>JAREIS010000003.1:0-10000000 GCA_030060385.1 Muscicapa striata striata | reverse complement strand
TGGAAGTCAGATGCCTCCCAGCCACGCTGCTGGCAATTGTAGATCTTGCCCTGGCACCCCAGGCGAGCTGCAATCAGCTTAGTTTTTTTTTTAATTTTTTTTCTTTTGTGCCAAAGCCAGTAGATCAAAGGGGCAGCAAATAGCTTAAAACAAAAAAACAAAAAAACAAAAAAACCCCAACCCCAAAAAGCTTGCCAACACACTGCACCAGCCAGGAACACCTCCTGGATAAAGTACTGGGTGCTTGTTGGCAGGAGGAGCTGCTAGGGTGGGGTGAGTGTCTGAAAGCTAAAGCAGCACCAAAACTGGGAGCTGATTTTATTTTTATTTTATTTTTATTTCATTATTCTATTCTATTCTATTCTATTCTATTCTATTCTATTCTATTCTATTCTATTCTATTCTATTTTTATTTTATGCCAGGCAGCCCTGTGATAGAAACACTTTCCCTATGACCCCACACAGTGAGCACCAAGGTGGGACTGACCCACCCAGCACATGTGCTCATTTTTCCAGTAGACACCACCTTGTCTGTCTGTGCTAAAGCATGACTGGAGAGGGAAAAATGGAGGCACGTGGTAGAAATCTTGGGAAGCAGCGATAATTGCAAGGCCCGAGCTGCTGGCTGAGTCTCTGTTTTATTGCTCTCTCTGGCAGCCAGGCAGCCGGAGCTTTGGCCTTGACTTGGTTCCATGTGCTGGGATGCCCTTCCTCATCGTGTTTCAATAAAACATAATTGCTTTACGACTTCCTCTCAGCAGAGATAAAAAATCATTAAGAAGAAAAGCTGGCGGCTCTGCGGCTGCACTGCGCCCTCGTCACTCCCCCACCCCAGCCACCGCTGCTGGGCTTGCCCTTGGCTTGCAGGGCCAGGTGGCCCCGGCACCACCGAGCTGGCCAGGCATGGCTGGGATGCCCCAGGCCAGCAGTGCCCATGGAACAGCAGCCACAGGCAGGAAGATGCCAGGTCTGCACTATGGCCAGTGTCACTTCAGGGAGCGCAGCTCCAGGGAGGGCAAGGGTGAAAGAAAAGGGAAGAAAAGAGGGCAAGGTCCAAGGTCCCTGTGAGCAAGGAGCAGTTCACCTGCTCGTCAAATATAGCTGGAGCTGGCTGGCGGCTGCTGCGTGGGCAGGCTGAGTCACCCCTGCAGCCGGCCAGCCGCCCCAGCCCCGCGCCAGATGGGAGAACGAGGTCGCCTTTACCCAGGGAGAAGTGAAACCTGCCTTTTTAAACACCGGGGTGGGAGCTGGGACAGTCAGCACTGAGCCAGCAGCCTCCTCCCTTTGAAGGCCAGGCTGAGATTCCGCTGCAGGCTCCCTGCCAGCCCCCTGCAAGCACAAACCTCCTCCCTGCCTTCCCACTTCCTTTGCCCTGGGGTCCCAGATGCTCGACAAAAGCTCATCGCCCTTGTTACCCGCAGCAATCATCAATCACAGCATGGTTTGTGGAGGGGACTGCTTTACAGTGACCCACAACCTGTTATCTCCCAGAGAAATGCAGTCTGCTCCCACAGGGACAGCTGCTTCTCCATCCCAGTACCCAGCTTTCTCATGAGATGAAGGCCTTTTCCCCCTTTCATCCCTCGTTACTGCTGGATGAGAAATCACTTGATCCAAGATGACATGCAGCAACTGCTTGTGAAGAATGAAAATAAAACTGCCTTCCTGCAGTTCAGGCTGGGTGCTGCGTGCCAGCAGTGCTGAGCAACTGCCCTTCCCTTGGGGCAGCCCTGTCCTCATCCTCATCCTCATCCTCATCCTCATCCTCATCCTCATCCTCATCCTCATCCTCATCCTCATCATCTGTGAGCAGCCATCACTGCTCCAGCCTGGCTTCACACCAAGCGAGGAGCAGCAGAAGCAGCGAGTGAGGCACCAAAGGATGGTAATGGAATGGCTGTGGCTAAAGGGGATTTCTGGCTGCAGGTGTGGCTGTGCTTCTCCTGCCGCTGGTCAACACTCAGAGAGATTTCCCATGGAGGAGGCAGGCGGCCCTTGACAGGCAAGTGAAACAGGAGCAGCCATGAGTCACCAAAGATAAAGGTCAAGCTCGTTATCAGCCATGGGAGAGGCTGTGGGCTGGGCGTGCTGCTCAGAAATGTGCTCAGAGGCCAGCCAGAGCCAAAAATCCCAGAGGCACGGACACCCCCGCCCAGGGACCAGCCCAGGGGCTGCTGCTGTTCTTCTCCCAGTGCCCATTTCCCAGCAGCATCCGGTGGTGATGATGGGTTCAGTGGTGCCAAGCGGCGCCGACAGGGTGGCTAAATGGGTGTTAAGTGATCTGTGGGTGCTGCAGCACCCACACGGCTCCCACAGGATGCTTGGCTGCTGTCACATTGCTGGAGCACCCACAGAGAGCCCTGTCCTTCACTGAAATCAAAACTTTTCTCCTCCTGCCCTTCTCACTTAGCTTCTCACTTCAAGGTTTCATGAGGAAAGTGAAGGCTGGAGATGTGCCTGTGGGAGTCCAAAAAGGCTTTGAGAAAGGCCTTGGCAATGAAAAGGAGCTGGCAGCGTCTGTGTCGGAAACTCCAGCCTCGTTTTCCAGTACTTTGGCCAAATGTGTGATGTGCTATTTGTGTCCTTTGGTTACTGCTCCTGCAAACAGGCAGAGCCATGGATGTGCATCTCCCTTCTGGAGTGCCCTGCCCGTGGCCTCTCACAGCCCACCACGGCTCCTGCTGCAGCCACGGATCCCGCAGCTCCGACCAGGAGTTTCCAATTATGGGAACTGTGTCCGGTTCCATGCCCTACTCCTGCTCCAGTAAGGCTGGAAGAATGACTTAGTCATCCTGGCTGCCTGCCAAGCCATTTAACTCGTTTTGCTCCCTTTGGAGGTCATTTCCGTGCTCCAAAGGCCAGCGGGACTCCACACTACAAATGCCCCATAGCTGATAAATGGATTGAGGAAACAAGGAACTTAAAGCAGTTTATCCCTGCTGTAGCAACCGTGGTTACAACACCTCCAGAGAAGCTCAGATAAACCCATCCTGGGTGGAAAATGCCAGTCAGTGCCACCTGGCCTTGGCTGAAGAAAAGATCCCTCTTCTAAAGGACACCAGTAATTTGGGATTAATAGCTAAGATGTTATGATATTTGTCCCTCTGTACCAGAGGCTGGGATGGAGTCCCACTGAGCTGACAGAGGATGTGCAAAGGGGAAAGTGTGGGAGCCAGGTTCCAGGGGAAACCCCTGGGAAGGGGGAACAAAACTGCCCCAAATAAAGCAGCAGGATGCCCTTGGCTGAGCACATCTCTGCCCTGCTCCTCCCTGATCCTCTGTGCCATGGCTGCATCCCCTGGCTCATCGTTCCAGGCTTTAACCTGGGCTGCCCCGCCTCCAGGGAAATCTATTTTTGGCTTATCCCCGGGGAGCAGAGCCTGGCCAAGGTTATGTGCCAAGTACCCTCATTTCCTCCTCTTAACAGCCTCCCTGCTTTATCACAAACTTTCTCACTTCATCTTTTTTTTTCCACTCATAAAGGCTGCAGTCACTGGGCTCCCACACTGCCCCAGGGCCACCAGGCCACCAGGCTCAAACCCATCTCCTAAAACACTGGCTTTTTGCTCCCTCCACAAAACACACAGAGGTTTCTTCAAACCCATTTCTCCCTGCCACCAAATTATAGTTTCTCTAACAAAGCAGGAAAAAAAAAAAAAAATCTGCAACTTTTTGTGGCTTAGGATTTTTCCCTTTCACACCTCCTGGCTCAGCCAAGCAGCACAGGGACCACCAGGAGGAGAACAACAGCATCCCTGATGCTTGCCCAGCCCCAGCTCTCAGCCTGGTGGGACATGCCCTGAGCTACTCATTGTAAATATTTGCCCAGGTGGGGCCAGGTGTTTGAGTATGAGATGGGCTGAGTAACAGGAAGGAAAGAAGAAAGTTTGACTTTTCCATTTTAGCCCCATTAGCAAATATTAACTCGAGGAACAAGCGGACTCTTGCTATCCCCTGCCACACGAGCCACGAGGCAAAGGACAGGTACAAATTGGGATGAATGTGGAGTTTATAAACACCAAAATCCACAGCTCAGGACTACTGAACTTGCCCCAAACCTTTTCATTTGGTGGTAGGAGTGGAGAGACAAATCAGTGACAGGTGAGATCTGGGAAAACCAATCAGAACTGATAAAATACACATTGCTGCTCTCCATTCTTCATTTTATCCAAATTTTTAGGATTTTTTTCTCCCCCATGGCTTTCAGATGTCACTGAAGAACCTGAAGCTGATGCCTAGAGAGTATTTTTTGCATTTTAATCCACCATATGACACCTGTTTCCCTCCAGCCTTCCTGAGTTCTGCCAGCCAGGCAACAGAGCATCCTCAGCTCCTGCTGGCTGCACCAGCAGAAACCAGGCCATGGGCACAGGGTAATGGTAGCAGGTAAAGATCACAGCAGTGGAAACACTGGAAAGGAGGTAAGGGCCTCAGGAAAGGACAGACAGAAAAAAATCCTAAACCCACATCTAATCCTTCCCTTCACACCTGCCACAGGGCAGTGTCCTGGCCTCAGAAAAACTGGCAGCCACAGCACAATGTGAAACACAATATCAGCTCTACCACCTGGCCTGCCACACACACCCCAGCTGTCCAGGAGGGAAAGGATGCTCTTTCCCCTCCAGCTGCCTCCCACAGCCTGGCCCTGGCCACTTCTGGGAATGATGCACTGGAGAAGATCTTTTTGATGTCTTCCCAGCCCTACTGAAACAGGAAACATCCCAAAGCTGGACAGTACCATGACCTTATATTCCCCCAACTCTCTAAAGTTTGCTGATGTTGTGGTTAGGCAGTCCTGTGATCCTTTTCAGTGTTTACTCTAAAAGCTTATATGCTATGAAAAAAAAAATAGGCAAAATTCACAATGCGGGGGCAGGAGGATGTGCCCAGCAGGGAGCTCAATCCTGTGCTGCCAGGACAGCCAGGTGAGGACATGGGTCACACTGACACCTGTGTGACACAGGACATCCTGGCACTTGTCAGCACTGGACCTGCCACAGTCTCCACACAGGGATAAAGACGGGACAAGGATGGTTAAAAGCCACTTCCCAGACCTCGGCAGATTTCAAAAGGACAGGTAATGTGGAGCAGTGACCTTCAGTATGCAATGTCAGCATATTTCTGCAAAGCCTGACCCTTCACCATCTCCAATAAAAGCACAGCAGGGTAATAAAAGGCTGGCTGGCAGCAGGCAGGCAATGTCAGGCTGAATGGCATGAGCTGAAACCACCAGGGACTTCCTATGCAAAGAGCTCATCAGTGTCAGCCCAGGCTGATGTCTCAGACATTTTTTAATGCTGCTGAAAATAAAGATATCCCAAATATTTGTCCCAAAAGATTTAGTACGAGAAGCTGAACGCTTCAGTGGCAGAATGTCCCGTCATTTTAAAACTGTGAGCTGTAGCCTAAACAATCTCCTGAGCTCACTGGACATGGGAAAATGTTGATGCCACTCAGAGGGGTCAGTAAATAACCCCATAGCTCAGGGCAGTGCTTGGCAAGCCACTGGCTGGGCTTTCCACTCCCTTGGCAGAAGGGGAAGTACTGAGTCACCATATGGCAGCCCTGCAATGGGGCTGTGTCCTCCCCACTGACAGCTCAGGGTGTTCATGGATCCCTGTGATGCTCAGCAAGCTGCTTCGTGAGAACAGCCTGCACCAAGGTACAGGCAGCATCTAAACAGCAGGCCTGGACAAACCCAAACTGTGGGGTGAACCCTTCCTCAGCTGCACAAAGGTGCATCCAGGCTGCTCCAAGCTACACAGGGATCTTGCAGCAGCTTTTTACCTGTTGTATTTCTGCCAAATGGGCTTGAAATTGGGTCAAGGGGATCAAAGATATGTGTATTAGGATGGGCACCCACAGCTCAAAAGACCAGATAACACAAGACTTCTTTCTCCATTTGTATTTTAATAGCCCAACTAAACACCTACACAGCATCCAAGAGTGGGGAGCACACTACACACAGAGTCATGCCCAGGCTGCTGGGAAGAGACAGAGTAAAACAGCCCCATTCCCCCCAGTTTTTAATCCCAGTATGGAGCTTAAGTGCCTGGAGCCCTCCTGAGCAGGTTTGATTTGGCACATTCCCACCCTTATTTGGCTGTCTGCTGCAGAGCACAGCCAAGGACCGGCTGACGGGAAATGACATCCTTTCTTCCCAGCCCCTCACAACTGCTCCATGACTGTCTGCAGCAGTTTACAACATGTAATGGTAACACACTGACTCAGTGGGATGAGACATTTCAAGCTTCTCAGGAAAAGAAGAGTCTTAGTCAGATAAATATTAGTAAATTGAGCAAGCTGGGCTACGTGCTATTGCTGATTAATCCATGGCTTGCGCATGGTACAAGAAAAGGGATCTCACAGATTGAGCAAAGCTGCTTCCTCTGATGCCCTTGTTTAAATTAACCCAAAAGCTCCAGCCTTGCTGCGTATCATTTACTGTAATCACCTAACAAACAGCCTTGGTGGCCTGAATTCATCCCCCTGGCTGAGACCTTTCCACGTGAACTGCCCCTAAGAGCTTTTTCACCTGAGCTTGTCCACCTTGGAGCAAGATACTTGAGCTCCCTCTGTGTTCATGGAAAGACCTGAAGCCCAAGGGAGACTGAGCCCCCTCCCAGGGCATCTCCATTATGGGCAGCTGGCCCTGATGTGCTCCACACCTCTCCAGGAGGTCCTGCCCCCAGAGGAACCCACCAGCTCACCAGTGGAGTTTGGGGCACCAACTTGTCCCAGGACATTTCTGAAGGAAGAGAATTATAAGGAACTATAGCCAAAAACTTCCCAGAAATACTGGAACAGTCTGGAAAAAAAAACAAAAACCAAATAACAAAAAACCCCAAACATTTTAAGGAGTATAAGGATGTGAAAAAAATGGAATAAAATGGAAAAAACATGAAAAAGCTCTGCTCATCACAGACCTTCCCCAGTAACAACCCACAGTTTTAGTTTACAGCTATTTAGGGGTTTTTGAGTACAAGTTTCCTAGGATACCCAGTGGTCACTGAGCTCCAGCTAAAAGTGCCTATGGATACAGCTACGCCCTAATATAAACATGGAGGGCAGCAATTTACAATGCCAGACCATATGTTTCTCTGCTACTAATCGACTTCAGCTGCCAGGATTACAATGTCAGCCCTCTAAACCAGCTTTTTCCCCTACAGATGTCATGTTGAAATCATTATAATAAAAGCAATTTTACAGCCTTCAGTCCCCACTTCCCTCTGCTGCTGGGAAGCCTGCATTAATGCTGGCAAAATTAGGGGTCCTTCTCCAGGGACAGACCCCTAGGAGAGGAGATGTACAGCTCCAGGATTACAGAGAGACAATGGGAATAAACCCAAGACAGCTGCAGAAATGCCAGTCCCTGCAGTGGCTAATAGGTGCAGCAGGAAATCCTGCATCTTTTGGGAGGGAGACAGAATATTGGGGCCAGCTGGAATCCTTGGTGGGATAAATGCATGCTGGGCACATAGGGAGAGCTGCCTGTGGAGTTAAACTGAGAAAACCCCCATTTTTGGGCATTTTTCCTCGGTGTGATCCCTTCCCATCCTCATCCTTGACCTTAAAGCATGGGCTGCTGCCGGCAGTGCCTGCGTGGCTGCAGTGCTGTGTTGCCATGACTCACGTAGCTAAGGCAACCCGCAGTTGCCAGCAGCAGGGTACATGACACCTCATCCTCGGGAAGGATGATCAAACCCCTCCTCTGGAGCGGGCACTCACTCCACTGAAGTGTGTCATGGCACAGCCATCGATGCAGCCGGCAAGAGCTGGCACCACCAGCCCATCCATCAAGGCTGAGCCTGGCCATTCCATCCCACACCCAAAAAAAATCACCAGACACAACACACACTCACACGGGTACAAGCATCCCCTCCCAGCAGCCAAATGCTGTTCCCTTCTGCTGGGGGGGGGATGAACCCACGCTTCCTTGCCAAATTGCCATCTAGGCTTTTAAAAATGCCCCTTGAAGATTGGAAATTGCTTTGGGGCAAAGCAGAGGGTGGTGCCAGCATCCCTGGTGAGTGTGGGAAGAGGGAGATGGCCATGTGGGACAAGGCTCCTCTGACTGAATCTCAGTCTGCTTCCCATCACCTTCCTTTGGTTCACATTCCTCACTGTGTTACTTCCCCCTCTTTCTAAGAGCAGAGACAAATTCCTAAATTTTGAGATTCCTGGAGATGTCCTGAATTTGGGGGGCAAGGAAGGGTCAGTGCTTGATGACTTTATATTAAAGGCAGCCATGGTAGTTGGGAGCTCAGACAATGTTGAGGTACAGCCACAGTGATGTGCTGTGTTGCAAGAAAAAAAATCCCCTCTTTCTTTCACTGGTAACACAACTAAACAACTAAACCCAAACTAAAGGGAGTGACAGGTTCCTCCCAGCTGCCAGCCCCAGCTTGGACAGAGACAGCAGCAGCACCTGAGCTGCAATCACCCAAAGCTCCTATTAGCTGCAGCTTGGTCATGGCCCTTAATTATCAAGGCCATCCACTACCTACACATTCTCACACCACCCTGTGACACTTGTCCCTGGCTTTGCTGCTAGGTACGAGGCAGGGCTGCACCACATCTCTTACCCCTCTCCACAGGTGCTGAGATGAAACCCTGCTGTCAGCTCTTCACCTAAGTTATTAACCCTTATTGTTTGAAAAATAGGGCAACATAAATGTTTTTTCTTTCCTCAAGCAAAACTAACGCTGTAGACTTGTATCAGCAGTGACCATCCACCACGGCATGCACTAGGATTAGGGCTGTGCTGCTTACTTGTAAGTAATTGCCAGGTTTCCTGGACCAGATTGCTCTGAGCTCCTTGCAGCTCTCCATTCCTTCCTGAGAAATATTCCTGTAGGAGATTGCTCGTGATTTGGCTCTGCTGCGCACTTTGGGTTCAACTACAGTCACCTTTGCTTTCTGTCTCAGTAAATGAGATTAAATTTTAAAACCTACTTTACAGAATTTCTGCATGCTCACAATGACAGAGACCCTATGGTACTTTAATGTACTGGACTTTTTTTTTTTTTTAATCCACTTAACTAACCCATCTTAAGTAAAAAAGTGGAACTTTCATACAATGGATGTATGTTTAAAACTAGGCTCCCTGTTCAGCAAGAACATATCTTTTCCCACTGTGAGCAATGTTTTAACCTTTTTTCCTTTTTTTTTTTCCTAGTAGTTTTCTATTTTGGCCAACATTTAGGCAAATTTACTGAGGTGACAGCTGGGGGAGGCTTTGAATATTTCAAAATGATGGATAAATGCACAAGAAAAATCACCCAGATGAAAGCAAAAGCGGAAAGACAGAGAACAAAGTGGTCTGCTGACCCTGCATCTACAGATACAAGTTTCATTTAAAAGGAAATTCAGGTTCTTTTACTGGAACTTTTGAAGCAAGGTGTGCACAAACAAGCCAAGTCCTGCAGCCTTTCCACACCAGGAGCCTTCCTCCAGATGTTCCTTGTATGCTCCTGACTTGCTGCCTGAGTTATTTTTCTCTTTTTGAAGTGGAGTCCCATTTCCTGTGCACAAAGACTATTCCCTGTTTCATTTTGGGGCCAAATTGAAAATACCCCTATGATTTCTGCTTAATATCCAGCTCTGCTCCTGGCTGGATCCAGCTCCCTTATTCGTACAGGGCCTTTGGGTCAGAAAGTGGTTTTACAGAGCAGACCAGCATCTTCCCTGAAAATGTAGATGTGCAGCCTAACTGTAAATCAGTCTGGGCTGTTTCCCTTACTGAAACAAAATAAATCACACTGAAAAGTGGGATGCAGAGTTGACTCTCAGGGAAAAGCCTGCAGCTCTTTACATGCCAGGGCACAGCTCCACATATGTTCTGCAGCCTCTGCCCTACCCCACAAGCAGTGATGGCCACTGTGGTCTTCCCAGAGCAATTCCCAGCCCATCCCTCCCTGAAAAGCTCAGTCAAACCATTCCTGGCTCATTCATGAACCCTGGGAGCATCACACAGCCCCCACCTTTTTTCTGACCCTCCCCACAGATGTGCAGGCTGCAGTGGATTGTCAAAGCGTGGCCCTATACTCCGGCAGATGAGTGATTTGCAGCGGAAATGGGTTTGGCTCTAGCTCTGATTTGTTCCTGGGAAATGGGCTTCTGACCCTGCTGATATCCCTGGGAACGCTGCCAACCTCTTCAAAGGGGCCAGGCCTTGCTTTATAACCCCTGGGTTTGGCTTGCAAACACCTGCAGAGGCGCTGGTCATCCCAGGGAGGCGATGGAGGGGAGCAGGGCCCAAAGTCCAAAGGGTGATGCTGCCCATGGTACATACCTGAGCAAATACTGCTGCAGAAACAGCGTGAACAAGCTCATTAAGCACAGCCCTGCCCTTGGCTGCAGCATCAAGGCAATAGTTTGGAAGCTGGATCAGCCCTGTGTCAAGTATCGTGAAGGAATGACAAAATGAAAGGTGTCCAAGAGGAAGGGACTGCAGGCTCACACGTGCCTCTTAAATATCACCTGCAGCTGCCACAGCCTTTCCTGACTCCCCATGGCACTGGGCACTGCCCAGACTATAACTGTGGTGCCTTCCCTGGAGGAGGGAATGGGATAAACCCAGTGATTGCAGGGGATAAAAATAAGGGGAAGCAGTGTTAATGCAAAACTGGAGAGGTGGGTTGCCCTCAGGAAAGGATGAAGGAAGGGCTGGCTGATGGTGATGGTGCAGAGCTGGGGGGGATGCAGGGCCTCAAATGAAGCTGCTGGGCTTGGTCAGTCACTGGCTGAGTGTCCTGGGGTGACCAGGGGCTGGACTCAGACCAGATGTCCATGGGAGATGGCAGAAACCCCCTACAGGCTTGGCTCGGACCCCTCTGCCGCAGATAGAGATGATGCTGTGAAGATGCCCAGATCCAGACCTCTGGGAACAGAGTGCTGGGAGCATCCTGTATCCCGTTAGGGATCTGAGAAGCGGCAGGGAGTGCTCGGAGGGGCTGTCTGGGATCACAGTGGCCCCATCCCCAGCGCAGGGGGGCTATCCTTGGAGGACAGAGAGGAAACAGGGGTGGGAAGGGGAGCGGGCAGACAGGACTGGGGGCACGGCAGCAGCACGAGGGGGAGGCAGCCCCGGGGGAGGCACCCCCAGCCCACACCGGGGCAGCTCCGGGACCCTCCCCGGTGCCGGGACCCGCCGCGGGCGCTGCGGGGCGGGAGCGCGGCCGGGGCGGGCGGGAGGCGGGGCGGGAGGGGCGGCGGGCCGGGCTCCCGGGAGGCACCGGAAGGCGCCCGGCGCTGATTCATTGCAATAAATTGTTCCCATCGCGGCACGGCTCGGTCAGCGCCGCCCGAGCAGCCGCCGGAGCAGCAGCCGGAGCCACCGCCGGGGAGCGAGGATGAAGATGCAAGCCGAGGTGATCCGCGAGGGCGAGCTGGAGAAGCGGAGCGACAGCCTTTTCCAGCTGTGGAAAAAGAAGCTGGTGGTGCTGACCAAGGACAGCCTCAGTCTGTTCCCCGACGGGCACAAGCGGGCCAAGGGCAAGGAGCTGGGCTTCGGCTCCATCCTCAAGGTGGACTGCGTGGAGCGCACGGGCAAGTACATCTACTTCACCATCGTCACCAAAGACCGCAAGGAGATTGACTTTCGGTGTCCGGACCAGAGCTGCTGGAACGCCTCCATCACCATGGCCCTCATCGACTTCCAGAACAAGCGGGCCATCCAGGACTTCAAGAGCCGCCAGGAGATGGAGCAGGCGGCGGGCACCCAGGAGCGGCGGCTGGCCCGGGCACCCTGAGCCTCCCCCTGCGCCCCAGGTGAGCCCGCCCGGCCTCGGCGCTGCGCTTCGCGGGCTGCTCGCTCCATCTTCGTAAATTATTCCACTGCCCGGCGCCCGCTTCGGGCAGCCGGACGGGCGGGGAGCTCCTGTCCGGAGAGACCCGCTCGGCCCCGGGGGAGGCACGGCCAGCCCCGACACCGACCCCGGCACCGAGCAGCGCTGCCCGGCCAGCGCGGGGCTCTCCGGGAGCGCTGCTCTGATTTTGGGGAGCGCTGCCCTGCCCCGAGCCATCGCACGGGGCTCTCGGGGAGCGCTGCTCTGATTTTAGGGAGCGCTGCCCCAGCCCGAGCCATGGCACGGGGCTCTCGGGGAGCGCTGCTCTGATTTTGGGGAGCGCTGCTCTGTCCCAGCCATCGCACGGGGCTCTCGGGGAGCGCTGCTCTGATTTTGGGGAGCGCTGCCCCAGCCCGAGCCATGGCACGGGGCTCTCGGGGAGCGCTGCTCTGATTTTGGGGAGCGCTGCCCCAGCCCGAGCCATGGCACGGGGCTCTCGGGGAGCGCTGCTCTGATTTTAGGGAGCGCTGCCCTGTCCCAGCCATGGCACGGGGCTCTCGGGGAGCGCTGCTCTGATTTTGGGGGGCGCTGCCCCAGCCCGAGCCATGGCACGGGGCTCTCGGGGAGCGCTGCTCTGATTTTGGGGGGCGCTGCCCTGTCCCAGCCATCGCACGGGGCTTTCGGGGATCTCTGCTCTGATTTCGGGGAGCGCTGCCCTGTCCCAGCCATGGCACGGGGCTCGGCCCCTTCTCCGATGCACCGCGGTGAATTTCTGCTGGGAGCCGGGCTTTGCAGCGTGCTGAGAGAACTACACGTGGGGGTGGCGGGGAGTAAGAAATAGCACTCGGCAGGCAGTGCTTTCCTCACAGGATCTGCTAAGAAAAATAAAATCTGTGAAAATAAATGCTCAGTGCCTATTCTCCCTTTAAAGCTCCCCATTTTTTTGTTCCTGTGCCTTGCTCTGCTGCTTGTTTAACTAACCCACTTCTTCTTGCTACCTTTAGAGCATACCACTGGATGATAAACCAGATCGAGTGTCTTGGACTGAAATGGGACAGGGTACCAATGAAGGAAAGCAAAGAAGAGAGCTGGAAGCAGCTTGGTTTTCTCCAAGCCCGTTGAGGCTGCTGAGCAAAGAGCCCTGAGCTTTGCCTGAGATGCATAAAGAAAAACCAAAGACTTTCGTACAGGACTTCTAGCAAAGCGTCCACGTGTTTTGAGTGGCACGGCTTTGTGAACTATTATCTTCTATTTATGAGATGCAAGGAAGATTCAATACTGACTGGTGGTGTTAAACACAGTTTAAATTATTTCTAGTATCTATATTTGTATTTATTTTGTTGAATGTCTTTCAGCAGTTACTGGTCTTAATATTGCTTTTGCATTAATGTGTCCATTCCAAATAAATTACTTGAAATGTTCACTTTTTATTACTGTACTCTGGGCTGCAGTAATTTTTGTTGAGGCGTATCTGTGGATATGGCAGTGGTGAAGTGGCATAAAAAGAGTGGGTAAGGCTTGGCTTTTTGGTGCCCTGGACTGGGCAGTGGGAGATGGAGAAAGCCCAGATAACTTGTTGGTGTTTGACCTTGTCTCCCAGCCAGGGAGGAAAAATGTGTTGAGGTTCAGTTCTGGTCAGTGGTGGAGACAGAAAAGCCTACCATAGCTTGTAGAAGTGCTCCTCTGGAAGCTCTTTCCCATAAAGTCAAGTAATGGCAGCTGCAGAAGGCACAGGAGCTCCCTGCCACAGGAAAATGCTGCTCCCCAGCCCCATAGCTTAGTGCTGTGCTAAGGCACAAAACTGGATTCTTGGTTTCGGAATGAGAGCGCCAACGCTCCATGGATTCCTCAGCTTTGTAGCAAAGCAAGCTGAACTCGCTCTCCTCTCTTCCTTCAGCTCTGCAGTCTCTAGACAGAATAAAATTTCTCCAGAATAACAGAAGAATGGAGGCAGGCTTTTTTCCTATAGCATCTGGACCAAGAAGCTTGGACTAAAAAATAAGCTGATTTTTTTTTTTTTTTTTTTTTGATAAAAGTGCTGAAGTTTGGTGGGTTTTTTTGGTTTTTTTCTTTTGTTTTTTTTTTTTTTTTTTTTTTTTGGTGAGGCACAGTTCTTACTGACTAACCTGGGCTTCCTCAAGAGAAATGCTGCAGCACACGACTCAACTCTGGCAGTCAGGACTGTGAGCATAGAGGGCAATGCACTTGTTCCAAACTCGGTCATTTCCAGCAGGTAATCTCCCCAATATCAGCCCAATTCTCACAGGAGACTTTGTACTAGAGGAAGTTGCGAAGTATGTGATTACATAAGCCCGTAGTAGGAACAAGAGAAACTCAGCACAGGGAGGGGAAAAAACCTGGAAGGAGGGTTGGCCCAGTGTCTGGAAGCACAGGGGAGGCCCTGGCACTGCAGCCTGGTACGGCAGGGCTTTGCATCCTCCTTGCTCCTTGCTGCCAGGCAGGGTTGCACATGACTGAACTGTGGATGTAGCAAACCTCTGGCCACAGCATTTTAAAGCCTTTGGCCTCAGTGCCCCCTCTAACCTGAGAATGCTGGAGATGCACTTAATGGAGCAAAACAATGCTCAAAAGCAGATGTGTTTTACCCCCCCATTTTTTTTTTAGTACCGTTTTAGGGCGCGGAAATAAAAGGCCAAAGCAGAGCAAAGGTACTGGCTTCTAATCCCTTCAGTTTCAGTGAATCCTAGAAGGAATGCTGCCTGACAACAGCTGAGGATTGGGGGCTGCTGTCTGCCACAACAGCCACTGCTGTAGGGGGGGAATGGGAGGAACCCGATAGCTCCAGGGGTCCCATGGCCCCCAGTTGCTCCAGCACAGCTCCAAGACCTTTGCAAACTGATCTGTCCCTTACTCTGGATGAAAATGTTGACAAAATGGAAGGATTGTTCAAATTGTTTTATTCTAGGTTAACAGAATCAAAAATAAAACTCAAGAATTTATTTCTATGGAAAAAATAAGGGAGTTACTTTCTTGCAGCTGCATTATTGGCTTTTCATCTCTCCCAGTGGGATTTTACTCTTCAAGAGGTAAACAAACAAACCTAAATTGACCATTAGCTGTAAATAGCCGAAGGAGGAGACTCCAAATTGTTTATACAAAACTCCACCAATGGTTGGACCCACCGTCCGGGTCAAGGGCTGCACCGAGGCACAAATCCCAAGCATGGCACCTAGGAGAGATGGCAGAGACACACAGGGTGAGAGCAATTCCTGGCATGGAAAAGCAGAGAAGAGTACACAAGATCCCCTTCATCCCTGATGCTGCTCCCCTGCAGTAGCAAATTAGCAAATTAGCAAATCACTTCAAATAACTTCTTGCATTAATTTATAGCGGTCCCATTAGGGTTTGCTCTGGTTAGGGACTCCTGCAGGCATGGGGACCAGTTTCCACCAGGAGCCAGCTCAGCCCTTCCCTGAGTGGTCTGGGCAATAGCAGCACTGCCCAAAAGGCAAAGTGGGTGCTCACCACTGCTGTCACCAGGGTCCAGGGAAGCCCTTGGCACCAGAAAGTGCTGCTGAGTATCACACCTGTATCTACCACCCTGGCAGGGCTGGTAGCTACTGCATGGGACTAGGGATGGAGAAGTCATTTCTAGGGTCATGTTTGAGCCTTCCTAGCAAATCATGCAGATTCTTCCAATCTCCTAATTACCTGAGTGGGCCCTGCTCCACCCAAGCTACTACTGCATTTATTCTCGAGTCTGAAACAGAGAAACAGCTCTCCAGCAGGAGGGAGAGGGTTAGGCCTAACTAGGTCTTGAAGAATAAATAAATGAAACCACAGATAAAGACAGAATCCCGTTGAGATATTCCCCCATCCCCTTTGCGAGAAGAGCGGATATTTCCATTTGGATGGATGTGCGAGCCCTCCTCCCGGCCGGGCCGGTTCCCCCTCCAGCAGCTCTCACATTTGCATCCTTAACAGGAACCCAGCGGGTGGGGAAGCACCTCCACTTTGGCAAAGGCCAGTTTTTTTCCACGTGCAGACGGATGGCCAGGCAATCCCCTGGGACACAAAGCTGTCCCACACACATCCAGAATGCTCTTTTGTCCTGCAGTCTTTGTTCGGGACAGCTGTCATGTTCAGAGGAGCAGAAAATACCCGGCCAGCTAGCAAACCATTCTGAAAGGAACAGCAAGCTGGCAGGGAATTTAACGAACTTGTGCCCAGTTCTGAAATGATGTTTGCAATTATTTTTTTACTATGATTATTTGGGCTGCTGGCATCAGTTTTCCACTAAGACACAGGCTGAGGGGTTGCCACCCCACACTGGGGAAGGATGGGGAGAATGCTGTCCTGTACGCAAGAAGAAGTGGAGAAAGAGTGTGATATTCAACGTGGGCAGCCACGGGGAAATGATCCCCAGCTCCCAGAGAGAGCAGGCAGCCAGGTGTTCGTGTAATGCCGGGCAGCGACTGCTGGGTTTTATCAGCGTGCTTAAAATACTTGTGCAATGAGCCCAAGCCAAGGGTGTAACCATGTGGAGAGGGAAATCTCCCGGGAAGCGCTGCCGAGTGCTCCTCCCACGCATGGGAACACAAAGGCGATGGGTGGGACCTGGCCTTGACCCTTTGCCAATGGGAACCATCCCACAACCACCTAACTCTCTGGGCAGGTTTTGCAATTATTTTTTCCCCTCTAGGTATTTGAATTAAACTAATTACTACGTGCAATTGCCAAACTGGCTCTTATGATTGAGGAGGCACTTTTTTCCCTTTCCTTTTTTTTTTTTTTTTTTTCTGGAGCAGAAATCCATCGTCTTAAAAGGCCGGGCTCTCCCTCTGCACTTCTCCCAACATGCTGCTGAGAAAGATAATTTCTGTTTAATGGGCTTAAATTAGATCCCTGGTGTCAGACGCCCTCAGGCTTTGGGACATTGTAAATCTCAGCTCTGCAGTGTGGCCGTAGCTCTGTGGCAAAGCTACACATGTGATAGATCTCATTTAAGGCAAGACCTCTCACTGGGACAAGTCACCGTGTCAGCAGAAAATTTCCTGCGCTGCTTCGTGCAGCTCTGCCAACGCACACGCTCCCCTTCTTTGTCATAGCTGTCCCACCTTCTGCACCTTCCCTGCTCTTTTCTCTCCCTCTCCGTGTTTTTTCTGTTCCTTTTTCCCATACCTGGCATGACCTGTGCCGGCTGGGAGCCCATCCTCCCCTCCCATCCCAGATCCCTCTGCTCCCGCAGGTTTCAGGGCTGGGTGCTGGCGGCTCTCCAAGACGGGCGACTCCTTTCCAGCTCACATCCTGTTGCCTCGCTCAGATGATGCTGCTGGCCCAGATCAGCCACACGCCCATGGGGCAATCGGGTTTAACCATTAGGTCACTGTCGCCAGCGGCCGCCTTTGAACCCGCAAAGCTCAAGCAAAGCTGGGGGTTCAATGCCCCGAGCCCTGCCTGGCTGCAAAGTCTCCTCCTCGGGTTCTGGCACACAAATAAGATCAGAACACACGGGCCCGTTACGCACAGAAGCTCTGCTGGGCTTCCTGCCTCCCTCCCTCAGCAATGGGGGGATCTGTGCAGGAACAAGACCTCCATTCTTGGGGAAGGACCGGGGTTGACAAGGAGAGCTTGTGTGAATGCGAGTCCCCCTGGGCTCCGGCTGCCCTCCCACCAGCTCACGCGTCCAGCTGAGCAGCACGTGTGTGTGCAGCTGAATTTTCTCTTCCTGCCTTTGAAGATGAAGCAAAGAGGGGAAAAAAAAAAAATCAAAGGGAAACTAATTAAATAATTTCTGCTACCTTTGCTTCTGCGCAAAGCCTGAGCTTTGAGAGCAAGCAAAGAGCAAGTGCCAAACCCATCGGCCTTGGGAGGAAGTGACCTTGGATGGGATCTAGAGCAGGTGATGGGTGCAAGGGATGGTGCTGTGCCACCTCCCACTGCTCCCTTTCCGAGACGCCTGCTTAAAATGCAAGGGCGGGTGACTCAGTGTCTAGCAAGGGCGGACAGGCTACACTCCTGCAACGCCCCATCCATCCCAGCCCAGCTGAGATGGACACCTGAGCTCAGCCCAAACTCCTCCAGAAAGCCTTTTCCTGACCCAAAGAAAAACCTCCATGGGTTCTACAGGCCGGAAGCTGACCAAAAACATCAGGAAAAGACAGCAGCAAGCAAGGCTCAAAAGCGGTGCTTCCAAAGACAAATTCTCAATGTGTGATCTCATTGCATTAGCTGAAAGTTGTTGTGAGTGTGTGCTGAGATTTTCAACGTAGCAACAGCAAAGCTTTTCCATAAAAGTTTTCCATAAAACCAGATTTCCACGCTCTCAGTGAGGGATTCTAATGTGCCGCCAAAATCCTCTGTCTGCAGAGCCGGGCTGGGCTGGCAGAGAAGGAGCAGCCCTTGGTGCTGTATGGGTGGAGCAGCCTTTGCGGGTGCCACCCAGGGCCAGGGGTGGATGGCAGGCATTTCCATGGCTGCATTTCTCTGCGAGACACCCACGCAGTCCTGCTGCAGCTGCTGTGGAAGGGCAGCCTGCCGGCTCTGCTGGGTCAGGCATTCCTGCCTTCGCCCCGGCCCCTGCCAGCGTACATCCAAAACAAGCACAGGAACATTAGTACCTCTTCCCCCAGAAACACTGTGAGGAAAAGGCACGGTTTGAAAGGTGAAGGCCAGGGATAAGTAGCAGAGATGAGTGCCCAGTTTTGAGCCAGCTGTAACTCTGCATTTGTAATAGCACTTGGAATGACATCAGGCTGGATGGACGGGCAGGCAAAATCCCTGGGTAGCTCATGGCATCCCCTGATGACCTGCAACCTGCTCCTGAGCATCTGCACAGCTCTGCAGGCTGCCTCCATCCTGCCCTGCAACCCCTCCCCGACATGGGCAGACCATCCATCCTGCCGAGGCACAGGCTGCCCTAACAACATATGCTAGCAGGGAGCAGGGTGAGGCAACCAAACCCACTTTCCTCTCTGACCAAAGCTTGCCTCCGGGCTCCAGAAGCTAAGCACTGCTCTGGTTTTCCTCACAAAACCCCTTTGAGAAAAGCCTGGATGAATTCCAACTTGGTTGTATGTCCCAAAGCTGCTTGGTGCCCTTCCCCCCAAGTCTCCCTCAATGAACATTGCTCCAAGTCATGAAGCAGCAAATTTTCTTCCTGGCTGAGCAGAGGGGCTGAGATTCTTCCCAGGGAGGTGAAGACTGGAGATAATCTGGCAGGTAGAAATATCCCACTTGAAAATCACAGTCTCCCAGCATTTGTAGGAGATGTAGTGGGTCAGCTCTACAAATAAACTACTGAAGTGATTTTCAGAGAAGTTCTTCACCCAGAAGCCTCCCAAAAGTGCTTTATAAACTTCACTAATGGGCTGTGCAAACTACAGCTCCCTTTCTTGGTAGGGTCTGCACAAAGGTATCTGCTCAGACAGCTGCTAGGGAAGATGAAGGGTGCAGACTGGCATCCCAAAAAGCCTCAGCTAAAGCAGAGACACTCTTGGGTACCTGCTCTGGGAGCAAACCCTGAAAGAGCATGAGCAAAAGACATCAAACTGGGTTAAGCCAGCCATCCCTGCACAAATTCAGCCAGGCTCCCATGACAATAATGTAGGCATATTTCCTTCATCAACAGAACTAAAGCCCCAGGTATAAATATATGTGTGTCTACCACTGCTGTCCTGCACAGAGAAATACAGGAACTCTGACTGAAACAAGGCCAAAACAGAGCGAGGGGGCAATTATTGCATCAGCAAAGCATGTTTGCAAAAAGTAATCCAGAATGCCCTCCTGAGATACCCTAAGTTAAAGGGTGTGAATGAGCAGCCCTCTCTGACTCTGCTACAGTGGAAGAGAAGTGTTTTCTGGTTTTTTTAAACATACCTTGGCTTTCCATGGAAAAAAGATTTTAGAAAGCCTTCCCTTTCTGTGTCCACCACTATGGATGTCAGCAGGCAGCACAGGACTGGGAGCACTGGGAAGTGCCCAATGGCACCCAGCGCTCCAGAGCTGTGCTGGGAGCTGGGAAGTGCCCAGTGGACTCCAAACGGAGGAAACACCAGTGTGAGCGTTTTGGGTGAGCCTTACCCGTGTCGGAGGAGGGCACAGCCTTGGTGAGGATGCTGTCGGTGATGGTGGCCAGCATGCTGAAGGCAAACACCAGCGGCACCGCGATGATGCAGTAGTGCCACACGGTCCTCATCAGGGCCTAAGGGACAGGACACAACAGATCACTGAAGGGCACAAAAAGTGACTCTGTGGCACAAAACAACCTGGAAGAAAACCACGAGTCAAAACCCATGGCTTAGGGAAATGGTGGGAGCCACAAATGATCCATTGGCCGCTGTGGGGTCTTTCACAGCCTGCCATTTGTCTGCACTGAATTATTCCAAGCATGCAGAGCAAACGATACCCTACAATCTGGCAGCACATTTCCCCGGCACTGCTGTGGGTATTTTTAGCATCTGGGAATTAGTGACGTCCCTGCACCCTTCCCCCTGTCTTCTGTCTTCTGTCCAACTCCCGAGGAAATGTTGAACGGCAGATGTATGTGGTGTACTTCAGGAAGCTTCCATTACTTATACAAAACAGCCTAGAGAAGGCTTTTTGGTTCATTATCATAAATAATTAAAACTAAACCGAGCCTGTCAAAATAAATGAGCGCGGTGCATTATGTAACACCGTACCTTTGGGATTTCTAATCCTGTTCTTCTGCTTCCCTGCTAATAAATTCACCAAATTCAGTAATCTGGAATAGGTCTTCTGGCCATGAGTGCACATTAGCGAGCATAATTAGGGAGAGTAATGATTTTGTTATTGCACATATTCTTAGCGGAGACATCCCTCCAGCTGTTTAATGCTGAAACAAAAGCGGTGAGGCTCCCTAAGCTGTGGGGCTGGAGCGGCTCCCAGCTCATTCACAAGCCCTGCTGGTCAAATGAATGGATTTCTCTGGGGCATGGAAAGGAAATTCCCCCTTTATTGCAAGTCTCCTGCCCTAACCCATGTCTCAAGGTGTGTTATTGTGGCTGGAAAATATTTCTGTCACTGGTTTAGCCAGAAGTTTCATTCTCTGGAGTTCTCTGTCCTGAGATCTGGTCCCTGCCTCTTGGCTACAGAAGATGGAGGAGCCCAGAGACATTGCTCACTAATGACTTGGAAATGTTGAGGTTTATTCCTAGTTCCCCTCTGGAGTCACATACAGCCAGGTTTTTCTCCTCAAAGGGGCTCTTTGCCTACATTTTGGTTAAGATCTAGGCACTTCTGATTAAGGAACCGGAGAACAAAGACAGAGGAACAGGTATTTGGTACATAAACAAAAGGAAGGAGAATAATTCCTTGCTAGGGCAAATGTCATTGCAGGACAACATTGTGGAGCTCATAGAAAAAAAATCTGTTTTAATCCCTCCTGCTTTGTACAGACTCTCTCCTGGGCCGGAGCAAGTGAGCAGAAAAGAGCAGAAGCATATCTGTGTCTCCTGTAAAACAAGGGGAAATGGCTCCTCACTTCCCTGGGGCTGAGGAAGAACCCAGCCAGGGAGAGCCCAGTCCTTGCTACTCCTCAGCTGCTGGGTGGTGAGTAGTTTTTGTGAGGTGAGAAGATCTGAAAGCATTTTTTAGGTGAGAGGCAGAATCAAGAGTCTCAGCAGACAACTCAAAAAACAAATGCCTGGGAAATGCAGGCAGTGAGGCAGGATGAGGTACAGCCGTGCCGTCAGACAAAGGGAAGAAACTTCCCCATCGCAGCTGCCAAGCCCTCCTACAGCCCTGCCCACGCTCTCCCAGCTCCCATCTGCAGATCAGACTCTGGTTCTTCCCTCCTCTCTTTATCCAGGTGTTATGCCAAGCTCCCAGCCCACCCTTTCCCTTCTCCAGCTGCCTGTTGCTGGGAACATCCTGCAGCCTCTCCCCAGCTGCAGCACTTTCTGTCTGCTGCTGCTTGTGCCAGCCTTCCAAAAACACTTCAGCCCACCTCCCCTCCTGTGATACCAGGATGGGTTCTGCAGTGTCTTTCATTAACAGCTAGCCTTTCTCCTCACTTCCATCCCTCGGGGAGGGGAACTGCTGCATTTGGAGGCCACATGCTGCAAGGGCACAGCAGGTGGGATGCTCCTCCACCAGCAGCTGTGAAGGATTAAAAGCTTCACCCAAAAACTTCTGCATGTGGGGCTGCTGCTGTGACAGCACTCATCCCCACTGAGACAGAAAGCCACCCCAGGAGCGGATGTTTTCTTGGCAGCCACTTGGACAGAGCCTTTTTTAACAAGGCAAAGTCAGGGGCAAAGAGGATTGCAGCTGCATTTCCCTATGAATAGCTCTCATGGGAAGTCACTGCTGACCCTGGTCCCCAGGCCCGTGCTGTCTGGATGTCCACAGCCCTCTGGGCTTGGCATAATTACTAACTCTTAGATGATTTCCCTTCCTGACTCCTGGCTCTCCTCCCTGTGCAGCCAGTGTGAGCCTCCCTGCACTGGGGCATCTGTGTTGCCCCTTCTGCCCCTCCACTGCCATCGAGGCTTTCTCTCCCACCTCCACCTGACTCCAGCCTTCCCTGCAGCTCAGTGAGATCTCAGTGCACAAAAGCCATATAATTCATGTTGTTGCTCTGCCTGATTCCCATGGGACTGGGCTTCAGCTCAGCACAGTCCCAGCAGCACCTGCCCTGCACCTGGCTGGGGGTGCTCATCTCTCCAGACAGACCAGGTCCACCTTGGTCCCACCTAATTGCTCCCACCCATGACCAAAAAACAATGGAGAGACCTTCAAAGTCCTTCCCAGGCCATGCTCAGGAGCATCAAGCTCCGTGCAAATGTCACACGTTAGGGGAGGCACATTGATTTCAGCCAAAAGTGCGTGACATCAATGGGAAGAGACCCTTCCCAAGTATTCCACACCTGACAGAATCCCCAGGAGCCTCAGAAACCCCAGGGAGAGGGACCACGCTCCACCAGCAGAGCCAAGCCATGGTCTGTACCCATCCTCCCTCTGCAGCCTCATCTCAGACATGATTTAGCCTCAGATTAGCTAAGGTGTGTAGGTGCCTCCTCTCATCCATGTAGCTGGTAACCACAAACCCCAACACCCTGCAGGACTTGGCCCTGACCTCCCCACGGCTGTGGCACCGCTGTGGGAATGGCACTCATCCTACCTGCAGCAGTGGGAGCACCAGTGTCCTGGCAGCAAGGCTCAAGGCCAAACCCTGCAGGGAATGCTGAAAGGCTGATGCAGCTCCATTGTGCTTTGGGTCCACTGCACTGATGGGGACTGTGAACACCTTTCCTCCATCCCCATGGCCCAGGCAGAGCTATCAGTGCCCTGAACATGGCTTATCTGAGCAAACACAGCTCCCAGCAGAGCGACCTACATCCACTCAGTTTTCCAATTGCTGTTTGAGATCGGCATCAACCATCTCCCACGTGGATACAACCAGCAACAGCTAACATCACTTACCCCAAGCAGAGGAACAAAATTACTGCCTTGCTACCTCCTTCCCCAAATGCTCTCATCTTGGGGGATTAGACAACAATAAAGCTGCAGAAGGAGAGTGCACAACCTCTGCTGTCTCACTGCAATGTACAACTGCAATGATTTTTCCCCACCGTAATCTTCATTTACTTTCTGGGTAGTCCAGGAAATGCAGTTGCTGACAAGACCAGGCCAGGATTCCTGTGCAAATCGGGTGACTCAGGAGGGACTTAGCGAGTTTCAGTGCAAGATTGATATATATTTTAATCCCCATAACTATTACTCACACAGCTCTTTATCACGGCTTGGCGCAATGCTGACGCTGAGCGCGCTCTGTTTGCGCAGAGGCCCAGGAGAGCTGGTTTTCCCTGCCCTGAAGACCACCCAAGAGGTGGCACTTGCAGGGGCAGAGCCCTGAGCCAGGTGCCACAGACCTTGTGTCACTGTTTGTGACGTTATTAAAGGCACTGTGGGCCATTTCCCCCCCGCCTTACCATGCCCAGGCCCACGCCGGCGAAGACGAAGACGCTGAGTCTGAGCAGGGTCATCTCCGTGCAGTGATTAGCCAGCTTCCCAACCACCAAACCCTGGACAACCTGGCAAACAGACACATAAGCACCATTATGCCTGATAGAACATTATAATGAAAACAAACTCAAAAGGGAATTGCTACTTTCTTCAAGCAAACAGGTCCTTCCATCAGGGTTTCCTTGACAAAAAGGAAAAACTCAATTTACTGCCACAGTAAGTGACGGGAAGGTGGGATCCATTATTTCAAGTGTTCTGCCTTCTAGGGAGAGATCCATCCCATCAGCTGGGATGCATGCCTGAGTTTACCATCACTGCCTACTCAGCAGCAGTGACTGAAACTTTCCAAAAACTTGCAGATACAACTTGTGGTGTGTTTGTGAAATACAGTTAATACTGCAGTCTTCATTCTTGGCAAGTCCTCTCTAAGAAAAACTGTACGTTTGTAAGCAAAGGAGGAAAATGTTTGTACCTTCTCTTGCCATTATTTTAAACTATAAATATACAAATTGGGTGGTTCATCATTTTTAGGCGGGAAACAAGTATGACGGAGATGCTAATATCCAGTCCCAGCAGAACATGCAGATGTAAAGGATGGGGAACTGGTTCTGCAGATTTTAAACAAAAACTGGGGGGGAGGGAGAGGGAAGGAAGAGCAAAATATTAAAATCCCAGAAATTATTTGACTTTTCCAGCACTTTGCAAGTGCTGGATGTGCAAGGATTGCCTCTTTTATTTATCTGTACAGCATCTCCCATAATTCAGGTGAACCTGGCCCAAGTGGACATGCGAGGAAAAAGGCTGGAAGAGATCATGGTTAAAAAGTCAGACTGACTGCAATGCAGGTAAGAGACAGACAGGAATCAGTGATTTTTCCCTGCCTTGAGAGGGTTTGTCTGATCCAAATGAAAACCCCTCTGACTTGAAAGGAGAGCTCCAGTTCAAAATGCTTTGTTTGGTGTCTTTGGTGGGCTTTGTTTCTGTGGCAGTCCACCCTGGAGAAAACTTCAGTGGTCTGCTTGGACCAGGAATGGCACTACACTACACTCAACCTTGTTATGTTAGTCCTGAGGCAGAAACCCAAAGTCAGTTGAAAGGAAATGAGTGCAAAATAAATGAGAAAGCAAGTAAGTTGTTAAACAGAAAGGAAATGTTAATCTATAATAACAAATAATAAAAAAAAAGGCAAATAGCAATAGAGTCAAAATGAAGTTGACATTAAGAACAATAGCTACAAAATTAATATATTTCCAACAGTATGCAACTGAATGGAAAACCATCAAAATTCAACCCTTCACTTTGCTTCAGAGCACAAAGGATTTTTGACATGAGGGCACATCACACCAAGAAGACATTCTGGCTCCTGCCTGTCCTTTTCTGCCATTGTCCCTGCCTTTGGCCAGGGCTGGAGAGCTTGGCTCACATGTGCCCAGCTGCCATGTGACACTGGCACAGGCTCTGCATGTCCTTCCCCGGCCATGTCACCTGTCAAGCAGCCTCTGGGGGATCCTGCTGTGGCACGAGGCTTGGACAAAGCCTAGAGTGACCTGAGTCATCCTGACCAAAAGCCCTGCCATGAGAGGAGGCTGATTGATACCAGCCCCAGCAGCTCCACTCTGGGGGTGGGTGGGGAAGTCACTGAGTGACGCTCCATTAAGCTGAGTGCTCCAAAAAGGGAGAATCATCATTAACTTTTTGCAACTTCCCAGTCCCTCCTACAGCTGGGGCTGTGCTGAGTCACATGGGATGGGGGCTGAGCCTTGTCACAGGGCAGGGATTGACTCAAGGGTGGCATCACCCAAACCCCAGTTTGGCTCTGGTGAGCCATTGGAGGAAAGGAAACATTTCCCAATTTGCCTAGACTTGAATGGCATATTTTATTGGGATGCACTGTGCAGGCACAGCCCAGTCCCTGCCCTGCCTTGAGTCATTAGGGTATATCATCAGCAACATCCCTGGTGTGATGGCCACGGGAGTGGCGCTCCCAAAAACGTGTCCATCCCTGCACATGAGCCCCTGCGTGCAGGCAGCAGGCACCACTGCAGCAGGGACAGCCTCTGGGCAGGCAGCACCTGCAGAGGTGCAGAGTGAGCTGTCCTCAGAGTCAGCAGAGCAGAGGGATGCTCCTCGTGCCAATGCTGGCATTCCCCATGGGCTTTCCCACCACCTGGGCTGTGGCAATAAAAGTACAAGGTAAGACATCACTGCTGAATCAACCAGCTTGGCAAGGGGATATTTCCAAGGGCAAGAATGAGCCCAAGTCACCTGCTTTCCCCTTGGGGCTGGGCAGCAATCCTGAGGTTGTACAGTCCCCCCACGGGCTATCTGGGCTGCCTCCTTCCTCCCCAGCATGGGCACTGCTGATCCAGCCATTAGTCCCAGGCAGGCAAGGCCCATCATCCTGATTTTGGATACAGAGCCTTGATTTAGGTGCTAGATAATATTTCCAGCCACCAGTAACTCTGACTCCCCTTTTCAGTCTGAATTCAGACCTGAAACCCCATAACTTCCAGTTGCAATTTTCCCTGAGCCCCTGGGCTGGCATGAGCAGCACCCACCTGCACTGGCACAGCTGGGAAGGTGAAAGGTGGCTCCTGTGCACTCTCCCATGTAAGATTCTGGACATGGTTTACCAGGAGATAGCAGGGACATCCCAGGTGACTTGGCCATCACCACTCCCATGGACATGCTCTGGTAGCTGATAAATGGAATTTATCCTTATTTTTATTCTTACTGGTGTGTTCTAGACTTTTTCCTTGCACATAAACTCCCCTTGAGATTGACTTTGATGGGCCTTACCCTCCTGCTTTTCATTTTGCCTGGATGCTGCTTGCCTTTGTAACCTGGCCTCCTTTGAAGTCGGGGAAGAGCCAGTGTACCTGGCTGGAATGCCTTCTGCCATCAATAAACAAAAGAGAGAGGAAATTGTTTGCAAGTGAAATAACAGGCACTGCCTGTGGCTGTGTACATATGTCACAGGAAAAACCAACTCATCTTTTTTTCCTCCCCTCTCTCCTTCTTTAAAGGCAAATAAGTCTCCCAATAAATGCATAGGAACAGCCAAATCTCTGTTCATCATTTTCTGGATTCACCAAGCTGGGGATTTGTTACACTAGTCCAGCAAATCACATGGAAAAATACTCTTGCCTCTATCACTGCATTTAGTTTCTGGGAAAACAGCTGCTCCCATTTGACTAGAAAGGCCAATTACCCCTTTGACTGTTAACCTCTAGCAAATTTCAGGAATCCCTTGCAGGATGGAAAAGACTGTTTGTGTTCCAAAGTCCAAGGTGCCAGTTTTTGGAAGACTTTTGAAGTACCAGCCTTGCTGCTGAACTGACTGGCACCTGCAAGAAGCTGAGCTCACCTGTGGAGGTTAGAGGAGTTCTGCAGATGCTCAGCTGGTCCCCTGTGCTCAGAGGACACGGGTCTGCTGCTAAAGATCCTTCCATCAGCACCAACTGAACTCCTGACAGAGCCCAGCCAACACAGTGAGCTCCCTTTCACCCAACAGCTCGGAAATGAAGAGCTGAGAAGGCTGGGGAGGCAGACACAGCAGGCCAGATAAGCTGGTGCAGCCCAGAGAAGCCCCATGCCTAGCACAGATGATTCACATCAGAAGCAGCCTCCCACGCCCTGGACCCGTATCTCGCCTTTGAAATGGTGCCAGCTGGCAGTTCCCAGGCTGCAGAGGGACTGCTGGGGCAGCCAGGGGCTCAGACCACGGCGCTGCTCTGACAGCCCATGCTGGGGGAAAGGAGCTGCTTTACTGACAGCCATGCCTGCAAGCACCCCAGTGCTTCAGCTCCTGTGGAGGAGCAGGACTGGAAGGAGGGCTGATGGTGAGGACCAAACTGCTGAAGGCAGCACTTTGCCAAACAGGGGGAAGAGGATGGTGTGTTTTGCAAACTCCAGCCTAATGGCTTTCTTTCCCCCTCCAACCCACCCCCCTCCACTGATATAAATCCTTCAAAGTGAGGAAACTGGAGAACTTTCTGTTTGTTGTTGCGAGGTCCTTTCACTCAGTGGGTTTTCCCCCTAGGCATACCTGGCTGTAATTAAATCCCCGGCTCTTTAATCATCTCTTTTGCTGTGCAGGGAAAAAAAAAAAAAAAAAAAAAAAAGAGAGGGACAGACTGGTGATAAGATGATACGCAATGTAAATCTCTCCTCCAGGAATCTCTCTCATCTTTTCAGGATCACTCCGTACCAACTTGTCCCTCCAGAAGCTGCACAGCTAGAGGTGGAGTTTGTATAACAATACAAATTTAAATGCAGTAAATAGAACAGATGTCTTATGATTTCTTGATCCTCAGGGTTATAAATATCTACCTTTTTTGTCCCACCCAGAGTTTTGTTTGGTGCATTTTGCTTTGGGTTTTTTTTTTTTGGAGAAAAAGTTCTTAAAGGAAAGTTTCCCCCCACCCCCTCCCATGGTTGGAAATCTAAGCATCAGATGTGACTTGAGATATCAACGAGGTATTTCACTTGCCTAATCCTCCAGCAGCATTTTCCAAGCCACATACTATACCTGGAAGGTCTCCATGTTATCACACTTGCAAACTCAATAAAATAAAATTTAAAAAAAAAAAAAAAAAAGAGTTTAGGATCATTTCTGCCCATTACTCAAAATTAAATTATTTTAAACCATTATGAAATTAATTATTGTCTGGAGGGAGATTGAATGGCATTTCACACTGCCAGGCATTTACTATGAGGGAAATTTCATTTGCAAGGCTTCTCAGATGAGAGGACTGTGGAAGGCCAGCCCTGGAGGACAGAGGGATTGTGTCCCTGATGGGCTCTCATAGCTCCTGCCTGGAGACCTAGCAGGGATCAGATAAAGGTGCTTCAAGCACATCATGAGCAAGGGAATCTCTGCAGTGCAGGCTGCCTGCTGCAGAGGCAGCTCTCCTGCTGTCTGCCTTCCTCTCCTCATTTCTTTATCTCCCACATGACTTCTCTTCACCTGGCACAGTCCCAGCTTGTCAGACAGCCCCACACTTTCAGGGCACTTCAAGAATCCCTGCAGAAACCTGGATTGCTTGAATTGCCCCCATGTGCTATTTTAATTTCCCCATCAGTCCATTCCAGCTTCAGTCATATTCCATTTTCTAAGCCACAACTCTGTGTCCTCATCAGACAGTTCTTTGTCTCAATGCTGTCCTTTGTCCAATGCCTTCCCACACCCCCTTTTCTGACCTTGCCTGGCTGTGTCCTGACCCAGACACGAGCCCCCTTCCCACCCTGCCTGCACTTCAACCTGCCCCACACCTTCCTGTATCCCCTGCTGTTACCACAGGATGAGGTGAGGCTGAGGAGCTCTGGATGGGATCCCTCAGGTGATGCCTGAATCAGTGGTGTGTCTAAACTAACAGCCTCCATCTCCAAGAAGGGCAAATACCTCACCTTCTGCAGGGTCTGTGTTTCTGTGCTGATTCCCCATGCAAGGGGCTGTTTGAGATAGAAATGACAAAGAACCTGAGTTGCCTACTTAAAATAAGGTGGACTGACTCAAAGCATCTCAAAATCTCCTCTCTAGGTACTCCACAGCTGGCTTGAATGAGAGGAATGTGGAGAAACAGATTCTTACAGTGCATTGGTCACTTCTCACCACAGCAGGTCAAATGAGGTTGGGAAGCTGAAAAACTAGATTAAGCAATTGGAGCATAATATCCTTGGGGTGGGAGAGGAAGGCAGGAAGACACCATCACTATTTGAGTCATCCTGGGATTGCTGATCAGGTTGGGAAAGGGAGCTGCAACATTGCCTTCTGTAAGAGGAATATGTAAGTTTTGAGAATATTTAATTTTAAAAATGGAAACTACAATGACACAAATAAATAGTTCCCCCCTTAATTACTTTGATGTCCCCTTCCAGCTATAAAAGTCCTTAAACTCTATCTTTTTCAAGTCCAGGAAGAGATGCAAATGTGGGGGACAGGTTTCCCCTAACAGAGGGGCTCAGAACAAGTTCAAGAGGATGGGAAAATCCTCACAATGATTTACTGACAGGCAAACTGAAGAATAAAAAAAAAAAAAAAAAATCAAAGCTGAGTATCTGGTTGATGAAATTCACTGAAAATACATTATATTCCCTATGAATAAAGCTATCATTTACTCAGTGAAGTGGGGAAGCCAGTCAGCAGATATTAATCATCATATCAGCAGATATTAATCATCATTCACCTATCCAGATTGGTGGAATTTACTTGTACCTTAATCTGCATTTGTATCTCAGCAGTATCAATTCACTGTACAGCAGAAACAAATGCACCTGAGATTCCAGCTTAGGCAACACAAGCAGCTCTGGGGCTCAGCAGGACAGAGCCAGCACACTTCTGTTCCCTGCCTGCTACAGCAACCTGTCCAAACAGAAAGCAGCCATAAAACATTAACCCAGACACCATCTGCAAGAGGTGTCTTTGGGTGGTTCTAGACAGATACCTGAAAGTAAAGACATGTTTTAAAATAATAAAATAATAATTTGAAAATAATTTAAAAGCCAGAGAATGAGAGTTTAATTTGGTTCAGTTGAGAATCTTATCCTGCATAAACCAAAGTAGAGTTTGGAAGTGATAAAGAGGAAAGAAGAAGTGACAAAGCAAAAAGCAGTGCTTTGCAAGCTCTCAGGTGAGATGGCTTTGCTGTCACCAAGAATCAGGTGTCCTGGGATTTTTAAAAAAAAAAAGTGTTTTTTCCTCTTTCCATTTTGGTGTTCTGACAGCAAACCTCAATGCACCAACATGAAGAAAAGTTTGTACCATATCACCACTTCACTCCTATATTTCTGATGTCCAGAGCCATGCACTGTAGAATAGGCATAGCAGTATGGATAGAAACTGCATGGATGTATGAAGGAAAACTGCCTGGCTGATAAAAGCCAGTTTCTGTGTCAAATGTCCCAAGGCAAAGGCTCCCCAGCAAAGCAGATGCTGCACCTGAGCCTGCAGGGCCCTGCTGGGCTGGATTGTGGCAATGGGAATGATTGGCCTCTGTGGGATGAAAGTCTGTGACTGTGGGAAGGGTCAGGTGCCTGGTCAGCACTGCCATCTGATCATCCTTTAGGAAGCAGAGTGGATGCTGTAATTCCTGTATCTTCCAGCACTGTGTCTCTGTGTGGGCTGCCCCAGCAGGGCAGAAGAGGTAACCTTATCTACAGCAGTTTCAACCAAACCAGCCTGGGGAACAATGGCACTGAAGGCAGACAGATATTGCAGACATACCAGCAGTGTCCTCAAGACAGATATCCTGGACCCAGCAGCAGTGTCCAGGCTCCAGCTAGCAACACAAAGGCACTCCTTAAAGAGCTCCTGCTGCCCACGTTACCCAGCCCTAAACGAGCACACCACAGCCATGCTGCAACTCCAGACTCTATTTCTGCCTCTGCAGCTGGGGTTTAACTGGGATGTCTCCAGTTCAAAGCCCAGCTGTGGGGAGTCCTTCTGCATTCAAATGGGGAAGGAGATATGGGACAGTGACTTGGCCCCTCTAAAACCTGAGTGATTCCTGCAGATCCTGGTCTAGAAGGCAGCATGCAAGGCTAACACAGGGAAAGCTTCTGAAAGCAGTGGAATTTGGGTCAGAAGCTTGCTTTGGAAAGCAGCTGCTATCACCCCACTTTTCATGCTGTCTCCATCCAGCAAACTGTTCTTCTTTCCAAAGAGGCTGGATGGGGCTGCATTCAGCTGGTTGGAGATGCTCACAGGACCAAGAGACAACTAGTCCAAAGCCACCTCACAGGAGGGACATGGCAAAGGCCCCATCTCCTCAGCTCCTCTGCAGTGCACTCTGCAGAATCCAGCTGCTGATGTACAGCCATGCCTGTCAGCTGCTCCACCAAGATGCCCAGGTTTGGTGAGGCCAGGCCAGAGCCCAAGTGACTGGCAGCACCATGCCAAATCCAAATCACAAAGGAAGCAACTTCAGCTGCCATTCCCCAAATGAGAAGCTCCTCCAGATCCCACAGGAACTCTGTGGCAATGCCCAGGAAATGAAGAGGATTTAATAACAAGACCACTCTCCTTCAGGATATTGCTTAACTTGCATTCCTACCTTGGGGCTTGGTTATAACCATCTGCTGCTCTTTCTGCAAAATCATTAAGCCTCTTCCTCCAGAAGGAAAACTCTGCTGTAACACAACACTGCACATTTTTGACCCTGTTACTGCCTAATTCAGCTGACTTTTCTTTTTTACCCATTTTGGTAGTCTCCTAACCATGTTCCATCACCCACCTACCTTTCTGTTCTTTGATTTGTTTTGTTTTGTTTTTTTTTTTTTCAATCACAAGATTGCTGTGCTTGTTTCCATGCAGCAGAAGCAAGTTCTTCTACACTGAAAGGATCTTCAGTGAAAACACCACTAAGATTGTCTGCTTTCCTGAGTGTACAGAGTGCTACTATATAAATGTAAATCAACCAGCCTGCACCAGGAAAAACTTCAGCCAATGCACTTTAGCTTCAATGTAAGTTTTGTTACAAAATCCAGGATGTATCAGTCCAAGGAAATTTTAGCTCTACAGCTTAAAGATCCACAAAGAGGGACAAGGACATTCTTTGCTCCAATTTCTTCCCATTCCAAGGAACAGAAGAAATTTGGAGTAATTTCTCTTTTTGAAGCTAAATGCCTGTATGGCAGAGCTAGGATTTGCCTGTCAGTAATGCACCTGGATTTGGAAGAGCATGTGTCCAGAAGGCAGTGAATTAGGTAGCAGTGTGGCAAGCTAATTTGTCTAACAGGGGAACTTGCACGTCACTTACCATTTGAAGGACACCAAAATATGACATCAGATATCCAGACTCCACTGCTTCCAAGCCAAAGAAATCCATAGAGATGATGGAAAACATAATCATGAACAAACCTGGAGGGAGGGTTAATGCAAAGAGTACATCAATACATTTGCACTGCATGTAACAGCCCAAACCCTGCTCCCAGTCACCACTCTCAGTAGTTCTCCCTGGATTTGCCAGCACTGGGTATAAACATGAGCATAATCCTATTCAAAGTCATTGTAGTAATTTAATCTTTAAATGTTAACTTTTTTATCCCTCTTACTTTCATCTTTAAATAATGTGACTATGTAGGCTGTAGTTTCAGCTGTTAATTATAAACTGGTAAATATTTGTATCACTGAAGCCAGGCTAACCATTAAGACAGCAAGAAAACATTTGTTCAGACAAGACTGTAACCATAAAAATAATCTGATTGGATTCCTCACCCCTCTTGCCTGACTTGAGATATTCACTGTGGGGAACAGCCCAGTGACATCAGCCAAAATGCAGTGGTTTCACTGCACACCTCAGCAATGATGTCTGGGGCACGTGAAAAATCTCTTGTGTGGACTGAGAGCAATGCCAACACAAGCAGTCAGGAAAGTATGGACAGAAAGGGCACAGGCCAGGTCTGCTTTCCAACTGAGGCAATTTCTGGAAAGGGTAGCAGAGAACCTCCACTCAATCTCAAATGAAAATACAATAGTGTGTGTTTCCCACTGCCAAACATACACAAATACAGGCGTGTTTGCACATGCTCCCATCCTACAGAGAGAGCCATCACATTAAAAATATTATGTCAAAACTCTGCACTTCAAGTGTGGTGTGGCCTAAGAGTCTGCTGCTTCTCCCAGTGTCTTGTGCACCTGAGATGGACCAAGACAGTAGGAAATTGGGGCTCTCTGCATGTGAAGAATCCCTCAATGAGCCTGTCAGATATCACTGATCCTTCTGGGAGAGAAGAGACCAGATGACTTTTAGCAGTCCTGCCTTTCCTTGTAAGATCCTCTGAGTTATGAAGACTGGGTAAAAAGGGAGCCATGTTCCTCTCCTTCCTGAAAAAAACCAGAATTTGGGAGGCAATGTGTGAGCACTGAGAAGACAGCTGGTGGCCTGGCAAAGTGACATGGGATGGGGAGGATTTGCCAGCTTTTCCTGCAAGGATGAAGAGAGTGATTCCAGTTTGCTGGTGAGTGGAGGACTCACTTCTTAATGAACAAGAACAGCTCCACTGCATCCAGCAGCCCAACCCCAGGGCTACCAGTGCAGCACCTGCAGCAGCCAGGACCTCCCTCCAGGCACCCCAAGCCTTTGCCTGGAGGGAGCACTGCCCTCCCATCCCAGGACCTGCCAAAAAAGCCTTCCTGAACCCCACTGGAGACATGTCCTGCCCCTTAACAGGAGTAGCTGCACCTCAGCTGGCTCCATGGGGTTGGGAGAGAGGGATGGGGGGCAGGAAGGATGCCCTGCTCTTCTCTCCAGCTGTGTGGAGAAGGTGCCTGGGAGCTGGGGCTCAGGAAGATGTATGGCTTTGCCACACCCCTGCATGGAGAGCACCCTGTTGCTACCCAGTACCTTTGAAATCCCTCTCAGCTCAAGCCAGCTTAAGGTAACATGCAAATTCCAGTATTTACTCACAACACCTACATCAGGCAGCAGGGTTGCACATGTTTATAAAAGGCACACGTGACGAAATGAAAGAGAAACCACACTTGGTTTCACTTGTAGGAAGATGAGATTGAAGCAGGCCCTTCATCCTGCACCCCACTGCAGGTACCACCTAGGAGGGGCTCAGCCTTCCTACATCCCTGGTGCTTCTTCCTGGTACTTCCCTCCAGCTTCTACAGCTCCTCTCCCCTTTGAAGTCCCTCATCAAGTTAAGACAGATTTGGATCTTTCTCCTCCAAACAAGAGCAGGGGAACAGGCTGTGCTCTTTAATTACAATTATACATTGCACAGCTCCCCTGGAGATGCAAAGGTCTCGTTTTCTGATTGGTGTCACCCCCTGTGCCTGCATGGTCCCTTAAAGCTACCTGGAGGAGAGACACCCCCTGCCCCTCTTCTCTCAGCAGCTAAGGTGGTCTCTGCCACTGGTGACACATGTCTTGATGAAACCCACAAGGTGAGCCTCAGATTGAACTTAAAAAAGATATTTATGCTCATTGGAACAAGCATTTCTTACAAAGATATCAGCAGGCTCCCAGCTGGGTAGGCTGCAGGTCAGCTGAGTGCAGCCACAGAAATATTGATAAGCCTCAGTCCAAGCTGACAGGCTCAACGTGAAAGAAAAAAGGAAAATGGCATAAAGTACCCTCAGGAACCTCAGCTTTTTTGAGGATGTCTAAGAAAAGAAAACCTGGCATCAGTGGGATGAGTAACAAGGGTTATGCAGCAGAAAGCAGGGAAATGATTTGCAAGATGACAAATGATGACAAAAAGCACCAAGGAAAATCAGGAGTGAAGTTTCAGGGAAAGGGAAGGAAGGAAGGAAGGAAGGAAGGAAGGAAGGAAGGAAGGAAGGAAGGAAGGAAGGAAGGAAGGAAGGAAGGAAGGAAGGAAGGAAGGAAGGAAGGAAGGAAGGGAGGAAGGAAGGAAGGAAGGAAGGAAGGAAGGAGGAAGGAAGGGGAGGAAGGGAGGGAGGAAGGAAGGAAGGGAGGGAGGAAGGAAGGAAGGAAGGAAGGAAGGAAGGAAGGAAGGAAGGAAGGAAGGAAGGAAGGAAGGAAGGAAGGAAGGAAGGAAGGAAGGAAAAGGAGAAAGAGAGAAAGAAAGAGAGAAAGAGAGAAAGAGAGAAAGAGAGAAAGAGAGAAAGAAAGAAAGAAAGAAAGAAAGAAAGAAAGAAAGAAAGAAAGAAAGAAAGAAAGAAAGAAAGAAAGAAAGAAAGAAAGAAAGAAAGAAAGAAAGAAAGAAAGAAAGAAAGAAAGAAAGAAAGAAAGAAAGAAAGAAAGAAAAAAGAAAGAAAGAAAGAAAGAAAGAAAGAAAGAAAAAGATGTGGTATGTCTGAAAGCAGCCTGTGGTTTTGGAGGGCCAGTTTAGCAATCCCTGCTGCAAGATGGTGTGAGAAGGCAAGCACAGCCTCTGGGAGCTCATCACAGCCCTCCTACGCTGGACTGGAACATGATGGGATGCAGAGCCCTAAGGCTCCCTGCAAAACACTGCTCCACACGTGAAAGAAAACCCTTCAAAAAACGGGATTGCTAAAGCAATCATGCTGAAACCAGATTTTCCAAAGGGATTAGGCAGCCAAAGATTCATACAGGCAGCTATTTATTACTATTTTCAAGGCTCTGGTGATTTCTTGTCAATGAGAGTTACGTTTGTTATTTTCATCCTCTTGTTTTTCTTTCTGTCTCTTATCTGCCACAATGCAGTGAGGCTCTCTTTTCCCAGGTCAGCTGGGAGGGTAACTCGGCTGTGCTGGAGCTGTCTGCTGCCTGCCCAAGCCCTGGCAAGGGGCACAGAGCCCAGGTCTCTGCTTTTATGCAACGCAGGGAGGAGGTTCCCAGCCCTGCAGCCCTCCCAGGGAGGTTCTTTCGGTCTCAAACAAGCTAATTCTAGACAACAATGAGATCCATAGGGAACAAAAGATTTTCTTTGCCGTATATCACAAACTTGTTTACAAAGTAAATAGAGAAACAGTCTGTAATTTGGGCAATCTGATTAATTACAGGCTGCAGCCTGGAGATGAAAGGTAAATGAGCTCATGAGGAGCTCAGCCTCCAGCTGTGAGCTGCAGAGAATCAGAGATGGCCAGGTCCCCTCTCGGCTGCCATCAGTCACCTGGAGTGAAGAGAGACCTGCAAAGAGAAGTCACTGGGATTTTAATCACTCCTCACTCCAGTGTGAGTGCTACAGCAGGAATGCCTCAAGTGAACCTTCTCCCACCCTTACAGAAATACTCCCAGGCATTCACTGACAGACAACCAGCCTGCCTTAACTCCCAGCTTCACTGTCTGCATCCTCTCTGCCTACACATTGCCTCGCAGTTTTGGGCAGAAGATGTTTATTTTGGTTCAGTGAGCATTTTTGCTTTCCACAGGGAAAGAAGAATGGATTCTGTAATTGGAATTTGCATTTCAGCAGGAATGTCTAAAGCTTAGTACACTCTGCCTGGCCTTTGGAAAAAGAGAGCACACAGGAAATTACTGTGGAAAGCTCACATGGATGCAGTCACAGGCAATTTTTCCAGAGAAATTAATGCTACTTTAAGCTGAGAAATTAGTCAGAATCAGCTAAAAAAACCCTCTTAAAACATCTGTCTCATTCTGTGAAATGCTGTCATTTCATACACCTTTTAGAATACAGTTTTAGAAGTTTATTGTCTTAAGAACAAAAAATATTGCACCGTTAGGTCAAGCTAGCAGTGGTTTGAGACTGTATCCTGTCTCCAGTGGCAGGGGTAGGACCAACTGGCATTACTGATCTCAGCCAGTGCCAGATACACTGAGCAAGGAAAAAAAAAATCAGAAATCCTTTACTTCCCTGCATGTTATTGTACAACTTCAGTTGGACTCATTCCTCCAGAGGTACAGCAAGGAATAACAGATGAGCCTGACCAAGCCCAGGAATGCCATCCCCTTCTGATTCAGCCACACTCCACAGCCAAATTTACTTTCATTTATAAACTGAATTTATAGATTAAAAATTAGCATTTAATTTTTAAATCATGCTTCACGTTCTTTAAACTTCAAGGGCTTCTTCAGACAAAAATTAATTGGAAAAAGATGCAAAGTCTAAAAGCTAGGGTGCCTTAAGTCTCCTCTTAGTGTCCCTGCTTGGAAGGGAAGTGTCTTAGTTTGTTCAGGTGCATGATACACACATGCTTTCATGTACACAAAAATAAGTTCTTGACATCATCATCATCAAGAGAAACTGTACTTTTTGGATTTACTGGGAAAATAGCTGTGAAGCCTTTGTGTGTGGAAGGGGAGAGAACATCACCCTGTCCTTACACATCACTGACAAGGATGACACACAGCTTGTCTCTAGTCAAGTGTGTGGGGAAAGAAGTTAGAGGGTAGGCAAAACTGAAGATTATTAAACTGTGGCCAGGGATCCATAGTCAGGCAAATAGGGAGATATGAACCATGCCAGGACAGCAACTAACTCAGAGGAAGCAGGGAAACAGATGGGTTTGGGAAAGGTTTGAGGTATTAGCAAGTTCCTACCATGACACAAAAAACCCCACCAGAATATATAAGGAAGAGAAGAGCAAGAGCCCCCATCAATGTGCAAGGGAAGAAGAAACATGCTGTGGGCCCCTTGTGTGCAGCCTGACCCTCTCATCCATCAGTAATTTTTAATTGTTGGGAAAAAGTTTAGGATACACATACACCTTATAATCACTAAGTAAAATCAGGAAGGAGCTCAGCTTTTCTGGCTGAGGAAAAACAATTGTCTTCTGCTCTGAAGAGCTTACAGCACAAAGAGAAATGACAGACAAGGAAAAAATATTTGCAGTGAGGGGGATGGAGAGATTAAGTGATTTGGCAAAGCTCCCAGCTGCAGCTTATGACAAGTAGTGTGTTGGACATGAAGTCCCAGGGTTTTGACCCTGTGTAGCTGAGACTACCTGAAATCATCCAACATCAAGTTAGGAGGTGAATCCTCACTGCTCTGTGATCAAAAGCAATGTGCTTTCAGTAATTTGAGACAAGCCTGGTCTACAGATTATGTCATCCTATTTTAAATATACCAGCAATCATGGGTAATGGATTTACCTATGGGAAGTCCAGCAAAGACCTTGACTATGAAAACTTCCATTACTCCTGGGAACTTCATCAGGCGCAGGATTTCTCTGATGCTGAACAAGCTGCCAGACTGTGATGTGCCTGCAGAAGATGACATATGAGTTAATCCTCTGTTTATACAGGTCCAGGGTAGAAAGCAGGAAACTCTGAGACTGCTCAGGTTCACCACCCAAAACCAAAACCACTTTTTGCCCTTAAATGCAGCTCCAAGGTCCTTCAGCAGTTCTTGCAGCATGTCAGTCCCCTGTCCCTTTTCATGTTCTGTTTATTAGAAACACAAAATACTCACTGTGCTCTGTCATGTGATGGTCTGACTTTGGCTTAGTCTGTGAAGGGATCCAAACCATTGCTATTAGTGTGTTGATGAGACTTCCCACCAGCCCAACATATGTAGGAACATAAATGCTGCAAACAGAAAAAAATAGAGGTAAGTGGATAAATACAATAAACAAGATATTTATACCTTTCATCCTGCAAAGGCTTGGGAATTTGGATGAGGAACAATTCCTCTTCAAGTTGCAGCACATGAGGCATTAAAAGAACTCACATCCTTTCATGGAGGGTTTGGATATGCCCACAGTTTGAAATTTCACCAAAAGATGGCTATTGCTATCAAGATAGTTTATAATTTTATTAAGAATAGGGTATAATACAATGCTTTTAAATCTCCAACTGTCAGGGGAAAAGAGCTTTTCTGGGTTTAATGATGCTTATAAATCTTCCCAAAGAAATCACAGCATCTGCTTGTTAGAATCTATGTAATCCCTGTCTAATCCCCAATTTCATTCAGCTGAGTATCATCTCACTCCTTGAAATTTCTCACTGAAATGAAATGAATTAAGGAAAGTACTCAAGAGGATTAGGATAGTAGAGTATGGCCTACAAGCAGAACTAAACCCACAAGAGAGACAATACCATTTGAAAATAAGGCATTAAAAATAAAAACATGATTACAAAACCTTCTGAGAAGGTAAACAGCATTTTGACTAATGCACTTACTTTTCTCCAAAAGTGCCCAAACCAAACTAGTATCAACTATAAACTACCAAAACAACTTCAACTATCCCTCAGAGCCCCAAACATTGAATCTTTAACAAAAGTAGGGCCTCATCTTTGGATGTAGGCACAGTGAACAGCAATTATTAACTATAGTTGTACAATGATAAAAAGGAACAATTACAGCTTATCTAAAAAACACAAACATGGAAAAGTCAATAGAGCCAGTAATTAGTCCTCAATTATCACTGTTGTCTTAAAAAAGAAGATTAGGAAATGACTCCTCCTAGTCTTTAAAGGCATGTGGGAAGATTCCACACTCTAAAAGGCTTTAATTTTGACAAACACAGTTGAGCAAAGTCCAGGACTGGAAGACTGAAACTGAGGGAAGTCAAGCTGGAAACAAAGAGAGAAGCTTGTTTTAACAGTGAGACCAATTATCTATGAAACCAGCTCATTAAAAGTCTCCCCCATCATGAGATCCCACTTAGTTGTAGGGTTTCCTAAAGCATGTGCTTAAAACCAATCACAGGAAGCAGATTTGGGGTGGAAATGCCCAGCAGAAACAAAAGGCTGGTGTCATGTAGAGCACGAGATGAAGTGACCACCATGGAGGCATGAAAATTTAAACATTTTGGACTTCAGCAAAGTAATGCCTGGATTTCACCAGAGAAGGCTTTCAGGTTTTGCAGATCCATGTAGGCTTGGAGGTGGGTGTGCCATCCCTGCATGCCCACCAACCTGTCAAAAATAAGATGTAAAAGTGAGCTGTGAGCCCCCAGCTGATGCTCCCTGTGAGCCTGCTGATGAGAGACTGCTTATTGCCTGTGGTTTTACTGCAGATTTCCTTGTCAGGCTATGGTGTATGTTTTTCATGGAATAACCAGCAGCACCAATTGTAAAAGCCTCGTTTCCTCCATGCTAGACAAAGGCTCAGTCTGAATAATTTCTGGAGTATTATTTAAGTCACAGAGCAAGACAGTCAAGGATTGAGATGCAAACAAGCAAGAAAAGCATCAAAGAACAAGTATAAACATATATATACAAACACACACATATTCCCACTAATAGTAACAGCAAAAATCGCAGCTGAATATTTTAATTCTCATTAATTATTATTAAAACAACAAAGCCAGATAATATCTTTCTGCAAAAGGACTTAGCACAGTAATTTAGACCTGCTGCCTTCTATCCACCAAGCTGCTTCACTAATTAACTCAGACCACAAAATTAGTCATTTACTGGATCATTACTTTTCATTTTTAGTGCGGCAGATTGCCACTTTCTAAATTAAAATTATGTGCCAAGCAGTTCCCAAACTACTGAAACCAAATTTGTGGACAAAAATTTTTTTATCCAAGACATCCAGAATTTCTACTTTGCATGGCAACATAAAGTAAATTTACTAAGAAAATGAAAAAGACAAAATAACCAAAGTAAGTAGCTGCAGCGGGCTAAATGTGTGTGGGGTTTTGAGGAGTTGTTTTTTTGGGTTGTTTGTTTTTTGTTTTTGTTTTTGTTTTCTGTTGTTGTTGTTGTTTGTTTGGGTTTTCTTTTTTGTTTTTTGTTTTTTCGTTGTTTGTTTTGTGGGGGTTTTTTTGTTTTGTTTTTTGTTTTGGTTTGGTTTGGTTTGGTTTTTTGGTTGTTTGTTTTTTTTTTTTTTTTTTCCTGGGAGTTTCTATATCTCAAGCTTTCATTCTGATACGTAAAAAACAGCAGCCAGAAAAACCTTCCTTTCCAGTTCTACATTTTCCTGAGGTTGTCCAGAATCCCACATACCAATGTAAATATGTTTTACTCTTCACATCCAAGAAGAATTACAGTAAGCAATGACAGAAGGATCCCTCTGTAGAACTATAAGCAAACAATGCCCTGTGCTTACTTCACTGCAAGCACAGGACTGTTAATTCACTGCTGTGAAAGGGAGAGGAAACCTTGACAATTTACATGTATGGGAAAACTTGGGCTTGATAAAAGAAATTTGTGGAATTTTATATGGCTGCTTGCTGAAATCAGAGAAATCCAGTAAATTATGGAGCTCAAAACTGTTTTTCCCAGACAAGCCTGAAGCATTCTAAGTCATCTGAAAATCCCTTCTCCTGAGCACATCTTTCTGTAAGTGCTCCATCTTTTCCATGCATTAAGCACTGTCATTCCTTGATTGATGGAAGGGTGAGGAAGGTACAGCCTCCAGTTAGCTGCTCTGCTATCTCATCCTTCAGCAGGGATGAATGCTGAAATTTGACACAACCCACCCGTGTCCTTTTGCCTTTTGCATTTGTTTGTTGGCTCATTCAGCAGGCATGAAGTGAAACCAGGGGAGGTGGTAGTAGGAATGCTTTGCTGGGTCGTTAGCACCTGCTGAACAAGAGCTGGTCGTGGTCACACATCTGTTTTTTTATTTTAAAATTTAAACATGAGCTCCCATCTCTGCTGCTATCAGCCAGAGTCCCTTTGCATTCAGTTCTGTGTGTCTGGCTTATCGGGAGGAAGCCTTGCCAGGAAGGGATAGTGGCACTATTAAGATAAATGAAGTACATCAAGCAGGTTGCTCCCCTGGGACCTTTTCCCATCCTCTTCCCCTTCCTGCTCTCCCTCTCATCCCTCCTGGCTGTCCACAAACCAGCCATGTGGAACCAGAGGGAGCCCTGCCAAACCCAGCAGCAGATTTCCTGAGCAGGGTGGAAGAACAAAGGCTGCGGGCAGCACTAATACAATTAAATTAAATGGAGCAAAAGGGCACAGCAGCTTTGGCAGCTGAGCTCATTGTATGACCTCTTCCAGCTTCTTGTTGATTAATGAGAGATTAAGGACCTTTGCTGTCCTGGGCTTTATGGTCAAAATAACTTGGGTAACTTTATCTGTGTACTCCAGCATGTTATTTATAATTCCTCTGCTTTTTAATCTGTAGAGAGAGCCCCTTCCTGACTTTTGTCAGCAGCCTCTTTGGTCTTCCCTGGGGACTTCTGCTAGCAAAGCCTCTTTCAGCTGTCACCTAAGACCACAGCTGCCCACTACTCTTTCTGGTTTTTTTCAGCCGAGGAATAAAGTGCATTTTTCTATCCTGCATGGGACTGATGTATCCCAAGCTCCTGCTTTGAGAAGGATGCAAAGATTTTGGCTGTAGGGAGCAAACACATGAATCTAGGACCAGGAGGAACTAGGGTCAAGGAGGACTAGTTTTTGCCAACATGACTAGCTGCAGCTTGCCCCGACTTAAAACTTTCAGAGAAACAGGAAGAGAACAAGAGCAGAGGGACCTGGAGGCCAGGAGCCTGTGACATCAGCCAAGCACTGCTTAACAACCTCACAAAAGCCTCTCCTTTCCACCTCCTGAAGCCAACAGGTAAAATGTGGTGATGCATTAAAAACATCAGTTTAAAAAGTTTTAAAGTGTTTAAAAAGAGTGGGATGTCCACTTGCCACAGGACCCAAGGTGTGGCCCAGTGCAGGGCTCACTTGGTAGCCTGTGGCCATGGAGAAGGGACAAGTGGCTGGCAGCTAGGATTATTCATCTGGAAACTCTATCCTTAGTGCTGGTGGGAAAGCAGAACTGATGACAAAACCATTAATAGTAATGTGCTGGTAAACAGATTGATCCCCAGAAAATCCTAGGATCCAAAGCCAGCTGGAGGAGGGTTGCATTTCTTCCCATCTAACACTTAACCAGCCTCTGTATTCACTGCCAGGTAAATCCAAATCTTCACCACACCTCCCAAGGGCAGCAAAGTGAGGAGCTACTCCATGTTCCTTCACAACCTGCTCCCATCAGGGTCAATTAGCATGAGCCAAAGTAATGCAATCAGAGTTCAGTTTCTGAATTAAACAGGAACACAGCAAGGGCTCACAGAGGCTCTCCAACTCCTGTCACTGCCCCTGAAGTCAGAGGTGACACATGTGAAGCATCTGAAAAAACCTGGCAATCTTTAGAGCAAATGCAGCTCTTGGAAAGCAGGGCCTGGCCAAACAAGTATGTGTGGGTGTGTAAAGGTACATCCATATGCACAAATACATGTGCAGAGCATTTCACAGTAGCTCTGAAGCCATGCTTTCAGCAAAACTTCCATGAAAGCTCAATCCCACAAAGGCATGTGCAGCATGCAGGCATCAGGCACTGGACCAGGAGCAGGAGAGAGGCCACTGGCCAGGCATTTGCAGGCATATTTCCAGGCATGTTTTCAGCTCCCAGGCAGGCAGCCTGAGCAGAATCCCAGCTGGTACCTGCCAGCCAGGCAGTGCCAAGCAGGGATTGGGCACTGGAACCTCCTGCTTCCACCAAGGGCAGCTACAACAAACCAACAGAGGCCCCAGTTTTGGGCTCCAGCCCAAATTCCAGTCCTTGCTCATCTGCAATTCCCATCTTTGATGTCCCTCTGAGAAGCCTGGGACAGACCATGCAGGCAGGTACTAGGGGGTGCTGGCAGCCAGGAGGCTGCATCCAGGCTGCCTGTGCCACGAGATGGTATCAGTGGCTTTTTTTCCCATTAGCATTCCTGCCACAGAGCCCAGGAGAAGAACGCACGCGTGTAATTGCACAATTAAACGTTGCGTCAATACAGCGATTCTTTCGAGGAGGAAGCAGCTCCCAAAGATCCCCCCAGGATTAAAGGATCAATGTGTATTTCAGCAGTGAAAGGGATTGTGTTTGTTTTCTTTCTCTTTTTCTTAATAAAGTCAAAGTTGAACATGGAGACAGCACAGATTGTTTTTTAGTGACTCACTCCTACTTCAAAACTGCAATACATAAAGCCGGCATTCATAGCCAGCCCAGATTCCTTAAACAGCTCTGAGAGGACTCTCAAAATATTTCTTTGATAGCAGTCTGGCCACACTATCCCCTCATACCCTTGGAGGGGCAGATATGGATGAAAAAAGCTGGTGAGTTAAAAAAAAAAGGCAAAGCAAAAAACTGAGGTGAAAAAAAGAAAGCTCAGGTGGAATCATCACACCAAACCATGGGCTCTGGTAACCAGCTTTAGATCTGCAAGAAAGTGAGCAGTGACCACTGTGTTCCTGATAACTTAGTGATACACAAGTTACTTACTGCATAACATATTGTAAATTAGTGATGGTTTTGTTCACGGAACTCTGTTTTACTCTGTTTTGCTGAATGCATTTCTTCTCTGACCCATTGTGGTCTGGTCTATATTGTTGAGATTCTGCCTAAATACAAAAAAAAAAAGCCCCACCAAAAAACCCCAAAACCAAAAACCAAACCTCAAAAACGCAAGCACAAAATTTCACCAAGTCTTCTTGAAAAAACAAGCCCACAAAAGCCTCAGTCAAAAAAAGACTTATTGAGCCTACAGATTTTTCCCACATTTCCTAGGATGTTCATGCCTATGTACAGAGCTAGTCCAGCTTCCACAGCCCAGGGCAAGAAACAGCACAATAACACACATAAACTCAGACAACCCAATGCTCAGCAGACTTCAAGGCAGCACTACCAGAGGAGGACAACCCATCACATTATCCATGCCTTTGAGAGGAAAACAAAGCACCTTCAAGTCTTCCTTTCTGCAGTTTCTTCTGTCCTCATGGAGAAAACATTACACAGAGACATGGAGAAGTGTGCTCCCCTGTCTCCTGACACAGAACACAAAACTTGAGTGGATAACCACCCATCCCATGCAGCAGCAGGAAAAGAGGGAGTTCACCATCCTGATGCAACTGGAAACCATTACCAGGTTGTCCCTTTTGCCATGTATGCTTTAGATGAGGAGCAGCAGAAGTTGGCTGCTGCTGCTCTGAGCAGAGCAGGAGGCTTTTTTTCACTATGGTGAGCCTGACATCATTGCAGGCTGTCCAAGGAGGGAGTGAGTCTTCACATCCACACCCTCCAGAGAGCCCCTCACAGGGTGAGAATGAGTCACCCCCAGACAAGTGCTCATTTCTAGTGGCAGCCACATCTGGAAAACTCCTGTGGTGCGGAAGGAAGAAAATATGAAGAGGGGTACGGGCAGCCTCCATGACCTGTTTCCATCAGAACTGGGTGAACATTGGCACTGGTGCATTAGCAGGGCAAAGAGCCAGGAGTGGAACCACAGGGGTCCATCAGAGCTGCTGTGTGCTGGGAACATCAGACATGGCAGGGATGGGTCTTCACAGCCATTGCAGGCACCTGTGGATTTACTTACCTTAAGGACATTCACTCCTGTGTGTGTCACTGACTCAGCACAAGGAGGGTTGCAGGTGGGTCTTGAAGAAAAAACACTCTTAAAAACCACCTGCAAATCTACATGAATTTATAACAAATGGGAGGGATAAGCTGCGTACCCCAAAAGATTTTAGTTATTTTAGGCATTGCTTGCCTCACACTTCTATGCAGCACATCCCTGTGTGCCTAGAAATGAAGTCTAGACAAGGAGCAGGTATGAGCTGCACTCCCTGAATGGGGGCTTGCAACACCTGGCTTTGATGCCAGCAGTGCTAACTAACATTGGATGAGCTGGGACAGGTTGAGATAGGCATCAGAAAGTAGGTGTTGGTGGTCAGTGCTCACATCAGAGGCACCCCACTGGTGAGGCTGGGACATGTGCTCCTCAACCTATCTGTGAACAATCTAGCACAGCAGGGAAGAAAATTTCCTGAGAATACACAGCTAAAAGAGTACTGGGGAAAAGAACAGCCAGTAAGGAATTGCATATGGCCTTCACAGAGCTAAGGGATTGGGCAATAGCAGCTGAAAAAGTCAATGCAGATTAGATTTAAAGTTAGATTAGATGCATGCAGGCTAAACAAGTCTTAAATTCACACAAGAAATTATGCTTTCTGGAGCTGGCAGTTAGGAAGTGACAGGCACTGTGATTTCCACCACAAAAGCCAGGAAGCACCAAGTGAAACTGCCAGATACTAATTAAAAAGAAAGAGAAAGGCCTAATTCTTCTTGCAACATGTAGATGGTCAGTGGAGTTTGTTGCTACTGTTGTTGTGGAAGCAAAACATGGGTACAAGAAGAGATTAGATAAACACTTAGAAGTATGATGCACTGAAGATTACTAAAGCATCACAAATCATATTCACTCATTCATGTCAGGAAATCCCCTGAGCTGAATATAGTTGAAGGCTGGAGAAGAAATCAGAGAAGTATTATGCAAGTCTGTTTGACTCTTGCTCTTCACTAGAATTCTTACTGTGATTTTTGTCAGAGAAAGGATAAGGATCACATTGAGACACAAGTGCAATTTCCTTCTCTACACTGGAAACCAAAACTGTGTCCCCACCACCATATCACAAACCAAACAGGCACATCTTTGCTCATTCCCTGGAAAAAGCTTCTTTTTTCCCCTGCAACTCTAAAACAGAGAATAAATAAGAATAAGCACAACTCTTACTTTGTGTTTGGGAGGACATGTGGTTGGGAAGGGGTAATGCCACATTTCAGTCCAAGAAATGTTCACGTACCTTATCAAGTGACTGTTTAATATATCACAAAGATACAGCCTCCTATCTCTTAACCTTTTTCTTGGATACTCCAAGGAATAGAAAGTAGTATTATAAACAGATTTTGGGGGTTCTTCCCCACCTTCTCCTTCATGTTGAAGTTTTGTTCCCTAACAGGTAGCAAAGCCTTTAAGTATTTTTTTTTTTTCAATTACTTAATTAAGCAACAAAAACTACTCTTCCAAGCTCAGAATGTGGTAAATTATTAAAATGCTCAGTTTGGGTGTGTTGCTGGGTAAGGACTCCCACACACAGACTGGTTGAAGGTGAGCTTGCTAGACTACTCAGTGACTCACCACCAAACACATCATTAATTATATGTTACAGCATGTCTGACTTCATAGAGTGCTGTAGGTGGTGTGAAATAATCTTTGAATGAGTTCAAGCTTTTTCCAGCTTTTATGAGGTTACAGTGCTTCAGACTCCAAAAGGCTCAGCTAGGCAGGAAACTGTTGAGGACTTGCTGTAGTAACCTGAGCTGCACTCCCAGCACATCAAGTCTCGACTCACAGCAGTGGCTTTGGAAGATCTGCAAGCTTGGCATTGGTTGGAGTTGTTACCTCTCACCCATCATGATGCACTCACTCACTCACTCACTCACAGCTGGCTCAAAGCAGTGTGTGGGCAGAGCTGAATTTTGCTGCCCAGGGATGAGGGGTGGGGTCTGGGTAGTTCCTGTGAGGGGAAGGGGTAGGATTTGGCTGGCAAAGAAAGCACAAAGAGAGTTCTGGCAAGCCACCTCCTTTCTTGCTGTCTCTAAGGAGTGAGGCAGTGACTGCTGTTTCCAAGAGGACCTCTCCCACCTTCCAAAAGATGGAAACACAGACATGAGATGCTCTGGCTTTCTGACATGGGATTCTGCCTTCTTGACACTCTGGCAAGTAGACAACAGGACTGTGGGCAGATAGTCTGATGCTGCAGGTTACAACCTATTTTGCCAATTTTGTAGGTGTCCCAGCATCAGCCCACTGGGGACTTCACCTTCTACCTCTGCCAGTCCCTTTTGCAGGCAGGGCTCTGGTAATGCTGTTACAGTAATCCCCGAGAGCGACCCTTGTGTCACACAAAAGCAGATTCCCTCCACACCCCACACCCACAGGCTTTGAGCTAAATAAATAGAGAAGTCCTTGGCTAGCCAAGTCTGACACTTAAAATTAATCTCTTACCAGGACTGTGCTCATGTGAATGACATTTATAAGCTACGTAATCCCTGGCAAAACAATTTAATTCTTTACCTTGAGGTAAGTAACTGTAAATGCAGCATCCTACCAGAGGTATGGCACAGACTGATCTCGCCTTGGAATATGTAGTGGCAGCCAACACCTCCTTCCTCAAAGCGTGAAAAACCTTGCCATGCTTCATCAAGGGTTCCAGCATCTTTTGTCTAGTAAGGCCTTTTAATGAAATAGGACACATTAGGACTAATTTTGTATGGGAAGCAGTGTTGAAACACTAATACCCAAAAGTCACAAATAAGGCATTTCAAGGGTCAGGTGTGAGACTTTCCAGCATCCCACTGCAACCTCTCTGGTTGCACAACAGGCCACTTGAAACCAATCCTTTCTCCAGCAAAGTCAGAGCCTGAGGGCTGTGGGGCAGCTGATTTGATTTCATGAGGAGTTTGACCCCAGAAGGAGGCATCTGCATGAGATGAGTGAGTCACTCCATTTCAATAATGGGCGAAACCATTAATTGAAGGCGCACAGTTTGCTTGTTTGGGCAGGCTTCCTATGCCTAACCAGGAGTGGTCTCACTGCTGCTGTATTTACTGAACTCCTCCAATTAAGTACTTTGTTTCCCTCATCCATAATGACAATGGTTTCTGCATGTTAAATATATTCAGAAAGGAGGTTGCTCTGTGCTTCGCATTTGCAAATTGGAGGAGCTTTCTCCTCTGCACAGTTGGTAGGAAAAACACTAGCCAAGGAATGGCTAAGAAACTTCTCACTGAGTGAGGTATTCTCAACTACTTTGTTTAACATGGTAAGAAATTATTTGGCTTAAAAACCACATTCAATACTACCTAAAGTTGCTTGCACATTTTGGAGCAATGAATGAAAGCAAATTGAGTGCATTGCATACCAGTCAAACGTAATTGCCGGGTGTTCTATTCATCCTGGGCATTTTGGTGGATTCCAGCATTGCCAAAGCCCTGAACAAGAACATCCTTTGACTGCAGAGCTGCTGCAGCAGTTGCATCTCGAGCTCTGCCTCACCCACCCTTGCTCTCAGTTGCTCTCCCCTTAGGGAGAGAAAGCGCTCGGTTCTTTCTTCACACCACGTTTCATCTTGGCCCCAACTACAGAGACCACCTACAGGGATGCCAGTTAGCATCAGCTGCATTATGCTGAACGGGTTTTTGTGGGAGCACTCAGTGGGAACCACATCTTAGGCAGCCTCCTGGGCAGCTCTCCACCCAGCCCCCTCGCTGACAGGCTCGCTCCTCTCACCACCAAATGGCACCAGCAGCAAGCTACCTGATGGACTTGTATGGAAAACTCTGAGCAGGGTGTTTACTGTATTTTTAGTTGCATTTAATTACAAATTAGCAGTTGGAAATAAGGAGGGGTGAGCAAGGTGTGAGCCGCCAGCTGTGTGCAGAGCAGTTTGGGAACTGCGATTATCCATGGCTGTGGCTGTGTGGGGTGAAGCTGCACGCTTGGGCTGTGCTGTGGCTGCAGGATTTACATTTCAAGCCAGCTGCTGGTGCAAGAGCCCGAGGCCACTCACTTCTTTGGCAGGACATGCTAGGAACACCTGTGTTTCGGGTGCTATGAATGCAGCAAGGGGCTATGCTGTTCAGTGGCCGGCAGTGCCGATGGTTTGGGACTGGTGTTTGTGGTACCCTGGAGCCTTGAGGAAGCTGGCTGCTTTCAGTGCACCAAAGAGGTCCACTTAAACAGATGAACTTATTGGTTAGGAAATTATTTACCTTGAGAATGTTAGCTTTTTTCTTTTCAGTGCACAGAGGAAAAAATTACATTTTCATTTCGCATCAATTTTATTTTCAGAAGGGCAAAACCATGGAAACAAGGATTTCAGAGTGCTGCCAAGCCTGTTGGATGTACATCTGTACAGCACCAGGGAAATACTGGGGTGTCCAAAGTACACAAATCCCCAGACCTAGGTCTACTTCATTCCTTGTAAGAGTACTGTTAAAAGTTTTCCTTTCTTAACTACAGAATCTTAATGCAGTGGCAGCTGAAAAACCTCTCACTAACAATTTATCTTCATAATATCCCTGTGGATAGTGGTGGTGCAAACACCCTGGATGTACTCACAGGGAAATGAAGCACAGAAAACCTGAATGCCCTAGTAAGATCTATAAAGACCATGGTGGAAATAAAAAGCCTTAAAAATCAGGCATCTCACATGCAAGTTTAGCACTCAGACCATAGTACCACAATTTTCTTGTCCTCTTTCTTTTCCCTGGATCCCCCAAAAGCCATTTTCTGCCCCAGCCCTAACAGTAATGCAATGTGAACCCACAGCTTGCTGTGTCTCACAGCCCCCTGTCCTGGTTTAATTTAAGTTTGCCAATTTTAATATACTCAATTTCTCTTTGAGATAGGATTTAGGAGCAAAAATAAGGCAGGCCTAAAACTTACAAGGGTATAAAGAAGAAATTTATTAATAACACAGAGAAAATAAGAAATTTGGAATAAGATTTCCAGATCACTCCCTCTCTCCTCACCTTCCATATTTCTTAACAGCAACATACAGAGACACTTCAGTCAGTCATTCACTTAAATAATAATTTCAGGTCACTTTAGAGAGAGAAGCTCCTTCTTGTTTTGGCCGTAGGGTTTGTCTTCACTTTCACAATTTGCATCCACCTGGGAAAATCTGCAAATTGTGGAACTCCTCCCATCTTCACAGTCTTTCCAGAACTGTTTTATGGGTCATGTCAAAAAAAAAACCTCATGGGGCATTACTTTTAAGGGCAAGCTGTTCAACGACAAAAATTCTCTTCATCTCTTTTTGCATCAAATGTCTCTGTTCATCTTTCCATTCTGCAGAACAGAGACCCCCATTCCCTTGGGGTAAAGGATCCTTTTCTCAAACACTTCAACCCCCCCCATGTATTTCTCCACAATTTTTAGGAATTTTCAGTGTAGTCCAGTCCACCCCATAGCTTACAAAAAGGTTTTTTCAGCCAGTCTATTCATGGTGCCCCCTCAATCTCTTCTCACCTGAAAACTTGGCTCTTACTTCACTAACTTTAGTATACTTTCTGCTCTATTCCTCTCATTCAAGGGAGATCAGGAGATCTGTGTGAGAAAATGTGTGATATCCCTATTGCTGTTTCAAGAATTCCTCCCCAGGAGCCTTGATGTTGCTCACTGGTGTCAGCTGGCCCAGCTCCACAAGAACCAGCTGCCCTAGGAACAGGCTTTGCCCCCAGGACACATCCTAGAGCCCTGACTCAATTTAAGCATGAATTTGAGTCAGTGGAAACTTGTCTGAGGAAGGACTGAGTAAAAACCGCAGGGTGAGAATAAAACAAGCAATGAAGATCCTGAGGAATTAGTAATAAAAGCTGCAATCCTGGCTGCAGCAGGCGCTGCCATGGAAAAGGGGCTGGGAAAGATGAACTGTGGGCATCATGGAAAAGATGAAAGTCATTAAAAGCTGAAAATGATTTAAGATCAGGCCCAACATCAGCAGTATAGATGTGATGGCTGCCAATCTCCATCAAAATGGCAGCACCAAAAGCAAGAGCCCAGCCAAAGCACAGAGGTAGGGATTAGCAGTAGGAAAGGACCTGAAATTCACTGCTCTTCAATAAATTATCAGATAGCAGCAGTTGAGGTGGTGAGTTTGGTACCCACATCTTTACCTTTAATCCCTGCTTCATATCAAGTCTAGTAGTAGTCTCTGACAAAGGCTATTTCTTAAAATTAAATTACACAAACTAAGCACAACTTACTGTATTTACAGACATAGCTAACAAGCCCTGTATTTCAACTACACTAATACTATGACATCCTAAAAGCAAAGCACCATGGAATTTGAAGGCTCTGGAGATGTTCTTTGTGGGTTGCTTTAAGCCTGGTTAATATATGCCTTTAATTTCTTCCCCAGACTTACTTCTTGTAAAATCCAAACATAACCAAAAGAGAAGAGAGTACTCAAAGTTCTCTAAACATGTGGAAAAAATTATCCCAGAGGGAACATGAAAGCCCTCTGCCCGAGACTCTCCCTGTACTCATCCCACAGATGTGAACAGGGAGGGATGGATGCTCTGGTGGCAGAGAAAAAGTGGCAAACCCTGGTCCTGTTGGCATCAAAAGAAACTGCACATCCAGCCGGCCACAGAGCTGGTTTTGCTAGGAGCAAATCAGCCCCTAGGCTAGCCAAGACTTTATCGGCTGGAAAGTCCCAGTCATGAGTGCTAGCTGCAAGGGGCAAAGGAAAAAAAAAAAAAAAAACAGGGAAAGATCAGGCAGGACAAGCCTGAACATGTTCAGTTTGTCCTTCCTACGTTACAATTATATCCTCATTCCTCAGAGCAAAAGGCAGTTCAAAGACACAATAAATCCCTTTCTAGTCTTACGCTTCTCAGGAACGTCATGGAAACGGAACTGAAGTGGTTCCCAGAGATAAGGTGACAAAGTAAAATTAAACCCTTCCCTACAGCGACACTTTGGTAAAATACCAGCTGAGAAAGAGAGGCACCATTCAGACATGGCTATGGCAATAGTCTGAGGAAACAGGACTGACCTTAGAGGTTTCAAACTGATCGATTTAACATACTGCTCCTCACACTCTGCAGCTGTTCCTGTCTTTGCATTGCATTGCCTCTAAGGCTCACACTAACTTCATTTTGTGGGCTGGATTTTATTGTCAGGAAATGGGATTCCCTTTTGGGATACATCTTCATAAATGCTTCAGTTCAGGTCCCAAGAAATTTGGGCTGAAGCACTGTAGACCAAGGATGGTTTGGAGCAGGAGAAGCCTGAGTGACCAGTTAAAGCAGCCACCAAACAGGAGATTTTTCAAAGCTTTTTCTTTCATCCCTTCAGGCCAATGGAGGGGACAAAGAAAAGAAAGAGACCTGAAAGACAAGGCAGGAAGCAGACACAAGATGGACCTGGGAGGTCTCCAAGAGTGTTCCCACTCTGTGCTGTGTCCCTCACAAACCGAACGAAGCAAAACCAAAGGCACGAGGTATAATGATGCCACAGGGACCAATTAACTGGCAAGGAGAAAATAATTGGATCTTCACCTAAAAACATGCACTAAACAGCCCTAGACAGCAAAACATTTGATAGCTGCAAATGTAGACATGGATGGAACAGACAGAAACAAAAGGCTCCATCGTCTAGTAACAAATCACACAGAAACTGTCCAGCACTTATGCTGAAAGGTTACAATTAAGTGAAATAACAGTGGCTTTTAAATTTTTTTTTCATCTGCTTCACACCAGGACTTTGATAGAGTATGGAAATCACCCTGCCCATCATCCCAGCTCTGGGCTCTCATTGCTGACATACATTCATGTCACTGTTACAAGCTTCAGCCTCACACAGGACAGACACCTTTTCTGACCATAAATGGGCTGTATGAGATTTTAATTTCCATATTGAAAAGCCATAAATATTTCAGAGTGAGTCATTTTGGGTACACTGGATTTTTCCTGCCTTTCACTGCGTCAGGGAATTTCTCTCCCCCCTACAGCCCTTAGGAAAGGGGCACATGGCTGAAGGAGTCATGAATAATCAGGGAGGGACTTCTCCAGAACAGGGCACCAATGTGAAAAAGTCATTCTTCTGGGTCGACATTTGCATGACCGAGGGATGACATAATAATTCCACAAACAAAAAAGGCTTTATACCCACATGGTGGCTTTCGAAACCTCTCTGCACTGACTTAGTCTTTCCCTTCTGTACAGCAGCATCACATTTTGGGGGCAGGAATTTAAGCCACATCTCTGCAGCCATGGCTTTATAATGCAATCCTACAACTGACATTAGCAATGCCATTTTATGGGGCCCAGCATTTCACTAAAGTGCTGAAGGATTTATTTCTGCTCTGGTATGAGGGCATAAGAGGCAGGCAGAGTAGTGCAGGGTGAGAGACCTGTTTGGGTAAGAGAAACATCAACATACAGGTGGAGGGGAGGCCAGTGCCTGGACACCAGCTTGCAGTGATGGAGCAGAAAGGAAAGGCAGAAATGCTATTGCTAGAGAGTGAAAAATGAAGCAGCATGCCAAGACCATGCCCCCAACCCCCCCCCCCCCAAAAAAAATTAAAAAAAAAAAAAAAGGAAACAACCCAAGCCCCGTTAGACACTTGGGAGCTGCTGAAAGAGCTATGCTGAAAAGGAGATGCTGAAGTGCAGCCAGAGGAGCTGCGTGCCAGGGCACATCCCTGTAGAGGCACTGTGTGTGCCGCCAGGGCACCAAACTGGGGCTGGAAACGCAGCCAGGGTGTGAACACATGGTGCAGATGATCAGACTGAAGCAGAGCTATTGTTTCACTTCCAGCACGGGCTGTTTGCCAGACATGGACCTCTGCTGAGAGATAACCGAAACGCATTTGGAATTCTGGAGAAAACCCTTCGCTTTGGGGGTAGCTGGTTTTTAAGGAGAGCGCTGAGCAAGGCTCTAAGGAGTAAGAATCAGATTGTTCAGATACCCTCTCCCTCTCAAAAAAAAAAAAAAAAAAAAGGGTGTCTGAGGACTTTCAGAGCAGCAAAGCAGGCGCTACAGGAAGGATGGATGCTGGACCAAGCCCAGCCTCCCAAGCCTCAGGGGATTCGCTCCCTGCGGGAGCAGGGAAGCCGTTTCTCACCAGTATAGGAAGTGGAGTGCTTGGCAACAAGGGAGGCAGCTCTCCCACAACTCTGGTTACGCAAACAGCTGCCTTCTGCTGGGTTTCAACATGCTTCACTGCTCCAAAAATAATTTCCTGCTTGATTTGATACCATTAGCAGGAGCACGGAGCGCGGCGGGAGCGACTGCGCCGCTGGCTGCAGGTAGCCACGGGCTTCCAGCAAAAGCCCTGATCCCTGTTTTTGGCAGGGGGGCCTGATTGTGCAGGAGGGAAGGTAAGCAGGGTGATAGCACAAGCCTTCTCTTCCTCTGCAAGAGGTTTTGACACAAGTACCTGTCACCTCCATCCTTCCAGGCCCCTTTTGCAGAGCTGACATTTCCCAGCTTGTAACACTCATGGCGTGTAACCAGCACTCAGCAGCCAAGCAGGGACCAACGCCAACATAAAGTTCAACGACAAAGTCACTGCTGCCTGGGTGATTAGGAGCTGTGCTGCTCCTGGGCAGAGGGGCTGGTGTTCTTCCACTGCACAAGCAGCAAAAAGCCACTACCATGCCTTCTTGCATTGCCCAGTGAATGACTTTGTGTCCCTTTGGAGTCATAGCAGTCCAGCCCCATGCTTTGGGAACAGCAGCACTTTCCATTCGTAGCTGGACTGGAAATTTGGATATCAAATTTTGCCCTAAGATGGATTTGATTTCCTCTTCCCTATTCCCAGCCCATTGATCTGCATGCCCCTTCCCCAGGGCCTGCCTTGGGGGGGAACTCCTTCAGATTTGGAAACCTCAAACAGTGCAGAGAGTTAAAGATCCCAGGGCCCATCAGCACTGCACTCCATGGCTGTGCCCCAGCAGCAGCACAGCACACCAACCTTCCCAGCTCATGGGCTCACACAGGGGGGAGCTGGTACCTTCCAGGTGGAGTGCAAGTCATGCTCAGCAAAGAGATGAAGCAGCAAAGTAAAACTCAATGTCACTCACTAAAACAGCAGCTGCAAAGCAGGATCCAGGGGTGGAGAGCACAACCACAAACATCAGTGTATTTTAAGGTAATCCTCTTATACTTTGAAAGCAAAATCGTGCACTGGCACATGTTTATGCTTATGTCTTTTAAACCCAAAGAGACCATGAGAGATGATTCCATCTGCTCTGCACCACACAAGTCTTATCAACCTTGTTTTCCACAGTCACTCTTTGAGGCACACAACATTTTATGAAAGATCCCTTGGCCATGATTAGAAGAGTAAAATGAGTGATGAACACACCACTGCTTTTGGGGAGCTTCAACAGAAACTAACCTTGGAAGGTAAAGCCATACAAAAGAGAGGAAGGGTCCCCTCAGCATCCTGCACAGGACTTAACTACAGGATGACACCCCAGCTTTCACACACAAGACAAAATATGCATCTGAGCTGACCCAAATGCCAGGTGGGGCCTCTCCTGTCACTGCCACAATGAAAGGGAATAACCCTGCATAGAAGGTGACTCCTCAGCTGCTAGAGGACCTGAGCTGGGTGGCAGGACAGGACTGGTGGGAAGAGTGTACAGGCTGGTTTCTGTGCCCAACTGACCCATGTCTGCAGCAGCTGCTGCTGCTGCTGCTCCCACAGCCCCAGGGAGTGCAGATAAGCAGCAGTTCAGCTTTTCCAGACATAGCACAATTCCTGTTTACAGCCTCTGGGCTTGTCTTTTCAAAAGAAGGAGCTAGGTGTCTATTCTTGCAGGAAACCAGGTGTGTAAACAGTTCAATTAATATACCCAGCAAACCGTGCTCTAGCACAGCAAAGAGGGCTAGTGGAGACAAGCCAAGAGCACAGGAGCCAAGGAAGGAAAATACTTTTAAAGAATACGCCTAATTAGAGATGGGCCTGGGCCAAAAGTTCATATTTGAACACCTGGAATAGCCCAGGGGAGCAGAATGGTAACCTGAACCCAAATCCACATTTTGTAACTCTCTCCTCTCCCAAATGAAATAAAACCCAGCCACAAAACCCAACCCACAGTTTGAGCTACAGGTTTCCAAGGTCTGGAGATTTGGCTTTCTCCTTTCAGCCTGGTTTTGGCCAAGTCCCTGTGCTCAGCTGCTGGTGGCCTCTGTTGCTGTCACCCCACATGTTCCCAGGCTGTTGTTCCCTGGCATCCCGTTTGCTCCAGCAGCCATGGCACCCCCAGCACTGTGACCCAGCCCAGCCTGTCTCTGCACTCCCTCCTCCCTGCCCTCACAGCTCCTGCTAAAAGCAAGGGGCTGCCCTAACTCAAAGCCAAGTGGCTCCACTCATGCCTGTGAGACAGGTATTGGCAGCAAGCCCCAGTTTTGTGCCAAATCCCCAGATTTAGGGCTTGTTTTGAAGGGTACAATCTCCATGGCAGGGAAAGCCCACCCCATGCCCTTTATGAGTGCTTGCAGAAGAAGCAGACTCCCTTTTCTCCCCTGCAGCTCAGTTTTCAAGAACAGACAACTAAACTTCTCCCACACCTTATCAACTTCTCTGACTATAGATTTTCTTCATAGCAGAATCACGTTTGACAAAGGAAGGTCAGCCTGATCCCCATAAAATCACCCTGTCACAGGCACGTCACGCATTTCAGACAGCTTGCAAGGCTGACTAAACATTTACTTTTGGATGGCTCTCTTCCAAAGTCCAGAAATAGATCCCAGTTCTCAGTAAAAGAGGGCCTGAGTGTGCCATCAGATGGCTTCACTGCCCTGTCACAGTGGGCCATTTGCATTCCTGTGCTTCCCCCCTCACTGGGTGCCACCACTGAGCTCCCTGCACATCCCCCTAGAGAGGTAAGGCCTTATCTCCCAGCTGGATTATTCTTGGTAGGTATTTGTCACTCCTTTTTCCATCATCTGACCTTGGATCCTGTTAGGCTGAGGTAAGTGACTAATGCACAGGGCTCTGGATTGCTTTCCCAGTGGGCACCCAGTCTCTCACCAGCATAGCTGGAGAAGAAGAAATGGGATTTGCTCACACTGGATGCTGCAATATTCAAGGAAGAGTTTGTGTTCTGAAAAACCTTGAAATGATTCAGCTCCACTGCTATTCAGAGCAGTTGTGCACCTTGGATGTACTCCTGTAGCTATTGCAAATTCTCCCCTGCCACAGCTGAACCTCCATCTCCAAGAAAAAAAAATACTAATCTAGCTTGAGGAAAAAAAATTTATATAATCCTTCAAAGGCCAAGAGCCTCTGTCTGCAAAGTGTTTGCCACACAGCACCCAGGCAAAATCAAAATGATGCAACTTTTGGTATGGTGTACAGATTGCAATCAGGCAATTACACATGCCAGACCGTGTAATCACATGCAATGAGAACACACGTGGGTGGAGTGTGAGGTGTGAGCTGGTGTCACCAACCACAGGCTCCTCTGCTTACCCAAAAGGAGCCACTCAACAAATGCTTTAAAAATTTATTTTCTTAAACATCAGTAGGTCCCTCCAGAAGAAGGCCTCTTTCTGTCATGAAAAGTAATTCCTGAAAGACTGGGAAACCACCAGGACTGCACTGGAAAACATTAGTCAGAAGAATTGATCTATCATCTGTCTCATATCCAACTGTGTCCGGACAGCTGGGAAGGGGAGGGGAAAAAAAACCCCATCACACACAAGACAGAATCTGTTTTACAGCTTTATATCAGAAAAGAGCCTCTCCAAGCTTCTGTAGGAAGTAAGTTTAAACATCTGATGCATGAACATCCTCAGCTTTAATAACCATTACTGTCTTTCATCTCCTCTTTTTAAAAAGTCTCAGAACAGCATTTAAGACTGGCCTCCTGTAAGCATTGCTCAGATGCTCCCCAGATGGCTTTTCCAAGGGGATTTCTAATTATTCAGGGTCTTCTAAAGAAATATCCTGCAGGAATCTTTTAGGTTTCTGGGGCTTTCCTTCCTTCCTCTACAAATTTCTTTACCCGGAGCTTGATTTAAAACCAAACTCAAAGGAAACACTTACAATGACTTCAATATGTCTCAGATCACATACCCTGGGGTGAAAGAGAATTGAACCAAATCCCATAAAAATAAAAATGGTGCAGATTTCAAAGGGATTCACAGTGAAGTTTTGTAAGGATGTAATTAGACTAAAAGTTTTAGCTGAGGATATCATGGAATAAAGGAACATTTAGTGAGACTGATAAAGTTAATACTGCATACAGACCACAATGGATTGGATATGCAATCCCCTCTCCTCAAAGAAAAATTAAAATTGAAGCAACAGTTGCTGTAATAGCAGCTAAACAAAGAAACCTCTTATTCTCAAAAACTCCTGAACTACCTTAAATGGATCAGACTTCCAAAAGTGCTAAATTCCTATCTGCTGAAAATCCACTTTAGACATCCCCAAGTGGGAGATGAAGAAAATCACAGTCATTTCTGGAAAGGCTGGCAACTGCTTCTGTGTAAGTGGGCAGATGGAGAGCAGAGCTAAATCCCTTACATGATGATAAACCAAAGCAAATCATTTGAATGAACATATAAGGCTTTTGTCTCTCTCAGGTCATCCAAGCCATAGTTAATAACAAGACATGCTGCTCTTCCAAATCTGCTGCTGCATAACCCCCCAAGTGGGATACAACCCCATTAAATGTTGTTCTGCCACCTGCAAATGCTGACTGGGCAAGCTGGGAGTGTTTCAGTGTATGCCATGGCACAGACAGACTGCTGTCTCAACACATCCTGTGCACTAATGGACACTCACCATGGAGTCTGGCCTCTCAGATCCCACCATGAGCCTTTCCCTCCTCTTGGATCAGCATCTCTGTTTGCCAGCAGTGCTTATAGTAATGTCCTGCACTGCTTGGCACAGCACAGGGCTCAGCCCAAGCAGACAGGAGCTTGTCATCTGAATGCTCCCAGAACATTTGAGAGAACCACAGAATGACTGGGGCTGGAAGAGGCCTTAGAGATCACCCATTTCCAGGGTGGATGGCAGGGGCACATCCTACTAGATCAGGTTGCTCAGAGCTCCATCCAACTTGGCCTTGAACACCTCCAGGGATGGAGCACCCACAACAGCCTGTGCCAGTGTCTCACCATTCTCAATTTATTTCTAATATCTAATCTCAGCCTGCCCTCCTTGAGTTTCAAGCCATTACCTCTTGTCCTGCCACTACATGCCCTAGTAAAAAGTCCCCCTCCATCTTTCTTATAGACCTCCTTTATGTATTGGAAGGTGCTTTAAGGTCTTCCCAGAGTTTTCTCTAGGCTGAAAACCACCAGCTCTCTCAGCTGTCTTAATAGGAAAGATGCTACAGCCCCTATGGACCCCCTCTGGATTCCTGCAACAGGTCAACATCCTTCTTATGCTTGGATGCAGCACTCCAGGTGGTCTTGAGAGTGGGGTAGAGGGACAGAACCCCCTCCCTCAACCTGCTCACCATGCTGCTCTTGATGCAGCCCAGGGCACAGTTGGCCTTTTGGGCTGCAAGTGCACATTGCCAGGTCATGTTGAGCTTCGTCTTCCAGAGCAGAAGGTTCTTTCTCCCAGTTCCTGATTTTGCCTTCTTGGCTCTGACTTGGGCAGTGGCTGGGGCACTTACCAGTGAAGACTGAGGCATGAACATCACTGATACCTCAGCCTTCTCCATATCCCATGTAACCAGCTCTCCTATTTCCTTCTGGAGAGAGCCCACATTTCCACCATCATCATGTTATCAACCATATGCCTTAGAAGCTTTTCGTGTTGCCCTTGATGTCATCAGTCAGGTTTAACTCTGTCAGGGCTTTCATTTCCTAACCTGCTCCCTGGCTACTTAGATGATCTTTCTGTATTCCTCCCAGGTTAACTGCCCTTGCTTCTACCCTCAGAAGGCTTCCCCCAGTCATCCTCTCTCTGAGTTTTTCCAGGAGCTGCTTGTTCATCTATGCATTTTTGCATGACAATTTTGTTGGGATACATCTCTCCAAAGATTGGAGGAGGTGATGCTTGAATATCAACCAGCTTGCTCGGACCCCTTTTCCCTCCAGGGCTTTATCCCATGGTACTTTACCAAGCAGACCCCTGAAGTGGCCAAAGTCTATTTTCCTGGAGACCAGGGAATGAAGCTTGCTCTGCACCTAGCTGCACTAAGGTTGTCAAACTCTACCATTCCATGGTCACTGCAGCTGTCCCTGGGCTTCACCTTCCCCACCAGCCTTTCCCTGCTGGTGAGAAAGTCCAGCATCACACCTCTCCTCACTGGCTCCTGTGTGACTTGGAGCAGGAAGTTCTCTCTCTCCTGCACTGCCTATGCCCAGTCATGTTGTCCCTCCCAGGACCAGAGTTGTGAACATGAGGCCATGCTATCTGAACAGAAGATGTCATTTGCTCAGTCACCCTGGCTGGATGGCCTACAGCAGACCCAGACTGTGCCACTTGTCCTGTCCTCCCTTTAATCCTGGCCCATAAATCCTTGGCCATCTCTTCATCCAGCCCAGGAGAGCTCCCTGCAGTGGCTCCATGCACTCCAGTGCTCACTGACCAGACTCTGAGCAGCACCCAGGAGTTTCTGATGCTGGAAATACCTTCTTGCTTGGCTGCACTATCCCAGGGTTTGTCAGGAGGAAGAGACAAGCCCCAACAAGTGCCAGGGTAGCCTGGAGATGGCCATTCAGCAGCTCCTTTGCCTTCTGGCTGCATCCACTGCCCAAATGCCTCACATACCTTTGGCTCTGGTGGGTGGCTGTGAGCAGGGTTTCATAAGGAGACTGAGAGGAAACAAAGCCCTGGGTGGGGCCACGGAAGCTGGTGTAGTTCATGAGAAGGTCACACCCATTTCATGTCATTCTAGACACCCATTCAGGCAGTCTGGCTTTCAGCCTGGCCCACAAGTGAACTGGCACCTGGTGACAATGGGGTGCTGCATCTCTCCAGCCGCCCAGCAGCCTCCTGCTCATCCCATCAATCCAGCAATGGCCAAGAAAAGCACAGGGAATGGCTCAAAAGCCAAGACCAAAGCTTTACAAAAGGGCTGCTTTCCCCCCCATCCTTCACAGCAGTCCCATTTCAGGCAGGGGGAAGCCAGGAGAGCAGCAGCAGTGGGTGTGCTGTCCCTTCCTCCCCTGTGGCAATGAAGGTCTTTTTTGGAAACACTCCTTCCTTGCAGCCCAAGCCCCTTGATGGCCTAACCTTACTGCCCCAGGTGACACAATACATCACTAAGTCTGTCTCCTGCAGAGCTTCACTCCTCATTCCCTAACTCCAGGAGTCTTAACTCCACCCAGTCCACCCTGCACATTTCCGTTCATCCTGACCTTCCTTCCCTCCCTCCCTTGGCTGACAGTTCCTTCCCACACAGGCACCACATCCTTCCTGCCCTGGCCTCGCCACAAAGCTGGGTTTGTTCACTGAAGCAGAGCAGAATTAAACATAAGCATGACCCTTTGAATCAAAAGGATTAGGAGAAGTAAAGGAGAGAGCTGCCCATTTGAATATGTACAAACACAAAGGGAGGAAGGTAGAGCCTCCTCAGGTTGCCCTGGAGGTCACTCTGCTAGGTGTTGCTGAGCTCAGCTCTGCATTTTAGCCCACAGCCTCTGAGACTCTTCCATGACCAAAAAAAAAAAAACCCCACTGACTCTTTACAAACAACTAAGAAAAAAAAAAAAAAAAAAAAAAAAAAAAAAGAAACAAGCCCCCCAGAATGGGATGGAAATTGGGCTTACAAAGACTCTGCCTGCCCAGGGCACCAGGGGATGAAAAAGAGAATACATCCAGGAAAAGCAGGATGTATTCCCTCAAGGTAGTAGATATTTGCATGAGCATGCCTCGTGATAGAGAAAGTCTGCATCCCAAAGGCTGTATGATCTAAATAGCAATATTGTAAATGTATTGGATGAGGGAAGGAAACACTATCTCATTGCTCTGTATTATGCATGAGAAACAGCAGTGCAGAGGGATGGGATAACTTAATCACATCACGGGAAAATCACAGCAGAGCCAAGTCCCAAATCCCAATTCAGGGACTTAACCACAAGCTATTCTGTACTTTCTATTTTCTGTTAACAAAGAAAACAGTATTTTCCTGGATTTCAATCCCCAGTGATACTGCTGGATTTGCTGTCCAGTCGTGAAATATTCCAGGAGTGGGAAGAGCAGATGAAGCTCCAGTGAGTCATGAGCAGACACTGCCTCATTGTGCAACCTGGGCTGTGCAGGTCATGTTCAGCCCTCCAACTCCTTCTGCTAGCAAGGCCAGACCCAAAATACCTTGTGCCTTTTTATAAAATTCCTGCTTTGGTATCACTGTGGGATTTTTGCCCCCACTTTTTACTTATTCCTTGGGGTCGCTAAGCCAGGCTGAACAAGAAAAATCAGCCACCACTTCTGCACACAGCCTAGCAGGGACAGAGTTAACAACAGCCCAGGCAGGGCCCTGCACTGCACAGGAGCCCAGGGCTTTCAAAGCATCAGGAGAGGGGAGCAGTGCTCAAACACCCATAATTGTTCAGCAGAGCTGACTCCACAAACACACACGCTTTTGATTGCGATCTGGCGACCACGCACACAAACCAGGGTTTCGCTCACCCGCCGCCCCCTCACTTTCTGACTCCAGGCATGGGGCAGCCTCCCCCAGTGCACAGGCACAATGAAAGCTGGAAAAAGCAGCAGGGAAATTTCCTTAGCTCCCCTGGAGATATCCTTCCCCTCTGCCTTTTATTTTCTATCTGCCTATTTGCTTGGGTAACTGCTGTCAGCCCGTGGAGGGACACCAGGCAAATCCTGCCAGGAGTCCCTCTTCCCATGGCTGTCACAGGAAAAAGCTCTGGATACTTATTTTCTTTTTCCCAAAATGCATTTTCGCCATGGTTACTTTAGGAAAATGAAGCAGCTAACCCCTAAAGGTAGAAATGCCCAGGAGGTAGGAAGGTGCTGTGGGGAAAAGGGGCTGGTGGCCATACCCTGTGAGCTGGCACAGACACACTCACAGCCCTCCCAATATAATCCCTGTAGAAGGCTAAGTGGGAATGAGAGCTTTGAAAGAAAATAGAGAGCTAGAGATAGGGCTGAGGAAGGGGCTGCCAACAGGCCCCCCATTAGCTGAACCCAAGCCTAGCCCTCCTAAGCCATACCCCACACTCTTGAGGGCAGCCTCAAGGCTGGAGCTGCTGGCTCCTCCTAAACCCCACTCTTCCTCCCTTGGGAAAGGGCCCCACCTGCGGGTGAAGGACCAAGCAGGAGCTCTTGGCCCCATCCTCACACCTCCCTCACTCCCTCTGGAGTGCACACCAGGGGTGGTAGGGAGAGCACAGCAGAGCCAGGTTCGCTGAAAATGGGCTAAGGGGGAGCAAGAGGGCACCTTTGCAGTGATGGTGCCATTTTCCAGCAGGTTCACAGCAGAAAGCCAGGGGACCCAAACCTAAAAACTGGTGGCAGGTGGGAGGCAGATTAGAGGTCTGCAAGAAGGAAGAGCTGGGGAAGAGCTTAGTGCAGACCTATCTGTTGTGTGAATGCAGCACAGACAGAAAACTACTCAGGACCTGCATCCTGGTGACTTCTGGAAAGTTCACAATCCAGCATCAGATTCCAGGACCCCAACCACAGGTACAGTGTGCTGATGGCCAGAAATGTGTTCTGGGACTTGGGTGTCAAGCAAGAACAAGTTTGGGAAGCAGAGTGTTCCCTGAGTTGCTCCAGGACTGCTTCATGAGGAGCTAAAGGATGCTGTAGAGCCACCTGTGCCTCTCTGTCAACTACAGTCTGAACAGCACATTAAGGTGTAGTTTCTCCCCTGTATGTCTAAGATTAGATCTGAGCTCCACACAGAGCGCACTGAGACATTTCTTAGGTTCAATAATAGGTTAAACAACTCATCAGAACTAGAAAACTCTGATGCTGGGAATGGAGGACAGAAGTGCTCTAGACCTGACTTCTGAACCAACAAGTTGTTGAAGGATAATATCCATGACCCTCTATCACAGAATTTACAGATAAACTTTGGAGCTGTGGCTTCCAAATTAAGAAAGCTGCCATGCAGAGTAAGTGATAAGAAAAAGCCTTTAGATTCTGTTTTATTTTTTCAGAGAAGGCCACAGCTGAGGGTGTCTGCACCTCCCCCAAGCCACCAGCCCCCTGAGAAGCAGCCCATTTCCTCTCCTGCCCCCATTCCTGCCAGGGCAGCCCAGGGCTCAGCCAGCAGTGACAGACCATGTTGCACACCGTGGATGACTTGCTTGCTGGCAAGCAGACTCCACCTCCTTTTCTGCCAAGTGCCTTGACACAAAGGACAAAGCAATGCCTGTACAAGCGTCACCAGTCCTTGATGCTTGGCTGCTCAGCATCATCCCAAGCAGAGAAACATCACAGTTTTTGCTGGAAGGGAGCAGGAGCAGCTCTCAGCAGCAGAATGCCCTGCTTTGTCCTGAAATGGAGCACAACCCTTTCACCCTTTGCCATGCTCCCACCCGCCCTCCCAGCTCTCAACCTTCAGCCCTTTCAACACCCACAGTTTTTCCACTCTGCCATGAAGCCATGAGAAATTCCCTGCCAGAGGACTTTGTTCAAATGGATTTTTGGAAAAAAAAAAAAAAATCTATTCCCTACTCCAGGCAAATAAGCTCCTTCTTTTCCCCATGAGGAAGGATAATAGCACAGCTAGGGCAAAAAGAAACCAACCCAACAAACTATCCCCAAAACCTGCTGTAATCAAAAGAATAATTGCTCCAAGACATTTAAACCTACAGCTGAGTCACTAAAATGAAGAAATGTCTCAGTGTCCATAGAAAGCAAACAATTCTTGGGTCATGCAGCAGAGATTCTCTACGGCCTTGTTAGAGGGAAGGAAAAAAGCAGCCAAATGTAATTAATCATAGTCCCAGAAGAAAGGATGAAATCTCTGTAATTAACTACCTAGACTCATCTTTCCACTTCTGAAAACTAATCCAGCTGCCTGCTTTCACCTTTCACCCACAGGGCTGCCACAAAAGTCTGCTACAAATACCAAATCACCTCTCTTTGGGGTGCACTCCCCTGCAGCAAGTGGCCCCACAACAGCTTTGCAGAAAGTGTACAGGGAGGGAGAATCTCTGCAGGGTGCAAAAGGAACTCCTTTTCTTAGTCACCTTTTGTGGATGAACTGTTGGGAGTTTGCACTCTCCAAGAACCTGTATAGCCCTCAGATGAACTACAGGAGTTATTTTCAAGCTAGGTATTTTAATCCTGACCCAACTGATCAATTACCAGAAAACACCAATTAAGAAAAGAAAAAAAGCATACAAAAATGAAAACACTTTTCAAATGGTTAAGATTATGACTGCTTGTGTTAATAAATTGGCTTATACTTCATCCTCAGGTGGTGAAATTTGATTGACCATCAAAGCTGTGGAAAACATGGGGGGAAAATGTAGCACTTTAAAGAGAAGAGGAAGGGCTGGAGCTGGCAGTTACAGCTCAACAGTGGAGGCCAGGATCCAACATCCAAAAAAATCCTATGCAAATCAGAACAAGACATTCAACTTCCCCAGGGCTCCCTTAATAAATAAGGGTTGACAAATATTATTCCAACAATGAAAACAATAACAGACCAGTTCTTTAGGTCAAATACATCAATGGTAAATACAATACAGAAGAATAATACCAAAATGACATCAGCTGAGGAACTGAGACTGATTTCCATTCCCTCTCTTGCATACAAAGCACTGCTAACATATGAATAATGCTGTCAACAGCACATGGGGAATGCTGGCCAGCTTTGTGGTGAGGGAAACCAAAGTACACAGAGTGGACAGAAATCTCCAGCTCTGCTCTTCCATGACACAGCAGAAATGCTTCTGTTCAATGGAAGGTGACTGGGTCATTCTTCTGGGGAAAAAAAAAAATTAACTGATTACATAGCCCCAAGGACAGCTGGGGCCTTCCTGTACAAACGTGGGAATCAGGGAGGGAGGATTGGCAGCCAGGCTGTGGGATACAGCAAAGCCAAGGAGGCTCGGCATGTCCCTAAGGCAGCACCCGCTCCTTCCCGTCCAGGTGTGGCGGGCGCGGCCCGAGGGATGCGATGCTCCGGGGGCTGCTCCTGGCTCGGGGCTGCTCTCAGCCCAATCTCCACCCCGGTCAGCCCGGCGGGTTGTCCCTCCAATCTTTGCACTGAAATCTGGCAGAGGAGCTGAGCACGGTGGGGTTTGGCTGCCGCTAACAAGTTCCTAATATCGTCCTTGCAGGGAGATGCACAGATCCCGATGCTGCCGGCAGATGCTTTCCCCGGTTCTGCAGAGCAGGGATGCTCGGCTGGCAGGCAGGAGCAGCGGGATGAAGCTGCCCTCCGCAGGATGCCAGGGAAACAGCCCCAGCCTGGGAATGTCAAGGGTGAGGTCCTTTTCCACGTGCCGCTGCTTTACCTCCCCATAATCAGGGGCAAGGTTCGCTTTTCTCAGTGATGTGCTGCTGGCACAAAGTTTAAGGTCCAGAAGCTTTCCTGGAAGTCTCCTGTTGTCTGACAGCACCAAACCCTAACATCCAAAAGCTAGACTGCCTCCAAGTCAACGTCCCTGACTAATTAAATGAAACAGGACAGTCCCTTCCACTGCTGCTTTTCTGTAAACCTGTGACTGATGCACACACTGGAAAGTGAAATCCCATACTTTTTTGCCAGATAACAAAGCTGCTTCCATGTTGATCAATTCTGCTTCTATGCTGATGTTTAAATATGGGAATATAACCAAAGCTTTAAATATGGGAATATAACCAAAGCTGAGAACTGAAGTAACCTTTATTTCAGTTAACACATAAAGGTCTACAATCACTGTGTTTGATTACAAATAATACTTATTAAAACCAGCACTCAGCCAGCAACATCTATAAATACTTTTAAATGTTGATTAGTTAATATTATGTATGTTTCTAATTTTAATTTTATGTAACCATTTAATAACTACAAAATGAATCCTCCTGATCAGTTTTGTGTCACTTGGCCAACACTGCCAAGGTACAGCAGCCAACAGGTTTTAGGGCCGGTGCCTAAGGTTACAAGGTTAAAGTGTTCTACTCTGACTGTGAAAGGATTTCACACACAAAATTGCATCACTGCAGCACCTGAATGCATGTGGATGCACAACAGGCTTCAGAGAGCAACACATGACACCCCCATCACAATCCACTGTGCCCCATGCAAAACACCCGGGAGATGTAGGGCCATGCACAGTCCACAGAGCTTATGGCATTAGGACAAGTCTGAGAGTGATTTTTACCCTCTATCCTACACTGTAGGAGTTATTTTAAGCTGAGTCTGCAGAAGCAAGTATCCATAGTAAAGAGAAGTAGAGCAAAACAAAAGCCTGAAAGCTCACAAGGGATTTTTTTTCCCCCAGCAGAGCAATGCTGGGGAATCCTCCAAGGAGATTACAGCCACATGCCTGCAATATCATTTCTAAAAAGCTGGTTTTTAGCACACTCAGCTCCAAAGACAAGACAATCAGGAGAAAGACAGAATCCACTTCTCAATCCAACTTGTTTATAAATGCTTTTAAATAGGCAGAAGGTGAGATTTTCATCAAGATCTCTGTGAAAACAGTGGGAGTGTTCTTTGTAGCAGCATTGAAAGCATAATTTTGAGTTCTGGTATGGTCCTCTACTGCCACCAGGAGTAAGATAGCAAATAGTAAAATATCCTTTAGCAGCTCCCCCAGTGGTTGCAACAAAATCAGTAGCAAACAAGCAGGACACTCACCCGAATTTGGTGGACAGAACACCTCCCATGACAGAGCCAGCAATGATGCCCACTCCGAAGCAAAGGCCCAGCTTCCCCAAAGTACCAGCACGTTGGGAAGGAGTAGTCACATCTGTAATAACCTTCTGAGCACCTGCAGGGGGAAAAATATCCCTTAAAAGAGCCTTGCCACAGGGTTTGAGCAGATGTGCCAGCAGCTCCCATGGTTTTATTGCTAAGACATTAAGAGCTTTTTGGTTTTTTGGTGGTTTGGTTTGTTTGTTTGTTTGTTTGTTTTGGTTTGGTTTTGTTTTTTGTTTTTTTTTTTTTTTTTGTTTGTTTTCTGGTTTTTTTTTTTGTTTTGTTTTTGTTTTTGTTTTGTTTTTTCTGTTTTTCCCAATTAAAACTTTTCTGGGCTGGTTTCTGGTTAGAGACAATTTCCCCAGCTTTTAATTTTCATACTTTGCATGGAAGAGGCCTCTAAATAAGCACTGTCCCTCTCCTCTGGGAGCCCCATAGTCCATCAGTTTTGAGCACAAGAGCCCACCAGTCATGAGAAATAGAACCATTCAAACCACCCAAATAAACCACAAGTGACAGGAAGCATTATCAACTGGATTCCTCTTGCATGAGTTACATGGGCTTCTAGTAGCTGAAGTTTATGTCTTTTACATGAAAAATATAGGAAACATCAGCCAGTACAGAACAGCTTGGTGGGTAATGGAAAGTATTTTTGTAATAATGTTTAATTTTTACCAGTATGCTCATTTTACCAGGAGAAAGGGAAAAGCTTTTGTGTAAAACATCCTGGTTGCAAGAAGGCAGCTGGAAAGTTTGGGATAACACTACTGCCAGCGAGTGACTTGCACCCATGTCTGGACAATCAAGGCCAAACAATTTCCCCAAGATTATACAGTAAGATGGGCCTGGAACTGAGACTAATAAGCCTGTTTTCCACAGGCAGTACACCTGCTGCTTCATGCTCCCACCATTTCATCCCTGAGGACCATGACATGTTCCTCCTGCCTTCTTTCCTGCTGTTGAACCTGCTGACTTGCACTAAAACAAGCAGGAAGGGAGGGAATCATGCAGTGAAAGCCATTTGGAAAGCTCCTCATCCCTGGCTGCCCTTACCTGGCACCCCATGCATGAACACTGCTGGCAGCCTGGAGAGGAAGAGGAGGGGGATGCTGGTGGAGAGGGACAGAAGCAGGAAGAAGATGCTCCCAGATGCACAGGAGAGAATTAAGGCTGCTCGGGCACCAAACTGGTCTGCAAACCTGGGGCAGAAATGGCACAAGGTCGTCAGTTTTTTCTTTAGGTTTTAAAAAACAAACAGACAAAAGACTTCTCAACAGTAAATTAATTTTGCTCCTATTTAAGGGGAAAAAACAACACCACAACTGAACAGACTGACAAACAACCACAAATCCCCCAAGCCCCAAAACACAAACAGGCAAAAACCTCAGTCATATCAGGTTTTGACCCAGCTCTGACTCTTTGCTGTAATTCAACTCCAAAAAGCTTAAAAAGCTTAATTTGGACAAAGTCTGAGAGTACCACAGAAAGGGTTCTGAGCAACAGGGGCTAAGGTGACCATAAACCAGGCCTTAGATAGAGTCTCTCATTGCAATTCCCCCTTCCTTCACTTTACTGAAGCTACATATTGCAGTTAGCAGATGAACATTATCCTGCATAGCAATTAGTTGTGCTTACACTAAGAGGAACAACCCCCTAAAAATGCCAGGGTTGGTCTATAAACAGAGCTAAGCTTATGTAATTACAAGATTTTGTGTTGAGGGAGAGGTATAGGTCAAAACTTTCCTGTTTACATATAAGCCAGGGCAGTTTATATTTGTTGTTTGTAACCTAAAGACCACAAATCATTTCATTGTTGGTAATGGGGATTTATTTGTTTCCTTACTTAAAAGTAAAAAGACAGTGCTTTATCTTTTATGTCTGTTTAGGAGCATCAAGTAAGAACACAAAAACTGAACTAAGAAATACATTATCTCTTACCCTCTTTCTTCCTATTTTCTTTTTGATCTATCCCTACACTGCCATCAAAGCAGTCTCATGTATAGAAAAATCCTTTTTTATTTCAAACCTATATTGCAAATTTTGGTTTCAATCTGACAAAGGACTCTTTCAGTCCCAGAGAGATTCTGGTTTGCCATTTTCCTTCCCTTCAGGAGGGATTCTGGATATTAGTGAATGTTATGCACGGAGGAGAACCACAATTCAGATCCAGGACAGAAATACTACTCTAGGTTTGTGTACTAATAGCAAAAGCATTAAAAGTGGGCCTTTGCACCATCTCCATTTTTAGAAATGCATTTTCTGCCAAGCACTACTGCAGAATCAAATGTTGCTGTTATTAATCTGAAAATGTGTCCAAGGGCTGAGATCAGATCCTCAAAGTGCCACACTCCATGTACCAGAGGATCTTGCAGAGTTCCCAGTCTACATCAGCCAGAAAAGTAAATTCTCTGCAGGTAAACTGAAGCACGCAGCAGCTCCCTATCCATTTATTAATTTGTTGATCAGTAGCAGGATCAAGAAGAGAAGTTTGCTTTTCTCAGTGTCATTTTAGTCTTCTGCCACTGAATTACGCATATCTTTCAGGGGGTTGTTTTTCTTGGTCTTTAGGAATGTATTCTGCCACGACTCAATTTTTTCAGGGCTATTTACATTTCATTAGGAACAAGAAAGTCTGTTCCATGGGGTAAAGAGGGAGAAACCCCAAGTCTTTTCCACTCTTTTCTTATTTTGATAGATGAGTTTATAAATATTCTTCAAAGATTCTTAGAAGCTCTTAAAGGTCCATGCATGTCTAAATTTGTATTCAATGTGGATGCAGATTGTGCTGATGAAATGACACAACCTTCAATTATTGTAATTGACAGCTCTACTTACCATCGATAAATATCCTCTTTATTTTTGTTTGTTTCCTAATCACAAGACATTTCTAAGATTACACATGACTATAAAACATTTGCAGGATGAAGCTGTTAGGACCTGGGCTCTAGCACTCTGGTAGTTTAAGCCCATTCCCAGGATATTGTTACACTTAAATGTGTGTCATTAAAATGTAGCTAAGTTAATATAAAGGCTGCTTCTATGCTGCAGTATTTCTAATAATAGCATTTATTTTTCCCTTGCTCATTATGAAATCCTCAAACATTTCAACAGGACCACAAACCAGCACTAAATGATTTTTATGAAAGTATAAAAATGCCTGGGCTTTTTCAGCTATGTAAAGGGTCATGAGAATCATTCTCACTTACCTTCCAAAAACATAACCTCCCACAAGCTGGAGGACACCAAAGATGGTCTGGAGATAGCCAAACCCCACTGAGTCCAGACCTAGGCTCTTTGCCAAGTACTAAAAATAAAAAAAAAATTTTAAAAAATTTAAAAAATTTAAAAAAAATTTAAAAAAACCCAGAAAAAATAAAAAAAATCCAAAACCAACAAATAAATGGAAAAGAAGCATGCTATATTTATGAATAAACATCTTAATATCTGTGTGAAGAGGATCACAGCTCCAAACAACCACTTCCTTCAATTCCCCATCCCTACTGAGGAAATCATCATTGGGCCAGGCACTGGCAGCTTAATAAAGACCAAATGTCTCTGTCCCACACCCTGAAGAAGGGAGATGTGACCAAAACCATGAATTTGCACCAGGTGACAAGTTTGTATCACCATTTACCTTTGCAGTTCAACACACATGAACACATTCAGCAACTGCTAAGGTGGATAAGGGAAGTTTTAAATGCTTTCCTGCCTCCAGCCCCTGGAACAGCCCAGTCACCCTCTGGGAGATGACTGTGGAAAAGTCTTGGAGCTGTTGTTTAATCAAGCAAGCCAGAATCGATGCAAACATTGCCTTTGCTGGGTGGCACACCCACAGCCTGAGCTTGCAGAAAACACAAATGCACACCTTGAGGAGCCAATGGGCAGTTATTTCTGATTCATGTTTTTGTTGTGTCATGTTTTTGTTTAGCCTAGAGGTGCAGGGAGACCTTATCTCTTTCTACAACTGCCTGAAAGGGATTGGTAGCCAGGTGGGGTCAGTCTCTTCTCACAAATAACTAGCAATAGGACAAGAGAAAATGGCCTTAGGTTGTGCCAAGGATGGTTTAGATTGGATATTGCAAAGTGTTTCTGCACTGAGGGGATTGCCAAGCACTGGAACAGTGTGCCCAGGGAAGAGGTGGAATCACCATTGCTGAAGAGATCTTAAAAATATGTAGATGTGGCACTCAGGGACATGGTTTGGTGGTGGACTTGGCAGTGTTAGGTTTCTGATTTGACTCAATGACCTAAAGGGTCTTTTCCAGCCAAAAGTCCTCACTGCCTCTATAAAATCAGACAGAAGAGTCCAGTAAGTGAGAAGCAATTAATCCCAATGAGCTGGTTAATTATGCACTCAGAAAAACCCACCTGTGATCTGAAACCTTTGCCTCCTGATAGCTGCTGGATGGGTCACTCACACTCCATGCAAGAAGACACAAACCATGTCAGCTTCACCCAGAGCCCTCAGGCCAGGAAAGGGCTCTAGGTGCTACTGCAGCCTGAGTTAAAGAGCAGCTTTTATGGCCTGGGTGTACCTTGAACAGACACAGCCTGCCTGCTTGGTAAGAATACCAAGTATTCCTTTCAGTTTCAAGGATACCTCTCCTCTTTCCTGCTAAAAGCTATCTTCTGGCTTTGCTGGAGCACTGCAGAGGCCAGCACTGAAGGGAACGTGCTGAGAAGCAAGAGAAGCCATACTCACAGGCATGACTCCCATCTGCATGAAGAGCAAGGTCAGGTCTAGGGCTGCAATCACGTAGGCAACACGGATCACTTGTTGCCTTTTGGCCTCTCCCAAGGTCTCATTCCTCATTCCTGAGGCTTCTTCCTCAGCTCCAGAGCTGGTTTTTGCACTCATAGTGCTCCCAGAGTGACTTGTTGCAGGGCAGGCTGGCAAATGGCACGAAGGCACTGGCTGGCTGGGAATGTGAGGCACAGATAAGGCACGAGCTGCGTGCACAGTTCAAAGCTTACGGTGTGAAAGGTGCTGAGCCAGCATGCCACAGATTTATTGCTCTTTTCTTTCTTTTCTTCCCTCTTCTCTTTGCTTACTTGCTAGGCAGGATCCAACCACGGACCTGGTTCTTCAGCCTTGTCCCAGGGGGGCTCAGTGCCCATCCCAACCAAGAGCCATCACAACAAAGATCAGCTGGAGTGCCCCGGCGAAGCGAAAGTGAACATTGCCCCAAACAAGAGCATGTGATAAGCTCTCCAACTCTCTTAACTGTTTCACCTCCTTCACTTTCATTGTCCTAGTGGCTCAGCAGAGATGACTGCTTCAATTCTTCATGAAAGGCACCTTGCTTTTATTTTTGGAGGTTGCAAGTGGAGCTTACAGCACAACAGCTATTTCCAATTCCAGCAGGTTTATACAGATCCTGGAACAAACACAGGTCTTGCACGTAGTTAGATCCCCCTCTCATCACCTTTGCCTGAGCCATTTTCCCTCCTTTCCAGGTGTTGAAAATGTATAGTAATTCTGAGCTAGCAAATGTTCACATGTGACTCCACTCAAACTACAGATTACCAGCCAAGGTCAAAAACATTAAAAAAAAAAAGTTATTAAAGCCACACAAATCATGAGGCTGACTGCCAACTGAGGAATGAACTAAATAAGACTCATTTTGGCTTTGGGGGGTTTTGTTGTTTGCTTGCTTGTTTACTTAGGGTTTTATTTGTTTGCTTGCTTATTTGCTTGGGGGTTAGTTTGTTTTCTTACTCGTTGAAGCCTGGAAGTCTGGTTGAGGATTATCTTTATTTTGAAGAGAAAAAGAAGGCAGAGATTCCAATGCTCTGACTTTGTAGAATTATAGGACTTTTGGAAGGAAGGGAACTGGGAGATCTCATCCACCCTGCTGCTTGAACACCTCAGTTCAGCTTTTCTAGGCAAGCTTTGAAAAATCTCAAAGAATAGAGATTTGTCCCTTCTGTAAGTATTTGGGAAAGAAATTTTTCCTACAGTACAATCTGAATTTCTTGCGCTGCAGCTTGATCATGTCACCCAGTCCCTCTAATTTAGTAACACCTCAGCTTGGAAACATAGTCTTGACTCACCATGAAGGCTGACACAGACACCAACACAGAAACACACACAAATGTCTGCTGGCTGGGATCTGGAGTGGCTGTCAGAGCTCCAGGATTCCAACCAAGCCTAGGGAGTGTGACCTGTAGGATCTCTGGGCACACCTTTTTGTTCAACATGTCACCATAGAGCCCTGGGCTTTGCTGGAGCCTGCCAGGCTCTGCCTCCTGGCAAAGCAGGGGGAAGTCCAAACGTTAAATCTTTCACCAGGGTTGGGTACCATATCACTGGAGATTGCACAGAAACAGCCCTTCACAAACTCAGATCATGAGTGAAAAATAGCACCTTTAAAAATGACTTTCCTACAGCAACACCAGCACTCGAGCAGATCCAAGTCACAAGACCCCAGAATTTGTGTTTGTTACTGAGGAAGGACAATTACCCAGCAACTATCCCAACTTAGCAAAGGATCAGTGCTCAACATTTGCTTCATCTCAGAGCAAAACAATGGATTTGCCTGCATTTTTAATGTCCTTCAGCACAGCACCAATATCATCACTCCCTGGCTTGTCCTGGATAGGCACAATGTACAAATTACCATTGAATAGAAGAGTAAAATTAATGACAGAATTCTGTTTATGGAGGTTTCGAGACAACCAAAAAGGCAACTCATGCAAATGCAATGTACAACAGTGCTCACAGGAAACCTTGCTGCCTTGGACTTGAAGAGCAACAATAATTTGGTGAGTTTGTCTCAGCAGCAACTGAAAACAGATCCCAGGAAGGCGACCAGGGCAGCAGAGACTTGCAGATGCAGCCAGTCTCCAGCAGACAGGAGCCTTGCCCTGCCAGGGCATGCAGTGCAGACAGCTAGCCAGACACATGCTCTCCCTTGGATTTGGCTTCCTTTTACTGGCATTGACAAGGGAAGTGGAGTAAAAACCACAGAGTTTAATTTCCAGCCTCTGGGGCTAAAGGCACAGTTCTAAATAGCAGGAAGCTAAACTTGGTGCCTGGTGTGGAGGTGTCCATGGAGAACAAGCTGTGATCATCAGTTCCTGTACACCCCAGGATGCTTTAGCAGCCAAGACTGCTCCTTAACATCCCAGATTAGGCTGCAAGTTAGAAAGTGCCCTGGGCCCAACTTGGTGATCCTCTTCTGGCAGTAGTGTCCCTGGGCAGGATCATTTCTCTCTCCATCCCAGCACTTTGACCCACACAGGACAAAGGCAAGAAGGTGGCAGTTTTGAGCCATCTTTGGAAACCAATGGCCAGGTCATGTCCATGCTGCCCTGGCCCCAAGGATGCAGGGATGAGCTGTATTCTCCAAACCTGGCCAAGATGTTGGCAGCCCCAAACCATCTCAGTATCCTCTTGCAAGGTCTTCTGCACAGGAACTTTGACTCTCCTGACTTTCAGCCTGATTTTTAGCATCTTGCCCCAAGAATCAATCAGCCTAAGGGCTAAATGTGGCAGCAGGAGCCCTGATGGAAATACAGCCAGTATGAGCAGCACAAGACAAATTCTCCTCCTCCTCCCCTGAGTGAGAAGTCTGACTGAAAATGTCTGCAGGAGCCTAAGTAAGGCAGAGATTAACCCCATTCCCAGCCATGCTCCACTGAACACCACATTTGCAGCCATGCAGCTCGGGGCCAGCTCCTTTATACCTGTAGTGATAATGCACCACTAATGACAGATGGCATAAGCTGGCACTGCACTTTTATCTAAAGGCTCCTTCTGCTTCAATTATAGACTACACCACGGGTAGCATTTGGCCACTGACAAGCCATCTCTGAAAAGCAAAATTAATTTTAAAACAGGGGAGGAACAGGTTATGAAGAGGAAATGAGTTTTCTTGGGTAGGGTAAATAAACTTTGAGTAGACATATATTTCAGGGAGACTACCATGAAAATGAGCCAGGAGATAAATATCTTGTGGTAAAATTGCAGATTAGTCCATTAGCTATGCATTAAGCCTTGACACTTATTCTCAGCAATTTTGGAGTATTTATAGTTGCCTTCCTGGTGTATCTTTCCTGAGGCCTATTTATCTGGTGATCTCTGAAAAAAAAATAGAGCAAGAAACCTGAGAAAATCTTTTAAAAAAACCATAAAGGCTCACTGTTTATGTTACTTGGGCAGCAATTTTTTCTTAAATTACTGGAATGGGAAGCAAGGCTAGTATATGGATATGGAAGGGAAATCCACCCACAACCAGAAATTGAAAATGTTGGTTGAAAAACAATAAACTGGGGGGAAATAAATCTCAAATCCTTCTCTGAACTTGTATTTATTCACAGAGGAAGCTTAATATGATCTAGAGGAACATGAGGTACCTTGGGTGGGAGGATCAGAACAAGTTTTCAGCCCCAAAAGGAGCCCTGAAGAGGGAAGGAAATGGAGATGTACTGTCCAGCAATGAAGGGCATCTCTCAGGCCTCAATCCTCAATGAATTTGAGCTGCAGTGTCTTCAACTACACAAAAAAAAAAAAAAAAAAAAAAAAAAAAAAGAGATGGGATGAAGCAGATCCTGCTCCAGCACAGATCAGTCACAAATCCTTGCCCATGTGGGTGTGCATCCATAGCCATGGCAAGCATGACAGCTGGCTGGGAATGCCAGAGATGCAATCACTGCCAGGAGGGACATGAGGTGCCAGATGAATCATTCTGAACACACCTCACCTCCCTGCCCAAGGAGCAGCAGAGATAAACCTTCCTCTCTTTGGAAGAACACTGAGAGGCCACCAACCAAAACCAGTGAGGCAGGCAGACATTCAGAATGGAGGGACATCACAACCCTTCACACAGACACAGTCCTCAGAGAGCCACTGTCCTGGGCATGGTTCTTAAACTCTGCAATATGAGAAAGGAAAGGGAAGAACTATCTCGAAGCAATTCCTCAATAGCAGGAATGCTGAAGGGCTGTAATGAGGGGAACTGCTCAGCACCAGCCATGGTGGGTGGGAACCATCAAATCTGCAGGATCTGGCCTGATCCCTCTCTTTCCCCAACCCCAAGACTAAGGGAAAAGGCCTCATTTGTATTCTGGTGAAAGATTTATACAGTTAAGCAAATAAGAGCATAGATGGCCTGGTATTGCCAAAATTATATCCCAAGTTTGTTGACTGATTTATTCCTTTGTCTAATTGTGTCCATGAAAAAAGCAGCTCACTAACGAATGGAAAAAGACTCCACATGGCCAGCAAAAAAAAAAAAAAAAAAAGCAAAAAAAAAAAAAAAAAAAAAAAAAAAGCAGCAATGTTTAGTTTACAAAATAGCACAGTCTTCAGGGATTTTCATAAAAACTGCAGAGACAGTCCAAATCGACAATGAAATCAGATTCCTGGTAGCTGCTGAACTCTTTTGGCTTTTTCTATGTGTGTATTAAATTGCAAAAAGCAATTATTTATAATTTGTTTTTATAAAAATGCTGGTGCACTTATTATGCCTGGCAAATTATTTTGTGAAATGGAAAAGGCTATTGTTCATTCTCTTGGTAAAGTCTTTGTTACTAAGCATATTAAACTGCAAATCACATTTTATCTGAAAGGCCCCTTCCAACCCAAAGCATTCTATGAAATATGGCTGGTTATTATTAACTTTTTTTAATGGTAAACCCCCAAAGCCTCATTTGGTGCCCTGTAAATACAAAAAGAGGTTGAGACTCAGATGAGGGAAAAGCATGAAATCCTCCTTGTCCTGCAGATGGGAGTCTAACAGAGGGGCTTAAGGACTTCCCTGGAAAGAGGGGAAGTTTGTGGAAGAGGCTGGAGTCACATTCAATCATTCTTTGGATGTCAGTCCCCTTGTTTAACCACAGGGCAGTTTCTTCTCTCTAATATTCTGGAAAAATTAAAAGAGAATACTGAATACTGGAATTCGACAACAAAACATGCAGATGAGACAGAGACTGTGTCAATTGTAAAAGAGTCTTGGAAAAATCCTGTGGCCTGAATTCAGGAGAGTTACACCAGAAATAACATGACCAAATAGGAAGAAAAGCTCAGTTCTTTGTACCCACCCAGTCTCCTGGGCTCCAGCAGGACCTCACCAGGGCAGGAGCCTCCTGTGAGTGGCTGCTTGTGTAGGATGATTTCAGCTGAGCCTGAGGACTCACCTCTGGGTCACTCCCAGGTGTGCCCATGGCTGTGGCTCCCCAGCCAGAATCTCTCCCAAGCAAACAGAAACCCCTCCAGTTTCTAAGAGCTGTTACCAGGCAGTGCACAAGGGCTGCTGGGCTGCTTCTCCTTCGAGCAGGGACATCAAAAACCAGCAAATGCCTCCAGTCTGTTATGCCAGAACATTGAAGAATCAACAAGCAAAGGATGCCCCTTAGTGAAAGCCCAGGTCTGCTGTGTGACCTCTCTGCTGGGCAAATGGTCTCCCCTGGACTTGGCATTCTTCTGCCACAAGCCACACTTGTTTTCAGCTAGCCTATGTCCATCTCTGCAGGAAAATGTGACTGAAGGATGGTTATTCCATCAGCTGCTGAGCAGGGTCCAGACAAAACTCCACACACTAATGAGCCGTGGTGACAGCCCAGAATCAATGGATGCTTCTGCAGCCTCTGTGGTTGTGTCTTCAGCTTCCTGGCATGTTGGCATGCCCAGCCTTCAGACAACTAGCTGCTGGATAATGGATGGAGCCCTGGGCTCCAAGATACACTCAGTGCATTGGGAGTCTGAGGTTCACAGCCAAAGAATATTCTAGAAGTGACAAATCCAGATACACACACAAATGGAGGCTCAGACTTTGCCTGCACTGTGCATATTTCATTCAGCTGGTATTACACAGCCACCTTCTGGAATTGCAGCAATGTCTGGAATGCAAAAGCTGTTTATCATTTAAATAACATTTAGGCCGTTATAATTTATATGAGAATTGTGACTGATTGGGGCTGTATGGAGCTTCTTGTTGTGGTTTGCTGTAGGAATGCTGCAGATTTCCTCTGCACACATAGCATTCTGCACACAATGGGAGTCCCAGACATTCTCAACTAGTCTCGAGCCTTCTGCCTTTACCAAAACATTTTCCTGTGTCAGAATCAAACAATTGCCTGATTTATAAATCTCAAGCATTCAGGAGACCACCAGCAGCACAAAGTAACAAGAATCTCTCTGTCATTCAGCCTTCCAGCAAAGCTGTACACAGCACAAACAGAACATGGGTGTGTATCCAGTGCTCCTGCTATTCCCCTTTTCTGTATAGAGCAAGCAGAAAAGGGCAAAGCACGTGTCTGTAAAACCTTGCACATCCCAGAGACAGCTTCCCTGCACAGAAGGGGGTCTGTGCTACATGCTGAGACAAATCCTTGCTAGTTCAGGGCCAGGGGAGACATTTCCTCTCCCAGTCTTGCACAGAACCAACATGTCATGAGTGGGAAGAGGACAGCTGACCCCATGGCTTCACCCCCTACCTGGGTGGGGATAAACCTGTGTTGTTGGTATTTTCTGCCTATGGCTGGAAGAGACAAAGATATCCAGAGTCACACAGGCTGGATTCATCAGCTGCTCAGAAATGGTGAAATGTGCAAACCTGGCTTCACAGCCCCTGATCTATCTGGGCTCTATATGACTTACAAAGCCTCACCCAAGGTCCTTATTTTTCCCCCTCTAAGTAAAACACCTCATTTCAGATGAAGGCTTGAATGGTCTTGCAAAGTCAGAGCAAATCCTGGAGCTCACACTGCTGCAAGTTGGAGCAGAGCATGTACCCCTGTGTATCAGCCAATTCACCCAGGAAAACCAAAGTTTTTAAACATCTGGAAGACACAAGCCCTTGGAAGTATCCTCTCTGCCAGCTCGGTCTGACCCCCTGCATCAGCAATAAAGGCTGTAGCCTCAGCTACTCAGGAAGAACGATTACAATCTTGATTTTAGTTAGAAATACAACAATGACAGCCCTACAAATGCTGGCTGTTTTGTTCAAACCACCAGAAGGCTTTGGAGATGCTTGTTTCCTCCTGGCCTGGAATTTACCTGAGACAAAAAGAAATCAAACCACCTTTGCTAGAAGTGGGAATTCCTCATACACTCCTTAGCACTGAGTTTGTAGGGGGAACCCAGTAAGGCTCTTGAGTGGGATATGAGGAATCCTCATGGTGGTTTGGGGAAAATTTTCAAGCAAAACCAATGTTGAACACTGAATACAACTCTAGCATGGACAGATAGATGAGAGTGGAAAAGTTTAGAAGACACATCCCTATGCTCAACCTACTCTATCAATATAATTAAGTCCCACTTCAAATATACCTGAAATTTTGGTGTAAGAAGCCAGAATCTGCATGGTACCATTTGATTCTCTTCTTTCCAGTTTCAACCTCTATAGGAATGGCCTTCCCTCAGAGCAAACTATGAGGATGCATTTCCAACATGTTGCAGGCATGCCTGACACAAGAAAACAACAAACCTGTTCAACTGTTCTCTCCTGAAAGCTCATTTCTTATAAAAATTCTTCAGAATTATTTTGGTACAACACCAAGACCTGTGAATTAAATTTACATCTCTTTGTAAAGAATCAGAGTAAATTTTTCACACTGTTAGGATCCAACCCTGGCACTAGGATGTGAGGGCACACATAAATTTTCCCAAGACAAAATCCCTAAGAGCTATTTATTTAAAAAAAAAAAAAATTCAAAATTTTTTTTTTTCAAAGTATTTTTACATCCCGAGATGATAATAGGCTCACAGTGCAGAAATCAAGCAAGTTCTACGAATTTTTAGACTAGCTCTGCAAAACTGCCCCAGGGAGGGTGCTGAGAAGTAATTCCCCAATTTCCAACCTTGACTGGGTCCTGAAGGCTCCTGTTAAAGAAGGCACCAATCTACTCAGCAGGTCTGCCCAGCCTCTCTCCTCACTACCTTCAAAACAAACCAATAAGGATTTATTGCTTTTATTTATTGCCCACTACTGCCAGGGGAGAAGTGGGTTATATTCCTTCTAAGCCTCATCAATCAAATTGCCAAATTCAGCCATCTCTGTGCAGGTGAAGCAACAACCACCACAAATCCCTCTGGAGGTGCCCTCAGAAGCTGCAGGACTGCCAGGGCAGGTCAGAGACAAATCTTACTTAATGGCTGTGGTGTGTGAAAATAAAAGACTCCAGATTAAATTTGCAGCCTGGTGGCTAAAAAAAAAAAAAAAAAAAAAAGAAAAAAAAAAAAAAAAAAACCCCAAAACCAAACAATTAAAGCCATCCTTCCATCTGCAAAGCAAGTGCATTTGATCTAGAAAGCAATGAGATTCTGTAAACATAACACCTCCAAATGTATTTCTTTCCTTCCAGAGCAAACTCACCACCATTTGGCCACTGTCAGCTTAAATGATTTCACCTGGTTTCTATTTTCTCTTTGAATACCAGCAATGACCAGCTGACTCATTTTTACTTTGAGAAGTACAGGATCTGGATTACTTGGCTTTAGACTGAAACCATAACCCCAATTCACTGGGAATTTTGCCTCTGATTTCCATGCTGCCAGGATTTAACTTTCAAGTCTTTCATCCAGCTCCTCTTCTGCTTTTAGTGTTAGAAAAACATTTGTTTCAGACCCATTTGGTCATGACTATGTTTGAGAATGTGTCTTATGGTTCACACTAGAAGAATTTGTACCATGTCAATTTGAAATGCCTTCACATGCACACTCACTGAATCTGCTATCTTGCACAGCATGGGGTGTGTCTTTAACTGCACCTTCATGGAATTAAAGTTTAGTTGAGAATAAGGTACAAATTCATCTCTTTGTGTCTGATTGTCCTGTCCTAAGTCCAAAAGTAATCCTACTTGAAACTGAGAGCTGGATACCTGGAGCTTGTTGCCCTACACACTTGTTCTGAAAGAAGTTTCAGAGCAGCTGCTAAGGGGAAATTTAAAAGGCTACTGCATAACCTAATGATTTTTCAACCTGGTCACAGCACGGGAAAAAATCTTTCTCCTGACCTCCACCATCTACCAAGGGACATTACAATCACACGTAATCAGAATATTTAGTAACATTTCCAACCATGACCTCAGGTCCTTTCAGCCTCTGTCCAAAATTCAAGAATGCAACCATTATAAAGCCTTTAGGCCAGTGCTACCTGTGGTCTTCCACCTCTCTGCTCTGTTAGGGGACATGGCACTTGTTTTCTCTTTGGATCTGCAGGTTGCTGGAAGCTAGTGGGATTTGTGCTGAGTGCTGTTGTGGATGGCACATACAAATCCCTTAATGCTGCCCCATATAGAACACAGGCTGAGCTCCCAGCAATGAGTCACAGCACTAATTGTTCTGCATTGTATAAATGTGCTCTGGATCCAGATACAACTAACTCCTCACTCTGTAGGAATACATACCTGATTGTGGGCATGGCAGCCCTATTATGGCTAAACTGCTATAAAATGAACGTGATGGACTCCCCCAAGGGAGTTCTTTGAACCACTCCCTCTGCAGGTTCACCACTGGCTGCGTGATGTTTGGTCCACATTCAATGCCTGCAGCATAATTAATACCATGATTCTAGCAGAGAGATTATAAAGTGATTGCTTTCCAAGATTAAGAAAAAAAATAAATTTTTAGTGCTGCGTCTTCAGAAAGTCACTATCCTAAAAGCAAATTTAAAGCCGTAGGCGAGAAGATAAATTAATCAAAGGATACAAACAAGAAGCCGGGGGGTGAGGAGGGAGGGAAGATTATCTCATCATGCTGCGTCATTGCAGGATATCTCAACACCCCATCGCAGGGAATGGAGGGAGCAAGCCCTGAGGGAAGGCAGATAAGAAGAGGGAATCCAGCTTGGAGTGCGAGAGAAGGAACAGCCAGATCCCACAGCACTGCATTACTTTGCCAACTGCTCATAGAGAGGGAACCTGCCGCAGGAAAACGTGAAAGAAACAAAACTCCTGGGGCTCCTTGAGACATGCCAGGCCTCCAAGAAGCCAGATAAGTGTCTCAAGGTCTGCATCCTCTACAACTGTATCTGCTTCTCTTGGACTGCCAGTGTTAGAGCTGCCATTGAGCTAAGTCACTAGCTGTCATACTTGAGAAGAGGCAATGACAGAACGAGGGCTAATGGTTTTAAACCAAAAGATCAAGAATAGATAGATATTAGGAAGAAATTCTTTGCTGTGAGGGTGGTGAGACTGGAACAGTTTGCCCAGAAAAGTTGAGGATTCCCCATCCCTAGAGATGTCCAGGGCCAGGCCGGATGGGGCTCTGAGCAACCTGTTCTAGTGGAGGCATCCCTGCCCATGGCAGTGGGATTGGAAGAAGATAACCATTAATGTCCCTTGCAATGGACATTCTATGATTCTATGACAGCCAAGTTACACCTCAACCCTAATTTTTCACAAAATTAAGTGAGCGTATTTGGCTATTCACAAATCTTGCCAAAGAATCGTACAAACTTGGAGCAACTTGTGAAATCTCTAGGATGGTTGTTACAGCTACATTGCATTTCTTTACTCTAGAAGCACTGTGCACACGATATGAAACTACAATCTGCACTTTTCCATAACCTGCTCTCCCTTGAGCTGCCCAGGGCTGTCTGCAGGCTGGCGGTCTGGAGAGCAGCATCCCCAGCAAACCATGCCCGGAGAGATCTCTGGGGGAAGCACAGAGCCCGTTACCCGGTACAGCCAGCCCGGAGTTCCGAGCAGCACCTCGGATCACCCCGGGGCTGGATGCCAGGAGGAGGACCCGGCAGCTCAGGGGTGCTCCGGGCAGACAGGGGCTGGTGGGGCGGCGGGGACACGGGCGGGCGAGCGGGAACGGGCAGGGCGGGACACGGGCGGGCGAGCGGGGATACGGGCGGGCGAGGGGGAACGGGCGGGCGAGCGGGGAACGGGCGGGCGAGCGGGGAACGGGCGGGCGAGCGGGGAACGGGCGGGCGAGCGGGGGAACGGGCGGGCGAGGACAACGGGCGGGCGAGTGGGGATACGGGGCGGGCGAGCGGGGATACGGGGCGGGCGAGCGGGGGAACGGGCGGGCGAGCGGGGGAACGGGCGGGCGAGCGGGGACACGGGCGGGCGAGCGGGGAACGGGCGGGCGAGCGGGGACACGGGCGGGGCGAGCGGGGATACGGGCGGGCGGGGATACGGGCGGGGCGAGCGGGGATACGGGCGGGCGAGCGGGTATACGGGCGGGCGAGCGGGGAACGGGCGGGCGAGCGGGGGAACGGGGCGGGCGAGCGGGGAACGGGCGGGCGAGCGCCGGCCGACATTAGAGGGCACCATTGCCCTGCAGATCGCCGCACATTCCCCCGGCTCCGGGCCGGACAGGGGCTGCGGATGGCGACGAGGGGCTGAGACCTGCGGGAACGTGCGGGAACCTGCGGGATGGGGAGGGATGGGGAGGGATGGGGTGCGGGCACAGCCCCAGCGCGAACGCGGCTCGCCCCGGTGGGTTTTCTGGCCGCGCCGCACTGGCCGGGCGAGTAAAACTTGGGTTCCTTTACTCTCCCTTCACACTGTTTTTAATGTCTTCATCGTCAGGATTCTTTAAATACCCTCTGCTTCCCGAGTGTGTGTTGCTTTCCTAGTCAGATTTCAAAACTTTTCTAGCGCTTTGGGGAGTTTTTTCATACTCTTTATGTTTGGGATCCATGTGGAGATGCCTCTGATGCACTCAGCACTGCTCTTGGGCTTGCTTTGGGACCAGGCACCTCCCCTCTGCAACAACCCGGGCCATGAACGATCTCCTTCAGGACTCGTGCTAGACTACCAGCAGTAAAAAACCTGTTTACTTAAGAAACGTGAAACCAAAAATAAAACCTGCGTAATGGCCCCTTCACTGCTACCTCCCCCTACCTAAAGTAGAAATAACCTATGAAAAGCTACTCCAAAAATAATATTACCATGGATCAAGATGAAAGGCGAGGGGAATGTCAAAACAAGCAAAATGCAAACCTCTTGTTCAATGCGAAGAGTGGCAATGAACAGGACCTGTGAGCGTAGAGCATGACTTTGACAGCAACTACAGCAACAGAAAAGCAGGGAATATAAATAAATGGAGCATTTAACTACTGCTCAAATATAACTACACAGACAGCAAGCAAAAAAGAGCTGCCCTCCGTAGGTACGAGCTCAAGATACTGCTTGGTACCTGCCAATCCCAGCCTGCTTTCCCAGCTAACAGCACAGCATCCTGCAAACGAGCCAGGCTCCCAGTCAGGGTGAGGGGCCAGATGGCGAGTGGAGTTCATCTAGTAAAACCCCATGATGGCAAGAGCAAAAGAGGAGTGTGAAGAGAGAATGGAATGGCCCCTGGTGCACTGGCAGGTCCATCAATAGATTAGGCTAAATTCACTGCTACCTTTGTGCTACCCTAATGATGCACAGCAGCTGGACAGCAAGGCTGGCTCTCCTTTTAACAACCAAGAACAGAAGGAATAATAAAAAATAATAATTAATGGAAATTAAATTAAACGAAGCAATTTTTTTTCCTGAGATATTCGCTTATGCATTTTTTAAGAACACAACAAAAAGTGATTCAAACTGAATTAAAGCTGCCAGAATTTTTCCAGGATTCTGCTCAGATTTCCTTTTCCCATTTCAACCCCTGAACTAGTGTGGTTTCACCCAGCTATCAAATCTAATAATTTGGCATTTTATGACCTTGTCAAGAAATGGGAAATTCTGAGTCCATACCAGTTTGAATAATTTGAATTGTCACTCTGGTGGTAGAAAAGCCTTGATTGAGTTTGAGCAGTCTGTCCTAACTTGAACCTTAATTGTAATCAGTTTATTTAAGCAGGATTCCAAAGTACCAAGCAAAATTGCCACTGATATAAATGCAAATTGATTATGATCACATACATAGTAAAAGAGAAGTGCAAAGGAGATAAAATACCAATGTCTATTGGTCTGTGCCTCTGCTAAAGCAATTATGGGATACAGCACATTCTCAAATGAAGCAATCACATGTGGATCACACAACATTTGAAGGATCTTGAGTTAAACATTGCTGAGTGTAGATGATAGCCGTGTACTAAAGGAAATGGGAAGAGAGCAAAGCACAAACCTCCCAGCCTCAGGGGCCCAACAACAGGTATGCTCATCTGGCAGTGTGCTGAGGACAATACCTGTGGAAGAACTTCACTCCAAGACTTGCCAAAAGACAGAGGAGTGCTCCTCCATGGCACCATGTCATGGGGACTGTTTGCCCCCATGCATAAACATCTCACTAAACCCCCTCTTCTGAATAAGCTAACCTGGAGCTGCACAACAGCCAGCCCCATCAGAATGACAGCACTGAGAATCTCTCTTTTGTTACCTCCATAATTTCTTATCAAATCTCCTTGGTTACTCCTTGCTCAGTTTACAGTGCAAGGACCTCCCTTCCCCTATCTGCCAAGCCAGCCCTGGCTCTGACAGTCAATCTGGACCCTTTCCAAACAGAAATAGTCAAATGCAATAAACCTTCTGCAATTGCAATCCCTTTGCAATGATGGCCAGGCCATAAAGGAGTTTGCTTTTCCCTCCCCTCTTCCTTTTGAAACAGAGCAGCCAGCAGGAATACACACTAGTTAAAGTCATTATTTTTCCTAACATAAGCAGATATGACTTGGATATTTTGAGCAGAAATGTTTCATTCTTACGGGGCATTGTTCTAACCATAGCAGTAATTACTCTGCTCAGTGTTCTGGAGTAGGAATTTCTAAAGAAGTTAATAGGCTTGGTGTTAGGAGCTTTTGGGTAAGATTTTGTGGCTCATGTTAGGCAAACTGCTGGTTTAGAGGATCATAACCTACCCCTCTGGCCTGAGAGTTCACAGATCCACCAAATTAAAAACATCTCTGTGCATACAGTACTTCCTCCTCAAATGGGCTGGGTGCTCTCTGTCTCTACACAAAAAAAAAAGAAAAACAGACAGTGCTAGAGCTGGCAACTCGTGAGCAGAAAGTGGCCAGGACTGTCACCACCACCTTGAAACCTACATGTATAGTGGGACAAAAAAACCCAACAAAACCACAAAGCATTAGGGAGCATTAACAGTGAGGAAGCTGAACTAGAAAAAACAGGGGTGGTAATCTCAAATTTGAGCTGCTTTACCTCCCAGGTGAGCTGGAAGGTGAAGTGGCCTCAAACAAAAGGCAGCTCCTGAACGTTGAAACCGTCGTTCCTTGCGTCCCTCAAGCGCTGCGTAAATATTGGCTAACCTCTGGAAAGGGTTTGGAAGGACAAGGACGTGGGTTTAGCACAGGGCACGCCCACATCTTGCAAATAGCGGGGGATCTCGCTCGCTCCGCCTTCGCGGCAGGAATGTCTAAAGCCGAGGAGGCAGAGCACAGGAAAGGCGGTCGCTGGCCTCGCCGGCACGGGGGGAGCACGGCAGCAGGTTTGCGGGGACTCCTCACAAAGAGCCCCTGTCTGCAGGGACCTGGCCACTGCCTTCTGGCTCGAGCCTTGAATAGAGGGCACTCTTCCAGCAGGTTTCTTGGGGAACTCAAAGTATTTTCTCTGCATAGCACATTTATTCCTAAAACCACCGTAACCTACGTCCCGAGAGACGCATTTGATGGCTGCTGAGAGAAGTCCCCAGGTGAACACTGTGCCATGTTCACCACGTTCTCCAACATCCCAGCTTGTGACCCATACCTTCCCTTCTAGCTGAACCCTTGCCTAACTGATGTGCACCTCCTGCTTTTTAAGATGATCTGCTCTTAGTGATGAGGAACTTTTCGTGATCCGCTCCCTAAATTATGGCCTATTCCATATGGCCATATTCGAGGGTCATTTTAGGATGGAAAGGACAGTGGGGTAATATTCACCTAAAGCAGCCACATGGGTAAGTTGTCCAGCTCACCTTGGGAAACTGAGAATGGCTGCTAAGAACATAACATCTGAACAGGCATCTTTAAAAGAAAAAAGTCTTCACATTTCTTGAAACACCAGTGGTATCACCATTAGTGAAATGGAAGTGGTGTCTCTATCAGTGGTCAGCAAAATCTTCTGCCAGGTGTGACTCTATGCCTGCCCAGGAAACAAGTGGGGATCTGCACTCTGAAGACACTTGCTGCTTCTTCTTCTCTCAGTCACCAAGCTACAGATGCTTCCCACTGAGCACCCCACCTGTCCCCACAAACACCAGGAAATGACTTCAGGAGATCAAACCTGTCATGGCATCTCACTGCTCAGCAGCCTGAGCATGGATAGATCCTTCTGTGCAGTGCGCCAGGCTCCAACATCCTCTCTGCCAGCAGCAGCCAACCCTGGGTCCAGGGTCCAAACCCACAGGCACTGCTGGTACCTGCTGGTGCAGGCAGACTTTGGAAGCACTGCTGAAGGTGCAGTACCTGGGAGGTGGCAGGGGCTGTCCCAGCTGCCACAAGCTCCTCACCAGCATGGCAAGTGCAGGAGTGAGGGTCCCCAGCAGTGCTGGAGGGCTGTCTGTCACAGAGGTGGGACCAATGTGGAAACACCTCAGACTTTGGTGCCCTTGGCAAGGCATTTCCATGGATGCAAAGACAAATGCCCTTCTTCTTGAAGCAGACCTGCCTGTGGGCACCATTGTCCTAAGGGGCCTAAAGCTGCAACCCCTCCAGCCCTGCAGCAAACCAGCATCTGAGGCAGTCTCTGCAGAGCCAGAATATACTAGGAATTAATATTAATTTTATTCCTTCTAGGGAATAAAACCATCCAAGTCGTCTTTGCTCAAGGGTTTGAATTACCCAAAAGGCAAGAGCCACAGGGACATGAGGAGTGAGGGTGTCCCCAAACACACTGCATGAAAGAGGTTCATCTTTTCTTCTTGTTGTCTGCAGATGAAAAACTCATTGCCATGATGACCCTCTGAGATGCGCATCAACACTGTGATGATGTTCTGGGACCAATTTTAGCACGGTGTCAATTATGCTCCCCCTTCTTTTCCTTTCATACTCCTCCATCCCAAAACAACAAAAGGCAATGATTGCAGTGACCTGCAGAAAATGTAAAGCACAAGCCAGCTGATCCCTGGCAACACAATAGCGAGATTAGTTCATCTGCAGTGAACAAACACGTATTATGTGGGTTTTAAAGTCAGGAGAGGAAAATGCTGTGGTTTTCATGTACTTCTATTCACTAAGGCTGCAAGTTATTACTTCCATGCAGCTGAGAAGCCCTATTTTTAAAAATAGCCTTCAGCTTGTTTTGAAATCTGCAAGCATCTCGCTTTGTTTTGCAGCAGTGTAATAAAAATCCCCGAGCCAGAAACGATCCCGTTTTCCTCCACACGCATCACCTCCCCCGCCCCAAGCCCCCGCTCTCCACGGATGCTGAAAAAACTGGCGACACTCCTCGAGGAGAAAAAAAAACCAAAACAACCCAAACAAAATAATAGTAAAAACAATAGCAAAAAGCACTCCCACACGCACTCTTCACGCGGAAAAGGCAACACGGAGCCGGGGGAAAGGAAAAAAAAAACAACAAAAAAACACCAACAAGCCCGAAAGTCGGCGGCTTGGAAGCGGCGGCGGAGCCGCGGCCGGCGGCAGACAAAGGGAGCGGGGCCGGCAGCGGGCGGGGAGCGGCAGGCGCGCTCCGGGGCCGGGCCAGCGGCGGGGCCGCCCCCGGTCCGCGCGGGGCCGGGCCGGGCCGGAGCGGGCCAATGCGGCCGGCGGCGGCGCGGCGCTGCCCGGCGCAGCCAATGGAGGGCGCGGGCAGCAGCGCTGCCGCCGGGGGCCGGGGGCGGCGGGGGCCCCGCCAATCGCGGCGGGCCGGCGGCAGGGAAACACTATTATGCTAATGGTGTTTTGCTCGCACTCGCGGGGAGCGGGGTTTAAAAGGCAGCGGCCGGGGGCAGGGGTTCAAAGGCGGGAGGCACGGCCGGTCTGAGCGGCAGGGAGCGAGCGAGAGCGGACGGGACGGGAGGAGAGGAGCGGCGGGGGGGCACCCTCGCCTTCCCGGCCCGGCGGCGATGTCCAACGTGCACCTCTCCGGCGCCGCCGCCCTGGAGCGCCTCTCGGCCCGGAGAGCCCTGGCCGGGCACGGCCGCAGCCCCGTCTGCAGGAGCCTCTTCGGGCCGGTGGACCACGAGGAGCTGGGCCGGGAGCTGCGGGAGCGCCTGCGGGAGATGGGCGAGGACGACCAGCGCCGCTGGGACTACAACTTCCAAACCGACACGCCGCTGCCGGGGCCCGGCCGCCTGCGCTGGGAGGAGGTGGAGGCCGGCGCCGTGCCCGCTTTCTACCGGGAAACGCTGCAGGTGGGACGGTGCCGCGTCCCCCTCCTCCGGGCGCCGCCTTCCCCGCCGCCGCCGCCCGCCGCCGGCAAGGGGCCGGGGGCGGCTGAGCCGGGAGAACCGCGCCGCGCCCCGCCGCCGCGGCATGCGGCTCCGCCGGAGGGCCCGACCGCCCGCATCACAGGTGCGTGGGGACCGGGGGCGCGGGCAGGGGGCGGCCCGCCGCACGGGCTGACGGACCCCTCCTTCCTCTCCGTCCCCCATCCAGATTTCTTCGCGAGGAGAAAAAGGCCGGCGGAGTCCAAGGCGGCGGCGGAGCGTCCCGCCGGCTGCCCGCCGCCTCCCGCCGCCGTGCCGGCTGAGCAGACCCCCCGCAAGCGGCTCCGGTGAGCCAGGTGAGGCGACGGTGTCCAGGCACTTTCTGCGGCGCTCTCTTACTTATTTCCTACACCACGACCACTTTTCTTTTTTTTTTTCCTCCCTACTTATTTTTTCACCCCCTCTTCCTTTTTGTTCTCCAGCCTTTGCACTACTGCACCCACGGGAGAGGCGCGCCGCCGCGGGAGGCGCGACGCCCCGGAGGCGCGGGGGCCGGGGCGGGCGGCGCGGCGAGCCGGGACCCCCGCGCCCGCCCGGCCCGGCAGCGGCCACCGGAGCGGGAACCGGAGCGGAGCCGCAGCGCCGGCCGCGCACGGAGCAGTGTTACCGTACAACAGTGCAATGTATGACGTTCTGTATAGAAATGTATTATGCCTAATGTGAGTACACTGGCCAGAAGTGTAAAGCTTTAAAAGTCATTTATAAGAAATGTTTAATCTCTGCTGAGCTCTCAGTGCAAAAAAAAAAAAAAAAAAAAAAAAAAAAGGAAAAATTAAAAAAAAAACAAGTGTATATTTGTACAAAACTTTTTTTAAGAGTTATACTAACTTATATTTTCTATTTATGTCAGAAACGTGGATAACTTTGACATCCAATAGTCTTTTTTTTTCTTTTGGTTAAGCCAAAGGGCACTATATTTGCTTTTGTTATTCACAAAATGTAAATTTATTTTTATAGTGGATTTTTTTTTTTTTGCATTCACAAGATGTAGCTATGAATCAAAATATTTTTTAGACTTTACTTGAAGACAAATCTGTTTCAATGGATCCTGAGCCGGTCTGTACCACTGCCATTGCAAATAATGCCACAAGTTCAATAATAAAATCGAATAAACGTCAGGAAACGTCCGCAAGCCTGCTTGGTGTGTGCTGGAGGGGAAGTCCGGGGGGAGGGGGTGGCAGGGACAGCACCGGCGGCTTGGGCGGGGGAGCCCAGCCCAGCTCGGAGTCTCTCGGTGGAGGAGGGGGTCCCCCCTGGCCCCGGGGTACCCCAGGAGCGAAAAGCGGCCGTGCGGTTCGGAGGGGAGAGGAGGGCTTCTTCCCTTAAAAACAATTTCAAACTCCCGAGTGCTGCCGGAGTAAACCGAGCATCAGCGGAGCACACGCCCTTTGTCACGCCCTGACTTCGGGCGCGTCGGAATGGTTACTTTGGACAGTTCGCGCTTTCTTCCCGGGGCTGGATGTGCCCCCCTCGAGGGGCCAGGGCCGCCCCCCCAGCACATCGCTGCCTGCCTGCTGGGACAGCCTCGGCGGTGGCTGGTGCTCATGGCCCTCAGCTCGGGGGTTCGCCCCTGTCGTGGCTGTGCAAACCTTCCCCCTCCCCCTCGCTCCCCAGCCTGGAGCCCAGAGCCCTGGCTACTGCAGGGAAGCACTTCCTGGTACCTCTTGCCCAGCAATGATTTACAGGACAAACACACAACAGTTCTGGGAAAGGCTGCAGTTTCAGCTCGCCCTAAAAGACGTCAAAAGCAAAACAACACTTACACAAAATAAACCTTCCCACGAGACGGAGCAGACAGCATTCTGACAGTGTTTTGGTGACAGTGCTGTCACAGCCACGCACCAGCAGCTCTCTGCGGCATCACCTCGTCCCCAGGGCAGGTGAAAGCCGCGAGATGTGCACCAGCCCTGCCGCGGGATTGGGGCGCACGCCCTGCTCTGGATCCCAGCCCTGCGCTGCCCGGGAAAGGGGGGCACACCAGGGCTGCTGCTGGCTGCAGGTGGGGCAGGATCGGGATGCTGGAGAGCGCAGATGGGGAGGAGGACCAGGACGTGGGGACTGGCTGCACTGGTTTATGCCTTTCCTATTCCACTCCCCAATTTCGCACCTCTGAAATGCTGCACCCCCACACTGGATCGAGCAGCTGGGGCGGACCAAGAGGGCGTCACTCCCTGGCTTTCTGATCTGTGTATGATACACTTCCACGGAGGGGGGAGGGAGCTCGGAGAATGAGGTTCAGGGTGAATAAGGCTCAAGGTTTGCCCACATCGTCTTCCCCCGTCACTGCGCTCCTCTCTGCCCCCCTCTTTCCCTCCAGACTCTCCCCCCGCTGTCACGGCCGCCAAACGCTCCTGGCTGTAAAAGTAACATTGATTACCTCCAGCTCCATGATCGCTTAATCAGAACGGGATTATTTTACACGCCCGCATCAGTGGCCGCTGACTCAATACGATTTTCCCCCCCTTTGAAAAGAAAAATAGCTTTTCCCTTTCCTTATGAAAGCCAACAATACCCGGAGTGAGGCAGCTGGATCCTCCAGGATTTATGGGCTTTTCTCTCGCTTTCATGAAAGCAGGTGCCTTTGGGACCTCCATTGTCCCAGCCCGCAACTAATAATAGGACTTTTTGCAATGAAAGATCCCTGCTCCCGAATACCTCGGCCGGAGGAGCCACGAGGTGTGCCCGGGAGGGAAGCTCTCCCCGCGGGGACAGCGCGGGCGCGGGGCTCTGGAGCAGCAATTCCCGGCGCTGGGCAGTGGCCGGGCGGGGCCGGTCCCGCAGCCCCGCAGCAATTCCCGGCGGTGCGGGAAGGTGTGCGGCCGCCCCCGCGCCCTGCCCCACCCAGCCCGGCCGGCCCTCCGAGCCCCGGCACAAAGCACACTGCCCCTATTCTTTCGGCCTTTGTAGCCATATGGCAAATCCATGTAGACACAGCCAACATCCATTTATTCAGGCACATAATGTCCCGCAACAGGGAACAATTGGAACTTTGTTTGCTTCTATTATTGATGCGAATGGGCGACAGAGAGAGAGGGAGAGAAAAAAAAAATCATTTAACTATAAGAGATATCCAGCTAATTATGAACCATATGTGCCTATAGTTTCAAAGCAATCCAGTGAAGTTCATTTTAAATCTAGACTACTTTATTAGTACGGAAGACAGATGTCTCAACAGTACATGCATCAGAGGAAACCATGTAAAGAAGTTCTTGAAATATTTAACTAGGACTCATTCATTGTCAGAGGGGCTTTAAAGTGCCCTTTATCATGAGAATGCATAGGCAGAAGCGGAGGGAGGCTGCCGGTTGTTACCGCCAGCCCACTTACCCCCTTAGCGCTAAATCCCGAATTCCACTTTGGATTTGACGACAGGAATATTTTTGGAAAGGATTCAAAATATTAGGGGTCTTGAAGGACCGAGCTTGCTGCTCATTACAGCTACAAAAAGTCAGGTCATTATTTGAGCTGCCCTAATCCCAGACTGAAACCAGCTACGCAATTAGAGGAATAATCTACTCCCAAATCACCCCCGCTCCCTCTCCCAAGGAGCAGGGCACGGCTACTGCAGGTCCTCCCCTGCGCCAAGAGAGACCAAGACAGGAGCTCTAACAACACTACACCTCCAGAAATTTTTCATGCAAGCGTCTCTCAATGTCAATCTGTGAAGAGCACCTAAAGGGAAAGGGCGCTGATGGAAGACTGGAAGGGAAGCTTGGTGGGATGAAGTTTTTCAGATTTTTTTTTTTTTTTTTTTTTTTGGGTAGGGAATGCAATTATCAGCAAACAATCTTGGCAAAAAAGGTATCTTTATGAGCTCAGCAACATCTACCAGTAATTAAGCCACTTCAGTCAGATGAATGCAACATATGGTTGACACTGGGAATCATTCTCCTTCCTAGCCACAACTTTTCTTTCTGGGCCAAAACTTGTTCTATTATCACTTAAAATAAACAAAAAGCTGCTTTCCACTTCTTCAGCAAATATTTGTTGCTAATGAGCAGGAGGTGTATGTAACAAATGGGGGAAAAAAATCCATCATTTTTAAAGAATAATTTCTTATGTTCTGACACAAAAATAAAAAATTAATTTGCAATGAGTTGTGATTGCTTGGTAGGATGGCTGCACATGTGAAGGATTCACAAAGAGAGATGCAAATTGGATTGACCATTTTAAAGCAAAGAAACAGATATTAAGAGTAGCAGCAAATATAAATATATATATATACATACAAGAAATAACTAACCAGGGAGTATAAAAAAATTCATCAGGGAACAGGGTTTTTTTTTTAAGTCACCTATTGGAGAAAATTAAAATTGTTTTCCAACATCTTGCCCTCCTTACCTGCTCAGAAATGCTACTCTTGATAATTATTTTTGGGAACAGAGCAAGTCAAAACACAAACCAAAAGTCCTTAGCTAAGACAAAAGGATGGGATTATATCTGACTCTGAGAAGATGGAGAAGAATCAAGTATCTTCTCCACACACACACAGTATCCAATACTGAAATACACAATCTCTTTTGGTGTCAGTGGTGAAATTCCCAATGGAAAGTTCTTCATGTTTTCATTTATTCTGTTGTTTTTTTAAACCAAGGGGGATTTTTAGCCATGTGTTTCCAAGAAACCTTGGTTGGAACAGTTTTTTGGGGAAAAAAGAGAATGAAAGATACCAAAACAGTTAGATGAGCTGTATAGAATGTAAAAGCCCTGGAGCAGGCCCTGCTGAGATCAAAAATAACTCAAACTCTTTTAAACACAGAACAGACTAAATTTCAGACCCACTTTCCACCATCCACATGGCCAAGCCTCTGCTCCAGGAAAACCAGTGGCCTCACATCTACATCTGTGGTGCCATGTGGGCCCCAGTTCCAGAGTGGGGATGCAGGGAGAGGGAACAGGGGGATGAGGAGGCAGTGCCAGAAGACACCTAGGATGGGGATAACAAGGCATGGGTGGAGCAGAACACGGCTCTGGAAGAGCTTGGGCAGAGGACACAAAATTCCACTGGTACACCAAGGGAGGGAGAGAAGGGAACAGGCTACAACAGTAATACCCTGCACATTCATTCAGAGGCTGCCTGGGCCCCAACACATCTCTGCTGTCAGCAAACACCCCTGAGACTCATCCAGTAACATCTTAACCCTCCCTCAACTCATTTACACATGGGTGCTAGCAATAATCTCCTCTTTTCAGTCCCTGTGTCCCAGGTCAGTGTGGGATCTAATATTGCCCTAGACCTGCTGAGGAGTCAGTAGGTTTCATTCACATCATCACAGGACTACTCACTCTCCCCTACCAGATTTGCTTTACCCTGCTTGATAGTCCCAGTCACACACATTACACCTGTATTGCACAGAGAAGGAGGATTGGGAAAAAACCCTCAAGTTTTGGAAGTGCCCAAGCTGCCTGTATGATTTCAGCCCAGACCTTTTGCTCCCAGTGCATTTTCACAGCCATACACACCATTTCTTCCCCCAGGACACACAGTAGCCAATTCACCCAGTGCTTTACCTTTCAGAATGGATCTGGGGCCATGCAGCAAAGGTGGAACTCCTGGATAAACTCCTGCCAGAGAATTTGCCAGAAGCAAAGCAATGGGCTAAAGGATGCTTTCATATTTAATCCAGTTCAAGCACTTGAATACAGGCCTTTATTCCTCAGGGAACAGTTGGCTCCTCCTGACCTGTTCCTGCCACAGAGGCTTTGTGCAGTTTAGGGCCAGGTGCTTCAAGTTTTCATTAGCAGACATTAATTGTGCCCAGGTTTGTTGGGCAGCTGATACGAGCTGCTGGGGTCTGACTTGTGAAAGTGCTGAGCATCCACAGCTGCAGCCAGGGTCACAGTGTCTGGCTCTGCATGTGGTTGTGGCCAAATGAAGCTCATGGTTTGAAAAGGAACAGCTCTGGGGTACCTTGGACCAACACTCCAAATTAATTATTAGCTGCCATCTCTTTTTATTTGTCTCCCCATCGTTAAATGGGGATAATAACACTCATCACTTATATGCTGATCCATTAATGTTTGGAAAGTGCTGGGTTACTACCGTGGGCAGCACTGTATAGGTCTGGTGAGGACATTAATAAAGTCTTTGAGCAGGGTTTGAATAGTGCCCAGTTAATAAGACGTAGCACCGTCCATTGAACATTGAGAAAAACAAAATTGAGCAACTGCTCATTAAAGTGAGCACCGTTCTCTCTGTGCACTCAAAGCGATCATTTAATTAGAAGATTTTATCATCGTGCACAGACACAAGGGGGCAGAGCCAAGGTCTTCCCTCATCCTCGCCCGCTCCGCATCAATCACACCACAGTGTTTCTTGTAACCTACAATAAAAACCTAAAAAATATTCAATTGGTTTTTTTTTCCAAGCCCCTGCACTAACAGAAATCACTGCCTGAGCTTTGACAAGTCTTTTCACCTCACCTGATCTTTTTTTCCCTGCTGACCCTCACCCTGCTGGACTCCTGCAGGCGCAGGCACTCGGCCCCAGCCTGTGGTCACCAGCACCCTTGACACCACAGCAAGGCTAGGAAATCACCTCTGTGCCTGGCTGTGAGGTGGGGGCGAGCAGAAGAATTTATCAGAAAGGGAAGGTGCTTTGTTTGGGGCTGTTCGTGGCTGATACTGGATTAGAGGCACATAAGCATGCAGCTCCTCTTGCAATCCGTTCTCTGCGGGGCTGGGATCAATAAATGTGCAAACCAGCCACCTCAAAAAGCAACAAATGAAACCAAAAGCACCTTTCCCCAAGAATACATCCCCACCACTGCATGTGTTTTTACATGGAAGTTCTGAGGAAAAGTCTCTGTTTGGGTCACATCAAGCAGCCTTAAAGTTACTGGGAACTGAGGTTTAGAGCAATTTATTCTGGAAAACAATGAGCATGAATTAAGTTGTTTTCATACATTTGGTAATTGGTTTAGCAAAGCCAGCTTTTCTTAGGACCTTCAGTCAAGATGTTTTCAAACATGGATCTAGTTAACATCACTTCAGTTTTGCCGGTGCAGCACAGCATTCCATCTGCTGACTGGTGATCCCTGAAGCTTTGGATTTTTTGTTTTTCTCTCACCCTGCTTAGAGTGACCAGGACTGGGAATACTGGCACCTGGTTCTCTATTTTGTTCTGCACATCAGGAAGCAAAACCTGTTTCTTTTTGCTGTTGACTGAGGGACTCCAGACATATATCCCTTCAAAGGAAGAAGCCCCACTTTTATGCCAACAGCAAAATTTAGAAGCTGCTTTGACCATGCTTTTCTGGTTGGAGAGATGTAGGAGAGGGTGCAGTGGTACTCTGCCTTTCACCCCTCCTTCTCCAGAATATACAAGATTTCCACACCACCCTCTGCAGCACCAGTGAGGAACCCAGGGAATGCAGCTTACTCAATGTTATAGGGGAACACACATTTAATTTGATGGTAAAAGGCACCTGCAAAATCTGCTCCCCTGCCAAACTGCACATTCCCCCTCCAGCTCCCAGTCTGTGAGTGGTGGGGCAGGGCAGGGGGAAGAGGGGGGACACCCTGCAGCTTTCCCTCCACCAGCACAACTGCTGGGCACAGCCTGTCTGCTGCAGAAATAAAAAAAAAAAAATAAAAAAAAAAATATATATATACATATAAATAAAGGCAGCCGTTCGTGTTTGCTCTCGGTGCGCGGCACAGCCCCGAGCAGCAGCAGTCACCTCTGCGGGGGAGATACAACAGGAGATTTGGGGATCATTTCCATAACAATCGCTGTTAGCAAACACCCATAAAACACAGCGGGCAGGGACACCTTATCAGAAGGAGTTAGCTGCAAGTTAAAAGACGTGCTTGTTGGTTTGGCTTTTGTGCCTGTCCGCAGGATTTCGAGGACTTGGTGCAAAAATTCTCTTTAACTGCACTGGATTAAAAATAATAATCCCAATTTCATTTAGCAGCTATTAACAAGCAGAGAGAAAGCACAGAATTTATATATGATGCTTGATCAAGGTCGCTGAACTATTCCATCAGAGGAAGGACAGCAGGGGGGTGGCGGAGGGGAAGAAAAGAAAGAGGAAGAGAATAAAACTTTTCCAATTATCATATTTCCCTGAAATTCAGCTATGCAGAACCGGATTAATTACAGACTTAGCAGAAATATTGCAAAATGTCAGCACGGAAGGGGCTTTTTCTTGACCCTGTGGACTATAATGGGAGCTAAAGAGATTGACCATTTTGGGAGGAGGATGCCTTCATTTCTCGACGTGACTGTAGATTATTTCGGCTTCAGGAGACAAGAATGTCCCTTTAACATCTGACCTGGCCTTTATTTAAGAGCAGCACTTCACGGTTCAGGAAAGACAGACAATTTTCTAATTCCCAGCTCTGCTGGAGGCTGAGGCAGCAACTTCCAGACAGGACACCTGCTAACACTAGAGAAATGGCATTATTATGTCTACAAGTTTACAAATCTGAGGATCAAAAAGCCTTTGCTTCTGCTGCTACTCCACAGGCCAAGGACTACGACTTCTTCAAAACAGAGTTTCACAGAGTTTTTTTCTTCCCCCCTCCAAGAAATGGTTTCTTTTCACTTTGAGCAGATCGGTTTCCACGTGAAAAAGTCAATAGTCAAAGAGTTTCCTAAGTTTCATTGGTGTGTAGCAGAAAGGGGATTAGACCTGGGGCCTTTTTACTGGCAAGCCTTTAAGCAAATAAATGTTCTTGAATTCTTAGAGAAACAAACCTAACTTAAACAAAAATCCAGAATATATGGGATTTGCCCCTCCCCAACACAAATTTAAGAGAGAGAGAGAGAGAGAGAAATAAATAATTACTGAAGATTTAAGGGATACTAGGCTTAAATCCTTTTCTACTGTAATTTTGCTTTTATTTTTGCTAGTTAACACGAAGAGAATGCTTCCATACATTCACAGCAAGCTATTAATAGTAACTAGTGCAATGCAATATCAGAAATAATAGAATAATTAGAGTAATGCAATATAAGAAATAATAATGCAATAATTCATTTTTAACAGATCAATTGTGATTACACAGCAATGAGAGAAGCAAAAAGCAGATGGCATGCACATTCCCCACTTCCTTCAGAACCATACCTGGTAGGCAAAGGCACTAATTAATTCCTTCAGGCCTCAAAATCCTAAAGCAGAAGCTGTGGATTTTCTCTTCTGGTACAATCAATCATATATATATGACTTATACATATATATATGTATGTTTATATATATATGTGTATGTATGTATATAAATTTGTACTGACAGCCAACTGCTGTTGCAGAGCTGCCCCTCCCAGCCTGCAGACACACATCCAGGTGTCTGTGCCAGCCATTTGTCAGCCATGGATAACACCTGGACCAGTGTTTGCAGGCTGGCTTTAATTAAGCCAGAAAAAATAAGGAGAACTCAAGCAATGCAGTTGATTAACATGATCCAACATCAGTGAGTAAACATCAGCATCTTGCTCTAACAAAACAAATAATTTGGGAAAAATCAAGTGTAGGTTTGTGACTGCACTGAAAATGATAAGCTGTGTTTTAAGTTTGCCTCTCTGCACCATTAAACAGTTTAAAAACTTTTCAGACAATAATCTCCTTTTCCCACTGTGTACCTTTGTGAGCCCACACTGCAATGCTCACCTGCCAAGCTACTCCAGCTCTGTGGAGGTGCCACCTCTGATTTCACAATGAGCCACCCTACAGCTCTGCACACCCCCAGCCTTGGCCCATCTGGAAATCTTGGTGGTGCCTTAAACCACATCCAACCCCACCAGCAACTGGGGCAGATCTTCGAGCCTTTCCTGCTGCTGAGGGATTTGCTGCAGAGCACAGTTCCAAACCCAGTGCCACCCAAAATGCACAAGTGCCTTAAAATTCTTGTCTGGCTGACCTGCCTTGAACAAGGCTCCTTCCTGCTGAAAATTCAGGAGCCAAACCCACCCCAGAGGCAAAATCACCTTGTCGTTGTGTGAAGAGCAGCATCCTCCCCTGGTTACATGTACCCATAAAATAACCACAAAAAGGAGCAGCTCAGACCCAGGGCTTACCCTGTGCAGCAGCAACTGTGAGAGGGACTCCGAGTTTCATCTTGAGCAGTTGCTACAAGCACTATGTAGCTGTCATTAAGGTGAGGAAAAAAATCGCTTTTACTCTTTTAGCACTTTTTTCGTTGTTGAGAGCAAGAATTTCAGTGTGTTTTTAAGGCATTCCAAAGGTCCAAAAAGAACATTTGAGCATTTGTCCATTTGAGGACAAGTTCATCCTACTAGAACTGACACCTCTGAAGAAGAGGGCATACCTCTCTCAGCATCTCCTGCTGACCTGTTTTGGTGGCTCGCCCGTCCACATCACACGTTTGGATGTAGCTGGGCTCCCCAGGAGGGTTTTCCAGGCTGTGGTGCCAGTGGCACCTCCTGTACCCTGCAGTCCCCATCCCCCTGTGCCCTCCTGTACCCTGCAGTCCCTCCCCATCCCCCTGTGCCCTCCTGCACCCTGCAGTCCCTCCCCATCCTCCTGTACCCTCCTGCACCCTGCAGTCCCTCCCCATCCCCCTGTGCCCTCCTGCACCCTGCAGTCCCCATCCCCCTGTGCCCTCCTGCACCCTGCAGTCCCTCCCTATCCCCCTGTGCCCTCCTGTACCCTGCAGTCCCCATCCCCCTGTGCCCGCCTGCACCCTGCAGTCCCTCCCTATCCCCCTGTGCCCTCCTGCACCCTGCAGTCCCTCCCCATCCCCCTGTGCCCTCCTGTACCCTGCAGTCCCCATCCCCCTGTGCCCTCCTGCACCCTGCAGTCCCTCCCTATCCCCCTGTGCCCTCCTGCACCCTGCAGTCCCTCCCCATCCCCCTGTGCCCTCCTGCACCCTGCAGTCCCTCCCCATCCTCCTGTGCCCTCCTGCACCCTGCAGTCCCTCCCCATCCCCCTGTGCCCTCCTGCACCCTGCAGTCCCTCCCTATCCTCCTGTGCCCTCCTGCACCCTGCAGTCCCCATCCCCCTGTGCCCTCCTGCACCCTGCAGTCCCTCCCCATCCTCCTGTGCCCTCCTGCCCCTGCAGTCCCTCCCCATCCTCCTGTGCCCTCCTGCACCCTGCAGTCCCCATCCCCCTGCGCCCTCTGCACCCTGCAGTCCCCATCCCCACTCTCCCAGACTCAGACCTGTGATAGCACCCACCTCCCCACTTCCCATCAACACCAACGCTCGCCTTTTCGGAAGAAAGTTTGAAAGAGAGAGAGACAACATTTATTTTCGCCGCAAATCCAGCCTGATGACCCCACCGATGGCAAGATGCTCAGGAAGAATTTGCCTTTTTTTCTCAGAGGAAAGCGGCGGGGAAGGAGGAGAGCTTTAAAGGGAGGGAGGGAGGAGGCCGAGCTCATGCACGGATTTTAATCTGATCACTTCCCTGTCAAGCTAATCCCTGCCTGACTCAGATCGGACTTTTAGAAACGTGCCTAGAAACCAAAAAGCAAACCTCATTTGAATGAAGCACACACTCCGCAGCCCCCATCTGCAAAGGGCTGCAATTAAATGCAAAAAAAAAAAAAAAAAAAAAAAAAAAAAAAAAAAAGAAAAACAGGGCGGGGGGGGGGGGGAAGAGAGAGAGAGAAAATTAGCATTTTCCGCGGCCATCTGGCATGAGGAGCAGGCGATGGGGAACAAAAGGAGATTTAGGCAAAGGGGAGAGGCGAGTGTGCCATGGCATTGACCTGCAAATGAGTCTTTGTGAGCGAATTAAAGCTTCCCGGACCCCCCGGGACACCCCAAAACAGGCACCATTACAAACCATCCGGACAAAAACCCACTCATCAAAATTGTCTGCGTTTGAAGGGAGGGGGGAGAGGCCATTTAAATCTGCACCTTCCCTGCCCCCACCCGCAGTAATAGGCTGTTAATGGGGGCTTGGCGGGGGGAGCCGGCCCCCTGCACCCCCGACCCTACACCCCGCTCTGACCGTATAGCGGGGGGACACCTTGGAAACGTGGCTCGTCCATAAAACGCACCCGACACGTTATTTACAGCCCTAATCCTAAACAATAGGGAAGAAATTGGGAAAAAAAAAAAAAAAAAAAAAAAAAAAAAAAAAAAAGGGGGCATTTGGCGATATATCAGCTTCCAGATGTTGTTTATTTAATTCGAGGGGAGGGGGGCGAAGGGTTGTTCCAAAGTAGATTTCTGAAGCAATTATTAATAATTTAGAGGTTTTTTAAAATGGAGATGATAAAGAGGAAAGGGATAATCAGGGATGCCATGGCCCCAAGAGAGATGGAAAACTGTGCGGGTTAGGGTTTTTGTCTTCTATCCCCCCTTCCCCCATGACTCTTGCCTTTAAACCGGGAAAGCCTGAGGATCTGGAAGTGAAAGCAAAGATTTTGGGCTGGGGTAGATACATGAAAAGGGAGGGCGGGGGGGAAGCCATCTCCCCCCATCTCCTCTCCAGAAAGAGAATAAGGACTAAAGTCGGGGGCCAGCTGGGGAAAACTTGTAAATGAAACGTGTTTCTTTTATGGCGCTCCCCCCCGGGGGACGGCCCCATTATAACCCACCAGCTATATGGACTCAGCTGCCGCTCGGCCCGCCGCAGGTACGGGGGCGGCACGGCCGGGGGGGCTGCAGCGGGATGGGCCGGGCCGGGCCGGGGCGGGGCTGGGAGGGCGTGCGGGGCCGGGCATGCATGGGTGGGTGAGCATGCACTGCTGGGCATGCATGTGTGTGAGAGCATGCAGGGCTGGGCATGCATGGCTGGACATGCATGTGTGTGAGAGCATGCACGGCTGGACATGCATGTGTGTGAGAGCATGCAGGGCTGGGCATGCATGGCTGGATATGCACTGCTGTATATGTATGGCTGCACATGCACGGCTGGACATGCGTGTGTGTGTGAGCATGCACTGTTGGGCATGCACGGCTGGACGTGCACTGCTGGACATGCACGGCTGCACACGCACGGCTGCACACGCACGGCTGGGCATGCACTGCTGGACATGCACGGCTGCACACGCACGGCTGGACATGCAGGGCTGGGCATGCAGGGCTGCACGTGCACGCGCGTGCAGGTGAGCGCGCCCCCGCGGGCTGGGGCGAGCGGCGCTCGCAGCCCCCCAGGTGCCGCTCCCCCGGGGTTTGTTTGCAGTCAATATTCATGTGTTTCTGTCACCGGGGCGGCTCTTTTCACAGTGATCAGCCGGGCAGAAGGCTGAATGACAGGAGACTCGTGGCTCGGCTGCTTTGGGCAGGGGGGAGGGACGGGTCCCAGCCGCCCAGCCCGCTGCTGGTGCGGGGATTTTGGGGGGCCCTGCTGGGGGTCGCGGTCCTGCCCTGGGTGGGCACAAGGCAGCGGCGCTGGGCACCGGGTGCCTCCCGCTGCGAGCGAAAGCTGCGGATTCGGGGACCCCACCCCAAACACACGCACACATCCACACCTGCTGGTCACCCCCACTCAGCACATCCACACCTGCTGGTCACCCCCACTCCCTGGCTGAGCTGGGGTGACGCGGTGCTCGAGAGTGGCTGGGGGCTCCCGGGGTCCCGCAGAGCCGCGGTGCAGAGGGACACCCCGGGATGGCCGTGAGCCGGCTGGCCGGGCGGGCAGGGGGGCAGCAGGACGGACTGCCAAAGCATTTCTGATTTTTCTGCACGCTGAGCAGCAGGAGCCAAGCAGCAGCCTGCAGCTCACCCCCGATGCTCGGGGCCCCGCAATGCTCCCTCGGGGCACAGCTCGCCTCGCCCCCCAGGATAATTCCGAGCTGCAAGGGCAGGAGCTGTGCTCCCATGGGCATCCAGGGCTGCCCACCGCAGCGGTGAGCCTGAGCCCCGCCTTGCACAAACTGCGTTTTGTCCCCTCCCGCTTGCCCAGACGCCTTCCCCTCGCCTCACAGCGCTGCTCTGTGTGTGCATGTTTTGTTTGGTTTTGTTTTTTGGTTTTTTTGGTTTTTGTTTTTTTTTTTTTTAAGTCCGCAAACTTGTGGTTTTCTGCGCGGCTTGTGGGGAGCGAATCAGTATGAGGGAGCACCCTTCTCATTGAAACTGGAGGTGAATAAATTATGAGCAGGCGAAAATTGGAACAATGTCTCTGAGCGAGTGTTTTCTAGAGAGTTACTATTCCAGGCTTTGAAATCAATTGATACATAATTAGATTCCTCAAGAGAGGACAAACAAGGGCTGCCATTCACCCCTCCTTCTCCCACATGCATCCCAAAGAGAGACTGGAGGCTTTAGCAGAAACCAGACAGCCAGCATTCTCCAGCACTAAAAACATATTCTGGCTTTGGGTGTTCATTTAACAAACAGATCCTTGAACCTTGCTTCTGTTTTCAGTTTATTTCGACCATGTTTCTTTGTGTTCAGTTCATTAAAACATGTCTCTTTTGAGATCTATTTTTACATTTCAAGAATCCAGTATTGTACTTCTGTGGTGGCAGATGGCCCTAGACATCCAAGCATAAGCTCTTTCCTGCTTTTTTCCCCCTCTTTCTTAGGTCCTTTCTGCGCTGCACTTGAAGCTGTGAGCAGCAGCCATCCCTTTTGCAAGGTCTGGGGCTGGCTCTCGATTCAGCACAGGGTTCTAACATGTTACAGTCCCTGCTGTGCCCTCGAGGTGTATTTTAAGCACAGCGGGTGCTACTGTCTGTAAAGTAAGAGCCCTTCACAGCTGGATAGATCCTTGTCACACGGGTGGCACGAAGGCTGATTTTGCATCTTTGCCTCATACTTGCCTCATGTTAATGTTCTGTGGTCCCCCAAATGAATTCATTAGTGCTTAAGGTTGAATTTTATTCTTGAGGGAGACAGAAAAATACGGATTTGCGTTTGTAAAAGACAGGAACAAGCATGTGACAATTAGAAAAAATATTGTAAAGGTTGTTGAAAAAAGCAGCAGCATCCCTAGCCAAGTGGGCCACCTAACTGAAGGCAATGGCTTGGCTCCTCTGGCTACCCTTGGCATTGATGTATTAGCCACAACCACTTCCAAACCTGGTATCAAACATGGATCAGAGTGCTGCAGCCATGAGCATAATTCTTGTCACATATCAATAGAACTAAAAAAAACCTGTACCAGCAACAAGAAAAGCCTGCCTGAGCTGCTGTAGACCCATTTCTTAGGTAAGGCAGCAGCAGTACTATAGCTTACAGTAAGTTGAGTGTCTTGAAGACATTACAAACAGAACGGCAAATTCCTACATCTTATTAAGTCAAGGGATCTGTAGGAGAGGGTAAGGTAAATCTAACTTATGTATTATTTGGAAGCATAGGCACAGTGTCCTCTCTAGTAAAAAGGTGAAAAAGGCTGAGAGGTTTTTGTCCAAAGATGATCCAAAAGTGAACAGACTGCCTCAAGCAGTCCCTTGCTTTGAGCAATTGCCCACCTTGTGTCCTGATACAGCCCTGCCTACTAGCAAACTCTGAAAAATAATATGGATTTGACTTAGACTCTCCAGCCTTAGCATAGAAATCCCAGCATACATATTTATGTCTTTCTGGTGGATTTGGGTAGGAGATTAATACATATACAGCTCAGTGGAACAAGTTTCCATTGCTGCTACAATTCCTCTTGTGTTGCTGGCCCCAGCCACAGCATGGAGTGAGTGCAGCTGGGACCAGGGACTCCTGGCTGAGGGTAGGAAATGCTTTGGAATATAAGAGAGGATGGCACAGTCTGTGATTGCACAGGTTGTACTGGCAATTACAGACTCCTCGAGGATGAGCCTGTTTCAGGTTTGCCTTGTGTCAGCCTCCAAAGAGCTCCGAGTTTCTAAGAGTGCACAGGAGAGGAATAACACAAGCTTCTTCCTTTTCCCTTCACGTGGATCCCCTCTGCCTTCTTCTGGTGAGACTGCACTCAGAAATGAGAAGTGGCAGAAGAAATCACTGTGTTAGAAGGCGTTGCCACATCACTAAACACTTGGGACTTCTGCAAGCCAGAGACCATTCTTTTTACCTCCTTTTGAGTATCTCCTCCCTGCAAATTCAGAAGGTGAAGTTTGGGAGACTCACAGCCTGGATGGAGGGGAAACCTTGGCAGCTGCAAGCCGAGTCTTAGAGAGGTCAGAGAAAGACAGTAAGAACACAAACACAGAGAGCAGGAAACATTCAAAGAGCAGGCAATGTTTGGGGCTTGTCAGGGAAGGGAAGAAGAAATAAAAAAAAAGCTCTGCATATCAAAGCTTGATTAGTCTTAATCCTTCACAAAAATGCCCAGGTCCTTCCAACATTTGCTTTTTTTTCCCTTCCCCATCATCCCTGCTATTGCTTGTCTTGGTGATTTGCTTTAAAATGTATTAGACAACTCCAGATCTTTCACTGTTAGAAGCATGAAAATAGAGGATAGGTACTATTATCCACTAAGCAACACTCCCACAGTTAGCACAGTCCTCTAGAGAGACCTGCCAGATAATGGCTTTTGAGAGGAGCTTAGAGACATCTGGAGTAGCCATTTTCTCTCTTTGTACATGGAAAATAAAGATTAGCTAGGGCACGGGGAGGGGGGGGCTAAGAATATAATGAAGGGCAATGGATAAACCAATGTCACATTGCCCATCTGTGTGACTGGCTTCCTGCAAAACGGCTCGTGCAGGCTCCCCTGAAATCCGTGGATTTCTGTGCAGGTGGAAGAGCTCCCCATTGGTTTGGGAGTCTGGGGTCTCACATCACAGGCTCTTAGGGGTGGATTTTGACTATAAAGCAGCTGGTGCTTTCTGAGTGGCAGATGCAGAAATAATTTTTTTTTTTTTTTTAATGACTAAGTATTTTCAAGAGTTTTCTTTTCTTTGTATGATCTGGTTTTCTTTTAAAATTTTGATCATTTTTATGCAAAAGACTTATTCCAACCAATTCTGCACCAAGGGCCATTGGAGTTTGGGGCTGAGCTCAGTTATCACTCTCTGGTCTGTATATCCCACCAGAGGGTGAAAGCTCCAGCACTCGTAACCAGAGATGCTCACAAGGGCTGCAGAGGTGATGGTCATATTAAGAGCATCAATGGCACACCGGGGATGACATTCCTAGACATGGTGTCTGCTTAAAAAGGTATTTGTAGATTTTGTAGTGCGGTTAGAGAAGAGATGCTCTGGAGGACAAAGCCCAAACTCACAACCCTTGGGGCGCGGGTTCAGCCCCGCAGCAGGAACGGCCCAGATCGCCTTACAGCATAAAAACGATGGAAAAAAAAAAGCCATATTCGGGCGGGCTGCGGCCGCGGTGGGGAAGGGGCGAGACGGGGAGGTTTGGGAAATTCTTTCCTTTCCGCCGAGCACCCCCAGCCCCCGCCGGGAGCCGCAACAGCACCGCGTCGTGTGCGCTCCCTCTGCTGGCCCCGCCGCGCCCCGCACGCCGGGAGGGGACAGACAGACCCTCCCCGGGTCCCTGCGGGGACAGACAGACGCTCCCCGGGGACCCTCGCTCCGGGGCAGCCAGTGCGGCGGGAGCACAGAGAGCGCCCGGCAATTCCCCCCGGGAACTGCGAGCATCCCAGCGCAGCCCCCGCCCGGCTGCTGGGCTGCAGCGGCGACTCCCAAAGGTGGAGGAGGATGGGAGCCGGGGGATGCACTCCCTGCATCCCCGGCATGCAGGCATTCTAGGGGAAAAAAAAGTCGTTTGAGCCATTTTCCAAAAATCAAAGTTGGAATGGAGTCACCGCGGACACATCGCTGCTGAGCATCCACCTGGAAAAAGAGAGCAAAGGAACAAACGTGTAAGGTGGCACCATGTCTCACTGCAATTTCATCTCCCAGTTTTGGGGGATAAACCCAAAGGCAGTGAGGGCAGGACAAAGAGATGCAGTGACATTTTCTCACGTGCTGCCGTGTTTCTGGGTGAAGAGGTGTGTGAGGTGTCCCATTTATGCCATGAAGACCTTAACCTCGAGCAAAAAATGAAGCTGCTGCTCCAAACTTGTTAAACTTGTGGAGATAACCTGTGCTGTGTCTGGTTACAAGGGAAGAGCTGCAGGTGGGAAAGGAGCAACAAATAAACAAGTCTATTTTGGGACAGAGACAGAAGCCACCCAGCAGGAGCTATAGTCACTTGTTCAACCCCAGTGAGATACAACTCATGTGATGCTTGAGGCAGAAGGTGTTACCAGTACCTGCAAGATGCTGAGGGAGGTGTGTGGGGCAGCTAATCATGCTGGAGTGAGAAAATAGAGATCTTTGTACTTCTGTTCTCACAGCAGCTGGATTTCTCAAACAACTTCCCTTCCCTGGAACAGTTTGTACCTGACACCTTCCTAATGCAGTGCTTCAGAGCTGCCCTGGTTTTGAGATAAAGGGAGCAAATTGCATGGGCTTTAAAATTATTAGTTGAGATCATCAGGTGCACTTCCAAAACCTTGACTTGTTTTATCTGCTTTTACACCAATGAAGGCAATAATAAAGTTCTGACTAATTTGATGCTTATCCATGTGGTTGGGCTAGAGGGTTTGATTTCTTAAAGCTTAATTTCTATTTCACTGAAACATATTCCTGTATTTAACCTGTGAATTAACAAAGTTTGACCCTTGTTGCCATCCTGCTTCCCACCTGCTCCATTCTTCCCAAACTACTCCAGACCCAGACTCCAATCTGACTGCAGCAATTAGAATAGAAATCACAGAGCATGTGTTTTAATTGGCCACAGAGCACATAGCACATTTAAATCTCCAGTGATAACACTGAGAATACAATGAGTAACCCTGATGATTTTTAAGACAAGTATGTACAGTTTTAATTTTATTACACAAAACCACCAGAAGTGATTTTAAAATGAGGGTGATGCTTTTTCACAATAATTTTGCTATCAGTCACCTGGCTAAAGTACTTAAAATACTTGTTGATTTTTGGATTGATTTGAAAAACTCCAAGGGTCATGTTAGATAACTTTTCATTAATAACTGATGCATGTGTAATTTGGCCAAAGAAAGGTGGCAGAGTTGTTCCAGGAGCAAAATCTACCATTATGCAAAACCAAATGCAGTATTTTTAAGAGGAGTATTTAGTAAAAAGAAGAGGTACCAAAACATTCAGAATCCCAGAGGGACAAGAGGACAAAAGAGGGACTGGACTAGTATTCAAATACAGGAGATAAAGCTCAAATCTTAACAAATGTTATTTGAGTAAACACACTAGAGGTCCAAAAAAATATAAGACAAATAGTGAGGCCAATGCTAAGCATGTAAAGAGAAAAAGAAAAAAGTTTAATCTAAATAGTGCAGAACTAAAGGACAGGATTGTGGCTGCACTTGGAAAATATTGTTTCCTTATGGTGGGGATCTCAACTGGTCCACAGTTTGGGCTGGCTGGTGCTTCAGTCTTGCCAGAATCCAGCTTCAGGAGTTCAGGCTGGGTTCATTGAAACACAGGGACCTGACATTGCTGGTTAGGTACAAGAAACTTGCCTTAACATGTTTTTGTGCATGGGTCTGTGAGAGGAGGAGCATTCCCAGGGTCAGTGGGGAGCTCTGAGATGGAGAAGGAGCACACAGGTGGATAGATTTGGGATCAAGACATAGGACTGTGGAGAAGAGTATGCCAAAATCCTGTCCCAGTCTGATCTGCCTTGGCTCCTTCCAGGACCCAAGAGCTGAAATGATTCTCTACCAGCAGCAATTACACACTGCCAAATGGAACATTGCATGGCTTCCCTTAGAGCACACCTGGCTAAACCCTAGCTGTGTACCTGAGGGTGACATCACAGATGATGGGGCCTTTTTGGCAGCTCAGTGCACATTTTCTGCTCTTGATCTTTTCCTGATGAACAGCATAGAGCAAGTTTCTCTACTAGAGGCAAACCTACATAGCTAACAACTCCAAAATACACCACAAGAAAAATACTATCCTAAGCTTTCCTTGATTGTGTTTGAGAAAGGAGATGATGAAGCATTTTGTTGACTCCTCTATAGATAAATAAACATGGAAAGATTAAAACATCACCCCTAGATGGAGGGGATAGGGATGCCCCTACATCCTCCTTGGCAACACACTGGTAGTGCTACTCACCCAGCACAAGGTGTTTTCCAGGGCTCTCTTGGAAATCGGAAGGAATTTGGTAACAAGGGTAGCAGAGAGCCAGCAGGGAGGAGTTTTATTCATGGGGGTATTCCTGCTTGGCTGCCACACACCTGTGAGCATCATGGGTCTGGCAAAGGGCACAACAGTGCTCAGAGGCTGCAAGCTGAAGACAATTATGTGCCAGGTGCAAACAAACCAGGTTTTGTCCACTTTCAGGATGCTTTGCAATTTGATCACACTTCCCACCTCCACCCCACCTGCTCGAACAAAGAGCTAAAAAGCTCCTTGTTGCAACAAAGAAACCCAAAAACTTTTGGCTAATCTTATGTGTTCAGAAGCTGCAACTCAGCAAACAAATCACCAGATGATTATTGGTGAAGTAATAGCAAAGCTGCTACTTTAAGCCACTGCCTTCCCTGTTCATAGCCTAAATACCATTCATTTCAAGCCACAGTGTGGTATCTAGCAGCAAATTGCTGTGGCAGCCTGGTTTCCTTGGAGACATCCACCTTCATCTTAGGGTCTGTGTAACCAGGAGAGTGCTAAACTTGGCTCAGCTCCCACTGCATCCCCTAACAGTATTTTCACCAGCTCAAACAGGAGGTATTCAGGCTTGGATTTATACAATCTCAATGAACTCTCATTTTGATGATGACAAAAATTACCTTTTTATTTGATCTGTGAGCAGTGAATCTGCCAGAGAGGCATAAAAGTTTGAAGAAATATAAATTTCTCTCCTGATAAACCTGCATTTTTTCATGCACAACTGGCTTTGAAGGAATATCCTCCTATCAGTTGGTTACTCAGCAACTTCTCAAGAACCCAAAACAGTATGAGTCCATTGAACACTTTCTTGTGCTGTTTTCTTGATGACAAGATCTTTGAAGAGGAGGGACTGCACACTAATATTTTGAGTTCAGTTCAGTTGGCAGATAATTCTTCTAAACATGTGAAAGGACATTAAGCAACACAGAAATAAGAAATTCTAACAGGTAGCTTTCTCCAGTTAGAAATTGTATGGTTTTTGTATGATTTCCCCTCCCCTAAATATAAGGCACTTTCTCCCACAGAGATGATGGACAACAGTCTGACCCTTCCTGGCATTTACTGTTTTCCTTTAGAGAGGTTTTGAAGGCTGGAGCTTGATCCATCCACCATCAGATGCTGGATTTTATACTGTATTAAATGTTTTCTTTTGCAGAGATGTTACTTACACAAGCTTCATTGGCACAGGGAACCTCTTGCCATGCATTTCAAACTAAGAACAGTTTCCAGGAATCATCCCTTCAAGTAATTTTGCTGCTAGAACTGTCTTGTATAGCAGTCTTTCCTCATGCTCCTTTTACAAATGGAAGCCAAACTCATGTTGCTGTAATCCATCCCTAACAGTGATGCACTTCAGGCCTGTCCACTGGGTTTATCTCACAGTGCTCATGATCTGTGTCTGCTCCCATCATAAAAATCCTTTCCATTCCTGGAATTGTGATATGAACTCCACCCTTTCCTGGAATACCTGTCTTGGTAGGCTTATCCAACAAGCTTTAAATAAATGCTGTCATTTTGTTTACTAGGCAACTTACTCCTCCCCAGCAGAGCAAATTCCATCACTATTCCAGTTGTTTTTCCTCTTTAGGTGTCTGGGTTACCTTGTCATAACTTGTTTAGCCACTGACAGCTTGTCACAACCAGAGCAAAACCATCATTCTCCTCTTGGGGATATGAATTTAAGCCAGGCTTTTGGCTAGCACTTTAGAGCAGCTTCTGTAGGCCAAGGGCAGGAGGATGCAGAGATTAGGAGTTCAGCAGGAGGCTGAACCCCTCTTGCAGGTAAAATCTCCCCCAAGCTCTATCTCACACTACACTGGTAAACACAGCTACACTAAATACAAAAATCCAAGTTAAAAGTGTGAAGGCTCTTCCAACTCAGAATAGATTTAGTTCTTAATGTTTAATTTCCATTTTTGGCTGCACACTTTCTGAAGCAATAAAAAACACTTGTTCTGCATGTCTCCCTTTCTGCTCATTTATCTCCTTGCCTGGACCACACAGATCTAGAATCCCTTGTCCCAGATTCCTAACCTGACCCTAAAAAGACTTTTTACAAGTTACATAATTTGGGCTCCTGTTTTTTTGGCATAGGTTACATGATGGTGTCAGCACCAACAGTGCCACAGTCCAGCAGCAGAAACACACGTGCCACAAAGAGTTAGTTACTTCTTACCAAACATTTCCTCTCCCTGCCTCCTCCTTCCCCCCATCTGCTGCTCATTTTCTTATCCAGCCTGGCTCATATCTTGCAAATGGCATCCCATTTGGTGGGACACACACTCAGAGTGAAGCCAGACACGTTTGCCCAGTCACGCAGGCTTTACAAAAGCATCCATAGTGATGCAATAATATAATAATTAAAAATAACGTTTACAAGCTCAGTCCAAAGCTTCCAGGATGGGAGGGGAGCTGATGCCAATAATCTGCATGTGACAATGTGTAATTAAAGAGTAAGAGGATGATGGTTGCAGCTTTGGAGTTGACAAGGCTGATGCAGTTCAGGCTGTTGATTTTCTTTCCACAAACGTAGAAATGAGACTTTGGAGAAACTGTCCCGTTTTGCAGGATTCTCTGCTGGTTCTGCAGAAATATCCTCCATTAAGTGCCACGAAAATGTCCCCTGCAGATCCCCTCTTGCAGATGACTGCTGCACACAGGTTCTGACAGCATCTGTGTGGGCTTTGAAGGACCTAAACACGTGAGCTGACACATGCATGGATAGCATGGACTAGAGAGTGATTAACCATGGTGTAAACTGGAGCTCAGAGCCCGGCCTGGAGGGCAGCTGGAAACAGTGCCAGTGGCATTTCTGTGCAGTTTTACTGACTGTAGATGCTGCTTTGTGCAGACATTGTCTGTAGTAAAGTAAAACACACACAAACTGTGTATTACAAATGTTGCTGGATTTAAAAGTTTCCTGGAGAAGCAGTGCAAGTTTGCAAATCCAGAAAGAACATTGCTGGGACTTGTTGAAGTGCTCAATATAAACTGTAACACACAAGCCATTAAAATGAGGATATTTGGCATTCAGAGTCACACATATGGGCCTTTCAAAACCATTCTTCTCATTTGGCAGCTCCTACGGTCCTTGAATGATGCACAACCTCCTTTTATATGTTCCTGTAGGATGCTTCTGCAAAGTTGGCATTTTTAAAAATAAATTGTGGAGGAGAAATCTTACCAAGAAACATGAATGTGATTTAAGGGAAACTTTGGAAAATGACTTCATTTGCATGATTCCTTTTGCAAATCCTAGCTGATATCTGTGCTTTGTGCTCGGTTTTTCCTTTGGCTGCTTCTAGATGTGCAAATCTGGAAGCCCACTTGTTGGCAGCAGCCCTGAGCCAGGCTTTGCAAGCGAAATGTCAGCGCTGTCCGAGGCTGGGGACACTTTCTGTGCTGATAAGCACCTCCTCTGAGTGGCCAAACTGATCCATCTCCCCCTCTGACAGTGCCATTGTCTAACCTGACTGTTGAGCGAGGCTTTAAGGCTAAGCAAAGGATAAAACCCTACAATTGACCATGTCCAATGACTGCCTCCATCATGTGACATTTCCTCCACATACATAAAGGCATAATTGACACTTTGGACCTTGCAGATGTTTTGCAATTCATTTGGTTCCCACAAAGATACCAGAAAGTAAGTCTCGTGAACTGGCAATGCTGTGTTTTCCTCTGAACACGTTCTTATCTCTAAAAGGTATTTAGATGCAAATTGCATCATGTCTCACAGCCCCACTTGTTTTGTTTTGCTTTTTCCTCTAAACAGTCTGTGCCATGATTTTTTTCTAAGGTATGGAAGTATTCAGATATTCCTGGAAAAACTGAGTACCTTTGACTTCTTACAGATCTCACACACTCTGCTTTATGCTTCTTAATTTAATTTGCTTTTCTGACTCTTCAGTGATCCTTTCCAAAGAGAAACCTCTTTGCTAAGAGGCCATTTACTATGCTGTCAATGAAGCAGATTACATGAAAAACTGGTTGGCTTCATCTGGCTCTCAGAGGTTTGGACAAAGGCAGAGCAGCATGGCCAAGTGTGGCCCTCAAACACTACACACATATCTTTGTACAATCCTAGAAAAATGCTCACTTCTTCATGTAGTGGAACAAAAGGCTCACCTTTCTCACTCTGGATTGATCAGAAGCAAGAAAATGGCAGCTCCTCTTTTCCTCAAGGGAAATAAAACCATCTCCTTTGGACAAACCCTTCTAGGCTGAAGTCTGCAGGCAAGAAGTTCTTCTAGAGGAGAAATGAGTGCTCTCATCTGCTTCCATACTGCATGTATCACTTGTGCCTCTGTGTGCCTTCACTTTTCTTTAAATAGTGATCAAAAATTATATCTATTTAAATATAGAGATATATATAATGTTTCTTTTCTGGTGATGGTAAGATAATGCCAAAATCAGACAAATTGCTGGGCTCAGCAAAGGGTAACTGGGTGAGATCTATGGCCTGTATCATACAGAAATGCAGGGCAGATGATCTAATGGGCTCTTCTGGCTTTAAAACTGATGAAATACTGGAGAGGGAGAGATGTCCTGAGTCACAAGGACCAGTTCCCTGCCTTTGCAGGCAATCACAACCTACCACCTCTCACAAGTTGATCAAGTGGCACCTTAAAGCTCCCAGGTTTGGTTCCCCATATTTTCACCAGAGTGCTGTTGCAGAAAGCCCATCTCTGATGTTTAGAAACCTTAAAAAACCTATTTGTGGACAACTCAACAACTTACATATTTGTTCTCATGCCAACATTGCCCTTTGGGTGAAACAGCAATTCTCCTTCCTGTATGTTTATGAAAACCAACCTTAGCCTTTCATTCCATTGGGTTAGAGACAGAAACTCCTAACACAGGTCCTTAACTCCTCTGACCACCCTTGTTACCCTTCTTCTGCTCCATGCCACGTTCAGGAAAAGCTCACCCAGCTCAGGTAACCAGAGTGCTACACAGTGCTCCAGCTGAAGGCTCAACACAGGCAGTTTCCACAGTTCTTAAAGAAACATCTCACCTGGTACTGCATGGAGAGCAGAGCATCTTTGGCAGAGGGACCACCTGCTCTGGGTCACTTTCAGCTTTCCCATGTTCTGAAGCTGCAGAGATGCTGAGGCACTCAGGGCTGCTTCACTCCCTGAAGCTGGGAGAGTGGAGGTAGGAGAAGTGACAAGTGTGAGAAGAGGCTGCACACCTGAGCCCCCTTTTGCAGCCCTGGGTGTTTGGACCTTCCCTGAGCACTCACAAACACCTGAAGCCCAGGTGCTTCTCCTGCACCTTCCCAGCTGGCCCTGGCTGGCTAAGTGGAGGGTTTTGCACTGACAGAGGTAATGCAGAGGCTCTGATGGAGCAAATTGCTGACAACTTTCAACACTCAGACAGGAAAATAGGAACTGCGTCCCTTCCTCCTCACTGCTGAAAGCTGCCAAGCAAAACAGGGCTAAGCCAGGCTTGCCCACGAGCAGCTCCTCCTCCTCCTGCACTTGCACCCTTACAGAGGTCTAGGTTTATGATCAGGTGCCAACTCAAGCATGTGATGAAGCAAATGCACTTTCCATGGCACACCTCACGAGCAGGTCAGGGGCAGAACGTGTTGCAACTCAAAACCGAATTTCATTAGAATATTTAGAACCAGGCTCAGGGTTGCATCTCACTGTTATTTCCTGCCACCAGTCTACAAAAAAGATGTTGTTTCATGAGGGGAAAACCCCAATTCTTTTTTCCTCTTTTCCTCATAGTAGCTCTGAAACATTTTAGGCAAATGATTTAAAAATTGCCTTAAGGTCATATATCTGTATTTTACAAATGTTACTTTGAAAGTAAAATCTCCATTTAGAAATGTGTGAAAATAATGTATCAGACTTGATGCTATGGTAAATTTATCACAATATCAATATATATAGTTATTATTATTTCATACATGTATACAGAACCTCTCTTAACTATTATTGCTGGCTCTCTAATACTTGACCTGAACCTGACATTCAATGCAGTATTTTAAAATTACTCATACCTTCACTGAGGCCTGCAGTTAAGAAAATTTTGCCTAGGCATCAGTTGTACTTTCTTAGTTGTCTGTTTTTAATTCTTAGACCTCACACCTGATGTTTTACATTTTTGGTCAGGTGTTTTCCACTCCATTGAATGACCAGTCTACTTCATGCAGATATGAGAAGAATTTGGGGGGATTTTGCCTGGCTGTGACAATTACAGATATGTGAGGAAGGCAACACTGCTGGTATAATTGTTCTGTAATGGAGTAAATGATTCAGTGGGGCACATGTCTTTTATTGGTGGAGAAAACACCTACTACTCCTTTTTGCTGATTAAGTTCAGCTTGCTGAAATGGAATTTTAGAGTACTATGCATAGTGCTTGCTCATGGTTATAAGCCAAACCTTGGCTCTTAAAGTAAGTGGAGAAAATGAACGCTCCAACTCCAAAGTCCCTTCAAACAAACCCCACAGAAAATTAAAAGGAAAGTGAACCCCTCATATTTTTTTTTTCCAATCCCACATAGTTTCCCACAAGAAAACATCCAGAGACCTACTTTCAATGAACAGAGCTACTTCACTGCTGACTTATCTAAGGAGGCTTCCAGCTTTTTTGGGATATGGATTAAAAGATGCAAGCACCTAAAAAAACCTGAAATGGAGAAATAAATAAAGTCACCTCAGTGCTTCACGGATACCCTGCTTGTCCAACCACAACCTAAATAATTCAAACCATCGTTGTCAGGCAGCAGCACAGCTCTCCTCAATAGGCACTTGCCTTATCACTCTACAGCAGATGCTTCAGTCAACCATTGGATATTGAAAACATAAATAATGAAACAAAATTTGGAGACAATGGTTTCTGGGCCGGGGACAAAATACTGATGGATATTGTCAGTCTCGGTGTAACCAAGCAGCAAAAGCTCAAGTGACAACAATAGGGAGGAGAAGAATAGGGACAAGTGAGGAGCCCTGAATCTCAATAAGGCCTGGAGCTGCACATGCTGCTGTTACCCTAGAAACTAACCTCTCCCCTGAAGAGGTTTGCTGGGGCATTGTCCGGGGGACACAAGATGTGTCATACACCAGATGGTCGTGTGCTGTATAACTCAGTTATCCGAGTGCTGCAGTGGAGGAATGCACGCCGCCGAGCGCTCCGGAGGGCCGCCCAGGGCACCATCTGTTCTTTCAGACCCAAGGCACTGCTTTGGCATTGGCTTTTTTTTTTTTTTTTTTTCTCCTTCCAAGAAAGGAGGGGAAAACAAAATTAAAATGATTCACCATTCAGCAGGGAAGGGAGAGGGAGGGAAAAAAAAAAAAAAGGCTTAATACAGTTGCCATATCTTGCTTTCATTTAGCTAATTTTATCCCTGGGTTTTATGTCAGGTGAATTGCTTTTTTACGCCTGGGAGAGCAGCAATTATTTCTCTCTCAGGAGTCTATCATTTATAAATAAAACCCCTTTGAGACCTCATCGGTCATTTACCATCTGAAAACCCCCAAATGCTTTTAGCCATATGTTCTCCAAAGTCTACTCTCTCCTCCCCAGAGCTCCCTGCAAAGGTTTCGGCAATGCAGGGGAAAGAGCATTTTTCTCTTCCAGGAATTGTTCTCCCCTTTGGCTGGGAAGGGGGGAAGGAGGAAAACAAAAAGTCAGAGCTGAAGCGGCGGCATGAAGGAGTGGAAAGGAAGGAAATGCTAATCACGGGCTGTGCCGTGCCAAGGAGCAGTGACTAACGTGCCTGAGAGGGGCAGGCACCAGCAAACATCCCGGGGCTCCAGCCCCAGTGCCACCACAGCCAGCCAAAACCTTCCTGCCTCCTGCTGGCTTTGGAACACAACTGAACCAAGTGGTGGAAGCGGGAGAACCACATGGAAATGAAGGTTCAGGACGCTTCAGGGTACTTCAAAGGTATAAAAACACTTAATACGTTTGGGTGCAAAAAGATCAAGCCAGGGCAGTAAAAGTGATGTTCAGGCTGCAAGAAACAGAGGCTGAAATGTGACATTTTGCTGTCAAGACCTGTCCTTTGGTGCACCTTTCTGCTCCCCAGCTTCTGGTTTCTGTCTTGCAGCTGCAGATTATTCTCCCACTTCTCAGCACAGGAGAGAAAATAAATGGAAAATAAAGTACTGGCTTGATTGCCTACCGAAAAAAACAGTGAAACATTTGCAACTGTTTAAGCAAAGGCACTATTTCAAATCTGCTCCATAATGGCTGCAAGTGAGCACTCGTGGTGGTGGCTGCAGCTCCTGCAGCACAGGCAGAGGAGAGAGTCAGCAGGGCAAGCACATCTTCTGTCATTCAAGTTTCACAAGACAAATTATGATTAAAAAGACATTGTGGCTTGCAGAAGACTCCCTGGTGCAGTTGTTACCAGCCCTCATGGGGGTAACTCCTACCTGAGCATACCCAAAAGTGATCTGAAGGGCATGAATCCCTCTGCCAATCAAACCTGCATACAGTGTTTCAATGAGCAGAAGGAATTAGGAAAAGGGACCTAATCAAAGCAGCATAACAGCCAAAGATGCAAAAGGAGTAAAACATGAATCACATTTATGTTTAGGTTCCATGTATAGACAGTTAAAAGTCCAATTAGGTGACCATTAGGACTAAAAAATTATTAGGCAATGCTTAGACAACAGTTGATAGCATCTCACAAACTTCTTGTATCCCTAATCCTTCACAGTGATTATCATTCTTGCAGCACTGGTTCTGCTTGTAACAACTCTAACATATTGATGCTTAAAAATAATGATCAATATAATCCTAAGGATGTAACATACAGCAGAACTGAAAATTGAACTTATTTTCTTCCTTGCATTCTTGTTTTTTATTTCCCTGTAAGATTGCCTGCACAGAAAGCAGCAGTGATGAATTTCAGCACAGCTGGCTTTAAAGATTGTGTGAAATGCAGAGGCATTGGAGGCTCTGTGTGTGAGGCTCCCAGACTTGGGAAATGATGGCAGGAAAATCTCTATAGATTTGTCTGCACACCCCTGCTGGGAATTTGGCCCTCTCTGATCCAAGACAGTTCACAGAGGGCTCCCTAGCCCACTTTCTGCACCTGGCTGAGAGATTGACCAGCAGCTCGATGGGGTCGTGGAAGCTTTATTCCCTTTGTTCCATGGGTGTCTGCCATGGAGAGCCAAGCTTGGATTAGCCGAGCCTAAATCCCTGGGCAGCCTGCCAGAGCCACGCTAGCTCTGACGCACATCGAGCTCCTCGATGGTTTCAAGACTGGCTTTATAGCTCAGCTCTGCTTAGGTGCAAATCCACAGGCAGAGAGCACAATGCCTTGTGTCAGATCCCCTGCAAGTCTCTCCCAGAGGCAGCAGTTGCCAGCTCACACAGGAGCGATGTGAACTCGGACAATGGCACTTTTTGGGGCCAGCCCTTCCCCAGCAGTGCTCCCCTGCCTGCAGACAATCTCTCTTTGGACACAGTGCTGTGTTACACAGCACACATGGGCATGGCTCATAATGTGCCCATCCAGCATCTGTGTGCTCTTTGTTGTAGCACCAAGCATTTTGATGTTTTAAGTCGCTGTCATTGGAAGCAATGTGAGGAAAAAGCTATTTTCCAGCCATCTTTCAATAGCTGATCCAAAGGCAAGTTGCACCAAGCCTTGCAGGAGCCAAAAACTCCCAAGAACATGTCTCCTGCATGTCTCCTCCCCACCCTAGGAGCTACAAGTGGACTTCTACTCCAAAGTGAGGGGTTACATTTCTTCCAGACCTCTGTATTTGGGTAGGGAAAGAGAGGACTTTCAGCCCAGCTCCTGTGAAAACAAGGTTAATGCACTCATGCTGTGTTTGTTTTGCCTCCCCCTAATAACTTTTGAACCTGTTGGCCTTGTTCAATTCAACTTGACAGAAGGATAGAGGTCTAGAAAATAATTAAGTTCTCATTAGTTTTGTAAAATAGGCTCTGGTGTAGAAGACAGAGGGTCCTGGTGTTGTCAACATTCTCACTGAGGAAAGGCTGAACATGGATGCACCTCTTGTTCGGCATCAGGGGAACGACACAAAAAACAGACCTGCAGCCCCAAAAGAAATGCTTCAGCTGAATGTCACACTTCTTAGACATCAAAGTCAGACCACAGACAAGACCAAAAAAGCCAGAAATCCTTGCTAGTTTCAACCTAAACTCGACACCTTCTGGCAATTCCATAGCTACATCGTGGGATGAAGCCAAGTGTCACCTCCACACTGCACATAACAACCTGCTGCCTTCATCACAGCTGCTGCTGCTGCTCAGGAGACCCAAGAGGCAAAACATCACAGAAGCTATTTTAAATGAAATTGGAGGGCATTTTAAAGGCTGCTCTGTGTTGTGTGTGTGTGCAGTAGGATTCATATTGCTGAAGTGGAAGGAAATACCTCTAATTGTTGTGGCTTGAAAACACAAGTGGCATGCAGGAATATTAGAAACCAATAATTTGAAAACAGAAATGGGAAGCAGAAACTTGTGAATTCCCATGGTTCTTTGGCTCTGTGACCATGAAGAAAATGCTGCCTACAGAGCTGAGCCCAGCTTCTCTGAAAGGCCATGGAAAGGCCTTTACTGCACATTTTCAACTTCCAAAGGCTTACACTGACCTGCATGGACTGAGCAGTCCCACTGCAGGCTATACCCAATTCCAAGCCAACATAAATCAAGTGCACAAGTACATTTTCATGGCAGTTGCATCACACCTTCAATCTTTTTCCTTTTCTTCCCAATGCCTCTCCTCTACCCAAACCACCACTCCAGCAGTAAAACCCATCTCAGCAGGGTACATGAGGATTAACTTGAAGCTATTTCAACTTTTTCTCCTTTAAACTCCCAGAAAAGAAGATCTTCCTGTCTTTTACTTTTTCATTTTTCAAAAAAGCAGTTTGTTTCTTGCCCAGACCTTTGAAGCTCACCAGCCTGGAATACTTCCAGCTTCCTCAGAACGGATGGGTGCTAAATCAGCTCAGAGGTATCTGCTAGCAACAACAACCCTTAATTTGCTGTAGTAAAATATCTGTTTAATCCACTGACATCCAAAGATTTCTGCCTTAGCTAGTATTTGAGCACAGCAGTGGCCCATTGTGTTATTTGAAATGAACCTGCTTTAAAGCAGAAGAGTGAAAATGAGTGATGGCCAGGCTCCTGAGCAGGAGATCAGAATAAGATACAGTGTGGAAGGGGCCTTAAAACCCAGCCTCCTCTAACTGCTGGTTTGGCAGCAGGCACTTCCAACTGAAACTCCTTGGGCTCAGAATAATTAAGGGTTTGCCAGTAGCAGGACTCCAGGGTGGATAATTATTTATCTGAGAGTGGTACCTCCAGTCCCCAGAGGGCAGGTCCCTTTGTGTAGGCACTGAGCAAACACACAGAAAGGGGCCCTCCCTGCCTGAGGAATTTGTGGTCTAAACAAACAAGTGGGCTGAGTGCAGGAGAGGGGGCAGCAGATGTGGCCAGGCAGGTGAAACGACTCGCCCTGAGGTCACACTGCACATTAATGCTGATGCCAGGCAGTGCTTCTGTCTTCTGAATCCCAGCACAGACCCCTGACCAGGAGCCCAGACTTTTGCTCATGGACAAAAACTCCTCTCCTGCACAAATCCTCTCCACCTCCTGTGGATCTTCCCCTTTGCAAACTTGCACATTGTGTGCCCCTGCTGCAGGCTGGGGCAGGGCAAGCTTTCATCACCACCAGCAGCTGGGCAGCCCCATGTTTTGCCTCCTCCCCTATTCCTCGACTTCCAGATCTGGCATCCATCTGGCACCCCCTGGCTGGGGAAGCTAAGCCAGCTAACATGCTCTTAAATGACTATTTTTTATTTATTATTTATTTTTTAACTGACCTTTATTTTTTTTAGCAGGGATGAGGGTCTAGGCCTAACTTACACCAGTCCTGAAATGCAAACTGCTATTGAGCTGCTCTAAGAAAGAGGCTTCTTTTGCAGCTTCAGATGCATTTATTTTTAACACAGCTCATAAAAATGGGGCAAAAAGTTATAAAGTCAAGGTTTGGGCCTACCCTACAGTTTTCTTTGCTCCCCTTCAAGATACTTACAAACATTTCCTACCCACTTAAAAAAACCCACTCTGGACAGTTTGGCTGAACAGTAGGAAAGGTTTTAGCAGAGACACATACTCACTGCATGCTGCTGACTTCAGGCTGCTCCAGTGTTGGACTGCTCAGCCCATCTTCCCACTGCTGCTGCTCTACAGTGCTCTGTGCAAGAAAGATGCTGAGACACCTGCTTCCAGGAGAAGTCATTGAGATATGAAGCCCCAGCAGGGCAGATAATTCCAGTCAGTCCTGAAAGCAGAGGTCAGATCTGTGTCTGGTGAGCCCTTGGCTGGCTCCAGGCAGCTGCATGAAAAATTTGGATGGCTCATTTTATAACATCCCTCTTTAACAGGGAAAAAAGGATCATTTTATTTTCCTTAGGGTGAGGTGGATTATAAGGTTTGAAGTAGTAGATCTCAGAGCTTTGTACTTTCTGAAAGGATCAGCTGGACTCAGGTGAGGAATCACTGACCTCACAAGTGGCCACCAGCCTCAAAAACTTGTGATTCCAACCTAAAATCCAGTGATTCCAATGAATCTGGTCCCAATGGAGACTTTCAGATGGTTATAGACCAACTGACATGAAAGGGAAATTGTTTTGCAGTAAGTGTGTGCTGTGCCAGACTGCTCTCACCAAGATTAGGTGTCAAACAGAATGGAAGTGTGGTCTTGGGAACAAACAGGAATGGACACATTTTCTGTTTAAAACAATGCCCCTAGAAATGCACAGACCTGTCTTTTTTCAGCCATGGCTAAGTGACAGTCTCTTCAGTCATCCCAGCTGATAAAGTCTGCATTTCTCTTATTTCTCTAGTGAAGAACCAGCAGAAGGCTTACAGTCATGCATTGCAAATAAGGCATATTTACACTGCACAGTGGGCTAAGAGAGAAAGGAAAAGAAAAGCCATCTGCTTTCTTGTGTATATCAAATGTCTGGATTTTAGAATAACCAAAAGACATGGCACTCTTGTCCTGTATTTTATTAGGAAATTAACAGGCTGATTGATAACCTGAAATTACATCGTGAATCTCATTTAAAAAATGTTCAAAATCATGAGAATATTTTTGATTTCTATGAAAACATAATGCCCTGATACAATTCTTCTTTATGCCTGTAAATTTCTACACCCTTAACATTTATCCACTGTACAACAGAGAGGATGGATAACTGTAACAGAATCTGGAAAGTCAAATACAGGATTTTCTCTGCAGTCCAAGTGAAAGAGATGAAATGTTAGAAAGAAAGCTCAGAATGTGAGAGTTCCCTATGAGAAGGTTCCCTGTGATCTCATTCATTATCCATCAGTATTTCAGACTGGTAATATTGGTGAAAAGACTGGTAATATTAACTGCTGTGCCAAGGTATGAGGCTTTGGGGCATCCCCCAGGAGAGTGAGACTGCTGTGGTACAGGCTCTGCAGTGAGGGTGCACTGGATGTGTAGGATGCTCAAAGTGCAAGAGCTGATAAATCTGTCTACATCTCTTGTTTCCCCAGCAGTCTGAGCTACCACTACCACCACGTTAGACTGAAGAGCTTTTCCTGAGGCTGTCAGCTTTAAGGACTGATAGGGTTCAGGTGCTGAGTCTCTGCAAGGCCTTTAGTAATTTCAGCCTTAGTAAGCAAAGCCCAACTCCTGCTCACGTTGTGTGTGTGAGAGAACTCACCCTGAGCCAACACTGCAGGTTTCACTGCAGTCATCATGTGGGGCAGTGTGCTTCAGCCCCATGGGTTGTAGCTGAGGCCCTCAATTCTCTAAATAAAGAGCTGGAACTTGTCAATACCAACTGAATCTTGTAGGGAGCTGAAGTTCTCAAGACATTATTCATGAAAACATTAAAATTGTCTTTGGATTAGAGAGGCTGTCCTGAACTGAAGCCTCGATTCCTGCAAGGATTATGGATGTTTTGTGAGTGGCCAGCTCAAACACTTGACCAGTGAAGTCCAGCCACTTCAGCCTCTTCTATTATTCTTGGCATCTGTAAGCTAAAAACCAATAGATTTAAGAAGTAGAAAGCCTTCCTTTTAAAATGCTCAGGACAAGTACATTCAGAACACTGTGTTTTCTATTTATATATAAATTCTTTGGCAACAATTTTCTAGAAAGCAGATTGATTTTTTGCTATATAATACTTTACTGTCTCCCCATGAAAAACTGATATCTTAGAAAATCTATAGCACTTTCCACTATAAATAGTATTGTTCCAGATTAAGGATTAGTTCCTCCCTGAAGAAAAACAGATTTTAAAAATCTGGTCATTATCTGATAACTGTTTATGTAGTAACACTAAAATAAAACAGAAAAAGAAAATCATTCAGTATGTGGTTTGTTATTGTCTAGAATGTTAGTGCATGTTTATACAATAAAAACAACATAAGTTATCCTAGTTTGTTTTTAAAACCTTAGTAGTAGAAATAAATTGCTATCTGCAGATTCATAAACAGAATGCATTTTTTTCCATCTAAGTTCAAGTATTATTAGAATATTATTATTACTATTATTATCATTATTATTATTACAGGAGCTCTAAATCCTTGCCACTTTGCCTGTCTTTACATCATTTTGGTCTTTTTGAGAAATAACAAGTTGTGATCATTTGTTCAGGAACAAAATCATCATGGAGCTTCCAGAAGTTTTGCCTGGTGGAAGACAGCCTGGTAGTCCTTTGGCTACTGTGGGTAACTTTAGAAGAGCATGTTTGAGACTAGTGGTGTAGATAGAGCAGTTGCACGATTTCTTGGTTGGCTGATGAACTTCATTTCTCCCAGGTTCTCAACACTCAGTCCTGTCCAGAGGAGAAAAGTAGCAACAACCCAACCCAGGCTTGTTTCCATGTCAGGAAATGTCATCTTCATTTCCTCCTGGCACTGTCAGCTGCTCGTAGGTGGGCAGGGTGTTGTTGGGGTGGAAGAACTCTGAGCTGACGTTGTTGGTGCCTCTCTGAGATGTTCTGTTGTTGCCCTGATCCCCCTGCTGACGGGAAACCAGGTGATGCAGCATGTCTGTGATGAGGTTCAGCTTCTGGTCCATTTGTGTGACCTACAAGGCAAAGGGGAGAGTTGAAAATTCAGCAAACCAGGTGACATATGTACAATATTAATTAGGATCACAACAACCTCTGTGAAGATGCCTCATATTCACAGTTCATCAAATAGATCATTAGAAATGTAATGCAATAGGTCAGGGTTGGATGGGGACAAGCTTGTTAATACTCACCTCTGGTGTGTGCTTTGACACACATTTTATATCTGGGTGAACACACAACAAATGGGATTTTAAAGAGATCTGCTGGAATAGAGAACTAAATTTCTGTGGTTTTTTTTTTTTTTTTTTTTTTTATTATGTCTATATTTTATTTTGAAATTACAAACTTCTAGCATGCTTCTATGCCCTAATAATACCAATATGCTCTAGTTGTCTTGCAGTGATCTAATCAACTCTTAAGCTGGGACTGAGTGATGCTCATTTCTACATTTGGGCCCAATTAACAACTCAGGCCACAAAATGCCCATAGGTACTTTTGCTGCCATGAGTGAATAGCAGCTGGGAGTGGGACATGAGTCAGTTTTATGCTCTCAAAAGCCAGTGACACAGCATTCCCTAGGATTGCCATCTGAATGACATGATCCCCAGCAAGACAGAAACTCAGAATTTCAAGATGGCTGAAAATTAATGTCTTGACTAGGGGACTCCAGAAGTTCAGCCCATATCCAAAAAGCTCATTTTCTTCTTTAGACAAGAGCTCATAAATTATTTAATTTCTCTTCCCCTCCCCCCCTTCCCCCCTGCCTGCTCTTTTGTCTAATTTTTTAGGAGAAAATGTGATGAAAAAGCTGACACATGAGAGAGGTTAGGTTATGGATGTTTTTTGCATATATTTGTGGCAGTCAGAGGAAAATTGAGCACCACAGATCCAGCATCTGGTTTCTTGCATCTCCCAGTCAAGAAGTAACTGATGTGACCCCTTTTATCTGGCATTAGGAGCCGGAGCCTCCTCTCTGCTCTGAATCCAAAGTACTGAGCAAAATATCCCAAGGGGAAGATGGGCACTTACAGCTTCAAAGTCCTGCCCACTCTCTGACCCTTGGCATGGTAAAAGCATTGAAATTAGGCAGTTAGACTCTGCCTTATGGTCTCCTACTCCCTTCTTCAAGCATAGTAAGAAAGCCTCGATTTTGTCTTTGCAGTCTCTGACCCATTGATCCACAGGGATCCTAAAACACTGAGTAAATTCTAGGCAAAAAGATGTAATACTTTTTAGAAAGGGAAAAGAAAGCAAGCAGAAAAAGAAAAGTGATAGGAATAAATTGTTGCCTAAAATATCTGCTAGAAAGTAGTGAAAGGCACATAAAACTGCCAGAGAGAGCATGAGTGGGAGCAATTCATATGTGCCTGGCTGTCATCCAAGTATCACACAGGATAGTAAAAGACAGTAAGGCTGAGCAGAACATCAACAAACCTGGAGGATTTCAGCAGAGACTAAAATGTTTTTCTACCATAGAGAAAATGCTGGGTTTTTTCAAACACTTTGTACAACTAGTAGGGAAGCAGATACAGTGATTTAAAAATATGAGGTGCCAGAGATTTATACTTTGCAGCTGGTTTTGAAAACATTAGGCAAAGCACCCTAGATGGTACATGAAACACAAGTAATTCTGGATGGAAATGGCCGTTGAAAGATGAGATTCTCTGAAATGAGGAAGCTGAAGAACAAGTTCAAGGTTTCTAGAAGGAAATACAGATTGAAAACTGAGCAGATCATCAGGTTCTTATTTCATCACTACTTATTACCTCCCTTAAAAAGAGACACATTTTGCCCAAATGGTGCCCATTACAGATGGCAAACTTGTGCTGCTCCAAGTGTCACAGTACAAATCAGTGGTAGTGAAACCTACAAAAATACCTCGTTCCTGCATCCCCCACTGCCCAGGTATTGTTTGTTTTCTGAGACAACTGTGCTGGAAGGACTGCAGTGAAAGCCTCCAAAGAGTTATCTTCAGAATCCAAAAGCCAACCTTTCCTTCCACAAGAGATGTTCTTTTTGCTAACTATTTTAAATGAACTGGGGTATTTTTATATGTATATATTTATTAATTTGTGCTTCCAGGCAGGGATTACCAGAGGAAACACAGACTGGAGATATATCTGGAAAACGTGCATTCATGAAACTCTTGCAGTGATGAACTATTGAACATGACAGCAGGTTGGACTGAGATCTGGATAGTCCTTCAACAGCTGTGCATCTTGGTGATGAAGTACTGGGGAGAAGTGAGAAGTGAATATTCTTGCTGGGAAATAAATTCCCAGAGATAATTGTCTAATTTTTTCTAGGCAACAAGGTCTGGCTGCTGCAGCTGTGGAGTGCAGGAGGCCCACAGAAGCAGAGGCAGGAGCTAATTGCTATTGAGTCATATGAGATTAAAAGTAAAGCCCTTTCTCATCCATGTTCCTGCTTTTTTGGGGTAGGGCTGTAGAGCCACAAAGCTTTTGTGGAGGGAGGTCCAGAAAGCTGGCTGTGTTTAGTTGTTGTTTAATCAGTTTTGCTTTCATTTTCCCAGGGGGTTCTGTGCCTGTGAAGGGCTTGCTCCAAAGACACACTGGACTCAGTGGTAGATTTTGGCAAGCTCAGACTCCCAGTGGCTTCAGTGGGCTCTGTACCAATCTTGGACTGAGTCATCAATCCCAAATGGTAACGTGTTCTTTGGATATTACAAGAGAAGGAGCAGTCTGGATTTCTGTACATGGATCTTCTGTTTCTTGGGGCTATCAGAAGAGATGACATTGGCAAATGAGGCAGCAGTAGGACAATGGGCCCCCATTCTTGATTGTGCCAAAGGAGCATCTGCCTAAAGTACGAGATATTTTAAAAGGAGAAGTAAAAGCCACCAGAAGGCAACTTCTACTGTCATCACAGGGCTCTGATGTACCAGAAAAAGAGGCTTGCTGGTGAACAGCCTGGCTTATTATCGTGCCCAATCTGCCTGTCATCATCCAAACACATCCTGAAATACATCATTCACTTGCTTGCTGCAGAGATAATTATACCTACTAGAAAAGTGTCATTGTGTGCAATATCCTTTTTATTAAGCCAGCTTTAGGCAGTTAGTGTGGAGAAATGTATCATCTCCCCTGATTCATACTTTCAAACACATTTACTTGATTAGAAATTAGCCCTGATGCCAGAACGAATAAAAGTAAAGCAAACAGAAAAACTGCTGATGTTGCTCTAATCTTAACCACTTTGAACAACTCTGATCTCTCTACTTAAAACAGCAAACATTGCTAATTACATAGAAAAATAACTCAGACTGATTTGTTTCCTTTAGGAAAAACTAAGTAAGCTCTTTGTAGCTGATTTATGTTTCATTAGAAGCATGATGTTTGGATGATCAGATTCTTTATATGCAAATAATTTCCTTTGAATTTCACAGTTGTTGGGAAGAGGAAGCAGTGTTTGAAACTTCAGAAATTACACACCATAGTTATCCTTAAGTCTTAGAGAAATATTGCATGAATATGACATTTTTCCATCCTGTGAGTTAAGTTTAAAAAATAAAAATTAAAAAAAAATCCAAGGATCATAGATTGAGCACAGATGGAGAGAAGAAGATTTAAACATGTTTTGAATCTGTCTCTTAGAAATGAATAAAATCCTATCCATGCAGTGCACTGCAAAAAAGACCAACCCAAAACCAAATAGTTATTAATGAAGGCTGAAAGCTTAGCACACAAATCTTAAATGGCACATCATGAGCAAAAGTTACAACAAGCTGTTACAACAGTCTCTCCCCATCTTTCCTCCAGGCTCCCTTCAGGTACTGGAAGGCCACAAGTAGGTCACTCCAGAGCCTTTATTTTCCAGGCTGAGAAATCTCAATTCTCATAGCCTTAGTGACATGCATTTATAAAGGTAATAATATTTGTAAAGGGATCAAAGGCATTCCAGGAGGTGCTACTGAACAAGACAGAGACTGTTCTTGCTGAAAGAACAAAATAATTTTCAATTAAATTTGTCTATTATTTTTATCTATTAAAATTCTGCAAATCTTCACGCTGTATTAACTTGCAACACTTTGTAATTTTAAGCTTTCATAAAAAGTTCATGGTATGATCTGGAACATAACATGTAACAATGAATTTATTTCCTTGCTTTTAAAACAAACCAAAACAAACAAACCAAAACACAGAAGCCTGGTTGGTCTCTTGGACAGAATGGTCTCTTTTAAGCTCCCCTGTAATGGAGAACTAAAGAGCAGCACTTTGGAGACCTACTCCCAAAACTAATTACAGGGATTTACCAGGAAAAGGCAATGACAGACACAATTACAGAGCTGAGTGGAACAGTATTTTCAGCCATGGGAAGCTGAAGTCAAAATTTTGAGTTTGGCATAATTTCGGCCACAAAGACCACAAATTATTAATAAGTTATTCCAAGTATTGCTCTGTGATCTGGAGAGATCAAGGTTGATTAATGCTGTTGATTAAAGCTGTGTCATCTGCCCATCATTCTTATCCTCAGAGATTTTAAAAGTAAGTATTAAGGGTAAAAATCATAGTCCCTTTGAACAGAGTGGTTTTATAACTACCTATGTTTTTAACATGGTTGACTGATTAAACAGATTTTTTTGTCCATAATGATGAGAATTTTTATCAGCTCATTGCTCACTCAGTGGATTCAGGGGAGCTGTCCTTGTTCTCAGTAAAGAAAGCCAAGCATGAAGCTGCTAAAGAACAGGGGAACCAAGATACAAGCAGTGCTTGGATGAATGAAAATGTGATAAAGGAAGATTTCAGCTGCTTTTACAACACTAAACCCCCAAGTCTGCTGCCCTGACTTAACAGCATTCATTCCTGTGGGTGCAGCTTTTTGCCTCAAAGTGAACTAATTCTTTAAGACACTTTTTCAAAATAACCAAAGAGGACTGGGGAGACCTTCATGTATTTATCAATTCAGGCGGTCTGTTACTAAGGAGGACCCTATTGCTCTGCAGGGTAGAAAACTTCTAGGGGAATGAAAAATGATGCTTTCTTTAAGCATCTCTCCATGTTGTATCTAATCTCTAATATGTTTGCTGTTCAGTACCACACTCAGTAATAAGCTAGCTTTATCAAAACACACAGAAAGGTCCTTTCTGCTAACAAAATAATCACCAATGACTCAGCTGGAGAGAAGATGAAAGGCAAAAAGTATTCCAGAACTTATGATACTCATTAATGGCAACGTTAAGAAGGAATGCATCAGTATCCAGAGGTACCTAACATTGAGCTATTCTGGAAGAAAACATGTGGTTATAAATCACATTTGTCTTTGGTGGGATTCCTCCTATTTAAGCTCTTCAGAATATTTGAGGAAGCTTCAAAGAGAAACTGCCCTGGCTCCTCTCCTTGCTAAGTCCCCTCACATGTTGGCATCTCAGCATTTCTAAAAGTTAATGCTTTATCCTGGAGAGCTCTGAGGACAGGAACATGTGCAATGGGTGGCTTTCTAGAGGAGCTCAGGGACAGGTATGGGAATCTTCCCAGAGAATTTATTTTAAAGATTTCTCTGTAATAGTGGCAGGAGAGACCAATGGCTTCAGGATTATTAAGGAATGTTTCTTTCTTCAGGTGCATGATTCTTCAAAATCCTGCAATGTGCCTCCCTTCCATTTGCAATATCCAAGATCCCAGATTCTTGCAAAACCTCCTCTCAGAACTTCTGGCTTTGATGTGTTTATTTTGTTGCCTCTGATGAGGCAGCAGTTTTGCTGGGGGTTATATTCCTGCCCCTGAGGTGTTCAAAGGAGAATGTAATCTGCATGAAGGAGGATTTGCTCTCCAGACTGTCTGTACTTTCTCTTGAGAGATGGCCAAAGATGTGTGTGATGTCCAGGGGAAGGATACAAGAAGTGGAGCCAGTGAAAAGATACTCACTCTAGTGTAAGATTGATCATTGCTTGGAAAACAGGAGGGCTGAGCTTCTGAGGAGCAAAACTGACAGGTTTTGAGGGTTACATGGACAAGTCTCTTTATAGTCAATGAAAACATTATATGAACATTCTAACCACTGTCTTAACTGGCAAATAAAAAGGATACTTTCCAGACAAAAAGCATCTTTGGAAAGAAAGGCACTTGTTACACCCAAAGTTCTAAAATCAGCTCTCTTGCTTAAAGCTGTAAGTGACAATCTCTTCTTTGAGATAGCAAAAATTGTTCTGTTTTTTCAATAAACTGAGACTGTTGCTGCTCTCGTCTTGCTGTGTATTTTTATAGGAAAATATTTATCTTACACTTCTCAAAAGCATAAAAAACTACTTATTTTTTTGTAGTAAGAGCCCTTGAACAGCTGCTGAGAATTCACCATTGATCAGGGTGCACTGCTTGTGCATTCAACAGAGGGTGATGACCCTGGGGAGAAAATTCTGAGCTGTTGAGTCAGTATCAGAGCTCAGCAACAACCAGGATTTATAAACTAGCTGCTGGCTCTGATTCTCCAGAAGTTATCTTGATATCACTGAACTATTACAGAGGGCTTGACTTCTACAGTAAATTCCTAATGCACTGTAAAGTTTTGTCACACTTTTGGGAATTAAAACAAACTGGCAACACCAGCATGTAGCCATTTGGTTACTGACTGTAACAACTGCAGTGGTACTTTAAAGTAATTTTTGTTTGTTTGAAGATTTTTTTTTTCTGGTTGTGCAGCACAAATCTAGGGTAGCAAATGCTCAAGCTATAGAAAATGGGAGAAATTACATGGTTGATTTATGCATCTTTTTTTTCCATTAGGATTGGGAAAGCAATTTTAATTAGCAAATAACTAAACTGCAGATAATTATTTTTCTTTTCCAAATGTTCTTTTTATCAAAGAAAAGCATGTTTTTCTGAAAGCTTCCTCAAAGTTTCTGGAAATATGATATTTCTGGTTAGCTATTCACTCAGCTCCATTTCTTTCATGATTCTTAGAAGAGTGTAGGTTACAACTATATAATGTCATTTTTCAGATTAGGTGTCTCCCCCTGAATTATTTGAAACCAATGGTAGTAAGAGACATGCTCTGATGGGTCAAAAACTAAAAAACTGATACAAAAAAGCCACTTCAGCATTCTTGTGATGGAATAAATAATATAATATACAATACAGCAGACCAAATATAGAATATTAGCAGCATGTTATCAAAACTTTCTTCTCTGATTCCACTGCTTTTCCCTATAAAGAAACAAGCAGCAACAACAGATATTGCCCTTATGTAAGAGAGCAATTCCTTTAAGATCTTAAAAAATTGAGTAATAAATAGAAATCAAAAGTTACAAACAAGTTGGTTTGGTTTTTCTACAGGTCACCTTCATAAGATTATTTGTCTATAACTTGCTGCTTGATGAACAGAAGCAAGGTAAGATGAATAGAAACCACTCCTTCTAACAAAGAGGTAGGTTGGAAGGATGCTGGCAATTGAGAGAATTACAGGACAGTGAAACATATTTGGTCATGGACTGTTAGGGAGTATAAAACCTTGAAAGGTAGGAAGATTTTGGAACAGCACTTCTTTTAAGAATTATTGGGGTTTCTTTTGGGGTTCACACTGTAAGAGGGGAAATTAGATGTAAGGAAGAAATTCTTTGCTGTGAGGCTGGTGAGGCACTGGAACAAGCTGCACAGAGTTGTGGCTGCCCCATCCCTGGGAGTGTTTGAGGCCAGGCTGGATGGGGCTCTGAGCAGCCTGGGATAGTGGAAGGTGTCCCCATGGCAGGGGGTTGGAACTGGAGGATCTTTAAGGTCCCTTCCAACCCATTCTGTGATGATCCTATGATTCTTTTAGAAGTGGAGAGGATTCAAAAAGGCTTGAGGGTAAAAATGTTGGGAAGGGATGACCTAAAATTCTAGTAAGTCAAGACAGAAATGAGGACCATGATGGATGTGGCTGCAGGAGATGGTCAGAAGCAGGGCTGGAAACAGCTGCCACAGAAGAAGAGAGAGCAGAGAACTGTCGTCTCGGCTCAGCGCTTTTCTTGCCGTTATTAACAACTTGCAAAAACATTTGGCTTCTTTCAAGCACCCAAACTGTTGGAAATCAGCTTTTCCTGAGAGCTTTTCTTTAGTTCTGGGTGAGGTCTTGGGCCATGAGGCTGGTCTGCTGGCTCACCATTCCCCAGTCCTGCTGGCCTCCCAGCCCTCAGTCCATGCCCAGATGTGTGCAACTCCTGCAGATCTATCTGGCATCCATTAGGCTATAGCCAAGCAATTAAAATTTGTGGTTGACTCTTGTTTTAGATAAATCAGACGAGACTTAAAACACATGGAAATTTTCAAGTCAGAACAGCATCCAAAATTTACAGTCTTTGGCCCAGTGTTGCCTCAGGATACAGCAGATTTTTTTTTTCTAAAATATTACAAAGGTCAGATATTTATTTTTTAACCCTTTCCTCTAAATTAACAGAGTATCAGTAGATAAAGAAGGGAGTTTGGAATATTTTTTTCCTCCTTGGCATGAAGCCAGGAAAGTGAAGGTGAGGGTCTTGTCTCTAACTATAACTTTTATCAGAAACTACCAAAGATGATAAAATCCCCCTATCCTATTAAATAAATACTCTGGTATTTTCAAGAATTATCTTATCTTCATTAACTGTAGCCCCACCTTCAGGAAACAGTATCTCTTTGACCAGACACAACTTTCCTCCCTCTCTGTTTAAAAATAAGATGTGAGTTGGCAAGAAAGGAGGGATTCTTTCTTTACAAGTGAGTCAATGATACCAGAAGTATTAGAAGTTAATGTATCTGCAAAAATCGCTGGATATCCATCCAGCACCATAATCATAAACAGCTTCCCAAATTATGCTTAAATTGAAATGGAGGATGGGAAACAGGCTTGAGATAACAAAAAATATAGTGGAAATATTGATCAAAGAAACTAGGAAAAAAATGGTTTTAATGGCTTATCTCAGTGTAATAGTTTGATTAGAATTCTAGAATAAATGATGGTTGTCTGCAGGGCCAGGAATTGGACTTTGATGACCCTTGTGCATCCCTTCCCACTCAGGATATTCTATGATTCTGTGTTTAGTTCATCTACAGCACTGTGCAAACCTGGGTGCACCTAAGCACAGCTTAAGTCCTGTTAAGAAAAATTAAGAAAATTGCCAGCACAACGTGGGGGAAACTGAGGCAAATCACCTTCTGATACAATAAACATTCTTGACATCAGCTTGGATGAGTGGCCCTAACAAAACCTTGTAAATACTCTCTCTGTCTTAGGCACATCTTCCAGTCTCAAGGAAAACTTTGCAGCACCTTTCTGGTTTTTATTATGGAGACAGGAGGTTGGAAACCAGGTTGCCTTCTCGTTCTCTATCACAATCCTGTTCACCAAAACGTTTCTCCGTGGGGTCCTTCTGGTGGAGCACCCCGGTAGCTATCAGCAGAGGAAAGAAAGGCTCTCTGTTCAGCTAACAGGCACTTGTATTTCAGATGCTCCAGCTCCACAGATGTGAAGAAAACTCCCCGTGGTTCTTGCCTCTGGAGGACCCTTTCTGCTGGCTTAACCACAGCAGTACAGCCTCTGAATATCACTCCATATTTTCGTTGTCAGAAGTTTGGCTGTCAGACAACAGCTTTCCCCTAGCTGTAGATTCCTGTTCCTGGTGTGGAACAGTGGCATATTTACAGCACTTTAGGGTTAAAAAGCGAAGAGTACAAGACCTAACTGGCATAAAAATATGTCCAGAAATCTTCTGCACAACAAAATAAACCCCAAATCAACCCAACCCCCACTGTCCCCCTCCCCCCATTAAAGAAAACAAAAGTGACTAATCTTGACCTCTCTCCAAAGGAGAATGTTTTGCTTCTTGAATCCTTGGCTCTGGCTCTTGTATGATACTGGGACTATGACTAATAACCTCTTGCCAGAGTACTGCTGAAAATTTCACCATTGAGTAGCTGTTCTCATGCTGGGCCATCATAGTATGCACTTAAGTTGCCAAGATTTTATTTTTAAAAAAACAAAGAATAAGATATACACTTATAATCCCCAGTGTTAGAAATACATTTTTCAGCTTTAACTGTAAAGTTTTGCCTGACAATTTTTCCTTCTTCCTCCAAACTGTTATTTTTCAGATGCCTGCTACGAAATGGTTCCCTTTTTTCCTTTCTTTTCCTCAAACACTTTTTCTAATTCAAAACAGATTTGAGACTGCTGCTCTTTTTAAAGCAAATCTGCCATGTATCATGTCGTGTTAGGTCAGCACTGCTTATGTTATGTTTTGCACTTCATCCAAATGAGGCATCCATGCTGCTTTTCAAAGGGAATAAAGCCAGACTAGGTGCAGTGGCTTTTACAGATGGAAGAGGTCCACAGGTTATGGATCTGATCTCCTGGCATGGCACTGGGGAGGACACCACTATCTGCCTTTTTGCTTAAAAAGTTAAAAACAGAGATAACTTCAATTGTTATCTCCAAACTGTGTTTTTTTTCTTTTTTTTTTTTTTTTTTTTTTGCTAGCTCGTTATTCAGCACCCATTATCTACTAGTTATTTATAATTTGATAGTTACTATATAGACAAAAAAGGGCATTAACCCCTTAGTACTTAAAATGAGCTTAAAAAATGAATAACCATATGATGACTTCTGCAGCAATCAAAAATGGAAAGGTAAAAAGAGTGGGGGAGAGAAAGGGAGAGAAGCAATTACAACGACAGCGAGATTTGAGAGAGTTTTCCCTGAGGGCTGCTGGTAATTAAACTAACGGCAACATGAATCTCTGTTTGATGTGGTCATGAATTTGTTTTCAAAAGAAAAATCTTTAAAAAGATTCTTTCAAGAGAAATTTTTAGAGAACAAGCTCAGCATGAATAATTAGACCAGAAATACTTTGATAAATATTATTATGGAGAAGTCATTCATGGGCCATGGCATGTGAAGGTTAGAAATCCTGGTGATAAATAAAGTGGCAAGTTTGCACCCATTTTGAACGCACAAAACCAGGGCTGTGTTCCTGTTTGCTTGAGCCTGCTCCTCAGAAAGGAGGTGGCCTCTTGTTTTGCCATTGCATTAAGCTTTACAAAGACACAGATGCAAGACAGAAAATTTCAGTGGGAAAGCTCAGTGGAACGAAAGAAAACCACACACAATTCCAAAGCACTTTTCATTCCCAGGGGCTGCACAGAGATCAGAGGTGAAATTCAGTGGTGATAAAAGTCTGTGAGCCCACTCTACTCCCCCAGCCTTTTTAAACCTCATTCAGTTCTGCTGAAATCATATTCCTGGAAATATCTCCTTCAGAACCCTCTAAAAATAAAACCACTTTCATTTTGTAGAAATTTCAGCATCCAGCAAAACCCCACTGAAATCCAGAGAAGATGCAAGTGCTCTGCATCCTCTAAAATCAATGGACATCCCAAAAGCACATTTCATTTGTTTACTGAGCACTACAAAAAGTGGAGGCAGACACAATCAATCACAAGCCAGCAAATAACCAACGAGTGAACTAGAATGTAATATATTTACCAGTGGAAACCCATGTTTACAAGGAAAAGAAACTGCTTGTTGGCTGTCATGGTGTTATTCATAAAGGCAAACTAGGAGATCTTATGGATACCAGGAGCAAAACTACAACAAAGGCAACCAACTGCTAATGAAGAAGGGTTTTCAGTCAAATTTCATGGGTCATACAAAGTCATTACCATGCCTGCAGGAGTTCAACAGCTCTGCCAGTTGAATTCGGGGGGAATGAAGTGATTATTTTGTTACGCATTTTGTAGTTTTAGACATTTTTCCTTGAAATTTCAAATTCTGAGGCCAACAAGCTTCAATTTCCGGAGTTAGCTTCTGGTGAACTTTCTTGCAGAGGAAACCCTGCAAACAGGTCTTCTGTATACACCAAGGTCTCAAAAAGTAGATTTTAAAGACTCATATCTGTTCCCTATTTTTTCCTTTGCTTAAGCACTGCTTAACCTGATGGTGTTAAGCCAATTTCCCAACACTTTGGAGGCTTCATACATTTTGAAAACTAAGAGACAGATAATTTGGCTGCTACTGGTAACAAGTTCTGCATGGGTTAACATTCCCAATTACTTCCATTGCAGGTTTCCCTCTGGTTTTGAGTCAGTTAAAATATCAAGGCTCTTTTCCATAACATTTTAAGCTATAATGCCTTCAAAAGTAAGCAAATGTTCCTGATAAAATAACATGCTTGAAAAATTTAATGGATGACAAAGATAACAAAAAATCCTAGTGCATTTCTTTGTCAGTAACTTCTAGGAATACAGCCAGGCTGGGCATTTGTTTGGACTGGTAAACCATGACTCAAAAGTGGATTACTTGGCAGCACAAGCAACTGAACTATGGTGGAAGCAAAAGGCTCACAGTCTTTCTTAGATTATTAATCATTATGACAGGCTTGAAGACTAAATGATCTGCCCAGCTTCAGATGCTAGATGTGCATCCACCTTTTATTCTTCTGGTTCTTAGGCAGTAGTCTGAATTGTTCATTCTGAAGATAACGATGACCATTTACTGTTCAAAACTAAAAAGGGCTTTGGGCTTTGTAATATTATCTTATGATAGAGGAGGCTACTACACCAGATCACACAGCACATATAGTCTAGACATGATGAAATGCTGGAAGACTCTTCAGGCAGAGGTGGTGACAGTCTTGAACATAAAGCTTTGTGACGCTTCCCTTCTCCATTTCCACCTCCAACCAGGGCTGTTATCAATTGCACAAAGGCAGAGCATGAGCACGTGGCTGGCTCTCTCCCCCCCAGCCCCTGACATCGAGGGCTGCACTAACCCCTGCTAAATCAATAACAAAATGTTATTTTGTTATGTTATTCAGTGATGGGAGGCGGCATCTGTTTCACAGCACAGGGTAGCACCCCTCAGCTTACAGACAGGAACAAAAAAGCAGCGATACAATGAAAGCAGGGGAAAGCATCATGGTGGCAGGAAGGAAGGAAGGAAGGAAGGAAGGAAGGAAGGAAGGAAGGAAGGAAGGAAGGAAGGAAGGAAGGAAGGAAGGAAGGAAGGAAGGAAGGAAGGAAGGAAGGAAGGAAGGAAGGAAGGAAGGAAGGAAGGAAGGAAGGAAGGAAGGAAGGAAGGAAGGAAGGAAGGAAGGAAGGAAGGAAGGAAGGAAGGAAGGAAGGAAGGAAGGAAGGAAGGAAGGAAGGAAGGAAGGAAGGAAGGAAGGAAGGAAGGAAGGAAAAGAAAAGGAAGGAAAAGGAAAGGAAGGAAGGAAGGAAGGAAGGAAGGAAGGAAGGAAGGAAGGAAGGGAAAGAAAAGAAAGAGAAAGAAAGAGAAAGAAAGAGAAAGAGAGAGAGAGAGAGAAAGAAAGAAAGAAAGAAAGAAAGAAAGAAAGAGAGAAAGAAAGAAAGAAAGAGAGAAAGAAAGAAAGAAAGAAAGAAAGAAAGAAAGAAAGAAAGAAAGAAAGAAAGAAAGAAAGAAAGAAAGAAAGAAAGAAAGAAAGAAAGAAAGAAAGAGAAAGAAAGAAAGAAAGAAAGAAAGAAAGAAAGAAAGAAAGAAAGAAAGAAAGAAAGAAAGAAAGAAAGAAAGAAAGAAAGAAAGAAAGAAAGAAAGAAAGAAAGAAAGAAAGAAAGAAAGAAAGAAAGAAAGAAAGAAAGAAAGAAAGAAAGAAAGAAAGAAAGAAAGAAAGAAAGAAAATACTGAATCCTGTCTGAGACAGCCAAAGAGCTCTGCAGGAACTCCAGTAGCTCACGAGAGACACCACTTCAATTGTCACAGAAAGGGTGCTCCTCCACAGAGGGACACAGCTTGTCTTGGGCATCTGCCAGGGAGGCTTCACTGGCAGTGGCACTCCAGGAAGGGAGCACCAGAGAACCAGCACCCTGTGTCTGAAGCAAGCTGCAGCCTGCTCCTCCTGGACATGGACCACTGGTGTTCACAGGGACCAGAGCACACTTTCCTTGGAAGAACTGGGTACCACCACACAAGCTGGTTTAGCTGCAGCCATTCCCTATTTTGTCTTGCAATCTTTGAAAAAACGTTGTCACATAGTACCTACTAAGGACTTTACAGATTAACATGCTAACATAATTCAGAATTAATAAAGATTTTTTTCATTCATTTTCATGGAAGGCTTTCTGAGATTTGACTAACAGCTTTAGCTCTGACACATTTGCTCTGAAATGTGAAAGGGCTTTACTTCATTCTCGAACATCACAGCTCCTTTAGGGTGTAAGATGCTTCTGCTCATAGTACCTGAACAGCTGATTTATATTTTCATGGAATCACAGAATGTCCTGGGTTAGAAGGGACCCTGAATATCATCTTGTAGTTCCAACAATGCCACAGGCAGGGACACCTTCCACTACACCGGGTTGCTCAGAACCCCATCCAGCCTGGGCTTGAAAAATACCAGGCCCATCAAGAAATGAACTTCTCAAGTTTTATCTAAGTTTTAAGATAAATCCAGAACAGCAGTTGGAATGACAAAATTATAAACATGACCAAGTGCTTCTGTTTTTATTTTTGACCTCCAAGCCTCAAAATGCTTATCATACCCAGTACTCATGGCTGAGGAAAGGGAAACAACAGAAAGTGAAATAACTTGTCTCAGGTTCTGCAGAAAATAATGTCTGAGCCAGGAGCAGCACTCATGCTGCCTGAAACCCCACAATAAGCACACCAGTACATCTTTCTAGAAGGGACATGGTGACACAAGTGTCTGACACTGCCTTTTAAAAGCTGATTTTCAGAGAGGACAGAGGAGGTCTGGTTGCACTTACTCCTCTCTGGCTCAGGGATTACTCACAGTGTACATGTGCAAGTGAGTAGACCATGTGGGACCAGCTCTGATATGCATTATTTATACAACAGTTCTACTGACTTAAAAACTAATAAATCCACAGCCTGCAGATGATGTGCAGACACACAGACACATCATCACAAATATAACTTTATCTTGATTCTTTGTGTTTTTTCCCCCTGCTGCTGCACAACAGAGCATCCAGTACAATAGCAAAATAAGCCTCTGGCTAAAGTGTAAGCTTGCTTCAATCACAGTGTTTCTCCAATGCAACTGACACACAGAAATAAGTGCCATTTTCCAGGCAACCACTTCTACAGGAATATTTCACACAGAGGAAACGCTGTCAAGCTTGTTTGCAATGCATTGCTGCAAAATGCTCCACACTTCCCTTACTCTCTGAGTGCCCTCGACTCCTGGTGAGCTTTTCACTGAGGAAGATCCATGTATTTGGATAGAAGTGAAACACATAGTCTGTAACTTTGCACAATACAAGTGAAAGCACAATACAAGAGGTCAAAAAGAGGTTTCTCTCCTTATGTATTGTAATTATGGTCTGTTTATAATTCTACAGTTAATTTAGGGCTTGTATGTCCCCGCTGGACAAAGCAGCTTGCCCTGTGTGGAAAATGACATTAACTCAATCTTTGCAGACTGTCCCTGAGCCTACAAATGCTTTTGTTAGTACAGTGAACACCTGTACTAATTACGCACTGCACTCACTCGGGGGTCACTGCTCATGGCAAAGGTTTTAAATCAGCCACCCCAGGAGACAGACATCATTATATTTCTGGGGCAGTCATTCCAGTGCTGCGAAACTAGGCAACCCTGGAAACAGATTCACACTCTGAAGTCTCTAAAGGTGAAAGACTGGATACCCCATAGCTGGACGCAGAGTATTGGAATGTATAGAGAAAATTAAGAGAGTAATCAGAAACTGCCTTTGAAATCTTAAGTTTAGCACTATTTTTAGTGATTCTGTGATTCTTCTGACTTTCATGTTAATAAATTTTTTCCCATCTCTCATTGTATACCAATAGCTGACGCAGCAAAACTTGTAAGCATGTGAAAAATGTCAAATGCTTTAATTTTACTCACTTTGGGATTCACATGTGCTATTTATGAATCTACAGTTATGCTGGAACTCAAATGCCAAGGACAGCATTCATTTCTTTCTCTGATGTAGTTCCCCATGAAGTCATGTTCAGTTCTTCCCAGAGAGTCCCTCTTCACACTGATGCTAATCAGCACTGGTACTTCCCTTAGCTCTATATGCAAAACTTGCAGAATCAATGGCATATTATGTGAAAACCAGCATCTAAGTGGCTGTAGGGGGCAGAGATATCTGCATTTCACATTACTCTTCTCCTAACCACTGCATGTAAAAGCTGTCAGCAGGTTTGTCACTGGGAAATCCCAGAGCAGAAGGTTACTTTAGGTAGGTGCTGCCTTCAATTAAACACACCCCAAGGTGTCATGATGCCCTCAGGACACAAGTAACAGCATCTGCCAAAGGCAAGGAGCACTGAGGCTGTGGGCAGAGCTCTCCATCCAGCTTTCTGCAGCTGCTCTGTGCCCCAGTGCCATGTATGGGGTAAATAAAAGGGAAGCTGAGGCAGGATTTGTTCAGCAATAGCAAAGAACAGGAGCCAGGGCAGAAAAATAATGGAGCCAGGGCAGAGAAGGGATCCTTGAAGTATTTGGCATTTTCACAACTGCCTTCTATGTGAATGCTAAAAAGGCTTTCAAGGATGCAAATGAACAAATACACAAATTCTTCCTAAGATGCCTAGGAACTCTAACATTCAAGCCAAAGGCAATGAATCAATATATTTTCTATCAAATTATCTCCAGAGTCTTTAATCTGCACTTCATCTTTACAAGCACACAGCATAAATTTTCATGCACATGTAGATGCTAATTTTTCCTACCGTTTGTGTGACCCTTTTCAGCCAGATTCATTAGGCAACGTTAGAAAAACAATAATGCCTTGAGCTCTGTGTACTGCATGAGCCTCTCTCTCTCCCTCGGCTGACTCAGGAATGGGACATGTTTTGCAACAATGTCGCCTAAATATACAATAGTCCCAGTTCACTCCTCTTTCATTCCAGGGTAAATGAGGAGTAAACTTATTGATGTCAATGGGATTAAGGTAATATAAATGCCCTGAAAAGATGGATCACAGTTAGCACTCAGAAGAGCACACTCCAAAGGTTTGTCCACTTGCATGCAACATATCCCCTACAGTAATAGAATCTAGTAAATGACACATGTCACTGCAAAGAACTCCTGTGACTAAATGGTGCATTGTGTAAAGCAGACCTTTCTTCAGTGCACAGAGACAGTCTTTTCTTTTACTTTTTAAAACCCAACCCTGTCATGCAAATTCTAGCCAAGCCTTCACTGTTCTGTTATTTAAATTTCTTAAAACTTCACAGCTTCATAGAAAACATACTATTAAAAAAAAATCCAACTTAAACAGAAAACACCAAACTTGGCAGGGATTATTCAGACAAACTATAGTTTTGGAAAAGAAATTGCAAGGTTTCTAGCATACACTGTAAAAGTAATGAAAACCAAAAGGTTATCTGAAATGTAATTTAAAGAAATGTGTTTGCATTATTTTCAGATAAAACAATCCTGAGGCTATGTGTAGAAGTCCTGAACTGCAGGACAGTAATGAGTTTGTGAATCAGGACTGTAAATTCCCTTGCTGTGAATGTGGGAGCCATCAGGGGCACACAGGATTGAGTCAGCAGTTACCAAGGCACATACATACAGCACAGGCCACTCAAGTCTCCAAACTGCCATTTATCATTTCCTGACAGAACAGTTTCTTGGCAAGCCTCCTTTAAAAACAATTTTTTTCCAAAACAACCAACCATTCCAGCAGGCTATGAATACCACTATAATTTGGTCTATTTTTCATATCAAGTAGACTACGAGCTCTGGTTTTCAGTTAATTAAAGATACTTGATTTTCAGATTTCCAAACATCATTTGCAGCAGGGTAGAACCCACAGCGAGCCAGCCCTAAAACAGTGCCAGTTGCAGACTGAACTGTATGGAAATGGAAGGAAAATCTCCCAAAACATAAATAAACCCAGGGTTTGAAGTTGCAAAGCCCAGCTTACATAACACCAAATTTACTTGCCCTGCCAAACTGTAAAATTTGGTCTTGGATTAAAATTGCTGTCTTGGGCTTGACTGTGTTTCATTCTCCTGAATAGCTCTGAGCTGTCTGTCAGAATTTGAACTCCATGTTGTTGTTGTTATTACTATTCCTACTACACACTAATAGCACTTCAGGAGCCTTGTCTGAGATACACACATGCAGAGGAGCAGCCCTTGCCTTGAGAAATGCACAATCTAAAGAGATGAGATAAAAACAAGGGGTGGGACAAAGATCAGATTTTCATTCCTGCTTTATACATATGCAACTGAGATATGGAGGGATTAAATGTCCTTCCTGTGCTCACACATAAAATATCTGGGGCTAAACCTAGGAACTGAACCAATGTTTTTCAGTTCAAATGAACTTCATCTTCCTCCATTAACCCTTTACTTACTAACTAGAAGTCTATTGCAACCTGTGTTTATAAGCTGAGATCTCAGAGCTGTGTTCAGCCTTTGGGCACACAGGCTCCAAGAGGGGGAACAGCACCCCTCTAACCTCTTGCAAGAATATATATGCTCATATAGCAGTAGTTACTCAGGAACTTATCACTTGAAGCTTTAGAAAAGCCCAGCTTAGGAAATAAAGTCCCATATTTTGATTTCTTATTTGGTGAAGGAAGTCTGGATTTTGCTGTTTCTCTGTGCAAGCAGCCACAGGAACAACAAACTGTGCCATGCTTCAGGGAGAAAGTAAATAATCACTTAAGGGATTTCTCTAAACATCTGACCTGCAGCTCACACTTTCTTACTGAAAAAAAAAGAAAGGAAAGAAAGAGTAGTTATGCATGTTTCAGTAAAGAATTGTATTACTTTGTCTTCAGAAGAGTTTTGCTAGGGTGCTGTGACCATTTAGCTGGGGAGCCTTTTCCAGTTCTCCTGGTAAAGAACCTTTTCCTGATGTCCCACTTGAACTTCCCCTGAAGCAGCTTCATTCCATTTCCTTGTATTCTTGTGGCCAGAGAGAGGTGATCAGCAACTCCTCATCTGCTGCCCCCTTGCCCTAAGAATGTGTGATTTTAGATGCTCTTACTTTGGTCAAATAAAAAGTCATGGTTTTGTTTTGTTGTTGGTTGGCTGTTTTTTTGGGGGTATTTTTAAATAGCAAGAATAAATGTGCCTAGGATTCAACTTCCAGATGAATTTCAACTCTTCATTCCAAAATATGGATATAGGAGAGCATCACAAAACACTTGTCAGGCTTAAAATAACCTCAATAATATGCAGAAAATGATGTATCTCTTCCTATATTTTTGCTTGGAATAGCTGAAGCTTTTCAACTGAAACTTTCCTATAAATTTTAGTCTGAGATGCCCAAAATGGAAAACTTCAGGCCAGGTGGCTAAATATGCACACAGTCAAAACAAAGCTTTGCAGAGTTTTGGTAAGGATTTGAAGCACTCCTGATGGCCAAAAACAAGAGGTGTGTATACATAATAAACCCCAAAATACAGTTAATGGAAGACAAACTACTTCACTACTTGGCTGCAATACCCCACTTTCAGTTACTTTTACAGGAAAAAGGGCTGCCATTACATGCCTTGGTCAGAAAACAGAATTTCTGCTGTATGGGAAATTGTGGCATATCACAATTTTTCAACCTCTAAAAATATTGAGATATTTCAAAGAGTGGAACTGGCAAACTATTTTAATTTGGAAACACATAAATTACTTTAGCTTTATAATGAATGTTGACAGTACTGAAATGTTTCATTAAAAAAGTAAAAACTCTATCACTATTCCAAAAGGCCTGAAAGGGATAAGAAGACAACAGAGCAGACTAAGTACAGCCTTTCAATGGCTTTGGATTAAAATGCTGACCACAATGAAAAAGTCTAACTCAATGATTCCAAGAAGGTTTGATGGAAAATATTATTCAAGTAGTCTTCTTCACATGAGACAACAGAGCAGTTTTAATGGAACTTCTTTTCCCAAAAAGGCTGATTTCTAACTAAAATGAGGTGTTTTTGAATGACATCCCCTCTCCATGACAAAGCCCATCCATTTCTCAGTCCTTACTTGCCACAACCTTGACCTCCTGAGATGTTACCCCAAGTACCTGCACACTGGGGAAGCACTTTGGAGAGGCTCCTGAAGAACAACCTGCCACAAGGATTATCAATTGGGAAATAATTTACAAAACTGCAGAATTTCCTGTTTCTCTAAGTGGCTCTAACTTGCTCTTTTCAGCAGATATCCCTGAGGAGATAAATTGGTTTTCCCCGTACAGAACTGCAACTGCTAATGCTGCAGAGTAATAAGACTGCCAAAACCCTTTGAATGGTTTTGGGATGGTTGAAGTGCACCTTTCAATCTCCAGCTTTGCCCAAGGTGAAGAGGTAGCATGTTTTACCTGGGAGTCTGACATGCAGACTGTGTTTTGGGATCACTGTGTGAAAATACTGTGGCATGGAGGTCCTCTAAAGCTAGCCAGACATTTGCCATTGGCTTTAAAAGCAGCAGAGGCACAGTCAGGAATAATTAATTTTTATCAGCAACACACTTTAGGATTAGTCCCAGGAGCATTCAGGTCAGGGCTGGCTCTGGAGGTGCTTCAATCTGCATAGTCAATTAGTGTCAGTGCTAGTCTACTTTTTCAAATTTTGACTAAAAAAGTCTCTCAAAGAATTTCAGCTGTAGAAATGGATGGAAAATATAAATCCATCCAGTGATTAGAGGTGAAAATTTTCCATTAATCTCTGGTCTTACTCAGTTTCAGTGATACAAGAAACCATCTTGACCCTATATCCCAATTTGTTAAGCCAGCTCTTGTACACATTGATCTGATTACCAGGGAAAATACAGAGGGAAAAGAAAACAGTAAGAGCTGGTTATGTGGTTTTATGAGACATGGAGCAAAAATCTGAGCCCTGGTTGCCTCTTGAGGATGGTAAGAAACTCGGGTTTGTGAAGGATATCCCAGGTAAAGAAGGAATACAGGGAGATCTCCACGCTCCATGGCACACCTGGCAATACCAATGGAAAATCTCAACTGCTCCTGACAAGACCAATGCACTACCAGAAAAACCATGGAAAAAGAATGTAACAAAAGCAAGGAAGCTGTTGAGGATCACTGCATGGAAAATCCACCTGCACAGGGTAATTTTGGAAAACAGGAGTGACATTGCCCTTTGGAGGAACCCTGCTCACGTTCCAGCATGTTCTGAGCACTTCCCAGGAATACTTGCACTTTGGCTTGCATTCAAAGGGTTAATAAGGATAATACCTATTTCCTGGAAATCAGGGTGTGCCTTCTAACTGTCTGAAAGGCTTTCTTAGTGAAACCTTAAGCTCTGCTTTCAAGAGGACTCTTGTACCAGGCTGACCTGGCTGCTGGGCACCAGCAGAGAATCCACAGGATTCTCCCTCTTTGGCTATAAAGATTTCTGTATAATTTTAAAAATTCTGTTTTCTAGACAGGCCTTCTGTGTAATTATGACACTGCTTCTGATATGAATGGCTCTCCCTGCCACCAACCTCCTGCCTGCTTTTCCCTTAAAATAAAATATCCTGGTTGGAAACCAAAACAAATAGTAGATTTTTATCATGCAGAATTTGTTAATAATACTTTCCCTGAAATAGTTCCCAGGCCTTTTTTAATGCTCAAATAAAGGCCCAAACATTTACAGCCAGCACTCTAAGCCAACTAATAATTTATCTGAGCCATACTGAAAAGCTCAAGAGGGATTTTGAATGAAAAATCTAGTGAATAAACTGATAGCCAAATACTGCCTTGGAGTCCTGCCACTGTAATACACAGGATGCACAGAGCTCTGTCAGGGACAGAGCCATACACTGAAAAACAGTCAATGAGATGGTAGTTAAGTCTTGTCAATCTAAAGCAGAAAAGATAATGTCTTTGAGTAAACCATGAGCTTTAATATTTCCCAACTTCGGTGGCACAGAGATGATTAGGTGATAAATGCCTACTGCTTAAAAACTTAAAAAAAAAATATTTAATCATTTGACAGTGAGAAAGGAAAGGCAAAACTCTGCTTTCAGAACCTCATGGGAAACTTAATACATGGAGAATTCCCAAAGATTCTACTGAGTGTTACAGAATCTGCATGTACACATCAGGATTAAAGCTCATAGAATTAGAAAAAAAGGCAAAATTCTTTTCAAAGTCACTTCAGAACTATAAAATTGCTTTGAAGTATCTAAGCCAAGCCAATTTTCAGGACACAGCTGCCATCTTGCCAAACATAAAATTAAATATATATCAAGAAATAAAGAATTTTAGGGCATGTAAATAAACCATCTTCTCAAGTTATTACTTTGCAATGTGAACTTAAGAACATGAAAAGGTTTATTCTGTAACTGAAAAAGTTTTTCCTTCCTCCTTTGATTTTGTCTCATATTTTTCACCCGAGTTCATAGCTGAAAGAAAATGAATTCATATAAGAGTAGCAACATGAAAAAATAGTCTTCACAATTTACTGCACAGTAGTTTGTTTCCAATATTGCAATAGATGGGAGTTTGAAGCACCCTGTGGCTTTGGCTGGAGCAAGAGCACTGGTTTAGCCTTGATTTGAACCTGCTGTTTACAACACACTGCAAGCCCTTCCCATATGGCTGACTTTTAGTGAGGTTTATGTGAAAAAAAGAAAACCCACTGCCAACTGAACACAGGAAAAAGGAAAATATTTTGCACGTGTATATTTATTTTTACAATTACCTTGGAGTGCAAAATGAATGAATTTATATTACAGAAAATGTACATTTTACTCTGACAAAATAATTGTGCTGTTCTTTTGCTTGTCATTTGGCTTGCATGTAACACATGCAAGAAGATGTGGGACGTTCCAGTTGAGCCTCTGAAGAGACTGGATGTCCAAACTGCTGTGGTTTTTGCAGCTTTCCTGAACAGGGCTCCTGGTGCCTTTTAAACATTTTGCCCCATTAACTACCTTGGGGATATTCTGTGCATGTGAGTATGCACATGAGTGTATTTAATTGATTGTTTCACCTTCTGAACTACTCAGAGATCTGGAAATTACTTTCAACGAGCAAACAAACCATTGGAATAATCTCTGGAACTTATCTCAACCTCTGGAGACTCCAACGCTGAGCTAAATACACTAGGAAGCCTGGATTTGTATTTCAGCACTTCTGTTTCCAGCTAGGACCCAGAATCAGAGAGGAAATTTAAGAGGAAAAACAATTTATAGCTAGAAACAGCTCAAAGCTAATTTAGCAAGGCTCACTTGTGTAACATTTCATGTGTCCCCACTGTCCCTTTGCTGCACACACTTAAGCCCTAACCCAGAGTTATGGCTGCAAGCAAATGCATGCACTGAGAACATTCCTCATCCCTTTTCTCAGGGAGCAGGGGACAGGCACAAAGATGTGTCTTGGTGATGCCTGGGCTCCAGAGCACACTCCATCTCACAGCAAAAACAACCCAAAGAAGAAAGATGCTGTCATAATTAAAAGTATACAGCATGGGCTCATGAGATTTGGGTCTTGAGTGGATTGTTTGAGAGAGAGAGCTCTGAAGTATGTAAAGAATTTAACTACTAGTCCCATGGTTTCTGTTCCATTTTTCATCCCTAACTGTGCACGTTTTTCCTGTTGCCACAGCTCCCAAAGTGTAACACCTCTCTGACTCACAGTGACACTGTTGTGGACACAAATGCATCTTCACACAAGGCAAACAGACTCCAACCAGCTACAGAGCTGGGAGGAGAACACATCTACTGTTGCAGAAGTGCAGTTGAGCCTCCCAAATAGAAATGAAGGGGATGCAAACTTCTGAACTTTGGGAAAGTTTAAATCTGTCTTTTCTCAACTCACAGCACTCTGACTCAGTACTCATCTCAATGCCTCACTGCAGTTTGGGGAGACAGGGAATAATATTTTTATTATTTCCATTCTACAGATGGTCGAGCTGAAGCACTGCAAGGTTTATTGACTTACTCAGAGTTGCACAGCATGCTTGAATGGAAGCAGAACCCCAGCTGGCCTGATTCCCACTCCCGGGCTTTTAGCCCTTACACTCTCCTGTATTTGCTCCTTTTAACATCTGATTATTTTACTGCTCTAATCAGCTCCCCATTTTATACTCAAATTATTTCCTTAGGTTACATTAAACTCTTTTGTCACATTACCCAGACAAGACTATAGATATATTTTTTCAGCCATGCATAGGCAGAAATTTAGTTTCTTTTGTTTAAATGCAAACATGTACAGGGTCAGTGAAAGGATTCAGACTCAGAAATTATTCCTCTGCTCATTTTCATGTTCACAACATTAATTACATGAAGAGCAGAAATTAGTCATTAGCATCTCCCTGTATTTACTGAAACACTAATAAAACATCACATTTTAAATGCTTGTTACTGCATACTTTTGTTAGCATATCACCTCTCCCAGCACCAATGACTAAACAACTGACATAGCTGGATCTTGGCTGAGACTGCTACAGAACAGCAGGAACACTGGTGAAGCATCTTCCAAAAGTGAGTTATTTATCTGGCCAGGGAGGTTTCCCCCCCCTTTCTCTCTCTCTTTCTGTGCATGCTCATGAACCTGACCCAACACGTTTCCAGAAGAGACTTGTGGTTGTTGTTGCCAGACAATGCCTGCAATCATTTTTCTCCAGCCATACATCCAAACTAGAGGGAGGGCGGGGGGAGGAAGAGAGAAAAGCTCTTTTGTTTGGAAGTGTGAAGAGCTCTGTCGAAACACGAAACACGTCTCTTCAGGGTAGTTTTAAGTTGCAGAACTGATAAGAAAAAAAAATCCAACCTAATGATTTCCTTCTGCTTGCTGTGCCTACCCTCTGAGCACTCCCCTCTGCTTCTGGTGCCCATTAGGAATGAGACAACTCTTCAAGAAAAGACCCTCCCTGTAGGAATACATTCACTACACTTCTTTTTTTTTCCCCTAGGTTTCATAGAACCATTTGGGTTGGAAGATGACCTCTAAGATCATGGAGTCCAACAGAAATCTGGTCTCTGTAATTCTCTCCCACACCACCACCAGGTACTCCCAAAGGGGCTTCTGTCTCCACATTAAATTGATGGAGTGTCCCAGTGTAGCTGACAATCTCTGCTGATCAGGCTGTTGTGCTCAAAACTGATGGACTGTGGGGCTCTCAGAGGGGAGGGCCAGTGCTTATTTGGAGGCTCTCTTCCATGCAAAGTATGAAACTTATGAGCTGGGGAAACTGCCTCTGGCCAGAACCCAGTCCAGGGAAGGTTTAAGTTAAAAAAAAAAAAAAAAAAAAAAAGTCTCTTAATGGCTTAGCAATAAAACCATAGGATCTGCTAGAGCATCTGACAGTCAGAGAGAGTTAGTTTACTCATGATTTAACTTTGTTCAAAAAATTGAAGGAAAGACATTGTGCATTAGCTAAAAGTAGGTTGCAAAAGTGGTATGGTAAGAAGCGATGGAGCATCCAGCAGGGAAGAGCTCTTGATTGAAAGGAGAGTGGGAAAACAAGCCAAACTGTTCTTTTCACACTAATTCATTAAATAAATAATATTCCTGCCAAAAAGTTGCCAACCACCTTCAAACTGCAGAGCAACGTGTTCACACTGGATTATCCCAGGAACGTAGCAATTCCTGTCCATTCCTGCTTACAAATTTTTCAATTTTGTTTTAAAATAGAATAAAAAAAAAAAAAAAAAAAAAAGCCTCTGCTTTGTAAGGAATTTTTAATGTGTGACTACTGTAATGCAGAATAAAGCAGTCTGCTTAATCTTTTTATGAAAGATGAACAAAATAGATTGGTCTTTGTTCAAGTTTGTTCTAGAAACAAGCTGGACTTAATCCTTTCAATAACAATCCCTGAATCTGTTCCTCACTACTTTGGACATTTTTCCAAGGAAAAAAATACATACCTAATCTCCAAGGTACCCATGCTGCAAATCTGGATCCTGCTATGCTAGGCTACTCTGTTACATCAGGTTTCTTTTAAGACATATCAGAAGAGAAAAACAACAAAAAACCTCCTAAAAAACCACCAAAACAAAGCCAAAAAAACAATCAGAGGAAAACTACAGTTAGCTTGGGGAAAAAGGGACTTTTCCAGTTTAAATGGATGTGCAGCCAATAATAAGCATAAGCTGTTTATGCAATAGCTTCATCATTTTACCAGACCTCTGCCAGATTGCACTGTCTAAAATTGAAATTTACTCTGTGTCTGTGTGGTACTCTGTCTCTCTGGTTAGAAGAAAGAAGAATATGTTCAGATCCTCTCTGCTCTTTATCTCAAGGACAGAGGTTTGCACTTCTACATGGTTAAAACCAGGTATGAGGTAAACTTCTGCATTCCTCAGGTGGCAAAGAGGAAAATGAACCTATAAAATATGTCTCTCACCAATCCTAATCAAATTAATCAGTTATTTCTGTGGATTAGTCATTTAAAGAAAAATAGGCAGGCTGAGATAGGGTTCATAGACAAAATTATTAACAATTTTTATGTGCCTTTTTTTTTTTTTCCTCCTTTCCCAACCAAACCCCAGAAAAAAATTTCACAGCTTTAAGGAACAGCCACATACAACTTCAGGAGCTTTTTTCTGACACCTGATGCATGCAGACCTTTCTCCACAAACAGAGATAATGACAGTTACAAGGGTCTTTGGCACTGATCACAGATTTATAGAATGGTTTGGGTTGGAAGGGACATTAAAGGTCTTGCTCAGAGCCCCATCCAGCCCTGGCTTCGAACACTTCCAGGAATGGGGCATGCACAGCTTCTCTGAGCAACCTGTGCCATTGTCTCACAGTAAACAATTTCTCCCTAATATGTGATCTAAACCTTTCTTTCAGTTTGAAGCCATTCCTCCTTGTCCTGTCACTACATGTCCTTGTAAATAGTCCCTCTCTATCCTGTAAGGTCCCTTCAGGTACTGGAAGGCCATAATTGGGTCTCCCTGGAGCCTTTTCCATACTGAACAATCCCAACTCTCCCAGCTTTTCCTCACAGGAGAGGTGCTCCATCCCTTTAGTCATCTTGGTGGCCTCCTCTGCAGTTGTGCAGGAGGTTGATGTCCTTTCTGGGCTGGGGACCCCAGAACTGGATGCAGTGCTTCAGGGGGCTCTCAGCAGGGCAGAGTAGAGGGGCAGAGGGGCAGAATCCCTTCCCTTGCCCTGCTGCCCACACTGCTTTGGATGCAGCCCAGGATACAACTGGCTTTTTGGGCTGTGAGTGCACATTGCTGGCTCCTGTTCAGCTGGAGCCAGAGGAATGCATCAGTTTGTACTGCTGCTGATAGCAGCTTCCTGTTCACAACTTCTGTAAAGAAACTGGGAGAGGATTAATGTCCCTATCCCTTTATGCTGATCCAAAGAGCAGATCAGACACTATGCAGCTGACAAACATTTCTTGAGGGTGGGGAAGATTGCTTTTGTTTCCACACACAGCCCAGGATCCTGGCTTCTGACCAGACCTCCCTCCTGCCACATCTCTTGGGCCAGCAGATTCCTTGCTTACCTAGATATGAGTCAGAGGCAAGCAGAACTCAACTAGAGATCAATATTTTCTTATTCTCATGTTTTCTGGGAAAAATTGTTCAGCAGCTTTGTATATCAGGCTCTGCAGATGTGTCAGCATGCTGCTGTTTTTACACAACATGCAATGATAAATCACTGATCCCAAACTAGCTTCTGCCCTTTGCAGAAGTTTCCTGTTCTGAAAGCCCTCCCGTGTTGATAGGTTCATCAGCTGCTGCAGAGATTGTGAATAAGCTGTTCTTTATTTATGGTGTGCTGTTCACTTCTCTGGAGATGTGTCCTGCTTCATTTTTCAGCTGTAGGAATCCATCAGCAAACAGATTTCTGTTTAATCACAGCACAGGACATGAGAGTCAGAAAATACTGTGACTCCAGGAGCAGTGAAGTGACATACAGGGGCTGAGCCCTGAGGTTTATGGACTGTATTCCACCCCAAGCAATGCTCATGCATTTCACACCAAATGCTGCCTTAAGGTACACATGTTGTAAACAAGCCACTTTGTGAATTTTTGCATTAACTAAATTAACACTCTAAGTTCCCTGCTCACACAGCTAATGGTTAGACATTATGAAGGGAGTTATTCAGATAAGTAATAGCCTCCAGCCAATCTTTTCCTTAAACCATACAGAAGGCAATAACCTTGTACAAGCCTGAGCATGCTGTCCCTTCCACTTAGATCTTCAACTTCCCTGACAGTAAATTTATTTTTCTTTTAATCAAGGACTGACCATTTTATAGGGTCTAATCCAGCTATCAGTGAAGTAAATACAAATTAAATTGTAGACCCAGACTTAAAGTAGGAAATTAAATTTAATAATTGGAACCCCCATATAAGAAGAAAACTTTGCAGAGAGTATATACATTAAGCAATGTAACAGGCACATACAACAGGGTATATGATTTCTAAAGGACAGAGAGACAGGTTCAGAAGTTGTTCTGGTTCCACATGATAGCTCAAACCAAAGGTACATTTACTTTCATCTTAGTTAAAAGACACAGAGGAAAACCCCTTCTTAATCATAAATGAATAACTACAAGATGCTGTCAGTGACAGGTATTTTAGATTTCAAATACTTACCTAGAAGTTAATTTCACAAGTATGACTATGTGTCAATGTCTAACCCAGCTCTCTTTTGAACTTAGTTTCTTGTGACTGCAATGACCTCTTATTTTGGCAGGCTTGTTCCCAACAACTGTAAAGTGAGGAAGCTGAAGAAGCCACAGAAAAAGTGCTGTATGGAAACAGTGTGAATGTACACTGGAGGAGGCCTTTACACACTTATACCACATGCATGAGCAACCACAACCCTTATATCCACTTGGATTATGTATTCATTATCACAGTTTCAGGAAAGGCTAATCTGATCAGGATTTAACACATGCTAGACTTGGTACTAAAAAGGGAAAGAGAACAAGGGAAAAGAGAGACTCTGCTTGGGGTATCTTCAGTCCTAGTGGTATAGAGTGACAACAAATGGGGGACAAGAAGGACAAAATAGGCAGCATGATGGGTACTTTATCCTGGCATGAGTTTCACAGAAGGTTCTGAAGAGGCAGAAAACCTTTAAGATATTTACAGAGACCCATAAATCTGTATTTGTGAAGATATACACATATATGTTTGTGTGTGTGTGTATATATATATATATAAAAAAAATAGGGTGTGGGGTGAAGTACAAATGGGCTTCTCTAAGAAGCAGGTGATACAAACTGATGTAAGCCACGAGCCAACAAGGTAATAGACAGGAAGGGTTGTGAAAGATCTTTAAAATTAATCTAATGGCCATACACTCAGTACGATGGCAAAAGTGTTAGAAGGATGCAAAGAGAATGATGAAACCTCAAAGCTGAGGACTTGGAAACTTGGAAACAGCAACAGATACCTCAGTGAATTAAGACAGGGTGAAATTATTGCATTTATCATCAGATAAAATAATGTTGCAATAATGGAAATTTTGATGGCAACAGCCTAAATAAGTCTTAATATTAGTTAAGAACAATAATGAATATGGTTTTACCCAAGTGAAAACAAAATGCTACTTCCAAATATTATCTCCACTGAGTAAATGGTGTACACAATTTACAGCAATAAATTATTGTACAGCAATAACCTGTGTCCTCACAACTCAACAAAATAAGAACATTTCAAAAAAGGTATCAAGCTTCTGAAGAAGTTACTCTGTCTTGCTTGGAAGGGGATAGGCTGAGTATGCTTTTAACATTGTGGAAGAGAAGTCATGTGAATTTTTATGCTGTTACTCAGTTTTGCAGTATTAAGTTCTGTACTAAAAAATCATACTCTTTAAAGAGTACAAATTACAAATTTTGGCATCCCATGTCTATAACTCATGTTACAAATGTTTACAATTACAGCTGTATTTGCTTTTCCTCTTTTTTTTTTTTTTTTCTCCTTACTGTGAAACTGATTTATGTTAGCACTGACAATAAGACGTAGAAAGAAAAATACAATTTTCATCCTTAGTTTTTCCAGTTTATGATGGCTATTAGTAAGGGAGATGAAAGCATGAAAGAATCACCCATGGATTCTTCATAATGAATTGGATTTGAATAGGAAATGGCACAGGTGTCTCCAGTAACCTGAAATCTCAGTTTAAGAAGATTTGAAGCTCTGAAGAAGATCTCACCATCTTTTTCATGGCTTGCACTTTGTGACAGGTTAAGTATAGTCTTTAAAATCATCTATACTTGTGTCTCAAGACAATATATTTCATAAGAAAGACTGGATTTAATAGACTGCAGTGAATTAGTACTGGCCTTTCAAGGCACATATTTTAACAAATATTTGTGTCCACATGCAAGTATTTCATGTTTTAGGAAATATCTATTTTACTTTAAAAAATAACAAAATGTATCCTTTTTTATACTTAGAAAACACCAATAGTCAAACCAAATTAATGGAGAAAGCTCCACAGATGAAATAGCTATGAAAAACCCCAAACATGATGTTTTTAAATATAGAACAAATTTTACCCATCCAAACTTTACCAACTAGCAAATAAGTCATGGACACTCGTCCCATTATGCCTTTCTTCTCAAATCTAAGAAACACTTCTTGTCCCACATACTCAAATTCTTAACAAAATCACCCAGAGATGTTACCTGTCTTAATTTTATATACATTAATAAGTATAACATATGTTAAACATATATTAACAAATCTACAGTTCTGAATGTTGCACAGTGCATGCTTTTAGGAAAATGTTTTGTTTCCACACTTTTGAGGACACTGAAAGATTCATCCATGAGATAAAAATGTGGTGGATTCTGCTTGGTACATTCTGAACTTGTTCTGAATCTGACAGAATTCAGCATCTTTGAGGTAGTGTTATATGAATTGTCTAAATTACTGACAAAATTGTATAAGCAAAAGTGAGTGATTTGCCAAGACCAAATTGGAGAGTAACCTACTTCTGAATGACCCAGCATTTGAGAGCAATAAAGCTGTGCCCTCACTAACCCCAAATTTAACTAAAAAAAGGTTGGTATTATAACTTACAGCACGAGCTATGCAACTCCTTGCATGGTGGAACTTATTTTAAAATGGAGATTACCTTGAAGTAACCTCTGTTTTACAAGATCATGTTTCCAGCCACACTGGTTACTGTAGCTCACATGGAAAAGCAGCACTGGAACAGTAAGTGAAGATTAGGAAATCTGTGTGACTGCTTGCTGGTAAAGCAGCATAGCTTGAACAGGCTGCTTTATGTGCTTATTTACAATACTTAGCCATTCATACAAGCAAGTCACATAATTATCTACCCAAGAAATCCAACCTACAGACAGTTGAGTTTCTATCCCTTTATGATCTGAAAGATATTGATTGTGATGCATCCTTCAAATCCTTACTGTAAAAATAGGATTTAGCACTGTAAAATGTCACAGGTCTTTACACAGAGACTCTAAAGCAAACCTTAGAGCTGAACAACAGAGATTTCTTGAATTTAGGGCTCTAGAGTCATATGTTACTCACGGCTCTTAACTACATCTTATCTCAGCTGATTCCCAAATTCTGAGAGAGTTCAAGCTCAAGATTGGCTTGTCACCAATTCATATTTAAAAAAGAGAATATATTAAAATCATTGAAGATCTCTCCTTTGACTTCAATGAATTTTGAGTCAGACCTATAATTCATCAATCTCTGGTCTTCCCCCTAATCACAAAATAACCTGCAGGAATACATTTTTGCATTACAGGCCTCTGTTCAGCAGAGCACTGGCATGGCTCCACAAAGCTCACCTCAGAGATGATACAAGTTCTTACCTTTTCCCATCCTTTTATGTTAGAAGAGAAACATTACTGAGTTCATGGCCCTCAGAGTAAGAGCTATGACATGCACAAAACAACAGTATATTAACTTTTGGTATTGTAGACACTTTGAGTGCTAGACTGTGAGAGAGAGTGGGAAAAGGGAAGAGGAAAAAAAAACTTCCAATGGCCTGAAATACATGAAGAAATACAGTGGGCACTGAAAGTTAGTGTCTAGTCATGGTGGAAAAGTCTAAAGGTTATGTATTTACAGGGATTAAACAAAACCAGGTTCTCTTTTAAAGTTTTGGGTTTTTGGGGTTTTTTTTTGGAACCTGTGAAAAGCTGGATTTGACAATCAGTCAGTCAATGCAAGTAAACTGAGTTTGGCAAAAACATGTTAAATGCTTTCCTACACATCATATAAATATATAACAACAGTCAATTACACCACAACAGACAGGCACTATAACTTATTTTGGAGGATTTAATTCCTGTTTATCTCTCTCTCAAGACTCCTGCTTTGGGGCTGGAAAACAGTGCTCTGTTATCTTTACATTACTTGACATTTTTACAAATTTACTTTTAATTTCACCTGTTTCTTCCTGGAGTTACAGCTGCAGGCTCACAAATTGCCTGAGCCTGGAGAGATAAAAATCAAAAAATCAAACCCCAAAATAAACAACTGCCCCATCTTTGCCTCATCCTGAAATAGCTCAGTTTGATAAGAATGCAAATAAAGGGAGATAACTCTCTCCCATGAATACATTTTTTCCTTTCTCTCTGTGCAAATACTGGCAGTAGTGACAGATTTTATTAAAGTGTGTCTTACAAGATTCAGTGAACAAAGTGACTTGGGCATCATTGCAGCTCAAGGTTTTGAGTCTTTTCAGAGAACCATAAGTTTGGAAATGGCCCTCAATATCATTGAATCTAAATTTTGGACCAAACACCATTTTATCAACCAAACTACAGCACTCACATCCAGTCATTTATTGAAATTTTCCAGGGATGATGAGCCCACCACTTCCCTTGGCAGCATGTTCCAACCCTTTCAGTGAAGAAATGGAGTTAATGAGCATGCTTTCCTCAAGGCAAGAAGGAAGAGATGCGAAATCCTCTTCCTCCAGCTCCTGAAGAAATGCCAGATCCGAGCTAGGAAATGAGCTCAGCTCTGCACCAGCATGCTCCACATAACCCCAGACACTAACCTCCTTTGTGACTGCACCCCTGAAGTTGAAAAGTTTCATTTCAACCACAGTAGCCATTCCAGTTGTCACAAAATTCAGGGCACTGACTCATTCAAGCAACCGATGGCAGTTCTATGGGGCAGCATATGGCTCTTGGCTTTGGAAAGGAAATTTTAACATTATGACTCTCGTGAGGGAAATCAGTCTGGCAGCTGAGAGCACCATTTCCTATCATTATGGGGTTAAGGACATACTAAGTGGGTCTCATGATCTATAGAAATCTCATTAAGTGGACATAGACATAAACAGAGTAGTAATGAAATACTTTTGGTGGAAATGTGACAGCTCCAAGGCACCCTATCTTTCCATGGTGATTGTGATCTTGAAAAGAAACACCTGCTTGTCAAAGAAACCTCTTCCAAGAAAAGTGGAATAAAAGCATAGAAATAATCTAGTAATTCAGTGGTTTGATTAACACAATAATCACCATCAGCACTCATTGCCCCACCTGGTATGTCAGACAAAAGCTCAAACACAGTAGGTTTATGACTAAATGCAGACTTCTCATGATCAATTTGTTTCAGTCCTTTGGATGACATAATTTCCAACAAATGATGGGGAATTACTAAAGAGAAGCCAAAACCAACTTGACTTATAGCTGGGTATATTTTAAAATCTCCAGTGTAAAGAAATAATCTAATTCATAAGATTTCAGAATATTTAATCCTGACAGAATTAAATTCTGGAGCAGTGGTGTATACTTGATTGCTGCTTGCATTCCCTGTCCAGCTGGAGGACTCCCTTTCCCCAGGAGAGTCCTGGGAGGTGCAGAAAGTTGGTGTAGCTGATTATATCACTACAGGGAAATGCTGTGTGGAGGAAGCACAACCAAAATCTAATTATTATCTGTGGAGCAAACAGCTCCATAGCTGCTGCTGCTGCTGCAGCTGAGGTAGGAGGAAGCTGCTGATGGCTGTTCTGTGTGATGTCCCCAGCTCCAGGGCACAAAGCACCTTCACAAAGCTGCCTTTCCACACTTCCAGTCAGATCAGAGGAAGTACCAGCCCCAAAGCAGAAGTGATAACTGATTAAACATCACAAAAGATGTTAGGAGTTCTTTAAAAGCAACAGAGTACCCACTTCCTAGAGGACACACAAAGACAGTAAGAAACTACACTGCTTTTAGAAGGGGTTGGGCAGCAAATGGCTGTCCTGTCTGTTTCAGAACATAAAATATTTTTTTTTCTTTTCCTTTCTGTTGAGAACAACCTCAAAACCTTGCAAATTTGTGATGTAAAGCCACAGAGAGAATCTCCATCTCTTTTTCCCTGGGGCAGCAGAGTCTACTGGTGAGGAAATTATCAAGAAGTGGGGAAGCCAGGCCCCCATCTGTGTTCTGTGCAGTCCCAACTAGGAACCAACCTCCTGGCACCCCAGGTGATGATCCCAGTCATTGTGACATTAGCATAAGCTTGTCTTTATGCAAAACTTTTGTTGCAGTGGAGATTTCAACTACAGCCTCCTCCAGCACATGAGAACAGTACTGGCTCTTCTAGAAGAGGTGAGAAAAGGAGGTCACTTGCTTTCTGTTTTTCCAGGAATTCCAATCTGGGCCCCTGAATCATCTTCCCAGTAAAGCTTTGTCAAAACTGGCATGCTCTTGTTTTTTTTTTTTTTTTTTTTTGTTTTTTTCCCCTCTTTATTTTCAGTTTTAACTAATTTGACACTCTCTAAGGAAGAAAAATCAACAGTATGTTGCTGGAAAATTTTTAAACAGCTCTTGTTACAAAGCACAGTGGTGCCAAAGCCAGGAGCAGGACCTGGGAATGGTCACAGCTCTAATCACTCAGCTGTGTGCTTTCCTACTACTAATTTGTCATAGGAAAACAGACAGTGATGATGGTGCACGGGGCCAGATTCTTACACCTCTTCAACATTTACAGCTTGCATTGCAACAGCATCTTTGGGACCTCAGGAAGCCTGGGGCCCTGTTATGTTAGGCACTGTACAAACAGAGAGTAAGATACAGTTTCTGCTCTTGGGAGCTTCCTGAGAGACTAAATAGACAAGACAGATAAAGGAGGGAGAAAAAGCAGAGAAGTGATTTGCCCAAGGTCACACAGGAAGAACTCGCAGAGCTCGGAGCAGGTCTCACATCACAGGTCAGTATATTTCCACTTGTCCAAATCCTGTCTGCAAACAAACAGCTGTGACCACTAAATCACTTGTGAGCCTCCAACAACTTCAGTGCAACTTGCTGCTTCCTAACTCCTCTGTGCATGTTTCCTACAAGGATACCAGGAGGAGTTCACCAGCATGGCACAGATGGGTGTCACTGCTGCTAGACTCACTGAGGACATCATCAATCCCAGGGCAGCAGCAAAATGCTCTGCAAAGGGATTTTTTTTTTTTTTTTTTTCTTTTTTCACATCAGAACAGCTTTGGATAGACAGTTACATTAAAACACACTTGACACTGAGCATTAGAGAAAATGCCTGCTTCCAGCAGACCCCAAATACTGTATAATCTCATCTGGCCAAAGGCTGAGGCACCCTTTGCCTTCTTGTGTTTTGCTCTTATACCAGGTTCACTGGAGAGGCCAAATGCAGTTTTACCCTTTCTATATTATGCCTTCATAAAAATACTCAGGAGATGCACAAGCATGTGCACAGAGCCTCCATCTTTTAAAGGTTAAAAGGACTGTTTTACCATTAAGGCATTATTTTTCATGTGGAATAACTGAGCTTGTAATCTGATGTGAAGCTACAAATTCCAAACTGCAAGGATGTCCATTGTATTCCACGATACATGTGCTCTACTCAGTCTGACAAAAATTATTATTTTACATTGGAATTTTTGCAGAGGTCATTTAACAACTGCTTTTCCAGAACCTCATGAAAAATGACGTACATTCTAATGAATTAAAGTGCAGTTCAAATGTTTCACTGTAGCCTTGCTCTGTTCCATGCTGCTCCTGCTGCAGGCAGGACTGTCAGCTGCATGGATTTCCCTTCTGATCAATCCATCCTCCCTCATGTCTCAGGGTAAATAGGGACCTGAGGAATGATGGCACCAAGGCCTGGACTCATCCTACCCACAAGTTTAGATGCCCACTGTGGTCAATGACCTGAAAAAATAAGAGAGAGATATGCTCACCCTCTCTCTTACCCTTCAGAGTGAGTTTCCTGAATTTGAGAAGCAGAGGGTGTCTGCCTCAGCAAGTGAGGCAGTGCAGGGGCAGGAGAGGTGCTGGTGAGGCAGAGCCACCCTCATCCCCACATCCCTCAGGAGCTGGGTTTGCTCCACACCAGCTCAATCCAGACCCAAGGAGGGAATGCCACTTAGGGGCAGGAGTGTGCTAAGTGTACTCCTGCAGCATATATGCACAGTTTGACTTCATTCATAACTCTCCCATGTTCCAAGACTGCTCTCAACAAAAACAAAGCTCTAATAAATGGGGATTGTCAGATGATTGTTTCAAAAGTGCATTCCTGCTCTGAGCTAAAGCACCAAGGCAACCAGCAAGACCTACACTGCACTAGAACCATTAATTTTTAAAAACCAAACAATATCAAGTAATTTAGCACTCAAATTGTCAGTAGGTTTTTGTTAAAAGCAGAAAGAAAACAAAATTCAAATTCTTAATATCCTTAGGAGTGTTTTCATCGCTCATTTAATTGACTTTCTCCCTAGAGCTTTTGCAATGCCACTGCATAGTAAATTGTGAAGCAGGAAGGAGGATCTTCACTATAATAAAGCCTGACAAGTTAAATTCTCCTGAACTGAGCAAGCAGAAAAACTTAAACAATAATTCAAACCACTGTATTAACCCAGGATATGACAAGAAAAAACCCCAGTTATGGGTATTGGTAGCACATGTTGCTGGACCAGTTTATGTCTCTGTGTCACTATACACTGGACTGCCCACCCTTATGTTCCACTAAGCCTGGCAAATGCAACAGCAAGAGTTTACAAAAGGTCTTTGGCTCTCAGTAAACAGTATTTTATTTCTTCTATGTTTTGCCAGTTAGTGTTGCAATCCTTGCAGCACATTAGGCTATCACCAGACATTCCTGAATTGTTTTAAAAAGGACTGTTCTTGGCACTTGCTAGAAGGCAGCAAGACCCTTCTGTTCATGTAAGGACACTGCCATACATGTAGTGCAACTGCTGCACTTTCAGGCTGGGCATTCACCCTGTGCTCCAGCTTGGGTGTATTTCATAGCCTCTGGGTACCTCTAGCAATGCAGAAAATGACTGGTTGTGCATTGAACAGCTTTTCACAGAGTGAAACATTAAAGATACAGATTTTAATCTATGAATTGTTAGGCAGCCAGAAGAAAAAGGGGAGGAACGGCCATATTCCATAATTGCCTGCAGCCCAAAAGGCAGCTGGCATCTGAGTCCTAGCAAGAAATGCTGAGCAGATTGTGGGTGCTGGCTATGGGGGAGCATTTTCTTGCTGGCATGGAAACTGGGTGTTGATTCAGTGCTGGCAAAAGCTTTCCTCTGCACCCACAGAAGTTAAATCCTCTATCACCTCTCAACAAGTACATTATGATGGCAGAAGGCTTTTTTTATCTAGCTGATGACAAGGAAGCCTGTGAGGCTTTTTGAGGATCAGAGTTAAAAAAACACAACCTGATAATGCCTTCTGTTTCTCTAAGGTGATCCTCAGCTTCACTTAATCTTGTTTGGGGAGTGGCTGAGATATCATGAAAGCTGGCAGGGAGCTCTGCAGAGCTCCTCAGAGTGGGAGAGGCAGAGGATGGGTGGGCAGGATGTCAGATGGGAGGCACCACTCACAGACCATGCCTGAATGACTCTACTTCCATCCTGTGCCACTGAAACCAGCAAAGTGCCAGTATGGATTCCAGAATTTATGACGTGTTTTACATTTAGGGGGTAACAGAGATGGAGAAGAACCACCCTCTGTAACAAAGCATGGCAAGTCTCTCCAAGAGCAGTCACCTTGTTCTGGCTTGGAGAATACCTGGCAGACTACCTGATATTTACCTTAGAACATATAAAAAATCACTGCAGGGTTGAATTTGATACATGCACACATATACCAGCTGGGAGCTGTGTTTCTGTATCCACTGCTGTTGGGACCTAGTGAAACTATTTTCTGCAATGTGTGGTTAAACTCAATAATCAGAAAGACAGACCTTGAAGGGGCAGAACTGGGACCAAGAGAAAGATCATGCAGCAAAATGCTGCCTGAAGGAACAAATTAGCCAACAGAAGATGAGATTAGTTTTAGTTTCCTCTACTGCAGTTTAACATTTTCACCATATGTCTATGGATGATGTAAGACATTAACTGTATTTCAAAAATTCAGTATAATTTTCTGACTAAAAAAAATATACCAATAATCAGATTGCTGTAATTAAAAATTGGTGCTTACAGGGAAATTTAGTTATCTGTCAAATTCAGCATTGAGGGACACAGCCTTTGTGTAAATCTGCTTTGGTTGGGTTTGTGGGCTGAGTGTCCCTTGCTTCAGCTTGAGATTTGACCCACAAACACCATGGGACCTGGATTTTCCTCATGTTGCCATGTGAATCCAGAAATCAGCCCCAGTCCAAGTGCAGGAGTTTTGCTGAGCAGCCTGGAGAACTGTCACAAAATTTTCCACACACCTGGACTGAGCTTTGAGCCTGTAACAAAGCTGAAAGCTGGCCAAGTTTCTCCTGGCTTTGTTACTGGGCTTCTTGCACAGACCTATTTTTTTTTTTTTTTTTTTTTCAAAACCAAACCATTAGGGAGAAAAGGGTTTGTGGAGGGGGAGGAGAGAATGAAAAAGAAACAAAAAGGAAACAAGAGTGTGTGTTTGGCTGCAAGAGGGAGATGCAGCATTGCAGCAATCAGTATCACTGCACGCACCAGCAGCTACACACAGGCTGAGAGCATCAAATGTGGAACAGCTCAGGGGAAGGGAAAAAAAAAAAAAAAAAAGAAAAAAAAAAGAAATTAAAAAAGAAAAGAAGAAGAAGAAGAAGAAAAAAAAAAGATAGAAGACAGCAGGAGCGCTGTTTGTCTTGGCTGGTTAGCACTCAGTCCCCACCTGCATTTGATTCTGCTCAGCCTCTGGACTCCTCCCCTCACTTTGGAGGCATGGCAATACAGGAAGGCAGGAGGGGAAGGGAGACAGAACACTTTGTACTAGCAGCCAGACCACTGTTTAACTTCTTCAGCCAAAAAACAAATATGAATATGGAAAGATTTTATGGTGAGATACATCAACAGACTGAAGCAGTTCTGAAAATCCTTCTACAGTTGCTCATTCAAGGTTTTCAACCTGCAGACTTTCCTTGTGATTAATCCCAGTGTTTGTTTTGTAGTAGTAGTTCTAAGTATTTACCAAGTGATGTGACCTGTCAGCTCTGCCACAGAGAGTTCTGTCTGCTGGGAATATTTTATGGCCTTCATAATTTGAACTTATATCCAGTCCTTGTTGCTTTTTCAGTTTCATTATGGTTTGAAAATGAAACCCAGAAAATAACCCCTGTGCTTACTAGCAAAGAAGCCTGGGTGCTGAGCAGTAGGAATAAAGCAGCTGTGAGCATTTCAAAATGCACAGAGCAAGAAAAAATTCTGTTGCAAACTATACTTCCCTAGCATTAGTAAAATTTAAATCACTCATATATTTACTTAGAAAAAATTCTTTTATGTCAGACAGCTTTTGCAGATATTCTTCCTCTAAATTCAGAGCATATTTTAGCAGCCCAAATGCTGTGCACAGGACTTAAGCATGCTGAACCTGGCAGTATGCCCCCAAACTAGGCTGTGCTGAGCAGACAGAACAACAGGCATCTTCCTCCCTTGCGCCATAAGAGATCTCAGAAACAAAAGTTCTTTTTTTTTATTTTATTGGAGATGCTTTACATAAAGAGACATCATAAAGTAAACTGCTGATAGCACCTGATGGTGCTATGGAAAGCACTTCTAGTGAACCAGAAATTCTCAGAAACTGACAATGGCAGCTAGAGAACAACAAGGTGCCTCTGAATCTACAGGAAGCACATCAGTGAAATATCCTGATGTCTTCAAAAGCCTTAGGGGTGCTAAACTACCTAAGAAACCACCTAAACCACCAGAAAAAAATTACAGCCTTTTGGAAAGCTTGAGCAAAACTGAATTGGAAATGTAAAAAGCACTATTTTCATTTTGTAAAAAAGTCTGTCACTGTAAAACCATGATATCTAAAAGCAGCTGCTTAAAAAGTGTTGAAAGTGAGTATCTGAATATTCTACTACAAATTTTCAGCTGTCCTGTGCACTATAATTATTATTTAAATTAATTAAGGTGTTTTCATCATTTTAGTCAGAAGTGAGGGAGGGAATGGCACTCCTCACTGGAAGTTGCAATGTTAAATTCTAAACATTTGGAAATGGGGAAACACAACACTAAGAGAAGAGTTAAATGAAAGCAAAAAGTTAGAAAGAGGAGGAAGCAGTAAGACCAAATCAATGCCTTTCTCCTTCCCATCCCTTCTTCTTTTCCAGCACAGGGGAGATTGCAAATGGAGGGGTTAGGAACCCAAAAAGCCACTTCTGATCTCTGAGTCACTCCTGGGTCTCAGTACTGGAGAATATTGCTATATATACTGAGTTGTTGTCCATAAGGTAACAACACCAGTAAGGTGGATTTCCACCCAAACACCATGGGGTTTTTTTTCCATGTCATTTCAGTCTTCTCCAGCAAATGATCTGTAAGTGTCAACACAGATGTGTGTTTTGGAGCCAGTCATCATGATGCTTTTTATAGTCAGTGGAGAGAAATGGGCAACTAAATTGCAGTCTACACAATTTATTTTAGATGTCTGTTTTAGGAGGAGATGCATCAGCTCTAGATATTACTTTTCTCCTGCCCCTCCTCCCAGAAACATTAAGATCAGAGAGCAACACTTAGAGTAAAATACTCACAGAGTCCAGATGAGTCACTTCCCTCTGGTTGAACCCATTGCCCTGCTGCAGTGAATGAGATTCTGGCAGTGACTTTGTTACAAAACCAGTACCACACTTATTATTGCTCAGTCTCCATTTCAGCCACCATGCCACACCATGCCACATCCCAGTCACCAGGCCAAGAGCCAACAACCTTTGGAGGCTCTGCTTTACCATTTGGGAAGATAAGCATGTTGTCCTAACCTGGGTGGGAGCAAGCATGAGCTGCAAGCAATAATAACTTGCCTTGGCCAAGGCAGTGGTTCCTACAGACCTGGACCTCAAAGGGAGGCAACAACAGGGGGTCAATGCCAAGGTTAAAACATCACAGGTCTCAAAAACAGTAATCCAAACCCTTACATCTCAGCTGAAATTGAAGAAGCTTACAGTGCTCACCCCCTTTCCCCCCCATAACAGGAACTCTCACCAACACAACTTTCTAATATCTCCAAGAATCTGGCTTTTGCTAGGTCTTCAACTGGAGCAGATTAAATGCAGCAATGAAAGACACAAATATGGACTTTCAAAGGACAGCCATTTTTGTGACAGCTTTCCAAAAAAACACAAAGACTAATCAAAAAATATCTATTCTTATTTTCCTCAAAATTCATTATCAAAGGTTTTGTGGAAGGAATTGAGCATAAGAGATTTGTAAAGACTGAAGTCTAAGGAAAAACCTAAGGAGAGTTACAAGAATTAAAAATGGCTTTCCAATGAAAAAGTTTTACACAGTATTCAGGAAAGAAAAGTTATGGGATCACAGAAATAGACCACTTTCAGTCAAAATTTCATTGCCTTTCACTCTGGTAATTATACTTTAAATTGCCCTAGATGGTGCCAGAAGCAGTCATAGAAGTAAAATAAAGGATGATAATAACACCAGTTTGGTTTTGTGGAGCCTCCATAGCTGGGTGGCACCTAAATAAAAGCATTTAAAGTGCCAGAAGCCAATTTGAGGTTTGGTTTTGGATTCATTTATGATTTGGTTTGGCTTTCAAACAGATCTAAGTATGATTGGGGTAGGGTATGAGAACACAGAACCCTCTTATATCTGTGAGGTGGGCAAGGCTTATGTTTCACCATCACTGATTTGTGGTTAGCCTCTTCTTTTGGCTATTAAATTTAATCAAGATTGTAGAACTGCTGTTTGCTCAAGGCACTGCTAGAGTCAAAGATGCTCTGCAGATGTACACATCTAGGCATGTGCAAATGTGACTGCAGAATCAGGCCCAGAATTTGGATAGCCTCTAAGTATAGAAAAGAATAGAGTAATATTTACTAAAATACAAGACTGGTACCTCAAGTAAGTGCTGACTGCTTTAACAAGGTGACCCAGGAGAAGTCATTCAAAATACCCTTTTAAGTCTTCCACAACAGAGTGGTTTCAGTGCACAGCTTTCTATCAGGAATTTGCAGGTAATGAAATCAGGGGGGAGTACTGACAGCTATATGAGCATTTAAGCCATATGCATTTATAAGAGGCTTAAATACTGAAAATTAAAATTAGAATGGCATTACAGAGTTAAGTGCTTTTGACAATGTTTTAAGTATGAATAAGATCCTTATGATTTATGAAATCCCTTAAGATGACTGGAGCATGAAAAGTGACATGATAACAACATGCCTGGTTCTAGGGTTTCTTTATGCTGGAAGCCATACATGTAGGGGCACACACCAACTTTCTAAAAACACAACTAGGTCAGGTTACACAATTCTCAGAAGAAGAGAGGAGGTAGCTATTTTTTATTGCATTTAGATCTGCTTTGATTGTCTTTGTGCTGCATCTTCTTCCATCTTGCTACTTAAACTGAGAAGGACTCCAAGAGGCCTTTCGAGTCTAAGCACAAGGAGAAGAGTTTGGAAGAACCTGAACCTTGATACTTTTTTTTTGTTTCAAAATATACAGGTGAGAATGCATCATTTATATGTTTTAATACATGCACACAGAAAACTTATTGAATGTTCATGGTCTCAAGTTTCCCAGGTATCTTTTTTCTAAATATCTGAAGGACAACCAGCATTGAAACCAAGTTTCAAAGAAGGATCACAGAATTTATTAAGGGAGAGAGAATGCATCCTGTGATAGGAAAATAGGAGAAGGTGACTTGTTCAGCCTCATAAAGGAAAGGCAAAGAAAAGATATCATGGGCCTGTGTAACTGTGACCATAGAGCATAAGATCAAATTGCAATAAAGTGGTCATGAATAAATGTAGTTAAAGTTAGAAAAAGGTTTTTAGCTGTCTGAAGAGTGAAATTCTGTAAGCTGCTTACACGAGGCTCATGGTGACAAGTTGCCTAAATGACTTTCAGATGGATTTTGAAGGGATTAGGGAAGGGAGTGATTAATTTATAGAGAGAAATTCCCAGAAAGTGTGCTCTGATGCAGATCTGTAGGTATCCAGCATATGGGCAGATACAAGGGAGTTTGAAAGGGGACTGTATCTCTGTTTGTAGTGCAATTATACCAAATTAACCTCAAGCTTTCACACCTTGTGAAGAATTAATCACCCTGCTGCCTTTGTTTCTGATATTTTCCTCCCTCTGCTGAACAACTGGATACTACAATAAGATGCAGACACACCCATGCTTCAAGGCATCACATTCCCTTCAGCATCTAGTTGGGACATCCCACTGGCACTCAATGGAGCAGCACATGTTTTTCCTTCAGGTCACACTGGCAGGTACTTTACTGGGTTTCCCTATTTCCTCAGAAGCAGTGGTTATTAGTCAGCTTTTTTTCCCACCTGGGAGTTGTATTTTGCACACAATCTCGTTTTGCAATACCCTTGATCTCTCCTGTTATACTCCTATGGCACATTGTAACATGACTTTTGACCTTCCACTGTAAATATGTATTTTTGAAGGCTAAGAAGTAGTGTTTTGTGTGCTGTGATTGCTGGGCATCTTTCTCATGGTTGCAGCTGTGGGAGATCAGTCTCAAAGGTAGAAGGTGTTTCTTTCTAACCTGATGTTCCTGAATACAATTTACTATAAAAGACCTTCATGCTCATGAGCACAGGAAACTGGAAAAAAAGTCAGCAGACTTTTTGGCTTGGGTAGAATTTGGTCATTGCATTTGAGAAAACAGTTGAGAACAGGTTTAGCATGGATTCATCTGAATTAAGTAGAACATTCAGTTCCTTCCTCACTTTGGCCTCTTGGAGGGCAATTTTCATCCCAGACATTTCAGAGCCTCAGTTTTGAATGCATATAAAGGCAGATAAAACAGACAGCTATCTAGCAGGCAAGAAAAACAAGTGGAACAGTGATAGGAAGTAGAAGAGGGAGAGAGAAGTCTGGTTTGGGCAGAGAAGAAATGAGGTTGGAACTGCAGTACCCCGAGGCATGGAAAATCCAGGAGGGGCCTGGCATTTTGTGACATAACTCTAACACAAAAATAACCTTTCTGAATCTTCAAAGAAACAGAAAAGCTGCAACTAGTTATATTCAGAGATATGCTTTGGAACAGGTATGTTCATTTTACTCTTAGGAGAAAGCAGTAGAGAGATTTTCCTACCAAGACATGAAAACCTACCCAAAGCAAAGATCAGAACTCAGAACCTTTTTCTCTCAATCCCATATTTACTCCTCTAGTGGACACTGTTTAGTAAGAGCAGATGCACAGTAAATGTACAGTAAAAACACCATATATATATATATATTTTTTTTTTAATATATATATATTTTTTTTTTTAAGAGGCAAGACCTATGAACATCTGTATTCCAATCATTCTTGAACAGTTTCTGCAGCACACATTTATGTTTCTTTGGATGAGAACTTGCTGAAGCTCTGGGTAGGCACTATGGGAGTTTTTCTCTCTGTGACAGCACTGTCACTGCCATCAATAAACCATGCATAGAGCTGCCAAAAATACAACAGTGCCTTCTGCCTTCAGAGCACCACCTTGCCATCCTTTTTTTTTTTTTTGGGGAATTGAGTCATATGCAATGGTCAATCCTTTCTCTGTGCTTCCCTTTCTAACTTAAAACCCAGCACAATGACCACCTAACTGCATTGTGGAAGGAAATGGGTAGAATTTATTACAATGGGGAAAGAAAAATGAAAAAAAAGCTTGCAGCTTCCTCAGGTATTAGGGTGGAAATGGGGTGGATGCTAACCTGGGTACAGGATTTTAATGACTGAATAAATGGCAGTAATGAGGCAGTTCCAAGGTTTATCAGATGACTGCATTCATTTGCTCTAAATATCATATTTAGTGATTTGTGCTGATTCGTCAGTTTGTGGGATTAGTTACAGTTCATTTTAAGTTCTAACTGTATTTCCATGTATTGTGTTAAGACCTGATTCAAGAGTAGTTTTATTTGATAAAAACCAGATGTTCTTAAAAGAGACTCTCTCCTTCACAGTACAAAACATTATTCTTAGCAATTGTATGTACCTTACAAAATTAATAAGCACAGCATCTCCCTGTGTGACATATGACATTATTATATTTTTCCCTGTTGAGGGAACTTTTAAGCCGTTGGGGTCATGACCTCTGTGCCTTATGAGAAATGGAAAAGCACATGGTTCCAATTTTATCTTCAACCCTGCCCTGCTGCTGACATGTATGTTTACAATACGGTTCATCTGTTGACCCTTCACTCACATTTAAAATATTAGCTAACATTTTTTGGTCCCAATCTCAATGGTGCATGGCGATTAGCTTTTAAGACCAGTTGTTTTCTTTATTGCCTTTTGACATGCACATCTTATCCAAAAGCCCTTGACTGTTTTTCTAATTTGAAAACAGCACCAGCCACAAAACCAACTCTGGCTTGTGTGGATGCTCCTGCTCTCGCTGTGACGCCTGGCACTTCAGATCTTTAAATACACAGTATTGCCCCTCTTGCAGAGGAGATGGCAAACATCCTGCCTGGCCTGGGATATCCCTGAGGAGCTGCCTGGCTCTAGCCCCACTCTTGGCCGCCCTTCAGCCCTGGCTGGGGTGGGTCAGGGTGAGCTCAGCCTCAGGAGTCTCCTGGGGGACACGGTCTGTCCCCCAAATTCCCCTGCACGAGGCTCCCTGGAGACAGCAGCTGGATCATGCTACAGGCGAGTCAAGAAGAAATCTCCTCCAGAGAAACCAGCCCTTTTCCCAAGCAGGGCTGGGTGCTGAAAGAACACACTCTGGCTTTTCAGCATGGAGAGAAAAAAGGGCAATCAGCTAAGATTGACTTTTTGAAAGGAAGGGGCTAAAAACTGAGAAAGCTTCTTATTCTCCACTCCATTTTCCCTTACATCAAAAGAAAGGTGAAGGAAAAAGGGAAGAAGTGGGGGACGAGGTATCTCATTTTAATTTCTTTTTAATAAAGGGGAAAATTTGAAGTGGAAAAAAAAGAGACATTTTCCTTCTAAGTTAAAATGACAGATAATTTAGAAAGATACCTTTAGCACTTGAATTTCTTCAAAATTTTCCCCCTTTGTTTTAAATTCTATTTTAAAATTTTAAACAACAACATACAATGTGCTCTGATAGCATGATTGTGAAAAGAAAAAGAGCACTTTCATTATACAAAAGAAAATTACTTACTTGGTTATTTTCACCATATTGTATTAAATGATACCTTATTAGGTGAGTTTATATAAATGGATGCCTTAGCTCAAACTGCATAATAGGGCATCACATTCATCGTTTGCACGAGTTCAAAATATTTTTCATAATTCTGAAGCTTGGCACTCTCAGTTTTCCTATAATCCACTGTCCCAGTAGATATTTTCAATGTGCTTATTGATGTATTTGGCTTTCCATGAAAATTCTGTAAATAACTTCCAAACCTGAAATGTACTAAGCTTATTATGCTGCTAAAGAGACCTTCAGAAGTGTTAATGCTTTCTTTTCACAGAGTGAGGGCACAGTCTCTTTTCAGTGGTTGTTATGGGAAGATATTTCAGTGACAACCAGACAGATTCAGGGTCACTGTTTCTGGGAGGAAGGGATATGGATATCACAGGCTCTGAAAACACCTGCTTCCTTTGGGTTTCAACCATCATGTATGTCCTCAAAAACCTTGAGAAGGGCTGAATTATGACAGAGAGAAAAAAGCTTCTGACATCTGTAGGCTAGAGCCATTGCTTTGTACTGTGGAAAGAGCTGGCAGAGAAAGCTGAAGTGAGCTGCTGTCCTTCCCCTAATGAGCACAGAAGTACACCTCAACACCACAGAGACACTGCTGTGTTCAGCTATAAGCTCATGGTAACTGCAGAGGGATTTCCTATTCTTTATGTTTGGGCAATCCCACACACTCCCAGGTAATTTGGCTACACACAAATACAAATATCCACATGTATATTTGTTTAATAGCAAACTGATGTATTCCCAAGCTATCCTGTAAGAGTCCAGTCCATAAATAATCTTGTTAAAGTGTTGAAGTCTTTGCTGTTCACAGGGAGTTGATACTAGTTGGAGAACCAGACCCTAAAATTGTCTTCCTTCATCACTCCTACAATTCCTGTAATCTTTTTCCTTTTTTTTTTTTTTTCATTTTCCTTGATGGCTCAAGTTGCCAAAATAGCAGACATTGGCCAAGAGACTTGGCAAGCCCGTGTGTCAGGAGCTGATGCCAATGGCAGTTGGGGGAACGGCACTGGTGTTCAGCATAATTGGCTTTTTTCCTCTGGGTAATGAAGACATCATACTGCTTCTGCCCTCCCATGCCTGTAACCTCTGATCAGGGATGTGGAGTCTCTGGGAATGAAACATGGAGCCTCTCACTGCTGCATAAAATCAGTGAAAGCCAGTGCCACCAGGGAAGCTGTTACTTGCCATGTTGGCAATTCACTAATCGCCTCCATTATCACACTGGCAAGGCAGACAGATGGAGGCAGCACTCCTGAGTCATCTGCAAACTGTGGTCCATTTCCACATACAGCCATTTCTAAAAGCTTATAACACAGCCCATCTTTACTTATTTGCATCTTTGACTCATGCAGGATTTAAAACTGTATCATTAGCAGGCTGGATCTGTGCCACTTAGGCAGGACAAAGCGTTTTCCCCTTCAGCAGATGTGTGCAGGTCAGGTTTTGAAGGGAAAAAAACAACCCATAAATTCACCAGCTCAAAATTATGTAATTTTAGGAGGTTGGATTTCCTGCCTTCCACTCCACCAATACATAGCAAGTAGAATACTTAAAGCTTTCTTAATGCCTGCTTGCCCACAATTCCTGTAACCTTGAGACAAAGAAGAGCAGAGAGATTTGTTTCACAACACTATCAACACTGGTCAAATTATTAAAACATGGCCATACAATTATTCCTTACATCCCTAAAAAAAAAAGGCTCAGCAGCAGGAAGGCATAGTGATCAAACAGCAAAGCCTTTGTATTTGTACCTTTTCCATTATTTCTGACCTCACCATGGAAATACGCATATTTTATCAATAAAGAAAAAGACAATAACTTGTTCCAATGTGACAACTTTTGCAACATGACAATGAATGACTTAGTACAAGAAAATGTTATGTCTCAGCATCAGTTTTCTTCTATTTGCTTTACACTTCACCCCCTTAAACCATAACTTAATTCTCCAACCTGTGCAAGAGCACTGAAATGTATTTGACCATCTAAATCAATTAAATTTGATTATTTATTATTCCTCTGACACATGTGGCATCATCACCAGCTCTTCTTCAGGTCAGCTCTTCTTCTGACCTGCTCCAGCTCCATGCCTCTTTTTCTCCCTCTCCATGCCTGATTTTCAACTGATCTTTTATCTAAAAAAGGACCCTCCCTTTACTTTACTTTGTAAAAACTTAGTGAGAAGAGGGCTGGGCCTTGAGGTACTACCATAACTCAAATATTATGATTACTATTAATAACAACAAGAGCAACAAGATTAGGCATAGATGTCACATTAATATTAGAAGTGCTGTGTTGACAGCTTCACTTATGCAGAGGTAAACACTCATGTTTAAAACCATAAAAAGCAAGGGAATGTCAAAGTGTACACTGACTTAAAAGAAGCTTTAACTGTTATAGCATTGTGGAAGACATAACAAGAAATGCTTCAGGTACTACATACATACAGATTTATGCACACATGTCCTTCATCTATTTTTGTGTGAATGACTTTCACACAAATCCTTTGCTGAAGTTCAGAAAACCATTGAGTTTTCTGTTTACTCAGATAAAATAGTTACAAAACAGTAACTCTTACTGAGGGTGACTTCAGCAGAGAAAGGAACTCTACATAGCAAAAAAGCACTTTCAAATTCTAACTGTAGCAGATGTTGTTTTGGTCATTTCTAGCTGGCTGTGAAGTTAGAGCCTCAGAACTGTGGTTTCATGTGTGGTTCAAGCATTGGCTGCATTTATGCTGGGAGAAAAAAAAAAGGATTGTTGCATGCAGGATCTGGCATGCATTGTTTAAAAAAAGCCCACCAAAACAAAACCCCAAACCGTGTCTGTCTTCAATTATTTTCCATTACAGCATTGTCTGCATGTAATTGCTCCATGTTTTCCATTAAGGAGTGCCAAATAAATGAGCATGTTAGAGTATAGGATGTACAAATTCCTGCAGTGATGCTGCCCTGTATCAGTAAATAACATGAAACACAACCCCCCTTGACCTGTGTGACATTTTCATACAATTAATCTGTGGTTTTCAAGTGTCCAGCATTATTTACCATATCTTCCATCAACAGCTGAGACTGGGGACTCAGAGAAAATCCAGGCAATGCAAACTTACACAGTGCCTTCAAAGAGGTCTTAGCTGAGACTAAATGGTCAAATGCTTTGTAAATGGGCTGTTGCCAGAATATGCAAACATGATTTTGGGCTTTGTCTTTTTGGTCTTGTTTCTAAAATTTGAGTGGGGCTGCACATCACAGAGTAATTTTTGTGTATTAAGAAAAGCACTTTCACAGGTTTCTACAAAGATGAGGCCCCACATGGCAATTTGGTTGCTCCCCAAAACCATTCTTTTTTATCATTAGTCTTTCTGCAAAAGGCTTTGTCTGCTTCCATATCCTGGCTATGTGGATCAGGCTCATTAGGCTGGGGACAGGAGGAGCCCCCAGGAGCTGGCACCTGGGGATCCTGAGCAGCCTCCCATCTGAGCAAGGCTTGGGCATCCCTTCCCAGGAGCAGAAGGCATGTGGGAGCAGTGCCCACCAGGAAGCAGAACGTGCCAAACAAGATGCAGCATCATTTCTGAGATGTAACAACTCAGGAGGCACATTGTGATTTGCCACCCTATGCCAGTTAATGCCATCCTGCACAGAGCTGGTCCTGGGCTCAGCTCAGCTACAGTGAAGGTTTGTCTTTTTGCATCAATACTTATCAGTACCTTTAAGCAGAAGAAGTAGTATAGGCCCCAGAATAATTCCATTGTACAGCAGGAGTTAATATAACTGGCCTATAACACACATGTGGCTACTTCTGCTGAGGGGTATCAGTGAGCAAATTGGTCAGCTTTGGCAGTTCATAAATAAGCTGTAATTATCCACTGGAAACAGCATAGCTACACCTTAACTACAACACAACATTACCATTCCCTTATTAGTCTGACCAAGCTATTGAGATATATACACCTAAACAGAATAAATCCATGATCTTCTCACTGCTAAGCTGTGCTACTGCCTCCTTTCCCTTTTCCTCAGCAGTGCACTGCCCCCACCCCAGCAGTGCTAGCTGCAAACTCGAGACTGCACACTCTTGGGTATAGCCAGCTGTGCTGCTAGAGGGGAAATCTGAGCATATGCACACTCCAAAATGAAACTCAAATAACAGCAGAGAAAACAAAACAAAGCTGCTTGTGTAAGAGAAGACAGAGTCACACTCTTTCACATTAATGAGGGAATGGTGCCCAAGTGGAGTCTGACACTCCGTCACAGGAACATCTGCAGAAGAGGTTTTGAAAAGGTCAAGAAGTTATGATTTGCAATGGAAAAATACTCAACTGCTATCTGAGCTATTCTTAATTGAACTTGACAGAAGACGTGTGCACTGACACTGTGAGGATATTCAGAAACTGAAGCTGGATCAGCTTCCTAATGGAGCAAGAGAGAAATATATCAACTGCTAAAGAGGCTGAACTTTCACTGGAATGGTTGTTTTTTTAAAATAAAAAACCTGATGCAGTGAGGAACAAAAGCAATTACAGCACACATTGAACAGAATAGATTTTAAGTACAGCTGCTAGCTCTGACTCATTCTGAGGGGAAAAAAAATCACTTATTTTGAGGGGACAAAACCAAAAATACAAAATAAATGGAGTTTTTAACCTAGTTAATGATAGTAGCTGAGTATCTGGTTAATAAAAGCAATTGATTTTTTTTGTTCAGACTATATCCAAAAATAAGTGACTAGTCTGAAAGCAAAAAGCCATTGTGCTAAGAGAGCAGACTTTTTCTGTTACCAGTACAGCAGCTTTCTGTGTGCTGTGGGCTTCTTCAGGCAGGGTAACTGCCTTCTGTGCCTTTGAGTAACTCCTAATGATGCTGACTGGATCCTAGAAAAAAGGAACTACACAGACTCCCACCCTACCCTCATTAAAAAAATTAAAAACCACCTCAAACCATATATATATGTATATGTATATGTGTATATATATATATATATATATATATATATATATATGTGTGTGTGTATATGTATATATATATATATATATATATATATATGTGAATCTATTTGATTACAAGAATCTACTTCAAAAACACACTCACTCTGCAAAATGGAACCAAGCCCTATTCTCCTGCCCATTTCACATACAGCTTGCATCTAGTTAGCAGCTCATACCACATTCCTTAAATATTTTCCTTTCCAGAAAGAAGACACCTCCAGCATCAACTTTCTTTAGCCCATGCCATAGTGAAGTAGCCTTTCCCAGAGCCTTTAATTCTCCCTCAAATACTGTATTCTGTGAGCAATCTTTCCCACTAGAGAGGAAAGCTCCTGGAACTGCTCAGCATGTTGGGATGCATGCCAAGTGCTTGGTAGCTGTGGGCCTTTGGTTGTAGGTGCTTACACCTGCACAGAGTTGCAATAATTTATTCTGAGAAAGGGGTAAGAGTAAAACCCTGGTCTACCTGAAGTTAAAGGACTTTTTTCTTTAAGGTAATTTACTTACATTTGGATCTCCCTGTCACAAAATGGGAGTAAGAGAAATCAAAGGGTGGAAGTGTGACTGACATGATTTGCTGAACAGCACACGTAAATGAGTCTGACTGAAATGCAGAAGTGGTTCCACAAGCACCATTCCCTGACATGTCTGAGCTCAGACCTGACCCATCAGAATATGGGCTTGGAAAACAAAAAGTTAAGGAACTATATAATCCATAGTGACCTAAAGAAGAATTAGGATAAAAGTTTCTCCAAGTTTCCCACAGTAGGTGGGAAAGAATGGAAGTGAAACATGCTCTTTCTTTTACCCTTAGTTCTACCAGTGCCTTTCCATGTCTTCTCTGCATGCAGGAGCTGCCTGTGCAACTGGGAAGTAGTAATTTTCTAGTGCATGCCTTTTCAGCAGCTGTTAGGACATCTGGATAGAAATCCATCTGGTGCTTAGCATAGCAAACACCACCATAAACTTTCAGAGTCCCCTTCCTTTTGCAGTTACATGAACATGAAACAACAGTGAGGCTCGGAAGTAAGTGTTGCTTCCAGAATGGGAGGTGGGGAGCTGTGAAAAGAGGGAAGATTTTTCAACATGGAGCTTCAGAAAAAAGTCCTGACTCCTTTCAAAGTCTCAGGGATAAACTTTTGACTCCCCAAAGACAGCATTATCTCCAAAGAACTGTAGAGAGTTTGATTTCATCCCATCCCATCCCATCCCGGGTATTTTTCCGTTAGGGTTTGCACAGAGCCCGCAGGATCAGGGAAGCGCCAGCTCTGAGTCTCTCAAGTTCTGGTTCTGTTTTCAGTAGTTATATATATTGTGCTCTGTGTTGAATTAATACTACAATAAAAGTCCTCTCACTTGTTACTGTATTTGTGTAACGCTCAAATTAACTGGGAAGAGTTATTTGAGAGAAGCTAATCCAATGCACATCCAAAAGCACATCAGGTTTTAATACAGCAGCTATCTACTAACACACTGCATGGTCAAGGGGAAAAATGCAGCCAAATCTGTGTTGCTCAATGTCAAAGACAGGCAGAAATGCTGCTTCTGACTTAGCAACTCCCCCACTGCCCAGGACAACAACAAGAACTCAATAAAGAAGTGTGAAAATCTTCTTGGTAGGATGATGGCTTAACATGATTTTGTGCTTCAAACAATGATTTGCTGTCTTTATGTTCCCAATGGAAATCCCTCGCACCTGAGAAGTGAAATGCTGGGAGATTGCCTGGCTACACAAGAGCTACAGATGTACATCACTAGAAAAAGAAAGGCCCTGTTTCAGGTTCCTGACCTGTGAAAGAGCCATGGGTAGAAGATATGCAGAGGAGTTTTTAAGCTTCTTGAAATATTTTGGCCTTTCATTTTCTGTATATGTATAGCCTGGCTGATATAGTTTGGATTATGTGTATAGTACTATGTAACTGGTTGCTACAAGAGGTGCTCCTAACACAGGATCTGTTAATCAATTTACTATTTTAAGCTAAAAAAAGATTTCCTACTTTTTTTTGCAAGATCAATGTGGATTGCCTCGTGTACACACAAAGGCAAAGTTCCACTGCACTCACAGAAGTCAGGTATGCAGCATTAAAAATTTTATCCTTCATATTTACATTATATCTATCACAACAGTTTTTGGTGTTTCAGTTGGTACTAAATTACCTTTCATCATCCATAAGGAAGTGGAATGGCAAATCTACCTCGACCCTAGAGGCATGGATATCTAAGTTGCAAGGACAAACCTCAAAAGGGGGCTCTTCCATGAAAATTGCTGCTCATTGGACCAAAGGGCATGACATGGCATCCCCTACCATGCATCAGCCTCTGGGAAAATGGAATGGACTGAAAAAACTACACTGAGAGCAATGGGTCTGGGGACATTCAAACATATGGGTACATATTTAGGGAAAGCCACCTGCTCAGTCAACACTAGGGGATCTGCCAGTTGGGCTGACCATGCCCAATTCAATTTATTACATATTAAAGAAAGGGCTAAATATTAAGAAAAAAAAATAGTGCACATAAAAAATATGCTGGGGAGGACAGGCAAAGGCAAACCTATCCATGGGATTGCTTTTGCTCAGGGACCCAGAGGCAAATCATGGAAGTCTGATATATTCCTCCAGGGGATTTGATTTTGAGTGAGAATAGCCAATGATTTGAATTATGTGATGCTAATTCTATATGATAGTATATGTAATCCCTACTGTGCTTGCTATATGGAGTATCAACAACATTACAATAATAATTGCCTGTATTAATGAAGAATGAAATTTGAAGAATCTCTGGCAATAATAGAATGGTGATGGAACCAGAACTGGCTTTGGTGTGTGACAATCCAACACCACAGACCATTTCTCCCACCCTTTGTACTGCAATGACAGATGGATCCCAAAATCACTGACTAAACAAACTCAATGGAAATTTTAAAGGGATGACCCACAGACAAAGGGAATGATGCCTGTGTGTATATATCCAAAGACAGGAAAGGATGCATTGAAAGTGTGGGGCCTGGGCATGACATAAATGGTATAGAGTAATGGATGGGTGCTTTGCTGGTTTCAGCTCAGATAGGGTTAATTTTCTTCCTAGTAGCTGCTACAGTGCTGTGTTTGGGATTTAGGAGGAGACTAATGTTGACACACTAATGTTTTAGTTGTTGCTAAGCAGTGTTTACACTAAGTCAAACACTTTTCAGTTCCTGCACCACTCCACCAGTGAGTGGGCTGGGAGGCATAAGGAGCTGAGAGAAGACACAGCCAGGACAGCTGGCCCAACTGGCCAAAGGGATATTCCATACCATGGAGTGCACACCCAGTAAATAAACTGGGAGAAGTTGGCTGGGAGGAGCCAATCACTGCTTGGGAACTGGCTGGACAGCAGTTGGCAGGTGCAGGTGAGCAACTGCACTGTGCATCACTTATCTCTTTCTCAGGTCATGCATTTCACTTTTTTTTACCCTCCAATGCTCTCCTTCATTCCACTGGGGTTGGGGGGGTGAGTGAATGAACAGAATTTGAGGGGGACATGTTCAGAGTCCCACATAGCTGGTTGCTACAAGGGACGCTTCTAACACAGGATCTGTTAATCTGGTTTTGAGTTCAGTACATTAAACAACTGACTGTTTTAACAAAAAAAACATTTGCTACTTTTTTCAAGAGCAATGTGGACTGCCTTGTGTATATACACTGGATGTGCACTGCACTTACAAAAGTCAAGAATGAGATTTAAAAAAAAAATCCTTTATATTTACATAATATTAACAGTTTTTGAAGTTCAGATTGATACTAAATTATCTTTCATTAACAAGCTGTTCACTGCAAGCAGTAAAGAACAGAAATACTAATTGCAGTGGGAAGTTATAGATGATTTGGGGAAAGTCCATAAAGTTTAAAACTGAAACTGAACTACAAAGTTAGGAATATACATTAATTTAGCTTTGGTTCAACCAGAAGATTGATAAAGACCGAGGAGTGTTTGTATTGGCAATTATGAGTTGAGGATTTCTGTGGACTGGTACACTTGTAAAGTTGCATCAGAAATTAGTAAATTACTGACATACATAAATATACACACATACATATACATATTCTGTCTAAACAGTAACATCTCCAACCTGAACAAGCCTTTTGGCAGATCAAGACTGGGAGGGTTTTGTTTTTAGAAAGAGAGAATGAAAACAAGGGCTGCCCAGGATGACATTCTGCCCTGAAGCTCTGACTGAATTTCTTTTCATGTTATGTAGTTTATCAGGATCTTATCCATGGAATAGTTTGCTAAATTAGCAGCTCAAACAGAAGAGATTGCATTAATGTGGGTCAGGGGAAAATTAATTCCAAAGTTTCAAACTCCCAAGCCCAAATCCTGCACTTACATTACTGTGGATTTACGCCAGTGTAAATGAGAGAAGAATTTGGCCCCTGACCTTTTCCAAGCAGGTCATTATAGTTGAAATAGTAACTGATCTTAGAAAAACATTTTTGCTGCGAGGTATTTATTTCTGTATAAAGGTTTATGGAACATCATATTCTTTGCCCTTTAAGACTGATACTCACATATGTAAACACCACTGGGCCATAGCTTAATCCAGCCTCTCTAAATCTGGCTAAAACAATGGAAATATCTTCTGAAACCATTGTGGGTTATATCCAATATAGTTAAAAACATCTGACTGCAACCGCAAATATGCTGGTATTTGGTTGTGCTATAAAAACATTTTTATGTCAAATACAACTGGGACTAATACAGTAAACTACAAGTATGGTTAACCCTCGGAATGAACCACATTTAGATACTTGAAAGTTAAGGTAGTCTGCACTGATTGCATGTTCCTATGAAGAGCATAAAATGAATGTAGGGGATAAAAACCTAATTACTAGTATTAATAGAGTAATTGGCACTTCCATAGCACCTTCCATGCTATACTATAAACATACCAGCAATGTGATCAACTCTGCAGCTACTTGCTCTCCTGAGTGCTCAAGATAAAACTGAGTCCAAATGCTGCTTGTTAAGTGAATAAACCTGTGCCCTATTTCCCTCCACACCTACATGTGCTCAAGTGCACACACACACAAGGAACCATTTCAGTGCCCACCAGAACCAGGGGGCTCTAATCAGTGCTTAGAAAAGCACCAAGGAGGAGAGAAAGGGAAAGCAGAGTAAGGTGGGGCTGCAAGGGGAGTGTTTAGCTGGCACAGAATGGTATTACACAGAAAGGCAGGTTGGACACTTGGTTACTACAAAAAAAAAAAAAAACCCAACCAAAACCCCAAAAGCATTTAAATAGAAGTAATTGAGAATTTTTGCTGAGAAAAATGTTTTCCAAGTAAGTGGTGTTCCAGGACAAGACAGAATAGCACTGAGTATAGTGCAGGGCCTTGGGTTTGCTAGCTGGGCTGCTGTGACAGAGCTGTTCAGTCCACCAGCTGTTCAACACATAAATAATGGAAATGTTTGTGGTGCATATGTAAAATATATTTGTAAGATAATGTATATTTTTAAATAAAACTGGTATCTGTGAGTTAAACTCATATAAATGTGTAATGTAAAATAACAAGAGATGCTCAGGAACCCATGTACCATTACCTAAAAGGACTCAAGAACTGCAAATTCTGCATCTCATGAAAAACCTTTTGGACAGAGGCTGCTGACAAGTCTTGCTATGGTGATGAAGAAGATACTACCCCTAACTGCCCCCTCTGGTGACACTGCTGGACTTAGAGCAAAATAGGCAGAAGGGAGCACTCCGGGGACATTTGTCTGTCAGTACAGGCACCATGGCTCAAAGCCCTGATCTTTCCTCTCAAGTACTTGATTAAGCATGGCTTCCACGCTTGCACCATGTCACTGCTTTGGAAATCTATATTTGTTCTGTATTATATTAATAAAATATTTATTATGTACAAGATGTTTGTTTCGTTCTCTGTGCCATTCCTAATTCTTCTCTATACAGCATCTGGGGAATGAATGGAAGCTTTCATCCATAGGGACTCCTTATCTCTTCCCTGATTGGTAACAGCAATTCAGTGCACACCTTGTATAAAGCAAGAAGGTTTCTCTCTGTATGCATTACTCCTCATTTACTGACACTGAATTTCACCTGCCATTCAGTGTCATGCACACAACTAATTTTAAATGCCATTAGCTAAAATAATCTTGGATCACTGACAAATACTGTCATCTCACCATTGTGCCGACCACTCATGACTATGTTGAACAGCTCAAGCTCCAGGCCAGATCCCTGTGGGAATACACCATTACCTTCCTAGCCATTTACTCACAGCCATTGCTTCCCATCTTTTAAATCCATGGGGGATCCATGACACTATTCTGAGAGGGCTTAAGAGTCCTTTAGCAGAGAACTTGTCAAGCCCCTTTGGCAATCCATGCCCAGCATTTCAAATAGGTCACTCTTGTCCATGTGAGTGGTGGCTCCTGTATCTCCAATAATTACACTATTCCCTGACTGGGAAGTCATTAAAATATTTTTTCCTACTATAATATAAATGTCAATTTTACACTTCTAAAATAAATAAACAGGGCTGCTATGGATTTCAGCAGTAGTCATTTTACAGTTATGTGTAGAAACAGTGCAAATAAGATAACCTTCTCCAGCTGCTGGATAATCCGAACCTGCCTAAGTTTCCTTGACCTTCACTAGGAAGTAATTGTCAACTTATTTCAATTAATTTACAAATATTAGTGCCATCTGTTTTTGTAGAAAGCAGCCAGTGGTTTTTATTTGTACATTCACTGCAAATCTCTATCCTCACAGTCTAATTACTTGCATAATTTTAATAAGACCATATATATGTGGCTGAATTCACTAAACACTTACAGCAGGTCATTCAAGCAGGTACACAAGCAGGTTCCTCACTTGACTGCTGTCCCCATCCAGCCACACACCAAGTCTCACTGACTTTCTCACACGTCTGCCTGTGAAGACTGTGGACAACATTCAATCTTGGACCTGATCCTATTCTATTCAATTCAAGGGTAGTGTTTTCAGCAGTATTATAGAAGTACAAATGTATAGAAGTATAAATGTAGTACTGTGAAACTTTTCAGCTGCTCAGCTACAGCACCTTTCAGAGTTTAGCCAACATCTTAACAGTCATGCAATGAACTTGTATGCTTGTAATTCAAATTGCTATATCTGAAAAGATTAAAAGCAAACACAGTTAATTGCTACTTAGCTCAACATTCAGCATTTTCCTTCCACAACATTGTGATCACATGGTGAGCGCTGAGCTCCTGTCTTAGATTAATGGTCAATATCCACCACAGCAAGATAACAAATAATATCCCTTAATGTACTTAATCATTAAGCATCCTTTTAAAAGGAGCTGCTAGCATTGTTAAACTTTCCAACTCTTTGATATCAGATTGATTGATCCTTATTTTCCAGTAGAACAGACCCAATGAAAAATGTTCTGTTATCAGTTCACATTTTTGTTTATTAAGAACTTCAACTGCATTTTGTTAGTCAAGAATATGAACCTCTGGTATAATACACAATATTGAAGAGCTAAAGTTGTCAACTACAAAATGAACAACAAAGTTTTAGTAGCTTATTACAGTGATGCATTTGCTTGCTTCATGTTTTGATTTGAGTACTTAGATTTATATATTCCCGTATAGAAAAGCTTTGTGAATTAGGTAAGAAAGCATAATGTGTATTTTGCTTTTGGATATCAATGAAACAGAGAAGCAGCCTTAATCACATAACTCCTCTGATCTTCATAATTGAGACCATCCCGTTTGTACTGTATCTCATATGTAACTGATGAAAGAAACTGTGTGGGAGTAAATGTGTGGGAGGTGAATTTATTTGTGTTTCAGAGCTACAGCAGCAGCTGGTCAGCAGGTTCAGTCCAGTTCTCTCTAGTCAAAGTAGCTCAGGACCAGTCAGATTGAGATCTTTTATTAGGAGTGGTTTGGGAGGAAATGCAAATTGTTATTCAAAAGCAGACAGCTGGAGAGCAGGAAAAGTGGGGAGCAGCCATGAACCATTAATATCTACTTGCTAGTCTGATTAGTTTACCAATGAGAAAAGAGTGGGACATGTTGTGTCCCTTACTCCTTACCCCCATATATTTTAGTAGAGTGTATATATACTCCCTACTGTACCCATACATGTTTTAAGAAAGGCACGAATGACACCAAAATAAAATTCCTGCCAAGTTCTGATGAGAAATCCTCCCCCTTCCTGCTCCTCTTCCTTCCCTCAAATGGCCACTGCCAGCACGTTAGTGCTGAGCAACAGCTGAGAGGCAGACAAAGAGAGCTCCACACGACCTCAGTGCAACAGCAGCCACTCAGACACAGCAGTGACCCCCACAATAAATACCCTCCTGGCTTACAGAGATGAAATCAGGAGGATGAGCTAGCCCAGCTGAGCTCATGTACATGGAGGACAACACCACATATCTCTGTAGGAATGGACAGAGCATGGCAAAAGCCCTTTCTGCACTCATCTGATTGCCACATGCCTCAGCTGTGCAGGGGCACCTTTGGTTTTTCCCCAGGCAGAGGGTAGGAACCCCACAGCCTTCTGCTGCAACTGAAGAGAACTTAAAAGCAGACTGTGATTTTCAAAGCTGAAGGTAATTTGTCCTGTATTATCTCTAGGCTGCCTTCTTGGAGAACATGTACAGAAAATAAGCTGCACAGTGGAGGAATACCTTTCATGCCTTCCATACTGGAGCACACAAAGGCTCCAAAGATTTTATTAATTCAATTCATCCACACTCTCAAACCTTTAGGCAGTGGGGAGTAAGCTATTTATCTTCTGGTTTCTTGTAAGGAATTCACACTAGACCCGCTGCTAAATCATTTTCCCTGTACTACTAGTACAGGAAATTAACTATAAATGAACTATGAAAACAAATAATTCTGCTGCAATTTTCCACCGATATTACTTTACCATTTTAGTACATTTAGGAAAGGCAATATAGATTCAAAAAAAGAGTTACAACTTATTTATATACTGATCCTTAAATTATGCCCTTTCCTCTTTTAACAGGCCCTACTTATAAGATATTTCTTGCTTACTCTGCAGAGGAATACTGAAGCTGGACCATCCTTATGACTACAGCATCATAGCACTGAAGATAATTTCATTCTGAGCCTACTATTTACTGAAATCTGTGAGGGAGGAGATATTCTTTACTATAAAGCAAACAGCTTCTGATGTTTATATAAATTGTGATATTGAGATATTCTGTGCTTTTTCAGTAGTTACTGATTTTTTTTCATAATTTCCTCCCTGTGCAAACACTGCTGCATTTCTTTAGAAAGATTAAGCACTAAAGATTTATGCCTTCATTAAGGTCCATGTTTTGATGAAATAAGAGATGGTGTGCTTTAAAGACAGACTATGCAGTTTGTTCTGAAAATGTTTTTTAAGCAACACACCGGGGCAATTGTGGAGAAGCTCTGAAGTTCGGGGGATCTACTCTATAATGTTTGAAATTTCCTTGAAAAAGTCTTACACCAACAGATTGTCAAATTATTTGACACAGAAAATCTGCTGAGAGATATTTATTGAAATATGGTAACTAAAAGTATGCATTCTGCAAGTTGGGGGTTTTTAATATGTATTTACAGGGCAAACAAATTAAAAATCACAATGCTCTGAGCTAAACACAAACAGCAAAACTTCAATTTTGCCCCACTGTAATGAGCTTATTTTAAGAAATATAAATCCTTTAGCAAATCAGTGATGTGCATTCTTATCAGGGCTGTGTTCTGAAGCACTAAGTGGGAGCTGGAGTGGGCAGTAAACTGAGTGTCTGACTTGATGGCAAGTGCAAGTCTCCTGTGCTGCAAAAATCAGGCAGTAAGCATCTTGTTCTTCACATTTTACAGCAGAAGAGCCATGTGGAAATGAGGTTTTCCACCACTGCAGATTGCAGGCTACAACCCATCAATTTTAATGCAGTTTACCATTTAAATAGCTAGGGCCAAAATCTACAGTAAGGATCTGGAGATGAAGCCTTTATAGGCTGAGTGGGAGTAGTGTGTGCTCCTGGTTTTTTTTTTTTTTTTTTTTTTTTGTAGCAGTACAGTGGTAGGTGTTAGAAGTGAAGAAACCAATTTTCTTTTGTCATGAAAAACATATAAATCTACAAATTGAAATCTCAATTCAAAAGGAGTTTTCTCTGAGAAATCTTGAACCAGATGTTTTTGTGTAAAATCCCAGCCTCACTGAATTCAGTGGATTAAACATCAGTTCCTTCCCTGGAGACACCACTTCACTTTCTGTTCAAATTTCTTCCAAATTAACATTTCCCTCCAGAAAATATTTAAAATAACTCTTTTCCCCCCTCTCAAAAAAAAAAAAAAAAAAATTCTCCCCCTCCCCAGTAGGAATCACTTTTTTTTTTTTTTGCCAGAAGCACTTTGGTCAGACCTACAAAGGAGCTGCAGACAGAAGCCATGAACAGATGTCCTCTTTGGGACCCTGCTGTGAGTTGGAAGGGGTTACTACTCTCAGCTGCTCAGCACCATTCCATGCTCTCCTCATTAAGGATCACCCCCACTGATGTGCTCATTGAACAGTTTGTATGAACACTTCCTACATGGCACAGCTTCAGGCTGAGCCTGTTATCTTGGGACAGACCAACGATGAGCAAAACAAATGGAGCTGATTTTTGCTTAAAACAAATGAGGGAGCTCCTGCACAAGTGGAGGGAGTGCATGGACAGGGCAGCAGCCTTTGGCAGGGGAAGCACAGCAAGTGGCTAAAGGCAGGAACTTATTCTGGTGACATGGCTGGATTTGGAGAAATCTCTCCATGGCTCGAAGTAGCAGTTCCTCCAGCATGTAATGGATGCAGAGTTGCCCAGACATCAGAAGGAATCTGGCTCCAAGAGGTTCAACTAAAAGATCATTTGTCCCCAAAGTGGTATCACAGACATTGAGAACCACTAGGAATTACAGAGAACAGCTACCCAAGCTGCAGTTCAACAAGAACACAAGTAAATTAATGAAAGTTTAACTCCCCCACAAAAACCACGTTCTTGTAAATTCCTGAGCAGCAGCATCCTCTGACTACTTTACAACTCTTGGGTGTATTTTGGCCCATGAAATCTGCCTGATGTGCTGGAACTCAACTGCCCTCACCAGACAAGCAAACAAGCAAACCTCCTTGGCCACGCAATTCTTTCAGGAATTAAGAAACATTCATAGAGGTTCTCACATCTTCCTAACGACAACAAACAGTTAGTCAAGTTACCTTTGTTAAGCAAACCAATTTTCATTGCTTTCATTCAAACGGCCTTAAAATAGAATTCTTGCCTGCTTTATTTTGTCAGATGCAAAGAAAACTGAGAAACTGTATCCATTGTTCCTTAAAAGAGCTTATTAGTGAAACAAAGACCTTTTTTTTCCAGTGAGTGCTGTTTGTGCAGTTACTTCATGACATTTATTTGGATTCCGTCCCAGGGGAAAAAGGCCAAATTCAGTTTCAGCACTTGCCTACTACAGCATAAACAGTCATTAGTTAACAGATCTTTTTTGGCGGTCTTTATGTAGCCTCCAACATCAAAGCACGTGATATCCATGAAATAATCAAAGCAACATATGTACACTGAAGCACTGTACGTACATTATTTTTCAGTAGCCTAGCAATCCTCAGAAATTTGAAGAGGTTCTCCTAGGCCTTGAGCCAAAGCCCTTGGAAGCTGATGCTTTTTTTTTTTTTTTTTTTTTTTTCCTTTGACTTCAATAGATGCCGAGTCTGGTTGTCAGATAATCACTGCCATGTTAATGGCAAACTACTTTCCATTTTTGTATTAATTTCCTGCTCAAGGAAGATACAGGACCAAAAGCACAGAAGAATGAAATAATTTGCCCTGTTTCTACACAGGGCAGAGAAAGCCTGGGTAACAGCAGCCAGAACCCCTCTTAGAGCTTCACTGATGCATCCTAACCATGCCATGGAAGAGTGAGTGGATGCTTCCTTTGCCACAGCTTTTCCCCCTATGAAGGGCAGTAAAAAATCCTGCAAAAATCACAGTGGTTTTTGTGCTGGGTCTACTAGAATTGAGAAAAGGCCAATTTATTTTCTCCTCTAACACCAAGCTGCTGGCAGTCATTTCTCCTCTAGGTGCAAGTTTTTAGGGAAATGCTGGCTATCTCAGTACTGGCTGTCTCATACCTGGCTTTGGCTCCCATTTTTCTAAATCCTGCTACATTACTGGCACTGCCTATACTTTTCAGGTCATGTGTAACATCACAGTTTTTCTCCAAGTCCTTCAAAGCAGGGAAAAAAAATCCAACCAAAACTAACAAAGCAATGCATTTTCCAACCCCTCCTAACATGAGCAAGTGACATGAGTCAGGGGAATAACCTTTTCCTGCTGTTAGCAGCCAAGTGTCCTTCTGCCCTTGCTCTGCATTTGGGCACTCTGAGATCTGGCTCTTAAACAACAGAGAAATGCATCTATAAAGCAGCAGGCCAGCAGGTGAAGGGAGGTGATCCTGTCCCTCTGCTCTGCCCTGGTGAGACCCCACTGGAGCACTGCATCCAGCTCTGGGCTCCCAGCATGGGAAGGACATGGACCTGTAGGAATGAGTCCACAGCAGGTCCACCAAGATGATCAGAGATGGAGCACCTCTCCTGTGAGGAAAGGCTGAGAGAGCTGGAATTGTTCAGCCTGAAGGAGAAAAGGTTTTGGAGTGACCTAATTGTGGCCTTCCCATACCTGAAGGGAGCCTACAGGAAAGAGAGAGAGGGACTATTTACAAGAACAGGTAGTGACAGGACAAGGAGGAATGGCTTCAAACTGAAAGAAAGGTTTAGATCAGATATTAGGGAGAAATTGTTTACTGTGAGGCACTGGCAGAGGTTGCCCAGAGAAGTTGAGGATGCCCAATCCCTGGAAGTGTTCAAGGCCAGGTTGGATGGAACTCTGAGTAACCTGGTCTAGTGAAACGTGTCCCTGCTCACACCAGGGTGGCTGGAACTGCATGATCTTTGAGGTCTCTTTAAACCCTGGCCATTCTATAAATCTGTGATTCTATGAAAAGTTCACTGCCAGAAATGGTTGTGATTTGATTAAGTGAAACCTATTTTCATGAGAGAAATTTGCAATGTGTACTGGCAAAGAGGCACAGCAAAGACAAAGTTTTGTTGGAGCTGAAAGAGAGGGTGGAGTTGGCTTGGGAGGAACACAGATCTGGAGAGTGAAACCTAAAACTAAATCCCCACAAGAAGAGACAGTAAGTAGTTTATTGTTAGCTGAGTAAAAACAGAATTCTGAAGAAGAGTGTGAGAGAGCAGGAGAGTTAGTGCATGGGTAAAGGACTGCAACAGGGCTTAGATTTTACAAGAAGCAACTGATGGAATAAAGACAGTATTCAAAAATATATAATATCCATGAAGATCAAATAGCAAAACATAATTAGTTTTAAAATAAAATAAATTTGAGACATACTTGAAGGTTGAAAATAAAATTAATTTAGTGGAACTATTAAAGACAAGATCCAAATCCCATTGAAGTTGGTGGAAAGACAATCACCAACTCCTACAGTGTTGGAGCAGGACCAAAGAGAACAAAAAAGAAATTTCCAGTGACTGAAAAAGTATCAAGAAAATCAGTGGTTTCTTCACATCTGTGTTTGATAGCAAAGAACACTGGTGACATTCATGAAGGATGTGTTTCTGGGTACTAATGAGGACAAAGTGAAGGAATCTGTGAAGTAACCAAGTACAGGAACAAAATCAAGACAGATAAGTAGTAATAGATTATACTCACAAATGAAGCACAACATTTTTCTAGTTTATCTGTGCACTGTATAATTTTTCCTGCCATGTTGAGGAAATTGGTACTCTAGAGCATTTCTGAGTGCACTGGGCACCAAATAATTTAATGTCAGTTGCTAAAAGTCAAGTAGAAGGCTAATATTTTAAATTCTTTTATCTTTTTTAAGGAATTTTATATATTTTGGCCAAATATTAGCAAATGAAATTGACATTTTTGTCAACACTCCCTTAACAAAAAACAAGCCATGACATGATTTGCAATGAGACACAGAGCATTGGGACTGAAGGTCTGAAACTCTCTCTCGTTCCTGGTTACTTTTATGAACAAACAAACAAACAAACAAAGCCATACCAACAATAAGCAAGCTAAAATATTTCTGGATATGAAATACCATGTGTATTGGATATAGAGCACACCCACTGGATTTAAATATGTCATTATGAGTATCAGCTCAGGCATGTCTGAACAAAATACTCAGTATCTTTGTGTACGAACCTGCCCACTGGCAATCCACAGCTCCTTGTCTCAACACATCCTTAGGAATTGCAAGGGATTGGAAAAGTATAATTTTCTAGGCCATCACCTTAATCATTCTTTCTTGTATGCTGGGCTATTCCTTTGTTCCCACAGGACACTGTCACAGCTGAATGCAAAAGTCTGGACTGGTGAATAACTGAGGGTTAACTGCAAGTTGTTAAGGCTGTTCTGTACACTTCTTTTCTGTTAATTGTTTTTTACCTGCCATGCCTGGTCCAGCTGGAGAAGTTGGGAAAGACAGGAAAGACATCAGAAAAACTGCACACGTACTGCAGCGGAAGAAATAAAGTGGCATTTGCAAAGTCAGATGCTAAGGCTATTTAGGAGTAAACATTTAGTATGTTATTCCTTTGGGTAAAGCAGATAAAACCAGACCATGCAGAGATAGATATAAACATGCAGAGCTATTCCACGAGCCCAAACTGGCTGCAATTCTTCCATCAGTCAGTTTCTGAAGTCTGCTATAATCTCATGACCCAGCTGTGAACTGTTCCCTTAAAAAGCAATTCCTCTGGGTATTGGGTTTCTGATTATCCAAGACAGCCAGATGCAAACAGAAGACCTGCAACACATTTCAGGTGCAATTGAAATGCAAATACATATAAGGTATATTCTTCCTACTTCTCCTGGAGACACAAATTTCAAGCAGTTTCATTTGCAATGCAAATTTCTTGAGGGAAAATACTGTGCTCTACAGTTAGAAAGAGGTAACTTACTCTTAAAGGTCTACAGACTTTATCCTAATTTCTGCCCACTAAGCACCAGGAAGATTTTAGACCTCTGTGTTGCACAGATAGGATTGCAAAAAATGCCCTGCAGCTCCTACACTTCAGTCTGAGCTGCTTTAAATGTCCAAAAAGATGGAGCTTCAGGCTCTCCAAAATTTCCTCTGGGAGACAAGTTCTATTATGTCAGAGCTGTTCTCCCTGCTCTGTAATACACAGCCCCTATTGATATTTAATAATATAAACCACAACAGATGGCTGGCAGAGCATTGTGGTAAGTTAATAGCAACTCTTATAGGCATTTAGAAGCTTGAAAACCCTTGGAAGAATCCTCTAGTGTGGATTGTAACTAAAAGAAATGGGAACCACAGAGATAACATTAGAGATATTTTTGCCCTACTTGAAATGTAGGACCTGTCACTGGTACCAAGAAATTAAGAAAGATTTTATTAATAAACTGAGAGTCAAGAAAAACCTCTCCCTACACATAAACTTTTGGCTTGCTTTCACAAAAAACTCACAAAACCAAACCCAACCTCTCTCCCTACAACATTTTGTATATGCTGCTCTTTCAAAGAAAGGCAGAGTAGCAGGTGATGGTATTTCATGGTGTCACATGTCCTGTCTGCAAATTCCTGAGGGAATCTCCCAGTTTGGGATTCCAACAGGGAGCACCAGCCCAGTGGCCATTGGCAACTAGGTGACTGTGCAGATTTGGCAGGTGTCAGGTACAGGTGTGGGGCTGGATGCCTGACTGAAGAGGCACCTCACTCCATTTGACCTCGAGACAAAAGCTTCCAACTCATTTGCTCTGCAGAGGTGAAGTTCAATGTCTCTGAAATCTTTCTCTTGAACTCTGACATTAACCTCTGAAAGGTATTTAAGTGTTCCACTCCCACTGACTACAGCAGCATTTAAATACCTCTCAGTACCTGCCTGACATGAATGACAGCTACTTGCTCAAATAATTTAAAACCCAATACCAAGCACCATTTATACCTTTCCATCTTCCAGCCATTCCAAAATTTTGATATTTTCCTTTCTTTAGACCACAGCTACCATGGTATAACAGGGTCTGGAGAGCTGCTGGCTTCTGAGCAAGAGGGTATTGAAGAGAATTCTACAGCTTAAGGGCCAGGGGATGATGACTTCTGTGAGATTTTAATGAACAGACTTACTGGTCAGACTATAAATAAGTCACTTAGAGGATTGGTATGTACACACACTCGTGTAACATTCCTATTGATTTTATTTCCTGCAGTTATGGCCTCTGGATCAAATAACAGCTCCTAGTAATGGGGTGGGGACTGGGCTGGCCAAGCTGTCTCTTCAAGGTGGCAGCTCTCCTCCACGCAGGCTTGGCATGCAAAAAGGGATGGGCTAAACTCAAGCATGTGGAAATTTAAAAAAACTCACTTCAATACTTCAGTACTTTCAAAATTTCACAGGGTTTATAAAAGGAAATATGAATTGCTAGTCTATATTTAGGTCACTTATACAGGGCTGCATTTACACTGCAAACCTATCACCTCTCTTTTTCTCCCCCCAGTCCTCTCCATTCAAGCCAGAGGCCTTTCATTTCTTCCTTCATAGATCTGAAAGCACTGTTTTGGTGTCTGGCATAATCTTCTGACACTTCATCCTACCTTAAAGTTTTGGTCAAGGAAGCTGGAAGGATTTCCAGGTAAAAAAGCAAGAAAGTTCCCTTCTATAAAAATCTTTTAAATTCAAGATTTCAGAAAGAAATCAAAAAAGCTTGAGAAAGCTTTGAGAAAGCAAAGCTTGCATCATATGGGTTTAGATCCTAGGTCCACACCAAAGGCTGGAGGACCACTGGGTCTGAACCTTCTCCTTGGAGCCTTTTCTTTCCCAAGTTACCAGCTGGGCTAGAAGGATGTTCTGGAAATGAGGGGCTAAAGCTGGTGTACCTGAATACTTTGATAGAGATTTTGTCCTTTCTTGTGTTTGCTGGACCCAAAAATCCAGGTCATGGAGGAATACCAAAATCAAATAGCAAACTGAGTTGGAAAGGGAATCTAGAAATGACCACACCAGGGAAAAAAGATGCAACTTTTAACACACCAGATGGTTTTATAATTTCCTTGTTCCTGCAAATACCATACACACAAAATACTTGTTTTGTGTATGTTATAGTGCTTTTCCAAAATATGCCTGAATATTTATATGCTCAGCTTTGAGATCTGTTTTAAGTAGTTGAAGTAAACAGGAGTTTTGCCAGTGATATCTGTCTGACTAGGGCATGACCATAGCTTTGTCACACATTATTAAAGTCCAAGTTTCTAAAATATGGTTTCTTGTGCCTTTCAACATCCATATAGCCTGAAGAAGTTCCCTTTTACTGTCACTGTATTTCTTTTTGCTCTTCTAATAATTTCCTGTTTTTATAAAAAATTCTGGAGAATATGTACTGAGTATCTCTGCATCTTCCTAGAGCTCTGACTGACAAATCTACAGGGAAGTCTAAAACCAGCCAGGACTCCATGAGAGTTACACACCAGCTGGGAAATTTCTTTGTGTCTTGCTATTGCCAAATGTAGGTGCAGTGCTACAAAATATTTAGTCTCTTTCATTTTTATGTTCATCTAATAGATGCCAGCACCCATTTAGTCTTAATCTAAAAATAAAACTCATTCACACACGATGCAAGTATTCTTTACTATTATCATGATGTAAAATGCTTTTGCCTTCAGAAACTCTGAGCTGCTAATGAATGTAGTGGTGTAGTTTCAAAGCTAGATTAAAAAGAATGAACAGCAGCAAGCTTTATTTAGCTTTAATTTTGTTTTAGCAAGGAAAGTGTTTTCTTGGTTGCACAGACAAGCAAAATGAAGAAAAGGGAGGTTATCCTCCTAGAGAGTGAAAACATGCTTGGCACACTGCACAGCAGGGCTCTCCTAGAAGATAACAATGCTAAAAGTACAGAATAATGTTCATTTTTTCAATTTTAAACAAGAAAGCGAACTGTGTCAAGCCAGGATATTGGTGAATTTTTTTTTTTTTTTTTCAGCAACATGCAAAAATCACTCAGGTAAATTAAAAATCTTTCAGAACTAAGGATTACTCTGATCAGAGAAACCCTGAGCTGAGGCAGCCTCTCAGCAGCAAACTCAGCATTGCCACCTGAAGCTAGGTTGAACAGAAACACAACCTCTGCGTGCGGTAGGTAGGGCCAGCCTTAGAGTGGTCTCTTTGATGTTACTAATTTAAGGCTGCATTTTAGAATTCAGAATAAAATGGTGGCCAGTTGGCTCTTTGATGAGGTATTATTCATAAGCAAACGGGGAGGTTACTGTGAGGACGTGCTGTGTGTGGCTGAGGTTCTGGTTTCTAATTTGAGCAACACAGCAATTACTTCTCTGACCTACCTGGAAACCAAACAGAAGAGTTCATCCCTTCCTTTTATTGACCAGACAAGTTTAGTCACACATTTTACTTAACCTATCATCACCACCTAATTGGTTGCAAATCTTCAAAATTAGCCTGACACTCTGACAGAGTTAATAGGGAAATGTTAACAAAAATACCTTATAGAGTTGCTGTCTTCATCCAAACTAAACGAAACATAACCTCACTTTAGGGTCTTCATATTCCCCCAATGTTAATGCAAAATTGCTTTTCAAAACAAGACTTTATTCAATTGACTGCTGTACTTTTTGAGTGCAGGATGAGCAGTAGCAATCCAGGAGGCAGGTGATCCCACACTGGGAACCTGATCTAGGGGCTGATAACTATACACTGCAGATAGGCAGGATGCCAAAGAAACCACTTATTTGTAGTTATTGTACTGAATTGTACTCATACAATTCACTTATTCCAGAGCCCTGAAAAATCACATTTTTCTAAAGAAAGGCAAGACTGTGAAAACTAGTGGCTAGTATGGAAGGCAGAGAGAGCAGAAATCAGAGAACCAAAATATACCCTTGGGTGAGATCACAACAAGCCCTACCCATACGCTGGACCTTGCTCATTCATTGGTGACATCTGGGTCAGTCAACCCTTGCTACCTCTGGTCTTTGCTCTTGCTGTCATGATAAATCCTGAGCCCATTTATTGCCTATTTCTGTATTTTCTGCCATTGCCTGACTTGCTTCTAGCAGTACCTGTGTTAAAATGCTGTTCATCCAGGGATTCACACACTATGGTGAACTCCCTATGGTGCAAATATTGTCCAAAGGTCTTTCCATAAAAGAAACTCACTGCAGTGTGTCTTACAGTGAACTGTGTTACCATCTGACCAATTGCAGATGTGCACATCTGATTTTCTTTGCATTAAGTAAATTTAAGTATTCTGGGCACAGCATCAACATTCTGGCAATTTTCTTGTACTTTGGCTTTCTTAAGGACAAAGGTAGAAGAATACAGAAACTGTTTCATGGATAGAGTCACTCTGGATTCAGTTCTGCAGGTTCAGATGGTATTAACACAACTAATAAAACAGGAAACCTTTTCATATCAGTATTTCAGTACATGCTTTTCTTTTTGCAGTGTTATTTTCATCCCCTGTCAGACAAAAATTTACTGCAATTCTGAAAATATTTTCAGAAGATGTGATTAAACAGAAAAAACCCCAAACCAAACAGAAAATAAAATTCACAGAAAGATAAATAAGACAGCATTCCTCATGGTAGACTCGGCTGAGCTGGGTTAATGATTGGACTTGATGATCTTAAAGGTCTTTTCCAGCCCTAAATGATCCTGTGGTTCTGTGAAGCAAAAACCTTGTTTACCTAGACATGCAGAGCTGAAGCTTTACAAACTAAGGGAATGTCTGCATCTTTTAAAGCCTCTCTTATAAACATCCTTTTCTAATACTGTCAAAACACAAAACAGACTCCAATTTTTAAATTAACTTGTCAGCATTTGTGAGATACTAAGCTAAAGAGAAAAATGCAGAAGCTGTATGTGGCCACATACATGGATTTTGTGTACTCATCATGTTTTCTTTTGCTATGTTGACAACCTCAGTCCTTCACTCCTAGTAACCACAAGAGAGATACACCTGTAGCAACTCAGAGCCTGGAAATCAAGCCTTTAAAAATCAACTTCAATTAACATGCCTCCGTGTCACCTGATGTACCTTGGAGGCGAAAAAAGTGGATATGAAAGTGTGTTTGTTTTCCTTTGCCATGCCTTGCAATAAGAAATTTCATTCAATATTTATCTAAGGATTTCAGTAGTAAGTAGAGAGTTTGTGGCAATCCAGTGAATGTTTTCACAGTGCTGTTGTTACTGCAGTTGTAAAGTTTCACTTATGATTGAATGTTCAGGGCTGGTAAAACCCTGTGTCTCTTTACTGCTCACAGATGTGTCAGAAAAAAATTTACTAAATGCCTGCTTTTTATTACTGCTCTGCTGATCCTTTTTCTGTGGACATTCCAAAATGCAAGTTAAATCCGACGGTGAATGTATCTTCCAGATATTCACATTAAAGAGAGTAATTCATGTAACATAAAACATACTACCATAACAAAGCTGTAAGATTTAAAAACAGATTTTTTTTGGAAGCAAGATCTAATTTCATCTCTCACAAATGTTCTCAATTCAATTACTGAAATAAATAAATATATATATGTATATATATATATGTTTTAAATATCTTTACTTTATAAAAATATATGCAGGTAAATGCAGCTATCTGCAAAAGGTACCCCTAAGTTCTGCCAGCTGGATGCAGATGTAAATACCTGAAGGAGTGTGCTATAAATTTTACATAGACATTGAAGTCTGCTTTGGCATTTTGTTCTTTTATTGAATCTGAATCATCTATGTAGTAACTCCTGGTATTTCTTGGTATCACAGCTCAATCTCAGAATGCCTCGTACATCCAGCATAAACAGTCCTTTGGTTGTACAGAGCTGCCAGGAATTCTCTGCAAGTCAAAAGGTCAAACACACACTGACTGTTCAAGGTCCTATTCTCATAAACACTGGTGACCAGTGAATACTGTGAATTTCTTTTCCTCTTTCAGGCTGATAACACACCTTTTTGGATAATAAGTTTTAGAAGGATATCAGAGCCTGCCATCCCATCCTGAAGGATTCCAGAGTCTATTCCACCAGTGACACACATTGGATCACACATGTTGGGGTTTTTAAACCCCTTACAACTTCTATGGCCAGCTGCACAGAACAGATACAAATGGATACTTTTTTTTTTTTTTTTCCAAACAGATTAGTCAGGAAAGAAAGGCACTTCTCTGATAGTCAGACACAAGAAATGATTAGCACCTTGCAAGACCAATTAATGTACCATACTCATCTATTATACAAATACTGGTAGAAAAAGGGTTTTAACAGTCAACACAAGTTCTTGGCTTTCTTAATTTTTTATATAATTGAGATGATGTAACTGCACAAAAAACTGCAATGTGTTTCATCTAATTAAGTACATATTAGACTGAAACTAAAAAAATGCCAGTACCTCCATTCAGACCAGAAAACGTTAGATGTACCACAGAGCAATGCTACAACCAACATCTTGATTTTATAACTTTACTCTGCTTTTGTGAACGTACAACCAGTTATTTACATTACCAAAATGGATTTTCCATTGATGTATGACTAATAAACACTGACGCTCAAGCACCTGCAAAAGAAATGTCGCTGCTTTGTAGTCTCTGCCATGAACATTTCACCTTCTATCGTCTGAAATGATCTCAAATTCTTCTCATCAAAGTATTTGTTACTGAGGCAAGGAGCCTACTTTAGTACTTTAAACACATGCTGTAACATCCACTCTATTTAATCCTCCTGCCTTTTCTCTCTGAAAAGGATGTTGTCATGCATGAATATACTGTTCCTTTACGTAACTCCTGCCACAAAGCCAACCTTGTCTTCCACGCAAGCTTTTGCCTTTGTTGTGGTTCACTGTCTTTTAAAATCATCTTTTCAGCTGCACTGCAATTAGTTGTCATCCATCATGCTGCAAACCCAAATAACAGATCTAACAAAAACAAAGTCAATTTTTATAGATTTTGCCCAGTGAAAACAAATCTGCTTTATGCTGGTGCTGTTGCTAACCAGATGACAATGCAGATTCTCAGCATCTACTGAGGTGCCAGAAGGGGAGAGAAGTAGCATCTCCCTCCAACTCTCACAATGACATTCTGTGTTGGGATTATGGGAAGAAAGTAATGCTAACTATACTGAGGTAAACACCATTTTTATAGTGATAGCATAAGACAGAGCTGTCTTAGCATATTGAGTCTCTGTGATGGAGTACCTGCTTCTTTCAGAGTGCACTTACTGTCCTGCAACAAAACCACTTGCGAAATCCATCAACTGTTAAGAGATGAGATCCACCATATACAAAAAAACTGCTGCAGCAGTTCAGTACTAACTGGTTTTGACACAAATTACATGTGGCGTGCACCATCTGGCTTCCAAAAAAAAAAAAAAAAAGAAAAAAAAAAAAAAGAAAAAAACCAAAAAGAGCAGACAAGGCAAGGAATAAGCAAAGAGACCACTGCCTTTCGTGACTGAGTAGGATCAGAGAAAAGCAAGCTTGAGCAGCAGATATTTGCTGCAGGTAATGGTCTCAGGGTATAAAAAACAGCAGCTGTCAGAGAGATCCTGAACTTATTTCAAAAGGCTCAGAAACAGGAGGACCTTTGCTAATTAAATATTCTATAAAGCAGAGAAAATGTACAGGACAAACAATAAATCACACAGCTCCTTAGAAGTGATTGCTCTTTGAAAAAAAAAAAAACAAACCCGGTGATTTTTATGCAAGGAAAAATATTTCAAAGTGAATATTCTGTGCAAAGCCATATGCAGAAAGTGTTTCTGTGTCATGTAAACTTCATAGAGTTCTTCTGTTCTCTGCTCTGTGCCTGTGGGACCCTGTCTGGCACCATTTGACCTCCAAGGAGCTTTAATGAAAAGCACATAAAGCCCAAGTGAGGGACTTTTTGATGTTAGCACTGCACATCACTAAAAAAACCAATACTTTTCAAGTGGGGTTGCACCTCCTCCAGTGAAAGCAGCTTGTCCTCAAGACAGCAGTGTAAGGGTTTGAAGATGCAGCATCTAATTCTTGCAGTTTTCCCACGTGCATGGAAATGGCCATGAGCCCACTCATGGGAAAAGAGACTGCCATTGCATTTATCTTGCAGGCAAAATATGTGCCAGTCCCGAGCACAAAGTGCCACAGTGTCATAAATGAACACAAACTCCTTTTTGAATGAGTAAAATAGACACTATCAGATACCATTTCTAGGATTGGCAGGACATTACACAATGTGCACCCAGAGCAGCAGAGCTGTCCTTGGCAAAAGCAGTTCCAATGGTCAGCTCCCCCCATCATCTTAGACAGACCAGGCTCTTTAGATGAAATAGATTCACCTTAGTGCACTGACCAACCAGCACAAAAATTCACAGGGTCAACCTGATGGGCTGGGAGAATGAAGATGTGCCTTCCTAACTGCAATTAAATAAGGCAGTGGCTCACCTGCACACGCCAGCACAAACTTAGCTGACCTCTGGACACATTCTAAATGGCACTTAAACAGCAGGCAGAATTGCCTGGTCAACAGAATTTCAAACTGATCCCTCAAATGAAATTCAAGCACTTTAACAAAAATGTACTTTTACAAATATGAAATATGTGTTGCAAAATGAGATTTCACAATTATTTTTTTTTTCTGATGGGAAAAGTACTATACTAAAACTTCCTGGCACAAAATTCTCTAATAGCTTTAGAAAAAAATGTAAAAACAACTTAAAATCTAAAAAATGTACTGAGACATTTAAAATCAATGACCAGTTTCCCTCAGAGCTGGATACAAGCACTGAAATTTACTGGCTTTATAGGTGCTACTGTCCTGAAGTGTAACATTGCCTAACTTGCTACTTGTGATCCTACTTCTGATCTTAGAAGCAAGGTCACGATCCTACAGCCTTAAAGTTAATTGCCAGTTTTTCTACACACTTTGATGTGAGCTGAAGTAGGGCTCAAAACAATCATGGATATACTTAAGCTCCTTTAAATCAAAGTGACTACGGGAAGGGGAAGATGGCAGAAGCAGTGCCCTTGGAAACACCCTGTAAAAATGGAAATTCTCCCTTCCTGAAGCAACTCCCATTCTCTGCATATCTGGAGACTTTGTCAGCAGTTAGTAAATTAGCTGTACTTTTTCTCCCATCTTTCTCTTTTGACTCTAAGTAAAAGATCAGAGGGTGAGCTATGAAAATGTTCATGTAATAGTATTCAGTGAAAATACTGAATATCATAAGCTCCTAGTCAGTATGTATTTAACAAAACTATTTTTGATGGACAAAGAATTACTACACTTAGGAAAAAAAAATCCCAACTCATTATCCAGAGAACAGATGGGAGAAATGCCAGATTACGTACAAGCACACAGATGAGTGCTTTCACTGGAAAACTATAGGAAGAGATGTGTCATGGTTGGCTTAGGAAGAAGTGACAGATATTGATATAACCACATTAAATGCAGGATTTCCCATTTCATAGCTGTAATTATTATTGTTTTCAATTTTCAGTATTTTAAGCCTTTGTGGGTTGTGTCTTTAGGAAGAAGCTGCTGAAGGAACCTCATATTTTCAGTAAAATAGGGATTTCATTTTAAATTAAAGACTTCCGGTGTTCAAACATAAAGTTCACAATAATTTAGCTCATGGAGTTTTTTCCCCCACTGTAAGCTTACACTGATTGCACATAACCAAACAACTTAATTCTACAACATTTCCATGAATTTCATGCACCTAATTTGGGACAACTTCAAGCTCAAATACAGGCTGGGCAGAGAATGGATCAAGACAAGCTCTGGAGAAAAATACTTGGGGCTGTTTGTGGATGAAAAGCTCAATATGCAGTGTTTACTTCCAGCCCAGAATGCCAACTATATCCTGGGCTGCATCCAAAGAATGGTGGCCAGCAGGTCACTTACACACCCCAAAAGAGTGAATTTCTTACTTTTGTAATGGATTTCTTTCTAAGTAGAACTTCACAATTATTTTCATCATGAGGGATGATGACTAAGACTAAAGTCCTAAGACTAAAATGTGACAAAACCTTTTCATTACATAAAATAAGAGGAAAAATTACATGTGGATGTACCTCGCAGACTCCTCAAAAGCACTTCCAGCTTTAACCATACCCCATTCTCATCCACCTGTACTGCCATGTGAGATTTATCAGAGTTCCTAAATCCTATACAACAGTGCAGATTTGTGAGTAAAGGACTGGAAGGAAATCTCATGAGTCCTGCATAAATGAATGGGACACAGGAGACTGTGGCTTTTCACCAGTCAACACTATAAGATGTAACTTATTGGCACATAAAGTGAATTTGTTTAGCCCTGATTTCATTGCAGTGACCTGATCTTTGGGAATCTGAAGTTTTTGTACTGGCAAATTGTCTGGTCCTTATCACCAGAGATAAGAAAGTTAAAAATTTCTAGACGTGCATGGATTTTTGGGCATGTGGTTAGGGTCCTCTGCTTTCACACACTAAGCAGGATTTATACATACAGGGACAGAAGGCCATGGCAGTGGTGATTCCACTCTCTTTGTAAAAGCTGGAAGCTTTTTAAAAACAGTAAAGTCAGAGTTGATTTTAAAGTATGAGGAAAAAAAAAAAAACCTAACTACAAATGAGGACCTTTGTTCAACAATCTTCTCAAGCAAAGCATAAATCTAAAGCAACAGTACTTCCAACTGAAGTGGACAGTAATCATTTATATTTACACATGGCACATACTTAAGTACCTTGATGAATTAAAACAAAATGTGCAGCATGAAATTTGGGAATAGTCTCTTTCAAACACAATTTAAAAAAAAAAATGAACAAATAACCTTGAAATGTACTACACTGTAAATGTACTACACCTTAAACTTAAATGTACTACACCTGTTGGAGAAAGCAACCTGCTGCAGGGAAGGTCAGTGGAGTCTGGTGGGTTAAAGCAGGCTAAACAAACAGATGTGTGATTGTTTACTTGTACTGCAGACAAACCTGTAAGCAAGTTGCTGCCTTTTTCTTGAGCCTGCTTGTAGTCACAGTGAGATTAATGAGATTTACACACGAGAATTTGGAGTCAAAACAATCTTGAAAACAGCTGACTGATTTTCAAGCACCACTGCATTGCATCATCCTTAATTCTAGAGGGCTGGAATCAGAGTCACTAGTGGTGTCCTCCAAGGCACAACACTGGGTCCAGTCTTGTTTAACTTATTCATCAATGACCTGGATGAAGGGACAGGTGACTGAGCCCTGGAACAGGTTACCCAGAGAGGTTGTGGATTCTCCCTCACTGGTGACATTCAAGAGTTGCCTGGACACAATCCTGTGCCATGTGCTCTGGGACAGCCCTGCTTGAGCAGGGAGGTTGGACCAGGTCCCTTCCAACCTCACCCATTCTGGGATTCTGTGAATACTGAGCAAAGAGCCTGGCATTCTTACTCAGCTGAACTGTTGTAAAAGCACCCACAACAGTAGCTCATGGCAAGTTTGCTTTTATCTCTTTTATGTCCTGGCTTCTCCTTAGCTTTTTAATTTGCACTGTATCTCATCCTCCTCTGCAGATGCTGTCTGGCTGATTACCTGCAGGCACAGGGACCCTGGCAAACACTTGTTTGTGCTTGGGACAGGGACATACTGTCTGACACACCCCAAGAGGACCAGGACAGATTCAAGGGACTCACAGCTGTATTTATTTACTTACTTATGTATTTTTCTTGCCCAAACCAAATTCACACTTAGCTGGACATGTATATGCACATGCACACTCTGAGTAGACAGTTGTTTTTTTCATTTCACTAAATCTTACTAAGTTTTGAGTTTTCCTCAAAAATTCCTAATAGGAATTAGATCCCTATTTACCCAAGGCAGCAAACTGCTTCTTCACAGATAAATAATATCACCTTACCAACAGTGCAGTTATGGAAGCAGAAATTATTACAGGACTTAAAAGACAGACAAGAAAACTCACTTTTTACGCTCATAAAATGAAAGCCTTAAAGAGAGTTTTCCTCATTGAGTTAGCATTTGACATGTGCTTAATTGTAAAAGGTTTTATAATAATCATTAAAATGTATATTTAAAATTGCAGAATGGATCAGATGTTCTCTCAGATAATAAGTTGTAACAAATACATTAGGAGTTGTATAGTCTATCCCATGTTTCCTGTGAAATGATAACTCTTCAGTAGTTCTGCCAAAGTACAACCCTTAGGCCTGATTTCCTTAATGCTGAATATCAAAGTTTTTTTGAAACCTCAGACAAATTAATTGCCTTTTCTAAGAGCAATGTCAACAAAAATGGAAAAAAAAAAAAAAAAACTTTTAAAGAAAAGCTCTAGCCCTCCATCTTCTGAAGCAGAAAATTTAATTCTGATAAGAAAAGATCTTGGGCAAAAGATGTGACTTCTTGCCAATTATGTGAAATCCACAGTATAACTGTCTGGAAAATGATGGGTTTTACCTTCCCAGTACAGAGATGCCAACAGCAAATATCCCTTAGCAGTCATTTAGCCCACGTTGCCATCAGCAAAACCCCAGGACTTTCACTTTGTGTGATATTCAGGCTTGGTGGGGGTGATGCCAAGACTGAGATCAACCCAAGGGAGTGCAGGAGTCTCCCAGCACTGCCAATTAATCCTATTTGAGCCCAGACAAAGCAGGAAAAAACTTCCCATTCAAATGTAAACAAGAGAAAAACAAGAGAAAAAAGATGAGTGGGAAGCACCTGGAAAAAAATTGTTATGGCTGAGGTGAGCTGGAGAACTGCATGACAGATCTCTGTAAGAATGTTACTGTGTTCTCTGTACTGAAGCCTTTATGTTGCACTTAATGCACTTTGTGACCAGGAATAATTCCACAGTATGAAAGAACTCAGCGTTTTTCAAAATCCTACACATCAATTAAGTTATTCAAAATAAATCCTTAGAAAGGCAGAATGATTATCAATCAAGGACTTTAGCCAATGAAAGAATTTTATTAGTTACTTATATCCTATAAGAATTTCTTTAGGAAAAACAGAGAACCCCAAATCTAGGCATGTCTAGATATTAACTGCAATAGGCTTTGTAAAATTAAGACATGTTTCTTCAGTGGGTGGTATTAAATTATTTCCTTGAGAAGTCTATTAAGATCCTGGACAAAATCATAGTAGGAAGTGACATAATAGAAGAAAAGAAAATGGTGCCTGCACATATTATGCTGTGGGACTTGTCCCCAAAGGATGAATTTGGAGCCAAACATGGTATAGTCTGGATATTGCCTGGCTATTCCCACACATCTCTGTCAGCAGCAGGAATGCCTCACCTGTACTTCCATCCCACTTGTGATCATGTGCATTAATCCCTCCTGTTGGTATCACCCATCCTTAACCTGGTTACTCTGTTCTGACTGCCTATGAGATGCAATAAAATACCTATATAATAATAAAGAAGCTGTTTATGTCTTTTATCTATGTATTCACAAACTAGAAGAAAAGCTTAAGAGCCTGAATTGTGTGACTGCTCCTGATCTTGACTGGACCTGAGCATAGTCCACAGGTTGCCTTCTAGAAATTGGTGTTATACAGTGTAAAGCTCAATACTGGCAAAACATTTCATTATGTTACTGCCTCAGAACAGAAATAAACTTTTTCTAGACAAATCAAAGACTGAGGGGCCTCCAAAAACTAAAAGAAAAAAACAACCTCAAAAACACTCAGATAAAAGTTGAAGATATAAATCTCATGAGTTCTACATTTGTATAGTTTTTATCAGGATTTTTGCCCAAGAAGAGAATAGCAATAAGAAACAGATGAAGGACAAATTATATATAAGACAAAACAGGGCAGAGCTTCTTTAATTTCTGGGGGACAGAGGGAAAGGTAGAAAGACGGTGTCAAGAATGATACTACAGGAAATCAACATTTTAATGGAAATTCTGCTAAATGCAGATCAAAGGCCTTTTTTTTCCTCAGTTCAGAAAATAAACATCTTTCAAACACAGCAGAAGCTCTGTTCTGATGACAAATAATAACTGTATTATAGTTACTGCATAAGTGAATTCAGAGCTGCTTCTCTAATCCCATTATATGTGCTTTATTGAGACAAGTTGTATCATTGCAGAACCAGAATTCCTTGCCTCTTTCCCTCCCAGGGAACTCCTCCTAGCAAGGCATTTGCAACATAGCATCAATATAATTAATTTCATTCATTTCCCAGCGCTGTTCTGACTAGAACAGTTTTGATATTTGTATAGACACTAAATTTGCAACCAGAGACAGAGGTAGATACATTACTGCTGAATAAACATCACTCAAGTGCAAAGAAAAACAGGATGAATTCTAGAACTGGGCCAGAATTCCCTGCTATAAATACGTATATTAAGTGTGTGTATATCTAAGAAACTGCTGACACAGCACTGTGGAAAGCACTGCTAGAGGGCTTTCTGCTGCTGCCAACAATGTCATCATAAATCAGAAGGATTCTCAGGAGCAGCTCTGTGGTTAACCTGTGTGAGGATACTGAACAACAGCCCATTGTTGCCAGAAAAGGACTCTGACACTGCTTGGCATCACCTCACACAGTTACTGAACCAGACTTTATACCTATTTCTTGCTTAGCTTAAGCAGAGAACAAAAAAAGTAATTAGTATTCCATAAAAATCACAACAAAACAGGCAGCAGCCAGTATCAGGAAAACCCAGCGCTCTCTCCCTGATGTTGAGCACTTGTCCAGCCCATTTGTTTAAAGACAAATATTTGCACAGCTTTGTATCAGATGTACCTTTAGAAAACCAGAAACTGAGAGGGAAAAGAGCACAAGAAATGCTTACTTCTGGAAAAGTTTCATTGCAAGAACAACCATCTATGGAGAACCCTGCAAAATTCCAGCTCACAATGGAGCTGCTTGTAACATGAGCAAAAGCAGAGAATTGCCAGGACCTCACAGAGACACCCAGCAGTTGCTGCTCCCCATGGCACAATGCAGCAGGATTGGGTTCACCCCTTCCCTGCAGAAGCTGCCTTGGGGATAAAGACTTTCAGCTGCCTAGAAAGGGATGTTAGTGCTATGGTACAACATGCCTAAGATTACATGAAATTAACTCAGCCTCATGGTTTCACCAAAAACAAGGTCCAACAAATACTCCAGAAATACTGGGGCTTTCATAAGTTTTCTAAATAAACCATCATTGCTTTGGTGGTGTTTCTGCTCAGGTACAGTTTTCTAATGTTTTGTTCTAATGTTTCTCAACATGAAGTTTTCTAATGTTTTAAAGCTACATACTGAAAGTGGCAAAGTTTAGACTGCTGTGCTGGGGGAGTTAACTTGCTGATATTCAAGGATGGACTTGCACACATTGAGACACTTTGCAAACTTCCTTAAACCATGTGGAAAGATGGTCAAAATCAGATTCCTAACATTTTATTTTCTTCTTGATGGAATTTATTCTGTAAATTACTGCAAAAGAAAAGAATCAAATAGCATGCTACTGGAAAGGCAACAGTACACCAACAGATAAATGAGCAAAGCAAAGAAGTGATGCATTTCCTCTCTAATCTGATGAAATCAGGAAAGAGATTTTAAAAACACAAAACTTCCTAGTGCATCTCTCATAATGCTGTCAATTCTGCTGTTACTTGAACTCAATATTTCTAAGAGTCTGTTTCTTTTCTTTCTGTCTTTTTTTTTTCTGCCTGAGAACTCTAGAGTAATGTATGAATATGATTTGCTAATTGCACAGTGACACCTTCACTGTCAGGAAGAAGGGAGCAAGGTGAATCCCCTGTTTGCAGGAATGGCTGTTTAAGATCTCTAATCCTCAAACTCAAGGTGCATTGGTGCATTGGCTCCCAGAACAGCAGTGCACCAAGATATTTGCATGAGATACCATTCACCATGGGTATGCATGTGAACAGCCAAAGCACACAGGACTCACTGGGAAGGAAATGAAGACATGAGTAGCTCTCACCTCCTCTGATTTCCCAAGAGCCAGAGAACTTCATAAGGATTATCAGATTTGTAGGAATTTTTTTGCTGTTTAGTATTTTCTGAAGGTTAGTTTTGTTTTCTCAAGCGTGGTTATTTTGGCCCTCTGAAGGTTTCATGAATTTTGCCTGCTCAACACTGTCTTGAGACAACTCACTGCTGGGATCTTAAAGACCCCAAACTGATTTCATTGTTGAAAGAGCCATTCACCCTGCAGCCTTCATGTACCTTGCCTGGTTACCTTCTAACTGAGTACAGATCTCTCTTTATACAGGAAACTTGAGACTCCATGGCCCCGTTCCAGGGGCTAAACAAAAAGAGGTTGTAAACTTTAACCAATCTGCCTCCCTACAACTAGCTAGAGAGACTAATTTTCTGAAATCAAATCCTCTTGACTGGTAACAAAACACACTTTTGGAACAGCTTTGGGTTTATGGACTACCATGAACCAAAACCAAACTATCCTCCTCTTCTTGCCTCTGGAAACCAAGGATAACTCCAGAAAGCCTTTGACAGAAGCAGTCAAACCTGAATGTTTAGGGAAAGCATCAGCACCAGCAGTCATAGGAAACAGACAAATCTAAGGTAAAAAGGGAGAAAAAATGGGTGCAACGTACCACGGTAACATGGTAGGGAAGAGCCCTTTCCTCAGAGTTGAGAAATAAAAAATCACTGAGAAAATAGGGACACTTTTGATCACAGCAATTTTTCAATATTGTGTTTAAGAGTAGTTGGTTACTGATGCATAGGAAATAGAGATGGCCAAAAAATCCATGCAAAAAAAGTTTTCATTTATAATACTCCAATACTACTGTGGTGGATCTCTACAAAAAAAAAAAAAAAAAAAAAAAAAGCAAAAACCAGCTCACTCATTCTCTTTTTTTACTTTGCATTCACAAGTTCTTCCTCAGCCTCATCCCTAATAGCAGAGGTAGGCAGTATTTACCAATTCCATACAATGAACAGACAACAGAAACAGAAAGGTCCCTCTTGGTTACTTAGCAGTTGAAGTTGATCTTCTGTTTGTACTTGAATGGAGCCCCATCCATGCTTATCCATTTCATGCTATTATCATGAGGTTAATTACACCATTATCCTAAATTACAGATTGTTTGAGAACCTTGTTGAACTCTACTCTTCCTGTTTTCATAGAGATTAGCAGGGATAGGTTTAGCTTTTCAGGTGCTCAGTGTCCTCACTATGAGAAGCAGCTGCCTCTTCAGCCCTGTAAAGGCAATACAGCATCAAATTCCTTTCCAGAGCTGACTATTCAGTGATGCTGAGCCCCCATAGTGGCTGCTACCACCTTTAAAACCAGGCTGTTGGGACATGAAGTGGGGAGTAACTAGATCCTCCTGTCTTACTTTTACTTCCTTGAACAGCACAAAAAAGTGGAAATCAGCATGGAATAAGCTCTGACCATTAGACAATTCTCCTAGATTAAGTCAGCTCATCAGAGCACATGTATGGCTTTCCAAGTGCTTCATGAAAGATTTTATTTTATTTCTCATTGTCCTGAGTAACCCAGTCACTTCAGAATACTACCAGAGAACCAAAATCATGGTGGGAAAAAAAAATCACTAACGAAACACCTAGACAACCTTGCCAAATAAGCCTCAAAACATTTCCCACAATCAGAAAGTTTCTGTTCCCTTTTTTCTTTCCTCAGTAAATTTCTTTGTTCTTAAACATCTATAGCTGTTGGAAGGAATATTATCAATCCAAAAACAAAGAATGTGTTTATTGTTGTGTTTTCCTTTTGAAAAAAAAATACTTCTTATATATTCAGTGGAGCTTTTTGATTCTGTGCCCAGATACTGACATTACAAAACATAAGACAAAATTATAGGTACACAGTGTGCCAAGAAAATCAACTCAGCGTGGCTTGCCCAGGCTCTTTGAAAGAAGGCATGCACACTGTGTCACTATTATGATTTAAAATAGCTGGGCCTCCAGAGCCAGCCCACTACTGTAGCACAGCTCAAGGTGCCTGCAGATGCCTGTAGCAGCAAGCCAAGTGATTAGCTTCAGCACTGCCATGAAAGCACCACTTTGATTCCTGTTCAATGTGTATCTCGCAGCTTCATTTGAGTACAAAACAAACCTCCAAAGAAATGAAAGAAAGCTTGGGAGGGGGGGAGGAAATAAACTGAGTCTTTTACAGTAAACCTCATTATTATTTACTATGGAGTGCAAGTTTCTTGGGTTCAATGGAGAGAGGGATTTTCAACAGCAAAGGAGAAGAAAATGGCGTTTCTCATTGTAAAAGGACTTCTGCTTCTTTTAGGTATAAAATGGGTCACAAAAGCTTACAATTCCCTGAGCTGAAGGTTTGCTAGAGGCAAGCAAGAGTCTGTACGTACATGCACATGCATCACCCTGCCAGAGAGAGCCCTCTCAAATGCTTTCCACGTTACCTTCTCCCTTCTGTATCACTAAGAATCGGGACAACGCCCAGGGAGATTTTGGATGTGCTCTGACACTTCCCCCGACAATCTTTTCTGAAACTGGGAAGGATTTCTTTAATTTGTTGGCATCATTTGTTAGGTTTTTTTCCAATGCCCTCCAGCTGCTCTGGTATCCAGGCTGGAATCAAGGTTCAAGCTGCTGCAAGTTCACAGATGTCACAGGGTTCAGGACACGTGTCACAGCGAGGGGACACACTCTGGCCCCAGCTCCCTCTGCCTCATGTGAGGCACAAGGAGGGAAGATCCCCATTCCATAAGTTATTGCCTGGTAAGTGCCAGCTCAGCTCAGCTAATACAATTTCATCCTTAATTAAATCTCTAATTAAACCAGCCTGTGCCCTTATCTTCATACCACCTTCAATTTGTGTTAACTTTCATAGATAATTTCAGAGAGATATCTAGCTGTCCCTTAAACTAACGTATACCATATTCTTCCAGGAGCTTCCTTGATGCTTTGCTGACTAAAATATTGGTCCTGTTCCTACACTTTTCCACCCATGTGCTAAAAAGAAAGCATTTCTGAGGGTGACCAGTATGTACCTACTCCACAGGCATCCCTTAAGTTATTCAAAGGATTCACTTTTATTGCAAATTAATAATAGACTAAGAATTTTTTACTAGAAGGAAAATCTCAATTTAAAGTTAACCTGCCTGTCTTTTCCAAGATTAGCAATAGCTTTCTCCAGAAGAAACAGTGATCAAAACACAACACAAAATGTTTAAAATAGTCCTATAGTATAGGATTATATAGAGAATATAGAGATTATATTCTTCTGGACTTACATTTAACCCAATTTACCTCTAATAACTCATCTTGGTAACCAGTTTCCTTTCCCCCCCCCTTTCCACTGCAATCATACACAAAAATGAATGAATCCACATTTTTCTACAATAGTTTTGGAAGTTCTTTACTTTTTTTTAGAGTTCTCTTATCTATCTACTAGTAATTTATCTAGCATAGAAAATACCTGCTTCATTACCACTGTATTGACACTGTTTTTATTTTATGTTTAAAAGCCTAGGAATCTGTAACACACAAATCTGCTCTACTGTTTCATTATTTGTGATTGATAGTATCCAAATCCCAGCACCACTGGAAATCAGAATAGTCCCACCCACACACATGAAAAGGCTGGAGCTCTGAGCTTTCAGCCTAGATGAGCATCCCAGGTTTTACTGAGGAGCTGGAGCTGAGATGTTTGAAGATGTCTCTTTAAGGTTACAACACAGGTCAAAGCTTGGGGGGAAACACAGGGCAGCTGGAGAGAAAAATTAACTTGAATTATTATCAAGTGAGAGCTGGATTAATTCCATTACATTGTGATGATGATGCACTGCAAAGAGGCCATAGATCCTAAAGACTTCAACTCCCTGAGTGCATCTCTGTGTCTCTGAAGACAGAAAAATTCATTTTTTCTTAAGTTTTTCTGCTGCACTTACAAGTTAACCCCTATTTGCTTCACAGTTATTAATCAGCACAAGCCTCTCTCAGGAAGGGTGTGGAGGGTACAGATGAGGAATTTCACTGCATCAAAAATCTAGGTCAGTTGTTTTAGGGCTTTGTTTCACAGTATAATTTGCATTCCTCTGACATGTAGTTCTTTGAGTAATAGAAATGTAGCAGTCACTGATGGATTTAATGAATTTGCTTGTGTCCTTATTTAATTATATCTTCAGATATGCCTTATAGAAATACTGACCTTCTAAAGAATATGGCTTTGCTACTCTTATCTCACAGCCCTTCCACAGGCAGTGGAAAAAAAAGGAGCCATCAAAATCACTGATGCACTGCACTTGGTCAGTTTTTATTAAAGCAGCCATCTCAGGACTGTACAGGGACAAAATTTGGAGAAAAAAGGAAATTAGTTGTTTGGTCTTAGACAAATGACTGTGCATCAGTATGGCTCTCTTCATCAACCACAACAACTCATGACCAAAAAACCCACTCCAAACCAAAAAAAATAGTTCTAATTTTGTTTCAAGTCTGGTGTGATGTTCTTCAATTGATTTTTCACTGTGCACAGAAAACTAAATGAAGGTGACCTTGTTCATTGGAATCACTGTCCTTTTCAGTCTCAAGTGTAGCACCACTGATAATCCTCCTCCTCCCCTTTCTCTATTCAAAGGAAATTACTTCCCACTGATTTTTTTTTCCTAGCTGCCATGAGATTCATAAATTCCTCTGCACAGAGATTCAGAAGGCTGGGATTCAAAACCAGCTTTGCCAGCTGCTACCTTGGAGCAGCTTTTGAATGACCCATTCATTGTGAGCACTGTGTCAAGTCAGCTATAGTCAAAACTGCTGCAAGGACAGCAGGACCAGTGCTGCCTGTGCTAAGCCCAGAAACAGCTGGATGTTTGCAGAGCATTGTGCCCACACCAGTAAGCCACTCGTGGTGCAGTGCCACCCAAATGCTGCTTGATGGATCCCTGGGCCCCAGGCCAGTGTGCCTGCAGGGCACTGTGCTATCCAAAAGAGTATGAACTCTGGGCTACAGCAGAAACTGCAGCTCTTTTGCACAAGTGAAAAGGCACTGTGTTCCTCCCCACCCACTTCTGATACCAAAATTCTGCTGAGATTATGGCAAAATCTCTGTGGGACTGGCTGGCTGACCTCAAAGCTTGGCAAAATTCCTTGCTGTAACATGGAGCAAACACAGAAGATCTGTGATTATGGCTCAGCCAGCCTCTTTTTGAGTAGAAGCAAAACTTCTCCTTGACCATGCCCTTTCTAAGGTGTTCTGCTGTAACAATCCTCTGGTTGAAGCTCTCTAGAAACTTGGGATAGAAGCAGAATAAAGGCTTCCTTCAGTACCTTGACAACCACAGCATGCACTCACAGACACTGGTGGCACAACTGGAAAATTTCCAGACAACTTCAGCTGTGATGAAGCAAGGACCCCATCTCCATTCAAGCTGACATTCTGAATATATTTTACTCTTGGGGTTTTTGTTTTGACTGCCTCATTTGGCAGGACTATCCTACATGATGGTCAAGCCAAGTCAGATATCTCTGTTGCCAGCATTAAGTGGAGTGGCAAAGCTGGTGCTCACACATCCCTCTACCCCGGGACAGATAAGCTATGACAACCAGAGACAAAGAACTGTGAAAAGAATCTGCCCCAAGTGCAAGTGAACAGGAGGAAAATCATACACAAGTGGTGGCTGCATCATGAAATGATAAAGCAGAAGAGGACAGCCCAGGCAGGGCAAAGAGCCAAAGCACACTGGGATTGGCAGACATGTACAAACACAGACAGAGATGTAGATGTAACTCCTATTGTCAACATATATTTTTATAGGGATAATTTTAGAATACTTAACAAGGCTGTACACATTTTCTCTTTGGCATTGCAATCTATTTGTTCACTCTTTTTCTATGACTGGACAAAGGGCAGTATTTATTAGGTGAAGTGTTTGACAAAGCCTTTAGTGCTGTTAATCACACCAGCTTCCTTGATATATTAAGGCTATTAGGACTTAACTAGATAAAGATGCACATGTTACTAAGTGAATCACCTTCTATCTGTCTAATGGAAACCAAGTGTTGATTTAAGTGGAGTCATCTGTTTAAAAAAGAGAGAGAGAAATTGAAATAAACCCAAGATTAACAGATGTCACAGAAGGGTCAATGGCGAGCAATGCTGGATCCAAGGCTTTTAAAATAGAAACTTACATGAATATTTGAACTCACTCGAATATTGCTCTCTGCTTGACTGTGAAAATACAGCATTTAATATAATTTGTTTAGCTTTTTAAACTACATACATAATTATCTATATGCATGACAGTTTGTGTGTCATTTAAGCATGTTCAGTCCTCTCCACCCCTAGGCTCCTGGGCTACAAAATGATGTTAGATTAATTTGTAGATGATTTAAAATGCACTGTCTAAAATAGTCCCAGTACATTTATATTGGCTGGTTTGGTGTGGTTTATGTGTTTATATATGCTGTTCTCAAGTACTGGATGATTTTAGTATTAATGGGATATGATTATGTTGAACCCTTCACTGGCCAATGTAACTATTCAAAACTAGAGGGGTGTTTAAACACAACAACAAAAAGGAATGTTGATTTGTGGTTAAGTCCCAGACACAGCTTAAGTTGAATTCCTGGCTGTGCCACAGATGCCACTGTGATACCTCAGGCAAGTCACTTCCTGCACCTTAGCTGTAAAAGAGGGAAAAAATATTTTTCTTTCTCCCTTCCCTTCTCTATTTTGTGTGCTTAACCTGTCAGAGCAGGAGCTTTCATGCCATGATGGAAACAACAAAGCTGCCACAGAGGTCCTTCCAAAGGGAGGCAGCTGATCAGACTGTTACACCCATGGCATACAAGGTCAATCACACTGTGCCAGGTGGGGCTGCTGGATGGAACCACCAAATGGAGCATCACTTAGTTTGGGACAGAAAGAGCCTCTGACATGGCTTCACAGCCCTGTGCTTACTGCTGAACAGTGGGATACTTAAAAAACATGTCAATTGTTGTTGCAATCACATTTGGTCTAGATTTTTATAGATTTTTTAATAATGCAAATCTTAAATTTTCTTGTTGAAAGGTGGACTGTAGTTTTGTGACAACCCCAGTGGGCAGGACACAAGAACAGAGATGAATTTGAGGAAACTACATTTGCCCTCTTGGTTGCCTGAGCTCTGGGAGTGGTAGGCATATTTTGAACCATGTGCTCATATTCAGCTCTCAATGACTGCCTATTTTTCTTCTTATCTTCCCTCTGACTCCCCTAGCCCTTAGCAGGAGTCAGACAGCAAAGGCTTCATCTCCTATTTCTCTTCCTGGACCAGTTTTGGTTTGCAATTTTTAGCTGAGGGTGGGGAGGGGTGGGAAGAGCAGATAGGGTGTCAGAAGGTATGGACAGTGTGTAAGAAAGGGAGTATACCTCCCTTTTCTCTGAATCTTTTCCAGGAGCTGAATAGATTCCAGCCCTGAAAAGACTGCAGCCTGAATAGAGTCCTTTCAGCTCCGTCCACTTTCCCTCCCTGATACTCAACTGCAAATGAAAATAAAGTCTTTTAATTCCAGCAAGATGACTCTAAAAACAGATCTTTGACACGGAACAGTTTCAACTCTGATGCATCTAATTTCAGCAAAGGTTCATCCTAGTGTATCAAACACAAAATTTGCCATTTATGTTGGACTGTGTTTTGGTTGCTCATCTGCAACACACATACCCACCCCCCAGAAAAAGCAGAGATGATCTTATGGCCATTTCTTTTCCTTTAACCTAAGAGAAAGACAAATAAAAGTTGTCTGTGTAGCATGCTGTGCACACGTGTTGTTCACTTAAATCCTTTTTCTCTGATCAGCCCTACAGGGTATTTAGTCCATACAAGTGTTCCACATTCTCTCTCAGCATATGCACCATGCATTTCCATTCCACATCAAATGTAAACACTCTCTGCACAAGAATGATGGAGGTTATGTTCAAATCTTGCTTGGGTTTATCTTTGAATGCCAGACAAAACAGGCTTTATGTGGTTTGATAAAAGATTGAGTCATCCCCATTTGCAGACCTTACATCCACTTGCATACCTATTCAAATATAAACACCACCAGCAGATTCCCAAACCAGCAACTAATCTGAAGATTGTTTAAAAGATTATTAACTGGCAAGCCATTATTTAATTCCACCAATTTCCCCCTCTCCCCAAATTCCTAGATTTTATAGGATATATTGCATGTTAGCTAGAAGTCCTCTGGGATTTCTGCTCTCAATAAGCAAGCAGACATCTGTGTGGATCACAAGCACACAGCCACTGCCAGTGCTAAGAATCATAGATACATGTATGTTTATGTGCATATATATATCTGTAATGGTTTGTATTTGTAAAGGTTTACACTCTGTCCTCAGCATTATGCCTCCCAACTGCTGTCTGCATCTATAAACACTAGAAATATGCAGTGAAACCTATCAAAACTCACTTAAACAGGAATTATTCTCTTCAGGAGTATTTTTTTTACCTTTTTACTCTTCATAAAATCTGTAGAGGAGTATCACAGACTACTCATGCAAATGAGTCACCACAGCTTAATTAGTCATTGCTTTTGAGTAATATAGCCCCTGTGTGCTACCTTGAACTACCTTCAGCCAGTCTTCTTGAGAATAAAGATCGTATTTTGTATTGCTTACCTTCATTTTTCAGTGCTGAGGAGGGGTACACTATTGAGCTATTTATGCTCAATACTAGATATATATATATATATTTAATATAATCACATTTACTCTGATCCAAGAGCTGATACTTTAGAAACAGACCACAAAACACAAGTCCTTGTAACACTGCTCTGCAGGCCAGGTAACTAGAACTAAGCTAGTACACCTAGAAACTCTCCTACAGGTTATAGATAGTACTTAACATAGCTTGTATTAAACCATTTCAAAATTTATGCAAAAATTGACTGGTTTTCATTTGTTCAGCTATAGGATCTAATGACCTTCAAAGAGATAAAAATGGTGCTAACAAATGGATGCAAGTGAAGGCCACTCCAAGGACCTTGAGGTCTTCAAGGTATGGCTCTGCCAGCCCTCTAATGGATGTTCTCTAGCCAGGAACAGGGTGCTGCTTACACAGCATTTGTAAACAGATCAGATCCAAGGCACGGCACAGCAAAGTTCCATGAGGCTGTGTGGGTGACCAAATCCAGCAGCAAGCAGCTGTGTATAAAGCCTAGGATAAAAAGGCTATCTTGAACAAATTTCTCTGCCCCAGTCTTATTTCTAGTGCAAGACTTGTAGCAGAGTCTTAAAAAAATAAGTGTAAGAAAGTACATATGCATAAAATCATGGTTTTTCTTTCTTTTTTTCTTTTTTTTTTTTTTTTTTACCAACTCATCCCTGACTACTATTTAAAGTACTTGCTATACTGGAGTTTACATACAGACATCCTGTTTAATAATCCTCAAGTGAGTCTTTCTCCATGGCTTTGCCTAATCTCTCTCTCTGTTTGTTTCTATTCTAGCTACTGAAGCTTCTGGCAGCAGTGAATCCAACAAGCAATTATTTTTTGTTTTCATTTTTTACTGTGTATGCCTGATAATTTTATTTTACTGTAGCTGGCAAGATGGGAAGTATAGGACACTGGACACAGAAATCTGTAGTTTTTAATTGTTTACCTACTGAAATATTATCAGATTGGTAAGAGAAAAGCTATTAAATCTGTAAGGCTGCCTAATGATCTGGACTGTTGAGGGATGTGCTTAGTTTTAGTCCAATTTATAGAAAATGGGCATCCTCCATCACAAAGTTCAGCAGGGAAATTGCTTCCGTATGCTTGTACTGCAGCATCTGGAAAAAGACTAAGGATTAAATTAATAGGGATACTTAATCTTCCATATGCCTCAATATTCCTCCACATCCCCCAGGTTATTACTTCTGCAATACTGCAAGAACTACATACAAGATGAGTAACTGCTTGGTGGTGCTTGTTTTGATTTTTATTGAGTTCACATATCTTTTAAAATTTCCAGCCAAACCCACAGCTTTTAGTTGTGTTTCTCAGTATTGGGAAGGCAAATCCTCACACACCTACTGCAGAAGCTGCCAGTATTTAATACCTGAAATGCTTAGTGCATGTTCAGCCTGCAAAGTGCTGAATATTTCCATGCCAGACACTTTCTGAAGCCATCTCTCCAAGTGATGGTTTTAATCTTGCTTTCCAGCACTGGCCAGAAAGTTGGGTTGTTTGTCAGAGTTTTACCATCAATATCTGTTCAATTAAATTCAATTAATCCATTTCTATCCAATTTTTTAAAAAGCCAAAATGTGCAACAAGGGCAACATCAGTCAAGGGCTTTTTTGAAGTTTGCAGTTATTGCTCTTCTACCCTAGGAAGCACAGTAACTGTTCCCAGGCTACAGATAAAAACAGGGAAAACCCACCAAGGTTTGATTCTATGTTAGACAACACAGCAGTTTCACATGAAATTGAAAAACTGGCCACACATGAAGAATTCTTTTAGGTGAACAAGTTGTCAACCTGAAACTTGGTATTTTTGAACTCAGGAAGATGAAGATGAGATAACAATTTTCTAAGTAAAAGGTTAAACTATCTAACGGGCACTCATTGGTGTGTAAATATGGACCATCAAATAATGAAACATAAATAAGTACAGATCTATATTCTCAATAATGACAGAAATGCTGTCATAAAAGTAACATATCCATGGTGCTGAGCAAAACTGTCACAACAACCAAAAGAAGAAGTCCTCTCAAAGGCATAAAATTTTATTAAAGCTTAGTGCTTCTGCCTACCATGATGAGGGAAAACTAAAATTTTGGCTCCCCAGGTCAAAGAAAAGACCTTTAATGGTCCTAACATGCCCTAAACTTTTCTGCATTGAATGGGCTGACAGGTCATTATTAGAAAAGGCATTATTACAATTTGCCTTATGACACACTAAAATAGCAGATTTATTCACATTGCAGTAAGATTCCTTTGCAATGTATAACTCAAGTTCACACTTCACAGCAAACCAATAAGATAAATAAATCAGATATGAAACCTTTTGCAATGGGGAACTGCTAGTTGATTGGCAAGCAAGAGTGGAAAAGAGCAAGAATCAAGACAAACTGGACCTAAACTAGTCAATGACCATTCTGCTCCTTGGAGCTGTCTTCAACATGGTCCCAGTCAAGCTGATTTCTAACAGATGTATGGATAAAATTAGAAGATGTACATTTAGCTAGCCATACATAAATGTTGTAAGATACAGTCTTCATCAGTTTTGGAAAGCCACCTCAAACAAGCCTGTGCACTTATTTCTCTTTAAAAGTTACATGGTAGGCACTCACTGCAAAAAAATGTATCAAATATTTATCATATCCTTACAATTTCACTGACCTCTATATGTTTAGCAATCACAGACATGGTAGATGGAAGACAGGAAACAAAATCAGCATAAGTAAAACTCAGAAGGCCTGTGAGAAGTACACAAAGCCTCCCAGCTTTGGTTTCCAAGATCAGTTCAGATTTTATTAGTCAACTCAACATGCACAGCAGCACTATTTTAGGGTAGATATTTTCATGTGATAGACCTTTTTAAATTGATTTTAGAAGTGGTGCTATCTGCTTTCCAAGTAAATCTGAAAAAAATGCAATGATGTCTATGCTGCTCTTTAGGTTAGCACTGATTAGAATGTAAGAGCTCACCTTCTCAGCTAGAAGCATGCAAAAATGTGTGTAAGCTTGGAATTAATACTGTCTTGCAGAACTGTTTGATTCACTTTAAAAAGTGTCACATGTCTCACTAGCACACATCTCCTGTACAAATAGAAATCTCCATTTAAATCTCTACTATTCAAAATTTTGCAACAGAAACTCCTAATGTTTCATGTAACTGAAAAAGACTACTGTAAGATTTTAATTAATACCTTGGCAATCCTGATATTAATACTGTACTTACTGTCAGATACAGGAACAACTCTGAACATATAATAAGAGATGCAGAGAAAACTGCTTTGGATTCTAGAAACATTCTTAAAAGGCAAACTTTAAAGTGCTCAATTCATTGCAGAAGATTAAGTTCTATTTTCAAAATAACTTAACAGAAAGAGCATAATGTCTACTGCTCAGAATGGTTTTAAACTTATTTTTTTGCAAATCTGGGTAGTGATATCCTACTCTGGGAGGTCCACAGGCAGGACCTACAGGCATCTCTGGGGCAGTCTGGTTTGTAGGGACAACAGGGAGAGTCCAGGGACTGGCCACTTTCAGCCTTCACTGCATATTCTAGATGATTTTGTGCAGTGCCCATATTAAAGACTGAATTTCCTTAGGGCAGCCAAAGCAGCAAGCCTGGTTGATTACCTGGGAAGTGCAAACTGCGCCTGTTACAGCTAAATTAATGGTTGGCAAAAGGCTGAAAAAGAACAGATTAATGTGAAAATTAAAAAGCTAGCATTGCAGTCATTTATAGCCAAGCTAAAATTAGTGCAGTGAAAGGAAAATAGGAGCTGCAGGACACAGAATTCCCCAAGTGTGCTGTGGGCTTGCTCCTGGCTGGAGCTGCTGGGCACACCCAGCATTAAGCCCCTGGCAGGCAGTGCCTGCGGTGTGAGGATGAGGAGTGCTGTGTGAGGAGGAAGGGCACTGTGCACACACAGCTGGGCCCATCTGGAAAAACTGTTTTTGATTCTGAGCTTGGTAGCAAGCCAGCTGTGGCCAGGTTCCTTGAGGGTAGGCTGAATAGCCACTCACAGATGTTTCAAGGATGAAAAGGGAAGGCTGGTCACCGCAAATAAATTGATTTGCTGCCGTAATCCTGCTCAACAACATTCCCTGAGGTATCTACACGCACACTCTTGGCTCACTGGCACTTGGCAGGGTGTGTGAGCCCTGCCTGGGCGCTGCACTCCTGCTCTTCCATTCCCTCTGGATCATAGCTGATGGGGCTGTGGGCAGCCCCCTGCACCCAGCATGCCAAGACACCTTTAGGAGAGCACAGCATTTGCCACCCTCAGCTTTGTGAGCAACAGAGAACAATGGCAAAGTCCAAACATGCCCTGATTACATGTTGGATTTCTTTCCACCAAGGCTAGCAGGCTGTGCAGTCTCTAGTCACATTCACAAAACCACCTTTTCAGTGTCTTGCCAAAATTAAAGCATCCAGTGGGAAGGAATCTGCAGGAAGCTTCTTGCAAGTGTGATTCATCCCTTTGGCTTTTGTACGTTAGGAAGCAATCCTTAGGTTCAGGATCATAAAGTGCATATATCACAAGGTCAAAGTTTCTCTCAGTGCACAAAGATGAACAGACTACAGCACTCCCTCTCCCTTAAATGATCACACTCCTAAATTTACAGAAGAAAACACATTTTGCTGATGTCAGTACTTAAAAATTCAGGGGTTTATCATAAAGGATCATTATTCCTGTCAATACACTGCTGTTTAAGCTTTTTATTTCAAAATGTCCCTTTTAGGGGCCATCCCCTCTGTACTGCTGGCTTATCTCCTCTAACTTACAGGAGATTTTTAAAATGTACAAGAGGTGTTTAGATGCTGACACTAGCCTGCAGCACTGAAAGTATCTCCTCCTGAAGTCCAAGACTGAAAACCAATTCACAAACCAAATGGGATGAAACTGTTTAACATATTTTGTCACTTTAAAAACCACCTGATACCCTTAACACGGTGTTCAGCTGGGGAAGGATTTAACTGTATGGTGAAAGCAAAACAAGCACCATGTACTTTATGGGAAAGAGAGGGCCAGTCTTTGAGAGCAAAAACACCAAAAAAATGAGCTTTGGCCACCATCTACAGCTGCAGCAAAAATGTGATTCTAGCATTGCCAGTGTGTTTTTATGTTAACCACTGTTTGCTGAGTCCAACTGAAAATCTCTATTTTTAGCCTTTCAGCTACTTTCAGATAAAATTCCTACAGATAGGACTAGCTGTATAGGGCAGATAACAAACAACTCTGAAACCACAGATGACCTCATGCAACTGCAAAGAAAGAAGGGTCTGTTACTTAAAGCATGGCTAAAATTTAACCCAGCTATACTAAAATTATACAGGGAGTGTTTTACAGTCCCATTACAAGACATAAAAACCCAGTCACTATAAATTCACGGTGTACTTATTTGTAAGGATGTTAAAAAGAGTAATTAATAACCTCCAAACAGCTTATCTCTGAGCCAGTACAACACCAAGCCTTTCCCAGGCTTGCTGGAGATTTTACAAATAGTACTGAGAAGCTGCTTTAGCTGCCATTTGAGAATTATTTGTCCACACTGAAAAGTCATTGCTCTTTGTCACAAGTCACAAGACATTTCTTAGTGTTCCACACTTTTAGTTGACATTATGGAGAGAAAATAAATAAATGTAATCCAAACTTTCTGGAAAGGGCTTCCATGTGTAAGAGCACATATTAACCACAGATGTGAGGGAGCACTGTGCAGTGATTCTTTCCTGTGCTAAATGCACTCTACCTTCCTCTCTTCTACTTCTCTCTTCCTGTGTGCCCCCATATATACCAAAAGAAACCTGTTTCCTTTAAAACACCATTATTTCCAGGAGAGTGAAGTGCAGCCCTGAGTATTATAATTCAAGTTTATTAAAGTAATTCAACCAAAATGTGTAAGGAACAGGCATGTCACAAGCGAATCACTGCAGATGAGGGTGCTGGTTTGTAGTCCTTGGGATGTATTGCTCACACTTCTTTTAGTTTGCAGAATATTTGCTTGATATTTCTTCAGAACAAAACCTTCATGAGGTTACCATATATTTCCAGTAGTGGAAGAAACACCCGAAGTTCTTTTTCTCAAGAAAAAGTTTCAGTCTTAATAACTAACAAACCAGTCGGATACATGAGTGAAATAACTCCAAAGTAAAGAAATGCTTTCACTCCCTCACCAAATCACTCTAAGAGATCAGTAAAAGATTCAAAGTATTCTTCTTAACTCTTCCTTTCTTTCCTAAATACCAGCATAGGCAAACCTGTATTTTTTAAACAATGACACAACCTCTACCTGTAATCTATTTTCTCAAGCACAGCCAGCATTGAAATAAAGATTACAAAGCACTTAACTGTTAATTTGTGATTATAGAACAAGTCTGATTTTTTTGGATTCATGTCACTTGGAAGGAGAAACTCCACTTATCATAAGGAATGAAAACCAGGATGGAACAAGGTTTGCTATTTCCCTCTCTAAGGAATTGTAGGTGGACTTATGTAAACAACAGAGCAAAGATCAAAGGCAAATCTTAGGGATCATAATATACTGAGTTATTAAAGGAACAGAGCCTTTTATCTATTGTGGAGGAAGGAAGTAAAGCATTGAGACATATGTAATATATGCAATTAAACATAAAAAAATCCAAGCAAGTCCCAAAAGAGACTGAAATCAATTAAATTCTGGGTTTTCTTTCTTATTCTTTTAAAACGACAAGAACCGAAAATGCAATCTGTGACAAAAATTAGACTCCATCACCTGGAAAAGCCAGGCATTCAACTCTATTTTAAGTTGAATTTTCCCTCACATCCTATGAAACAAGCACTGTTGGATCACAAACCATGTCCTCATTCACTGCCAGTTCAGCTGAGGCTTACCTTGTCCTCCACTCTGTTCAGCCTGGCACCAATCGTGTTATTTCCTCGATCTTTGCTTTTCTCTGTGGAACAAGAAACATTTTCAAATTAATATATGGTGGTAAAACAAAATAGCAGCAAACCACAACAGGGTGTGTTTAACTAGCCCACCAACACCGTGTAACTGAACACCCTCACCAGGCTGATAGATCCATTCCTTAAAAGCAGTTTTCTGTTTCTTTTTATAGCATTGGCCCACGCCAGGGCTTTTAATAGCCCTGAGTTTAAGGCATTTTTAATCTTAGTTTTATGCCTTAACCACAGAGAGCAAAAAAATGTTCCCAATTTAGTTAATGTTTTAATTGTCCACATAAAAACAATCTGCCACTATGCAAAGGACTCTTCAGCCAACTTGAATAACATATTCTATAACATTTTAGCTTTTTCTCCCCACTATAAACTATATAGAAAGATGAGTTTTCAAATGACATAAACAGAGAGTTTATGGCTTTTCAGCCAGACTTGTCACAAACAAACTTAGTCCTTGTGCTCCTTTTCCAGTGTCTTTTCAAAGCTATCAAAGATCTATGTAAATATTGCAAATTTCACAGGAACTCTGTAATCTTAGCACACCAATTTACTGAATATATGGTGAGTCTCAGAAAGACTAGAGCCAACATTTTGAAGACTTCAGTGAAAGTAGGTGCTTTAAGAATCTAAATAAGAACAACCCTAATACAAAAGTGTTGATGACTAAATATTATTGCCAGTGCCTAATCTTCAGAGCATAACCAGTTGGCACGGTTTAAAAATTTGGCAATAAAATGAAAAGTATTTTAGCAAGTATTTTCCATTAATTATATGTTGATTAGATTAATTTTAGACACATCCTTTGTATTGACTTACCTGAGACAGAGATAAAAAGAGATGGCTTTCCTATGGACTGGTCCAACCTATAAAACAAAAAGAAACTTCTTTGTTTTTTATCAGTCTGAACCAGCATCTTCACTCTCTCTAGATAGAGCAGGGAGGCCTCTTCACAAACAAGCAAAGTGAAGTTCAAATAATTCTGGTTTGCTCTGTGAGTGAAGCTGTTGCTTTATGCTAAGAGTAGCTTGAAATGAAAATGCAGTAGCAAAATGGGATTTCACTGTAAAGTTTTACCATGCCCATTTCTTTTCCATGTGCTCAGCACTGATTTGTCTTTTCCTTGCTCTTCTGCAGCTTTCTTACTGTATCTGTCATCTCTTAGTTGGCTCTTATGTGCAATTCTACAAGAGCAGGTGAAAGTATTGCACTCTCCAGGTGTAGAACAGCTTATTATGTAGGGATTGCAGTTCATAGTCACAACTAGCAGGGACTGAGGTAACACATGTAACTCCCAATCATCAGATTTTTAAGCTTTTTGCCCGTTCCTCCCTGTGTGAAAAGGAAACTTCACTCAAATGCCATTTTCTATTCCCTAATTTTGCACAATATGGCACCTTTAACCCCTGGGCAGTTTTTACCCATGGGCCCCATGATCACTACCTCATTTACAAACATCTTTCTGCTGCTGTTTATTGGTACCAAGCCTGGGTTTCACTGACATACCTCCTCTGGAGCTCCTTGATTCGCACCATCAGGTTGAGGTGGCCCTGAGAATATTGCTCAATAACATCTCGGACATCATAGGGCTTTCTGGCTTGCTGCAAAATAAGAGACAAAAAACATGCCCTTAAGTCACAAGGATGGAGGAATGGTCTGTGGCAATGTAGATGTTTTTGAAGAGGAAACAGTAAGTTCTTTCAGCACTGTATAAGCACGAGTTATTTTGATTGTTGCCATGATCACGCATTGTTGGTGGAATAATTCTGACAGTTCTCATTCCATCCACCTTTTTGTTGCTGCAGGTCTGTGTGCCTTTCAAGAGATAATCCACCAAACAGGAGCTCAAAAGAACTTAGAGCCAAAACCAGTTTATCAGGCACTTTGTTCAGAAGTCTGTGCACACTCTGGTTCCTCCTGGAAATAAGGTTCATACTCCATGGCCACTGGAAAATGAAGAGGTCTTGCACATGCACAAACCCTGTTCTCAGTCAGTAGTTGGGGCTCACAGTTCAGTTCTTACTGTGGGAAGTTAAAACACAGTGCTAGAGGAAGGTGCATGAGTGATTTCCTCTTCCAGAATGACTGGCTGAGCTTTCAAAACTGCTGGAAAACACTGAGGCAAGAAATGCCCCATGTTGCACCTCATACATGGGAAAGTCTTTATGTGACCTATGATTAATAAAACAACTTTGTGTAGTATAGAGGCAATAGTATCAAGATAAAGGCAATAGTATAAACCTATAAAACACCAAGACTAACCAGAAAGCAAGTCAACCAACATGTTGAAGGGTGGCAACAAATTAAATGTATCTTAATCCTACATCTAGAATCTATAGAGTCCAATCAGTGTCAGAACTGGTGTTTCCAGCAAAGACCTAGACCTGCTAGAACAAGTCCAAAGGAGGCCACAAAGATAATCAGAGGGCTGGAGCATCTCTGCTATAGACAGGGTGAGAGAGTTGTGTTGTTCAACCTGAGAAGAGAAGGCTTCAGGGACACCTCATTGGAGCCTTTCAGTATTTGAAGGGGGCTTTAAAAAAATATGGGGACAGCTTTTTACAATCCTCTATTGCTAGGACAAGGGGAAAATGGCTTCAAGCTGAGAGTGCAGGTTTAGATTAGATATTAGGAAGAAATTCTTTAGTGTGAGGGTGGTGAGACACATAAATGGGTTGCCCAGAGAAACTGTGGATGCCCTGTCCCTGGAAGCATTCAAGGCCAGGTTGGGAGGGGCCCTGAGCAGCCTCCTTGGGTGAAGATGTCCTTGCTCATGGCTGAGGTTTTGCACTAGATGACCTTTAAAGGTCCCTCCCAAGCCAAACTATTCTATGATTTCTGACTCATTTGTTATGCTGTTTATAGAAACTCTGCAGATAATTTTCAAGGTTTTGTAAAAACCTTGGTAATGCTGAGTTACAACTTCTTCTTTCTTGCATCTTTTGAGAACAAGGAAAAGATTTTTCAGTAGTAGCTTCTAAGATACCAGAATTTGGATCCCTTTTGAAGTCTCAGAGGTATTTTGTCACCTGTACTTCAAAAGCAGATGTCTCTGAACTGCTTTATCTTATTTTCCAAACTTCAGGATTTCCTCAATTCCATTCCATAAATATTGGGTTTTTCTAAGCCAAAGGAAAGTGGGATACCATACAAAAAACAGGCTGTGGAGACTGTGGCACCCTCATGCACCTGCCTGTTAAGTAGCTCCCACATTTCAGGAATGATTCCTTTAATAACATCACTTCATCAAACAAACTGTATTTCAGTCTCCCAGATTCCTCAAGTCTTGGGCAAATATGAGATACTCTCATATTCTTCCACTCTCATTAGTGGAAGGCTAAACAGGACTGGGAATTGCTTCAATCTAACCAAGGAGCACAGAAAAATTCCCAAGCATCCCAACTGCTTACACACTCATAAATCATAACTAACCATCCACAAAGAAAGAAATATGATTCTGTGATGGCACAAGCCTGTAAATCTTTCCATGGACTAGTACTGTAAACATGACAATATTTTTTAAAAAATCTTGGAATTTTTTTTTTTGTACTATAAATAAGCAAAAAGAAAAATCTGCAAGTTTAAAAGCTGCAGATTCAGAAAAGGTGTTCAGTAAGAATAAAGTTGCAGAGCTTTCTCCTGCCATCTTCATACTCTGACTCAGGAGTCTGACAGTAGTGTAGCTATTTCCCTCCTGTTTTTCATTTACAGGGCTGTTTCTCTTTGAAACAAGAACTGAAAACCTGGAGTAAATATATTTTATGAATGAGGCTAAACCTCTGAGTATGACTGGGTATTTAAGTCAGCACTGATTTTTCCATAACTGCTTCATATTGAAAGCTGATCTTCTATGAGAAAATACTCTTGATGTTGACCATATAAAAAACCTGCAGCAGGCAACAAAACAGTATGTAATAGACAAAAGCAGAAGCCAGTCCCACAGCTTTCCTTAGCTGCTTCTCTTCCTTACTTTTGGTTCTCTGCTAATTAAACAAAACTTATGGCAAAACTCTTCCTAAGTATGTTAGAATTTCCTCCATCATAAATGAAAGTTTTTAAAAGGCACAAAATGCCAAGTATTAAATGTGCACCATTGGCTGGGGCTGTTGTTGTTCCCTAGTAACTGCATGGGCAGGCAGGCAGACCTGGGAAAGGGGAATCCAGGAAAGGGGAGCTTCTGGGAAATGCAACCAGGTAACATCTAATAAAATAGCTGAAACACCCTGTGAAGCACAGGACACTGAAATACATAGTTCAGTACAGCTCAGTATGGAGATTAGAAAAGATTACACACACAATTCATATGAATCACATAATATGATGAACTATAAGACCATAAATGTAAGATTTTCCAGGGAAATTATAACAAATCAGGCAACAGTTATGTCATCGGTAGAACTGCAACCTGTATTTTTAATTTATGCTATGTATAGAATATTTGCCATGGTAAAAATCATACTACAAGTTTAAAAGCTATTTTAGAAGGGAATTAATTTATTCAATTGGAAGAATTTACATGGAAGAAAATTTTAAAAGTTTTCAAAATGAAAATGGGAAACCAGAACGTATTCCTGGTCTCTGTATCTGTGATGGCTATCACAGCTGTATCCATGTACCTTAGTTTTAAGACTTCTAGAAGCTTTCAAAATGGGAAAAAAAGGTTATTTACACATAAATCAAGTTAATGGGATAACTGAGTATGGTGATTTTTTTCCTGAAATTCAGTTGTAATATTAGATTGTCTCAAAAACATCTGCTTTACAACTAATATATAAAATTCATTTTTGGTAGGTAGGGTGAACAAAGCCTAGAAAAGCATTCAGTTCTATGCCTGCTTTCCCTATAATGTACAAAATCCTTCCTTAACCATAAGTCATTCACCTTCACTGATGCACAGGACTTGTGTTGAATGGGATCATTTGTAGAGAATTTGAAACAGTCCTACAGACTTTATGAGAACATAAACACATCCATAAAAAAGGTATTAATTCTTTATAATATTATGCTGGGTTCATGGGTTATACATGGGCATCCTCATAAGGACTATATTTAAACCTGGATTTTAAAATACAGCCTAAATTTCTCTACTTCTTTTTAAAGAGGAAGTGATACTTCACAAAGACTTGCTTCTCATGTCCTTTGAAAATCTTTGTATTCCTGTTTAGTTTTCTTTATTTGTTTTATCTATTTATTTAGTTTTAAACAGGAAGGCTTTGCTTTCTAACTGGCTTTTGTCCTTCTGATGCCATCACCCCCTGTTATTAACTGAACCCTTTAGAAAATATATCTAGTCAAATTTAGGCCTACAGGTGTGTCCTGCAAACAGCTGGTATAGTTTAAGAACCATGCTGGGTTCATGCTGGGACCTATTTTGCAAAATTTTCCTCTTCCTCTCCTTCTTCCTATGCTGCCCTACTCAAAAGGCTGAGAGGCATCTCTAAAAAATACTCCTTTAAAGTGCTGGCCTTCTGTAGTGTTCCAGCTATTTAAGCATGAATAGCCCAGAAATTGGCTTATGGGTTTGTTGTGGGTTTTTTCAACAGTTTCAGGAAGAAAATACCTGAGTTTTCTTTTTTTTGGAATGTATATTTTACAGAAATGTAAAGCTAAGAAAGAAAACACCTACTAAAACCAACTGTACAGACCTCTTAAATGCTGAAAGATGCATTTTTAAAATGCATCTTCTGCTTTACCTTATTTTCAGACATTACATTAGTCTGCTTATTAGGAACAGTACAGTCATTACTTGGCACATATTAAAACAATTAAATTTCTTATGATTATTTTATGTGCATAGAACAGATTTACAACATACTTTTGATGAAAGAATAATGACAGCGGTTATCACTTAATTACAGGAGAGATTTTCAAAAGCAGCTTGTATTGAATTTCAAGGTGACTTTATGCACTAAGTTGGATGCTTTGGAAAACTGTACCTTTGGTGCTCTCCAAATTTTTAAGCCTGATCCTATCCTTGTATTCCAAAATTGGAGAAGTATCAGATACTCCCTTACTTTCCTATTGGAGATTCTGCTTCTGAAGAAACAGCAGCATATCACTTGTACACAGGAGTAGAGACCTAAGATCCACCCCACTTCAGCCAAATGGCATTTTTAGTTCTTTACTAGCAACTAATATTGATGCTTCAGGAAGAAGGAAGACTGCAAAAGAGAGATGAGAGGGAAAATCCCTGTGGAGGGATTTTGTAGATGGCCAGGACTGGGCCTTTTGCAGATGAAAAAGTGAGAGTACAACTGAGAAGCCAGATCAGCAACTGAGATACTGAGCACAAACAAGTTGGAAGGAGGAACTGAATAGTCCCATTCTCTTCACTCAAATGCTTTTTCAGCCTCTATCAAGTCATCTGCCGCAGGGGAGTTTCGTTTATTTGCCAGGTGGATAATGTTGCACACAGTGTTCAGGCATTTTCAAAATCTGTTTCTGACAAATACCACTTGGGAGGTAGATCTACAACGTGTGGATTTCTTGTTACTAAGCACTTTAGTTAATTCCACGGCAAATATTTTATGATCTAAATTTATGAGAGCAATGATTCAGTAATTACCACAGAGCAAAGGCTCACAATCAGGTTTTAGAATGAAAATAAATTAGATTTTAATGGAACTGACCACATTTAGGCAATTATTCACACAACAGCAGCAGACACATCACTGGAATGGGACTCATCCCTTGCCAAGTTCCAAGTGCTGACCAGCAAGTGCTAAGAAACTTCTCAACAAAATGACTATAAATATTATCTTCAAGTAGTTGAGACACTGTGTCTTTCTTAATTTTAGCCTAATAATGATAATAAAAGGTGAAATTTGCTAGCAGAAACTTTTTGAAAACACTCTCTTCAAGAAAACTCTGGGCATGGGACATTTCACCCTAAACAATGACAGTCTGAATATATTATACATAACTAAAGCAATTTTCTGACAAGCTCAGGCAACCTTAGCCATAAATAAGCTCAAGAATTTTAGTAAAAATAAAAATAGCCAAAGTAGAAATTTGCTAAAGAATTCAGGCAGTGCTTCTGAATTTTACAAGGAAATCAGAACTGTGGATTTGTAGTAGCAGCAGCAAACTTTGCCTCATAAATATATTGGACTGTTAGTTATCATCATCATCATCATCATCATCATTATCAACATCTTTTTGATCTTAAATTTTGTAGCCTTCAAGTTTGAAGAAGAAATGGCACTCTCCCTTTTTGGAGGGTCTAGATTAAACGTGGGATCATCCTTTGCATTTTCAGTTGTGAACCCTGTTCTCTGGATAAGGTAATATATTTATTATCTATATATATATTCACTTGGTTTAAATCAAGCTGAAGGCTGCTGACATGTGTTTTTACTGAAATAATGAAATTTATTTTTAGGAACTTTGCAGCCAGAATTTTTTATTCAGACCAGGAAACAAGGTTAATTAGCTACTGTTAAATGCTTATGGCATCCCAAGGCCACAGCAAGTGGAGTGGCACACAGGAAATGTATCAGTGATGGCCAGAGGAGGAAAGAGAATCAGTATCTCACAGCTGGGAAGGTGCAGAGGGGAGAAAGGAGGAGAAATGAGAAACCTTCCAATACACTAACAAATTTCCACCTTGGTTTCTTATCAGGACTCCATTATCATTGAGTAAGGGACAGAAACAAGGCTGAGGTAGCATTTTAATCTCTAATCCTACTGACTGGGCACGAAAGCAGCACAGAGCTCAGAATTAATGGAGACATACGAGAATGTTTGCACTGCCAGAAAGAGACAGCGATAACAGAGGGCTAAGGGTCAAGTCCATTAGCAGAAAATAACATTTTAATTCAGACTGCATTTCAGGAGTTTAGCCTGTTTCCAGTGCATCCATAGTTGACTAACCTGCTGCAAAACAACCACCCTATTGAAGGAGGGAGAGAATAGTGGGTGTAGATCACCATTACTGAAATGAATTGTGTTAGTCTCTCCTACGTTTCCAAAAGAGACAATGAATCAGGAGAATAAAAGGGTTTATTTAGAAAAGGAGCTTTCTATTCACAACTCACCTGGAACTTTTTTTTTGCCACAAAATACTGCATCCTGCGAATCACCTTGATGGCAGCACGGTGGTGTTCCCGCAGCCTGTGGGAAAAACCAGGAGGGTGAGGAGGGGAAAGAGCATCTCCATCCAGACAATAAATACAGCAGGCTGCAGAAAATCCTCCACCAACACATCAGTGTGCAGTGCAAGTAGTTGTGATCCAGCCTGGCAGCGCAACACACCATCCTGCTGACCTTCCTCACTTTTCAAGAAGGTTCTGAAAATGCAGGGTTTTATCTGACCCATACTAGGTTTGCACCCATTTCCACATAACCTTCTTCTGTGTTTAAGCAAACCTCCATGCATCCCTCTCAGTTTCATTTCCATTAAAAAAAAAAAAAACCAAACCCAAACTCTCAAGTTCCTGCATATCCAGCCATGAACAGCTTTTATACAGTCAGTCCAGTTGTTAGGATTTCTTTGGTTAGTTTGGGTTTTTTGAGGTGTTCACCTCACAATTTCTGTACAACATGTTTCTTCACTTACATGGGTTTTTTTCCCCAAAGAATTATTCAAATAAAAACATTTGAAAGATTATTGATTTGTTGACTGCTAAACAATCCAAACAATCTTGTGGTTGCTGGATGTAACATCTACATACACATTTATCCTGAACTGTAACTTAATATAATGACAAAATAATCTCTTGGGTCTTTAAGAAATATATGCCCCTCTTTGTTCATATGCATATGGTCTGATAACAGAATAAAAGGAAAATAATTTGCTCATTGTGCTTTTAAATGGCAGATTTTCATAGAATCTGACATTTTCTTTCAAACAGTGCCTTAAAACCAACAGTTATTTCAAATTTTCAAGGCTTGCAAAATTATGCATTTTCCTTCTCAACATTAAAATATAGTATCAAACATTAAGCCAATTATTCAGATTGCTCATTCTATTACTCTTACCAAGATGCACATGACAGCATTCATACTCACTAAGGGATGGAGAAGTTACACTTAAGTTCTATAAAGGTTTGTGCAAGTTTGGGTCTTTATTATGTTACAGCATGCTATCACCCTCTTCAGCTAAATATAACCTCTTCAAGCCTCTTCAGCTAAATATAACCTGGAATTTTAGTGAGTATTCAGGTGTTTCCTCAGGACAGATCTCCTCCAGCAAATAAGAGTTCTGCATGTACAAATGGTGGATGTCTATCCTCTGAAGAGGTGTAGCTGGGGTGTTCCCCTTCTAAAAATCCACACTTTTTAGTAGGAAAACAGCATTTTGCAAAGCCAAAAGCAGAACCCAGAAAAGGCCATCATTTCCTACTTCTAGCTATTACCTCTCAGGTTCTTTCTGTTATAGAAATTGTTCAGATTTAGCAATGACAGAAGAGATTACTTTCTCCAGAAACAGTATAAAATGCATTGCTTCTCAAGCTAATAACATACAGCTTTTCACCACAGGTCTACAGATGGCTACCCCTAAGTGTATTTATGTGAGTCATCTGTACCTCAATAATTATGCACCAAACCTGCAGTTGGATCTGCATGGGAAGCCTTTTCCCTCTTAACACCTTCCTGAGGTGTCTCAGAGACATTGTCTCCAGGCCCCTGCTCCCACAGATCTGACTGCAACATCACGGTTCAAGTTACAAAAATGGAAATTTGCCACTCCTGGCTGTAGTGGCTGTGTGTTTGGATCAGTTCCCAATGGACAGAGTTAGCCTAATGCTAGTTCAGGGTAGCCCTGTTCTGAGAGCCTGTGCTGCATCATTCTGCTGCTAAGGACTTGGATGACTTCCCCCAAACCCAAAGGAAATAAAATGTTTGGGCTTTTAAGTTCTGCTTCACAGAGATGGGAGCCAAAAAGGTAAACACTGCTTAATTTTCTAGTAAATATCAAAGGTATTATATCATGCAGCTATACATCCTATGCATAAAAGCACAGAAAAATATCTTTTGACAAATAGAAATATATTTGAATTGCCATAAAACTGCTTGTAGTGTTTTGGTTTATGCCTCATTTCCTCTGGGGTGTTCTTCACAGTCCATTATTTCTGGGTAAAACATTTTTCTTTGGGACAGCCAGTCACCAGTAGAGCACACCAAATCCCTCATTCTCTATCTAGAGGACAAGTCCCATCTATAAGCAAAGCAGGCGGATAATAAAAATTATATTCACCATTCAGTGAAATAACAAAGCTACTCAACCAAAATGATTTTCCAATGCAGCTATTCACCATCAATCATTTTTCAGTGCTAACATGAGCTACCATGCCAGGAGGGAAAGTTAATATTCTCATTTTAATCCTTCCCATTTCCAGCTCCAGTAGGAAGCCTTACAGTAAGCTTGTTTCTGCTTATGCTGTAAAATGTAATTCTGCACAACAGGCTGTCCTGATTCCCCAAGATTAAATGCTTCTGCGATGAGAGAAGGGAATAAAGGATTTAATTAGTAGCCAAGGTTATGATTCACAGTTGTTTGATCTCTTTGGCAAACTGGTAACAAATGCTTTAGTAAATTGAGAGCTTAACCATTAACTGGTGATATTTGTTTGTTCAGCCACTTGTGACATCTCTGAATTTTGGTTACAGAGGGGCTGTCTGCAGCCTCTGGGCAAATGGAGCACGCTTAGACGTCAGACAGGTACTCAATGCATTACTGCCCTCACCTCTGTGAATGCTTCATTTTTTTTGGAAATGACCTCACCTGAGCGTGCTGCCAGAGCACAGCACCTCACCTTCCTGGTGTGTCCATCCCCAGAGCTGGCAGGAGACACTTCTTGGAGAGGCACTCCTGTGCACAGTGAGTCTCTGATGGCAGCATAGAAGGGTTTTTCAGGGACTGCTGGGGAACTCAGAGAGCCTTTCTGCTGCAGTGTGGCAGTGTGAGCTAAGCTCTCCTGCAACTCTAATCCCTCATTTTCAGATGTTTAGCTCTGCCTGACTTTGGGGGAAAGCTTGTTGGACAAGTGCATTAGCAACAGGGTCAGCAGGCCTTTTGCCCTTTTGGCAACAAAGCTATTTTCCTCTCCTGAGCGTTCATCAGGCTTTGAGCCTCATCATCACCATACCCATTAATATCACAACTGACATCTGAAGGAACTTGCCAAGCACCATCTGACTGATTCTAACAACCAGCAACTTGTCACCTTAAAAAGCACAGAACACCTTTAAAATTAAGCTAAGGGTTATTAGTTCTGATACTGGACAATTTCACAGCCAGCACCCTTCTGAAGAAAAACTGCCAATAGCTTTCACTGGCTACCAGTAATTTTCTTTCTCAATATGAACAGGACATCAAGATCACCTTGAATACAGCACATGCCATGTGACATTTCTCTAAAGCTCACAGAATTAGGTTCTGAAGACACCAAGGAATCTACAACATTGTTGTAACCCTTACGAGCCCAGAAGGATGAAGAAGGATGTAACAATTCAACAACAGAAGACTGTCCTTGTTGTAATAGGGGCCAAGAGATTCATACAAACCCACGCTATTTTGCAAGTATAAACTAGGACTGCTTTATGCATGCTCTGAAAATAAACCTGTTGTGGATTCAGGCACTATTCAAAGTATAAGAAATGAGGATGAAAACACCTGGCAACAAAATACAATGGATTGAGCACCCACATTAAAAGAGAAATTAAGACTAGAAATCCTTAGCTTTTCCTGCCTCCTGTAGTTGTTAAGATACTTAACCTACAATCAGTCACTTGGAGGAAACCTGATCTCTTCATCAGTCCATCAAAAATCTGAACTGGAATTTCACTTAAATTGGAAAACCAACATAATGAAGTATTTTATGAAATTCAACTAACATTCCCATTTGGTTGGAAAGTTGTTGTAAATTAATAAATGCTCTGAACTCTTGCAATTAAGACTTTTGTACATTTGACTACATATTGCTAATTTTCCCCAGCACAATCAGCCAAAGCCTCAGTAGGTTTCCAAAGCTGTGGCTCCTTCAGCAGTCCCACACCCAGTGAGAGACACAGTGAATGTCACTGCTCAGTCAGCACCCACCTGCCTTCTTCCTGCCAGGGGACATGCAGGGCCACCCCAGAAGAATGCTCTGGGACAAAGGCTAAAAGTTTTTAGCTGCCAAAACTGTGTGGCTTTATGAAAAAGGAACTGAGCTGCTGCATGGTTCAGTTGCTCTATGATTCAAGAAAAATAAGACTTTTTTTAAAACTAAGATTTACAAGATTAATCCCCATTCTGAAATAGAGTTATTTTGATAAAGAATCAGAAAGGAAAAGCAATTATTAAGTAGAAATATTTAAAGTCCTTACAAAGCTGCTAAATTTTCTATCAAACCCTTAGTAATTCCATTACAGGTTTGTTCTCCTTTTCATCTCAGGAAGGTGTTCTACATATTGGTTTAGTGTTAACAGAAATATTAAAGCAACAGGGCAGAGGAAAGGTGGTGCTAATTTCCTATTTATAACACTTGCCTTTTTGTTCATGTGCAGAACATTTCATTATCAGGACTGTAATGTCTGGCACAAACCTCCCAACATACACGGACACTGATATTATCAGAGCTGAAAGGTCAAGCTGTCTATTCAGAATGAGTTTAACAAGAATGAAAACATAGTTGGAGACAGCCACAGATTTATAATATCTTTCACAAAATGCCCATATCTTGGTAAACCTAACACTGGTTTGAAGTCAGGCTCAGTTTTTAAAACCTTTTTAAATTCTCTGCAGTCATCTTAAATTTCTGACTTGGGACAGGATAAAGTATTAAGAAAGAAGACTGAAGTTGGTTGGCCTGAAGCTTTTGGCAGTAATCATTATTCAGATTTGAGCTTTATCTTTCATGCATCAGTTTTTAATCATATGTTGTGCATGTGAACTGAAGTATTTTTTTTCCATTCAGGCACTGAAAAACATTCCTTGTCACAGAATCTGGTGGATGAGATTCAGAGTAACTACATTAAGCCATTTCATTAGTGCATTTAAGTCTAATGAAATCTTCCACGTTTAGTCCTCCAGGCACTTTAGGTATAGAATGTGCAGTGGCTCAAGCTTCTTCTGTCATTCCCTGCCTATTCCCAGCTGATGGAAATCTCTCTGCACTGAGCTACATTTCAGATGCTGAAATTGGAAGATATTAGGTTGCATTGCTGTGTGTTCTGAAACAGGAAATACTTGATCACCATACCCAGGGATAAAATCAGAATCACTGATTATTTCCAATATTTTTGATTATCCAGTTTCTCCTTTCATTTGTTGCTAGTCCAGCAACTGTTGTTTGCCATCATTATGGTCAGTTTAGTGGGGTTCTCCACACATAGCCTAGTCCACAAATGATTTGCTATAACTATCTTAAGGATAAACCAGTAAAAACTGCCCAGGAGTGTTAGAATAGTATGATGACATTTGAAAAGCAAAACAGTTGCAAATCTGAAGTGTGAACAGTCTGTCCACATTTTTCCTGTAGGCTCCCTTCAGGTACTGGAATTTACTAAATGCTTCCATAACATTTTCAGTGTAAGCAAATTTAGGAACTAGTGACAAGACAAATCAAATTTGCATGAATTCATCTATCCCCCCATGGTTCTCATCACTGGTGTCTTCACATGTTTAAATATTACATATTGCACTTCACAGTGTAAGAGAACCACAGAAATAATAGATACACACAGGACAAGAAGAATCACAAATAGAAGGTAAGCTAGATTTTAAAAATTTCTTTGATCTCAGCATTCAAAGGCATTTTAGTAATAACTGGCAAACAATCTGTTTATCAAAGATCTACATCTGCTGAACTCCTGTTCATGCTTGTAAATTAGTTATGAATAAGTAAGATTTCATCAAATGAATTTGTTCATCTAAGCACTGAATAATTCAACAACAATAGCTAATTAATTCTATGAAGACATTTGATGAATAATTTCTAAAGAACAGTATGTTTCAAGGGTTTAATTTCAAAAATAAAAACATTATTTTACTTAAATGCATGTCTTATACCATAATTTCTGTTCCCAATCTAGGGGAATGCAGGGGCTGACTTTGATGGGAGTATCAGTGATTCTATATTAAAAACTTGCTCTGCAGGAGTAATGTCAAATTCAGGCTTTTGGTGAACCCTTCAGCCAGTAAACAATTTGATTATTTACTAACTGTGAACATTAGCCCATGGGGAAGCAGCTTAAGTTGAATTAACATTTGTACTCTTCCCACTCTGCAATTTCTATATGTGGTTGGCCTTTTTATGTAAGATACGTAATTTTAAAACCACAGTCATCTTTTAATGGATTTGTATTTTATTCTGCAGCAGCTTTAATGTAGCTTTAATGTCACCCTTCTCAAAAGTCATGGGTTTAACTGAGAAATTCTTTCGTGTAGTTACAGCAATCCTCTTTTCTCTACAGTTTGTCTGACTTAGCTTCATTTGGCTTGCAGATTTTTAGCAGATGTACAAAGAAGGACAAGTTCAAGAAATAACATCTCCTTTGGGGGAATTTTTATGTTTTAAACAAAAACAAACAAAAAATGCTTTCCAACTAGACCTAAGAGGATCCAGAATAGCTAAACAGCACAGGATTATGGAGTGTCACACTCAAATTTGTTCAACTTTCCTTGGGGGAAATGGTCCAACAACCAGGATGTCTAGAGCTAAGACAAATTGCTGTAGCTAGAATGAAGATCAGGTGTAGGTTTTCAGAACTATTGGCATGCTGGGGCAAACAGATGTAGCATCAGAGACTTCCTTTGTGGTCTGCCCACAGTGATGATAGCTAAGAACACAAACCTTACAAGAATAATTTGTATTGAAATCAGGCAAGAGCATGACATTTCTTGTACATCCTAAATTGCCTTTGCTGTATATTTTCAGAATTGCATTTTGCCTTATGCATGCTACAAGGAAATGAAGAGCTGCACAAAGAACGTGGGGAAAAAATAGGAAAACAAAATTATCTTTGGAAGGGACTGAAAAAAGCATATAAAGAAAGCAGGAAAAATATACAAGCCACTTCCCATTTTTTCAGAATCAATTACTGTTTGGCAGCTTTGGTGATGTCATTATCAAATAGCAAATGATACTGATATTGATGTCCATATCAAATCACAACCTTTATTCAGCTCTTCGCTCTCTGCATCTTATTGAGTTAGAGAGTTGTTGCTTTTTCACACGGTTTCAAGGCCAAGCAGTTTGAAAGTAGTGAGACACAAATGAGATCACAGATAAGTAAATAATAACATACAGCACTCTTACAGACCCAGCCTGAATACACATAAACTCCTTTTCTAAAGAGGCTGAATTCAGAACACAACAGAGCTTTTTGTTCAGTGCACACAGGAAGCCATGGGCATTATTATTTTGATTCCTCAGGTTAAATGCCATTTTTTAACATTAAAAATAATATATTTTTTTTTTTTTGCTAAGCTTTTAATTAATAGCTCTGAATTATACAAGGAAATGCAGGGCTACACTGAGAGGCACTAGGAAGAAATAGCCATATTTCCTCTGGCTACTTACCTCTCTATTGTTTGCCTATTAAACTTACAATAACCTTTGAATGTTTAACTGGCTGATGCTACACTGCCTCATTATGCTCGAGAAGTTGCTCACACTACACAGTAGCTTTTTGCTGTGCTCACTGTAGGGAACTACAAGGCCCCTGAAAACTCAAGGCTGAGTTTGACTTTTCTATCTGGCTTAAATTGCATTGCTCAGAATGCACCTCATATACAACCTGTACACGAAAATATCTAATACTGAATATGAAATGTTAAACCATCAAAATGATGTAACCCATGGAGGTTTCTCAACTATGTGTTTCTAGTCTCAATTATTTGCTTCTACTCTACATAACACATGTTAATTTAACATATGCTGTGTCTCACATCTTAATTAGGACTCATCTTGTGGTACTACTGCTGCCATCCCATTTAACCTTTTGTTTTGACACAAAAGAAATAAGCTTTCATTGGGTCAGCTACTGATGCAGTTCATAGGGGATCCATGAAAGGTCAAAGCAGCATTGCATTATTTAAACCCCACACAACGACTTCAGCCAGAACCCCCTTCAGTTTTTTCCCACATCTCAGTGATATATGTATTTTCAATAATGGTGAATAGATGTAAAAAACATTATCCCTTATTAGTAAAGCCAATCACAGGCAAGAGGCTAGAGTCACTTATACATCTTCACAAATTACCAAGGAAAAGTTCTGTCTCAGCTGTTCAACACACATGAAAGTCATTGCACAGTAGTAACTGAAAAAATGAAGCAGGTCTCCTGTTGCAGAGTCAGAAATTGCAGCAGGAAAAATACCTGAAAGGAAAAGGCCATTGATGTGAATAGCAATATTTAAATAATTACCAAGACCAGTGATGACACTATTTCAGAAGTCCTAACACTTTCCATGTGGTTTTTTATTACAGAGGTGATTGGGAGATTCTCCTGCTCCTCAGTAATAAAAAGGAGAAGGTGGAAGTTTCTGCTGTGAACCTCTTTCTAAGCACTGAATTCTGAAATCAAACTGCATCCAAACCCCCCACCATTGCACAGAAATCCACTGAAAAACATGAAGCCAAACTCTGCTCTCGTTTTCACCATGGGACAACAGAAGGGACTGGGAGCTGATGGAGTGTTAGGTCACCTTGGCTCCTGGCCTGCCATCTCTGTAGGGGCTCTGGATGTTACTCATGCACAGTGATAAAAGTGTGTTCTCACAGCTGCACGTTTTAGTGGGTGTAGCCTCCAAAAATAAACTGATAGAAGACTGCAAACACGAGGGTGCTGCTGTGGTTGGTGCAAGCTGCAATGGAAAGCACGGCAAACGGTGAAAGATGGCATTGGGACAAGGGGACTTCACTTCCCTTGTCAAAGCCATCACTTCAGGGAAAAAACAGCAGTTACAAATGTAGTTTAAAACTGCAATTTTTGCAACTGGAAGCATTCTCCAGGATTTGTTATTTTACAATGGTGGGGAAACACATGGGATTTCAACTTGTGGAGAACAGCCTTTCCCTATAAATCACAGAGTGTAATCTGAAACCTAGAAACAGCACAGGGGCTCACATTTATGGATTTAAAACAGATGAAGAGCAAGCATGCTCTTAACCCTTTCCCCATAATTCCTTCCCAGTGCAAAATAAAAATGAATATACAAATACTGAGCAGAAATTAACTTGGCAAAAATCAAGATTAATACAATTCTGTAAACACTGAATACTTTAGACTTCCCTAAGGACACAAGCACAGAATTGTGCTAAAGCAAAGCACTGTAAAACTGTTAGAGTATAATCCAGTCTTTGGACTGTTCTTTCATCAACTTTTATTTAAGCAGTTTATCTTACTGAGATTAGGATCTCTCCTATAGAGCAAGACCTGGCAAACACAGGCCTCTGGTTTTGAATATCAGGCTATATTTCACTGGGAATGAAGTAACTAGCAGCCTGTCGTCTCACCATAATGTTATAAACTCCTTAATCAGGCAATAGGAGCACTAATACTAACACATTAGTAATAATTTCTCTTCAAAAATATGTAAGAGCATTAAGATGACATATTGTTTATTTATTGTTCCTTAAGATCCCCAATCATTTCTAAATCAGTTTAGCCTCTCCTATGGCTCACTGGACAAAAAAACCCCCAAAAACCAGCAAAGCCTGTTCCAACTTGAATCCTAAGACACAGCCTTCTTCTTGATTTTAAGTTTTTTTAAATTTAAATTAAAAAAACCCACAGTGTAAAAGAATGGACTGGAGTATCAGCATTGCCAAGATGCATTAGTCTATACCTTGTCAGAGTCCCAGTACTTCCAGAAATTCACTCACATGCATAACACAACGATGTGATTAAAACCAGAAATAGGCCCAGATTGAAATAAAGTATGATGGTATGTCATGTTAAATCTCTACCCAGTGTAATATTTTAGAGAAAACTCTAAAACAACCATCCCAGGACAATCGACAGGAGAAGAGGAAAAATAATTTTAAGCTTACTGCAAGATCACTCATCTGCAGACACAGTATTTGCCTGTGGTAATTCAAGCTCTGTCTTTTTATTGGCTGCAGTTCAGTGAAGTGGTACTTTTGTCCATGTCTCCTGATGAAAAGCTAGGGTGTCTCTGGACTTTACTGAAAAGGCTGCAATTGATGGAAAAAATACCTGGCAATGATGGGCACCTGAATCTTTTTCAAGTGAAGAAATAGCTACCTGAGAACAGCAGAAAAATGCATCATGAAAAAGAATTCAGTCTTAGCCACTGGGCATGTTGTGGATCATCTAAAAATACAGTCATGGCTAGAATCTTCTGCTACAATAATTAGAGAGACAACCTGAAAAAAAATCGGAGCTCTTTTGAAAAATCTTGCTAAAGCTCTTTTATGTAATTTCAAAAGAAATTGCAAAGAAAGATTTGGGGAAAACAGAGAGTGTAAGACAAAAAATTATGCTACTAGCCCACTTCTGTCTTATGACCAACATTTGGTATGCCAGATGGTGTGTTTGCAGCTCACCATAACCACAAGAGTCATGTCTTCTATTTTTAAACCATTTCAAACCAAAGACTGATTTTTCACAAATACATATTTATGGAAAACTTAAGATTAGACCATCAATGGCTCCACATTCATACTTTAATCACTAAAGCTTTTTCAAGCTGCAGTCCAAGTTCAAGGAGACCACGCAATGCTTCACTTTATTCCTGCAGATGCTCAGATCCAGACATCATTGTCTCCTGTGAACCCATGATGATACTGCTACACAAACACCAAGTATGTGCATCAGACATCTAACTAGGTTGGGATGGATACATGGCTCTGAAAAACCTCATGAGACTATGTAAATTACTGTGATAACCTGACCTATTCCATACCTACAAATTCTGTGAGGAAGGAGGAAGAGGGACTTTGCATCTTGAAAGCCACATAAAATAGGGACTGCATCACATTTACTGAATCATGTATTCCAAAGAGATGGACAAACCCTTCTTTAAAGCACATCCAGGGCAAAAGCTCCTGCCTAAATGTACCAAGTTGCTTTGAAATCCTCATCTTGCCACAGGGGTGCAGGTCTACATGAATGAAGTCAAGGGGAGAACAGAGGCCTGAACCTACACACTTGGCTTGGCATGCCAAGAGATCTAGAAACTTGGAAAATTACATACAAGAAGATAAAAGACAGCAAATGTACATTATATATTGTGGAGGAGTCTAGATACACCCTTATTAATTCGGTTCATGTCTTTTGTGTGGAAACATCTGACCTGAAACATCCAATTTCTCTTGTTCAATCTAATAGTTAAAGAATACACTGTGTTATTACTATTGCAAAAAGGCAGGGAATTTTATGAGCTGATATGCTGGAGACAGAAACTGGCTGGGACTGACTACTCTGGTATGTGAACTCTTTCTTTCTGTGGCTTCAAAGCACAAGCACAACTCAACAATGTATTTTTTTACTAGAATTATCCTCTGGTAAGTTAGATATGGAAAGCACAATGTGCTTTAATTACATTTTCCCTTCTTAATTAAGAAGCTGTTAACAAGCCTAGCTGTGTACTTCAATTTAATTTCTGTTACATAGAAAAAATATTTGTCTTAATATTCCTATTTCATTGTGTAAATATGTGATGATGTGTTCAGAACGATTAACAGTTGAATACTTTGTTAGAAATATCAGATTACTTTGTAACTTTACAGCCTTGCAACACACATTTTTGCAAAGCAATAATTCCTCAGTGAGGAACTGAGCATCAGCACAGTTACACTCAGTGTAGGGAAACAGAAATGCCTTGATCCTGGCAAGTTTTAGGTGGGCTTTCTTTATTCTAGAAATACTAGTATTTCCCCCTTTTTTGTGTGCAAAGTAGATGCACAGATAGCTCTCACTTCACTCTCAAATGTCTTTCCTACACTCAGATTTTTCTACTTTATGTTTTCTGGATTATTTGTCCCCATTTCCCTTCATAGTTTACTGTGACTTCAGCCATCAAATCTGTCTTCACTCTGTGTGCCACCACTTAATAATCATGCAAACCTCTTTCCACATTTCCTTTCTTGTTGCCTTTTACCAACCAATTCTGCAGCAGAACCTTTTCCTATTTCTCCTTACTCTTTGGTTTCTCATTTTTTTCTTGAAAATTGAATACAATTCAGAGAAGATAATCCTATATATCCTGAGGAGCACAAATGCTGAAGAAGAACATAGTAAAATTAGGCTTTCATTGTGGCTATTGGTTTTGCAACCATGCTTTCTGTGCTAAACAAATTCTAAAAATGCCTTAAAACCAAGCAAAAACTTGCTTTCAAACTTTTGCAAGACCAGAGTTGTTTTGGAAGAAAAACCTAATTAGCTCTTCCTAGTAAGCACTTTGCAGATACACTGCAGTACAAGGCCATAAATGATTCCATTTCTGACTGATTATTTCATTAAAAATATCTATTTATATAAGCCAACATGCATAGTAATTGACATTCAATATATGTCTATGAAAGGAAATTGCAAACAAGAACTAGAGAAAAAAGGAGTAAAATTTGATTTTGAAAACACCCAAATGAAGAAGGTATTTTAAAGTGATAAGGAAGCTGAGGAGACTTTCAACAGACACCTCAGTGATCCCTCACTGAAAATCTTCTGAGAAAGTGGGGAAATGTGAAATGGGAATAGCACACTGAAAATCAGCAGTACTTTTCTACCAGCTACTTTTACACCTTGCCTTTATATCCACAAGCTCTTCACAGTCCCAGAGCAGAGAGGAGAACAAACTGAGGGTATGCAGGAACACTGAAACAAACTAGGTTTGTTTGTGGTCCAGAGCACCATGGAGAGTTTATCAGCACTGAAGGTCCTAATGCATGATGCCACCCTCATACCAAGAGCAAGGAGCTGACTTCACAGTTCCCATTGCTCAGGTCTCTAATTTCAGTCTGCATTATTAAGCCCTGATTACTCTGGGGACTGAAAGCAGTCACAAGCTTTGAAACAATATCAAGAAGAGCAGGCATAGCCTTATCACACCCCTGGAAGAGCTTTTTGTTTGGGTTTAATGCTGCTTTCCTCCCTGGCTAGGATGCTATGAGAAAACCAGCCAAGGGTACTCCATCTGTGGATGGTGTGGTTTCAGCTAAACCAGGCTCCAAGGCTGTATTTTCTTTTCCCCCTCACTTGCCCTTTTTATTCATATTATTTTCCTCTCCTTCCAGTTTATGAAAGCATGCTCTCACCAGGTCACTCTACTGAGACCTTAATGAGAGCCTGAACAACAACACAGGTGCATACAGGTAATTATCTATCTATTCAAAAGTACAGGTGATATTCCCCCCCCCTCCTCCCTCCTTTCTTTTCCCCTACACAATTTTATTACTCAGTTTTTGCATGGCTTTTAGAATACAGAACTAAGAACATCCATTAGAAGAAAATTAAAGTTGCCTTTTCACCCAGCACTTTTGAGTTAGTATTGATTTTCCTGGAATTTACTGATGAACAAATAATGTATCCTGAATTTCACTTAAAAATCCTATTAAATATCCTGCAGTAAGCAAATCCCAGATTAAAAGAGTAAATGTCACATTAAAATATGTTACAAGTAGGGGCAACCCAATATTTATTTGCCTGCAGGTCTGCAAGTCCCTTTTTGGCCTTGAGGAGTCTGATCCTGCAGAAAATTGTGGCTTAATGGGAAAACCAAATAATTAATATGATTGTATATTTTCTCTTTCTTTGCAGGTTCTTAGAGTAGCTTGGCTTATAAAGATATAGCCTTTTTTGGAGGATTTACTGTGTAAGATATCTGGATCAGGAAAAAGCTTGGAAGTTTGTTGGTATTTATAGCCTGATTTTGAATTGTAATGTCAGCAATCAGTTTACAGATGTTTTGCTTTGTGGAAGAACTGGACAGATTTATAACTTTTCCTCAGGGAAGTACAAAATGCATTAATTACTCATTGCTTGTTATTATTTTCTTATCATCGATAGGATATTTCCTTACCATTGGTGGTGGACTTGCAGTGTTGGGTTAATGATTGAACTTTATGAATTTAATGGTCTTTTCCAGCCTAAATGATTCACTGATCATGTTTTAAATGAAATAACAGTCTGGTCAGAATACAAGGCAAACCAAGCTGATAAACTGCTTAAAATTCAACCAAACCCAGACATATTGCAAACAAGTTTGAGTGACTACAGCCAGAGAGACTCCATCCTGGAGTGCTGTAATAGGAAGCTCATAAAAATCTGTGTTTGTTTGTTGGTTTCTGCAAAAATGCTGAGCCAGGCACAGCCAGCTCCTTGTGGATAGAAAGTGCTTGGATAACAAGTGATGGCCATGCACGACATGGAGACTCTGTTGTGCATTTCAGGGGTCAGGGACCCAGTGCTGATTTTTTTCAAGCCAGGGCTGATGTCTGTTGGGGAGCAGCTCTGGAGCTGTGACTGCAGCTCATCCCATGGGCAATTTATCCCTGTAGCAAAACCAGTGAGAGACCTATGAAAAGTTATGACCTATGAAAAGTTACATCTCTTAAGAACAGCACGCAAGGCAAATGTGCTTTTTGCACACAACTGAGATTTTCAGCCTCTAGCACTTCTTGGTAGCACTGGGTATTTTTGAACACACTAAATAAATTCCTAAAGATGCAAACAGACAACTAAAAATGCTCAGGCAAACCCTACCAATTACTCATCTATCTCAGAGTTGCCTTATACTGATAAAAGTCTGGTCTTCAATAGAAACAAAAATAATTTCATTTAATCTCAGACCAAACCAGAAATAGTTTGGCCTTTGGAAAACTCTTGGAATTTTACATTCAAAAAGGTTTAAGTATATTTTCTTTGCACTAATTATTTCTGTTTGCAAGTCAAGTCACAAAGCGTCAGTGATAAAATGCCACAATAAGGAACACTTTTTGTAGAATTTCTAGTCTGAACTGGAAGCAGGAAAAAACAACCAACCAAACAAAAAACAGCTTAAAATCTTTTCCCTCAAGACTTTCATGACACAGTTTTAAAACCCAAGAGATTTGGTTGAGTCTGAGGGGCTCCACATGAGGCAGTTTTTCCTAAATTCTCTGAATGTTCATCCACTGCTATTTTATTGAGAAGACTAAGATGACATTGCTCTCTAGAACATGTAATCAAATTTGTCTTACTAGTGCTGCAACCAGATGGCCTCTGCCTATGCTTAAATGCAAGAGTAAACACACCTAAGAACACTTTCTATTTTATAAGTTTAAATATGATCCTCTTTTGAACAGTATCTACATGTGTTGTCTATGTGTCTATATACACAAACCAGACAAAATAAAGCAACAATAAAAATGATTTTTATTTGTATAATTAGGTGATTAAATTGAATTGAATTTGTGGTTTGTTTTTTTTTTCCACTCAGTTCCCTTTCTTCCCCAGAGGTATGGAAGCTCCTGAAATGTTTTATCCCAGACAGCATCCTGTACTGATACCTGCAGCTGACACCTGTCGTTGATACCAAGCTATTAGGACAATTATTTGTTTGCAGTCTGGTCTAAAATAAAGGCCAAATAAAATCCTAAATGACTTTTCACATCAGAATGTTGTCCTGAATCTGGGCTGAAGTGAATGCAGTTACAATGCATTTTGGTGAAGAGCAACTGCAGAATTTCTGAACAACTCTTGCAGCTTAAGATTCACATTCCAATAAAATTAAAGTGCTAACTGGCTACAGATAGTATTTTCTAGTACAAAGTGCTGTCTCAAAGCTTGTTTTTATTCTGATACTCAAAATTATTAAAGTAAAGCACTATAAAGTTAATCTTAAAGTATTTCTTATACAGTTATGGTTGTATCACAAATTAAGCTATGTACAAACTAAACTTGGACATTCCTTTACCTTACTGACTCCTTACAAGGTAAATATATATAAGGCTAAAACCCCCTATCTGGTATCTGTCAAAAGACAGGTTTTTATTATTTTGAATTTCATAGATATGAACTTCTAGATAAAAAATGGAGACTTACTTTACTTCACATTAATCAGCACTACACAAAATATTTTCTCAGTTAGTACAATCCTCACTGTTTTAATGGGAAAAAAAGGGTTTAATTTCTGCCTGTGTATATATATTTGATTGCTTAATATTGGAATGTGTCTACTGAACCACAGAGTGAGTTCTCTTCTTTATCAGGTAAGAAGAATACTAAGGGTAGCTGGTTGGAAGAAAAAATAAATGGAATACAAAATGGATGAAATATTGTATCCCCAAATGACGTTAGGCCCTTCCAAGATTGTTGGTTTTTTCAAGGATTTGATATATAATATATAAACTTTAAGATGCCTTTCCCTTTTAAAACATGCAGATCTGCATGTAACTAGAAGGCCCAAAGGCCAGAAATCCAACAACCCTCTTCAAGCCAGTGGCAATTCAGAGAATTTTCATGGGAGGATTAAAAGAACTAGTATGAATCCACTGGAATAAAAAATCTGCCCTATTGTGTGTTACTCATGTCTGTTACTCGGTTGCTAAGACAGCCTTAAATAAAAACACATGGATTATATAATAACATATAATTGTTTAGTTTTTGTAATGTACTCTCACCTAAGTAGATAATTGGCAATGAGGACTGAACATGAGAACTTTTGACCTGAAATTAATCTTTTTTTTTTTTTTTTTTCCCCTGAATTCAACAGGAATGTGCACTCTCAACACTTAAAACAATTTACACCAGTTCTTCTTGAAGAGAACACAAAAGGCAGAGATGACATAATACAAGAGGATGTGCCCTAAAATTATTTCTCATCTTTATCCATTTGTGGAGAGCTGTCCCTTCACAATGGTTATCTGACAGGGTAAAATCTCAGCCTGCTGAAGTCAATAAAAGTTTTGCTATTGATGTCATTGGGTTGGAATTTCTTCTATTATCTTTAGACACCTGGACAGCTGCCTGAACATCTGCTGAGGTTGTCTCTAAAAAGTCAAAGTGCAGTTTTTTGCAAATACTCTGATATGCTGGTGAAGACAACTTCATCCTATTACAAAGTACTTACAAATTAGGGTTCATTAGAAGTTGCTGTGCCTGACTTGTTTGGTAGATTTATTATGGAGCCCTCTCACTTGAGAAAAGAGTTAAATACTTTCTTGCTTCCCAGAACCACATTTTTCCAGACCTCCATCAAAACATGGTGTAGTAAACCATTTTTCCAAGGGTACAGAGAAAGTCTGTGGTGAAGCCAAAAATTCAAAGTTCTTTTTTTTTTTTTTTTGTTTAGAAATACCAATCAAGAATGAGAACATGAGGACAAAAATAAGGGAGGTTTACACTGGTGAACTAACACTTTTCACGCCCAACATTTCATATAAGCACAATGATTTAGAGTGCAAGGCAAGGCAAACACTGTACATGCACAAACACAAGCCAGGTTATTTCCCAATTTATGATCATAGATGCATACATCAAAATATTTGTGTATCTCTGCTTATATAGGCACAAGGAACAAGCAAGGGTCTGCCTATAAATGGCAACGTTTGTGTGACCATTTATAGAACAGTGACAAGAAGAATACAAAATCTATATTAAAACAGAAAAGTTTAGAGAGATCTCACTACAGCTACTAAGTATTAACAACTCTTTTCACATTTCATTTCTCTCTCACTTCTTGTATTTAATGTAGGCTTCCTAACTAAGCTTTCCAATGATACTGATTTCCATTTAAATTTGCTATTCCATGCAAAAAACAAATGCATTTTCTAAAAATGACTGTTTTTATAAAAATGGGGTCATTGGCAGTAACCCAGCCTCACCAGGCTCACTGATGTTAAAGAAAAATTAATGATACAGTCTAAGTTCATTAGTCCAAAGCACAATTGCCTGATATACAGATGGCATTAAACACTGGTTACATGTTCATGCTATATTGATGTTTGGGGAGACTTAATAGTAGTGCCTGTCTCAAAAGTACATGCCCTGAAAAAAGCTTTCATTCTTTTAATATTTCACTTTATCTCCACCAACTTACATTGAGCTAATATGAGGAAGTTGACAGAATATTTTCAGAAATACAGCAAGATCCATCCAGCCTTGCTACAAGACTTTTCAATGCTTCAGCAGGACACAAAGCCCCTCCACCTCCCTCCACACCCCTGAAATATCCTTTTCCCCAGACTCTGCAATGCACTTGCCTGAGTAAGCACAAGACATCACAACTCCAACAAAATATACAGTAGTTTAAAACTCTGACTTTAAGGTTAACCAAGTACATTCAAGGCTTCTAGAAAGATCCTGCCTGAGAGTGGGGAAAAAAATTCTGGGAAGGCTGAGGAACATAACATTAAAATCTTTTGTAGATGTCATACTGTCAGCATGTTGGAATCAGATATGTAAAAAAGGGCACATCCAAATGACTTCCCTACTCTCAGCATTAAACTATGGCTCCCAGTATTAAGAATAAGATGTTAGTATTCATTTCATATAATATTGTATATATACATTGAATTTTTAACTTCAACTTATTTGGACTCCTTTGTTACCTAAGTATTCAAATTTCCCACACTTGAAAACTTGATGTTTATATAAGAATGAGTCTTTCCAGGAGTCAGAAACAGAAAGTATTCTAATTTAACTAAAAAAAGCTTGCAGTGACAATTCCATGCTGCTGTAAGTATATGGACTCTTCCACTGAGTGCAGTGGGCAATGCCTCACTTGGGGTAAAACACCCTTGAAAGATTTGCAGGGATGAGGCCAGAGGTTTTTTTCCTTCTCATAAACCAGAAACAGATCACCAAAAGACTGTTTCAGGAAACAATAATCTAAACAGAGGACTAACACATTAATTTTGAAGAATTTGATATTAACCAAAAGGCTGTGGACTGGGCTGAGGTACAAACTTTCAGCCTGATAATATTTATAGAGTGAAGTTAATACTTCCAAATACAGTGATAAAATACAAAACAAAGCCCATGCAAGGAGACCCTCCAGATAAAGAGGCAGCCCAAGATGGCCTATTTTTACTCAAGGTACTTTCCAAATTCAGTATTTCTCCAACATATTTCCTACTCTAAGTACTGAGGTCTTGTAATGTCCAAAGAACTTCAAGACAAAATTTTTCAGCCTCTTGGGAATTGCTGGTGTGAGAAACAACAGCACAGTGCCAGCATTAATACAGAGAAGTGAAATAGCCCTGACCATTCTAAATTCAGATCAAACCTTTGCTACAAGTTCACTTTTAAAGTGCAATGTTGCAATTTGGTATTGCAATGTCATGCTGCTAAAGTTGTTTCCAGATTTAGAGAAACTTAAAAAATACAAAGAAAATCACACTATTCTTGCAATGAGTATCTGCATTTTCAGCTTTGCCTTCAGCATATGGCTGCCACTGGTAGAAAGGTAGAATTCAAGCAAGAGAAAGCAAGATCTTACTTTTGTCCCATTTAATTTGTCAAGCAATTCCGTTTCTTGTGAATTTAGTAACATATTACAGCATTTAGTGAACAGTAATCATTGGAAGTATTAGGAAACAGAAGCTAAGGATTAACCTTGCATTAAAACTACTGTTGACCTTATAAGAGTGATTATTTATTAGTCTGTGAAAATCATGACATAACCTCACAGCTCATATAACTATTCAGGTGTATTATAAAAATAAATAAATACCATCCTTCTCTCACCACCAACAGCACTACACTTGAAATCACTTGCACTTGAAGTTTTAATACTGATGTATAACAGATCAACACAAAAACAGCATTCAGATTACTGTTAAGGTTGAAAAGTTTATCAGTAAATTTAATAATTGCTGCATGAATAAAAAAAGTCCACCAAAATAAAAAGAAAGATTCAAGTCTGCTTTGTATTTAAGCTGAGTATAGAATTCTGTTTAGAATACATAGAGTTAAAAAGCAACTACTTGGTCATACTCAGTTGTTTGTGCAGCACCAAATTTAAATCCAAGAGAGATTATGAGAAAATTTGCTGCAGGCTGTCAGACCTCATTAAGTTAATGGAACTGGTAAATTGGCACATTTCCAGCACATTGTAGAAAGAAAAGCACTTTCAGCTCAAGAGTGAAGGAGATCTAGTTTCGGTTTGGCAGCTAAAGGAGATTATTAGCTATAAATAATGGCTGCACTGAGATGACTTATATGGGATTGCTTGACCAAAATGAAGTTGAAGAGACAAAAAACATTAACATTTTGAAACAAATGATACAGTCTCTTTGTTGGATGGAATCTAGAACAGCTTTGTAGACATTTTCCTTTTAAAGCCTTACTATTTACAAAATCATCTAAAAGTCTTCGTAACGAGCTTAGCTACCACTGAACTCATTAACAGAGAGAAAATTCTTCTCTTTGTTGAGCCTTTGAATCTCTTTAAAAGATGCTATGAACCAGTGCTTTAGCTTGAGGAGGTAATGTGCTGTGATATACTAATATATTAGTATAAGAGTATTATATTATTTTGGTTTGAGTTACTGTGGCATGTTTTCAGAGCCAGGACAGCAGAAGGATATTAGTACCCACACAGGGCATGGAGTAGAAATCAGAAGACCTAGGAGATGCTGGTTTCCTGAGCCACCAGTAAAGACAAAATGCAGAAGAATATGTTTGTGTGTGTGTGAGAGAGAGAGAGAGAGAGAGGGGGAGAGAAGAATTTCTCTTGGGACAACGAGATCTGTACTTTCTTACTTTTACATTCCTTATATATTTCTTGCCTCAAGTTTCTAAGTGGTAAACCAACTTAAATGGTGATCTACAGTTGATCAAGTTTTATACCAATAAACCCAAATTCTGGGGCTTACTTAGATACTAGGAAGTTTGATATTTCAAATATCCCTATGGCCAGGAACCACTTCCATCAATTGACTTATCTGATTTGAAGTCGATGGGTGTTTTTTCATCCTTCCGTGGCGAAATTTTCGGAAACAGGTGCTGATTCACAGCACTTACTAAAAAAAAGCGCAAAGCCCGACTCCTTCTGCATAAAATGAAAACAAGAATTCTACTGTTTACTTAATTCACTCTTTCTTTGTCCTCTCATTGTTTCTCTGGAACGCATTTTAAAGGACAATGAGTTTCTGTGTGTACTTTGGCCTCAGCTTCTTCGTCAAGCAGTCGGTGTGAGTGAGTTTGGTAAGCACACCTGTCACCTTGCACACTGGACTGGCATCACGTAGATCCCTTGTCACACTGCACTGGAGAGACACTCACTTCTGAGCAGCTCAGTCCAAACTGAATGCAGCCCCCTTTGCTGTGACATGGCTGATTTCCCCAGGCACAGTGGTACAGGGGCACTTCAATATCTGCGCGCGTCTGCTTTAGCTTTAGATCTGCTGGTGAGTGACTACTGAATTCTGCCAAAGAAACTAAACATCAGGTTGCCTCCTGTGAATGAAAGCTTTACTAGGCTCTAAAAAATTCTGCACAGAAAAGGCTGCCTCCAACAACCAGCTGAGCTAAATGTGAAAAAGCAAGAAAATCCCTCCCCCAAAAAAAAAAAAAAAAAATTGATGTGGTAACACACAGTGCTTTCACCAGGGTTCTCAAGGAGGAATATATCAGAATGTAGGAACACCAGTCATATTCTGATGCTGCAGGGCCAGTTTGAAGAGCTAGGCATACTAAAACAACCTTAATTCACTGTATCCCTCACAAAGCAGGTAGAAATTCAGCATCTAACACTTACTCACACTTTCCCCCACTCCAAAATACCCAACCTGAAATCACTTCTTATTTTTAATACTACTCAAGAGTAGCTTACCTCCTCTAGACAATAAAATTCAGCATGTGAATGTTTCTGCAGGAATACTCACTAGAAAAATTTAGGTTACTAAGCTACTCTGTAACAGAATACCAGCATTCCTGCATGAAGTCCTTTCCATCCTTTATGAAAGGATAAATGAAAATCAGAGCTAAATAGTTTATCCAAGTGTTCTCTTTGAATAGAAAACTAAATTGACTGTTTCTTTTCTAAGCAATTTTCTTTTCTGAACACAGAGGCCAAAGAGAAGGCATATGGAAATAACAGCTACTATCACGAAGACCAAAATTCACCTATCCAAAAAATCTACTTTGGAACAGTTTTAACTCTTTTTTCCTCACACAAAGCAGTGAAGAATATATGACTGACTACAGTTTCAATTAAATCTTAAATGTCAATATAATACTTAAACAACTGAGTAATAAAACTGCAAGCAAATACAAACAGGCAGTTTCTCCTACTATCTCTTTTAATAATGCAGAAAAAATATTTTTTCACTTGCAACTTTCAAAATATGTAAGTAAATTTAATTTTTTTCCATTACAAGATTATATGCTTTATGTACTATAGATTTATAACGAAATATCTCATTAATATAACCAAATAGTGCAGACAGGATCCTGGTCTGCAAATCCACCCCAAGAGACCTGAAGCACTAAGTACCTTCTGATATTCTTCTCTAGACACCTAAGATAAATGAATAAACATTAATGAGAGGGTTCTCTGAACCTAGGACCATTACAGATTTTGCAGTTTAGTCGATCACATCTTCTAACTGAACTATTTTGAACCCTTACAGATTAAACAAAAGTAAATTGCCTAACCAGCTGAATGTTACAAACCTTGACAGGAGTAAGGACCACTCATATCTCTCATGATAAAGTTACATCACTGTTTTATATAGGTACTCCAAGCCAGAAAGTGTAAACTGATGCCTGAAGGCAGGAGCCTCCTCATGAAGGTAAAGAGTAAAAACAGGGCAAGAGAGGAAGGAGCAGAGAAAATTCTTTACTGTCAGGGTGGTGAGGCACTGACAGAGGTTGCCCAAACTGTGGATGCCCCATCCCTGGAAGTGTTCAGGGCCAGGTTGGATGGGGCTCTGAGCAACCTGGGATAGTAGAAGGTGTCCCTGTCCATGGCAGGGAGGTTGGACTAGGTGGCCTTTAAAGGTCCCTTCCAACCCAAACTATTTTATGATTAAGTGACAACTGATTGCTACTTGAGCCAAGGCAAAACAGGGATTCTATGATTCTAAGGTATTTGAGCACATGAACAGACTTACTAGATAGAGACTTGGTTATGTAGTTAATTTCTTGAAGAAAACAAGTTTAAAACAGTTTGAAAAAAGTGCCCTTATTTGAGTGCAAGATATTCCAGAAATAACAACATTCAAAGAAGGAATATTGCTGCTTTGATAGTTACTGGTTTTTTGTTTAGCTGAAAGTGACAGTATACTGAATTTTACTGATCAAACTACTACCTTACATACACCAGCATTACACACTGCATTGTATCCTGTGCCTTCCTACTTGGACATATTAACAGGGTGTGTTTTGACCACTTGTCTACTGTAATTACATTGATTTCCATAGAGGTTTCACCCGCTTCCAGCTGTTAACCAGGAACTTTTTGTTCTTAATGTACGCCAAACCAAACAGAAGCCAAAATTACTTGTTTGCTGTCAGTCTTTTGGGTGCATATTAAGACTGACACCCCAAATAAAGTTCTCATCCGTGTTCATTATGACCATGACAAAGAAACAAATAAGATTCTATGGTGAAATTAAAAAAAGGTCTTGTTCAGTCACAAATTGCTAATCAATTCTTTTCTATCTGACCCTAAGTATAAATGATACATTGCTTCAAACACATCTGGCTGTATATCTGTAATATTCTCTGCATTCTAGAATGGCATATATGGCTTTAGGTTTCAATCAGTGCCAGATAAATACTTCTTTTTTTAAAAAGGAAAGTGGCTATAAGAAGACAAATTTAATGTGCTTCTCTAGTTTCAGTTTAATTTCAAGTACCTCTAAGAACATACTCCTAACAATTCATTCCTAAAAGTAAATTCCTAATTTTTAGTTTCTGTAAAAGCTCCCCTCCACCTCTCCTGACTTCTGCAAGGCAGAATATGGATCACTTTGAAAACACCTGCGTTTGTCTGTAATTTATTATTTTATATATATTCTTTTTTGCAAATAGTTACAATCTATCACTCTTAGGCTATTCTATGTATATATTATTTATAAAATATTTTTTCACTCTGTGCTATTTATGAGTAACTAACTCCTGCACAGAACTTAATTTTTGCCTTTGAAATTAATTTTTTGAACTATTCAGGATTAAAGAAAGGTCAATAAACCAATTACTTTGGGCAACGGTGCAAAATCAGTACTAGTAAAGTAATTAATGCCCTTTTCATTGTTTCCACATCATGGAGTGTTAATAAATTGGGCTTTTGTCACTATCCAGTAATTTCTTTACAACAAATTTCTTCATACCAATCCATCTTATTTTATGGCTCCCTGTTAATACTTTAAAATACCAGACTAATTAGGTTTTGCATTTACACTGTTAAGTCACAAGCTCCATTTTCATCTCCGTTCAGACTCTCTATTTTCTGATATTCCTAATGAGGCAATACTTTTATTTAAAGGGTGTGATCCTTTAAAGAATTTCTAGTGGCTTATTAGTTATGTGAAGAGGATCTTGCAGGAGTTCCCACGTATATCGCTTAAGCACAGCACAGCAGCACACACATTACCCATGAAGGCTAGCACACCATTAAATCCAGGACCTCCTATAACCTGGAGTTCATCTTTTTACAGGACCAGCCTGTTTGCAACTGCAGCACTTTAATTACTCCCTTCCCTCACAGGATATTTTGATTCATTTCATGCATTTGTAATGCGCTCGACTTGTGGCTCAAGTTAAACATCTTCTTTACCTCTAGCAGAGGTGAAGAAAAAAAGCTGGAATGGTTAATGTCATCACTCAGGATCACTGTGGGACAGAAAGGAGGGCATTCCCTATATTTCAGCCTCTGTATCTTCCAAGGGTACCATCAGGAAATGCACAACTCAGTAAGGAAGCCACATTTACAGCAAGGAAGACAGCAATTTACCTGAGTATTTCATAGTCACCCACATGAAAAAGTTGCCTTCTCCATAAAACACAACCTAACCTCTTTCCTGTCAGGGACAGGAAAATGAGAAAAGACAGTAATTTCTCTTCTGCAACGTGAACTGATGGGAATTTTTACTCTGAAAGGGACAGAAGTCAATAATTTGAGCATCTTCCTTTAAAAAGGAAATTGCAACAGTAGGAGGAGCCCTCTTGCTGAAAACAACTCCATAAACCCAAAAATCTTTTAAGGATATTTTCTTCCTGGGGATAGGGGGGTAAAAAAAAAAAGTAATTAAAAAAAAAAAAAATCTCTCACCTAGCTGCTACTCCTGAGATTTACAGATAAAAACCAAGGTCACACGATGCCAGTCTTGGCTGGTGTAAAGTTACTTATCTTCATAGTAGCCAATATGGGCTGAGTTTCAGATCTGCGCTTTACATATGAAACTGTCTTTAGCTCAAGCAACAAGCTTTCCCATTTTTACCCTTCTGATTCTCTCCTCCATCCCACCATGGAGGGCATGAGGGAGCAGCTGTGTGAGGTTGGGTACACCCTGGAGGAATGAGAAACCTTGGTTCTAGCAGGTCAGCTAACCCAAGTGGAGAAAAACTGAGCTTTCTCGAGTCCCTGCAGAAAATACAAACATCTCTGCAATCCAGGCTTATGTGAGGAAAAATACTCTGCATGGCAGCATCATGGGTGGAATCAAGGGTCAGTATCACTGTACTTCAAATGCTTCTCATGCCTTGGAAATGTGTTTGGAATGAGTCCTCCCTCCTCAGATGCTCAGCTCCTACACATTGACACAAATGCTGTGGTGAGTTAACATTCAGGTAACACTGAGATCTGAGCACATACTTCAAGCCATTCTGAAGCCAACAAGAATTATGCCTGTACCTTAAATGTGCTTTTCTGGTCCTTCTCTGATTTCTGAGTTGCTTGTGGTAAAGAGAAGGAAAGGATAAGGGCCAAGCATGCCAAACACAGCCTACATCACCACCTCTGTTTCACTCTGAGGTGAATGAAGTCATTCACTTGAAAATCTGGACTTGGAAGAACTTTGCAACTACTTACAACCTCCAGAATTCCACCTGGGAGATAATTTGCCAAGGTGCTAAGTGGAGACAGAGCCAAAGTTCCTGGTTCAGCCAACCCAGCTGTATGGCAGGAGCCTCCTGCCAAGAGCGTGAAGGTACAGAATTGCAAAGTCAGATATAAGACTGAGCAATTTTCACAATCATACACCCAATTTAAATCCCTACACTGATGTTTGTAAAAGGCCTTGAAGATGAAAAGTACTATGCACAATAAGCCCTGAGTAAAATTATTAAAACCAATGCTTCATGAAAAGAGATTAATTATGTTATTACTGTTTGCACATGTGAATTTTCCATAAAAATAGAAATCTGGGCCCCAGTTCAACCAAGCATTTTAACATGTGTCTGACTTATAAGCACATGAGTAGTCCCATTTCAGTTAATGAGACCATTCCTGCTTAAAAGTTAGGCATGTGCTCCACTACCCATGGCCATGGGATTAGAGACACAGACACAGAGAGACAGGTACCACCTCTTGAGGCATCTTGACCTCAGACAGTGACATGTTTTCCTAGCTCAGAAGCATGTAACTACCTAGGTGAAAGTCTCTGCCCATAAATGTGACCTACACACCTAAAAGTCTGCCACATGGATGAGCCAGCAAGTCCTGATATTGTCCCACAGGTAGGAATCTCCAAAGATGCCTGGTGTTAAGGACATGACTACTTGATGAAACCTTGTCCAGACCTTGGCTTTGGAATTCTATGATTGACTCCTGCCACATGCTGAGTACCTAAAGCCAAATATCCCTCTTCCTTTTCCCAACTTTGCATAGCACAAACAAAACTGCATCCAGTTCTACAACTGCCCTTAAGGCTCTTACCACTCTACTGAGTTTAAAAGGCACAGAGCTACCTTTGAGGAATAGGGTTAAATGCCAATAAAATTCAGAGAAAAAAATGAAAAGAAGGTGAAAAATTATTCTCTAGTTTTTCAAGTAAAAGATATCAGCATATCCAATTATGAGTGAATACTTCTCTTTAAGGAATTTGAAGGAAAAAAAATTCTCTAGACAACATACTTCAGAAATTTCCATGGCAAATACTGTTCTTGTAGTTCCTTTATTGTATATACTTTTAACTGACTGGAGAGCACAGCTGCTACTATCACCACTTACCTCACTTCTTCAGATGGAGGATGAAACATAACAATGATGAGAGCTTTATGCCCTACCTTATAGTTTATGTTTCTGAATATTTATTAATTTTATGCTCTTCGTTCTTTAAAGGAATCTTTAGGCTCCTCTTGAATTGTTGTCTTTAAAAGTTAATTCCAGGTGGAAAACAAAGCACTAAGTATAAAGAGCTCAATAGTTGACTTTCTTTTTAAACTCTGAACAATGCACAATAACTGCCCTTTCCTGTGGTCACAGTTATTGCAGAGAGACCAGAAGGAGGTTCATCTAATTGATTTCTATGCAATTCTCTTGAGAAAGAGACCCTAAAACTGAATTTTCCTTCCTGGAATGGCTTATGGATTATGTACTTAACATGGACTCATTAAAAGAGAATAAAACTAAATTTCTCAGAAAAATAAACCCTTCTTTTCCCTGTTTAGTGATGAATGTATTATTTTGTGATACATAAAATCTGTCAGACACCTATTAGTCCACCTAGTGAAGTACATATTCTGCTCCCAGAGATTCAATAACTCCTATATTTTCATTAAAATGTAGCAGGATTTTTTTCAGTGTAAATAAAACCTATACAGATGTTGATATTTGGATTTGAATGGTCTTTACTGCTTGAAGAATATCAGTTTTGCTTTACAAGCACCCATCAAGTGGCACAATTGAGAGCACCTAAAATCCTTCAAGAAATAATAATATTGGAAAGAAGGCAGTTCTGGCAGACGGAGAATATCTTTTTAGGTAAAGAAACTTTGCACCTGGTGCCCTCTTTGTAAAAAAAAAAAAAAAAAAAAAAAAGTAATTTATTTGGAAACAAACACCACTTTGAAAGAAAAAACTGGATAACGTGAATACTAGGGAGAAAGCAAATCACTTATCTGTTTAGAATAAGAACAATAGGGCTCTTTAATTACAGATATTTTATATGGAATTAAATAAAATGCTGCATAATGTAAAAAAGAGTGAAGCACAGAAATCAGCAGGAAACTTGTGAATGCTGCATGTAACAGCCACGTGAAATACCTTTATTACTGGACGTCCTCTTGCATAAAAACCACTGATAAGCTTTTCTTCCTACACTTCATAATATCCACTTGCTAATTTACTCTGTTTCAACATTCTCTTACACACACATACACACACACACACACACGTGTAGATCCACTCCTTACAGCCAGCGCTGTGAGAACTCTCCATCTGGTCTGCAAACTGTAGAATTTCCTTTCCCATCTATCTCAGAAATATAGTCCCATGACCCACAGGTCACCATCTGCTCAGTTACACTGGCACAATGCCTAGTATGCTTGAGGTAATGCCACCATCCTTTCCTCCAATTGTAAACTCCCAACAAGGCAGACATCTACCAGAGTGTTTGCACACAATGAGGCAGCTCCCAGTGAGATTATAGTTAAGACACCACAGAAATTCCCTTCATCTACAGTAGCCTAGGATGTGGGAATGACCAAAGACACATGCAGTCTCTCTTGATCAAAGGTCACTCTAAGGAACAAAGCAGTCAGTGCTGATGTGTCCAAGATAGCATAATATAACACACACACACATAATTGTGTCCAGCATGTGTGGTTCCCCCCCAGTTCCTCTCTTAATGATCTTTGCTTCACTCAGTATTCATTTGCGTACAATCTCCTATTCTCAGGATGCCCTAGAGCAGAACAAATTATACTAAACATAAGTGAAATCAAACAAAGTTTTCATTGAGTACCATTCATAACATTTACAAACAAGTCTCTTGTGTTAAGTTTCTCAGAAATAATTGGCAGGTTCAGTTTTACACCACTAGATTTTCTTTTCATTTTTTTTTAAGGTGTACCTATAACACAGTAACAAAAAAAAAAATCGCACGTGACTTATTTATTAAGGATAAAGGTAGCAGAAAGTTGAGAAGTTTTTTTGTATTATAAAAATCAGTAGATAGGAACAAATATAAAATTTAACCAAATTAGAATATGCATGTGGAAAGATATTTTTCCATTTTTTTAAGTGCTATCAAATATTTTTTAAAAAGCCTTAGAAAGGGACATTCTTTGGCTTATGCAGCAGACATTATAGGTAAAAATCATCTTTTACAGTGCTCCAGTAGTATAAGTCTGGGGTAAAAGAAAAGTACATTTGAAATTTACCTCTATATTGTACTTGCCTTTTGAGTTCCACTAGAAGGAAACACTCCATCAATTTTTGTTACACACTTTTCTGTGCCTCACTAGCTAGCAAGTGTTCTGAAACAACAAGCCAAAAACCCACTGGCAGAAGAAAACCAAAACAGGCCTTTTTCTACAAATTGGTGCCATTTGTAGCATGTGCTTCTCCCTAAGCTATCATTTCAGCTTCATTACTCAACTGCCTAACACTTTATTCAGGTAACATTACACTGGAAGAGTAATTTCAGCAACATTATGCTTATTAATCTTCAAGAATGCCAAAGCTAAAAATAAAATCCAAACAGTGTGAGAATCCAGGCGGGGCTGCGACAGTTTTTCTCAAGGGATCAAAATGTCATTACGTTCACTCCCTAGAGGGAATTTTCTCCTCCAAGGTTCAATCTTGCAAGAGGAGAGGTCAGACCTCTGGCAGGCTGTGAGTGTGTGTACTCATGGGCCAACATAGGTGTTTCCCTCAGTACAGCTACACACACTGATGGGAATGAGGCAAAGCTCCATGGGTTTTTGCCTGAATTCAGCCCACATCACTCAAGCGGGTTTGGGTGAAAAGAAATGAGACTGCTCAAAACTCTCTTCCTTTTTAACTGGAGGGAAATGATCTTATCATCAGAGCAATACAGAAACTTGGGTCCTTCTTGGAGCATTCCTTGACAACACTAAAAAGTGGCATCTGTGGTTTAATCCACAGTCACCTACATTTTGCAGACTAAAACTCTTTTTTCTTTCTAACTGGAACTTAGAGCATGCAACATAAAGCTGTGCAGTCAGATGAGGCTCTTGGAATTCACAGCATGTTCATCTCCAGAAAGTAGATTCCAGCTTGTGGCACAGTGCATAAAGCTGCCTACAATAACCTGTTTCTAAGCAAGCCGAAAAACTAATTAAATTGACTATTTTTTATAACCCAACTAAATTTGCACTTACTTTGGTGTCTTAATGACTTTGGTATGATCTAAATTCAGAAGCAGAAGCACAGGTTATTAAGGAGAGCTGGTGATGGTAACAATGTCTGTGTCATTTCTACATACACATATATGAGAATAATCAAACATCAATGAATGGGGAAGAATTTTCTTAGTTGGAAAATAGCTGTAATGAAACCATTTGACTTCAAGAACCTTTTTCTTCTTCTATATTTGAAGGTAACTTGATTTTGCTATTTAAGATGCATATTATTTCTCAGCCTCTGCTAGTCCTTCAGCATGTGACTAGACTACATTTTCTTTTCTTTGTGCTAATTTGCAAAATCTCCTTACTAAATTTTAAACTAAGGGACAGTTATAGTAATGACTGGATGCAATCTTCCTGATTGTTTCCTGTGTTGATACTTAATATTCAACATCCAGCTGTCAGAAAACATAATAGGAAAACAGTCTGAGTGGATACAACCAAGGACTTCATATGATTATAAAGTATCTTGGATATACTCCTGTGTGTCTCAGATAAAAGCATACTGTATCTGTATGAAAATTAAGCAGGTATTTTCAGCAATTACTATAGGATATTAACTTGGAAAAACTGAAATTGCATGGTAAGGTTATGACAACCCCTCTGAGAAGGAACCAGACATATATTTGAGATCTGCATTCTCACATATGTGCTGGTTCCACACCACGCTCCCTGCCCCAGGGGACATCATGACTTGACCTTGTTGCACATTTCTCTAAAACAGGTTTCTTACAGAACTAACTGATTAAAAGGAAAGTGATCATACAGACCAGAAATAGGGTTGAAAGATGAATTTTATTTTTTCCTGGCTCAGTGGGTTTATTTTTTGCCTTGGTTAGACCATTCCAGTAATGTCGTTGGAATATAAATGTAATCCACAAGTATGAGACTAGACTGAGTGCTGATTAATTTAAGTGTCTTAAATCCACAGCTTCGTGTATGAGCTAAGCTTGGGTCAGAAATGCCAAATTAAATAGTGGCACAACTCTTAAGAAATAACTTGTGACTTGGACAATCCATAAGGAATCAATAACAAATTAAAACCAGTCAGTAGCAGTGAACTGAATAAATGAGTCATTCTTCCCAAAACAAACCTAATAGTAAAGTTCATTTGTCTATCAGGAAATTAATGCTGTATTTTTGAAAGGTGCTAAATTACTTTTTTAGAGATATCATAAAGCTGATATTGAAAACCAGAACAGTTAAAAGGCAGCTTTCTAAAATGCTTCTCTTACTTAATAGGTGAAAGTACTGTGTTTGTGCTTAGCATTTCATTCTTCACAAATGGGCAGAAAATTCTTTTGTTTCACTTTTGAAATGTTTACACAGCACAGCTTTCCCAAAAAGCCTTCTGGAAAAGTTTCCAAAGGATTTGGGAAAGATTATAAAATAATGTTATTAAGGATTAGTTCAGAAGCAGTAACTAAGCCCAGAACAGCACTGGAAAGTGGGCAAAAAGTAAGATACTTGTTATGCAGTGTTAGCTAAAAATGTAGCTTGATAAGAATCAGAGCTAACAATTTTGAAATTTTCCAGGAATTCTAGGAATTGTAACTAAGTATGAAATTGTTGTTCAGACTTAGAGGGTTTCAGTATTGGCTTATCCCACATCAAAATAACATTTAACTTATTTGAAATTCATACATATTCAGAAGGTTGGTAGAAAGAAAAAAGTATTAGAGACTTAATTATTTAAATTATTATTATTAAAGGATTTTAATAGCAAGTCTGTGCTAACAAACTGTGCCTTGAGATTAGCTTAGTTGTACTCTTTTGCAAAAAATTCTAATTGATGCATCAAAAAACACCTTTAAAAATGAAAAATCTCTTGGTTTTGCTGACAGTAAGTTTAGCAGGAATCACTCAATGAGCTTTGAATCAGTTTCTAACTCCTGATTATATTTCAAGTATGGTAATGGATTGAGCAAAACCTTTTTTTATCAAAAGACCTGTTCATGTAAAACTGACCAAGAACTTCTATTCTATTGTATGTTTAAGTATTTCCTCATATCCTTTCATGATACTACACCTAGAGAATAACCTATTAGCTCTACCAAACTGGGCAGTGATGAGCACGTGGTGCAACCAAAGACCCAGCACAAAAATGCTGAGCTATTCAGCAATCACCATCCTGAAATACACAGCAAAGTGTCCCACTATGCAACCACTGGCCTTTCCCTCTGACAGCCCAGTCTATTTCTTCTTACTACAGCCTGAGAAAATTCCAAATATGTTTACACAAAAGAATTTGCTCAGTAGAAAACACTGGCTTTCCAATGCTATTTTTTTTTCTTCCAATACTCCACTGAAACTTTCTATAAATAATTTTTTCCTCCAATTAACATGTGTTATAAGATCAGCAGAGAGATCATAAATTATTGTTGCTGTAGGCTTTTCAGTGTAATTTATTACTGAAAAGTCATGAGCACTGCTTTGGAAAGGCCAGCCTGTGAATCTGTAAACCGAGGAAATTAAGAACTAAGCTGGTCTCTTTACCCTGAGGTCAATTAGAAATGACACCAGCAGACTTCTAGGTGACCTGGGGAGATTTATAGCCTACCATGGTAGGCCTGTGGTTCAGCCACAAGATTAAGATCAGAACAGCACCTGGAAGACTGTCATCAGTTAAGACAGGCTGGACCAATGGCTCCAGGCTAAAATGTGCACAGGAAAAGAGGTCATGTCAAGTAGGCTTTGTTTTTACCAGGGCTAAGGCACATGTGGAAGGTACCTTTGAGAAAGAGCTGGGCTAACAAAGGTCTGATATAGGAGCATTGGACTGTCTTGTGACGGGAACAAAGGCAGCAAGTTGTCAAGGCACTCTGACTTCTCTCATTACTAAAAGTCACCTCAGAAGATATTTGCTACTTGAAGAGGCTTCATGTGATTTGAAGATCTTGTCCTTTACTGCTTTTCCTTTTTTATTTTTACAAGTGCAACCATTAGCTGCAGAATGCCTCACATCATAAACCCTCATGATTTAGGAAAAAAATCTGATCACTCTGCTCTGAGAATCTTATAAGAAAACAAAAAAGGCTGTGTCTTTTAGCCACTCATAAATATTTTATAATTTGGTAAGAACAATAGCCTATAAGGTCAAAGGTCAGGTCTGTAGCAGTCAACAAGATCCTTGCAAGACAATAAAAGGGAAAGCTACCCTTTGTTTTACAACAACTTTGGAAACAACTTCACCGAGGCAGTGGAAGCTTACAGACTTTCCATTGTGTTCAAGTCATTTGTGCAAGTTGCCCTTATTACAGCTTTGATAAATGATGTTTGCAGTGGAAAAGCTGTTTAGGGTTTCTGAGCATTGTGAGCATTCAGATCTATGTCAGGTACTCAACAGGGATGCATGGAAGAGTGCACAGCTTAGAAAGCAACTGTCATTTTCTCAAATAACCACTGTTCAGCGTCAAGGAAGTATTTCCTAATTTCTTCTACTGTATGTAGGCCCAGGTTGGAGGAGAATTAGGTAATAGGAGAACAAAACATAATCTTTGGGTTCTCAGTGCCACACGGTCTTCAAAATTGGAATAAAAGAGATATCTGTCTCATAGAGTTGTGAGGCTTAACCAATGCTCAGAATGCTATTTATAAGGTGGATAACTGAAACTCCTTGGTGAGTCACTACTGCCATTTGTTACTTCTGAGAACTCTGCACAACAGGGAAGCTGTCTCCATTTTTCTTCTATCTTCCAAAGTATTAAATTAAGTCCTCAAAAAAACTCTCCAAAACTGAAAGTGGGGTAGCTGGGGATTTACTAACTTAGCCATGGTGCTTCTTATTTTGTTTTCCTCTTTTGGTTTATAAAGTTACAGGCAATAACTCTAGATGTTAATCTACACACTATGACATATTACTTATCCACCAGATTAAAGTACATCTTACAAGATATAATGTGCCCAGAAAATACCAACCCCAAAACCCAAACTTTTGTTTCCAGCTTCAGCTTTGTAGATATCAATTCAAAGCCTGTCTTTTGTGGTTTTTTTTCACAAAATTTTTCATTTCTGCTTCAAAATTTGAGGTTCTTCTGGCTTTTATTTGATGTCCTTAGAATAAAAGAATAGTTTTCTCAATTAAAAAAGCCTGAAAAGCTTTCCTACCCTTCCCTCTCCTTCTCTCTTGGAAGGAGAGGCAGTGCATGCCATGAAATACTGAACATCAACATGCTAAGCACTGGTGTTTTGAAATGGGTGCCTGACAAGTCTCTCTAAGGTTCTACACATGCAAACAAACATGCTATTTATAGAAATTATACTAAATAACCACCTGTTTGACAGAACTGACTGAGAGAAAAAAATCACTTTGCCAAAGTCAAGAAAAATGCAGGTGTGACAGTGTGAGCTGGCTCCAGAGTTTATGTGCAGTATCTTTTCCAGCTGTTTAATTATGCACACATCTGATAACAATACTGGAATACCAGACACATGCACAGAGTGTAGGGCCTTTCTTGCTGTTTATTTGCATCAATTGAGACCATCACTACTACTACTTCCCATCTTTACAATGATCTATTCAAGATGGACTTAAGCTGCACACAGAATATTACTTTTTCCACAAAACTTGATGTTCCTCACAGCGTATTAAATCCCTCCTCAGTAACCACAGTCAGTATAAAATTTAAATGTTTATAAATGTTTCAAGCTGTCACATCTTTCTCCTCCATGAGATTGGAGAAGGAATAAAATCAAACAGCTCTTCTCCTCAGGCAACTTTTCCCAAGTGATGCAGTCCAGAGACTGGCTTGTTGGCATTTGTTATTATAATCAACTTTCCATAGCTTTTACCAAGGTATAATCCTTAGTATATGTTTAACCAATGCAGATAGATTTTCAAGTCATACAACATAAAACAAGTGCACAGGGTGTTATGCATCATCAAGAACACAGTGGATCATGTTCAGTTATCCACTTCTTTTCTACTCCAATTCCATCCCCTTGGATGCTCTCAGCTCTTATTTGAATGACCCTAGTGTTTCAGTCTTAATAACCTTCACAGCAGTCCATTCCAAACATTTATTACTCCTGGGTTAAAAAGTATTGCTCAGCTACATCTGTTCCTAATTTGATTTTGCAAAAGTTTTTTTTTCTTCTTTTTCTTTCTTTTCTTTTTTTTTTTTTCCAAATGCACTATTTCCAATGGAAGAAATATATCTAAAAGCTCTACTTATGGAAAAAATTACAGAGTATGTAGGAGGGTGTGGCAAGCATGCCTTTTGTCAGAAACTGAATTAATGGGCACCGGCTGATATTTAGAGCTTGTGGGCTTTTTATTGCCACAGAAAAATCTGCCCTTTTTGGGGACATCCTTCACTCAAAATTTGAAATATATATATACACACACAAAGGAAAATGCTCCTGCTGGGAATCCCACCGTTGCTCTTATTTAAGTATGTGATGAACAAGATATCTTGGACACATCCTGCTCGTTTTCTTTCCACACATACCACAGACAGCATGTGGCAGACAGGCTCAGTACTGCTCAGATACCAGGGTAGGTAGGGATCCTGCAGCTCCAACCACTATGAGCTTTGGGCAGCTTCACAGGACATTAGCAATGCTGGGAAATCTGAGGAAAATTAATTTCTCTGAAGCTGCATCAATAAAACTATCCTGTGCTGTGATATCCCAGAGTGTGGTTTACTGGACAAGTCTGATCAGCTCAAGAGGGCTGTGAATCCTAAAATGGCCTGGGTTGGAAGGGACCTTAAAGAACATCTTGTTTCAACCCTTCTGCTCTTGGCAACCAAACTGGGTTGCTCAGACCCCCATGCAACTTGGCCTTGAACACTTCCAGGGATGGGGCATCCACAAATTCCATGGGCAACCTGTGCCAGTGCCTCACCACATTCACAAGTAGAGAATTTTTTCCTAATATCAACTCTAAAACTAAACCTGCTCTTTCAGTTTGAAGCCATTCCCCCTTGTCCTGTCACTACATGCTCTTGTAAATAGTCCCTCTCCATCTTTCCTTCAGGCTGCTATTAGGTCACCCTGAAGCCTTCTCTTCTCCCAGCAGAGCAATTCCAACTCTCTAAGCCTTTCCTCACAGGAGAGGTGCTCCAAGCCTCTGAGCAGCTTGGTGGACCTGCTCTGGACTCGCTCCAACAGGTCCATGTCCTTCCCATGCTGGGAGCCCAGAGCTGGATCAGCACTCCAGGGGGGTCTCAGCAGAGCAGAGGGGCAGAACCCCCTCTCTAGACCTGCTGCTCACGGTGCTTTGGGTGCACCCAGGATGCCACTGGATTTCTGGGAGGCAAATGCACATTGCTGGGTGATGGCCAGTGCTCCTTTGCTCATGGCTCATCTGCAATTAGATGGGGCTTTTTTTGTGTGGGCAGGGCTATCTCAAAGACAACCATTGGGCATTTTCACACAGTGAGAGATGTAAGTTAAGAAAATTGTTCCTAGCATGTTCCCCTGATAATATGAGTTGAAGGGAAAAAAAAACCCACTAAACAAAATCAAACGCAAAGTTCCTGCTAAGCTCCCAGGCAAAACCAGAAAGAGTCACACAGGCACATTTTCTATTCCATTTCACATATCGTGATTAGTAACAGCTTCTGCTTTCCTCTGAGTCACTCTTGGAGAGACTACTTTTTAATGCTTCACAGAGCAAAAAAAGACTCTGCCCCACGGAGAGGGAGCTTTATGAAAGTTCACATCAATCGACAGCAGCAGCAGCAAAGCAAACCATCTTGCTTCAGTGCCCTTCTGGCACTGCTCTGCCTGCAGTGCAGACAGTAAACAGTAGTGTGTTTGTGTGCAAATAGCATTCTCCTGAATGATGTCTGCACCTGTGTAAACTGACATCACTATCTTTTTTCTAAATCCAGTTTGTTTAAGGAGTTCACAAGAGACACCTGTTCCATGCACAGGCACAAATGACATTCAATGAGCTGAAAAAAAAAGTGTGTGCTTGTGTGGGGGGAGGTGCTGGGGGCTGAAGGGCAAAAGAGACTTGCAGGGCTGTGTCCACAAGTGTGTTTATACCTCCTGGTCCTACAACAGACAGCTGCTGCTGCTTTTATTTCTGGCCTAAACTGGTATTTGCAAAATAAAATACAACTACAGGGAGTTTTCAATACTGGCTTACTACAGAGAGAACCTGAGTAAATACTGGGGAGGAATGAAAGAGAAGGGCTGGAGCAGGTAGGAAACAGCCTGGCCCCTGCCTCATCTCTGAGAACAGCACCCAAACATGTTAAAATCAAGGTGACAAAGGACAGCATAAAAGCTTATACAGGAGGTTCTATGGCATTTTCCTGCTTTGCTCTCCACTTTTGAGTCTGGCATAATGTCTGTCCTTTGGGATGTTTTGGTTTGGCTTTTTTTTTTTTTAATGTCAGTTTTGGTTTTTTCTTTGAGAAAGGGCACAGCAGGCTTTGAAGATTTGGTCTTGAAAGCAATTGCACTGCTCTGCGAGGATATCACTCCTGTTTGGGACATCTGCCCCAGGTATAATAAAGCACAGAAAGACTATTTCCACTTTAGAGTGAACAGTGAGACATGAGGTGCTCACATCCCATCTGATCAAAAGCATTTTAAAGATATATTGATATTCACTTGTCACCTGACACGTTCTCTCTTACTTAAGTAACAGTTCTAAAAGTATTAAAAATGCATTTCTCAAAGTCACTGTTGGGATTTAATGTAAAGAAAGCCATTTTGAGGAAAGTTGGATGGACAAGGACAAAGACTTCCAAACAACCATTCCCACCTCCTCTTATCACAGTGGGATAAGAGCCAGGGACCAATGCTGCAGGAGTGCAGTGAACACCCCATAGAGACACTTAAAGAGTCAGACAGAAACCAAGAAGTACTATGGCAGGAAAATTAGTTAAAACTGAAACTTAGCAAGCTGGAACAAGACAACAGAATATGGAAATCAATGATTTTGAAACACATCATGATTTTGAAAATTAATATAAGACCACAAAGTAGCAGAGCTTGATTTTCTGTGTACAGCCGTTGTAACACACTGGTCATGACAGTCAAATTTGGGGGTAAAAATGGATTCATGGCTTTAGACAAAAGAAGCCCCCCCTGCCTAAAGAACAGCCTTGTTCATTTCAGTGAAATTGGAAACCAGAATTTCACCATATCAGAACTATGCTTCCCTAAACTACCAAAACCTTTTTCTCTTTCCTCTATCGACAAATTGCACATCTCACACCAACACTTTAAAATTTTTCAAAAATTAGTTTAGACCACATCATCACCTTAAGTAGGGAAAATGCAAAAAAAAGAAAAAACATAACCAGAGGCTTATTTTAAAGGCTATCAAATGTACCCATTTTAATCAGAAAAGTACCTTACAACAAGGCCTTAAACTCATTCACTTTCAACTACATCCCTTCTTTGCTGATAAAAAGTGTTTCCCAGAGCAAAACTTCACTACTGTTTAAACACTGGGTTTTACTTCAATGGAACTTCAATCTTTTAATTTTATAAGCAATTTTCACCCAAGCACTGGATTAGCAACCCATATCCTATTGATGGTTAGGTATCATTCCAATGTCACTCCCTAGATCTTTCCAGACACTGATAAACCCCAGTGCCATTCCCAATCCCAATCCACCAGGTAAATAATGATGGGAGGCAGACACACAGCTACTTCTTAATCCCTAGGAAGACTACATGATAAAAACAGTGACACAGAAAATGCAGAGGTTTAAAAGTGAAGACACTCAAATAGTATTATATACACTTCATATTATAGAGGTGCTAAAAGAAAAAGCATAAAAAAATTAAGTGTGAAGCATGCTTTTTTACAGTACCACAGAATAGCTGAGGCTGGAAGGGGTCTTTGGAGAATTTTCTAGTCCAACCCTGCTGGTTCAAAGCAGGGTCAGCTGGAGGACATTGCTCAGGGTTTTGAATAGCTCCAAGGAGAAGACTCCACAACCAGCCTGGGTAACCACTCTGTGTTTGAGCAAGTAAAAGTGTTTTTTCTTATGTTTCAATAAAATTTCCTGTATTTCTTGAAAATACTTATGGCCATAAAAATAGAACAAAAATATAGCAGAGCAGGGCAATTGTTCCATGGGAAAAAAAATAACCCCTTGTAATTTGTCCATAGATCTGTGCCTTGACAGCATTTAACTGCAACACCAACATGTTACTTAAGTGAGAGTCTGGAACCAACAATTCATTCACAACTTCTATGTTAGTGAGCAGTTTATAGCACAGAAAAAGCCCAAGCAGCTAAACTGCTTTTTATTCTAGGCCTCCATTCTCAATGACACATCTTTTCCTCCATGTTATATTCAGCAGACTGTAGATGTTTCAAAGTTCCTTTCTTTGTGCCAAAGTCAAGAGTTTGATGCTTTTGCAGTGATTTGATTTTATTTAGAATACTTTAAAAACAAACAAACAAAAAACCATAATTGCCAAAATCAAGTCCAGTTCTATAGAAACTGCCCATCTCCCTCCTGAGGATACTCAATTCTCTGAGATGACAGTTTGGAAACACCATGATTCTTAATGCTCTTGTCTTTGTATTTCACATAGAAATCCTTTTGTTGTGCTCTGTCAATTTTAACACAGTTTATTGGGAAGCTCAATCTAATGCAGATGTGTGCTGACAGAAATTTTACAGGTGATGACAAGACTCCATTAACTCAATGTGCACCATGCTAGTTTTTGTGAGTCTCTCAGAAATCTTATTGTACGTTGCCTGTACCCTCATCTACTGCTGTGCAAAGCCCTTTTCCTGGAGCAAAACACAAAACAATGTTTGTATTAGTTACAGAGATTTACTTACCCATATATTTCTTCTTAAAGTGTGAAAGAGACATGTGATGTGATGGTTTGTGAAATAAACTGTTACTCTGACAGCCAGATTAAACATAAGAGCACTTGCATGCTTATAGATGAGAACTAGACAGCTGGAGAGGATTTACAAAACCACTTAAGCAAGCCAGGTTCCTAAGTTTGCTCTGGTATTTCCCAGATACAATCAGCTTTAGAGTGACTCTGTATGACAGTTTGGTCTTGTGTTTTGTGACTGTAACACTCAGGCTAAAGAAGGCAGCAAATTGTTAGTACAGGAATTCAGATCTGGAGCTGGACCAGCCCCCCAGAACCTGCTCTGCCCAAAAATTTGGGCTCTGAGGGACATGCAGCACTCTGGAAAACAAGAGCCTCTTTTCTTAACTATCTCAATTCTGCTTGATAAATTTAAAATATTTATTGTTAAACTGTTTGAACTATTATGGGCTATTTTGTCCAATGTGAGGAACATATGCTGGATCCCAAACCCTACACAGTTACTTCTCTTCCATGGTAGGTCCTCTCTATTGCAGAATGATCCTATTCCTCCTCCTTCCCCTCCCTCTGAAACTTCCTTATCACTGCAATAAGATATGGCAACTTTCATATTACAATTGAGTAATGACACTTTGATTGCTCGTGGCACAAGGCCAGACAGCTCCTGAGGCAAGTCATTATTAGACTGCAATACACACCAAGTCAGGTTTCACTGATGAAATGGATGATGGAAAGGAACACAGTGAAATGAAAGCAGAGGCACTGATTTAAAGCTGTCATGGGAGGCAGCCAGGAATCCTGCAGGGCACAAGAGAACATGCTCCTCACCATGTCTTGGTGTCTTCTCACCTTAAACACAGGGATGGCAAGGCAGAAGAGATATTGAGAAATCACCCTTACCCTCTTAAAATAAAAGGTCTATCATGCACCTCAGTCTCGTGGAAGTAGAGTTCAAGAAATGCATCTTCTTGAAGAGAGTTAATTTCCCCCAAAAAAACAACAAAAAAGCACAGGAAATTCAGGTTCTGATAAACATAAATCTTATATTTAAATTAATCATTTGAGCTCACCTAACTAATGGTTTAACATTTAACCTTCACTGAAAACTTCCTTTGATTTAACATTATTTATTTCAAATTTCTTTATGGTGCAACATTATAATTTCTTGACCATTATCCTCTCACATGAATATAGAATTTCTTCAATATACTGTCACAGAGAAACATAGTATCTCATAACTCTGTCTTTCACAATTTCAAAAATTACATGGCAGTCATGAAAAAAAATTGCTTCACATGCCTGGAGAAGGTCAAACAAATAATTTGCTCTCACACCAATCTCTTTCACCTTGAGTCACCACAAATTCTGTAAATTAAAGTTGATGGAAAACTCTCAGAAGAAGAAATCCTAGTTTTTATTCTTTATATAAGTGTGACGACACTTGCAGAGTTTTTTAAACCTTGATAGTGATGTGATGAGAAACCTGGCAACTCACACTCGTTTTCTGACCTTCCTCAAGGCTTGCTATAGTGAAAAGTTTTTTATTAATGAATCCCCACTAAAGTATCTAAATATCCTTATGACCCCTGCTTCAGAATTAGGTCTTTGGGGGGGGGGGGAGAAAAAAAAGGTGAAAATTATCAGTAAAATAAGAAGAACTGGAAGTTCAGTTTCTAAACATGTGCAGATCACTTTTTGGATCCAACTGTTGAGAATGCACACATGCAACATGAGAGAATTTGCTTGGCAAGGAAGACTCCATGTATCAATTAACAATTTTGCACCTCTTAAGTGGTAAAAACATAGTGGTCATTTCACAATTCCTAACTCACTATGACTGCCCCATTTAAATTAAACATATCCCCAAATCCTACCTCAGGAAATAAGTTGCGAGTTCAGTTCGTTTCTGAACAACTTAAACACATTAGTATGAAAATGATCCCTTTTTATGAGGTGCTGTTATTTCATAGGATATACTTAATGTTTAGGAATGTGTATATCATATACTGAAATTATGTACAACCTATAATGAAACACATATAAAATTGCAGTAGCACCAGGAGCACCACTGCAGTAAAGATTCTGACAGACTCTCCTTTATAAACTTATATTTTAATCATACAGAATTCCAAGATTAAATCTGAAAAAACACTACCAAACCAAACCTCAAACATTTGGAGGACACAGGCTGAGATTTGTTTTCTTCATACAAAAGAAAATAAAGGGGAACAAAATTTCTGCCCTTATTCTGAGATACATTTTCTTTGCAGATTCAATTTCCAGTTGCTGGATTTGAAGGGGGAAAAAGAATTCTTTGGTTCCCTCCTCCCTCTCACTGCCATCAGTGAAACTCAGAAAATTTACCATCTGCCATAAATAGAAGCCTGGCTGTTGCTGTGCTTCCTTGAGAGAAGACCTTGTAGGTAAGGGTGACTATAATTCCCTATAATTCAAAAAGCAAATGTTTAATATTTCTGCACTTCACCAGACCAGGTGAGATAAGCAATTCAATCAACCAAAAGAATGCCTATGAATATACTTAAATTGATGGGGGACAGGGTGTGTGTATGAGCATAAAAAAGAAAAAAATCACAGCACACATACATCTTAAAATAGAAGAATCTGAATAACTATTTGATTAATTATACTAATTTCTAAATGCATATTTCTATGAGCAAAAGCAGGATGCTAAGAACTTAATCTAAGGCGTGGAAGGACAAGGAATGTTTAGAAGGTGTTTGCATGCCTATAGGTATAGATGTTTCTCCTTTCTTGGGACCATCACACATTGATCTGCTCTGTTATTTTCAAAGCCACCTTAACCAAATCACACAGAGGTTGCATTCTTTAGTGCTAGCTCTAAAGTTAACTAAGAAAATAAACAACTACTTTGGAAAAATGATAGACAATCTGTTGGGAAAAGCTTAGTGAAGAATAACTCCAAAGCAGGATTTTGGGAATACACTTCAAATAAATGCATTTTCTCCAGAAACATGTAACATAAAAAAACACTCTTTCTTTTCTGATGTCAAAACCAAAACTATTTATGCCTCATACATTGGATAAATTGTTCATGCCTACGTAAAGATTGCCCCCATAGTGTTTCCAGGGTCAGTAATTTGCATGGAATTTGCATCAGAACTCAACAGCACTTGTGGCAAAAGAGGCTGCTTTTCCCCTATTTTATGATGAAGTGCCAGTATTTAAAATATTTTTTCCAAGTTGAGCCAAAGAGACTTTACACCATCCTGTTCCAGATAAGGCTTTTGTTGATTTTATAGGAAGCTGCTTATGTACCATGCAGCAAGCAACTGTCTCACAAACTCCAAGGTTTCAAGTCAGCATTTGGTAAGGAGTCAGGCTGCAGAATCACATTCCATCTATTCATATCCTTTTCAAGAACCAGATTTTCTGTCTTTTACTCAACCAGAAATCAGCCATCAGGGACAAAGGCCCTCAATTAAGAAACCTCTTTAAATCCTACCATGTATACAAAAGCAAGTGTGTGCTTAAACCTTTTGCTGAACCAGCCGTGTGGAGACAAGCAGGAGACACTGCATTTACACAGCAAGAACTTTCCTAAGAGCAAGACCTACATTGCTCATTTACTCAAGAAGTTTACTAAAATACATTTACCCATATGACCTACGAAGTGAAATACTTAATGCACCTTCTCATTAAACACAGGAGTGATCTACAAGTCTTAAAATTTGGGGAGAGGTGCAGTCTAGCCCCATGTGTTGTAAGCAATTGGATTATTTTCAGAAAGAAAAGTACCTTTCAAAATTAGACCTAGGTTATCACCCTTCTTCACTAACAATCCTAACTTTAATCACTTGTTCTTACAAAATGTTCTGTAATAGGAATACGTATTTCCAAATATAATCCCTACTTGTCTTGCCCATTTATACGCTGATTTTCAGGGACTTGAAATGAAGAATGCTAAGTAATTACACACCACATAGAAACATATTTGAAGTGTTATATTAAACCATGTTACACTCTTATGTAAAGTTGCTTACAAGACTCAGAAGATTTCCAGAATCTGGAAGTTAGTGTTTTTTTCCAACTGCTTCTCTTTTGGTTATAATACTTACACAGCACTCACCAGTAAGCAAAAATAAACAAACTGTGTGTTTACTGCTCTCCACAGCTTTTGAAGCAGAGAAAAGCCTGTTTCTCATGTTGTAAAAGGATAAAGAGGGGCTACATCAAACCAGTTCTAGCTGACAGGGACATCCGGGGAAAGGTTAGTGCTGAGCAATGTTCCCCTTGATGTCATTACCTCCAGGCAGGCCAGCTGGGCTCCCTGTATCACTTATAGGAAGGGAAAACAATACTGAATGACAAATTCTGCCAGGTTTCAAACAGTGTATGAAACTGGAGAGGCTAGTGGGTATTTCTGTTGCTAGAGCTCTTAATATCACAGATGTTCTTGCAGGTTCCATCACTAGTGTCTCTCATCCCTCAAATGCATGCCCAGGCTGTATTTCACATGGAAGAGACCAGACCCTGTGCCAGAATATGAAGCAAAGAATTCTAAAAAGGAACTGTGGATAATCTGAAAACATAGCCAAAAAGCTTCAGGAGAAAAAAAAAAAAAAAAAAAAAAAGGCACAACAAAGAACAGATCAAAACACGTCTTAGATATGAATATGTCAACAATGCCTCAATGGTATCCGACAAAAATATGATACTGCCCTAAAAATTCTAAATCAGGTCTAGTATTTCACATAAAAAATTAATGCAACAAGTTGTATGATATTACAGTTTTAAGACAAACTTGCTTTCCATTTTCTGGCTACTGGACAAAGCTATTTCTACATACAAAGGTAAAAACCAATAATCTATCAAAACTTTTTTCCTGCTCTTTTTCATTGTGGTCTACAAAGTGCCCTGGAAGGGCCCCAAGAGCAATGTTTGCCCTGCTTGCTGTACTTCGTTATGTCCTGCACTCTGCAATTATTTAGATGGTTTAAAAAAAGGAGAGGGAGAACAACTGTGAAAGGCATTGTGCAACAGCAGCTGACTTCATGTTAACCCCTGTTCCTGGGTTCCACCCTCGGGTCAAATGCCTGTGAGTCAGTGTCTAGCACAGATGAATGATGTCACACTCACGCCACCTCTTTAGCAAGAAAATGTGGTGGAGCCTTTCATTGCTGATCTTAAGAGACCCTGGGTTACTAAATGAAGTTCCCAAGATAAAAAAAGAATAGGCTTGAACTTAAAAAGACAGGAAATGAGCACACCACTCCAACAACTTTGAAACGGACTCTAAGAAAAATACTGTGATGGGTCATATGCAGCAAAGCAGACCAACAGGATGCATGTGTCAAAAGCCAAAAAAAGATTTGCAATACCCAAAAAGCTAGTAAGCCAGGGACATGATATCATCTACCCATTCCAATACAAGCAAACAACCTAAGGTAAAATTAAACAGGCCAACGGATGTGATCTCTCTTTCAGGTGACAAGCAATGATAGAAAATCATTGTAAGAAAAAAATCAAAGAAAATCAAAGTAAGAAATAATCTGATTGCAGTGAAATCTCAATAAAGTATACCTCTGTGGATTTGAGGAGACTGTTCCATACTGTTTCAATACGCTAGAATGTGTATTAATTGGTTTGAATGCAGTACAGTTCTTTGGTTAGAGAAAATTATCTTTGAGATGAGAATCCTGTGGCACAGAATTACTGCACCTAAAACTATTAATTAATTAATTAATCACCATTTTAAACACAAGAAAACATAGATGTGAGGAAGAAGTGGAATGAGTAAGCACACAATAAAATGCACTCCTAGATGAAGAATGCATAAAATGACTCACAAAATACTTAAGGTGGTATTAGATCAAACTCAGTGAGACATTAAAAATGTTCCACAGTGCCTTTCTGGTTGTGAAAGCTCCTGTGTATTGACTTGTCCTTGCAGGAACTGAGATCTGAGAGAACACACCAGAATTTCCTCAACTCCAAAAGTGGTTTCCCAGTAGAAGGAGAAAAAAAACAAACCCTGAGAGGGAACTGTCATATCATGACTTATAAAGCCTGCCTGAGATTACAGGATATGGATTTAACAGAGTTCTTATTAAACAGATCCTAGATGATCCAGATGCACATGGAAAGAAACAGCAGTGACTGATTGCTTTCTGTAATACTGTGGTAGTAGGATAGGATTTTGATTTCCAAAATTTACTTTAAAATAATGAGACAGCTTCACAGAACCACAGAATTTTCTGCATTGGAAGGAATCCACTGGGATCATCAAAGCCCAACTCCTGTCCCTGCACAGAACCCCAGGAGTCACACCATGAGCCTGAGAACATTGTCCAAACACTTCTTGAGCTCTGTTAGGCTTGGTGCTGTAACCACATCTCTGGGAGCCTGTTCCAGTGCCCAACCACTCCTCTGGGTGAAAAAACCTGTCCCTAATATCCAACCTAACCCTCCCCTGCCATGGCTTCAGGAAGTTTGTACAGGTACTGGCTGGGGCCCTCCTGAGGGTTAATGGAATTTTGGTTAGGGATACTCTCAGGATGCTTGCTCTCTCAGCCTCAAATGTATCTTGTCTTCTCTTTTACTCTATGCTCTGCGTTTTGAAATCAAGCAAACATTAAACCAGACCAACGTTCAAACAAACCATCTTTCAGAGGAATTCTAGTAGGAGTGAAATGCATAAAACTAAGATATAATGCATCAAATTCCATTTCTGTTTGAGAATGTTGGCAGCTAATAAATTCAAATATATACATATATAAAGGTCTGCCCTTATTTACATTTTCCTTTCTTTTTTGTTCAGCTGCCATTTTTTGGCCTATAGAAAACAATCCTCTTTTTTCAAGTTGGATTCCACTGTAACAATGCTCTTTTTTGGTAGTCCTCCCTCTCACCCTCCACCCACGAATCATGATACAAAGCTGCTCAAAAATCAATCTACACTTGAGCTAACACAGGCTTGTTGTCTGCTTTTTTCACTCCTGTCTGTATTCATACTATTTTTTTCCCCTCAAAACCTCAATCAATTGCTTCAAAGAAGAAATGTATGCAATTTTCCTGGACTTCCCTTCCCTATTTCCATTGTCATGACAATTCCTATCCCTTGTTTCCCTATCCACCTTCAACAGGTCTGTGGTTATATGGTCCCTACTTCTACAGCTCCTGCAATTGGCTACAGCCTGTCCTTCTGAACCTAGATCTGAGTTTCAGTCTTGCATGAGAATTAAAAGCCCTCCTTCATTCTTCAAACAGTTTAGTATTTATGCTGGACCCTCATTTTCAAGTTTCTTGGGCTCTCTATCTTCAACAACCCTTGGTAAGAACCAAAATCAAAGGTCTCAGTAGCTATCAGAATCTCCTGTGCCTATTCTCCAAACTGAAGGGTTCTTACAGTCCAGAGAGATAGTTTCCTTTCTTCTCTCTGCAGGGTCTGTTTTAAAAGATGAGCTGTATTAATAAACAGAGAAGGGCTATTTAGAAGCAAGGTTTTAAGTACAAATGATCAGGATGCAGTTCAACCTCCAAAGTACAGAAAGTGATCCCAGATAAACCTCCACAGCCTGGTATGTGTATTATAACTAAATAGCTGTTGTGGTTGCTGCACCACATTATTGTCATTTTAAGATGACTAATAACAGATGAAAAACATTAGGGTTACATAATGCAAGTTATTACTCTAGTCTAAATCACTCAGAACATTTAATTTGTATGTGCATTTTTTACACAGCATAAAGGATCCTCTTTCCTCCCCCCAGTGCTGAACCTCTGCAAAGGTAAGATCAAGAGAAGTGTAAGTGCACAGGCCATTTAAAGACATTCTCCCCTACCCATGTCTAATTTTAATATCATGCCAATGAATCTTAGTGTGCAAAAATTCATTACTAATGAAATGACATTATCATCAATAATTTTTCATGTCTTTCTCTATCAACTTAAGTTTGCTAGCATAGCATAATGTAGCAGCTCTATATTTGACTTAAAACACTATTAATAGTAATTTATTAAGCATAAGAAAATGAGAACAATATCACTTCAGTTAGAAAAGTGCTCTATTTCCAGAACTAATTATGAACATCTAAGGTAGCAAAGTTTCTGGTGTAGGTTCTGTGGTAATTTTGTCTTTTCCCCTACTTACTGCATAGATTCCACTTCTTGAAAATCTATTATGCTAAATTGTAACCACTGACATACTAGCAGCAGAAGGAAGGGTTTCAGGCTTGCTTCTTCTTAAATCAAAGAAGCGTAAGATAAATGTTTGCTCTGGTCAGTTCACACATTCAGTGCCTGAGTATTCCACAGTGTGCAAGTGCTTCAGTGCACTGAAACAACTCAAAATAGCCTAACAAGGATAAAGTGACTACACCAAAAATTCTGTAAGGCCTCTGGAACCAAATATCCACCTTTGAGAAGAGCAGATGCTGTAGTTATTTTTCTGTTTTCGATGGACTTGGATTATTTTGGTATTGGTAAGAAATCTGGGGCACCTGGTGCTCCTTACTCTTGTCAACAGCATGAAACACTTTGAGAGGGCTTGTTTAGTCTTACTCAAAGAAAAAGAGAGTTTAGCATGGTTGTCTCAAATCTTAGTGCACCTCTCAGATGAACTACAAAACCCAGCCAGCAGCTCTAGCATTCAGCTTCTTTTCTGGAAGCTTCAGGAGACAGTCAGACTGAACAATGCCACTCGCTTTTTGCTACACCTTAGTAGCACTCTTCAAGCCCTGAAATTGTTAATGGGCACTTTGGACCTCATAGGAAGCCAGAAACTGCAATGCTGGTTTAGAGACAGACAGGAATGTATAAATAAGACTATTGTTTCTATGGAGGAAAACTTCAATATTGTTATATGGTAGTTAAAGTAGAGTATAATGGGCTATTGTTTCTATGAATTGGTTCTCCCGAGCACCAATCAACACCTTATCGTTAACATTAATCACTGGGATATCTTCTCCAAGATCAAACAAGCACTTCTTGAGAACTCAAACTTTGACTTCAGAAAACTTTCTGTGTAATAACAGATTAGATTTAAAAATCAGCAACCACATCCTTATTCAATGAATCCTTATTTAGTGATTAAATATTACATAAGGCTACCTGAAAAGGTTTAGGAAGATTGTGAATAAATGCACAAAAAAAAAAAAAAAAAAAAAAAAAAAAAAAAGCTTAGCATATGGAACCATAATCCCACTTCAATATAGCAAGATTTTTAAATTGCTTTTAACAGTATCAGCAACTAACACTATTATTTTATACATATACCAAGAGATTTAATTCTACAGTACTTATAAAAATATTTGAATTCTATTTTACTTTTAGAAAGAGGAATGGGATCATAGAACAACTTAATCTGCAGGGTAGCCCAGAACCAGATACTCCAACAGAAGAAATCTGACTTCCAGGCAGTTTTTACAAAACAATTCCCAAGAGCTCAAATACTCCAAGAATAAACAGTTGTCTGCAAAGCAGTATTCCCTAAAGCACGACTGTTTAGAGTCTTGGGATATTTTTAAAAGACTAGCTCTGTAATTCCAAGCCCTTTTTATTGACATACATTTCCAATTCAGCTCAATACACTTCTCAGATGGTGCAGTGCTCTGCTCTTCTAAAAGCACAAGTTACTGTCGTGTACGCAATGCAAAGCTTGATAGGAATTTGATCATGTTGCATGTAATTTACAGATTCTGTAATTTCCACACAAAATTTTCTATTGCACATTTTGTGGTGCTTGGATTTATTCCTTAAAGTAATCGTTAATGCAATACTGCATGCATCTACTTTTTTTTTTTTTTCCCCCTGTATGCCTGATTGGGATAACATGAATGTTAGTGACAAGTACTTCCAAACAGTTATTTTTAGAATTTTGTTCCTCTGTCTTTCATTATTCTGCACTGAGCTGTTTGGGTTTGTTGTTTTACATTTGATGCAATACAAACTTAGTAGGAAAGAATAAGTCTGTATTTATAACAGCTGCATCAGAGGCAGAATACCTACTCCAAATCTAATCCAATCCTGTTACTTTTAACCATCTCAGCCAAACAAAACGATGTGTTTGGCTACAGGTAAAGAGGCATTTCCCATTAATGCTGGCTTCAGTGCTGTCCTTGTGGCAATGGGCAGCTGCCATGTATTAGAGAGAGCCCAGCTCTGCTCCCCATGGAGTTAAATCCTCTCACCTCACACAAAGATAGCAGCTGTCCTGGCTGGTCACCAGGGCACTCTGGAGCACACAGGTCACAGCAGGACAGGGCACAAAGGCTGCCTTCCAAACTGCCCTGCACAGCTCTGGGTTTAACCAGGGCTCACCCAAAGCCAGCACCAGGAGAGATCCCTCCTGTCAGCCACCCTTTGCACAAGGAGCACTGCAGGCTTCAGCACTCCCCATGCAGAGGGGAGAATATAATTAAATATTATACTAACATCCCATCATTCCAAGAACATACTTCAAACTGATCCAAGGCAATTAGAATATTTACAAGTTCCATTCTAGCACACTAAAATCAAAATATCTTGATTTTGATGAGTTTTCTTCTTCAATGCTTTCTCTCCGTCAGTAATCCTCAGGTAACTCCCATCTTTTCTTATGTCTGGGGTTTTTTTTTGTGTCTGAGGATACCTGGATGCCAACTGCACAAAAAACCACTCTGCTTTCTTTCAGAAGTATTTTTTCTGAGATAACAGTAGCAAAATCCCTTCGACAAATATTCAGTCCCTCTGCTTGTAGCAACAAAATTCAAAATAATTGTAGCCCCACACACTTTCCCATGGAAATGAAATATATTGAAAAAATCTTGAAACTACAAGTATAATGATGCTTAAGCCAGAGAAGAACAAGCTTTCTAGGAGAAAACAGTTCATACAGTATTTAATTTCTGCTATATGTAATGTATGCTAAGAAATGAACATTTCTATGCACCTGGAAGACAAATTTATTTAGGGACTTATGCTACCACTCAGATTAGCCACAACTCCTTATTTTGCAGTGGTTCATCAGACTCCACAGAGGGGTGGGCTGACAAGGACTGTAATCCTACCTCCGAGTTTTCTTTCCTAAGGTTACTTTTAAGGCTCACCTCTTTTCCAGTTTTATCACCCTGAGCAAATACACCGTGCACAGGAAAAATGAGCAGCATTTTCAGATCTGCTATACATGGTATACTGTTTAAAATGTAAAGCAAAGAATAAATGAGAGGATCAATTGCAAAGTGGAAATGAGGTTGAGTTGCTTAGGAAAAAAATTACCTAAATGAGCATCAAATAGGGCAGGGAAACAACACTGATGAAAACTGTACAAAGCAATAGCCTATAACCAACACACTACAAGCTCTGATAGTCAATACTTAGAGACTAGTTGATGCTATGGTAAGGGAAAAAAATTAAGTTGTGGAAATGGAATATTCTGTAAAAAAAGAACCTTTATGAACAAACCATCACACTTGAAGTTTAGGCAGATTCTGCATTTTGTTTTGGCTAACAGAAGGAACAACTCAACAGGACACAAGTACTAATTTAGAAGGTCTCTAAATTTAAAAAAGAAAATTCTTCTCCATCCCACATTCACATGAGAGCCCCCAGCCCCAGGTCTATCAGTTTCATACTAATCTTTCATTTGTGCCTCAGAAAACTGTGTGAGGTCATAGCAGCTGTCCAGCTGGAAGTTGGCCAGGATCCTTGAGAAAATCCACCAAACAAGCTGAGGTAAAGTTTCTCCTTCACAGAAGAAGGGCTATAATATGGACACAATGATCCAAGAGTCTCCTATCATTCTACAAACCTTGGCTTTCTCCTCCTTCAAAAGGATGAAGAAGGAAGTGCTGTGGGTCAGCAAAACACTGGACAAAACAAGCAACAAACTATCCAGTCTAAAAAGCCCTCAGGTAGGACAGGAGACCATACAGAATTTTTGAAGTTTTCTTAAGAAAGACTCTTAATCTTATCATGATGTCACCTAAAGTTTTGCTTTTGCTGAAAGTACATTTTCCACTGACAAAAATTTAGCTGGAACTTTCCAACAGGATCATTTTTAGGATGTATGCCAGGACAATTTGATGTCCATGATGTCATTTGGGTTGATTAGTCCAAATGTGTCAAACAAAACTGAAAATGAATCCAGCCTCCAGAAAGAAGTGTCAGTTGCCTCCTGTAGCTAAGTCAGACCAATGTTTATAACAAAACAAACCCACCATATGCCCCATGTAGTAAAGACAGTAAATAAGGGCACTTGAAGCTCTGAAATTTCTCACTGGCTCCTTCATATCCTTATGCATACACTACATTGCTGTGCCAAGGACTTAGTAAAGGGCTTTTTTCTTATTTGAGATGTCATTCTCAATCCTCAGAAACATCTTTTTTTGCTATCTACTACCTGTTATCCACATAAAAACAAGCATTACAAATCAGCAGTCCTGCTCCCTCAGAGTCTGGACCAAAGATACTTGGTTTATTACCAGTATGTTTGTATGGAAATATTTGCCTCAGCCAGTCACTAAATCCAGCAAGATTTTAAGTAAAAACCTCATTCAAAAGACATCATATCACCCAGCTCCCATGATGGCAATGAGTACTTTATGATTGTTTTCATTCCTCCTCAGCAGCCAAGAAGTATTTTGCTCTGAAAGTTGACAGAAGCTAACACACATTCCTGCTGGAGAAGCTTGGAGCTGCATGGCAGCAACTCCAACAAGATGCACCTTGCACCCAAGCACGCTTGAATATCATTTGAAGTAATCAACTACTTTTCTCTGATTCTCCTCAGGCTTCTCTAAATTGTGAGAAACTGACTATTAGGGGGACACAAGTCTCTTAAGATCACATAATGAGTTTCCAGTTCTGGAATTGCCAGGTGAGCCCATTTGTCACAGAAGAAACTTGAAAGAAGGAATGCCAATAGTTTTGGGATTAAGGCAGATCAAGTTGTCCACAGTCAGGTAAAATGGCAACTATTTACTGTTGTTTCACTGTCTAAACTTACAGCAGAAGGTGGTTTCCAAGTTTCAGCCATGCAATGGAAGCTAAAGGTGTTCCATGTTTCGAGTGATGCACCAAGAAGTACAGACTGCAACCTTTCACAAGAAGGACACTTTTTTATACTACCAAATCACCATTACAGGTATTTTATAAACCTTAACTGCATTTATAAATGCATGTGAAGGTAGTCCAAACATTTTAGAACACCTCATGATTCACACAGTACCTGTTACTGAAGCAAAGAGGGTAACAGGATTAAAACCTTACAGAAGGAACATTCTGACCAAAGGGATGACTTAAGGTGATACTTTTATGTTGAAATACCAGACACAGCATTTAGCTCTGCCTCTGACATTTATAAAGCTTGCAAACTGTCAAAATTTCACTTAATGCTTCACCCAATAATGAGACCTGAAGTAACATAGTTCCTTTTCATATGCTTCAGAGCCGAGGCTTAAGCAGCATGGGATTTAGAGGCAAGCACAGAGGCATGCAGTGCTATTTTAGGCACTTCTGTAATATCCAAGACACCTGCATGGGGTTATGCAGATATAACATCAGACCCCTGCCCTTCTGGAGAGGCATTTGTAGATCAAACATGAAAAGTTAAGTCACCAAAAATGGCACTAGGTGTTGACAATTGAATCTGTTCCAGTAGAGTCTGTTTCTACAAATCCACTGAGACTACTATTAAATTCTCTGAAGTGTAAATCCTGGTTTGAGTTTTGCCTTTAATTGTGAAGAGATTTCCATGAGGATGATTGGCTGCTGCTCAGAGGAAGCTGGCTGAAACTATTTATGGGCTAAAATGAGATATCAGTTTTGAAAGTATTTCGCCAGTGCCTGGAAGGCTGAAGGACAGCTTGCTTTATATGCTTTGCTATTTTCTGCAGGGATATTGTTTAATATAGTTTTTAAGGGGCTGACTTTATAAAAGTACTTGGGCTTGCTGTTGGCCTAAACTGGAAGGCATTAATGTGACACTGGACAATCATACAGTCCTTTCCTTAAGTAGCAGCAGGGGAAAGGGGAAACAGGAGCTGAAGCAGAGAGTACATTGAAATTATTCTGACCCCAAAGGGAAGCTGAAAGATGCTGGCAGCAGTGGGAGAAAGGTGGCTCCCTTCATTTTGAAGAAAATAAAGTAGCAGTGTATGAAAAATATGGAGCAAAGTTTATTCTTAAAGAAAAGCAGCACACATGCTTTATTCACAAAGCATCCACACTTTCTGCAAGATGCCAAGTCCTACATTAGCATCAGTACACTCACATGAAAGGGTCAAAGCCCACACATTTTAGTGTCACTAAACAACTGCTTCTAAGTTTCTCCTCTTTGGGAGGAGATTACAGGACACTGGCTGCAGAGAAAGAGGGAGGGTCTCTTGAAATAATGGGAGAATGGACAGTCCAGGTAAGGAATAGCCATGTCAGAGAGTGGTGGGAGCTATCTGGAGGGCAAGTGGGAGGTGTAAGTGAAAAGGTGTAGCAGCACTGTGAAACACCAAGGGAGCCTGCTGACAGCATGTGTGTACACAGGCCAGCTCAATCCTGACACAAGCACTTAGCAGGGTACTGCTTACCTTTCATCTTGCAAAATCCTAGCTGAGCTTTGTTTGAGGTGCTCTGGCTTCCTGCTTGGGCACTGCCCTCTCTTTGGTCTAATTAAGAAACTGAGTTTTTCTGAAGATGATGGCTCATTTCACACAGCATATAAAATTCCCTCTGTTAAAGGAGCTTTTTTAGAGGTGTGCAAGCCTATCCAAGATCTTCCATCACAAGACAAAGTGTGTGCCTAAATTTGAAGGTTAAGAGTCTGTTTCAGCTTGCAAGCCTGCTGCAGGCTCCTACAGCTTTGAACCACTTTGGAATGATTGCTCAAGCCTGTCAAAACAACAGCTGTCAACCTTACCTGAACTTCCTGCTACTGTACCTGGTCATGGATTTTTTTTCACTTGCCAGTTTTGGTTTTGTCCTTTTTCTGTGAGCACTCTTGAAGGCAGAAACAATTACACCAATTTCACGCTTACAGCTGCTCTTGGGTCAAAACCATTTCACAGCAGTGGAAATATTACTCCAGGAACAGAGCCACACAACAGATAGACATCTAACTGACATCACTTACATCTACTGGAATGCCACTTTCCAGGAGGAAAAAAAAGTTCTCATAATAACAACAAATTCTAAGTGCTTTTACAGATGTTGGCTATACCCCATTTTGCCTGAAGAAACTGAAATTGTTTTTCTGGTATTTGACAGCATCAACTTAAAAAGGAGCCAGTAAGGGGCAGAAAGGACTGCACACCATTCCATGTGCACACAACACTAATCACACTTGACATGTTTGTTTAGAGACCTACTTGTATACCTCAGAGCTTGGCTATGCACATTTCTGGAAGTCTGAAGAATAAGTATTTGTCCATGGTACGCTGGATGTGGCGGCGTGACCTGGTAAAGCGCGGATATATTTTGTTCCTCAATGCTTGTTCCAAGCCAGGCCACTCTTTGCTCCAAATGCTTCCACTGAGGACATACCCTTTCATGTCCTTTTAGTTACACAAGCAGGAGCTTCTATTTCCTTGTTTATCCTCAATGAAAGGGTGAGCAGTCAAGTCAAGCATTGGGCTATGCAGCAGATGTGCACAAAGCACCCATCTGACAATGGCCAGGGTTCCCACTGAGACTTTTCAGTAGAGAATAATTGTACTTTCTTTTGGCATGAACTGAGGGTACAAAATCACATTTATGTGTGCAAGCCTTTGCCCTCTCAACATGTGTTCTCAGCTGCATTTGAGGAGCTGGTGAAGGTCAGTTTGATTTTCAGTCCTAAAAGCAAAAAATGACAGTAGGAATATGGCAGATAATACAATTTTAAAATAAAGCACTTTCTCTCCCTCCACCTACATGTGGGTTTTATTAATTAGAGTTAGCAGGATTTGCAGGGAAAAAAAATAGAAATATCACTCAGTAATAAACAGGCTCAGGTTTTTCAAAACACAGAAAAACCAACCCAAAACAGCAAACCAAAGTTGATACTGCACAGAATTACTCTTTTACGCTATAATTTCAAAAATCTCACAAATTGACTTTAAAAAATCAGAATTTAGTTTCAGGCTTATGTGATGCTTTCTTATAACAACTCTTCCTCTGGTTTTTTTTTGGACGTTATTTCCCTTCCTGCATCTCAGTTATCTCTAAGCATAAAAAAATCTCTCAATATAATCTCCATCTGTTATGTCTTCTATCCCTGTTTTCCTTTCTATTTTTCTCCTTCCTTGATCTTGCTTTTTGTCTTACATGCCTTTCCCAGTCCATGAATTCTCTACTACTCTCCCCCATTTGGAGCATTGAGCTCTTTTCCATTCATTAACAGCACAACAGATTTCACCTGAATCTCACCTCTTGAAATGGAACTGAATACTTTGATTTTCTACATCCTGTATAAGAATTAAGCTGCAAACCAGGAACCAAAAAACCCTCAAAAGAAAACCACTAACCACTCTGCAGATAACTGTACATACAGCACTCTGGAAATAACAAATACTAAATTCCTAGCATATTTATGACACAGCAAAGAGTTCATCCTTCAAGCTAAATGTGTGTGCTAATTCCACATCTGAGTATCTATAGATCTAAATGCAGTATTCAATCAGAAACAAAATGAAATTTGTGTGACTGAGTTCTCCAGCACCCAGAATGAGACTAGTTTATTTGCCTTGAAACTGACAGCAAGAAATAATGTTTTTCATACTTTTACAAAAATACAGAACTTCTAACTTCCAACACTACGTTTAATTTTTGTGATGTTTTGACTTCTCATAATAATAATATAAAATTTTTGAGAAGACAGTAGCAGATATTCATCAGACTTCCAGCTTTTTTACTTGGCAAGACCCAATCACATATCATCTCACCAAAACAGAAAGCCATAGAGTAATTATAGGTTCACACAACATATCAACCCAAACCAGAGATATAAAAGTACTTCTTTGAAGAGTAGGTGAGAAGATAGAGTGAAACTCCTTGACTATCCAGCTTCTATACCCACCCTGCAAACTTCTTTAAAGGTCACAAATTAGATCTCTGAGACCAATCTACCAGTTTTCTGTCCTTTTAGTAAAAAACATCCAACTCCTTAAGTACAGAATTTTGCCTCAGGTCAGTACTAAATTGATGGTACTTCATCCTTCATCCAGCATTGCTCCTGCATGAGACTGTTCCCGGGCTCCCAAAGTAATGTGCTACCCCAGACTACCCTCACCTACTTCTTTCCTGTGTTGTTAATGCTGGAAGTGTGCCTACACAAATGCAAGCAGTGCTCAGTGGGACATGCAGCCACATCATTCCAAATGACTTCTAACTGAAACTGCAAATATTTCAAGCTCATTTGTAAAGGGTGTGACTCCCGGGGACATTTAATTCATTAAGCAAATGTTCAGCGTAAAACAAAACAAATATTGGGGCACCTTTGCTTTGTCTGTTTTAATTTTAAGAGCTCCTTCTGGCTCTGGATGCAGCCACACCAGTATTTTCCAGGAGAGCTGTTCTGATGCCAGGGTGCACTGGTTGTGGCTGTCTCCTGCTCCCAAGTGCTCCATTCCATGAGAGTGGCAGTTTAAGGGTTAAGCATTAGAGGGCAAGGAACACCAGCTCCATCCCTGAGCCATGAAAGATCCTGGCATGGAGAGGGCAGTGCTGCCAGCCCAGCCCTGGCCAGCACCACAGGCATGTCACTGACTGCCACCAGAAGGCAGGAGATCCCCCTTCTTCCCCCCATCTTTCTCTAAGCTCTGTCTAGGTACAAAGGCAATAAACAGAGCCTTGCTGGGCTGGCAGGGCTGGGACTGGCCCTTTGCAGCTGCTTTCCCAGTGTCAGACCTCATTGATTGCAAAATTAACTGAGCACCCCACCGCCCCCATGCCACCTCTTGCCAAATCTGTAATTTGCCAGGTGCAAATTCCTTGGCATTTACAAGCCCAAACACTATATTTTCCCTCTTATCTGGAAAAGCAGAAGCAAGAACAATAGGCAAATGTTACTAAATAGGTCTGATAATTGGGGACTGAGGGGAAGGAGTGGGATCAGCCAAACTGCAACTGTACAGAATAATGTGCCATCTTGAATGGCCCAGAAGATCTGTCAGAGATCTACATGGATAAATGTATCCTTATATTTGTATGTTGCTTTAAGACAGAAAAAGACATGCATTCAGAGAGACAGAAATACAGCAGTAACCATTAACACCCACAGCTACTGAAATGCTTCTGGCAATTTCTATCCTTTGACAAAAATTGCCAAGCAGGGTCTTATGAAGCTGGTGTATTTATAAACTCGGGCAATGAATAAGGAAACTCAAATATGAGTTAGATACACCGTGTATTTAAGGAAAAAACAACTCACAAAGACAGGGAAACCAAAGCTGATGGACGCTGAACTGAAGTTGAATTAAGAGTGAACTCAAAGCCTCACAGCATGGGATGGTTTATTAGCAGCCTGAAGACAAAGGCCACAAAGCAGTTTTACTCCCTTAGAGAGAGGAGCCCTATTATGGAGCCTTTCAACTCTCCAAGAATTGCCTTTTAACTCTCCCTCCACAGTAGGACAAACAGGGGAAAGAAATTAGTCTTGGATGATGTTAGCTGTTTTGTAACTTGTAGCGCTAGTCCCACTGGAGCTCTTCTGACTCCTGTCAGATTTATCCTCTTGACATTCAAAATGGATTAACCTAAGGTATCTTTTCATAAGTAATAACAATTTAAAAAAAAAAAAAAAACAACAAAAAACTCAATCCACATAGCGTTTTCTCCCTCTGCCTCAAAAAAAATGGGGATTAGTTAGATAACCAAATGATATTTCCTGGACTTTGTAGTAATTTCTCCTCGACTGTTAGTGCTACTTTTAAAGGAAATGCTACATGCTAACACAGAATCTGCATAATCAACTTCATCATGGTATCATCTACCTACAGCACAAAAATGTAAAAAATTCCAAAACTCCCTTGTGTTTTCAGAGACCTCTAAGCCATTGAGCCTGAAACACTATCAATAGTAAAATGCATTGGGTAGCAGTCAGTGCATCAGTGTATCCAACTCGGCTCCATTAATTGAGTTCTTACCAAGAGAAAAAAATCTATTATTTTTAAAGCAATTTAAGAAGAACTTGGGAAAATTATGCAGCCTTACTTTGGCTGTCTGGTGCTGCTTACTGAGGAGAATTTTCTTTAGATGTGCTAAATTCTGTCCTTCCTGAAAACATGTCATCCATTAGGTCTTTTACTCTGATGACTAACACACAGCTAAATGTATGAACTGTTGTCTGGTACTATTTTCTTACTCTACATATGACTGAAAGAAAGCAGTGGGCTAACTTGAGCATCAGTTGAGAGCAAAAATAATGAATGTATATAATTTTTTTGCTCCATAAGAAATGGATATGCCTTGGAAGTAGTGTATTTCAGGAGTGAATTTACTTTGTCTAAGCAGTGGTGCTCCAAGCAGACTTTGGCCCAGAAAATACAGAATATGGAAAAATACATTTACTGCTGTGGAAAACAAATTTGCATGTTAAAGGGCAAAGAAAATCCACATGACTCAGCTGCAACAAAATGATCACATAAAGAGCTTGAAAATGCTCTCACAAGACAAATTTTGTGATCCCATGTTCTCTGGCCACAGGCTGCAGTGCCCCACATGAGATGCCACATTGCTTTAGGAATATTTGCAATAAATTCCTACAATACTAGAACACATTTCTCAACTGTAGGGCACTAACTAAGCATCTCAAAATAACCCTTTTTTTCACATTGTCACAATAGATTCTCATGGGGCTGACATACAGCAAAAAATAATGTGACACCATGAAAAGCCTTCAGAGGCTGGGCTATCTGATCAACTTTCCAACTTCCATCATGCTCATGTTTTTATGGCATGCCAGCACATGTACAAATGGTAACTGTGAAAATAGTCAATCTGGATTTTTTCCACATGATCAGCAACTACTGGATCCAAGTAACTGACCCACTGCTCAATGCCCTAAGCATCTAATATATTAATACAAGTTCCAGCTCAAGACAAGTTTTCTTATTCAAAAGAGGAGCATAAATGTTTAAGCACTGACCAAACATACAGTGAATTTATATTTTAATAACAAATTCCAAATTTCAATAAGAGCTTTGAAATACTGGGGTATTTCAAATGTCCAAATTTGAGGTGTCTGTTGCAAGAGACATCCTGAATTGCTACATTTTCACTATAATAAGGTGGTTGAGTCTGAGTTTTGTCAGCAGTCTTAGAAGAAGGCCTGCTGAAGAACAGAAATTGAAACACTACAGAAAAATGTGAGTGAGGGGAAAACGGAGAAAAGAAAATCCTCACTTGCAAGCCTTTCACATTTAAAATGTATCATGCAAATTTTTCATCACAACCATTCATATGAAAAAAATGAATAGGCAAAAATGAAAAATAAAAAAGAGATGCTATTTTCTGAACCTTCAAGGCACAAGTTGCAACTGTATTGAACCTGTGAGCATTGAAGTGAAAGATACCCACTAGAAAGGACTCGCTGAGACTGTGGCACAACAAGATGAACAGGTCAAATAAATCCTATGCAATAGTCCATGGGAGTATTTAGGGTTACACAGATGGCCCCACACCTTTTGGGTTTTGCTAGCAGGGTATGAAATTTGTTTTCCAGCAACGTCTCCTCTCAGTGTCTGATTTGTTGTCCTGTCAACACATCAGTTCACACAGTTACTTTCCAGCAGCTCCACAAAAAATTAAGGATTAGTTTTGCTGATTAGAAGTCCTATTTATGCTAACCTCAAGGTTTACAGCAACAATTACCAATCAAGTCTGACACTCATACTTTATAGAAGTACTTCTGCATTATTTTGCTGATACTTTTTCACATGCATCCATACTGTTATTTCAAAGCACACAGAATAATCTTTTTAACAGTCTCTGTTGAACAGCTGAGCATGTACTTCATGTTTTGATCTGGAATCCTTGTACAAAGTGTAGAAAAACACTGAAAACTGTGCTATTCATTTGGTCATGTACAAAAACACCCTCCAAATAATTTGTATGAGAAGTGGAGAGTTTTAAAAATTCATTTAATTTCTTAAAATGTGGGGTGTTCCATTTTTATGACTTACTATAATTGCTTCTCTCTTCAAACTGGTGATTTTGTCTAGTAATGTAGCAGTGGAACTGATCAGTTAAATGAAGCATGAACTGCAGCCTGCAGAGAGCTGGATTAAAAACTGCTGAGTTTTCAACATGATCCTTAATCAGAAAGCGTTTCTTTTAGAGGAAAGAAAATGTAAAACATAGGGGGTAGGGAGAAAAGGGGTAGGGACAGGATAATGGTGTTTTAAAACAGCAATGCATTTTAATTTTTAGATAGTACATAAACCTAAAGCACCACTATTCATAAGCATGTACTTCCATTAATAATTATTTGAGAATACAGTCATGGCTTAATTGTGGCTTTTCATATGTTCATACAACAACTTGTCACACAGTGTGCTCACACGAGTTTTACAAGAAAAATAACATCAGTAGTACCCTTAGCCTGTTTTTTACCCATTCTAATTACAGTTGTCATACATATTCACAAATGTGACATGACAAGATGTTAAATTCCCAAAGCGTATTTTAGCTTTGGATTGCCCTGGAATGAACAACCTTAAAGGATCAGGAGGCATCTGTAAACTGTGCCTTGTGCACAGGTGAATAAAGTCCATTCCTTGAATAGCTGACAGAGTGCAAAGAATGGGACAAGGAATGAAATGAAGAAGAAAAGAGAGAGAAACATCATGTTGCTTGCCCACAAGTGCTGCCAAATGGACAAACTTGAAGGGCAATCCTTTCCCCCAGTTAATGCCAACGCCATTTTCACTACTCCTGAGGCTCTTTTTCCTTTTGTTAATCCTGTGCCTTGCAAGGTTCATTAACCTGTTTACACAGAAAAGTTGGGTCAGTCTGACATGCTAACCAAGTGCATGTCTGTCTATCTGCATATACACTTTAGTTTCTTCTTAACACACTTTCCAACTAAAAAACCCAAACAGCTGGAATGTATGGGGTTTTTTTTTCCTCACTTCATATAAAAAAAAAAATCTAGCAAACACAGCACTTAGTTTTACAGAGAGCACTAAGAAGGAAGCATGAATCCACAAGAAAATTTTCACTAAATTTGGTTCCTTCCTCTCTAAGGTTTTAGAGGAGCAGCATGTTACTCTAACAGTATTAAATCCAAAGACCAGTGCAACCCCAAAGTAAACACTGAGCTGCAATTTGCTGGTTTACCTGGGACAGAAAAGGGATGCTGCAGCAATTTTCAAGTTTAATGCTCTTAAACCAGTACTAGTATTTGGACTAATTGCTTTGAACATCTCTTATTTAATACAAGTATGTGAAAGCCTGAGATTACCTCAAACAAACCCCTGACCTGGGGCTTAAAAGAGATTTCTGCCTCATGGGCTGTACTGAACCACATGTAATCCTGTTTATTATAAGGGCACTTGGTTGGTGCCTTCCACTGGGTCTGGAAGAGTTTCATGGACATTTGATGAGAGAACTGTGCACAAACAGAGATGCAGCTCAGGTCTAAACAGACTTTAAATTGCAGATCTTAACACTTACGGCTTGAGAGAGGGTGAAAATTCAGAGGTCTATCTCTCAGGAAGCACCATGAAAAGAAAGGGACACAAAACAGCTCCTCAAGCAACTTTCCCTACAAAGTAGAAAGATGGCACTCCCATTTCACTTGAAAAAGAGAACATTTTTTCATTAATTTTCCTGACAGAACTGTCCCTTTTTTACCCAGAGACTGGAACCTGATTGACAGCCCTATCTATGTGTCTGCAGCACTCTTACAAGTCTGTCTGGTAACATCCAAAACCTAACCTGCAGTAGGACTGCTGTGATCAACACACATTTAACAGAGCTACAAATGGGAGATTCCTAATGCAAGCTTTTGTTAGCCAAAATTCCAGTTTTATGAGATTTGCAGGCTTCTTCGTGTGGTAAACTAACCTTGGCAAGATTTTAAACAATCCAAAGGCTGCTGAATAAGAGCTGGGTCTCAGGAGTTCTGCTGCCCAATGTTCCACACACACAGAGTCCCATGGAAAGTACCAGGTGTGTTTTTTGGAAGTCTCTTTCCTACTGCTGATCCAATAGCTCGTGGTTACACAGTAATACACAGAACAACTGTACCTGAAGAGCAACAACCTCAGTGTTTATTCAGCAAGTCTCCTACAATGAATTACCTCAGTCCACTAAGGAGGCTACTGGTAGTCTGCAGAAAGGTATTTGAAGCATCCACAGAAATTCCATTTATGACTTTGCAATAATGCTGTCTGTATGTCTTGATCTTGCCAAAGTTCCCTTGTGTTTATGGGAAGAAAACTACAGTCCAATTCTTCTTAGTCTGCTCCATGATGACAAAGAGAGAAAAGAATACACTGATAGGCAGATCAGGTACAATGCTGCTCCACATCAGCCTTGTTTTAATTAAGTGGGCTATGATCTCACAGCAGGGTAATTTTTTAATGTTGGTGTTTAGGAGAAAGGCTTACATTGAAGGCTACTTTGGCTGCCTTTAGTCAAGAATGTGATTCATGTGAGTGGGAGAGAACAATGCAGCAAAATCCACATTTTTGTATACACACAGAAAATAGGGGTTTGTACGCCAGAGAAAAAAGTAAAAAATGGAGCATACATCTTTTGCTGCCTTACACTGTGAGGAAATTGGCTACAGGAAGCAACAGCTTGTCCCAGCAGAACCATCACTATTCATACAGCAGTAGGTCCATCAGAGTATTCACGTGCCACACACATTTAGTCCTTGTTTAAACATCTCTCCACCATCTGAGTCCTGCATGTTTGTTTCATTGCTCTGAATTAACAATAGTAGCTGTGTGTTTACATTTGTGAACACAAAAATAACACTGACTCAGAATGTGGCTTCCTAAAAAAAACCCTAAGATTGTCCGAAATTCTTAACAATCACTACAGAGCCTTTAATTCTTTACAAAAAAATCTCTTCATGGAGAAATTCTGAATATTTTGTTACTGAAGCTCATTTGTTTCTAATAAGAACAGATAATCTAATGGTTTCTCAAATAATGTTTTGAATTCTGAATCTTATGTAATCTGTTCTCAAGGCAGTAACAACTTTTCAAATAGCTAAGCTGTCCAATAAGCAACAGATTTCCACTAATAACCTGCACAAGCGAATTGGATAAATGCATTAAGACAGTTTACAGGTAAATAGAATGTAAGCACTGAGTTGCACTAGTCTGAAACTCCTGGTTGTAATGAATTTCCAGTGAATTACCTATTTGACACAGGGGGAAAAGTTACCTCATTATAAAACCCAAGTTTTCACTGTAAGGCAAACAGTGTAACAGCCAATATTATTCTGCCACTTTCTTGCCTTCACTTTTAAACACAATCAGATGAAAAGCTGATTGGCAAAAAGACCTTAAAGCAATAATCATCTCTTTCAAGCTACTTTCCTAGTAAAGATACTCTAGAAGTGTTTATACTAGTATTTTTGAGTTGCATTGAGAATTGTTATTTTGCCATACATTTGTCTTGTTTTGAATCATATCTGAAAGAAACAATAGGTACCCCCTCCCCCCCTAACTTAGCATACAACTTTCAAGACCAGCTGGGACTTCAATGGGCCTTTTTTTCCAGAACAATACTTTTGATAAAAATATATAGATTGTCCCTTAATAACACAGGAAACTAAATCATGTTTTCAGAAATGACTTAAGAACTTGCTAGATTAAAGGACTGTCTACACATGGAATTATTTAGTAATGACTGCTCAAGAACAGCTATTCCCGAATAATTCCATGTGTAGACACACTTATTCCAGAATAAAGTTGCCTTATTTTGGGCTAATTCAGTCCATCAGAGTGTGTTAAGCTAAACAGAAACTAGAGTGACAGCACATGGAGTTATTCAAGACTCGCTGCTCCTAAATAATTCCATGTGTGGACAAGTGCTTTTGAGAGCTGAAGTTCAGCTCTGTTATCCCAGGCCATGTTATCTCTGCTCTCACAGTGAACACATGGCACTCTGTGGCACATGTACAGTGGTTCATTCTGCTGCTTTTCTTATTACTGTTCAACCAAAAAAAAAAATTTTTTTTTAAAATTCAGTGTTCTTTGTTGAATGTGAGTTAAGCAAATATAATGATACAGCCACTCAAACATGATTCTTCTAGAGATTAAGTGAGCCCTGGCATATTTTGTTTTCTGAAAACCAGTCTTTATATTGGCATTTGTTCTTGTAAAGTGATTCTTCCCAAAAATGCCACCTCTTTATGAGGTAGTAGGAATGGTTGAAAGTAATTGGGATTTGGTTTTCCTGAGATGGAACTAATATGGTAAACTGCTGAACTGACATTTGGATAGATGTTCTGTTTTGTTTCAGGTAATAAAATAAAGAATTTGTTCATCTTGTTAAAGAGACTAACTACTGAGTAATCAATCACAGCACACACTAAAAATAAAAAGTATTTTCAGCCAGGCACAAATCTGTCAAAGAGTGTAATTATTACTGAAAAGTTTTCACAAATCCCTAAAATTATTTGACTTAATAGCAACATGTTAAGCCTGGCTGGAATATGGCATTAGTTGCCTCTAGTTCCAAAGTTCAAATCCAAAGCGTTAAGAAGTAAAAATGGATTTGGATAGTCCTATAGTCCCCAGTAGACCAAATCACAAAATCACACCCTAGATGGGTGTTGTTGGAAGCCTGTGGTGAGGAAAAAAAAACTTTGCTGGAATATCAGAGGTACAGCAGATGCCCTTCAGTGCATCCCTGAATTCCTGAAAATTGTGTTTGACTCTGACCATTGTTTTTAGTGATATTTTCCTCGACCATGTGAAGAGGTAGACTACAAAATTTGATCTATTATGCTCCTTATAACATTCTTTGTAATAAACCCAGTGTGATAACATTAGTGTTTAAAACTTTGTCATTTTTATAATTTTTATCTGAAATTGAAATCAACTATTAGTTTATTTCACTGAAAAAGTTTACTACACATACACAGTGAAGAAAGTGCTAAAAAAAGTACATGCCTGGAGGGTTATTACATATAATCTCTTATTGCTGAGACGTGTTCAGAAACTGAGAAGCTCATAGTATGAGTCCTCCTTCCTTCAGTGTTATTATCTACACTTTAACTGAATGTTCACTCCCAGTTTCTGTGCCACAGCCCTGGAAACTGAGTTCACATTCTACAAGCAATTTGCTTTCTCCTACTCACGAATTGTGACACCCTTTCTGTATTTGCTTCACACTCCTCAACCTTTATGATGAAGAGAGAACGATTAATTACCTCAAGGCCCTTCCCACAGGTGACTATAAATACTTTAGAAATATAAATACATTTAGCTTCAAAACAACACTCCTGGCCACTGGCTGATATGACAAGATTCCCACTTTGCAGCTCAAAACTAGAAAGGCAGCGTGGTTATGTCCAAAACCAATAACTACCTTTACATGTGTAAAAGCTGGATTTTTCAAAATGAATGCACTTTTTATTGTCCATGCTCTGACTGACCTGAGGGCTACTGCAGATACTTCAGTCAATTCTCCTGGAGTCAGAACCTACTAAACCTCTCTGCTGAGCCCCTCAGCACGTCTTTGTGGTGTCTTTTTTTAGTATCACCTGACAGAATATCTGCAGTTTTGGTAGTGCAAATGAAGAATTAATTGCAGTTAGAATCACATGGCACTTGATAGAGTCAAGTGCAGCTCCCATCAATTTCAACCTTTCTCCAGTCCAGATCTTTAGATCTCATATTCACCCTCCAGAAAATGGGAGTTTTACATTTGAAAGAGTTCAGATCACAAAAGAATTCAGTAATAGAGACAAGATAAAAAACAGTGAGTGCTCCCCTGAGGATCTGGAATATCAATGTTTAACTTTTTACCTTAGCATTACCCTAGCACCAAAAAATGAGTGTAAAAATGTTATAAAAACCACATGTACAATATTTTGCTATGAAATCTGATAACAGAGGTGGTGTTTCCAAAAGGTTAATTAAGCTTACACAAGAAGATATCAGAAAAAATGTGATGGCATTATAAGCACTATTTTTGGAGGAATCATGTAAAGAAAGTGTCAGATAACAAGTACAGAGCTAATTTTTTTCCAGTTAGCATTGTGACTTAATACACCCTTTCTAAAAGCTTAGCAAACATAAGATAAAGGAGTAACTGGGGATTTCCACAAAATGCAAGTCTGTATTTACTTATTCAATCTAGGTATTCTTTTAAGAAAGACTTCTACAGTGCAATGTGCCATTAATACATTGCTAATTTGAACCTGCTGCTAGATTTATGCTTTGTATAAAACATCTTACACACCAGATCTTTTACTCTATCATTATTGCCACTGAACACAAAAAGGATCCAGTTTGGTGACTTACAAGGCTTTTTAAAATGAAATGCTTTTGCAATCTTTCACAGTTTAATGAAATTTAGTCACATCAGAGTTGCTTAACTTGTTCTTTAGTGGAACTGCCATTTAGGTGTTAAAAAAGTGCATTTGGCTCTCCACTTCGAAGATCTGGGTCTGGATTTTACATTTATGATTTGCTAAGGGGTTTTTTTCTTTCCAGTCCAGAACACTTATTCTGAATAGATGCCTGTAAAAACAAAAATGAATTTACATTATCTGCCTCGGTTATAAATCAGAACTACCTCCTCAACTTAAGCTTTGAGTAAATTCCAAGAGATAATATTTGAATAAATTGCCAAGATTTTCTTATGGCAGCATCCAGAAAAAAAGTCAGTGATGGATAATTTTGACTTAAAAATTTCCATGGGCCACCATGGCACAGAAGTGCCCAAGACAAAGGACACTTTGCTAAACCTAAGGGCACAGAGGGTGGAGGGAGAGAAAAAATTAGTCTTAAGTCTCCCCACTTTGTTATCTTGAATGAAGTCAGGACTAAACCTCAAACCCCCAAACACACACACATATTTCAGTATTGGATACACCCATTCTACTGGTGAAAGCTCATCTATCACAAAATCCTGGCTCATCCTTAAATAAAACATGCTTATTTTACAAATGGAATACAATCAAAAAAGATAAATCCAACCATCCTAAAAGGAAAAGGAGAAAAAAAAATCTTATGATCAAGTTTTTCAGGTAAGTATCTCAAATCTAGGTGTTGGTAGTGACATCCCCATAACGACAGGTTGGATTGTAAAAAGCCCAAGTGACTTAAGAGCCAACCATATATGAATCCTAAATGGTCAGAAAAATACAACTTTTATCAGCCAGATTTTTTATGCAGTATGAAAAGTTTAACTCCTGGACTTTTCAGGCTAGAAATTTCTGACTCTCTCATTTATTTCCTTGGAAGTTCTAGGTAGTACTTCCAAGTTTTACCCTTTGAACATTGGAGCAGGTCATCTCACTGCAACAAATGGCAACATCGATGCTTCTTATATTGGTTACTCTGTTCTTCTATAACTCCTCACCAATTAGTCCAAGAACAGCTTACCACCCCACCTCTCACCCTACTACATCCACAAAAATACCTTTCTCATTCTCAGTTTGTTGTATGGAAAATTTGGCTCTGTTCTGAACACTCCACCTAACCAAAACACAAAAAATTTGTGCAATGTGTCCATATATCAACATATTGCTCTCAACCTTATAATGCTTAAAATACTTAATATTTTTATCAAACAATTTTTTTTTAAAAAAGGGTAAAAACTTCTACCATTCTTAGAAAAATGCAAAAACACAGAAAGGAGAATAATTTTGTTGAAATATCGGACTTTCAAAGCTGAAGTTACATACGCAGGAAAACCAGATCTGGTTTTAAAAGTTAACAGTGTCATGTCACTTTTCCTCCTTTTTTAAAGTCCCTGCCTTTTTTTCTGGTGAGCAGGCATACCTTTCTTGTGTTACAGATCCTGTAGGTAACAATTAATTTGCAATTAACTGAAATTAGCATGGCAAGGACTAAATATTAGGTCTAAAAATTAGGTGTTAAGTGATTAATTTTAAGATAGCAACAGAATATGGATTATCCCTCAATTTAATCTGTGCAAGTAAATTCAATACTGATTTTTATGTTAAAATAAAGAGAACAATCAGAAGAATCACCAGGTGAATGCTTCTATCAGACTGCACAAGTGGGAAGTCATCTGTTCTGTACTTAAATTAGGAGAAGAACATTTATATCAGCATTGGGCTTCTTCTATCAGTTTGGAAGCAGACAAGATATGTTATTTATAAAGAACATTGAAAGAGAAAGAATGTCAGAGAGAAATGTATACATTAAGCACTTTCAAAAGATTTGAATCTAATACAATGTCTAAATTTCACCTTCCCCCCCAATCATATAAAGCTACATATACCATTTGCTCTGGTTACCTTCAAATATATAATAAAACCAAATTTCCACCTCAGCTGCTACCCTTCAAGCTCCCCTTCAGAATTTAAAGAAATGCAGAATGAAAGCACATGACTCACCCCCACTGCTAGCAAAAGTGCTTAGCATGTATATATTAAATCAGAGTCCTCTGCATTACCTCTTCTGTCAGATATGTTTTGGGTTTGCTAGGGTGGGGTTTTTAGCATATAAAACATGCCATAAATTTTTAGTTAATCTACTAGAGTGTATGCATGATTTACCAACAGTTCAAACAAAAACTAACATGAGGGTGAATTTAAAATGCAACTATTTTATTTCATTATTTTCCCTCTAAGTATAACAACCACTGGATTTAGAAGCAGTCAGCTGAAGTATCACTCAAGTTCCACAGCCAAAACTAAAGGCATTATCTTTGGAGTCAATGAAGTCTGCAGCTGCTGGAATCTGGAATGGAATGCATCTTTTCATTAGGCTGGTGCCAAATTAGAAATGCCTGCTCATCCAAATGAACCATGAATGCAGTACTTTAGAAATATCTGCTCTTTGCATGTAACTCAGCATGCTAGAGAATGTGACAAGCCTAGTAACACTCCATCTCTGGCACTTGCTGGGAAATGAAAAATGTCACTGCCAGTGTCCTTGACTGAGCCCTCACACAGCTGCCCTGTCCCAGAGGTGCAAGAGCAAACAAACTCAGCCTCCACTTGCAGCTCCACGCTGCTGCCCAAAATAGAACATTTTATTGTTTGGATGAATTGCACGGAGAGAAGATCATAAAGCCACAGATAACTGAAACCAGAGCTGGAAACCACAGTAAGAACCAACAGGCTGTCACTCTGCTCAGTTAAAGAGCATGGAAACACGACTTGCTTATACACCATGGCACAAACCAATCTTCCTCAGCCATGTACTCATGCTGCTCTATCACCCTAAGCCTCTATCTGCTCCTCTTTTCTCTCTCTCTGAGCATGTTAGCCTAGAACCACAGGCTGTAGAAGGATTCAAAGTACCTAATTAGGACTCTCTCCCCCTGCAATAGCCTACAACTTGCTGCCTCATTAGCATTTTATGCAAGCAGAGAAGGATTCAGTGAGTCCAGATACCTTTATAAGGAACAGGCAGAGACAAGCAGCAACTTGCTGAAAACGTAAGGGGAGGGGAATGAAGTGAATCATGGAACAGTTTGGGCTGGAAGGAACCTTAAAGATCACCTTGTTCCAACCCCAGCCATGGGCAGGGACAGCTCCCACTATTCCAGGTTGGGTGGGGCTCCATCCAGCCTGGCCTTGAACACTGCCAGGGATGGGGCACCCACAGCTTCTCTGGGCAGCCTGTTTCACCAACCTCACAGTAAAGAATTTCTTTCCAATACATATTCTAAATCTGCTCTCTTTTTGGCATCTCTCTCAGTCAATGTTCAATATATACTTCCCATGTACATTTTATAGCACTGAACTTGAAAAGCTTCTAAGCACAATGATCTCAAAGACTGCTCTGGGGAGATGATTCCATAGGCTAAGTGCCTTTATGGAAAAGCCCTTCTGAAGTTCCAAATTACAAAAACACCCCTCTTTAATGTTATCATGTACATCTCAGCAGATCAAAACTTGGAGTATGTATGCTCTGGACTGTATCCATGTAGCTACAATAAATTAAAAATAAAAAGGTTATTTAACCCACACTTGCTTGCATGCAACTTTACTGATATTTTACTGATTACATCTAGACTTATTATTAAGTATTAGTCACAGAGTATGGTTAAAGTTCTCTGACACTTGCACATATAAAACACTCCCATTATCTGATGCAAGAAACTGTAAGGACCAGAGCATGCAAACTTCTATTACAGAGTCACAATATTTGTTATCACAAGCACTCCCACTGAATGCCACAATTAATAATATTAGGTTTTTTTAAAAAATTGCTACATTAGTGACATTACAGCCATTTTGACAATGTTCACTTGCAACAAAAAGTCTTTGAACAAATAAGCGCTTAGCAAGCTTTTGTTATTGCATATATATACATGACAATTTATACTATGGAAAAAAAAATCTTAAAATTTGTTCAGTTGTTCTCAGAATTACTAAAAATCAGTTGTGCATGGTATACCACATTGCTTAGGGGGAAAACAGTGAAAATAAGGGAAAGGAACTTGCCAGCACTTTCAACAAACACCTACAATAAAAGTCAAACAAATATTTACATAACTATGGTTGACAGAACTAAGACAATCATGGCCTTCTCTCAAATCCAACCTTGAAAGCTGTTTGCATGTTTCATGTCACAGCCAGCTTCAAATAGCAAACCCTACTGATGCAACTTTTCCCTAACATTTTAAATGTTTATTGCAACGAGGAATTAAAAGAGAATTTGTTATGGCCCTTTCTTTGATTTTACATATTTACACAGTGATAAATGAATTCATTGAATCATTGAGGTTGGAAAAAACCTCCAAGATCACCAAGTCCACTCTTTGACTGATCACCATCATGTCAACTAGACCAGAGCACTAAGTGTCATATTCAGATGAAAGTTGCCCACCAGGATTTCTTAATGGCAAAAATGTGAAAAACTTGCATTACAAATGACAAAATCTTACGTTAACTGGAACCAACAAAAATAGTGGCTACTGCCAAAGAAACGAGGCATTCAACTACTAAAGATGGAACTGGAAAGAAAAGACCTAAAAAAAAAATTGAAAATTTTAGAAAAAACAACCAACCAACAAACAAACAAATCAAACCCCAAACCCCAGCTTGTTGCCAACACTAAGAGTCAGTGCACCTGCAGTCTGTCATGTCTGAGATAAGGGCACTCTAAACAAGCCCTCTGTCACTCTCAGGAGATGAGAGACAATTTAGGAAACAAATATTCTTTCCATTTAGGAAGGAAGTATTCTGTAGAACATACACCCAGAAATACTACTCCTGTTGTTGCCATAGCACTTCAATGAGTATTAGAGCATGGAAAACAGTCCCAGCATGCAGAATATATGTCCCTGCTGTACCACAGTACAGAGGAATCTGTCCTTCTGGTGAGTCAAAACCCACTTTGGCCATGGAGTGGAACCCCAAAATCGCCTAGAAAGGCATGCACAAAAATTCTGTTCTCAATACAAACCCAGGCCCTTCAGAATGTGCCACAGAGTATCCACAGCATGAGTCTAAAATAAGGAAAACCAATTACAAATGTAATTAATTAGTTCTAAATTCTGCTCTTCATGACTCTCCAGCCTTTGCTAGTTAATTATCCTAATGATAGTTATTATGTTTCATAATTATTTTTAGCAGTAAAAGCCCACATATTACTATTTAAATATTAAGTGATAAGAAATTGAAAGAACTACTTGAATTAGATATGTATGAGATTTATCACATGACAAATCCTAGCTTTTTTATTGCTCTAAAATCAACCAGAATTCAAGAGATATTAGTTCATTTGTGTCCCACAAGTTTTACCCTTAGGCATAGAATTATTATAATAGACATCATTCCAATCTACTATGAGCTATAAAGACATTACAGCAAAGAAGTTACAGTCTACACAAATATATAATAGCTCCACTAGGCATAAAGATTAGATCCACATGCAACTTTACTAAATGTTTCAAACGTTACATCACTAATTATATGATACTGTCACTTCTGGTAAACCACAGATGTAACATGAAAAATATTCAGCTTGGTCTCATGTAGATCTTATCACAATGTGCAGGTTCCAAAAAAAACTGAACCAACCCTTTTGATCTCTGCACTGTATTAGCTGTTAGCTTAAGAGCAAGCTTGCTGAGCTGAGGAATTTTTGCAAGACTTGCTTCAAATCTCCACATGACAGAGGCAAGAGGCTGCACTTAAAATATGAAATCCTAACTTCCAGTTAAATCACATATTGTAGCATTTATGTAAATCATCAAGGTTAGCTTATGTTTTTGATATTTGATACAATGTCCCTTAGAGAAGTCCTTGTATCTCTCATTCCTCTGGATTTTCCATAAACAAAAGCTAAGTTCAGTTCGACAGCTTGCTGTCATGTAACTAGCTTAAAATTAATGTTTCTCCAAAAGTTTCAAAATTCAGCAGCCAAAAAAGCACTACATAAAAACATTGTATTGGAAAAAACCTCGCAGGTACGTGTGATACTGAATTTGTTGTGCCTCCTTTAAATAAGGTAAAAACAACTTCTAGGTTAGTAGTTCATTGTTCTGTGTGCCAGCACCACAGGCTTCCAAAATTTCATTTCAAATGTACACGAATGAGGTTTCAATGGACAACAAGATCTCACTTGAACACGGCAGGACCTGAAGCAGAAACCAATCCAGCACATGGAACCTGGCTGCCAGGTGGGGAGAGGGACAGAGAGAGATGGAAAAATAAAAAATATGACCAAAAAGGGGTGAAGAAAGGGCCTGGAGGGGAAGCTGTATGAGGAGCAGCTGAGGTCACTTGGTCCATATTCAGCCTGGAGCAGACTGAAGGGAGACCTCACTGCAGTTACAACTTCTTTTTGAGGGGAAGAGGAGGAGCAGGCACTGATCTCTTCTCCCTGGTGACCAGGGGCAGGGCCCAAGGGAATGGCCTGAAGCTGTGTCAGGGGAGGATTAGGCTGGATATCAGGAGACAGTCACCATGACAGCCACCCCCTGAGACAGACACCACACCCCACAGATCATGAATTTGGATCTCATCTGGTGACAGAGTAGCTTCATTCTGGAGCTGGCTGAACCTGAGCTTTCCTGAACAAAGGGTAGTGGGAAAAAATGGGATTCTGGCTTTCTCACATTTAATACCTACAGAGTGGAAATTCTCTCTCCCTCACAGCCAGCAGACATTTGTGCATGAGTTCAGCAGTGCCAGAGTAGTGTAAGAAGGTTTTCATCTCCTTGGCCACTGGCTGTAAACACGTACAGGGGAAGAACAATAAAAAGAACCCATAAAGCAGGGTGCTACTATTTTCTTCTATCCTGGAGAAGAAAGTAAACAAAATTAAACAGTTACTCTGTTTGGGGTCTTCGACCCTTTTGTAAAACAAAGCAAAGAGGAATAGTGCCAAGCTGTTGGCCAAGCAGTTCAGAAACTCTCCTGAGAACAGTAATCTGTAGAAGAAACAACCACGGGCAGCTTTGCAAGGCCAAGCTGATTTTTGCCAGGGGCTCAGTAACTGAGCTATGTCTTTTGTAGCAAAGAGGAATAAACACAAGGAAAGAAAAATCTGAAAAAAAAAAAATTCAGGAATAAAAAGCTGTACAACAGTGGGCAAAGGAGCAAAGAAATCAGATTTTAAAAAGATTTAAGAAGTTTCCTTTCTTCTTTTCTTTTCTGCAATCTACATTAATCAGGGCTCCTATCTCTTTTGGGGACCTTGATGAAGATGAGGTGAAATCAAATATGTTTAATGAAGTCTGAAATGAGGCATGAAATTGAACCATTGTCTGATTCTGTGTTGCCTTTGCTTTCATAAGCAAGGCAGCCCTTGAAGCCTGGGTGGTACACCAGCATTCACTGAGAGATTGCCCAAGGGAAATACACTTTGCTTTCTGATTTTTCAAATTTTTTTTTTCCTTTTATAGTTTCGACTGACCAACTTTGTTATATACATCAAGATGAAAAAGTAGATAGATAAATTAGGAAAAGGAGCTAAGGACAAAGAAATGCCACATTTTCATAACCTGAGAGTGAAACTGGGATAAGAAGGTAAACAAATAAAGGTTAACCAGAAAAAAAACACACCATGAAGTGATCTAGAATAGAAAAATTCTTAACGTGCTGAAAAATGTTGAAATTATTTTTTAAAAAATCAGTTTTGATGCCTTTAAAATAATACTCTGCTATAAAAGCTTAAACTGGGGGACTCACACTACAACTACTAAGTTCTTATCTATTTGCTTTACATTTTTCTTGATTTCTAAAGATAGCAATAGAGTAGACCTGGAGCCACTCTGCAGTCATTAATTATTCAAGTCAACCTTAATCTCAGAATTAATAACCATATGATGAGACTAACAGCAAGAACCTGGTATGGCTCTGGATTTTGGTATATTTGGCACTTAAAAAGAAAGCAATGACTGCCATTTTAAAATGAGCTGTGAGGTAAGGAAGGGGAGGACAGAGCAAAATGGGATGGGGGCAGACTTGTGACTTTCTGCTCTGGTGGCTGGAATTAACCCTACAATTCTGTGAGAGGACAGTAAGCCTTATATAAAGAGCATGCATACATCTAAAAGGAGCCAAAACTATTAATTTAAACCCTTTTGTTCCCATTTTTGCCACTTTGATTTAAACAATCCCAATGCCATGACACATTGACAAGAGGAGAGCTCATTTTCAGGGTACAGTGTCCCTGAATCTGATAAAGCCCACACCAGGAAGAGGGATGACCTGCATTTCTAGGGATTTCAGCAGCCACATCACAGAACCACCCCATCAACTGCCTCAAGGGTTATGCAAGTATCAGTCTGGTTCCTGCTGCTCAAATTCCCATTGGAAGGCAGTCCCAGAACCTCACTTTCTTATAATTAGATTTTTTCCCTCCCTCTTTCCAGCCTCAGTTAATTTCTAGCTAGCTGATACCCATTTGAGCTTTTGCTAGCAGTTTCCTCTACAAGCCTCTTAGCTTTTGGTTGCTTTGCCTACCTATTTTCAACAAAACACAGCTACTGGTTGATTTTTTTGACATGTATTTCAGGTTTAAGTCCCAACACCTAAAAGCACCTCTTCTATTTTTGGCTGAAAATCAGGCAAGAGGTGTGTACAGTTCAGTTCACCATACAAACCACAGGGGACTGATTACTGCCCCACTAGAAAAACAGCCCCCCAAAAAATGTGGGAGAGGTTTGGATAAAAATAGCAGCAGCAGCAGCAAAGTCAACTGTTTGAGACTGTTTCAAACCAGTTTTTCATCCCTGTTTAGCCACAGAGTGCACACATTGGGGATAAGCATCAGGTATGTAAGAAATGCATGTTATGTTCACACTGGCTTTTTTCTTTTTAATGTACATATTTACATTAAGTGAGTACATATGGGTGTACACACAGGTAGCTATTTTTATATGATTTTTTTTTTCCTGTTAGAAATCCTACATATTCATGCATGCAAATGTAGCAAATTTTCCCATGGATCACAGCAGTGAAATTTGTAGGACTCGAGTGTTGCATGTTTGCATGCATATGAAAGAAAAACAGAAACACAGCAGGAATTGGCATCTCCCACACAAATGATGTGTTGTGTGTATTAACAAATGAACAGCACACTCCTGAGGGAGTAAAAGTACATGGACCAGAAGTTCACTGCCTTGCCAATTTATTTCAAATATTTCACTAGATGTTCTTGCTGCAAAGAGCACACGTGTATTTAATGTCCAATCAAATATCTTCAGTTTTTGGAGTCTGGGTTCTATATTTAGAAAAATAATACACACTTAAGAAATAAACAGAACATTAAAAATCAATTATGCCATGTTCTGTGGCAGCATAACATGCATGCACCTTTGATTAGCTGAAGTAAGTGAAGTTAAATGTATGAAAAAGCTAAATTATGGTTGTAATTAATTTATAACAATGGATTTGAATAGTTACCCAAAGCAATGGCAGTCACAACTGAATGTAATAAAGCAAATCCAAAAGCAATTTGCATGCATAGTTTATAAAAGTCCTAGAACTCTTTTAAACATATTTCTTTGATTATAAACAGCTGACATACAACAACATATTCAATTTTTCCAGCCATACTTCCAAAAAAAATATTACATTCATAGCATAGGGTGAACTAAGTCATAGCATAAACACAGGCTTTGTGTGCAATTTTAGTAAATCAAAGACCAGCTGATTTTAAGAAATCAAAATATACCATTGCATTAAAAAAGCTCAATATGCAAAAAGTTAATCACAAAATTCCCCAAGCAAGTTCAGTTGCACCAGCTTTCATTAAATTATGTGCCTAGCAAGGTTTTGAGAGACAGTGACACATACACAGAAGTACCAGTGCTAAGGCTCCACTTTGCCCACTGTCCTCTCCTTGGAAGTGGACTGCTCCCTAAAGGACTAGCCCTTGGGAAAAGCACTCCTGAATCAGAATCCACTGCAATTCCAAAGTTTTTGGAAAATATTCTGTAATGGTGTCAGAATATAAACTTTTTTTCACTGAAGCTAAAAGAAAGTAATCTCCTATTTGCAATATGAAAGCCAATATGATGTTAAACTGCATCTAAAGTCTATCTTTCTAATGTTCTCTTACCAAACTAATGAAATGAAATGAATAAGCATGTATGGCTCAGCAGGTAGAGAAAGACTGCATTTTCTTGCAGCTTTTGATCCTTAAAATAAAGCAGCATAATACCAGTGACTTCTGCACTGTGCTTAAACTCATGGTGAGTACCATTTGTACACAAGGATTTTAAAAAATCTCAGTGTGTATTTACACTGAAGAAGACTTTCTTCCAGGAATATTTTTTGTGACATTTTTTAGGCAGCACAAGGCACTCCTTGAGCGTGAGCACAGACAGCAGAAAGTGACCCCAGAGCTCTGCTGTCTTTGAAAGTGATACAGCTAACCCACACTTCAACAGAATATCAGGTTCACACTTCAAGGGGCTCGTGGAAGTGCACAGGGCAGATCCTCAGCTAGTGAACAGATTCAAGAGCTGAGTGAAAGATAATCTTTTTGTTCTGTGAAAACATATATGATTTCAGAAATCGTTCCCATCCCAGAAGACAGAGTGGGGGAGGAAAAAGAATCAAAAGAGCATTTTCAAATAAAAATGTAACAATGCTCCAGTTTTGGTCAATCAAAGCACTTTAAAAGTTGGTTTGAAAATTCCAAGATAGGTTTGCTTGTACTTCATTACAAAGTGTTGCCTGAACATGAAAGGTCTCTTTATTAAAAATAAAAAAAAAAAAAAAAAATCTCATCAGGGACTTTTTAACTATCTCAGATCTTTATTTCCTCACTTTTTTTTAGTGCAGCCATAGATCAAAACAGACTGTGTTGTAAAAGCTTTTTTGAAGAAGAGCCAGTTCCTTTTGTGACAGCTCTCCCCTCAGAAATTCACAACAAATTGCTGACTAGTCTAATGATTGAACTTTCCTGTGAAAATTTTCCCAAATCTATAGCTGAAGCTAATCTTCACCAAGAGGCATTCACAAGCAAGCCAAAAGCCTCTGAGTAATTTAAATGACATTCTGTGAGCAGTAGGGGATTATCATCATTGCCAGGAGGAAAAGACATGTTCTTTCCTGGAAAGTCCTGACCAAGTTTCTTAGGAGACCTTTGTACTTAGAAGTCTAGACCTCAGACTAAGTCAATGGGATTGTCTTTGTTGGGGCTTTTTCAACATGGAATGTGTGATTTAAAATGATTTAGGTAGTTTTTCAAACAGTCCATGCCCAGATTGGAAAGCTTCTGAAGAACACACACACAGATGCTAAGGGACAACATCTCTAGGCTCTCACACTACTGAGGAAAGAGGCTGAAGATGCAGGATGAGGTCTGAGTTGAGAGCAGTCCTCATGGAACACAAGGATGAACAGGAGATAATGAGTCCGTGTTTGACCTCATAAGAGGATGAAAGCAATGGTTCTGTGCCTAAATTAAAAACCCATCTGATGCTGTTATGAACAATGTGAGGACATTAGTGAAGCTTGAAAGCAACAGCTGAATATTCAGCCTATACTCACCATAAGCTAACTAACCTCACTAGGTGGAAAGTCCCTTTACAAGTAAATAACTGTACTGTACCTGTAAGCACTGCCTACTGTGAGCTAAGAAGAATATTTTAACTCATTATCTCAGGGATTAGGGGTTCAACAGGTAGCTGTTATACAAAACCCTTGCAGCAAGGATAAACAACCCTTGACCATGCATGAACTCACCAGACTTGTTCAGTAACCATTATTTGTTAACTACTTGTTATCTACTGAACAAGGCAGGGAATTACAGAAGAAGGGAAAGTCTAATTACATTCATCAGAATATGTATCTTTAAGGCAAGGGTATACATTCATCCAAGAAATCTCCATTTCCCCTTAATCTCCATCTTTTCAATACAATTTTTGGGTTACAGCCCTAAATTGTGGATGCACAAACTGAAGCACTTGGGATCTACTACAGACTTCCAAGTGGAATTCAGCAGGACTTGTAAGTGTTCAACTCCTGAAGTAAGAAAGCAGAATTTAGGGGAAATCTTAAATGGACTTTAAAAGATCTTAAATTTCAAGTCTGCATTTGTTTTATATACTTTGTTATTTCTGAAAGAACTCTCCCTGCTGGGGGAACAATATTAATGGAGATAAAACTGGTAATGCATAGAGAGTGATGTGCTGACAACACAGAATGAGGGTATGTGCTCTGGATTCAGTGTGCACTGAATGCTCATGATAACCAACATTTAGCAGCTGTCCCTCCTAATGAAGTCCTGATTCTCAAAAGCACTGAAATCTGTGCATCAAACTCATCATCATCAGTGCTCAGCCTTAAAGGAGCTTTTGCACCCCAGCCCAGCCCTTCCACCTGCCCCTACACAGAAAACACAACAGCCTCTGGGTGTCACAAAGATCTCTGCCAGTTCAGCTCCAGGTCATGAGCCCAACACCTTCCTCAACACCTGCCTCACCAGGCACCACCATTTCTACATATCTGCATCTCTTCTGAAAATACAACTGGTAAGAAAATAATGGTCACTGACAGCAGGTAACTGCTAGGCAGAACATGTTTTCTTTTCTCAACCAAGGCACCTGAGCAATAAAAAAAGCTCTTGAGCTAGAATGCCATCAGAGGAAGGTCTGTTACTCTAGGGAACAGCCTGCTCACAGAATCTTTGCAAAAACCCACAAAGCATTTCTCAAGTGTATTGTCTTTGGGTATTTTGCCTTGTCTAACATTACAGTTTCATGGTTCAGGTTTAGTTGCACATTTTCTTTTAAAAATGCAGAGAAAGAAGGAACCAGGTGAAGCATAACCCCTAATAACCAGATTATTTTATGGTTTTAATAATCCCCAACACAGGCTACCTCAGGATAGTGCATTTTTTTTAGCAGAGCATCTGGCACAGAGGCACACATTTAAGAGATGGTCTCTGTGCTTAAATGAAACTTGGAAGAGAACAAGTCCCCATTCACTGCAGAGATGATCTACATGGCTGTGTGCCTGGCTGGCATTCAACTGGATTGTCCTATAAACATTTTTGATGTGCTGTTGTATGCTAAGCTAAACTCTCAGGGTGACAGGCAGATATTTTTTGACCTAACCAAACTGTCCTTAAAAAAGATACATCATAATTAATGCTGGATTTTAATGACATTTTTTAGATATTTGGCTGAATGAATTTTGCTTCACTACAGAAGCAATATGATCTTCTCCAAAACCAATGCCCTTAAAAACATATTAATCTTTTTTATTTATACCCCCAACATCACCCCAAAAAAATCTAAAACCTAAATGAACCCGAGAAAAACTATTAAAGGGTCTCACTGGAATCAAGATGGGATGAAAATATTACTGAGTTTAGCAGTGCTTTAAAAGGTGCCCTTCAAATGCCTACTCTAGGAATATATGGTACTGCTGTCAAACGTACAAATTAATTACTAAAACCCACTTGGAGATGAATTATGCTAAACATTTTATTATTCTACAAAGCATCAAGATGCAAAATTCTATACTCTAGACTAGGAAAAAACTGTGACAGACCATTTCTGAAAAATTCATGATAGAACAAAGACAGCACCTTCTGTACTTGTGTGTTAGCTGGGTCATGGTGTTGGTGTTTCTCTGTGTTGGGAAAGCCTTTTGCAACAGTGTGAAGCCCTGTTTCAATACAGGAATATGTATGGCATATTAATAAAGCCTGATTGATATACTCTCTGTATGAAAATTTGAGAAACTGAATCTCTGGGTTCAGCTTACAGATTTTGATTACTTTTCAGAGAGCTCTTTTGAGTTTAAAATTTTATAAAACAAAGTGAATGCTAGACAAATAAAATGCAAGACCAAATAAATAATATTAAACACTGTAGCCCTAGGGCACTCTTGCTATAGGAGACACAACTTGGTTTCTGCTGCAGATGATCTGTGATGTCCCTTCTAAGCTTTATTATGAAGCTGATAAATGACTCGCTAGGAACATGGTGAAAGCTTTTGGAATTCATTGTGCTATGGAAAACAAATTAGAAACTTAACTTGTTGCATGAGGGATTACCCTTCACAGCATGGCCTTTACAATGTGAAACTAATTATTGCAGGGAAGATTTATGGTGTTTATAGTCAAGAATTCAGGGTCACTTTGACCAAATTCATGTAACTTTAGACCTCAGGCTTGTCTGACTCTAAATAGAATGATGACTCCAGCAAATTTAAAGATAGAAATAAGACTTTTTTCTATTGAAAGCAAGAAACTGGAAATAGGGGCTAAACAATTTTAGCTTTAGGTATTTACTCTGACCATTTTTTTTTTTCTGAATTGGCAGCTAATGCAGCGTGTCAGAAAAACATGTTTTAATTTTGGTTAATTTCACAGGAATCCACTAGTGTTAAACCCTAGAACCCTCCAAGTATTTTCATACACTCACTCAATAATCAAAATATGTGCTACTGATCTGAAAATATGGCTGGCTGCATAATGAAGAGGCCAAGCTGTCTATCTTAAGTGAATATTAAAAGTGACTTAAATTCATAGAACAATTTAAAAAGTCAGTACTAAAACACAGTATCAAATATGGAAATTGGTTTATCCTAAGTTATAAAGTGAAACAAACACTTAAGAGTATAGCAAGTGATTTTGTGTCAAGAAATTTCTTTCCAGTAACTAAATAGCATTAAGCACAAGTCTTACCACATTATATTTTGTTCTTATGATATACCCAATGTTTTCTATGCCATCCATTGCCTCTTGAAAGTTATTTATTGTTTTGCCAAAGGCATAACTCCTAGTTTACACCCTAAACTTGCTTGAAACAAATGTCTTGTACTTGAGAGCATCCAGTAACATCCTGACCTACCACATATTTTTCCCTGCCCCTTGCTCATTCAGAAAAGTATTTAGGCTTGCACTTCATTTCAGTGATACCATAGCTCCTTTATCATTACTTAAGGAGATTTTTAAGCTTTATTGAACTAGGGCTGCTGATACATCCAGGGGGATATTTTCAATCTCTGTGAACACACACAGAAGTGAAGCAGCTGTGTGACACTATCAGCAGTAGATAACTGTAACTGCAGTTATTACAAACTTTAAAAAGTTCTGGTGAAAGCAGATAGCTTCTGAAGTGAAATGCAAGCAAGCCTACCAAAGTCAGGATCACCATGCTCAGATGCAATGTTGTACCTTGCTGCTGTTGATACAAAATACATCAGACCAACAAAGACTAGAATCAAACACTGGTTTCTCTCTATTCAGAAGGCAGGACTTTTCCTATAGGAAAGTGAATCTCTCAGATTGGAGAGCTGATGCATAGCTAATCCAATTTAATTGATTATATCTAATAACATTTCCCCTTTAAAATAGAGTTTGCAGTGTTTTTCTTGGAAAACTCTAGCTCACAGTTTTAGCAATGGCCTAAGCATGACCCAAGCTCTTCCTGTAGCATTACCAGGAGGTGATACCCACTAAGCAAGGAATTTTGAGGAAAGTTGGTCCAAACCAAGAACAAAAGACTGACTCCTAAGAAAGAGTTACAAAGGGGCCATACTGTTACATTCCTTAAGGTGATGTTAAAGACCTTCTGTCAACATTATATCTTGGCAAATGTTACAAGCTTATAGTAATAATTACACCATGATAGGTTTTATTTATCATAACTCAGAGTCATGCTATTGTAGGCTGTCTGGAACTTTATTTTTGGTATATTAATATCAGATCCTGGTTATTATTTCTTATTTATCACCAGCAATGACACAGGAGTAAAGGAAACAACTTTCATATTCCTGCATAGGCTTACAATACTGACAGTATACATATTGACAGCATACAGTTTAGAAAAAAAAACATTTACCAGGTGGTGATGCCCTTTTTATAGTTTTTATTTATATCAGATACTTTAAAAAAATGGCCTGTAAGTATTGTCTGTTACCATATTAACAGCTAATGAGAAACAGAGAAATTAAGGGGAAATATTTTTTAAGAGGTCCTGTACAAATCAATGTTTTGGGGACAGCACAGCAGTGGCATTAACAGCAATCAATTATTTCATAAGAAGAGTGGGGCAGAGAGAAAAGTCCAGGGATTTGAGGCTGACCAGAGGTGCCTGAATGATTTGATGAGAAACGAGAGAATAATTAAATTTGTAGTAAGACAGAGGAAAGGAATGAGGGCAGTGTGGGACTTGCAGGACAACACACAGAAGGACAGAACTCTAGAGTAGAAGGAGGTCTTGATTAAGTTAGGTTTGAGCTACTGCTCAAACAAAAGTGCTGCCTCTCCCAAGACACAGATTTTGTGTCCTGCTTTGAATTAGGGAATATGGTAGCCTGATTCAGATATATTCTAGGTCTCTAAACTTGGTCTGCACCTTGATCACAAAAACTTCAAGGATTCCATGGACTAACTACTGAAAGAATTCTAATTTTCTCTATCACTTGTGCTGAATTTCATGTTGATGCGTTCAAGGTTTAGTCACTATTAGAAATAATCTTACTTATATAATTTGGACTTTTCCCCTTCAATGAATTGAAACAGTTTCATTTTATATACAAATGCTACACAACCATTTCTTAAGGAAAGTGCACCTATGCTTCAGGTAGATTCTAGCACATATTAAAAAAATAATCTCAAATTTATCCTAATTTTAGAAGAGCTATCAAAGTTTGGTTCAAGAATTTCATTAATTATGCATTCAAGTGCAACATCTAATTTAATCTCAGACAGCACACAACAATCCTAAAATGGAAACACTTCTACTTTAAATTATTTCATAAGGAAATAGCATTATCAAATTATTCTTGCTATTCTCAGAACACTCAGAGCTAAAATAGAACTCTATTTTAAATACAACCAGAGTCATGAGTATTCAAAACATTTTTTGTATATAAAAAAATTTATTCAACTTACAAAGCATGTAAGAAATTAAAAAAATCTGAAAACTGCTGCACACAAATGAAGAGTTTGAAGGAACACTATTTTTAGCTTGCCAATAGAAACAAATATTTCATAAATGAAACCTCCTAGCATCAGGCTCTTCTAGGAGAGGTATTCCAACATATTTTGAATGCACTGCAAGTTCAAGAGATTCAAGACCTCCTTTCTCAGTACTACAAATATTTCTCACTTGTTCAGTCTCAAAATCAAGGACAGCAGAAAAACTAATAACAGCAGGAAAACTGTAACACTTTCTGATTTAAAAAAGCCATAAATCAAAGTGTCCATCTCATGCAGTTTTCCCCTTGTTATTTATAGAACTTATTAAGCAGCACAAACTTAGTATTTCAAAGAAATAATTTATGTTTAAAATTATCAGCCCTTCCCCCTCTCCATGTGCACATACAATTAAAATTATACTTGCAAATATAATGTCAGTAAACCTGACAGGCCACATACTGGCTACTCCTACTTTGCATGGCATCACACATTTAGGTTATGAATCACCAAAGTCAGGTTGATGAACAAGCATAGTGTTGTTCATCCGAGAACCAGACACTTTGTAGCAAATTTCCTATTTGAATGGAAGGAACAATGCTGGCAGAAGTCCCAGAACTGCTCACACCACGAAAGGAACAATGTGACAACAGTGTGGCAGGTTTATGATAAATATTTCAGAAAAGTGTCTTTTAGCAAGAAGGGATTAACATAGACCTTGGGGATAAAAATATTCCCAGTAGCATCTAGCTGGCATCTCTTTCATGCAAAATGAAAAGCACAGCACAGAGGGTCATTTCCGTTTATTTGAATGCAAATTCATGACTATTAGAATAAAAATAAATTTTAATTAATTTTATGGTCTTTCACTGGGAAAATCTAAAGAAAATTGTGTCGTTTAATTTGTTCTTCTGAAAAGCAGGTCTGCCTTTTTTATTTTCCAGGATTTTAAATGTACATGCAGTGCCAATGAAGAGGAAGGAAAATTGCCTTGATAGAAAGTAGGTAAATGGTTCACCATTGCTATTTCATTTCTATACATAACTGAGCAGTTTTCACTCAAATGGGGAGCAGGGGCTATGCAAAAGACACTAAAGTACAGAGGAACATAGCAACAAACCCAAAATGCACTTTTAAGTCTGTTTTGCTAGTCACCATCCTAAACTTGTAATAAATGACCTCCTCAACACAACAACAGATAAAAGAATCTTTGCAACGTGCAAGCACAGTAAAACAAGGTACTGTCAAAGCCTCTGTGTGTGTGAAGCAAACATTGCTCCGTGTATGTTGTCCCCTCTCTGCCCAGCTGGTAATGAACATGAGATTGCTGGACATGAACATGACATTGCAATATTCATTGCAATGAACGTGCTCTTTGGCTGTACATCACAATCAGCTGACTGAAAAGTAACTCCAGCACACACCACATTTACTAAACGTGCAATACAGATTTTTTTTTAATATTCCTTTCTAGAAAAGAAGGCCCTGCACTGCTCACTCAGGCTCACCATGGCTTTAGAGCTCACTAAACATCTCTGTCAGCATTTTGCAGGTCTCACATGAAGAGTTCAGCCTAACAAAAGGCTGTCCTTGACAGTGAAGTTGCACTCGAAACAAAATTGCAAGCCTCCCGTGTGGCTTTTTGCTTTTCTCTATAATATTTAAAGTCAACTTTCACTCAGTGTTAGGCAACATGAAAAAGAGGGAGAGTAAGCTGGTAAACACCTTGCTCTGAGAAAAGCACAAGTATTTTGGTAAGGATGATGCTTTACACTGAAGTTCTTAGAACAGTATTTATTAATAACGTTATGACTACCAAAATTTATATGTTTAGTACACATTGTTTTACACATTTACAGTAAGGACCTGTGTTACTTCCCTACTTGGAGGAGAAGAAAGATTGGTCTGTAAAAGAAAAAAAAAAAAAAAGAAGTATTTTAATATAAACTTTTGCTATCTTGTCAGATTCAAGCACAATCCCAATTAACTGCTAAGACACTGAACACAACCTACACACTGGTGTCTGTTGTTCAGATAAAGAAAATACTGTAGAGTGGTTTTTGTGCTTTGTACTACTTTGTGCACCACAGCTCCAGGTGCTTCTTTTTTGGCTAGCTCTACATACAGTTTTAGGCTATTGGACTGTCTCTACAAATGCTAATTCTTCTTGCACAGGAAGACTCACTTCAACTAGGAAATACGTATGTATGTATAAGGTGTTCAAGTCCAAGTGCACTTGACATTGCATTTTGAAAGAAAGGATAAAAATATTATATATTATAGTCAGGGTAGCGAGAAATATAAAAGAACAACATGCATTCTCTTAAGAAAGAAAATGACAAGAACAGCAACACAAAACAACTCTGCATTAACCCAGTGCTACATTATTCAAGACCAGTCATCTTTGACCATGTGCACGCTGGTTGCAGTAATTACTTTATGTTTTGACTCAACTGTCACTACTGCAGAAACCTATTGAGTTCAAATATAAAGACACTGTATGCAGCATGGTGATATTGTGAACACGTCCAAACTAGCACTTGCTACTAAACCTAGGCAAAACTCTTCATTTCAGTTGCCATAAGGATAGCTCTTCTTGCTGAGCACTGGGACTATTTGCTCTTGTCTAATCTCCTCCAAGAACGCTCCAATTCTTCCATGCAACAGCAACACATGAAATACCAATTCAAGTTTGCACTTTTTCTAAGTTAGCTGTTTATTCTCTTAGCTACTTGTCTTTCTACACCTGACGGGGTTATTTATTTTTTAAACTCTGCATTTAGAGATACAATGGGAATTCCACAGCCTTATGAAAATGCACAATACAGTAGGAGAAGGCGCTGCTTTGACAGGATAGTGTGATCCAGACCTTAACCTAAATTTACTCAGCTATTGATTGCAAGAAAAATATTCCTGTTACATCAGGATAAGCTTGATCTGTGTGCAAAATAGAAGTAGTACACCAGAAAAAAACAGTAGGCAGAGTTTCATTTCACCACCAGGAGAAATCAGGTACTTACTAACCCAAGCAGTGCACTTAAAAAGAAGTTGACAGAGCACATCCCTGTAGCTCAGAAGCCAATGTAACTCTTGGCAAACCTTTTTCACTCTTTTGCCAACCAACACCACTTGCCCATTGATCAGTGTTTAGGGAATTCTTCTGTAACCTCAGCTAGACACCACTCAAACACACCTGGTGGGTCAATGGAGATATGCACAAAACTCAAACCAATGAACAAACAGGAGGTTATTTTTTTATGCCCCTTGGCTATTAACATCCAAACCTTTAAGGAAACAACATGATTTACAGCCCCAGCAGAAAAGCTGCTCACAGTGTTCATGAAAATACATGTTAACTATGGACATGAATACAGCACTGCACAAAAAAAAAATGTCATTACCCCTCTCAATAGTATTCTTGAAGCAAGAGCTATAATAATAATGATAATAATAATAATTATAATACATTAGCTGTTTTCATCTACCTTATGTCCCAAAAATAACACATTTCACAACTGATTGTTTTAAGTGTGTGTTGCAAGCACAGCATTACTGGTTCTGCTTCTCTATGCCTATACACAAAGGGCCAGATTCATTTTTTTTCCCCATTGAACTGAGTATGTATTGAAGAGAACGCTCAAAAGAAGAAATTCTGTGCTTGTACTATGCATGAGTAAACAGGTTTGGAATGTGACTTTGAGAGTAACCACTCATATCAAAGTGATCACTTAATTCTGCAAAATTAATCTAACCCCCTTCAGCAAAAAAAAACCCCATAAAATATTTAGGAGATGCTTGGCTCTGTATGCATTTGTAATCTTTTATTCTTTAACATGAATCATGGTGGGACAGCAATCTTTTAATTTCTTCAGACTTCTCTACTCTGAAGTGCTTGGCCACACCAAAACACATTATTGTACAACATCACATAACCACAACAACCAACTGCCACAACCTGAAAACAGGGCTGCACATTTATGGCAGACTGTCCTTTATACAGCAGTTAAGCAATTATACAGTAATTAAAGATGTAAGACTTATTAAGTACATGGAATATTAGTAATTTCTGTTTGCCTTTGTTTTGTACAAAGTCCTAACAGTATTTGCACTGACAGGAAACAAAAGCAGGAACAAGAAAACAAACAGACTTTATCACCAGGATTATATAAGTGATAATTCATTTCTTTATCTCCAGTTCCAAAGTAATCTGACATATGAAGACTTAGTGCATAGAGGGAAAACCCTAAAAAATGACGACACATGAATGCATAACTGGAATGGCACAGGACCAGTGGTCAGTCTGAGGGTATTGAAGAAGCACAAAGCTGATTTATGCCAGGATTTAAAACACTGTTTTCAGCCTCCTGGATAAGAACAGCATTGAAATATTCCATGAAAAAAGCACTTCTAGAATTGCTTAGTAGGCAAAAGAAATCCCTCTGTGGTACCAGTTGCAATTAAAATCTCCTAATACTAAACCATCTAAACACATGACCCATGTTAATGATACCTGATGATCTGCATTGCTCCTTAAACACCTTTCAGCAGGACTCAGTACAAGCTTCTCCATAATTTTTCCAGGAACTGAGGTTGGTCTAACAGGCCTGCAGGTTCCTTGGTCTTTCCTCCACCCTCCTGGTAAATAGGAGTAACAGTGGCTGGCTCCTCCCCAGGCTCCCAGGCCTTTGGTAGCTGATGGAGAGGGATCCTGCTGGAACACCAGTCAGATCCTTCTGCACCCAGGGATGAATCCCAACAGGCCCCATGTACTTGGAACATTCAGCTGACACAGCTGGCCCCTCACACTTTCAGTGTCCACAAGGGGAAAGCCACTGTCCCAGTACTCAAGGGGATCAGGCAGAACAAGGTCTGTCAGTATCACCAAAAACTGAGGCAAAATACACACTGAGCACCTCTGCTTTTTCTTCATCCCTACTGAATGATGGGGATGAAGTCACCAACAAGGATCAGTGCAATGTTTTCTTCAGACCTCCTCTTGCTATTAATGTACTTCAGAAAGCCTTTCTTGTTATCTGAAACAGCACCAGCCAGTTTCAACTGAAATTGAGCTCTGGCCCTTGGTGTCTTCTCCCTGCATGGACAAACCACAGCTCTGAAACCCTCCTGAGAAGCCTGACCTCACTTCCAGAGACAGCCAGAGCTAAAAGTCATTACACACATCCAGGAGTTACAGAGCTATTAATATGAACTGTACAGACTAGTGTTTACCCAGGAAGTCAAATCAAATTTGCAACATCAGTCTTCCAACTTTTCATTCTCTTCCAAACAAAACAAAAGCTAGAAGCCATTTGACTTTTCGCAAAATACAATACTGAAAAAGAAATTGAGCATTTCTGAAGACATCATTTTAAATGGAAGAAAGAACACTAACAATAAAAAGCCTGTTCTTTGAAAAAAAATAGTAAAAGTGACACAAACTCCCTGCCTAACTGTTGCCAGTTGAATTTAAACAAAAGACAGGCCCAAAAATAAGTGTCAATTCTATACATCTTCTCAACCTGGGAAAGAAGAGTTTAAGATTTGGATCCAAATTCTGCAGCACAAGCCCATCTCTAATTAAAATGAATTAGGTTTAAGCAGGAGATGATAATAAATATATAACTTTGACTCCTGTGGTGACAGCAGCCTGTGTGCCAAATTCTTGCCGAGGGCAAATTGCTACGGTCAAGCTATAAGGCTATAAAAATAAGGGGTTATAATAAAAGTACTTACAGATGCTTAACTCCAGCAGTGCTTTCAGAGACTCCTGTAATAGATGCTACCTTGAAAAAACGAGGTCCACAGTCTATTCACCATGTTTAGTTGCAATGCTGATTCAACATTTATCTTCCCAAAGAAGCACAGCATCACTATCAGCTCTGGCATCTCAGATGGAGCACATTCCACCAATTCTGCAATGTCCTACTCACACAGCAGCTGCAAGAAGCTTCCTAAACCAAGCTTTTTCCATTAAAAGATAACGTATGTAAAGCATACATGGGTATAAATGAGCTCTTGTAAAGTCAACTACCTAAATTAAGCACAATTCCACAAGATGTACTGGATAAACACACAGAAAAAAAAAAAAAAAAAAGGGAAAGGTTTATCCAAAGACATTTCAGAATATGGAGTGTAACTCTTTTTATAGTCTAGCTTTGGAAGACAAAACTTTTCACTTTGTAATGAGACACACTGTTAATAGCAGACTAGAAAGACAAAGGTAATAAAAGAGGCACTACAACCTTGACGGTTTATCCACAGCTGCCAGGAAGTTTCTAATTAAGATGAGCCATTTCAGCCAGTAACTGGAGGAGAGGCAGCAGGGACACACTATCACATCAGCCTTCCAACTCCAGGGCTCTTATCAGCCCCTCATTCTCTCCGAGCACCCCACAATTATCTCTTCCTAACTCCTTCTCAATCAAGGAAACACAATGCTGAGTCTGTATCAGGCACAGAGGTGTGCCTGATTTCAAAAAGACCAATCACAGCCTAAGGAAGCCGGAACTGTGGTTTCAAGAGTATTTTAAAGGAGTTCCCCTTCAAAAAGCAGCTACAAAATAGGACTGCATACATATTTACCTGTTCACAGTCACACCAAGGGGTGCAAAAGGGTACCTCCAAAGGCTGAGCTGCCTGGCCAGGGCCAGCCCTACATCCATGCAATTTTCACAGGCAAGAAGCATTCTTGGGGCTAATGCCAGCACTGTGAGCCCTACTCCTATGTCTGTTACTTTAAATCCATGTTAGAGATCTATGAGACTCCACAGAATCATTTCCCACATTGCATTCTCCTGCAGCTGGAGGTTGACCATAGCACAGTTTTGTAACTGCACTTGGGTCTCTCTGTCCCTGTATTCCTGTGTCCTAGATACAGTGAGATATCTCAGATGATGGTTTGAGGTTATCTGCTGGATTCCCACTGAGTTAATAGCAGTGTCAACTAATGTTTGTTTTACCCCTCCTTTCTTCACTTCTTCCATACCTCAGGTCAGAGATGCTGCAGAGTCTATGTAAATCTCCCAAAACTGGGAATATGCCAGTCAGTTTTACAGCTCTTTAGAGTTAGCAGGCTATTGCAAAGGGGCTGCAATCCCTTTTAACATCTGGAACAAAACTAAACAGTCCAATGTGTGATTCAAAAAAGAAAACCCTGAAGAACAAAACCACCACAAACCAAACCACCTCTGCCTGCAGCTTCATGTGCCTTCTGTATTTCAGTGTACACCCTTACCTTTAAAATAAATAAACAGCATAGGATACATAGCTGAACCAGAAGCTGTTATAAACATGGGGTTGGATTTCACCACAAATTTTTATGCAGTTACAATAGAAAAACTCCAGGCTGATGAACATTCAATTGGTTTTGGAAGAGTTTTTTTTGTTTGTGGGGGTTTTTGGCTAGTCTGTTGTTGTGCGGTTTGGGTTTTTTTTGTGAAAAAAAATGTATGCAATAACATTGTTTCTTTAATAGCATAATTACAAGATTTACAGGTACCTGAATTGTATAAACTGCCAAGGACAGCAATGGGTATCACTAAGCTGAGGTTCTTAGAGATTTGTCTCATAGTAATGGTTAGAATTTAAGCAAAGTTAAATTTAGTTTACAGAGCATCAAAAAATTTCCTAACAGTAAACTATACTAGACTGTGAAACAGTCTCTCAGAGAAAGAATTATCCCTTGAGTCAGATAAAAATGGACACCAGAGGAAAACACAGTAGGACACAATCCTGCACTGACAAGAGTATCAGCCAAGATGATCGAAAGGGTTTTCTTCCTTTGGTTTCTGTTAAGTGTGAATTGTTCATAAAGTGATTGCAGTGGAATATATTAAAATATTCAGGAGCCACAGTCAGTACCACATCAGCTATTAGTTGCTCCCTTTCAGCTTTCACAGCCTTCCTCCTCCCAAATGTAAGAGTAGCTTTTGAGCAGCCCGAGGGGAGCAGAGCCTTTGTGCGCGGCTGCGCCGTCACCCTGGGAAAGGCAGCGCGCCCTGGAGCCGCTGCATCCCACCGGGAACACACACTCTGAACTTCCCAGCCATCCCTCACACCTACTGCGTCTCTGCTGGCTCTCTTGTAGCAGGATTAACACAAGTATGTGTGACAGGAAAAGCGGCTTTGGTTTGCTTGCCTTCAATTCAGCCGTCAGTGCGCCAGTTCTGAACCGCTCAGGCTGGGGACTAGCAGAGCTCTAGCTCAGAACAACTCCCAGAAGTTAATTATTTTGTAAACATCACAGATGCTATTTGGCTGGTTTTAACTAAACTTGGCATTTTAATTAAACTTGAATTTTTTATCTTCTCAAAACAACAACGAAAAAGACAAAACCCAACAAACTTGCTTTCTCCTTTGCAGTGAAAATATTCTTAATCTCTACTAAACCAGGTACATACTGTACATCACACTGTCTCCTTCATGGAGAAAAGTTAACCACAATTAAGAGACATTTACAGCAGCAAATTATTTATTCCATTCTGCTTTCAGAACTGACTAAAAAACTAGGTCAAAGCAGTAGTCTCAGTTTAGAAAAATATTCAAGAATGCGCTTAATTCTAAGCATGTCAACAATCCTATTAACTTTAATTAGATTTAAGGAGATGCATAAGTTGTTTTCTCAGTAAGGGTATTATTTTTAATGTGCTTAACCTTAAGCAGACACCTATATACCCTAAAAAATGTACATACCACTTCAGAAATTAACCCAGAAAGAATGATGGAGGTAAATACTAGCAAAAGTATGTAAAGGTGCCACAGAGAAAAAGTAATGGAAATGAGATTTTCAAAATAAAATCTATTCCTGCTTGAGGATGCTGTTTTGAAAAGCTCTTGCATGTGCTGAAAAAGTTCAAGCACTGGAGCGGGCACAGGTGACTCAACAATTCTTTAATAGTCAGAGGAAAGAGAGAGAAACAGTAAAATAGTTCAGGTACAGTTCTCTGCCTGAGGCCACAATACAAAATTCTACTACAAAACAATTTGTAAACATCATTGTTCATCAAAATGCACAGTAAAGTAGTCCAGGACAGTTTTTGGCATTGCTGTCAGCTCTTTCTCAGGGTTTAATGTATTTTGATAATCTCTGCAACAGTTTTCCACTAGCAGAATGTAACAGGTTAGTAAAAAGGGGTATTCTCCTTAAAATTAACAAAGGACATTATTCACAATTTTCTATCCTGAGGCTTTCATTCTATAGTTTTTAAGGAAAATTTCAATCAAATTTTGTTTAAGAGATTACTTTATATTTGCTAAATTAAGCTTTTAGCTTAAAAAAGGTTAGAAACAACCTCCTTTTCATCTTATTTTTTCACATTTCAAATCAATGGCTACATTAAATTTCTTCAATTGGAGTTTAATTTTATATCTTCATTCTCAAGTTCTAGAAATCTCTGCACTGCCTAGCAACTGGAAGGAACACTGTGCATGGTCAGTACTGCATTGCAAACTTTTCATGTAACTTTGGGTTTAGCTGGCATGTACAATTTACCAAGTATCTCCTATCAAGAAGATTTTAACTTTTTTTTTTTAAACATACAAATTTAAAACTATCATTAGCTTAGAATACCATTTAGGTATCGTGAGAACAAATGAAACTGTAATTGCTGTAAATTTAAAGGAAGCTGTGGCAAACTGGTACTGGAAGAATTACTCAGAATAAAACCTATACTTAGATCATATATGTTCCTAATTTAGCATGAAGTCCTTACTTCATTCATGCTCTGTTGAATAGAGACATATCTTTGAACTGCCCTGTTCTGAGGCTTCTAAGCACTCCAAAGCATGTGCCTGCCTTGCATGGAATTACACCATGCCAAGTCCTGACTCAGAAAATTGGATGTGTCAGATGTTTCTCATGTCCCTGAGGAGGGTATATGAAGCTTTTTATTTTGGTCTGTGTCTTTATATCCAGCTTTCTACAGGCTGGTTTTCTAAGAAGCACATCCATCATGTGTACCTGCACTTCTAGCCCACCAAGCAGCCCCCCCTTTCCTGCAGCACCATTTATTATCTAGTGACAGCTGTTGGGCTGTCTTGTGGCACGTTCAATTTCAATCCCAGCTTTGGTACTGAAGGAATTGGCAGTGCACTGCTTTCAGGTCAGTTTAGAACACATAATCCCAAGCACACAGGCCTTTAGACTGGCACCATCTCCACTCAAGCACCAGGTTCTGACCATGCCATCACACACAGAGCCAAGCAGTGACTAAAGACAGTGCTGGCACACAAGGTTACAGCTCGGGACAAGTCCTGGAAACAAAACAATGCTGAAAACTCTGCATAAAATCTCAGGCCTGCTCAAATTTCTGGCAAAACCCCCAGTGACATCCATGATGGCAGGAACTGCCCACCTCCACTCTCAGAACAAAGGAATGCTACCACAGAATATGGATTTAAATGTTGCCTGCACTGCAGTACACAGAACACACTTCACTGCTCTGCTACCAACTCCCAGGGCAGAACCAAATTCCCTGCTGAACCAAACCCAAGGCAAACAAGTGTCAGCCAAACTTTTCTTTTCTCCTTCCCTTCCCTGAGTGCTCTCTTCAAAACACAGGGGGGAAAGGAGAGGGGGAGGAAGCACAGATTATGTTTCGAATGAAAATAAATGCAGTTGTTCCCAAATCAGTCTCCAGCTGCTGTTTGTCACCTTCTCCAGAACACAATATAGGTTGTCACTACTTGGAGCTACAGACTGCCAGCTAAGAAGGGTTGAAGGACAGGAATACACAGGTTACATTACTGAGATGCAGAAAAGCTAGGTGTGGGAAGCCTGTATCAGCCACCTGCACCATACACTTGGAATTTTCTGAGTGTGTTTTAGTCAAATTACATTAATGAACCAAAATAAGAAAAAGTTGAGGAGAGCAGGGAGAAAAACAGAAAACACTGTCAAAAAACAAGCCCACCAACAGTAAAGAAATAAAAATTAATTATATTTTCTTTACATCTTTTTTTACAAAGAATTGGTAAAAATAGGCCCTAAAAGGTCTTTAGGCCCATTTCTTAAAAAAGGAGTCTGTGTTAAATACAGTATTTCTCAATGGAATGTCTCCTATTAGATTTTACTCTAGCATGTAACACTGATCATCTCATTTCTGGTCCAAGATTCCTGACTTCACATCAGTGCTTAGTGCTAGGATTATCATCTTTAGGAACTACAGAAATTATTGTATAATAAATAATGGTCAATGAATCAGGCATGACTTCATCTCTGAATTATGCAGCTTCCCTCACAGTTGCCTACACTCACAGAGCCATAAAGATTAGATGGTTTAGCAATAGAATTTAGAAGTGTCCTTGGTAATGAAAGACACATTCGGGAAATTGAAAAGCTTTTGAGCTATTACTTTGTTTCAAATCCCAGAGTTAGGAATGGAAAAGCAGCAACTTTTCTGTCTGAAAACAAAATTACAGATTCTTAATTCTCTTTTTTTAACCAAATTCCCTTACTAGAGTTGCATTATTTATAGTCCAATTGCTTTTAAGGCCACAACACATATGAGAAATGCAATCAAAACTGACAGCAGTATGGAGCTGCACTTTGTAAAAGAGGCTCTCTGGTTACATCTTTAATAATTCTAGTGAAAGAAAGGAAAAAAAAATAAAGGAAGCAATTTGGTGAAAATGTCAACATGCAATTCCACACAGATCTGATTTTTCACATCATGTTCCTCTTGCTGAGCTAGTGCTTCAGCCAAAGCTGATGGCACAAGATACAGCTCCACAAACAAAAACATAAACACACAAATAAATTACCTGCAATACCTTAGAAACCACCATCACTGTAAGCAGTGCCTATACATAAATGCCCTACCATAAATGCAAGCTGCAAAGGGACTTTGCTTTCATCATAGCTCAATATGAAAGGGTAAACAATATTTCTTTGGGAAAGATTTTAAAAAGAAATGGGTGATTATATATTAAGTGTTTGGCATTGGTGTTTTTCTCTTTTGTGAACTCTGCTTTGGCTGCTTTGCCATGTTAGGGAGTAAGGGGAAACTGGTTGAACATAAACTGTTTCAAAGTTTGCATCTGTAAACTTCTGAGACAGCCTGAGGGAGGTGGTGATAATTCAGTATCTTAGAATAGCAGGCAGCACAGAGATCAAAGAGAAGGAAGACCTGGCTGAAACTAAGACTGCTTGACTGTGTGAGGTACTAGTAAAAATAAATTATTTTTTATGCCTAAGGAAGACTGTCTGAACTGCAGCCCTGTACACCTTCCACTTTTTTGGGCTTTGTTACAGCCACAGTGCAGTAAGAGCCTCCTGCTGACAATATATGTATTTGATAAACACTTGGAGTAGATGTGAAGGTTTGGCTATGCTTGTTTTTGTTCAACTATAATTGGGGTGGGTTTTCTGGTGGTTTTTTTGTTTTTGTTTTTTACAGTAGAAAGCTAGGAAATGCTTGAAACTCAAGCTCCTTACAGTATAGGTAGAGACCATCTCACTGTGGAATACAGTTATTTGTTCAGAAGCATCACCTCAGCACCCAAACTAAGGCCCCAATACTGAATACTGACTTCTTATAAAAAGCCAAAACAGACTCTGTGAAAACACAAAAACTGTGTTTCATTTGTGTGGGATTTTTTTTATGATATCCATTAATTATGCCAGACTGCAAGTCTCTGGGTGTGATTTTGTCCCTGGGAGGACTCTGGAGTCTGGCTGACCTGCACACTAAGACACTATTTCTTTCTGTAAACCTAAGACAATTATACATCCAGTAGTGAACATGGTTTTCCAAATGCTACTTAAAATACTGCTGTGCAATTTTTTCAGAGCATCTATTGCCAAAGAGCAAATAGAGTACTTGACTTGAGATTTCTATCTACTTCCTATCACAACAGCAAAACATCAAGTGATGCAACCCAGAGGCACATGTTTCTTCAGCTTAGAGAAACATATTCAGACAATCTACATGGTGTTCATGATGCCTATTCAATTTCATACATGCCTTATGCTGCTCCTTTTTACTCATGAAGTATCCAAAAAGGGTCTGATTGTCTTGAGGTGCTTTCCTTTGACACACCTCACTGCATTGCACAATGGTGCTGTTAGGACAGACAGGTCTTGGAATGATCCAAGGGTGTCAAACAGATGTGGAAATGGCTTTAGATTTAAATCATATCCAACTTGTTATGGGCATGAGCCCAGGAGGAAAAAAATAGTGTTTTCTTACCCATAAGCTACAAATCATTTAATACTCTAAATCCCAATTAAGCTAGTGTTTAAGTCCTACCCAAGCCAACAGCTGCCTAACTTTGAGCAAGCACATCAAAGCATTTTGCTGAACTACAGCTTTGGAAAACAAAGCAATGCACTGTGGATCTTGTCTACCTGGATTTCAGCTAAGTGTTTGGTACATCTCCCATGGCATTCACCTGGAGAAGCTGGGACCCCATGGCTTGGGCAGTGCACTCTTTGCTGAGTTAAAAACTGGCCAGATGGCCAAGCCCAAAAAGGCCTTAAGCCATGCCAGGGGAGGTTCAGGTTGGACATCAGGAAGAAATTCTTCACTGGAAGCATGGTTATGCATTGGAATGGGCTGCCTAAGGAAGTGGTGGAGTCACTGTCCCTAGGGCTGTTCAAGAAACAACTGGACATGGCACTTAGTGCTATGGTTTAGTTGGCATGGTGATAACTGGACTAAGGTTGGGCTTAATGATCTCAGAGGTGTTTTCCAGCCTTAGGATTCCATGATCTCAGTAAGTGAAAAAGATCCAAAAAATATTTCCTCCCCTAAAAATAAATGGAAGTATGACAGAAGCAGAAGTGACATCATCTTATACTTGTGCCAGTTATGGCCTATGTGCTGAAATGACAAAGCCACTAAAAATATCTATGAAAAAGTGATACCACATTACATTTATATTTTAGGAAAAAGAATGCAAAGAGCCTTTTGCATCCTGTATCAAGACATCCAACATTGCTACTGTCAGTTAAATAATTTGCAATTCTGATTATACCACCACCATGAGGGTCCATGCAAAAAAAACCAAACCAACAAACAAACTTCTTACTTATTAAAAAAAATTTACTGATTAATTTGTTGTCTCATAGCTTCTTTTAAAAATCATTTACTATTTTTACCAAGATTTGTCAATATTATGCTGAAGATTGCATGTTTCAGATCAGTAAGGCTTTTTACTGCCCCCCTTTTTCTGTCTGTTTCAAAGATGCTGATTAATCTAAGTTACTGCATATCAGACATTTTAATTGTGAATGTTTTCAGGCTTATGTCTGCCTTACATCTGCATTCCCCTTTAATATATAAATATTACCACTGTGTATAAAGCACTGAAAAACACATCACAGAGAAGAATAGCCTGTGTTGTATATATACGGCAGACAAACAAAATTCCATGGAAAAACACACACTGTAAACATCAATGCCTTCCCATTGAGGACAGCTGCTGTAACACAATCCAGGGTGCCTGCTGCCAGGATTTTCCACATGAGTGCATCTCCTTTTAACCGCTGCTCAAACACTGGCTGAAAGAGGAGCTGCTAGACTGAACATGTGTCTGCGCTCGGACGGCACACACGCGGCACAGCGCCGGAATGCAAACCTCGGGATTTGGGCGGGAAACCAGCCACCCTCTGCCTGCCTTTGGGCTGGCTCCACAACAGCTTCTGCTCTGGCTTCCACAAAAGCGTTGTGTACATCCCAGGGAGAAATAAGTGAGCGTGTTTGTGAGTAGGCACAGAGGTTTTAAGTAGAAGTTATCAATAAACGAACCACAATTTATGGCAGCAGAACGAAATATACATCTCCTGTTGCAGCCAAGTAGAAAGGGAGGACAGATCTACCAGATAGACTTTTCCCAGATCAAATAAAAAAAAATTTCAAAGATTATAAAATGCTGGGGGGAGGAGGTCCTCATAGGTCACTGCAGAAAATTTTTTCATAATATCAACATATTGCAAACCAAGTAACAGATTAGACAGAAAACAGAATCAGGTTTCCCTGCACAAAAGGCACCTCAGCTGTCAAAAGTACAAGAGCAATTAAGGAGCACAAATCAGCTTAAATGCAGAGAAGAATAAATGGTGTAGAAAAAGGGAAGTGCTCACTTGAATTAATGAGTTTGTAAATTAACATACACATGCATTTATCCATACACACACCCATGGTGTCAGGGTAAAGTGTCCTCACTGGACACAGACCTTGCTGAGGGCTCGGACGTCCTCCAGTTCACCCCAGCTCAAAGGGCCAAGCTGATGGTTTTTCCCTTGACTTCTGCTGCATACTTCCTGCTACACCACTGCAGAAATGGAAGCCTTTTGCCTCAATTTGCCAGGCAATAAAACAACCACTATTGATTCTTGATATATTTCTTATGAGATAAGCTCACAAACATTATAGATTTAAAATTACAGATATGTACCAGCCAAAGCAGACATAAATTACAGCAAAAGTTATTTTAATAGAGGTTTCCTGCATAGATGAGGACACTCCAGGATACCAGAAGTCTCCTCCCTCTCCAAAGCCATCAACTGATCTGGTATCCTCTGAGTGATGAAAGCAAACAAAGACATGAGCTGTGTGTGTGAGAGAGAGAGAAAGATTACATACAGATCAAGAGAAAGGACTGGAAAAACAACTTGAAGGATTGAGGCTTCAAGTATTTATGGGAACACCTTCAAAATTTAAAGTGTACTTCTAGCTTTACAGAAGGTCTTAAAATTATGTGTAGCCAAAGGGCTAAGAAAACAAATGGTTAAAAAGAGATGCTGATACTTCCTTAAGTCTTGTGATTCAGCAGGGCCTAACTCACAATTTATGACCTTTTCGAGGCTGGCAATGCTATGATTACTCAACCTGGCTCATAGTTGGCAGACATAGTCCAAACAAGAGAATTGGAGAATCTCTGTTCTAATCCCTGATCATTTACAGGGATTCAGCTGGATATGATTCAGCAACACATGCAGGCACATGCTGTATGTTAAACAAAACGTTACCTCCGCTGAAGCTATTAACACTCAGAAAGCACTCAAAGTGCATGCTTAACCAATTACCTAAATTGGGGGCTACATGTTCAGAAGACAGCTACTCCCAAAAGTGGTGTAGTCTCCCTTTGGCTTAATTGCCTACTCAGCAGAATGTCTGCTGTTATGTAGGAAGCATTGGATGGTCAAGACCAGAATTACAGTCCAATAAAATGCATGAGACAGTATTCAGTTGAAGCAATAAAGAGAATTATCAGTGCAGCTACAAGGGCATAAGAAGCAGAAAGCAGCTTTTTGAAACCTTAGAAAAGCCTTTTGGCTTCACCATACTTTGTCTCAGAAACTGCTTCCCCAAAACTTTCAGCTGTAGCACACCTTTAGGTTTCTGACAAACCCTGTTAAGTCTAGTGCCTCTAGTCTGCATGATCTAGTCCTGTAGCCTCTCCTATACAACCAAGCTTGGGGATTTTTTTTTTTTAAGAAACGCAAAACAAACCATGAAAACAAAGAACCAAACTAAATGAAATAATGATATATATAATATATATATATGAATAACATGAAAAATTTGAATAAAGGAAATGGAAAAAAGTATATAACAGACTAGAATAAGCACAAGATGTGAAGCTACCAGTTCCAAATACATGAATTGTTGAACACCCCTTTCAATACTAAAAATCTGCAGCTTTCCTTTACGTTAGAATTGCCAGGTAAACACCAGTACTTTCAAAACACAGAATCAGGTACAAAAAAAGATCCCCCAATTTCTGGATGTCTTAGAACATCACCTAAAAAAATGGAAGAGCCTCAAACAGAAAAGTAGCAAGAAGCAAACGTGTATGCAACTATATTCGCTCTTCTGTCAAGTCACACCATTTAGACACCAAATTCCTCTTGAATTTCACAAAAAATGTGCACTCCTGCCCACAAAATTAAAGGGATCATGGCACACTTTGCTGTGAGGAGGAGCAGTGAAGTCTGCATCCCTGTAAATGAGTATCCACAATATGAGCCAGAGACAAGAAGGTAGCTGGCGGGGGAAAGCTCAGCATGAGCACACCGAGGGTCAGACATGGCTATGCACAATCAGACATTTAATGAATTTCTGCAGACAGCTGCTTACATAACTGTCAAGCTGTCCTACCAGCCCTTCAAAAGCACTGAGGCATTTCCCCTCTTTTAAGGAGGGGGGAAAAACCCCATTCTGAAAGATAAGAAAAGCAAAACTCATAGGCTGCAATAGTGGCAATTACTTATAATAGCTTATGACTACATGGATTAAGCTTTAATTATTACACTGATGCCATTTGTCTGCTATTGGATGTGCAGAGAAACCAGTTCTAACTTGTCAGATATGATGGACTCATGTTTTCTAATGTTTAAAGAGTTATAGTTTGCCCTTGCCTTTTGCCAACAGTATATTTCCCCAATTGAAGGAAGTTATTTTATACTATTTTAAACAAAGGTTGAAGAAATTTGCCGTAGGAACAAACTTCCTGAGTTTCATTATTCAGAGCTTTAAAATGACTGGCAAGCTTCACTTTTGAGTCATATAAGTTAATTGATGACACCATAATCAGGAGGAGTAATGCTAGTCTAATCAGGTATTCTTTCTTCCTGGTAAATACAATCCAGGATACCCTGAGGGACTCTGCTGAGCACAGATGTAGAGAAAAGCACACAGAAAAAGAGGACAGGAACACATTTTTCAAAATGTCTTTTCCCCTTATTCAACTGTCGAAGAGAACAAACGCATTGTCCAATGGGGATTATAAATGAGCTTCTGCCCAAAGTTAAAACTGAACTTCTGAAAATATACATGCTACCACTTTGAATTTCAACCTTCAGACTTTGACAACTTTTATCCTATAGCAAAGATTTACAAGAGAAAAAGGTAGATGGAAATTATTTTAAAAAATACAAGACAGATTATGAAATTATATATTTTGTCTTTCTGGTGAAAAGAGGTGACAAAAGGGACAAAGGAATCTAGCCTCTGATTTATCCATGGATTTGCCAAGTCTCATGACAAGATGATGAAAAATCCTCTAACTATTTCCATTTGATGGAAAATGTAGTTTAACAACCTTATAGGAGGGCTCCTGAGAACCTATGAACTGCCTTTAATAAACCAAGACTAATTAGCACACTGCAGCTTACCTCCATGCCCATAAGGCAGCAGCACTTCCCCTCTCATGAATGCATCAAAAAAGATGCAACAGCTTAGAGGAACAAGAACTGCAGAAGAGTCAATGAAGGATTCCTACAAAACTGTTACAGAATGTAATTTCAAGAAAAAAAATGTTCAGGCCTCATATACACTGCACTTGTTTTGTCCTTTAATGGACATGAGTAAAACATACTGACTGCTGTCAGAAAAATTAATTACTTTGCCCAATAGTCTAAGCCTTACATTGCCAAAGAACTGCTGCAGTACCTTTCTCCCCATCTGTCCCAAACAGAGCTGTTGTATCTACTTTTTCCCTCTATAACCTGGAATAGAATATACGAAATTTCACATTGGAAGCAGACAGATAGTTGCTGGAAGAGGAAATGCCTAGTTCAAGGTCAGTGTAATCTCACTAGTTTGGCCATGAGTGAGAGTGAAATATTCATTGCCTGAACTGAAACACCCATCAAACTGTCACAGGAAATCAATCTGAACCTACCTGTCAAGAAGAGAAAAATTATCAGGACAGGGGTTGTCTCCTGGTGTCAGTCATTCAATGGCTGTAAAGACACTGGCTTACTACAAGAAGTGCAAACAAGGCTGAGAAAACAGCCTGTCAGAGCCTTGTCCCTCACAATTTCATTGCTCACATGGAGTACACCTGTATCTTTATCTACATAGGGATTCACTTCTTTTAATTATAGGCATTTCCCAGCTCTCAACTTCAGTAACACCTCATCCTCTCTCTAATGAAAGAAGTAGTTTTATGCACAGAAGAATTGACAAAACCTGGTTGTTTAGCACCACTACTTAGTTAATTGAATGGAGCATTATTTAGACTTAACTCCTATGAAATTAGGGTAAGGCCAGACAAGAAGTTCAAAAGTTACCTGGGGATGAGTGACACGGAGACAATAGGATCACATAACCCTGTGCAGCAGTGTATGCACATCTGCCCAATTTTTTCTGGTTGATCCAACCTGGCTAAGGAGGTTAAAATAAGGACACTCCTGAAGGACAAATCACCTGAATAATTTTATTCTTTCATGACAGCAAAGTATGCAATATCTCATGAAACTATTATTCAGTCTCCAGCAATATACATAGCAAAATTCTGTGAGCCATGATAAAGAAACATTGAAAAAATGCAACTTCCCAAGTATTATAATTTTCCAAGGAAAAAGCCACTTTCTACAATAATGACCTCAAGTGAAACGTGCTCGGAGATAGCAACATAAACTTCAGGATTATCACCCCTCTGAGTCACTTACACCCTATTTATATCCAGCTGAGGACTCAGTGGTTCCAGCACCATTTATAACATTTTGCCTCCTCCTTCAAGGGTTTTTCCTTTTTCTTTTAATAGTTTCCAGAAACCAGGGAGATTCTGACATGCAAAAATGACAGAATACTACAGGTTACCTTGTTCAGCAGCAGAATACTAAAGGTCTATCAGCTTTTAAGTATGTGTTCTCTCTTAACAGGAAACAGATTCCAAACTTAAAGTTAGATAACATGTTAAGTTGTTAACTTCTTTTCCACCCTACATTCTCTTCTGTGACCTATTCTCTCCATGGACCTGTGTCTGAAACTTGTGTGCAAAGCTGTGTTCAAGACCTGTGCTGCAAGACTTTTTCATGATGTGTCGTGACAGATTAAGAATCAAATCACCTTACTTCAAAGCTATAGCTCTGGAACCCTGTGCTCACACAACTTCAGCTGCAAGGCAAATCAAACAGTTTCAAATTTGTATTGGCAGTAGCTGGATCATTCAAACACAAAGAAGAATGACTGAGGGAAAATACTATCACTTATCTGGCCAACTTTAAGCTCCAATGTTTCCCAAGATACCCTGATCACAGTAATTATACAGAATCTTCAGTAACTGTATTGAACATCACCCAACTGGTCTTTAGGAATGCAAGGGGCAGGCCTCAGAAGGATGGAAATAAGGCTTCCTGAATGCTGTCCTATCTCCTGTCCAAAACAAATTTGGAGAGATCTCCTACTCAATCCTTCTTAAAGATTAACAACTTTTCAACCAAATACACTTTCCAACTAAAATCCTTTGTATCCAGAATTTTTAGAAGATATATTATGTTTAGATTTCCTCTTATTTCACAGTCCTGAGGTGATATTAACATTTGAATCTGTAGGTGACAAGCGTGGAAAGTACTGCAGTCATCTCATCTAACACTTACATTATCATACACATACATATAGATGTATTTTTAACCTTTAAGACTGAAGCAATTTATCATGCACGCTCAGGGTTTTTTTAACTCTTCAAAATAAGGATTACAAATAAATCTTTCCTAAAATTCTAGCAAACAATCTACTTGGAGCATCAGTGAAACCTGATGAAATGTAAGACTGCACTCATGGCACCCTACAGTGCTAATTTAGTCACCCAATTGCCTGTTAACCCATAGTTGAGTAACTCCAAAGTAGGGAAAATTTCATGTATAACATGACTGCCCCCTTGTGCCAAACTAGATCCCCTTCCATTAGAAGTGTGATTTCTCACATCTCTAACTTATTTCTCGTGTCTTAGTAGGAAAAAAAAACCACTAAACCAAGTAATTAAGCTAGTTTGTTGAGTATGAGACTAGAACTATACAGTTCTTGAAACTATGACAAAACAAAATGGAAGGTAGGGATGATATAAAGCAATTTGGAAAACAACACTGCACAATTCCAAAGTGATAGGATCTGAAATCACTGTCAGGTTTATTAACAATGTAAGGAAAAAAGAAAGAAATTAAGAAAACATCTTTTTCCATCTCAAAGGCTGTTTTCTTTATGCAGTCTCTTTGTCCACAGAATGACCTGGGTTGAAGTGATTTTAAAAGTCATCTAGTTCCACACCCCTTCCCATAGGCAGGGCCACCTTTCACTCAGCTGGGTTGCTCAGAGCCCCATCCAGCCTGGCCTTGAACACTTCCAGGGATGGGGCATCCACAGCTTCTCTGGGAAACCTGTGCCAGTCCTCACCACCCTGACAGTAAGGAATTCTTTCCTAATATCTGATATAAACCTGTCCTCTTCCAGATGGAAACCATTCCCCTCTGTCCTGTCAGTATATCCTTATAAAATAGCCCCTCTCCATCTGTCCTCTAGGCTCCCTTCAGGTCCTGGAAGGCTGCAATTGGGTCACCCCAAAGCCTTTTCTTTTCCAGGGTGAATAATCCAAATTCTCTCAGTCTTTCCTCATTGGAGAGGTGTTCCATCTACTCATCACCTTGGTGGCCCTGTAGTTCAGTTATGAAATGAATACAATGAAGTCAAATATCAGGACTGTGAGCTGAGCTTGCTGGTCAGACACCCAGTGTGACTCACTGGCAGCTCTGAACACAGAACACAGGGCTCAACATGTGAAACAAACTGAACTACCAAGGGAAAATTCCCAAAGGACTTCCACAGTCCAAAGGGCACATAGGTATATACAGCACAAACACCCACTTTCCACACTATTTGGATGGAAACCTATGAGCTAAGAAATGGAAAAATTAATTTCCTGGGAGTTACTACTTCTGAACATACAGCCACATAATTCCTAAAGGAGAACCAAGGCATCTAGAATCACAAATTTAATACCAGAAAAAAAAAGAAGCCACCAAGCCAATTGTAATGATTTGAGTCTGAAACACATCATTTTGCCAACAGAATTAAAGGCATCACATCCCAAACATAAACACATTCAGTGGTATCACCAAGATCAGCTGACTTTCCTCCCATATCCTCAGCTCATTTCCTCCTTCTGTTGCTGCAGATATGGCTATTCCTGTTCACTGAAGCTTACATCCTTCAATTACTCTCCTTCCTCCTCTCTCATTCTCCTACAACCCATCTGCTTTTCCACAGCTCCCCAAGACTTGTCCCCTTCCTCTCCAACCCTCCCCAAAGCCAGCTCATTCCAGCCTTTCAGTGAGCTGACCACAGGGAGCACACATGGGACAGGGCAACCCAGGAACTGAGGTACAGCTTTCTCACTCATTTTCTTTTCCTACTACCCAAACTCTCTCCTCCTCTTTCTTCAGCCTCTGTACTGGACCTGTCACTACTGCCACGTGCACTTTGAATGTTTTCTCCATCAAAGTGTAACTCTGTAGAGCTATCAACCTTCCTTCTCTACTGCATGTTTTAAACGTTCTGCAGTCCACACAAATGTCTTACCTAATCAGGTAGGAACTGGACTCAAAACATGCAATTCAGATGTGAATACTCTCAGACTTCAGACACTTGGCTTGTTCTTTATCCTTTCCTCCCTTCCTCTCTCTCTTTTTTTGTTTTTTTGGTTATCTTTATATCTCTCTGACACAGGGACACCTTGCTTGCATAAAAGAAGTTAATGAATGAGAGACTTCTGCCATTAAAATATTTTTGAATAATACATTCTTCTCTCAATTTATCTGCAAACTATAGTGACTACAGCTCCATCAGTTATGATTTATATTGAACTGTTTTTGTGAGAAGTTCATACCTTTAAACTGTGCTTCCCTCAGAAAAAGTTCCTAGTTGTACCATGTCTCACATGTGCTATTGGTGGAAATACTGCAGGGTTTATAGGACATTATTTGTCAGTTCATAACTCACAGCAAAAGTCTGAAAGCTTTCAAGCTTTCAGACAAAAAGACAGAAACAATTAAGAGCTCTAATAATCTGATCCTGCTGTTTGCAGTCATTTAAAATTATTCATGTGTTTCAATATGGAAGTGATTTACCATAATTTAGCAAACCTGAAACCTACATTAAGATGTAATAATGATGAATGGATGAGACCCAGCACACACACTCAGAGAAAACCTCAGAGTCCTGCAGAGTAAAGGAAGTACCCTTGAAAACCTGGCAGGTGCCCTAATGTGGGTGGTCTAAAAAAAAAAAAAAAAAACAAAAAACAAAAAACCAAAAACCAAAAAACTAACCACCCCAAAACCTCCCACAAAATTCAAAATTAGCATCTGAAATTTTTACATAGGCAGAACTGGGTTAGGTTTCTAAAATAAAAAGCAGATGGACTGAGAACACTTTCTAAATTCACTGAAGAATAAATACTATGGTTGCATCCCCCCATTATTTATTATCCCAGCATCCAATTTAGGACTCAAACACAGCTATTTCTGGTCTACTACCTTCTGGTTCTTGGCATAGGCTCCATATACACCCACCACAGTGCAAATCCTCTAGGACAAAGCACAGTGCAAAAGACCTTTCCTTCCAAATAAAGACATTTCTCACAAAGCCTCAAAATGTTGAAGGTCTAAGAAATTAAAAATCAAGAATAATGAGTGGCATGTCAACTTTTTAGTGTATTTATCACAGAGCATGGATGAAATTTTGTAATATCTGTTTAATTAGGCACTTGACTTCCTGCTGCTTTACCCATTTATTTTAGATGGGAAATAACATGAACCATTCAATGTTGCCCAGCTTTAAAAACAGCAAAGGGTATAGGGTGGGAAGAGAAAATAAATACTTTGTCTTTTACACTGTAGTGAGGAATGTTGTGATATTTTGGGGGTTCTATCATCAAATACAAATGAGGAACTATTTTTAAAATATACATATATATATATCTTTATATCTCTCTCTATATATATATATATAAAATCAATAAATATAATAAAATCATACCCTTTAAAAATAAAAGTTGTTGGTTCACAATTTTTTGTTTGCTTTTATTTAAAAAAAAAAATCAAATTACACATATATACTGGTGTCAAATTTTCAGGAGCCCTGGTATGACTTTGCTATTTATGAGCTGTTCTCAAGTTATAGACAGTGCATAAATAGGTATTGATTAGGAAAAAAAATAGATACAGGGGCTCATCTGCTTTTACAATTAAAAGCTACACTACATGGGAAAAATATCAATTCATGGGGATAGTTCAAGTATATTTCACTGCCTATATGTTAAAGGTTTCAACAAAGTGAACTTACTGTCAGACACAGACTAACAGGTAGTTTCAAGTAATGGAAGATTCAGATTTCTGTTCACTGTCCTTCATATTTATGTAATGACCACAAAACATTTCTGGCATCACTTGGTGTTTGTTTTCCAGCCATACACTGTCTGGATTATGGAACTGGCCTCCTTGAAAGTGCCATCCCTCAAAGAAACCCTGCACCTACAAAATGCATCCTCACAGCCTCTCGTTAGCCAAGACTCACGTAATGTATGGTATGTTTCTGCTGTGCTCTGCTCACTTCACCAGCTCTCTGCAGGATGTTGTCATGCTGAACATTCTCTGCCTCTGTTTTCAAGGCTGTAATTTTTAGGGGCCCAAAATTCTGGAAAGATCAAGTCCCTGGGAGCCATACCACTCAACAAGTCCCTTTTCAGGAACAGTGACGTTCCTGTACCAATGACACCTGGCTGCACAGGAGATGGGGCTTGGCTGTTCAAAAGGACATGAGGACAGACAACCACCACCACTTAGCACTTTTTGATCCACTTCCCTTTTGACATTATACTCTGCATTTTACATGGGAAGAAAAAAGGGAGAAAACGAACACAAACACATCAGTTTTCCTTGGGAAAGACAGACATCAATGAGTACTGGACATAGCAATAATGAGCTTCTGTATTTATTTTTATCCCAAAAAGCACTCAGTAACCACAGAATTGAGTGGGATACAGGAAGCTGAGAAAAAAGCACAGACCAAAACACAACTGCAGACAATAGGTCAGTGCTTAGTTCTAGTTTGACACTGACAACAAGTGTAAGATATTTAAGGTATTTTGTCTGCAAGACAGTGAAAATACTTTAGCTTTTCCCAGCTGAACTTCCTGTTGGAAGTAAAACAAAACCTACAGTTCTACACATGGGGATGACAAGCCCTTGAGACCCTGAGTGAAATCACAACTACATTCAGTCCTAGCAGTCACACAAAAACAGATTTCAATCAAGAGTTCCATGATCTCCTATGAGGTTTCTATCCAGAGCAAGTGCCAAGGCCACGTGTGCTGCACTACACATCCAAGATGATGCAGAGAGCTCCCCACTTTACAGCTCTGCCATGGACTGGGCAAATGTTTAAACCAAAACCTTCCACTGCAGTAAGCTTTGCTACACCATTAGGGTGTTAATCACACTTGGTCATGTTTTTAACTTCGGAAAAAAATCATCAATAGCGATCAGAAAGAGCAGCTGCAGAAGAAAAGTGTTTAATGTGTCAGTGCTGTAATTCAATTTCCAGAGAAGTACAGCAAGAGGAAAATGCTACATTTAGTCTGAACTGGGTACTGGTCATACTGCAAGCAGCATTTGCTCATGAAAAAAATCTTCAACAATTTCTTGGTAAAATACTGTGAATGAAGTTAATAAGAAAAATGTATTGACAATATACTCATGCAATTTTCAGGTCACCTTCACCCACACTGCACATCATGCAATTTCCTGTACAATTACAGCATTATGCCAGGTAAATGAACCCATTTACACCTCTTGGAATTGTTTCCCTGTGCATTAACACTTGACAGAAAGGTATTTTCCTTTAGCATTGCTGTTCTGGTACACAATCCAGCAATATTTAAACCAGCTGTTGGTGTCCATTTTTCCAACCAAGTGTACTTTATGATAATAGATGCTTTAACAAGATCTTATTAAAATTAGTGATCCTAGTATTAAAATACAAAGGTCACATGTGCTATTGGTTTTAAATACCTGAATGTTCCATGCCTGGATTTCACAGCTGAGCCTGGAACTAGATGATTAGGTCAAAAATACATTAGATGAACTATTTCCTTGTTGATTTCCAGCTCTGCCCCAAGCACAGACTCTGATATCCATGACTACACTCGCATCCACAGCCATCATTTCACTAAATAATATTAAAAAATATATAAAAACCCACTAACATTTTGACCAGTATCAAAATAAAATTTTTGCTAACAATACTCATTTGCTAGTTTGTATCTGCCCATGGAATAAATCTCAGTGGTCAACTACATCTCTTGGCTGGCACCAACCTCGACCTTGACAGTCACTCCTACAACCTCACAGTGATACCAGGCTTTCCTACTGGAAAGCTGTGATGTTGAATCCATATGTTTGTTACACAGATTTAGCACAGTGTATGCAGCATCTGTGGGCATAATGTTGCCCATAGATTTTGGAGTATTCCAATGTAAATGCTACTTACAAGTACTAAATTTCGAAACTTCATGACTTTGTTACTGCATTGGTAAAAAAAACTATTACTTTTTGCATCATTAATAAAATGCTAAACATAATTAAACATATCCTTTCTATTGGATAAAATAACTCCCAGTGAAAGTGCACACATAAATTAATCAAGTTTTTAACTTCTTTTGGTATATCCAACATATCTAAACAAAAAGTAAAGCCATTCTCCATTCTCATAAGAGAAAAAACTCAATTCCTGTCTTGAATTTTATTCTGGAATTAACTCAAGATGATGATAAAAAATTTAACGTTTTTAATATTAGATAAAAGTGGGATATTTTTATTATCCCCTCCATTAAAAAAAAAAAAAAAAGAAAAAAAAAAAAGTTTTGCACTTATCATTCTGAATGATGCCCAAAGTAAACATTGATTAAAGTTAGTAAGTGGGGAGTTGCTTGTTGTTTTTACAGCATAGGAGCCCTGTACTTCTGAATCACTAAGCAGCTGGAGTCTGGTTTAATTACTCAACATCAATCAAGATGTAAACCAGCACTTGGAGACCAAGGAATGCAACGTTCATCTGCAACACAAAAGAAATAGCTAAGCTATCTTAGCTTCTGCCTAGGCGGTTTGTACACTAGAAAAAGTCAACACATTACTTTTATACCATGTCAGTAACATAAAATAGCCAAACAGTAATTTTGCACTTCACTTGAATGCATCAGTGACAATTTGCAGCAAGGGAGAAAAGACCATGAGAGTCCTATTTCATACAGGTTTGCAACCTCTAACACAGAAGGTGTTTGTCCAGTACTGACTTCTGGCAAATAGCAGCACTGGTGTATGACAGTACAAAAAATAATAGATAGAAAGTTAACATAATAAAAAGAGGAGAGGTGAAATTGAAAACTTTAGGTTTCTGCCTGATTTTTTTCATCATGTTAATTCTTTGATACAAGTCTTTTATGTGATTATGCTCATATTAAGAACACAGCACAGTAATGCTGCAGCTTGACAGAGTGCTACAGCCTTTTACAGGATCAAAGGGAATCTGATTATCCCTTCTGGTCTTCAGAGCTCTAGACATAAACCGCACACTCCATCTAATCTATGGAAAAAGCAACCACCCACCACAATACACAAGAACTTCTCCCTAAAGATAAAAGAGGCAAGTAACCACATGGGACAGATGTTTGCCACACCACTCATTGCACTCTCAGAAGCTGCTCAGCTGCTGCAGTGTCAAGGGTGAAATAAGACACCATAAAGAACTGCCCAAGTCTTCAGCACATCTCAGGTTAATCCACATATAAAAAATAAATACTGTGAATAACTGCTGGTATTACAAAGACACAGACAATCAACTTTAGACAGCTCTGCTGTGGACAGATGCAGAACACAGGAACAGTTTGTGTACTGGGATCTTTTCTTCAATATCATACACTGGGATCCCTTTGTTCAATATCATACACTGGGATCCCCTATATTCAATATCATACACTGGGATCCCCTATATTCAATATCATACACTGGGATCCTATATTCAATATCATACACTGGGATCCCCTATATTCAATATCACACACTGGGATCCCCCTATTCAATATCACACACTGGGATTCCCCCCTATTCAATATCACACACTGGGATTCCCCCCTATTCAATATCATACACTGGGATCCCCTATATTCAATATCACACACTGGGATCCCCTATTCAGTATCATATATTGGGATCCCCTATATTCAATATCATACACTGGGACTCCCCCCTATTCAATATCAAAACACACAACAGGCCCCAGCTCAAAGGGCTGCCAGGTGAGGCATAGGGTGGCCAAATAAATATATCCAGATGCAACAGCACCTGCTAATGTCACATTTGTCTCAGCACAGCAGTAGCCACAGTAGTTTCCAGGTGCAGAGAAGAGTTTATAGGGATTTTTGATCCAGGCAGCTGCACACAGAAATGCACCATGTCCAGACTATTAGCCTGTTGCTAAAGTGAGTGTGCCATAGCTATTTTGGTAGTGCCTCTAGCTAGTATCAATATTCATAAGCCAGAAATAATGTTCTTATAAACCATGATGAACATACTAAAATATCCATCTGCCTTTCAACATTTAAGAGACAAGTTTGCTGCTCTGCTACTGCCACCCAGCTCCTGGGCTGCAGACAAGCCCTGCAGCCCCCTACATCTGGGGCTAACAGCAAACTAATAATTTTTCACATCAGAGATTCTTTGAGTCCTCTCTGATGACTATACTGCATTGATCACTGCCCATTGTAAGGGGTTAGCCATTTTTAGGACTGGAATGCCACAGCTCTTTTGCTCTCCCATACAAGCAGCAACAAGAAATCACAATGGGATGATGACACTGAAATAATTTCTGTGACTTGATTTACAATGATTCTGGAGTCTTTGGCTGAAAAAGGAACTTTCCTGATTTCTTCTTAAACCAGACTTAGGGGCACTTTATATCCTCACGTGTCTTCCAGAAGCCAAATAGTTAAAACAATTAGATTCCTGATACAACCAGAGTTCTAGGGTCAATTTATATGGCCAAGTTTATTGTAAATTTATAACAAGAAATACAGGATATAATAATGCTATTCCATAGCAAAGAGAGGGAAACAGTCCTCCCCTTTTCTGTAAACCATTAAATCAGCAGATTGTAAGCAGAATTCCTAAGGGAGCTTGATGACACACTGACACATGCAGAATGAAAAAGGATGATGGCCAGTGTCCATCAAGCACTGAAGCCTTTCCTGTTGCAAGTCAACAGTCAACATTAAGCTCTACTCTTAACTCAAGGATGTTCTTCCATAGCTGCTATCACTGCTGTTCTTCTAACATGCCCTGGCATTAATGATAAAATAGACCCCATGGAAGTTTAAATGTTGTTAAGAGAAGTTCATAGGGAAATTTTGAGACAGCAGAACTCTTCCATCTGGCCCTTTTGAGAGTGAAACTGAAATATCTGCTCAGAATTCAGAACGTCATTTTGGTATAAAAGAGGAAGATAAAAGCAGGAACCTTTTACAATGTAATAAGCAAATCAAAACAAATGGGGATTCCATTCACTGATAATCCAAAAGAAAAGGGACTTTTATAAGACAAATACAGCACTGTTTGTTTTAGGCAATGTAGTTGTATCTCTTGCCAACAACCTATATACTGGCAATTAAAACATAGAATACTTCATAAAAATTTAAAGGAAAAGAGAAAGAAAACATTATTTGCAACAAAAGCCAGTGGTAGCTGCAGCACCATGGACACTGCACTCTGTTTACCAGCACATTTTATCTCAAATATTTCAAAGCAATCAAAAGCATCCATTTCAATCATTCAGAAACATTGATCCCCTCAACTTGAAACTATTAAAAAGCCCCACATCAGTTTGCTCAATTATTACATCAATTATGCTGTTTAACAAGGAAGGGTTTATTTTTAAAATGCCATGACACATAATGCTTTCAGAATGGAAATACAGTTAATAACAAAAATGAAGTGCTTTTTGTTTTTAATGTAAAGCTTTCCTTTACACTGTATAAAATCTAAGATCACATCAGTATGTCACTGCAGGAAAAAACTACTCTTTATGTAAATAGAAAAACCCAACGTTTAACTAATCAAATGTATTTTCATCCCCCCCCAGTTATAAGGTACATGAAACATTGGGGAAGAGTCATTAAAATGGGAAGAACTGCTGTTATTTTGATACAGACAATAACAGGATCACAAATATGCCAGAAATACATGCAGACAGCTGGATCCACACTAATGCTGAAATTAAGCAATTACACAAACACAGGGCAAGAGCCTCTTGGTAACTGAGGCTCAGCTACATGTAGCATCAATCTTCCACTGCTTTAAAATGCAAATAAAACTAAAGAGCCAACACAGTGAAACAACAGGAGAAAATTTGGGAACACACTGGGAAAAATAAGCCAGTGAGAAGTCCAGAGGAGAAGGGTGGTATTGGTGCAGTTCAGTTTCTACTTCACTTTTACAACACAACAGACCACAGCAAGCATTAAACTGAAGGGCCAAGTTCTACCACAAACAACACACCATGTACTGCATTCTTTAAACTCTTACAGATCATTCTACAGGTTGCCCTATTTGAACATCAGGCCTCAATGTCCTTTAATTACTATTTTTGTTTCCTCAAAGGTGTACTGATAGTGGTTAACTGATAGAGTAATCTTTCTTAATGAAAGATTTTCCATTAGCAATTCCACAGAAGTAGGGATACATTAAATACAACATTAATTTCAAAATAGGTTTAAAATAGAGTCTGACATACGTCCTGCAAAAAAATCCCCACACCTGCATTTTTATTACTGGACACAGAACAAGTCCTATTAAACTCAGTGAGAATATGCATCTACATTTAACAAAAGAGTACAATTTTTGCAGAAACAAACAGCACTCAGAAATTTAATTTAAAGGGGACTTTAGGCCTAGAAGCCTTAAGCCCTTTATCACAAGGGTTGAAAGTTGGCATTTACTTTCCAGGACAGGTAAGAGAAACAAACTCAGCCTCATTGGTTTTTAAACCACAAGGATGCCAAGTGTTTGCCTTTCAGAACCACAGCAGGTGTCCCACTCCTCTGACATGTCTGTGCTACCAGTCAAAAGGAAATTATTTTTCATACTGTCAACCAAAAGTCACCTTCTAGTTGCATGTCTCAAATTAACTATGTAAAATTCACTCATGTATTTTTGACTTTCAAAAATTAATGTTTATTCTGGAGTCACCCTTCTGTGATTAATGGATAATATAATGCACATGTTGCAATAAATATATAATCGGCCAAGATAGTTCCATGAATCCCAAATGCATGCAACCTCAGTTAAGTATTTTACATTGTGCTTCTAATTCTGAAAATGTCTTTGTTTCTGTTTCTCTGACAGAATATGTACCACTTTTAAGACCTGAAACTAGATATATGCATACATAATTTAACTTTTCTATACCATAGCTGGTGCTATAATTTTGTTGAGAACTTGGGAATGCATTAAAAAACACAAGATTTTCACTAACTTTTTTACTACCCCTCATATCTGGTGCTGATATGTTTAAGGCCTTTAATTAACTGCATACAAAGTAAAGGCATCTCCAAGGAAACAGTTCTCAGGATCTACATTTGGGCACCCATGTTGCAAAGAGACATAATTTAAATTAATATTTCATTTACATTTTAATTTACAGTTTTACATTTAAAGCAATCCAGGGAAATTTCAATAAAGGTTACAACCAAAAATTAGGGGACTCAAAGAGAACTACTGAAAGTTACTGAAAGTTGATAGTGCTCTTCATCTGAAACACACTACCTATATTCTAAGGTCTCCCACAAATAATTAATAGAAAAAAAAATTTCAGCTGCTGTAGAAATTGGACTTAAAGATGATAGAGTACCTTGTGAAATGCATCAATAAGAAATAACTAAAAAATTCCCAGACTCAGAAAGGGTAATGGAAACTCCTAACATCCAAGTTTATTTAATAAAACAGAAAAAAAAAATCTGCACTGTGGAGGCAAAATAAACTTTTAAAAAAGCAACACAGAGAAAACATCTAGATCTGGTTTTGTTGCTCCATTGTTCTTGTCTAAGGCTTGAGGAAATTTATTACTTCCTCCTCCTGCTTGTACTACTAAGAAATTTTCCAGAATACAAGTCTCCTAAATCCTTTGCCTACAAACAGATATACACCCAGGTGAATCAGTTGAAAATGCAAATACCTCTGTTTGTGGACAGAGGCTCTACCCAAACATTTTCTTTTTCTTTAATAAATGCCCTTACAAAATGCCTCTATAAATATTTTAATGCCTCTCTGCTAATAATAGTGTATAGGAAGAAGGCCTGGAAGTTGGCAGCAGGCATTTCTGCATGTTTTGTACCTCAGAAATACAAGTATGCCAAGAATTTTCATCTCTGATTTCACTGCAGAAATCCTCAGATTTCTAGAGGAGAAAAAAACTGTTTATCATTCCTCCGCTAGAGGATATATTGCCACACATCTACTATGGCAAATAATAAACAGCTTTCAGGATTTTTGAATCAGATGACAGAAGATTTACTTTTAAAGGCATTAGAAGAACAATCTGCTGAAATTGTCTTTTTTTTAGAATAATCTGAGAACCTGAAGATACCATTTTAGTATAAAAGACAAATGGAAAATCTTCTTCCAAAAGGGAAAATACCAAAACCCACCCCTCACACACCTAAAATTTCAGATTTTTTTAATATATACAACAAAGTGATAATACTGATTAAACAGAGCTTTTCTTGCAATGTGGAACATCATTTGACCATTAGAGAAAGTGCTGCTGAAATGGAGAGACTTGTATTGCATATAAGTAGTATTTAAAATTTGCACTTTACAGCAATTCCACTGGAAAATGGTGGACCAGGCAAGTACTCCCACACATTGTCTCCATGCAAACATCTTGAGGCTATCAGCCACCAGCTGCCCAGAGACATGAGCCAGAAACTAAAGCCTTGTGTCACAGCCAAGTGAACTCGTCGTTAGGTCAGCACCGAGACTTGCTGGCACTCACAACAGGATGCACCAACGTCAAGGTGAGAAGTGTTTGACGCAAGTATCTGAGATCTCTGAGCCCCACCAGCTCTCCCCACCTCAAGTGCCTCCTCCTCTAGTGTGAGCCAGCCAAGGCACAGCTCAGCAGGCTGCACTTACTGTGAGATGTGAGTTATTGGGGTCAGCAGCGTCTCGCCCTCCAGGTCCAGCTCATCGGCAAAGCTGCTGGTCCTGATGAAAGCTCCTGTGTTCACATCCAGGAATGCTGGGCTCTTCTTCACTGGGGAGAGAACAGGTGACAGCTCAAGCAATAGCATTTGACTGCTGCTCATATGGACCTCTGAAATACTGAACATTTTAAAATGACATTGAAAACAAAACTTGCTACCAAAATTGCACATATCGTAGAGTTCACAAAAAGCAAAATTCTAACTCTTCCTCTGCCCAAAGCATTTGAGCTTCTGGTGAAGATTAATATTTTACTCCTTTTGTTGTTGTTGTTGTTCATACTCCTGATACACCAGAACACTCAGAATCTATACATACCTAATGCATTATTGAAAGACAATTTGCTGGCTCAGTCTCACACTAAGGCACAAAGCCACCTCATCTTTGGGCTCAGAATCAGGACAGGTGACAAGATCTCCAGTTCATCTCAGACGAGATTCTTACTGGGAAGGTTGATTCACAAAACTCCAGATATTGAAAGTTTTACTGACAGAGTTACTTGCAGATCATCACTTTCACGGATTCAGGAAATCAGGGAGAGTGTTACAGTTTTCATTTTTCAACTCAGGCTCCAAAATTCTGTCAGATACTCACATTAAGAACATCAAGTGCTTTTTCCAACATTTCCCTTACATTTGTTAGGGAAGCCACAACATTTGCATATAAATAAAACCACTGGTGTGGTTTACATGACTGTAAAGGAATTTATAGAAAATAAAACTTGGTAACATTCCATATAAATCATAAGTAATTGTGACAAGCCCACAGAAACCTTTGTCTGTCTAAATGGCTGCAATATTTAATAAAACAATATAATGTAGTAATTTATGAAAACTCTATGAAATAAAATATTTTCTAATACAGCAGTAAATAATGCTCTGCCAAAAAGCCACACAAGACCTAAAGAAATACAACAAAAATAGATAACTTAAATGTAGCTGACATTTTCTGAGAATTGAAGTGGAAATATCAGGAAACAATTATTTTCTTTTAATGCAACCATTTTATGCAGGTATTTTCATATGACAGAAATAGATTTGAATTAAAAACTAAAAAAAGCAAACTGAAGAGAAAGTATGATTTCATCATTAAGCACATGGCTGTCCAAAACTACAAAAGGAAAGTCTCTGTACTCCAGAAGTTGTAATAGGAAAGAATGACCTCTGAAATCATAATAATAAATAAATAAATAAATAAATAAATAAATAAATAAGATAACAGCTAGGAGATACATTTAATTAAAAGCAGGAGTCTCTTGTAGCACTTTAAAATTAAAATTTTGTAGTAAGTTTTAGCAAGCATTGATTTCTATTTTTGCTTTTAGTATCATATTAATATTATAGTATTATACCATTTAATCACTTTGCTGTAGCCACCATTCACAAAAATGGCTGTGAAACCAGTAAAATAATTCCAGTTAGAGATGGGCAGTGAAATGTCTTTCTAACTCACTTCTTTGGGCTTTCACTAAATTAATTTTTGTTGTTTTCATTTCTACACGACATAAATAAAACTTTCCCAGTTTCTAGAAAATAAGGACTCTCAAATGTTTTTGTTTTCCTGATGGCAAGTGATAAAAACTATTGAACCTAAGGCCATGTAAAGGGTTTGCTGAACACTCACTAGACTGTGCTCATGAGACACAGCACACACCATACAGTAACTCTTGGATCAGTCACAGCTATTGCTTTTCAGCTTCGTGGGAGGGGAAAGAGGGGCTGGCACAATGATAAAAGAACCAGAAGTCAAGACTGGACCTCAGCCTATTTGAAAGAATTCTTGTGTGAGCACACAGAGAGCAGGAGCTGATTAGAATGAGGCAAACATGTTATCTCCTCCTCTCTGTTTTAAAAATTTCTGAGATCATCATAACTAAGAAAAGCACATGGCCTTAATGAGAGTTTCTCTGTCTCAAAGTGCCTTAAAACAGAACTCAAGCAGAACACCAGGGAGCTCATTTTTTTAACTTATAAAAATAAATTCATAGTCATTAGACTTTGGACAAGTCTTTCTTAGAAAGCAGTGTTAAAAAATACTTTAAAAAGTCACAATTTCTAAATGTGAAGGCTAAAGAGAAAAAAAAAAAAAAAAGTAAAGCTTTAGACACTAGCTTTCAATGGGTAATAATGGATGAATTTAAACATTTGCAATTTACAACCTGAACAGCCTCCAAACTCAAAATTCTACTGAAACACCTCTTTTTAGAAACCAGCTCTATAATTTTTTGTGCCACAGCAGACAGCTCCAGACAGAGCATTGCAGAGATTTAGTAATTAACAAAGGTGATGAAAACTGATGGGACAATGGAATATGATGAGCTTTACCTGGAGAGGAAGGAGCGCTGGAAGACTGCTGGTCTGTGGAAAAGGATGGCCAGGAGCGCTGACAATCTGAGTCAGAGTGAAGATGCACATGAAACAGATACAGGAGAGGAGACAAAAAAATACAAAAGGGAAAAAAAAAAAAAAAAAAAAAAACACTCCAGACAGACAGCTGAGGAGATGCAGACAGACCTAAAATTTAGTATGTTCTACCTGACACAAAATTTAAACAAGTAAAAGTACTTAAAGTACTGTGGAAAACAGTGTATGAAACTGCACTAGAGTTCATTACATGTTGGCAGAATGTTCAGTCAGCACTGTGGAGGCATCATTGCTTCTCCAAGCTCCTTTTTCATGGCAGTGTCAACTGCTGCAAGATATTCCTCCCTACAGGTCCCTGTTTGCCCCTTTCCTCCAGACTTCAGGGTTCCTCAAGTCTTTCCCTTTCCTATGTGTCCAAGACCCCTCCTGCTCTGGTTCACACTGCAGCTCTCTCCTGTCAGATTTCAGTGCTGCCAGGTGGACAGGACAGTTTGGACACCCACATTCAAAGCTTCCAAACACATCCCATAAAAAGTTTTTGAAGCTGCCCACTTCAACCATGTAAACCAAGTGCCTGCCTTGAGCTGAATTTCTTGGGGAAATGTTTCAGGCAAGCAAGGGAAGTCAGTGATGAGAAAGAGTCTCAGCAACACACAATCTTTACATTATGTTTAGTTCTTTTGAATAGCATTATGTATTAACTATCATCTGCTAATTATGCCAATAACTACTAGCTAATAACTAATTATGCTAATAAGTGTTTAATTAAGAACTGCCTGTGAATTCACACACTTGGACAGACTGATATTTTTCAGGAATGGTGCCTTATTTTTATGCAATGAGAAAAACTCTTAAAATAAAAAAAAGTATTGGAGTAAAGGAAAAAAATATGAAAAAATCCTCATTTTGCAAGTGTTGTCTCAGTGCTACACACATGTCCTGGTTCTACCCAGGACAGGGTTAATTTTTGCAGTAGCCAGGATGGGCCATGGCTCCCTAAGTTTTTGCTGAACTGGTGATGCCAGGAGAAAGAAAGGAGGGGGAAAAAGATGGAAATCTCTGGGTGCACAAGATACTGGCAGGAAAGCCAGATGAGGAATCCAGGAGTGTGAAGACTGAAGTATAAGTGGGCAGCCCAAAAATTTACTGAATGTGAGAAAGCAGCATATGGATATGTTACTGGAGTCTTTCTGAAGACCAAATTAAAGCTGAATGAGCATCCTTTATCCTTGTACTTTCTAAGTTTCTTCCATCTTTTGACTTGGCATCTCCAGTTTTCTCTGTACGTAATCTTTTTCACAGTAAGTAAAAAAAAAACAGTCTCTCTTTCTTTAAGCTGCTGTGAGAACAATGTTAGATAACCTTTCAGGTCCACTGAGTTCTGGCTGCCTGGCTGGGACATAGAAACTGAACCTATGATGGCTGGAAAAGTTCCTCTGATACTTCCCCAGGATGAAGGAATTTCTTTTTCACATAAAACAAGTGATTCGTTTGGTGGCTCTCACTGCCCTCCTGATATTGTCCCACCATGTCCATCCCCAACAGAGATGCACCTCTTGGAATGGTGGAAACTCAAGGATTGATCAGGAGAGACAAGGAGATTCAGTTTGGTTTAGCTGGTTTTTTTGCAACTTTTACACCTTAATTACACCTGAAGCTGAACCTTGCATCTTCAGTCAATTTAATCCAAGGCTGAGCATTAGTGCACTCAGTCCCTGGAAGGAAGCCTCTGTTTCTGTAGTGATTTCAGAGCAGAAAACTTACAGGTGGCTCATAACACTCTCACTAAATCACAGAGGTCTTTTCCCCAGACCTAGCTCTAATCCTGCTGTCTTTGGGGAACACTCAATTGCTAAGAAAGTGCCTAAGCAAGCACATTAGAAACATCACAAGACTACATGGCTGCTTAAGTGATCACAGAATCCAGACAAAAAGTAAAATAAATTATTTAATTTATGGGTCTCCATCTGTTCACAAATATCTACAGCACATTTTTACAGGAACAGATGCATGTACTTCAGAATGTACTGTGGGGTCAAATTTGGAAGTTTTCTCCCATCTTAATACAGTTAATTAAAAATTAATTCGCATCATTAGCTTAGACAACTACTGGATGAATTGTATGTTATTTAATAGAAAATTATCTTTTTCTATTGGTTATATATACTATATATATATATATATATATATACAATTTTTCTCAAGTATAAAACCATTAGAGAACATCTACTTATACAAATGAGGGCTCACCTTTCTCTTTGCAATGAGACTGAGTGCAGTTGTGATTACAAGTGTGAGAATGTACATTTTCTGTCTGTCTAGATCTCCTTGGCTGCAAAAGATTTCTTACAAATTATATGACACTAGAAACACATGAAAAGCACTGCAAACATTACACTGTCATAAGCTGGCATGCTGTTAATAGAATTATTTTCCTCAACTTACCAAACAATTTTAACTTTCCTGTTTGTCCTGTATACTTGTAACAGTTTACAGAAGAGAACACAGATAAAAAAGAAAAGAGATAAGTGTCAGAAGAAATTAGAGAAAATCCTTTTACTGAAAGCTATAGAGCTGATTTTTGAAATGACAGCAGTAGGTTGTCATCAAATTTTATTGTCCTTAATCAGAATTTAGTGGTAAAAGGTGGGACTTGACAACTCTAAGCATTTGTAAGGTTCTGTCATTTGATTGTTTTGAAGAAAGGTGTCTGTACTCAAATTTCAAGACACACACTTAGCTCAGTACTTGTCCACCTTTTAGCAGCTATGTCATTTCACCAGATGCAATTTGCAACCATTCCTTAGCAGGGGCCAAGAAAGAGTGGAAAAGCATGGATGATGCAGAACAACACAACACAAGCACCCAAAAAAGTACATAGAAGGCAAGACTTTCTGCTTGAATAAAAATACTCCCAGTTCCAGCCCATGTTGCTGTTTTATTTTAAAGCCCATTAAATTCATTCATGTCAGCCAAATTTTTAAGGAGAAAAAATATAAGTACTTAAGGTATCTATAATCAATAAAACAAACCTTAAAAATTAAACCTCTCTCTTGTTGCCAAAATTTGAGCAATACATTAAAAACTTCCAATAAAAGTACATTTGTGAAAATGCCACATTGTAAATTCAGAGTTATTTTGGAAGTTCAGTACAGCAAAAACATATATAAATAAGCTATTAATCATAAGGTAATTATCAATGTCCTGTCTTTTTTTCCTCATACTGTACCATTTTGTACAGTGACATTTAATACAACTGGATCCACATTCACCTTAAGCACTTCTGCTTTCACAACTTGATTCACAGCACTGAGCAGATGGCATGAGCACATGATGGTTTCATGTGGCAGACCATGTTTGGTGCAGCCAAGGCACACCAACCCTTCTTGGTTCAGGTACAAGCACAATAGTAACACATCCTGGGTAAATTACACATGGAAAAACTGACAGCTAATCCCTGTAATTTCAGTCAATTGCAGAATTGGGGAATGTATGCACCAGCCTAAGAGTCACAAGTCTTCCAGCAGGCAGAAACGAGAAATGATTTCATTTGTCTGCAGTAGAGCATGCTCATTAAAGCAATGGTTAAATCTCACCCAGACAAGCCAGAAACCAAAGGCAAAAAAAGCAATTTTTGCTTTAGAATGAAAAGAGCTTGTTCTTTCCTTCTTTTCTACCAATACTAAAAAGGACAGAACTCATCACACTTACTGCCATTTTATAATGGAGCTTCTTACCAGAATTTTCAAATGGTTCAAAACTGAAATCAGGCTTCCTGTCCTCTGCCACGTGGTCATAAGTGATGTGTGGTATAGCCAACATCCTGTCTGGAGAAGAAGGCCCATTGTCCTTGTCTAACTTAAATTTCTTCTTTTTAACCTAAAAAAGCCCACAGAAACTAAATTACTCAAACCAAGTCACACAGAGTTGTCTCTTCATTGATGTCTTCAATAATAACACAGTCCCCAATGAGCTATAACCAATTTAAAAAGTGCCTGAATTACATTTTCATGATCCTACACTGTGTTTCTCATTATGTTGCCCCCTCATCCTGCCAAAACTGGCTAATCACTAGATTTCTGCACATTGTCATTTCCAAATCCCTTGCCTGCAGTAAAAAAAAGAAAATCTGCTAGTTATGTAGCAGCTTACATAAATCAAACTAGTCTAGAATATCTTTATCACATTATGTATGGATGCAATAAATCACACCCTGAGCACAAAGCCAATGGATATATTGCTACTGAACCCAGATGAACCTTGGAGATACAAGAGAAGATTTTTGCTCAACATCCTCTCCTTCTAGCTTGAGACTGCTGTGAAATACTCTCACAATACAGGGGATGGTGTACTGCATAATCCAAAGATTCTGACAAAAAGGTTTTTGTTGCTGTAATTAAAACCAAAAATTCTGAACTTATGGAAACTGTTGATATGACAACCTTACTGTATGCAGGCACAAGGAGTCTTTACATGAAAGCTTACAAAATCACAAAATCAATAGCTGAGAGAAACAGAAGTTTTGTTGGGTTTTGTTTATTTTAATCAATTCAAAGTTACTACTTTGGAAATGGTGATTTTCTTTTTTTTTTTTTTTTTTCCCACCTTTCCTTATAGTTTTCCAAACAACAGTGGTAAGTAACTGACTGTTGTGCCTGAGTTAGGTCATTATTACTCCTTTCCAAACCCTTAGATCCATCAAAAAAGTCAAATACAGCAAATCAACTTCCAGTTTATAATCTTTGTATACTGAAATTGTCAAAACAGAAATGTAAACCAAAATTTGAAACCAAGTAATAATGTGGAAAACAAGCAGAACAAAAAACTTCTAAAGAGTAAAAAAACTCAATCTAATTTGAAATTTTTAAATTATTATAATATGAAACATTAGTTATTAATACCATCACTGATTTCTTTGGTTTTGGGCTGGGTGACAGCAAATGATAATTCCTGGCAGGTTTTCGAATGTATATTTTCCATGTAGAAGAGTCTGGGTTTTCTGCAGCATAGCATCTCCAGGCAGTCTGGAACAAATGTTTACAGCAACAGAATAGTTAATCAATCAAATTAGTGGCTCACTGTACAACACAGTAACTTCCAAGTAGCATGTCAGTCATTCTTTATTTAATGATATTCTTGAATTTGCCCTCTGGAAACAAACTCAGCATGGTTTAGAACCCTTGTTTAGTAAATAGAAACCACATAGTTAGGACTGGGAAACCACACAGAAAGATCAGTCTTTTCAAGTGAAACTTTTATTCTCAGTAGCAACAAACAAATAATGAGAGAGAACTCTGGACTGGACTCCACAAAAGTTCTAAATTTCATATTCTGCCCAAATTTCCTACCTTTAAGAATTTTGCCTATTGCATCCTGTGTTACAGGCAAGATATATTACTCAGAAAAAGACAAAAATTGTTCTTTTGTGCCTCACAAAAATACTGCCAAAAAAAAAAAAAAAAAAAAAAAAGGAATTGTGATGTGGTCAGTAGGGCTTTATTCATATGAAGAAATGAAACTGAGTAGTACCAGTGGTTAACCAGAGCCAAAGCCCAAACCCAGTCCTCCCCTTGCCAACCACTAATGATTAAATCCCATGTTCCAAGGGAGGAAAAGCAGGGCTAGGAAACAAGACCAACAAAACAGCACTACTGCATTCTCTCTTAACTGTGTAAATATCAGAATTAATTAATAATGAGTCTCCAAATTAAAAAGGCAGATCCTCACTTACTACATGAAGAAAGGACACACTTACAGACAAACAATCTAAAGCAGGGAACACCAGAAAGCCCTAGATGAAAGAAACAAAGCAAGGCAGAAAGAGAGGGGAAAACAGACAGCAGCTGGAAAATTAAGGAAAAGATAGTCACCATATAAATCCCTCCATGATTAACAGAATAGTGAAAGAAACAAATGACCTCTAGAAGAAACCATGAAGGAATACAAGGAAAGAAAATTACTCATCTGTTCTCTTGCCTAGTACCTATTTTGTAAATATCTTGGTTTAAGAACAATCTTTTTATAAGCCATTTGTAGAGCACTTAATGAATTGCTCTTTCAGAAGTCTGAGACTATTAGTAAATCATAATTATAACTTTTAAGAACAGGTAATCAGAACTCATTGTCTATCCTCTACTCCTCCTTAGCATTTCTGATGGAGCCAAGCACAACATCCTGGACATGCAGTTTCAGGCTTCCCAATGATTTGGTGCTCATTTCCCAAAAGAGTCAGTGGGAACATTAAAAAAATCCATTCTTTCCAAAACCATACCATACGAATCTCAAGACTTTTAGCTAATCTCTGGCTATAACCAGGGTCTTTTTCACATTAACCCTGGGACTGTTTAGTTTCAAGCATAAACTTTACAGTTAGCTACTGTTTCCATAAAGATCTTGACCTGGAAACCCACATTCACTCATGAAACTGGAGAAACAAGTCATATGAGAAAGAAAAAATGATATGGGGTGCATCAAGTTTCCTTTTAAATTTGATCTCTGTGCTTCTAAAGCTATGTGCAGGTACTGAGTAGAGGGAGGAAAAGACAGAAAAACCTAGAATGAAACCACGTTAATACTTCTCCAAGGTGCAATGCTGGATCCAATGAAGCAAAGGATAAAATCTCCTTAACCATACTGATACTGAACTGCAATTGCATTTATAAGAGGGGAATCAATATTTTCCTGCCTATCAGTTATCCTATATGAATAGACTGGTTTCACAGAATGCCAGTGGTTCCCAGCCACCTGTTCTAGAGCTGAAAAGTCAAAACAACATTTTCCTATTTAAGATTCTGACTTATTTCTCCTAAATTTGAGATTTTTAAGAATTTAGTTGTCCCAACTGAAGCATATTTGACATTTGTCTTTACAAGCAACAATGTATTTTTAAAAGCACAATTCTACATGAAGCTTCCTCCTTGTTTTTTTCCATTACTACAAGCATAACATTTCATTACATTTTCTCCAGGTAAATTGTTTAATAATTATGGGATAACTTTCAGTTTTGATTTTAACCAGCTGAATTAAGCAGCTTACACTGATTTGGGAGTGCACTTTTCTGCTCATTAGTTTACATTAACGACTGGATTTCCAAAACTTGCATCTGTAACTCCTGTACAGTTTTTAATGGGAATCAGGAAGGGAAAAACTGCCAACAGCTTGGAAAAAAATTAAAAAAACAACAAAAACCTACTATAAATGGAAAAAACTGACAGGGTGCAGTATGCAAGAACTCAGTACCTGTATGAGTGAGGCAGCAGCTGGAATCTGACGGTTGAAATGCTTCTGTCTTTGTTTCTGTTGTACCTTTAGGGCAAAGCCTGAACCAAGAATTCCCTGTGGAAAGAAAACAATCTTCTTTTTTTTTCCTTTTTTTTTTTTTTTTGTAAGAGTAGGGGTAAAGAACCACACATAAAATTACCAAATTATGTTGTGCTAATAAACTTCTATTCAGCATCATAAAACCCAACTAATTATTTAGAGGAAATGACTTAATACAGTGAAATTTTTAGTCTCAGTTATTATTGCTTACTGAAGCAAACTGTGAATGCTATCATGCTCTGATGCTGGACTCAGACACAAGAAAGGAAACAGAAATGATATTTCATACCCTCTAAAAGTCTCACAAAGGCTTCTTTAGCTGAATGAAAGAATAGGGGAAAAAAATCAAGCCTGATGGGCTTAACTATATTTTTATGAGAAAAAAAAGCTTTGGCAGGGCATGATGTAAGCTACTAGATCTTTTAACTGTGGTACAGTAATTTCTATTTTCATATGTTAATCCATGGTGGGAGTGAGGAAAGAGGATGAAGAAGAAGAGAAAAGGACATTTTGAAAATGGCCAACTGAGTTGTACACAAAGCCATATAATTCACTCTCAGGACAAAGGGACAGACTAATGGCACTGGATATTGTGAAACCCAAACTAGACTCCAAATGTAGTCTAGATATGAAGTCCAAATTTAAGTAAAGAGCAAGCCATGTATGTGGTCATTTGCATAGGTATAGTCATATTTAACACAAGTTTTAGTAACAGGTGAAAATGAAATCTTATATGAATTAGTTTACGTGATTACACTACTCCAGGAAAGCACAATTCTTTTTCTACACATAGTAGAAGGCATCAGAGCAGCCAGGGATCTTGGCTCAACCTCTAAGAACTCCATTAATCATTAAGTATTTTGAAAGGAACATGAAATACCCCTCTTATTATGTTCATTTAGTAAAGATCAAAGAGATGACGATGCTGAAACACCACATATTTGGGAAATGAGGAATCACTGCCTGATCCAGAACCCACACCAGCTGTGTTTAGCCACTACAATCACTTTTGGGTGTGATCTCAGCCAGATCCTCTTATTTAAAACACCAACAAGAAAACCTGCAATAGAGCTTCAAACCCTGGATTCCCCCTTGGGGCAACTCACAGGAACAACTTCATTCAGTAAGGAAAATCCCACTCATAAAGGGGTGATTGGTGGTGAGATTAGGGAAATCTGACAGGTAAACATAAAACATGGCTGTGAAGGCATGGCTGCTACACAATAATTTATAAAACTATTTTGTGGCATTTTAGAGTGATTTTTTAAAAACCAACCAACCAAAACAAAACCCAAACAAAACAAACACCCCACCACCAGCCCTCTTCAGCCAAAAAAGTAGATTTTGGCATTTTCCATACTGATCATTTCACATACCTGATTTCTATTATAAAATAAAAGTGGAAGAGATTAGAATGAGGAGGGGGGGAATCATATGCTTTAAAGGTAAACTCTTGCTGGAGAATTTTAAAAACTTAATTATCCTCCTCTGTAAAAGGTTATGTACCTTTAAAGAAGGTAACTAATTTTAAAAGGTCACTGGAGTATTAGTAGCTACTATTTCATGCTGTGAAGAACTTTTGTGATAGCACTGGCATAAAAGTATTCTTATCCATTCTGTACCACCCCCACCAGCTCTTCATTAAGAGCTACACAAACATCTGCTAGAACAGCTGTTTGTGTCCCTGAACTGAAAAATAAACATGTAAACAGAACACTTCAGGTGGCACAAACAATTTAACAGCACAATTCAGGAGTATTGCCAGATTTGTGGAAAACATACCCTTAACCACCCCTGGCACTGAATATTTGGGTTTTCAAGCCACAGTCCAAGTTTTGCTGATTTTGAATTTACCCTTGGTACTCAAGTGCCCTGTTTCTTGTTTGAAAGCAGTCAGGGACCTGTTTTCAGTGCAAACAAATCGCCATAACAGCTTTAAAAGGTCAGCTCTAGGTCACTTTTGAAAACAGGACTTTGGCCTTGGACAGATACTAATTTTGTGAAGAACTGCATGAGCATCTCTGGCTGCTGTCTTTCTGCAAGTGACATCTTTTTGGAAGCTTTTCTAGAAGAACGATGTACATGAGAATTCTCCAGTTCACCTTGGAGAAGCAGTTGAATAAACTGTGAGTGAATGCCTTAAAAAAACCACAGCATCCCTAAGTCACCACTAAGAAGTAAATAGAAATACTTTCCTTTACACTTCTGAGATAGACTGGGACAATTACTTGGAATTAAACATCTCTTTCTCAAATATAAATCCTTCTCAAATCTAGTGCTGCATAGAAAAACCACTGCATATTTATTTAGCTGCTTGTAGAAGCTCTTTTGTTTCTACAAGCTACATAAACTTCAGCTACAATATAGAAGCTTAATACAAAGCTTACACAACACCAGGTTAAATTAAAGGTTAAAGAATCAATAACAAAAGTTCCCCTCTGATAACTAATGAGCCAACATCAAACTGTGGCAAAAGTACAAGATAACCTACCGCAGGCAGTGCAAAAAATGAGATTGCAAACACTGAAAAACAAGATGCAATTGTCTTTCCTATCCAGGTCTGTGGCACTTTATCTCCATAGCCAATAGTTGTAACAGTCACCTGCAAAGAGAAATAAAGTGGGCATTACAGCAAGTATTAACATGGCACTTTGGGCTTGTTGCTCTCTCTTCCTTTTTTATTTATTTTGAAGAAGCATTAGCTGCATTCCTAACTCTCCCACTGCCAGCCCGTGTTAGAATAATGAAGGTTAACTCTTCCTTCCAGGTTTGCTTCCCCACCTAATACTGAAGGGAAAAACATACAAGAAACTGAATTACAACAAAATATGCATCTAAAATGTGGCAAAGTAGAACCATTAATTTAAGTCTTCATGGCTGAAGGAACTGTACAGCATATGAAGTTACTGGGACAGGGGCTGCCTGCATGTCACACACTGTCCTTAGGGAAAGGCTGCCAGCAGTTCTGAGCTGGTGATTTGGTTTATGGGGAGGAGATGTTTGCTGAGGACGTTGCAGGGCTGTGGAAAGAGCACAGACACACACTGTAATTCACACCAGGCTGCGCTCGGGCGTGAAGCGCTCCAGAGATAACACTGGTATAAATAGAAAGAGGAACATTTTCCATGGAGTAAAGACCCTGAAAACAGTCTAATGAATCACCCATTCATATAAAACACTGAGAGCAGGAACAGATAATTTAAAGCACACATGCAGGAAACATCTGTTGAGTTTGCCTTTCAGAACACTGAAGTTGAGATTACCACCATAGTGATGTAGCATAACAAGGCTTAAAAAGTCATCATTTGCATGAGCTCGAGGAAAGAAGAAGGATACATTTGGCATCTGAGAGCAATTTAAATTCACCTATGTCACCAGCTATTTCTGAATTTGTAAATTAGAGAGATTTTTATCTGTGACTTCGAGGAAGGCTAACCAAACCAGAGCATGGGAAACCACGTGGAGCCCTCAAGCAGCTGAGGCACAGCTCAGCTGTTGGCTGTCAGATTTTATTCTGACACTGCTTCATCTGCCTGGGACACAGACATTGGTCCCACAGTCCCATAAACCATCCCCACCTTGTCCTGACCTTGTCCACCCTCTAAGCAAAGTCACTGTGCACCAGCCAAACACAAGACAAAAGGGGCAGCTTGAGCTGGTCGTGGTTGTTGCAAGTTTCTTGCTGGTTGCTGATACTCAAAACATTCAAGTATTTGTTTTTAATTCTTAATTCAAGTTTTTAAAACGTGGCCTTTTCCCAAAACTGTCATTGGATACTGCTGGGAACCAGGGAAAAAGCAGCCTTGAAGCCTTGGGTTTCTCAGGCTGCTCAAGGACAAGAAATTATAACAATGATTAAACACCTACTGGAGATGTGTTGTTTTGCAGAAAGCATGTTTTCAAAGAGGTGCTGCCTTCTTGAACCAATGAGTCTTTTCTATTCTTTTTGCATGAACTACCCTATATATAACTGTAGTGTTTCTTTAAATAAAGCTCTCTTTTGCTTCTCCATTACATGAAGAACTATGTTGCATTATCCTTTCTGTCGCTCCCACAGCCAAAATGCAAGTTTCACACTCCACAGAAGCACTTTAAGGGTTAGTTAACTACCCAAACACCTTTGCCTGTATTCCTGAAATTGTTAATAAAATTCCACCTTAATTCAGGACCTGATGAGGTCCTGAAGGGTGATGTTATCTCCTCACCTACATAGGAGGGTGGCTTGAAAAAAATATTCCTAAAGCCTAACTACAACTCCATTTTCAAAAATATGGAATGAAAAAGGAAATACAATCATGGGGAAAGTTATGGCCTCCAATGCCTTCTTACAGAGATGATGATGAGAGAAAATAATGGTTTATGCTTCTGTTTTTGAAAAAAATTATAAATCCTTGTCAGTGAAAAATGTTACCAACTATTTTGTGTTACAGTCTTAAAATCATGTTGAAATACACCCATCAACTAGAAATGTGAAAAGAAATGGGTGCTTCTGAGATGGCCAAAGTTTAACTGAAGAATTCATATACATCAAAGTATTTGTCTCTCCTTTCCCATATCCCTGTCCCTTCCTTTTGAATTGGTTTATACAAATCATCAGTAACACACATACACAAAAAAGTATTTCCTATGATGGTTGTCTAGGAGGCTTTTTTAAAAAGAAATTTTGGAAAATGGGTTGCAAATCAATGTGAGGAGTTAACTTTTTCCTCTGCCCTCATAACTCTATACCATCTGTAGCTTGAAATTAAATTTTCATTTTTCCCTAAAATATATGCTGTTGAAACCTTACATGCCAAGTTTCTGCCCTAAGTCATTCTTTACAGCTGGATTAAAACTCCCTAAAGAGCACAATACTAATTTTACAATTGTAAAAGAGGATATTATAATGGAAATACTGACTCAACTTCTACTCTAGCATAGTAAACATGTTGGCATAATGAAATTAAATTGATACAAGAGCTCACACATTGAATTTCATTGAAAAGCAGGCTGTAAAACAATTACTTTAATTAGGAACAAAATCATATTCATCCACTGACTGTTTTAGAACTTTGATCTGATGAACATCACCACAGATTTAGGCACTAAGACTAATGCTGTTCCTATTAAATATGCATCAAAAGTCTGAATGGGGGAATAGGAAGCAAAAACCCACCCAGAAAGAAGAAATAGTAATGTTGATCAGCAGTGAGAAGGGAAAGGATAACAGGCTAAAGTGAGCACAGAAAACTAATCAGGTAAGTAAGGATGTTCTGTCTATGAAATCCTTGCTGTGTACTTGGGAAAATTTGGATAGTTAAACAGCTGCAAAGCACAAGACTCTGTAGATCTAACAATATCTACCTCTCTACTTCGCAAGTAACAATTTTAAAATGTTTCTTCACATCTACCCCGTAACAGTTCACAAGAACAAAATGTAGTTGGAACCTCTTATGGAGTTAATGCTCAGAGATGAGAAGGTAAATGCAAAAGGAAGAGATTCTCACAAAGAACATTTAAAAATACCTTCATCTTTCAACCCCTGCTCCAACAGTTCCTAAACTAAACAATTCACCCTCAAAAAATCCATGCATAATTCCCAAAATCAGAATATTTTTTAAAAAAGGATGCCACAGGTCTATAGTTGGTACACTTGACTTGTAAACCACATAGAAACTAAAAATGGCATGTCCCCTTCTGTCAAACATTGAATTCAGCAACAGTAGTCAACAGCTTTTTTAATTGAGAAAAGGTGGGGAAAAGGTTCTGAATAACACAAGATCCACAAGATCACTTTTCATGAAGCTATTTTTTTAAATTAACGTGCAACTATTTTATAAATTCAGTCAGATTACTTTTAATTTAGCAAAAGTCTTATGCATGTGCAGTTTTGAGTGGAATGTCCTGTAAGTTTTCAGCAAGTTTCTCCCCATCTTTGATTTTCAATTTACATTTAGCACACACTGATGGGCTTTGCTAAACAGGACATTGTTTTGTGTATGCTTAGGAGTAAGCAAACTTTTAAATGTTTGGTTGAATTTGGTCCTTAGAGAAAAAAAGCCTATCTTCCAACCTGTCATAATTAAAGGAACAAGAAATCCTCAAGTCAAGCTGTTATTTGCAGAAAACTGCTTGCTGCTACTCACAGCAAAAGGAACAGAAATATCCATGCATGGGTATATTCAGTAATTGCTTTTAGAAATAGTGTTTATGATCAAAGACATTGTTAGCACAGTTTTTCTGAGGCATGTTTGCTCCAAAGTGAAGGCTGGAAATTGTATATTCATTCAGTGGATATCAAAAGAAGAGCTCCTCTCAGTTGTTATGAGATGGGATGAAATGAATGCTGAAGGAGAGAGGCAGAGGGAGAAAAAACCAGTGACAACAAAACAAAAACCCACAAGCAAACACTAAAACCCACAAAGCCCCCAGAGGCAGTGAGCAGGTAACACTTTCTGAAGGTGATCATCCCTGACAGATTCAATCAGAATTATCTTATTTTTTTTAAGCATCTGTTTTTTAAATATTATTTTTAATGTTTTCCTAGTTTTCTTGGTCTTGAATCTGTATTAGGTCGTTAAAACTGTCAGCCTGGACATGACAGTTATAAGCATGACATGACAATATAAGCAGACTAATTTTGAATACTGGCACTGGGGAACTGAAAGATGCACCACATTACATTTATTTTACTTGCTAACACTAAACTTGTTTTCAAAAGACATACAGATATCCTGCCACTGGCAGAATTTATACAACTTGCACTGCATTCAAAAGCAGCAATGATATAGACAACCCTTTATGCCATAAGGTAACCTTAGGTTTCTTCCAGAAGCCCATAACTGACATGGCAAATAGCTACAGTCCAGAGTTCTCAAGGAAATTCAAATAAAGCCCAGGAGGCCAATTTACATATGAAAATGGAAAAGCAATATAGACTTATAAATAACAACAATGACAAAGAACATTTAATTACAAGTTATGCACCCTATGGGTGTGACTGTAGTCAGCAAAGCACAGCAATATTAAAGTACCCAACTCCAGATGCACTTTAGTTGGGGAAACACAGATCTTTAATAAGGTTTACTTCAGCCATATTATATATTCTGTTACTGCTGCTCAAGGAACTTGTTTAGCAGTGTACACACAGACTGAGATAACAAAAAAGTGCTGGAGAGTAAGAAAAGGGGTGTGCAAACACTGTCAAGGACTTTTTGAAGCATTCTTTACAATGTCAGGTAAGTGCACTTTCAGAGAAGAGAGATCTAATTTATGATGGTGTCTGAGACAGAAGCTGTGAATTATGCTCTTCTGCAGGTTGAAAACAGGTTTTCATTGACCAGAATTTGCAGTGTTTAACCAAATCAAAAAATTCTGGCTAAATATTACCGAAACTTTCAAGATCTAACACTTGAGAAGGTTTTTGTATGAGTTTGAGACCTTTATCAGAAAGAATCCTTGTGACTTCCCAGCTATTCACAGAACAGTTTAGGTTGGAAGAAACCTTAAAGATCACCTAGTTCCAACCCCTTAAGATGGGCACCTTTCACTACCCCAGGCTGCTCAGAGCCCCATCCAACCTGGCCTTGAACACTGCCAGGGATGGGGAATCCACACCTTCCCTGGGCTAACTTTTTCTCTGTTCTAACTTTACAGGGCTTTTTCCTAGCAGAAAGAAGGAAGAATATTACACTATCAAGAATTCTGAAATAGACAGACCTGAATCCATCTCAGTTCTGTTCTCTTAAATCTTTTTAGCAGTTAGTGGAAGTGTGTTAGAGCAGAACAAGGATGCCTAATTCTACTTCAATATTAAACAAATTACATTATTTGTTCATTGAATGCAGTCTCACACTTCATGTGGCATGCTGCAACACAACAGAAGCTATAACATAGAAAAAAATATTATCATAATTAAATGTATTGATCAAATAAGTTTATTGTAGTTAGGAAGACAAAATAACTGGCACACCTATTAAGTGAACAATAATTCCCTGAAAGGAGAATATTTTGATATCCTGACAGATCATGTTGCTTCTCTGGGAGGTTTTACTGTATTTTTAGTAAGTCAATCTGGTCTGCCACATACCCAGTTTTTAATGGCAATGCCAATGACAGCCTGTGTTTTTAAATGCAGCTACATCTGCCACTGTTAATTGAGTCATCTGACCACTGTGGTGGAAAATAAAAATGCCATAATGACATGAAAGCATTGAAAAAAGCTACTTGACAGAAAGCCACCTTTTTGTGCTACACAGTAAGTCTTCTGGTCCTAAGAAAGCCTGGATTTAACCATGGCAGACAGCAAGAAGAAAGAATTCTACAGCAGATCATAGCAGTAAAACAATACAACAAAACAAAACCTGTTTATTTAAAAAGGGCTACATATGCATTTCAGCACCAGCAGACCTGCAGTGGATTTGCTCATCAATAGATCTTTCCTTCCTGAAACAGCAAGTGATAGCTTGTAAAGAGAAGACCATATAAGCACACACACACAGAGATTTATTAAAAATATTTCTTCATATATATTCTTAAATACATATATGTATTTTATTCATGAAATTGAGTATATCCACTCCTACACAGAAGGCTTATTAGTCTTATTTTTAACCAAAAAAGAGAGAAATAATGCCTTCTGATTTAAAGCAGCAAAGAAAAAGCTCTAGAAGATCAGCACATTTTGAAAGTGCAAGTATGTTATCAGTGATGGCTATGCATTTCAAAGGTCTGTAGCACTTAGTGATGACAGTTTGTTTGATTAAGCTAATAGAATTAAAGCAGATAAAAAAAGCCATTGCTTGAATGCTAATGACAAGGAAAGACAGTTTCCAAAAAGTACCTTTCTTTGAACTGCAATAGGAAACAGAAATGAGAATAATTACAGATGGGAAATCCCAGAACAAAATTGCCACTCTAGTATTTGTGTTTCAGTGAGAACGAAAGAGGGAATAGTTACTAGCAGAAGCAACAAAATTAAAATGTTTATGAAAATATAATCCCAGAATAGAGCTGCCACACTTGTAAGTGCATATAACAAACAAAGAGACAACTGTCCCTAGTAATACCAATAAGGGAGAAATTTTCTACCAAAACTAAAGCTATATCTGCACCAAAGTTGTGGTAGCACCTTAGAAAAAGCTGAGAAATGTCTAAACAAGATGGTTACAATACAGCACAGATAAATGCTGTGCAAAGACACTGAGTGGCTCCCAAAGCAATATAACCACCTTAGAAGAGTCCTGTGCTGGATTTTCTATCTATCTTAAATGCTTCTTGCTTCAGAATTAAACTGTTCTGAACAAACTGGGAATTATAGTCACAAGTCAAATTGCAAAGCACAGGTAAGTATTTTAAGAAAAAAAATCCCAACTCAACAAAAAGATGAAAACCAAAACACCATCCCTCTCTCAAAAAAACTGGCCCTGATTTAGCAAGATTGACCATCTTAGACATGACAAAGGTAACAAAAAATAGTCATTGCACCAACAGAGAAGACAGGATAAAGAAGTACAACATGTGTTTCTACATTTTTTTATGTACTGTGATCACTTCAGATCACATAAGACTGTGAACAGCAAATAATACTACTGATCTTCTATAGTATTCTTGTAGTGTCCTGGAATCACAAAACCATAAAGCGTATTGAAGCAGTAAGAAGCTTATTTCAATGCGCTGTTCTTACTCCATGTTTGCTTGAATTTCACTCCACACTGGACAGAGTTAACATGTGAAATTGCTATACTTACCACTCCCCACCACAGGGCATCTGCATAGCTGCCAAACTCTGTTTCTCCAGAATCATTTACAGCATCTTTCTCGGCCAGGTACACAAAATAAGAGGAAAAAATCAGGCCCAGAAATCCAATGTAGAGTGTAGTTATCAGTTCCTGCAAAGAAAATCAAAATAATGGCATTATGATCTCATTGAGACACTTCAATTTCCTAACACTGATGTGTTATAAAGGATAACTGGAAGAGAAAAATGCAATTTCAGCAATTAAAAAATATTGACACTGAGGGCTGGCTGTGCAAATCAACAAAAAATCTGCTGAGCTACACAGACAGCACAGTGTCTCGTCACACAGGACTCATTAAACCTTCTGGCCACCAAAAAGTAGTTGGGTAACTTTTTCAAACAGCGTCAGATGCAAAACAACTCTGGAATTTAGACACATATTTGGACTGGTTTTTAGTCTCATTTTCTGTTGTTGAGTCCAACTACTGTCAAAATCTGCCAAATTTGGCAGTGAATATAAGGCAGAACAACCCCACTTGGTTAAAATAAATGACTACCTGCCTCCACACTAAATAAAAGTGATACCAGCAGCAGGGCTGAATGTATGCTGTTGTGAATGCCAAGGCTTTGGCATCAGCTGTGGCATCCCTCAGCCTGCCCAAGCTCACCTGTCTGTGTATGAACACCACTGAGCCCAGCAGCCTCCAGGTACCGCCCTGACGGTCGACGTGCAGCATCCGCAGAATCTGCAGGAAACGGATGCCCCTGCAACACGGTTTGCACATTGGTGAGGAGACCAAACACACAGGAGAATAAGAAACAGAGCTGGGAAAGGGAACTCTGGCTTCCAAAGGACTGTTTTATGAGAATTTTATGCTGGGCTTAGCAGCCTGTGTCTTTTCACTCTACTTACACATCTTTCTTCTTGTTTGTTATGAATCTGGGGAGAATGTCAAAGGCAAGAGCTGGCCCCCATACACATGGCTAGTAAGGATAACTAAAGGATTCAGGAATTTTGGGCACAAACTGTAAGTGCTCTAGAAATCATTCATCAACTCGTATTTGACCTGCTTACCAGGATGGGAAACAAAATACGGAACCAGCTAACTGAAGATCTGATTTCCTTATCTTTGGGGAATTTTACAGGCAATTTGAACCAGACAGTCCAATAATACTTTAAAATATTCTTTTTATGGGAGTTACTGCAATCCTGGAGCATGGCTGCAGTTAGTGTGAATAGCAAAGCACCCATTCATAGAGGAAAACCAAATGGTGTGACCTTCCTGTGCACAAGGTGGATTCAACCCATCAGAAATTCATGACCAAAGACATTTTATAAAGAGGGAGCTTGAAAAAGTCAGAAGTACGAAGCATCAAAGAGTTGCTATAAATCTGAGCTAAGAAACTACACCAGGATTTGGGTAGAACCCACCTAGTTGGGGAAAGGGGAAAGAGAATGAGCTTCTCCATCCCCACTAGCCATAAAAGCATTACAATGAAATTTTATCTCCCCTACACTTTATAGGATCACCAATACACGGTCAGTGATCTGCTCTATTACATGGCACTGGGCAGTGACTCATTTTCTGCTGCAAGAATTGAAACAGGAAGTAAATTTAAAACAAAAAAGAAACACCACCTTGCTCAGATAGCACAGCTTTCTCTTATTGCATATAATTACCTGATGGCAGAGGTTGCAAAGACTTGACCTTTAGAGCCCACACAAAGAACTATCATGGAAGCAACAACTACAATTAAATCTGAAAACAGAAATCAATTGAGGAAAATTAATTAGCAACATCTTGCAATACTTCTGCAAGACTACTATAACCAAAGACCATATTACTTTAACAAGTTGCACAGTCACTCCTAATTAATATTTCTGTTTATATATCAAGACATCTCAATCGTGGCATGTAAAAAGAAATTTCATCATGTAGTATGATGGAAAAGTTGGACTGAGATGGGTCCAAGCTGGCCACAGCCTAGATGAATGAGGAGTTACTGTCAATCAGCCTGGAATCCTTATTAGCTTTAACCCAGGAGGAATTTCAGCAGTTTCCATCTATTCTCTCTTCTCCAAGTCTATTTTCTCTTCTGTGCTTAGACACGATTTTAATTGACAGAGATTTTGAGGTTTATTTCTTATATAAGAAAATTGCCTTGCTATCATTTCATCTGTCCAGGTCTAAAAGGGAGAGAAAATGGGAATTAGGGTGTGAGTCTAATTTAGTTTAAGTTAGTCAGTACTGTACTCTAAATCTATGTGCCTCAGGCCTAGTTAAGTTTGGAAAGGAACGTTGTATTTTGGAGAATTAAATAGTTCTTGATCCATATCTGGGAAAGCAGAACTGTATGTTGCTTTCCAAACTGAATTAATTTGGATGATGTTTCAGAATGCTTTGTGTTCTAGCACTCGAGAGAAATGGATTGTGGCCAGAGTGCAAAGATGCAGTCAAAGTCTATTTACAGCTGCAGTTACACCTGAGATGCAGTTGTTATTTATATATATATATATATGGATGGATGCACAGAGGAGCAAAATCAAACCATTTTATAACTGTAAAAATACCCAGGTAAAAAATTTTCTAATTTACATTCAGCAAAACTGTAGACAGTTTATGAAAATCTATGTCCTGTGCTCAACAACATATAATGTTTCTGAGAGTGAAAAAAATCTATGTCACAGAACAAGAATTACTGTTCTTCCATAACAATACTCCTCTTCTAATGTCTGATTTATTTAGTCCATTTATATTTCAAGTACTTAAGTACAGGGCAAGGGTCTTTACACAGTTCTTTCAATGCTGGCAAACAAAATACAGATTGATTTTGGATTATGTTTCTTTTGGTGAAACTGTTAAATGAATGACAGGCATTCTGAAAAAACAATGATTAGTGACATATATGGAGTATTTGGATGTTATTTCCAAGAACCCTTAAGTCATTTTAGGAACCAATTGAATCCCAAAGGAATTAAAGTGTCCAGCTCCAAATGCATCACTGAAAACCACATTTTAATTCAACTGATACACAAAGCAACTACAGTGCATCTATTGTGCTGTACCATGTAACACACAGCTCAATTAGAGTGCAAAATAAACTCATAATAGACTAGTCAAATGGCTGTTGAGGGGAGAAAAAAATGCTGCTCAGTATCTTTGAAAAAATATAATTGTAGCTCTTGTACAGTGTCTGGGATCCCCAAGACACAGGAGACAGGACTACAGCCAAAACTTATTCCTGGCAAACCTAACATCACTGCTGAAAAGAAAACACTGCTCTTCTGAAAAAACAAACCAAGCTACATTTGTTCTCAAATGACAGTGCCACAAATTCCTGAAAGGAAATTCAGATCTACATTCACACTAATGACAAGAGCTCTTGCTCTAACTTGGCTTCAACTGCTGCAGAAATTCGACTTCTAAAAACCTTTAGGGCAAGTTTTACTCATTGTTTACACCAACTTTGCAAGCTCTGCATACTCACCAATGATTGAAATGGGCTTCCTAGCAAAGCGGAGCCTCCCCCATATCCCAACGTATTTACTGCGGCATCCTGCCGACCACAGCCGAACCACATACTCTGTTCCAAAGAACACCACTAACACAATCTCCTAAAAGAAACACACAGGGAACTAGGTTAATCCTTTACTCTATGTATCTCTTTCATATCTTTTCAGAATGTATTAGAAAGCAATAAATAAAGTGTAAAATTAGGAAGGTGACAAATATGTCAGCTGTACCAAAAATGATCTGAAGTAAAACAGAAAAACCTGTAAGAGTAGAGAAAGAAAATATTAGGAGCAAATTGAAATACTTTGATTGTGTGCAGTTTGGCTTGTCTACACATACTAAAACTGAAAATCATTTTGTGCAATTCACTTGGTCTAATTCAAACAAAAGGTTTCCTGACTGAGCCAAAGAAAACAAGCAGAGTCTCTACTTAGAAGATGAGCATTTTGCTAGCTTATTTCATTTTGGGAAGAGGTGTGCTTCACGTACCATTTACCAGATCAGCTTAACTTGTCCCTTATTTATACTTTTTCAGTCTTCCTTTAAGCTCACATGGATTGAAAAACTGTTTCTAGTATCCATGTAGTAATATGTCAGTCTCAAGGTACAATGAAGACAAAGTGAGCTCTAACACACCTTTCCCATCCTCTTGTTAGCATTTAGGAACTTCAGCAGAAACAGGGATCTAGTCCTGCAGCACTGCTGCTACCAAGCTACTCAGAAACTACTCACCTATACTAAAGAATGACTTTGGGAACACCTCCAAGGTGACAGATGTCAAAGACACCTGATAATCTTGCTGATTGGACAGAGGTACAGTTAGATCCTATCTGGAACATCATCAATGTTCAGATAAACCTTGGGCTTTCTACAGACTAGATAAGCATGGCATCCCCAGCACAGCTTCCTTGAGTATCACAGAGCTGAAATCCTTCCTTATTGGCCAACTCAATTAATAAATGGCTACATTCTCCATCACAGCCAACAACAAAATCTACTTACTGAAATAGTAAGAGTGGCTTGTCATTGAAAACACACAACACATGGCATAAAGTAAGAGTGCAGCTGAGAAAACAGTTTCAAGAAGTCATGGTTATACAAGTTAGTGCAGATTTAGAGAACGAGCTCCTTATTTCAAAGTGTGATTTCACCTAAAGAGCAACTGCAGAGATCACAACGTGCTATTGAACATTCTACCCAGCCTTCTCACATGTCCACAGGGTTCACTGCTGTTTTGCATAACAAATTGGCAAATGAGACTCAAGATGGTACCTATGATTATTTTCTTAATTAACTGAAATAGCCAGGACACATCCCTAGTTTAGTCAAGATGTATGGGAGTCATTATCACCTTCAAAAATGCATGGGACATTGCCCTGAATACTGAGCTAAATATGGCTGTATACAGTAAAAATAATAGGGAAAGGGTTAGGCATCAGTTGATGTTGCTAAAATATTTTTTTGTGGTTCTAAAACATCTTGATGGCATAAAAAACCTGTTCTTCTCAGGGCAAGAAAGTGTTGAAGTTCAACTTTGTGACACTTCTAGCAAAGCTGGTAGAACACGAGCCAGGGCTCTTTCCCTTGACATCTCATAACCTGTGCAAGATGTCAGATGCAGTAGGACAACTATCACAATTGTTTATGATCACTTGTATTCAAGGTAGATTTTTAATATATAATACAACTGTCCAGAATATCAGTTGCAATAAACATAAAGCTCAGACCCTTCAACCCAGCCAAGAATCTCTTCTACAGCTTCCTTCTGAAAGGATCCACCAGACCCCTCCACCATTTCTTTTTCTTTAAAATTGATCTATTATTAAATATTTTCCAATAAATTAAAGACACGATGAACATCATAAATTGAAAGAAAGAGCATCTGCACCAGATGCCTTAAGGAAAGCCCGTGTCTTATGACAGAAGCTTCAAATGCAATGAAACTCTCCCTTTGCCCAGTCTAATGTCACTTATGGACCAAAACTGAATGGAAAAATTATGAGCACTGCACTGATTGACATGAGGTGCTGTGGAATTGTCACAGAAAACAGAGCACCAGAGGAAAACTTCTCTGATCAGGTGATTGTAATCCTTTCATAGACCCAGTCAATAAACCCTAATATCCAAGTCACTAGTACGTTTCCCTTCATCACTACCATGGAGGAAAGACAATTTTACAAAAGCCAATTCCAGCCACATAGGGAGAAAGAGCTATCCTTCATTCAAAACAGACCATCTGAGGAAGGGATATATGGCTTCCCATCATGTGTGATAGCACAGATAATGCTGTTCAGATGTCCTCAAAAGCAATTACTAAAAGTAAAAGGAGGGGGAAAAGCTACATTGGTAAGCAGAGAAAAACCCAGAGAAAAAGTGAATGTTTCAGCACAATGGAACACGAACAGCACCATGAGCAGGCACCAGGGCCCTGCCAGGATCAGTCTCAGTTTTACAGGAGGAGAAAGCCTGGATTGTGCTCTGGGGGAGCGAGCGTTCCCCACGCAGGACATTTGCATGGGAGCAGTGCGCGCACGTCTCCTAAAGCCCCTCCATGCTTCACTGGCTAACAGGCACAGCCCAGTATGCAAATGGGGGTGTCCCAAAGACAATGGGACAGACATGCACTCAATGGTTACTGTCACCCAGCTCTTTGCCTGACATGCACACAAGCTCAGAGAACATTGATTGTCCCATAGACGCCGCTGACTGGAGGGAACGACCAGTCGGCTTACACCAAGACACATTTTTCACTCCTGACGTTTTGATAAAGGCTTATTGACCTAAATGAGACCCAAGTTATTCAGGGAACATCGGGGGTGAAAGTGCACAAGCTGTTCTTCATGGTCATACACAAAAACGCCAGGTATCCATTAGCAACTGGCAAATTCCCCCCTCCCCGCCCGTGGCTGTGTGACAGACAAAAGTGTTTTTAATATCTTGTGTTGCATAAATCTAATAAGCAGCCTCCTGGGGGTGGGGGAGGCTGATGGATTTCTGTCTGTGCGCTCTTATATTAGTGGCCAGAAACTTGTGCACAATTAAAAAGTACATTAGAAAATTATGTTCTCCTGAGCTACTAAAACACTCCCTGTATTTTTCTGATTAACAGCTTAACATGAAATTTACATGCGCTAGAAGAAAATAACGGCCTGAAAAACGTAAGTGAGCATGGGAATTAAAGCTCAGTCAAGGCGTTTTCTTGGTTAAAATTACACACACAAGAACTACACTGTGCAAAGAGCCATTCAACCCAATGTAACTTAATAGCAATCTCCTTTCTACAAGATGAAAACAGAAATAAAAAACTGAGATTAAAAACTTACATGGTATAAAGAGCCCTCTAAGATGTGACAGTCATGTACATTCATATTATGGGCATAGAGGGGCTGTCTCACTTAAGATCCAATACTTTTTTCCCTTTAATTATTGATTTCTCACTTCTGCCATCCTTCCTTGTATGGTGCCATTTTCATGCCTTCTCAGCCACATAATCCCATCACAGCCAAGTAAAATATGGCACAACTTAACTATCTGGTTACAGTACAACTCTCACCATCCAATGAAGGAACTTAGGCAGGATTAATAAATACACAGTTGCCTCACAGATATACCCATGCTATCTGCTAGTACAGTCCATAGCTCCAGAGTTCCCAGGGTGTCTTGTTAATAAATGCATCTTGAAAAGCCCTTCCTTTATTTCTCAATCCCCACTGGATTGAAAGAACTACAATCCCTGATGGGAGGCAGTCAACACCTGCATTGTGAAATAAAAGTACAGTAGCAACTCCAAAAGGAATTATAGAGTCCTAAAACTTAATGAAAGAGATGTTTTTTAGATACTGAATTAATAACTTGGGGGAAAAAAACCACACAAAACTGACAAAAATGAATCATGATACCACAACAACAGATATTTAACAGATACAGAAATGGTCTCTGGAGGCTAAGAATGCACCTGTATAGAGAATATATTGCCTGAGGCTCTGCCTGTAGACCTCAAAGCTGTAACTGGTCATGGAGCATCACGGACATTCAGGCAACCATTTGATGTGGGAGGGCTAGATAAGGTAATCTGAAATCTCTTATGAACAAAAAGGTCTTTACTTGGACTCTAGACCTTTTTCAACCACTCCATAAATGTAAGAGAGGTAAAACATGATCTAGGAGGAAGGAGGCATTATCTTACTCTGACTGGCTATAGAATACCCCAAACTGAAGACTACATACATCTTACTGCATCTCCCATGGAGGTGCCCTAAGAGGAAGGAGAGACAGGCACAGGGACACAAGAGGCACTGGTGAGGGGGACAGCTTTAAGATTCCTAAGTACACATTTCTTGTACTGAAGAATTTCCTCCCATCTCAACATTTCACTGGGAATACAATCTTTACCCACGTCTGCCATATCACAAGCTCTATTACATTATCCTCATAGGAGAGATAAATCACAATAAATTGTTATTCCCATAGTTCTGTCAAATCCAGCTTCAAGGATGATAAAGTTCCCATTAATTTCTTTGAACAATGAAATAATCCCTCATGTACCTTATACAGGGATTGCATGCCAACAACCATTACTTCAGCTCTAAGATTCCTGTGGCACTACTTGCACTAAAACCTATTTTTTAGCCAAGGCACTGGAATATTGCTGCTACAGAGCAGTAAGGTGGAACCTCCTCACAGCCACAGGCATCAGTAGTGGAGCAAGGACACTGCCACTGTTTTTTAGAAGTCATGGCAAGAAGGAGCCAAGAGAGGGGACAATAGATCTGCTGAGGCTAAAGTGACAAACAGGACACTTGCCATCAGTCAAAGGCTGTGAAGCTGGAATTGACAACAAACGGGATAAGCACCTTAGCAGGGATACAACATCTCTCTACTCTTTAAAGGCTGAAAAAAAGCAGGAGCATGTCTCTCTTACAGAGCAATCACAGTCTGTTAGAACACTTTGAGCTGAATGAACCTTAAAGATCACCTAGCTCCAACCTGCCTGCTATGGGCAGGGAGCTTTCCACTGGATCAGGTTGCTCAAAGCCCCATTCAACACTTCCAGGGATGGGGAATCCACGGCTTCTCTGGGCAAACTGTTCCAGTGCCTCACCAGCCTCACAGTGAACAATTTATTCCTAATATCTGATCTTAATCTGTGCATTTCAGTTGAAGCCATTCCCCCTTGTCCTGTCCTCTTGTAAAAAGTCCTCTCCAGCTTTCTTGTAGCCCCCTTTAGGTACTGGAAGGTGCTGTAGGGTCTTCCCAGAGCTTTCTCTTCTCCAGGCTGAACAACCCCAGCTCTCAGCCTTGTCTTCACAGGCGAGGTGCTCCAGCCCTCTGATCATCTTTGTGGCAATAGGTTTCACTTGCACTGACAGGAGGGCAGCACACAAAACCCAAAAGCTACAGGCTATGTGGTAATTTAATTCAGAGTCCACTTCTCAGCACACTGTTCACCTGACACATCAGGGCTTGCAAAATGCTTCAGACAGCACTTCTGTACAGCCCGAGCAGGGCATGCAAATTAACAGCAGCAAAGGCAACTGTTTCGTCTAATCTCACCCACTTTGTATAGAGAGGCCCCTCTTTGTTCTATTGAGAAAGGCAGGATTTTTTCCTGAAAGCTGTACTGTGCTTTCTAAGATACACACAACAGCAAAATCAGATGGCAAGCACACAAAGACTCAATAAAGCAAAAATCCCAACTTGATGAAGTACAAAGATGAAAAATAGAAAGACAAATGGTTTCTCATATATATAAACACTTACTGAGCAACAACAAGTCTCAAAAACGCTATTTAGGATTGGAGATTTTTTTGCCCCCTACTTAACCTCCTCACTTCCAAAGAGCTCTAAATTACATCTTTTCACAGGAAAACAAATAATGCTAAGTTTTTAAAAAATGTTTGGTTGTTCTGTTCTTTTGGAAGACTGATTTCATTTGCTAAAATTCTTTATCTAGCAAATTTGGCACCAAATGATTAAACAAGCTACAGAAAACCAAAACCACTATATCAGTATTAGATTTCTTATTTCAGAGGCCCATAATTAATCCCAAGTTACTGGACATCATTAAAGCTCCCTTATTAATGTTTTGAATTAAGATGAAATGTTTCCATTAGTGTTCATGTTCTGAATAAAATGGATGCTTACTAAGAGACAGAGCTAGAACAGTTGCTTGTGACTTTTTTTATTTTCCCTTAATCAGTGCTGAGAACACAGAACAATAGCACTGGGACCATTAAAGAATTCAGGCCTCCAATTTTGGGTTGAAATTTTCCCAAAGGCTCCAAGCAACTAAATCCTATTGAATTTCAATAGGAGTCTGGTACCTAACTCCTTTAGGTGTGTTTAAAAAGCCTTTCACTGATTTCCTTCGCTCTTGTCTCACTCGAGGTTTCAGCCAAACCCAAATGCTGGCAGCTGGAATTTTTCCACCAGCCCCAAAAGGCGTCAGATGTTGATGGTGTGACTTTGCAGGTGAAGGCATGGTCTGGGAGCACGCCTTGCAACAACTTTCCACACCATCACCCCTGCACAAGTCTCCTCATAATGCAGTTGTCTTTAGCTTCTGGACGTGGCTGCTGATGATATCCACCAGGAATCTGCAGACGTGAATTAAGCTGGGCTCGCACATTTATTTTATGGCACTCGTTTTAATGTGGAGCTCTCCCCCAGCACAAAGTATGCTCAAGAGGTAGGGTTCCAACCCTAACTATTTGGCAAGACAGAGAAAGTGTCAACATGCTAACCCTGACAAAAAAATGATTAAAAATCCCTACTCCTTTCTGTTTATTTCGTGAACCTCTTATTCAGGGCTTCATAAAAGTCTCTAGAAGGAATTCATTCAGGACCCTCTCCTTCAAAATGAAAAATGCTCTGGCTTCTACCCAGTGCACATATGCTTAATTTTATATCTTACTGAATTCAAAGGAGCTATTCACCTACACTTCAGATGAAGCACACATAAACACAGCTCACAAATATGCAAACTCATTCATTAGTACATACAATCTGCTAATACGAGTACAAGGAACTGCTACAGACTATTAAAAAAAAAAAAATCAGTGTAAGCCAAGCAGGTCTGTATTTCTGTGTTACAGAGAACTGTCATAATAACACTATTTACACAGTGGCTATTTTCCTTGATCTGAGCATTTTCATCCTGTCAAGTATCTTGTAGCATGCTTTTTATTAAACAACCTTTCTCACTCCTTTTTTAAAAGGCTACTTCATATCTTATACTAAGCAGCTCAAAAGTCTTGCCTTTGCTCCACAGCCAACATGGAATTTATTGAGGGACCCCAGGAAGAGACTGTATGCCTGTTGTTTTCCAGCTACAAATGACAGGGCAATAAAAGCCACTGTGTCCCCGAGCAAAGCATATTTCCTTTATACCCTTACACTATCATTTTACAACACTACTCTATTCTAAGATAAAATAAATATTGCACAGTATCTCTTATCTGTAAGCAGAGTCACACAAAAGGAAGAATTTGGCTGTGATCTGCCTAGCTTAACTTGCACTAGCTCTATTCTGTAGAGCTAAAAGGAAATACAAGGTTAAGATGACATTTTTAAGACATAATGGTCAACCTGCTATAAAATTTGATAAGAGCAATACTTGGAATCTAGTGGTTTCAAACATAATGTACCTTTTTTGTTGTTTGAGGCCATATTGTAATAGCACCCAGGAAGCATCAACACAAAGAGAAATTAGAAGGAGCATTGATAAAACAATATTTTTGTTCCAGTGGTTTTGAAAACCTGCTCCTCACCACCCACTCGAGTGCTGCAAGGCAAGAAGCACTGTGGATGGAGGCACAGCTGGATATGCACAGAGACACCATGAGCCCCCCCCCATCTAGATCCCATAAGCTATTTATTTATGGCCTGTTTCAACAGTTTGTTCCTACAGAAGCAGATACAGAGTATGCTGAGAAGTACTTTCTGATGAAGTTCTAACTTCTTACCTCTCTTGCACAGGCAGAACATCTCCCAGAGGCCCATCCCTCCCTCCAAGAAGTGAGTTATGGAATGGTCCTGTGTGTTAGCCTTGCTGCAGGATTCTCAGCTCTGGCTTTGCTGCTCTCCTCTATGTGGTTTTTGGTTCTATGGGACTCTTTCCGGGATGTGAGGTAATTTCCACAAGTAAGAAGAGTGAGAATTCACCAAAAGCAGGACATTAATTCTATATTTATTCATTATATCCTCTTCTTCTAGAAGCAGCATGTTTTCAAAATTCATCCTCCAAAACTAGGATTTCTGGCCTGAGCAATGAACATGCTCTTCCATAAGAGTTTAAAAATAAATAAATTTTAAGTGAATTACACTGGTTTCAACTTCCTCCAGATTTAAAAAAAAACAAACAAACAAAAAAAAAAAAAAACAAAAAAAAAAAAAAAAAACCTTAATTTTTCTCTGGTGTCCCAGGAAAAGTTCCAGTATAAAGAAATCAAGTTCTGAAACAAAATCTTTTCACACACCTGGGTGACCATCATTCAGTTACCACTATCAGGCTCAGCACTGATAAGGGTTCAAGTGCCATATTTCTGTTTGACATTCCCATAAACACAACCTGCTTTTGCCTCAACATATTTGAGCTCACTCCCAGGCCTGCTCCAGGGAATACACATCATGCTCTTCCACACAGCTGCAAAAACAGTCACACACTAAACCTGCAGTCCAGGCACTTAATACTCCTCACAGGAAAACACATGTGCTAGTTTAAGCTAATAAAAACCCTCTCAGATGCCATATGTACACAGCCCATTCAGTCAGCATTTTACAGTTGCCTCTAAAATTTGTGAAGGAGGAGAGGAGAGTTATTTGACATGCAAAATAAACGTAACTGAAGGCACCAAAGTCAGCATTTTCAGCTAAGTGGCAAACACATTTCACACACTGGAGGAAGGGGGCTCCTCCTGGTGCCAGTTTCCTGCGCCCGTTGCGGCCAGCGAGCACCCAGCAGTCGTGGCTGTCATTCAGCACATCAGGATCAGGCATTCCCAAATGGGAACCTCATTCAGACCAACCCAAGCACATGGCCAGTGCTGTGCAAACTCTCTCCAAAGCTTTGAGAGCGTTCCAAGGAGACCAAGCTAAACTCACATTTGCAAAATGCAGATATAAGCCAGACCTCTCTGAAGTCGCATACCCCATTAACCAAGCTACCGTTATGTGCACAGACTTATATTTTCACATGAATTCATGTTTCTATCAGTTTGGGGTCCAACATAAATAAATGGTGCAGAGGCAGCTCTTTGCAGAATTCAAAGTTACTAAAGGAGAACTGCAGCTCTGTGAAACTCCCTTCACTCACTATCACCTTTCCTCCGCTCCCTTTACAAATAAAGGACAAGTGCACTATTCATTGCTGGAAGAAAAAAATGCTTTAAAAAGCCATGGCCTTCTCAGCAGCAGTTGGTCTGAGCTTCAAGACATCAAATACCTCAGGAAACTAATGGGCATTATATGGAATGATTTTTTTTAAAAAAACCAAACCAAAACAAACAAACTACCAAGCTGGTATTTGGCAGAATTCAGCAACACCTTACTCCAAAGTTCTTTGAAAAAGGAGCGACCTTGTAAAAGCAATGTCTTGGACATGTCAGGAGTAAACTCAAGACTCTGCACAATACCAAACAAAAGTCACCCAAGCAGAAGAATCCATCCTGCAGAGCAGTAGTTGAAGAGTTAAAAACAATTGCCACTTAAAGTGATGGGCACAAGGAGCATGGTTTGGAGAGAGATGAGCCTCTTCTGTGCTGGAACACTGAGCAATGAAGGTCAGACTCAGAGTACACTTTAAAATACACATTATTAGAAGAACCAAAGCATTGGTTATGCATTGTAAATGCATTAACATATCAGAACATCCAACTGGCAGCAGTAGAGCAGAACTCCATATTACTGCACTTATTTTTTCTAAACCTTGAGGCATAGCTGCTCTTTATGTGAACTATACTTCCAGGTGATTCATTGAAGAATTTTTTTGAGGAATAGCAGAATTTTCTAGGCTCTTCTCTCTGATCTGAGATTTACTGTTGCCTAAATTACTAATTAAAATAAACATACCTTTGTAACCCCACATTTTCCAAATAATTTTTCCCAGTAAGTGATGAAGGAAATGTCACTCTTACTCTACAGTTAGATAAATTCTGTCAATAATTATAAAACTTTTCTTGTTTAATGATCAGGATATTTTAATGTCAAAAGATCATCTGATGTTTTACCCTATGCTTCATATCTTCTCTATAGTTTTCTATGCTTACTCTTTAAAAAAATTGATTTTTCATATGTCTGTTCTGCTTAAACTTCTCAACATCCCATTAGATGTTAGATGTGATATCAACAAAAAAACTTTAATCTGGACACCAAAGACCTTACTGACAAATCAGAGAGCCAAGATTACCCACTGGAACAAAAAATGCTCAAGCCACAAAAAAATATATGTGTTCAGCAACAACAGAACTAGTGAAAACTTACACTTGTAGCATTTGTCTTCAACAAGTGAAGCAAGAGGTTATACTAAAGGTGTCCTTGCTTTAAACATCAATATTGACTAACTCACAATGCAAACCACCACTCTGTGTGAGTGGCAACTGAAACATGTGACATTCCTCACATCACACCATTACTGAGAGGTGATAATGTTTTTTCCACTGTAAAAAATTCTTTTATAGCAATATTTTCTCAGTATGCAAAATAAATAATTACAGACAAAGTTATTTTCTAAGACTAAGTGAGAGGAAAAGGAGTGGGTGTCCTGATGCACAACCACCAAACACTGACACATGAATAGTGCACATTAAGCTAAACCAGCTCTGCTAAAAATGACTTTAATGACAACCTCATGTTTCCCCTTTCCCCAACACATAACACATTCACATTTAACTTTGTCAATTGCTAGTGCTTGTTTAGGGTTTAATTCATAATACTTGCATTACACTAGAAAGGGACTGCCTTGTGTACAATGTGCATTTCCTCATCAGCTGAATGGCCAAAGGAAACCTACTAGATATGTAAATATGTAGATATGGATACTGCTGTGTCCAATAACTGGGCATTTGAATATTTATAAGCTATTGCACTTGGGATAGCAAAGCTGATGACATGAGTGCAAGCTTTTAGTAAGCCAAACAATAAAGCTTTCCTCATTAGAAATCTGCCCTTGGCATGCTACATCAGAGGATTCTCCTATCATGTATCACATTACTTATCCCAAATGGCACAATGATAAAGTTAGAAATGTTGTGCCTATTTAAACATCAAGATCTATGGTGCTCTAAATGTGGTAGAAACTCTCTGGTAATCCTTTATGTGGTTTCACACCCTTTGAGAAACAGTAATGAGTATTTTATGCTATGAAGACATGGACTATGTTCATCTTGGGTGCTAAATTACTGTGAAAAACACTGAGAAAGCCCTCTTTTTTGACACTTTGTGAATTTATTGCTGGCTCATGGAACTGACTTTGATTACTTTTTAGCTTTAAAATAGAGAAAACAATGGGGGTGGTGGAATGAGCTATCAGTTCTCAGAGCAACACCAAGCAGTTACCAGTGTGCAACTCCTCAAACTGCCATGAGAAATCATCTTGGACTGCTTCAATGTTAAGTGCAGCATAAAACGTGGATTTTTTTTTTTTTATTTCTTTTGGTATTTGTGTACTAACTGGCTACTGCTCTGATGATTTCCACAGAAATTCCAGCCACATTAGCTTTGGCAGCAATTAAAGAGTACTTCTGGAATCTTTAACAACATTCAAGGAGTTCCTTTTAACTTCACTTCAAGTTCTGTGGTTCTCTCTCCTCTTTAAAGCAGGGAAAGCAGGGTGGTTTTTTCAACCTTCGACTTGTTTTACTTTTAAAATAAATGCAAAGACAAGTCAGTCAGAACTCAGGCTCAAAGGAGCCCCACTGAAGCATTTATTCCTCTTTGGGAAGCTCATCTTTTGCTCAGGTTGTACCTCCTCACTGCTGCTCAGCACATTGTGCAACCCTGCCTGTAAGCCAACACAATCACAGGACCCAATGATAAAAGAAGCTATTCAGAGTTTTGGCAGGAAGAATACCTCTGACATTTTGTTTTGGGATTAGACCTCAGTCTTGAGGCTTTAACACTAAGTTGCCCATGGTACATGCACAGATCTGATTTCTGACACTTCTTCACTCTGTAACAATTTTTTTCTTGAATATCCCCATCCCATCAACGGGATGGCCACTGAAGCAAGCTGCCATCTGCAACAGACAAGCACAGTTGAGCCTATCTGTTGAAAAGGGAAGACTGCACCCTTACACCACCTGTATCTGAGTACTGAGCCACATAATCAATAATTTATGCTTCCTGAAAGCAAACCACAGAAAAAAACACCAGCATGTAGCCAGGCATCAGAAATGCAACTACACCATGTTCCAAACACCAGCTAAACTCTTAAAAACCTCTGCAACCACATGTGATGTGCTTTTAAGCATGTTCATGACTATGAAACAACTATACAAGCAACATTAATACTTATACTGATTAATTAAATTAGCAGTAACTGCTGGGCTAGAAAGCGACCTCATGGGGACTGCAAACTCCAAGTACTTGAATAAGGTAAAAAAGCATAACTTTTTCTCCAGTTAGGGGGGAGAAACAGGGATGTACAAAGGGAAATCCACATCAAGTGTCCTAGGCACGATGAGATGTAAGCAGCTATCATTTCAGGAGCACCTACCCTTTTCCATGAAGGGACAGCATATGTGACTGTCTTATACCCCCTAACCTAACAAACAGCTAAAAGCTACAAAAAACCCCAGTCATCCCAGAAGAACTGCTTTGAACTCAGCTCAGAGCAACAGTGCAAAAAGCAGAGGAAATTTACTGAGGAAATTTACTATCAGGTCTCACTTGAGAGAGATGTTTGTGTGTGGTCTCTATTTTTGGGCTGCTCTCCCTAGAGAGGTCCATGGGATTACCTTGTCTACCTCCGGTTTCCTTCTCAAAACTCCCAAATCCATGAGTTGATCTGGACAGATCAGAAAATCAGGCATGTCAGAGGAGATTTAAACTTCCTGAAAATGTTGTTAAAATAAGGAGCCCAGTGGAAAAGAAATACCCTCTCTACACCCTGAGAGGAAAGATTTCATGTGAATAACCACACTGACTGGAATTCCCTAATTTTTATCAACATCCAGCTTCAGGAAGACTCACTGCAAGTTTCAACCAAAGCCATTTGGCTTCATAAGAACAAGCAAACAAAATGCAAAAAGGCAAACAATCACCCACCTCAAGACCACCAAAGCACCCTCATACCTCAAGTCTTTGTACAATAATATCATCATTTTTCTCTGATTAAGTAGATTTTTTTCTTATTGATTCCTATAGCCAAAAACTTAAAACTCTGAAATCAAAATGTTTGTTTCTCAGTTTCAAGGACAGTTCATTAGCCATGAAACTCAATATGAAGTCCAGAATGGAAAAAGAAAGCCTTGCTTCATGCCATCTTTATCACCAGTCACCCCCATTCTCATTGTTACATGAATGTTTCCAGATTGGAAATAAAAGCATTTGGGGGGGGAAAAAAAAAAATCTGATACCCACTTTCTTTGGTTTAACTCCACAGAGAGATGTAACTCTTGGCTCATCAGAGCATGAGCTCAGCAGACAAAGAAAACCAAAGAATATTCATTCAATAAGGTACATGCATTCATCAGGTAATCAGTCACTTCTCCAATCAACTCACATTGATTAAACTTCTTTCATTAACTGATTTCAGCTCATCTGGTTTATTAACATCTATATAACCCACCTGGGGCCCTTGAACATCTGCTGCACTTGTCTGATTGGGGAAGCTCAGGCCCCTTCCTTTATTATTATAATAATTTCTCAGATTTCTGTTAAAGCCTTTAGATGTCCTTTAGATCTTTCTAAAGAACTATGGCACCTAGCAGCCCTTATTCTCCATAAAATAATTTATATTGCTGTTGTCCAGCAGAGCAGAACACATTTCTCTCATTCAACCCCACGTGCTCAAACAGAAGTCATGGGTAGGGCTTCTCAAAGACTGACAGCTCTGCTGGCCTTCCATAAACAGAGACATACGGTTCTGGCTCATGCCTGTCCACACATTTTCATTTTCTACATGATGATGGTCACAACAACCCACTGAGCTCCATTATTTGTAACCAGGAATAAGTCAGTAGTGGGTGTGGTGGAAGATCAAGCATTTCTTTGTGCCCCACACATTTAGGATGTTCTTCTTGGGCCACTCCAGAGACATTTTTCTGCATGCATTATTCTTCCAGAAGAGCTATCATCCTCTACAGTCATTTATTGGCATATGAAAAATATGCAATGATGTTCTAATGTGCAAATGGAAAAAAAAAGTTTCCATTCTTCTATTTCCTCCAAATTTCTGAGTGTTGCACAGATAGCATGAGCTGATAAATTTTATGGTAAACAGGAAAACAGCAACAGCCAACGTACCCAACCACCATGTCCTCAGTATAGTCTCTGCCTATTGGATGCAGAAGTTGTTGCACAAAAATCAGTTGAGAATTTTCCTGTATTGTACACAAGATTATGATCTGCAATTGGTTTAATTGATGCTAAATAGCTCAAGACTTTGACACGTATTCAACACATATTTTGAAGTTTATTTTTAGCTGCATAACTGCTCAGAATATTTCTTTTGAAAATACGTAAGAGTTAATTGACCCAAGATTTTGTGGGCAGGGAATGAACTTTTTTTAGAGTACAGGCCATAGTATGTTAACACAGACATTATCTCACACTACATAGAGATTCCCTAAGATGAAAGGCTTAGAGGGCTCACTGTATAATAAAAAGAGCTCTTATAAGAGGAAGAAATAAATATTTAGAAAGAGAAAATTATCTTTGAATTCATAAAACACACCCCACACTGAAGAATCGCCTCCTATTAGACAGAAACATCAGCACAGGGAAGAGAGGGAGGTGGGGTAATGAGCACAAGCAATAGCTTTCCTTACCAAAATATTTATCTTAAAGTAGTCAGATAATCCTTGACTTTCAAAACTGCTGAACCAGTTGGTTCTACCTCATGTTCAGCACCATACTATTAAACCAAGTCAAAAGTTTCTGTGGTTACTATCAGATGCAATGAGCTGATTTCCCGGGAGAATTGGCTACACTGACCAGATGTCTGCGGGCAGCTCCTGCCCAGATCCAGCAGGAGCAGCACATGCAATCCTGCTCTGTTTCTATGGAGACAGGCTTTCCCATCCACTCTGCAGCCGGGCTCATGGTGGCTACCAGCTGTTGTCTCGACTTGCTCTCCATCAGCAGGGACGGAGCACAGAAATGGGAGACGTAGGGCTGAGCTTCTCCCAGACCCCACCAACTTTAACCGCAGCCTCCAGCCACCCCCAGTATTCCCAGCCGCTGCTCAGGCTCCTTGCCATTGTCCAGGGCTTCCTCTGCTGCTCTGGCAGCCTTGGGATGGGTCAGTGGCAGCCCACAGCTGATGGCTGCACCGTGCTCAAGTGCTGGGCTGCAAACTTAAGGATTCCCCAACTCCCGACATTCCCATCAGAATGGTTTGTGAGCTTAAATTTAAACCTCCAGCAGAAACCCATTTCAGGTTCCTGACATTATTCTCGCTCTGTACTTTCAAAGAAAAACTTTGTGGATTAATGGCTCCCTATCCATCCTGCAAGGCTGGTTAATGCCTTCAATCCCCATTGCTTTTTAACTCCTGTGGAACTTTAATCCTTCTCTGACCATGCTGATGAGCTGCAGAGAAACAACACCGGTCAGGATTTTCATTCTTGCATTTTCTTTTTGAATGCAGCCAAGTTCAAATGTCTAATTATAACATTGCAGAGTTAATGATCAATTTAACAAAAGCTTTAGAGTATCTTTGAAGTCATAACAACATGCCAAAGGGGGGTTTAAAACGTTAACTGCACAGGGAGCATACGTAGAGAGCTTTCTTGGGATTATCTCTCTCACTTAACAAAGTTGAGTCATTTCAGAATACTTCAGCAACCCCATGGCTCGATCTGGTTGCCACATAGCACAGAGCTCCAGCTAGTGTTTATTTTATAGCTCTGAGCAGCACCAATCATTACCCTATTAATTCAAGCATGTTTAATTCAATGTCCTTCAACTACTCAGTCATGCCAATTTGTAACTCTTAAGCAACTCCAGAAAGGTACAGCTTGTCACCACATTTGTACCTAACAGGCGCTAATCGCTGGGGTTAGATATACAATGTAAGCAGGGTATATATAAGGACAGCTAGAAGTGATACTCACTGAAACATAGGATATGCAGCCTCTGCTGCTTTGGCTGGAGGCACGCTTTTCCCCACTTAGTGCACAGGTTGAATCTGCCTTCAGATGCACATAACTCCTGCTAATGTCAGTGTGCTATAAATACACATCAGAGGGCGCAGCCTGACCTGTTTACTTTTATATCTGACATATGTAGCCACTCATATTTTGTATATGTTAGGCACCACTGCCACGCTGAATCAGCACATCCAAAAATAACAATAAGGGCATGCTCAGCCTACAGCAGGACAGACAGAGCAGCCAGTCTCCTCCCTGCCTTCCTGCCATGTCGCATTTCAGGCTATGTTGCATTTTTGGCTATAGGTAAGTGCCAAAAAGGATAATACAACATAGTTCCTCGTGTAATGGAGAAGCAAAAGAGAGAGCTTTATTCAAAGAAACACTACACTTTATAGGGTAGGACGTGAAAAACAAAATAGAAAAGACTTATTGGTCCAAAAAGGCAACACCTCTTGGAAAACATGCTTTCTGCAAAATCTCATGAGACATTTTGCAGAGGGCTTTTTGTGTCCCCAGTTCAGGTATCAGACAAGGGTGAAGCTGAAAGGCATTAACCTACCTTAAGGGTTAAACCAAGAGTTAGGGTAACAAAACAATTACAGATGAGGAGGCAGCCATTCCTGGTCCTCCAAGATTAGTTGGGGAGGAAAAAAAACTCCAAAATCTAAGGCTGCCCACAAGATCCCTGCCAACATTTTCTTTTGCGCTCTGCTGAAGAACAGGGCTGGACACATCTCCTATTTTAAATTACAAGTGAGGAAAATGTCTCTCCTTTTAGCTGTGGACAATCTGTAGTGCTGGGCACTACAAGAAGAACATTTCAGGAGTATAACCAACCGATTTAACAGCCACCCTGTGGCTTGTGCTGAGGGACAGGGCTGTAATGAAGAACTTGTAAGCACATAGGGACTTACACGTGGGACTTTATCAACAAAAAACACGTGTAAATGTTTTTTCCTTAGTGCTGCAGTTACAGACACAATGACTGTATGGTGACACGTAGGATAAGTAAAAGCAGAAAAACTACATCAGCAAAAATCAGTGTTTCCTCCCTAAATCAGGTGGTGCAAACAGATTTCCTTTCAGATCTCCTGGGAGATTACATCTTATTGCTTTCTTCATTTAAAGCCAATTTCCCTAGACCTTATCTACACAGCAATTTCCACTTCATGGTGAGTTTGTTCATTACATTCAGGTAGCTGCCCCCACAGCCCTGCCATGGCAAAGGATTACAGATGCTTGAGACTAAAGATCACTTCAGCTCTGACAAAACATAAAGCAATAAAGAACAGAAAGCAGTCAGTCTGCATGACACTAAAAAAGGCTTTCAATGAACCCCCAAGTACACCACTCCTGCAACTAAACCTTAAGGCTGGCTTCAGGAGAGGTTTTCACTTTAACTCCAAAGATTACTCTTTCCAGAGATGATCATGGCATTTATATTCCACAGAAGTAAAGGGATTTTTTTTTTTGTTCTATTTCAAAGCAACTTTGCTAGAAAGATCACATGACGAAATGATATTCAGACATCACAACCATGCCTATCCTTTTTCAAAGTGCACAGCACAGACATTGTACTGCAGTGGCACTACAGAACTGTGCATATTTAATAAAATCCATCTGCATCCAGCAATGGAGAATGAGGTATCAATTTTGTTTGTTTCATCATGCTTTGAAAGCACAATACCTGATTTAAATCAGAAAAACATGCAAGTTCATCAACTCTCCTTAACACATTAAGGACCCTGAAATCAGGAGGTGCATAACAAGGCACTACGTTTTCTAGTAGTATTTTAGTGATGTAGTTGCACAACAGCTATAAATAAGCATGATACCCTGAGAAAAAGAATTCACTTTGAAATATTCCAGTGGTTTAGGAAGTCCTATCCCATCTTCCAAACTGATAAGCACCATGAGCAAAATTTGCACAGCTGAGAAAAAAAGGCTGGATTCTTTTAAGCCTAGACTGTCAGAGAGATGGAGTGACAAGACATATGTCAACTGACACATCAGAAAGATTCACTCATGCTTTTTAGAGATTTTAGGAGCTTGTGTTTCATTTCAGAAATACACAACTAGGCATGCATTTGTTTCACCTCACTTTCTGCTCTTAGCTGGAACCCCCATGGCCCCATCCATAAATCTGTGCAGGAGAGGGGCATCTGCAAAAACCACACTGAGGCCCTGCCTTTGCCATCTCAGCCTCAGGTTAGATGGTATGTGCTCATACTTGAGCTCCAAGCAAAAGCAGCACTCAGGTTCCTAACAGCTATGAAGTACAAACACAAAAAAACCCCAAGTCACACCAAGAAAGAGCTTTGCAATACTACTGTGAAGTAAATGCACTGATTTTCTGCCAGGTCCAACAGCAGGGATAAAAGAAGAGAGTGTGTGCCAACACTCCATAGGCCATAGAATTCTCATTCTATTGCAGGAAGTTAACCTGAGACCAACAAATGTTCAAACCAATGATTCAGGCTGTGAACAGCTGCAGAAGCCTCTGCAGATGACTGTCTCCCACCTCTAATAGGAAAAAATCAGAGCCAGGGGATGAGCAGGTGAATTTTTTGTTCCCCTGATACTCAACAGAAACCATCTCATAGGTTCAATGGTTTCCTTTTCAGAAAAATAAAAAAACCCAAAAAACACCAAAGTGCAAACCAGCACCTTACAATCCCTTCTCACATTTATACAGCTCAGATTCCAAACACCCAAAAAACTCGGAGAGATTCTTCATTTTTAGGCATTATGTTTTGTGGTGCAACACACATTTAAAAATTGCTACTGCTAACTTGTCACTTTTTGTGCCAGTTCATCAAATAGTTTGTATCTAGCAAATCATAGCTCTAATTTTTTGGCACAGGAAAGCTCCTTAATGTATTCATATGATGGCAAAGGTCTCCATGTGTTTAAAATCAACAGTTATGTCTTTCTCTGTCCAAAAGATACCCTGTTTTGAACAACAATCACTGCAGACCTTACAACAGTAGTAGAAGTAACATGACAGCATGTCACAAATATCAGGAGGATGACCTGCATTTTGAGGCTCCTGTAGCTGAAGTCTACTTCCCCTGCAGAAGGTTGCAGTGCACAGGTGCTCCAAACAATTAAAACACTACCCAAAGCTGGAATCTCTGTCCAAACGGGAATAAGTAGCTAAATTCAAGATACATACAAAAAAGGTTAGGCAACATCATCATTTCCCTTGAACTTTTCCTTAAATTGTTTGGTTATGTACCTAAATGATGTATTTATTGCCAAATGGGTTTTTAAATGCACTTACTAAAAGAAATACACATTGCACTACTATAATTCTTGACTAATCACCAGTTTCTAAAACATGCATGTAGCTTTTAAAATCCACCTGCTTTGATTCATCTAATGCCATGCACTACAGCAAGACAGAAATAAAACATGTTATTTAAAGCTTTCCATAACAGAACAGTCAACAATACTTGATCAAAGCTTTGCTTTGACTGTGCCATATTTGTTTAACTACTACTGCTTATTTTAGCCCATATAAAGAGTTCTGAAGAACATAACCTCAGTAGATGCCAGAAGAATGTAGCTTTTAAACATAACCTTACATTCAAAGAGCAAAATCAAGCTCTAACAACATAAGCAAGTAAAATTCTCTCATGTACACAAAGCTTTCCTGTGTGACTTTTTTTTTTCTTTTTTGAAAGATTTAGTGGCAAAGCCAGGATCTAAGTATTTTCCCTTATAAATAATTCAGAAGACAGTAGAAAAACTCATGCATGGTTGTTGCTATCTGGCAAAAGCTATTTGAATACATTTAAAATTTTTACTTTAGTATTTTATTACCAGAAAATCAAGCATTTCACATCAGAGTAGGTTTTGTTGGCTTCTGTGTGGCTTTTTTCTTAAAGTCAAGTCTTTTAAGAGGGGTTGGTTTCGTTTTTAATCTGGTGTGTTTATCTGTTTACCAGAATCACATTCTCCCACTTCAAGGTGTTTTCTGACTTTATTACTTAACCTACAGGAGTGGTTTGACCCTGGCTGGACACCAGCTGCTCACCAAAGCCACTCCATCACTCCCTTCCTCAGCTGGTCAGAGGAGAGAAAATATAACACTCATGGGTCAAGACAAGGACAGGGAGTGATCAATCACCAGTCACTGTTTTGGGCAAAACAAACTCCACTTGGGGAAATTAGCTTCATTTATTGCCAATCAAATCAGAGCAAGATAATGAGCAATAAAACCAGATCTTGAAACACTTTCCAGTCACCCCTCCCTTCTTCCAAGGCTGAACTTCACTCTCAAATTCTCTTCCTCCTCCCTGCCAGAGGAACAGGGGAACCCCAGGAATGGGGGCTGTGGCCAGTTTGTCACACATTGTTTCTGTCCTTTTACACATTTATTATTTTAAACATTTATTGTGTAGAAAGGTGAAAATGGAGTTTTTTACTCTGAATTAGCAGTAATGCTGCACTGAATCAAGCAAGATCAATACTTCTGTGAATTACAAAGGGCCACAACTTTATTTCAATTACACTGGAAAATATAACCAGTAGGTACCAAACCTGGATTTAAAAACCCTTCCCACATGAGTAGGGAATTATCATCTGTAGCTCAGCATTTACATTAGGAGTGAAACCTTGGTATCCACTAAACTCAACAACAGTGCAGCAGGTATTGACATTTAGGGCTTACAAATGCATTTTCAAGACTGATCTGCTCCACACATATTCATGGTGCAGCAGGCAGGGAGGATTATAAGAAAATCAGCTAAAAATGCTGCTTTCCATCTGACTCCAAGGTTAGTCATGTTTCACAGGGTTTCCATTGCTAATAATAAATGTGTCCCTGCCAGCAGAGTTAATCACACCAGACAAACACAAATACAACCCATCATTCCACAAAACAAATCCTGAAAGAAAAAATTTCACATAGCTTTTCCTTCCACTAGCAGTGTATCTCTCCTTTGGAGTAATATAAAAATTAAGTTTTGTACAATTCCGCCTCACACACAGAGAAATGGCAGTCCAGGAGTCTAAAGCAAGCTCACAAATATTTTTGTTTCTCCTAGACAAAAACAAATCTCCTCAAGCCAGACTGCAAAGAGCAAAGGTCTTTGCAAAAACAGTAAATGCCTTTGGCTACTTAAAATACAATGTTTATTTTACTTCAAAGATTTTCAGACTAAATTACCTTAAAGCAAAAAGCGCAAGCAAAATACCTTGGTCTCCTTTTCTTTCCCAAACTCTTAAAACCTGCCAGTTGGTCTAGACCTACATATCACAGGCTAAAATAAATAAGTGCATCTTTCATGACATTTATTTCACAAACACCACTAGCCAGATGCAGCAGCTATGCTTTAAACATTCTGGCATCCCTTTTCAGCCCTGTTTCCGTTTCCTTGCACCTCCCTTCTGATGTGGCCCCACCTAGGATCAGTCACCTTCCCTGGGGGAGGAAGGGTGTGCTGGCACAGCCCAGCCCTGCCAGATGTTTTAGGGAAGCCTCATGCCCTGGCTGCTGCTTGCTCAAGAGACAGAGGAGGCATTGCTCAGGGCTAAGCTGCCTGCTCATGGGCTCTAGCTGAGCTCTCCAACTTCTGGATTAATACCTAAAATAAGAAGGCAATTCACAGAATAAAACAGAGGGAGGGTGTGTGAGAAGAGATACCCTGTTTATCTGATGGTTTGGGCATCTATCATTGGTGCCAACAGGTAATTTGTGATGTACAAAATGAGCACAGATCTGGGGAAGTGTCCTTCAGTCAGTCCAGCCACCTACTGCTTTTATCTTAAAAATATATAATATCTATACTTAGATGTAATACTGGGGTCTCCATATCATGCTTGGGCCCAGGCACCACCAGCAGCACATGAAATAGGTGCAGCAATCACAGAAACACGTTCTTGGAAGCTCACAGGAAGCCCAGGGTGGAGATGTGTGAATTTTTCTCTTGCTCGAGGACAGGCCTGCCTGCCTGCCTTCTTCCAATGTATTCTCCAGCTAGGAAAGCATGAAATAAGTACAGGCACATTCCCAGAAAAGACAGAGCCATAAAGGCTCTACAGGATTGCAAACTTTAATAACACTTAGTACAGATTTTTCTTTTAAGAACTGACTTTGTCAGGGAGAGTGAGAACCCAGCTGTAGACTCTAATTTTTGTTCTTTGTCTTCCCTGCAATCACATCTTATCTTCCCATACTTCGGCCTTTCTTCTTTAAATCATTAAAGGAGACTGGAGAACTGCTTTTTTTGGAATTGGCCCATGAAATAATAAGCTATATATATTCATCTTACAGACATGTTCAAGCATAATCCCACAACTTTCTGCTTTATTATCATTTTCCTGACTTTTGAGGTGAAGACAACGAATCCAGTAGTCTGGCACAGTTGAACATGTGATACAGTTCAAACAAAATTTCTCTTGGGAAAAGGCTTGTCTGGTGACACTGGCAGCACTAGTGGCTGACCCCTAGGGAAGTGGGACAGTCACACACAGATGGGAAACAGCCAGGAAGGGACTACATGGAAGCACTGAAACATTAGACCCTACCTCGTGGCTGAAAACTCAAGTGCGAGGTCCAGATGCTGAAGTCTGAATGTGTTAGCATCACTGTTAGGGAGCTGACACTAAGTGACAGATAGATTATATTACATAAAGTTCGATTGCTGGCTGCCCACAATGGCTCCTAATTCAAACAAAGGCCTGATAAGCTGCTGACAATAAATAAATCAAAGCAAAAAGCACACTGCTTTGAAACTTTAGCCTTACAGCCAGGAACATTACAGAAAGCTCATTTGTTAAAAGAGCTGCTTGATTTTGACCTAATACTGCTTTACCAAAGAAACTGAAAATTATTGATTTCCTCTGTTATGAATTGAGATGAATAAAAACCTAAGAGATTACAAATAAGAAGCCTTCTTTGTTCTGTATATCACTTTGGCCATGCTGGTCAGTCAGATGCCACTGCTTTTCTTCCTGCTCCCACAGCATGTGAAAAGTATCTCACTAGGAAATAAAACAAATCAAGAGAATACAAACCAAAAATATTTCCCAGGACTTTTACTGATTGTCTTCAGCCTTATATCTAGGACTAATAATAAGTAATAAAAACAATAGCAGTTCTAAAGAATTTCCCATACTGGTTCAATTTTCATTTTTGTTTTAAAATGTTCACAATACCTTGGGTCCTGGAGCCTTTTAAGATGACAGTCAGGATTAATATTTATATAGAAGTGATTAAAAGTCATTTTAATTTTAAAAAGCTGACAGGCAAGCAAAATTGTACTGTGCATAAGAACCTAGATGCACATTCAGGAAGACAATACAAGCTCCCCTAAATTTTAATTGACATTGGCTTTCTGTGTATTTGAATTCTCCATGCCTCATAGACTGCTTCAGTCAACAACGATTTTTAAGTTCAAGCTAGTGAAAGAATGACAGAAGATACAGTTCCATGACAAAATTTGCAATTCATTAAGAAGTCATAATACTGAAGAAGTCCCTTTTCCAAGAGATAACAGATAAACAGAAGTGACACTTCATCCCTCATCCAAGCCACCTGACATGTCCTTCCTCCACTTCTCACACCTTCACATAAAAGGTTGCACTGACAGCGTTGCAACTCTTTAAAGCAAATAGTTTTGCTAAGTGAAAAAGCTCTAACTCAACATCTCCCTTGAATAGGAGGAAGAATAAAATGCCTGTTAGCAACTTTGTCAATGCCTCACCAAATTAAGGAACAAGGAGGAACAGCTGTTCAAGGAACAGACAACTCAGGTTTCTAAGGTTATTCATTCTCAGGCAAGTCTCTTTTCTCAGGTAAATCCATCATCAGAAAGATGTTTCTCCTGCTTTTCTCCTTGCTTTCTCCATAATGAAAAAATCACCAAGACTATTTGTGATGCCTCCTGCACTTTTATTACATTCTATGTTCCAAGAGGCATGGCAGCAGAATATCCCACTTCTCACCTGCTATTTTCCACATGTTCACCCTACCAGAGGTAAGTAGCAATAATCCACACATTTGTGGGATATCTACAGGAACTACAGAGCTGAGTTGTTACATTAAAAAGACCCTGCTATCTGACTCTACTTAATAGAGATTTAAAATCCCAGAGGATATGCTTCTGTATAATCATCAATTCCCTCTTCCTAACAAAAAGCACTAGCAACCTGCAGGGAAGAAATTACCAAAAGAAAACTCCTTACCCTCTGTATTTACAAACACTAATCTGTCCTTTCTGTGTGAAAGCTAATTACAGACACAAAAATCAGAAGAAATCAGAAATTAGGGCACAGATCATAGACTCACAGAATGGTTTGGGTTGGATGGGACATTAAAGATCATCTCTTTCCAATCTGCCTGCCACAGGCAGGGACACCTTTCATTAGACCAGGTTGCTCAGAGCCCCATTCAATCTGGCCTTGAACACTTCCAGGGATGGGGCATCCATAGTTTCTCTGGGCAACCTCTGTCAGTGCCTCACCACTCTCACAGTAAAGCATTTCTTCCTATATCCAATCTAAAGCTACTCTCTTTCAGTTTGAAGCCATTCCCCCTTGTCCTGTCACTACATGCTCTTGTGAAAAGTCCCTGTCCATCTTTCCTGCAGGCTCCCTTCAGGTCTTGGAAGGCCACAATTAGATCACCCCAGGCTGAAAAAAAGCTAATTCTCAGCTTTTCCTCATAGGGAAAGTGCTCCATCCCTCTGATCATCATCTTGGATTCATTCCAGCAGGTCCATGTCCCTCCTGTGCTGGGAGCAGCTCTGCAGGTGAGCTCTCAGAGCAGAGCAGAGGGGCACAATCCCTCCCTTGACCTGCTGCCCAGAGCTGCCTTTCTGGGCTGCATTACATCTCTGTGAAGATATGACTTGGTTTTAAAGACAGAAACACCCCTGAACATGAGCTACAAAATAAATGAAGCTGCCTGGGACTTGAAAGCTAACAGTCCCTTGTGTCTGAACACTCAGAAACCACAGTTGAGCTGCTTTCCAAAAGTCAAATCAACTCATGAAATTGGAGATTCTCTTCATCAGAATTTCTCAATGTCTTCACTAGCATTTCAGTACCATGGTTTGGTGACCTTGACAAAGTAAAGATTGACAGACTGCCTGTTTGTTTTGGGAATTGTTCAACAGAATGGACACAGTGTGCATTTTTGTGTGACTTGATGCATGGCTGAGCTTCTCACCTCTGACTCTCATCGGCCATTAACCTGATATAATCAATTAAGAAGAGGAAAGGAAATTTCACATTATTGCCGTACTACTTGTAAACATTTTTTCTACATTGTAGCAGTTTCCTAGTTCTGTTGCCAAAATATAAATACAGGTCTCTGTTTACAAATGTATTAATTTCAGTTACTGCTGCAAACTTCTGCTGCTTAAAAGGTCTGCAAGATCCCAGATCTATTCCCTCCACCTTACCCACTGTATCACAAGCATATCTGTAAGCACATACCATTGTAAAGGTGACTTGTATAGTCAAGAACACTGCCCCTAATTTTCTTGATTTTTTTTTTTCCTTCGGATGAGATAGCAACTCCCTAAGCCAGTTTGGAATTAGGAGTCAGGGAAGAATTATTTCTTTACATCCTTTTCAACTCTGTTTGTTTTAAAAAGGTGCATGACTCATGGTGGTTAAATATTTAACTGTGCTACTAATGAGCTGAATCCTAACATGTGAGTATGAAAACACGTGTCATTGCATCTGAAAAATCCCTCTCACATCCAAGCTTTTTAAAAATTTTATATATATTAATACATAGAGAAACACACGTGTTAGGAATCCATAAGGTAAGCTGCTATTTCAAGACTATTCTACACACACATTTAGTATTCTGTGTAGAGATATGTGGGAGTTGGGGCTTGGTTGTGTGGGTTGTTTTTTTTTTTTCTTTTTATCAAAACAATTGCAGTAATTCAACCCCAAATGTGCCTGTTATTGCATTAATAATGAGGATGACATCATAGTACAATTATACCCTGTGGGACTAGGCTACACTGACATGTGCAACCACGTGCCCACCATCACTTCAAAGACAGAAAGAGATGGAAGATACTGCCCCACCCTGCTCCTCATCCCTGCACTTCTCATCTTGGAGATTACCACCCACAAAGCTGAACAAGGATAACCCACTGTGGAAGTGCTCTTTGCCCTCTTTGTTACAACCACGGTAGGTTTACCCATCCTTGGTGGCAAAACTCAAAAAGGCTTTTTGGGGTGCTGGGCACTGCAGCAGACTGTGAAATGAGCACAGTCCCATTCTGGGCAGTGGTAAACCCCTGGGAGGGCTCAGCAAAGAGCCAGCAGATGACTGCTGTTAAGATTTCCAGAGGGACATGCTTCTGCAAACCTACCTACACCCTGCCTGCTCTAGCTGGGCTTGAACAAAACAGCTTTTGTTTGTAGAGATGGCCTGGCTGCCAGCTCGGGTTCAATAACCAGCTCTGGATTATGGTAGGCACGCCCAGACCTGCAGGATGAACCTAGCCAAGCTGGCCTCAATCAGCTGTCAGGCTGCAACCCTGCTGTTCTGCAGATGAAAAGTAAACATTAAATGCTACTTAATTCATTATTCAGTCAAATCAACACATGAGAGGCACAAGATTCAGTGTGTAAAATAAGGGCCAAAATCTTAGCTTTTGTGGGGGGACGACGACGACAAAAACCAAACAAAAAACCAAACCAAAACCTTCACAGCTCTAAGTTAAGAAATGAGACAAGAAGTTAAGTGCATTTTCCTTTTCAGTGTTGTGACTGCTGAAGCCCATCACTGAACCAGAATACTTGGAGCTGGCCAAAGCTGGGACTTGTGGAAGTCATGTTTTCTCTGCCTCAGTGCCTGGCTGTGCAAGAACCCACTCAGAACTTCCTTCCCCTTACCTTTCCAAGCACTTTGTTTAGGCTGCAAGGCCTATCTATGAGGGTAGGAGCTATCTTTTAGAGCATGTGGCTCCACACTCCACTAGGTGTTGTACTCAATCTTAAGAGTAATGGAAACAACAATAATGTCGCTTCTCAGAAGAATAACACATGAGTCTGGTTGTAAATTGTGTTGCAGATAAAGTTTCCATCACACTTTCAGCTATCAAAAGCTAACAAATCTTACTCTACAGTTCCACAAACAGTTTAAGCCAGAACTGTTGCCAAAAGAAGCAATCTCATCTGGCCAAAAAAAAGGTTAATTTGAACCCATCTGGGTTCTCCAAGGCAATTGACAACAGACCTGCATAAATGCTTGTGTTGGCAGAAGGAACGGAGCAGCAGGATAATTTCTTCAGGTGGCAGTGCCAGTTTATGTAGGCTGAAACCCTCTCTTGAAAGTGCAAGCCTGGGTTGTCTGAAGGATTTATCTCACAAAGCCAACACAGAGTGGAAAAGCTATGGATCACCCAATTTTACACATAAAACTGCTAATATTCACCTCCCAAGAATGCTGCGAGGTTAAGCACACTCGTGTTTATAAGGCATTGCAGAAGTAAGATTAGTAAATATTTAATTTTCTCTCCTCCCTTTCCCCCAGCCTTGCCCACTAAGTATAACTCATTCTGAGCTCCAAACACTAAATCAATGACTTGGAGCAGCTCCTAGAAGGTAGCTGTCAAGCTCCCTGCCTGTGGGCCAGATGGAGGTCAGTCATCATATGCACAAAATCCAATTTAAAACTGGTCTGCGATGCTGCAGCCAATCTAAATGCATTGTCCCACCCATGGAATAGACAAACCACCTCTACAGCACACACCCTTCCTCACCTTGGCCTGGGGAGCAGCTGCAGAGGAATAAAGGACAAGTAAACCAAGTCCTTTTGCATGCATTCCACGTGTAAACACAGCCTGTCGAACTGACAGAAACAACAAGGAAAAGGAGTTTCTGAGAGGCACCTTAATAAGGATGTTAACAAGGAAAACAGAGGCCAGCCTCAGTGTCATTAGCATAAGGGAAACCATCAAAGTGAGGCAGCACATAGCTTGCTTTCACAGACTGGGTGCAAAAGCAGGCATTTTGGTTATTTTGTTAGTACTTCAAAGTCTGGCTGTTTCTGAGAGCCAATAACAGCTCTTGGTTCCCCATCATCTTAAAAATATGCTCCTGGTCAATGGGTTGGGTGGAAATACCTAATGTAAGCAACACACCAAGCTACAGGTCCCTGAAATCAGCGATCAGTGCAGAGGTTTTAGGATATTTAACCCAAAGCTTGATCCCTAGAGGGAACTCAGAAGCCTACAAAACTCACTTTGCTGCAGAGCCCCTGAGTGCTCTGGCCATCAGGCACATGGGCACCCATCCTTGTTTGCTCCCAAGGCACAGGAAAAGAAAATGCAGTACGTGGCAGCTCTCTGGGCTATCACAACCTCCCCAGCAGCTCAGTACAAACACCATGTTCTGAGCTCCACAATTAAATTAATTTCTTTTATAAGCTGAGATAAAGTGTAAATGCCCGTGCTAAATACTACAGGCTACTGAATCAACAGCTCTAATAAACTTTCACAAGGCCTTTCTGATTGCTGAGATAAGGTAGAACTGGGCCTCATAGTACAACAGGAGCAACCCTAGAAACTCTTTGTGCAAGACAAGTTTAACACAACTCATGCTTCAGCCATGATGACATTTCTTATACTACCAAAATAAAATTAAATTAGATAAAAATACGCTTAAAACATTAAATGTGAGATAAACACAGTTTGCAGTTACATAAATCAAACTCATGCTTCCTACATTACCCCTAAGTACAAGCAGACTCTGTTGAAGAAATCATACCTATTACATCCTGATCCTGTTAATATTTATGCACACAGGAAGCTCCACTGAAGTCATGATGACGACTCACACACACACACAAAGTTAAACACACTGCACAATTGCAAGTCTCATGCCATAAAAACTTCACTCATAAACATAGAACGTAATTTAGTTGCCTCTGCACACGTATGTTTAAGAAGAAAAACAACCAGCATACAGTCTTGCCTTTCTCCCCCCCTTGTCTAAAGCCATGGAATAAACCCTCAATAGGGCAGAATTGCCAGAGGCTCTACTCAATACAAATGAAATCCAGCTAGAAGTACTTTTTCCCTCAAATTCTTGATGAAAAAAGAAACATTCTATGTATAAATACATATGTAAAGAAGCATATACATAAATTCATGTGAAGAAATAAGACTATTCTCCCACACTGTTTTTCTCTATCTGTGCACAAAGTCAGATGTCTGTCACTTTTTCCATGGCCTGGCAAATTTCTAACAGGATGTTCATTTCACTCATTGCCCCTCCAAGAGGGGTTAGCTCTCAGTGCTGAGATGTACTCTGCTCCTGTCAAACACAGAAGTCAAGAAACAAAATAACAAAGCTTTTTAGAAAACAAACTCATAGAAGTTTACTTTATAAACTGGCAAGAAAAAGAAAGCCACCAAGAAGCCCAGTTGATTTTGGGTTTTTAGCCAGTTAATTGAACCACTTAACCCAACATTGCAAAATAAAGTTCTTAATACTTTCAATCTAAGTTATTTTCTCTCTACTAACTCCTGGAACCTCCTTTCTTCTTAGGCACTGGCACTTGCTGCTTTTTTGCACCACACTTACACCACACCTGCAGAGTTTATTCCAGTTTTGCCTACCAAGGGCCACTTAAAGCCATTCAAGAGCCACCAGCTAGTGACAGCTGGCAAATTCAAACCTGTCTCAGTAGTCTATCATATGTAATCAATTGCAAATAGAACTACAACAGACTCATCCCATTATTTCCTAGCTAATTCCCCCTGGGAAAACAAGCCAGCAAGCTTCCACTTTGAATCATGAAGCTAGTTTTGCCCCTGTGTCTCCTCCCAGCCTCTCCCTTTCCCCTCCCTTTGCCTCAGTTCACTGTCCTGTTTCAGTTTTTCAGCTTGATATCCGTTATGTTATGTCAGCTGTTACATTACGCTTAAAACAATAGACTCCAGCTGGCTGAGGTCAGATGTGAAAACAAGGACCTAACAAAGCCAGAGACCCTCCAGTTATACTGAAATTGAGATACACACTGAATGTAGCACTTAATGACAAACTACTTTCCAGACATTTGGGCAAAGCATAAAGGAAACACCTGTCACTGCAAACATTACACGCTAATCCAGATAAACCCAAAACTTAAAAATCTTTCTTTTCACTGCTTGGCTATAGCATGCACCAGTATTCCACAGTTTCTATTTTTTTTTTTTTTTTCAAGATGGAATTTGTATTACTCTGCTTGAAATAATAAATAGTGAGAAATATGTATAATTTCAAAGAAAATATGTTTACTATGTTTCTTTTGAGTTTATCAAGCAAATGTTCCAAGTCTGACATGGATTTACACCCCAGAAAAGTTTACCCAACTTCAACCCTTAAGTAGGAAGCTTGACAAAAGTGAATAATAAATGTAACTGTGAATGAAACATGCCATTTTCAGTGATGGCATTTTCTTAGCTGCACCTCTGAACACAATTTATTGGAATGTACTTATTCTTAAAAATAAAGAAACAAACCATTGGTCTACTGTGTGACTTACCAAGGCAAATATGAGCTCTTGAGAACAGGTGAAAAACTAAACCCTGCACACAATTTAAAAGCAGTGTTTCCTGAAAACTTGGATGTCACTGCAGCTCATATATGAGCTCTGCTCAAAGGACACAGTGGCACCCTGCTCATTTTGGTCTCTGGCAAAGAGAGATCACCATGTCACACCATGTGGGCCACCAAGCAGCCAGCAGCCAGCCCCAATCCATCACCAGTGGCTTGTGCTGGCCCACAGTCTGTCACCAGCCCCACCCTGAGCTCGAGGCAGGTTGCTCTGCCCAGAACCTGTCTTTGTCATCTGAGTCCCAGAAAATGCCTGGTACTTCACAGCCACCCCATCCCAATGGGGATAAATGCTAAACTCCTATTCCTTCATGCACAGAGATGTAGTTGCAGACTTTGTTTTACAAGACAGTGTTAGTTATGCCACCACACAACTCCAGGTACAGAAATCCCAGAGAAGGGATTTTTCTTTTCAAAGTTCATAAAAAAGGCAGAAACAGAAGTAATCATTTTTTTTACATCCAAGCCACTCCATTGTAGCAGACTAAAACAAGAATTCAAACCCACAATATTTGGACCTTCTAGATTAAATGGATGGATACATGTAAAAAGAGGTGGTTTTTTTTTTTCTATAAAAACTGCTGCTTATTCTTATCATATACATGTAAAAGCTATTCTTGATGGCAATTTAGAGAAATTTAGAAAAATAAACTTTTTTTTTATCCCAACTGATTAGGAAGCATCTAATAATACCAAGAGTGTACCTGGCAGGACATAACGTATCGGAAGTCTTTCTGTGTTTTAACAAGTTTAAGAACTTTTTCTTTCTCCTCCCTGCAAACACTTGCCCAATTCATTTCAATGAAAGCATTAATTGTTCTCCTTTTTTTTTTTTTTTTTTTTTTTTTTAAAGCCATCCACATGATGAGCAATAAAGCAGACCAAACAGCATGAATTTTGTGGCTCCACCACAAAGTTGCCAGAGTTTTCTCTGGCACCAAAGTTTACACAGCCCTTTTCTGCCATCTCTCTCTCCACAAATTATGATTGCTAATTACTCATATAAAATACCCCAAGCCCAAGCCCATGTGGAAAAACATTTATTAAGAGTTCACTTCTTCCAAAATACATTTTTATCTAGTTCAGGACACCATCCAAGGTCAGAAGCAGCCACCCCAGGAGAACATAGTGTGGACCAATGCTGCCCTCTGCAGATTTTAAAGGGAAACTCCAGTGCCCTTCTACAAATTTGATTTTTAGCTCATGTCAAAACAAAACCACCTCATCTCTCCCTTACTGGTCTTAGCATGCTTTCATTCCATATCACCTCTTCATTCCTCCTTAACTCAGATTTCATCTATGCCAAACCAAGAGCAAGAGGCTTGTCTTAATTTTTTTTTTTTTTGCAAGTAAGAAAGCAGCCATTTAATGAAATTGGTTCAGCTGTCCCTAACAGACAGCCTTATTTCCACTTTAGAAGTGTCTGATCTGGCTCCCTTTGAGCTGCTCTGAATGGACATAAAGCAGAATTTAAGCATGTTCATGAAACCTTCTGAACCAAATGAATTAAATCCTCTTAACATCACACCTACATTAAAGGCATAACTCTCTTCCTCAGGCCAGGGGAGTTGACAAGGGATTGCTTTGAGAACAGCTGGAACAAGTTAAGATCTTACTACCAGCAACATTTCAAACCAGCACAGCTGATTTTGCAGTGAGGCAGATTAGAAGCACTCAGGTTATCTGCCAGCACAGCTCAGCCATAAACATCACAGTCAGGGGCTGAAATGCAGCCAAAAACACCTGGGTGCAGATTCAGGGGAAGATCCCTGCTCCAGCTACTCCTTGTGCTGTTACCTCATTAAAGGGGGGAGGGTGATTTTAATTTCTAATGGTGTTCTCTGAGCCTTCGGATCACTCACAGCTGGCATTGCTCCTACAAACTAAAATGTAAAGAAGCCAGCTTTGACTGAAAGCTGGGATTCTCCACTTCAGCTGTCAGTGCAGTGACAGAAAGGAAAGGCTGCAGTGACTCCCTGCACAGGTCTTTCTGTAGGGCCCACAAAGGAAAAAGATTAAAGACCATAAATCCACTAGGACACATCTTCTGCACCAGCTGACCTCACTTTGGGTCAGACCAGGGGACAGGGCTGAGGCTACAAAGACAAATTTTTCTCTTTCTCAGCTACAGTTGTTCTTCACTCTGTAGAGCTGCCACCAGGCATCTTTTATAGATATTAAATTAATTTAACTTTCTGAAAGGGTGAAAATGCACCAATACAGATAGTGAATCTGCATTTTGACCTTCTTAGGCAAGGAATATTGTCAGGAAAGAAAACTGCTGGTCCCCTTGAATAAACTGTGTATTCTCTGTGAAGACCACCTTTGGAAGCAAAAGCTGTGTTTTCCTCATTCTTTCTCACAAGACCCACAAAACACTCCAGCAAACAAAAGCCAAGGTTTATACTCAAAACATTATATTAAAAAAAGCAATATAAACTAGATTTCCTAGGGGCCTAGACTCTGTGCCAGTTTCTCATAATTGCAGGAATAATTTCAATGACAATAAAGTAAATGTTAATAAACCAAACCTATTGCCTTTTTATCTTAATTTGTATTTTTTGAAGTTTAAATATTGTTTAATCTCTTCAGTAAAATATATGCTCAAGTAGAAAAGGAACTTTAAACAGAAAGCTGGAAAGAGTTTATTCTTTGATCATAAAAATGTAGCTTTTTTCTTCTTTTTTTTATTTTTTTTTATTTGGCAGGAATCAATATTGAAAAGAGATTCCTACCAGAAAATAGCTTTTTCAGGCACACCAAATATCCCTTGGTTCAGCAGAATATTTAATCCCCTTGGATCAGGCACTTGGATTTTCTTAGATCATGCTGAGATAACAGCATTCTGCTGTGTTCTGGCACCATAAAACCCTTGCTTATGAAAATAAAAGAAAAATACGGCCTCTCTGGGAACATACATCTCTGCACTACTTTTTTCCATAGTTTAGACACTGCAGTCTCAAAAATCAATTTTTACACTGATAGACCACATTCTCTTTATGAGTCATGGCAAAAGCCCTCCTGCACTGCTATTTTACACGGGCTAAGGGTACACAGGACTCTTCAAAATGATGATGCTTTCACAGCCTTGGCTCAGGCTCCAGCTCACGCTGGGCAAGTGCCAACGAGAAACTGGAGTCAAACCCCCTCCGACAGCACCATCTAGTGAAAAAAAAAGGAGAGAAAATAAACACATGCAAATTTAAACAGTTTTCACTGCATTCTGGAAACGAACAAAAGGCCAATTCTCTCCTAATCTCCCATTACAACTGCATTTAGGTATAGCTTTCATCAAGGCTCTTTGCCTGGTGAAGTGTGGTGACAAGTAGAGAAAGATTCAGCAGCTAATTGTGAGCTTTTTGTCTAAATCTGCAACACCACTTGGAACACATATAAACTTGCCCCTGTTTATTTTTCCAATGCTAAGCCTGCATTTTTCTTGCTTTTATGAGAAATAGAAGTGTTTTTTAATGCTTTAAAATTATTGATAGCATAACATCTGTTTCATGCTGTGCTAGTGGGAGGTGGTATTTTAAGACAAGCAGCTCCAGAATAAAATCAAAATAATATATGCATATAATATCAATGACCTTTTTAGCTTTTAATTTCATATTATTGTAGTTTCTTGTATGACTATATTAGTAAAGCATTAAATTCTTTTTCATGAAAAGGGCACATTCAGCTTCTATCTGTAACTTCAATATGACCAGGATCCCTGCTTTCAAAAAGACTACCTGCTGAAATTATGCAGCTGCTCAGACCAGGGTCAGAGTCAAATACTTTGGCTATTTGGAGGAAATAAAACAGTATAGCTATTAATTGTGAGTGCTTTTAATGGTCTTGTTAAATCAGTTTTCCAGTCAGGGGGAACAGATTCTGTTCTTTTCCTAATGCATATCTTCAGTGCCATGGAACTCCAGTTTCATGGGATTACTTGAGGTCTCAAACCACAAACTCTCCATGGCCACAGTTCCTCCACTCTCACTGCCCAGTAAAGCCCAAGGAAAAGCCATCTTCAGGATTCCCATACTCCTGGTGCACTGCTGCTCCTTTGAGCTCTTTGTCATTTAGTATTATTTTGTCAATCAAATTGCCTGCCCTTCTTTGCTCACCTACAGTGACAAATGTTACCTACTTGGATTGTCTGGCTCCAAATAAAAATCATTACAGTCAAATTACAAAAATGCTTCTATAGACACAAAAAAAGGAAATAACTCCTATTGCAGAGCAGTAGAAAGAGTGCTCTCCTAAGATTTAATTTCTCCTTGCAGCACCATTTGGTTTGGAAGTTTGCACTCTGTCTTTTCCTGTTTTGTGTCTTAATCCTTACATGCTGTTACACTTTATTTTACTTCCTTCTTTCCATTTTGCAGTCTCTCTTCAACCAGCCCTCTGTGAATAAATCTCCCCCTAAGAATTCAGTTACATCTATTTTTGACAACTTGTTATGCTGCATTAAAGTCAAATAAAAAAAAATCTCTTAAGAAATAAGAGGATAGGAAATTTCACTGGGCAGATGCCAACAGGAGTGAGATTCTGACATTTATATCTGTGTTTCAAAATGCCACAGCTCCTTGGAAAGTCCCACCAAAACTGGATAGAGCAGAGAGCACACTGGCCCATCTACTGCTTTGGATGGATGGCTCCCCATAATCCCCACAGGTTTCAAAGTTACCACAGTTAATCCTTCAAGAAAACAGTATCAGACTGTGCCAATATTGAACCAACAGGCAGCTGCTAATTTCCCATAAAACCCATGGCAGTGGGATTTCAATTTTAGAAATTAACCACAGTTTTTCTCACTATGTAGAAGAGGAATCGTTCCTGTTACCAATACATCACTCACTGATTCCCTCACTATTAGAGAGGAGGATAACACAGAACAGTAGAAATACACAATCCATACTGGATATTCCACACACTGTGTGTAACCCTGAATGTTTTGCATCCACCTTACCCTGCCTGGATTGCCCAGATACAGACAACACACACTGCACACAGGATGAACAAACCAAAACAAGCTCCTGGATTTCACAGGGTGGGGACAGGGAATGAAACCTCACTAGCTATGTTGTCACCAAAAGTCCTTTCCTGAGACAACACACATGTAAAATATTATGATATATTGCAAAGATGAGTGAGACATGGCCAGGAGTTAAATTCACCACAGGCATTGGCAGAAATTATGGGTAAAAAACCCTACTATTTATAGAGTTAAAAAAACAAAATAAATTAAATCTGTACAAAAAAAAATACAAACCACAAAAAAAAAAAAAAAAAGTACTGAATGCAGAAATAAATGTATGGATGCTCTTAGCTGACACTAATTATGTTAGACCTAGGAGTTCAAGCATCTTACAAATTAGTTAAAAACAATATACAGGAATGAAGGCACTTCATACAGAATTAGTGTGATGGAGACTAAACTTAATATGCTATATTCTTAAATAAGTCATATTAGGAATTGACCCTCAGCATATTTAATAGATAAACAGACAAAAACTATTAGAATTAATGGGTGTCATGAGTGAACTTTTTCATGTGAATAATGGTAATACACCTAATGATATTACTGGAGCATTGCTACAATATCTGTTTTGAACAAATATTTAAATTGCTAGTTAGCATTTTCTCCATATAGTGGCAGGGTTTCCACAAGTTAAATAATGGTCATTTATTTACAAATACAAAGAAATCAGTGATTTAGCAGGGGGTATCCCACTAGTGAGGTACAAGAAATGTACAAAACTTTGGATGTTTAAAATCATGCCTCTCCAACCTCAAAACTAAGGCTTTTCAATGAAATCTAAGATGGCAGGACACAAATGCTCCTGAAGCATTTGTTGATACATCTATGCTGCAGCACAGCTGTACTATAAATATAGTGACTGTGTTTTCTCTACTGAAGGGAAAGAGCATAAGGCAGGCAGAGCAAGTTGTTTTAAAGTCAATGGACATGAGTTTTTCACTTTTGAAACAAAGCTGGATATGACATCAACTAAATGAATGAACTTCCACTTACTTTTTTCCCCTGCTGTGGCCAGGTGTCTGGTCTTCCATAAGCCTGAAAAAAGTATTAAGCCAAGCAATAGGAGGGATTCCAGCTTAATTAGAATAATTGTACATGTTGGACACACCACAGATGTCCTCAGAATAGGTCACAGAGGGCACCACTTCATTTTTGGGTTGCCATGACTTTTGGAATTTCTGTAGCTTTACATACTCATAAGGGAAATGCAGAAAAGTCTCTTGTCAATTAAGCCACAAGGAACATTTTGTTTGATACAGTGTTAGCTCAGGAGATCAGAATTTGCACATTAAGAACAAACACACATCAATCACATTAATGTCCACATACATACCATCCAAAATAATGTCCCTGTAGCAAGAGCTGCATACTGCTCAATTGTAGAAAGCACACTGAAGATAAGGCATATCAGCACAATAAGGAAGCTGCAAATAAAAAGAAATTAAAAATTAAAATAATGTAATGCAGTGTAATAACCTATAGGGAGAACAGATAATTATGCCATCACAAATCATCTCTTTACACTGAAATGCCATTGGCATTGGATTATCCCAAAACACAGCTGGTAAATTTTGCATAATCCTACTTCCTGTTGGATAATTTTTTTCTCTTCAGACCCTGAGGTTTCATGATGGACATTATCTAATGAAACCATATGGTAACACTAGCTTTAGTCTACCTCTAAGATTTGCTGTTTCCTGGCCCCTCATGAGCATTCCTTTCCCATCTTAAGGACTATTTTGGCTAAATCATCACACAACCCTCAAACATGTTTCAAATATTTGCCTTTTTGCTGATCCAAACCCCAATAAACTGGGGAAAAAAAAATCACAGCTAAGCCAAAGTTTAATTGGCTGTGCTGTACTGTCTTTTCTAATTGATCCCTAAAAGGCCCCAAATAAATGAAGTCTGACATTTGGCATTTGAAGTACAACCTAGGTCTGATTCCACCTAATTCTAACTCCAAACCCCTGTCATGGGCAGAGTCACCTATCCCTCAACCAGGCTGATGGGAGCCCCACCCAGCCTGGCCTTGAACACTTCCAGGGATGAGGCTGACACATTTGTCCTCAGGGAAGGTTTCCAACACAAGATCTGGGACAGCCAGGGAAACAGCCCAGCTGCCTGAAACCTCCCAGGAATCCTCTTCCCCCATCTGGGGAGCAAGGCTGCTCAGCCCTGCAGCCTCTGCCTTCATCCCCCTTCCCTGAGCAACCTCAGCCATGCCCACCACCCCACAGGACTGCTGATTCCCTAAAGAAATGGAACACATTTGGCAAGAAAACCATTTAACACACAAACTGGATGCTATCTACTAGAAACTAGCCACAGGCAGTTTCCAGTTCCCAAAGAACTGCACATTTCTTTTAAAAATACAACATGAGCAATCAGCAAGACTGAAAACATTCACTTGTTAAACACAAAGTTAGTTTTTTGGGCTATTTCTTACAATTGAGACAAGCAACATCCATCCTTTGCATTCAACTGAAAGTTGCTGCAAAATCCAGTAACTGAATCACCCATCCTGTTAGACATCTCTAAAACAGCTAACAATATTTTTAACTCAAAAAAACACAACAAAAAAAAGAGTAGACATAATGAATAAAACTGAACTCAAGAGAAGTATTAAACCAGGACATCAGATTGGCACAGCTCAGCTGAAGTCATCCAGAGCCTCCACCTTTATTCACAAAAGTGAGCACTTCTTTGGGTGAATCTTTTGAAAGACCAAGCACTCAAGAAAACAAAACTGTGTTGAGGTTGACATAAGCTACAACCCTCAGTGATTGCTTCAAGTGTATGAAAGTCCAAAGCACACACAGAAAAATGATGCCACAATCACAGAATCATTACGGTTGGAAAAGACCTCTCAGACCAAGTCTGACCTTTGAGATTATCCAGTCAAGCCTGTGAGACTGTGCTACCAAACAGAGGAGAGAAAGTTTGCAGATAATTAGGCACAAAAATCAAATAGATAATGAAATTAATAGGATAGAGATTATCATGTATCAATACAAGCACCCATATAAAAATATACTTTACCTAAGCAAAATATAAATATGTGGGTGTTTGACTCATCTCTGAAGTCTTCTCATTTTACCCTGTATCTCTACTTTTGGGCATTCCTAAGAACAAGTAAGCTGTGCAGACAAGTCAGGAGAACATAAAGATGAGTCAGACATTTGAAACATAACATAAATGTTCCCTAAGAATCCAGCCCTTCTGTCTGAAATATTCTCACAATTGTATAAGAACAATACACATGACAATGTGAACACAAAAGGGGTCAGCTGCACAGAGACAGCTGAGGCTCTCTGGATTTGAAGTCCAACACACATAGAATTATAGCTCAAAGCAAACAGTGAGCTGCAGGGGATGAGCAGTACCAATTCCCATTTACTAAATCCCTTCATGCCAGCAGTAGCAACGTGAGGATGTTTCACTCAGCCAACACGTGAAACCACAAGGGGGCAACAAAGCAAAGACTATCCTGTTTCTGTCCTTCTCCTAAACAAACACAAAACCCCAACAAGCATTAAAGTTGAAAGTTTACATGCTGAAGTGACAAAAAGATGAACTCAAGTGTCAGTCGTTTGCCAAATCTCTTTGCTTGCTCCTATTAGAGAAACTGATGGCTGAGGTAGGAAATGCATCAAGCACCAGTCACCCCACTACCTATCTACTTCTATAGTTTTCATTCACCTAGACCCATTTCAGCCTTACGATTTTTTTTTTTTTTTTTTTTTTCCCGAAATGCTCTTAAAATTCACTCTTACAAGTCACTGCTGTGCTCTTTCCAGGCTGATGCATGAGACCCCTTCATAACCACAAATACACATTCTGCCAAGCAAACAAAGATGTTTGGTCGGGCACTGCTGCTTCATGTCTGTTTCTTTGCCATGAGAGAGGTGACACTCACAAGGCACCAGTGCAGCACCATAGCTGAGCCACTCACCCTGTAACACTGGCATTGCTCTTTTGCTTAGATCAATTGCACATAAAGAACAGAAGGTGCAAAACTAAGACATTAAATAAATACACATGGTATCCTCTTCCTCTGGCATGAGCCTGCTGTTCATTGTCTTCCAAAATTCAGCTTTTTGTTTCAGCACTAGTAGTTTCCTTCTCCACCTCTGAAGTATAAGAAGGGAGTGAGGCACCAGTAAAATAGAAAACAGGAAGATTGGCATGTTCTTTTTTTTTTTTTCCTTTCTCTTTTTTGACAGCTATCTCCTCTTTCTTCAGCCAGAAGTGGAACACAGATCCTCAGTTACTGCCTAGGCAGCAGACCAGTCTGCAGTAGTTAGTCACAAACAACAGGTGCAGGGACAGACTCTGCCTCAAACTTGAATTTGCTTATGCAAAAATCATCCTGGGGCAATTTAACTGGCCACCCTCAGAAAAGGAAACATTACAATTACAACCTTATCACACTTACTATCACTTTACTGTGATTGCTTTTATGAGATTAAAAAAAACCAACTTGATACAGATGCTAAACATGTAAACTGTTCATCCAACCAGTAAATTTCAGACAAACTAATGGGCAACTGACTCCTCTCTGGTATAGTTTTTGAATATAAATTTTTCCCCTAAAGGAGAGATAGCAAACACTGGAACTTCCTGAACTTTAGCAGTCAGACAGGGCTTCATCTCTTGCAAGTCATGAGTCTTTTATCTCCCAAAACCCATGGCTTGTTTACCCTCTATGCACAAACGTGACCACCTTCAAGAAAGGAAGCAGAGTGATGAGTTCAGGCTCTCATCAGCTCTGATCTCACTCTGTGATTGTGGAGCTGAGCAAGCACTAGAGATGAGCAGATAGCCTGTGAAGATCTTCAGTGTTTTCTCTCCCAGGTTACAAAGCAGCATCTGCTTGCATGTAGATAAGTCACATCTACTGCATCAGCAGATGCATTCAAAACCACTGTGCTTTGTGGGAAAGTCATATCTAGCAGTGCTATGTTTTGGGGTTTTTTTAAACTGAGAATTGTGCAAGTGGCTGATCATCTCTGCATTCTTGATGTGAAACCACAACACCACTGCTAAAGCAGCATGGACATTACAAAGCAGCAGATGCTTTCTTTCACAGACTCAGTTTTTGGTAGACTAGTACAAGGAGACCTGTGTCCTCTCAGACAGCACTGTTTTACTCAAAGCCAGTTTCTCTGGTTGTCTTTTCAACTCAATCACACTTTCAGCTCACCTACATTCCCAGCTGTAACCTGACTCAGGATGTGTGTCTACATCACCCTCCAAAAAGAAAAGCATGAACACAGAGTTACACAAGGCAGTGTCTGCAGAGGTGTACTCATGTTTAATAAATAATAAGTTTTGTCTTGCTTCATTGTGCCAGTCAGACAATTTAGGTAATTTTTTGAGAAGCTAGAGCATTCCCACAAAAGAAACATTCAGCAGATAAGGGAAAACAGCCAGCCAGCATACGTGCTGTACTTAGCAACAGATAGGAAATACATTAAGAGCTAAAGGTAGATATAATGTTTTCTGACTATTTTAGGATATATTTTATCTTGGAGACAGACCTATGGCTTTTTTCCTGACCTCAGTGTCAGCTGCAGGAACTTGACACATTATAGGTAGCTATCAGTACTGTGCAGACTTCAGTCCTGAGCTGCTGAGTTTTTTCTATATTTAACTATGATTTTTGAACATTAGCATGACTTTTTTGTGGCTTGAAACAATGTATTAAATGATCAAAGGAACAATAAACCACTTACTGAGAGATAACAATGCTCATTTAGTGAATGTCACAGGTAGGAGAACTGATAAAAGTTTATAAAATACGTCCAGTGATATGACCAGGAACATTCAAAGAAACAGTGCATGAGGCATGCTGAAGTACTTACTCACCAGATTAACACAGTCTCATGCACAGGCAGCTGTTATCATCAAAAGCAGCACTGAAATGTGGGTAGATTTCATTCCTTCTTTCAGTGTTTCTTACATAACTCCCAGTGGGAGTCTTTCCATAAAACAGGAACAGGTTGCCATTAGGTTATAAACTGAGCTGAGACCTTAAATACATTTAATAGATGAGAAGGGACATGCAAAGTTCAGCTCAATTTATATCAACATGAGCTCTTGCCATCCAGGAAGACAGACAGTTTTCCCTTGTTCAATGTCATGAGCTGCCTTAAATCTGTTTTCTTCAAACCATTTTTATTCATTACAGCCATCAGTCTTGAAGATATCTAACTACTGGTGCCCTCACATACAGGGAATATTATTTGAGCTGGTAACTCCAAGCTAAAAAGCATCTGTGCTTTTATTTGTTTGGCATGAGGTCAATGGCTAGTTGCAGTTCATCCTCGCTGTGTACTGGAGAAAATGACTGTAACTAAAAAAGAAATATTCTGCAAAAAAAGAAAATGTCTTCAGTGTGCTTCTATGTGCTTAACATTCTACCTAAGCCCCCTTCTTGAATCTCTGCCCTTATTTTTACACCCCAGATTGTCTTTCTTGGAATGCACAGCTCTGCTCAGTCACATACATGATCAGTCATCTCTCCTGTAACCCAGGGGTGGTTTTGTTTTGCAGGATTTTTTAGTTTGTGGGTTCTTTTACAGAGTAAACAACTTTTTTTTTTTTTTTTGCCATTTAGCTTCTAATTGTGATACAATCCTTAAGCAAACAACGAAATTTAAAATTTAACCTCCTCTAAGTATAGATCTTTTCAAGAACTGGAAGGAAGACATTGAGAATGAACAACACGAGTGTGCAGATTGCACTTGGGCAGGTTATCATCATAATTTGCAAACTATAATGCTGCTGCATATCCAGTTCACATTAGTTCATTAAAACATATGACAGCATCATTATTTCATCTTTCATCCCCATGGCTTATACTTGCTGACACTTTTCAGACTGTGAACTCAAAGGTCAGTGGTATCAGAAAAGGACATTTTCATGCAGCTTTCCAGGTTACAAACGGTGTGATTGCAATGAGAATTTACAGAGACAACTTCAGGTAAGAGACACAATGGAGACTCATTTTGTCATACATTCTGTTGTGTTCCATGCCAGGAAAGCAACTCCTTACTTAATTTACATCAAGGAAAATCCTCATGAGAAACTTCAACAGGCTTTTACTGCTACAAGTCAACATAAATCCCTGTCCACCCTACACAGTACCACATAGTCACTTCCACAGTACAAACAAGAAAACATTCAGGACTAACCCATATCAAGTAATTTCTTATTGCAGTGAGGCACCAGGTTTTTCTTCTTTCACTGAACATATTTTGGCAAGAAGTCTATGAACATAAACTGTATTGCTAGGAATCTAATACAGGATGGCAACTGATTTTATGGGATCATCAAGGTATAGTGTCAAGTACAAATACCAATCAGTGTTTTTAAAGCTGAGAAACTCAGGGTTGCTTTTTAAAAAAGAAGCAGGATTTCACAAGGCAGTGAAATTCACACAAGTAAATACCCAGTATTTGTAGGTCTCATGCTGAACCCTTCAGTAAATCTGAACTGAATACTTCAAGAACACTAACTCTGTCATGACTATGGAACACCCAAACACAGTGCCAGGCTACTGACAGAAAGCTAAATAAGCATTTAATGATCCAGCTGGTGGACACCAGAGGTCCTCCATCACTTACTCCATTAAAAATAAAAAAGACTGTTTGTAAGAGAATGGTCTGGTGAAGGTACATGTCTAGAAAAAAGGAGCCTTATACTCAGGTCTCTTTGCCCATACCTTAAGCCAACTTTAACACTCCTAATAATGCATTAATTTTATTACTATAGCATCTGTTCATGCATTAGCATGGAAAAAAGAGAAAAATCACTGTAGCAAGGAGTTAAGGGACCAGCAACCTACACAAACCATGCTTGAAGATGAAAGAAGTTTAAAAAAAATACATAGGAAAGTACTTTGGTGTCAATAAAAATAAAAAAAAAAAAAAAAAAATAATAAAAAAAAAAAGTAGAGGTTTAAGTCTCTGGCCATGCAGGCTCTTTGCATGGTTTTCCTCTAAGGATTTGTCATTTCTTCTGTTTTGTTTTTGAGGCAGGGGAAGGAAGGAGGGTACACCCCTCCCCATCTCCCAGCCCCTCTGTGGCAGGAGGATGCCCAGCAGAAGGGGAAGCACACTCACATTCCTGCAGAGAAGCATGACTCCCTCCAGGAACTGGCTACAACACTTTCCTGCTTCCTCTCTGCTATGTCCAGCACAGGTCAAGCTTGTAGACAGGTCACTGTTCTCAGCTGTCACTTACCATCAAAAACCCTTCCACAGACAAAGTGAGAATGCTCTGTTTGTCTTAGCCTAGCTCTATCAGATGGAGCTTCCTGTTAATATGTATTTGTTCCAACTCCTAAGGCAAATTAGAGTTGGTGCTTCCTGAAGGAAACAATGGCATAATTTTTAACCAGCTCCACGACTTCTTGTCAAAGAACTGCTGTCTTCTGGCTCCCACGTAGGAAAGCAGATTTATTGCATTAGAAAGATCACATACAATGCAGGGTAGTCTGATACTACAAAAAATAGGTTATATACAGCCAAATAGGCAAGGCTTCTATCACACTTACCTGGCTCTTCTGAGAGGTTAAAGTCTGCTAAAATGATTTAAACTATGGGCAGGGTACCAAAGCACACAATGAATCAAAAGTCATTTAGGATGCAGCACCAGAATTACTGCAGGAAAGGCCTGTAAGGTCTTGGCAAAGGGTATGATTGCAGTAGAAATGCAAACCAGACGTCAAGATGCTTCAAGAGGAAAGGTTAACTACTCACAACAAGCAATGTTATTGGTTCCTTTGAGAACAGGCATGGACCAACAGGGAAAAGATGATAGGTACTGAGTAAGAAAGTGGAAAATGAATATACTACATTTAAAACACGTGCATGACCAAGAGATGTGAACCACTGAACTAGAGAAAATTTATCAGCACTCCCCAGGAAGCTCACAACAAGCTTCCAGTGTGCCCCACCACTAACATGAAACCCCTACATGGCAACACAACAGCCATGGAAGGGGTGAGTTCTCATGGGCAGTAAGGGCATCCCCCAACACTAGAAATCAAGAGAACTTTTGCAGTTTTCTTTACATCAGGATGAACTAGGGGAAAATGTGTCATTTTTTTATCAGCCAGTTCTGGAGACACATTCTTTTGGTGGGGGAGAAGAAAAATGTTCTAGAAAATGAGTGCCACAATGCAAGCAAAACTTGTTTTGTAGTTGGAGTTTTATACAGTTGGTCTGAGCACTCACTACATCACTGTCCCACTTTTCTTGTAACAACTTATCCCAGTTTTCTTGCAACAGATTTAAAGCAGCAGAATTTAAATTATTGAGTATCCAAATATTAAAAGAAAATTACCAGAAGTTCTCAGACTATAAAACACAGCTTCTGAAAAATTGCCAAGACTAGACTATTCCTCTGCTTTGCTGTTATCAAACCTAAATTAAATAAATCTTTCTAAATAAAATGCTCTTTTTAAAAACAAATACTTTTAATAATTCCTTAAATACATAATATTTCTTTAAAAAGTAACAACATTTATTTCCAATGGTTTCACTTGTTTGGGATGGCTGAACACTATTTTTTAGTGTTTTTTATATTTCATCTGACAAAGCAATTCAAGAGCTCTACATATTACCTGTGGTTTTGGTTGTTTGCTGGGTTTTTTTTTTCCCTTTTATTTACTTTCATCCCAGCAGCACTGCCCCAAATCACTTTGCCTCCCTCATTAAAGATCAGAGAACATTATATCATGACTTCTAGAGCATATGCATCTTATAATGCTGCAGAAAACTGAACTTCATTAACTTTTTAACTTCCTGCTCAGGGAGCAGCTTCTGGATACTGCAGGTAGCCAAGTAAGTATCCTGCCCCAAAGAAGCAAAACAAGGCAGGAGAAAGGAAAAAGTGCCTCCACACCAAAGGAGAAAGGCTCTATGCCTCAATCTTGTACAGCTCATGTACTGTGCATGAGAAATTGGAGGCTAATTGTATGGCAGCACCAATCAGGGCTATGGTTCTAAATAAAGAAATACCTAAATAAAGAATTCTTTCCATAAAGAAATACCCACATTTCTAGCTCTCTAAAATCCCCTCCATGACAGGGAAGCAATATTGGTATTTCTGACAGCATCCTTTGTTCTTCAATTGTGAATAGAGTGAAACAGATACATAAATGTAAAAATGGGGAAGAAGCAACCACACCTTGAGCTACTGACCTGGCCAGATACTTAATGAGATTTATCGTGAACACCACAAAAGTGATACCAGACCTGAGCAACTGGCCTAACTCCTCACCCGATCCCCCCCAAATGACTTTTCAAGCTCCTGTTAAAACCAATGTGTCTGAAAGGCACTTTCCCTAGGGCTGGCAAGTAAGATGAACACCGTGAGAAAGATCTGCAGCTGGGATAAGTGCTCTAGCCAGGGTTTCCATTATCACCCTCTGCTTTAATTATTTAAAGGTAGGGTTGACAGATGCTTTCACAGAAGTCAGTCTTGCCATGGGCTTTTGGGCTTTTCCACACTCAGCTCTTGGCTGCACTTTTCTAGGGGTGCTGGGGGAGAAACATGGCACCCTTCATGTATTATAGCTTAGAAACTACATGACAGGTTAACATCCCTAAGGTGAAAGCAGAGGAATTCAGCAAACAGACTTATTTCCAGGGAGAGAAAGTATTTGCTGAGGGAAATAAGTGATACTTAAAAGCTATGGCAACTTGACTTCTTAGTTTGCTTTAAGCATGATGGAAAGTTCAAGTGCCCCTGGAAGAAGAGAATGAAGAGAGTCTAGAAAGCCACAGGCAGCTTTTAATTTTATGGTGAGAGAGCCTTTCTGTAAATACAAAAGTCTCTTTAAATACATGCCATGAACTACAGGAATGCTCAATACTCCATTTCCTCAAAAAAGCCTCTACATATTAAATTTCCAAAGTGGAATCTATGCTACACTTAAAGAGTTTTAGCTTTGTGCCCTCACCACACAACAGGCAGTTTTTCAGGCTGAAAACTATGATGCTAATTATTTCTATTATTCCAGCAGTCAAGTTAATGGAAATTCTAATTGTCTCTCACAAGGCTAAAATTTTTGCTGAATCATTTGAACTCACCTGCCCTGAATTAAAAAAGGCAACATTAAAAGAAAATGGTTCAATAAAGTTATAATCACATCCGAGGCCTGCATCCAAGAGGCATTTCAAGGTGGTTTAGTATCCAAAACATTTATGTTTCAAAATGGGACTTCAGACTTGAACACTCAACGAGCAAAGAAGCTCCTTGTAAGAGAAGTGAAGATGGAGTAATAAAATATGTTAGATGCTTCATGCACCAAACCTTACAGGAAGGGCTCCTAATCAGGAATACAGTGGCTCTATGTAATATTTAAAAAAAAAAAAAATGTAAACAGCTATTAACTGGACAACCAACTCTGCTGTGGGTAACAGCCCCAAGCTGCCAGACATGCACTTTACTTTTCATCTGCTTCCAGCTCTAAAAGCCAGCAGGCATCTAAACATTTCTGGGAATAGTCTTTAGATGCTGCAGGAAAAAGAAACCCTACTTTACCTTCTAGTTAAATCTCAGATTCTGTCAGTTACCTTCCAGAACAAGGATTTGTCAAAATTCATTGCTGAAAAAGACTTGGGAGATGGTAACATTTTTGTGGCACACCTGAAGGCCATGGCCTTGGGAGGGGAAAGCTACCACAGTACCATAATTCTGATATATCTCTGCAGGACAGCACGAGGAAAGAAAAGCCTGAGAGCTCACCCAGTGTGCTATTATAGTGCAAATATAGACATAAAATTATTTCTGTTACAGCTCTTACTGGGGCATTCAAATTATACACAGCAAGTGCTAACAGCATGCAAGACATTTCTGAAAACAGTGATGGAAGTCAGAAAGAGGCAAAACAATTGTTTTGCACTTTGACTTGAATAATAAATGAAATTCCAGTTAATTGTTAACACTGTAAGGCCCAACATTTTATATAAAAGTTTGAATACTAAATAGTTTCAACTACATGGAGGAAAGCATGCAGTACATCTACAACATTAAGATATAAAAAATATTAAATTACACAAATTGAGGACTCAAAAGCATTTCAGAATCCTACCTCCTTTATAAATAGCAGAAAAATTTAGGGCATTAAATCATAATACAAATGTTTTCTGCATATCCCTGTCTAAAGTGCCAATATTTCTATACCTATATTTAGTTTTGTATGTGGTGCTGTACAATGAGTAATAATAAGCATGAATTTGGAATACATAAAGCTAACTATAAGGGAGCAGGACTTGCTGAAAAGCAGCCCTGGAAAGTTTCTCTTCTGGAAATCATCATTTCATGGCTAAACTACCAGGAAATATCAAACCATGACTTTCTGTCAAAGTTCAGTGCCCTTGAGATGAAGCTGCCATTTCAAGTGGGTGTTTAGAATGTGTCTAAAATGCATTGATATGAGCTGCTAACATACTAACAGCATACATTCAAGTAACATATGATCTCATGGCAAAATCATGCTCCAAGATACCATTCTTGACCCCCAAACACCTTCTTTTTTTTTTTTTTTAAAGGAGTATTAACAACATTCCAGCATAATCCAAAACTTTGGGACACCCCAAAGAGTCCAGCCACCTCTGTGACACTGCACTAATGTCTCATGCACACAACTAGCTGCCAACCATGGTGTTCAGTAAGAAACTCTCTGGTACTCATTTGTTTCTTTGTGTCTACCAATTCTGGCAGTCCTGAGAATTTATTCTTTAGAATCCTATAGGTTCTGGTAGCACTGCATAGAGAGAGAAAAGGCAGAGCTGAAAGATGCAGTAACACCATAGAATCACCCATCAACAACACTCAAATTTCTGCTTTGCTTTTTAAAAAACAAGGATTTCTGTAGTTATTTTAAAAAGCTATTAACAGCAGCCTAAAATTTTGAAGACACTTCTGAAAACGCATCATAATTAAACCATTACACTTCCCACACACCAAATCATCCATAAAATCCTTCAATGTAAGGAACAGATTTGCAGGTGTGTTCTTCATCCAGGAACACAACCACTATTCTTTTGAATAAATTTTAACTTAAAGCATTGATCCCTTTTGAACATCTAGTTCAGGTTACAGATACTAATTGCTTCTGATCAATCAATCCCTAGCAAATTTATAAACTACAGAGTTAGTCAAGTGGAAGATTCAGGATCCTTATTCTATGCTGACTGACAAATCTCACAGTAACTAAAAGCAGGCAAAAACTGTGATATGGAGGATGGACTAGTCACCTTGCAAGTCACAAAACAAATGAAAGAAAAAAAATGATAAAAGACAAAAATAGTTTACCTCCCTTTGAAACTGCAGCTTTAAAGAAGTATTTACTTCTTATTTCCAAATTATTCTAGAAACAGGCTTGCACTGATTAAAACACAACTTCCATTTTTTGGATTTTTTTTTTTTTTTTTTTTTTTTTAGAACAGGCTAAGTTCTTCAGAGCTCAGAATTTCAGGCTTGACCATTAAGACTTTTCATTTAAAAAAGAAAAAAAAGCTGATTTCCTTGTAGTCCTCAGGACTAATTGGAGAGGGGGTCAGAGGGGTCACTCTGCCTGTTTATCAATGTTCAAACCCAATCTGCAATGATAAATGTTGTTTTTAAAGATGCAAAAGCACTTCAAAAGCTGCAGAAGACTGAGGAACACCAAAGCCATCAGTGCAGCACAAGGCTGAAGGACACAATTTGATTACAACCCCTACTGAAATGGCACCTGGGCCTTTGGAGAACACTTTTCTCTGCAGTTTCACCTTCGTCAGTACAAACAAAAGCATTGTTCTGCTTGGAAAGTCTTTGGCAGCAGAACGGGGAAAATAACAAAGTATCTCCAATGTGCAGAGCACATTAATCTGATGGAGCAAATTAATTTCTTGACCAGCTGACAGGATACACTTAATTAAAAGGGGAAAAAAAAAAGTGTGGAAGGGAGCTTTCTTAATCTGTGTACTCCTTTTTTCCTTCTTCAAGGAATTGCTGGGCAGATTCCTGCTCCATGCAGTCAGAGTGTGACTTTCACCTGAAGTGACCCTGAATTTCAGAAACCCAGAACCAGTGAAATCCTCTGCTTTTATGTTTCTTAGATAAATACAGTAGTTGGTGACACACATTTTGACAATCTGCTGCTACAAGGGCCACAACCATTAAAAAAAAAGTAAGGAAAAAACTAAATACTGAGGTGTCTTTCCCATAAAACTATCATTTTTTGAAAAGGTAGTTAGCACTACTGGTCTATAATAAAATTTTAAAAATATATCTAAGGACAACTAATTTATAAACCTATTGTTTTCTAGATTTCCTTTTATATACTGTTTCTCACTGCTCAACAAATACCAAAATAAAGTCATTCTACTCTGAGATATCCTAATCAATTCTTAATTGGGAAGAAGGATGCAATTTCATATCATCCATCTCTGACACAGGCTTCTGGGAGAACAGCATTTGTAATAAAAAAAAAATATTATTTTTAGTATGACTCTAGCTCCAGATCTTCATTTAAGCTCTGAAAAATCAAGTATTGCAGATCCATAAAAAGTGGGGCACACCAGCAAAAACAATATTTGTGTTTGAGCACTGAACTCCTTCATAATGTACACTTCAATACAAACATCAAAAACAAAAGAAACCAAAAAAAAAACCCCACAATTATTCTGAACAGTGAGAAGCTTCTTAATCTGGAACAACAATCCCTGAACTTTTAGGAGTGACCTATGGAGCTTTTGTTCTTTGCTCAAGATGGCAGAGATGTTTCTCATTCACCTCAGCCACTTCAGCATCAGTTAAAATAATATTATCACACCCACAGTAGACAATTCCAGAAAGGCTCCTTTTAACCAATTAAAATCCCCTGTTTGAAAGGTTTTATAGTTTTTGGGGTTTTTTTTCTGAGGCTGACTCCTTCACCTAAAAGTAAATTATAAGATGAATTGCTGCTGCTCCCTACCACGGTTAAGACACAGGAGCCCAGAACAACCCGGGGATGGAAACTGCCTCAAGTCAAGCATTCATAAAATTTAGGGGACAAAGAAGATTCACTGAGAAACAAACGATGGGTGTCTGGACAAACACAGGTGTGGGAGAATTGAGGCTCCAGAGGGAAAACTCCAGCAGGTGGCCCCAAAGCAACAGCAAGATCCTGTGCCACTCCCAGTGGCTTTTTGTACACCCAGCAAAGGCAACCACAACCTCAACTCCAGCAGAGTCTGCTGGTACTAATGCATTTAAGAATGCACAGCTGTTTTGTTAGAGTGAGTAAAAGCTTTATTTAATTTTATTAGTTAGTTCAGAACATAAACCAATACACAAAACTAAATCTGGTCAAAAGCTGTGATCGCTCAAATGGACATTCATTTTTTAAAGTTAAATTTTTCCAAGTGCAGTACTTCTATTTTTTATGGTTACAGAGCTGCACAGCTTTTCTTCTATTGTGATTTAAAAAAAAACCCTTCAAATCATTGTAGAAAGTATTTTAAGCAGACATTTCCAGTGTATTTTAGGAAGACATTTCCCATTAACAGAAGGTCAGAACGAGGGTAGAGCACATATTTCATTACATGTCATTGCTCACACACTTCCAAAGTTAGTTGTGTCAAAGCCCTTTTAAGAAACTTAGGTATGGTTTCCCATACAAGAATGTTTAAAAAGCACATGCTCAAAAAGCAAGGCATTCTGCTTAAAAATTACTGAATTCTGAAATGGCACTTTCAGGCCTCACATGCAAGTGTCTGCCTTAAATCTATCCCTTCAGAAAATGTTTCACTAATCATAGCTGAAAAATCCAACTTGCCTTCCTCCATATGCAGGAAAAAAATGCTTGGACCCAAGGAGGTGTGCTGATTAATGAACTAGCTGTTCTTAATAAAGAGAGAAAAATAAACAAATAAATTTATTAATTAATTAAAAGTTAGTCTTAAGTGGGAAAATGGGATTAAAAAGTATCAGATCAGATCACAGAAGCACAGGATGGTTTGGGTTGGAAGGGACCTTAAAGAACAACCAGCTCCAAACCCCTGCCACAGGCAGGGACACTTTTCACTATCCCAAGTTGCTCAGAGCCCCATCCAACATGGCCCTGAACACTGGCAGGGATGGGCCATCCATAACTTCTCTGGAAACAAGTTTTAAAGACATTCAGTAGTATCTAGTCCCTTAATCTGCTTTTTCCTTAAATTCCACCACCTTTTTCCTTAAATTCCACCACCTTATTTGCCAGCTATGACCTTTCCATGCATAAAGCCTGAAACTTCAAAAATATGTCACGAACCAAGAAACTGAAGTTCTGCATAACTTCTAGCCCAGAATTCTTTCTGATCTCACCCAGTTCCCTTGCTCTTCCAGACTGACCTTTACTGAGAGCATACTGCATGCTATGCATTGCAAGTCTGCAAGCACAGAGCACCTGCTTTGGTCAGGTTAACACTGAAAAAGAAAGAAAGAAAGAAAGAAAGTGGACACCAGCTACTTTCTACTTCCTAGGTGCATGCAAATTTCCACTGCAGTGACCCATGGAGCAATTATTATCTTTATCTGCCAGCAAAGAAAACTGAACAGCAAGGAGATAAGGTGACTTGCACAAGGTCATGTAGCACATGTGATGCAGAGCTGGAGAGAGATCCCAAAGGATCTGCCTGTATGTCATCTTCTCACTTTGTTTCCTTCTGAAAGACATTGCCTCAAATATTCACTGTCTTCTGATGAGCTTATTGTTTGATTGTTCTATTTTTTTGAGTGTGTTAGTATTTAGGTCTCTTGCCTATAAGCTTTTCAGGTTAGATTTTTGTTAAATGAAAATGTCACTTCATAATGTCTTGACAAGAAACTTCACTGAATTATGCTGGGGAAAAAAAAAAAAAAAAAAAAAAAGTAATTTCGTAGGGCAGTATTTAGTAGGCAACACCCGAAGCCAAATCAATGTATTTCCCCTACTTTTTGTAAAAAATATAAGAAGTTAGCAAGAACACAGGGAGAGAATAGACTTTTATCAGTTTAGGATCACTGGGCAAAGACAGAAGTCAGCACCCTTGAGCCACTCCCCAGTTGCAGTGAAGCCACCACCAAGCCTCAGCATGGGCACAGCAGATGTTGTCAGAGCAGAAGGGCTTTGAAACTGCTCTGGCCATGCCAAAGATCCTCACCCTCAATTTTAACATCCATCTTTCCTGTCATGACAAGCTATGTGGCTGCTTAAATAGTAAGAAATGTGAATCTTCTTGAGGAGGCTTATAGAAGAGTCACTCCTAAGCACAGGGAGAAGGTATTTGCTTGGTAATAGCACTCAAAGGAGTGAAAGCAAAAAGCAGAAGTTGCTAAGAGTCCCTTAAATTGGCCTTATGACATTGAGAAAATGATACAGAGTGGGTAAGCTGAAGGCCTTAAAAACTGAAGTCATCTAGCTCATACCTGAGACCAAATGAAAGGGGGAGACCACTGGTAATGGTAACAGAATAGAAAAAGGGCAAAATCATCCAATTAAAAAAAAAGTACAAGGAAAAAATTGCTTTATAGCAGCATGTATGTTTACAAGCAGAGCAAGGCTGCATTTATCAAGATGAAACAAAGTAGTAATTCAAATACAAGATGGTAATAACTTATCTAAGTTGCATATGCCAAAAGGGACCCAGAACCCTCTATTGCTCTTTGCATCTGGAAAAATAAGAATTTGTGTTGAAGATAAAACCCCATGTAACAATCTAGAGCATTAGGGACGATCAGTGTTTTCTATCAGAGACAAGTCTGTAGCAGAGTAGCCAGGTGATTTTTTTTTTCTTTATAAATATGTTGAGATTTAGCTAACAAAGAACTGAAATGCACCATTCTTTGAAGAAGCTGTTTCTATTCCATTAACTTCCCAAACACCAGGGAGGTATCAATTATGCACAAAAGCCCATTGTTTGATTCAGGATTTTGTGTAAGCAGAAATCTCTACTTACACATAGATGAGGACTCACACCTCTGCAGTGGGCACAGACTCAGATCCCTTTGCACCACTCAGTATTTCCAGCAAGACAAGTTTTCACAGGAGCATTCTGGACTGAGATAAATCAATTCTTATCTATTCCAAGGCAGTTAACCTCTGCTGAGGCTTCATTTGCTTCTTACAAATCCGTGTGAACTTCGAAATGTTATGGTGGGAAAAATCTTCCAGTATTTCTTTTTGGCCTTGTTAACATTGAACAAGGTGTGGAAGTTGTCAATAAGGAAATGAGCATTCAAGCAGTGATCAAACCCAAAGGCATCCAGAGTGCCAAGACCTTCAAAGCTGTATCAGGGACACAAGAAATCAAGTGTGAGTGTAAAACATCAAAAGTGTCTTTCTTCCAGTAAAGGACAGGAAGATTTGTGTTTCCAGTTTATACTGAGGGAAAGGGAACAAAGGAGAAAATCTAAAGCTGTGACTCCAGTGCAGGTATTTTACACAAGTCAGCAATGAAACCACCTTTAATCCAAAGCAGTACAAATGCAGATTCATAGGTATTACTGCAAACCACACAAAGAGAAAGAGAGAGGGACTTGCAATCCTTTAAGTGTAAGATAATACAGCATTCTAAGTCAAAATGTAGTTAGTTACCATACAATTAGCCACTGCCTTCTCATCACTCAGAATGAAGCTTAAAGCTAAATTTATTACATGTTTAAGGATAGAAGAAAAGCAGGATTAAAAACTTTATCCATTCCATTCGTTCCATCAAAGATTAAGCTCTATAGGAAATTACTGTACACCTCTAAATCTATGCTAAAACTTATGGATCAGTGTCCAGGTCAAAATTTATCTCTTCCCAGCTACACACCCTGGTCTTAGCAGATGAAAGACACCCTGCTTTGTGGAAATGCACAGAGCCTGAATGGGAACCACAGCACAGCCATATGCAGGGCACACACTTCCTTTAGAAGTTGAGGGATTATTTAATTCTCTGAAATCACATAACATTCTTCAAGTTTTACCTCTTGTGGTCCATTGTCCACATTGACATCACCCTCAATACCCTTGATACCAGCAGCCTTGGCAACCAGGTGCCATAGGCTTCCAAAGCTTGGCTAGAGCTGGCACTTGGATGCAATGCCAAGGGCAGAAGAGCTTCTGCTGCTACATCAGCAGCAAAAGCAAACAAAGAAAGGGAAACACAGGCTTATTGCCCAATGGAGTGGGAGATTTGATGGCACAGAGACAGATAAAACAATGCACCCAATTTGCCTCAGACTCTACCAACAACTCCCTGACTTCTGTGCTTGGATGCAAGGTTCAAGGAGGAGATACACTACCAGGAAGAAAACCAGACTGAGTTAGGGATGACTTGAGAGAACCCATCCTACACCAGGACATGGGACCAGACACGTTGTGTCTGAGGGTCCTGAGAGAGATGGTCTGTCTGACTGATTTGTCTCTCAGGTAGGGTCCCCCTGACAGCTGAAAAAGAAGTCATGCCATCTTCAAACAGCCAAAACAAAAGAATAGAGCAGAGATATGTCTGTATGCTACAGCTGAAAAAGTCACAGCCTACACCTCTATTTCCAGTGCCCTGCTGTAGCCAAGACTGCCACAGGCTGCACTCATTCAACTTCACTGGAAGTTCACCCACAAAAGCTACATCCACCAAGCCACAGACACGAGGGCAAGAAGCCAACAATGGAGCAACCAGGAAAAAGGAAATCCCTTGCATCACAAAATTCATCTGTCTGAAACCATCTGGAAATTGACTCTTCAGGATATAAAGTTCACAGCATACTTTCTAAAGAAATGCAAGCAAAAAAAGATTCACAAGTTTCCTGGGCTTTGACCCAGAATAGATTTGAACATCCTTGTCTGGTTCTATATAGTTCAGAGGAAGATTTAAGTGAGAGGTAAAAATTTTCCATGCTAAGACAGACAGCCCCTTCCTCATCCTTCTACAACTAATCTCACTTAATCTTCTCATCTCTAAAAGAATGAAATCCTGTTGCTTCATATCTCTGGGGTGACACGGTACAGAGCAGAACTATATGAATCCAAAATCAGGGAGAAAGATACAACAGCCACTCCCTTCAAATCACACATTTGGAGGAGTCCTATAAGTAACTTATCAGTCACCAAGCAATCTGGAAGATTGTCTGCCTGAAAGACCCCTGTTGGCATTTTGTAATTTATAGTGGTCTTTTTATCATGTAAGAGGTGGAGGATTCAGGCTGCAAGAGTTATGATGTCACTCAAGTCCCAGAGAATCCTAAGTATTTTCCCACAGATTTTGGGAATTGGTAAAGGAAATTTATTTCCACCAGGAGAGAAATCCCTGCATGAATGTGTACATTAGATTTAACATGAGAATAAGCTCACTGTTTTTTTCCTTTTGTCCACAACCCTAACACAAACATAGTGTAGAGGTGATAGTCACTCCCTTGTTCTTCCTCTATGAAACAGTCTTTGTCAGTCCTCATAAGGACTAGAAAAGGAAAAAATATGTATTAAGTGGCTTGATATTTTTATTAAAGACATCATTTGTTTTTGGCAACCCATCACAATAGCTGCTACACTCAAGAGGAGGGGAAAAGTAAAAAAAAAAAAGGAAAATACATTTAAAAATGAGACCATACTTCAGACTAAAAAAACCAGAGTCAATATAAAGTGTTTTAACCAGCAAGCTTCACAAAGTACCTGAGAGGAAACAGGACAGACTTGTCAGCTAACTTGTAGGGGTTAAAAAAAAAAAAAAAAAAAAAAAAATCAACAATTTCCTAACTACCAGTTATTCTTCCAGAGAAGATCAGCCTGGTTACTGTCAGGTCACAAATGTTCCAACACACACTCCTTTGCAGCAGATGCTACCTCAAGGTCTTAAAGAATAGTTCAGTTTCCAGGCTTCCAGGGACTGCCTCTGTCATGTTTAGAGATAGATAGTCCATCACACACTGTGATCAAATCCTACCCAAGAGACTTGCAGCTTTTCCCAAAAAAGCTGTGGAATTTAAACTGACATAACTTTAGGAGGAAAAGGTTGGTGATAATGTTTTTTTTTTCCTCCTCCCTCACCCATTTTCTAGTCTTCTAAACTCACTTTTCTTTTTTTTTTCTCCTGATCTGTTACCACTGCAAAAGGGATGAGCAAACATGGGAAAACGTCCAATTCAAAATATTTTTCATGGCCAACGAAAATTTAAAAAAAAAAAAAAAAAAAGATGCAGAAATTTTCAATAAGATAATATCCAGAATATATTGTCCACACACAGGGCTCCTTCCTCACTGGGTTTAAATACACAACACAGGAGCTCCTGACGCAAACAGCCCTTGATCCTCCGTCACAACATTTGCAACATCAACTCATTAGCTGGGAATATGTGAAGTGCAGCTCATAACACTGTTTCCCCCAGATCTTTACACTGCTTCCAGACTTGTGTTTTATCTGAATGGCTTTCTACCAGCCATTCCTTAATTTCCCAAACTGAGCAAGGAAGCAGCTCCAGCACACTCAAGGTCACTGTTTGCATTGCACTGATGGGTTTTACTGTTTTCCAGCCTGTCAGAGCAGGAAGCTGGAGCTCTTCTGGGTAATCAAATGTACATGTAGAAACAATAAAATGCACCCATAAAATGATGAGTGCCAAGCTCATTAATGCAGACTGCCTTGCCAGAAATGGCAGCTAGCTCCAAGTGTTCTTAGACACCTTTTGCCTCTTTTGTTTCTTTATTTTTGGTAGTTTTGCTCTGCTTTTGGTGGGCTTTTTAAAGTGCTCCAGGGGTGCAAACAACCAGTGATTCTAGAAGGCACCGCAGCAAAAAGCAGAAAAGAAGACATCTGAAATTATTTTCAGTGTGTGACTGCTATCTGTATTCTTCACTCATTCCCAGAATATTGTGTTTAACACAACAACAGGCAAATAATGAAGACTTCTCTCCATTGTCATTTCTGCCTAACACTTGTTAAACAAAAGGTGTCACCAACAGGTTATTCAGGGTGCCAAACCAAGCAAAGAAAAGCAGAGCATCTTTGAAGGACACTTTACCCATTTCTCACACAGCTGCTTTCCCAAAACACCATCCCATTATTGCTGCTATTTGAAAAAGACACTAATAAATCATGATGAATTCTTATGATAATGATATGCTCTCCTTTGAGGAACTCAGGAGCCTAAGAAAACAAACAACTGCAAAAAAAGAGATAGGGGATTCTAAAGCAAGACCATGCAATTTGCTAGGTATTGGTGGGATTTCCATGTGTCATCAGGTCCTCTTCTGGGCATCACAGAGAAAAATACATAACAAAGGACTTGAACACTAAGGTAGCCTTGAGAAAAAAGCATTTAACATCTCACCATCTCAAGAAGAATTTCCCACCTGTGACCTCCCCTCAAAAACATTCCAAATACATTTTTAAAACAAAACTAGAAAAAGTATTTCTATAGGGTTTTGGGGTTTTTTTTTTTTTTTTTTTTTTTTTTTTTTGGGGTTTGAGGATTGGGTTTTGTTGATTTTTTTTTTTTTTTGCTCATGATCTGAAAGATTCAAAGGTTGAACTTGAATGCATACCCAAAGCTCTCCAAAGAGAGGAACACAAATACGTACAAGCTACCTAAGGGTGATTTCAATTCCCAATTGCTTAAACTGAACAGATTGTTCTAGAAAGTCTTATCATGGGACAAAGGCTGCTAGAATTTCTACTTTCTTCTCCTTTTCTCTCCCAGCGTACCCTCCCCTAAAAGAAAAATGGATGCTGAAAATAAATTTTAGAAGTTAGGAAAAATATAGTTTAGTTTTTCTAGCTATGGTTTTATGTTATTCTAGAAAAAATATTTTTTAAAAGTGTAACATTTTTAGTCAGTTTTCACTATCAGACTGTCTTTACAAGAGCCACAATAGGGTGTTCTGGTTTTAAATACCTGAAGAATACCAAACCATAGCCATTCAGCCATTACATTAAAATAAGGTTTTTTTTCCTCCCTCCAACTTTGTCACCTCAGCTACTGTACACTCTGAAACTAGATTTAAACGTAATTGTTTCCCATCACCCCAAACAAATAGGAAAAATACCTGAAGACTATGCAGTGACAGGCAACCTTGAATATTTTAACAGCAACATTAATGATTTCAGCCTCAGTGCACCTTGGCAAGAAAAATCACTATGAGACAAAATGAGAACCTTCTAGATATTTAGTATATGCAGTAGAGAAGCCATTAGTATCTAAAACACCTAGTTACTTTCCTGTATTAGCTGTAATTCTGAGCTGTGAATACTAAGGTGAAGATTTTAGAGGTTTGTCTTGTTTCATGATTCCTTTTTTTTTTTTTTTTCCTCCTTAGTATTTTGGTTTTAAGTTGTTCAGGATGGGATTTTTTTCCCCAGACTCTTAAGTGCACAGATATCTTTAATTGCCAGGAGAACTGCATTGTCTAAGCAGCAGTGAAAATGTCACCCACAATCCATAAAAATCAATTAGAAAACCTGTCCAGTACACACAATGTATTATTTGTATTCTAGATACAAAAGTACAACTACTACTTTAAGTTCATTTGTTATCACCACCTGAAGCTTTGCTGACCAAAATGCACATCAAAAAGCAAACCCCTGGGCATTCTTTGCATCAGGCACCACAAAGGATCTGATCTTTGCTCAACTGATGTATTGTCAAGTAAAAAAATTGGAAAATATCCCTGATTTCATAGTATTTCATATATATGTTGAGTTCCAAACCAATTTTTAGTTTGACCCAAAAGGAAATACGTTGCTTTCCTCTGTTTCTGGGCACTTTTCAAACAAAGCAAAGAACAGGTTCACACAGGGACTCAAACAGTCTTTACAGACAGGAGGAGCTGAGGTGTAGTGATGCAGACAGCAAACCTCAGCTTAGGATGCTTTGTGTAATGGGATGTGATGATCAACCTGATTAAGAGTTTCACTGCAATTTCGTGCATATGCAAATCTATCTGCCAGGTAGCACAGAGATTTACAGCACTGAATTCAAGTTCAGTGACTTTTTTGGTAAGAAAACCCTCTGCCAGCTGGTAAAAAGTTAACCACGTACCATTCTGAGCACACACAGTGCCCAGTCACCAGCAAATAAATTAACAGTCACTCTAACTTAGGGGCAGGGATGTTTTAAAGAGGTGTGAGAGGCTGTACAAGCAAAAATTAATGATGCTTTCTGGGCTTCTTTAAGGTCATCCTTGGCAGAATATTTTTCTTGGAGGAGGAGTTAGTTTGATTGACAATAAATAAAGTTTATTCACTGAAACTTTAGACTTACCAGAGAGATGGTTCCTGCCAGCTGCCTGAAAAACACACATAGTAATAGATTCTTAAAAGCCTTCTTCACATACCTGAAGCCTCAGCTTTTAAATGGCTCAGGAGCCAGAGGATTATAAAAGAATGCAGACAGCAGTCTCTAGGTGTGGTAGCCCATTCAGCAAACCTTGAGGAGGCTTTCCAAGCTTTTACACCCCTGCCTCAACCTCTAACCACACACTGGAGACTTTCTAAGCTGTGGAAACACAGGGATGGTGAAGGAAGAACAATAAACAAGTGCTTCCCAGTGTGTTGGTGCAGTTATCTGGCCAACAATGTTTTGAGAGCTTGGAGTGCTCTTCATTAATAACCTACCTGTTGGGTTAATTCCACCACCACACTGATAACTTATCTGTTTAATTTCACTGCTTTAGCTGGTACTACACAAACCTCTGGCCCTTCTTCACTTTGTGTTTCTCCTCAGCTTTCCATCTCCTCCTGTCTTTTCTAACAATCAGAGCAACCGTGCACTTGGCAGGCCCTTGACTCACAGGTCAAGATGAAGAAAAACAAATGAGAGTGCATCTCATCAGAGATTAAAGTATGCTTGAGTACTCTCTGAATGAACACTTATACAGCAAGTTTTTTATTATTCTTTTTTTAGAAACTCAGCATTTCAAATATTGTATTACACTGAAACCAGCAAGACTTCCACCTACAAAGAAAAATTAAAACCAAAACACAAATTAATGCAAAAAGAAAAAAAAAAAAATTCTCAAAGCAAAACAGATTGTCCTGCATAACTCTCTGGAAGAGATGAGGAGCTGAGTTTCTCAGAAGCCCATCCCGGTGGCTGGGCTGCAGGGCTCCACATTGCCCAGGACACAGGCTGCAGCTCACTGGGCTGGCTCAAACAAAGCTCCCTTCATGACCATCCACCACTAATGTCTTTTAGCTGCTTATGACACCTTTCAATCCATGCCCTGCACTCTATTTTAAAAGGATGTGTCCCAGCCTTAGAGATAGTCCTGCTTGAGGCTAGCAAAAAAAATAGCAATTACTGTGGAGGCTGTCTCATGTTACATCTCATCAGAAGACTCCAGCATGGTCCCTGCTATTTACTGTTTGCATTGCCCTAGTACCTAGCAACCTCCACCATGTAGCAGTGGGGTTTTTTTGGTTAGGCACTGCACACACACAAAAAAAGGCAAGCTGACAGTAAAATCGTTTGAAAGATCAGCTGTGCCCAAAGCAGATTGCAGAACATCTAATATCACTGCAGTCCTGAAGGAGCTGGTGCCTTTCAACAGCTGCCAATGTTCACCAGTTACTCAAAATGTGCACTATATCTTCTGCAGAGTTCAATTTCTTGTAACTCCCAACAAGTCTCCTGGCTAACAAGGCAGATGCATTCGTATTACACACTGGGTTAAGGAGAGATCTTCCAATCTAGAAAGAGGGCATGCATTATGCATTAAAGTTTGCTCTTCAGAATTTATTTCCTCACCAGAGTTTACAAGCAATTCAAACAGCACTTGGTTGTCAAGCTGCTCACAATACAGAATTGCTGCACAGGTTATTTTATGGTAATTGCATAGCAGAGATCTGGTGCCTTTATTAAAAAGCCACTCCTGTTTCACAAGTAACAGGAACTGCTTGCTGCAGACAAAACTGCAAAGCCATTCCCTGGCTGGAATTGTGAATGCTTAAAAGATTTCTTCCCTTGAAAGGTAAACATCTCCTATTTCATGAGAAAAATAGAAGCTAACAAATATGAGGAAACATCAAGATAAATCAAGGTGAGAAGTGAAAAAATCCACACCTCCCATCCATCTAAGCAAAAGGCAGCAGCAGAGTAACACTGCCAGGACACTCTGAATTAAGACTTGAACTGGTGACCACTGGAAAACCGACTGATTCCAGCTCCTGTTTCTGTTTCATCACACACAAGTAGCCAGCCAGTAATAGCTTGGCTATGCATTATTCCAGCAGGAGTGTTCCTCTTCATAAATTAACTATAGACACATCAATAGCTCAGCATTTCATAAGCCAAAGCAGTTTCAGATGTGAAATTCTTCATGCAGGAGGAAAAAGAAAAAAAAATAGCACAAATCGTGGCAACTGGCAACAAGGAAAAGCAATTTCCTTCCACTTCAAGTGTGGACAGACTTTGACACAGAAAGTAAACAACTGCTCTAGCTTCTCATTGCTGCTTTTCCTAATTTAATACACAACTGCTCTCCCAAGAGTCCAAAGAAGTTCAGAAACATATACACAACAGAACAAAAAAATATGCTGAAGGAAAAAGAAGCATTTCAAATGAAGACAGATACATATACAACAATAACAAAATTTAAGACACTTATTTCTTTGCTACTTCACCAACCAGAAGTGTAGGAGTTTCTAGGAGAGGCAATGGTTTCTATTCTCTAACTGTACTTGGAGGGGCACCAAAATAAGGATGTCCTTATCAGTCACCAGGACTGTTCCAAGTATTACTTTTCTTCCCCTTCCCCAATTTCTTTGGGAATAGACAGTAATATTGCCAGTAGAAAAGACAGTTATATGCCAATAAATTATCCATCAAAACAAAGGGCTTCCTTGACCATCTCAACAAAAGGATGAGGCATTAAATGCAAACAGCCACAGTCTCACTCCTAGAATTGGTTATTTCTGGTCAGGTCTCATTTAAAGACTTTCAAAGCTGCTACAGAAAGCAAGAGAATTCAGGTCTCATTCCAAGTCAGCTACAGACATTCCAACAAATTTTCTGCAGCCATGTGTGAAAACCACAGCAGAGATAGATGGGATACATCTGCTACTTAAGGAATACACCTGAGGTCAGAGAAGCAGTTTCCATTGCAGCTACTCCTGATGAACTAACTGCTGTCAATCTGCTCCCTGCCAGCTGCCATAAAATGCACATTTTTTTTCATATCAGCTTCTTGTTTGAAAGTTGTGGTTTCAGAGTAATTTTCAAGGAGTTTTCTTACTGCTCTTTTGTTTAAAAGTGGTTCAGATGCACTCTTAATTGCATTTAAAATGCTTGCTTGGCATTCCCAAAACCTGCACATCTACCAGTTTCTACTGATCCAGGTGTAGGTCCTCATGGAATCTGACAACTGCTCAAATCCAGCAAGCTGAATTCAAAACCAAAATCTCACAGGCAAAGCCATAGACAAATATTGATGCAACTGTTCAAAGTGATTCTGTGTCTGGCCCACTTCCCTAAATGTGGCATGAATTTTGTCTAACAGCTTGTGCCAGGAATACAGGGCCATTCAGTGAACATTAACTCTGAAGCTTTTCTCGTTTCAGTATAAATGCATAAGCACAACTGCAGCATTTCCAAAGGCAATCTAAAGGATTAAGTAATATAGAACTTAGTTTCAACAGCAATGAAAAGTAATTACAATATAACAGCATGCAGACTTTTAAACCTCAACTTTCTAAAATTTAACATCTTCACATTGCCCTATGCACCTCCAGTCAATCTATTCCCAGCATTTCATTTTGCATTTCTTTACCTGTTGGATTCAATTGTTCAACCTGAGTTCTTCCTGAAAACAAAAGGATTTCTGCAGAATTTAATTTTGCATTCAGCAGAATGCTGCTGGCCAGAAACATCTCCACAACACAGTGTTAGAGTTGCTTACACCAAATGACGTTGAACAAAGGGCAGCCCTCCACTGCCCAGCAATTAAAATTGATAAGAAGCCTGTGTTCTTCAGGACTTCTTTTCAAGTCTAACAGAAAGCTCTGGAATTGCCAGCCACTGGAGGTTTTTATGGCTTTGCTTTTTATGAATGCACAGCGTAGCTGGCGATAAGCGCTTTTGTACACTTGGCTGGTGTTTGCCCACGATCACGACTGTTGATGGGGGTTTATTGGTGTGAAAGATGCCAACAACACCCCAAGGACAGACTGGGACATTCCAGCACTTGTCAGAGAGGTGCCAATTTGCCCCTAAATCAAACATGCCACAGCAGTGCTGATAACAGCTTTAGACATGGGTGCCAGAGGAGAGAGCAGTCAGATTGTGTTATTTACCACATCTAGAACAAACAGCCTCCAACTTCCACTGAACTTGTGACTCAGGGGGTAAGAAGGCTAAAAACCTTGTTTATGATAGAGCTGTCAGCCAGTCCCTGATGCCCCTGCACTCACACATACCCGAGGGTGCTGAAAGCAAAGTGCTCTGAGGCACCACAGCAGTGCCAGGGGGAAACTCAGAAGCTCAGACTGGCTACCCACGTGTCCTGTCACTTCATAAATACTCCCATCAGTATTCCCAGAGCACCAGAAGCCGTAAGGACACACAAAGCATGAGGATCCCTGCCCTAGAAGATCATGCCACAGCATACAGCAGTGTCTCTACCCACTCGGGAGGAGTCAGGCTCTGCAGGCTTTGGTCCCAATGCCAGCCAGGATTGTTGGTACCTGCTGGTGCCAATGAGCAGCACAGGCACAGCCCTGCACTGCTGCAGCTACCAGGGTTTGCACGTGCATTCCCTCTACCTCCATGCCAAACACAGCCTTATCCAGGCTGATCCAGCAGGCACAGCTCAGTTGGAATCCACATCCAGGTCTAGGACAGCAGCAGAGATGCATCCTATCTGGATTAGTATCAAACTTGGTAGAGATATGAAGTGCAGAGAAGGTCACAGCCAGTAACTCTTACTGTTTCTTTCATTCAGGTCCCTGGAGTGTTGATGGAGCTCATCTGGTGCACTCCTCTCTATAAAATGATACAAGGCAGCCAGAAACACAGATCTGGAGCAATTGTGAGGAAGAAGTAAATTTACAAGTGTCCTTCTTCCTTACTGTCCAGGCTATTTTCCTCCATTTCGTTCCATCAATTCAAACTTTTTTCAGCTCGTTGCTACAAAGCAGTCACTTAACACTTTGGGAAAGAAAGCACACGTTCCCTGGCTTTCCCATGACTATTTATCCTCCTTGCATTGCAAGAGCAGTGTTGTTCCTACAACTATCCTGTAAAAAACATTTCATTCCTCCCTACATCTATCACAAGATAAGGAAAAGTGAAGAAACTACTTTCATTACCACGCCATATCTCAACTCTATAGGAAAACCACTTATTCAAAGCAGAGTTCAATTTCTAAATACCTTTTAAAAGACATGTTCTACAATACCAGTTTTATTTTACCAAGGTAGGTACTCATCTCAGTGGTGAAACCAAATTTTATGCTGGTTAATCAATTGGTGCCTATGGGATGCTTCACTCTAATTGAGTTAATTTCTGCCTTCAAGCTCCTTCCAAAACTTGCACAAGTTTCCCACGGCTGTGGTATTTCACAGCCACTAAAATTCAACAGAACACAAAGTCTCTTCTACACACCAAAATGCCTGAGATACAGGGAGGGTGGGGAGCAGGCAGAAAGAGGCACCATATGAAAAAAAAACCCAGTGACAATGAAGCCTGCTTCAAACTAACAGATGTGGTGTTTGAGGGGGATGGAGGGAGACTGCAATTCCAATGAAAACACAGTACTCCACTTTAGCAATCAGACAGAAGCATCATCAGATTGCATTTGTTACAGGGAGGAGGAGGAAACTGAAGATACACATGGCTGTGGGTTCTGACCACAGTTCACACTGACTGCTGGCACACATTGTATAAACAAACAGGCTGATTTCCTCAAAGCACTTAGGAACAGTCTGATTATTTACCAAGTCACTTCCAGAATTCCTCAAGAAAAGAATCCCAAGGCATTTTTCATATATTGTTTCAATAACAACAAGCAGAGACCATATACAGGTTCCCTGAAACAAGCACTGTTTCTTTCAAGAGAAAGGCATCTGACAGAAAACTTCCCTCAGAAAAAGCAGACAGTCTCAGCAGAGGCTAACAGCTAGTATCAAAACCTGCTTGAATGTTATTTCCACTTCCATGTAAGAGGTATAAGCAGGTGGCCCCTTACCCCTACAGATAACAATCCACTAAAAATTTCTAGAGATTAGGCTCTTCTCATAGTACTTCCCATTTTCACAGTCGTTCAATTTCTCTATTTCACTTTGGATGGATGTGTGATGTTTCCTATTAAAGCCACACAACAAAAGAATGCCACAGAAGTCATCAAGAGAGAACCTCAGTGCTGGAAAACCAGAGTGCAATAAGCAATTCAGACAGCCAAGAAGGGTCAGCATGAACACTGCACACCTACAGCCTTGCATGTGCTGCAAAACCTGCAGGGTTTCAAGGGTCTTTTTTCTCATTTCTGTGGTTCAAATGTGTAGTTGCCCAAATAAGATCATGTCATAAAATTAAATAAAATCCACAAAGAGCTGTCTTGAGTGAACAGAATTGTGAAGGCATACAATTGACATGATTGGGTAACACTTAGTGCCTGTGCCTGTCATACTTCACATGCTGTTGAAACAGGATGCTCAGACAGCTTTGTGCTGGGGTGCTGGATGACCTGTTGACACAGAAACCATCAAGTGAGCAGGTTTATTTTGTGTGAAGTGCTGAGATAACCAATTATCAATACTTTCTGGGTCATGGCTAAGACAACAGCATACAATCACAAGAAGTTTACTCACACTACAATAAAGCAATACATGTTTAGTTATTTACTCATTGTCAGGTTTGACCACATTTTAGTGTCTTCTAAAAAACAAATAAACTCTGTTAGATCCATTTAGATTAATATTAGGGGGGGAAAACAAGACTTTATTTACTGAAGTTTGTAAAGATCAGATAAAGCCATTGTACAGAACACAAACACCACTTATTCTTAACAGGACCAGCACAGGACATTATAGAGAAGCCACAGGATGAGAGATCTTTGCTCTTGTCTCTTCCCCAGTCTCCACTGCCCTGCACAAATAATTGGGCACAGGCATTTGAAGGGTGTAAGAATGAGATTAGCAGCAGCAACCATTTCCTGCATCCATTCTCCTTTGCTCTACTTGTCAACATCCGTACCAGAGTTGAGGCACCTTTATTTCAATGTGGTGAGATGCAGCTTATTGAGAAAAAGAAGAGCCCAGCCAACTCCAGCTAATTTTTAGATGAGGGAAGGAGATAGCTACTGCAGGAACAAACACCCTCTTTGAAGGCAATTCCTTACTATGCAGAAAGAAAACACATCCACTACAAGGACCTCAGCCTTTGTCGTACAAGGGATGAGCAAGAGCTCTGTAATCCTTGTCTCTGCTATTAAACCTGGTGTCTTTGGAGAGAATCCAAGGAAGTTACCTGGTGGGTGACTTACATTCTCTCATCAAACCATGACCCGATTTTCTTTACTATCCAACTCATAAAAGTATGCAATATTAGCAATGCAATGAGAAAATGTTGTAAAAAAAAAAAAAAAAAGAAATAATTTAAAAGTATCCCTGAGGTTTCAGGAATTTATTGTAGGCTTGCAGAGGAAACCAGCAACTTCTGAGCACTGAATTTCTACACATTCAAGCCTGCCCAGTCTCCTTGTGTCAGTTCCAGCTGTCTGACAGGGAGCAGCTTACTGCAACAGTGACCACACTGGTCTAAACAGAGGGGATAAACCTGTGTTCTTACCCAGTCTGAAACACATAGGGAGGGACAGAGGGAAGACCACTAATTGTTAGAAATCTACAACAAAACTACTGGTGGGATGGTAAAAAACCTGCATACAAATGTTATGTGACTTAACATATTTACTACAGAGAAGAAACAACAGTCACCTGGACAAAGCAAAAGCTGATACAGAATTAGCACTGTGAGATCCTTATCATTTAAAAATAAAGCCTCATTATAAATAAAATAATTTAAAATTACTTCTACACATCCAGTGCACAAAGCCTAGCAAGTAGTTTTAATTGCCCTCATCTTGGAGACGAGTAGTTTTTCTCTTTACTAGTTGGTCCTTACCTTTTACCTTTACTAATTGCTCCCACTAGGAAGCAAATAGCTGTTCATATAGTTAAGTTAAACACATGATAACTTCATAAGAATCAAACCAAATATTACTCCAACAAATGCATTATATTTCCTATTATTGTAAAAGAAAATACATGCTCTCTTTTTGGGGTAAGAGTAAAATTAATAGATTATGATCAAGAGCACCATTTTTTTAGGCTAAAAAAGGTATTTTCTACTATTACAAGATCTTCGTTCACTAAAATCAGTATATTTCTCATTTGAAGTAAATACTAGTATAGTTATATACAAAACATTCACTTTTTAAATAACCTCAGCAGAAAGCAAAGAGGGATTTTAGAGTTAAGAGTAAAAAATCCAGTTTTCTATTACCAGTGGGACAAAACTGTGTTGTCAAATGAGGTATCAAATCCATTGGCATTAGCAAAACATATGTGAGATGTATGTTCCTAGTGAGAGCTTTAAAATGAAATTCAAAGATCCACATCTTTGCTTCTGCAGATGCAGAAGCCCTGTCCTAGGTTTATTTTGACTTTGGTTAATATTTTATTGTGGTTGGGAAGAACATACAAGAAAAAATAAAAAATACCCACTCTGGGCACCTTGCTAGAAATATCTAAAGGCCACCTAACAACCTGCAGAATAATTTCCTATTTTTGGCAGTTTATCCCTTTCAAAATGACAAAATTCCAAGGATGAAGACTTGGTGCTTGATGCATTCCTTGCAAAAAGTACCTGACATTTTTTTCTTAAACTCAAAAAGGATTCAATCAATTTTGAGCAAATATGTATTCATTATCTCACACAACTGGAAGTTCTGAGTCTAAAGCAGTCCAGAGGAAAAAAAAAAACTGGCTTTTGTCATGGTGGTCATACTAAGCTTTAATAAAACACTGGCTTCCCCTGTGCCTATGTTTTATTGCAATGCTTCCAGGTCTCACATTTTCTGTTGTAAAATGTGGTTGTTAAGGAGGAAAATGTCCCCTGAGGAAATGTGGGGCAGTATTTTTGGGTTTGGTGGAGTTTTGTTGTTGTTTCAGGGGTTTTGATGCAGGTTTTTGTTATTTTCAACTACTTATACTACACTTACACACATACTCAGGCCCTGCTTTGCACTGTGGGCAATTCCTTACAGCTCCTTGAACTCAGAAAATAGCTATTATTTTACTATTCTGTACCATGAAGCAGGAAAAAAAAAAAAAAAATAGTCCTCAAACATGGTCACATCAGGCAAGGGAAAAGCTCTACCAAGCACCTCTCTAGTCCTCCAGGCATGCACAGCCTGGAAGCCAGAGAAAAACTTAAAAAAAAAAAAATCACTGTCTGGAAACAGAGTAAAATTAATATTAAATTTGATTATTAAAGCATTGAATACTCTTACTTATTATATCTATAAATATACTTTCACATACATATCTTCCTGGTAGGAGGTGAAAACACATCAACCACTCCTGCAAATGCCTGTGCCCTCCCATTACCATTGTAAGGGCTCTATAAGGGCCATTATGCCAGGTGAAGCATGACTGCAGGAGGAAGCTTAGTACCCCACCTAAAAACTCACCAGCCTAGGCATTCTGCTGTAATTCAGCCTCCCCACCGGGTTTATTTGCATCTGGCAGCTCTCCAGGACATCAGAGACAAGCTGGACCTCTTGCTGGCAGGCAGGAAACACCTTGCCCCCAACAAGACACTGTTTTCCATCTGGAACTGAATGAGCAAACGCTCACAGCTTTTGTGCCCAGCCACTAATGCACATTAAGCAATCTATTAACACACCAAATTAATGAGGTAGTGCCAAGTTTGAAGTCAGTAAGCACTGTGCCTGTGCTCAGTTCCCTGCAGCATGTGCTGGCACCGTTGTTTGTAACACATCCAGGGCTCAGGCATTTGGAGCTCAGCCTAATTAGTTCACTGCAATTGAATCTCAACTCTAGCCTTAATTCAGCTGCAATGGGAGTTTTGAAAGAGGCCTATCTACACAGCCTTGCATGTTTTTTTTCCCTGGCACTTGAGGAGCCAGGGCAAGGAAGTGTGCCAGAATTGCCCAACCAACCATTTGACAGACACAGAAATATGAATACTGCACTTACTGGTTTATTAAAGATCATTCATGTGCAACTTTCAAAGGTAGGATAATTCTTTTCCTGGAGGAAAGCAAACATGAGAGAAGGACTTGAAATATCATACTGGAAGGGTGATGGGAAAAGAGAGAAGGCCTATCCCAGGAAAGACTGCACAAATGGAAAACATGCATAACTTCTATGTGTGCATTTCACAGCCCTTTATTTCTCCACTGCACACAACCTGTCTTCACTGAGCATTAGTGTTTGCCAGTTTACAGTCTTCTGCTTCCACTGGGTTTTGGAAAATCTAAACATCAGTACAATTACAAAGCCTTTTTTTCTCCCCACAAAACTTCCTTGACCGGCCCAATGAATTTTTTTTTCAAGTAGAAACCATATCCCACTACACATTTCAGAACAGAAATTGGATTTTCCCAATTTTGGCTAGAGGTGCTTTCAAAAGGCATTTTAACTAGAAGATACCTATCTTTTCACCTTCCTTCCCCTTCTACAACCAAAATACATTTCCACAATAACTTTTATGCAGCAATCACTGAATGCAACAAATAACATAAAGATGGTGGTTTCATCAAAATGGCTTCAAGGCATTACCTATTAGTGTTGGCATTGAGAGGGACTGGTTTCTCATACTGTTTTTCTTTCTGATGACAGCCAATTCCTAAGTAAATGTGTTTTGTTTCTTTTTTTATTTTCTTTCTTTTTTAGTCAATTACACAGTTATTTGTATCTGCATTTCTTAACCTAAGAACTTCTACTGTCCCACTAGGAGAGAGAATTAGGAACCCCCTCTGATCTGTAATCAGACTGACACTTGAGCTCCTAATGGCACAAACTTGGATTGGTCTTAGTCATGGGACAGCCCACAGCAAAAAATGAAACTTCTGGAGAGTTACAGATTGGGAAACAGAGCAAGAGTGGGAAGCTCTACACTGGCCAACCCAAAAAATGCTATTTTAATTACATGGTCCCAAAGAAACACCTTCTTGCAATATTGAGATACACAGAGTTAAGTTGCTCTGTTGCAAATTGGCCTCAACTAAACTACCTCAGTCTTGATGAGACAAAGAAAGCCAAACCTGGGTCTTCCAGCTACTGACAGGAGCAAAAGGAATATGACCATGATCAAGTCATATTTCTTTCTGTCCACTTGGAAAAGCCACATTTACTTTGGAGGCTTTGTATCTCCTTCCCTTTTTTTTTTTTTTTTTTAAATAGAAGTTATAATCTGCAAGTCTGATTTCAAGCCACAAAAATCTCAACATACATATGCATATGTACTCACTAATTGTTTTATGGATCTTTTCTCCTCCATGACATTTTACACAAACATGAACCAGTAAATTGGAAGTATGTTTGCAGAAGCTCTGGAAGCATGGCAAAAATGGGATTTTTAGCTGAAGTTATGCCTTTTCCTCACCATGTAATGTATGTAAAGAGCACAGTGAAAACTGCATTGCCTTTCATAACTGATTACTGTGAGTCCTGATTCAGGCAACTGGAATATTCTATCTTCCTTCACTGCCTACCTCTGTGTGCATACATGCAGCCATGCTTCTAAGAGTTTGCCTGTTTCCAGAGACCAGTTTTCCAAAATCCCAACCAAGCTTGGCCAGTCCAAGCTTATGTAAACAACTTGGGATTCGAACAAACTCAATGACAATCATTGCTGATTAAACCAAACTTATACAAAGGCAAAGTAAATTGAACCAGGTACAGGCACGCAGAGATAAGATAGAAGCTGATTATCTTGCACGGCAACAAAGGAGAGCTGCCACAATAGAACAAATCAATGGCCCATCAGTTTCCAAATTGTTCCCTCTGGTTACAGCCAACACTTCAAAGAACGAAGGGAGGCAACACAGCCAGTTCTTGCCACACCAAGAACAAGAGAAATCAGTTCTAACTTCATTTTCTTTAGGCATGTTTTAAGATGTTTATTTTAAAATTGAGAGGGTGAGTAGAACCTCTTCCCTTGAGCGCTTAAATCTGAAACAATTCTTTTTAAGATGTGACAACTTCACTGATTCTGCACAGTCATTTCCAACAGTGGGACAGCACCCAAGGGTTTCAGTAGGTCACTATGAGGGCAGGGTTTCTTTTTCCACCTCTCCTCACAGAGGCTGAACCCTCGGTTTGTTCAGGCTGCAGAACATTTCACCTCCCAGAGCTGCCCTCTCAAGGTGCTGTGATAAGTGTGATAAGATGCCCTAGCCTGGAAGGTCACCGAGAACAGTGGCTCAGTCATTCCCTCCCTCTGACAGCCAAGGCAGGCTTGGTGGCCCTGGCAGGACATTGCCATCCATCCACACAGCCTTGTCACAGGGCAAGCTCCTGCTTGCAAAACCCGAGTCTCCAAGCAGCCACCAACTGTGTTTGCAGAGCCAGGCATGTAAATCCTCGGCCACCAAGCACAATTTGCTTGCCCTGGTAAAATCAGGTGTGTGTATACTACACGCTTCATCTATTTAAATGAAATGTATTACAAAAGCAAACCAAGCCAAGTAGCTGAATTAAGAGGTTCAACCATCTCCATCAGTACTTTTAGGCAGGTTTTTTGAGTGTTAAATTAATAGCTGATTAGTCATTCCTTCTCCCCAGCCTCCAAAAACTGAGTGTAAATGAAGCACAATAATTCATTGCCTATTCTGTTCACTTGAGATGTTTCTCCTCTTTGGTCTAAGCAAAAACAAAAAATTCCTAAAAAAAAAGACTTCTCTAGAATTAAACTGATTTAATCAGAAACAAATTATCCTGGAGATTGAAAACATCAACAAGAAAGAATATACATTTTGCATAGTGAAAAACAGCTATTTCAGACACCTTATGAAAGAAATAATTCAGAAGAAACCAGGTCATTGGCCTGACCTGTGCAAGACAGCCAGATCCCATCCCTTAAGTCAAGGGTACACGAGGGGCTTTGCTGCTCACCAGAACATGCAGGGATCAAAACAGTATGAAACAAACACCAGCCTAGAAAATGTGGGTTAAAGCTTGGTGTTCAACTTCCCTTTTCTAAGCAGTATAATACAAAACTGAGGGAAATCAATCCTGAGTATCAGTTCTTAGCTATTAGTATTCTACATACCACTGACTAAGATTCCTGAGCAGGAAAAGGGTGTGACAGGCAATCAGTAGATGTAGCTCTTATCGCTCGATAAACAGTGTTTTAACAACCAGCCAGAGACACAGGTCCAAAGCAAGTTATACGGACTATTCCAGGAGCTGTTTCTAACTGTAACAATTACAGCATGTAATTAAGAACACAGCCACACACTCCACGCCATGCAGAAAACAGAAAATTAAGCTCCAGCGCTTGTTGCTCCCACCACTGGGCTAGATCATGGCCAGGGCTCTACTCAGCTTAGGTCTTTATGCCCTGACTTAACACCACTCCCGTTTCCTTTTCTTCCCCTCTAAACATTTAGGACAGTGATGGAGACCTCCCAGGCAGCTGAAAGCCCCCGGAATAAAGCAGGAGGCAGACTGCAGAGGGAGTCAAAAGGACAACAGGCAAAATGAGCTCAGTTCCTTAAACTCGTTTGGGCAGGGGAGAGAAACACCAGGGTCTTTGCACCCCCCCCGAGGTAAAACCCAGCTCAGCATTCTATGAATGACTGCTCGTGTGCTGACAACAGAACAATCAAGGACTTCCTCCAGTGGGAAAGGAGCACATGCACGCCTCTGTGTGTGTGTGTGTGTCTCATGACTCAGAGTCCTTCCCAGCTCTGCACACCTCATCCCTTGTGTCCCACTGTCCGCACAAAGCAGGTCCCCTGCTCCCCAGGAGGCGCTGGGACACACAGCTCCTCTGAACCAGACAAATCTACCTGCACGGTTAATTTTAGCTCTGCAGCAGCTGTTCATCTGCCAGCACGCAGCACCTGGCTGGCAGGGATTGTGCTCCAAACAGAGCATTCCTTGGCCCAGCAGAGAGCTGCTTTGGGAGCTCAGAAAGAGCTGGAGAAGCATGGACCGAAGACCAGTGACTTAAACCATGATTTAATGGGTACAAAAAGCCTATGTACTAAAAAAAAAAAAAAAAAAAAAAAAAAAAAACCGGGAGAAGTTGGGCTCAGAACAGTAAAGCCTCAATTCCCTCTGCTGGTGGGAAGCAGAGTGAAGCTGCCTAAATGGTACTTGCAGATTGCCTTTCGAGAAACATACAAGGGTGTCAGTACCTCCTTCTGTCTCTTCAGTGCCCTAGGGAATTGAACAATGCTTGGTAAGAGGCTTGAGAATATTTACTGCCACTGTCATTCATCATTGCATCAGAAGAGTTCTGGAAAGAGGGAAAATGCTGGGGCTAATGTTTACACCATGGGTGTGTTGGGGGGAAGACAGGTAATGACTTAGACATATTACAGAATCTTAAATCTCACACAGGATTAATCCAACATTCTCACACAGGATTAATCCAACTAATGCTAATACTTGCAAAAAAAAAAAAAAAAGTGTTGAAAATCAAACTAGAACCTTAAGCAGACAAAGGAACATAACCTTAGTTTTCATTTTTCAGAGTTTTGCTGTTAAGATTTAGAGAAGATTATTTAAGATATTGAACACAGTTTACTGTGCCATCTAAACATAATTTGAGACACCTGAAAGGTCAGAAACTATAAAAGATGGCTACCTAAAACTCCTTTTTAGTAAAAAAAAAAAAAAAAAAAAACCTCCAATTCCCAAAAGTGTTTTACATCGTTCAGCCACAACCATTAGACATTTCATCATTACGGCCATTATTTATTTTCTCATCTCATGGCATTATCATAATGCTAAAGAGAACGCAGCCCCTAATTATCTCAGCAGTTGTACCCAGTCATCTCCCAATTACATACACTCAGATGACAGCTGTTTCCCCTCCACTGAAATAAAGTTGGTACCACTTAACCTGCTGACCTAAACACTCCAGTATCCTCAAGTGTGGAACAGAAGCACAAAATCCTGAACTGAATTTAGATAACAGTTACTTAGAAAGAGAACTTAAAATCAGAATACAATAACAAAAGCATAAAAACTATCTTGGTGTTTTTTTCACCAACAAAATACCTTTTCCTCTAGCTGTTGGAATAAGCACATATACATTTAATGGATATATACATACCAGATGTATGTTTGTGCATTAATGCAATAAATACACATCACATTCCTACTCGACCTTCTTACCTACATTTAACACATGCCAATTTCCCAAAGGTCACACAAGCCTTCAGTAGCACCAGCTCGATGGAAAATCACTGATTCCTCACGGAGGCACCTGTCAGGATGCTCCTGCACCACACACCTACCACTTGCTCGTTTGGGTTTGACACTGCTCTCTACAGACAGTACTCTAGACAAAGAATATTCAACCTACCTAATTGAAGAATTAAACAACTCTCTTCCAAAGAACACCTCCTGATAGCTACCACAAGGACTTGGAGCCAGGGGCAATAAAAGAGGCAACCAAAAGGAGCATCACCTGTTTCTCATCCTCCTCTGACAAGACTGCAGCACTGACAATTGATAGCACCTGTTTAATTAGAAACTGCTGCCATGCAGCGAGCACCGGCATCACACAGGTGTCACTGCTTGAAATCGGGAGCCATGCATCAGAAATTAATAAAAAATGGGTGACACTGCTACATACTTCATTTCCACGTTCAGTATGAACAATTTATTCCAACTCCCTGGGTAGCCTTCGGAAGAAAACTGCCCAAAACCAGCTCCTGCACTACCTGATAGATGCACCTAAGGGCTCCAGAACTGAGATAGAGCATTTCTCCTAACTAAAAAGGCAAACGTTCCCCCGGAGGGTGACTTTTGTTTTACTTCGCACCTGCAGGGGAGGGAAAACAAAGCCAAAGCACGCACAGCCCGAAGGAGCGCATCTGCACGATGTTCGAGCGCGGAGCACCGCGCTGGTCTGGAGGCTCCGTGTCCGAGGAGCCTGCGGGGAGGGGGCTCGGCAGCAGCCGAGGTGCGGGATGGGGATGGGGATGGGGATGAGGGCGGTCCCGGAGCCGGGAGCGCGGCGGCGGTAACGGGAGCGCGCAGCAGGTGCCCGGGGGCAGCGCGGCGCTACTCACACGGTGAAGTGGTACACGAAGCACTTCCATCCCGTGGGCCGCTCCAAGAAGTTGTAGACCCTGCCCTGGACGCTGCTGCGGCTCAGCAGGGGCTTGCGGAGGCTGTAGATGGAGACGCGCGGGTCCAGGCTGACGGGGGCCGCGGGCAGTCGGCGCTCACCACCACCAGCTCGCTCCGCAGCCGCGCCGCCCGCTCCCCGCTGCCGCTCGGGGCCGCACGCCGCGGGCGCGGGCCCGCCCTGCGCGGCCGCCAGCGGCGCGTAGTGCGCGTTCGGGGCGCTCTCGGCCAGCTCCAGCGCCGCCGCCTTCTTGCCGGGCGTCATGCTGCCTCTGCGGGGCAGCGACAGCCGGCCCAGGCTGCGGCTCTTGGGCTCGCCCGGGGGGAGCTGCTCGACATGGCTGGGGCAGCGCCGGGAGCCGCGGGCAGCGCCGGGCGCCCCGTCCCGCCACCAACACCGCTGGCCCGGCCCCCGCCCCGGGGCGGCTCCGGCCGGGAAAGGTGCGGGAGCGGGGCGGGCCCGGCGCTGTCCCGGTGCGGCCCGGCGGGAGGCGCTGCCCGGTGCCCGCTGCCCTGCACCGTGTCCGTGTCGCTCCGGAGTGTCGCTGTCCTCATCGCTGACATTCCCCTGCATCACCTGTGCCCTCAGCACCGCTCTGGCTGCGCGCAGGTGGCCTCTCACCTCTGTGAGGAGCGGGGAGACTTTCCTGCCTTCTTTCCTAGAAGCCCAAGAGACTTTCCTTCCTTCTCAGCCACTCCGACATTTCCCAGAACTCTGGCATTGGGTGGCTTGAGATTCTGGGACTTCAGATTTAGGACCTCTAAAACTTTCTGGACCTGTTGCTCCACTCCTTTTTGCAGAATTTCAGCAGCTGGGAGCAGCAGAGTTCTGCCGGAGTCTGAATCCTCCAGGAGGCTCTCTTTAAAATGAGTAACAAGAACTATGAGCCCAAACAACGGGTCTTGCAGTCCTTGGTGTTATTGTAACCAAAGGCAGTGGGTAGGTGAAGAACTGGGAAAACTGCAGAAAGGAGAAAAAACACAACCCTGCAGAATTGCATCCTCTACAAGTTGTAACATTTCGGCTTTTGTGGAAAGTTGCATATGTTTTGCCATTGAGAATATGGTCACTGAACATTGGTCATGACCAGAACATTGGTAATTTTGAGGGCCTGGATAACATTCCTGTGTGGTGGAGTTAGTCACCCCTTCCATAACAGTGGTGTGTTGTCATGGCTTTCTGCACCAATTCGTTGGTTAACAATTTCTATTCCCAGAGTGAAAGGAGAAGGTGGTCTTTGATCTGGAGTGATGGGTTTTTTCTTCCAGCTCAAAATAGAACAGCACTAGTAAGAGCTATGTTGAGTTCATGGTTGATACTGGTACCCGGACAAGAATGTTACAGGGAGATAAGGTGCTAAATAAAGTTAAACGAAAACAAGCCTGCTAATTGCAGTTCCATTCAAATGTCAGGCTGCATGAATTGTAGGGGAACTGGGCAAGATCCTCCACCAGTGTAAACAAGAAAGACGGGTGGGCTGTTGTACTGATTTATACCAGTGGGGGGTCTGGCTCCATCTTAGAAATACAAAAAGAGAAGTATTAAAATGAGACTTTGCAAAATTTGTTTCTAAACCAACAATGTCCTAACCAGGCTTTCCCCCCTCAACCAGAGCATGAAGAACAAACCAGCTTAGTAAAAACAGCATTTCAAAGGAAAATTTTCCTGTGTCAGGTCAAAATAGAGCCTGGTTTCTCTATTTTGAGAAACTGTTCTTTCTTTAAACAAGCTGCAAGAAAAATAGCTAATGGAAGAAAGAATGTCACTGCTACCCTTGAAGGCTCACTGTTTGAGGGCCAGCCTGATAAAGTCTTGATATTAAAGTTAACAAACGTGTTTCTTTATATAAGTGTTCCACTTTGTTTTATAGACCAACATAACAGTGTCTGGGTTATACAGAGCCCTATCCTGGGGCCAGCTGCAAAATATAACATACAGAGTTCAGCCAAACAAGAGGGTGTATGTTAATCCATAAATGTTGTTCTTCATAAAACGTTTCAAAATATTTTAAAAAGATTGTGGTATAATGTTATTTATCCATTGATTAACAAAACAGAGAATAGAAATGTCACTCTGTCTGAACCTAGGAAAATGGAATTTCTGTATAACTTATGCAGTTTCCTTCCAAAAGAAAGGTAAGGGGGGTATTATATACTTAAATGGCTAAACAGGGAAGAAAATTGGTAAGATCTAAATTTGATCCTCAGTGTTCAGTGAGAAACTGTTCCAAAGAATCAAAGTTTGTTTAAATAAATTTTTTACCACAAAACAAAAAAAGTCTCAAGTATATTCCACAGCCTTATATATTGAGTTATCTTTCAGGACAAAAATATTTACCTAAGGTTTCAGATTGGAATTCCAATATTGGCTAAATCTTCCAAAGAACCATCACAAATAAAGGAATTTTAAAGTATTTCAAATTAGTATTTAGGTAATATCTAAAGATCTTTTCCCAGAGTCAAGGAATTAAAGAATTCTACATTTTAAGTTTGTTACTGATAAATGATAACATTTATGTAGCAAAAATCAAATTGCTAGATGATTACCAGCTAGTTCAAGGTACTGAATGGTAAAACATGTCTGGCACAGGTGAAGGCATACTTGAATAAAACTGTCAAATAAATGACTACTTAGTGATGAGAATCCAGGGTATAATTATCTTTAAGTGATTATTAAGTTACCAAAATGGTATATTAATTTGCAACATTTTAAGATGGTAATGGAAATGCCCATTTTTCCCCTTCTTAAGTAGCCATATCTTGATCTTAATCATGTTTATTTTGCAAAACAACAGAATTCTGTAAGTGGAAGAAGAGGAAAAAAGAGACGGTGGTGTATACATGAAAGAGTTAAAAATGGGAAGAGGAGGGAGATGGGTGTTCAAATATATTTATGGAGCTGGATATCTAGGCTTTGATAGTGAAGAGGGTAGGAGGATATGTTGAATAAATTAGACATGGGCTTTAAATGTTAAGGTGGAACTACTATGCTGAATTGTTCCTTAGAATAATAATCTGAGTATTTACAGAACTACAGTGAAATGAGTAACACCCAGTACATTTTAATTCACAGTTTGCAAGAACTGTTTTAAATCTTTATGTCTTTAAGAGGACTATGATTCTAAACATCAGATAAGTCACTATAGTATGATGATAACACAGTGAAGGCAAAGCTCCCAATTCTAGAAATTAAATTGGAGCAAGACTAATAAATTACTAGTTAAAGCCTTTTTTTTGAGCTACAGTAGATAAAAAGTTTGTACCATCCTAAGCCTCTGTTTCTGATATCCTGTACCAAGCTATGATCAATATTATGCCTGCAGTGTCAGGCATGCTCATGCTGTATTTTCACTTTGTGCCTGCCAGAGCACCATGCAAGATCACACTCCTAAATCACTGATAAATGTTTGCCAGCAGGATTTGCTGCAGCCAGTTAGAGACACCTTGATCTTTTGCCTGATTACTTCCCTGTGGAAGGTAAGACTCAAACAAACAGTTTGTATCTGAATGTCCTGAAAGACTTTAACGCTTACAGGTTGCACCAGTTCTCCTCTGGCATGGAAATCCTCTTGTTTGCTGTTAGATTACTTTGTGGGATGGTTTTTGTTTGAATTAGGTTTGGGTTTTGTTTTTTTTTAATACCACTTCAATTTCTACCCAGCTACAGTATGAGACACATTAAATATCAGTTTTCAAGGAGAGGAGAGAGAGAGGTGTGTTGTCTCAATTTTTGAACTCTTTTTCTTGGATTAAATATTTTGTTGTGTTTGATTTCCTGGAAAATCTACATTTAAATTGAGTGGGAGATAATTTCAAAAACACAGTCAATGATGAAGGTAAATGTCACTCAGTGCTGAACTAAGAGTAAAGCCCTAGATTGTTTATATATTTTCATATTGCAAGTTTGACAAAAACTTTTGAAATATTCTTTATCAATTAAAAAAGTCTGCTCACAGATTCATCATTACTTTAAAAACATTCCAATTAAAAGCTACAAAACAAGTAAGTATTTAGACAAAAAGAACAGTTTGAGAATGCAACAATAACATGTTACACAAATAAACCTCAGCCTTAGGATTCAAAACAAAAGGAAGGGGAAAGAGACACAAAGGTTTGCTTCACTTTCTAAATCCTGGAAAGACTATGGCTTAGCCAATTCAGTAGGGAGATGGGGAGATATATGTAGATTTTCATTCATTCATCAAATTTCAATTAAGAACAATTTTCTGAGTACATGTAGATATTTTCCATTGGACACCTTGATAATCTCATTTACCATTATTTTAAATTCATCTAAGTCTATTAATATACAACTTGTATGCTTTTATGCAGATTAACTTCAGGTTTTGAATTTCAGCAAAATTTTTGCTACAGGCTCTTGAATACATCCATGCTTCCCATGTGTAAATCCAGCAGGTTTTCCCTGTTAGCAGGCATTGCTAGTCAAACAACTTAGCGCACCAGCAGAAACTCCAGATACAGAGAGTGTATCCAAAATTGCAGTATGTCCCAAAACACTGACCATCAACTCTTCATAAGTCAGAGATCACATTAATTAATCACTTCCCCAGTAGACTAATCACTGTCAGAAAGACACACTTTTAATAGTTGTTTATGCAGTCTGCTTCTCTGACACAAAAGAACTTTCAAGACAAATGGAGCAGACAGAAAAGAGCAGATAGCATTCTGCTCAGAAAGTTTAGTATGTCCTTTAATTCCCTGCCTTCCTTACTGCTGGGTTATTTTTAACAGTGCAGTGTGCCCAGGAATCTGGGCAGCAGGGAGGAGCAGCCCTGCAGAAGATAGCGAGTGGCATGCACCAGCTATCTGCTGTAGGGGCCACGCAGTGCTGTGACACCCCTGATTAGCATTATCTGCTTGAGTGCTCAGTGCATGGCTGGGGCTGCACTGATACACCCTGTTTACATCGTTTCATAGGATTTTAAAGCATATTGGTGCCCTTCTGGGAAAGGATGTTACTGTCCACCAATGCTCAGGTGTGAAGTCCTAAAGCAGAGAAAGACTCTGAGGATATATTTAGGCTTACACCTCACAAGCAATTTTTTTGTTTTGTTTTCAAACACACTGGGAACTCTGAGACAATGATCTCTATCCTCTGGATGCAGCTATCCAGACTGGTTCACCTCACAGTCTACCCATTGAATCAGTCTCCAATTTAGAGAGAAGGATGTTGGGGGGGACCATGCCAGAGGCTTTATGGAAATCCAGATAAATGACATTCCTTCTTGTCAAATGACATCTGTTTATCCCTTGCCTTGTTCCCTGACGTAGGCATTCCATCACAGGCCATCAGGTTGGTCAGGCAGGATCAGCCCTGGCTGAAGGTGTGCTGGCTGCCTCAAATCACCTCTCTGTTCTCCACATGCCTTAGCAGAGCTTTTATAAGGATCTGTTCCAGGATATTCCCAAGAACAAAGGTGGGGAAAACAGGTTCTCCCAGGGTCCTCCTTCCTACTCCTTTTAGAGACAGGTGCAATAGTTCCCTTTTTCCAGCTACATGACACTTCACCTGACAGCCAGGACTATTTGAGTATCACAGAGAGGAGCTTGGCATCTGTGTCTGCCAATTCCCTCAGGACCCTGGGATCTCATCAGGTCCGATGGACTTATGTACATTCAGGTTCCTTAGGTGGTCATGAACATGATCTTTATTACAGTTGGGAGGACTTTGCTCCCCCAGTCCCTATCCTGCTGTCCAAGAGCTGGGAGAAGTTGCCATTCAAGACTGAGGCAAAAACCTTGGTAGACTCTTCATTTTTCTTGTTAAGGAACATTAATTTATATGAAAGGCTAGTACCAACCAACTGGAATTTTGGTTTCCATCAATAAATATCAAAATTTTTTCTACTATGTTAGCCTCTATGTTAGCAGACTGCATAAACACCTGTTAAAAGTGTGTCTTTTTGACAGTGATTTAGTCTACTAAGGAAGTGATTAATTAATGTGATATCTGACTTATGAAGAGTTGATGGCCAGTGTATTGGGACATACTACATACTTCTCTTTGCTCTCTGGCTGACCAAAATCTACCATGTGTGAGTCTGAAGAATTCAGGCCCTAAATGTTTACTTCTTTAGGAACAGGACTTCAGGGCAGAGCCCTTGAAGGGCTCATGGGCAGTAAGAAAACAAAAAGTGGTGCTAGAATTTTAACTGAACCACTTTGGTGCACAACAGCTTGTAAATGTCCCTCTCAACATGTTCTTCCTACTGCCAACCTATTTACAATCTTCAACAAAGTGGCAGTAGGAAAAATAAAAATCTAGAACTTGTGAAAAGTTTGAAAAGTTCTTATAAAAATAAGCTTTATAAAACTAAAAGGGGATAAGTTTAGGAGATCTTGCTCCAGGCACACTTGCAGATCCAAGCATGGGTAACCTCTCCCATCTGTTTCAGCAGCTGCCCATAGTGTCCTGTCCTCCTGAGTTCTTGAATGTAGTTAATTCTTCAGCAGTTTTTTTGACTGGAAAGGATTCTTTTAGGTATTACCCTAAAAGAGAAAACTAAAGAGGCTGACAACATCCTGCAGTGTTCATTTGTCTCTTTCTCCAAGCAGCAGCTGACAGAACGAGAGGACAGAATCTTAAGCTGTGCCAGGGGAAATATAGGTTGGATCTTAGGAAAAAGTTTTTTATGGAAAGATTGATAAAGTGCTGGAGTGGTGGAATACACATGGTGTGTTTCAATCTCAGGAGCACGTGAGACTCAGCAGGTGTTTGCTTGCTCACACAACACCACACAGGATTCAGAGTGCACATTCATACCCAGGCCAGCACGTCTGAGGGCAGGGTGACTAACAGCATTCTCCAAATGAACAGGTTGTTACATCATTTTCTTGCATCAAAAGCAAATTCTCCTCCTCACATTAGTCACAAACCTTCTCTTTGTTAGACTAAAATCAGTACCAAATAGCACCGCTGAGTAAGATCCAATAAATCAGCTGAAATTCTGAAATACGCCCCAAATTTTTGCCCCATGGTTGCTACTCTTAATGAAAGGGTATCCTGGAATTTCAGGAAGGATTTCACTCTTAGCAGCTGAGAAAGAAATCACTAGCTGTGGCCAAATCTCTTCCTGGTCCAGGAACACTTCCTGCCAGTGAGCACGTTAATCTGTAACATATAATATCCTATTTCACCTGTAAGGAATGGCATAGGACAGATAATCACTCTTCTTCAGCAGGACCCATTTGGCAACCCACTTTTGATGTCAAGCATCATCCATCTGACAGTTAAGCCTGTGGCTGAATGTCTTTTAATTGCAGGTGGTTCACTGGGAAACTTCAGTAGGAGATTATACATGTGCAATGCAAGGAATTTAATGCTAACTCTGTGGGAGAATCCAAAGGCTTTTCAAACAGTAATCCATCAAAAAGCTTTTTAATGCCTAAAAACCCCAGCCACACAACAAAGACTAATAGAAAAAGTACTAGCCATATCTCCTCCCCTCCCACTACACCTTTTCTTACACGAGTGACCTCTCAAGGCAAGCAAATTGGAAACTATAAAACTCAGTGGATGGACCACAGGAGACCTGTGCAACAATCAGCTCTACCAAACTGGAATTTCAGGTTGCTTTCATCTCACAGAAGAGTTTTCATTTCGCTAGGACCATTCTAATAGGCAAAGCTAAACAATGCAATCTAATTTAAAGTCTTGCAAAAATTCTTTTAACCTGTTCCATGATTGTGATTTAATGCCAAATTCTAGAGACGTGCCTGACCTTTTTCCAGTTGGGTTTATTGCAGTTTTTATCTCAGTATTGTCATCTCCAGTGTCTCAAAAGCACAGTTCCCCTGCAGGATTTTGTTTTACAGTGCAAATGCTAAAGCTGAAGCTTGCTGAACCCCAAAACTTTGTGTGTGAAGAGCACCAGAGCTCCCTCAGAATTTTTGCAGAAGTGAAACAGGGAACACTGAAGCACCCTCGTCATCTCCTTGATTGATGGCTAATTACAAATCCAGTGACCCAGGCAGTAGCATAACTCCTTTTTAGAGACCATTTATGTGCATGGTGAGGCAATAATATTTGTTAATTGGGCTATTAAACTGCTGTTAAAAATGGACATCACTTGAGGGCTCTGCTAAAGTATCACTCAGTTTGAAAATAAGGTTACTGATTTCAGACTCTCTGCACCACATCCAAATCACATTCTTCTCAGAAACTCTGGAAAGAGAATAACTGCACTTGCTTTGTACTGCCCAAAGGAAACACATAACCTTACTGATAAATTACAGACCTCTTTCAAAGCAGATGTGCTAACCTCACTAAGTCAGCAAAGAGGAAACAACCCACCAGTCATATCCTACCAGCAGAAAAGTTGCTTTTTCTCAACAAAATTTAAAGCATAAATAGTTAATTCATGTTTGCTATTATTTCAGACCTCATTATAAGCAAACGCTTTGGTCTGCAAAGTTTTTTTTTGTTTGTTTTTTCTCTAAAGGCGCCTGATACTTCAAATATTTTTGTGTAGTCTGTTTTTATATATTGTATTCCTGGAGGTCCCTCTAGTGGCTAGAGTGTCAAGTTTCTCTGGTCTGGCTTAAAATGCCAGGTATTTCTCGTAATACACATAAAGGTCTTCCTAACCTTTATAATTCCTCCTACTAAACAAATGTCAAATCAAATAAAAATACTTTTCACATTACAGAAAAGGAAGAATGATTGGACTAACTTTATACATTATCCATATTTGAATAATGAATAGTAGGAAGCTGGCAAAGAGAGGATCAAATTCCTGTAAATACATTGAATTTAAGAAAGAATTTTCAGGTCCCCGTGAATGAGGAAAGTTCCAGTCTCTAACCTCGGACTTGAATGACCAGAGTCCAGGACCCAGTTCTCCCACAGACTTCCTGTGTGACCTCTGGTGTGTCACTGTTCTTATTTGTGCCTCAGGTTGTCAGTTTGTAAATGGGATAATAGCAGTGTCCTCCTTTGTGATGACAAATGTGGTTGCAGGTTAAGCACTCGGATTTGCTGGGGAAGAAGAGGGGCAGGAACAGTCACTATAAAAGCAGGGGTGCTTTGGAACACTGCAAAAATTCTGGTGTGCAGATAGAACTAAGAGCACTGGAATTCTCAATCAAGACATGGTGTTTGAATGGAAACACAAACTTGAAGGAATGCTTTAACTGTTGTTGGAATGTCATAAAGAGAATCTTTCTTGCATTTGCTCTTGGAGAATCTTCACCACCTGAACACACTTGGAAAGGGACATCACCAGGATTATCAGCTGCATAGTAAAACACTTCAGTGTCAGTGATAACCCTGATTATTTAAGTTAGAGGCCAGCCATTGCACACAAACCCCCAAATACAGCCCATCACCACATCAGTGGCCGGTTTTAACAATCAGAGCGGGAGAAATCGGAATCTGCTGCAAAACCCCAAATTTTATATCAGAAGACACAGATTAATGCAATGAACATTCCAATGAAAGTTCCATCCTATAAGATAAAGGAATGTTAATAATAATTCATTGCACATACACTGTCAGGGTGAACAAGGCAGTGGAAAGAGCTGAATAAACAGTGTCATGAATTTGAAGGTGCATTTAGCAGCCTACAAATCTTTAATCTCAAGCATCTGTAAGATAGTCATCAATTATGAATCTTCATCCTCAAGCATTTTTTCCCTCTTAGCAGATTGGCATTAAGGCTGGAAGGTTACCAGGAATGGAGATAGATGTACAGGCGTGGTGATGGCCAGCAAATCTTACTAGAATTCTTCAGAAAAGTCAATGGAACTGTCCAGGGAAAGGGTTAATAATAAACACACTTATTTTGAGCAGAAGGGAGAACACAGAGATAAAAGGTAACCTGACAGAATCCTGATGTTCAAATAGTACTTAGAAAGATAAAAGCATGCAGGATTTCAACAGAGACACTTGCAGAGTAAAACCCAGGAGGGACTGAGATGGTCTTAATCAGGATCTGGTACAGTTCAGCCTCAGACCCAGTATTGTTCATTAACTGTAGATTAAACTAAGCAAACCATTCATGTCTGAATTGCAGGGAAACTTCTTCTAAGGCTGTGACTTTCACAGTCCCAGCACCTCCTGCTCTCTAACAAACCATTACTTCAGCCTGCACAAAAACAGCTACTAACTCCAACACTTTCAGAGAACATGTCTTGGTTAAAGCCCTGCTTCATTTCAGGGTTTTATACTTCAAGCAACTGTCACTGCTGTAACAAAGATCAAAGACTAGTAATGACTGTGATGTTATGGAATTTAACACAAATATATTCCTAGAAATATAAGCATTAACAGAAATGTGGATAGTCAAAATATACTGACATATAGGTGTACAAAGGAAATTTTTAAGCAATTCAGAATTATTACATGGGTGATTGTGAGAGAGCCAAAATCTGGTGTTCTCTTGAACAGACAGAATTTGGATATCTGACCGGTTTATGTCATTTTACAGTCTAATCAAAAGGATGTATCAGAGATATATTTTCTAAATTTTAGAAACAAAAGTACAAAGGAATGCACACTCACAGAAAAAGGTGAGTTTAAAGCCTATGAAACAGCAAAATCTGTTTTAAGGACAGAGAATATTTATGGCATATATCAGCTCATGCAAGAAAACACACAGCCCCAGTACAAACATATAGGAATCATTTTAATAGGACAAAAATATTTGAAGAAACACATTACTGCAGTCATGAAAGAGTTGGGGCATATCTTTGATTTCTTCAAAGTGGCTTTTATTCACAGCAGTCAACTGAGCTGCAATAATTTATACCAAATGTGGTCTGTTACATATCAAGAAAGGCCCACAGGCAAGTTACCTAAGGAAGCATTGTGATGCAATTTTGTGCTCTAAATGCAGAATAAACCCTTAAACAAACTCACTTTTAAGGCTGAGATGCTGTGCACCAAAATTGGAAGTTATCAGTGAGGATAAGAGGACAGTTGCTTTGGAAAGCAAAATTAAGAGAGCACTTTGACTACAAACTTGTGCTTTGGGAAATTTCTGTAGCTTGGGAAAGCATATGACACTCCTCAAAGGGAATAAAGGATTAGTTACTGATGCATTTACTCAACATCCAACTTATTGCAAAAATTTGAGAAGGTAATTTAGAAAACACATTTACAGTTAAGTCCACTCCTGCTTGTTTGCTCCTGATACCTCTATGCTCCTCTGCTGCTGAAGAGAAGTGCTAATTATTTGCATCTCCATCCATTTCACAGAGCTTATTTCCATCCCAAAGAGCTGTTGATACCATTCTACACCAGCAACGTTTACTTCCACTGCCAAGGGGACCAATGTGACTGGCAAACCAGCAACATCTTCATCTTCCCAAAGAGGAAAAGGGAAGAGCAGCCAATAAAAGCCACCTCAGTGCATCTCCAGCTCTGCAGGTGGATGGCCACTCCTGCTGCAGAGGACAGCCAGCAGGTAGGACCACAAAACATTCTACCTATACTAAGATATGCCTGTGATACAACCAAGAAGGGATCATTGCTTAGTCCACATTTTCTTTTCTCTTTCTCCTTTTCCAGTAATCATCAGCAGCACACACAAATCCCTGCCACCCTCTCTTCCCCCTGAATAATGAAGTATATGTAAAACATTAAGAATTCCTGTCAGCGATTTCACAAGTTACTTGTTGCTATCCTTTGTCCATGATCACTTTCAGAAGTGGTTTTTTTTTTTCAGTTCAGCAATTTGCTTTTCTTAGATAAATGGTAGCTAACTTAGTGTATTTGCCCTGCTCTTCAATTAGACACCAGCAGCATTCCACTAGTGCACTCTCCACCATTTAGGCAACTTTAGCTTGCACTAGGAATGTCTTAATAAACTCAGGTATTTAGCTGATCCTTGCATGCTATTTTGGCTGATATTTGCAGAACTATTACAGTCAGGCAGCCATCTACCACCCAGCTCTTTCTGAGACAGCAAAGTACAGAGTTGGACACCTGACCTCTGCTCCTCTGCACCATGGTTTCCCACACTATGGGATTCTCCCACCAGCACCACGATTTTAAGACATGAACATGCACTAACAACTTTTCTTTCTGCTACTCTGCCTTCCTCTTTCATGTACTTGCTGTTCTCATCCTCAGCCCTTAAAGACAATTCCCAACACCTTGGGATGCAGATGACATCTCTGGTTCTGCGTCTGTTCTATTGTTTGCGTTTCTAAATTTTTCATGCAATTTTTATTTTACAAGATTGCATTCAGAACAGCTGATTATCTAAATGCTGGATGAGAGAATTAAGGTAGAAAAAGCCCTCTTTATTTGATGTTTTCTGATAAAAGGCAGTCAACTGTCTGTAAAGATTCTATATTCAGACAGGATCACAGGGAAGACAGCCAGAAATGATGAAAAAACAGATTTTGGCTAAATTTATTCTCCATTAACTCTTAATCTTCAGCTGGGAAAGCCTCTTTTCCCACTGAATTTTGAAAAATAAAGTCAGTAAATAATAAAGGTGAAAATCATCCTGGTCTCTGGTAAATAATTCCAGTGTTGCATTTTTTTTCTGGTTCTAAGGTTCAGCTCAAGGGAACTGCTCATGTCTATAGAATTAGGTACATGCATTCTCAGAGTACTAAGTCTATTGTCTTCAAAACAGGTTTTTTAAGATCTTCATAAAAGTAAACAATATCTGGCAATTAGTACCACCCCAGATGAGTATATAACCAATTTCAGTTTTATATTTACTATTCTGCAGCTGTATATGTTTTAGTTTCATGAATATTAAAATCGTAGTCAATGTGGAATAGGAAGCAGGATAATGACAGCAATAGTAGAAATCACACATTTCTATAGCTGCTTTTTAATCTTGTATTAATTTGCATTAACTTTGCATAATTCCATACAGTTGTAGTTTTTAGCTGTTTTATTAGAGGTGAGCCAAGTGAGAAAGTGACTTTTTAAATTTTTCTTGGCTTGCGTTCTGTCATTAGCTAGAAGTTACATGTTCATCCTTGTGGACTTCTCTCTCTCTCTCTCTCTTTTTTTTTTTTTTTTTTTTTTTTTGCCAAAGAGCAAATTCACTGTGATTTACTGCGACTGTGGGTTAAACATCAGTACTATCCAGAGGAAAAAAGAAAGAGCAGATTTCATTGTAGTGGGCAATAGGCATACATTTAAAATCTAGGGTTGGCAGGCTTGCTATATGGAGGGACCCCGAATTTCTGTGAGGGAGAAAGATCAAAAAAATACATCATGGGGCATTCAGTGGGTCTGGTTTCTAAAGGTGCAACACAGCCCAGCGAACTCAGGTGCTTAGGTCCAAGGTTTCCTGCAAGTCACAGGCACATCCAAATTCAACTTCAGCTCTGCAGTGAATGGAAAAGACAGAGATTTGTGTCTAACAAAGGAGAAACTCTGAACAGTTGATGAACCATTTTGTAAATATCATTTTTGCACAATGTACTAAGTTCAGAACTGTGTCTGCAGTTTTGTTAGATTTAAGAGAAAAAGCAAACTAACTTATTTTCCTAAGGTTTTGAATTCTCAAAGTATATTTTGTATATGGCTTATGCAAAAGAGCATCTTGGTTTTAAATATACTTCCCCTCAGAGTTCACGAAATTTGCCTGAAGCATTGAGCAAGCTGCTGTGAACATGAGAGCATGAAAGTAGCCACACAAGGAAACACAGCAAAGGGTTTTTCCCAGTGTAAAAACTGCTCTTTTCCATAAAAGAGTGCATGTCTATAGGCAAGAAATTAAAAAAAAAAAAAAATTGCACAGATGATGAACTGGAAAGGAAGTAGAGATTATTTTAGCATAGCTTTTAAACATTGGTATGAGCTTAATACTAGGAATTAATTTTGTGAAGTCAGCTGTTGGCATGAAGGGAAACATTTGTGAACTTTTGCAGATTCAACAAGTATGATAGATTAAGATATTCACAAGCTGATGTGGGGAAAACCACTCTAACTTATTTCAAGTCTTTCTATTTCCCAAGTGGCAGTCCTTTTTATTTTCAAATATTTCTGCTTTCAGTTCTATTTTTGTGTCCTTTGCTTTTAACAGTACTCATTTGCCCATGCACAATCCAGTTCCAACTAATATTTTCAGTTATAGTTTTGTCTGCCTTGCCTGTACATTGCCCTTCCTGAAGCACTTGCTTTGAATTGGAACTACCCCACATTTCTTGTATTTTCTTTCAGTGTGAACTATGACTGTGGTTTCTCAAAACGTTATTTCCAGAGAGTTGTGTAGCATGCTGTACACCACATCAGTGAAGTGAATTTGCTGAAAAATGACCTGGCAAAAATGAGTTCTTTTTAAGTGAACTCAGTCTGATTCAGTGTGAGGCCACACAAGGAGCTGAGCTGGCACAGCTTCAAAGCACCGTGCCATGCTGTGGGAACAGAGCAGGGAAGGTCCAGGGGTATTTGAAGCTGGTGTCAGCCTTCCCCCACACCCCATATACAGTGTGCTATGCAAGCCCTGCCAATTCCTTTATGTTCATCAAACAGCCTTGCTGTGTGTTGTCTCTCATCACATCCATCTGCTCCTTACATTGTTTACTTCCCCGAAGTCCACATTTCTCTTTTATCACCTCTCCACCCTCTCAGGTTTTCTCCACAGAATAAATCCACTTTATGAAATTCGCTGGCTGACATCCATATGCAAATTTCTGCAGATTCACTAAAAGTACATTATTCAAATAGCCTCTGGTCCTCTTTACTTTGTTAAGCAAATGAAGACAGAAACAAAAAGTCCAAGTACCTATATTTGCATTAGCATTTTGCACATTCATTTGTAAAGACTCGGTGCTAACCCTACCCAAACCAAAGCACTGCCCACTCTCCTAAAAAACAACGGGAAGGCTCCTTGGAACCGCTGGTTTGCTTCACATCCTGGAATCCTGGCAATTACAGGAAGGATCAAGCTCCAGAGCCATACTCTCGAAATGTTCAAAACCTACACTGCTTCAGCAACAAGACTCTCTTCCCACACATCTGTTTATAGCTTGCTTTTATTGATGGGGATTTTAAAGTAATTTTTTCCCTCTTCATTCAGTTGTTCTGATTTTTGACTATGCACAGACACAGTAAAGAGGAATTACTTGATAGAACATTCTTTAGCAGCTGCTGTTCTAGAAAGGAAACTGTCAACCCTGATGCTTTTAAAAGCTTCTAGTGGGGCCAATTCACATAAATGGAAACTTTACCCCTTTCTATTTTACTAGGACTCTTCTATGCTTCACTTGTCCCCACGACTTTTATTCAAGTTCCTGATTTCCTGTCTGGCCCTGTGTCTGCAAACTCATAAAACCTCTGGTTACTAAACCTATTCCCAAGGCTATCAGCCTGAACTAGCCTCTCTCTGTCTCTGTCCTAGCCAGACTGTGGAGAAACCTTCCCATAGGTTATTTTTGCATCCCTCTGGGTCTCATCTCTGGCACTTAATGGCTTTCCTTAGCCCTCCTGTGTGAATGTGAGAGAAGTGTAGCACTGCATAATTCAAGCTGGACTTGTCTTGACAGTCGCATTCCTTTTGTTCCCTTTTTCTATTTGTGCCATTCTCAGAGATTTATTTGCTACAGGCATGACAAAGCCCTGTGCAGGACAGCTGGCCATGAGTTCTGCTGGTGTGTTTCACCACCCCCAGGTCTTTATGCTTTATTTAGCAATTCCTTGGCAATCACAGCAGATGATTCTGCTTTGTCATTAGGCTGTGATGCAGAAATGTCTCATGCATTCTTACCAGAATTTGCATGTGCTAATTCCTGACAAACGTTTTCCAACGTTGCAACATAAATATAAGTAAGATAATGTTTGTAATTGCACACAGATGTACGTACATCAGTTTCTCACACAGATATATATGCATTTATTTTCCACAGCAAATTATTTTTTTGTTTCACATTATATTTTTATATTCTCACAACAATTATAGATTTTTTTCCCTTCATGGATTCTAGTTAATGGCACCTTATATCTCTCTTTTTCCACTGCATTTGACCCTGATTTAAGTACTGGTTTGTTTCTTCACACTTAAATGTGCACACCAGTTAAAGCTGTCCATTCAATTCACTTTTCAAGTACATGCTGAAACTGAATATTAAATTTGCAGTGTTTACTGTGTCCTTCACTTCTCTGGTATTCTTTATTCTGATCCTCTGCATCAGCTCTTTTCTTCATATTTGGTAAATGAATGAAAATGCAGCTACTATTGGAAGCAAATAATTCCATTACATTGCTGCTGGCATTGGCCCAGTAAACTCACTGATGCAGTTTTCCTGGAGTGAGTACTTGCACTAAAATCAGCAGGAGCATTTCCATTGGAAAAGTTACATAGGTGCATGTGTATCTCAAGGATCAGAGCTGCAGTTGCATATCCAGCTCTTAGGGTTTAAGGTCAAGTTCTTTGGGTCACAACATAGAGGTGCTGTTGCAATCAAGAGCTGCTGTCTGGTTGTTTTCCTTGTTCCTTATCCAGCAGAATAAGGCTTTTATTTGTTCCAAGGAAGTCTTTCTCAGAGTGTGCCCCTGCCCAGCCCTGACACCATTCTTCCCTTGAGCCTGTTCCTTGCTGTCCCAACCACAAACATAAATAACAAATCTTTCCTATCCCTTTTGCACTGGTAGACTATTAAATTATCTTTTTTCCTCCCTGCCTTTTCCCCTGCTTTTGGTAGCACAATTCTAATTTGTCCAAGCTTTCCTTCTCTTTTAACACAAGGTTTCTGCTCTTCTTGTTGCTCCAGCTGGTCTGTAATTCCCCTGAAGCCTGGCACCCAAATCCAAACATGATATTGCAGCTAAAGCTGTTCTGGTGAACAGCTGAGTGACCTCACACAGGCTGTTTATGCTGTCCTAGGTGGCATTTCTCTCCTGCAAGAACAGCACAGCATTACTCACATCTGCTCTGCCTGTAACCCTCAGATCCTTCCATCAGGGCTGCAGTTTAGCAAAAGGGATCCCGTTACCTGTGTTGGAAGCTGGCTGTTCCTGTTCAAGTGAAGTTCATTGTATTGGTCTTCATGGAGTTTTTCCCCTTATTATTCATTTTAATTAGTGTGAGCCCTGTTTTTTTCTGACCAATAGTTGAGGCTTCTTTTATGCTGGGATTGCTAGCTCACCCTGCACCAGTAAGGGCATGGGAACTGGTGTAGTTCCACATGAAAGCATACTTGAAAGTTTATAAATCAATAGGTTTGCTTCATCTGCCACTGAAGCTAAGGGGAGGGGGGACTTTGTGACTGGTTTAACATCAGCAGTACTGCATTAATATATTCAATCATCTCACCTATGTATTCAAATGTACACCTTGAGTGGGTGAAGGAATCTGATGTGATTCAGAGCCAGGGTGTGTCCCAGCCTGCTGATCAGCCTTCAAGTATGAAGGAGAACTCTAAGTGATGAGAGCTAATGACTGCCACAGCCTACTCTCTTAATGGAACCACTGCCCTTGAAGACAAAACTGAGGTCAAACCACCCCTTGACCAGGCCATTTTCAAGAGACATTTTGAAAGCCTCAAATCTGACCTCTCTTCCCTCCATGGACACAGCCTAATCCTGGTTAAAATCTAAAGGAAGGGTGAAGCAGACCCACATTCCTCTCACTCCTCTGGAGGTGAGCAAGCTGTCCTTGTTACCACACAAGGAAATAGAGATGCACATTCACCAAGTGGACTTGGTGGAAAGAGACAGTGGAAAGCAGTGAGAGAAGCTGTAGGAGAAAAGGCATGGTAGAGAGGGGGGGAGAGGAAGCAGAGACAGGAGGGAGAAAATTCCAGGAAGGTGAGAACATAGGAATCAAAACATTTCCCTGTGGTTCTGATCCACTTTTTCTGAATAAATCCTTTAGAAAGGAATCTCTGCAAGGATTCTCCTTGTGGAGCTTCCCTTGAGCCATCACAGCTGGCGCCTGAAGTCATTCCTCCCTGACAATTTCCTACATCCCAGAAATCTTGAGTGCTGAAATCAGAAGTTAGGACCATCCAAAAGGAAGGAATAAAGAGCATTAGGACCTGCAAGCTCCAGCATCACTGGTTTATACAATGGTACAACTCCTACAACTCCTGTTCATGAGGTTAAAGAAATAATGATTCACAAGACTGGCTGACACCTGGAATTATGTAACCAGGCCATCCCTAATGTAAATGACATTGACTCACATTTCCAGATGTAGGTGCAACTGGCAATTGTCTTTTCCCCATAATTGTCTTAACTTGCTTTGCTAGTTAGAAATACTTTTCTAGGTTATATTTCAAATCTGGTAATCATTAGAGGTACATTCTTTCCATAGATATTTGTAGTCAATGGAACATCTAGGACAGAATCTGACCTGCAAACTTATATATGTAGCAGCAGCCTAGATAGAAATACATGTACTTAAGTCTGAACCAGAACTACAGATTGCTGGATATATACACAAAATTTTAAATGTGAATGCACAAGATTTTTGTTGTTTATTTTTTCCCTTACTCCTGAAGTTTTTCAGATTTCTTACGTTTAAGTAATCTTTTAATTAAGTTTAATACAATTACATTATCTTAGATAATGCAGGGGAAAAACCTTTATATAACAGGATAAAAGAAATGTTGAAAATTGCTAAAAAGTTTAATCAAAAATAGTATACATAAAGTGATAAAATTATGAAGTATCATCCCCCATTGGTTTTTATCCAGAAAGTGCTTGGACCCTCCTCCTCTTTCTGGCTGTCTGTCCATGCCATCCCAAGGCAGAGGCTGATGCCTTGCAGCCAAACCACACTCTGTGACGTGACAGTGACATCAGCTGGCCAGGGCTGAGCTGCCTGCAGTGGTATGTCCTGACCTCCACCACAGAGATTCGACCCAATTACTGTGACCTGGCACACTTGCAATCTAGCACAGCCTCAAGTCCCAAAGCAATAGCCCCTGAAACCACTAGTGTGAAAGCTGAAACCAAGCCAAACAAGACTGAATTAAACCCAGGAGAAAGGTATTCTGAAAAACCATAATTACACCACATAGTTTTTTGATACAAGCTTACTCTGCTAGTTAGAGGACTTTGGTGAGATACCCACATGCTTTTTAAGAACAGAAGTGTTGACAATCCAGGAGGAAATGACAGGGCTGATTATAGCCTGCCCTGACACACATCAGGGACATAACACAATCCATGTGCTCCTGATGGGTGTGTAGTGAGGCTGCACTGCAGGGCACAGTGGGGGCAAGGTGAGGGGCAGATCCTTGCAGTGTTTGGTGGTTCTGCCCCTGACAGGGAGGGCTTGCACTGCAGAAGCTGGGACAGCTTATAGGGGGAGGAGAGGAAACATCAGATGTGCTCAGTCTGTGCTTAAGAAGCACATGCACACATCTTATGCACAAGATTCTTCTGTTGATTTTGCAATGTTCATAATAAAACAATCACAGAACAGTCAGGTTAGAAGGGACCATGGTGGGACATCTGGCCCAACCTCCCTGCTCCAGCAGGGTCACCCCCAAAGCACAGGATTGTGTCCAGATGGTTCTTGAGTATCTCCAGTGAGGGAGACTCCACACCCTCTCTGGGCAACCTGTTCCAGTGCTCGGTCACCTGCACAGCAAAGAAGTTCTTCCTCATGTAACAGCCAGCTAACAGGTGTTTTCCTCACTTTCCAGCTTTATAAAAGCTTGTGAACAAAGCTGCTGTTTTTGCACCTTACTTATTTTTTCCTCTCACACTGTTTTTCACTACCACTGAGAACCAGAATTCCTAAACTGAAAATAATATGCTATTTCTGGAAAAAATAAAAAAAATTAAAAATACCCAAATGCAAGGATGTTCCCTATAAATCTCAGCAGCCTAGTGTCTTTATTCCAATAGAGAAGCCATGGATAACTGGACTCAAAAAGAACCACTTGAGGACGAATTAACCACAAGATTGTTTTGTAAATGGCTATTTCAAGTTCATTGCCTGCATGTACCCTGGAAATTCACTCCTGAATATTTTTTTTTTTCCTAATCAAATCCTTTGTCCTGTCATCAAGTTCCAAAAAGTGATTATAAGTGAAAAAAATAACAAGTAATAAATAATATATTATTATTACTCTATGTTAACCATTCTTCACCATAATATTCCTTTCAACGCTCTTAGGAGATAAAGCTGTTTCTCCTGTGGAAAAGTGGATGCAGACAAAAAGGTGGGCTTTGCTGTGACTACCACTATTGAAGATCCAATAGAAGTTCTCTTTGGTAAGACTCTTAACCAGACCAGTCTGTTATATCAGTGTTCACAGTAATAATTCTGTTCTCTCCAGAAGGGAGAATGAGAATAAGAATCTCTAAAGCAGTGATCTCTGACAAGAGTTTGGGGGTGCATACAAAAGATTGACATAGCTGGAGGGGAAGCAAATCATGAGAGGGTTCATAGCCACTCTTCAGAGACAGATCATAGGGAAAGAGGCAACTTGTAGGGAAAAACAGTGTTTTCACAGCAAACAGAAAAGAAGAGAAGAAAATACAAGCACAGCTGCAGTGAAGCAGTTGGGATACAGGGTCCCAAGAGACTTCCCAGCCCAAGGGAATGGCTGGAGGGCTTGCTCCCTCTGCTGGAGCATCCTAACAGACCCACAAGAGACTTGCTAGCTTGACCCACTCTCAATCCCACAGCAAAGCTCTCAGACTAGGAAGTAAAAATTAATGCACTACTGATTACCATTGCTAGCTTAGTGTCACAAAGATTTTTTTTTTTTTAAGACTATGTAGTTCAACATGCAGCTGAAGGCAGAGGGGAGAGCTATTTCATTGCTTTTGTTTTGAAAAGAATCAAAATAAGGCATACAAGTTCAAATCTGTATTTTTCAGATCATAATTCAGTCAAACTGGAACATAGGAAAAGCAGGCAGACCTTCCCAGTGTCTCATGTAATGCAGATGAGCAACTCTTGCTGTATGACCTTTGCTCTAGGACAGCCTGGCCTTAAATACTTGGGCTTAAATAAATGGCCTGCTCCTGCAGGAAGCAGAGAGTAAACCTGTCCTAAAGCATCTCCAGACAAACACAACGTCAGCACTGGGTTATTTGGCACTCACTTCAGGTAAGATAGGTCAGAGCAGCACCAGGCACAGTGACAGCAAGAAACCATGACTCAGACACTGACACTGCTCCACTCTTGCTTCAAAGAGCTGCTGGCTGAGACTCCTCTTTCTCTTTTGTAAAATCAGGGCCACCTTTGGGCTCTGAGATTGCAGGATCTTGCAGTTTGCAACTCAGCTTTCTGCCTGCTGAATAAGAGCTCAGGAAGCCTTATTCCTTCATGCCTTCTGTACCTTAGGTTACATGGTCTTGGTGTGGAATCTGCCTTCTTCTGTATACAGCATCTGACATCTGGTACAAAGACCTCCAATTTTAGCTAAACATTACATGCATGATGGTTAAAAAAAATAAAACATTTGACTAAAAACTCATCTAGATACATTTTAATGGATTTTTTGGCCTCTCCAGTTTAAATGGCTTCTCATTTGCCAACTTTCTGTCATCCCAGTGAACACCTTGGTCCACTGGTGCTCAATCACCTTAGGAATTCAATGGAGGAAATGGAAACCAAGCTCTGCAGCAGTGACAAAGAGGAAGCTTTCAAAAGAGAATTACCCTACTGCATAGGAGAAATAGACTTCACAGCTTCTGGGAAGAAACATGGAAAGGTGAGGAGTTTTAGTCCTTTTACACTACTGCTGTTGTTCAGCTGTTACTTCTCAGCAGAGTCTGTGACAATGAGGGTCAATGTGGCACAGAGTGAGGCACCACATTATACCCAGGTAGGGACCACACCTTCCTGAACATGAATGTGGTCTAAAACATGGCCTTTTAATATTCAGAAACCAATCACTTGATTAGCAATTACATGATACAAGAACAGGTGATCACTTTTCCCTTTAAAAGAAAAATCAGTTATGTGCCCTGCTTCATTAATTTTGTATCCTTTCCCTGGTTTAACCCACCAAAAATTAATCACTATGGATTTTTACATTTTAAACATACTTTTAAGCTGTTGCAAGGTTTTTCTTGAAGTTCTCTCTCTGTTCTGCTGATATGCAGAGAGGGTTGTAAATGGACTAGCCCACCTCCTCACTAGTCCCATGCACAAGTTAGTACTAGAGCAGAAGGAATTCCTAGGAATTCCTGAAATCTGCCTCAAGGTTTTGTTTCATCATAAAGTCTCAAGCAGAAAACTAAAATATATACAGAACTGAAAAAAGCAATAGATTCATGTGACATGTCCTCAAAAAACATATATGAAATCAGGTAAATTTTTGCAGAAACAAAAAGCACCTACAAAATTTGTAGGCTTTGCTAGGCTGCCATGAAACTGAAGGCAGCTCAAGGGGAAGATCTAAGGGGGAGTGTGATTTGTCAGTCTGCAACACAGAACTGACCCATGGAACTGACCCAATTAATCAGTGGCAATTATACAGAACTCTGCCAAATTAATTCAGGTATTTTGTTCTCTGTCAAATCTTACTCAAGTAATTGTTTCTTAAATATCCAAGTTGGTGATAATTTCCCACTGCATTTACCATGAACAGGCTCTTTACTGGATCTTTCTGTCCTGTTGTTATTCATTGGGTTTTTCTTGTGTTTGTTGAAGTTTATGAAGGTCCAGAGTACCATTCACCCTGGAATTATATTTGAAGTCATGCTGAACAAATGGAAGCTACCTGCTCCCAATTTGGTTATCTCTTTAGTAGGAGGAGAAGAAAATTTTCAGATGAAGCCTTGGCTACGGGACACCTTAAAGAAAGGAGTTATAAAGGCAGCTGAAAGCACAGGTGAGTGCTTTAGGCTTTAAAGAATGAATTTGTATTCCTGATGGATTCTCACACCTAGCCCCCACAGTGATCTGGTAATGACCAGATTGGGCCTGCTCACATGATTATTTTTGAAAATTCAAGACTTTGCTGAATGCCATCTACATATGATTACCTTTGAAAATGAAAGTGATTGTATTATAGTAGCAAAAATAAGTAATTTCAAAGCAAATTACTCTAGGTAACCATTTCTGAAGTGTAAAATTACCTGATATTATTCCCTCAGAGGTGACACTAGAAAGAGCATCAAGATGGGACCAAATACAATTGCCCCTGTTTTGTGCCATAACAAAATAATTCTCAGGAGAGCAGAGCCATTTGACTTCAACAAGAGTGAATTCAGGTCGAAAATAAGAATCTCTGCATTCTCACGTGCAAAATACAGTGAAAATATCTGTGAGCATTTCACACCAAGCTCAGTGGTTTAGCTTCACTATTCCAGATAATACTGTACCAGTTTTGCTTTTTGTAATGAGACAGCCCAGTAGCAGAGCTCTTTTTGGTACTTTTGTGCCACACAGATATTCTCTATCTCCATCTGCCTTCTGTACTTCAGACTGGGCAGCACCAAGATCCCCAATTTCTTTATGTTACTTATTTGAAAAAGGCCAGCTTGCTGTTTACCTAGGCTTCTCCAAATTCCTTGTCACTGTAACAACACTGCTGTAAATTCTATTATCCTGAAGAATTCGCTCTCCACACACCCACAAGAACAGGAGGAAGAACTCCAGATGAGGTAGGTTATGCCTGAGCTCTTCTGCTAAGCGTTGATTGCATGGGACTGTTCAGTTGTTGTTCAAATTAACAACTGCCCTGACTCTGTCCCTTTCCCCTTCCTTGTAACCCACTCAGACCTGCTGCTACAGGGATGTTTCTGCTCATATGTAGACAGTGAGTAACTCCAGAGTGAGCACAGCATTCTTGATGAGCATATCAAAGCAAAGATGACAATGTTGTATTCACATGATATGTGAAGAACATTTGCTTGAGCTCATAATTTCTTCTTATTTTCCTTATTAAAGTCTTATGAACTTTGCATGTAGTTTAATTCTAAAAGTTATAGTCCATCAATGTCTTCACTTTATCTAGTTTGTTGTTTTTTTAAACTCCTTAAATCCAGTGCTGTAAGTAATGTTACTTGACACACAAACACATTGCAATACAAAGAAATTACCTAACTGCTTTTAAAAACGATTTCAGGTGCCTGGATTTTCACCAGTGCTCTGCGAGTAGGAGTAACAAGACACTTTGTGCAAGCAGTCCGAGATCTTGCCCTGGCCAGCACCTCATCCACACTGAGTGTGATTGCCATAGGAATAGCTTCCCTCAGGGAAATTAATCACAGAGAAATTCTGGATAACACAAAGGTACTTTTCTCTTATTCTGTTTTCGGATATAAGCCACACCCTCGCAAAATTTGTGAGAATTTGGCAGAACAACTTTGACAAAACTTTTAACAAACAAACAAAGTGGGGTTTAAGCTGTGTTTTGGAAGGAGACAGAAGCAGAGCTCAGGGATTGTCAGATGATTCTGTGCCCTCTGAGCCCAGCGGGTGGCAGCATTAGGCATTAGCCCAGCGAGCAGCACAGGGCTGAACACCAAGAAAATACGCTGGAATACGGGACTTCTCTTGTATTTCTCCCTTGCCCACTTTCTGCAGAAGCACTTACTCCTAGCTATTACATAAATACTGCAAAAAGTGTATTTTATATTATGGGACACCAGACATAAATATTTCAGGACAAACTTTTCATTAAGTAGCCACTGAATTGGTATTTAATACACAAAAACTTTCTCAATACAACAGGTCAAAAATACCAACCATGCAGGATTTCACCCAGTTATGGGGAGCTCTAAGGAATTCTCAAATTGAGTCAAGGGGATCAAAGTCCGTGGGAAGTAAAAAAAAACAATACACCAACAAATAAAAAACCTCACCCAACAAAACTGTTGCTGAAAGTGTTGTTGCTGAATAGACATAGAAGTGGAGAGAAAAAAAATAGCATTCCCTTCCTGTCACTGGATATCCAGTCTGTCCTAAGTAGAGTATGATAACAATAAAATAGGTGTTTAATGACAATGAATGACATTCATTGAGTTTGTCTGTGCTCTTTTACTTCCCTGCAGAAGCTAAGAAACAAATGACAAAAACAGCCCTTTGAATTCACACCTAATTGTTCTCTCACACAGGTCTGGAAGTGCCAGCTAGAAGCTGAGAGACTGCCAGACCATACCAGCAATTTTTCCTTTTTTTTTTACTTTCTTTTTGTTTTTTTTGGCTAATGACAGCTACCTGTGTGCTCCACCAGGTGGGACTCTTTAGCTGGAATACTTTAACCTATTTGTGTGGCAATAGGGCCAAAAGGGCCTCAAAGGAAAGAATTCTGTTCATTGTGTTTGTGAATTTTGTTCAGGAAAGTTTGCAAATGCCAACTATTTCACCTCCCTTCCAGGCTAAGTGATCAAAATGCATCTGGATCTTTCCCTATCAGCAGCTACAAAACAAGTGCACTCTCCTCTTATTTCCTCCCCTCCACTAAAGCCCAAATTCTTTGTCAAGGGATATTTTGCAAAGAGCGTTCCTGACCCTATGACTTCTGGCACAGCTTCCACCCAAAGATATTTTGGATTTTAGTCAGTAACTTTAAGACTGAGACAAAGGAACTACAGACAGGGATGTTGATCTAAACCCAACTCTCTTTACACTTGGCACTAACACAAGCAGCTTGTTGTATAAAATAGAGCTAACAACCCACACTAGCAAGGAGAAAAACAAGCCCTGGAATCAGTGGATCCCTCCCATTTCTTCTGTGTTAATGGTATGCCTTAAACATCATTGAAAGATCACTTCCACATTTTCAGAGAATAAAGAGGAAAATCCCCAAAGGCCTTTTTCAATTGTTTGTTGTGCCTCCAGGTCTTAATCAAAGGCCAGATCTTTAATGAGGAGGCTTAATGTTACATGGCAGCAGAATAGAGGCACGCCCTCTGTCAAAGCAAAATCTGAGGGAAATTATGTCAAGAAGCTTTCCCCAAGGAATGAGAGACAGAGAAGAAAGTGAAAGAAATTAGTGACACTCATTGCTCATAAGAAACATGCAAGTTTACTGCTTTTGAGTGTGGGGAAAATGCAACACACAGTGACAACTGCCAAGCTGGCAGTCTGAGTTTAGCCCAGCAATGTTGCAGGAATTGGAAAAGAGGCAGGATAGAAGGAAATGCAGATTTTGAACAGTTGTGTTAATCTCCCTGCTTGCCAGAGGACAATGATTATGAAAACAAATAATCAGACATTTACAGCCTGGAATGATGTATCAAAGTGGATGGGCAACAGAGAGAAAGAAAGATGTATTAAGAGAAAAAAGGGAGTTTGAGAAAGTGTACTTATAGAAGCCCATGTGTAGTGCAATATTTAGAACAAAAGATTGTAGCAGGGGCTCTGCTCTGCCTAGAAGATGAGTTTATGTAAAAAAACCCATACATTATTAAATAATTTAAACACATAAAACCACTCACCCAAAATAAAAGGATTCTCCTTTCTAAAATCTGTCTGCCACTCTCTCTTTCAGAATGCAATTTCCAAACTGAAAATAGCATTTCATATGACCCTGTCAATTAAGTAAAGTTGTGTATAAATTGACAGGAACATGGAGCAGGCTAACTGGTTCACTGGCCTAAACATGGACAAAGCACTACTGAAATGAATAGTTTGCCCCTCTTCACACCAGCTGAGGCTTCACATCTCCCCTCACAATTATCAGGTCTCATGGCCCCTTTCCATTTGTCCAATAAACTGTTCCAAAACCTGCATTCCAGAGATGATGATTGATATCACTGTCTTTTGCAGAGGCCAAGAGGGAAACTTCAGGATTCCAGCTATCAGTTCTGGCAGATCTGGCAGCTTCTAGAAGGAGTAGAGTTTCTGTCTTCACCCTTTTTTAAGAGTCTATCCAAGTGTCTCACAGGTGGTGAGGTGTGTCAGGGTGAGACAGCACAGAAATTGAGAGGAAGGAGATTAAAACACGGGCTGGGCTTTGCAGAGAGCACTGACATCTCCCCTCCTCTCTCTAGACTGAAAGCCTTGTACACTACCAGTCAGATGACAGCACTCAAGGCCCACCCTACTCCTTGGATCACAACCATTCCCACCTTATTTTGGTGGATCACAGCACACCAGAGGAGCCAGATGGAACCACCAAGCTCCGCCTCACCTTGGAGAAATACATCTCGGAGCAGCGCACGGGATACGGGGGTGAGCAGCTCCTGTAGAGCATCTAACCTGCATAATAATGATAATACTGGTCATATACTGACAGCACAGCAGGCCCTGCCCTTAGCAAAGGTAACTCCAGCTCTCAAATTAGACAGTGGCATACACAGGCAAGAGCAAGTCAACACTTCTGTCATCGTGTAAGAGGCAGAACGATGGTAATGTCTCAAGTTGAGAGAGCTGCACTTTGAACAAAAAATCTGCACTTTTATTGCATCTCCTTAAATGTAGCTCAAAGCTGACCTTCAAAGCATGGCTCAAATTGCCTTAAAAGATAGCATATGGAAAATAAATCCAGCTTCAAGTGCCTTTAACAGTGGTTCTACGAGATTGATAGTCATTGTTGTATACTTTTATCTCCTTGCTCACACAGGGTCTTGAATTGCTCCCACACTGGAAGAAAAGACTTGTTCCAAAGCCCTCTGAAATATTTTAAGACCTATTTGTTTCAGGATAAAACCTTATCCTGGGTAAACACCATAACATCTAATGTCCATCTGAATTTCTGTGACCTTTTTTGTAACAAGAACTGAGTATTGGGAAGTCTCCTACTGCTATTTGTGGAAAGAACTCAGCTGTCAAGATAGCACAGTTACTTTTACCTTTGTTTATGTCATATGTGCAGTGCTAGCACAGCTGAAACACGAGGGAGAGCTCACTTGTTCACAGCTGTGTGCATCAGTGAAATATCCATGGAATATCCACTTACACAGCCCATAGCATATTGATAACACAGAAAGCACAAATGCACCTGAAGAATCCTCACCTGGTGACTCAAATAGGAATGACCACAGTCAAGCTGTAAGGGTAGCCTGAGGCTGCAGTGCTGAGAGTAACAAAGGAGCCTCTTTCTGCTCACAAACCAAATCTGATTGAAATCGCTGGGGAACACAATTCTGACAAAGAATGCTGATTCATATAACAGATAATTTGCTGGAACATACTGAATTCAGTGTTATCTTCTATAAACAAAACCAATGTCCTTCATTTAAGCTCATGTATAAACAAGATGAGCAAAGCTGTGTGGCTTTACCGAAGTAAAACACTTTAATAAGGTCATGTGGAATTTCTCCATTAAAACAAACAAACAAACAAAAAAAACCCAAACACCTAGAAGTCTTTCAGAGGAAATTTTTTGTATACTGAATATTCTTTGCAACTGAGGATTTTCCAGATTCACAGCATAAAGTCAGAATCCACCTGACCCTTCTCTGGCTAAATTTTATCTAAATCTACAGCAAATTAAGAGTATTTGTAGCCTTAACCACACTTGAGGAATCTGTAGTCCCAGAGGTAACTCTTCAAAGAGCATCACCTTAGAGAGGTGTGACAATGCCATGCCATTCACTAAAACAAGTTAAGTTTCTTGCCAACCATATCCTGGCTCCAGCTCAGTCCAACCTAATCTCTGTAATCATCACAAAAGAGATACAACAAATAGCAAGTAGAGATCTGTACTGAGTTTTGGGAGATCTACAAAGGGAAACATCAAAAAATTGTTTGAACCAAATGCCTCTTATCTTCCAGCTGAAAGAGGCATTCATCTCCTGATATTACTGTTTTGACTGAGCTCCTCCAGGCCAATCTGTCACCTTTGGATTACAGAGTTTAGCATTTATAGTAAAAACCATCCAAAACTACATGGGCCCTGTGGGAAGACAAGGACAGGGATCCTGACCTCCTCCCTGATGCCATGACATGTTAAATATTTCATTAGCATTTCTTTTAAAAGTATCAGACTTTGTTATTATTAATCACCACACCAGGCTGTGCTGAATGAAACTTCAAGCTGTTTAAACAGAGTAATAAACAATATATGGTTCCTATCAACTCTTATCTGACTCATCTCATCCTACCCTTGAAATATTTTCAAGGGGTCAGCAAAACAGCAATAGATTTGTGAAAGCTGTTACTTTTTAAAGTGCAACCATCTATTTCACAGGAACAGGCAGCATCGAGATCCCTGTGCTTTGCTTACTGGTAAATGGAGGACCAGGCACACTTGAGGTAAGAAGATGTTTTCAGCTTTGGAAAAATAAATTAACTGGTGCCAAATAATTAATTGAAAATTTGGCTGAATGACAAACTCATCTATTGGCACATCACATAAAGTCTAATTTCACATCTCTACACCATTAAGAACTGAGTTCTGTTAATATCAAATTTGACAGTATTTGTTTGGGAAAAATATTTACTTTTGAATAGGCACCAGCTGATCATTAAAACTTCAATTGCCAGCTTGTCCAGTGGGAAGAAAGAACACAAACCCAAAACAAACCCACAGAAACCACCTCCCGATCTAGGGAAACAGAAATAATGTATTATTGCTTGAGAACATGCACAAAAAAGAGAGGAATCTTTCAATGCTGTTCAGCAACAAGGACACAACTGTCTGTCCCAGAGCTCAGAAACACAAGACCAAGTTTGCTGGGCTTGCCATTTGAAATGGGAGTGTCCTGGTTCCACTGAGCAAAAGTACATGGTAGGACTGGAGACAGGAATGTTGTCTGATAACTATCCCAAATCTCCTTCAGCAAAGGATCAGTTTTGATTTTTTCCTGAGTGGTTTTACAGCTTGAAAAACCTGTTAGCAAGGAGATAGTCTTTGATTTTTATTCTATTTTACTTTTCTTTTTTATAATACTCTCAGTCTAGAAAACCTTTAGAGAGACTTAATTTAACTACAATTTAAAGTTTCCAAGTGTTGAGACTGTGATATTCAAGCTGGTAACCCCTTTCCAGAATAATGACTTTTTTCTGGGGATGTTTTCTAGTTTCATTTTTTTGTATGTTGTCCTAACTTTTGTCAGCTGGACTAAAACACACACTCATATTAGAAATCTCACTGTTTAAACAAAGATTATGTTACTTTATGAGCTTGCTTGCTTTCTTTCATGAGAAGCTAAATATTGCAGAGTTTCCTATATCTTTGGTTTAGAAAAATCCCATGTTATGATGTGTAAATCCTCTTTTCAAAGTTTTACAGAACAGTGTGACTGGAAGACAAAAAGACTGGCTGGAGTTACTTTAAACTGACATGTGCTGGGAATGGATTACTGGCCATGCTTTTTTAGAATACCAATTTCTTAAATGGATTTCTTAAAATGGATAATACACAGCAGAGACTACAAACAGTTTTTAAAAACCTCAATACCTAAACTAAAGAAAAAAGCCCTGCACCACAATTGAATCAATGCTGTCTAGTATAACTCCAGAGGAAGAAGCAGACTGGCAGCAAGTAGACATTTTTGCAATTATGATGCCATGGCCTCTGTTTTCCCCTCTCAACAACTTGCCTGACTCATTCTAATTACACAAGTAATAGAATTAGTTGCCTTTAACTCTTGTAGTTGCTATGATTCAGTGTTTTTGCTTTTGTAGCCCAATGTTGTATTCCCACAGGCAAATTCCTGATTTTCAGAACGTATTGCCAGATTTAGCAGACAGAAAAAAAAACCCCAGAACTATACAAAAAACCCTGCTGATAATTTCTGTACAGGGTTACTCTTGCAGTCTGCTGAAACAGAGACTTCAGAGAAAAAAAAGTCAGGGTCAAAGAAATTTTATGCATTATTTGTCCAAATCAAGTTGCTTAGCTACTCAGCGGATGTGTCATGAAAAGAAGCATAGTCAGAGGCCTATACATGGATGACCTGCTACAGAATTCCAAAAATCCTAATAGCTTAGAGGAATCTGGACTAGTTCCATAGTGAATCTGACTTAGCTATACATTTATTCCTGGTTTGCTAGAAGTCCTTCTTTTGAATAACATTTTCTTTCCACTTATGAATTCAAAAAACACCCTGTTTTAAACTACAGAGAATTTGCAGTGGACTGGAAAATTCTGCACCCTGGCTTATCTTAGCAGGGTCTGGAGGTACAGCTGATATCTTAGCTGCATTCATGAGTGACCCACAGCTTATCATGCCAGAGGCTGTTGAAAAGCAATTTAAGGAGAAATTCCCTGTGGAGAGCTTCTCATGGAAGGACATTCTCCAGTGGACAGCGACAGTGAGTTCATATGTTTGATAAGTCACCATGTTCACAGAGCTGCCTCCTAACACTTGCAGCTTTGGTAGCCCCTTCAGTACAGGTTTGGCAAGAAGCTGCTCAGAAGTCTTGGGAACTCCAGTGCTTTGACACTGGTGTCACAGAATGCCTCTCTAGCATTACAAATCAAGTGGTCATTTGATCATGCAAACTATTTTGTTACCCCAGTAATTCAGCTGAACACTTAGGGCTCTGTCCTTCCTCAACTACTTCCTCCAGTAACAGCCAGCATCCAGGAATCTGACAGTCCTTCTGTAGGACATGAAGCATTATTTATATCCACAGCTGTGGAGCTTGTGCAGCTGTGACAGAAGAGACCTAATTCATGATCTACAGCTGTTAAATGGAAACCTCGTTGTGGATAAGCATGAATAAATAAAGTAGAATGCAGCGTGTTTAGAAATGATCCTATCTATTGTCAGTTACTTGTTCTTTAAGTATTATTGTTCTTAAAACAGAAAGACAAAGCAGATTCAGAGATCTTCTTTACTCTTTGTCTGCTTGCATAAGCCTTTTGGAAACAAATACACACTTTGAGATTGTCCTTGTGTGAAGGCTGAAGAGCACTGTATGCCTCTAAGATAATCCAAGTCCACCTGACCACTACTTATTCTTTGCATTCCCCACCATAATCCTCAGCTTTAAAAGTTCCACATACTAATTCCATTAGGAAGAACTTTACCAGATCACTAATAAAAGGGGATGAAAGGCAACAGAAGCAATATTGCCAGAAGCTCACAAAGTGCAGCTGCACTGCAAGAAAGAAAACTCAATAAACAGAGGAGCAGAAGGAAAGAGTAGTATATATATATATCAATATTTGAGGACTTTTACTCAGAGAAGAGTTAGAGACTATGCTTTTGAATAAACAACTTGGAGAGCAAAACTTAAATGTCAAAGCAGGATGAAGTAAAATGAAACTAGTGGTATGCTGGCTATAACATGGCTTTGAGTCAAGAACCTAAGTTAAGGAAGGATCTTTTAATTAAAGCACTGCTCTGGTTCTCAGGATATCCAAGTTCTGCTCCTCCTATCCTGGTAGGTCACTTGGAAAAGGCAGTAACTCCTTCCTTAGGAATTATTTATATATGGGAAACTAACAATATTGGCCTTCTTGCCAAACCTCAGCTTCACAATAAGAACATAAGTTTTTGGGAAATACTGCATGGGCAATCTCCACTGAGCATTTGGACACCAATGAACATGCCAAGGACAATGTGTAAAATTACTTTTGTTTCGACTCCAAATAGATTCAGAACATTATTTCACACCAGCACCTTCTAACTCTGCACAACTTTGAGCAAGATAGTTCAGAAGAACTAGACACAGTCATTTTAAAAGCTTTAGTAAAAGGTAAGATACAATAAACAAGCACTGTAATGTTTGTCTTATTTGACTTCTATGCCATAAACATATTTCCTCTTTTTCAGTGCAAGTTCAGTTGATTGTTGGATCAGATTTCATTTCTGATGCACTGTTCTTATGTTTGTTTATTGACAAATTAACTGTGGCAGTTACTGTAGCTGTTGTAAATTTCCTTTTAACTAGTGTTTGCTTTTTAATCTCATGCTATAATATGGTACTGTTTTAGTCACTCCTTTATTTCACTACTTCCTTCTCTTAATAACAAAGGCCATAAAAGAACTGAAATATACTGGCGCAATATATTATTCCAATTAAACCATTAAAAACACCATGAAAACAAAACCAAAACCCACAAGTAGACCAAACTGCCTTTGTTTCAGAATCAATCAATTTCTCCTGTAAGAAATTTCCACTATATCTTCTGAAAGAAGACATTACTTGTGCTGCCATCTGTTTCAGTTTCTGTTAGCTTAAACTTAGCTTGGGAGGGAAAAAAAAAAAAGACATTCTGTTCCTGATGTGCTAATTGACACAAGGCAAAATCAACAGCCTGCCCCCTGCTTTCTGCAGGCCAATGTCCCTCTTAATATCCAACAGCCATTTAAACTTAATGCTTTTAATACAGAGTTCATCTAGAAAAAAATTTTTTTTTTAATATTAACGTTTCTTAATTTTGGAAAACATTGTTGTGAAGGGTTTCTGGTTAAGCAACCCACAGATCTGTGATAGCTGAAGGACAACTTGCATTGCTAATCAAAGCACCAATACTAAATTAAACATAACTGTGAAGTACTGACTTTATTTGCATTTTCTCTTTTCTTCCAGCCTGTAAAAGCCAGAGTCAGGAGGCTAAGGAATATCTGGATGAACTGAAGCTGGCAGTGGCCTGGAATAGGGTTGACATTGCTAAAAGCGAAATATTCAATGGTGACGTGGAGTGGAAGGTACCAGGGTTTTTTGCCTTAGAGGACACTCAGTGATTATTCCAATGTGTACAGGACACTGGAACATCCCAAAAGATGGCTTCAGTTTTTTACACTGCCTGCACACTCTACTGAGAGATTGGGCTGGGCTATTATGCTTCATGAGACTGTTTCTGACACCCTATATGATAATGGCCAAAGATAGAGCAGTAACTCAGTGGTCATCATCTCTTTCTTGAGCTGTTTGAGAACAGCAGTCTTTCTCCCCTTCTGTACAGACCTTCAGAGCAAACAAACCAAAGTTTACAAAGCACAAGAAGCAGGCAGATGTTACTGTTAGAAGGTGGCATGAAGAACATCACTGTTTTCAACTACTGTATAAATACCCATTGTGGTGGGTACCTCATATCAAGTCCCACAGCATATAATTTATGTTGATGTTTTAATATTAGTGCTGACACAGACATTTTATCAGAGAAAAATGAAGAGTTCCACCTCTTTCTCATTGCACTCACTGTTGACTGGTGGAAGACAAAATGTGCATGTGCTTATGCACATTTAAATCTTACCTCTCTCATCACCCATCCATGATTACCCTCCAAAATTTCCTGTTTTTGGTTTGTTTTTTTTCTTTCCCTCTTTCATCAATCTAGTCCTGTGACCTGGAGGAAGTGATGATGGATGCTCTGGTCAACAACAAACCAGAATTTGTAAAGTTATTTATTGACAATGGGGCTAACATATACGAATTCCTGACCTACAGTCGACTGCAGAGACTCTACTGTTCCATTTCTCAGAAATGTCTCCTCTATGAACTTCTCCTGAAGAAGCATGAAGAAAGCAAGCTGACCTTGGCAGGGCTCACTGGTCAGCAGAGAAACGAGCAGGAGGAGATCTGCCCCCTCTTCACTCTCAGTGAGGTCTCCAGAGTTCTCAAGGATTTTCTTCATGATGCATGCAAAGGTTTCTATCAAGACCTCAGACATGGAGGCAAGAAGAAATCTGTGAGTCACAACTTTGCATCGTAATTCTGCTCCCCTCCAATTCAGAATTTGTGCAATTTTAACTAGCTTTAGTCTTTGGGGTGGGGCAGGGAACAGATTTAGTTAAAGATGCATGGGGAATACAAATAAGATTTACATTTACATTTACTAAGGAGCAATAGGACATAAAAATAGTGGTCTGCTTTTCTCATACAGAACTTCAAGAAGTAGTACTGGATAGTACTGGAAAGGCCATTTTTTCCTAGGAGAAAGAAAAGCAGGCCATAGAGATTTTCAAGCCCAGGTCTGAAAACAGTCATCTTTGTACACAAAACTATTCTCAGATTTATCCTCTGTATGAGCAGACCATACTCAGATATTGATATTCAATAATATCCAGTATTTGATATTTGCCTTTAGATCATTTTAGTCTTTTTATGGAGTGCCAGAACACAGAGCAAGAAATAGGAACAGTTGTGTGACATGGCCCTGGCAAGTGTGCTGGCCACCAGATGGAAAGGATGATATGTGATGGTGGTACCAATGTGGAATGTCTATAATCCACAGTGGTGCAATAGATGCATCATCATCTTTGCAATTTGACAGTGTATTTAACATTAAAATGCCTAAGTACCCAAGTGCTTGCAAAAGCATTGAAAATAAGTTTGGGTGCAAGGTTTCAAAACAAAAATGTATAAAGAGATTTCATTAGGATTCAGTTTCAGACAAACTAAACTATTATGCCTTTTGGTATTTGTCAAGTTTTAATTACACCTAAAAATTGTTAAAACTAGAAACTCATTTTTTAAAAACATCTTATTTTTAAGATTAAATCACTTTTGCTTTGATAAAGCCTAGCTAAATTAATCAGTAGTATGAAAAGTTAAGTTTGAATCTACTCAGGTTTTCTTCTCTCACAAGGATGAACAACTTGAGACTATACCCTGAAGCCACTAAGCACACTCCAGACTTACAAATCTGACAGAAATAAAAATTTGCCCCACAAAGCCTCACTTGACCTTCCTGGCATTTGGCAGGAAGTGAGCTAAAGCCCAGTGCTGTAGATAAGGCCCAATTCAGAGATCAGCTCCCACTGCCTACCAGCTTTTTCCCTTTTCAAGCTTCTTCCCATGGCTGAATCTCATTATCATTGGCAACAGAAAGAGCATCAGAGTACTGGGTACCAGCGTCACTGCTGCCAAACTCCGTGTCTTTTTTCAAGCTAGGAACTAGTGGTTACAAAGACAGATGAGACTTTTGGGACATCTTTGTCTCCTGTGAGGCTTTCAATGCAATTTATTTGATTCAACAGCTCACTAAAAACTAAAGAAACACACCCCAACAGCCTCCAAAAGTGCAATTAAAATAAATTTGAACAGAAACCCATAATTTCAATTATTAAAAAATATATTCTCACAAAAACCTGCTTAATTAAGAATAAATACACCCTGGCTGCTTCTAACCAACACAATAGATAAAAATGTAGTTTTAAAATATACTTGAAACTCAGAACTTGACCTAAGTGGCTCCACTTCCTCTAGAAAATTTTTTATCAAGTGCTAAAGGAATAAGCAGTGTTCTACTTAAACTGCTCTCTGCATGAGGGAAAGGTTTCTCAAAGGAAGGACTAAAAAGGGGCATTGATGTACTCTATTCTTGTCTTGTTCAGGGCCTTGGTGAGATTTATTTCTGATGAAATAAAATGCCTTTTGTTCCCTTCTCTCTGAAGCCATGTCCTCTGTGGCAGCCCAGCAGAGCCTGATATAATTGAAGGCAAGCTCAGATTAGTTAATCACAGGTTTGTCTTGTCTGATATTACACACCAGTGGTGAAACCCCAGCCTTTATAAAGTCAATGAAATCTTTAGCATTGGTTTCAACAGAGTCACCATTTCATCCAGCATGTTCTCACACTTATTGGGTTATATCAGGGACACAAGGATCCTGTAACTCAGCACAGAATGAGCTAATTAGCTTTTGATCCTACTGAAAAGTCCAAGAAATATGAAATAGCCAGCGAGGCTGAAAGCATCTTTGGTCGTGTTGTTAGCATGGAGCGAGACTGTCAATCGGGTTTTAAATTCTACAAACCATATTTCAGGAGAAAACGAACACAAAGCGATTACCTGGGCCCTTGGACATGAACCAGAAAAGCGAAAATCCTTGGAGGGATTTGTTTGTATGGGCAGTACTTCAAAACCGGCACAAGATGGCAAACTACTTCTGGGCTATGGTAAGCTCTGAGCTGTAGCCGGTTGGGGGGAATATCGGCATATTTCAAGTTTACGAGATGTTTTTTCGCCCAGCCTGGCGGCTCAGATGACAGATAGGTTTGTTTCCAAAACACGAGCGGCGGCATTTACCGCGCCTCTCCTCTCTGCGTGGCTCCTGCCCGCGGGGCCGGGGGAGAGCAGGGGCAGGTGTAAATCAGCCCCGGCTGCAGCCCCGCTCCCTGCCCTGCCCCGATGGCTCCCAGCTCCCAGTTGCAGGTTTTGTGCCTCGCACAATGGGCGATTGTTGTGTCCGAGCGTGATGCAGGACAGACGGAGCGATCGGCATCTTTGCGTGCTGGATGCGCGGGGACAGCGCTGCGCTCCGGGGCTCAGCTCCTGAGCATAATCGGCTCCTGTCCCACATCTGGGAGCCTCCCTGCCCCCGGAGACACACACAGAGCTCCCGGGCTCCGTCCCGACCTGCCGGGGAGCGCATCTGGCGCTGTGTGTGCGTGCGGGCACATCGGCGCCGCAGGGCTCTGTCTGTCTGTCTGTCTGTCCGGCCACGTCCCTGCTCCGTGTGCTGTGCCCCTGCCAGGCTGTGCCCCTGCCAGCTGCGCTCCCTCCTCCGTCTCCGTCACAGCACAGCCAGAGGGTGTTGCTCTGTTTCCAGAGAATATTATTCTCCTTTCACTCCTTGGTTGCTATCCCAAATCAGGTCCTTCTAAGAGCCTGGACCCAGAGGTGTCCACCCTTACAAGGCACAAGAACTGCCAATAAAGAATCATGGAATAGTTTGGGTTGGAAGTGACCTTAAAGGTCATCCAGCTCCAATCCCCCAGCGATACCTCTCACTAGACAGGTGTGCTCAATATCCCAGCCCAGCCTGGTCTCAAGCACTGCCAGGGATGGGGCATCCACAAGATGTGATTTTAATTCTCAAATATCACCAAAACGGCCATTTTTGTCAGCATTTTCGACTTTCAAATCTGTATTGGAGAGAAGATTTTTCTTGAGGGGCATGAACTTTTTGCTGTTGCTGTTCGGTATGTCGCATAGTGGAGCCCTCCCCGTTCAGAAATGCCCTCCAGTGGAGGGTGACAGCAGCCCCCTTTCAATTCTGCAGGGTCGGGAGGGTGTAGCCTCAGCTCTGGCAGCCTGCAAGATCCTTAAAGAGATGTCCCGCCTGGAGACAGAGACCAAAGCAGCCTGTATAATGAAAGAGGCCAAGTATGAGCAGCTCGCTGTTGGTAAGTAATGGCACTTTGTGAATAGCATTGAAAATTAAAGGAGCTGCCATTGGAAGGCAAGCAAGTAAAAAAAAAAAAATACTGTTTCAGTTGTAAAAGGTCAACTGTCATGAATAATTTAACAGCCTTGCAGCACAGGCAGTCCCAAATATTCAGACACAGAGGAAAGATTTAAAACACACTCATTCTGGAAAAATCTGTGTTCCAAGACAGGCCCCCTGAGATGCACAGATACTCTCCTGCTGCTTGTTGGTATTTTAATTGTCTGATCTTAATACAAGGTGTGTTACAGTGGTGTGGAATACAGAATAACCAAAACACTTCCAGGCTCACAGCAGCCTGCTCTTCCTGCAATATCAAGTTTGCTCTGTAAGGGCCACTAGAGCAACAAGTTTTAAGTTTTGTCATTGCAGCTAAAAATAATTTGAGATTACCTCACCCAGAAGAGGGCCAAGTGCACTGCACACTGCAGTGAAGGCTCAGGCTGGTTTTGCAGCACACAAGATGCCCCTCCCTACAGCATCGGATCCAGGCATCCGCAGTGCTGGAGTGCTGAGCCCTCTCCCCTTTGCCTGCTTTAGAAACAGATGTGTGCACACAGGCTTCTCTGCTGATCTGACTTCAGTCCAATCCTCACCTTCACTGCTGTCAGGAGAGGGCTTTAAAATACGCCCCACATGGAAACAAACACAGAGGCTCCTCTCCCTTTGAGATAGTTCATCAAGCTGCTGAAGGCTCATGCGGGCATTGCAGCATTATTTACACACAGATCACATTTCCCCCTCCTCTCACACGGCCATTATTATTTACAAAAATTAAAAATCAGGTTCATATAATTACAGGGCTTGAGTAATTTAGTCATAGAATTAGGGGGCCTAATCCAATACACAGAACTTCTGCTTCTGGGCTTTGGTAAGTATTAGATCAGATCCTCAGTTTTAATTTCTGGCCTGGATTACACAAACCAAACTTTCTTTAAGAATGATAAATACCACATCAGCTAGAAAAGATGTCTGTATATCATTTTAAGTGCACTTGATCTTTTTGCCCAGCCTCATAGTGTGACAAGCTGTAGGCTGGCTTAGGAAAGGTACTGAGATAATCAAATGAATCAGTAAAATGGAACTGACACGAGAAGTCAAATCTTGTCTAATGAGAAGATCTGGATTTTTTTTTTTTTCCTTGGACTGTTTAAATTTATCCTGGTTTCTAAGTTCCAGGACCAGTTTCTCTGGAAACAACTATGCCATAACACTCCACCAAGCCCAATATTATTTTATGTCAAGTAGCTCTGTCTTATAATGAAGGACTTGTTGTCTACAAAACAAAGCTGAGCTGCTTGTCTTCTTTAGTCTGTTCAGGAAAGTGAGGACAGCATGACAACTCATCCTTCAAAGTATAAGAGGATCACCCACGAGATACATTTTTTGTCTGTGTTTCCTTCATACGGCAGAACTGTTCAGTGAATGCTACCACAACAGTGAGGAGAGAGCATTTGCTCTGCTGGTGAGGAAAAATCAGTACTGGAGCAAAACCACGTGCCTTCAGCTGGCCACAGAAGCAGATGCCAAGTCTTTCTTTGCACATGATGGTGTTCAGGTAAGTTTTACATGCTCCCAGGGCTTTCAGTTGGACATAGGAAAAGACAGAACAGGAACTGAACAACCCAAATGAAAATATTCCCCTAAGAACCATTTTTTGGAGAAGGGAATCTTCTCTCCCCCAGCAACAAATGAAGAGGACATTATACCATGTCCTTGCCAAAGAAGCACAATTCCCCCTTTCCTCACCCTCTCATCCAGCTGGCACACAGACCAGTGTGCTGAGGAGAAGGTTTAGCCCTTAATCCATCATGTGCTTTCTGCTTTTTATTCCTTCCTTGCTCACAGAGAAGCATCAAAAAGGACTGTAAATCTGCCTGGGGCATAATGAAGCTGCTCCAAGATGTGAGGTAACTCCTTGTTCAGATTCAAGAGACAGCTCACTGATAAAAGTAAATTAAATTACTATTCAGCTTTGCTCTCACGACCTGACTTCTCCCTGCATACACAAAGCTAAATTAAGAGTGATGCTGCTTTTATCTCCCAGTGCCTGACTTGGGCTTCCTTAGTACTACAGATGTTTAATTCCATTTGGCTTGCTGTTCTTTCCACTGGTCTCCAAATAACTCTTTGCATACTCAACATCTGCAGAAGGACACACAGAGAACCTGCTTGCTCTGAAGCTCTTTTTCAGAGTCACTCATTATAGGTGTACTTCATCTGCAAGTATTTTTTGTGAGATTAAAGCCACCTCTTCTCTTCTTGACTTTCAGGCCTTCCTGACAAAAATATGGTGGGGAGACATGTCTACAAGCACAAAGATCCTCAAGTTAATCTGTGCATTCTGGTGTCCTTTCCTAATCTACACAAATTTAATATCATTCAGGTATAAACATAATTATTTGGGTGTAAGAGATAACAGAGAAAAATAAGCCAGAAAAAATATCCAGACTCAGAATTTCTCCCTGAAGTGATTAAAACAGTAACATCACCTAATATTACCTAACCAAATCAGTTTTCTACAGGCTGAGTGATTTATGTGTCCTGTGTTAGTGCCTGCTGCCACACTTAAAAGATCAATGCCATGGTTTCACAGAGATCATTCTATTTTGCACAGTCCACAGGAAAGCCTGTTGGAATTTGGTCAGCTCCAGATTCTCCACAGCAATGTGTAGAATATCTGCAGCTGTAGCACCATTTGTTTCTAGATCAGGAGATGCCTGGCTCAAACCTCAGTATCTTATCCAAGGAAAACAGCCATCACAAAGCATGTTATCAGCCACCAGCCTTGATAACCATAAGTCAAGCTTAAAAACATAAGACTGACATTAAATTAGCAGTCAGTCAAAATCAATTCAGATTTTTAAATTCAGTGCCTTACAGTCTTAAGTTTTCTTGAAAAAAGGTCCATGGACTATAATCCCCAACAAAACAAAAAACCCCATACCACAAAAACCAACCTACTAAATAAAACTAAAATCCAGAAAATAAAAAAAGAGCAGCCAAGCTGCTCAGATGGTTATAAAAACTGGGGATCTGAAACTTTAGGAAAACCTCATAACATCTTGAGAATCATATACAAAGCATAAGAATTGGCAACATGAAACAACACGTTATTATGAAATACATGTTTCCTAACTCTTAAACTACATAAAAAGCAAGAGGAAAACTTGTTTGGCAATGCTGACTTAAGATTTGGCTTCTGTCAGTATCACTAAGGATGACATTTTGGCTGCCAGATTCACAAATTCATTTAATGTGATATTTTGGCAAAGTTTTAATGGAAAGGTTTAAATTATTATACATAATCAAAGCAATCCTTTCCAAATTTTCATTTTTTTGCTCCTTTCCCTGGAAATGCAAGAACTGTCACATGTCCCAGACTGCTTCAGGCATTTCCCTTCTTAATTGCTACTAAGAGTAACTCGGAATGGAGAATTGAGCAATTATCATCTAAGACTGAGGGGTTTATTTCTGCTCAAATCATAACTAGATGGAGGAAACTGAGCATCCTACTCCACTTTGGTGAAGCACACCAATATCACTTCTCAATCTTATAGGTGACTTCAGTCTCCTCCATAAAAATAAACATTTGTTTATTGTAAAAACATTTGTAAAGATAACGTTTATGCCCTATTTAATAGCTCCCCAACAGAGCAGATCCAAGATAAGTACATGCTAGCAGTTCTGTATCAATGCCAATTCAGTAGTGAAAAATGGCTCAGCATCATCTTTTAACTAATGAGTTTATTTCCTTACAGTGAGGAAAAACAGTCAAAGCATGAGCCAGAGCCATTTAGAGAGCTGGACAGTTTGAATTCAGAGAGGACTCTGTTTCTCTCCAGGGAAGAAGATAGGTAAGTTTAAAATCATCAGCTAAAAACAGTCAAAGCATGAGCCAGAGCCATTTAGAGAGCTGGACAGTTTGAATTCAGAGAGGACTCTGTTTCTCTCCAGGGAAGAAGATAGGTAAGTTTAAAATCATCAGCTAATGTAACTTTTATGACAACAGCCATGTTTTGTGGATTAGTGAGCAGATAATGATCTAAGGAGCAGCTGAAGGGCCAAGAAAGTCATTACCTCTCAGGAAGCACTGTGCCCTTGGAACACTGCTGTTGTTGCTCTCTAAAAGGAATATAGAAAATAAACAGGGATATATAGAAAATAAACAGAAAAATAAACAGTCTCCTGCTTTAAGAAGACTTTCAGTTTGTTTTTTCTGAGCAGGTAATTTCTACAGAACAAGGAATTTACTTGGGAATCAAACAGCATCTCCTGACATTCCCAACAGCTCATGATGACCGATACACAATGGATTTTAGGAAGTTATCAGATTACTGAGCTGAGCAGAAGGAAGGTTCTCAGCAAAACCTTACATCACTGCATACTTTCTTACAAAGGTGTACTTGCAACCCATCACTACCAGAGATTTCTACATTGAGTCAGCTTCTCACACTCTTAATTTATATTTTAACAGATGAGACCTAAGGAACCTTATGAGTTAGAGGGAGCATCACACAAATGGGTAACTGAGCACAAAGGTTTAGTCAAGTTGCTTGTGGCCAGTCACAGATCTTTGATTCAGAACAGAATCTCTCCCTACACCTCTACCACACACTTATCACCAAAACCTGGGAGACCACAAGGACTTAAAGGAAAAGGAAAGTAGACTTTTGATTGGCACAAAGTCCTCTTAACAGCTAAGTAGTGCTAAATTGCCACTTAGCTTTTCCATGATTTAAAGAGAACTCCAGAATCATGTGAACAGTGGTAGAGAGGAAGCATCAGCTGCAGTATGAAGTCCTGGACCAAGTCAGAGTTATTAGGTTCTATTTTTACCTCTGGCATTTAACTGCTGGTATATTGGAGAAAATCATTAGGCCTTCTCTCTCCCTCCCTAACCTATAAAATAGGTGTAAAAGCATCTGCCTCTTAGGAGCTATTTGTAAGCAATATCACAAAGCACTTCCATATCTTGAGTGCAGCATGGTTTGGTCATTACATTCCACATCCCAATTGGTATTATCCTAGCAATTTATTTTAACAAAGAGGCTCTCTCCCTCCCAGATCTATTTCAGCATCTTACAGTAAAGCTGCAATTATCTGTTTATTATATTAGCCAGTTACCATGGGAATGCATCTCACAATGTCATAAATTGAGAAGTAGTACAGAATCAGGCATATAGAAAAGACTGGCTGTAAAGAGAACCTGTTCTCTGTAAAAAATGTATTTAATAATTAGCAAGATTGTCAGAGGAAATTAAAAACCAGTGAAGAGTCACTGTTTGTTTTCTGTGAGGTGAAATTGAAAATACACCCTAGTGTGCACATGCTTTGTCGGAGAGCAAACTTCACAGAGTAAGAATCACAAAATTAAAGGTCCAATAACATTCCCAGCATACACAGGAGAGCATTTTATGTGGAAACAAATCCTCACACAAAGATCAAATTGCTATCAAACTTGCATTTTCTGCACAGGATAATTTCCACTGCCAATAGATACCACTTCATGTTCCAAAACACAGCAGAACAGCTGTAGATGTACAGGTCAAATTTCCCTACAGTTACCAAAATACTTGCATCATTCCACAACATTCAAAGACTGCCTTAATACATAATTTATGCATTATGTCAATTCTTTTTCCTAAAAGGCTTCTATGTTGCTTTTTTTGCAACTTACTGTAATTTAATCACAAAGGGCAAGATGCCAGTTCTGCAAAGGAGCAAGCTATTCATTCTTCAATAGGTCTATCAGATTGCAGAAAGGATAGTCAAGAAACACAGGCTTAGTATGATCCAGCACTTAGAGACTGGGTCAGAAGTTTAAAGTCACAGCAACAACAAGAACTCACGCAAGCAAACAGTGCAAGAAAATTTTAGAGCCAAAATAATTAAGAGCTGACTCACAAAAATGCATTGCCCATTTTCTTTTCTTTCCTATTATTTAGGTTTATAAAGATCAACTACCCTTCCCCCTCTCCTCATGCATTTGCAGTCCATGCAGAACACAATGAAATTAACAAGTAAAATTAATACAACTAAACTGAAATAATAAAAACGTATACATAATTCTGATGTGACTTTGTCTTTCAAAACCTTCTTTTTTGATTTGAAAAAATTCTTCTATGGTAATGTGATTGCTCTGAATTCTGCAGCCTTCCCCCTTGGCCAGCCTCAGCATCTGCCTGTTACTATCTTGCAAGGAGCTTTATATAGAATAATATTGAGCCTATTCCCATGAACTAATTTTAGGAGATTGTCACCAAGCATGTATTCTTTTTGGTTTGCAGAGGAAATGACACACTGGAAAAACAGAACCCCTCTGCAAACACAGCATGGGCGACATTCGTGTTTACCCGGTGGAGAAAATTCTGGAGTGCCCCTGTAACTGTGTTTATGGGAAATGTTATAATGTACTTTGCTTTTCTCTTTCTATTTACTTATGTCCTTTTACTGGACTTTAAACCACCTCCACCTCAGGGTCCATCTGTTAAAGAAATTGTACTCTACTTCTGGGTGTTTACCCTTGTCTTGGAGGAGATCCGACAGGTGAGTAACCTGCATCACCTCAGTACCAACACAGCAAAACCTGCAGCAGGGTTTCCAATAGGTTTACAATTGGTACAGCTGTACAAGCTTGGAGATTTCAAGTGTCAGGGGCACAGGTGAACAATACAGAACTTACCTTATCCAAAACATCTCACCTCTCTCTCTCAGAGCAAGCTCTTCCTCCACTGTGTAAACCTACAGCTCTACCACTCAAAATATTAGCGGATCTCTTTTGGGCTTGCTTTTCTTAAAAAGAAACAACCAAACAAAACCACCAACCACCAAAAGCCCTTCTCCATTAATCTCCTGTTACTAGATTTGGAGTAATGTCCTCAGTTTAAAAATTGAAATAATAACAGTGGTGCAAGTGTGTTGCCAACTTTGGGTGCATCAAGCTCTTCTCTTTAGACACACACACAAAAAGCAGTTATAATCATTTACTCTGGAAGAAACAGTAGGTGTTCATTGTTTAGGCAAGAGAGACAGGAAAGTTTGTCACCATTTATTTGAAATTATGCAGCAAGGCCATAACCAGAGGAGGACATGGAAAATATTTTGATCAAAGAACATTTCATTATAAACCTGTAAAACATGAAGACTGCCAGGCTAAAACCCAATTAAGAAAGCCAACTCCTTGCCTAGATAATCAAATGTGCCTTCACTGACAATTCCAGTACACAAATGCCAAATCTGTTCATGCTGTTTAGGTAGCAATGTGTAGAAACTAAACTCTGACTGGAAGCTGCCTTGTTTAACAGCTTGCTTTTTTCCTTATTACACTTGGAATTTGTGTTTGCTCTTTGCAGTAAAAGAGGAAAAGGCAACAGGTATTATGTTAAAACTCAGAAGGAAATAGTGAAATTGGAAAGAGATCAGTATCAATGGATATTTCTTTTTTTCAGAGTTTCTATACAGATGAAGACACAAATTTAATGAAAAAATTTAAACTATATGTGGAGGATAACTGGAATAAATGTGATATGGTGGCCATTTTTCTCTTCATAATTGGGGTGACCTGCAGGTAAATATATTTGCTCTACGTGAGGTGGTCAACATCAGTACCAAGGGTTATGTTCACGTGCATGAGAGAACAGGCTCTAACATTCATTCTTACAAGCTTCAAGACATGTTTCTGTGGAAATCATGGAAGTTGCTCCAAAGACAGCGCAAAGATATATTGATATATTCAAACACATGTATTGAAAAGCTCTGCTTTTGTTTGTTTGTTTTCAGAAATCACTTTTACTCAAGGTATCTCTTTTATTTGTTAATAAATCTCATTGAAGCCAAGAGAGAGAAAACAGTGTTCCTCCATCATTTGGTTATTTCTCACCACTGTACAGACATTGGCAGTACTTGTTGAGAGCTGATATTTCATCCCATGTTTTCTGCAGGATGCTGAACTCAACTTTCCAAGCCGGCCGTACAATACTCGCCATTGATTTTATGGTGTTTACACTTAGACTGATCCATATTTTTGCAATTCACAAACAACTTGGACCAAAGATCATAATTGTGGAAAGGATGGTAAGTGTGCAGTCTGTCTCAGATAAATACCTGTGTCTTCTAAGAAGTGGAGAGTAGGAAATGTTGTCTTTAGAAAGGACATACCTTCATAATCTGTCTTTATTTTTACATTTTTGAAGCTTGTCATTTTGCAATTTGTCAATTTCCTGTGTTTTATTATAAGATGCAATTTTGAAATAGATCCTTTGAGAGAGCTGTGTAGTGCAGTAAGCTGCCCCCAATTTACTAATCCTTGTACCTCACCTAATAACTTATCCTCAGATCTTGCAAACAAAGGGCAATCTTTGCCTCACTGCTATTCCTCCTGCTTCCTAAGCTGTGGAAATAGGAGGAATAGCAGTAATTTGTATCCAGGGCAGAGACCTCAGGCAAATGACAGAGCATGTATACAAGAGCAGGGCTTCCAATGAATGACTTGGGGAAACAAACTATGTTTTTTGCAGCAAGTGGAAGGAAAAAAAAAAAAAAACAGTGAAAAATGATAGTTACAAGTTTCCTACACGAGTCACTCTTTCTTGTACTTTTTAGCTCTCTGTTACAATGAAAACATATTAATACTTTGCAAGCAGATGTTGGAAGATGTTGATAAAATATTTTTATTTATTACCGATCTCCTGCAGGAAATGAGACACTGGGATTACAGTTACTATGTTGGGTATGCACTGGTATGTAGAAATAGCTTTTTATTTAGGCATGTTAATCCTCCAGGTCAATTAGCTCATGCTAAGTGATTAATAGAGTTCATCCAGTTGTACAGAATCTACAAATATTTGATTTGTGACTCACAGCAGAAGTCAGTAAAAGCTCTACAGTCTAAACAAGCCTATACATTGAATAAACATAACTACCAAGCTATTTGGATTTGTCTACAAATGCAATAACTGGAACTCCAACATGACATTTGGTTGGACTAGCAAGAGAGTAAATGGCAAATAAATATTTGTTCTTGTTCATTATCTAACTTATGGCATTAGTAGACTTCCACTGTAAGAGAACAAGTCAGATGTGCAGCTCCTAACCCTCCCTTTGCTGCTGCCAAGCTAAATCAGGGCCTTGAACAGGTCCTGCCTGTGTCCACTCTGTGGGCACCTGACATCCTGCAAGATAACACTGGGACTGGGAAGATGCAAACAAGAATATAAACAGCAGCCTAGAAAAAACCCAGACCTGTTCCCCTTTCATCTTCACCCCACCCAAGCCAACACGATGCCTCAGCTTTGGTATTTCAGTGTTGAACCTTACATCAAAGCAAGAAACAGAGAAACTTACTTCAGTAAATTGAACCTGCTTGAAGGGTTTGAGGGGTTTCAAGCAAAATCACCTCCCTTAACTAACAGAAGCAATCCCAGATGGTGTCTGTCTTTCCCCTTTATACTCTTGCTACAGATTTGCTGAAACAGGTCTGGTAATTGCTAAAATGCTAGAACAATGCTCATTCCAGAACAATACTCATTTCCAGAGAGACTGCAGACTGGAAAAAAAAAAATATATAGTTCCAGACTTGTCACCGCTCTCCCATCACCATGATACCATTACAGCCCTGCAGCATTCCTAAATTTTAGATCATCCAGAAAAAAAACAGATTGATGGAAGCCAGACATCAACTCTGTCATGCCTGGCTTAGAGATGAGGTTTCTTATCAGAACTCCAAGTAACATCCTGGAGCTCTGAAATGCCTATGCTTTTGGGTAACTGTACAATCCAATAATCTAATTGAAATGAATCTACAGTCCCTAATGAACTCTGTCAGATCAGATGGGGAGACGATGAAGTGTTCCTCTTCCACCAGGGAAAAATTATTGCACTTGAAATGCATATTAGATTTTTTTTTTTTTTAAGTAAGTGTTTTAGGATTCAATTACTTCTGCTTCTGTAGAGAAGCACAATGTTTAAAAGCAGGAAGCCCTGAAAAGAATCTTTCAGATGCATCACTTAGCTTGAAAACTGAAGACAGAAGGAACCTGATCCTTGCAGCCTTCACTGCCTGCTGTATCAGTGGCTCACTATTCATCAATGAGTACTGACTGCTACCAGGACTCTCTGCTGCAGCAGAACTCATGTAATTCACAGTAAAGCAGTCCATGGTACTCAGATATCTCACAGAAAATATGCACTTAAAAGATAAAAATGTGACAGTCACTAAAAAGATTAAATGTGTTCCATTTTTAAATGTTTGATGATTGGAAAGCAAGATTTTAGTTTAGAATGTGCCTTTATCAAAATGAGCTATCAAAGAAGAATGCCAGAACAACGACAATATGGTAACACCAAGGTCAGACAAGGAATTCTCTGCATGGAACTGTATCCTATTCCACCTCCTTCAACCTCAAAAGCTTGTAAAGAAACAAAATTATTTGAGCCGTATTCATACAGAAAGATTACTGTTCTCTGACTATGCTATCACAGTCACTGCCCCTCCTTTTCTCCCCTCCCCCTCTCTTTTGTAGATGAAGGATGTTTTCTTCTTTCTGTTTTTCTTGAGCGTGTGGCTCATTGCCTACGGTGTGACAACTCAAGCTCTGCTCCATCCCGACGACAGCCGAGTGGAATGGATATTCAGAAGGGTTCTTTATCGTCCCTACCTTCAGATATTTGGCCAGATTCCACTGGATGAAATAGACAGTGAGGAAATTTCCCCTAACTTGGCCATTTTTGAATGCACACTCCTGATTAGAGCATGGAATTCCTTCTGACTATTGCCCTTTTTTAATTTTGCTTTTTTACATCTTTGTCCTACAGGCTGAAGCTTACACATTACTGTCACACAAAGTGTATTTGCAGAGAGATAATGGGCACTGTGAAGTTACATTAGAGCATAAGGGCTGGCCCTATTTAGATAAGCTCTCAGAAATACACAAGGATTTGCAGGTTTAAAGGCTGGCATACCTGCTTTCACTTCAATCCATTTCCTTACAGTTTAATATAGACTCAGATAACCCTGTGTAAACTCAGATATTAAATAACAGCACCTCCACACATTTTGGCAGTAGTTTAATGCAACACTGTTAAAACAATACTGCTCTGCCCATAAGCAAACAAATGTTTTAGAATAAAAATTACTCCAGAGCATTTATTAACTCTGGAGATAAAGCTGCCCAAATCAAATAATGCTAGTAATTGCTTATGTGCAGCATTGCAAACAAAACAAAATAAAAATAATCACAAGACACTGAAATAATTAGACATAAAAGTTCAAAGGCAACATTTCTGATAGGTAAGCAGGTAAAATACAGAATAGGTCACCTCCCAAAGAAGTCTGCAGCAACATCACAGCATTTAGCCAGTGCTAAATGTCACTGGGAATAATGAAGTGGGACTCAAACTTGGAGTAATATAAAATAGAAAAAAAAAAAAAGCATAGACAGAAGCAAACCAGTAAGCATTCTCTCATGTTCACTCAGCTTAATAAGAAAAAGCATGGCTTAGAAAAGCCAAAAAACCTGAATAACATGAGAGAGGAATATGATTCATGTCCATTTTAAAAACCTACGGTGCAAGCATGTATAGCACCATTAGTCGCTCATTTCCATTAAAGTGATTGGAAAGAAACAAACATTTCTGGAATATAATTCAACTCATTTGCCAAAAAGTCAGATGTAGCACTCCCTAGAAAGGTGTTTCTCTCCACTGAAACTCCAGTGGGTGTCTCTACCTGAGTAAATAACAGGTTAAAAGTAAGAGAGAAAAATAAACAATTACATGGGCACTTCCAGAAGAGATTAATTTGTCCCAGGGCCCTCTGAGTCTTATTTTGTTTAACATCTCTATGAAATATATGGAAAGGGGTAATGAGGAGGACAAAATCTGCTGACAAAACTACATCACTGGGTAGCAAAGACAAAAGCTGACACCTAAGAGAGGCAGAGGAGCCTCATGAGTGCTGAATCATCAAATGAAATTCAGTGTAGATAAGTATAAGATAGTGCCCTTGGTGAAAGAAATCCCAGCTTGGTGAGCTTTGATATAACCATGTGCTCTAATGAATGTCACCAGGGGGTTATCTACCTGTGCCACCAGAGAAAAGGATTACTAGGAAAAAAATAGAGGGGAAAAAAGTAAATATCATTATGTTACTCTAAACATGTGGGTTTAATTCATAGCTGGAGACAGAATACAACACTAGACCTCTAGTCTGATGCAGTAGAACCAGACCTTCTTCCTAGCCTCAACTGCAAGCTCAGATACACAAAGCACTTTAAATTTAGAACGATGAACCTCCTTCCCAGCTGTTACTGAGTTTTCTCCTCTAACCCATATGTCACAAGAATGTGGGGGAACACAAACTCGGAGGAAGTTTGATTCTGAGAACTCAAAACTAAAAAGGATGCAGCCCTTTCAATACAATCCCTTCTTGATGAACATTACTACAAAGCCAGCTGTGACAGACATCTTGCCACTAAATGAGCAGCCAAGTTGTGGAGGTCTGTAGTGCCCTAGGGCTGCAAATATCTTACACAACAATGCAATATCTTTTCATGTACACAACACAATTGTATTTCCACAAAAATCAAAGAAACAAACACGGCATTAGGATTTGAAATAACATTTTTTTTCCCCTCCATCTTCCTTTGCAGCATCCCGAACCTATCCCAGGAACTGCACATTTAACCCACTGCAGGCTCTGCAGGAGAACACACCATCCTGCCCTAACAGCTATGCCAACTGGCTCGTCATATTGCTGCTGGTCATCTTCCTCCTTGTCACCAACGTCCTCCTCATGAACCTCCTGATTGCTATGTTCAGGCAAGAGTGATTTCACTGTGTATCAGAAGCTGCAAAGCTTTAAGTGGATGCCCACATTTACTGCCTCACTCCTTTTGGAATACGCTTGTAATTTCCCTAATGAATATTACTTGGGGATTGATAGGAGAATCCTGTGATCAGACAGCTCTTGAATGCTCATCATCCTTACTCTAGCCACATTGCAGGCTAGGAGAAAAGAAGCCTCTTTCACTGCTAAAAATTCAATTAAACATGCACAGAAGGGTCTGAGTCCCTAGCTGTGTGGAATCAAATCTGCAGGTGCACAGCAGTCATAAACTTGGCAGACTTCACAGTGGATGATTTGCACATCAGGGAAATGCTTGTTGTCAACACAGCTAATAATGATTCATTGGGTTGAAGAACTGATGTGGCATGTTTGCTGATCTTTCCTGAGCAAAGCAGAATTATCTTTCTCAAAAAAAAACAAAAAACAAAAAACCAAAACCAAAAAAAGCCAAACAAAACAAATGTATCTTTTAACATTTGGAGACTGCAACTGCAATTATTTTAGTATCTAAGAATTTGCACAAACTTTAGATTTAATCAACATAATTCCTGATCTCGATGTTCCATTTTTAAAGTAAATATAGAACTAATTCTGTAATATTCATTTTTAGCTTGTTGTGATGAAAAGATTTATATGCTTTTATTTCCCCCCCTCCCCTCCACCAAAATTACAGTTACACCTTTCAAGTTGTCCAGGGCAATACAGACATCTTCTGGAAAGTGCAGCGCTACAACCTGATTGTGGAATACCATGGCCGGCCTGCCTTAGCACCACCATTTATCATCATCAACCACATCACTCTGGTTCTCAGAAGACTCTTCCACAAAATGGAACACAAGAAAAAACACCTGGGTGAGTTGTTAACAAATGAGATCAAGCAACTGCAGAGCCTGACTCTCTCCGAGGACATGGTGCATACACAAAACAGCAAAGCAAGCTGGATTTCCATAAGCCAAGATTCATAATTTATTTTTAATAAAGAGTGCCAGGAGAGTACAAACGAAAAATCAAGGTCTATAATTTAAACTATGAACAATTTCCCACAGTGCATTCCTTGATCATAGTTATTACAACAAAAGTAGCAATATAAAATGGGTTATAGGGATTTGATTTCTAAAGATTTAACAATTGATAGGTTTAAGGAATAGTTATTTCATTTGCTCCTGAGTTTTAGCAATTATTAACTCTAAAAACAACCTTTCTTTAGCATTTCAACTTTTCATTACTAGTATCAGAGAAAAAGGGGTAAAATATAATTCTTATTTTTGCTACAGAAAGAGATCTTCCAGTTGGCCTTGATCAAAAAATCATAACATGGGAGCTGGTGCAAAAAGAACACTATCTTGTAAACCTTGAGCAAGAAAAGAAAGAAAGCAATGAAGAGAGGCTGAAGGCCACATCTAACAAGTAAGTTATTCTGACCTGCAGTAAGAGAACTTGCAAGCCTTCAGCTTTCAATGAGTTCAGCATTTAAGTTCTTGTTAAACTTATATAAAGGGTCCAACTGGAATGCAGTTAGGAACTACAGTCCATGAAAAAGATGTAAGAGGCCAGCATCACTACAATGTTAGAGTGCTTGTCATTCCTGAAGTATGTATAATTATAGTTCCAGCCAAACCTGCAGCCAAGCTCAATGAAAATCTTATTCATTAAGAAAATGGTGGAAAAACAGCTCATTTGCTAGGCTGCAGCACACATAATTTCATCCCCTGTAGGAATACAACACAGACTTTTGAATGGAAGTTTAAGATACCTTGAATTAGCCACAGATGCAGAAGAACATATACTTATGCCTTTATGGAATGGGACTGAGTCTCCATTTATGTACTTCTCTGTATTTCCTTACTAGGAATATCACTTAAATTGGTTTAGTCTGATAAAGTGTAAGTCCTAAATTATTATTCAGAGGTTTAAACTTTTCAGTGAGACACAAAGTAGTTATATGCAGGGAGAACAGAATCTAGGACACAAAAGCACTCCCTGAAGAAGCTTTTAATGCCTATTCCAGCTGTTTTCTCTTACAATAAAACAGACTTCAAAGGTGTTTGCTTTGTTTCCACAGGGTGGACAATTTGTCTAAGTATTTTAGTGGGTTGAAAGAACAAGAAAAACGATTTAAAGTTCTGGAAGCACAGGTAAGTAGTATTTTCTAGGCATTTATATCAGCTTTTGGATTTCACCATCTTTCTCTCATTTAATCATGGTCTGGCAGATCCTACTTAGGGATAAGGGACAGAAAACCAGATCTGTACTATGGTTTCACTTTATTGCTTTCTTGTGATAAACATGTAAAGAAAAATTTCTGAATACCTATAGGAAGGAGAAAAGGGAATACAACATTTCTTGCTCTCTTTGGTAGTTTACTTGAGAGTTTTTATTTCCTTTGTTAAGGATGCTTCTGGAATGGAACACTTCATCTTCCCCCCTCCGTTCTTGTCTTTCTCCTAATCTTTTATTTTGTTTTATATGTCAGCTTGGAAAATACACACGTTCTGTCTGATCTGACCTAATCTTGAGCACTGGCTTTTCTAATTTTCCTAAGACACCAGGTACCAACATCTCAAAAGGGAAGTGTCCAGCATACAATTATGAAATCCAAATAATAGCAGGAAATTCTGTCTTGCACTTTTGATGACAAACCCTTGCAATATAAACAAACAACATTTCTCACATAGTCTGAAAATGTTAAACCACCTGCTATGTAGCACAACTCTTATTGTTTTCTTTATCTCTACAACTCTGCTGTATAATTTTGGCCTTGCTGAAAGTTCTTTATCTTAATACTCCTCCTAGTGTTTCCTGCTCCCTTCTTATCCCTTTTATGGCTTCCTGAAAAAAAAGTCAAGCTGTACAGGTCCAACAGAAAGACACAAGGAATGCTTTAGTAAGTTTGTGCCGGCTTGGGATAATGCAATGTACTCACAAAAAAGAGTAGTTATTTAATCACTCCTTATTTAATAGATTTGCTACTGTACAGCTGTTATCTCCTCCATGGCAGAAGTTTTAACCAAAACCAACCTCTTGTGCACTCAACCAGCTCCAAACTACACAAGTAAGTACTGAAAAGAATCATAGAAAAGCTAATCAATACAGCTGAAAAATGTAGTTAAAAAAATGCAAGACAGAAAAAAAATATTGAAAAATAAGTCCATTAGGAGATTCCTAGAATGGGAATATAAACAAGGAACAGAATATTCTTACTTCAGAATGAAAAAATTACCTTTTGTAAAAAAACACATTTAAAAGCTTTGGGGCAAGGACTGTCACTTTGTGTGAGTTAGAATAATCTCACCCTGTTCCAGCACATAAACAAGTATCTATTTGCAACAGAGAACTGCCTTGGGGGTTTCTTAAGGCCATAACATAATTCTACTGAAGTACTACAAAAGTATTTAAAATGCATAACAATAATCATGAAAAGTAAAAATTGAGCAAGTATCCTAGTGTTTTTTTAATTAACAGAACTATTTTGCCTTTAAAGCTGCACCTATTTCTGTCAGTTTAGACTTGTGTCCTGCATCCCAGGGCTCCACTTTATGGAGTTTAAATCATTAGAGACAGGAACAAACGATTTCTCAGCCACTGCAGGATATTCAACACAATAAAGATTTTGGAGAGCCTTCTAAATGACCTATTTCAACATCTACCTATTGCTATCTGTTACACAAAACAGCCTCCAAAACACATAAATCAAGCATAAATATATATATACTTACATATATATGTGTGTATATATATATATACACACACACACTACACAGAAAAAATAAGTAGCTGGAAAACTCAAAGTCATGACATGACAGGACTTCAAGTCACTCAGATTTGAGCTAACCTCAAGCTTTATTTAATTCTGTCAGAAGTTTATAGAACATTTATGCTAGTTGCTTCATTATCAGTATTCCAATAAAGAAATCTCCATCCCATAGCAGGCTTCCCAGACATTTTAATTCCATAACTGTATAAAAATTAGAAATTTAACCAGCTGAAAAATAAGCCTGTGTTTATCATTTACTGAGCAAATGCAAAGTAATACAGTTTACATTATCTTTTTTGTTTCAACATTTTGAAGTTTCTTAAGCAATTGTTACTATGTGCCCCTTGTCCTAAGGCTTTTAAATGTGCATATGACTTTTCCAATCCTACTAGGTGTGAAGAATGCCAACATAGAAGTGCCTTCACCACAAAGAAGGGGAAAAAGAGCACTCAGATCAGTTTGAGACTGACATAGAATACATTGATAATTAAGTTTTATTCTATTTCTTCACATTAAACCTTTTGTCCTACTGAACTACTATAGAAGTAAAATCCTAATCTCTTGAAGGCCTAAGGGCAACAAGCTCTCTGGCTAAGCACTATCAGTGCTTGACATTACTCAGAATTTCTTGGTCTTTGTCCTTCAGTTTCTGGGGCTTATTTCCTGCTGCTACCCTAGCACTCAGTCCTTTCTCCAAAACCATTCCACAAACAGCACTAAAGCTTTCTCTCCAGGGTGACTCTACCACATTATTTTCTAAAGACAGTTTGTCCTCTAGATACCACACCCTCAATGCACCCTCATCACTGCCAAATTCCACACTTCTCTGTTTAAGGGAGTCTCCCTTTGGAAGGCCAATCATTTACGCACTTAAAACAAGCTCCTTCCTTGGCCAAGAAATCAAGCTTGTACTCCTGAGCTGCTTAGAAAAGGAAATCAAGAAACAGTTTCCAAGGAAAGAGCCTGAATACTGAGACATGACAATCCATACGGTTCCTGGAGCTCCTACAACTCCCAAACAATTGCACTCACCAGCTTCTCTCCCACGCTGGCTCCTTTGAGAGGTGCTCCTTTGCTGGTATTCCTTCTCAAGGGCTCCTCACTCGACCTCGGAGACTGGAATCACCTGGTTTTTGTTGTTCCCATGCCCCATCACAGCTGCTGCCACTCTCCTGCTGGAAAGGAGCCTTTGCCTCCATATATCACACCACATGGAATATCTTCTCTACATCTAAGCATCTGATTTCATTTTACTTTTCTTTCTCAAAGGTCAGGGGGAAAAAAGAAATTATTTAGAAGACTTTAAAACAAGAATGTGTACCAAGAATTATCCCGCAGTCTTGGAATTTGGGCTGTTTGTGGCTTTTTCCATTACTTAAAACTGGCTTGTACATTTTTAGCATACAAAAACTCTCTGGTTATATTAGAATTTTGCAAAATATACCACTAAAATATCAATACCATCCTCCAAGGGGGAATTTCTTTGGAATAATATAAACAACATCAGAAGAGGGAAGTATTGGGCTGTGTCTGACACTGATAAGCTTCAACTGCATTTCCTCACACATATAATATTGTCTCTATGCAATGTAATTGTAGATTGCACAAAAGCTTTCTGTTACCAGAGGTGGAAAAAAAAAAAATATCTCAGCTCTGACAAAAATGAGCCTTTTATTAACAGATACTAATCTTGTTATGATGGCTTCATGAAACAGGCATTTGTCCAATTTATTCAGCTGTGCCCCAGGCCTGTGACTCCATTAGCAGTGATGGAATTTTGATAGTCCTACCTGTTCCTCACCCTGGGCAAGCAGAACTCATAAACTCAGTAAGTCTGAACTACTGAGCTGCATTTTTTTGTTAAGAAATAACAGGTATCTCACAACCAGCACTCCTTGCTCTTGGCAGCAGCTTCCACTTTGAAATGGCTACTATTTTCATTGTGATCAGCACACTAATTATCCACTAGAACCCAAAATCTATCCATTTGTATTTGCTGTGTGTGTCCATTCCCATGCACTGGAACAAGCAATGTATTTGCCATGACCCACTAAGAAATCTGTATCCAACTGCACACTCATAAGAAAATACATTCTGCTCTGAAAACTAAAAGGTGAGTTAAGAAAAATGGAGCACAACTGCTCCTTTCACATTGTTTTCTGCTGCTTCTGCCACATGATGTATCTGTTCAAACACAAAGTGATTTGGGCCTCCCAATGAATTACCAAGTTGGATCTCCCCCTCAGAGGAAGTCACCCCCTCAAACACCCTTCAGAATTTGAGCAAGCACAATCTATCAAGAAATATCACAAACTCTTAAGAATGAATCTTTCACTACACAGCTAGAAATACTACCCTTGGGTTTGGTTCATTTAGAATACTGACAAAAAAAAGTCAGTTCAAACTGACCTGAACTGGATTTCAAATCATGTAACCTTTCAAAGAATTTAATCTTTCAACCTTATTTATTAAATTTACTGATACTGTGGAAAAAACCCACTATATTTGACATTCCTTACAATGTGATTCATTGTATGACATGACTCATCCTATGAGAGGATTATACATTGTAAAATGATTGAAAATGTTAAAAATGTGAGGTTTAGAATCTATAAGACTTGAGGGAGAAGTTAAGAAGATGGCAAAGTTAGAGCAACACTTTAAAAGATTTTCAAGACAGTTCTGAAATCAAATAAAATGTTCAGTAGTACTTCTATAGCTGCATTCCTCAGGGTGGTTCAGAGATGAAATCAAGTTACAACTGAAAGTTTATTGTATCAGAGAGAACAAAAAAGTCTTCAGTTCTGGTATAAATATCTCATTCCCACAAATACCCCAACCCACATACAGAATCAATAGGGAAGCAGCACCTCCTGGAAAGGACATACAAAGGTGCATATCATCACATCATATAACAGGGCACTGTTGTGCTTTCACCCTCAAAGCCAGTGAGAGAAGGAAGTTTTTAAATAAAAAAGTTAAAGGGTTTTCCTTCCTGGGGCAGGGCCAGGAGAAGTCGCATCCAGTGGAAGACTAGGTTTTATTTTCATTGTTTAAAAATCTCTACATAATGAGCTTTTCTCCAGGATTCCACAGGATTTGGGAACAATTCCAAAAACTAGGAGTTACTCAGAATCCCTGCAGCCTTTTAGCTAACACTTCTGTTTCTTTGGATACTTCAGCTCCAGAGCAAGACCCAGGGAGCTGTTCAAGCAAACAAAGCACACTTTATTCTCTCCTGCCAAGATGCAACTATCCTGTGCCCATGAACTTCTCACAAACAGAAAGGCTGGAGTTTATTTTAGGTAGCTTAATTTCTCACAACATAAAAAGTTCTTGGTGGCTATGATGCAAACTCTTGGACAAAAAGCTATCATGTGGTTTTCAGACCAGGGGGAAAAAAAAAAAAAAAAAAGAACAAGACAAGTCCTGGGATGTCTCCAATGTGCTTCATCCTTCAGGACTCTTCCTCCTCCCCCTCATCATCTACTTTAGGCCGGAAATTTTTCCTGCTCTTCTTCTTACTGCAGTGGAATCCAACTGTTCCCAGCGATGGCTCTTCACCTGCACTACTAAGCCTTGCATCAGGTTTATGTTCTGTGTTCTGGTCCCCGTCCATCATGCACTCCTCCTCCTCTGCTGCCTTTCCACTGTCACTGTCTAAGTGCCCCAGCTCAACCTTATCTTCTTCCCTCAAGTCATCACTCTTCTTAAGAGATTTTCCTTTCAGATCTGTCTTCATCTGTTTCTTATCATCCTCCCCTGTTGGAGTTTTCTTTTCCAGCCCATCAACACCTCTTTTAGTTGGTTTGGTGAAGACAATCCTCCCAGCTCCACAGCTGGAAGGGTCCTGGTTGAAGGACGGGGTGTAGCTGTCTTGGGTAGCCGAGCTCTGTTGCTCCCCTCTTTTCTTCAACCCACCCAGAAATTCCATGGCCACCGCCCTGTTAGTGTTGTCACTGGACTCAGAAACTCCCTCTAGGCTGTATTTGGTCCAGCGCTCCGGGTGTGCCACATAGTCAGGCACTGCAGGAGAGGCTCTGGGAGCCTGCACTGCTCTGGCCTGCCTTCCCATGTTTTCTGGGACCATGGTACCTGAAACTGTGGTCGGAGGCAAGGGACGCTTAAACCTCCCATCAACAACATTATCTTCAGGCATCGAGGGCACAGACAGCTTGGCTGCCTCTTCCAGGCAATCAAAAATGCTCTGGCTACGGAGAGAGAACGTAGAACTCATGCCCTTCAGATGGAATGGCTGGACAGGAGATCTGTGACCGCTGTTTGAAGAGTCGGGTGTCTCTCCTGGTCTGAAATCCCCTTCATCTACAGAGGGCTCCTCTGGAGATATTGTATCAACTTCTGCTTCACCTGGCAGCCCCAAGTCATCAGAGTCAGAATCGCTGAGTGACACTGTGTCTGAGGGCAGAGCTCCCTCATAGTCTCTGGCACCATCAGCCACTATCCCCAGAAAAGGTTCACCTGCCTCCTGGTCTCCCATCTTCGAGCTGTCACTCCACTGAGGTCCTTGATGTAGGCCCAAGAACAACTCTAAATACAGTTTTCCAAATGCCCAGCAAGTTTAGTGCCTAGAATACAAAGGAGCATAAAAACTTTACTGTGAAATGAGAATCAAGAATGAGACCATCATTCTGTGTCATGCAAAGTAATTATAACTGCAATATAACAGTTAGCTGTGCTTCAGGGATTCCCAAGCAATTTTGCTTCAAATGAAAACATTATTTAAGGAATGAATGCACATTAAAATTAAAGATTTGCACAAGACTGAATACAAGAATATGAAGTAACTGAAAGTAATGATACCAAATTTCATTACAGGTTACATTACTAAAAGATGAACATAAAGCTCTTGAGTTTATCTGAATCCCCCAAAGCACATCTTCCAAGAGACAGCAATGACCTCTGCATATAAATAATAAATAAATAAATAAACCCTGTGTTTATTCACACTGTAAAAATCAACAAAAACACATCCAGTTTTTCACACTTTGATTTTGCCAGTGCAACCCTTGCTGCATTAGCACTGTACCTGCTGTCCCAACAGCCATTGTGTGCTGCCTGTTACAAAGGACACTACCACTGATCCCCATCAGTGTCAGAAAACCCACAAAATATCAGGGCCACTGTTTCAAATTTGCTTTAACATGGCATAAAGTACAAGCTCCACTCCCTCCTTTGGCTATATGCTCTCAAGTCATGACTAGATTCCAGGAGTAGGAAAACGAGCCAGCTCAAGAAATCAATCCCATTGGATTAAGAAAACTAATCACACATGCCATGCTCACACATGGACACGAGGAGAGGTTGCAACCACAGGTCTGCAAGAACTGGCCCTTCTGTCAGTAAATGACAGTGTGATTTGAAGCCTGACTTTCAGGAGCAGCTGGAATACCTGACAGTGCCACCTGCTTGAAGGGAACCTCGCTGAATTCAGGTGGTTGATGATCAAGCTACCACTTGCTGGGCAACTGGAAACAGAGCTGGTGCACACACACATTTTGGTTCAGCTCATGTGAGTTATGGAAACAGTTCTAACATATTATTAGAATAAGCTTGACTGCCTAATTATAGGCTCTTCTGAAACGATGCAGTAAACAGACATGGAAAGTCTGTTAGTCACTCACTTTCTCTTGAGACTGAGTCAGCTTCCCCTCCTGAGGGTCAGTTAAAGCCACCAAAGATCTCAGCACTTCCACCCTAGAAAACAAACATTTCCATCATGATACTGGAAATGTAGTTTTAAAAATAATTCTGTCCCCCTGAATCATCCAAAGCTGCAGAACTGGGTTCTAAATCCGACACAAACTCATGGTGGTACAAAAGTCTGCAGATATTACTGAATTTTTGGCAGAAGAGCAGCACACAGCCTAATAAGGCAGGCACCACTATATTTACCCAGTCTCCACATTCACACTGCCAACTTTATCCTGTAGAACGGAAGAGAGGTTTTAAAAAAACTCCAGCTGTAATTTGCACGTGCAGAAAGCCAGTACTAAATAAACAGTATTAAATGCAGCTAAAAAGACACAAAAATAATAGTTATACGTTGCAAATACTAAGTGCTGCTAAGTATTAAGACCATGGGTAATACAAACTTCTGTTTTCAATGAAAGGTCATGTTCAAAGTTAGGGTCAGATTTTCATGAAGCATAAAACACAGAGAACCTTCTGAGGAGTGCTATGTTCCATGTCAAGTCTGGTTGTCTTTGACAGAAACGATCTGACAGCTGCTTTTGAAAACCCTGCCCTCCATGTAACCCCTAGCAGGAAATAATCTTCTTAAAATGATACAGTCTTCTGCTTAGTTTTGGAACACATGAAAAGTAACGACTATAACTCAGAAAAGGTCTTGAAGTGCATAATTAAACAAAATAGCTGTTTTCATATGGCACTAGAAAGGATAAATTCTGCTCCTAAGGAGATGTTTTAGCCTTAACAAAGTGGCCGAACACGCTGGCCCTACAGCACACCAGACTCACTCACAGGCTGGTTACGGTGACGTGATCACTGCACGACTCGGAAAGGAGGGCGTCTCTCCGGATAGGAAGGTTCCCAGCGGGCTCCTCCATCCTGCTGTGGCTCAAACCGACTCTGCGACTCTTGCTGCGAGGAGGAGGGACACCTCAGTCACCGCACACCAGGGCCACGGGCCTGCTCTGAGGGCGCGGAGAGCACCGCGCCAAAGCCCGCACAGCCCCTCGGAATAGGGACAGGGACGCACAGGCCCGGCGCCAAGGAACAGGGAACAGGGAGAAGAGCATCGACCCCGCGGAGGGCAAGCTCAGGGCCAGCCCCAGCCGTGCTGCCCGTCGGCCCGGCCACAGCGCCCTTCGCCGCCCAGGGTGCTGCTGGATGCGCACCACACGCGGCCCTCGCTGGGCCCGCACCCCGGGCACCGCCACCCGCCCGGGCACACGGCGCGAACCGCCGGGGAAGGGAGGGGAAGGGGAGAAAATGGAAAGGGGAGTCCCCGTACCCCGACACCGCGCTGCCCCAACACCTTCCACAGCACTGCCGGCCTTGCCGCCTTTCCCTCCTCTGTCCCTCCGCCCACGGCCCGCGGCACGCCGGGACACCGAGTCCCTGCCGGGCTCCTCGGAGCGGCCACAACGGCGGCGGGACCACAACTCCCGGCGGGCAGAGCGGCACAGAAGGGGCCGGCGCCTCCCGCCCACCCCGCTTCCCTCGGGGCTCCTGGGAGGTGTAGGCGGCCGCCTGCCCTCGGCGGGGGACATTTTGCGAGCCGAGGAGCGGGGCGAAGCGGTGCTGAGCGGCGGGACTACAGCTCCCAGGGCGCACCGCGGCGCCGACATTTCGCAGCCTCTGCGGGGCCGTGCTCGGGGCTCGGTGCACGGGCCCGGGCCTGGTGCGGGGCTCGGGGCTCGGTGCGGGGCTCGCCCGTGCACCCAGGAGAGCCGCCGGGGCCGTGAGGGGCAGGCGCGGCGCCGCTCCGATGTCGCAGTCTGGAAAAATAAAAACCCCGTGTCACAGCTTTTGTTCTCATCGGAAAAGCAGAGCTTGGCCTTCACGAACACATCCGAAGTTTTTTGTTTTTGTTTGTTTTGGTTTTTTTTTCTTTCACGTGTTTATTCTCAAACCAGAAAGCCCCAAGTCACTTGAGGCATAAAACCACTATCCATCCAAATTAAAAAAAAAGTTTCCATTTTCCGTCCCAGAAGAACATTTTTTGCCCGTGTGTCAAGAAGTGGAGCTCTGTCTGAAAATGTTTTATTGGCGCTAGCCAAAGAGGTTCGATTTTTGTTTTCCCCTTATTTCAGCAAAAAGTTCAAATTTTCAGAGCAAATATATTTCCCAAGAGGCTTCAGCATTCAGCTTGTTTTCCCTGTGTTTAGGAAAAAGGGTTTGCTGTGCCACACAATGTTGTGGCTGCATTGTTCAGTGGCTCCCTTCAAGCCGGGCCTCACCGTGACTCACCCATAATATAAACTGCAGCCACCTCCTATGCATCCTCAGGTTTTAAATACATACTTTAGCCTGCTGGAGTGTTGCTAATTACAGTAATTCATGACACAAGGTCCGTGTTCGGAATACGCTTGGCAGCAGTGATGAGGTTATTGCAAAATGTCTTGCGTCTAGCTGGAGTCAGGCTGTAGTTTTAGAACAGCTCTAGAGGTGTTTCCCTATTTCTTTTGAATGAATATGGTAGTATGGTCACAGGCATTCAAATGGATGGAGGGAGGAAAGGAAAGCCGGAATCTTGTAGTAGGTAAGCAGGAATGGAAAGGAGAGCAGTAAATGGGCAAACGAAAGGAAGAGTAATCCTGGGTAAAGGCTGCCAGTGCTGTGTAACAGTCTGGGTTTGGGGAGACAGCAGGAGAGAGTCTGAGCTTAATAAGGAGCAGGCAGAAAAAGGATGTGGAGTAAGCAGTGGCATGTCCCATTTCTGTAAGAGTGGAGACAGGCAGGGTACAACACACTGGTGCAGACAATGGCACTGTCTTGTTTTGAACCTTGGTTCTTTGCTAGATCAGAGAGATCTAGCAGGAGAGGGCAACACCGCCTCCAGTGAATCTGTCACTTGTGCCTGTGGGTGCCTTCAGGGACAAGCCCCATGTCTCCATTTCCAGAGGCTGCAAGTTGTCACTTTTTGCCTGGATGCTGTGTGTATTGATGACTGAGGAACCTGAATGTACCTTTTTTTCCTCCTTCCTGGTTTTTTATTAATGAAATTATCTCAGCTGGTTAGAGCATATAAAACTCAAGGCTGTGGGTTTGATCACCATACAGGCCATTTACTTAAGAGCTGGACGTGATGATCCTTGTGGATCCTTTCCAACCCAGCCTATTCTGTGATAGAATCTGTGATATTTAGTATCGCACACAGCAGAGAACCCAGGCTGAGCTGCTCCTTCTCTGGTGGCTGAGGACGAGGCAGCTTGCAGCAGTGGAAATGCCGGTGTGTTGGGGCTTTCGCTATTGCTTGGCGACAGCTGAAATAAAAATAATGAGTCAGAGTCTGAAGACCAACAGATGGTAAAGTGTTTTCCCCTTGCTGGCCCGAACTGAGGTGGCTGGAAGAGGGGGCTGGAAGGTGGAACTGGGCTGTAGCACAGGCCACCATCCAAATGAGCGGGCTGTATCCATCGTGCAGGCTCTGCGGAGCCGCTCCTTTGTGGGGATGGCTCCATGTGTCTGCAGGAAGCCAGCACATCCCTGAGTGTGGGGGTGGCATGTGAAAATGCACAGCAGCCTCAGCCCCATCACAGGCGCCTTGTGCTTCTTTCCTGCTAATAAATTTGTCCTTTGGCGCTGTCTTTTCCTGCTACTCCCTGGCAGGCTCCTGCTGCTGCTCCTTCCCTTGGAGCTTGGGGGTACTGCTGGTCCCTCTCCTCATGGCTAATAGCAGCAGAGCATTCCCCAGCAGCCACCCAGATCCTGCTAGCCAGATGGAGCAATAATGCATTTTTCAACATCTCCTGCATCTGGAAGGAGTGTGGAGGTTACTCAGATGTGGCCACAGGCAGCTAATGCTGGAGCTCTTGAGGGGAGGTGGGGTGGGAAATTAGTATTTTCCTGCAGGCAAAAAGGAAAAGTGGAGTCATGACCACCACAACCTTCTCTGCTTGGAGAAGGCAGTCACATCAAGCCAGACTGGTAGAGACTGAGGGAAATAAATGAGTTGTCCTCTCCCATTTGCCAGAATGAAATCCTACAAATGGCCTTGAAATCCCTGGTGGGGTGGGTTTTCAGAATTCAGTGCTTGGAACCACCTCTCTTCTACATTGAGCTTCACTTACCTGTTTTACTTCATACTTTCATTTGGTCCTGCAAGCAGATTAGATTTATTCCAGTGTTGTTTACCCATGTTGGTGCTATTTTCCCCTAAGGTACTTACATAAAATTAGTTCCTGTGGAGTGAGTTTTAATGCAGGCAAGCTATGAAGGTCTTTATCAACTCCATTCTTCACAATAACAATGTTATTGCCATCCTATAGAGGAGCTACAGGGAGACACCACCAACCCCTTTTTTTGTTAGAGACATTGTATGTGTGGGAGGGAACTGAAGTCCTTTATGAGCAAAATTAATACTCTCTGCAATTACTCCAATTTTTAAAAAGAAACAGAAACAGTTGGGGGTGTCTGTTCATTTTGATTCAACTACAGAATATTTGCACTAAGAAAATCCTTCTCCCAATTTTTTTTTCTTTTTTTCCTTTTTCCTATCTCTGCCCCAAAGTGCCTGATACTAAAAAAAATGTGTTAGTGAAAGGATGGAAAAGGTCAGTGGAACCATCTGAGAGGGCTTGAAGTTAACATTAACAAAAAACCCTACAGGACCCTAAAACTGCCCAGACCTCTTGTTCCAACAAGACCTGTGGGAGCTCCATCAACCAGCACTGAGTCCTGCATTAACAGCATGAGTCCTTGCTGGAGGAAATCTCAGCAGTTTGTTTGCAGCCAGCAGGCAGGCTGTTGTGTGCATGCCATCTTGCCTGGCCCAACACCAACACCTCTCAGTACTCAGCAAAGCTGTGTTCTGGCATGAGGGAATGCCCAGCAAAGCAGGGCCAAAAAATTAAAAATGTGAAAGGTGTGATTAAACCTTATCTGTAATTAGAAGTGTTACTTGCAACCATTGGCACTTGAGCTGGGTCATCTAAATCCAGTGAGAAACACCAGGCAGTCCACATTAGTTGCAAAGTTTATATACCCTCTAATGTGTCTGCAAGAGTGAAAACAACGTGGGATTCAGTTTGCAGCCGTTTTAGCACCTGGGAGGTGTTTTCTGTGTGCTCCAGGTCCCTGAGCACTGCAGTGAAAGCATCAGGCCGCCAGAGGTCAGCTGAAGGGGTCACACTGAGCAGCACTTCTGCATCCATTGCGTAGATTATCCCTGTGCAAGGAAATGTGATGCTCCCCAGGCTGAAACTGAGGAGTGGCCAGGAAAAATATGCAGCCTCTACCTGCTTCAGGTGCACAGTGTGGTACCTATGGGACTTGGGGTTCCAGCCTGTGTCCACCACTTAATCCAGAGCTGTTTAGGTAGGTAATTGTTTCCCTCTCCCGTTCAGCAGCCACTGGTAGCAGATGTTTCCCCCTCGGGGCTGTAATTCCACTGCTGCTGGCTCTCTGGTGCAGCCACAGTTCCCAGCCCTACCACAGCCCCGACAGTGAATGAGATTGTTGAAAGTCACCTTTTTTTCCTGCCCTAACTGGAAGGGCCATGCTGTCATGCCCAGCAAGAGAAACAGTGGTTCAGAGCAGGAATGTGAGTACAGCCACTAAACACATCCTTCATCCCTGAGCCTGGCTAGCAGAGTTGGCAGGCACAGGGAGGGGAGTGCAGCCACATCCAGCAGTGAGGGTGCTTTCCTCTGCAGAAACCTCCACCATAAACAGCTCTGGAATGGGAGAGCTGGCTGGATTTATTCCCTCCTGTGAGAATATTGCAACTCTTGGTTACAGCTTCTACAACCTCTGATTAGGGAATGGCATTAGCAATTTATGTGTGTTAATCACAGCTGTCTTAGTACAAGACAATTAGCTCATTGCTACTTAGAAAACAAACAGCCCAGAAAAAGCTTACGAAACAGAGCTCGCCAAGGCAAAAAGTAACTCAAACAATTCTCGTTAGAAACACGCTAGGAGGTTTTAAAAAGAAAAAAACCTAACCAGTTTGGGAGGGAGGAGGAAAAGAATTTCCACTGGAAAAAATCCTGGCATGGTCTAGTTTAGAAAAATTCATGCTTGTATTTTTAATTCCTGAAAAAAAAAAAAAAAAATTCCACAGTCACATTCCTAGGCAGCAGAATTCCACAGTAAGGTCTCCAGTGACTTTCCAGGTCCTTCAGAACTCTGGAGAAAAATGTTAAAGAGAAGCATAAGCCAGGGTTGTCTGTGCACTCTGAGCACAAACAAGCTGCAAGCACTCCATCCGCCCTTCCCCTGAGAGTCAGTTATCCACGTGGCTTCACGTCCTCTGACAAGGCAGGACTGCTGTTTTCCAAGGATAACCCATATCTCCACACAACCTTACAGGGGCCTGTTTTACCCAGTCCTCTCCCAGTATCATATTTAGCTCATCTGTTTCATGCACATCAATGCTCATATTCAGACCTGAAGTGCAAACAGAGGAGACTGCATTTAGCTGGGTAAGGTTTGAGATCCCAGCTGTAATTCCAGGCTGAGATTCCAAGGCACACACCCTGGATGCCAAACACATGCTGGTCTCCACTATTGTTTCTCCCCCTCAAACACCAGCCTGGGTCTGACAGTGACTCACATCAGCTTAATCCTAGCTCCAGAGGGCTGCTATAATTTTATCCCCATCTGGAGCAACAATACAGTGTCACAATCCAAATGTTTTAAGGCATGAAGCAAAGAGCATCACATTCATGGGAAACCACCTAGAGGGTCAGCTGAGGACAGTCTTCCCTGCAGCCCAAATTTTGCTTGAGTACAGGAATGAGACAAGCCTGTTCCCTTGGAAGACATGGCAGAAATCAGTACGCGATGGAAGGAAACAAGATCTGACAACACATCATTAAAAATCCACTAACAAGGGGGAATAGCTTTGTTTCTTTTTTTTTTTTTATTGTTTTTAAATATCACTTTTTTGTTTTTTTTTCTTTCCAGAAGTCATTATGTCTGACTCCATTAACATTCAGGTAAACAAGTGAAAGAACAACAGATGGGCATGATCTCACAGCACAGGCACATCCGCTGGGAGCAGGGCTTGCCTTTCCTTGCAGCAGCTCACCCTCCTTGGGGTGGTCCCTCCTTGTCCCTCACCCTGCATCCCCTCCCTCTCTGTACAGCCACTTCAGGACAACCCAACACAGTGCAAAGTCCAGGGCAGGGCAGGGCAGGGGAAGGCAGGCAGCTGAGGGATCACAGCACCTGGCTTCCCACCTGGCTCCCAGCCAGGCTTTCCCCTGACGGTGCGGAGGGGCAGGTGGGAGCAGCAATGGTGGCATCACCAGACCATCCACAGAAAGCAAACCAGCCCTGTCCCTGTCCAGATGGCAGCACAGGGCATTTTGGGCCATTTTCAGTCACTTTAGGAGGAGCCCCTGGAGTGTGCACAGGACTGCCACCACACCCTCCCCCTTCCCCAGCCAAATTTCAGCACAGTCACTGTTTTTGCAATCCACATTAGCTCCCTTACAGCTGTGCCCCCCTTCCCTTGAGGGGGCCACAACTGTAGCAGCCACCATTTCTGGCAAGCAACCTTTCTGCCTTCCCCCAGCACCAGTCTGGATGTATACTCAGCCTGCTGCAGGCCCCCCTCCCAGAGGCAGTAAAAACCCATGCTGTGGAAGCCTGGTTCACAAAGCATCCTGGTGGTTAAGGTTAACTGGTTGTAAAATTGCAGCAGTTCATCACACTATGCACACTATGAGAAATGTTTATTAAATTGATTTTTGTTTCATTTCTTTAAAAAATAAAAGGCAGAAAGAAGTTAAACACACTGCTTTGTGGCATGCTCCACAGTATGAAAAAATCCCAAGCATTCAGTTAAGCTGTCAGCAGCTCTGTTTGACCTTTCGATGCAGTCTTTGAACTCAGACCTGGACAGTTGACACTCCTCATCCCCACCTCAGCTCACAGCCATTTTCTCAGCTGCCACTAGCTCCAGGAGGGATGCTTCCATGGAGAGGGAGGGGTTTGTATTTACAGCCTGCAATTCCACCCTTTTCTTCCCTGGGGGTGCAGAGAGGAGCAGTACAGAGTGCTGTGTTGCACAGAAAGACGCAGGTATGCAGGAGAGGTGCTGGGGCAGAGCAGGGGTCCTGCCAAGTGGCTTTTCCCCCTTCACCTCAGCCAGCTTTGGGACTGACCAAGTGGCAGAAGAGCCCTGTGGCTTTTGGATGAGGGCTTACAATGGGGTGAGTCCCCTCAGCCCTTCACAGCTCCCTTTCTAGTTTGTGTTAACTCCAGCTTCACAGGAGACCCAAGTGGGTAGTTTTTTTAAGAGAGGGTTTCTCAACTACTTCATTGTTCTTAAGTGTGATGGTTCCTCTCTGTCCCTGTTCTCTGAGGGCTGACTCCTCCAGCTGAGAATCATCCCATCAAGTGTGGGGACTCAGCTGGTAACTAAAGAAAGCATTGTCCTCACTGCAAACATCCTTCTGTCCCTGCTCTCATGACCCTTCTCTAGCTGTTCCCCTCCTTGAGCACCTTTCCTGCAGCAGCCACAGGAACATGAGATGGCCCAGGAAACTGCCTCTGGAATTCTCCACAACAGCAAGCCACCTCTGAAATGAGCCAGAGGGTGAATTGAAACCCCTGTGGGACACAGTCTGAGCAAACTTCTCGCTCTGCCTTCTCTCACAGCTCTCAGATTCCCTCTTCAAGTACCACTTTCTCCCAATTGCTCCTGCCTGGGACAACTCAAACCCTTAAAGTACAATGTCTGAGGACACACCTGACCTGCATCGAGACCCAGCCTGTCTTCAAACAGAGCTCCAGCTATGTACACAGCATCAACTGAATACTGAACAATATTAAAAATACGGTATAAGGAAAAGAAAACAGAATTGAAATGCTTAATGGCATATTTATACACATTTACCAACAGTCAACAAAAAAAAGGTGGCAAGTTACACATCCATTCTGTATGCTGACAATCCTGATGCACATAGATGTAAACACACATGCTTGGATGATGCATATACATATGGCCACACAACAGAGTAGATGACCTGAAGGAGCTACGCTGGGGAGCAGGGGAAGGGGTTACCTACTGCAAACCTCATCTCATTCTCAATGTGCACAATGTGGACATTCAGGGCAGTGTTGCTTTAAGGCTATTTCTAAGGCTGAATCTTTTCTTGTCCAACCCCTCAATACGAAGATCTGTTGAAGCACTTCCCCCTCTTCACCCAGCACAACTTGATATATATATATATATCTATATATATTTACCTATATACTTTTTAAAGGCCCTATATACTAAAAGGCAGGAAGAGGAAAGGGGGGAGAGTAGAAGGGAAGAAAAACTTCTGAATGGATCAATTTGCCCCAGTGCAGGAATTTTCTATCCTGCAGTGGCAACAGCCATGACAGCCACGTGCAGTGGACAAGGTACTAGTTTAAAATGACTGATGGTCACAGGTCTCCCTCCCTATCAGATCTGAAGCTCTTTGTTGTGACAAAGGGGGAGAATGAAATACTTCAAGAAACAGAAATACTCCTGAAGTGGGGAAAGTGATCACTAATTTAAACTCCTCCCCTTACCTCCTTCAAGGTGGCAAAAGAGCTGAGAGATACTATAATTTCCAGCTCAAGTGCCCATACAGCTAAGGAAAAGGCTTTGCTTAAAAATATATATCTATAGAACTATACATATAGATCATCTTTTTAGTGACACTCTGATTTTATTACATAGCTCCTGGGTCACTCTCCCCCTCTATCTACATGGTGACAGAGTGGCATACAAAAGAAGCCACAGACATCAAAGTGATAACCAAAGTTACCAGATCACAAGAATGTGTTTCAACTGGTGCAATCTAACATGCTAAATTACCTTGATTTTATAAGCTGATCTGCTGTTAGTATAACTGGAAGGTCTTAAAAATAACCTTTTTTTCCCATAATCAGATTATGACAATTTCTGAGCAATATTACAGTGTGTGACAATATGCTATAATTAAGAATAATTTCACTGAACAAGAGAGTGATGCAAAGATGAAATTTTAAGCATGTATGCATATGGCTGGGAACACCCAAGCATCATCCTGCAGTACATAAAAGCAGGATTTCTAAAATCAAGGACTTTTTTTAATGTTTTCTTCTTTTTCCAATACCATTTCTATGTGAGCATTAGCTTAACAGTAGAAACTTGGTATAGAACTAGATTCTCCTTGAAACATATGTCTATAATGAAACACTGAAGGACATTAAAAAAGTAATTTAACTTTCAGTTTGTTATATTTGAAAAACTGGGACTAAAATTCACCCCCAACCATTGACCTTTTAATGCAATGAATCAGTGGAACTGAGCCAATATATAAAGTTATAGCCCCCCCCAAAAAAAAACCAAAACAAAAAAAACCAAAAAAACCAAAAAACATTTTTACTCCTTAGAGAGTAAAAAAGTTTCAGCACTACTTCTGTTAAGGACTGACCTAGAAATGGAAACAGGCTGGAGAGGAACAATGCCTGTTTCCCCTGGGATACATTGCACCCAGGCAATGGAGGCTGTATCCTTTCTCTCCCAGGCTTTGGACAGTCAGCCAGGCTTCCCTACGGACAGCTTGGAAACACCAGGGAGCTGGGGTGGTGGTTAGAAAAGATGAGTACAAATTAACAAGAATACTAAATTCTGCTTCAGCATCCAATTAAAAAAGTTGGTAAAACCAAGGCAAAGTTTTCTGAGACCAGGCTGCACCTTTCTCCTCCACACATCTTCCACCAATGTTACTTCTGAATTACTGGGAGTGGGGAAGGGGGAGGAAGGACTTGATCTCCTGCTACAGCAGCTTTCCCATCACACAAAACTGATGTGTAACTAACTCAGCCACAAAGATACGGGAAAGTTTTATTTATTAAAAAAAAAAAAAAAAAAAAAAAAGTACTTCAAAATAAAAATGATAAGTACGGTATGGTAATATTGGAAGCATTTATATACATAATTTTCTTTGTCTGTTGTTGCAATGTCTCCTGGTCACTCGGTGGCACTTGGGGTCCCCTCCAGCGCCGTCCGCCCTGCTCCCCCCTTCCCCTGCCCGGCTCTCACGGCTCAGTAGACGGAGCTGTTCCTTATGCCACAGCACAGCACCATGCTCAGGATCATCTCAAAGATCTGTTGAGAGACAGGGGCACCAGTCAGGCAACAACCAGTGCAATGCAGGAGCTCCCCCATCCCGAGGTTCCCCACAGTAATATTACCAGTGAGTAACAACTTCAAAGTTCCAGCGGCAAAAGCCCCACTTTAATGTTACACCCCATTTTTATACAGTTTTCAAAGACCTCCAACTGGTTAGTAACTTTCTTGCCACTTCATTCATTGGTAAGAGGGTGCTTATGTGTGTACATGCTAAGACTCTCTTTTTACACAGGTGTTTACATTTTTTCTTTGTGGATTCTCATGGGATAGACTTTGTTGTTCACAGATGGAAACTGCATATTCTTACAAGAACAGATTGTTATGCAAACTGATTTTTATTCTTGTCATTCTTTCTCATGGTAACTTAACATGCTAGCTCTGTTAGTTCAGTTGAGCAAGGCCTGATTTTGTAAGGTTTTACCTGTATGCAACACCCCACTCCACGTTAATACTCTCATGCCAGAGTTAAGGACAGGGATGCTACATCTTTGTTGCTGTTTGGAGTTGGCCAATTTGAGATAAGGCGCTCTCCTCCCACCTCTCACTGGCAGCAGTGGTGGTACCTGACAAGCTTTTTGGCTGCCAGCTACACAGCAAATGCCTCGAGATCCCTCCCAGCCTTTGCACAGATGCCATGTTACACCCCCCAGCACTCAGCCCTCACTAGGGAGCAAATCCAACATACCAAAGCAAGCAAATCCCTTCCCACTGCAGACCTCAGCCAAAAAACACGGCAGCCTGTAGAATGAGTAGTTTTAGAGGAGGTTTCAGCAGCTCTCCCCTTTTGGCTGGGCTTGCAGGTGCTCCTGCTCTACTGAGCTTGCCAGGTGCCTCCCCTAACATCCCGACTGCCCAGGGGGATGATGAAGCCCTTGGGCTCGCCATGTTCCAGAGCTCTGTGCTGCATAGGGCTGGTGCTGCATGCAGAGTGGCAGAGGCATCCAGGGAGGGATAGATCCAGCCTAGCTGGAAGAGGACCAGGGTGCCCCAAGGTGGCTTTTCCCTGTGCCACCAGGCTGTCACACTTACCATGATCACAGCAACCACGACAGCAGCGATACCGATCAGGTAGAGCTTCCCGGAGAAGAGCTCATCGATTTTTTTGTGGCAGTTCTTGTTCTGAGGCAGAGAGGCACACCAGTCACAAAGCCTGCTTTCCCCTCACCCACCCCCAGCACCAAGAAAGGCAGGTCAGCTTCCCCCTGGTCCCACATATCCCCAGGACTTCCAACCAGACTTCACCCCTCTGCCCCTGTCAGTCCCCTCAAGCAGAGGAAGAATCTTTAATATCCTTCTACAGCATCCCCAAATAAATGAAATCTCTGCCCTTTATCTATTTCCCAATTAATCCCCAAACTTCCTTGGCAGCCAAGGTTTCCTGGAGCAGCTCTGCTGACTGAAGAGGTGCTGTGCCTGTGCCTACCTCAAAAAGGTTTGTCAGGGGGTCCTTTCGGCAGAGTTCATTCTTCCACAAAGGAGTAAAAGTCGCTGTTGTAATATCAGAACCACAGCAGTCCAGCTACACGGAGAGAGGAAAAATAAATTATGGAAAGCCAACATTAGCAAACACTTATGCAATGCTCTCCCCACAATTACACATTCTTGAAGCCACCCAAGATTGAGGAGGCATCTTGGAGAGAGAAACAAGGGTGGGAAGTAAGTCACCAAACTAACTTTTTCCTTTCCATGCAATTCCTGCCTCCTACAATAGTCCCAGACAGATCTGGCATAGATATGCTGGAGGAGAGTGAACCCAACTCTCTCCAGGGTTTTCGTTTCCTGGTGAATGGACCAAATATCAGGATTAATTCCTCAGAGCTACATTCTTCTTCCATTGAATTTTACTTAAATCAGGGGTGCTGAGGTAAATGAAAGGAAACTCAATCAGAATTTGGTCCAGACTTCCTAGCACCATGTGGTGGAGAGAATACTGAAGAAAGCACAGTTCTGCTTCTTAGCATGTAAGAACAGCAAATTTGATAGGCTAAGACCTGCACATGGCATCATCTGCTTTAGACTCTGCTTTTCCCATCCATTTTCCTGAGCTCCATTATTAATTCTCCAGCACAACCATCACCATCTTACCGTTTCATGAAAGGTCTTCACCACAGCTTTGGCGTTGTTGGCATCTGCGTCTCCCATGATGGCCTGTTGAAACGCTTGATCGTAGAACTGCTTCACGTCTTTGGCTATCTAGGAAACACACAGGAAAAACTCCCTTTCAGCCAGAGGAGGAAGAGAAAACCTATCCAGCACATGTGCCTGAAGGATAGGTTCCCCCTAATGGCACTTGGGAGTAAGATGAGCATTTTTGAATAGATTTGGACTCCATGTGTTTGCACATGAAAAAGGCCTGTCTTTCATAAGGCTCCAGCCTCTTCAGCTGTCACAAATATTAAGAAGCCCATCCACCAGCCAGCAGATTCCAGCCAACACTATCCAAGGGCTCCACAGACCCTTAATCTCTGGGAGATAAAGACAGCCAAGGCCTGGAGGGTGAGCCACAAGCTGAGATAGCCTTCATCCCACATGGATGAGCTGCTGGGTTCAGGAATGCAGAAATGGCTCATTTTGAACCACACATAGACAAAGCAGGCAGGCAACACATTTCCCACTGGGGCTGCAGAGGCTGGACATGCTGGAAAAGTCAGAGGAGGTGGGGTGTACAGGCAAGGCTGCCTGTAAGGATGGGCACCTTGGCTTACTGAATGGCTCAGAGGGGATGGCAGGAATTTGGGAGATTTCACAATAAAGCCTTGTGAGGCAGCTCATTTGGGTCAGGCAGCTTAGGTGCATTTAGATGGATTTAAAACCCTGCCTGGGTCCCTAAGGACATTGCTGCCCTGTAAGTGGTTATGTGAAACACCCCATCCATACTCTAACCCTGCCACCCAGCTGGGGAACTGCAGTCACCCATAAAGGCCTGCTCCACAGAGCAAAAATATCCTCACTTTTAGGGAATTGGCCTTGTGACTTCTCCTCTAACACCCTTCAATAATTTGAGAGAGAGATGAAAGAAGGTCATGCAAGAGAAGCAAAAGAAAAACATAAAAGCAAGAAAAGGAAAATGCTTTCTAGAACATCTGCTCTTGGCAGCACAGGCTGGATTAGCATACGAAAAAAGAAACTGCAGCAAGAAGATGTATGATTTCAATCAATTATCCCAGAATTCCTTCTTCACTGCTCAAAAAAGTTTGCTTTGGAGGATGATATTCTTCAACCAAACCATTTCATTCTGGTACATAAAATAAAATTAAAAAAAAATAAAAATCTGTTTATTGCCTTCCCTTTCTGAATCTACACCATCTCCCAAGAAGGCAAGCTGAGAGAGAGACTGCCTTCAGCTTTGTGAAAAAGTGTTCCTTCTGGAAGCATCTCTGTGTGGCTGGGATCTTTCAGGGCTCCCCTCCCAGCCTGCACTGCTCCCAACCAAGGCAGGGAGAAGCAAGCCTGCCTTGTGAGCAGGGACTGCAAAATAGCCCATTCTTCATCAAGGCTGCAAAACTAGCTGATGCCAACAGACTGCCACCCTTAATTTTAAAAAAATTAATTAAAATTAATTTTAGGGGCTGAGGTCATCACTTCTGTATTGGGAAATCCTACATTTCTCAGCTTTATGCTCTAGTGGCCAAGTGCTTTCTCCCCAGGATGTGACACAACAGCCACGGGGTCCCTCCTGACTCAGCCTTCCCTTTTTTTTTGCTGTCAGTTGCTGCTGCACATCTTGGACTCTTCAGGACTCACAAACTGACATCTGCAGGAGGCACAGCCCCTCTGCAAAGGTTAATCAGTTCACTAAAGTTGCTAGGGAACAGCACCCTGCCTGCATAATAATATGTTTAGCCACAGAAGAGTTTATTCCAGTGAAGTCATGCTCTCTCCTGAATGACTACAAGGGTGTTCCCATTCAGGCTGAGCCATTGCTCACATGCATGAGAAAGCTGAGCAGGCCAGCACCTACTTACACAGCTGCCTAACATCTCTTAGGAAAATAAACACATTTCCTGCTCTGCCAGAGAGTCTAACCTTGGCTCTGAGCACATGCAGTCCCCTTCTGTCCTCCAAACCCCTGAGGCCAGTGATCAGCACCCAGCCCTGGTGCCCATACAGGGGCAGTTCTGCATTTCAGCACCAAACCTGTGTGTGTGTGAGCACAGGTGACATAGTGAAGGGAAGGTGAGCAGAAACAGAAGGTGAAAAGCTGCAATTTTCACTTCTACCCTTCAGTTCAGCTCCTCCAGCCAGCACGCCTTATCTGAGCAGTCCCTAGCAGGGTGCCTGTTACAGACACAGCACTTGAACCCCTCACGTGTGCACAGCATATGGATCACAGCAAGCCCAGTGCTTCAGGCAAATGGCCTGAAGCAGGTTATATGATACTGGAGAAGAGCAGGAAGCACCAAGCCATCCCGTTAATGCAGGCTCTCCCCGTACGGCATTCCCACCCTTTGGCACTAGCGGCTGGCTTTGCTCTTTGCTCCCTGGCACCAAGGGTGTGCAGATGGCTTTCCTTCACAACTTCATGCATGAACCGACTCCTCCTGTGACTGACAGCGTGGCAGCAGGGAGGAGACCCAAGGAGACAGGCTATTTTTATTCGAGACATTGCACTGCATACCCTAAGGGGCAGTGCTACTGTCAAGTGCTCACATTCAAAGTTCATCAGCCTGGCCAAGAGGACAAGGTGGCCTGCCCATAATCCAAGCTCCTGTTACTCAGTCTGGGAGTAGTTTGTGAGCAAAACAGCTCATTCTGGGATCTGCTGCAGTTCTGCCCCAGCCTCCCATCCCACAAGCACAGGTTTTAGAGTCTTACTTGGTCTTTGTTGACAAAACCCCAGATTCCAGCCGCAACTTCACAGGCAAACAGGATCACCAGGCAAGTGAAGAACTGCAAAGACAAATCAAGAGAGGGATCCTTAACATATCTGCAGCAATTAGGTGGGGAGAGGTGTGGAGCAGCACTCCCACTGACAAATCAGAGCAAGGTGCCATCTGACTTCAAACCATTTTCTGCCTCACACACGTACTGAGCCCAAACACATTTATTTCCCTGTCACTCACCACACACACATGCCCACATTGCTGAGCAGGGATTAGCAAAGCTTTTCCCACAAAGGGACTGGCAGGGATGAAGATGCCCTGTGCACCACAAAGTACATTGCTCCACTTCATGCACCTGCAGGACCATCCAGATGAGTTTTCTGCTCTGCCAAAAATGTGGTGTGTCCAAGGTGTGGTGGCTGAACAGCAGGCCTGTAAGGCTTCACAGACTGGACTCTAACCTGAGCACGTGTACCTGTGAGAAAACCTGTCAGCCTTTCCTGAGAGTGGAATTCTGTAACAGTGGGAAACAGCTTATTTCCTGGAGAAAGAATCCTGACTGTTAACAGCACCTGTGTAAAGTATCTGGATTCATTGAAGATAAATATGCAGACAAGACATGCCAGCACGTAGACACCTCTGGTGACCCATCCAACAGGGTAACAACTAGTTACTGACTGATTAGAAAGAGGCACAGTAGGTTTGTCAAACTCTAAATAATGGGATGTGAAAATAACCCAGTACCTTTTTTCACTGCACAAAGAAGAGTGTCTCATCTCTGTAATTCGAGATCATAGCAACACCAAGGACTGGAATTGCCAGTGCAGGGTTAAAAGCACATTTCAGCTGCTGAGGAGCTAGGGGTGTCAGGGTGTGATTTATGGCCAGTTCTCTGGCATCCACAGCCCTGCAAGGCTACTGCAGTTTTTTGCATAAATACTAACACTGCCGTTTTCCCACAGTCCCACCCTGTTTGTGCAATTCCAGCAGTCCTCCCTGCCATCCCCCTTTTTTGTTCAGATTGCAGGAACACATTGTGATGGTTGGTCAGTTGGACTGGGAGTGGGAAGCTGTAAACTCATACAATCAGGGTCACATGAGAAGACACAGAGAGGCATGCTCCATATGCAGCCAACATCACCTCTGTGACAACATCACTCAGTGACTTTTTCCTGGGAAAAGCCCCGAAGTGGGAGAAGTTCCCATGGAAGCCAAGAAGCAGAAGAGGTGAATGCAGTCAAGGAAAGACAAAATTACAGTATAAGGTGGGAAAACAGCCCCTGCTGGCACCTGAGCAGTCTCTGTTAAAAACACATATTCAGCACATTTTCTCCAACAACAGAGGAAACAGGAGTTTCCAAAATGATGCCATGACCTGGCTCTCACATGCAAAAGCAAAGGGTTATCATCAAAATGGAAACAAGACTATTAACCTGACAGCAGGAAAGGACTTCCAGTATTCTTGTCTAGTTCCTGTACAACCAACTCCTATGCAAACATCTATCTATGCCTAATTTTGCAGGAACATCTTTGAAGGACTAGCACATCCCCCCCAAGGACTCACATCACCCTAAACTGTGGGTGCAATGCCACTGTAAGTCTGGTTAAGCACTAGGGCTCACTCTTGCAGGAGTTATCCTTCAGTGAAGGATGGTTCATTTACCCCAGATTTGGAGGTGCAACTTCCTGCAGATTCAGTTTTTCTGTAAGCTGGCTGCAGAACACCAGGAGATGCAGCTGGATGCTATGGGAACACAGCAGTGCTCCTGGCCAGGCAGCTGGCTGTCCCACCCCCTTTCCAGGGACCAGGGCCTGCTCCATGCCAAGTGGCTCCCTCCTGTCTTCCACAGATGCTGCTGCTCAGCTTCCATGTCACCTTTGGCACAGGATTTGAACAGCACAGAGCTTCCTGGTACTTTTTCCTTTTTCAGTAAGCCCTCCCTCAGCTAGATGGAGGAAAGGGGAGCATGGCTGCTTCCCTAAAACAGCCTGAGGATGCTGCCTGGAAATGTCCTTGGAACACAGTGGGAGCCCTGGCCAGAGGAAAACGTCCTCATGGGGCATCTCCAGACTTTTCTTGGCAAGCCAAGGTGTGAGCAAACACAGGCAGTGCACAGCAGCTCGAGCTGCTAATTTCAGCCAGAGCAGCCAGTCTCCCTGCTGGACCCTGGGTACGTTGAACCATCTGCCCTTGTAATCCTCCAGCTTCAGCAGGGAGTGAGGGCTAGCTCAGGCTCTGTAATCAATTGCATTAACAAAACAAAATAAACACCCAAAGCTGCCAGACTGTGCTCCTGTAACAGCCCCTGTCAGATTTGTGTGCAGGCTCCTTGTGTTCCCAGCAGCCAGGATAATGCCTGCAAACTCCTGGAGCTCCTGTCCACTATGCTCAGAAGCGCTTTATCAACACTGGGGAAAAGCATCCCCTTATTACTGGGAATCAGCAGCAACCAGAGATGAAATTATCTGCAAGAGTGAGGGGAAGCAGCTCCCTTTCCCTCTGTCCCAGCTGAGCCCACACCCATGAGCTGCTACACTGCCACCAAGAATCCTCCAGCCCAGTGAAACTGAGGGCTGGAAAGTAATTTGAATTTAAAAAAATAATAAAAAATTATGTTTTCCCTTCCAGTTTTATTTTTTACGCATCAAGTTTAAACTGAACCACATGTGAGAACTGGCTTTAAATAAGTGGATCTCCCTTGCTCCCAAGGTAAAGGCTTTTGGTGTGGCTATAGTTTATCCAATTAAACTCATCCTGTGCCAGGAATCCTGAGCTGCTGCCTCACATCAAGGACGCCTGTAGCACTTCAGTAATGGATTTTCCAGGATGTACCTAGATGTTCTCACTAAGAAATTATGGAAAGTCTTTGCTGTTTCCTCATCCAAACAGATAAAAATAGTAGATGATTCCTTAAAAGAACTAGAATTGCACAGCTCACCTAGTTCCCATCCCACCTCCGTGCTCACACACCCTCCCAGCCCTGCCTGCTGGAAAAGCCCCCAGCGAGGCAAGCACAGCCACGTGCCATCCAGCAGGGAAAGCAGGGTGACTTCCAAAGCTCTGTGTCTCTTACCGTGCCCAGAAGACACTGAGACTCCTGAATAGCGCCGTAGCATCCCAGGAATCCCACGAACATCATGACAGCTCCCACTGCAATCAGGATGTAGATTCCTGCAAGGCAAAGCCAGAGACACATGAGTTACTGCACAGCTTTGTCCAGCAGCACCCTCGTGCCAGGCTGGACATTCTGGCTCCTGGGTGTGCAGAATTAAGGCTGAGAGGTGTGAGTAGAGATGGCAGCAAACACAGAACACAATGTGTACATGAGCTGGGTCTCAAAGTGTTTGAAGCTGCCAACACGTAACTCCATCACCCCTGAAATGAGAGGAAACGCTGAGAGCAGCACTAGGCAGAGGATGTAGGAGGCAAGATAAGGGCTCCACAACATCCTCAGGGCTGTAGCAGGGAGTTCCCCTGGCACACTGTTTTAAATATTTAAGCAGAGATGAAAATGATTAGTTAGCATATCTTGTAAAATAAACAGTAAGGCCCATGGTTTATTTATATTAAACATCAAACAAATATTTATCTGGCTAACATTTTAAAGGCAGATGAACCACAAAACCAAGGGGGAAGTACTGCTTAAGCATCTCACTTAAAATCTGGTGCTTTTTTTTGCTATAGGTTCTTCCACAGAGAATACAACATTTTTTACTTTGACTTATTGAATTTGCACCATAACTAGTTCAAAGCTTGAAATGAGGCATTGGGAGTGGTTCAGAAAACAGAGGATAGAAGTTTATTCATTCAGGAAACAAGAGCTTAGCTCAAGGCCCAAGTCTGCTGCCGTGAGTAATCACCATGGTCTCACCAACCACGAGACTGGTGAAGCCATAGTGATTACTCAGCCAAACATCACCAGCTCAGTTAAATCTGACACAGCTTTCTGCTGGTCTATCCCTTATATTTAGTGCATTTTGGGTTAACTAATTTTCTCAAGTATTGTGGTTCTGCTACTCTTATTTCCCATTCAAAAGCAATTCGATACATGAGAAAAATCACAAATCAGGTACGACTGCAGTCACTATTTCTAATGGATAGTGAAGAAACAAAAAGAATCATGATGAGGAAAAAAGAACATGGGGCATCCTAGAAGTAACAGCAACACAGTGAGTCTTACTAGTGCTTGGGAGACACATCCCTTCAATGAAATGTTTTCTTCTGCTATGAGTGAAAATGTTTTATAGTTATTAATCAGACTGTTTGCTCTCCTTTAGGAACAGCCCTAACACATAAACAGAGCTCAAGATTAAAACTGTTTGTACATGGTTGTCATGTTGAACATTTTGCTTATCTCTGTAGCTTTTAAACAATCCTTTGATAATTAAAGTGCAAAGTCTAAAGGCCATGCACTGAGAGCAAGTGAAGCAAACCCTTCTCTAAAACTCCAGATACACAACAATGGTCTCCACTCGTTTAACATTCCCTTACAGATTCTTCAGACTTGGGAAAGGCTGGACTTGGGCTCCCACTCCTTCCCTCTGAAACAAAAACGAGGAGCAGCATGCCCAAAGCAGGGGCGCCGATGCAAGGGCTGTCTTGGCGAGCCAAGGGAACGCCGCCCCGGCGGCTCCGGCACTCCCCGGTGCTTCTCAGCAGCACCGGGCTCACTATTTTTAGGCAGTGCAGGAGGGAGGAAGCCAGCTGCAGGGGAAGTGCCACAATGGAGCAGGCTGACCCTGCAGGAAGCCCCTCTTCACAAAACCTGCCAGGAGCTGGAGACACCGACATCCTCGCAGCAGCACCACCAGCAAAGGGCGAGCGGAACGCCTGTGGGGTCTGGATGGGCTGCAGCAGCACCCAGGAGACACCAAAACCAGCAAAAAGCTCCCCAAGTGGGGATGAGACACCTCCTGAGGTGAAGGAAAAGCAAGCAAAGAATCCTCCCAGGGGAGTTTCTTGGAAAGGACAGGCTGGCAGATTAAGTTCTGTAGTCCTGCCTGAAGTGGAGGGAGGTGTTTTTGTGGCTGAGATAACAGGAGGGAGATGGCATGGCAAACAGTGGGCAGGACAGAGGGGCCCCAAAGGGCTTGGAGGGGGTGGGAAGGCATTAATAAACCCTGTACAATGAAGGCTGTCTGCTGGACACCAGCCAAGCCCCAGACAGACTGATGGAGACTGTCAGACACTGCATAACTGCTGTCTCACCAAGAACTGCATACCAGCAGTGGTGTCCCAAAAAATGGTCTGCTCACTGTCACTGAAGCTGCTAACACCCAGGAACCAGCCCTAGCCACTCCAGCTTGTACCAGTCAGGTTTTCAACCTAACCATGGCAGGTTTTTCTGTTTTAAGTGCTGGGTAGCTCAGCTGACAAGTCTTCATGACAAATCAGAAAATCAACTTTCCTCATCCTCGAGTGCAGCAGTTTCTGACTTCTTCTCCCATTAGGACAGCAGAGAGAAGACAAACCTGTGCTAGGGGCAAGTCATTGCCATGTCTGACAAGCCACTATTCATGCTAACCACTCCAGTATATGGGTAACAAGCAGATGCAGCACATTTAAAGACCAAGCAGCATGATGCTGGGACCCCAACAACCAGGTCACCACAGACAGAAGCTTTTGTTCTCAATTTTTTTCAAAATAACACTGAAGGCACCTTCAGGGCTGAACAAATATTGCCAGGAGATCACAGTCTTAGAGCAGCCCAGGTTGAAGGGACTTCAAATGATCACCTGGTCCAACCTTTTATGAGACTGGGGACCTTAGGAGAGACTATGCAGAACCCTGCCCAGTTATATCTTGAAAACCTCCAATGTCAGGGACTCTACTGTGTCCCTGGGGAGGTTTTTCCAGTAAATGATTGCTTTTACTGTAAAAGATGTTTTTCTGATACTGAGATCATCAGGAAAACACAGGACCCACTGGTGGCTAGGAGAATTTTGCTCTGAAAATTAGGAAATGAAAGCACAGTGAGACCCTCAACTGATGGAGGTGACTAAGAGGAAACACAGACATTTGCTATTTAAGAGAAGTTTTCCAGTGACCTCTGTACTTGCTTCTTGCTGGAATTTCTGGCAGCCTCAAAAACACAAAACCAATCCTGACCTGCTGAACTCCCACCCCAGCAGGCTGTGCAGACCTTGAACTGTCAAGCAGCTTCCCCCTTCTCTCATCAGAGAGAGGACTTGACCAGCTCCTCATCAGAGGAGCTCCTCACCAAGTGAGGAAACAGCAAGAAGGAAAGCAGGGGAGGGAAGAAGATGTGCACCACGTGCAGCTTCCTGCCCGGAGCGCGGCGGATGCGGCCGGTGCGGTGGGAGCAGCAGGAACGCACAGCCAGGCAGGGGAGAGGGCAGCACGGCTGGCCTGAGCTCAGCAAACCACAAAAAAAACTCTGCAAGGCTTTTGGAAGAAAGGCCAGCTTCATTCCTAGGCACAAACAACTGGCTGTTATGGAGCTGCCTTTTGTAACCGAGGGCCAGAGCACGACAGCCTCTCCTGGGAGGCAGCAGAGCAGGACTGTGTGCTGGAGTTTATTTAAAAACAAGCACAAAATATTTACTGCAACAATAGCATCTTGTATGAGGAATGCCAGCGGTGTTTCTGCCGTGCTGAAGGCAGAGAAAGCAAAGGAAGGCAATCCAAGTGCCCAACCACATGCTTCAAATGGTGTTTGTTTTCCCACACCCATCCTTCCCCTGAAGGAATGGGGCTGGTGGGGGTCTCCACTTTCAGACTGGGTGCCAGGCAGCTGGGGGACTGCTTCACAGCAAGCACAGCACAGACTGGAACGACCAAGCCCTTTTCCCAGAAAGCAGCCTGACACATCTTAGCTTTCATTCCTGGCACACAGGGACGATGACGCCAAGTGTGGTTTTGGGCTCCGTGTCTGTAAGCAAGACACCTGTCATCCCCACCCTGAATGGCACATTATCCTCCTCAAAGTCAGGAGACTCCTCACAAGCCTCCCCCTCCTCTGTGAAAGCATCAGAGACTGGTTAACCCCTAAAATCCTCTCCTGGGTGAGCAACTCTTGACTAAAATGGCATTTGCTCCTTCGGGCTCTGCCTGAACTGGCATAATTTGGCATGAGCAAAGCTCCATCTGCCTTTCACATGCCACTTCCCAGCTCATTTTTGTTTTGCAGCTTTCTCTGGAGTTTTACAACAAGCAGTGCTGTTTGCCATAAACAAAAAGTAAAATGAGAGAGGTGTAAACTGCAATCTGCAGTGCCTGCAGCCATGCTGCCCCCTCACACAGCAGCAGTGGGAACCCTGGGAACAGCTGGAGCTGCAGATCACGTACAGGTGTTCATGGTACCAAGGCATCCTTGAGCACCACTACACTGTGATTTCTAACCCTATGGCATGGTTCTCTGATAAGGCAGCAGCAAGAAAGATTGCTACAACTGCCACATATAACCAGACACACACCAAAGCAAGATGTGAGCCTCAGAACCTGTATTTTGGAGTTGGAGAAGTCAGAGGAGTGGTGCCAATACTGCCTGGAGTCCTCCATCTCCTTTTGAGACAGAGCCTTTGAGCAGAAAGCTTTAGGAGAGAGACCAACCACTCTAAGCTTTACCTCATCTGAATTCAAAGCAGGAACACAGGAACCATGATATGATCTCCTCCCTCCAGAGCATCATGATCAGGACATGATGATCAGAAAAAGCAACAGCAGTGGACCAAACACCATCCCTCTTTCCCCAATACAACCAGGGCATGTGCTGCTCTGGGCTGCAGGGATCTTGTAAAGCTTTAGGAAAGCCCCCAAACATTAGAGCCAGGAAACTGATAGTAATTGAGCACTTCTCTTGGTTTGATACAAGCTGGGAAAGAGGAAAAAAGAAGCAACCAAAAGGCCAGCTTAGCTCCCAGCTCAAGCAGATGATGGAGGGCCCTCTACCTGCAGGCTAGGTAGGAAGCAGGATGCTCAGTTCTGGGAGCAGGGAAGGGAGCAAAAAAGGCAGTATTCAGTGTCAGTACTTGCTTTGGCACTAAAGCAGCATAGCTGGTGCCTGCAGGGTTGTAAAACCCATGTCCTGTCCCTGCTGAGAAATAAAGAAAACAAGAAGAAATAAACAGTCTTAAAAAAAGGACACGATGAGAAAACAAATAAAAGAAGGAACAAGCACAGGAGCGTCCCTCTAAAACAAGCAGGGAGCAGGCCAGCCCTGGCTAGCTCTCCTCCCATGCCCATTAGAGATGCTGGCATGGGCATTCCTGGACAGCACCCTACTTCTCCCCTCATTTCAATCCTCTCCCAGCATCCTTAACTCATTAGGCTAAATGGGAGCCAGCCACTGCCCCCAGGTCACCATGGCAGTATTTCCAAAAGACAAAAAAGAAATCAAACAAGAAATCCTCCCCCAGCATGACACCATGGTTCCTGGGAAGGCCAGGCAGCTCTCCAAGCTGTGCCTGCCCTCCCCATGGATGGGCTCTCAAAAGGGGCTGAGAACAGACCAAAGAGAGATGTTTATTCTCCCAACAGGCTCCTGCAGGGAGACTCTGCACATCCAAGAGTTTTGCAAGCCTCTGAGGAGGGGAGGGAGGCTTCAGTGCCACCCTGCTGCTGCTCCTGGCCTGGAGATGCTGAACTTCACTGGGCTCATCACCACTGCTGCTGCAGGGAAGGGTGGGACCATCAGACAATGGCAGGGAGACCCCTCCCTACCCCACATCACCCATTGTGGAATAACAACCTTCCCAACAGCCAAAGAAATGACCATGATGTTCTTCCTGGCAGCTTGGAGGAAAGATATAGGCAGAGACTGGAAAGTCCCTCCAGGGCAGGGTTGAGGCAGGAAAAAAAAAGATGTTTGTGTGAGCCAGCCAGCAAAGCAGGGTCTCCCAGGCATTTCTGTCCAGTTGCCTGGTGGAACTGGCCCAGCAGAGCTGTCAGCAGAGCTTTCTTCAGAGTGGGGTGAGAGAGAGGGGGGCTGGAAAAAGAGAGGGTTTGCTGGAAGATGACAAGTGGGAAGCCCCTCCATTCCTCTCCACCCACTTTCCCAAGGAAAACATTGCTGCTCTGTAGCTGCTAATGACTTCCAGATGGAGCAACAGGGTCACAAAGCATGGAGAGCTCTCGAGGAGATGAAAGCCTGGACATGCTGCCCTCATCTGCAAGAACAAGGCAAGAAGAAGCCACGAGCACCCCTCTGTCAGGAAAACAGAAAGGTGATGGGGAAAGCCCCAAAGAATGTCCTGGTGTGCACACACTTGTACCCAAATCCACTCCACACAGATGCCACAGTCACGTTTCTTCACCTTTGCCTACCCAGGAAACACTGGAAGAGACTCAAGGTTTGTAAATTCAGCACACCTGCAAAAGCTGGGGGGAAGTCTATGGCACATCTCCAGGATAGGAAGATGGATGGACAATGGTGGCATAGCACAGCCAGGCTGGAATATGCTGGCCCATCCTCTGCTGCCCCAGCCCACAGCACTTCTGGGCATTTCTATGTGCCCTGGGATCTCACCCACAAAAAGAGCACAAATCCCACTGGAGGATTCCTTGTAGGTTTTGCATGCTTCAAACACGGTGCAGGTTTCCTAAGGAAAACTGCCAAAGCTACAGGTTTAAACATCTCTGAAGAGCAAGGAGCCACCTCTGGCACAGGTCCAGGGCAGAAAAGCCAATGGGGGGGACAAAGGAAAACAACAACTACCTTAGTTGTACTCGCATAGATCTGAACCCAAAATAACCTGATGGTACTGATGTATTTTTAAAGACATAACCAGTTTTAGTCTGCAGAGTAAATGAAGCACAGGGGTTGGTCATGACCAAGAGAGAATGAATTACATTTAAATGGAAATTAAATGGAAATGCAATGAAATAATATGTTGTTTTCTTAACAGAAATTGAATTCTGTGATAAGAATACTAAAAAATGCCCTATACTGACAGATATGTGGTATAAGCCAAAAAGCAAAGTACTAAAAATGTGTTTTGTCTTAAAACTACTATTTTAAAAATAATTCCAGTGTTATTGAAGAGGTTGATCTGATGGTGATTAGAGGAAAATGTAGAACAAGTAAAATTCAGCTTTTTTTTCCTTTAAGAGACTAAATAATTAAATTATCCTTAACTGTAAGTTTATTTCCAAGACAGAAAAATGCATGTACTTCTATATTTAAAAATCCACATATATCATTTTTTAAATAATCCATTTTGCTCGGTGTGGTTCAAGGCCAAACACAAACCTTGGTTTCCACTGCCAAGCACGCAAGCCTGGCCACAGCTCATGTGTCTGGTGGAAAATCTCTGACACAGGGAGCCTTGAAAAAGTAGAGCACGAATGGGTGAGAGAAGAAACCAGTCCTGAACCAGCTGTGTGCATCCACAGGGATCCCTGCAGCACCTCATACCAAGACTGAAGGTGGTTTTTGACTGATGTTTATTGCAGAACCTACAGACCCAAGGCTCTTCCCTTGTCCTTTCACAACAAGTCTAGCAAAAGATATGCTGTTGAGTCTAACCTCACAATTGGCACCACCTCTAGAAGATGCCTAACATTTTCAGAGGGATGGGGACAAGGATGGGAGTGGGAAGAGAAACCAAGACTTTCTCATTGCTCATGGCAGGTCCACTGCCATTGCAGCACTGCTGTCCTCTAGAGCCTTGGCAACACACTGGAGCTCTGCTGAGCCCCCTCTGCAATGAAAACCTCCCAGAAATCACTGCTTTTCATCCAAGGCAGTCCTGAAAAGGCTAATAGAGCTAAATTAGCTAAAAAGGGTGATTAAGTTATGGATAGAAGGGATAGCTCCTCCACAACCACTCAGGCAACACCAGTCTGGGTGCCAGGCTGGGGTGCTCTGCACTGCTGGTCACATCTGGGACCCACAGCAAGGGTGGCCAAGGCATCCTCATGTGCTGTAAGGACAATGGGCAAACCTGGGGAAAGATCAGAGAGATGTCCCCATCCCTATCCTATGCACTGCCACTTGCAGTCCCTCCCCTCTGCAAGGGTCAGATTCCCCTGAGCCCAGCAAAACCTCGTGACAGGATTTCCAAAATCCTGAAGACACCCATGAAAGCTTGTGAGCAGCTGCAGTTCAACTCAGATATGTACTCATTTGTAAGGAAGACTTCAAAGCCTCCCTGTGCTTTCTGGCCCATTTGTTCTAGACCAGTCTGCATGAAAAGCAGCTTGAACTTGTTTCCAGGGCAGGAATCATTATCCTGGATGCATTTGTTCCAAGGAGGATGGTGAGACAGCCTGATTCACCTCTTAAGGAAGCCTGTGTTCCTGTTAGATGTCCCTTCCACGCCCCAGCAGCACTCACGGGCACATTCACCACCTCATCCCAAGCCATGGTGCCCTCAGCCATCCCCCACCTGCCTCCCTCAGGCTTTGCTGCCTGACTGCCTTGGGAGCTGGATAAACATTACCTAGGGAACTCTCCCACCAAACAAAAAACCAACCCTCCTGCCTTTCTGCTGGGACAGTGACACTCAGCAGGATGACAGGGTGGCCAAGTTCACCCCACCACTGTATGCCAGGCCAAAACCTCACACTCCTCCCCTGTGCCACCATGCTCCAGGGAGGAGACGCTGCCCAGCAGAGGATTTACTAACAAAGCACACAAAACCCAGATAGAGGGAGAGCAAAGCCCTCCCACAGCCCAGCTCAGGATGCTTTTGCACTCCTCATCGTGCTGGCCCCGCTCCCAGGGCCGAGCTAATTAGAGGCACAGGTCGTGTTGCCCTGTCACTTGTGTGAGCAGCTGGAGGCAGATTTCCTATTTTGGATCTGGGAGGAGAGTGGAGCCCACACTGTCTGGCTGCTGTGCTCCATTCCCTGCCAGGCAGCTGGGGGAAAGCACAGGAAGGGCAGCAGCAGCAGGGACCAGCACCCAGGGATGCTCCCAGCACACAGCCAGCCCAGCAAGGGGGAAGAGTGAAATCCTGGGGTGTGGGTTTAAGGCAAACAAGAGCTGAGGTTTTTGTTCCTGCCCTCCTCAAAGTGTTTCATCCACAACAGCCATCTCCAGGCATCACATAACCAAATCTTTGAAGGATGGGGAACCTGCCTTTTTCCTCCCAGTCATCCCACCAAGAAAGGGCAAAAGTAGTAAGTCCAGGGTCACTTGCCTCTTCAAGATCCCCAGATGTTCCTATAACCAGAGACACCACAGCACTAACTTACTGTGGAGAGATCAGAACTGTTCCAATTTGTATTGCAAAGAGAGACCAGCTCACCCTTCTATAGGCTCTTATAACACTCTGAATCATAGTTTTATTATTCGTTTGGGGTTTTTTCAATGGTACTTTATGTGTAGGACCAGTAAGTATCTGAGAAGTGATTAGCCAGCTGTTAGCAACTTATCAATGTCTCTAGCTATCCCAAAGGATGTTTTTGGTCTCGTGACCAACATCTTCCCAGCTTCCAGACAGACAAAGCATTCCAGACACAGTGTTATCCAACAGCAAGAAGGATTTTGGTTTCTGAACTTCAAATAAAGCAAATAAGTGTATATCAGACCACAAGTTAAGCTCAGATGAAGAAGTATTTTCCTTCATAGTTATGAAAGCACAGAACTAAGGTGCTCCAGCTATCCCCATCCCTGGTGCTGCTTGGTCTTTACGGTGCTGAAGCAGTTAAAGCATTTGCTGGAGCACTGGGTCCAGAGCCAAAATGGAAGTGTCAAAAGCCAAGACTGCAACAAGTGGTTAGGGGATCAGATGGTTTGCACGCCGTGCTGAGGAAAAGCCCATGAACAAGGGCCCATTTAATAAGCTCCCAAGGCAGCCCAAAAGACACTTGTGCATGCAGTGCCAAAGTGCTGGGGAGGAGGGGTAGCACTTGTGGGAAGCCCCAGCCCGCAGGAGCCCCTTCCCTGGGGCTGGAAAGGCGAGCAGGGGGACAGCTACCTGTGCCCTGGGGGCTGCTGTGATGGTCCAGGCTGGGGGCTGAGGGCCAGGACTGCTCCTCTCCTCCTGCTGCAGCCTGAAGTGTCATGCCTGGTACTCTGTAGCTTTGCTGTTCCCCACTGCTTCTTTCTCCCACTTCCCCACTGCCCTCAAATCCAATATTTTTCCTCTTCCATAACATACAGATACCCTCAAAAAATAGCCTTTAACAAACAGCTCCAGCTTTGGGGCAGGGGAAAGGACACAGAAAGAAACCGGGAGACACCAAATCCCTGCTTTCCTATTTCCCTTTCTCGCTCAGGACACACCCTGTGATGGAAGTTTTCCTCCTTGGACAGTGTTTATTGCCTCCCCCTGTCCTGCAGCAAAGCCTGGCTGGCCTTTAAAAGCCTCCTGACAAATCCCGGGACCAGTGCCCTGTGCCAGACACCAAAAAGAGGTTTGCAAAGGGAAAAAAAAAAACCAACAAAACAACAGAGCTCTGGAGGCCAAGCCCAAAGAGGTTCCCGTTCCCAAGAGCAGGAACATTGTGTGCATGTGTATATTGCATGCCAGAGAAGAAAAAAGGAGGGAGTATCAGTTGTAGGAGAGAGGAAAAATGGGGGGGGAGCAGGGGTAGGGGGGAAGCAAAAAGAAATCCCAGCCTTCAGACTCCAGAGGTCTGGCTGGGAGAGGCAGCAACTGAAAGAAATGCTCTGCTGTTATTACTGCATGGAAATTACAGCTGCCAGAAGGAATCCAGGCCAATCTGTTGCTGAATATAACTTTAAAAAGACAGCCAGCCTCAAATCATGGGCTGCTCACGGGTTGGAAAGTCAGTGTGGTGGTGGGACCCACAGTCCTTCCCCAATGCTTTCTAATCAGCAAAGGCTGAGGACAGAGACAAAATAAAGGAGGAAGAATAAAAAATGCTCAGCAGGCAGGAGGGAAGGACTCTGCCTCATGCTCCAGGTTTGGGGATAAAGTGTTAACTAGGGAGGTATCAGTTGTTAGCACCCCAAAAGAAGGAGACCTTTGGACTGGTTCCTGGAAAGGAGAGAGTTTAACTTCTTGTGAGCTCCCTTTTCTGTTTTTAAAAGTGACATCTGCAAATAGAGCTTTGGGTGTGAGGCAGGAGAAGAGAGACAGCAAGGGAGAAAAACCCACAGCTATTAACAGCAGGAACATCTTCTGTAACCAGGGACAGCCAGGGAAAGGGCTCAGGCATGCTGCTTTTCATGGGCAAGCAGGGAAGCGCAAAGGAAAACCCTTTCCAGAAAGTAATTTTAGCTACAGGTGAGAACAGGACATGGGATCAGAGATGCTGCCAGCCCCGTCAGCTCATGCTCTGAGCCAGCTCCTGCCTGGCAGCCAGCCCCTCCTGCAAGCTTCTCCCCCTTGTCTGCAAGGGATCATTGCAGAGCAGGGGAAAAGCAGGGTTTCAGCTTCCAGCACGCTGTCGAATTAGCAGAAATCACGCTAAGCTTCACCGTAGTGCAGAGAGGCTCCACCTGCCCCTCCTGGAGAACATGAGTCACACGCTCCCCCAGCTCTGCTCTCTGCTGCCAGGCACTCTGCCGGCTGCTTTCACGTCCCTTGGACAGGAAACAAGACACGCTTCCAAGAAGTCCCCCCTCTTCCCAAAAGTGCTCTGGAGAAAACCCACCACACCGCAACACATCTCCTTGCATTTTTAGTGGATTTGGACTCCACGCTTGGGGCTCAACCAGCATCTATCGAAGGCTCTGGCTGGCACAGCAGGGGAGGTATCTCTGTTGTGACCTCCCTGCTGCTCACCTGGAGCTCTCTGCCCAGGTTTTGGGCACAGCACACCCCACAGTACTCACCCACGTAGAAGGTGTTGGGGGCTGGCTTGTCCCCCAGCTGCAGGTACAGGATATTCGTTGTCTGCGAGTCATGGCGCAGCCACAGGGCCACTCCCAGGATGATGCCCCCGGCCAGCTGGGGACAAAACAGAGGGAAACAAGGGTTATGTTCCAGCCACATCAAGGCCAGACTGGCACTTTTCAGCCAGGAGCAGAAGACTTGCTTTGCATCTTCCCACAAATACACAAGAGCATCCTCTCTAACCATCAGCCCTGCAACGTGCTTTGTGCCCCACAGATCATGAGCCATATGATCTTCCCTGCTTTATGAGAAGACTCCTCATTCTAGGGATGTGCAAAGCCCTTTCCAGCTCTTGCAGAAGATTTCTTTCCCAAGAGGTATTTTATCAGTGGAAGGCTCTGCCTTGCCCAAGCAGGAGGAGATGTGTCACTAAAGTTCTTAGGAGAGCTTTTCAACAGAAATTATAATGAGCACCAGTTACTCCCTTTTTCCAGTGCGCTGTTTCACCCCATTTCATTTCTCTGTGAGGTACAAACAGAAAGTGGGGGAACTGTCCATTTTTTCCCTCTGCCCCTGAGTCTTGCATGCACACTACTTTCCATCCAGGGTCAGGCTTCCAGTTGAACACACCCAGTGTTCCTCAGGCACACAGAGCTTTCCTTAATGTCCTATTACAAGAATTGAAGCAGAGCAAGGTCTGGGGTCAGGCCAAAGCACCACCATACCACTTTTGGGGGCCTCCTGCTGCTTTGCCCATGCTGTCCAAGAGCAGAATAGCAGCACACCCACACCCAGGTGTGCACACCAACACGCAGGGCTGACCAGGGCAATGGCAAAAACACACTCCAGATGTGGGAGGAGACGTTCTGCACATGGGACATCAACTCAGCCACTGGGATACTTATGTACAAACAATGGGAAGTTTTATGACTGACTTCCTCACAGTTTTCTCTCTCAGGGAGGGGCTGGGAATGGCCACAAAGATGGGGAGCAGATATGGGGCACTCCAGCAGGGAAGGCACCACTGGGAGGAACTCAAGGTTGAGAGAGCCTTTCCAGCAGGACTCACTGTGTCCTCTGTGACATCCCCCTTCCATTTAAAAGCATAAGAGACAGGGGAAAAAATATAAACATCTGGGAAAAAACACAAGCCCTTACGAATTCCAATATCACTGCTGCAAAATGCTGAGATCACCTGTTCAAATGCCAATTTAATTTTGAGAGTCCTAAATCCTTGAAGCCATTCATCTTAAAAAAGGGAAGAAAACTACCAAAGAGTATAGAAGTGGAAACGTGCTTTTTCTAAAAGAGCCTGAATCAGGTCAGCTACAGGCATGCTAGGCATCATGAAAGTCACATTAAAAAAAAAAAAAAAAAAAAAAAAAAAAAAAAAAGAGCAGGGCTTTCTCAGTAAAAGTGCAAAGTCTCCAGTTGTGCAAACACAACAGGGAATACAGAAGAACTGGGATTTGCAAGACAGGCTGTCGATGGGAGCCTGGCCTTGCCCCTTGGGAGCTCAGCTGGTGGTTTCCTCTTTGCTCATTTCTACAAATCCTAGCCACAGGATTTTTCCAGGAGTGCCATCGAAGCTGGGGCAAACCCACACTGCAAACTGCTCTTGGGGCTTTTTCATTATCAGAGGGAGGAAATCCTCACCAGGTCATGGAGAGGAAGGGAAACCTCTGCTTTTCCCCAGTCTGCCATCAAAGTAATCGGCTTTTAACACTTCTCCCACAAGAACCAGTGCAACTTCCCCGCTGGCACAGTCCCTCATCCCTCCTGCCCTGGGGCCAGCCTGAGGTTCTCCAAACACTGGCTATGGAGAAAAGTCACGAAAGCCTGCCTGTGCTCAAGCCCAGCTCCAAATAAGGCAGGTTGTGGCTTCGCACAAAGTTACCCAAATCCAGCCTGGCACGGCTCGTTCATTGTCTGAGGGCATAACAAAGTTTGTGTTTTTACTCTTAGAGGAAAAGAATATGTCCCCAAATTAATCCATGCCACTCAAAGTAAAGCTTTCTTGGTAGCTGCTGGGAGAGAGAAGATCCTGGGGAAGGTTTGGGTTTCTGTGCTGGCTGGAAGAGGTAAAGAAAAAAGGCTGCAGCTGTTTTTGTTTTGGTTTCCTCCCTGCAAGGACACATTGCTCTGCCCTGGCATGCTGCTCTCCACACTCAGCAGTGCCACCCCAGCACAGCCTGCTACCCATAGCAAGGCTGGGGTGACAGCAGCTCCCTTCCAACCAAATTTGCCTTATAATGCCCGACAGAACCGAAAGCAGGCTGCAAGTGGTGCTCAAGATACTTTTTAATCATTTGGGAACATCAGCGAGAGGGATGGAGCCTCTTCTAATGCATCAAGCCCAGCCCAGCAGCGAGGTCTGCCTAAGACAGCCAGCTGAACCAACTCCAGATGTTCCTGGTTTCATCCTGAATGCACCCCAGGAACATCACACATCCCTCCCACACCGCCTGACTCCATTTGCATTTTTAGCAGAGCATGGAAGACCTCTGAATGGAAGCTTTAATCCAATAGCAGCTGGATTTCTTAAGAGAAAATGACATTCACTTACTAATGAAAACAGCACTTGGGCTATGATGAGTAACTTTTTCCATGAAAACCATACATCCTCCCACCACCAAGAAGCCCAAAACGGAATTACGGCTCTTTCTTCCCAAAGCAAAGAAAACAAGAGGGAGAAAACATTGTCAGCTTGCCACAGTAACTCTGCCTTCTGCTGTACCTTGCTTGGGATAATCTCATTTTTAATAGAACAACTTGTTCCAGATGAAAGCTTGATATTTTCTCCCCTTTCCACTCTAGAACTGCTGTTTGCCAACGCGAGAGCCTGAAGAGCTCCAGTCGCTGATGGCAGCATCATGCTGCCCATCCTCATACACATCACTGGTTTTTTCTGCTGTGGATATCTGTAATCTCACCAGGGTTATCCCACTGATCTTTGTGCTCCCAGCTTGCCACACAGCAGTGCTGCAGAGGCTGGAGCCATCACTTGTGATACAAGTGCTGTGCTTGTATACAAGTATATACTTGAGTGCCCAGCACAGCTCTCCACTTACATTTTTGGGGACTGCAATAATCTGAAAGCCTCAACTCGAGCAACGCCAGCAGCAGTGTCAGACTTTGACCTGCTTTCCAAAGCCTGCTTTGTCCCCAGCCTGCTGTCCTGCTGCCAGCACCGTGGAACTGCAGAAGGCACATCAGTGGTGCTGCCCAGGATGGGCTGGCCCCAGAGCTCACACCCTGAGCAGCTCCCCAGCACAGCAGAGGCGCTGCTGCAGCTCCGCCGTTTCCTCCTCACCACTGTTTTCCAGCTTCCAGAGATTTATTGCTTCTTCCACAGACAGCCAGGCTTCTCCAGCTGGATCCTGCCTGCCCAAGGCTTGCTTTTTCAGGAATGCTGTTCCTGGTTGACACAGTGGGGGAAAGTCCCATCGAATGCTGCCTGGGGGAGGGAAAAGGCAGGCCCTGTGTCCCCAAAGGTGATGGGATGGTGTCCCATGTGAGGAGGTACCACCAGATTAGCACCACAAGGAAAGCAAGGTGTGCAGTCCTGCTGCCCAATCCATGTACACATGGTGAGGCTCCTTCCTGGACTGAGCCTCACCAATGGACATGCTGTTTATCCTAAAATTTCCAGATCCAGCTGTGGGGCAAGGGAACAAGCCCATTTTTCACAGCTTAGTCACTCCCCTCCACAAGAAGTTCTTACAAATGAAGGGCACACGGAATGACCCCATTCCCCTTTTAATGTGGTGTACCCCACTTCTGAGCTGCCCCTAACTTAACCAGTTGCTCCCTAAAACTCACACATGCCAGGATGTGCATCACCTCCCCGGTCCCTTCCGCTGCCCCCAGCCTTTTTCCTCCTGCTCCCTTCCCTCCACCCTTCTCTGAAACAGATTTCCTGGAAGGGAGGAGAAGAAAGAAGTTCTGGCTATGGGGCAGCTTGCTGGGCATACCAAAGCAAAGCAGACAGACATCCTGTGGCTCAAGTCAGCCAAGGAGGGAAGTGGAGGTGCCAGCAGTTTCACGATGCTGTATTTTAGCAGTGCCACTTCCCACAGCTGTGGTCATGCCTCCAGGCCGTGCTTCCCAACCTGTGAGCTGGGAGAGGCTCTTGCCTTGCTGGAGAAATGCTGCAGGCAGAGCTCATGCCACGAGGCCTGGGAAATACCACAGTTACTAACAAGAAGCAGGATGCTGCCAAGAAAGCTTAATGAATTTTAGCTGGTTTATGATTAAGGAGGAGGACTGGAGATTTTTAACAGGTTCTCACGCTGCAGAGGTTTGCAATTTCCCTTACACCACGTGGAAGCAGAGCCTTTCGTGAGGGCAGCACCCAGACCCCAAGAAGCCCAACCAGGGCTCCCCATGGCTCCTCTCCAATACACCCTGCACAGCAGCCGAGATGGAGTAACAGTGAATCATCCTCCTTTCAGGTGTGGGGAGCCAGGAGGCAGAAAAGCAAAGTGGCTTGCAAAGGCTGAAATATCTTCCCGTGCAAGAAGCCCCGCAATTATTTGGGGTTGAATGCTTTGCTCCCAGGTCATTTGTGGGTCTCTAGGGGAAGCAGCAGGAGTGGAGAAAAAGCAAGGAGATAGAGACTCTTATCTTGATGGGAACTACCTTTGGAAGGACAGTACAAGCCCTTGCAACATCCATGCTAGCACATGTGGTCCTGCACTACCAGCCTGAGGACTGAGGCAGGCAAGAGAAGGGCACATGGAATGTGCCCAGGTAGCAACACACCTTCCCACAGCCTGCACCTTGCCTCCTGGAAAGCAGAAGATGAATTCCTTTCCTACTGCAACAGCTGCACCTCATAGAACTGCTGAAAGGGCATGGGGTGCAGCAAAGGGCTGACAGCTGAATGGTGGCCCAGGAACCTGGGAACTTGGGTTCAGTGCTGAGACCATCTCCGTGTTACAATGTCAAGTCTTCACACCAAAAAGTCGCTGGAAATTTTAAGGTGAGATGTGCTAGAGATCCCAGCTGTGCTGCACCTTGGGGTGGATGGACTGTGGGATGCCCTGGAGCCCCTTGGCAGGGTGTAAGCAGGCAAAGGGACTTCAGTAAGACACAGAGCTGCACTTTGACAGGCACACAGCACAAAAGGTTATCTTGGCACAGGCACCTGCAGGCAGGAGTGGCAGATAGGACTCTGTGACAGCACAGCCCTTTCTGCTGCCTTCCACAGCCATGGCCACTGCAGGTCAGGCTGAAAGTCTGCAGCTAAGGAATGGCAGGGAAGGCATGAGGGAAGAGCAGCATGGCCTGCAGGCAGGAGGAGAGCAGCCTGCAGCCCTGCTCTGCTCCAGCAGCGCACCTTCCAGCAGCAGCTATTAATAGAGCTGCCAGCCAGAGCGAAATTCTCCACTGGTGCCTATAGTTACCAGCCCTACAACACTGCACAGCTTTTCAAAACAAGCTCCAGAGGAACACTCCCAGAGGAGCAGCATGCCAGAGGCCAAATAAAGCTTGATGGATGGGAGGAGAATGGAATCTAGAACTAAAATCCAGGAGCATGGTCCTACATGCATGGTGCTCACAGATCACTCCCAGCCTGATCCCTGCTGCAGACAGAAGTAGCACTTCCCAGGGTTTAACTGCTCTCAGCAGAGAGGAAAACAATTTGAGATACTGCTTTAAAATTAATTTGGCCCCATACATAAGCATTTAACTACAACGGTGATACAACTGCTTTCCCTTCTTAATAGCACAGTGAAAGGCACTTCCAGAGTGCAGGATCAAAGTGTTTCTCACTGTTAATGCTCTTGCAGAAGATAAGCATTACGGTGGCTGATAGGAGAATAATGTGAGGAAAACAGAGCAATCCCCATTCCAGCCAGCAGTGCTCCCTCCTTTCAGCTGCAGCCCAGCCCATTAACTGCAATCGGGTACCCCCACAGGGCAGCATGCACCCCGTCTCTTCAAAAAGCTTCTGCACACAGAGGCTTCAGGAGAGGTTTTGTAGGTGATGGAAGGACTGTGTTCACTTGACAGAGCACCCTAAAACATCTCAGAGACATCAGCAATAAAACTTGAGTGTAGGTAACAAGCCTGCTAAGGAAACCTCTGCCTTGCCCTTCAAATTCAGGTATTAAAGTAGCTGCAGGGTCAAACACACACAGAAATGTGCTTGCCTGTACATTGTCCCAGGATACCAAACAAAATCTGTGAAAGAGGATGCTGGGCCAGCACGAGGTCCTTGCTGCTTGCCAGGCTCTCTGCAACTCCCAGGCAGACAGCAGCCCAAGCAGCCAGGCACTACCATCAGTGGCACTGGAGCAGAGCTCAGCCCACACCTGCACCCACAAGATGCAAACTACTCTGTTAGTCCTCAGCTATTGCAAACCCATGTTTCAGAGCTACAGAACCGTGAGATCTTCCATTCTGCGTTTGCAGCTGTGAGCAGTGGTACACAGCCACCCTCCTCACCACAGTGGGAGGGTCCTGTGCCACTCAGCCGAAGTGTTACCACAGGACAGCTGCCACAGAGAGCTGGCACCTCGCCCACTGTCACCTCTCATCACCAAGTATCTCTGTGCAGGCTCTGCAGATCCCAGGGTGCAGTTAACAGATCTTCCGGTGTTGCACAAGAAAACACACAGCTCCTCTGCCTCTTCCCGTTAATCACCCCTGTCGAGACAGACTCTCACTTCCACCTTCCCTCTGCTCCTGCCCTTCCTTCCCTTTGCACCCAAGCTATGACATCCCCTCCACACTAGAAGAGTTAGACAGTGGCTGGAAAATGGTATTAGGAGCAAGCTCTTCCTTTTAATTAGACACCTCTCTGGTAGGGCAGCCAGCAGTGCTCTCAACCTGGAAGGCTGCCATGGTCTGTATTAGCTAATAAGCTTGAGCAATCCTTCTCCAAGCAAGTCAATTCCTCCTTGGTTATGTTTAATTATATTTTAAAATAGCTCGCTGGCTTCCTTCGGCATCCCCAGGGACTCTTTGCAGCGGTGGTCAGTTCAGCCCCACACACCGAGCTCTGCTATCGGGTTTGGATAAGCCAGGAGAGCAGTCAAAGTCCAGCCATCTTCTAGGGATGGGGTGGAGAAGCAGCTCCACCTGGCAGATGCCCAGCCCTGCTCAGGTTGCCCATCACACCAGCCAAGCTGCCCAGTAACAGCAGCTACTGCTCGCTGTCACAGGGCACAGTGTCCACTCGCCACCAGCCACCCCAAGGCTTCACGACAACTTGGCAGCACAGAAAACTTTTATCTTTCCAGCCTCATATTTTGCTAAAGATGAAGCCCCCAGGTGCTGCCCATGGCCTCCTCCACCCCTTCAGTAGTGGGTGCCACTGTGGGGACCCTCTCTCCTGGGAAGGAACTCATTTGTACACGTGGTCCATGCAGCAGCCACTGCTCCCTCAAGAGCCACCTTGGACCAAGCTCAATCTTGGCATCTTCTTCTCAAGAATGCATGCAGAAAGGAAAAGCAATCGCAAAAAATCAAATAAAACTGAAACATCTCAGGTACAATCAACGAGGAGCTGGCAGCAGGGTCACCTTTACCCTTCTGCTCTTTCAACACAGCAGCTTTGTGAAATTCCCCTGCGCTGTCAGGGGAGGAAGCCAGAGGGGTGGACGTTTATTTACACTCCAGCAGAATAGCAGGGCTACATAAAAACGTTATCAAAGTAACTAAGGCTGAGAATTGCTTCCTTCTTCCTCTCCTGCGCTAGAACAAGCTCCTGTGCAGCTCACCATGGTGCCTGCCAAACTTTGGGCTCTGCCTCTGGCTTGTTTTCATCAACAGCACCCAGCGTCAGCTGCACACAAGGCAAATCATAAGCAAATAAGCAGGGGGAGCCCATCAGCCCTTGCACAATAACCAGCTGGCAGGACTAAAGGGCTGCAGGTGCCCTGTCTCACACCTCCCAGTGATCAGAGGTGGTTTCCCAACGCAGCCAGGATGCTCAGCACCACATTCTGTCCTTAAATGTCACCCCAGGGAAAGGACCCTCTCACTTTGCTGTTAATCCCAGTGTCCCCCCAGCTGGCACCCAGCAGGTGCCAGGCTGGCAGCTAACCTGCCTTTGTGGTAAACCTAAAATTCCCCTCAACTACTAGTTTAAAAAACAACACAAAGGGCCTTGAAAACTCCAAGATCCAGTATGCAACTACAATTCAGCAGGCCAGCCTCACACAAAGCATTGTTAATTCTAATGAAGTCCAGGCTCCCAGTCTGCACAGGAGGCAGTGCAAGGAGACCAGCAAGTCTGGGAGCTCTTTTGGGGAGCCAGTGGGTCCCAGCTCAAAGCACTCTCCTGGGGAAAAATTGAAGCATCTAGCCCCACTCATCCACAGGGAGCACCCTCCAAAAGGGTAGGGCACAGCACCAGAAGTCATAACAGGGAAATTACATAGCTTGGCAATTTCTCTTGGAAGCAAAATGCCATTTTATAATACATCAGTTATTTTGCAAGACTTTGAGGTGAACAACTGATCTTGGTGAGAAGTGGTGGCTGTGCAGAGCCCCCAGCATCCTTCCTGCCACCCAGGAGACCCTTCCTCCCTCGCAAGCACAGCCGGCAGCTCCTTCGACAAGAATGGCAGGAAATCGGGACCAGAAGGCATGAAAAAAACCCTGGGATAAGCAGGATAACTCGGAAGGAACAACACTTCACAGACAACCGTACCCGCCTCCATCCGGCCATTTTAAGGGTGGAGGAAAAGGTTAAAAAAGAACAAGCCAGAACTGTCTCTCATTCACGCAGCTGGCGACACATCAGGTATCAATTAACGCCGTTGTTATCAGAGCTTGTCATCTCCCCTCTGGTCAGTGTTATACCCACAAACAAGGCGGACAGGCCTGAAGGGAGTTAAGCCCTACAGCTCCCAAGGATGGGGACCCCAAAGAGCCTCCCCAGGCACCCCCAGGGAGGAGCCAGCAGGCAGATGCAACTCCAGGTGCCAAAGCAGGGCTTGCTCTGCAAGCATCGGTCCCTTCCCACTTCTCCAGCCTCACTGGCTACCTTCGCTGCTGTAAGCAAGAACTGAGGAGAACAAAAATCCCAAATCCTCGACAACAGAGCGGCATGTCAGACAAGGGGCGCAGGGCATCGACAAGGGGCATCCAAGTCTGGCAGGGTGGGGCTGGACTCGTTTCCAAGAGAAAAAAGCACTCCGTGGAATGGAAACCGGAGTATTTAGAACACGAAAGCAGCATATGATCGGGCATATCTCGCTGTCCCCGAGCGCAGGAGCAGGGGGACAGGGGGGACTCCTGCCAGCCACCCCCGCGCTGCCGGGGGCTGTTTCTAACCGGGACAAACCCGGTGTGCAGGGAAACCGGGACACGCCGCTTTTTGCCAAACTGGCCGCACGTCTGGCTGGATTATTTCATGAGAAACTTTCTCAGGAAAGGCAGCCTCTGCAGCCTGGACAGAATTAGCATCCTAAAATAACTTCCCGGGCGGCGGGGGCAGCGGCGCGGGGCCGCCCCCCGTGTGTGCCCCCTCCTCTGCGGCAGGGCCGGCCCCTCGCTCCCTCCCTCCCTCCCTCCCTCCCTCCGCCTGGCAGCATCCCTGCATCCTCCCTCCTCCCCTTCTTCCCTCGCTGCCTGGGCAGCGCCGCTCTCCCCAGCCAGACCCACAGCAAGCGGGGAGCCCCCTCCCCACTGCGGCTCTGCCCCCCGCCCTTCCGCTCCGAAAGGCGCCCATCAACATCTGCATGCGAGCATCTTAAAGCTCTCCGCCAACCTCAAACCATCCTACGGTTCTACCTCCCCCTCCGCGTATCTATCTGAAAAACAGACATAAATAGATGTACACGTACAATTACATACACACGCGTGCATCAGAATGAAAAAGCAACGGGTAATCAGCTCCTCCACCCTCCCCCATTAAAAAAAAACAAAACAATAACGACAAAAAAAAAAAAAAACCAAAACCAAAAAAACCAGAAAAAGAAGCAGCCCCTAAGGCACATCCCAGACAGCAAGTCTCAGCGCTGAGGGGCAAGAAGGAAGCTAAACCCAGGCGCAGGCAGACGAGCTATATTGCAGCCCCCTTATTTATTTATCTTAAAGGCTGGAGGGGGGCTCAGGCCCCGCTCCCCGCCGCCCCTGTGCTCACCCAGAAGATGAAGTTGAAGACGAAAAGGAGATATTTGATGCACTTGGTGCAGCCTTCCACTCCCATGGCGACGGCTCTCCCAAATCTGTGCTGCCTGGCTGAGCGGGGCGGCGGCGGGAGCTGAAAACCCGCCCCGCTGCCCGCCCCGGAAACGCCTCCGGGACACGCCCCTGGACACGCCCTCGGACACGCCCTGGACACGCCCCAGGAGCGGGGGCTGTCCCTTGCAACCCCCCAGCCTCCCTGAAACTGGGGTCGCCTGCTGTTCCCCCTTTTTTTAATTTTTTTTTCGTTTTTCTTCCCCACTTTTCCCATTTCCTATTTTTTCCTAATTTCCTTTTTGCTTTCCACCCTTTTTCTGTTATCCTCCTTTTTCATTTTTCTTTTTCTTCTTCTTTTAAATTTTCTCTTCTCCCCTTCCTCCCTTATATAATCTTCCCTTCCCTTCCCTTCCCTTCCCTTCCCTTCCCTTCCCTTCCCTTCCCTTCCCTCTTCCTTTTTTCCTTTCTTCTCTTTTCCTTTTCCCCTTCATTCTTTCCTCTTCACTTATTTTTTTCTCATGTCTTCCCTCCATTTTTCTTGTCCCCCCTTTGTTTGTATGTGCTCTTATTTCCTTCTTTCCCCCTTCTTCTCGCCCTCTAAGGGCAGCTCACAAGAAAGTTTCCTACACACATGTGGGAGCCATGGGGGCTGTAGGAACCCTACCTTCCAAACCTGACCACCATCCCTTAAAACTCACTGCCACCTCCTAAACATCACCAGGCAGCTTGGGGTGCAGGGAGAAATCTCTGTGAATAGGCTGTAGGAGGTTTTGTATTTCTATACAGAAAAGTTTGAGGGTGCATTCATGAGGGGTCTCCCCTCGCCATCCTAAAAAAAGAGCAAAGGACTTTTGCATTAAAACTATCAGTTTGAAATTCAGAGAAGCGTTTCCTCAGTTCCCCTTCTAATTTTATCTCTAAATCTGCTCTGCTGAATAGTTTTTGTCTCAGCTTGTGGCTTTGGTACTGCAAGCAATGGCATCAAGCTCAGTAGAACCACTCAGGATGTTTTCCCTTGGTTACTGGGTAACAAGAGCATCAGGGGGCCTTCAGGGCTGCCCCCTTTTTTCTTCTTTTTTTTTTTTTTTCATTTCCTTTTTTCCTTTCCTATTTTTCCCATTTCCTTCCCCCCCCCCCCCAACTCCTCTTCTTGAGTTTTTTTCCCTTTTTCCCCAAAAAAGTATAAAAAAAAGGGTCACACATATCAACAGGTTTGGGAATTTTAGTCAACCCCCTCCCCTCGTAAAGCTACACAGTAGAAGCATGATGAAATTTCCCAAGCTTTTGGCTGACACCCACTTTGGCCCACTTGCTCATCCTTAGAAATATAAATGGTTCTCACCCTGTGTCATGCTTCCAGCAAGCTCATTCACTTCTCCAGGAGCAGGGTAGTAAGTCACACCACCAGAGCATAGGAGGGTGCCTGGAAAAGGCATCCGTGAGCAGCTCCAGCCAAGGTCAGCACCTCACCAAGCTAAATATGAACCTGGCACCTGCCCACAGTGTCATATGTGGAAACCTGCCCTCTTCCTGCCAGGGTACTTCCCTCCAGTGAAGAATCTCACTTCTGAGCAGCTTCTGAGCCAAGTATTTTCACACTCTGACAGAGTCTTCCCAGCCATGCATCCCATAGCCAGGAATGAGCTGTCAGCTATCACACATTTCCTACACATGTATGTTGAAATCAAGTCAGCTTCTTCCAAAATCATCCCATTGCCCTCAGGGATGAGTTGGTCCAGGGCTTTGTAATGTTCATCAAAACTTTCTGTGCCCTTTCTGTCCCCTTTCCCTAATTACTTATGCTGAGTATGTCCCCATTGTGGGCTTGCCATGGATTCATAACCCCTTTGTCTCTAAGCCACATTCACTCATCCAGGCTTACCAACAAAGCTGGAGGTTCACCAGGCTATTTATGCATGTAACTGCTGTCCTGAATTATCAGCATGACCCATCTGGTCACGGCAATAGCTGTAATCCTGTGTGGCTCCTGCTCATCAATCCGAATGTTAACGGCAGGATCCCAAAGCTGCTCGCTTGCCACATCACAGCGTCCCACAATATCTCCTTTTCTGAACCTCTGTCCTTCACAGCTACAAATAGCAAAACACATCCCCCCCAAAAAAAAGAAAAATAAGAGGGAAGGGAAGGGAAGGGAAGGGAAGGGAAGGGAAGGGAAGGGAAGGGAAGGGAAGGGAGGGAAGGGAAGGGAAGGGAAGGGAAGGGAAGGAAGGGAAGGGAAGGGAAGGGAAGGGAAGGGAAGGGAAGGAAGGGAAGGGAAGGAAGGGAAGGGAAGGGAAGGGAAGGAAGGGGGGAAGGGAAGGGAAGGGAAGGGAAGGAAGGAAGGGAAGGGAAGGGAAGGGAAGGGAAGGAAGGGAAGGGAAGGAAGGGAAGGGAAGGGAAGGGAAAGGAAGGGAAGGGAAGGAAGGAAGGGAAGGAAGGGAAGGGAAGGGAAGGGAAGGGAAGGAAGGAAGGGAAGGGAAGGAAGGGAAGGGAAGGGGAAGGGAAGGGAAGGGGGAAGGGGAAGGGAAGGAAAGGGAAGGGAAAGGAAGAAAGGAAAGGAAAGGAAAGGAAAGGAAAGGAAAGGAAAGGAAAGGAAAGGAAAGGAAAGGAAAGGAAAGGAAAGGAAAGGAAAGGAAAGGAAAGGAAAGGAAAGGAAAGGGAAAGGAAAGACTATATGAACTGAGAAGCCTCTTGTACACCTAAGCAACTGTTCCCAGAAAAACCCTCAGAGTTGCTGCTTGGAGAGTCTGTGAGTGGGAGAGAAAGGAACCAACAGCAGTAAGGCCTTCGGCAGCAGCAGCCTCACTGCCTAAGAGGGAAAATGACTCTTAGATCAGCTTTTATGCACTGGAGGGCAGGCAACCCCAGCTGCCATCACTGCCACAAGGTTGGCATTGAAACTGCTTCCAGGGAGCTTAAGACTGCTTTTTTGTGTTGTTTTTATCCCTCACACTGTGGCTTTTCTTTTCTTGCTTTCTGCCTTTTTGTCCTCCTATGTTGAGGAGTGAAGGAAAATGGAAAGCAAGAAATAAACCTTTTTGTATTCTCCAAAAATTGTATTAGGCAACAATTTGGTTTGTAGCCAACACAGTCCTGCTGCTAGGACCTTCTTTCAGGTTCTGTTGGAGCATGTGCTGCTCAGGGATAGCTGTGGCCCTGGCAGGGCCAACACCTCCCACATCAGGAAGCTCCCAGTTACAGCCTAAAGCCTACTGGGTTTAAACAGGCCATGCCAACAAAGTCTTCTCCAAAAGTTGGAAGTGGAAAAGTATTTTCAAGCTTTGTCTTTTCTTATTGTTGCTGTTATTTTAAGCAGCTCAGCTGGGTATATTTGAAAACTTTGGTCTTTAGGTACAGGGAGAAAAATGCCATCACCATAGCACAGTGACAAGATAACATACACTGTTTCCCAGGACTGTGTGTGATTTCAGGTGTTGTATACTCATTTCTCATGTTTCGTACGCATTTCTCACACTGCATTACTTGCTGTACAGCTCATAAAGTACTACAACTACCTTCCCAAGGCTCTCAGTGGCTTTTGCAGCTCTTTATAAATAAGTAAAGCTAATTTGCAAAAATTCAGTTTGTGTCTGGGTGTCACATGGCAGTATTGAGTGTGAGTGCTATGAATAGGGCTGATGACTTCCCTCTTCAGGAGGAAAAGCTGGTTCGAGTGCTCAGGGCGTGCAGTCATTCACAGAGCAGCCAGCTGCAGGCAGGGCTGTGAGGAAGCTACCTACCTCCCTCAGGCCTTTCATCCTTGAAAGAAAAAAAATTAAACTCTAAAAATATATTTTTTAAATCCCCCAAATTAAAAAACCAAACCCATCCCCAAGCAGCTATGTGATGTGCATCTGCAATTGGGTTTGCAGGCAGAGTGAAGCAGCCAAGAGCAGAGGTGCCTGTGGTGGCTTTTTGTGTCTGTTTGGTTTGGGTTGTTGGGGTTTTTTGTGAACCTGTTTATAAAAGCCAGTGTCATGCCTGTGGCTTTCAGCACCTCTGGGTATGACTCACCAGGGTCCATTACAGCAGATGCTGCCTCCCAGTCCGAGTTTAGCAGAAAATCCCTTACCAGCAGGACTCAGCAAACCCAGGCCCTGGGACTTGGAGCCTGATTATCCCAGAGAGACACCCACCTGCCTTCCAGCAGCTTCCCCTTAAAACCCCTTTTGTTTCTTAAAAAGTGAGGGAGGGGGATGGGAGGAGAGGACAGACACAGATCCTCCCCAGCTCTTACACGGGCCTGAAGAGCTGGCAACCAGCAACCAGGACATGAATTGATTACCATCAAGGCAGGATCTAAACATCTACTGACCAGGGTCTCCAGCAGATTTGGGAGAGCAGATGGGAATCCCTTATCCACTGGGGACCACAGGGTGGCTGCTGATGTCATACTCTGACTTGCATGGCAAATCCCCTGCCCTCCTCAGCCAGCTCAAAACTGACAGATAAACCATGGGGAAAAAATCCACATCATCTTGCTGGTGAGGTCCTAGTTAGCTTTAAACCACTACTTCTTATTTTTATTGCAAAATACAACAGAAATAGCCTGAATTTCCAATTTACCTCTGGTGGTAAAACAACCCCAAACAACAGCAGCATGACCAAAGATCTTTAAATAGGACATTTTGAAGATGCATGATAAGAAACTCAGAAACTGGTCCTGTGGGAGGCTGATCATTCCAGAGCACACAGGGGTAACTTCTTTTGCAGCCAACACCCCACAATGCTGTCTTTCAAGGAAGAGACTTGAGCAAGGGCAGACTGCAGTGTATGTACCAGTCTATGGAGCTTCATCACCTCAGGAAAGACTCATCTATACCCCTAGGGAGCCAGCCAATGCCTTCATTTGGAGAAAAAAACAAAAACAAAATGAGGAATCAGTCCCCATGTCTAAGGGGACATTTCAGAATACTTTTCTGTGCCCCAGCAGAAGTGGATGGTGACTGCTTATCCGAAAATGCCCATCTCTGCAAGCTGAGTTGAAGCACTGTGACAGTGTGGGGGTTGCACTTGCCTTGCAGCCTCAAGGGAGAGGGATGCAGCAAGCAGAGACCTGTAGCTGAGTCTGAAGTTTCTGTTTCTAATAAACTCAACAAATGGTTCCCATCTGGCTGGCCTGACTCTCTGCCATCTTTAAATATTTATATCAAAGTATCTATGGTGATAGGTCAGGTTATATAAGTGGGGGGGAAGGACAGCAGCAGCTCCTGCTGGAGCTCCAGCTGAGGGAGTGAAAACCCAAGCGGGTTTCCTATCCAAGGAGACACTCTCTCTTCTCAGCTCATGAGCTCAGAAAGTGAACATTAATTTTTCTCAGGGAATCAGAGAAGGCTGAGCCACAGCTGGGCTGAGCTGTGCTTTGGAGGTGCCATGTGGGAGAGCAAGAGCCCAGCCCATTGATGCAGAGAGCTCTTATTTTATAATCAATGTATAATTCACTAGTAGGTAAATAAAGACTGGAAAAGTTTATTGCTGATGTAACAGGGCTAAAAAGAAACCCAGCACGTATGTGACCAAGCTGCTGCACACAGACAGGGGTTAAGCAATATCACTTAGCAATGCTGACGGGAGGCAGGGGGAATTCTGTCTTGGGGTAATATAAACAACCCAGCTAGCTGACTGCCAGTGACTCCAGGGTGAGCAATGCAGGGATATGCATCTTCCTGGCAAGAAGGGCTGGGAAGGACCTTTCTTCTTTCCTTGCTGGAGTCTAAGGGAATAGCAACTAGAAGACAGCAGGGCTTTAGCTGTCGGTGGGCACCTCCAGGCTTATCTGAACTTAGCTTCCAAGATGTGCCACTTCCTTGCAAGCTGAACCACCACCACATATATCCCCTCCAGATGAAGAGGTGGGTTTTTTCCCGTTGACTCTCCTGGCAGGGGTAGATATGCAGTTTGCCTCCAGGTATAAATCTGTTTGAGGGACCCCCAAATGCCAGGTGATGAAGGTAGCAGTAGTTTTGTGCTGGGGGTGAGGGGGATGGCATGGTGGGGAGTGGAGCGGGTTAGCAGCAGGCCTGCAGTCAGTCATGGGTTTGACAGCTCTGGCCAAAAGCTGCAAAACACTCACGGCCTGTGTTTTTCCAAAACAGTACCCGAGACTTCTCCAGAGCTCTCCCTCTTCACTCCCAGTCTCTGCCCTGCTGTCCCACACATTGTTACATCTCTCAGTGGACAAACTTGATTCTTGCTGCCAGTTGCTCATTCTCTCAGAAGAGGAACTACACAGTTAAGAAATACATCCCCTTTCTGCATTTTATTAACAGAGAGAGCTGCAATGACACTTCATGTGAAAGTTGCAGGATGTGTGTGATCTAACTGTGTATTCACAGCAGCTTCTGACCTCATCTGCTTTCAGCTGTGCTGGCCGAGATCTGTGTGGGGCATCATGCACCTCTGGCTGCATTTCTAGTGGAGAATTATAGCCAGCTGCTTTTCCAAATGCATTACTTCTGCACTTGGTTAGAAAAACATGTGTCTATCAACTATTACTTCCAAAAATATTTTGTGTGTCTGCAGCTTATAAACACAGCTTTACCTTGGCAGGAGTTGGCTTCCTTACACTTTAGCACTGCAAGGGTCCACCCAGATTTGCCAGCTTCCAAGGCTTTGGAAGGACTCACTCAGCAGTGTCTTCTCTAGGAGCATGCTGCAGGCATCAATCCAAGCTGCATAGCGAAGGGGTTGCTGCATGAGGAAGTTGTATTTCAAGGACAGTAGGAACTCGCAAACATGGTCAAAAAGGCAGGAAATAGCAAACCAGTCTGGAGTCAAGACAGCACACCACAAGGCTGAAAGATTCTCACTCTCCTCACCACCAATCACTGTGTTATTTAACCTGTGCTTTCTACAAGTGCTCAAAGTGTCATCCACTGCCATCAGAGCAGGTGCTGGGAAAGCTCCTCTGGCTCACAAGCAAGCTGTGGCCAGTCCAGCCACGAGCATATGGTGAGCCCCATGCAGGGTCTCTATGGAATTTAATGGCCCTGTTTGCAGAGCAGTGCCTGAGCAGTGAAAGTTGGAGAGCAGCACAAAAGGTGCTTGCTGTTGCTATGGGCTGATGCTCCTCAGCCCTGCAGGCTTATAGGTAGCCCCAAAGGTGGCCATACAGGCCAGAGCAACCTGGCCTTACGCTGGTCACTCTTCCTGTGTCCTCAGATAGAACTGGGAGGTTGTCTAAAGTAAAAGGAAAAAGGTAATTCATGAGCAGAGGCTAATACATGCCCAGAGAGAGGTGGACTGCAAGTGCCCAGATGACCTTAGTGGAAATAACTGATAATTGCTGCAACTTAATTGAGAAGTAGCTGGAGTCAATTCACAGCTAAATATGTTACTTTTCACCTTTGGTCTAGCAATTCTTTTTTTCCCCCTCCCATATATGCCTACCTAAATCAGATTTCTTTCCTAGCAGAGAGTGAGTGTTGACATGCTTATAACAAACAGCTTCCTCTAGAGCAAGCCCCAGGAAGGCTCACTGCTCTGCAGGTGTTTCCTAGTCTGGCTGTCAGCTTGCATCCCTAAAGCTCAGCTCCATGCTCTTCTCCCAACAAAATCTCTCTCACTCTTCTCAACATTGTGTAAATCTTGGCACCACTTATCAGTAAGTTCCTGGAGTTTTGCTCTAGTCACACAAGAGCTGTAATTTGCCACTAGCCAGCAGAAAACTAGGGAGTAGTAAGTGCAAAAACACTGACTTTAGGACAGGGATTTTTTTGTTGGCAGAAGTGTAAAAACACTGCTCAACACTCACCCACCCCACAGGTTCCATCCAGCCATCCCTTAGTGTTGCCACTTCTACAACTGGGAACAAAATGTTAACACTGCACATTTCTGTAACGTGTTTCTAAAAATCAAGGAGCTGAAGGCATCTGCTTTCCGGCTTCTGAAAATCACAGCAGGGTGCCATCACAGGGTAGCAGGAGCACCTGCTGCTACACACAACACAAACTCTGGGAGAAGAGCGTGTCCAACTGGGCATGGCTCTGTCACCTCCTTGTTGAAGGAGGGGAGTTCCAGCAGCCAGTGAAATGAGAATAAAGCTCACAAGATGGTCAATGGTTGGACACACTCTTCTCCCAGAGCTTGTGTTATGTACAGCAGCAGGGACTCCTGCTGCCCTGTAATGACATCCCTCTGCAATTTTCAGGAGCAGAAAAGCAGATACCTTCATCATATATATGCTACTCCTGTCCATAACTATACCTTTACATTAAAAACTGACCTGGAAAGGTGGAGCTTACCTAAAGTTTCAGCAGTCCTGGTGGTGATGCTTTAACAGAGATGCTTTGTACCCGTCAATGAGGCTTGAGCAGGTAACCCACAGTGATGACACTGACTCCACCAATTTGTCTGTGATGCTTTTTGATATCGTAGAGTATCAGCAGTTAACTAGGCAATACAGAGCAGTGTCCAAGACTTCCTAATCCTTAAAAAAGTGAAACCATAGACATTTCTTCCATACAAATACTCTGGTTGTTACAGCTTAAACACATCCTTAAGCATTTTTCCTGCCTCTGCTTGCACTATTCCCTGAGAGGTACCTGCATGCTGTCCCATCAGCCAGCTGAGGGTGGAACGAGGCTGATGAGCTGCTCCTTTTCCTCCAAAGGACCAATGCCATCCTCTCCCTCCAGCACACTGCTGGGACAGGTGAGCACCAGCTGCCTGGGGAATATCTCTGCCTAGCACTGAAGGAATTACTGAGTCCCCCGATAAGGCAAACCCCCAAGCAATGCAGGCAGCTTCATGCATGGCACAAAAAAGAGGAGCAATGATGGCCTTTTGCAAGAAATTAATCTTTATTGAAGCAACCATGAGTCACATGAGCTGCCAGCTGGCCTGAGGAATAACAGTAGCAGTGGCCTGACAGTAGCAGCTGGAGTTCACAAGGGAGATTGTCTCTTTCCAGAGATCAATATATGTGATACACACACACACACACACACATAAGCGAATACTTCCCCACTAGAAAGTGCATATGCTGGGAAGTGCATATCACACCCAATTCTCTGCCAGACTGAGGTGTGTTGGTGACTGCTAGGAGGTAGCTTGAATATTACACTGGGGCAGTTTGAACTTCATCCTGCTTCCAGTGAAGTCAACAGTGAAGCTCTGCTGCTTCCAAGGGCGTGGAATGAGAAGTGATAGCCCTCCCTCAGCCCTCCACAACACAACTCTTTCCAATGCAAGGTATTTGCAGTCCAGGTTAAAATGCAAACCAGGTGCTGTAGGTTGTACTTCTGTTCTTGCACGTGCAGCAGTCCCTGCCTGAAGGCCACGACTTGTCCTAAACATCAGCACAGGGTTGTCCATTTTTATCTCAGCAAACAATTGCTACTTACTATTTTTCATGCCTAAAAGCCACTATGTATGAGAGGCGTGAAAGCTGTTGCTGGTTCAACTGACGTTTCACACAGCTGTATAATTTACAGCAGGTGCTACATATATCACAATGATGGGTTTCAGCTCAGAAGTGGCTCTGCCTCCTCAATATCAGGGTACAGCATGCCAGGAAGCTGTTGTTTCAGCTAGACTGACAGCTTTTTAGAAATTCTGTTTATTGATAAGGTGATGTAAAAAGGACGTGGAGTTGGACATTGTATTGTTTGACCTGGCTGGACATCAGTTGTGTTCTCTTATAGATTTAAACTTCTGTTTGTGTGTGTAATATCAAAGTCCTTTTGCCACAGGAGCACAGTGAGTTAGTAAAGCCTGATAAACAGAACTGGGGCCGGAAGTTACAGAATCACAGAATCACACAATCAGCCAGGTTGGAAACGACCTTGGAGATTACCAAGCCCCACCTATGACCTAACACCACCTTATCAACGAAACCATGCCACTGGGTGCCATGTCCAGGCTTTTTTTAAACACCTCCAGGTGCAGTGACTCCACCATCTCCTTGCACAGCCCATTCCACTGCTCTTTTTCTGTGAAGAATTTTTCTCTAATGTCTAGCCTAAACTTTCCCCGGTGCAGCTTAAGACTGTCCTCTCATCCTGTCACTGGGAGAAGCTACTGACCCCCACCCAGCTACATCCTCCTTCCAGGTAGTTATAGAGAGTGGTAAGGTCACCCCAAGACTCCTTTTTTCCAGGGTAAATAGCCCCAGCTCCCTTAGCGACTCTTTACAAGGGCTTCTAGACCCCTCACCAGCCTTCTGACCCTTCTCTGAGTATGTTTGAGCATCTCAACATCTTTCCTAAATTGAGGGGCCTAGAATTAGACACAGCAGTCAAGGTGCGGCTTAACAAGCCCCTGTGAAATCAGTCAAGATTTAGGAGAGTAAATCCTAAAAATTAAAAGAAAAGTTGTATTGCATTAGCAAGGAGGAATAACAGAGAAATATGTCCTTCTGTTGGTCAGTTGTTTCAAAGCTCATTCACTACTTTCTGACTTTTTGTCCCAATCTCTACCAAAAGTTCTATAAACCTGGCAACGTTTGAAAATGGGAAAAGTAGCTGGCAGTCACTGGATGCCCACGTACCACAGTATGATCAGAAACATGCCCAAAGTTAATCATTGCAAGTGTCCAGGCTGGGAGAGCACATTTCCCATCAGCGGTGACAGTTCCTGTCATTTATTTACTGATAGCGCAACATTGATCCTGGGCTGTGATCCAAAGCCATCTTCCTAGAAATATTGCATCTTTGGGGGTCACAGGGAACTGCTCAGATGACAGCACAAGAGAAGTTTGGTTTAATGCTGTGATTTTTGCTGTGCTTTTCTCTCCATTTGGTTGTAAGAGCTCTTTGTGTCCTGGTGGAGCCACAGCCTGTATGTCTCCCATCAAGGGAATCTGCGTCTCTGAGCCCAGTAGTAGTGCAGGAAAGGGCAATGTGTGACACACATCCCACCACCTAACCCCATGCAATACCTTCCCAGAGCATTTTTCAGGTGACCTCAGACATCTTCCTGTGCCAAGAGCTGGCTCTGCCTGGTAGGGATGCCCAGGTTTCAGGTCTCTACCTCTCTCTGAGGATGTATTTGCCCTTTCGGTACAGATTGCTGCTGAAGTGGATGGAGAACCAGAGGAATGAAGTTAGGATCATCCCATAAACCTAAAAGGAAATAAATGAGACAGGCATACAATTAGGTGTGTAACTGATTATGATGCTCCATCTGTGCAAATAAGCAGTCATAAATATTGCCTGTTGTCACATTTTTCTGAAGAGAGCTGGTTTTTAGTGAACTGGTGAACGTATTTCTGACATGGGAACTTAAAAAAAAGGCAACACATGGTTAAAACATCTGATTGGAATTAGCATAGCACAACTCAAACCTGGCCCTAAAAATAGAAATAAGATGAAACCAGGAAATTCAGATTTCAATTCCTGCCACATTCCTCTATGCAAACAAACATAACTCTCTCATAACAGTAGTCTTTTGTAAAGCTGCTGTGGGGACACAAAAACACAACACCCATGTTTTGTTTGAAGTAAAAAACCCAACAAAACAATCAAACAGACAAACACCTAAGCCAACCCTCAACACTTAGAAATGCAGAGGACAGTGTACTTCCTCTCTATTGTGATACTCTGCCTGGTGTATCACACATCAGGATTAACACAGGCAACATATCCAAGGTAAGGCTGCTGTGGGAAGGATAATGAGGGCTGTAACAATGTGCTCTTTCCTCAAGTATGCCCCAATGTGCTAGTGCCTTTGCTTGCAGCTTGATCTGGGGATATGTGTGCATTGTTGGCCAGGGAACAGTGACATCAGAGCAGCTTTAACCCTCTTTATGTGCTTCCCTTGCATCCTGCCATCACAATAGTGAACTGTGCAGCGAGATTTCCTTTAGCACAGGCTTCAAAGACAGCTGCCTTATCTGGCTATAGCATCAAGCTGTGAAAAAAAGTATATCTATTATAAAAGTGCTCCTCCTTTCATCTGAATATAGCTGCAGTGAAATTTTCCCTATACTTGAGAAAAATTGAAAAGTGACACCAAATATTCACGCATGACTTTACATTTACAGCTCCATAGCAATGCCTAATTGTTTTCATAATTTACTGCTAGCAGTATAAAATACAAATAGTTTGTTCCTCTGAGTTTCACTTAGATGGAGAAGAATTCATGATTGTGTCAAGGTGGACATGAGGCATAAAACAATCTCCAAATACACTTTCAGCCAAGAAAGGTCATCCCAGCTGGGGAGCAGCATGGAGATATCACAGCAGATCAAACCTGCCTTCATGGTGGAGAGTCTCCTGGTACATGCTCTTTTTGGTGTGCATCACCACATGATCAGAGCACTTGTGCTCAGGTAATTACAGTGATACACCTCTGCCAAGCAGTTGGTGGGCAAACAAGAATGCTAGGTTAAATTAGTGGCCCTCCCCGGCTCCAATTTGGGATGCTTTGTCCTCACTGGATCCTGTTTTTCAGGGCCAAAATGTTAAGAGACTGTTACCGTGAAGCCAATGGACACGCTCAGGAGTGAGAAGACCAAGTCCATGTGCTTTTTAAGAAAGTCCTGGATCTCTCGCAGGCAGTCCTGGGAAGAGAGAAGCAAATACCCCTTGCAGCACAGCAGCAGCTTGGTGAGGGGGCTTTATCCCCACAACAGCACTTCCACAGCCTCAGAGAGAAAAGGAGGCAAGAAAGAGGTGCAGCATTCTCCTTCTGGTGCTGCTGCAGCTTGGGAAGACAAACGTCTGTGGTATCATTTCTGTTACTCCAACATGCCTACGGTTTTATTGGTGCAATGCATTTTGGACTGTGGGGGATGTGTGCTTAAGTGTGGTGTTGCAAAAGCTTTTTTCTTTTCACCCGCTGAAAAATGGAAAGAAGGAAATGGAAAGATAGAAAAGCAGAGCACACCGTGATGCCAAATGCATTCCCCAAGGTTACTAATGAACAGCTCGATTTTGAGAGGTGCTGCAAGCATTAATATACATTAGCCTTAAGCATGCCAAGGGCCCTACAGAAATCCCCGAGGTGTTAGCCAAGACAGCCATTTCAGAAATGCAAGAGCATGAACAAGGAAAGAGTGCTCAAAGCAAGGAGTGAATGTAGTGTTGCCACCAAACTCTGTGATTTCCTGTGTTACACAAAGCACATCCTCCCACTCACTTCCCCGCTCCCAAGCGAGGGAAACACAGACCACTAAGTGGGAGGAATGAGTCGCCCATATGATGCCCAGCTTTGTTCTGCTCTCCCTTCCTGCTCTTTGAGTTCCACCCTGCCCTGGGATGGGATGTGACACTCCTGGAGGCTGTGCTTTGAAAGGCTGCCCCTGCGGGCTGATGTGCATCACGTGTGCTGTTAGCACTTGACATCTTCACCTGACAACCTGTTTGTATCGCTGCAGCAGCGTGGTTTTGTTTTTCCTAGAAACACCATCTATTGATGCTGGTGGCTTTAGCGACTCTGGTGGAAGAAAAATGATCGTGCAATAGATTTGCTCTGAGAGTATGAAGTAATAGCTTCAGTGCACAACCAGTTTAATACTGATGGCTTCTCCAGCAGCCTCACTGAGATATTTGAAAGAGCCAGAATGAAGCGTATTTGAAGAAGATACTGCTGGGCATCATCACCCTGCTTCATGAGCTGCTCATTTTAATACCTATGTAATGCCTCAGGGAAAAATGAATTACATCAAATTCCACATTTGCTTTTACTGGAACGCATTTTAAGTGTCAGAAATTAGAGTCATGTGGAAAAGTCAAACAGGGCTTTTTGTGCTCTGATACATGCCTGTGATATTGCACACTCTCTGCAAGCACAGGAGATGAGCAGGAAGCTGGAGGGAAGTGAAAGGCTGCAAACACAAGCATTTTGAAAGCTTTCTAGAGCACTGAAGGAAACTGCATCTGTGTGTCTGAGACGTGCTGATCCACCAGGGCTCTTCCTCCTAATACACAGGATGATAGAGTGATCTGGGTTGGAAGGGATCTTAAAGAGCCCATCCAGTTCCAACCCCCAAGCCATGGGCAGGGACACCTTTCCCTAGACGAGGCTGCTCAGAGCTCCATCCTGCCTGGCCTTAAACACTGTCAGGGATGGGGAATTCATAAATTCTCTGGGCAACCTGTGCCAGTACCTCACCACTCTCACAGTAAAGAAGTTTTTTTCCTAATATTTAATCTAAAACTACTGTCAGTTTCAAGACATTCCCCCTTGACCTGCCATTACACTCTCTTGCAAAAAGTCCCTCTCATCTTTCTTGCAGCTTTCTTCTTTTCCAGAAGGACACAATTAGGTCACCATCTCTCTTCCTAGCTGAACAAAAGCAATCCATTTAGCCATTCCTCACAGGAGAGATGCACCATCCCTCTGATCATATTGGTGGCCTCCTCTGGATTTGCTCCACTAGGCCAATGTCCTTCCTGTGCTGGACCCCAGAGCTGAACACACTACTCCCATGCTGTGTCCAGTGTTATTGAAACAACAAAACCCCAACAAAACAAATCCCAACCCATTTCAACCCCAAACCATGAAAAAGCACAATTCCCATTAACACTTCAGCACCAGTGAGGTTCTGACAGCTAGAAAGTAGAGGCACAACCCCCTATGGCATGGGAGAAACCTTTCCCTTACCTGTCCTTCATCGTGCACTTGGCCAGGTGGGCACGTCTTGTTCTCAACATTGGTTGTGTCCCCAAAAGGGGAGTGCTTCCCACAGCACAGGAACTGGAAGAGAGGGAGAGGTTTGCCAGCTGCCTGCCAGGGCTCTCCCCTTGCTACCAGCTGCTGCAGCAGGAGGTGCTGGCAATGGGCCCCTGCCCAACCCAGTCAGGGTGGCAAGGAGCAAAGCATGCAGGAATCAACAACAATGCAGGCTAAATTCAGGAGAGGGGGACAGATCTGGCCTCAAACTTGCTCATGCTCCTCCAGGACTGCTGCCTGGGACTGGGGCCAAGCCTTCCCTTTCTAGTCATACTAATGCTCATAGTGGCTGCTCTGGAAAGCCCAGGGATGCACAGACTCATGTTTCCAGTGATTGTTATGGGCCAAGAGGATCCCCAGCAACACCCAGCATGGAACTGGTTTCTTATAGCTGCGGTGCACTGGAGAGTTTGGAGCTCTGGCAGAAGGGAAAAAAAAAAAACAAAAACAAAAAACAGGAGCAGAAAGACTGCTTCTGGGTCAATTCAAGTGGCAACTAAAATAAGTAACTGGTGAAGCCAGGCATTGTGCCTGGTTCTTCTTGTCAAATGGGACCCTGGGACTGCTGCTCCACAGCCCTGAGAGCAAGCACTTCCATGCCTGGTCATGGCTCTGAGGGCCATCATCATCACTGCAAACATTTGCCCTTTCTGTGTTTTGAGAAGCATGGATAGAAACAGCCTTAAAAAGTATTTGTTATGATGATTTAAGAAAACACAGAAGGTTACAGGGAGTTGTGTGGGAGGTAACTGGAAACAGCTGAGCAGAGCTGACCTCCCCATCCAGCCTTGCTGAGGGCCATGAAATCACTCCCCAAACAAGCCCTGCTGTGTGAGGGAATGGCATCTCCTTTACTCAGCAGGCATTCGGGAGTTTCTCACTGTGGGGGACATCCTCACTCATCTCCTGTGGCTTTGGGGGCAAGTATCCTCCCTGTGCTCTGGGTAACCTCCCTTGCTTACCTGCTGAGCTACAGAAAAATCCCTATGCCAACAGCATCATGGCTAGTGGTTTTTGGGAGCCTGATAGCAGTCTCCAGCTGTGTAAGAGGCCACTTAGCCTCCAGTACTCCTCAGACACAAACTTGAGGGTAAATAGGAATAACCGCATGCAAATACTATTGCTGGACTATGTAGAATTCCTGCCCCCTCCTCTCTACTTGACCAGGTGCATATCCACACTCTCGTACCACAGATAGGGAGCAAGTCACAGTGGCTGCTGAGACAGAAAATACTATGGCAGCTGCAGGGTGGAAGCTTTGTAGATCTTGCACCACAGTGATGCTCAGAGAGGCGACCCTTTATTCCTGTTGATAATCTGGTTGGTCAGATCGCAAAAGGAAGAATAGGAAGGGAGGAACAAGCTCCACAGCAGGCTGGAGGACTCAGTTCTTGAGGGAAAATGGCATTGCAGAAATTATGAGGTAGAGCACAGGTGTCAGCCCCAGCCTCCCAAAACCCAGGGTAAGGTTTTCTCCTGCAGGTGAAAGACAACTTACTGCTTCATGGATGGCAGTCAGCTCGTGCCTCCTGAAGCTGGAGGTGTTCCTCCTCACCTCCTCATACACGAAATCATACACATCCATCATGCTGTCTTCCACCTGAAATGAAAGACACATACAAAACACTGATCACAGTCATCTCTGAGGAGAATTGTGCTCTTCCTGATTTTCACTGAAGCTCTCCCTGGTATAGCAATACAAGCAGTGCAGCTACCAAAACGACCCCCAGGCAGCAGCAGGAGCTGGAGTGTGACCCGCCATGCACTAAGGAGCTGGGGTCTCACCAGCTGATGGCTGGAGCTTTTGGCCAGTTTTGGATTTTGTGTCAGAGAAGAACTTGAGTGCCTGCGACCAGTGTGCCTCTGAATCCCTCTGCCAGCCAGGGATGATGCCATCTCCCCATTCTGAAGGTGGTACTGTGAGGACAGGCACACATGACCATGAGATGCTAAAATACAAACGTAAGAGGACCTCGGAGACTTGGTGTTATCTAAGTGGCAGAGCCATTTCTCTGAACAGAGTCAAAAAAATAACGGGAGTAATTCAGTAGTGAGTCACACCCTAAATATTTACCAAATGTGTGAGAACTTGAAGCTTGACAGATCTCAGCCAACTCCCACTAGGGGTGTCAGAGGAAAAAAAAAAAGGCAGCTGCCTTTAGTGCCTGGAGTCAAAATCTTATTTCTCCCTCTCATTTTCCCTTGCTTCCTCAGCAGCACCGGTCTGAGGGGCCCTGCAGTCAGTGCTTGTTTTTCAGAAGGGAAAATCGATGGGACAGACAGGCAGAGCGGGTGACCACATAGGGAAGCCTCTGGGAACAGAGCCATCTCCCAGTGAGGCTTTGCAGCTCAGTCTGAGGGTTCACACTTGGAAATTACTCTAAGGAATAAAACCCCATCACTCTCTGCTCAGGGGTGAAACCACAATCATTCAAAGTGGTAACATCTATTACTGCAATAGTGCTCTGTCCTGCTCAGTTGTCCAAAACACAAGCAATAAACAGAGGGTGATAACCAGAGAGGGAGGCTACATTATTTGTGGCCAGATTGGCTCTGTGCTTCCAGGAACAGAGTTTGAAGGCACACATCAAAAGATTTTCCATGGCTATCAACATGACATAAGAGTTTCCAGTGACAGACAGAGCTCAGGTATTATGGGCCAAGAAAAAAGTACTCCATGGCAAAATGTGTGACACTGAGCTGTCGCACACAGGTGAGGAAGGAGGATGCTCCTTTTGTCCCCCTGGTGTGTCAGAGTGCATGAAGTGGGGTGGGTGCAACAGTGAGACCAGACTTCTAGATGACTTCTGTACTAACCTTCCACACAGCAAACCTTATAACCCAATAAAGAGGAAAAGATCCAAGCTTTTCTAACTTCTTGTGGGCTATGAAATAGCTTTCCAGAAGCAGCAATTAAATAAATGGATTCGATAAAAAGAACGTTCATTTCCACTGAAGAATTGGATTAAGAATAATGAAAAAAGAATAATCTTTTGAGCTCCTCTTGTGGAGAAAGGAACAACAGAGCAGCAGGTTTCTTAATGTAAGAGATTATTACCTTTTGAATAGCCTCATCCCAGTCTAAGATGTAGGAGTAAAAACCAACATACATACGTGTTTTGCTAAGGGAAACAGCGCTCTATGTGCAATATTTGTCTTTTCACATTTACCATGAGGGTCAAGATGCTGAGCTTCCCTCTAAAAGGCCTAATATTGGATAATTTAAAAAGGAGAAAAAAAAAAAGGTTCAAGCAAGTGGTTATGTTCAAGCAAGGCTTCAAGGGGGAAAGCATTCCAAAAGTTTAACTACTTTCTAAAGGTCTCTTGAAATCTGGGCCAGGAAATACTGAGAGAGGTAGCTGTTTGAAGGATATGAGCAGATAGGAAAGAACTGAAGGAACAAGATGCCCATAACAAAACAGTGGCTGAAAATTATTTCAGCTGTTGGAAACAATAACTGAAGAAATCACAAGCAGTCATAATTTCACAGCCAGCTCAGCTACAGTGATGGAAATGATAATGGTAATCTGCAGGTACAAAACGAGTACTAAAGACTTCAACTGAACCATTTCAGAGCTTGCTTGTGAGCTGACTTCTCAGTTATCTACAGATTTTTTATTTCTCATTTTGTCCAGCAGCCTCCAAGAGCTGAAAACACAAATCATTAAATGGAAAATGTTTAATAGCAATAATTTCCTTTTAGAATGTGTGTCTGGGCAAGCCTAAGAGTACAATTTGCTGATTAGTCATTCTCAGCATTTCTATCTAGCAATTATATCTAGGATTTATATCCAGACATTATCTGAATAGGCTATTCAGATCCTAGTAAGCAAATATCAAACTCTAAATCCATTTTTCTAAAGAGTGAATTGCATGTAGTTTTGCCACATCATCTTTCTGATTTTTGCTAGGATCATTTGATTTTAGAGGGGAAAACTGCTGTTTTCATACAACATAGAGGTCTGTTTTCAAAGACTACTGCAGACAGCTTTCTCATTTAAATACTTCAGAGGTAGGCAGATAGTAGAAAATCTCACTATTTATCACTGGCTGCTTCCTTCTCTGCAGAAGACTGTGCCACAGAGCATACAAGAGAAGACAAAGGAGAGTAAAGCATCACACTTAGCTGCCAGGGATGGGGTTATGTTTATTCTCAGAGCTGCAGCCAAGCTCTGAGGCATGGGTCATGCACGGCAGCACCTATCCAGCCCAAAATATCGTGCTTGCTCATGCATGCCTGATGATGTAAAAATTAAAACCTGAAAGCATGAGAGAGTCACCAGGTAGTTTCATTACTTATTTGTAACATTGCTACATCCAGCAGAAGTTCATTCCCATGTTTTCTGTTGACCCAGCTCCTAACACAGTGAAGAGCTGGACTGCAGCACTGCTCTGTACTCAATTGCCATCCTCAACAGATTCCCATCATACACTCCCCTCCTGTGCAACATGGAGTCCATTGCCTCAAGACAAGTTTCTTTTTCTATATCTTACACTGGTTGTTGGGGGAAAAAATATTTAAAATAATCAGTGTGCCTTCTCTCATGTTTAAGCAACAGCATGACTGTTGAGTTTGAGTGCTTACACTCAAATAATAACACACATAATGTGCTTTAAGATAGAGCTGTGCCCCATCACTTAAAGTACTTAGCACACAATGGGCAGATACAGCTAGAGAAGAGAAAGTCCATCTGTTTTTTGAAAGATCTTTCACTCCTTTCACACATAAGCATCATAATAGTCAAGTAGATTTTCCTGTTCCTAGTGACAGGCTGTGATCCACTGCTGGAGGAGTTTCTGCTGGACAAAGCTCTCCCTTGGAGGGAGACTGAGCCCACAGTGCTCATCAGGAAGAAACAACAAGAACTGAAGATAAAGCATCAGCTGGGCTTTGGTTAAGAACAATCTCCACCTTGAGTGATATGGAGGTCGCACCTTACGAGTAATTCTTTTCCTGGAAGAAGCTGGGTGAAATGTTTCAGCTCTAAAACAGGTAAATAATTGCTGCCTCCCACTTCTGTCTGCATTCCTTAATAAAATATTCATGTAGGAATTATATTGATGGGTTGCTGGATACAACAAATGGAAAATCACCACTGAAATTGATGCAGCTGACTCCAACTGACTCAGAAAGTACCATTTTTCACTTTAAGTAAAAGAAAAAAGGAATTTTGCAATTGTTTATCATCCTCTAAATCCTTTATTCCCCAAGAAGCAGAATGTATGACTGCAGGAAGACATGTACTCTAAGCAATTAGAGTTCTTGCCCTTGGCTATTAAAGTTAAAGCAGATTTCCACCTTACCTCCAAGAGGAAAACTGACATTTTTGACTTTGGTTATTTATCAGGATAATTTTTATCTATAACTGGACTTGGAACAGAAAGATGAGACAAGATCTGCCTGCAGTTCCTGATGCCTTTGCAAGTCAAAGGTGCCAATGAATCCCAATCCTACTGCCAGTGAATGTCTGTGTCTAGGCAACCAGGAAGTGTTGCTTAGGTGGGAACTAATGTAGACTTGTACAAGAACAATGGTCTGAGTCTTAGTGAACCACCTTTGAAACTGCTGGGTAAAAATGGGTTGGGAAAAATCTCTTGGCAAAGCTCAAGGAGAATATAGCGAAAGGAGATGTCAGGATTGCCTCAAAGATAAACCCGCCTTCCTCCTTTCCAATAAACAGGAACACTCTTGACATGGCAGAGGAGGAAGACAAGCATGGGAAGCAGGAGGAGGATCCTCCTCTCCTGTGGGTCTTTGTGCCTTTGAGGAAACAAACTGAGCAGATGCAGTGCAGGCACAGAAAAAACTGCAACCTCAGCACTTTGTGTTCTTACAGCATCACCACAGAGGATTCACTCAGCAGCCTCACTCAGAAATGTCCCTCTAGAGGTGGCTACTGCAGACTCCCACACTCAGCTACAAACCACAAGTCAGACAGTTAAGAACTGAAACTGGAATAAAGTAGTGAACTCAGACAAAACTCTTCCTTATTCCAGGAAGAAAAACACTTCTGCATTTGCTGTCTTTGTCTTCTTTTCCCTCCCCAGTGTGCAGAAATGCATGTGTTCACAGTGTGTCAGAAACAGGGGTGGGAACAGATGCAACAGCCTGGGTTTGGGCAAAGCAATGATGCAACTGCAGTGCAACAGAGGAGAGAAGGCCACTCTGGGGGCATTAGCCAGGCCACAGAGCAACTCCTACCACATGGACAGAGCACATGCTAAGATGAGCTTCCCCCATCCATGCTCAACCAAGCCCCATCTAACACAGTCATTGCAGCTTGCTGAACGTTTTTGCTTCCTTCACTGTACCTCAGCTCCTCTCCTTTAGAGCCTTCCTCTAGCCAGTCATCCCCAGAAATGCAGGCAGTACTGCAAATCAGAGCAGCCTTTGAGGTCTCCCGTGGAAAATGGCACAAGAAAAGGAGGTGCTGCTCCCCCTCTGACTGACAGTGGTCAATGGGGACCACTGATGTCAGGAGATCCAGATGAGGCTTTTAGCCAAATGGTTTCCACCTTTTTTTCCCCATGTCTGTATATAAATACAGAATTTTTATCTATCTATACATTTATACATGAAAAAAACCCCAAGCCAAACCATATGGAATTCCCTCTACTTTCTGGTATATACACAGGAGACAGACCAAAAACTGCTGAGGAACAAAAAATTCAGAAAAAACAAAAACACTCTCCAGCCTCAGAACTTCCATCCTGTTCTTTCACAAAACATATAAAACATGAGCAAGTGCTGAGCTGTTACACTGCTCACCTCCTCATTTTCTATCTCCATTTCCCCAAAAGAACAGCAGATTCTAGCTGTTTGGGTGCTATACATCTCTCTTGGCCCATGGGCAGAGGGACTTTAGAGCCTCATGTTCAGCCAAGCCATAAAACCCAGAGGCCACCTCTGTGCTACTCAAATGCAACATTGCTCTCTGTCTGTGACAGAGTACCAGATGCTTTACAGGGAAGTGCAGGCAGTTAATCAATATCAAGAAGGATTTTTTTCCCCTAAATCCTCCAGATCTATGGCTGCACACCTATGAATGTCACCAGTATATCAAGATCCTTCTGGATTTTTTTTTTTTATTAGCTTTTTATGTTTGCTCTTTGTTTGTTGTTTGGTGGGTTTTTTTTGTTTGTTTTTTTTTTAGTTTATTTAAAAAAACTTCACATTTTTGGTCCATTTTATTACAGAATTGCAAAGCCAACAGGCTGCCAAGGGCCCACACTGACCCTTTGTATCCCTGTCTTTCAAAACATACAACCCAGAAATTTGTGAACACCCCCTCCCCAAAATTGTGGTCAAATTATCTCAGCCATCCCTACACTTTCACCTGTAGCACTTGAAAACAGTGTCAGACAAGACTGCTTCCCAACAGAAAGCACTGAACAACACTGAAAACAGTTTTAGCTTATAAACCAGTGGTATCAACAATAGAGCCAGACCCAGAGCAGCCCTGTCACCTCTGAGCAGGTGGTGGCTGTCCTGCTGTGGTGGGCATCCTACAGGTGCATGAAGGTTGGATGTGCTGCAGCAATGGCAACCATGTGAGTGGCCTCAGGTGACACTGCTGGAGATGGGAGCTCCAGCTCCAGCTCTGCCACAGAAAGCAGCAGAAACGGGGCCATGTGGGTTCAACGCCAGGGCAGCCATAAATTATAGAACCCGTGAGTGCAAATGCCTGTGTGGAGGCTCAGACAAAGGAGAGCAGTGTCTTGCTGGGGGGAGTGGGCTGTCGCTGGGTGGTGAGAACATAAACACTGGGAAAGAGGCACAGTGTTTAAAAATGTTAAGGAAGAGGGAGGGGTTTCCCCATTTTTTTTTTTCTTTTCCCATGGAGTTCAGACTGGGAAAAGCTTGGTGCTTTTAAAGCGATTGTGCCTCCTAGATTAGCAAGAGTGAGGAGCATGTCAGATAGTTCACAGCGTTTTCACAGCAACATCAGTGATTTTTGTAAATGCTCTTGAAGACCCCTGTGAGGGGCTAGAATCCTGATCCAGCCCCCCTGAATCAAAGCCCAAAAGGAATCTACCTGTATGCTTCACATCTGGTTTCAGAAAACACCTGAGCACACCTTCAGCTTGTGTTTAAGGCCCATTAAAGTCTCCAGGATTTCAGCCTGCATTTAAGTCCCTGTAAGACATTGCCACAACACACACCAGAGGCAGCAATGGCAGACACAAACACACCCTAGGATATCCACAGAGGAAGGACCTCTGCAGTCCCACTTAAGAAATTAACTCGGAAGTGATGGGCTGTTTCCTTACATACCTGCAGAAAGAAGATGTATGTGCTGTTTTTATGCACAGTAAGAGATGATTTCCCTCCTGGAGACTCAGGCAATGCTGTCTCTGGCTTTGCAAAGGTGCTGCTTGGGAGGAAGACCCACAGACAGAAGACCAGTGCTGATTCCATGTGCAGAGGAGGGAGGAGGGAAGCTGCTTTGTTCAAGAACAAGACCCAGATGTGGCAATGTTTGTTATTTAACAGCTGTAACTGTTAATTCCAGCTGTGTACCCCAAGCTTTCTAACAAGTTAGAAAATCACCATCTCAAAAGGTACCACCTTGCTTGCTAACAAAGCATGGATGACTCCATTTCCACCTCCCAGCATGAGGAGGGGAGAGCAGACAAGTTTCTCTGAAGGAAGCAGAGCAAGGCTACAGGAGAATCAGGATGTAGACAAATGGCTTGTATTCATTCTTTGCCCATAAAAAGCTAAATCCTTGCATTTATTCTTGAAGTACAAGCAGCGCAGCACAGAGGGCCTAATGCCTTTCCACTCATGTGTAGCCAAAAGCCACGGGTGAAACTCATTTTGAAATCACCCAGCAACCTGAGAAACCACTCAATAATTAAGAGATCACTGTATCACTGCAGCTAAGTCAAATCCAAGCAAGCTCTTCATTCAGAGGACATGGTGAATCAGGCCTTTACAGAAATTTGCACCAGTTTCAAATTCCTGAGTTGGGAAATTAGAATTTAATCTGTTTTATGCTTTTACCTGTGAATGAATCTCTGTAATCAAAATGCCCATTCTGTTGCAAAACTACTTTTACATTGCAGCAATTTTAGTGTCACTGACTCACCCTACAATCCTGGCTTATGGGGCCAAGGCCACAGGGCTACAGGAAGAACTGGCTCAGCTGCCGCAGAGAAAGGGAACAGCAGAAGGTGATGTGGAATAGAAACTCCTCTGGCCTCTTTCACAGCAGGGCCCAGAACACAACCCAAATCTCAGGTTCAGCAAGATGAAGTGCCAGGTCCTGCACTTTGGTCAAGTGAGGTCAACAACCTCATGCAGCACTACAGGCTTAGGTAACAGTGCCTGGAAAGGGGCTCAGTGGAAAAGGACCTGGGGGTGCTGGGTGAGAGCTGACAATGAGCCAGCAGTGCCCAGGTGACCAAGAAGGCCAAGGGCATCCTGGCTTGTATCAGCAATAGTGTGGCCAGCAGGGCTAGGGCAGGGGTTGGCCTTGATTCCTGCATCCAGTTCTCGGCCCCTTACTACAAGAAAGTGATTGAAGTACCAGAGCATGTCCAGAGAAGGGCACTGGAAGCTGGTGAAGAGTCTGGAGAGGAAATCCAGTAAGACGGAGCTGGGGGTAGTTTGGCCTGGAGAAAAGCAGACTCGGGGGAGACCTTATTGCTGTCTGCAAGTACCTGGAAGGAGCTTGTAGCACGGTGGAGGTTTGTCTCATCTCTTAGGCAACAGCATAAGAGTGACATAAGTGACAGCATAAGAGCCTCAAGCTATTCCAGGTTCAGGTTGGACATCAGGAAGAATTTCTTCACTAAAGGGGTGGTCAGGCATTGGAATGGGCTGCCCAGAGATGCAGTGGAGTCACTGTCCCTGGAAGTGTTCAGGAAATAACTGGACATGGCACTAAGTGCTCTGATCTAGTTGACAATCAAAGGTTGGACTTAATGATCTTAGAAGTGTTTTCCAACCTTAATGATTCTGTTTTTGTAGTTTGTTAGTTCTCCATGGCCATCTCTGCTCCAGTCTCTGCAGATAGGTTTGTAAAGCAGCAGTTAATGGGTGAGGAGAGAAAGGAAGCTGGGGAGCAGGAGAAGGAAGCAGTAGCTCTCCCCAGCAGCTGTGCTAGATATGGCAGGTCTCTCCTACACCCCTCTCTGCATTCCACATCCCTGATCTTTTTGGCCATGTTGTGAATGACACAGGGACCTCACTTAAACAGGCAGCAGTTTGTGGGAAAGGAACTGCCATAAAAATAACTTTGGAAAACAAGACAGCTCTTCAGCTTCCGGAACCAGGACTTCCTAATGTGGCTGAAAACCACCCAAAAACCTTGTGATTTCTGTGGTTACCACAGCAGTTCCAGCAAAGACCTTGTGTAGAGGTTATCCCATTCTCTCCGCCCTCCCATGCACGTCAGTGTCTCGTTTGCTTTGATTGCGCCACTGTCCTTCCTCAGACAGGTTTGCAACACTTCCCTACCAAGACCACATCTCTCACCAACAGGAGGAACGATTTGGATGCAATCTTTTAGGATAAAGCATGATAAATCTCAAGTTCATGACTGCTGCATGTCTGGCCTACATCACTTTAAGAAAAGAGACTATGGTGACATTGAGTCCATCTGGAATGTGGATAACTTGAAATTAAAACATTTAACATCTGTCTGAAAGAATTCATCCAGAAGCTACAGGAGGTCATGAAAGCAGGAAAGAATGGAAAATGAGAAGATTCGTTTTATTTACAGTGCCCAGGTCTGCGAATATCAAATATTTACAAATAACTCTTCCTTTCTCCCTGCCCAGCTTCTCTGTAGGAGTGCTGTAAAAAAGGCCCTGGCAGAGCCACACAGGCAAAAACCTCATTTTCATCATGTTCAAACAACATTTCTACCTATTGTCTCTTGATAATAACCATGAAAACAGTTTTTCAACTGTGTACTGGGGTTTACTGTTTCAGATTATTTTCTGTAAGAGGGGTCTGCTTTATGAAGAAAATGTGGATTTTTTTTTTAATATATTTTTTTTTACCAACAGGAGTAAACCACTGAAGCATCTGCCATGGATTACTGCAGGGGAGACCTCCCATCCCCAGCTTGCAAAGGGAGGGAAGGACTCTGTTTTCAGTGCTGTGTTCGGCACCTTGCCAGCAGGGAGGGAGAGGACAGGAACTACTGCCACCAGCTCCCAGCTGGCATTTCCAAAATGAACAGCCTAATTTTCTGTCTGGCATTCCACTGGAAAGTCAATGTATTTTTCATGGGAAAAACTGAAATTTTTGTTCTAGCCATGAACATGGGGGCAGTACCCCTCAGTGCTCTTAGTGATTTAGGCACGTGTAATGGCCATATTCATTATTATTTAGTTTCACATCCTCAGTTCCATTCCTTTCTTGATAGCTGTGTACATCCCATCATGCTTACAAGACACCCACTCACTTGGCTGGGCTTGATTTCCCCCCTCCCAGACTGCCAGAATTAACTATTTTTGAGACTACTGACATGCAGTAGGCAGCAGAGGAAACCTGCTTGAATTTGATTCTTTATTTTGAGAAAGACAAGCAAACAAACACCTCTGTAATGAGGCTTAAGAAGTCATCTCCCTGCTTCATTCAATTTTCTATATCACTGTGCTCCTGTCCTGGAGGGGTGGACACATCTGCAATTCTTTCTGTCATCTGTATTTTTCTCCCACATCTGTATTTCTCTCTAGTGAGACAGGTTACTTTTCAGTCAAAACGAAATTTCCATATGCTCTGTAAGTGACACTTCTAATTAAATCTTCCTCATTTATATTCCCTGCTTTTCATTGGATTTTAGGAAGCAGAGAAACACAACATGGTCTCTAATGGTATTTTTTTTCTGCTGTCAGAAACGCTGCTGGTGTTCTTTGCCCAGAAAGTCAACCTTTTACAGAAACCCCTAATTTTGCCTAGTGGAAGCTGTTTTGCTTACAGAAACCCAACCAATTACCAAAGCTAACCACAACCATGGGTACATTTGTGGGCAGGGCATTCAAAGCAAAAAAACCCCATGAAAATAATTTGAAGTAAAAACAGATGTAGTGATTAAGAAATATACAAAGCAATACTCCTTAAAATATTTTCAGCAAAATAATTTTTGCATGGCACATCCCTGTATTACATAACCCAACATACAAGCTTTTTCTTGCAGTCTTTTTATACCCTACACCATGTAGGATTAAAACTAAATAGTCTATTTAGAAAACACAATTTCACAATGCCAACTAGGCAGTTTTGGTGCCATTCCTCCTTTACTGACACGGCCTTTACTTCAATCTACAACTTAATGTCTGCAGAAGAATGAGGAAAGCGTGCTCCCTTCTGTGTTGTTCATGAAAACCGAATTATTTCCATATTAAACTGTTAGTCGGAATGTAATAAATGTTGATGGTTTTGCCTGAAACAATAAGAAAAAAAATAAAGAGGTTGTGGAAAAGCATTTTTTCATGGATGTCTCAGCTCTGATTGAATCCACTTTAGCTAGTTAGGCATACAGATAAAAGATGCCATTGGGCCTTCAGCACTTACCCCAACATTTCCAAAGCACTTGGACAAATTCACAGACGAAAAGCCCAGTGAGAACATTAAAGGCAAAGGCACCAGCAGATGCCACCAGCAGACACCTGGGCCATAAGCTGCTGACATCTGAAAAAGCATTGCTTTGTGCTCGCTGGGTTTGTATGCTGCTACCTTGGCTAACAGCACATCAGCCAAAAGTCGCCTTGGCCAACATCTCCTATCATGGCCAACAACTTTAGCCTGGTCCAGTGTAGCCACCTGCACATTTCAAAGGATTTTCAACTACTGTGGGCACTGGCCAGCTCTGGGAAAACTTTCTATAGAAGCAGGACCTTATCCCTCACCTTAACTTTGACTCTGCTTTCAGGACTGGGTTTTAATTTATGCACAGGACAGGGCTCCATGTGCCTGCAAAAGCAACTGCCACAGTCCTAGAATGGACTGAGTCTCTGGGATTTTGAAAGTTGTGCTCCTCCATCACAGAAGGAAACCTCAATGCCAGCCTTCTGACACTTCAGACTGGTCTTTAATCACCCCCAATACATGTAACCCTAAAAAGATGAGCATCAATCCCTAATTCACTGGCATGGTGTTCCAAGTTGCATCCTCATTGCAGGAGATGGCACATGCCCAGGGCTGGGGAGGAGCAAAATAGAGGCAAGGATTGAGCCACTCCATGAAACGCCTACCAAAGTCCCAAGCACTTCTCTGAATTATTTTGGTACTTGCCAAAAATAGCAGCGTTCTACTTTCAAAAGAAAGATGTAATGATTTTTTAGACTCCCAAGTCTCTTAAATTTTATATTTTTTGAGTGCAGGGATGCAAAAAAGGGGAACAAAGACCAACTTACCCAGCACCTTGCATCTCCCACATCACCCATCTACCACAGCACCGGCAAGCTCTGGGTTAGCAATTCAAAACCCAACTTTCTTCCAAATTCAGCCTCCTATAATCTTCTCTTTCTGGTCCAGCATGATAATAACCCAAAACACCATTTTTCACTCTTGTGTTTTTCATGAACCACTGCTGCATGTTAATAGACACATCTCCTGGGTGCTTCTCCTAGCCCCTGGCAGGAGAACAACCTGCCATTGCCTTCGAATAGAGGCTCCTGATTGACATTAGCAGGAATTAGAACCAGCTGGAAATGACTTTTCAAAAGTCAAGCATCTCATTTAAAATAAAACAAAACAAAACAAAGCAAACATCCCCTTAAAAAAAAAAGAATCCCAAAGCTAAGGAGACTTGCATTTTGTTTTGCCTACAGCACAAAACATTTGCCCTGCATGAGGTTTTCCATGGGCTTCTCCCTTCAGATGATCCCAGTGAAGAGGCAGCTGGTGAAGGTGACCCTGTTCTTCCAAAGGACAAATGCAATAGAGCATGGATCTGATAGACCTCAATATGGATGGCTTAATTAACACCAGATGTCCCTTTTATGGGAGAAATAGTTGCTACAAAAAAAATCTCTGACGAGATGCTGGTGGTATTTCCTAGCAGCCAACACTTACCTCCGTGCTGTGTGTGTATCTCCAGCAGGCAGCTGGGATCAATCCACAAAAGGCCAGAGCAAAACAGAAAAATCCCTGATGATAAAGAGGAAAAATACCAACAGTTACAGCCTGGGGAGAAAAATACCCATTTGCAAACACAATCAGTACATATTTAATATGCTTGTTTGAGCAAGTTTCATTAAAGTTTAAACATCACCTTCTTTTAATATCCCTCATAATGTCAGTTACTTAAAAGAAATTAGATGGACAATAATGTGGTTCTCCAACAGGAGCCCTCTCATTATACTGTGGCCAATTGAAGAGTTTACCAAAAAACTAGGCAGCTTCCTGCAGAGCAGTTAATCTATTCTACCCAAATTCCTCTTGGACAAAGAAAAGGAGGTATAAAACATTATATTTACAGTATACTTCCCTTCTGCTGCAGGACTGTGCTCCAGAATAGCATTTCCTTACTCATGGGATACAATCCCTTCATTTAAAACTTGGCTATTGGCTTCAAAGAGGGGAAAACCCACATGAATGGTCCATAAAGAAGCAAATAACTGGGACAGAGATAGAAATCAGCCTGCTCTGGAAGAGGAGCTGGACTTATTCTGTGAGCAAGGTGGCAGCTGGATGGCCTTCCTTAGATCAGCACCATTCTAGTTAGACAACAGGATGACAGAAATATAATCAAAGCCAGAAACTGACCTTGAAGTGTCTAAACAATAACAGCAATGATGCAGGACATGGCTTGACTTTTTTCTTCTTTTCTAGGCTTGCAGAGCTGGAAGTTACATGCTTTGTGTTTTTATTTGAACAAATCTGGACAAAAAAAACCCACACACCCTGATATAAAAAGCACTCGCCTGCTGTGACAGCTGGACCAAATGATCTTGTTCACATTAAAAAAAAAAAAAAAAAAGAGGAAGGGAAAAGTGCCTGTAAAGTGTGTGAAGGCTAAATGGGCTTATCCAATATGAATTCACAGTTTAGTCTTGCAGTGACAAAAGATGATGAATCGGTTGAAAATTAATGCCCTTGCAAGTTTTTCCATGAAACTGAACGTCTTTCAACATAACATTATGTGGGAAACTTACCCAGCTGACTGTACCTTATTTTGATTTCTGATTTTTTTCTATGACTGTTTTCATTGTGTGATATAGTTGAAATAACCTGAAAAAGTTCAACTCTTTCATGAAATTTTACCAAACTCAAGCTTAAGTGAGGAAGAAGAACATTGATTCTACTAGTTCTGGTTCACAAAAGAAATTGCTTAAAAGATATAGTTAAAAAAAAAAAAAGCTCCAAACTCATGCATAAGCAGCAAGAAAGGAAAGTGTGCTACTTCAAATCCTGGAAATGAAAGTGAATGTGCCAGTAAAATCCTTTTGCTGGCTGTTGTCCATCTGCTCTGTTTCTCTGCTCTGCCTGGGGACTTCGCTCCTGGAACAAGACTGCCACTGACATTCACCACTTTCTTTGGGGCCGCCCTGCTTCAGGCTCTGCATGAGACACTGGGGAAAACCCTGGTACAGCTCTTACGAAAAATCTTAAATTATGTATGTCCAGTCTCTCCTTTCATTTATTTTTTTGGCAGCTGCCCGACCATATAGATGATGAGATCACTCGTTGCCTTGCTAGGAGCTAAAATGAGATTACCCAAGACTCTAAAGAAGAAGAGAGGAAAAGTCTCACCAAACACTGACATGACAAGGTGGCTACATGTCATGAAGATGTGGAAGAGCTCGCAGGGCAAGATATCTCAGACCAAAACCCAGTTGGAGTGCGGGGTTCAACCCTGCAGGTACAACACAAACTGGAGGGAGGAGGTGAGATTACACAGGCATGTCAGGTTGCTCCTCAATAGGACCAAACCCTGCATATTGCACTGCCTCCAACAACTTCCCCACCAAACAAACATCATTTTCACCAAAATCAAGTTTAAAGACAAGAAAATTTTTTAAAAAAGAAAATTAGTCAGGTGGAAAACCCAGCACTGATAGCAATGTGACCACTTTTGTGCATTTCATTCCATTAAAGTTATAATTCAAGTGACCCACCATGAACCTGGAGAGTGTGAACAACAGGATGCCACTGACAACCCAGATTTCTTCCCCTGTGCTCTCCCTTCCTTCCTCAGCAGCTCCAGCACTTAAAACATCTCTCTGGGGACAGAACCCCCAGAAGATAAAAATCTTGCTTCTCATCTTCCCTTCCTCAGCTCCACCCCACATCTCAGTCCTTCAGCATCAGCTCTCCCTTTATTTCTGTCTGGTTTCTCTGGGAATACCAAGATGCAGCCCCTTGGGAAGCTCTCCCTCCATCCAGCTGGTGCACAGCAATTACATGGCTCCGAGAACATCCTATAAATGAATTATAGCCTGCTTTTTCCCTTCCCAGCCAAAAGACTTTTGGAAGAGCAACTTTCTAATTACATTAGAAGACATTTGGAGGGAAAAAAAGAGGCAACATGCAGTTTGCATACAAAATGTGGAAGGGTTGAGGCTGGTTCACCATCTCCCAGACCCTTGGAGCTCCTAGAACCACCGACAGGCTGCTGCCTGCTCCCTTTGCAAGAGACAGTCACATCAGTCCCGTGGAGGGCTGCCACTAGGCAGACATCAATTACTCTTCTATGAATGACCTTGCTTCCATCCTTGCTGCAAGGAACAATTTCTCTCTCACAGACTTGGCAGAATCTGCAGGAACAGCACCCTGTCTGTTGGTTGGTGCTCCTTTTAATTCACCTTTCTGATGCTTCCTCTTTGGTGAAGGGGGGCTGCTTTGGATGAGGGAGGCATCCTTTAGCTCATACTGTGCTCTGTAGCTGTGTTCTGCCAAACTCCCACACTTCCAGGGAAAGAACTGACCTCTGCCCTGCTCTGCTCCAGCTGCTTTTTGGTGCTGCTGTGGTCATTGCAAGGACCAGCTCTCTACCAGAGTACAGAGCCCAGGGGCAGGGAAAGGGGGGCAAACTTCACATGGAATCCATCAGGTTGTGTCCCTCCCTGCCTGACCTAGTTCATCTAAAAGCACGCAATGTTTCTGCCCTTCTGCAGAGCAAACACAAGTCAGTGACATCAGTCTGAAAGAGGAATCTGTCCTCAGCACCAGCTCTGCCACTGGCACACAGATGCCTCACTCAGAAGTGTTGCACCATGAGGGAGAGCACAGGAGGCAGATTAAATTAGAAAGGAAGATGCTGAAGTGTGCTGCAGTGATATTAAGGACCCTCTACACACTGGCCTACACCTGGGTATAATAAAGCAAACAGCCTGTGCTGTGTGCTGGCCCTACTAGCTCATCAATCTTGATGAAAAACTGGGTTATATTGGGCATTCACTGAGGCTTTTTCCACTGAATTTTTTTGGAACATCTGCTCCATCTTGAACACAAATTTTCCTCTATACTAGTCAGATTTTAGACTGTAAAGTTCAGATGTGAGAATTTCAGCTGGGATATTATGGTTGGCATGTTGCTCCCTGTTTTTTTCTTTTCTTTTCTTTCCCTATCTCTGTCTGACTAGGTAGCAACACATGATGCTTTAAACCTCACCAGTACCAGAGTCTTTCCTTTATGCAAACAGCACCAGGAAAACTGCTGTTTTCCTTCCTTTTCCTTCCTTCAATAGCCACACAGCCTCCAGCAGCTGTGAGAGCTGCAGGATATTTACATTCAGGATTGACTGCATGATGGGCCATGGATCACCAGAAAGCAGGGTCTGTCTGAGCTGGAGGACAGTCAATAAGCCTGTTGCTATTCTCCCTATTTAAAGAAGTGTTTTGGGTGTAATATTTCTGGATTTTAGAACATAATTTTTATCCTTAAGTTCTCAATTACTTTCTTGGAACCAGATTCCTCACAGGCAGCACTGGATGTGCAGTAGCATCTGTCTGGTCTTGTGATGCTGCTGATGCAGCTAGAAGACAAACTCCTGAGACCAGGGGTTTGACCAGTCCTGGTCAAAGCAGGACTAAACCAGTTTGACCTGTCCTGGTTTCTAACCACTGTGTGCACCCATTACTGTTATTAGAACAGCAGCAGTAAGGCCTGCAAAGACCAGACTCCTCCTCTGTAGGCACAAACCTCCAGATAGCCAGGCAGCATGACAATATACAATCCAAACAGACACAAAAATTCTCCTGTAAGCCCAGCCTGCATCCTTGTCAGCTTTTCCCCCGAGTGGCAAGGTGGTGGACCAGCCACATTGATGCAGACATCCCCCACACATGGCTCGGTTTCCTGGACAGCCACAGATGTCAGGCAAATAGTCTGATGTCTTCCCTCTTTAATTAAAGAGTGAATTAAATGGTCTTCTAAATGAGACACACTCTGTGCAGGGAGGAAAAGTCCTTTAAAATCAATAGCGGGGGAAGATGAAAGATTCTCTCTATTGCAGGAGGAAGAAGCTCCAAGCAGCAGGATTGATCGCTCCTGTGAGCTATAGCACAGCAGGGATCAGCAGGGCTGGACAACACATTGACCAGTTTTGGAACCCCACAGGGCCAAACCCCACTCCTGCCTGCAATTACACCTCGCTGCAGCCGCCGGGGCTGGTTCTCCCTGCTCTCGCTCCTTGCTGGCAGATCAAAGATTAAATGTGTGCCTTGGGAGTGGGAACTGGAGGTAAAACAAACAGCGAGCTGGCCCTTGGTGGACGGCTGGGAGGGGAGGGGGCGACTTATAAGAATAGGCAAATCCTCCCATGTGTGATTTAGACGGCGATGAGCTCCTTCAACGACTTGGAGCCGAGAACTGCCTTGCTAGTGGCCAGCTCTCGAGTCTCCCAGGGTTCCCGTTAATTCCTGAGGTGTGGGGGCTGCTGCCGTCCCGCGGCACGTCCCGGAGCGCGCGGGGAGCGGGAGCGGCCCCTCCAGCGGCGGAGCGCGGCGCTGGAGCGGCCCCGCGCGGCTGCCAGCGGCCCTCTCGCCTCCTGCCCCACGGCTCGGCACCGAGGCGGCGGAAACCGAGCTTAAATTAAACCGGAGATGCATCCCGTTATCCCTGCCGACAGCGGCGTGGGATGAAGCCTCGTCGCCACAGCTGCGGGGAAGGCACCTCGCACCTTTCCTCTGCTCCCCGCAAGGCAGCGATACCGTGACTTCCCTACAAACGTGCCATCAGGGGTCCAAAATGCAGACGGCCACATCCCCCAGAAGACTCAAACTGTGGAAGCTAAAGACAAGATAACAGGATGCACTAGAAGCCACAAAAATAAATAACCAGTTTGAGGGTTCTGCCAGCCAGAGGTTGCTTTGGCAGGCAAAGCTTGGCTGTGATAGCCCAAACCAGCCAGGCTGGGGTGGCTGGAGGAAAAGATCACTCGGTACAGTGGAAGGGAGAGCAGCACTGTGGGCCTTGGACAGTGCTCTTTGGATAGCAGCTCTGGAGTTCACTCAGTATGTGTTGGCACTCCAACTATCACTTCAGGAAATGGCGATGATTTTAACAGCCTCTTCTATGGAGTGGCATGCCCCGAACTATACCAGAGAGTAAGGCAACAAATAAACATTACAGAGGAGTCTGGCATGTCTTCAGGCAGCCATGACATTCCCACTCATCTGTATGTACCCATCTGTTGGTTTAGATGTGGTAATTGCAGCCACACATTGAAGACACTTCAGCAAAAAAAGAAGAGAGTTACATATTCTGCTTAACTCATGGGAACTCAGGCCCCTTTGGGCATCTCAAATAGAGAAAAGAAGATGGTGTATTAAGAAGGTGAAAACATTAATTTCAGTGGCTGCTTTCCACTGCATTTTCAGGTGTCAGCTTCTCATTTCTGCCATCAGTATGATTTCCCCCAATTACACTAAGAGATTAGATAAATCTCTTTAAAGTTAGTGTATTCCAGCAATTCAATTATTTTATATTAAGAATGATTTCATGCTCAAGAACCTACCTGTTAACTCCTGCCCTTTACGTGGGAAAACATGCAGTAAGCAGCACTTTACCATTCATCCCTCTAGCTCCAAGGCTGGAAGCTGCTCTGTGCAGGCTAAGCCCCACATGCAGGCTCTGTTTTGAAATGGAGCTTAGCTCATAGTGCAGTTTACTACTGCCAACATGGTCCAAGCCCAAACAAGCTGATGGAGAGGAGAAAGGGGGAATTTCAATTCTTACACTACTTCTTCACCCTCTCCTTATAGGCTAAAATCCAGGGTCCTGCCCAAATCCCCCATGCCTGCTGCCATGCTTTGTATGGATGTTTGCAGTGAGGTGGGAAAAAGAGGGGCTAATTTTGCTGTCACAAGTCAGGGGAAGCATGTGAGACTCAAAATCACACTGCTAAAGTTTCCCCACAAAAACCATGTGTTGACTTGATGAGGAGAAAAAAAATACACTGAGAATTGTCATCACCATAGTTGCTTGGCAGATAAACACCTTCCCTCTGAAAGCTGCATACACAAGACCTTGGCAAAAGAAACTAGGCACAGAATGATGCAATCCTCCTCCTGAAGAGCTCTGCAAGGTCACGCTTTTTCAAAAATGCCCCCTTGCAGCTCAAGGTGGAACAACAGGACCTCCTTCCCCAGGTGTGCATTCTCCCAGGCATAAGGCAATGCAGGCCCCAGTACCACACATAAAGGGGGCCAGCCCTAGGTGACCAAAAGGCCCTCCCAGCCAGCCCCTGCAGGTATGGATACGCACCATGGCAGTGAGGCACTGCGATTCCCGCACCGTGGCAGCGGAGCTCAGCAGGGCTGCCAGGATCAGGGTCATGCTCAGGCAGATCCCAAAGTAGAAAGCTGGAAGGAAGACAGACATTGGAGTTGTGGTCAGATGCCAGAGGCTTAGTCTGATGCTTCACCCAGAGAGGGGCCAAAAAGTGCATTTTGGGGAGCTGGCCCCAAATGACCAGACTGCAGAACTGAATTTTTTCTGTAATTTATTCAATAACCCCGTCTGTGTATGCTTTGCTGTGTATGTCTGGCAAGGCTGAAAGCCTCTGAGTGGTTCTCACATCTCCAGCAGAGTGAAGCAGCCTGGGACGGTGTTGGTCCACCCAACAGACCAGAAGCTGCCAATTACTTCAGCATTCTGATAAGGATCCCCACAAATGGGGAGTGCTGGTGTGCAGCAGCTGTCCCATAGCCTCTATCAGTACTCTGGGCACTGCTAATCTGGTGCAACACTCACCCTCTGGTTTCCTCCTGGCTCAGGCAGGATCACAGCCAGTACCCAGGGGCAGGGCTCAGGGACCACAGCGCTGCACAGGGCTTTGCTAGCCTGACCACACAGAGGTAATGCTTGCAAACAAGGCAAGCGGGAGCATTAATGGAGATGGGTGGCAGGGGTGGGAGAGCCTGCAAGGCTGCATCAGTGCCAATATAGATGTGTAGGAACAGGGAAGGAATGTACCTTAGCCTTGGACTAACATAGTTTTTACACCTGCCTTGTTAAACTGAAATTGAGAATCAGGATTTCAAGAGGATACGAGTGTGTTTAAGCCCAGAGTGCAGCTCAGGGGAAGCAGCAGATACAAGTGCAGCAGTGGTGAGCAGGGTATTTTAGTATCTGGGCTATCTTTGCTCTAGCCTTGTACCTGAGACTCAGTTTATACTTCCCCCTTGTGAAAGCAAAAATATCGCACATTTCCTCAGAAAAACTCAAGGTGCTGCCATGCATTTCTCCTCCCAAGCCTCAATTTTCTATGTTCTGCTTCAACTCCTGTAGTTCCTCTCCCCATACTTCCAGTTTCCTGCCAGCCCCAGTGCACTTATAGTGACTGAGGAGTTCCTCCTGAGCTCTTACCACAGCACAGGGGCTGAAGAATAGAGGAGTGGGTGCAAACACAGAACCACCTGAGCACCCTGTGCACCCACAGCATCCTTTGGTTACAGGCGTGCAGGTCTGATATGGGGAAAGAAAGTGCCTGAGGGACTGTGTTAGTCCTAATGTGATATCCCTGAATTTTCTTCTGTTGCTTTAGCGAATTTTGCAGCTCTGGGTATCACCAAAGGTCTCACTGGGATGTGACCACAACATACCTGTGTGGTGGATGACCCTGTAGGCGTTGCTGTCCAGGGAGACGCTGCTGATGAGGGTGAAATGGAGCCCAGAGTGGGTGACTGTGCTCAGAGTGGCAATGGAGAGCCCCAGCAGCTGGAAAAGAAGGGCTTCAGGAAGGGTTTTACAAGGCAGCAGCTATTGCTGAGTGCACACAAAGGTTTGAGGATATTCCTGAGCTCCATGCAAATGCAGACAGCCTCATAATCCAGAGACCACTAAATGTACCCAAAAATGAACACAGAAGGACAAACCTCAGACACTTAAAAATACTAAAGCTGTTTTTCTCTCTTGCATATGAGTACATGTTATGCTGTGCAGCCCACAGTCTCTTGGCCAGTGCCTGTGGATAAAATTCCCATCACATGAAGAAAACTGAGAGGATTGATGCTCTTGCAGCACACCTGTGCAGTGCCACCCCACACTGCAGACTGTGCATGTGTGGCTGTGAGGGCTGCCAGCTTCAAAAGGGGTTTTGAGCAGGGGTGAAGTTCTCTGCTTTGCTCTTTGCAATACCTGTCTCATTGACTGCTGTTGTCTCTGTTTCCCATGGTAGAGTGCAAAGATCTGAGTTCTGTACTACTCTAAGCTGTCTGTGGTGGTTTCTGTCTCTGCAAGGCATTGCTGTTCTGTCTGTTTCTGAGAGTACTGGCATGCCTAAGGCATGGGGTAACTACTTGCACATGACCGCTCCAAGTGATGGAGAGAGAACATTCCTGATGCCACCTGGCTCTAGGGCTGGGCTCCTTGCAGCACTACTGGTGACAGAGCTGGGACAATGGCACCAGCAGCAAAACCAGCTGCAAATCTAGTGTAATGAGCCTGGAAAATACTAAAAAGTAAGGCTACTCCTAGCTCTGAAGATAAGGCTTCATCATTTTGTGCCTTTACAATACAGAAACACGAGGCAGCTATACCTATGTCAAATGTGACAGTGCAATCTCAACATAATCCCCACTGTGTGACATTTTCTAATAGCTTTTGCTGGAGGCTTACAGTCTCAGAGACTAAATCCATACAAACCATAGCATTTTGTCTAACCTAATTGTGGCACCTTCTGATCCTTCAGACTGTGCATCACTGCGTATCTTGACCCACGCCCAGCAAAATATTAAGTGCAACACCAGTTAGCTCAGATTTCTGAGAAACACCAGCCTAAAATCCTTGGTACTAAAATGCTTGGTACCAATCCTCCTTTTGTTTCCTCCAAGTGGCATATTCTGTTATTTGGAAGAGAGAACTACTTTACAGCCACTCCACTGAAACAATGAAATTTGGAAAAACTACAAAATTCATTTGTGGCCCAAAATAAGGTATTACTTTTTAATTACCCTCTTAACAAACAAGCCACCAACCCTCTTTGAACTAAATAGAGATTATTGTTATTGCTGTTGTTATTGTTATTATTATTATTATTAAACTGACAAGTTTTGATGAAGTAAAAAAGGCAACAATAATATATAAGTCAAAGCATTTATGAGAAGTGTTCTCCAGTTTCCACCATTTCCCATCAGCTCGAACAGCAGATGTCCAAAAACTCCCCTTGAATTTGCTTCAAAAGCTGATAAAGAGTCCTTGGAATTGCTTTCACTTTGCAGTGCCAATCCACAAGTTTCTCACACACACTTCCACCAAAGCCTTGTGGTTCCATATCCTCACTGATCCCACCTGCAGTCGACTACCCTCCCAGCAGCAAGCATGACTCTTTTGCTCCAAGGAGACAGGAGCAAATATCTTTTTGCTGAAAACCACCCATTCTGCCAGCAGCAACCTTTTCTGAATTGCTGAATTGTGAAAGAGCTGCAGTGGTGTGACAGCCCTGAGAAACCAGAAGTCTATCAGAGGAGGGGGGGCGATGCTGGTGGCAAGTGATAACCGCCCATGGTGCAATGATAACTCAGGCAGTTGGCTGTGCTTGCCCTCCACCCGCCAAAAACAGAACGTGGGAAAACCATCCCCACATGGAGTGGGGATGGGAAAGGCACCAGCTCCCCTCGGTTCTGCAGAGATCCCCCCAAACCTGCCTGCTCACCATGACACAGAGGCTGGTCACCAGCACCTGGCACTTGGTGGTCCTCATCCCGCACCTCAGTCCCATGGCAGCTTGTCCCCAGCGAGAGCTGGCAGTTGGTCCCTCCAGCTCTTGATAAAGCCTGGGTTTCCACCAAAGGGAGGCATGGCCACAGTGGGGCCTCTCAGGAAGTGGAGTCCCCACCACGTGCAGATGCACCTCCTTCTGCCTGATTATTAAATCCTCTTTAGGGCAGTCACCTTCTGCACAGGCTCTCAGTCAACTGCTCGGCTGGGAAAGAAGGAAAGGCATACAGGAAAATAACCTTTAATGGAGTTTGAAGTAAAGTTCCTTAAAAAAAAAAAAATTAAATTGTTCAGTCAAGAGTCAATGTCAAAATATCCTTGTTTTGACTTTCACTGGGATGCAGTTTTGTGTAATGAAAATTGTTGGTAACTTCTTTTTATAATCTGCATAAATAACATTTTGGGAAAACGTCTAGGAAAACACTTTTAAAAAAAACCCTGTTGTTTAAAGAAGAGATTAAAACCCCCTAAACAGAACTGTGTAAGAGTCTTCTCTACTCATGTAAAACCACCACATGGCAATAACCTTTGGCTAAGCCTCTATTAGAACTTGCATTTGCAGATAAGGGAAAAAAAACACATTTGGTAGTATTTTGTTCAGGAAGATGGCTATATGGACATATAACCCCCTGCTCAGGAGACCCTCACTGTCCATGGGGATTTTAACTCTTCCTTTCCCCCCTCCGAGCACTGAAGTCTCCATGGACCCATGGCTGCAGAACACTCAGGTGATTTCTGGTCTTCAAAACCAGCTGTCTCCTGAATGCATATTTCTTAAAAGCAAATCACAAAGAAGCCTCAAGAACGATCTGGCCAAAGTGAGCCTGAATGACTGAGTGCCTTAGTCATCCTTACTTTTGGAACCAGACTGGTGGAGAACAGGTGAAACAGACTAATGAAAAATAACAGCACTCCCTCCAGGAGGCAAACAAAGGGAGTTAAAAAGTAAAACCACCCCACAACAGTAACTGCAATAACAGGAAGATGACAAAGAAGGAGGAGGAGAGGAGTGAAAAAAGGAAGGAAGATGCATTTTGTAAAGCAAAGAGAAAAGAAAGCGAGTTGCACAAAGCCCAGAGCATGGGAAAGCATGTAATGATTTTCTGATTACATCACTAGCTTTCTTGCAAGCTTTCCTGCAGATCATGTTGGTTGCAGCCTCCCAAGACACCAGTGAGAACTGCCACTGCCAGTGCCAAAAACAGGTGTCCCCATGGGTCCCTGCCCTAATGCCCAGGAGGAGACACTGAGCTACCCATGTGCAGACAGAGACCTTCCTCCTCTGGCCACCAGCTGGAGACCAGCTGAGGAAAACCAATGGATAGACGGCAGGGCAGGAGGGCAGTGGGGAGAGGACAACAGGCTGGTGAGGCAACTGATGCCAAGCCACCCACGTTCAGGTGCAGGACCCCTGGGAACACACCAGGTGGGGAAAATGCCTTGTAAGACACTGTCAGAGTTAGGATTGTGTCAGAATTCAGAACTGGGCACCCATCACTTCTTCTGGTACTAGAGGACAGGCAACAGGGGTGCTGTCACCTGCATTTTCAAGGGAAGTATCCTTGCTACAGAGACAACAGAGCTAGCCCGCCGGCGGAGTTACAGGCTAAATCTGGAAGGGCTGCAAGAAAGTATGAGCACAGCTCTGTGTGCACACCAAGCCACGTCAGCCCAGCCACGAGCGACAGTCACCGTGTCACCTGCCCTGAGCACACCCGGTGCCTGTTTCACAGCGGCAGACAAAAAACCATGGAGTCCATCGCCGTTTCCCCATGGATCCCACTTCTTTCCCCAATCCTTAACACCTGCCACCGCATAGACCTGTGCGAAGCCAAGTCTCACACTAGAGGTCCCCACAGGCCAGCAGAACTTCCCGAAGGGCAGGATGATCGACGTGGGCTTTCTGAAGGGCATTTGCCTCCGCAGTTCCGTAAAAGTCTCCTCAGTTCCTGCAAAAGCCTCGCACCTCACCTTAGGTCCACCTGAGAGGTCCCAAAATCGTCATCTTTATGCCTTGCAAGAGCTGCTAGTCTTCTCACAAAACATGTCCTACCTCCTTTTTTTTCCAGCCGTAAAAACGGGTATGTTCACTGACTCACAGAGCCCTGAAAGCAGGTCTGTAACTTCAAACACACGCGTTTAAACAGGTCCATCCTCTGTTTTCGTTGAAAATTACTATTCCTGAGTAGTTTGACCATGTCTTCTGATATGGTCAGCATGCCTCACCTGCACCAGCACCTGCAGTGCTTGGTGCCCCACCTTCGTGCCCACCCCCTCCACTAACTGCTCTGCCTGCTGGGCTCAGGGGTGGAGGGATTTTTCTGCTGTTTCTCTTTCCTCTCCCTTACCCTCTATCCCATACAGGTATGCCTTGAAAATTTCCTGTTTGGGGCACAGCATTAGTGGATTTCTAACATCACAAAAATAACAAGAGCAAAAGGAGCTGCTGCCTCACACTCAAAAAAGCCAAAAGGAAAATCACTCCCTCACCCAAAAGAAAGCAGGAGCATCAGTAGAGCTGGGATATTAAGATGCTGAGCTGTGATTAAGGAAGGCACATTTGGCACATGGAAAGACACAGCCGAAGGGAGAACAGAGGACTGACTCTGTGTGCTCATCCTACCTGTGCCCATCAACAAGGCAATCTGTGAACACTTCACTTTCTATGGGATCACACTTCCTCTGGGTGCCCTGTTGTTGGCACACACCTGCCTCAACGGGCACACACCTATCTCTGTGCCCAGAAAGCACTGGTGAGAAGCAGGGTGTCCCCTCAACCGCATCCCAGTGGGAAGAGAGGCAGGGCTGGTGGCATGCCAGGGAAGCACCCTCACAGCCAGCGCATGGAGTGGATGGCAGCATGGCTTTTCCAGCAAGACTCGGCCTCCTGCCCACCCTGGCAGATTTCATCAATTGGTCTCCTTTGCAAGAGCCCAACTTATCACTCCCAAAAGCAGTGCAAAAACCACACGTGACCACAGCTCCTCCCTGTGGCTTCCTACCTAATCTCTGGTTATCATTTGGAGCATGGAAAGATGGTGGTGAGCCTGAAAATACCCCAGGGAGCACAGGTGCTCTCTTTCTAGCCTTGTGGCAGCTTGTAGATTTCTGTTATGAAAATATAGACCAGCATCCCCAGCTGCATGGGTCTCAGAAGGATAGACCATCTCATCCAGAAGGGAAGGATTGATTTAAAAAAGGGAACAAAACCAGATCATATTTCTTTGCAAAGTTATAAACCCGCAATCCTCTTCTGAGTTGGAGGGAAATGATGCCCACTCTGTGAGAGTGATGTTCTGAAAGAGCTGGGGGATTGGATGTGTTAATGCTGCATAGGCTTAACTTGAGACACTAAACACAAATGGAGGAGAAGAGGCTGAATTCATGCTGGTGCTTTCTTGACATTCACTTTCCTGGCTCTCACTCTATCAGTGCAGCCACCAGGGATGGAACTGCAGCACCTCAGCCTCAGCTGCTTAAACTCTGTCGATGCAGGAGGGAAGAGAAACTTCCCCCTTGGCTTTGGGGCACTCTCCTGAGAACAGATGGGCTGGAAGCAAGAAGGAGGATGTCACCCAGGAGCCAAAACTACACCCATCATCCAGGCAGGACACACCTGTGCCAGGTTCCCGCTGCCTCTCAGGAGCATCCTCCTTTTCCAGCCCACAGCACCATTGGGGTACCTCTCCTCCACAGCAGAGAGCAGCTCCTAATGTGTCAGGTTTCCAAGTGTCAGTGCCTCAGCCCGTTCTCTCCCTCAGCTCCTGCCTGTAACACGGCTGGATTCACCCTAAAGCTGGCTCGTAAATAAAACATGTCCATACCAAAGCGCACCGAGCCGTAGGGATGATGGGAGACCTCACAGCCTGCCTCTGCCTTCCCGGCACATCACAAGGATGCATTGTAAAGGCTGCTTAGCATTCATATGGCACATACACACAATCAAAGCTAAAAATCAACTTTTAAACCCGGGGCCATCTCTTTTCAAGAAAGGAAAGAGAGGAGAAAGGGGGGGAGGGGGTGTGCTGGGCTTTGCCAAGCTTCAGATGCACCATACAACTCCATGGGAATGGAAACAAGGCTGGAAGACACAAAACCAGAGAGAAATCATAATATTTCCAAAGCACGTCTTTACTTATTATTATTTTCAAAGTGTGTCTCAGAAATACTCCAGTGATTCCCAGGCAATTTGAAATTATTATAGGTGAGCAAATAAAATGTCAGAAGAGTTATTAAAAGCAGTTCATCAAGCCAAAGAAAGATTACATTGGAAAAGAGCATAAGCTGAAGACAGGGAGTTCCCTTCAAAGAATAAACTCAAATGAACTTCTTACTCTACTGGAAGTGAAAGAACCATACTCATAGCTCTAAAGCACACTGCCCTACTCAAATTTAATTATTTTTTCTTTTTCACATGCTATCTAATTGCAAACCATAACTGCCCAGGAGTCAGCTGTGCAGTTAGACCTGAAGATACAATGCGAGCCCTGCCCCATCTAGCCCTGCTCCTGGCAAAACCACTGGGAGCACAGCCCAGCCTGGTAAATGGGCTCACCAAGAACAGGGCTGCTCAACTGCCCATTACCCTTTATTTCTAGCACTCATCCCCTCAAGCTTTATTGCAATGGGACCTCCATTGCTTTTCACTGAAGTCCAGAAAGTTTTGGCAAAAATACCCTAAAAAAGCTCATGTCAGCTGGCTGTAATGCATGCGTGACACCAGGACTGACCCAGCAACCCCACCTGCAGCGCTTTGGTCTCACCTTTGGCAGGTGCAAGAACTAACATGTAGTGTAGGAGGCCTTTCCAGAGGCCTTTTTCCCTTCTCCCTGAGCATCATTTGGCCACCTTGCAGCATACTGCCTGAAGCCACATGGAGCTGCAAGGTGTCCACACCAACCATGCAGTTATCATTTTTGCCTTATCTGCTCCAGTAGAGGAGAATTTCTTTTCTTCACTCTCTGGGGATGGAAGCACATTGCTGGATGCTCTCTCTCCCCAGATTATGATCAGGAAGTTGATTGTGAACACAGACAGTGTTTAATGATGTCTTGTTCTACTGGATCTTTACATAGTCATTAACTTTATAAAGAGATTTCAAAGGAGATTGCATTTCTCCGAGTACAAGATGTACCTTCATACCTACCTACCTACCTACCTTCGTGCAGACTGTTGGGAAGCCAGCTGCACTGCTAGGAAAGTGTAAGCACTTGCTGTGTGTTGTGCTTAGGCCCAGACCCGATGGCCACATCTGGCTGGAAACAAACATTGTGATCAGCAGCCCCGAAGCCAATTTGGACAAGTCAAGTTCATCCCTGAGAGGAATCTCTGTGGCTGGAGGCTGCATGCTCTCCCTTGAGAATGGGTTTACTGGTGTGCGTTATTAATGAAAAAAATTCCCTGTAGCTATTTTTGTATGATAAAAATCCAGTTATTACTCTTGAGTGTGGCACTTTGATACAGAAGGCTTTCTCTTGAAAAGTTTCAAGGGCAGCAGCTTCCTCTTTCCTGTGAGAAAGGTTTTCAGCAGAAATTAGAGAGAAGGTGATGAAAGAACATCAGTATTACTCCACTGCAGTAATGTCCCTACTGACTAAGCTACGTCTGACAGTGAGCACCAGGGGAGCCCCCTGCTCCAGCCAGGGCAGCTTTGCAGATGCTGGAGACAAGTGCAGGACGTGGCCTGAGCTGAGCAGGCAGTCTGTGCTGTCCCAGCAAGGGACAAGCAGCTCCCCTGCACTGCTGGGAATCCACCAGGAAAAACGCTCCTGCCTGCACTGCATGCCATGAGCTGCTGCTCTTGGGTCAAGTCCTGTAGAGAAGCAGTGGGGCTGCTCATTGCTTAGCCCCCAGGTCTACAGCACGGCCAATAATGTCTCAGGAGCTGCTGAATTTGGGTGCTAAGGCTCCTGCATGTTTGGCTACCAGAAAAATCAAAGTGCTCACAGGCTCCTTACTGTCAGGAATTTCAGCTTGGCTGTCTGTGACACTGCAGTGGGGCTGGTTCCTTCAAGCCACTGCCACTGCAACCAATACCCAGGGACAATATCCTCTTTCAATGTAATGGAGCCTTGCTGTTCCCTAAATACCCCACACAGGTACCCAAAAAAGCCCCCTCCGTGTCACAGCAAGGAATCATGGATAGCTCTTGAGCTATCATTTTTGGCTCAGGTACACCTGAGGACCAGCAGCAACGTGGTTCTGGGTAGCCAGGGGAATACTGAACCTTAGATATCCAAATCATGCTGCAGAGCCTTGCTGGCTCCTGTCCATGTGATGACACATCTCCACCACCAAGTCCGTGCCAAAGATGCCAGCTTGGAACATTTTCCTCACATTGGGTTATGTTCACCCCCCAAAAGTGAAGCTCTATAACTGCACTGCTGCACATTGTTGGCTTTTTTTTTTTTTTTTTTTTTTTAAGGCTGGGTAGGAAAAAAGCCCTGAGGACAGCACATCCTGAAGCTGTGCTGAAGTAAGAATGGATACAGCCCCAGGGCAGTGGGTTCGTGTAGCTCCCCCTCTGTTCATCTCGTTTATTTAGCAAAACACCATACAAGTTATTTCTTCCCACAAGTTCCCAGGACTCCAAGAGGAAGTTCCTTTGTCCTCCCCATTCCATCCAGATATCTGAATGCACCTTACCCTGCTGCTCTTCCCACCGGAGCTGGAAGAAAGGCTTGCTTGATGGAGAGCCAAGGGGGATTGCTTGGCCTAGCAGAGGGAAACCGGGTTGCAACCCCCGAGCTACAAAAGTTTTGTATTTCTCTTTTGCCTCCACGCCTTTATCCTTGAAACTCCCACCGAACCCCAAAAAGCCGGGATGTGGAGAACGGCGTAGGTAAGACGACCCACGCCATTACTACGAATCTTTGTTATTATACATTTTTGCTGGATTTAACAAAGCAGAACCCCGGTGCCAGGTCGGGAAAGCGGGAAAGCCCTGGGAGCACCGACCCCTTACACCGGCAGCCAGGTCGGGGGCAAACCAAGGGACAGCACCGGGGCCTCACCTTCCCCACACCGGCACCGGCACCGGCTCGGGGAGGGCCGGCTTGGGGGCACGCCTGAAGGGACAGCACCGGGGGCCTCACCTCATCCAGGGCAGCGCGGAGTCCCGGCCGCCGGTGAGTGCCCGCCGTGAGGTGCGGGCGAGGCGGGGCGAGAGTGGGGCCCCACCCCCGAGAAACAATAAAAACTGAATTAAAATGTTCCAAGCTGCGCGGGCAGAGGCGGTGATGTGAGGGGAGGGAGGCGGCAGGGGGCAGGGAGCGCGGGCCGTGTCCGTCCGTCCGTCCGTCCGTGCGTGTGGGTGTGTGTGGGTGTGTGAGGGGCGGGGGGCGGCCGGGTGCCGGGTGCCGGCGGCGCCACGCGCCGGGCGCGCGCGGGGGCGGGGGCGCGGCGGCGGCGGGCGCGCGTGGCGCGGCGCGCGCGGCGCGTGCGGCCGGCGGGGCCCCGCGTTGATAAGGGCCCGGCCGGCGGCGGCACCGCCGCAGAGCAGCGCAGCGGCGGCGGAGAGCACGGGCATGGGGGTGCGCCGCCCCGCGCTGCCCACCCCCGCCTGCTTCGTCTCGCTTTCTATTTAGTCCTGAACTTTTAATTTTTTTTTTTTTAATTGTAAAAGTTTTGGTTGCTTGTTGTTGGTTTATTTCTTTTTTTTCCGCCCGCCGCCGCCGTGGCCGCCCGGCGATGAACGGCGGGGCTCTGCCGCCGCTGCCCCCCGCCGCAGCCCGCGGCCGCCGGCGGCCCGCCTCTCCCGAGCTGCTGCGCTGCAAGCGCCGCCTGGCCTTCGCCGCCCTGCCGGGCACCGGGGCGGCGGCGGCGGCCGCCGTGGCCCGTCGGAACGAGCGGGAGCGCAACCGCGTGCGCCTCGTCAACCTGGGCTTCGCCGCGCTCCGCCAGCACGTCCCGCACGGCGCCGCCAGCAAGAAGATGAGCAAGGTGGAGACGCTCCGCTCCGCCGTCGAGTACATCCGCGCCCTGCAGCGCCTCCTCGACGAGCACGACGCCGCCGCCTCTTTCCCCGACAGCCGCGGGCGGGTGGCCGTCGGGGAGGTTGGCGGCGGCGGCGGCTACTCCTCCGCTTCTCCCTCCTTCGCCTCCTCCGCGCCCGGCTCGCCCTGCTCCTCCGAGGAGAGCGGCTACGACGCGGCGCTCAGCCCCGAGGAGCGGGAGCTGCTGGACTTCACCAGCTGGCTGGGGAGCTACTGACCCGGCGGGAGGTGAGGGGCAGCCGGAGGGGAGGGGGCACCGCGTCCTGCCCCGGCGCTCGGGGGCGCCGGGCACGGACCCACCGGGGCTCTCCTGCCGTCTCTCCGCAGCACGTCGGCACCCGCGGTCTCGGCGGCACTCAGCCCCCCGAAAGGACTGACCTCCGCCCCGGCGGGGCCCCGCTGGCTGCTTTTCTCGCCGGCTTCGGCCGTCGTCTTCTGGCTGTGAAAAGTGCAATGGGGTAGCTGGCTGCGGGGTCCCGCTCCTTGCGCCGGGGCAGCCTGCCCGCCGGGAGCTGCCGACCCGCGGAGAAGATACCCGAGCGAACCTGCTTCCCCCCGCCGCTGCTGTCTGGTGTTGCTTTGGAGGGGTGGAAAAGAGAAAAAAAAATAATACAGAAACACTTGATGCTTCCTTGTTTCTGGAGGGGGAGGGAATTTTTTATCATGTCAGATTCTATTTTATATGTAACTTGAACTGCCTATAGGGACACTGGTGTATGAAGACTTATTTTTGTACAAGAAACCTTAGAGAAACCCTTAGAGAAAAGGGATGAGATGGTTCTATTTTTAGCAGGTCCTATCCACTTGGTCTTGAATACTACCAGCTGAAATGCTTTGGGAACATACACGGTATAGATGAAAAGGTGTTTGTTTGGGGGTTTTTTAATTCTCTCCAAACACTTTGGTAAAAGACTGTAAAGTTATGTTGTGTTTTAACGTGGTGTCTGAGTTTGCCTTGTGTGAAGTCCACCTCTCTGAAAACTGAAGTTTTTAAAAAAAATGTATTGAAGGCATTTTTGTATGCACTTGCTAGGATTTCTTAACTTGTATATATGCAGTTTTTAAGAGAGTATCATATTTTATGTAAATTGACTTTATAAATAAAAATCTATTTATAAATGGCTTCAAGACTGTATTTGCCAGAATTGCCCAAGGTGACTTAGCTGTGGCCTGAAGGGTTGGGAGAGGGGAGTAAGGAGCAATACAGGAGAGGCAGTTCTCCCTGGACCAGGTTTCATGTGCAGAAGGGAATAAGGAGCGGCATAGCATAATCTCCAGGCTTACTATTTCGCCCCCCATCCAAGTTTTATAAATTCAGCACTTGGAGCAGGTCCTGCAGGGAGCTGCAGATGTGCATAGGAGATGAGGCAGGTTTGGTGCTGGTAACCCCTGTCCTGAAGGTGCAGCTGCAGGAGGCTGTGTGCCCCTGCCTGGGATGATGGAAAAGTCATGGGAAGGTGAAGAGGAAGTGGGTATCTGAAGTTTGTTTGTCCTGGCAGCAGCTCTCAGGAGGTAGGTCGGGGTGCCTTTATTCAGGGAAGCAGCACCAATGAGATCAGTGTTGTCCTTTAAAAACCACATGTAACCCACAGTGTCTCACCTTGTCCTACTCTAACTTGAGCTGCATTAGTCTTCATCTAGAGGCAATAAGCAAATGTGAATTGCTCTTTGGAAACTATAGTCAGACTTATAAGCTCTGTCCATTACTTTTGGGTTCATGCTGAAGACCTGCATCAGTGAAGGTGAAAGCTGTTTGTCTTTAAGGTAAGAATGCTGTGAAACAGAACACAGGGCTGATGGTATGAAAAGCTATGGCAGAGGCTGTTAATTCCCTTAAAGAGCTCTAGTCAATGTTAGGAGTTGAATGGAGCAAAATGAGCTGGCCTGTAGAATATGCTGAATGAACACAAAGCAGAAATGGTTATTAAAATTGACCTGCTTTACAGGGACCCTGTGTATAATCTCTGCTGCCTTAGTACAGGAAGGCAAAATTTTTCAGGAGTATCACTCAGCAATTCCAGATTCAGTAATTGCAGTGGATCTGTAAGAGTATTCCACATACGTGATTCCATTTGAAGAGGAAGGAAAAAAAAAAAAACCCTCCAAAACAAACCATGGGAAAATGAAGGCTCTAAGAGATGCAGCATTTAGTAGCCTGCAATCAAGAGCAGTAGTTATTGTGCTTCAAGTCCATTCCCTAATGAAAGTTGCTCTAATAAACAGTCCCTTTAAAAAGCACAGGGAATTCAAGTGCTTAATAAATGTTTTATACAAAGCTATGTTATGTTCTTAACAAAGGTTTTGTACCCTTTATGGCTCTTCAACAGTACCCCAGGTAGGAGCAAGAGCTGTGAGCTGACCTGGGCTGTGCTTGGCAGCAGCAGGGAGGGCTGGTGGAATGGGGGAGTAATGTGATACCTCTCCCCAGTGAGAGTTTAAGGGCTTCATCCTTACAGATGACCTCCAAAAAATTATCCAAACATAAACTCATAGAGACTCACACATATTTATTCTCAGCCTAAACCTACATCATGTCATCTTTTCCAAGCAAGTTTAGAAATAGTGATCGCTCTATTGGTCTGCACAAGTGTCCCATTACTGCAGAATGCTTTTGTTTAAAGCATGTTACTACTGTTTGGCAGGGTGTTTGTTTTCTTTCCTTAGGTGCACTGATCATTTTAGTATTTCCAAAAGCAGTGTTTGGCTCTCAGTCAAGTAACTCCCAGCATTGTTACCACATTCATCTGATCACCTAAGATACCATTGCAGCAACTTTGAAGCAGTATCAGCTGTAACTCTATTGGCAAGAAATTAGCTGTAAGCAATTTTCACTTAAGCAATACTAATATTAGGGGGGAAAAAGAGCTTAGTCAGCATCGCAAGTTACCTTAATGCTGTCAGTCAGTGCTTCAGTGAAAACTAGAGGGAAATCAGGAAGGCACAATTTTCTTTTAAAAACCCCACAGCAGTCATGAGTATTCCAAACAGTTGAAGGTGCAGGAAAAAGGATGCATGTGCGTTTTAGAAACAGGACGGACAGAGGGACTCCTTTCCCCAGCCATGGTCATGGTGACAAGCCATTAGCAGATTCTCAGATCAAGCTGCTGAAGAGAGCTCTGGTACACCAGAGAGAAGGGTACTGAATCATTCCACCCTTTAAAGGGAGCACTGGGCAGGATGCAAGGTAGGTTCTGTGGCAGTTGCAGCAGATACCTTCAGCCAGCAGAGCTCACTCATCTTCAGCATCACCTGAAGACTGCTTGGACCCCGCTGAGAAGAATTCTGACCCTAAAAACTCACACCTAGAGCTCTGCTCCATTTATACAAAATATGTGCCAGTTCAAAGACTTGGAGATGAAAGCCTTCTGACCATGAGAGTCACCTGTCAGCAGCGAGAGTAACAGCAGACCTGTCTCTCAGCCAGGTACTTCCCCTGCTTGGAGGAGCCAGCTACACTCGATGATGGGACCCTCAGTGTCTGGGTTAGCTGCCCTGAGCGATTCCAGGAAGCCTGGGTGCCTGCCTAAACTGCTACACGAAACGCTTGTGGCAGGGATGGGGAATGCCTCTGATGAGAACATAATTTCTCTTTAGATGTACAACTAGAAACTCAGTGCCTAAAATGGAAACCCCAGCTCCCAGCAAGACACAAACCCAGCCCTAAGGTACAGGGCTGCAGGAGAGTCAGATAGTCAGATTCAGGCAGAAGAAAATATGCTAAGGAATTCTGAGAACTAAGGGGGGAGGGAGGAATGCTGGGGGCTCCAGGGTGCACACGCTTCTCAATGTGCAGATACAAAGCACACTTCTGTAAACCTCTCACATCTCCATCCACCGAAGGTTTCCCATTTTCCAAGCAGCATTTCACAGGCAACAGACATGGCTAATAAAGCAGAAACAAGAATGGTGTCTAGATTAGCTGCCCCATCCCCAGGCTGAAAGAACCCTTCAATTTTCAACCACAGTCCCCTCCTTGGCATTTTTTTGTTACTCGGGCTGAAGCTTTTCTTGTTACACAAAGCACTTAAAGCCTAGTACATGGTAAAAGCAGTCCCATGCATTATTGCCCGGTAGTGTTTAAAAGATTATGTTGTCCCTCATGGGCAACCTCAGCTTCGGTTCCATGGCTACACTCCTTCCAAATTTGTTCACGTACTACTAAAATAATTTTGAAGGAAGGGCCTGTGCAGCCTTCTTGAAGGCTGGTACCCCACATGAGTACCTAGGAAGCCCTGCAGCATCCCCATAGCAGAATGGCACTGCTGGTCCTCCTTGCAGGGAGAGTGGCTTCAGCAGAGCCCAGCACCACAGAGAACAGAACATTAGGAGATAAGAGTCCAGGGGAAAAGGGCTCTCTCCTGTTCCTACCACCACAAGGTACCACCAGTAAATACCCTCTTTGCCACAAATCACCGTGCGGAAAATAGCCGACAATTGGTTTCAATGTAAAACAACTCACATTTACATTAACACCTCATAAAGATCTTGTTAGGGACAGCAGGCAGCGAGGCGAGCTCAGCTTGTTGCTGCCTCCCCTCCCATCCTGAGGAGCAGCAGCCGCCAAGGAAATTCTTGTCCTGCCAGCTTTGGTCTGCGCAGCAAGGCTTTTCGGCTGCCACGGTTTGTGGGCAGACGGCTGTGTGCCGAGACTAGTCCCGAGGTCATTTCACTCTTTTCATGCAGGTCACAGAATAGCTGGCTAACAGCAACGATTTTCAGTCATTTCTTATCTGGATTGGATGCGGGCCAGGATGCTGGGAGGGTGCATGGCTGGGAGTGAAAGGCAGCCCCTTGCACAGCTGACGGCAGGCAGAGCTGGCCGGGCTCTGCCCAGCTTGGGCTTTGGCCAGCGAGGGCTCCATGTGCTTCCCAGAAACTGCCAGCAACAGAGCATTAGCCAAAGGCATACCTGGGAATAATGGGACTGAGATATGAAAGCAGCACCAGGTGTAATCACAAGTTAATGTCGCACCCTAAGGAGGCTATTGGGCAGTGTAACAAATGACTTAGAATTCCGGGGACAGCATCAACGCCAGCTCCTTTGGAGCTTTGTGCTCTCACTGGCACACATGAACAGGGGAGCTCTGCCAGGTGCTTTCAGAGCAGCCCTGGGACTCACTGCAGGTCTTCTCAAGCTGGTCCCTGGGGCTTGCTCTTTGGAGAAGTGAGTGGATGCTCCTGTGGCTCAGTCTGAGAACATGGAGCGGTTTTACACTTACAGATTCTCAGTCTTTTTATTATATCTGAGTACTTTCTTCCACCCATTATTTCCCCATAATGAAGATCTACTCAGAATAATGGTAAAGCTGGTACAAAAAATAGAGAAGTGGCATGGTTAAGGCCCTTCCCAGTAAGAGAGGCTGGTTTGCACCTCTGCTGTCACCATCTTCAAGAAGGGAAATTAAAGGGGAGCATCATTATCCTTAGCTTAGGGAATATGTTGCAAAAACATCAGAGACTGAGTTTTCTGCTGTAAATTAAATTGAGAGTCTCTCCTGTTCTCGAGAGCCTACAATCAAACAGAGATCATTGTTCATATCAGGATGACTACATTCTAACTTTCTGCAGGTCACTACCTGCCCCCTTACTTCTGCTGTCACCTCTCTTTTGTCCCCAGGCACAACAAGGAGGCAAGAGAATAAATAAAGTGACCCTCATGAGTCCTGTCACTGCTGTGCTACAGGTGAGGCAGGAGAGAGATCCTCAGAGAAACCCCAGCCAGATGGAAGGCTCCAATACCAGCATCCACACATGGTGAGCAGGAAAAACCCATTTTGTTATCGTCTACGACACCCTTCCCTCCCCTTCCAGAAATGCTTTTGTTTATGGGTAGATGTTAATAACAGCAGAAGCATAAACATCAGAAAAGGAGAAACTTGTGGTAAGGCTGCAGGAACCAGGGCAGTGCTTCAGGCTTTGACCTGTGAGCATCCACTTTGCTGCTGGAGAAGCCTCAGTTCTCTCCTTTCATCTCCTGGCCTCAGCCCCAGCACTTACAGCCTCCAGTACAACAGCTACCAGTCACCAGACACAGTAAATTGTGCTTGCTTTTTAAGTTGTTTGGTTTTGCCCCTTTTTTTTTTTTTTTTTTTTTTTTTTTTTTTTTTTTAAGGGAAGAGAAACCAACAAAGAGGCATGATAGCCCCAAGGGGAATTTTCTGTTAAAGTCACTGCCAAAAGAATGACCAATTTGTAAGTGAAATGTTGACACTTTTATAACACGGCAAATATCTTTCCCTTGAATGAAGCACTTCAAGATTTTTTTTTTTTTGTAGAAAAGATGAATTTTATCAGGATGTTAAATACTAGTAGGAAGTGTTGTAATACTATAACACATCTTCCCTTTCACTCTGTTTCCCACATACAATTCCTTCAAGGCTCCACAAAGGAGCCACAGCCACTTTAGCAGAACCAGCCACAGAAAAAGCTGGGTATATAAAAGCCTAGCTTAGAAGTATTAGTAAATACCATCATCCCTTACCAGCAGAGTACCTGCAAAGCCCTCTGCACAGGCTGCTTATTCCCATTTTCCTGGCACCAGCCTGCCTTCACCATGGGCTTGTTTTTATCAAAGGAAAGCCAGCTGGTGTCAGTGGAAGCAACTGGTCCCCTCAGTGAAACTCCTGCACATGATTCAGTGCCAAGGGTGCTTCTGTGCCTTCTTCTCATCACCCAGGGGACACCAGAGGAAACTGAGCAATGGGGAGGGTGAGGTGTGCTTCCAGCAGCTTGAAGTTTGCAGCACACTGTATTTGGGGCTGATTTGAATGGAGGCAAGGATGGGGACTGAGTCTAGGTGAACCAGCACAGCTCTGCACCATCTCCTTGCCTGATTGCCAAACCTTCTCTCCAGCAGCCTCCAGGAGTGTCCCACAGGCTGCATCCCTGCACACTGCACAGCCCTGCAGTGCTGCTGAGATAGTTTATACCCTTTGGTCTTTGGTCTTGCTAGAGGACAGCCAGTAAAGGGAGGTGAGAGCAGAGAAGCTTTTGAAGTGGAGAGACCACAAAGCTCATTTAGGATGCATACACCACCAAAAAAACCCCAGCCACCAGACAGTAATAACTTCAAAACAGTGCTGACTGGAGTTGAAAACAGTGATGCACTGGCAGAAAAACTAGTGCCTGAGCCAAGTTCAGACGTGGTGTAAGCTGAATTTGACTGCTGAATTTGATGCTGAAGAGTGCTAATGGTTGCCGGCAGGCAAGTCTTGTTGTTAAAGAGAAACACAACTTGTTAAAGGGACCTCTGGGCACTCTTTCAGGCCTAGCAGAAATCATAACCAACCTACTCAGTGCAGTAAAACCTGCTGGAGAAAGCAAGGGCAGTGTCATGTTCCTTGGTGGGATCTGGGGTGTAGGACACAGGCTGCATTTATTGTGCACATTGCAGAAATCATGAAAGGAGCAGAAAGCTGGAGAGGGCACAGTGTGTCTGTGTCTTCTGGGGGACACAGACTGGGGCAGGAGGCCACACAGGCTGTCCCACAAGATGTTTTCTTCTCCTGTGTATGGGGGGGACAGGATTTGGGACCATTCTTTGTAGAAAGCAGATGCAGTGAATAAGAAGGATTTTAGAAGTGAAGTGTTTGCATTAGAAAATGGTCTGTTCTGGGAGTTGTTGAATGCAATGATTTTTCATTCCAAAATATTGAACATTTTATTGAGCTTGACAAATTTCTTCATGGTCAAAATGTAGAACAGACCATTTTCTGAAGAAAAGACTTCACTCTGGTTGAATTTGGTTTAAAATTTCATTTTAAGGTACCTCTGAATTATAGATACATCAAAGTGATGACATTTGAGCTACCAGAAAAAAATCTGGGCTCTGCTTCTTCCTTAAAAAAGTGATAGCAAGTATGAGAAAAAGTAAGGTGGTCAGCTGAAAAACAGCAGCTTGGAAAAAGTAGGGGTATGGATGTGTGTGACAGCTTGTGCCCAGACTCCTCCAGCCATGGGGGTAGCCTTGACATTCAAAATATGCTCCTGAAACATCTCAGAGGGCAGGATCTGTGTGGCATTAACAGCCCTGAGTGCTCTCTGCCCAAGATCCAGCCCTGCCCTAGGATTTGCAGCACACAGCTTGGGGACCAGAGGACTCTGCTGAGACACAGATGTTATGGCTTATGTGCAGGGAGGGGTTCTCCTCCCAGGGTCCTCCCCAAGCCCATTCTTCTCCAGTGCATTTGGTCTGCCCCTCCCCATCTCCACTTAAAATTAACTTTGCATCAGACATCAACCCGCTTTCTTTCTCTGTGCTTTCACCGTGGGAGAAAGCTGGAAGTGGGAGGTGGAGCGCAGGGAGCAAAGGAAAATGAAGAAAATGGAAAATATAGAGGAAAATGAGAGGCTGAGGAGGGAGGGGAGGAATGGGGAGGAAGGGATTGAAAGGGCTGGTGAGGGACAGGGGCAGGCTGGCCCCCGGCTGCCCCACATTGTTCTTGGCTCTATCCATCTAAATAAAGGGACCATCCTGACTTGTGTCCCAGCTGGGAGGGGTTTTGTCGCTCTTTGGGTTTTGGTGTCGTCCCCTCCCCCTGTTTCGCTCCCCCTCCTCTCTTCCCTTCCCTCCCCTCCCTGCTTTCATCCAGACTGCATCAAAGTGCCCCCGTGTCTCCGACTCCTCGGGCGTTTCCACCCCCTCCCCGCAGGCACAATGTGCCCCTTTGTGGCCACCACCCAGATGACCTTTTTTACCTTCTTATCCTCATTTCTCCCTGCGCCCCGGGGTAAATAAACCCTGAGGATGGGTAGGAGCTGGGATGGAGAGAGCTGCCCTGGAGCAGGTGCTTCCTTTTGCAGCCCCACTGGCCCCAGCGAGGCAGGGTAGCACCAGGGGGATGAACATGAAAGAGTTATTAGGAAATGGCTTGTGCACCAGGGACAATCAGCCTGCCCAGCATCCCACAGTGAGGTGGAGATGCGGATTTCACCCCAAAAGAGAGTGCATCCCTACTCCCACTTCATTTAAATGCCTATGTCAGCCAGCCCCATAGGAGGGGCAGAGCCAGGCTGGAGTTGAAGTAGCCAAGGGCACTTGCATATGGACACATGGGCCTTTGAAGAGCAAATGTCCAGCCACAGCCTGCACCAGGATGTTCACAGGGAAGGAAAGAACCATTTGCTGTGCTCTGTGCACACATTGAGCCTACCCACAGCCCATCCTGCTGTGCCTGGGGGCTGCTCACTTCTCTCCTGGCTTTTCTCCCCCCTGCATGTTTCCCTCCAGTTCCTGCTGGTTTGTCCATCTTTGTTAGTCCCTGCTGGCTTTGGCAGAGCTCAGTCAGCTGCTGGGGCTGTGGTCCTGCACAGGGCTTCACCTCTGCTGTCCTGCCACACTTTCCAGCCTGGCATTGCCAGGAACATGTTCCCAAGCACTCATAAATGCACTGTGGCTCAATACAGTGCTCCAGCTATGAAATCCCAGTGAAAGCCTTTATTCTGCATCTTTATGTCTGATGCTTTCAGGCCTTGACATACAAGCAGATGTGCCTGTGCTGAGTTCTGCTCCAGCTGTGCACACTGGAAAAGCAGGTCTAGGATGGACACATGAACACTCCTATTCCCTGGGGCAGACAAGGACATCAGAGTGGGCTCAGGTGGCTCATGCTGGCTGAGCATCTGGCTTGTGTTCCTTCACCAGCTCTATTCATAAAGGGAAAGCTCAGATCCACACAGTGCTGCAGGTTGTCCGAAATGGAGAGCTCTCCACCCCAAAGCCCTAGTCTCTATGAGTTTCAGATCCTATTTTGGCTGCCCAAGGTGATACAGTCAGATCTTAAATTAGTCCCTTATAATCTAAATTGAATTTAGACTCAGAAAAATCCCCAGCTTTCAGATGTTTCTGGTTACACAATAACTCTGGCTCTTCTTCTCCGAAGAGTGAAATGGCAGGATTTTGAAATTCCTTGTTGGTTCATGTTTGCATATAAATGCTGATTTTATCTTTTCTGTACACAAAGTAAACACAAAGCTGTTTTACAATAATGTTGCCGTTGGAACATGCACCAAGGATGGCAAAACAACTTAGAGATGTTTCCAGACCCAAGGACCATACCTCTCTTCACACAAAGAAGCCGCCCGCTCCAAGATGCCCGGCACACCCTCATCCCTGTTTATGCAGATCAACAGGCAGGTTTCATTAGGCAGCAGTAAGATCCTGAACTAAAAACTGGGTGGAGATGACAAAGGATGTGTATTCACCCAGGCTACCTAAGCACAGGTTCCTGAGAGGGCTGAATTTTTCCATAGGTCCCCAAGAGCTGTGGACCCTGCTGGAAGTGCCCAGAATCACTGCAGCTGAGAAATGATGGCTCTTACTTAAACTGGGATTTACAACTCTGATAATGCTGGTTAACGCAGGGAATGTAATTCAGATTAAAATAAACATTAAATTATTGTAGCTATTGATGATTAACTGTCTGAGCAGAAACTCTTATGCTGAGAGATGCTCTTTGTGAAAGAATTAAATGCAGTCATGGTCAGGAGCAGAGAAAGGAAAATCTGCTGCTGGGAGGAGATAGCTGTCAGAGAGTAAATTAATTCAGCATAATCCCAGATTTACAGAGCCCTGCCGGGGGATCTGAGGTGGCCATACTTAAAAAAAACCAACCCTGTCCACAAGCCTGACAGCCTTAGTTATGCAAAAAAATAATGTACAATCAAAGAAAAGCACATTTTCTGATGATTTCTTCTTATTTGTCGGTGAATATTGCAGAAACTCAGTTTGAAAGTCAGCAACCTCTGGTGAAAGAGGCGCTCTTGGGTGTAATGGGAGAGGATAAAAATCCAGTCCAAATACCTCCCTTCGGCCATCCAGGAGTGTGGTGTCTACTTTCAGTTAGTCATTTGGCTACTCATCTGCTTTAGCAGCCCACGGAGGCAGAGGCATTTTCTGAGAGCAGCTCCTTCTGCTTGCCCCAGGATGACTGCTTGACACGGGATCAGTGCCCCAGGTGATGCCTGGCCCTCCCAACATCCATAGGTGGGTCTGTGGTGAGGAGCTGCGTCAGCAGTAGCCAGCTTTAGGTGGTCACGGGTAGAGGAGTTGCCTCTTGCCCTATATACCTGGGTGCTCATGGGGGATGAAACTCTTCCCCCCATCCCAGAAGTCATCTCTGAAAAAACACCTCCTCGCCCCACAGTTCACTGAAATCCAGGTTGCTGTAGCTCCCAGTGGCATTTGTATCACATCTGCACCCTCTGAGGCAGTATCAGAAACAGACCCCAGTTCCCTGCTGGGGGTCACTACACCTGATCAGCATGGGGCAGACTGAAAAAGCCCACAGCCTTGTGCACTGGGCATCAACCCTTCATCTTGAAATGACACTAAATGCATCCAACACAGTCCGGGTGATATATTTCTTGTGTCCTAGCAGACATACAAGTTTCAAATGGTACACTGCCTTTGACATTGCAAGAGCAAAACTGAAAATATCACACCAGCTGTTTAAAGGGATACAAAAAAGTACACTTGCAGGATGTTTCTGTTAGAAACCATACTTTCCTTCTTGTTGCTTTGGACAAGAGGTTTAGGACAAAGACTGGTGTGTGTATAGGTTCTCAAGGCACTGACTCCTGGATCTAAAGCAAGAGGCAGCAGAAAGTGGGATGAAGAAGACAACTGAGAAATGTCTCACTGTTTATGGGTTGTTCCATAGTTGTTCCATATCAGAAGCAATTGCAGTGCAACAAGCAAATCATCCCAAGCCTCCTGGCACAGCTGCCCAAGTGAGGCTCCTACGTCTGCAGTGCAAAGCACAAGAAGCTTCTCTCATGCAGCAGGTCCTGTTGCAGTGTGCCAAGCCCTGCTGCCAGTCCCAGCTAGCATTTGCAGGTAGGTAACACTTCGTTACTACAGGCAGACCCTCAGCCCGCCTAGAAATGTGAGCAGCAGCTTGGGTCAGTATGAAAGAAAGAGTATATTAAATTGTCAGGAATGATAGAAAATGCATATGCCAGTATCTTGTCTCTGAATGGAGTCACTCGCCCACACAAGCTCCTCATCTGACCTCACTTGGGTGGCTTTTACTCTTTCATTGTTTCAGGAAATCCTCAGAGGCATTCCAGTCCATAAAGAAGATGGAAAATCTATTAATTGCCTTCTGGCTGCAAGACAAGCCCACCCTACCTTGCCCCGAGCCCTCCTCCTTGCCAGAATCCCCAACCCTATTCCCCACTTTTGGAAGGCTGGAGAGCTCTCCTCTCTGCCTCCACTCCTGCAGGAGGGCACGTATATATGGCACAGCAAGTGAGGGGGCAGATGCACTTCTGTTCCTTGAAAGAAGCCCTACCATGTGTATTTTCTGTAGGTGAACAGATGTGGCCATTCCGTGCCTCCAGCCCGCGCTGGTCTGGTGCCACCGCTCCTGTCGCTGTCCCCAGAGCTCCGCCAGCCCCTGCCCTGCTCCCCCCGCGGCTGCCCTGCCTGCAGCCTCTGCGGGCAGTGATTAATGGTGCCCATCAATCAGGCACGGCCGCCGTGAATGCGGCAGCAGTTTGCGATTAACCTCGCAGAACCTTGTCCCCCTGTCCCCGGCCGTCCCCCTCCGGAGCCCCCCACTGAGATTATCGGGTGAAATGAGGCGGCAGGAGTTTGTACCGAGGGGGGTGAGCCCTGGAAAACAGGTCCCCTGCTCCTTTCATATTGAAATGGAGAGTTCTCAATCGCTCCTTTGAACTCTGTTCGGAGGCGTAAAAAGAAACCCAAACCCCAGTGTTTTCCTTCAATAATGCAGAGGGGAATCAGGATTGGAACAGTCAGGGTTAGTGACGACAGTGGTGCCAAAAGGAGTTGGTTCACCTGCCTTGTGGGAGAAGAGGAAGTGTTAAACCATGGGGTAGTTGCTCACAGGGGACAGAGTTTCACTTGACCTTCCCTCTATTTTCTCTCCTGACTGTGTAGCAAACCCTGGCTATGCCAGTGCTGTGCTGACACAGGACAGAGTAGAGTCCTTGCTTTCAAGAAGTGATGGCAATGATTTCTTCATTTCTTATAATGCCTTTTCACAGCTTCAACTGGGATTTGGATTATCCATTCCTGCCACTGGAGGAGAGTGCAAAGGGAAGGTGTTCCTATTTCTACTTGTGCTGAGTGCTTGTATTTGGGATTTCTTGGCTGGAGCAGCCTGACATCCTTGCAAACACCAGTGTGGTTCTCCCCAGAGCAGCAGGGTGCACCTCGTGCTGCGGTTTGGCACATTGCAGCAGGCTGAGGAGGAAAAGCCAATGACACCACCTGAACTTCACCTGCACTTAACACACTGCCACGGTGTGAGCTGACACTGGGTGGTTTTGATTTGGAGATGTTCAAGGGCAAAGTTTAGGCCTCTGGGTGAGAGGGTTTGCCTGTGGTGGTGGCTCATTGATGGGGCTGGCATTCCCCAGGCAGGCAGTGCTGTCAGCTCGGGGTGATCATCCCAGGGGTCATGTCACCTGTTGTGACAGCCAGCACCTTGAGACAAACAGAGATCAATCTAGGGCTTGTAATTCCAGGAGGGAAGCTCTGGTGAGTGAGGTCATTCTCCAACAGGTGGGATACCTTTCTATTTTCACTCCTCCAAAAGTCATTAGTGCTCCCTCATTTGCTTATAATCACCAAGAGGCTTTGTTGGTAAGAAATAAAGCTTCACGTGCTCCCATTTAGAGTCCCATGGGGCCTTTTTAGTCTTGTCCCTTGCAGATAAGGATGCAAATTAACAAACGAACTTCAATTAATAGCCAAATCCCTTTAAAGAAACAGCTTCATGCTCAAGCATTTCTGAACAGGGTTTTGCCCATTATTTGTCTCTCATTTGAATGATCATTATAAACATTTTGAACTCTGTTGTTCATACATTTATATACCCACACATATACATACAGTCCTGCATGCATGCAAATGTTTGTGTGTCCAGCCAGTGTTTTCAAGCTCAGGAGGAAGAAGCCTTGCTTTGCACATGGATTTGGTGGGGAACTACTCAGGTTGCTATCAGCTGAGGAGCTGGCCTCCAGCATTAGCCTGTTTCATCTTCTTCTGCAGCCATCCCATCCCTCCTCATCCCAGACTGTGGGTGCTTGAGGGGTGTCCTGGGGCTGCCCCTTGCAGGAGAGCTCTGGTGGGGAGTGGACAGGCTGGCTGCCCAGGAGCCTGACAAAGCAAGGCTGAGCTTCACCACAGCACTCGGGGAGGTGGGGCGAGGCAGGCAGGGCACATGACTGTTAAGATCTCCCTTCAAATGTTATTAAATAATGTTTTGGTGCTGCAGCACAACAGGTGTGGGGAGGCACAGGCAGGTAAACACAGCCCAGAGCACGGCAGCCCGCCAAGTCTGTTTCCTTACATAAATCTCTCCACTTCAAGGTATGCAATTAATCCCGGCTCCAGCCTCCGTTCACCACAGACCTCCTTTGTACACATGATGTATTAATCACCAGAAAGGACTTTTGCACCTCTGCTATCATTCTTGCTTTGCAGGCGGCTGCAAAGAACTTTGAGACCCCACAGAGACCAAAGGACAGGGCAGGGGCAGGTTGGTGGTGGCACCTCACCCCAGCCAGCCAGAGGACGTGTGTGGGTACACACACGTGTGGGGCTGTGTACCTCTGCCATACTGTGCTGGGCTGCAGCTCCTTTGACACTGATTTTGCCAGCAGATCCCCTGCTCTACTTTCCCTGGAGACAATGGATGTTAATCAGTAACAGCTCCCCACCCTGGGTTTTACAGGGCTGATTACAAGCAGTGCTCACTAAAAAGCCAGGAGGACAGCAGATCCCATCAGGAACCCTGATCCTGCAAGAACCTGCATGTAGTCCTTCATCCCTGGTGTACATAGGCAGCAGCAGCCCTATCTCCTGCATCTCAGCAGAGGGAGAGGGCACGGCTGGCTCACTGGAGCCTGCCCACACCAGGCTGCCAGAGCACCCCTGTCCTGGCCCTGCTTTGGCAAGCCCAAACTGTTTGTGCTGTCCAGGTTGGGTTCTGCTGGAGCATGACTCTGCAGCCACCAGTGTCCAGCTTGGACCAAGAGCCCAGCTCAGGTGTCAGGAGTGCTCAGTTTTCCCTTTTACTCCCTGTTTTGCCCTCCATGATGTGTGCTCTGTGTGTTTAACATCATTTCAGAACCGGCACCAACAAGAGCTCTGAAGTGACCCATTCACCTGGATGCTGGCATCAGCTCTGATGGCCTCTCCCATCCACACTTCCCAAAATTCCTGCAGCAGAGTAGGGCATTTCTTGGAGGCACAAAGCATTAGGATGATGGCAGACTGAAGCCAAGCAAGAGACATCCAAGTGCCAGCCTTGCTCGTCTGTTTGTCCTGCCATCCTTTTGGCTGCCAATTCTGCCCAGGCTCCCCAGCACAGGCATCCCTCCACTGTTCCCCCCTTCTTTACCTCGTTCCAATTGCCTTAGGCAAGGAGCCCAGGTCCTTGAATTTACCTGGCTCACTGTTGGCAGGTATACCCCTATAAATCTCCACTGAGAGAGCAGTGGCTGCAGCTCAGATTGGGTTCACTGGGGAGGGATTTGGGGTAAAGCAGAGAGAGAGGGCAGCAGATGGCCAGTACGAGGAATGCTCCTATCTCCAAGGCCTCATAAAGATTACAGATGGGCTTCTTCAAAGCAGCAGAGGATGGAGCACGGGACGGGCAAACACCCACCCTGCTCCCACCAGGGCCATGGGGGTGCCTTTCCTCCCCATCTGCCTGTGAGGGGTCAAGGGCTGAGCCTTCAGCCCCCAGGATAAGAGGGGTGGGAGGGAGCCATGAGCAAGGCTGGAGCTCACTGCCAGCTCCCAGCTGCCTCAGCCTGGCTTTCAGTGTGGCCAGTGCCATGCTGGCTGGGAATACACGTGCACGGGGTGGCTGAGGCACAGAGCTCCTGCTCCAGAGACTTTACCCAAGTGCTGCTCAGCACCCACCTGAAACCTGGCTGTCACCTAGGGGACACAGGTGGGTGCTCAGCACCTGTTGCTTGTGGCTCCACATCTGGATGTTGGCAGCCAGTGCCTGATTTATGCTGAGAAGGCTCTGCAGCCTGCAGGTAACCCCCTGCTATGAACCTGTAGTGCTGTGCTCCTTCAGGCCACATCATCCCTTGCTCCACCTCCTTACTTCAAGCCATGAATTATTTATTATTATTTTTATTCATATTATTTATTAGCCTGACCACTCAAAACCTTTCCACTTCTTGTTTTCCTTTGGTGTAATGTTTGTCCCTGGATGTACTCAGACTATCCACAGCAAGGTAAAAATAGCAACTGGGCTTCTCTGGCTGTGATTTCTTTGGCTGTAGCCTTACTTTTAGATGAGAGGCAGTCTGCAAGGTGCTGGTTCAGAGTCATTTGGTAGGAGCTTGAGCAAAAAAGAAATTTTCCCATTTGCACAATGAAGACTTTCCTGCCCCAGCCACAGAGGGTAAGGCACGGTGTGAAGGCAGAGTGCCAACAAAGTAGCCACTCACCCCAAGATAAAGCTGCTGGAGACTGATGTTAATTAAACAGAGAATGTTTCAGCATGCTTATTAATTATTATTATGACTATTTGCAGTTTATATTGCAGTAATGCCTACAGGTCTGAATTAGCAGCCTGGAGTCACTGCTGTCCAGAGAGCAAGCATCCAGGTGGGCAGAGGCCAGGCCCTGAAAGCTTACCCACAAAACCAGCTTTTCATCCCAACAAAACTGTCCTTTTCTCCTTGAGGTGCAGCTGAACTGTGCTGTTTCAAGCAGCAGGGATCAGAGGTGTGTCCTGGACCACTTCTGCCATGTGGCCACCAGTGGGGACTCAGGGTGGGGGGACATCTGCAGAGCCCACAGAGTGGCTGGGAACCAGATCCAGAAAGGACACTGGGTTGCCACATTACCTGTTTTTGCTGCAGTCATTAACAAAGGTCTCCACAGTGCAATGTTTTCTCCCTTCAGGCTGTTTATCATTGTTCTGTGATGCAGGGGCCACAGACAGGAAGAAGAAGGTAAAAAGGAAAGGAAAAAAAAAAAAAAAAGAAAAAGAAAAAATCAAAGAGGCGTGATCTTCTAGGCCCTGAAATCATTGCAAAGTCTGGGAGCCAAGGGATCCTTTTCTCTTTTTGAGACAGCAGCAGGAAGTGATAATGGATGTGAGGGCATCACAGCAGTGTGAGCAGGGTCCTCTGCAGTGCCCCATCACCACTGGCTCCCACACAGGACAGAGAACCTCACAGGTGAGAAAGTGGTGATGTGAGTCCCTTGCAGAGTAGGATGTGTTTTGCTTCTTCTGAGATTAGGAAGGAGAATAGAGCTGTCCCTGTGCCCTGGCTTTTGGACAACATCCCTGCAACTGGGGCCCTGCTGAGGATGGCATGGATACTGCACATAATGTTATCTGGGATCTCCAGAGGAGGAGGCCAGGCAGGAACCCCAGGTTCCCTGGGCACAGGGCTCTGAGCAGCTCTGTGCTCATGCATTGCACATCTCTGCATCCCCGTGTGCACCTGTGAGACAGAGCTGATCCCAGAGAGGAGAACCCACTGACATCTGCAGCTGGGGACCCCAGGAGCAGCAGAGTAAGGGTTAGAGCATGCCTGTCCCTGCTGTCATTTGCCTCCCTTTGTCATGCTTATGAAGAATTAGTTTTTTCTTTTGAAGTGTCCCTCCTCCAGCCCCAAATGAGCTTTCTCATCACCTCATCCCCTTCTCCCACCACCTGAGCTTTCCAAGCATGGCTTCCCAAACCATGGCTGGCTCTGGGTCTGTATCACCAGCCAGGAGCTCGAGGATCCCTCCTGCTACCTCCTTTGCACTTCTATCAGGTTCAACCTGTTCAATTAGTGTTGCCCCAGGCACTGTGGGTTCCAGCTTTCTCTTTCTGCTTCATTTAATTTGAACACACGCACCTCTCCCTCCTTTCTCCTCCCTGCTCACTTCAAGGCCCCAGGCTCTGCACTGTGAAAGGCACAAGGCAGGGCATCACTTACACACCTGGAATATGTTTCAACAAGCCCAACAGCCTTTTACAAGGAAGTCTTGGGCCCAGACGATGAGTTAGAAAGTCCTTTTGCAAAGCCGCCTTTCTTGGGTAACAAAATGCACAGCTAAAACCCATTCACTGGTTTCCAGTGCTCCTTGGGGGATTGGTTTTCTGACCTGCTTTCTTCTTTTTTTGGGGGGTTTAACATTGCCCTGTGCACACGTGGAGAGCCAGCCAGCCGTGTACACAGGCAACAAACACAATGAGGAAAGGATTAGCTGGGACTGCTCGCTGGCTTGTGTTCTGGTTTCAAAGGGAAGCCGCTTTTGGAACACTTCAGCTGCTTGCCTTGTTGTGGAGAGCATTGTAATGGGCACCTCCCTTGCCCCATGCTGACACTGGCATGGAGATGCCTGAAGAAGATGCAGGATGGCAGATCCCATGTTGTGGGATGGCAGGGTCCCTGCTGATGCTCACTGTCACACAGAGTAGGGAGGAGGCCAAGTCTCATTTTCCTCTGTGTGTGTGTGGACAACACTGGCTCTGGCACAGGGATGGATGCTGTGCTTGTGCACACTGTTGGAGTGATGCTCTTCCTGCCAGGGGAGATGTGGTGGCAGTGGGGACAGGCTCTGGGTGCTCTGCATGAGCAACACGACCTGACAAGCAGCACACTGCTGCTGGGGACTTGGCTCTGCCACAGGGACCTTCGGGGGCACCAGGCTCTCTGGAGAGGGTGACGTGGAGCATCTGAGCTGTGCAGCAATCCCCCACAGAGGCACAGCCTGCAGTGCTCCAGGGTGGGTAGGAAATGAAAGTTAAAGCTAAAAATAAAGAAAATTACCTGATCCATGAAATCGCACATTCAGATGCTGTTGGTGTTGGCAGGGAAGAACTGCAGCTCCAGGAACCTGATGGTGGCTTTGGAGCTCCCTCACTGCCTGTAAGCCCAGCTGAGACCCTCAGAGGAGCCCTTTGCAGTTTCCTGGGCAGCTCTTTAGTGGCTGCATTGGCTGCTGGGGCTCATGGAGCACTTGCCCTCACAGCCTGGCTGCTTGTCATCTCTGCCATGACAAATGTGCCAGAGATGTTGATCCCAGTTCAGTAGGACGATTGGAACAAAGAACTATCAAAATCGACACAGACTTTTTAGACTTATTCTTGTCAGCTGTGTGAGGAGCAGCAGCAGCAGAGAAAACAACATGATGATAACAAAGTGACAGGAAGTCATTTGGCCTGACATTTCAAAATGAGGATTTAAACATCTCTCTTGCTAAAGAACCAGCTGGAAAAATACACAACCCTGTGTTAAATCTCTTCTCTGCTGCCACTACACTCAGCTATCCCACTCACATGTTGGCTGTACACTGCAAAGGATAAAAGCTTGCATGTCTCATTTTGTGCTGGACAGTTTCTCCACATGGTTTCTTAATGCCCCGGGAGTTTATTCTGCAATATGCCATTTTTTTTTCCTGCCACCAATCAACTTAAACGGTTGTTTGGTTGCTTATTTTACAGGCAGAGAAATATTTGGCTGAGCTATACTGCTGCAACAGTTTAACCAGAGCATTCATCATTGTTTACCAAAACTCAGTGACTGGGTAGAGTAAGAGTTCAGCCTGACCACTGCTGCTTGGGAGCCCTGAGGAGGTGCTGAGTGGATGCAGATGCCATTCAAGGTCACCTTCTTCCTCTGAGTGAATGTTAGGGATGCTCTCTCAGCATTCAGTGATGGACTCCTTCAGATGGGGAGCTGCTGGAAGCCCTCCTGATCCCTGCAGGGAGGATCACACGCTGCTGCTGAGCAGAGCCATCCCCAGTACGTGGAGCAAAATTTTGGTGGGGATGAAATCAATGGGAATTTTGATGACAGATTCCAGTGTCAGTTTTCATTTAAAAAAAAATTTTAAAATTAGTTCACTGTTGTCTTTTTTCTCTATCTTCTGCATCCTTCAAACACTGCCTCAAACCTGTTCCAGCTGCTTTCTGTTTTGAAATGGTGAGAAGATGACCACAAAGCTGCCTATAGACTGTCTGTCTCACTGGGGTGACTCACTCCAAAATGCCACAGGTCCGTGGTGGTGGCTCTGTGGTTTCTGAGTGGGATTTAGAGTGAGGACCAGCCAGGGGTGGGTGGGAGTGTGAGGTGCCCCTGAAGCCTCACCTTCTTCTTCCTGGAGCCTCATAGGGTGCATATGAATGTGCACCCAAGCAAACGGATTTGAAAGGCGATAAAGATGTTTAATGCAGGAGCTGTGTGAGTCTTTGTAAATCCCTGGGTTTGCTGTACCTATCCCTCAGGAAGGTGCTACAGCCAGCTACCTAATTTTTCATGCATTTCCCCTTTAAAAAGGCATGCTTTCAAGAAGGCTGGGATAAAAGAGGCCGTGCTTATTCCATTGACCCCGTGCTATCTCTTTATAAACATGGCTGAAGGATTTCTATGGCTGAGATGGATAACAAAAGGCTCTGCAGAGCCACAGCTGGGATTTTTCATGCTCCAAGGAGAGACGAGCATCTTGCATCCCACTGAGGGCAGCTTTGGCTGGAGCTGTTGTTCTCAGTTATTTTCCCTATCTTTCCCTCGGACAACCTGCACGGGTGCTGGCTGGAGGAGAAGTGGGAGAGAGTGAGGATGGTACAGAGTAAGGGGGAGCAGGAAGAAGAGGAGAGGAGGAAGCACAGGAGGGGCGAGGAGGGACAGAAAGGTGGAAGGAGGGGTTCGGGAGCTGCCCCTTTCTCTTGAGAGCGGCTTTTCAGATGGAAATGGCGGGGTCAGCGGCACCCCTGGACAATGGCCCCTCGGCACGGGCACAAAGGAGCGGGGACGCTGCCGGGGCAGCCCCGCTCCGCTCCCGGAGGGGCTCGGGCCGCTCGCCCAGCGCCCCGGGGCACGAAAACTGCGAGAATGCGAGCGGGCTGGGGGAGGGAGGGGGGAAAGACACGGAGGGAGAAAAGCTGAAAGATTTCAACACAAATAATCTTCAAGGAGTGTTCTGTAAACAGAGCGGAGGGCAGGGCGCCAGGAGCACCTGCCTCTCCGCATTGACATTAATTGTTTGGGGAAGAAGGGAAGAAACCCCTCCTCCCTCCGTGCTCGCTGTGTGCCCGTGCCCGAGCGGCTGCGGAGGCTGTGGCTGCTGCCTGCTGATGCCTGGCTGTGGGTGCTGCAGTAAAAATCCCTTACACCCAAACCCCCATCTGCTCTGCCTTCCTCTGCCTGAGCGCTGCCCGAGGACCCGAATGCTTGCTAAAGCTATCGGTGCTTTAAACCTCTTAGTGTCTTATATCAGCCTTAGTTCCTGCTATTGTTTTCTCTCCCTGTACCGTGTGTAATCCCCGGCTCCTGACCTCGCAGCTCCCCAGTTCCTCAGGCGCAAGTTTTGTCCTGTTCTGGGGGTGGGTATGAAGGAGCTGGAAGGCTCCTGCACCCACACAAGCAGAGGAGAAGGATTAGACCGTGCACCAACAAGTCCCTGATCCCCGAGTTTGGCAATCTCACCCCTCCCAGCAGGGAGTTAACCTCGGTCCCAGGCGTGTGGCACCTCCCGCGGAGCAGCAGCAGCGTTTGCAGGGCCCCAGGCGAGGATGCTGCTGTGGCAGCTCTGCTGCCACTCCCCTCTACCCCTTCCAGCCTGCTACCCTCGGCTGAAGAGCTCTCTGCCTCTCCCGAGCACAGCTCCAGGGACCTAAAGCACTGACACACAATACACACATTCGAGGCTGAGATCCTAAGGCAACCCGTTATGCATCTCCAAAAAAAGCTGCTTCTTCCCTTATAGCCATGAAGGACATCAAGGCACGCAGGGTTTTTCGATGGTGGTGGGGATGTGGGTGGGCTGGACACGATGCAAATGCAGATGGGACACAAGGCTGGATCCTTGTTTGGTGCTTGGAGTGTGACTGAGGCTGCCAGAGCTGCCTCCGGGGCACCTCCTGTCTCCCTGCTTAAACAAATAATGCTTGCCCGAGGCACACAGCAGGCCCAAGCAAAGCAATCCAGAAATCATCCACGGGTGCTGATGGATTTGTTAGCTGGTGTGAAAGGTATATGGTTTCATCTGAACACCACAAGGCTGATTACAACTTGCTAAAGAGCTTTCCTGGCTGTTGCATTCAAAGATCTTCCTACAGATGCAGCTAATATCAGCAAAGGCTGATGGCTAATGTTTGTTTGCTGCTCTGCCTTGAGCTAGATGGCACGACCAAATTTTGCAGGCATTGCTCAACTACCATGAAACAGCACGTCAAAACTTCTGCATTTGCTCACCTTATGTGTGCAGAAGAGTCTGGATAGCAGTGACCTGAGTTTGGCAACACAAGCTGGAAAATGACCAGCCAAGGCTCTGTGATGGGAAGCAGTTTGTATAGTGCTTCCTCAAGGGAGAGAAATCTGCAGCAAAGTTGTGTTTGTCATAGTATCATCCACTTAAAATGAGGGTTATATGGGTGCAGCAGAGCACTGGGAACAATGAGATGTTCTATTGGTGCATTACTCCAAGGTTTTGGCATTGACCAAGTCTCCAAAGCTGGAGGAGATCTGCTGGATCAAAGAGACTTACTACTGGAGTCAAATCTCTACTGTTCCTGGCTTTTAACTAGATTTTGTTATTTGATGCCCAAACTTTCATTTTTTCTGTCTCCATCTTTCTTCTCGTGGTAGTCAACATTCCTTACTTGGAACACACTTAAACCTCACTGTTCTGGCTTCAGATTGACTTAACTTTCTTCTGTCCTGCCTAATGTCCTCCTCAGTGCATCCTGAAAGTACCTCTGTCTGCCCCATCACTCTTTTTCTGGGGATGGCCATCCTGCCTTACATCCTGGCCCTGGATGCTTCCCAGTGAATTGCACATCCCCAAGCAGTCAGACCATGCTTGGTGTCCCCAGCTGACATCAGAGACCCAGGCAGAGTTTCAAGCCCCCACAGTGGATGGGGAAACCTGTAGGTTTGGGGGGAGGAAAAAGAAGGAGGGTGCCTGTGTCCAATGCCTCTTTTTCCCCTTGCCACCCTCTCCCAGTTTAACCATTAACAGGCTGGCTGGCCCTGCCGAGACAATGGTGTGTTTGTTTGGCATGGGGGGAGCTCGTATCGGGGGCTTGGCAGATTTATCAAAGCAGAGTGATTAGCTCTATTAGAGAAGGGATTTGTGTAAACAAAAAGACAGGTGCAAAGAGACGATTCCAGCTGGCAAGGGCTTCACAGAGCATGAAGCATTTCAGTAGCAATAAAACTTCTTCCAGGAAACAAGAGTCAGGCTAGAGAGAGCGTGTGTGGTTGTGGCCTATTTGACTGGCCCTCCCGACCACCGACCCTCCCAACCATTCATCCTCTCTGCCCCAGGCAAGGGGATGTGGCTTTTGGTGTGCCTGTGTCTCTCACTGTCCCCTGAGTTCCCTCCTGTGGATGGGCAGCTCGTGGTAGGGGGAAGCAGTCCCTTGGGGATGTGCCACTTGTCACCCCTGAGCCATGTAATGAGTCCAATTCCCAGTGGGAAGGCTGAACCCTGTCCTGCCATCCCAGTGCTCTTCCCTCCTTCAGCCTTGTCCTGCTGGAGTGAGGCTGGACCACCGTGGTCCCACCAATTGTCAGCAAAGGTGTCTGGCTTGGTGCAAGCCTGGTGCCAACCTCTGCAAGTAGAGACAAAGGCTGAATCCCCAAAACGCCCAGACCTTGACCTATTTTGAGAGCTTTCTTTGGAAACAGAAGAGGAAAGCCCTATTGACAGCACACATGCCAGAATCTACTCCTTCAAAACATCTCTGTTTGCTGCATCTACAAATTTATCCTAATAGCTGCTTTGTGAAATTATTATTCAGTTTAAACTGCACCAAGGCCAGAATAAGCATGATTTTCACCCCACTGCCAGAATGATAAAGCTTTGTCACAGGAAACACTTGAAAGCAGAGCACACAGCTCTCCCAGCCCACCTCTTCAGAGCATTGCTGAGCAGAAGTTGAAGTTTCGATTGTGAAAGGTCATGTGAGTGAAGCAAATCAAGGAAACAGGAGGAAGCTCACCATGGGCTGTGGTTTAGTGTCTCTGATTTGAGATCTTGCCAAATGTTACCCAGGAAAATAGAAATTTTTCACCCCCAGCTGCAGTTCAGTGTCACAGCAGAGGACTGGTGACAATAATCTGTCATTCTTTTCTTCTGCAATAACCTTTCTTGCAATAGCAAATATGTTTTCTGCTTCCCTTGCTACCTGTGTCCTTAAATGATCTCTTCAAAGGAGCTATACTGATGCTGTAACATTTTACTGAATGTAACATGCATTAAACTGTTTCTTCAGACATGTTATCGTGGCCAAGAATGTATTAGCAATGCTGGCTGAGGGCTGGGGTTTGTAGATGATTCAGGCCCATGAGGCACCTAAGCACCTACTGAGCTTTTTAGAAGCCCTCTAGATTATAGGCTGCAATTCTAAATACAGACTTGTTTGTATCTTTTAGGTACCCATTAATACTTGACTTATTTCTGTCTATTAATATTATTTTCATTTTATTAAATTTAGTGTCATTATTGTTATATTTTGGTTCAGTTATTAAACTATTTTTATTCTAACCTATGACTTTTCTCACTTTACCCTTCAGTTCTCTTCCTCCCATCCCACTAGTTGGGGAAGAAAGTGAGAGTTCTGTGGTGCTCATATCCCAGCTGAGGTTAAAACACAACAGGTGTCCAGGGAAAAATCCAGTCCTCTGGGTGGCTCCTGAGACCTCTTTTTGGGCACAGGTCACTGGTGTACCCAAAGGCTGCAGCCAAGGTGCCACTGCACACCACTGATTTCTGCACAGCCTGTGGAACTTCAATCCACCTTGCCCTGCCCTGGCTTTTTTTTTAATATATACCAACAGAGATGATAAGGTTGGTCTCTGTTTGCAAAGTACGAAAAATTTCATGAGCTGTTGCTCTGCTTGCAGCTGGCCACGTGTGTAACTGCATTCTTTGACTGCTTGGATGTACTGGTTATCACCAAAGGTAGCTATAAAATTAAGCCCTGGGGCTATGTCTTCAGAAACAGGTGCCTCAAATGTGGGCTCAAAACATGCCCATCCTTAAGGAGAGCTGTGCAGAGAGCCCTGTGCACACACTGTGCACACACTACCCATGTCTCTTGGACAGTAAATGTTTCCACTGCCCAGAGTCTGGTGCCACTTAAAGTTACCCTTTGAAGTCCAGCTTTGTATAATTTTGATGATGTTACTTTACTGAGAAATCCAATGGTTCATTCACTGCATCTGTGTCTTTGCTGCACTTGTTGTGTGGATGACTTGTGTGTTTGCTCCCTGGGAGAGGATGATTGTCATTTGCCCTGCTGTGTTCCCTCCCAGCCTGCAACTGGGACCTGCTAGCACTCTGCTCCATGCTGTTTCTCTGTTTATGGGGCATGTGGGGCTAATAATGACACACATGCTGCAAACAGCTCTCTAAGCCTGGACAGGTCCCAGCATGTGGGTTCCCTCTAATCAGGTTTGCAGCAGTGCCTTTTGCACCTTCCTTCATGCTAACACTGCTTCACCTCCAGGAGCCTGCATGTCCTCTCTCCTTCTCCCCTGCTGCCTTGCTGGTTTATGACCATTTGTTGTTGTTGTTCATCTCAGCTGAAAACAAAAGAGCAACAAAATATGTATGTGTGTGTCTGTGTGAAATCAGAGGTTCAGTGAGAGCAGAGCTGGTGTCAAACCACAGCAGGACCTAAGTAGAGCCCTAAGCACTACACCTGATTTCTAATATTCATGCTTTCCTCACAGCAAACAAGCCTCTGTGCTGCTTAGAGCTAAAGCCTTTCTGGCTGAAGTGTTCCTGTTTTACCAGGATGCACATAATTTGCATTGAGGGTCAGTTCCACTTTCTCTTGGCATTTTGTAGCTATTGAAAGGAGAAAGCTCACAGGCTCTGCTCTTGCCTCAGACTTCAAGGAGCAGAGCATATTTCACCCCATTAATGTGAAAGCATCAATTCCCCTGTGCATTCAAATGGCAAAATAGATCCATCAGTGTGACAGAACTGTCTGAGGGATCTTCATTTATGCCTTTTCCCCAAGGGTCAAACAGTGGACATAGGCGAGAGGGGAAAGAAAACCGGGCTCATGAAAATTCATGCAATTACTTCTTGGCAAGTCATCACTACCATTTTGCTTTTGGGTCAGGAGGGTGTAGAAGTGCTGGTGGCTGGGCAGAGGTCCTGTGAACCTGGCCTGCCTGCTGCCTTGCACACCCCAAGGAGCCTGAACACAGCTCACTGCAGTGAAGAAATGGCAAACCTGTGATTTCCCCTGCTTTGTGCTCCTCCTGGGCTATGCTTTGCCAAGGGTGCCTTTTGCTCTCACATTTAGTTTGCACATAGGCAGGAAGTGAATGAGGGGAGAGGCAAATGAGATGTTCTGCCCCTGGCTTCTTAACAGAAAGGCTCCAGTCTACTCTGCCACATAATCAAATCCATGCAAATGCTGGGTGTCAGCAATGTCTAATGGTGGCTGTTTCAGAGAAGGGCAAAGCAGTGGCTGGTGTTCACTGAAACCTGTGACTACCCCTGTGTGTTGTGACCAGCAGGTGACCAGCTGACAGCCCCAAAAACTGCAATGAATATACAGAAGGTGTCTTTTGGATTGCCTGGATGTCACAGATCTCAGTGCTTTGATGAAAGGACAGTGGGAGTCCTGCATGTGGGTCACAGCTGACACTGCTCTGGGTGGACCTGGGCTAGCTGAGAAGGTGCCAGTGGCCCTGTGCAGCCTGTGCCTGATACCCAGCAGTGTCACATGCTGGCTGGTCATGTACTGTCCAGCTAGAGAGACAGGGCTAGAGACCCATCACTCCCACTGCAGTCAGAGGCTTCCAGCTCAGGACATGTGTCATGCATTTCACCCTCCCAGTGCCAGGCAGCAGTGAAGATTGGCACTGTTTATAGGAATGGAGGGGTGTAAACCTACAGATGCCTTATTTCTGGGTGCCCTATTTATATCTTAGCCTTCCTTTTGCAAGGGCAAACAACAGAGCTGGAAATGATCCTCTCTCCTTGAAACCTGTCCCAGTGCTTCCCAGCAGCACGAAAATGCAGCAAGACTCCCAGAGCCCTGCACACCTCTTGTCTGGAATATATACTTGTGTGGAGAGGTACAAGTGCTTCCTCTTTGGTAAGTGCTCTTAAGAGCTGTTTACAGCTTGCAGAAATCCCTGTGAGGATGGAAAGGGAGCTGCCACCCAAATCCCTTCTACTTGGGATTAATTCATGCTTTGCAGCATATTTCCCTGATGGAGCAGCAGTGGCCCCAGGGATTATTCCTGTGCTAACCAACCCACTGGCTGGCCCCAGCCCCACTCCTCCTGCAGGCAGCACTGCTTCTCAACAGAAGGTCTTGCCCTGGGTTGCTCCATGGCCCCCAGTCCTGGGTTTCCATCAGAAAGGATCATTTGTGATGTGTGGGCTGCAGGCAGGCAACAGAGAAAATTAGTATCCTTTTCTTCACTGGCTCAGGGGAGGGAGAGTTTCCTGCCATCTCAATAGTGCCATCAGGATTTGCTATAAGAAAACAAAACTAATAATACCAACAGCAACAGAAGCCAGTGCACATGTAAAGGAGACTCAGCAACGAGGCTCATGTATTATGACAGCTCTCAAGGACAGCTCTAGACCTCAACCATCTCTGGAGACATCCATGGTCCTCCTTCTGGGAGGACAGCCTGGGAACCAAAGGGCACCAGCACTGCAGCTTTGTGACAGAGAAGTGCTGGGCTGCTCTGAAACGCTTCTCCCAAGCACTCAGCACTCTTAGTGGCCATGGAAACACCTGCTCATGCCATGATGATTAAGAAAAAATACCTTCAAAGAAAGACTTGAGTGTGTGGAAGGACCCAGAAGTTAAGAAGGGTTCCTTCACTATGTTTTATGTGCTGACTTGTGAGTCTGGGTGGCTGTCGAGATGATTTATAGTGGGGGAGCATCGGTGATTGCAATGGCTGCTGCTGGCCTTGATACAGCCCCAACTTCAGATCATGACTCTCTGTCCTTGCCTAGGCTTTCACAGACTCCCAGAATGGCTCAGGATGGAATGGATCACAGTGGGTCATCTGTCCAACCTCCTTGCTCAAGCAGGGCCATCCCAGAGCTTGTGACACAGGATTGTGTCCAGACTGTTCTCAAATATCTCCAGATCTCCAGTGAGAGAGATTTACCCAGATTATTCTGGGTAATCTGTTCTTCCTCACACCCTTCCCTTCCCTTCCCTTCCCTTCCCTTCCCTTCCCTTCCCTTCCCTTCCCTTCCCTTCCCTTCCCTTCCCTTCCCTTCCCTTCCTTCCCTTCCCTTCCCTTCCCTTCCTTCCTTCCCTTCCCTTCCCTTCCTTCCTTCCTTCCCTTCCCTTCCCCTTCCCTTCCCTTCCCTTCCTTCCCTTCCCTTCCCTTCCCTTCCCTTCCCTTCCCTTCCCTTCCCTTCCCTTCCCTTCCCTTCCCTTCCCTTCCTTTCCCTTCCCCCTTCCCTTCCCTTCCCTTCCCTTCCTTCCCTGAACTTCCCTTCCCTGAAACTTCCCTGAAACTTCCTGAAACTTCCCTTCCCTTCCCTTCCCTTCCTGAAACTTCCTTCCTGAAACCCCTTCCCTGAAACTTCCCTTCCCTTCCCTTCCCTTCCTGAAACTTCCCTTCCCCCTCTGTCCTACCAAAAGTGTAGGATAATCCTTTTCCTACACATCTGCCATTGGCTTACCAGCCTTTTCTTGTTGTTAATTTTGTTCTATTCTATTCTATTCTATTCTATTCTATTCTATTCTATTCTATTCTATTCTATTCTATTCTATTCTATTCTATTCTATTCTATTCTATTCTATTCTATTCTATTCTATTCTATTCCATTCCATTCCATCCCATCCTGTTCCAGGCAGCTCCCCTATGCTTTGGCCGTACTCGCAGCGCACCCTGGCCCATCCTAGGGTCTGGGGAGTGCTTTGCTGGGGTCCAGCTCCGTGCTGTCGGTGGAGCATTCCTCACGCACCCTTTCCACAGAGGTGTGCGCTCCTTTCGCTGCCTGCCGGGGGAGCGAGGAGCAGGATTGCTCAATTAACATATATGTACCTTGGCAGGGCACCAGCCCGGATGGCTGGCTCCACCCTGCCTTCCCTTCCCTGTAGCCATATCGCTTCCCCCTCCTCCTCTGACATGCCATTCCTCCTCGCTATCTCGGCTAATCTTCATCAGTCACTGCCCCGCTGCTCTCCTGCTCTGACACGCTCCGAGTTTCAGTACAATTCCTGCGGCAGGTCGTGTCACGTCCTCTCAAGCCGGCTGCTTTGCACCATCCCCGCTGAGGCACCGCACAGCCTTGAGCAAGGCTTCTGCTGCTTGCAGTAATTTAGGGTGTCTTTCTTTATTGCTGGCAGTTCAGCTCCCCGGAGGAGGAGCCCAGGCTTTCAGTTTGCTTTGGAGAGCTGGCTAAAGCGCGGCGCGGGGCAGAAACCAGCCGGCATGTCCCAGCTTGAGCTCCCGCCTCTGTGATTTAGACACTGAGAGATGCAGATTTGTTATTTCTGGAATGTCAGTGAGTTTCACTTGGGCTGGTTTTTTGTTTGTTTTCTGGAAGGGCCAGGCTGATGCCCTGTTTATGGGCAGCACACTGTGCTCTTTTAAGCAAAAAGGGTCTGATTCTGCCGAGCTCTTTGCCACATCTGTGCTGCTGCAGGAGATACACCACTTCCCTCACCAGCCCTGGCATGTGAAATCAAGGTTCTAGCAAGGGAGGGAGCTGTTCTGTGTCATTCATCCCTCCCTGAACTTCCTATGGCCTGTGCCCTGCCCACCTCAGTCCTGTCCTTCATCTCTCCAGGCCACACAAACCCCCTTTCCCATCCTTCACTTGCACTCTGTTTCCACACATCCCTCCCTGTTGGCTTCACATCTTTGCAGGGTTCTGCTTTATCTTGTGAGATGGCACCTTTCCTTTTCACCTTACAACCCAGCTGTGCAGTCCTCAGCATGGCACATGAAGAGGTGCCACTCTTTGTTTGGTAGGAGCTCTGTGAAATCTGCCTCCTGCCCATGTCTCACTGCTGAAGGTGGGTTTTGCAAAGCACCAAGCAGCACATTTCAGTGAGGATCAGTGATGGGGAAACCCTTGGTAGTTTTGATTGTGTGGGTGAAGAAGTACCTGAACCACTATAAGGATACCTGAACCTGGAGGACACAGAGGTGGAAATTCTCCAAGTATGGGCCACAGGAGCAAATCAGGAGGCTCAGTGAAACCAAGGCAGTGCTCCTGTGCCCGTGATTGCCCAGCCTGCTCGGTTAACATGCAAAAGAGATTGTGCACCTCTCTGTTTTACATCTGGTATTGCCTCCCTGGGCAGGTCACAGGGCTGGGCAATGGGCTGTGATCTGTGGTCTCTGTGCTTTGTTATATAGTGGTTACATGAGCTGATACTGCAGGGCACTTTGCACACTAATTCGGTGTTTGCATGTTATCTTTTGCCCTAAGTAACTGCCATGGAGCTGACAGATGAGATGTGGTGAGAGAAGGCTGTGCCAGAGAGGACACACTGCATGGAGGGGGGTGAGGCCATGGAGATTGGGACCTATCATTACCTTTTGGTAAGTTACCGCAGGAATTTTAGAGTCAAGCTGAGAAATACATTCAAACCAAGTTATAAATACACCCAAGTACAGCAGTCCCACTTTGAGTTTCCAGGTATTTCTTTCTTGGTGTCATTGCTGGGTAGCAAAAACTCATGGAAGCCTGAGAAATCCTCTTTCATGAAGATGTCTGGGTTTTCCAAATCTATGTCCTCTATAACACGGTGCTGTTCTCCCTGTGATCCTTCCAGCTTGCTTGAAACACTCCACATCTATATTCCTTAGGGCTATATCTTTCCAAAGACTTGTAAAACTTCAAACTGCTCAAGCTGGAGCAGCCCCTGAGCCCTGGTGTTCCTGGCTGTCTCACCTGCTCCATGGGGGAGGGAAGGAGCAGAGCAAGGATGGAGAGGACACACCATCATTTTGTGCCTCCCCCTCTTATTTCCATCATGGCAAACAGCTGTTGCTTTTATTTTAATTAACAATAAATAAGGAAGAAGGAAGTTCTGAATTCAGGCATATGGAAATGCTTGGCCAAAAAGCAGAAAACAGAGAGAAATCAGAGGGATTTATTTCCTTTCACTGTGACAGTTTTATCCCCTCCTGAAAAGAAAAAGGCAAGGGTGAAACATGTCTGGTGTAACCACTAAACCACTAAAAAGGCCAACAAAAATGGGTTGCTTAACAATTGCTCTTCAAATAAAGGTGGAACAGAGCTGTGCTTGTTGCTGGCCTGTTCCCTATCTTTGCTCCCCATGACTAAGACGTTTATCATGTGCTAAACCAGGGCAAGCTATTGCACTGCATAAGCAGCACTGACACCAAATCTGGAGCCATTCTGCAGTGGTATCGTCAGAGGTGCTGTGCCAAAGCCAGCCTGGTGTAGCTGCCCAGTTTAGGCTCACCAGACAGCCCTAAGTACCTTTAGGGACCCACATCCAACCTGGGCTGCAATCCCAATGGCAAGGGACCAGGTGAGTCCTGCACCCTTTGTGCCTGCTTGAGTTTTGGCCATGCCTGGGCAGCCTAACTCTGCCCCCAGCCCCTCTGCTCCCCTCCTGTTCACCAGCCACTGCCTGGCCCCCCAGAGAATGGGGAGGAGGAGGGCATTAGGCAAATATCCTTGGCTTCTTAAGATTCCTGCTTAATGAGCACATTTGCTCTGTGCATTGCCCCCCTATCTGCAATCTTATCAGGCTGAGCCTGCCTCTGCCACCTGCAAGCAGAGATATCAGAGTGGGGAGGGGGGGCATAAACCACTTTGTTTTAAGTTCCTAGGCACTAAAGTCGAGAAGGAGTTTCAAAGTGAACTTATCACTTTATTTTTTTCATTAAAAAAAAAAAAACCAAAAACCAAAAACCAACAGAAACAACCCCAAAAAGAAAACAAAGAAAAGGGAAAAAGGGATAAAACATGACTGGCTTGCTTTATGAATCACTGATTGCAGATGTTTCCGGTCAGGTGGTGGCAGTGCTTGGCTTTCTCTTTGTCACTTCCAAAAGGCAAAGGTGCTTGGCACCATTTGGAGCACGTGTTGAGGCACCAAGCCATACAAGCTGCTTCCCCAGGAGGTGCCAGGTCCGAGGGCTTCACATCTCTACGTGCCTGCCTCTGTGCCAAAGGACTTTCATATCTGTTCTTGGGCTAAAAACACATTTCCAGAAGGAGTCACAGGGACTCGCTGGAGGAAACAAGGTGTGTTAACAGGTAACTGCCCACTGCCACTTCAAGTGGGTTTTAAAGTATTTTCTGGCCAACTGCTCAGACATCTTACTCATACCAGGTTCAGGTCAGGTCTTGACCAGCAAACAGGCAGAGAATTGCACCTGACCTCACCTGTGACCTTACCAAATCCTGCAGCCTGGGTGCCCAGACACTGTCCAGGGGTCCAGTGCTGGCCCACTCCTGACTGCAGGAATCTTGGAGCCTGGCACAGGCTGTGTCACATTCAGGCATAAAACGATACACAGCCACTGTCTTCATCATTAAAGAGCAGAGCAAAACATAAATCCCCTATTTCTACAAATGTCTTACTAATATATAGGACCTCAAACATTTGAAAGTAGTCTTGACTATGTCAAGATGAATATTCTGCTTTATTAAGAAAGTGTTGAAGCCCCATCATTTTTCAAGTGACAAGTTGCATCAAGAATCTCAGAGATCCTGAGTAAGAGAAATCCCAGAAAAGATGTGCTGGACACAGCACTGCTGACAATAAAAATGTGATTTGTCTCTCTTTTGGCTGTTTATCTTATGGATGCACAAGCATCATGGCCCACTTCCCTCATTAGCCATGCCACGACTGCATCAAGGTGTAAATCCAGGGTTTATGGAAAGAGTGAGTGTTTCCAGGGTGTGTTGGGATGAGCAGCACTGCTCACCAACAATGTGTATGCACCTGCTGTGCTGCATCAATGGCTGTCTGCTGTAAGGCCTTACTTGGGGTCTGGTGAGGGTGAGTGGTGGCAGGGGGCAGCAAAGACAGATGCTGAAGCAAGAAGGGCATTTCTGCATCCAGCCCTGGCTGCTGGCTGTGCCTGTGCCCAGCCAGGTGTGCTGGTGCTGAGCAGCTGGGCTGCAGCTGCACTGGGGCACTTTCAGCCCCGCAGCTTTGCATGGCATGGGTCAGGGTGAGAGATGCCAGCCTTATTCTGGAGATAGGGAAGGAGCTTTTCATCTCAGGGATGGCTGTGAGCACCTTCACTCATGGGCTGAGGACTGGGGGCAAAGCCCTCAGATGAGCACCCTACTCACACACCACTGAGCCCTCTCAGAGCCAAGACCTGCCTGCAAATGGCATTGTGCTATTTTTGGTGCTCTTTTTGAGGGGGAAAATCCCACCTTGAGGCAGCAGAATGTAGTCTCTAAGAGTTCTTTCCCCCTCTTTCTCCCCTGCTGAGCCATGAGGATGCAGGGTAGCCAGAGGCACAGCTTGCTCAGGGTCTGTCAGCTCACAGCCCTACCCCGTGCTTTAAACAGGACAAACAGGTTATGACATTAAAATTTCAAAACCTGGGGGGTACCTCACTCGGCAGAGGTTAATGCAGGGGCACTCTAGGCCCCTGGAAAAGGGAAGGGTGTGCTTTCAGGCTGGAAATGCAGACACAACTTCTCCAAAATTGGAGCTGGCTCAGAAGAAAACCAAGCTGGCTCCCCCCTCCCACATCTCTGTCTCTCCTCTGGCAGCTCTGTGAAGCTCTGTACCTTGGCAGGCAGAGGCTGAAAAACACATTGCCCCAGGCAAGGCTCTATCTCACCCTGATCAGAGCAGCCCAGGGCCAGGATCCTGTGCTGGCTGGAGAAATCCTGAGCGTTCAGCTGCCAACCAGCTGAGAGGAAACTGCACTGCCCTGCCTGAACACCAACCTGGCACAGCCCAGCCTGCCCAAGGATCAGTAGCCTCAAACCCAGAGCCTGTGGGGATGCTGCTGGTGAGGTCTCTGTCCCATTCCCACCACCTTGGTGGAGGTGAGGCTGGAAGAGAAAAGACACAAGTGGGTCTTGGGTTAATTACCCTAACTGGCATGTTGGCATGGGAATGCTGTGGGCAACCCATAGGGCTGTGAGATGTGGGATTTTAACAGAATCAAGAGGAAAACTTGTCCTGTGATGAAAGCAGAGGAAAGCTCTTGTCCCTGGGCATAAGATCTCTTCCCTGCCATGTCCTGAGTTCCTTCCACAAACAGCAATTTATGGAGGGTGAAAGGAAGAAAAACTGCTTTTTTGCTGCCCCATAGCCTGGGGAGCCCCTGTGTTGTGCCCTTGCCTCCTCACTGTGGGTACTGAAGCCCCAAAATTAGGCTGCAGCACCCACCATCACAGTATGGAGCTGCCCTGGCAGGGTCAGCAAGCAGAAGTTGGGGGTCAAAGCTCCTCTGTGCAGGGTCCATCACTGTGCCTGCCCCAGCAACCCCAGAGCAATCTGCAAAAGAAGCAAGCACTTGGTAAAAGGTGAGAAAAACCTTGGAGGACTTAGAAAATTTGCCTGTGAGCTATTAACTGAACTGCAGGTTGGGCAATATACATTAAAGTTGCTGTAGTGGGAAGGACCTCTTTGGGGTCCAAAACACTCTCTGAGAGTCACCCCAGGAACAGTGGTGTCCAAGCAACCAGCTGGTGCTAGCACAGGTTCTGGGGCTCAGAAACTGTGAGGGAGAAGGAGAAAAAGCAGCTTTTAGGGACAGGAGTAATCACTAAGTATTCTCAATAAATATTTGTTATGCTCCAGCAGCATCCATGCTGTCCTTTGTTTTCTTAAAACTGCTAGGAGCCCTTCCATGGGATTTAATACACCATTTTACAAGACAGCAAGATGTGTCCACCCACTTGCTGTGCAAAGGTGAGTGACATCAGGAAAGTACCTGGTGTGCCTGGTCCCAGGGCTGCCTGGTGCTCAGGGCACGGGCATCTGAGTGGGAAAACCCCAGGGACTCATAACAGGAGCTCCAGGGGCTGACCACTGACCTGGGCTGCCTCTCAGCTCCAGCACAACTCCTTGAAGTCCCCCTTTCCTGGCTAAGAGATGGTGTGGCAGAGAGGGAGGTGCTGTTTGAGGGTGTCCCTAGGCTGGCTCAGCCATCCTTGTGTCAGGGATGCAGTGGCTGAGCATCCCAGCTGCTCTTCCAGCACTGCAGTGGAAAGGGCAAGCAGAGAGAAGGCTCCACACTGCCTGGGCTCCCCCAGACCCTGGGGCAGTGCCACCCTGACATTTCTCCTTCTGTCTCTGAGCGTCATTTCTGAGCACAGCCGAGCTCTCTGTCCCCTGTGGTGCTTTGCAGGGCACCTGCTGCAGTCACTGCATCCAGCAGGAGGGAGGAAAAGGGAAGGGGGGACAGCAGAATGCAGATGAAAACAGCTGGGAACCCCCCATCTGCCAGAGGGTCAAGGTTTTACCCCCAGCCATTGTGGGAACTTCCTCATGGATCCATATACTATTTTTTTTTTTTTTAAATCATCTATTCCAGTTTCTGAAGCCCTCCAGTGACAAGCTGTCATTTTGCTCTTTTAATTGTATTTTGTGTCTGTGCTGCTCTCTAGGCGAGTCTCTGAGCTGCTTCCTATCTCTCCCAACACTTAACCATTTGCAGCCTGAAAGGCATGCAGAGAGGTTTTGCTCTTTTCTGGAGGATGAATCCATCCCCTCTTTTGCCTTCCTTTCAGCAGCTGCTGGAGCTGGTGCTACAGGTGCAGTTTATTTGCACTAAGATCCCCAGGAAGGAGAAGGGAGAGCACTTGGAGGAGAAAAGGATAGCAGTCCTCAAGGAAATCCCTTTGTGACTCCTGGTTCAGATCAGATCTAGGTCCAAGAAAAGTAAAAACTAAATATTCTTATTAATTTGCTGTTCTCAGCAGCTCTCTGAAGGGGACCAAAGGGCTGAAGAGATGGTGTGGAAGAGAAAGCTACTATGGGTTCAGTAATGCAATTTTCTGTTTGGTGAGTAGCACTTACCAGGAGCCCTGAGAAGAGGTACCCAGCCCCTGGTATCCCTGTGCTCCTCTGGCTGGGTTTGCTCTGGTGCAAGCTGTGCATTACCAGCAGAAATTCTTGAGGCCCAAATATCTGTCAGATCACCTGGGAGCCTGAGCCTTTCCCAACAAGCCTGGAGGCAAGGAAGCAGGATGTTATTCTAACACAGAAGACACTTTTACACACAACATCTGCTTGAGCAATCTACAGAAGTGGCACTCAGCTTCCCTGGAAACTTTGCAAATGCCAGGGAAAATCCACCAAAGAGGTATTTGTAAATGGAGAAAGAATTGCCTCTTTACAGATGGAAAGCAGGTAAGGAGGTGACCCTGCTGCCCTCATCTCTTGTGCAGGTAAGTGGCTGGCAGGGCATCAGAGGACCTCTGTTCCTGCTGCTTTATGTGTCCACAGGGACCCCTGTGACTGAGTGGAAGCAGGAGGAGCTCATCTGGAGCTGTTGGGAGGCAGAGCTCCCCACACCAGTGATGCCTGTGGTCTCCATTTATATGCTGCAGAAAGAGGGCTCTCAAGGACTTTTAGGGAGCTGCTGCAATGCCTGGGAGGGTCTTGGTGGGATTTGTTCCTCCCTCACCTTCCCCCACCCTCACCCTGCCCTTCTTTCAGCTGTGGGTCCCCTGTGCTGAGTGGTCTCTGCCAAGGGGGTCCCCTGAAACAAGAGGTCTTGCTGCACCTGGCTGCCAGAGTCCCCTTCACTGGCTGTGGCAGCAGTGACATTTAATGCTCCCCAGCCTTGCAAAGACAACTCCTTTGGGATTCACTCACCACATGGATCGAGCAGAGGGCTCACACTGCCATTAGCAGGGACAGATGGCCAGGACAGACGTGTTGCTCAGGTACAAACAGCAGCAAGAGGTGATAAGGAAGGTTGTATGCAGTTGCTGAGGGAGACCTGCTACAAGCAATTGCCTGTAAAAACTCCTGTGAGATCCAGGATGAGTTTGCAAGGGTGATAGTTAGATTAATAATGTTCTCCCTCATGGGACAGGAATTTGCCCCGTGGCAGATCTCAGCCTCCAGCTCTGCAAGCTGCACATGCATCTGGCTGTGTAAAATGTAGCTGGATCTCATCCATGCTTGGGTCAGCAGCAGGGCTGGGGCAAATGCCTGGGCCCCCTAAGTGCCACACAGTCCCTGCCATGGAGCATCACTGCAGCCTCTGCTGCCTTCCCACTTCTCTTTGCATCCACATCCTCTCTGTGAACCTGAAATCGTTGTCTGCCCCTCCAACTCTGAAGTGAATGGTTTATTCTTCATTTTCATAGTTAATGCTATTCCTACTATTAAGGGCTACCAAGAATCTGCCTTTGAGGGATGTATTAAAGGAGATTATGGCTAAATATGTGGGACTGGACAGGCCCTACCCTGCAGGCTTGATAGCCAGTGGTGTGCATCCTTCCTGACTTGGAGATGTGCTGTTGCAGCTCTGATTGATTACAGGTGCCAGTTTGGTAACACTTGCTGAACACAGCATGTTCCTCCCTTCACGTTCTGATTCCCACTTCCCTGAATAAGTCACAGATAAGATGACCTCGTCAGTGCTTGCCTGACAGCTTCCAAACCTGTTTACTCCCATCTCTTCCTGTTCATCCCAGAAAAGCGCTGCTGGGATGGAGATACTCTATGTGCAAACCCATACAACACCAGCAGAGCAAGGGCAATGACCTTAGACTTCAGCCCCTTGTTTTTCAGTGCCAGAGCTCTTTGCTCCCTACAGAAAAGCTAAAAGAAAGGAGTGGGGTATGGTGGTGTGGTGGAGACCCTCAGCCACTCCTCCCCAAGGGGATGCACATTCATCAGCTGGAGCTGATGCCAAGGGGAAAACATTTGTCCCCACTCCCAGCTGTGTGACAAGGAACCCACAGGCAAAAAAAGACTGTGACACCTTCTCATTTGTGGCAAACTTGATGTATTTTTTCCTTTCTTGATTCCCCTACTTCCCTCACCCACTCACCTCACCTACCTGCAAGTCCCTTCTCAGGAGAGGGGCTGCATTCCTCCTGTAGCTCAGCAGCAGAAAGGGAGAGAGACAGAGAAGCAGCCTGTGCCTGCCACAGTCTGGTGATATTCCTGCAGTCCTTCAAGCACTTAGACTGAAACTGGAAAACAGTGCCACCAGCAAGGAACAGGAGTGAATGGCAGAGTAACGAGAGTGAGAAATGCATCAGTGAGTGAGAACGATTCTAATCCTGAGTGGTAACAATGGTGTGAGACAGACTGGCTATGTGGCTAGATCTGACTGCTGGAGTTGAAATCAAAACTCTTAAGACAGCCTTGAAAACTTTTAAGTACCTTTAAAAACCCCAAAATCTTTGAAGCCAGCACTGTGGCAGTAATGGTGCCCTCTTGGGCAGGTGCATCTGCTCAGCATGTTTAGAAAGCAGCATACAGCTCCTCTGTGCTGGCAGAGGGAGCTCCTGCAGCCACAAAGTCCCAAAGAGAGTAGAAATCATGAATATCTATGGTTTCCCCAGCTTCCAAAGGCTTCTTTTTCTTGGGATCCAGAGGGTGGAAGAGTGGGTTTTAAAGGGCTGGAAGCATCAAGAGAGGAGAGAGGTAGCATGGGAATAGCTGTTGGTTGTCACTAACAAGTCCTTTGGGGAGGTGCCTGGTCAGGAATGCTCTGCTGTTCAGTCAAGGATAAGGTCTTCCTCAGGGCACTGCTCAACCATTGTCAAAACAGCAGCAACAGCAGCTTTACCCACATGTGAGGATGTCTGAGGCTGGCTGGGGTGCTCACTTCCTAAAAGCCTGAACTGCTGTGACTGTCATGGCTCAATCCCTCAAAGCCACCTGCCCCAAGAGAGAGAAGGGAGCCAGTGAGATCTGTTCACTGCAAAAAATTCCATCTTCCATTTCAAGGCTAATGGAGGGGTCAGTGAGCACCCAGGGAAAAAAAATTTCCCCAATGCCTTCTTGAACATCTTGTCATGTGTGTGCTCCCATGTCTCTGCTGATCTCCATTGATCAGAAACAATCAGAGCTCAGCAATGGCATGTGGTCCCTGGGCAGGCTGGATGGGGAACAGAAAGAAAAGAACCGAATTTTGTAGAAATTGTGGTTAAAACTAATTTGGATTAAAATTCCTCAGAGATTTTAAGGCAGGTTGTCACAAATATAAAATCACTGCAGCCTCAGGAGTCTGCCATAGGATTACCAAAGCCTTGCATTGTATTTTAGAAATCTGTTACTCCTCAAGTAAGAAGCTCACTCCTTGGGTTATTTCTCCTGCAAAAATATCACTGCAAGTGCAAACCCTGTCCTAGGGCATTTCATAGAATCATGGAATAGTTTGGGCTGGAAAGGGTCTTAAAGACCAGCTAGTTCCAACCCCTCTGCCGTGGGCAAGGACACCTCCCCCTAGGCGAGGTTGTTTAAAGCCCCATCCAGCTTGGCCTTGAACACTTCCAGGGATGGGGCATCCACAGCTTTTCTGAGCAGCCTGTTCCAGTGCCTCATCGCCCTCACAGATAACAATTTTTTACAATAACTAATCTGAACCTGCTCTCTTTCAGTCTAAAGCCATTTCCCTCCTTGTCCTCTCAACACTTGCCTTTGTAAAAAGTCCTTCTCCAGCCTTTTTGTAGGCTGCTTTAGGGACTGGGGGGCTGCTCTAGGGTCTCCCTGGAGCTTCCTCTTCTGCAGGCTGAACAACCCCAAGTCTCTCAGCCTGTCTCTGCTGGAGAGGCACTTCAGCCCTCTAAACACCTTCATGGCCCCTTCACAGCCTGTACATTCAAGGGAAAAAAAAAACAGGTCTGATATCTCTCAGTAGAGCATGAAACACTTGGGGTGTGGGCTGCAGTGGCCTGGAGAGGGGCTTGGCAGCTGTACCCTCCCTCTGACACAAAACCAGCTGCGGGACAGGCACAGGGAACAGCCAGATGTCACCGCCCGGGCGGGCACTGCCCCTTGTGCCGCTCTTTGACAGAGGGGCTGGCGTTTGCTGCTGTCCGGGTCGGGCAGCAGAGGGGCTGCATGCACTCACAGAGCCGGGAGCAGGGACGGTGCGGGGCCGGGGAGCAGGGACTGGTAAGAAGGCAGGGTGCTGGGGATGAGGGATGGCTGCCAAGGCAGGATGCCGGGGAGCAGGGAAGGGTAAAAGGCAGGATGCTGGGGATGAGGGATGGCTGCCAAGGCAGGATGCCAGGAAGCAGGGAAGAGTGCGAGGCTGGGATGCCGAGGAGCAGGGAAGGGTAAGAAGGCAGGATGCTGAGGAGCAGAGCCGGGTGTGAAGGCAGGATGCAGGGGAGCAGGGAGGGGTAAGAAGGCAGGATGCTGGGGAGCAGGAACGATGAGAAGGCGGGATGCTGAGTATGAGGGCCGGGTGCGAAGGCAGGATGCTGGGGAGCAGGGACGGGTGCGATGCTGCGGAGCAGGGAGGAGTGCGAGTCCGGGATGCCGGGGAGCAGGAACGGGTGAGAAAGCAGGATGCTGGGGAGCAGGGAGGGGTAAGAAAGCAGGATTTCGAGGAGCAGGGAAGGGTGCGAGGCTGGGATGCCGGGGAGCAGGGAGGAGTAAGAAGGCAGGATGCCGCGGAGCTGGAACGGGTGCAAAGACAGGGTGCTGGGGAGCAGGGACGGTGCGAAGGAGAATGCTGGGGAACAGGGAGGGATGAGAAGGCCAGGATGCCGCGGACAAGGAACGGGTGCGAAGGCAGGATGCCGGAGATCAGGGACGGTGAGAAGGCAGGATATCGGGGAGCAGGAAGGGGTGCGAGGGCAGGGTGTCGGGGAGCAGGAGCGGGTGCCAAGGCAGGATGGCCGGGCTGCCGGCGGACCCGCAGCGCCTCCCGGTGCGCTGCCGCCGCACTGCGCTGCTGCTCCCGCCCCTCTCCGCCCGGCCCCGCCGAGCACCGACACATCCCGGGACCGCACCCTCCAAAACTCCGGCCCTCCTCCGCCTTCCCCAGGGTGAAACAGCGGCAGAGCAGCCGGGCCCTCCTTACCATTGGGGCACAGCTCCCGCCGTGCCCTGTCTGCCACTCATTTTGTCTGTGCCCCTGATTTTGCCTGTGTCCCTGATTTTGTCCAGCATCACCTGGGCCAAGCGTGTGAGGTGCAGGTGGAGCCCCAAAGCAGATCATGGATTACTAGCACAGCCTCCTTGTCTGCCCAGGGAAGCAGTTCACAGGAGCAAGAGTTTTAGTGCCTCGCTGCTGGGATGGCACCCTCCAACCCCGCTGGCATCTTCCTCCTCCCACATCTTGCAGCTGGCATGGTGCCCCCTGCGAGGCAGTCCACGCTATCCTGATAGCCTCAGACATGCAGATCATCCCTGTCTTGCACAGGTCATCTGTTTCATCTGTTTTCCACCTTAGAACACTGCAGAGAAAGCGACAGATTTCTCTGCATTCACTGCACCACTGGGTCGCTCCTATCTGTAAAGTTTATCAGCCACCATCATTTTCTCTCAGACCCGTGGTTAAGATATCATACTGCTTTGCTAGAGAGGATGCCATCCTCTCTTTTACCAAGGGTACTTTCTTTAGGGATAGCTTTCCAGTTTTCTAGTTGGTTCCTAACTAACTCCTTCTTTGCATTTTAACTGCTCGTGTCCCTAAACAGAAAAGCTTTCAGTCTGTGATTTAGGGTGCTTTCAATTAAGACTACATCATTTCAGAGGGATTTACCATGGAACTGTCCCAGACCAGATCAGAGGCACTGCCACCCCCAAGGTGATGGTGCCACCAAGACCTGCCTCAGCACTGGTGCAACAACCCTGTCTTTTTCCCCATAAAGAGATCACGTCCTGCTATTTTCTTGTGCCTCCCAATTCCACCTGCCTCCGGTGTCACTACGAATCACAACCAAAAATCTATACTTGTGCAATAGCCTGTGCCTTGCTGAGGACAGTCCTAATAGGAGAGGCAGACCACTTGAGAGGCCGATCAATAGCCCTGCCTGGGTTTGATGAGAGGTGTCTGGTGGAGCCAAGCACTGTCTAAACCCTCAATTACCCTTCCCTCGCCTCTCCCTGCCTCCTGACAGCCACTGTGGTTAAGCCCTCTTCAGCACCTGCAACTGGACTGCTGCCTAATAAAAGGCTGCAAAATGCCAGCACATCCCTGAGCCACTTCAGCAGGTTGCTATTTAATGCTGGAAAGAAATGCAGTGAAGCAAAACTGACCCATGCCTCCACTTATAAGGAAAGTAGTAAAAACAGAGAAAAGAAGGAAAAAACAAGTTAAAAAATACATTACAAGGAGCACAGGGTTTAAAGCATTTTAGAAACAGTTTCAGATGAAGCCTGTGGCCCTATTTTTCACAGCAGACAGGTAATTTTTCAAAAGCTACCCAAATGTCCAGCTTTTCCAAAAATCAGGCCCAGAACAGTCACTTCAACACAGGAGTCTGAACTGAAACCTTTTTGAGTGGTGTGGGGTTTGAGTGTAGAGAAAGGGAGGTGGCAAGCCCTGCCCCACCATGGGATATGCTCATCTTTGGGATATGCTCATCTTTGGAGCTGTTCCCTGTCTGCTGTCAGGATATATCCCCAGGCTGCAGGTGGGGCTGATGGGGAAGGAGAGACAGATGCCCATTCCCAGAGATTACTGACAGTCACCCTGAAGTGAAGCAGGATCCCATCAGAAGTGTGAAAATGAGGGTGAAAGAGGTGAGTAAACATGCTGTCATGAGAAGATGAGGGACAGGAGGTTTCTGTGGGCTGGGGCTGTGTGCCCAGCTGGACTCAGCATGCTTGGCTTCCTGGAAATTCAACAGGGGAATGAGATTTCAGGGTTCCTCATGCCCATCTCCACCCATTAAATAAATGAATGTTTACTGAAAGGCAGAAAGCTGTTCTAAGTCCTTCTTGTTTCAGGAAACCACTTCTTCACATCTTTTCATCTCCTGAGTTTGTAAGAAGCATCTGTCAATGGAAAGGAGGATGGGAGCATCCCTAAGTGATGCCAAAGTTTAACAATCTTCCTCTGGTGTGTCTCCCCATCAAGGCAGAAGGTTACTGCCTTGCCTGGCATGAGGGTCCTCGGGAGCAGCTCCATCCTTCTGCCTCCCAGTTCAGCTCCTGGCTGACCACCAGCAACCTGGGGCAGAAGGGAGGCTGCAGAGAAAGGGTGAGGAGAAACTTGCAACATCAGGAACTTTTTTGGCCCATTCCTATTGTGGATGGTGAGCCAGGGGAGCTGAGAGGATGATTTGGATTTCGCTGCCTCCCAGATGTGTCTCTGATTACATCTCCTTGGGACCCAACAGAATTTTGATAGCACTGACCAAAAGCCAGGGTGGAGATGGCCATGGGACTTTATATCTGATTTGCATACTAAATAAACACAGAAGGTTTCTTCATCAGCTTTACCTCCTATTTCAAGGCAATTTGGCCCTCAGAAGGAGATTCCAGGTTCAGGACCATCTTGCAGACTTCTCTGGGTCACCAGTTCTCAAGAAACACAGCAATGGGGTTTCATTCAGCCATGCACAAGGGGGTGTGAGCAGAAATTTATATCCTGCACAGCTGTGGACTCTGGGAGCAGCTGGTCTGCGTTTCTGCATTTTGCTAGCAAGAGTAGAAGGCCAGAGACTGACCTACCCATGGTCAATCCTACCACCTACAGTGAGACAGGAGAATAACAGAGGGATCATGAGAGCTGGTGAGGCACCTCTGGGAAAGCCAGCCTGTTTCTCTTACCCAGTGTTGGAGCCCTGATAGAACAACCATGATGGGAGACAGGGAAGGGAGCTGTGTATGATGTCATGATTACTGGAGGGCCTTAGAAAGGATGTGAATATGACTTTTCATGCAACTATTGAACAGAACTGCAGCACCTGCCTGTCCTAGGAACTGCAAAGCCCTTACAGTGATGGACAAATAACACCCACCTTCTGAAGGATCACATGAGCCTCCATTTGTCCCTGTCCCCTGTGCTAAGAATGGCTGGAGGACGTGGTGGGAGGTTCCCTGGCTGTGTGTGACTCAGAGGGGGCCAGCCTGGAGCACTGAGTCACTCTGTGCCAGTGGAGATGGCTGGTACTGGCCAGCAGGCACGTCACATCAGCAGCCACTCACCTGTTCCCGTGCTCCTGCCACATGTGCACAGCTCACAACTGCCCCAGGGCATCAGTGGGACTGAGCACAGAGCCCCGTGATCCATCTGGGAGTAGCTGCAATGTGTCATGGCAACCAGAAGAAGGGAATCAGGTATCATATTATTAACGAGGGCACTAAGTGGTCTTTATATAAAAGTTGTCCCAGCAAACTGGAGTGTGTTGACCAGCTGGTGGGAAGGAGACTTTCTGTTTCCATTCTTTCATTTTTCTTGCTTTTGGATGTTTTAAATTTTGGGGGGAGGGATTGTGTCAGGTGGGCTTTTGAAGAGGATTTTTTCCAAGTGCTGCTATATTCCTTTTCTTCTGTATTCTCTCCATTGATGATCCCAGAATGGCAGAGTGGTTGAAGTTGGAAGATTGCCCTGTTCCATTCCCTGCTTAGGCAGAGCAGCTGCATGGGACTGGGTTCAGCTGGGCCCACCAGTACCCTCAGGGCCTTTTGTGCAGAGCTGCTTTCCAGCAGGCTGGCTCCCAGTGTGTGCTGGTGCGTGGGAGTATTCCCCTGCAAGGGCAGCACTTTGTCACTTGCTGGAGCTGACCACTTCTTCAGCCTGTGAAGGTCCTTTGGAAGGGCACCATGGCCATCTGGCCATCCAGTGTGTCACATGTCACCTGGGGAATGGAGGATGACCTCATTTCAGTTCCAGTTTTTAAGCCCTCCCCAGGAATGGAGTCCTCCAGGTCCTTTTTGGGCCTGTAGAGGTGACCAAAAAGAGACCAGTGGGAACTACCCACAACTTGTTTTCCATCTTGGAGCATGTTTTTCTCTGGCAGAGAAGTTCTAAACACCTTCTCACCTGACTAGCCCCAAACATGCTCTAAGAGCTGCTTGCACAGAAGGCCTTTCAAAAAGATCTGGACCAGATGGAGAGGTTAATTAGTGAAAACAAGAAGTTAGGAAGGATAATCTAAGGATAACCCTTGCACCCTCACACTCAGGCCCCCATTATCTCTCTGTGCCTAAGCTTCACTTCTTTGACTGTGGTTTGGTGGCTGCCTGCTGCTCTGTAGAAGAGAGAATAGTGCCAGGAGAGGAGGTCTGTGCACAGCCAGTGCCCAGCTACATCCCCTGCTGGGTGCCCAAGCTGTGCTGGAGGAGAAGAGCACTCCTTTCTAGTTTTATCCCCAAGGAATAAACTAGGGAGCATCACTTACTTGAGCCATGATCTCCACTGTCTGGCAGCTGCAAATTGCCATGGAGACACCCCACGAGTGGAAATAGGTGCTTGAGCTGGGGGGGACCACGAGAAGGAGACCTGGTGTTCTGCCCACCCAAGGTGTGGCATGGCCCATATTGCTCCTGCCCTGGATGATGTCCCTGAGCCCACTCCTGGCCCTTGGGAGGGGGTGAGGAGGGTGGGATGGTGTCCACAAACAGACAGTGGAGCCACACCAGCTCTGCACCATTTCCCCATTTAAGATGCCCCAAGCTGCCATCCTCCCCACAGAAGGGAGACATTCCAAACAGTGCTGGTCCTGATCAAACAGGGGCTTAACAGAGGCCTTCTCCAGGAGCTGCCAGGGCTGAAAAGCAGCCCTATGTCATGAAACATGGGGAAAGACAGGCAGCTGTCCCTGCTCCTGGCCTGCGCTGCTTATCTGCTCACAGTGGGAACAGCTCCATGTGGGATGTTTGCTCTGCCTGACTGCTGCAGTGTGATAGAGAGCATGGTGAGACAGACATCAGGGCCCTGCCCTCCCCACTGACACTGACACAGCCATGGGCAGCATGTGCACAGGCAGATCCTCACTCCCATCCTCAGCCTCCCTGGCTCCAGCCCATGGCCAGGTGCCCGCCTCTTCCATGCTTTCAAACACATCCACAATGCTTACATCCACCATGGGGTGTGGCTGCCCCTCCCCACCTCCTAACCCCTCAGTCTCTTTGGAAAGCAGAAAGGACCACTCATCTTTTGCTCAGTTATTTGCAAGACCCCAGTACAAGGGAAAGAAGCTGGTGCTGCATGCACTCCAGTCTAGACCTCCTCTGAGCTCCCCTTGGCTCCTCCTCACCTCATCCTCACCAGTTTCTCAGCCAATTTCAGGAATAAACCTCTGGCTAATGGCAGGGGACTCTGATTCAGTGCATGCCTTGATAACAGGTTATCAGCCATATTGATCCTGCTCCCATTTCTGAGTGCTGCAGAGGAGGCTCCAGCTCTCCTGCAACTCCAAGAGAATGATCCTCATGACAGCCTGTGTACCCCAGAGCATCCTCTAGGACATGGGGAGCTTTCTTGGGATGATGGGGACTCTTGGAAGAGTTGGGGATGAGTGTCTCTTGTGCTGTCATAAAGGGGACCAGCATTCTGCATTTTGGACACAATTTTTAAGCATGGAAATGGGGTCTGGGTTGAGTATTACTTACTTGCTGTGCTGTCCCTTGCCTGCCAGGTAATTCCTGAACTGATGGAGAGCTCACATTAGTGCATGTTCTCTCCTAGTGATGCTGCACTTGTGTCTCTCCCGGGTCAAAAGTGCCCTGCACTTTCTTTGAGGTTCTTTTGTGGGGATGCTTCTCAGCATCTCTATGAAATGAAATCTATTCTAGTGGAGAGAAAATTGCTGTAAGATGGAATGCTTGGGGACCTGGAGGGATGTTAGGTGTAGTAGTGCAGAAGCCAGTGGGATGAGTCCTTTTACACCCAAAGCTGTAAATTTTCAGGTATGCTAAAGCTCACTCTGGAGGAAAAATTTGGAAAATATGACAATCTGGGGAAAGATCTTTGTTTTTTATGACAGCAGCCTTTGATCCTCCAAGTTTTACCACATGAGTGACTTGGGAAACGAGGTTTGCTTACAGTCCTGAAGAGTATGGGATCTGTAACAGCCAAACCAGCCATAGGAAAGTGTTAAACTAACCTTCTGCCATCCCATTATCAAAAAAAGAAAGGAATGAAAAAGGAGATAATCCTTGTTTAAATATCACAAGCAGCAGCTGAGTCAGTGGGAGCTTTAGACTGGAAATGTCAGGGAGGAATTTAGATTTTCAGAGCAGTCTCTGCTCTGCAATTATCATAAGGCACTTACAAGGACCCCTTGTCTCTTGTTGCCCTCAACACACATCTGCAGGGAGGGGGAGCAGAGAAAAAACACATGGCCCTACTGGGGACAGATAAGGAAATCCAAACTCCATCCCACTAAAGGCACAAAGCAAATCCCTTCAGGCTATGGGCAGGCTTCTGCTGCTGTTCAGGTCAAATGTGGGTAGGGAGGAAGGGAATGGGGAGGTGGGGGAGGGCAAACCCACAGGAGAGGCAGGGAATCGATATGAGAAAGAGGAGAAAATCACATCCTGCCTCCTCCTATGTAGGTATTTGTTTGCTTTTGGTGATGTTTTGGAAGTAGGAACGAGAAGGGAGACAGAGCAATGAAGATCCAGGGAGTTTTCAGCCTCTCCTCTGTAGTGCTTTTCCTCCTGGACCATCCCACCTTGTTGCCATCCAGCACGTCCCTGAGGTAAATTAAATAAGCTAAGTACTATTAAACCTCCTGATGCAGGCACTGCCAGCACCAAAGGGAAAGGGGAGAGGATGAGCACTCAAACCACGTAATTTCTACCACATTAAGTGATGCAGAGAGATGGATTTTCCTAGCTGGTATGCAGGGAAAAGGCCAAAGGCTTCCTCTGCAGGAGTGACACATTCTTAGCTGTCTTTTCTCAGGAAACTTGTGAGGTTTCTGAGACCAGTCCTGGCCAGGTGCAAGGTGGAAAGACCTCAGCCATGCAGTGCTGGGGTCTGGGGGTCTACCTTGCCTTCCTGGGGCTTCTGGCTGGGGGCAGGAGGTGCCCCTGTCCCAGCCTTGTGCCTGGTGGGTCATCACAGCTGGATCTCCTCCTGCACTGCACACAGGCTGTCCATCCCCATTAGTCTGAGCCTGCCCTGTCTTGCACAAACCCTTCAAGAGAGATACAGCTCAGGCAAAGGGGAACACAGAATTCCCAATGCCCATTTGGCTTGCTTGCCATCACTATTAGAAACATGTTCTACTGCTGACTGGAACTTTTCTTCTTTGCCACTTTCTCCACTAAGACCTGTATGAATCTCAAGATCCATAGGGATCCAGATGTGTAAGTGATGTGACAGTCCCACCATTTGGGAGGATAGGGAAAATAATCTCATAAATGTTTTTCCATGGCGTCATCCCAGCAGATTAATGGCAGAAGTACTGAAGTCAGGCATATTGTTCCAGTAGAGATCCCAGGCTCTTTTCTTTCTTTACTTTCCTTCACTGTGAATCAATAAAACATTGTTGATACACCTTGAAGATTCAGAAGAGAAGAACAGGGCTTTGATGAGTCATCCCCTTAAGCCTGCTGGATGGAATGAACCTTGGCATGGATGATGCATTTGCATTCATCCTCTGGAAAGGAGAGGAAAATATTTTCTCATGCTCTTTTTCATGTATTTATTTACTTGATAACTACCTGTTAGGAACAACAGATGAGATCCCAAGCAGATGTGAATCAGTAGGAAAGCACTGACTTGACAGTGGGATGATGGTGATAATTTCCAGTGGAGATCTGGTTGTGTGTTTGTAATAAATCTCACTGTTCTAGGCTGAATGCAAAACATCTTTCTGTGTATAAACAGAACAATGAATAAATGTTTGTATAAAGTCAATATGGTGACATTTTCATAGGTCTGAGACCCTTTGTGTGACACGTAATGCTAAAATCACATCAGACCTTTTGTTTGACAGGTGGATGGTTTTTATCTTCCAGTGCCTGAGGAGAGAGAGAACTGCCTGGGTAAGAAGTGGATGATTTGCTGTTCACATGGAAGTAGCACTGAGCTGCATTTTGCTGGTCCACCCTGGTGACCTGAGCTGTTGTTATAGAAGATGAGAAAAGGGGTAAGAGGAGGGGGAGGAAGATGTCAAAGAAGTTATGTGTTCATGGAGTGTGTTGGGCAAGCACTGACAAAGCACTGATGGAAAACCCTTGTCCTCTTCTAGCACCATTTGCTTCCACAGCTGGAACAGCAGGATGGGTGGCCAGGAAACTGAGGGGAACACAACACTCAGAGGAAGGGACCAGGAGCAGGTAGGGGGCCAAGACCCCTCCCAGCCCCACTGTGCAGCCTTGCAGCCAGCTCCTACATCACTGGGGGCCATGGGCTGAAGTCAATTCAGGTCCCATGTCACCAGCTTTGGCCATGCTCAGACCAGTCCAACACACAGGGAAGGTTTCCCTCTGGAAGAGCAGTGGGAACTTGCTTTGGTACCTCACCAAGGCTTGTCTTTCTCCTTTCTGATGATGCTTTGAGTTACATAAATTCTGTCTTACTCCATGGTGTGGGTGAATAAGCAAGGTTAAACATGCCAGATACCATGGTCACCAGCCATGGAAAGACTAAATTCTCCAAAACCAGCTTTCAGGAATGAATACTGCAGGACTGGGACTTAATGAACTTGGCAATAAAATGGAGATGTGTCCTTAACTTTATTTTTTCTTTTTTCATCTACAGGAAGAGTTGAAAAACTGAGGTCACTGCAAACCTCTTAGTGCTGGGACTCCCAAGAGTCTGGAACAAAATAAGCAGTAGCAGGAGTCCCTTTTCCATAAGTATTGAGCAATGCAAAGACCTGATGGACAATCAGGCAACAGGTGAGAGGAATGAAAGGAAGTGAGAGCCAAATATTTCTATTGATTTCTGCATCTCTTGCCCACCATTAACTGGCTCTTCACAGCTGAAGGTCACAGCAATTACCAGCCTGGTGGCAGAAGGCAGGAAACGAAGCAGTGAGTCAAATGACTTGCCCACGGCCATGAGCTGAGCTGTCAGAAAGGCAGACCCTGTTTTTTGTGCTCATGGTTGACAATAAAATTAGCTGTGGACGTTTGATTCTTCTTGTCATAATGTTTTGGATATTTTCTGGCTGCTCTTTAGCTGCACAAATTTTTTTTTTTTCCCTCCCAAGAAAGCAAATTCACTGTCAAACTCCATGTGCAAAAATTATGTGCCTCCCTATGATAATTACTGTTTCTTGAAGGTTTTTCCATTTCTCTAGGAGCTCTTAGAATCTTCTTCAGTCTTTCCTCATTTCTCAAAAAGGTTGCATCTAATTTTTTTTTTTTTTTTTTAAAGAAAGTTAACTCTAGGAACTGGGAGTAAAATATTTGGTGTCACAGGCTTATATAAAATCAGGAGTACTGGTGGTGCAGAAATTCTGTTGCAATGCACATAAATTACCTTTCTGCACAAAGATGACATTCCCTGATTATCTTGTTAAAAAATTGTCCAGAAGTTGAAATACAGTGGGGCAGAGGTGTCATCAATTAATTTTACAACACCACTAAATGGCATATTCCAAGAGGTGTGCATTGTATTCCATCACCTGCTCCTGACTGTCTGCTTGCTGGCCACATTTCCAAAGAGAAAATTGCTCCTAAGTGCTTCCTCATTGATCTGAGACAAGATGGTTGCTTTGGATTCTGCAGTGGCAGGTGAATCATCAACACAATATTTCTGAATTTTCACTGTTCCAGATTCACTTGCTGAAAGAGAGAGATGGGTTTGCTCCTGTAAACTCAGGGCTAAATTCTCAGTTCCTGGAAGAGGCTGTTTCCCCCCTCCATCCAGGTAGCCTTCAGTCCCTTTGAAAACCCTTTTCCCCAAAAATTCACTCTTTTCCTGAAAATCTGGTTATTTTCCTCTGAAAAGCTGGTTGCTTCTAAAACTTCCCAGAACTCTATTTTCACTGTTCTCCAATGAGTGGAAATTCAATGGTTTTGAGGCAAGATTTGAACATCATGAGTACAGAATTTTGTGTCTGAATGTGGAGATGAAAACAGAGTTATGAGACCAGCCAGCCCCATGCTTCAAAACAGGGGGTAGAAGGACATTTTTTGTGGGTTACAAGAATACTCTCAGGTTTAGCTAAAGGCTAATCTGGCCATCTGAAATGTGAAATCTCTGACATGAATGTTTGCATTCAGCTGCTGAGGGCATTGACCTTGGTCCTTAAGCCTTTGGTTGGCATCTGTGGAGCAGATCTCTCCTGTACACTTCATTGTAAAAATGTCCTGGCACACACTGTAGCTAAATGTCATTGGAGGAGGCTGCATAGCCCTACTCCATCATCTCTAGAAAAGTGCATGTTTTGATTTGTGTTTTTTTTTTTTTTTAACATAGTTGGCTGTTTTGATTTTGCCTTGGAAGAGCAACCCCTTCAGGAGACCCATCATGTCCCAGAGGTTGCCTCTGCAGTGGAGGGGTGGCAGAGCTTCTCTCCAGGGTGGCACAAAGCACCTCACTGCCCTGACTGCAGAGTTAGCACATCCCTGCTGCTGCAGCCCCCTTCCCCAGGGCTCATCTCATGGTGAGGCAGCAGGAGCACACAAGTCCAGGCTTGCTAGATAATAGGAGGCTGCAAAGTTAAGAGGGAGGTGAGGATTTTAATTATCCCTTTTATTTTTTTTCCCTCCTGATGCTGGCCCAGTCTTAGGGAGGACGCAATGATGTGAAGGCCTGAGGTGTCATTATGGGTTATTAAACTCCTTTGTGGCACTTGGGGATGTTGAATGGAGCTGTGAAGGGAGAAGAGGAAAAAACATCTCTTGATGGAGCTGGCTCACCCCCCTGTAATTGCTTCAGAATTACAGCAGACTGTAATTATTCATGCTGTGGAGGGGAAGAGGGGGAGAAAGAGGGTGGCTGGAAGGAAGAGTAGTGATGGGGAGAGGGAGAGACCCCCACCCTTGCCCAGTGCCTTTGCCACTGCTTCACCCTGGGGCTTGCATCAAGGCCACAGGCTGGTTTGTGGAGATCTCTGCAGCTCCCCACAATTAAGGGTGGATGTTTGGCACTTGGGGCTTCCCCTTGGTCCCCATACCTGAGGTGCCCAGAAATGCTGATTATTGTAAACAAAGCATGAACTCACCACAGGGATCCAGCCACAGATATTAGTTTCTTGTTTCTATCTCTGCACCACCAATCCTGCACCCAGTGGCAGGTGAAACAAGTCTCCATGGACCAGCAGAACTTTGCACTTTGATGCCATTCCTGGGCTGGTTTTTGGTCTGCCTCACCTTGAGGGAGGCTGTCAGAGCGTCCCAGTGTATGGACTTTTCTGTTGGGGGACTAGTGCAGTGAAACAGTGTCCAAGTGTATTTGCCAAGGTTGCTTTATGTCAGATTAATCCCTTAAAACACACAGCTGGATACACACAGCACCCCCACACATTCAGGGATGGTCCTGTGGTTGGAGCATGAGAAACAAAGCAGTGATGGAGACCCATCCATCTGTCCTTATTTCCTTTGTAAGGCTTCCTAAAGGCTCCTCTTCCCTATCAGAAAATCTGGTAATTAGTCAAGCATGACAAAAGCTGAGACAAACCTCTCTTGGTTTAACCAAATAGGCTTATATCCCCCAAAAGTCATGATATCAGCAGAACCTAAACATGGGTCCAGACAGGTGGTTTATAGAGATGTAGACACACGAAGAGACAAAAAATTCTAAGATATGACTGGTTTCCAAAAAGATGGGAATTTGCCTGGAAGGACACAGGTGGAAAATATGTTGAGCAGTTTTGCACTGGAGTGTCTGGGAAAAAGTAATGCCTGTCCTTTTGCAGCCGTGCTGATAATTACTCTGAAGGACATCCCCCCACCTTGCTGCCCAAAAGGAGGACCTGCTGCCACATGGCTTCTCCCAGCTTTCCTCCTCTGTCAGCTCCTCCAGGACAAGAGTACCAACCTGATTTTCCACTCTTATCAGAGAGTGAAATTCTTACATGAAATTCCTTCATGGCAATCTGGATGTTTTGCCCTTGGTTGCATGGAAAGCAGAATTTGGCTCCATGCTGGACAGCATTTCCATACAATGCAGGACTCATCACCAGACAGGGGTGGGGTGGCCAGATTAGCAGGGCTTAAAGAAGAAAAGAGTTGTATGCCTAATTTACCAGCAGTAGGAAGACAAGGGATTAAAAATCAAGGGCTTTGGGATGAGATAACTAAGTAGAAGGACTGATGATCCTGATAAAATACTGAATTTCACAAAGGAAGTAACATCGTGTAACGAGACAAAAGGAAAACAGAAAATATATTTAGAGAAATTGCATCTAGTCACACAATAATCTTGAAAACTTGTCTGATGGTATTGGCACATTTTAATTCCTCTGCTTGTCAGAAGAGCTTTCATATGTGATCTCTGAATAGGTTACAGCCTGCAGGAAGGCTGAGTGGCTGAGTTCTCATCCCCTATTTATTATTTTGCCAATTTTGTAAATTCTTTACATGAACCGACATTTTAAGCCTATCTTCTTAGCAAATTTATTACAGATTTGGATAACTGGAACTTGCTGTGATGGCTGGTTTTAGGTTTATCATCACTGGTAAATACATCTCTAAAGAGACCTTTAAGTCAGTTTCTGAAAATAATAGGTCTAGCAAAATGCTTTCTCTTTCTGACTTTAAGGTAAGAAAACAGCGTGAAGGAAAAGGGATTAAATTATTCAATTAATTTCAATTTTGTCTTAGTTCTTAAATTGAACTGAAAACCTCAAATGAAAAATGTTGTAACTCCATATTCTACATGCTGTTTAAAAAGGTAGTACAAGCCATAATAATTCATCCACAGTTAAAACTTGATTTGGTAAATATATTCAAATGCAATTCTTGTAACCGTCCTCCTACCCAAGTCCCTTTTTCCTTTCCAAATGAAATCCCAGTGAAGCTGGTCCAGTCTTGGCAAGACCCTTCATTGGCAATGCTTCTTTTTAAGAGGGTATTACACTAGCAAAGTCTCTGAATAGTTTAAACTAAATATTTCTGGAGTACCTAGGTCAACTATGCCTTTTCATCCTTAGTACCTTTGCAGCTTCATCCTTGATTGTGAGGAAGAGCTGTGTCCTTTGCCCTCTTTATGTCAACTTTACTGTCATTCATGGTGCTGCAGAATCCCCACTGAGGGCTCTTCACTGGTGCCTACCACAAAAGATATGTGAGCATTATTTTTGTGACCTCTTTTGGGGTGGGTTCTTTTTTTCCATACAGTCTTCAGAGCCTTGTTTCCAGCACCCCAACCTGTCCAGCAACCATGGTTCAGTCAGTGACACAAAATAAATCAACCATAGCATTGTGCTAATTTGTACCCCCCAGTAAAAGGGTTCCCAAAGCCACCCCAGCAGACAGGAGGTGACTGAGCCTGCAGTGCTGCTCCTTGACTACCTTCTGGGCAGTGGAGCATTTTGGAACTTGCCCCCAAAATATTTTCCAAGAAAATCTTGCAACACCAGGCAGCATTACCCTCCCTCAGTTTGGTGGGGTTTTATCTTGTGTTTTGAGCATCCAAGGTTTAGTAGAGAGCAAACAGACAGTTTAGGAGACTCAGAGGGGATTAGGAATGAAATTAAAGCAAAATCAAGGGCTGTTCTCAGTGTGTGAGGTGATACCACAGGGGACAACACAGGCTGGGGATAGATGAGCCCTGATGGCTGCTTAACTCCTTCCTCTGGTTTTTACTGTACTGAACAGCCAAGTGCCCTCAGCACCTGCAATAAGAGAAGATACTCCACATGGCTTAAAATCAATTTTGTCTCAACACTGCACCAATCTTTAGCTGCTGCCAGTGCCAGTGTTGGTCACACTGCCTTCTCCCTGGTGTTTGGTAGACACCAACAGCTTTGCAGCCTCAAGGAGGTCAGTGGGTTGCTGGTCCTCCAGAGCTTTTTGGCACTGCAAAAGTCATCAGCAGGCTGGGACGAACCCAGCTGTCCTGCTGAGAGCAGGATGAGCCTGCAGCCCTGCCAGATGTCAGTGCTGTGGTCAGCAAGGCTGTGGGTGAGCTCCCAGCCACCAGCTCCCCTGCCACAGGGATCTGTGCCAGTCAGTGGGCTGGCACCAGGGTGGAGGCAGCTCACACAAAGCACGGCCATGCCTTCCTGCAGCACTTGTTTGGGTGGGACAGCTGCTGCAAATCTAATCAGAAAAATGCCAGTTTTACCCACAACAGAGCAGAAACCCTGGGATGGGTCTGACCTGTCAATGCCACAGCCCCAGCTGTACTCAAGCGTTTGGTCTCTTGGGAATTACTGCAAGAGGAGCAAAGCACTTAGGAAGGCAGGACTGAGAGGGTTTTTCCAGGTTACTTCCTCCAAAGCCTTTTTCATTTCTGAGGAGCCAGATTTTTCCCTCCAGCTGTCAGAGTGACAAGCTCTGAGGTGGTGGGGGAGCCCTGGAGGGCACAGTGTTGTCAGTAGCCAGGCACCAGGAGGTGCATGCATGAGAACAGCATCCAGTCCCACAGCTCCCTTGTGGGAATCAGTGTTATTTTCCTATTACTTTACTGCCTCCATGACAAGGCAAACAAGGGGGAAAAAAAGGCTGGAGAGGGCTACATCTCTCCCTTTTATTTCTTCCTTTCACAGATCAAAATCCTTTCATGCAACTCCCAAGCTGGGGAAACAAATGTGTCGGACTGAAACGTAATGAGAATGAACTCCATCCAGAAGTGGGGGGGAGGGGGAAAGGAGAGAAGGGGTAAATTAGAGAAGAAACCTTTTGGATGCAGGCAAACAGGTGGGGGATTGTCTGGTCTGTGAAGGCAGGGTGTCTGCAATCTTTGTAGCGATTAGATTTAATGGGACAGACACGTTTCTCTCCTTCACATCCCCTCCTCCTCTCAGCCCGAGGGGGAGAAAGGAGGGAGGTGGTGATGGGGAGGTGGCAGGGGAAGAGAAGATTTGAAAGAGTCTTTGACGTCAGCCCTGCCCTATAAAAAGCTGGTAAGGAGCTGGAAAGCAGACAGCAGAGCTCGTGGAAGAGCAAAGATGCCAACCCCGAACATCTCCACCTCTGCAGCCAAAGGCTTCCGCAGGGCGGTGTCGGAGCTGGACTCCAAGCAAGCCGAGGCCATCATGGTAAGAAAACCCTACCCCACTTCTTTCCCTCCCCCTCCAAAAGCCACAGCTCTTCCATAGCTGTGGGCAGAGGCAGGCAGGGCTAGATGGACCAACACTTTGTTTGTGGGACTTCCCCGACATGGGCACGCCTGGGCTCAAGGCTGGCAAAGGGAAATTACTCCAACAGTTCTCTCTACATACTGATACATGTGAAAGGAAAGCATTTATGGGGTGAAAACCTGAAAATGAAACCATCTCAACCAAAAGTAAGGTGAATAACCCACAGACCTAAGGCAAGAATAGCAAGGAATCCCCCTGTGAAAGGCAATTTAAAGATCTTAACAATTTCCAGGTTTCAAGGCATTAAACTGTAGAGATTTCACCTGTTCTAGCATAATAAAAAAGTGGGGCTGTCATTTCAGACAGCACACAAGGCACAGGTAGTTTAACTTGTTTGTTCATGGCTGCTGTATCCAGTTTATCTCCCAGAACATCCTTCCCCCATTTCTTTTCCCAGTCCTCCTTGATGTGTTCTCAGCCCTGTGTTTAGCCCAGGGAGAGCTTCTGCACACACCAGATCTGAATGTGTCAGGTGAGGGAGAGGAAAACTTCCCCCTGAGCTGTCAAGTGTCTTTAGAAAGCCGAGCCTGGCCAACCCATCAGAGTTCCTGTAGGGACAGGGACATTTCAGCTCTCAACTTCAAAGCCTTGCCAGGCAGGGTGAGCTTGAAGACTCCCAATATTGGACAGTCCTGCGGGACAAAGATGTGGATAGGCAGCAGGTGACAATGCAGGAGCCAGAGCAGCCAGTGGCAATGGGTGCACCAGGAGGGGACCCTCTTGGGATGCTTGGCAGGAGGAAGCTTAGGAATAGAGAAGGGTTAGGTAGCAGATGTGTTTGGCAGATGTCTGCAGCGTGACTCCAGCACATCACTTTTAAAGCTCCCATTTCTCTCCCTTGTACCTGTTGCCTTTTTTACCCACTCTCCTCCTAACCCTATGCAATGCTCTGCCTCATTAAAATCAACCACTACATTGGCAGAAAGGTGTTTTGGAGAGTGGAGTTTGCTGGAAAAGAAGGGAAACATTTATAAAACAAGGAGGTAAGCTTGCTTTCTCTAATAAATGGAAATCAGGGAAGGCTTGCCTCTCACACAGTCCTTTTCATTCTGGTGAAATAATGAATACTTGAGTGGCCCTTGAAAACCTGATATTTTCCAGGCAACTTGTAAAATCAGTATTTGAGATGTTCAGTGTCTGGAGTATTGAGGAGTGTTTGGTTATTACACCCTCTGGGGTGCTGCTCTGTGTTTTATGAAAAAATGGGCCACAGAACATAGGGGCCAGGGGAGTTCAGGTTCAACAGGTGGGCTGACAAGAGTGAGGCAACCTGCTTAGGGTGAGTGGCTCCTCCAGCCTGGAGGGTACATAAAACCTTAGTCTGTGTTTGTTTTTGAGTGAAAACTTTCAGAAAAGGGAAAACAAATAAAATTAGAACTTTGCCCTATGAGGATTGCTCTGAGAGTTGGATGCCTGGAAAGCTTTTCTCTTTGCTCTCACCTAGCACAAATCTCCACAACCCTGGCTTCTAGCAGGCAAGAGGCATGACTCTGCATTTGTGTGTGACATTGCATGTCCCTGGCCCTCGTGCTGTCACTGTGACCGTGGGTGATCTGGCACACATCACCTCTGGGAGGTCCCAGGGGTTCCCTTGCCAGGGGAAACTGCAGACTAGGGGGAAAACCCAGACCTTTGCAATTCCAGAGCTCCCCTACACCAGCAGGTGTTTTACATGCCAGCTGGGCCAGCCAGACATCAAACTCCATGGAAAAATCTTTGGTTACATATTAAGTTTTTCTGCTGCTAATAGTTTTTGCAAGAGACTCTGGGACTGTAGCTGGGTCAGAGTTTGGTTACAGAGACGGCCACTGGAGCCAAAAAAGAAGGAAAAAGCACACAGGAAAGCAGGGGTGGGACATTAATGTCCCCAGTCTTTACAATCCTTCCTGATTGCTTCAAATAATGAACCAGGGGTAAAAAAGCAGAAAATAGCTCAGAACACAATATTTTTAATGACAGTATGCAGGCTGAGCACTCAGAGTTGCAGCAAATTCGAGGAAGGAAGAATGAACAAACCCTTCATAAGAGGTGCAAACTAACCTTCAGAAGAGGTGAATGAGTCAGACCCTGGTTAGGTAAATAAATGCTTTGCAAAATCAAATTACAGTTCTCACTGTAGCCAGATATGCACTCAGGGAGCAAATCTGCAAAGCAATTCAGAAATACCAAATAATGGTGCCTTTGGAAGAAAGGAAGACATTTATCATGGGACCAGTTTGGTTATTATATATGCCACATTCTTAATTTCCAGCAAAAGGAAGTAATAGCCCAATGAGCATAAATGTGAGGGGCAGAGTGAGGTGGGAACATGCAGCCAGGAACCTCCACTGGCAGAGGAGGCAGCAGGCAGGAAGATCACTCCCAAGCAAAATTCAGCCTTTTTCTGCTTAATTTGGATTTTTTTTTCAATTTACCCACTTAAACCATGCCATCATGCAGCTAAGAAACTTCCAGGACTCCTTGACAAGGACCAAAACCCCCACTCCTGCCTGCCAGGGGCCACCAAGTCCCAACACATGTGTGGGACTGGTTGAGTCTGCTTCTCCTGGTGCAGCTTTCCAGTCACCCAACTCTGGCATTTTAAACCCCACCCAGTTGGATTTTAACCTGATTTACAACCTAAATATGGGGGTCTAATTTCCCTCCTCTCCCCTTCTCCAACCCAGAAGTAAAATCCTGCTGCACATTGGGGCAGAGTGTGACAAAGCACCCTTAGGTAAAGCACTGCCTGGCTTGGGATGGCTGTGGAGCTCATTTTCTGTGGCTGGCACAGGGCTGTTTGCCCTGCTTATTGCAGGCACTTTAAAGTAAACACCAGCTTAGCTTAAAACACTGCAGTGATGGGAAACACACGCTTAAAACTGAGCACATGCTCACAAGATTTTTAAAGTAACGACTGAGGTCACTTGTTAGGTGTCTGCTCTCTTTGGACATGAATACCACCAATTTAGACAAGCAGCAGCATGCACTTATCTGTTAGAAGGTGTTTTTCCAGGCCCTGAGGAGTAAAGGGTGGATCAGGAAATATAATTTCAGAGGGGTATCCATGCTGAAACAGGACCAGATAGAGGTGCATGGGCTGGTGCCTTGATGTGCTGAATTTTTGAGGCTGTATTTAAAATGTCAGCTTTACTCTGCTGAAGCATCCAAGAGGATTCTCCCAGGAAACATAAGTTACTGATAGTGGGCTTTGAAAATCAGAGAGAAAATAAACTTAGTAGTCAATCAGGGTGTCTTTTTAAAAGGAAAACACTCTTAATTTTCACAAGGTAGGGAAAGCACTGCTTAGTTAGCATGTTAGCACATTCTAAATATTTTCAAAGTAGTCACAGGGAAAACTGCAGCCAGTCTCACTCTGTGTGCTTCTTCAATGCTGCCCCAGGGTTCTTTTAGCAAGCTCTGGAGGTTTGTCATCTGGTTTGGGTGAACACAGAAAACTGGAGCCAGATGTATTGCCTCAAAATAGAAAACTGGTTGTAAAAAGACCAAGAACAAATAAGTTGGTACATGAGCTATTTGTATAACAAAAGAAACAGCAGTGATTCAAATAGTTTGTAGTTCACTATAAATATAAACAGGTGTCCTAACATGACCTCAGGCACACAGATGCATTTTAGGTTCAATTCCAAGTGACAGAAATCTGCAGGAGTTTGTTGAGACAAAACAAATCTGCAGATAAGTGGGAGGAATTTATTTTCTGGGGTATATGGTTGTGGTTTCAATTACACTTCAGCGGATAAGCATCCACTTAATGTCAAAAGTAAATGTCATATTGGATCCTGGGAGCAGTTTTGCTAAGATGCCCTGCTAATACACCTGCAAACAGTTCATGTTTCCTGGCCAGGCCACAGCTGTGGGCTTCACCTGTCCCTCACAAAGTATCTTTTCTCAGATGACCTCGGGTTTATCTGATGTCTCTCCGCTTGAGTTCATCAGATATCTGAAAACCACATAAGATTGTTTCTAGGTTTTTTTGGAGGATAACAAAAACTGTTGATGGGGGAGGTGAGGGAAGAAGCCCACTCTCCAGTTATGCTAAAAAGATATTTTACAAAATTTTTTTCCCCCAAAGACCCACATTTCTGTAAGTTCAATTCTAAAACCTTAGTCCTCATGAGCAGATCTTCCTTTACAAATCCAGGCAAGTCAGTCCAGCCTTTCCCTGCTTCCTCTGCTGACACACACCAGTCACATCTCCTCCAGCTACTGGGAGTGCCTCTGATCTCCTACATCTCTGTGGGCAGTGTTATTTATTTCTGTTGTGCCTTCAGTCTCCACGGTTCATTGGAAGACGTCAAAGCCTCATTGAAGACGCCAGGAAGGAAAGAGAGGCTGCAGCTGCAGCCACTGATGCTGCAGAGTCTGCAGAGACCATTGTGTTTGAGGAGAAGGATGGCAGAGCCATGCTGAACCTCTTCTTCATGCTCAAGGGATCCAAGACTTCACCACTGTCCCGTGTCCTGAAGGTGTTTGAGGTGAGTACTTAACCTGTTGTGCGGTACTCAAGGAACACTCTTCAGGTTTCGTGACTGGGCTGTGAGAAGCATCACTTGAGTGTAATAAAGAATACTCAGACTAGGTCTGACTACTTCAGATTATCAGTTAATTGTCTGATACCTCTGAAGTCATGCTTCGCTCATCCCCAGTGTGTCCTCACTTGCCATCACTAAGAAGGAGATGTATCTATCTCTGTCTTGCAATATTGTTAAGCTCTGGCCTTAATTTTGCTTAATTATCTTCAGTTTCACACTCCAGTCCACATCCTCATGGCTTGTAGTGTACTGTGACATTCTTCCCCACTGCTCAGCACTTCAGCTTCGGGCACAGGGCTCTGATCCCACATTCAAAGCAAGCTGTGTGTCCTGCCTGTCTACAGCCTAACTCACCTCACTTGTAGGTCGTTAGCACAATGGTCTTCAGTCAAACAGTTACAGAAACAACTTTGCCCCGGGTATAAAACTGGCACATTGATTTCAAAATTATCTCTTTACTTCAAGGATTATTCTGATTCACACATTAAAGATTCTGTTGGTTCTCAGTGATGCCTCCTGTCTATGCCATTAATACAAAAGAAAACTGGTAACAGAGATTTTCCCCCGTAGCCAGCAATGTAATGTTGCATTATATAGGATCTCAGTGCCATGAGTGGAAAGACTGAGGTAAGTACTGCCTATTTAAACAGTAATCCAAGCATGACAGCTTGCATTCATGTAGTGTATTTTCATCCAGAATGATTCAAAAGTGTTTTGCACACTGAGGTTCTGAGATGCGTTTTATCTATGGTAGTTTAATTTCATTGACTTCAGCAGTGGAAGGAGAGGACAATTTGTTCCTATTAATCAGTCACGTGGCTTTTAAGGGGCCTCTGCAGGTCTCTGGTCCAGCCTCCTGCTCAGAGCAGGTCCTGTCACAGCAGGTCGTTTGGAGCTATCTACACTATACCTGCCACTTAAAAGCTGTAAACATACAAAAAGTGTGTTTGGGGGATAAGTATTTCCTTGAAATTGTAGGGCATTCTAGTTATTGGTTGCTTATTTAGTATTACCTCTGATAATCTTACAAAAAACACTTAGATCTTCAACAGTTGCAATTATTCAGCGAGGACTGTTGCAAGAAAAGCTGTTTTCTGGGCAATATATGGATCTTGTCTCAAGACTGAAAGAGCCTTTATTACAAACTTTTCAGACAAAACCCATGTGTTGTGATGACTGGGGTCTCCTTCCCAAAAACACACAGATGTCAGATAAAGCATGACAGATCCATCAGTGTAAGATTCAACAGGCTGCTCAGTGGGTATGGAGCAGATGTGTAAACTCTTGTACTTGGTAGATTTTATGTTATACTGCATTTAAACTCTGTAATTTAAACAATTTTAAAAACATCAAGAGAGAAGCTGCAGCAGCTTATGTTCAAATATTGTTTGTTTCTTCCTGGAGCAAAAAAGCTCTTTGAGCTTGTCACAGAGAGAGCTTTAAATATAATAAAAAGAAAAGCATGTCAAGTCCCAACAGAGGAAGATTCATTTTCCCAGCTCCCTCTGGCAATGCAGGTACAAGATATGAAAGCAGACGGGCATAATGACATTTGCCTCATCATGAACCAGGCTGCAGGGAAGCTGGTTTCACTCTTCTGTATGTGTTACATGCAGCTGAAGCATAGGTAATGCAATCACAGCTGTCAGATTAATGCAAAGGTATCGATTGTTGAGGGAACAATGTAATAGTGAAGTTGGTAGGTACATTAAAAAACATTGTCCTAAATTTAATTTACCTGTGGCATTGCATCTGTTCCTTCTCATCTTTTTGCCTCTGATTAAAAAAAGAAATCGTGTCCCTTCCTCTATCAAAGGTCCTGCGGGAACTTTGGGAAGGTTGGATCATTGCCTAGGGACTTGGGCTTGTACTGCCAGTTTTCACTGAGCTAAAGAAAATACCCACAAACCTATCAGAGCCCTTTGGGAGAGCGCAGACATCCTTTTGTCTCCTTATTCCGGAGGAGGTCAGTTCCGGTAGTGAGCCCAAGTGCCACCAGCGCTGGTGGCGAGCCCCGCGCAGCGCTGGTTCAGCACCACGGCCAGCGCCGGCCGCCCGCGCAGCGCCAGCCCCGCGGGACCCGCCGGACCCGCGCACCCACCGCAGCCCCCGACGCACCTCGGCAGTGCCTGGGACGGGAAAACGGCCCTCTGCCACACCTACTGCTTCTCTGTGCCACGGTGCGAGTCGTCTTTTGGTAGTTATTGAACAGCTCGGTGTTTGTGCAGAAGGAAAAAATGTGGAATTGATGGGTAAGTGTGTTTATGGGAGGGAGGTGAGGGCACGAAGAAAGCAAGAAGGAATCCATCCCAGACTGGAATTGTTCATCCTGGAAAAGAGAAGGCTTCTTGCAGCCTTCTCATAACTGAAGGGGGTCTGAGGGAAAGATGAAGAGAGAATTTTTACAAGAGCACCTAGTGTCAGGACAGGAGAGATGTATTCAAACTGAAAAAGAGTAGGTTTAGGTCAGATAGTAGGAAACAATTGTTTACTGTGAGGGTGATGAGGCACTGAAATAGATAGCCCGGAGTTGTGGATGCCCCATCCTTGGAAGTGTTATTGGTCTGGTCAGAGGGAGCTCCAAGCAGCCTGGTCTAGTGAAAGTTATCCCTGTCCATATAAGTAAGGATGGAATGAGATGATGTTTAAAGTCCCTTCCAACCCAAACCATTCTGTAATTCTGTGTCCAAATGGACATCTTTGGGTAGCAGCAAAAATGTTTCAAATGTTGCTTAATCTTTTTTTTTCTTTCTTTCCATGTCTCAAAAGACATTTGAAGCTAAAATTCACCACCTGGAGACCAGGCTTAGCCGAAAGCCCCGTGAAGGGACTGCTGAACTGGAATACTTTGTGCGCTGTGAAGTCCACAGCTCTGACCTCAATACCTTCATTAGCTCCATCAAGAGGGTGGCAGAAGATGTGAGGACCACTAAGGAGGACAAATGTGAGGAACTTACAAACATTTTCACTTGTGCAGAGAGGCTGAGCTCTCCCTGTAGAAACAGGGTGGAGGCTTTGTTATTCCCAGTAAAGGGAAAGGGAATATGCAGATGCGTGCTGAATTTGAGCAAACCAGAAGGAGTTGCCTCTAAGATACTGAATCCTGAAAGTAATTTCCCTCCTTGTCCTTTTCTCAACAGACCCTGTTGTTTTGGTAAAAGACTGAAAAAAATAGAAGTAAGAGGTTGAATTTCTTGTTTTGCTCACACCTCTCCTAATGAGTTCTCCATCCCTACTCCAGCATTTTATATTATAAATGCAAAGTAGTTTCCTACCTACGTGTTAAGACCTTTGTACAGATTCCAGCAGTAATCTACAAGACACTTCCTGTGCTATCCTGTTCTGAAGACAGGATGATTATTGTAGAACGATATTGTAGGAGAGTATCCCTAGAGATCCCCAGAGATCTATGACCAGCAGGATCTCTGGGTGTTTTTTAATGTGAATCATTCACTAAAATCTAATTTTGATCTTCTTTAATTTTGTCACAAAATACTCTGCTGAGAGATGGGCAAAGAAGTCATGAAATGTAGATCATGGCATTAGACATGATTCTAGGAAAAGAGCATTGAGATTGTGAAACCACTGCCTGGAAGTAGCTGTGCCATGTTGTACGTGTGCCTTTGGTACACTAGATAAGGTATAAATTATTCAGCCTCAGAGCCCCTTTTCTTTAGGGGATCTTCTCTTCCACAGACAGACTGTCACTTTCTCTCTCCCCATAGTTCACTGGTTTCCCAGAAAAATCTGTGAATTGGACAAGTGCCACCATTTGGTCACCAAGTTTGACCCCGACTTGGATCTGGATCACCCGGTGAGTCAGTTTGTGTGTTCACCCCAATGCCAACCCCCTGAGCTGTCCCACTCAGCAGGGACCTGATCTCAGTGCACCTCTTAGTGCAGCTGATCAGGGCACTGGAGTGCAATTGGCACCTTGAAAGACATCTCTCCAGCCAGTGGTGAATCCTCCTAGCTGAGAAACTTTAGTAACTGATGAAAAATCCTGTCTTTGCTCCTGTTTGTCACCACAGGGCTACTCTGACCAAGTGTATCGCCAGAGAAGGAAATCAATAGCAGAGATTGCTTTCCACTATAAACAGTAAGTCTCCTTCCAAATATTCATGGGGGAATAATTACATGACAATGAACCTATTGGGAAGTCATTGTGCTACCTGTATGACACTTCTCTTCCTTTATGTTTTGTCTCCCAATTCAGCCTTTCTAGTTCCTTTTGTGTCTCTCCTCTCTTTGCATTCCAGTCTCTCTTTAATTAAAAAATATCTGTTGTCATTAATTCATACATTGGTAAGGGAGTAGTAAGAATAAACCTCCTGCATAACAAAAGCCACATATATACCCATCAGACCTCAAACTCCATTTGGAAATGCAGCATCTCTTTAGAATGGCATCTAGTTTTGACTTCAGTGTTTCAAGTACTGAAGAAGGTACCCTATGCTCAGAAAATCAGTTCCAAGGACTCATTATCTTGGTCATGAAAAAAAGTGGGTTTTATTTCTAAACTGGACTTTGATAGCTTTAGCCCAATGGATCAAACATTTCTACTATAGATAAAATACTGCTATCTTTTTTTTTTTTTTTTTTTTTTTTTTTTTTTTTGCTATGAGGGTATTTATAGATTAAATGATTCACCTCCTAACTCTGTCTGCTAAATTAAATAGATTCCAATAATGTTCTCATCATCATCTTATAAAGATTTAAGACTATGTCTTGTACTCTTACTTAATATTTCTATTCTGATATATGCAGTGATAGCACTCAGTGTGTTCACTACATCAAACAGAGTCTAATATTCAGTTAGGTTTTTAAAATATTCCCTAGATCCTATTCAGTGATGCTGCCTTTCACTGTAGCATTCTCTCTCTGAGCAGGACTTTAAGTGCTGAAAGCAGACCACAGAAATTATGTGGGTCACCTGTTTGAGCTACCCCTGCAACTGGTGTGATCCCAGCAAGGGCTTCTGCTGTTGGTTTTCATGTACTTTGCCAATTGGAAGCCCAGAATATGGACAATGATGTTTTTATCCTGTACAAATACTAAATGCACAGAAAGTCATGGTGCCAGAGGAAGAGTCCCAGGTGACACAGGGATCCTGTCCTAAGATAAGGCACCAGTTTAAGAGGTCTTCTCTAACATCTCACCTGCTGGTTAGCATTTATGAGCCACTGTGTAGCATCCCTTCAGGAACTGTGCCTTACAATATATGAATATCTCATTTGTCCAAACACAGAAAAGAAAGATTTAGGAAATACAGTTTCTAACTCTGATGAGAAAAAGCAAAATTGCAATTTCGTCAATGCTCATTTACATCAACATTGAAATTTTCTTTTTGCCATCCTTAACCTTACTGACAATATATTTTTCTGCAGGTCAAATGCATTTAGTTTTCCTTATTATCTGCTTTCATTTCCCAGCCACTGGTTCATTCTTGGAACCATCAGCTCCCTGAAGTTCAGACACATGAAATTAATCTGTTTTCACACAAAGTTTTTCAATTTTTTCAGTGAAAACCCTTTTTTTTTTTTTTTTCCTGGTAAGCATTATGCCTGCTAAACTCTTGCTCATCCCTTGTTATCATAATCTCTGACTAGCCTCATGCTTTTCTTTGAGTCTCTGTATTTGTTGCACCTGTACAAATGACTAAGGCTTTGTCTTTCCTGTCACCCCCTTGTTTGGTTTTTAAAGAAGATTTATGAACATCACGCAGAGCTTCTCCAAAGTGCTTCCTTCTCAGAGGGGAGAGGAGCCTGGCTGGGGCTCTGCTCAGTAATGGTGCCTTTGCCTTGCAGCGGGGACCCGATCCCTCACGTGGAGTACACAGCAGAGGAGACAGCCACCTGGTGAGTGCTGATTTCACTAGCAGTGCTGATTTCACTGTTAGCTCTTCACCACTAGAAGCTGGGAATCAAACCCCAAACCTTTAGGGCATGACCTCTTGAAAAATGCATCAGGAGTGCAAGCATCCCACTCAATGGCTTGCTGTAAAAAACACTTTCATGCTGCAGCCTCTAGGAGTTTCCTCCAAAGGAGCCTCCCCAGAAAGCAAGGTAGATAATCTGGAGCCCCACTTCTCTGAGGGTCCTGGCTCAGCAGCAGCCTCCAAACCATGAGCAGTTATCACAGCTGCAGGAAGAAGTATGAGGCCCACAGTGGATATTGTGAGGTACCCCATGGGCCTCACTTGGGAAAGCACTCCTTTTGAACATGATTTTTTTTCCAAGAGTGTTGCTGCAGGAGTGTTTCTGAAAGCAAGACCAGCTCATATGAGCTGAGTACACAGGCTTCTCAACAAGGTCATCTCCTGGTTCTATTGACTGTCTTCACAGTGCAACTTCAGGAATTAACTTACTGGGAATATTTTCATTCCAGTTAATACCTTTTATACAGTCTTCTGACCTCCAAAGCAGAAATAGGTCTGTGCAGACACAGCTGCTGCCTTTGCAGGTTCATTTGAATGTGCGTCTGTATGTTTACATACCTCTGTCAATGTGGAGAGACACAGACTTAGGTGGAGAAAGGCAAAAGGACACAGAGTCTAAAGACATGAGTCCCTGATAGTGCACAGCTAGAGCTCAGGAGATGACTGGATGCTTTAACCACTGAATGTCTGCCACCTCTCCTCCTGAAGGAAGGAGGTGTACAGCACCCTGAAGAGCTTGTACCCCACCCATGCCTGCAAGGAGTACCTTGAAGCTTTCAGCCTACTGGAGAAATTCTGTGGCTACAATGAGAACAACATCCCTCAGCTGGAGGAGGTTTCCCGCTTCCTGAAAGGTGGGTACGAGCCCAGGGAACCCAGGTTCAGACTCTGCCAGTGGGGACAGCAACAGATGGGAAGCCTGAACCCAAAAGGAGCAGTGTGTGAGCTGAGATTTAGGAGGAGAGCTGGTGGCTTGTGCATTACCCAGAGAGTACAGAGTGGTGGCCAAGTGGTGGGGACTGCAGCTGGACACAACAGGCTGTGAATGAAGGGCAAACCCGTGATCAAATTATCCCACTGAGCACCTGAAGAGCAGTTGTTGCTCCCAGTAGGAGCAGGCAGATTAGGTTGGTGTAGCTGAGCCCCTGAAGAGCAGGTGTTGTGCCTGGTAGGAGCAGGTAGATCAGGTTGATGTAGCTGAGCCCCTGAAGAGCAGGTGTTGTTCCTGGTGGGAGCAGGTAGATCAGGTTGGTGTAGCCAATCCCCTGAAGAGCAGGTGTTGTTCCTGGTAGGAGCAGGTAGATCAGGTTGATGTAGCTGAGCCCCTGAAGAGCAGGTGTTGTTCCTGGTGGGAGCAGGTAGATCAGGTTGGTGTAGCTGAGCCCCTGAAGAGCAGGTGTTGTTCCTGGAGGGAGCAGGTAGATCAGGTTGGAGTAGCTGAGCCCCTGAAGAGCAGGTGTTGTTCCTGGTGGGAGCAGCAGATCAGGTTGATGTAGCTGAGCCCCTGAAGAGCAGGTGTTGTTCCTGGTGGGAGCAGGTAGATCAGGTTGATGTAGCTGGGCCCTGAAGAGCAGGTGTTGTTCCTGGTGGGAGCAGGTAGATCAGGTTGGTGTAGCTGAGCCCCTGAAGAGCAGGTGTTGTTCCTGGTGGGAGCAGGTAGATCAGGTTGGTGTAGCTGAGCCCCTGAAGAGCAGGTGTTGTTGCTGGTGGGAGCAGCAGATCAGGCTGGTGCAGCCCTTCAGCTCCCAGCACAGGGAGCAGCAGGCCAGCCCGGGGCCGTGCACCTCACGCAGGCAGTGTGTGCTGTTTCAGAGAGGACTGGTTTCCAGCTCCGGCCGGTGGCTGGCCTGCTGTCAGCGCGGGACTTCCTGGCCAGCCTGGCGTTCCGCGTCTTCCAGTGCACGCAGTACATCCGCCACGCGTCCTCGCCCATGCACTCCCCCGAGCCGTGAGTACTGCCCTGCCCGTGCCTCCCTGCTCAAAGCTGGGCAGCAATTGCCCTTTTCCCCAACAGACACACTGTGTCTGCTGCTGACTGTTTTCCTCCTTTCCCCTTTCCTCGGCAGGGATTGCTGCCACGAGCTGCTGGGGCATGTCCCGATGCTGGCTGACAAGACGTTTGCCCAGTTCTCCCAGGTAAGGTGGTTATCTGCTTCCTCCCCCTTGAGAGGTGGGAACCCAAACCCAATGTTGCCACCTAAACCCTTTTTGCTCTTATCAACCACGATGTTTCAGAGTTCTAGTGATGACTAGACTCTAATACTGACTTTGCAACAAAGTGGTTTTAGTCTGAGCACGATGAAGTCGCAGCAGATTCCTGGCACTTCAGGGCAGCGATATGTGTGGCCTTGAGGCAATAAAACAGAGCAATCAGTGTCTAAGGCCCTCAGACCAAACCTGTGCTGATGTTTGCCCCTTCCTTTCTCTTCCTAGGACATTGGGCTGGCGTCTCTGGGAGCAACTGATGAAGAAATTGAGAAACTAGCAACGGTAAGTTTTCCCCTTAGCTGGATGGGGGGCACAACCTCTCCAGCACTGCTTCTGTGGGATCAAGGTGATTGATCCAGCCTGGTATTCCAAGATTTGTGGGCTCAGAGCTCCCACCCAAGCTGCCCCAGCCCTGCTCTTTTCATGATGACTGTGCAGAGCAGAGATCAGTTAAAGAGCAGAGCTCGCTTGCACATTAACCCAATTTTCTCAGGCACCAGTAGTATCATCAAGCATCGTATTTCCAACAGCAGCACTGCTGGGACTCTTCGGGATGGGATTAAATGACATCTGCTTCCTTTGGCTCTCCCTCAGCAAGGTGACATGTCCTGCTCCAAGGACACCAAACAGCAGCACCTCACAGCAGATAGAACAAGCCCAGGGACACAGGCTGTCCTGGTGTAGCAGCAGCTTAGTTTAGCACTTTTCTCTAAAGTGTGGAGAGGGGACAAAGAGGCCGGTGCCTGTTCCTTTAAACAACCCCAGACCCTGGCAAGAGTGCAAGGGCTCAGAAGTGACAGGGATATTAGGATGAGGAGCTGTGTCCCTCAGGAATTTTTCTTTTTCTTTTGCAGCTTTACTGGTTTACAGTGGAGTTTGGGCTCTGCAGACAGAATGGAATAGTCAAAGCCTACGGAGCCGGGCTCCTCTCTTCCTATGGGGAGCTCATAGTAAGTCCCACCATAACCTGCCTCTGCTCTAGGCACTGTAGAGAAAAGCACCTCTGCTTCTGCACAATGGCTTTCCTCCATCTGCTCTCCACCTTTGCCTACCCACTGTGCTCTCCAATCCCCCTAGTTTGATGCTGGGTTTTGTCTGCCCTGTCCATAGCACTCCTTGTCAGACGAGCCAGAGGTGCGGGACTTCGACCCCGATGCTGCAGCTGTTCAGCCCTACCAGGACCAGAACTACCAGCCTGTTTATTTTGTGTCTGAAAGCTTCAGTGATGCCAAAAATAAATTGAGGTAGGACTGGGCAATGAGAGAGACCCAAACAATTGGAACTTAAGTTGTTATATATTGAAATAGGGCTTGACATTATGGCTGCTTTCAGTCCAAGTTCTCAGAAGTGCTCTGAAAACTTTGATCAGGTCTTCCAAAGTAAAGCAGTACTCCAGTTCCTACAGGGAACACACTTGACATGAATAGATCTATCGAGGGGGAAAAATGAACTTTTGCCTCCTAGGCTGGTTAGTGGACCCCAGACACCATCCCACCATGGCAACTGGGTTTCCCCATCCCATGGGATTGCAAACAGGATGGTAAGGGTCAGCTCTATCCACTGACATCTGTTCAGAAGAGCATTTTCTTGGTGCTGCCCAGAATTGCCCACAGAAGGAAAGCTCAGTCCTTGGATTGCATTGATTGACAGAAGAAACCTTTGCCTATACAATTTTTATCTTTGCTTGGGAAAGAGACAGGATGAGGCGAACATGACGTACATGACTTTACAGCTCCTGCAAGAGGGGTATTTAATATAAATAACGTGGTGAGGACTGCTATATTTCAACTCCTGCTTTTATTACCCTCACTTGCACTGTTCATACAACCTGGAGTCCAGCTGCTCAAAAGCAAGCACTGGGGGAGCCCGTGCTTACACACACACACTAGGCTGCTTTAAAAAACCCAACTGCTGCCTAATGAGTCATTTCCTTGTATTTAAAAAGGGAAAATACACCACATACACAGCCAAGATTAGGCTAGAGGGTCTTGACTGTGACAAGCACTGTAAATGATCCTCTTTAAAGAGCTCAGAGACCACACAGATGCTACTCTGTGAGGTGAAAACATTAAAGCATGTTCTCTTTCGCCTTACTGGCAGCTGCCACCACGGGCCTGAGTATCAGTGTTACACCTGGAGAAAAACCTCTTTTCTCAGAAAGGACACACTCCCCCAGTGCCCTTCCAAGCAGCCATGCTGTATCCATTTGCTTCAAAAGGTGTCAGGTGAGCACACCCGTTTTGGAAGGCATGTTTCTAGCCATTAGCAGCCGTGCTATGAGCCACGGCTGTGGCTCATGACATTAACAAGAGATGTGAGCAGGACTTTGCCTGGTAGAACTGAGAGGAGCCACATCTCTTAGGAGGAGGACAATGTGAGGATGCAGAACCCGTTTACACTTTTTTGTTGTTGTTTTTTCCTGCATTGGCATGGCAGCTCCCTGCCAGCGCCTTGTACTGTGTTTCCCCTTGGCCCTCCGTGCGGTGTTTTCCTCCAGATCCCTCCAATTCCAGTCTAGGCATGAAGTACCAGCTAGAGAACATCTGTCTCCATCTGGGAAAGGGCTGTGCTTGCCCGAGCCCTGCGCCAGAGCAGACCCGCGGTAGCCACAAGAGGGTAGCCTAAGCTAAGCAATTCAGGAGCGAAAGGGTGAAGCCTCAGCAGAGGAGCGGAGCTGCCTGCTGTTAGCACTGGCTCTCCCCTCATGTTCCCAAACCTTTCCAGCATGAAACTGCAGCCATAAGCAAGCTAATTACAGATTTTTCATATTCACACACAAAAAAACCCCCTACCTTGTCAAGTATACAAATCTTAGTGCTGGAAGTGAATGTGGGCAACTTTGGGGAAGCCCTACCCTTGATTTACTTTCACTTGACCACATACTTCTCCATCAGAAAAGCAGCAACAAGGTCTTGCTCTTGAGAGATTTCAGGTAAAGTCAAGCTCAACGCTGAGGTTCAGGCTGCATTTGGTTTTGGGTGTAGCAGTGCAGCTGTGCTGAAGCACAAAGCTCTAGTGACACTATTCTCATCCTCTAGCTCAGGTCTGAGCCACTGCCTGTCAAATCCATCCCTAATATGGCACACAGAGCTAGTTCCCCCTCCCCAAGCAGAGATTAGTCAATAAATGCATGTCAGAAAGGATTTAGTAATATAATACGATAATACCACGGGCTTTCCCTGCAATTAGCTTCTAAATCTCCTTGGCATTTTCTGAGAAAGGGATTGCAGCAGAGGATGCCTGGCAGTGGCCATGGAGGTGACCAGCTTGATGTACCCTCCTGTGCGCTACAAAAAGCCACAGCCAAACTCATGGTGCTCCTTGACAAACAGAAAGGATCTCAACTACTGCTATAGTGGAGCTGCAAAGCTGGAAACTCTGCCTAAAGGATCACCTGTGGGATCTTCCTGGGTCGGTGGTGATGAGCAGGAGGGAGACTCAGGACCCATCTGGTGTACCCAGCCTGTGCCCCTTCCCTTGCAGGAGCTACGCGGCGCACATCAAGCGGCCCTTCTCGGTGAAATACGAGCCCTACACGCACAGCATCGAGCTCCTGGACAGCCCCCAGACCATCTGCCACTCCCTGGAGAGCCTGAGGGATGAGCTGCACTCGCTGGTGAACGCTCTCAATGTTCTCAGTTAGTACAAGAACTGAGCCCTCCGTCCCCCCTCAGCCCCCAGCCCTGTCCTCACCTGGCTCCCAGCTGGGAATTCCTGCCTGTCCTCTCCAAACACTGGCACTGCTGCCTGGCACCACGCGACCCCAACAGCTTCCCACTTCTCTATGTAGGGCCAGCTCGGAGGAGGGATGCACCAAAGGCCCGCTGGCTTTTGGGGTAGCTTTTCTATTGGCTGCTGGAGGAGGCTTAGCAGAGACAAAAAGCTAACAGGTTGAAGTCAAGAGCTGTGTGCTAGGCTCCTGGGTGCAAGGAAGAAGAGAAAATCTACTTTATTTAACAACAGTAACAAAAATATATAATTTTTTTAATTGTGAGTTGAGAGAAAAATTTAATCTGCCTTTTTATATCCCCAAAATAACTCTATGAGTCTTGTTCTTAGTTCTCCTAATATTACCATCACCTGATGTAGCTCAGGTGTGTGACTCATGCTATTGCTGGCCATTTCCAAGGAAGGTAAACATCTGGTTTGGATGCTCAAACCCAGTTTCATGCAGATATTAACAGCTTGATCTGACCCAAAGCTCTTGGTTTTCCTCCCCCTTCTTTTGCCCTTCTTATCTTCTTGCAGGCTGTCTCATAACTTAGCGGTTTGCTCAGAAGTTTGGCCCAAGGTTATGCAGCTGTGCAGTATCAGAGCTGGGCTTGGGATGTGTGGAGGCTGCTAAACAGCTGTGGGGAACAGCAAAGGGGAGAATTGCACAGAGTTGTTTGCATGATCATTTATAACATTTCTGTGTCGACTTTTGCCATCCTCATCCACCATATATGATTTTTAGCATTTCCTCTTTAAAGAACTGCAAGACTTGGCAGTGAAGTTTTGGCTATTAACAGGCTAACATTGTTCTCCAGTGTTACTTCTACTGTGGCTCAGTCATAATAGTTTACAATCCATTACTCTTTATCCCATTTCAGACCTCCACATATATGTGCTTTACCCCCAGTTCTCTCAAATTTTAACTCCTTAGCTACTGACAGCACTTAGTCTCCTGCCTGCTTCAGTCTCTCCTTTCTGTTTCTTTTCTCATTTGACCCTTCCTCCTAAATTCCTCCTAAATTGCTTAAAAGGCCATTACTGAAATCAGCAGTTTGACACCAGGGATAGCTGCTTTTCCTCAAGCTGCTCCTTCTCTTCTGATTGTCCTGCAAACTGAGAAAACTACTGAGTTCATTCAGTTATTGTCATTTTAGAGCACTTTTTCCAAAGCTGCAGTATGATTTCCCAATCTGGGTGGATCCAGATCGTGAGCTGTAACTCTCAAGGCTCCCTTAAGAGCTGTAACAATTTTTCTTTTGGGTTCTTCAGATATTACCATTTGATTAAGTAGCTGGAGCAAGCTATGCAAGACTAAGGCAGGCTAGGCCATAGTTTGACTATCTAGCTATGAAAATCTTACTGGTGACTTCAGTAAAACAGACTAAAACAAGCAAACAAAAAAAGATAAAACAAACAGGCAAGCTATAACAATTATGTCTGTATAGTTAATGCATGTGTTATGATCTTGTTAACAAGAGCAGTGCTACTTTACTGGTCTTCAGATTGCTGTTTCTCCTCTCCTTTGGCAGTGTCCAGCTCCTGGCTTGCTGCCCATGAAAGCAGCAAGGATGCTCCAAACCCTGCAGCAATGCCAGTCATTATCTGCCTTCTTAAATATCTTAAATATCTAAAATTAATGAATTATGTAAAAGACCAAACACATTAATATGGAGCAAAAAGCTGATTTGGAAATCCTTGAAACTGCAGGACACCTCAACTCCTCTGCCTTGCCTTGGAGTTTGCATTGCTGCTCCCTGACTCTGTCAGCTGCTGCTTTCTCAAGGAGCTGTGGTAAAATCTGCTGTCCTGTTAAAAACAGCAAATAAGCCAAACTTGCAGCATAACCCAGCACCATGAGTATGCAAGCACACAAGCAGATGTGCTGCAGCCAGGGGAAGGGGAGCACCAGGAGGGTTCCACTCCCTCGCTTTTTGGGACATGAGGCTGAGCTGGGACAGGCTCTGAGTGAGGGGACTCTGGCTGCACAGGCACCAGAGGTCCCTCTTTGGACCATTTTCAGTGCCTCTGATCTTGACAAATTCATTTTTGGTCCCTTAGGAGGCATCTGAGAAACATGAACCCGTTTGTGTTTACCATTGCCTTCACCTATTTAATATCTTTGAGGATTTATCTTATTAGTAACTTAATAGGTCCCCTTTCACTTTGTCTCTAAGCCTTACCCATTTCAATCTGTTTTGAAATACATTACCTGGCTCCTTATTTCATTAACCATATATGAATTGGATCCTTACTCTCTCGTTTTACACATTTTTCTCATGTTGCTTCTTCTACCACAGCATTGCTTTCTTCTTTATCATGCCATAATATTTTAGACTCTTACACACAGGGCCACTAAGAGACAGGCTATCCAAACAAAATATGGTAAACCAATCCCTAATCTATCACTGCTTTTGAAGTTACTGATAGTGAGGTTAACTTTTTAGCCATCCTTTTGGTCCTATAATTGTCTTTAGATTCTTTTTAATATTCCGACTCATTTCTTTCTACCGTTCTGGGTGATTGCAGGTGGTAGGGTTTATATAGTCCTTGTTTAATCCCCAGGCTAGTTATTAAGACTTTAATTCTTCACTTAAAATCTCCCCTTCCCAACTCTCCCCTCTGTTCACCTTATCCTGTCTCAGGGGCTGTTCTGTACCTATGAACAATTTCCTGTAACAACACTGTTACAGTTTCAGTGGTTGTATTCCTTTTATGAGGAAGAACCTCAGCCTGCCCAGGAAAGGTATTTATTGTGGCAAACAGATACTGATACCCTTCTTTAGTTTGTGACATTTATTGTGGTGATCCCTTGGCTGTATTTGTCACACTCTTCAGTTTAGCCAATGCAGTAGAGCTGGCAGATTTTTTACTAATCCACTTTTGCACACCTTATGCAACTTTTATTTATGTCTTATATTTCTTACTTCATTTGAGGCCGAGTATAAACTCTTTGCACTCTTTTCAGAGTACCCTACACTTTTTTATGTGGCTCATTATGACAGTTATCTTAGACAGCCAGAATGAGCTACATAAAGAAGTGTAGGATGCTCTTATTCAACTGGCCACACTATTCATCCCATCTTTTTTTAGCTGACACCTGATTGGGACTGCAGAAAACAAAGTCTGAGTTAATTTAGCTACTTGCTCACTAAATTATTTCTCAGTATTGCTTGTAGTCTTCACATCACTTTAACATCCTTTACATATATTTTATTCCCACTCTCCCTCTAAACTTGTGAAACAGAGCTCCTGTTTTCTTCATAGATGTCCCACCATGGGCTTGCCATTGCTTCCCCCCCATTATGCAACCAGTATTTTGTTCTACTACCAAACAGTAGCTATCTGTAGAGAGATGTTGGTAGAAGAATTTGTGTTCTACTCACAGCCTGTAAGCTCCTTGGCATGATCCTTTTTCTACTTTGCCCACTGTTTGTTCCCTCATTCCACTGATAAGGGTTATTTTTCCTCTTTGTTCAGAGCATTCCCATGAGTGTGCAGTACCTTTGGATCATTCCTGGTTTCTGTTCAGAGGATATCCACTCTAATATTGATTTCTTCCCTTTGCATGTAAGAGCAGAGACTGGGGTACAACTGCACTATTGAGGGGAAAAGCCTTGAACTCCATCACAGCCCAGACTGCCTCTGACTAGGTTTTCTCATCACTGGAGACAACTCATGTGCTACTGGTATCCATTTTCTTCCACTATTTCTCTGTAACAGCACTGCTCCCAGAGTATCAGCTCATGTTGAAACTCTTGTTATGAATAATTTCCCTTTAACTGGGAATTTGAGTGCAGAAGCTTTTCAAGCATCTTCTTTCATGTCAGATAAAGCACTGTCTTGGTCTTTGCTCCAGTTCTCTCCCTGCTTCTTCTGTCATTTCCATAACGCTCTACTGCTACTAGCAGAGATGGATACACTGCCATAAGATACTAGCACAGCTATAGATATGCTGCCATAAGAAATTAAATTCTCCCAGCACTCTTCAGAGTTGGGATTGATGAGTGGGAGTCTTTATTTCACAGAAAGCTTAACCTTTCTAGCATTTATCCATCTTCTTGTTTCACCAGTTTCAGAGCCCATGCATTTAACTTGAGGTTGTTTTAATTGTGCCATATTCAAGTTGACATTAAATCCCTTTTGCTCTATTAATTTTAAAACTCAGCTACATCTCTCTTGTACCTCTTCTGTAGCTGTGGTTCCCTGAATATCACCACATAAGGCAATCTTTCCTCTGTCCCCTGCACACATCATTCAAACACTTTGCTCACACAAGCATGTGCAGCAGGGCAGGTGCTCTGCCCTGTGGGATGCAAATAAAGGTATATTGTTTATTTCCTAATGTGAAGGCAACTCTGTCAATTGCTTCCTCCCCTGCATTTTGCCATATGGAAGCTTAGTGTGAATCGAGGGGGTGCATTTGTGCCACTACCTCTCCTGATTCATCCTCTGTCCAAGGAGCCTGACTCAGCCTCAGGGCTGCCAGGGACCATGGAGATACTTGTGCTCCACTGGGAGGGGTTGGTTGGAACATGGTATCATGTCCTGCTGCTCATGTCCATGACATTCAAGCAGGTCCCTGTCAGTTTATTAGAGACTCTCCATCTTCCTCGAGTTTAGGGACTGGTAGTGATTGTGCCAACTGGATCCTTGTCTTACCACCCTGCTGGGCAATTTTATTAAATGCCCATGGTGGCAAGATTAAAGGTTTATCAAGGAGGTGCCTGGTGTACAATGTATAAAAGCTGGTGGAGCACACACTATAATCAATTTACCACTTAATCCCCATTTAATTCTAAGTATAAGCAGTTTCTTTACTGTTGTGCTTCCTTTCAGTGGCTTCATATCTGCAGCTACCTGCCTTGGGGTATTTTTTTTTTTTAACAGCTACAGCAGTTTGATCTGCCATACCCATCTATCCTGGGACAGCATGTGGAGTCTTTATGGGATAGGCTGCTATTCTCAACTTCTCTTTCTTTTCTCATTTGCCCATATCATCCTTGAAATCATCTTCCTGTGATGGCTCCCGATCCAGTTCTCTACACCACTTTCTGGAGCTCAGCAGTTATTTTTAATTTTTGCATCCAAATCTGCTTTTGAAAATGTCTAATTTTAGCTTTGCATTTACTATGATCAGGTCCCTTTTGAGCTCTCCCTTGCTCCAGGGCGAATCACTGCACTATATATGTTAATCACCTTCCTTACTTCTGTAGTTTTTCCTTCTCTTTTTCTAAATTCACCTGACTGTCTCATTTCCATTGCACATCCTTATTGCCTTTTTGGGCCACTAGATGGTATTCCTTTTATAAAGACAAGCTTATTTCAAGTCACTGGATAGACCCTTTCAAAACACAATTTTCCCATTGCTGATGTTCTGATGTTGCTTTGGTATAGATTATTATTGTTTCCTGTAACAGTCCCACTAATAGAAGCAGTGAATCCTTGAGTCTCTTCTCATCCACTCTCTCATATTGGGAAACATTTGGTCTCTATCACCTATCGGCTTCCTGTGGGCTAGAGAGGCACCCACAGCCCCTGCTGTAATCTATGATATTGTTGGGATTTCCTGCAGCCCTTCAGTATTCCTGGTTTTAGGCTTTTTCCTGAGTTGTCTTGGATTTTTCCCATGCTTTCAATTTTGTCTTAAGGTGTCCCTCGAGTATTGTGCACAAGGCTGGTTAGGTTTGCAGAGCTGCCTTGAATGAGACCATAGAATCTCAGAATGGTTTGGGTTCCAGCCCCCTGCCACAGGCAGGGAACCTTCCAGGTTAGACCAGGTTACTCAGAGCTCCATACATCTTGGCCTCGACATCCCTCAGAGAAAAACACTGTGAGGATCTACCCAGTCACACCCTTCACCAGGAGATGTTATGAATTCCCTTTTCCTAACCATGGAGCAGATTTGTAGGATGATTGGAGCTAAGCACCAGCTCATGTCCTTTGGGTGGGTCACGGGATCCTTCACACCATCCCCCCAAACCTCACCAAACGTGACTGCAAGCTCTGTGAAAAGTGACTGGGGAAAGCCAAAGTGATGGGTTAAACCCTCCCCTAGATGGAGCACAGGCTGGCAGGGGAGGAAGAAAGGGGAAAAGCCTTCCTCAGAGCCTGGCCCAGCACCCCCTGTGGTGTGTGCCTGCCTCAGTGCCTCGCTGAGCGGTCTCACTGTTGTCACTGCTGCTGCTGCTGCTGTGGGTGGATCTGTCTGTCTGTCTCTCTGTGTAAAGAAATATGAAACAGAATTATTTTTCATTTTGGAATTGTGCTGCTGCTCACATGATATTAAGAATAAAAAAATATATTTCTGGTCTAGCATCCTGAGTTTGACTCTTGCATCCTTCTGCTGTCCAGATTCAGGTCGGCTGCCTTGCCTGTGGGTAGTGTGCAAAATCCTGCCTGGGGCACGTTATGGTGGAAGACCTGCAACTTGTGCTCGTGCAAAATGCTTATTTGGAGGTGGAAAATGCTTTGCAGACGAGATGATCTAAGCCTTTCTTTGGCAGGATATTACCAATTGCACAATTATGCATGAAACAGTAGTTGGGAGGTCTCTTTTAAACAGTAAAACGCCAGGGGACTTGCCTTCACTAAATACATTTTCTCCCATCATTTCTCACTGTTTCTGTGTCTGCTGCATCCAAATGGATGGGGAACAGGATGTCCAGGAGTCAGGATGCACATCCAGAGACCAGATGATATGCCCAATCACTTCAGTGGTTCCTACTCCAGAGTTATCCTCATGTTCAAAGGAAACTCATTCCAGTCACTACTGCAAGCTTGGCTTTTACACGAAAGCCAAACCCTTTCTCTTGTTAAAATCCCTTCCAGAATCATGCACAGAGGTGGATTAATGTACTGCCGGCACAGATCTGGGCCGTGCATCCAGGCACCCCAGCGCACTCTGAGAGGGAGTTTCCTAATTTAGGACTTGTAAGGATACCCTGTATCTTCAACAGTGCTCGTTAAAGTGTTACAGCTGTAATGAATTCATCTTCATTACATGCTTGGGAGGTAGAGGAGTACTCTTGTCCCCGTAAAAAGCTGACAGATAAAAGGAGGCAGAGAATCAGAGACTCAGACCAGGCACAGAGCCGGAAAAGTAATTACATGCCTAAACAGCTTTGGGAAGAAGCGTCTAAGTGGCAGATCTGGGGCTTGAACCTCTGTCAGCCCCCTCAGGACCAAATCTTTCTTCTTGTGCAGTGGTGGTAGGGATCAGAAGAACTCAATTATTTACAAATGCTGTAGCCGCAGGTATGCGCGCACACACGCACCGCCTCCCCGGAGAGGGGAACTGATTCGGATAAGGCTGTGCCTGACCTGAGCTGTCATTCGTGCTGCTAATCCAGCTCAAAACAGGCTCGGCTTTTCCCCCAGGGACCACAATGGGTACTGCACTTTCCACTGCAAGGAATTTGTTGTCAGTTTTCCGGCACTTGCTCATTGCAGTGTTTGGAAGAACGCTAGATTTTCTAGATGGAAAGATGATCTTTTGACATTTTTCTGGCACAGCTGAAAGCAGAAAGTACCTGAAATGCTTTGAAAACTGATCAGGAGGGGAGTTTGGGTGGTGATTTGTTTTGTTTTGTTCTGGTTTTGTTGTTTTTAACTGAATGGAGAGGTTTGCAAAGATCAGGTGAGCGATTGAAGAACCCCACGTGCCCGCAGCCCAGATGTGCTGCTGTAGCTGGGGGGGCTGGCGGTGACAGGTCAATAAAACAAGCGTTTGGAGATTAGATGTTTTTCAGTCTAGCAAGTGCTGTGCTCCAAATGGACGGGGATTTCTTCCTGTGTCTCTTAACCAACTCACTTTGGACATCTTGTGTAAGGTGTGAATCACTCAGGGGCAGCTGTAGCTCATGCACATGTTTATTTCTGCACGTCCAAAAAATCCATGCACATCCCACCAGGGATGGATGGGACCCACAGAGACTCCTTGTGCATCCCCTGAACTCTCTGCTCCAGAGCTGTAGAGGGTTTGGGTCTCTAAGTTTGCCCAAATCCAAAATACTCTCTCCAGCTCCAACCTAATTTGAATTAAACCTAAACTACAGCAATGCTGAACAGGCTAAGTGGTGAACTCCATTCTCTGATAGATTCAAGGCCCATCCTCACTAATTTTTCTGGAGGAATAATGACAGAGAATTTTTTTTTTTTTTTAAACTACTGACATTAGTTCTACTTGGTGTCTTTGTGATTATTTTCTCTGGGCACAGCAGGGTGAATTGATCTACAAAATATTTTCAGGGATGGTGGAGGATTAAGTATCCTGCACAGATATTTCAATGCAACAGTTGTTACCCAGGGCTGCGAGAGAAAAACAGGGTGGGGTAAGGGAGTTGTTCATTTTCCTTCCACTAAGGTCAGCCTTAAATAACTCTCCCACCTCCCTCGGAGACTGAGACAAGATAATAAGACAAAAATGTCAGAGCAAAGCACGGGGCCCCTCTATTTACAGCAAAGGCCAAATCGCTAACCAACAGATCGGAGCTTGCTTTCTAAACACCGATAAGCGGCAACTTTGAATTAACAGCCCCGGTTCCTCTGCTGCTGTAAATCAGCCTGACCCCGAGTGCCCGCAGCACCCCAGTGCCTCCCCCCAGCCAGGGGCTCTCCAGCAGGAGGAGGGGGCTGCAGCACTGGGCTTAACCCTCCTGGCCCCGGAGATCCCTGTGCCTGGCTCCAAACACCCCCTGCTTCCCCTCCCCAGCCCCCTATCACCAGCAAGCCTTATCAGCAGGATTTACACCTCCTTGTCTAGGAACCCGTAGGAAAGCCTACGGACTAGTTACCAATGTGCATTCAAATCCCTAAAGTAGCTTTAAGTGCTCAAAACAATCCACTTACCCAGCGATAATTAATGGTATCGGACCTGGGAGTTCCCGTTCCCTGGCAGGGGAGATCAGAGCTCTCTGCAGTGGGGTCTGGCAGACCAAAAGCAGGAAAAGGGAAATTTTTCCCTTCTGCAAGTCCTCAGCATCTCCTGGCCACAGTGGAGCATCCTAGGGGTGAGGAATGGCAATGCCAGGAAGGTGGATGCCTGGGAACAACCACAGCTCATAAGAGCAATGGTGAGCTGGGTTTTTTTTCACTGCCAGATGCAGAGCTGGGAAAGGTGCTTTGGCACAGAGCTGTGTCAGTGGGCAAAACACCAAATGCCACATGGATTATGTTCTAGGAGCAAGGAGGAAAAAAAAAATCATTGTTCCTGACTCAGGTCCCAACCCAGCTGGAGGAACCTGAAGTGCTGAAGCTCAAGGTATACCTTGTGAAGGGGAAGGAGCAAGCAGCACCTCCAGAAGGCATGGAAGTCAATCCATGAGACTGCTTTACAGCTGGGACAGATCTAGTCTGAGCCAGTAAAAAACATTCCTGTTTTTTGGCATTTCCCTCCTTACCCACTTGCTGCTTTGACTGCTTAGAGCACCCACTTTTAGCACCCAGCACTTTCTGCTGTGTCTGCCCATCCTTTCCAGCACCATGACCAAGGACCAGGTCATCCTCTCCTCTGTTTCACCAAAGGCTTCTCCAGCTCCAAAGGGTACCTGTGATGCCACCTGCTGTGGAAGCCATGCTGGTGACACAATGAGACTTTAGTGCCTACAATTTCGGACACTGGAGAAAACTCCCTGACTCAATGGCCCCTCATGGCTGTTTCCTGAGGACTGGGTCAAGATCCTCTCTGTTTGTTCTCGTGGATTCAATGAAACAAAGGACAGACATGGTATCAGTGCTGAAAATGGGTATTTTTAGATCAGTGCTGATCAGGCTGCTTTTCCAGTGCCCCTCCACTCAGTGGAAGTTATTTGTTACTTTTGTTTCTCTGTACTCGTCCTCTGGCAGGGCGTCATCACCTCTTCTAATGTTTCTCCATCTCCACCAAGGATTACTTTGGGCCATTAATAGCCACAGATTTAATCTTCTCCTCATTGATAAACAAACTAATTTGTTCTGCTGTGTCTGCTAATAGCTGTTTCTAGGAACTAATAACAGCTCTTAGGCGCTATTTTCTTCTTTACCTTCTCAAAAAACATGTGGCTGTTAATATTTTCATAGGGTTAAAAGAAGCATAGCTGTTTTTTCCATCTCTATTTATAACCTTGCATACGCTCTTCCCAAAGTGGACAGGAAAGATTTTGGGAGCTTTACCCTGGAGATCATTAAATTTGGTTGAGCTTACTTGGGTAGCTGCACTTGTGGAGAGGTTTGAGCCTGCAGAGGCCAGGGGGACTTGAGCAAGGTATAGCCAAATTAATTTGCAAATTCTGATGTCCCTGGTGAGCTGGGCTTGCCAAAAGCCACAATTTCCCTGTGGGGGGGTGTTATACATACTTGGGAGGCTGTTCTCAGAGCTGCAGCCCCTGGGGACTTCCCTTGTTCTCTAAGGAAAGCTACTGGCTCTTTGGAATTACTCCCTGGAGCATCTTCTGTCAGTGAGCTGCATCTCCAGGGGTGTGCCTGTACTCACAGCCCTCTCTACCCTTCACAGCCAGCCCAGAGCTGATGGGAACTGGTGGGTCAGACCTGCTTGTTTCACTCAGCTTTGGGAGACTTGGATACAACCTGCTGCTTTCTAAACCCACCCTTTGTGCTCTAAGCAGCAGGATAATGTCCCTGGCTGGAAGAGCCTGGAAGAGCCTGGAAGATTGTGGAGTCCACAGTCCAGCAGGAGCACCTAGCTTGAGCCTGGTGGCCGTGGGGCAGTGGGGGTGGCTCACATGCCCTGCAGCCCAGATTAGTTTATGGAAGCAGCCAGGATTAGCTGTATCCCAGCGAGCATCCCCCTGCTCTGCTTGCACAATGCCCCCTCTGAAGCAAGGGCACCTCTCTTTGTGTGACTCCAGATAAGCCAAAGCCTCACTCTTTGCTAGAGCAGCCCCTTCTCTCCCCAAGGCCACGTACCTTTGCAAGTATTCCCAGAATTAATCCCCCTCCTCAGTGCCAGGTTCACCTCCCTGCCCTTCATCTCACACCAGTGCCACTGCACATGTGCTTGGACACACCAGTGGGAGAAAAGCAGCTGGAAACCACATGGAAACAGGGAGCACCAAGGATGCTGGTCACCCCCAAAACTTGCTCTTGGGAATGCAAACCCTCAGGGTGATTTGGGCTGTGTTCCAGCAGGCTGCTGGCACAGCACAGATGGGCACCGGGGTTATTTGCTTCAAAGGCCACTGGATTCACCCCACAGGGAAGAGGAGTCATGGTCACTGCTGTGTGGATCCCTGCTACTCCTCTGGGACAATGCACACACACCATGGGAAGGACAGTGGCAGTGACTACAGGGCAGCAGAGCAGCTAGGAGCATGTGGGTGGCATTTTGGGGTCCCTGGGTGCTGAGAACTCTCTTGCCTCCAGCCCTGACCTTTGCTGTCACTAAGACTTGCACAAACCTGTAATTGTTAACTAGTTCCCCTGTAGTGGGCTTTTTATTTTCTCAGGACAGGGTTTGAAAATGCAGGACATCTACAGTAGTAAAGATTTTATTGTGCTGGCAGTGGACTGTAAAACTCGATTACATGACACTGGGGATTGCCTAAACCTTGTTCCCACTGATGCAACTGCTCAGGCTTGGGGGGGATGTGAGGAAGGGAGGTGGCTTTGAGTCACATCTGAGGGTGCTTTAGCATGAAGGACAGGAGCAGCCCACTCCCACCCAGCCTCTCCCACCTTCAGCCAAGCCAGCCCAGTGTGGACCCGAGGATTTGGGGGATCACAGGAGGCATGCATGGCTGAAACAATGGAAGAGTGCTGGGCTCCTCACTGCCTAATGACGTGAAAATCATGGGGAAGCCCAGCCTGGAAGGAGTAAGCGGAGATTTTTCTGTAGAAGAAGCTTTTCCATCTAGAAATGGGCTCCCCAGTTGGCCCCCTCTCTCAGTTTGCTGCTGACACGGGAGTTTTCCCTCTAAGAAAAAACTTTCCGCAGTTTGTATCCGTTTTATATCCATTTATATGACTGCTAGCATTTTTCATATTCCAGAGGACCATTTATGGTAAGAAAATACGTTTTCCAATAAATAATCAAAGTGATCATATTTTGGAAGGGGGAAAAAAATCGTAGTAGGAAACTTTTGGAAAAAAAAAAAAATGGGCCTGTGCTAAACATTGAGCCAGCATGATATCTTTTTTCCTTCCAATAAATCTTCTGGCTTATTTCTGTACCCAAACTACAGTGAGCCAAGAGGAATTCCTGAACGCTTGGGTACAGTCAGCCCTTCCCCTGCTGCGGCATGCTGCAGGAATGCCACGAGCTTTTTGAAGATACCTCCAGGATTTGGTTAGCCAAGAGTCAGAGAAGCATCAAGCTAAGAACATGGCACTTTCAAAGCAAAATAAAGCAGCTTTTTTTTCCTGCATCAGTGCTGTAAGCCTCAGGGAAGGGGAGAGTTTGGCAGGGAAGCTGCCTAGAAGGGAGACAATAGTGGATGGAGGAGCCTCCTTACAAAGTCCCTCTGTCAATAAAACATGAGTTCAAGTGAGTTCATTAAGGTAACATCCAAAAGTGCAAGCAGGAAAGCCCTAAATGGCAAATGTCAGTATGTGATTAACCTGGGGAACACCCTGCTCAGGAGCCTTTTCCAGGCAATCATTTGGCTGAGGTCTGCTGGACCTCGAGCAGTGTGATGACTGCAGGCAAATGATTGCCAAGGGGATCTGGAGGGCAATTCTGAGCATTGTCCTCTCTGTGTGAGATTGCAGGTGTGAGGTGCCTGCTCTGGAGGAAGCATGAGTCACACAAAACTCCTCCCTTGGCTCTGGCAACCTGCTTCAGTTGGGGTAAAATGCCAGGTTTTATCCTGCTAATTCCCCACCTTCAGCCAGTATTAAGAAGGTCTCAGTAAGTGAATTCCCTGAACCCCTATCCTGCTGAAACCTGAGCCCCTCTCCATGGGTATGCCAGTAGGTCATTCAAGTACACCCAATATCTTTTTTGAGGGGAAGAGAGGCAGGGATAGTGTTACACATAGTGCAGAGATGCTATTAGCTGTAGTTGAGCATCACAACTTGGATTTATTAGCAGGGGGCTGAAAGACCTACATGGCAGGGGATGTAACTGATAACCTTGTCTTGCATCCGTTTGAGCAAACGGGTCCTGTCCCCGAGCTCTCATCAGAGATTTAGCACTTCTCAGGAGCCTTTTTGCAATCACAGTCATTTAGCAAACATATGATACTTCACACTCAAAGCCATGACAGGGGCATATGGCACTTCCTATCTCCTAAATGTTGATGGATGGAATTACTTTGACCACTCAAGGAATCAAAGGCCTGGTTCAAATCTCAGGGCCTTGCACTGATTTTGGTGTCCTTCCTTCTGATTTGTCCTGTGTGTGGAGAATCAGGCTTATTCTAAGTTAAACAAGCAAGAGAGCTCCAACAGATGAAAATGTCTCCTGCTCAGTGGTGCTGGGCACTTGCAGTCTCAAAAGTCAGAGCAATGGGAAGTTTGAAGATGATCTCATCCCCAGCATTTAAAATGGGCCTTTGCAGGCAGAAAAAAAAATAAAAGGAGAAAAGAAAAAGAAAGTATACTTTAAGCAGAAAAAAGTACAAGCTCGCTATTTGGTGGCAGAAAAGTTGAGCACAAAGTTACTCAAAACTTGGATAATGTTGTGGAAAAGAGCAAGAGCTAGGTCTGTTGCCAAAATCAGACCCATAAAAGCCTGTGAACCACTGCTGACCCACTATCTATCTCCTTTAAAAAGCAAACTTACCACCAGAATGGAGATAATCAGATATCTGCTGGTTTTCACTGGGATTTACCAGCAGTTTTTCTTGGTGCTGAGGACACCATTTTGGACAGAGCCCCAGAGAGAAGAGCTGAGATACTCAGAGCTCCCACCTGCAAACGGCAAGAGACTGAGCCTTGACTCTGCTTAGTCCCAAACAGGAATTTGAAGGGGCAGGTGAAGGAGGGAACCTGCCTTTCAGTGGGAGAAGAAGGAAAGGCTAATTTTTTATTGATTTTTTTTTTCCACAGACACAGTTTCAAATGCTCCAACTCTGTCCCTGTGCTGAGGCACAGCCACCACCCGAGGTGTGCTGCAGGATGCAGGTGTTGCTCCTGCCCTAGCCAGGCTGTGGCCGCGTGTCTCACCTGGGCACAATAATGTGTTTTCCTTCTCCTAACACCTGACAGTAGCACGATTTCACCGACCACTTGGGCCCATTGCTGCATACTTTCCGAGGTAATATAAATCAAACAGATTAACATGTTTGCTTTTAATTTTACGTTTTAGAAGCAGCTGTTGAACCACCCCAATGCCAACAGTGTCTATTGCCAGCATTAGTGTCATTAGTGGTCATTGCAGCTGTAATTGCACCATTATCTCCTGCTAAAAGGGTCACTGATGGCTCAGGACAGAGCTTGGGGAAGCGAAAAGAGCAGACTAAATGAGATGGAAACTGCAAACAGTTGCTTCTGTCTTAACTTGCATAAAGACCTGTGGATGCTAAGCAGAGGGAAATTAATTTGCACAAGTAGCAAAATTTTGGCTAGAGTGTCATCAAGGAGGAGGGGCTCTTGGTAGGTTTTGTGTCACTTGGGCTAAGCATAAAGCATATAAATACAGGAAAGAGAGAATGGGGACATTACTACCAACCATCTTCATCCCGAAGAGGGAACTTCTCTCCACCTCTCACTGCCACCTCTTGGGTAAGTTGGATTGCCTCCCTTTCACTTTCTACCTGCTGTGCAGACCTGTCTGCTTAAGTTGATGAGGCAGGCTGTGACAAGTGGGCCCCGTTGACCCAAGAAAATGATGGCTCCTCAGTCTTTGAGGACACTGTGCTGGTTTTGGGCCATCACCACACATTACAGCCCCTTCTGAATGGGCAGAGTGTTTTTCCTCTGAAGGGGTCTGCTGATCTTGGCTCTCAAGGGCATGGTGGGATGGCTCTGCCAGCCTTTTGAGGCAGGACAGCAGGGAGCCTGAGACTGATGGAGCATGGAGATGGACTTCTGGTTGTAGTAGTCACTTACTGTCACTTGCAAATCCTGGTGCAGAAAGCTCTCCTTCCTTCCTTCTCAAACTAAAAGGTCCATCTCCTACTTTGCTCTCATTTCCATGCCAGAGGAGCTGAAAGACATAAGATGCCTAATCACAACCTGTTTTTACCTCCTCGACGTTTCCTGTGTCTCCTCTGCCCCTTTTCCCAGGCTCTCCTGCCCACCATGGCTCTGTGGATCCGCTCTCTGCCTCTGCTGGCTCTCCTGGCCCTCTCCAGCCCGGGGAGCAGCCAGGCTGCTGTCAACCAGCACCTCTGTGGCTCCCACCTGGTGGAAGCTCTGTACCTGGTGTGTGGCGAGCGTGGCTTCTTCTACCAGCCCAAAGCCCGGCGGGATGTGGAGCAGCCCCTGGGTGAGTGAGCTCTGGGATGTGGAGCAGCCCCTGGGTGAGTGAGCTCTGGGATGTGGAGCAGCCCCTGGGTGAGTGAGCTCTGGGATGTGGAGCAGCCCCTGGGTGAGTGAGCTCTGGGATGTGGAGCAGCCCCTGGGTGAGTGAGCTCTGGGATGTGGAGCAGCCCCTGGGTGAGTGAGCTCTGGGATGTGGAGCAGCCTCTGGGTGAGTGAGCTCTGGGATGTGGAGCAGCCCCTGGGTCAGTGAGCTCTGGGATGTGGAGCAGCCTCTGGGTGAGTGAGCTCTGGGATGTGGAGCAGCCCCTGGGTGAGTGAGCTCTGGGATGTGGAGCAGGCTCTGGGTGAGTGAGCTCTGGGATGTGGAGCAGGCTCTGGGTGAGTGAGCTCTGGGATGTGGAGCAGGCTCTGGGTGAGTGAGCTCTGGGATGTGGAGCAGGCTCTGGGTCAGTGAGCTCTGGGATGTGGAGCAGCCCCTGGGTGAGTGAGCTCTGGGATGCTGAGCAGGCTCTGGGTGAGTGAGCTCTGGGATGTGGAGCAGCCCCTGGGTGAGTGAGCTCTGGGATGTGGAGCAGCCTCTGGGTGAGTGAGCTCTGGGATGCTGAGCAGGCTCTGGGTGAGTGAGCTCTGGGATGCTGAGCAGGCTCTGGGTGAGTGAGCTCTGGGATGCTGAGCAGGCTCTGGGTGAGTGAGCTCTGGGATGTGGAGCAGCCTCTGGGTGAGTGAGCTCTGGGATGCTGAGCAGGCTCTGGGTGAGTGAGCTGTGACAGCAGAGATGTGATGTGAGATGCAGCCACTGCCTGTCTTTGCCAGTGACACTGGGAATGCCCTTCACAGGGAATGCCAGGAATACCTTTGGCATACCAACAGCCTTGCTGTCAGTGAAAAGCTCTTCACGTTAAAAAGGCAGGCCGGGGAGAGAGGATTTATGAGGCAAAAGGAATTGTGCCTGAAAGCTCAAACTTGTCTATTTTTTTGCATGGCTGTTGCACCAGCCTAGGAGTATTCATAGAAAACAAAGGTTGGAGGAACTCAAGAAACCTCCTTCTGTCCCAAGACAGGATCAGTTGTCCCCGTTCTATTTCTTACCCATGTTTGTCTGGTACATTCATAAAAACCTCCAGAGAGAGATCTTCTTCTGCCTTCTGCAGCTGCCTGTTCCCAAACTTAACTGACCTTCTTCTTGAGTGTTTCTTCACAAAATCTAACCTGAACATCCCTTGCTGTAAATTATCTATTGTCTTCTCAATAGTAGACATGGGGAAGATTCAAGTCCTTTCATCTTTATGATTGCTTTTCAAAATATTTGACTACTGTTCCCATGTTTAATTTTGACCTCTCCTCAGATACACAACCCTACTGCCTTCTCTAGGTCATGTTTTCTAGATCTCTAGACATGCAATTCTGCATTTGCCCACATCCTTGCTGACTGGTGAGGCCTGGAGAAGCACATTGAACATTCTGTCTTCCAGGGTTCTAATCAAGATTGTGAATAGATGAAGAAGAGACCTCTGTCCAAATTGCATCCATGTAAATGCTCTCATTCCAAGATCGACCTTTACTTAACATCCCCTGTCTGCAATACACCTGTCCCACCATTTCTCTTCCCATCACATACTGTTTTCTTTTATATCCAATTCCCTCTCCTGTATAGGTAACCATCTTGTGAAATTGTCTTAGGGGTCTTTGTAAGGTGGAACAAGCTAATGCCCTAGCAGAGAGTTTGCCATGATCTGTTTGGGATGTAATTTTCTCCATTATCTGATTATTCATTTCTGGAGACCACCACAAATGGCTTGGAGGTTTCATTAGCCAAATTACCTAAATGCTGTACAGAGAATTTTAATCATGCCAACCAGAATGCAAGTATTGGAGGATTTTCTGCCTTTTTTTCAGGACTTTTGCTTGAGCCACCACCACCTCTTTGTCACACAACCTAGTTATGTTTACAGTCTGCTCACAGCTGGCTTGAAGGATGAAGACAAGTAAATCACGAAACCTTGACTAGCTATTTCCTCTTCTACTTAGCAGTGGACCAAATTTTCCCCAAATTTCCCTTCTAGCACACTAGCATAATGATTTTGTGTTTCTCTTGTGCCTTGTTCATTGCCTCACGCTTTGGGGGCTTGGGGATTTTGCATCTTGTACTGTACTTGTATTGCCCTAGAAACCACATCTCATTCTCACTTTCTAGGCATTTTCTCTTTGTTGTTAAGGGCCTTTTTCTTCCTGCAGGAGAAAACTCACTGATTTATTTGCCATTTTCCATATTTTCATTGGGCAACTAAAACCTGAACAGTTCTGTGCACAAGTTTTCAAATTCTCACCAGCAAATAAGAGATTCTATTGAGTGTTATCTGTGTCCAAATACCCTAATTTATCATTGCTTCTGAAAACTTGCCCCCAGCTGTGAACACAGACACACACAAATGCTTTTGCTGACAGCTTGGGGCTACATCCAGGCAGCCAACTGAATCAGGCTGTTCAGGAACAGCTGGGAAATGCACCCAGCCTCAGAACTGGGCTGGTTCTGCACTCCCATGAACATCCCAGTTGTCTGCCCAGCCTCCCAGAAGAGTGGGTAACTGCCTAAAGGGCTCTGCAGTCCCAAATTATTCTCTGTAGAGCAGAAAATCCCATTTTATCATCTCACTTACTAGTTGCTCACCCCAGAGAGAGTGCAGGATTTCTCTTCTTCTCCACACAGCTTCCCCAATAAAGCCCTTGTATCTCTTTATCACTCACACTGCCAATAGCCACCTAGCTTGGCATCTTCTGAACACCACAGGATTATTTTGGGAGAGGAAACAGGGAGCCTGAGGGTGCTACAAGCAGCATCAACCTGGGGAAACCTGTGCAACTCCCCTCCCATTTTCCAGCCAACTCTGGATTAGAGATCTGGCGCCTGCTGAGGGGGTGTCTGCAGGGCTCAGGAGCCAGAGCTGATGCTATGTGATGTCCCACAACTTCTCCTCTTCTTCCCTGGCAGTGAGTGGTGCCTTGCATGGTGAGCTGGGAGAGCTGCCCTTCCAGCAGGAGGAGTTTGAGAAAGTGAAGCGAGGCATCGTTGAGCAATGCTGCCACAACACCTGCTCCCTGTACCAGCTGGAAAACTACTGCAATTAGCAGCAGGGCTGGAGCTGGGCAGCTCACAGGCTGCAGGCAGGAACTTGCACTTATGCTACTGCACCTTCAAAGCAATTGAATAAATGTTGTTGGATCTATTGGAAGGACTGTGCTGGTTCGTGTGTCCACACCTTTTTGTCTGCTTTGGGGTGTCTGTGTCCATGCTTGGGTAAGGCAGTTTTCAGCCATCACTTCAGATTCTCCTCCTGCCACACGAATGAACTCCATGGGAGTGAGGGAGGGAGGGAGGGGAGGGGTATTACACAGCTTTGGAGCAGGTATATGGAGCATCTGCACCCCCAGTGCCTGGACAACGAGAAGGAGAAGGCAGAGAGGTTTGAACAAGACTTCTCTTGCTAGGGAAACATTACATCTGTAACAATGTCATGCTGATCAACTTCCTGCAGTTCACAGCCCAAATATAGCCAGGCAGCTGGAGACTGAACTTCCTCAGCTACATAATGGAAACTGTAAAGATTAAGTAAAGGATTATGTCACCTATTCATTGTACTCAGAAAAACCATGGGTGACCACCATGGCCAGCTCAGAAAGTGTGTCTAGCTCTTACTTCTGCTCGTGGGAGGCACAGGGAGAGTCCCTGCTGTGGGATGTGCTTGCTGTTCACAAGGATATGACAAGCCATGTAGTGAAAGTGGATTTAATCCAGAAAGTCTTTTGAATCTATTGGCCATGCAGTGGGTGGTATCCTTGCTCCTGGTGCTGCAAAACTCTTTCAAGTAAGAGGTCTCAAAATTGCCCCTTTCTGTGAGGAAAATCTGCCCAGCAGTGCCAGAGTGTCCAGCGTGCAGGGCAGGGCTGTGTCCCCTCTGCCCAGGGACTCCCTTGGCAGTCTCTGAAAGCCATGCAGAGGGGCTCTGTGGCATGGGCTCAGCCTGGCAGAGGTGACAGCAGCAGCCAGGGCTGCATTTCAGCAGTGACAGATTTTGGAAGTTGGTCTGAGAGGAGCCTGTGGTTTTAACAGCCTCATTTCCCAAACCAGTTCCGACTGCCTCCAGTGGAGCTGCACAGATGGGAGCTGCCACCTCATCCCTGCCAGGATGCATTACACCCCATCCTATCACAGGCACAAAACTGGCCAAACCACTACAAACTGAAAGGCTGGAAGAGCAGCTGGAGGAGCTGCTAAAAAGCAGATACAGACATAAAAAATGAAACCAGAAAGCACTCGTGATTCCCTGTGGAAGGATTCCCTTGGTGCAGCCAAGAGCCCAAGACAGAGGCCTCCTCCTGCAGGTGCCACACCAGTGCTGCAGGACTACTCAGCCAGTCCTGCTCTCCCTGACCACTTTTCCATCCTTCCCCATCACCCCTTCTGCTGGGCCCCACGGAATACTCCCAGCAGCAGAGCTTTCAGCTGTGACAAGCAGCTTCGGGCCAAATATATGTGGTTATGAAAGCACAGTAAGATCTATTCTGTTCCTGAGCTACTTGGCTCCCTCCAAACCTCACAGTGTATAGCTCCAGTGGCTTCTAGAGGGGACTCCCTAGAAGCAATTCTCCTACCTGCCCTGGTGAGCCATGAGATCAGGACAAGTGTTACTTTAAAAAAGAAAAAAAAATCCAGAAAAAAGAAGAAAAAGCAGAGCTATTGCTCATTGAAAGGTCACCAACATATTCAGGCATGCAGCCAAGCACCAGCAATCCCATCTGTCCAGGAGATACCACCCTAATCCAAAAGGCAGATGTGATGTTCAGGTGTGCTTGATGTTCTTGAGGGAAAGGACACCCAGCCATGGTGGTTCCTGCATCTGGCACAGCCCTGTTTATCTGCTGGCATTCCTGCCCTGGCAGCAATGCTCTGCTCGGGTGAGGACAGCTCTTCAGAGATGCCCAGCTCATTTCCTGCCCTCTGCCATTGTTTGGGCTGATCCTTTGTTTGTTTGCTTTTTCTGAATGCTCTCAATTAGGACTTGTTGGGAAATTGCAAATGCCACTTTTTCTGCTGGAAAATGTTGATTCATCAGGATCAGCACACCCCGCAGGACCGGACTGGTTTTAGCAAGGCAGGATTTGAAAGAATGAAGGGACACAAAAGGTTCAGGTGCCTGCACTTCATCCTCTGCATCCAGTTGCCCAAGACCACAAGCCAACCACCAGGCTCTGGGCCATCCAAGGGTGGATGCTTCTGCTTCTGCTTCTGCTGAGAGACTCCAGAAGGTGACCCCCAGGGCAGGGAGGGATGTCCTCCCTGATGTCCCCAAGTCCATTTTAGGGACCTAAGCTGTCTGAGCTCTCTGCAGAGCACATGCAGGTGCTGTTGCTTCCTTCCTCCCCAAAGCAAGAGCGTTCCTGGAGATGAGTGGCCTATGGTGAGTTACACTGCTCTCCAGGAGGTGCAGGAGAAAATAATGCATCAATTTCAAAACTGTAGAAAGCCTTAAAAAGAGAGAAAAAGTTCTACACTTTTGCTTTCCAGAACTGAAAATAACATGAAGGGCCAGCTCTTCACTTTTTAAAAGCTGCACCTTACTAGGTGAAGGCCAAAGGAGAACAAAGGTACTTTTCCCCCTTTTTTCTGGAACTCCAGGGAAGAAAGCCTGAAGGCAGCCCTATGCATTTTCCAAACTGGAGCACATGGCTCCCTGGCTTGCAAACGTGATGCTGCTGGCTTGCTGACCCTGTGTTGTGGCAGGGCAGGCAGCTTTAGCCCCCTATCCCACCCAAACCCAAGAATGGGTGTCCTTAAGGTCCTTCCCTACATCTTTAATGGTGATCCGGGGTGGAGTTTCCTTATAAAGCCTCCCTCAAATCCTTGTGCCCTCGCCCAGGCCATTCCCTGTCCTCAGATGTGCTTGGGAGATGCCAGATCTTATGAATTCCTGCAGGAGAAATGACTCAAGGACAGGGAATGCCGCATCCACTGACCTCCCTCCCTGCTTCTCCTCTTGCCAGGCTTTGCATTGTGATCTTTGGGAAGCAATTGCATCCAGTCCCCTTTATTCTGACTCAGCAGTAGCTCTGAAGTGATTTTTGCAGTAGTGGTGGGGCACCATGCCTGACTAAATATCTTGGCTCTGCTACTCTTGCAACAAACTTCCAAAGGTCTCATGCTCGTGGTGGAGGGCAATTTGAAGAGAATGCAAATAAAGGCTTCGGTTCATTCATGTTTCTTGAATAGAGAATAGAAAGCTGAGCCGCAGAGGGGATTGCAAGGCAAATTCTCTGGGCTGCTGAGTTGTTAACACTGCCTAGAAAAGCAAGGACCAGAGTTGCCCCTGTCTGCCACGTGCACAAACCCTCATCCAAAAGGGCAGCGCTGCGGTTTTGAGGAAAGGGGAGTGATGTGCACAGAAATGGGAATGGAGGGGAGCCTCTGCAGGGCACTGGAATTGGGGTCCCTGGAGGCTGGGTGGCAGATTGTATCCTCCAGGTTGGTGGATGGGCTCTGCTGCTCCAGCTTATCTGGAGAGGAAGGGAAGGCTGCCACTTTCCCGGAGCTAATCCGACTGTATTATTTCCTTTCCGGGAAACCACAGATAGAGAGCTCTCTGTTGTTCTGGGAATTTAAGAGATTCACTGTAAGAAATAGTCAGGCTGTACTCCGGGATTTATTTCTTTTTAACCATCTTATCAGCATTTTAGGAAATTTTAACCTGCTTGCAGCCTCTCTCCTTATCTGCAGAGTGATCCCTAATAACAGGCTTGCAGCAATGACTTGAGTTGGAAAGCATGCACTGAGCAGATTCAGTGTTAAGACCTCAAATTCACTCTGATTTAAACCAACTTCACCAGAGACACCTATCTTGAACAAAAAATAGTCCTTCCTTCTCCTTTCACCCTGGGCAGGAGGAAAACTTTAGGTCAGGCTATAAATTGATCTGGAAAATCACTGCCAGCACATTGTCTCTGGCTGAATTATTCCTGCATGCTGTGGGGAGGAAGGAGGCTGTTTTTTTCCAAGCCCAATGCCAGGCTGGCTCTCACATGCCCCCCAGTCCTGTTGGGCAGAGCAGGCAGGAGCAGATCCAGGACAATAACGGGAAGCGAAGCAAGCCCGTAGGAGCACACAAGGAAATGATCTGAGCCTCAATCATTTCCCTCCATCCCTCAATCCTTCCCCTCCATTCCCAGTGGTCTTCAGGATGTTGAGAAAAGGTGGACAGACCTCCTGAACTCCTCCAACCTCCTTTCTGTTGCTGAAAAAGACAGCCAAAATACCACTTTACTTATTTATTTATTTATTTATTTTTTCATGCCTGGTACATGCCAGGATTGCCAGGATTTCCAGAGTGCATGTGGTTGCTCACACTAAAATTTCCCACAAATGTTTTCAGATTTTGGAAGAAAATGGATAACAGAAATAAATTTGGCTTTTGATTTCCAGGTTGTTGTCGTTTGGGCTTTGTAATGCTGGATTTTGGCAGTGGGGGTGTTTTACATAACTGCCAACTTCTGAAATGTAACTTTTTGTCAGAAAATAATGCAGCTTCCTCTTCTCTAATCAGAAAACGGAAAATCAAATATAAATGACACCACCCACCCTACACTGACGATAAACCAGTCTGTGGAAGTTTCAATGGAAAAAATTCTACCCTTTTTTCCCCTTATCAGAAACCTCCTCCACTTTGGAGACTGGGACCCAGCAGGGTCCTGGCTCTGCAGACTTGCCTGCCAGCAGGTCTTGCACACCTCAGTTTTAAGCTTTTGGGAGATTTTAAAACTTATCCCAAAAAAATGGTGTCTTTGCCCCTGGGCTTCTACTGATTCCAGTGGCAAGAAAAAGAAATCACCAAGACCCAGTCAAAGCACACCCATGTTGTTTTTTTCAAGCTGTATGTCTGCAGCCTAAACATGGCCACATTTTTCCAAAAGGTGGCACCTTGTCCCAGAACAATGAATTTCAACCCCAAATAAGGAAAAAAAACCTGCTCCCATGAAATTCTGGTGAAATATGGTTATTTTTCAGTTCTAGTCCTGGTGCAGATGTCCTGAGGCAGGTGTTCCATGTGCAAACCTGTGCTCCCATGGCATTTTGGCTCACCAAACCATGGGTGCTTCTCTCAGGTGTGGAAGTTGTGACAGGGAGGGGATGAGGTCACCCTTCAGCCCCTGCATCCAGGGTGCAGAGGGGTCATCAGGCTCAGCCTGGCTTATGCCTTAAGCCTGTGGGAGGACCCCCAAAGGCTGAAGTCCCTCTCGCTAAGCACTCCTCCAGCAGCAGCTCCTCTGCCCTGCAAGATCCCTGACCTCAGCCCAGGGAGACTGAGCAACACTGAGCACTGACATCATGCCCATTTTCCTTTATGGTTGTGACTACAGAGCCCAGATATCATTCTCAAGATGCTTGCCCTTCCCCACCCTGTGGAGCTGTTGCTTTGACTGCCCTGTTCCTCTGTGCATCCCATTTAAGAACACAGGACTGGGAGCAACTTCCAAGCTGGTTGCCTTGTACCTTGCTAACCTTACATCACTGCCTTCTTCATCTCCTAAAAGACTTTAACATCCCAATTTCTCTTTAGTTTCTGGAACCTTTCCTGAGGAATTCATCCTCTCCTGTTGGTTTCACAGTCCTCACAACCTGGAAAAGATCCCGAGGTTTCACATATCTGTTCAGAGCAAAGCAATTATCCCTGGCTCTGACACTGAAATAGGGCAACACAAAAATGTTGGGAATCTGTTAAAGCCAGATTCCTGCGACGGCTTTCCCTTCTCCTGCAGTCCCAGCTGCTGCCAGGGGATGGAGTGCAGGTCAGCCACAGCTGGATCCTGCACCCCTGCCTGCCAGCACCGTCTGGGGCAGGGCAGGATGCACGGCAGAGACCCCCAAAATAGGGGAGAAAAACTGATAAACACAGACAGCGTGGGGAAAACTCCCTGGAGATGTGGTGCTGGAGTAAAGCTTTGCAGCAAGGCAGAGGAGATGGCTGGAGCAATGAAAGCAAGCTGCCTGTCAACCCCCAGGCTGCTCCTGGGGTGGTCACAGACCTGCAGTGCTGATGGGCTGGGCTGCCGATGCTGCTCCTGCTCTTCTCTTGGTTTAAAGGAGGTTTAAATTCCTTCAAGGAAGATTTTGGTTGCCTTTTTCAACCTCCTTGGAGCTGGGCCTGCCAGCCTGGCTCTCACAGGCCAGGGCACCCTCAGCACCAGTTCATTGTCACTCTGCAGTCCATCTCCTTTCTGTGCATTCTGCCCAGTATTTCCTCTGATGTGGCAGGGACCTTATAACCTGTTCTGGGTTGCATGAACCTGTGTTTTCAAGTCACAGATCACCTTTTTGAGCAGAGCAAGGTTTAGGTCTGCAGTAACCCCCAGCTGCAAAGAACCTGTGCTGTGCAACAGCACCCTGGGCTCTTGTGGCTCTCCCCGGCATAGACAAATGTCCTGAATGGAAACATCAAAGTTTCAAACTGGGATATCTCCCCACCCAGCTTTGCCACAGGGCTGGTGCTCAAATCCTTGCTCCCACATATCACATTTTATGGGATCATGGTGCTCATCCTTGGCCATGACACAACTCTGAGCAGCCATTCTGCTGTTGGGGACAGTCACTACCCCAGCCAGCACCTCCTCACGGGGTTTGAGGCCCTAATGAGGGCTATGAAATGATGCTACAACCAGCAGAGGGAGTGCTCAGAGCTTCAGGAATTGCAGGGACAGCTTCGGAAGCGATGAGAAAATGCACTAAATCCAAGGTGGGAGTGATGGGGTGCTGAAACAAAGGTTCTCCCTAGCTCAGCTGCCAGCCTGGTGATGCTCAGGTGTGAGAGGATGGGGAAATGGATCTGCCATGAATCCTCCTGGAGACTCACTGGATGAGCCAGAGACTAGGATCCACAGTGAGAGACATGCTTGAGCCTCTTAGACTCGAGGAATTTTGTAGAGCCTGTTCTAACTGGCAGGTCAAATCCCTTCATTCATTCACTTCTGGCTTTGGGCTCTTAACTTTGGACTTTCCAAATGAAGTCATTGCTGCATCTCAATTAGTAAGGAATCACTCCTCTAGCATTTTATTCCCAAAGCAATTGTCCTTGCCTCACATAGATGCTGGAATCAGGAGTCTGTGGGCTGGGAGTTGTGGGAAGCTTAGGCTTGGCTTTGCCCACCAAACATTTTAAGCAGGTCTTAAATCGATTTTAGGCCAAACAGAGCAATTTGTATTACTTTATGAACTAAAGGCTTAACACCTGGCAATATCTGTAACAGTCTCTTATGATAGGGAAAGGGTCTAAATTATTCCCCATGAGATGCCTCAGTTGTGGTGGGGGCTCTCTGCTCACACACAATATTAGAAATATAATTACTTTCCCAAATGCACACCCATCAAAGACTCATGCCTGGTCCTTTCCTAACCCTGTGGATTCCCCAGATTTTTAAATGAAGGCGTTTCAAGCACCAATGGGCAATTTTGCAACTCATCTCTAAGCAGATCAATAACTAAAAGCAATGTAAGGAAGTCAGGTGTCTCTGGATTGTGTTAGGACAAGCCCATGAGAGGATTGTGATGTGGAGGAGATAAATGCCATGAAATCACTTGCAGGGTGAGGTTTAAGTGGGGAAAGCCTAGCACTGAGTGTTAGGAAGGTGTTGTGCACGGTGAGCACCACCGCGGGCTGATTAACACTGCATGCAAACCCTATTGCAAGCCCGATAAAAGACAATGGGACACATTTTCACCACTAAATACATCAGGGATGAAAGGGAGCTGGGGGAAGAAGCAGAAAAGACCAGCAGGAATGACCTGACCTGCCTGAAACCTGCTTTTCTACTGGAGAGCAAGGAAGCTTGCTCTACATATATGAAAAAAAAAAAAAAAAAAAAAAAAAAGCAGCTGAGAGAGACTTGGTGGAAACCAAGTGATGGTTCTGAGAAGAGTCCTGATGGTGCACGGTGGCCAAATACCTTCTGAAATTTAAAATCTAGAAGGTGAAGCTAAGCCCATCTGGATGGTGTTTGGTGGGCAAGAGAAGGGGCAGCTATTCAGGGGGATAGTCGAGCTGTTAGCAGAAGAGATTTGTAGGGTGTGAATCAAGGGAAGATGACACATGCCCAGTGGAACAGAGCCAAGGCCAGAGAAGGTCTGTGCTTGAAGCCCCTCAGCCATACCCCATTACAGCTGAGATGTGGCAGTCAACCCTGCCACCAGCCCAGGCAGCCTCTTGATCTTGCTTGATCCTTCTCAAAGCCAGGATCAAATAAGGAGAATAAATCCATAGGAAGGAAATGTTCCCCCCTACCTGCAGTTGCTTTCCAGTTTAATCTTCCTCCCTGGTCAGGAGAAATCTCATGCAGCTCTGCAGAAGAAGACATTGTCTGTCCCACCAACTCTGTCATGTGCTGTGAGTTGGTCCCAGCTTTTAGGTGGAGATGCCTTGAGCCAAGACAGACTGGTATTTCCAGATTACAGTTACTCAAAATAAAGCTGAGAGAAAAGAGAGCACTTGCTTGTGATGTGGATGACTCCTTCAAAAGCTGAGTCTGTCTCACTCACAGCAAACCAGGACTGGGAAGCCTTCATGAAGATAGAAGGGTCAATCCTGTGATAGGTTCAATGAAGGAATAGGGAAAAAAGGCAATGCAAAGTGGCTCAAGCAAGGATTCATTTGGGCTTTTATTATGATTAACTCGAAATCATCAAGAACAACCAAGCTGTCAGCAAATCCATTTTAGATTTGAGTATCCCTCTAAAATCAGTCTTAGTCTGTAATATCCTTCACATGTGCTACTGCAAATCCCCTTTCTGACAGCACCTGATGGCTGCTGCAGGAGCAGGAGAGAGCTCCATCCTGCAGGGTGGTGGGAGCTCTGGTGTGGTGCCTTTCCCCTTGACTGCCACACCCTGCCTCTGCAGCCCGTGCTGCAAACCTTTTTATTCAACTCTATCTGAATGCCAATCCTCTGGGCAGCCCAGCAGAGATGTGGGCTCAGCCTGGGCACTCACTGGGGCACAGTGAGGTCCAACACACCAGGGCTTTCCTGACAGAAACCTCTGGTCAGGGCTGCAGGTCCCCCATCGTTATAGCAGGGCTGTTCCTCCCCACTCCAATGGGGACCCTGGCTTGCAGGCTTTGCTTTACCTCCCTGACAAAGTCACAAACAGCAGCAGGGTGGCAGAGTTCAGGAACAGCCTGTGGGGAGAGGGCTGTCTGTCAGAGAGCCCTGGAGCAGCCTGTATTATCAAGAAAAGGCTGTGTCTGGGAGGCTGGCTCCCCACAGCCTCTGTGGCCATGCCAGAGAAGAGGCAGGTGGGAAAGCAAATGCTGTTTGGGTAAATGTGTGTCAGCAGTGTCCTCTCAGGCAGGTGATGAATGCTGGAGCCAGGTAGAGCACAGCCAGGTTGAACCAAGTGAAGTGGCCCACTGTGCTTGGTCTGAGTGGCTCCTGCATCCTCCTGTACCTGCACCTCCCACCCACACCTGACTGTGCCTGGAGCAGCTGGATTTGGGATGCAGAGGGATGCTGCCTGCAAGGGAGTTCCATCCACCATCTGAGCTTAAGACCTCAGGAGATTCTTGCCCCCATCAGAAGGTCTTGCAAAAGCACCACAGGATCAATCCTGGTGCTGGAAACCAGTGGGCAGAGAGAGGTAGCACAGAGGCTGGTATGATGGTAACCAGAGGCCGTGTGGTCGTGGCAGGGATAAGAGCAGCCCAGAAGATGGGAACCATCACCAGAACCCTCCAAGCATGGTGGAAGTGGCTCCCTCAGCCCCAGCCTTGTGCAGGTCACGTAGCCCACTGGCAAACTATCACCATTCCCTGGATCTCACCCCCATGAGTTACCCATCAGCCAGGGCAGAACCTTCAAAGCAGTTTCTGAAGTTCAAGGGCTGTTTTCCACTTTATTGCAGGGATCTGGGGCTGTTTCCACTCTGATGGCCAGAATCTGGCTGCAGCCATTGCTATCCTGGCAGAATCATGCCCAGAAAAGCATGCTTCATTTAAAAGCCAAGCGCCAACATCCTGAGTTGGTTGTTTAGACTAAATGAAAGGTTTTCAGGAAAAAAAAAAAAAAATCAGTCTGACTGAAATTCCACCCCCCTTCCCCAGGAGATTACTCCCTATCTGGTTGCCTCCCGAAGGTGGGAGCAAAGGCTCAGCAGTGAGTCATCTCTTACTTTGTGCCCCAGCAGTGCTATTGCTGCTCTCATGTGGGTCTCTGGAACGGCGAGGGTGGCTGTGGGTGGGAGAAAGCAGCCACAAAGCCACCAGAGTGGGTTTGCACCCCAGCTGCCCTGCTGCACATGGGGAGATCAGTGAGGCTTCCCCAGAGATGTGGCCCTCCCCAAGGCAGTTCTGGCTGAGGGCAGGCAGGACCTGCTGCCCTCCGTGAGTGGGGTCTCAGTGGATTGGCATGGGAGCTGTTGAAACACCCCAGTGACTCAGACAAATGTGAGACGGTGCTGATGTAAGTTAATTAGTGAGTGAGGGTAGGACTCGGCCTGCCCAAATGAGCCCAAAGCCCCTGGGCTGACTCATGGAAACAGTGAGGTTCCCCCAGAAAGGGATACCAAAGCAGCTCACAGGAATCAGCAGTTGCAGGCACTCATCATCTCCAGTGACAGGAGTCCTGAGTGGGACCCAGCAGGTCTGCCCTGAAATAATTCCCCACCTCAGACACTGAGGTTTCTTGGAGGGAGAGCAACTTCCCTCTAAAAGGAAAGGGGATGCTTGCTATCCATTGCAGGATTTTTCTCTCTCCTTGTATATCACATGTAGAGACAAAGGAATTCATTCTATCTCTGGAAAACAATTTTTTTTTTCCGCTTTGGATTAGGTTCGTGGAGAAGAGATTGTTCCAGTCTGGCACCTCTTGTGGTTACTGTGCTTGTTTTGACTAAAAAACACCCGTGTGATCTCTACATATTTGAAATGGTTGCCTTTAACGCAAAAAAAAAAAAAAAAATCTAAACAAAAATCTCTGCAACTTACTTTCAGGCAAAACAAAAATTCCTTTGGCATGAAGATCTACCTGCCGGACTGAGATGGCTCAGCAAGAGACCCCTCTGGAGAAATGAAGGGAGGAGAGGTGGGCAGATTTGGAGTAGGGATGTGATTTCCATCACTGTCATTATACTTTTGGAGAATTAGATTTGTCCAGGTGTTTGCACAGCTACAAGGGCTCACTACAGCCACATCTCGTAACTGGGGATGCCCTAAACTGGGACCAGCTGAAGTCAAAAGCATTATTTCCCATGAGCTCTGTGCTGTCTCATTGAACGTTTGCCCATGCAGGTGTTTGAATTACTCTCTGCTGCCACTGCCTTGGCTCAGATGGGGGCAGAGGGGCTGTCACTGGGGTGGGGAGGGCCTTGCACACGATCAGTGTCACAGGCAGGCAGGGAGTCACCTCCAGCTCAGCCAGGTCAAGGCACCGAGGGAGAGCATCCCCTGAGCTCCAGCAGGAGCACGCCACCGAGGTTAGAATCCCAGTGCCACGGGAGGTGGCTGGCAGAGCTGATATCCACACATGGATTATGCAGGGAAGCGCTCCTGGGGGGTCTCCCCTGGCAGTGGTGATATCTTTCACTGCAGTTTTCTTTAAACTGTGGGGAAGTTGGATTAGGTGAGGAATTCCACAATTTCTTAGCTTTTCAAATAACATGTCTGCGATATCACCCGGTCTGACTTGAGCTCCCACCTGCCTTGGGAATTCAGTTAACCCTTTGTGTGCTGGCTTCACAGAGGGTCTCTCTGGAGCCTGCTGTCTCTGGTGAACAGACAGGGACTCGAGTGACACCACTGGTGTGGTGCTGGAAATAGGGGCAGCATCTGAATCACCTGCCAATTGGCTCTACCAACTCAGACAAGCTTCCCCCTCAGCCCAAAAATACATTTGGACACACACACACGCCTGCACGTGCTATGCAAGCATACCACCTGCTGTTTTGAAAAGCTTACATGCATGGGTTTTTGGGGAGGGTTACCTCCTGAGCAATTAGTAATTAGCTTAGCAGTCTCTACCCTGTGTGAGGTCTCCTGCTCCAGAAGGGCTGGGATCTGGGGAAAATCCTTGCATCTCTCACCAGAGCCTTGCTGCAACACAGCTGGCACCATAAAAAGCCCTCCTTCCCAGCACACAGGATTGTGTTGTACCTTCTTGCCCTGTGACACTACTCAGAGATGCCAACCCCAGCTATACACCATCCTTGAAGGTGAAACAGCTATGAACTGGTGACATCCCCAGGCTCACCCTGGCTGGGGCCTGGCTCAGGGCACAATACCCAGCTTGGCTCTGCCAGCACCACGCCACACTATTGCCACGCTCAGTGAATTTTTCAGCAGCTGAACATAAACATTTCTAGTGAAGTGCACTTAGTGTGAGTTGCTTTGCCAAGAGCTGTTGCCTCCCCTCCTTCACTATGACTGTGAGAGAGAGTTCTGTTTAAGAAAGAAAACAAATTGTCCCCCCCTCCTCCCTCCCCAGTGGGCATCCATCACCCAGGGCAAGGGCAGTGTGGTCCAGAGGGGATGCTGGCAGCATGGGTGGGCACAGGGTGTCCCTGTGTCCCCTGCATCACGAATGGGAATGAGGTGAGGGTGTAAGTTATTGCAAACTCCCATGCAGCCCCTGCCAGCTGTAGGTGCTGGAAGTCCCAGCCTCAAGGAAAATGGGGCAACAGGGGACAGACTTATCCCTGTCATGAGCTGGTGCATGGGGATGAAAACCAGAGAGACACTAAGTGGCTTGCCCAAGGTGGTGTGTGGATGCAGTGGCAGAGGAAGGCTCTGTATGAGCCCCATGCTGCCCCTTGTCCCCATGCCCACAGCCACCTGCCCATGGCACCCCAGCCCCACATCCTACTTTGGGGTCTTTGCTGCTCAGCTCAGACATGAGGGCATCAGTTGCTAGGCCTGCAGCACATTTATGCTGCCCAAAAAGCCCCAGCCTGAAGAAGTGATCCCTGATAAGGTGTGAAGCCCTGGCCTGGAGGAGATGCTCCCACCCAAATCTCCCACCAAAGACAATGAGAGCTGCAAACAAAGACCAGCACTGAAGCACAGCAGAAATGCAAAAAAAAAAAAAAGAAAAAAAAAAAAAAAAAAGGGAAGAAACGCCTGAAAGATACATAGCTGGGATTCCAGAACCCCTCAGAGGTATTTGGGCTTAGCCAACAGGCTCAGGGCTTTTTTTTTCAAAGCCATTAATTACACAACAGAGACATATCTGCGCCACTCCACCTCTCTGTGGCAAATAAGGGCCCCACGTACATTGTCTAAAAGGTATCACCCTCTGTGCCCTGTGCCACCAGCTCCCTTGGGCACTTGGAAAAATAACCCATGGTGGTATTTGCAGCTGTACCCTTGTGTCTGATTTTGTGTGGAGTATTGAAAGGGTGCTCAAACCATGCACCTCCCAAGGGTGCATCTGGAATGCATGAGCTGCATCCATAGGGGCAGAGGGTTGGAAATCCCACCCTGATCACCTGGGCAGCTTTTCTGAGCTGACTGCACAATGAGGCCAAGGGAAAGGCCTTCAAGAAGCTGCACCAAGGGAATACAGGTGCTTATAGTGATTGCAATCACCTCTGGCACAGCCCATCACTGGCACCCACCAACCACCCAGTGATGTTGGAGCTGCTGGACAGGATCTCAGAAACAGATGCTGGGTCTCGTTTTTTGGACAAGACTTTACTAAAAGCTCACTTGCTTTCTCTCATGAGCCCAGCAGTATGCAGCCAGACTGACCAGCTCATACTGATGTTCCTGTGAGCAGGATAAAACATTTTTTAAGGGTGATCCCCAAGTTTTCCAGGTGCAAACAGAGCAAAGTGGTGTGCATGAGGGTGCCTTGCTGGAAGGTGAGACACACACACTCTGAGAGGACATGGTGTGCTCCTTCTCAGAGACAAGTGGCATCCCTGCACACCACCTGCCCACTGCTCAGCTGATCCCTGGGAAACACAGGGATGCCTCCTGCTAGTGCTGCCTTCCCAGAACATTCCCATTGGGCCATCCCTGCAGGGACACAGCGATGGGTCACAGTCTTCACCCCAAAGTGCTCCTAGTCCAGAGGGTTTCCTGCTGTCTCCTGTAACATGCTTCATTTGCAGGATGTTTTGACTCTGAGCTTGCTCTGTAGACAGACCCATATTTGTACAATGCTGTAAAGAGCCAACTTTATCCCCTGGTGCTTGGAAGAACTAATTGTACCTGCTGGAGATTTTGTTGGTCATTAAACAATCTTGGACCACTTCTTCCCCATGACATTCCAATGGGTATTTTGATGGAAATGCTTTAAAAAAAAAAAAAAGGAAAACAGGAAATGGTGATGTGCTTAGCTGTTAATATAGGCACAGACACATCTTGCTTCTCTGCTACTCTGTTTGTTGCACATTTTTGACACAAATAATCAGACAAAACTTGGAGCCTTCTGGGCTCCCTCTGCAATGAAAAGAAGCTGTGGAGAGGGCAGACATTTCTCCTTTTTTACCCTATTCTACCCTTCTTGGAAATTCCCTTCAGGAAGCTGTTATCTGAGCTGGAGTCCTCCTTGGCAACCAAGGATAACCAAAAGATGTTTGCTGTCCCACAGATGAGGGGAGAAAGGAGACACTTTTCTCCCTTTCTGGAATCATCTGACCAGGGACCCCTTGTCCTGCTTCTTTTGGGCCACTCTGCAGACAGCATCCCAACAAAAAGACCCACAGAGCTCTCTTGCTGAACATCATTTGTGCTTTTTCAATTCCTCCCTCCCACTTGGCTGCAGGGACCCCACATGCTCCTTCCCACAGCCTCTTGAGCCTTGTGAGGCTGCTCACACTGGAGCTTTTCTCTAGTCACTGGGGACATTGAATTTCAAAAGACATTACAGGAATATCAAGTCTGTCCAGCCCATAAAAAAATGCATAGTTTGTCCTCCATATAAACAGGGGTAAAAACACTACCCTGTTTTCACTGACAGTGCCTTTTACCACTGTCACAAATTCCTCTGGCACGGTGAAATAACTTACGGTGGAATAACTTCATTTTTGCTTTGCTCAGCAACCTCCAGGTCCTTAGGAAGCAAATGCCAACACCTCTCCTGAACACCTTAGTCCAGTAAGTGCTCCAGGGCATCGGTAGATCTGGCCAGGAGTTGATATAAGAGTCCCTCTTTCTCTCTGAACATGCCAAAAAAGGTGCCCTGCTGATGCCTAAGGACAACTGGCTTTTTCACTGCCCATAAAACAATCCTGCAGCAGAAACCCTCTGGGCTGGGAGCATGGCCTCAAAATATTCTTGCTACCCAGGGGAGCCAGGAGTCCTAAAACAGACCTGCCCAGCTTCTGATTTTGTTTGTTCCACATTGACCAGAAGCCCCAGGTGAATTATTTCTCTCACCTTTACTTCTTTGACTTCAATTTTTTTTGCAGGGACCTTCCATATGTCACAACCCCCTTTGCCAGTGAATCTTTCCCGTTCCAACAGTTTAGTGTGCCCCAGGATCAATATATCTCAGCATGCAAGGACACGGTGTTATTGTCAGGTTCCTGGGTACAAAGCAAAAGGTATCACTTTCTTAAAGCCACTAAAAGACGCTCTGAGCCAAGTATGGTTATTCCTCAGCCATTAAACAGCTGCACATAGGACTCTGGCTAATCCCCCTCCAGTTTCACTAGGGGTGACATCTTCTAGTCCTCAGTGACCCAGAGCCCACCCTCACCTTCCTTTTGGCTCATCTTGGGCATCTCAACCCAGATCTGAGGGGCATGTCAGTAAAGCAGTCTGGTTTCTCCTGGCTGTCTTCACTCGTGAATTTAGGAGAATTTAGGGGGACATATGGGAATACAAACTGGGGTACCTTTGTAGTGCTGCAGGCACAGCACCTGAGCCACTGCAAATCCCCGCTCTGGCCACCTTGTCATTTGGGCTGTAATTGTGAAATAAACCAAATGAGCATCACAGGGTGTCTTGTTTGGGCTGGGATTAGGTAACCTCTTCTTTCTCTGGATTCTAGGTGGGAGAGGAAGGGAAAAGAAATGTAAATGTTCCCTTCCCTGAAGGTATCACCTCCCCAGCAGCATCTCTAACATCCATCCTGGCCCAGGACCACTGCATTTCCGCAGTTATTTACATTCCTCTGCCTTTGCTGAAGCTCACATCCCTTCCTGCAAGGTCCAGGCTGGCCCAAATTTTCCGGTTCTTCCCCCTTTCCCTGGAAAGCTTTCCGGCCCAACGCCACGTGTTGGTGGCCACCCACGAGAGGCTTTGATCAGCTCGGAAGGGCAGTGCCACCAAGAGGTCTGCAGCCTGCCCCAACGCCTCTGAGCTGCTGCAGCAGCACAGAGGATTTCCCTCCGAGCCCCTGACATCCCCTGGTTTCAGAGCACCTTTCAGATATTGCTTTTATTTCAGCTTCGCTTCGTTTCAGCTTACTTTGGTTATCTTTGCTTTGTGAACACTGTCCTCGCTCCTTGCAAATTTAATGGGAGCCCACGACTGTAATTTCTCTCCAGACAAAAGCAAGAGGCAGTTATTTTTAGTGTATTTTCAATGTTTTCAGGTGATGCTTTGCTGCAGCCCCATCCACTTTCAAACCAAATAGCTTCCTGGGATTTTGCAAGGCCCTTGGTGGTCAGTGCTGTGCTCTGCAGCTCTTCCTATCCCTCTCTTTCTGCCTCCCTCTCTTCAGGTTTGCTGCGTCCTTGGCTTTACTGGTCCTTCTCCTGCTCCCCCTTGCCGGCCCTCCTCGCAGGCAATGCCAAGGGCTGCAGTTTGGGGTGGAGGCAGCTATTGTTCCAGCTATCTGCAGTGTAATGTTCCTTAGGACTGTATTAAATGAAGGGCGGAGGTCACACATCCCTAGTTTAAATTAGGTTTCGGCTGACCTTTAACAATATTACACTCGTGGATCCTCTCATAACTCACCGAAGAAACTCCCCAAGGGTTTTACCACCTCACTCTTTTCTTCCTACTGTAAGGATGCCCGAGGCTTAATGTGCTTCTCTCCAATTTCGCTTTGATTTCTAATCCTATCCCCTTCCTCCCCCCCAATACAGATATATTCATTCCTTTAAAGGTGGGGGAAAGAACCTGTTCCTTTTCTCTTCTGGGCGACAGCTCTTTCTTTTGTGTCTCTTTCTTCCCTTCCCCGCCCCCCTCCTCTTTCTTGACACAATGCACTATTTATTTGCACTGAAGGATAACTAAGAAGCAATTAAAAGATCAAAAGGCACGAACACAAGTAGATCCAGTGGCAACTTGTGGGGTTATTTTGCTGTGGCTGCTGCTGCTGAATCTTCATCAAACTGCTGCCGTGTTTTTCCCCCATCCAAAGGACACCTCTCTTACTGCGTTGCCTCTTCCTCCAAACCGACTTTTTTATGATCGTTATTTTTCACCCCCATTGTTTGCTATTGCAGTTGTTTACTGGAAAATCACTTGTTTTTCTCAGGGAGATTAACCCTCCAAGCTTTCTTTTGTCTACTCTCAGGAGGTCCTTGTGGTGAGCTGGGGGAAGGGAGCTGGGCTCCTTCAGCTATTAACAGTAGCTTACAGCCCCGCTGACCCCCCTGCCAAGGTTGGGTCCTTTCCTTTGATGGGGTTCTGCTTTTGCAGGGAGGAAAGGTGGTTTGCTCTTTGTTAAGACCACCTCGGCTGAGCAGTTTGTGAGGACACACAACTCGGACTTAATAAGTCCTGAGCATCTAGGAGAAAGTCTAAAAGCCCAAGGCAAGGATAAAGTCCAAAAGCACAAGGTAAGGAGAAATCTGGAGCCCTGGTACATGCCAGAAGATGCTCAGTCTCGTTGACGGCCAGGTCACTTCTTTACATGTTTAAATATCAGTGTGGGAGCTGAGAATTGATGCCTGTGGTTGAGTGTGATGCGCACGGAACTGCATCCTCAGCATCTCCCAGATGTGCCGATGTTTCTGTTGCAGCCTGCAGCCCTGACACCAGGACTGCTGGGTGTGATGTGCAGAGGCACGTCCCAGAGGACAGCACAGCAAACTGAAGGATGCTAGGGAGGAAAGGAAAGGATGCCCAAAGCCTGGTGAGAAAGGGTAATCCTACCCACGTTTTCTTGGGCAAGTTTAGGGCAACTCCGGCTGCTGAGAGATGAACCAAGCCTCTCATACTTGGGGGAGAGGGGGAAATAAAGTACAAACTTGGAAAAAAGAAAAAAAATAAGGGGCTTTTATTACACGCTGGGGTGAGGAGTGCTGCATCCTTGCCCTCTCGCAACACTAGCTATGGCCAGAGCCACCTGAGGTGGGCCAACCTGCCTGCTCCTCTCTGCTCCGACAAGGGTGCGCCCGTGGCGCAGCCTGACACGCGTGTCCCCGCAGAGGGACACCCTCCGGGGCAGCGGCGAGGTGCGGGCACCGCAGGCTGCCTGGGGACTGCCTTTGGGAGCCAGCGGGGCTCCCTCCCCGGGCCAGACTGGGCAGGCAGATTTTGGGGAGCGGCAGCCCGGTGTTCCTGCGGTGCAGCAGCGCGGAGCAGCGGGAGCGCCTTGTGCCCGCGCCGCTGCACACGCACGGCAGCGCCTGGGAAAAGTCCCTTCGGCGCACAGGCAGGAGCCGGCGGGGAGCAGAGGCGACCCAGCCAGCGGGAGCCGCGGCGGAAGGTGCTCTGCGAGGTGCGAGAGCCGGCTGCGGAGGGGCAGCTCCATGCTGCCCGCACGGACACGCGGGGGTGGCCGCGGGGGCTCGCAGCCGCCCGGGCGGGGCTCGCTGCCCGCAGCGGGCAGGCACGGCGGACGGGAATGCCCATGCATCTGCCGGGAATGCCCGTGCATTTGCCGGGAATGCCCGTGCCTTTGCCGGAGAGCTCCTCCGAGCTGTCGGCGGCCGGCGAGGACACCTGTGCCCGTGTGCACCTAGAGGGGGACCCGAGAGAGCACGGGCTGGGCGATCTCCTCTCGCACCCCGCCGGGACCCGGGGCTCGCCACCTCGCAGCGAGAGGCGCTCAAGGGGCGCTCCCCGGTATTTTGGGCAGGGGCTCGCGGTGCGGATCCACGGCTCTTCCCCTCACCTGCGGGGCGGCCGCGGATGCGCGTAGCCCCCCTCCCACCCGGGGCCGGCTGACGGGGTAAAGCCCCCAGCCCGGGCAGCAGCACGCAAAGAAAGCGTGCGGCAGAAACTTTCTGTCCCCTCTTCCCTCCCGAGCTGGACTCCGGAGGGTTACGAGGGAGAAGGAGGGAAGAAAGGAAGGGAGGGAGGGAAGAGAAGGGGGTTAGACCGCTCTGCAACATTATTGGCTGCGTGGCCGGGCTGGTGCTCGCCGGGAGAGCATGCCCATTGGGGGGGTATAAAAGGTATAAAAGCCCGAGCGCCCTGCTTGTCTCCTCGCTCGTGGGGCAGCAGCCGGGAGCAGCGGGCAGCGAGGCAGCGGGCCCCTTCGCCCCGACCAAAGGGACGCACTCAGTAAACACAAAAGTGAGAGCCACCCAAGGGGCAGCCAAAGCAGGAGAGAAAGAGAAGGGAAGAAAAAAAACCAAAAAGGGCGAAAAACAACCCAGAGGGAAAAAAAAAAAAAAAAGGAAAAAGGAGAGGAAAGGAAAGCGCTCGATCGCTCTTTCTCTAGAATAACAAAATACCTGATCGTAACAAAATAACATCCTTCAGACAAAATCCTGCAGGGACTTGACATACCAAAAAGGCAAGGCGAGGAGAACGCGCCGGGGCGCGGGGAAGGCAAGCCAGAGCCGCGATCGCTGCCAGGGCAGGAGAGCAGCATGTCAAGCGCCGGGGCACACACGGATGAGCGCTGCCGGCAGCCCGCCTTCCTCCCCGGCCCGCCGCCGCCGCAAGAAGTTGAGAGCAGCAGCGGCAGCGCCAAGGTAAGCGCCGCTCCGCGCTGCCCCTCGGCGGGCAGAGCGCGGTGGGCTCCCCGGGCAGAGCCGTGCCGAGCCGGGCAGAGCCGAGCCGGGCACCGCTGAGCCATCCCGAGCCGCGCTGCCGCCGTCCCCACGCGTGTCACTAGAGGGACCCCGAGCTCCGGGCCAGCCGCGGCCGGCGGGGCGGCCCCGCTGCCGTGGGGTGCGGGTATCCCGGGGGCGCTCCCGCCGCCGGGGATGCTGCCCCGGGGATGCTGCTCCAGGGATGCCCCGCCGGGATGTGCCGGGGATGCTGCCCCGGGGTTGTGCCCCGTGGGGAGCGCGGAGGGCGGCCGCAGCGGTGCGGGGGCCGGGCCGGGGCTATGCGAGGTCACCAGCGCTGCGCGGCCCCCGGCTGCCCGCGGAGCTCCTCCGCGCCCGGAGCGCGGGAGACGCGCGGGGACGGCACCGCCGCTGCTCCGGCTCCGCAGACCGGCGGGGCTGTTAAACTCTCCTCTGCAAAACACTGCGGTGTGCTTGGTCTCGGGAGGATAAAAATACAGAGAGGAAAAACAAGAAAGTGGAGCCAAAATGGAGTGAGAGTTAATGGTTGGCGTGCAGCCTTCGACTTTCTGTGATTTTTTTTTTTTAATTTTTTTTTTCTTCTTCTTTCCTTCCCAATTGCTTTTCCCTACAGTAATTGTTTTAAGAGCGCGACTTGGAAAGGTTTTAGCACTCTGTTGAGCAGTAGGAATTGGGGCACATGAGGGAACTCGGATTTAGCGTAACTGTACCAGCAGATGTGGCTGCCTCGCCTCCAGCCGGGGGTACTTCAGGAGCGCTGCTGATACGCCAGGTCTCGCTAGGGTGGTGTGGAGCAATCAAGTGTAAAAACAAGGTTTGTGTGGGTGGTTTTAAACAGACACCTAGGGAGAGCCTCTGCTTTCAACCCAGGCTTCCTATACAGAATCTGTAGTTTTCTTCCAAATACTCGGATGTGCTTGGGAGGCTGAGACCTGTTTTTCTTTGGGTTTGTTTATTGTCAGGCTGTGTGTGTATGTGGGTGGCTTTTTTTTTTTTTTTTTTTTTCCTTTTACTTTGCAGGGTTCAAAGTGTTGGGATTTTTATTCCTCCTCTTGCCTTGATTTAGAGTGGAGTTGAGAAGCCTGGGTCGTGGGGTTTTGTTAAGGATGACTTTGTGCTAAGGACATCTGGAGGTATAAAACTGACTGACACTTCTGATTTGAGCTCCACTGTGCTGTTCTGGACCCAACTCGACAATTTTGGTGGGGGTGAATGGGTCAGAGCTGTAAATCTTGCTCCGTGTTGTTGACACCCACACAAGTTCACTCAGCCTTTCAAAGGGGCTATCCCAGCTCCTGTGAAAATTCATTAAGGGATAAAAGATTTGACACCGCCGGTCCCCTCCCACCACCGCATGAAATTTGAGAGCCAAAATGTGTCTGCGTGTGTGTCCCAGCGCTCTTTCTGACAGGTGATCTTTATTTCAGCCTGGCTGGAGGGCTGCTGCTTTGACCAGTCAGCCCAGAGTTGTCAGTGTGTGTCTCCCCCTTGATTCCTATAGGCTTCAGCACGAGCCCAGCTTGCTTCACAGAGCAGCAGAGAAAAGCATTTCTGTACTTTTCTTTTTTTAAATAAAGCAAACACAGCAGGTGAGGCCTTATTTTTAGAGGGACCGAGGAGTTGGTGTGTTTCCAGCAGTGCATACGAGCACTGTAAGTGGCCCACCCTCTCCCAGCTCATGTCCTGGGGCTGACCTCTCCGATCCTTCTTTGGATTCTCTTTGCTTTTAAAAGCTGATGAGTGTCTTAGCGGGGAAGGCGATATCAGCCTCCCTCGGCATGGCTGTGTGAGGGGTCAGGAGAGGTGGGGGGCACCAGGGAAGGAAGTCTGCCTTGGCCTTACAGCCCGGCTCTGAAAGGGTTAAAGCTGCTCTGCCAAGACATAAAGCAAGTTCAACGTGTTGTGGGAATATCACTTGCCAGTAGACTCCAGTCACCACAGTTCCTGATTTAACAGCTTAACTTGCTGTTAACTTTCCCTGATGTACTCCAGGTTTTGGAAGGGAATGCAGAAAGGAGAGAGGAACAATAAAGAAAGGAGTTAAGTGAGGCTACTAAAACGGACTTAAATCCCTTCACTGGGTCCTGCCAGCTGTCTTTAGAAGAGTTAAGCAAGATTGCATTTCCTTTTTTTTTAATATAATAAATCAAATATTTCTGGGCTGCATACCAAAATTTATGCAATACGCTCTTACTCCCCAGTGGGGTGAGTAAATGGTACTGAATACCCCATTCACCTTTTTCAGCTTGATTTTTCCACAGGCACAGTAGTTCTCCTGCAGCATGTATAGACATGGGGTGTGGGCAGTGCTTCCCTGCCTGCCCAGCCCCTGTCCCACAGGCAGAGGAGGCAGGTGCCTCTCTGGGCTCTCAGGATGGGAGGCAGAAAGGTGACCCCCGGTGTGGGGCAGAGCGGGCTGATGATGGGGACGAGCAGTGAAGACAAAAAAAGTGAGGGCTAAAAATAGCAGCAGTATTGCCAACCTCAGCCACATGAATGTCATGCGAGCCAGGTGCCAAGAATCAGAAGGTATTTTATTTTTTTTCAAGTCTGAGCTAAACAGCAAAACCCCTGGTCCTCCTGAGTAATTTTTATTTGCCTGACAGCTCAGTGGTCAAAAGTTTTGTATTTTGAAGCTTGCTTCTTCCAAGATGTGGGTGGCTGGAAATCTCCTTTCTCTTTCAGATGAGAAGAGAGGCTCTTCTGTGGCAGGGTATGAGGTGATTCCTCTGCCTTCAGGTACTGCTGGGCACCTCATCTCCCTGCCTCTGCAGCTCCTGGGGGTTTTCAGCTGCCAAGGCACCTGCCTCTCCTGCTGGCTTCCATTACCCCTTTGCTCCTTGGCACCTCGGGGCATCGTGGCCCAGCGCCCTGTGTGAGGTTTGACTGCCCTGTGGGCAGGGCTGGCATTCACTTGGCACTTGTGAGGTTGGCACATGGCCACATCCTGCTCCTTCGGGATTGCCACGCTCAGAACCGGGTCAGCTCCCCACGCTCCTGGGGCTGTCCAGGGAGAGCAGTAATGCAGAGAGGCAGATGTTCAGCATCTCTCACAGCCAATCATCAGAGTAGTGAAACATCAGTCTGTCCTTTTTTTGTTTTGGTTTGGTTTTTGGTTTTTTTGTTTTGTTTCGTTTTTTTTTTTTTTGTTTTTTTTTTTTTTTTTGAGGGGTGGAGTGTAAGGGATGCTGGGATGTGTAAACTGGGGTTTTCCCCTCTGGCACGTGCCACTGGGTTTGGGCTGACGACTTTTCTTTTGCCATGCTCCCTTTTAAACGCTGCACTGCTCCACAAAGAAGCAAGATTTTTTTTTTTTTTTTTTTTTTTGCTGTCCAAATCCAAATTTTACAGACTGGGCCATCTGTCAATTCCCTCCTACGTTGTTCTGTTCATATTAAATTGCAATGAAGGCCAGACTGAAGAAGGAATTAGGTCAGACAGGAGGTTTTGTCTCTGTTTTGGGGAGATATTTGTTGCCCAAGAGGCATCATGGTTTGGTTTGCTCAGCACAAGCCTGGATACAAGGGATGCCTGAGCTGTACTGAGACTTGGCAAGTGGGCCTTTTAGCACATTGTGGCCTCTTGGCCCCCGACTCCCCAGCAGCTGGACAGAAACTGTCGGTCCAGCTGATTCAGCAGCAGATCCTGAAAAAATCCTTTAACAGTCTCGGGTGGGAGGGTGACTCCACTGCAGAGCTGCCCTGGGGCTCACTCCCAGCACACCACAGCACTCAAAGAGAACCCTCTCTGTTGCACCTCTCTGCTGGCTGGAGGTGTTTGGGGGTCCCTGGCCGTGGGTGCAGTGATGTGTGCTGCAAGGCAGGAGCACACAGGGGTTCCAAGGCAGGAGCATCCTGCACATGGCAGCTTGTGGCTGAGCTGGTTCCAGTGGCAGCCTGGCTTTGTGTGGGGTGCTGGGGATGCCAGGAAAGGCATGGGAGGGGCATGAAGGATGGAGAGCAAAGCAGACCCTCTCCAGGGAGGGAGAGGCCAGCAGTGTGTGCTTGTCTGAACCTGTTCTGCATTGATAATACTGCTTCAGATGTGGGTTGTTCAGAGGAGCTTTAGGTGTGATTCCCAGGTCACCTGTGCAACCAAGAAATCCCTCCTCCATCACCCTCATGCACATCCATCACTGTTGTATTGCACTAAGACACATCACCCTCTTGCTCAATGTGTGGGGTCCAAGCCCTCCTTAGGAGGAATTTGGTGCTCAGGTGGTTGGGCATCTGGCATGTCTCACGCTGCCATTCCCACTGCATCCTAAAGCCTGTGGGCTCTCCCTGGGCACATGAGGAACAACAGCAGTCAGCATGGCTGGTTGAAACTGCTTTGGCAAGAATGGGACAGTGGTAGCTGTAGCCTCTCTTCTAGCAGAGACAGGACCTTGTCCTTTAGGGAAGTGGCCCGCTTTCCTCATGCTTCCTTATTCCTGTTCCATTTCATGTGAGAGAGGCTTTCTAATAAAATGTGAAGGTTCTTCTAACCATTGGTGAGAATTTTCTCCTGTTCAACAGCTGAGGAGACATTCTCAGATGCCTGTCCTCAGATGCCTGTCCTAATGCTTGGGACTAGAACTGGAAAGCAGTGCTGTCCCATTTTTCCAGTGGAGAATGAAGTCTTGGAGTTGTCCACAGGGTTTAGACTCATTATGCTGAGCATCCAGTTCTTGCAACCTGTGCAGCTGGCATGGTGCTTGCAACAGCAGGTGGTGGGCTTCATCTGTGCCATGACACCCTGTTTTGGGGAGCAGGACCTGCTCTGGCAGCCATGGCAAGGCAGGTGTGAGCTCCCCTGCATGGGTCTGCTCATCCCTGCTTGTGAGGGAAGGCTCCATTGAAAGGTTATTGGGACATGTTGAGCCAGTGATGGCACCCTGGGAGCCTCAGTAGCCTTTGTGTGAAGTCTGGGGGCTTTTCATTAGCAGAGTCAATAGGGCTAAAGAGAGATGGAAGGGCTTATGGGGTTGGGCTGGGTTGCAGCTCCATCAAGCTAGAGGGAAACTGCAGCACTGGGTAGTAAATAAAGATGCCCTTTGCTTTGCTGCCTGGTTTCTCATTACACAGCTATTGGAAGGAGCAGGGAGACGCCAAGGTGACAGCAGAGGGAAGGGCTGGTGGCTGGTGTGTGAGCAAAGGTGCACTTGGCTGCATTTCACACCTCCACCTTAGCTGTGTCCTGGATGACAGCATTGGGGCGCTCCCTGTTCCTGCTGCTTCAGGGGTGTTTCCTGGCCAGAGTTATGGGATGTGGGGGCACCTGGAAAAAGCTTGCAGTGGAGGCAGGGAAGGCTGCCAGGGGCTTGCAGGGCAGCTTGTGCAGGAGCAGGTATTTTCTGAGGAGCACAAGTGGTTTTCCACAGAAGGTATCAGTTCTCCCCAGCATCAAATATCACCCGCTGACAAAATCTCACTCTCCCCTTGCTTCAGAGCATCTCACTCTTTTCTTTAGACTGAAGGTGGAGGAAAAATGGTGTTTGTCACCTGTGCCACCAATCGACCCCTTCGTGTCAGGGCTGGTTCTGCTTGGGGAGGCCAGCATGCAGCCTGCTCATTAGCCACAGTGCCCACAGCCATCGTGAGCCCAACTGGGGACACAGGATCATGTGGGTGTCCTAAAGTCCCATATGAGTGCCTTCGACAGCAGCACTGGTTGGTGGCAAATCTGTCAATGCCTGGCAATGAGTGCTGGCACTACCTGAGACCTGGGAATACCAGCAGTTGGCATCTGCATGTAAAATAAAGGGCTGGAAAAGGGACAGGAGCCGGGTGGCTGCTCTGTTGTCAGCTGGAGAGCTGTCTCCTAATGCTGCAGTACCAGGGGCATGACTCCAGCAGTGAAGGTGATGCTGTGCTCATGTTGGAGAGCCCCAGTAAAACACCTGTGGCCACTTGATAAAGAAAAAAATCGAGGTGAAAAGGTGCTGGTGGTAAAACACTGCCACTTGGCAGCATGGTGTTAGAGCCTGCTGTCATCCCTCTGCTCCTACTGTATTACAGAACAAAGCCCCTGTAGTGTGCTAGAGGGACCATTGCTGCTGGAAAAGCTGGTACTGGTCCCATCACTTGCTGATTTGACACCAGTTTGTTTCTGGAGCTGCTGCCTCTCTTGTCCGGAGCTTTGGAGGGCTTCTGCCAGTCTTACTGATCTCTGCCAGGACAGGCTGAGAATACTATGGCAGTCAAAACTGAAGCAGGAGGAACGTCCCCTACAGCCCACCCAGACCTTGGAACCTCTGTTGTGGCTTTTCCTGCTGCTGATCCCTGTCCTCCCACTGCTCAGTAGAGCTCATGACTTGTAAGCATGATGCATTTCCAGCGGTGACAATTTGAGCTACGTGCTACTAAAAATTCAGGAGCAAGGGTGTCTTTATTGCTGGCAGGACCGTAGCAGGGCCTCGGGGGAGCTGGGCTAATTTCCTGGCTGTGCTGCAGACTTCCCCTGCGACCTTGGGCGAGTCATTTAATCTATCCTGGGCTTCGGCTCCATCTCCGAGCATCCCGGGGGGGTGAGGTAATATTCATTAACTGATATTATTCTCGAGTTGCTCAGATGCTATGGTGATGAAAGCTGGATGTGAAACCTAGTGTCTTGGTTGAATATTAGTAAGGAGGGAGGATGCTCTGCTTGAGATTAGGGCTGCAACCCACCGTCTGCTGTTTTGGCATGCTTCTCTTCATTTTGAGCTTACCTGTCTGGTCAAAACTCAGCATTATTTGGCTGCATGTGCACTATGAGGCTCATCACTGTGTGACTATAATGACCTGGGTTTTGCCCTGTCCAGTGGGGCAACAGCACCCTTGCTTTACACTTGCAGAGGCTGCCATGGAAGTTGAGCTCTTTGCTGGAGCTGAGTCTTTGGGATAGTTAGCAAATATCCAGGGAGTTTCTCTTTTAATGCTCTGCACTGTCTGACACCACCTTTACCCTCCCTAGTGATGCCTGAGGTGTGTTTCCCATGGGACCACATCCTGAGGGATGTCTTCTCAGTCCCAGCTCTGTCAGCAAACAGAGCTTGTGCAATCAGCCTCTTGATTGCTTGAGCCTCATCTCTCTCACATGCCTGGGACAAAAGCTGTTCTTCCCAGCTTTCCTCAAAAGCAGCTCTAGGACAGGTTGAAGCTTCACTTGATTTCGCTTTGCATGGACATGTTTTCGGACAGGAAAAGAGAGGAAAAAACCAAACTACCTACTGATAATAATTTGAATGAATTCCCTTTTAAAAGGGGAAAAAAAAAAAAAATAGAATCACGCTGTTGAAAGAGCACGGGAAAATAAAAGCCTTTTAGAGGTAGGCTGAAGCGGGATTTTCCAATGGAGAAACAGCTTCAGTGCAAACGCTGCGCGGCTCCTGGGCGCGGGGAGCTGCCTCTCCCCCCGCAGCAGCAGCAGCACCCCACTGCTCAGGGCAGCAGCTCCCGGGGGTGGGCAGGGAGGGGCAGAGGGGCTCTGTGCTAACGCTGTCTCTGTCCCCAGGTGCCCAGGATGTGCGCGGCCCGGCGGATGCTGCTGCTGCTCCTGGCGTTCCTCGGCTACGCGCTGGACTCGGCGGCCGCCTACGGCACGGCGGAGACCCTGTGCGGCGGGGAGCTGGTGGACACGCTGCAGTTCGTCTGCGGGGACAGGGGCTTCTACTTCAGTAAGTGCAGGGCGCTGCCCACAGCCCACGCCAAGCCTCAGCACAGGGCTGTCCCAGCCCGGGGCTCTTCGTGATTTCCTTGTGTGTGGCAGTAGGGGCAGTAGGCAAGGAGAGGAGCAAGGAAATGGACGTGCCCACGCATCCGCTTGGCGCTGGTTTGGGGGACTGTCTGGTACCGTGGGGAAGCTCGGTCCTGCATGTGATGCTCTGGAAAGCAGAATGTCTCTAGGGGACCATATGTGGCTGGTTCACCAGTGATAGGGCAAGCCTTTACGATAATGAGGATGTCTGCAGTGCTCTGCTGAGCTTGGGTCCTGGTTTGTTTTGAAACTTTGCTGCCTAAGCGTTGCATCCTGAGAGCAGGCAGGAAGCTGAGCACTCTCCCCTCCCGGATCAGGCATTGCTTGGGTATAGCAGCACTTGCTAGGCTGCTCCCAAAACTTTGTGACACAGCTTCGTGACCTCCCAGCTACCACTGGTGAACTTGTTGCTGAAGAGTGATGTCTTCCCCCTTTGCAGTGCAGCTAATGCTAAAAAATGCAGCACTGCTGTTATGTGCAGCGTGCAGATGGCTTAGCTGACTGCAGCAGGCTTTCCACCAGGATGCTTTGGGTCTTTGGACCATTGGCAGTAAGATGGATTAGCTGGTAAACAGGGAGGATGAGGAGTAAACCTGGGACAATGGATGCTCAGTAATCTATGGGCAAATGTGCCTTGAGTGGGATACCTTGTTTTGGTGTTTTGGTCCCCTGCTCTGCTTGGGAGTGGGAAAACACTGTGTCTTGCTCCCCACTGAGAATTGAGCCACAGGGTGACTAACTACAGGAAAGATACAAAGCCAAATGGGGGGGAAGAGGATGGAGAGACCAGCTGTGCATGGTGCATTTGGCAGTCTTGCCTCTGCCTTGGGAAAAGGAATTAAAAAGTCACTTTCAAGTAAACAGGGTGTTTTTTGGAGGAGTGGAGTTGAGACCCAGCCTCCCTCTCATTCCAGTCTACCTGTGCAGGGAACAATGGGGTGCTGCAAAGTTAGGAAATAACTTTGGATGTCCTTTTTCAACCTGGATGTCCCTTCCCAACCTGGATGCCTTAGCAGACTTGTCTCCTGCTGCCTGCTGATGATGGGTAGAGAGAGGCACGGGAATCCCACACCCAGCCACAGCAGGGTTCAGGCTGGGAAGGGTTTCAGGTTCAGTTTTGGGTGGGTGATCAGGCTGCAGGCGGCTTTGCAGCTCTCTGGGGGCAATTCCCCTGCCCCATCCTGGCTGAGCAGCAGGATCTTCTCGGGCTCCCTGGGCACTGTGGGCAGGCAGCACTTTTGGGGTGCTCTGGGTGCTCTTCTTTGCTGTGATGGAGCCAAGCAGAGAGGGTTTGCATGTCAGCTGTCCTTCCTCTTTTCATCTCCCCTTTCTTTACTGGCATGGCAAGGAGGCAAGCACCTCTCCCGCTCACAGCTCCTCTTCTCCCTCTATATGTGGAGGAGCATCTGTCTCCCTCCCTGCTTTCTCCTCCCTCCTCCCTCTCTCTGGGGATGAAAGGGAATGGGGCTTTTGTTTTAAGGTCAAACTGACCTCCTTTCACCTCAAATAACCCAGCTGCCCAGGCCAAAATAAAAACACTTTTGAAGGCAGACAAGTCTCCTGGTGCCAAGTGTCCAGTCGGGTGCTGCAAGGGGGTTCTTGCTTTATTTCTTTTTGTGCTCTCCCATCCCTCTTCCCCACTTCACCTTTTTGAATATTTCTGATGAGCCCAGGTACTGGGGATGAAGCATAGACCAATGTTTTAACCCTTTCAGCATCTGACCAGCCCTTGCCATGCAGGGCTGAAGACATTTGGGCAATGCCTCTACTTGATGAAGGTTTTGGACATCCCCATTTAACTTAATTTTTCCCCCTCTACCTCCATCAGTTGGTCTCATAAATGATTATTTCTGACCATGTTCATCTTCACTCCTAAACCCACATGTTGTCACCATGTAGATGCAATAGGGCACACTTATGTTGCACCATTGTGGGTTTACACCTTAAAACCAGGCCTGGGTTTGCATTGAGCACCTCACAGCATGGGATGTGTGACCTGATGAGCAGCCTGTGCTAAAACAGCTGTTCACACAGGAAATAAATGACTTGGGGAGCCTTGTCCTGTGCATACCTGAGGGCCTGCTTGTTGGGCAAGGATTTTTCAAGCATCTGACTGGTAATACTGGAAAAACCAAAAATTGTATGAAAACCCATTATTGCTTCTTCTTTTTCTGAAGCAAATATTTAAGAACTTATGGTGCTCTGCATTCTTGCAAGAGAGCACTTTGCTGGGGTAGCTGGCTGTGAAATACAGTGATCTTTGCACCAGTGCCAGGGGGTGCATGCACGGATGGTGTTCTGGGAGGCACCACAGCTGGCAGGTGCTTGGGGCTGAGAGTGTTCAAACTGCCTCCAAGAGCTGGGGCTGCACAAGAGCTGCACTAACAGGGGCAGGGCTGGCAGCACTGAGGTTACCTAGCCATGGGACACGGTGATGCCAGCTCTGTATCTATCCCATGGGCAAGCTACAGCTGAATCTGAGCACGCTTTGCTCTGCACTGGTGATGCCTCCTCTCTGTGACTTTCAAGGCTTTTGGCTTGGCCAGCAGCTGCTGTCAAGGTGGTGGCTCTGTGGCAGGGTGGGTAGCCCTGCTCCCCAGCACCCACGCAGGGACAGCGGCACAGCCCACGGAGGGATGCTGAGCCCAGCCTGGAGTGAAAAGCAGGGCAGTGAGAGGAAGCCTCAGCCCCGAAGCTGCTGTCATGCAGTGCTGGCAGGGAGGGAGAAGGGGCTGCAGGGGGAGAGGCGGCCGACTTCTCTGTAAACAACAGCTCCTGTTTCCTCCTTTCCAACAGCTGATAAGAATTTAGCTCTTTGCAGCCGCTTGTGCTGACGGGGCACATTCTTGCGCACCCGCCGCTCCTCCGAATAATACTAGGAAAAAGCAGGGGGGAAAGTGCGGTGCCGGGGTGGGGGAGGGCCAGCCCGGGGGCACTGGGACGGGGCCCGGTGCTGCACAAAGGCCCCCTTGTTGCTCCCAACATTCCTGCGACAGGGGCACGGGGACTGTTTACACCCAAAGTCCCCTTCCACTCGGCTGGCCGCCTGATCGACCGGAGGAGAGGGGACCCAGCCAGGGTGGCACCAGCACCGTGCACCCCTGCCTGCAGCATCTGCTCGGCCCCGGTGAGCGTGGGGAGCCGGGAGCAGTGGGGTGTTTATGCCAGGGAAGGGACCCTCCTGTCCCCATGGCACAGTGGCATAGCTGAGCTGCAGGTACGTGGCCTCTGGGTTCTCCCAGGAACGCGCTTGGCTTTGTGCCACTTCTGGGATGCCCTGCCAGGAGAGCCCGTACCTAGGCAGGAATGACTCCAGGCAGCTGGAGGGCTTTGCACTGCCGGGCTTTGCATCACAGCACTTTGCATCTTGGGGCTTGTCCCCACACCAGCGCTCTAGAAGACTTTGGTGAAGCACAGTTCTGGGAGAAAGGGAGCCCAGCCATTCATTGAGGGCCAGGAGGAAGCGCGTTTCCTCGGAGGAAGCGGTCGCTGCTGGGATGGGAAGTGGCTCGCGTGCCCGGCGGTGCAGCCTGCTGCCCACACAGCTCTCCCCTAGGGCAAGGGACAGGGTGGCAAAGCCCTCCCTGGGTTCGGCAGTGGCGCTGTAGTGAGATGCCACCCGTGGGCAAAAGCCAGGAAATTCAACCTTTAGCCCATTGTAAACTGTATTACGGAACAAACCCTCTTCCCAATCCAGGTCAGCAGCAATATTGCTGTTTGCCAGCAATGTCCTGTCGTTTCCAGGTACTTTCAGAGACTAAATCCCTGTTTGTTATGTTTGCTTGTTTTTTTTCCTGAAGTAACTCTCCCCTGGAGGGCTGTAGTAGCATTTGGCGAGGTCTGTACGGACAATTATGTAATGGGAAGCGTGCCCTATCGGAGAGTCACGGTGGAGCTGGCAGCGGTGCCGGCGAGGGGAACGGCTTGCAGCAGCTCTGTGCAGGAGAGAAAGGGCAGCACATTGGGGCTGGGGGCCACACATGCCTGATGGCCAGGCAGGGCCACCTCTCAGGAGGAAGAGCCCGTGTCACTGTGGTGGTCCCTGCTGGGAGCTCACCCTGCTGGTGCCACACCTGGGCATTTGCAAACAGGCTGACACCATCTCCCCGTGCGTACCCTAGCCAAAAATCCCCCTTGAAGGCACATTGAATATAGTCCTCATTGTTTTTCTCCTCCCCTCTTCTTTCCAAACAAACACAGAACTGCAAGTGGGAAACTTCTGTTTTTGAGAGGAGATATGTAACCTTCGAAAACCTCAACTTCTCCTCAAACCATGTGTGTCATCACTTGTGCAACCTTCTGTTCAGCAGGAGTGTGAATTTAGCCCTTAGGGGATGTGCTAGCAAGAGGGGGTGACTTGAATTTTTTCTCTTTCCCTTCTAAACTCTCCTTCTGCCCATATCAGGATGCCTTTGTGGAACAGCTTAATGCTTCAGCAGCCTGCCATAGATTGAGCTGGGCACTGGGATTGGTAGGAGCTGAGCAGGGGCCAAGTGTGGTGCAGGGTGTTGGTGGAGTGCACCTCTCCCACAGATCTCACTGGGCATTTCATGCACAGAGAATACATGCAGCTGGCCCTAAGCTGGCTCCTGGCCCTCTCTCCTTTGGCCATCACCACCCAGGTTGCCTACTCTGGCATCACTTGAGCTGTGGGCACCCAACACATCTTCCCTGCCTTTCAGAGGAGGGCCCAATCCAGTGTGTTTATTGACCACAAGAGAGAAAATTAAACTCCTAACAGTGTTGCCTTTGATGAACCTTTATCTAGGGGGAGCCATCCTTCTCACCTCCCTGTGGGGCTGGTTAAAGGTTGTGCCTGAAATTCTTCTAGAGAAAACGAAAAGGAAGGTGGTGGCACAAGAGGGATAAGTGTGGGAAACAAAGCATTTGAAATGGCTCACAAAGGCAGGTCTCTGGTATGGGTCAGCTGCCCCACCAAGCAGCACACTGATGCTGTGTTTGTTTGTGTGACCTCTGAGCATGGTGGAAATGCACCAGAGGGCTCCTGGCTATGGGAACATGACTGATTTTAACAGAGAGCAGGTATAGCCCTGCTGCCAGGGCTATTACAGAGGCAGCAGCGAGGCATTTTCATGGTGTTTTGCATGCATGCACACAGGGCTCCATTGTGCATGGAGAACTGTGTTGAATATGCATGTCTGCATTGCTCATGTGGGGCTGCATTGAATGCACAGGACTGCATCCCACACGCATCTCTGTACTGCACATCTGGCACTGTTTCTCACATGTGGGGTTATATGCACTGTATATGCATAGAGAACTGTGCTTTGCACTCCATCCTGAGGCACTTTGGGTGGGCATCCAGGGTGGGATACCCTCCAGGGAAAGTGGTCAGCTCCATGTAAGCCAGCCTTAGGTCTTCACCAAGGCCTAAGACTTGAGTGTCTGCTTCATCAGGAGTGCAAGGGGTGAGGATCATGGGTCATGCACAGGGCCAGTGTGGACAGCTGTGTGTGTTCCTGCAGGCCAGCTGGGAGGTGAGGGCTCAGCATGCCATAGTGAGCAGTGTTAGGCATTGCACTTACACCACTTGCTCTCAGTTTTTCCTATGCCCAAAACCTCCTGGCTGGGATGTGGTACCAGATCCTGCTTGCAAGCCCCACTGCTGCTGGCCTCTGTTTCTCTCCCTCAGAGCACCTTGTGCTGGGAAGGGGTGCTCGTGGCAGTGTGCAGAAGCCTGGCTGCAAACCCCACAACAGCACAAGAGCATAACATGTTATGTGCAAAAGCATGGAGAAAATCCATTTGTTTTGGGCCAGTTAACATTCTGGAAGGCACAATTCCCAAACAAATTTGCTTTGCATCAGAAGTTCAACTTTACCCGTCTCTTTTATTTCAAGATGGGGAGGAAACATGGCAAAACTGATGTAAGCTTTTCCCCTGGAGCACTTTGGCCATCATTAAGCAGTGATATGAAGTGCACTTGGTCATTGCTGCACCAGACATGGGCTTTTGCATCCTTCTGCAGGCAGAAATGGGAGAGGAACCCTTATTAAAAGATTAAGTTTAATAGCTATTCTTGGCGGGTGTGGAAGCCTGTATTCTTTCTGCAGCTGTCTCAGAGCTGTCCCATCTGGTAAAATTTAGCCGCCTTGGTTCGCTTCACCTGCCTGAGTGTTGATCTGGTGGAGGGAGGTTGGCAGCCACAATGCTGTGCTGCTTCTTTCTAATAAAACTCGCTTGCCAGGATCAACATCGAGCCGGTCGCAGTAATCGGCGCAGCGCTGGTGGTCAGGCTGGGCTTGAGCTTCCTCGCCTCAGCTATGCCCGAGAAGGCCAGAGATAGAGGAGGGAGATAAACCCTGTCATTTACAGTGCCTTTGGACTGCTGCTGGAGGCGCGTGTTGGCACCAACAGTGTTTGTCTGGGGAAGTTTTAGCGTGGTTTGCGGGTGTGTGTCAGCTGGTCCGGGAGAAGCGCTGCTGTGTGTGAAGGATGTGGAGCCCACCAGTCTCTGGTGGCTACAAGGATTTGGGGAGAGGGTCCAGCGCAGGTTGGTGGCTAATGGCAGGGTCTCTGCTGTTGCAGGTAGACCGGTGGGACGAAATAACCGGCGGATCAACCGGGGGATCGTGGAGGAGTGCTGCTTCCGGAGCTGCGACCTGGCTCTGCTGGAAACGTACTGCGCCAAATCCGTCAAGTCGGAGCGGGACCTCTCTGCCACCTCCCTGGCGGGCCTGCCGGCACTCAGCAAGGTGAGCGCAGGGGTGGCTGCCCTCCTCTGAAATAAACTGAGAGAGAAAACATAGGAGGGCCCTGGGTGGAGAGAGCAAACCCCAGCTGCAAGGTCTGATGTTTCTGCAGAGCTTTTGAGAGACAGCCACCGTTGGCAAGGCGTGCCAAGTAGCCTGCCAAAAGTCAGCTCTTAGTAAGGTGGGGAACCAGAGGTGGGCTGGGTCACAGAGTCATAACATGGGCTGGGTTGGAAGTGACCTTTAAAGGTCATCTAGTGCAACTGCCCTGCAATAAGCTTCGACTGGATCAGGTTGCTCAGAGCCCTGTCCAACCTTTCTGCGACTGTTTCCAGGGATGAGGCAATATTTCCATGGGAGGGTTGGAGGTCCAAGAAGGGAATCCCCATCTGGAGAGCAGGCAGGCTTGAGTGGAGGCTGACACTGCTGCCTCTCTCCCTGCAGGAGAGCTTCCAGAAGCCGTCGCACGGCAAGTACTCCAAGTACGACGTGTGGCAGAAGAAGAGCTCCCAGCGGCGGCAGCGGGACGCGCCCAACATCCTGCGGGCTCGCCGGTACCGGTGGCAGGCGGAGGGGCTGCAGGCGGCCGAGGAAGCCAAGGCGCTGCACCGTCCCCTCATCTCCCTGCCCAGCCAGAGGCCCCCGGCGACGGCCGGCCCCCAGAAATGAACCCTGACCGGCCATCTCGATTTTTGATCTCCTGGGGGAGGGCGGGAGGACTGGCGATTCCCGCCCCCCGAGCCCCTCCGTCCCCAGGGCCGCTGAGCCGAGGAGCGGGGCGGCGGGGCACCCTCACGCCGCTCCGGCCCCCACCAAGCAACTGACACGGCAAGGAGGGGATGGCGGCGGTGGCGAGAGGCACCGCTCCCACGGCATCTTCCTTTCGGGGTGGGGGGGAGGGTTGTTGCGTTTCCCACACCTGTTCCGTTCCCCCGCGCCCCCCGGTATTTCCAAACCTGTACTTGCAAAGGGACTGTTTGGCACTTGAACTTTTTTGCTGCCGGGTGCTGCGTGACATCCCCCGGTGCCAATGCCAGAAGACAAAAGAAAGAGCAAGAGGAAAAAAGGATATGAAGTTAAATTCTTTTTTAATCTTTTTTTTTTTTTTTTTTTTTTTCTCGAGAAGCGTCCATTCCGTGTCTTTCTTGACAATAAAATGAAAAAAACAATAGAACAGGGAGAAACATTGAGGGGTAAAAATTTTTTGCCTCATACCCACCCCCACTTTTTTTTTTTTTTTTTTTTTTTTTCTTTTGGTTTTTCTTATTTTTATAACTTTCTTTTGCACCTTTAAAAGAAAAACGTACCTGAGCAGAAGTTCCGAGGAGCCCCCATCTGCGTTTTTGTGTGTGTGCTTCATTACAAGATTCCAAATCGACTTGCACCTTTTTTGAAATCACCGATGACGGGAGAAAGAGAGGAAGAGGAGAGAGAAAGCAAGAAAGAGAGAAGGAAAAGGAAAGGGGAAAGAAGAAAAAGAAAAAAAAGTGAGCTGATGCTCACTTTAAATGGAGGAGGCGTCTGCATTGCACATTTGCCACGGATTTAGTTGATTTATATATATAATATATTATATAACTTTTTTGGCAAAAAAGCACTATTTTTATGGGACATTTTGTGTAGTATCTGAAGAGGGATTGTAATGTTTAAAATGTGTTATGGTGCTAAAGTAAGTTGGAAGGGAAAAAACCCAGAAATAGCAAGGGAGGGTGGGGAGGGAAGGACAAGATAGCGAATACTGAACTTGAAATTTTAGCTTTTCGTTTTAGGAAAAGTGTGATAAATGTGTTTCTTTTCTCTTCTGAAATATAGCTTGGTCATGGCCATATGAGCTAGTTGGCTGTTACTCATGTACACAGATGCACGCACACACAGAATACATCGACACGCATCCTTTTTTTTGTTTTGTTTAAAAAAAAAAAAAAAAAAAACCACCACGAAAACAACACAACCACCGCAACTTAGACTAAAAGGGAACTGTTCTGGACACAAACTATTTTGAATGGTGATGGTGTTGCCAGTTAGAACTCAAGGCCCTGCTTCTGCACGGACCCCCTGGCCATGGAGACCCCTGGAGCTTGGCTTCCCAAACCACGGGGATCATGCTCCTCCCTGTCCTTGCTGGAGTGCTGATGGTGCTGCGGGCAGGCAGCCCTCCCACCAAGCCCCTGCAGGAGCAGCAGTTCCTCGCCTGCCATCTCCTTTTCCTTCTCTTGCCCTTTGCGTCCTTGTCGCCGGACCCCCGCGTCCCTGCCCCAGGAGGAGGGGCTGCCCCTGCCCCGGGGCTGCTGCACGGGATGGGGGGACAGGCAAGGCTCTGGCTGGAGGCTCGGTGGGCAGATGGGTTTGAGAGGTGGGCAGAGGGCTGTAAAATAGGTTGGGTTTAAAATAATATATATTATCTGTCTAGGAACCGTAAAAGGGGGGGAATCAATTACATCTCCCTAATATACTCTCACTTGCTAATAAAATGGGGACACTCTGTTAACCAGTTCTGTACTTGCTTTGTCTTATATATCCATACATTTAAAACATAAAAAAAAAAAGACTACTTGAATTGTATTCTATTTCGTGGTTTGGAGGGGAGGGCTAGGGGGAGTCTTGAGAGGGGGAGGATTTTAATGTATAATCCTTTTGTTTGTTATTACCTTGCAATGTTGAGCCATGAAGCCTTTGTTTAAAAAAATGGCACTGCAATACACGACAAAGAAAATCCTTTATTTATTTTATTAAATATATATGGAAAAGAATGAAAATCAGTCCAAATTAGGGAGGGGGAAAGGGAAGTGGGTGGGGTGGGAAGGCAGAATAAAAACAGAGAAATTGCAAATAATTGACTTTTTTTTTCCTTTTCATGTGTCTTTTTTTTAAAAAAACTTAGTTTTTATTTTTTAAAAAGAGAAGTAAAAGCTTTCCTGGATGCTTTGTACCAAAAAAGAAAAAATTAAAAAAAAAAAAAAAAAAAGAAAAAAAAAAAAGAAAACCTGTTAAGCAAATAAATATCCATCCAGATTATGAAGCCTGACTTTTACTTTTCATTTATTTTTGCTCCTGGGGCGAGAGTTGGGTGGGAAGAAGGCCATGCCAAGAGCCACTCCCTGTGGGGGAACAGAGGGCACTGCAGCTCCTCTTCCAGAATTTAAAACTGCAAGAGAGCATGTGGTACCCTTAAACACAATGTGAAACCTCAGTCCTGTGGCAGATGCCCCCTGAAATCCCCAGTCATCTGCCCTGTGGTTCTTGGTGAGATCTAGGGCTGTTTCCCAGCAGCTGATGGAATTTGCATAGCTTTTACCAGTTTGGGCTGCTCCCAGGGATCTGAAAGCTGATGAGAACTGAAGATGGCAAAAAAGAACAAAAAAATGTTGTGTCTAGGTTGGGTTTCCTGATAGATGGAGCTTCTCTGGGTTCTTGGGGTGGATACAGCTTGTCTTTATGTTTTTAGGAATCCCAAAGATCTGCTTTTCATCACATACAAACACCATGCACCACTGCAAATAAGAGGTAATTCAGTTTGCTTATAGAGCAACTGTGGGTAAAAGAGTGCCCAACATTCCTAATCTGGTGAATCAGTCTGACACCACAATGACTGTGCAGCCCCACTGGCACTGCCAAGGGCTCTGTCATGCTGTGGGGCAAGAGATCTCACCAAGCCCAAGCTCCTGCCCCAGATGACTTGGGCTGGAAAAGATCTTCCATCTCAAAATTGGAATTGCTGATTTAGACCCTTGGAAACACATTTTAAAAACCAATTTCTTTTTTAAAAAATGCAAAAATCAACAACAACAAATTTTCACACAGTTTTTCTTTTTGGATTTCTTTTGGTTGATCAGGGAGGGTTTTGTACAGGTATAGGGCTGACTGCTTCCTCTGGACATGTACTTTACTGCAGGTGGAGAAAGGATGTGTCAGCCTTTCTGACCGTGTTCCAAGACCTGGCACAGGTTTCCTTCACATTAAAATGTGTCCCTATGAAGAGTGAGGACTGATTTCATTGTGGCTTCTGGTTGTCACTGATGGAAATTCTGCTTTTAGGAGCTTTGGTCCCTTTCTGCTCTTTGCTGTGTAACCCACTGTGTTGCAGGGTGTTTAGAGCTAATTAAAAAGCAAGAAGATCTTCAGCAAATATCTTGCTGCATTCCCCAGGAAGGAAAGCAGCAAAGCTGGAAGCACCATAAGGGTGATGATGATGTTTCCAGGCCCTTCATAAACCCTCTGTTTTGTCTTATCCTGTCAGGAGTCACCATGGGGCCAGATCAGAGCAGCTCATTTCTCTGGATATCAAGAGACTTCAAAATGTGGCTTTTGTCTTGTCAAGGACTGCCTTTACTTGCAAGGAGAGGCAGAAGCTGCCTCTGAGCATCATCCTGGCCAGAGGGCGGGGGTCTGGATGAAACCAAACGTTTGCTTTGTCTCAAGTATCTTCTGTCACCTGCAAAGGTTCTTTGCAAGGTGGCAGGTAAGTCATGGGCTCATCCTGGGAATCTCAGACAGCAGGTTTGAGAACAAACCCAAGCCTGCCATGTTTTCTCAGAGGGATGGGCAGAATTTGCTCTGATTTTTGTATTGATGCCTCTTTGTGCAGGCACAGCTCTGAGTGTTTAGCTGCTGGATTGCAGGAGCAAGGGAGGCTGCAGCAGTGATGGCCAGTGATCCCTGGGGAAGCACAACTGGCATGTCTGAGCTTTAATGCACCTCCACATCCAGCCCAGCTGGTCTGGGACCTCCACCTACTGCTCTGCTGACATGCAAGAGGGTGGGGAGGCCAAGGGTATTTCAGCAAAGGAGTCCTAAATTCTGTTTAGAAACTCAGGAACAACTGGGAAAACTACCCCTGCATCCTAGCCCAGCCCCAGCTCTAGCCTCTGGATCTCAGCATTATCATGTAGCTCTGCAGGCAGCAAAGGGCAAATGTTTTTTTGCATAAAACATCTCTTTGGAGAGCATTTTCCCAGGTGATACACAGAGGGATATTGGGGAAGAGGGAAAGTCCAACTTGCTATGTGGAAGTGGCCACACTATGTTCAATGTATAGAAATCAGTGTCTCTGGATTTGTCTGGATAGAGGGAGACACAGGAGAAAAAAACACCACTAACCAACAGGTACATTTCCCTTTCCTTCCCCATTTTACATTCTTCTTAGCTTTTTTTTTTTTTTTTTTTTCTTTTATTTTTTTTTTAATCCAGAATGCAGTTGAGCTGTTACTTAGCTTTCAGTGAATTGCACTAGTGCCATCACAACAAACTGAGCCTCCAAACTGGTTCCTCTGTATCTTAGAGCAGCTACATCCCTTCAATCCTGCCTTTTCTCAGAAGTCTTTCAGTGATGTACAGCACTGCATTAAATGAAGGGGGAAAAACATGTTTGCTGTTCATTAAAATCACCTGTTAAAATCATCTATTATTGTCCACTGATTTTTACAAGGCTGTGAGGAGACCTGAGAAAGGTACTGTTGTACCATGGATTATTTCACTCGTGCACTCAGCAGTAGGCAAGACTCAGATGCTTTCTGCACCTTTTGTGTTTTCATTTGTAACACAGCACCAATAAAGCAAAGCACTTCTAACAATCTCCTGGCAGCTGATAACTTCCCCCCCTTCCACTTTATTTATTTTCTAAAGAGCAGGTGAGTCATAAACTACCCCGAGGCTGGGGTAGCACAGCAATTCCACTGCTCCCAGCGCAGACAAAGGGGGAGATCTGCTTCTCAAAGATAAATAGATCCCATGTCCTAGGAGGGGTCTGCCACTGCCACTAAGGTGCCAGCACTGGCTCTCCCTCCCCCAGGCTGCTGAAGGATGCTCTGGCTGCCAGCAGGCAGTGTGCAGACATAGCTCCAACCTGCTGGAAAGGCACAAGTGCTCACAGGAATCTTGGCCTGCTTGGCTGCTGCGCTCCCAGCTGTGCACGACCCAAGGAATGCACTTGCTCATTAAAATCATGTCAGAGTTTGCAGAGAGCCCTGCGAGAGCCTCTTTCCCTGCCTTCTTCTTGTACCTGCCAACAGCAGGCTGAAAGCTGAGGTTTCCAACCTGCCAGCCTCTGGCTCAGGGACCAGCAATAGCCTGAAGGCAGGAAATTTCTGAACTAGGGTGTTTTTTGACTTGGGCAGCATGGCAGGTCAAACTGGACATGCAAAATGGGCTGGGCTGGTCTTCACTCGGCTGCTTGCAGCTCTGGGTTGGGGTTTCCAGGGCAAGCACAGTGTGCAACAGTGATCAGAGGAGAAGCTCCATGGCAGAACCTCCTTCTTTGTGTGTGTTCTGCAAAGGGCAACATGACACACAGCTCTGACCAGAAAGTATTAAGCACAGTTTTAGATGGAAAAAGACACTATTCAAATACCTGAGTAACTCACAGGCAGAGCAACTGAGGTAAGTGCAGAACTTGCACCCTGTCACCAGCAGTGAAATACTGGTTCCACTTTTCAAAATTACTAGGAATTAATTCAGCTTATGATGACTTTTCAATGCTCTCACATCTTGTTCTTGAACATGCTTGTGCTTCTTTGTGGGCCAGCTATAGAAAGAGCATAGTGCACAATTTTAAGTCCCTGAGGTGAAATGACACCAGTGATTACAATGTAAAAGAATGTATTTGTATGCCTTTCCACGGCAGAAGTACTGGCACAGCCTCTTTGCCTCCCTGTCCCCCCACCAGCTTGCTTAAATGAAGGTCGTGCTCCTTCTGTACAAGACCTCATCCTTCAGCTGTGTCAAACTTGAAAGGAACTGATTAAGAAATGCAGTCAAGAGCCAGGGAGCTTATTACAAAGCTTATCATTGCAAACAAATATTATTTTAAAATAATTTATTAATAGACATCTTCCCCCAAAGCATCCAAGTTCCTCGTCTCATTGCCTCTACTGGCAATGGCCCAGGTGACTTATCACTTCTGGTGGGTAGAAACCACTTCCTAAATACAACATGAAGCCACCTATGGTCACACCTGTTCCAGTGGCAACCCTGTCTTTTGTCTTCTCTCCCTGGATGGAGGAACCAGATCCTTCATTTCACCAAGGTGGCAGCATTTTGGGCACACTTTTCTTAAGCTCCATGTGAGGAGCACAGAGACCTATGGTGTTTACCCCTCCAGCTTCTAGGACAGATTTTTCCCTATTATCCCCCCTTACTGAAAAACAAATCACCAGGAACAGGAATTTTGGATACTTGATTGTCCTTTTGGATACTTGATTGTCTCAAGCCAGAAGGGCACACTGATAACGGTAATCTTTGTTTTCTTCGCAGCTGGGGCATAGCTGAAAAGGGAGGAAGGCAATTAAGAGAATATTAAGACTTCATCTTCCAAGACGTTTGCTGCTGTTCCTCCTCCCTGTCCCCTCTGTTCCCCGTGTGTGGCAGAGAGAGGCAGGAGTATTATTTCTCAAGGCCTAGGCTGACGTCAATACGCAGGGTATTTATTTATGAAATCGAATCAAACAGTGGGGGAGAGAGGAGTGGAGGAAGATGGACGCGCAGAGCTAGCAGCTGCCAAGTTATAATAGAGCAGCAGTCTCCCAGATTTTTTCTCTCCTCTTTCTGGGGGAGGGATGTGATGATCAGAGCTTTGGAGGCCCAGGGAAAGTGAGGCAGAAGAGCGAAACAGGCTTAGCATGGAGACCAGAGGAAAGGTGCGACAAGGAGGGATCATTACAAGGCATATAACCCATTTCTGGTGCTGGGATACTCAGGTGCAGTCCTTATGCAGACATCTGCTTTCAGGCAGGCTCTGAGCAGGCTCTAGCAGTCCTTTCCTCCCAGCCTTTTTAGTCTTTACACAGAAAATCCAGCGTTTCCAGCCTAAAAAATAATGACGCCCCATCCTCATTCCCTGCTTCAGGCTCAGTCAGCAAAATGGCTGTTTGGGGAGCCCAGCACTGAAGTTAAATTGAAGATTAATTTGCTTCCTGCAGTCAGTGAGAAACAATTTTTCAGAGTATAAATTTTGTCCACCAATATTACCCTGTGCAGAAGCATAGAAAGATGAAATGCAGAAAGGGAGAGCAGTTTCTTTTCTTTCCCAAAAAGACACAGGCACCAGTGCGGAGCAACCACAATGGGAAGGGGAAAAGGAGCCTAAGGAGCAAAAGTGACCGAGATAACACGATGCCCTTCAGCTTCAACTCTGGCAATCACTGGGAGAAGACGCCTTTGGGCATCTCTCACCATCCTGGAGGTCACGCATAGAAATGCAAATGGAAGTAGGTGAGGATGACTTTTGTCTTTGTCTCACCTGCTTATAGCCAGCTGGTTAGCACAGGATAGAGCTGGGCAGGAGGGAAAGTGAGCATGGAAATCGAATTCCTCCTCTTTAGCTCTCTGGACTCCTCCAGGTTTATCATCGAAAGCCTTTCCTGCCCAGCTCCTTTCCCAGCCGGAGGAAGTCTGCTGCATGGCATGAGGTGCAGCTGAAGGAACCCTGCAGATCTCCAGGTTTATTTTTGAAGCTCCTGTCTTTCCTGGGATTTCCCTGCTGACTTCCCATTGCCTCGGGTAAAAGAAGGTGATACTTTGGACGAATTTCTTCCTTTAAGGGAGAGACCTTGCAACCAGCATCAAGGTGTCAGCCAGCGCCCAGTTTATTGTTTTTCCAAAATAAGGGAAGAGAGACATGTTCTGGAGATCCGTTTACAAGCCGGACTATCTCCAGTTATATAATGACACAAGCCTGGCTGCCAGCAAATTGTTGCTCCGAGCTGGGAAAGACAATTAGCTCGCCTCTCGGGGCGGCGAGCGCGCACAATGCCGGCTTTGTGCCACCCTGCCACCGGCCCCGGCATGTGCGGGAGACCCTGGCTCGCCCATCATCTTCGGAGGTGGCAGAGGGACGAGGGGAAGGAAAAGCCCCCGCGCCAGGGCGGGGATCCCTGCGCGGGCTGGGGGCGCCGGGGCTGGAGCGCGTCTGCGAGCGCCTTTCCTGTGCCGGCGCTGCGGGGATGCCGGTAAATCACTCGTCGCGCCAGGGGCACGGCGCTGACCCCTCTGCCGAAAATGGGATGAGAGGCTGCGCTGCTTGGCTTCCTGCGCTTCCTGGTGCGCTGATGGATTTAGGCTTTCGCTGAAACTCCTGGCGCTGCCTGCGGAGCCGGTGGAAAAAATGTGACATCTAGAGATGGGAAATGCCTAACCGGCTCAAAAATGTGCTCGCTTAAAAGGGAAAGGCGGTTTCCAGGTGAACTTGCATTCCTGTCCCCAGTGGATGTGGATGGAAGCAGGGCTTTGGAAAATTCAGACTCTGGTCTGTTTCAAGGCAGCCAGCAATTAGGAGAGCCGGCTCCTGCTCAGACACGCACCTGGGCCAAAACAGGCTTCCAGAACTGCATACCTGGCCAGGCAGCAAGGGCCTGCCCCTGCTGTCCCCTTGGCACCGTGGGGCAGCGACATGCCATGGAGCTGCACATGAAGAACACCTCTCAGCTCTCCTACATGCTACAGCAACCCTGGTTTCAGCAGGCAGTGACGCATGGAGAGGAAAGATGGTCTGAAATAAAATACCCGATGTCGTCAACAGCCACAGATTAATTCAGTGAAATCGCTCGTTGCTGCAAGGAGTTAGTGAAAGAAAAACACTGGGAAGAGAATGCTGCCTGTGTGACAAATAAGGGTACACAGAGCTGTGTTTCGCAGGGGAAGTGTTGATAAACAACACTAAACCCTCAGGCTTTGGGGGAGCTAAGTGATGATAACTTGGGGGGCAGAGGAGGCTTCTGCTAGCAGCTTGTTAGTCTCTGAACACGTTTACCTCATCCTCTTCAGTGTTTAATTAAATACAGCACTGCTCTGAACCATTCAGGCAGTTTCTGCTTGCCTAGACAAAGGTGCTTTGCACAATTTTTTTCTGTCAAGAGCATGACAAGAATCCTTATGTTGGTACCACCGGTTGGAAATATTATGTGCAAATCTGCACTGCAGATAAACAAGTACATCCTCTGCTTGCAGAGCTCCCTCATGTTCCTGTTCATGAGGCACACCTGCTCTGCATGCCCATCACACAGTTTCCTGGGTGTCAGCCCATCCCTGTGGATGCCAGTAAAGCCTCAATGCCAGCCATGTACATGCCTAAGACACAATGCTACTCTCAGTCCAGCCCAGCAAAAACAGTTCCTTCTGGAAGTGAGTCATATTTCTTCATCTTTCGAACCACTTCAAGCAATTTGTCTTGCAGACTTTCTGACTACATTTACATAAAATGCATCCTTCCTTTCTTTCTATTCTTGGTTCCATGCATGGGGTTATTTTAGATGGTGTGCTCAGAGGTCACTGTGACATACACGGAGGGGAGAGCACTCTATGCTTTTGGTAGGTACTCTGTAATGTTTATGCAGGTGGCAGGCTCTTGGTTTCCCTGGGCACTCACCAGGGATTTACATGCCAGCACAATGACAGAAAAGGATAAGCTGCTGGCCACTGCCAGAAACGCCACAATTTTGTCTACAAAGTGCAGCTTGTAGACATGAATAACCTCACAAGACCCCTGGAAAAGAAGCTGGGAGTTTGGGTTGCTGGCTAAACTGAGGAGGTGTAAGGGAGGATGGGATCATGGAAAGCTTCCAGGAATGGCTTGTGCATGTGTACGGCATGGTTAGGAACTGTTCCTGCCTGGAATTTGAGTGCAGGATATTATTTATATTCTCAAAGCTCTGCCAGTGCATGGTGCTTGCAGCATTAGAGCTAGAACTCAAGCCCTGAGCAAGCTGGAGGCTTTCATTCACATCTGCAAGATGCAAAAAGACCTTTTGGAGTCTGAAAGGCAGACAAGGCTGGACAGTAAAACAGGCCAAGTCCTTCACAAGTTCCACCTTACAGTTTAGCCTCCTTCCCAACTCAGCCAGGTGTCTGCAGGTTGGAAAAGGAATGACTGGGAGGGATATGAGAGAGTTTTCTGAGCTTGTGAGTGGCCTGGGAGCAGGGATGGGTCAAGCTTTGCTGTCTCTTCCTGTACAAGAGCAGGCAGCATTACGTGAAGTTTGTAGGAGACAGAAGGAGATGGCTCTTCATGCAACAGGCAGTAGATCTGTGAATCTTCTTACCAAAGGATGTTGTGGATATGAGAAGATTGCATGGATTCAAGGAGAGTTCATGGAAGATAAATCCTCCGAGAGTTCCTAAATACATAGAAACTCTATCTGGCTCAGGAAGTTCCTGAGCTGAAAATAGTTGGAGTCTGGGAGAACACTGAGGGGAAGTATTGTACATGCTTGCCCTTGTTCTTACTCTCCCTTGGCTTCCACTCACAGGCTCTGTTGGGGTCTAGATGTCAGGTTAGACAGACCTTTAGTCTGACCCACTAGAGCTGTTTTTATGTCCTTATGTAACTTCATACACAGATAAAATGGATTCTTGCATGGTTCCTTCCCAAAGCTCACCACCCTCAAGCATCCTCACCCACTACCACAGCTCAAGCACCGTGCACACCTTTTTCCAGGTTGCATTTGACTGAGCAGCTGAAGTTCCTGGCTGCTGGCAGACAGATTTTGTGAGCAGCTTAAGGCTTTGTATGCCTGAAAAAAGCTTGCTCTTGGGGTTTGATGCTATCAAGTGTTTGGCAATAATATCAATATCAGTCATGGCTACCTCTCTCACCTCCTTGATGCCCTATTTGTTCCCATCTTAGCAAGGAGTGTCGAAACTATTCTGAACCCAACTGTTTGTTTGCAGCCAATTATAATTCTGCTCTGGTCACCACTTGGTACTGAGTTTGGCTATGGAAATTGAGTCCTTATTGACATCTGTGTTAAAAATTGCTGAAGCTGCCAAGACGTGTAAATCTGCACATATCTCAGATGAACTGCTTTGGGACTTTGTTCATCCTTCTTGGGATATGTTTTAAAGGCTTTATTTGTAGCGATGACAGTCAGAGTGTTTCTCACCCCTCTCTTCCCTGAAAAACAGTATTTGAAAGATGAGTCTTTGAATAACAACCAAGTGGCCTTGTTAGCCTTCCCTTCACCTCTTCTCAGCTGTCTCCTGTCCTGGGTCTCTCGCTGTGACTTCGAGAAACTGCTGTAAACTAAAAGGAAGGAGAATGGCAGTGACCTCTGAAGGGGAATTAGGAAAAAATGGTCTGGCAAAAAAAAGAAAGAACATGAGAAAATACATATACCTGTAGCTTGCTGACCCTCCTCTCTCTCCCAGACAGTTAGAGGCATGCATGGTTACAGCAAGAACTATCTTCTGAGATGAATGCATGAAGATTTTTGGGATTTCATAGCAAGCCATCTGTTGTGGAAACAAAAACCCTAGCTCTCTTGCAGTTCAAAACTTGCTGGGGTCAATGATGTCCAAGTATCAGCATGTTTGCAGCACTGCAGGGATTACTTGGTGCAGAATTAGGGTCCTAACTTTGACATCCTGTTTGTCACACCAACTGTGGATCCCCACTGAGGAAGTTTCAAAATTAGCCAAGCACCACTTGGAGATCTCCAAAAGTGGACTACTGTCACAATGGGTGGAGTGGGATGCTTGTCTCGGGTGACATTCACATTATTGATGCTCCCATTACTTTTTGCTGCTGCTCAAATAATGGCAGAAACTATACTTAGCAGCTTGGACCCTAATGTTTAAGGAAAAAAAAAAAGGCAACAAACCCACCCCTTTTGTGAGCCATTTCCACAACAATAACTCGAAGCAGGGAGGAAAGAGACTAGGCCAAAATATGTATCCCTCTTCACCAAATAAGGACCCTTTTAAGAGAAGGTGCCAAGAACTGCAAGGCTTAGGAAGGACAGGGAGGGCTTTGGAGTGGAAGAGTGAATCAGCATGGCCATCAGGTCACACCCACATGAATAATACCTCTCACTTCCCTTGAATTGTACATTGTAATAAAGACCCAGCTGCCTTTTTTGGTATTCCAGCATCTGCCTGAGAAGAGTCAGATGTGAAATTAGGTTTCCTGTACCTTAATAGATTAATTTAGTTTAAACTAAAAATGAGGGCACATGTACTGTCGGGAGTCAAGAGGCCTCAAATGACATAAGTCTCCCTTTTAATACTATTCTTTTTTGGTGTGTGTGCTCTGTGAATCTAAACATTGATTAAAATGCCTTTTCTTGAAAATTTCTCCCAAGTTCTAGAAGTTTACCACTGCTAGGAACCTCACCTGTGCAAGTGCCACGTGCAAGCATCTGCAAAACCAAAGGTGATCATGTTTCCAGCTGCTCAGTTTCTTGGGACCCTGTGGAGGCACTTCCACATCAATAGGGAAATATTAACTCCTTCTTTTGTTGTCCTTGAAATTCTCTGTCTTAACAGCTGTGCTTTGCCCATAACACATGAGCTCACCTGCCTTCCTTCTGAGCATCTGAAGGAGAATCCCTGGCTTGTGTTATTCATCCAGTGTGCCTCATGGCAGGAAAGATGCAGAGTCTGTATCTTAACTACTGTGGAATATTACAGCAGCGACAGGACTGTACTTCCATTAGAGAATTGCAAAAACCTCATGCTGAAATGTGATGTTTTCCTTCAGAGGCCCATAACAGGTTTCCCTTCTCACAGAGGGAACATGGATGGGAATTTCCCTGGTGACCGTGAGTACACCATCTTTATCTGAAAGTAACTCAAGATAAATTTTTCCATGGAAAAGTTTTCCCTGTGACCTAGTGAAGGCTCTTAAGTGTCTCAGACAGTCCTGGCTGAACTTTCTTACACTTTAAAGTTCTGTGCTGCTAAAAGAAGCATTTGCAGTTTTGCCACAAGATTAGGTCTGTCCCCTTAGTGTTAAGGACATATGACTGGCAGGAGACTGCTTGCCCAGTGAAAAATATGCTACTCCTCACTTCACTCAGAGAATACCAGCTTTTCAGACAAGGTACTATGTGAAAAAGATGGAAGAAAAGTTGTGTAGATATTAGGGTTGCTGAGTGCAGAGTAAACAGACCATGACAAAATCTTCTTCAGGTCCTTACTGCTCTCCCACCTTACAAGCAAACAGTTTTGAAAAGTTTACAGTCCAAATTGGTGCCAACTCTGATTCATGGACATGGCCTCTGGCATGAGGCCTTTTTGCAATTTCCATGCCTCTAAAGATCTAAGACAGTCTGATGGTACCCTCAAACACCAGAAGGCGTCATAAGGCATGTCACTCATTTTTCTGCTATCTTCTTTTTTTCACCTGCCACATCCAGCAGCTCCATAATATGTTTGGGAGTGGACAGAAGGCTCTTGAAATCTTATAAATAAATCTTAAGCCTTGTTTATTCTACCCACTCTGTATTTTGGGAGGTGGCACTGGCTAACTCACTGGGTTTATAGCACAGATTTTTCTGCACTGGCTCTCTGGTTGCAACCTTAAAAACTGACATTAAGCCACTCCTTTTATAACCAGTGCCACTTGTCACCCAGTCCCACCTACTCAGGCAAATGGCAGAACAACTGCAGGTGCATCCCAAGTCATCTCTCAGGGCCATGTCATGTAGTTACACACCAACATTATTTCCTGAGATGGAGCAAACTCAAACCTAATTTTTAACAAGGTGTGATTTCACCTTGTTAAGAAAGGCACCTTCCCCAGCACTGCCATGTTGTTTCTGTGTAGTACTTCACCCAGAGGTAGTGACAGATCAAGAGTGGCAGCTCTAGTGCAGCTTGTGGCTTTTGCTGGCCATGGTTTTCTCCCATGGTTTCCTCCCCTCTGGCCCCTATGTTTCTGCAGTCACCCACAGGCTCAGCTGCTAAGCCCACAGGGTCAAGGGCCCCCCACATCTGGAAGCCCTGACCAGACCAAACTCTGGGGCCACAGCAGGAGCCACCACACTCTTTGCCACCACCTCCTCCCCCCAGCCAGCTGGAAGGAGATGAGAATTTCCATCTCTCTTGTCCCTCTTCCTTCTTAAAGTGCAATTTCAAGGAACTGTGTCAAGTCAACAGTCTGGGACAAAGACAAAAAAAAAAAAAAAGCAAAACAAAAGCCAACAAAAAAAGCACATCCAGGAACACCCTGGAATTTCCTAGTGATTGCTGATAGCAGATGAAAGCCACTGAAGAGCAGCATCGATGATTACAATGATTAATGTTTCTTTCCATGTGAATACTACTGAAAGAGGACAGATTGTGTGCCTTGAGAGAGCAACATTCCTTTGTCTTGCTCATCTGCCCCTTGTGAAGACCTTTATCTGTTTTTCAAATCCAAAAATGGCTCATAAGAAAATAAGTCCTCCCAGCCTCACAGGTTGTGTCATTATTCTAAGCCTGTCCTCTGAAGACTGGTCAAAATTAAACTGACAATACTTCAGCTCTTTCCCCTCCCATTTATTCCTCTCTCTGCTAAGGGGACCCCATTTTAATTATTATTTAGGAAAAGACAGCTGCTTCCTGTTTGTATCATTAATTTATTTTGTTTCCTGAAGGGAAGCTTCGGTGAAAAGAATCTTTGGATAGTTGGAACGTCTTACAAAATATCACTGGCTGCACGGGCCAAGGTTAAATACAATAGCTAGGTTTATTTTTAAATGATTATTATTTTTCTAAATTCATGCCAAAGCAGAGACAAAAATTCTAGCACACATAACTAAGCTTTTACAGTAAATTCTGCCTTTCCTTCAAAACTCCCCAGAAGGGAGACAGACATTCTTAGTTACAACAAAAGCTAAAACACCGATTTCCCTCCAACTATTATGAAAACCAAGGCCAGAGGGAGATGAGGTGCGGTTCCCTTTCTCCAGTTTCTCAAAACCTCATGCTCTGGTGAATTTGATATGCTGAAATCATTCCTGGCCATCATGATAGCCTTCCACAATGAGATGAGTGGCTCGGCGTGCAGCGAATGTTATTTATGCCAATTTGAACAAGGTTTTCAACACTGTCTCCTATAACATCCTTACAGACAAACTGATGGAATATGGATGACATAAATGGGTAGGGAGGTGGCTTGAAACCTGGCTGAAGTGCTGGGGTCAAAGGGCTGTGGTCAGTGGCATGTAACCCATCTGTAGGCCAGTCACTAGTGGTGCACGCCAGGGGCTGATACTGAGGCTGGCACTGTTCAAATTCCTCATTAATGACCTGGGTGATGGGTCTGGGGACACCCTTGGCAAGTTACAGAAACAGAGCACATGGTTGTGGTGCCTTTCAGAGGGAATTCAGGAGGCTGGAGGTATGGGTCAAGAGGAATCTCACAGTTTTAAGGGGAATGGGATGTCCTGAACATGGAGAAGGATAACCTCAGACAGAAGTATGGACTGGGAGATGGTCAGCCAGCTGGAAAACAGCTCTGCAGAAAAAGACCTTAATGTTCTGGTGCACAACAAGCTGACCATCAAGCCAGCAACCTCATGGCAAAGATGCCAAAAACATCCTGGGCTTCATGATGAAGAGCACTGCCAGCAGGTCCAGGGAGGTGATCCAACCCTGCAGAACTGTGTCTACTCCTGGGTGTCCCAGTACAAAACATGGATGTGCTGGAACAAGCCCAGCAAAGAGCCCTAAATATGATTGAGGGATTACAACATCCATCATGTGAGGAGGGACTGGGAGAGCTGTGACTGCTGAGGCCAGAGAAGAGAAAGCTCAGGGGGATCTTATCACTGAGTATAAATACCTGATGGGGGAGGAAAGATGAAGACAGACTCTTCCCAGTGATGCCCAGTGGCAGGATGAGTGGCCATGGGCACAAACTCTTCTAGACTGACAGTGACACACAAGCCATACCCCAGTGCCATCCTTGACTACGTGAGGAGCTGTGAGCTCCACTTTGCACCAAGCCAGGTCTGCTACAGCATTTTTGGAGGCTGTTAGCACTGTTCATTTCTAAGCCCTCCACCCAGCCCCCATTCACCATCTCACTGTTTTGGCCTCATCCCTTCCATTTGTTTTAGCTGAGGCGCCCACTGGCCCCGGAAGCCTCTCTGCTGTCCAGTCTTCCTGCTGGGAGGAATTATTTGGCACCAGCACTATAGATCTTTTCACAAGACCAAAGATTATGGGAGGTTTTATTTAATGCACATGAAGTAACCCCTTGCCCCCCGCCCTGTTTTTTCTGGTTTCCTTTCTTGTGTTTGGTTGTCTCCTTCACTAGGAGCTTTCACATGCCAAGTTGCTTTGATGGAAACCACCACTTGAGAAAGAAAAATTGTACGAGCTCTTTCTTTTACTCCCTCTTTCTATACTGAGTATAGCTTAAAATTGAATAATGAACATTTGTTTTCTTAGAAGAGTATTCAACACTGCAAATTCAGCCACGAAGATATACTCCAAAGAATGGTGTTGAAAACACTTAACAACAAAGCAGATAAGGTTTTATATATAGGGAAAGCAACACTTTATTCCTTGCACATCAAGTGACTAAAATGACTGACAATTCACTGCTAGCTAAATAACTTCACCTTGAAGTGAACACGTAGTTTGGCAAAGTTAAAAGCTACTGAAAAGCAACCTTTCAGGAAAAGCAGCAGATAACTTTTGGTGTAAGCTAAGATTGCTGACAGCAAGGCAGTGCAGGATTTCCAGCAGAAAGTGACTGCTGCACATGGGCTGGCGTAGAGGAGGAAAGGTGGAATGAGCAATGTGCTGGAGAAGGCACCTCCTCCTACGCCACAGAAACGTGGCACCCTTGGGCTGCACATGACGAGCAGCATGAATGAATGAGCGCTGCAACCGCACACAGATTCAACTTCTGCCACATCCCAGGGTTTCTTCCCCCAGGAAAGAAATCATATTACAATGTGCATTAATGAGCAAGGCTGTGCAGGCAAGAACCAGTGTTTACAATTGTGACTGAATTTGAGGTTCGTCCCCCCAGGACTAACTGCAGCCAGTCCTGATGGTTCCCAGCGTTGTCTGCAAAGTGGTTAACACGTACAATGCTGCTACAACATTTCCCAACTGCACCCATGTCCAAGGCTGGGCTCCCACTCCACTGCTGCAGCTGGCTGAGGCACAGCCCTGGAATTAGAAAAGACTTGAGCTTTATTTTTTCTCCAGGAGATGGGCGGGAGACTTTTGATGGTACTATTTCCTGCTGGATGGACAGAATTTAGAAGAAAAATAAAACTTTAACCTCTTCACTCAACTATAGTGAGAAGACAATCTCACCATTGGGCAAGGTTTATTCTGCTGGGAAGCTCAGGCTATTCCCATGCTGGGTATAACACAAGGTCAACAGCAGCAGTCTCCAGGAATATTAATCTTTCACCCCTCAGACTGTGCCATGGGTAATTAATCACTTGATTGCATAACTTCTTGTAAGACAGGAAAAATAAGCTGCCTTTGCCAGCTTTTTGGACAAGCTATTTCACATACATTTGAACTTTCTTCCAGTACTTGTTGGGTTTTGATTGCAATGAATGAATTCCATCCAAAGCCTTTCCCAGCCGTGGAAGAGCCAGACAGCATGGAGGCGCACAATGTCCCAGTGCAACACTGGGGAGTGGGTCACTGTTTTAAGGGGATCTGTTCAGCCTCCCACTGGGTGGGGAAAGGTACAGCATCCAGCAGAGCAGCTCAGCCCAGGGGGAATAGCAGAGTACCACGTTACCCTGCCTTTTACATCTGTATGCAATTGAAAGCAGGATCTGGCCGAGTTGCTGCTGACCCCAGAGAGCTGCAACTTGCTTAAGAGCAAAGAAATCGTGGAGTTTAATCCTAGAAAGTGAAGTTGTGTTTTACTACGATCACCTGGGACAAACCACTGTGATAGGCCCAGCTGCAGGAGATCTTCAGGCCCTGGAAATCGTGTAATGCTGTGAGGGGTGTTGAGCCAAGTGTATTGCTGGAGTGGTTGAATATCAGCTAATCCCACCTCCCCAACATGCTGCAGGACTCTATCTTCCTTTCTACAGCTTTATTAAATGGCTGTGAGAAACCAAGGTTTTCTTTAAAAACATTTTATATGAGGTGGTAATGAAATGGGAAACAGTGATCCAAGGCTATCTCATGCCTCATACTCCCATAAACCAGCTTGCTTCTAACCCTGAGCCTCCAATATTCGGGTGAAGGTGAAGGCATTCCTGACTGCCTCAATACTGGCACAGCCTTCAGCAGCTCTGAGCATTTCACCACCCCACTGCTGCCTCCCAAAGCAGGTGGTGGCCATCCTTTGGCTCTTCAGATTGCCCCTGCTAAATATTTGCTTCCCACCAAACCATCTGAGTGGCTCAGAACATTTTCTTCCTGTGCTGCCTTGACTTAATGGTGATACATGGTGACATGGAAGCAGTCATGAGTTAAGTGTTCTCCTGAGTCCTAAAGTGGAGGGTTCCCAGTCACACACTGAAAAAATATTTAGTGGCTACAAGAACCAGAACTAGATGAGAGCACTATTCCTTAACAGGTCCTGGAAAAGCATTCAGGAAGCTTGGTTTGAAAGTGTTCCTGTAAAGATCACTTTGTCCTCTGGCTCTAGGCAGCCCTTTGGCAAAACCTGAGAAAATTTCCCTGTATTGAGTGTTTTGAGATCCTTGCAGGAAAGATGCTAATAAAGTGGGTGCCTTAGATATGGCTGTGCAAGGCTACTTCTTGCTGCAAGTGCTACAGGTGACACATGGGGAACTGGCACAGTGAAATGCACATTCCAAAGCCACAATGACTGGGGACAAGAGAGCAGACCAGAAATCCCATGCACATGCAATCACACAGCAGATGCTGCCATAGAGGGTCACGCTTGCAGCTTGTCTGCTTAACCTAAGGCTCCCCAAACACCTCTGGAAGAAAGGAGGCAGAGAGCAACTCCTCACTTGCTCAGGGCACCAGAGACCTCCAAGAAACACCCTACAGCTTTTCAGCAGGTAGCTCTGCCTTATGCTTCATGGAGCAAAACCATCTATTAAGCAAGTTGTGGTGAGAGTTCTGGTATATTCCCAGGCAGGCACTGTAACTTTTGCTCCTCACTGTGCAATGTGTGGCCACCAGTGGGTCATGCTCCATCTGGCCACACTTAAAGGGCTATCAAGGATAGGTCACCCACATGAATTTCCTCCAACTCTGATGTTGCACCAATGTAATGACATGACGCCGCTGAAATACAGATAAATTAAAACCAAGGCCAGGCGCAGCTATTCCCCAGGTACCTTTCACATGAATAAACAAGATAAAGTCTGGGAGGAAAAGCACAGGAAATGGTTCTATTTACAGCATGATCACACATCTTCCAAAAGCAACTGAGCCAGCTGGACAACTTACTATCTTGAACCACTCTCCTGCTGCAGGATGCTGCCCCTTCAGATTGGTTGGCAAGGAACTGAAAGTAGCTCAGAAAGCAACCGCCCAGGCAGTTCAGACATCAGAAAGGATAACAACTTCTAACCAGCAACAGTGAGATGCAGGTGAGGACAGAACAGAGGGGCTGGTGCCTTCAGCCAAATGGTGAGTAACACAGCAGGCAACTAGATGGTTTTGAGACAGCAGCAAAAGAATCGGTAGGAACCAGCTCACCCAAATATCTCATGGCTCATGGACCATGAAGCATTCCAGTTTCCATCTGTGGAAACCTTGCTGCCATCTCAGTCTCCTGGAAGGAGAATCTGCTTTAACCAAGGTTTAGCTACTCCCATGACAGAACCATCTTAGGCCAGAACTTAGGAGGTTCAAAGTAACTGCAAAAATCTTCAAGAAATGATATTCCATATTCACTTGATAAGTGCAAGAAAGCCTTACCCATTGTCTTCCTCACTTTCTCCACTCCTAATAGAGGAGAAGAAAAGAGGAATAGCATAGTCTGATGGGGAGGATCACCTTATCATGACCAGCTACAGAGGCTTTGGGATAATGACATAGACAGTTACAGATCAGCTAATTTATATTAAAAGTAATGGAGCATCTAAGCTGAGCAAGCCAAGGATTGTGTTTTCTTTAGCAAAATTCAAACAGACAGCTGAAAGTGAGGCCACTGGTCACTGCTGAGTGGCATCCTTACATTGAGTCTTGAGCAGTGGTGGACAAAGCTGTTTTTCAGCAAGGTGATCCATGGTGGCATGGTGGCCATCATCACCAAGCCCCTCTGCTCTTCTCCAAGAGCCTGAATATCAGGCTCCCATGATCTGAGTTTTGAGTAATTGCTGCCATCAGGAGCAACTACTTTTTTCCTGACTGCAATCAAACATTCTATTTTGATAAACTAAAGGTTAAATCACCCTGCATTTTGCACACGAGTGCAACCGTGTTTGGATGTGTGAGTGCAGGCAGGAAGTATTGAGGGCAGCAAGGAAAGCTTCAGGTTATATAATATCTGGAGTCTGTGAGTTAACATGAGATTGCTGCTGCCTCTTGCATTTCAAATTTTCCTGAGCAACTTTGTAAAGCGTTGGTGGGGTAGAGGAAGATTTTGCTTTTCTCATTTACAGGACAGCTCAGCCAATGAGGCAACTGAATCAGTGGCTGTGGTGGGACATTTGGTCCCCAGCATAGGAAACATATGGACTAACTGGAAAAAGTCCAAAGGAGGGCCACCAAGCTTATTAGAGGGATGGAGGACCTCTCCTATGAGAAAAGGCTGAGAAAATTTGGGTTGCACAACCTGAAAAGGAGGCGGCTTCAGGCTGAACTAATTTCAGCCTTCCAGTATCTGAAGGGAGCTACATGAAAGATGGAAAGGGACTTTCTAGAAGAGAATGTAGAGACAGGACAAAGGGCAATGGCTTCAAACTTAAAGAGAGTAGGTTTGCATTAGATATTAGCAAAAAATTTTCACTTGGAGGATGATGAGACACTGGAACAAGATGCACAGATAAGTTGTGGAGAAGTTGTTGATGGGGCTTCACTTCCAGCCCCATCTCTAGAAGGTTGGATGGACTGTGAGCAACCTGCTCTAATGGGAGACCCCATCCACAGCAGGGGGTTTGGAACCAGATGATCTTTAAGGTCTCTTCCAACCAAAACCATTCTGTGATTCTATTATTCCCTAGGTTATTAATGTCTAAATACCTGCAAAACATTTTCATTGCTACCTCCTTACTAGGGAATGGAGAAGAAACATCTCAATATTATTTCCAACTCAGACATGATGAAGATGGGTAATCCCTTTCCAGGACAGTGTTTTAGCTGGGTCTTCAGATTGTATTCTATGCTAATTTGCTTGCTTTGTTTGACCTTCTAGAAGATACTTGTCCCACTCCTCCTAGAATTCTGGCATTTTTGGGAAGCATTTGACATAAAAACTAAGGAGGATGTGAAGACTCATCAGCTACCTGCTGTAACTAGACTGCATTGCATCATAAAACCTTTTCTCTCCCATGGATTGCACAGAGTGGAGAAGTGTGTTACGTGGCAGGACAGCAAAACCTTCAAGAAAGTGACTGTCCCCATCAAACAGACATGCAGATAATTTAAAAGACCTAAATAAATTGTTCCTTCAGCAAGACTTTCAAGGTGTTACCATACCAGCAAAGAGGTGTCCAGGTCATGATTGTCACTGCTAGCTTGCTTTTTTTAGGGAAAACTTACCACTAGCAGTGGAATTTGTGAAGGTAGAAGAAGATTTCCACACATACATCTTTCCAGGGATGCAATAATTATTTTACCACCTATATATTCTAGGCCAGACAGTTGGAAAAAAACAAACAAACAACAACAACAACAACAAAAAAAAAAAAACCTCAAGGAATTTTGCTCAAAATGAGCCAGTTGCTGTGAAAACGTCAATGTCCTGGGCTGTGAATTTGGCTGCAGAAATTCAATAACCAAGAAGCACCAATATTTTGGTTGGGAAATACTGAAGCCACATGTTCTGTTGGAAACACTATCCCTCCAGTTTTCCTGCTAGGTGCCATTAACCCTGTCACTCTTCACACCCTGCTCCATGCCCATTTGAACTGCAGGCCCAGCCTGCAAGTTGAATGGAGCATAGCTGTGAAACAGCATGGGGACTGGCCAGAATGCAGCATCCTCTGATAACTTGGCCATGTGGTCCTAGTTTACACTCTCAGGGTCTTTAAGTGACTCCACTGGCTTTAGCAACACAATCTTCTGAAAATGTATTTAGCCCACCAACATGACCTTCACAGTGCAGCTGCTTCCAATCTCCACTGCTTGCTGCTCACCAAAGGGCTCCAGAATGACAAGAAACCAGCACCTGTTTCTTGGCCCAGAGCTTTGGATGTTCATAAGACAAAGTTTGTCACAAAATTGTTGTGATGCCAATCAAGGGAGACCAAGAATCTAATGGTAACCTTGGCATGTGTACCCACTGTAATATCCCTCACCACACCAGGGTGCGGTGCCTTTGCTTTCAGCCACTCATGTGCCAGGAAAAATTGAGGCAAGAAGAGAAAAAATAAGCATTAAACTTAGGACAATTGTCATTGCATGTTACCAGCTTCACTTCCCTATTGCTGTGGAGATGGGGCATGGAGGAAACTTGGATTGTCCCACAGCCAGTTTTGGATCACTCTGTAGATGGATGTATTATTGACACCCATGTTTTTTCAAGAAGAGAGTTTCTGTTTGCCAAAATGCTTCTGAAGCCTGTGCAGACTATGCTGTCCACCCCAGTGCTCATATATATGCTCACATTGCTACTCAAAACACCTTGCAGACAGCACAGCTCCTCTAACATCAGGGAGAGCTTAGTGTGACAGGCTCCCAAAATATGAAACACAACCTGAGCAGCCTGTCTACCAGCAATTAGTCCTTGACACAAATGACTATGGGTTGTCCTATTCATTCAGCCATCCTACCATCCTCTGGCTGTCAGAGCACAGTGTATCTTCAGCCACTGAAATAAAGAAGCTCTGAATTCTTTTTGGCAACTGTGAGGAGCTAGACTGGCCAGCAAAAGATGAAATCTCCACTAGGTCAGTAGGTTTTTTTTTTTCTTTTTGCAAACCATGTGTTAAAAATGCCTTCCCGCCCAAGGAGACTTCATACAAGGGAAAAGTAAAGCTAAGTTACAACTTCTTAAAAATAGGACACAGTATTTTATATTTTCTCCACTCCCCCAATACTGTGCAGAGCCACCCCACCCACATGAAACTGGTGTCTGATTCACTTTCATGTCTCACTTGGAGAGAGGCTTTCCACCAAAGGGGGCACGTGGTCAAAACCATGACATTCAGGGTGGTGCTGCCTCTTTACACTTCAAATCGACTCAAACAGCTTTATATCTATGACTACAGGGACCTTTGCAGACACACGAGCATTACCAATGGGAGAGACGTGTTGTCACATCCTTGCAGCAAGTAAAGAGATCAGATCTTCTGGAAAATTAGTCTTATTGGGCCAAGCTGACTCAGTGGCTCAAACAATCAGACTTCTCTTCTGTATTGGTTCATGTGCCGTGTGACTCTCCTCAGGCAGCAAGTTGCTCTCTGCTATTCTGGGAACACACATTTGACCTCTGTTACATGGGTTTATTGTCAACATATGTCCACTGGGAGCCTCAGCAACTTCTCCCATTGTCTATTGTCTTATAAACAGGCTTATAAAAGCGCTGCAGCAGAGTCAATAATGCACCAAAGTGGAAATTGCTGGTAACTCAAAAGCTCAACTTTCAACTTCTGTGTCTTGCAGTGCTAGGAGAGGCGAGCCAAGGGGGAGGAACATGCAGCTTGCTCTTCTTGATGTCCTCATGGTTTTACACTTGATTGTGTCAGGATGCAGAGCTGCCATGCTGCTACAGGGTTGCTCCATGTGTGGCAAGGAGGAGTCCACTGATGCCAAAAGTATTGTGTGAACTGGGCTTCTTGGTCTTCAACGGCTTCAAGGGGAAAAACTGGAAAAGGAAAAAGAGGAAAGCTGGTGGCAGAGCCAGTTTTCTGGCTGACCCTAAAGTGAAGTGTAATTTCTTCTTTACCAAAGCTCCCAGTGTGTGGCTGAGCTATTGTAGCAAGCACAGAAAAATCTGTGTTTTTGCAGTTAACAACAGTGAAGTCACTCAATTTAATGCATGAATGAAACAAATCCTTGGGAGCATGTTCACCCAAGGGAAGGCAATATCCCATGAGATCAGTTTCGTCATCTGTAGTTTCATAACCCTCAAGCCCCAAACTTTGATGTGCAAAGGCAAAATCCCCTCTGATTTTTGAGATGGCCCCACCACTTCCAATTTGCTGCTGTGGCCAAGCAAACAAAGGACATGCATTTTGGGAAACAGAGCTAAGTTCTTCCCCATGCCAAGCAGCATCCAACATCTAAGCAAGACACAGCTTACTTCTTTTCCTGGGCCACCAGATCTGACAGAGGGAGCAGGAAAGGACAAAATGGGAATACCAAAGGCTTGCATTAGTGCTGCTGCCAGAGGAATTCTATCCACTTTGGTGACGGCAAAGGGGACACTACATCCCTCAAAAGCCATCAGTTCCAGGGCCAACCATACACCAGCTGGTGGGACATGCTGTGCTGTTAACCACTAATGCTCAGCCATGGGCAAAGGGAAACTATCAGTACAACCAGGGCTACACAAGAATGAGAAGAGCAGAATAGTAATTAAAAAAAAAAATCACTTAACAAAGAGGAAAATAGAGCGGAAACATGAAAGAGACAGACAAGACATTGTGGACTCCACTAGACACCCCTGTTGCACCTCTTCCCACATGCCAGCAAAGGTGGTGAGGTCAAGAAAGAGTTTTGAGTCTCTCTTTATATTTTTAATGCACTTTCACTGTGTCCTCTCCACTGTCCCAGAGCTGTTTACTGCCGATGGTCATGCCTCTTTCACCAGGAAAGCAAAGGCTCCCATCCCAACTGAGAAAATTCAAAAGTTGCTCAAGTGTCTGCAAAGGCTATGTTGCCCTGTTTTCTGAAGGCAAAGCAGTTTTATCTGGAAAAGGAAGAAAAACATTTAACAGCAACAGCAGCAACAACAACAAAAACTGAACAACCCACGGTGTTTGTTTACAAGAGCACATTCATTGGTGTCTGGGGGGTTGACTCAGTCCAAAATGAAAAGGGGTGGCACCAGGCAAGCTCTGCTGATAAACAAGCTCACCTCCCACCATGAGGTGCTCTGAGAGCTGTCTGCCCTCACCTTGCCAGGCAGCCCTAGCTTTCCTCCTCAAGGGACCCTTCCCTTCCATGAAACCTTGTGGAAGGATGGCTTTGGGGCACTGATGGGTGAGCAGCTGCCACCCTTCACTGTGTAGCTCCTGCAAGGTAGACAAGGGTCTTGGCATGAAAATCCGGGGTCTATGTCTGCTAGGGCATCCCAGTGGATGCAATGGGAAGGTCTCACATCCACATCTCTTTGCTCTGCATGGCTGTGTCCCTCCTTGGCCCCTTGCATATCTGACTACATGAAGGAGATCTCAGCTTGTCTTACTTGGCCCATGGAGAAGAGCAGAAACTCCCACAAAGAATGCCAGATATCATCCAACTCAATCTGCCGCCATCTCACCAACCACAACTGTGTAGGCAAGACAGAAAGGTTGTGCTTGAGCTGCTCCTGGTGCACAACACATCATCAGATCATGCAGCCTGATTCAGTGATCAAAAGGACACAGTAAAGCCATCAGGATATGTGCTAAGATGGGCATAACATATGTAAAGGGAAGGCAAAGTAAAAGTCTCAGAAATAGCATCTGTGATTCACTGGCCATCCCAACTCAAGTTGCAAAGTACAACTCACCCAGCAGATGCACATCCAAAACACCTCCGAAAGATTAACACTCATGCACTTTCTGAAGTGTCATTTTTAGCTGTGATTAATATCTGAATTTTGGAGTTACTAATACTATATTACTTCTCAAAAGGGGGTCAGCTTCCTTCAATAGAGCAAATTTGAGATTTGCTCTGAGCTCTGAAAAGAAATACTTTTAAAGGTGCAGAGTCTCAGTCTTGCAAAAAAAAAAAAAAAAAATCAAGTAAAAGGATCGACTCTTTAGAGCCATCAGCACCTTCACGTCTCACTGTACAAAGAGAGAGGAGTCCATTTCCACCCTAAGCCCAGGCAGTGGGAGTGTACTTTTCTTATATTCTGTCCTGTAGAATACTGTTTTCTCCACGTCCAGCCCAACAGAATCTGTGTCCATGTCAGGATGTAGGTGAGGAGAAGGGCTTTTGGAGGGGAGATATTGCTTGGCTTCAGGACTACCCCACTCTGCATGACCACCATATCACCAGTAAATGGGTATGCAGCTTTGGTTCTACAACTGCATTACTCAGCTGATCCTCTTTCAGCTCTGATTTCACTTTGCTATTAAACATGGAAGTAAAGCAGCTGTTTGGACCCTAAAGCTTAAAAACCTCAGGAGTCACAAATCTTCCATTTATGCCTTTCTTATGTGGTCTAGACAGATTTTTCAGGCTTGTAGCATCGTCTGAACCCTATTTTCCTTAATTTTGCCTCTGAAATTGGCACTGAAGTCTGTTTGCACTATGTAATCAAAAGGTATATTTGTCACCGCAGCACTACATCTCGCATGGAAAATGGTCTCTCTCATTTCTTCCCCCTGTAATTCTCAGAGTGGCTTGGCACTGTCAGGGACAGGTGCTTAGGAAATGCTGATTATATGGCAATTTCATGTTATTGCATGAAGCTGAAGCTTGTTCGCAATACTGATAGAACAGAGGGTTGAATTTTGAATTTATTAACAGCATGTAGGCTGGGAACGTGAATAGCTGGCAAACCTGCATCCTCTAGCATCTGTAGAAAGACATTATGAATTGGAAAGCCCTTATTCCATTAAGAAATGGTTCCAGAAATCCAGGGCACAAGTGGCAAGTGCTGATTGGCTACTGGCGATGTCAGACACATGTCAATAACATTACTTAATGGGTTTTCCTCGTCTTTATTCACAAGTTCCATTTCATGCAGCCATTGCCCCAAAGGGTAATTATGACACTTTTTGGGTGGCTTTGCTCTTTTGGCCTTTGGCCTCATGCCTCAGAAAACCACCCAGGGTATCCAATCTCATAGAAAGTCTTTGTGGCCAGTTGTGCTTTCTGGAGTAAGTACCTTTTTCTTTTTTTTTCCCCCCGTAACTTAAATAAGCCATGTAAATGTTTCAAAATACCCTTAGTTTCCATCAGTCCTATGACATCATTGCCCACCCCAAAGGACAAGCTACGCCCCACACCTCTGGCCAGCTGAGGAAAACACCACTGGTAGGATGCTCATTTTTCTTGGAGCGGAATAACACATACGAGAGCATGTTCTACGTGAAAGGACATTTTGGAGCAACTGTTTTACTTAACACTGTATATTTACACAGTTCTCCTGTCTTCAAACACATGACGCAGTTGGGAGCCTCAGAGCTGATATTTACCTGTTTTAATATATCTCAGGATATATTTGGGTTTGGGTATTTTTTGAAGATGAGTGACAAGACTCTTTACCCATGCACTTTCAGTTTGCTTCAAATTTGAAGTTGATTTTTATACCATATTATAACCATATTTATTTAAGTTTCCCTCATTCTGTCAAAATCTGTTTACACAAAGAACATTTGTTTTCACTACTGCTTGTGAGGAATGAATATAATAAGTGCCATGGGATTTTAAGAAGTTGAGAGAATTAGAGTTTGGAAACAATACATTCAGCTATTTCTTAGGGGAAGATTCATGGAGCACGGACACATTCTCCACTAAATCTATCAGAATGAAGTAGTTCTCATGGACACAAAGCATATCCAGTCTCTTCTCAAGTTTCAAACATATTACAAAATAGTGAGTTTCTGAAGAAAAATGAACAGGACCTTTTTTTTTTTTTTTTTTTCCCCCCAGGAAAAAAAGCAGAAAGTGGGTTAAGGTAATTTTGCTTGATGAAGTTGAAATCTGGAGTCTGGCACTGAAAGCTGGTGTCCACTGCTACCCAACAGCATCATTTTCCACTTATATTGCTTCACCATAATGTGTACTGAAACAAGAGTTATGACCAAATTATTTGTCAGAGGTTGTTTGTTGTAGCTTTAATGCACCACTGTAAATTTCAGCACGTACTGGACTGGGTAATTCTGGTTTTAAGACTATCATAAAGAATATTTTAGCCCATCAAAAGCTGCTTGCATGTAGGGATTTGCTTCAACATTTCTGTATCCCAGTGGATACAATTCTGAAGCTTTGATTTGCAAATAAGAAAAGGCAAAAAAGAGGGGTCAATATATACCATATTTTTTAGTATTATTTAGGAAATGAACAGAGCAGGTGCTTATAAGGCAATTCTCCTCTCATTTGCCACTGAGATGCAGATTGAGTAACAGCTCCCCAAAAATCAGCATTGGCATTACCAGTTGCAAATGCTGACATTTTATCAAAATTAATGTAATTTGATTTTAGAAATTATACTACCCTTTATATTTCAAATATTCCTAGGAGATTCCCTCTGCTATCTGGAAAATAATGAAGTGTGTAATGGGTTATTCCCTTCTTGACTGTGTCCTAAGAAGCTACATAGGGGTATTTCCATTGAAGCATTAAAAAATTAAAAAAAAAAAAAAAAAAAAAAAAAAAAAAAAAAAAAAAAAAAAAGAAAAAGAAGACAACCCCTTTGTACTAAGCCTTTAATTACAGATTTACTTGGATGCAAATACACAGCCAAATGATATATTTAAGGTATGCATGAATACCAGACAATACCCCATTTTCTGTACTCTCTATGGAGGTCTTTAAACACAATTGTAATATAGCTTGATTCATTTGCATGTCTTCTGTAGGAGACATCTCAGTTATTTTGTCTTTTAAAGTCCCTAAGCACCAACCACCCAAAAGCTGTTTCTGGGGATTTGTTGTTAGAGGGTAAGCTCGAATATATTTATGATCCACTTAGTTTCCCTGTCGCCTTAAACCTGGCAGTCCATCATGAGCTGACAACGTTTTCCTGCAGAAAAAGCTTTGTGGCAATTATAATTTTCTTTACTGCTCAATAACAAATGGTTTATTTACTTACCAAAAGCCCTGCAGCCCTCTCCTGCCCTGCAAAACACTAATTCCTACCCCCCACCCTGTGCCAGGTTCTCCCACCAAAAAAGCTTCCAGCATAAACTGCAGTGACCATGAAGCACAAGGACTTGCAGGAGACAAGCAGTGCCTCCCAAAGAAAGCACCCTCAGAAAAGTAAATTATCTTTTATCCATGGCCTTTCTTGGTTAGAGAAGCAGTGTGACTTTTCTCCTCCTTTTCTCAGAGCAGCCTCCAAACACCTATTCTTGCTGTCAGTCTTAAACCCACGGAAAAATAAAAGTCACCTCTGCTGGGCAGCCTGCAGGAACACAGGTATTGCTAGGGAACTTCACAATGTAAGATGGCAACAAGAGTCCTCAGCTGTCCAGAGAAAGTCACCAGAGAAGGGCCAAGTCCTCAGATCTTCCCATTTGAGGTGAGCTATGATGCTGGACATCACATTAACTATTCAGTGATCATTGCTATTGATGGAGGACTGCTCCTCTCCGTGCTCAAGGCTTGGCCTCTCTCCTAATCAGCCTTCCTGAGGCAATAAATTGGCAACAGTGCATGTGTCTTGTGTTCCTCATAGGGAAGAACATGGAAATTTGAAGGGTTCCTCCCTTGAGTTGCAGGGTAAGATGCCAAGTAATCCTGCTCATGCCTTGACCAGGATGTCTCATGAAGCTTGGCAATGAGCTTGCTCCATGCTGTCCTTATCCTCACATTAGCTCTGCAGCTTATTTGCTTTTCATTTCTGGAAATCATTTCCTAAGAGGCCTGGGCAGGTATCTTTGATACTTTTTCCACCACATATTCAGCACAAGACCCATGAGGTGGGAAGCCTTCTGAGATTACAGATGGTGCACAGAAAAATAATGCAATTTGTGCGAAGTGTCAACTGAATTGGAACTTTCTGAGTCCCAAAAGTGACCACCAATCCTCAGAAAGCCAGTGGAGAGTCCCATCACTTAAGCCAAGTCACACAACATATTTGTCTCATGACTAGATTGACATGATCCAAATTCAGGGATGTTTTTTCCAGGCCGCAAGCTGGTGAAAAGCAAATATAATTGTTCTATGAACAGACTCCTGCATTTGTTTGGGGTTTGTCATTTCCACGGGCCTCTCATTAATAAATGAGTACACAGGAATATTCACATAACGTTAATGGCCAGGGGGCATTTCACGGAAGATTTGAAGTGACTGGTCCCAGAAAAATCATGTGAAGTCTTTCCATGGGTTAAGCAATGAGCCTGCTGGCTCCATGAGGTGGCTCTGGTTTGTTTTGCTACCTTGGGCTCGAAACGAACAGCTGTGCTCAACCACGACAGCCACAGGAATAAAGCTGGGCAGATGATGCATGCCCTGGCTCAGGGATCACACTCCGTGAGGTAGGATTAGGGAAGGCTCTTACCACCCTCTCCGAGCTCCACGCACACATCCCTGCCCTCCCTGATAGCCACAGCCCCCTCTCAGCTGCTGTTTATTTTTCCTCGATTTTATAGTGTAAAAGCTATAGAATAAATAGCTCATGTGGGGGGAAAGCAAAGCACCAAGCTAAAATAGGAAATGTAGTCTCAACGAGGAGAGGAGAGAGGCAGACTCCTGCAGCTAATAATTCTCTGCGTGGCCTAGAATAAGCTAAATCAGGACTGTTGGGAGGCGTCCCCAGGGATCTGTGCTGCCTGGCTCTCCAGATGAAGAGTTTGTCTGGCTGGGCAGATCCCATCCATCACTTCATTAAAGGACAAGACCCTACACTGCCAGAGATCCTGCATTAAAAAAGGGAAAGAGATTTGGGAAATCCCCTGGCGATTGTCAAACCCTGCAGCACCCGTTTCACTGAAGGCTTTGGGATCTTTGGCTGCAGCCCTGTGCCCCAGGATGTCTGTTTCTGCAGGGCCAGTTGTAATCCCTTGGGTTACTCAGGTGTAAGTGACACAGCGGGGCCGGAGGAAGCCAGGCGGATGCCGAGGGGAGCACAGTGTGATGGGGCAGGTCATGACACTGGTGTTCCTCGAAATTGGAGGCAGCCACACCTCTTCCCGCACGCGGCCGGACCCCGGGGCAGGCAGCGCGCCGCTTCCTGTTATTAGAAAACCTCAGGATGCTCTCGCAAGAGGAGAGCTCGTCAGCAAGGGAGCCAGGAGAAATGCAAAGAGCACTGCCCCGTGCAGGAGCAGGAGCTGCCCAACTCATCCCACTTGTGGGCTCGTGCCCAAGGAGCAGAGAGAAAGAGCACATGGGCACACAGCACTGGAACCACCACGGCTGAGCGTGGCGAGAATCTTTCTTCACGAACCCATCTGAAATTCCCAAGAATAACAGGAAACACAGCCGTTAATTTTCTGTTTCGCTTGCTTTGGGGCGAGCCCACATCCCACAAGGCCTGGAGCCAAGGAGCCCTACAGAGCTTTGGGGCGGGGGATGTTCAGATGAGATAATCATCCACTCTTGAGCCGTGAGAGAAGAAGATAATAATGATAATTAAAAAAGCAAGCAGCCACCATGGCAAACAAAAGCAGGGAGGGCAAGCAGACACCATGCAGCCACAGGGAGGGATAACTGCAGTCCTGTCCTCGCTGGAAGGGACCAGGCAGGCAGGAGCACCTCGGCTGCTCCGTGCTCGTCGCGCGCTCGCTTCTCCCCGCGGCCACGCATTATCATCATTTATTCATTCCATGACCTTGAAATCCCTCTCCCCTACCAGAAAAACATCAAATCCCCGTCAGAGAAGTGGGCTCTACAAAAAGGAGGGAAAAAGAAAAAAAAAAAAAGAGACTAAGAAAAAAAATAAAAGTCACGCAACCTCCCATGTTGCTTGTATTAGGTCAGATGGGAGAACTTATTTAATTAGTGACTTTTATAGGGCTTTATTTTTCGATACCCAGTGGAATAGTTAAGATTGGTAATAAGAAAGAAGTCTGGTCCCGTGCCAGCCCTCCTAAGACAATGGTGCAGGGAGGAAAGAGCTGAGCAATATATTTGAATGTTTTCAATGCCTTGGGTATTTGGTGGATTTTTTTAAACTTTATTTTTCAGTGCCATATTCTAAAACCATTTGAAGGGTGTACATGGAGGGGAGGGGAAGGAAATTGTTCAGGGCGGCCCGAGGGGAGGATAACAATGAATAATGGAACAAACCCAAGGAAACTGCTTCTTGCTCCGGTTTCTCCAGGGCAGGGGAATTTTCCCCTGAATGAGACCTGCTCCAGCACAGAAAGAGGATGTCTGGCAGGTGGCCAAGCACCAAATTTTTGTTGTATATGGAGGTGGATGGGTCAGGTGCAAAATCATGGTGGATAAATAGGAGGGGGAGTAAAAGACAACTGCTATTTGCTGCTCTGTTCGTGCTGCTGTTCTTCTCACAACCTGTTTCTGCTGCTCATCCCCATCCCAAGAAAATACTGCGGGCTTTTCCCTCCCATGCTTTCCACTGAAGGAATAGGGAAGAAGGGTTCAGCTTTGCAAGCCTCCCATCGAAGGACTATGCATTTCTCAGCCTGTGGGACGAGCTGACAATGCCAGGGAATGGGGCACCTTCCCCAGCAGCCCTGGCTCATGCAGCACACATCCTGAGCAGCTCAAGGCCACTCTCAGAGGCTGAAATGCAGCACACAGAGTATAAACCAAAGCAGATGTTGTGTTACAGATTTTATGGTAGTAGTCTTTTGCTGTCTTTGGGCCCAGAAGCTGTGTTACCCTCTCATCTCCCACTGATAGGGGAACTTCCAGAGGCTGACGGCAAAGCTCTTCAATGCCAAGTGCTTGAAGGACATTCATAGGCCACCATCTAAGACAGTAGCCTCACCAGTGGCCAAAAAGCCCCATGCAGCCTAGTTGTTCAGTAGCCAAACTTTGGGAGAGCAATCAGCCTGTTTCCTGACAGCAAGAAGAATAATGTAACAGCATTCAATAAATTCCTAGCAAGCGCAACCCAAAAAAAAAGCCAAAAAAGAAAAAAAAATTAAAATAAAGCTCTGTTGAGCTTTGTCCTTTGCAAAATGAAAAATATGGTTGTTTTGCTCTATGGGAGGAGCAGCGGAATCGGCTTTAAAATCGACAGCAGATTTGGCCAGATTCCACAGCCCTTTTGGCTTCAGCTTCCTTCCAATAGTCATCTCCCTGCCAATTTGGAGTGCTCAGGACACAGCCACACACCTGATGATACGCTGAGTAACAGCCTTGGCTCGCAGCTATCTGGTCCATGCAGCAGGGAAGTGGGAGGGTGGATAATTATCAGAGGCCTTCATCTGAGCAGCCGTGGCTTCCACAGCTCCCTGGTGTGAGGGCCAGTGCTGCATCACACCAGAAGGGATGTGACTGATGGTACCTGAAGGGTGTGTGGTGGTCCCCAGGGTCCAGCAGGTTGCAGAGAAACAAGCTCAAATCATTGATGGCTCTACCAGCAACTCCAAAGTAAAGAAAAATAGACATTCTGGCATTTAAAAGTTAGGTGGATTTGCACTGTAGAGATGGTGTTTGGAGGGCAATCCTGCTGAATGCCAGCTGAAGCTCCCAGGCTCCCAACACCCAGCCTGCCTTTTGCTGGTGTTCTGCAAACCCTCATCTTCTCCTGCCTACCTCTCACTGCATCTTCACCGTTGTGAAAGGCAGCACCCTCCATGGCATCTCCTTTCCACAGGGAAAGGATTTTCTCAGGAGAAACGTGGGAATGTCAGGAGCACTGCACTGCAGCGGCAGCTGAGAGGCCAGAAGGGCCCTTGCACAAGGACAGAAACTTTAGGAGCACGTCCTGGTATCTATATGGTTATTTGTATCAGTGCTGACAAGAAGGAGCTTTCAGCACCGCAGCTTGGGTGACAATATTTCTTTCCTCACTGTCCCTGCCTTGACATCAGTGAGAGAGTAGGGGCTCCACAAGGGCATTGTAAGATAGAAAAGACAATTAAAAGAAGTTAGGAATGGGAAAGGACATGTCATAAAAGTCATTATTAAGCCTTCCCTTCAGTCCCTCCACATTTTTCATGGGGATAAATGTTCCCTCTGCAAAAAGAAATTTGGAAGATTTCCACCTATTCTACTGGCTGCATCCATGAGAGTATTTCTGCCTCTGGCAATAGATTCTGAGTCTCACTATGCCGATGAGACATACGGCTCCGACGTATGGCTCCAGTATATTTCTTGAGCGAGGAGGGCTGGTGTGAGCAATACAGCAGGAGGTGCTACAAATAGGCAGAAAGTTTTGCAAAAACACGGAGTGGGAAGAGTGTGCTGTTGCAGCTAAAACCTGTGCTTTCTACATCTAATGCAAACAGTCCTCTGCTTCCAAAATTGCACAAAGCCGGCAGCTAAAATAACTGGTTTTTGACCTTTTTATCTTCTCCCATCTCTCTGAGCCTTGCCATTCTCCTTTGGCTGTCCCCAGCCACCTGCCTTTGTCATTAGCAATAATCAGCAGCAATAAATAGGAGCCATTTCATTGCTGAGGAAGCAGCCTGAGATATTTTGGGCCAAGCCATCCGGGCTTGAGCTCACAGACACCACTGGCCAGCAGGAAAAGACACAGCTAAAGTCACCTTGCTTCCTATCATGGAGTTATAAGTTCTGCTGTGAGCAATGTGCCCACACACAGCAGCTGGGAGGGTTGGGTGCAGCTGGAAGTTGGCTGGGCTGGAGAGGAATTACTACCCAGCAGGGGTTTCTGCAAAAGCAAAGGAAAGAAAGTGAAAAAAAAACCCCAGGGACAGCATGGCTGGAGCAAAACCCAAGCACAATGCATCTCTGGTGGGACTAGTGGAAGGAAGGAGAGGAGATCTGCTGTGGGATGGACAGAGAGGTCTGTGCAGGTCCCTGCAGGACTTGCAGAAGAGGCAACCTCCTATTGGGTGTGAGGGTCTGAAATGATGTGACTGAGAGGGAACAGGACCCCAGGGGAGGATGGATCATCAGGGCAGTGGGATGGAGGTGCTCCTTTAGGAGCCCAGCTCTAAAGGGCTATCTGTAGAGGTACCTTTAAGGCTTTGGGTCTCACGTGCTTCAGTCACGTTTTAAAAATAGGACAGGAGGCTTCCACATCACTTAGGTATTTTGGAAAATTTTACTCAGCCTTTCTGCAGCTCCTGTCAATCCTTCTCAGTGTGGTGCCAAGATGCATTCATGGCATGTATACAAATAGCACACTTTCCTGGCCCCTCTCAGCCACGGCTGGAGACACCTTGAAGGACTTGATAGTTGGATTTGATGATCTTAAAGGTCTTTTCCAACCCTTATGATTCTTTGCTTCTATGACTTCCCCTGCTCTCCTCACCAAGATGTGTTGGGGGGAGGTACAATGCCTCTGGCTCTCCTGGCACCAGTGCCCCCCTGTCCTTGTGTCAAACAAGACACCTAAAAGCATGAACACCACAGTAACCAGAAAAAAAGCCATCAACAAAAGCCATCTCAGCAAGGAGATGTTTTTACCTCCAGGGCAGAGATGATGTCCAGGTTCAACATCCTCCTCATTTCCAGGGACTTTGCCACCATGGGGGAAGCTGACCCAACACAGAGCCTCTGAGGTCTCTGCTGCAGCCCAGTGGAAAGATGACAGCACATAACATCTGCAAATCCCTTTACCTGCCCTGCAGTCACTGCTGGACAGAAATATCAATAGAGAAACAGATCAGGATAAGGACACTGCCCAGTATGCTGCCAATTACAGGAGTTAGCAGTGGGGAAGGATGTTTCCTATTTGGGCTTTTTCAGATTGGAAAACTCTACAAAGTTCAGCTCAGACAGACCGATCAAGATTGTAGGGACTGTTTGTTCCCAGTTTTGGCAGGGTCGTGAATGATGCATGAGTAACAGCATCCCTTAATTAGTGTAATATGCTGTACCAGGTTAGAGCATTCTCCAGTTCTGTTTTTCCTCTGCATGTGTGTGTGTATTTCTCTTTAAAGGAGAAGGGAAAGAACTGAAAACATTGCATTTGTGTTTTTGTTGGTTGGGGCACTGATGAACCCTGTTCCGATTGGGCTGGTTATGAATCACTGGAGAGCCATATCCACACCAAACAGTGCTGCAGCCAACCTGATGTCTGCTTGGCAGTTGCACTGAGCAAAAGCCCCTTAATTATTGTTTTTTTTTTTTTTTTTTTTTTTTTTTTTTTTTTTTTTTCTGTCTGAATCCTAGCAGGATAAAGAGAAAAGAACAAACTACCTTTGAATTTGGGTGCATAGGAGGGTGTGTATGTGTGTGCACCTGCTTATGCACACATATACTAATACACCCATGGTTTGCTTTGACCCTTGGGATAAGGAGAAACCTTCCTCACTAATTTTATTTGCCTTTGTCTGTCTAAATCCCTTTCTTCCCTTCCCTGGCTGATTTTGTTTGGGGTATTTGCAACATGCCCCTCTCACCCCAGCCATCAGGAATGATGTTTTCCTTACTGTGACCACAAAGGATATCACCTGCCCTCCCACCTTTCCTCCTGTGGCACATCCCCTCAGTGCTGCTGTACCCAGGAGATGCTCTGCCACTCCCCAGCCACCACCTCTGCCCTCTCTTTGGGGAGGAGTCTTCATCCACATGGCACCAGCACCTGTCCTCTGCCCCAAGCATTTCTCCCACTCCCACAGCAAGAGGAGCGCTGACACCCTCCCTGAAACCCTGGGTTTAGCCCCTTCTCCTCTGACTCCTGCTTTTTCCAGAAAGGGATGCCTTGAAATCCCCCTCCTTTTTCCCCTTTCCTACAGGGCTTGTGGGAGCTACCAGAAAGGTGCCTCTGGCTGATGCTGAGCCCCAGCTCTGGCCAGCAGCACCACTGCCTTTTCCCACAGGACCCCCTTGGCAAGGGAGGAGTGGCTGGCGTCGAAGGGCAGGAGCACAGCGACACCGGGATCTCGGACCGGTGTGGTAAGAGAGAGCTCTCTCCCACTGGGTAACCCGGCAGCAACTGCTATTTCAGTAAACATATCATTTTGTGCTCAGTAAACACACATTCCAGAGGAATGCTCTCATTGTTTTTTTGCTCTGTAATGCATTAATGAAGAAATAAAGTTTAGGTTGTGTAATGGTGACAGCTTGAAGTCATTTTGCCTAGTGTTATTTCTCAGCAAAGGCTCAGCTCTCCCTGGAATGGGAGAAAGAAAAGACAACCAGATTTCACTTCAAACTCACCAACATGTGCAAAAAAACAATCAAAAAACGGCAGCAATTAACTCACTTCCACATGCCCCAATAAAACTACCTCTCTCATTCACTCCGAGCTTTGTCACGTATGGGGTTGTTTATGGAGGAGACAATACAAAGTGGGTTTATACAAGGCTCTTGTTTTAATTTTTGTTTTATATCCACTGGAACCCTCAAGTAGTGAATTCATTTCCTGATATAGTAAACATTTCTGATGGCCAGGATTCTTTCTCTTTTCCCAAATGAACACAAACCCCTGGTCTAACTCACCAGCAGTGCAGTCTATACAAACAGACCCATCAGCTAAATTTTCAAAGAATGCATCTTAAGCACTCAGCTAGGAAAATAAACAAACAGCAACGCCTTCATGAGAGCCCAGCAGACCCTGCTGCAAGTGGGAAGCTTTTCTTCCCCAAAATTGCTTGAGCCCTCAACTGCATGTGGTAAAACTATCAGCTTTTCTCCATTACTACAGAAAACAACCTCATCCTCGTAGCTGCACACCGATGGGTGCTGGCTCACTGCTACATGATCTCCACAGCCCCTCTGATTTGTGACCCTATTTGCACTATGCAAATGTCTTCTGACAGCTCTCTTTTCCTGTCATTAAAACAAACAATGGCCCCTGAAACCAAAAAGGAAATCAGTAACAGGCGAAACTCTTTTTCTCTCTTTTGCTTTGCTTTCTTTTTTTTTTTTTCTTTTTAATATTTTTTTTTGGGTCTGGGACTAACTGTTAGTAATTATCCTGAAACATTCACAAACCTTTTCTTCTCCCAAACTGTTTTACTCATCCCAGTGGCCAGCCCAGCATGTCTAATATAATGGCACTTCCAAAAGACCTAAAATTTAAAAAAATCCAAAACAATGACCAACCAGGTAAGACCTCCTCTCTTTCTTTGGGTTTACATATGTCTATATTCATACACACATGGATAAAAAAAGAATTATATTACTAATTTGAGAAGCATTAAAAATTGATCCTAGTATATGAAATAATGAGAAAGAAGGTATTTAGGACTGCGGGAGGAGAGTGCCAGGGAGGAAGACACACCTTTCTCTTTAGTCATCTCTCTATTTTCCAGAGCACCCATCCTGTCCTAAACTCTACATCCAGCCCCAAAAACTGCATTGTTGATGGCCATGCCTTGCTAATGGCAGGTAGAGGACACCTGATTCCACTCCTCTCAGTAGAGATGCCTTGCTTTTGATTTCAGTGGGAAAAGTCTTCATTCAGAGACTTCAGCATTCTTACACACTCCTGGGATTTGTTTCTTTGTCTTTCAAATAATATGATATACATAATCCTAAACTGGGCCAGTTTCCCACCCCATCACACAAGCTTTGTGCCTGTAGGGCTCAGCTGAAGTCAATGGTGTTAATGTTGACATAAAATCATGGTGACCAAGTGGGAAATTAGTCCTGCAACACTTGATTGTCTTTTGCAAAAAATTTCTAAATGGTCTTAATGGTTTTGTTTGTGGTATGTGTTGCTCACTCCTGATTGTACTTCTGCCAAGTTGTACTTTTAACTATAAACACTGGCCTCTCAGAAAATTTGAAGTACAGCAAACCAGAAAAGATGTTCAAAATAATGCTACAACCTAATTTAATTTATCCCCTGGTAATTGCATTTGTAGATAATGAACAACGCAAACAAACAGAACCCAAGCCCTTCCAGCCTTGCAATTGCTTTCACATGTGGACACACCAGTTGCAGCCAGCATATGGTTAAGTCTGCATCAGGAGAAGTGTTTGGAAGATGGGGGGCAATTTGAGGTGACACCAGCCTTGGATGTGCGCTTGTGGGTGCCACCTATTGAACATTAGCCCATCTGCCCACCCTGGTGAGCCCACCCTGTCAGCTCTTCCTTTTTCTGCAACACCCATCCGTAATTCTTCCAGTATCAATCGATCCACAGCACCCGTCAGCCCCAGAGGAAACATAGCTGGGCGACTGCTTGCCAAATTCAATTACCCATGCAATTGTAGTCCTGTCTCCTGGCCCTGTTCCAGTAAGATATTTGCATGCTCTCTTGATTTTAATCTCGTGAACTGCTCCAAGTAAATCCTGTTGAACTCAGGCCGCTGTTTGCAAACGCTACAGGAACTTTACAGATGTGTTTGACACGCTGCTATTACGTGAATGGCTTCTTTGGCTGTTTCTCAGTCCTTGGGCTGCTTGTAAACTGTGCAGCCTGACTGCAGTTCAACTACTTGTTGTTGCCTTCTTGTTTTGTTTTTTTTTTTGGTTAATTTTAATTTGTACTCTTCTTGGTGAGTTCCTGCGTGTGTCCCTGTTTACCTCCGTCATGTGGCAGAGCTTCTCCACTTTGATTTGAGGAGTCTGGAGCCCACAGGCAGCAATCAAAACCAGTTATGCAAACCCCTCACTGCACACATTTGCACAAGGGTTTGCCCCACTGTTCACGTTTACACAAGTATCTGCAGCACGTCCCCATCCTCTGAATATTTCAGCAAGTGTTGTTGTACCTGCCTGAGCGCTTGCCAGAAGCAATCACTGGGAGAATCACTGCTGGTGCCAAAATAAACTCGTGGTTTTTATTTGAGGGAGGACTTGTAAATAGTATTTTTCTAGCATTCACCCATTTCTAAGTGGAACTCCCTGTGTGATGAATGCTGTTTACAGCACAGCTCTGTTGTGAAACAGGGAAAAAAAGGCAGATTCTTGCACTTGCTGGCAGCAGGCCAGTGCAGTGGAGGAAGATACATCCCCTCCTGCTGTCATTCCATTTCTTGCCCCATTTCTTGCTCTGCTTCGCACTCAAAGCCCACATGGATACACAGGATGAAAATGCTCTGGGAATGGCAAATTTTAAGAAAAATGAATGGGGAAGTCCTAATCTGGGTGGACAAATGTTGACATTTTCTCTACAAGCCCGGCCCTGCTTTCACCACTCAAAGAGCCATTAAAGAAAATACTTGGTACACCCAGCAAGGAATGATGACCCGACTCAAAAACAGGGAAAGCTCCTCCTTAAATAGGGGAAATGCAGGTAGCAGGTGTATTTCTGAAAAGTGTCTCTTCCTAGGTCAGCAGTGGAGCTGCAGTAACAGGAGGGGCTCAGGGGTGGGCCAGGACCTGGTGCAGCACAGGAGGAAAGGAGGCAGAGAGCCAGAAGCCCCCTCTCCACCACTTTGTCTCTCCAGGTAATTGTGGATTCTCCTACACACCCCAAGAAACCCACACTTTGCAGTGATGAAATCACACATTTCTCCCACAAGTAAAAATTCTTCTTTCCGCTTTTTCCCATTTTTACTGTGTTTACAGTGAAAGGGAAGTCTCTCTGCAGATGGAGCGTAGGAATGGGAGAGTTGTGTGTCTCTGCAAGAGCCACACAGTCCTTCTGAAACACTGCACATTCAAGACCTGCTGTTTTTCTCTCCATATCATCCTCAGGGAGGAGAAAAAAAACCCAAAACATCTGGAAGCTACTGGTGGCTCCAGGGTGGTTTGGAAAGTTAAAGGATGTGAAAAATTATACAGGAATGCAAGCTCAATTAAGGCCAACACTGAAATTGAGAGCAACTCTGGTAGTGTGAATGGCATCACTCCGTATTTCTAAGACTTGAAGCTGCTTTTGGTCCAAGGTTTTGGATCACTCCCCCTGCTCCCTCCATCGGTTCTCATGTCTGAAATGAGAGCTAGGTGAAAGTATCTTTTTCTCCAGAGAGTCCATTGGTCCCAAGGCTGGAAAGCTGTTGCCAGCTTCAGAGACACTTAAACCCTCTTTTTCCAATCGAGGTATGTCCTCTCTTCACCCACACTTCTTTGCTTTGCTTTTGGTTTTTTTTTCATTCCCATATTTAAAGCTGATTACTTGCCTGGCTGCATTAGCTGCTCACCTGTTCTTCTGACTGAGGACTCTTTTGACACAGTCCCTTGAAAATGGGTTGAGTGGCTGCGGTCAGTGAGCATAGCGTGGGAAAAATGCATTAATACTCTCACCAGTAACACTGAGGATGGCTATAAATAACCCCTTCATTACAGTATTTATATATTATTACATCATATAGCCACTTAAACCAGAGAGCAATTGGAAGTGTTGAATAATGTAGGGATAACCGCCTCGGCATTAGTTCCACTGTCATTGGCATTATGTATTTCCTGGTGACATCGCCGCGCTCCTTGCTTCACCCAGCGTTGCGTGACATTGGTGGTGACGTTGGAGCATCAGTGGGCCCTCTGCAGATGACAGACAGCACTTTGCACGACACATGTAGCCTGGTATTATATAACAAGGGTGCCTCACCGGATAATTTTGGCAGCACACGGTCTTTTTTGAGCGTTTCATTCAAACCAAGTGTCTGTTTCTCGAAGGTTTTCTTTCAAGTGGGTCCATGGTGCAAGGGTCCAGGACCTTCCATGCATGAAGGAGGGAGATTTGCATCACAGTGGTCAACCATGCATCATAGGAAGCACCCCCTGTTGTGCTGATGGGACATGTTGGGTCCCAGGTGGGTCCTGCCCACTCTGCTGCCTTCTCCAGCTAGAGCCAGAGGCATAGCCAAGAGAGGTGGTGAGGGCAGGAAACTGGAGATGCTCAGAGCCTGGCAAGAAGGAATTTCAGTGGTGATACTCGCACTCAAGCAATCTGAATCCAGGTACGGGGCATACACAGGATTTCCTCCCAGAATGAATCAGATTACTTAGATATGTTATTAAATGACACAGAAGTATCATAATTCTTTTGAGTTTTGCTGTTGTTGTTGCTGTTCTTCTTTTTTCAGAGCAGAGGAGTGGGTGGATACATGGTTGATGTGACTGTGCTTAGACCATGGCTGAGTAAGCTTTCTTGCTGAGTATGGATTTCAGTTTCCTCAGTTTTGACACGCTTCCCTTTAAGAAAGCCCAGCAAAACAAAACCCCTTTCTCTTGACTTGAATGTCTCACTGCTGGTTTTCGTGGCAGGGATGCTCTTCTCAATTACACTGTGGTCAGCAGCATTCAGTGCCTCACTGATCGTCACTTGTCAAACAAGCTCCTGTGTGGCACAGAAGAGCAAGTCTGAAGGAGGATCACCACCACAGTGCTTGGAAGGGGCTGCTTCCAGAAGAAGTCATTTCAGATGTTGAGAAATCTCATCTCTAAACCTTGTCCTCACATGACATATGACCAATTTCTGCACAAAGATCTGCAGTTGACTTTTATTGCAGCTCTGATTTAGCTGCTTCTTTGATTTATCGCAACAATGCACATTCAATATCTTTCTTCAGATGTGGAGGCCAGAAGTATAACTCTACTCATATGTTTGTATTCTCAGGACTTTGCATTTCGCAGATTCAGAAACTCATTCATAGAATCACACGATTTAAGGCCAGAAGGAACCATGAGAACATCTGGTATGACTTCCTATATTTCAAAGCCATTCAGTTGCAGTCAATTAGCCCAGTACTGAGCCCAGTAGCTTTGCTGCATCTTCCAGAAAAACATCCAGCTCCGGACATACCAATATACGGGAATATGAACACATCAGAAGTTGGAGACTCATCAAATTACTTGATTTTGAAGCTCGCATTAATTTAAAAACGTGCTTCATTTCTAATCCTCTTTTGTTTGGCTTCACATGTAGCCATCAGCTTTACACTTTTCTCTGCTTCACAACTGAGCGGCATTGCCTGGCACGCTACATTCCTCAAAGTTGCTTTTTTTTTAATCCTGGCATCTGGACAAAAAGTCGATATACCAATATATTTGTGAGTCAACTTTACTGCAGTTTTAGCTACTTAAAAAGTTTTTGCATTGTTGTTTGCATTATCATTTGTCCTTAACTAATACAGAAAAAATTCACTTAGGGTATTAAAAAAAGTATTTTTCAAAATACTTTCATTTAGAAAAATGAACAGAAATTGAACTTGCTGATGTAAAAACCAGAGACATTTCTTGCTGAAACAAGGGCTCTGACCAGCCGTGCCAAAGCATTTCTGAACACCTCACCCATCTCTCTGCACAGATGTGTTGCATATTATTATGCTTTCCCCATCCCCTTTTGACATGGAGATGGAGATAGATCTGTGTTTCACACCATCAAGGCATATTTTCCATCTTTGAAATTATTTGTGCAGCCTCATTCTGCATCCTTTCTATTTTTCAGTAGCTATACCTTTCAGTGGAGCTCCTGGTCCTGAATAGCTCAATCATGGCAGTAGCTTGTCCTCCTGGCTATTTGTCAAGGACATACTTTTCTCACCATTGCAAATTTACACCAGAAGCTTTTAAGTTTTGCTTCCTTCCCGTTTCTGAGTGGGCAGAAATTTTAATGATATACAAATGGCCTTCTGAAAGAAGCTCATTTCAATTTTCATTTTCTGAACTTTATGACTTTCTGCACTCTATTCAAGTGTCTTTGGTTTTCATTAATTTTAGTGTACTCAATAAATAGCAATGGAAGAGTTGGGAAGCATCAGATACTTGTGTCACATGGATTTATCTGTCTTTTGCTGTACAAGAAATTCAAGAAAGCTGCTGTTAGGGCTGAGGAATGCAATAGCTGGACACTGGCAGGGAGAAATGCCAGTGGAATGTGGGCACCACCTATCCATTGTGCTGCTAATATTGTAGGTTTTACCTCTGGGCCTGAAGAAGTGCGTCATCTGTGTGGCTGCAAGTCGTGCTCTGAACTTGTTTTGGAGAGCTGGTGGGTGATTCTAAAGACTTACAGCTAAGGAATGTGGCTGTGTCTCACACAGTGCTGTTCAAAAGCAGCCAGGCTGGGGCTGCTGCCCCCCCAGGAACCACAGAGTGTGGAAGGGGGAGAAAATCATGAATATTATAATAGCACCAGCCTTGGAGGGGCAGCCCAGGGCTCCATCAGTGAGCACAACTTGCCAGCATGCAAGGTGTGGAGCAAACCAGAGCATTGCTGCCCCTTTGCTGGAGGACAACCATGAGACAGACGTACCTGAACACACAGGCATGGCCAGTAACTGCAGTTTTCAAAGGCTTCTGGAAATGAGCTGTCACTTCTGTGGGGTCATTCTGGCAATGGAGGGTATCCAAAAGGCTATGAAAAATGAGACTTTCTCTGAAACAACATTTTTGCTGGTAAGAGGAAAGCGTTTGGACAGAGGCACCCTGGTTGCTTGTAAAAAACGAGAAGAATGCAAAGTCTGTTGTAAAGCCTGACATTTCTGGAAGATTCCGACTTCCTTCTTTCTGGGTTTTAACACTGTTCCATCATTTATGAAATAGTTACACATCCCATGCTGCTGATACATGACCCCCCCCACCATGAATTCTGCCAGTTTTACTGGGAAGGAGCTGAAGTCCAAAAGAGAATTAGAGGAGTGAAGGACTGAGCCACAGGGGAAGTCTCTGGAAAAGGAAGGAGTTATCCTGCTTTCCTTTAGCCACACTTACTCTCTCTTTGAGTCTTGCAACAGCCATGGTAGACAATAGCAAGCTGGCCAGAGTAGTGACCCACTCCTGCAGATCTCCAAATGTCAAAAGCATTTTGGTGTGGGTGCGCAGGCTCAGCCTCTCCTTCACTAAAAAAAAAAAAAAAAAAAAAAAAAAAAAAAAAAGGAAAAAAAAATTAAAAAAAAAAAAAAAAAAAAGGAAAAGGTGTAACACTGCTGTGAGGGAGCCAAAGGTGATTTTTCTTTTTTTCTTGGCCCTCTTGCTACTTCTGTGGGAACCCAGCAGTATTGTTTCCAGAAGGCTTGGTCTCTGTCACCCAAGTGTTTGGCATGTTTGGGGACACCCTTACTACTTCTCTTTCCTCCCCTGCAGAAGAGTCCAACTCAGCTTTGACCGCAAAGCCCAGGAGGCCTTGGAGTTTGTCTGAAACAAAAGAAAAAGATTGCGAAAGGCAGTGGTGTCAAATAATGCTTCCATTTAGTAGGAATTTTGCTCCCCTTGCATTCCCAGGCAGCACCTGCTGTGTGAGGCTCTTGGCCAGCTCCTCTGAGCCTCTGTGGTAAAACAAACAAAAACAGCAGGGAAAAAAATTCCTCTTTATAACGCCTGTTATCCTCAGGCTACCTTCCAGCACTGCCTTGCCTCCCCATGTTGACTGTACTCTCCAGGGAAACAGGCTACTACAGGGCCAGAAAGCTTTGTGCAAATGGGCAGTTGAGCAACGGAGGAAGAGACCCTGTCTTATTGAAAACAAGACTGTTTTCCTTCTCTCCCTTCCTGTCTAAATGCAGAGGGGTCCTGATTGTTGTTCCTGCCAAAAGACAAAAAACAGAAGGAAGAAAGGAAAACACCCTGACAATGTCATTACTTCCATAGCAAAAGCAATTAGGAATTATCCTGCGTTGGTGGAAAATAGGGCTGAGAAGGGAAGGGAAGGGATGGGTATCCTGGCTGGAGGGGCTGGGGAACATATCTTTGTAGATGTTTATAGTCCTCTCTTCAGCACTTTTTATCCCACTATTCCTTCTTACATGTCTTAGCATTCCAAGGCTCTTCAGAAGTTGTTTTCTGTTTTGAAGCATGGTGGAACTAGCAGTGCTGGAGGTTATTCATGTTTGTCTGGGGATTGGCCCAAATGGCCCATCTGCCTTCTACCCACTCAGCCTTCAGCTCTGCCACACCAACAGTGTTGCAGGTGGGGGCTTGTGCAACCTTCAGGAACCAGGTTAGCCTCTCACAAGAGTTTGACACCACCTTTCTCACCTCACACCTCCCCTGCAATCCCTGCCTGCTCTGCACATCATCAATTGAGGAAGGAAAAAAGACCTTCAGGGCCTTAGTTTTGATCCTACCTTAATGCAACATCTTGCAGATAAATCTCCCTAAGCAAAATAGAGATATTAAATCCCTGGGACAGAGATGCACAGGCTGCTGTGATCCCCTGGCCTGACCTTAGGAGTTTTAGGCATCACTTCAATCTCTGTAGCAGAAAACTCACCCCTCTCATTAGCACTGGAATTTCCATGAGTGCCACTGCTGAAGAGAGTCCCAGAGGCAAACATCCCATCCCTGGAGCATGTCCCCAGCACTGGGGTCTTCACTAAACAGCCACCCCCTGGCTGTGATTCCTGGTCCTGACCCCCTTCCTCCCTCTACACCCCTAAAGCCAAGCATGGCACATCTGCTTTTCCCAGTGACTTTGCATTTTCAGGCCAGAGCTAGCATTTAACTGGCCAGAATGGTGCAAGGAGCCTGGATAATTACTGCTGGAATTGTGCTGCATAGGCCCCGTGTAACAAACTTGCCTCAAATAACCCAGCTCCAATGTCAGAGTCCGTGCTGTATTGTGTTTCACATTGTGGCTGTGGGAGCGCTTCCCCAGCAGGAATCAGGGTAACAAATCCCTTGCTCTCGCAGGAGGGCCCCATAAAATGAATGATTCTGGATCTCACGCTCCTGAGGAGGTCTCGGTTACTCCAGCAGTTGCTGCTCATAGCAGGAGCCACCATAGGGGACAGAATGAGGGAAGGGTGGTTTGGCAGCCTTTGCTGTATCATCAGCCCAGTGTCGGAGCAGGAAGGAGCACCAGGGCTCTGCTCTCCCCTCGAATCTATACTTTTGCATAGAAGTTGAATTTAAAAGAATTTAAAAATAAAATGGAGAGTGGATAAACCCCGAAGCTTAGATTGAATCAAATGTATCTGCTGGTGCAGGAGGCTCCCAAATTCCTCCCAGCTCAGACTTCCCTGCGAGCAGCACCAACGTCAGTGTTTACGGGGTGGCAAAAAATGAGACATGCTTGCTCCATGTGCACCATGCCAAACCCCCCTGCTCCCTCTTGGAGCAGCTTATGGCCTCCCTTCTGCCAAGTCCTGCAGCTCAACATCCAGCACAGTCACCTCTCCATCCGTATCAGAAACCTGAACTCCCCCACTTCTCCTTGGGAGAGGGAGGTTGTTCCCTGAACTATCTCCAGTCTCTTCTTATCTTGCTTTCCTTGTCAGCCAGTGAACTGTGAAGCGGCAGCAGAGAAAAAAAATGAACTCTGACCTCATTTTTTCCCCCCTACAATTAGCCAGAACTGTGCCTTTTATTTTTTTTTCCTCCCCACTTTTTAAATGATTAATAAGACAACTTGGTCCTTAGCTTCTGCAGTGAGGCGAGTGTGCTGACAAAGCACTGCGATGCCTCTTCCAGGTCACCCGGCAGCAGACCATGCCTTTATGAAAACATAAAAATTGGAGGGACTATTTGAAGAATTTGGAGACTGAGACACAGGAATTTCACCCTTCAGACCCTGGCAACTGCATGTCTGTGGTGGTCTCTGAGCCCCAGCGACTGCCATGGAAAGGAGTAACTACTTAACAGCAACCTGCAGGCTGTGAAAAGCAGACTTTCTTCTTTTATTATGTTTCCTTTAAATATGCAGCCACTGCTCTGTACCTGTTTCACGTGGCCTCGGGCTGTGCAGCAAGCTGAACACAGTGGCAGAACACAGATCTGTGAACACCATCAGCACCAATGCACAGGGAGACCCTCACTCCTGCTCACTCTGCACCCCAGCATCTCTCTTCCATGTGTGCTCATCTGTCTCTTGAGTTTCCAAAGCTCCTGTTGCAGTGGGGAGCAGGGAATTAAAGCCAGGTGGAGTTTATTCTTTTAGCTCATCCTTCCTATGTTTGTGTCTTTTTTATGCCACCTGTTACATTGGGAGACAGATAAAGCTTTCATGCACTCCCAGGCATTGCCAGGGTAGGAAGAACTCATCCCAGAAGGATGCTCCTGAGGGGGCAGCAGGCAGGGAAGGACCTTCACCAGCACAGGCATAAACAGACAAAGCAGCACTGGGGGGAACAATTCTGGTTGATGGATTAACAACTGGATTGGCTTTCTCCCCTAACAGCAGGTAGTGCCTGCCCTCCAGTCCTGTCAACTGGAAAGCATCACTTAAGGAGCTGCTTTCCACACTGCTCCCAGCAGACCCCTCTGTATGGCTGGGGCTTGAGAAAACCAGTGACAGGCCAATACATGCAATACATTCAAGACATTTTAAAAGCAGATGAGCGTTCCAGTGGAGTTTGTCAAGCTGCAGGGCTGCTGCCGAAGGGGTAGTGGGGTAAGAGGTTTTTTGAAAGCATCCTTGGCATGTCAGAGAAACAATTTGCTCTTAGCTATATCTGCGGAGCGGCGTGCAGCGTAAACGATGTGATCCTTGTGCTATCATGATGTCCTTGTGCACCACTTGGGGGTCACTTAGAGGGAAGAGAAGGCCATGAGGGACAGCAGTGGCACTGCCAGGGGGACTCTGAGCTGAGCAGAAGCCAGTGGGTGAGCATGGAGACTCCTCAAGAGCCACGAATGCAATGGCAAGCCCTTTGCTACACCTTTTGATACCATCCAGAGGGTAGAAAGGATTTCAAAGCTGAAAGAGGTGTATTCTGGAATCAAGGCTCTTGTGGTTTCACCTAAAGGTGATCTGCCCCACAGCTTTTGGTGGCCTTGGTTTTGTCTGTTCCATCCCTGACTTCCTGTGTTAGCCCCCACAGCCTCTCTGCACCTTTCTGCCCTTGGTGCTAGCCAGCTCCAAAGTGGAGTGTTTCCCTGCCCTTTCCAGGAGGCCTCCCTGACTCTTCCAACCTTTCTCACAAGAGCTCTTATCTGTCCAGATGTTTGCAAGGGGGAGGACTCCAAGAGAAGCCTTCTTCATTTCTTCCAACAAACATTCCCTTTTCTTTGGCAGATGCTTCCCACTCCTCCCACTGTGCAGCTGGGACAGGGAGAAGATGTCAATATTTGTGGGGCTGGTAGATATGGTCTTCAGTGTGGCCATGGGAAAGGAACAAAAACAGTTGTTGTCCCTGAACAGCTCTCTGAACTGTCAGAGATGTTCTGCTAGTTCATGTATGCCACTTAATAAGCAAAAACTCCCATACCATTGTTCAGCAAATGCTAGTTTCTAGTCATCATTATGAACTTTTTTACTGTGGTACCTCCCAGAAGCGAGTCCAATTGGGCTCCCATCATGCTATGCTATCTTCAAGCTGCCAGGGAGGCTGAATTCCTTTCTCTAGGAGTTGACAGTCCAAATAAACAGGGCAGACAAAGGAGAGGAGGGGAAACAGAAGCTCAGGGGAGGTGAAGTGAGTTGTCCAAGGTCACGCAGCAGGTCAGTGCCAAAGCTGGGAGCAGAACCCATGCTGCCAGCTCTTGCTCTCCAGTCCCATCTCCCGGGGGAGCAGTGGGCCAAAATAATTTATGAGACAAAGAACTTCTATCACATCCCTCCTGGCACCATGAAGTTCTTCAGCTTGTGCAAATAAAGCACGGCCAGATAAAGAGCCAGCTGGGCACTAGTTATATTTTGGTTAGCTGGGCCTTTGTTTCTTCACATGTTAGAAAAATTCTTTACCAGCTAAAATGATCATCTGGGTAGAAGTATCAGAGTCAAGGAAGAACATTGGTTTGGGGCACTGACCTGCAGATTGGAGGGTGGAGGCCGAGGTTGGGTGGTATCTGCTGGAAGAAAAGTGCTGACTCCCACCTCCTAATCCAGCATGGCTCAGAGATGAGGTCCCTTTCTGCTGCACACTGGCACTGACACTACAGTGGAGGTGACAACAAACAGCCTGGGCAGCTGCAGGGAGGGAGAAGGGAGAAAGGGAAGTCAGTTGAGATAGAGAAACAGCTGTGCTCCATCATGATTTTCCAATTGAGTGATTTGAAGAAGCTGATGAGGCTTTTGTGAGGCATTTTCTGTGAGGGCAACTAGGCAATGGACCTGGAATCTTCATCTGGTTTCAGAGCATGCTGGAGGTAATGTGGCTGCTGCTTGCAGGGAGATGATAATCCTGGGGCTCACCTCCCCTGTCTGCCCTGAGAAGTAGGAAATAAACCAACAAGGAAGGAAAACAGACTCCTTAAGGACTTGTCTGTTCTTTGCCTGAGGCAGAGCTGTGGAATCTAGAGCTCTCTCAGTCCCACTGGAGGCATCACTACTTTCATGCCCCATAACTGATCTTTCATCTCTTTCTCAGGAGACAGAGGGCCCTGCTGTACACAGCATCCATCCAGATGCATGTACCATCAAAATGGGATCAGCCAGCTCTCCCTTTAAGCAAGAACTCTGGCTGCCTTGTTCTTATGCTGTTGTGCTAAGGAAGGAGGGCTGGAGGCTGGGCTAGGACATCTGACATGTCCTATGGGGGGGCTGTCAAGCTCAGGCTCATCCCTGAAATCCTTGTATCCACTGTGCTATGAAGCAATAATCTGCTTGAAACTAACCTGCCCTTTCATCCTGGCAGTGTCATCCTACAGGGAGCACAATTCTGAGAAGTGCTGTGGCACCATGAGTTTGGGAAGCTGAAATAGTGACCATTCTTGCTTTTGCAGTTGGTTAAATGATCTTTCATTAACAGATGTTAAACATAAGAATGTCCACCTCCACTGCCCTCCTGCCCCTCAATTACTTTTCTTGCAGTGCAAGAAGGGCCTTATCTCAATGGCAGGGCTAGGCAGGTGGAAGATGCTTAAGCCATCCTGGTTGGCTGAAATGTCACTGGCTGATTTTTTTAACTGTCTGTAAAAGGTTCATTATCTCCTGCATAATGTTTTGCTGCTCAGATGCTTGAGTGCTGTGAGGACATGTGCCAGCCATGTACTGGGTGGTCCTGATGTCCTCACACCTCCCTCAGCCCATCCAAGGCTCAGTAAAATCTCAGGGCAGGACAAGGACCACAGCTGCATCTGTGGGAGCATATGGTAGTAGATCAGCTTTGGAATAGGAAAGACAGCCCAAGAGAAAATATTGGATGTGTTTGCATGGAAGAGCACTCATATCAGCCCATCTTCCCAGCATACTGTTCTGTGAACCAGGCTGTCTGTCAGATAAAAGAGCATGAAGAAGGGAAAAAAAGAAATAAAATTTAAAAAAGAGAAAAATAAGAAGAAAAAGAAAGCACAAAGCTATTTACACAGGATGGCAGTTTAGCAATGGACTCCCAGGTCTCAGTGTTGTCCCTGAGGTCAGGTTATTGAGCACCACATTGACAGAGGGGCTGTCACAGCTGTCCAGCATCACCTCCAGTGGAGCTCATCACAAAACCTCTGCATGCTGCCAAATCCAGGCAGTGAAAACTGGCAGGGTCTGTTCATTCCATCCTACATCAGGCTTTGCAGGGGTGACGTCAGTGTGGTCATGGAGTGAAAAATGCTGCACCTTTGATGTTGGTGCCACCAAATTCAGCAGAGAGATTCTGACTGATCACTTGTGAATGCAAGCACTTGAAGCTGCTGGCCTGGATGTTTGTTTGAATCTTGCCCAAGTGGGTTTTTGGCCTGTAAATGAGCAGAGTTAACCAGAATCAGAAAGACTGGTTAATCAGCAGGGTCAGAAATTACTGTAAGACAGCATTCCTCAGAATATTTTGGTGCCTCTACCTCCAGTCAAGTCCCAAAGAGGGCAGAGGAAGGTGAAAGTTGAAAAAACTGTTGACAGAACTTTTCAAACTCAACTGAAGAGTCAAGTTAAGCTTGGTTCAAGTCTGAGGCAAAGGCTGGGTATGGGTCTCCAACCACCAGAGGAGGTTCATCCCTGGTTCAAACAGAGAGTCATGGCCACTGGGCAGGAGTAGGAAGTGAGGAAGTAAGGAATTAAGCCAGTAGATTCTGCTTAATCCTTATTGAACATCTGATTGCAAGAGGAAAAATACATGGTTTAGCAGATCTGCTACTCTCAGCAGTTTCAGTCTGGGGAAGGATGGAGACATCAGTGATTGAGCAGGGGCAGGAGTTACCTGCCACAGCCCTGTGGCCAGAGGAAGCCCCCAGACTCCAGCTGTGCCATGCATGCTCACCTAGACCCACGAGGGCATGAGGCCAGCACAGCTTCCACCCCTCCCATGCAAGAAGGGCAGGGGCCTTCCAAAAAGTGTGACATTTTAGGTGCTCTAGACTTCATGGTCACCCACCTGCCACACCAACAAATCATCAATCCTCTGTGCTGCCACCAGTTTCTTGTGTGACTTTGGACAAGTTAGTCAGATCTCATTCTTTTAAAAAGTTCTCAGGACACCATGGAGATAAATAAGCAGAAAACTGAAGCTCTCTGATACTGTGGAGATAAGGGAAAGATAACACATAAGTAAGAAGGATGGGAGTTAGGCACAATACTCATTCACCAGTCTCAAGGCAAGGTTAAGAACCCTGCTCATTCATGCATTTCTGAATACTAATAAATATCCCTTAACAGGAAAGGAAATGACACTTATAGGTAACCTGAGGTGCCATTTAATTGGGTGTCTTGTAAAATACAAGCAGGCCTTTGGTTTTTGTTTCCCTCCATGCTTCACTCTTCCTCCCACTTGAAAGAGCTTGAATTGGTCAGAAACAGCAAACAATGACACAGAGAGTGTTTAACCATTAATGAGGGTGAACAATGGTTAGGAAAGTAGCTAAATACACTAGTTATAGCTAACAGGCTGTCTTCTTGTCTCTGTGTTATTGAGCTTGGGTTGGGGTTTTTTTTGCAAGCTGGCCCTGGTTAAAGTCTTTTCAGGAGTTAATGAGCCAGAGGAGAATCATCTTCCCCATGGGCATGTTTCAACCCCATGGCTCTTGCAGGTTTCCTTGGCTGTTGTGTGCAGGAGCACGGCTGTGGTCAGGGCTGTAAATGCTGGCTCTGTGCTGAAGGGCTGCACAGCTGGGCACAGCCCTGTCTCTTCTCTGAGCCTGGCCTCAAGGGCTGCCTTACATCTTGGCCAAACTGACTGGTGCTTGGGCAATGCAGTGTCTGGCCCAGTGCAGCATCAGCTTCAGCTGTCAGCAGAGAGAGACGTTTCAGGGCTACTGTAAAGCACACCCTGCTGCATAGCTGAACCCAGCTGGGGACACAGGCACACTGCAGCCTGTCCTGCCTCCCCTCACCTCCACCTGGCTCAGTCCCTCCTGGGAAAAGCACTCAGAGCACCCACAGATGATCCTTTGGCTGCCTGGCTGTGGCTGCACAGGAAGGAGCACAGCCAGCAGAACTGCTCTCAGCAGAACCATCCCTGGCACCTCCCTCATTTCTCTAAGAAAGCCAGTTCAGAAACATCCCAGGTTCCATACAGTAAAACTCAGCACTAAAGCCTGGAGCCTGGGTTTGCTCTTCAGCCATCTGTTTAGGAATGTTAGTAAAAGAAAAATAAATAAGGTGCTCTGAGGTGTTTTTGGATAGTATGTGTATTGTAGTTACATAACAACAAGAGAAGAGGGATGGTTGCATAAATTGATTTTTTTTTTAAAAAAAAAGAGTTGCAATATCTACATTTGTCAAAGAGCCAGGGTAGGGATAGGGGAAGAGGGGCTGAGCAGCCCTTTTTGGGTTGGCATGAGAAATTAGCATTTTGGGGAGGGGTCAAAGTTTATGGTCAGAGAACTGACTTTAACCAGCTGGAGTCTACTGCCTCTCTGCCCCTTGAGTAACAAGCAAGCAGCTTTGAAGACTGATAAAAACAAGTTTTCACTAAAGTCAGCACTCCCAAGATCAGGCAAAGCTAAAAGAGGGAAGTTCAGGCAAGTTTTCGCTTCTCCCACCAGGCAGGCCACCAGCTGAATCCTGACCTCAGCATGTTTTTGGCAGGTGACAGTTTAAAACCAGGAAGGAAAAGGACAGGAATATGAATGCACCAAATTCACCAAGAGTCACCTGAATCCTCCTCTCCAATGTGAACTGAAACCCATAATCAACCATTTCAGAAATTCCAGCAGAGTTCAGAGCTCTGACATGGTCCATATAGTTTAGAAATTTAAACAAACATCCTGAGTTCTGAATTGCGTAGAAGACTGGAAGCAATCTTGCTTCTTGCTCAGATACCCATGTGAGACTTGCAGTATTGCCAGGTAGCAGGAAAAAAGCTACCTTGATTTAATCTATAAGCAGTATTCAACTGGGAAAAGCAGGAATCATTCAAAGGAAATATATCTGGGAGGCAAAGTAGTTTTGATGAGGTCCCCTTTACTGATTCTGATCTACCATGAGGTGTGCTTCAGGTACTAGCTCAAACCAGTTGCTATGAGAACTATTTTCCAATCTTTTGAAAATTTTGTTCCCAGCTTTTCTGTGAGCACCTCAGATCTACTCCTGCTCTTTCCAGTGTTGCTGGACACTGTTGTTTCCTAATGAAGTGATGGAACTTGGGAAGTTGTGCATAAAATGCAAAGGGGCTGATAGGAATAATCCCAACTGGGCTGAGAAAGAAGAACAATGAGCAAGCCATGTTACACAGAAGGACTGGTGGTTTTGTTTTCTCAGAACTTCACATAAAACACTTAAGATACCTGCAAAACCTAAGTAAGAACACTCAGATGATTTATTAATAGTGCCTCTTTTTACTCCATCTTCTCTATATTCATAATACTGTTACTGAACCTAAAATATTTTTTGGTGCAGGATTCCCCAGAGCTGAAACCACTGACAAGGGACTATTTGCATTAGCTGACACTGAAACTTTTTTTTTTTCCCTCCATGGACAGTTTTATTTTGGAGAAAGTGTATTTTCAAGTTCAAAAGCTGAAACTCTTTCAAAGGAAAACTCCCGATCACGTTGAAGAATGAGCTCATAAAGGGCTCTGTGGCCTGCACACTGAATTAACCTGACCCTCTGGCATCTGCTGGCTTCCTGGCAAGCCTTGGCAGGTGGCTCCCCCTCCTACACCCTGGAAACTTTCCCTCGCTCTCTTCCCCTGTGCTAGCCGCATTTTGGGACACAGAGCAGGAGCTGGGGAATGTGCTGGAAGCCATCCTTGCCCAAACCACAATGTTTGCTGATGCCGTTGTGTTTTCTGTGATAAAACACAAACAGCAGGAGCTGCTCCACTCTCTGTTCCTGCCTCTGACGGGGGAGTGAGCTCAGCACTGCGCGGCATCCCAGCCAGATCCCGCGGGGTCACATAACCGCATTCCTGCTCCGTCGGCCTCAGCTACCCCACTTGGACATGCTGTGTCTCCGTGTGGTGGCATCCTCGGCATTCCCCAGCCCTGGCCAGCTGTACACTGCTCCTCCAGGGCCAGGACTCAGAGCTGGCACAGCGCAGGCAGCGGGATGTGTCCCTGAGGTACACAGGTGAGGCTCCCTCAGATCACCAGGCAGCACTGACAGAACACAGGACACAGGCTCAAGCTGCACCAGGGGAGAACAGGTTGGATATGAGAAAAAAGTTCTTCACAGAAAGAGTGATAAAGCACTGCAATGGTCTGCCCGGGGAGGTGGTGGAGTCACCATCCCTGGATGTGTCTAAAAGAAGACTGGATGTGGCACTTGTGCCATGGTCGAGATGTTGGGGCATGGGTTGGACTTGATGATCTTGAAGGTCTCTTCCAACCTAGTCATTCTGTGATTCTGTGAATCTGTCCTGAACCCAGGACTTCTCAGTCGTGGCATAGCTGGGAATGTGAATGTCTTTGGTCCTTGCCATGGCACCATATTGACCTAAGGACACCATGGGAGAGTCTGGATTTAGTGCTGATTTTAGGGGATCAGTGGGATCCACCAAGAGGGCGTTCGTCTCCTCGTGCAGTTTGCTGTTGCAGGTTCAGTCAGTGTTTTAGAAAGAGCACAAAACCCATGAGTGCTGAAAGCTGTTGCAAGAACACCTCCCAGTGAGCAAATTAACAGCAGACTCCCAGACCTCATCAGCCAGGGTTCTGCATGAGACCCTAAATGATGGAAAAATCTATTTTAAGAATGTTTAGGGAACTTGTCAGGATGTGATAATTAAAAAAAATTTAGTGTGCTGAATATAATATTTTGTGCACTGCTGCAAGTACAGCCTCTGTTCAGTACCCTGTGCCTGTGCAGACACACAAGGTAGTTAAATATGGTGGGGAGGGGTCTCTACTTTGTGGAAATGTGAGAGGAAACTCACTGAGGAAGCATCCACTTTCAGCCAATATCACTGTCTTGCTTCTCAGGTGAAAATATATTAAATACAAACACCCTGATTTTCAAGGTCCCACTGATCTGTATTCTTACCCACTTAACTGTGTGGCTGAATGAGTGAGCAATTCATGAGTGATTGGGATAAGAGATGGGAAATGGTGCAAATAAGGACATTGGACAGAGTAGAAAGAACACCATCAATAATGTGATATCATTGCCTGCCTTGCCGAAAAGATAGATAAAATGCATTATTATTAAGTTACAAAGTATCAAATATTATTTTCCATTAGACCTTGAAAATGTCTTCAGGTCTGTCTGCAAAATATTCATGAATTGTTGGCTTTTTACTTGCCTGGTTGCATCCTGTCCTGGGGCCATGTCCTTCAGGCAGAGATGGCTGTGTTTGTGGGTGGGTAGGCTGTTTCCTCATCCCATCACCACACAGGACTCTGGTCCTGTTTTTGTGCTTCTGGTCCTGTTTTTGTGCTGCACAGATGATGGGAGGTGCAGTGACATTAGGCTGCAAACAGGCAGGAGTGTGCTGTGTTGCAGCCTCAGTGATGCTCCTTGTGTTGTCTTCCATCATGGAAAATCTGACAAATGGATTTTAAAAGGGGAAAAACAGTCAAATAGAGTCAAATAGAGGAGGTCTGGCTTAAATAAAAATGTGCAGCTCAGCCCTACCTGCCATGGACATGCCTGAGGGTAGCCAGGGACAGACACATGAAAATCACAATAAATATTGGGCAGAAAGAAGGGAGACTCCATTGTTTGGCTTCTCTTCCCTCCCATCCTGCTTCTGTTTGTACAGTCCCCATAATGACACATGTATCTTGGCCTGCTGGACCTTAGACTCGGGTGTATGTGTGTTTTGGGCACTGAGTTCAGAGCCCAAAATTAGAAAGAGGATGAAAAGAAAACACATTTCCAACACCGCTTAGCTGGAATGAAAGCATTTCTGCTACCCTGCCTGACACTCTGGCTGGCAGGAGCACCCACTGGGTCCCAGCCCCACTGCCCAGGCATACAGCCAGTCTCTCCTCACCAAGGAGAGCAAGTTATTGCTTGTATGGCAGAGCAGGGATCCAGTCCCACCATGCACACTGGAAGAAGCAGACCCCAGCCCTCCTACTGGCCATGCAGAGCAGCTGGGAGACCTGGAAATACAAAAGGAAGCAGAATAACCTGTTCCCAAAACCACTGTGAGATGCTCAGCCTCAGGAATGTGCAAGCTTTAACAATCTCAGAGCTGTAAAGTGCTGGAGGAGAAAGGCTTGCCTGGGCTGTGGGTTTGCCAGGTCTGCAGCAAAGCCCTGCCACGCAGTGAGAGCTGGGAACCTCACTCTGGGTGAGGAGGGTCTTTGGGAAGCTGGGGGACCTAGGAGAAGTTTCTGCCTAGCTGCCAGGCATTAAGAGTAGCAGAAGTCACTGCTCAGAACTTCATTTTCACCTTGAAAGTGCTTTGGTATCCAAGCTGATCATCAGCCAGCAAAAATCTGTGCCAAAAGCTGAACCAGAAAGGGGGACTTTGGTAGGAAGGAAAAATCAAAAACAAATCTGTCCCTTCTGCCCCTGTCTCCTGAGGTGGAGGTGAGAAGCTGCTAGAGGGCTCAGGTAGAAGTGTAGCCATTGCAGAGAAGTTCAACTGGACCCAGCAGTGTGATGAGGCAGGGACCATCCTCCTGTCCCACCTCCTCAACCTGCAAACTCCCAGCAGATGGCTGAGACTGAGGACACTGAGGCTGTAAGAACTACATGGATTTTGCTGACTTGGGCTCTGGCAGCTCTGGTTTTCCTCATCTAAAACCCTGAGAAAACACATTGCCCTCCAGTTGTATTGCATGAGCAGCAATGGAACAATCAGTGTGGAGTTTTTGGAAGGTGAGGGAGATGCAGGTACAACTTCATTGATATTTGTTGGATATATTCCTTTTATGTAGCCAGTGGTTATAAATCTTGCAAGATAGTCTAATGGCCTAATTAGCATTACTACAGGAGTCTTTGAAAATAACACTGCAGGAATGATGTCAGCTTTACTTTAAACTGCAGTGTATACTGAATATCTATGGCATGAACAGAAACATCAGGACACCAAAGAGGCAATGTCAAGCCCTCACAGATTGGGAGTTAGAGCTTTGAGATGTGTATTGCCTATGTCTCATTTTGAGTTGCCAAATGCAAGACATGAGAGATTGGATGTGGGAAGGTTGTCAGCCTTTGAGAAGGTTGTCAGCCTTTGGGACTGGACCTGGGGCCAGCCAGAGCCATACTAAAAGAGCTACATGCATAAAGAGCTACAAAAAAAAGCTAATCAGGAAAACTGAAATTTATATGGTTCTTGGTAGGTAACACAAGGAGTGGTTACACTTTGCTGAAAATCTCTTGGCGCCTGATTTCCCTCACTCTGAAATTAGGATGATGGTTTGCCCTTATCTCACAGGTAAGTCACAAGGATACATGTATTAAAGTCTGCATAATACTTGTAAAGGATGCAGACACTGGGATGAGACCCTCACAGAAACATTCAGAAACTAAAGCCTAAGTTAAGACAGTATTTTCCAACTGGGAGACATCCATCTTGTGGCACTGTTTAGGTCCAGTGACTTTTATCTCTGCAATGCCAGTCAAGGCACTAAATGCTTGCATTTGATGGATGCTGGGGCAGCACAGCCCCAATTGCTCATTGTCAGGCTGGTCCAAAGGTCACAGCTTCGATAAGCTCTGGATCAAAATCCAAAACAGTCCCTGCCACGTCCCTCAGGTTTGAAAGAACAATACACTTACTAATTCAGCTTTAGTGTTGGGTAGTAGCTGGTGCCACCTTTATCTGTTTCTCCTGAGAAAATAAATCCAGCATCACCAGCCCCAAAGGAGCACCGTGATGCTGCAACAGGCTGTTAACCTTCACAGCATAGGACAGAGGCTTTGTGGGGGAGGAGAAGGAGGGCAGGAGTTTGTGGGTTGACCCAAAGGCTCCACAACACCTCCCTTGCTGAATGGCTTCATGGAAGTGGCTGTGTGTCCCTGAGCTTTGTGAGGAGCGATGGTGCTTGTGAATCGGACCCTGGATGCCCACTGGAGCCTGCCACAGCAGAGGCTCAGTGCCAAGGACACTGTTATTGAAACAACGGAGTAAAAAGAGGTCACTCTTTTGGGGATCACTATAGAGGGCTATTGTGGCTCACCCTTAATCCTTTAAAAACTAGTATATAGTCTCCAGCATTATAATTAGCCCAGATGGTTTCAAGAAAGATACAAGAAGTAGGCACAGATAAACTATATCTGATTCTAGCTTTTAATACCAAAATACCTTTTTATTTGTTTTATTGGCTTTCCCAACTTTGGTTGACAGGTGCTACTACAAGGTCCTTGACACCACTGTTGCCTAAACACACACATCCCCCATTTCCTTTTGAATCTGGATGTATTCTTGGCTGAGCCCAAGGGGATCACTAAACCACAGAACACACCCAGACTGGGGATGGACAGAGGGGGTGAGAATGAAGCCAAAGGAGGAATGGATAGGATGGAGGCAATGAGAAACTGAGACCTATGAGAAGGTACAAGTGTGGCAGAAATGGAGGAAGCACTGTGGACTTTATTCTCTGTCTGCGGGAACATCAACATTGAAATCTCTGCTTGGATCTGGATTTGTTGACACAAAATCCACTGCCCAAATGTGGGGGGTTGGAAACAGTTTACCTGTTCCATTCCCAGGGCTATCTCAGGAACACAACTCCACAGGCTGGAGCAGTTGTAGTATATCTGTCTGTCTCTTATCTAGTGTGTAACCTCCTGGGCTGAAGACATAATGTACTGTCTATCCTTTCTGTGATAAAAATAAAGCATATAAAACACACACACATATACACACACACACACAATCCCAGGCCAAAAATTCCCTTAGGGGAACATACTGTGACTAGATAAGAAGGTACTAGCTGGCACGTAGTTACCTCTTTGCTTCCTAACTGGGACACTCAGGGAAGGGTGGAGTTGGTTCTGGTGTGGGGCCACAGGAGAAGGGGGAGAGAGATGTCATGGGATGGATAGCAAGATAAAGAAAGAGCCATGGAAAGAGCCAGCTCAAGAAAAAAGAAATCAAAAGCAGACTGGACTTATTCCAGGTTTTCATAAGCCTTCCAGCCAGCTGTAAAATCCGAGAATTTTTGGGCCATGAACAGCAAGCCCATGTCCTGAGGGACTGAATAGGAGGTCTTTGGGCTCAGAGCATCAACTTCTATATGAGATAACAACTGGAAAATCTCCTGGAAACTGGAAATGCTCTTGGAACACTCCTGGAGAGTTGGCATGTGTATGACATGTTGTGCATGACACTGCATGTTGTTGGTGCTTGACACACTGCACCCCTGAAGGTCAGCTTTCCTTCTGGGAGCAATCTGGTCTCTTCTGGGGGCTGATTTTTCCATCTCTCCTCTGCTACTGGCTCCCTTCAATGGTCTTGGTAAATTTGTGGGCAATATCTTCTGAATGACAGGTGTGCCTGGCATCCTCCTGGGCACATGGGGAGAATCTGCTGCCAGGTCCTGAGAGCTGTGCCCAACACGTCAGAGGCTGGTGGGATTTGGGAAACACTGAAGGAAAGAGAGCTTTGAAGGAAAGGTGGAAGTGAAAGAGAAGGGAAACCAGAGGCTCAGCATGTTTATGAAACAAGCCTTGCTGGAGATCCCGAGCACAGCTCAGCATCAAGGGTCACCAGACTCAAACCCACTGCTCAGATTTTTCACTCACTCTGGGTTCTCTTTGTAGATCCAAAGCAGTATAATGGATGAAGGAGAATTGCAGTCATAATCAATCCTTATCTCCAGTGTTTACACAGTGCTTAAAAACTGTCAGAACCACACCAGTGCTTCCCTTCCTGTCAACAACTTCTGCTGGCTCCACGGCTTGGCAACCAGCAAGGCAGTGGCTCCCACATCGTATTTTTGTATCATTCTGCACCCAGGAACTCTCCCCCTTCTTCAAATATATCTCTTCCTCAACATGTCTTGCCTTCAAGCACCTTCAGGGAAAGCAATTTTTATAAACCCAGCAGCTGGATGAGAATTTTCTTTTGGAGAAGGTGCTAGCCTAGGCTGTAACCTGCTGCTGCCTTGACGCTCCCTGCAGGGAAAGGGCAGCTGTGCTGGGACCCTGCCAAGGATGCATTTTACAGGTGTCTGCTGGCTGGAGGATGCCAGCAGCCCAAAAGATCACCAGTCGTGGGCAGGGCTCTTTGGAAACATTTTCACAACTAACTGCCTTAGATAGTGGAGTAAAACATGCATTTCCCAAAAGAGGGCATCTCATTTTCACTTTGATGGATGGGCTCAAGTGTTGAGTCAGAATGAAAAGATAATATTTGTGGAAAGCCCACATACTTCAGAAGAACTTAAACCTTCTTTTTCCTTTGGTCTCTTTGTAGTATTTTTAAGAAAAAGTTAACTCAAATTTTAAGAACTGCGCTAGGATGGAATAGGAAAACATTTGGTTCTGAAAATGTCAATATTACATATTTGGACATTTTCGGTGTTTGTTTTTTTAAAACAAACAAAACAAAACATTGAAATTTATACTGGCTTTGCTAAAAATGTCAGTTCCATCAAAATGACATTTTGCAACGAGAAACTGGTTTATGCTTCCCCCCCTTTTTTGCTGACTGCTTGCACTTTCTTCATAAAAAGTGTCTGCCTGGGTTTTACTGGGAACAAACACGTTGTGTGCATCCAGGGCCATTTGCACGTGCAAAAAATGCCTTTGGTTGTTGGTGCCTGCATGGCAATGCACACACCAGGAAAATGCTCCTGCTCATGGAGCCTTTGCCTGCAACTCCCTTGGACTGAGTGAGGAATTGAGCTGCAGCCAGCTCATGAAATAAATTCAAGCATCCTCTGCCTCAGCCATGTGGACCAGCCTTCTCGGGAGGGAGAGGCAGCCCTTTATTCCTGTGCTGCCAGATGCAGCACTGGTGCCAGCCAGCCCTGCTGCTGCCCTGCAGTGAAGCCACCTGGCCTGTGCACCCTTGGGCAGGGCCAAATCTGCCCTGGCCCTGGGCACTCTGGCAGGAGGCTGTGAGAAAGGACAGCTCGGGAGCCATCACAAACACAGGTTGCACTGTGAACACCAGTCAGTCTGCAGTTTGAGTCAGTGAGGCGTACTTCCCATGGGAACTCTTAGTCCTGGCTAACTTCAGGCAGGACCAATTAGAGCAGGGAGTAAATACACTTAGCATGCTCAGGAAAATACATCTAAAGCTGTTTATACACATTCCTTTGGACCAGTCAGCAACAAAAATGTCCTTACAGCTGTTTCCTCCTTCCTTTCTTCCCTCTCTCTCTCTCTCTCTCTCTCTGTGCTGCTTCAAAAATAAAGCTCGCTGGCCTCACCTAACCCTTGCTGGGTTTGCTGCTGTTCCCTCCCCAGTCTGTCAGGTCCTGTGTGCCACCAGCCCCTCGGCTGCTGAGCTTCCAGCACGCTTCCAACTGCGGCATTTCTCTGGCTCCCCTCGAGGGGCCAAGAGGAAAATGCAACGCAACAGAGGCCAAGAGGAAAAAGGTTTGCATGTTTCCTTATAACCAAGGAGCTGATACCTTGCACCAAATCACCTTCATCAGCCGGGGCCACCTTCGTCATCGGGCCGGGGCTTTGCGCACACGGTGCGCTCGGTCAGCCCTAATGGCACATTGAGAGCTGCTCCAGAGCCATAAATGCTATCTGGCAGGGATGGCCCCAGGTGATGGGGCAGGGAACAGGGAACAGGGAACCCGGATCTCATGTCTGAGACCACTGCCCTACCCACAGGGTCGTTCCTTTTCCTCATTGCTCTCGTGCTCAACTCAACGTGCGTGTCCCACGATCGGTCACATTAACTACACGGGGCTTGTCCTGCTCTCCAGGTGAGGGACCGAGGCTTTTGTAAGAGAACTCCAGCTGAATGATTTGGTTGTGCAACATAAATTGGGCTTGATCCTAAAGAAAAATCTTCCCATTAAGTTTCACTGTGAACCAGTATTTTGTTTCACAAAAGAAGTGGAGTACTGTAATTTGGACTCATTCAAGATCGGAAAGGTTTTCTCATCAAAGCCAGGATAAAACCTGAATATGACTAAACCCTCTATGTTAAAAAAAAAAAACATCTTTTTTTTTTTTTTTTTTAATCTGGACAAGACTAGTTGGACTTACTTTATATTTCATATAACCTATTACACCACATTTTAAAAAGTTGTTTAAAGATTTTAAAAATAGCACCTTCCATACTAAAAATATTTCAAGATATTTGGATTTTTGACAGAGCTGCATTCCCCAAAGGAAAACCTGCTCTTCCTGTGTTTGCCCTATCAGCTGTTTAGTGATTTTCTATGCAGTACAACTGAGGTGTCAGAGTGACAGCACCTCCAGAGCTGGGCAGGCAAGAGGGAGAGATTCATCTCCCCCAGCCAACAAGGATGGGCCAGGATCTTTTGTTTGCAAAGCTTTCTCCTACCAATCCAGCTGTGGTTAAATGGCTGGCCAGTGTGTGCCAGACAGACTAGAGGAATCCACTCAGCTTTGTGGAATCTACTCAGGAGCTCAGAGGAATCCACTAGGCACTGAAGTCACAAGTCCAGGTTTCTGGAAGAGCTCTCTGCCAAGCTCAAGGAGGCTGAGCTTGAGAACATCTGGCTGAAACACACACGTGTGCATGCACACACACACACAGCAATTCTCAGCATTTGCTCAGAATACTTTAAAGCTTAATTCTGGTGATCACAGTGGCTTTGTGGGCACATCTCACTAATGGAGCAGTTCCAGGCTTTATTTGGTCAACCCTCTCCACCTTCCTTCATGCTTGTATAGCAGAGCAGAGCCTAAGGAGCTGGATGTGATGCCATGCCTCACTTTTTGGTCCATAAAGTAGGATAGAAACAAAGACATGATCCTGTGTGTGTGTTTAGGTCTGGAACATTAACAGTAGGTAAATATCTGATAGGAGAAGGCAGGACCAGATGAGTTCAGATGAGCAAGAGAGGATCATGTAGTCATCAAAATGCAAGAGACCTGTGTGAACTGCTTGGTTTTGTCACAGATTTCTACACATCTGAAGACTAAGTGAAGTGAAACCCCCTGTCTTGGGTCTGAAGTGTCTAGGAGAGTTCCTCTCCATTCAGGCATGGCCTCCCAAACACAAAGGAATGAAGAAGACTCTGGTTATAGCTTATATGACTACACCTCATCCACACAGGGAGGAAGAAATGGCAACAAGATCAAGATCTTTGCCACACAAAGAAGAATTCAAGCCACACAATTACACCTGTCTTCCAAACAAAAAACACTCCTTCCAAAACAATGCTTGAAAGCCATCTAGATGATCAGCCAGCCAGCAGACTCCATGGAGAAAAAGGCCATTTTTGCATGTGCCAAGTCACCCAGCAGTGCAGGACAACAATGGGGGTGGTAAGAAGTAGCCAGCACTGCCCAGAAGAGCAGGTGGCAAAGTGTCCAGAGCACCATCCCACAGGAGCACCTCTGTGACAGGAAAACCATTCAACCACTAGTGAACCTAAGCAAAGAGCAGTCTTGCTGGAAAGCTGAGATTCAGTGAAATCCACGTGTTAACAAGTGATTAGTGCCTTTCCTTGAAAAATTTCAATTATTTTTCTTCTATTGGAAATCTGAAAAGCCTTTAAGTGAAAGATCTTCAGCAGCTGAAAACGTATCTTTAGTTTTCCAACAGAACCTGTAAATTTCCATGGAATAAGTCAATGAAAACAAACATTTTGTCACTCACATCAACATTTTCCAGGAAGGAGGGAGAGGATAAAGGGAAACATTATTTTTGACAAGGTCTGCTGACTGGCAGAGCTCTTTAATAAATAGATCAGGCCGGAGCATACGACTCCAGTCCACATGGCAGAACGGTTGGTCCTTGAAAGGCTGATAGAGATCTTGTTGGCTGAGTTTCCCCTGTGGTTGACAGAGCATTAGCTAAAGACAGGATACAGGCAACCAGTCCTGCTGAGAATGACTGGATGCCAAACCAGTGGCTGGCAAGATCTCTAAAGGCTTAATGATAGAATGCAAATGCTCACATGGAGACCTGACCAGCAGAGAATTTGCTAGCTGGGGAACTGCAGGCTACCACATACTGTAACAGGAGCTTGCTCTCAAGGAGTGAGAAAAAAAAAAAATTAAAAAAGAGAGAAGATTGGCTCTTCAAGTATTTCCAAGGTGGTTATAACCTTTCTCCAAAGAGGAAAGTCCAACATTAAACACCAGGAGAATAAATCAGCTGCAGGGACTGGCAAAAGGCTGAGAATCTAAATTACAGCAAGGTCAATAGGAAGCAGGGGGCTGCTCAGAGGGAGCCAGAGTGAGAAATTCAGCACATCTGGTAGGTACAAAGCAATGCCCTTCGGGCAAACTCAGCCCCCAGCCCACCCCTATGCAGGGCCTAGAATTCAGCAGAGGGAACAACACAAGCAGAGACAGCTGTGGGGAGGTCCTGTCTGAGGGAAATCCGTCTGCAGGAGGATGGAGGGGGAAAAAGGAAAAAAAAAAGCAGGTGAATAAATGAGAAGCAGCAGTGTTGAGGCTGTGCAGCTCGTGTGGCCGCCTGAACAGATGTGAGCTGCTGCCTCTGCTGGCTCAGGGGATGCTCTCCTGCTCTGGAGGCAGAGCTGGCTGCAGTGTTTTCTTTGGTGTGGTTGTATTTATGCCAACAGCAGGGCTGCACAGCCCCTGGCACAGCCAGCCCCACCACACATCTCACAGGAGAGCTCCAGGGCAGCCCCGTGCATCCCCTGCAAGGTGCAATGCTGTAACAGCCCTCTGCTGCACTCAGCTCATGGGACACAAAAACCAAGGCAGGGAAGCCTTAAAGCTCCCCTAAATGTCCGTGGGGAGCAGGCAGGCCTGGGCATTGGCACAGCACAGGAGGGAGTCCAAGCAGACCTCCAGAGAAGAACATAAAAGAGTAGAGTGCAGCTGATTTTTCTGTTGATTTGGAGAGACTTGTCAATCAAGCACCCTTTGAATGTGCAATGAGTGGGTTGCAGCCCAAACCCATATTTACAAGAAAACATCAATAAAAGCTGCATAAGCCTTGAATGTACATGCAGAGGCATGGCATGGAAAGCAAACTGAAAACCAGGGCAAAGAGCAGCAAAAATAAGCATAGAAAAGGTTTTGTTGGAGACAAAAGTAGGTCAGAGACTGATGGTGTTTTGGGGGATGTACCACAGAAACAGAGAATATTATGAGTGGGAAAGGGATCCACATGGATCATTGAGTCTGACTCCTGTATGGAGGCACAGTTAGCTGGCATTGCAGTGCTGAGCTCTTTTGGGCTGTGGGACCAGCAGAGGTTTGGTGGCCAGGCTCTCCTGGAGGCATCACCACCATCTGCACATCAGTGGGGCAAGCTCTGCTCTGCTGGGCTCAGTCAGGCACCCCTGTGGGAATGCTTCCCAGCACTTGGATTTGCTCTCAGTTCAGATGGTACCAGATCAGTCCTCTGACCTCTGTCTGGGCTGAGATTTGAGCTTGCCACAATATAAAATAGATAAATTCAAACTTTGATCTCAAATACCCCCAAGATTGTGAAGTGTTGTCAACACTTACGAGTATTTCATTGACATTTGAATACTTTACAGTGTAATTCCCTTTTAACAGTTCATCATTTCTTGCTTGCACTAGTTTTTGCTGCTATTTATCACCATATCTAACAAGATCGCCTTTTGTAACTAATGCAAAAGAACATGGGGAGATAAATAGCCTTTGAAGGTGACATGGGTGGCACAATAATATATATTCAAAATGAATTAAATCTGGATTTCTAGAGCTTCTACCTGATGGTGGCAAGAAAAATGCAGGAAACCTTGTAGATGGCAGCTCTTATGTGATCCACGGGAGTAATTCTTTTCCAATGTCCCAAGGAAGGAAACAGAGATGTTGAGTGCCCCTCCCACTGCTCCCAAATGCAGCTGTTGGTGCAGTGACAAGCTGCTGTCATCCACAGTGCTGTCACTCAGGACAGAAAAACACTGTGGGAAGAACACTGGGAATTGGTCTTCTCTCCCCAGCTCTTCAAGCTGGCTTTGAACTAGTTCAAGGTGTTGGAATACCAGCATGAGGATAATACATATATTTAAATATAAACAAACATACAGGGCTATCTATGTATTATTTAAATGTGAACAGCCATGTACATTTGTGTTACCTTTTTGTTCAGCTGTCAAGCTCTGCTTAGCCCAAGCCCCAGTGACCTACTGAAACAGTGGCTCAGGTGGCTGCTTTGCTCAGGGCTTGGAGGAAGGGAAGAGCTGTGGCCATGAGCCCAGAGAAATTGCTGCATGGGGAAGGGAGAGCAAGGAGGTGAGCTGAGGTGCTCAGTGTCACCAGGACACCAGGTCACTACAGCTTGAAAGGCTTATAAAGAAGCATTTGTAAGTTCTCCAGAGTGGATTTAAAACTGGCTGTTGATGTAGGGACTAAAGCTGCAATCCTCAAAGGTATTTAGGTATTTGATTCTCTGGTCAAATCAAACCTTTGAGGATCTGGGCTCCAGTGCAAGGACTTTCTATCTAGAAGAGCATGAATAATAGTTTGGGGCAAAGTATTGGCCAGGTGTCCCTCAGGCCAACTCCCCTGATGGGTGTGGTTCTAATAATGGCTTGGATCCTCAAAAGGTGGGTCCCAGCTCCTCAGAGCCTCTCTAAACTCCGTGGGTTTCACACACAGTCTTGTGTATGGCAGCCTCTGCCTTTGCCAGGGCTGCCATCCCCTTGAGCTGCTGTTGCTGTGGCAAGGCTGAGGCTCTGCAAGGGAGCAGGGAGCCTTTCTGGGAAGAGGGAAAGATATGGGCAAATGAGGAGAGTAAGGAAAAACCAGTGCAGTTAAGGGACTCAGCCAAAAAGCTGGTATAAGGTAGGATGGTGGTGCTTCTTGGAGGTCACCAAACTACACAGACGATGGAAACATTCTAATTACAGGTGGCTATCACCTCATCTAGTCAAATATACTCTGGCTAAAGTTGACATATTCCTGTGGACCATTTCAGCTTCAGTCAGTTTTAAAAGGAAGCTTTTCTTGGTGGAAAGGAAAGAAAGAGACAGACTGATGCTGTTTGGCTAATGTTTTGGACACTGACCACACTTCAAATCCCTATTCTGCCTGATTCAGTATGATATCAAAAACCTCTGCAAGCAGGAAAAAAATGAGGCTGGGAGGTGATGGTTTAAAAACGCTGCATTGGAATGTTTAAAAAATGTCAAAACATTTTCCTTTTTTTTTTTTTTTTTTTTTTTTTTTTTTTTTTTTTTGATGGGAAATTCATCAAACCTGACACTTCCCATGAAGATTCTGGCTCCAATGAATAGGTATATTTGGACACCCCTGATTCCTCCCCCCTCCCCACTTCACCACCATTTCAGCCAAATATTTTTGGCTGGTTCTAATTATACAGCCATATATTTTTATACACACACACAACCAGTGTATACACGTGAAAGCTCAATAATCACAGATCAGACGGGGAGGGGAGTGTTGATAAGACCTGAGCTGCTCCACAACATAAAAAATTGCCTGAGAAGCCTTTCCCTCCTGCCTGTTCACCTCACCCTCCCAGGAAAAGCCCAGCAGAAGGGGCGGTGGGTTTGCAGATGGCAGCCACATGCACTGCCTGGCCGAGTCCACATCTTGACATTTCTGCACTTCTCTAGTGCCCTCCTCAGGTTTTGCAGAAGTTCACCTCCCTCTGGATGCGAGGTTCACCTTCCCCTGGATGTGAGACTGCATCTGGCCCTGCTCTCCCACTCCAGGCATCAGCACCCTTGAGGGAAGGTGGGAATTGGTGCTTTCCACACCCAGTGGGAGGCCAGGCAAATGGAGTTGTCCAGGGAATGCAATATCCTCAATTATGAAACTCAACATCAGGAGCTTCCACACTTCAGCCCTGCAGAAAAGGGTCCCTGTCTTGATTCCTGGCATTTCCAGTGATTCCCAAGGGCACTCAGCATCCAGCAGGCATCCAGCATCTCTCAGGATCAACCCATAGCTCAGGGCTGCTCAACACAGCTGGTAGGAGGCATTACCTGAGGCCAAAGCTGCTGACAGGCTTCTGTGGGGGTTCCTACAGCACAGGAGATTGACCCTCTCAAGGAAGGGGAGTAGGGGAAAGGGTTGTCTCTGAAAATGGTGAAATAGTTAAAGTTGAAAGCAAACAGGCCACCCAGCTCTCCCTTTAACCCTCCTACAGCAGAAGAGACCCTAGGGCCAGCCAACTCTACCAGTTCTAGGAAATTATTAAAAAAAAAAAAAAAAAAAAAACATACACACATTGGGGGGTGGGAAGACCAATCTATTTTCACAAGAATCTGTCCTTGATTAGAGCAGAAACATGGAAGTGGGGGAAAGAACCGATTATTCAGCAGAGAGTTCAGAAGAACAAATAAAAAAAAAAAAAAAGAAAAAAAAAAAAAAAGGCATATTTGTTCAGGGTGTGATAGAGAGACTTCCAAAGCTCATGGAGACAATTGGAAATTAGGTCTATTGAAGAGGAGGCATTTGCTGCTGAGGGTGAGGAATCAAAGGGCAAGTCCCGGGGAGGCGGCGGGGTGGGGTGGCCACCCCCGGGTGGGCAGTGACAGGCGGGCTCCTGCGTGTGACCCTCATAAAACCCTGCCAGGGGGCTCTCACATATTGTGTGCAGCATAAGCTGATTTCCACACACACAGACATTCCTAATGAAGACGTCCTTCAGGAGGGGAGGGGAGGAGAGGGGTAATGAAAGCAGCCTGTCTGCCCAGCAGACACTCACCCCCTCCGAAGGTGGCACGGATGTATAATGGAATATGAAAAGGGATGGGAACAAATGCTGTTGGCCTCAATGCCATGCAATAAAAAAAAGAACTCCATGTGAATTAAATCTGAACTACCTGAATGCTTTGAGGTTTGAGGCAAAATCAAGAAACCCCTAGTTTCTTATTGCAAACCAGCTTCAGAGTGCCTCTGGTGAAGAAGCAGTGCCTCAGACTGACCTGGCCAGAGTTTGAACCAGTCTGAACAGAGATTTATTAACCCTCACAGTCAGAGATCAATAAATAGCTTCCTCTCGAGCAGGCAAACTGCCTGGAATACAAAAACATGCAATGAGTCTGCCACCAATCTGCTCTCCTCACATCCAATAAAAAAGATGCTCTAATTCCCCAAAAGACAGCAATTTCTTATTTCTATAGTGTTTTGAAGCCAACTGCAATATTCACATCTAATTGCCGGCCCTGGATCCCTGCCATGTGAGTATGTTTGTTAGCAATATGATTTGTACGCTTCTCTGGGGTCATTTGGAAACTATCTGTGCTTACACCCTCCTCATCTCTGCTGGGTGTGTGTGCTGGTCACTCACTCTTATCATGCTGCAAAGGGCAAGGTGCACCAGTGAGATTTATGTGCAGGAGAAGAAAGAGTAGATGATGTTCTTCAGGGTCAAAGCCACCCAGTGCTTCATCTCTCCAATTAACTACTCTGCTAGGGAGAGAGATAAGGTTAAAAGTGGGGTGGAATAAGAGATTTAAATTGCAGTTTGACTTTTTCTCGTTTTAATTGAAACTTCATTGGAAGAAAGGGTGAAGGCTTATTATACAGAAAAAAAAAAATCAGGCAAAAGTAAAAGTCAAAAACACAGGACTGGCATGATTGCACTAGAAATCAAACCATGGATAAATGAAATGTGGGGAAAAGGAAGATGCTCTAACAAACAAGATGCCACAGGATCTTCTCCATCTCTTCCAGTGAGCAGTTCCACTTGACTTTGAAAAGGTCACAATTATAAGATTTTTATCTGTATTCACGCTGTATTTCAAGATACCCTAGCCATGCCTTTAAACAAAGGGATGAAGCTCCTTGCTCAAGGAGTCCCTGAGCTGCAAACCTCTAGAACTTGGAGTCTCTACTGGAGACAATCTTCTGCTTCAAAGCTCTCCCATGCATTTTCTGTCAGGGATGGGTGATTGTTTGCTGTGTACCTTCACACTGAGTCATCCCTAACTTATTTCCCAATCCTTTCCTACATGTCATTATTCTTATTCATTGACTCCTGTCTCACATAATTCTGTTTACAAATCCTTCTGGCTGTCTCCAAGCATCTTAACACATCTCCATCCCCAAAACATGATATACTCTATTTTAGAAAAGTTTAAGAGCTCACGCAGGTGGAAACTGTCAGGAATAGCTCCCTGTTACTCACTCTTCAGAGGCTACACAGGGGTGTGACAACATAAGAAAACCCTTCCTGGTAAAATCAGATCACAGCTTTTGACAGTCAGTGTTTTCTGACATATCCAAGCTGTAGCTAGAGCTTGGCAGGGAACACTTTCCCTTTCTTAAAAAAGTTTTCAAAACTTCAGTTGATGTTCCTCTCCACATCAGAAAGAAAACTGGAACAAAATTTCCAAACTGCTCACAGATCATGAGCAAAAAAAACCCCAAAAAACAACAAAAACAAAGCAAGGCAAAACAAAAATTGGTACAGATAAAAATAATTTTGAAATATTTGATTTGAACTTTTCCTTGCTATTTAATGTCTTTCTTCTACTATAAATTAAATTCAAAAATGAAATGTTATTTTAATGTAGAAAACATCCAAACCCCTAATCATTAAAAAAAAAAAAAAAAAGAAAAAAATTGGTTTAGAAGAGTTGTAACAATTTTGTAAGCTGGAAAATTTGTTAAAACCGTCCCATTTACCACAAACAATTACATTTTGAATATATTTGTCTTTTGTGGCAGGAAAAAAAAAAAGCAAAATAAAATTTCCAACCCTTTCAAGCAGTGACTTCATGTTTTTGTAACACTTTTCAAGGTGAGAGATGCACCAAAATAAAATTCTGACTTTGCCCAGCCCCCGAAACTGCTTGGAGCCAAGGATGTTGTCAAAGAAACTGGTGGATCCAAGAGTGTTGATGGGTGAAAGAGAGAGGGTCTGAACTGTACAAAAATACTTGTGCCAGCAAGTGAGGTTTGGCCCTTCTTTCCTGGCTGGTCATGCTGCAGAACACACCCATCAAGGGGCTGAGGCACAGAGCCAGGAGCCAAAAGTGGCCAGGTGACCTTGAACAAGCATCAGATTCAGCAGGGGCTCAAAGGGCTGCAAGGCAGCCAGGAGAGGGGCTACTTGACCTGACTCTGGCCATGGGGGGTAAATAATGCTGCTTCCCAGCAGACCCCACTCGTTTTTCCAGCAGTTTTCATCCAGGTTCAGTTCTCAACTGTACATCTGACTCTTCGTAAATTCCAAAAATTGATCCATTCAGGGCATGAGGGTTGAGGGAAAGAAAAGGATCAGCAGATAGCAGGAGCCAGCTGCTGTGTTTATGTGGGGTGAGGTTGCCAAATAGCTGCTGAGGGATGGGACAGTGGTGTGGCAGTCATTTTTCCTTCAGCAGAGCTGGCACACATGGACAGAACATATCCAGACTTGCACTTGAGAGCTTCCAGGATTCATTGGCCCTGACATCTTCTGCCAGAAATAGAGATGTTCTGGAAACCACATCCCTGTCAAAAGGCCATTACTGTACCACCTTGGCTGTGCAATGTGGCTCTGCTCCTTTCTGCTGCCCTTTCCCATGCCAGACACCTATCCCATCTCCTGCCAGCTGCTCAGGAGCCATCCATGTGCCTTCTCACCCACAACCAAGAGTGACTGGGATCAAAGCAGCAATTAGGGTAAGGCTTTTTCAGGCTGGTTTGAAAGTTCAGGTTCTGTGATGGTAGCAGCTTCTTGGGCAATTAAAAATAATCAGGATTCCTGAATCTGACACGTTTTGCTTGCACAACTCCTATTTACGCCACGGGGGAAAGTAGTTCTTTGTTGAACATAAAATATATCTGGTTAAAAACTTTTTGGGGGAGTGGTAGAGAAGTCAGTCAACTGCCAACCCCACTGGAGTTAGGAAAAGAAAATGTTTGAGAGACACTGACAGCAAATTTTCTGGGGTTGTTTTGTGTGCTACCTGCTCAGTGGAGACCACAATGAAAAACAGGGAAGTGTCCAATTCTCATAAGAACATGAATGCCACATTACATAAGAGCAAATGTCCAAGCAGTGCAGTATTTCGGATGTGACAGTAACTGGTAACAGATATTCAAGGATGAATGTAAAGAACAGAGCATGGACTGACATTTAGCCTCTAGGAAACAGCAGTATAGAGACAAAAAAAAATGGGTGTCTGTGTCTCTCAGAGATACCAAGGCACATAAGGGAACCTCCTTCTACCCTGCAAAAAAAAAAAAAAAAAAAAATTAAAAAAAAAAGTCACTGGGGAAATATGCCCAGTGGAAGTGAAGAAAACATTATAAATGACTTGGAGTCTGCCTCCCACTAACCACGGGGCAAGACATTTCATCTAGCCTGTGCCTCAGTTCCCACCATGACATAGAGATGTTGCATCACTGCAGGATGGAGAAAATGAAACCATGTCATGACTGACAAATCCTGAGGTGTGAGGGATGAGGACCAGATGGGACCACTCCAGATGGGTAGGCTGTACTGGCGTCCCCTTTCAGCCACTTTCCCTTTGGAGTCTGGATTTCAGTCCCAGTGTCGTGGAAGCATTGCAAAGACATTGTTCATTACACAAATAACTCCTGACTGCCATTCATTGTACATTATTCCCTTTCCCTTACTCACTGTTTCTTCAATTTAAGAAAGATAAAAACAGCTGCCCTTGTCCAGGCAAGAGAACACCAGACTTTCAGCATCCAGTCAGAAGAGTGAATCATGTTTGGACTCAAGTTGCTATTAATCTGGGGCTGAAACTTGTCTGGAGGAATGATTCAACTGAGTGTGCACAGGGGTAAATTCAGGAAGTTCCTCAAAGCACCTGAGCACGTAGAGGGAAAAGACATCTAATAAATGGCCCCCCATAAACATTTCACTGGGCTGTAAGATCAGATGTGATTAAATGGCACAAGAATCTGAGCTCTCCCTACCCAGCTCTTACTGGGTAACAAGAGTTAGGTGTGCTGCAGATGAGAAAAGAGAGTTTTTCTTCATCCCAGCTCAATAAAATCAGGGTTTATATATGCAACATACCAGACTTGAGCATCTTACACTTAAATCTAACACCCAGAGCATATGGAGTGAGCCCCAGGCTCTGCCCAAATTGCTTATAAGCTGAATAAGTAAGACAGGCAAAGGGAGAAGTGTTGCTAAGCGAGGAGCTGAAGCATACATGGGGCTTCAGTGCTTTCAGCAAGGGAGATTTGGGGTCCCACACCCAGTCCCTCACTGCCACAATGGGAGCACTGGCCACCAGCACCAGGTCCCCTGCAGTTATACACCCACAGCATCTCTGCAAGTGCTGCTGGATCTACAGACCCCTACTAGCCCTTTCCCTCTGTGGGAAACCATCCTGACTAAATAAATGTATTTATTTGCTCTTGATGTTGGAAGTTGAGCTGTTAGCACCTTGCTGATAGATGGGGAGGGATCACAAGGCCTGAAGAGCCAAACTGCTTTCTAAATTGTAACCTATTTGCGTCACTGCTAGACCCCTTTTTCCCCAAAAGGAAAAGGGGCACTGGATGAAGTTCATCCAGGTATTAGAGGAATCCCAGCTCTGCTATAGATAATGCCAAGCATCACTTTCCGGTTTTAGGTGGGCTATTCTGGGCGCTCCCAGAGCAGCGTGCCTCAACACCCCAAAATGCATCCTCTCTGCTGAGCATGCCAAGGTTAGAGAGCCAGCCCTGTGGTCACTGTGCAGGGGAGGACCCGAGCCAAGCCCCCACACAATAGGTTCTCTGTCTGAAACTACTCCAGCACTCAAGACCTGCCTTTGTTGAAGACGTTGTGGACAATCTCAGTGTGTTTGGCTTAATACAGAGGAATTAAAAGGAGTCTGAAAGTTGTTATAGATAAGGTCAGACATTCTAGGGAGGTCTTCCTGGCTTTAAAGTCTATGAACTTAAAGGAAGTGGCTCTGAAGAAATTTAAGAGAACCTTCTGCTGCCTGTTGCATCTCTCATGATGGACATGCTTTGACAAAGACAATATTAACCTATGCTGTGTGCTTTCATGTGCCATGTTTCTTGAATTTTCCCTGAGATTTGGTCTGTATAAGCAAATATAGCAGTAATTCTCAAAGAGGGAAGAGTTAAGATAATTTTGACAGTGTACTGTCAAATTTCCTACTTTTCAGAAGTCTAAATTTGCATTAATTTTTCACATTGTGCTCAGGATTAATCCTCTATGCATTCTGGAATGAGACACCATTAGGCAATGTTAACTTTGTGCTGAAGTTTTTTGGCATAAGGTACTGTATGCTTTAATCTATTTGCAAATCAAAAGCCAATGCTTTGCACACTTCAGTGAAAAGCCAGAGGCAGCCTGCCCCACTGGAAAGGTCACCAGATTAGGACTCAAGGGAACTCTTCGAAGTTTTGCCACTGATTTACTGTTCAATCTTGGCCAAGTAATCTCTTTCCTTTGTGCCTCTAGTTTTCCTCCCATTCTTTGTGTTTTCTATTCAGGCTGCAGTTCTTTAGAGCAGGAGCAGCCCTCTCATTTCGTGCTGGTCCTGTGTCTCAGAGCAGGCCCCCCTCTCCTAGCTGAAGAATTCCTACTAGATCCTACCACAACACAAAGGGTTCAGAGCCTAAACAGTTCAAAAGAGTTTGGCTTTCATTGACAGGATCTTCAGTCTCTCTCACTTGCTTCCTTAACACAAAGCTTTTCAGAAGAGGTACCAGCCACCTACTGAGTGAGTAAAATCCCAGTCAAAGGGTTAAAATAACAAACTCCATTGAATAAAGAAGAGAAAGGTGTTTAAGAGGAACTCAGATCGTATGGTAAACTAGGTATTAGTTAATCAATAGTACTCAAAGGTGAAGGCCGTGTGGAGGAGCCAGAAATCATTGCACAAGTTAAGCAAAGTTTAGCAAGCCTGATTAAGCAAAGCGTTAACTATTTTCTGTGAAAAGTTCCACCTTTCCTCTAACCTAGCTCTGGTAATAGATACCAATCTTCTCTGAGACTGACTCATGCATTAAAGGCTTCAGTGGAAGTTTTGAGACCAATCCATGGATAATACTTCTTTATTGTCCAGACAGTTCATATACTGCATGTTACATATAATTCTCCTATTCACTGGACTCTTGATCCAAACTCTTCTGGTAAAAGGGCTTGTGGGCAGTTTACTTTCTGTCCAATGACTTCACTGCAAAGGATTTTTTCTTCTGTGTTGAGCTTGCCATGTGCAAGCTTTCCTTCCTCTTGTTTCCCTCCTCTTGTTTCCCAGTTTCTGGAAATAATTTGTGGTTTGGAAATGGAAATGCCCTTGTAGGCTTCAAACTGCTTAAAGCCTGCCATACCAGATGAGTTCATTGGATCCATCTAATCTGCTCTGCTCTTGCCATCCATGACCAATACCTGTTGCTTCAGAGGACAACACAACTGCACAGTGGCTACAGGACACTTCAGTTTAGACAGAGTCCTTTCTCTGTGAGGAGCTGACAAAGCATCCACTTCCACCCTGAACTGCCCCAGGTTTTCTGAGAGGGTTTCTCGGGGCAGCAGCTAAAGGACAGAGACCCCCCACAAGGATAAAGAGACTTAAGGGGGACAAAGTACATTGGCACATATCAAAAAAGGGCTTCCCAAAACGTAGCACAACAAACACAGATCAACCCCTTCCAGGACTGGCTTGGCTCGCTTCCCCTGTTCAAAGAAATTGGCAAGCAAATCTTTATTGTAAGAGACAGAACAGAAGCTGGAGGGGAGGTACTGAAATCTGGGGATAATTCACAAAATCCTGGCCTGTGGTGTAGAAGGAAACTAGTGTTGTGTATCTATAATTTGTATTTCTTTTGTTACTGCTGCTAGATTTAAGCAGATAGAAGCAACCTAACAATGATCGCATCTCATTTCCAGCTAGCACGTTTCCTGGCTGCTTTCAAACTAATGGGAAGCAGGTATAAGCTAGGACAGACATTTTTTGGCTTGCTCATTCATGTCAACATCATCTTGTGTTTCACATATTGCAGCAGGATTATTTTTTCAATTAAGTACAATTTAGTAAGACAAAGATACCAGATTTGGTCTCCCAAAAGTCTGCCATTTTGCCCAAAGAGCACAACCACAGCTCTCCAAGCCTGGTGACTCCATAGGCTCATGCCTTGTCTTTTCCCATGGCCAACAAGTGGCGTCAAAGCCACGAGGTCACACTTGGCTCTCTCTCTGTGAAGAGAACGGTCAGGAAGACCACCTGCACTCACCCCAGTCTGAGCTGGGCTCGCCTTGGTGCCCCCAAGAGGTGCACAGAACCAAGGGCACCCCTCTTGGGATGGGGGAATCTTCCAGCAGGAGTCCTGCGCCAGCGGAAACGGTGGGATGCGTGGTGCTACATTGCCACCTTGTGGAGAGCTCCCACTGGAGACCAGTGGGGAAAGATGGCTGACTGATAAGGGGTGGGCTGCCAGAGCCTCTCCCCATCGCTGTGTGCCCATGGCTGGCTAAGCACTGCTGCCCTTGCCGTCACCCTATGGGACACTGCACCTTGCAGTTATTTCTCCTCCAAGGGGTGAAGCACAGGAGCACCATGCAAGGCCTGGAGGTCCTCTGCATGGGCAACATCATCCCATTGACCCAGCTCTTGGATTGGCAGGTTTGGTATTAAAGTTTTGTATAGGTGTTGCCAATGTGAACCAAGAATCTGGTCCTAGCTCAGCCTGCAGGGGTAGGAGTCTGTTATCACAGTTGCCAGTAACTCTTGCAGTGCTGCCATCCACAAAAGAAGAGTATTGCTGTGCTCTGTGAGTCCAAGCCCCCACAAGCTCAAGGAGATAATGAAGGAAAATGTATTTCCTTTCATTAAGTGCAGAGGAAGCCTCTGGTGGCAATGCTTTTTATATTAGTGGTGTCCCCAGAGAGGTTCAAATACATAAACCCACAACATGCTCCTCCTGTTTGTGTGATGGAGTACTGTGTTGACAGACTGGAAGAGAATTACTGACAAATGCTACCATGTGGACTCTCACAGTGATGCCATGTATTGATTTCCATCTGGTGATGATGTGCACTTTTGCGATTGCATTGACACTATTCTCCCTCTTCAGAATCTGCAGACTGAGTTTTTGAGTGAAAATAATTAGCATTGCTTATTATTTACCCAGTGCTAGAGGAGGTCTGCAACTTTATGGGCCCTAACAATTACAATGAGAAAAAAAAGAAAAGAAAAAAATCACAGGTCCCCGTGACAGAGAGAGGCAGGCAAACCCTGGGAAGATGGGTTCCAGGAGCAACAACATATGACAAATGACACAGATAACTCCTTGCTGCCTGTGCATCTATTTGAAGAACAGTAATGGCTCTACATGAGGTAAAATGCATCCAGCACTGATTACAGGGAGCAAGCTGCCCTCCCAGGTTGTCCTCTGCCAACACATCCTGCACTGTATCTGGAAGTAAATAAGAAAATCCCTCAGCTTTGGGAATTGTGGTAGATCACACAAGTATCTGAAGCGTGGGCTGAACTTTTCAAGACCTTGAGAGAGGACAGTCTTTGATTTCAAGGAAATATGATACCTCCTCAAAGAAAGGGTCACATTCTTTGACATGTAAGATATGGACAACTGAGGAGATGTTGGCCAACAACAACAGGACACGAATGCCAACATGTCCTGAGGGAATAAAGGCAGTAAATTTGAGTTCCAGAGGTTTGCCATGGGACTTTTGCTAAACCCCATTTGCCAGCAAATTCAATGTCTCTTAGAAACAGACCTACAGAGGTGTGAAAATGTGCTGATACTCATGAGAAACACAGACTGTCACCTTTCTTTGAACAAAGGTTTATCTTGGTCAAGGCAATGGCATTAGTAGAGAATATTTGTTTTGCTCCAAGGCGTGTAATTTGATATCTCATGAGACCTTAGTTAAGACACAAATACTCTGCAGCGTATGGAAATAGTAAGGCATGTACTAGACCTACCAACATGTTCTTCAGTGACAGCTTTCAACATATTGTTATTAACTGGGAAGCATTATCCTAAATCAGACCATTTATTAGCAAGATGCTTTCAAAAACTGGTCATTAGTCCAATAAGGTTTAGTATTTCCAGTAAAAACCTAGGTGACACAAAATCTCTGATAGTGGGATTTGCAGATATTATACAAATTACTGAACTAATAAAGAAGAAAAACAGATTGGATTGGGGAGGGGGCTACAAGAAGTACCTGCTTAAATTATCACAATGCAATATGTGCATTTTACTAGAGGCAAGTGAAACATCACACCTGGCAATAAAGGCTGAGATTCAACTTCACCCATCTCCTGCCCCTAAAAGGCATTTAAAGTAAGAGTACAGTTGGCCTAGGTTTCCTCTATAGTCAATGAAGAAAAGATGGCACCTCCAGCAGAAAAATCTGACTGAAGTTTGAAGGGCTGAAGCCAAGGTGCTGTGTTTAGGGTGAAAAATCTGTCTTGCAAATCTGTGCATAAAGAACATCAAAATTAACCACCTCAGCATGAGATCTCAGTGCAGTGTTTGGTGACTAATATGATACTCAGGTGTAAACAAAAGGCTTTACCAAGTAGAAACAGAGAAGTGGTTTTGTCCCTGAGCTGACCACTATAAAACTCATTAGAAGAATTGTATCTTCAGTCTTGGCATCCCCAGTTCAGGAAGGATATGGACATCTCAGTGTTCAAGTAAAGCCACAAAAATGACCTTGCAAGAGAAAATAGGTCTTGCAATACTACGAGTATAAGCCTTTAATCTGCTGCAATTAGTCAAAATGTGACTTGATATTTTTATATGTAGGTACTTTTGCATGGAAAAGATGCCTTGCAGACTTTTCAAGTCTTTCACCAACAAACACAAAAAGATTCAGAGAGAATTCTGGTTGATGTTAAACAAATTCAACTGTGAAGCAGGATACGATTTCCTCACTGCGCGGGTAGTTAATACCCAACACGTAATGAAATCACAAAACATTTGGAGTTTGTCAGACACAAACTGACATTTTAGCACTTTGGCACACATGATTACATGGGAGTGCTTAGGTTTAAAAGCATGTGCTTGGACAGTTACTGCAGAGCAGCTGATGCATGGTAACTCATCAGCTAAAGTTAACCTGTTCCTGGATCAATATATTTTATAAAAACATTCACTCCACAGCAGCTCCTATAAAAACATTTTGGAACCGAACTCTACCCAAGAAAAAAAATGTACCCAAGAGATTCACCACAGTCCATTCTTACCTAGGGATCAAAGAAACAGAAGCCTAGACTAGAAATAATGGGATATTAAGAAGAGGAGACAAATGGAGTTGCACATCTTTATGTCAAAGCAGTAAAATCACATGCAGAGGATGAGGGTGGACAGCTCCATTACTCCAGGCTGTCTTCTGCACCAGAGAAGCTCTACATTCTTCTGAAAACCTCAAACTTCATTTTGTGATTTAGATATTCTCATAAACACTAAAGTAATGTCAGCCTGAAGAAGCAGCTGTAATGGCTGGGATCTCTCCTTTGTTTGAGCCAGGGGTCTAGCAAAACCTAAAGGCATCTATTTCAATGGTGCATCTTTACAATTACACCTGCAACAAATGCCACTATTACATGCTTCCCTCTGTTCTTGGGCTGCTTCTTAAGTCCCCCCCAAGCCCTACAAACCCTTCCCATTCTCTTCCTCCACTGCTGAGCCTCCAGCTTTATTTTGGATAGCCTCAACAAAACAGTTCCACATTCACTACACATAAATCTGTGCAAGTCTATCATGCAGGGGCAACATAAAATAAATGGAATTGAATACCAAGATGACACAGAGGAGATTGTACTTGAGTGTATTATTCATTTCCATATTTAATTCATTATATTTCTTCTTCTTTTTTTTTTCCTTTTTTTTTTCCCCCCCTTTCCCCCCTTCAATTTATACAGAGCTGCAACACATTTTCCAGCCTGCTGTGCTGGAATGCTGCAGTGTCAAGGGACTTAGCAGTTAAATGTAAGACCTTGTTGTTGTACTGTACACTGGGCCTTCGTCCTCAGGAAACCGACAGCTCCAAGTTAGATAACAACTGGTAAATCATCATCTTTGCTAAGTGTTTGCAAAGGCAGGTAGGGGGGCCAGGAAGGAGCCTTCTTTAGAGTAGGAAAAGAAAGAAACATTTCTCTTAAGGGATTAAGAACTTCTCTGACCATCCATCTTTTAAGTTGCCTCCTACATCTTTGTTTTTTTCTGATACCAGTGTTTCTTGACCTTTTTTTTTAGTTGGGAGAAGATATCTTCTGAGGGCTCTCAGCAGGGTGGGAAGGGCAAAGGAGATGTGAATCAGAAAGAGGAAAGGATACCTTTCCACAGGAGTGAGGGGCAAGAATCCAGAAGTCAGTTTCCTTTTGTACTTTAGCAATGATCACTCACTATTCTCTAAGGGTTAACCTTGCCTGGAAAGCCCATGGGAGGAAGTGTACACTGGTTGGTTGCAGGGACCGGATAAAATGACTTAATAGAACATATTTTCTTTTCTAGCCCCGATTCCCATGACTTTGTAATAAGCCAACCTTGAATCAGCTAGCAGAATTTCCCTTCCATATTCTCTAACACTTCTCTAAATTCACCCTCGTGCTTCTGGAATGACCTGAAATTTCACATTCTCCCCCAACATGCAGAGAAAGCTGCTGACTTCACTCCCCTGCCTAGGAGACAATGCTGTGCTCCTCACACCTCTGCTCCAGCCCTGAGCAGTTTCTACCTCAACCCAGCTGATGTTCCATATGAGCACTGGTAACTCTTTTTTCTTACTTTTATTAATCTGTGTATGAAGCAATATAGTCCCATGGAGGCATGTTGATGCATGTAGAGGAGAAAACCAAAATACTTAATCCTAGCCAGATGAAAGGAAGGGAAAAAACAAAACAATAATCATGAGTTCTTCCAAACTCCTGCTTGGTAAATTTTTCTTCTGAAGCCAGCTGCTTGACAGATGGCTTTAAAAGTGAAGTTGTGTTCACTGCTCTTAGATAGGCTGATGGTCTCATTCTGCTTGTTCTTTTTTCGTTTGGAAAACTGCAGAGACAACTGGATGGAAGTCACTGTTCTTCAGGTTCACAACTTCATTGCACAGCAAAAAACCCACTGCAGTGACACAGGGTGTGCTGAGGATAAACTGGCTAGATCTGAAAGCAGATTAGAATGGAGAGGAGAGGCAAGTCTGGACAGGGCTTTTTCAATTGCCTTTCCTGCTCTTGCAATGTCCACAAGCTTAACTTTTGTAGGAGTTCAGTGAGAACAAAGATTGCTGTCACCCTCAAAAATTATGTTATTCTGTGAGATCAGTAGGTTGTGGGGTTTTTTTCCTCTATCTCTGATTTCTCTTCATACCCCCCACACACACTTCCTGCCATGTAGAAGAGAGAATTTCTAAACCTCCAAACATTTTTTTCAAGCCAGCAAATCTAGTTATATCAGTTACTACACTTAATTTCAACAATTCCAGGCTGTTCTGCTTTGGTCTTGGAACTTAAACTCAGCAGGGTCCTAGACAGTGTCAGTCTCTGTTCTTTGCCCCTTCCATTACTTCCATACAGTTGATCAGGCTCCTTACTCTCTTCTCCATTCCTAAAAGTCCCCCTCCTAACAGCTCTATTTCTTATGGAAACTCTGAGTAACTGTCTTTCTCCACACCTTCCCTTGACCACCTCCTCCTCCTCAGCAGTTTCCCCCACAATTCTGGTTGAAGGGACAGTTAATCCAAACCATCCATGGTAGCACCAACAGCCTCCTGCTCTTTCCTGCTCTTGGAGAATGCTCTGCTCCCCACACCCCTGTCTGTGGTTCCCCTGAGGAGATCACAAGGCAGGAATATCAGCTTCATACATATGCTCAACACATCATGAAGGTGCAGGGGGCTGGCCCCACGTGTAAGAATCATTTAGGTTCATATTTCTACTGACCACACTAAGGTGAACTATCACTTGGGTAGCAGTAAAAGAAAGGGACCATATCACTGGGTTTGCCTTCTCTCTTCAACCTGACATTCAGTCCTGAACAAGCACCTTTCTCAATTTGATGCATCTTGTCCAGCTTTCTAGTCTTTTCAGGGCAAGAACAATTATTTTGTGTTTGCATGTCATCTGTGCTACCCAAAAGGCAGTTCTGGGTCAGTAAAGGACTAGCACTCATTGCAGAGACAGAAGGGACAGAGAGCAGGAGAGACAAAAAAGATGGCACACATAGTGAGTGTCTGTGGGATTAAAAACAGTCAAGGGTGGAGAATAATGGAAAAGACATGGTGGAAAACTGTCAGCACAGCCTGAACAGGTCTGCTTGCACAGTGTCATACAGGGACAGATAAGAACTGCTGTGTGGCAAGCCAACAGCATTCACTGCCCTGCAAAGAAAGACAACACCTGGTATGATGGAAGACTACAGATCTGACACCTCTCTGGCTTTCACTGCACGCAGGGTTTTTTTAAACTGCAAGATATTTCTAATTTATTGGCCACTGGGATCAAGAAGACACTGAAGTGAGCTACCCCACACCCACACATTTTCTTTACATTTCCATACTCTAGCTCCAAAAGTCTCTCGTACTTATGGGGAAAGAAACTGCAAATCTGTTCAAGAATATTGTATGACAGTGGAAGAGTTATGACACAAAAGATGTTCCTAGATGGCCCTTACCACACTTTTAAACTCATCCTCAGTACTAATAAACAACCTATTTTCTTGCTTGCGTGCTCTGACAGAGCAAACACAGAGCAACCCTGATCAGTGAATCCTGGTTTTCCTTCAGTTGACCCACGTACAGTTTGCTGGATGAAAGTCTATTGCAAAGTAATGCAAAAGTTACATGGGATCAGCTGTGCTTAAAAGCTTTGTGAAAGAGGTGTATTTTCCAGGAAATGCCTGAGATTAGCTCGGTTGGTGAGAGCATGGTGTTAATAATGCCAAGGTTGTAGGTTCGATCCCCATATGGGCCATTCACTCAAGAGTTGGACTCTGATCCTCGTGGGTCCCTTCCAACTCAGAGTGTTCTGCGATTCTGAAAGGTGAGATGAAGGTTCTTTAGCGTGCAAAGGATTTGCTCCAAAGCCCACTGAAGCTGCTGGGAGGACTTAGGTTGATTCCAACAGTCTTTGGACCAGAACCAAGGGGGGAAGAAGTGGCACCAGGCATAGAGGGTAACATAAAATAAGGCACAGAAACTAAAATTCAAATTTATATACGGCACTGCAAATTGTTGAAAGATACTGTTATGGATCTGTTGTGTACATTGTGAAATGTCCCGGATCCAAACCTTGTCCATCACACCATGATTCATACAGTGATACTACAAGTCACAGCACATGTTCCTCAACCAGGAGATAAGAAACTATGCCTCATAAAAAGGAAAATCATCTCCTGTGTCCATGAGACGGTGCCTCTGCTGAGATAGCCAGTGTACACCAGCTGTTATGTTTTTCATCTGTTGTACTTCACTGACATACTCATTTATTACAGACCACTGCCATGAAGTGCTTTTCAGATCAGAATATGCCAATCTGTCAAACCCAAGACTTCTGATGGGGCGAGAGAGTTCAACCAACTCCCTCCAGTTTTAAATTCCACTTTTGTTTTTAAAATTAAACCACTGGTAATAAAAGAACAAAATACAAAGCAGAAGTCAATATTGAAATCAAATGTTTTAGCTGATGTTAGAGGAAAAGGATTCAGAACTTGGGTTTTCATTTTGCAAAAATTTTCAAAATTCTGGCTGTTGGCCCAAGTTTTAAACCCAGGTTCGGTTTAAAAAAAAAAATCCTGAAAATGTTCACAGGATAGGAAAACCATTTCCTGCCAACTCTATATTGGCTTACAGTTCTGACGCATGCAAGCTGGATTTGAATTAGCAGATTAGGCCCAGATCCAAAAAGGGACCTAGGTACTTAAAGTGGGACTGAGGTATGCGAGGCCCAGACAAAGGTCCTCCTCAGTCCCTGGAAACCACTGGGTTTTCAAAATTAGTAATTCTGCTTTGGAGAATGTCTGAAAGCACCTCAGCTTCCACATGCAGTTCCCTGTCCATGTCCCCTCTTCACCTTCATCCACACCTCCCCAGGATCTCCTGGAGTATGGCCACCAAAGCCAGGGCCCTTCAAACATGCAATGCCAGCTCCACTTTCTTCCAAAACACAAACAGAGGAAGAGGTGGTACCACCTTATCTTACAATAGCTCAGGGCTTGCAGCACACACCCAAGGCAGAGCTGGTTTCCCTCAGCCCTGCACTGCAGAGGGTGCCATGGCCAGAGCCCTCCCTATTCTTCCCCCTGCACTTCAGTTGCATTAAAAAAAATAATAATTAAAAAAAAAATCTTGGCTCTGGGTTTCCTCTGTCAGGTTTTGTATAAATACCTGATTTTGCTATTTTCAATGTGTGCGAGTATATAAAACACTGTCTGAGGAAAACAGGCCTAAAAGCCATACACACTTTCTCTTCAAGAGAGTCTTTTGGATTTAAGGCCCCTTAAATCCCCTTGTCCTCAGCATTGCCTTTGCCTGTCTTGGGCATCTCCACCATCAGCATTGGCCTGTTTCCTCCTCCCCCACATTTTGTGGGTCAGGAGGAGGCTCTGTGGGTCTCATCCCTTGCACTCTATGGCACACATGGGGTCGGTTCAGCTCTATCACTGGGTGGGGGGACACAGCCTGTTCTCAAGCCTCAGAGGAGTGCAGCCCCACTGTGCTGTTATTCCTGCCTGTGCATTACAGAGAAGGGAATTAGGCTTTCTTGTTTACATTTTCTCTTTTCTCTTTCACCCCCTCCTTTTTTCCCCCCTTCTTAATAAAGAATGTTTTCAAAAACAAGTGCCTGCATTCGAGCTCCTGCAAACTCTAGTTTCCTTGGAGAAACGTTTGCGCTCTTTAACTTAAAGAATTTCTGAAACATATAGGAAAGGAATTTCATAAACTGCTCATTGAAAAACATTCCATACATTCCCCTCTCATCCAGAGACACCCGTGTGTGGTCTCCGACAAGGTCAGGTTTGGGGCTACGTAACGGGGACAAAGATTCCAGCGCTCGGAAAACAACAGATACCACAGAGCATGGGCCGGGGGGGAAAGGACCTCGTGATCCCATTGCTGGAGGCCGGGAGACCACCGGAAAGCCAACAGACAGTAAACACTGCGTTATCCCAGCGAGGAAAATCCCAGCGCGAGCCTCCCACGGATCTGCCGAGAGAGTGACATCAGGCCCTGCCGAGCTGAGGAGAGGGGGGGATAAAAGGGAAAAGAGGACAAAAAGAGAAAAACAGTGTTTGCTGCTTATTGTTTAATCTGAGAAAGGTGAAGACAATGAAGGAGGTCCTTGGGAGGCAGAATGGATGGCTGCTGCAAATGGTGGGCAGTCAGACTGGGAGATGATTGTGGATGGATAGAGTGGTGGGAAGAGCACCCTGGGTTTAGATTGCCTCCCCTCTGGTTTGAAATCAGGGAGGCATGTTTGCCAGCCCTGCCATCCCCTGGGCACTCTGAAGCTCTAGGAATGAGCGCTCTGCACATCTTCAGTTTACACTGTTTGCAGAAACCATAACGTTGTTTCCAAACCGAGTACTCTGAAACATGCCAAAGGCACCATTCCTAATCCACTACGATGGACATGACTCATGGCAGGTCTTAAAACAAAATTACCCAAAGCGAGGAAAAAAAAGCATCAGGGAAATTGTCTCTTGGAGAAAGTTCTTCTCCAGTACCTGATGAAATGTCACAAGATGTGTTTTATTACACAATTTTCCACTGAAGTCTACATGCTAGAATTGATTCCTGAATTTAGATCAACTGGAAACATGTCAATTCACAGGAGATCTTTTGAGATCTTTGAGAAAGTCCCCCACATAAATAAGTCTGAACTGGAAACCTTCTTTTTAGAGAAATTGGAAAGCAAGGCCACACCTGGACCATCATTCATGTTGCCCTGCTTATCTTGTATCATCATTCACATTAGCATGGATTACACACCACCAGTGGCACTGTAAAGTGCAGTAGTTTCAATTTTGTGAGATATTGCTGGCTTTTTAGAACTCACTAGTGGCAACATCCACTCAATGCAATCAGGATTCAAAGCATTTCCTCTGCCCCTTGTGTCACTCCTGCAGTTAAGCAAATCCTTCATCCTCAGCAGACACCAGTACATTAGAAAGATTTGAATCTAGGCTGTTCTTGCTTGGATTTGGCTCCATTCATGAGCAGGGGGAAAAAATAAGCTTCGACTGAAGATGTCAGACCTTTAGTCACCTTTACAAAAGTTTCAGATTGCATTAAACTGACCACAAACAACAGCCTGTCTAGATTTCTGTAGCAAACCACAAGGAATGAAAAATGGCTGACAACAAATGCGCACTCTTGACATTACAGTTGCTTAACTCCTTAAATCTGGGATCCTGAGTCAGGGAAAAAAAGTGCAAGGCATAATTACAAATACCCAACTTCATCTCGTGCATCATTCTGAATGGATGAAATGGCTGGAACAAATAAAGCTCTGCTAGCAAAGCACAACAGATTGTCTTCATTGCTGCTGCTGGTTGTCTCTGCTCTCCTGTTTGTTGTCTCCTAGCTCTTTATAAATTCAATCCAGATATTAACAATATCCATTAGCTTCTCCAGAAGATTATCTCAGCTTTAGTGACTGGAATGCAGGGATTAGAAAAAAAAAACCATTTGGTTTTGTTTTTAATAAAAGTATATGTTGATTTAAAGTGATGGCTTTTAACATCTGTTGTGCAAGTCTTTGTGGTAATAACCCTCAGAGATTGTTGGAGAGAGAGATCATTTAGTAGGTAATAAACATCAGTGATTTCATTAATGAAATATTCTAGTACAGACATTACAAATAGGAAGAAGCAGGGCTTCCACCTGCTTAGTGATTTTACTGCTGAGGCTAAAGCTGGCTGCTGCTGGCAGGGCAGGAGATGCCCTGGTAGCTCTTTCCCCAGCTGCAGGCACAGCTACATCAAGGTACGTGCAGGGGAAGGAGAGCTGCCTTGGGGGCTATCAGGAACCTCCTAACTATCAACATGTGAGGCACAGATTTCGAAATGCCTTACCAATAAGGGGTTGTCCTCAGTTCCTGACATTGCTGTGACCCAGCTGACAGCTCTTTCTTGGAGCATTGGTTGCCTGTTAGCTGGAAAAGGGTGACAGATTGAGCAGGGAGTACGGGAAGTTGGTGGGTCACTCAAGTGAATCCAAAGAACTATAGTTCCTGGCAAAAAGAGGTGAAAATCTTCTGGAGGAATCCTTTCATCTTCCTCCTCAGGGAGAGATTTTGAATGCAACTTCCAGCCAAACTCAAATTTCTTCTGGAAGTCTTCATTGCTCGTGGAGGGGAGATCCTTCAGAGACCAGTTTTACAAACAACAACAACAACAACAAAGCTGAACGCTTCAAAGACAAAAAGATCATGGGCTGGAAGAGAGAAGCTCTTCCCCATCTTGCAGACTTTCAGAGAGCCAGAAATAAATTGAATGATGGGGAAATGCTCTTTCCCACATGAGGGCCCAGGGCCCCCACCCACCCAGAACATAATCTGGTGCCTGATCACACCAGTTTTCCTTTCCCTGCACAGCAAAGACCAGGGCACGAGGGAGAAAAGGGTGCCTTTGGATATTAGCTCATCATGTGGCCCTAGGCACAAAGAGGAAAAGTAAGTTTTCTCCCTCCTCTCCCCTTTATCAGCACTCCTGTCCTACCTGAGATACTTGCTGTACCTCGAGCCATCAAGGGAGCGTTCAACCCCATTTCTGAGCCCTGCTGCCTCCTCAGTGAGGAGAAGGGTGCCCCAAAGCCCCCTTCCTCCAGCCTTGATGCTACCACAGAGCCCAGTCCAGGCTCTACACACTGTGTAGAGCTCAGTGCTCCTCTGGAAAAAGCAGATGTAGGGAGTGGGATTTGGACCAGCGTGCTGAATCAAAAGCATCTGAGCAGTTGTCCTCCCCCGTGGCTTTGCGGTGAGCTGAGGAAATCCCTTTTGAGCTGTGCTGAGGGATCTCTTTGAGGCTTCTTGGCTTCCTGCAGCCTTTTCCTCCCTTGTCAGACAGCTAAGAGGAAACTGCTGATGCTGGTTCCCCACAAGATATCAACTGCTTTCTATTATTTGGGGGCACAGGTTTCCCCACTTCTTAGTGACCAGGACCTAACCCAGGGCTCTCCACAAACCTCCTGTGGTGCAGAGGAAGAGCTGGTTGTGTCTGCAAGGACAAGGATCACCTGCATGCATCTGTGGTCTCCAGCCAGAAGGACAACAGACACTGATCTTTACTGGGCATAAAGAGCATCAGCTAAAATTACTGAAAAAAAAATAGTGTGGTTGAGACCAATTAAATGCCTTGGAAAGACAGGATGGTTTACACATTTTCAGATGAGCTAACAGGCCAGCCCAAAGACAGCATTTTCTTGATCTGGAAAATGAAGCAAAAAAATACAGCTCCTGTGACTTCTCTGGAATTACAGCTTTAGTTTGGTATTACCTGTTACTTAGCACAAGATTAGCATGGGACACCCCACTGTCTCCCAGTGAAGCCAGCTTTTGTCATCAAGGCTGCAGTAAAGGAAAGGATGAGAAAGAAAAGGAGAGAAGGGTTGCTTATTTTCTTTATTTAGTAAGTTCTGACAAACTGACCGTTGTCCCAGCCACTAAGAAAACTGCTACCCAAGGTGTTCCATGCAGTGAATCTGTTACCTTTTTGTCACACAGTATTCAGAAAGAACAGACTGGACTCAGAGATGGGTGTATTGAGGACGTGCCTAAACTGCATGGCAGACTCATGCCTGAGGTCATTGCCACCAGAGACATCCAGGAAAGAAGATATGATTGAAGACGAACCCTTGTGCACAGGTTTCCTTCCCATGACCATGAGGCCATGTTTGAGGATGGTTTGTGCCCTGAAAGCACAGTCACACACTCTCTTGTTAAGAAAGACTTATCTGGATGCATCATTTACATGCAGGAGTTTCTCAAGGACCACTGATGACCTTACCTCCCTGTCCTAGTCAAGTTCTGGACATTCCAGATGGTCCCAGAGAGAGATCATGGCCCTACTGTGATGTTTTACACTTTTTATGGAAAGGCACTTTTAGCTCACATTAACGAACACAAATATTCTTTATCCATCAAAGCCAGATGCATTTGAGGATAGAGTTCGTGTTATCCCTAAAGCTGTCAAGAAATTTTCACAGGTTTTATCAGGTTTTCTGAACTGAACAAATAACTCCTGAATGTTTTTGGAAATCCTCATTTTTCTGTCTGACTGTAGGGAGTTTTCACATTTCAAGCTGTGGGGAAAAACTGACACTACTTTCGAAAGCAAAAAATCAACGGTTGTTAAAAGGTACAATTTTTTTTGTCTGTAAAACTTTTTTGATTCTCTCTAGAAGGCTTTATCATTATTTAAGCATCTAGATCATAAATAAAATATTGGTAAATGTATAAAAGATTACTTTATTTGCAACTACTTCTGCCAGGAGGTGACAGCAAGGGCAGCATTTTCCATGGATGCTGTTGCCACTCAAGCCCTGCTTGTTCCTGTACTTGGTGGCATGGGAAGCAGTGGTACACAATTTAAAGAGATCTGCCAATTTAACAAACCATTGCAAAGGGATACTGGAATGCAATATTTCATCACCCAAATCCCCAAGCTGCAACCAAGCTACTGATTTTCTCTTGATATCCATATCTTTGTAATTCTTGCTTTGTTTCTGTGCCCAGAGGACTGACCCTGACCAAGGGATAGCTGTAGACACTCCATCCAAGCAAAGGCTGCTGCAAGAGACAATGCCCATTGCCTCAGCTGCCCAAACCCTTGGCCTTCACACTTTGCAGCAAGGAATCCACATCCATCACAAACTGCAGAGAGAAGAAGGGCACCAGGACAATGAGGTGAAAGAGTGAAAAAGCTGTTCATCCCAAAGGGAGGCACAAAAACAAAAACCTTTCGCTCTTCCTCGGAGACTGTGCAAAGCACTTTGATCCAATCATGGCTTTAATGAGAAGGATGCCTCAGCTGTCCCTGAGCACACAACACTTGGTCCTGGTGGACTGAGATACCCAGGGACCCAGACCACAAAAGAGAGCAGTAACCTCAGCAAACAGAAATTGAGGAGGACATTCAGTTTTGCTGCTTCTTTTATCTCTTCTTAACAGCCTAATTGGAGTGTAATGAATTTAGGGTTGGTGCTCATTGCCAAACTCGCTTCTTTGATGTGTTTTTGGCCTCTGTGCTACAAAAATGCAATGGGAACCAAAACCAAGATATTACACCTCCATAAAGTGTCTCTGCGTTTACCATGAGATTCCAATGCCTGTGCCAAGTGACCAAAGCCACTAACAGGCCACTGCTTGCCAAGATGTTTGGGTAATGAATAAGAAGCAGGCAGAGATGCCACTGTGAATCAGAGTGAGGAATGCACACTGATGGCAACAGAGGTGGATCCCAGGCTGTAATGTGGAACAGAAGAGTGCTGTGGTCATGCTTCGCTGTGGCTGCAGCTTGCAGGAGCAGCTGGTGCTGTCTGGAGGCCTGTGGCAGGCAAAGAGGATTTTAGGAGGTAGGTAGAGTGCTGCTGCACAGGGACACAATGACACAGCACCACGAGCTGCTCGTGCTGCCAACGAGCAGGTCACTCTCAGGCCAAGGGTCTTTCCCCACCCCATTTCAACCATTCCTGCCTTAGCTCCTGCAGGCACATCTCTTTCCCACATCAGCCTACCATGCTCTGCTTGGCTCTCAGCAGGGCATCCCCACGGGCACAGAGTAGGCACTACCTGACATGTGAGTGCCCAACACACAGTGCATGCTCAAGGGGCCATCACCCCCCACTGCCCACCACACACCCTGTCAGGGTCACCATGCCACCAGTGGGGACAGCAGAGTCAGCAGGCAGAACTGGGAAAGGCCCCCTGGGGGACATCCAACCCTATGTCATCACCTCACTTAGATCCTCCAGGTGAATGATAACCTGCCCTTGAGCAATGAAAAACCTGGCCAGGCTTAGCAATTAAAATGTCCAAAGGCCTCATATAAAATTTCCTCTTAGAGACAAATAGATAAATTATGGGAGTTTGGTTCTGAAGAGGCTTCATTAAGTATGGATGTTTTCTGTTTCCATTCAAGCACCAACTAACCAAGTCCATGTTAGATGAACCAATGCATCTATTCCAAAAATCTTGGCCCAAAGGAAAACCCAACTGCTTATCTGTTTCCCTGTCTGCAATGATCTTGCTCACAACAAAAAACAATGTGCCTCCTTGGAAAAATCATGGCCAATGACAGTTCATGTACTTGCAGAATAGTCAGGACTAAATTCCCACCCTATTTAAATCAATACAGTTATATCCATTTTAGGGAAGCTATCCCCAATTGACAGATCCTGGGAACCTGGCCCTGAATCTCCCTCTGACTCAAACAGCCTTTACCCTGTGACTGCATGTTTGAGACATGGGCTGCTGATAAGATACACTTCTAGTTAAATGCAGCCCTCCTTCAGCTATGATTCACATTCAAGAGTAGTTAAGTGGTCCAGCTGTTCTGGACACAAACCTTCCCTCTGCAAGAAAAGCACTTTCTGGAAGAGGTATACTCACACAGCTTTGTTGGTAAGCAGGCTCTATAACCAAATAGCAGAACTGTGCTCCAAAGCCTGACACTAGAGGCAGGGACAAACTCTCTTCTGCCTTGCAGTGGTCACTCTCTCACCTTAGCTCCATCAGATGTAAGTGGAGAGCTACTTTATACCTTGCTCATCACTCAGGGAGAAATCAGGGAGTCTGTAACTAAGCCTCTCTGTGTTCTGGAAGACTTAGGCATCCACACCAGACACGTGTGGGTTGCATTTAATGGGCCAGTAGTAAATTAGTGTCCCATGGGACCAGCAGGGCAACCCCTGAGACCAAGAGGTGTGCAGCTCCTGTGATCAGAAAGCATCCCCAACTTCTCAGTGGAATACATCTGTCAAAGCAAAATGGCAATGGGACATGACCTGAGCATTCACCCTGTGGTTTCCCCAAGCTCCACAGGGAACTCAGAGCTCCATTTGCTGCCCCTGGGGACCATATTGCTTGGCCATTGCCATGAGCACATCAGACCATACACGTGCAGGCAGACATTCTCAGCTGAAGGGCTGGAACAGCTCCTTCTACTGAACATCTGGACTTACACATATAAACTACTCAACACTCTCTTCCAGAATTACAGAGTCTTTCATATCTTATCTCTCAAAAACCACTTATCAGCCCACGGCTTTCAGACTTCAGTCTCTCTCGTCTGCCAGAGTGGAACCCAGCCATGTAAAAACATGAATAACAGCAGCCCCTCTCTCCTCTCCCACGCTGATGGCTGCAGCTCCTCTGATGGGGGCTTGAACTCTGGGGGCAGCAGGAATAGCTCCATCTACCCTTCTGCTGTGGACTGGCAGAGGAAGTTTAGCAGAGTTTAACCACGGGACAATAGATCACTGGAGCATGAATGCCTCCTCCCATCCCAAGCTGAGGAAGGTGACAAGCTAAATGTACATATTTATTCTTGTAAATATGATGACAGACAATAAGGAAACATTTGAAAGCTCATATTGCTGCTGCGTGGAGCCTCCACATCAAATGTGCACAACAAAAGGCAGGTTTGTGCCCATGAATGAATATTAATAATTGGAAATAGCCTGGACTTTTTATCAAATCAAGACTTCTTTCTAACTAAATAATCCTTTTTTAATGCTAACAAAATTCTCAGAGAAAGTTTCATTTATAATATTTCAAAAGTGCTGTTCAGAAGGGGAGAGAAACTCTTTTATTGTCCTTTTCTCTTTTTCCTTCCCATTTCCTTTCAAAGAAAAGAAAGGTGCAGAGGAGGAAGGAGGAAGGGCTTTTGAGCATGTGAGCCATGAAAACATTTTAAGTTTCAGATTCATTGGGCATCAAAATTTTCACACACCCTCCTCCCAAACTTTTCAAATCTTTCCATAAAGATTCTGAAACAAAATGGAAATTTCTTCCTCTGAACCATAAGAGATGACATCATCAGACTTCAGTATGGTGCTGAAAACATGTGTGTGTTCTGCAGCACCAGATACCAGTCTAGACATGGCAGCAGCCAGAACCAAAGCAGACCAAGGGGGCTCTGAGCAAGCTGCTGGGGCTGCCTCAGGCAGGATGGAGATGGGGCTGGGAGGAGGAAGGCAGTGATGCTACAGCAGAGGAAAGCTTAACAGAAAACAGGATCATCACTAGCTCTGAACTAGCCCAGCTAACAAATTTCTCAGTTGTATGGACCGCACATGGGTCGTACATGTTTTTGTTCAGTCCAAGAGAGGTCTGTCGCAAGAACAACTGTCTCTGCTTTTGTTATGAAACTGAAGCTCAGGCACAAATCTGGCCTGATGGGTCTCATTCCAGCAGCCAATGATACAAGCCAGAGAATAAACATGATCATCAGGTACCAATTGGGAAATGGTGCAAACAAGATGTGCAATAGCAGTGGCAGGAAGAGAGAGTACAGGTGCCTTTCCTTCTCTTCTCCAAGTGTCCCCCCAACCCACATGCACTTTGGCCCCCATCAGCCAGTCTTCTCTGGCAAAAAAACACGCTTTCAGATGCTGCTGCCAAACCTCAGAAATGTATATTGCTGTTCTGGCTATGTTCAGGAGGAAGGGGAAGGGAAAGCAGTGTGCAATTTTCAACAGTTTCTCCTTGGAGAGGGGCCCCCTAATTTTCTGAAAGGGGCCATCGAGGAGGGGGGAGAAAAAGCAAGAGGCTCTGTCCCATTTTAATCCCTTTTCCCAAATTAGTTATACATGGGGAATTCATGATGGAGTTCCCTCTTTGGGCTCTGAGCCTCAAAACATTTCACAACATGCAGAGCCCTTCTAAAACCTTTTGATCACATCCCTTCTGAGACTGCTGTGTTTATGTGCAGAGCTGTGCACATGGGCAGATGCTGAAGGCAAAGACGGGGAGCAGAAGTATCCTGCTCTTGTGGCACTGCAGGTAGGGTTTGCAGGACGACCCCAGCAAGGGAAAAGACCCAACAAGAAACCAAAACACACAGAACAAATCAACTGTGGGACACAGACCACTGGGGCTGCTGTGAGAGCTCAGCAACATCTGCCACAAATCTCTTCCATGCCACAGTCAGGACAACCTACCTGGAAACTTGAAGCTGGCTCTTTGCCGTGTTGAAACCTAGTACAGGGACTGCTGAGTGTTCTTTATTCAATGGGAAATTACCCAGTCTGCACAGAATCCACCCAAAATAAAGATATTCACTCAACCTTATGCCTTGACCAAACAGGTTTGACATCAAGCAAGGACCACTAAGTGCCACTCCTGGAGATGATTTCCATGAGAGGCTGGAGACCTTGGGATTACAGCACATCTCCCTGCCCTGTGTGCTTTGATTACAGTCCTTCACAGTCTCAAAACCTTAAAGATAGAATAAATTGCTGCTGGACTTAAGTAATTTAGGATCCTGCAGTCCAATCACAGTTTTCAGCTGACCAAGAAACTTCTCTTCAGATTAACCAGCATGAGGTCTGCAAGGCAAGATCCTCAAAGGCATTAGATCCTCTTAGAAATCAGTGGTGCTTGGGCATTTTGGTAAATATATTGAAGTACCTGGATTGAAATACCAATGCCCACCCTGCTAAAAAAATACATTAAGTGTCTGAAAAAGTTTACAAAAGTGACTGCAAGACTGATACATTTCTGGATGTCTAAGAAGGGGTATTGGTATTTTGCTAAATTTTACTCAATACTGCTTATTAAAAAAGAGCTCAACTAGTTTAATTAAAATTCATGGTAAATAGATTTCCTTTCTCCAGTGCCAGTGCTTTGTATGGACACATTCAAAGGCATTTACTTCCATTTGGTTAAACTTCATAACTGACTCTTCTAAATGTTTCCACATGGTGGCTTGAATTTTTTTTTCTTTTTTTTCTTTTTTTTTTTTTTAACTAAATCAATTTTAAACCAATTTTCATTACATTGGTGGTTTTGCATGTCCACAAGGCCTGTGGGCCTCTTGGATTTTAAAACTTGGCGTGAAATTCAGCCCAAAATGCCAAGTGCTGAAACCCAGTGAAAATGAAACCATTACAATCTATAGGGGAAGCTGCCTGCCACTCAGCCCTGCCCACGCTGCTGGCTGGACTGAGAGCACCTTCCCTGGGGCACCAGTCCTGCACCAAACTGTGTGCTAGGAATGGCTAAAACTCCCTCTGGACACTGCCACTGCCCCATCCTCAGCAGGTTTGGGATTTGGCAGCAGTGAGCTCAAATCCTGGCTGGTGGGAATCGCTTGAAGCAAAGCCTGTGAGAAGATCAAAATCCTGATCAGGAGCCTCTTTAAAACTGTGGCTTCAAAGCTGACTGGAAACCTGGCCCTGGGCTTCCCTGCAATTCAGCTTGGGTTTGCAAACTTGGCTGGCGTTAGGTTTATTGCACCTAGTTTGGGGCTTTATTGTGAACATTTTGTGGAGATTCAGCTCTTGAAATTAAATGGGCTCTGTTGTTCAGAGCCTGGACCAGTGTCCCTAACATCATAAACTCTATACCAATCTATTTATCTTCATGTAAATGTAATTGAGGGTCTAATGCTTTATTTTCAAGGTAGAGGTTGTTGCTGTGTATTATCAAGTCAGTAAAATTGGATGGATGGATGGATGGATGGATGGATGGATGGATGGATGGATGGATGGATGGATGGATGGATACTACTGACTGCTGCATATGGGAGGGCCTTGACTCAAAGCAACTTTTTAAACTGGTGGAGAAGCCAGGTTTGTTATGGTCCTGTTTTCCACCACTGAGTCTAGTAAACAAACCAAAAAGAAAAAATATGTCTTGTAGAAGCACCCAGCAACTGGGATGCTTCAAAGCAAAGACAGCAGCCTTAGAAGAAACACCAGCAGAGGTGAAGCCTTCTGCCTCCCAGAAGGTTTGGAGCAATGAAGAAAACCAATAATACTGCTGGTTTCCAGCACCACTGCTTTTAATACCTCTAGAAGTAGAAAAGAATGGGTTTATTTACTGTTCAACTCCTTTTGCTCCACAAAAACCCTCAAAAATGGTGACCATTCAAAGCAGAGCAAAGATGGTTCTTGGCAAAGGTTCAGCATGGCTCCTGTTACCGAGGGGAATGTGGTCATGTTGCTGAGATAGTGGCCCAGGAGTCAGGCCACTCTTCTTGGCTATCCCAGCAGCCCACCGTGTAACCTTGGAGAGTCACGTTTCCCCTCCATGGTCCCACATTCCTTGCCATCTTGGCTATCCAGGCTGCCAGCTTTATGGTGCAAGTCTGTCTCCTTCTGCTGTAGCTCCCACTGTAATTATGAGAATTTGATACACGCTGCATTCCAGCACCCCTTCCCACAGAGCTCTGTGACTCCATGCCAGCTCCTACCATCCCTTCCTGGGACACACGTGCACTGGGAAGGACAATGTGCCCCCAGCACCCAGCAGAAGCACCCCAACATCCAGCCCCAAAGGGACCACGACCCAGGGAGTCACTGTTTAGCAGGGACCATGCAAAGGGGTGCTCTTGAAGCCCAAGAAATATACACACACACACACATATATGTATGTTTATCTATGTGTAAAGATGGATGTGGACATCCAGGGTACAGGGACAAAGACTGACTGTGCATACACATGCACATCAGGGCTGCAAGTGGCACATTGTGACCTGCCCTGTGCCACCTCAGGCACTCAGAGCCCCTCCTGACCTGACCCAGCAGGAACTGTGCCCCATTGTGACTTCTCCAGGCTGAGCCAGCACAAGAAGCTGGGATTTCCAAAGGTGCAGGCAGAACAGGCAGATGATTGCACTGACACTCCTTCTCAGAGTTTGGTGCTGTGTGTTTTATCAACAAATAACATGTCTTTACTACTGCCAGCCCTGCTGAACCACTGAAGCTGCAGACAAGCAAGCTGTGTTTGCTTCTCTTTCATTTGTCATCAACACAATGGCCAGCCAAGCTCTCATTCCAGCATCTTACTTGTTGGTAACAACAAAAACAGGCAAAAAAGGGAAAAGCTGATTTTTGGCAGGCTGTGGGCATTCAGAAGTGTAGGTTTGGATAGGTAAAATGAAAAAGGCCGAGTATGAAAATCACTGGGGAAATAGAAACACGAAGAAGCAAGAGTTTAAAACCAAAAAGTATGCTGGTTAGGTTTTCAGATTCCCCAGCTCTCTGGGGATGTTGTTGTGTATTCATCCTCTCCCTTCACTGACACAGGGGGGCCCCAAGTTAAGTGACAACTGAACCTGGTCAGAAGGAGACCAAGAAACTTTTTTCAAGCGCTTCACTTCCTAAGGGCTGCACTCAGGGACCTTTCCAGGTCTGGATCACAGTCCTGCTGTTTACAGGATGCAGGGAAAAACAGTGACAGACACCACTGAGGGAATATCTCTGGAGTATGTCAGTAGGTTGTTGAAAGGGAGGAACAGTTTTGAAACGTGAGCACAGAGATAAAAATCTATTCCAAGGTGAGGATGAGCTAAACACTGTCAGAGGCCTTTCAGCACAATCTGGGCACATGTGAACCCATCTAAATAGAAAACAGCACATTTACTACTAATAGCCTCCTAATTTATTTATGGAGCCCCATCAGACCTCAAATCTCTGTCATGTCCTTCACACACCAATCACCTGGCACAGAGGAGCTCTGCTCTGCCCAGCTTTGCTACCTGTTTTTAGAGATAAGCACTAAACAACAGAGCCCTGCAAAACATGATAAGGCCCACGCTTCAAGATGGTTGACTGAAAATACTGATTTTCCAACTTGGGGACATTTCACAAGCTGTCTCAGTGCCTTGGAGCACCTCAAGCAGCAGAAAGAAGAGGAAATAACAGCACAGAAGCCAACACAATCAGCCCCAGGCTTGGGGAATCCCTCCTCGCATGTATACATGTGCATATGGATATATCCCACATTTGTCACTGCTATGGCAACTAAGACAACAAAGATATCCTTTTAAAGGCCCTGCAGTAAGGAGGAAAAATATTTTGCTATATATATCATTGCCTATTGACGTCAAAAAATAACTTAAAATAAACTAACCTGTAAGTTTGGATCACGCTGGTCCTTTTTCCTCCTCTGTGGATATTGGAATAACGATCACGTCACAATGACCATCTGTTACCTTTCATGGAAAAAGTAACCAAAGAGAGCTGAGCTAGAAAGTTTTCTATCAAACCCTCTCACACACCCTCACTGAAGCAACATAAAAAGCCCCCTCTCCTAAAACCTACAGAGCACTGTAATCCTGAGGGTATCATTCAGTCCTTCCACAGGCAAAACCCATACTGACATCAGAGGGAAATTGCCAATTTTGGTAATTAGTAAAAACCAAGAACCTGTGGTAAGCTGTGATAATTAATTCAGCTGAGCAGCTAAGGAGTTCAATGGGGAAAAAAAAACAAGCTGCCAGAAGGAAGTCTGGGCTGAATTGTAAAAATAAAACATTCAATTTAAAAGTGATTTTAGGAAGTTTGATTCCACAGCCAAGACCTTGCAGATCAGGGCATCCTACCTCTTGTGCATCAGTAGCACCAGGCACAGTGGGACTGACATGACTTGTCCTCTTTCCACTGATGCTACCAGTGCAATTATTTTATTGACAGCACTAAGCTGCTGCTGTACATCCAATAAACACAGGTAAATTGATTTATGAGGCAGAGAGGAAGGTAGGGAATTTAGGACCTTAGTTTGCACTAGGCTGCAGCAATACAACCTTACTGAAGTCAAGGTGCAAGGAAATCAAGCACAAGCAATGCACTGGGAAGCCCCATAGGGGAACAGGCTGGATGCTGGTGATGGTTCACACATGGAAGGCATGGGAGCACCTTTGGCATGGGACTGGTCTACAGCTCCTTGCCCAGGCCCAGAATCAAGAAATGCAGCACCTCCCACCCCTTGGCTAGCAGGAGGAGATGAGAAATACACCTCAGCTCTGTTTCTATCCCAAACCATGTATTTTGCTCACCTCAGGAAGATTGTGGGGAACTCTTTCGAGTCCCTTTTGGCTCAATGTGTGTGTTGACCTGGCTTGAAGGAGGCTGAGCTGCCTGCATGTCCTACCAGAGCCCCACAGAGTGGGGTCTCAGAGCGTGAGATGCCATGATTCTCTCGAAAGCACCAGGGACATTTCAAAGCAACAGAATTTATTAGAGGTTTTTGTGAAGGCAGATCTCTCTTACTCAGAATGGTGAGTGTGAACAGATATAGCACATGCAATGAGTCACTGGAGCATTGTGGGCCGTTACATACTATAAAGTCATCTGCAAGCCCATGGTGAACCCATTTGCAATGTGCTATTACAAGGCCACTTGGTGTGTTGTGGATTTGGGTCTGTTCCTCTTCTCCTCAGGGTTTGTTTTTCTTCCCTTCTTTTTTTTTTGTAAGTCTAGCTACAGACTACAAATAACAAGAGCTAACACAACTTGAGCAGATTTGAATCAGGCTTATGAAGGAGAATCAGCAATCCCATAGGTTTTTAGAGGTTCAGAAATTTGCCTTCTCTCAAATTCTCCTATGTCACCTGGTTTTCAAAACTGGTGGAATAACTGCAATTCTCACTCCTCCTGCCCATCTGTCCCAAGTTTCCCTCTAAGCATGGGTAATCAGAGATTTTGGGTTGCCCCTGTGCTGCAGAGGAGCACTGGCAGCCCTCATCCAGCAGCATGGTACTTCAGTATCCTGAGTTACTTAACTCCTAGCTGGTGTGCATTTAGACACACATCTGACTTTTCTCACATCTCCTGTTATCTCCCAAATTCATCTGCCATCTCTTGTGCCATCAGTCACTTCAGCTCTCCCCTACAACAATTTCCTGAATCCCCTTGCCTAGAGATTGCCTGCAGGGCCTTCACCTTGTAGGCTTGGATAAAAGACATAATGGAAGAGCCCCTTGTTATTTTTAATTCTTTATAACATCCAGTCTCCCTGTATATTTTCTCTCATGGTAGAGAAAAACACACAGGCATCTTTTGGAGATCTCCCTACCTTTCCTCACCTGCCTATGTGAAATTAGGAAGGCAATACACTGATATTTCTACTGACTGTAGTCTTCTTCAGCCCTGATTTGTGGAAGCTTTCAGAGAAACACCTCTGACACAGCACCACCCCTCATCCTTTTCCCAGCAAAGACTTTCCTTTGCTTTCTTCCTCTACCCCTTTTCTATCTAACACCCTCCTTCACAGGAGATCACACTGGCATCCAAAAGCCCTGCTGAGTGCTTCTTCCACCTTTTATTAATGCCAAGTGCCACCCCTTGTCACCACACTAAACAGGTCCAGATGGGATGTACAGGGTTCTCAAAGGGGCCCTGCACCTCTCTTTTCAGAGGGAGCTGCCCTTGCAAGATCTGCTGCTTTTTTTTTTGGAGGAGATGTAGCTGAGACAGGTTTATCTAAAGACCAAGAAAGTGCTAGGTGGTTGCTGAACACCAGGAAAAAAAAAAAAAAAACCAACCTATAGCTGGTGGCTGCACAAAGTAGTTGGATGTTTTACCAAGGCTGAAATACTAAAATATGGGAAGTTTTTATAGTGCTCCATGCTGTACCTAGAAAGCTATAGGATCACTGTGGGACAAGTCAGACTGGCAACCTTATGTCTGACATAACTTATGTCTGACAGCTGCTAGTCCTGAGGTGCTTGGCAGGGAGAAATCTAGCTCTGATACCACAGGCCAGAAATCAGAGGAATGCCTTTTTCTCTACCCACAAAGAAGAAACATATAAGCAATATGCTCTAAAGCAGAGATTGCATAAAAAAAAAGGCTGGCCACAGAATAACTTACAACTGATCTCAGGCTGAATATGGAAACAGGTTGCTTTGAAGATGTCTGTCAAAGACCCTGTTGAAACCCCAAGAGTGGCTAAGATCCAAGAGAAAGAGAAACAGAGAGGGGGTATGGGGAGGCCTAGATTGAATAGTCATTTGTCAAGAGAATTGAAGTAGAAAAATAATGTGGAGTTCAAAGTCAGTGTCCAGAAAAAAAAACAAAAAAAGGCATGTATGGCTACAGGCATAGCTGAAACAAGCCAGACTTGGTGAGAAAATGCTCCAGCACAACCCCTGGTGTGCATGGCCACTGTGAGCAGCAGCTCCCTCACCCCACCGAGCTTCTCCTCAGCCACAGCAGGGATCCCTTGATGGAGAAGGGAAGCACCAGGGAGACAGGCAGGCCTGGGTGGGATGCTGATGGGAAGCCAGCTCTGCACACACAGAATGGGTGGGTTTGTTCTCCTCTTTGAGTACACCTCCCCAGATCCACCCGTTCTGGATTTTTACTCTCTTTGAGATGAACCTAGGCTTGTCTGTGGACATTTCTGAGGACTAGCATGCTGTGGCTTTCTCAGCCCACCAGTGGTACTTCTGATCTTCTAATTCCCAAATTTACAGCAACTTTTCCTGCCTTTCTCTTCTAAAAGCAAATGCAGTTCGTGGTACCTGAAGTTGGCAACACTATTTGCTTAGACACCAGTGTCCAGAAAACCACAGGTCATGCTGGTGAGGGTATTTCTGTGAAAGCTGTTACAGACTACAGGTATATGTGTATTAGGATGAGCCTGAAGGCATCACAAACAGCACACTTAGAAAAGCTCCCCTTGCCTGAAGGCACAAAGGACAGGAACTGGATAGGTTCAGCCTGTGGACCAAAAGAGGATAAGGACTCACCAGCTTCTCATAAAAGACAAAAAGATGGAGCCTTCTCTTTCTGCATGCTAAAGCACCAAATACATTAGAGGAGGATTACCCAGAAACCAGCATGTGCTGGTTCTTTTTTTATGCTGAATGTGTCAGCAAGGTCTTGGCAGACTGTGGGGAAAAAACAGAGTATCTATAAGATTTCAAGGTTGTCACAGATCAGTAACCTCAGCCGAGGCCTGTTACAGTCATTCAGCAATGACCCCATCTCTTCTTTCATCTTAGGATTCCACTAGTTTCATCCACTTGCTTTTCTTTTCTTTTTATTTTTTTTTTTCCTGTTCATCCTGCAAAACAATGCACCTCTGCCACATTCCTTCACTGGAGTTCCACCAAGACTGGACCCTCCTGGTGGAGCTTTGCCAGGTATGTCACAAAGTCACACAATGCATTGCCATGGAGGAAATGTCATGTATATTAATATATAATTTAATGAAGGAAATGTCAGGTCAGCTGAGGACCTGACAAAAAGGTGGGTTCACTTCAGGCAAGTTGGTTTAGAAGATAAGGGTAAAGCTCTGCAAAAGCAAGTTCTCCTGGGTGGGTATCACTCAAGCTGGCCAGGTCTTCAGTGGATACAAATTGTCATAGTTCCATTCAAATCATTTGGAAAACAATCCTCTGGTTGGCAAGCTGCTAAGGTAACAAGTATACCCCAGGGCACTGCCAACTAATGCTGGCTGTGGACCTGCCCATTAGCTGTACTGGTAGTATCAGCTTATGTGAACATATTTGTGGCTCTGGTAAACCTGGAAAAAAATGACATTTCCATGGATTTGATGAGAAGTGAAACATTTGATGCTTCAGTCTCAAATTTTCTGCTGTCTTCCACAAGAAACAAAGGGCAAGGTTTTACCAATGGCCTTCTCTTTTTTCCTCCTTTTGGGGCAAATGTAGGAAAAAGTGTTATCTATGGAATTTCAGAACTCGTTCTTTAACGCAAAACACCAAAACCACCAGAAATAACATTCTCCTGGAAAATGTAAGATTTAACATTGCCCTAAGCCAAAATTGCATACTGATTGCTGTTCATCATTCTGCTCCCCTCCTATGTACTCTATACATCTCCAAAAGCTTACCATGGCAATCAAAGTCCAAGGAGTAGCTGGATGAAGCCACTCTTTCCAAAACAGGTATTCCCCACATCTCTGTTCAGAAATGTCCTTCTCCAGAAGAGACTGGACAGCTGTCCTTTGTTGATATCCAGTCTCCCAGGGCCTTCAGCAAACATTCAGGAACCTGGTTACAGTCTAGGATAATATTTCCTTCCAGACTCATCAGGATGTGACAGGTTTTTTCCAAGTGCATGCACACAACCTGAAGTCCAGAGGACAACTCCGTAGTCCTTGTGCTGTTTGTTGAGCCTGCAGCCCACCTCATCTATCCAGCTGCAGGAGAACCCACCCAAGTGGGTTCATCTGTCCAGTACTGGAGATGTGAAAGCCTCTCCAGATCTTGGGGAGATCCAGGAGGTTATCAGCTGCTTCTCCTCATCCTGGCAGTAGGAAACTTTGAAAGATGGGTGTGCACTATAGATTTCTCCACCAACTTCCACCAGCTGTGGTTTTTTTTTTTTTTTTTTTTTTTTTGGTCCATCTCTCCTTCTTCTTCAACATTTATAAAATGGGAGCAGGAATATTTCCCTCCCTCAAGAAGATCAGATTCATTAGGGCTTTCTTGCCATGTCTTAGGCTTTACTCACCCCCTGTGAAAGGATTCCTACAGGTGTCACTATAGCTTGGGCACCAAGGAAAGGCACAGCTTACTCAAAGGATGCTATCAGCATAGCCCTGCCACACTGTGCCTCTGTCCCCTGAGCTCTACAACACTCACAGGGCATTAGAGAAGTTCTGCACTGCACTGGACTCACTTGTCCTCTCTGTGTTCAGCACCAGCTGAGGACAGATCTATGCTCTGCTTTGCTTTGCTGTTCCTGTGTTTATTCCTAAGCCAACCAAAATACTCTTTGTGCTGCAGAGCAAGTCACCTATGACATGGGACCCCTTATTTTTGAGCTAGGGGTGAACTGAAGACATGAGTGTGCCAGATCATCTGTGGAACATGCTGGTGGCAGATGGTATACAAACATTTGTTTTCTTATTACTCAAGAAGGGAAAACAGTTGGGAAAGCAAAAGTTTCTTCATTTTTCTTTTTTTTTTTTTTTTCAAAAATTTAAGTTAATGAATGGAAAATATCAACAAACTTCTGAAATTCTTTTTGATAAACAGGATTTTGTCTTAAAAAAAAAAAAAAAAGAGGGACTTGGCAGGGTCGAAGTCTGCTATTTTTCATTAGGACAAGATGATGGTATGGCAGGAATGCAGGACAGAGTGGTGCAGATGTGTGAAAGCATTTAAGAAAAGGCACCCAGGGACTAGAGAAGTGCCTGTTCCCAAAATGGGTTGATCTGAGGTAAAGGAAACCTTTGGGATAGGAAGATAGTAAACCCCTCCCCCGCCCCTTTTATAGTGGATATAAACAGTTTTACGGTATTTCCACCAAACAGAAGAAGAAGAAAAAAAAGGAAAAAAAAAAAAAAAAAAAAAAAAAGGATTTCTGCAACACACACATGTTCCCCATTAATTAGGACTGCTGTTAACAACACGTTGCGCCAGAGCTGCCAGGAGCTGTCAGACAAAGCACAGGGAAGCCCACAGCAGAGGCTCTGCTGCCTCTGGGGTCCCAGCCAGAGCTCAGTCCTGCTGCACTGGCACAGGGCAGGGCAGGCAGCCGGGCTGGGGGCAAGCAGAAATGCCCAGCTGCACAGGCAGCCCCTGCTTGGATGTGAATTCCTCCCCCCCACACACCCCACTTCAGCTACAGACATTTTCCACAGAAATTCTGGCTGTGTTCGCTCTTGGTTGAGACTTCGGGACTATTTTTGGCTTTTTTAAAACATGCTTAGGGGAGGCGCCTTCCACTTTTATTCACATAAAGGATCCTTATTTTTATGTATTAGGGACACGGAAAGAGGAGGGGAGGCAGGGTGAGGGGAGAGCTGATTTATGCTTTCATTCAGCTGTACAACAACAACACAAATCTACATGCAAGCTGCCTTTCCTCTCAGCAGGCTCCAGCCACGCTCTTTGCTGTAGCAGAGACCACCCCTAGCATCCCAGTTTTCTCAAGCCATCACTGGGACAGAGAGCTGACCGCTGGATTTTAAGCATCTCTCACCTTCACACCTCCTTGCAAGCACTTCGAGGGTTGGGGAGCAGCTTTATCCTCTCTTCTCAGCTCCCTCCTGAGCTACTCCCTTCTTCCAAGCTCCCTGAGTGCTGGTCTGGATTCACCACTGGATGTGACCGAGGTTGCACACTGAACTGACTCATGTTAGGGTTAAAGCAGGGTCCTGAACTATCTTTTCCTCTTTGAACAAATGTAGGAAATAGTGTTGCAACAGTGCAGCAGAGTTCACTGCAGGATCTTGAAGGAGGGGGAAATGATTGCATTTTAAAGTAAAAAATATTTCCCCACACTTGTATACTCACCGTGTCCAAGCAGCCAGGCCATCAGCAGGCATCAGGATGTGTGTTCCAAGTGCCCAGTCCAGGACACGGAGGAGGAGAGACACCAGCTATCCACCAGCACGTCTCCTTGACTCCTTGGAGGTTGGTGATGATTTGCTTGTTTTGGATCTTGCTTTTTGTACTGTTTAGGAGCAGACAGGGATTAGCCTCTCCACCCTGTCCCACCTCAGTGAGTCATCCAAATGTACTCAGTGTCCTTAGGCTCTCGATCCGGGCATCCTGAGGAGCTGCACTAGATATGTTGAGTGCCTAACTGAGGAGGTTTTCTGCAGCTCTTCTGCTGCTGCCTCCCCACCAGACACCTGCTCCAGCCTCACTCAACCAAGGAACACCTCAGCTCCAGGTGTCCATAGCAGTAGCAAGGGAATGGGGAGAGCTGAAGACTGCTGTCTTTCCCAATAGCTGCCTTGCAGATGCCCATGAGCTGGAGGCATTTCTGTGCAAATTCCAGCCCTCTGATAGCTGGGATGCAGGACTCCATGTACCTGTATCTCACAAGCTGGGCCAAGCAAAAACATCTAAAGCACAACACCTACCTGTGGTAAAAATTTTGGGGTACTAGGACATTGTGTGATTCCCATTCTTCCTTTCAAATCCCTAAAATGCTGCTGTTGGAACTTCAGCCCCGCAGTTTTGTGAGGCTTTATAGCCACAGTGATGCATGTGGTCTCATGCCAAAAAAAATTAACTGCATATATTCAACTACATATATTCAACATCATCTCTACAAATATCATCTGAAGAAACCCTCATTACTGCTGTCCAAAGCACTGGTGACTTGTTCTTGAAAGAAAAGTCCTTTCAGACAGGCAAGAAAACATCCTGGTCTAGATTTTCAGGAGCAGGTAGTGGTTTAAGTGGGTTCCCTACGACTTATCCAAAGGACATTATTTTCAGATTATGCTGGGTGCCTTCCTGCTAACAGCTTTCCTCCTAGGCATCTTGAACCAAGAGTGGAAAAAGCCACCAGAACCACAAGGATTTCTGAACTACTGGAGCAGACTGGACATTTTTCTAGGTTGTAATTTAACAGGAACCATTTGACAGTGTGAATAAAGAACTGCAGGATCTTGGTGCACTTTGGGAGAGCTCCTGGGATCACCTGTTCAGATGCATGAGAGATAAGGGGAATGTTCAGACTGAATTTCAAAAGGGCACCACAGAGCTGTTTTGTAGAACATATGCTAAAGTTTTTGGCTAAAATAGTTCTGTTTGGGATAGTTTATGTTTTTGAAAATATAAATAGTTTCTGTAGAAAGTTAACAATTTCTCTCATATACAACTAATCAATTTATTTTAAAACTTTTTTCTTTTTTAAGAAAAGAGCAACCTATGTGAAAATTTTCAAATATCTCTTCAAATACCCCTTCTAATGACATTTGAAAATCTAGTTTCCCCTTTGGGGCACATTGCAAGAATCAACAATAGTAACAGTTTGATGTCTGTCTTGTTTCAATCCAGCGGGGAGGGGGGGAGGGAGGGAGGTTTGGCAGAAAGTATTATTGTCATGTGGGAGTCTCAGAAATGAGTTGTCTCCTGGCTAATATTCTTCCACTGCAATGGTAAGTCAAATAGGCTAGTAGCCACGGCAACAGCACAGAATTCTTAACTATTGCTATGGTTATTTCACATCACTTTGGGGCTACCCCAGTTCATAGCGTTATCACTCAAGACATTATTTCATAGTGATTTCATTAATTGAGTGCAATTTGATATATGAATAACACCCACATTCAGTTTAACAGAGGTCATGTTAACTGTACTTCTGCCTGAAAATGAAGACAAGTCAAGCTGAAACAATGCTACAGTTTTAAAATGAATACACAGAGACTGACTAGGGTTCACAGGTGCAGACCAGCTGTGTGACAGCTCTCCTTTATCTCACCTACAGTACATATCTTCCTAAGGAAGGTTTTGGGAAAAAGATAGGGACTACAGCATCCCTAACCCACACCTCTCACAAACCCTGCAAGGAAGGCTGGACTGAGGGAAGGCATGGGACATGTGAGCAGTCAGTGAGGATAATACCTGACAAAATTAGGAGCAACAACCCAGCTACCACCTGTAAAAATCCATCAGCTTCCTAAGTATCATAATTTGATGTTACAATTGGAAGATGTTAAAAACATTGCTGGCCCTGAACTAACAGTTTAGGAAATTTCCTGGTCAGACAATCCAAAGAAAGGACAGAGGTAACCACGTCCATAGCTGATGGGTAATTGGACCGTGGACAGACAAAAAAAACCAGAAGCAAAATGACAAAAAGAGCCCAAATTTCCAGGACACCCTATTGCAAAGCCTCAGCATTGATTTGCTGAAGCATTATCTCCCATGCAGTACCAGCAAAACAGCAAATCCATGGCACTTCTTGAAGATTTTCCAATCAAAGTTTGTTTTTCTGTCCAATGGCACTGATGCCCAAGAAAGCCACAACATCCCTGAGCTGGTGTTCTGTGCCAGTGCTGCACAGCTGATCAAACAACAGGAGATCCCTGGTTTATCTCCTATGCTCATTTGTACTGCCATTTGCTTTTCCTCAAAAATGTACTCCAGGTTTCCCAAAGCAAACCTTTGGAGGGCTGTGTGTCCCCCTCCAGTGTCAAGTTATGTAATTTGACTGTAATATCCGGGCCTTCATTCACCAAGAAAGCAAAAAAAAACCCAGCCAGACAACCAGAAAACCAATAACATACAACAGCAAGTTCGAAAGAGTTCAAAAGACCCATTTTTCATAAAATTGAATAATGATGTATTCTGCAAAGACAAACCCCTTAAAGTGTTTCTGGTTTCAGAAATATTTCCAAAAACCTAGTGTTCCTGTTGCTTTCCAGAGTTATCTGAATTCCTTCAAAAGCCCACTCAAGGTTAAAGAAGAAAAACAATGTTATTCTAATGGAACAAGGTTTTTTTCTTTTCTTTTTCTTACAAGATTGGAAATACAGTTGCAAAAGAAGAGCTAGAAAACCAGAAAGATTCAAGTTTAGAGTTTATCTTGTGTTAATTTTTTGCTCTTTTGTCCCCTGGGGGTTTTTTCTGAGGTGTTCCTCCTCCAGAGAGCTGCTTCAAAGAAGCTCTCAAAACCCCCTCATTTTTTCTCCACTATTGTTTTATTCTGCAGCCTTGTTTTAGCAGCTTGAGAATATGCAGGGCAGTGATTTTTCTACCTCAGCCCATCATTTTGTTTAGGAAGCCACAGAAACTGCAGCTAGCAACTCATCACTTTATAAACATCCTAACTGTATGCTCTAGAGATCATTTCTGTGTACAAACATTTTCAGCCCAGTTTCAGCTACTGCAATTTCCCTGATAACAACTTGCCGTGTTTACATCCATCTGAAACATTAAAACCCCCCGGGGAACAGTGCTGGTCCTTGATTATTTATCTGTGTGATCGACCTGAACAACCTACTCGCAGTTATTTTCGAAGGGCTGACTTCTGGGCAGCTGGAGCACCGGGGGGGTTGGTGTTACTTGTCCTTCTCTCCTCGGCTGCCTAATCTCCCTGCTCCTCAGTGAAGATGTTAATTCAGAGCAGAGCTGGCAGCGGTCCCCCTGCTGCCCCAGGGGGTTCCTCCTAGCAGTATGCAGGCAGTCATTAGTCTCTGACTATCGTCTGTCAGGCTGTCCAAGCCACTGGTCCCCGTTCGAGCCAAACAGGGATGTCACATCATGCCAAGTCATGCCATAAAATAACAGCAGAAATAACTTGGGTTTTAAATCCCTGAGGGCAGCTACCCCATCAGGCTGGCGGATTAGAGCACAGGCGCTAAAGCACAACAAATGGTGCTGGGGTCTCTGGCTTGCACAGGAGGGGAATGGTTTAACACCAAACAACGCAGGAACAAAAGCAGGGCTTGAGCCAGCTTCAGCCTAAGCCATTTTTATGCACCTAACTGATCTGCCTAATTGAAGGTTTCTTCTAAGCAGGAGGCTAACATACCTTAGCTGTCAGGAGGTGGGACAGGGACAGCCAAGGGTCATCTGGATCCTGGAGCCGGGTGAACCACATCCTAACAATCCTCTTTCCAGTGACTGTAAGGGTCTTTGGGCATTTTGTGGCACACAGGGTGAATGGGTGCTAATCAGAGTACTCTAGGCATTCAAATATTTTAGAACGTACCACGAGGTTATGCCCATAACCTTCAATGTGCTACTGCTACGAGCAGGGTCACAGAGAAAGACATACCCTTTGTGAAGGGGATACACAACTGTAAGAGGAAAACAGGAAAATAAATGTAACTTGGAGCAACTGTAAAAAAAAAATTAAATAAAATAGCATTTTCCCCTCAAAATGAATTTTTCCAATGTCTATAGGGTTTCAAAAGAAAACTGGGCACTCCTGAAAAGGGATTTTCAAGAATGGGTGGCAAAAAAATGTGCACACAGCTCTCTCAGGGATCAGGATGATTCAGTGCTGCTGGAAATATTTAGTAGTTATCTGTAGCGAGATGGCAATATTTTGGTTATTTAGACTTCTGACGAGCATGGATCATTACAAATAGCTTATTATGAAGCATATAAAATGAGGTGACAACTGGATAACTTGACAACAAATTATTTTCAGTATATATAACTGCATGACAGTCTATATTGGAAAATGATAAATTACACCATTCATGTGCCCTGAATTCACTGTAATCTCTCAAGGGGGGAAAAAATCTAGGTTAAATAATGGGCAACTAAACAGAGACATATGTTCAATGTGCACCACAGATCAGAAAGGCAACGAGACGTTGGAAATCCTGCAACAATAGCTTTCCTCAAGGCTGGAGCTGCCAGTTGAAACTGGGAAATGCCGACACTTCTTTTTGCCTGATAAATCCTCTAAAATATCCGTCTGTCCTTCCACTCCAATGAGGCATGAAGCTGGTAGCAGCCCGCAGCACTGCAGAAAGCGTGGCTGGGATTTGCACACTGCCATGCATGGCACTGGCAGCTCATCCCTGCTCTGCACATCCCTGCTGTGACCCCAGCCCTTCATCTGAGACTGCTCTGCCAACTGCCAGGCACTCGTGGGTGAGAATGCAGTGTCTGATCAGCTCCTGGTGAAACCATCCCTGTCACAGGTCTGTGTTACTTGTGTTTGGAAGGAAAGGGTGCGGAGCTGGCCCCTGCAGAAAGAGGGTTTTGCTGCCCGTGGAGCAATGCAGGATGACACTAGAGGCAGATGCCATCCAAATTGTCAGGGAAGATTTGGGAGAGGTGGCTCCTCCAAAAACAACCCAAGCTAATGGCACACCTCAGGGTTTTCTCCCTCCATGCCTTCCTGCCAGGTGTACCACCAGGGTGTCCATGCAGGCGGAGGGTGGGCTCCAAATGGGAGAGGCACAGGCAGAGGGTGGGCTCCAAGCAGGACAGGCACAGGGTGGGCTCTAAATGGGAGAGGCACAGGCAGAGGGGGGCCCCAAGCAGGACAGGCACAGGCACAGGCAGAGGGTGGGCCCCAAGCAGGACAGGCACAGGCAGAGCTGCTGTCCCAGGGTCGGCTGGCCGGCGGTGGCCGCGGTGAGCCTGCCCCGAGTGCATGTGTGGCTCTGGCCCGGCATTTCGTCTGTGCAGGAGGGGGGCTGGCGGCGGCAGGCGAGCCAAGTCAGAGCATAGCCAAGCGAGAATGTTCTGGCAGCCCTTCCTGGCAGCCTAAGCAAAGTTATTTATCACTTTGTGCATTTTCCTTCTCATCTGTGTACAGCCGGCTCCAATGGCTCAGCTTGCATTTTGCCTTCCAGAGCCAAGCCAGTCCCTTGGCTCTGCTCGCTCTTGGCTGTCCATTCACACCTTCTGTCTCCTCCAGCTCTTCCTGGAGTAGCGCAGGATGGCAAATGAGGAGTAGGTGTCCACAGCCAGGGAAGAGATGGAAGCAGCAGCAACCTATATCAATGGCAAAGAGCACATCTCTCCCCGGGAGGGAGAACACCAAGCTGCTGTTTACTGGGGCTGAGGAGTTGTGCACAGTTTGTGCTGCTCCCAGGCAGCCTCTGCTGGGGAGCTCCAGAGCCTGCCGGCAGCTATGAGACATTTTCTTTTATTTATTTTAAGGATTGTGCCTTTGCGCTGACTTTTTCCAAATTGGTGGATGTAACAACAGCGAATTTACAGCAAAATTTTCCAGTTCTATGGACTCTTTTCCATACTGCCGATGTATTTTGCCAAAATGTCTAACAAGGATACCTAAATTGGGCTCGAAAATAATACCAGCTGCATTCAGATATTTATAAGGCTCATATTTGCTCTTGATAAGGGCACACCACCCTCTTCTAAACACTGCAAAAGCATTGCAAAAGCAGATCAATGCTAACTCTATTACACCTTGAGTCATCAAAAACCTGGACAACAGTTTCAGGACTTTGCCTCAAGGAAGAACCCCTGAATTTAGCTGTCATTTCTCTCCTCCTCCCTGTGTTGCCCCTGCAGTTTTGTCTGGGGCTGCTAAATTCAATACCAGAGTAAGAGCAAGACTGCATTTGACCTTGTTGAGTTTCAGGCAGTGAAAAGATTCATGTTTTTCTGCTGGATGCCACACTCTAGAAGATGCTAGATAATTCCCAGCCTCTGCAAGGCCAGATCTTGACTACCTCCTAGCCATGTTGGTCCCAACAGGGCAAAACCTCCTACTGTTCTTTCAGATCAGACACTTTTTCTGTTTTTAAATCGTTCTGATCAGATGGTGGAAGGATATAAAAAAAGACAAAGTGAGGGTGAAGGGGGCACCCAGTCTCAGTGGATCCCCAGAAGCTCTCATGAAAACAAAGTGTATTGAACAGCAGCTTCCCATCATGAGCCCCCGATTTTCACATCCTGAGATGTTTCCAAAATTGGGCTGCAATTTCTCAGATTTGGTCTCTGCCTGAAGGTAGAAGAGGAAGTTGAGTAAAATCCCTTCAGACCTTCTGAAATGAGGAGAGAATGAAAAATTGCATTTTCTTATTGTAATAAAAATTCTAACCATTTTTTTTTTCTCTGTAAAAGGCCACATCAAGCTGCTTGGAATTTGAAACTTGGTGTGGGTATAGCTCTTATTACAAGCCAGATTCAAAGCAAGCTGAGGTCAATAACTGTCTCTCCTTTGATTTTGCCTGACTGAAGAAGACCCTACAGCTAGGTAAACAAATCGTAGAGAAAATCATTCGGAACAGTTGTGCCTATTTTCTACTTGGGAGTTGCCTGGGAACAAGCTCAGTTTATTTGCAATGTGTCTAGGGTTTAGATGTATTCACCAAAGCCCAGCTTTGCTCCATCCTCCTCAATTTTTATTTTAGAACCTTGCTCCATGAATAATCTCCTCGAAGAACATATCCACCAGCAGATGAAAGGACATCTTTAGGTAAAGAGCTTGTAACTAAATCATTTCTACACCTTTTTTTTTTTTTTTTTTTTATAGATGGGTCACAAGCGGATGATTTGTCAGTGTTATGCATCCCTCGTGCATATCCCCAGCGTATCTGAGGTCCTGGAAGCTGCTCACATTTCTGTGTGCTGCAAGGTAGAGAGCAGCAAAGCCCTTGGTGGATTGGGGACTGACCTCCACATCTCCCTGCAGCTCCAGCTTTAGGACCATCCTTTCTCTTGGCATTGGAGCTCAGAGGTCTGTCTTTGTTAGATTCTACTTCAATTGGTTTAATTCAGTTTTCTTGCTGGAAGAGGATTTAGTAAAACAAACAAAACATCTTACCAATGTGAATATTCACAATTAATGACAAAACTCTGAAACAGGAAGGTCATTTCTTGGGGAGGGAGACTGGTATTATTTTGAATGAAGGGAAGAGTGCAAAGATCTTGCAATATTTGCTGTAAATGGGTTGTTATGGTGAACATTCCTGTCAGCAAGTTCATTAGCTCAGAGATCCACGAGTGAACAGAGACCAAAAAATATGTTTAAAAATTCAAGAACAGATTAGTGGACAATATTTTGCAATCTTTGTCTAGCTCTGCTCCTCACTAAGAATTAGTAACTTTACTCCAGGCCAGATTCAAATAGTCTTACTCATGCAGAGCAGCACCGTGTTTTATGAGTAACCCCAGTGACATTTAGGGCTGTATTTTGGAATAAGATTGGAATCAGAGAAAGACAGTGGGAGGCATGGCTGAATCACCTTGATTAATAAGTATAAGATTGTTAGTTTTTTATGTGTCTATATAAATAAACATAACGGGAATGAGGAGGGATGTCTGGATTGACAGGCATGTGAGGGAATTTTTAAACATCTTGCAATATACAGCAGACTCCTCTTTTAACAGAAAAGGACAACACCCAAAAGTTACTTAATATCAGGAAAAGAGGAATTCACACCATCAGAAACAATAGAAGATCAGGCCATTTTGTGGGTTTTACTCTCAACAGTTCTGGCTGTTGCCTGTGATATTACATAAGGTCTACACTGCTCTCCATAGAAGTGATGGATGAAGTTTTCAGAGCTGCCCAAATGTCTTGAAAGCATGTGGTCCATTTTGCAAAATAATAGGGTCCTTGGGATTCTAAATCCCATTGAATTTCAGCACTTCTGGGAACGGTCTCATTCACTCCTAAATCAGTGTGCATTTTCCAGTTTGTTATGCTCCCCATTTCATTTTATCTCGGGACTCCAGCCATCCCCATACATGAACAACAGGATTGTCAGAGGGCAGGATTAAAAAGGAAGGCACGGTTGTGCCCAACTGCTCTGCCAAAATGCCTCCAAGACCCATCCCAGGCTCCTGACGCTACCAGTGAGCGAGGAAGGAACCCATTCAAAGCTCACTGATGTAAAGGAAAGTCCACTCATTTCTATGGATTTCAGTGAGGCTTGGATCAGGCCCTGGAAGAATAAGGATGACATAAAAATAACATGACGTCTGCCAGATTCACCAATATGCTCTGATGTTTTGCCCGGCTCAGTGATGCAAAGCAGATGGGGAGCACTGACAATCCTGGCCCTCTTCAATCACTTACTCTGTCTCTCAGATTAGTTTTCATCAGGCATTTTATTCACGACATAAATACATTTATCCCATCAGTGCTTCTGCGAGAGTATTGCAGAAGAAAAATCACCACGTTTTAACTTTATCAGAGAAAAATTTCCGTGTTTTATCACTTGGTGACTACCAATTTTCAACGAGATTTCTAAGAAGTTTATTATGGAGCCTGTGAATTTTGCTGCACTTATGCAGGGCTTGTAATTAGTTGAGTTTAGCTGTCTTTTTCTTCCATACCACTTTGGCCCAAGCAGGGTGCACAATTGTGCCATTTGACTGTTGCACCATCAAATGGGGCATTGGGACAATTATGCTGCAAAATACAAAGCTTACCTTTAAGCACGTGCTTAAATCCCATCAAAGCTATCATAAATAAATACATGTACAGGTCACTGAATCAGTGCCAGAAAATGCATTTAAAAGGAACTAGCCCCCTTTGAAAATCACCCCAGTGTCTCTATCCTCTTCTAGCCTATTGCTACACAAAAAGGAGCTAAAATCTATTGGGAAATACTTGTACATGAGGAGTTGGTGCACTCAGTGCCTAAAACAAAAAAGAAAAGGCATTGCCCTGTCTAGCATTATATGCCAGGAACAAGCAATAAAGATGTAATACAGGCTGAGCTTTTAGTATGCATGATTATAATAAATACAGGCATTAATAGACTTTAAAAGTTGCTGAATGACTGAGAAGCTGAGTAGATTGGATGACGTCCCTCAAAATGAAATAATCTATATTTGGCTGGTAATTCATTTCTTCCTAGATGCTTTCTGCTTGACTCTGCATATATTCCTCATTGCAGAAATAACTTGGGCAATTGCAGTCTGGCTCCAGCCTCAAGCCAGCCAGCCCGGGAGCAAGCGTTAGTGCTGAAAGACAAGATCCGAGTTCCATATTCCCACCAGACCCTTCTCCACGAAAATGTCCCAAACTATTCGGATAACAGCTGCTGTGCTGCTCAGAGCCTGCTCCCTGGCATAAGGGCTTGACCACAGCCACACCACAGAAGGGTTGAATTGGCCCCAGTTGTGAGAGCCATCCTGCACTTCTGCACCCACATTTCATGGGCTTTGCCAGAGCATGTCCTGCTCATCAGAGCTGAGGGTGGCTCAGGGTGTCTCTGCCCTGCAGGGACAATCTGCTGCCAGCTGCAGCACATCCACCAGTTTTGCCTGCAGTGCCATTGTGCTTGAGCACACGAAGGGAGGAGAGGCAACATAGAAATGCACAAGGTCAGGCACAACGCTCCAGCCTGGGTTACCTCGGTTTAGGTAACTTTAGAATGATCATTCACATTTTAGAGCTGAAGATCAGACTGCAGAAGGATGGGAAAGGCACTGAGACAAACCTGCCACTCACACTTTGGCCAAGCAACTTCCAGTGAAACTCTACTCCTGGCTGCAGCAAAGATCCTGCTGACTTACAAAGGAAAACAATTAACCCTGCGTGCCCAAATTCTTCCTCTGAAAAGAAAGGATTGCTTGTCACATATCACTTGTCATCTCTCTGGACTGTAAATGACTCAAAGCAGGAACTGTCTCTATATGAGCACAGTACTGTCAGGTCCTAGCCACAGGTGAAGTGTTACACATCACAACTCTTCTTCCTTCACACTGAACTGCAATTTTGCTACGTCTAATTTTGTCTTATTGCTCCTAACATTATAGTGCTTGGCTATACTTCCTCTCTCTTCCATTCTGTTTATCTGTAGAAAGGAAGAAATGTCACAGAGTAATGGGTTTGTGCTGCTACATAAGGGCTGAGCCAGAATCAAGGTATTGCTGAAACAAATGGCAAGACAGAGACCAAATGTTTATTTTCTGGTTGGGCATGGTGAAGAGATCGTGTCCTATCACAGCACATTTCTACACCAGTACCATACCACCTAGACCAAATCAACAGTGGAAGCTCTGCTCCCTAGTCTTTTGGGCAGATTTGAAAGTTCTAGTCTTAGATATTTCATACATGATCCAAAGCAGGTGAAAAAAATGCTTGAAATACAATGGAGCTGCCCTTAATGGGCCACCAGAGAGTCGCTTCACTACACAAACAGCAGACAATTGGCAAAAGCCCAGGATGGATAGCTCTGTGTAAGTTAACAGCATTGTTACTGACTCGAGGAACTCACCAGTCCTGAGGGCAGCCAGTGATTTCCCATCTGATCTACAGAAATCTCCCCTGTGGCTTCCACCGTGACTGGTCCCTCTCCTGGGCACTATGGAGAAACAAGAAAAGCTTTAGGAAAACATCTCCATGTGACCACTATGCTGTGATTTCTGTTCAATTTGAAAGCAAGTCCTCAGCCCCAGAGGCCTCATTTACTCCTGCTTCATCCCCTAGCCCAGCCATATGTATCTATCTTGTTTATTTTTGGAGGCAGAATATATTTTACATGTCTTGAGTGACCTTGGGTGAAACAGTCTTCCTCCAAGGTTTCCCTATCCAGACAGGACTATAAAACAACTGCCCCATTTTCCATGATGACTCTGCCCAACAGCAAGTAAAGCACAATCAAGAGATTATTCAAAAAGTCTCAGAAAAAGTCACTGGAGTAGATTTCACAGGCAGCAATGTCAAGACTGTAAAACATGTTTGATGGAGCATTTTACACTGCTTTAAATTTGGAATTCTTTGGAGAGTGTCTGAGGTTTTTCAAGAAACAAACACGACCTTCGTCCTCCATGCACATACACATACACACAAAAAGCTCCTTCATGGAGTGAGGAGCTGGCATCCTGGGGCTCTGACCTCAGCTCACTCCTCAACTTTATCAATCATGTTATATAATCAGTGCAGACTGAACAGCATTTGGAAAATTAGTTGGGCTGGGTTTTTCTTTCTCTTTTTTTTTTTTTTTTTTTTCCTCCCTCTCCCCTCCACCTAGGGCACCCACAGAAGGGAGGCTGTAGCTCAGACGTGGCCTTGGAAGGATCTAATGAGAGTTCTTACGAGGTGCTGTGGTGGTGGTATCTTAATAGGAGGTTTGGAGAGTTCCTTACCCCAGGGCAGATTCTCAGAATATTTTGAGGTTGTCTCTTTGGAACCAAAAATGAAAGGTAGCTTTGCTGCTCCACAGATTCTGTGCATCCCTTCCTCTCAGTAATCAAGTCAGAGGTAAAACCACCAAGTAGGATAAACCCCAAAGGGACAGTCCAAGATTCAATAGCACAAATTGGCAAGAGTGTCAGCACATCAGGGTAGTGCCTTGGACAGCACTGTCCCCCCAGATCCTGCAGCTGGGACAAGCCAGCCCCACCAGTCCCACTTTCACCTCTGGCTCCCTGGAGTTACCAAACCCAAACCACCACACTCCTTGCTGGAGAATCCAGCAGCCAAATGTCCTTTCTCTATCTCCATGACATTTTCTCAGGAAAACCAAAATAAATTGGCTGCAGACAAGAGATGTTTGAGAGTAATTTTCACAGCTCACCCTCACTTCATCCTTCCGCTGCACATCCATCCGCAGCCACTTTGAAACCTTCCTAAACCTCATCACTCAACTTCCTTGGCTTTCCACACTCACAGCTTGGTACAACATTTCCCACACACTCTTCCCTCACTCCAAAAACACACTTTACTTGAAGTTCAGTGCTCAGGCCTTGTCAATGGCAAGGAGACTAATCACATCACAGCACTCAATGCTTCATTAGCAGCTTTCCCAAACCAGGGATCCCCTTCACGGGGAGCAAAATGCTCACGGTTTTAATCTGGTGACAGCTGCCTCAAATTATGTACTGCTGTATTAAAACTGACTGCAGGTTGATTTCTCTGCTTAACTCAACTCACCACACGTTAACACACAAGTTGACAACCAATACCTAAAATGTGCCCTGTCTGTAAAGCCACCACTGTTGCTGTCTGTGGGCAGCTGGATTGTTGCTTGCTGAAGAGCAACACAGACAACTTCTAGCAATCCTGCTTAGATCTTGTAGTTTGTTATACAGTTAGAGATATGTGACTACTGCAGACAAAACAAAATCATAGCCAAGACTTCACTTAAAATCTCCAAAAATCCAAATCTTTATTTTGCGTCAAAGAAGTTTGTCTAATTCCATTGATTTTAAACACATTCTTTGTTACTTCCTCTCAGCTGGAAGCAGATACACAGAGGGAAAAACCCTTCTGATATACTCACAGCCTGACCCAAGTTGTTCTTACAAGATTTCCAATTTCTGTTCTGCATCAAAGACATGTATTATCCATGAGCCATTGGCAGGGAGAGAACCCAAGACTTCGAGCAATAAAAACCACAGGGCTGGGGTTTTTCTGCTCTTGGAGTTCAAGGGCTCCAAACTGGGGTAAGTCCTTACAGCCTCCTCTAGGTACTGGAAGTGAAAACCACAGCCACTAATGATACTTTTGACTAGAGGGGAGCCTGATGCATTTGATGAATAGGTTCAGTCACTGTATTACAGCAGTCATCCTTAGTAGCAAATGGACTTTGCACAGAGGTCACCAGGAGCAGCCCAAGGTCATGTACACATATCAGATTGGACCCTTAAACCACACACAGTTCCTGTGAGGTTGCACGACTGTCATCATTCTGCAAGTCAGAAAAGGCAAGTACACAACTGCAATTGCAGTTTCTCTGGACCAAGGTGAAATTTCCAGCCTTTCAACTGAGTTTATTGTCACAAATCCCCAGTAAAGTGGCCTTTTTGCTTGGTGTTTTGAATTCTTTCTGTCTTTGCACACTCTGTGGCTTCCCAGAAGTACCCCCTTCAGTCCCAGCACAGCACCCATTTCTGGGAGCTGCTCTGTCTGCACCACCAGACCACCAAGTCCCCTGCTGCCAGCAGAGAGCTGGTGAGCAGTGACCCAGCTGAGAACCTGCTCAGAGCCCAAGCTCATTTCTCAGGTCTGCCATTTCCCTCTCCCTCTCTTCCAACTGGACCTCTGTTCTTCAGCTGTATGGACCAGATAGTCCTTCATTTCTCCTGATTTTTACAGTGCCCATCGAGATGACAAACTCTCCTATTCCCTACTTTTGTACAGCAGAGGATGAAATGGAATTTTAATGTCAGCTGGAGCCCCTTGGCGCTATTAATAAAAACAACGATAATAACAAGGGAGGTTTGCAAATTAGCAACCCTTGCTACAAACAGTGATACACCCAATTTAGCACAAATCATTGCAGGCTCTTGCCTGCTTGGTGGCTATTTTAATCACTGGTGAGTAATGCCTGTGAGGGCTATTCCAGGGTTTGACGTGCCTTAAACACAAGAAAATAGGGAAATCTTTGAGAGAGTGAGAGAAAAGAGAGGAGAGGAAGAGGGCAAGAGAAGGAATTGGCCAAAGCCAAAGGTTCATCCCCAAAAAGCGTTCAGCTCATACCACCCATTTTGCTGCCGTTGCTACTGCATTTGCTGGGGTCACTGACCAATTCCTCCTCTGAATAACAGCATCATTTCTCTTCTTTTGGTGCAAATCTAAGGAAAACAGTCATGCTCTGGAACACAAACAAAGGCTACCTGTCCCTTCCTTGGTTATGGAAATGGGGGTCAGCCTTTTTATTTTCAAAGGGGGCAGAGCTGGAATGCTCCCTGGCACACCACCAAAAAGGAAATATCTGCTTAAATATTTGACGGGAAGAGAAAAAAAAAGAAAGGAGAGGAAACAATGCAAAGGGGGATGGGGAAAGGGAATTTTTATTTCATGCAGAGGAAAAGGGCTGCATGGCAAACAGAGCCACAGCTCACCTCTGCTGGGCTGTACTGAGCTTTTCTCTTTTCAGGAGAATTTCACCTGAAGTGAGCACCTTTTCCTTACACCATGCCACTTATTTTTCTCCATCCTAGTTTTCAAAGGACTAAAGAACTTTTCCTAGTTAAGGAAAACAGAACAAAAAGCCACTGAGCACCACATCCCTCAGCTAGACATGTGTGTTTACCTAAGACAGACTTATCTTTTTCCTGTGGTAGGTCAAGGCTTACAAGCACTTGAACCCACCTGACAATATCCAGATCACATTAAGCAGCACTTCAGAGAAAAAATAAAACAAAACAAAACAAAAAAACCCCAAACTTTCTGAAAAATTTTTAGAAAAATAAATTGGATTTTGAAAAAAATTAAATTGCAGGGAACAAAAAAGACATTCTTCAGAGCTAAAGGGTAAGACAATGTTTGATAACACAAGTAATCAAAGTAGGATTTGGCTGCCAGCATTCAACAATCGTTATTTATGTGAAGGCCATCAAAATCATGGAACTGTTTGGATTAGGAAGCTTAAAGATCATCTAGTTCTAAACCCTCTGCCACAAACAAGGACACCTTCAAACCAGGTTGCTCTAAGTCCTTTCCAGCCTGGCCTTCAACACTTCCAGGGATGGGGCATCCACAGCTTCTCTGGGCAACCTGTTCCCATGCCTCACCACCCTCATCGTAAAAAATTTCTTCCTAATACCTGATTTAAATCTACACTCTTTCAGTTTAAAACCTTCAACCCTCATAATGCTCCCTGATAAGGAGTTCCTCCCCATCTTTCCTGCAGATCTCCTTTGGTATTGGAAGGTTGCTATGAAGTTTCCCCAGAGGCTTATCTTTCCTTCTCCAGGCTAACTAACCCCAACTCTCTTGAACTTTGTCATCAGAGGAGAGGGGCTACAGCACTCTGGTCATCTTCACTGCCTCCTCTGGACTCACTCCAACAGGTCCATGTCTTCCTTACACTGGGGACCTGAGAGCTGAACACAATGCTTGGGGTGGTGACTCATGAGAGCAGAGCAGAGAGGGGAATTACCTCCCCTGACCTGCTGGCCACAGTCCTTTTAATGTAGCCCAGGATGCTGCTGGCTTTCTTGGCTGGAAGCACACATGGCCAGCTCATGTCCAGTTTTTCATCCACCAGCACCCCCAAGTCCTCCTCTGCAGGGCTGCTCACAATCCACTCACTCACTGCCCTGCACTTCTGGGATTGCCCTGATCCAGATGCAGAATCTTAGGCTTGTCCTTGCTGAAATTCATGAGGTTCACATAAGCTCACATCTCTAATCTCTCAAGGTGTCTCTGGAGGGCATCCCTTCCTTCTAAAGTATCAGTAGATGACAGACTGGTGTCATCAAAAATGGCAAGAATGAAAGTCTTCCGCTTTCTCTGCTGTACATCATCTGAACAACCAGCACCATAAAATCCTTTTACTCAGGTCATGCCCAAATAGAAAGCCACACCTGAGTTCCCAACACCATTTCCTTCAGTACCTGCTGATTTCATGGCAGCTAAGGAACTCCATGAACTCTCCAGGGCTCAGGGGATAGAGGTACAGCAAAGTAAGGAAGAAAAATATTGCTAAGAGTGGGACAAGAGTTCAAAAAAAGGCAGCATTCTGTTCCTATTCTTTGAGAGCTAATGTGCAGTTTAACGTTTAAACAGAAGATGTGGGGAGACTGTCTCAAATCCTCCAGTTTGGCTTCTCCTCTCTATTACACCACTGCAAACATGCATACATTTTGTGGCCCCATAAAATCTTTACATTCAGTCAGGTCACTGCAGGTTTAGTTTTACAGTGTTGGAGGCTCCAAACAGGACTGATCATAAACAGCTGCTTCTGTTTTTAACTAGGAGGGGAATCTTTTTGGTTTATTGCTCTTGTGGCCACTGAGTACTAGCACTGGAAAGCTAGTCATCCAAGTTGCCTTGGACCTATTTCTCAAAATATGTTGGGTTGGGTTTTTTTTTTCAGTTACATGTTTGTTTACCAGTGTGGCTCCAGATTGTTGGCTAAGATCTGTAGACCCCTGGTGTAGCTACAGGAAATATTTCTAAAGTGTTCCTTTTCTGAGAAGTCTGCAGCTTAAATAACCAGTCTCTTTCCATGAGGCTTCTGCACCAGTTAGTTGCACTGAAGTGGCTTCTCTCTTTTCCCCTCCTCCCCACCTCTCTGTCCTCTTGACCCATAATTTGGTGGTAGAGAAGGTGTCCCCTCTGTAGGTGCTGGTAGCAAGGAGAATTTCATGTGGTGCAGAGTGCAAGTCAAACTTTCACCCTTGCAGCTCTTGAGCTGTTTCACTTGGATCTTCTATTTGTTACTTCCTGTATATTTTTTTTACTCAAGCAGTAGATGTGACAGGCTGTCTGCCTGTGCTTGTACTTCACAGATCAGACAGGAACCTCCTAATTGACAAGAGGAAGAACTGGAAATTCTGGGGGTGGCCACAGTTGGCAAAGTTCACACATTCACTGATAAGCTGTCCAGGAAAACGTACCCTACAGCTTGTTCTGGCCTGAAATTTGCCAGGTACTCCTGAGTAGAGTCTTATGCATCCTTTCATCCTTGACCAGATTTTCAGGAGAGCTCAGTGCACTGAGATGCAAAATTTGTGGTTTCATAAAAGGATCCTTTGGAAACCTGGCGTGTAGTTTGTTGCAAAGATGGACCCCCCTGGAAATCTGGTCTTAACAATCGTGAAAAACTCTGGAAAATTACTTCTTTTGACACAAAGTGTAGATTTTGCAGATCCTGCAAGCTGCAGTGCAGTTCTTTCACTGAGGCCTGTGCTCTTCAAGGTGATGAAGAAACCTCAAAATATCCTTTTTCTTGTCATCCAGAGCTGTAGGGGTTCCATGTATAGAACTGTATCAAAACCAAAAGGTTCCAGTCCTAACTCAGATGAACTTTCAAAGCTGCTTGGAAACCTAATTCCCATTAAACTTTATGGGAACTGGACATCCAAATTCCCTAGGTGGCTTTGCAAAACACAGCTGTAACTAATTGCTGTGCAGAAAGGTTTGGGGGGGAAGATTTTGATCTAGAAAAGGAGAGAGATATTTCAATGCCAAAAAAGCTTTTGCAATAGATTCTCACATGGAATCCACACAGCCAATTCTGGCCTATCTCGTCAATGAAGTAAATGGAGTCATTTTGTAATACCTAATCCTCTCTCTGTAACTCTTCATGCACCTGCAGAGGTTATAAACTAAATGGGAGAAAGAATTTGTTTTGCTGAGTTTCTAGTAATCCCTGCCGCTGCAAACTCTGGGGCTGAAAGGTTGAATAAATCAAAATGACTGATGAACAATTCACGCCCAACTCATTCCCATTGAAGAAATTGTCACATTCCATCAGTGAGCCTGGTAAAATCTGTGACCATCTCAACCCTTATCAAGCCTTAATTTCTTCTTCCTGTTTTGGCAATAATTTAACGTTAAAGGTCACAGAGTGAAATGCTCAGTCAGGAAGCTGAGGAGTTCTGATTTAATAACAACATTATTTAGCCCCACGAAGCCCCACTTGGTATTTTCACCTCCTTTGTTCCTTTTCAAGACCATGATCCATCTTCCACAGAAGACAATGGGAGCATTTCCACTGAATTTAATGAGACTTGGATCAGGCCTAAATGTCAGTATTACTCTATTAATATTTATGCAGTTGGAAGTATGTCAGAAAATATACAGGATGTGCAGAGTGGCTGAGTGAGCGATGAGAATCATAAATTTTCCTGACAGTCACTTCTTCACAAATCCTTAACATTTCTAATCTAACCACGGCAGTAATAAACTAGCAGGATTCTAACCTTCTCCTCTTACTGTACAAACCTTTCTCCCATTGTAATCTGTCTGAGTTGGCTCCAGAGTGGAAAAATCATCTGCATTGCAACTCCCTATCTAGCTCATGTCTAGTCTCTCTTTCTCTCTCACACACATACATAAGAAATTGAAACTGTTATTTTAGAAGTTGCCCATTAAGTGCTCAAAATTAAGAGGTTCTCAAAACCGACAAGCTGCATGATTTACTGCGTTTAAAGATCCTTAGCTTAGCAATCTTCACAGCCTTCAAGGCTGAGGACCCAAACCTGTTCCTGCAAGGCTCCCACAAACATGACAAGTGGCAACTGCTCTGAGGAGGTTTCTCCAGGCTGTTTTCCTTGGTGCTTCCTCTCAGCGGTGTGGCAAGAAGCGGAGCCTGCTGGCTTGCCACGGGAATGCCTGTCACTGCAGGGTGTGTGGCCACCACAGCTTCACACGGCTGCCCCAACCTCCCTGTTGCTGCAGAAGTGATGGGCAAAACAGCCCCAGAGGCCTGAAATTTCTGCTTCCCATGAATCAGTCTCCAGCCGGTCGGATTCCTGCCTGCCTCGCCGCCCCTTCCCAGCGAGCAGAGCTTGCCTGAGTGGGTGGAGGAATGCGGGCGAGCTCTCAGCATAAAAGTCAACTGACCACCAGAGCTGGAGAGGAAGGTCACTGGGGAAAAACACTCAGTGAAGAATGTGGCTGAGCTATGCCCCAGCTATGCAGGAGGAGGCTTTGTCTCCTTTGGCATGCTGAGCCCCACCAGGGCCACAGACAGGATGGCACTGAGAAACAGGCAGGAGCTGCTCCAAAGGGATGACCAGATATGTTTGCAGGACATCACCTCCTAGCACTGCTTAGCTACCTAGAGCTGGAGTGCAGCATGAGAAAACATGGAAATTACACACAAATTAGGTAGGTAGGACATAAAAAGGCTAATAAAAGGTTGTTTTGTGGTACTCTTGGAGACACATTGTGTACAGCAGCCAGATTAACTCATTGCAGCCAGATTAACTCATTGCAGATTAAGAAACACACTCCAAGCCAAGAGGCTAAATCACAGCATGGTTGAGGTGGAAAGGGACCTTTTGAGGGAGTCAATCTCAATCTACTCAAGCAGAGTTACCTGGACCAGGTTGCCCAGAACAATACAGTGAACTTCCAGAGACAGCTGTTCAAAGTGAGCAGCTTCTTTTGTATCTGAGTGCTGATCTGTTCCTAGGGACAGCATTCTCTGCTCCTGTGAAGCCAGCACTCCAATTCTCAGCTTGAGCCTATCAATCCAAAACCTCAAATCTGAAGGATCCGTTCCTCCAGGGACATTTTTGTCAGTGCAAACACGACAGTTCTGACCATCCCTCATGTTGCTAAACAGCAGAGTATGCGAAATCAAAATCTAAGCATTGAGGCTGAAATTTTCACCAAGCCATAAAAGATTTCAGACACCAAAAGTCCTGACATGCTGCGCAGCTCGCACCAGTACGGTGCCTTTGAACTTCCCACAAACCCAGCTTTTGCAACGTTACTTTTAATTTCTGAAAATATAACAGAGCAATCAGCTCCACAGTGCCTTCGGATCAGTGTTTTATCACTGGTGATGGGTGAAAGGGCAGGAAGCAGAGGGACAGGATGGAATTTTGAGCATGATCCAAGTCCTGCCAGGACACAGGGGAGGGACACATTCTGAAAAAAGAGAAGCTTTGCCATGGGGGAAGTGGACTGCCTTGCCTCCATATCCTGTGGATCCAAACTTCCCCCTGAGCGTGACATCTCTTATGAAAATATGCCTGCAGACTTCTCCAAACTGCTTCCCGCTCCACTCTGGCAGAAGGGCCAGCTCTTGACAGTCTGAGATTTTAACAAAAAATAGGTCTAGCCCTGCCACTCAGGCCGTGTTAGTGCAGTGGAAACGAGGGAAGAATCATGCCTAACGTTACATTTTGGCTGGAGATTTCCTGTGGAAATCTTTGACACGAAGAAAATAAAGTGTTTGATGAGATGAGATGTGTCACAGAAAGTATCAGCTATCCTGATTGCTTGAAACTGAAGATTCAAATAATGGCAAAAAAACCCACAATGGTTCATATCATCTGGGCGTGAAGTTTTTCCTTCTTTCCTCTACAGAGCCAGCATATCCTTTAGAAGGATCTCAGACTAGTCTTCCTCACTCCATATCTCTTAAAATACTGGTGCTTCACAAAAGCAGTTTTTGGTCTTTTTCCTTTCTTTTTTTCCTTCACATGGGAAACTGTTGTTTTATGGATCTCACTTTGGAGAATCTTACGAGGGCTTGACTCAGAAAGCATAAAAAGCCCTTCAGCAGTCTTGGCTAAAACAAATTCAAATTTTGGCATGTGCTTACGTGATGGGGGTTAGTATCTCAAGTACTAGAAAAGTTTATCATTTATGAACACACAAAATCCTTGTCAGGCCTGAAACTGTAGCGAAACTTCAAATTCAAGGAATTTTGGCCCAGTTTTCAAACTTGCACTGAGACAAACTCAACATTTGCAATTACTCTGGGCCACCAGTAGCTCTTTCAGGCACTTTTTTTTTTTTTTTTTTTTTTGTTAGGAAACATAACATTCTAGGAATTTAAACAAAGGTAGTGTATCAGCAAATGAGTCTCACACAGCATGATCTCATCTCCCAGCCATGCAACATTTGGGAATAGGAGTGAAGCTTGTTGCCCTTTAGCAGCAGACCAACATAGCAGACAATAGTTAAAATATCCATACTCTTTAAAACACAAATATATCTTCTCAAACCTGCCACCTCCCTGCCTTTCCCACCCCACAGAAGATAAAAGTGGACTATTTGTCATTTAATAAAAGTTATGTGAAGCAGAAGGAAGTACTTGGGCAATCATTTTTGATTTAGACATGGAGGCAAATACTCAGCATGTAATTTTTCAAACATTAACTTTATGAGAGTATCACCAGGATCATCATAAGCTCAATTACAGTCTGGACAAGATTTTGGAGAGTTCTTAGAAGGGCAGCTGGAACCACATGGCCCCAAGGACCCTTGATAAGGAAGAGGAAGCAGGTTCAAAGCTCTCCAGCCAGGATGCACACCAAGAGTGTGAGCTGGTGATCCAGTTTCACTCATCAGCCTGTATTTGATGTTTTAAACCTTTCAGGCCTGGGATTGTCTCTTACTGTGTATGAGATGCAAAGCACCCAAGAACAAGGGGATCCTGATCTCTGGGCATCTAAGATCTATTGTAATGCCAGTCAGAAAATGAAAGAAAAGTTTTACTGCTTTTTCTGAAACTCTGCTTCCATTTGAGACTTGATTTGGGATAGGCAGAGGTTCAGGGAAATAACACAAATAAGAAAAAAGAAGCAGAAGATCTAATGAAACATGGTGTCCTTGGTATGCTTGCTGAACCCAGGAGGCTTTTCCTGTGAGTTTTTCCCTAACATCTTCTCTCTGTGATTTTTCATGTCTGAGTAAATTCTGACATTAATACCCATTCGTGGGAAATGTCTCCCCACCAGCTCTAAATTTTATTTTATCTGCAGAAATTGGATTACTTTTGAAATCTCTACTCCCTTCACAAATTAGGATGGAACCAGCTGAAGGGTCCTTAGGAAAGAGATAGAGGAGCAAGCAGGATCATGAGGTCATACAGAACACACATTCACATTAAACTTATTTCCTTAGAAAATTGGCTAGTAAAAACTTGGAAAATACTTCCTCAAGCATCTCAGGATGCTGGAATTAGATCTGCCCTGCTTGCTTACATCCACCACCCAAAGTGACAGGGTTATGAACATGCCCACTAATGCACATTGCTGTGAGCTATGCCTGGTTATCTCCTTCAGAAAGGGGATCAGGCCCTTGATCAAAAAGCTGAGGTAGATGTAGAAAATAACGAGTGGCCTTACTGAACCAGACAAAGTTCATCTAACTGGGTATCTTGTCTCTCTAGCAGTGGCCACAAAAGGAGGAATAAAGTTCAGCAGACATATTTGGTACTTTTTTCCGGTGTTCACTTCCAACAATATTTATTCAGCAACTTCTTAAGAATGACATTGCTACATGTACAGCAATCTCTACAGGTTTCTCTTCAATGAGAACTACGTTCACTTTTTAACTTATGTTAACATGTAATTCAGAGAAGTTTGCTGTGATATGAAGTTTTGCTGTGTTTCCTGAAGACACGGGCCAGTTTGAAACACAGCTTTGCAGCTTGCTCACTTCTGAAGCCTTGGCAAAGAAGCAGCAGCTACCATGCAACACCCCAAAATATTCCTCCTCTCCTGCAATTTACCACAGGAGAAAAGTCTCAGAGGCAGCACAGAGCAGAGCAGCTTTAACAACCCTCAAGCTGGACTGGACTAGACAGCATTAAACCTACACAGCCTTTCAGACACTTGACAATCCATGAAGATGTGAATAGGTGCTGCCCTTCTGCATTTCAATTCTCTCCCTGGATTAGTCAAACTAAAGTAGCTGAAGGATTCTCATCCCAGTGCAGCCTGCACCTACAGAGCGTTTTCCTGGCACAGCCAAGCTGGTCAAAACTCCCTGCCGTACTTCAACTCACGTAAGCAAGCAGGTAAACCTCTGGAGTGAGACCTGGCTGGGATTCAGCCACAAAGCAGACACAGGCTCTGAGCACCTACAAGCCTTTTGCTCGTTTTCCACCAGCTCCCCCAGCCGGGCTCTGACCCGATCCATGCAGCCCAAGAGGCAGCTGGCTCCAGGAGCTGGGGGAGCCCAGCCCTGCCAGAGTGGAACACAATCCATGTCCCACAGCCCCAGCCCCCTGCCCCTGCAGCTCAGAGCCACCCTGCCTTCTGCATTCCCCCAGCTTCACAGGATGGCCAGCACTGGCACAAAGCAAGCTGCTCAAACCCACTGTCACCGTGCAGGCAGGGCAGGACTGCCACCATCCCCTGGCACCCTGACCTCGCCCTCCCAGCCAGCCACAAGAGCATGCCACATCTTGTGCCCACATTTTCTTTCCTAAGGAAGCCCTCAGGGGCTTCTTTGGCACAGCTCACACTGGTAGTGAACAGCTCCCTTTGGCTTCCATGTTTACATCCTTGTGGTTGTTAATTTGAGAGAAGCCTTTTATTTTAGACACACACACACCCCAACTCCCTCTGCAGGGGGGGGAAATGTGACCTTTAAGATTGTTTATACCAATCAACAAGAAGCCCTCATGCTGCCGGATTCCAAGAAACACGAGACCGTCTTGGAGCTTGGGAGAGGGAGGGGAGCACGGGCAGGAGAGGGAGCAATCAAGGTCAGGAGTTCACAGACAGGATAAAGCAGAAGGCAGGAGGAGCAGGAGAAGAGGCAGGGCATGCCCTCTCCATTCAGAGAGGCACTGGCAGCTCCATCCACCATGTGTGGCACACCAGCATCCCGGGGCAGGGAGCCCACATCCCAAGGCAATGGGAGGAATGAGCTGGTTGGGGTGGCCTTGCAGATTGAGGGTGGCCATTTCTTCCCCAGAAATCCCTCATGGGTCTTCTGCCAGCCTTGCAGCATTTCACTGAGGACCAAGAGTGAGCTGGGACAAGGAGAAATTATTGCAGTCCAGTTTTGTACTCTGGTGCCCGCTGTGATGAATAAAGTGTTTTTGACAAGACAAGGAGAAAGATGAAAATATTTTCCCACTGCTGAACACAAAAGTAAATAAATAAGTAAACAGACAAGCATTCAAATCCAGGAATTTCCTTTCATTGCCAGCATCAGCCTTCAAGGGAGTAGCACCACAAATTTTTTCCTACCACTGTACTGAGCCAAATGAGCAAAGGTTGTGGTTTCAGGGATCCAAACTTCAAGTGTCCTAACAGGCAGAGGAAGAGGACTGGCATGAAACCCATGGGTGCCTTGTGCACAAAATGCCTGAACTGACAGAAAGGAGGACTTGCTTCAACTTCAAAGGCAGTAACACCACCATCTTAGTAGGTTCAAGACTGAGTCACTGAGAGGAGAAAGAAAAAGGGCGAAGCATCAATAAAAACCATGGGAGCACAAATGCAGTGGGACAGACTGAGATGCTGTGATACAGCACACCACTTTTGGGCAGCTGGCCCAGCTCAAGGCAGGGGTTTTCAGGACAAAGGTACATTTCTTCCTTTGAGTCCTCTCCCTAAACAACACATCACAGTGGTTGTCAAATTCAGCCCCAAGGTATCTGGCATGAAGTCAGGATTTTGACAATTTCAGTGACTTTTTTGTGGTCAGAGCTCTCTATGATTCTATATAATTACAATTACAGGGCTGCGTCTTGTTCTCATTTACATGTATCTTCTCCATTGGGTTACACAATATAAGCAGAGGTGGTATTTGGCCTATACATTTTATTTTGTATGTTGTCTGCCCAGATTCATTATTTATGACCCATTAGATACATTTGTTTCTCAATTAATATACCTCAGAAAATATTTTTAATGAAAGACTGTGGTTTTTTAACAATCATGTCGCAGCTCCTCTAGTAGCACTCGAGGATTAAATAAGACTGTGAGTAGTTGTTAACTTGCAATTGGTTACTGAAACACATGAGGTTTTTGTCTTCCCATTACTGAGGCTAAAGAAACGATGCTTCTACAGCCACATTGATATTGCCCATCTGAGTTCTCATTTGAAGGCACATGCTGAATTTGAAACCACCACATGGATTTCTCACCCATACCTTCAGCAGCACTGAGCATGCTGTGAAGGAGAAAAGCAGATGGATGTCACAGCTGGCCATGCAGACATCAAAAGTAATTGTCTTTTTTAAAGACAATTGGTTCGTTTTTCTTGGTTTTTTTCTTTTCCCCCTTCCCATTCTGTTTTCTTAAGCAGTGCTACCACAGTTTTTCAGTCATTTAACACAGGGCTTTGACAGCATCTGGGATTTGTGTGCTAGGACAATTACCCCGTGCAAGCCCTGCACAGCTGCACTGCTGGTGGAGTGACAAATGTACTCACTTTCCTCGCTTGAACAAACTACCAGAAGCCTGTTTATGAATACGAGCCTGGAGGTAACATTTGTAGGCTAAGGCCAGTCATGTAATCTCTGATACTCATATCCATTCCTCTGCCAACATGTTGTCTGCAATCTGAAAGATGCTTTTGTTCTACTCCTACATTGTCTCATCAATGGAAGAGATTTGCAGGAGGGACAGAGCTGGCCTATGAAGCCAGCAGTTACTTGCTCTTCCATGGGTCCTGTTTCCAATATAAGTGCTTGGTTTAGGTTATTGTTCCTCCTTTTTCCTCTTCATTCATTCTGGCATTCTGTCCTGCCATGCAATTGGAGCTATTCAACTCAAAGATACAAAGGATTCATGAAAATGCTTAAAGGGCAAGCTGGGCTGCTCATCGACAGGGACTGTGTGTCATGTTTTATACAACTTAGGGAATAGTAGTTCCTCTGAGAAATTATTCTCCATTCAGATCCTCAGGAAATGTGTCCCAATGGGATACAAATGACACAAATGAAATGCAGATGACTCCTTTTTGGCTAAAGCTCCAAGGAAGCCCGTGCCACATGAATATCTTTGGTCAGATACCTTCTGGTTTCTTCCAGCTCAAGAGTCACTTTTACCTGCCCAGGTTTGTAAGCACCACCTGTGCTTCCTCTGACTGCTGCACTACCAAGACAGACACCAAGGGAAACCTGGCATCTCTTCCAGGGTTTTAAAGTCTAATTTTCAGAAACTTTTCAAAGTCACAGCAGTCCAGTTCTAGGAGTCAGCTCATCCTCACAAATGAAAATGCAGATTCAGCCTGCCTAAATATTACCAAATTCTATGTAAGCAGAGTTTCCCATTTGCTGGCAACAGCTCTTAGGAAGTGCCTGTGGAGTAAGAAATACCAGGCACAGAGATTCAGCTGGAAACCAGTGGCAACCTCGTGAATTGTCACTTCTGCTTCCCTTGCTATTTTGACTTCTTTCATAGCATTGGAAAATCAAAAGGAAACAACGTCAAGGAAAGAACACTCAAATAAACACAGACGTTGACACAGCAAAAATCAGGTTCCTCCTTGTTCCCAAGACACTGAGATACCAAGCCCAGAAGCATACTCTTGCTATTCTGACAAACATTTAAAGGAAATTTTTTCTCCATTTCATGATACTTGTCCATCTTATCATGAGACAGCATGTACCCCTATCAGAGGAAAGGTTGGGACAGAAAGGTCAAACACTATCTTCCCTTTTAGTTGTTACCCCATCCTGGTGCCCCCTTTAATTCAATTATCAGGAGGAGACACCAGAAAAAAACTTTGTTATTGAATGAATATTTTGTTGCAAGCACAAGGATGCCCTGCTCACACTCCCTTCTCTATCACAAAAATTACAATCCTAAAGACACCTCCTGAAAGAATCATATCTAAATAGAATATAAATACAAAAAAAAAAAAAAAAAAAAGTCCACATACTAATAAAATTTTCTCCAAAACAGATTTTAAAATCCCCTGAAAGTAGGACCAGACTAGAGACTCCAGTGCAGAAGTTCATCCTGCTGTTGAGGCTGAAAGCTTTTCACACAATGTAAAGATGGATAGTCGAGTCAAATTAATGCACAGGCAGATAGATCAGTAGTCTGGTCACGGCCAAAATCTGGTTCAAACCCTGGAAACCCAAACCCACAAAGGACTAAAGCAAAAAAATCTAATGATAAATCAAAGCTACCTGATACCTCCCAAGCTCTCTAGCTTGACAATCTTTACAGCCAGTTAATGGGCTCAGAGCTGTACTTTCTTTGTGGCCATATTCTTAAATGGCCAGCTTAGGTAAAAGAGTTTATTATACCCAGGCTATGATAAATATCCTAGCTGCAACCACAGCTGTAAAGACACAGTCAAGATTACTTTGGGCATCCATCACCCACCTGACTTGAGCCTTGTGTCTCATCACCTAAGTAGGGGGTGCAAATCTCATGATAACCACCAGAGTGAGTAACGTGTTACAACTTTTGTGCATGTCCATTACATTCAAGAATAACCTCCCAGCTCCTCCCAGGGGAATGGCAGAGATGGATGGACACCTCTCTTTGATCTGGGGAGTTCTTCCTCTACCTCCACTTTGTCTCCAAGGTCATACTGTCAGGACAGGGACAGCAAACCCCTCCCACCCTTGCATATGAATCTCATCTCCTATCCTCAAAAACCACAAGTTACACATGTTTGCTGTTACTTCCAGATGTGTCCACAACTTGAAAGCAGTGATTTCAGAAGGGAAAAAAACTTTAGAGCTAGCAGAGCTAAGTCCCCCTTCTCCTCCCTTTCCTTCAGCATTGGTCCAGGTCATCAACTCAGGCAACACCAAACAGTTCCAAGGGACTCAACAGCTCCCCACGGAAGCATCTGCACATGGACGGATTAGAGACACAGTGCAACTCCTCCCCATTGTACTTAAAGCCTGTCTCAGCTTACTGTCTCAGAATTTACTCCTAGAGATCCTTGGCTAGAGCCCTGCTAGTGGATATCTAACAAGAAGTCGTTCTGGTCCTTCCTTCCCCTGCTGGAATGGAGCACGCCTGCGGAACAATGGAAGCGACGGCACCGACGAGGGCTGCGCTGCCCCGACAGAGGCAGCAGCACGCACAACACTCGTATTTCTTACTGCAGTGTCCTCACCCTGCCACCCTGGCCAAGGGCTGTGTCCTGCACACATCTCCAGCCCTGGGCTCTGCTGCAGTAGCCAGACTGGGGGTGCTTTGGTGGCCAGTCACGGGGATTGTGGTGGGTAAGCACACAGTGTCACTTCTGCGTGGAGTTTAATTTTCCCTTGGAGAGGACAAAAGGAGGAGGGAGAAAGGAGCCAGCCTGACTCACACCAACACCTGGAGCACCGACTCCAACGCCAACACCAGAGCGCTGCTGACACGAGAAGGGCTTGTCCTGACTTTTGGGAGTCCTTTTCAGAGTCGCTCTCCTCCCCATCAGCTGGTGACAGCCCACCCCCTCCACACCCTGTGCTGTGGGAAGTTAATTTAGAAGCCAACTTTGCCATCTGTGGACTACCCCATGCTGGGAAAACCCTCAGCTGGGGAGATCCGTTGTCTTTGCAGAGTGGCACAAAGAAATTAGAGCGTGGGAGAGAAGAGGAACCTAAGAATCCTTCTAAGTCCTTAGCATATTTCATGCATCCCCCAGACTCCACCTCTTCCACTCAAAGTACCTAAATGTGCCCTATAGTGATGTCTGCTGTTGACATCAGAGAATGCTCAGAGCAGCACTCCTGCTGCTGCCCTCAGCTGAGTCACGACTCATGAACAAAGGGGATTTTGACCATTGTTATTTTATTATTTTCATTATTTCATTCATCATCTTAATTTTCTTCTCTCACTCCTGGCCAAAAGAGGAAGAAAGACATACACACACAAAAGAAAAAGAAAAAAAAAAAAAAGAAAAAGGAAAAATACGCCAACACGGTCCACATCTGGAAACCGATTTCCCAACCTCAGAACAAAGAGCTCTGAAATTGTGGCTCCAAATCTCCTGTTTGTGTTCTCCCATTATGTAAAAAGTCCTATAATAAAATCTAATAGAGAAAAAGCCCAAAAGCCAGCAAGAATTATTTGGAATTTATTAGCAAACAAGATCCATTTGGAAGTCCTTGTAGAAGTGTACATTGAACTTCCAAAGTTATTAAGCTCAAAAAAAACAAAAACGTAGGAGCATTTTGGTTCCAGAAAAGTTCTCCCTATAGATCAGGCTTGGCTTAAATCACTTCTTTAATCCCAACTGAACAACTGTGCCATTTCTTTTACTTTCCATGTTCAGAAAAATCACTCTTTCCAAAGTTTAGTGCTATACAGGGATGAGAAAAAACTATGGAGACACAAACAGAATACTAAAGGGAGAAAAAAGGAAAAAAAATAATTCCAGAAATCATAATTTTTCAGCAAGGAAAATGAGGACAGACAATTCTTAAGAGAGTTTAGGATATTAGTCATTTTTGACAGCAGAAAGTTTCTTAGAATGGGTTAAAAATCCACTCTGACACTTTTAACAGAAAAGAATTTTGCAAGTCAAAGAAATGTTTGTGTGGGAAAAAATATTCAAACACATTCAGTTTTTAATTTGAAAACTGTAACACCAACCATAGCATTTCAATGGAAAGAAAATGCATGCATTGTTGAGAAATGGCACAGTGCACCCCACTGGGACAGAAAGAAAAGGATTATTAATTGAGGATTGTTGAGGAGAGGATGATTATTTGAGGACTTCAGAAGCAGATGCTTCTCTAACCTGGTTTATCATACAGAGAGACACCCAAGAGCCACGTTTGGCTTCCATTTGCACCTTGGCTCTCCCAAATTGCAACCCAACACACCAGCACCACATCGAAAGCCAGGGCTCATGTGCCCCAAGGATTTGTCCTTTAGCTCCAAGCCAAAGTGATCTAGGAAGAGGCACCACAACTGGATGCACATGAAGGAGTCTACATTGTTTAACAGCCTCCTGGTTATAAACTCTTTCCTCGCTCTTCTCTTTCCTTTGATGTTACTGTGCTCATGTTCAGCATTGAATCATTGGACTTCGCCTTTCATCTGGACCCTTGGGATGCATTATAGGCATGGAAAGAGAAAGGCACCACTTAATAACACTTTCCAAGTACAAGGGAGAGGAAATTCCTGGAAAATCAGGTTAAACTGTCCAAAAAACTTCTTCGAAGAAACATGGCAAACTGTATATAGCTATTTATGGTGGAGATGGAAGTTAGACTACTCTTGAAGGCAAGCTGTCCAGAGGTTTTAATCATCATTCCAGTAAGGCACTGAAAACTAAACACATCATAAGTAGCTGGGGAATAAGGGCTACTCCAAATAAATAGCCTCATTATTCTGCAGGAACTGCCCTAGCTCATATATGTTTACCTACATTCATATTTCAAAAGAACCAAGGATCCAAAACTTGAATTCTGAATTGCAGAATTTGGATTCTGAAACCAATCTTCTTTCTGCATGCATGGAATTACTCAAATAACAACTGAATTGTTCAAAACATTTTTTTTTAAATGAACAGTGGTTTTTCTTCAAAAGAAAATAAATTTATGAGCATTTTCTCCTACCCTTCCTCAGTTTTTTCTAGTTTTTAAGTAAAAAAACTCTACAAACACAAGAAACTTCTCCTGCTTTGTTTTTCTTCATTCTTCCTCTGTTGCCTTCCTTTCCGTGGCAGAACAGAATAAAAGCTGATGAGAAGGTGTGGGGGAAAATAAAGAATACTTTCACCAAATATTTTCATTTGTGTATTTTAAAACTGTAAGTTACCAGAACTGTTTTCTACAGCTTTTATTAGAGGGTTTTCAATTTTTGCCTTGCTTGCATTTTACTGTCAAATGACAAAACTGAACCTTTTTTTTTTTTTTTTTTTTTTTTTTAGCTGTGCTCAAAAGCAGGAAACACAATTAGATGAGCTTAACACAAACACACACAATCCATGCAAGAAATTCTTGCTACCTGTAGATGTGGTCAGCTCTCAAAACCCAGCCCAGGTGTGGTCCAAGTGCTCAGCTCACTGAATATCACATGTCACCTGTTTTTCTGAGAAACATTTTAATGCTGAACCTCAGAGGAGCCATCAGTCTCTATTACACATGGCTACAACCTCCTGTTAGCAGCCCTACCTCTGTTGTAGTCACCCTGCTCAGAGCAATGCAACTTCAGCACAGGTCATGCTCAGCCTTAGGTCTCTGCAGTCTTCAGTCTCCTTCTCTCTAAAGCCATAATATCTTAGCAGCAGCTGAAACACATACTCAGCCCCCTGGTTTCCATCCCAAATTAACCAAGTGAAGACAAGGTCTTGTATCTCCCCATTGCTTCCCTGCACTACTGGTGTTCCACCCAGGATGCCTCAGAATATGACAGCCCTCCCTGCTTTACCCCAACTGCTCCAAGAGCCAATCCATTTCTCACAATCCAGGTCTTGAAATCAGGGGAAAATGAGTAATTTTTATTAATAAAAAACATTTTCTAGCCTTCCTGCGTGCTAAGGAGAACTTGGAGATGACATCTGAATGCAGTTATAGGCTCCCAAACCAGGCAGCAGCTGTAAAGAAGCAGGTACACATTTCAGCCTCGTGACTGTTTTCATTCAGCATCATTGTTTCTCAAGACTTGACTCATGATTTTTTAATGCTGCCAAGGCCAGCATTACTGACCATGAGCTCTGAGGAGTTTTGATGATTTACTCCACACAAAGTGGGGACTGGAGTTGGTGATGCTGAGCTTTTCAGGGCTGTGAGCAGGTCAGGTCTGTCGTGTGTCCCAGCCGTTCTTGCCCAAGCCAGCCCTCTCCCTCGTGTGGGGCACAGCAATCCTCCACGGGTGCAAAAACAAGCCTCAGTCGTGCTCCTCAAAGGAATCCATGAGAATTTTTGCCTTTGGCATACTCATGGAGACAGGGTCTTGCCCAAAACACATACCAAGGGAATAAATCCTCCAGAAATATGAATTCTCTTTGCTTCATACCAAAACATTCATAGTAAGCCCAGGCGGCACTCCACAGCAAAACATTGGCAAGAGGAAATGCTAATAAAACACTAAGACTTTAAAAAACATGGAGAAAAACTTCCCAGAAGAAACAAACATTAGAAGAATATGTTGCCCATTCAGTCAAAAAAATGCTAACAAACTAATGCTGTCTCATGATGAAATTGAAATATTTACAGGAAGAGAGCACAGAATTTTGGCTGACAAACACAAAAACTAACTTTGAGCACAACTTTTTTTTTCTGTGCAGAACAAAGGGGAAAGGAAACAGAGGAGGGAAAGTGGGAGAGTGAGGGCATGGTGAAAGAAAGGGGATAAAAAATAGGAGAGGAATATGGATTAGGAAACTGATGTAGAAAGAAAATAAAAAACAAAGGAGCAAGGGGGAAGAGAGGGCAGCAAGAGAGCAGAGTTCACACTAGGAAGACTTGCTGCTCCACAGTTACCTGCCAGTAGCCATATTCATTGACCTCTCCCTTAGGCAAGGAACAGACTCGTTCACTCCCCCACAAAAGACATGGAATCCTACCAGAGTCTGCCAGCAACACACACAAAACATTAGGCTGCCCAACAGGCCAACTGGGGCCAAGTGAGTGGAAAGAACATGTCAGTTATTAATTAATTTGTTCTATATTCATGTCATTAGAGGTAATTACACGAGCCTTCCTCAGTGAGTGATGCCCATGATTCATGATGGACAGTTGCACAACAGGGCTGTCAATGACTTCATCATGTTGCATGGAAAATCCTCTCTCGATGCGTGTGTGCAGTGACTCACTTTGACACCTTGGGCTGACATTTGCAACCTGGGCCAAGTCTGTCAACAAGACAAAGGCACTTCTTGTGAGCCCTCCAAGCCACTAGGTTGGGTATCAGACAGCAGAGCACACAGGAGAAGGCAAGAAAAGGTGCCCTCAAATGTTCAGTTCATGTGTGCAACAGCTGAGGGCACCGGCACAAGAAAATCCTCGAGGCAACAGCTCTTCTCTGGCAACAGCCAAAAACAGGACTGCAGAGAGCAAGGCCTCTGCACAGCACTTAAAGTCCACAAGTAGGAACACCCCAGGAAGCTCTCAAGAAGCAAGACTATTTCTATTTAGAGAGAAGATATTTCATAAGTGAGAGTCAGCAGGAATGGCTAAGTGCTGCACAACAGTCTGAATGGGAAGAGGAAATATTATGTAAAACAGCACTCAGATGTCACTTGGGAAGAATAAGCAAGATCTACCATAAATCCAGGCACATGGGATACAGGAACCTCCACCCAGGACTGGACACCAGAGCAACCCTCTCAATCCATCTCCACCCTGGAGACAACACAAGAAGCAGGAGCTATAAACAGAAAATTAAATAGATGGTTTCTCCTCTCCACTGGAGAAAGTGAAACTGAGATTTCTCCCAATTCCTTTGGCAGTCCTTTGTAAAGCCTTTCAGAAAAATCAAAATCAAAGGAAGGATCTTGGAAGGAGTGGGTCGCACGAGCCCAGTACTGCATCCTGCATACAGAAAGCATGATGAACAGAGAGATGCACAGAGGCAGCACTAAGAGAAATATTTCAGGGAACTTTTTTCACCAAAGGTTTTAAACAGTGGATGAAACCAACCACCCTAGTGGTTCTGGTGATTTCGTTCTTTCTGGAAGAAAATAAACATAAGTGAATAAAAATGATTTTGTTTTGTTCGAGAAAAGCCAAATTTTCCATTTGAAATTAGATTTTATCTTGCTATACACTTTTCTTTTTGTTTATGTTAAGTCTAGAGCCTTGAATACTTCATTCTGCATGGAAACAAATAATAAAAAAAGAAATCCTCAAAGGTTTCAGTTCAGAAAGGAAGCCAGAAAAAAGTTCCTTGATTCCTCCCATCTTCCCTGCCATTTCAGTCATCCACCCAACTCCCAGGCATTTCAAAAGCAGATGCACCTGCATCCAGGCATCCTGGAACTGGGGCCCCCACTGTGTCCTCTCAACCACGAGACAGAAGAAACCTTCTGGGAAATGTGTAAGAGCTGCAGGTAGCAAAAAGAAACCCTGGGTTAAGGCTGGGAAATGAGGCACAAGCAGGGCCTGTTGCAGCTGCTGGGAATTGCTGCTGCCCTGGCTGTTCCATCACAGGTTCTGTCCCAGCAGTGCAGGGCACACACCCTGATGGACCACACACATGTATGTCCCAAGAGAGGCTGGCCAAGCACCCTGCTGCCCCTTCACAGGCTGGACTTCAGTTGTCCTCACCTCATTGTGCCATCAGAGCATGGGGAAATGCCTTTTTCCATCTGACTTCAAATACCCCAGCCTGGCCTTGACCCCACAGGCAGAGAAATCACAGCTCTTGATCACTGCACCTATTTGTTCACGTTTTGCCCAGTTAATAGTGAGCCAAGGGCAAAATGTGGTCACCTCAAGGAGAATTACAAGGCACTTTGATGCTTTCACACCTTTGTAAGGGCACACAAGAAGGCATGACTGAACCAGATCTCCCCATTGCTCCCCAGGGAATACTCTACTCACCACAGCCATACCCATTTCTTTCTGCATCCCTTTGGCCCTGCTGCAATAAGTGACACCCATTCACGTGCCAGGCAAGCCATGCTGCTGCTCCCCTCACTAGAGCTACTTGTTACCCTGGATCAATACTAAAAAAGAAAAAAAAAATAAAATAGCTCTGCCTTGGGTATCATGCAGTGCATTCCAGTTCCTCCCAAGTCAGTGTTTGTGCAGTGGTTTAAATACGTGAAGAGTTACATAAATGCTAACTATTATTATAATGTTCCCCTCCTTCCAGTCAACTCCCCCCACAGACCCACAGAAACATTCCCCACCTCCCATTTTAGCACGTTCATGGCATCAGAAATTACCCTGTTTTCATTTACCCTGCCCTTTGCCATATGATCCTGCCCTCAGAAGCTTTAAATAGTCTGCATTATTACGAAGGCTTGTTAGGACTTGTCCCTAATCACTCCAGGAATAATCCTTGATGGCTTGTTTCAGACTGTGTGTGTGAATGTTTGTACAACCACAGGGCTCTGGCTTGCCTGGGTCCCTCCTAGAAGGGGAATTAAAGCTTTGTGTTCTGCACAGGAGTGGCACACAGTGGGAACCTGTGTTGCAGTGAACCCACTGTTGTGTCTGCATAATCTGGAGTTCTCTTTAGAGAAGATCTGAAATAAAAAAAATGTACATTTCAGCAAAGAACAGGCCAACCAGATTATGTGTTGATAGATGTCAAGAAGCAGAAATCAACCTGCCCTTTAAATGGAGGGACACTAAAAATGGTACAGTCAATGCTTCCCAGAACTGTGCTTGTTACAGCTGGTCACAGAGCTTGCACTGTTTGTCTGGTGCACAAGAATTCCAGCATTAGATACTGAAATATAAGCTCTCTGCTGGGGTTACCACCCCTGCTGTCTACCTTAGGATGGTGATATAAATTGAGAAAAGAGATAGAGAAATCTGGTGCTTAATAAATCTGTTTTTCGAAGGCTGGCAATCATGACTTCAATGTCATCTGCAGGAGAAAACACAAAGCAGAGATAAATGTGCTTTTGGGTTGGTTTCCAGCTGCAAACTTGAAGAAAAACAAATCACACAGTAGCATGACAAAACCAAGACTCATGCCATGTAGACTGCAATGTGTATCAGGCAGGGCAAGCAGATTGCCAGACCTTTGTTTACCAGGTCCACTGAGATAAAACTTCTGGTGTTTGGGGATTTTGCAGTCCTACTATGCATTGACAACATTATCCCACCCACTACATTCTCATGACATCACAGGTACCAAAATGGTAAGTGAGAGGCAGCTGAGAAACACCTGCTAAAAGAATACCATCACAAAATGCCTTTGCACCACAGATAAGCATCCAGCCATGTGGTCTTCATGTTTTTGGATAATCTTTGAACATTTTGCAGCATCTCATCATCTCTAGGACACTCTATCTGAAAGAACTAAGATCAATAGAGGTCTTGGTGCTTGTCTTTTCATCTCTCAAACTCTTCAAAAGTTTAGCAAAGTTAGCAAAGACAAAGACTATATAAAGTCTTTTGGAATCAGGAGGTGCTGATGTGATCATCAGCAGGATGGTTTAGAGGTTTTATCTGAGATTAATGTCCTTAGCTTAGTGCTTGGTCAAGCAGCCCCCCTCCCAGGAAAAAAAAAAAAAAATCCCCCAAAGGCAAGTTATTTGCAGCACTTCTATTTATTTTGCAGGCTACCAAGATGAAATCAGTGCTTAACGAAAAGGGAACAAGAGAAGCTGCCTAAATGCCTGGGTGGGAAAAGGGCAGCAAATGGAAGGAAGTGCTACATGAAACCACACAGACTAGAACTGACATAGGATTAAGCCTTGAGATCCTGGGTGCAGGGGTGCCCATGCTGTAGGACAACTGAGGGGATCACAGGCTGCCAAACAAAGAAATTTGGAAAACAAGAATTCTCTTGATGGGGAGTTAACTTACAGGAATGTTCACTTTCTAATATGAACATAGCAGGTAAAACTATGAAATAATATTAAATAAACTCTTCAAAAGGGAAGTCCTTGCATTGCTGTAATCCATAGAGGATTTTGCAAAGGAAATGTCATTGTTTTGCACTGCAGCCAGCAAAGACAGGTAGGGGTGAGTTTATCTTACCTAAGAGCACCCAGCAAAGCAGTGACAGAGACAAGTATGGAGGAGCTTTGATATTCTGATCACAGAACAAAATATGGCCCTTTAGTCTCCTGGCATCCAAAATCTCCACAAATCTGGGGACATGAAAGTGGGAATACTCTTTAGAAATGTGAATTTGTGCTGTAACACAAAGTCAGGCTCAAACCAAGTTATTGCAGAAGATGGATTTGGCTTCCTCATGGGCAGAACCTTCCGAGGGCCCTTGCTCTCCTTAAACAAAGGTATTGGCAAGCAGGAAAGGAGCTCAAGCACACCTGGCACAAAGCATGAGACATTTCTTCAAGATGCAAAGTCAAACTTTGCACAAGGGTAAACGTGGAGCAGAGACCCATGGAGACACTGGCTCCTGACAATGCTGCAATGAGCAGGCAGTTACAGAAATTACAGCAGTGACTCACTCAAGCACAAAATGTTCTTCATCATATGCGAGGAGAACCAAGTCTGAAGAGGAGACAGAGAAGATAAATAAACAAATACACAAATACAAATAAACAGATCTGTGAAAGTAGGTCCTACTTCAAAAGTTGGACCTTGAGGTGAAAAATACATTAACAAGCAGTCATTCCTAGAGAAGCTCCCCTCCAAGAGGAGCCTGGGGACACTGGGAGCTCAGCCTTGTTCTAATGGATGTTCAAGTAAACACACAGGGGGGTCCTCACACTATTTCACCATGTGGACCGCACTGAGATATCCAAATTAGAAACTGAGACTTCCTGCAAACTCCAGGGAGAGGGGCAGTCATTTTTTGAGCATGATTCAGAGCCCAGAGGGTAGGAACCTAGCTCCTGTTCTACTTATGTGGTCCAAACCACCCCCAGAGGTGCCTTCCCCTCTTCTTAGTCCACACTCAATGTTTAGGCAGCTGGACATAGGTTCCCTACACTAAATGGTGACTATTACACAATGGCAGCAAATTCCTGCAATCTTCTCTATGTGGTGAGCATGGTATGAGCCCAGAGGGAAATAACAGAATCTGAGATGGGGAACCTGATGCTGTCTCATAGACTGGAATGGCAAAGCTGTAACAAACACTACTTTTTTTTTCTTCTTTTTTTTTTTTAATTTATTTTAGAACTTGGATGAAGTCTAGCACACGTGAAAGATGGAAGAGGGAGAATCTACTTCTAGATTCTACATCACTAGACGTGCACATAAAACAGAGTCTTTGTTTTCAAAAGAGAAGGAGTAAAAGCTCAGCTATTCCAGATGATAAAATCAGGTCCTCTGTAAAGGTGCTACAGAGAGATCATACAATAACTGCACACAAGAAACAGAAAATTTCACTGAGCTCAGAAGGACTAAAAGTTATTGACTAAACCCATACAAACAGCTGTGGTGGACATGGCTGAATCTAAATTTTTTAGAAGACTAGTTTCAGTTCTGGATGCCTTGAGCATCAGTCATTACTACCACACATTAATTATTTTGCTATAGTTAACCATTGTATTCTTTACAGGTTATCAACCAGGAATGCCACATTCTCTTCCAGTATGAAATTTAAAGAAAAAAAAAAAAAAAAAAAAGTATATACAGGAAAAGAGGAGGTAAAACTGCAGAACAGGATTTTGTACATTGGACATTGTAACACCTTATCAGGCCTCAGACGAATGAGATCAGAAATGCCAGCTGGAACCCACAAGGCTTATCTGGGCACTCAGAAGCATAGGAAGAACAAGAGCCAGAGGAGTTTTATTCTATATGAATCCCTGAATGCTGCTGCTGTAGATAAGGAGCAAAGTCCCAGGTTCCACAAAGTCAATGACAAATCTCAGCTTGACTTCATTTGGGCTGGGATTTCCTGCCCAGCATCCAAGGGTAAAAACTACACTAAGCACAGGAAAAAGGCAGCTGAAACTGCTGAACTTGTTCATCGCTCATGATTGCAATTGTTTTGCAGCCAGCATAAGCATACCTGCAGTAGATGGGAAAGGTGGCTGAGGGGTGGTTTGGGTTTTTTCCTTTTTGTTTGTTTTTTTTCCTCAGCTAATAGCCTACCTTGTTTTCTGAGGTTTAGGGCCAGACTTTGGGGGGTTTAGGGATCATTTTTGGAGAATGTTACCCTATGTACAAAGCAACAGAGTTTAACAACTTGCCTGCTGTTGGGGGAGGCTCTCAAGGTCCTGGGGCAGGACCCCCGTGTCATGTGAGTGGGGGCAACAGCAAACCCTATCAACACACCAAGAGGAAAGAGCTGCTGGCCACTGAACAAACGAGAAAACTTTAAAAGCAAGCAGCAATCTGCCAAAGTGATAGTCTGGTATCTCATACTGGCTTGCTGGAAGGAAGACCAGGGCTCAAAGCAAAATTCTGCCAGACTCAGTCTCACTCAGGTGGAGGCTCAGGCCCCACCAGCTGGGGCTTGGCCACCCAGATCCCAGCAGGGACAGCCCTTTGTCCAGGAGGAAACAGAGAAGGTGTTCACACACAAGGGAGAACAAACTCCCTATCCTTCCAAAGCATCCAAAATGTTTCAGGCTACACCTCCCAGAGTTAAGATGAATACCTCAAAGACAACAACAGAAACAACACAGGTACCATGCTCCAAGTATTGGAGCAAAAACCCCACCTCTCATTCAAGGCTAACATGCTCTGTGCTTGGGGGCCACCTGAGACAACATACAACAAACCTTGGCTCTCTGTTGGCATTGGGACTGCTTCCAGAAATGGCCCAAATCCCAAGGCAAAGAGGAGCAAGCACTTCTTCAGTTTCTTGTGCCTGTTTCTCGTAGAACCTTGACTCTCCTACGATGGCTGTGACAGCAGGAGGAGCAGCACCAGGGTGCTGCTGCCTGTGCTAGCAGAAGCCACCACAACAGGGACACAGGGAATCTCTCCCCCCTCTTTCCATCCACCAGCGACCTTCCAGCACGAGTTGTCCCCCAGCCACACGGCGCTGCACGGAGTGCCAAGCAGGAGAGCTGGCGGGGGCTTGTTCCCACCTTTTGGGGGTGCCTCCTCTGCCTTGTGTGTGGCTATTTGGGGTTCCCATGGAGCTCCCAGCTGGGTTGGGGGCACGGCACGCCAAGCCCCGTCCCGCTGCCTCCACTGTCACCTTCCATTAGGCAGCTGGCGGCCGCGGGAAGGGGAGGGAAGAGCCGGCGGCATGTTTGGTTTGCTGTTTTTGTGGGCACTTTACAACTTCAAAGGCTTCCCTCTGGTTCACAGGGGGCAAGGGGCAGAGGTCAGTAGGCACGGTTTGACCTCCCTTTCACCTCCTCCCCGAAAGGGAGAGACGCACACACACAGAGGAAGAAGAAAAGGAAGAGGGGATCCTGGCAAACACTTTTATCCTCTAATCTTTCTTCGCCTTAGTGCTGTAGAGGCTTTGTCCGGCAGACAAAGTGCCCCTCGAAGTCTGACACTTCCACGCTGGACTCTTCCTCCTCTTGTACAAGGAGAAAATTAAAGTGAAACAGCAGCACAACAAAATTGGGGGGGGGAAATATTTTTAAAAGGAAAATGCTGCTCTTAGGGGCTGGGTTTTCTTATTTTGGAGGGGAGGGGAAACTGGGGGTTTCTTTGGTTGCCTTTTTTTCCCCTAGATAAATTCCTGTCCATCTATATGTAAGCCCACCGATTCCACGTGAGGGAGGGAGAAAACAGGCATGATTGTTCAAGATCCAGCACGAGATGTAAAACATGCATTTTCTTGTCTTTAAATACAGCATTGTTGTATTTATTTATTTATTTTTAATGGCAAGGTCGCTCGTCCAGGGCACTGAGGAATAAGTTGGAGTTTGAGAAAGCTCTCCACAGCTGGTGATTATATCCCTTGCAGTGCGTACAAAGACATTGAGAAAGCAGCAGAGAAAGTAAACAGTATCACTTCTGGGGATGGAGGGGGAGAGGAGGAGGAGGAGGAGGAGGAGAAGAGAGGCAGATGAAATTTAAACTGGCGGTCAGCCCAGGCACCAACTTAAAACAATACAGTGAGAGGAAGCCAAAAAGGAAAAAAAAAAAAAAACAGGGGTGTGTGTAGAGGCACACACGGTGTGTGTGTGAAAGTGAGCAAGGCAAACCTACAGCAAGGAAAGGAAGGGATGAGGTTGCATGCCCAGGGTTTCAAGAGCCATCCCTTGGGGTCCATCACAGAGCAGAACAGTTTAAAGGGGAGGTTTTGGGGGCAAAGTCATCATCCCAGTGTAAATACACCTATGAGCATTTCTAATCAGCTGGCGAAGCTGTTCACCTCTCCCAAGGCTGAGGGAAGGAAAACCACAGGGTCTAGAAACAGCTCTTCCAGCCTTGCCATGTCCTGCTTCCTCAAAACCAAAAGGGACAAGAAAGTGGCAGGCAGACCCTGACTAAAATTGAGTGGCTGATGCTCTCCCAACTGGCACAAGAGATTTGGGCTGGACTTATCTGTTCACTGGCTTGAGGAATCATGCTCCTAACTTGGCTTGAGGCAGTTTAATGTTAAGCTAGTGCCTTTCTCCAGCATTCTGGTTTGACAGTGTGGGACAAAACAGAGTCATGAGTGGCTTTGGAGGGCCAGATGTTCTGTGTGTCACAGCTCAGGGCACAAACTGGATGCAGTTTGGTCCAGGCTCATACAAACCCTTCTCACACAGACTGGTTCTGGGTGCTGGCTGAGGCTCACCTATACCAGAATAGCTCTGGCTGTGTTACATCTTCTCTGGTCACACTGACCTTGATTTCACTGGAATAAGGTTAGTCATCTTAGTGTGGGGGAAGGGAGAGGCAAGCTTTTTGGAACATCCATCTGCCTAGGAAAGGCTAACAAGCCCTCCTTTATAGATGTCTACTCGTGTACCTCAGCAGAAATGCAGTTGGAAAGCTTCTGGAGAGACAATGTACCTTAAGAAGATCAGGCCAGCCTGTTCTTTGGGCTGCCCATCAAGTTTTCCACTACCTTTCACACCCAGAGAAGTCAGGCATCCTGCAGGTTGATGTGTTCTCCAAAGTGTTCCAGCAATTGCCCTCCCCTCCAAAAACAACACAAATCTTGAGGCCACTGCTGCAAGCCCTGGCAAACCATGGCTCTCCCTTCATGTGGGAGTGCAGTGATGCAGCCACACTTGTGGCTGAGCTTCAGCACCCTTGGCAGTGCTTGGCAGGACAGGTTGGTCCATAGGCAGGAACTCCAAGTGCTCACTGCTCAGTGTGCTGCTCCCCTGAAATAAAGCCCCCCCAGAGAAGCACTCTGCTAACCTCACTGTCCTCTTGTGCTACAGGACTAGCTGGACCATCCTCCTCAGACCCACTACTGTCTGCCACCAGTTTGGGGAAAGATGATGCATCATAACAGGGGCCCATTTGTGCCACACTTTGCAACTTCTACATACAGCCTGGACCAGAACCAGAAAAAGCAGATATCACAGGAAAATGCAGCAAACAGCACAGCTTTTTGATCTACAAAGGATCTCCCAATCCCCCTCACCCCAAGTCTTTGTGAAATTTGGTATGGATTCAACTGATGCAGCAGATTTTCTCAGGGCTTCTTGCCTTGTCTCTTTGACACATGGTGCATCTAAAATCTGCCACCACAAATATTTTCAGCTGCTGTGATGGCACAAGGTACAGGGTGATGATAAATTATATCCTTAACATCCCACTAAGGAGGGTCAATAATTCAACATTACTTTTAAACTTAAGTTACTATGGTACTCAAATGAGATGTAATCTCATTTACATCAGACACTCCAAAATTTATGCACTGGTTACTCAAAGGTAGTTTTCTGTTTGAACAATGCAAGATGCAATGGGAGAAAATCTAACTAGATTTTAGGAAAAAAAGATTCATATTTAAGGCCAGCAAAGTAGTCAAGCAGTGGAAGAGGCTGTTCAGAGATATTGTGGGATCTCCATACTCAAGAGAAGCTCAAAACTGGACTAGGCAAGAAGGCCCTGAGCAACCTGAACTAATTTTGCCCTGTTCTGCAAGGGCTTGAACTGGTGACCTCTGGAGGTCCTTTCCAACCTATATTAGTCTGTGACCAAGAAGACCAGGTCAGAACCTGCCCAAGATGCATACAGCACCTCAGCCTAAGTACAAACATCAGCATGGAGGCCCCCCTGTTGAGGTGTTTCCAATACAAACATTGCCATGGTTACCTTTGGATTAAAACAAACTCAGTTCTACTTGTCTGCTTCCCAAGGGTAGCTATGCAGGCAAGCCAAAATAAGAGATTCTGAATGCATTAAATCTCCAGGTGTTGCCTGTGAACCTACAACCACTGCATGCACCCAGCTGCAACCAGACCCTGCAAAGGGGCAGTCCACGTGGCTGAACCCAGCAGACCAGCACCAGTACATTTCAGATTACACTGCAAATGGGCAGAGCCTGATTTTAAGATGAAGGATGGGAGCAGATCACCAGTCTCCTCTCCATTCAAACATTGACCAAAAGCAATCTCACTTTCCATTCTTACAGTAAGAGCAAATTGTTTTGGTTTCAGCCAAATGGCTCCATGTTCACTTTCCTCATAGGGAGTGCACTGAGGTCTCTTTGTGGTGGAAAAAAAAATAAAATATGGTTTTCTATAAAAAGTAGTGTCTTCGCCTACCTAGGCACGTGGCTAACAAATATAAAGATCACCATCTAGTGGCTTACAGGGAAGATACCATCTGTCATATATCTGCAAGCTTGATGACCAATAGAGTTGTTGTTATGACATTACAAAATTATTCTTGCATCCAGCTCTTAAGTAAGTTAGGCACCTACACAACCACAGCCACAGACAAGTTTCTGACTCACAGAAAACTGAGGTTCATCCCTCCCTACAAACAAACACTGACCTCTTCCTCATCTCCCTTTTCTCCATCTCACCTATGCAGGATTTGGGCATATGGTGAGAGATCTGTGATTTACTTTAAAGCCCAGAAATTAGGTGTGCCTATTTTAAACCAGGCAAATTCCTATTGTAGTTAATGCAAGGAGACAGATACAACCAGAGGTTGATGCATCCCACAATTTTGCATGGAGGAGGAAGACAGGTAGAGTGAACCCTATTTATGAGATCCCACAGCCTGGAAAACCAATTACCCAGCAAGCATGAAAGCCTCTGGAAAGCTTGGCCAGTGAACACCCCTTGGGATAGCCTATGTCAACCCTTTTCCATTTGCCTCACTGGAAATCATTCAGGTTGAAATATTCCTGAAATAGTTCTCAATGGAAAGACAGGTCTGCAATTTCTGACAAAACCTCTGTTTGCTGAAATATTTCTGGTGAGCTCTACATCTTGTTCTTCAAGAAAAGATGGGGAGAGACATCAGCATGGGTACCTCTGGAAAGTTCTACTCATCCCAGGGAGGGTCTTCCACTAACATGGCTGTGGTGCTCCTAGACCACAGCCAAGCCCAAGCACTTCAAACCTTCGTGCTAGGCCATTCCTAAAATATCACATGCAGCCACACACTTCAGAGACACTACAGCTGAAGTAAATAGGTGAAGTACTAGCAGTGAATGCCAATGAATGCCACCAGGCAAGGACAGATTTGAAGCAAACAGAGGACACGGTTTAAGTCTAGACTGCATTCTCCAGGTACTTCACAGAAGCAGCCCCCCACATTTTAACCAAGCCATTGTAATGGCTTAGAACCAGAAGCAAATAATATCTTTAAAGTGTCATTTTGGCACATCTTCATGCCACATTCCAAATTTTCCAGGCTGTCGAAACACACGCTGCTTTGTTCTGGGGCGAAGTTGCCTACACAATCTCAAGCCCAAAATACAGACTCATCCACACTGATGTACAGAAACTCAGTTACATTGCATGTTTCTGATGGCTTCCTTTAAAGCTTACACATGGTATCAATCTTTTCCCCCATATAACAAGTCATAGGATGAGAGGAAACATCCTTGGGTCGCACAAGGAGAAGTTTAAATTGAATTGAGAGAAAAAAATTTCTTCATCAAAAGGGTCATCAAGTACAGGCTGCCCAGGGAAGAGGTGGAGTCACTATCCCTAGAAGTGTTTAAAAGCCATGCAGATGTGGCACTTAAGTTTAGTGGAGGACTTGGCAGTATTAGGTTAATGGTTGGACTCAGTGACCTTACTAACCCAAGTGATTCTACTCTTTGATTTCTTTGCATCACCCAAGATGAAAATCCAGCCATCTGTTACACATCTGTGGTTATCTGGAGATAAACTAGAGTTTAAAAATCTATGTTCCTCTGTGAAGATACAAGATAAGGAGACCTGTGATCACTAAACCACAAGAGAAACAACTTACAGAAGCCACCAAATTTGTAAGGCATTCATCATCTATCTCTAGGTGACAAAAATATTTATGATAGTCTCCTGTCACAGGCTCTGGAGAAATGAAGTCCAACAGAAGGGAATTGGCTTGGATGCTTGATGTAAACTGGGACAAACCAACCTCTGGGGGTGCTCATCACCTTCTCCTCAGAGGGCAGAGAGCCCAGGTAAGTAACTTCAAAGGCTGAGCCTAGAGCAGAACTCCATGCTTGGAATTTGAAAGGGATACGGTGTCTCTTTGTGGTCTTGGGATCTGAGCAGCAATCATGAACAAGAAACCCAAGAAATCCATTCAGCACTCTTATGGTTACACTGTCCTCCAGGGGACTTTGCATCCGGCTCAAGAGATGGACAATTTTCCATGGTCTCAGCAATAGCTTCTGTGGGGCACTCAGGCAGGACCCCTGCAGACCAGCAGTGAGATTCAGCTCAGTGTGCCTAGAAACCACTGCATGCCTTCTGCTAAATTTGGCTGCTGAAGGGCAGCTCTAGTGGGGTGAGGCAAAGAAGTGCTATTTTCCCTCAGGAAAGCTAGCTTTATTTTCTAAAGGTTAATGAGAAATAGAAGAAAATTAGGCTAGCCAAAAGAATGAAAATAAATGTTTTTTTTCTTCTTCTTTCCCCCTCATTTTTCAGAAAAAATGCATGGCTTTGGTTTTCCTGCAGGCAGTTGCTTCATATCAGTGTACCATGTGGTGACTCAGACATGTTGTTATTATAATCCAAGCCAAAGGGGAGATATATTTTATGAGATCCATGACTCCCCTTGTCTTTCCATACTCTATGCTTTCTTGAGAGGAGAAAAAAAGCACAGTCCAAGCTCTGAGGACTGTTCATATTGTCTCTTGGCAGGTTGTAATCTGCCAAGCTTCCAGCGAGCAAAGCTAAGAGAAACTTAGGTTGGCAGAAAGCTCACATGTAGCATCAAGGGCAGAATTTGGTCCTAAGTGCCATAAAGCAGCATGGGGGACAGCAGATAGACCAGTAAACATTTAGAGCTTCTAACACAAACCTAAAGGGAACTCTGAGGAAAGGGAATTGGTGAGAGCTGAGCTAGTGCATAAAGCCTCACCCCTGGCGCTCCGTTACCTCTGCTCAGCTGACAAGCAATAAAGCATTCAGATACAATAACTCCAGTGCACTCAAAATGCATGTCTAGAAGAGCCAAAACCACCTGTAAATCACATTGCTTCTCCTGTATTCCCCTCCCCCCCAAGCAAAACTTGAACATTCTTAGTCGCACACCCAGATAAGAACATTAAAAACAGTGACATATCCTGAAAACACTCCATGAAGGGCTGCAAAAGCTCCCAGCAATTTCAGTGCAATGGCTAATAGCTTGTCCCAGATCCAACCCTATTGTGAATATTGACAGTGACTACTGTGCAAAACTCATCTAAGGCAGGGGGAAAATCTGGCCTCCAGCTGACAAGTTTTTTTCCTAGACACAGGTCTGCCTTTTGAACTCCAGAACCTTTGCCCATTGTGAAGCCACCAGGCCTCAGGGTCACAGGAACTAAAAATAAATAAAACACTCAAGGTGCATCTGGTTGAGCCCATGGTTTCAGAAAGAGGTTGCAGAGGAAACATTTTGACTGTCCTGAAGAGCTGCACAAAGACAAAAGGGTTAAACTCCCACTCTTCCCATACAGGTGGAATACGAGAGCTTTTAAAGTTTAAAACAATCATTGGATCAGAGGAGATGCCAGATGGCTCCAAGTAACAAAGACATATTCTTTTGAGTCAAATTATGAGAAGTATTCCCTAAAGGAATGCCATACAAATAGTCTGATCTAGTAGATGTTTGTGGCACTCACCACATGTTTCATGTTCCTTCCCAGAGATGGTGTTTCTCTGGCACTGAGAACATTGTCATTCACAGACTACTCTGACAGGCCAGATGCATGCAAATGGAAAGAAAGCTCAATAAAAATCTACCTCTCAGACTTAGATGCCCGAGTTCTTTGAGGGGAGAGAGGAGAATGAATTCCCATTGCATTTCAGGAGGGTTGGGCATCCCAGCACACAACAGCACAGGCCAAAGATTTCGGATAAAGAGCAAAGGAAAAGTTTTGAATTATTCCAGAACTCCTTCCACTACCTCACTTCCAGACAGATATGAAGTGACAACACCCTGAAACAAAGCAACACAACCGAGGAGAACATTATCAGATTACTCAGAACAATTCCCATTGTTAGTGACCCAGAATTCGTCACTTAGAACAACCTAGAATTGGGATCTCAGCAAGTGCTCAAAGCCACTTAACCCTTTCAGTGGTGTCCCCCACACCCCCAGCATAGAATTACTTTTTCAAGCAGGAACATAAAAGAAAAACATCTCTTATCACATCTGGAGACAAACTAAAATGAGGGAGTACTCGACTTTTACTAGACATAGCACATTCTCCAAGCAATATCACTATAATCCAAGAGTGAGGAAAAGCCAGTGATTACAGGCCTGCCAAATTATTTGGAATTGAATAGGATACCATATCGTGACAATGAGTGATAGCATAAAGCTCAAAGGCACAGAAAGAAATATCATGTAACTGGCAGGAACACATTCCACATTTCAGTGTTTTGGCAGTAGAATACAGGTTTGTTCTGGGACTATGCATTCAAACTCCTCATTGATTTAAAGATACAAAGTATTGCTAATGCAACCTTAATGCGAAGAGGACAGATAGCAAATCTATCAATAATGGGGTTTTTTTGCCATCTTTCTGCATAAGCACACACGCCCACATTTTCTTCCAGTTAAACTTTCAGTGTAACTTTTAGTTAGAATTCAATCAAAGGGAAAAGAAACACTGAGGGACTTTATTTTGTTTTAATTTTAAAAGGCCAAGCATTAATGTGACAGTCTGTGAAGCACTAAAGTGAAGGCCAGCAAAACTGCAAGCAATGTTATTCAAAGCCAAAGGAGAAGAGAGCTGCAGCAAAAGCAGCCTGTAGTGACCCAGGAGAATGCTTTAAATAACCAGCTTCTGGCAACAGCCTTCTCCCTGCACTAGACAGGGATCAAAACTGTGCTTCTGTGCTGCTGACCTGTCAGGGAACAACAGGCTGTGAATTCCAGTCAGGACACCTGGACCCCAGCACTGTGGTACATGTTACAAGCTAGACTGGCTGACACAGATAGGATGCATTACCTCAGCCCTTCCAAGGCGAGCAGCACAGAAATCTGTGTTCCTGGGAGACTTCAAGTCAGCAGATGCATTCATGACCTACTTCTAGGGCACACACAGTCACAGCTGTTAGCTGAACACACTCATAGACTGGCAAGTTCTCTGCTGCACCTATTCCACTATTTGGTTCTGGGAAACTTCATTACTTAAAGCCAGTTCCTACCAGTTTGGAGCCCAAAGCACATGCCTGAAGAGCCTCCTCACTCCAAGTTAAACCAAAAATCCACCAGAGCTTTAGGGATAGCAGGGTCACACTGGCCATTCTCCCCATCAGTGATCGACTTGGATGAAGTTGGGTACTTGGCACACATTCCCTACTCCCCTTCTAAATGGTTTCTGGTAGAAAAGAAGCTGAAAACTTGGTAGAAAACATCAAGATTGCCACCAAGATCTCCCCTATGAGTCATTGTAGCTATATAATAATGCCACAGGACAGTTGCATGAGATGCAGTACTATGAGCTAAGCCCAGGAAAACTCAAAAAAAGATGGATTCTCCCAAGAAATGATTGCCCATTCTCATAATTTTTTACCAGATGTCAACAAGCAGTTTGACTCTCACTTAAGGATGCAGAAAACACCTACACAACAGACATGGGTGCACAAGTCAGAGGAACAAGTACTTGACCCAAGCCATGGCAGGCACCAGCAACAGCTGCCAAAAGCAGACCAGTTCCCTGTGACATATGTATCTGTCACACTCCCCTGCTGACAGTCCATGAGAAATGAAGATTTTCATGGAAAGCAGCCAGAGTCTCTCTATGTAGGACTGACTCTGGGTCATGCATTTTATGAAAGCAGTTCCTTGAGGAACCAGAAAACAGAGCAGAGAAGAATAGAAACTTCTTAAGAAAGATTAGTGCAAGAAGTTAAAATGCAAACACAGCACAAATACACTGCAAACTTCTGCTCCTCTGCTGGCACATGCTGCACTCACATGAGTTAGATCTTTCTTCACCCAAAATAAGTTGATGTGTGAATAAACAATGACAACAGGGACCACAAGACCAAACAGTGACTGGCTAACAGCTTCCTCTAGAATCATTGTCACATTAAAGGCCTTCCTCAAAAAAATCCAGAAGATGCCACTTCGCAGACATTCGTGGCAGACAGCTCATCACCTGTTCCTCACAGGAGACCTGCATGGACTACTCTCCTAAGCCTCCTCCCAGAGGGAAAGCCCCACTGTGGTGGGGAGAGTGGGAACAAGCTGCTCTCTGTGAAAGAAGTGCCTTCATCTTTGTACAATCTGTTGAGACACTGCCTGACTTCAAACAGCCACAGCGTGTCTGGGGCACCTGCAGCCATTTCAGATGTGGGGTACTGAGTCACACAGCAAACACAGACAAAAAGGGGATCAAGAAAAAAAAAAATCTGTGCAGATAGGGTAGAGCTGAGGGCCCCATCTATTAATAAATGGCTGCTAGCCAGGAGACTTCTGAGTCTTGAGCATTGCCTCGCTGCCTGCGGCTGGGGAATGATTGAAGCAGGCAAGGCTCAGCCAGGACCCCCCAACAGATTTTATTTATGCATGTCTGCTTTCATCTCCCCCTTGTACACAATAGCCTAAACATTGTCTCCATCCTGAACCATACAACTTGCATATTTGCAAACATCTCTTCATCTTAAGACCACAGACAGACAGATTGGTCTTGGGTCATTAAATTCTGTCTTTTGTATGAAGTTCTATTGTATGAACCAACTACCATATAATCCTCCCTGATTTTTATTTTCTTCAAAGAACAAATGAAAAACTGGTTTTGGTGTCAACAAACAATCCCAGAAACTGATTTCTTGACTGTTTAGGAAACTCATGCATATCCTTTTGTCTCGGGCAAATATTCTTCATAGCTAACTAGCACATTTTTTTTTTTCCTTTTCTGTTAATTTAAGCACAGAAACCTTTGCTTGATTGGCCCCCTGGCCTTTCCTGATGCACAGATTCCCAAGAGCTGCAGCACCCTGTACTTAGAGAATTCCTCCACATCTGAGTGGCTGATCCCTTAACCCAGCTGAGCACATTAACCTCTCTGAGAAGTTCATCCTTTTGAAATCAATAAACCGAGCTGCAAGGATAGTTTTATTTACTCTTTCATTTCTTTTAAAAATTAATCAGCTCATGGTCACTAGCCATTCTATAGTTTACTAGTTTCTGCACCAAAAAGAAGCAGTACCAATGCTGACTGAAGAAGGAAGAAAAATCTGAAGAAATAATTCATGAGCCATTACTGCTAACAGTTTCTTGTAGGTTTTCAATCTATACCTGGGAAATCAAAGCCACCATGACCTCAGTGCCAGAAACTCATAGCCAAAATTATTTTGACCAACACATGTCCAGTTTTCATCCATGCCACCCTTACCAGTTTCTTCACTGAAATATGGCAATATTTCTACATATATAGACAAAGTTATACTTCATCTCTGCCTTTCCTGAACAACCAGTCACTTTCAACAATATTTATTTTTCACCCTTCTTTCTTTTACCCCAAGATGCTCATTTTTGCATCTGATATGATTAATTCAAGCTCCTACTTTTTTTTTTCCTTTTTTTTTTTTTTTTTTTACCAGACTCACAATATTTTATGTAGGTATATTTCAGCTGATCCAACTCCATATCCCAAACAGACCAGGCAATATTTTACTACACATCACCCATGCAAATAAGCATCAGTCCTTTTTTTCTCTCTACCTGCCAACACATACCCATTACCATATGCTTATTCACTTGATTTTCTTTCCTGAAACTATAGACATTCTGCTCTGTCTCCAGCACCCCAGCTTCTCTATGTTCATGTTCCTTCTTTAGCATCATTCTTCAGCTCTCATTGTGGGCTACACCTCTCTTCTAGTGGGGGCTAGTTTGCTCCTCTCTATTGACATCTCTTTTGTTTCCATTTCTTTCACCTCTTCAGCAAAACCAGTTTTTATGTTTAGGTCTCCCCCAGTAGCAATCCCTTTTCCCCATCACCACACGAGTACAGGCCTTACCCTTTGTAGTCTCCTGCTTGTTTGGAGAACTCCATCACACTGGCAGCCTCATTGCCTCTCTAACACATCAGCTGAAGACAACTGTTCTCAGCTGCAGCTCCAGCCTACAAATCATCTCTCCATGCACTTCAGCTGTTCCAGGTCTCCATGGCCTCTGCCAGAGACCCTCAGTAGGATAATATCCATCCACAGTACCTTCCTCCAGTTACACCCCTGTGCTTCACCAGCCTTCCAATTGTCCCAATAACCACTAACCTCCTCACTTAGAAACAAAGGTACAGCCACATCATCCTCCTCCTCAACTGCTGCTCCTGCAGCCACAAACCCTCAATGATCCCTGGCTAGTCAGTGATGAAAGATGTCAGTGTGGGTCAGCTCCACACCTTAAATAAGCTCATTTCAGGAGCAAAAGTAGTCCCTCACCAGAAAGGCTGCTGTCTCTTTCCAAAGACTTGGCAGACAGAGCTGTGACAATCCTGTCTTGAGAGTGGATGGGCACTTAGCCCCAGTGAAGAAGTAACCACTGTGTTTATTGCTGAATGAAGACCCAGGAAGGAAGCAGAGGGTAGAAATGATGTGATTAAGAAAAACTCCACAGGACAAAGATTCATGTGTTGGTCCATTCAACAGAGATATTTCACTTCAATTAATTCTAGAATCTTGCATTTCTGAATGCTGTAAAAGAATGAAGAGGTCCATGAGAAGCAAGGGAAAAAATGAAGAAGGGGCAACACAGGTGAAGTACTGAATGAATGGAACAAGTGAAAGGAAGGACCAGAAATGCTGAAAACTTCTCAAAACAGACCAGCCTCTCAATGCATCCCAAAGAATAAATTTTTTTTAAGGATTTTTTTAAGGATAGCAGATCAGAATGAATGCAAGAGCTAACAAAAGCAGGCAGTTTTTAGGAGGAAGTTCACTACACTCTTACCATCAATTAGGTGCACACAAAAAGTGAGATTCTCAATTGGCTCTAATGAAACTACTAATTTGTACTGCACTGAGATTATACCTGACCCTGCATCTACCTACTCTTCCTTATGGCAGAGGACTTAGAGCAAAGCTCTGTTGAAGTCAGTGGATAGCTGCAGCTAAGCATTTGTACAGGTGTCCAGCCCAGGCTTTCCTCCTGTATCTGGAAAGCTTCAAAAATGTGCCACTGTTGATGGTGAAGGGGTAATGTGAGGAAATTTCCCTTTTCTGGTATGGCTGGGCTTTGCCTCTTCTCTGCATCTGGGTAATTGCATTTCAAGTGAAGGCTTTCTAGCCAGCAAAAAGAGGCCCTGCAAAATGAGTTAAAGGAAACCACAAGTTTGGCATCAGAGCCAGCATCCTTCTCTGAATCCTCATGCTGAGTCTGGCTGTCTGAACAGCTCTGCTTGAAAAGGAGCACAAGACTCCTTTGCACGTGTGTGACAGCAGCTGTAAATATTTCCCTTTGGTATATCACATGCACACAAACCCATCTCCACTGCCCCCAGATATGTGACAAGATAAGCCATGATAATAGATTCAACAAACACCTAGGCACTGAAGAAAGTGTGCAAGTCCTTGTGAAGACACACACCCATTTTACACACAGAGCTTTCACCTCACACACAGCTGGCCATCCAAACAGTGAGCACCTGTGGACATCAGGCTGGATGTGAACCCTTGCAGCATAACTCATCCTGCCCAGTGGAGAGTTCATCCTTCTGAATTTCAGAGGGGTTCATAAATTTTTGCCATAGGAAAGGACTTCAGCTTCCAGCTCTAACAATAGAGTCTTGTCCTCTCAGATCCATAGGCTCCAGGTTCAGCTCCCACAGATGATCCACCCAGAGTGGTTGTCAGAGCAACCCTGGCCTTAGAGGTAGAGACTTACTGGAAATGACTTTGTAATAATTTGAGCTCACTCGGGAGAGCAGTCCAAGGTTGAGCGCACACAGCCCTCTCCAGAGCAGAGTCAAACCATCAGAAATCCCCCTGGCCACCTATCTGCACAAGCCTTCTCACAGAGCAGCCACACCACCAAATGGGGTGTGATGAAGCAGGAAATCTTTCCTTGGCACCTTCTGCATCTTTTCTCCCTGCTCTCTTTACCTCTGCGGGAACACCATGGTGGTGGGACCTACCAGCCCAGCAGCATTGAGGTTTTGTGTTCATCACACCAAGGGAGCTGACACGTGTGATCCTCTTCTACCAACATCCAGCCTAAGTGGGGACAAAGCTGGGTGATCTCTAGGACAAGCTGGCCACTCAACTACCACAAAAATAATGGAAGGAACTTCATGAGACAAACCGAGCCAACTCAGGGAAAAAAAATCACCAAAACCAAAAAGACTGGAGTTAAAAACACTTCAAAACCATGCTAGTGCTAAGCACACTGTGTATTTACAGTGTATTTTAATCATGTAACTGATCAGTCCAGTGTAACATGCACCACATGTTTAGATAGATGCTGCAGATATAAACCCAGTCTGATTTCATAGAGTAAAAATGTGTACATGCAAACAGAAATATATTAAATGCATTTCATACAAAGCATTTCTTCTTATTATTTTAAATGCATATTTCAATTGTTTTGCCCAGTTTGGAGCCCACTTGAATATTCTAGGATTGTCTCAAATCCCTTAAGGGTCAAGAGCTCAATGACTTCAGTGGGTGTTGGGCCAAATCCTACGAGATCAAAATTCCTTTAAGGACCAGTATTTCAGTGTGCTGGGTTTGCATTCTGTACAGAATACACCAGACTCACACCATCCTTACAGCACAGCTACAACATAATGTTACAGCTGAACTATCACAACACAGACTAAGAAATTTAGCAGTGTGAATGATAAGCAAGTCCAAAACACAGCATATCTATTGTCCACCTTTGCCAAGGCTCCTGTGGAGCATCACCAGCAAACATTCAGTGAGTGTGTTTTGGCCCCTTCTTACCCACTCCATTAACCATTCATCTTAATTACCTCAGTGTTATTTTGTGTTCCTGCCCAGCCCACGGTGCCTGTGTGTTTGTGGTATCCATCTGCTGTTCCTAACCATACACTGGGACCACAGGATCTCTGAGGAGAGGGCCATTTACCAATGACGTGCACAACACCTCATGCACTTTAGCCTCAGCCCCCACAGACCAGAGTAAGTCATGATAATTTTGGGATACACCACACATGCCCACACAGCCATAGCCCTGCATGGGTACAAGTCCACTGGAGGCAGGTGCCACCCCACATCAGGGGAGGGAGGAAAGAGAGGGGCAAGATGAAAAACTCCAGAGTGTGAAATTTTAGCTGGAACTCTGCTCTGCCTGCTCACCCCCTCTAGCTGCAGCACTGCACAGCACAGGAGCCTCTCACCACACTTGGGCTGCAACACAGGTGCCCAGGGCATGGAACACCTCTGAATTCAACCACTGCTTTGTGCACCATGTAGAGGAACATCTGAGTGCTCTGGTACCAAACACACTGACACACAGACTTCCATAGGAGCAGGGTTAAGGAAATTTGTGCTTTTGCAAAGCTCACCACATGCACTGGTGCATGGAAGGAAACAGCAATGTCAGTGAATCTTCCCTAGCTTTAGGCTACTTCTCAGTTCATAGCCTTTTTTTTTTTTTTTCCTGTTGGATATAGTAAGAAATGGCTTGAAATGTTACTGAAATGCATTTTCATGGAATCTGTACCTGAAATTGAACATTTAGCTGAACCTGGTTAGGAATGCATGATTAGACAAAACATTTCCAGAACTAGTTGTCCTCCACTGATATAATTTTCTTTTACATTTTGCTAGCCAAGATGCACTTCTCCTGATTTCCCATACTCACTGATACATAAATACCAAAGCAGGCAAAGAAAAAGTGATCTTTTCCTTATTTGTACAGCAGATCAAACTAAAGATCACCCATATGTCCTCTGCCAGGTCCCTAGACTTGACCCTTGTCTTGTATTTCAAGCGAAGACAAGCAGAGTCTAGGAGACATGGAGCATCAACAAGGTTTAATCCCTTTTGCAAACCCATGTGCACTGAAGACATCTCCACAGCTAGGGCTAGGTGTGCCAGGTCCCCCCAAAATCCTGTGCTCCAACACCAGCCATATCTGGAATGTGCATGCTCAGAGCTGCTGGGAGAGGCCGTGATTCTGCAATTCACCAAACACTTGCAGCTAAGCTTGATGGGACTTCTCCCAGAAAAGGATGTTGAGACACCCTCCATCACTTGTGGCACCATCTCCCATGATGAAAAAGATGACTGGAGGGTCAGCTGGAAGGGACAAGGAATGGGGTGTTCCATAAATTGACTCCCTGCATGTTTTGGGAACAAACAGAGGACTTTACTTGGAAGAGCTGTCATTCTTCTGCCAACACTGAAGAGGGACCCAGGGACTTAAGGGGGCAAAAAGGTCAGGACAAGGCCTATTCAATGGGTATGTCTGGTACACTGCTAATGACTCTCATCTGGGTGGAACAACGGTAGGATGAGAAACTATTTCTTGGTGTAAGCAGAGCAAAGAAAGCCCCTGAAGCAAACATACCAGTAGAACAATTAGATGGCTAATCACAACGTTGGCCACGAGAGGTTTCCTCCATTTTCTCACTTCAAAGGAGCAGTGATTAATAAACAGTGTTAATCTTCTGGAGAGATGAGTCAGCCCCCTGCCCACGCTGGGGTTATCCTCACAGTGCTGCTGCTGTTCAGAACAAGGGAGTGTTCCCTGGGGAGAAAAAATGCTTCATTTAGCTTGCAGGGCTCCACACCAGATCACACAGCACTGCACTCCACGGCCTTTCTTCTAGCCTTCCTGGGAAGGCATCATGCATGGGGCTTGGGAGTCATCTCTGACCCCTCCTACACACAGAGTATTCTCCAGCTCCAGTGAAGATAACAGAGGAAGAGCCTCTGGGTGGATCAGAGGTGCTATGGTAAATTCAGAGATTTTGGAATCTCTATTTAGCTTTATTGCAGGACAGGAGTAGGTTGAAAGGCATCAGCAGTCACTTGGGTCCATAGGATGAATGGACCTCCTCCTGTTTTTTATCCAGGCCAGTTAAAGATGCACATGTGCTGGGTGACCAGAGCAGACCAGGAAATGGAGACAGTCCCATTACTAGCCCTGAAGAAATGTTCCCAGACCCAGGGGGAGGTGAGCTCAGGCAGCTGTGCATGAAGGGCACTTTGCACAAGTCCTGCCTAACTCTGAAAGGGAAAGGTCTAACCATAGCTGTGGTCAAGAAAGAGGTCCCACTCTTCTTTCCACCACGAGGAGCACATGCTGGTCCATGGTCAGTATCAATCTCTGCCTTTCTCTCAAGGAAAGGGGGAGATCTGTAGGGAGGATGGCACCATGGCAGAAGCTCAGGCTGCAGCAGCAAACACAGAGTTGCTGTTGCCTGTCTCAGGACACACTGAAAAGCTGAGAAAAGGAAAGCCTGAGAGGACCAACAAGTCAGTGTGTGTTTCTCTGCCAATTTAACAACAGGCAGGCATCCTAGAATGTGAGCTCTTTCCCCCATACAGTCTTTGCTTCACGCTCTCACACAAGCAATAGTTACAGAATCTCCTGCTTGGGTTTGGTGAGCTCCATCACTGGTGTGCACCTATGCAGGGCCTTTGTAAAGCTGCTTCTACATCCATCTGTGCCAAAGGCAGTGGTGCACACCAAGGTGACACACCCTCCTCAGTTCTGCTCCTGCACTCTGTCCTCAGGTGGTCCCACTGCTCCAAGCTGTTCTACAGGGCACTGCCAATAAATCAGGTCAATGTCCAGCATGTCCCACCACGGACTTGTCACAGGGAAGCACCAATTCACACCAGCTGCAATACTCACCTGCTGTTCCAATGCACTCTGGCCCTCCTGCTACCCACAATAACTGTGACACAGACATTAGATCTGCCCCAAATTTCCTCCCTTGTGCAGCGATGGCCCTCATCTCCCCAGGGCATCGCTGCTTGCAGTGCACTTGCTGAGCAGGGCACTCCAGAGGACACTGCACTGCAGTGACACTTGCTCCCTTCAGCTGCTCTCCCTCTCTTCCCAGGGCTTTTCTTGCTCTGCTGGATCTCCAGGAGGGAAGGAGCAGCCTCAGAAGAGCTGGCTCTGCTCAGCAGGGCCTCTGCTCATTTCCTGAGCGCTTTTTGACACGTTCCATTTGTGACCAAGCTTGGGCTGGGATCCCAGCTGATATTTTAACTTCAGCCTCAATAGATTTCAAACTTCAGCCACTGTAAATAATTCCCTGACATGCACTCTGCCTGCATTTTGGCACTTCTGCTTGTGTACAGTATTCTTAATTTTTTTATTTTAAAGTTCCTTAAGCGCTCTCTGTGTCACCTGTCAAGAAGAAGATGGGCATCTTGGTCAAACTGCCTGATCCTTGGTGCAGTCTGGAGACACCAGATTGGTTTGACAATCCCATGCATAACAACAATCACATTCTCTAGTTAACAAGAGACAGATAAAGTGTTGTGCCATGTTCTTGGAGATGTTTACAGGACAGAGAATACTGGAACAACCACATGGCTCCAAACCAGGGAGCGATCAACATGAGGAACCTGGTCTCAGCAGTCATCAAGACCAGAAACTAACCAGTCTGTAAACAAAAAGAGATGTAAAAAATCCTGTGTTGTGGGAGTCAATAAGAAATTTTACCCTCTCAGGCTGCTTTTTGCTAAGTCTTCTCAGAGTTGACTTATGCCTTAAGACATCAGAATTCCTCACTGAGCCTTGCAAAGCACTTAATAAGTATTTATTTAGCTTATGCTTATTTTTACATATGCAGCCAGCTCCAATGGGAAAATTAGTGTGTTAGAAGTTTATCAATTCATTGCTAAGATATCTCACAGTCTGGATTCTGCTTAACAAGTGAGAGAGATCTTGAACTTTCCTCTGTGTTTTTGTGTTTCTATCAGGCTTGTCAGCTGAGAAGGAATCCTCTCACACAAAGTACAGATGAATACAGACTGCCTGGTCTCAGCCTTTAGGCTCCCCCATGGTGCAGGTGACAACACTGGGGAACACAGCACTGAAGAGGTTAACAGGCATCAGCCTTCCCCTCCCAACCATCTTTCCTAGCCATCACAAGGAGGATTAGATTCTCTGGAAACAAGGATTCCACAGCAAAAAGCAATCACAAGTGCTGCACATGCCTTTCATTGGGTATCATCCATCCCACTGCCTTAACCTTTCATCAGGGTTCCTTTCACAGCATATAAGAGTTGTGCAGACATCTGGGGCCTCCTTCCAGGCTCTCCCTTCTCCTGGGGCTTGATCTGAGGGCAAAGAGTGGAAATTCAAAACAAACAGTAAACAAAACCAAGCTCTCCTAAGTGTAAGCCACACATTTGTTTGGAAGATTCTTGGCTAATTTTACTCACTGTTTCCTGCTCACTCTGGAATTTCTTTTTCCTCCTTTTTTTTTTTTTTCCCCTTCCCTGACTTGGTTACAAGAAAAACAAAGGGGAGTGGGAGAACCCAGAAAAACATAAAAGGAAAAAAAACTATATATACTCCCTCAAGAATCTCTTGTCCTTTGTCAGGGACATGCCTGGTTCTGTAACTGTAGAGTTAATAAACAAATCAGGGTAGTATTTTCTCCTCCTGCTTGTCCATCAGGTGGCAAACCCCTTCAAACACTGCTGCTTCTTCCAGATTGAGTAGGTAGATCTGTTTATGGATGGCCCAAGCCTAAGCCCCAAACATCTGTAGGACTTGGCTCCAAGTCAAGGTCTGATCTGAGCTATCCTAGAAATTCCAGTTTTGTCTGGCCCAGAAGTTGTTGGCCATCTGCAGAATGGAAATATGAGTGGAAACCTGTCATCACAAGATGGGGGTAATTGGAGTGAATTGTAGGCAGGCTACTTTAAGCTCTTCAGGATGCTTCCCAACTGGCAGAAAACTAGCTTAGCTGTGAGAATCAGTAAAACCCTGCTGGGTTCACATCACCAAAGACTCTAGGCTTCTTCTGAAAAATTCGTGGCACTCCAGGGTCTAATGGGCAGCTGAGAGAAAACTTGCCATTTATTAAAATTCAGCAGTTTTATGCTTTCAGGCTAGGGTGTGAGGATATTCCTGGTACCCATGAGAGAGCTCCAAGAAGGCCTCCAACAAGCTGGAATTCCTGACACCTGTACCAGGCATCATCTGGGCACTCAACCCCTGTTGTGCTCACTGTGTCTCCAGCAGAGAGCAAATAGATTCTCTTCCCCAGAAACTGAAAAACCCAATTTACAGGACATTTCTTTGTACATCATAAAGAAGCAAAGAAATACAGAACCCCCCTTCTTGTATCAGCAGAATGACTTGAGGATCTGTCAAACAGTTCATGCCCATGATACTGAACCTTTCCTCAAGGGGATTGTTGAGGAGAAAGGAAGGCTTTTGAGGCAGCTGTTTTCAAGCCAGGACAGTGCTAATTACGTTGTGTTACTTCCAGTTTCAAAGGTCAAAAGCATTTTGGTGTCACCTTTTTCAGACCTCCTAAAGCTTGTACTGTCCCAGGTGAAGCTGTTACAACCTTCATGTCTCCTGAGCCATATTTTTCCATGATGGGAAAGGGTTATTTGAATGAAGATTCTCTGACACTGAAGAAAATCTCTAAAGTCTGACTTCCTTAAAATAAATAAACAACAAACAAAGCAACTAACTATACAAGGTGACTCTCCATTAATGTTATAGCTGTTTGCACAGTTAAGACATAATTAATGTACAGAGTCAGGAAGAAATGTGCCTGTCATTGAGCTGTCATTGAAGTGAGAGCACAGAGGCAGCAGTGTTGAAAATTAAGGGGAATAGAGTGTGCAATGATTTTTTTTTTTTTTTTTCCAGGGGTGAAGGGCAAGCCAGCAACATATCAATGCCACTCTCACAGGCCTTCCAGGATGTCCTTGACTACATATTTCTGTGTCAATAGCTTCTTTCAAAGTTTGGTCATCAACAAAGAAGTGCAACTGTTTGTTCTGCCTTGGCATTCTATTGCTCATGGGCTCTGGAGGAGAGTTGAAACTGAGATCTTTAAAGTACCTAAGCCTTGCAGAAGTTATCATAAGCTGCTTCTCATTATCCCTGATTCACCAGCAGGGAAACTGAGGCAGCAGGAGGTAATGTACAATGCAGTGGTAGAGGAGAAGAGAATGCCTTGCCTCAGACCTGCAGCCATTTGGCTTTGCCTAGCAGACAATGTTGGATCCCGGGTAAATAATGGAGCTGTCACACCCAAATGTTATTTTTACACTGCGGGTATTGGGTTTGGCACAGACTCCAGCAAAGCACAGCGTGACCAAGGGAGCCCTGAGGAGCAAGTGCCCTGCACAGATGGAGCAGCTTTGGGGAAGCCTTGGTGCTGTGCTGCATTTCTGCAATCAGCTGAATGGGAGCCCAGCCCCAGCTCTGCCAGGAGCACAGGGAGAGCTGGATGGGAAGGGAAGGACACTGGCTCCACCAGCTGCCCCCTCTCCACCCTGGTGCCCTGGCCAGGGCCGCGCCTGTCAAATCCATAGGGGGGCAGCAAACCCTTTGCAGTCATGGGACTACATTCCCAAAATTATCCTCCGCCACACTGTCCCTGCGCTGCTGGAGAGCACCCTTTGGAAGGTCAGCAAGCCCAGGGAAGGAAGATGGGCCTCCAAAGTCTCTTTGAACTGGACATGGGTGGCCAGCTCAGCTCAGCAGCCCAGCTAGGGGGGCACGACGTGTGCCTGAGCCCATCAGTGGGGCTGGCAGGGCTCTGGAAAGGCAGACAACACACAGCTGGTTTCAGGTTTGGATGCAAAACCTACACTTCCAACTAAGGCTGCCAGAACCCTTTTGTGGGTCAATGGATGCAGACTCACTTTAGAGTGATGCTGGAGGCTTTTACAATTGCACTGGTATGTAACAGCACTGGCTCAGCACACAGGTCCCTCCAGCTACATATCCAGCTTCCATGGTGGTCAACAACAGCAATGGAGCAAAGACCAGAAGAAAAAAGCACATATGGATTTACTCCACCCCCAGGATGCTCCCCTGCCTCCAGAGGTACACAACTTGAGTGAATTCTATGGTACCCCATGTCCTCATGCTCCCCTCTCCCAGCTGCAGCCTTGGCACAAAGCAAACCTGAGTTTAAGAAAGGGGCCAGAACTTGCATTTAGTCTGTTCTACAGACAGAGCTCAGATGTAGAAATAGGTGAAATTGTACCCCAATGAACACGAACCCCTTGTCAATTATAACTAATTAGCCCTTTAGTGACCCTGAATCTCAGGGCACCAACTTTGTTTTGAAATCCACACTAACTCTGCCCCCCCACCCCCAGATTTCTGGTCAAGCATCTCTAAAAACTTGCATTCATGCTATACTCAGTCACCCAAAAAATCTGAGACCAATTTGCCCTCTGGACAGGTCTGGGAGGACAGACTAGAAAGGCACAGGTGACTTACCCAATATCCTACAGGCAGCCAGTGGTGAAGCTGGGATTAGCTCAAGCATTTTCCACTCTCCCCTCCCAAGCTCCAGCCCTTTCCTCCTTGATTTTGCATTCTCCACCCAGCTGTCTTTACTGGACAGTGCCTTGTAGGCAGCTGTCAGGTTTAGATGAGTGTCTCCACTCCATCGAATGGGCTGTCCCCCTCTGTGCTGTCCCTGTGTGCTGTTAACCCTGATTTCCCACTGGAATGAACAAGGAAAAACAAGACAGATAGCTCCATGGCAGCTGGGTAGGAGTTCACCTCTCCCTGTCCCTACTAGAGACAATTTTCTCCTCCTTTTCCCCTCTCCACTAAGAGCTTTCCTAGAGATACTTTTTTCTTCAGCTCCCTCCAGGAGAAAAAAAAAAAAAAAAAAAAAAAAAATCCTTGTTTTCCCTCTCTCCTTCTAAAAATAGAGTTAGGACCTCCAGGTCCTAATCCTTCCAACAAGCTTCAGACACAGTGTTAACCCTAGAGAATGACGGACAGGTGACAAACAGGTCACCCTTTGTTTTTACTTTCCTCCTTAGAGAAAAAAAAAGAAAAAACTTTAAAAATCAGTTCTACCCATTCCTTTAAGCTGTTCCATCTTAACACAGACATTTCCCCTTCCTCAGCCCCTGAGCAGCCTCTCTCTGCTTGCCTCCACTAATAACATCCCAGACTAAACAACTCCATCCCTCTTTCAGTGGCTCACCTGCCTGCTCTGGCTGCTGCCTGCCTGAGCTCAGGGAAGAGACACCAGTTGCTAAGCTGTACACAGCTCCTAGAGGAGAGGGAAAAAAACAACAACAACAAAAAAATCCTGGGAAGTGAAAAGAAGGGAAAAGGGAGAGGATTTGGTAGCAGGTTAAGAAATGGACATGCAGGTGCTGCCCTAACAGAAGGGGGCCCTATAAAAAGACCTCAACAATGCTGACTCTTAGCAGAGGGGTGCCTGCCATCCCCAGATTTATCTCAACATCTCTGCAGCAGTAACCTACCCAGCCTTTTTCCCTTTTACCTTACAACAGCACAGCATCCTTCCTTCAGGATCCCAAAGAGTGAGGTTTAAAAAGCCTCCTGTCAGGCCCAGCTGTCAAATGCCCTGGACAAATACAGAAACAGAGGGGAGACTGCCTGTTCCCAACACAAACCTCCATGATCAGTGCTGCAGTGTCAGACTAAATGATCAGACTTTACCATCACTTCTGGCCATGAGGATCCAAGCACTGAGGGAGGTGATGGGAATCCATGCAGAAAGCTCACAAAGCATTTGCCTGAAGATACCTGACTTGCAATTGTCCAAAACTTCAGAAGCAGAAACCCACCCTGAGAAATACTAAACCAACAAACCGTGAGCTCTGAAGTTTAAATAGCAAAGGTAGAGCTAGATAAAATTTTCCTTGGTGTTGCAAATCTGTTGTTTCCTTTGTCTTTGCAAATCTGAGGTCCTGACACCTCCTGGCCTGTGAAAGCTTTCCATGAATGCCAGTGTTTTAATTCCAGACTCTAGCATTTGAATGATCTTTCCCTGAATGACCATGCAGGTCAGCATCAAGCAGAGGTCACCTCAGTGGCATTTATATGACACCTGGCACAGTCACACCAGTATTAGAGCAACACCTCAAATGATGCAGCAAGACCTTGCCATCACATGAAGCAGGCTTAGTTAAGCTAAGCACTTAAAATGTCATGCTTCTTGGACACCAGCTATTTAACACATTTATTATACTGAGAATTACAAAGGGGCTGAAAGGAAAGTGAGGGATGGTTTCCTCCAGGGCTCTCCTGAGTAACTACCAGCAGAAAATCTTTGACAGAGTCAGATAGAGTAAAAGCCTTGACAGCAGCCATTTCCACCACACTCCAAGTTTACAGCCCAGGGTGTGACATTTGAAAACCATTCAGCAGCATCTGCCAGGGAGAAAAGAGGAATGAATTCTGCTGAATCCACACCCAATGCCACTGCAATGCATGACAGCAAATCAACGAGGCAGAGAGCAGCCTCTAAATTATTTGTAGTGATATGGGACACAAAAATGAAGCAAGACAACCAAGTGGCACGAGACCTCCCTGGCGAGGAGCACCTGCACAGACAGTGGGAAGCAGCAGGAAGACTTGGCAGGACAATGAGTGCTCCTGCTTGGGCAGAAGGAGAGGAGAGGGCTGTGAGCTGTGCACACTCCCAAGCACTGCTGCCAGCCCAGAGCAGTCTGCTCTCTCCAGTGGGGCTAGACCCACTTCAGCAATGCAGAAGAGATGCTCTAGGAGCACATGCCAGCTGCACAGGACACAGACAGACTCACAGAACCTGCATCCTCTCACTCAGAGCAGTCAACAACTCCCTGTCCCTCAAGGGCCACCAGCAGAGAAAGCTGCCCATCACCTGGAGGTGGGGACAGGAGGGGCAGAGGCTTGTGTGCAACATAGTGGCAGTGCTAGGCAACACCAAAACCAGCCTAAAGTCACCATCACAATGTGCTCTGATCTATACTCCTGCCCTGGACCTCAGACCACGGCAGGCACGGCCCAGCCATGGCCAGCTGAAGGCTAAGGGAGGAAGGTTTGGGCAGCCCAACTGCAGAAACTGTGGGAAGCCAGAGCAACCCTGAGAAATTGTCTCATCTTTCCTTTCCCTCCAGTCCTTTCTGCCTTCTCTCCCTGCTCCTCATCAGGAAGCACATCTCAGTGGTCAGGAACAGATCAAAGCCTTGTGTCCTGGCAAGCCAGCTCTCCTCCCCTGGGACAAACCCTAAGGCACAAGCCCCAAGGCATGCTGCAAAGGGCACTTTCCCCCTCCAGCCACCTTCTCCTGCAAGCAGGCAGGAGCACTGGCTCTTCCTGCTCTTTCATCTCCCTGTTTGATTTTCCTTGCTCTGTTTCTCAGAGCTTGAAGTCAGTGGATGGTTTGTGAAAAGAGAGGGGAAAACAAGCCATCCCAATGCTTGAATAGCTTTACAGCAAGACTCCCTCGTGGAAGGCATGACTGAACACATGAGAAGTTTTTTAATCTAGTTTTGAAACACAGGTTAGGGTTATACCCTGGGTTTTATTATACTGCCTATAGCAAGGCATGTTCTAGGGAGAAGTCTAGGTGTTTTATAGGTGCCTGGTCAGCATTGCCAGTTCCACCCATCCAAATGTGACAAGACACGTTCAAAACATTGAGAGACCTGCTTTAAATAATCACGAGCCCTTCATTATTTAAAACCCCAAAAGACAGGCCTTCCTTTCTTTGCCATCTGTTTTTCTGAGGTTTTAAGATTTATGCCATCAAACTCTGCGTGTATCAAGGCGTGGTTTGGTTGCTTTTTTTCTGAACTCAAACGTACAGATCTCATATAAATCCTTTGACCCCAGGACCTTAGTCTTTGGAGAAGAAAAAAAACATCAAATACAGGAAGATTGCCCCAGAATTGACAACCCTTGTTGCTAGTTTCCTTCCCAATAAATTTTTTTGCATCTTTCTGACAGGAGGTCACAGGTTGCCCTAATCATATGGCCACAGCTATCAAGGAGGGGAAGGCATTTGGGACAAGGTTTTGAAGAGGAACAGTCATGGACATACATCAGAATAACAAAGTTGACATGTTCACCCAAAGGGTATCTCTCTGTCTGCTATTTCAAGGCACATCATGCATGATAAGATTATGTACACTGCATACATCCTCTTAGTTTTGGGTGTGCCTGATTTCCTCTCAACTGCAATGGCACCACAGATAACAGGAGAAATCAAGATGGAACTCTGCTCTCACTTCTAGTGCTGTCCTTCCAGAGAGCTCCACAAATTGTCCAGCCTTACTCTGCTACAATGAGCATAAAATCCACTCTGCCCTGGATAACACTGCTAAACCTGGCCACAAACAGGACACCCACGTGCCTTAAACAGGATTAGGCACTGCCTAAGCTCTGCAGCCTGTTTTCAGAAATTTGGAGAGAAGTGCTGTAACAAGACCTAGATAGCACAAAGCAGACACATTATGCTGTCTTACTCCATAGGCTGAGGATCCTCCCAAAAAGTAGAAACCAACAAAGCATAGAGTCACTGTGATACCTAAACTTAGTATCAGCCACAGAAAAGAAAATAAGCTGTGGCTGGACTGTTTTTTATTTCTCTTTGATCTGTGCTTGACACTCCAGGAGTCACCAGTAACCAGGAGTAATTTATAATAAGCTTTAGGCTGCTCTGATTTATTCAGAGAGCTGCAAGCCAGGTGCAAGGAAGTTCAACAGCCAACATTTCTTGGCTTTCATTGGGGGAGCAAAACACTAAACACTACAAATCCCCAGTGTGGCACACTTTGGGCTTTGATACAATGGGCAAAGACAGCATATTCAGAAAGCATGCAAAAAGGAATCAGACTTTTTGCAAGTAGGATGCACTAATTGCTTCTTCAGAGCTCTTTTTCTAGCTGCAATTTTTGACCCTAGAACACCACTCAAATCATGCTGGCATGAGTAACAGAAAAATAAAAAACACTGACAAAATTAAGGGTAGGACAGAATAACCTTGATGACTTTCAAAAGGAAGAGAATGAAGGGGAGGTTCCCCATCTATTTTCAATTTCCTGACATGACATGCAAAAAAAAAAAAAAAAGGGGGGGGGGCAACCCAAAGTCTGATTCAGAGAGCAGAACTGCAGAAGTTATTTATTAACAGCAGGACTGATTGGAAATTCAGCCACTGGATTGGAAAAAGTCACTGGGCTTCTCCTTACACTTACAGATTGTTCACAAACAGATCCTAATTCTTCCCAAGTAAATCTACAAATTTCAAAACTATATCCCTGCAGGTTAAGAAGTCCACAACAATAATGGGTCAGCATCACCTAACTCCCTTTGGCTTCCTTGAATAACTCAGCCTTCACCAGCCCATTGAACAAACCCAGCTGCTCTCTTGGAGCTACTCACATGCCTTTTTTACTTGGATTTTTACTTTTTGCTATTCAGGGCATGTGACTGCTCACCTGCAATACATGGTTTAATTCTACAGTGAAAACAGATGACCAAAGACTTTTAATATAAGAGAACAAACAAGGCTGAATGATGAAGTAGTTACAGTTCACATTTTTTTAGACAAAAAATGCTTTAGTGCTAAAGTTTGAGAAGCCTTTTAGATTCATAAACATTGTCCCCACTGCCCAAAGGTCATCTGCATACTCATAAATAACCAATAATATAACTTTTTGGAGACCAGCAAAGCCAAGTCAAATTGAGAGTTTGCCAGCATGTCCACAATACTGTTTACTCCATCAGTGCACCAGACCCTGCAAGGGAGAACTTGACTCTGTCCCTTCCAAATTAAATTAAATAAATGAGAAAAAAAAAAAAAAAAAAAAAAAAAACAGCAAAGAGAAACCAAAATCCAACTGAATGAGTCAGAACACCATGTGATAGCTATCCCCTTGCAGACCACGCTGCAGCATGTGCTTCCACCAGACTGTATATGAGATGTCAAACCATTCAGTCTATAAACCCACTTTATTATAAATACTAGCATCCTGTCCCAGTGGATTTGAGGTTGGTTTTTTTAAAAGTTTTAATTCAAGCCTAGCTCCATCAAAACAGCAATGCTACAATATTTCAGAACAAGTGGGTTTGATTTTAAGCATGCCAAAAGGCAGAGGGAGGGAGATTGTAAAGGGGAACAGCTAAATCTTTTCGCTTTCTCTCCTCAGCACCATTGCGAAATCTTTCTCCAAAACATAAGAATGAAGTCAAGTTTCCATGTTTTAAACAAACCCCAGTGTGTTATTGTACTACACTTCTGCAACAGGGAATACAGGTCAAGAACTTTTGGACCTTTCAGATTTTAAGGTATACAAACTCTGGAAGCATTGCTATCTGTACTTCTCCTTTTACTTTCTCCCCCTCACCTTTTTTCTCTCTACCCCTGATCTTTTCCTTCCACTGTATTTCTTTTACGTTTCCCTCTTGCTTTCCTTTTTATCTTACCTCTACCTATCCCATCCTGGAAAGCTGCTACAAGACGCAGCTTCAAACCAGAGGCCCTGAAAAGCTCCCTTACATTTATCAATACATTTTCCACTCTCAGGTTTTCCATCCAGCGGGATGCAAGTACCCAGAAAATGCATATGAGTGTGTGCAGATGAACATGCACGAATGCGTGTGCACACGCAGTGCGCAAAAAGCGCGTTCACATGCGTGTCCTTACGCTTGCAGGTTATTTTTCCTTTCCCCCCCCCTGCAGCCTTAGGAAGATTTGCAGGCTGGATGCCTCAGGCTGGCTCTGTGCATTGTGTCAGGATGAATAATGGGGGCCAGCGGCTCTGCCAGCGGGTCAGGGAACAGCGAGTGCATAAAGCGGCGGGATTGTCCGAGCAGCACACGCAGCGTGGCTGGGCTGGGAACGCGCGCCCAGGCAGACACCCAGATCCAGCTGCACGCCCCGAGCCCAGCAGGAGCACGCTGCCCCGTTCCTGCTGGCCCCCTGCAGCAGTGGGAATTACAGATTGCCACCCAGAACACCAGTAAGTATTTCCCAGCAGCTCCAAGTACAAATGCACTTCAGCAGATGTTTAAAATCAACATCTGTACCTTGGACCTTGTAACAGACTGCACTTGGTCTTATTGAGCTGGATGATCTTCTGCTCTTAAACCCCCCTTGATTTCAACCATTTGCAGGATAATCATTGAGATGAAGGTCCAGGCACAATGGTGACACCCAAGACAGGGCTATCAGCTGGAAAGGAATTACTCTGTCCTAGTAAAGATGTGACAAGGTCTTCCTGATACTTTCAAGGGTATTTTTCCTGGAAATCCTTTTCATACATACCTTTACTCCAGTTAATGAAAGATGAACTCAATATTTCAAACCATTTGAACAGCACAAGTTTGAGAGTTCAACACAAACCTTCTTGGGCCCAAAGTTTGCTCATGAAAGACTAGAAAAACCAGTAGAGAAAAACAAGGAAAGGTTAGCACAAGAAATAGAGCAGAGAGAAAAATCCAGATGGAAAGATACATTCAGTCTATACAGTATTATACCCACAAAGAAAGTTATATCCCAAGAGCTAGAAGTCCTAGCTAGAAGTGCCAAAATCCAGGTTGTTCACGTAGCAGTAACTGATTGCCCTGAACATGGTTGTGACACAGCCAGTTTTTTCTGCAGGACATCCCCAGTAATTCTTCCCTGGTGCCCATCCAAGCCTGAATTTTCTGCCTGTCTCCCACTGCCTTTGTTCTGCCTCATTCTGTGCATCTGTCTCCACAATTTAGTTTCTCATCCTCTAGCACTTGGTCTTTCTTGAATTGTGAACCTCTGCTTACCATCCTGAAGTTCCTTGCCTCACATATCCAATTCCCATCTCACATTTCACTTTCCATCTGTACAGTTCCTTTCCCAGCATCAGTCTCCTCTTTCCTTCTGACTTTCAGTAGCATTTCCAGTCCCAGGCCTCCTGCTGGTCCCTCACTTCCCACCTTGTCTTCCCATGCCACACTTGTTGAGTGGAGCTGCTCCCTTTGCTGCCTTCTCCTCCACACCCAGCTCCCAGCAGTCCTTCTGCATTTGAAGTTTGATTGCACACCTCCTCCCTGCCTCCTGGGCACCACCAGAACTGGAGCCACCAAGACTGCTAGAAAGACAGACAGCTTTTTTCACCACCTCCCCAGAATCATGGTGCCATGAGGGTCATTAGGAAGGTTCAGGGATGAAATACACTCCCTTGATTTTGGGATGCACTATTCAAATGGACTCATCACAGCATTTACCAGATTCTCACCACCATGAGCAGACTGAGATTATATTTTTGGTTTTTCTCTTCTCCAAAATGTATAACACAGCTGAAAACTAATCAGCTTTTCATAGGAAAAACAGCAGGCTCTTCCTCAGTATCAGAGGGTTGAACTCATCTGTCTAAAAATGAGGAGTCTGTTTTAAACAATTTTTCTAAACTACCTCTGTCATGAACCTCCAGGATGCAATTCATTTCACTACTATTAGGTACCTATTTTCAGATTGGCTGATTGAACACCCTGATCTTTCTCCACAGAGGATGGAGAAAACTTAGTTCAGACAAATTATTTGGAATTAATACCTAAGAAACAGCCAGCACTAAAAAACAGGTGAGTTCTACCTCCTAGGGATTCCTCAGTGACATCTCAGACTCATTCAGAAAGAAGAAATCAGCTGCTTCAGTGAAGTATCAACAACAAAAAATACTGCATTTTGTCTTTTTTCAAACACAGAAGGAAAAACTATGGAATTTTCTCCTCATCTTATTCCTGGAAATGAGTGAACCGTTTCAGATTACACCATCCCAAGAAAAATCTATCCTGAGGCATATATGTGGCACTGTAAATGACAGTGAGAGCAGCTGAGATTGGCAAAATCACGAGCAAATGAATGCAGGGTCTTATGATAAGTGTTGAACACCTTCCCAAGAGGTATTAGTCCCATTTACACCTCAGGTAGGATGCAAGGAGGCAACTCTCCCTTGCTTTGATTTGCAATTCTTCTTCAGTGTCACCTCCATTTCTTTTCAGAGAGAAGGTGGTGTATCTTCCTCTATCTTCCTCTAAATGTCCCTTTTGAGAAGGGGATGGGGAAGAGAAAGGAGAGGCAGAGTTGCTAAAAAACATGCAATTCAGTTACAGGAAAAAATGTGCCTGAAAAGTGACTTTCCAGAGCCAAGAGCTTCACAGGATTCAACAGTTCTTCCAGGGTTATAGGATACACAGATACATATCACTCACAGTAACATTCTGCAGGCTCCAGACTCCACCAAATTATCAGGCAGTCTTTCCAACAATTAATGAGAGGGTTGTCAAATATTTATAGCAGAGCACAGTGACTCCTTCCAACACAGCCTGCAGAGGTGCACAGCACATCTGCATATTTCAACATATGTTGAAAAGGGTGAATTTTGTTTCTTATATGAAACTAAAAGATATTAGGACCAAGGAAACAACATTCCTCCTTACTGTACTGACCTAGCTCAGAAGAGAGTAAGTGACAAAATGCAACACTGCAGGTCCACCTCTGCCTTCAGCTTCACCAGGAGAGGAGTTCTAGCCTTAACCTCAGTTTTTTTGTTGGCAATGGCTTTGCCAGATACTTGGCCTTCCCCTGCAGCACTTTGGCCCTTTGGCAACACGAGCACTTACAAGGAGAAGCTATGGGAAACCTATGCCTAGGATCAATTCAAAAGAGAGAGAGCAAGAAAGAGCCCACTTGGGTGCCTTTCTGTGCATAGAGATGGCACCAGGCATAAACCCAGGAAAACACCCAGCCATGGTGGTGAGTCCTATCCATTTCTTCACTGGGCATCCATCCCTTGTTACCAGTAGGAAATGAAAAGTCCACAACAAGCTGATTCTGGATGTAATTACCAGGCAATATCAGACAGCTTTACACACACCTTACCAAGGCAGGGCAGCCCTGACCTTCAACAGCAGCTGCCTACAAGCTGCTCTGGCAGCCAAAACTTGGCTACCAGCCTTCCCAGCTCTTCTTAGAGCCACAATTGGTCTCCTTCAGTAGGAAGCCTCCTCTATACAAAGGGACACCCAACAACATTACAGGGGAAGGTGGAGAGCCAGGGAAATCCATAGATGCTGGCTCATGGCAGGTTTGAAACACTTCTGCTTCACAATAACAGAGCAACAGGTGTGTGGGTAAAAGTCCAGAGGGCTGTGTTGGGTGAAAGCAGTAGATGCCAGGGAGAGGGAACACCTGCCAATGTGACAACCTTGCAACTAGTGAAAAAGCTTTGGCTATAACCCTTGCCAATAAATCCCTTTTGGAGGAATAAACCTGTTCTTTTAGCAACCTTAGTTCTCCCAGCAACCTTGGCTCTACACTCAGTGGCTGGTCCAAAGCATTTGTCTTGGAAGATGTGGCCTTTGACAATCGAATTACCAGACACTTCAGGTTTTATTGCAAGCTCTCCTGTCTTGCAAAGAGCTAATGAAGATCCCACTGTGCTCCTGGGCCTGTGAGGTCCAACACCTCATGCTTGTGGCTGGGTGGAACGTAGGTCTGCTTATGGCAGCCACGCTTTGCAGCCTCACCCCTCCCTCCCTGTAATCCCACAGCCTCGGGAGGAACCCTCTTTCTGACTCACAGCAGATGCTCCTTTTTCTCTTCTCTGTCTTTTCCCCTGCTGACTAACATTCAGAAAAGGGGTTTTACATCCCAGAAGACAGACAGGGCATTTCCCAAGGGCTGCCAGCTGCAAGCATGGGATAACTTCCATTCCTGTCTCAACAATGGGTGACAAGGTGTGGGTGTGTGTGGATAGGGTGGAAATCCCTGGAATGCCACAGCTGTTCTGGAGACAGGGGAGACAGATTTCACAGCCTGGGAGGCACATGGGGGGATTTGGAACTGACCAACACCTCACAGGGTGTCTCCAGATCACACCTTTCGTGGGCAGCACTGTCCAGCCTCTTCCCAAATCTGCTGGCCAATTTTCTCCCTGGCTTTGGGAGAGATGCAAAAAGGCTAGATCACCACTTACCTTGCTCAAAGGCACTGATCACTCACCTAAAGTTAAGACCAGATATCCCTTCCCCATGCTCTTAGAGTTGTCTGGAAGCAAAAGAGCCACATGCTGTGTCTATGTCTTACATTTTGACATCTTTAAGCTTTCCCCTCCCAGATCTGCTCTGGTTCTTACGTCCCTTCTACACTTCCCTGAAAGGCATTGTCATAATGAAAGACAAGGGGGCTGTGGGAACAGCCAATACACCTATTTTAAAAGGCAAGAGCAACATCTTTAAGGTGGTGGGTTTTTTGGTAATTACTCCAAACTCCCCTTTGTATGAGCTCTGGGTCAGAGCTCCCTACTTCACATCACTTCATCTTCCAGAAACTGTGCAGCTTGCTCCCCACACCAGTTGAGAAGCTTGCCCAGTCGAGTGGATAAAAACTCAGCAAGGGTAGAGCTGGGGCTCTCAGGGAGTTTGCAGCCTAGCTCCACCATGACTGTCATGGGGGAGGTCACTGTCCTGAAGGTCACTCCTTGATTCTGTTCTACCCAGAACATGCAGTGAGCTGGAGGCAGAGGGAGGTCTCTACCCATTCCTACAGGGGTTAATCCCAATCCTAATCCCAATCCCTGCACTGCCCTGGTAGAGGAGCACAGGCTGCAAAGGAGAGGACTCCCCAGCCAGGCAGTGTGGCATCTGTACCGCAGGGAGGCTGTTTCTCCTCAACAACAACCAAAAAAAAAAAAAAAAAAAAAAAAAGTCATTTTTCTTCTCCCCCTGCTGCCCCCCCTTCCAGAAAGTCTTGGTTTCATCCCACTGTGGAACAAAAACAAATGCTCTAAACCGCAACATTTTTCACAAACCGGAATTTCTTGCAGTCTGGCCAGCCTTGGTGGATCAATACCAGGCATTTCTTCCCTCCTCTGCTCTGGCCTTTCCCTTCCAGCCTCCTCCCCCCACCCCACTCACCGAAGGGAATAAGGGAGCTGGAGGTGTCAAACGGAGGAGTCGGGAACACTCCAGCCTGGTTTTAAAAGGGACAGAAAAAACACTGGCGTCAGCCGGAGCACCAGGGCAGGCGTTGAGACCTTGTTTTGGATTTTGCAGAGACTATCCCTGGGGAGAGCTGTCGTTTTTTTTTTTTTTTTCGTCTTTTTTTTTTTTTTTTTTTTCCTAATGCATGGTTTTGTTTGCAAGTCAAAAGTCTCAGGATTTGCAGTCTTTGAAGCATGGTCAGCCTGCCAGATGGAATTAGTCAGTGCCTTTCTGTCGGAAATCCCAGGCAGATGAGGCAGGATGGAGGGACAGCATTTCTCTCATTTACCAGGAAAGCCCCTGCATTGACACCCACAAATTCAACCAGAGAGCTCTGCAGGACCCAAAAAGCAGGCAGGACTGAAAGCAGGAGGGCAAGCAGAGGCCCAAAGCTTTCATGTGCATAGATCAGTGTGGCACCACTGAAGGCAGTGGCCCCCAAGCAGATTTACACTGCTCCAGATCCAGCCCAGATGTTTTTGCTGGTCCTTGCCTGGAGCTATAAGATGTCAGTGACTTTCCTCTGCTTAAAAGTGGTGCTGAATTTGGCTGTCCCTGCCTCTGACTCACACCATCTTTCCATTTCTTCCCACTATGGCCTGTTTCAAATCTTCCTATTTGTGGACTCCTCACACTGAGCACTCTCACTCCCAGGTGAGCAGTCTCCTTCTGCCATATGCCTCAGTGACCTCTTGCCTTCCTTCACACACACCCTCAATCTCACAACTAAGCCCAAGAACCATCTTTGGCATTTTCCCCGATCCCTTTTCTCCTATTTGTCTCTTTCCTGAGCCCACCATTTGAGTGGGGCTACACTATTCAACCACTGAGTGTCTTTCCTGAGCTCCCCATGTCTCTGCCCAAAGCTTCAGGGCACTCCTCAGGCAATCTGCTGACAAAATTACACTTGGAGAACATGCACATATTTCCACATCATCCAAAACACCACCCAAGAGGACAGCTAGTACTGCTTGTTCCAAACACGAAATGTATGGGTGACAGCCCATCACAAAAACATCCATGGATGTGGGAAGAGTTCGTGAGTGCTAGACTGGAACTGAGCTAGTCACTGACCACCTGAGACCTCAGCTTCATTTCTCACAGGGTTTGGAAAGGGCAGAGAGGCTTGCTGTGGTGTTGGTGCACAGCAGTGCTATCAAAGCAGCCACGCATACAAATGCATGGAGACAGCACATTTCACCTTTGAACTCTCCCAGCAGCACAGTGGTTACACCATCAGGGTGGTCCAAGGAGCACATCACCTAAGTGACCACCGTGCTCAAATACTTGAGGAATAGATGGATCTCTGTGACTGAGGGATGGAGTTCAGTGATGGGTCTCTGGGCAAGGTCTTTGCTCACCAGGCAAGAGGCAGTATCTCAAGATCAACAAGCATGTGCAATTGATTACTGGCTTTATGATAAATAACTGAACAACCAAAATTGAGGCCAGTTTTTGAAACCCTTTGCAAAAGCCTTGCAACTTCTCTACGATCACACTAGCAGCAGCCAGCCTGTGGGATAAATGCTGGCTATCTGCAGGGATACACATCTTCCTTCCAGCTGCTGTCACCTTCTATACCAGGTCCTCTGAGACCCCCAGTACATCCACAGAGTAACACAGCCCTGTGGTGATTAAATGCAGCCCCAGTCAGCTGAACATCCACATCCCAAAGTCACCTGCACTACAGGAAGGTAAAAAACAATGCCAGAGAGCTGGAACCAACACAGCTGATGCCAGCACTGTTCATGGTACTGGTGAACACCATGAAAAAACGAGACCAGTCAAAGCCAACAAAACTTTTTTCCAGCACTCAGAATACATGGCAACTCCACAGGCCAATCCACCCTTTTCCATCAGGTCTATCCATGAGCCCAAGCTGCTGCTTCTTCAATTCCTTGCTCTCCATGGTGCCTTCTCTGGCCCCTGCTGTGCCATTGCTGGAGCCTGACTAGTTCTGCATCTTTAAATTCTGTCTCAGAGCACAGACAACTGTCTTAGGAAACTTCATCTCCAAAAATACACAATCAGATCTCCAAAGGAGGCAAGTGTGCAGCTGTCACCTGGGCTATTTATTACTACAGGAGTAAGCACTGAGGCTTGCTCAACCAAGCAAGAAATGCATGCTTGGGGTGGGTAGAGCAGAAGCTGGACTCCTGCTCTTTGATTCCACTCTGGCTGCTCAGAAAGACATGCCACTGCAGAGCACAGCATTTGGCTTTCATCCACCTCACACCTTCCTTCCTTCCTCCTTGCAGCCTCCCAAGCAGCCTGGCCCTACCCATACAAGGATTCACAGAAGCAGCAAGGTTGAAGAGACCACAGTGGGGCATCTGGTCCAACCTCTCTGCCCAAGCAGGGTCACCCCAGAGCACATTGCACAGGATTGTGCCCAGATGGTTCTTGAGTATCTCCAGTGAGGGAGACTCCACACCCTCTCTGGGAAACCTGTTCCAGTGCTTGGTCACCTGCACAGCAAAGAAGTTCTTCCTCATATTCAGGTGGAACTTCCTGTGCATCAGCTTCTGCCCATTGCTTGGCACCACTGAAGAGCCTGGTTCCATCCTCCTGACACCCTCCCTTCAGATACTAACAGACATTGTTGAAGTCCCCACTCAGTCATCTCTTCTCAAGACCGATCTGGCTCAGCTCCCTCATCCATTCCTCAAAGGAGAGATGCTCCAGATCTTTGACCATCTTCGTAGCCCTCCACAGGACTCACTCCAGGAGCTCCATGTCTCTCTTTCCTGAGGAGCCCAGAGCTCAGCACAGTACTCCAGGTGAGCCTTCACCAGAGCTGAGCAGAGGGGCAGGATCACCTCTCTTAACCTGCTGGCAGTACTCTTCCTAATGCCCCCAGGATACCATTGGCCTTCTTGGCCACAAGAACACACTGATGGGTCATGGACAGCTTGTTGTTCACCAGGACCCCCATGTGCCTGCAGTGGGGAAAGCCAGACCTAGGCAGGGGCTGCCCTTAGCAGCCTGCAGAGGGACCCCCATGGGCTTTGTTTCCTTGCTGCAAGCAGAAGGGGACAGAGAACAGGAGTGATTTAATTTACTGGAGGTCTGGCCCCATTATGTACCACTTTGTGTATATTTAAGGGATGCTATGAAGCTGCCAGCATGGCCCACAGCTGGGCAGAACATGAGTAACACTAGTTCAGAGGAAGAGGCAACAAAAGAACCTAGGAGAGGTCTGAAACCAGGAAAACAGGCTTGTTTATGAAGCCAAAGAGAGTGCAGCATATTCCAACACCAAGGGAATTTTTCTCGCAACATTACTTTGCCTTGGCTACCTGGCCACTCTCACATAAACAATGGAGACACACCAAGAAAGCAAGGAGACTTCACAGAGGTTATAAAAATATCACTTGTGTAATTAGACTGAATCAAAACTCATGACTTTCTGGTTGGAAGGAATGCATGTGTTTCCCCTCTCGTTTCTTTTTCTCCTCTTTTCAGTTTTTTTTCCTCATAAAAATCTAGATAAACAAAAGCCCTGGGATATTGGATGGTTCCTTGCATATTGTTTAAAGGGCAGAAACAACAACAACAGCAACCACCGTGGTGAGGAGGAGAGTCTGCGACCGACGCTGCTCTGCCCCTGTTTTTCTCTGTTTGCAGGAGCCCTTCTCACCCTTGCTGTGCCCCACACAATGCCCAGCCCCAGGACAGGATGAGGCACCTTCCCGTTGTGATGTGCCTTCCCACTCTTCCCCCAGCCACAGCAGCACACTGCCAATGGGTCACGTATGTAACTAACTGTGGCAAATTGGATTTACATTCCTGCCTCTCTCCTCGGCTGCACGGGCAATTCACTTACTGCCTCCTTCCAGACAGATAGCTGTGAACAGAGGAGGGGAAAAGACACCCCTCTAGACAGCCTTGCCTGCATGGCTAGTTCATGAACTCTGCAAGGCAGACACTTCCCACTGCCCTGCACAAGGAGCCCACAGCCCTGCGAGATCACCCCCACACATTCTCATTCACCATAGCCACCAACATTCACCCACTTTCTAAAATGCTTTGGATTAACAGCATGAGCATTGCCAGCTTTCAGCTTCAAAAATGTTGTGTGTGGCCCTAGAACAGAATGATATAGGCTTCAAAATAATAAGACTTAACCAACCCAAAAGTATTTGGAGTATTTTTCTTCTGTTTTCTTATTTGGACCCTCGAGGCTTCATATTTTCAAGTGAAGTTATTTTCTTCCAGGATCAAGAGAGCTGGAAATGCTAGTCTGAAAAAAATAAAAATAAATAGAAAGCTGAGAATCTCATTCAGCCTCTTGATTCCAAGAGCTCAAATAAAGACCACAAGTCTCAAATAAAATCCACAAACATCATAAGCTTCACAATGATATTCAACAAGGGATGCCAATGTTTAGAAGCATGAAATGATAATTCCTACCTCACTGGATCTGGTTCTATTTTCTTTTTCTCACCTCAAATTCAATGGTTGTTTTTCTGTTCCTGTAGGGATTATTTCTAGACAAACAAATCAATTTCTTCCCATACATCAGAGAGAGTAATCCTATCTATCTGCTAATTGCTTTTGAATTCTTTAGTCCTTGATGCTTCATGAAAACAAACAATTCAACAGAAGAAAAAACACAAGTAATGGTCTTAATGAGAAAAATGGCATCAAGAATAGCCTGTTTACCCTTTCTGTTAGTTTACTACTACTCAATAAGCTCTTGTGTGCCCCTAGGTTGTTCTCTCTTGAACTAATAGAAGATGGATATAGGGACGGATGGAGAGCAAACTCCTAGGAAAGAGAGACCCTGAGTGGGAGAAACCCCAAGCTCTTCTGAGCCTCCCTACCTTTGGAGAGGCAAAAGACAGTGCTTTTAGCAGAAAGCTTTAGAGTTTCCAGCGCTGCCCAAAGCATTTATATTTTCTGGTTTTTTGCCCAACTATCATAGATAAGGAGAAAAAAAAACCCACAAAGCTATTTAGAACAACAAACCTCCTTTTATTTCCTGTCATCAGAGTAGCCAAAGTTCCCTCTTAGAAAAAGGTTTGAAAAATGGTGATCCCTGCCTCCTTTACACATTTGCTGTAAACACACTCTAAAGTCATGCTGTGCTCCTTTGGGGCACATTTGGCAATATACAGATAAAGGACCCCCATTGAGAGAGAGATAGACACACACACACTTCAGCTGGGTGACTGTATGTAGACATATCATCACTGCCTTCTAGAGGTGAAACCAAGAAGAGATAGCAGTGTGACACACTGTCGCCAGCTATTCAAATTCAAGCAGCTTCAACTGCTCTCAAGAGGTGTTGATCCAAAGAAAACATGAAATAGAAGTCAATGGATCTGAGTGGAAAATATTATAGCAGTCAAACAGGCTGCTCCAATAACACTACCTCTACCCACAGGTATGTTTGAAGGGGATGGGGAGAGAAGGGGAAAAGAGAGAAGGTTCTGTGTTGAAGATCTGAGAAGTTTGGGCTTGTCTGGGGATGAGGTTTTTTCCTGCAGAAATCCCCACCACTACTAGCGAGCTGCGCAAGTCCCAGAATGCCAGAGGCTGATGGGAGATGGAAATATCCTTCATGAACTGCTACAAGCAGCCACAGGGCCTTCCATAAATCACTGCAAGCTCAAATTAGGGTCATTAACATATAACAAGGTCATGGCTCAACCATTCTGAACCCTCATGGCAGAGCTGTGATGAATAAATTCATGCAGCATCACACTCCACTACTGGTTATCTATGCCCAGGAATCCCCAGCCTCCTGCCAAGGGGCATCCTTCTGGGTAAAACAGTCACTTGCAAAGCTTGTGCCACAAACAAATCAGAACAAATGTTAGGGCTAAAACTTAGTTTACAGGCACTCTCACTCCAGGGAGCAACAAAACCAGTTTTGCATCCAATAGAAGTCACCCTCTTTCTAGTATCTTCACACACATACACAGAGATATCCACCCCCAGCACACACCAAAGGTTTCCATGAAGACACCCAGAGGACAGCTCTGCCACAAGCTCCACGGCCAGCAGAGATGGCTGAGGCACTCTGCAAGAGGAAGGGCTCTGCCTGTGCAGCAAGGAAGCACAGCTGCTGTGGCAATGGCATTTCAGCAGGTCAGATCCCAGTCTGGAAAGCAGCATTCCATCTTGACTCATCCCTGCCTGGAGGGTTAGCAGTGCACAAGAGTGCACTGCAATAGTCGTGCAGCACATCTGCTCCGTTATCTCAACACATGGACAGCTCCCACTGGTATGATCCACCCCTTATTTTCATATCCACCAAAATACATTGAATTCCTTCCTTCCCCCTCAGAAATCCAGTGCTGGCCTAGCTCACCACCTTCTTGTTGGACAGCTCAGTCCCTCCAAATCCATCCTGCCAATGCTGGTGGGAGATGAAACCAGACCATGGGGCTCCACAGCCGAGAGCTGGTCCCCCTCCAGGTCCCTAGAAATCCTTTGTGGTCACAGGGACGTCACTGCTGAGGTGGGATCTACCTCAGACTGAGGAGGCTGCCTCTGGTTGTCATTAGCTGTACTAAGGATTCGAAGGACACAGAGGCATCAAGCCAGCTTCTACGCCAAGATGCAGAGATCCTACATTTGCAGAACATGCATCTGGCCTTCATTAATTCCTAAATGGTCCAACGTGGAATCAGAGTGGGGGGCAGGGAGGGAGCTAACACACTGAACAGGGAACATTCAGGCAACAGGATGTTTTGCTTTGAAGATGTGTCTGATGGGAGAGTGTCTTACCAACAAGCTCATGCTGCAGCATCAGCAGGACAGCCCTGGGTGCTTGTGTGGGACAGACAGCCTCCAGCAAGGGCTTGGCCTCAGAGTTTATCATGGTGGCCATCACACACCTTAGGATGGTAGCCAAGGCTCAGGCCAAGTAAGGAGATTGGAAATTCAGCCATGAAAAGGTGATGAGATGGTCTTCCACCCAGACAAAAGGAGGAACTGGACTCAAACATATTGCCAACCCTTCAAAAGCAGATCTCAAAGGATGGGCAGGCTGGAGAAATGAGGTGTCAACATTGATCCTTTCCCTCCACATGGCTGGAAGCACCATCTTTTCCCTAAGCACCTGAGAATAAACAGATAACTAAACAAACACACTACAAAGATCCATGTTTCCTCCAAGAGGGAAGAGCATCCCCTGTCTGGAAGACACAGGGGCGGCAGATTGAAGGGGAGTTTGAGTCTGGCTCACAGGAATCAGAGTCCATCTGTGAGCGTGGCTATGAGTGTACATGTTAGAGTGATTCAGCAGGGATGAATATCTACATAGGTGGGTCGCTGAGCACGCAGCTGAGCATGCCTGTGTGGGCAGCAAAGCACATGGCACAACATCAGGACACAAGCAGCCTGGGGATAAACAAGTGTGTCAGAAGGGAAAGGACACAGCAGAGCAGGGGACAGGTTTGGAGGAAGAAGTCAAGAACTGTGCCAGCTTCTATCTTCCATTAAATCTGGAACATTCCCTCACTCGGCCCACAGGGAGCCTGTGTCTCCTTGGTGGCATCAGATGGTGACACTTGCACTGATTTGGTGCTCAGAAATGGGGCAGACCTTGGGTTGACCTGACCTCTAAATGACAGAATGGGAGCTGCGGGAAATGACGGTATAAACAGGAAGGTATGAGATAAATAAGAGATGGGGAGGGAAGACATCCATTTAAAGTGGCAGCTGCTTTTTACCTTCATTTCACCTCTTCTGCTCAGCTAGAAATCAAGGCCCCCACCCTTTTCTGCTTGCCTGTCAGAACAGCATACACTTACCACTTAAAACTCTTTCCTAGCTGCTGCAAAGCTTTCTGCATGCCCCTGTTAACACCACAGCTGAGGTTGTCCAGGAAACTGGGAGAAGATGCCAACATGCTCCAACAACTTGAAGGAGAAGACTGGGTACAAGGTTTCCAGCTAGCTCCTGTCTTTGGAGAGCCAGAGCTGTTATATGCAGCACAACCATGCCCAGTGATCTCCCCTCCACCTCCTCCAGTCGAGGCTGTGCTAGATGCTGGACAATCGTGTGGTGTAAGATGAGGCCTCCTCCTCAGCGTTTAGGGCAGTTAGAGGGAACACAATACATCAGGGAGGAGTGACCAACTCCAAGTGATGTAAGGGGTGTAATGGAACAGAGGGAAGAAGTGGGAGTAAGTTCTCTTCTAGCTCCATGCAGGGTTAGGTGTCTCTAGGAACTGAAGCTTGCTCAGCATCAGCCCAGCCTCAGTTTCTGCAGGCTGCAATCTGTGCCTTTTAGGGACAGTACTCTGCCCTGGTGGTCTCAGAAGAGGGATCAGCCTGTAGTTTCTGCAGCCTGATGCAGCTCCAATTTTAAGCCACTTTTAACATAGCAAATCTACACTTAGATAGTAGACATCCACAGTTCTGTGCTCCCACTCCCAGGTCACAAACATCCTTTTCCCATTCTGATGGCTTAACAGCCAGTAAAAAGGGATGGGGAACCTTCTGGACAGCCCAAGCATTTTTGTTTCCTCCTCAGGATTGCATGCTCCTTGCCTAGAATGAGATGTTAGTCTTGCAGTTTCTGATCATTCCTAGTGGCAACTGCCTTTCCCTTTGCTCAGCTCCCCCCTGATCCCTTCCAGGCTGTGCCCTGCATTTCCAGGGCAAAATACAGAACTGTCACAGCTCAGTGTAGAAGGGATCAGCCCCATTTATCTGGAAAGAAAAAAAAAAAAAAAAAAGCCAAAGCCAACCATCTCAGCACTGTTACAGAAAGCCAGTTAAGTACACAAGCTAAACAAAACACAATTAGGTTTCCTTTGGCCAGCCTGGAACATATGGTATTTGTCAGCCAGTCGTGTTCCTCTCTCAGTTCTGGCAGGAGATAGCTAACTTGTTCCAAGCACTGAGAAAGCTCCTGGAAAGTCAGCATGCTGAGCAAACTTTTGGAGGGGGGCTAGCTGGGGATATAATAGCTCACACAGACACAGATTTGACAGCATTTCTTCCACATTGTTCAGTGCAGCTCTAGGTTACAATGCCTCTGGCTTTAGTACATTCCTGGTTCACATTGTTCCCAGTGGTATTGCATCTCTAAGCCCCCATTTGCTAAGCACACACACACAGTTTGGGGGTTGAGGGCTCCTACCAAGTAGGAAGACAAAGGTGTGGAAGGAAGAGAGGTTCCTGTGGATTTGGGCTCATAAAGAAATCCTAAAATGACAAATTGCTTCCATGAACAGCACAGCAAGACCTTTTTTACACTACCTTTCCAATGCAGGGTGAAAATGGCTGCTGCCATCTCAGAATGGATTGGTGAGCAGTTCCCCAGCATAAAAAATGACAGCAAATGCTGTGGTGTCACAGAGACTAGTGGCTGTGGAAAGGAATAGCCTCTGAATTTGGTCACCAACCAGAAAACTGCTTGAGGAGTCTGGCTCTGTGCTAGGCATAGTCTGCTCTGCTGCAGTTTACAAAGCAGTTAGCAAAGAGCTGATTCACAGAGAAATGAGCCCATGTTCTAATACAAGGAACTGGAAAGTGTGCTGCAGCTCAGTAATATCTGCAAAACAACTGCCACAGCAAAATCAGTTATGTCTATGGGGGAAGGAAGCTGATAGAGGACCATTGATTTATTCCAGTTTCAGACTGGAAGTGAGCAGAGTGCTTCCCATTGCACAGTCTAGGCCTGCATGAGAGTTTCAGCTGCTTTTTGTGTCCTCACAGCTCAGCCTCATCATTGCCAGAGCTGGTCTGATCTCTCTTGCATAGGTTTGCTTGGTTTGTGGAGGCCTTTTGTCAGTGAGGAAGCCAATTTATTCCCTCCTGTGCAGTTACAAGACAGCACTGCCTCCAAGTTTCTGCACTACCTTTTATCTTCCCATACACACTTGGCCTTACTGTGTATCTGTTTCTCCCCTGTCCCTGTTGATGGACAGCCTGCTTGGCTCAGGCCACTACAGATTCAACCTAGTTTTCTTCAGGCAGTGAAAGAATGGGAAATGTGGTTGTAAAGTAGAGCAAGAGGATTTCTTCTGATCATTTCTGTGCTCTTTTGCCCACCTCTGTTTGCTGCCAGAGTCTGGTTTCCCTCCTCATTTACCTGCTAGGCACAGCCATCCTTGTTCCTTCCTTGCAGGACACCAGGGTACTTCAACTCCCTAACACAGCTTGTCAGTGACATTCTTGCCACATCAGTGGCACTTCAGAATTGCATGAGTTTTTTTACCTGCTCCTTGTAATCCTATACTCTTTCTAGCAGGAGGTATTCTCTCACTTCCATTTCAGCTTTTTACAATCTAAGACCTGGCTTAGGCAATAAGCTTCTGTATGTCCTCACTGAATGTCCTGCATTCTCATTGACTCACTTGTCAAATTTACTGAAAATAAATGCAATGGGAAAGGATATTCCACCCTGCTGAGTTGCTATTATGAACCAGCCACACTTGCCATGATCACCATTTATGTACTGGGGCACATTAAGGACTGAAATGCTTGCAGAAAGCTTTTTGCACCTGTTTCTCTTAGAAATTTAGGGTGTTTAGCCCCACCACATTCAGAAATTTTGCTGGAACTCACATCTCCAATGTGGCATTCATTAGGATTATGCACATGCCCTCAGTCAGCTCATCCCTGGCCTAACAGACCTGTTGCTCTTGCTCTACATTAATAACAGCAGGGGTGATTCTCCACTGAGGTTAATGGGCATAGCACACTGCTCACAGTCACTTTTGGCATTGCTTCACCAGTGCAGCCAGACAAGTCACTGCCCTCTGCAGGAGGGGACCAGCTGAGTTTTGGTCTCAGGAGCTGAAGAATGTACTGCAGCTTCATCCTTCAAGAGCATCATCTATCACCCCATTAGGAGCCCTGTGGAGTGCAGCAACAGTGCATCACCATCCCCTCCCCACAGCAAGGAGACAAGTGTGGCTGGCTTTTGTTCTGATCCACACCACAGACTTCAGTGGAGCCTGGTCACTGAGGGCCATTCATCTCTTTTGCTCTCAGGTCCTGCTCAGCAATACTCCACTGGGCTTTCCCCATCCATAATTACTGGCAATTTCATCTCTGTCCCTTGCTGGGCATTTCCTCCCCTTGCTTTTGAATCAGAGGGTTTTTTCCCCATTCCTCCAAGGAGCTTGTAACATTTACTGCATGGCATTGGAATCCTTGGACTGAACCAAGTCACAGTTCAGCAAAATTAGACTGGTTTCAGCTTCCTCACAGTAGGAAGCTGGTCCCACTGCAGCTGTCTCTGTTTTCCTGTTTAAACCATCCCATCTTCCTAAGACTCTGTCCTCAGTGGCAGAGGAGCTGCGTGGCTTCTGAAACAGGAGATGGCAGCTGCCAAAGGCCACTTGCAAAGCCATTCAGAGCGAGAGGGGACTTCACAATATTTCCAATCAGCAAGCAGAGTTATAGCATTTGGCTCCTTCCTGCAGTTCTCCCAGTATCTCTCATTAACACTGGTTTACTACTGCTCCTCTGGGAGCCAAGTGAAATTTCTCTGGCTTGCAGGATGGAGCTTTCTAATGCAAACCTGGTGCAATGTCCCTGCATGCCCTATTCCAGGCTGTATGACTTCACCAGAGCCACAGCAGCACCCCCTCGGTGTGCTACTTCCAGCAGTGTATTATTTAGGTTATCTTACATGTTGGAAAGTGCCACACAGTGTTTTACAGGTCCTCAGAACTGTCCAACAGACCAACAATGAAACCACACATACACAGAGACCTCAAAGAGCACTGTTATGTTGCCTAAGCCTGTGCTGACAGCTTTCAACCTGCCATGTTATCCTGAATTCCTCCCCTTCCCTGCTAGTTCATTGAAGCCACACAGTTTTACATGAAAGAGCCTGGTGCCAAATATTCAGGGCTGCCCAGCACGGGTTACTCATTGGCATATCCAGATAGGCACAGCAGACAGGCTGCTCTTTCATGCAGGCAGTGAGGGGAGCTCTTAAAAATGGACATGTGCAAATATGTGCCACGTTTGTTTTCTTGTACTGGCACAGCTCAGTAGTACAAACACCTGAGCATGAACATTACTTATGTACACAAGCAGAAGAATTTGAGAGCCTGTGTTAGCCACTTGTAAAGGAGTGTGCCCACCTCGCTTGAAAAGCTGGCGCAGCATGCAAGTAAACGTAAGCATAATAAAAAATAATAGGAAACAGACAGGCAATAGAATTAAGAGCAGCAGCCAGCTGGGATCTTCTAACCAGTGACATCAAGGGATTGCTGAGGTAATACGCTGATGGGTTTTAAATTAACTGTAACCACTCAGGAAAAAGATCTAGGCGTCACTGCGGACAGCTCAATAAAAACATCTGCTCTGTGCACAGAGGCCATCAGGAAAAAAAGAACCAAAAAATGTTAGGTTGAATAGGATAAAGAACAATACCAAAAACGTTATAAATGCCACCACATAAATCAATGACACATTCACACTTTGAGTATGAGCTGAAGCCTGCTCGCCCATTTCAGAGCAGGGGTAGTAGGAACAGAGGCCAAAGAAGGATGCCAAAAAATCGTTAGAGAACACAGAAAGGTTTCCAAGGTTGTTAGGAGGAAAGATCAAGGTCCAAATGGCTCAATAGCTTGCACTAGAAGTCTAAAAAATGATGAGTGAGACAGGGCAAATGGGAAAACCTTCACTTTCTCATGCTAAAGAAACGGTGGCCACCAAAAAACACTCCAAAAGCATTATTGCAACAGGAAAAAGAAAGCCCATCAACATTTTGCAGATAGCCCATTTAACACATGGAGCTTGATGCCACAAGGTGCCAGAGAGTTAAGCTCTCACCACACTGCCATCACACCACAGTGAATGAAATGTGCAGGATACACACGTGTCTGGGCAGGCACTGAACTCCTGGGCTAGGAAGAGACAGTGAAACCAATGGCAATGAAGAAAGCCAGGGAGGAGCTTGACACTAGCAGGAGTGCAAGGAGAAGGTTAAGGAGAGAAAGGTGTTTGGAAAGGAAAATGGGAGATAGGCTTCATGTAATAATCTGGAAAAAGTTTAAGGAGGGTGTTTTGTGGGATTTAATCTTTCAGTCTCCAAGTGGTAGAGGGGAAATTTTTTAAGGTACTGCTAGGCTATGTCAGAGAATATGCTCCAGTCCTCTGACAAAAGGGAAAATGGAAGATACTGACCACAGGTGAATGTTTACAGCTGCAGCCAGCTGGGCTGCACTCAGAGCAGCCAAGCCATGAAGAGCCACCCTAGTCAAGCCTGTGCTCCAAACACCAACACCCTGGTCCATCCCCAAGCACTGCATTCCCTTTGCAACCCAGTTCACCATTCAAACTTCCAAAATAAACATCTGAATATCCTGCAGATGGGGGTTCTCAGGCAGCATTGAATATTTTCAGTCTGTGGTTTGATTTAGGCTGTCGCAGAGACAGCAGTTGCAATGATGCACATTTTGAATAGCATGAGGAAAAGAATATTTTTTCCTGTGTTATCCATTGTGCATCCAGCTCAACCACCCTGAAGCCTCACAGTCTAAGGGTATCTAATAGGTACAGTGGGGTTTTCTCCACCACACAGGGACTTATGTCAGCACAAAACCTCATCAGGTGCCTGCAATTCAGCAAAAAACTTGCACATCAGTGTGCACAATCTGAGCAGGTACTTAACTACAAGGGCCAGCAACCCTCTTCAGGCAATATGTTTGTTATGAGGGTCATCCTGATCTGCACGTGCAAGCAGATGGACAAAGGCAGCAGAAATAGACCTTTATGGCCACTGAAAGAGAGCAATTTTTCCTTCATCTTCAGGGATTTCACCCCAGTTCTCCCCAGTTGCAGTAACAAGAGCAGTTGGGTGGTAACATGAGCACATGGGAAGCATTAAAGCACAACATCACACATCACTTGGGCCCATCCAGACTGCTCACAGATCACAGAGGCCACCTGCTCCACTGTCCATCAATGTTCCCATGGGATGCCCAATGCAGGGCTTTCCTCTGCTTATGCAAGCCTGGCACTGGGGCTTTTTGCTCCACTGTGCATGCCTGGTAGCGTGGATGCCTACTCAGGCATGGGCCTCAACTGGAAATGTGTCACCAGACAAGCAATCTCACAGATTTATGGCAGTGGATGCACCAGCACATGCACATCAAGCAGCAGTCCAGGTCCTGGAATGAGACTATCCATCCCCAAAGGCATGGCTCTTGCCAATCTTTAGCCTTGGAAACAGCAGATGGGTAAGAACTTGCCCTATAGTCCTGGGGCAGTGTGACTTTTCTTCCTCCTTTCCCTCCGATACGTTCCCCCTCCACCTACCCTTCTCCCAGGAAGCACAGAGCATCACAAGCAGAAATAAAATCAACAATGATGCAAAACACACAAATAATCCTGTGGCTACTTGCACAACCTTTGACATCAGCTGCCTGCTCCTGGCTTCCCTTTCCAGCCTGGGAAGCAGGAGCCCCAGCACAGCAACCACAGCACACATCACCCATTGCTCCAGCTGCTTTTCCCACCTCATCCCACCCTGTGGGGAACCCCACCACCGACATACTGTGCACACAACATAATAAAGCAACAGAGTCCAGTGTTCAGCAAGGCTTTTATGTGCAGCCAGCATTTCTAAAGGCACAGTACATGCTGTATGCTCAGTGCCGTCAGACTCCAAGACTGGATTCTCCAGTGTTTTAGGAAAAAGGTAAGGCAAGAGGAGAGTGTGAGAGGGGGGAACAGACCAAGCTTTGTGGAATTCTTTTTAAGAGTGTATGCATGACTCTATAAAAGGGCATTTTTTTTCCTGACCTCAAAGAGACAATATTATTTCACACAGACCTGTTTCCAAGAGCTGCCAAGCTATTTCTACACAAACCAGTGCCTGGTTGAGGCAGTGACTGTGAAGGGGAAACCCTCTCTCCACATACGACATGGAAATTCCTTGACCTCAGCTGCAAACCAATCAACACGTGTGCAATGGGCCAATGAAAAAGAAATTAAAATACCAGAGTGGCCAACACAGATGAGGGCAGGTGTGTAAGGGAGAAGGCACAGCCTGCTTTTTCCAGTCAAAAAGCCTGACCAAAAAAAAAAAAACACCCAAAAAAAAACCAGGGACATGCCAGGCTGGGAAAAAGAGGAAATCAGGGAGAAACCAAGAGCATTGAGACATTGGTTAGAAAAGCAAAGATGTAAAATGCCAGGCAAACAGGTTCTGAATCATATTCTAAAGCCCAAAGGCAGAAAGGCAGGGCAAACAGGCATGGAAGGCAGAAATAAATATTTATTTCAGGCCATGCTATCATTTGCTGTGCTTCACGGAAAACTTTGGGTGTTCACGATGAGCCCAGACAGAACCAAATAAGTTCATCATCAGTCTAGACCTGGTCACACCAAGCAGTGACTACACCACAGACCTGCACCCTACTCTAAAGCTGTGTTTGCTTCCTCCAGGCCATTGGAGAAAACACCTCCAGAGTGGAACTATTTTTCCTGACTGACATTAAGGACACACCAACATACTGTCTCCAGAAAAAGTCCCACAAAAAAGTCACCACTGGATAAAGAGCTGAACAGCAACAACAGACCCATGATAGCTTTCAAGTTGAGGGAGACAGAGCCCTTTGGTTTTTTTTCTTGGAGAGCTAGATAGCTAGAATTAAAGCATCTGAACCCTAGAAAACACTTGTGATCAGGGCTGAACCCTTTGGGATAGGCAAAGCAGCATTCCCCCCATGGCAGAGAACCAATGTGCACCCCAATCCCTGCATGGCTCCACAAGGGGGTTGATTAATAATGTTCCACAGTCAGTCACTCAGTGTGAACAGGAGCTCACAGCACTCCTGTAACACACCAGATGCACAGCCTGCTCTCTCCATAGGATAGATGTCAGTCAGAAGGGATCTCCCACTGCCAGAATAATTTGTCTTTTTCATGGCCTGCTCCCAGGTTAACAGCAGGAAAGAGGAGTGCAGGGTCTGGGCCACAGACCTTCCAAGCAACCTTCACGAAGCAGGACAGCAAACAAGAAGTACTCGTGGCACCCATGGGTCAGTTTAGGTACACACACAGGGATGGGGATGCACAGCTTTTTCAGGGCCATGAGCCTCTCCTAAGATCAGCCATGGATACAAGCCACAGCTACAAGCCTTATTACAGTTGTGTCTGTATTTAGGGGAAGTAAGTAAGAGCAGTCCATATACTCTCATCCTTTTCAGAGTCCTAAGAGACTCCATTTAAAAAAAACATTCACTCCATACAGCAAGACTGACGTGCACTTAAGGCAACAATTGTTCTGGTGCTTAGATACTCCGCATTAAAGATAAAAGCGATGAGATCCAAGTGTGACCTGTGCTCCAAGACCTAAAACTGGGTCATAACCTGCTCCATCCTCAATTAGTTCTCAGAGACCCCAAACTGCTGTAGTTCCAGTACCTGCTGGGTTTTTCCAGTCAAAGACAAGCCTTTGGAAAAGTGAAAAGAGTGACATCCAATGAACTTGATTCTTACTGAATCTCCAACATGGGTTTCTTTGCACACAACACCAGTTTGGAATATATGGCCTTTCCATTAGGCATCTAGAGGAATCCTGGGTACCAACCAAGTCTCTCCTCTCCTCCCCTGGTCACCTGCCCCTCTCCTGCTAACGTCAAACTTTCCAAGGTCCCCCAGCGCTCGTGGTCTAGGACAGAAATGTATTTATTAGGCCAAAATGAACAGAGTGTGCATGAATGAGAAAATGAGTCCAGTCTGTTCAACTAGGGTTGGGCAAGCTTGTTTTGCCTGATTTAGAGGCCATTCAAACATTGTGGGTTTGAACATTACTGCATTAGTGTTTCACTTAGGAAAAACTGTGAAAATAAAAAAAAAAAAAAAAAAAATGTGACGAGAAGGGGAAAAATCCAGTGGAAACACAAATAGTGTATAACGTATATGGGATCCCCACTTATGCCAGCACAGATCTTCTAAGCTCTAATACATTGCACAGGCTTCCCATCAGCTAGAAGTTCCTTTGGTATATAGCCCAAAAAATAAAAATTAAAAAAAAAAATTCTGAATCACCACAAAGAGATGGAACAGGTCAGAAGAAATAGACATACATGCCAACTACAGCTGGTCCTAAACTCCGACCCGTCTTCATTTAGACTTTGAAATCAAGAACAGAGAACTAATTTGCAAAGCTCCATGTCACTCACACTGCCTTGGGTGAATCACAATAGCCTTCTGCATCAACAGGACATGCTACAAACTCTCCACAGCTCCTGCAGTTGGGTCAGTAGCTTTCTCCCTCCCTCAGCTGCACCTGGCTGCATGTAGGACTCCCAACAGCCCAGCTTTCTGGAGGTAATTATCAGTGGTCATTTTACATCCCTCTGGGGACAGGACCCCCTAACAGGTGACATTATATTAGGGCCCATCAACTAAAGAACAAGTCCTTCAGGTTCAACAGCTAACCCTGAGAGGACAGCTGGTCTCTTCCCAGACTTCACCTCAACAGCAGCAGAGAGGAAAAGTGTGAAAGAGACATGCTTAGTGCAGGGAGTAAAAGCAAGCAGAGGACATACAATGAAAAAGAAAATTGGGCACCAGAGAAGAAACTTAAGGTACTGAAGGAACAAGGATCTCCTTGCCAATCTGACCATTTAAAATCACCTCCTCTATCACACATCTCCATTTCAAAAGCAAAAACCCACAAGGAATCAAGTGGAAACCCAAGTGAGAATAGCCTACCTCCAGAGGCATTTTCTCCAAATCTTAAAGGTTGATTTAGGTGAAAACAGAGACAAGAAATAGAGAGATGGGATGCTGGCAATGGACCTTGCTTACCTGCATGTGAGCAAGATCCAGTGGTAGAGAGCATGGTCTGACTGAGTGCCTCTCCCACAGCCAGCACCCTGCAGCCCTCATCTTGAGATCTGCCAGCCCCAGAGACCTCACTCAGGTCATTAACTCCACCTAAAACACCATTCCTTCCTCCTCCCCTGTCCATCAAGCACTTTAAATCCCCACACCTGTGTGGGTTCATCCTCTGCACCCATTTACACCTGGGCTACACTCCTCCTCGCTAGCAGGTCCTGTAAGCTTTGCTAACGAGAGAGAGGTTGTGTTTGTGTCAAGAAACCCCCAGAAGGCACCACCATCACATTGGGCCATCTTTGCACCCTGCCCCTGGGCTCCTTGTGCCCAGAGGATACTCTCAAGTCAAGCACAGTTACACAGATGTCAACAGGAGTGCCCTAGCCCTGCCCTTGCCTGCAGTGCAGAGGAAGATGCTGTGAGCCCTATATGGCAATGACCCCACACAGGAGGAATCCCTTTTCTTCTCCATAACATCTCTGACTTCCCCCCCACCTAATCTATATTTTTTTTCCGGCCCATGTATACTTTCCAGCTCGTTTCCTCTTGCGGTTCTCATTTCCCGCTCCTAGGAGGTGAGCTCATGCGTTTCTCAATTACCAGCCAAAGAAAGAGAGAGGGAGAAAGCAATCTTATGGAAACAGATGAAGTCATGCCTGTGCAAGGCCACACTACAGCTTGTGCTTACAGAGCCATGATGCAGACACTGCTGCCCCCAAACCTGGCAGGGCAGCCCAGCTCCCCAGCCCACAGCTGAAGTTCTTGTGCCGAGGGAAGACGCTCCACCAACACTCAGGGAGTGTATTTGTCCTGCCAGCTTTTCCCTCTCATCCCCCTCCACCCCTGCTTAGGATCCTGCTACCCTTTTGTCCACCCCCAGCGATCCCCATGGATCTTTGAGTCATTCACAGCACGCCCCTGAGTCAATAGGAGCCCACAGCCCGCCTGCGAGGCTCCCGGCACCGCGCTCTGCCTACGGCTACGCGCACGCCGCGCAAGCCACACCAGGGAAATCTAAAGGCAATTAAAGGCATAATACAAGGGGTTGTTTAGAAAAGGTGGTGGGGAGGAGAGAATAAAATTAAAATAAATAAAGGAATGTTTTAATGAGCGCAGCAGTGAAAGCGGGATTAGAGGTGCCTGAATGGCATCTCTATGTTTCCCGTATGGAAGGGAGGGCCGCCCAGCGCAACCAGAGCTGACAAAAAAAATTAGCTGGGCCTCAGGCTCAGAGAAACATTTGGCTAGAAAGGAAAGAAGGTAATTGCTGCAAATGTAGACTAATTCAGGAAGCAGCCAGCCCTACACGGGGCCGGTTCTTGTGCTGTTAGAGTGCTACACACACTTGTGAGTGCTGACTTGAGGGGTGGAAAAAAGCACAGGGAAATCGTAGGGAAAAACAAACCAAGACAGAAAACAACAAATTTCCCCTTCCCACAGCTGATGTGTGCACGGTGCTTTCCTTCCCTCGTCTCTCACTCCCCAAGGACACTTGGGATGTGCTGGGATCCTGCTCTGCCTTGCCTTCACCAGTCCATCCATGGCCATAGGGAGAGCGATGCCAGCGGCTCCCAGAGCGGGGAGCACAGCCCTCCCTTCCCCCTGCCCCAGGAGAGGAGCGGGCTGGAAGGTGAGGCGCAGGGCACAGAGGATGTGTTTACTCTCATAACACCCCTCTGAGGTGGGGAAGTCATAGCCTCATCTGACAGATGAGGAACAGAGGCAAAGTGAGATTAAAGGATTAGCCCAAGGTCACACAGGAAAAGTTTGTAGCAGAAGTGGAAATTAAACCCAGGTCTCTCAGTCCAAAATCAGTGCCTTAAGCACAAGACCAGACTTTCCTAGAGCTGGTCAACCTTTTATATTTGATAGTTTAATTTCAAAGAGAAAAACAGTTTATTTTCTAAATACATATTTTCATAGAAAAGAGAGATGGAGGAGCTCATTTCCTGGAGGCAGGAGCTGCTTAAGATCTTATTTATTTCTGTTTAACTTAATTTTTTTAGGTTTTAGCATTTCTGATGGTGAAAAAAAAAATACTGTAGAAATTTCAAAGCACAGGAACACATTTCTTTTTGTTTATAATTCATCATGGGAAATATTTTTCACTTTCCAGCCAGTCCTGCCCTGCCTCTCTTTGCCTTAACAGGTTTTTAATACCTTTTTTTTTTTTTTTTTTTTTTCCTCATAGCCTCAACTAGCTTAGAAAGCCCATATCTAAACAGAGGCCTTTGTTGGACAACACTACTGTCACTAAAACCCTGTGTTTCAGAAAGGTACTTTACAAATGAATACAGGCAACAGGTCCATGCCTGGACATATGTAAGCTGCAAAGGACAAATCTGAGTTAGACCCCAGCTGCTGCTGACTCTGCTCATCCAGTCCCTGCCCAGACCATGCCTCCCTCTGCTTCTGGCTCTGAAACTCCCTATTTTCTTCCTTTTTATTGTGCTGCCAAGTCCAGTCCTTCCAAAACACATCTTCCTCTTGGCTCTGAAGCCCCTTGGCAGGGGAAGGCAGCCCCATGCCTCCTCACACATGGGCCAGCTGAGGTCCATGGAGGAGCAACTACTTGTCCTCAGTCAACTAGGAGACCATCAGCAGAGCTGGGGAAAGTAGATGGGTTTCATTAATACAGAGCCTCTCTCCATTTAGACATGAGAAATCCAGCCCTCACAGAGGCCCCTAGGAATTTACCATCTCCATCCAAAAGGGGAGGTTTTTCACCCCGAGACACTAAACAGCAAGAAAGCTACATGAAGCAAACACGACCTGAGGCTGGCATATTTAAAGGTGACTTAAGGACCCAGACATTCAATCCCCATGAAAACAAATGAGAATCAGTTGGCAGAAAAGGGCTGTCTTATATTCATGCCAACCAAACGGTTAAAATTAGTTACAATTGGTAAAGCATTTTGGAGAAAATGTGGAACACTTATATAAAAGCTGAGTGTTGCTCAGAAACAAAGATCTCTTTTCCTGTAATTGTGTTTAATGATCTCTGAAGAACAAGCAGACAATCCACAAGGATGACTACCACCATCACATATGTTCTTGTGACAATGAGGGAATTAGGCTGAAACAAAGACTAATATACTATCCTTACAAGGCAGTTTTCACTTCTAGTTTGGCTCCCTCTTTACTTAAATACTTACTTACACAAGCAGGCAAACTGTGCATCAACGATGAAGTGTTCCACCAGCAGAAAACAAAATGTATTATGACTGGTATCAGTCCAGTTTGCCCTGGAGATATCTAGACACTCACCTACTACACAGAAAGATTTCAGTCTCCTCTCTCACTCCCAGCTGGGTTGTGTCTGGTCCCCAGTATCCACCACTCTCCTGTGAGCTGGGGAAGGTCACCTAGGAGCAGAGCTTCAGCAGCATTGCAAGGGCAGGTCCTGGATCATTCAACTGACCTCCATGCACTGAAAACTCCGCTTTGAGCTCTTTCTTGACTTGTTTCAGTCCCAAGGAAGCACAGTTCCTCCCCTCTGGGACAAGCTCTTGAGGCTGGCTGACATCTGCAGCAGTCCAGAGCACCCTGCACTGCCAAGTGAAGAGCTCACTCACGAATTTTGACTCACCTCAGTTGGTGCAGATAACAAGAGCAGCACAGACCTGTGTGTGCTGCCCAAAAGATGTTCAAGACCACCTGGATATTTTTGCATCTGGGCTGTGACTGCACCTTCTCTTTTTTTCACTGCTTCCCCCCATTATCACCTTAGTTATCAGGGAGTCAGAAACTAAATTTACCTGTGAGTCCATGTGCTCACACATAGGTAGCACAAGGGCAGGGTCCTTGGGCAGCTCAGTTGATTTGTGGAGGTTTGTCCCCTGTGGTCAATGTTTGTCAGCTTCCTGAGGACATGCCCACAGGGAAGAGGTGCAGAGAGGTCTGAACACACCCACAGGGCTGCCTGGAAGCTTTGGGGGCAACTGGTCCAGGCAGGTGCCAGTGAGCTGGACTTCATCCTCTTTTGCAGGTCAGGTCTGGGTGCAGGACAGAAATCCCCAGAGGAAAACTTCTCTAGACTGGAGCTAACATTGTACAGGCAGAATGTGGTTTGCACTTCTTTGTCACAAGTTCTGGGTAAGGTGAAGCGAATTCCTGGAAACTGAAGGGTTTGGCCACTGGAGTTGTAGACTTGGAAAAATACTACTTCTGGCTACGATGATTTATTTATAGTTGCAATTAAAGACAAAAAGCCTCTTCAGAGAGGGAGGATGAAGTGGAAACAAGGCCAGGCCTAGAAACCTAAGACTACAGGGATTCCCAGAGCAAAATTAATCAGGGAACTGAGTTGTTTTCTATTTTTTTTTTTTTTTTTCTAAAGGGTTATCTATTTATTTTGCTTATCTGCCCTCAGCTTTGCAACAACCACATCTCTGGACCTTCCCCATGAGCTTTGGAAACAGGCCAAACACTAGAATAGAGGCTGGGGATGGGTCTCAAAGACTTGTAAGCCTTCAGCCACCAAAGCCATCTTACACCTTATCCCTGGAGCTGTTCTCTGCCTGGCCACAACAAAGGTAGTGACAGCTTTGGGCAGTGGCAGTGGAGAGAACAAGGAGAGCCCAAGGTCACTAGCTGCATGGAAGAGCAAGGAAATACAAGAAGGCAAGAAAGAGGCCAAAAGTTCTTACATCTACAAAAAGAAATGTGTGTGGTAGGATTTTCTCTGTGCTGGCCTTTGATTTACAGCCTGCCAGTGTATATATTATTCCAGCTCTTAAAAGAGTGGGTGTGGTGCAAACCCCCAGACAACCTTTTGAGATGGAGCTCTGTAGATGTCTCTTTATTCCTTTTAGATCCAGTTTTTGGCCCTGCAAATATCCCCTGATGAATACAAGATCTGGCTCCAGCCACCATGACTTGGATAACAAATGAAGTGGGGAACTGCAGATCAATTCAAACAGCAAGACAAGTCAAAGGAGGTGCTTCTTTGCTGTCCCAGTGCTGTCCCACCCCTTCTGACCAGGGGCTCCAGTCGGGAATTCCAGGCTAGACAGGACCTCTGATCTCTGCAGCAATCAGAAAAGTGCCCAGAGAGACCAACACTAGGGACAGTCTCTCACACAGAAAAGCCAGGGCTGCTTCACTGTAAAAGACTCTGAAGTCAGCTCTATCTGTTCATCCCTGAGTCTGGACTCTCATGCCTCAGCTTCCCTCTCCAGGCTGCAGCAAGAGCCCTGGACAGCCTCCAGTGTCATTACCATGTGCAAGCACCTCCAACTAAAAGGCTGCTACAGGTTTCCCCCTCAACCTGCATTGCCCCTTTTACTTACTGCATTCCAGCCTGGAAGAAGAGGCCACTACTCCCTGTTTACACACTTTGCTCCAAGAGAGGTTTTTCAGTCTCTTGGAGCTGCCTGACTTCTGCACTGTGACAAGAAGCTGCACTACACCACCCTTCATGCAACTGTTCCTGCAACTTTCCTTTTACTCTGCATCCACTGGAACACATGGGGACTGCTAGCAGCAGTTATCTTTAGACAGGTACAAGAAGCACAGCTAAAACCCATGGCAGAGAGGTGGTAACGCTCCCTAAAATGGGGAAGAAGCAAGATCAGATGAACTTTAACTCACAGGATTTATAGGACTGGCTGAAGCAATTAGCAATTACCTATTTGTCTCTTATCAAGGATGTCTGAGGTGCATGACAGAGAGAACAAAGCAAACTTTATGCCTAAAATTAAATAAGCTTGTGGATTGCAAAAGGAAGAAAAGTCAGGTTAACTACAATTCCCAGGAGAAAAAGTCTGAAACATAAATAAATAATGAATAAATACCACAAAGTATTCGTAAGCACAGAAGATAACAAAGCAAAGTCTTGGGCTAATATGGATTTAATCAGAAATAATTTGGATCCAGCTAAGCTAATTTCCCTCTATGACAGGCTGCATGGATAGCAGAGAGGCCATTACATGTCTTGACTTATAAAGCTTCAGAGGCATAACATCCTCCTAAGAGATGAAATAAATGGTCTCAAATAAACTCTCACAGAGCAGATGCAAAAGTGACTGGAAATATGATACTTGGACGCTAACTATCAATGGGTCGCTGTCAAAACGAAGGGATTAACCCAGCAGAGCTGTACTGTGTTTGTTGTGAGTCCAGATTTCTTCAAAGTTTTCTCTTAACAACTTGAGCCATTAGATAGATTGCATGCCTGTAAAATACACAGCTGCTATGTAGCTGGGAAGAACGGCCTGAAGACAGGCTTGAATTCTGATCTTGACAGTGGGGAAACGCCTGAAAAAAAAATTGGACCCCATTCAGTACAGATAAGGATAGGGAAAACCTGTCCACAATTCCTCAGAAAATTATGGAGAGCTTTGAGATGGACTGCAAGCTTAATAGGAGTCAGCCATGTCTCATGACTACAGACAAAAGACAAATGTTGTCCTGGGTTGTACAAACATGAGTCCAGCCTGTAAAACATGTGGAGAAACCCTTCTGCTCTGGTCCACATGGCAAGGCCCCAGCCAGAGTGTTCATCTGGTCTCAGGACAGTGAACTCCAAAAAGATGTACATTGACAGGAAATAATTGGAGGAAAGCAACACAATCAAAGATTCAGGACCAAATCACCTGCGTGGAGAGCTTTGAACAAACTGGGGGTTTTCATGGGGTTGTCCATCACAAAAGAGAGACCCATCAAGAGATAATACACACTAGAGTTTTCAGGCTCCTGAAAATGTCACCTGCCTTTCTAACCCCAGGCACTGGCCACTCTCCGCTTCAGAAACACAGAGCAGGTAATCAATACACGCTTTGGGAAAACATGGCATGTGATGGAGGGTGGTCCACTGAAGACCACAGTGTAAGCAAGAACTTTTGGCCCACAAAGAGCAGGAGCTACTGAATACCCTTTGCCTCCAACAGCCCACCCAAAAGGCATCGCAGAGGAAGGCAGTTCCTGCATCCTGAGAGAGCAGCTGGGCCAGAGTGCGTGTGAGACCTTGATTAAAAACAGGCTGCTCTTCACATTTCAGCTCTGCTTCTGGCAATCTGTGAGAACTTCCTCATTCCTAGAGGGTCTCCTCATCCCAGATGAGGGAGCTGGTGTCTGGGGAAGACCTTTAGTATTCATTACAAAAATGTTTCAACCCTCTTGTCAGTCTCTCGTCACTTCACCAAAGCATGCAGACAATCTTATTTTCCAGCAGCACCCACCAGCTCTCCCTTGACTGGCTCTGCTACTCCAATGCCTGACTCACCCCCACTGCTGTCAGTGGAAAATGCTTCCATCGATGCAAAGCACTCCACAGGTTTCAGTGGAACCTGTACAGGGTCCCAAAGCAGTGGTACTGAAACATGAGGAACCCACAGCTTCCACAAGAGACTTGAGAGGAGGGGGCAAACCCTGGAATACAAGTGGAAGAGCATTACACTGTACCAGAATCATGCAGAAGGCACAGCAAGAGCAAGCCACGCAGCTCTGCAGGTTTGGGATGATCTCCCCTCCCCAGGCACACCAAAATGCAGAGGTAACACGGCTTTCCTGGGGAAAGGATGGAATGCCAGTCCCTGGTGGAGCTGCAGTTCCCATCCCCAGTCACAGTGGGTGAGATACCATGCTCCCAGCTAGAGGGAGAGGAGCATCCCCGAACACCCAGGGAGGGGCATCTCCAGTGCCTAAAGAGCCTAGAGGAAGGCCCAGACAAGAAGAACAGCAAACAGCAAGCAAAGCTCTGTGGAATATGAAAGGAAGAAATAAGTAAAAGCAGATGGAGTTGTGCCACAGAGGGCTTTTCCCTTGCATCTCTGGCATTCCAAAAACAGTCACCTCCCCTGCCCAGATGGTCTCTGTCCTCACTGAACTGGGCAACTCTGTTCCCAGCTCTGTCTGGCAGCCCTTGTCCATGGGGAATGCTCAGAATCCCAACACACACATTGCAGACAAATGTTTAACCACTTCCCTTGCTCCAAAGCAAAGCCATCTGCACTGGAGTCCCAGCACAATGAAAGCATAACTCAGGTGCAAAGCTGAACAGGCCAAAAACCTTTGAAACCTTCATATAGTTTGTTATTCCCCTTGTTTTTCCAGGCAGGTTCAAACATGGTCACATTAATTAATTAACCATTAATTCAAATACCACTTAATGCAGAAGTTCACGTTGGTTCAGTTACATCAGGGCAACGACTGATCTGAGCAGGGTCTGCAGGGTCCATTTGGCCTGAACCATTTCCTGATTCATCCACAGAGTATTTTCTCAGGGATCTATCTGATTTCTTTAATAATAACTTCCACTTAACAAATGGAAGTTTTTGTATAGGTCAATTCTAACCAGTACCTGGTCTGGACTGGAAAGATCTCTGTATGTTGCATACCCTGCTGTAGATTTGTTTCTAGCTTAAAGATGGCATCCCAATCACACATAGACCTGCACTCTCAGTGAAACACTGGTGTTACTGCATCATGACAAGAAGTTATATTGCTTTAAAGGCAGCAGCCCAGAGCAGTATAAATTTTTTTTGCATAGACTCTCAGATCTTTCCCTGAAAGCAGGGGACAGCAATTACTCCTGAACCAAAACAACCATGCAACAGTGGCAGTAAATGATTTGATTTGTTTTTTGGAAAATGCTGTTTTCAAGCCAGGCCAATAAAAGTGATCCAATATCCAAGGCATTTTTGTCACTTGTTAAAAACACCAAATTGTCCTTCCAGCTAATTTACTACCATAAAATCCAGTACATTTTAATTGCTGACTAATTTGCAGAGATCTTACTGGGCCTGTGTCTTAGGTCTGCTCTGAAGAAAGAACCCAACAAGATTGTCAGGGAAAGACCAACATGGTCTGCAGCCATCGAGGAAACCCCTCACCAGCACTAAAAGTTTGGCTGTATCTCATCTGCAGCTGATGGAAGTCCATGAAAAAGTAAGTGCCTTCATGAATGTAACTCCACCCAAGTCATTGCCCAGTTGAAGGTGAGGAAACTGCTTTACACTGCAGAGCTGAGAGCCTTCTTCAAAGAGTAGACACACATCATTCCCCAGCTGAGCATTTTATATGCACACCTAGCATTGTAAAATCCACTATTATATTTTGATTTCAGTAAAAACAATGGCTTCTGAGGGATATAGATGTGGGCTTAACAAAAAATACTAAACACTCCTGCTGGACTATTTACCATTTTTAGTAGATTTTAGGTGACAGATCATGACTTTAGGTTCTGATCATGACTTAACACACCCCTTTTACCAAAAGATGACAAATGTGTGGCTAGAAACAATTGCTGTCATTCCACTGCCTTTGGTGCTGACTAACCATCAATACAGGGCAATGTTTTTATGTAGCTGCTCTCAATTTAAAGCAAAGTTTACAAAATGGGCATACAGAGAAATTTTGGTGTTATTTATGGTTATCATGAGGGTAAAGGTAATTGGCACTCCTGATGGTGCTCACTGCTATGCAGATGTGGAAGAGATGAGTCTGGCTGCATCAAGTCTAGCATATATATGTGTCTGGAAGACAAAGCCAAGAAACAAACAGCCCAGGAGAATCACCTACCAACTTCTGGCCACCAGGGATTCACATGCTCAGCTCACAGGAGCAGCAGTTCCACACTGCCACCTTGGCAGAGGAGCTCAGAGGGATCACATCCAACAGTGATGTGATCCCTGCTCGATGTGACCAGGGCCAGGGAAGGGAACAGAGACTTGGAGCCACTCACCTGAGCTCACAGAGCCACTGGACTCACAGGTCCTGCAGCCAGCTCCAGCCTGCTGCCCACTTGCCCTCGCTGTCAGTCTGCCAGGGGAGAGTCCAAAGGACAGGTTCAGCTGCTCACACACATGTGGCTGCTGACACGTGGCTTGGGAGAGGGAAGATAATAACAGATCATCTAAGGATAACATAATACTGTATATCAGATCATGCTGAAAGGGGCCCAAGCCAAGTAAGCTTTTTTTTGTCCCCTCTTCAAAGGAATTTCCTCGTGTATGCATGTTTTATTCTGAAGATTACATTTGTTTGCCTAGAAGAGGAGATTATTCTGCAGACTATTTTCTTTAAAGAAAAAAAAAAATTAAGAGTCTTCCAGGTTACTAGAAATATTCACAAGTTGTTTTTTTTTTTTTTAAGGAAAGACCAAATGCAAGAAAGGCGTACAATAAGCATGAAGTGAAATAACAGAAATAATGGGAATAAATTAATCCTTTGGGTTTGCAGACTAACCCTGCATTTTCTCAACCATGCTTAATTCATGTATATCTTAATATCCTGGTTTTCTTCTGCATCTAGGTCTACCTGGCACTGCCAGGGAAGTTCCTTCCACACTTCCTCTGAACAGAGAAACAAGGGTGAGCAGTTTTCATGGGTTTTATATTTTCAGCCAAAAGCACACCTTCTACTCTTTCACCTCTATTCCCTATCCCCATAATCAAACTACAAACTCATCAGGGACAGACATGTGCATGAGGAAAAAAAGGACTAAGAAAAGTCTCCCCATAGCACTTTACCAAGGTCATTTGGGCTGCATCTTCACAGTTTCTCAGCCTGAAGAGTCCTATTCTATGTTTCAGCCCATTTTGACTGCTAAAGGTTCTTCCATTAGACACATCTTCTGCAAATGGAAATTCACAGACAATATATTTACTTTTCTTATCAACTTTTCACCCCTAAACTGTAGGCTTTTCAAACACAGGACAAAAACTGCTTATCTAGTTTCTCTCCCTCACATCCTTCCAGCACTCAGGCAATTTAATCCTATTCATCATGCTTGTCAACCATGTCTGAACTTTGTATAACTTTGCAATTAAGGACTATTTGTGGTCTCACCACATTCTTCGCCTACACCTCAAAAAGTGGCACATCTTAATATCAGAGACCATTCCAAGTCACAAATGACCTCTTGAAATTGTCCAGTCCCACATGCAATTTGAAGCAGGGCCAGCTAAGAAGAGTTTGTGCTAGACCTTGTCCATTCAGGTTCAGAATATCCCCAAGGAAATCAATCCCACATCATCTGTGGGCTCTTACTCTTGTGTTCCACAATCCTCAAAGTGACAGGCATTTTTTTCCTAATAGTTAACAGAAATTGCTATTTTTTGAAATTGTGTCTGCTGCCAACCCTATCACTGTCCATCTCTGAATCAAACAGCCTGGTTTTCCAGGCTCCTTTTGGGTACTTCTAACCAGTATAATGCTCACACAGCAATTTCAGTCTCAAATTTGGACTTTGACCAGGAAATCAGAGTAGTTCCTTCCACAGCAGCAAAGGAAAGCTGAATGCTAGAAGGACATTGCAACCAAAGTTTGTGAAATAACTGGGAGTCTTCCCATCACAGTCAATAAGCTTGGAGTTAAATCCAGGAAGTTGACAGATAGCACAGAGAAATAAGATTTGGAGATGCATTTTCTTAATAGCTTAAGGCAAATTGTTTTTTAAAATTTGTCCCTGCATGCATGGATTGCGTATCAGATCCCTTTTAAATTCCTGCTGGAAAAAGAAAGAAATAAAAAAAAATTCTCATTTGGTACTCAAAGAATGCTTGGCATAAGTTAGAGAGGATACGGTATAATTTTTCATGAGTAATAAATGTTTAAGTCATGCTTGAAACACAAAATTCAATTCAACTTTAATTAGAGAGGCGTCACTAAAGCTCTTATTATGATTTTATAGGCCACAGAGGAGATCAGATCAAATTCTCGAGTTACACTGAACAGGGCAGGAAAGGCAGGGAAGAGATCACAGGCAGGACAATCCAGCTCATCCACACTCTGCTATTTGTGTGTTACTATTAAAACCTACCTGATCCAGAAATGACTAATTTTTAAGGATCCCTAGTACAGACTGTAATGCTACTACACATTAGGGCTTCAAAAGTATTGTTGCCTGGTCTACACCATGCCATGGACTAAACCTTTGGGAGGAGCTGGAGCATGTTGAGCAAACTCTGCTAGGCTGTTAACCAAGTATGATCAGATACTTTCCCAGCTGCAGCAGCAGCAGATTTGCCATAGTCTAAGGCTGTTGGTATGTCTCTCTTTTTTTTTTTTTTTTTTTTATACTCCCCTCAAAATAAAAAGGACAGACCTGCAGAGCAAAACCAAAAACAATTGAGATGGTCCTCCAACGTGCAGAGCCAGAACCCCAGAATCTGCTGTCAAGGGAAAGCAGTACAGAGGATTTATCACAATTCACTATCTGGATTGTTTGCTGAGAGTGGGAGATAATATTTCTGTTTAAAAATAAAGAGTTGGTACCACAGGAACACAGCTGCAGGTATGACATCTCTCGTGACCTCCAGAACTCAGGTGGAACTCAGGTTCCATCATTTTTTCTTTTCTTCTGCCACCTAAGGCAATAACTAATCTCTTAACACTGGCTGAAGACACATGATTTTATGGGAAACACAAATCAAGACACTACAGGTATTAAAGGTGGACAGGATTACTTTTTTTAAAATACTAAATAGTTTTATTTTGAGAATATTTTCAGCAAAATGGCCATGTAGCCACATCAAGTCCTGCAATAATTTTTGTTCAATTTTTTGCATGTGTTGCAAGAATAGCTGGAGTATGGGAAGAAAAAAGAAAAAGAAAGCAGAGAAACTTACAGTAAACCATAGAAAACAGTAGAAAAATGATGGTACAGAAAATACACCAGTAGGTATAACTGTGATCCAGTCAGGCCAGATAGGGTAGGAAATCATACCTTGGAGACGTCCCATTAAAAACAGACAGGTTAGTGTTGCACAGGCCTATCCTGCAATTCTTGAGAAATCAAGCAGTGAAATGGGCTCTCCCTGGCTCCTGGGCTCTGACAACATGTAATAGGACAGATGAAACAAAATAAAGATTGAAGGAAGGGAAGGCTGGAGGAAAAGAAAAAGAGAAAAACCACACAATCTTTGCTATTAACACCTTAAGAGACACTATATAAAGAGGTGGAATTGTCCACAGGTAAAATCAGGGAATGACAGATTAAAATCCTTCCCTTCATGGTAAGGGCAGACTCCTTGGAGCAGCAGTAGTACCACAGCCATGAGTCTAGAGAGTAAGGAGTGGCAGGGGATAAAAATAACTTATTCTGCATATAGTTCACACCTGCATGCTTATGTCCACTATCTTTACTTTGAAGAAGCCATTTTCAAGGAGAAGACACTGAAGAGCCTTACCATACCAGGAAGGATATTTCCTTTCAGTTATTCCTCTTTCTCATCACACACCTTTGCAGTTAGTGTTTGCCCAGTGGCAGAATCCCTACCAAGTAAGTATTGACAGCACTGTAGATCAGGAAGGTTATTCCCACAAAGATTTACCTTGGAAGAAGCTGGCCCCCATCCTGGAGCTGCCTTGTGCCATTCCACACTCAGAGGGATGTATGTGTGTTCAGCATGTTTCTTTGGCAAATTAAGATCTCTAAATTTTGCCATCAAAACAGGTGCTAAGGCCCCAGATGTTAGCAAGCACCAGAGCCAGGAAGAGAACTCAGTGCTTTAATCCATCTCAGCCATCTAGATCCCAATGCAGCTTACCACACTTCATGGTGCCTTCCTTCTCCCACCTGTTTTCCTCAGTTAAGCTGTGCTCCTACATCCCCTCTCTGTTGCTTAGGTGAGAATCAATTACTTAAAGAAATGCATCAAAACAATTAGGCTGCTTGCTCACCTAATCCAGTAAAAGAGATCTACTGAAAACTTTGCAGACAGATATGTAAGAAAGATCAGTGTTTCTTACCCAATCTTTCTCCTGGGATCAGAATACGGTTGTGAAATAGATCAGAATTCTGTTTTCTTCTTTCCTTTCCTAAGTTTGTGTCTGAGGGCTTAATTTTTATTGGGATGGTGTTGCAAACAAGCCAGCCAGGGGCTTCAGAAAATGTCTCTCTCCCTGATACTTCACAAGCAAGTCCAAACATTCTTCAGATGGTCTTTGGAAATTATCTGATGCAAAGGGGCTCTAACTCTGATGTGGACATGGTTAAAAGCTGTAAGAAGCTCCCTGGGCTGGAATGGCACCTACAGGCTTAACGTATTTACATTAATCAAGATTCAATCAAAGGCTTATTGGCACTCTCAGTCTGTGTGCCTGCATTACAAATAGCAATACAGATTTCTGGGAAGGTTTAGTCAAGGCCTTAGCATAACTTGCAGCTACAGTACAAAAATACATAAACCATATAAGGTTACACAGTTCATTAAATGTTAGCAATATGCTTAAAACTAAAACTAAGGCATGCACTTTATATACAATTTTGATTGTCTATAATCCATGTCAACACAGCTGTGCTACAGACCTCCTAAGTCACTGTTAGCAAGTCCATCTGCTTCACTGAACTGTGTCTAGTTTTCAAATAATGGCAATTTCTTTAACATTTTATGATTCCTGACTGTGAAAACTGCCTCTTGCGTGAGCCCGTGTCAAAATCTGACTAATGTTGCAAACTGTGTGGTGCAATGAGATTTTGTTGGCAGTTGGAGAAACATAAAAATGTTAAGACACTTCGCAAAAGTTTCACAAAGGAGTCACTGAATAAATCTTTTAATCTCAAGTAGCACGTACTTCATTACATCAGCATTTTTCAAGGAATGTTCCTATTGTCAATGAAAATTAGCTCCAAGAATCTGAAAGCAGGAGGACTTAACAAGGGAAGCAGAATCCTAGAGTTATGGCTTGTGTGTCAAGCATTCTGTAAAAAAACAGACTTCTGAAAAGCTGGCTCTTCCGCTTTACAAACACTGGCCTTTACTACCCCAGTAAGACCAAAGCAGATAATCTTTACTGGAAGATTTTGGACAGCTCTCAGTTAGAGAAATGTCATCATTCCCATCTGTTTTGCTGTGTACTATATCCACGGAAACTTCCCATCATTGGTGACAGGACTGGCTCTGGGACCTTAACTCCCAGGCTAGATTCCCTACACGCTCTCTAAGAGCGAGGGAGTGTTTATAATGGTGCTCAACTTTTTTGTATTCTCCTCAACAGTAGTCACTATCCAAATTAATGAGGAGATTTAACTATGTGAAAACTTTGAAGAGCTGGTGATAAGTTGTTTCTGCGTAGAATAAGCACAAATATCAGATTCCTAAATCAGAATAATTTTTCATAACTTAGTGGCTGAAGAGCTATTTTCTCCCCCCCTGACTTCATTCAAGTACCATCATTTGCCTTCAGAATGGTCTGGCTAGTCTAAAATCAAACCTGGTTTTGCCAACGATAGAGAAAATCTGTAACAAAACTTTGCATAGAAGCAGGTTGTAACCTGCCTTACAGAAAAGTCAGCGTTTCAACCTAACAACAAGATCCTTAAATAATTCAGTCACATAAAACAAGAGGCCATATAGCTGCCACCTCTCAAAAGTACCTTTTATATGGCAAACAGAACAACAAATCCAGCCTATTTTCAGACTCAGCAATGGCTGTGGATGTTTGTTCTGCCTGATCTACAAACCCTAGTCAGTGCTGTAGGTGTGCTCTCAGACAATCTGTTGCACATTTACCGTGTGCCTTTCAGACTTCATCTGTTCCTCACAGGAAGCCCAGACATTTATACCTTCTGCAGACATCTCAAATAAAATGAATAATATCTGGCCAGCTCACTGCTGAAATGAGAGAACCAAGAAAAGTGATGTGAGTCAGCAGCTCCAGCTATTGCTAATACATGGGTATCGAGTCTAGCCTGAGCCCAGGGTAATGCACGCATGGAGGGAGGCCTGTCCCTCTGTGCCATGTGCATGGTGGGCTGATCATTACTAAAAAGGCTTTTCCCCTTGCCAGGGACTGACTTGCAAGGCAACAAAAATTCTCTTGGTGTGAAGGCAAAGATGGTGCTGCAAGAGCTTCACAGCTTGGCAGGAGGTACCACGAAGCACAGAGCAACTCTGGGGGAGAGGGTGTTTCAGTCACCTCTCCACTCTCTCCCCATCTTCTTCTCAAGAGAAAGACTCCATTGCTTCACCTTTTCATGCAAAACAACTCCCCCCACCTGGCCCTCTACTTTTCTCCTTGAGAGAAGAGTGGCAGAGCAGAGGCCCTCTTCTCTCCTGCACTCATGACCAGGAGACATCCTGTCCTTAGAGCTGTGCTGTGACCAACATTGTGCTCAGAGCAGGAGAGAAGAGGTAGGTGCTCACATGCTTCCCTTCTGACACAGCCATCAGATGTGCCAACACAGCCCTTCACTGCTCAACATCTGCTTCGTTGCACCCTAATTTCTTCCCTGAGTGCACACAAAGACAAGCTAGACCATTAAAAAGAGATCATTCAGGGAACAAATTACTTAAATGCCTACCTCTCTTGTGCTCCTCTACTTTCTCCACCCTTCTCCCATGGGAATAAATTCACATAACCTCCATTAAGCTAACACTTTGGACACCCAAGGCAAACATGTCCTGGGAGATCCCAGCATGACTGGGTGCTGGGAAAACATCAAGCACCCAACTCCGTCACAAACCAGAAAATCACCTCACCAAAAGGCTCTTGCAGTTCTCAGAAAGGGGACGTACTTGGAGTAACTGGAAAGACCTTGACCTGGATGCAATGGCCCAGTGGTACTGCTCAGGCTGGGATCAGAGAGAGGCAGAGGCAGCACTCCAAGAGGACAGCGCTGCTAGCCAAGATACACACTGAGACTTGGGACCTGTTTTAATTATTGTTTCATTTCTTTCACTGCTCAGGAACATGTAACAAGCTGAAATGTGTGTTGTGCCTGTAAACATTTACTTTCTTTTGGTCTTGTGCAATGCTATGTCTCATTCTCTTGGATGGTGCCTGGAATGCAGGAATAGCCATAACAGATCAGCTGAATGACTGTCAACTCAACCGTCCACCTCCGACAGTGACCAGCACAAGCTGCTTTAAAGGAAGTTGCTAGAAACCCCACATCAGGCAGTTGCAGATTAAGTTGCCTCCAAGGGAAGTTTCTCCTTTCTGCCATTGCAATTCGTTGTTTGACTCATGCTCTAAAAAAATCAGGAAAGTCTGCTTGCCCATCCAATAACTACAGCTATATTTTTCCCTGTGCCAATTCATGCACTCAGGGTGCTTTGCACTGGTGTGCCTGCCAGCTCCTTTTGGTGGAGCACGACACAGGGTGCAGGTTAATCACACCCGTGCGCAGAGCCGGGACCTCGCCCGGTCAGTGTGGGGCTGCAGCTGCCACAAGCCTGATGGCTCACAGGCCCAGGAATCTGAGTCAGTGCTGGCACACTCTCTGCAGATGCACTCTGGCCCTTTGTACTCTGTGAGCTTTTGGGGATCCTGCCCCTCTTGCTCGCAGGAACAGTTGTTTTTGAACGGCACAGGAGAAGGGGCACGCACGCCATCAACAACTTGTGATCTTCCCCAGGCCTTTGGCAGAGAAATTATCTTGCAATTTGGCAAACCTCACCAGAGGCACAAGAGGCCGGCTGGGGCCACAGCAAAGAGTAGCCAGTCTGGGAGCACCAGCCTCCCCCAGCCCTCCGGCAGGGCTGCCTTGCACTGAAAAGGAAAAGAACCTTTGCCCCTTCTTCTGGGTCCAAGGAGCATCTGCAGCACTGAAACCAATCAAAGCCAGCTGTGAAAAATGAAGGGGAGAAGGCAAGGAAACGCTGATTATTATGACTAGGAAAAACACTATTAAAAAAAATAAAGAAAAGGGAAAAACTGATCCCATATGGGAGGCAAATGAAATACAAATTCAAAACAGGCAATTATGCAGTGTCTCTCACACTGGGGGCTGCGTTCACGTGTGGAGATGCAGCGCCCCGGACCTCTGGAGACACCCCTCTGCTCTGCAGCAGGATTAGTGTCACCTTGGAGCATCCTGGGCTGTGACTAGCAGAGGACTGTTGATTAGACAGCCCCTGCAGGCTGACCAAGGAGTTATCTGAGTCCCCTGCAGACACACACACAGAGTAATCTCAGGTCCAATCATTCCACCAACCCTTTTCCGCCTCCACCTCATATTCCAGGCAACTCTGCTGCTGGCTCCTTGCTCCTTTTGAGATGAGTTCCTCCCCTCCTCCACTCTCACAGGGTCAGCCACATGACTGCCCTTTTGTCACTCCTGTTCTCATTCCACACTTCTCCTTCTTCAGCAGATCATCTCCATCACCCGCCCCATCTGCCTACCCAACATGTGCCCTTCAAGCTGTTTCTGAGCTTCAGCCAAGCCCCTGAAGCCAGGCTCTCAGGGGCAAAACATCTTTACCAAAAGGAGGCTTCTAGGGTGCAGTCCAAGCTCAATCCCCTTTTACACTGCCAGGAGAGAGGGAGGGAAATGCCCACCCCGTACCAGCCATACTGTGAGGCTCATTCAAAATGTTACTGGATCAAAGGGGCCAAAAGCCACCTCTCTTTTTCTTCTCAGGTGTTTCTTCCACTGTTCCTGAAGCACAAGGAGATTCAGCACAATGGGGGCTCATTTCTTTCCGTAGTGGTGACAATCATTCACCCACAGAAGGAAAACTGGAAGACAGCAACATGACATCCCATGTTTGTGGGCTGTGCTCCTCAAAGATAAAAGACTGTCCAGATGTTGAGGGACAGATGGTTAAAGGGTGCATTGCTCAGTCTGCCCTGCTCTTGTGATTTTGTCATAGACATAAAATATTTGGTACTTAGTTCCTTTTTTTTTTTTTTTTAAGAGGCCTCTACTCATAAGTGAGTCTCAGTGTCTATTTAAAAGACAAAGTAATTTCTTGCATAGTGTAGTGGAGAGAAAACATACCAAAACGTGAACTTCAGAGTTCAAACCACAGAAAGAGAAATTAATCCCTTTAAGAAAATTCATAGGAAACCCTCCCACTATAAGTCAGTCTCACATTTTTGGAGTCCAGCTTGGATGGAATAAAATCCCCGTGTCTGCTAATATGAGAACAGAATGCACTTCAGCTATTCAGAGGCACAGCTCTACAGACCTCCCCAAGGCTGGCTTCTTTGCCCACCCTATGCCAGGGCCTGGGCAACATGGATCTGCTTTTTGAGAGCCATTTCTCTGGTGTCTGGATCTTGGGGAAAAGCAGAAGAGAGGGGGCCCTGCAGGCACTCCATTTCTCAGTACTAGAGTGATCCACAACATACCCAGGGCCACAGCCAAATGCATTAGACCACAGCACTCCCAGATCCTACTCAAGAGTCTTCATAATTCCTCTTCTCAAGCCAAGAAAAACAGCAAGCAGAAAACAAATAACAGTGGGCAAGCAGGAGTATTTGTCCCTTACTACAATGGCCTTAAGCAATCAGAGAGGTAGGGCTGATGAACCTTTAATTACTTGTGCAATAATGACCTCCGTTTCCAGCATTCCTTGGCAGGCAGGAAGTGGCTGGAGCAATCAGGGACCTGTTATGCTCTCTTCTCCACAGGCTTGAAATTGATACGAAGGCCCCTCACCCAGCTGGTCACAAGTTTCAAGATACACTCCACACAGAGGTTGTTTATAGCTATTAAAAGCAGTGGAAAGAAAATACAATAAAAACAAAACAGCTCTTTCACTGAGAAGTTATTACTGAACAGCACAGCTCTACAGCTAAGGTGTTCAAAGTTCCTCTGCTACTTTTTTCAAGATAGCTAAAACAGAGAATTTTTTTTAAAAAAAGCAAATTATGAAACCAGCTTTCAACATCAGTACATCAATATTTTGGGTAGTGTGTCATGCTCTACCAAAGAAGAAAAGGAGGGGGCACTTTACACTGAGGACACCTAGATATTAGCCAGAAAGACAAGCAGGGTGCAGAGGAGAGTGATCACCACTAGATAATTTCTGTAACACAAAATGAAGGCAGAAAGATGTTATAGAATTGACCCAAGCTCAGCTGAACACAGTTTGAGAGCTCACTCTCCTGATTCCCAGACCACAGAAATGAGCTTCCTTTTGGGGGCAGGGGGAAATCAAGACGTTCACAAGTGGCAGCTGAAGAATGCAGAAGGGTGCTCTACCTCCCCACAGGGTCTACCACATAACTGGATGTACTGTAGCTGAGACAGCTGCCAAGCCTGATGTCTTTCCCAAGCTCCATCTCGGCTGGGATTCTGCAACACAAGAGAGGCTGATCCAAGGGTCAGGAAAAGAAACCCTGCAAGAGGCAGCTCACAGACTATTTCACTTCCGAAATAAGTTAAGTCTCTTCCCATCCCCATCTCCATCTGCTGGAGTCAGCTTGTGCCTTGACGCACGTGGCACCGACGGCTTCCCAAAACTCTTGTTCTTTTAATATTGCCATTAGCTCTCTGATATCTTGGTTATCCACAGAGACAGTCAGAGTGTGGTCTGCATCCAGCAAAGTTCTTGGCCCTGATATTTTGTGGCAAAGAATTGCACAACACTAATCTAACCCACTGTTGAGTGAAAACATTTAATGTCAGTTTCTATCTTGTCTTCTTTTTTGTTTCTCTGACAGTCCCCATTCCCATGTATCATGAAGTGAGGTGCTTCTGCATAATCCATCCCTAATTATATTGCTTTTAATTTCTTCCTCTTCTAGAATTAATATTTTACAGGCTTTTCATTGTCTTTTTACAAGGGGTCTTTCTCTCTACAATCACAGCTGGCTCCTTCCCTCCCCCTCCTCTTGGAGACAAAGTGGCCAAAACAACATGGTGTGTCCCAGTATTTAAGGGAACTTTTGCAACAGAGGAAGATGTCCTGGGATTGCTGAGCAGCTTTCCCATCAATTAAAATAAGGAACATGGAGATAAAAGGAGTCAACTCCTTATGTTGACTGAAACCTCTGCTCTGTGATCCATTAGGGCAATACAGAACTCACTCGGGTCAGAAAACAGCTGGGTTGAACACAAGACTGAGGCTATAGGCAGACCCATCACTGCCTGTCCTCTTTCACCAGTCAAAAAGGACAAGAAAAATTCCAAATGGCAGAACACCTCTTAGCTCTAAACTCTGCTCCAGTGGAATTATCCATTGCTTTCATTAGCCATTCACTTGCTCTGCCTCACACTGCAGAACTCTGCCAGCCACACGCCACTGCTTGCACTGCCCAGAACCTAGAAGAATGCACGTGCAAAAAATATCCACAGGGATGTGCCCATCTGTTGATCTAATGGCATTCACCCTGCTTGTGCAGCACCCTTAGTTTCTTTTCTAGTTGTTTCAGCACTGTAAGGTATGAAGAAGATCCAGCTGGACAAAGCTGCCTCATCCACTGAGATGCCAGCAAGCAAAAGTAACACCGATCTCCACTTTTCCTCCTCTCTTGGATCTCCAGTCAGGTCACAATCACTATTAAGCCCATCTGGAGAAACTGAAGCATTCAGAAGTTCACTGAGTCATCAAAAGCAACAAAGAGCAGCAGCAGCAGGCTGCCACACAGCTCTGGAAAAGTCCCCTTCAAAACGCTAAATCCCTGGAATGAAGGGCTGCCTTGCTTTATCCACAAGATTATTTTAATGGCACGTTCATGAACTCATCCCAAACTTCATTCAGAAGAGTCAACAGGGAGGTGCTGAGAGAGAGGAGCACCATCTCCAATTTGAAAGCAACCTACCAGGAGAGATCCCATGGTGAGCACCACAGTGTTAAGAGCAACTCAGTTCCAACATCAAATCTTAGGGCATCTTAGCCTCCTCACTGACCCTGTAGAGATTTGCCTGATCAACCCCTAACAACAGAACCCATCTTTGAAGTCCAGGGCCCAGCTACGTCTGCATAAGCAGCAGCAGCAGCATCAGGCCCAACACACATTGGGCAAAGAAGCAAAAGAAACAGCCCACCTCTGTTTCAAAAGGCTTGAAAGTTCCTGCCCTTCTCTTAGTCTAGCTCCTTCCACAAAAACTTTGCATGCAGAGCAGTGTCTCTTGGGTCCCTCATTCTCTTGAGCAAAGTAAACAGACCTCCAGTGCAGCGACAAATGAACAACAAACAGAGGGAGAAGAAGAAAAAAAAATCTTGCTGCCAACTCGAGGATTTTTTCTTGGCATGTTTAATTAAAAAAAAAAATATAATGTGCAAGCTATGCCCCAAGGGTGACCCTGCATAAAGCTTTCTGGCAGCTCCAATGTCTGCCATTTCCCCCTCACATCACCACAGACACCCCATCTCTTCCTGTGCTCTCACCCTGATGCACACGCACACATACAGAGCCCTAAGAATCCTGGCACCCACACGGCTTTTTCTTTTTCAAGCATGCCAAAACAAGCTCAGGTCCTAAATCCCTTTCAGAATTTGGGCTTGTGTGGAAATGTGTTTGCCTCCATCCTATGTTTATTTTCTTTTGTTTTCAGGTTTGTTAGCCCAAGGGCAAATGTTGTTCCTAGCACCAGTTTTGGGGCTGAGTTTTGTTTTGGGCTTTTTTTTTTTTTTTTTGGTATTTATCTTTCAATCAAGTGTTCCTCCTTGCAAGGATAAACAGGATGTTTAGAGACTCTGGGTATGATGACCAGTCTTTGACAGCTGTTGTGAGACACCCCACACTGGGTTCACCATGTGTGCAAGCACTGGCATGGCTGAGTCTGCAGCAGGCTCTTTTCATGACCTAAGAAACCTTCAACAGCTCTGTTTTCAGCACAGACTCACAAGAAATGCACCACACAGACATGATCCAGAACAACTCCCTGGCTTCTCCCTCCATTTAGGAGGATAACACCTGCCCACCCCACAGCCATTCCCTTTCTAGTCCTCTCATTTCACTTTTTTAGCTACACTAAACTATGCTCTGCCTCTGAGAAACGTTTCTTTTCCAGGTGCATACAGACAGACAAGAGTCAAAATACTTCTAAATCACAAATCAACATAGGGAGTTCCCCAAGCCTTTTTTTAGGAACGGAAGTTTTCCAAGCCTTGAATCACTGACATTGGTCTGACTCCTAAAACAAGAACTTAGGAAAATGAAACACAGATGGCACAAAGGGCCAGAATCCAAGAAAGACTTACCTGTCTAAAACACTGTGTGTGACATCTCCAACATCCCAGTCACCACAGAAGAAAACGCACTGCCTAATTCCCCACTGCACAAATTCTCCAAAATCTTAATCACTTTTTATTTGCAGCATTTTCTCACAGCAGAAGGCAGGAAAGGTTAAAAGACTGGTAATTAGTCCTGTTTTGCAATTAAAAGCAATGAGTTTTGCACCAGGCCCTAATTACTATGTTCTCAAGTCACAGAATAAGTGACTGTGATATATTTCCCAAATTCTACAAGCTGGGTGTGTCCGCAACAGCAGCACACACTTTGATAAGCCATACTATACACAAAGAGCTAAATGCTGTCTAAACAGTCATAAATCACTTCAGAAGAAATGGCTCAACCACTAGGTCATCTTATCTAGTCTAAAACCTTTTGCATTTAAAGAAAATAATATTTACAGGAATTACCTCCCTTCTCTACAAACACATGATTCCTGAGCAGCAACACTCAGTTTTCCCCATTACAACCACTCTGTGTAATTCACAGGACAAATGACAACATGTTGGTGACTTTCATGCTGTTTGGGCCCAGCTTATTCAAGAAAATGACTTAGTCCTGCAACGCTGGTCAAGTTCAAACCTTGAAATCTATTCCAGGTAACATTAAACCACAAGCTTCTGGCCTATGCACAGAAAGCACAGCATGAAATTTTATGGTGTGTGTCATTCAGGAGGTCAAAAGGGATTATCACAATGCTCCTTTTTAGCTGTGGTACCTATGAGCCTTGGCATACAAGCCACCCAAAAGCCATGCTCAGACAACTGCTTTAAATTGGATTCTGAGCAGTCCTTGAACTCCACTTCAGGAGAAAGCAGCATTGTCAAGATAATGGTTTTACAGCTTTCACTCCTCCCAGGAAAAATAGCGTTTGCTTTGTGTACCTTGCCCTGTTGCACACACTGAGCAGACATCCACTCTCCAACCCTCACCGCCCTGGGAGCCCTTCCACAAACATGCCTGAACTGAAGAAACAAGACTCTGTCCTACAGCCTGAAAATTCAAATAAGTTAAATAGTTCTCCCAAAATAAAAACCCCAGTTTTGATGTCATTGGGATAACCTGGAAGGAGCAGGAATTCCCCAGCCATTAAGATATTTTCCACAGCAAATCCACATTGGATAAAGTAAGCCAAATTTTCCTACTGCTTCATTCATTCAGCACTGCTAATGGCAGTGGGTCAAGAGTAGATTAAATCATTGAATACATTTTTCTGTCACCCAATGCATAATTTGGGGGTCCCAGTATGGGAGCTGAGTGATGCATTGACACACCTGAGGGATGGGATGCCATTCAGAGGGATCTAGACAAGATCAAAAAGTGGGAATCTTGTGAGATTCAGCGAGGCCAGGTGCAAGGTCCTGCTCCTGAATTGGGGCATGAAGAGATTAGAGGGATGGAACACCTCTCCCATGAGGAAAGGCTGAGAGAGTTGGGGTTGTTCAGCCTGGACTAGACTTTGTGGAGACCTCACTGCAGTCTTTCAGTGTTGAAAGGAGGCCTATAAGAAAGATGGGGATAGATTGTTTTAGTAGGGCCTGTTCCAATAGGATCACGGATAATGGTTTGAAACTAAAAAAGGGTCAGTGTAGGTTAGATATAAGAAAGATTTTTACCATGTGGATGGCATAATACTGGAACAGGTTTCCCAGACAGGTGGTGGATGCCCCATTCCTAGCACATTCAAGGACAGGTTGCTCTGAACAACCTGATCTAGTTGAAGACATCCCTGCTTATCACAAGATTGATGGACTAGATGATTTTTAAAGGTCCCTTCCAATCCAAACCATTCTATGACTCTACAGTCTGGGTAACACAGAAGATAAAGCTACAACAGCTTTACATCTAACCACTTAGCAGCTGTGCTGAACCCTCTGAGGTCACATAGCAAGGCTCAGGTGATGACAAATAGTTACAAGACAGTAAACTTCCTTATCTGCAGGAACCTGTCCCTAGTGCCTACCAGAGCACCACCTACAACACAAAACTCATTCCTAAGGTGTAATGTTACAGGAGTCACTTAGATAGTCACCTCTGCACTGTCTCTGCAATTCATTTTGGTTTGTTTCAAAAAAACAGAAGCAATTGCATGTTCCCTCTGAAGTGTCCTGGTATTGCTAGGATGGCTGGATGGTATTGCATAGCCAGATGCCTTTCACCACCAGACTGGCCAGCGCAGCCACCTGCACATCCACTGGCTGTCCCAGCACGTTACTCTCTTTGGGGGGCTGCACACGTTCAGAGAGGAAAGAAACTGCGTTCAGCACCTCCCTTGCACGTCACAGAAAGCAGCAGCTGCAGAGCTGTGCACGCCAAGTGCAGGACGTGGCTTCTCCTGCACCACAGTGAACATCAGCCTCCTCAACCAAGTCATTGCTCTGCTCCTTGGAGAAGCTGTTCATGTGTATATCCACATCCTTGGCCCACAGATACGGCTGCTGACACAGCCAAGGATAGCTCGACACCTTGGACAGCAGGGCTAGATGTGACCTCACAGGAGCTGCTGACCCTCTACATCACCCAAAACATACATCAGGATGTGCTGGAAGGAGCACAGTAAATTGAACACAACTCAGAAAACACAACTGTCCTAGTTTCTGCGCTTGTTTGCTGTACTTCTCTCTGATACATCTGATATAATCTGTGCCTTTGTGTGAAAATATTCTCTGCTATCTTTTAGCCCACCTGCACAGCCTGGGGGATGAGATTTGTGAAGCACTGAAGCACCAGATCATATTAACAACTAGCACTTCCTCAGAAGCAGTGCTCAACAAGGATCTGGGAAAAGACTCAAGATCTTTTTAATCCCACTTCCACAGCAATCAGGAGCATTAAAGCAAAATAATGGTGGGTCAGGGACTCTTTTCTCTTTTTTTAACCTTACCTTAATTTCACAGGAATACTGTTTTAGAGGTGGCTGTTAACATTGAGGAATGAGTCCCTACCCAGTAACAGTGGGCTGGAACTAGGTGATCTTTTAGGTCCCTTCCAACTCAAACCCTTCTGTAGGATTACATTATTGCTCTCTTATGCAGCTTGAGTATCTGAAAGAATTTGGTTACAGCAACTTCATACAGACATAGATGTATCTGCATCTCTGTTTCTTCCCTTTTGTGCCACTCTAGACAGAAACTTCCCTTGAATATGAGCTAGAAATTAATTGCCCGTGGAGAAATCAGAGAGTAGCAAAGCATGATAGACCTGCACAGAGGCTTTTGATACTCACTGAGCCTAGAGCACATATGGGCCTGCAAGTAAATTTCACTCATCTTTAGTCTTCAATGCCAGTACAGAAGCTGTCAACTCCAACATCTCTTGAGCATTAAAAGGGAAGGCAGAAGGTGATGGTTAATTTTTTTTTTGCTGTTACACCTAAGGCAGCCTCATATATCCAGAACTAATGCACCTGACTGTTGGCTTGCTCAAGGCTGACCAACCAGTTAGGAAGACATATGGCAGCACTAGATGACCCCTTTCCATCTTCACCGTGGTGAGAAAGATCGAGTTACCTACATTGAAGATAAACACAAAAGGACAGTGAAGAAAAAATAGCAAATTCCATATTATACTGAAAGAACACAGCCCAAGTTGCACTATAGGTCATCTCCATACTGATCTTTGAGTTTGAAAAACAGCTCCTTTAAAAAAATGTATTAAACAAAGCAGGGGGGAGGAGGAGGCTGTGCACAGCAGAGACCCTTGCACCGACAAATTCAGTCACCCTACTTTAAATCTGCAGGCCAGCTCCTGATTTAACCCGGAGTTTCACATGTCACTACAAAACTCTGGAAATGTCGCCTTTGCAGATATGCCAAACACATGAACTGTTTTCGGTGAAGTCAGTATTTTTCCACATCTACAATTTGCTGGCAGGCTGAGAGTAGCAAATCCTCCCTTATCTCCCTCCTCTCTAAGAGCATCTCTCTGTTTAAGTACCAGCTAACTTAGATCATACACGATCCCCTTTGGAAAGTGGACAAAGAGAGGGGTGTCAGCAACAAACCACAGAAAGAGGTGGACTGTCATGCACAAGGGAAGTAGCAGGGAGAAAGAGGTGACTAATGAACAGAAGGGGGTGCGTAAAATCCTACTTGGATTGACTCTCTGGAGAACAGCTGTTTCCTTGTAAACATCTTGCTAGCTGTCCAAACAAGAAGTTCAGACACAGAACAAGAAAGGAGAGCACCCGGGTAGAAGCGTTGAAGGCATAGGCTCATTCACTACCCTGCCAATTGCTCCAAGTGGCAGAATTCAAAAGCCAGGGAAACACTAGCTATACATTTAACCCTGCATGTGCTGTATTCTAGCAAACAGCCTGCAGAAATACCTTCTCCATCTGTGAAGTCCTTCCTAGCCCTCCTTTTCCACCACTATTTCTGACACAACAACAGAGCACATTACTTGAAAAGGGAAAAGAGGAAATATCCTCATCAGAGCGAGGAGAAACAGCCACAGAGCCAAGAAATGAAAACACTGAACGTGGCAGCCCAGAAGGCCTAGAAAAGTTCTACCACAACCCTGGCATCAGTAATTTGGAAAAGAGGGAAGAAGAGAAAAAGTAAAAGGAGTCTTTTTATTAGCCCTCAGCACAAAACAGGCTACACTGGCAGAAGCATTTCTATGCCAATACAACTGTATCCACAATGGACACTTGCCAGCACTGCAAGGTAGCTGCGGAGAGGGGAAGGAATACCAGCACAACCATGCCAGTAAACATTCCTAAGGCAGGCTGGTCACAGAGGACAACTACCTGCACTGCACAACAGCAAGCAGAGACGTGCATACCTTTGTCTGCTCCTTGATGCTTAAGGGGATCAAACACCTATGTGCCCACTCACAAACCTGCCCTATAAACCCTGTCCCCCACATGCCACATAACTGTTACAAGGCTACAATAAGATCACATCCAGGGAAGGAGGGGTCACTGCAAAGAAGGCAATAGGACAGCAGGACACAGTAAGTGACAATAAGGGAACCCTACATCCTGAGGCTGTAGTCCAGTTTTCTACACTTTCATGTCCACCTCTGGCTAATCTATCTTGACTTTTATACATTCTAGTCAATACAAACTGCATGTATCCTGGAAATTAAATTCCCTATTTCTACTCAAAACAACCCTCAGCAGCATGAAAAAGATACGCACAATGACACTCTCATAGTCAGAACTAACAACAAGGAATCCCACATTTTAGAAACAGTCCAAAAGTTCACAGAAGACCTGGTGCAGTCAGATTTATTTTACCTTTTTATTTCTTCAGGGCCGTTTTGTTGTAGGCATGCACAAACAGCCAGAAAAAAGACACGCTAGCAAGGGCTGCCCAAGAATAAACATTCGGTCATTACGAGAAAAGAAGAGTGCAAGTTGTGCTAATCAAAATCCCTCTGAGCCTAAAGGAAGGCAGCTGGCTTGTTGCATCAAAGTCCAAACCAATCAGGGACTCCACCTCGTCTGGGGTCACCTTCCTGCTTCTGCTTCTCTTTCTCCATAAATTTATCCCTGAAGTCATCGAAAGAGCGAGTTTCTGCGTCTTGTTCTTTCTCTGGAAATAGGTTGGGAAACTGAAAGGTTTGTCCTTGGCCCTAAAGAGAAAACAAATGGTCAGAGAGACATTCCAGACTTCCTGCAGTAGCTATCATCTTAGGGTGAAAGACCACCCTGAATTTTCAGCTAGTGCAGAATGGTACCTCATAATCTCCCAAAAATCTCTTTCCACCCATGTCCCCAAGATACGTGTGTGCTACTTAAGATACTGTTTTTTTGTTGGCTTTTTTTTTTAACAGATGCATTATCAGGAGATGGACATCTCTTCAAAGACTTTGAACCAGCTCAGAGATGATATGTGAGTCATACAGTAAAAGCAAGATGAGCGAAATAAGTGATTTTGTTAAAGTAACACCACCAGGGAAATACACAGTGGAGCAGGCATTCATTATGTTAACACTCAGGATATGAATAGTGGTTGTAGTTGTTTAGATCTCAGCTAAGGAAAAGAGACAGCAGTCCTAGCAGCTGTTATTGTAGGGTGTAATGTGGGAATACAGAATAACAGATATCAGAGGTCTCTTATCAACAGACATAAAGACTATGGTGTAAAACAATTACAGTGAGAACAATCTGTCTAATATATCACTAATGAGATTAAAGTGATTACATCTGCATCAGTCATTCTGCCTAACAGACAAGTGATTTTAGTGAAACATCATCATCAGATCTATGCCTCCCACTTGGAAAATAAACACTTGCTTGGTCTCTGGTTTTTATCTAACAGCAGGAAACCATTTTTCTGTGGAAATGTACTATCCCATTAACATTACCTACTTACTTTTAGTGGCATTTGCTCTAAGCAAAACTTCATTAAACTCAACAGTATCAGCCCTTCCATTCTGAATGGGACCTTGCATAATAAAACTTGTGACTGGTCACCCATAACCCTAAAATGACTCTCCAAAACACCTACAAACATTACCATACATAAACTTCTTTGGCAGCATTCTGCACACAGAAACCTCAAAAAAAAGTATTCAACTGCTTCAGATGAAAACAGGTGGGTTTGGCTTTTTTTTTCAGTTCAGCCAGTCTTTAAATTTATGCAGTAAATATAACCAAACAATAGGCTCAGTTATGAAATGGTTCCACAAAGGACATGAAAGGACCCTTCCCCAACATACCCATTCTGCATTCTGGGATCAGAAATATAACATAAATAAACCAAACAGAACCATTACCATGTTCCTTACCCAGCTGAATGTCTGCTACGTTTTATTTAATCATATACAGTCAACCTGGTAAATAACAGGTGTGAAAAAACCTAAACCTCATATACTTTGGAGAGAAAAAAACATGACTTATCCCAGATGAGATTATCCAGACTGGAATCTACAAAATACCAACTCTACCCAGAAATGTTCTGGTTGTTTTTGTAGTGCATACTTCTTGGGGGTTTCCTAAGAGCATGACCATACTACAAAAACAACAAGGGAGCTGCTGTGTACATTGCTTTTTCCTTGATTCTAGCCTGGTTAAGCTCAACTGGAACATATCAGGGTTTTCCCTTCCACTGGTGTGCACTCTGGGGTTTCAGCTCTTTTGTACATTTAAATTACCAAGAGGTATCCTCATAATAGCTCTCTTTTGACAGCTAAAGCACAGTCTTATTTCATAGCACAGAAACTGGCCTTACCAGGATCCTTGAGCAAGCCCAAAGCTGCAGCCTCCTGGACTTCTTCCTGTAGTAGGATCAGCAACAAGCACCCTTGAGGCCAAGCACTGCCCAGGATTTTAGCACACTGAAGCATTTGGAAAGGAATTTGCTAATATTACAAAAAAACTGCTGTGTTTTAACTGTGCTGTGGGCAGGTCAACTCAGCCCTGCAGTACCTACAGAACAAACAGGGCCCATGCTGAAGACCTGTCTGCCCTGGAGGGGAAGCCATTTTAGTTAAACAAAGTCAGAAAACAACTCAGGCTGACATGGTAGGCACACCACCTCCACTGAAAATCTGAGAACTATTTATATTGGTAACACTGTAGTAAGGGACTGTTCTTGTTATGCAGCACTTTCCTTCTGGTATGCTTCCAGGACCAATGCATTTCCCTCACCGGAGAATGAAGGAGAGCTGTCCCTAAAGCATACTAACAACACCCACAGTAATTCACTAAGCATTGCAAAACAGTTATTATTTTTAAAAGAGGAAGAAAACACACACAGAGGCTGTAGCAAAACCAGACAAACCTTTAAGCTGTTTATCAAAGTGCTCACAGTTCCCATTTCAAGGCTGGTGGAAGTCAAATATTGAGCTGAAAATGTCAATCTGTATCTGGAGTCTTTTAATAAATCAAAATCAGCACAGACAAGTTGGCTCTTTCCAGCTCTTGTTTTGTGAAGAAATTCTGATTTTGGCTGGCAGCCAAACACGATTTGAAACAGCCAAGACATTACACCCTGAGAACTGGAGGTTGATAAATCTTAAGTAACAATACTCTGCAGTAATAATGCACTGTAAGGCTCTGGAGTGATGAAAGCTGTATGAAAAATAGCTATTGTGCATGCTCAGTAGCTAGTTTTCAGAAGAAGCCTGTATCTTGGGTATTTCAAAATTTCAAAAATACCAAAAGGCATCAACTTACATAAAGGATTGTGAGTCTGTCCAGGCATATTTACACTAAGTGCATCTTCCACATAATGCCAGAAGCTACTGAGATTCAAGCTCATATGCCACCTCCTTAAGAAAAAGCCTACCAAAGGAACAGAAGGATTGTCACTCCTTTACGCGGTGCTGCTTTTTCTTTAAAAGTTCTTTACAAAAGTTTTTCCTTCTATACAGCAACCATCTGACAACCATATGATAAATGCATCCTCAGAATGAAATCCTCACTGGAATAAAGCAACAATTTTTACCAAGTTCATCAGGGTTTATCTGGTTTACAAACTGCTAGAACATGAAGTGCTGGCATATCCAACCAGAAAGGAAGATTCTGGCTTACTTGAAAACCTTGCATTTGTTCACAGTTTTACCTTTTGCAAGCTGTTTATCCCTTTAACAGATGAAATTCTCATAAGCTGAAGTGACCTCTAAAAAGGCTAGAACTTGCTTCTGCTTTAGAATTTCTGCCAGTGTGATTACTTTAGTTAGCAGAGAAAGGAGGAGAAGGTAACACCACTTTTCTACTCAACATAGCTGTGCTAAAAGAAAATCCTGTAAAAAAGACAGACACTGGAAAAAAAGTAATTTTTCTTGGATAATTCAGTCTGTCATGGAACTGGGTGGTGCACTGACAGCAAAAGATCTTTTTCACCAATGTGAAGTGATCCCCTGATACTCTGGAATTTGTCAAGGTAAGCTCTACCACCATGTGTTCACCTCGCTCTCAAGCAAAGCCTTATAATACTAATAAAAAAAGAGCAAAAATCCCCAAACAAAGCAATTCAGAGAGGTGGCACTGAACACTTCAAAAAATAAATGCAACATGATGATTTTACACATTGCTGTTCTCAGTTTAGGGTCTTCCCAGAGACCCTCCTTTTTCCTACAAATTCTATGGATATGCACAAGTGAGGTGTGTGGTCCAGTGTTCAGATAACAGAAACAGTACCCATTAAATTTCTACTCCTGCACAGCCCTAATCCTCAATTCAGCATTACCCAAAAGTAAAGGTGAATTATATCCAATGTCTTATGACGATTCATTTATTAAATGCTAATAACATCCTTCATGATAAAAAGTGACCTAAGCATCAAACATTTCTTTTCCCTTTAGATTTCAAGCCTTTGTCCTAAGAGGGGAAAACATACCTTGTTATTGGAGTCTGTCTAAGGAGTTATCACAGGAGGGATACAAATTGCCTCCATTCATTTTAATGGGAGGTTAAATGACTGTAATTAGGCCTATGGATCAAGTGCTGGCCTTTCCACTGCTGAGCCTCACGTCAGAGAACTGCTGGAAGGATTATCCAGCACAAATTCACTTATACTTCTCTGACCTTTGAATTCCCTGAAAAGTTTAGGAATGATCAGCACAGATATTACTGTGAAGCAATGATGCAGCAAACACTGATCATGTAAACAACTCTAAGATCTTCTGGTTATTTGGATAATTGAAGCACTTACTACTGTCCTTCAGAATTAACAGAAAAGTGATGTTTATCGTATCATTAACTACAAAAATGTTGGACTCCCAAAAGCAGAGGATTCAGTCCAGCAGTAGCAGCAAATGCAGCTAAGTTTAATAATCCAGTGCATTTGAACAATTCTCCTACTACTGCAGTGGTAACATCTGATGCTAAGACCAATGGCAAAACAGCACAGAAAGCAACTTCAAAAATCCACTCAAGAGCAACACTGCATATGCATCATCCAAGTTTCCTCCGAATTCAAAAGAAAACTGCTGTCACATCTGATGTGCAAATAGGTTAATTACTGTGAGTGTACAGGATACTCTAAACAGGGGTTGAGAAGAAAGCATGTGCAAAAACGTTCCCACCGGTGCCATAATTCAAGCAGCTAAATAGGTGTTAGTCCTAACGCTGACAAGGTCAGACTCCTTTTTACAGCCATCTCCACTAGATTTCTCAAAACATGTTTAATTAAAAATAGGTCTGGATTCCAGAGGCTTGTCTACAGTTGTGCTCCCACGGGTACTAACACCTGTTAAGCTAAACCAGTGAGAACACTGAAGGAGGAGAAGGAGGGGATGTTGTTGTTTTTTTTTAATTTCCCTGGTGTTAATGCAACTGCAAAGTTTCCCACTGGCTTTCTTCTTTTTTCTTCTTTCATTATAATAACTACAGCTGTATTGAAGCAAGGAGAAAGGCTGCTGTATTACATTTATTTTATCTAGTTTGCAAAGATATAAAACTTGGGTTTAATTTAAAAAACAGAATAGTGTAGAAAGGTAGCATTTGATACACAGGGCAATAAGTCTCTAACTCAAACCTTTCTCACCACATTCCAAAAGGGGAAAAAAGGCAAGCAGGCTCTGGAATGGCAAGATATTGTTGATCCACAGCCTTCTATGATTTGAGGTATTTTTTTAGTGTGAAAATATTATGCTTGGACAGATCACGTATTTGTCCAGTTACCGCCTGAGAATAAAGTAAACAGCTCTGAATCTCCAAGAAATAGTATTTGGAAAAGAAAGGACAACAATTCTTACATGTGGAACAGCTGGGGCACTAGTCTGTGCCTAAGGGCATGTTGACTATGACTTCATACACCTTCCACCTTTGAGACACTTGCAGTAAGTCAATGGATGTGTGTGTTGCACTGGGACACATGCGGTGATGCTTTATGAAGCAGGGAAACACAGCTGCTCATGAGAATAAACTCAATTTCATTCAGGTAAACTGCACCACAGCTGCAAAGTCACAATGGAAAGAGCAATACTTCCACCTAGTGGGCAACAGAAAGATCAACCCAAGACCTTCCAAAAACAGATCCGTATTTTTCCAGTCCTAAGCAGTTTTAACTTGAAACTGGATTAATGAGAGAAAACACAGCTGGTAAAAATGGTGGGAAAGCCCAGCTAGTCTGACTCACGGCAGATGCAAACTAATTCTCACAAAAATAAGGATTTTACAGTGGTTACCAAAGACTTTCCTAAATTAGGCAGATATTAACAATGGACTGCATGGGGCCTCTAATGGCCTGATCATACCATGAATGAGAATGAAGGCAAACCCTTTAGATTCAGAAATGACACTGGGTTTCTGGCTTCACCCACTGTTTCAAGCTGGTGTGAACACAGAGCTGGGAGGTCATTGTCTGAGACATCAGAGCTAGTGATGAAAAGCAACAAACAAAAGTAAAAAGAAAAAGGGGAAGGAACAAAGAAACCTAAATGTTAATGGAATTAGCAGACCACAACAACAATAGGGAAAAAAATAGACCAAAGAGACCAGGAATGAGGTTAGGAAAAAACACAGAGACCAAGCTTCACTGGCAAGAGTTTAGCAAATGGTCAGGATTCCCTCCCTGACCCTGTTCATGGAAGAGATGGAAAACATGGCATTCCTTAAGAACTTCTTATGGTAACTACAGTGTAAGGTAATAAGGGACTCTTGCTGTCCCATGTACTAAGAGACCTCAGTCACAGTGCAACAGGGCTCTGTGCATTGCCCAGAAGACAAAATGGGAGGCTGAGGAACAACCAAACTAATCCTGTGCACCTGCCTCCAATACCAGGCTAGTTTAGGTAAATCTCCACACCTGGGCTGGCCAACCCTTAAGGCTATGGCAACTATTCCAGGTTGAGAGGCTGAACGTGAAATAAATGCACAAAGGCACTGCCTTAAACATGCTGCTCCCACAGAGCAGCAGCATTCTGCTTCCCACTCCTTCCCTGTGAGTATCTATGGCTTGCAGACTACCTCCTTCTCACCTCAGCAGATATGGGACACAAGACTGCATTACAGTGAAATAAAATTTGAGAACTGTCTACAGTTCACTAGAGACCCATGTCTGCTTCAGTCTTGAAAACAAGTTTCTAAAATCAAGGAAGTCAATAGGAGGGGGCTGTGGCAATGGAAAGTGCCTGCAACCACCTACTAAAAGGAACAACACCCAGAGAAAGCAACTTGTGAGATATAGCATCATCAATCCAAGCATTCACTTCCTAATTGTACAGTCCTGCTCTCCAGCAAACAAAAACCTAGCACAGAAAATCCAAGAGGGTGAATTTGCTCACCAAAGCAAGTGACTCTTACTTGAAAAAGGAATGTGTGTTTTAGCCACAGTAATGTAAAATCCTCACAGAGATGAGGTTGCCTTTAACTTCAGCAGAGTAAATCAAAGTTATTCCTCATCTAAATACAACTCTGTAACTTTTTACTAACATTGAACTTTATACTATTCTTTTAAATTAAGTAAGGGATGTCTAGAAAAACACTTGGTCCTCACTTTTCTTTCTACTCCTCTTCCCAGAAGGGGCTTAGAAAAAAACTTCTAAGCACATTTAAACTTTAAAATATTAAAAATCAGATTTCCTGTTGTTTGTGCCTCTTGAGTTTGACCCCAAGTCCATATGAAGTTTTAGACAGTCCCTAAGATCAGAGAGTGCTCCCTCAACACTGAATCCTTGTCCCAAGACAGACTAACAGTGATGTTGTGTTGCCAACTGCAATTTTGAGCTTATGGTTTTACAACCATAAATACCATGCCTTTAATGTCATTTTGGTATGTGAAGGGGTTTTCTGTCACTGGTGGCACTTCTTTTTTGCATAAAGACAGGTAATCCCCACAGAAGTTTAAACTATAATATGGTCCTGTTATGAAAGAAATTTACAAGAACATGAAGCTCCTTTTCCACTGGGCAACCAATGTATGTTTCAGAGTCCAGTTCAGCCACAAAGCATGCTTATTTAGACATGACTAAAGGCTCTCCAAGGAATAAGCCTTAGTCTTCTCTGAAATTCAAAGACCTTTAATAAGAAGTTCCCTGCCCTCACAATATATTCTTTCACTTACTGGACATTTCAGCAATCAACCACACAAGTCGTGAACCTTCCAGCACACAGAGTACAGGGTCAGAATGAAACTCTGGCAAAGCAGCACCCTATGACATCAGCCCACAACCTACAGACAGACCTCAAACCAACTCAGCACTTAAAAACTAACCATGTGTTTGAATTTGATCTTCAGACCAAGTCATTTAAACCTCATTTCATTCTGGAATGTGCTAAAGAATCTGTCACTACTGGCAGAAATACTCAGCCAACCAGGACAATTCACTGGCCACTACTTTCAGCTTGGCTGGTTAACAGTGCCCTCCTCCTTCCTCACAAGCATCCACATTAACTCAACTCACCAGCTGTACATAGGCGACCTTGTAATCTGGCTTCTTCACTCTCTGATTCCTGTGATTCCTCTTGTTGTTTGCACCTGCAGAAATGAAGAGAATCCTGCCTTTTACTTCCCAGGGCTTCTGAGCTCTCCAAAGCAACACCAAGCTGAAGGAGGGACTTGGCTATCTCTGATTTATTGTTAAGGGGAATACTCTTCCTCCACTACCAGCACAGCACCACAATTATTAAAGTGTACTGGAACTGCTGGACACTGCTCTCCTCATTTACAAGCAGGGAACCAAGGCATCACCAGCCTGCTGCCACTGTGCCTTCACACACAAAGTCTGCAAAGAAGCAAGGAGAAAAGTCTCCCAGGCAGGCACCAGGGGTGATGAACTGCCCTCCCAACATCCACAGCTTCAGGAAGACAAGGAGAAAATGACCACTAAGTAGCCTTAAACTTGACAGCTGATGAGCTGGATCTACTGTTTGTACACCAGGATATTATATTCCACATCCAAACAAACTAAAGCACCTCGGCCTCCTCCAACTATGCTAGTCAAAACTGAAGTGGGAAGTACAACTTACCTTCTTCATGTTAGGCAGATATTAAAGCTCCCAGATTATTAGGCATTCTAACTCTCTTTTATCTCTGACTATATACCATCACCTAAAATTAGCAGTGACAGACAAAATGGTTATAAGGACAAGCATGACTATTTCTCAGTGCTGTTTGGAACTACATGTGTTTGGTATTTATGACTGAATGTAATTCTGGTTTTCACATAAGCATATTACAGATGATACTTCCAGGTTTTTTCTTCCTTCGTAAGTTAAGAGTTTTACAACCTTATTTTGAAGCTTTTCTTTTATTCTCCATTTTTAACTACTACAGGTCTTTTTTCCTATTCCTTTTAAAATCATCCTTAATCTTACCATTATAAACACGCAATTCCCTTCATACAGTCACTATATGAAAAATAAAAAACCCAGCCATCAAAGATGTCCTAACCAAGTCACTCTCCACTCCATAATTACACTGCCTGATAATCAAAAATGTAAATTAACATTTAAAAAAACGAAAAATACTCTGCATCCAAACTATAGTCAGAGAAGCTCTGGTGAAGAAGTATTCATATGTAAAGGTGACATCTAAATTTATCCTATTTCAGTTAGAGATGAGTCCCTCTGCCTCCAAGTCAGAGTTCAGTATAAGTTAAACTAGGAACACTTTTTCCCTTGGGTTGTTTTTTGCTGGGTTTTTGGTGGGCATTTGGGTGGTTTTTTGTTGTTGTTATTTTTGTTGCTAGGGGTTGGACAGGAGAGAAATACCACAAGTGGAAACATTCAAGTCTGTAGCAGAAATCTGGTAACAACAGGTGATACAAACCTGAAAGCTTGTCAAGATGTTTTTCTGATTATCTACTGGTTCAACAGAGTATTCTTCTTCGCTCTACAAACTTTGCCCTTTGTTAGACCATAACACCTCCTGTGTGTGCATACAAGCTAATCTTAGCTCATTTTTCAAATGAAGGCTACAGCTGAATTTAAGTTTAATTACTACTTGTATTAAAACACATGAAGCAGCTCCTTCTAAATGGAGATACCCACTGGTCTCCAAGAAGCAACAGTACCAACTACAAAAGCACAAGCTAGATTACTGTCAGGATGATTAACCTTTTTAAATTCAGATTTTTCTTTTTAGAGTGAAACTTACATCATCATTTAATCACAGCACTCAAATATGAAGTGGTGCATGTTTATTTGAAGGGATGAATAAACAGCTATGGAGACATCACCAGCTAAGCACCTGGAACCACTGCAACCAAAGTCTGCTGAAATCTGACAGATTTTTTGAAAGGTAAAAGTCTACTCTGGCTGTGCAGGGATGCTGTATTCATTCCATTGCATTACTCAGCTGCACTTACCATACTGTATCCTGGTCCTCACAGCAGCTACTGGCACATTGTATATTTTTTCAAGGTAATTCCTGATATCCAATTTTGTCATTCTAGGCAATGAAAAAAAACATTTTGGGGAAAGAAAGAAAAATAAGGTAAATATTTAAATAAAATTAACTACAGAATGGTTGATGCTGAGGATGATGGTTGATACTTGCTTTAACTAAGACAGATTTATGACATGAAAGTGTAAACTCAACCTAGACCACACACTGCTACAGAGTTTTATGATCTATAAACTGCAACAATTGTCAAATACTTTATCCTCTGTATCCTCAACACTCAAAATGCCAGGTATGTTCTGTGTTCAGCACTGGCTTTCTCACTGCCCAACCCAAAACGCCTTTCTTTATTGTGAGTAGGAGCTGCTGATCTTACCAGGACCTGCCACAGTCTTATGGGCTCTAATGTGCGCCAGCAAACTGGTCAGGCTGTAGGAGTCCTGACAAATAACTGGACACCACCTTGCTTACTCTGGATCAAATTCATAAGCACTTCCTTCTTCCCAAGCCCGTCCTGGGAAGGCTGAGCCTCACTAACACCAGGGAGAGGAGCCAGGCAAAGCTTGTCATTAAATCAGTGCCCTCGCCGCCCTCTGCATGCGCTGCCCGATGCAGAAGCCCCTTCCCTTCCCAGACCCGCTGCCGTGCCCGCACTCACTCCATGGAGACGCGGAACTGCACGGTGTCCTCGGGCTGGGGCACGCCGGGCCGCACCAACAGCATGAAGAAGTTGGGACGGAAGATCCGCAGCTGCGGGCCGCCCCTCTGGAACAGCGGGTACCTGCGGGGACACGCCGCTGCTCACTGACCGGCCGCCCCCACCCCGCTGCCCCGACCGAGCCCCACCGCGCCCCATCGCACCATCCCACATCCCAGCCCAGCGCAGGCCGCCCCGCCCGGCTCACACGGCCCTCCTGGCGCCCGCCGCCATGGCCGAGCCCGCGCAAGTGCAGACCCAGAGCGGCTCGGCGGGCGGCGGCGCCCCCTGCTGGCTCGGAGGGCCCGAGCAGGCCGCGGCGCTGTGCCCAGCCCGGGTCTGCTCCGTGGGGGAAGGACAGGGAGCAGCTACCAGAGAGGGACATGAGGAGGGCTCTGCAGAATCTCTCTTGAGAGCAGGGACTGCGGGAGCTGGGCTTGTTTAGTCTGGAGAAGGGAAGACTCAGAGGGGATCTCATCATGGCGTACAAATAACTGCAAGAGGATGGCGCCAGCCTCTTCTCAGTGCTCTTCTCAAGGAGCAATGGCCGTAAACTGAAATACAGAAGTTCCACCTCAACACGAGGAAGAACATCTTTATGCTGAGAGGGCACTGGAACAGGCTGGCCAAGGGGCAGTGCAGAATCTCACTGCCTGGAGATATTGAAACCCACCTGGACACATTGCAGTGCCACCTGCTCTGGGTGACACTGCCTCAGCACGGGGTTTGGACTGAGCAATCTCCAGAGGTCCCTTCCAACCCTAACAATTCTGTGATTACGTGAAAATCTTGTCTCTGTGGGACGCTGCAGTGCTGTCTGCCTTTGCTGGGGCCCTGTCCTGGCTCTCTCCTGCCCTCCACGCTGCTGAGACCCCATCACAGACACAGGGCTGGTGGGTCAGGTCCAGAGGAGGTGCTGGAAGGGCTGGGACACCTCCCTTGTGAGGACGGACAGAGAGCTGGGGTTGTGCAGCCAGGAAAAGGAAAGGCTCCTTGGAGACCTGGCTGTGACCTTTCAGCGTGTAAGGGGGCTTATAAGAAAGGCAGAGACTTTTTACCAAGGTATCCCATGTCAGGACAAGGGACAACTGTTTTAAACTGAGAGAAGGCAGGCTTAGATTAGATGCTGGGATAGAATTCTTTACGAGGAGGATGGTGAGGCACTGGAGGAGTTGTGGATGCCCCATCCCTGGCAGTGTTCAAGTCCAGGCTGGATGGGGTTATGAGGAACCTGGTCTAGTGAGAGGTGTTCCACCCATGGCAGGGGAGTTGGAGCTGTATGATCTTTCAGGCCTCTTCACACCTAAACCACCCATGACTCCATGACACCTCAGCATATGCCAACAAAGAACCAAAGTGGGCAGACAGGCACCAGAAACAGAGGTTTGGAAACATGGGAAAGACTCTGATGAACTTCCCTCCACCAGGGCAGTTCAAGGGTTGGCAAAGACAAGAGGCTCTACAGAACAGCTCACACCTCAGATTTAGTAACAGCCACTTGTGTTTTGACATCTACACTGAATTAACCAAGTAATTCACACTTCAGTACTGGACTTTAACATTGTATGCAGGCTAACAGCCTCAATAAATATTTTAATGTCATATTTGAATGAATCATTCTCTATTGCGCTTGTCTGCGTTTAATAAAAGCTATGTGCTGAAAACTACCACTTCTGGAGATTTGTTCCTTCATTCCCCATTCTTTGATTCACTTCATCACTCAAACTTTGAAGTGAAATTTAACATTTGGCAGCCAGATTATGAGCTCCCTGAGAACAATCTTGGTATCTGCCTGTAGAATGGCTTAAAACAGGCCCCCAATCCTGAATCTTTGCTGACCATACTGAGCCTATTCCCACTTGTAGAGACAGATCAAAGTAAGGGTTTGGACCAACTCCCAAATCCTTGGAAAAAGAGAAGGCATTAAATAAGATACAAAACACCATTCCAAAGGGCTGTTATTGGAGTAGGTACTGGTTGTGCTTTATTTACAAAATCCAGAGATTTGTACACAGCAATCTACAGGACAGCATAGGGCTGGTATCAGGAGGATAAGGGACATGCTCAGCAGGAGTTGAAGATGCCAGCAAGGAGTCATCCCAGTTCCACAGGGAACCTGCTTCCCCTTGCCTGAGGAAGCCACCAGACCCCTCCAGGAAGAAAAGCAGCAGCAAGAGCCAATGCAGGCTGATGTGATTTTTGTTATCATTGAGGCATGAGAACACAAGTGATCGGTGAAGGAGGGAAGAGGAGACCTGCAGGGGTTCAGCACACCACTAAAGGCCATCCTGCCTGGTTCTTTACTTCCAGCGCCCACCAACCTTGCCCTTGGCTCCTGCCTTCTTGCTGCTACAATGCAAAAGGAAAGAAAAACATGTCAGCATGGAAGTAGTGAGGCTTTGTGGCCACTCTGCATTTCTGATGCTTAGATTAGGTTCCAGCTGCTTTCACTTCTCACATGTTGGGCACACCTGCCATTGACCATATCCTGAGAAAAATATTGTTGATATTGTGAAAAAAGATTCCTCCTGGGGCTCTTAGTGTGAAAGGCAGGATATGCATGCCTGAAAGAGATGGACCCTTCCAGACTGATGGATTATCAGGGTAGAAACCTAAGTGGTCTTCAAACTAAGTGACAGGTCTATGCAGCCACAGACTTGATATTTTCTGAATACAAATCTGCTGTGCTCTGGATTTTAGGATTTAGAGCTCTATCTAGAGAAATTCGCTCAGTGTGAAAGAGCTCTGATCAAATTCCCCAGATGCTCCGTTTAGTAGTGGAGGCAAAAAGCTGGACACTAAATACAGCTAAGCACTGCTTTAATCTAGAAAAGGCAGAGTGGCTATTTATTTCATGAGAGCAAGAGCCTCCAAAACAATCCAAACAACTTTTTAGGCCGGCTCTCATATCAGTATCCTTGTCTTGCTCATGGTGTATGGGGAGTAGGGAGCTACACTCCCCATTCAAAGCACCTGAGGCAAACTCTCTCTAAGAGTTCTTGCACACAGAAGGGCAATCCTCCATGCAAGCCACTTACCTTCTGCCTGAGAAGCCTGAACTCAGGATGGGGCTAGGCAGGAAGTTAGTTGAGTTAGATTCTGCACTAGTTCCCATTAGCAGCACCTTGGTTTGTGGGGCTCGGAACACCCCCAAACCCTTCCATCACACACACAAAGATGAGGCTGCTTCTTGAACCAAAGCACATGCAAGGTGGGGACAGCTCTTTGACATGACAGAGTGTAGGGTTGGAGACCAAACACAAGGTGCTGGGGCCTTGCTGTCAACAGAGGCCCTTCTTCAGAACCACTCCAGGGAGAAGAAAAACATGGGGACATCAGACATTGCATCTGGGGAGATTTTTTGTTGTGCTGCCCCACAGATTGGTTCAAGAGCACCAGCCATATTTACAGAAGGATGTAGCACAGTGACAGAGACACACACATAGTGGATACTTTACCTTTGACCAAGATAGGCTTGGTCTATTTGAAAAAGTTGATTACTTAAAAGAGAGCATGCACTTTCTGCTTATCTTGAATTAAGCTCTCTGTCCCTTTTGCCAGCCTTGCTGAAGGTTCAAAACCCAGTGTAGGAACTGCATAGCTCCTCAAACAAGGACAGAATCCTTTTATGTCCACAAGCACCTGTGATGTTTGATGTTACACCTAACCTTTGCAGTGTGCTTAAGGAGATTTAATAAAGTCTGAAGCAAAAGACTCATTTGATCCTTGCATAACACGTTGGCAGGCACTGCTTTGGAATGAATGTGTCTAGCATGAATAGAAATTTAAGCACACAGAAATCTCATTAGCTCTGGGCTTCTCTGTGCAACCTTTCCAAATTATGTCCTCAGAAAGCATCGTGTGTTTTGGGGGAACAAGCAGGCAGTGGCCTGTTGTGGGTGGTGTGGAAGCACCCTGCAAGAGCAGGAACAGCCACACAAACCATGGCATCCTTCTGCAGCTGCACATTCTGCTGAGGTTCATCAGCCTACAGCTTGTATGGAAAATACCACGGGAAGGTCAAGCCTTGTGTTTGGCATTACAGACAACCAAACCCTCAGTATTACATTCATTTGATAAGTCAGGGTGTCTTGGGGAAGTGGGAAGGCAGTAACTGGTCACTCCTGTCATCCAAAGATATCACCAGAGACCACTGCTTCATTCCTGGCATGACTTTGCTATAGAGACACACGGAGAAGAGCAAAACCACCACTGGAGAGCTCTCCTTCCTTTCTGCCCTGCAGTTACTTCTCTGTGAGTGTCAGTTTTCTGCATGTTCTAACCCTCAAGTTGTGTCTACCCCTGGTATCTCATAAATATATTAAAAATACATAGAATAAAGATATTAGACTCAAAAAAGTAATGAAATAGCCTTGTGGTGAAAGAAAGTGGGAGAGATGATGAGTGAAAAGAAATCACAGCTGTAATCCCATTGTGTTAGTCTTGTTACACACCATTCTTCATAATCTTAGCAACCACTTGTTTATCCTTCATAAACAAGGGTTGTATTCCCTCAAATATTCAAAGCACCTTATTCAGGTGTTTGAAAAACCCAACACTAAGCAGAGGAAATTTTTGAAGGTATGGTGTGAAGAAACATGATTTTTTTTCTTGTTAGGTGTTACATTCACTTCAGTTTCCCCTTCATTTTCTCTATGTGAGGCAGGATGGGAGTGGCCCTTCCATCTCTAGCCCCATTTCATTGCAACAAGAAAATGTCAGTGTTGAGGCTGAAGTGGCACATTTGAACACTGAGAAGATATCCCCAAGCCAGGAGCTGGGAAGGGGATATAAATACTTACTGCTTCTGGGCCTGATCGATCCGGTTTCTGAGGGTGACAATCTGCAAACAACATACATGACCAGGGTTTTTAGAGACAAAGGAACCTTGTTTCCCCAAGGAGAGGAGGATTTTACCTGCTGAAGTGCTCAAAACAGGTGCCTGTAGTAGGAATTAACGCTTCCTTTGAAATAAAAGCTCACCCATGGTTGAAGGACAGAAATGTTACTTCTTGGCAATAAATCTGCAAACCTCCTTCACATGTCAAGGGACAGAAGATCTAGAATTTTATAACCCCTACTAGAAGTGTTTCTGCATATTGAAATGAATCTCCTATGAACTCACATGTCAAACTGCAGGCAGTTGAACTGGAATGAATATCACCTTGGCCAACTGGAAAGCTCTTGGATGGCTCCATCACCTGCATGTTTCAGTCTCACCTTCTCACTCTTCCCTTACTCCTTTACATCAGGTGTTTTTGTAAACCCAAAGATCTTCAGTGGTCTTTGGATGGGGACCTCAAGAATGGTAGATGGGCGTCACATTCTGCTGAAGTACCTTTTGCTGGCTGGCAGAGGAGGAGGCGAGGAGCTTGCAGCACTCACCATTTTCCCAGCCACTCATTTAATAAGAGAAGATGATCTGATGCATAGGAAAGCGAATACCTACCTTGCATGGGATAAACATATTATAGCCTGACTTAGAATTCAGTAGTCCTGGACTCATTACTGAAATCCTGGGACTCATGTACTGGAAAAGCCTAAAAGACACTAGGGTGTGATAGAGCCCCTTCAACTGCTCTTTTGCCCTTTCATCTGCTCATTTTTAACTGAGTCAGTGTTCAACTTAGTTTTTCTGGACTGAAGAAATGCTCTTGCCAAGAGGTAAGCTTTGCTTTTGGCACAATTCAAAATTCTGCACTGGCTCTGCTGGTCCAAGAACTGATGACCCAAATTTTAAATGCGCTTGACATTCCCAGCGTGCAAAAAAAAGAAAAACAGAAGTCATACATTCCAGTTGTCCCAAGAACTGGTTATTCCTGGCTCACGTCTTTCCATGGCAAACAGAAAAATATATGAGACTGAAATGTTACTGGGAACAGGACAGCACAAGCAAGGAAAGATCAACAGATCATTTGCTTTTGTACTTACTTGTGGAAGTTTTAGTATTTAAATTGCTATTTTCCAACCAAGTATTTTCCCCAAGTGTTGAGGAGAACCAGTTGTCATCAGTTCGACCCAAGCACTTAAGACTTACCTTCAGTCATAACCTTATGACCATGACTGTGACACTCACTCTCCAATGAAGCACTAAAGAGCAACAGACACTAGAGCTAGAGGGTGGCTCTACTTCTGTGTGCCCCACTTCCTTCCTTTGTCTCTCCCTTGCATCCTTGTTTGTGTCTCCTTCATTCTCTTTACTATTTTCACTTACCTTTCTCCTCATTTTTTTCCTGCTGTCATCTTCCCTTTATTCTTCCACTTTTCCTCTCCCATCTTAGCTGTGCATTTTCCTTCTGCTTTGCTCATTCTTTGTACTTTGTCTCCTTGCTTTTCATCAGCAGGCACCCACCTCTTTGTTTATGCAGAGGTCTCATTACCATGGCATGTACCCCTCCCTGGCACTGCCTTATTTCCTGTTTTTCCCACTTGACCTATTATACTTAAGCTAGCCCTGTCCAATATTTTGGATCTGGAAAACCATGTGGAGAAGCTTTCCAAACCCCATACATATATATTTTCTAGATACTGTGGTCCAAGCTATTACATGTGCATCCCTAAGCTTCTCCATGTACTCCAGGTGCATCAGGGCAATGCCCCCATGCACACAATACTGGGTTTAGATAGGGAATTATTTTAGGATGTTCTTGGTAGACTGCATGCTCAGTTCTTTAACCAAATCCCTGTTGCCCTCTTGTCTCTTTTCCTAAATTACCACTTTTTATGTTTGAATGGAAAGGGAGAGAAAAAGGAAGTGAATGGAGAGACACAAGATCCAATTTTCTCTTTTCTCTCTGCGCTTGGAGCCGAGTGCCAGCTCCTGTCTGGCTCCTGGCTCTGACCATGCTGCAGGCTCATGCATTTGGTAGCCTTTGCTGCTGCTGTTACACAGGCAAGTTCATTGTACTTACAACTTGGAAAGCTCCTGCAGCCTGCAACGCATTGTTAAAATCTAAGAGAGATTGAGATAGTTACATTGGTGTTGCTCACTGCCTGTCAGCATGTGTCTGTGTGATTGGGAATTAAAAGGAGAGCGAGACAGAGAGATCCAGTAGGATTTCTCAGCCACTGAAACCTAGTATGGGTGAGTGCTGCCCTATCCAGTGACTGTGTGAAGTGAACATGTCCACTTTCTGTTACCATATGACACTTCAGTCAGGTTCTCCTGTCTGGAGACAGTTTTCAGTGACTCCAGAGAGCTCAGTCCACAGGTAATCTGTCTGGGTTGGAATAAAGCTTGCAACATTCAAGTTTGAAATCAAAGATGTATCTAAAAAGATTACTTTGCAATGGAATTGTGTGAACTGAGAGTTACTGAATTTTCAGGCCACAGTTACCTATAGATAAAAAAGAATGAACAGTGTTTCAGGAGAGGGCAGGGTGTCCATTTTCCATTGGGATTGCCTTTCCATGGGGCACTGAAAACCTTAGAAGTGATCTATTCAATTTTAGCCTTAAACGTGCAATCCAGTTCATGTATGTATGGGGAATGCAGTTCCAAGCATTTTGCTGCATAAATATTGCAAAGGATCACTGGAGACCCAAATAATGTCACAACATGACTTTTGCCAGAGGAATCAGAGAGATTTTTACATTTTGGATCCAGTGCCATTAGCAAAATGGCCTCTCAACTCACCTCATATTTTTTCCTCTTGATCTGCTCTGTAAAGTCATACTTTTCAGTCTCCAGCTGATATAACCAGTCCCACAGCTCCTTAGCTTTGTCCCTATATGTTTATGGGGAAAGAAAGATGAAAGAAACACATGACATCAGATATTCTTCCATGGTTTTCCCATCACTAATAGTGAATTTTATTTAATGCCATTCACGCATCTTCCTGTAAAACCCTCTCTGTTCTCTTAAAGCTACTCATCACTTTCAAGGTCACATTTTTCTCACCTTCTCACCTTCAAATCTTTTAGACTCGAAGTCTTGCATGTGTCACACATTAACATAATTCCTCTAATTTGCTCCATAACTGTTAATGAAAGATAAGACTGCAGTGGAATCAGGAGGACTCTGAAGGTCACCCAGATAAGCAGAGCAGTTGCCATTGTGCAATCTCATCTATGTCAAGGCTGAGGTGAGCCAACCTCATCTTTCAATCATGTAAATGTGTAAACTCCAACATGTGCAGTCCAGACTGCATCTGCTGACTGCTCTGCATCACAGCTCTTAGCTCCCAAACCTCTGGCCCTCATGGAGATCCTTTTCATACCTCAGCAGCATTAACTCTCCCCTGGGAATGCTACAGATACCAGTCTATAGGCTTGTTCAGCTAATCTCAGAGCTAGTCCTGTAAACAGCTAATCCTGATTAGCAGGAGAGGCTAACAGAGCTATGCCAGGAGCCCAGCTAGAGGGCTACCAAAGCATTTCAACACTTCCCTACATTCCCATTTCTCCTCTATTCTCCAGGTTAAACAAGGGCACAACTTAAGTGTGTCCCATGATGAATTACAAGGAAGGCCCCCTCCTCTACCTCATTTTATCACCAGAGAAGACTCCAATAAGACCAAATATCAGTGGATTACATTCCATAAATTAGGATAAACATGTTACCTCAGCTTGTCTTCATTAAGGTGGTCAATGTTCAGGGGCTTGCGCCTCTCTGCCAGGACCTTCTTCTTTGTCTCTCTAGCTGTTTGCTTCTTTCCTCTCTTCTGGTCAGCCTGTTTTCAGAATATCAATTAATGTCAGTCTGCAGAAATTAAGCCTGAATGAAAGAATTTCAACATTGGCTGTCTTGCCAACTTCTAATGAAGACTGTTCCCAGTCAACTTAATGTTTTCATGTTTTCATATTTCCTTCATCAATCCATTATTTTTACCTTAGCCAGATAGCTGCTGTATGTTGCACCCATGGAGGACAGAGCCTTCTTCTTCTTCAGATCATCCTCAGCTTTTCTCTTGGCATCTTCTTCCTCTCTCCGTGCCTTTTCCTCCTGTGGAGTGTGACACGCAAAACCAGTTACTCTAGGACAGACTCCCAGCTCCCCCAGCAGCCAGTGTCAGCACAGGGAATGTGAGCAGAGAAGCACATTCTCCTTCTCTTTGTTTTAATAAAGTGGTCATTTCATCTCTGGACTGAGGCAGGCAGAACCTGTAGGGGTTATTTTGTCTCTAGAGATCTCTGCAGCTTGGTGCAGAGACAAGGAGAAGGAAGCAAAGAACTTACCGCAAGCCTTGCCTGACGCTCCTTCTCCTTCTCAGCCCGGATTCTCTGCTGCTCCGCGCGTTCAGCTCTGCGCTTCTCCTGCAGGGAGCAGGGCACAGGCATTGGATCATCATCATGGCTTTACCTGCTCCACTGTCACACCCCACTACCAACAGCTTTGCTTCACTGAGTGTGAGCCACCTTCTCTCTTTCTAGAGCATGCAGAAGGGTCTCTTGTACAATTCTCAGATATAAAACAAGGGGCTGAGACAGGGGACAGATGGGGGAGAGGCCATTTGGTGATGGCTTGAGCAGTACATGAGAGCACAGCTTTCTGTGAAAGCCTGACAGCGGTTTCAGCTTCTCATCTACAGATGATCTCTCCATCTAGTACAGTGAAATGAAGCAGAAGGACTTACAATCCTCTCCTTGAGGGCAACCAGCTCTTCCTCTTCCTTTCTTCTGGCTTCAAAGTGGCTGTCAATCAAGGCCTGCAGTTCAATCAGGTCTTTGTTCTGCCTTTTCTTTTGGATGTCCTAGAAAAGCAGGAAAACGCATTAAGTCCATATTGCTCTGGTATTAAGTCCTGGACATTCCCAGCACCCTGCATACACAGAGAAACAAACGTAGAAAGTGTCTGTAGATTTCCATGAAAATCTATGGATTAACTTAAGTGGCTGTTGGTGCAATCAGACACTCATTCATGCAACAGTCAGGAGCCCAGAAGTGTAAAGAATCCAAATCTCCCATTTCCCTGCACCATCTTTTATCCCTGGCTTTGCTTACACACCTATCTTTGCATATACTCAACTGCCTCCTCTTGGCTTTGTAATACAAATCTTACCTAGAAAATATTCCTGCATTTTGGGCAAAGCAAATATTTCTGTGGAAGTTTTCAACACCAGAATTTCTTCATTTTTCTAGCAACTTTCTAGGAAGGTGTTTGGATCTCTACTTATTATTGTAATTTTAGCTAGTGTTTCTCAGCAACAGATGAGACCCTGCAACTTTCAAGCCATTTGCAACAATGGGAGGGGGGATCTGAGATCCCTAAAACACTTATTTTCTCCTCCTTATAATGGCTTCATAAATTCAAGGAGATAAACAAAAAAAAAGAAATACATGACTTTAGCTTAGTCACATTATCAGTGAATGCATTCAGACAGTTTCAGGGAGCAGAGAGTAGCCTTTTCTGAAATCAAATGGCAAATCAACCATTCTTTTGTCTTTGCTTTTACCCTCAGCAATACCCAATACATGAGGAGTTATGTGGGTTTGCACTCATGTCTATTATCAGGTACAAAGGACAAACACAGCCAGTCTCAGGAGTACTTACATCAAAATCTACTTTCTCACCCTCTGGTATTTTAGGAGCAGTTAGTCTGCAGAGAGTCAAAAACAAAACAAAAAAGAAAAGAAAAATAAAATATTCTCATGATAAAGAATATGCAGCTTTTTAAATAGCCCATCCTGCCCTGCCCTGCCCTCTGGAACCATGCTGACAAGGAGGAATGTTGGTGGAGATAGAGAGGGGTGAAAGAGCACAGCAGTGGAAAATTACTCCAGAAAAGTCCTAGGGACCACTGTCCTTCCTGGAAAGTGGTGCAAGGCAGGGAGTAACCCCTAAAACCCCTCTTTATTCCCAGTGCTTATGGTCATTCCCTCGCACACGGAAAGGTGTTGGTCTGTGAGTCTGCCTGTGCAGGGCTGTGCACTCTGGCCTGGGCAGCTGGCAGAGTGGGTAGGGAAGGTGCTGGGGCCCAGAGCCAGCAGGTCCACAGGAAACCTTAGTGCAGCTCAACTCAGCCCAGCCCAACATCTGCCACCCTTCCCACTGTCAGAATCCTGGATGGAGAGGGCAGCTCCCAGCCATGGCCTCTCACAGAGGATTCACTGTGGAGCTGCCTGTATTTTGGGGTGCTGTGACACCTCTGCATCTCAGACAGCCCATGAATTCTCTGACTCTACCAGGAACTGGTCTTAAGGCCCAGACCAGTATCTGCTGCTAAGGCATCCTCTGAAGGCAGCAAACATCCTGGAAAGGTGTGCAGGAACAAGCAGATGGATGTTGCATGAGAGAGAATTATATAGATAAAGGCTTCTAGTGGCCATTTGCCTAATGGAGAATCTAAGGGCTTCTGCTAGATCAGGAAAATGATCCCAGGGTTTTGAAACCCTGCCCATCACACTTACTTTATTCTGGGCTTCTCCTCTGTATTTGGAAGGATGTAGAAAAACAGGAAGGGAAAAAGAGGAAGAAAGTTAAAACAACAGAGATCACACCAGCTGCTAAAGTAAAAGGAGGGAAGGGAAATTTAATCTTAAGGGAAACATACAGAGAAACTGGTTAGATCTCAAGCACTTCCAAAAGAAATACACACACTCACACACCCCTTTTGCTAGGAGTGAATCTGTTTTTACCCTCGAAACAGAATTTGGCAGAAAAGAATCAAGAGACTGTACAAAACTCCCAAACATAGCATCTGGAAATCAGTGGTTTTGTGTAAATGCAGAATTATTTTTCTCAAACCATCCTGACCAAAGCTCTAAGGAGGCCAGCTGGGATGGAGGGCAGAAAAAAAAGATGCCTTTTTCAATCAGCACCTTTTTTGTTAAAGTTAACTCAAATTCACAATATATTTCAGTGATCAGGCTTCACCAGTTTTGTTCAAGTGCCTCACATGGAGGCCAAGAGGGGAAAACCTTTATGTCACACATTTTCCCCAGGTTTATTGGCTTCCAAGGCATCTTAGGGCATGTGTCCCTGAGCTACCTCGGTGCTTATTCTTCTGCACTATGTGGTGCTCCTCAAACCCAGCTTGGAAAAGCCATCCTGTCTTTGCAAGCATCCCCTCCTGCTGAATTACATGCAAAATTCCCATGGGCATTAATGGGAATGATCTTTTCATCTCCAGGAGAGGCAGGCAGGCTAAACCATCACAGAGACTGCCAGCCTGGGCCCTCTGGCAGTGAGAATTGTTCCCTTGCAACAAGTGACCTTCCCCTGGCTCTCAGACATGTGCTGGTCTTATGAGTTACTCACTTAACATTTGTGCTTGTGGTCAACTCTCCTCCCTGCCTTTTTTTAAACCTTAATTAGAAACTCCAGCATAATGCCAGCAACTTCAGTGCTGTTTCTCTCACAAACAGAAATAAATTAAACATATGTGTTTATTCTGGCCCATTTTCTCAGAGACCCTGGTTGACTTTCATAACCACACACTACATTTGAACTTTCAGGGATGCTGATGGATTCTGTGGTACAAGACTCTCCCTGTGTTGGCTCAGTGGGAGGAACTGAGGTAAAAACACCTCACAGCCTACTAAATCTGGTTTAAAAAAATAAATTGTAAAGTAAAAATAACCACTTCAGTGGTGGGTGCATGAACTCTGTTATCAATATCATAATACAGGAAGATATTATATTTTTTCAAATGCTTATTTGCATCTAGCAGTTTGGGGACTGATAGTGGAAATTTGGAATAGCAAACAGAAAAAAATTAGGAAAAAGAAAATGAAATATTGTAAGAGGGGAAAATAGCAAAAAACTTACACTGGAAAAAAATTATTGAGGCAATCAGATGAAAGGGTGTTGGATAACAAAAAATTGAGAGAGTGATTGGAAACAGGTTATTGAGATAATGAAAAGAAAAGATGTGAGAGATGTGTAAAAGAAATCAGAAACTGACATTTCCTTTTTTTCAGCCTTTCCCATACAAATTTCATTAATTACATTTTAGGGAGTAGGCTTTTCTCGTTTACTGCAAGAACACTGCCTGCCAAAACATATCTCACTTGAGGCCTCTAGATGCCACAGCAATGCTAAGAAAACAAACAGCATGTAATTACAAATGTGTTTTAGACTGTTCCCCTATAAAAGAAGTCCCAAGTCACTCCTGAAGGAAAATACCATTAGCCAACAGCGTGCTTTTGTATTCCTCCATTAATTTTTTTATTTGTTTTGCTTTTCAAATAGCCAGAGAGCTTCTTAACACGTTAGCTAAATTGCCTTTTACCTGGAGAGAGGAAAAGTAATCATAATTAACTAGTATATCAGGTATGTTATTTACACAGGATTCCCTTCCTTCGTGACATACCCAGATAATTTTCACAGACATTCCTGTTTGGCTTAAAGCTGCCAGTTAGTAACACTTCAAAGAGAGGAGGGGAAAAAAGAATAGATGGGAAATGACTGGTTTTGTTTGTTGACCTTGGTTGCCAGGATCGACACCTGTCTGTCAATAACTGTGTGAATTTGGTTTCAGCTGCCACCAAATCAGCACTCAAACAAACAATTGTAAAAATGAAAAAAAATAAGGTTAGTTGTTCTTGAAATAAGAAATTTTAGTTAGAATTCTCAAAGGTACCTGCAGAAAACCAGAAAAGGGGGCATTTTATTAAAAATTAAACATTAGAAAAAAAAAATCTATCCTCTGCAGTGCATGACCCAGCCTTTGTCCATACTGTATGAACCAAAAGCAGTCCAGGGATGGGGATTTATTTTGAAATGCCCCTTCTTTCAGGACACTGAGTCAAGGAACTGGGCCAAAATTTGCTGACAAGCAGGAATTGTCATAGCAAATTCCTGGTCCTATGGTGGATTTTGACTGACACTCCAGTCATTCTGACTATGAACCACGGGGCTGAGACAAAATCCCCACATGCAACCCTGCCAAAAGAAGGCAAGAGACTGCAAATCCAACTTCACTGCCCTGGTGATTAGTCTTGAGTTTCTGGTTTCCAAAAGGCTTAGCACAGGGAGAGGATCCACCACCAAAATACCACCAACCCTGCTTTCTCCTGCCCGGTCTATGAGATATTCACACAGTGCTCTCCTTCTCTGGGAATCCATCTGAGCTGCCTTTATTTCACTCAGAAATCCCTAAACACCCTCCCTTAATCCCACTTCTCAGAAGCAACATGTCTAACTCACACTGTGTCCTTGGGAAAAAAAAAAAAAAAAAGGAAATCAATATGCTATTAAAAATAAAAGAATGAGAAAAAGAAAGACAGAGAGGGGCTCAGGAAGGTCCTCAGAGTATTTCCCTAAATTAAAAAAAGAAGCCTGAAAAGCGAGCAAGAAAATTAAAACAAAAGAACAACAACAAAAAAAATCCACAAAAGCAAAATGAAACAAAACAAGAAACACAGAAAATGCAGGGTGTTTTCAAGTGATGTTGGGCTTTGTCTTTTGAAGCAGCTGCCTGGGTGTTCTAGGGGCTGGGGCAGTCAGGAAGAACCCAGTTACTTCAACAGCCCTGGTTCTAAAACTCCATGAGAACTTTCTGTATGTTTAAACTGGCCAGGGAGGGGTTAAGTTATCTTCTACAAGAGCAGCACTGACCCTGTACACATTTAGATTTGGTCCTTTCACAAGAGTCTTGTCCCTGCCAGTGTGCTCCAGCACCCACTCAAGCAAGTATTACAACCAGGCTATATTTACCTATCTGAATAGATGTTTAATATTTAGCACAATTTTAAGTGCATGGCTTGGGCAGAAGTTTACATTTCTGTAGGTTCAGGTCTGGAGCCCATGACCACCTAAGGCTGTGTGAGGGATGCATGACTATGCAGGGTTCAGCCTCATTTTCAAATATTCCACTGTGATTTAAGAGATTCTCTCCTGATTTTTTGGGGATAGAGACATTTTGCTGATGAGAGCTAGGACACAACAGATTCTGGCTAAAAGACAAGTTCAGAGCAAGCTTCTAGAGCTTGATTTTCACCATCTACTATCCTAATGAGGATGTAGAGGCTTCTCAATGCATTAATGACTCCCCAAGGGTGATTGGAGATGCACAGTGAGCGATTCTTTGCAGCAGAGATGTTTTGGCCCAGTTCCTGAGTTTAAAATAAAGTGAGAAACAAAAACAGACACATGAAAGAGACTGAGATGTTAGAAAGATGACTTTGTTGTCCTAAGACAACACTGAGCTACCATCATTGTATTCGCCTTCTTCATTGGCTGTAGGTTGAAGGACAAAAGAAAAAGAGAAGCACAGTAGTCAATCCACAACATCACTGTTCTAAGTTCTGTCCCCACTCCCTCCCTGTATGCTGGGAACCTTGGACTCTCCAGAGATGGAACAAGAAGAAAAAAACACCTTTTTGGTGATTTGATTTGGCTAACAAACAATTATATCTCCATGTTCATTGAAATCCATCTAGAGATCATTTCCCTCCCATATTCTCTTTTCTCTTGAACAGTGTCAGTGTTTTTGACACTGTTTCCCCAGCACTGAAAGAGAAAAAGGATGAGGGTCTGTAGGTACATCACATACCTTCCTCATGAGCTTCCTCTGCTGTTGTCATGGTGCAAGCAGTGATGGAAAGACAGGAAATAGAAAAAAAAAACACAGAACAGTTATTTAAAGCTCTTGGAATCCTGAGAATGAGACCAGGGAATGCATGAGAGGAGGGAAAAAAATAAAGGAATTAGTTCACTAAGGCAGGGAGAAAACTGGAGAGACTGTCAGGATTTTAAAATGCTGTAATGTTAAAGTAGCAGTAAGCATGGAGGTTAAAGGAGAAGAGCACTGCAAATGAGAATTGTGGTTAATGTTTTTTCTTGTTTTCTTCTCTTCTCCCAGCCCAGGACTCCTGTTCTCTCCCTCTCTCACACACATACACACTCCTGAGTTGCACCTAGGTGGAGTAAACCAGAAGTCATGTCACATACCTGGCTCATGAACTTCAGGTGTGAAGTGTCATGGAACAAGTTGCGATGGAAAGCAAGAGAATGAGAACAAGAAACCTGTTATTTCACACACCAAAAGAGCTTCTGAGCCAATGGGGATGAGGGACAGAGAGGAAAAGGGGAGCCAAGAATGAAGTCAAGAAGTAAACAGGTAAAATAGTTACATTTGAAATAACAAATAAAGAGAAGTCACAGAACAGGATAGGTAAAAGAGACAGATCGATGATAATAGTGCAGTGCTTTAAAAACCCTTCTAATCATCATATGGCATAAAGCACAACCTGACAGCACAGTGTACCGAGGTTTACCTTGATTGGAAATATGCACATGAACATAGGCAGCACTCTCAAAGCACCATTACACCCATCCTTTACTACAGCAGTATTTCAGCCATTGGAAATAAACACAGTGTGGTTCAGAAACCTGCTGAAATACCTGCCATAACTCATCATCAACGTTCAGCTAACTTCCAGAGAAGCTCAGTTCCCTTCTAGATCTATGGCTCAGGCCATTTTCTTCCTTGAAGACAACACTGATGTCCATATAAATGTACTGCTGCTCTTCAAATCCATTTGCAATGTAAAATTACAAACGGATTACTTCATAGGAAGAAAAGGTTCATTAGAAGTCTGTGCAGGTCTACATGTCATTCTTCTGGGTTTTGGCAAAGCAGGAATAGATCAGCAGTGTGAATTTGCAGGGCAGATTTTACTTTTCAGCCATACACACACACACATCACCAAATATTTTGCAAAGCAGGCATAAAAAAAAACCCCCACAAACTCTCACAGTGTTTATATTCCCCATGTACAGTCAATGGGTCAAATTCTGCCCTGAGATTTGAAACATATCCTCCCCTATAGGAAGAAACATTCATTCTCATATCACAGGGCAGAATTTAATGCATTCCACCAGGAGACATTTTGCTGAGCTCCCCTTTCACAATAGTACATGTGTGTTCTCCCAGTTTCTAGTGAAATTTTCATGCAACGAGTAAGTTTCCTCCTCCTTACTGCTGATTACACATAACTGAGAAAAAAAATATTAAACTAGAATAGAACCACCCCAAAGGCATGCAAGTTATAATCCATCCTTAAATGATCAGTTGTTATCCCCTGCCAATTTGTGTTCACTTCTCACACACACCATCCCAGAAGACAGACACCAGGGAGTTTAGAAGTTAAATCACATACCTGGAGGGGGGGCTTCATTTAGTAGGATGTGTCAGGGGAAAAACACAGGAAAGGAAGATAAAATAATTAGAAATAAGTTATGCAGGAAGGGATCACCTCAAACTTTGGTAAGACTGGGTTGATGAAGTATAATTTGCAGACCAAGTTATAGGGATGGACTGTTAATAAGAGTGGGAAAAGGAGTGTAATTACAGTGGGGTATGAAGTAGATAGGAAGGAGATGCCATAGAAACAAAAGATAAAGGGAATTTGAATGTTGATGATTTGCAACAGTTTAAATCATGCAAATTTATAAACCATGGGCAAGTGTAATAACATTTAAATCCTTAAATTTGAAAGAAGACGCACCCAAGAAGAGAGTTTTACACGCATTTAGTGCTACCCTAGGTTTCAGCTGCCCTTTAGCTATCAGAGCTGGCATGAGGATGTGAGAGTTGCTGAAGGAAACAAAGGCATTGCTTTGGATGTATCCCTATGCCTGCATCTGAAGCTCCACCATCTAAGAATCTCTGCTGGCTGATTCCAGGCTTAGCTCTGCAGAACTGGCAATATTTGTGTCTGCACAGAGCTTGGCTTTGCTGCAAAGGACTAGAACTGCTTTGAGTTTGTGTGCCAGAATCCTGCTGCAGTCCACTCCCTGCAAGTGTAAGCAGCTTGGGTTTCTGCAGCTCAGGTACCTGCTTTCTGTTGGGGCTATGGGGTACACACAGCCCTAAAAGTTTTCAGGGACACTAAAAAAACCTTGCTCTAAGCTTCTTAGATGGTGATTCTTCAGTTACAAACAATATTTATGCTTTTCTATAGGGAAAATAAGTTTTAGGGAATTTCAAGAATGGATTGATTCTTCATGATTCTGGTATTCTTCAACAACTTCAAATTCCTATGTACAAGAATACTTCAGATTAATACATAGGAATTTAAATGTCACAAACATGAGCTTGGTTAGATGGAAAGAGTCAAGAAAAAAATGAAATAATTAGAGCAAGAATTCCACAACAGCAACAACTGTGACTTGTGCAGGCCAAAGCTGAGACTTAGAAGATGTGGCAGGCAAAGACAGCATTAATAACAGAGAAACTAAATAATCATGCAGTTAAAAAGCTGGGACAATCTGCTTCTGACATACAAGTTTTTTGTTAAGTTTGTTATATTTACATTGTCTTTTGGTTTTATTGTGCTTTATGTTACAGAGGGAAAAGAAAGCATGGGTGGGGAGGCTGTGGTTATGGCTTTATTGTTTATCATATTATGTTAATACCTTGTGTTCTGCACAAATTTCAAGCTCATACATCTGTCAATGCTAGAGAATCAGCTCTCAAGTAGTGAGTAGCAGTTCAATAAGTATCATGGAAAAGAGGTAAAGAGGCAAGCAAAACAGCTGTGATGGAAGCAATGACCTTTAGCTTGTGCGAATCAAAGTCAGAAAAACCTTAGGTGCAGATTAAGAGACAAAAATGAATATGATTAAAAAGAGAATGTGAAACAAGAAGCAATGAGATCAGGAGAGCTTTGAGAAGCAGTGAAGAGATGAATGTTGAAGTATTAAGTCATGTAAAAATCAATCAGCTTTCACCTCACTCCAGCCTTGGCAGAAGCATCAATCTGCTCTGAACTAAGAGGCTGGTCTCCCTCTGCGGACAGCAGAGCGAAATAGCTGGGGTGGGAGGCTGCTGAGATGTGACTGCTTTAATAAAACTACTCCAAATGGCACAGGATAACTTCCACAGACACTTTAGAGGACACTGCAAGTTCAGTTTCTGCTTTTCCAGGTAATAAACATTCTAACATTCCCATACGCACTGTGAGGATGGCTCCGAGTCCGGCAAGCGCCTGTTATTACAGCTCATACATTGAGATGTTTGTCTACAAAAAATGTTACTACAATTTTCATGCAGCAGTTAGCTTTCTCCTCATTATTATGCATCACAGAGTGATGAGGAAATTATGACTGGTCAAAGGTGTGAGGAAGCTGCAAGTTACAGTTTATCGTTAATATTTGATTTTTATGTTTACTTCCACCATCTCTGAATTCCTGAGTATAATACTAGAGTTACTGTTTAAATTTTCCAACATAAACCATAGTTTCAATTAAATTGCAGTATTTCAGAGTATTTCAGAACTCACATAGATTTAGCTGAGATTTTGGTTTAAAAAATAGAAACATTTCACAACCATAAAGGTTGCAGAGATAGTAAAATCTCTGGAACAAAACTTTTCCACTTTTTGCCTTGTGGCAGCTTCTTATTCAAGATCTGTTCTTGCATTACACTATGTATACCCCACATTATCCATAAAGGCAATGCTTCAAAAGGATCTAAAATAGAGTTTTCATTTCAAGATTTGGAAATCTTCCACAGAGGAGAGAGTGGGAAAAGAAAGTTGGAACAAAATGTTTTAACTAAATAAAAAACATAATTTTCAAAAGCTGTCAACAAAGTGTTCCTCTCTTTTTCTTTTTTTTTTTTTTTTTTCCAGTTGGTTGGAAAGTTTCCGTTTCATCCCAATTCAGCACATGACCCAATTATGAAATTTCCAAGTAGAATTGAATTTCCAGCACACAATAACCCTTCAGATTGACGCAGAGGAATTCAGAAGTCACATACCTGGTTCATGGACTTCTTTAAAAGGGAAGTAGCAGGGAAGGAGATGCAAAGAAACATAAGAGAATTAGAGCAGGAAACAGAGGATAATTAAAAACCTTTACACTTTCCTTAGCCAAGGTGGTGGAGGGGGGGTTAAAGGGATAAAAACCATTAATAAGATTAAGTGAGAAATAGAGGGCACATGTGAATATCAATTAGAATTGTGGAGAGGGAGGGTTGTTTTGATATAAAAATGCAGATGCCTAACATATATATTCATAATGTTATAAATCAAATGCCAGTAGTAGCCTTTGGCTGACAAAAACATGACTTGTATTTAAAGTCAGTCCATCATCCGTAAGTTTGAATGTGCAAAAAGGATACAGACAACCTGCTCTTATTCATGTGCATAGAAATCCCAGCCACTGTGGAAATCAATGGGCTCTGAGGAGCTGGCATTGATTTCCTTGGCACCCAGGATTTCACCACTGGTGTGTAAGGCTGCACACCAATCTGGGAAGGTGAGTATGAGCATGTTACTGCTCTCCAACCTGCAGGATGAAGCATCCCATGGAAGCCTGGCTGGGCAACCAGAAGGGCAATTGAAAAGTAAATGGGTTTGGGCTGCCAGGCTGATGCTTTAAGAAGCATGACCTTCTATTTTGCCAATCACAAAGACTGTCTTACCAGATCCGGACCTTAATTCCAGTTATGAAAATCAAGTAAAAATGCAACCCTGCCACCCCTGTTTTTGCATAATGCACATTAACCCAGAAACACCCCAATAGTTATGGGAAAAGCACACACTACACCTGTTCTCAAGTATGCTCCAACCAAAATTATGCCATTTAGCCCAATCCTTACCCCAACAGTAAAAATTTGGTATGCCACCGTGTCACTTGTTGAAACACTCATGACTTTGGGTGCAAGTCTGCCCACATCTCCATACACTGCTGCAAAAGGGAGCTGTGTCTCTGTGCAGTGGCAGGGGAGCTGGGGAGGAAGTGCACTCTACTGGGGGACACAGCATGGCCCCAGGACAAGCTGTCCCACCTCTAACCCTGGGGCGTGGCACAGGGGAAATGGATGGAGGAGCACTATCCCTGTACCAACTGGTGTCCATGGGAATAGCCTGGCTAGAGACATCAGGAGCTGGGGAATACACAAGCAGTGCCCAGCCTGAGCCTCAGGCATTGTTTCCAAACAGCAGTTAGTATTTATTGCTCATCACACCACTGATCCTGCGAGAGCAAAGCAACCGTGCAGAGGATATTTTTTGCATCGGCTCATCTTCAACCACCTCCAGAATTCCTGCACGAGTTACTGCTCCAGACAGAAACAGAGGAATTCACAAGTCATGGCACATACCTTCCTCATGAGCTTTAGCGTGTGGGAAGAGCCACAGAGCAAAATGCAAAGGGAGATGAGAGCGTTAGAAACATCAGAACAACTTTTCACTTGGGTGAAATGGAGGGGGAGGGAAAGACTAAGAATATGTTGCAAGGAAATAGAATGAGTATGGATACCAAAAGCAGTACTGGAAGTGAGGGTGCAAATGGTTCTGAGATATTAAAAACATAAAGCTGATTTAAGCAGCCATATCAGATGACATTTGTCTTATACAGCCATTCCTGCAGTCCTGCCCAAACCAGGAGCAGCACTCTGTTTCATAACCCTGATGCTCACCCAAGTGGATTTACAACCTGAGGCCAGCAGGGTTTGGGTGGCTGCAAGTACTGCCATGAAACAGTGGCCTAGAAACTCCATTATATGAACAGGAATACCATCTTTAATCATTTGCAAAGCTAAAGCATCACATTTGTCACCATTTGCTCTATACCACAGGGTTTAAGCTGGAAAAAAGACATGTGGAAAGGCTACTGTAAGAATGTCAGCCAACCATGAGCATCTCTGCACATAGTCTGCAGGCCAGATCCACCCCAAAAGATCCAAAATAAGCCTGCCAAGGAGACCCAACCAATCTCAGAGTAAAGGCTTTTCAACATTCATCCTTTTAAGAGGTTTACATTTCCCAGAACTTTTCAAGCTTTTTTTTTTCATGCAACAATTACCACGCACATCAACAGTGCATTCAGTGTCAAGACAGAACATGAAGGCAGACAGTACAAAAAACAAAGTGGTGGCAAGTTTTAGTCTATATTAATGTGCCTATTTATAACTCCTGTTTCCTTTTGCCATCTCATGGTTTGCTGGCTAAGCCAGAGCTTCCTCTGGAAGACAAGAATTCAGGAGTGTGTCACATACCTTCCTCCTGAGCTTCTTCTAGGTGTGAAGAGCCACGGGACAGGATGCAAAGGAACGTTAGGAAAAATAGATTGTTACAAGAGCTGAAATAGGCTGAAAACCTTTCATAGGCTGAAAATTCTGCTAGAGGGAAAGGTTTTATCCCAGTAAAGGAGCTGCAAATGGCCAGGAGGGGAATTTGAGGCACCTGTGGCTGGGAAACAACTTCACCATGAGAAGGGAAGAAGCAAAAATATATCAGGCAGGGAAAATCTCACAATAAACTCAAATATCACGTGCTGGGATTTCTCTCTAGTTCCAGTTTTAGAGGACAGCTCCTGCCCTTGCCCAGATGAGCTTTATGGTGAGCCCTGCACAGGGCAGGGGTTTGCACTGAGCTGACTCTGCCACACCTTGCACAGAGATGATCCCTGTGTGCTGGCCCATCACAGAGGGGACATGGACAGCAATGACAGCAGAAGCAAAAAGGCAAAGTGGCTGGTACTGCTCCTCTTTCACCACCCTTGAGTCCCCACCACCACCACCAAGGAGACAGCAGGGAGCATTTGGGAAGGTAATGGCACGTACCTGCTGCAGGAGCTTCATCAGGTGAGATGTGGCAGGGAGCAAAAGCAATGAGATGGAAAACGAGAACAGTTAGACTAAAGAGCGTGTGAATGCAACAGAGGGTTAAAAAAAAAATTAAAAAAAAAAAAGCACAGGATGTATGAAATAAGGAACAGAGAAGGAGGTGAAATGGAGACAGGTGACCAGAGCACACAGATACAAGAAATGTAAAACCATCTGGATCTGGATGCTGTAAAACTCTGCAAACTGCTCACAGTGGGTCTATTGTGGCACTACAAACAGGCTTACCCCTGTTTAAAACATGCCTATAGCACAAAGCTTTGCAAATGTGGAACTAACACACCCTTTGGCTCCTTGCACCTGGAGCACCACATCCAAACCTCTGGGGTGCAAAGGGTGAGTTTCTGTTCCAGCCTCTCTTCCCACACCTTGCCAATGCTGTGTGCAATGTGGGGAGCCAGCTGGGGTCACTCACCAGCATCTACCTGGTTATAATTCTGCAAAATTATGCATATTATATATCATATGATATATCATAGCTTATAAACTTATATATGATATATTTTATATATAATATGACATATTATAGCAGATGTACTATATAACATAGGGCTAAGCACATATGTTACCACAGATGGATTTTGACTTCAAAATCCATCTGACCATGATCTGCTAAGCTCTGTAGGAGAAACCAGTTGACACCTGATAGAAACCTTTCCAGCCAGACCCCAGTTACTCCATAGCACACAGATACCCAGGGCTAAAAATCAGCCTCAGAGCATGTTGTGTCTTGGATGAAGGGATGGTATTCACATTTTCTGTGCTGCTTCCTCCCCAAAACTGGAGCAGAGGTGTCTGCACAGATACTCAGGGATGTGGGGTACCCTCAATGAAATTTGTGCAAGGGACAAGAAAAACTCTCTGCTGGCAGATTTTGTCCCAGCAGCTTTCTCTTGCCTCTTGCTTTCTTCTACCACCTTGCAAAATCGAGGTGCACACCAGCACCAAGCCCTGCTGCAGGAACCAGCAGGGCTGAGATGCTGCTTGCTTCACCTACCTTCCTCCTGAGCCTCTTCTGTGGGTGGGAAACATCACACAGCAAAAGAAATGGAAGGAGAAAAATTAAAACAGGAAATATGTTATTGGAACATTCCTGAGGTTTGCCAACCTCCCAGGCCCTTATGGGTAAGAGTACACAATGATGGAATTACAGGGTGAGAAAGAATTAAAAATAACATTTTTATGGGCACATTATGGGGTTATAAATGTTACTGAAATATGGCAATATAACCACAAGTGAAAACCACATAAAAAGGCATCCAATATGTTATTCTTTATTAGAGCTGGCTAAAATATCCTAAACCCAACTTTTGGTGAATTTTTAACCAAAAACAAAACTTCTGCATTTCTTTTGCTTTACATTTTTTTCTCTCATATGGTGAAAATTTTTCACCAACATTTATCAACTTTTGAAATTTCAAACTAATTAATTGTTGAATTTTACCAGATGAATATCAACTTTTCATGGTGTCTCCCTCCCTTTAAAATATTCATTTTGACACCACTGTGCCAAAAATAAGTCAAGCAGTTCTGTAAAAAAAGGTAAAACAAATATATATATGCTCGTTTTAATACACATATATGCATGTACACATATATATGTATATATAAAAATTATTTATGTGTGTCTATTATATACATTTTTAATGTGTGTATATATATATCTCAATGTATTTTATTTCTTTCATATATAAAAATGTTTTGTTTGTTTGTTTTTAAACAAATAAAACAGGCCAAATTTCCTACCAGCTCAATAAACAACATCAATGTCCACTATTGCATTGATGTCTGTGACTCAAGACAGTCCTGGACACTGGGTGTGAACCATTTGATCTGGATTTCTTTACACACAGTCTCCCTCCACACTGAGAGAGAAAGGAAGCAGAAGCCATGTCACATACCTTCTTCCTGAGCTTCAGGTGGCAAGTGTCATGGAACAAAAGCAGCAGCAGCAAGCAGGAAAATGAAAACAGAAAACTGTTAGAAACTGGTGCTGGGGTGAGCTAAGGCCTGGAGAAAAAAGGTGGTTAGAAAGTGATGGAGAAAAGTTACATGGAAAAGAAATGGATGACATGAGAAAGAGACACAAAGGTCAAGCAAAAGTATGGAGCAAAGAGAAGATACACCTCAGAGGAGCCAGTCATGCAGATTAAGAAGAAATTGAAAGTCACCTGCCTATTAATTTCATATCAGTCATTAAATACTTGAAAACAAAAAGTAGACAGTTAGGGAAGAAAGGAGAAAGGCAAGAAATGCTTTTCCTTTAAGGAAGGCTTGTCTAGGAACAACACCCTTTGCTTGCTCTTTTGACATTTGACAAGACATGAAGGATGGAGCATGAAGAATGCCTTCACCTTCCTGGCTCTGGCACTCCATGCAGGACCAGAGAGACAGATGATGACTGAAGGCAGCTCTGCAACCTATTTAGTGTCTCTTTTTTTTTTTTTTTTTTTTTTAGCCCTTGGTCCCTTCAGAAGCAATGCCAGGGGAAAGAGTTACTGAGGGACAATGTACCTTACAGCAGACACTACTCTCACCATGGCCACAGTTGCACCTCTGCTCCTACCACCACTGATGGGAATTTGCCTGTTGTAGCAACTTGGAGGAATCCATGACAAAAGAAAAACAAAACAAAACAAAAACAAAAAACCCCAACCAAATAAAAAAAGCCGTTGTGTATAAATGCCCAAAATGGGCATTGCTACACAAGGACAACTCCCTGTCTCTGAGCTGCTCTCATACCCTCCATGTGCAAATATTCAATCTCCAGGAAAGGGTTTTCCTTTCAATCCCTTAGAAGATGCCTTAGACACTAAGGGCAGATCCTGGGAGAAATTGCAAGAGTTTGGCCCTTAGGTCTGTTCCAGACACCTTGGGAAAATGAAGGACAACAACTGGCAGCTACACTTGCCTGAACTGAAGCCAATGTGTCAAAAGTGCCCAGTAAAGACAGTGATACATCTCCAAAATAATCTCCCTGCTGCCTTCAAAAGGTGAAACAACTTGGGTGAGAAGGGTTTTTTCATGCTCCATCTTTCCAGATCAGCACTCTGTCTCTCACAGCTTGTCAAATCACATTTTGCCAGCTAAAGGCATGGTAAGAAACTTCATCTTTGCCAGTTGGTTCTCTGCCTTGCCTTTTCTATCCTCAGCAGTGCCCTGTCAGCTGCTCCTCAGGAGCTGGACAACCTGCTCTTTGCCATTTCAAAATTTAAACTCATCTGTGGACACTGCCAAAATGAGAACGGCAGGATTTCACCAATGATATCTTCTGGGGGCTTTGCACCAGTCTCTGCTCTAAAAAGTTCCAAGTGTATGGACAGATTAGCCCCCAGATTTTTCACCATCCCCTCATAGAAATACTCCATTTCACTGTAATATTAAGGCTCTGCACATCACAGCCCCAAAAAGATGGTTTGGGTTTCTTTTTTGTTTTCCAACTGGTTTAGTGATCAAGTGTTTCAGATTGCCTTTAGCAGCAAGCACCAAAGAGAAGGGTGAAATGTAGACAAGAGAAAAGCAGGACCAAGAATCAAAGAAAGATAAATTACGTTCCGCTTTTTTTGTTACCTTCTTCTTCGTACTCCTCTGCATTGAAATGGGAGAGGGGGGGAAAAAAGCAGACAAATCAACCATCAGCCTTGACACATCAGTAGGACATTACCCATGGCAGAGCCCTCTGTGCTCACAGGGATGCCGGGCAAGATGGTTTCTGAGAGGCCACTTGCAAACCAGCAAGTCAAACAACAAATTAGATGACTTTGAAAATAAAAAAGAATAGTCATAAAAGGGGAAGAAGATGATAAAGTATTGAATTTTTCCTTGGGCAATGGAAATTCAGGGTTACACATGCATTAGAAGGGAAAAAGTAGCAGAAAGGGCCTCTAAATATAAGAAAAGTATCTATGTACATTGCTTATAAACATTGTGGGGATTTATGTTCTAAAAACAGAATATATTACACATACAGAAGCTTCAAAATTAAATTGCCAGCAGATGGCAGTGCCCCTACAAAAACTAACAGCGTCCCCTCCCACCAGGGCATCAGTTTGGGGCTGAAACCCCACAGCACGGACAGGACCAGGACAGTGCTACAGGGAGTGCAAAAACACCAGAAGCTGGTGACAGTCAGACAGACAGAAGCACAAAAGAGAAACTTCAGATTTGTCTAACCATACCAGCTGACACAGCCAGCAAGTGTTGCAGGCTTGCACAGAAGCAATTAAAGACAGATTTAAGACTTACCCTCTCCTTGCTCCCTGTGAGAGAGGAAAAAAGGATATTGAAACTAGGTAAGTATTTCTGCTTTTCTGTACTGATGTCAAGCTTTAAACCATGCACTGAAGCAACCCAATGCAATGTTGTTTAAAGTCTGTTCTCTGCAGGTCTGTCCATGATTCCTCTGATCCCATGATTGCCCTAAATCTCTCCTCTGTATTACTGAAGCAAAAATATCAAATGATCCCATTGGGTTTGGTCATACTACTCTAGATTTGCTAAACCAAGGCAGAAACCACTGCCCTGTGGGTTTTATTCCCCCTCCTCCAGGTGCAGTGGCACAGCCACAGAGGGCAGGCTGAGCTGGGTGCAGGTGTTTGGGGATGTCCTGTGCTGGGCAGGGAGGGGTTTTTGACACTCTAAGTCAAGATGCCCTTCCCCAATGTCTCAGGGGGCTTCAGGCTGAGCACAGAGCAGCACCCTGCAGGTGTGGAGCCAAGCTAAGCAGGTAAACACACAGACAACTTTCTCTCTACTTACACTTCCTCGGTATCAGACATGTTGGCAATTAGTTTCTAGGCAAAAGAGAAGAAAAAGAAAACAAACAAGAAGAAAAAAACTGTTATTAGTGAGGACATCCCATAAAAAACAGTGAGGCAGAAGCAGATGGATTGACATTTGAGGACAAAAAAAAGCCAAGCACCTGCTTTCCCACACAGCAACCAGTTCCCCACCAACACTGACATTTTGGGAGAAGCACAAACCTTTGCCACCCATGTCAGAGGACAAAGGGAGGAGAGGAGAAAAAGATCATCTGGAAAGATATATCCATCAACTCAGCTGCTTCCCACAGGCACACCCAGGGGCTGCCTAGTCCCAGCTTTAAATTACAAAATCCTCAGAGCTCAGGGAGATAGGCAAGGCCAGGGTGTCCTCCTGCACCCATCTGATATTTCCATCACTCCAGCAAGATTAGAGGAATTTTTCCTTCTTTTGTGCTATCATAGGTGGGAAGGTGCCAGCTCCAAAGCCTCAGTCAGTTACAAAAATAACTGAAACTACCAATAAATCTAGAGATAAATACCTATTTGTCAGCACCCAAAAGTGTGTCTGGTTTATACAACTGATGAGTGAGTGAACAATAATTTGTTGATTAGTTTAAGATGAAAACCAGCCACATGCCTAGTTGGGCAGTTCACATTGATATAACCATTTCTGTGTAATGCAACACTGGATTTCCTAACAGCATCAGCTGCCCTGAGGCCAGGGGAGAAGATGAGGGAAGGCCCTGAAACTTTCTCCAAATCCACAGCAAGTCTTAAATTAGAAAGCCAGACTTCTCCTTGCTGGCCCAAACCCTGACTTTCATGACTTCATTATGCAGCTGATATATGAGAGATGTCTTGAAGGAGCAGGTGGGCTGACTTAGGTTCAAAAGGAACAACTGCAGCTCAGCAGCTTTCTATTTCAGAGGAAGGCAGTAATCCCACAGGCTCCAACCCTGCCCTATAAGGGATTCTCTCATTCCCCAGCAGTGACCTTGGGCGCCATACATTAACATCAACAGGATTTAAAACCCCCATGTTGCAAGGAGAGATAAACAGCCAACATTTCTTCTTCATTTCTTCTCTTTCTGAAATTCAGCACTGCACTTGAAGCAGTGCTAGCAGTGCTTGTGTTATGGCCTGACCAGAGGTGCTGGATGGGAGGGGTGATTTACTGGCAGGTAACATGAGATTTGGGTTGAGTGGTCCCTTGGTCCCAGGGTGCTTTTAATTTTGTAGGTGTGGTTGCCCACTCCTTGATAGCAGCAGCCATCCCAAGGAGTACTTTGGGGACTCTAGTTCTACCAGGCAGAGGGAACAGGGGGAAATTGGTGTTTGGGAGGAATTTCAGCTTTCAAAAATATTTTCTGCTCACCAATTCACACTGCTTCTTCTGTTAATTACTTGAATGCTACAGCACTGCTGGTCTCTCTCCCCTGGTGTTTTCAATCTAGATTTCATAAAATCTTCAGGATGAAGACTTGCACTTGCTATCTCTCCTCAGTGGCTAGCATGTTAGCAGTCTCATTCCAGCCTTCAAAAATTATTCAAGCTATTAGTAGAAATGATTGACAGCATGTTGGTTTAGGCAACAGGACAGCAGAGCTTCTCCAGGCAAAAGCCTGTGGAGGGAACCTGCCTAATGCCCAGCTGTTGGCTTCTACCAAAATACATGTTCTGTAAAGACTCAGGGCAGTGGCCAATCCTCCCATGGATTAAGCCTTTATAAATGCAGCTTTCCTTCTTCCCAAGGCGGAGGATTAAAAAAAAAATTAGAGGACTTTTAAAAGGCTGTGGGCTGAACTCCTCTCTCACTCTAGTAAGAAGAAGAGGAACACCACTAAATGGTGCAGGAATGAGCTGGAGAACCCTCTGTGAGCAGACAGAGCGAGCGTCTGTTCAGCACAGGGCAGGCACGTAGCGCAGGGCACGCTGTTCCTTCCAAGGCAATTGAAGTCAACAGGAGCCTTTGCAATCAGGCTTTCCATTAGCAGTTATTGGAATGAGCTCATCTCATCTCCAATTTAGCTCTAAGGACATCTTGCTGAGGGTTGTCACACTGGCTGCTCCCCGACCCCCTTCCATATTTGTTAATCCAAGCGCTGCAAATGCGAATGGGATTTTGCATGGCATCTGCCCGTGTGCTATAAAAGCAGAGCGAGAATGCCAGCATCCCTGACACCATAAGACCCCAACCCTGAGGGGATTCCTTGGCCCCAGATAAAATGAATTAATAACAAGTGCGTTGGCAGACTCTGTACAAAGATGAGCCATATGCAGGAACCCCACAGGCAGGGGGGACCAAAAAAAAATCCAGGGGAAGATCACAGATTTCAGCCTTGCAAGGGCCAAACATTTAACCAGGTTTGGTCCCTTTGTCAGGAGAAGCTGGTATTTAAGGCAGTACCTGACTGCCACTGCCCTGGCTGGAAAGGTAGAAAGGTTTAGCTTCAAGAACAAGGTGTCTGTCCACTTCATGGCATTCAAAAGCCATCTGGTCCCTTAAAGCCAGGGTCAAAATGCAGACTGTCATAGCTACAGCCACCCAAGACAAAAAAAGCTCTTTGGTGCCCAGCACTATCCACATAGCTAACTCTGCCATCAAAGCAGCCAGCCAAATTGGACTATATTTACATCCAAAAGGCAATAAAGAAAGCAATCTGTTAAGAGCGGCAGTTTTTGCAGTTTTTTAGGATTAAGTTTGCCCGAAGGCAATGGAAAGTCTCCAGCTGGCTCGGGATTAGTCTTTGGTGGAAATTACTTTACACACAGCAAATGCAGCCCAGGATTAAGGCTGTTAGCACCTTCAGGCAATAACTGGGCTTTGTTTGTATAGTGGCAGAAAAATGGATTCTGGTCTTGACTAAGGTTTAAGGATGCAATAAAATCAATTAGTTAGTACTGCCCACCCTTTGGAAGGAAATCGAAACACATGGGAAAGTTCCACCAGACAGAAAACTTCCTGCCTGCTCCCACCCCTTAAAGGTGAAAGCAGAGGTTATTCTGGATTTTGTTCAAGCCAAGCAGGTCACTGGAAGGACAAACAGTCGAATCCTTAGCCCCAGATGGGCAGGAATACCATGTCCCTTTTGGCCCTACATGCTCCTGGCCTCAGCTGAAAGAGCAGAGCCAGCACATCCCAAGAAGCCTCTTAGCAGCTGAGAATGCACCCGGGAGGGGGAATGGGCTGCCTTGCACCTCCAGGCCATCCCTGGAAATAACCCACCCATCAATCATCCCCTCCCAAGCCAGGCCATACAAGGTAGGCAAGGTAGCAAGAGCCCCATGGAAAGGGGCCAGCACAAAAGGGGCCATGCATGGGCAATGGGACTGGCAGGGACAGCTCTTGGGCAAGGACTGGGGCTGTGATCCACCAAGCACCACTCAGCCACTCTTTCCCAGCAGGAGCCACTGCAAACCCACTGCATGGACTTTTTAAGACATACATATCATATTGAGATGGGTATTATCTATAATGTATCTAGTAAATATGTAAACATATACATATCCTTCTCTCTAATGCAGAAATGGAGTAGCAGGACTCCAGCACTGCTGCAGCTTCATAGCAAAATCCCAATTCCCAGTCCCAAAATGTACCCTTTATCCTTGTCTACAGGGTGGTAGGAGCTGTCTGATCTCTGCAAGGGGTTTTCTAGGGATAACAAAGCTGAGACACAGAACAAAAAGCCAATGACTGTGCTCAGCTTTCATCCCCTGCCTTTCCTTGGTCTTAGAATCATCAAGGTAGGAACAGAACAAGATCATCCAGTCCAGCTGTCCACCCAGCACTACCACTGTAACCCCTAAACCACTCAACTGGGTGCCTCTTGAACATCTCTTGGGGACTCCACCACCTCCCTGAGTCTTGCCCCCCTTGAGGGATGGCTGCCTGCCCTGTCAATCCCCTACAGCCCCACTGGAACTCCCCCACATTAGCAACACAGCTCCCACCCAAATTGCTGGCACCAGAGTCTCCTGTGCTGGTGTCCCTCCTGCCTGTGTAGGATATCCACCACCCGACAGCAAGGAGCTGATCTGAGAAATATAAATATGGTCATGGAAAGATTCCCACTCCCACAGAAAATGAGAAGGTTGTGAGAGAAATTCCCTGTGTGTGCTGAGGGGCAGGAGGAGGGGGTTAAATTCAGAGTAGTAATGGGATGCTCCCCATATTCATGACTTCAGACTCCTTCACTTTGCTGCCCTGACCATACAAAGCTCACAATTTTCTTCTTTCCTGTGGGAAGGGACAGTTTTCCATGGGCACTTTTTTTTCCCCCCACATCTCCCTCTTGACCTACAGCCCTCTTCATCCACCAGACGCTCCCTGATGGTCTGCCCTTCATACCTCCTGCCTCAGCCATCCCTTTCTCCAGGTGACAGGGAAGGTCAGCACTTTCCTCCTGCTGTTGGGGGAAACTTTCCCTGAGTGCCCCAAGAGATCACAATTTCCTGCCCCAAATCTTGGTTTGGAAGGATCTATTCTCCCACTACTAATCCTTGAGAGTTCAAAGCACCCAAACCTCTGTGGGTGACATGAGATTTGTGAGATGCCCAACTAAAGCTCAGAACTAGAAGTGCCTTTTCCTTAAGATCCTGTGTCAGATCCCAGATCCTGTGGTCCCCAACCCTCTCCTGGTGCTCCTCCATTCAAACCAAAGCCCATCCCTTCTGCAGCGTTGCCCCCAGCAGCATCCCTTCCCAGGATCCCACTTACCTGGGAGGAGTGGAGAGAAGCACCAAGCTCCTGTCGGAGGGGACGGGCAGGCTGGGATCTGCGAGCGTCCCAAGGGGATGCTGCTCTCAACTTATAGTGACATTTGATCGTCTGCAAGAGCCGATTGGCCCCGGGCTCCCTGTGCTGGGCAGGGAAAGAAAGGGAAGGGAGCACGGATGGGCGGGGAGGGGATGAGATGGAGGGGGAAGCAAGGGAAGGGGGAAAAAAAGGTCATGCCATGTATAGGAGCAGCTGGAGGGATTGCACAGATGATGCTAAGATGGGAGGGACATGTTTGGAGAAAAAAAAACTTCCAGGGCTTATGTTTCTATATTTACAACCAGACAGGGCTCAAAGAGGGGTATCTGAGGCAAAGGCACCTCAGAAACAAATTGGGGGGTCCCCATAGCTCCGTGGTACGTGATCATTGCTCAAAACCTGGCTGTGGCACCCTGGATCTCAGAATCTCAACACACAGCAGCAACCTCCACTCTCCCCTCTGGGCATGGGCTCTTCCCAGCTGCCCCTCCACATGCAAAAAGTTTTGGTTGTGCTGCAGGGCCAGAGCTTTGGGAAGGCCTGTGGATCTTCCACATGCAAGGCTCTTGGAAACCAGCAGTCACAGGCACGTAAGAAGGCAGAGGCACTTGGCACACGCGTTGCCTTAAGTGCATCTGTGTGCAAGTTCTGTGCGGCACACACCCACCTCTCACTGAGACTGCTGGGGCTCTGCCACACACCAGGGCTTCAGGGGACCTGGAACACAGAGCAAGAGAGCAGGAACACAGCAAAAGAGCTCGTAAGCCTTTCTCAGCATGACACAAAAGCGTTATTTAAGTAAGGACTTCTTAGGGAGGGCAACCCCAGGTGGCTGGAGCGGTTTTGCTGCCCGAGTGCTCTCCACAGTTGCATGACTATTCCAGCAGAGGATTGCAGTGCCTCGCACAGCGCTCTGGTTCACGGTTTCCATTTCACCAGCCATCCCAGGCTTCAGCTGCCCGTGCCCTCCCTCGCACGGCTGTCCCTTGGCAGGGCTCCCCAGCAGCACAGCAGCGTGTCCCCTCCCGTGTGCCCGCAGCTCCAGCACCCCCTTCTCCCCGCCTGCAGCAGCAGAGCACTTCAGGAGCTCTGGGGCAGGCGGTATTTTTGGCTCAGGTCACAGATTGATTCCTGCCCACTCTTTCCCTGCTGCTTGCAAGAAAGGGTCCCCATCTGAGGATGTAGAGACAAGCTTTTAAAGCCGTGGAGTGGGAGCACAGTGCTGCAGCCTCCAGGTAACATGCACGAGCTAGAATCTGTCCAGCTTGCCTTTCCCAGCTGTCCTGCAGCTTATCCCCTCCCTTCCCTCCTGCAACCCACCTCCAGCCAATGCTTTTGTTCTTTGTCAGGTGGGAGGGGGACAGTGCATCCATGCTCAGCGCCCTGGCCCCATGTGGGAGGCTGGGTGGGTGGGGTGGGGAGATGGGCACCCCGTGCTGCTGAGGAGAGCAGCAGCTGCATGGGAACACATGGCCAGAGCTGGTATCATCACCTCCACTGCCCCTCCAGCTCTGCCCAAAGCACTAACACAGCAGAGCGCCTTTCATGCTGTGCTTTTGGAGCCACTGAGCAGTTTTGCTTTTCCAGTGGCTCGTCTCCCCCAAGCTCTCCACCAGCTGGGCACACCTCCAAGAAATGCCATATTTGCCCAAACTAGCAGTAGAGTGGAGATGCATGGGAGGAGAGGCTCACAGCTGTTTCTCTTGTCATGTCTGGGGTGGGCCCATTTTGGCAGCAGCCTTCGCCAGCCCCCTGTGCCCTCCTGCAATGGGGTGCATGTGGAGCCTGGGCTTACAGCAGGGTGCTCCCCAGCAGATGTGGACCTGAACGCTCCCATGGGCCCATCTGCTGCCAGCCATTTGGCAGGAGCAGCACAAGCATCTTGCAGGAGTGCACAGCCTCCACCAGAGAGGTGCTGCTTGTGAGGGGAGTGCTCCCATCACTCAGATTTCAGTCTAAGCATCTTGACAAACATGAGGTTGGTAGGAAGGGAAGGAAGGATAGGAAGGACAGGTAATCAGACTTCTCTGCTGCAGCTCCATTTTCAAATAGCAAATGTTGCTGCTTGCAGTATCCACTCAGTTCCTGAACACGTCAAGCAACTGCTCCAGATAACATCCATCTTTAGATCACATGTCATGTTCATGCTCTGTCTCCCCCATCACCATACCCTGGGAGCATGGCCTTTCTGCTTGGTACTTTCCCAAAGGGCATCTGCATCCTATGGACTGCCTCTGCCAGACCACTCATGTCCATATCATGCACCTTATTTCCAGGCCCAGCATGATCTGGATCCCTCCTCCCATGGGACTGAGGGTTCCTTCTCCATCCCTCATAAAGAGTGCTTATCTGATGCACATCTTACATTAGCTCTGCTGTCACCTGGTTCACAACCAAGGCTCATTCCCCACAGGCCAATTTTTGTTTGTCCTTTCTTCCCTTTGTGGGTTGCTTTATCCAGTTTAGCATGTAACTACAGGCCTCTCCAACCTTGTTTCATACCTTAGCCACACACTCTACTTTTCACACATTCTCTATCAAGCCTTTATTTCACCTCTTGATTCCATCACGCAGCAGTTTCATTCACAACCTGCCACATTTTCCTCATCAGCTTTGTCTCTCATTACTTTAGATGCTCCTGCTCTAGGATATACGATTTTTGCTGTCTTGACATCATCTGCTGCCCCTGCATCAGCAGCAAGGTGACTGGGGCTCTCCTTTGAGCTGCCACAGCACAGCCACACCAGCCTAGAGAGTGAGCAAACACCAAGTATCTCACTCCTTACTGATCACAGAGGGCATATGAGGGAGAGACAATGCCAGCTGTGCCTGCACAGCTACCAAAGCTACCCAGTTTCATTAGGTGAGGGGTGCAGCAAGCACCTGCCATGGGAGAAGCCCCTCTCTCCCACCAGCTGCCAGCTTAGGAGACAGCACCAAGACCTAAGGGCACATATGAGGTCACAGACACGAACCAGGGTCTAAAACCACAAAAAGTCCCTCTGCCAGCTGACCTCAAGCCAGAGCCTGGCATGCTTTGACTATGACAGCATCTCCACCTGGGAGAGGATACAGCAAACCAGTGTCCCTCCTTGAACAGGAACAAGAGGCTGGTGCAGAGACCTAGACAAGTTTCCATAGGTAGCCTGGCCCACTGTCACATTTCTTCTTGGGAGGTAGGAACACTCAGACTGGCTATTTGAGATGGGCCACATGAAGTTTATTGTGTTGCCAGGCCACTTGCAGGGAAGCTGTAATCAGCTCTTCTCATCTTTTCTGGCTTTTGGTTGACCTACTGCAGCAGCCAGTGGACTCAGGTGAGATGTTTTTACAATGCACACACATCAGCCCAGATAATTTTAAAAACTGCATAAAGATGGGCACCTTGGTCAAAGGCTTGTGTGTGTATTTTGTTTGGGTATGTTTTTGTTGGCTTGTTGTTTGTTGTTTTTTTTTAAATAGCCTTTCCCTGTGCTCACTGCACACCAGTCAGCAGGCAGCATTTTCATGGATCATTGCCTCCATGGCTGGTTAATACTCAGTCAGCAAGCTGAAATATAACTGGAAAAGTTCATCTGAAAACCTCTACAGCCCTGGAAGTCTGGAATCGTACATGTTCATTAAGGACTACAGAGTTTGTAAATAAAATCAGATACATCCTTCCCATAAAACTGGTACTCTTACAGCCCAGGAGAGATCCAATTTCTGAGACAAAGCAATACCTATCCCTATGTTCCCATTACTCTCTAACACTGAACAAACAGATATACTTCCAAAGCAGACTTTGCTTTGGCCCTCATGTTGACCCAGAGGAACTCCAGAGGTCCTTCCTCACCCAGACTTGCCCAAGACTCTGCACTTACACCTTCATGGTAGAGCTACAGAGGAACCTGCACTGACACCTTCTGCCATTCAAAAATGGTTAAGTTATCCAAGGTGAATTTAGCTATGAGGAAAATGTGTTTTACTTGAGTTCGCATCTCAATGATTCTTTATACCCCCTCCTCTCAAAAGTCATGTTTGAATTATTTTAAAGCAACATTTTTTACTCTTTTGCATGATACAGATACTTTGGGTTTGGCATGTTTGTCTGCTTCTACAAATGTCAGCCTTGAAATAATTGAAGGTATCCAGAAAAATGTATTAAGCTGACTGGGAAAGCATGGGGATCTGTTTTTCTGTTTTGTGACATTCAGTTATAAACCTTTTACCATGATTTAGAGCAGAGGGGAAATGGGAATCACAAAGCCATTTGAGAAAGCAAAATAAATTTAATACAGTTCCCCTACACCCTTTCTTCTCTTTATCCCACCCCAGAGAAAGGGATTCTGCAGGGAGGTTTATTCAGCAGTTCAAGGTTAGACTAGATGCCCTATGTTCATTGAGCACTCTTTCCAAGTTAATTGAAGTAGCTGTCAATAAAAAGGCAGATCAGATAGTGGCTAAGTAAGTACATTCAGAGAAAGGACAGAATATAAATACATATATATATATAATTATTTTCTGTTCCTGGGCAAAATCTAATGACCTGTTTTATGCAGCCAGTCAAGAAGAGATCAAAATAGCCTTTAACTTTACAACCAGCTCCTCTGAGTATCAGCAGATCACTGTAATTTTACTGGTGATAAAGGGATCCTGGGGAATCTGAAACAGCCCCAAGAGGCTGAGCAAAGACCATCTTTTTCTCTCTGGCTCCTCTAATACCATCCACTTGGCACTTGGGCTCAGGCTCTGTCCTTGGTTGCCTCTCCTTTCCCCAGAAGTGACCTGGTGCAGTGTTTGCCATGCACAGTGATGCACCTCTTGCAGCAGTCATTCAGATAACAAGGAGAGCAAACAGCTGCCAAGCTGTGGGCTCACCTACCTGAATCTTGGAGGGTGGCTGGGGAACCTCAGTGTGCCAACACCTTCTCCTGCTTGTGGCTTCATGAAATTGCAAAAGTTCAGAGGCATAAAAAGGAGAATAAAAGGCAACAAAAAAGCCTCCTGTTGATGACCAAATTACCTATGTACATCTCCATTCAGCTTCCTGGTATTGCTGTTCTCTTCCTTGCATCTAGTGAGAGGGAGGCAGCCAACATTTCCATGGAGGTCTCTAGTGTGTCATCCCTTTTGTGAAACTTGGTTGGTAGAAATATCTGCCTGTCTTATCCCCTCTTAGCCTATAAGAACAGAAACTCTACATCTTTGATAAGAAATAGGAAGGGATCTGATCCTTCAGTGTGTGCAAACACAAGCCAGCCCTTTGCATCATTCTTACAGTGCATGCTGCAAATACATGCATTAGGCTGGTGTGGTTTCAGTGGTGGCAGTGGCAGAGCAGGGTACAAGGTGTCCTTGGGCATTTCTAAAATCTGTTAAAATATTCTTATTCAGGATACGGGGTTTTTTCAGTTTTTAGTTGGGTTGTTATTGCCTATTTGGTTTTTTTCCCTGGCAACATCTTCAGTGTTGGGACACACAAAGTCACTAGCATTGCTAAAAGACAAGGGCATTTTTGAGACATTGAAGTTGTCAGTCAAAAAGAAATTAATTGCATTAGGGTATGAAGGACTGAGCACCTAACCCAGATCCTTCCAGAGGCGTGCATTGCAATAAGGAGCAGTGTGCCCTGCAGAGCCAGGCAGGATGCCACTGGTTATCAGGGAGGCAGAGGAGAAAAAGTAAATGGAGAGCTCACCTCTGACACCCACCCCAGAGCACCAGCACATACCTTCCTTCCCACAAGGACCAGCCTCATCAGATGGGCCAAACCCCTGATGGATGAAGGAAGAGCTTTGCTACCTTGATCCATGGCAGAGTAACTCAGATTAGAGAGGAGTCAATGAGCAACAAGGCTTGGCAGGGAAAAGCAGAAGGAATTTGCTTCAGAGCTGGATTTGTGGCATAGCTCACCAGCATCACAACACCCATGTGAGACAGGCCAAGCTTAACCTGGGCATAAAGCTGCTTTGTAGACCTCTAGGAAACTGTTTTCATGTGCCCCCATACTCCTGGGAGGATGTTTAACCCCCTAGCTGCCATGGCATTCATTAAAGGCTCCTGCAAAAAGCAGAACCTGGGAAGTCAGCTGGAAAAGGGGATGAAATGCCACAAGGCCAAGAAGCAGTAATACCTGCATGGTGTCTGGGCAGCTCACAGGCTGCCCAAGACAAAGGCCAGCATTGGTGCCATCCTTGCCAGCTCACTTCAGCAGTCCTAGCTGAGATATTGATAAACACCTCAATCAAAGTTCACCCAACTAATCAACTCCAAACCCTCCCTACTCCCAGTGCAGCATTTTCTCCACTTGCATCCTCTGCACATTGCATGCCCCTCGCCAGGAACAAGTGAAAACAGAGCCAGAGTTTGCTCTCTTCCTCTCTTGGGAAGGTAACAATCAAAGCACAGCTCCAAATTTGCATTTTGCAACCCTGACTTTTGCAAAACAGTAAATCTTAGCAGCCAACTTGAAAAGTCTCCAACTGGTTTCATTGCCTGGAGCTGCTCTGCTCGAATAGCTGTCCTGGCAACACCACCATCCTCTGCCCTTCACCTCTCCAGCACTTTAGATGCTGAACTTTGCAGAGCCGAAGTTGGGAGCACGCAATGGTGTTACTCGATAGCCCCTCTTCACGCTAATTTTAGGTGGTGGAACTTTTCATGCTTTTAAAAAGTCCCTTTATTTATTTTTGAGAAACCTCTTGTGCTTAGTGGCTACCACAAACACTTTTCTTTCTGATGTTTTAAACTTACCTGCAGGGCTCTAGAAGTCCCAAGCATCCAGCACCTGACATGATCTCAGAGGAACAATCACCTGTTAATTTTGTAAACTGAACTGAGTAACATGATGCTCCCAACATGCAAATGATTGCAGATGGAAACAAATTACACATCAGTAAGTAATGCATTTCTTTTTGGGGTTTATTCAGTTAATATTGATTTCTGGTTTTTGTGGTAGACTGTTCCTCCATCACTCATTTGTTTGCTCTGGGACATGCTCCTACTGCACCTGCTTTAGACAACTAAGGCACAATCCCTGTGGAATTCAGGAGATCCTGCTTGGACACCCTAGATTTAGGTAAGGTATCTCTCCAAAGGTAATGGATCAGGTTTGGCCATTCAAGATATAGGCTGGGTCTCATCCTCACACTACTTACACCTAAATGGATAAGACAGGCTGACAGTGATGATGATGACTGAGCAGCAGGATGAGAGTCAGGACCAATGCCTGGAGCTGCTGGTTTGTGTTCCCAGAGGAGGTGAGCAAGGCAGGACACCAGTGAAGGTGCTCACACCAACCACTCACAGCCACTCCACAACCTTGAGGAAGGTCCACCTACTCAACCAAGAATCTCATTGAATAATAACACTTGGAATTTGCTGCTTTCACACCTTAAAGTCCTCACTTGTATAAATCCCAGTGGTATCTCCCCCTTACTTCTCCTCAGCCTCACCCCATTCTTCCCATCATTCTCATAAATCCCAAGTCCATTATCCTTTTTTCTACTTTTTTAATGCCTTAGTATTGCTAAGCCACTATTTCTAAGAGTTACCAGGAAGAGATGAGGCACCATTCTGAAAAAGCAACTTTTCTCAATGCAAAATTCCAGGGAAATCACCTGTCTCAACATCAGGACCCTTGGAATGGTTTCATTTCTAAAGTAAATCCTAGCTCCAACTGCACTTTTGTCAATGTGAAATACATATTTTCTCTTAACCTGCTCATATACAGATATATGTATGTGTGTGTGTGTATGTATATATATATATAATGCAGCATCAGGGAAAGTGTCTTGAGCTGGCAAGGAGTTACCAACAGACCAACCTCAGAACCTTGTTCAGCAGCATATCAGCTGCCACTTCAGTATTTATAGCCACCCTGCTCTTTGAGCTTGTTTATTTTCCTTCCCAAAGGTGGTGGTGGCAGGAGGCAAAGCTCTGACATTCAGGCTCAGGTGTCCCCAAGGCTGACCTTTCCTTCAAAGAGCAGAAGCTGCAGACACATTTCAAGGAACAAAGTCATTTGGAAACTCCAGGCTCTTGTGTCCACACCAGAGGCCCAATGCAGAGCTGCAGGGGTTGGGCAAATCTGTTAATTAGCATGCACACATATACATTAGGATGGATATAAAAATGAGCCTGTAATTATGTTATACCTGGAAAGAGAACCAGGTGAAGTCCACCCCCCAGTCTCAAGGCAGAGCAAGTGCTACATAAAGACATAACACTAAAAACAGACTGGAGTTTTCCACTATTTAAGTCTCCCCAAGTCTAAATAAGGCTGTTTTATGGCATTGCAATAGTCATGGACCACATTTTTCATTCCACATAGAACTCATCTGTTAAACCTTGTTGGGAAAAAAGCAGCCCTGAAGCCTGCCACAGAAAGACAAGCAGCACATTTCAGTATCACTGGAGCCCCCTCAGATTTATTTCAGGGCCAATGCTGCGAAAATGATGTTTCCCTTCTGCATAATCTAGACAAAATGGGTAAAGAAGAAATTGTAGTGAAGACACATCTCATGGTATGCCCCCAGTTTAGAGCACTGAGAGCCCACACAGAGGTTCCCAGTCCCTGTTTGGGCACTGCCAACCTGCCATGGGGATGATAATTTGGGGAAGCATGGCAGCACAGGGGATGCAGGGACCAGGAAAGCATCACTGTGCCCCTCCAGGCTTTGAGGGTAAGACTAATCCACTCAAGACTCACTCAGTGTGACAGTTTGTCCTTGCCCAAAATGCAGCAGTCTCTGGAGAAGACAGAGCTAAGGTCTCATAGCAAAAGCCTCTGAGATGTCAGATGCTGCAAAAACCACAATGCTGTGAAAAATGAACAAAGGAAAGATAGGAAGCAGCCAGCTCCTGACCAATACCAGAGCAGTACCTGCTGCAAAGTGGCACCAGCCTGCTCTCCTTCACTCACAAATCAGCCACAGGTCCCTGCTGAGGGAAGAGATGAGCCTCCATGCCCTCATCCCCTCCTAGCATTGCCCAAAATGCATATCTGGGCTGCAGCACTGCTTTTTTTCTTCTCAGGGAGGTAAGGGAAGGTTTCACCATTCTGGTAACCCCACTGCCAGTCCCACCACCATGTGCACACCATGTTGCTTTGGGAGGAGAAACAGCACATGGTCAAGCTAATTCAGCTGTGGAAACATTTCCCCTGGCAGATGGAAGTACTTCATAAAGAGCTGCACACATTTGCTCCAAGCCAGTTCTCTCCTGGTTCCTGACCACCACTAGAGAGCTCTGGTCTCCCATAACCTGCTCACATCTCTGCTGTCACCACAACCTGAATTACAGCAGCTGTTTATTGAAACTACATCTAGGTCCCTGAGGGCTTTAAGTGGAGAAAATATACTCTGCAAATTAACCCTCCTTAGAGGAGGAATCTCACACAAACAACCTTTGGGGCCTTCTCTGCCCTCTCCAAACTGGCAGGGCACAGAAACAGTAACTGGAGAAGTTTTCAGCCATCATTTCCACCATCTAGCTACAGAACTGTGTTGAAAAATTGGTGCAACCAGTTTTCACACATACAAAGTAGTGTTACTTTCACTTCAAGCCAGAGCATCTCTGTGCACCCCACTGCTACTGCTCCAGCCTCACTTGAAAATCCCAGCACAGCAGAGGAAGGGCTGAAGGGAGGGAAATGGGGCCATGCTGCTCATGCTGCTCAGTGCTTTGAAGAACATAGGGCTCCTTGAATTCCTACCTCCCAGATCTGAACCAGAGGATGGAGAGAACAAGGACCCAATCAGCAGAAAGATAAGAGCAAGAAGTTATATTGGAATTCTTTCTTTCTTCACCTACACCTTCCTGAAGTGTTAGGATAGCAGAAACTCTTCATTGTCTCTAAACCATAAAAGTGTTATAAGGTCACCCCCATAAAAAGGTTTTTCCATAAAAAGGTGGATGGTTCCAGATAGAGCCATCAGCTCATTAGTGTGCTGGGTTCCAGTACAGACAGCTATACTGACCTTACCAAAGCTGGATTAGCAGGATATGGAGAAAATTTTAAATTTTTTTATACCTGATATCAGCAGTGATTTTGAAGTCTGTGATGTTTCTCAGGTCTGTTACCTGGGGAGCTAAGCTCTGTGCTTCTCCTGGCTGATCACACTCCCCAGTCTCTGCAGGCTGCTCTACTGCTCACCCAAGCACTACTGCTTCCCCTTTTAAAGGCAATTACTCCCAATGAAAAATGCAGAGAAATAACACTGATCTAAATGGGGCAGGCTCACAGAAAGCCCCTTTCCTGCATATGTCAGGCTCCTTTTCTTCTAGTCACTCAGACTGATGCTTCTTCTCCACCTCACATTCAAGCAGAGAGTTTCAAGGTCTTGGAAAACAGCCTTGCTGCAGACTCCTATATGAACAAAATTCTCAGAGCTGCCACCATTAGAACATCTTCTTCAAATTTTATTAAATGCTTACCAAAAACAAAGAAAATCCAGGGGGCAGAAAGTTTTAAGCAGAAAGCACACTGATGCAAAAGGAGAAACAAGCTGCCCTCCCTCCAGGAGGGTAGAAACAAATTGCAAAATTATGTTGACATGGTAAGAAGGTAGGAATGAGACTAAAGAGAGAATGGGGGACATGTTAACATCATGAAGCAGGAAGGCATGGGGGAGTTCAGAAACAACCCTAGAAGCTGATTTGCAGACCTCAGGCCAGAAATGCCACTCTTGAGGGACTCAGTTTCCTCAAGGTCACAGCAAGCCTTGGTCTCCACAAACAATTCACTAGGATGCCATTTCACCAAGATCACTTCCAGCAGCAGCCACTTCCCAGATATCCTGCACTTCAGGAGCTCACAAGTTATCAAGGTGCCACCACATCTAACTTTTATAAGTGTTTCACTCTCTGGCCCTGGAGCCAACAGGTTAGAGAACAAGCAAATCACTTTCCCAGAGAAGGGAGACAACACCAGTGGTCAGCACTCCTCACCTGGGAAAGGACATTTCCAATCCATTTTAGGCAGAGGAAGGCAGCAGCTGTTTGAAAAAAGCTGCTATTGCCATGCTGAGGCAGAAAAGTGGCAGGAACATTTTGGCATGAGTACATAACTGTGATTAATGAATGATCTGGGAACTAAAGGGAAAAAAAACAGGACTAAGTTGAATGTAATTTGTGTGTGCAGAGACCAGTAGATGGGAGTTCCTCAAAGCAGATGATCTAGAGGGACAGAGGCTGCATCAAGAACAGGGGAAGACTTCACCCACAGCTGGCACCAACAGAGTGACAAGTGCTCCTTGCACTTGCACCACATTCTCCTTGCAGTCTTTTTACACTCAGGACTTGCCTTCCTTTCAAACACCAATTCTTCACCAGATTTCTGTTAAGTTCCCTTCTCTGCCACCACCCAGGGCCACAAAAGGAGAAATTCTTAATCACATAACAAAAGCCTTGCCTGCTCAGCAGGGCAGCAGATCCCTCTCTTCCAACACTTAAGGTGAGGGAATAGAGCCTCTCATCTCCATATGAGAGATGAGATAGATTAAAAAAAAAAAAAAAAAAAAAAAAAAAAAAAAAAAAAGCCAAAGAGTCACAAAGAAAGTTAAAACAGGGATGAGTTTTGTCAGCTGATCTAGTTCCTTTCATCCATCTGGAGGCAGTGTGGGGTATTGCTCAAACCCCAAGAGGAATCAGGCTGTACCCAAAGCAGACTGACAGCAATCAGGAGAAGAGAAACATCCTTCAATTATCTTCTGTGGAGCAGAGGAAATAGTGGCATGGAGGGTTGCATTCAGTCAGGACCAAGCTGAGCTGCAAGACAAGAAAACACAGTGTTACAGACACCATTTGGCCTCTCATGAGCAATACCCTGGGCTATACAGGCACTGTGTCTCCTCTAGCAATTAGAGGTGGGTTTCTCCCACCCATTTTCAACAAAGCCCTGGGAATCAGCCCACCCATAAGGCTTTGGCATAAGCAAACTGTGCTGGAAATGCCATGTTCATGGCAGAGGAGATGCTGCATGCCCAGCAGAGGCCATAGCTGCACTCCTGCCACGCTGTCTCCCACCCCCAGGAGGAGATTCCCAGGCTTCCTCCCAAGCCCAAGAAAGCCACTAAAGCAGAGAGTGCCCCCCCAGCCCCTGACAGCCACAGCTCTGTTTGGGACCATCTGCAGCAGTGTTGGGTTCCTGCAGCTCTCCATCTGCTCCATGCACGACAGCTGGTGCAGCCAAGGGACTCCAGCACACAAATGACTTTTCCATCACTTGATAAATGACTCCTGCATGCTAACACTCTCCCCACTAATCCTGATTTGGGGCTGATTGCAAATGGAGCCAAGTCAGGAGAACAGTTGAGGTCCAAGAGTGGGTGAGCATCCATTCACCCATGGGAACTCAACCAGCAGGGAAACTTAACCCTTTGAAAGCCTCTTGACTCCTAGGTTATTCACTTCCTTCTAGCTTACCACAAACCCACACAAGTTTCTCAGGCAGTGCTTCCCTTATTGTCCCCAGGTTTTCAGCTCCAGCCTTTCCACTGGCAATAGAGCAAGTCTGTCTGTCCCTTTACTATTGCTTCACTAGGTGGCAAGGGGGAAGACAAATCTTCGGTGTTGAGAATTTCTCTTGAGCACAGAAAGCTCTGAAGGAGACTCAAAACAAAGCCAGGCATGACAGGGAAGACAAATAAATTAACAGCTGATTTCCTTTTGCTGTCTCTTAGCATCTCACTGCTCCATTAGTCAAGCACACAGATTCCAATACAGTCACATGCCATGGAAGTTACCACTCATAAGGACTCCAAGACCCACAGCACAGCAGGTTTCAAGTCAGATGGGATGCTGAGAGAGCAGCAAGAGTGATTTTAAGAGCACAGACTATTGTAAGAGACAACAAATCTTGAGGTTATACAGCAGGAAGCAGCCTCTGACTTTGGGAGCAGAGGGATTTTCCTGGTGTGCATACTAAACTTTCCACTCAGAGCCCCCATGCCCTCCTCAGTAGCATCTGGTGGTTTGCAGCAAATCCCAGGCAAGATCCTTCCCTGACTCGTGGGGAGCTGCATTTTTCTGGAGTGCAGCAGCCCATAGGACAAGGAAAACACTCCAAGAGCTGATCAGCAGCTGGGAAGTTCATTGCCCTGCCTCTTTAGTATTCCCTACACAAGCCTGAAGCAGGTGAACCTTATAAATCTGGTTTACCAGTGCTGCTGGACCATAGCTCATTGTGTAGTACAGGCTGTCCATGGGACCACATTAAATAGGAACAGATTAAGTCACTCCACAATAAATCCTACCATGAAGTATTTGCTCACCCTTCAGCAGACTTTAAAAAAAGGCACCAAAAAAACCCACAAGCAATTACCAATTCCTACACAAACAGAGCCAGAGTAGTGTCACACAAAAGTACCTACATGTCACTCCAACTGAGACATTTTGAGACTCAGAAGAATCTAAAATACCCATGAGGCTGGGAAGGAAAGCAGGTATATGACAAAGGAATGGGCTCTCAGCCTATTTTGGAACAGTGCAGACTTGCCTCTAAGAGTAGCTCCTGGAACAAAGCAAATCCTAATGACAGCCTTGTGCCTAAAGAATGAAGTGGGTAAGACACTGGGAATGTCCAACAGTTGTCACCCCCAGCTGACACAAATCCCCTCAAGCCCCCTCACAAAAAACAGCAGGTCTCTCATGACTACAGCTAAAGTAAATCATAGAATGATGGAATAGCTGGAATGGGACCTTTAGTTGAAAGGAACCTTTAAAGGTCATCTAATCCAACACCCATGCAATGAACAGAGACATCTGCAACTAAATCATGCTGCCCAGACCGCATTCCAGCCTGACCTGGAATATTCCCCAGGGATAGGGCTCTCTGGGAAACCTGGTTCCAGTGTTTTACCACCCTCATCATTAAAAAAAACCCCAGGAACTTCCTTGTATCTAGTTTGAATCTACTCTCTTAGTTTAAAAGCTTTACCCCTTGTCCAATTACAACATACCCTACTAAAATGCCTGTCCCCATCCCTCTTATGAGCCACATTTACATTTTAAAAGGCCACAATGAAGCCTTCCCAGAGCCTTCTCTTCTCCAGGATGAAGAACCCTAACTCTCTCAAGCCTGTCCTCATAGAGGTGTTCAATCCCTCTGATCATTTCTGTAGTCCTCCTCAGGACTTGCTCCAACAGATCCATGTCTTTCCAGAACCGAATGTAGCACCTGCTAGACACTGCCTGTACCCTTCCCACCACAGCCCCTGCCCTGCAGGACAGCTCATCCACCATGCTGATGGCTTGACCTTGAAACTCTTGAGCTAAACATGCCACCTCTTCAGTGCTTTTATTTGCTGCTGCCTTTAAAAAAAAATAACAAGTCATCCTTCTCCCCCCATCCCAACCAGTTTTGGCAGGCACACCACCTGCTTGCTGGGTATGGAGCACCTTCACAGCCTAGTGCTGACACCAGCACTGCAAGCCCAAAGCCAGCACTGGGCACTCAAGCACAAATAGCTGTTCTGCACTTTCCAGAGTTCTATTCGGGACAGTTTTCCCTCACAGTAGATATCACATTACACACCCACACTAACCAGAGCAGGCTGGGAGCCACCCAGCACACAAAATAAATAGCCCCCCCTGGGCAAGGCTGACATCACCCTGCCCTCCTCTTCCTTGCTTCAGGATGCTCAGTTGCATCCAGCACCAGGGATTAAGAGGCTCAGTGATTTATGCCTCATTTCATAGCAAAACTCAGCAACTCTGTGCTGAGCAAGAGCCAGGATAAAGTCAGATTTCCTTCCTGAAGCTGCCAAAGAGTCATTGCAGGTCAGAGGCTGTTTGGTGCTCCTCAGCTCGCTCAGAAGAGAAAGGAGAGAACTGAGGCTAGTTTTATGTTTGAATCCCCAACACAGACCCTTAGCTCCACTGTGCTCACCGAGCCCCACGGAGCAGCACTCACCAAAAAGCAGGCAGTGATGAGCAAGAGCAGGAAAAGCAGCCAGGCATCTGTGCAGGAGCAGCCCAGCATTGGCCAAAGGGCTGCAATTGCCACTGGAGATCAGACCTGACACAGCACAGGCCACTTCTGCTTCATGCAAGAATGAGTGACAAAGGCAAGACAGGAGCTTCCCCAAGGAAAGAGAAAACTTGGTTTTATCCTGGAGTAAAACTTTGTCCCTGTGCTTCTTCAGCAAGGAAAGATCAGCCAGAGTCAGTGCTGTGACAAAGCAGTTCCTCACAGATAAAGAGAGCTTCTGAGAAGCCCTGTATTTCACAGGGGTGTCTTCATGCCAGCTGAAATGAATCAAGGCCAGTGCTGACTTAGATTCAAATGACACATGTAGTTTATGGCTGTTCTGTTGTATGTAACACTGTATCACAGTGTTAATAACTGAAATTTGGAAAGTCATTAAACATTCCTGCTTTTTGCCTCTGGAGATGTTTCAAAGCTTCAAAGTTTCAACCCCACTTTGTTTCCCCTTGACATTTCCTTCCAAATCCCATTAGGACTTGCCAAGACACGAATGTCTGGGGTGCCCAGGAGCTCTCACTGTGCTAATGCCAGGAGCAGAAGGGCTCCAGGTTTGGCAACACAGCTTCTCCCCAGGACATCTCTCGCCCTGCCACACCCACCCTCAAGACTAGATGAGGTTACCTCAGAACGACAACACAAAGACTGATGCTCTTCTCCCACAGTGTTGACTCCATACTCACAGCTTTCAGAGAGGAAGAGGAGGACTTGTAAATAAGTATTTCCGAATCCAGCCTGGGGCTAAGCCAAACCAATTCTAAACTCGGTCTTTTCTTGCAGGAAATGACAATGCTGATAACAGTATCATCCTCCACCCAGCCTGTCTCCAACCAGCACCCCCTCTCTCCCCCTCCCACGCTGCCGAAGCCAGGCAAGGACAACCTGCGGCTGCAGCGACTGCTGAAGAGGGCGGCCAGGAAGAACGCCATGCTGGCCTCGGAGCAGGGCAAGGCCTTCCGCTCCAGCCTCTCGCCCGTCAGCGAGGCCAGCCCGGACCAGGAGCGTGCAGAGAGCCCGGGCCCCAGGGCACAGAGCCCTGAGCCCAGGGCACAGAGCCCGGGCCCCAGGGCACAGAGCCCGGGCCCCAGGGCACAGAGCCCGGGCCCCAGGGCACAGAGCCCTGAGCCCAGGGCACAGAGCCCGGGCCCCACGGCAGCCCCCCTGCCCCCCTGCCGGCCCAGCTCTCCGCCAGGCCCGTCCAGCAGCGCGCCCCCTCCCCGCTCCGCAAGGGAAAGCCCTTCACGCTGAAGGTCACCGAGCAGCGGCGCATTGCTGAGCATGTCAAGCTCACGGCCTGCTCGGCCATGCCCCTGCTGCAGAAGCCAGGAGCTCCTGATGCTCCACAGCGGCCTGAGGGCATGGGCTCCCACCTTCCCTCTCCGTCTGACCCTTCAGTGTCTGCCTTCCCCCAGCCTCCTCCTTCCAGTGCACCCAGCAAAGAAAGGGCACTGGAGCTTACCTATGTCACCAAGGTGAACACGTACTTCCACAGTGTCAAGCCACCCAGGGCTAAGACTCCCACACCAAACCCGACCCAAGGAACTGTCGGCCATGAAGACACAAGGCCTACATCCCCAGCACCTCAAACAAGCAGCTCTGAACCATCTCCAGAGCAGATACCCACCTCACCTAAAGACAGCAAGGTCACTCCCCCCTCACCAAAACCTCCCCTCCTTCCTGCTGCAGAGACAGAGCCTCCTGATCAAGCTCCCAAGCCTGTTCCTACTGAGAAGCCCAGCACTTCTGATGCCCACACCAATAAGCCTACAACCCATGGAAGTGACACTGAAATACCCAGATTCAAGACACCTCCTGAATTACCCAAGCAAGACAGAGACATCCTAAATCCATCAACATCCAGTGCTCCCTGGAGGCAAGCACGCCCAGCGACAGCAACTCCAGCACAAGTTGATGGTACCGGGTCCACCTCCACAGACTCCAACCCTGAACACCCCCAGATGACTCCCAGCTCACCCAACAGCAGCTGTCCCCCAAGGCAGAGCCAGCACCATCGTCAGGAGAAGCACCAAGACCTCCTGGAGCCAGTGCCTGGCATCGCCTCAAGAAGCACTTGATGGTGCAGCCAGAAGCAACCAACTTCCCAGAGTCCAAGCCAGAAAAGCTGGGACAGGAGGAAGGGAATAAAGAGGATGCTGCTCAAGCAGTCATCAAGCAAGAATGCACACTAGTTAAATCGAAAGCCACGAGGATGTGGGATGCCATTTTATACCAGGTGGCACTCACCAAGGAGAAGAAGCAACGAGCAGAAGAGAAGAAGCCACAGAAGGAAGAGAGCGTCTTCCTCCCCCGCCGCCTACCCATCCTCCTCCACAAGCCGCGCTTTGACGCGCGGAAGCTGAAGGAACTGGCTGCCAAACCCATGACAAAGATCAGCACCGTGTTCGAGGTGAGCCGCTTCCGAGCCAGGGGGGCTGAGGAGCACACCAAGAGCTTCAACAGAACGGCATCAGGATGGTCGGTCAACTGAGGCCAGGCTGCTCCACGCCTCTGCAGGGGCACCAACCACCCAGTTTACTGCCCAGCACAGCCAAGTGTAAGGGAAAAAAGGAAATTAAATAAAACCCCTCCAAGCCAGCAGCCCCATGCTGCAGGTTTAAGGGTTACTCTCCATACATTCAAAAGCTCAAATGCATAACTACCATGTCCACAGGTCACAGGAAAACAAACAAGTTTGTTTGAAAAGTCAATAACAATTACTGGATGCACTAACAGAGTGAAGGCACACAGTGAAGAGGACAAGCTGCCTATAGAAGAAAGACCAGTTTAGAGTAGGATAAAGGAATTGGAATTTTTTTGTTGCATTTATCTAAGACAGAGATAGATCCTAGGAACAGCAGCAGTTGCAGATGACATGAAGGAATTTGGGTTGCTCCACATCTCCAGGGGACTCAGAAACCAGACTCAAAGGGGATACACAATCTCTGTGTTCTCTACAGAAAGTGTACCTCAGGCCCATTTTCTGAGAACAAAATGGAAACACATCCTTCCACCCAAAGCACAGAGAAGAGAGTAAAATATCCTGTTCTCACCAAGCAGTTCCTCTGCCTAGCAAAATGGGAATCATCTGACATCCTCCTAGGCCAGTCTACTAAATAATGCAAAGAAGAATAGTTTTGTTTCAGTAATCAAGTTCTGTTATGTATTTTACCATGTTTTCTCCACAACAGCTGATGGTTAATGTTTCCACGACAACCAACAAGACCCTGCTTTAGCATGTGGGTATCCAATTTGGTATTTAACAAGGTGCTGGCTTCTGAGGGGTTCTGCTAACCACATGGAGTCTCATTTTCAGGGTAAACATCATGACAGTTGCACAACCTGCTTGTCCCTGATGTCCTGAAAAAAAGGCATTTAAAGGAAAATCCCCAACTCTGCCCACCCACAAACAAATGGGCATTCCAGTATTACCCTTTGCAACTCCACTGCCAGCAGGCTTGTGAGTATGAAAGCTGGAAGATTGGTTATTTCTGTTTCACAAGGGACTTGGCCATATGCTGGGGTATTCCTATACAGCTAATATAGGAGTGCTATGTTTAGTCCAAATAGAACATAAAGAGCTGTGGACAGAGTTTCCTTTTCCATGTGCAGAGGATATAGAGCTGACCAACAGCTCCTCAAGCCAAACTGCAAACAGACTTAGAAACAAAGCAAAGAGCCCCTTTTGCCTTTTTTGAAGTCTTCCTGTTTTGCAGTGATGCTGTAAGAGCAGTTCATTTAGCAAACCTCCAATTAAGTTTTCACTTTACCAGTCTTATCTCTATTCTGTAACCCCTTCCCTACTTGAAACACAAAAACCAAGTAGGAAGAATAACGCAATTATCTAAAGTGGGGATTTCTTCAAACCCCCACTTTTCAAAGAAAAAGGTAAAAAGAGATTGGAAATATGCCAGTAATCACAAGTGAATCCTAGGTAAGCCTCTGCAGGAAAATTTAACATTGCTGCAAGAGAAGGCTACAAAGAAACATCCATGCACCAGCACAAAAAAAACAAATTTAAAAAAATCAAGAGTGCAGCATAAAACATGTAATGCAGATAAAAGCAACCTTACCAGAGAGTGATAAATGGCACCTTACTGCAGCACAGCCAGATGGATGCCTCTGTACAAAGGTCTGTATGCACAAGAGCCACAGTACTGGCATGAGGCAGAGCAGCCAACATCAATTACATTTGGGAGACTAAGTCAAGGTGGTTTAAGAAGCACTTAGTGCTTTAAAACAGCTTTTGTCCTGCACCAAGGACAACCACCCAGAGCAAACCAGCACCTCTCACCTCAGGCTTTTGCACCTGCTAGCTTCCAATCAGGCTGCATTCACACCCAGCCCCACTGCACATGGATGAAGGATGGGGAAATGCCACTGGGGACAGCAATTCCCACAAGAAGGAAGGAGACAGGAAGGCAGATCTAGTGCATAGTTTAGCCCTCTAACCCCAAAAGCAAAGGGCAGAGGCACACAGTAAGCTTGGCAAGTCCTGCAGAGACAGATCCTGGAGAGTAGAGACATATCCCTGTAGGGATAAATTTCTATCAATGGCTGTTCACTAAAAGTTATTGTGGTGTGCTCCAGCCTGAGCTGCTGTGCAGAGGAAAAGAAGGGGAATGCTACTGGGCACAGAATTTGCCCATTTTTCAATGCCAAATGGCATCAGGCAGTTGCTAAGAGCCCAAATTGACACTTACAGAAAAACCCTTACCCCACAGCCTGCAGTGAGGTCCTGCAGCCCAGGAAGGGAGGGAAGGAGAGAAGAGAAAAAAAAAAAAAACCCACACCTGTGTTTAAGCAACTAGAAAGCTGATAAGGTGGTGTAAAGCAAGTGACGGGGTGAGCCAGAAGGGTTTGGGAGCAAGAAGGCCACGACAGTGATCCAGCAGTAGGGAAAAAGAATGAGCATGGTTCAAGGTGGTGCAGAGGAGCTGGGGAGCAGGGAACTCACAGCATATAAAACAGACAGCTAAGAACATAATAATAGAAACAAGCCAAGCTCCTTCAGTTATCACAGCCATTTTGCTATTCACAGCAGAAAAAATCCCAATGCTTCCATGTGAACAAACCCAGAGAAAGCAACAGTGTTGTGCCACGGCTGCTTGGAGCGCTGTGTGGATCCTAGAGGACATCCTGTGACAGTGCCTTGCCTTTCAAGAAAGGATTCTGGACAAAGACCAGAGCCAAAGGCACTTTCATTTGAGCAGCTTAGAGAAACTCAGGTAGGGCAAACAAAACCTGCTGACAACCTAGCAAAGCCTGTTTGCTGTAGAGAGCTGAAGCTCAGTAGGTTCCCACCTGGTGCACTGAAACAGACTTTGGGAGAAAGAAGAGACTGATCAAAGGGGAGACCTTACAATAGGTTTCTCAAAGTCACAGGCAGAGAAGCAAGCTGAGGATGTAAGCTCTGTGGACTAAAAACATAGCTTCAGGCAGTCTTGGGCTTGGCCTGCTGCCCTTCTCAAAGTAGCATTCAAAAGGGCGTCTCCTCTAAATGGGCACTACAAAAGGAAAAAAGCCTAAACAAACAAAACAATATGCAACACTCAGAAGCCAGCTCCTTAAGGGTGGGAGGGAGGGAAAAGAAGGAACACAGGCCCCAGAAAAATTCAGAAACAAAAGGTGTTTTGTAGCAGGCAGAGCTATTTTAACCTTGGCAATGAAATAAAGCTTCTTTTTTATAGTAGGAAAAAAAAGAAAGAATGAGCTTGTTTTCACCCTCAACTTCCTCTCCACTCATTGTGCCAGATGCTGCCCAGTTGGATCCAACCAGTTATCACCTCCCTCTATGCCATTCCTCCTTATTGCCACAACCCTCTACTATCATCCACTCAAGATAACACCAGGATATCTATGAGCATAAACACAATAGGAACATGAGATTCAAAGACCATTTCAAGAGAGCACAGAGACAGCAACCCAGCTTTGCCTTCCCCTTACTGCACATCAGAGAACAGTCCTTTCTGCTCTGTTGGTCTACCCAGTACAGCAGATGTTCACATCCTTCCTGCTGCAACCTTATTACAGACTGATTCCAAGAGGGTAGTGAAGTCATTAAAAGTTTTCTCCCTGATTAATTCAGTAAATCTGAGAATTGGACCCCAGAAACATTTGAATTTCAGAAGTACATCAGCCCCCATTCTCAGCCAGAATAACCTCCAGCTATCTTCTCCTTGGGACTTAAGAGAGCATAAGGAAAGACAGCAGATAGACACCATTCCTTTGAACTAGCAAACACATCTTCACCCAAACAGCAGTAGCTCAGGGACTTGCCCTGCAGATTCAGCTAAGAGAGGTATCCAGCTTCCTAGCAGCATCAGGAAGGCAGAGACCAAAACAAACCCCTGCTGTGTACCCACTCCATCTCAGCCCAGACAGTCAGGCCCAGAAGCAAGGCTCCAGCTGTTCCCATAGAGCACCTTCCAACTCACCCCAAGTGCTGCTGGCAGAAACAACCCCAGCATCCTGCCAGAACAGCCCAGGAGTTTGTTACACAGAGCAGAGTCACATCCCACCTACCTGGCTAACGAGTTCTCCAGACATGCTATTGCTCTGCAGCATCGTCTATCAACACCTTCTTGTACTGGCCATGGCCTGTTGCAACAAATTTGTATTTTTTGCCAGAAGGAATGGACTGAACAGGAGAGAAAGGAAAAGCCAAAGTCAGAGTTTTTCTCCATTAAATAGGCAGTCAAAAAAAAAAAAAAAAAAAAAAAATCAAATAACTGAAGCCAGAGGAGCACATAAATTGCCTTTAATCCCAGAGGGCCTGGAGACAGCCCATTCTGTACTGCCTTCCTGCCTCCTTCACACAAACTCTTTGCACAGATCCATCTCCACCTTCTATAAGCATAAGGTAGCGCAACAAGAACAGGATATGCAATAGGAAAGAAGATGCAATGCAGGCATTGTGAGGGAGGGCTCATCTAAGAGCTCAAACCCCCAAGCCAGGGTTGCTTTTATCCATGGCAAGAGATTGTGGGATTTACCAGATACTGGCAGTTTCAACACGGGGACTGACAAGATACTTTGATCTTCCTCTCCCAGCCTAGACAGTTTGAGCAGTAGCTGCTTGCTGCACTTTAGAAGACATTTCCACAAACATTCCCACAAAACCCCAGATCCATCTGCAAGTGATACTGTCTGAGGTTCAGCTCCACTTAGTTTTGCACGTTTTGTTTACTCTCAGTGCCAAAAAGCATAGCAAGAGCAGAATTACACAGATTTGCAGTTCCATTTGAGCCTAGAAGGCTGGGACTCCCAGCTCATGGGCTGAGAACAACATGCTATTCAAGAGACCTTTCAGAATTATTGGATATAGAAGTATTTTTGCCCCCACTTTCACTAGAGCTGAACCAATAGCAATTTACTGTTAGGAAAAGCTCTTAAGCAAGGAATTGCATTGATAGATACAGGCAGTCCTTGTCCCTACAGAACATCATCTTCTCAATACTTCCAACCCAGCCATCAGCTCTTTTCTTTTTCAGCAGAGCAAGGGCTCTCACACCCACAGACAGCAACTCACCTTGATACTGCTCTCAGGTTTGGGACTCCCCTTCTGTTCCCAAAGGCTTCTTTTACTCACAATGTCTCCAGCCACAATGTCCTGAGAAAATGATGTTTTCATTATCCTTCACTGCTAAGGCTGCTGAACGTGTCTTTGTTCACATCCATTTCCAACCCACACATCTGACCTCCTTTTTTTTTTTATTTATAATATCACATCATCTGACCTATAACAGCTGCTGCTAAAACCCATGACTATGAAAACATCTTCCTGTTCCCAGTATATCCTATGTTTTTCTATCATTCTTCCACAAGAGTCTGAATTAGCTCCAAGATGTTTATTTTCTTAAGTTCATTAACTATTTAGGACATGTAAACATCAAGGCTTCTCTACCATAAGGAATTCTGCTCTCATAAGCACAGATTTACAACTAATGTGTTACAGAACCAGCCTCACCCACAACATCCAGAAACTGACATCACTGAGAGCAATACATAATTCTCTCTGCATTTTCCAAGTTTACAACATTTATCACCTTGGTACTAGATGCAACTTCATGCCTGACAACTGGAGCTCAGCCCAATCCCCTGTAGGAGACACATGCACTCTCCCCACTAGCTGACTTTATTCCCACTTCAAATCAGAGCCTCAACTAGCAACACAGAGGTTTTCCTGGATATACCACCAAGGAACAGTTGAGGACCCTGCCAGAAAAATTTAATCTCCAAGGTGCAAAGCCTTACAAAGTGATGGAAGACCTCTAATATAGATGCCTTTGGAGTTTGCAGGCACCACAAACAAGATGTGCCAACAGGACAAACAAGGACAATGCACGTTGTGCCCAGGGACCAGTCCCTGCCTCCAGCACAAGCAAGGCAACTCCCCCAAGGGCTGTACCTTACAGGCTGAGGGCTTCACAGCAGATTGAGCTGTCACCTCCCCAGTCTCCCAGAGGCTTTTTGTGCTGGCTACCATCATGCTCGTGGTGGGAAGGTCAAGAGAGGGCTGCCTGACAGGTTTTGGAGCCTTTGTGGAGGTCTGGAAAATAAACAGACAGTTTGCCATCAGAGTGTGTCTCTTGATTATTTCTAACCCTGGAAGGTCCTTGGAGATAAGGGGTTGTAAAAGGAGACTTGTAGGGTAGTTCCTGTCAGATACTCCCACTTTTGAAGCAGAGAACATGAAAAAACAAGCATAGGACAGCTTGCTAAAGAAACCTACTTCATGGTGTGGAGGGACATACAGACAGGAGCAAGGAGTGCTCCCATCCCAGGGAAGACAATTTAGTTGTCATCTCACAGATGGTAAGGCTAAGAGGCATGGTAGCAGAGCAGAGAGGGCTCCTGGGAGGGTGGGGGCAGAGCCAACACAGCAACCCACCTCAATAGCCTGTGTGTACTGCTCCAGCCTGTCATCAATCTTCGACACAGGGAGAGGAGGCTGACTCTTCTTCACGCTGTTACTGCAGAACAGAGAGGAGGATTGAGGGGCTCCCCCAGTGCCAAGGCAGAAGGGAGGGCTTTGTGGGCCACAGGCAGCCTGTCACTCCTGCCCTTCTCCACAGCAGGAGCTGCTGACAATGTCCATTTGCAGCAAGTGACCTGCCCTACCCTGAGGCCACCCCCAGAAATACCTTTTCTGTATTGAGCGGTTCAGCGACTCGGTTCTGTCCGTGATCTGAAAGGGAGAAAGAAGACAAAGATACAACTTTTGTCCATGCACCTCAGATGGATGCAGGTCACCTTAGCTGACCATTTCTTGGCCCTGATCTCTCACTCATATTTTGGTTAGAAATCCCTCAGTCAGCCCTCATGTCCCCCTACTGATCAGAGAGACAGTGAGCATTCCCTTTCTTCCTTCTTTCCAAGCAGGGAGAGAGAATCCCAACCAATTCAGGGGTAAACCAGCAATGTGTAACTTGACTGACAGCTGAAACATCAACCAACACCATTTCTCTACTCCCTCTGGTGAAGGAGAAGGTCTCTCAGACCTTTGGTTTCCTAGCCAGACACAAAAAGGGAAATGGCAAGTACAGAAAGACAAGGGGAAAACTAGAGGCCACATCTGCAGAAGAGAAGCCAAGCATGGGAGCAGCACAGGCATGAGTTAGGTTAACTTATCCACACCAGAGAAGCACACAGGGCAAATCAGCACATGAAGCCACCTGTGAGGCAGTTCTTCATGTCAAGCCATCAGGAAAGAGTTTTGCAGCAGAGGCTCCTGTGCAATAACTCTTTGGCCAAGGCAGGAAAGCAAGCAAACACTTCACAACCACTGCAGGAAAGGAAAGCTGAAATGTTGCTAAACCTTGTGACTCTTTCATGCCCCAGAAAACAAGCATACAGAGAGAAAAATCACCTTGAAGCCAAAGGGGGGCTTTCTTAACACCGGCTCCCACAGAGTCAAGGAGCAGCAACCAAGCAAAAAGGAGCCTTCTCCCCCTGTTAAACTGCTGCCTGTGCCACAGGAAACATCACCTACCAAGTTAGCAGACAAAAAACAGCACTAAATGATCCTTTAAGATGCTTTCAGGATGCTGGTGCTAAATTTTAGCTAAACAGAAGGCAAGGCAGTGTCACATGGAGGACACATTTACCAGCTGTGCCCAAGAGCATGAGGCCCATTAGAGAACAACCAAACAGTGCAACCCTGGCTAACAGAGATGACCTGGGGAGAGTCACTCTGCAGGGTCCCCCACAGCAGCAGCACAGAAACCCATCAGCCAGCTCTGTCTGCTGGGCAGGCTGTCTGCCTGCTGTTAACTCACTCCTTTCCTTCTGCAGGAGCTGCTACCTGCCCCTGAGCCATGACTTCAGACTTCACCTTGCTCATGGATGGGCAGGCTGGTACCTCTCAGGGCACAGCACCAGCCTGAAAAGGGCATCTGGCAGATCTTTGCCTCAGCTTCCCAAAGACAAGTAGATGTCAATAGGAAAAAGCCTTGCCAACACTGCTAGGGAGATGGTGGGCAGGTGCAAACCATACACAGGCACCTCTGAAAGGCCATGAACCAGCATCAGGTTAAACACAGAGGGGCCTAGAAAAAGCTTTAAGTAGCAATGTATGACAGTCTAGGTAGGAACAAATTTTCACTGTGCAATCTGGAGACCACCTCCCCCCACACCTGGAATTTCCTTGCAGTGAGAATTGTGCATTTCCCAAGCACTTTCTGGAGGCCAGAAGAAACCACAGTTGCTCATTCATCCAGCCTCAAAACTCAGGGCTCACAAGCAGCCTGTGATAAAACAGGACTGGCACAAGACTTCCCCCTTGCCTCCATACACCCCTACTTCAGCCACAGTGGCCCTCTGAACCCCAAATAACATCCCGTCCCCCTATAACCCAACATCAGCCTGCCCCAAACGTGTACCAGCCTCCACCAGCCACATCTGGCAGGGAACACACCACTGACTGCAGATGCTTTTGTCTTTCCACTGCAAGCAGGGCTTCTGCTGAGCTTCCTGTGCCAAAACATCTTCTTGGTGGCCACTGTGCTCACAGAGACCTACTAGCTGGGGTGTAAAGATCACCCTTCCTTTGCAAAGATTCCAAACTCAGATTTTTTCCTGAAGAGTTTTACATCCAGCTTAGTGTGCCAGCAAGCTCTGACATAACTATTATAAAACAGAAACTGTATTTCTAAACCTTTCCCTGGGCTAATCCTAGCAGCAGCAGTTAAGCTGAGGTCGAGAACATATGTGTGTTTGGGGGTTGTAAAGAGAGAAGTTTCAGCACATAAAAGTTGCTGAAAGCATTTTCCCCATTTTCCCACCAGTCCCACTTCAGGAATATGCTTTGGCTACTTCCACCACCCTTCTTAAACCTGGCATTAGCACCCAGCCTGCATTTACACCCACTGTATCTCTCCTCTTTTAATTTGACTATAAAATGGATTCTCCACTAAGAGCAAGAATCTGATGGCTGTAGATGATGAAATCTTCCTCTTGCCATCTATTTACTGATGCAAAAGGAAGTACTCATGCAATCATCCTCAGTCAGGAAATCTTGAGTAAGCCACAATAGCACAAAACTAAATTAAAAAAAAAGCAAAGGTAGTTCTAACAGCAGATTAACAGGCTACACAGACTCCTCAGCACCTCCCTCACTGCTACAATCAAAAAGATGAAGGCTTACAAAGACAAAAAATCCCATTCAGTACAGAAACACTTATCTGTATCTATTGTATTTAAAAGCACACAGAGAAGTGAGGACTTGCAGTAAATACAACACAAGTCATAAGATGCAATTCAGGTGGTGTTAATAGTGGAAGTTTCACAAGAGCAGCAGTGCAGACAAATGTGATTGGGAAGAACACAATGTTTCAGAGAACAGAAGTCCCCACTTGTTCAAACAACTTAAGTCATACATTTTGGTCTAAGTAAAAGAAATGCCACTGTTTCAGTTATTGGGTTTTTTCCCCTTTGGAAGGGAAATTTCATTAAGATTAAGTTCTTATGAATTTTGTTAAAGACTACACAAGTTGAAAGCACAGGCATTTCAGTATCACCATATTCCTTGGAGCCCTCAATGAACTTTAGACTTTCAGAATGATTGCTACAGCCTCCAACAGCTCAAGCAGGCAAAGTAGGAGGAGAGGAGGGGTTGACAGCCATGAAAGATGAAGCAAATTGCTCAAGTGGTTTGTCTCAGCTTGTAGCAGGACAGATAATGGGATTCACACTCCACATCACTAAGATTGGATTATCTTTCCTCATCTTAGTTGGGTCCTCTGTCATGCACCCAGAGGGGCCCCAGGAACACAAACCTTTGTGGAGCACACTGCAGTGTGGTCAGGGCACAGCTCCTCCTCTTCCAGGCTGGCAATGCTTGGGGCCTTCTGGCGTTTCTCTGGTGTTTCTTCTTCTTTCTCTGCATCATTTCGCCTTCTCTTCTTTTCCTGAGAGCAGAAAAAGGACAAGCCAGGAAGTGAGTTGGTCAAACTGCTTACTATGCAACAGCAGTGATTTTTCCCTGTCTCCCAGGCTTCCTGCTTTACACTAAATAAACACAAAAGCACAGAAACTTTGAGTTAACATTATCTAATTTGGAAGCATTCAGGAAGAAGCTCATATGTCATTTGGAAGGGAGAGCAGAAATCAGAAATTTTGCAGGTTCAAGACTCCCAAATGGTATTAAAAGGGGTCTTTGCATCAGTTATAAGGATCTCTAACCACAACTGAGATAGAAAAACATTAATTTCTCATTTAGAGGCCAAAAGGAGAGCAAGAAGCTGCCTTTAGAATAAAGGGCTGGAAAGAATAATACATAGTTCTAGTACAAAAATCTTACTAGCCCCAGATAGTCAAAATCCATTTACAAATTATATTTGAAGCACAGCCCCCTAACTTGCACACCATTTGAATTTCAGCTTTGTCTCTCTCTCCCTTAACCAGGAATTATCAGAACAAAAAGAAAAAAAAAACCTCAGCTGGGAGCAATGCAAGGCTAAGTGATCTATCAAAACAAAGCACTCCAAAGGTGTGATAAAGGCTGGGGAGAGAAAAAACAAGCAGTATAATTTAGATTTGAGTTCTCCTGTGAAGCTACTCACTGCCCACAAGGCCACAGGAGAATTAACACTTTCCTCCTCAGTATGACAGGGACATGGCAAAGTCACCACAAGCTCTGTGAGTAAACACAGCCCCCCCCCAAAAGGGCAGAGGCTGCCTGCAGTGACCATAAGAAGGCACAGCACACAGGAGAGTGGCACCAGCCCCAGGTTATGCCATGAAAACACATCAATGTCCACATGGGCTCAACTCCCAGCAGCAATGGTCAGCCAAGGCATGGGAGAGCAGCCCCCAGCATCAGCTCTCCCACCAGTCCCCTGGAAAGAAGAGGATCAGCATCTCCTGATCCCACCTCTTGCTCAGCTTGTTCCTGCTCCTCCTGCTCTTGAACCTCTTCTTCCTCCTGGCACAGCCTCTCTTCCTCTCTGACAACCATATTCTCCTCTGGGCTTTCCTGATCCAGCTGGATCTGCTCCAGTTTGACTTCAGCTTCTCTCACACCACTGTCCTCTTCTTCGTAGGACTGTCTTGGAGACCTGGAGATGGGGGAGGGATCAAAGAAGAACACCACAGACATGAGCCTACAGACACCATGAAGTACCTTAGACCTCTAGAAATACAATTTTATCACTTCCCCAAGCCTACAGCATGCTGGGTATTCCACACCAGGGCTCACAGCCAGCTCCAGGCACCCAGATGTAACAGCAGTCACATCTCACTCCCCCACTTCAAGCGTCCAGGACTCGGCTCAGCTAAGAGCTGTGGCAGAGCTGAAGGTACCTGCACATTACCAGCATCATGATGGGCAAGACCCCCAGGAAAGCAGAGAAGAGCCCTCTGTTCAAACCCCTGGCAGAGACAACACTGCTACCATGATGTGATGCTGGTTCAATTCCCTGCCTGGCTACAGCTAAAATCCCTGCTAACATCCTGCAGTCAAACACAAATATGATGATGCTGCCCCCATGGCTCCCAGCATTAATTCAATGTGGGGCACCAAACACAGCCCTTCTCTGCCTAAAATCATCCTCCATTTTAACAGAGTCTCCTGCTGGAACAGAACCCAACCAACAACACATGAACATGCTTCTCAAGCTGAAGCTAAACTATAGGGCAAGGCTGCAGAGCCACTCCCCTAGAATTATTTCACAGGCAAGGCACAGTGCCTCATAAGCAATGCTGTATTGACACCTGATTCTAAGCCTCAGTTTTGCCCACTGGAAAAAATTACATCTCTACTCACATCACTCATCTCACATCCCAGCAAAACAAAGGAGCTCCAAAGCAGATGGGGTCACCCCTTGGCTTAGGGGTTTGAAAAACCACAATGGGTTTGGTACAAGAGAATGGCTCCAGGTCTCTGAGGCTGCAAGAGGAGACCCAGGAGTATGTTTATGCAATCAGCTCTGCAAAAGCAAAGCAGCCCATGCCTTAGGGCACAGGGACACTGGGAGTACAGAACCCCAGAACTCTCCCTGGCTCACAGCCACACACCAAGCTGTTATTGCCATCTTACTTTCCCCTGCCAAAGAAGCTTTCTCCTCCCACTCAGTTCTTAGAAAATTGCCTGGCTTGAGAGAGCAGGGCTAGAGAGCTGGCTAGCAGGCAGCTGCCAAAGGGCAAGGCTGATTCATTGCTCCTCCCTCAACAGGCAGCACCAAAATACAAAAACAAGCTCCAACAAGACCTTTCCACCCACCTCTGTGCTGCTGGGAAGGCAGCTCACAGGTCACCTACCAGCCAGCCCTCCACATTGACCACATGGGGAAAAAAGATGATGAATATGCTGGCTCACTTGACTTGTTTCTCATCCTCTCACCAAGAGCAAACAGACTCTGAAGGCCTAGGAAGCTTGCAGCTCTCCACCAGGACACCAGCAATGTCTCCAGCTCAAGTACAAACTCATTATAAATTAAGGCTAGCAAACACAGTGCAGCCTGTAGGATGCCTTTCACACCACAGCAATGTTGTATGGGATGCAGCTAGGCTGGCACAGCTTCACCTTCTTGCACACAGCTGATAGCATGGCTCTCCTACCTCAAAGAGGGGAACCAGGACCAGAAAGAAAATGTGCCTTAGCACCAAGGCCCTCAGAGGATGCAGGACCTGGTTTAATTCCATCCAACAGAGAGCAGCTGTCTCCATCCACTCTTTCACAGCCACCACTTAAAACCCAGGATTTGCTTCATCTTCCAGGAGAAAAGGAGTTGGGGAATCCTGGCCACAGCACTGCCTGTCCCAGCAAAGGGCATCACAGGCAGACACACAACCTACCTGTGCTCATAGCACAACCCAAGCTCGTCCTTTGGATGAGGGACAAAGCTGCTGAAAGGACTTTACAGGGCACAGCCCCTGCTGTGAAGCAGAGCCCTTTGCAAAAAGCCTGCCCCCAGCAAGCCCCCAGAGCCTGAGCCCCTTCAGCTGCTTCCTAACCAGCCCTTAGCCAAACAACCTCCAGCTGCAGTTCCTTCTTTTAAAATACCACCTCTCACTGATGGGCAGCACCTGCCATGAACACTCCCTACAGGGATAACACAAGCTACAACATAAACACAAGCATCCCATAAAAACTCAATGAGAAATACCTGGGGAGGATAATGTTAATTCCAACTAATTCTCTTTTGAGGGCCAAGCAGGGACTAGCATTAGCCTTGCTTTCCAAAAAAGCTCTTTGCAAGGGGGGCTAGAAAAAGAGGCAGCAAACCAAAAAGCAGATGATTTCTAACTGCTCCCACAGATGTTATAATCACATAGTGCTGGGCCTTGGAGGTGCTTGAGAAGTGCTTGTGGGGTCAGGGCTGCAAAGGTACAGCTTGCAGCATGGTTTAGCCAAAACATTTGGGGGAAAGTAACAAAACTTCATGTTCTTTTTATTTATTCAGCAGTAAATATTAATCTTAAGCATTTTTCAGTCACAGAATAGTTTGGGTTGGAAAGGACCTTTAAAGGTCATCTAGTCCAATCCCTCTGAAATAAGCAGAAATCTTTTCAATCAGATCAGGTTTCTCGGAGCCCTGTCTAACCTGACCTTGAATGTTTCTAGGGAAGGGGTATCCACCATCTCTCTGTGCAAAGAATTCTTCAGGGTAAAGAAAAGGCTCTGCCAAAAATTCCCTCCAAATCAAGCTGCCAAGAGTTCATGTGCAGGTAGATGGTATCCAAGGGAAGTGGTTAAGGCAGGAGTTTGGTTTATTTCTTTAAGGGAGGAGTGATGGGAGATGGGGACTAAACAGCTGGCACACAAGCATCTCCCAGGGCTCTTTGCTTCCTTTTTCTTTCCTGCTCCAAGAGGAGTCAGGCACAAGGTGGGCTGGGGCCATAACACCCACTATGCTGACATGAGCCAGGAAGCAGCAATAACTTAGAACAGCTTTTTAGGCTGGCCTGGATTATGTTAGAGACCATTTCAGCCCCTGCAGCAGCTCAGGTGGCTTAAATCTGCTGTTGTCACTCCTCCAAACCCAGGCGTCCTGGCAGGCTGCCCTTGCTTGGAGCACAGAGCTCAATCCAAACATCCCCAGGGCTTGGGGCCACCCCCGGGCCATTCCTCCCTGCTAGCCCAAATGGCAGGCAGGGAACATCTGGCCCAGTGGTTTGGGGCCTGCTCTGTGCTGCTGATGCTCCAGACTCTGGCCTCATTCTTATCACGTGCCAGGCTTGACCTGGGTTTGGTCACCCCTCCTCAGGGACAGTCCTTTTGCTGGGGACATGGGTACCCCTCCCCTTGGTTCATCTGTGTCCTACCCACCTCTGCTTGCGCTGCTCGAGCTTCTGGGACCAGTCACTGAACCCCTCATCCTCCTCCAGCTCTGAAGTCCCAGATGGCTTGAAGTCATAGCTGAAACAAGCAAGAATGAAAATTAGCATTGAGGGGCAGGCAAAAAGGCCTAAACCTGGCCTGAAAGAGCCACAGCCTGACATAGTTATTATCTGTGTCAGGCTGTTATTATAAGATTATTTATCTCTCCTTCCAGCTATTCCATTTATTCTTCTTCAGGTGAGCTGCACTGTTGAAGATAGCCATGGCAAAATCACTCCAGTATTTGTGGCCCTGGCCACAAAGGTGTGCTCAGGCTAACAGAAAAGCTCCCAGGGTGCAAGGGAGACTGGCTGAATGCTGTTAGAAATCTGGCCTCTTCCTGTGTCACCCTGCAAACACAGCCCCAGGAGAAGCACAAAGCCAGGCCAGCCCCATCATCACCACTTCAGCCGATCTCCATCCCTCTGGCTCCTCCTGTCTTTCCTGCAAACCCTCTCCTGACTATTTCTGGTTTTCTTTAGAAGGGGTAAGGGAGAACAGGAGGTTCACTCTGCCCCTTTGGAGCAAGGAAATGCAAGGGTGGGTTTGAACTAAGGGGAGTGACATGGATATGTGGGCTTCAGTGAAGCCACAGGCCTTTTCTCACAGGGTCTGAGTTCCTTTATCAGGCTGTGAAACTCTCTCAGGCCTAGCTGAAACCTTTCCCATGCTAGGGCCTCTGTCTGTACTGTAAACATAAGAGAAAGAATCATAACATAGATAACACACCTGCTGGATCTATGGGAGAACCAGAGAGCAGAGGTGTCTCTCTGTCTCTCCAATGAACTGTCTGTATTTTGCTTTGCACGAACTGTATTATAAAAAGCCACAGCTTTCTTCAATAAACTGCACTCTTTCTTGCATCAAGTAAGAGAGTTGCCATGTTGCTGTCTCCTCTCGCCGCTCCGTAACCATCTCAGGCAGCAACATTTGGCGGTCCCACCGAGATAACAACATTTTGGAGCTCCCACCGAGGAAACGACATTTGGAGGTGTCAGCCGAGATCATCACTCCAGCGGATTGGGATTGCTTTAAGCGATCTCTGACCGACGAACAGCACCGAAAAACTCGGAGCTGACAGCCTGTAGACCAGGCTGAATCCCGGAAAACCAGGACTGCGAACCTGGGGCCAAGACCGGAGCCAGGAGACGGCCGGAGTCAGAGAGCCATCTGGGACATTGCGGAAAAATCCGCGAAAAGTCGTCGGTTTTCCTGCTCTCCCACCGAGAGAGCACGGAGCCGTGCGGAGCGGCGCGGAGCCCCAGCGTCCCGCGGTGCGGAGCGAGCGGAGCGGAGCCGTGCCATCTCTCATCGGCACACCGGGACCCCTGACAGCGGGAACTGCGAGCAGCTCTGCGACCCTTCTTCCCCGTTGAGAGAGGTACTCTGTGTTCCCCCCCCACCCTCCCAGCATAGCAGCTAGGTGGGAAATTTCAAATAATGGGGATTCATTTATCTAAACGAGAGGAAACTGATTTGATTGCCTTGTTAACTTGGGCGAGAGAGCATGGTTTTTCAGAAGAGGCAGGAGAAGTTTTTTCTATGGACAAATGGGAAGAATTAGGGGACCTTCTGTGGACAGCCCTCCGGAACGGGGATGTCTCAGCTGGCCCTCTAATGCTCACCTGGGGGACAATTAATCGAAGTTTTTTGGAAGATGAGACGGGTTTTGAGCGGAGCGAAGCAGGCTCAGAACAGAGCGAGGAAGAATCTGTTTGCTATCCCGGCCACACCACCTTAACAGTGCCGGGCACTGACGGCTCGCAGCAGCCGCCGGCTGGGAGCCACCCCCCCGTGCAGCCCGCGCTGCCTGAGGGGGGTGGCCCCCCCGCTCTGGGGACGCTGCTCGCTCCTGACAAAGAGGTGCCATCGGCCTGCCCCCTCACCGTGCCGGGGCCATCGCTTGATCTGCCTGCTGCTGGGCCAGTGCCACCCCCTGCAAAGGTGGGGGTCGTGCTGGCCCCTCCATCCGAGATGCTGGCTGACCCCGACCCGCCTGCAGAGAGGGAGCTGTCGGCACCGGCCACCCCAGAGAAGGAGGGGGTGCCGGCTCCTCCCTCCTCTCCGATGTCGGAGCTCGGCCTGCCTGCCCCGGCAGGGTCTCGGCCGCCCTTCTCTGCTCCGGCAGAGGCAGGGCCGCCCTCTTCTCTTTTCCCCTCAGCCTCCCCGTTCGTTCGCCCGGGAGCAGTGCCGACCCCAGGGCTGCTCTCGTCAGCCGGAGGAGCTCTGCCCGCCTGGCCGGTCATGAACGGACCCCTCCCACGGGCATTTCCAGCCGCTTCGCCGCTTCCACCCTGTGCTGACAGCAACGACAGCTTTGTCTTTACTTTAGAGGGGGGAGCAGCAGAGGCTGGTTTCATTCCTGCAGTGGTCAAGGAAGGAGGGAGTGCTGGGGCAGATGTCTCTGATACTCAAATCAGAGAGGCTCAGAATTTTCCTGTGCCTGATGCTGTCTCTATGATAGAACAGCGAGATTGGAAAAAGAGAAAGAAAGTATCGTGTTATTGTGAATCACCTTTGCCTCATTTCAGGCTTCAGATGAGACACGCCTAGGTCCTTCCTGCTGACCTGCAAGGTGTCCACCCTGACCTGCACCAGGGGCACAGTGTGATCACAGCTCACCTTTCACATGCTGACCAGCTCACCAAACACCGACCAGATGAAAACACTGAGCAGATCATCCCTCTACAAGCAGGGAATGGACATTTATCTGTTCATGTTGGAACTGTCAATATAGTTTTCATTGTTATATTAGAATAATCACTTAGTGGTTGATTTTTCACTGTTTGATAAGTCGGGTGAATGGTGATGGGTTTTGTTATTGTATTAAAAGTAAGCTTTGCAGAGAAAAAGCACCAAGTTTGAAGATTCCCCTAGGCACTCCAGGTATCCACATATCTCCTGAGTGGTGTTTGTTCCCCTTTGCAAAAGGATCCTGTAAAGGATTACAAACACTTCTCTTTTTTTTCTTTAAAACTAAAAGGGGGACTTGTGGGCTTCAGTGAAGCCACAGGCCTTTTCTCACAGGGTCTGAGTTCCTTTCTCAGGCTGTGAAACTCTCTCAGGCCTAGCTGAAACCTTTCCCATGCTAGGGCCTCTGTCTGTACTGTAAACATAAGAGAAAGAATCATAACATAGATAACACACCTGCTGGATCTATGGGAGAACCAGAGAGCAGAGGTGTCTCTCTGTCTCTCCAATGAACTGTCTGTATTTTGCTTTGCACGAACTGTATTATAAAAAGCCACAGCTTTCTTCAATAAACTGCACTCTTTCTTGCATCAAGTAAGAGAGTTGCCATGTTGCTGTCTCCTCTCGCCGCTCCGTAACCATCTCAGGCAGCGACATGGATAGGGTGAGTCCCAGCGTGGGAAGAGCCACAGGAAGGAGGGGGCAGGATTTACACAAGAGAGAAAGAAGTTTTTCAGAAGATTAATAGCCAGGGCTGACCCTGGCTGCATGAGCAAGCCCAGGTGGCTGTCAGCAGCTGTAAACAAAACCAGGGGATGGCCAGAGAAGAAGAAACATCCTCGTGGTTGAGCCTGGCCCAGCAAGCTTTGGCATCATGGAGCAGGGACCAAAGCCCTTCATTTTAGGAGCTGTTCTTGTCATTGCCCTCTGTAAGCACAAAGTTAAATTTGGGCAATTCCAGTGGTCCTGCAGGGCCAGCAGCACAGCTGTGCCCATGCCAACAGGTCTGGAGCCTGCAAGCTCCTGGGTTACTGGGGCTGCTGCACACTGCTCTGGCCTGAGGCTGTCACAGCACCAACCAGCAAAGCACAGACCAGAGAGCTCATCTGCTGTTTTAAAGACCTTTTCAAATTATTTCCTAGCCCCCACGTGAAGGGGGGCTTGGAAAAGCTAATGAGCGTTATTACTTTCCAGACCTTCTGTTTGCTTTTAGAGCAGACTGCAGCAGTTTTGTCTGCAGAATATCACCGTGGGTATTTCCACAAAAGACTGTGAAGGTGTTTTGCAATGCTTTAAATTAAAAAAAAAAAAAGTAGTCCTGAATCATTTAGGAAGTATCGCAGGAAAAAAAAAATCTTTTAATGGAAAAAGAGTAGGTTTTCATAAATAACTTTTGCTCTTTTTCCAGTAAAATGAAGATGTTGCTTCTCTGTAACTATAACTCCAAATCCTGTCACCACTTTTCCATTGTGTTCAATAGATTTAGAAATAAATTGAACACATAAATAGGGGTAAGACTGAGGACTTTGAGACAAGAATTTGGCAATTCAGAGTGCAGACTAGTTTTTGTGCAAGCCCCAGTGCTGCATAGCCTCTGGGCTGCTGAACCATGGATGTGGGGAGGCTGCAGTAGGATGTGGTGTGGCATGCTGGGGATGTCATCCTATCCCTTCTCCAGGTGTTTCTTTTTGACAGCAGATAGCTCAGCATCTCCATAAATGCCTCCTGAGCTATTTCCACTTAGGACTTGTCCCATTAAAGCACAAAGTTAATTTTAACCCTTGCAGCTGTGAACTGCACCAGCTCAGGTGCTGCTTCATGCTTCCCAGTGCTAGGGCAGCATCCTCCAAGGGAGGAATGGGAAGCCCAGCCACAATAGGTGATTGCTTGCACTGGTTGTGCATCACATCCTCAGGCACGTCTGTCTTGGCACATATCAGGAAACTCCATTACTTTTGATGTAGGATGACTCCCAAGTTGAAATTTAACCAAGCATTGAAATCACTGGCAATGGGGACTCCCTGTCAGAGCCTGGCCTGCCCCAAGCTGCCCCAGTGTAAACTCTCAGGGCAGTAAAACCCCCACCCTCCACCCAAGAAAACAAGAAAGCACACTATTTGCTAGTGTGCACTAAATCCCCCAGCCCAAACCTATTAGGGAACTTCCCCATCTTCCCCAAACCACCCCAAACAACAGGGACACACACTCAGTGCCTGCAGGAGGGGTTTGCTGCAAGGAAAGAGCTGTTGCTGAAGGATTTATCCACAGGTATTTCTTACTGGTTTTCCTGTGCCAGAGCTGGGCTCTCTGAGCAGGAGACGGTGCCATTCAAGCCCTCCTCTGCCTGGGACCGCAGCTGCTTCTCCCGCTCCCGCCGCCGCCGCTCTCTCGCCGCCTCCTCCTCATCTTCCACGCTCCACTGTGCTGTCAGCCTGCCAAGCCAGAGGGAAAACCCATCTTCAATGCCATCAGCCAGTCCTGTGAAAACTGCTAACAGCCCTCTGAGGTGTCTGGGCTCCCCCTGCAAGCAGGAGCCTTCTGCAGAGGAGTGCTCCCACCATGAGCAGCGATGCTCCAAGGGGCATCCTCACCTCCATCAGCACAGCTCCGCAGTGGGACTGACTGATGGGCAAGGGTAAGTGGGGCACAGGCACTGGGAGAGGGGGGCAGGAGAGCCTGCAAGTCTCTAGAAAGGAGATGTGGTACATATCCTCTTCCCACCAGACCAGCCACCTGCCCGTGGGCTGAAGCCCATTGGAAAGCACCATTCCCTGCAAAAACAGCTTTGCACCCCGGAAGGGTTTGTAAATGGTTCTGCAATGCTGCAAGATGTCTGAAGGGTTTGTAAAGGGTCTTGAAGTGCTGCAAGATATCCATGATATCTGAGCTTTGGCCTGCAGAAGGCAAGATCTGTGATCTGGGGATGAGTTCCCCTAGGCAGCTGAGCTGCTCCTGCCTGAGCAGGAGCTAAGGAAACAGTGGTGGAGGGCAGCACCTATGTCCTGCTCTGCCCTGCCTGGATTCCTGCCACCCCTGCAGAGAAGAAAAACCTGCCCTGGCTTCTCCCAGACATCTCAACTGCTGGATAAAAATGCCTCTGACAGCAGAACAGCCTCTTGCATCCCCAAGGAAGTGATAAGGGGATGCCACGTTCCTTCTCCAGTGATAACGCCAGTCCAGTCGCTCCCCACTGGGATGGGCTCCTGCTGCACTGGCAGCACCAGCTGAGATTCAGGAAGAAAGGAACATGCCATGGGGTGGCCAACACTCACCCAAAGGGCTTGTGATGGCAGCTGGAGCTGGGCAGGTCTGATTTGTGGTACCCAGGGCTGATGCTGGGGCTGATGCCTCCTCACCCTACTCACCCCTGGCTCAGCCAGGTCCAAAACAGACACAAAGGCTGCTTCCCTTGGCATTTTCAAGCCAGTTTACAGAAATGTCTTTCAGGAAGGCACACACATCTCCCATCAGCAGCAGGACCCAGTCTGCACTTCCCCAGCTCAGGCATACCCTGAGGACTCCAGTCCTCCTATAATGGACTGGCTCAATGGGAGATACAGTGCAACATTATCCAGATTGGAACAAGAGCCTGTGAAAAAAAAAATGGGGCAAAAACCCAAACAGAAATGCTTTAGTTGAGACTTGTTTCAGCCCAGTTTGAGTGAATGAGGGGCAGGTTTCAGCTGGCCCCAGAAGTGCCACTCTGCCAGCCTGCCCAGCTTTGCCCCCAGTCTGGACTATGAACCACATGAGAGGGCCTCACTTCACCACGGGTCTCACCAAAAAGCTGGTTTCTTTTGAGGTTCAGGACAGATAACCACCTATCTCAGCAATGTGAATGAAAAAAAGCCCATTGGAATTAACTGATGAAAAATGTAGCCTTTCTAATTACACTGTGAACCTTGTTAGCCTTTCCAGGGAAGCATCACTCAGAGCCTATTTCACTCTGCAGTGCCAGTGGGACTGTTGAGCTTAGCCCCAGCAGCCTCCCTTTGCACAGTGGTCCCACCACCACCCTGTCAGGAAACTGGAGAAGACTCCAAACCACTTCCCAAACTCCCTCCTGCCCCAAGGCAGCAAAGCCAGGTTGTGAGCCAAATGAAGAAAGGTTGCCCATGCCTGCTGTGCCCACAGAGGAGTGGGGAACAAAAAGCAGACCCCAGGATGAGCCCACTGCTGAGTAGTTACTGCCTGCCTTATTTTGGGTGGGGTCTTTCTGTAAGCACCAAATTCAGCTCTTTCCCTTTTTACCCCCTCATCGCCCCTTGCCACCTTGGTCTCCATGAGGAACAAAGCAGACCCAGACCAGAGCCTGGGCTCCCCTCCTCCCTTCCCTACTCATCCCACACTCCTATTTATTATTTTTGCTCAGGTTCCCATAGAAACCCTTGTCTGTGGACCTGGCAGGAAGCCACCATGTTGTTGTTTTTTTTTTTTAATATATAAATGAAGTCATTCATTAAACTCTGCCATGATCTCCCTCCCTTGTGCGACAGCTCCAGATAGTCTCCAATTCGGAAAGGCTCTTAACCCCCTCTCGCCTGTATCACCCCAGTTACGAGAAGCAAAGTCCATGTTTATGCCAGAACGAGTTAAATTCCCATTAAAATCTTTCACTCCCTCCTCCAGCTCCTCGGGAAGCTGCTGCAGAGGCAGTGCCCCACCAACACCCCCAGGGTGCTCTAGGGAGCCTGGAGTGGGGGTCCCTTCTGAACCACACGAGCTTTCCACACTGTGAGAGCAAGACTGGTTGGCAGCCCTCTCCCTTTCCCAGTTGGATGTGACTAACTCTCTCCCCATGACCTCACCGGCTCGCTATTCTGTCCCTGCATCCTCCGAGCAGCCTGAGGACACAGCCGGGGGCGACCGCTTTGGGGGAAAAAGGGGTTTTTCTGCAAAAGCTGAGAAAAAACTTCCCCAGCTCCCTGTGCCACAGAGCAATCCAGCTTTGTCACAGGGCAATTCCAGCTCCCAGCTGCCCGCTGCTGTGCTGGGAGGTGTCTCAGAGACTCTGAGCATCCTGGGGGGCTGCAATGCTGAGAACAGTGTGCCTCTGCTCAGCAATAAGGGCTGCAGATAAAGCCCCCAGCGATTCAAAAATACCAGCACCCTCCAGCAAACACCTAAACAGAGTTTATTTTCAGATTCTGAGCTCTCTGTCATGCTCAAACAGGCTGGTAGGGGAGTGAGGTTTAATAAGTGATGCGTTGGGGTTCAGTAACCACACTGACAAGCAGAGGAAAAAGGAGGATTACTTTTGGACTGACCTAGCAGCACAAATATTTGTCTTTAGTGAAAAACAAACAAAACAAAATGAAGCAAAAAACACAAGCAAATGAGAAACTAAGCCTTGCCAAAGTCCTTGTGTTTGGGTCAGCTACAGGGGTTTGTTGGACCCCAGACAAAATGTGCCATTTCAATTTGGACAAGCACAAGTGTGAGCAGGGGGTCAGCTGTTAAATTGCCTTTCAAAGCAAAAAAGTGGAAAGATTTAATTTCCAAATGGTTCTATTTACTAAAAGGGGGCCATGGTCTCCTGGTTGCTCTAATTGTTCACAATTGCATTCAGTAACCCAACATGCTCAGCCTACAGTGGTATTTCACAACTGTCTTTCCCAATTCTAGAAATAATTACCCAGGGCTTCAGGATCAGGCTGATCCCACGCATCTTCACCTCCAGCCAGCACTGTCCCAGGCTGGTCCTAGGCTGGGGAGGTTTGGGGAAGAAGCAGACTTATAGCTGCCACTGGGACCAAGAGTTCTCAACTTCATTTCACCCATCACAGGATGGGGAAATGGAAAGCAAGACTGGAAGATTGAGGAGTTGCAAGATGAGCTACAGCATGCTACACTCTTGCATCCAGCCACCTGCCTTTATAAAATCCCTCTCAGAGGGATTTTCATGCAATGTGAAGGGAAATTCACTCCCTTAAACAAACTTTAGTGTGACTGGAGAAGGGAGGAGAAAAGGTAGAGAAATCTCAGTGGCCCCAGCAGCCCAGAGCTGTGCCAAGATTTGCTCCAGCAAGAGCTCATCACAGAGCTGGGTCATTTCTCTTACACAGTCCCTACATCTCTGCCAACAGCTTTTGGAGGTCTTGGTCAAACCAAACATGCTTTGTGGAATGGGCTTCTCTCTTCCTGGGGACATCCTGCAGGTGTAAGGATGAGCTGAAAGCACTTTGGTTCAGCTGTGCCCACAGAGACACTGCCTGTCAAGCACTGGGGATGCTTGAATTTCTGCTCTGACCGGGGCCAGCTGCCTGTTTCACATCCAGCTCCTGACCTCACCTCCCTCTGGACCCCCAGCCAAGGGAGGGGCTTTATTTCTGTTTGCACTACAAAACAGCCCTTCCTGCAGCACAGCAACTCAGGCACCCACACTCTGCCTGCCCTGCTCCACATGGCCACAAACGCCCGCTCCAGACAAGCCAGCATGGCTGGGAAGGTCACGCTTCCTTTGGGCAATTCCTCACCAGCACTTGAGGAGATTTTGATATTCAGGCAAGGGAAATTTCTGGCACCAGATGAGCTGTGTTTAAGGGAAACTCTGCAGACTCAAGGAGTCTTTTGCATGGTTGATGGCTCAAAGGAAGCTTTGCTGGCCCAAACCCAACCTTCAGCACTAAAGCTAATTCCAGAAAGGAAAATCAAATGCCTCCCAGAGGCTTTGGGCTTTGCAGACCTGCGCCAGAAAAACTCAAGAACCCTCTACCAACACACTGGACATTCCTGTCTCCTGAGCTCACCAGGGTATCAGGCCAGCAGTGTGCTGGCTGTGGTTGCTGCCTCTGTTGCCCCCACAAAGCCAGGGTACAAGAGGGAAGAGGCTTTGGGAACAGGATTTAGGAGGAGCCATGTGCAACCCCAGACGATACATTGTCCCATCACCTGTGAAAAACCCAGTGTCCACCACAGCTGGAAATATCCCCTGGAAGCCATGGGGCTGCATGAGTTAGAGAAGAACTGGGAAGGGCAGCCCTGCCTCCCCCAGCAGCCATCCCATCTCTGCTCTGTTGAGGTTTGGGGAAAGGGAGATGTCAGAAACCAATGCAAAGGACCTTCCCTTTCCATGCAATCCACTGCAGCCTGCCTTGCCAGACACAACATCAGTGCAGAATATGGCCTAGGACCATCAGCAAGTTCATCTGCTGCCAAGCAGAGCTGCCAGGCTTTATTTCATATTGCACTTATCACACATTTATTTATAAAGGGCCCTGACTGCTGGCAGGAGATGTGCAGCTCACCCTGTCACACGAAAGGGAAGAGGACATCCTCCAAAGGCTACAACTCCCTCACCCACTCGACCCTCTGCCAACAAATTAATCACTTATTAGTGGCATATAATGGCTCTGTGTGACTGAGTCAAGTATGCTGAAATACACAGATAATGCCTCCACTCATGTCATTCAGGACCACTGGTGTCAGGCCACCACAGAAGTCATGGGGTTCCATGCCTTAGGAGTAACGTGGCTGTTCAGCAGAGATTACAGCTGGGTCATCACCCCACTGAATAAGGAAAGGGGGTGTGGGTAGTGCTACAGTACAGGGAGACTGGGAAAAGAAATAAAATCAAGAATTATTATGTCACAGCCTGAAGTTTATTTCAGCCTGGCCTCGGGAGAGTTATTCCAGCTCTGAAACAGCAGTGTGTCAGTCAAAGGCAGCCAGAGATACTCCACAAGCCTCTCCCTCCCATACATTCATGTAATTCCTCAGCTGCAGTGCTCCGTTCAGAGTCCAGGCTGCAGAGTTTGAACAAGAAGGGGGGCAGGGAGAGAGGAAAAAAATGCATCTATGTGCTTCACCCTCAGCCTTTTTCTCATACCAAGCTTCCCCACCCCACATGTAGCTGTGCAGTCCCAGCCACGTCTCCCCTCTTCTATAAATCACGGGTCACCTCCAGGATGTGAACAGCAGGACAGAGCTGCTTCACACCCAGGAGTGGCCACAGAGCCCATCTCCACCTCTGCTAGAACTGGGGGTGAGGAAAGGCAGCACGTACAGGCTGATAAGGACACACCAAGGCATCTGAACAGAATATGATACATCCCAAACTTTCTTCAAGCAGAAATAGAAGGAAAACTACACTCAGCATTGCAGAGACCTATCTCCCTTTTAAAAATAAAAGCAACTCTTCTTTTTTTAAACAGATCTTGGATTTCCTCTGCACAAGCACATCCCATTTCTTCCCCGAGAAGGATGTGCAGATATGCAGCACATGTGCCACATATAAAAAAACTCTGCCTAGTTTAGCCTTCATTAAACCCCCTGCAAAGCTTGACCTGTCACTGTGGCACGGCAGGCAGGGAAAGCCCCAAGATGGTAATTTACTGCTGCCACAATCAAAACAAGCCACACTTGAGAAAGGTGGTGGCAAATGGCAGGAGGAGGGATGAAAGCAGGGCTGGTCCTTCATCATGAGCTTCATCTGTCCCCTCCTGCCACTCACAGGACTGTGCTCCAAGAAGGTACACGGAATGCTCCATGCTTCCAGACACCATAGGTGATGCACAACCACTCATGAGGCAACCGGTGGGAACAACTGTTTCTTTTTATTATTATTATTATTGATTTTAATCATGGCAGACAGAATCCAAAGGAATCGCCTCCAAGATGATGAATAGCACCCTCAGGACCGTGGGTCCTTAGCACACAGATAGGCTGGTGCAATAATGCATTAGCATCACCGGTCAGGAATTTGGCAGGGGGGAGGAAAGGGCTGGAGCCAGAGCCTTCCCAGCACTGCACTGCACTCAGTAGGTGTGAGAAATCAGTGCTGTGCACAACCTCCAACCATGGCTCTTTCTCACGGCCTCTCCATCTCAGCCCTAAGGCTCAAGGAATTGCAGGGGTTTTTTTCTACAGGGCAGGAAGTCTGGCCTCTGTTTTTGCAAGGCAGAAAATAGACTTGTCCAAGAGATGCAGGCTGCCTTACCCAGCTTTTATATTTTCTTTTTCTCCTCCTTATAAGAGGCAAGCAAGCTCCACAGCCTCTCTGCCTTGGTTACAGTCAGCCAGCATCCTTGATGCACTCCTGCTGGCAAACAAGTCTGAGCCTAGAAAGGTGAGCAGTTGCCTTAGCCCTGCTTCCAGCCAGGATTAAGATGTGTATCAGTGGTGGCTTTTCCAGCACAGCTGGCTTGGCCATCACTGTGCAGCCCTGGGGCGAGGCAGTCCCCCCAGCAGCAGGAGGGAGTTTGGTGTGTGAGCTCAGGCTGGAGGCCGTGAGAACACTCTGCTCCACTCCCTGGGAGAGTTGAGGCTCTCCTCCTCCATGGCCATCACTGAGGAGTGTGCTGCAGCAGGGACCAGAGGCAGCAGCAAGCCCTGGGACCCTGCTGCGCTAGGGCACAGCATCTTCATGAGCTGCTGGATCCCAAAAACCAGGAGATTTTGACCTTTTTGTGCTTTCAGGCACAGATCCCCTGGAAAACACTGCTTTCGACCTGAGGCCTTGAAAACAGCTTCTAAATACAAGCAACAAAGTAAAAATCACAAGTGTGTAGTAAATTAGAAATGTGTGCTTTCACAAAGTGATAAGTTTTAAAGTTTTTATACTATAATAGTAAGTATGGAACAAAATAGAAATTTTTAAGTGTTGTCTCTTTCTTTGTTCATCTCTCTTCTTCCTTCTTCATAAATTTCGAGTAATAGTTTCTAGTTAGTCAGTCAGTGTCACTCTAAAAGTCATAGAAATCTAATTATTAAGTCAAAAGTATAAGTAATATGTCAATTCTCTATTGAACTGTTTAGCTTTAAAAAACCTTGTAGTAACTGGACTTGAGGTCATTTTCCCTGCTTCCAGCAAGAAGCTAGAAGTGCTGTTGTAAGCTCTGTGCTTTCTAACAAGATATAATAAACATCCAAGCCCAAACATGAGAAAAACTGTTCCAATCATGTTTTTGTTAATCCTAACTCTAAAAGCAAGCAAACAAAACTAATGACAAGCCACTAATTAAGTAGTACAAAACCCCCACACCACTAGCACAATGAGGAAGAAGTCTTTGCCCCAAAATACTGATCCCAAAATCCCATGTTTGAGGGCATGACACCCCAGCTTCTTGCTATGGGACAGAGGCACTTGGCACCCCCAGCTGCCCTTTGCCCACCACAGAGCTGAGGGATGGTGCTGATGCTATTTGACGCTCCATCAAAAGAGTCAGAAATGGAGGGAGGAGGAGAAATCAAAATCTGGAAGCTGAAAGTCAGTTTTTAGGCACCAGCCCAGCTGCAAAGTCTCAGGCCCCAGCTTCTCCATCCAGTGCACTTTCTAGATGAACCATGCTCAGATAGACGTGGTGGTCCTTCTCACACCATCAGAGGATGCCAACAACATGTGTTTGCAGCCCTGATGGGCTCAAAGGCTCACTACAGCTACCCAAAATTTCCATGGGCTCAAAGTTCAGGCCCGGAACATCCAATTGCTTGAGAGCAGGTAAAAATCTGAGTCAGGCCAGGCTAAAGGCAAACAAAACCCATGCACTGGTTTCTGGGAAAGGTCACTGGTAGGTGGAGTTCTGACAAAACAATCTCCAGGGCTAGAAAAAGTCTGGGAATGGATCCACAGAGTACTCAGAGGGGACAGATGAGCTGCTTCAACTGGAGAGAAAGGATGAGCTGTTATCCTTGGGGTGAAAGCTGAGGGTGGGCACCCCATAAGGCACCCAGGGAGGGACTAACCCACCAAGTACTGGCTTAGCCCTTACTCTGCCCCTGCCCCACAGCTCAGCTGGGCTGCAAACCCTCAGGTTCCTCCTGGCTTGCAAAATATGGTGGCATCACTCTGCAAGCAGCTGGCACCATAGAAGCCATCCTGGGATGTGGAAATCCCCCAGGCATGCCACCAGTCTGGCCCCAAGGGCTCTCCTGGATGCTCCTCCCCACCAGCAGCCTCTGCCCATGTCTCCCTTCCCATTCACCCTCCATTTCTGAGGAGTCCACAGAGGTGCCCACCTATTCTGCCCCTTTTTTATGCCTCTGGGGCACAGAGGGATAAAAAAAATGAAGACCACTAATAAAAACATAAAAATAGGGAAGATTCAAGAAGGGGAGCACCATAGGCTCCTCATGACATTGAGGCAGCACTGCAAAGCATGAATCACACTGATGAAGGCCCTGTGTCCCCTGCTGTCCCCATGCAGGTATCCATCCCTCCTCTTCCCACACAACAGCTCTGCTACTGACTTGTTCTTACACGTTTCAGTTTCTTCATCTTCCCCTAAAGAGCTGCCCCACTTCTTCACAGCAAGAATTCCTTGCTCCCTACACCTATCTAGGGGCCAGGGAGTTGAAGCAAAGTGGTGCTGCAATAGTCCCTGGAGGTAGTAGCTATCTCCCAGGCAACAAACTGCGCCCAGACCATGTCCTGGCATCAACCACACACTCCTCCACCCCACAAAAAATGTTCTTCCTCTTCAAAGCACCATACAGCTCTCCCATGTGCTTCAAGCTCCTTGTTCCCAGCTCAGCACTCAGGAGGTCAAGACAAAAATACTGGAGCAGCATCTTCCCTGCTGAGAAAGATCCTGGCAAGCTCTGGGAAACATCGAATGCAGGCAGAAAGGAAGGTATCCTGCAGAGCTGGGCAGAGCCCCATATCCTGATCAAACTAAATACTACACTCACCACACGCACCAAAATTCAAGGAGTGCAGGGAATTTTAAAGCTACCCCTAGTGCTGAGGAACTCTAAGCATCACCAAGAGCATTGCTTGAAAATGCAGTGCTGTAGGGAGAAAGAAGGGGCCCTGCAGCCCTCTCATGGGTGCCAGGAGGTGGCAAGCATCTCATCACATATAGCAGGCCAAAACACAATCGTGCAAGATTCATTTCAGATTTCACATTCTGGCTTCCCATATTAAATGACTCCACAGAAGATAACAAAGTAAAAAAATCCCATCCTACAGAGTAAATAATTAGCTCTATTCTGTGATCAAATTTTCTGACTTGTTTTCTTCCCCTGAGCTTTTTCATCCTCAAGATTCAGCCCCCTTCTCCCACAGGATTATTTGCACTTCAGACTCTGTGGCATTGCAAAGACATATAATTAGAGACACTGGTTTATTTGTTGCTTGTGCAGCAGCCATGCTCTGTTCTGGACCAGGTCCCCATTGTGCTGGGAAGCAAAGGGGTAGCATCTGAGAACATTGTCCTTTTTCCCCAAGAACAAATCACAGCTCACCTCCTAATGGCACCCCAGATTCATCCACATGCTGGATAAAAGAGACAAGAGCAGCAGTGCTTCCAACTCACATCCCTGTGCTTCCAACTCACATCCCTGTGCCCACACACTCCACCCCAGGGCCACACGTCCCAGCAATGGGACACCACAGCAGCAAGCCACCACAGCACTCAGTGGGAGCAGTGTCAACCACAAAGCCCAATAATCCAGTCCCAAGGAGGAGCACAGCTGCTTTACAGAGAGGCTGATTTGTAGGTTAATTAAACAGCCATATTCTTTTGTGAAACACTTCAGGCTCGATAAATAGAAGGAGAGTAAAATTCCAGCAGGAGCAGATAATGAACTGAATGAATCGACATGACAGGTGCTGGATCCCTATCTTATTTATAGGAATTCATTAGAAGGATAAGGCAAAAGAGATCGTGATAACAAGATAAAGTGGCTCATGTTTGGAGAGGACTTTAAAAAAATACAAAGCCTTGTGGGCGTGTGAGGGATCATCACTGTAAGCTTGCTACAAAGGGAGAAATACTACCCCAGTGATATCCTGATAGAGAAACTATGCTGGACAAGGGAGTGCCTGGGCACACAGGCCAAAGCAGGAAAGGTAGATAGCCCTGCAATGCCCATTCTTGTCATACCTTTCCCAGGTAATTACTCAGCCACTGTGCTCTGCAGTTGCAAGGCAAACCCTGGGCTCTTTTCAGCCTCCAGCTTTTCAGATGTCAATGGAACATCCCTGCCTGCACCTTCTGCAAAGCCAGTGAGGAATAAGGAGAGATAACTTTTCCAGTCCACCTCCTGGCTGGGCAGAGGTGAAAGATGTTTCCTAGAGTACTGGCTCAGTGCTTTAGCCTCCAAGTGTCTCCAATGTGTCCTCGTGATCCCAAGCACACCAAACCACTCCAGAGCAGTGTGTGCACTAAGCCTGTCAGCAGTCAGTGGAAAAGCCATTTCACACAAATCTGACTGCTGGGACTGATGTTCAGGGGGTGCTTCACCCATGGCCCCTTTGTCTGAAATGCTGGGGTTTTGTTATCAAGCACTAACAGGATGCATAAAGCACTGGGACTCAGCTCATCAACCCAAAATCCACAAGACTTACACTGGTTTCAGCTCAGAAATGCTTAACCCAGTTGATGGAGCAGCTCCCATAGCTGAGCAATGCTCAGAGAAGGCAATTCCCTGGTTATCCTCACTGCTGCCCTGCAGCAGGAGCAGCCAGGTAAATCCTGACACCACACTGACATCCCCAATGCTCATGAACATGGCTCTGAGCAGCTGTTTTCACTTGTGTGCTCCAGGTATCCAGAGCACTTGGACACACCACGAGAGCCCAGGACCTACACCGTGTAGCCACTCTGCTGCAGTCACCCTGGGACAGGAAAAAGCAGAGCACAGCAATCTTGACAGCAATATATCTTCAAGCCAGGGGCCTCAAGCCATTCATTAAAGAAGCTCCTTCCTGCAGCCAAGGTGGCAGGGCTTGCAGAGCTAGCCCCACAGCTGATTTCAGGAACTCCAGGAGAAACTGTTCCAGGAGAAAAACACAACTGCAAAATAGGCTATGGTGTGTATGGAGCAGACCGTGCCTGTTCTGCTGTTGAATCCTGGGAGTGTAAATGAGGCTTTTTGTGTGTAAACCATGGAAATCCCTCACACCCCACCCACCCCACTCCTCATCTGTAAGCAGGACTGGAAAACAGCCATAAAGCTAAACCTCAATCAGGTTAAGCATAATAACCCCACTCAGGAAACATGTCACCTTGTAAAAAAGTCTCTGGGACACAAAAAGTCCCTTATCCACAGCAGATACTTGGAGATGTCACTCAGGACAGGAAAACTCCTGGTTTAGGCTGTGCTGAGGATAGTTCTTTGGACACCCCTTTTCCCTGCATGAAGCACATATGCTTCCCCTTGCTCCCCCCATCTGTCACCCTGCACAATAAATTGCTACCCAGCTGTAAGCAGGCGATTCCCACCCCAGTTCATCTGCCTGGCCCCAAATCCGAGCCCATCCCTGCCCTCTGCACAGCCAGAGAGGTTTCCTACCCCTCGCAAGCCCCTGACAAAGCCCTGTTCTGAAACAGGGATGTGTAACCCAGATCCCAGCGCCCCTGGGCTGAGACCAGGGAATGGGTCCAACAGGACAAACAAAAGATGAACGGAGAGGAGTCAGCCTCTCCTGCCCACTTTCCACCCCAGGGGCCTGTGCAACCAGTGGCAGCTTTTCTGACAACTTCCCTGGGTCCAGAAGGGAGGAAAGTGGCAAAAACTGGATGGGCTGTAGGCACCCATTTACCTTCCAAGGCAAGAAACTTATTTGAGAGATGAGGTTTAGAGGCTGTATTACCAATCAGGGAGATCCCAAATTGACTGTAAAATGCCTGGTGAAATAAACCCCACGGTGACATCCTCCGTGTCTCTGCTGGGGTCACAGCGAGCACAAGGGAGCCAAGAGGCACCCAGGATGCAGAATGTGAGTCCAGCACTCCCTAATTCCACCTCTCACCCATCCAGCTGCCCAATTAAATATGGAAAGGTGAGAAGCGCCTGTCCTCAGCCCAGTCAGGGCTGAGCATGGCACACCCCCCATCATCAGAGATGGGTCCCAGAGCCCCACGGGGGGAAGCAGCAGTGGCAGCCCGCAGGGAGAGCACAGTGACCGCATGGCAGGGAATCTCAAAGCCCAGACAATGTAGCCGTCCTTCCCCGGCTCCGCGCCGGCCGACAGACGGCAATGAGCCCAACCGAGCCATCCACCTCCCGGCCCTGGCAGTTACACTCTGAGAGAAAGGTTCAAAGCACTATTGTGATCAATTAAATCGAAAAAAAGAGCAGGGTCAGCCTGCAGCCCTGGGAGGATCCGGCCCTTTACTGATCTCTGAATTAAATACGCGCATCACAGCGTGCACAACGTACAGTTCCTGCGGGGAAAAAAAGAAAAATCCTTTTTCTAGGCAGAAGCGTTCAGCACTCGGGAGACACAAAAAGCCACGTACTGAGCCATCCCTTGCAGGGAGAAGAGGAACCAGCGGCTCAGGTGAGTGTCACAGCACAGTTGTGCTCAGTTATTCCAGTTGGGAGCTCCTGGAAAAGCCATCAGCAAGTTTAAATCTGCTTTTCTCATACAGCTTTCGGGGAGGAGCGGGAGGGTTATCCATTCTGCTGGCTCCCAAAGCACGGGAGCAGCAGGGTGAGGCGGGAGCCCGGCCGCCGTGAGGGCACGGCCGGTGCGGAGCGCGCTCCCGTCCCCGCGGCGCTGCCCTTCCCCGCCCTCAGGCAGCTCCCGCCGCAGCCGGAGCGGCTCCAGCCGCGGGCAGGTGGGCGCTCACCTGATGAGGTTCTGCAGGCCCTGCTTGCTGGAGTTCCTCCTCAGGATCGCGCTGCTCATGGTGGCCGAGCCGCCCGGGCAGGGTCCCGCCGCCGCCCCCTCCCCAGCGCCGCAGGCAGCTCTGCGCGCTCCCGCGGCCCCCTCTCCGCCTTCAGGAAGTTCTGCAGCTGGTTTCCTTTTGTTTCTGCTAGCCCCCCCTGCTCCACACCCCCGGCTTGTCTCCTCCACCTCCACCTCCTCCTCCTCCTCCCGCTCTGCCTCGTGGAAGCGCCACGGGAGAATCTCTGGGGGCGCAGCACAAAGCCCGGCGCTCCCCGCTCCCCTGCCTGGGGATTCTCTCCTGCCTTTAACTCTTCTCTCCCTCCTTCATCTTCTCCAGCCCCCTCCTCTACCACCCTCCACGCCCTTTTTTTTTTTTTTTTTTTTCTTCCTTCTGTTTTTTCCCACCTTTACCACTGTTTTTCTGATTACACAAAGCAACTAGGGAACAGAAATCCAGGTTGGCCACTTGCACTCGGCGGGCTGTAAATCACTGCCACTCCGTTCACAGCACAAGTCTTGCATGAAGGTCTCACCGCCGAACAGTCCCTGCACGTCCGAAGGTGAGCCAAGAGTCAAATTAATACGAAAGGGGCTTTGCACTGGGAAATGCCACACCAGAGAAAAATGTTCTCATGGGATGGAGATAGCAGCTGGATTTTGGGGGAAGCCACAGAACTGCAGCTTACACCCTGCTTTTGCTCTCAAACATTGCCCCTCATCTGCCTGAGTGACCAACTCACCTGTGCCTCAGTTTTCCCAGCCATCAAATTGGGTAAGAGGCAAAAAAATGGGCTAAATCTGGCTTGCCTCCATGAAACACTGATATTTCAGGAGGTTAAAGAAGTACATGAGTGTTTGATGGAGGACTAAGATTGCCACCTGCTAAAACAAAATTCCCATCTGCCATGCATTCAGCTCTTCATGCTACCTCCTCTTGGGAGGAAAAAACAAAAGCATCTTTTTCCCTAAACTGCATCTCCTGGTCCATGTGTGCTTTTTGGGTGAAAAGAGATCCTCTACTCTGCCAAACCAACAGGTGCCTGGACTTGTACCTAGCAAGTTCCAGCCCTGCCTTGTGGTTGCACATGATGGTGCTCATGGCGTGGCTTGCCCATGTTCCCCAAGGTAAGTGGGGATATTCCTCTGGCTGTCTGCAAAATGAGAGCAGTTATGATGGAGCCACTCTGCTGAGACCCTCACCTTCCCTCTGATTTCAGTCTTCTCATCTCATTTACACATTTCCTTTCAATTGCTTCTGCAGAAATGTTTATTGATGCCTGGTAAGCTGAAATGGGGAAGTTGCCCATGAAATATGCCAAGAAATCTTAATAAAAAAAGAGGAAGTGCCTGCCCTCCTTTCCACTGTCTCTTCATTTCAAAACAGCTTGTTTGGCTTTTTTTCCGTGCAGGAATTTACTAAGCATTGCCTAAGTGACTATGAACAACAAAATCCACAAAGCACAGACACTGATGCTGGCCTCACTCTGTGGGCTGCTCAGATGATATCACACTGCATATTTTTTCTTTCTAAATTCAGTGAGGAGATGCAATAGATCCACCACAAAAGATCTCTGTTGCTAAAAAAGAGCTTGTCCCAGCCCTGCAAGTGCTTGCAGGAGTAATTAGGTTTGAGCATGTGAACATTCCTATTGACTTCACCACAATTGGCCAGAGTTGAAATGAAGTGTGCACCTACAGGGTTTTCTTTTTGGAGAGAATCGGCCCAAACCTGCCACTGACTCCCATGGTCCAAGCCAGGCAGGGATGCAACTTGAAGGAGCCCTGGCAGGCAGAGATGTAGCTGGCAGCCATGGGCCAGCAGCAACTGGGGGTTGAATGAAATCACTGCAAGCACTCTTCATTCAGGAAGGGATGCCAGACGATCCTCAGGGAGCTGAGGAGGGGCAAGGAGGAATGCAGCCACTGCCACCAGGAGAAGGCAGCAGCCTGCTGGAGGTAACAGGGTGCTGCTACTATGGCAGGTGAGAGTCTCTGTGTGAATGGGCAAAGAAAAGCTGTTAATTCCCCCAGCAAGAGAGCCTTGGCTCCACACCGGGTTTGACTCCTGGAGGATGCCAGCATGAGCTCCTTGTCTTGAAAGCACTTGGCAGGCTTCCACCCCAGTTCCAGGACTGACTGCCTCTCAGAGATGGGGCTTTCAGTGAGCAGGGCTGACACAAACCATGCTTGGGTGATGAAATGCAGGGCTGGAGAGAGGTCACGACATTAGCTCTTACTGGTCTAAGGTGCTAAGATAATTTGGAGACACCAGAAGTGAGGCAGCCGGCAGCAGGCTGAGCTCTGTGTTGCTCCCAGGGAGAGAAATTCCTGGTACTGAACTCTGCCCAGAAAAATCTTTCAAGGTAGCTGGGCCACTCAACCTCTGGGGAAGGCTTCCTGCCCTTCTCCCTGGCTTTCATCTTTGAGAAAGATATTTAATATAGAGAGAAAACTCATCTTTCTGCAGTATCAGCAGGGTCTTGCAGGACCACAGGGAGAAGAGAGAGGGAAGGGGGGATTTCTCCCCACAGCTTGCAAGAAGGGAGATGGACAGTCACTATCCCCATCTCTGTGGGGCAGGGAGCATTTAAACCCACTGTTCAAAAGCACAAAGGACATGCCCACAGAGAAAGAGCACTGCAGGAGAAATCCCACAGCACTGCCTTAGAGCTCTCCTCTCCTCTCCTCTCCTCTCCTCTCCTCTCCTCTCCTCTCCTCTCCTCTCCCTCTCCTCTCCTCTCCTCTCCTCTCCCTCTCCTCTCCTCCTCTCCCTCTCCTCTCCCCTCTCCCCTCCTCCCTCTCCTCCTCCTCTCCTCTCCCTCTCCCTCCTCTCCTCCTCTCCTCTCCTCTCCTCTCCTCTCCTCTCCTCTCCCTCCTCCTCTCCTCTCCTCTCCTCTCCTCTCCTCTCCTCTCCCTCACTGCCACGTGCATCAGTGTGAGTCATACCATGCATCCAGGAACAGTAAGGTCAGCATCAGTCCCACAGCTGCTCGGATCCTTTCACAGAAACAAACCCCTGCTCCCACCGGGAAGTGAGTAGGAATACAGTGGACACGGGAATAAAAACAATGAATTAATTCATCAGGGTTTTTTGGCACAGTTTAAGCTAGAACAACCACCATACATCTCTGCAGCAAAACACCATCCCACTAGAGGAACTGGAGCACCCAGGAGCACATTGTGGGGCACTGGAATTTCCCAAAGCTCTTGCCAGCAGCAGGGAAGGCAGAGAAGGTGAGATGCTGAGAGGCAGAACGGGTCTGCCTCCATCACTGTGGGAAGGAGGGCTGCAGTCCCAGAGAGATAGGGCTGCACCAGTTCCTGTTAATTACACAATCTTTCTGCTATGTAGCACTAGTTGCAAAATCAGTTGAAGGCTTACACATGGTCAAGGGAAAAAAAAAAAAGAAAAGAAAAAAAAAGAAACAAAAATACTCTAGTCCTGCTAGTGAGGAAAAGCTCAAGCATTTCTCTCCAGTACTTCTGGGATGTCAGCCCAAAGCACAGTCACTGCAAGGGCCAGTACTTTACAAGTGCCACCATCTGCCAGCATGGTTTCCAGAGGTCAGTGCCTGCATGTCAGTGGTGGGATCCCACCCTGAGATATTCTCACAGGACAGCCTCACATCTTCAGCAAGGACTAAGAGCCCTATCTCAGCTGGAGACCCTGTGCCTCCCCCAGCAGCCCCTGGGACAATGGAATAGATGGGGAGAGTCTCTGGTTTTCCTTTTAAATTACACATCTTTCCCTCTGCCCTCTCAAACCTCTCCTCCTCTCCTGACATCCCACCAGCCTCTCCTCACAGGCACCTGCATCCACCACTTTGAAACCAGTCTGGCAGGCAGCAGCATTTGCCCAGCTCCCCAGGAGCCCCAGTTCAGGGAAAAGGGCACACCATTGGTACATCAGTGCATAGATGGGGTGGTTTACACATTGGCCTGAGGGGAAGGGTTTGCCCACCTCACTTTCACCCTGAGTTCCCACTTAACTCAGTCCAGCTTACACTGCCAGCACTCACTTTGGGGCAGCCAAATACAGAGACCAAGACAGGCAAACAAGAGATAATCCTGAGGAAACATCAGGACTAGCAGCCAAAAGCAGCACATTGTCTCCTTCCCACCAGAGCAGCTCTTTACAAGCACCAAAGTGTGCTGCCAGGAGGGCAGGGCACCCCACCTCTGCAATTAGGGTGCAGGGCAAGGAGTCCAGTCGCAGTGATACTCCCCAGCAAGCCTTCCTCTGTCCTGGCATGAGTCAGAACAGGATCTTCCCAAGCCAGTGCACGACCCCATGGGTGTTCAGGGAGGGGGTGCAGTAGGTGGGAGCTGTCTTGGCTCAGAGTTGCTGCCAGGCTGACATGCTGACATGGAGCACCATGAAAAACATGTATAATTGTGGGTCTGAACAGCCAACAAACACTGTGTCATACTAAGTCTGAAATATTTGGCAGGGATCAGTGATGATTTTCTTTCTCTGATATCCAAAGAGGCAGAAATGAGGGGGAATCAGAAACTGGATCTAGAAGGAGCCTCCTTCTTCCCCTACCCCACCACCACCTCTCACCCTGACACAGAATGGAAAATGGACACTCCCTGGGGAACTTAAGGGGTACATCCATAAACCTGAAATCATTAGGCTTCATCCTGAAGGGGAAGGTGTAAGCCTTGTAAGAGAAGATGCTTTTGCTCCAGGGGTGATACACACAAGGACAAAGGATGGATTTAACAAACAGGGGAAGGAGAGAAGCATGAATGGGGCAGCCCAGCAGAGTTAAAGGAGATTTGGGCCAAGATCTTGCACCAAAGGCTGGGCAAACAGCAAGAGACCACCTGAGCCACTGCAGTGAGCCACCATCCGGGTTTCCCAGACCAGGACCAAGGCCAAGTGACTCAGCCAAGCCCTGGAGGAGTGCAGCTGGTCCAGCATGTCGAGCCAGCATCATTACTGATACTGTGCACTGCTATCTATATATTGTGTTAAATCAACAAAGCCTTTGGGAAAGAGACAGGAAGACAAAACAATGGCTGCAGATAAGACACTCCCAGCCCACACAGGAGGGTCATTACAGGACACCAGGAGAACTCCTGGCCCCGAAGAGACAGGCTCCATCTCTTAGGGATGCTTGTGTACCACAAGGCTGAGAAGCAGGACAAAGGACTCCAGCCAGGATGGATAAGATATAGGCAGCTGCTGCCAAGAGGTTGTCTTCCCCCAGCAGACACTGTAGGAAAAATCTGAAAAAGGCCTTTTCATAGCATCACATTGCTTCATCACGAGTCTCTGCTCACCGAGGTTTGGAAAGCTGCTGAATGAATTTGAATTTTGAATGCCTATTTAAAATAAATGGAGTGGTTTTTGCTTTGACTAGGTGGATTAGATGGGCACTGGGCAGCTGAAGACACCTTCAGGCATCTCCCACACTGGGTATAAGAGGTGCACAACCTTCCTTCACCAGGTGGCGTCTGTGTGATGTGTTTAAGCAGGGCCCAAAGCCTTGCAGCACATTTTGTGGATGGGCCTGTAGGTGAGTTCCAGTGCACGAGCACAGCCCTGTGTCAAGCCATGCTGCTCAGCTGACCACACAGCTTTCAAGAAGTAAAATACAGCTTCTGCCCAATATAAACTTATTATCTCATCTGCAGCTGGCTCCAGGCTCTGATGCAGCACCGTGTTGTGCAACACAAGCAGTTTTAGCAACCATTAATCTGCGCTTTACACTGCTGGGCTGTGACTCCAGCTGGGGTCAGGGGAGACCAAATGGATAAGAAGGAACTCCCAAGCACCCTCTGACGGTTCCTGCATCCCTCACTTCAAGTTGCTCTTTGTCCCAGGGAAAGGCATCTAATGTCAGCTTGTCCATATCCATCCATGCTTCCCTTGCTAAGCAGGGCAAAATACAGGAGCTGTTTTGAAAGGGCTTGCAAAAGCATCATCATGTATTCAAAAAGCTTGAAGGGAGCTTTCCATCAAGAGAGAAGATAGTCATTAATGCTCCAAAGTGAAGCCCCAAAAAAAAGCTAAGAGGAGCCTTTCTGCACAAAGGGCAGCTAATGCTGTATGCAGGAAGATGGCAACTGGGATGGAGAAGCAGCAGAAGAGACATGCCACCCCCAGGGAGAGGTCCCACCAGAGCAGGGGTGCACAGCCTGTGTATCACAGTAGTCTGCCCTGCAAGACAGCTCAGCTTGGGCACAGTGCTGCCAGCTGCTGTTATGGGAAGTTATGTGAGAACTGCAAGGAGCCACCTATTTCAAGAGGAAATTATTATTGTCATCAATTTTATTGGGAGAGAACTCTGCCCCTCCTAAATAGCTGGCAGCCATGATTGTTTGGGGTCTGTCAATAGTTCAGAGTTTGTCAATGCTAATGATTCCAAAGCAAGCTTGCACTGGAAAGGAAACTGCTTCTGCAGCAGAAAAGCACAAGCATGCACAAGCACAGAAGAAGAGATCATATTTTCCAAGCTCTCTGGCAAGGACTTGATAAAAGGCACTGCACAAACTGTCTAGTCAGCTGCAGCAAGCAACAGATACCTAGAGCTGGGAGAGAGGCTTCCTTGGGAATGCAGAATGAATCCTTAACAACAACAACAAAAAACAACCCAAAAAAACCCCCACAGTTTTCAAAATGAGTGTGTAAGCAAAAGAACCAGACTCCAGCTGATGCAAACTGGCAGAGCTTTCTCTATGGCAGGCAGAGGGATGGTGCTGACACACACTGGCAAAAGCATTTGGGCCTACATGTCTGTGCAATAGCAAGAGAAATCCAAATAAACTGGGCTCCAGCTAATCTGGGGATTAGTCTTGCACTTCTCAGATGAACAGCTTGCAGATTGCCCCAAGTTTTCAGACCACTGGATGGAAGTCACCAATTAAGCCAATAGAAGCCCACTGACTGCCATTTCCATTCATTAATAAACCCAGCTGGGTTTGCTCGTGTATCTTCCTCCTTATCCATGTATTTCCTGAACAGTTACCAGATGCACCAGGCTGGGAACTACCACTGCTTATGTGAGGCAGGCTGAACCCAAGTAGCTCCTGGGTCTGACACTCACATGTGTGACTGAAGATGGAGCTCTGCTGCCAGCCCCAGCAGCCCATCCCAGGAGGAACTTGTTTAAAGTAGCAAAAAACAGAAGATATTTTGTCCTGCCTTGCTGCAAATTCTCCTGCAGGGGATGGGGGCTGCAGGAGTGGAGCCCCCAGAAAGCCACTGGAGACCTGCCCATGAGAAAATCAACTCTGAATGCTAAAACCTGGGATTAGGATGCTTCAAAGGCTGCCTCACACATCTGGTGTGTGTTAGGATGGATGCATTGGCAAGGAAAACATACATGGGCTCCAAGTGGGGCTGGTTAACCCACTCGTGACTGAGCCTCTGTGGAACATGTGGACAGGCTGAGGACTGGGAGACACCAGCCTCAGGAGAGCTGGGCTCAAATCTCACCAGTGGCCTGTGGTTCCTAGCTGATACTGGGAAACCAGGGAACAATTCAGGTGCCTAAACATAGGTGTCAAGTGTGGGATGCCTTGGGTTACCTGAGACACTTGTCAAGGCCTGGCAGATGTCACAGGTCCAGCAGGAAACCACCTCTTCTGGGTACCAGACCCACAGTGGGTAAGCTCTGCAGTCAGGACATCCCTTCCCCTTCCTAAACACCTCAACCTCAGCTGTCTGGTCTTGCAGAAGAGATAACCTGTCCTCTATCACTGAGGCAGTAGCCACAGGCATAGCCACAGAGCACCACCATGGTGACACCCTGACCATGGCTGGGCACCGTGGGTGCTCTGCTAGTACTGATCATACCAAATTCATGTCATGCAGGACAGCTGCTTTCTCAGAAAGTGCAGCACCTCCTAGGACATTTTTTGACCCATACTAGGTGGCCATGAACATGACCTGGGTAAAGAGGCCTGAGCCCCTATCATTCACTGTGTCTTCCTTTCATTGATGTACATCCCCATGGCTTCTCCTCATGAAAGGCTTTGGAACAGAACCACACCAGGAAGATCCATTCCCCATGCATTTGGCTTCAAAGGATGCCAAAGCACTCCCTCAGTAGTGCCTGATGAGGAGTTTATTGGACTCATTAAGAGAGCAGGAACTGCAGCTACAGGAGGTCCAAGCTGCTGTGCAAGCTGGGGGAGCAGAGCCCTCCCTCACCTGTTCCAGGTGAGCAGGCACCATTCCACCCAGGCAGGTTTGCAAAGCTGGACTGTGCCAGGAGGGCAGCATGGGCAGAATGAAGTGAGATCAACCAATCCTTGTGATGTTCCCTCTGAGCCCCTGAGCACCACTTCAAGTTTGCAGTCAGTCAGAGCCAGATTACACTCTCAGGAGCCTGGTGGTCACACCAATGCCTCCTGGAGCCTGAGCAACAACTTTACTTGGGCCAGGATTCCCATCCCCTCAAAGAAAAGCTGTTCCCAACAAAAACATGGCACTGAGGAGGTCTCGGAGCACCTCCTGTCCAGATGTGAGTCAGTGTCCTGACAGAGGCAGCAGCCAGGCTGGATGAGTGCCTAGCTGGGAGAAAGCCCAGCTCTGAGGAGAGCACCAGGGCAGCAAGGAGTCAGCTCAGCCCCCAGGCAGACCCCACAGTTGGGCACGGGGGTCACAGGGGTGACAAATGCAAAGGGGGATGCAGGCAGAGCATCAGTCAGAGCTGGATTAGCAAGGTCAGTGAAGGTCAGAGCAGAGGGGCCCAGGATCCCCAGGGCATACCAAGATTAAGCACTTCCTTGCTGCACAGCCAGCCCTTCCAGTTATCACAGGGTTTTCAGGTTTGGGGAAAAGCCCTAAACCTCTGAAGTAAGTTCACCTCACAAAATCCAGGGGCAAGGGATTCCCACAAGCTTCAGAACCAGACTTCACACCAAGAGTTTTTTTAAAAGCCAGCCTTCCAGCCAGCAGAGAGTTTTCTGTGTTTGAGAAAGAAAAGTGCAAATCAAATGAAGGCTGCTGGGCAATCCCCTGCTTTAACACACACTCTTCCAAACCCATAGCTTTACATAGCTAAATAAGCTTGGAGGCAAGGCAAGGCAAGGCAGGCTTAATTTATTTTTTTTTTTCCCCAAGGAGAAAAGGACAGTGAAGGCACCTGATACCTCCTATAATTAGAGACAGTTCTTTATCCCTAATGCCACTGCCAGAGCACCTATATCCAATTTGGAAACCAGAAGTATAACCCAGCTTCATTAAATAATCCATCTGGTCCTCCCCTGTTAATTTCCCTACTATTTTTCCACTTTAATGAGCCCAGCTGGGTCAAACTGTGACCAGTTACTCCTGAGCAGGGATCAGCCATCCCTCCATTCTACCCCCAAGGAATCTGGTGTACTGAGGGGTCCAAAAACTCTCCAAGTATCAGTTTTCCCAAACAACATCCTTCCAACCATGGGTATACTTAGCAACAGCAGTCATTTCAGCAAAGACCCTTGAGACTTCTCTAAGGATCTGGAGAATTCAAGACAGCTGGGGATGGACGTGGCAAAGAAAAGCCTGGGGCTTGCTGGCACAGCAGAGCCTCTCCCCAGGCAGTGACCATACATGGGCTGCCTGCCCTGCAGCTCATGGGGAGGGAAGCCCCAGGAGGATGGAGAGAATTTGGGAAAAGCCAATCTGTCTCCCAGGTGGAGATATCCTGCAGAGCACAGCCCAAGGGATGTGGCTGTGGGTGTAGGAACTAAGGGCAGGAGCTGAAGACTCCAGGGCTTTATGGAGAGAGCTCTGACTAACACACCCTGTACATACTGGGCTCCCAACCTCTCCCCATCAAGGCAGGACAACCCAAGCAGCCACCTCTACAGAGCTGCCCCCAGCTTCTCAGTTCTTTGGGAAGGCTCACACCACAGCAGTTTCCCATACAGTAATTCCAGTTCATGGAAGAGAGGATAACACCAGTCTGGTTTAAGCAGTGTTACACCAGCATCAGCAGGACTTTGCCAGTATGTCCCAATTTGTATGAGGAAACAGAGTAGGCTATGTTCAAATTAATATTTCTAGGATATTTCCTAATGTATGCTTCTATATACACTGGGCACAGTTAAATAGACAAGGTTCATTGTCTATGGAAACCCAGCACTGATATTTTTCTCCTGACATCTCCCACTGTGCATTACACCCAGGAGCCTTGGGATTTACTATCCTGGCAGCTCCATCACAAGATTGGTTGCCCTGACATCCATCATGTTTTAGGCTGTCCTTAGAGCCTTGTCCTGCCTCCATCCATACATGGGTCAGCCTGGAAAGAGCTTTTTCATCAAGGAGATCAGGGAGATAAGCTAGACACAGGGTGAGGAAAGGTAGACCCAAACAGCAAGTAAACACTTCCTTCCTCCATTTTGGGAGTGGAAATCACCAGAGCCTAGCAAGCATTTAAACAGCACAAGAAAAAACAAGAGAAGTTTAGAGCTGCACATGAAGCTATTGGACATATTGTAAGGGAAAGTAATTCTTCATATTTTTGAAACAAAGAGGAACTCATTTCTGCCTGCTATTTTTGCCATCAATTTTCATATTTCATTAAGATTCTAAAACACAGCTAGAGAGAAGAGGATGTGCCACCCTGCTGTCAGTGTTCACACTCCTTTTAAACAAGGCTGTAAGGGTCTGTGTGCTACAGAACAGACTCCTCCAGACAGCTTTTCATCGAGCTGAAACTCCAGCAGGAAACAGAAAAGGGAACAAGCTGGCCCAGCCCTGCCAGCAGCTCCCACCAGTGGCCCTGCATGCACCAAAGTGCCAGCACTTACTGTAGCAAGAGGGGAGCAGGAAGGTTTGCTTGCCCTGGGCAACACACAGCACCTGCTCCTTGCTGCTGCAAGGTGAGCTGAGCCTGGCAGAGGCACAGCCAGGCAGGAACAATGCTGGGAATCACATCGATCCCAGTGCTGAGGAAAGCCCTGTGCTCCCCCAGCAGCCAAGGCTTCCCCTTTGTTTCAGCAGCAAGACATGTACAGAGCCTTCCAGCACCTTTTGAAGCTTCCAGTCAAATCTTCAGCCAAGGCTAATTGCTGTCAGGTGTCAGCTGAAGCACTTACTGCAGCCACTGATGACAGGAGATGACACACCTTTCTCCTCTCATTGTCACTCAAGGGGTTCTTTTTCCTGTCAACATTAGCTGTGCTGGCTCTCAGAAGCCTTGGGGAGAAATGCTAATGCAAGCTTTGAAGCTTGAGGTGAAAAATCAGGTAACCTCCTAAGCTCCCTGGATGCTCAGCCTGAATCCAGTCCAAATCTGAGTACTTCTGGGTGATGCACTTTGGCCAAGCTTATCTGTCTGCTTCCACCACAGAAGGATGTGGTCTCTGCTACTGATCTGTCTTTTTTAGCCCTCCTGGAAAGCTGTCTGTATTCAAGTGAAGAGACCCCAAATTTTACAGTCTCTGCTGATAAAGCAATAAAGCAGAGCAGAGGCACAGGGAGATATATAACTTTACAGCAGCCAGCCTGAAACATTGCCAAGTTAATTTAGCTGGAGACATAGAGGATGCAGCAAGAAATCAGATGTGCCCAGCAAGGAGAGGAGACAGCTGATCTCCACATTAGAGAGGTCTTAGAGATGGGGCTGATTTCAGCCACAGAGCAGCTCCAGGCCACCAGACCTCTCACTTGAGCTTACCTGCTTCTGGAGCTGGGGTTCCCCACTTGATCAACCCCTTCCCAAGGGCTTTGAAGTTCAAAGGGGATGAGACCTTTGGGAAACCTAAGTCTCATCCTAGCTGGAGAAGCTTGTCAATAGCCTGATGGAATATCTGACCTACTCCAGCCTCATGGGTCACCATTGTTCTGGCTGCACATTCTCCTTTCCCACCATGCCCTCCCGGATTCCCAGCTTCCCAGTATCCCGGGACTGGAAGGCAGCTGTGGTGTCCCCAGGCCTCACCTCTCGTTCTCCTCAGGGGATTCATCTCCCACTTGGCTCACTCCTTCTGCACCCTCCTGGCACCCCTCTGAGTCTGACATCTTCTCCCCTGTAGGCACGGCAGCCCCAGGGACAGCTCCTGCACCAGGGTGCTGCCACTGTTTCGCTTTTCCTGTGCTCAGCAGAAGTGAGCTGTGCCGGAAACTTCATGGGCTGAGGGTTTGGGGGGATGGGGGAGGGCAGAAGGAAGGTGAATTTGGGGGTTTGCTTTGTTCTGTTTTAAAAACCATTGAGACTGATTTAAGATTTTACTTGTTGGCAGTTAGAAATTTGGAAGTTCTGCACTAACCCAAAAGAAAAGTGGGCAGCATGGAAATCCCCACCATGGCAGGGAGAGGAGTGACTCACTGCCCCTCCAGCTCCCCATGCACTCTGGTGACAGCCATCATCTCTAAACCACAGCACCCCACACTGTACCAGTCCCAGGTGCTGTTGCAGGTGGTGCCAAGGCTGTCCTGACCTTGCAACTCTCAAATCCCACTAGAGCCAAAGGGTCTGCTTCTGCCCTGCAGATGCCACCCCTCTCCCCCCTTCTCAGCTCTTCCCCATCAGCTTCCTGATGATGCCATCATGGGTTGAGGTTCTGCAATGCTTCCTGATGCTTGGAGTGTTATCTCTTTGTCTCTTCACCACTGGGGAAGGGCATGAACATCTGCAGCTTTGGACAGGGACCAACAGCAGAGACATGCCCATCTCCTCAGCACAGCCCTTGCCAAAGCCTCCCATCCCCACCAGGACTGCCACGGGGACTGCTGGCACCATGGCATGAGTCAGGGTCTGGCCACCCAGGCAGGCAACACCCACCTCTCCCACCAAAGCTTTATTTACATCACTGCTGCCATGATGCAGCTCTTGGCAAAACTAGAGAGAAATGGCACCCAGTCAGTGTCCCTGAGCCCGGCAGGGCAGCAGGGACAGCGGGGAGAGGGGGACAGGTGTGGAGACACAGGTGCTTAGGACTCGCCAGCCTCGAACATCTTCTTTCTGCCCTCCATGCCAGACTTCTCCTCAATGTTCTTCCTCCAGTCACCGACATCACGGAGATCCTTCTCCTGGGGAAGGGATGGTTGTGTTGGTGTGAATGGTGCTCTGTTAAAAACCCACCTGCCCCTGGCCCTACACCAGCCCACCCATGGAAACCCCCCCTGTCAGCTAAAGAACCCAGTTCCACCCATGTTATACATCTTTTTGAACTGCACCCTCCTGTTTCAGCATCATGGGTGCCAGAGAAGGAAATACTGAGCAAGAAGAAGAACATTGTGGAGAAAAAGTCATTCTCAACCATGTCTATCATACAGGGAGGTGTGAGCCCTGAAGGGTGGGAGTAACTCCTGTTAAGGAAAAAAGGAAGAGGGAAGGATACCTTCTCAGTGTCCTCCTTCTTCACTTGCTTCAGGTTGGCTCGGAGGTCCATGCAGACCTTGTGCTTGGAGCCCAGCAGGGCCCGCAGCATGGCGTCAGCGGACATGCGCACCCTGCGCAGTGGCGGCCGCTTGAACTTGCCACGCAGGTCAAAGAGTTTCTGGCTCAAGTCTTCCAGCTGGGGGGGTGAAATGAGGGGGATGGAGAGACAGCAGGGCATGGGTTTCATGAGATGGACCCAAGCAGTGCAGGGAGGCATGAGGAATGGGCTGCAGACTCCCTGGAAGGATGGCTCCAGGGGAAACTCACCTCCTTGGTAGTCTTCTGTAACTTCACCTCTGTGTCATACCTCTCCTCATCCACTGACTCTATCTTGGCATGAAGCTTTTTGCACAACTCCTGGGAAGAAAGAAAAGAGGGATGTTGACTGCTAGGACTCACACATGATTCCTCTCTGCTGACTGCTCTAGCTCTGAAAGCCCTCAGTCCAGAGGACTAGATGGGATTGAGATTAAGAGAGTCTTTTCAGCCAGCTCCTAATCTCCATGCAAATGCTGCCTCAACACGTCATTTAAATTCATCCTTCCTGCCAGTCAGACCCCTTTTTTTTGCAGAGAGATCCCACCTGCCTCTCAAGCCAGCTGCATGAGCATCTAGCTCCAGGGTAACACAGGTGAGGAGAGGGTCAAGAGGGGAAGGTTAGTCTAGATCCACCAGGCTGACTGATGGAGTCAAATATTTTCTTGTCCAGCACTGAAACGGTTAAAGAATCCTGTACCTGAAGTTCCTGCATGGATCCTGGGAGTGACAGAGGTGGGCAATGTTCTGCCAGGTAGTTTTGCTTTTCCACTTCTTTAGCAGCTGCTTCTTTTTCTATTTCAGTGACAGCAAGCTGGAGCATAGCACTCTGGAAGGCAGCAGGAGAAGGGTCAGTGCAGGGTGGAAGCAAGGAAGGAGGGTAGGGGGGTCATCAAGGGAGTGGGAGTCCTGGTGGAGAGGCAGCCTGGGGAGTTCCCATCAATACCACCATTTCCAAGCAAGGGATATGGCGGACACCCAGTAAGGAGTGGGGTGGGAGGTCCCTACATTGTGCATCGTGGCCTCTTCTAGTAGGGAGAGTGCTGGGAGCTGGCTGGCCTGGGATGGGAGATGGGAATGTTGGGACACACATCACACAGCCACAGCAGCGCCACCTACCTTCAGGTGCTGCCGACGGGCAGTGGCTGCCCTCCTCTTCTTCTGCAAGTGGAAAAAGAAACAGGGGAAAAAGTTATCAGTGCCCATTCCCCTTTAAATTGCCCTTCCCCAAGCAGCTGCAGAGAGATGGCTCTATCTTGATACACAGTTGGTCCCCAAACCAGCAACACTCAAGAAAGAGGCTCCTTGCTGAACCAGCTTTGCCAATCTCAGGTAGAGATTCCCTGCTACCCTCAGGAAAAGGTAACAAGGGTGATGAATTTGAAAATACATGTATAAAATATGGCTGCAGACTTAGCTTCTTGGGACTTCTAACCTTTTCTCTAATTTCCTCTTCACTCAGATGTGTTTTACTTTGTACTCAAGCTAATGACCTCCATGTCCCTGGGCACTCAGGAGCTGTGGGATGTCTTTCTGAGCAGTCCAGGGCATGTGTCCTTCTGACAGCCTGGTGACAAGGACAGCCAGGCAGGTGAAAACATGGAGGCTGTGTAATTTCTTGGAGCTGAAAAGACCCAGCACAAGTGATGCTGGAGGACAGACACGACCACAGTCTGCCCTTCTGTCCTTGGCATGCTGGACCAGCAGCAACAGAACTCCTATTTATTAAAAAAAAAACCCACAACTTCTGCATTTCAGCTGTTTCCTGAGCATTTCACTCAGAATACTGGGCATGGCTGAGTTGGGCTGGCCCAGGGGAAACACATCTGATATGCTAAGAGGCGGGGAGTAGGAGGCAGTGCTTGGGTGTGGGTCTGTGCTGCGTAGAGGAGGAAGTGGATAAGGATGTGCAGAGTGAAATGTAATAAAAACTGACATGTCTCACATATGTAAATAGTGCCAAGGCCCTCCTGACAGGGCTGGAGGGCTCTGCAGAAGAAAGGCACCCAGCTCAGAGATGTGGCACACTACACACCATCAGATAATCAGATCCCTTGAGGGCTGTTAGTCCAGAGCTTATTCTCCATCTGAAAACTGGTACCTTAGCAAAGAGTGTCCTCCCAGCTTTTTCTGGGAGGTCTGAGGTCGATGGGGAGTAGAAGAACATGTTGGATATCAGCACCATTTTGTGGCATTTCTATGTGTCCCTGACATCCTCTTTTCTCTTAGTGAGAACAAGCTGGAGCTCGTGGTGTTTCAGACATATGGGGAGATGCCAAGCAGAAATGAAGGATGGAGCAATTTGCTAAGAGGAAATGTGGAGTGACAAAGCCACGAACAACCCTCCCACACCTTCCTCTGCATTTCTCCAGACTCCCCCAGCCCCACCTGGCTCTGCCAGAAGCCAAGGAAAACTTGCTAAGAATGCAACCTCCACCCTGCTCACAGTGCCCTGGATCCAGGTTTCCTTGGATTGCCTTTGAGAAGGGATTTGTCAGTGCTCAGTGGGTAGAAAATGAAGGGCTGGATGTGGGGAAGCAGGAGAGGATGCTAGGCCAAGGGCAGGATGGTGGATGGATGATGGAGGAGAGGCAGCTCTGGACCACTGCCTTCCCAGCACCATCTCGTGGCTGGCTGGGGAACCAGGAAGGGAGGGAAAAGAGCATCCAAATCAAAGCCAGGGTTTGATTTGCCAAAACTAAGTCTTTCAAAAGGGATTTTTCTTCTCCTTCACGTGTTTACCAGGAGGAGTCAGCAAGAAAATAACCATTCTTCTCACACACACACGCAACAGCTGATTTTCCTAGGGAGGAATGGTGAAGCCAAGACTGCTGCCATAAACATTGTTAAAGGAAAAACTCCAGCAAAACACACTTACCTCTTCACTGTTCAGGAAAATCAGATGGACAAGGAAAGGAAGGAAGAGAAAAAGGAAAGAGGAAAAAAAGGCAGTTAGTTAGCATCCTAACTGGAAACAAGCAGAAGAATCTTAGCAAGCATAAAAGTTGGTGGTTGAACAAAAGTTTTTAAATGGCAACAATATATTAGAGACAGAAAAATGGGAACTTACTCAGACATCTTGGTTTAGATGGTTGTGAGCCTGAAATGAAAACCAAGAAAAAAAGTTTGCAACTATTCATGTTTGTGGTCACTTTCTTGGGTTTAAAAACAAAGCAAGACTCCTCTAGAAAATAAAAAGAGGAACAGGTCTGTTCTTATTTCCCAACTTCACCAATTTTTCATCATATAGGGAACTAGGCTGCAGTTTGTAGATGAGAGACAAACATCTCCTCATAGTAACACAAACCATAGCATGAAGAGATTTCTGGAAAAGACCAAGTGGGGTTGAGCCAGAAAAAGAGGGATTTGTGACAGTGATTCCTGCATATTTATTTCTTGTCTGACCCCCAGGAAATTATTTTATTCAAAGAAAGAAGAAAAGGCAAAAACTATTTTCAGTTAACTGCTTCACTTTGCCACTCAATCTTACTTCGCTTCATAAACAAAAAATATCCCAAAGCCTGCCAAGGGTTGGCAGTGACCCCAGGTGACAAGGAAGGATTCCAGAGCATGCTGCTGCCAGTGCGTGCACTCATTCTATGGGACAGGGGAGCCTGTTGCAGTAACCTCAGCACAGGTGATGTGGAGCAGGGTTGGAAGATGTGGTTGAATTGATACAGGCACAAAAAAATTCCCCAGATGATTCCTTGCATTTTCTTTAAGTGGAAATTTTACAGGTACAATGCAGCTTATTAAGGAAGTTTGCTTTGCCATAAATGATTTCCACAAAAATAGAATTTTATCTTTCTAGCAGGGCAATATTTGCTGCTTGCACCTCCTAAGCCTGTCCTTTGCAGAGCAGACAAGGCCCCAAAATTCAGGCACCCGGGAGGCTCTGCCAGGAGGGGAAGTGTTAACGGGGGCTCATGCCCGAGGCAGGAGGCACAGCCTGCAGGGCCAAGGAAACTTTATCCTGGAAAATGTGCGGGCCCATCACATTACTTCAGAGAGGAGGGGAGGGGGGGAAAGTGCTTCTAAAAATGGCCAGGGAGCTGCAGAAGGAGCTGCAGCTGTCTCCTGGACGGCAGCCTTGCCCCGTGACTCGCGGAGGTCGCGGCCGTGCGCGGCGCAAGGCCGCAGGTGGCCGAGCTGCAGCTGCGGGCCGGGGCGGCCCAGGAACGCTGGCTATTTTTACATCCCTGCCATCCCTGCCCTGCACACACGCTCCTGCTCCGGCCACAGCGACACAGGGAGCCGAGGGGACGAGGCCGGGGAGCCGAGGGGACAAGGCCGGAGAGCTGAGGGGACGAGGCCGGGGAGCTGAGGGGAAAAGGCCGGAGAGCTGAGGGGAAAAGGCTGGAGAGCTGAGGGGACAACACCGGGGAGCCGAGGGGACAAGGCTGGGGAGCTGAGGGGACAAGGCCGGGGAGCCGAGGGGATGAGGCTGGGGAGCCAAGGGGACAAGGCCGGGGAGCCAAGGGGATGAGGCCAGGGAGCTGAGGGGACAAGGCCGGGGAGCCGAGGGACAAGGCGGGGCTGCGGCTCGCTGCCCGCAATGCGCGCTTTGCATCAACCGTTCTACGCAGACACCGTAAATTTGGATGTCGGTGCCGGTCCGTGGGTGTTTTTGGGGAGGAAGGCACTGCAAGGGCCGGGTAGGGAGCTAGAAGAAGGCAGCAAGGAGTCACCGCAGGCAAGGATCCTGAATCCTACGGCCCTGAGGATGTCAACATTAGGCTCCACTTGCTCTCGCCACTCAAGCTGAGAGCAGAGCCAGCCAAGGCAGGGGAAAGCAGGAAATCAAAAAGAAAGAAGCTCGCTGGAAGTGACAGAGGGAACCTTTCCAATGCACAGATTCTCTCCAACAAGCAAAAGATGGAGAAAGTGTTGTTAGCACCCCCGTTTCTCCCAGCAGGCCACCCCCACCTGGTATTTATCAGATAAGTAAATCTGCTCTCCCATCCCTCCCGAAGAGCAAGCTGGGTCATTAGGAGATAGGCAAAAAGGCTCACCCAAGTCTGGAGAAAATCAGAGTCGTGCTGGCTGGACAGGATGGACAGACAAGCCGCAGGCAGCTGGCTGAGTAAGGAGGTATAAAAGGGCTTCTCGGGTGGCTCAGCAGAAAATCCACCTTCTCTTTAAGGGCATGGAGACCTTCTCAGACCAATGATGTGCAAGAGTCCCCTGTGCACCTCCCTTGGCTGGGGCAGGCCAGGCCAGCTGGAGAACAGGAGAGGGCAGCCCCCAGGGAAGGAGGGGTGGGGAGGAGGAGAACATCTTCTACCCGTGGGATCTGGAGGAGCTGGGGAGGTGTTTTTCCTCAGAAGTACCAAGGAGGGAGCTTTCCTCTCCCTTCTCCTGCCACCAACCAGTCACAATAGATACAGCTTCAAATCTGCAGGGAGCCCAGGCTCCCTGCACACAGCCACCCATCTGCAAGGCCTCTGATTAAAATTTCCCCTTGGATACACAGAGTGGCTTGTCCATGGACAAGGGCATGACTCAATTTTACTTCAAGGGTTGGGAGCAGCTCTGCCCTTCAGGAAGGAAGAGAGGAAAGAGTTTGCACCCTAAATATCCACTGCTGACAGCATAAGCAAGAGCAATGCCTTAATAAGCCATCTAGCACTAGCATGCTTTTTAAATCTTAATTATTTCCCTCACACAGGAAATACTTGCAGCTCTTCCCTGTGTGAAATATTTCAACACAACTCAGTTCTTTTTGAAAAACAAGCTGTGGATCTGCTGCAGGCAGCCTCAAGCCTCAAATCCAGCCAGGGGCTAGGCAGAGACAGTGGAGACAGCAAGAAGGGTAATCTCCTCCGTGGGATGATCCAGACCCGTATCTCCATGGATCTGAAGGAGAAGCAGGTGAAACGTGGCTGGAAATATTCCCCAGCCCTGGTCACAGCACATGTAGTGCATGTGTGTAGGGGATCCCATGGAGACAGGGACCCAAACAGCTCCTGCTCTCCTCCCCCAGGCCAGGCGCTCCCTCCTCTTGCAGCCGGGGTTTTTTAAGCTGATTCAGACATGGCCCTGACAGTATTTTCCAGGCACCTCCCAGACATTATATAGATAGTGGCAAATCCCTTGCTGCAGGCTTCCTGTTTCACCAGCCTCAGCACCACACAAGTAGCGCTGCAGATGCTGCTGAAGGACGAGCAAGTCCTTGCTGTGGGGCTGGTGTCCTGCAGGGGTTTGCCATGGGAGCAGGTGGAGGAGGGAGAAACCCCCAGCGTGGGCAAGGCTGGGTCCACCTGGGATATGCCCCTTTGAAATGCTGCAGCTACACATTCTGGCCTCTGCTGGCCCATCAGTCCCCCAGAGAGCCACTCAGCTCTTGGTGAAGGAATCAAAACTGGGGGAGTCTCCATTCAAAATTCCCCACAGCCAGGGAGTTTCCCTCAGCTCTGTGAGATGAAGGCATTCTGGACCCTCTCCAGTCCAGGCATGCAGCACAGCAAAAGAAATCAGCTCAGAATTTCAAGGGTTTGGTTATCACTTTGTGACAAGAAAGTGTTGGCCTGATATTATGGAAGAATGAAGTTCAAAGAAAGAAGTCCCATGAACGAAATACTGACCAACATAAGTGTTCATAGGATACTGGAGGAGTGGATGGTGAGGTGTGGTAATAAGATGAGCAGAAGGTCGAGCTCCAAGTCTGCAAAATGCTTTCCATGCAGTTGCCTTGCACAGGGGTTAAGCTGTAGGGCAGCTCTCCCAGAAAAAGAAAGGAGCACCAGATTTAAATGGCATGAGGAAGAAACCCAGTGAGGAGAAGGAAGAATGGAAAAACAAATCCATGTCAGAGTTAGAAGCCATGGCTAACATTAGGAAAGACAGAATTTTCCAAAGGAATTATATAAGTGTTTGAGTGATGAAAGAACAAGTTCCTTGCAGAAAAGCTCAAGGAAGGCATAAGGAAGCTCCAGACACATCCTTCATAGAAGTGTTTGCCTCTGAATATTAGGTACTAGTGACATAATTAGGCAGGGGACAGGAATGGATGCACTGTTCATACTTGGGTACTTTCCTATGGAGCATCTGACCTTGTTCCTTTCTCTCATCTCCCCCCACCTGAGCTAGAGGAATGCACCATGGGCATGGGCCACCCTTCCCCAAGTACTTCCACCATCCTGTGAGGTCAGACAGAGGGAAGACCTGTCACACAGGTGGTTCTGCACAATGTCTTAGGGACTCAGGTGTGGCTCTTTTGGGCCAGGCTCCTCCACGGAATCACCACGTGTTAGAAGGATGAGGCTAATGAATCTGTGCAAGCTGTCCCTCATGACACCCTCCTACACCTTTACACCTTGCCTCCTCTTCAACATCCCACAAGCATCAAAGATAGGCACTATGGAGTGACATGACACGAGATGATATTATGCCTTATTTCCAAGGGTGACACTGTTAGCAAAACACAAGCATGCTACTCAGCAGCAATTGTGATCATGGTAAAAGTTCAGGCAAGATCACTGGGGAAGCCTGTATTTGACTGCCCTTTGCTTTTCCAAAATCACATCACACCAAAGCAAAGCACATGGCCCCCATCCTGCCCAGGGCATACCCACTCCCCTCCAGTGTGTCCCTAAAAGAGTTCCCCATTTCTCTACTTCTGCTGACACCAACACCCAGGAACTCTACAAAGGAAGGCCATCGCTTTCACAGCTTTGTGCCAGTGCTGTCCTACATCCTACAGCTACAGTCACCTCATTTGCCCATGGAATGGGATTAAGGTTTTTGGCTTTTCCTGTTCAGGGCTGCTGCCAACCAACACAGCCACCCTGTCCATTTAGCTCTGTGCCATCTTCCTTGACAGGGAGTCAAGGAACATCGGTGGGTTTGGAGCCTGAGGGCATCGACATCATGTGCCTGAAGCATCCCCATGTGGATGCAGTCAGTTATGCAGTCACCATGTGGTCCAGGGGGCTGAAATTGAGCTCAGAGCCCCACGACAGCAGAAAGAGGAGGGACAAGTGACAGGAGAGCTTGGCCTTGAAGGGGAGTCTGCTGGAGAAGGCAGGCAAGGAGCAGGGGTGGGACTGGATCTGTGGGCCTGCACCAGAGACCCCATGTTGTGGACTGCCCCTCTGCCAAACAGTATAAAGGAAAGGACTGGTGAGACCACAAGAACTCATCTCTGCAGCTGCACGAGCAAGGAGACATGCAGACCAATCTTGCTGAAGCAGTCATTGCCTGCTGTGACAGTGCTAAGAAGAGTGACCAGGGTATCTTGCCACATTGCAGGACTACGGACGCCACATCCTCCCCTTCTTTTCATGCACTTCACTTTTATACTCACCAACTTGGACAAGTGCCTGCAGGAACAGAACAGCTCCCTATGGACACACATAAGTACTCACACATGGCTGCTTTTGATATAAACACTGGCCTTGTAGAGAAACAGGGCATTTTAATGATCCCTTCCACTCCAAAGGGACACTCTTTGAAATGGGCTTCTGGAAGTTTGCAGCTCACTGCAAGCTAGAGTCTGGAGGAAGGGCAGCATTTCAAAATGAAAACACAAAGGGGTGAAAAGAGGCCTCAGGGAGAGGGCAAAAACCAGAAAACTCCTCTGGATGAAGTCCCTTCTGACCATGGTAGCACACAGGGGCTTCAGTCTCCAGTGATGGAGAGTCTGTGTTCATAGCCAGGGTTAGGGTCACTCAGTTCCCAGCACAGCCCTGGGCACAAACCTCACTTCTCTCAGAAGGTTTTCTCACTTCTGCCCAGGACCAGAAGGCTTGGACTCTTCCACAGTGTGGCTCTACTTCCATATCCCCAGGCTGAGTTGGCAGCCCCCTGGAAAGTGAACACCTCTGACCAGTGCTGGTCTGTGCCCAGGCCTTCAGCATTTAATGTGTACAGAGGTGATCCCTCTGGAATTTCCACCCAGCTTGCCCCTGGATAGTATTACTGAAGTGACCCAACACCTGATCACAATCCTTCATGTATATGCACATCCTCAAAGCCTGGTTAAGACCAGGGTATGACCCAGAACGTGTCTGGGGAACAAGCTGAGACCTCTGTGTGCTCAAATGAGTATGGCTGAAACATGTCTTTACTCTCAAAAGGTCTTTCTGTGCCAAGACAAAGCAGCAGCAAGAACATGATGTTACTTTAAAAAAAAAAAAAAAAAAAAAAAGGCCATAGATCTCAATAAACACCAATAAATCACAGAGCTCTTCTTTCTCCCAGATCAGCCATTCCTCTACAAACCAGTAGCCATGCAAGGAATGGTTCTCCAGAATTTATCCATTCCAAGCACACTGGCTTTTTGTAAATGCTGTGTGACCCCAGACACCTCATTTTACAAAAAAAAACCTGTCAGCTGCAAAGGCCCTTAGCAGCCTCACCTACCTGCACACATTGAGAAAGCCTTGGGAGAAGACAGCTGCCAAGAGATGGGGCTCTGGAAGCTCTTCTGAAGGCGCTTCTCATTCTGGTTGGGCAATGGAGGGGATAAGCTCAGAGTAGGAGAGGGCTGTACCAGGAAAACTCAACACCCAGCCCCACTGAGCATCTCTCAAGAACATCCCCAAAGCAAATTAATTCACATAGTATCTGAGACATGAATTTCCTTTTATGAAGGCAGACCTGAGTTTAGCACATGTGCAAAAGTTAGGGGTGGTGTGGGATGAGTGCATCCAAGCAGAGAAACCTTCAGCAGAGGCCTTTGCAGGTATGAACATATCCTTTGTCAAATCCAGAGTGAACATCAAAGCCAAGTGTTTTAACTGGACTGTCTTAAGTGAAAACCTTCATGCCAAGATTCAGACTTCTATGTCTAAACTGCTCTGACTAGTATGTAAAATGCTCTCTATCCAGGACAAAACCAGATGCCCACTGGGCAGATTTCCATGTGAGACAGCCACCTCTTTCATGGGCACTGGGCTCTTCACTGGCTCTTCCAAGGGGACAATGTTTCTTTTACTAAGTCAGCAGTGACTGATTCACAACTTAAAGTGCCCATTGCCCACACAGAGCTTTTCAGGCTCAGACAAGGACATCTGCAATGTCCATGTTCATGAGCAGGGTGATGAAACACTTGTTTGCAAACCCACCATCTTCCCAGATGCTGCTCACAGAATGTAAAACATGATAGGGTTGGGTTGTTTGCAAGTCAAGACCCCCTTTCAGCTCAGTTAAACTCCTCTTCCTGACTCTGTGCTTGTTTCTGCTCAAATTGAGTGGTAGTAGGTGCCTGCAGGGGTTTCATCACCTCTCTGTGAAGTCAGCAAAGCTGGTTGAAAAATTCCCATCTTGTTGACATGCAACAAGTCATCATTGATGGGTATCCATTCACCCAGAACACTGAACTTCTTCATGGAGCACTTCTTGCCCAGCAGCATGAAAGCTGTGAAATCCTCATGCTGCTTCTCCTTTGGTCCCATCCTACCTAGACCTGAAAGATGGAGAAATGAGAAGTCTGTTTTTTCCAGGTCTGCACACAAAGTTCAAACTGGAACTTTGGGAAGCACCTTTGTGTACCCATTGTTATTCCTGTTTCTCAGACTGGACTGTCTGGGGCTTCTACCCCTCTTTCTGCCTATGGCAGGGCACTGAGATGTAAAGTGGTCCAAACAATATTTCTGCATCCAGAAGCAAAACAAGCCCAGCCTGGGGCAAGAACAGTCCTGAGCATCAGCAGCAGTCAGAGCAGGGAAAGGGGCTGAGAAAAGGGAGGAGGAAAAAGGGAGAGAAAAGCGTAGAAGAAAGAGGATATATAAAGGGAACTAGGAATAAGGATCCAGGAGGTGGAGCTTTTAAAAAATAATCCCATGCATGACAAAAGTACACATTTTGCCCATAAAATTGCAAGGCATAAAGATGCTAGCTAAGGAATATTTATAAAGCAGGCATGCTTGCTCCTAGTGAGAAGAGCTTAGATGCTCTCCAGCTCTCAAAAACTCTAAGACTAGCCAAAAAATCTGTGGCTGGATGACAGCCAGCCCATACCCAGGCCGAATGATGACAGCCCATAATCATTTTTGTCTCACTGCAGACTACTGGTGACAAGCACATATGAGGTTCAGCCTTCTCCTTGTGCAGCCCTCCCATTTGATTTCCTTGAGTGCAGGGACAAATAAAAAAAAAATCACTGAATGAGGAAATAATTCACTTTAGGAGGGACTTCTGGAGGTCAGAAGTCTTGGATCTGGATGTAAATAATTGAGATTATAAATCTTAATAACAAACACACACCTCAATTTTCAGTGCTTCTTGTCTCTTTTAACAGACCTCTGCTTGGCCCAAGCCCTTTTTGCCTTGCCCCTGACCTGCAAAGCTGCTAATTAAATGCAGAGAGACAAACTCCCCATCCACCACCTGGACACCTTGGATGGTTTGATACCTGCTTTTGCCCCCCCTTAACCACCAGCAAAACCCTCTTGGCCCCTGTGGTGCAGGATCAGGCAAGGGCTGGCTGCTGCCTCCTGGAAAAAGGCACTCAGACACCTCCAGCTTTGCCACATGGGCTATGCAGACATGGGAATGGGCTCTCACAGCATCGCTGCTTCCTCTCCCTCTTGAACACAGGCTCTGTCTCCAGAAGAAGAAATCTTGGCTAGTAAGGCTCTAATGGGGGCCACAGAGCAGAGGACACAGAGACCCAGCCCAGAGCACGTACTGCCCTGCCCTCTAGATGCAGAATCCAGCACAGGCACAAGCTGAGGAGGGCTGGGTTTCCCCCTCCTTTACTTCTCTTCTTGTTGCATCTTTCACCCTCCAAGTGCAGGAGGAGCACTGGTGAGGCAGAAGATGCTCAGGCATCTGGCTTTGATCGATGAGGGACAGCCAGCCCCACCAAGGCCACAGGGAGGTGAAAAGGAGATGGCTTGCACACAGACAGGGCTGTCTGCCTTTCTGCAAACAGGCTCCCAAGCAGGCTGTGTTCATTTGGGGTGAAATAAGGCATGAAATGAAGCCCAGATCCACCAGCCCTGCTTCAAACAGCTGCCAGCAGATACTGAGAGGATCCTGCCAGGGGAGGAGAGTGCTCAAAGCCGTGCTGTAAGCACACAAGGCTTACTGAGAAGGAGAAATGATGACGGAGGGAAAAAGCAGCCTTGGCGGTGCATTAAAAGTTGCAGCTGGGTGGAGAACATCCCCACCTGCTCGCCTCTCCCTCCTGAGCAAACAACTTGGTTTGCTGAGTTTTACTGCACAAAGGCTCACTCCAGGTTGCTCAGAGCCAGCCCAGCTCTGTGCTCACTCCCACCTTCCCTGGCCGTTCCCCTAAAAGCACCACAGGCTTCCCTCTCCAGCTCTGAGCAAGGCCAATGCTGCAGAGAGAAGGGGCAGGCACTGATGTGGGGTGTAACTCTTCTCAAGTGAGGGCTGTCTCTGTACCTCCTTCAACTGCATCTGCTTTGGGACTAATATGCACATACTTTTATGCCCAGTCCCATAAATTATGCAGTGAACCTCAAGGCTATGACTTCAAAATAGGGGGACTGGAAAAAGCACACATACACACACACAAAAATAAGAACTGTCTGTTCCAAACACCTCCAAAAGCCCTTTCTGGATGCTGCATGGCCCTAAATCACCACAACAGTATCACTGAAAACCAATCCGGATATAGATTTGGAACCCCAAACCCAATTCAGAGATGTTCCCCTCTGCACAGCCTGCTCTAGGCTGATTCTAGAGTTGAGACTGAAGGCTGAGGCTTTAAAACATCCCTTTACAAGTCTTTCTCAGGTGACTGATTTCCTCCTCCATCTCATTAGTGGCTGCCAGCAGATGCTGTTTCCCCAGCACAAGCCACACTTCACTTGTTACAGTCATGTCAAAACCAGCCTGTCATTTCTGCCCTCCTCAGGGCCACAGCAAAGCCTAGAGAATATTCATCAGGAGGCAGACACAGCAGCAGCTTTTTATGGTTAAGCTCAGGTCATTAATCTCTATCGAGACTTTTCATAATCTTCCTCAGCTTCATGTTTGTTTAACTCTTGGATAGTCGCTCTGTGGAGCTCTGCGTAATCACAGATTAACTGCTTTTTAATATTAATAGCTTTTCATTAATGTGCCAGGCTCTCTCCCCTCCAGAGCCCAGGCAAGAGCTATTAGCACTGTGCCTGCAGCTCCCTGTGGTGAAAAGGACTTTTGTCTTTAGGGCCAAAATTCCACAGCATGAGCCCAGATCTTGTGTTCTGTGGCTGCTTTGTAGCAGAAGCATTTCAGAACAGGAGCAATTGCCTCCTCCTCTAGGCCAGTGCAGGGACCTTGCTCCTGCAGATGGCTCAGAGAAGCTGTTCTGGAGTCACCCCAAACTGCAGCATACTCAAGGGCAAGCAGGGGCACCACTCCCATGCCCTCATCCCTCTAGGAGAGATCTTTACTTACGTAGCCCCCACACCAAGGCCCCACAAAGCAGGGTGCGGCAGGACATGTGGCCACATAAAACCTCCCAGATTAAACATGAAACCTGCCCAGAAGTGACGTGAGGGCTGCGAGCCAGCCTTTACCAGAGTGGTGTGATCACAGTGTGAAAGCAAGACCTCAGCCCCTCCACCCTAGCAGGACCTCCAGGTGCCAGAGGTGCAAACCTTGCTGTGCCCCTCCTGTAGGACCACGTGAGGTGAATGGAGCTGACACTGTGCATCTTCATCTGTGAGGTCCATGGGGATGGTCACTGGTGAGTCCCAGAGCCTGAGCCACATCTTAGTGTGCACAAATCATCACGGGCTGAGAATTGGCTAAGTGTGAAGCCACATTGCTTTTCATTTAGCTTCTAGCCAGGACACAACACACATTGCAGAGGCACTAAAGAGCTAGTCTGACATCTCCAACACCTTCCTCAGACACCTGTGTTCCTTCTCTCAAACCTCTTACATTCTTCAATGCCTTGGTCTTGTTTAAAATCCTTCACAGGACACATGAAACCTTTCCAAGAACACATTTCTTGCCAAGTTATTCACAACTAAAGAAACTTCCCACCCATGCCACTGGCATGTTAACCCTCTGCTTTATAAATATCAATGGACTCTGTTTTGCATGAGCCTGAAGCTCTCTGTATTTCAGCCCCCAGCCCATGAGCAGATGGGATGAGCTGGCTCCTGTGCCCATGCCATCCCCTCTTGCACCCTCTCTTCCACATCCAGCCTTGCCCTGGGATGCTGAGCTGCCCAGTCCCAGGCATTACACAGAGCATGAGCTGCACCAGCAGCCAGATCATCTCTTGGCCAGAAGGAGTCCCAGTCCCCTCTTTGCTGAAAATGAGCTGGGACCAACGTGTCTAGAGCTTGCTGAGCAGAAGCCCCTCACTCCTCCACAAGCCCAGCATCCTGCTCCCTGGGTGGAGAAGGAGACCCCCCATTATCTGGAGTGCAGGGGCAGCTTGAGGTGGGACTTCAGTCCCAGGGCTTTGTCCACCACGTCTGGGGGCTGCAGGATGTGCCACTGGGCGAGGGGCCGGCGTGGGTTGGACAGCATGTCGGACCAGTGCCGCAGCTGGTTGCCTGTGGCTCGGCAGCCCAGGAAGAGTTTGCCGATGGGCTCATTCTTGGTCACTTTGTCATGATCCCAGACAGAGATGACCATGTCCACATTCTGGAGGGGACACAAGAAAGAGGGTTAGTAGGAAGGGGTTTGCTGCAGTGGGAACCTGCTTAGCCCTGGACACTTGAGGGAAACCCACCTGGATCTGACTGAAAGGCACCTCAAAAACAAACACCTCGTTGAAGTAAGGGTTTATGGTGTTTTTCTTCACACTTGTCCTTTTTTTCTTCCATTTCTTCCTGTTCAGTATGAGATGCACCTTGACAAAAGGATCTGAAGAGAGAGAGGGTACACCTGGCACAACTGACATTTTTTGACAGAACTCAGCCACAAAACAGCTTTCCTGAACCATTCCCTAGGAGACCATGGCATCCCACTTGTCACTCCTCATGGTGAGACAGCCACCTCAGAGTTCAGTTCCTCCTGCCAAGCTCCCTGTACAATCCAACCATGACATCTCCTCCTGGGAGATACCTCCAGCACTGCCCAAAGCTTGAGTATCTGTGCTGGGGCAGGCTGGGCATCAGCCAAGGGCTGAATATGTGGCAACAGGAAGCAGGTCTTAACACCAAGAGTTTTCAAGTCTTTGCAGCTCTTGGTGCCACCCCTGAGCACAAGCAACCCCCACTGACCTGAGAGTCCATTAGAGTCCATCCGCTTCAGCTGCTTGGCTTCCAGGATGAGCACTGTCAGCTTGCCAGTGCTGGGGACATAGCGCAGTGAGAAGCAGATCTCACCCAGATGCTCCTCCTGATGCAGACATGCCAGTTATTAGTACCAGCCAGAGGAGCCAGCTCACCTGAGGCTGGAGCACCAGGCTGGCCCCAGGTTTCCTGAGTCTACCCAGCTCTCATGCTTGCCCCTAAGGGCTTGCTTCTTGGGGTGGTGGTAGCCAAGCAAGAGCACATCCCTCCCAACAGAGTTTCCCAGCCACCAGGACCAACCTCCACTTTACTGGCCACCGCCAGGTCACTCCACTGCTCGATGACATGCTGCAGGTTGACACTGGCCAGGGGCAGCCGGACCTCACCAATGATGTCATGCTTGGCAAAGCGGTTGAAGTCATAGATCTGCATCACCAGTGTGGATTCAGACACCTCAGCCTGGGGTACCTGCAGAGGAGGACCCAAAAGCCTGGACTCACTCCTTAGTGGCAGCTCTGCCCTCTCTCACATTTCCCAGTCCTGATTCCACAAGCATCTTCCTGTCTGGAGAGGTTTTTGCCCAGGGAGCAGTGTCTAATCAACACTCTTGATGGGACCAAAAAATCATTTGGTTTGGGCTTTGGTTTGTACCTGGAAAGTGAAGCTCTCATTGAAGATGGGGTTCAGGGTCTTGCGGTAAACCTTGGTCTCATATCTCTTCCGCATATCAGACGTCAGGTAGACAATCACATATGGGTCAGATGTGCCACCACTGTCCATGGCCTTCAGCTCAACTGCCTGCTTCACACCAACTTTCAGCTGGAGAGGAGTGAGGCACAAGGTAACCGGGTGGAGGAGGACAGGGTCAGGCAGTTGGGGGCTCAGTGGGAAGTGAGTGCAACAGGGAGGAATGCCTTCACACCACACAGGCATGAGAGCTGGCGGGCTGCAGGCATGTGGAACAGGGTACATCCACCTCAGTGGGCAGCAAAGAGTGACCATGCAAGAGGATGGCTTTTCCCTGCTGTGCCATGGCCATGAGCATCCCCACCTCCTGTATGCGGAAGTTGTACTCCAGGGAGTACTGCAGCTTTCCTCGCCGCTTCTGCTCTACCTCCCACTCCAAGTCCTCCATCTCAGGCTGGACCTGCAGCAGAGAGCAACACTACCCTCAGGATGCACTCAGCCATGTCCCTGCCATGCCATGCTCCCACCATCCCTGGGGCTGGGCAGTGCAGCAGCAAACCCCTTAGGGAGGAGGGAGGTGGGATTGCGGGGAAGGCAGGACGCACAAGGTTGGTCGTGCTGGAGTTGCTGACGGCACACAAGCCTATCCTCTCCTTCTTCTTGGGCTTCTTCTTGCTGCAGCAGCACTTGGCAATGCAGATGAGGAAGAGAAGGAGGAGAATGGCTCCTGCCACAGCCACAGTGATGAGCGCCCATTTGGGTACTGGTGTGATGTTCAGGGAGCAGAGTTGGATAGAAGAGTTAAAACCAAGCAAAACATACAAAGTACATTTAAACACCTTCCTAGTGCTTCAGCATTAGGGAGTTGTACTTTCAAAATTGCCCCTAGAATCCTGGACAGGCCCCATGCAGGGAGACTGTGGCTGAAGACCATTCCCCAAACGGGTAGCAAAGATACCCTCTGCTCCTGAAGCAGCGTGGTACCACTGTGCAGTAATCCCACCTGATGGAGCCCACTAGGAAATGGAATTTGAAGGGAGGGTGAAGTGAATGCAGAGTCCAGCAGCCGCAGCAGGTGATGCTGCTTGGGAGAGGAGGGCAAGAGACGCAGTACTCACATGGGATCCAGCTAAGCCAGCTGTCCAGGGAGCCTGGCCAAGCCGTGGTGGTGATGCTGGTGTGTGGGGAGGCTGTGGTGCCTCTCCTGCCTGCCACTGCCACTGCCATGACTAATCTGGGGTGACCTGGGAACACAGGCAAAATTAACAGGGTGGGGATTTCCTCTCCCTAGCGCGTGTGCTGCCCGTAGCCCAGGGCTCTAATGAGAGCAAACACAATTAGAATACAGAGCTCAGGGTAAGTGATTAGAGCTTGGCCACATTGACAATGAGATGTGAAATGGAGCGGGAGGGAGCCGCTGGCAGGGAGGGCTCTGCGCCAGCCGGCCCTTCCCATACAGCCTTCTCCTTCATATCCTTGCAATCTGCCTGCTGAAAGAGAGAGATTGGGCGTTCAGGGGGTTTGAAAAGAGGAATCACTTGGCTGTAGGGGACAAAACCAAGAGCTGTTTTGTGCTGACTGCTCCCTGGCCAGGCAGAGTGAGCTGAAAGGTTTGCTCTGCTCCAGGAATGTCCCATCATCAGCTAACACCCCTTTTTGGCTGTTTTCCCTCCTGTCGCAGGGCTGAGGAGCGGTAAGGTTGGCACAGGTCTGGTGCCCTCGCTGCCGGTGGCAGTGCTGCCACCAGGCTGGGGCCACACCAGCTCAGAAACTTTCCATAAGCTCGGCCCGTGCACGTGGCATCGCTGACACAGCCTGAGGGAAAAGCTTCAAATTCAAAGCAGGATGGTTTTAGAGCATTGCTTTCCCCATGGCAAAGTTCTTATTCTAGCATGAACGCTTCCTCATAGCCGAACTCCTTTCGCGTCACCGGGACAGGTGTGCCCGGAGCCGTGCTCACAGTGAGCGGGTCAGCAGCCACCACGGCACGCGTGGCACCCAGCCCCAGTGCCCAGGCTGGCAGGGATGTGCCTGCTGCTGCCCCAGCCTCCTGCCCTGCCTTCCAGAGGGTCTCTGCTCAAGCAGCCAACCCCACCTCACTCCGCCTGCACTCTGCCCATCCCAAGGTACTCCTTGCATGGGGATCTTCCCGGGGAGGAGGAAACCACGTCTTGCACTTCCCTTCGCTGAGCCTGCAAAGCCAGCAAGAACCCTTTCTTTTTTCAGCAGTGTGGGAATTGCTGTCATCCCTGCGGCATCATTGCTGGGACAATGAGTTAAATGACTCGTCCAGGGCTATCTGGGACTTCTGTATTGTTGGACACCCGAAGGATCACACAGGTATTTTAGAGGTGCCAGGCTGCAGCTTTGAAGTGAAGGGTGGCCAGGACAGCACAGGCGAGCACGCACCCACACAGCACAGAATCAGAAATGTCATACTTTTTGCCTGCCACAGGCTGTGTCACATTAGTTGACATTGACCCTAGTTTAAAAAAAAGCCTTTATCCCAACTCTGAAGAATGAACTGAGCCACCATTTTGGGAACGATGGAGACAGCCCTGCTGCGCTCTGGCACAGGAGGCATAGTCTCAGTGGGCAGTCTGCTCGGAGCATTGAGCATCCCTGTTCCTGGAAAAGAGGTTTGGGGAATCCTGACTCTCGCTCCCACCCTGTGCTGACTAGGTTCCCAAATCCAGACTTACCAACAAGAATCCTTCCCAGCGTCAGTCTTCCCTCCCTGCTGCACAGGCTCCAGTCAACCCACCATGTATGGCAGGGGCATGCTGTGGGCTGAGATGGGACCCCACAGGGTCAGCCCCACCTCACTGCAGCTGAGGGTGCAGAAGGGATGGTGGCTGCACTGCACAGCCGAAACAGGAAAGTCTGCTTTGCCAGCTCAGGAACGGGGTGGCCCCAGCAGCTCAGCCCCACCTCGCCGCTGACCCAAGCAGTGTTCATGCAGGCGAACAGCCAGCAGGGAACTCCCTGCTGGACCAGGAAACAAAACCTGCCCTGTTGCCTGCAAGAAGCTGGAGGGCATTGCTCCACCTCTGGGAAATCCACTTCTCCAAGTTATCCCTGCAGCGATGCTGGGCTGGACTGCGTGGCTGCAGGCACTGAGCACAAGGGAATGGACACTTTCTAGAGGATGGGTGCATGACTGCATCCATCCCTGGTGAACTCTGCAGTTGGGAAGCCCAGCTCCTTGGCCCACAGGGCATGCATTGTGTGAGGGCCTGCAAAACGTGTGTGAGGATGAACAGGAATGCTGAGAGGACAGGCAGGATGAGGGGATACTGCTTGGGTGGTTTCATCCTCCAGTGCCAACAGAAGCACCAGGCCAGGAGCAATTCCACAGGCTTCCATTGCATTAAATTTATGCTTGTAAACTTCTTCCCTTGCTGCCAATTCAGCAAAGTCTACCCAAAACCTGCCTTATCACCACGTAAATTTGGGGCAGTGTCAGAAGCAGGGAGCAATACTGCAAAACTGCCAGTGTCTAATGGCTGATGTAGTGATGGGAGGAGATGACCCAGAAACCAGACCTGTCCCAGCTCTGCCCCATCACCCTGCCTCACCAGCCCTTCCAGATTTTCACGTGGCCACCAAGGCACTGCCATAGTGGGTGCCTGGCCACAGGAGAGGGGCTAGGGCTGCCCCTCAGCCACCCAAAAAACTGCCACACTCACAAGGGGCCTGGCACTCCTGCTGCTCAGAGAAGCACCATCTCCAGGAGGCTGCGATGCAGGAATGATGCTGCAGTAAACCTCTGGGAGAACTTTTTGTTCTGAACTGGAAGTCCCAAGGGATGCACAAAAGAAATGCATTATGGGGATGGGGGAATAGGAAATATTAAAATCCTCCAGGGAAAGGGGGTTTAGTGTGCATATGCACACTAAAAGCTGAGCATATAAGCAGGCTTTTCAACGGGTTGTTTGCTAGAGACAGCTAAAAGAGAAGAGATCCAGATCTTAGGAAGAAGTTCATTACTCAGAGGGTAATGAGGCACCGGAACACATTGCCCAGAGAAGCTGGGGCCTTATTCCTAGAAGAGTTTAAGGCCAGGTTGGATGGGGCCCTGAGCAAGCAGATCTGGTGTGTGGCATCCCTGCCCATGGTGGAATGGGTTGAACTAGATGATCTTTAGGCCCCTTCCAACCAAAATCATTCTGTGATTCTATGATCTCAGTGAGACCAAGCTGCACAGGACCCTGGTGGCTTTCCACATTTTGGGAGGAGATTTGGTGGTCCTGGTGATAGCCTGGTGTCATGCAGGGGGACAGCTGCTCAGCCTTAGTGCAGGTGAGTTTGGTCTCCATTGGCAGAAGCCAGGCTGGGCAGGCTGCAGCAGTGGACCTTGTTCCAGCAGCAGGGCAAGGAAAAAGCTGCAGGATGGTCCTGGGTCAGCTGCCCTCCCCTCATCCTCTCCCCTCACATCTCTGACAGTCACACTCTTGGACAGAAAAGGGGTGTTGAACTACCCTGGCGCCCTGAGCTCCACAGGGCTGGGTGCCACATTGCCGACCCAGGAAAGTCAAATCCTAGCCCCAAAATCAACCCTGCTCAGGACAGCATGTGAGACATGACTTTCAGAATAGAAGGGAAAAGAGACCCAAAACCATTACAGTAAAATTGCAAACGCTCTGCACCTGTCTTTGCTCCCCACATCCCTACATATGCTGCAAGTCACTCTGGATCAGGTACCCCTATTTTTTGCGGTCAAAAATACAACCATTGAGGGGCTGGGAAATGAGAGGACTAGAGGCACGCTAAAAACTCCAGCTCTAGCAATAAGACATCACGGCTTGCGGACAGCGATCGGGCAGTAAGGAGAAACGCCGAGGGGGCTGCGGGAGCAGGAACAGCGCCGAGTCCCCTCCCCAGGGTGACCGCGGCGTGTCCGAAGCCAGCTGACCCCGCTCCTGTGCGATGACAGCTGGGAAATGCAGTCTGGCCAGGGCACGACGCCAAGCAGCCGGCTGCCTACAAATCCCAGCAGGCCGGGGAGCGGAGCTGCACCCATCCTGCTGCTGCTGCTTCCTGCGGCGCGGGCAGGGGGAAATATAAACAGCAGCGCCTCGGGAAGGGCTGGGATGCTGCCGCTGGACGGGCGTACCGGGAGCGGAGGCAGCGCTCGGGGTGAGTGTGGGCTTTTCTCTCGGGCAGAGCCCTGTCTGTGTGCAGGGTAACATCTGCTCCCTGCTAGGCAAATGTAGGGAGAGCTGCGGGACCCGCCTGGAATGTTTTCCTGGGCTCTCGCAGCGAGGCGTGTGCCTGTGCAGCTCCGCGTGCGAACAGCGCTGCGGGTTATTGGGGCAGGCAGACGGAAAGAAAGTCGGGCTTGGTTTGCAGTGCCTGGAAGAGTGAAGCAGAAATTAGAGGTGGATTCTCCCACCAGGAAGGGCTGCTCAGCTCCGTTGCCTCCTTGCGTTGAATTTTGACTTTCAGAAAATGCCTGGCTGAGATTATGTCAGAGGAAAGGTTCTGCCTGCGCAGCTGGGCTGGTGTTTGCCACCCTCTCTGGGAGGACACCTCTTCCCAGCATGGGGCACGGGGTGGAGGAAGCAGAGGGATGCTCAGCACCTCCTGGCTTTCCAGGCAGCTCTGGCTACTGGGGGAGTAGCCCTGGACTTTCCACTCCTCGGGCAGTCAGGCACTGAGCCCCCCATGGCAAGGCTGTGGCTCTCACGGCTGGTGTGTTGCCTACTGGCCCAGGCAACATTCTGCAGTCCCTAAGCGATAAACATTAATTAAATAAAACTGTAGCAAAAGGTCTCTGTGGAGACCCTGAGTTGTCCTTTACACTGCATGTTGGCTTTGCTCTTTGCTTGCACAGCCCCCCAGTACAGTATTCAGGTAGGGCCTGACTGGCTCACAGGGCTGTGGATGGACAGATCAACCCATCGCAGGGGTCTCAGCCTTTGTCCAAGCCCTCACCACTCACTTCTACTTACTCTGGCCTTTTACAGCTGCAAATGAGCTGCTGATGCAGTGAACTTCATTTTTAAATACAAATTCACAATTCAAGCAAAAGTGGCAAAAAAGGCAACAAGGATGTGAACTAGAAACGTACCTATAATATCTAATCTATGTTGGCTTTTAAAGACAACCTTCTTTTGCTTGGAAAAGAGCTCACAACAGCTTTCAGCAGTTCCACACAGAGAAAAATATTCTTCAAGAAAAACAAAAGTAAAAATAAAGCAGTGATCTGTGTTTGAAAAGCCACTTTTCCATCACATTTAATTGGAACTATTAGAACAATTTTTCTCGGAACAAAGCTCCTGACAGCAGAAACAGGCTCATTTGGGCTGGTGTACTTGGTGTGTAGGATGTTTCCTGTCTCCTTTCCACTCTTCCCCCTCTCTTGATTGACTATAGATTGACAATAATACAATCTGTCAGTTTAATTTTATATTTTCTCTTAAAGGCTGAGAGTTGAAGATGGCAGAGCCGGAAAGCACAGTCATAAACACCAATGTAAAACAGGTAAAAGCCTGTCCATTACAAAACACACATCCTGTATTTCCAAACCACGTTTTGAAATGCTGCCACAGAAGAGAACACACTACAAGCCAGAACTGTGATGGCCTGAATTGCTCGTGCCTAGTTTTCAGCAGAAGTGGCTGTCCCAGAGCTGGTGTGCACCTGGTCCCAGTGAAATCCATGTGATTTCCAGTTGCATGGACTGGGCAGCTACATTTGCTCACACTTAAATTTTGGAGCAGCCAGGAAGAAAGCTGCAGCTTCTCTACATACACAGATTCTTTAATTCGACTATCCCGAACAGTCACAAACATAGGTAATACCACCGGTATGTGAAGAGAAACCCATCACAAACAGATGACTGTAGCTGTGCTGTGCCCACAAACAACAAAATTATGAAGCAATCCCCTCTGTGTGAGCTGTCCTTGGAGCATGTGGCACTTATCAGACAGGTTAGGGTTTCACAACTGCCAGCCCCATCCTTGGTGGCCTGAAGATGAAGACTGGGTGTGGTACCTCTGGCATTGGGAACCATCAGGAACTCACAGGAGTGATACCTGCAGCACCCAATCCCACCACTCTGATTGGTGCCCCTTGCTCACCACACCTCCACAAACTCCTTCTCTGCTGTCCCCTGACTCCTCTTTCCTCCCTGTCTTGCAGAAAGACCCCAGCACGGCACTGGTCATTGCTGTGACCACCAGAGCCATCTTTAACCTGGAGGAGGAGCACAAGCTCTACCTGGAGAAGGGCAAGGAGGAGTACACAAGGCACCAACAGGCCAACCAGGACAAGCCCCTGCCACCAGGCACAGCCTTTGCCTTCATCCAGGTGAGCCCCACAGCTGGCTGGGGGCACATGCAGACACTCACAGGATGGGTGAAAGCTCAGTTTTCGCAGCTTTATGTCTCAGCTCCCATCATAGCATGTAGTTATGCCTGTCCTGATGTCTTGGCCTCATTGTAGGTCATTGAGACCTGTGCTCCTGACCAGTCCATCTCCCCCTCAGCTTTTCCAGGATGGTTGCTCTATCTGGCTCTCCATAACATGCCAGCCTTGCCATAGCTGACAGATGCAACATAAACCACTAACCTTAACTGCAGAAGAACCTGCAAAGGTACTGCAGTCATGCCTCTTTGAAAGAGTCTCCATCTCCTCACAGGCAGTGCAGTATGTTAACAAGAAGATCCTGGAGAGCAGCCCAGCAGAGAGGGACCTCTTTGACATCCTGGTGCTCTCCAACAACAGCCCAGAGAGCGGCGTGCGCATCATCAACAGCGCCAAGCACTACGGTAAGGGGCACCCATCCCTGGCGATGCCTGATTCCCCTGGGAGGCTCCACAGTGGGTCATGAGTGGCAAACAGAGAGCTAGGGAATACAGGGGAAAGGGGGGAAGGGGTTCTCTTGGAGCCCAGCTCCCTTCAGCTATATCTTTCACACCAGGAAGTCTGGCAGCATTTTGCACGGCAGGTACTGAAAATAAAAAAGTTGTTTAAAAAAACCACCCTAAATCCCAGAGTGCTGTCAGGAGGAATGCTCATTTAAGGGAGGGATGAAGGGAATATTTAACTGCACTCTGCAGTTCTATAGGAGCAGCAACAGGTCAAGAAGATGCAGCAAGAACACAGGCAGGTTTCCCACACACCACTGGGAAATTTGTTGCTCTGAGCTCTTGCAGTAAAGCCCACCAAGACCCAGGGAGGGAGTGAGGGGCTGTGAGGAGGATGTTGCACCATAAGACTTCACTCACATTCCTTGTTCTGAAGGCCTGGAGATCTCCAAGTTCTGCTTTGTCAGTGACGAGGACTCCACACAGTACCTGAAGTCCCACGGTGTCAAGCTGTTCCTCTCAGCTGACAGGACAGATGTCTGCAATGCCCTCCGGAGAGGTGTGTTCTCCCCTCCATCCCCTGTCCCCAAGCCCACCACACTTTTCCCAAGCAGCTCAGTATCAAGAGACACCAGAGCCTGTGATTTCACAGGGACAAGGGGTGGATTGTGCATTGATTACTGGTACGGTCCTGAAAAGTTCAATCTCTTCTTCTGTCCTTACCAATAGCCTGCAAACACTCCAGGCTTGCTCAGATGCCCTGATAAGTCACTGAGTGCATTATGCATGATTCTGGACACAGCTCTGCCATGGGCTGGTCATTCCCTGCCTGACATTTAAGCCCTTCTAACCAAAGATGCAATTCCATTCATCAATGAGAGTTTATCAGTGATTCCCAGGACTTTGTGAGGATGCCACAGAAATTTGGTGTCTCGGTACAGGCAGAGTTACTGGGAGCTCAGTGAATGTAAGCACGTGCCTGACCTCATTCAGAGGGAGTGCAGTCTCCCCAACTCCTCTAATGGGGTTAATCACTTTCTTATTAATTCACTTGGGTATGAGCACATCAGTTGGCCACCATCCTTCAAGGTCAGGAGCAAGCCATCTGCAGCCTGGACTTTCCTTCACTGTACAGCACATTCCTGGAACCTCCTTGAGAGAATCATTGCCCTAATCATTGCCCTAATCATTGCCCTGACAAGTGTCTTCCATATGGGAGCCTGAGTCCACATATGAGGGTGGGCAGGGAAGCAGGCTGTAGGAAGAGACTGTAATTAAGCCAATTACCTCAATCAATGGAGATGCCAGCCTGTATTATTCACACCACAGAGTGCTAAATCTGGGCATTAAAGATTGAGGCTTGTCAGGGTGAGCAAGCACCAGGAGGAGGGCTGCTCATGCTTTGACAACCACTCACCATCTCTTACCACACTTCAGTATCTCCCCAGACCTCGGTTTCTGATCAGCATCCCTCAGGGGATAACACAGCCATGGAAAGGCTGGGATGACTTCCCCAGGAAACTCCCTGACCTGGAGGCCCTGGCACAGTGATGTGGGACAGGGCTGCAGCAGATGCATGGGGAGCAGCTGGCCACGCGTGAGCTGCCCCAGGGAGGGGTGTCCCTCCTGACCCCACCTTGCTCTGTCTCACAGGGGTCTCAGCAGCACTCGTCTTCCAGCAAGAGGTGCAGGCCCCCAGCACTCCACTCCGCGCGTGGTGTTCGATGGGGATGCCGTGCTCTTCTCTGACGAGACAGACCAGATCTTCCAGGAGCAGGGCCTGGAGGGGGCCGTGCAGTACGAGCGGGCAATGGAGGCCATCCCCATAGGAGAGGTGAGAACGCCACCTCGCTTCCATGGGCACCCACAGGCTCTGCCCGTCTCTCCTGCCGGGCTTTGGCACGAGCAGGCAAAACAGCAGAAAGCCTTACAGATTCCCTATGCATCTGCTACTCAGTCCCTGGTGCGGGCCTGATCTGGAGTCTCACTGGAAATGGATCTGTCATCTCCTATAAGTAAACCCTAAATATCTAGGATTGTGGCTAATCCAAACACCACCTTTTGTAGGCTGTGACCTCTTGCTGTCCAAGTCCCTGCAGGACTCAGACCCAGAGGCACTGCTTGCTGGGATGTACCTTGCTGGTCATTTTGGGATTAGGATGAGCACCACAAGGCTCACCTTCCTCCCAGGGGCCGCAGTGCACAGCCCCAGTCCCAGCATTGCCCAGTCCCACAGGCATTGTGTGCTCTGCAGAGCCCTGAGAAAGCCTGGAGGAGGAACAAGTGGCTTTTACAGGCAGAGTTTCCTGATTTCCCACACACTCCCAGCTGTCTTGCTGTGCTTGCAGGGTCCCCTGAAGGCTTTTGCCATGCACCTGGGGAAGATGCGTAAGAAGTTTGGCCAGACAGAGTCCCCCATCCGCACGTACCTGGTGACAGCCCGCAGCGGCCGGGACATGGGCATCCGAGCCATCAAAACACTCCGGGAGTGGGGTCTGCCCATCGACGAGGCTTTCTTCATGGACGGGGCTCCCAAGGGCCCCATCCTCGCCCAGATCCAGCCTCACATTTTCTTTGATGATGGGCTTCATAACATCCAAGGGGCTCAAAATGTGGGAGTGCCCTCTGCCTGGGTCCCCTCCTGCTGCTGATGGGCTGCAGGCCAGCAATCCTCCCTCCCAGCAACACAGGGGACTGGGCCAGTTGGAGGCAAAACTTCTGGTGGAGAAGGAAAGATCTCCTAATGTGCAGCAAGCAGTTCTCAGGGAAAGGGGATGAGAGCATGGACTCCCATGCAAAGCTTGATGCTCCTGATAAGAGGTTCTCTACACCTGAGGATAAAGCCAAAAGACCCAACTGCTCCAGGATGGGAGGACACCTTTGCTGTGACACTGGGGACTATACCTACTTCCCATGTAGGACCTGGGGACTTTGTTCAAATAAGTGAAGTTAATGCCACACACACAAGCTGAAGAAAGCAAAAAAAAAAAAATGCTAGTTTTGGTTGTGCTCAGGCAGTCTCCAAGATGGAGCAACACAAGGGCATCAGCCTGTTGAGCCGAGTCCAGAGGAGGCCAACTAAGATGATTAAAGGGATAGAGCATCTCTCCTGTGAAGAAGGGCTGAGAGAATTGGGATTGTTCAGCCTGGAAAAGAGAAGGCTTCAGAGTGACCTAACTGCAGCCTTCCAGGACCTGAAGGGAGCCTACAGGAAAGATGGAGAGGGACTATTTACAAGAGCATGTAGTGACAGGGGGAATGGCTTGAAACTGAACAAGGTTTAGATTAGATATTAGGAACATATTCTTACTGTGAGTGTAATGAGGCACTGGCAGAGGTTGCCCAGGGACATTGTGGATGCCCCATCCCTGGGAGTGTTAAAGGTCAGGTTGGATGGAGCTCTGAGTAACCTGGTCTAGTGAAAGGTGTCCCTGCTTACACCAGGGTGGCTCGAACTGCATGATCTTTAAGGTCTCTTCCAACCCAAACCATTCTATGATTCTATGATTAATTCCCAGGATCTCTGCCTAAATTGAGCCCTCAAGACCCTGTCTCACCAAACACACTCATCTTGGTTTCCTGAGGATTCTGATGTGCTAGTGAGTGCTTCAGGCAGCTCCAGCCAAACTCAGAAGAGGATGAAAGACTTAGAAACTGTAAAGGACCTACAAATCTTTTAGAAAGGGGTGAATGGGTTAAAGAAAGAAAGCCCAAGCTATTCCTCCTCATAAAAGAGATTATAGCACAAGACAGCTTTCTTTAGGCATGCACACTGCTCACAATGTGCTTTCAGGAGACAGACCTGTAGGACACTCAGCTCCTGGAGCTGCAAGACAAGGCTGGCACAGGGCTACAACTCAGCACTGAGCTCCATCCAGGAGATAGAACAGCTCCAGTGTCCCACCAGGAGAGGGCACTGGAGATGGGCTGCCTGCAGCACAAGCCATGGAGGGGCTTGTGCAGACCAGCCCTACGGGGGCTGCCAGGTCTGGGTACTGTGGCCAGCCTTAAATGGATCTCCAGGGCCATGGGTGGAGGGCATGGGTGGAGGGCATGGGTGGGGGGGTCTCAGGAGCAACTGCTCCTTGCACATGGGGTACGTGGGTGTGCTCAGTTCCCTGCCTGACATCACACCACACGCCAAACAGGGATGCTTCTCCCTGTCTCTGGCAGTTTGGACCCAGTTCTTAATTTTCCTGGGGAACAAGGAACCTGCTAGGTTCACCTGCAGGTTTCTTTCCCCTGGGCTGGATGTGAGTTGCCACTAGAGGCCACTGTGCTGCCTGGGGACATGGCACCTCAAATCCCGCCCCGCTGTCCAGAAACGCCTCGTAAAAAAAACACAAACTGGCTGCTCAGGTGGCAGCGGGATTATGGACAAGGAGGTAAAGATGATGCTGGCTTAGTTTTTTTTAATCTCAGTGTAATCAGAAAATAATTATTTTTAAAGGCTTCACAAGTGTTGCTCTCACCAAAGCTTTTTCCCCTCCAAATAAATAAATAAACAAGCATCCCAGTGTGAGTGCTTGTTTGTCATGCCTATGTCTAGCAGTGTGGGAGGAAGGGTGGGATAACTCAGTGCTCCTTTACACGCATTCATTTATTTATTGTGTGTTTGGCATGTTCATCAAAATGGCTTAAATCCACAAGAAACCTTCAGCAGGCTTTGGATTAAGCCTCTGAAAGTCATCTTGTATCTGTCTCCAAGCTCACTCCTGCTACCTTGGGCATGGGGACTGCACTTCTTGCCTTAGCCAGGGCAGCTGCTGGCCCTGACATGCAGAGGTCCTTCCCTGCCACCGTGGCCACCGTGTGGGTCCAAACTTGGGGCTGCTAAGGCAGGGCAGGGATGCCCATGTGCACAGATTTGACAGAATTGCTCCAAAGGCGCAAAGCCTGGCAGGGTCTTGGCACCAGCAGTCTGGCCCCTGGCCCTTTTGCTCAGTGCAGATGCTGAAATTAGATGTTTCGAGGTAGCAACATCAACAACATCAGCCTCTCATCATTCGCTAATAATGCTAAGCAGCCGTCAGCTGAGCAAACATTAATTACAGGATGCTCCAAACATGCTCAGTAAGCAGGTGCAGATATTCGTCCCACTTTTGTGCAGGTCAGATACCAGCAGGCTCAATGCAGTGATCCAAGCCCCCACCTCCAGCCCTGCCCACCACACACAGCCAGCTGCTTCCGTGCAGCTGGTGCTGGGGACACGGACCCAGTGCTGGAGGTGACGGTCCTGGGCACCTTCCACCACCCTGACCCTGCCTGGATGGGGCCAGCAGGAGCTTGGTCACCGCCTTGGGTGAGAAGGAATTAGCTGAGTCAAGGGTGGTGGGGACAGGCCCACATGAGCAGCTACAGTGCGTGGGATGCTGAGGCAGGGGGAAAGCACCACATGCCTTCATCCAGCACTGTCAGCATATGGGAGATGACAGGGCAAAACGTGCCCAAAATAGGAAAAAAGGAAGGAAACTTGGGGCTTGTGGGGTTGCATAATATGGGGCCAAGTACAGCTGCTTCAGGCCATAGTTCAATCTTGTAGCATCAAAACTTCCCTTATTGCCCTGCTCCAGTGATGTGCCATCAAAAACACTCTGTCAAGGACTGCTGCAGCTTCATGCCCTGCTGCAAGGACAAACTTGCTGTTTCTGTCTTAGAGGCACCTGTAATAAGTTCATTTATGCTTGGGATGCTCCTCATGTTTTGGTTTTCTGAGGCATCTTAAGCTCCCTCCTTCAAGGAATTGCTGATGCCCAGGGTCTCGTGCCACTGCTGCAGCCTGAAGAGGGTTTTGCTGCTGGGGCTGGTCATGGCATGCTTCTCTGATACCCATACCCAGGCCAGGGCAAGGCAGGAGCAGACCACACTGCTGTATCAGCCCCACAGATAGGCTCCCTTTGAACCCTGCTGGGTTCTGTATCTTTCCACTCCAGGAAAAGAAGTGCAAAGGGGGCTCTGAGGACCTGCACTTGATTCTGACCATTGCTTTCCAGCAACCACCCACAACCCCAGCCAAAGCTGCCTGGTGTCTGGGTTCCCCTCTGAGACACCCTCCTGGTCCAGAAAAGGAAGTGGGCCCCTACTCTTCTCAGCCACAGGCAGGCCAGCTGCCTCCTCTGCAGGGCCCAGTTCTGCCAGCGATGCCAAACAAGTGGCCCTTGTTCCAGGGTGGGGCGCGTGACCCCAGGGATCAGAAGCTGCAGCTGGTTGGCCCCGAGGAGTTGTGGGAGACCTTTGCCCAGGACCATGCCCTTAATCCCTCACTCACTGCACCAGTCAATTTAGGGTTGCAATGCCAAAAACAAAACAACGCGGTGCTAAGCAAGAGCAAGGTTTTTATGAAATGGTGGTACTGCAGGGAGGGAAGATTGGTGGGTATTTACCTGCTAATAGAGATCTGCAGTGGCAGTGTCCGAGCTGTTCAGCTTCATTGACTCTTGGCTGCAGAGGGAGAGGATGCTGGAGGCTGCAGGACCTGGGCGCAGCTGCAGTGTCTGCCAAGGATGCTCCCACATCTTCCTAACCTACAAGCACCTTTGGTCATGAGCACTGAGCAAGGCATCTTTACATTTTTGGCCATAACTCTACCCTAAGTCACCCTGGTGGCAGTGTACCTTGAGGAACACACAGGAGTTCTCAGACAGAGAGGACAAGATGCCACGTCCCACGCTACAAAAAACTATTAACAGGCTGTTCTGCATGTAGAAGGTCAGAGAGAGGGTGTGCAAAGCCACAGACTGTGTTTGCCAACGTGCTTAAAACTGGTTTCAAGATCTTACCAGGCAGTCACGCAGAAAATAGTGGCTGTGGTGGCAAGTGAAGATGGCACTTAGCAAAAAGGAGACAATAAATTAGAATTCAGAGCCTTTGTGGAAATATTGACGCAGCAGAAACTGCCTTAGGAGGTCCAGACTGACTCACTAAATCACCAGTGAGATCTGGTTGCTCCCAGTCCAAGCAAACACATTGCAACTTTTAAGCTGATTCTTGGGTTGCAATAAGGTGTTGACCCTCATCTTTCTGAGACCACACTCCTCTCAGGATCAGAAGTGTCAATTGCTTCAGTGCTTTGTTATATGGAAGAGACATGATTGTATAAATGATGGTTGTCTTAGGGCAGCTTCTGCTGGAAACTAAAGGAAATAATTAAATGACATCTAGTGCTGGCAAAAGAAATGAAATGTGTGCTCGGATGTGGCTGGAGGCACTTCCCTGCATCATGATGGAAACCCCACCAGCATGCCAATACCCCCCATCCCAAGCCAGGCTCACATGGGGGACAGAAGCAGGAATTGCTCAAGGTGGTGACAAGGTGAGTTGGGTCCCTGTGTTCCCCATCACATCCTGGCGTGGGTGGGGATGAATCAATACCATCATTGCCACTTACCACCCCATCCCGTCAGCCGCGGGTCACGCTGCCTCGCTGCCAGCGTCTGCCAGCATTGTTGTTGCCCGTCCCTGGCAATTTCAGCCTGCTGCAAAATAACTCAGGTGAGGCAAACAACACGAGATCCCTGCCCTGAGGAGCAGACAGGGCCAGCAGGCAGGGAGAGGCAGGACCCCTCCTCCCCAAGGTGGGTGCCAGGTGTGTCACTAGCCATGGGGGAGGATGGGCCAGGGGATGACGAAGAACATCCAACGCCAAGCAGGGTCAGGGACGGGCAGGTGGTGTGGGGGCGGCAAGGATTTGGGCAGGGCCACCAAGTGCGTGGGACACAGGGACAGGCAATGTCAAGCTTGGCACCAGCCCACTGAGGCAAGGTAGTGTGTAAGTAAATCCTAGTGAAGACACCAGAGCACCTCAGAATCTTAAAGACCATAAGTATATTTTACTTATGAAATCTTGTCTGGGTTTTGTTTTTAAATTGCTAAGGAAAATATGGAAGAGCAAGATGTTATAAAAACACTCTGTCTGAAGGCTGCTGCAAATAGCCCTGATGAGGATGGAGCCATGCTCAGGGCTCTGGCCTGTTATGACATCCAGTTGTGTCACACAGCCACCAGTGAGACACCCTCACCCGCCAGCAGGATCACGGTTTGCAGGGAAAAAATACCACCCAGCACTCACCTTTTGCAGCTCCACTTAGCATTTCCCCAAGGTCACTGCAGCCCATGATGGCAGCCAGAACATGTTTAAGCAGGCTGCTGGCCAGCTGTGCCTCCAAACCAGCCCCAGCCAGCCACCCAGGCATGAATGGACTGGAGAGTGCCATCACTCATGATGCCAAGGACTTCTTCACCAGTGCCCACAGCGCTGGGACACAATGGCCAGGGCCTGCATGAGTCACTTTGTTGTGCTTAGCGCAACCCCTCCTCTGCTCCCAGCTTTCCCACCACCCAGAGCTGCTACTAAATTACCTTTTAGTCTGGCTTTTGTGGGTGTTACCCTGAAAAAGGGTGTAGTTTGGGATGTGCCAGTGCCACTGCAAAACGCACCCTCACCTTGTGAATTGTACATCAGTTTAGGAAACGGTGTAGGGAGTGGGCGAATTCCTGGCACCTTGCCGGGAAAAAGTTACCTCTGCTTCACTCGGGATCTCAGGGATGGTGAATCAGGCTCCACTAATGAGCTGCATCCAGCACCTTCACACCAGCACCAGCACCAGTGGAGGCAGGGTGTTTGAAACCTGACTTGCCCAGGCTTGTGCACCTGTAGGCTCTGCTCAGCTCAGATGGGAGAATAATTTTCTTTTAGCAACGAGCTTCAAAATCAGAAATGCATTTTCTTGAATTTGAAGATGCCCTCTAAAAATCCCACCCATAGTTGAGCAAAAAAAAAAAATAAAATCTGCATCTCAGAGCTGAAGGTTTCCTTGCACTGTCGGTCATTGCAGTTCACGACATTGGTACCACTGTGATAAATAAATTTAGGAAAAAAACACTGAGGGAAGGATGAAGGCAAACACACTGCCATAAGGACAAAGAAGTCACTGTAGCAATGCTGGCAGAGGTCTGCCAAACTGCAAATGGGAGACCTGCTAGAGCCCCCCAAAAATAAGGTATTTTAAATTGAACATGAGCCAGTGTGCCCTGTTGGCCACGGAAACCAGTGACATCTTGGCCTGTATCAAAAATAGTGTGGTCAGCAGGGCTAGGGCAGTGATTGTCCCTCTGTACTAGGTACTGGTGCGTCTGCACCTAGAGTCCTGTGTCCAGTTCTGGACCCCTCACAAGAAAGTCATTGAGGTGCTGGAGCATGTCCAGGGAAGTGGACAGAGCTGGTGAGAAGTCTGGAGCACAAATCCTATGAGGAGAGGCTGAGGGAGCTGGGGGTGTTTAGCCTGGAGAAAAGGAGGTTCAGGGGAGACATCATCGCTCTCTACAACAGCCTGAAAGGGGACTGCAGTGAGGTGGGAGCTTGTTTTCCCAGGTAACAGATGACAGGATGAGAGAAAATGGCCTCAAGTTGTGCCATGGGAGCTTTAGTTGGGATATTGGAAAAATTTATTCCCTGTAAAGGTGGTCAGGCATTGGAACAGACTGGCCAGGAAAATGGTGGAATCACCATTGCCAAAGGCATTTAAAAGCCAGGAAAATATGGCACTTAGGGACATGGTTTAGTGGTGGACTTGGCAGTGCTGGGCTAATGGTTGGACTCGATCTTGCAGGTCTTTTCCAACCTAAAGGATTCTATGTTTATAAACTAAGCTGCATAAACTTTTGCCTGTGTGGCAAAAGGCAGATGGGACAGCCAGGTGTCACCTGCAGAGGAGACCCCAATCTCCCAGAGCTGGGGTGCTCTTCTGAACTGGAGCTATTGGAGCTGAGTCATTTGACCCCACCTTGGGAATCCTCTCAAGCAGGGACCGAGGTTGCGAAAGCATGGCCGGGCCCCGAGGGTGTGTCACCCCACACCCACAGCTGTGGCTGCAGGGGACAATGTGCTGGTTCACCCCTTGGAGCCACAGGGGATGCAGGGGGCTAGGGAGACAGAGCAGCAAGGAAAGGGGTTCATCCACTGTGGCAAAAATAGGAGTGAGGAGGGATAGATCCCTCCATTGTGTCTCACACGTTCTCTAGATGCCCCAGCCATGGCACTCCCTGTTTGCTCCACAAACAAGGAAAAATGTGTAAAAAGCCCTGAGCCCAGGCTTGTGCCAGTCTATCTTTTTAAGATAATATGGTGCAACTCTCACAGTCCCAGTCTATAAACACGCAGACATGCTCCCAGCTCCTGGTTAAACATACCCACTGTACCTCTCAAGGCTTTAACACCAGGGCAAACATTCCACAGAGGTGCTGAGGGAGCCTGAATGCAGAAATCCTGTCTCCTTGCTGGAGCCACTGGCCCCCCAGCATGCAGGCACTGCAGTGTCAGCTCCAAAACTACTGGTGCCAAGGGACAGAGATAGATTCAAAACTCGGGGATAAGATCCCCCAGTCCTTTCCCATCCTGCAAGCACTCAGGAGAAGATCATTATTGTAACATTTTCTGACACAGCCCCATTCTCCCTTTTTCCCAATAAACCATGTGAAATATGGGACATGTAAATCACTTAGAACAACTCTAAAAGCAGTGACCCTCTTGCACTGGTATGAGAGCAGTCCCAGATGAGAACTCAAGCCTTGTTACCATGAAGCTCAAGCAAAGGCTCGTTCATAAGAGCAAAGCTTGCCTTTAATCCCTTGGAATAAAAAAACCCCAGACACAGCCTGGGTCCAGAGTTCTTTACTCTGCTGAAGCACTTTGCTGGGCACTGTGTGATGGTACGTGACTAGTATGGCATGCTGTACTCAGCGGCCCATCCCTGAACACTGGAGCCCACTCCACAGCCACGGGACTCTAGCAGAGACTGGCCAGACTGGAAATGCTCGAGGAAGAACTACTATAGGTGGCGCAGCCTGGGGGCCAAGGTGCAGGTTTCCTGGCCAGCTACAGTTTCCCAGCCACTTCAAAGAGAAGGGAGGCGGGCTGGTACTTCACTTGCTCTGCCACAGGCTCCAGGAAAACCTGTAAGGGATGTAAGGGAGGCCCAGGCCTGGCGTCAGTACTGTCCTTTTTGTCTGCAAAGCACATTTATAAAGGGGTTTGGAGCCCTTTGGGAGGGCAGGTTTGCTTGGATGGGGACACAGTCAGGCTGGTTTATGTCTGACCCACTGCTGCCTGTGAGCATCCAGGGGGACAAGAGGAGGAGACCCGTGAGCTGGAGCCCACAGCAGCAGCAGCAGCAGTGATGCCTCTGGGGTCAGGCTACCGGTGCTGTGGACCCGCTATGCCTTGGCCCCTTGCCCAAATGAGCCACACGGGGTTTTGCTGAGTCACACAGAGCCGCGGGGCCGGGAGGGCAACGGGTTTTGCTGACTCATGGTCAGTGGCACTCAGCTTGACCACACACCCGCAGGGGCAGGAGGGAAGCAGGTGCTGGCCGAAATAACGGGACCCACCAGGTTCAACCAATGCCTCCAGCCATCGCTCCTGAAAAACTCATCCCCATGGCAGCTGCGTCCCACATGGAGGCGGCAGGTTTCTTGAAGCCCATCAGCTTGACCAACATTTGGAAAGCTTGTGGGACAAGATACAGCCCAGGGCAGAAATGCCCTCTGAAAATACTAGGGATGGATCACAGCTGGGGGTGTAACATGCATGGATCCAGGGCAGCAGGATCCTATGTGAGGCCATGGGAGGATGGAAGAGGCTTAGGGACGGATTGTGGGAAGGAGATGGTGCAAGTGAGGTGCCAGTGACGTGACCCAGCAATTTTACAGAGGTTGTATCAACACAAATGTGAGAGTGCCCAGCTCATCCCACAGGCTGCTGCTTTCCCATCCCCATGACTAGGCACATGCAGGAGCAGAAAACAAACCCCCCCAACCCTCAGGACTTGGAAGGGAAAATGTCTGTAAATCCGATTTAATTTTTACTGTTTTTCCAGCAGGTCTCGTGGCTCTGTAGGAGCTCTGTCAGGGCAAACTGGGCAGAGATTAGCTGTGGCCTCCTGAGTTGGTGGGGTGACACCTCTGAACCCTGTTATGACACTCCAGTGGTGGTGAGGAGCCCATCCCGGTACTCCTCGATGCTCGGTCTGCATTTTGAGGAAGGGACCGACCTCAGGGACTGCTGGGGGCTGATGGCTCTGCCCTGCACCACTATCATTCTCTGGCTGCAGGTGGCCCAGTAGCACAACAGTGCCTTTTGAGGGGTGGCAGATATGGCTCGGGCCCCCAAAAGAGCTGTGGCCTAGGATGTGCCCATCTTCCCCAGAAACACCCAGCTCGGAGGGATTGGAGGGACGAGTCCCCCAGACTGGAGGTGTCCTGGGGGAAACACGGGGCTGCGGGCTGCCACGGCCCTCCTGGGCGGGGTGCACAGTGTCACCCCGCGGTGACAGCGGGTGGGGGGCCGAGGGCCCTGAGCAGCCGAGCCCTGCCAGGAACTCGGGCTCTGCTGCCTGGGGCTGGGCGTCCTGTGTCCCCCTCCGCTCCGCTCTCCAGATAACCTGGAAAGATTTAAAAAAAAAAAAAAAAAAAAAAGCCCAGCAGAAGGAAGTCAAAGGCAGCCGAGAAGGAGCACGCGCGGCCGGCCAGGCATCTCGTGACTGATTTCACGGTGTTTATTCCCCTTTCCCGGGGCTGAGTCACGGCCCGAGGCGCCGGGGGTCAGCCCGGGCTGTGGAGGGGCCGTGAGGCGGCGCCCCCGGCCCCGCGCCCGCTCCCCGCCCCGGCCCGCCCTCACGTGACGCCGCCGGTTGCAATTTTAGACCGTCAGCTGACTCCAGAAATCCGTGGAGAGGGGCCGCTCTGCCTACAAAAACAGCCACGGGAAGCGGCAGCGGCGTCGCGGCCTCTTCAGCGTCGGGACCTCCAGCCTCTGACCGCTCGGCACCGCCGCCAGCAGCGCCATCGCCGCCATGGGGCCCCGCGGCCTCCTCCTGCTGCTCGCCCTGGCCGGGTCCTGCGCCTCCCTCATCAGGTGAGACGAGGGGGTTCCTCAGGGGCTGCTAGGCCGCCCGGGTTGGGGGGACGTGGGAAAAGCACCCGCGGTGCTGCTGCAGCGTAGGCTCCGAGCTCCTCACAGCCCTCCATCGCGGGCGGCTCCCCCTCCATCAAAGCAAGGAGGGGAAGGTTCGGAACACCCCCCCATCCTGCGCATGGAAGGGCCTCGCCCCAGCTTCCCCTACACCTGGTGACCTCTGGCAGCCCCCCGGCCTTCCCCCCTATCCTCCGGCTTTGGGGAAAACAGCGCAGCGCGGCAAGGGGGAGTCCGGGGTGCTGGCAGGAGCCCAAACCTCACCCGCCTCGTACTGGCACGTGCCCTGTTCTGAGTGGAGCCCTGCTGCCCCCTTCCCTAGGTATCCCTCCCCTACACACCCCCTGTAACAGGTGTGTGTTTGCCGTCCCCACACAGGATCCCCCTGACCAAGTTCCCTTCCATGCGGCGGATCCTGAGAGAGGCGGGCAGTGAGATCCCAGATATGAATTCTATCACCGAGGCCATCAAGTACAAGCTGGGCTTTGCCGAGGACGGCAAGCCCACCCCAGAGATTTTGAAGAACTACATGGATGTGAGTAACAATCTCTTTGCAAACCATCCCCTGCACTGCAGGGGATGCACCCATCACAGTGTTGGACTGACACTTGTAGGGTATCCATCCCAGGGGGTGGTGAGACATGCCAGCCTTCCACCAGCCAGGAAGGCAAAGGAGGGAGAGATGTTGATCCTGTAGGACAGATTCATTCATGCACCCCCATGGCTAAGTGAGTGGGTGCCAAAAGGTGCTTCCTATCATTACTAAATTAAAAATACTAATACTAGTAATTATAACAACAAACAACCCTCTGCCACCCAAGCAAGAGCTTTTCAGTTTGTGACCTATTTCCTTTCCCCTTTGTCACTAGTTAACAATCATAAATAGGGGCCTGCTCATTTACAATCCTTCCTAGCATCTTCTGGCCCTTTGGACTCTACTTCTGACAAGACAAGGGCATAAAAATCATGCTCCACTCCTTGAGATGTTGGGGCATAAAAGAGTGACCACATGATATTGGAAGAAGACTCAGATTGGGTACTAGCTTATCATGGGACTGGGTATGCAGAACCCTTCCTCTTACTGTCCTTCATCTTCTGCACTGCCTTGGGAAAAGCCACCCTCTACCTCCACTTTCTTCTCAGCAACTTAGGAAGTAAAGGGACTTGTGTGATGATAGAAAGAGAAGCCAGATAAAGGACATGAAGTTTGCCCTTGCCCTGCTGCCAGACACATGTGGGGTTTACTATTTCAGAGTTCCTTACCAGGTGGTGTAGGATATGAGCATTAGCTGGCAGAATAAAGCTAGGCCCAGATATTTAGGCATTAATTCAGGATATATTCGCCCTGCTGCCTTCCCCCAGGGGCTCTTGTCACCCAGCCAGCTTTCCTGTCCTGGGAAGGGCCACCGGTGTTTCAATTGGCAGTGTTGAAAGCCTGGGAGAGCGGTTGTGTCACGGTGTTCTCTCTTGCAGCCACAGCTCAGACTGCTACTCAGGGCAGCACTGTTCCCTTGTCACAGGGACACCAACCCAACCTGTGGTGGCAGATAAGGGACCACTGGGTCCCTCCCAGCCTGGCTGAAAATACTTTTGCTGCCAAGGAAATTCTTGGGACGACCCCCACTAGCCTGCCTTGTGTGCTGCCTGCCAGGCCCTGGGACCCTTCATGGGTCTATGTATGTGACAAACAGAGCCCCTGTACCAGGGGTTAATTCTCAAGCCCCAGCAGTAATTACAGAACCACTGGAAGCAAGTGCTGCCTCCCCATTATGGCTAATTGCAATGTTGCAATGGATTGTTAATTACTTAGTGAACAAGCCTTGCGAACTAAGCGCACAGGAGCTGAACAGCTTTGATAATCCTGTTTTCTTCCCTCCCCCCCTTCAGTTAAGTTCATGGAGGGGTTTGGAAAGACTACTGGCTGACTTCCCTTGCTAGCAGCCTTCTCTCCACAACCCTGAGCCAGCTGGTCACCAGGCAGGACACAGCTCCCTGCCTGTTTGGGAGGACAGGGGAAAAATGAGTCCATGTAGCACTTGCCTAGCATTCTCCATTCATCCTCTCCTCTGTGGAGAGAGGGATACGTTGCCAACAATTTAGCTGTTCAGGTTTCTTTCAGTCCCAGCAGAAATGTAGTCTCAAAGCAAAGTGGTATCCATCAGATACCTGTGCTATAGGGACTTCTCCCACTCTTTCACCCTGGAGGCCTAAATCCATCTCTGATGGTGCTGGTCATGCTCTTTGCTCCCACCACTCCTCCAGTCTTGCAGCTCTCTGAGACTAAGCATTTGTTTATTCCCCCGTCATTCCCGGAGTCACCAGCAAGCACCAAAACCACCAACAGCTGTACCTCCACCTGCAGTGGGCAGTGCTGCTGCTCGCTGCAACCCACAGTTTCTCTGCAAGCCCACGAGCAAAGCAGCTTCCCAGCCAGTTTCAGCTTTTCAGTAACACAGGTGTTTTGCTTGGCTTCCTTCCATCGTTTTTTCTCATCCTTGTAGTGAACTGCATGCTAGCCTGCAGACCTTAGCCCTTCTCTTCTTCCCTGTCTCCCTGCCCCAAATGTCCTCCCCCGCACACACCTATCCCACTTGTCCTCGATTTATCCTTTTCACACCCACTGTATAATGAGTTGTGAACACTGAAGGGGAACCTCCCTTCCAGAGGACAAAGGCTGGGAATCCATCAGTGCCAAAAACAAGAGGAGGTCAATGTCTAGATAAGATCCTCTATTCAACCTTAAGGGATTTTTTTGATTTTTAATCCCTGCTTTTAGCCAGCTGCCTCTGCTCATGGCTCCCTTCTGCTTTGCAGGCCCAGTATTACGGTCCGATCGGTATTGGAACACCTCCCCAGAATTTCACTGTGATCTTTGACACTGGCTCCTCCAACCTCTGGGTGCCATCCGTGCACTGTTCTCTGATGGACATTGCCTGCAGTAAGTATCACGGGTGCCAGAAACTGCTAAACAGCTTCTCCTTCTCTGCAAAATGCAGAGTCATGCATTGCAAGAGGAGAAACTGAGGCAGCAGCATGAAAGGACTTGCCAGGGGCTGTTTGGCTTATTTAGGGTCAGAGCTGAAAAGACAATCCCAGCTTCCTGCATCCATCCTTCGTTAGTTCTTTCCTGTTTTTTTTCTTTTCCAAGTAACCCCCATGCAGAGCCAAATCTGCTCCAACAGCTTCAGCCCTATAGCAGGGGAGCAGCATCATCGGTTATGATGTTTCTCCCCAAATTATAGACCAATGCTGCTGTTATCCCATTGCGCAAGGCTGACTTTTTTTGAGTCAGCCTCTTGCCAGATCTGATACAAACTGTCCTAGTTTCTGGTTTATTGCTGCACAGAGTGTGTGTATGCGTGTTTATAAAGTTATAATTAACAATGAAATCAGAATGTCTTAGGGACTACAGGTGTTTTTTTAATTCTGTGATGTTCCTATGCAATAAACTTCCACAGCTGAAGATGTCAAACCTGGCTATGGCAAAATGCCATTTAAAAGCCACTGGTTGTGCTGCTTAAGCAAAGTGGAGAAACCTGTGGATCAGCAAATGGAATTATGAAAGGTATTCCACAGTGCTCATTGGGAGTAGGGTGGAAATTTGTACCTCTTGTAGACAGACATTCTTTTTGCATATGTGATGCGAGATTTAGGACACTGACAGGGTGGTGAGGACCAGACCTGTTATGCCTAGGGGGTTCCTGATTTGTAGCAGGTAGATGGTTTCCCAAGGCAGTGCCTCGGGAGGTGCTGGGACCAAAGGACTTGTTTTATGAATATACAAGGAGTTTAACCCCCTGCCAAACTGGAATCCAAACTGGGACCCAGACAGCCTAGCTGGGAAACTCCTTGTGTAGCGCTGTCACTTTGTGTAGGGCTCGGCTGGTTCATGCTCAGCTGCTGTCTGCACCACTCAGCAGCTAGCCATGGGACTGCGCTGGCCAGCTCGTGACTTGGGAGGAGTCTGGGGTGGAGGAATCTGCCTGCCCATAAAACCAGAGATCCTACAGCTCCCAGCCCAGCCAAGGGGAAAAGCAGATCAGACTAGAGGAAAGCCTTTCCCCTCTGCAAATAAAGGAATATTTTGAATTTTTTCTGTACAAAAAACAACGTATGAAAAATTTCCAGCTACTCCTATTTAAAGAAACAATAGATAAGTCTATGAGGTGAAAAATTCATGCCCAGAGCAGACTATATTTAAAGCCACCCTGTTTCTCCACAGGATGCGGAGGGATACATTTTGCTCTGCTGACTAACACACCACACCAGCCACATAACCTCTAGGCTTTTAATACCCAGTGGCCAAATCGGATTTAACAGCCTAAATTGGATCTGCCCACTTAATTCCCCAGACACTGGAAGTGCTTTGTTAAGCAGTGTGGGCTTGGCAAACCCTAGGTTCAGGCCCACCTTCACATCACTGAGTGTCCATTTGTCCAGATAAGCTGGACAGTGTGGGGTTAGATATTGGGGAACTGTAGATGTAAAGGAGCACTAATGCTGTGTTTCCCCTTGTGTCCCTCTTCCCGACTGCAGTGGTGCACCACAAGTACGACTCCTCTAAATCCAGCACCTATATGAAGAACGGCACCAAGTTTGCCATCCGCTATGGGACAGGGAGCCTCTCTGGGTACCTCAGCCAAGACGTAGTCACGGTGAGTTACAGCTGCCCCTGCCCTGTGCTGCCCCAGACTGCTGTCGGTAGGGTGCTCAGAGCTGTTAGGTTTCAATGGGTCTCCTTTCTTGAGTGTCCTACTTGTGTATGACATCCTTCAGTGCTGTGTTTCCAAGTCCTTTGAAATGACATGGTAGTGATGACTGTTAAGGTAACAATAACCATAGCAGGCTGAGAAAGGAGAAGGCTGGGAGTGAGGACTGTTCACATGGTATCCCTGCAAACATAGTCTCTGGCTATCCCTCCAACACTTTTCCTGGTGATCCCAAAAACTTATCAGCCCAAGCACATGCCATCACCGCTGCACAGACTGGTGATGGTGCCCAGCTTATTCTTGGCCAACATCCACACATTAGTGGATACCTGCGTGGGCAGCTGCCCAGACACAGACCAGAAAAGGTCACTTTACTGTCCCTTCCTGGTCTCATGTCAAGAACTGGTACTTGTGCTTGTAATGGCTGGGTGACACTCTGGGGGGAGGTTCCCCAGAAGTGTTCAGAGTGTGGTTGAGTTAGCTAGGTGGTGGTTGCTTCACAGTTTGTTTTTCAGCAAGCAGAGGTTGATCTTTCTGTCCTGCGAAGGACAAGTGCCTTTCATGACTTCCTCCCAGGTACAGATGCTTGGGAGAGTTTGCCAGCTGCCAAACGTCAGGGGTGCATGTGCTCTCAGGTTACTTGGTCTCCTGGCAGGGATACGAGCATATGTTTGCTTTGCAGGGGGGGAGAAACAAAGCAAAAGTTTTGAATAAGCACATAAGTCTGGGGATTTGGAGGTTTCTGGTTAGGTTCAGCTGAAAAGTATTGGCTTACCAATTTGATCAGAATCAAAAAGTATCCAGGAGAAACTTAAAGTGTGTTACTCTTCCAAGATACGCATTCTTTAGCCCATCCTTACAGCATGAAGATTTTAGGCTAGCCTGGAAGCATCAGCTATTGCCTTTATGTTGCATCCAAAGATGCAGCAAGGCAAACAGCAATCTTCATTGTCCTTAAAAAGTGTGGGCTTAATGCAAGGGCTGAAATGAGTCAGAAAGCAAATTGTCATTTTTCTCTTTTTTTTTGGTTTGTAATTGTCACCCTAGTGCCTGTTTGCTAATTAGTTCTCCACTTCCTGGCAGCTCAGAGGAAGGATTTTGTGCCTCAGTTTGTTCGGGAAGTGGGGATGGCTCTTGTCAGACAGCACAGCCTGTAGCATTTGGTTTCTATCTGCACAGAAGCAAGAGAAACATCTTGCATGGAGCTGAGCAGTGTCCCAGTTGTAGTAGGCAGGAGCAGGAGTGACTCTAAGGGTCAGGGACCTTCAGCTTGGACACCAGGATGCATCCTCTGATGTACAACATGTTGTAGGCAAGCTCCCAGTCAGATAGTCTTGAAAGAAAAACATTGAAATAACCTTCAGGGTGACCCTCTTTGCTCCAGCCATTCTGGTGGGTGGAAGCAGCCACAGCAATCTCTGGTAGCACTGACATCTGACCAAAAGATGCTTGTTGGCAGGTAGTCCAGAGTCCCTCAACCCTAATTTTTTTTTGAGAGGGTGATGAGCTCATGTCATCCTGTCTCATTCTGTGGAGGAGCAATGCCTTGTAGCGCCACACTCCGCAGTGCTGCTTGCTCTCCAAAGAGCAGCAGGTTCAGCCAGCCCTCTGCTGCTTAGGCATCTCATCTCTTTATCACAGCCCAACCTTGGGATGTCCTTCAAGGACAGCAGAGGAAACTTAGCTGGCCATGGGGCACAAAGTCTCTCCCATGACTGCAGTGCAGATACACTGCACAGGAGATTACTTTCCTTGCCTCTCCCTTGTGCCTCTGCACCCCAAGCCCTGGTGCCAAACTGTGCCACAGAGACCCTCACCTCTTGGTCTGCCTTTGCCATCCAGTGCTTAACTGCTGGCTGAGGCCACTAACATGAAGACCAGGTGAGCTGTGGAGTGCCAACGCCCATCTGCAGAGTGCTGGAGGGTGGCCACCACAGGGCCATCCATTGGTCATGATTTTTGTTTGCTCAGTGTCTGGTGAGAGCCAGCCTAGAGACAGAGACAAAGGATCTGTCACCTGGCAGGAGCACTCTGCTAAAGATGGTCTCGGGTTTCAGCCCTGCTGAGGACCAAGTGCAGGCAGGGTCTGCTGAGAATCCATGACTGGGCAGAAATCTGCCTCCCCTTTGGGATATGCAAGCAGGGCATTATTCAAACAAACCTGACCCTCAGTGTTACCAGTCCATTGCATTTTGCTTTTTTTTTTAAGTAGAAGCTTCATTGAACTCTGTGAGCTGCTGAGGACCAGTGGTGCCAAGGGTTGTCTTTTGTAAACCTGGGGTGTGCAGCTGGGGCAGGCGCTGGCGAGCGGATGCGTTGCCGTGCGCTTTCCCCCCACATCCTGCCCTGTGGCTTTTAGCTTTCGCAAGGCTCGATCGCCCTTTCCTAGCGCAGTCCTCCAATACCATTAAAGGCAGCACTGCTGTCCCAGCCTTGCACTGTCTAACCCTGGGGGGATATTAGTAATTTACAAGGATCGTTATCTGCCATCAGGTAGGAGAGGCCAGCTTGTCAGTCCAGCCTGGCTCACTACAGGGCTGCTAGCTGCAGGCTGAGAGACTGAAATTGTCCTAGCATGGATGCTAAAATTGCCTGTGGTCAGCCAGAAGCTCACAAGCCTCCTGAACTGCTAGAGCCAGAAGCCAGCAGATGCCTCCTGCTCCCCATCAGCAGAGCTATCCTCCTTTCTCTGATCATCTTCTTTCTGGGGATCTGCCCTTGGAAGGCGCTTCAGCTTTCCATTGGGGAATGCGAGTTCTGCTCATGGCTGGCAAGGGAGGTGACCTTTGAATTCTCAGTACTCTGCTTGCTATTTTTGTGCTTCAGGCTCAACCTCACTTTCTTGGCTGGGTCTTCTCCCCTTTCATGGGAGGTCTCTGCAGGCTGGTGGCTCTTCCAAGAGATTCATCCCAGGGATGTTCATTATGTAGGAAAGATCACAGGGGTTGTGGGCCGAGGTGAGAGGGATTTGTGCTTCCAACAGAGGATGAGTGCAGCACCCAAGGAAGTAGGATACACAGATGACTTAGAAGATGTCCAGAGTGAGGAAGAGGATTAAAGGCACAGCACAGGAGCTTTTCAGACTGGGAGGAAATTATGAAGTAGGTGATGTAGGAGGGACAAATGGATCTGGGTCCTCTGTGCAAAGAGGAGGGGCTGCAGAACAGCAAGGCCAGTGCCAGGACACTGAAAAAGGCTAAAGGGATTCTCCTGCCCTTAGGAATATGCTGGGTTTTGCAAGGACTCTGGAGGTTCCACTGAGCTGGAGTTGCCTGTCTCTTCCCCTGACAAGAGTGGCACCAGGGTATCTGGTTTCTGCAGCTGCCTGCAAAAGCAATGGTGAAAGCAGGCAGGAGTGTGGCAGCACACTGGGGGATGTGCTGCAGCCTGTATTCAGTGAGGTTCCGTTACCACACAGGTCCCCTGAGTCAGTTTTCTTTACAATCTGCTTTTCCCTTCCCTCCCCATCTCCCCACAGTTTGGTGACATGAAAATCACGAATCAGACTTTTGGGGAGGCCATAAAGCAGCCAGGCATGACATTCATCGCTGCCAAGTTTGATGGCATCCTGGGCATGGCATACCCAAGGATCTCTGTGGAGGGCGTCCAGCCTTTCTTCGATAACATCATGAGACAGAAGCTGATCGACAAAAATATGTTCTCTTTCTACCTAAACAGGTAGTGTTGGGTTTGATGGCACACCTCTGGTTGTGAGGCAAGCCCAGTGGGCTTTTTTGTTTCCCAGTAGCGCCTCTTGTCATCTGTTGTTTTATACTCTGGACAGCACTTCCCAGTTGGAGAAGTCACAGCAAGTTCTTCTTGCAGGAGCAGTCAGGCCAAAATCCCTTACGTTTGCTGCTCTGAAGTAAGGAGAAGGGAAGTAGTTTTACTGATAAAAAGCTGGGTGGATCTGTGACCAGATTTCTTAACTGATCAATAGACAGAGGGTATTTCAGAAGAAAGAGAAATAAAAATAAGCAGGGCTGTGATCATGAGCTTGCTGCTAGTGCAGTCCCCTTTAGAGTTGTAAACAGCCCCAGTCTGTTGCCAAAATCCATAAGCCATGTGGCCACCACCATGTTGCCTCCCAGGCAAGGGTGCCACCCATCAGTCATCACTAATGAGAGGGCTAATGCTCTCTCTCCACCCTGGGAAATCCTCCTCTTCAGCTGCCAGTACCTTCCCACCCACTGCTGCTCCCCACAGGACACCCCATCACTTTTCTGGCACCGCAGCACCAACTCTGAATTACTTCAGCCCAAAAAGTAGCACGCCAAGAGCAGGGAGGGCAGAGAGGGCAGCTGCTGGCCATTCAAGCACCAGCCCTCCCCCATCACCATATTTCTTCCCATCTGCTCAGCAGTGAGCTCTTATCTGATGGTAACCTTGAGGATTCACTCCAAGGCTGCTGGTTGGCAGAGTTGAGTGCAGATAACCTAACCCTGCATCAGCTGTGTCCTGTCCTGCACAGGCACTTTTTACAAGCTGATTTGGGAAGTCCCTGTGTCAGTGCTCAGTTTCCCTTTGCCGTCCCCCTTCCCTGCCATGAGTTTCTTCAGGTTTCTGTGAGAAAATACTTTCTGTGGAAATCTGCAGGATGCTTTGGCTGTGCCCAAATATTCCCATTTCCCCATTCCAGCCTATATCACAGTATCCTTATATTGACATAGCGTAACCTAAGTTATTTGTCTCCAATAGTGTTAATGCTATGCTTCACCTCCAAGCACCCCAGCAGGTATTTTGGGGGGCACTTGAAGCAGGTTGTTCTTGCCCTGCCCTTGATGTTCAGAGGCTTGGGTATTGTTTTTCAGAGATCCCTCTGGTGTCCCTGGCGGTGAGCTGGTCCTGGGAGGGACCGACCCCAAGTACTACACAGGCGAGTTCAGCTGGTTTAACGTCACACGCAAGGCCTACTGGCAGATCCACATGGACTCGTAAGTTCCTCATCCACCTGACCCCATGACTGTGGGGTCACATGTGCAGACAGCACATGCCTGAGACTCTCCTCAAAAAGGAATAATCCCTACAACACATCCACACCAGAAGAAGCAGATTAAATCCCACCCTAGGGCTGGGTTGTTTGTTGCTGAAGGAGGTGAGAGGAGATGTTCTGCACAATTCTTCCCTCTTTTTTATGGCTGGACCCTTGAAAGGATGCCTGCTGCATCCTTGTGAAGCGGAGAAAAATGCCGGTGTGTCCTCCTTGCAGGCAGGGCGAGCCCCATAGATTAAAGCCCAGTTTTGCTCAGCTCTCAGCAGGGCCTGTGCTGCATGGCTGTCCTGCACACAGCTCCAGAGGAGCAGGATGAGGCCTCAGGAAGCCAGCCCTTGACTGAAGGGCACGGCGCAGCAATCAGCGCGCATTGTTGGAGGCAGAGGGGAGGAGAGCAGGCTGAGCTGACGGCCGCCAGCCCCACGGTCTATTCTGAGCTCTCCCACGTGATGGGAACTTAAAAGTGGCCTGTGATCAGAGTGTGTCCTTTTCCTGGGAATTGCATCCCTCCCCAGCGCGGTGTTTTAGTTCTCATTTTCCCCCAGAGCTGCAGCATTGGCAAAGTATGGCAGACCCTTGGCTAGAAGGCTTTGTCTTTCTGCACCGCTGTGAAATGCGATGCGGGTCAGGAAGCCGAGCTGCTCCTTGCCTTTTTTCTGTACAGGAACCCTTCTCTTGCCCATGGCTGTGACATCCCTTTAACCCTTTGTTTTTCTGCAGTAGCACAGGCCATAGAAGTCCACAATTCATTGTCCTTAGCTCTCTCCCATGTCCATTAGCTGCGGCACTAGCTCTGGAGTGCAGGTAGCAGGCAGGGTACACAGGCAGCATCCAGGCTCTCTGCAGAAATGCAGTTACACTTCAAGGCACCTGCTCAGTCACGAGCTGACAACAGGAAGCCAGGGGGTCTGTGCATTGAGTTGGTGCTGCATCAGTGTTTCTGAGCATCTGTTCTTCCTGTGTCTGTCACAGCCCTCCCTTGCCTGCCTGTGTACTGCTTCCTGCAGCCTTCACTGGGAGCCCTTTAAGGGTTGTCTAATGTCTGGATATCTCTCCCCAGGGTGGATGTTGCCAACGGGCTGGGCGTGTGTGAGGGGGGCTGTGAGGCCATCGTAGACACAGGAACCTCACTCATCACTGGCCCCACCAAAGAAGTGAAGAAGATACAGGAGGCCATTGGTGCAAAACCACTCATAAAAGGCGAGGTGAGGCCGGGCTGGAAATATGGGGGTCTATAGCTGTCACAGCACCACCTATGCTTGCACCCTACTTTGTACCCAGATGCTTGTTGAGACTCTAGTCTTCTGCTCCCTCTGATCTTTGTTCCCAGCCCATGCTCCTGGAAAAGCTACTGGCATAGTGGCCTTCATCTTTTTGACCCTGGGTAATATTCACTACTTGTGCTCATAATAGAAAGCCTGGTCCCATGAACTTTGGGAAGCTTTGAGTCACGTCTGCCACCCATCTCTGGGAGGTGGAAGAGAAGGGATCTGAGTTGCAGCTGAGACAAAGGATTCACATTAATGTGAGACACTTTAATAAAAATATATTTCATGCAAATGGCAACCCTTTGCATGAACGTTTTCAACCATCAAAGCTAATCTCACAAGACTCTCCCCCTCCCTAAAATTGTGGAAGAATATGGATTATAAAGACCCTGTAGAAAAAAATGTCCTGCTCTGAAAGCCCACTCAAATCAGAGCATGAGCATTTGTCAGGCATTTCTGCAGTGTCAGAGACCCCAAGCTGCAGCAGCAGTTGGCTTAGTCTTGCCACCATCACCAAGGCTTGTTAATGAAACTGACTTTGTCTGTGTACTGAGCCGCAGCTGCCTCTCCTCTGGTAAAAGCTGCTCCTCTACCTCATCAGCTGTGGCACCCTGGGACTCAGCAGAGCCAAAAGCTGAATCCAGCATCCTTTGGCTCCATGCCTATCCATAAAGCCCTCTTGCCCCTCAGCTTGGAGTCCTAGGCAGGGAGCAGCCTACTTACCCCAGCTCGAGCTTCTGCACCCTGAGATGAGCTGGTTTTAGGGAAAACCACAGCAAAGATGTGGCTGTGCTCAAGGAAGACTGAGGAGTGGGAGGTCCAATCTAAAGCCTTTACTGTTCCAATTTCAGTACATGGTCCCCTGTGAAAAAGTGCCAACACTACCTAACATCACAATGACAATAGGAGGGAAGTCCTTCGTCCTCACAGGAAACCAGTATATCCTCAAGGTACGTCCAGACAGGTTTTTCCAGCATTCTGCTTCTTCCCCAAGGCCTGGCTTTTGCTTCCACTGCACCAAAACCCAAGAGCAACCAAAGCAGTGCTGGAGCTGGTGCTCGGGAAGAAGTCAGAAAGGTTGGGTGTCAGGGTGGTGGCACTGCAGATGGATCCAGGTAACCTCATCAAAGTCTCACAGGAATAAGACACCCTGCATAATGCTCATGAAGGATAGCAGAATGGTTAAGGAAGGGGAGGTAAGCTGTTGCATCACTTTCTACAAACATTTAGCTCATTTCTGCTGCATTCTGCTGCAATGAGGCCAGCCTTATTATAGCAGAGGCCACCAGACTGTCATTTAAGCCATCAGAATCAACTTGCAAGGACCATCTTGTGCAGATGTTCACCAATGGCTCTAATTCAGAGCTGCATGGGCTGGGAGGTTCATGGTCATGTGCAGCTTTGTTTGTTTGCTTTAGTGCTTAAGGGAGGGGGAGCTGGGTTTGGAGTTGTAGAAGCAGTGGGTTGGGACTCACTTTTGCAGTCTGTGGATCTCAGTCTGGAAGAGGCTGAAGCAAAGGCAGGCTTGCAGGTGTTCTTGTCAAGTGTGCAAGGTTGAGGGAAGGGAATGACCTGCTTAAATTGAAGTTCTCACTCGTCTTTCTAGGTTGGTGGATCAGGAGAGACAATATGCATGAGTGGCTTTTCAGGCCTGGACATCCCACCCCCTGGGGGCCCACTCTGGATCCTGGGAGATGTCTTTATTGGACCCTACTACTCTGCCTTTGACCGTGATAACAACCGTGTTGGCTTTGCCACAAGTGCCTAAACACCTGACCCCCACTACCTCTGCCACACACACACTTAAACACACACACACATGGGAGCTGTAGAGAAAGGTTACCAGTATTAGAAACCCAGTGAGTGGAAAGGAGAAAAAAGAAAAAAAAAAAAAAGGAAAAGGAACTAGATTTAAAATTACATGGAAAATAGTCATTAGTACCCTGCTAGCTACTTTTTCCAGTCTGTTGAGTGAGTGGTGCTGGGAGGTCTCTAGCTGACAACTCCAGCTGGAGTAGTCCCTTGCTTTACTGCTAGGTCTTCCAGTAGTTCTTTTTGAGAATGATTCTCAGAGCTGAACAAGGCCCTCTCACATGTCCCGGTGCTGGTGTCCATCCTGGGGGTGGAGGGGGCAATCTGGCTGAAGCCAGCCCCTGGCACATCTGTTCATGCAGAGGTGCTGTGCTTCTGCTCTTGGTTTTGGTCTTCTGTGCTAGGGGAGAAGGACAAGGGAAGCATATTAGTTCTTACTGCTTTTTCACTCATGAAGTGGGGAGTGGATGGCTTGGGAGAATCTGTCATTATGATCCCTCCTTGGCAGGTTGAGGCAGTGACCAGTAGGTCATTTCTCAAGGAGTTTGTGCTGGCTTGGTCCTAGGAGAGCGTGTGCTGGGCTGCAGCAATGGGGAAGCACAGTAGTGTGCCCAGGGGATGAGTTTCATAGCCTGAGGGCTGTGGTGGTGGTTTGTTTAGTGATGACACTAGTGAGATAACTGGGAGGCATGATGTTCACATGCCTGACATAATGGAACAGGGGTTTGTGGGGGGGCTCTAGCCAGTCCAGGGGGACTTTTCAGTCAGTATGAATATTAAGGGGGTCAAGATAGGTTATAATAGAGGTTACTTAAATTCAGGGCCATGAAGGTCCAGCCTTCTGCTGAGCAAAGTCATGTGGCACAAGTTCTCTCTCAAGTTTAGTGACCTTCTCCCAGGTTCCCCAAACAGCAAATCTTCCCAGCTTCAACCACAGCCAGTGAGTTGAGAATAATGTTTCCTGAAGCAACTAAGTGATCTACAAGCTGAAATCATACTGGTAAAATCCATGTTTGTCAGACTCTTAAGAGCTTTTGGAAACATGATTCACAGCATTTTGAACTGCCCAGAACTCAAGAGACAATTGGCAGAGCCAGCAAACCTCCTGGGTTTGAGGATACCATGGCAGTTGCTGGACTTGCATTCACTTTTCCTCCTGCTCTGTCCCAAAATCCAACTGCCTTTAACACCCTCTGTAGCTGCTTTCCACTTCACTAATGCTGGTGAGCTCTGTTCATGTCCAGCTGTGTTGCAGAGAGAGTGAGGCATAATCGCGCTTTGGATTTAGCTGATTCAGCTGTGCACACAGATCTCCCAGAGAGCCAGAATCTGCACATGTGGAGCCACTTGCTGGGCTGGCACTGGTAGGCAAACACTGGTGGAGCTGGGAGCATGATAAAGTGAGTTTTAAGCAGTATTGGAAAGCAGAAGAGAGCCTGCCAAGAATCCCAGCCCCTGTGCTGGGAGTAAAAGACTCTCTTCGTTTTCCCAGTGTGCTGGTCCTGAAGTTAAGGGAGTGGCAAAAGGATAAGATCAGCAGCAGCCATGACCCCAGACCAGGCTAAACAGCAAAATTCTGGCTACCCAAAATTCACTGATAATCCTGCCAGCAGTAGTAGTGGGGCCAAGAAATGTTTTGAGGAAGGTCTTTGGGCAGTGAGTGAATAGACACTTTTGCCCAGTGAAATAAGTTTGGCATTATAACCATGTTTCACTTGGAGGGGTCTGGCACAGACAGTGGGGACAGGTGTAGGCACACGTGGGACACATGCATTATCCCCTACAACCCCCGATGTGACAAATGTTCCTCCTCGAAGCTTGCTTCTGCCTCCTCGTAATCTTCACCTGGAGCTCCGCATCTGGACACCAAAGGACAACTCTTTTAGACTGGCCAGAGAGCAGTAGCATGTTACCAAAAAAAAAAAAAAATCTTCAGTAGCTGCTCCAAAGTTAGCAAATATTCAGCACCTCTCCAGAGATCTTCAGTTTTGCACCAGTTAAGTGCCCAGGGCTCCTCCAAGTTCTGCTACATCATTTCCCAGCCTGCTGAACAGACCTGATGTGAGGGGGAAGCTTGACATGGACCTGGCAGTGGCTTTTGAGGATCTTCAGCATCAGATTGAAGTGGGATGTGCAGCACAGCCCCAGATGGAGCCCTTGGGCCACGGCTGTGCTGGGCGTGCGCTGCCTCCTGCCGCCTGTGTGGTCCCAGCACAGGAACTCCAGGTGGGCTGATGTCTGCCAGCAGGCAGGAGGCAGCTGCCTGGGAAAGCATGGCCCAGAGTGATGCTCTGTGTGACACACTGTAGGATAAGCTGGAGGACCAGTTCACTGCAGTCTTCCCTGAATGGGCCTCCTCCCCTTGTTCTTTTATTTGCATTTTTAAACCCATCTCTAATCATGTGACTGGTTTTTAAAAATTATTTTGCTGTCAGAATTGTCTCTTCATAGAAAATTGTAAAGAAAATACAGTATTTTCCCCTTTAACTTTGAGAGTGGTCTTTCCTTTTGCAGTTTGAGATGCTAAACTCTTTGTGGGTGTGCAGAGACTGTGTCTCCCCTGACCTGTTGTCCCCAGACATCTGTTTGCCCACTTGTGTAGATTCATGTGTGTTTCAGAAGGGTTCCATCCTTTCTTTCTGATAAGGAAACCTTGTTGGATTTGTCTTTTTCAATGGATTAAAACATAACTCAGCCTCTGCAAGGTGACATGACAGTGCCACTTGCTTGACCCAGCACCACTGGGGCAGTGGGCACTCCCAGCATCCCTGCTAACCTACAGCACCTCCCCAGCTGAGTATGGCCAAGGGTAGTCCATTAACAAGGAACTCAGGCTCTCCCCTGGTCATCCGGACCAGTTAGAATAAGTTCCTGCCTAGGATTTGGAGTGGTCCTGTAGCAGCCAAAGTGGAACTTCAGTTTCTAAGTTTGGCCTTAAATCAACTAAGGTGTGATGTTTGGGGAAGTCCTGGAGCCCAGTGATAAACATGGTGTAGGGTTTTTTTGACCGCGTAGGAAAAATCCGTCCTTCTTGCCTAGCTGTGTAATTTTTAGTCCTAGCACTGCTGCATGGGAGCTGGAGACTGAAGCGGAATGAAGGCCCCATGTGCCAGGTGGAAGATAAGAGCTAATCCCTACTTTGAAAAAAGCATCATCTACATAAGCAAGATGGATGCAGCCAAGTCCCATCCCATCTTCTGAGCACAGATCTAAGCATACAGCTTAGCTGATTTCCCTATTGGCATGCCCTGAGCCCTTGTTCCCCCAGGATGCCTAAATTCCCCAATCAGCTGTTCTCCTGTGTTGAAGAGATGGATTTAACCCAAAAGGGCTGGCTGGATCCTGAAAACCGATCATGCAGCCCAGTGTCCCTCAATAGCCCAAGGGGAGAACAAGTCATCTGCTGCCAAGTATTTATTGACAGGAATGTGAGGGCCCTGTTTCTGCTGGGGCGACTCTGCCTGAGTCTTCAATTGTGCCTTGTGTGCTGAACATTACATCTCAGTGGGTACAATCATAGCCTTGATCTTGGCCAAGAGCAGGAGAAGCCAAGAGCCGGAATTGCACACCCATGCTTTTCCAGCAGGGAGCAAAGCACACCCTGTCCTGGGAGCAGCCTGAATGCAGCCCCACACTATCTTGCCCAGAAAGTCCTCAGGTTTACTTCAGGCCCCTTGTTTACTGCACTGTCTCTGCAGAACTCCCTGCACATGACAATATGGCATTTCGCTCTTCATTAAATCTCTCCATTGATGCAAAGAACATCAAATTGTTCATTACATGTCTCCTTTAGTAGGGTGCTGGGCACTGACCCCCAGGGCTGGTTCCATGGACCTGGTTCCTTCTCCAAGTGATTCTGCTTAGGGCTTTACCAAAAACCCATTAACACAAGGAGCTGCCCAAGGAGAAGGAAAATGAGACCCCTCGCTTATGGAGATGACTTGCTCATCTGGTTGGCTCAGCAATTTGTTCATTTGGGAACCTATTTTTATTCACCATGAATGACTAAGCACATCGTTTTGGGGGCTGATGGCTTTTCCTTTTTCCGCTCCTTCTTGGATTTATTTATTTTTAGGTTTCTTTGCGAGGGAAGAGAAGCAGAGTGCAGGATGAAAGCTCAAAGAACAGTAGACAGATCAAGGGAGAGTGGGAAGATTTGATTTACCCCTCCAAGTCTGAGGCTGCCTTACTGCTTATGGAACTTAGCAATCCGTTGAGGAATTTTATAGGGTTAATAGGAAAGAAGCATTCAGGAGGCTGAGGACCTTTTCCTTCAGAAATAAATTAAATGAAAAAAAAAACCAGGGTCAGGTTCTGCTAATGGTTTTCTGAAGAGCTTGAGTAGGATTTGAGGTGGAAGATTTTCTCACAGGTCTTACAGCACTTGATTATGCTACACCCCACATGTCTCTGACGTGATTACGGGGCATTGCTTTGGGCAGGAAGCATCCTTCTGTTCTGTTTGTCCCGTGCTTAGCACAGGGGGAAGCCAGCCTTGATGCCACAGTAATGCAGGAGATTATTCATACTCACCCCCCTTTTTTTTTGAAAAGAAAGTAGTCCTAGGCCATATGGTTGAGGGCATGTATGCATGCATGACCTTTGAATATCCCTAGAAAAGTAGAGAAAGATTAAAATTATGCAGAATATTGAGGGGTTTTATTCCTTCCATTTTTTATGTCAGTTCCCTGGGGGAAGGGTCACATGAATGGTTTTTGAACCAGTGATGTTGCATATATACCACTGTGGTCCATGTAATAAACCTCTCACTGCTCACACTTAACATCAAGGAAGATGATGAATCAACCCAAAGGCCTAAAAGTGCTTTGCAAACTGTAGGGATGACTTGGTACCTGGAGAAGAGGAAAAGCAGCTATTCAACCTGCCTGACCTTTCAGTCCTATTCATACCAGGGAATTCGTACCAGTGACTGTCTCTGCTGATCTCACATTCCCCTACATCACTCTGCTGCCTCCTCTTGCCTGCTCCAAACCCCCTCTGACCTTTTTCTCTGCTCACCCTCCATCCCTGCCTGACATCAAGAAGAGGAGCAGCCTTACCCACACAACTTTCCCCAGACAAATGAACAGCAGGCTCATCATAGCTCCAGTCTGCATCCATGGGGTTTCATTGTTTCTCCTGAGCCGGCAGGGAGGATACTCTGCACAGCTGAGTTTGTCCAAGCCCTCCAGAAAAGCTGACGACAGCTGCTCATGGCTCTGCCTCTCCTGCAAACCTCTTAATCCCACAGGAGCATCACTCTCACCCTAGCACTGCCTCTGTTTCTTAGCAGCTTCTTGGAGAGAGACCTGGGTCTCATCACAGGCAGCTGTAGCACTAATAAAACCTTCTTTACTTTGGCAGGACACAATGCCACTCCAGCAGGGATAAATCCTGAACCAGAGGGCAATTTCTCCTTTTTTAACCAATGCAGGCACCTTCAGAAGGATTAAACTGGTCTCATGGAAACTGGACCTCCTCCAGCCTCAGAGACCTGTGAATGTGCAAGAAGTTCCCCCACATCACACCAACGCAGAGGGATGAACACAGGGTGGGTGCCCCTACACTGGAGCCAAACCTGCCTGTGAAGAGCTGAGCCAATTACCATCCTTATTTCTTAGCTCAGCACTTTGTGGGTAGGCTTAAGGCTTTTCCAGAGGATTTCCCTTCCCTTGCAGTTTCTGCTCACACGAACTTTTGTTCTACCCACCCTGTTTCCAGTACTCTGGGAATTTCTCTGCTACCCTTCCCCAGCACCACAGCTGAGCTGCCTGCTGCAACAAGGCCACCTGCGCCAGGCTGTGTCACTGCGGGGTGACACAGCGTGTCCTTGTGTCCTCACCCTCTCTGTGCCACGGCTGCATCCTCCCGAATGACCTGCAAGCTGTCCCTGCACGACACCAGCTGCTCTCCGTCAGCATGTCCCTGGGGGGACGCTACTGCAGCACCCCAGGGCTGGGATTCCGTGCAGCTTCCAGAGTGTCAGCAACGGGAGGCAGCAAGCACATCCCTGAGCCCTGGCACAGCCAAACCCTCCTGGGCTCGATCAGCCTTTGTGGCACCCCCAGCCCCCGCCCCTATAGCAGCCACATGCCGTGCATCCTGCTGCCGGGGTGCTCCCACCCCTGCCTGCATTGGGATTTGCTCCATGCCAGCAGGATCTATTACCTCACACGCAGGGTTTATCCCCTTTCCATTCATCCCCTAACGACCAGAGCCCATTTTTCCCCACAGTATTGCATCACCACCTCCTCCCCTTGTTAATTCCGGTTGTCCCCACGCACTTTTGCCACACTTGTTTTAGTTTTTCACCCAGGTCCATAGCGATGAACCCGCAAACAGGGCTGCAGCGAGTCCCCGCTACCAAGGGCTCTGTGGGTGACAGAGGGGAGAGCAGGGCCGAGCATCCCCTTCTGGTGCTCGGGGAAGCCGCTGGGCCGGGGCCCAGGAGATGCCCTTCTCCAGCGGGGCGCTACCAGGATGCTCCAAGCAGGAGGTGACGTCCCAGTGGGGGGGACACGAGGAGAAGGGCTGAGACACGGAGGAGCTCTCCTGCGTGAATGAAGCATGTTCGGGGGGAGAGAGGGGGCTGCAGCTTGACCTTCCCATCCCCTGACTCCCTCCCTGCCCATCCCTAGTCCATGGGTGCCCCCCTCCCCGCCCTCCCCTCCTCCTTCAACTCCAGCGCCGAGGAAGCCGAGCCGGAGGCAGTGCTGAGCCGGATATGCAGCGACTCCCCGCATCCCTCCTTGTGAGTATCCCTCGCTCCTCCTGATGCCTTCGGAGGAGAGCGATGGACAGACGGACGGGCAGACAGAGGTGGACTAGTCTCTCCTTTTTGCAAAGCTAGGGTGGAGGGGAACTTCTTCTTATATCCCCTTTCCCATCCTCTGTCTTCATCCTCTCTTCCCCTCCTCCTCTTCCTCCACCTCCCCAGCCACGATATCCTAAAAAAAAAAAAAAAGATGTGGGGGGGTGGGAGGTATGGGAAACCTGCTGGCAGGTGGAAGGAACCGGGAAATGGAATTACATCTGGAATCCCGCAGACTAGGACTCAGGGGGAAAAAAAATCCCCCCCAAAATACCCACCCTCCTAAAGAAGGAGGGAGGGAGGGCGGAGGGGCGGGCTGCTCTGCCGCACCGGGAGACCCGCTCCGCCCGAGCCGAGCCACCAGCTCCCATCCCGGCATGGGACGGAAGGGAGAAGGCCCCGACAGACCGACAGACAGACAGGCGGGCGGGGACGGCTGCGGGGGGCTGCAGCGCGGCCGGCTGGCAACTCCCTCGCAGCCCCCGGCGCCTGCCAAGTGTTCCTTTCTGCTTTTATTTGTCTCCTTTGATAAAAAAGACAAAAAAAAAAAAAAAAAAAAGGACAAAAAAAAAAAAAAGAAAAAGCAGATTTCCCCAGTGGCGATGGAAGGCGGGTCCCGCAGGCCGGGGCGGGGGGAGGCCGTGCAGAGGGAGGGATGGAGGGACGGAGGGACGGAGGGACGGAGGGATGCTGCCCGCCCTGCCCGCGCTCTGCCCCCGCCCGGGGCCGGGGCCGGAGCTCCGCGCCGAGGCGGCCGCGCCGTGCTCCCCGGGTGTAGCGGTGCTCCCTCCTCCCTCTCCTGCCTGCCCTACTCTCCTCCCTCTCTCCTCTGCCCACTCCCTCACTCCTCTCCCTGCTCTCTCCTCGCTCTCCCGGTCCCTCTCTGTCTCTCCTGCCTCCCCCACGTCTCCCTTTCTCTGCTCCTTCCCCTCCGTCTCTTCTCCCCCTGACCCCTGCCTTTCCATCCCCTCACCCCCATTTTTCACGGGGGGGCTTTTCTCTTCGCCAGGGCAGAGCGCGGTGACGCCGCGGCAGCCACCACGGAGAGGACACAGGACCCCCCCCTGGGCCCGCCATGCCCCTTTGAGGGGGTGGCCTGGACCCCCCGACCCCCGCAGGGCGCCCCGCAGGGCTGCTTCGCCTGCATCGCCAAGCCCCCGGCTCTCCGGCAAGCTTCGCCCGTCCTGTCTCCCTCTTCTGCCGTGTATCTCATGGAGAGCAAGAGCTGCAAAGGGGACAGCCTGCGCCCAGCGGTCCCGTGCAAGCACTCCGTGGAGAAGAAGACCATGACCAACCCCACCACTGTCATCGAAATCTACCCTGACACCACCGAGGTGAACGACTACTATCTCTGGTCCATCTTCAACTTTGTATACCTCAACTTCTGCTGCCTCGGCTTCATCGCCTTGGCCTATTCATTGAAAGTGAGTACTGAGTGCGAGCCTCGGGGTCTGGGGTGACCAGGCAGGGGGGAAGCGTTTGGGGGCTGTGCCTGATGTGAAACACAGCTTTGCCACCCACATGAGAGACTGCAGACAATGGGGATAGGGATGGGAAGAGCTGGGGAGCCTGGGATGTTACTTCAGGTGGGAAAGAGGTGCTTTCACTTGCTCAAGTAGCCTCAGAGGCTCCTCTGTACCGCGGCAGCAGGGTGACAGGCAGGCAACACAGGGCTGCTTTGGCTCATGCTGCACCTGCAGGCATGCCGGCACTAGGTCCCTTATTTGGGATCCTGGCTGCTAGAGATCATCAGGATAGGACACAGCAGCATTGGATAATCAGGCTGGAACAGTAAGAAGCAGCCAGCCAGGATCAACCATCAGCTGGCAAGTTGCAGGGGGTAAGAAGCTTGCAAAGTGCAGGGCAATCCTGCCTTTTCTTTCTTGCCCTCTCCGTAATTAAAACACCAGAGCTCACGGCCAGTTTCCCCCACCCCAAGCCCTATAAATCCCAAAAGATGCCCCAGAGACCTGCCATATCGTGGGAATGGTGAGAAGGTGGCAGAGAGTGCAGGGGGCTCCCCACAGTTCGGGCTGGGGGGATACAGAGCTTGTTGTTGGAGAGGCTGATGGTGTGGAGCACAGCCCATGATGGGAATGGGACCAGGTTATTATTTCTGATAGCTGCAGGGGAGAGCAGCCCGGCAGGGATGGTGCCTGGCAAACAGGCAGCCCCTTGGCTGCTGCCAGGAGAGAGGGGCCTGGGCTGCCCTCCCCTTCCCTGCCTGCCAGATGCAAAACTAACTGAATGGATGTGCAGAGAGCCCGGGGCGGCTGGGTGGCCCGGAGAGGAGCTGGCTGATTTGTTTTGGCAGGCAGCATTTAGAGGAAGGCCAGGGTGCAGACGGGCTTCGTCACAGAAGCAGATCAATTAACCCCATGCAGCTCCTGTGAGCTGGACTGTGAGCACCCAGCACTGCAAGGAGGCTGCTCCCAGCACTGTCAGGGTCTCCATCAGAAAGGCTGAGGGACAAGGCTGCAGCCCTATGTCCTGGGCTCACCCAGCACTGGCCTTGTGGTGCCTGCCTCAGTTTCTCATTCCCCAAAATGGGAGGTGAGCTCTCATCCATTGCCTGTGCAGGAGGCTCTGCTGCTGCCTGGATGAGGCACTTAATAACTTAAATCATCTGGGGCGAAGCATCACCATAAGCAAAGGGCAAATCCAGTCAGCAGCAGGCTAGTATGAGTGGGGGGAGCAAGTCCCTTATCACCCCCATACCTTGACCCAGCAAAGGAAGAAAAAACTGGTTTCCTCCTTATTTTTTAAGCCTTTTCTTGTCTGTCTTTGCCTTTAACAATTGACATCTTTCCCATGGAAAAGGTTACCATGAGTATCTGGGTCCATGTGGTTCCTTGCTGCTGCAGCAGTGAGGGTAGGACAGCCTGAGAAGAGGGCTGACCCACCTCCTGGTGACAGGATAGAGTAGTCTGCCACCTGCAAAGCTTTTAGAGGCTGGACCCTTCACTATCCTTAACATGGGGTGGAAGGAAAGGCAAAGCCCAGAAGCAACCCAGGGCCTTGTGCCAGAACAGAGGCATGGGCTCAGCATCTGTCTGCAAAGATCTAGAGGACACAAACTCAAGCATGAAAAAAGAGGCAGTGGTGAGGGAAGACAAATGGAAAAATTTGCTCCAAATCAAAGAAAAGAGCATAGAAGATGGCTGTCAAAAACCAGCCTTGGCTTTTGGACTGAGAAGGCGGTAGCTGGTGGGATGTAACTGTGGTACACAAACAGAGGTAACGCCGAGCGGGTAGAAATAACTCTGCTCTGGATTTGGAGCTCCCCAGTGGCTGTGACTCTGTGGCAGGGGGAAAATAGAAACAAAATGTCCCTCAGAGGCAGAGGACAGAGCTAGCAAGTGGCTGAAGGGATGCCGAGTGCTCTCATGAGCCGCTGTTGGGGCAGGTGCTGAGGGGCAATGCAGATGCTGGGGCAGAAGCAGGTCTGTCCTGGGGTACACTGGGATGCTCAGAAAGGCAGCTGTGCTCCTTACCCACAGCTACTGCAGGGATCTTCACAACACCCTAGCCAGGCTGGGTGTTATGGGTATTTCTCCAGAAGCATGTTTTCTTCTCTTTTACCATCAATTATGTTTTTCCCAGAAGTTCAGAGAAAACAGGAGCAAGAAATGCCCTGAGGATAGATATCCCTTTAAACAGACTCCTCTGCAATTAAATGTAAGAACATTTGAGCAGTAGGCACTTTAAGTTCAGCCTTTCTAGGACTGTGCTCTGAAGGGACTGACTAAGGTGCTGTAGGAAGGAGAAGAGTGAGGCTGCACCTGCCTCTCCCTGAGCCTCTTCTGGGATCCCTGACAGCAGAGTCCTCAGCCAGTGGAACACAGGTTTCCTCAAGGGCCATCAGTGCACTGATGCCATTAAGTGGTTCCTGGGTTACAGCTTTTACACTTCCTTTAAATAACTGAAACATCTAGCAACTTCAGGAATTATCGTTTTCATTATCAGAAATAGCATTTTCAATTCCCTGTCATAAAGGTCATCTGCTTCTGACAGATTCATACTGTTAATAAAGCAGTATCTCCTTTGTAACCCAAGTGCATGAGCTGTTTCAGTATATATCTCAGCACACCCTAGCATTTCCTCTGGTTTCAGCAGCTTAATGCCCGCAGTGGAAGACAGATATATCCTTGGTACACTTGAATATTACTGTGAAGCTGTCTCATGCCCCATTTTATTGGTTTCAGCCACATCTGGGAAAACGGGCATGTCTGCCTGGCCTTTTGCATGCTAGCTACAGCCTTCTAGATTTCTTTCTGCAGGGAAATGCTATTTCATGGTGACAACCATTTGCTAAAAAATGTCAAAAACCCCCACTCCAGCACCTAAGAATTTGTGAAGAAAGAAACACGTGAAGTGAGGTGAGAGCAGAAACTGTGACATACAAGGCAGGTTCTGTGTGACAGACGTCACAGCCAAGCACTCTGAACAGGAGTGTGGCAGCACACATCATCTTTATTTACCCCATAGCAGACCAGATCCTTGGCAAGCACAGCTTGCTGGGTTGCAACGGGGTCACACAGCTCACGGATCCCTCCAGGGGTCATTTCTAGCATCTCAGGCTTCTCAAGGTCAGCCTCCCAGAGTGCAAGCAAGGCACTTGCATCTCATCATGTGTGCTGGATGCTGGGGGAGAAGAGATCAGCAGCAGGCCCAGGGATGTTAGAAACCCTAAAGTAACCCCAGCCCAGCACAGATAAAAGTATCACTCCAACAGCAAAGCTCTGGATTCCGTTGGTTTTGATCAGAAGGAAATGTTGTGGTCTGATACTCAGCAGCTCCCTCCCTTCCCCTTTCCCAGCTCCAAGTGGTAATGAATGATGCATCAGTGCCTGGTGGTAGGAGATCTCACTTCAGTTGTTCAGAGGTTCGTCTCTGGAGACTGCCAGGGTGATCCAAGTCCTTCTCTGTACCCATTGTGCCATGAGGCTGTAGATCAGAGAGATCAGAGGAGCTGGGATCTGAGATGAGCCGCAGTGTGGATGCCTCGCTGTGGCTCTATAGAGATGAAGATGCCAAGGAGCCTTGCTGGCTTTTTAAGCCTCACCAGCAGCCCACAGCATTGCTTGCAGAGTTTTCTTGCCCCTTGAGGTCATGGAAATATGCCAAGCTCTCTTGCCCTCTCTCTGCCCAGCCCTTAGCACACAGCTGTGGGCACGACTGTTTGCCTTCCCCTCTTGCCACTTGTTGATCTTCCTTGTTTCGAGTGGAAGCAGCCCAGCACAAATCCACAGCTATTTGTTAACCCTGAGAAGCTGCCGCACCCAGCCTCTCAGGCAGGCTCTCATCCTGCTTTTCAGAAGGAGCAATGGTTTATGGATGTGGGTGAAATGCAGGGGTGACAGTCCCGTGACGCCAGTGCCAGTGTGGTGAAGGCACGTGGGCTGGAGAGCTCTTGAGAAATTCACAGAGCAAATAAATCCGAGGATCGCCTCCAGAGCTCCTTCTGTGCAGGGACATGGAGCTCTGCATAGAAATGGGTTTACTGACAACCAGCTGTGGGCTTCCAGGCTGCCTTAAAAACAGCCTCATTAGACTCATTATCAACAAACCATTTGTCTCCTTCTGCAAGCTGAGGCAGCACTTTTTACTAAAGCAGCAAGTTTGCTGCACCCAAAAATGAGAGGGGCTGAGCCTCAGGGCAGAGAGAGGGGGAGGTGACTGCTGGGGAGGGAGTGGGGTGGTGGGAGCCAAGGAGAGCACTTGGAGAGGAAGCAGAAGGTAAAACCCCAAGGAAACAAAGGGCAGAGGATGGTGATGGGAGGGAGGAGAGGAAGAACCCTTGGGCACGGGCACACTGGAGTTGTGGGAGGCACAGTGACATGGAGATATTGGAAGACAAGGTGAGCAGCAGGGAGGTGACAAGCAAGTAGGGATGGATGGAAAGGCCACACCGCCTTTTGCTGGTGGGAGAGGAGAGAATAAAGGTTTGCATGTTAGAGCACAAAAGCTGGCTGGGTTTCATGTAAGGCAGGCATGGAAGAAGAAAGAAATTGTGTAAGTTCCCAGCTTGGATCAGAGGTGAGCTCTGCCTTGTCCAGGGGAGATCTCCAAAGATGCCACCATGGAGTGCTTGGAGGTGCCCAGGGAATCCCCAGTCAGCAGATATAATTATCCTCACACTCCAATCATCTCAATGCAAAGCAGGGCCCAAAATCCCCATCTAGTTTTAGGCAAGGTGAGAAGGGTCAAAGGGATGATGAGAAGGGCCTGTGACTAAGAAAACACCACACCTGGGCCTGGGGTGGGGGTTCAGCCTTGTGACCTTGGGGGACCTGTCCCTCACCATGCTTCATGTCTCTGGCTATGGAAGGAATCAGCTTCCAGGGCTCCCAGAAGCTCGTGCACCAGCTGCCAGCACATTATGGTGATGGTGGCCACAGGAGCATGAAAATAGGAAAAGCTGAAGCTGGGCTGTAAGAATGACACCAGCATCTCCTTAAGGACAAAGCAGAGAAGGAGCTGAAACATTTGCCTGCTCTCCAGGAGAGCTCCTCCAGAGCCTGGCTCAGTAGCCACATCAGGACATTAAAGGGAGACATCTGGAAGCATCTGGGGGTGCAGGGCCATGCAGGAGACGAGGCTGTCCTGGAGAGATGTGGGAAGCTGTGTGAGTGGTGTGTAAGGAAAAACTCCTTTTCATTGCACTTTTAGTCCATAAGGGCCCTTGCACTTGTCTGGCACTGAGAGGCTCCATTTCAATATAAATGATTATGGGCAATCAAGGATGGTTTTCATGAGAGTGACCACTGAAGCCCTAGGGTTTGGCAGGAGTGTGTGGATGGAACCAGCTGGAGGTTCAGGGGGAGGAGGGAGCTGGATGCCCTTTGGTAGGAGTCAAAGGCAGCCATCGTTTGCACCCAAACAATGGGAAAGAGAAGAGATGGAAGGGACAAATAAAAAGGAACTGTGGGGAAATGGTGTCAGTGGGGAGAGGGCAGTCCCAGATACCCCTCACCACAGGTGTTCAGAGCAGCAGCATGACAGGAGCAGGGCCAAGGGGAGAGCCATGGGAAAGTCAAGGAGAGGCAAGTGTGAACTGGTGTCAGGTGGGAGATGAGCATGGAAATGAGCATGGAAGGCTGAGCATGGAAATTAGGGTTGTAGGGCGCCCCAGGGGCAGGAGGAGCAGGAGGGAGGAGTAGGAGGGAGCTCCTGGAGCCAGGAGGAACTGGCCCCAGAGCGGTGAAGAGGCTCGGCTGCGGGAGGGTTCAGAGCTCGGTGCGCTGGAGAAACCTGTGTCTGCCTGGCAAGCGCTGACAGCAAAGGGCGGCTTGCCCGCGGCACAGAGCGCTGGGTGCAGTGCACGGAGGGGCAAAAGGCGTTTGCTCCCTGTCGGTTTTACCTGAGGCAGCCCCACCGCTGGGAAGAGGAGAGGGTGTGAGAGCTTCAAAGAGTCTGCTGGGAGCAGCAGGCAGCGTTTCTGGCCCGGATCCAGGACCTCTGGGGCTTCTCACCACCGCGTGAGGAGGTGCCAAACGCCTGGTGCTGCTGAGCCCAGGGGGTTTGGGAGGATGTTGAACTTACTGAATAATTTCAAATGTGAGTCATCCTGGACATTCAGCTGGCACATAAAGGCATGTGGGCTCCCGGCTTGATGCCTTCCCAGAGATCATCTCCTGTGCTGAGAGCTCCAGCCAAGTGTACCCCAAAGACACGTGCAGTTTGTGACTGTCCCCTCTTTGTGATCCAGAAGGATGCTGAGCTGAGCATTCCTCAGCAGGGCAATGAGTAGATGGCCCCAGCTCCAGGCTCCAATGAGCAGGGCACATCAGAGGCCAAGGACATGGCAGGGTTTGATTTAATACAAGTATGAAAAATAGGTTCATCCTTGCCTATGTGCCTGCCAGCGCCAGATCCTGTGGGTCTCATGCCAACAGCAGTTTCCCTACCCACATTTCAGAAGATCAGGGTTTGCTTGTGCAGAGAGGTCCTCATTGGTGTGGTGGAGAGAAGAAATGTTGCTTGGGGGTCTGAAATGCAGTTTTGGAGGACTCATGAACCAGCACAACTCAGTGGGAACAAGGGGTCCAGCAACCCTTCCCCATGTCCAGCAGAATGCTTTCAGGACAGCCCTGTGGGTAAGCACTGCAGGAGGAAAAGAGAAAAGTCTGTAAGATGTGGTCTGAATCTGTTGCAGTGTCTTTTTGGAAAGCTCCTGATCGATAAAAGCCTTTTAATATTCCTCAGTCTGACTCTGGTGCTGGTTTTTTTACAGCTTGCCACCCACATCTGGTGTCCAGCCAGCAGTGCCCTGCAGGGCTCTCACTGCTGGCAGCAGGGCAGGCAAAGGGCTCACAGCCCCACTCCCCACAACCCCACCCAAGAGCAGGCAGTGGGGCAGGCCCTGCACACCCTGGGCACCCTGCTTGGAAATGGGAAATGGATGAGGTGTCCTGGTCCTTGTGTTCATCCCTGTGGCTCCAGCTGCCTGGGTCTGCTGAGTGCTGGCTGAAGGGACAGCCTGGGGACAGGGACGTACCCCTGTTAGGAAGCAGTGGAGTCTGACCCCTCCTCTGCTGGGATCCAACTGCAGAGCTGCTGCTGGTGGACAGTGCCATCAGCTGCCTGCCTGGCTGTGCTGTCACTGCCTGCCTGTGCCACCGGCTGCCCCGTAGTGCCATCTCTGCCTGCTCACAGCATCATTGTCTGCACTTGCAGTGCCATCCTTGCCTTACAGTGCCATGCACTGCCTGGTAATGCCGTTGCTGTGCCATGTAATGCCATTGCTGCCTGGCAGTGTCATCTGCTGCCTTGCAGTGCCATCTGCTGCCTGCTAATGCTGTCGCTGGTACATCGGGAATGCCCGCTGGTGGCACTGCTGCCTGCCTGTGCCGTGCACTGCCTGGTGACAGGCCAGTGACACAGACATGCACCATCATCACCCACTGCAGAGCGGTCCCAAGGAAAGCCCATAAAATCCCAGCCCTCAGGATAATGAAGGGAGCAGCCTGTGCTGTCAGAACAGAAGGCTGCCTGTGGCAGAGGTGCTACACAATCCGCATAAGACCTGCAAAAGGAAAGGAACTCATTAACCCAGGACTACTTAATATGCTGGAGGCTGGTGTGCAGCCCTGGAGCTGCAGTAGGATGCCGTGCCAGGTTTCACCCGCTCTGCCCCTCGGTGCAGACCGAGGCACGGGATGGGATGCACACCTGAACTGCAGCCAGCCTTCTCCTGTGGCTGGGTGAGCCAAAGCCTGGCGCTGCAGGGCCAGGGCGCTGTGACACGGTGGGAAGTGTGCTTTAGTGCCTGTGTGCCTGGGGTGACAATGGCATCTCGGTTCCTTCCTGCAGGCTCCAAGTGACACTGCCCCACTCTTTCATGTCTTCTCTGCTTCCAAGAAATTCCAGCCCACATGTATTATAGTGCTTGGCTTCACAAGCTCAGCTTATAGTAGAGACGGGGTGCAAACCTCATCTCAGGGTGTTTTACAGCACCCCAGGTGCTCAAATACAGAAAGGCCCAGCCCAGCCCTCACCTGCTGTACAGGTAACCATGTACAGGTGCACTGGTTTTTGTGGCTGTTTCTTGAAACAAGTTATGTCTTTCATACATGTTGCAATCACTTTATCTAATTATCTTTTTCTCTCAGGTCCGGGATAAGAAACTCCTCAATGACTTAAACGGAGCAGTTGAAGATGCCAAGACAGCCCGGCTTTTTAACATCACCAGCTCAGCCCTTGCCACCTTCTGTATCATCCTTATCTTCATCTTCCTGCGATACCCTCTCACTGACTACTGAGTGAGGCCAACAGCAGCTGCCGCCGCCAAAATGCCTCTACGCCAGAAGTGTCTGCAGTTTCTTGTAGCAAGGACACACAAAACAAACCAACCACTACACCTTGATTGCCAAAAAAAAAAAAAAAAAAAGTCAACTAAATACATAAATAAAAGTTAAATTAGTTTATCAGCCCAGCTGAGCATACCCTTCTTGCCCTGAAATGGTATGTGAACAGCTGAAGGAAAGGGTTGCATTCTTACACATGTACAGGAAGAAAAACAGACCAAGAAATACTTGTTTTATGGCCAACAAGCTGTGTGAAAAGAGCATGCAAAGCCCAGAGCTATGCACACTTAATGGCAGACAGCTAATCTCTAGGGAGCAGTGGGGTCCTGTGGAGCTGGAGACACAGTGATTGATGGGGATCATGGCAGGGCTGGCTCACAACATATCAGGTGTGTTCAGACAGCCCCACCACCTCCAGCTTGTGGGGGTTTCTTTTCCTTTTTTTTCTCTTGAATTTCATCCACTGGTTCAAACAACTCCCAACCCCTGGAGAGCTGAAGGTGTTAGGAAGTTCATGCTGGGGAGCCCCAAAGCCTCCAGAGAAACCCCAAAGTGTTAAAGGGCAGATTTCTCCTTGGGATCTCCCAGCAGTGCTGAGAAGGAAAGCACCTTCTGGAGAACTCGCCTAAGCCACCTAAGTGGAGTGCTACTGTATTTCTGTAAACAGTCAATAAAAAGATACCTCTGATCTGTGAGGCTGCTGGGGTAATTCCTTCCTTAGCAGGGCTGGGCTCCTGGTCTCTATGGGCTGGCAAGAGAAAATGCTAATGTCCCCAGCAGCTGCTGGGGAGAGATTTAAAGCAGGAGTGAGGGATGCTGCTGCAGGTCAGGGCCGCATGCAGCCGTGAAGGAGAGCGCAGACCCAGATTTAAGAGCAGAGACCTCGGTGACTCCTTGATGGACGACCTATGGCAAGCAGGCAAAGGCAGCCAAGCAGGCAGGGCCCCCTCCCCTACTAGGACCAATGCTGAAGAGAGAAATAAATGGCTGCAGTCTGAACCTGCTGCTACTGCAGCACTTCCCAGGGTCATTATGAAGAGCCAGGTTTCGGAGGCGACGTGCGTTTGCCACTGACACAGGCAGGAGCTCAGAGCCCTGCCCGATGGCTGCCTGCAGCTGCCTGTCATGCTGCAAATCAACACACCCTGACTTGAAAACACCCATAAATGAATGACAAGACCAGCACTAAAATACAGCCTATCAGCCCCTCTGACCCTTCATCTCGTATGCCACAGCTGCCTCATATTTCCCCAGCTGTAAGATGACCCCATGCCAAGGGGCACCAATCACTGCAGACCAGCCATGGAACTGGGAGAAGGCAACAGGATCCACCTTCTCACCCACCCTGAAAGCAGAGGTGAAGCAAGAGATGAGGAATGCAGACAGGCTGTCATGGGACACATCATCATCTGCTGAGTGCATGGTTAAATCAGCAGGTTGTCTCTGGGCTGTGCTCAGTGAGGGGTGTGCCATAGTGAGATGTAGGAAGAGATCATGAAGATGCTTCCCTGAAAGCATCATGAGATGTCACCTCCTTCCTGCTCAGGTCTCCACACCTTCATCCTGTCCCAAGCTTCATTTACCAGGGGAGCTATGGGCAGAAAGACCTGCAGTCCTCCCTGCTCCCCACTCACCAGAGAGCATTTCCACACCAGACCAGGTCAGGGGTCTGTTTACAGCAATGTTTTGATTGGCAGTGCAAAGTATGATGCCCTGAAAGCATGTCAGCCATGACCAGCTCTATGGTGATTCATTCAGAGGTCAGTACTCTTCCTCTCTTGGTTACTTCTTGCTCCCTTCCCTGAAGCAAGACCTGAGGGGTCATACCCATCCTAACATATGTAGGGGCTATAGCCAGTTCTCATCCCAGGCTGAGGAAGGAGGTGCCTGACACAATGGCAATGCCCCCAGAAAGGGTACAGCCACAATGGCTCACTTTGCAGCCACCCTGAAATGGCAAATTATATCCCATTGGGACAGTGCTGCCTTAGGCAAAACCCAGAGCGCTCATCCCAGGATCCTCCAAGGTTAGGAGAGGCACAAAGATGAAGCTGTATCCCCTCTTCCCTCCCCCTGTGCCTGCACCAAGCTCACGTTGGGTGTTACTGAGGCCTTGGCCTCCTTCCCCATCACACCTCTCAAGATTTTCAGCTCAAACCCAAGCGCAGCTGGATGGGCTCGGGGGATAATTCAGACAGGGTTATCCTGTGTGTAGTGCCAGGGGCTCCAAGCTGCAGGTTTAGATCCTTGTGGTAGCAATGGCATCTCTTGCAATAATGAGTGCATTCCTTTCTATGAGCTGGGACTGATGTCAGCCACATAACAAGTGCTTTTGCACTCAGAGACCACCCCCAACTGCAGGAAATCTTGTGGGGACAATGCCACCATCCCCATCTCCTGTGCTACACAGGAGAGAGCTGCCCTGCTTGGCATGCAGGCATGAGGCTGCTCAGATAAAGGCAGAGCTGACACAAAACTGGAAGTGACCCAAAGCCAGCCTTTTCTACATCTAACAAGTGTGACAAATGAGTTATCATCATCCCTTCCCCTGACGGACCATCTTATCTGCAGGAAAATGAATGCTGGTTTAATGAACCAGGGGAAATATTGAACTGACTCGGCAGCACTTTTTGCATGTATAACCCATTGGGGATGCAGAGGGAGGGTTATTATTAGTAGCCATCATATTTATTGTTTGTTACCCACGTTGTAGGAGGTGAAATTGCTGCAGCAGACCTGCCATGGACAAGAACAGGGTAGCAAGGAGGATGCAGTAACCCTGTGCCTGCAGGATGGGATGGCCGACCCCAGCACATGCTCAGCTCCACCACCTCGGCTCTACCTGCAGCTCTGGGCTGTGGGGCAGCAAAACTCCTGTGCTTCCCCTTCCTCTCTCTTAGTGTTTCCCCTTTAATGGAGTCACTCCAAACCCACAAAAAAAGGAAAGCACTTCCAAAATGGGGGAAATAAGGGGGACACATAAATTTCCAACCCTTTTGGGGAGAAAAAAAATATTCATGCATGGATCATGGGTCATGCAAGGGACCTGGGGGTGCTGGTTGACAGCCGGCTGAATATGAGTCAGCAATGTGCCTTGGTGGCCAAGAAGGCCAACGACATCCTGGCCTGCATTAGGAATTGTGTGGCCAGCAGGAGCAGGGAGGTCATTCTTCCCCTATACTCGGCACTGGTGAGACCACATCTTGAGTACTGTGTCCAATTCTGGGGCCCTCAGTTTAGGAAGGACGTTGATATGCTAGAACGTGTCCAGAGGAGGGCAACAAGGCTGGTGAAGGGCTTGGAACACAAGCCTTATGAGGAATGTTTGAAGGAGCTGGGGTTGTTTAGCCTGGAAAAGAGGAGGCTTAGAGGTGACCTTATTGCTCTCTACAACTTCCTGAAGGGAGGCTGTAGACAGGTGGGGGTCAGTCTCTTCCACCAGGCAGCAACTGACAGAACCAGAGGACACAGTCTCAAGCTATGTCAGGGAAGGTATAGGTTGGACGTTAGGAAGAAATTTTTCACCGAAAGAATAATAAAGCACTGGAATGCTCTTCCCAGAGAGGTAGTGGAATCATCATCTCTGGAAGTGTTCAAGAAAAGGCTGGACATGGCACTTAGTGCCATGTTATAGTCTAGACTCTGAGTCGAGGTGTTAGGACATAGGTTGGACTCGATGATCCTGGAGGTCTCTTCCAACCTCAGTATTCTGTGATTCTGTGATTCTGTGATTCTGTGATTCTGTGATTCTCTCTTTCAAGTGAAGCAGTATCAAGGTATTCAGCATTCGGTTTTCATCTTGCCAGTGTCAGGGAACCCCAAATTGAGACAGCAAAAATACATCCCCATATACTGTCAGGCAAGTACATCCCAGATTGCACCAATTGTGCTGTTAAGCAAAAGAACTTTTTTCATTTTGAGGGAACAAGAGAAAGGAAAGCAGCAGCCAAATCCAACAGGTCCTCTAATTGCTTTTTTTTTTTTTTTTTTTTTTTTTTTTTTTTTTAATTTTGCAAGAAAATTCTGGAAGTTCAGGTTTTGCCAAGGCTGACACCCGCCGCGGCAGAAGGCAGGCTTTCAAGAGCTGCTTCTCTGCCTTTTCACTCCTGCCACTCACAGCGTCGCGCCGCGCTCTCCAAATCGCACTTTTTTTTGGCTGCGAAGCCGCAGCCTCTGTTGCACTCCGCGGCGGGAAGGAAAACTGAGAGGAGGGGGTGGAAGAGAGGAACAGCCGAACGCAGCTTGAGAAGCATCCTTTGAGATGGGGAAGAACTGACGGCCACGTTGCCATTTAAAGATTTAATTGTATTCCTTCGGGAAACTGGGCCTGACAGCTTGATGAAGACTGCTTTTGGTTTTTTGTTGAGCTCAGGGGGAGCGATTGTTCCCTGTTAGGCGACATTGTGCAGTTGTGCTTAAAACACCTGTGCTGATTCTGTGTCCCTGGTAGTTCGGGGCGAGCCGGGGGAAGGCCACGAGGCTGGAGAGGGTCACCCCGGTGCGGAGAGGAGACGCTTCGGGCGGGCCTGGTTCAGCCCCGCGATGAAGTGGCTGCGGGGGGACCCCGAGGCGAGCAGCAGGAGGAGGTGACGGGGCAGGGAGCGGGGTGCGGAGCGGAGCTGCCAGGCTGCGGGAGGCAGCAGAGGGCCCCCTCTCCCCGCCGCATCAGCCGGCAGCGCAGCGCCCGTCCCGGCTCCGGGCGAGCGGGACCCGCGGGCGCCGTGCCCCGGCCAGGAGCGCAGGTCCGTCCGCACCCCGCCGCAAACCCAGCACGGCCAGCTGTGCCCGACACGGGGCACACGCTGGCCTCAGCAAGAAGCAGCTGTGAAGTGAGGGTGGCTCCTAGAAGCAGCCGGGAGCGGGTCCCCAGCCCTGCGCAGGGATGCGCCCCTCCGTGCCAGCCGGGACGTGCGTCAGACACACGTACACATGTACACACGTACACATGTACACACGTACACATGCACACATGTACACATGCACACACTCACCCTCCGCGCTGGCAGGGAAGGGTGGCCGGGAGCCAGGCAGTGCGTGAGCAAACCTTGCCGTGCTTGCGCAAGGCTCGGCGCTCACCCGAGCCTCTGTCCCCGCTGCGGCGCAGGGCTCGGGTGCCTCCTTTGCACAAGTGCCACCAAGCCAGTTTGAGTCCTATCTGGGGTGAACTGGTTTGGGTTTGGCCGGTAAACACGACTCCCCAGTCCTGCTTTATCTGTGTGGTAAACATGAGATGGAGCTCTTTCAGGTAAGGACCTCCCGGCCCAGTGTCGACATCCGCCGGTTCCCCTGCCGGGGATGAGCTGCCAGGTGTGCAGGCAGAGCATGGTGAGTCAGCCATCAGCCTGGATACCCAAATTAACAGTCAGAGAGAGATGCAAATGGCAGCCTCTATCCTGCTGTGGGGTGTGTAATCCTCCAGCAAAAGCTGACTACGCTGTAGCATCACAATCCTGCTTCCAGGCCAGGGAGGCACAGTCACACTGCCAGCAGGCAGCAACTCTCACCTCCCTTCCCAGCCATGTGCTGATGTCCTGGGTTACCTTACCAAAGCCCTTTTATCTCTGTTTTCCCCTCCAACATTGTCTCATAGGTTGGTGGCTTCTCAGAGGCAGAAGTGCAGCCTTGCTTAGAGCCACCAAGTTCTGGGACCTTGGCACTGTGGGTGTCCTGTGGCAGGTACAATTGCAGCAGTGCCCAGATACTGTCAGCAGAGCCAGGGGAAGAGCAGAGCGCTGGTGGAGCTGCCTCTTCCCTCCTGTCCATCCCCTCATCCTGTGCAGGTTGGACAGTGCAGAGTGCCTGGCTCTGCAGGCAGACCACGGCGGTGCACAGCCCTGCCGGGAGGAGGAGGGGGAGGCACAGATGGCAGCAGATGCTCTCATCAGTGAAAATGATCGAAGCAAAACAAAAAAAAACCCTAGCAACTGGTGAGCAGCCTAACAAAAACCACCACAAGGGTACCGAGAAAGGGTCTGGACCTGACAGACCCTTGCATGGAGCCTAGCTCCATGCTGCCTTCTGGCCCAGGGTAATGTTTTTCCCATCTCTAACTCACATACAAAATAGAAAGACTGTGTCTTGTCCCAGAGCACTGGGCAGTGATTGTTTTTTTTAAAGCTTGTATATATTAAAATTAAACAATTTGGTTTCTCTCCCATTCCCCTGTCCCTATCCTCTCTCTTGTCCTTTTCCCTCTGCCTTCAGAGAAGTAAATATGACCCCAGACAGCTTCTAGGCACATCTAAGCCCCATCACTACCCATGGCAAGTGTTACTGTGGGCCAACATGGCACTGTATTTCAGCACTGAGGGCGAAGGAGCAGGAATGCTGCCTGCACCTGAGGGTGTTACCGTAAAGCCTCTGTGCAGCTTGGCTGCTGCTGCCAGCCTGGGCTCCTCTGTCGTGATAGCCTCATGCCAGTGCAAAGGTCCTGCTCCTCCACCCCTCCCACCCCCTGACTTTGACCCATCGTGCCAGCGCCCAGCAGCCATGCCCCACGTTTGGCACATCTCCATGCTCCAGCCCAGCTTTCCTCCAATAGGTCCAGGACAGAGGGAATCAGAGAGAATTTATTCAATGTATGATGGTTTACTTTTCCTCTTCCCCTTTGGCAGGAGTGTCCTGTGGCACAGTCAGAGCTACAGAATGAATGCTTCTGCAGCATGTGCTGAGCTGAATGGCACAGCACGCAGCCCTCCAGCCTGCTCCTGCTGCGATTAATTGCACAGTAGCTGCTCCTGCAGCTCTGCACGCTGCGAGGGCTGAGCCACGCTGCACACAGGGACATACTCCTATCAGGAAAATGGAGACAGATCCAGGGCAGCCCCCGTGTGAGAAACACACCTACCTGGTGATGCTGCAAGTGTCTTTTGCCTGCTCAAGCATGTCAGCTGTCTTCACTGAGTGACACCATTTTGGGCTTTGTAGGAATAGGGTGGCGTACTCAGGGATCTGTGCATCCATCCCAGCCATGAGGTGGGAGAGCTGGGGAAAACACAGGCAGGTGCCAAAGAAGGGAGTGATGCCCTTCTTAAAGTTAATGCAGAGTTCACTGCAGTCAGTACATTCCCTTATGGAACAGAACAAGGTGATACAAAGCCTGACAAGCCCCTTCCTCCAGCACCACATCGTGTCCCACTCCCAGACACCACAGCACGGGTGACAGGCCAACACACGGTGGGACCAACCAAGCCTGGAAGAAGCAGAGCCATGCCAGCCCAAGGGCTGACTCTGGCCTCAGCTATCAGCAGTTCTGAGGTGCCAATACCCCCTGCAGTGAGAACACAGCGTCCTGTGCCACAGCCAGCCCTGCTGAGCGACGGTGATGGGATGCTGGCTCAGTTAGTGGTGTGAGGAACTGCATCTAAATGACTAGGATAGGTTAAAAAAATATTATTTGGCCATTTAAAGAAATTGCAAGTTGACAAAAGTCTCTCCTTTCTGATGGTTAAGAAAGTTGGTTTGGCAGCAATTCCTTTTTCCTAGTTTTAGTTTCCTTCATGATCAGGTTCCAATTTTAACCCCTGCAGGATGCATGCAGAAGGCTCTGCTGCACTCTTCTGCACTTGGCCTGCCATGGCAATTAGGGGGCCTGGAAAACGTTTTAGCAAGAACTATTACGTGTGCAAGCGTAACTTGCATTTGAAACACGTAGCTGGGATGCAATCCATCTTTGGATGTGCCTGAAATCTGGGAAAGAGGAAAAATCAGAGCGGGGTGAATTCTTTTTTAAGTGCTTTACCTGAAACAAAGTGCTTTCCTTTAACCATAAGCAACTTGCTGTGTAATTTTTGCTCAGCTCGTGATGGCTGTGATGGAGAGGGGGGTGTGATGGCCCTGGGGCTGAGACAATAGATTCACATCTGGTAGATGGAGCTTAGAGACGAGGCTGCTTTGTTCTGCCTGCCTGACCATTACAGCATTGCCCTGGCTCTCCCAGCTTAATTTCCCCTGGGGAAAATAGGGGTAATAGGGATGACCTGAGCCATCCAGAGCTGACTAGGTGTGCCCACAGCGCTGCCCTCACTCAGGCTGGCTGCCCACTTCCATGTAGCCCTGGGTCCACACCCAAATGCCAGAATATCAGGTCGAGCAGGACTGGGATCTAAATAGGGTTAGCTCCCAGCTTTGGGAGGCAGGTGAGGTTTTGCAAGCCTCAGTTAACGCCTGTTCCTGGCCCCTGTGATCCCGGGAGCAGTTTAGCAGCAGTGAATCATTTGTTTTGGTTTCTCCCCACCAGGCGCTTGGCTGCAGCGCCTCGTGCAGAAGCAGTGGGCGTGGGAGAGATGCAGGGCTCGTGGGCTGGAGCCACTCCCACGGCCGTGAGAACGCGGGTCCCGCTGGTCCCCAGCCCCGCTGGAGCTGCTCCTCCGATGGCTGCCAGCGGGGATTTCGTGTGGGTCAAATCTGTGTCCTCATCATCCGCGGATGCAGCAGGGGCATCCATGGCTTAGCTGAGGAGAGGTTGCCAGGGATGAAGGCTCAAGAGGGAGCTCAGCTTGGTCTCTTGCTGGAATGTACAGTTCAAGGGTGTCCCTCAGGACACTCCATCCTCTGCCTCATCCTCGTCACCTGCCCAACCCTGGCCTGCAGCAAGCTTGACATACTCCTTGCATCTGCTTCCCACTCTCCTCCCTTGTGCCATGCTACTGGATAGACAGGGAACAATCCTCCCGACAGCTCATCTGGGATGTGCCGAGTCCAGTATTGGAAACATTGATTTTAAATGGAGTTTGGAAATAAACTGTTCAAATCCTCTTCCTTCAGCAGACTTTGTGAGCTCATGGCTTTTTGCCTAGATAACAGCTTTTATGAGGAAGCTTTGGGATTTTCAGACTCATTCCTTTCCCCCTCTTTTTTCCTATTTTACTCGAGAAAAGGGGTGTTGGGTAGAGGGGGAAACAGTCCAAAGCTGAGGCAAGAGAAGTCTTTCTCAGGTTTTCCCCCGGGTCTGGGTGCTTTGCATGGCTGCAAGGAGGGAGCTGGGCAGGAAAACCAGCAGGAAAGGCTTCGTTCCAGCCATGCCAGTCATGCTGCTGCTCCAGCTCCCACCAGGACCAAGTGCTCCCATGCCACTAAAGAAGTGAATGCCCTTGCTACCCCAGCATCTTGCCCCTGATTATAACTGGGCTGAAACCCATGAGTCTAGGTTGAATATCCCTCATTTAGTAAAAGTTTCCCTGCTGACAGCTTTGGGTGAGCTGATTTTCTGTGCTAGGAGAAGGGCATGAACTCAGCATTGCTTATGCAATGGGGAGAGTGAGGTTTTTGCATCCCAGGGTTTTATACTTCTGGTGCTTTATGAGACATGACATTTCTGGGAAAGATTTTGCCGCCAGTTACTGTGGGAGCTCGACGTTCTTCTTGAGCAAGCTGCCGGCCGCGTGTCTGGAGACATGAGAGTTAATTTTAAAACATCCGGCATCCGTATCGGCAGGGAGGAAGGTTCCCTTCATTTCCTAAGCACCAGCAAAACCTAAGCTTCTAAACCCTAATCCCTCTCTAAGCTGGAGCTGCCAAGCCAGGGCCAAGGGCAGAGAAAAACCCGTGCCATGTAACCAGGCCAAGCTGCCCTGCTCTTCGGTGAACCTGCAGCAGGATGGGGGTGAGCCCTCTCCATCCACGCAGGAGCCGACCCGTGGGTCAGGCTCCTCCTGAGCCTTTTGGTCACACTTTGCCACGCCACCCTCCGAGACCGCGCTGTCTCTATGCCTGTCCTTCTGCAGCTCGGGCACCCCAGAGAGAACGGGGCACCCCGCAAGTCCAGCGGGCAGGGAGGGCGCAGACAGGCGCCAGGGCTGGCCCGGCTGCGGGAGAGCTCTCGGCTCAGCCTCGCAATGCCCGGGAGCCACGCAGGACCCAGAAACACGGGGCAGCGCGCTCGGTGCCGGGAGCAGCGCGGCTCCGGGGCTGTCCCAGGCTGGAGGGTGGCCCCGGGGAGCGCCTGGGGCCGCTGTCCCGCGGGCAGCCCGGCACCCAGGGCTTGCTCGGCACCCAGGGCTTGCTCAGCACCCCGGGCCCGCTCCCCGACCCGCTCCCTCCGCTCCCCGACCCGCTCCCTCCGCGCCGCTCCGCACCCGCGGGGCTGACGTCACCCTGCCCTGCGCCGCCCGCGCTGATTGGCTGCGGGTGACGTCAACGCTGTCTCTTTTTTTCCCCCTTTTTTTTTTTTTTTTTTTTTTCCCTTTCCCCGTCCCCCCCGCCCGCTCCCGAGGCGCTGACCTCATCGCCGGCGCATTCCCGGCGGCGCGCGGAGCGGCGCGGAGCAGCGCGGAGCAGCGCGGGCGGCCCCCGCCCGCCGCGGCATGCGGGCCCTGCGGCGCCGGCAGCGGCCGCGCCAGCGGACAGCCCGCGGGCGGGGCCGCCGCACCCGCCGCGCCGGTCAGTGCGCGTCCGTGCGCCCCGGGGAGGCGGGGAGGGGGCGCGGGGGCGGTGCGGGCACCCGCGTGTGCGGAGCGCGGCCCCGGGGCGGCGGGCAGCGTGCGCCGGTGTGTGCGCGCACCTGGGTACGGCGCGGGGCTGGAGCGGCAGCGCTGTGCGGGGAGCGCTGGGGCTGCGGAGGGAGCAGCCCCACGGCGGGGATTGGGGAAAGAAGGGGGGGGTGAGGAGGGGGGGCTGGCGCTCCGTGGCCGCGCATGTCGGGGATGCTGCGCTTGTTTTCGGGGCGGGGGGGTGGTGGAAATCCCACCCTGCCTTCGCCGTGTGCGCTTGCCGGGCGGCCGTGGTGCAGGTGAGGAGGGGGCTTGGGGAGCGCCGGGGAATAGCCGCTGTCCTGCCAGTCCGGGGGTCGCGGGTGGAGGGGTTTTCTGGCGAGGCTGAGCGCTGGTGTTTGAGGAAGCGGTGTTAACAGCGCTGTGGTTTTTCTGATGATGAAAGAGGTTGGAGTGTCGCCCTGTGTCCTTGGCGTTTAAACGAAGCCGGCATGTGTTCAGCAGCGGGGGTTTTCATGCAACACTTCATTGCTGCGGCTCCAAAGGCGCTGCTCGCGATTAATGAGTTAAGCTGCTCGTTTAAAAAAATCCTCTCCACCTCCCCTAATGTGCCTGGACCGATTGATCGCCCCCCACGTACCCTCAATCATTATATAGTGGCAAATGTCGCTTTCTGTGCTGAGCGTTGTTTGTTTTTAAAGATTCCTGGTTATTTCCCTTATTGATAAATAAGTTCCTTCTCCTTCCTGCTCCCCCCTCCCTATTCTCCTCCCCCAGAATTAAATTCCTGAGCAACAGCAAAAGCTGATGTCAGTGCTTCAGCTTGCATTGGGGGAGCTCTGTGCACAGGTCAGTAATTTGCGGATTCGTTGGAAGGAGGAATGTGGCGCAGTGCTGTTCTGATAGGGACATTTGGGTTTTTCTAGGCACGGATGCGTTTATCCCTCGTATTGCGGTAGTTACTGACAGCTCCCTGGTGGGAGCTGGGTGCTGCATAAGCATTTGCAGGAGAGACCATCGCTGCCCCAGCAGCTGGCGATGACGAACGCGGTGGGAACGGTTGCCAGAGGTTCCATCTCCCTCTGATTTGGGTAACAGGCAGACCCTCTGGCAGGAAAGGTGAGGCTATCCAAGCAGCCCCGACAGGTAGCGCTGAGGACTGCGCCTGGCAGCGCAGGGGCCGCGATAACCTTGAGAGCAGCTTGCCCGCGGAGCCGTGTTTGACATTGGCTCGCATTGTCTCATCCTCCTGCGCCGAGGCAAGGGCTGGGGGCACGGCTGCGGAGAGCTTTGTTTTCGGAAGGACTCATGCACAGAATTGGTGCTTTTGGGTTTGGCCTTGCCTCTGTGCACCTCTGCTCGTGCTGCTGGAGGGCAGCTGTGCTGGGAGGACTCTCTGCAGAAGAGGTTTGTTGGGGTTTGGGTCTGCATGGGGGTTTCTGCACTTGCTTTGATTTGTAGCAGCTCCCAAAATGAAGTGAGCTGTGGCATCAAGAAAATCCTCCTGGCCGTGGCATATTTGGGGTTTTAAAACATCCTCAAGGACTTTGCAGCTGTCGTGTCCCCAATTTTGCGTGGCACAGCCACAGTGGCAGAGCCTGGATGTGCAGGATTGTCTGAAGGCTGGGACAAGAGTAGACAGGCGAGAGTGTGAGCAGCACAGGGGTGCCCAGATGCCTCTTTGCAATGCAGTAGGCAGAAATTCCAGCCCACGGCCTATTGGCAACACAGTTGAGAGGCTCAAACCTGGGGCTGGAAGGTTTCCAAGCTGAGATGATAGCAGCTCACACCAAAAGTCTTCTAACCCAACAGATTGTCCTCCTGTGGTTTTCAGTTGTCCCTGCTTAGACTTAAGGTAAGGAAAACCTGCATCTAGCATTGTTCTTTAAAATCTAGCCTCAGTTAAGCTTGGGAGAGCTGAGCAAAGTGGCCAGAGTCCTTAGGAGCATTCACCAGGGACTCTGCATGGAGATTATTCTTGAAAATACTGCACTGTATTTGTCTGCAGTGTGTTTTTGCTGGGTGCCAGGCACCTCACTGAGAAAGACACTGAGCCTTTGGAGAGCTTGTATTCACCTAAAATTAAATGCAACATCACTTTTACTACGAAAACACCCCTGAGGGCTGGGTAGGACTAAGCAGTGGTGTCTGTCCCATGCTGCCAAATTGGATCTTAAGAGGTGGGAGAAAACTTGCTTCTCTCCTGTGCTCCCCTAGGAAATCTCCAAAGGCTAGAAACCACCCAAAGGCTGGAAACCCACTGTGCCTCTGGATTTCTGAAGTCATTTCTCTTGGCATGAGTATGAGTGAGTCCCCATTCCATCCCTGCCCCTCACCTCTGCACCACCTGCTGTAATCTGCATGAGGGATGGGGTTTTTTCCTCTTTGGATTTGCTTCCTTGCCTTTGAACAAGGCTTTTCTTAGGGATCAGAGGTTAATTTTTCTGGTGCACAGCTCGGCTCCCAAAGCCCTGGGCACAATCAGGTGCAGAGCATGTTCACACTATCAGGAATAGAAGGAGGAAAAGGAGGTGCTCCAGCATTTGGCAGCCCTGATTTATGGTGCAGGCTCATAGGACACTGCCATCATACTGAAACAGTGCCAGCAAACTGAATCTGGTAGAGAAGGAGGTGATGAAGAGAAGGAGCTTGTGGATGCTGACCCTGTCTCCCAGCAGGACAGCCAGGATGCTGCACTGGGAGAGCCTGTAGACCGTTTTACCCTCTGCCATGTGTTTAATGGCACTGTTCAGGGGGAGATGGTTGCAGAAATTCCCAGGTCTCTGGGTCTCACTGCAATCTTCTCCTTGCTGCTATGCAGAGAAACTCCTGCAGCCAGAGCGGCAGTGCAGTCATCCTGTGGGGAAAGCTTCGACACTCCTCTGCATCCCCATGCCCTCTGGGTTTTAAAACCTGTTTTTCAAGCTTTACATTTCTTCTCTGAAGATACACCTGTCCTGCCTGATGCCAGTGGGAAGGAGGCACCTGACGTAATTGTGGCAGGCTCAGGGAAGGGAGGTGAGTGGCCTGGGAGCATTCATCAGATAAGAAGCTAAACAAGCTCTGTGCTCAAGATTTTCTCAAGCTTGCTCAGGAGACCGGAGTGTACTTCTGTGTGCAGGATTATAGCACAGCCAGGGGAGCGTGAGGGAGGGTAAAAACTGACAGTGCCAAGATGCTGTGCACTGCTGGTGTCAGGGGCTGCTGTCAAAGCCAGGCAGAGCTTGTGATGTGATTAATGGTAGTGCAGGTTCCTGCAGGGACAGTGAGTGGTGTAGTGCACCCCAGTGATGGCTTTGCCTGCTCATCTGATGGAGGAGGAGACCATGACATGTGTCTCATCCCCATGGGACAGTTGTTTTGCCAGAAGTGGGCAGCAGCTGAGACCATGGTGGAACATACCAAGCCTTGGTCACCCTGTCTCCTCTTTAGCATGAGTTCATGGAGAGGAAAACATCTCTTCCAAGAGATGTTTCTCGACTTTCTACCCCAAACCTTTGTGTCCATGCTGTCTAAGAGACTCGTTTGGTTCTCAACCATCTCCACTTCAAGAAAGGAGAGTAAGAGTGAAGGTGGGACTGTGGGGGGACTGTGCACAGCACAGAGCCCTGCCCAGACTGTGCTGCTGACTGCCATGGCTCCTGTAGGATGGCTGGCTTCACTTCTCTGCTATTTGGCTCTTTCTCTGAGGTTTTTTAGACCCAGCTGGACAAGACAATCTAGGTTGGTGTGCAGGGGGCTTCTTCATTTGCTTTGCCCAGGACTTCCGTGGGGTTGGTTTTGCTGCTTTGGATCTTCAGTTTCCCAAAGTGACAGGTATTGTTTGTATGATGTCTTGGAAGGATCAGCATTTCAGAAGATAGGTGAAGTGCTAGCCCAGACTGGGTTCAGAGGAAAACCTGGAGGTGCTCACTGGAAGCTGGTCCAGTACATAGAGTCTTCTGCTGTAAACAGGGAGCAGTAACAGAACAGAAATGCAGGGACTGTATGCATTAAGCTAAAACTTACTTAAGAGACTCCTAGGAACCTATGTGGGGCTGGAAATCCTTCTTTGATTTCCTCTTTTCTTCATGCTCCTCTTATGCCTTTCTCCATGTTGGTTTTTTTTTGTGTGTGTGGAAAGCGCTCATTGTTCCCTGATGTTTTGTCTTCCTTCTCTATATTTTCTTTAAATAAAGCCTTCTCTTGGGGCAGAGACCTTGTGTTCTTCAGGAATTTCTCCAGAGTCCTTCAGGGTCCTCTAGCAATTTGCAAAAGAGTCTCCCCATGTAGGGTTTCTGCATGCTGAATTATGGGAAGCATTATTTCTGTCCACTGATCACTGGGAACAAGTCATTTGCCAACCAGAAAGGCAAGACAACCTGTTCTGGTGTTGATGCTCGTTCTCCTTTAAGGGAGAGAGGGGTTGGACCAGCTGAACAGCTGAGGTCCCTTTAAACCTAAATTACTGCATGACTAGTCCATAAATACCCATCGTCCTGCTTCTCCCAGGCTTTTGTAGGATACCTGTTATTAGGCAGTGCTGGTGAGGAGACATGAATGAGGTGGACCACTGCTTTGATCCTGTGTGGAGGTTCCAGTGACAGCATGACCCTGTCATCCTGTCCCCCACCAGGTCCTGCAGCCCTGCTAATGATGCAGTGCATCCTTCTGGTGTGTCTCTGTCAGCCCACGTTGCTCACCGGGCACGGAGGTGCTCTGTGTGCCCACAGCCCGGCTTTTCACTCGCCTCTTTTGGCATTTTAATAGGGGCTTTAGCTCTCTGAGGAGCTCTGCTGTCTGCAGTAACACATGGTCATTCAGCTGATGCAGCAGAAGCTCAGGGAGAAATTTCAGTCTGTTAGGGCATTGCAGGTTTTTTGCATTGAGCAGTCAGGCCCTTTCCATATGTTAAACCTGTGCCTACATAAATCATGCATCTCCCATTGAAATCCAGACCCTCTGGACAAAGGGAGTCCCTCCATCTCTGGGGCATGCTGCTGAAAAGAAGCAACCAAGAAGTGTCTACAACATCTGATTGCTTTTGTGTTGTCTCTAACAACCCTCATTTCCAAGCTTGTGATGGCAGCCTGCTCCTCCTTGAGCCGTGGCCTGAGTGGAGTTATTCATGCCATCTTCATCTGCCTTGGCCAGCAGCCCTCGTGGGGAGCCCCTTGGCACTCGAGGCTGTTGAGTGGAGGGCTGAGGCACAGAGGGTGCCAGCCCTGCTGGCTGGAGCTGGCCCATGGAACTCCACGTTAACCACTGTGCTGCTGGCAGGCACCTCGCAGAGATGTCCCCAGCAGCTGGGCTGGCTCAGCAGGGCTGACACCCAGAAGCCAAGCAAGCCTGGAGCTGTCCTTTACACCCTACCTGCTGCTCATGTCAGGTTCAGCTCTTCTGGTGGAAAGTCAGAAGGATGCAGCAGGGCAGGAAGGTGGCCCAGAGGGATGAGACTCCAGCCAAAAGTGAGCCAGGGCCCTCTGAATTGCTCTATGGGATGGTGAAGAGAGAAAATGCCTCCCACACGTCAAGGGAAGTTGACTGCTGCAAAAAAACCCGAATGCAAATCTCTGACTGGGCAGAATCTCCCCAGACACATCCTTTTGTAAAGCACTCTCATTGTACCATTAAAAATAGATCGGCGCATTCTCCACTGGCTTGCTGAATGCTGATGCCTGTTAATTCTGTGTCATCCTCACAATCCCTTCTGCTTTGAGCTTGGCTGCCTCTTTGTCTGGCACCTGAGCAAGGTTCATTCAGCAGTACCTGATGCAAAGATAAGAGTGAGCTCTGTTGGGAGTCCAGCAGGACAGGTGGGAAAGTGAGGGTGACTGAACTGGTCTTAGCTGGGGGTCAGCCAGCCCAAAAGGAGCAAGGCTTGGTGTGATCACCAAGCTTTCACTTGCAGGGTCAGAAGCAGGGCTGAGTGAGACCTGCTGGGATGGAGATGAGTTGGAGGATGTTTAAGCTCTGGGTGGATGTCATGATATATCTCTGGTTTGTTTTTTTTTTTTTAACTGGGGTTAAAGTACATATATATATCATGCTTAACATCTGCCTGGAGTTGGTGAGGGCAATATTGCTGCCTGTTTCCTCCAGCAAATGACTCCATGTAGTTTGCCACCTACAGTAGCAGTGATAATATGGATTCAGAGAGAAGTCACATATTACAAAGTGCTGCAATACCCAGCTCTCAGTCAGGAGGCCAGGCTGCAGGATTTCATACATGAAAAGCTGTGGCATCTGACCAGCAAGCCATGGCTTGACAGGATGCTGAGGATGGAGGAAGACCTGCAAACCACGTTCTTTGACCCCTGTGTCACCTCAGATTAAGAACAAAACCAGCTGGTAATGAATCATGGCCCCCAAGGGAAAAGGAGAAGAGCAGGGCAGGAGCATCAACATGGGCTTTGCCTGCCTTGTGTGTTTTTCTAGAGAAAAGTAATCCTCTGAAACTCAGAGCTGGTTCCTCCTTGTTGGGGCTGTGGTAGGAAGTAGAACCTGAGCTGACATGTGCCAATTCATCCCAAACCCATGAGCAATTTGTTATTGTGTGCATATAGAAAATTCAGCAAGCCATGAACCAGGTCAGAAAAGTCTTGTAAAATGTGTTTGCTGGCCTGGGGAATGTCTCATCCCATGGAAATCAGCATAGCCCCTTGCATTTGTATTGAATTCTGGATCTCTTAGGGAGAGTCACAGTTTTGTAGGCATAGGGTGGCATAACTGTGGGCATTGTTTTTTTCTGGCTTCAAACCTGTGCTGGGATCTGCACCTCAGAGTGCACTGGTACTAGCCAGCAACTGCAGACCAGCCTGACAGAAGGGAGCATCATTATTCTTCAGGGAGGCAGAGTCCTATTTGTCATTTGAATATGGGGTCTAATGACACTGCACTGGGCATTAGCCACTGTCATTAGTCACTGCCCTGCAGTGACTGCTGCTGTGTGTGCTGGGTGCTCACTGCAGCCTCCCCTGTGACTGTCCCTGGCACTCTGCTGAGATGGACAAGTTCCTGTCACTGGGGATTGTGCTTAAGAAGTGAAATGCTATATTTATCTGCAGCTTTGAAGAACCACAGCTTAATCCTGTGCTTTCTTTCACTTGGTGTGTAGGTGTTGTGGGAAAATAGGACCCAGGTCCTGGAGACCCATTCTCCAGGAGACTGCAAATGCACCCAGCAGGTATTTATGGTGTTTGTTGTCTTAGGATGAGAGAGGCAGACCAGCCCTGCAGAAGTATCTGACTGCATACTTTCCTGGGCTGCCTCTGTCTGCTCTTGCTGTAAAAAGGCAAAGAAATACCTTATCCCCAGGATAAGCCTGCTGGACACATGGAGTCACACAACAAATGATGGGACACCAGACAGTGGGCAACAAAGGCCTTGGAGATCAACAAAACTAGGTTTCTCTTCTCCATCATGACATGTCCTCTGTGATGTGTGCCAAGCTGCTCAAAGCAGAAGGTGCTTTTAGCTCTGGGATGAGGATGTGGCCAGCTCTCAGCTTGGCAGGGTCAGAAAGGAAATGGGATAGCTTGGTATTAGAAAGCAGCATGCTTGGGAGCAATATCCTCAGCGTGGGCAAAGGTGGTGATTAAATGGCTGGCTGGTCATGGATAACCTTTGGTCTTGGCTTTTGTAGGCTTTAAAATGAAGGCTTGTGTTTATACTAAAGGGGAAACCATATAAATCATGTTAAAAGCACAAGTCTAAGAGGAGGAGATACTGCCCTTGTCATCTAGACTCCAGCCAAATTCCTTTCTCTGCTGTCCCGTTGGCTTTTCCTGACCGGATCTCCAGATTGACTACCATGACTGCAGTCAGAAATTTTTCTGGGCAGTGGCCAGTCTATAAATCCTTGACTGCACTTTTTTGGTGGAAACAGGCTGGGAGGCAATTGCATTTGCAGTCATAACCCATCCAAAGCTGCTGGCACAACATCAGGTGGCGGGACAGGATGAGAGACCCCTTTGCTTGACTTGGCTGCAGCCAGGAGAGCTGATCTGCCTTGTGGGGTGAGGGTGCATGGGAAAGACTGGGCACTGGGTAACTTGTCCCTTTTCCTTCCACCCCTGAGCTGTCCCGTGCTACCAGCCACGTAGCCAAGGCTGAGCACCCCCATGCCAGCACTGCCACATGGCTCCACGTCCCTGGCCCGGTGTGAACGCACCATCTGGCACTTTGCTGAAGGACATCCTGGCCCTTCAGGGGGAAAACACCTTCTGGGCTGCAGGGTGCAGGAGGAGAGGGCATTGGGAGATGTGGGGAGGTGAGTGGGTGCTGGTTGCATGCAGCTCCTTGCAGGCTCTCTGGCAAGTTGCTTCCAGCCTACGGGAGTTGAAAGGAGACTGCGGCATAGAAAGGAGGAGAAAAAAAAAAATTAAAGGAATCATGGATCAGCAAGCTTGAAACCCTGGCAAAAGTGCAGTGGCTGCCTCCGGGTGATGTGCTGTGGGAAAAAGAGAATGCTGCCCTTTCCCTCCTTCCTGAATTGCTCCCTGCATGGAGAGGCATGCGCAGGAGCTCTTGTCCCAGGAGGAATGTGCCTGGGGTGTGCAGGGAGACAAGATGGGGTTGTAAGATCGGTGTGGATGAGCCTGTGGGGGACTCCTCTGTCTGCCATGTGGGTGGCAGAGGTTAGGAAAGAGCAGTGGATCTCCTCTTGGCTTGACTGTCACCAGGGAAGTCATTGCCATCTTCCCTACATGCTGGGCATGTCCTTCCTCCCCATCCTTGAGATTCACTAGGGAAAGGTGGGCAAGCAGGTTTTGTGTCTGAGTTAGTGGATGTGGTTAGTGGTGTTTCCCAGCCTCCTTTTAAGGAGCAAAGGAAAAAAAAAAAAACGCTCCATTTTTCCATCGTCAAGCAAAGAAGTCCTTTGTGCTGCCTCTTAAAGGGACCTTGAGTAACTGCTGAGAAATCGTCATCAGTTACATCACCTCCAAGGCGGCTGCTGCAGGCACCTGACAGCTTTGTCCCACTGGTACTCTGGGGAGTCATTATGCTCCAAATTCCTCGCCCTTGGAGAAAGCCTGCATGGCTCGCTGGGAGGGAGGAGCCGCTGCGCAGTGTGTGATGCTCCGAGCGGCAGAACAGCATCGGGAAGAAGGGCTGAGGTTCCCAGCAGGTGGGGTAGAGCAGGGGACACATGCTGGAGTTCCCTGAGCTGGTGGCACTGGCGGGGCCGGGTCCATCAGCCCGAGCAGGAGCCGAGCATCGCTCCGGGTCTGGGAGTGCGCTGGCGGCGCTGCGGCAGCATCGCCTCGGGCCGGGCGCTGCCGTTGCCTGGCAGCTGCGGGTTTCCAGGGAAACCAGAGGTGATAACTTGTTAATGAGCCCCGCGCCCCTGATTGCTGCTGCAAAATAATAATAATAATTAGCAATGGTCCTGTGATTTAGGAATCCCTCAAACAGCGTGAGCCAGCCGAGGGGAGTTTGCTAAGTGCTGAAGCGCTTGGAAGAAATGAGGGGATGAGAGAGGGAAAAGGGTGTGAGGCTTGGAAAAACTGCTGCGGTTTGCATCTTAGGAAGGGTCTGCAGAGCTGGGGTCGGCTGGGGTCCTGCCAGCGTCCCAGCAGTGAGCCTGGATGGATGGAGGAGCCCTGGCCAGGCAGCATCTCAGTGCAGGGCTCCCAAGGCACAGATACTTCCCCCAGCCCCCAGGCTGCAGGGGGAAAAGCCAAATCACTTAGATCAGTGCCACTGAGTGGAGATGGCAGCTCTTCAGGAGTGGCTGCTTTCAGGTTACTGGGGACAAATAAACAAATGTTTGCCTGTGGTGCTCTTCTCCCTTGGTAAACTCGAGGTGGAGATGCCACCAGAAGAGTGTGCTCCTGGGATGAGCATCACATGGAGCGTGCTGTAGCTGCAGTCTCACAGGCATGATGGAAATGTGTTCCTGCAGCAAGGCTGGCTTGCCTGGGGCAGTGGGGGGAGCATCTCCCCCACGGGGCTGCTCTCCAGGACACAACACTAGCTTGGTGCAAGGCATGGACATGCTGGTCAGTGAGCCTTGGGGTTGCTGTAGAGACCTGCTGCCCTTCCAGCTGATGTCTCCAGTAAGGGAGAAACCAGATCTGTGCCCTTCCCAAATCAAATGTCTCAGCTGGGGGCCTTGTGCAAGGTGAGCAGTTGAGGGAAGTGGCTCCATGTGGGTGATCTGTGTTGGGCCAGCACGGGGATGGGTTCCTGTGGCCTCTCATGCCACAGATAGACTCAGGCTGAGGTGTATTCTGGGTTTTCTTGCTCTCTTGCCTGGCCTGCCCAGAAGAAGGTCACAGCCAGGCTGAACACTTGCCCCTAGCCTGGCGTGCTGTGTGCATCTCTGCCATGCTTGTGACTCGTGTGGCCAGCTCCCCTCACCTGCACACACATCTGTGGAGGTGACACCGGGGACAGAGTCCTGTTGAGGTGGGCCAGCCCTGTGCTAATCTCTGCCCATCTTTCTGTCCCTCGGCTGCAGTGTGGCCTCTCCTGCTGGCTGTCCCCATTCAGCTAAGCCATGTGCCCATCTCCTCATTACAGGCACTCCAGGGAGAGGTGGGATTAAAGGATTATGATAATGTTCTTCAGGAACACTCAAGAAGATTAAGATGGCTTTAATAAACTGATAAGAGAGGGAACACAGCTATGTTTCTGAAACCCTAATTTAGGTTCCAGGTTAACCTTTTCCCCTGGTCTCCTCTCACCAGAGTAAGAAGATCTCTTACTTTAGCACTGCTCCTTGGCTAAGCCTCTTCCCTCAATTTTCCTTCAGACCCATCTGAGCAGAAGCAGAAAGACATTCTCCTCCTTCCTTGGTCTTCCCAGGTACGAGGACATTACAGCTTGTTCTTCTCAGAGACCATCTCATACACAGCCTGCAAGGTGCTGTGGAGGTGCTATCAGAGAAGTTGCTTGTCTGCCTTTGACCTGGCTGAACCTACACAGAGAAGTCCCCATGTCTTGGTTCTAATGCCAAGGTTACAGCTCCCTGTGAGCACACTGAGCTGGCCAGCTCCATCCCCTGTAAAGGAAAGGGGCAGAACAGGCTAACCTTGCCCTGCCTTCCCCCATGTCTTTTGGGTGGAGCTGGGAGTGGAACCTGTTTGATGTGTCACATGTGTCTGCAGAGGTTCATCTGGTTGTTCTGCAGGAGTGGGGTTATTAGTTATTAGGCTTGGGAAACCTCATCTGTCCTCTCCAATCTCTTTCACCCAAGCTTCCGCTCATCTGCTGAACTTTGTGAAGGCCTCTTGTGCCTTGGGCTCTCTGTTAGAGTGACAAGATCATGAGGATCTGTTATCTTTCCTAGACCCCTCTGTGTTTGACACCCTGAAAATTCACCCCTTGCTCACTATCTGGAGATTGGACACCATGTTATATCCGGAGGAGCTCTGCAGTGTTGGATCACTCCTTCCTCCCACTTCACTCATCCCTTTGCCAAAGTATTATTCTAGATTTTTTTTTGTCTGTCAGCTCTTTCTACTCCCTTTTTTCTTTCTTCGATGTAATTGGAAGAGCCAAAAAACATTCACAGCCTGGTGTCCTGATGGGTAAGGGAGGCAGAAAGTGATTTGGGGAGTGGGGTGTGAAAGGAAGACTAAGGGGAAAAGCTGGCTAATTTGCATCCTTTCTGAGTGCCCTGGCTCCATAGCCAAGGGACAGCAGGGGGGCTTCTGGCAAGGCGGTAGCAACGTAATGAGGTGTGTCATATCCCAGCAGGAGCCAGCCTGGCTCCCCCTCAGACCCCCTAATTAGAACTGTTTCAATTTTAAGCCCCCCTGAGGAGAGCTGGGGGGAGCGGGGTCCGTGCAGCGGGGGCTCGCCCGCCGAGGGGGCTGCTCTAATTGGGGCTGGGGCGAGGAGCGCCGAGCCGCTCCGTGGGGCGGGCACAGCCCTGCCAGAGTGCCACGGGCTGCCAAAGCCCTCCGTGCCAGGAGGGGCTGGCACTGCCACAGCTTTCAGGGGATTCTTTTCCCTCCTGTAATTTGTATTAACATGTTGGCAGAGGCAGCAGGGGTGTGATACAAGGGCAGAAAAGTACCGCACATCCTAATGTGGTCTCCTGTTGGGAGCTTGGATCCTGAGGCTGAAGCCTGAGACATCTACTCCTGCTTTGGGAGGCAGGTCTGGTAGCCCAGGGAAGTTTGAGCTGTTAGTGCTGGAGTCATGAGCCAGAGGAAACGCTGGAACCCCCATCCTCACATTATTTTCTTACAAGCTGGCAGTGTCCTCCAGGTTTGGTGGCTGGTGACTGAGGTCCCCTCATGTCACCCAGTAGCATGTCTGACTCAAGCATGTTTTTTGTGTCTTAAGCTACCATTGCAGTAGGTGCCTGCAGGTGTAAGAGCTTATAGGAACTGCTGGCTTGCTGGGATCAGTGTGACTTGTAAGCCTCCTCTGGCCCATGGACCAAATCCTGATCCTGCAGAGGTCAATGAAAATCTTTACGCTAGCCTTTTCAGGCACGTTATTCATAGTCCTTCTAATTCAGATGCATTAAAGCTTCCATGAAGCAGCTTGTGGGTTCTCTCTAAAACACCGTCTGGCAGGAGCAAGAGGAGCCTGGTAGTAGCCCAGGCTTATTTTCTGAATGACTGCAGTGGCGTTAAAACCTAATGCTATTAAAACATACTTGCAGTGACGTGTTCCATTAAAACTTAAGAGGACACCCTGAGCTGAATGCTCCCTAGCCTGCCTACTGCTCTTACAGACCTCACAGGCTGGACATGGAGGAATCTTGTTCTTCACCTCAGAGGGAACCAGGCTGACCAGGCTCAGCTCCTAAGATGGAAACACGGGGTGTTTGTATACCAAATACTCCTGTATATGAAGCCCCTTTCTAATTCTGTGCAAGTTAGGTGCTGAAAAGCAGAAGGCTCTCCAGGGCCATATCAGTCCAAGTGCAACTTGCCAGAACCTCTGCCTTGATGCCTGGCCTGTTTCTTGAAGACGGGAGTAAAGGTCAGCTAAAGGTCAGCTTGATTTCTTGTCTTCTCTTGACTTGCCAGGGGGCAAGCTGGCAAAGATGCCCATGAGCAGGCTCTAATAAACAGGCAGGTGAAATCCAGTATGAAGTGATGAACATGACTGAGCAAACCTGATTTGGTGGTGTGTATGATGGGCCCTGAACTAGCTTTTACCATGCAGCAGCAGAACCTTAGAGCTGAGCTCAGCTGCTTCTGTGAAACCATTAGCTCTGGGCTTGGCAGAGGTCAGAAAAAGCAAATTGAGTATGAGGAGCTGTTGGGTTGGGAACAGGGAAAGGAGGTCACATCTTGTGATGGACAGGACCCTGTGCAGGTCCCTGATGAGCCTGGCTCTCAAACATGGCACATCAGGGCTGGCCAGAGTGGCAAAAGGTGTCTGTCTGTGTAACTGGTGGCTCTGTAGATGCTTTGACCTGAAAAGCTCCTTAAATTAGTCCTAAATGTCATAAGAACTGTGGAGACGATTAGGGAACAGGCATGTGGTCTTCTCTGGTGCAAGTAGTAAGGATCACCTGGAGAAGCCATCAGATTTGGAGCAAACCAGGGGAAGGACTTCAGTGTAACTGGCAAGCCATTCTGCTCCCTGCCACTGGCCACTGTGCCTGTTAAATTAAAAGCTGACATGGCTTCAAAAAGCAGTTAGACAAATTCATGGAAGAAAATTCCACTGAGGGCTATTAAATACAAAAAAACCCCTCTGGCTTGGGCAGCTCTGGAGCTGCACATGCCAGCAGGCTGGGAGAACACACCTCAAAAGTGTGGCTTGTTGCACTCCAGGTTCTTGTGAAGACATCCAGATGTCAGCCTGCCCAACTGATGGGTTGTCATCTCCTTTCTTCTCTTTGCAGGTTCAGCACAATGAGTTGGCATTCTGGGCATTAGCAGCGTGAGGAGAATAGGACAGGTGCTGCCTGCTCACCCCTCACCCTCGCTCATTCCCCTTGGGGAGACGGGTGCTGGCGACCCTGCCCTGCCCTTCCACCCCTTGCTCCCCACTGGCCATAGAGGGGACCGGCCCGTTATGGCTGGGGACAGGCTCCCACGCAAGGTGATGGACCCCAAGAAGCTGGCCAGCCTCCTGAGGAACGGAGCAGAGGGCACCCTGGTCATCGACAGCCGCTCCTTCGTGGAGTACAACTCCTGGCACGTCCTCAGCTCCGTCAACATCTGCTGCTCCAAGCTCGTCAAGAGGAGGCTCCAGCAGGACAAGGTCTCCATCACAGAGCTCATCCAGCCTGCCTCCAAGATGAAGGTAAGGGATCTGACCCTCGCCTTTCCTGTTGAGTGCTTGTCTTGTGGGATGCAGACTGGCCTAAGGAATAGGAATAAATGGATCCTTCCCCTCCAATCCCTTGATCCCGGTGTCTGTCAGCATCTCTTTGACACCCTTTGGACAACTAAAGCATGAGCTCATTTGGCCTCAGGGCTGTCCTCAGGGACCTGTTCATTGCCCCCACCCCACTGATGTGGCTCCCTGCTTCAGGAACCCTCCCCAAGCAAGTCTAACAGGTATATCAGCCTTAGGACTTGTCTTACGACAGCAAACAACCCCCCAAAGCCTTCCTGGAGCTGTAAGCTTAATCCCCTGCTAAAAACTCTTCCCCTCCCCTCTGTCATCTCTAACTCCATTCATGGACATGTAATCCTCCTCCCCTGTGACGCCAGAAGCTCTTATCCGGTGTCATGGCATATTATCTCTCCCGGGCTGCTCTCTATCGCTCCTGGTTAAATAATAGAGGTGGCTGTGAGCCACGGAGCTGGGCTGGAGCCCCGGCCGGAGCAGTGCGGGCGTCCCTGCAGAGCCGTGGGCTGGGTCGTGCCCTCTGCTGAGGCTCTGCCCGAGGGCTGTGCCGGTGGGTGCTGGGATGAGGGATGACAGAAACGCGCCCGAGGGCTGTGCCCGTGGGTGCCGAGGTGCTGCCCCAGGGATGTGCCCGTGGATCCCGCGGTGGCCGCAGGACGAGCCCGAGGATGCTTCACCATCTAAAGGGTGCTTTGCCATCACAGCCCACCCTCCTTCCAGTTCGCTCCCACCGTTCCCCCACTCCCGCCTTGTAATTTTATGGCAAAGCGAGGGTAATTCAGGCGATTAATCAAATGCTGGGCCCAGCTGGAGCCATCTGCGTCGTGTCCCCCCCTCTCCCCCCGCCACCCCGAGAAGCCACCGCTGTCCGCATTGGCTGCCGGTGACATCACCCCGCGGGATCAAGGGGACTGGCAGCGCGGGGGGGCGGCCTCTCGCCAATCTGCTTCGGTGATGCTCTGCGCTGGGCGATTTGGAGGGGATTGCGGAGACTGATTCCTGAACGGCTTTAGTTGCTCTCAAATCCCCTGGAGAATAAAGCAGAATAATCAGTTTTTCGCGAGCTGCGGGCGGAGCGGAGCTCGCCCTGCTCCCGGCGAGGGTCACCTCTGCAGCGGCCGCGGTCACGCGGAGCGGCCGCAGCGGCAGGACGGGCGATGCGCAGGGGGAGGAGGAAGAGGAAAGGACAGGGACAGGGGAAGCGTGGAAGAGTTAACATCAGCTGATGCCATCCGCCCGCAAACCTGCGGCTCGCCAGCTGCAGTGGAGCAGTGGGCTCCCAAAGGAGCCGGCTGGTCCTTCCTGGCTTTCCCTGCTCCGTCCTCATAGCTTAGAAGGATCGTTTTCTCCCGGCTTCTGGATCATTGCGTAATGCTCCACGTACTGGCCGGGGGAGTGATTGTAACCAGGGATGCTAGGGAAAGAGGAGAGAAGCGTTGCCATCGTCTTTAATTCCTTTTTGCTTTTCTCTTGGATGCGGCTGAAATCCCTCCTGGCACATCCATGGGCAGGAGGCTGCATGTCCCCGCTGCTGCTGCCGCTCTGCACAGCCCCTGCCATGCCCACCGACTGCTGGCTCTCCCAACACATGCAGCTCAGGAATTAATTAAGCTTCTGGACACCCTTGAGAGGTTAAGCCACTTGTCCTGGGAAGCTGAAGGGGGAGGACTGGGAGGGGATCATTGCTGTATTCTCATCTGGCATAAAGCAGAGGTGGTGGCTGTGGCTTGGGATGTCCAAGCCTTTTTGTGCATGCACTTTTGTGTTTGCATTTTGGGGTGATGAACTCTCTTCTTGTCCCTTCTCTTCTCCCCACCTCCCATTTCAGTCAGACTGTATTTTGGGACCCCAGAAATCACTATGATCTGCTGCCTCGAGGTGCACAGATCCTCAGAAGGGGATGCTGAAAGCTGCTTTAGACCTCTGATCCCCTGTGTCATTTCCCTGCCTCCGCTGGTCAGCATCCCCCAGCCGTGCTGTGCCCCCGGCTCCCCGCTCCGGGGCTGGGGGCGGGGGGCACGGCTGGCGTGGGGAGCAGATGGCAGGAAGGGTGACATCAGTAGCGCGATTGTCCGGCCCCATTATTCCTCCTGACGGGCCTCCCGCCCTCCTCCTGTTTCCTGCTCCCGGCCGGCCGGGGCTGCCGAGACAAAGGCGGATGGCAGCGCCGGGGTCTGCCCGGGCAGCAAAGGGCAGCCCCGAGCCCTCGCCTCGTCCCCCTGCTCCTCGCCTCCGGCAGGGAGAGCTGGACCTGCTCATCCCGTCCCGGCGGTTCTCAGGGTTCTGTGCGCCTTTTGGGGAAGGCACAGGGCAAGGCATTCGGGCAAACCCCACCTGGCCGCTCCTCCTGCCTGCGTGCTGGCAGGGGGGATGGGACAATTTGTCTAATTTGGTTTTTTTTACTCTCCTCTTTTCCATGGTGCTGTGAAGGAAGGGTGCCATTAGCAATGCTTCTGTGGGCTGCAGTTTGGAGTGATGCTGTGGGAGAACAGCTCCTGGCTTTTTTTGGAGCAAGGAGAGGAAAGGACCATTTGTGAGGAAAGAAGAAATGGAGATATTTAAAATCTCTTTCTTTTTTTCCAATTAATTATGCCTATGATCCTATGATTATGGCAGATGCCATGGCCACTGCTCCCCAAGCCCAGGTTTGGACCATCTTCCCATGGTGCCAAATCTGTGAAAAGCTGCAGCAGCAATTCCTCTTGCCATCATTTCCCTCCACACAAAAATGGTACCAACATAACTGCTTCTGGTTTGTTTTGAACCCTTCTCCCAGTGCTGACAATAATAAACTCTCACAATAATAAATTCCGATAACAACTGGAATAATTCAGCTCCTCAGTGCAGTTTGGAGAGCAGAGGTTGTGGGAAATTCCTGCTTGGGTTTTTCACTAGCATTTCTTCAGCGAAATGTTGAAAATTTTATTTCTTCAAGATCCCCCTGTAAAGACCACCTCTCAACCACTTCTTGCTTCCTGAAATGGAGCATCTCCAGAGCAACCACAGCCATGCTTTGAGGCAAGACAAGGGTCTCTTCAGGTGATGGGAATATTTATTAATTTGCATTAGGAGCTTGGCTCTGCAAGCAGCTGTTTTGCTTGAGGGAAAGCTGGGGCTTATTTTTGAGCCGTGTGCCTGGCTGCTCTTTATGTTGATGGAAGCCCTGTTATTTCAGTGGGGTGATTCACTGTGTTTTGAAACAATACGTGACTGAATTGTCAGGAGTAATTGGGATAATAATAATAGCTCACTCTTATCTTAGCCTGGATCACCTGTAGAGCATCATTATCCCTGCTTGGAAATAGGGATAATAGCTGGGGAAAGACAGAGCTGAGACCCAAGGTGTGTTGAACCGTGCAGTGCTGGGGACTGATTCCATGTGGGAGTTACCTCCAGCCAGAGCTGGGGACCGTGATGGGGAGCACAGGGCTTGGCACAAATGCAATGAATCCATGGTCTCAGCTGGGGTTTGGTTGGAGCTGTTGGCCAGGTGGTCCTGGCTGCAGGCTGGTCATACCCCTCCAGCCAGGATTTTAGCAGGGAGAAGGTTTGTTCTTGGGGTTGCTCTGGGGCACCCCCAGCAATGGAGGGGGCCACCAGCTTTTCAAAGATTTGCAAGCCCAACTCAACATCTACCTGGAGCCAAAAGATTTGCTGCATCTTGGCCCTGCTGTGCCTTGCTAGATGGATGTGGGGACCCTGTGTTACTTCAGCAGTCTTGGGGTGACAGCAACTCCCGTGGAAATGTTGTTTCTCAGAAGGATACCTCTATTGTCAGCTGTGTCCCTGTCCTATGCCAGCACCTGACAGAAGCAAGAATCTAATATGGAGCATCTCTTCAACTTTACCCTCCTCCTCTGCCCCAGTTAGCTTTCAGCCTCCCTATGTTTAAGGCCAGAGATGGGGCATTTGAGGAGGGCATGAGATTGATGCAAACCCATGTGCTTGATTAAACGTCTCTGCCTTATTTCTTTTTGTGGTGAGGAGCCAGGATGCCCATGCAGGCTCCTTTTATGCTCCATGGGGGCTCCTCAGGACCTTCCTGCAGGTATCCTCCCCCCAGCAAGCCACGTATTTATTTTCTGCAGCCAGGCCACGCGAGGCTGGCACTTGTTTGGCATTTACATTGAGTGAAACCTTATAACTTTAATAAGATGTAAACCGTGTCGCACATCTCTGCCGTCGCTTGGCAACCCTGCAGTAATGGCCCAAACAAAGCCTTTCCGTGTGGAGGGAACACTAAATCCTATTGTGGGATAATGCTGCTCAGCCAGAGCTGGTATCTCTCCTGCAGCCTCCTCAGCCTGGACTCTGCAGCTGGGATGAGCCCCTGCCCCACTGCAGAGTGGTTCCTGCCTCACTGTGCTTTTGGGGGAAGATGTTTTTGCTGGCATGGGGCTTCAGGGTGAGAACTGGGTCTTTGGGATGTGCTAGGGAGCCTTGAAGGGCTAGGCTGAAGACTGGTAGGTTCCCAGTTCTGAACAGGCTTGTCAGCCAGTGTTTGCCTCCAGCTGTGCTTGGATGACCTCCCACAAAAGTCCTGCATCAGGATTGGCTGAGGAAAAGATGCTGGGGTAGATCCTCATCTGGCTTATCTCAGATGGTTTCAGTCATTTTTCAGTGTCTTATTTTAGAATTCCCACGTCCTTTTCTCTTCCCTCTTATCCTGCCCTTTCATGTCTCCTGTCATCCTGCTGAGCCAGGGGCCAGTTTTGCCTCCTAGTGGTGGTGCCAGGCTGGGGCCAGGTGTGTCCTTTGGCCCCCCTTGCTGGCTCACAGCTGTGTGTGGAGCCCTGGGGATCCCTGCTGGAGCGGGGCTGTCCTTGTGCTGCGGCGCAGAGATGTGATGAGCTCAGCTAAACCCGTGCTCAAACCCTGCAGTTTTATTTGGATGGTGCTCACGTCGCTGAGCAGGGAAGCACCTGCAGCAGGGTGTGAAAGCAGCATTAATAATGATGGCAGCCCTGAGCAAATCTGCCCTGGTGGTTAGATAGGGCTTGGTAGTGAGACAGCAAAACGAGGGTGTCCGTGAGTGGTACCTTGTTCAAGTGGTCTCCTAAAGATATTTTGGAGAGGGCTTGGCACAGGGTGGCAGCTCCAGCACTAGCTGAGAAGAGAGCAGCTTGCACACACTCCCTCCTTCATGCTTGCTGCTGCCTTCCCCTCCTCCCATGATGTGATGGTCATGCCTTATCCCACTGGCTGGAAGGGCAGGCATGTGCTGTACACCCAGCTCTTCAGCAGATGAGCTGAGCTATGTCTCTGTGAGGATTTTTATCTTCTTTTAATGCATGGACCTTCGGGTAGGTGTGGGAGTGTCTGGCTGTGCCTTGAGTGCTCTCATTGCAATCCAGTCATGACTGGGCATGGGGGGACTCCTGCCTGCAGACATTTGCCTGCTTGCAGATTATCCCACCATCTCACCTGCCCTGGTTCACCTGCAGTGGTGGCAGCTAGGTGCAGTCTGTGGTATGTAAAATCACATGAGATCAGCCCAGGAGCTCCTTCCCCTCTTCCCACTTTATCCCTGCAGTGTGCCCCAGCACACATGACAAAAGGAAGAAAGAACACCACCCTGAACATCCACTAAGCAAAAGAAGAGATTTTCCCTCTCCTTCAGCCCTTAGGCTGATCTGCAGGTTTTTGGGGTGAGGCGTAATGCCTGTTTAGATGTTACTGTGCTAGGCATGGTGTCCCCAGGCTGAGCCCTGAAGAGCTGTTGATCCAGCCCCACTGACTCCAGCCCCAGCACAAGGGCTGCACTGAGAGGACTCCCAAATCCCTATGTTCTTGTTCCTGTGACACCAGCCAGGCTGAGGAGGAGTATCTGAGGGCAAAAGTTGGCTGGGGAGGAAGTGGTGGAAGAAGTAGTGGTGATTTCTGGAATGTGGTTAAGTAGCAGCAAGCTGAGGGTGGGCAATGGGGAGCAGTGACTCTCTTTTGGGTAGGATGCTCAAAAGCACTTGTAGTTGATGAGAGTGCACCAGTGGGCACCTCTACTGACACACTCACTGTGGAGCAGAGTGCCAGCCTGCCTGGACACTCCATTTCATGGTCAAAACCAGCTTGTGAAATGCTGTGGAGCTGGAATTTCCTGCTTGTGTGACCACTACATTCAGCTTTGCTTCCCATGGTGGTGTGGACAGCAGCATCCTCAGTGCTCAGCCCATTTCTCTGATGCCTGTTTTTTGTTGCTCCCCTGCAGGTGGAGGCGGAGGACCACCAGGACGTGGTGGTTTATGACCAGAGCACGCGGGACGTGGCCGGCTTGGCTGCTGACAGCTTCCTCTCCATCCTCCTGGGCAAGCTGGACAGCTGTTTCCACAGTGTCTCCATCCTCACAGGTAGGAGCCCTGGGTTGCCACTTCATCTCATGCTCCAGGCTAAGGAGCACTCGTGCCCTTAGCCTGGACTGATGGAGCTGTGGCTGTCCATGTCCATGTGCACCCTCTTCCCTGGCCACCGGTGGCTGTGGGGGAGGAAGGCAGCCCTGCATGCAGCCTGAGGAGGCTCAGCCATGCTGGCACCACTGGGTTGTCCCCGTGCCTTAGTTCCTTGTACTGCCCATCTCCCTGCCACTGCACCCAGCAGCCAGGGTGAATGAAAGGAGGGCACAGAGGGGCTGTGTGGTGATCCAGCCATTCAAAAGCTGCCCTTTGTTCTCCCATCCTTGTGTTGCTTAATCCCTGGTGAATGTGCCAAGGACCAGACCTGGTTCAGGCACTCTGCTGCCTCTTGCTGCTGTTAAAGGGAGGGCAGGAGAAGAAATCCATGGATGTACAGGGAAGGAGAAGGATGGCAGGGGCAGAGGGTCATCTCTGAGTGAGTCAGGGTCTGCTGGAGATGATGCTCTCCGGGCACAAATGTGCAGGCAGGAGGAGGCACGTGCTGCCCTAATTACAGCCCTTCTGCAGTGAGGCAAGTGACTGATGAATGAAAAGCTCCGACCCAGCAGAGAGGAGAAGAGAGGCAGGGAACTGCCTGAGGGAGAGCTGAAGATGCCTTTGATTCCCCTTGGCTGGGGCAGCCAAGCATCTGCCCTGATGGCTGCTACCTCTGAGCTTTGTGCCCACGGATGGGTGGGAGGCACTGCCCCATGCAGCCCCTCAGTCCCACTGCTTTGGGGCTGGGGCAGAGGATACTAGCCTCTGTGCCCTGGGACATTGCAGGGATGGAGGGACACATCCGTGACTCTGCCATGTGACCCTGCCACACCTGCAGAGTGACAGAGCCTGGGAAGGGGGAACTGTGGGGGAAGTGGCACGGACAAATGGCATTCAAGGCGCCCTGCCCATGCAAGGCAGGGGTGAGTGCTGCTGAATTAGAGCAGCTGCATTGCGATGGGGAGACCAGAGCAGAGCAACAGCAGGATTGAATCCCCCAGACCTGGGTTCTAGCAACAAAAACAAGCAGGGACTACATGAAATCACGTTAAAGCTAATTACTGTGGCCTGGGTTGCAGGAGCTCTGCTGAGGCCAGTGCTGGAGGATGCCTCCCTGAGCTGGCTATGGCAGCCCCTGGCCTGCCTCAGTAGCTGTGCCTGCAGTTCCAAGGTCACTGTGGCATAAACTAGGGCACAGCTTGGAGTATGGTGCAGGAGAAGGAAGAGGTGGATTCAGTTGCATCTGGGAAGGAACCTGCTTAGTCATAGGGATGGGTCAGGAAATAGCCTTGGTGGTGTGACCCTGGCACCCTCTAGCCCGGTGCTGCTTTCTCAGGGCTGGGTGAGGAGCCAGCTGTGTGCTGGCTGCAGACCCCTGCGCCCCACACCAAGTCTGCCTGGAGCTGGACAGGGCTGTGTGAGGCAGCCCTGAAAACCCTGGAGCCTTTTCCTGCCTTAGGGCAAGTGGAGGCCTGGGGGAGCCTGGTAGTCCAAGTGCCCCCCAGCTGCATGCACAGCACACACCAGCAGTGTGCCACCACCAAACCCCTGCCAGCAAACCTGCTGTCCCCCACTTGGGCACACACCTCCTCCATCATCAGGACAGCCATCTCCATCCTCCCGGGCTGAGCAGCCCAGAGCCCTAGCAGGAGTGTGGGTGTGCTAAGCACCAGGCAAAGCTCAAGCCTCCCAAATTAAAAGTGCAGCAGGGCCTCAGCCTGATGTGGAACCCGGGCCACCAGCAGGTGGAAAAAACTGGAGCTGAAATGTGGAACACTGGGTCATGGCGGCGGCGTTTCACATGGAAATCATGACTGGAATGGCTGTGCAGAGCATCCAGGGGAGGCTGGGCATGCTGCTGACAAGCACAGCTCCCTCCTCCCTGTGGTGTGGGCAGAAATGGGCTGGTGTAGAGACAGCTCTGAGTGCTTGGGGGGTCTGGGGCAGGATGTGTGAGTGGGCCTGATTCTGAACCCTTGTCCTTGTGGGGTTTAACCCCTCGGTCTGTCCACTCCGGCCTCAAGCACCTTGTCCTGCCCCAACCCATTTGGTGTCTCAGAAGAGGTGCCTGAGCCCTCCTTGAGATGCCTTGTGGTCCCAGCAGGTTGGCAAGGGCTGCTGAAATCTCAGCCAGTGGATGCCTTTACCCCAGGAAAGCTGTCCTGAGGGTCCCCAGTTCAGCGTGGCAGCCCTACACAGTCCCTCTGTGCTGCCCAGCTCTCTCAGCCCCACAGATGCTGTGGTCTGTGCCTCCGTGTCCCCATCTCCTGCAAACACCAGGCTTGGCTGTCCTTGCTCACCTCCAGGCCAGCGACCTCCTGACCCTTGAAGCAGCTGATGGAGGCTGCTGGGTGAGGGCAGGGGAGCTGGGAGTGCCAGGACTGGTGCCAGGGACTCCTCAAGGGTTAACAGCCCAGCAGCAGCGATTCCAGTGGCTGGCAGGGAAGAATCTGAGTCAATTATTCCCAGTCTTGGAAATCATCAGCTTCTCTTCTTCTTTCTTTCTTTTTTTTTTTTTTTTATTGTGTAAGTATAAATAGTGCTGCTTGCTGCTTGCTGCCCTCCATCCGTGGGAGCAGAAAGACTGTTGATTTATATGGTTTTCCTGACATCACATGAAGTGGTGGAAAACTGAATGGAGCCAACATTTTTCCTGCATTACGTAATGCCCCCTCCCTCCCAGCCCAGCTCTGCTATTCCTGCAGGAGCCTGACTGTTCTTTAACCTTTGTTTACTTCAGCACAAACCCTTGATTTTTTGCTTTTTTTTTCTGCTTTTTTTTTTTTTTTTTTTTTTTTTAACTTTGCTCCATTTTTCCTCCATTATTCTTCCCCTTTGCAATCACCCGCTTGGTTTTTATTAAGAGGCATTATCTGCTTGTGAAGCAGTAGCAGCAGCAGTCTGGCTCCACTGCTCCCTGACAGCTCCCATGTGCCAGCTCTAGCACTGGAGCCTGTCCAGACCCCTGTGTGGTGCTGAGCTGGTGGGTGCTGAGCTTCACCAGCTCCTCTCCATTTGTCCAGCTGCAGCAGGCAGGGTGGAGATTTTCTTCTGTTGCTATCCAGTGGCTAAAAGCGACAGCTGGGGGTTTGGGATGTTTGTCCAGGTGATGCTCAGTCACCCATCCTGTCCCTGTCTGGTCCTTAGGCTGAGCACCAGGCTCCTCTTTCCGTCCAGCTGGAGATTAAACCAGGGTGGCCAGCAGTGGTGGGGCTTGGGACGCCCCTTTCAGGACAGAGGCTCTTTGGGCTGCAGCTCCACGTTCTGGGGGAGCCTCAGCGCTGCCATATCGTGCTCTGACCTGAAACAGGCCCCTCCATGGCGTTCTGAGCCCGAGTCATGAGCTTTTCATCTGGCTCGGGAGCGCCTGTGAGATCATCTTCAGCCCCCCTCCCCCCGCTTTTGTACCAATTCTTCAAGGAATGTTTAAATTTTCCAGCCCTGTTCTTTCTAAATTTGGAGCGTCTGTTTACTCCCAGGATTCGGAAAGAATGTAACAATATCATCATCACAGATCCCTTCGCTCGCCATCCTCCTCAGAGAGCAGGCTGGCCATGACCCAGCTCCTCTCAGCCCAGCCGTGCCACGGCCATCCAGCACGGCCCTAGAGGTGGGAACTGCATGGCTGCAGAGACCTGGGTGGGGGCTGAGATTTCGGGGATTTCAGGGGAATCTACCGGAGACAGGTGACTGTGCCGCAGGGAAAAAGAAGTAGCGAGAAAAGGAAAGGGGATTTCCATTGCAGGAGCTGACTTGGGCTGCCCAGGCATGAGTGGGTTTAGCACTGAGGCGCTGGCTGCAATTATTTTAGGCAAGAGGACTCAGAGATAGATTTTTTAATTTAAAAAAATAAAAGGAAAAAAAAAAAAAAAGAATGAAAGAAAAACCACTTTTTTTTTTTTTTTTTTTTTTTTTTTTTTTTTTTCTGTATAGGGACAGTCCTAAAAAGAGGTTAAACATCAGGGCAACTGAACATGACTTTGCTCATCCTTGGCTGAAAATTCCATAATGCTTTCTTGTGTGGTGTTGGGGAGAAGCCACATGCCAGCCACGCACATCCCTTGCTGCCTGCTCTTCTTGAAACATATTGGGCTGGAGCTATTCTGGAGGAAAAGAGAAGATGAATGAAGAAAGCCAAGCTAGGCTTGGCTTTTCACACATTAGGTGTGAAAGCAGGGCAGAGGCAGGGCAGAGCAGAGGGGGCTTGCCTTCAGTCCGAGTCTCAGAGGCTGGAGTGACAGCATGTGCATCCAAAGCTTGGCATGGTATATGCTGAAGATAAAAGCTTAGCAGGATCTAGAACCAGGATTGAGGTGTCTTTACAAACTCAATGTAAGAAAAAAAATAAGCTAAAACCTAAGAAAGAAAATACCCCAAATACCCACAATTTGATCACAGAATCAGAGAATATTCTGAGTTGGAAAGGACTCACAAGGATCATCAAGTCCAACTCTTAACTGAATGACCCATACAGGAATCAAACCCTCAAATCTACAGCCTTAGGTGTATTAGCACAATACTCTAACCATGTGAGTCAATCTCAGGGTTCATCAGTCACAAGCTGTCTGATGGGAGTGGGAAGGCAGGACCCGATTGTGACTGGCAATTTGATGGTCACATTCCTTAAGCATTGGGGCTATTTCAGGTACCCTCAGGCTGTAATATCTAAGAGCACTTGGGGGCTTACTGGCATGAATCCATTAGAAGTAGCTGCAAAATTTTTCTTTGGGTCTGATTACTATCCCTGAGCCTCCTGCAAGCACCTCGGTCCACTTGTGGCCATCTCCATCCCAAAGCATACTGTGATGAATGCAAAAAGCAGATGCTTGGCTGGCAGGAGTGTGGGTATGAATAAGGAGGGTATGGGAGTGGAATGAAATAGAAAAAAGAGCTCCCATGGGACTCTCAATTTCTTGCTTTTCCCAGATTTGGGAGTTTTGAAGAGCCAGCTTTGTAAATAATGTGAATGGGGATTCTGGTCATTCTTCATCTAGAATGGCCCATATGATGGTCAGGACTGTAAGAAGGGCTGTGCAGGGGCTTACATCCAGTTTTTTTTCAGGCTGTCAGTGGTGAGGTGCATGGGGATTACCTGTGGCCATGTTTTTCTTCTGACTGTCCAGAGGACTGGAGGCAGTGTGCTGATACTGGCCTAGGGGGAAAAGCATTTTCTGAAAAATCAAATGGGAGTACCAGGGTTTGTGATTTTTACAATCCTGGACATTTAGGTAACTCTCTGAACCTCCCTTCCTCTCATGCAGAACATCCCAGGAGTAGTTGCTTCCTTTCCTACAGTAAAGCCATCTGGGACCAATTAGGCCAGGGCAGGACTGTGTTTTCTTGCCCTCTAGCCCCTCTTCAGTGGGTGCTGGCATCCAAATTCAGACACTCAGCCTGGCGGGTGCCCTAGGGAGTGCTCCCAGTCCTTTCTGTCCAAGACACAGAGTAAGATCCCCTCTTCTCACCCTGAAGCACAAGCAGGAGATGCCTGGGAGGCTTTTAGCCCCGGCAAGAGCAGCGACTGCATCCCTGGGAGGGGTTAAGCCAGGTCACGTATGTGCAGGGCTGATTGTATTCCAGACCTATGCTCTAAACCTCCCTGTTTAGCAACGCTGTCGTCAGACAACTTGTTTTCCCGATTCTATAATTACCCTGAGGAGTTTCCCCTCCCCCTCTGGCCGTGTTTTTAACCATTGGACCCAGAAAAGGCAAGCAAAAGGGTCAAAGGCAGAGTGGGACAGAAGAGAAGGGGCTTAGGGAAGAGCAGCCCTCTGGTTGCTATGCCTTAGAAAACTGCTGTGTAATTTCGTTTCTCATTTCTGGAAGGTCAGTGAGGGGAAGGCAACTTCCCCAGTTAGAGATCCTGATGGGCAGGAGCCACTGCCCAGTTACAGTTTCCTTCCTTTTGAGAAATCTGCCTCCCCTCATCCGCCTCCCCCTTTTCCCTGGGCCTGTGCTGCATGCTTGCAAAAGGTCGTCACTGGCAATTATTACCAGGTCCCAGTGCTGGGTGGAGAGAGGAACTGCTGGCCCTGCCCAGCTGGGCTTGTGCCAGGCCATAGGCACTGTCCTGACAGAGTATATAGGTGCTGGACAGGGACTCATCCTGCTCCCTGCTCTTGCAGGAGGATTACATGAGTCTCTCCAACCCATTGCAGCAGATGTTTTTCCAGTGTATGCTGTGGCAATGAGAGTGAAGTGAGGCTGACAAGACTGAGCATCTCCCTCTGGATGATGCATCTCTTGTCTGCTGAATAGGGGCTGGAGGCAGGATGGGTGACATCCTGGCCAGGAGGAGCACCTGGAAAAAAGAGACAAGGGGCAGCAGCTGATACATGGAATGTATTTTTGCAGTGCTGCCTTGTGCCAACCCCTATACTGGTTTTAGCAAAAGGCTGAAGAAAATGGGGAGAGGGCAGAGAGGAGGGTGCTGCCTGGGGAGTGGTGGCTGCAGGTGGCATCTTCACGTGGCTGGACTTTGCACTGGTGGAGGAAGGGGGCTGCTGGCTTTCTGTGCTTGCTTGTCTTTTGCTGAGGATCAGAGGGGTGTGGGACACAGGTAAGCCTCCTGCTTTGAGGTCTACTTGGTGGTGTCATACCCAGCTTCCCACCTGGTGCTCCTAGGAGACCTGAACTGAAATCTCAGTCCAAACACATCCTGAGGATCTTGGCATTACCAAAATAACTTGTGCCCAGGGCTCTTGGAAACCTGAGGAAGATGTACAACCTGAGGGCAGTGAGGAAAGGCAAATTTTGTTTGTGCATCTCTGGGTCAGGGGCAGGTTGAATATTGCACACCTTAATTCACCACATGCTTCCTGCATGACCCAGTGACCCTGGCAGAGTGGCTAGGTCCCTCCAGCAGACCCCCAGCCATGGCCACCAGAGCAGGTCACAGCTGGATCACCCACCAGTACGGGGAGAACACTGCTGGTGCAGTGGCAGTGGGACACAGAGGGATCCCCATCCCTGGCAGGTCCTGGCACTGGCCACCAGCATCATGCACCCTCCCTTGTAGTGACAATGGTGGCAAATGTGGGGGACCACAGATCGCCCTGGGGACCTGCTGTGGTAGTCACTTCCCGAGCATGGCTTGTGGGGAAGGCTGCTTCTCTCTTCCAGCCTAGTTGGAGCATGCTTTGAATTTTATCCAACCTCTGACCCACATCTGATAATAATCAAACCATATTTGTTACAACAACAAGGCTCGTTAGGAGGCTGGCTCCGCTCGGGGTGGGGGGGAGGAGACAGCACTTAGTTAATGCCAATGACCTCATCTCATGTGATGTCATTCAAAGGAAAAACACTGAAGTCACTCACATATGGCTCAGCCTGGGGTTTTTCAGCCCATAAAGCTTCAGATTTTCAAAGGCACAATACATGCCCCCCCTTCTCTCCCCCGCTTACTATAATCCTGAATGATTTTCTGGAGGCCTGGGCTCAGACCAATAAACTCGTAAGGAGCTGTGTGGAGATGTATTAAGGAGTCCTGCGGGTGGGAAGCGGGGGACAAGTAATTTTCTCCCCCAGAACAAATGCAAAGAAGAAAATACATCATCCCCCACCTGCTTCAGAAGCCACTAGAGATGGATAGACCCCCAGTGAGACCAGGAAAAGCCAAAAGGCCATTCCTACATGTCCCCCCTCTTGCTGGAGTTTTGCATGTGAGAAGGCTTTGGCAGAGGGTACATCTCCAGACCATGGTCCTCACACACAGATGTGAGCAGCCCAGTGCCAGCAGCCCCTTTTCCTGCCAGCTGTTGGAACCCATTCATCTCCAGCTCTTTGGGACCCTCCAGGATGAGCATCCTCCTGGGTAGTGCTCACAGTAGAGATATTAAGGGGCAAGATGAGCTGGTCATTAGGGACCTGCTGTCTCGTCCCCAGGTCTGCCCTGCAGCAGAGAGCCCGGGAGAAGTTATTTAATCTTTTGTGGCTCAGTTTCCCTCTAGGGAAACTGAGATCATGGCATTGCCCTTCCTGGTGCAGAGTTCAGAGCTGAACATCGCCCAGGGAGTGCACGTTGGAGCCGCTGTGGAGAGGGGGTGCAGCCGTGGGGTGCCTTCACGGTACGGGGAGCAGCAGGGAGCCGGGTTGGAGGGTGGTGCTGCATCCCCGCTTCGTTGTGGGGGTTTGATGGCACACCGCCCTGGCAGGTGCTAAAACGAGGTGTGGGCATGAGCTTCCTCCCACCGCGTTCCCGTGCCCGCAATAACCGCGCGGGGCCAAAGCCGGCGCGGTGCAGCGATCCATCTCCCGGCGCGGCCGCTCGCTGCGGGGGGCTTCGGGCAGGCGAGAAAATCGCGGTTGCGCCTTTAAGCGGGGAGCGGAGCATATGTCAGGCCGGCGTTGTGCTGCGTGTCTGTGTGCTGAGTAAGGAATGCGGCCGCATGCCTGACCCGTTAGCTATGAGCGCGGTACGGGCGCGCAGCGAGCGCGGCGGCGGATGGGGCGGCTGCTGCCGGGCTGAGCTCACTCGGGCTGCAGCGGGCGGCCAGGAGGGGGGCGGCCGGGGAAAGGGGGCTACGCCGAGCCCCCGTACCCCGCTCGGCTTCTTTTTAATGGCTTTTATTTTTTCAGCCTGAAGGCTGGAGCCGGGGGGAGGCTGGCGTTGCTCTGCCGCAGGGGCGCTTTTTTTGGGTGGGGGTTTAGTATTTTGTTTGCCCGCCAGCTGTTGTTTGGCGCCGGTGAGAGGTGCCCCCGCGAGCCGCAGCCCAGCTGCCTGGATGCCCGTGGATGTAATGATTGCTCCCTCCGAGGACCAGTTCTGGACAGACATGCGCGAGGGGCAGATGAAGCTGAAAATAAGGGTGCGGAGGATGAAGGAGAGCAGGGACAAGAGAGGTTTGTCAGCCGGCCCGGCGCCCTTCTTTCCGATGGGGACGGAGCGGGAAGAGGGGACTGCGCCGCCGGAGCCCTGCTTTGCCCGGGGGCCGGAGATCGCCTTTGCCGAGTGGCCGGCGGGGAGCGGAGCGCGGTGCTGGCGATACAAAGAGCGCAGGCAGCTGGCGAGCGGGGAGCTGGAAGCGAGCGGGGAGCGTGCGGAGGGGAGCGCGGCGGAGCGATGGCCAGTGCCTGGCTAGGGGCGATGTGCGCGGCGCTGGCGGAGGCGGCCGGGCTGGGACGGGAGCTGCACTGACAGGGCAGCTCCTTCAGGCAGGTGAGCGGCTGCCTGCGGCGGGCAGAGGCATCTGCAGCGGCCCCGGCGCTGCGCAGCCCTCCCACCCGCTGCGGAGACTGCTGGCCGCGGGGACCGCTGCGGACTCCGCCGAACCCTTCGCCGTCCAGGCAAGCTTGGCGAGGGCGCGGACGGAGCGGAGAAGGGAAGGAGGAAAGCTGCGGGAGCCAGGAGGATCTGCCGCCAGCATCTCTGCGCCCTCGGGCGCCGGGTTGCGGAGGCGGGGGGGGCACCGGGCAGAGGGGAGTGCGCGGGGCGAGGACGGGCGAGGGCGGCGGGGAGAACAAGGGGCCATCGGCTCCGAGCGCTGCGCTGCTGTCCGCACCCGGGCAGCTGCCCGCCGGAGCCATTTCGCTTCACCAGCGCTGCCCTGCCTGCCCATCTGGGGTGGTTTCTTTCAGAAAGGGGTTTTGCAGTGTTTCCACCCCCCAGTGTCAGGGCAAAGGGCGCGCGGAGGAAGGGGACATAAACTGGAGCAGCTTAAAAATCTGCCGAGCCTGGGATGACCTAGATTACCGAAGGGTTGAATCAAGCGACTTCCCCTCCATCACCACTTAAAATGGGAGGCTGCTAAAAGTGCTTGACAGGTTTTTGTGGTATAAAGCACATAACCCAGTGATGGTGTCATTAGTAATAAGTCACTCCTGGAAATGACACATTTTTCTTTACTTAGAACGAGTGAGGCTGGTCCAAAGCAGGCACAGTCACCAGAGGAAAATCAAGCTCAGCAGCTCGAGGAGTATGTCCATGGTTGTGTAGGTGGAGGGCTTCCTTTCTGCTGCTTTTCATTTTTTTAAAGATGTTTTCCGTTTCTTTGGGAGAATGGGAGCAGCCTGCAAGGCATGGGGAGCTGGCACAGGTTGGGAGGCAGCAGGGCACTATAGCAGCAGATGGACAGAGGCTGTTCGGGGTGGCCGTTGGGGAAACAGGGAATGCATATGAATCCATAATAGGGCTGATTCATCAGCTTTCTCATCCCCACTGCCTGGGAAAAAAAAAAAAAAAAAAACCAAAACGAACCAACAGTGGGGTGATGAAATTTTGTGCCAAATGAGGGGATGGTGAAACCTGGGCAGGGGAGTGGGAGAGTGGAAAAAGAGACTGATTAAAAACTGGACATCTTTCTCCAATGTGCTGAGGTGGGGGGACATAAAAGAGCATCAGCCAGGAGAGGGCAAGCTGGGCAGGCTGCAGCACCAGATTTCATCAGGCTTGTGGGAAGGATGCGCAAGCAAATGGGTTGTGTCCACATCAGGCGTTGCTGGGAGGGATGGGCAAAATCAAAGGGGACTACAGTACCAGGGAAACAGTGAGGATGGAGGCAGGGGGAAAATTCAGGCACGTCCCAGGCAGCAGGAAATGCTGACAAAGCCGCGGAGCTCCCTGGAGCACAGTGAGTAAGGGTGGCAGTAAGCAGTGTTTCATCATGCCGCCTTTAGCTGCCGGCACCAGCAGGCTCCCACCCAGCACGAGCGTCAGGGAGATGGCGTTTTGCAAAGAGGGATTTTCCCAGCGGCTCTGGGGGTTGATGTGCAGCTTGCCAGGCCCCTCCATTTTCTGTCCTTCAACTCAACCTGCGGCAGAGATGCTCAACCAAGCGCTCAGTCATAAGAAAGCTGAGCATTTACAGGTGAGGGCTGCGGTTTTGCAGGTCCCTCCAGCTCTTGTCATCTGCTGTACCTGAGTTCAGCAAGGTGCTTTAACACTGGGGGTGGATGGATCAGAGTGCTGGGAGCAGCATGTCCCCCAGAGGGCTGGGTGCTGCAGAGAGGGTCTCCAGGCCCCATCCTGGCCACCAAGACAAGGCAGCAGCGAGGGAGCCGTGCCGGCGTGGCGACTGCTCCAGCAGCAAGCCGAGGCGCGTGCTCGCTTGCATGGCCCGCTGCTCCTCGCCACGTGCCAGCCTGGCAGCAGCTCCAGCCACCGCAGGCATTTTAATGAGAGCCGGGCAGAGCCTGGCCTCTCAGCCCCCCCAGCTGCCAGCAGCTCCAGCGGGCAGAGGGTCTCCAGCACAAGCACAGACACAAAACTCGTTGGTGGGGCTGCGGGCTGCCGCAAAACCTCCGGCAGCTGCTTGGGGAGCCGGAATCTGAACAGCTCCAGCTGCTGCTCTCTAACTCTCGTTACTGCAGTGCTGAGGGTGGGCTTTAAAACACATTTTTAATACCCCTGTAGGTCTCCTTCTAGCTTCCGGTGTGGGAGCTGGAGTGAGGAGTGGGTTGTGGCAGCTGCTGGCCCAGGGAGGATTTCCAGCTCTGGATCTCCTCCTCCTTGCTGCCACAAACTGATGGCACAGCAGAGTGACATGTCACCTCTTCCCTGTTTCTTGGTGAGGATCTTTGAGCCTGCAATGCACAGGGGAGGCTGCTGAGCAGGACATGCTGTTCTGTGTGTCTTGTGGGGAACTTCTATGAGACTCATGGGGCTGGGAGTGTTCAAGAGGCATGTGGCTCTCTTGAAGAACAATTTTGGGGTGAGGCAGGTGCCCTGGGCAGCCCTTTCACAGCTTCTTGCAGTCAGCAGGGCACAGCATCAAGGCCAGAGCTGTTGGGTTGATTCAGAAGCCTTTGAAGGAGGAGGTGAGTCCATGGGCTGGAGATGAAAGCACAGAGTGCAGCCATCAGAGCAAGGTGTGAGAGGCTTTTCAAGCCCCAGCTCCACTTTACACCTCCAGCCTAGAAAGAAGGCCTCAGTGCAGGGAGGGACACAGGGAACAACCGGGAGCTGGGATATTCATGCTTCGTGTGTCCCACACCTTCCTTTTATCCTCAGCAGTGTCTGTGTCAACATCTCATGCAGCTTAATGGATTGTAGATCCCTAAAGTTGAGGCTTATCACCAGGAGGAAAATAATGCCACACCACATCCCTGTCTTTAGCCAGGACTTTGTCACCTTCGATGTCACCTTCTCTGCACCACCACTGCTGCCCAGCCTTGGCAGAGAAGGGCACAGTGCAACTCACAAGTGACAGATATTAACTATGATGTTGCCAGTGACCCAGCTATGACAAGGATGTCCCCAGAGACCACCTGAAGGTGACAGCCAGGGCAGTGGAGGGTTCCCCAGCTGTGCCAGGGTCCCAGCTCAGCAGTGCAACATCTCTGTCCTTGCTTCTTGTAATCTCCTTCCATGGCTGTGTTTTTGTTCATTTTGGTTACAGCCGTCTCAGGGCTGTAGGCAGACACTGGTGCAGGGACTGCAACCTCACTGTGCAGTTTGCTGCTGGAGGGGAGGAGCCACACGGCTCCCAACAGTCGCAGCAGTGCAGGTACCACAGCAGCCTGTTCAAAGAAGCTGCTGGCATCTTCCCCCTGGCCTGATGGACAGGCTCAGGGAGGATTCCCAGGCTGTATGCCTTCCTTCTGCTGCATCTGTTCTCAAAATAAATCCAGTTTCACTGGGAGGTTATCATAGATGTTCATCTGAAAAATGTGCAGAGGCAAAGATGGGCATAGGGCACGAGTTGTGGTGTTTTCCTCTCTCCTCTGTTTTACAGAAGGGCCATGCAGAGCAGGGCTGGGGGCTGGCCCAGAGGGGTCTCTGCAGGGCACAGCAGGAGGTGGAAGGGTGGTCAGCACCCTGTGAGTGAAGCCTCGGGTGGGGGAGATATGAGGTCTCTGTTGTTGCACTCTTCTGGCACTTAGTTGCTGCAACACCCTTGCCTCAGTGTGATTTTCACTTCCAGGAGGGTGATTTTCACTTCCTAGGCCTCCTAGAACCTGCCTGATGCTGGTTCATGGCTCCTCTTTCCTCCGTTTTCAGCAGCAGCAGTGAAAACATCCCCATTTTTTTTTCTGGTTCCCTTCCCTTCCAGTTCCCATTTCTCTTCCAGGGCACCATCTCTGCCTCAGGTAATTGCAGTAGGCAGACACTGTTTTTTCCAGAGAATGGTTTTGAGTGCCCTTCATGTTGGAGCCAGGAGCAGCTCACTGGGCCCTGCCACACAAGGACCAGCTGCTCCCCAACAAGCCCTCACCAGGGTAGGAGAGCATCCAGAAGAAACCAGAGATCCCCAAACACCCACTCCATGACAAATACAAATCTTTCCTGAGCTTAATTCCACACATGCCAAGAGAAATGGTGCTCCTGGCACCAGCACTGCGAATAAAACAGGAAAGGCTAGTACTGGAGCTAGCCTGGCTCCTCACCTCATTGGGCTCTGCTGCTCTTTCCCAGCAAAATCTGAGTTCATGGCCTGGGGCATAGAGGGGACAAAAGCCCAGGTATCAGTTGGAACCCAGCCAGGGACACCCGCTGCCTTTGGGATTGTTTGAAGAGCTGCTTCGCTTTCTAAAAATGAAAGGCATGCTGGAGCAGCCGCTGCAGGGTGGGGTGAGCACAGCTTCCATGTTGGGATGGTGTCAAGTACCCAGCCTCATCTCTAGGGTTTCCCCCAAGCCCAGGCTACCCTCAGCAGCTGCAAGTCTGGGGGAGATGAGGACAGGTGGGCTGGGAACATGCCTGGACTCCTGGACACAGGGTTGAAGCTTTGCTTAGGACAAGTGAGGTGAGCTATGGACATCGTTTCAGGTGCCAGCTGTGGCAGCCTGCCCTGGTAGGCACTGCAGCTGAGGGTGCTGCTGCCACTCAACAAACATCCCTGCCTGCTTCACAGCCCCCTCACCTCCTGCCTGGACTTCCCAGGCAGGGCTGGCAGAGGATCTGCTGCCAGCTGAGTGTGGTGGGCGCAGGCAAAGGGGAGAGAGCAGCTTGCCCTGACCTGCTTGAATTATGAGATCACCTTAAAGAGTCATACAAACTCATCCCCTGCCCTGGGCAGCTCCTGATGGATGTGAGTGACTGCGAGAGGCTGGGCACCTATGGACCAGAGCAGGCTCTGATCCCTGGGGCTGCATTTGTGTGCACCCTGCTCCCCAAAATTGTGCCATGTTCCTTCAGAAAAATTCCCACGTTGTTTCACACAAGCCCGGGGTCAGACCTGTGCCCCAATCAAACTCAACTGCTGCAGGCTTCTCTAGGGGGAACTGGAGGAAACACTTCCCACAGGTTTCTGTCCCAGCATCCCCCAGGTATCAGCACAGGGAAAGCAGGGAGGTCACATATGTCCATGCAGAGCTCTGGCTAATGATGGACTGTTCTTGGCAATGGGGACACAGTGCAGGGATGAGCAGTAACCAGAGCTATGCTGCACCTGTGCTGGCCCTCCTACTTTTGCTCTGATTCAATGTCCCAGTTGAGAGGTGATGTCATTTTGGAGGGAGCCAGAGAAGTGCTGGAAAAGATAAGGTGCTTTAACTCTACCCCTCCTGTCTTGACTGGGTTTTGAAGCTGGGAGATGTGTTAGCTGCCAGACAGGAAAACATAAGGGAGGGGAGGAAAGAGGTTTGTTGAAGGACACTGTCCCCTTAGGCCAGTGGGAGCTGACACCAGGAGGTGCTGAGATGGAGTGTGATGGAGCTCGGAACACTTGGATGTTCCCAAGTGGTGTGAGCATGATTTTGTGCAGTGCTTTGGCTTCTCCATCACCTTCATCTCACAAACATGTCAGATGGGTTGTCTGCAGCACCAGTCATGCCTCTCTAGAGTGTGGGTGCCACACCAGCAGCCAGAAGGGTACTCCAGGAGGATTAGCAGAAATGTTGCCAAAATGCTGGAGAAGGTAAATTGAGGATGGGCCAAGGCTGCCTTGCTTCTGAAGGGGAGAGGGACTGGCTCATTAAAAGGTCTGGTTTAGCTGTGGAGATGGGCCAGGGATTCTCATGGTGCTCAGTCCAGGGACTTGGGCTTTTAAAAGGATCATCCTGGTCCCTTTGACAGTCAAAGGCAGTCAAACCCCCAAGTCCTTTTGCCCTTTGGGTGATGTCAAGCTGCATCTGCTCATTCACATGACTGGGAAAACCTCAAGGGAGACTTGAGGCAGATATGACTCAAGCTCCTCTCCATTGCATTAAGCTGCCACCCAGATGTCCTCAGCTGGAGGGGAGTGAAATTAGGCCACTGCTAGCCAGACCTGGCTCTACCCTGGACTATGGGATCAGTGAGTGAGAGCCAGATCAGGATCACCAGTGGTCTTATGCAACTGTGCAGGACATGCAACAGCACCAGGGGTTGCTGAGCTATCAGGGCAAGGTTTGCAGCCCTGCTCAGGCTTTCAGGACAGGCTTTCAGGCTTTTGACCATGCCAGACACTGACAATAGCTCTGGCTGTCCCATGCCAGCTACTGCAACCTCAGCTGGGGGTTTTCTTTCAGCACTGGGCTTCAAGATGCTCAAGCCAAGTGTGACTGCCCAGCAGCTTGGTGCAGTAAACTGGACACTGCTTGCTGTCACATTCAGCAAGGTCATAGCATGAAAAACAGCAGTGGCCTGCAAGTACCATTAGGCCACCATGGTGTGGCAGAAATCACCAGCTTGGCAGGGCTGGGCAGAGAGGGTGTCTCTCAGAAATCATAATGTGTAAGTGTAGCGAGTGCAGCAAGGTTTGGGCTGACCTCCCAGACTCCATGAGCTTTGCATCTCAGTGGGTTTGCTTGTCGTCATCCTGCCCTGATGGATTTTGCTATCAAAAGGTGACCCTGTCCTCAGAATAGTAGGGAGCCAAGAAAAGGACTGTCTCTTCCTGCCTGTTTGAATAAAATTGAGGCAACTTCATTGGGGAGGGTGTGGGATGCCTCACATGTGCATTAATATCCAGCTGTGACAGGGAAAAATCACTGGTTCTCCATTCCTTCCTCCGTGTGCATGTCATGGCCATCACACTGTATGTGCACTGGTTCTTGGTGGCTCGTTGCTCCTGGAGGCTCTGCTCCCAGGGCTGCAGGGTTATCACCACTTTGGCCCCAGCCCAGGGTTGGGGTGCCAGGTACTGATGATCTTGGCCTTGCTGCTCCAAGCTCAATGTCCCCATTTTCTCCACAGGAGGCTTTGCCACCTTCTCCTCCTGCTTCCCAGGGCTCTGCGAGGGGAAGCCAGCTGCCATCCTGCCGATGAGCATCTCCCAGCCATGCTTGCCTGTGGCCAACGTTGGCCCCACGCGCATCCTGCCACATCTCTACCTGGGCTCCCAGAAGGATGTCCTGAACAAGGTACAGCCCTGCTGAGGGGACACATCTTCCCTGTCCCATTGGGGACCCCAGTCATGCAGAGGTGGAGGTATTAAGGATTCCTCTCCTTCCCTCACAGTGCCCTTTAAAAGGTGCCAGAAAGGCTGTGCTGTGATGTCACACAGGGAAGGAATTTTGTTTAAAGGAAAAGCAATGATGAGAAGAAAGAAAGAAGAATTGCTGTTAAAGTGCTGCTAAGTATCTTCCTATTTGCAGCCATGAGGGAGCCAGCCAGGCGTTCTTGTCTGTGGAGGAGACACAAGGAGGGAGAGGGACCATGACACCAGACTGGAGCTGGAGACAGAAAGGAGGGAGAGAGAAATTATGTACAGGGAGTAGAAGGAAATGAAAGAAAAAAATGACAAGAATGTGAGCATGGGAGCTGGGCTGGCTCCATCAAGCCTGCTGGTAGGGCAGGAACTGGCCACTGGAGAGCCAGGGCCAGAATCCTGGGATCAAAATCCTGAGGAGCCAATGCCAGGCAGGGAAATTCATGGTTTCCTTACCTCCCCACCTCCTTGGAGGGTTTTGTTAATGTTTTGGAGCTGTGTTTTCTGCCACAATGTGGTCATGTGCTGGAGAAGGCCTCCACCCTTAACCTCATTCTGTTGCCTTTGGATAGAGCATCTTCTGGCCATATTGGTTAATGTAGGATGCTACCAGCGACCCGCTTCATTCTTTGATGAGATGTCTCCATTCTCCCTCAGCTGATACTTTCACAGTTTTCAGACAGAGTTTTTGCTAATTTTCTTTCTTGTATTGTCCTGTTCCTCTCATACTGAGGTTGTGGGGTTTTCCCCTTTGGGACTCCTTTCCAGGTGTCTTTGGCCTTGCTCACTTTACTTGGACCAAAATAAAGATCTGCCAAGGTTCAAACATGTCACCTAAATTGACACAAGCTTTTCAGCTGGTCTGTGCTGTATTATCATTAACTACACAGCACTAGGAGACCCACAGGAGAAAATGCTGGAATGGGAAAAGGCGTGTGCATGGCAAGACAGACCTTCAGTATGTGGTGCGAGCTGAACTCAGCTGATCCTTTGATGGCTTCTTTCCCACCAGGACCTGATGACACAGAACGGGATAAGCTATGTCCTAAATGCCAGCAACTCCTGTCCCAAGCCAGACTTCATCTGTGATAGTCACTTCATGCGCATTCCTGTCAATGACAACTACTGTGAGAAGCTGCTTCCCTGGCTGGACAAGTCCATTGAATTCATTGGTGAGCTTTTCTTATGATTGCAGACCCTTCAATTCTCAGTCTTCACAACCTGAACTCTTCTGTCCCCCTGGTCTTGCTCCCAGCAGCTGTTGTCCTCTCACACAAAGGGGCTGAGGGTTGGGGAGGAAGGCTAGAACCATTTTGCTCACCTTCATTGTTCTCTCTGTTTCCTCTGCCTTGCTCCAGACAAAGCTAAGGTGTCCAGCTGCCAGGTGATTGTGCACTGCTTGGCTGGGATTTCCCGGTCAGCCACCATTGCCATCGCCTACATCATGAAGACCATGGGTATGTCATCAGATGATGCTTACAGGTGAGTTTTCCCCTGAGGGTAGTGGGGGGTTATGCTTTATTCCAGGGAAGGAAAGCAGGCTGAGTCCAGAAGGAGAGGGTCAGGGCTCCTTGAAGCTCTGTCTTGCCTTGGCTGGGTCTCAGTAAAACCAAACCAAACCTCCCCTCATAAAATGTATGCAACAAGGAATGGTTGGGAGTGCTAAAAGGGAGTGGGAAGGTAGTGCCAGCTCTAATCCTGGAGCATCCCAAGACCCTGTGGTTCCCCAAGATCCTTTTCTTTGGATGGTCTGGTCAGAAGGTTCTTGATGATGCCTCTTCTCCCTAAAGAGGCTGAGAGTAGTGGTGGCCCTCTGAAGGACCAAGCACCAACGGGGCTGTCTGTGCCTCTCGGCAGGTTCGTTAAGGACCGTCGCCCATCCATCTCGCCCAACTTCAACTTCCTGGGCCAGCTCCTGGAGTACGAGAGGAGCCTGAAGCTCCTCAAGGCCCTGAAGTCCAAGGGCGACTGGGGCGAGGGGGATGCCCAGCAGGACGCAGCAGAGGTGGCTGAGAGCAGCCGGCATCCCCTAACACCTACCTCAGAGAAGGCCGAGGATGTGCCGAGGAGCACCGGCTCAGCATCCCCCACCAGTGACCCCGAGCGGCAGGGCGGGACCCCCAAGGTCCTGTCACCCACCAGCCTGCAGCAGGGGCTCAACGGCCTGCACCTCTCCTCCGAGCGCATCCAGGACACCAACCGCCTGAAGCGCTCCTTCTCCCTGGACATCAAGTCCGCCTACTCCCCCGGCCTGCGGCAAAACCCTCCTGGGCCCGCCGGCCCTGGAGAAGCCCCCAAACTGTGCAAGCTGGACAGCCCCTCGGGCTCGGGCAGCCTCAGCCCCTTCTCCCCGGGGGCGGACAGCCCTGAGCGGCCCGCGGGGCCCGAGCTGCTGCTGGAGGCCAAGGCGAGGCAGCGGCGGAAGCACCGGCACGCGGCGGGCTCGCCGGCCCACGGGCTCAGCCTCAACGTCGGCGGGACCTGCGCCACGCGCAAGAGCCCCAGCGAGGGACGGCTGCCGCCGCGGCTCGGCCAGCCCGCCACCGCCGCCGCGGCCTGGGGCGGGGTGCACCTGGAGTCCCCAGCGCCGCCCCGGCCGAGGCCGGCTGGTACTTCGGCAAGGACTCCGGCAGCGCCGGCGGCAGCGGCGCGGGCCTGTTTGCCGGCGCCGGCCCGTACCCGGCGCCGTTCGGCTGCGGCACGGTGGCGGCCGGCTGCGAGATCAGACTGAGGGACAAGGCGCGGGCCGAGCCACGGGACGGGCGGCACAGCTGGCATGAGGAGGCCGGCGCCGAGAAGCAGTTCAAGCGGAGGAGCTGCCAGATGGAGTTCGAGGAGACCATGTCCGAGGGCAGGGCTCGGGAAGAGCTGGGCAAAATCAGCAAACAGTCCAGCTTTTCGGGCAGCATGGAGATCATCGAGGTGTCCTGACACTCGCCCGGGGTGCCTGGAGACCGGGGACGGGGCTGGGGCGGGGGGATATTTAAGCTGGGGGCAGCGGGAAGGGGGGGCGGTGGGGTCGGGGGTGTATTTATACTTGCGCGTGCATTTTCGGGAGCGCAAGCGCTGAAACCGAAGCAAAGGTGGACAAGTCTTTCCAGAGTCGGGAAACATAGTGGCGGATGCTTAGTGTCCCTCCTGCACTCACCCTGGTCCTTTCCCACCCATCCCCAGGGCGCCCCAGCCCTCAGAGACCTGCACTCAAAATTTGGGCCTAAAACTCAAGTGGGAAGAGGCAGGGGTGGCAATTTTGGCTGTGGTGATGGGGCACAGCACCTGGAGGGGGGACCACAGCTGCCCCTTCCCTGCACCCTGGTGCACTAAGCATGCTCCCCTGTGTTTCTCTGGCTAAATATCCTAAAAATGCTGCACTGGAGCAGCCCTATACATATATAAATATATATTATATATAATATAAAGAAAAAAAAAACCCGAAAACACACACACAAAAGAAAAGGTAAATGGTTTTACTGCAATTTTTATTGAGACGTAAATAATATTTCAATTTTTTTTGTTTTGTTTTTAATTTATTGAAGCTGTTCATTCTGGCAATGATTTGCAGACAATGTGGGGCGGTACTTTCAGCTCTATTTTTACTCTGTATGGTATTTAAATCTGAAATACGAGTTTCTAAGCAATATCTGAGGCCTGTGGCTCCTTCTATAGTTAATGTCCACAACACAGATTTCCCCACTTCTCTCTGGGCATACCAACAAGGGGGACAGGAGACTCTTCTGGGCACTTTTTCTAGAAGTGAACAAGTAAACAAGCAAACCATAAAACTTTCTTATGACACAAACTGAGCCAGAAAACTCTTCTGGAAGCTGCTGCCTCTTCTTCCCACCTTGGTCTCTGTTTGTTTCTCCTCATCTCCATCCCAGCCATTATCCCATCCTAGGCATTGTCCCCATCCCAGCAATCACCCGATCCCAGCCTTACCCCCTCTCCTCCCCTCCCCTCCTTTTGGCTGCCCATCCTTGCTGGAGGTGGAAAGGTGGGAGTCACCTGAAGTGGATGGAATGCTGCAGGATGTCACCTCCAGCTGCATGGGCAAGGTGTCGGAAGCTGCCACAGCAGAGGGAGGGATGGGAGGCTGGTGGTAGTTGGGATTTCTTGCTGGGAGGTGTGTTGCCTGCCTGCCCCAGCCCTTCATCTCCCCCTCAGCTACCTTGCCTGGGAGGTATGGGCACCACTTTCCCTTTGGGGGTGGCGGTTCTTCTGGCTTCCCACATCCTTTGTTTCCCATCTGAGAAACTCAGGGGGAGCGTGTTTGCTGGTGCCAGGACTCCCCCTGTCCCCTGGCCCTCCAGGCCAGCTCCCCTCCATCCAGCGGATGATAAGCTGTCCAGACATGAAGCTCTGCAAGCACATGGAGGGGCACAAGTGACTTATTTTCAGAGATGTTTGGCTGCTTCCTCCCATCTGGTGGGAAGCTCTTGCCCCCAAACCCCAATGTCAGGATTGCTGAGAAGCTGCTTTCTGAAGCTGGAGGCACTGAGCTGCCTCCATTGCAAAGCACATCTCTCCCTGCAGCTGTCTTTGCTTTCTCCCTTGTCTCGCACTAGTTTGCAAAGCTGATACCTCAGGGGTCTGTGTTCGTGCATGTCTGTGTCCTGTGTCATCCTTGGAGTGTTGTTTTCTTTTCTTTTCTGGGTCCACATGGTTTCTCTACCTTTCCCTTGTTCCTCCTCTTGTCATTTGTTTCTATCTTTAAATCAAACTACCCGTGACAGAACCAAATGATCTCAGGTTTAAAACTGAACATAAAGCAGAGGCGTGAGGAGCTGCAATCACACAAGGAGGGGCTGCTCGCTTCAGCTCGTGTCTTCCTCAACCACCTCTGTGTTCACAGTTGAGGCAAGTCTCCCTGGAGACTCCTTGCTCTCTTCAGGCTTTAGTTTTTCTGGTTTTCCTTGGAGCTATTTGGTGAGCTGCTGGGGACCTCCAGCATGCTCCTGACTGGTTCCCTGTGGTGTGGCAGGGAGGGATGGGGGTGGTTGGAGAGCCAGAGACCACCTGCTCCTCTCCCCACATCACTTTTGATGAGAGTGAGAGATCTCATAGTCAGTCCTCAAAGGCCTACCACCACCCATCATTGCCTCCAGCAACCACCTCAAACCTGCTCAGTGTTGCCAACCTGAACATTGCTCTCTTCTCACCATGAAGCAGAGATGACACAATTTTCTAAGCTCGCTTTCTAGACTCCAGAAGGCATTTAGGTCCATCCTGTGAGGCAGGCAGCTATTTCAGGAGCTCCACTTGCAGCAGGCCATCTTAAATAGGCATCAATGTTGAGTCCAAGGAGGGAGAAGAAAAAGGCTTCATCCTTCCTCTAGTGCCTCCTCACTGGGCATAACATTAGTGTCACCTGCCTCCTGTCCAAGTGCTTCTGGTCCTCCTTGCCCTTCTGCTGCCCTCAGTGGTCTCATCTCTTCCCAAGCATGCCAGTGGTGATTGTCTGCTGATCTCTGCCTTGTAGCACTCATCCCTGCCCATCCCACAGTCCTCCAGGGTTGGTGCCAGCATGGACTGACTGAGCTCAGGTCAGGCAAGTTGCTGGCAGGAGCTAGTTAGGTGTAGCTTTGAGCAATGGAGAGGGCCTTAAATGACTTCCCTAGGGATGTAATAGAAAGGATAACAGGTGGGCACAACCAGGTGGGGAGATGAGACAATGCACTAGCAAGCTTCCATCTAATTCCTCCTGTTAAGTGACAGTATGTTGCACGCACAAAAAAGCAGATGGAAGGAGAGGATGCATGTTGTAAACGAGATCCTGAATGTCTGCAAAGAGGCAGATTCGTGGTTTGCTTTTTGTCATCTACACTCTGCCATCACCTGGATGCTTCTGAGACATGTTTGAGGTTTTACACACTATGGACTCCTCTCTCCTCTGAAACCAAAACAAAGATAAGTATATTTTAAGATCTGTAGATTATAGACATTCCTGACCCACCTCTGCAGCCTTATTTTGATGTACTTTGCATTCATCCCTCTCGTTTACATTGGGCATGTGCATCAGAAACCCTCATATATACAGTATTTTAAGTCTACTTCCAGAAAATAAGCCTTGATGGAGCAGCCCTGCCCAAGTGTCTCCTGCTCATCCTGACCCAAAGCCATCAGGGTCACCAAGTGGCTTGCAATTATCCTAATTTTTTTTTTTTTTTAAATGAAATTCTGTCTAATGAGCCACTCTGCCCATGAGTCAGGGAGCTGTGAGTGATCATGAGGACGGATGTGGCGGGTGATAATCCTCCACATCATCTGCCAGCCAAGTCTTTTTATGGGCTCTCACAGCCAGCTGACCCATCCCAAAGCCTCACTGGAACCAAAAATCACCTTTCCATGCAAATCTGATGAGGGTGCATTCATTTGTAGAGACCTACAGAGGTGGAAGTGTGAGCAGAGGGGAGGAAAGGTCTCCTCTTTCAAGGGAGGAACCAACAAAGCTGCTGAGTGCCCGATGGCAGTGGAAAGGGCAGTGGGCCTGCATTTCCACCACATGAAGGACTGAGCAAATCACAGCTCTTCTTCAGACTAGGAAGGGCATTTTGCTCCTTTCCCTCCAGTGTCTGCCTATCCTCAGGACTGAGTCTCCCACCACCTCCTCCCCAGGTGAGCAAAGCTGGCAGGAGGGCAGTGATCAGGTTGGCAACACTGAGCCAGAGGCTTGGGTGAGAGCAGGCTCGTCCCTGGCCTCAGCAGCAGCATCCTCAGCCCCTGCTGCTTTCCCAGCCCTTCTCTTTGTCTGCTTGTTTCTTTGGATGTCCATCCCCGTTACATCAGCCCCTTAGGAGACAATGCCCCTCAGAAACCCCCCCTGGTGTCCCCTTTCCCATTCTTAATACTAATGATAATAAGCTATCAGTGTTGTCATTGCAATCTATGAATGATAGATTTGAGTATTTATGATTATTATTATGATTATTATGGTTATGATTCTGTACTTTTTTGCTTCTTACTCTTTGTATGTTGCTCTTTGTTTCTCTGTTGTGAATAAAAGCAAGGCCCCATCTCACCTTCTCTCTGCTCCCCGCAGCCCGGCTGTGGCTGACTCAGCACAGCTCCTGGCTGCCCCAAGCCTCAGGAGGCAAACCCTTGTCAGAGGAGCTGGAGGGAGGTGCTTCCTAAGGGTATAAAGGCACCCAAACCCGGGGAAGAGCCATTCTCTTAACTCTTCCCTTCCCTTCCCTTCCTGCAGCTCCTCTCCCCCATACAAGCTCCTGCCCATTTTTGCAAGAGGCAGGAACCCACTGGTACCAACAACAGAGGATTACATGGCAAAAGCTTAAAGCTTTAAGAAGCATTGGCCAGGCATCCAGTTCATGGAATCAACTCCGTCCAGGTCATGGTCCTCTCACCTTCTTCACCTGGCTGCAGCTGCAGGCTGCACCTTCAACCACAGGGGCTTCTTGCTCTGGCATTGCAGCTGCTTTGCAAAGCTGCCCTGCTCAGCTGAGCCCAGGACATTGGCTGCTGCTTTAGCCACATGCCCTGGGCTTTCTGGGCTTGAGTGTCCTCCTTGTGCTGGCAGTTCCCCTGCCTAGGAACAGGACAGCTTGGGGAAGACACATGGACAGTGCTAGAGCAAGCCCAGTGGCAGAGCCACAGGGAGACATGTGAGTGGCCTCTGGTACCTGGAGGGATTTAGATGGGCTAGGAGTAGCTCCCAACATGGGACTTGATATGGTCTTTATCAAACGCTTCTCAAAATTGTGGTGTCGTGAGTAGACAGAGGCTGGTGCTGGCTTTTTGCACCCATTGCCTGTGCTCCTTGTACAACCTGGAGGTTTCCAGATGACTGTAAGGTGTAGGAGGAGACATTAGGGGAAGGGAAGAAGACCCCATCTGCACTGTGGTACAAAACACTCCCTGTACTGCGCCAGCCCCATGAAGAGTCGTTTTAATTTGCGGGGTTTAACGAACTGCCCTTCTCCAAGTGGCCCAGGCACAGTTTCTTGTCTCTGTCATGACTTTGCTCTGTCATGGGTTGGGGTCCTTCTCATCATGCTGTGCTGAACACATTTCCAAGGTTGCTCTGAGACCACATTGGAGAGGAGAGAGCTCAGGTCTCACCCCTCTCTTGGGGGACCCTGGTAGATCTCTGTTGGGGTCCCAGTCAGCATCACCCTTCCTACCTCACCTGCCTTTGGAGCAGCCGTGGACAGGGAGGGAGCAGGCAGGTTCCAACGATGCTGGGACTGAGCCTCTTCTCCCTTCCTGTAGGATCAGACCCTTCCTCAGCAAGCACAACACAGAGAGGGGGTCTGTACCCACCCTGGTGTACCTGGGGACTCCCAAGCATGGAAGAGAGAGTCTGGCCACCAGTCCCACCACACTCCCTTCCTCGCTGTCCTTTTGGCCAGCGCCGGCATCAGACCCGGGGAGACACCCTGCCCCTGCCTCGTCTTTATTTATTTATTACCAGAGGCTGTAAACAGCAGTGCTTTTCTACCCTCTACTTTCTTTTCCTTTCTTTTGTATTTTGGAACAACGTGTTGTAATAAATACCCGAATAGGTGTTTTAACAGCTGGTGTCAGCCTTGGTTTTTGAGGGTCAGACCTTCTCAGGATGGGACTCTTTGGGAGTCTGGGGAGGGCAGTGGACCTTTGTTTGCAGTGATGGGGCCTAGAGCTGGTGGAGAGCTGGACATAGAGCCAGACCTGGACACAGACGGATCTGGATGCACAGCCACAACCTGTGTCTATGTATAGGGCCCAGCAGCTGAAAGCTGCAGCTGGATTAATTCAAAGCAGAAGTAAGGCTCATGGCTGAGAGAGTAGTGGCATAAAATTAATTGGGGCATCCATGGGCACTCAGATTGCAAACCACCACTCTAGGGGCTCTGAAGCTGTCGTCAGGTATCTAAGCATCCTCTTTCTAATGCAAAGGACTGTCCCAGTCCTGCTCCAGATGGGGACACACACATGTAGGGAATGGTACAGATCACCAAGCTAAAGAGCACAAAGACATGGAGTGTTTGCATTGAAATATATTGTTGTTGTTTTTATTATTATTACTATTATTATCATCATTATTATTATTTTGCTTCCCAGATGTGCTCTGTTCCCACCTTGCTCCTGACATAATAGCAGCATGTGGCCACATGCTTGCTGTGCACTACAGCTAAACCTTATAAACATTCCCTACTCAGCCATGGCCAACTGAGCCATGCTTTGCTCAGGGGGGCAGCTGGTAGGTGCCAAGCAGCAGCCCCATTTGGGCTGGACTGTGCTCAAGTGGAAGCTGGTGGAGGCATTCCTCTGCTCCCCCTGCAGCAGGTTTTCTTTGGAGGGAGGAGAAGGCATGAGCAGGCTCCCTGCAGTTCTGGCTCCAGAAAGCCTCAGCACTTACTGACATGTATGCAGAGGGGACATCCATCCTCACAGCTGCTTTCCACTGGCTGGGATAAACCCTCATCTCTTTTGCAAATTCATTCCCCTTATCCAGCTGCAATTGCTGGGTGTTTTGTAAAGTTTCTCAAAACTACTGCCATCACCTGCTGTTGGGGTAGAAACTCAGTGTGAAGCTTTGGCCTCCTGTGCATCTGACAACACTAGCAGCTCCAGAGAGACTGTCTGCATGTCCTCCTCTCTCAATCACTTGTTGCCATATGTGACATAAGAAGGGACAATTATTTAATAGAAAAACATGAACACTGGTCCCATCTCCCTCCCAGTTTATCTGCCCCTGGCTTTGTTTTTTCCAAACTCACTGCCCACAGGAAGATGCTGCAGCAGAGTCCCCAGAGTTGACGCCTTGTGTCACTAGTTCCACAGGCACAATGAAGTCCCTTCATGTTTCGGAGAGCCATGGGGCCAGGGGCCTACAGCAGCACCCAGGTGGGAGGGAACCCAGGTGAAGCTGCTCTTAGGTGGGGCTAGGGCTACAAGTGTGTGGAGGCTCTGTCCCCTGGCAGAGGCACCCATGGGTGTGCAGCTAGCACAGCTTCCTCCCCCTGCCCTGGTGCTGGAGCTGCCTCTCCTCTTGCTCCTCGTGGTTTGCACAGCAGAAACCCTTACTGCAACGAGAAACCCAGGAACGTCCTTTTTCCAGCTCTCTGGCTTTTATTGACTCAGAATGGCTGCCAAGCCTATAAATAAATGTTCCTTGAGCTAAATATAGCAGCCACTGAAATAGGCTGCTGGCTATTTATTTAGCTTGTGGCCTCTTTGAAAGCTTGCCAGTCCATACTGCCTTTACCTTCATGGCGTCCCACCCGGGGCTGTGGCCACCCACCACGGGGGCATGGCTGAGTCAGCACGGGGAGAAGGGGTCACAAAAAGTCAGCCCCAGCTCTGCAGGGCTGGAAAGCCAGGGTGACAGGGTCTGGCAGCTGGAGGAGCTTTGGGACCCTGTACCCCTGCCCAGAGAGCTGGGGGTCCTCAGGAGGGACATTTGCTGGAGTGATCAGGCAGGGGCTGAATCAGTCACAAGCCAGTTCCCCCTCCTGTGAGGACTTGGTGTCTTTTTCCAGCACCAGGGCCTGGAAAAGAGAATCTATCATCTTGCCCAGGCTTTCAGGCATTAGGTGGTGTGCATTGCTTTTTCACACTCAGCAGGAGCATGAATACTCCTGGTGCACAGAGGTGCTGTGTGTTAGGACACTTAGGACAGCCAGAGGCATGAATTGACCCCCACCCTTGCACCCTTTCTTGAGGCAGGACACTCATAAGCTGTGCTGTGACTCTGACCTGGTCTCTGGCCCCAGCTGCTGGGTGGTCTTCAGGCAGTGCTGCAACCATGTCCCCTCCCAGGTCTATCCTGATTCACTGTGTGTCTTGGAGCAGCCTGGGAGATGCCATTTGCCACACTGATGAAATGAGCCCTTTCTAGGGCACCACACTCGGAGAGGCTCCATGGGATGTGTGTTCCTCCAGTGTATCTTGGTTGTGCATTGATGCAAGAAAGGATCTTGGGCTTCATCTCCCAAAGGCTGATGGAAAACAAGGTGAGTACTGCTTTGTGCTGTACTCTCCTACACCCTGAGCCTAACAGGAATAGGATGCTGCTTTCCTTGGGCTGTGAGGAATTCACTGCAGCTCCTTGCCAGCCAAGGGAAAAACCTCGTCACTCCCTGGAAAGCCGCATTCACTCCTGGAGCAATCCAAGAACATTAATAATGTTTAGCACTTACAGAGGGTTTTGCTAAACATGAGCTAATCCTTACAACACCCATGGGAAGGAGGAAAATAATTATTGTTATTTGGCTTAATTTTTCCTTTTCCATGTACCCCTGCAGAGGGTCTCTGCATAGTCCAGAGTGCTCTGGAAACCAGAGGAGAATCCCACTCATCCCTGCTTGTACAAATAGGAAGCCTGGAGCCAAGATGGCAGATTATTTGCCAAAGGCCACCCAGGAAGCCAGAATTAGAGCCTCTGTTGAGAGAGGAGGAGGGATGGGGGGAAATCCTTGCCCTCAGTCCTTCTCCTATACACCAGAAAATAATTCCACAACTGACAGGGTAATTCTGGTCCCCCTTGTAGGTCCTCACCTGCAGGATACCCATGGGATGCAGATGCTTTGTGCTGCTGGTACCTTCCTGTCCACAAAGTCACTTCACAAGGTGGTTAAAGGGATACCCTGCTCTCTGTGGCAGTAGGTGCTGACAAGGCCCATGTGCATATTGCTTTGCAGCACTACTGCAGCAAGGCACAAAATTCTCACACACGCCCCCCCCCCCTCCTGGAATTACAGCCCCAGACCTGCTGCCAAGTGTGGTAGATCCCACCAGCTCTCAGCCACTGGGTGAGTGGCCTCCACAGCTGTGACCAGGGGGAAAAGGAGCTGATGGGATGGTCCATGGGCTTGTCCCAGCCCTGTGGCATTGGAGCAAGGCTGGCTTGGAGGGCTGAGATGCTGCTGGGGTCCCTCCTGGGGCACAGAGGGTCTGGATTAGGATGCCCCAGGTGGAAGTGGAGACCAAAATGAGGATGAACTGCTTGCCTGGGTCTTTTGCAGAGAGAAAATGCATTAAGGGGTTCCATAAAGCCATCAATGCTCCCTGGCCACACTCCTCAGCTGAAACCCAGGCACTCAGTGTCTGAGTGGAAATATTGTCTGTCGGCAGTACCCAGATGATGTCATTTAGTTTTCCAGGCTTCTGGGCTGAGCCAGCAGCTCGAGCCAGTATGACTGGAGATTCTTTATTTAGAAAGAGCCCAAGTGCAACTGAGTCCAGGTCTTTGCAGCACCCCTCTGCCACCTCCCTCCCCTGCTGATGCAATCCCATCTGCAGCAGGGACATCAGGATGCCTCAGAAGAGGTGGTTTTTGGAAACTCAAAATGAGACCCTGCCAGGCAGGTGGGAAAGGGAGATGCTGTTAGGGGGCAGGTGGGGGTGATGCTTAATCTGTGCTACCAGATGTTCCCCAGGCAGAGGAGTCTCCAGTTCCCTCTGGACAATGCACACAGCAGAGGAGCACTTGTCCCTCCAGGTGTCCTTTTACCTCCCTTCAACTCCCTGAGAAATTTGTCCTGAGCTCCCTGGCACAGCAGTGGTCACCTCCTCATCCTCACACTTGTCACCTGCAGTCTGGGTTACTGCAACCCAGCCTCAGGTTGGCTTTTGGGGGCTTTCTAGCTGGAAATCAAATGTTTTCCCCCTCTGACACCCCTTAACCTGCCTCCTGTCCCTCTGCAGCATCTCCTGACAAGCGAGTGGCTAAGAATAGCCCTGCCTCTGGCTCCAGGCTGGTGCTGTTTGCTCAGTGACTCAGAGCTGGCCAGGCAGGCACTTACTCAAAGGGCCCCATTACTCATCTGTCTGCATTGCCCCAAGGATGGCGTTTGTGTCTCTCGTTTGCCTCTCCTTTAAAGATCCTTTATTTATTTCTATTTAATAAAGCCGCCATGCAGAAGGAGAGGTAGCTGTCCTGCCATAGATTTGCCTCTAAATATGTGTGCCCTGACCCAAAATGCTGCAACCCCTATAGATCACACTGGCAGCCTTTCAGCATTGCTCCTTCTCACTGCCTTGCCAGGAAGGAGCTGTGTCGGCAGGAACAGGGCAAATGATAATGTCTCCCAAAATTGCATTTCATTGCACCAGGGTAACAGTGAAAACAAAAATTCTCTCCTGCAGAAACCATCTGTGTTGAATACCAGTGTGGACCTGACTGTGCCCAAATCCAGCTGGCCCCTAGATGCCCGTGGCATGACCCAGCTGCTCCCATCTTGCCCACAGCTCACAGTAATTGCAATCCTCCTTCCCACAGAGTGTGTCACTGCCCAGTGGCCAAAGCACCTCGGCAAATTAAAAAGGGCCTCAATTTTTTAAAAAGTGGCTTTGTTTCCAAACAACAAAAAGGCAGCATCTTCCTCATCTGGTTTGCTCCCCTGAGGCATTCTCTGAGTCACAGCCAGTCATGCTGGGAACAGAGCTGCATCCTGACCAGTGCACATCTGTGTCTGCAAGGCGCTGCTGGGGGAAGACACGGCTCCTCCACCCACCCTGCCACAGCAGGGATGCTTGCTTGGGATAAGGAAAGTGTGGCATTGGCAGAAGAATTGGAAGAGGTTTCTAGGAATGGCATTTTGTTCTCTTTCTGCTGCTTCAGCCCCATAGTTTCCCTCTTTTGCCACTCTTCAGGTTTTTCTTCCAGTTTTTGCAATCCTGCTGCTTCATGGCATCACTCTTCAACCCTGCTGTCATCAGGGAGCCCAGCACTCTGCTCCAAGTGTTTCATGAAGCCTCAACAGCACCTAGAGGGCTTCCTAGAGCAGGCTCAACATCCATTCAAGGCACACCTGAGTATCCCAAGCCAGGTCTGGTTTGGGTCTTGCAGAGATGCGTGTTGGGTGTACATAGATCCACCTTGCATGTAAGAGGGCAGTTGGTGTGGATTTGGGCTGTGGCTGTGGCACTTGTCACCACTGTGCCCTGGGTCTCCACATAAACACATGCTGAGCTTCTGGTCCTGCACAGCTAACCCCAAGGGAGCCTTTCCATCCATCCAGGATGAGTGGGCTCCCAGTGCCTCTCCCCAAACCCCAGCACAGGAGAGCTGGGAGCTTGTGCCTCAGAGGAGATGGTGTCTCCACCTCAGGCAAGGCTGGCACAGAAGGAAGCAGGAGCCTGAACATCCACCATGGGCTGGAAATGGGTCCTGCAAACACGTATTTGTGTGCTCCCTCCATCCCAGTGACATCCCCTCAATAACACCCCCTGGGGCCATCCGGGGGCATGGTGTTGTAGGGGAGCAGGACCAACCTGCCCAGTTTGGTCCTTTCTTACAGACCCCACTGGGATCCCACAGCATCCATCACACTGCCAAGGGCTGCCAATGGCTCTCCCAACCCCGGCAGCTGAGAGCACAGCAAAGTCAGCGGAGGCAATGGGGGCAAGCTCAAAGCAAGCTTCGTGGGCCACCTTTCCCTGGCACCTGAGCCGTGCTCAGGACAGGAGAGGAGTCCCTGAGCTGTGCCATCGCAGGCGCCGTGCACTGGCCCTGCAGCGAGGCGAGCGAGCAGCCTCTGCTGGCCTCTACTGGGAGCCTACACACCACGGCAGTTCTGTCTGTGCAACACCAGGGAAAGACATTTACCCTCTTTTCACATCCTTCAGGAGAGCTCGGGGTGACACTTGGTGCCGGACAAACCGCATTCTGCAAGTGTGCTGAAGCACTGCTGCAGGTGCTGGTACAAAGAGGAGGAGGAGAGGAAAGAGGGATGAAGGCAAGCAGCTGCTCACATATCCAGTTGGACCGATGCAGGACACAAGTCTGGAGAGTGAAGATGTCTGCAAGGCCAGGAGCCTCCAGCCTGCTCTGTCCCCACCAGGCTGTGTGACTTGAGGAAGGGCAGGTACTATTTGGAAAATTAAATGCTAGGTTTAGCTCTCTGTACTTCAGCTTTGCACCCTTGCACCCTTCAGGTGCAAACTAAGAGCGTAAAGAGCAAGGCTACGGAGGTTCAGTGCCTCTGCAAGCAACCTGTCCCAGCATGGCTGGGAAGAATGTGTCAACTCTAATGTTTGCAGTATCCAGCTCCCATCTCATCTCCAGGCTACATATGGTGCTGGGGAAGGGAGGGCCTCCATGTGCTCCTAAGAGCCAAGTCTGTCCTGCTCCATCCACTTGAACCATGTGGTTGATGTCTTTTACATCTCTGAACCCACTGAGGACCAGATTTGGGTTGCAGCACTTATGATAACTGAAGACACCAGCTATTGGGCTGTGGACAGATGGCTGTAAAAGATGCTACAGTCCACTTCTAGGAGACCCTGCTCTGCTCTCCAAAACTTTTTTCTTTACTGACATCCCAGCCTGTCTTCTTCATTAGAGAGGTCAGTGACAAGCAACCACTGCCTTACAGATTCCACGTGCCATCTGTGATACATGTGGGCAGTCCCCTCCAGCCTCAGGAGCTGGGAAACACTCAGCAGCAATCCTCTGTGGCTCAGCACATCATTCTGGGATGGGCAGGAACGCTGCTGCCTTCAGCTGTCCTCAAGGCTTGGCTTTGGCTTTGCCCTGGCATCCCCTGAGCACAGGGCTGTGACGGAGTGTCTGCGTTTGGGAGCCCCGCACTGCCACTGCCCAGCAGACTTGGTGGTGCCCAAGCAAGGGCCAGACTGCCTTGTCTCCAGCCAGGCAGCATTAAGCTTCCCCCACCAGAGACATTCCTCAGACTCTGCTGGTGCCAAGCAAAAGTACATCATGCTGTATTTTGCTGCCAGGGTTGCCTCTCCCTGCTCTGCTTTCCCTGTTAATTGCTGACCAGACCTTCCATTAGGGAGCAACAGCCAGGATGTGCAGAAGATGCTCCCCACAGGCACCTGGCATGCTTGCCTCTCTCTCTTTCTACAAACCTCTGGGACAGATTGGCACAGATGTCCAGGATATTTTTGTTGTGCAGCCCCTGAGGTGCTCAGGTCTTTGTGGTGCTTACCCCTGCTGCAGACACTGTGGGTTCAGCCCTGGGCACCATGCTGATAGCAGGGCACAGAGGGAATGAAGAAGTTGAAGATGGAAGAAGTGCAATTTCCATCGGGGTGAAGGCACTGGTTGGCTGAGTGGTGCCTGTGAGGGCTATAGTTGAGGCTGTAATGTCACTGAGACAGCACAGTGGGATGGCATTCAGATGACTGAACTTTCTGCCCTCACCTCTTCCCCTTTGCCCCATGATTAGTCCTCTGGGTCACTCAGGGGCCCTGAAGTGCTTTCATCCCTGATGAGTTTGTTTAGCTGTGGAAACCTAAGGAAAGAAAATAAAGGAAAATTCAGCATTCCTCTGAAAATACTGTCAACAACATTGCCCTGGTTCTCCATGCTGCAGCACTGGGTGCAAGGCTGGCCCAGGGGAGGTAAACTCTGCCAGGCAAAGCAGGAACAGGCACTAAACAGGAATGATGAAGCTTAGGTGTCTTCTGCACTAGACCCTGGGCATGTACTCCTGATAGTAATTGGTTTCACCCCAGTTCCACAAAAGTGCAACTTGTACTCCTTCAAAGCCAGGCAATTGGGTACCTGGCAGAGCAGCAGTGGGAGTATGGAGATCTCTTAGGAAGAGGAATGTCTTCCCTGTGCAGGGCAATCATCCTTCCTTGGGGTATTTATATATCAGGGTGGATTAAAGGGAATGCAACCAGCAAGATAACTCAGATCACAGCAGGGAATCATCTAGTTCAGACAATCTCTGCAGTTTTTCCAGTTCTACTCTTCATTTGATAGCACCCACACAAAGACAAAGCCTTGATACCCCTCCTCACCAAAAAACATGGTCCATGCACAGTGAAGTAATGAAAAAACGTCCTCCTTTTTCCTCCTGCACCAGGCAGTGCTGCTGACAGAGGCACAGAGACAGCATCAAGGCTTTCTCCAAAGCAGACAGGCTGCCCTTGGCTCTCTCACCCACCAAAGCTATTAGCAATGAGCTCAGCCCGCTATTATCGCTGATCCAGGGAGCCTGGAGGCTCTCGGAAGTGCAGCTATTGATCCATGCCTCTCACATGTCCCCCTCAGGCCTTGGGTTTCAGGAAGCCTCTTTGCCTGTCCTCTCCTTGTTTCTTTTCCACAACCTCCAGGAATGCTTTTCTAAGGGACCTTGAAGCTGGGAGTTAAGGGAAAAGTAACAGGGACTGCAGTGAGAGGGTCAGGCATTTAGCCTGGCCAGAACTGCCTGTTTGCTTTGGCTGGCTGTGTGCTTTACTAATCATCTCCATCTTCCTCAGTGGAGGAAGGGGAGAACATTTTCCCCTAGGTTAGGGTTGCAGGTCAGGGGAAGGAAAGCTGGGTGCCTTTCATGGGAATGCAACCTATGTGGTCTCTGCTCATCCATGGCATGGACTTCCTGAAGGGACTGTGTGCATGGAAGCGTCCCCTTCATCCTCTCCATGTTCCAGGGTTGTCAGCATGACTTGCACCAGCTGGTTAACAGGTGACTGCATCTCTGTGCAGACTCACACTGATGGCACAAGCAGATAGGTCTGTTAGTCTGGAGAACATTTACTTATGGTAATGATCAGTGGCATCCTCTGCTCCTGAAGGACAGTCCTACACCCCTCAGGCTGCTTCTCCCATCCCTTCAGGTTCACTTTGCCCGAGCAACCAGGTGGTAGGGTGAGGAACCATGCTGGGCAGCTGGGGCATCAAAAAAACCTGGTGGAGCTACAACCAGAAACCACAAATGTGCTCTGGGCCGGTTTCCTAGGTATGACGCAAACAACTTGCTGCCCAGCCCCTTATAAAATGTGTTGCCTCACTCTCCCCACATCCCCAGGAAGACTTTCAGGTGCCTGGTGCACTCCATAAATGACTAATGAGCCATCGAAAGCATTAGCACTGGTGCTGGCTGCCAGAAGCAGATTGAGATCAAGCCTTCCCTTGCATCCATCAGCTCCACCCAGGAAGCAGACTTCCCTTTGACAACAGCCAGATTAAGCAACAGGCAGACAACAACTGCCCCATGCCCTGACCAGGACGGAGGAGGCTGGAGGAAAACTCACATCTTTCTACAACCCCCATCACAGACCTGCGAGGGATTTGGTAGTGGCCATGTTCTTCCCTGCAGATGGATTAGGAATGGCAGAGAGAAGTCATTAACTTTTGGGTGAGTTTGTGGACAGCAGAGCCTTGGAGTTTGTGGATTCCCTGAGGAAACCTCCATACTCAGCCAGATTCCCAGCATGCCCAACACGGGGGTTTTCATCTCTTCCTTTAAAAGCTGCTCATTCAGCCCCAATTTGCACATGAGATACACAGGCCTGATCCCATGAAAAGACCAATGGATGTACTTCCATACTCCCACAAAGATAAACTCTAAGGAATTGTTTCAGCTGGTTCCACCTACACAAATGGTGCCAGGAAGCAAATGGTGGTATCTGTTTTAAGTGGTGATTCATTCATGGCAGCATTGTGTCCCAACAAATCTGAGGAAGCTGCTCTGGGTAAAGCTTTCTTACCTGTCACCCTATCCCCCTGGATTTCATGTAGTAGCAGATTACTGTGAGCAGGGGGCAAAATTTAGCTGACTCCTTGCACTTACTGGCCTTGCAGACATCAGAGTCAGAGGAGAAAAAGAACAGGTCACCTTCCATTGCTAACTCTGCAAAGTAGACACAGAATATACCTGACCTTCCTTTGCAGCCTTTGCCGGAGAAATCAAAACTTCCTATACATAGAAAAATCAATGGAGGGCACTTACCAAACAAATCCCTGTTGGTCTGAGCCACCTACATCAACAGTCTTACATGGCCATCTATGCACACCAAAGCATCTCCAGCTCAGCTTTCCCTTGTCCAGGCTGCTGTGGCAGTGTTTTTGCTTTGTTTCTACTAACACACCCATTCTGGCATACTGCACTCTGCCCTGTGGGGTTTTGGGGAGCCTCAGCAGCATCCTACATGTTTGTGATTGTGCCCTGCAAGTTCACTGTCAGCTGTTTTTCACATACCTACTCCAGAGGTGCTGCTGCTTCCCCTGGGTCAGCACTGAAAGAGACAAGTGAATAAAGGGTAGCGTTCCCCCCATGCAGGCCAAATTCTCCCCTTCTCAACACTCCTGGATCCCTTCCAAAGCCTCCTTGAAGGACCACTAACCCACCCATACCTAGGTAGAAACCTTATTACTGATTGGGAATAGCTTTGAATGGATGGGTATTCACGACTATGAATATTTCCTCTCAACCATCAGATGGTGCCATTGAGTCTCCTTAGGATGTGGAGCCCCAAGGACAGCAGGCTGCCACCAGGGATCACACTGGCTTCTTGCTCCACCTCAAAGGCAGGGAAGAGCACTTTATTCCTCAGTTACAAGTACCGATACACAAATATTCTGGTGTTCTCAAATAAATTAACAAGGATCTATGTCACATTTTTTCTGGGTTTTTTTGTTTTTTTGTTTTGTTTTGTTTTGTTTTGTTTTGTTTTGTTTTGTTTTGTTTTGTTTTGTTTTGTTTTGTTTTTGCACAAGTCTTGCAAGACTGGCTGTCTTCTTGGAGCTGGACTCCAGTGATACCAGTGCAGGAACAAGCATAGCAGTAGAGGAGCACTTCGATTTCTCCTCCAAAAAAAGAAAGATGCGTGTTAACTTCTGGAAAGATTGAGAGAGGACAAACTGCTTTCAGGCAGCAAGGCTGGAAATCAAAGAGAGAGCAGCATTAGGAAAAGCTCCTCTCCCCTCCACGATAGCGGTATATGGAACACAGGACTTGCACTCCTTGGAAAGTCAGACATTAGGCAGCAGGGGAATGACTGTCTCATTTCTACCTGTCCCTGCCTCTTCCCCCTTACTTTTAAAAACTTTTTTTTTTTTTTAATTTTTTTTTTTTTTAGCACTGAGTGCTCTGTAAAAAGAAGAGGCATCAAGGCTCGTTGCGTACAGTATGCTCATCACATTTGACATCTCCCCTCTTTATGTGGGGCCAGGACTTCCAGAGCTTGGGTACTAATAATTCTCTGTGGATTTTGCAATGACCAGAGCCTGGCACAGAGAGCCCTGCTGTCCAGCTGAGGTCTCTACCTGGCATTGCAAAAATGCATGAATAACAACTGATTAGTGCTTTTACTGGGTTGGTTTTCAGATTTAATTGTGCAAGATGAAAGAGGAGAAAAATGCTAGTAACGTGAGGAAGGAGGGAAAGGAGAAATAATTACAAGTGCATTTAGTCAGTGATAAGAATGGCTGCTGAGCTGGGCTGGGTACTTTCCAAGCATAGTGGGAGCCAGCTTCAATTTCACAGCATAATATTTCCTGCACCCTTAAAATAACTTCTCCCTGCCCCCAGGGTGGCACAAGAGCTGAAGAGCAATGTGTGTCCCCTCCCTGTGCAGCCCTATGCTGCCGGCTGCTCGGTTATCACCCAGGGGCTGTTTTGAGAGCATCACCGGTGCCAAGGCAGCGAGAGCCAGCCAAGGGGGCTGGAGCAGAACGGAGGGATGCTCTGCAGACCCAGAGCCGTGGTGGCCCAGGGAAGGCAGCAGGTGGGGGAATGCTACAGCTGGAGGATGGAGGTGGAGGATTGCTACCCTTCCCGGTGCCCGGTGAAGAGCAGCTTTCCCGAACGGCTCGGCAGAGATGGGATCTCTTTATTGTCGGGGCTAATTGCTCATGTGAGATGTATTTACAGAAGCAACTGTTTGTGCAGAGCGCAGCAGACAAACAGACTCCTGTTCTGCCAGGCACCCTTTGTAATCGGTGGGGGCTGGGAACACTTTAATGCAGCCATCGTTTGGAGGCCTCATTTGCACTGCAGGGCACCAGCCCCGCGGCGGACTGGCGGCTGCCTGCGGGATTCTGAGCCCTGGAGCGGGGACAGAGGGCACTGGCTGTACCCAGGCACTGCTGGTCCTCACCCACCCCATTCCAGCAGGCTGAGCGCTCCCAGCCGGGCACGCAGGAGCCACAAAGCAAACCCTGGCTGTGATCCTGAGCCTGACCATGCTCCCGTGGCTTGCAAACCCAGCTGCTCCCTTTGGGGTATTTGGCTGTGGGAGGCACACACTGCCCTGCATGAGAAGAGCACAGGTGAGCTGCCCACCTCCTTGGTGTGAAGGGGATGCTGCCCACCTCCTTGGTGTGAAGAAGATGCTGCCCATCTCCTTGGTGTGCAGGAGATGCTGCCCATCTCCTTGGTGTGCAGGAGATGTCCCACAGGCTCTGAGGTGCTCCAAAATGTATTTGGTGAATTGCTTTATATGCATTATACTAGAGGACAAGATGTGCCAGAAAGTTGTTCCTTGCCTTTGTAAATGATGTCAAGGAGAGGTTAAAAGCACCCAGAACTCTAAAAAAAAAAAACAAAACAAAACAACAACAACAACAAAAAAAACCAGCCTTGCAGACTTTTTGCAGCCTGCTGGGTTTTTTCAAGGAGGAGGCCTAGAGGGAGTTTTGCCATCTGTGAGAGAGATGCAGCATTAGGAAAATAATGCAAACAGTTTCTGGCACTGTCTCCATCTTCCTGCAAAACCAGTGGGGATGGACAAGCCCTGGCATCCAGTTACATGCAACACCTTTTTCTTATGCATAGCCTACAGTCCAATCTCACAGTGAACATCCCTCTCCAAACTTAAAAATATATGTCCTACTTCTCACCCTGTGCCCTTTTCCCCACCCTGACACAGGCAGTAGATTAAGACACGCTCAGGGAAGAGTTTATCAGCAAGGAGAAAGAGCACCACAGAGCTGGCGTGTGTCTTCTGCTTCCCTTTCCAAAGGGCCCTTCAAATGGGCTGGTACTGGTCAGGTGTAATGAGTGCGTCAGTTTGGTTACAGCCTGTCCACAATGACGTGGAATTGCCAGTGCTGAGACAAAAGGAAACCCACAGTCATCCCCTTACAGAGCTCTCTGACACATGCAGATCGACCCAGGCATCCTGACCCCACGGGTTGCATTTCCTGAGCTTCCCAGCTGAAGCTAAAACTCTCTCTTCTTTAAAGCGAATTCAATTCATTTTAGTGTAATTCTTGTATTCCACACTTGGAGGAACAGAGAAATCCACCTAATTTTCAGCACTCCTAAGCACTGGAGGCTTCTGAGCCTTTGCACATCATCTCTCACAAGATTTGATGCAGAGGGAAGTGGGATTTTTTTTCATTTTCCAGATATGGAAGCTGAGGCAAAAGGCAGACTGCACAGTAATATCTAATCAGTGGCGGGAAAATTAAAAGCCAGTCACCACCAGTCTCATGTTTTGACAACCACTCATAAGTTGTCTGAAAGAGGAAATACCTAATAACTCTGTTCTTCTGTGACTTGGGGAGAGAAACTGAAACCTGGTCAACATCCCTAGAAATGCAGACCCCCAAGGACAGATTTTGCAGCCCTCTTCCCTAAAGCTTCACCCCCCTCTCACAGATAGAATCAGAATAAAAGTCATATTTCCCAGACAGTTCAGGACCCAAAATGCCATTTATTGTTTCCAATCTGGTCTTCAGCAGGATTGATTTTCTTGTTGCAAGACTATATGTAAAAGGTCTTACTATTACTGGCAGTGATCAATATTTATAACCACTCACAGTGTTTATTTATAAAAAAAAAAAAATCAAATGTTCCAAACAAGAAGAGATGCTTTTATTAAAATCTAGCATGATTAATAATCGTATTCAGAGTTGCAGGCAGGCCCACGCTGTCAGACTCGTGCACTTTTCTTTTTCTAATGGCTCTGCAGGAATTTGAACCGTAATATGTTTCATGCACGGGGACAAAGAGGTTTTGTCTCAGGGAAGGAGTGTGTGGATGTTTTTGACTTAAAGAGCCAACACTGCATTCAGAGCTTCACAAATAGAACCATTTTGAACCCAAGCCCACCAGCCTGCCACATCTCCTGCATAGGGTGTATCTCCTGCTCTTGCTGAAGACCCAGATCAGAGTTGCAGATTTGCAGCTTGCTGAAAAATGTCACACCCCCTCTGTGTCAGGGCAGCCATCACCTGCTCTGCTTCTCTGCCACCCACTGGAAATGCCTCAGCTCGGCAAACAGGTTCACATCTCTGCCTGTTGAGGCCTCTCAGCTGTCCAGGGTAAGATGAGCTCCATGGGAATGACACCGCTTCAGATCAAGGAGGGAACACTCACACAGCCCTAAACAATGCTCCATTCCTAGAGCAAGGAGAGAAGAGGGAACATGCAAGGCTGATGTTGGGGGATCAGGTCTGAGGCTGCTCAGCCCCACACCAGTGTGGGGTGGTGAAGGAAGGACAGGTGTTTCTGATGCAATAAGCCAATAAAGGAGCAAAGTTCACTTCCGCTCCTTAGTGCTGGCTGTGCAAGGTGGTGTTTGCCCACCTGCATGTTGCACTTTTCCCACTGCAGGAGGCAATGACAATTAAATCAGAGGCAGTAAAGGGACAGTTGCAAGGAGGCTGGTGCCTGGATTACTTCCTCATAGCCACTCACCCTCTGTGGTACCACTTTATTATCAGACAGGCAGAGCAAGCTGTCTAAAAGGCAACATGAAAATCAGGTAGATATGACAGCTGTTGTCTGGACGGCTATCAAACGTCCTGTTTTGCACAGATCTAGTAATGAGAACTGTGAGACAAAGAAGAGGAAGTAGATGTTCACACTTGCTATTTCAAGGCAGTTCTCAGCCAGTGCTGAGTCGCTTTCGGGACTACAGTGTCTCTTCAGGGGTTGTGGGACATAACAGAGCCTTCTAACAGACAGGGACTGCCCTCAGGTCCACGCTATCTTGTACTTTGGCTTTTATACTGAACCCTGCAGAGCTTTACACGACTGCCAAATCCTCGTGTGAGATGTTTGTCTGCCCCAACTCTTGTGCTCTGGTCTGCATGGGATCCCCTCCAGCTTCCCATCAGTTTCTGAAAAGCTCTGGTGTTGCTGAGGAGCATCTGCAAACAAAGCCACGCTATGCCTGGAGGCCAGAAGGAGTAGAGAATGCACTTTTTTTTATTCCTGTTATGCCAGCCAGACCAGGGGATATGGGTAGCAGAACAAGGAGGAGAGGAGCAAGTGAATGCAGAATTTCTTGCTATGTGCCAAAAGCCTTGCAGTCCAGGTCCCACAAGCCCACAGGGCACACGTTCTGTCCAGACTGCCTGTCAATAATCTCACATTTTAAATCCTGTTAGACATGAGTAAGCTGTGGAGCAGTAATCCAGGGAAGAGTCGATGCAAAACCCTGCAACGTCAAGCATTATAAACCTCCGGGATCCTCTGCACTTCCTACCACATCTGTATGCCAGGGACCAGTGCTTGTTAAGCACCTCCTATTCATGTCCTACAGGGCCTGCAAGCCCTAAACAAGGAGACCTTTTCCTTGTCCAGGTGCACAGAAGTCCCACAGCCTTCTAGGCTTGCTGCTGCTAAATAAATAATCACTTTGATGTATTTTATAGAAGGCTTGGAAGGGGAGTTGCAGGACAACCACTGGACACTGCTCTGGGATTGGAATGTCCTTTGCTCTTCAGAGCTGCTCACAGAGGGACCTGACTGAACTGGGATGAATGTGAAATGCTCAGTCTGACAGAGGGACTTCTCCAGTTTCCAGTGGATGAAGGAAGAAGAAAAAAAAGCAAACCAAAACAGTAATGCCAATAGAAGTGTAATATCAAGGGGAAAAAAAAATCAAATAATCACCTTAGGTGAGATATAGATAAAGGCCTTGTGCTCTTGGAAGCTATGATGCAAAAGATAAATGAAATAGATGTTCCTTGTCTGATTTTTTCCTGCACCAGTAATTCTTCTAGTGCCAGTTATTGTATATTTTCCTTGATACAATCAGGAGGAAAACAGCTAATCTGACATGACAAACTCATTGTATCAGAAGTCATCTCTGCTTTAAAACATGTGTCATATGACTAAACACCCTACTCCTGGTACAATGCATCCCACAGTAAATTTGGAAGGAGCTCATCCTCAAATGCCCTGCTAAAAATACCCATAACAAAGGGCAACAAGAAAACATAATTCAAATGAGGGACATCTGTTCTCAAATGTTTGCAGATAATGACTGGATCGAGTGTCTGCATAAAGGATAATTATTTTCTGCAGATGGTTTGATTTTAAACACTCTAAAAAATCCTTGCCCAAACCACCCAGGATAGTATGGGAGTTTTGTTGTAAGACCTTTTCCTATTCTCCACTACATTTCCTAAATGCAAGGATAAGTAAAACTAAAAACAATTAAAAGATAAAATGCATTAAAGAGAAATACTTCATTGGAACACACACAACATGCATTTTCAAGTTCTGGCCTTCCATTTCTTATGTTACACTGCCATATACCCAGATAATTCTCAGGCTGAAGTTCTGTTATAGGAGAATGGCAAAATAAAGCAGTTATGTGCTGTGCAAAGGGATCCCCAGCAGATTTCAAGGGGAAGGTCTCTTCCCAAAACTACACCACAATATATTTTTTAATACAAAATAACTCTACCACCTTTCCTTAAGACAGAGAGATGCAAAACAAGAGAGATACAAAACAACATGACAGAGAAACATTCTTATTAAGTCACCCCTGACATCCCCTCGCAATGCAGTGTTAGCCCAGGGTAACTCTGCTGTGCTGGAATAATCTTTGGAGTTTGTGCAGTGGCTGGGACTGACTCATCCCTGAACAGTGGGGGCACAGGTGGGTGCCTGGGGGGTGAGGGGCCCTGGGGACCCCCATTCTCAGAGCATCCCGGGGCTGGGAGGGCGCTGGGAGCCCCTGGCACAGCAGGTGGAGGAAGCAGGGCAGGGAAGGAGGGTGATGGCTCAAACAGCCTCGGATAGAAGGTCCTTCCCTTGGAAAACTGGTGGGTGCAGGGACTCCAATGACATAACCATTGACAATAAGCATCACTCTCCCAGAACACAGGTTTTAGTTAATACTCGTGTCCAAAGCATGGGATCACCTCCAGCAGCTCTGCCTGTGTTAACATCCCCACCTGAGCAGGTGCTGATCAGGGAGATTGGTCAAGAGCACATAACTTTCATGGAGCCCCTGGAAATGCTGTGCATCAATGAATCCGCGGAAAGGATTTACATTTCAAAGTTAGGGCTGTGTAAACCTCAAAGAGTTCAGTGTTGGGCTGACTGGGGTTAGGTACCATCTCCTCAGCAGCCGTTCAGTCATTTTTGCAGGACAGTCTTGGGTGAGTCCCTGGTGACCCCGTGGGAATTCCAGGTTCCCATCACCGTCTGTAATTAACACATTAATTTGCCGTGCCAGCGCTGTTCCAGAGGCCCCGATTCGGCGTGCCTTAGCGAGAATTAGAGCACTGAGGCCCGGGCAGTGAAGCTCCAGCAGAGGGGTCCAGGTGATGCCGGGGTCCCTGGCCGGACTACACCTCCCGGCGTGCCCCGCGCGGCGGGGCGGCGCGGGGCCGCTTCCGGGTTGGCCCTCGCGGTGTGTTTACTTCCGGCCGCGCCAGTGCGCGAGTGTCAGCCCGGGGGGGGCACCCGGCGGCCGCCCCGCCCGCGGCCGGGGAGGGACCGGCAGACCGACCGACCGACAGACCGGGGCACGGACCGACGGACACAGCGGCCGAGGGAGGAGCCCCGAGCGCGCAGCGGCCCCAGCCCCCATGAGCGGGCGGTGAGCAGCGAGTCGGCGGCCGCGGGAGCTTCCCGGCGCGGCGGGACCCAGCCATGGACTGGCTCATGGGGTGAGTGGGGCCCCCTCAGTGTCCCTCCCTCCGGAGCTCTCCCGGCGCGGCCGGGGCGGCCCCGCCGCCGGCAGCCCGAGCCCCGCGTGCGGCGCTAATGACTAATCAGTTCTGCCGGCGGGAGCGGAGGGCGGCTGCAGCTCAGCCCCGGGCGTCCCTGGGCGCCGCCGCCTGCGCCCGCGGGCACGGCGGGGTGCGCGGCTGCCCTCGTCCTGTCCCGAGCGCTGGCTCTCTGCAAAAGTAACTTTTCCTTCCCTTCTTGCGGTATAGGCGGGCCAGGTGTGGCAGCTCTCTGTGCTTCCCACCCGTGCGGTGTGGGGCTAATCCCCCTGCGACAGAACATCGCTCTAAACCGAAAGGCGTGCCAAGGTTTAAATGGCTTTCTGTGGGGAGGAAGAAGAGACCTCGGCAGAGATTAGCGCCAAATCAGAGCCACGCCAGGGGGCTTGGATAGCCTGGGATTAATAGTGCTAATTACACAGAGACAGAAGGTAGCGAGCTGTTTGCTGCAGGTTGTAGGGCTGGAAACCTCAGTGCAGGAGAGGGAGATGCAGTTGATGGGAGTGACCTGATACGCTACCAGTATCCCAAACGAGATATTCTCTGTTACTTCTTGCGTGAATTGTGCTGGCGACCTGCACTCAGGTGAACTGTGAATAATTATGCTTCAAAATCGCATGAGCACTTGGTTTATGCTCCAGCTGCAGTGATAACCTGCTGCCCTTAGTCTGTTCTTCACAGCAGTCCTGAATGTGGTCTTTGCCACCTAGGTTGCCTCCTTTTCTAACGCTGATGTGCCTAGTGTTCTAGGCAGGTAAACTGTCTTGTCTCAGTTGATGGATATGGTGTGTTTAGAAGGGTCATTGGCGTGTGTGTCGCCTTTTGTCTGCAGCTGATGTGTTTGGTGGTGAGAGTGCACTTGTTACTTGCCTTCGCACGGGTCGCATCCAACTCTCGAACCAGCTGTCAATACAAAGTGTTACTGTGAGTCTGACCCCTCACTCACTCTGATGGAGGGAATGCTGAGTATCTGTGGGATAGACACTGATGGCTGGCTTTTCCTCCAGCAGGCTGAGCAGCAGAAAGACAGTATTTGTGGCATGTAAAGGGGTCTGGGTGCCGTGTACTGCAAGTCTTGTGTCTTGTAAGACACAGGGCTGCACTGTGTTGTTACATGGTGTCAATGAAAATAGAAATGACAAGCTTGTTTTGATGTGTTTTGTAACAACCGCAAAGCACAGGTGGTCTGTTACATTGACTTCGTAAAAGTAAAAGCTGCAGTGTCAAAGAGTGTTACTGTAATTACAAAAAAAGGTCAAACCCAGGACTTATGCAAGTTACTCGTATGACTCAAAATAGTACATGCCCCACTACATCAGCTGTACTTATTCTGTGCAAATTATATTGTAAAGCAGAAAAGAATCAAGGTTTATTTTAGCCAAATTCTCAGTATATTAGAATGATGGTTTTCTTACGAAAAATATTTTGGGCTTCTTGAAGTCACTACAAAAAAATTGGCCTTTGTTCTGTACTTTTTGACCCAGGGTGGGTGGATCCGTCCATGTGTGGAAAAGACTTGCCTGTTTTCCCCATTGTAATGGGAATGGATCCTGAGTCATTTGTGTGTTACTCGCTTGTTCTCAGCTACTTCCTGATATGTTTCTCTCCTGACCAAACCCAGTATTGTCCCACTGATGCTCTTAATGTTTTCTCCCTTAAAGCGCTGTCAGTTCTATTTGTGCACATGTCGGAGAATGGTTGTGTGTGATTATGGCAGGAAGGGGGAGCATTGATATTTTGAAGTGGGAAAGGCTAGAAGTCCTGGGGGACCCATTCTTATTTCTGGCCAAGTTATGCCTGCTGTTAGCATCTGTGTCTGTGAATGGAAACATCCGTCTTGCCGCTTGACAAAGAAACTGAGGACGTTTGCCTGCCCAGGCAGAAGTTGGGGTAATGCCACTTGTTCAGCCTTTCTTTAGTGGGAGCTTCAGGTGTTTGGGTCTCTGAGGTGAGGAGGACAGGGCTGATGAAAAACCTGCATAGTATTAGGAAAACAGGTCTCTCCCAGTAACGCATTATTGGTGTCTCTGGCAAGCAAAATGTATTGGTCTGCTTCTTGGTGGTGTCTCTTTCCTAAATATCTTCACTAATAAAACCATTGTGATCTTTCTTATTCCTTACTGCTGTAGGAAGGTGGTGGTTTGCAATTTCAGCTTTCCACGTGCTTTCTCTACCCCTGGAGAAGGTCTTGTGTGTCTCCTTATTGGCTATGCTTTCTTAACTTTTTGGTGTGAGAAACACCCTCTGTTTTGACTCTGTGTTACTGGAAAATGATCCTTCGAGTGCAAGTGTGTTAAATTAGGCAGCAGTAAGAGCTGTTCCTGTTCTAGACTCGACCCTTGAAGCTGGTGTCGCATTTATCTGATAGATGTTTAGAGTGAGATCTGCTTTATTCCTTCCTGGTCCTCCCCTTCTCTTGTGGTCCCTTGGAATGTGGGGGGAAGGGTAAGTTCTAATCATACCACAAAGAGCAGCAGCCCAAGTGTCTCTGATCACCTCAGAGTACTTAATATACAAAAAAAATCCCGGAAGCTGAGGCTTGCAAACAATAGTGAATTTATTACGGATTAACAAACAGCTACAGGCTTAAGTGGTCACACAGCAAAACTTCTCTGGGTGCTGCCTTCTGTTCAGTCAAGTGCTTCAAAATCCAGTCAAGTCCTAAGGAAGAAAGCTGAAAAGAATGAGCTGCTGGCAGGGTGCGATGCTTGGTTTAGCACCAAAGTAAAGCCAGAGTCTTTTCTGTGGTTGATTAGTATATTTGACCCTTCCATTGAATGCAGCACTAATACTGATGTTGGTGAAACTCTATCCGTTCTCTCCATTAATAAAAAAGACCATTTTTGTTTTACACAGGATATATTTTAAGTGCGATTTTGACTAGACATCAGTGTTGCTTAATTGCTTTGCTCAACAACATTTGCCAGAGATCCATATTACCTGCTTTGGAAGAGATTCCAAACTTTTCTGTTACAAATAGCATTGATCTGCTCTTGAAGTTCAAATTGGCAACAAAGGCAGGCATTGTTCCTTCACTTATGAAGTTTGATTTTCAAACTTGTTTTAAAGTATCATAATTGGATAGGAGTAAAACGTATTAATGGTGCTAATAAACCTGACATGGTTTCATCTTCAGCAGTGCTGTCTGATGCTTTTGCATTTTTTCATAGGAGAGCAGTATTGAGTACTTTTGTGGTTTTGGTGAGCTGTTATGTAATAAGGGAAGAGAGAAATCAAGTATTTTGCAAACAATTACCTGTTAAGCACAATCATAATTTAAGCTTCATTTGTACTATAAATTTCGTAGTTTAGTAGGTTAATAGATTATACTGACTGAAGCTGAGAGAGATGCTTACACTGATTTTACAAAGATTCACAGCTCCTTCTCCCAGCATTTATTAGAGTATAAGTGTAATAAAGAGAGAGGCTGTTTGCAAGAGGGATTTCTTCTCCATTTAAGTTTTAGGTCTTGTTATCTGTATCAGTCATACCATCCATGCTCAGTTATTTGTTCTTTCATATGTTGACCTAGTGACTTGAATGAAAGGGCCTAAAATGATTGCAGGCTATCCTTTTCTCATATTCCACATCTTCAGCATTGAGGACAGTAAGAGAAAAGCAATGGCCTGGGAAAATAAGGAAAATACAGGTGACAGAAGAAGCAAACTTCTGGTCAGGACACTTATGCCTGAAGACAGCACAGACTATTTCTGTCTACTCAGGTGATCTGTGGTCTGCAAGACAGAGCAAGTGGCTACAGCTGTAAACTGAATAATGTCTAATAGAAACTAATAATCCTCACACTTGCAGATTTTTACTTTGTAATGTCAGTTAATCCATTATAAACACTGGATATATGTGCTGCCTTGCATAATCTTAATCTCATGAGGGTAGGTTGTTGGAAAGTATGTTGTAGTGAAATAACACAGTAATTACGCAAATTCAGTATTTTTGAATATATGCTATACTGGTGATTTTTTTGAAAACAGTGTAAGAACTGCTCAAGGTCAGCACACTGTTAGATTTGTTTGGCAGAGGAGACGTGTATGTCATGCATTTATTTTATTCAGCTATAACTGTCAGGGACTTAGATTTAAGCTGGCAGTTTTTTCACTTGTTTTGCATACAGGATTTTGCTATGTTACCCCTGTGGTAATTTTAAAGGCTAGAAGAAAAGTAACACATACTGCTGTTTTGTTGTCTTCCATTCTGCACTTGTGGAAGGGTCTTTAAGAAATGTTCTTATAAGGCCTTAAGACACTGTCCAGTTCAAGATGAGCTATGGTGAAATAGGAATAATATTGTCATGCAGAGAAGTCCTAACCTTGAGCCAGAACAGCTGAGGACTACACGTGAACAAAGCCCACCAGTGCTCTAGTTCTGAGTCAGAAAAGACCCAATATGCTGTTTGTCACCTGTTAGACTAAACCTTTGTTGCTTTTGAATGGGGTGCACTAGGATATCTCGAGTTGGAAGGGAGCCATAAGGATCATCAAGTCCATTAATTGTAAGGAGTGCATCTTGTAGTGGGAGCAGTGAGAAATCATCCAGCAAGCTTAGCTGTCAGATTGGCTGATGCATCATACAGCTGAGCCTGCCTTTATCTAGCAGACCTTTATATAAAAAGTAGGTAATGATTTTTATTTTGGGTACTGTTCAAAACTTACTAATTATAGAAAATATTTCTATTAAAAGGAAGAAAGGAATGACACTGGACATTTTTCAGCTGGCTGTAGCTGTAGGGACTGCTTTCCCCTTTATTCCCTTTAGTCATCTCCAGTGAAGAAAGTCTCCTGCCTTTATAAGGCAGTCTTCCCTCTAGAAACTGCTGCAGCCTCTCACCTTTCACAGCTTGCATGGTGTGTATCTTTGTTCCGTTTTTTAACTGACCTCACAACAGGTGTTTCCCTTGCATTCCATTCCCTGCAGATTCTTGGCTTCACATGCTATTTTCCCTACTTTAAGGGAGCTGAAAATAACTCAGAACGGGTAAACCAGACATGTAGGGTCCCATTGGGCAGGAAATACTCCCATGCTCCTTATTTGCTTCTATTTATAGGTGTAACATTACCTGTGGGGTCCCAGGTTGCTCTCCCCACATAAATCTAGGTCTGTCTGTGAGCCACTGGCTCTCCAGTCACTGCTTACTGATGAGACATGGATATTACTTCAAAACCTTAGCAGACGTAAGCAGTGCCTCTGCTAAACCAGAACTTAACTGTGAAAGAACTACATAATGCTGTATGCAGGTAAAATTAGATCTCCATTAAATATTAACTTGTAATATTCATTAGTATAGTAGTGGAAATGTGCTGTTACTTTGAAATGTGAGTTTCAAGGGCTATTAGAGTTGTAGAAAAGGAGTCATGACTGTAAGAGAGCAATTTAGATTTTCCAGGTGCTGTTCCCTTATGTCTCCCTGGTTCTGAAAGCACTCGGTTATATTACTGAGATGATCACTGCCAAGGTTCTTCTTTGTAGTGCAGAACAGGTTGCAAATAACTGCAGAGCCTTGCTCCCTGAAGTGTCCTGGTATAGTTAATTATTGATTTCTTGGAGAAAATGCCAAATAAATCCTGCATTTAAAAACCTTTGTTACTTTAGCAAACCACAGAATTTATCAGTAAGTTACTTTGGTGAGTACAGTGCACACAAATACCGGTTTTATTTTATTAGAGTGCTCTTTTTCCAATATGCTGGAGGGACAAGAAGAGTAGGTAATTTTCAAGGTCCCTAAAGAAAAAAGAACTATTAGTTTACTTAGAAAAAGAGTTGAATATTCTTCAAGTGTAGCAATACTCCATCCTTGCATGTCTCTGCATGTTACCCTCTTCTCCTTTGTAACAGCATCAGGATTCAGAAGACTAGTAGGTTAAGATGCTCATCTGAATGAAAACAAATCTTCTTTCTTTTTTTTCTTCTGCCTTGTTTCCTCTCCTGGGGTTAGTTTTCAGCTAAATGAGTTCCTGCAGCCTGTTTGTGTAGCTACATGAATAATGTTGATAGTATGATGGTGTTTGTGAGAACTGAAATCTTAGGGAACACTTACTTTGGTGGCAGCAAGGACTAAAATCAACTGAATGGAATCATGTAGTAATGTGATTATTAGTGGTAATTACTCTGAAAATAATTAGTGATCTATCTTCTGGTGATGTATCCTTCTGCTTGAATGTTGGGAAGAACTGCAGACAGTCTGAAAACAGGAGATGCCACGACTAGGCTGGTATCATGGAGCAGGTAGTGGCATCACTGCACTGTCACAGTTGCTGTCCCACAGTGTTACATTCAATTTATGGCTAAACTATAAATATACTCATTGTTATGAATAACTCAGACTTTACAATTGGCTGTAAGTCATGTTTCATCTAGCTGAGAGAAGTGCTGGCTGTGTGGTGGTGTGACTGTGAAGGTGGATGGTACTCTGGGTGCCTGGCTCAATCCAGCAGTCTGATTCAAGAGAGTGCTCAGAAGCTTGGTTCACGCATGATGGCCTACATGACTTTGCCATACTTTACTGGCAGTTTCCATCTATTACATCTGTTGGATGTGGGCCCAGAAAAAGCATACTTGAAAGAGTAAAATTAATAAGAGACTGCAATTTTTAGATAGCTGGGTATACAAGTTTGAACTCAGATTGTCAGATCTGCACGTCCTGCCATCACTGATGACCTCTCAGACAACTTTAATGTGTGTTTCTGCTAGTGGAATACTACTGAAGTGATCTTGTCCATTGTTTTTTACCCTTTATGGTTGGTGATAAGGTTGTGAAGCTTGCTTGCTAGGTTCTTTTTTTCAAAGTCCTTCTCAGCAATTTTTCCACTCATCTCACTTTGCAATTACAATTAAAAAAAAAAAAAAAAAAATTAGCTGTGTCCTTAACTGTATATGCAATGAATAAATCTGATTATTTAAATTTATTTTTGCAATCATGTTTTTTAGAGTAGTACTGGAAGGTGTTACATCAAGTGAGACTACTTGAGGAAGAGCTGTTGCTTCATGGCCTTTTTCTGGCACTTCAAACAGTTGCAGTCTAGGAGCTTCCCTGTTTCTGAGACTATGAGCAGTAATTTTAAATAATTTAATCTTGCAGCTGGAATGATGGATGTAACTAAGTAGCTAAAGAGCAGTGCGATAATTTTACCATTTGGAGGGGAAAATATGGCAGTTTTCTCAAAAGTTAGTTTTCTTTTATTCTGTCAGCCAAGAGAAACTGGTCAGAGTGCAAGTTTTTCACACAATCCTCAAACCTCTGTCCCTGATTGTGGAAAAAGAGCATTGAACACATATGCACACAAAAAATAACCCCCAAACCAGGATTTAGGTACAATGTTCTGAAGAGTGGCACAAATTAAACTGGAATCAAGACAGGGATGACTGTCATAGATCAAATTCCTTCTTTCTCTGAACACTGGAAGAGTAAAGCCATTAAGCTAGAACGTAAGCCTGCACAAAACTCTATCTAAATGATCTGGGTCTGGTAACTGGAGCTCTTCAGAATATATCTGCATGCTTTTTAATTTCTTTTCCCCTTCCTTTCTGCACTGCTTAGGTTATAAAGGTGGTCCCTGAATATTTTTATCATCAGTGTTCAGTGACTGGATCACTGTTGTCCCTCTTCTACACTGAAGTGTCTAAATTCTTGGGACCTTTACCTGAGAATTCTTCTAGTATTTACACATAATGAACAGAAGTTGTGTGAAACAGGTTGCATAGAGGTGTTCTTGACTCTTATTTTTTTTCCTCACTGCTTCTGTTCATAAACTTCAGTCTAAAATTTCCTCATTTAGAGAACTTTTGTTTTACATGGTTCTTCATGAACCAGCATGGAGTTGCTCAGGAGAGGCTTTGTTCCTTCTTAATAAGTTATGCAAAACTGGATGGAGATGTTTTTTTATGAGGAGGTGTCTACTTTGCAGATGGGCTCAGGTTACAGGATTAACTCTGTGGTTTCAGGTTTGTGTCAGGTAAATGATAAATGGCATTTTTTTTTCCAATCTTCTGTCTGATGATATCCAGGTGTTGCTGGAACTCCAGTCTAAAACCTTCATAATTGTCATGTCTACAATAGTGTTAGTGTGTGGCTGTTTTCCATCAGATGTAAAAGGAACCAAGTTTGTAGTGAGGGCTAATAACTTTTATTAGACCAACAAATGTACTTGGGAAAGAAATAAAAAGCTTCTGGGCATGCTTGTATCTCTTGTTTATGTTAATAGACTGTTTTGAACAAAACCATGTTAATAGGACAGTTCCATGTCAGTTGAAGAAATCTTACCTCCTGGTTTAGCTGCGGACTGGTACTTTTTAAGGAGCTGGCCAGCCTACATTCAAAAAGCCATATTTGGGTACTGGTCTTGCTATTTAAGGTTATCTGGATGTCTTCTAGGAAGGGAAGTAGGTTAGAAATTAAATTATTTGCATGTTCTGGTCTAAGGTATACAAATCCTCAGATGGCCCTAATTTTGTGTTATCTTATTTTGTTCTGTGAGCCAGCCTTTCTTGGTTCCATTGTAATTTTTTTTTGGGTGCCTGGGCTAATCTGCAGTTCTGATGTTCTTATGGTCTTGTCTGTCTCCTTTTTGTTGTAGCCAGATAGTGTTGGTTTTTTTTGTTGGTGGTTTTTTTTTTTTCCCACAGTATTCCTAGGTGGGCATCTAACAGCAGTTGTTCTTACTGTGTCCCTTCTTCATTTGATTATTGTGGTGCCATTGGTGATGAGCAGTTTTTGAAGACTAACCTGAAATTCCAGGATTTTTTGAATGTATTTATGGATGTTTCTTATTAGGCATATGATAAGCTCTTAGCATATGGTCTGGTGTAGCACAGGTTTTAGCTTTGAGTTATGGGTGCTATTCAAAATGCTGAATTGGGTGATTTGCATTCTTATGACCCCAGAGTGTCTGTACTGAGGTTTTCCTCCCTTGCCCCACCCTGATGAATATGAAGGTACTGGTCTGAGTCACTTGAGCTTGTTGAGGCTTGAGCAAGTGGAGTAAAGTGCTATGAAAACTCATCTGAGAAAGGGGAGATTGTGGGCTCATGCTTGTAATGCACAAGCATTTAGGTATTTAACTGCAGCTTTGTAGGTAATGTGGTTGGTTTGTTGGTTTGCCTTTTAAAGGAGACCTTTCTGTTTTCACACAGTCCTGTAATGAGCTGGTAGTTTTTGTTTTGGTTGGTTTTTTTTTTTTTAGTGTTTATAAGTATTTTTCCAGGCTGTCTCAGGCAGGATGTGCACAGTCATCCACTAAAATGTAGGCAGTTGTTGCTATATGTGGTATAACTTTTTAAGTGGGCAGGATACTATTTACATGTTCACAAACTTGTATTTTCTCGTTATTGTTAATGGAATCAATGTTTCTGTTTAAATCAAGTTCCTCTTGGTTTTAGGTAGAGTGAAGACTTACCAGCTCTCACTTTTTGACTCCTTGGGAATACTGGCAAGGAGGCATCTTGTTAATGAAGAAGTATTTTCAGTTCATGAAACACATGCAATGTAATCCACTATCTTGCAGGACAAAATCACTTCCTGAGGTTTTTTTTTTTTTTTTTTTTTTTGGTTGGTTTGTTTGTTTGGGTTTTTTTAGTTGTAGTCCATTCTATAATTAAAGAAGAAATAGTCTCACTTTGGAGATTTATGAATTCCCATGTTTAAACATTTTATTCTGAAACATGGGGGCGTTATTATAAAATAAAAAAGTTGGCAAGAATTTCTTGAGAAGGAAGTAACTTTATTAAAATAGACACATTTAAACACATTGGTTCTACTTGTTTAGGTGTGTCATCTATCCACAGTATTTCTGAACCAAGCTGAAAATGTAAAATAAAAGGTGTTAAATATTTCAGTAGGCATAATGATTTAAGCTGGCATGGAGGTTGCTTAATTTCTGAAGGACAACTTCTATGAAGGTCTTGATGTGTTTTAAAAGATGCAATTCAAATTCATTCCTTTGACTTCTTGAGTGCCAAAGCACTCTTCCAATGACAAACAGTAGAAAAAAAAATTAAAAATTTGGAAAACAAACCTGAGAATGCATGAGAGATATCACCAGGCTGATAGTCTCCAGTGCTAGAAACAGCCTTGCTGTCTGAGGAAGCAGATTTTGAACAAAGAGGAAGCAAATATAGGAACAAGGATGGTGCTTATGCATGTAATAAAACTTTGCAGAAATCATTTCCTGTCTGGGTTTAATAAAGGAATGATAATTATTTTCCATTATTACTAAGAGCTTGATTTTTTTTTTTTAAATATTGCACACAGTAGTATCTTATGTACAATCACTGTTGGTAATTGAAATGTAGCTGTCAGAACAAATGCCTGAAGAACTTGGATCTGGGGAATTCCAGTACATGCCTGACCTAAAGAGTGATTTATTGTTCATCCAGATAAATGTCTCCGGCCTGGTTTGTCACATGTTCCAATATAGCAAGAAGAGGCTGCAGCAGGCTACCAGGTGATTAGCCTGAAATGTGCAACTTTGTGCAAAATTTTGTCCTCAGCTGTTACCTTTGAAACTAGAGTTCAGTAACTGTTCCATGTTTTCTGCTCTTACTGTGTCTATCAATTTCTATAGAAGCCAAGCTGGACATAATCAAGGTATGGAACAGTGGAGAAGGTTAAAGGCTGTTGTGATGGGGGAGCCAGACTGCAAGTGCAAACCAAATCCACAAAGATCTTTTTGTTTCTAGCAAAGTGAAATAGGAAGATGTTCTTGTTTTTTTTTCCCTATTCATCTTAATTCCACAATTCACTAACTTATATCTTAAGCTTTTTTAAAATGGTCCAAAATTCTAGTAGCTCTACAGAGAGAAAGTTGATTAAAACTGTTTGGTACTGCTGACCAAACAATGGAGTAGATTGTTCAGTTTTCCTTAAAATAAGAGGGATAATACATCCTAGATTTGGCATATTTTTGAGGAAAATAATGCATTGTTACCAAAGGGTGATACAAATGTGAAGTTTCTCGAAGAGTCTAAGTAAAATCAACTGTCCCTTTATCCTTTTGCTGGTATATGCTAAAGTATATGGACTTGTTCTAAGAGCTGTGGGAATAACTAATGCAAATTGGACCCATGTTCCCACTGAAAGTTATAATGTTCCTGCTTACAGGAACTCTCCCCATGACTTGTTTCTCTAAGATCCCTGGAGACTAGTGGTATGGGTGGAGTGCACAGGACATGAAGTAAAAATACTGTGTGATAAACCTGTCTAAAAAGGATTGAGTCTCCAAGGGAGACAATGGTTATCATATAGCCATGGGCTACTCATTAACTCGTGGTTCCTAAAACAAATATTATTCTAGAGTGACAGCCAGCTACTAACATGAAACTGTTACTTTTTAATCTCATTTTGTATTTGCTTTTTTTTTTTTTTTTTTTTTTGCACCAGCTTTTTGGAGTTTAGTAGTAAAATGACAATGTGAGTTTCACAGCAGGCACTCAGACCTTCAAAGAAAGAATGAGTTCTCCAATATGCTCTTGTAACAAATTCAAATCCAGAAGAGCTTTATGTTTGCTGGGTTTCAGTAAATACTTTTTCTGCTTCATCATGAGGCAAAGCAACAGCAAGTTTAAAAATGAGGGGGAGAATAAGGCAAAAGTGGGTTTAAAGACAATTGACTTGCCAGCATACTTCGACAATAAAGAACAATTTTGGTGTATTGTATCACATTAGAAGATTGGAATAATAATAAATAGGAAGAACTTTTGTGTACAGCCCATAGTTGAGCTGAGGGTTTAAATTCTATGATTCACTAAGGTAAATAGTACAGTTCTGTAAAGATTAATGACATTAGCAAGAGTGCTAGCAAGGATAATGCTGGTTTTCAGTCCATGCATCAAAGCTGAGCAGTGAGTTGGGAAGAAAATTTCTCTTGGGATATGGTGTTGGGCAATTAGGTGCATTTCCAGAGATTTATGGAGTCTTCTGAATCGTTATGGTGTTGGGTACTATCAGAATGCAGTACTGGTCTTGGTACGCTGTTATTTTGCACTATGATAGTTCAGAGATGCAGAGGTAGATATTCAGAACATATTTGCTTAACAGCACAGTAAAGCCTAATCTTCTGTTTGCAAATACTCCCCTTTTCATGTACAGGAAGTTGAAATGCTTCACAAAAATCTGATTACTACAGAGGGACAAGAATGTAACTCCCTTCTAAAATACCTCTTGTAACACTCATTTTCAATATCTGTTTCTTCTTACAAAAGTACTAAATGTACTGGTGTTTAGTATGGAAAAAAAGATGGTGTTTGTGCTTGGAAAACTTCAAGTACTCATGGAATGCCTTTCCTCATGATTTTTAAGTCATATGCTAGTTGTACATTTTCACCTCTAAAGATGTCTGACAGAAAGATTAAGAATTTGGTACCTCTTTTTCATTGTTTTAAGTTAATACCTTTTTGACTACAGTCAATTTTTTCAGATTTATTATTCATGATGTCAGCTGTCTTGTTAGCATATTTCATTCTTGCATTTGTTTAGGGGCCCTGATTTATGGTATGTGATTCTGAAGGATGACATAAGTCACTCTTCTTCTGGTATTTGCAGTTCATTGTTGAAATGTCACCTTTGGGACTGTGACTGTCATTTGACAAATGTTAATCTTTCTAGTAACTTTTAATGATCTTAATAATGCAACGATAATGAGAGAAGAAGATGGAAATAGTTATTAGGGGAGAAGATTTGAAATTCTATGGACTTTAAAGTATTCCAGGAAATTAATACTGAATCGTGGTGGCGCTCTTGCTTTTCTTTCTAGTTTTCTAGAGGTGAAAATATGCCACCTTTTCTCTTTCTTCCCCAGAAGGAGGTAATAATTACAGAAGAATCTGTTTTAGCATCATCAAAAATAGAATGCAAACTGGAAATGAGACCACTTGGTTGGTATATGAGTTATATTATTGATCTCCTGTTGTTTCTCTAACCTGCACTTGTTTGTTTTTCCTATGATAGGTCTTTTTCAAAGACAAATATCTACTTGTGTTTTTAGAGAAGCCAGATGGTACAGTGGCCATGGTGGTCTTGAATCCGCAGTGCTTCCTGAACAGTTTAAATACTTGAAACTTGCTTATTCTTCTTGGTTATTCTGAGCTTAAGCTTTTTAAAATTTATATAAACTTCTGTCACAATTTGAAGAATTGTTTTCAGTCTGGTAATTTTTTGTGATTTAAACTAAATAATCTACTACAGTATTAAAGTTTAAGCCAGTTTGCTAATTATAATCCTTCAGTAGGAATTACTTTAGCAACTGGAAATAGGAAATAAAAGGATCATAGGTTGAAGGTGCTTTCCCTAAATGTAATTGCCATTTAAAATTATGTAAATGCCAAATTGAAATTTCTTCAGACAGAATGTTTAGGGTGAGGATCTGTGAAAAAAGAATAATGACTGGACTTTTTTTCTCATTAGATGAGTGCTTTCCCTGTTGATGGTGCTATGTGTGCACAAGAGAGAGCTCAGTATATGTTCTAAATACACTTTGTATTTCTCAGTTCTATGATTAGCTCTATGGCACTAGCTTAATAAACCTACCTTTATTTATGTAGTATAAGTAGAGGAGAAAATTCTTGATCAGGACACATATAAACACTAAGTATGTGGAAGAAGATACAATTCTGCTGGGTATTGCAAGGACTAATATGTAACCAAGCCAGTTCAAGCAGCTGATCAGTTAAATACTACCTGTTATTTGTTGGTATCATGCTGAGAATAAATCAGGTTTGTGTAGTGACTGGAAATGACCTTTTTGCATTCTTTGGAACTTTTTGCACTTTAGGCTTATGAAAACCTACTGCTCTTCCCTGGCTTCCTTCTTTAGTAAGCTTTAAGCCAAATTGTTGAAATATTGAAAATATTGTGTACAGGTTATTGTGCATGTAGATTTCTCAAGAATTTAGCTAACTCTGTTCAAAAGATAACTAAAGTATGCATTGCAGTGTCCAACATTTGAGTCTCATTACTCTGCACTTTCTGGTGAAATTCCTTTTCCTTTGAAATACAGTACACCTTGAATCATTCAGGTATTACATTCTCCAGAATATATTGGAGAAGATTAAGTCCTGTATCATCTAAAGAATGACCTTGTCCTATGCTAATGGAGCAGATGAGGCTGTAGCAGCTCTTATGAGCCTTTATTATGAAAAGGTGTGCAGATAGAAGTGCTGTCTCCTTTGTCTCCTTTTTCTTTAGAAGGTATAGCTTTTACTGAAACAAACCAGTGAAGGAGTTGCTGATAAATTCTTTGGAAAATTGTGAAAGTAGTTCACATCTGGGAGTGGAAGGAAAACAAAAAAAAGTTGAGCATGCAGTGCCTGCTTCCTCAGCTGCACTGTGGCAGCAGCATTTGTAACCTCCCTGACAGACTTCAGTGGGTTACACTTGTCCAAAGAAAAGCTGTCTGGATTTTCAGCATAGCTGTACCAAAGCAGGAGGTTCCCTTTCTACAGGGGAGAACTGTTGCTTTCTATTGCTCCAGTTTCTCCTTCCAGTAAGTTTACTGAGCACAGCATTTCTCTTACTACACCTTGTAATAATAAACAGAGCTGACATAATCATAAACTAGAAATGTTTCTAAAAACTGATTATCTTTTAAAAGCCCCCATGTAATATGTTGCTATTTTATGTTGGTCCATGTTAGACTACATTTGTGACTGTTCTCAGTGTTTCAGGTGCTGTTGTAAATAAATTTGTTCAAAAAATTGGAATTGTGGTCCGTATGCTCCAGTAGCTTCTGTTTGCTTTAATTTTCACTACTGTGACTATGAGGGAGATACCTTTACCTGATATCTGACAACTGAATACATATTTCTTCCATATGTGTCATTGCCATATATTTTTTTTTTTTTGGTTGCAGCTTGATATGAGAACAAAAGAAAGCTGGGGACCCTAGTGAGAATGTTAGAGAGGGATTAACAGAGCCTTGTAGCTATGGAGTTAAGCTGGGCTTCTGTTTTCACTGCCAGTGACATCTTGATTTATGCATACTGGGGATGTTTTTAAACACAGAAGCAATAGCAAATAAGACAGTTTGCTTCTAGCTTTTGTTTCCTGCGGGGCTTCTTGGCTTTCCCTTCCAGTTAGACAAGAGTATTCAGAGCATAATCTTCATGTTCCATCCTCTTTTTGCTGTTTATTTGTTTGCTGGTTATGTAAAGCTCTTGGCTTGAATTTGTTCTCCCCTTGCCCAAATATTCCTTGAAGATGTAAGTTGGGAATGTGCATACAAAAAAAAAAAAAAAAAAAAAAATCTCTTTTGCACATCCTGTTTTCCAATAGTGTTATTTCCTTCAGTGTGATGCCCCTACTGAGAATATGGCTCCAAGGATATCTTCTGTGTGTGACCAAGGTGGTGACTGCTAAGGAGAAACGTGCACAACTCGTGGTGTAAGAGTTGAGCAAGGTGGTTTTAACGAAGGCATGGGCTTGTCATTTTCTGAGTAGCATTTTGTATACTACAGATATCTGAGTAGTCTGAATTGCAGTTCAGGATTTGGGTTTGTTGGGGGGGGGTTTGTTTGTTTGTTGGGGGGGGTTTGTTTGTTTGTTGGGGGGATTTGTTTGTTTGTTGGGGGTTTGTTTGTTTGTTTGTTGGGGGTTTGTTTGTTGGAGGTTTTGTTTGTTTTTCTCAGGGTTCATAGTAAGGAAAAGGTAGTCAGTCTGGTAGCAGTTGGAATATTCATGCTGTCATTGTGGAGCAGGGTACCTGCAGATGAACTCGCACAAACACTGAAAAGAGCAGTCAGGAACAGGAATATAAACTTCTCCTTTTACTTATTTCAAGGGTGCAGTTTGCTGAGGTAAGCAAGCCTGCAAAGTTGAGATGGATTAGCCATAAAGTAAGCATTAACTACTGTGAAAACAAGCCTTCTTCCATTGCCAAGCACTTCTGAGTGGCCTGCTGCTGGTCACTTGCTAAAAGGTGACATAATTTGCAGTTCTAATAATGTGACACTGCTTGCCTGTCATGCTGAAATACTTCTCAGGATTTCAACATATATGAATATATTTCTAGTGAGCATAATTTTGCTTATGGGTTTAATCTAAAAGCAGAGTGATTTATGAAATTTTATTTTTATTACAAAGGCAGGAGCTTTCAGAATGTGTCAAAGGAGTTTTACTAGAAAGATGATGGATTTTAACCTCCAGGCCTGTCTCAGTGGTCTTTGGTATTAAATTGCTACTACAAGGTACTGATTAGGATCTTCCCATTCAATGAAATCATATTACTTCATCTTTTGTAGGCTTTTGTGAAACAACCTCTTAAGCTAATGTAGTTCCAGTGCTGATAAAAAGTAAAATATGCCTTCATACTTGTAAAAAAGCACGAGTTAAGAAGCTTCCCTGATCCTTTAAGTGCTCTAAAACAATAAGATTAATTTTTGCTACAGGGAATTTAACCATAATACTGCAGTATTAGTTTTATCAGTAAGTTCTTGCATGGTGTTTGTCACCCATTTCTAATACTGTACCTAGACTTTGCATTGTACCACACAGAAACTGGTGCCATCTTTTGTATTTTTGAGCTACGATAAAATACAGATGTTAATTTTTTATTTTAGCAATGTTTGAGGCTGAACATAATGAAAAGGCAAATTTATAGCATGTAGGTTTTTAATTTTTTTTTCCTATTAGAATTCTCTTCCAATTCTCCTATTGGGAGAATATTTTGCATATTATACAGAAGAAATGGTTCTAATGTTTGTTTTGTCATATAACGAATCAATTTTGGTTTGGAAAGTTCCTCTCCCTAATTCCTATCTTTAAAGTCTTTGTTGTGATTCTAATTAGTAGGTATTAGCATATGTATAAAAATGCAGAATGTGGAAGTACTGTTTGGAAAATTAAATGCTAGGTTTAACTCATCATTTTGTATCATTGAGATTTATTTTGAACAAAACATTAGCACACTGAAGTATGAAAAGTATAAAATTATAGCATAAAATCAACATCAATAAAAATCTGTCTTGTGTACATGGCTTTTCCCTCTCTTAGTATCCATGCAGCTGGGCAGAAAAAGAGCCATCTAGCAAATGTGTTGCTACTCTTCATGACTGAGACTGGTTGAGGTAAATGTGGAATTCTCAATATGGAGTTGAAAATATAAAAATATTAAATTTCTTTTATAATATTGAGAAGTGGGAAATGGGGTGGATCACTTTGAGGAGGAGGAGAATTTTCCTTGCCAGACAAAACAAGCTTGTTTTGCCATTTGCAATAATGGGCCATCCAGCATAAATGTTGGTACCACCATGCCTGCAATAGCCCACAGTCACTCTGGCTACACCAGATCACCCAATCACTACTGCTGTGATCCTTCCTCTGTTTTTAAAACCTTCTCTTCTGGAAAAGATGAGAAGAAAGGTAAAAAGTGCTATAGAACTTCCTGATTTTTTCAGATCTGGCATAAATATCTAATTTGGTATCTTCTGCTCACTACACATTACAAAATTTTCTAATACATATACTTTACTTTCTCTCCAGAAGAGAGAAAACAACTGAAACAACTGAAGCTGAAGTAACAAGTGAAGAATCTGTAAAGGCAACCTTGAAGATTTTCTGTGGAACTGAACTTTGGGTATAGTTTTACTAGGAGAAGCAGGTCTTTACAAAAAGCACCACAGTATCATATAAAAAAATTCTTGCTATCACACAAAGACACTGCAATTTATGCCATAGTTCCCTGAGCACTTTGGGACTGCTGAGAGAAGTGCCCTCCTCTCACTGCTGGAGCTGTTTATTCCTTTCTCTGTGCCAGCTCAAGTGCTTGAGTGCTTGGGAATTGGATCCTGCTACTAGTGATGCAGCTTAAAACTAATGGAAAGAAAACAGCATTTTATTTCAGTTGGGATCAATTCCTGATCCAATTCACTGTACAGCTGCACAAGTATCTCTGCATGGGAGAGGCACAGAGGGAAGATTGGAGTGATAGAAGGGGGAGTGTGATCAATTGTAATGGTGGTAGTGACAGTTTGCTGGCTTGATGTATTAGTAGAACTGTGTCATTAGGTGCTATGGAAACTTGTTATGTGCTAGACAAGATGAAACGTTTTTTTCTATAAAACAGGCTAAAATAATCCATTTTCAGTTAAGTAATATATCCTCTGAGAAATAATTGTTCCAATGTCTATGAAGTTGTTCTTCACATTTGCTACAATTGTGGAGCCAGAAATGTCACTGACAGAACATGCTTCTGTTTGGTGGAAGAAAAGTAACTAAATCTGGTATCAAAGTGTAATCAGTCAGGATGGCAAAGTTGGTAAGCAGAAGATCAGAGGGGCCAGGGCAGTTGCAGAAACAAGCTGCATGTCAGCTTGCTGGTTATGCTATTTTATTGCTGCAGATTTCATGAGGGTTTATGGTGATGGTTTGTATGTATGTGTGTGCTTTTATGGGTGGGGGGGAATGCTAATGTGGTTAATATGCTTCAACAGATGCTTTAGCACACTTTCCATAGATGTAGTTTTTGACTGAGACTTAGCCTTTCTAACTTGATTATCATTGTTTGAAGAATAGTTTTTTCTTCAGTGTATTTTCTGCTAAAATTAGACTGGCTCTTTTATACAGAAGTTACTTTGCACAGCAAAGTGAATGCAAATTGGAGTCATTCTTTTGTGTTCTGTCACCCTCTGTTGTAACAGCCAGCAAACAACTCAACTCCAAGTTATGCCTGTCTTTTGCTATTTTTTTTTTCCTGCTGATGTATCACTCAGTACTCTGGGATGCTGTGTATCCTGGGGACAGAGATGTATTCCCTTTGTGGACAGTCACATGTAATCTTTTGGTAAAGGACTGACTTAGATTTAACACATTGCCCATTGCTGGGTGCAGCTGTTAGGTCTGAAATCCTGTTTATTGAATATGTGATTATAGAAGAATAATGATAAATGTGCTCCCTCTCTTAGTGCCACAGATGACAAACTTGTGCTGGACAAACTCTGGCCAGTGCACCAGAGGGAGGTTAGCAAGCAGGATGTGCATCACATACTGTCTATTTGGCATGCTCAGCCAGATGTTTTGATATGTAAAAATCTGGTGTGTAACTTACAAAAAATATCCACTTACTATGAAATGACATGAAGTTCTTGACTAAAATAAGTTATAACAGAATGTTCTTAATTTGCTTTCTTTGCAAATTGTACTGTTTTGTGTGACTCACTGAAGATGACTAATTCTGTTCACCCTGAATTTACCTAGCTGCCATTCAGAGTACATTCCTTGTGACTCAGTTCATGCTTAAAAATTCTGATTTTGTGCACATTTTCCCAATAATATTTGTGCTTCCAGGATGCAAGAGGCAGTGTCTTAATACACTTGTTACAGGACCAAGCATGCTGTGCTCAGGCACAGTGCTTTAGAGGTCTCCAGTGTATTGTGAAATGCAGCCATGTATGTTTATCAGGAGCAGCTGGTTTTGTTCTGTGGATGGATCCATTTGGGGGGAGGGGTAGAGTGCTGGTGGCTTTTAGAGATTAGCTGGTGACAGTTTCACTTGGGAATGTATCAAGTTTTAGCAGAGCTACTGTAAGAGAGAGAGGAGCAGGAAAGGGACAGTGCACAAACTCTACTGATCTTTTTTTGTGTTAGAAGAAGCCTTCAGAATCTGGTTATCTGCCTGTGGGTCTAACTGCAGCCTTGATTAGAGGAATGTGTAACACTTGCTGCTGAAATAAGGATCTGGCTGAGCTGGTACGACATTTGGACACACAAGGCCCAGATGAGGCATCAGAGCAGCTGTGTCCTTGTGCAGGCGAGAGGGAGGCTGTCCGGTTTATTGGATCTTGTCAGATCATGGCAGTGCATGCTTCTTAAATCCCTCGGGGTAGGGAGGGAGTGTTGAAGTAAGGATGGCTTATTTTAGGTAAACAGATTTAGACAGCAGTCCATTTTCTTGTTCCTTTCCTGCTAAGAAATGTGGGGACATCTCAGGAAAGGGTAACATTCAGTCTTTGAAATGCTCATGTCTGGCCTGTTTTGTGGGCAGGAGCTGCATGGCAGGTATGAGCTGAGCACAGGAGGGCCTGCAGCAGCCTGGCTAGTTTTGGTACCTTTTGTTTAATTTCAGGAAATGGTGGACATGTGTTTGCTTTTACTGCTATTCCTATTCTTCTGCTCCTTTCATCCTTTTACCTAAGCGGGTATCGATTAAGCATTGTCAGGAAGGATTTGCTGATCTTACTGCTTCCTTTTGTATTAAAGTGTAACTGGGAATTCTTTTCATAGTGAAAGAACAATGGAAGACTTCTGGACTTAATTCTTGGTAGCTGGAAGTTCATGCATATGGAGAAACAGAGGTTTTATGGGATGTTCAGCACTCTTGTAGTATATAATAGTTATTGCTATACTCATGTCTTCTACCTATTTTTAATATATGAGGCAAATGCTTTGCTCTCCAGCTATGCAGAAGAGACTTGCGAATAATGCCTTTCAAACAAGTGCTGTACTTTCTTTGATTATTTTATCTTGGAAGGGGCAGCCTTGCTCCTGCATGTCAGAGTGCAGTTCTGTACTGTACTGTGTACTTCTGTGCTGTGCTTGGAGAACTAGTTACTACACACGACTGGCTTCCTTCTTCTTGAAGAGGAAGGTCCCCTGTCTTTTGCAGCTTAGGCTTGTTTGATATAGAGAACTGGGAGAATGATAGATACATTTTGGGACTAAAAATTAGACCTAAGAGACAAGTCAGTAAATAAAATCTCTTCAAAGGCTAACATGTAACATTTGAATTGCAGACTAGACACAAAACAACTGAGTTGTACATGAGAAAGAACTTGTTCTGTGCATATACTCTGTGGCTGTGAAGGTAACTTGATGTCCAGAGTGATAAAACTGGAGGTCATAATCTTGTCTTTGAAGTAGCACTTTTCACCACAAAAAAAAAAAAAAAAAAAAAAAAAAAAAAAAAAAGCTGATTTAGGCTGTGGTGCCACTGAGAAAAACAATGTGATTTTCCTGAATCTGTTATGCCACTAGTGAAATATTACTGCTTGATTAGTTTGTCATCTTTAGGAGACTCTGAGATGCTCTACCAACAATTTGTGTCTGTACTCTGTGAGTGAGGGACAAGAACTTTGTGAGATGAGGCAGAAAGTTACTGGGGGCCAAAAAGATACAGACATGCCTTTTCATGTTGATAATAACAAAGAGATTGTAATTTTGGAAAATAGTAGTTATTATATCACCTATGGCTGAGTAGTCCCAAATCTAAACATAAAACTTTGAAGTTTTGGAAGTTGTTTGGAAGAGGGTTGTAGAAGATCAGTAAATTAAGAGGCTGATAGAACTTGCATGCTACTTTAACAAAAAACTTGATTGAAAAATTTGAAAGAAATTTTTTGAATGAGTGAAGTGTTTGGATTTGAGCACTTGGGAGAGATATGCTAAATCCAGCTCCCACCTGTTTCCTAAAATCAAGGAAACAGGTGGGAGCTGGACTTAAAAGGTTCTGTAGTTTAATTGTAAACTTTAAAGTTGTTTTTTCCCCCTCCTCACTGTAGTGCTTTACTCAGTGTAATTGGGAACATTTTACAATAGTAATGAACTTGGCAAGAGAAGAGCCCTTTGCCTGCTGCCAGAGTAAAGCAAATAAACAAATAAGGAAAACAAAAGAAGATCCCTCCCTGTCCCCTTGGCGGGTTGCAGGAGCGGCTGGCACCGCTGGACATGCTGGCGGAAGGGTGGAATGTCCTGCCTTGCATTCCACGCAGATGGCCTGGACCCCGGCCACCCCAGCAGAGCAGAAAATACTGTGCTCTCAGCCATGCCACTTGTGATTTAATTGGAACTGAAGCTAACTTTAAAAAGCAGTGCCTCATCAATTAGGACTGTTTTTATGCACTTCCAAAAATTATACAACCATTTTGCTCAGTAGAAGTTCAATTCTTCCATCAGACAAACATTAGTGGGATCTTCATCTTAAGGATGATATCTTTTCTTTTTCAGGTACCTTGCCACTCAGAAAAGCTCAGTATCCCATCTGAACAGAGCACAGGCACCACCTGACAAGAGTAATTTTTCTGTAGTTACATCTTCTGGTTCTCAGCAAAATACTGGCTTTCTGCTTTCAAGGATGGTGACATAATGCTTCTGGTGTTGCAGATACCAGTGCTGTTTCTCAGAAGCATTTGGGACTGCTGGTTGTACTTCAGGAGTGCTTTATATATATACATATAGTTGTGGTGGTCAATATTTCTTCCTGATAAAATTAAAGTAAATAAGTCTTGTAGCGCTCTTGCAGAAATTTGCATTCTCAAATTCCTAACTAGGATCTGAGTATTTTATGTATTAAGACAGACTGCAGAAGAAATGTGCTGGTTCTTGCAAGACCAGGCACTCATCTGAGCTTGTCTTGCAGTTTGCTGTCTGTAGCACTGATGACAATAACAGCTTCTTACTATTAATCAAATCTGCAGGTAGCAGGTGAGAGGAATGGTGCTCTTTTCCTGTAGCTTAGGTACTGTTTGGTTAGTCACCACTAAGGAAGCAAACCCCCCTGTAACCTTAAGTAAAGGATGCAGAAATGATGCTTTGTAGTTATTTATTGGGCAAAATCTGATGCTATTAGGGAAGTAGAACACCCTGTCCTTAATTGAAGGATGTGATAATGATGCTTTGTAGCTTTCTAGTAGGGAAAATCTGTGATTAGTGTCACATGTTGTTTTCGAATAGTTCACGTTTGTGGGATGAAATAATTTTAGGAAAAACATGGAAAACTACTTCACCTAATTCTACAATGCAGTTTTTACACTGTGGAATGCAGGCTGGTAATTCAGTGCTTCCTGATGGTTGATAAGAAATTGTTCCTCACAAGTGGTGGAAGTATAAAACCTGGAGTAAGATTTCCACCAAGTGTTTAATGACTGGGAGGACAGGGCTTTTTAGAAAACTAAGTTCAAGTAGTCCCTTTCCAGCTAAATATTTCAAGAATGCAATGCAAATCTGTATATTAGAATAACAAAGCACAAACCAGATTGTGTTGCTTGAGGCCAGTGGGTGTTTAAGGCCAGTACTATCTCAATAGCCATCCCAAGCTTTGTGAAGCAGACAAGCACCCAGTGTGCAGGCACCTACCATCTGCATGCTCCTGTTGCAGGAGTGCAGAGGGAGAGGTGAAACTGCAATATTTGTGGCCTTGCAGGTTTGTGCTGTGGCCTGCTGTATGTATTCATGGGGATTGTGCAGCTGTGAGAGAACACAACTGCAAACTGGAGGTATTTCCTTGTGATGAAAACAGCCAGCAGCTGTTGGACGAGTGTCTTGTTGCCCTACCAGAGTTTGAGCCAAGTTTCAGATTCACAACATGAACTTTTTGAAAAGCTTTGTGTTGCACCAGAACATTTTTCTGTGCAGGTGAGTGCATGGTGGTTACTTCTGTATTATTTTCACACTGAAAATGAAAAAGTTCCAAAATCACAGTACGTTGTAGGATTTGGTGCATTGGTTTTCCAGTGTTTGTAATTAAAACCTGCAGCTCTTAAATTCCTACTGATAATGTTTTACAAACCTTCATAAGACTAGTTTGTTCATTTCCCCATAAACATGGTTTAATGGTGTAGGTTTCATGCTCATGTTGGCTATGATTATGCTAGGCCTCCCATTTACTCTGAAATGTTTTTCCCCCAGCTTAACATTGCTTTCAGATACAAACAAGAGGACCGATTACTTGCAGGACCAGATAAGTGTGTAGTGACTGTCTGAAAAACTCTTTTATTTTTTTCATCAGTGTATATTTCATTATGTCTGTTGTTCTAGAATGTCCAAAGGCAATTACCAGAAACAAATCAATGCTGGATGGTAATTCTAAGAGAAATGTACTACCTGGAGCTGCTTGTTTAAATATCACCTTCTTGCTAACTAAAATTGGAGGGAAGGGATTACATTAGCCAGTTAAAAATGACAACAATCCCTGTTTTAACAAGCCATGAAGCTTTTCCCGCTGTTCTCAGCATCCCTTGGCCTGCTTGGTCAACCTCAAGAGAGAAACCTGAAAGTACTCTTAAGTATTGTGGTGAGAATTGCTGTTTCTTCATTAGCAGTGTCCTTCAGCAGGGTTTATAATGATAGTGCTGTGAGTTCTGTTAACTAGTGAATTTTAGGTTGTATTTAGTTTAGAGTTTCTTGTTGATGATGAATCAGTCTATTTCTTGCCCGAGTTGCTTGGAGGAACATCTGTGCACCCACTCCACCAAAGCTTTCCAACGCTGGCATTTGGTTGTGATGAACATGTGCTATAGGTCTATCACAGAGACACAAACATGAAAAGTCTTGCTCTCCACCCTCTCTGAGTCCTTGAAGAACTGTTTCTGGTGAGGATGATAAAATACCTCTAAACTTGCTCTTTGCAATTAAGTCTCCTTATATTTCCAGAGGGGGCAAGGGAGAGAATCTGTTGTGTCTATATTGTTATAAATATTTGTTAGGAGAATTTACTAAGAAATGCTGATGAGCATGGAATAAAATTATTTGCTTAACAAGTGGAGCTGCTCTTGATTTGACTAGCTGGATTTCAGGTTTTCTTTTTGTCTCTACAGAGAGCTTGTTTAGGACTCTAACAGAGCTGGATTTTTATTTTGAATTTGGCCATTAGCATGCCAGGTGACTTGAGACACATCTCTCCAGCTCACTTTTGTCTTTCACTTCCCATTTCTAAAATGGTAACTTTTGGAAAGTTACTGAGAACTGCTGGTATTTTAAAGACTCACTTATGGTGATACCCTTGAGATACTTAGTCTGCATCTTCTTATGCTGTTGGTAAACATGATAAATATCGAGATAGGCTAAGGGACAAATTAACTTCTTTTTTGTTTAATTCTTTTCTGAGGATGACTTTATCTACACAGACCATAGTACCAAAAAGGCAGCACACCTTGAATATTAGGGAATGGGTGCTACCAGTAACTCCAGGTTGTGATTGAATGTCAGTGTCTTCCCTCCCTAGTGTAAGACTGGGGTACATAAGTTGCAGGTGGTTTTCCATTGGTCAGTATGGATATAGTTATCTCTTTGAGCTTTGCTCTCACTTGTTGATTTTGGAGAAACTTTGTGGGTGTAGGTTCTGCAGTGATTGCTAGCACAGACCTCAGGGATGGCTGATATCCTACATTTACTGCTGCAGTAGCACTGCCATAGGCCTGAAGAAAGACCAGGAGTCAGAAAAATAACTTAAAGTTTTCAGCTGCTAGAAAGAATCTTTAAAATCACGTTGAAAATGTTTAAAAATGGATATTCTGTGTACATTTCATACTCTTCAGTATAACAGGGAAATTTTTGCTTGGGTAATAGCGTAATCTGTGGAAAGGGTATTGTGCATAATAGTGAACAATTCAAATACTCTTGGTTCCAGCTAAAAGGAAAAATTAACAGCAAACCATTTGAAGAAATAAGCTTAAAATTTCTCTAATATTTTTTGCTAAGCCACACTGTCAAAAATGCTTATTTTGACTGACTGGATAATAAGAAATAACTATTGTGGTAGCCCATGAAATAAGTGATAGTGGTAGTGAGGATGATGTTTTGAAATACAATGATTTCAATTCAGATTGGCTTGTTTATACATTTTTAAAAAGTAAGCAGGGGTTGGCAATAGAGCTACTGTTGTATTTTGATTCTAAGTTATCTGTGAAACTACCAGGAATTTAAGATACATCTGGCATTACAGTAAGTTGAATGAGTTCTGGCAGCATTTACAATAGAGAGCTCTAAACAGTGTTTTGAGTACTTTACTTTTTAAGGTAGATAGATCTCTTCCTTGCACCACATTTTCAAGGAAGCCTCTGAAAACAGCAGTGATGCAGCAGCTTTTTCAGAGAGGCATACTTTACCATCCTGGATGAGTTTATTTTCCCTAGAACATCCAGGCCTGAGTCAAAGGGAAGGAAATGTGACACTCTTGGGTCCTGTGGCTTCAGCTTAGATTTCCATCTACGTTGTTGCTCAGGCTTTGAGTTTCTTATTGTTTCTTTACTGGGGTAACATGATAACTATGAACACATTTTTCATTAATAATTTTTCTGCAGAGGTCTGGGATATGCATGTCTGTGAAGACGTCTATAACAGCAAACTTCATATTTAAAACTAGTTTGTCACTTGTGTTTAGTCATCAACAGAAAAACACAGTGCTCAGATTTTCATTTCAAAAAAACCCTTCCCATTTCACTTACTGGCTTTTAAATCTGTAATGTATTTGCCTGTTAGGTAATACATGTTTTAAATGTATTATTCATGACCAAACGTTTTCAAGGGTGATTTCCCTTTGCTGTGGACTACTGCATCTTTACAAACAGTAAGTTTGTAGTACCCGAGAAGGAAATAATTTGAAAGATTCCATTACCTAAAGAAGTGATTTCCAGCTAAGGAGTTTCTTTAAGAGGAAGGCCACCACTAATATTAAGGATCTGAAATACACATTTATCTCTTCCTGAACAACAGATGAATTGCCCTTCAGTTTTCTAATTTAAAGCCATGTTTCTGCTGTCAAGTAAGAATGCCACCTGATCTACGAGGTGTTTCTCATTAGAGTGTGAGATTTCTATGAGAGAACCAAGACCTTTATGAAGGGGAAACTCTGCCCTCACTGCTGCCCTGCCTTTAAGCGGCTGCCCTAAACTGACAGCTATGCAGAACTGTGCAGCTTCTTAAGCTTAGCAAGTTATAAATGGTATTTCTCATAGTGACCTTGGGAGGTGAATATTGTGTGTCCCAGGCACACACAGAGAAGATAGAGGGTGTTGTGCTTTGGGTCTCTTAGTAACACATTTCCAAAGGAACATGTGCAGCCTCAGGCAAGTCGAGAAGATATGTGCTCATACAAAGGATGCTGCTGCTTCTATTGCAAGTGTAATTCTGGAAGTGTAATGATAATGAGAGGAAGTGGAGGACTTCCTGCATTAGTTTTTGTGGCTGTGTGAAGGGGCTGGCTGAATTGCAGCTGTGTTGCACAACTGATAAAATTTACGTCAGGCTGGGCTAAGTCTCCTGAGATGTGAACTAATACACCTCCTCTTCATGCTGCATGCAGAGTGGTAAATTCTTATTAACCTGGAAGTCAGAACAGCAGTAATAATCACTGAGTATGCTATTTGTCTCTGTATTTTACTCCAAGTCAATTGCTTTCCCACGAAATATGTTGGTGCTAGAGTATGTCCTTAAAATGCAATTCACCCCTTCGGGAAAAATTTCCACAGTAAACTAATTACTTAGCCTGTAAGTAAAGGGTCTGTGTAAGCTGGGAGAAAGGAAAGTATCATGACAGACCTTCAATATTAGTGGTCTCTAAACAAGAAAGGGAGAAATTCTAAATGGGGAAGTGATTGATTTTATTTGGAAAAAGCTCGGGATATATATGTGGTGTGCTGGAGGGAAGATAGTTTTTTAAATTCCTTTCTGAAACATCCAAACTGCTTTTACCTAATTTCTAGATTTGACTCCTGCACTATGGATTTCTAAAGTAAATTGATGAAATGTTACTGAATATATTTTATTTGTTGTCTTTTTGGTGATGACTGTTAAAATGTTAATCGTGCTTATCTGTTCAATATTTTGTTTTATAATATCTTTACAGTGGCTTTAGTGAGCACTTTTTCTATTCAATGTACAATGTTAGTTTCTTTTTCAACATGTAAGTTTGCTTGTGTGGTTTTTTTATTTTTTAAGGTCTGGGACCTTGATGAACTTTACTGTAGGGTTGAAGGGTGATTTTGAGGCCAATATGTGAGACATTTATTTAAGGTGTAAGGAGAAGTGAGGCGTATTTCTCTTCTGCTTTGTGAGGATATGTTTTTGTACCCTCTACATAGCAGAAGTGCTTTGGAAAGTGTTTAGGAAGGTGCTTTTTCCATGTCTCTGGATAAGAAGTATTACTGTGCTGGTTAGCTGGTCAGTGAGAGAGCTTTTCAGAAAGAGTAACACATGCCAGATTTAATTAGCTCAATCTTGGTGGCTGATAGTGGTTTTTGGGGGTTTTTTTTTAAAGGGTCATAATGACCACTCAACTTACAGAATCAAATATACTGTAGTCATGGTGGGTATGGGTAGCCATAGATGAAAACAATGTGTTGCATCTGGGAATTTTTAATCAGAGAAAATAATACTTTGGGAAAATCAACTTGATTTTCCTGTCATTGTGCTGTACTGCAGGTGTGTATATCCTGTATTAAAGCAGGCAAACTAGAAAAGTCCTGTTTCCCAGCAACCCAAAGGGTGTGTGTTTGCCTTTGATAACTGCAGTATGTTTAAAGTTGCATATTTGAAGATAACTGAGGAGTCCTCTACTTTCCATGCAGAATAAGATGGATTAGGTAATTTCTGTTAAGGATATAATGCTGATGTTGCCAGTTAGCTAGACACAAAAGATTTTATGAAGAGATACTGATCTTGTGGTGTAGGTTACTGTAGAAAAAAAAGAGACCTCTCTGAAGCAGAGACTGAAAACAAGGGTGGTAGTCACACTATAAAAGCTGGTCCATTATGTAACATTAGAATGAAAAGCAGCAGAGAGAAACTCAATTTCCAGAGCCCAGCTGCTTCCCTACATGCACTGCTGTATATAATGCAGGAAATCAATAAATACAAATGTACATCCAGAAGAATACCTAAATTTTCCGGGTGCATAAAAAGGCTGAATATTAAGTTTTTCATATAGTTGCAGGCCAGATATGTTTACCTTATTGTGTGTGTGTGTGTGTTAATGTCTTTCTGAACAGTTTTACTCAGGGAACCTAAACATGGATTTCCTGTTCTTTAAGAGGAAACTGAGTGTGCTGTCAGTTCTTCTTCAGCTGCCTTCAGTTATTTTACCTATGTAGATGTGAAAGGACAAACCATGGACTAGCCTGCCTGTTCACTGCCTGTGTTTATAAATCTCCTCTAGCATTGGGCAAGGACAACATTCCAGAATGTCTGTCTTCTCAGGCTTCATGAAAAAGATCTCAAAGGTCAGGTAGACGGAACGTGCTAATTAAGGAGAAAAATATTTTCTTTCTGTACATTCATGTATCAGTAAATTCAGAAATACTTTCCATTACTTTTATTATAATTTCTGTGTATTGCATGGATATTAGTTTTCAATGAAATGAATATTATGTCCAGATCATTTTATTTAGGAAGTTGGCTCTGATTGGTTACTTTAAATCGTAGTGGTCAAGTTTTGTCACAGTACTACAAATAATAATTTGTAGTTTTTAACTGCTTAATAACCTCCTGTGCTGGAATTTTGTCCTTTATTATAGTTGAGAGCTGTGCATACCATAAGCATAACTGCACTTAGCATGAAATCTCAGTCAGGATAGCAGGAACAGAATTATTTGATGTCTTTGCTTATTAAATACATTAAAATAACACAACACATGGAAAGACTTATCAATGACACTCATGTAATCTGTCATTGCAGTCCATGCTTCTAACTTCCCTTTGAAATGTGCAGAAGAGGCCTACATGGATTAAAGGTCACGCTATGTGTATTGCTGTCAGAGTGCATTATTATGGCAAATTGATGCATTTTGTTCCGTGTCCTCAGTCTCCGTGGGTTGTAATTTCTGTGAAAGGTGGAGATGAATAAACTTGTCTCATTTTATTATTGTAAGATGAAACAGGCATGAATTTCTCATGGTTCTGAGCTTTCTGGCCAGTTCTTGTATGCTGCCTGGAACACTCTTCCTGTAATTATACCTCTTGCATGTAGTTCTCAGTATAGCTGGGCAGCCTGAGTCCAGCCTTACATTTATGAAGTTTTGCTGATTTAATTATTAATGATGGAGAACGTGTGTTTCCGTGGACAGACAGGTCTCTCCTGTGGTTATTGAAAGGATCTTTGGAATTTAATGAATTTTCGTTCTGTAGGGTGATTAATCTAATTGAAGTTGTGTAATAAAAAAAAAAAAAAAGTCAGTTCCTGCAGGCCCTTTGATGCTCTGGATGCTCTTTGTATGCTTGCGGCCTAAGTGGTTCAGCAGGCACAGTAACTCCCCACCAAACAACTGAGTGTATGGCAGCTGAGTAAGGGAGTGATAATGTATGGTGAGGCTGCCAACCAGAAGATAGAGAGTGCTGTAGTGACAAAGCATGTGGCAGCACTTGGGGCTTTCCAAGAGATAATCTAGCTGTAATGCTCTTGATTTCTAAGGAAGAAATTGCTAGAAACTTGATATGGTTTTATCGCAACAAGACTGACTGGGACTAGGCTAGATGTGTTATTGCTTCTGTTGTTACAGGAACAATTTGGTTGCATCTCTTTTTTTAAGGTACATATATCATCTTTCTTCAAAAAACCCAAACCTGTGACCAATTTACAAAAGGCACTTCTTTTCTCAGTTTCACTGTGTTTCTGCAGTCATCTGGTAATGAGGTTACATAAGTTAAACTGGGCCTGTCTCCTCTTGAATGCAGTGATTAGTGCTCTGAGTAAACTAATCCAAACCACTGCATCCAGTATGTGCACACAAGCACAGTTGAAGCAAGGTCTGGGGGCAAAAGGGGATTATTGGCTAAAAAAATGATAGTTCAACATTAATTTCCTTTTCAACAGGTTCATATGGGGTTCGGCGTAAGGACAGTGGCTTTGAAACTTCTATGTATCAAGTGTCGTTTTTAGACATTTTTAGCTCTAATTTAATGAAGAGTAATAATCAAAGCTAAATTTAAACAGAGGACTTTCACATGCCAGTGATGACAAGTACTATTGGTACATTTGCTGTGGAATGTCATTTTTTGAAAGTGTTTGTCATTGTTAATATACAAGTGGGCTTTTGGCCTCACATATACATAGTGTTTCTATTATCAGTGATTTTGGTCCTGTTCCATGAATTGTGCAAAATTTAAATACACTTCTGCATTTTGGAAGAATATACGTATATAAGTGAGGGTTTTTTCTTTCTTAAGACTTGATAGTTTCATTCTAAAAGACTACAGTGTGCAAAGGTGAAGTATATTGTTTCTGGTTATGTGCTAGGTAGATTTAATCTCTTCTGTTGGTTTTAAAATCGGTTAATCAACTTAATGTTTTGTTCTGCTGTGTCTGGGCTCTTTTTTGGTAACAGCCACCAACAGTGAAAATTATAAGGACTTCATGGAGGCTGCAGATATTTTTTTGCAGTAAAAGGCTGATGAGTTTTTTTTTGTTGTTGTTGTTATTTTGGGTTTGGTGGTTTTTTGTTTTCTTTATGTAAAGGGAGCAACCAGGATGTTAACTGAACAACTAAGGATGTTCAGAAGCCCAGTGTGAAGTGAAAGGTCACTCAGAGTTGGAGTTTGTACAGCTTAGAGAACAGGAAGAATAAAATATTGAGTGTAATTTAAAACAAGCACCTCTTTTAACACACCGATTCAAAGGGTACCGTGCAGCAGCACGCCAGGCGCTCTCCTCCTTGGCTGCTGAGTAACCACTGGTTATTTCTTTGCGATATGATCACCGCTGAGAAATGAAACCTTGCGCAGGCTGTGGATTGTGCTGAGTGACAGGACGGTCCCCGCCTTTCCGGAGCTGGGGACCTGCGGGCAGCGGGCTCCCTCTGCAGCTCCGGGAGCAGCTCCTCGCTCTCTGCCGAGCTTCAGGGATGCTCTGCCCTCTTTGGAGTGGCACCTTTAAATTCTCTCTGTGTGTTCAGCGACCCTGCAGTCAGGCAGTTCAAACTTTGTGCTCCATTACCATTCCAAGCAAAGGTCTAGTTCAACCAGATTATTTTGTTTCTAAAAGCACTGCACTTTCAGACTTGGTAAGGTATTTCAGTCCTTAAGGTATTCAGATTTTCATATTGTTCTGGATGTCTAAATCTCAAAGTGGAGCAAGTGATCAAAAATGGAAATGTTGCAAAGTTTGTATCAGAGAGAGTAATGTGACTACTGTTAGTAATTAGTAACTAATTATGGGAATTTTACAAATTCCAGGTATTAAATGGATATGGGTATATGTTCCTTAAGTATCTTGGGTTTACTATACAAAAGAACATCTCATGATGTCTCAGTATTGTATGACTGTTGTACTGCAGATTTTTGACAAAGGAAAAATTTAAATTTTTATAGGGCTGTTTTTGAATGCCTCACTTTCTGTTGTTTTTAATGGTTTTATCCATTTGCACTTACGTTTCTAAAAACATGAGCTGTGTCTGCAGTGCTTAAGTGCAGCAGCTCTGATTTCTGGAGCCTGTGTGTGCTGATATTACAGTATGTAAACTCTTGGACATCTTTGTAGCCCTCCTGGCGAAGAAGCAGCAGGAAAAAACCCATGATAAAACAGAACCCTGGGTACTGTAAAGGCTTTCAGGAAGAAGGAAAAACAAGGTACATATATTACTCAGGAAAAATGGACTAGAAGTTGCTGGAGTTTTCCTGTGCAGGCACTTTCAGCAGAGGGCAGTACCAGCTCAGTGTGCTTTCATTGTCTTGGGGATGCAGCAGGATGTGGATGTGTCAAGCTGCTCTCAGCACAAGCTTTCAGCTGAGTGAGTTTGTAATAGGTGACTGGAGGGGACTGTGAATAGATTCTGGAACACCTGTGTAAAATTATGGTCAATGCAGTATTGCAAGGTGAATTCTTTTAGCCACTTATCCATTCCAGCTGGCAGGGTTGGTGTATTCTTTGGTTGTCAGCTCCTTGTCCAGGTGAACCTCTCTGTGATTCCCTGTTTTGCTGCTTGCAAAGAGAGTAAGTCTAATGCACAGGAACTGGCAAACAAGGGGGATTGCAAGATGTGTCTTGTACTGTTGCTGGTGCTATCAGCTGGTTCAGTGCAGGATGACTATTGCATTGCCACAAAATAAAACCAGCAGTTCACAGAATCATTCAGGTTGGAAAGGAGTCCAGCCTAAGACCAAACACCACCATACCAGTTAAACCATAGCACTAAGTGCCATGTCCAGTCATTTCTTGAACAGCCCTAGGGACATGGTGATTCCACCACTTCCACCACTTGCCTTGGCAACCCATCCTAATGCTTAACCACCCTTTCAGTGAAGAATTTCTTCCTGATGTGCAACTGAACTTCTCCTGGCACAGCTTGAGGCTGTTTCCACTTGTCCTATCACTTGTTTCCTGGGAAAAGAGACTAACCCCCACCTTGCTACAACTTCCTTTCAGGTCCATGTAGAGAGCAGTAAGGTCACCCCTGAGCCTCCTTTTCTGCAGGCTGAGCCACCCCAGCTCCCTGTGCTGTTCTTCATCAGACTTGTGCTTCAGAACCTTCCCCAGCTCTGTTGCCTTTTCTGGACGTGCTCCAGCACCTCTGTGACTTTCTTGCAGTATGGGCCCCAGAACTGGACACAGGACGCAAGTCACAGCCATTTATTTTTGTTTTATTGGTAGTCCCCCACTGCTTGTTTTTCTGCTGGTGCAGAATCCATATAAGAGGTTATCTTACTGTGTGACTGATGAAAAATGCCGATTTCAAGCATATCACATTAATTGTAAGCTTAGCTTGAAGTCCTTTTTCCCCTGAAGCCTACTGGAATATTCTAGGCATCTTCCACAAGGTGGAGCTTTAAGGCTCTGCAGCTGGGAATTTTTCCCTCTTGTCTAATATGCAGAAAGATGAATGGGGTTTACAAAATCTTACAAAATAGGTGTAAACCAACTGTTTTAACACTTTTCAAGGAAGAGAGTTAAGTTTTAGAAAAACCAACAGACTTAACAGATATTTTGCACTGTAATATGTCTGAGTCACTGGAATTAATGTTGTGAAAGAGAAAAGGAAGGATTGGAAAAAATAGTTCTCATTACTTATTTATTGTTTTGGTATTACTGTTTCTTTGCTTCCAAACTGACTTGAAAAGTAGGCAGAACTAGATAGAGAAAAGCATTATCAAAATAGTTGCTAACCCTTCATTTGTTGGGAGGAGGCTTTTTTATTTTAATCAGTCCTACCCTAAAAGAAGAGGAGGAAACTATAGATAACAGTTATTCTGATAGATTAAAGAAAGGCAGAAAATCTATTTCTTTCTTTTTGTGCAGCTGTCTTTTCAAGAACGAGCTATGTATGCCTGTTTCACTCTGCCTGCCAGAAGTTGCATCCTGCTAAATTCTGGAAAAGTGCTTCTGGCATTTCAGGCTGTGTTTCAGTAATCAGTTATCTTGGGCTTCCCATGTCTCTTTGAGTATCTGAACTGTGTTTTACTCTATTGCCATCTTGTCGGAAATCCCCTGCTGTTGATTTTGTTGGAATGGAATTCATCATCTGCTCGCTGCGCTGCTGCTGGTAAGGCAATTTTATACATTAACTAGCACAGACATGTGTGGACATGAGCTGGTACTGTGCATACAGAAGCTGGGAAGGAGTTTAGCTGAAGAAGAGAAGGGAGGACTGGATGGAGGGGGTAGCAGCAGAGAGAGAGAAAACCGAAATCCCAAGTCTCTTTCCTGTCGAGCTTTTCTACTTCAAGCTGCCTTTCCTGATGATAACAAATGTTAGTAATCTATTTTTGTCTCATCTCTTTGCATGAAACAAAATCTGAGGATAGGAGAAGTTTACTGAACTCTCATTACAAGTGCTGTTTCCCTCTTATCTTTCTTCAGTAAACTCCTATGTTGCTCTCAATGTGTTTAGACCAAGAGACTTACCTAGTACTTTCTGCAGAATCAATCTTGTCACTCTGTGCTTGACGTGAGTTGCAGATGAAATTGTGAAACATTTTTTTCAATTTAAATCATGTGGTTTCTTTCATGCTTTTTAGGTGGTGTCTGCAAGAAATGAGAAATTTGCTATGATTTTTTAATCTGTGTTTCAGGAGTCTCCCGGGTTAGGAAGGAGGACTGGTAAGAACCTAGTGCAGAGACAGCATATGAGGAATCCACTTTCTCTCTTTCTAATGTTACTACAGCTCCATCTGATGGTCCTCTTCAGTTTTAGGCACAGAAAATAGCATATGGCAAATGCACTAAAAGGCAGGTGTGCTTTATGCCAAATTACAATGAGTTAAGATCCTCTCTGGACAGACTGAGTGCACCTGATTTCTAGACTTCATGTAGACTGGTGGCTGAGCCAGTCTATAATGCTTCTGCATCTTGCTGGATCTGTAGCAGTGCCAAAGTTTTAAGCTTCAATTTTCCTCAGATGCTATCACAGTCTTGGCACACTAAAAACTGTCTAAAATTTATTTTTCTCTGGGTTCCACTATTTTCTTCCCCCAGGTATCCTTTTCATTTATTATATTCAAGTACTGGTTTGACACTAGCTGAGTAGATATAGCTGTTGGTAGGAAGACGCGGGGGCTACTTTGGCAGTTTGAAGAGCCCTTCTCTGTAATATAATGTTAGGTTAGATTTCTGAGCCACAACCTCAGAACAGACATTTGACTTGCAAAAAAATGAAGTAATATGAGTAGGGTGCTGGAGTGAGCTTGAAATCATGGAGATTCTCCCCCCACCACCCCAGATGTTACTTGATGTTGTATGGACAGGAATTCTTGCCGTTCTCTTCTGCTGCTTCTGCCAGTGTAGTTTGTCTGGTTTCCAAGGATTCTAAGTATTCCACCTATTCTCTTTATCAGCAATAGCAGAAAATACCTTTCTTTTCTGAAAACCATAGCAGTATCAATCACTTAAAAATGCTGTAGATGCAAGCTTTTGCATAATCTGTAGTTTTCTAATAGTGAATGATTCCATAGCAGTCAGCTCTAAATGCCAGTGGCTGTCTATACTCATTTCTCATTCAAAGAAATGGTAAATTTGACAGGGAGTGCCAAGGTGAATTGAGTTAATAAAGCCAAAGATATTGAGGCTATATTTATGAGGGACAAATACTTAATTTTTTATATATTACACAGGCCAATGCTCTATTGACAAAACCACCCCAAGCCAACAGTTCAGAGGCATTCCTGTGTTGGTAACAGGATACAGTTGTCTCAGAGCAAAGATTTTCTTAGCACTTATTAGCCAGAAGATTATAGTTGCTTTATTTAAAAAAAAAAAGTGGTATGAAGCTATTGAAATAGCAATGTAAGGCAGAGAGTACACATGGAAAAGGGTCTAAGTGTAGCCTAACCCTTGGAGAATGGCAGAGGCAGTTGGGGGCTATTTAGCTGGATTCCCTTATGGTCCATTTTCAGTGTAAGTCCTATTTTCAGTATAGAATGTGAAAGAAATGCTGTGTAGCCATTTATTTAGCTTGTAATCAGTGTGAGAAATCCCTCTGCAGCTTACAAAGAGAGAAGGGTGATAGTGGAAAATATCATTACTGGGAAGATAGATGCTATAATAAAATTGCCTGTGGCTTCAGCATCTCCTTTTTTCAAGTTTACTAGTCCATAGGGTTCGTGTCTCATCTTCTGTATGATTATCTTGCATTATTTTCATGACACAGGTAGACCTAGATGCTCATAAAACTGAGAGATCAGCAATATGAACTTTAGCCTTTTGTTCCTGCTCTTCCTGCAGTCTATTGGAGTTTTTTTGTGCTGAGTTCCATGATGCTGAAATGCAAGGAGAATGGTCATTGCACGTTAAATGCTAGACTGATTTTAACTTTAAAAACAGAATTGAAAACAGGGATGTGGAAGTAATTCTTAACTTCCAAGACAGCAACCTCTTATTTCCTAATATCTTGCCAGAAATAGTCAGTGCAAAATTATTTGTCCATTTACTTGCCCCCAGGGCTGTTAGCTTAGCTGTAGCTGGACCAGGCATGTGCACTTCTTAACCTATTTTAAAAGCCACAACATGTAGAATTTAACAGCTAAAGCAGTTGTCATCTGCATTAATCACAACATGTTCATTGGTATTTGCTCCTTTGCTCAGTGGGTGTATCCTGGTGAATGACTTGACTGTCCAGGTGTCTGGGCAGGCCCTGGCTTCTCTGCTTTCCCTCAGTCACTTAGCTCCCTTGGCCTTCTCTGGGTATTTAAATTCTACATGTTTTTTCTTTAAAGTATGACTAATTGTATGAGTTTTCAAAGGATTTTTTTTTTCATTCCACACTATTACTCTCCTATAAAGTTTTCTAGATGTATGCTGGCTAGAGAGTCAACCAGGGAAAGGTTGGTATGAAAGCTCATGCCAAGGGTGTCATCAGATGACATGGCTTCAGATCAGAGGCCAAATGTGACACTGCACTTGCTGGATTTTGTTCCACTCTGTGAACCACCCTCACAAGTCCAACTTTCTGGTTAATAAACCACTGACTTAAATAAAGATAATCCATCTTCCCAATGGCAAGGGGATGAGAGCCTTGGGTCATGATGGGAGTGGTTTGCTGTATCCTCTGCATTCACTCTACAGCTGATGGACTTTCTATGATTTTCTATGATTTTAGTACCTGGTCCATTCCACCTGTGTTATGTCACTCATATTAGGTAAGGTTTGAGGGTGGTTGGTAACTGATTCAGTTTTAAATATCATAATTTCTAGGTCAGATTTTAAGTTGATGTAATTAGGTGATATGTAATTAGGTGGTAGCCAACCTTTGATTGTGAATGTATATATTGAATCAAATAATTTCTGATGAAGCTGCACCTTTTTTAATCTTCTCAGGAACTTAAGAAGGGAAGAGATAAAACAGGAACTTAAAACCAGTTCATCAGCTACACCTATTACACAGTAAATGACTGTAAATCACACAGTGGATATTTCATAAGAGCAGATAAATCTCAATGAGACAATCCTTAATGTTTGTGGGAGGAGCTGTGGATATTATCATGCAGTTAGTATATTATCCTAACAAGCAAATAAATCACACCCCTTAACTCCTTAAAAGGAGTTATCTGAAAAGGATTTGAACTTTTTTGAGATTACTTATAAATTTTGTATGCATATCTCTGAAAAAGATTGTTTTCTAATAAATGCTAAGAAAAATAAAAACATAGTATATGCCATAAAAATCTAGCCAGGGTAACTCATACAGCTTGTTTATAGGATTTTGTTTTCTAAGTATCATATAAAGGAGTGGTGAATTTTCTTCAAGATAACTTTTGTACGGGTTTTTTATTTTCTGCTCAAAATGGGACTAAGGAAACATCTCATAGGCAGTATTATTACATGCAAATGATGAAAGCAATAGAAGGACACAGTCAACTAGCTTCCAAAATCAGTGGTGAAGTTAAAGAGCAAGAATTAGACTGAAAAATGCCATTACCAGTGTGATAGTGGCACTGCAGTGCTTCTAGACTGTGTTGCTCTTGCTCCCAGGTAAGATACATTTTTGTCCCGATCTTCAAAAGAAAAGGACGTGTTTTGCCACCATTTCACTGTTCTGTTCTTTTCCTTTTAGGTGCTGGATTTTTAAGGTCCTATCTGAAACTGGGAATTTTTTTGTGCTGTGGCAGTTTGCCTGTAACTTCTCCTTTCCTTGCCCTGTTGGGTTTTACTGAAGTTCTACAATTTGTTCTTTCTCTTGCAGTTCATTTCCTTAAGTAATCTTTCTAGCCAAGAGCTACATTAGAGCCTTCCTGACAGCGCCAGTCTTTAAATGAGGAACTGGCTTTGCTTACTGCATTTGATTTTAGAATAGTTTATGCCTAAATGTATTCTACTCCAAAGCATCCAGCTTTTTTTCAGATTTAAACCCTCTTGGCTCTTGGAAATAGTGTTTCATTATATATATAATAAATCAAGTAATGTCATAGTCTTTGATATGAATAGAGTTAAAGCAGTCATGAATAGATGTTAGTAAAAAATATGAAACTGTTGTTCAGGGAAGCTTCAGTTGAAAGAGGGAAAAAAAGACTAAATTATTATTTTTTTTAAATTATTTTGGTAAAATTTTTAGTTTCTCAAGGCATGTCAATCATTCTCTGAAGCTTGTACATAAATGTATAATGTTGGTGAGAGAGACCCTCTGTTGGTCTTTGTGATTACAGAATAATGTGGTTCTGTTGTCTCAGAGATAAGGACTAGTGATCTGGGAGAGTCAGAGTTTGAAAATAGTTCATTGTAGGGTGATGATCCTTAATGAAAGTGAGTAATAAACTTGTGTATCTGTCACATTTCAGAAAATCTCCTGCAGATGACAGGGATCAACAGCACTCAGACCTGTCATCTACCTTTTTCTTCTGCATCTGCTTGTCAAAGTAGTATCTGCTTTGTAGTAAAAACTGAGGCTCTGGTTGTCTGTTCAGACCCCTTTCCTTTGCCCTTTTATTGGCTTTCTGCAGCTTTGTGGGGAGTAGATTGTGTAAAGTATGCCCCTGGAAAGCAGAGGCCGTTAAAAGGTTTAAGACAAATTTGTTTGAAGACAAAGAGGGCATTGAGGAAAACTGTGGAGAGGGATTGAAGGGCTTTTGCAGTGCAACAGAGCCTTGTCTGTGCAAGACTCAGCCTGCCTCCGAGTTCCAGCAGGCTGCCGAGAAGCAGGCCAAGAAAAGACTCTCCAAGACCCTGCTCCCTTCATCTGTAGTCTGCCATCTGGACAGAGGATGGCTAGAGGGTTCCTGGAACGTATAGAAAGGAATCTTGAGGGCTGAAAATAAATGCTGCTGGAGACAGGAAGTGTCTGAGACTAGCAGGGTTGGAGGAGGGGAGCTGCTCTGGGGGTCACGGTGCTGGAAAGGGTGAGGGGCAGATAGGGAGCTGTGCTGCATTAGAAGGTGCACAGCCTTTCCTTCAAGCCCTGAATATCCCTCCATTTACTGCTTTATATACTTGAGGGCATCTTACCTGTTTGTGGCAGAGGTTTATCTGAGTGATTTGGATCTCTTTCCTTTGTACAAAGGATCACTTCACTTAAATTTGTAGCCCTTGGCATATTAGGGACTTTGAAATTGGACAGGTTTATAGAAAGATAAAGTGGTGCCAGCCACTCTGAAATTTGATCTTGATGTTGTCATGAAGCTCTGTGTTGCTTCAGGGTGGTTTTTGGAGGGGTCTGTTGCAGTCAGGTTAGATGATATTATGAGTGAATGATGTTCCCCCAATTATTTTTCTCACGTAAGAAAGTCAGTGAGCTATGATATTTTATTCCTTCAGTGTGCTTTAATAAGTGCTATACTATTGGAGAATAATGTTACTCCTTCCTGAGTTATGAGAGTGGCACAGCCTTTGTATTCTTCTCGGAATGGAAATGTCAGCTAATCATATCACCCATCTTTTCTTCCTATAAGAGCTGCTTAAACCTCCAAAGAAACCTTAGATTGATAATTCTTTGCATCACCTGCTTTGCAGTTTTTAAGGGTAGCCAGCCAGATAACTGTGAATGTTTTTTTCTTTGTGTGCTGGCCTCTGAGTATTAAGTGGAAATGATGTAAGTTTTCATTTCTCAAGATGTTTCAAAGAATGTGGTCATGGAAGCAGCTCCTTCCTATAACCGAGCTTTCCAATGCACACAATAAATATCTCTTCATGAGATTTCAGTGCCATTATCCTCTGGAGGATGCTCTTAAGAGGCCCAGGCACTGGTGCTAGAGAAAGTTACACTCTATGCTTAACTGAGCAATTTTCCTTCACTTAATACCTCTGAAAAATGAAACTGCAAAATGAGCGTATCCTCAAATATTTACTGTATATCCCTTGTGAAGGTGGTGGTACATTTCTTATTACTGACTTTGGCAGTGAAATGTGCATCAAGTGTCAGCACTCACTGGCCTGCTACAACTGAGCTGTAACTGAAAGTCTGGGTAAGAGAAGAAGTTTCCAGAGCAACTGTTTAATCAGCTACATGTGCTGGCAGCCTTCTTGGTGAGATCACCGCAGGTAGTTTATGATTTGATTGAAAATTAATGGGACAATTACAGCATGAGACCTAAGAGCAGAAGATGCAGGTTTGGAATGAAGATCACGTCAATGCAGTAACAGTAATTTTCAGGTTCCTCGCAGTACTTGTTCAGCAAATAAAAGTCTGTTAGAGAAATCTTATTCTAGAAATTCTAATTTAAATGTTGATTAATAGCTCTGCATTTGAAAACCAGATTAATATTATACACTTGTAATGGAAAAAGTAGATCCTTCCACAGCAGTATCTTTACTGCTAGAAGGTTTATCCTATTTTTGTTTCCCTCTAAATTACTCAATATATCATCCCTTAGAGTATACCAGTAAGGACTGTTAATTATTCCAGAGGCTCCACACACAGGCACCATTTGAATCTGTAATTAGGGTAAGTGCAGGCTTTCTGTGCTTAGGTTATGTTGTTCTCCAGCTGCAGGATGCATTTCCAACTCCATAGCAAAGTAGAGCTGCATAGGGCTGCAAAGTAAAATACCAATTTATAGGTTTAAATGCATCTTGTTCTTGATTAAAAAAAATGAATAGTGGATAGCATGATCTCTGTGCCAGCTCTTTACTTTTCATATGATTGTTTGGAGAAAAAAAAAAAATTCTTAAATGTAGAAGTACTGAATAGGGGTAAATGGGATTCTTTGCTGAGTTTAAGAGCTGAGTGGCATGTTCATTTGCAAACTTTTCCCCAAATGTCATTTATCCTTCCTTAGAGCAGCAGCTTGCCAGGAAAGGAATTTCAGTAGATTGTCTGTGTTTACACAAGTCATTGCTGATTCTTTGCTGAAAGAAACTATTTTCTGTTATGCCTATCTCATCTTGTAAATCCTGTGATTTTGTAGGTTGCTGCTGGACACTTCTGGAGCAATTTTAGAAATGTTATAACCTTTCTTGGATTGTGGTATATGTGTAATTGTAGCATTCTGCAGTACGACAACTTGGATAGGGCAGATCTTTCTTTGGATATGAAGAAAGAGCACACAAGTGATTTAGTGTAATTTTGAGACAGACAAAAAAAATCAAGGAAAAAATCCTGTCTTCTCAAGAAACTGGTTGAGTTCATGGCAGTTTTTTTACACCTTTGTTTCACAAGGCAGAATCAAGACCTTTTAAATTGACACTGTCTATAGAGAAAGACAAAACACACCTTAAAGATTAACGCGTAATTGTTATGTGCACAATGATGGAATTCTAAGAAAATTCCTGCAGGTAAAAGGTGGAATTTTGTATAAAAATATTAATGCAAGCACACAGTCCATGTGCTTTCTGTATAGCACATTATTACTTTCTGCCTGACCTGTAGTATGAATTGTCTCTGTGTTGTCATGCAGTCTCTGCAACAGCACAGCTACTGGTCCCACAGAAGGCAACTAACTGGGGTTTCTGTGACTGCACCAAAATATGTGAACTGGGAGTGAAAAGGAATGAAAAGATGGCCTTGACAGCAAGCCTGATGCTAACTAAGTGTGTAAGTGGAAAAACCCTGTAGTAAACCAAGTGGGCTTGAAATTATTTTGGTCAGTAAGTTAATAAAAATGGTGACTTGTATTAGCAAATATCAAATGTTGCAGTGCTGTTTCCTAAGCCAGGTCACTAGTCTAAGATATCAACTGCTCTTTAGGAGAAGGAGGAACTGGAAGGGGCAGAAAGAATAAAGGGGTGAGACAAGGATTCTGGATTTAGTGTTTCACAGGTACCTTCATAATAATTTATTTGGCACTTGTATTCTTCAGAGGTAGAGATAAGGCATCTCTCATGATGATCCTAATTATTTGATGTGTATATTCTTACAGAACTGCACTGTCTGAGGAAAACAAAATGCTGTTAATAGAAAAAACAAAATGAAATAAAATGCTGACAACCTGCAACAAAGCTTTATAAGAATTGTTATGTCTGGTATAAGACCAAAACTGGTAATGCTTCATAGATTACTGAAGAGCCTCTGGTTTTTTACCATTTACGAAGAATAAAGCTTTTCTTCACTCAAACTTCGAATGGGTGCATTTTTAAAGGTTAACAGCAGAAGTATTATAATATCCCTTTCTTACTTTCACTGTTCCAAGCAGAGCTTTATCTTATTTTTTATCAATGTAGCGAGGGTTTTTTTTGTTTCTTAAGCAGATAATCCATTATTGTTCTAGCATGTGGAGTGTCTGGCGATATATATCAATGGACTATAATTTTTCATTGAATTAGCTGTCAGAAGGAAAAAATAGGAGTGTTTTTGTGAATTATGATCTATCCCAAGTTTTTAAATAAGAAAGGAGAGTTGTGTGCAAGCTGACTTGCAATGATGATGTGTGGAGTGAAAGCACAACAACATTTTTTGTTAATATTTTGAGTAAGTGGAGAAAAGAGATCAGGGTTGCAGGTTGGAGAGAAAGGCAGGTCAAAGTGGAGAAGCCATCCAATATTGTTTGCTTTGTACCATTTCTATACAGGCCCTTTCAATTGTCACATGGGCTTGTGAAAAACTGAAGGAGCCTGTGCTGGTGTTTGATGTGAAAGAGAGTTTAATAAAAAGGTTAAATACAATCATGGAATGAGTATGGCTGCAAATTATAGATAAGGAGAAAGGTGGGTAGGTAGGGGAAGAAATGCCAGCTCTGCTGGAGGCAGAAAGAATTCCAGTGATTAGAGGTTTCCTTCTCTCCTCACCTGGAGCTGAACCCAGCAGTCTTTGCCTGGCTTGCTTGTCTGGGCTAGCAGAGCAAATGCCATTGTAGATACCTGTGTGTCCTGCACTGAAACTGTGCCTGAGCAATCTGTGTGTGCAGCCAGCCTGCAACTTTGGACTGCTGCATTTTGAAACTTGCCTTGGTTGGCGCTGAATGCCTAAAATCACGTTAATGTACATATTTTTGGGTATGGACGATGCAGTACATATCTAAAATCCTGGGGACAAAACCCCTCCCAGTTACATCCCTTAAAACGTTGCTCTGACGATATACTTTCTAAAGGTTTGCTTATTGGTCTAGAAGCAAGTTTAGGGCAACCTATACTGTGTCTTCGGGTGGGGTGTTTTGTTTTGTTTTTGTTTGATTTGTTTGTTTCAATTTTGCTTCTATAAATGATGGTTATAGGTGCTGATTATTCTTTGTTTTTACTTTCATTAGGTTATGTGACTGTGGACATACAGCCAGGCATTTTTTGCTAATTGGTCCTTTGTTTTTTTGTTTTGTTTAAGTAAAGAAATGAGATTTACTCAGTGTAAGCGGATGTCAACATTTCCTGGTAGATAGGCTTGTCCTGTCTCTTTAAGCATCTGACAGAGGATGTTGTCAGCAGGACGAGGGCACAGTGTGAAAATGGCCCATTATGAGCTACTCAAGCTACAGGAGTTTAAACTCTTACTCATCAACCCACTGTACTATTTGACCCTAAGCAATTGAATCCGTTTTTGTCACATTCCGCTGTCTAAAGCTGGAGAATGGTCCACATTGGAGAGATGTAAATGGCCTGGCTAATGATGTGGTAATTGACCTTTGAAAATTGCATGCTAATTAGCGTGGTTGTCGCTTGGTTGTCCTGTTCACAGCACTGCAGGCAAGGCTGCTTTGATTACTGTAGCTTTAAGCAAAATTACGTGAACTTGCATTAAAAATCCAGGCAAAATAAGGAAGTAAGTAACAACAGCAACAATAATAAAACATTAGATAAATAGTAAATATTACAGAATAGCATGTAAGGTGAATCACCCTTCTCAATCTGCTCTCTTTTGCCCATCTGATGGGAATAAAACATTCAAGTAGGTTTAATGGCCAACTTCGACATTAATTCTCCTGGATCCTGAATTCAAACTAGCAACGTCGTGATTGTAAGATAGCAAGCTTTAAACACTCAAGATCTATCTAAAATCCCTGGTGCATAAGTTGAAATTCTTTTATGTGTATTTATGTAATTTATGAGTATAGAGAGAATGGCTCAAGCAGGTACCCAACCTCCTCTTGAAAATAAGGTCCCAACCTCTGTGACTGTCATGTCTCTGTTTCACCCAGTGCACTTAATGAAGCTGTGTTCTGATGGAAATAGATGGGTAGATACAACTAGAAATGTTAAAAGAGATGACTCTACTCTTAGTATTCCTTTTAAATCTTGGAAGAAGTAAAAATGGAATATGTAAAGAAGGGAAGCGTAACAGAAGTGCTATCTTAATTAAGATATGTAGGTGGAAGAGATTTTTTGTGGGGAAAGAGTGGGCTATGAGATGTGTATCCTTAGTCATGCTTGAAGGAAAAAAAAAGTATTTGATCATTATATTTGCACATGAGCCTAAACTGATGATGGTTAAAATCTTCCATGAACCTTTCATATGAAAGGATGTTAAAAACTAAAGAACATGGTGGCTTTCAGGCAACTCTAACCTGTCACATGAAATTTTTTTGGCTTCATTAATTTATCAGCTAGTTTTTAAAATTTAAACTCCTTGGTTTTCAGCCAAAACTGATTCTCATCTAACTTTTTCAAGATTACTTGCTTAACTCCCTTGAGCTGACCTTCATCTAAGTAATGGCACAGTAAAAGGTTTAGAATTCCACTGGCAGCTTGGAAATTCTGCTTTTAATGTTAAATTACTCCATCTTTTGCCAGGAGGAAGATGTTTCATTCCCACGATAGGACTGTTTGCTTTGTTCTCCCCAATCATCAGTTGCTACTGAAGAAGTTTATTGCCATGTCTCTGAAGACCAGCTTTCTAGGCTAAATGCTTTCATGATATAAGACTGCACATGGGGATGGGATACATTATGTAAGTGAGGAGTTAGGGACTGCCTTGCATTGTAGGTTTTCCCATTGTAAGCTCGAGGAACTACTTGTTACTGGAAGTCTGTAAAAGCAGAAGTATGACCAGGCAGCAGTGCAAAATTTGGATGAAATTTAGTGGTGGGTGTACAATTTTTTTATTTTATTAAATTTTTTTTTCACTTAAGAATGGTAGCATAAAAAGTAAGAATCTTTGAGGCTTTTTCTACCATATTGCCTTGAGAGCTGAGTTCCATGTTCAGGAAAAGTGTTTAGAGGAGGGCTGTGTGTGCTCACAGATGAGAGAATGAAGGGCAGTCACTGGGAACTCAAATGCAGCTTCTCTCATGTAAGAGGCATTTTGAAAGGCAGGAGGCCTAGGCATTGATGTTTGAATTGAGAGCTGAAGATTTCTGAATTACATTATTTTCATTTAATGTTTGGCTTTGCATTACTCACTTCATCCCACCAAATCCTAGACTCTGTATTTTGACTGCCTAAGTGTTTCCCAAAGAGTTGTTATTGCTGCTCTACACTTCAGGAAGAGAGATACCAAAGTGGAAAATGCCAGCTGGTAGATGTAGCAATTTTTTCTTTCCTGGCCTTAAATTGTTTAAGTATCAGGGAGTATTTTATAGCTAGCAGCTTTCTGATCTTGAAAGTCCTGTAGAGTTTTACTTCACATTCACTGCTGTGCCTGAGCAAACACAATGAAAAGGCAGCGTGTGGATGGTGCCCTGTGCTGTCTTATCCTCAGTAATGGGGAAAGACAAAAACAGCACTGATTTTCTGATTCTGTTTCCAAGCAGTTTCCTTTTATCTGCTTCACTTTATAGCCATTTCCTCCTGGGTTTTTCCACTGTAATGACTCTAACAATCACTGACACAGGTTGCAGGGATTGAGGGCTTTTTTCCAGAGTGCTGTTAAAATTTCCAAAAGTGCCATGTAAATGCTAGTTAATGTTCTGATGCTCTCAAATATGAGGTCCGGATTTTGACTGGGGTGAAATATTCTTGCCTTTCTTTGAAGGATGGATGACTGGGCTTATGCCTGGGATTTGTCTACAAAGACTTTTTGTTGAACATTTAGGATCTAGCAAAAATGTGAATAACAGCAGCCGGAGTCAAATTTGGCAAGGGCTTTGTTAGGATCACCTAAAAAAGCTGGTGTTCAAATGATTTATGTTGCTGCCTTTGCCACTGACACACAAAGTATTTTTCACTTAGCACTTCAGAGAAGCTGTTTCATTGTGTCCAATAATTTGAAGTACATAATCTGAAAAAAGATATTGTATTTATTTCTTTTGAGACAGTCAGTTTCCTTCTCTCTTAAGATAAAGCATAAAGGATGTCTAATAAGTGACACGATGATCTTTTTTATGATCAGAATTTATTCCTGATATACTCAAGTTTCCACTTTAGTCCTCTTTTCATACCAGTCAGCAACTGATAGATGAGCTTAAAGCTTCTGATTGCAGTTGTTTTCCTGTAATGTATGTGTTGGTTTTACACTTGGTGTCCCACCCCCAGTTGCCACACATAATTCCTTAGGTCAAAGCCAGCGGAATTCCATGGGTGCAGAAGTGTTCCTTTGAGATTTGTACTGGATACTGAAGGGCAGAATGTTCATCAGTGTGTCCCTTACCATGAAAGCATTTTTGCTTACTTTTGCACAGACCCTTCTGAATTAGGAACTGCAACAGAGCAACTTACTGGCTGCCAGATTTGTCCTTGCTTACAGCTGTAAATGTTAGATTCCTTGAATAAATATTTTAATTTATAATACTTGGCAGTAAGCATCTGTATCAGCAGTCTGAATTTGAGAATGAAGTAAATTTCCTTTAACCTCCTGTGAGAAGGGCATCCCTTCAGTGTGTCTGTGCAGAAGCAAGGGTGGTAATGGAAGAGCTGAATGAATCTTTGAGGATACTGGGGAGGATGTCCAAGACCAAGTTCACAATCAAGTTTAAAAGGAGATTCAGAGTGAGGGCCTGGCACTTTTTATTTGTTTCAAATTTAAAATTTTGTAGTGACTGAGCACATATTGTTTAGCTGTTGTACTCACCTGTATATGGCATGTGGTCTGTTTTATAAAACTTACACTTGTGTTATCCAGTTGTATTTTGTGATACGTCTTGTTTTTTAATAATTTGTTCTGTATTTGACCAAAATTACAGCCTTTTTTTGTGTTCAAAGTTTTCCTTCCTTTACTTTCTTAAGGGTTCTCTATAAAAGCAATTTTACTTGTTGGATATGAGGTTTTTGTATTGGAATCTGGTTACTGTTTCATTATTAACAAAATCAATCTAACTTTACACTTTTTTTTAGTTTAAAAATTCTTGTAGCTTTTAGCACCTTAGTGTAAGAGCACTTGGCTAAATTAAAAAAGAAAAGGATAAAAGGAAAGAAGCCAGTTGTGCCATAGAAAACTTGACTATTTTTCTTTCTGCTTGTTTTGTATGCTTCAGGGATTTGTATGTGCCTGATCGTGTTTAATTTTAGCTAAAGGCTCTTTCTCAGAAATATCTCTCCTGTTCTCCCTCTGTGGTACTTCCAGACTTCTCCTGGATTATATCATTAGCTAAATTTTGCAGCAGAGACTTTTATACCGACTGGGACTTACTGGGTGGAGCATGTTGGTAACTCATACAGTTCTTTCCTGTTCTTGGGCTGAAGGGGCAGTGCCTGCTCTAAATTACCTGCTCGCTGCTCTTGCCAAGAACATCAATCTTCTCTTACTCTTTTTTGTGCTCCTTTATGAGCCTTCCTTTGAGATAGTCAGAGTTTTGGGGACTGATCTGAATGAGGGTCTTCATGCCCTACAGCCCTTTGCCAGAGTTATATAAATACCTGTTGTCCCCGTGCCCATCTGCGTGAATCAGGGCAGCCTTCACCTCCCACTGAAGCATTTTTTCTCCCACAGTAGCTGTGTTAACCCTGTGTAAGGACCTCTCTCTAACACCAAAACTAATTACTGAATTCTGCCCAGCTGCTTCTGTTTTTAAAACCTAAAAATCGTTTAAAGTGAACTGAAAGAATGCACTTGAGTACTGTGAAGTCCAATACCAAACTTTACATTACATTAACTCTTTTGGCTGGCCCTTCCGAAGAGTGATATGTCTCTGTTCATTTGCTCCAAGCCTATCTCCAGGAAACTGCCCCAAGAGGGGGATCAAAGCAGGCAGTGTGCCAGAGGTTTGTGTTTCAGACAGTTTGGCACACACTGAAAGCTTGGTCTTTCCTGTATTAAGCCATGGGCAGATGTCCATTAAGAATGATTAGGCAAAATTTATATAAAGGTCTTGTAAAATGGTGTGTGGTTTGTTGGTTTTTTTTTTTTTTCCTTTCTTTTTTTCCCCTCGTTCCCTATCCTCTTACTTGAGACATTTTGTGTGGGTGTGTATTTTTTTCTAAATTTATAAACCCTGGCTTTTGCCCTGGTCCGGTAGAAACTGCTCACCCACCCTTTTCCGTTTCCAGGCGGATTGCTGTTCTGTTATTACAGTTCTGTAACTTTCTCCAACACTGTCCTTGTTTGCTTATTATAAACAGCTTGCAATAACCCTTTCAGTGCTATTGCCATTTTTGCTTTAAGTCAGGACTACCTGTTGTGTTCATTAGAAAAACCAAACCAAAACAAAAATCTTCTAAAAAGCAGATTAAAGACTTCTCCGGTCTTATGGCTTTCTCTTTGGCTATAGAAAATGTATTACAGCTTTCATTTGTATATTGCCCATTTTAGTGTCCCCACACAGGGCTTTTTTTCTTTCTTTTCAGTATTAAGCTGAAATCTCCAGTGTAATGGGATTTTTTTACAAGTTTGGCAAAGAAATCTCCTCAGCTCTAAAGCTGAGGCAGCACTATCTTCACATGCCAAATGAATCAGAAGAATTTGAGGACAGCATTTACATCCAGCTATGTCTTAGAGTCAGTTTTCCTGTTCTCCTCTTTTACTTTTTCATTCCCTATCAAGAAACAACTGATAGTGATATGTAAGATCTTTGTTCTTCTAATATCAGTGTTTAAATTAAGTCTGAATTATGAAAGTAGTTAGGTAGAAGTGACCTGGCTGACCCACTATTTGGTAGAGTGCTCTAAGTGTATAATCAGTCCAGAAAAGCAACCTCAGATTTGTTTGTTGCAACAGTTCAATATTTCATTGATTATCTTGGGAATTAACTTGGACAGTTCTTAAATACAAGTTACGATGCAAGACAGTGGAAAACAAGGCTAAGCATTAAGTTTGTGGGTATTTCCCAGGAGAAAGAGAGTAAATTGTTTTTTCAGTAGTCAAATAGATGAATTCAAATAGATTTTTCAAAAGGAGACTAACAATACGCCTATAAAATAACAATAAGTATACTGTAGAAGTAACTTTTTAACACTTGTGAAAACTGTGGCTCTGGTAAATAGGGTACATATGGGCACTCTGTCTTCTCTCTTTCCTGACCAGATGTGGAGAACTGAGGTTGCTAGAGAGTATTTCTTTTTAGACGTAGAAAGATGTTTCATTCATATGCAAAGCTCCCCCTGGATGAATAATTAAGCTCTGAGTGTACTGTAAGTCTGTCCAAGTAGTGGAGGACTGGCTATTCTCTTCTGTACTCAGCCTTTTACTTAGCATGTACATTTCCTTATTAAATGGGAATTTATTTAATAGGAATTGAAATAGATCTTTTAATGATGTTTTCAGAGCTCAAAGTAGCTGGGACATGGTTGAAAATGGTAAATCATCCATGCTAATTTATGTTATCTAAAGAACTGCTCTTAACTAGGCCAAATGGTACTGTTGAAATTCCCCTTGGAAGTGGAGCAGTAATCGGATGAATGTTTAGCCTGGGAACAAAAAATCAATGCTAAAGTTTATGGATTCTGCTTGGGAAAGGGAATAAAAGAGAAGTGGGCTGTACGAATGCTTTATTTGTCAGAAGGGAACTTAAGGAGACATAAAGATGTTTTCCCTTCTCCCATGTGCCCTCACCACATGAGGATGATTCAGCTTGTGTATGGTCTCTGGAATGCGTACGTGTAGGGAGAGAGGGAAGAGGATTTCTTTAGGTGCAGCTAATTGAAAATACTGTAGGAGATAATGTCTATAGCACATTGCCTCACCATGGAGTTGCCTATTCAGTGAGTTTATAATCTTTATGTTGACTGAAAATAAGGGACTTTTTAATCTCTGTTAATAAAACACATTTCTCCAGAAGACCTCTCTGAAGCAGGAATTCATTGTTTCTGAAGCGGTGGTGTTGGCAAGCAGGCTTAGCTGTGTTTCTGTGGTGAGTTCTTTTGTCCATGATAGCATTTCAGGATCCCAGCATCCCAAATGTGGCTGACTCTGGCTCTGATTGGACAGTTTATATTTAGTTTCTGGCTTCCTATAATAGTTTTCAGATGGAGATGTTAAAGAACACATACCCTTGTGCTGCTGTAATGCTGAAAGAGCATGGGGGAGTGAAAAAGAAAAAAAGGAATTGATATATTTCTGCAGAAGTAGAAGCTGCAACCAGCAGCTGCTTTCAGCAGCAGAACTCTGAAATTAATTGTTCAAAAATTAGGCAGTGAAAGCAAAATGCTCAGAAAATTCATGGGTAAATCACTTAAATTATGTATCCAGAAAGGTGCTTAAAAAAAGCTGTGGGACAATCTGCCTTTTTTTTTTTTTTTTTTTTTTTAAATTACCACAAAAATCTGATTCTCTAGTTTAGAATAGCAGTCAATTGATGTTAAGTAATAATTATCAGATACCACCTGATGACAGCTCCCATGTTCCATATTGCTGGTGCACCTCCAATGCAAATTAGTAGATACCCAAAGAAAGCCCAGTGTCATGTATTCCGTTATACTAAATCTTTTATACATCTTAAAATATGTATCTTTTATTTCCAGTAAAGCTGCAAGCATTCCAGAGTCTGGATTTTGCTCTGAGCCTGGATTTAAGGTGACCTCTCTAAAAATCTCATATTCCAAGAAGAAAACTGAGTACAAGTTTTCATTTGAGATGGGTTTGCAGAGCATTTAGAAATGATCTTTATGTGGCATTTTTGATTTATTAACTTTATTTTTTTTTTATTCTATAAATTATTAGCCAAATAAATCATCCTAATTTACTTTGATAAACTTCCAAGAATGTGTCTGTGCTTTACTGGTAGGTACGTAGCTGCCTGCAGGGACCTGACTCTGAGCTGTTCCATGGCCACAGGGAATCTTGGCCAGCTCCTGAGGGACACTGGGGCCTGACCACAGCAACTGCAATAATTATGCCCTGGTGCCAGCCAGTACACAGGTAGGATCTCTGTAAAGCTGAGAAGAACATGAGGTATCACTCTCTCCCAGAACGTATGTGATAAAAACAGAGCGCTGCAATGCTGTGCTTGTAATGTATTGGACCTATTTGGAGTCCTGGCCACTCTGTCTTATTTTGAGGAGGAAATTCTAAAGCATGCTCTAGTCTGATTTGACTTGAGCTAGGTTGTGTCATGGTTACACAGCACAATTTTAATTTTTTTCTACCAGCTAGTATTGGGAGAAAATCACAGAAAATTAGGGATGAGAGACACCTGCAGAGGTCATCTAGTCAGTTCCCAGCTCTGGAGGGAGATCATCTCAAAGACCTGCAATAATGCAGACTCTGTAATCTATTCCTGTACTTAAAACCCAATTACACACACATACCAAGCAAAATAATCCTAACCTGGTGTGTTTCTTGCTTAATTCAAATGCCTTTGTGATGGACAGAGCAGGAAGAACATTTTGTTTTCTTTCTCTTTACGTTCTTGGAAGGTCTTGTCTTGTTTTTCTCCCTCCGTTTTCGCATCTGTAAAACAGATAATCATCTAGATGCTCTCTGGGCTCCAGCTAATTCTACATCTGCCTTCAACTAGGGTGCCATGTGTGGTGCACAGTGCTCCAGATGAGGCCAGACAGATGATGAGAATTTCTGTATTGCAGATGCAGCATGTTTGTACAGCTCAGTCTCATTGCCTTTTAGCAACGACCACGTTGATTTCCTCAGCCTGTCGTTCAGTGTAACTTTCTCTCCACATTTGTGATCTATAGTCCCTATATAGCTATTCTTGATTACACCTAACTGTACAATGAGGCATGTGCCTCAAAGAAATTACAAACTTAAAATACTTAAACTACTTAAAAATGCAGCTTGACAAGCATACTGTCTTTAGACATTTGAGCTATTCAAATACGAATAAGGTTTTACTCAGGCCAGAGTTCAATGGGATTGATTGTTTCTGGTTTTTTAGGTAGTGAATATTTAATCTTTATGTTTGTCTAGTGTGCAGTTTTCCCATTATCCTAAAGCAATTTCACCTGGGCCACAAGTGATGGTCATTTCAACATCCGTTGATAAAAATATTTTTCGTGTGATTTATTACTTAAGTCAGTGTTGATCTGCTCACAGACTGTAAATGATCAACAACTACCTGGAGTGATTTTTGCATTGTGTGGTAGATGTACAATGCTGTGTGTCTGTCTGGTTCACAGCTATCAGGGAATGGCAGGGTGAACAGAAAGGGGAGGAAAATAGCCTCATCAGAGACAGTGCAATTCTGTGATTTATGCAGGGCAGCTTGCCCAGCACTGGACTGCTAGAGGATGTTTTTCAGCATTCAAGCATGACTTTAGATCTGCCTGTTTTTAACCTACTACAAGGAAAATAAGCTTTTAAACCACTAATCGTATGTCCCTTTCCACATGTGTAATTTCTAACTTGATACTAGGGGGAGAAAAAAAAACCAAAAAAACACAAACAAACAAACAAACAAAACCACCAAAAAAGGCCAAGTCTTGGTTATCTAGGATTCTTGTTAAGTTGCCTTGTGCTCTGAAGGTAGTGCTTGAGTAATAGTTGCAGCAGGGCTGGGAGCAGGAGGGAATAGATCTGAAGCTACTTTCAGGCTATTCAGAACAAGAGCAGCTCACTGATAAACTGCAGCTTTCTGCAAAATTTATTCTTGTGCATGCAGGGAGAGCTTTAGGTGCTTTATAAACAACTCCTTCTCTGTGAGTTTTTGCTGCTTTTCCTTAGTGGGCTCCAAGGTTTTGTGAGAGGTGCGTGGGGGAGATTTTACACCTCCAGACTCCTGTTTGGCTGCAGGCAGTTTCCTCTGGGCTTCCTGCTCAGTGACTCTGGTGGTGGTTTCACATTGTTCCCCACTGATGAGTCAGAGAAACAGGAAAGAGATCCCCTGGTGAACAAAAAGCGCAACCACCAAACAGGTGCCTGTATTCTGGTGCTGCAGAGGACAAACCACCTCATTCTGGACTTTTTCCTAAGATTCTTATCTGCAAATATGAGACTCAGGAGGAATGGGTCATACACACTGAACGGGTAAGAAAGAGCCCTGCATCCTCTTTTGAAATTTCATCATTAAAACGTGAAAACAGAAGCCTTTCTTTTCCTTTCTAGTGACGGGGTACATGAATTAATGGCCATGTCTTTTGTCTCAAAAATAACAGAGGATCACAGCATAGGAAATGTGCAGCTTATTTCACTTGTTTTCTTCTGCATCTGGTTAGGTTTGCTTTTATAGTGCATTTATTTGGTGGGGGCAGGTTAGAGTTGTCCATGTGTTAAAATGAAGTGGATCTGCTCAGTAAAGCCAAGAAACATCAGGAACTCTATGATTCTCAAAGAAGTGCGTGTGGTAATTATTCTAAGCATTTTCCAGCTTTTGATACAAAATTAAATGTGATGCTCCCCGACACAATAAAAAATTACTTTAAATTTCTCCAGTTTGAAAAATTAGTTTAAGTTTTTACTGCTTGAAACTACTACTCTGAAGTTACTTTACTAGCTTTGTGGTTTTTAAAATACTGATTTTATTTCTCTCTGATTGCTGCTATATCTTCTCAGTAACAGAGAATATACCATAACTGGGAAGATGATACTTGCAGCTGGCAGGTGCCTTGACAAATGAAGAAAGTTGTTAGTCTTGGAGTGTTACTTTACTTAGCTGCCTTGAACCCTCTGTAATGAGTAAGTGCTGTGGTAAGTGCTGCATGGTGCAGCTGCCTTAGTGCTGGGCTCCTGAAAAGCCCAGATGTGTTTTGGATGTGCTTTAGAGTCCAGGTGTGCAGACTAACCCCACGGTGCCTCACTGCTTTAAACTCATGGTCCATGCTGCAGCTGAGTGGCAATCTCTGCACAGGAGAGGCAGATCCCAGCCCAGATGGATTGGGAATGCTTTGGCAGTGTTGTTCATCTGGACTACCCTGGTTTTTGCCTGCACTGGTTTGCCCAACACCACTTAAAAGGATCTTTTGCTTTGCCAAAATATGTTTGCATTTGATTTTTAAAAATTCCAAAATTTGATTTGGAGTAGCTTTTCTTAATGTCAAAGTAGATGGATGTTAACATCCTCCTGGCACGTCCTTAAAGTTTTTTAATGACTGTAATAAAAATGCCATTATCTGACTGCATACAAGATCAAACATAATTGAAAGTTACTATCTTCAAGTGTTTGGTTTTAAGCTGTAAGATGAATTTGTCCCTCAGTGGATTGGGTTTGTAGTAGAGAGAGGCTAAGAATATATTCTCATTAACTTGGTTTTTTGCAGAGGTTTGTGACCTTTGAGAGATTATCTTAAAGAGTCAATTAAGAAATGATGCTGAAAAGCAAAAGGTAATGGGTTTTGCTTATTTTAAAGGTTTTTTTTTTTTTTTAGACTTTAGTTACAAGAAGTTACAGTCTTTAATTGATTTGAGTTTTATTAAAAATGAATGCATGGTATAGAACTTCAGGGAAATATATTGTGCAAAATCACCATGTGCATCTGTTCTGCCTTGTTCTAACTTGCGAGATGATGCATAATCATTTTAAGGAATTTCACTTGTTGTGGCCCATTGTGTACCTGACATTACATTTTACAGTGAGCATTTAACTGGAAATGTTGTATTACAGTGAGTAAAACCAGTGGCACCCAAATGCTTGCATGAAAAAGAAGCTTCAGCTATGAGTTTGTGGGGAGACTTCAATATTATCTGATTCTAACATGCTGATCTGCTTTACTTTATTAAACAACAGATGCTGAGGAGTTGATTTATCTAATTAAAGAAATTCCTTCTATGTTTATCTTGCCTAGATGGTTTAATAATGCAAGGTAATGGAAAAAGAGCTTCAAGTATGCTTTCCTGTTTAGCCTAAACTTTAGCCATGTCAGCAGAAAATCTTGTTTTGATCTTCAAGGGATTTGTTTGGGACAGCGAGTTCCACTTGTCAGGTGGAGAGGCACCCTGTTGTGCAGGTCACTTGAGGAGAGGAGAGCTCATTGGGGTGGAGTGTTGGAGGCCAGAGAGTTACTGTGGGAGTGCTTTTTACAGTGCAGTGCTTGAAAACTTTATTAGTAAAAACAAACTAACAAAACACACCCCCCAAAAAAAAGGAAAAAAAAACCCAAAAAAATCAGAAAGAAAAAACCCAAACAAACAAAGAAAAAAGGGGGTTGTAAACAAGGATATGTAGCAAAAGTCATCGTGATAAGTTTGCTTTCATTGGGTATGATTTGGTCATGCTCTGATTGCAATTGTAAATTCATAAAGGGGGAGAGAGATTGCAAGGGGAGCTAAGATACTTGAAGATATTTTCCAACCTAATAGCAGCAAAAAGCCTCTCCTGTCTGGCTTTTCTGCTGTTCCATCACCTCACATGACACTAGTGTGAGAACTAGACAAACATAAACAGGAAACACAACTAAAATTCAGAGTTTCACTTAGAAGCAGTGATGTATATATTCTTTGAGCAGGCCTCACTGGACACAGGCATGCTTGCTCTTGCTTGTTCAAGTGGAGCCAGAGGGATCTGGTGCTGAGATTCATCAGGGGACACTGAGTCAGAAGACCCATTTTATCTTGCTGAGACTGAGGTAGAAATCTTGCCAGCATCTCTTTGACCATGTTAAGTCAGCTTTGCTGTTGTGTGCTATCCTGCCATATGCTGATTGTATTTCTTTGCATTGCAAAGTTTCTTTTTATAAACGATCTCTTTTGAAGGTCATCTTTGCTTGGGAGATATTCCTTTATTTGCTTGGTGCTGTGTTGTGACACAGTGACACTGAAAAATGCACTGGCACTGTAATCATTGCGGCATCATTTCTCTTTGCAGTTGCTATTCTTTTGTCTTCTCTTGTCCCTTTAGCATTTGGAATTAGTGATACTCAATATAAGTCTTTGCAGGCTGTTAGGGTGTCAAATAACAAATATTGTTTATTACACATCTATTTCCTCTTTTTCTCCTAATGACTTGAGTTTAAGGAAGGGTGTGAATCCAAGCATGCATTTCACAAGATATGACCTCAACACTGTTTGAACTTTGGTCATGGGATCTGAACTTCCTGTGTCTTTTAAATCATCATGTAGAGGCCTATGCATTCCTATAACCTTCATAATGGTGTAGACAGAGCTGTGACCTTCTGGTGTCCCTGCACAATGGCCATGCCCTCTGCAGGAAGGCTTTGCTGCGGTGGTGAGTAGGTTGTTCAGTTGTACAAGTGAACACCTCTGTTGGACAGCTGGCAGCTTGCTGACTTGTTCCCAATAGCATAGGGAATACTGACCAACAGCCTACAAGGTAAAAATTGTACCCACACTAGGCTTCCTGATGACCCTGGCCAGAGGGCCATATGAGGATTCTCTTCTGCTTGTCAATTCTGACAAATTCTGTCAATTCTGCCCACACTTGGTCTGAAAGTTCAGGAGCTTGTCAGATGTGTGAAAGCGGCTGTTAAAAATGAGCAATAATCTCTGCAACTCCTGCACAGTGGCCATCCCAAACCCATGGTGATGGAAATGAACAGCATGTGCAAGAGATTATTTGCTGAAACAAATGTGTAGCACAATTTAAAACATTTAGATGTTAATTAAATAATTTTTATCTTCTCATCATTTTCCTACCTGACTCTGCACTGCTGATAACTGCTGCGTGGCATGTTTTCCTGGGACATTAAGTGCCAAAAGGACATACCTAGATCATGCATTCAGAAATCTGGTGGGGGTGAAAGCTTTGAAAATGCAGTATTTGCAGTTTAGCACCTCAGTGCTGCTGCTGGGGAGCACTTTGTTCAATTTTCTCAAAAAGTTTGTGTTTAACTTGTGACATTGTTGCATTGGTGTTTCACCTGAGAGTTCAAATAATTTGACATCTCCCCTCTGTTCAGTGCTGGCTTTGGCCCTTGTGAAGAATGTTCTTTGAGTTCCACTCTGCATGAAAGGGATTTTTGTTGAGTTTGGTTTTTAAAAAATCTTTTTCCTGCATTCATCTTGAGTCTGTGTGTGCATGAAGGTGATTATACATTATCACAGTCAGAACTAACCGCTGCCTTGAAACAAATTCACGTTGGACAGGGACAAAATACTTTGGAATATCTAAATGATTAATGGAGGCTCACTGACTGATAAAAAATATTGTTGGCCCCAAGATGTTTCCTCTTCTCCAAGCCACTGCTTTAAACTAATTATTTTTGATTTTGAGCCAAGCACTGAAATTGAAAAAGAATTTGTTTTTCTTGTGTGCTTCCATCTTGTACTGACGTAAAGCAAGCCAAGGAGAGAAAGTACTATCATGTTTGTTTTGCCCAAAAAAGTAGAAATCGGAAAGAACATAGTAGGTCTGCTTCAGAAGGCCTTTTTATTAAGTCTCATTGCAACTGCAGGAAAAATATCTTTGAAGGATGTGACAAACAGCTCATGAAAGCCTGTTGAAATAGCTCATCTGGCAGACTGAGGTAGTATGAACACCCAAATATCTTATCTGAGGAGAAGCAGCTGTTTGAACAGTCCTCCCAAATATCCACATTTTCTGTCATGAAAAAAGGGGAAATCTAAGGGTAGCAGTACAGACTGTTATCCTTGGAAAGCACAGCACAAATTTATCAGATTAGGGCCAAAAAGTAGATTATCCACTCCAGGTTTTTTTTTTTTTTTTGGGAATCCACTTTTGGAGAGTAGTCTTTAGAATACTTTATGGTGTCAGAAAATGCAAGCCAAGGTACAAAATGCCAGCACTCCTGGCTGAGTTCTGCCTGGCTAGAGGTATCTTAGTACTTTCTTGGTCAGCTATAGCCCTCTCCTCATTTGTAACTTAGTTCCAGGTTTATTCCTACACTTTCTGAAACTGACAGTGATCTTTATTCACCTCCCTCAGTTACAAAGTGAGATGACTTCTCATCTGTCATTAAAATGCCTTTATTTTGCTCCTTTTTGGAGAAGGTGGGTTGCTGCAGTGTATGCAGGGATGGTGTTTCAGCAGTGTGTGCATGTAGACATCTAAGACAGCTCTGACTGCTGGGTGTGTACAGAGTGAGAACAGCCCCTGAGGACAAGCAAAATGTGGCAAATACTCTCATGCTATAAACAGCAGAAGTTTCCTTTATAAAACACTTTGCTCAAGTCTCCCACTCCACTCCCCTGCACCCCATGTTTACCATTCCATTACTGCACAGTGACACAGCCAAATGATGGAGACAGGATCCCAGTCTCGCACCGTTTCCCACGCACAGAAAGGGTCTCTGACTGCTCCTGACCACTGCTGCCCTGCTGTGCTGTGAAGGTTCATTCCTGCAGGTTCTGATGCCTGTGCTCTGCCTGAGGGAGGCCCCATTTGTTTTGCTCTTGGCTCTACTGGAGGAACAGTATGGAGACGTTATGGAGCCATCAAAAGCTGGAGAAAGAGGGTGATGATGAACACAAGAGTCCTGAAAGCAAACAGCAGGACTGACAGTAGTCTCCCTGTCACCCTGTGGTGACAATAGCTTACCATTTGCAGCAATTCCATGACATTTTGGCATTATTTATACATCCTGAGCACACCTGCTACTGTCCATCTTACTTTGTGTTTGCTCAGTTTGAAATACAGTGCAAAATACCAAACCAATTATAGAATTGGAATTCTGGATCTTTGAGTAAATCTTCACCTTCAGGAATGGTTTTTGTTTTATAGAGAGTTGGGAGTATTTTTTTTTTTTTCTTTAAACTATTTAAACTATTAGGGAGCCTACAGGGAAGCAGGAGAGGGATTCTTAATCAAGGACTGTAGTGACAGGACAAGGAGTAAGGGGTTTAAACTGAAAGAGGGGAAATTCTGTTCTGTGAGGATGGTGAGGCACTGGAACAGATGATGGGGGGGGTTGTGGCTGCCCTGTCCCTGCAAGTGTTCAAGGCCAGGCTGGATGGGGCTCTCAGCAACCGGCTCTGGTGGAAAGTGCCCTGCCCATTGCAGTGGGGTTGGAACTGGATGACCTTTAAGGTCCCTTCCAGCCCAAATTCTGTGATTCTATTGCCTTTTATACTCAGCCTAGCTGTGCACGTAGGATTTGTCCTACAACACAAGATTTGTGATCTCACATGTGTTTTCTTTGGATATTTTTTTGCATGTGTGAGCATTCAAATGTAGTTTAAGTATTTTTATATTCACTAACAATGTATGTGTAAAGGCTTAAACTGAAAGCCTTATATGGGGAAAGTATTATAAATGTAATGCTTCTAAATAAAAGATTTCATTAGAACTTGCACTGTGAGTCATTGTTGTTATATTAATAGTGTTATTCCCAAATATGGATTTGGAACTGGGCCTTCTTCATAGTGAATGGTGCAGATGACTTACAGAAAATAACTATTTACATTAAATATAAAATTTGGAGGGAGGGGTTAACCTCTTTGTCAGCCAGTTATAGAGATCACTGGGGCATATAGTGTAAAATAATGTCATAATGTAATTCTGAAACTGCAGTACTCTATGCCAGTTGATACTTTGGTATCATATTAGAAAAGTTTGGTGGGTTTTTTTTTAAATATGAAAAAGTGATTAAGACTCAGGCTGTGGCACAGAAGTATGCTCATTTTGATGCATACTCTTAAAACTGGCCTGATCAGTTTATCTCCCAACATGGATATTTTATTAGCCTCTACCAGAACCAGATTTAATTCGGAGCTCCAGAATGTGCTTTTGCAGGTCTTGTGTGTATTATTGTGTGTGTATTATTCATCTCTTCCTCTATTTTTCTTCTTTTTTTTTTTTAATCCCCCCATAGTGTATGTACTTACTTAATGGGAATGTCTCACCTCTTGATATATAACAATGTGGTGACACAAATTCAAGAGAACTGTCATTCTTGCTCTTATACAGAATCTCAGGAGGTAGGAAGTGCTCATCTCAGGATTTGAGTATTACAAAGATGTTCCATTAACAATCTGGGGCCAGAACAGGGAACAACAAAACACTTCAGATGCCTAATTTTTAATTTGTCTTTTTTTTGGGGGGGGCACTTTCTCTGCCACCTCCTTCTCTCCCTACAAGTAAACTGCTCTCTGGAGTATGTATTGTGGTCAGGGCTTATAATGGAAGTTGTACATGTGCAGGGTAAGAAGTACCCACTAAACTGGCCATATAATTTATCTGTTTTGCACCAGAACTATTAACAGCCAAATTTATAGCTCATTAGTAGTAACTAGGGGCAGTAAATTAACTGTCAGCTTTTATACCAGTTACTGGGAATTGCAGATACAGAAGCTTGATATGCAATGGACACTTTATTTCTGCTTCTTCCCCCTTAGATGCTCTGAGGACTAGAGGTTTTTAATGGGTTGTTGCTGTGAAAGGATGCTGAATAATTGTATTAAATGTAGCCATTAAAAAAGCATTTTTCAGTGAATTCAGGCTTTCCATTAAAAGAGAATGGGAGCGTGCTTTCTTCCTATGCCCACTGTCATACCATACCTATAATAATGATGTTTAATGATGTAATAAACTGAAATTTCTTCCCTTGTAGCTGTCTTGAGGGGACTCTTGAATATGGCCCCATTTAAGCTAAGGAAGAAAAAGCAAAAACAAAACCTGTTAATGATTTTTTAAAAGTCTCCAATTCCCAGAGCTGTGTCCTGCCAACAGTGCAGCACACACCATCACTTTGCTTACTGCTGCCAGCTTAGCTAAAAGCAAATAGGAGTTCTTTAACTTATTCTGTGTGGGAGAGAACAACAGTGGTGCCAAGGGGTGCTAAGGATTAGGAACCTCATGCATTGGCAGGAGGCTCCTGCTGAATGGGAGGGAGCTGCAGCAGCACTGCTGCTGACTCTGTGCCTGCTGGGTTTATTGGTTTGGGTGCTTTATTTCACAGCAGTCATGCAGCTACATTACTCAAAGGTGTTGAACACATTATTTTCCAAGACAAGTGTTTGCCTTCACAGTCAGTTTTAATCATGGATGTATTCAGGATACTGTAACAAGGCATTTTCTGTGGGGCATTTAATAATTTTTTCATTATAATTTGATTTCACGGAGCTTGTGAGAAGATTTTTTTGTAATAAGTGATGGCTCACAGAACACTGAAGGTATTACACTGACTACATATTTAAATATTTTTATGGGGCTAAGTGCTGTGTTTTGTAATATGCTCAGGACACTGCACTTAGGATTACTAAAAAAAAAAAAAAATCCCTTTTTTTTGTAAGCTCTAAAAGGCTGTTGAGTCTGACCTTGACAAACACAAGTTTAGGAACTGAAAGTAATTTGGATTTTTTTTTGCATTTCATTTTTTCACTAAAAAAAATTAATTTCTCAATGGTTGGAATATGACTTTTGAAGAAAGAGGTGGATTCCCATCCAGATTAGCACTGTAATACTGAGCAGTCTGGATGTTAGGCGTTTCCTGCAAAGGTGAATAACATCTCAAACTTAGCATGTGATGCAATCAAGCTGTTTTACAAGTTTTTTCTTGGGTAGCTCAAAACAAATAGTGTCAATCCAGCATCTTAGGGGTTTTTTTCCCAGTGGAAAACTCTCTTTCTGTTTATACAAATTCTTTTTCTGTTACTAATTTTTAATATGTGTTCCTGGTGCACATTTGATGAATGAGATCTGTCTTTTCAAACACACTGATTAATTAACAGGTGAGTGACCTTCCTAGAAAACCCACACACATTTCTGTCCTAATGATTTTTTTAATTTTTTTTTCTCCCTGAGCTAAAGACAATATTACTACTGGTTTATGGTTTCTGAAGTGGATGTGTAGAACTTTCCTGTGCTCTGGGGAGCTGTATTCTCCACTTGAAACAGCATAGTTTTTAAAATGGATAAAAATGTCTAGCCACTTTATAAGGCTCATAAGAACGAATTAACTTGTGCAGTTATTGAAAAATACATTTATTCACATTCATTGCATTTATCTAAAGGTAAATAAAGACTGCACAGGGGGTCTCACCACCTGAAAACTTAGGTAAAAATAACTAATTTTTACATTTATGGGTAAGTCTGCATGAAATATAAATATATTTGAAAACAGCAGCTCCAGGGTGAGTAAACATTAGTAAGCCCAGCCATCCTGTCGCTTACCTTACAATAATTACTGGTCTGCATTTGAAGAACAAATCTTAATGTTGCCAAACTCCACCTTTTTCCTGCCCAGTCTGTATGTGGGAGAGTCTTTATAAGAATCTGTTTCCTGTTTCCCAGACAAGGGAGGGGAAAATGTGTTTTCTCCCTGTTCTGAAAACAAAAGGCAGGCAGTGCCTGGGTGCCCATGGCAGCTGCCAGTGGAGCTGCAGACAGCTGCAGCCCTGAGAGGCCCTTGGCTCAGCCCTGGTGAAACAGCCCCTTCTCCACTGCCCATCTCATCAGGATTGACTTGCACACTTGGATCACACAGAAACCAGCCAGGAGGTGACACAAAGAGCTGGATGTGTGGGTTTTATTAGGCCACTTTGACCCAGTCTTTGAAACCTACCTAGAAAAATATTTTTCCATTTTTCTTCCAGACTCTCTTCCCAAATCTCTTGTTTTCAGTTTTATGGATTAGTTTTTGTCACAGGCTGTTAAGTTTTGAAGAGTGGGTTTTACAAGGAACAGTGGCAGAGCAGGAACATGTACTTAACCCACATGAAAGTAACTATAACCTTCTCTGATTGCAAACCTAATAAATTTGTAAGGACAGTAAAAATGTACAGGATAGCAACAGAATGATTCTTTGTTGACTTGGAGGGATATCTCTAGGTGTGGCAGTCATGTTTCTCCAAAACCAAGTTAATTAGTTTAGATTTTAACAGCTATACCAATTCTGTCCCATATTCTGTGAACAAGAGCAGCTTCGGCCTTTTCCCACCTTAAATTTTGAACATTATTCCTATTTCAGGATTTCAATTTAAAATAGTACTAATTTAGGCTGCTGTGTTTTAAAGTTAAATCCACTGCTATGGTTTACAAAAATAAATTTATACTTTCATGGAGGTGATTTCAACGAAGTTAGGGTTCACAACTCTTCTTGACGCTCTCCTTTTACGTAAAAAACCCCATAATTTTGCTCTCTGGTGGAAAACTGTGCAGTCAATAGTGCAGTATGTGATCAATAGATGGAGTCACAATGGTCAGATACAGGGCAAGTAGTAGTGTGTCACTGTGTATTAGAGAAGTCCTATGAATAAGCTCTCCTAAAAATGGTTCAAGAACAGTAAGGGTTTGGGTTCTTCAGAACATGATTTTGGAATTATCAGTTCCCATTTCTCTGTTTTGCTCTGGAAAGGAGTTATATTGTATGTCAGTTTGCTCTGGCCATCAGCAAATGCTGTAACTATAGGAGTTCTGAAAAACATTTGGTAGGAGGGAGAATGTCTCTTAGTGTTTTGAGAAATTTAGTGGACTGAATAAATTGAGCTTTTCGTATTCTACATGTATTAAAAATTTGGATAGAATAATAAGTTTCCAACTTTGTTACGATGGCACTCTCAATAGGAAATAAAAAGTGAATTTCCACTTCTGTATGTGCAGAATAGTTTATCAATAGTAAATCTCATAGTAAATCTGATAAATAGAAATAGTAAATCTGCTCTATAGCATGAATAAGTAAGAGAATGATGAGGCAGTTTGTGTTACAAACTATGTTGCAATACAGGTTAAATATTTTTATTGTCATGTTTGTGAAAACTAAGTGTAATTTGTCTGCTCCTCTCTAAGTACATACTGGGATATGGCAATGCAATTTCAAAATAGTCACCTCTCTGAGGTTTAAAAAATACTTGCAAAGTGTTTCTGACCATGCTTCATCTCATCTGTAGGAATGTAATCCCCTAGTTGTCCCAAATACATACTTCAAGCTTCCTATACAATTCAAGTTTCAGACAATGCTCAGGCTTGATTTTCTTTGTTTTTATTTAGAGTGATCCTTCAAAGGATGGTCAGAAAACTGGAAGACTGTGAGATTATTCGTTTTTGGTAATCTTCAACCATGATGTGCCACAATCACTGTAATTTCTCACAGTTCTCTGATACATGAGCATGCACTGAACAGCTCTGCTTGGATTGCACCTCTCCATTCTCAAGTCCCAGCTTTTTATTTCTCCAAGTGTTTTCCTGTGTTCTGGAGCACTTCTGACTTTCTCCAACAGCAGCATGTCACACCATGTCCTGGCAGCTTGGGACAAAGGGACAAGTAGGAATGTGTGATTTTGCTCTTGTGTGGTCTTGTCAGTCATTTAGGGGAACTGATGAAGGTGCCCGGCTGGGTGCTGGTCTTTGCAAGAATTTCACTCAATTTCACCCTTAGGTCTTGAAGCATGAGAATGTGAATCAGGGTTTGTTTCTCTGTGTCCATCCAGCCAATTTTTGAACAGTGCTGCAGCTTCTGGATTATTTAATATTTGTATGTGTACAGACCAGATGTTTGTTGCCTTCATGGAAATGCAAGACTGTTTGTGAAGTTACACAAGTAGAACAAATGCCAAGCTGCTGAGCTGTTTCTCACTGCCAGTCTGTTCCTCTTAAGCAACAATCTGCTAATAGAAGTTGTTGTACAAAAGCACATGTCTACAGTATAGGAGGAAAATCTGGCTTCCTTTGTTGCATAGTGAGAGAGCATGGGCTTTCAAGTTTTGCTGGAAACTGACTGTCTGGAATTGGAAATGAGGCAGTAAATGAAGCCCCAGAGAGGGCAGACTGCAGCTTTCACTTTTAGTAGAGGTGTAACATGTAGAAGTTGGGAAATGTCTGCAAGTTCTGACTTGCTTAAGCCTTGGATTTCTCATCCATCAAGTACCTCAATAATCTTGAGTATATGGACTGTGTTTATGGGGAGGGTGAGGGTGGGTCATGTTTTTCAGCAAGTTCAGGAATGGTTGGTTATCTTTCCTTAGTTCTATACATTAAAGTAGCATTTTTAAAGTGAGACAAAGGACAGTATTGAAGGAATCAGGGGGCGTGACTTTGGGTTCTCTCACTGCTGCTCTCAGAATACGTGCAATATTAGGTTCCTTGTAAGGGGTGGGAGAAGGCATTGTCCCTTTCTGAGTATAAGAAAGGAAGAATAAGGAAGGCAGTGGAGACAGTGGGCAGTAAAGTGGAACTGAGTGGCTTTCCACACTAATGGTCACATTAGCAGATGGTAAGACACAACTCATTCAAGTTTCAGGCTGTATCATGTTCTCCGCTCCTTCTACAGGTCCCTTGGGTCAGATAATTTGGCTCAAATCAATAACTGCTGTTTGCTCAAGGGTATTCAAGGATTACAGTGGAAGCAGCACAATGATAATTTTATGTGGAAGGAGGATATAACATTTTTGCCATGTGTTCTCCATTTATTTCTTGCAACCTAATTTTGAATGACCATTGTATGGTTGTGGGTGAGAAAGGGGGGAAAAAGGGGTTACAAGAAAAACAGCCTTTTTATTTTCTCCTTGAGGTTTTTAATCAAAGGTAGTATACCCCATGTGGGATGAAATGATTCTAATTGTTACTAAGCTGATTAAATATTTATAAAACAAGAGTTATATTTATAGCACTTCTCTCTAGATAATGTAAATAAATTGATGATTTAATAGCTTTTTCTTTCCTTAATGAAATAATGAGAAGTAACAGTCTTTCTGTTGACTTGCAATGCAAATATTTCCTGAACTTCTAAATGTTAGAAAATTAAAACTTTTAAAACTTGCAACAGGTTATTTAATATTTTGGGAAATGGAGGTCTAGATGAAATTGTGTGCTTGTTCAACTTATTAAGATTTTAGGAGAGTTCCAGATGTTTTGAGCAGTTCTGCTTTCACTGTTTTGAACAGGCACTTTGATACCTTCTAAATTAGAAAGGTAGCAAAGACCTGCAGTATTTAAAGACTGGGAAAAAGCTTTCTAATAATGAGGAATAAGGAGATTTTTTTTTTTAATTACTCAGAAGGTCAAGAGGTGAATATAATATCTAACTAATGAAGTTTAAAGAAAGGGAGGAGAAAGCTGTAAAAGAGAAAGGATGGCAATCATAATTGGAAATACGGATGTTAAAACAAGGAGGTTTCAAATATTCAAAGGATGTGTGGCTTAACAATGGATGTGATCAGCCATTAAAACAAATTACTGCAAAAATAACTGATTTTTCTTCCTTGCCAGACACACAAGTTGAAGCCAGATGCCTTTTTGGGAGGTGTGCTTTAGGCTAACGAAGCTTTGGGTTCAGTACAGGGCTAACTAGATGGAAGGCAGACAAGAACTGAAGGCTGGTTCTGACCCCAGAACCGCTCTGGTTGCTGTGGTGTGCTGGCATAAAGTGTACCCGAGCATCCCTGGGTCTGGGAGCTCCTTCTGTGGCTGGACCTGATTGTCCCTGCTTCCCCAAGGCTCCCAGAAAGAACCTCTGGACATGAGGCAGCTGCCCTGCCTTGGCTGTGTCTTCTGTGGCTCCTGAGCAGGAGGTAGGTGGCTGCAGCATCCCCTGCACGTGCAGTGCCTTTGGTTTGTGCAATCCCAGTAAATCAGGCTTTTCAGGGAAGGACTGGGTAGGTTCTGTGGTGTGCGAGCCTGGCATGCCACTGGAGGAAACGCGTGAATCACTGGGTGGAAAAGTTGGGCGTTACCCGTGTAAGTCTTGTCACTGCTCCAAATGTCTTCTGGCGTTGTTGGTTGGGGTATGAAGAAGGTTTGTGAGAGTACACCTGCACTGGAACAAAGTCAAGTGTACTTATTGGCCAAATGTGTTTATTTTACCAGTATAGCTTGTTTTACTTGGACAGCTCAGAGGCATGGGTGAGAGGTGACTCTAAAATGCATGTGCAGAGCACAGGTTTCCTCAGAAGTGCTGTGTCTGCAGTAGCAGCTCTTTGCTCACTTGCTGTATTGATGTAGGCAAAATACCTTCTTCGATCAAAAATGTGTGTGCTTTCACTGTGAAATAATTAGAATATATAAGCTGTAAAAACCCTAGTGGGGACACAACTTTGGATTTTATCTACAAGGTTAAAACCGATCAACTCAACCCCGGGAAGGGCCGTGCAATGCTGATTATACCTGACAAATCTTGTCTCTATATGAATTTTAAGCTGTCTTGCACATTTTGTCTTGTCTTTAAAACTGCTATCCCCCAACAAACCATTATTGATGAAGGCAAAGCAATAGCCATTTGAGGTGAAGGACCAGACGAGTTGTACATTACCTGCTTGCTGCTAACAGCTGAACCCATGCTACATCATTCCTTCTCCAACTGGCTGTTTCAAAAGATAATTTTATCTGAGGAGACTTGTTTTCCAAAGGGCTATTTGAATCCTTGGACAGTGAAGCAGAGATACTTGTCCCCTTTCTTTGGTGTGGGAAGTAAACATCTTTCTTTAACACCAGACCTTCCCTCTTCTATCAGCACACAAAAAGGATCTGATGGGCTGTGGACAGGCCTGGGGTTAAAGGGCAGTGGGCGTCTGTCCCTGCCTGGACTGGCAGCAGGATGTCACTTCTCAGGGTATTACTTCTGTCTGTTGTATGCTTTGATATGCACCCACATTGTGATGGATATGAATACTGACTTCAGCTAGCATTTTATAATTTTTTTCATGAATTTGTTATTAGGGAAAGACAAGAAACAAGATCCCTCATACAAGAATCACCACACAAGCAGTATAGCTCTGGTTAGGTTCCAAATATGCATGCTCACCTTGCATATGCAAACAAAGCAAAGCCTAATTTGTAGAATAAACTATTTTACTACATTCAGAAACAGCAGTAGCAATGTTTTGAATGTTGTATCAGTAACAGCAACAAGTATATTGTTTTATGATAAAATAATTATTTTCAAAATTTTCATTTGGTTGACCACTTGTTCTTTGTATAAAAATGGAACTTGTATTGGGAAGAAAATAAGGAATTTATTTTACCTCATAGAGTTAGAATACCATGCCCTTTTTGTTTTAACACTAAGCCTGTAGTGAGCATTTGAGAGTAGAATATATTCTGTATTTTAGCACCCTTTAGGCCAAGAAATGAAAAACTGAATTCTGACATATAATCAATCAGATGCTAAAATATGGACTCTATACCAATGTTAGCTTTTGAGCTGTTTAATTCTTAGCTGTTGTGTCTCTTCTTTTAACATGACTTGCTCAGGTGTGGTTACCCTGAACTGGCTGACTCCTTGTCAGAGATATGTCTAGAATTAAAATTATATAAGGCTGCATCTGTTCAGAGGAATTTTGCATTGTCCTTACTTCTGGTCAACATATGGAAGAGCTTGCAAAGTTTTGATGATATTTTCAATAACCTGCTATGTTTTAGTTGTGCTGCGTCTGGTTAGTGTGTGCAATCCTGTTAATATATCCTATTTATGCTTTTGCCAGCTGTGCACTCATTCATTTTAACAAAATATCAGGAGAATCTTCTTGACAGTCTTCTTCTGTTCAATACACATTTAGAAGTGAATTATTTTACTGAAGTTTTAAGGATTTTTTTTTTTTTTTAATCAGCATGCCTGTAGAGAAAGTTTAGGCAACTGTGGTAAAGACAAAGGAAGAATAAGTGAAGAAAGCTGAAGGAGAAAATTTAATACCTGTTTCAAAACATTAATAAAAATAAAGTTACTGAAATGAAAAATAACTGTTCCTTTACTAAAGTAAAAACAATGAAAAGATTGATGGTGCTGCAGGGTGTGTACGTGTTTATGTAATGTGGGAAAAATTTTCTAACAAACTAAGAATAGTGGTTAAATGTTTGCCCTCTTGGTAGTATTCTAGTCATGATGCAATTCTCAGCAAAATGCACTATAATTATACAGGGAAGTTGCTATTTGCATGGCAGAACACAGTGTATTTTCCTCAGTTTTTTTCTGTTTTTAGAGCAGAACATTGAAAGGGAAAGGTTCACTTACTGTGTGTTGGAGCACATTTCCTTGATGCACACAATGTTCCTTCAAAGTGTAGAAGTAGCTCAAGATGCAGGATGAATACATCTTCTAGTGTTCACTTTCAGTGAGAAGCCTAGAAAAATGTGGAAATACTTTATGTACTGTATTATCACTGATTAAGGTAAAATTTGTATGTATATATATATGTATATACACACCCACACACCCCCTTACCTGCCTGTACATCCTTGCAGTAACACTGCAGCTTTCATGCCTCTTCCCAGTCATGAAGCAATTTTCATCAAGCAGTTGCAAAAGATGTTTTTTCCATGTTCATGGTAATGGTGTTTTCTCAGTAGCTAAGTAGGGAGTATGGTAGTTTGACATAATTACCCATTGATCCTGTAGTCTCAGTACATATTGATATTGACAAAGTTCTGAAAGCAAGTAGTTTATGGAAAGTATGCAAAGCAAGAAATGCAAAATGTAGATTATAATAATTTCTTTGGCTTTGGCGTGTAACTGGGGAAGAGATTTATATGGCAAAGTCCATACAGAATAGTCTTGGTAGACACAGTAGTATCCTTTCCTCAGTTTCTGTCCAGTACCTTAAGTGTGACTTTTCTTTTGTCTGAGAGCAGGCAAGGCTAATTTTCTTACTGCATTACTAAAACATGACAAATGGCAATCTTGTCTAACCAGAACAGCAAAGCTCTTATATCAGCCAGTGCTTTTGTTTCCTAGTAAATAAACATCCATTCAGGTGTTGTAATGGACTATGGGGGAAAAGGTGTAAGTGTAGCCATAGAACAAATTCTAAGCAAAATTGAGATTTTAAGCAAGATTGCATCTGAAAAGCTTCCTGTACAGTAGTGTTGCTCAGTGACAGATGTGTGCTTAATGGTGTTATTTTTCAACCTGTGTCTTTCTCCATGATTGGCTTAAACTGTACATTCTAACTTCTTCATTGATCAGATGAGAGTTGGGTTAATTTCCTTTATTTTATGGTGTTTCAGCATAGTCATAAGAATACTTGTGTCATATAGAGTGATAATCTAGCTTAAGTTTGGAAGGAAATTCTGTTTTAAGTAGACCCTTTCATGACCTCTGTAGGCTTCCAGGAGCCATTTTTTTAAAAAAAAAACAAAGGGCTCTCAAATATTCTGAGCCTAAAATGAAAACTTGTGATGGTTTGAGATAATTTAAGTACTACTGTTTTGTATTATCTTTGTATAAAGTGATGTTTTCCATAAATTTTCCTCTTTTAGGTGTTTGTTTTGGTTTTTTGTTGTTTTTCTTTTTACGACTGCCATGATTTCCCTCAGTGACTTAGCTTGCTTTTGAAGAAATGGTAGAAACAATGAACGTGATACAACTCAACAATCCTGTGTACACAAGCTTTTTTTATTCTACCAGGTCCTCATTAAACTATGCCAGGGCACTTCCAGAATATATTCATGCAGAGCCTGAAAAAACATGTATGGTAGGTTTAACCTTATATTGTATTATTCTGCCACTCTTTGTCCAAATCTGTACAGAATTTGTAGGAGAGGGCTGGTGTTGAGACCATATGATCATGTTGGATTTTGTAAAATGCTGGAAGTTCTATACCATCAAAGTATTCAAATCAAATGGGTAAGTGAACAGCTCTGAAGCCATTTTCTTCTTCAAAAAATCAGAGCATGAAAACTGGCTGTATTTGTGTAAGAAGTTTTGGGAAAACACCAAGCAGGCTACTCATGCTCTGCAGTCTTGTGTGGTCATAGCTACATAAGTATTTATGTCCCACGTGCAGCAGAGCTCTCTTGCAGACACAGCCAAGGTTCTGCTGTGAGGGTGTTATGGGTTCTTGTGTACAAGATTTTTACTATAGCCAAGTGTCAGGAATAATACTTAAGTAAATTTGCAGATCTCTCATTTGACATGCTGAATAAGAATTGTTAATGTTTTTTCAAATGGCTCAAAATACTTAGCAGTATGTGAGGTTTGAGGATTCCTCAAAGGCAAGATCTTCACGCTTTTACTTCCACAACTGTTTGGAAGCGTTGCAGTGTAACTTGAGCTGTGCCAAAGCCTTGGTGTGTGTGTGTGAATCCCAGTGTCCATCTCCAGCACACACCTTTGCATGCACCCTGACCAAACAGGTTTTGCTGCCCTGGAAGTGGCCCCTCCTCTGGGCTGAGCTGCCCCAGTGCAAACCCTGCTCGTACTTACGCATTTGCTGAATGCCTGCTGCAAAGTTCTTCAACAGGATAATAAATCTCAACTATTTCAGGTTGGAGCTTAGGAATTTTATGACATTGTTTACATGGCTAAATCTGTGCTGGCCTCCTGTTGCTCTGATCTGTGCTGGGCCTGAGCAGTATTAAGAAATCAAATTAGCTTGGATGAAGCATCTCTATGTTGAGTGTGGAATGCAAATGTGCACTGGTCTGGGCGTGAACCAAGTTAATTTTGTGACGCCTGGATTTTGTGGTCCTGCTCTTCAGAAGTAGTAGCTAAGGAGTTATTCTGTAAATGCCAAGAATTGCAACAAATAGTTTCTCATTACATAATGTAAGCTCTGTGTGTTATATTTTGTAATGCATGCCTGAGGAAAAATCTCATAGAATAAATTTCATGCTTATTTAATGAATTGGTTTTTCCTTGTGCTGTCATCTAAATGTGACATTACCAGATAAAATCATTTACTGTATTGAAATCGAGCCATTCTTACCACCAAAAAGGAGGGAAACTTATTTCTTTAGTGTCTCTCCATCTGTCTGGGAAAACTCTGCATGTTCACTCCCAGCATCTCCCCTTTTTCCTTCTGTGTCTTTCCCACCCAAGCATAGATAGTCCTGACCAATAACAGGGCTGCCACAGATACCCTCCTTTCCTGTGCTGATTACACTTTTGACTCCTTAGTCTAGAGTTTTGTGCCAATTTGCAATTAGGATTTTATTTTCCATGCCATATTTACCCAAGTCTGTAGAAACAGTAGCCGCGTTGTAAAACTTACAGGGAGAGTTCTGTATATATGTAGCAAGTGGTTCTGAATATGTTAAACAATCCCTGGGGAGAACTTCTTAGCCAAGTTTTAGAAGTTTTACCTCTTTATATGAAGCTTGAGGTCCAATGTATTTGGGAGAGGAAAAGAAAAGGAGTCTTTCATTTTAGCTTTTCTATATCAAATGCATATTGCATTAATGCTTCCCTGGAGTGCAACCTAGCTAAACTTTAAAATCAGGGCAAGGAAAAAAAAAAAAAAAAAAAAAAAAGGAATGGTAAAATATGAGATGAAATTGTCACTTTTATTATCTCTGGGAAGGAACTAACAGCAGCTGCAATGGTAGAAATTCAGCATCTCAATCCTTACAGTGTGCTGTAAGCACTGTGCAGCCCATCAGCAGGTACTCTGCTTAACAAGGCTTCTTCCTTTGAAAAAGCCTTGCTTGGTGAGATGCATGTGTTGAAAGACATTTTTGGGCACTCAAAATGATAAATGCATTAGCAACACTGGCACACCTTCAGTTATTTGTGTTTTCTTCTCACCCTTTTCCCCACCAAAAGAAATAAAGGGATTTCACCCTTGCTGAGACAGATGTTGCATGTCACTCCAGCCCCAGTGTCACCTGGAGCTAGGTTTTTGCTAAGCACACTTTGTCTCTATGGAAGACAGTTTATGAAGGTGATGGATTTGAGCTTTTTATTTGCAAATATTTTCCAGTTTATTGTTCCTGTATGTAGTAGTGCCAAGTATATTGTTTTGCAAATTGGAAAGAGGGAACTCTGCCTCCTGATGCTGTGCAATGGTGGTGTTTACTGGAATGAACTCTGTAGGAAAGATACTGTATAAGGACTGCTTCACCCTCACTGAAATGGGATGCCATAGGATAGTGTACTACTTAGTACATAGAGCAAAGAACCTCTGCAGTTGAAAGCAGGGGAAGCTTTAAGCAGAATGAAGTAACATTAGAACTTGCCTAAGATTTGGAATAATTTTTAATAAGAGAAATTATTTTTATATATAGTGGTATATAGTGTTTTTATATATAGTGGTTTTCAGGGTTTCTACAAACTAAATGAATCTCATGTTTCAATCCAACTCTTTGGCAATTCTTTGACTCAGAATCTACTTGTCACAAACTTGCCTGAACAGCTGCACAGGAAACAAGTGTCCTTTCAGTGTGTGTTTTCAGAGGGCTTCTGTCATTTCAGGTGGGCTGACTCAGGAGGACTGGCTGAAATGCAGGCTGATAAAAATGAACTCTGTTCGCTATTTCAGATTATCTCTTCATGTGGAGTCAAGTGTGATCTCCCATCCTTTATTAATAGTGCTCAGGTATTAGTTCAGTGATGGGAGAGTTGAGTATCTCTTGTTGAGCTGCTTTTACTGCTGCTTCCTTCAACACATTCATGTTCCTCATCTCATCCATACACACTTGCTGAACCTGGTTTAACTTGACATCTGGGATTTTAGAACAATAGATGCACCTACATACTTGTCAGAAATACAATACTTTTGAGATCACGATTTCTCTGTTCGGTACATACAGCAGCACTCTTTCCTTTTCCTTTGCTCTTTTTTTCACTAAGTAAAGTGGTATTTGATGAACCCTTGGTTCTTCTCATTCTTTCCAAAAAGCCTTAATATATTTTTTTTGAGTTCCCAATGGAGCTTTACTGATACTTTGAGCTAATTTGCCTTTCATTCTGCAAATGATTTTGTTTCTCATGTTATAGAGGAGGTGAGAATATTGTGTACCATTTAGTTTTTGCTCTCTGCCTTTTGTAGAAGAAACACCCCATGGTATTGATGAAGCCAAAGATGATTGCAGGATAGACTCCGACTTGACATTATTTTCAGAGTTCTCACTAAAACAGCAAATATAGGCACCTTTTTGCTTACAAATGTGCTGCTTTTAAGCTCAGTCTTTTATGCACAAACTTCCCGGACTGTGTGTGGCCACTTTGATAAGGCTTGTGCCACAACACTCTGTGTGGCCAGGAAGACCTATTGCTCCTGTTATTATCTCAAGAGTGGAGCTGAATGTATAACTTTAAAAATCTGTTTCCCCCCTTCACTCTGACCACTCCAAACTGCTTTTTGAGACTGAGACAACTTGTCTTCAGGCTGTCTTCTGTCCCAAATCCATGCCCTGTAGTGCTGATACTGAGCAGAGCTGCTCGTGCCATCTGCTGCTGTGTGAGGATGACAAAATGGAGAGCAAATGTAATCTCAGTATAAATACAGCTTAGAGGCAAGCTAGAGGATAAAATGTTCTCACTGCTGATTTTCAGTGGTTCTAGAGACCTGGGAGTACCCTGTAAGGTAACTGGAAAGGGTACTTGGCTAGGCAGTATCAGGGCACACTAAAGTCAAACTAAAGGGCTAATGAGCTTGCAAAATTGAAATGTTATATGTCAGACAGGGACACACAAACTTCAGCTTAATTTAAAACAGGTTTTTAGAGTCTGATGTTACAAGACTGCATTTCTATGCATATAAATGCTGAATTGTACCTTTCTTTTTTTTTCTCCTTTCACATTGTTTGTTTGTCTGGGTTGAATACAACTTGCTTTCTTTTGCTAACCTCCAACTACCAGTATACATCCCTGTGGTGGCTGCTTTACATGTACTTTTTATGGAACAATAAAAGGGGCAAATAAGTATATAACGGTTAACTGCTGCTTGTAACAGTTTTATAAATACAAAGCATTATTCATAAAATTTATAAATATAATTCTTTGGCTTGGTAGTTGGGATCAGTGTAGAAAGCTTTCCATCAGTGTGCTGCTAGCACATGTAGTCATGTGTAAGTGAGGAGAAATGGGGCTCCCCTCTTCCCAATGCCCTGCTGTGCTCTTCCTCTGTGCCTCTGGTGATGTCCCTGTTTTGCTGATGTGTCTGTAGATCCAGTACAAGCGGTGAAGCTGTTTGTAGGTCCATTCACAGGTATTTCTGTTAACGTTTAGTGATGATTTCAATACACAACGCTGCCTGTGTCTGGTGGGTAAGGCACTTGCTAGAAACAGTTCATTGGTGCTGAAGCACACTTGGGCTAAGGTCAGATGCAACACTTGTTACATGCAGAGAATGTTGAGGAAGCAAGTGAAAAAGAGGCTTCTGATGAATGTAAATAGACAGGATTTCAGAGGGCTGTAGACACACCCTTAAGGAAGTGTAGATATGCATCCTTCAGAATATGCATAGGTGGAGATCAGACCAGCAGCTGTGTCCAAATAAACACTCCTTGCAGATGGAGTACTCTTCTTTCTGGATGAAACAGCTCTCAAATAAACCCATTTGTGTCTGCACGTTTGTTCTAAATCTTGTCAAAGTTGTAAGAATCTGTACTGCACATGTGGTTTAAATTATTTATGTTGATGCCATATAAATAAAGTGTGCATGCCTAAGTTGTGCTTCCTATGATAACGTGATTTTTATTATTTTGAACCATAGAGATGCTGGGTTTTCCCACAACTTGCATAGAATCTGTATTACAGGTAAACTGTAGCATGTAGTTGATCCAAACAGAGGATACTGCTTGAACAGAGGAAAACTGATAGGTGGGGAAAAGACTGGAAAGGGTGCCACAGAGACATGTGGTTGAGGAAGGGGAAAGAAAAATGCTGGGTTGATGTGGAAGCTAGCAGAAGAGAGAAAGAGGCCATTTATTTGCATCAAAGTAAAAAGTGGCCAGGTCTGAAAGTAGTGTTTCAATCAATATTTTGGTTTTACCAGAAGAGGATCAGTCCCTAACCTGCGTGAGATCACTGACCCTCCATCTCTGAAGAGCGACTGTTCTGCAGTCGGAGTCATGGAGAGGCTAACTTTCCTAATACAACTGTAATACCACAGAGCTGTATTTATTTTGGTTTTACCCTTGGATTTTTTCTTTCATTTACTTTGGATAGACAGACTTTTATTAAAACTTAAGCTGCTTTATATCCCAGGCTTGTTGTTTTTAAGGTAGTTCTTTAACAAATGAAACTCTCTGTGCAGATTTCACTGGTGGACAAAGCGAGGGCAGCTGCCCTTTTGGCAAGTGCCCTTCCTCCATTTGCCATGACTCTTGATTTGTAATGTTACTGTCACAAGTTGCTCTTACTTGGGGAAAAGGTTGAGAGAGCATCAGATTTTTCAGGGGTTGGATTATCTCCTGCATGAAGTGCCAGGATTCAGTGTGGAAAATTGAACTGTGTTCAGCTGCAGGCTTCCTGTGTACTATCAGTGAAGTCATTAAAACTCCATCTTAAGTGGATTGCTTGTACAGTGGGAATCAAAATACCTCCTGCTTCACAAGGGTGGGGAGGCCTAACTTGGACATGGAACTAAAAGTGCATAGCACCCCTGCCTTGGTAGATGCTTTGGGACTGAGCAGCAGCACGTTTTTTCTTCGGGTTGCATCACGGGGCTGCGGTTCCTTGGGTTTGTGCAAGCAGCAGCCACATTCCTGCCTGCTCTGACCAGGTGATGCCAGGTTGGTGGCAGCAGCAGTGGCACTTTTTGTGCTAAGCTGAATTCAACAAGTCTGTTGGCCTCCTGTTTATAGGGGAAGATGCCTGTTCAGTACACAAACTGGAACACTTGGCTATACCCTGAATGGGGAATTGCCCCTTCCAGTTGCAGCCAGTCTTGCAGGTGTACAAAAAGAGCAAATGCACTGTTTTATCTGTGATGTCATGGGCCAGGCTTCAGTGTGTCAGAATAAGCCCTGTCCTCAAGACTTTCCGGTCTAGGTCACATTATGCCACACCTGTCACATTTTATGTAGTGATCTGGCTCTAAATGCTACATCTGCAACCTGTGGGTACAGCTGCCTGTCCAGAAGGGGTGTGGACTGGTGTTTAAATGGCATGGCTAAGGAGTGGGACATACAGTGCCTTTCTAAGGTCTGTTAGGAAAACGCAGGGGCCAAGTGCCGAAAAAACTGAAGGTGGGTCACAATGTTTTGGGTGTTTGGGGACACTGAGGACCATTACCCAAGTGCTTGCTCTTAACTCCGGTCACAATGGCAAGTCATCTCTTGCTGTTTCTAGCCTTCTTCTTCACCGTTCCTCTGTTTAAGTGTCTCTGATAAAGGTCTTGTTGTCATTGCTGGTCTACTGTGCGCTATGTGAGGCTGGCTGTAGCTCTGGTTGTCCATGCCCTTGCGTGTTACACAGAGTAGTACTGAGAGCACTGCAAGGCCCTGCTCACAAAAGGCATCATTATTCCCATTTCTCGCCGGGAGTCCAGCCTGGCCCCATTATGGACGGGCCCGTAGTGCAGACAGCAAAGCAGGAGGCTTGCCCCGTGTCCTGCTCCGTCAGGCACCGTCCTACTTTGCCTTACTTATTGTCCGACAGCCAAAATTCGGGGCAGAGTATTGTGCAGTGGCTGCTTGCGCTGGCAGCCGTGCTGTCCCGCGCCGGCGCTGCCTCGGTTGTGTAACGCGGCCGGGCCGCGCTGCCCGTGCGGCCGCAGCGCTCCGGGGCGCGGGGGCGGCGCCGGGCCCTGCTCGGGCCGGTTCGGGGCCGGGCCGGTTCGGGGCCGGGCGGGGCGGGCGGAGGAGCCGCGGCACCGCCCGCCCCAGCGCCATTGGCGGGGCCGGGCCGGCGGGGGCGGGCGCCGGGACAGCGGCGGGGAGCCCGGGCCGAGCGAGCCGCGATCGCCGCTCCGCACCGCCGTACCATGGTGGGGGATCACTGCAGCCTCCCCGCTGAACGGCCCGTGCTCGCCCAGAGTGCCAAGCCCGGATTAAGCTGCAAGATGGTCCTGCAGGCGGTGGGCAAAGTGCTGCGGTAAGGACGGGTCCTGGGCGGCTGCCACGGCGCATCCCGGGCGAGCACCGGGCTGGAGCTCGGCTGGAAACTCCGGCCGGGGCCGCGGGCGCTCCGGAGCCCTGCTCCTCTCCGCAGGAGGGAGGGAGGGAGGCTGCTTTTGGCTCCCTCTGGGGCTTGTGTCGCCATCGGGGAGGCTGAAGTTGGAGCCGCAGTAAGCGTTGGGAGAGGAACATTTGTTCACTCTTAATACGGCAGTCGGGTTTTGTGTGCGCTCTAGTGAGAACTGAGTTTCCAGGACGTAATCAGACAGCGAAGGTCCTGGCTTGCCTGAATAAGGAGTCTGACCAAGATGCTGCATATGTTTTGGCAAGTTTTCCACAGAAATGTTGTAAGATGAGGGGGAAAAATTGCTCATTCAGCTCAGAAGAGCTTGTGTGAACACTGAGACGTGGATGACTACTGAGACCAAAACCAGACTCTTTGGCAAAGGATGTGCAGTAATTTGATTCGGAGGAGTTCTGACCCGTTCTGGTTGGCAGGGAGAAACGTCACCACAAATATTAGGATTAGGAGCCTCGTTCTTCAACAACTGCAGCTTTTTTATTTTGCTTGTGTTCAGATATTTTTCTGGGATCTGTGGAGAGTTACAGTGCTGCTCCAAAAAGGAGCCTTGTTCCTCCAGCATAACTTTATTTGGCAAGCTTTCGTTCGTCCCCGTTTTCTGCCAATTGTTAAATGTTTGTCAACAGAAACATTATCCCTCTCTTCCTCTGTTGACTCATGTCTCTCCCCAAGCGAGTTTAAGGGAGCCATTTATTAAAGCAGAATGTTCCGATCACAAAGCGGCTGAGCTCTGGCTGGGGCTTCAGCTAGAGGAGTTCGCTGAGCTTGAAGCAGCCTTGGTGGCAACAGCTGCTTAGATTTGCTCTTTAAAATGTTCCGTAGTGCAGTTGGGGTTTTTTTGTTTGTTTTTTTTTCCATATTAAAAATTCTCTCCCGTAGAAAACATTAATTTAAAGAATTGAGGTTTTTCAGGTTTTTCAGCTTTTTAAGAAGTTTATTGCCCCTTCTTTGCATTTTTGAGGGGCAACGTGTCTATAATTCAATATGGTGTTACACAGCTGGTCATATCATAAAAGCCTTTGGCCAGCGACTTGCTATTCATGATGTGAAGCTTTTGAAGTTTTTGGTGGCTGTTCTATTGGCAGCACTCCCAGATGTAAATAGATGGGTGCCTCTGTGGGGAAGATTTGCCAAACCTTTTGTTAAGCATCTATGACAGTTTATTCTAAAGTATAGGTAAGTTCCTGTGATTTAGCAGTGAAACATATATTTTGAATTTGCTCAGTGCACACTTTTTAAAAAATGGAACATTAACCTCAGCCTTTCTCCTGCTACTGGAGTATGTGCAGAAATCGTGCATAATTTTGTTTTTCTTCTGAGATTTATTTTCAATGTATACTATAAAACTATTGTGAAAGCAGGAAAGCGTTGTCACACGTGAAATGTTTTGGACTCATGAATTAATAGCATAACTTTATCTTCTTAGATGGGAGTGATTACTGTTTTGTAGTTGAGTGTTCTTTTAATGTGTCTTTTTGTTTTGGGTTATCTCCTTTTGCTCGTGGTTAGAGAGAAATGTGAAGTCACAAAACCTTTCTGTAGATGCCACATTGGTTCTCTTGTTTCTCCTTTTGAATCTGCTTCAGATATCTTATCTGACCTTATGTATGTTATGTCATCTTGCTTTGTTCTGTAAAACATAAACTCATTCTATTCTGTAAAGTGGGAAAGCACGGGCACTGGTGAGGGGGAGGTAAATACTACATCCAGTCAAAGTTTCCATATTGCAGAAATGGGATATTAGTGCTTCAGAAAGTGTGGGCCCAGTCACTGATGGTGGAAGAGGGAAACACACGGGACCTCATTTAGCACAAACATGGTGGCTTGTTGGTGACAGCTGGAATGGGATTTCTCTGAACAGAGGTACCCACAGCTGAGCTTAATCCACCTTATTGTTGGTAGAAAAGAACAAGGACCCTAAATGTCCTATGTTTGACTGCTGAGGTGCAGTGCCACACTGATAGTGACCACCTCTCGTGGTAATACTTAAGTTGTAGTCATAAGAAGTTAAATGAGATGTATCCCAGATTACTGTAATGTCTTTCAAAGGTATCAAATACCATTTCTAAGCTTGGCCACCTGAAACTGCTGCTTGAGTTTTCTGCAGTCTGTCCAGTGCTAAACTCTGTATGGAGTAACTTTTCTTGGGTTCATCAGGCCATCACCAGTGGTTTGGTGATGAGATCAGAGGATGTCTTGCTTGTGCACAGCCTGGTGTTATGAGCAGCCCCCACTTGCATTTTAGGCCCTTTTCTCAGGCCTAAGTAGGAACTATCACAATCACAGTTTCCTCCCAGCCTTCCACAGCCTGCCAAGGAATTGCACAAATTCACAATGGACAAGGGATAGAAAGCCTGTGTTCACTCTAAACTGCCTCCACTCTCGTCTCTCTCCTGCTTGTAAATTATAAAGTTCAGTTGTTCTTGTACAATACTTAATCAGTTTGACTTCCTTCGTAGCAGATTTGTTGTGTTATTTGTTTTGAGTGTGAGTAGTTACAACTAACTCACTGGAAACTTTTAACATGCAAGTTTCTCTCATTAGTTAGGTCCAGCTCCTCCTGCCTGCTGGGTACTGTGTGTGCCACATGTCAGTAGTAACAGCTGCCAGAGGAGGAATCAATACATGGAGGAAACGAGGAGGGAGGTGTGAGCAAGCAGAGACTTCATGAGAAGAGCAGTCCTGAGAACCTGAGAAGAGTTTAAGAGAGCGTGGGGGAAAGACAGCTGAACCAGAAAGGGGGAAAAAAATGTAACAAAAGCAACAGATGTGTTCGCAGTCTTTCTAATTAATGTTTTATGAAAGCCACGGTTAGGTTTATTGCACTTTTAAATTATTAGTGATTCAGCTATGAAGAACTCTGGAGATGCTTGTATCTTTCATCATATTGGTTAGTAAACTGTGTTTAACACTTCAGGGATGGGACCAAGGCTGCACACTTGTAATGATTAAAAAAAATTGAGACACCAGTAGAAAAGTGTCATCTCCCCTTTAAATTAGTCACAGCATAGCTGAGAAGTTTCTTAACATGGTGTTTAATTAGGGCTGTTTAATTTCATTTCACTTCATATGTTTTTGAAATATGTTAATGGCATTTTTTCCTCTTTTGTGTAATGAAATGTGCTGTTATTTAGCCCATAATTAGAGAGGAAGAAAAACCTAAAATGGATGCAGTTTTTCTGGTTTTTGTTATTTTGATTTCTGTAAGTTGGTGGTTCTTCAGAGATGTGGACAGGGAAAGGGCAAAGAATATCATGTCAAAACTTGGAATATTGTTCTATTTTTTAGCATTATTTCATTGATTGTCAAAGTTTTTGTGACACCATGAATTCCTGTCAGCTTCCTTGCAGAGATCTGCATTTTACTGGCCTCAAGCAGCACAAGTGGAAGGAAGACTCAGGTTCCTGGGATCTCTCCCCTCTTTGGTCCCAGTGGATAACACAGCCAGCCATAAGCATTTTTCAGAGCCACACGCTGCTGATTTCAGGACAAAATGTTCAGTGTCAGTGCCTGAGTCCTGATGCAGATGCTCGAGTGTGTTTGCAGTGCTGTGACTTTCGATCCTGTGCTGCCAATTTTTAGAGGCTGTTCCCTGTGCAGCTCCCTAGTCTGTGTGTTTCCTTTTAAGTCTCCAGTGAAACTGAGTCCCTCTGGGATAGCTGAAAATTAATCAGGGATACGGTGGCAGGAAAGAGAAATGATGCAGGCTACAGAGTTGTGATGTTGCTGTGTAACATCTTTTGATAAATTACAGTATGGTTTATATGTGCGCACCGTCCTGGGTGAGTGTGGAAATAGAGAAGTTAAACCTCCCCTTCCCCATAAGAGCCTCCCTTTTTACAGCATTGTACAGGCATTGATTTGGATACCAACTAAAAATAAAACAACAAACCCCACACTTTTTTGGGTAAGCACTTTTCAAGTGTGTAATTATTTGTCTTCAGTGATAGCATGATAATGATTGTTTCATTTGGATAAATTAGCACGTTTGAGTTGGCATTCTGGATGCTGCTATGTATTTTTATAGCCAGCACTTAACAGTTTCTGAAAAATTAAATTCCTTCTGTATTTCTCAATTGATAGCAGGATAAGGAAGAAACCAGGTTGATTCTGACATTTTATTCTGTTTTTTAGGTGATCATGCAAAGTTGTCTTGTTGTGTTCATGAACCGGGAGGGACATGGATGGGTGGGAGCAGAGGAGCTTCTCCTCTGCTGCCTGGGCTCCCATGGCTGAAGGCAGCTGTTGTCTGTGATACCTGCACGTATCAGCAGGACTAAAGCAAATATTTGAAAAATCAATCCTGTTTTATTCTGATTTAGGCAGAAACATTTTTCAATAATTTAGTCCAGTTCACAATATTAAAAAGTAATTTGAAGAGCCTTGTTTAACACTAGCTAATCTGATTAATGCAAAAGCTTGGGACAGGCAGAAGAGAAGGGAGGGAGGACAGTATGCAGGGAAAGGGGCTTATAGGCAAAATGCTCTTCAGAGCCACGTTGGCTATTTTTATCCTGTTCTTTTTCTCTCTCCCTCCCACAACTTTCCATTGTACCGAAATAGTTCAAAATGTTTATGGTTCAGGGCAACTGACATCACTAGTTGTCATGCTGTGTCCTGCTGAATATTTCTGTGACAGGAGCTGATTCCTCATTCAGTGATGGCCTTTTGGACTCTCAGCTGCTCAGAAAGGGCTGGTAACTCTATGGGGCAGTAACATCTTGAGCTTTGGCAAGGGCTGACTAGGCAGGAGGGACTCTGGTGGCTCTTCTGTGTAATGGGAGCATGGGGCCTGGTGGATCCATCTGGCTGGGATGTGCCTGCTGGAGAGGTGGCTCTCCCTGCTTGTGCTTCTGTTCCCAACATGCACAGGTAGCAAAGTCTCTTCTGGCTGTAGACACAGAGCTTGCAGTGCTGTGCTTGACGCTCACCCCACGGCGAGCTGTCAGATACCTCTGCCATGCCATGCCTGGGGCTCCTGCTGGAGCTCAGGACTTGGAGCTGTGCTCTGGAAAGATGCTATGTCTCACAGGCAGGTCAGCACACCAGGTACTCCTCTGTTTCTTTGCATTAGTCCTTTGTCGGCTCATTTGTGTTTGCTGCAGAAGTGCCCTGACCCTGGGGCATTTGTGAACATCACTGAACCATGTACTGTGTATTAACTTAATGAAGAACTTGGTGTCTTTCTTCAGAGGTATTTACAGCATGGAGTTGTGTTTTGGTTACGTGTTCCACATCCTGTGAAGCTATAGCCAGAGGGAGAGCACTGCTAAAATTCTCGGTGTTGAAACAACCCTCTAAGGTGTCTCCAGAGCTCGTACAGAAAGGGCTTCTGGCCAAGCTTTAATAGTATTTTCCTCTTTTTTAGAGGCAAAAGTATGCTGCTTTTTTTACTGAAGATGCCTCCTGGACACTTTACAAAGAATAGATTTAACCATATTCTCAGACTTGTGAAATTATTCACCCTTCTTTTGTCTTGTTTTCTTGGTATGCATGTAGGATTTGTTCCAGATTTCAGCTGCTTGTTTCAGTCTGTAAGATTATTTCATTTATATATGAGCAAAGTATTAGTGTGTAACATTCATCCTTCTGGGAGTTGACTACAGTTCCTGGTTTGGCTCTTTGTTTCCTATGTTGCAATAGCCCACGTTTCTGGTGTTGTTCTTTATGGGAAAGTAATCTATTTCACACAATTTCTGTCTGCTGTTCTCTGGCATCTCAAACGTCTGTGCACTCCAAGACCTTTACCAGGTAGGTTTTTAGGAGAAAAAAAGTCCTCTGTAGAAGAGCTTTTCTCTTGCTATTTTTGATTTTTTTGAAGAGGTGTGGTGTTAGGAATGTGATCTCCTATCAGTTGTCCTGTCTCTAAGACAGCTGAGACAAAATCTATCTGTTCCTCTATCATACATCTCTCTGTGACTGCACCAAAATTAAGTTTGTTAAAGTGTTCTTTTGTTGAGAGGAATTTTTAATTTCTTCTCTTAATCCCTGGTGCTATGGGGTTCAACAGTCTTAAGTAAAACTTCAGCAAATTGCTGTCAGAGAAGAGATGTTGCATTTCTTTTAAGAGCTGCCAGCACCTAGTCTCTGGATAGGAAAGGGGATTGGATGTATGGATTAACCCTTTCTTCCAGCTTTATGAAGAAAAAGCCTGCTTCTTAGAGTGAATGGAGCCCATTAACACTGAAGCCAGGTTGCTTGAGCTGGTCAGAAAATTCTGCTCTGTTAATTTTTAAGTTCTTTTCTGTCTGATAGAGAAATATGTGTAGAAGTGCTTTTGCTCAGACAGCAGGAACCCGTGGTAGCAGCTGCTCCCCAGGTGAAAAGAACATTGTGGATGTCTGTGTGATTCCTTTTATTTTTAAAAAAGGAACAATCAGCAGTGAGTGCAGCTGCCCTCAGAAGGGCAGGAAGTGACAAAATATTAAAGCTCCTAGCTTACTCTCTGGAAAAAGTAGTCCTGGCACACCATGCAAGCACATAGAGTTACTGAAGAAAGAAGCCTTGGGTCTCTCATTGGTGGTTTATGTAACTTCACACAGAGGTGGGATGACACAAGGTGCACCTTGGTGGCTCCACTCGCACCCAGACACCCAGATCTGCTCTGCAGTCCAATGTGTCCACACATCCCAGGCTCAGAACACCAAAGCCTTACAGGGAAGGTGCTGGCTGTCAGCAGGATGCATTTAGCACAACAGGGAACGGGAAAATTGTGATAAAAAGGCTTTGCTGATTCCTTCCTTTTACAGAGTCCCAGTTTTGATATGACTGATAAATTTCTCAAGAGCTATGTAGGGAAAAGATAAAGCTTAGGTCTTGAGGCCACATTCTGTGTGGGACAGAGGTGTATCATTCAAATCAGTACATTTTTAAATTCACATACGACCATCCCTTGCTTTGAGGGGTGATACTGGTTGCAAAAGCTGAGGCAGAAATGTGGCTTTACATTGTGTTTTGGGGAATGTCTCGGGTGTTGGTCTCAGCTTCTGTGAACTGATCAGTTGCAAATCCCACGTGAACAGTTAGAATCCTTCTTGTCGTTTGCAGCCAAGGGAATGAAGCAACTCCAGTACACAACTGTGCATCTAATTTTAGTATTTGTTTTTGAAAATTACTAGTTTTCCTTAATCAATTTCTTGGTTGTGCTTTCAGCATTTAGTTAAAAGATTGGATTTGTATTTTAGCAGGCTCTTGGAGGTAACACTACAAGTGTATCTGTGGGTTTATACCTGATTGCTCGTGGATCAGTATGTCTGTAAAGGTGTTTCTACTTGCTTTTCAGTCTCCTGTGGTGTATTTGGAAAAGTAATAAATTAGGGTTGGGAATCACTGCTGTCTCACTAGCTAATTAACGTGATCTAACTGTGCCAGTAATTAAGCTATTACCCACCCTACTATTTTTTTTCAGTCATTCAAATGTTCTTTACTTTGGCCTATGAATCCATAGTTTGTATTTTAAATAGATTTTTTTCCTTCCTCTGTTGTACAGAAAAGCTTAAGTGTGCTGTTTTTGAAGAAATTCTGAAACAGCTGTGTGCTATTGTTGACAAAACTGAACAGAGCATTGCATCATTCTGTCAAAAATCTTTAAAAATTAACTGCATAGTTACACTTGTGAAAGTTTGTATGTATCTTTTATCAATGAAAGTTACCTAGTTAAGATAATTCTTTGATTCCTTTTCTTTCTGACCTTATGAGGAGACACACAACTTACACCTTCTATGGGCTTCAATTTTTAAGTTTAACAAGATAGTTCACACTAAAACTGAAAGGCTCTGCTTCTCCTCGCAGGATCTGGTTGGTCTAAGGCATGCCAGGAGAGATGGGACTTACCTGAACTGACTTTGGTTTAAGTTAAAACCAAAATATGAACAAAAGGGGGGAAAAATAATTTTTGATCTCTGCCATTGAGAAGTGACCTTGACCCATAATATTTTCTAGTAAATAAATACCCTTCCTAATTACAATGCTGTGGTTAATTTGAAGTGTAAGACATGAGTTTATGGAGCTTGATACAGAGGATGATAATTTTAGGTGGGGCTGCTTCTGCTCATTGGTATTTCTTTGCCCAGCCTGTTCAATAACTAATGACTGGTAAGTGATTGAATTCTCCCCAGCTGTGTGTCTCAATGCAGCAAGATGCACATGTGTGTGCTAACACACATGCTTTAAAAGTGAGGTGACAGGTGCAGGCATGTAAAATTGCTTATGAATAGTGAAAACTATTTAGATTGTTTTTCCCCATGCTGTGTGTCTGAGTTTGTTCTGTGTACTGAAGTTCCTGCAAAGAAAGCTGAGATGCTTGAAGTAGCTGTGTTGTTACCTATGTTTCTGTGTGCACTCTCAGTTGTGGTGTGCCCTAGCACATTTCTGTCCCGTTAAACCACTTTTTTTTTTAGATGGAAAGCAGACAAAGTTTATGTGAAGCTTTCAGCTGTTGAACTCCTTCCTACTGTGTGATATAGGTGTCATTTTCCAAGGTGGAATTGTAGCAGGAAGGCTGATGCTGAACTTATTTTCAGTCTCTTCACAACAGAAATAACTTACTTGTCCTTCTGATGCAAGACACTTTTTGTGCCTAAATAGTCGTAATTTCACATTGCAAGTACATGAGGCACTATATGCACCCATCTTCCAAAACACAGTATTATGTGGGTAAGCTTGACCTGCATATCTAATGTGATTTTGCTGTTGCAGATTTTCTTTAAGCTACAGTGGTGCATAAAACTGGTCTGTATTGTCAGGTAAATTTTGGTTGTTGTCATACAAAGAGAGCTTGCAAGGCAAGAAGACAGTGAGGAAACTAAACCGTTTTTATAGAGACAAACTTGTCTGCACCCTGGTACTCTCTGAACAGAACAAGCTGTCTGCATTTGTATATCTTGGGCTATATAGCAAGAAGTCTGATTGCTGAAGCCAGGTTGCCATGGTGAAATAATTCCCAGCAATTAAAGCACAGTTCTATCCTGAAAAGCAACTCTGTGCAAGCTATGTTGTGAAATCCCTCATTTACAAGGCCATGAGGTTTCCAAATCAAATTTGCTTGGTTTAGAAATAAAAAGGTAGCTTTGCACTCTTCCAGCTTTACAAACTTCATCAGGGTTGGGACATAACAGTGCCTTCAGTGATGTATGTGCTCTGGTTGTGAACTCCCTCTCCACAAAGGTGCACCACAGGGTACTGGATGTGCTCATCTAGAGATAACAGGGCTGTATCAGAGTAGCCAGGAGGAGCAGTTGCTGCCAAAACCTGAATTTAATCGTGATGTAAAAGTCAAAATAACTCTTGTGTTCCAATAGGAGATTAGAGGATAATAAATCACTGATTAAATTAACAGACATGTCAGAAAAGACACAGGGATTTGATTTATTAGTTGAGAATTTTTTGTCGTTTTACTACAGTACATTATTTTTTTCTTTCAATTTGCAGAGTTTAAAAGCCTTAAAAGAGAGAGAAAAGTTTTTTGGTCAATTACATTTTTTTTACTTGTTCTCTGCAGGCAGTATTTCTGGCCTCCAGAGTTTCAAATTGTCTGCTGAAAAAAATACTGCTCTGAATATAATAAGAAACCTGACAGATCTATATTTGTCTTCCCCAGAGTGAAAAAAAGGTGTTAAAAGCCACTCCAAAACTTACTTTTAAATCTTGGTGCAGATCACTTGTTCTCAAGGCTCTGGGGGCAGCCTTTCCTTTGCAGCACCTGTAACAGCCAGGCTCACTGGCACTGCCATTGTCTGCTCTCAGTTAAGAGCCAGTTTTCTCCTTTCTCTGTGTGTTTTAATTAGAGAAATGTAAGGTATGCTGTAGATCCCTGCAATGTTTTTTGTTTTAGAGAAAGAACTATTAATCTCTGCTGGTTTCCAAAGGTCCTTGGAGAGCTAGCTGAGATGTAAACATTTACATGTGCAGATATCTGTGGTGAAAAGAATCCTGGCCCTGCCTGTAGCTGCAGTATGGGAGTATATTTAGCAGTGGAGGATGATGAGGAAGCATTTGTGTTGCTTGAATACTAATGGCATTTTTTCTCTAAGGGAGGCAAGGATACAGGAGCATCCTTATCTTGGTATTGTGTATGGGCCTGATGGGTTTGGAGTGTTTGCCTGGGGGCTGAAATGAGCTGTGTGTTAACAAGACAAAGCCCAGATCAGAGCTCCAGCCTGATATTTTCAGCTGATGAATGTCTGGGCAGAGATGTACTAAAGAGTCAGCATGGGGTGGCCTCTCCTGTCCCCACACCAGGGTCTGCTCTGAGTGTCATTCCAGGGGAGGAGGAATTGCAAGCACAGAACAATATACTGTGAGACACCTTCTCAAGCAGGGATTTGGGGTTTGCCCTCTTTCTGCTCAGTTTTGGCTTCAATTCAGACAGTTTGCCAACTGGAGACTTAAAAAACAACAAAAACAAACAATAGCCACCATCCCGTGTTGTTCCCAGGCTCAGGACTTGGGCACTTCTGACTCAGTGCTCTGCTGTGTGGTTTGTTCCTAAGCATTGAGTAAATTAATTGTTACAACACTTAGTCCATGACCTACTGAATCTCTGTTACCACAAACCTTATTTGGCTCCACGTAGAGATGTTGAAAATAGGAAAGATTGGTCCTTTTTATTTCCTATTCCACAAATTACCAGAAATCTGGACTGTAGTAAGTTGCTTAAGTAGAGAATCTTGCTGAACCTTCGTGCTGGCACCTCCTGATTGGAATATGTGAGGGCTTTTTGCCACCGAGGTAAAAGAGAACATTTCAAAATTAAGAACAACTGCATATTGCTTGGGTAATTTTTTTTTCTTCTAGTGAATTATTTCTTCTAAATTACATCATTGGCTCCTAGAAATAAGTAATGTGTTTGTTTCCCATTGGACATGGCTTCCCTGGTGTCCCAACTGTGCTATCTGGAGGGAACCTGGAGCTGGCAAGGACTATGCAGTCAGAAGCTGGATACCTCCCTTCAGTCTGGGGGAGGAGTTCTGGCAGGTAGGCCCAGGGAAGAAAGGGAGCTGCAGTGCAGTGTGCTTTACCACAAGAATGCACTCTGCACATTTTTGCAGCATTAGGTGAGCTGTGACATGCCTGGCCTTGCCTCTGCAGCCCTTCTTCCCAGAGCTGCACTGGAGACAAGATGGGGGACCCTGCCCACCAGCAAAAACCCCTGGGAGTTCCAGCAAGAGAGTTCCTGTGCCTCTGACACACCACTGTAAGCAAACACCAGCTTGTGCTGGGAGGTGAAGGACCAAGGAGGTAAGAAGAATCATTGCTCTTTGGCTGGAAAAGACCCTTGAAACATTGAGTCTGCCATTAAACCATATCCACACATCATAAATACTTCAGGAATGGTGACTCCACCAGTTCCCTGGGCAGCCGGCTCAGGGCCTGGTAACTCTTGGTGAAGAAGTTTTTCCTAATACACAGTCTGTACCTTGAGGCCATTTCCCTTTGTCCTATCCATTGTTACCTGGGAAAAGACCTTTCCTTGCTGCAACCCCCTTTCAGGTAGTTGTAGGGAGTGATGAGGTAGCCTGAGACTCTTTTTCTATTGGCCACACACCCCCAGCTCAGTCAGCTGTTCCCTGTAACACTTGTGCTCCAGCCCCTTCACCAGTAGGTGGGTGGGGGAGAAGGGCACGGAAAGGCCTGGTGTACCAGCCATGGCATGGTGCAGGTGCCCCATGTTCTCCTTGCTTTGCCAGCAGCACCAGCTGGAGCTCAGTCTGGCCCTACAGAATGTTTTGGGCTCTCTGTTGAGAAGCAGCATTATGAAATAATGTTATGGCACTTGTCATCCTTAACATGCCTGCCATGCCTTGGCACCGACTGTTTACAGCAGAGCATCCGGAGGCCAAGCAAAGATTCCCTTTTAAGGCAAAGAGCCACTATGAGAATCCTGAAGAAAAAGTTTCCCTGGCATGTAGGGTACATTCTTCTTTCCTCCTCCTCTTAAATAAACTATTAGTAACTTTTAAAAACAGAACAAAAATGAAGAAGCAGGGCCAGAAATGCTGCCAAAGACGCTTTATGCTGCGCAGCCCCCTTAGACCTGCGCAACAACCAAGCCCTGGAGCTAACCTGGGGCAGGAGAGGGCAGGAATGAAGCTGAGGTCAGAGGGGTCTGTCAGAGACCTGTGGCAAGAGGAGATCAGGATGGAGATTGCCTTAAAAAGCTTAGTCTCCTTCCCTTCCCCAGCCCTGGAGAAAAGAACTGTCCACAGCAGTCTGTGAACAATTGGACTGAATGCTGCACTGGGATTTGGACTAGCTTTCCAATACCTTGCACAGCTTCCTTTCCCATGCTGATGTTCTTTTCTTTCCCAATCCTGAATGTGCATGTGTACATCCAGGATTTGTGTTCTGGGTGTGCTGTCACGTGGCATATCCAGCTGAAGACTTAGCAGTGATCTGGGTTAAAACAGGACATGAGATTGCAGAAAAACCTCCAGAGGTGCTAATCTTGTGCTGTTTTCAAGGAAGAGGGGAAATACAAACATCTTCTCTAGTGTTGTTCTCAAAGGAAGGGCAGCTCAACTGATGTTTGAAGGAAGCTGGTTTTTTTTGTGCATGCTGTACAAGTAAACAAAGACACTGAATTACCAATAAGGGATTTAAGCTCTGTAGCCCTTCTAAGTTTCCAGTTCTTGCTCTTAACTGAGGAGAAAAGGCAGCGGGTAGGAAACTGGAAAGCCTTCAGGAGTTTGTTCCTGACCTGTAAGAACTGGCATAACCTGCTTCTTCATTGTTCCTGTCACTTGGACTCATAAATTTTAGTTCATAAAACTGTTTCCTTCCTGCTATGAATGAGTTCAGGACTCCCATGCTTACGCAGAATGTTTGTAACCAGAAATTAACTGATAATTTCTTTCCAGTAAAGGGCCATATAAAAAGCCTATAAAGGTAAAAAGTGTGTCTGTGAGCAGCTGACCTGGTTACAAAGCTGTAGCCTTCTGTTGATGGCTGGAATCACTGTGTTTTTCCTTTCTCCAAATGGAGTACATTAGAGGGAGAGACCTTGAATATTGAATTTTTTTGCCTTGAATGTGTTTTACTCCCTCTTCTGTTCCACTCACACCCCCTTTGACTCCCTAGCCAAAGAAGGGAAGAGGAGAGAAGCTAAAATGCAAACATCCAGTACACTTTTAATTTTGAATTCTAAACTCTTATTCACTGAAAGAATAAAAACAGTGGTCATAAAGTTTGGCCTGAAGAACACTGCTGCAATGTTGTCTTATTGCCTTTTTATTTTCTCTTTTAAGAAGTTAACCCCCCATCCTTAGAGTGCCAAAAAAGTAGTTTTTGGTAGGAGTACTTCACTTTCTAACACTTTATATAGTGGCACGTGTTTTAAAACACAACACTTCAAAAAGAAAAGAAAAATTACAGGATAAAAAATTGAAGGCCCAGATAGTTTGAGATCTCGGCTAGTTCAGTGTGTAGAGATGTACTTGGAATATGGTGTTGCTGCTGCAGACAGTAATCTTTGTAAAAGTTCTAGTTGGGAGGGCACCATTTAAAACCCAAACATTTCCAGATTATGAACTATACAAATTGTAAAGTGCAAGCCAGATTACTTGAAAATAACCCCCAAACCCTTGAGTGTTGTTTTTAATATAATTTGGTATTTGTGGGTGCTCCTTAAAACAATTTTTTTTCTTTTTGTGTAATTTTTTGCATGCATTGCTGTGGATTGTGAGGCTGTACTCTCACCAACACTAATGGAATATGTCACAGCTGGATTGGCAACAGCTGAGACTTGCTCTCTTCTGAATTTGTGAGGATTGCTGGGATTATAGCAGTTAACCTTGTGTAAGGAATAGGGTCACTTGCTAAAAAAAGCTCACAAAATCCCACCACGTTAATCACAAAATACATGTCTTTGTCCTGTAAGGATTATCATCCTCACAGACTTGAGTTGGCTTGAGTTTTGAAGTTTGCAGAGACAGATTTGCCATGTGAGGCCTGTCAGACCTGTTCTGTAAATTGTCCAATGGAAATTGGGGTGTTTGAGACTTGGTTGGAACCTGAAACTGGTGCATGATCCAGAGGGCACAGAGTGATGGGAGTTTTTGCAGCTCTGGTCGTCACCACTACAGGCTTTTAAGATAACTTAACTTTCTAAAGTTATTCTTATTTCCATTTTAATATGTCAGACTAAAATAAGAAAACCCACTTCCAAAAGAAAAAGTAAACAGCCATTCATCCCAGGGACAGTTGTTTTGATGTGGAGAATGGGAGAGGGGGATCAAAGTATCATCAGTTGTCCTGGAAGAAATTTCAGTTTCAGATGCAGTGTAAGAAACTGCACAGGTTGCTGGAGACAGCAAGAAATTATTACAGCTGTGCTAGTTTCCTCTGAAAAAAAACGGAATCCTGAACTGGTAGAGGTTATCTAAAATACCATGGTCAGTTTAGGGAAGTTTGGCATTTAATAAGTCATTCATCTTCCCTCTGTGTGATCAGCCTGGGAATAAATCATGTGCATGACCAGAACCAAAGTGATGTGAATTACATCAGGTTATGAAGCACATCCATGATGGGATGTGGAGACATTGAGTCTCTGGTCCTTCTTCAGCTAAATCAGATTGCTTCATGTGTGCTTCTTTCCAAACAAACCATGTTGGTTTACACTGAAGCACATCTTAAACATTTGTACCATGAATCAACTTCGAACCTTACAGCCAGTTTCTGCTCTGAAATGGGAATAACACTTTCTCAAAATGGAGTTAAAACTAAACCTTGATGGTGCTTTGAAGATGCTCTGAAGTGCAGTGTTTTTTAAACCAAGGAACTACTGAGCATTTGATCAAGAAGGAAATGAGAGAGAAAGATTAGAGGAGGATCTCTTTTAACTGACATGGGACAAGAAAGCAAGTTGAAAAATTGGCAATTTTATTCAATCTTAACAAAGCAGTTAGACTAAGGAAAAAGGTCATCAGTGGGCTGTCACTTGGTGGAGTGTCTTATACCTCTCTTTCTCCAGTGAAATCCAGGTAAACTTGCAGCTGATGTGTTTTCTAGCTGGCTGAGTATGGCAGCCCTGCTAGAAGCATTAGTGTTGTAAGGCGCCAGTTTGCTGAACCTTCTTCCGAGACTTCAGGCGAGCGATCTCTCTTCTGACATTTTCCCTCTCTGAAATTTATTTTGGGTGTGACTTGGCCTGTGGCATCACATTCAGTTGGGTGCCTAAAATCAGAGGCAGACCTACCCTGGGAATTGTCTGAGGAAATAGTTTGTACTCTGGTTTGCCTGTCAGTAAAAACTGTGGAGTGCAGTCTTCTTGGATTCTCTAAAGATGTTTCTTTCCTTAATTAGTATTTAAGTACTGATAGGCAGGACTTGTCTAAGCTGTGGACAGACCACCAGACTGCTGCATAACAGCTACCTCTGCAGCTGCTTGGGTGATACGATTGATGTGGCATGGAATGTTAAGGTAAATTTAGTAGAGTTCTCTAATTTTTGAAGAAAGACTCGTGTAAATTTGAATCAGGACCTGAGATGCCTATAGCTCTGTTTTGAAAATTTTGCTCTTTTTGTTTTGAAAATTCTGCTCTTTTTGTGGTCTTAGACGACACTCAGTTATGTTTTCCAATAAACAGTCATTTAGAGGTAATGAATTTTGGTGTTTCCTGGATAGAACAGGAAAACTCTACTGTTCTTGACTCTTTTTTTTTTTTTTTTGTATTTGTGTACTTTAAACATAAAATGAAAAATTAAGGTAGGCATCTTGAATGAGAAGAGCTCACAAAAAGGAGGTAATGGATGTTTCACCTTGTGCCTTTGGAGTAGAGTTGAGCTGGTGTTTTCTTAACAGCTTTTTGAAGCAACAGTGAATTTGGATGTAGAGTTGAGCGGGGGGGAAGGAAGCTTATTCCTAAACTTTGCACTATTTGGTCATCCTGGTGATTGTGAATGAGTGAGCTTTGGTTTATCTGGAATATGGAAGTATTCTTGGTTGATTCTTGATCGTATGTAGTTGTGTTTCTTAAACAGGGTCTTTTTATTACTGCTGTATGTCCAGCTTTGTAAGCTTAAAAAGACAATGGGCTAGTATTAAAAACACTATGGGCTAGTATTGATAGCTCCCAAACTAAAGCCACAGTTTTACAGCCTAGACTGAGTATGACTCAATTACTTTGAGTAAGTCAGTAGAACCTAAGTTCTGCAAGTTCTGCCTAATTGGGGAGGGATACATGGCCCAGTTCAAAATGACATTTTAAGGCTGGATTTTTATTTTTTTTTTTAGTTTGTACTTACAATACTGGGCCCATGTAGTGTCTCAGCTGCACTGCATCCAGGTCATAGAAATGTGCTGGTGTAAACAATTTCTGTGGTGTTGCTGTGGTCTCAGGAGCTGCAAAAGTTTAACAAGATGTTTGTGCTGCACATGGCAATTTGGCATTCAGGTTTCAGTGGTGTGAATCAATCCTTTGGTAGCAGTGATTCTGGGTATTTTGCAGGTTCTGTGATGATACCCAAGAGGTTCCTTTTTAAACCAAGCCAAAGCTTTGGAAAAGGGCAGAGCATGGGATTCTTCAAGAAGCTTTTGTTTGAAATGCTCCAGTTCCAGCACAAGGAAGTTGTGGAAAAACTTACACAATCTATTTAAAAGACTCAAAGTGGCTGCATGTACTGATCTAACAGAGAATTGACATTTGTGTGAAAATGAGAGGCTTTGGATTTTACAAAAGGACAATGTAATGTTCTTTGCAGTAGCAAGCTTGTGAAAGACATTCAGTGTTGAATTTTTGTTTATTCTCTTGAAACGGGGAAGAGATGCTGAAGTGAGGATGAGGACCCCACCCATTCCCATGTGATGGAAGGCTTGCCTCAGTCTCATGTGTCCTGCTTCCTTCTGTGGTTTCCCTTCACAGCCTGACTCTACTCTGACAGTCTTTGACCTCTTTGTCTTTCTTCCTCCTCCTCCTTACAGAAGACTGCTCTTAGCTGATGTGGCACAGCCCTAACCTGGGGCCCTTGGTTTAATTATCCTACAGCTACAGCAAAGACAGAAACTCTATCCAAACTCTTTCTCACTGATAACTTTTTTCCCTGAGTGTGGTTAATGCGGTTTGTCAAACCAGTGTCTGAAGCTGAAAGTATTTTCTGCATGACTGTTACTAGAACTATAATTTTCCTTAAAAAATCAACTTATCCTTGAATGCCAGAATCATGGCGCCCTCCCCCCCAGTTTTAAAGTAAACCCAGAAACCACTAAATGTAGCAAATGCAAGGGTTTGAAGACAGGAATAGTCTGACAATGAAGAACTGTTATCTAACCCCTCTGTATTAAGAGCCTTGCACTGAGGAACAACTGAATTCTCATATCCTAAAACATCCCTTTGTGGAGCAGCTATCAGAATTAGTCCGGTTCACTTCATTAAATAAACATAAGGGACAAATCCTGCAGGCTCCATTTGGATTGGAATGCACTGCTGTGGAAAAAAGACATGGCAGGAAATGTGCAGGAGTACATCTCTTGTGCTGAATTCATCCTCACAAATACTGCCTCCAGTTTATTCTGTATTTGTATTCCTTAGAAAGATGTTCTATGTTTTGATATTTAAAAATAGATCACAGGCATCGTCTCTTAAAACTATGAAGCCCACCTTTCTCATTAACATAGGAAAGAAGGTGTGACCACCTGTTCCCTGCCAGACACCTGCAGTGCTTTCTGCACATCTGTGTAAATACATCATCAGGCTGTAAGTGTATATAGTGCTTCTGTCACCAAGTTTTCCTTGATTTTCCTTCATGGTGGCTTTCCTGAAGAGCACTGAGACTTCAAACACCATTCCAGGAAAGATGTGTATCACATCCTCACAGCAGAAATTAAGTCTGCATGTATCTCAGACAGGAACACAGTTGGAAGATTATTTAAGTGTGTTAAGAGCCAAAATGTGAGGTCTATTTCCTTTGGATGAGATCTCAATGAGTTTTGACAGTAAACTTAATGCAGTCATCTGTGAAGGTGGGCTGGTCTTGGCTTTACAGATCCTTAGAAATCACTTTAGTGAAGACAGCCGGACATTAAAAAAGAACTGACATCACTTCCTTGCTTTTACATTATAATGGACAGCAAGTATTGCCCTATGGTTGTGTCTCACCATTAAATAGGTCTTCCATCTCTGCTAAGGTGGATTTTTAAACTGTAGGAACACATGGATGTTTGACCACATAGCCTAAAAGACCAAAGTGCTTGACCCATTGTCCTTCCTCTGAAGTCCTACTGAATCCCTGGTCCAGGGTTGGATTGAGAGTCTGTTTAAAAACAAGTGAGAGGAAAACTAGTGATTACAGCAAACACTTTACAGGTGGGGGGTGAAAAGTCACAGTATGCCATGGAGATAAACGTCTTCTATGGAATGTGGTTTCTGTGCTTTAAAAATCTGAATGGAAGGTTATTTCATAATGCACTGGATTTCCAAGGATTTTCAGAAAAGCGTGAACTCAGATCTTTCTGTCCCAGGTATCCCTGGAATTGAGAAAACAGGTGTTTTTGTAGTTATCACTGCTTTTAGCTGGAGTCACAGATGTTCACTTAAGAAGGATTCTGATAGTGCTGGAGAGCAAGGAATGCTGTAGGCTTTGAACAAGCAGCACCAGCTTTTCCAGGTATCTTCTTGCAGCAGCCAGATTTGCTGTTTGTCAGACTCCCTTTCAGCAGGTGACCAGGAACTGAGTGATGCAGCAGGTTGTTGGTGCTCACATGGGCTCCTTCAGGCACAGAGCTGTCCTGCTGCCACCACTGTTCACAGGCCTGAGGAGAGACCAGTGCTCTCCCAAGAGTTTACAGTCTTGTCTGGCCAAAGGTAGGGGAGGTGGAGCAGCAAAATGAAGCTATGGAGAAAAGGGATGCAGGAGGAGCAGTGTAAAAGCAAATACAGGAGTTTAGATGAACCAACTGCTTTCAGCTGTTCAACGGTAGAACTAACCCCACTTCTCTCTTTTTTAATCCTTTGCAGGAAGTCCAAGGGAAAGCCAAATGGTAAAAAGCCAGCACCCGAAGAGAAGAAGCTTTACCTAGAGCCAGAATACACAAAATCTAGAATTACTGACTTTGAATTCAAGGAGCTAGTGATGTTACCACGGGAAATAGACCTCAACGAGTGGCTTGCCAGCAACAGTGAGTATTGTGCTCATCCAGCTCTGAGCTTGCTGACCATCCTTGAGAGGCCATTCATTCACTCTTTTTGCTGTTTTCAGTGCTTAGAGAAGCGCTCAGTGACTATTTATGCTTACTGTGTAATCCATGTCATTATACCTTGAGTGGTAATTAAGCTGTCTCACACACAGCCCAGCTTGCTCAGCAGCATGAAAGCCTTGATGCATTTCCTCCTTCCAGCTCTCTCCCTGTGGCACTGGGAGCACTGCAGTTTTGGATGCTCTTTGGAGAACCATCAAGATTCCCGTTGACTGATTGCTAAACTGGCTGGTTCTGCATGTTTCTTGACTCCAGCTACTGACCTTCCACAGAAGCATTGTAAAAATGTAGTTTCTAAAGACTTGTATGTAAAGAAATTTATGCCTAAAGCCAGAAGTTGTGAAGTCTTTTGGTCAGATTTTTTCCTCCCCACTCCTTCCAAATTTTGGTGGATTTAAGCAGTAGACAGGCTGAAATTCAGAGATGTGACCAACTAGTGTGACTGAATGCTGTACCTATGCACTTCAGCCCTGATTTGCTGTACTTTTCTGGGCTTCTCCTGCCAGTCCTCAGTTGTATCTATGACCACTCTTGTTTATCTTTTAAACAGTGTGTGCTAGTAGCAAGAAACTACTTTAAACTGCACACTAGGGAAGTTTATACAGACTCATTAAGAAAAAGTGAGGTGCCCCATGAGAAGTATTAAGAAGTTAAATTATCTCGGGAGATTTTGAAAAACTAGAAGTGTACTAGGTTTCATGCTGATTTTTGTTTTTACAAGGAGACGTGGCATGAAAACTAATAGTGCTGTTTTCTAGTCACTGTAGATTTTAAGTCTGACTTCAAAAGAATGTAGCAAATTGTTTGCCTTCAGCTTATAGCAGAGTATTCTACTGTAAAGATGAGGCTGATGATGGAGACACTTTCCAGTCTTGCTGCTTTATGAGTAATAAGAGCTAATGCATCATAGTGCTTTCATCTTAAATCAAAACAAGAGCTTTCATTCTGTGTACCTTTTTGTTTTGCAGTTCATCATTAGGCTCATTTAGCTAAATCGTGTTTAAATTTCTATGCAAGCTCAAGACTGAGGTTGCTTCACCTGCTGTATTTAAATAGTTGTCTGGAGGATAACCAGTGTTTAAAAGTATTTTACTTCTGAATTTCTTTCCTTTGTTTATTTTTCAGCAACAACTTTCTTTCATCACATCAACTTACAGTATAGTACAATCTCAGAATTCTGTACAGGAGAGTCATGTCAGACCATGGCAGTGTGCAATACGTAAGTCAATATTTTCATTTATTACATATGCAAGGTTTCCATGTCTTCAGAGTTGCCTGGGGGAGGATATTGGTATTGAATGACATTGGACAAGTGTTTTACAGCAGGTCTCTACTTGTTGAGAACGTGTCAGCTGTGCATCCTCTTCTCTCCCTTCAGCAGGGAAGTGTGGTGGAAATCTTTTTTGGTGGAGAACTAGAAGGATGAGAATCTCTGAGTGCTGTGAGCTGGTTTTATAAGGTCAGATCAGAGAGGCAAATGACCATGTGTGTGCTTGGAGGAGAGGGAAAGGAGGATGCTGAGGAAACTTCCCTGTCTGACTACCCAGGAGCCACTATGTGAGCTGGGATCAAGGCCCCTTCACAACTACACACCCCACACTCACTTAGACCAGCTTTTCCTACTGCCTTGATCCAGGTTTTCCATAGCAAAGTCTCAGATATCCAGATCCTTAAAATTAACTTGGTACAGTAACTAAATCTCCTAGCAGCCCAATCTGGTGCCTCCACAGAGGGGCCCTAAACAAAGGAAACCCTGGTCTTTTGTACTCTCACAGTTGAAAAAGCCTGAGTGAGTGTTGGGGTTGTGAGCTCCTGCTGTGTGTCTGAATGTCACGTGACTGGGCCACAGGTCCCCATGTCCTTTGTTGTGCCCCTGCCAGAGAGCTGAGCCCTGAGCCAGCAGTGCTGCTGTTCATGGAAGTAACTGCATGGAGTGTGCTCCTCAGCAAGGGCAGGGCAGGGCTGTCCCCACTGGTTACAGTGCTGGACTTCCAGAGAAGGCAGGGCAGGAGAAGTGAGTTGTGAAAACCTCAGAGGGTGCTTCTGAGAGCCAGAATGCTGACACAGCTCCAGGCTGCTGGGGGATAACCTCTAGCCTGACATGAGCCACAGGTTCTCTGCCTGAGCCCCTGGGCACAGAGGACACAAGTGGCACCTTTGCAAGAGTAAGGAAGACTTTTTTCTTTGGCGTTTTTCCATCTCTAGAACTTACTAATATTGACTAGCAGTTAGTCCTGAAAGAAAGCTTTGTAGTGTTACTGTACAGTGTGAATATAAGAAAAAGTTACAGTAAACTTCTGCTCCTGATGAGCACAGTCCAACATGATGGAATATGAGATCCAGTCAAGTATGAATAAGCCTGTTGTGTTTTGGGTTTTTTTCCCTCCAACATGTGTTGATAGTCCTTTTCTTCCCTCCTCTTGCATTTCCTGGGATTAATTTACTTGAGATGGATTTTAAAAGAGACGACTGGGCAGTTAATGTCATAGTACATCAAACAACATCCCAGGGAATATGCAACAGAACCATAACTCTGTATTGTATCTCTGACAGTCATTACATCATTCTTAGAAGGAAAGCCTTGCTTAATGCACTAGGCTATCTTGTACACTCAAAATTAATATCAGGGGCTTTCTTTGAGAGCACTCAGAAACATGCAAATTGTATGGAGGGTATTTTTGCATGTAAAAGTTGCAGTGATAACTGTCATTTAAAGGCCATGCTAGAGAGTTTGAAACCAGCTGGAAGAGAAAGGAATAAATCTCTGCTGGACCCTTATTTTATCAAAAGGAGACAGCATGTCTCTAAATAAGAAATGGTGAGCAGGAAGATGAGTATTTTGTTGATTCTTGTTCCCAGGCTTGCTCATGTTTAAATTCCTGGTACAGCACTGGCTGTCCCAACCACTGAGTTTAACTGTTTATCCACTTGGCTGGTGGGAAATAGTGGATAAAGGAGGTGGTGCTGGGGAACCTGCATTAGTGTTGCTCCGTTCTGCTGTAGTGAGCCTTAAACAAGATTTCTCTGTAAGCACCTTGTGCTGCAGAATAAAGAGAGGAAATGCCTGTAGGCAACTGCAGCTGTAGCCTGTATTTTTAGTGGTAGGGACTGATAGCAGAATGTTCCTATCCTTTGTTTTGGAAAAGTGAAAAATTGCACTATTTGGGAATAACAGGAAGCATGTCTACACTTGGGTGAAGCACTTGAAACGGTTTGTGTGTAGCTAAATCATAACAACCTGATCACCTTCCTGTACTTGGCTGATTCACATTAGCAAACTGGTGGGGCTGCTTGCTTCTAGCAAGTGTGTGGGTCTGTGGAAAAGCCACCGAGGTGAGATCAGCTGCCTACACACCTCAGCACAGTTCAGCTTTGTGGGCCCCCTTCATAATTGCATTCTCCAAATCCTGATCTTTCTGGATTCAGGTCTGGATTCTGGTGTCAGTTGCTGATTAACCTTATGGACACTCCAGGCTTAGCCTTCTGTGGCCATGATCTGTTTGTTGCTGTCTTTTGGAATAAAAGCATCTGGCTATATGAGATTGCCATAGAATTACAGTACCTTGGAATTAAGGTGCAGTTTTCCATTTTTTCCCTTTCTGATTTCTTGGGTAGTTCCATGTGAAAATCTGCATTCTGTTCCACTTTCGTATTTTCCCTGCTGAGTTCTTTATGATACATTTTGGATCACTCCATTCTGGTCATACCTAAGAAAGGCTTTTTTTATTTATGGTTGAGATGTTCAAGTAACTATTGAGAACTAGTTGCTTGTCAGGTTACTTGACATTCAAATTGCACTGCAAGTACCTAGTCCTAAATTTAAAGTATTTGCTGGCACAATAAGCACTGGTTGCAGTTAAATATTTGAGGTAAGGTTTTAACATCTGAGAAAAGCTTCAGCCAACTGACAAACTGCAGACAGATGCAGCTTTCATCCCTCTGTCAGATACATGAGATAGCACAGCCATCTGCACACAGCAAGGAGGAGAATTTCTGCTGACGGTCACTAGGATACATCTGACCAAAACTTAGTCTCAGTGTAGAACAGATGGAAGCATTTGCTGGCAAGGTGGGATAATGCCAAGAGAAACACCATAATGGCTAGTTAGCCTCAAACTTTAATGAGGGTGAATGAATATATCTTTGGGAATGACTTAATTTTGCTCATTAATATGTTTATCGCTTGTTGTAAAGCAGGCACTATATTTTAACACAGTATTTACTATTAAAATTTAGTATGCTCTATAGCTTATTATAGCTTATTATTACACAAACCAACTTTAAAGCACCCTGAGCCATAAACTGGTTTTCTAGCTGACATTTGGGTAAAACTCCTCAAAGTGCTGCAGTGAGTGTACTAAATTAGAACCTGTGTAAGTCCTGTACATAAAAGGATGAGTCTACAAAACTCCTGAGGCGGAAATCAAGGATGGATGTAAACTTCCAGGAAGCCCACTTTTCAAAATGCTTTGGTCCAGTGAAATCCCTTAATTGATAACACTTACCACTCATTTTTTTCTAATCATAATGTCTTTTCTCATGTTTGCCTTGCCCGTAGTGTCTCTGCATAGGGAGGATATTTCCTCCTAGAGTGCTTAATTCAAACTTGTAAGTTTTACATTTTCGTACATTTAAGTTGCCCCAGCTCTGTGGTTTTACATGATGCCTCCTTTCTCTTCTCTGCCATCCAAACATTGCTTAGTCCCTGTGAAGCCAACAAAGCTGTTCCAGCTGCTCACAAGCACTTATACTCCTGTCTCTGGCTTTCTATCCTGCTTTCTTCATGTTGCCTGTTTTTTGGTATTTCTACCAGGACTGTCTCTCCTTCTTTTCCAGGCAAAATGATTTCCACGGGATATGCTTTTCCCTCCTTCCAGAAGCTTTTCTTGTGTTTTGGTGTAACTTCTGTTCTGCCTTGGCTTCTGTGTCATCAATACCAGCCCAGAATGTTTTAGAGGAAAAGGGATAAACTACATACATGTATTAAGATGCAGTATTGTGATTTCATTTGTGATTTCACATGTCTTATGCTTCATTATTTGCATTGTAGGCTCTTCTCTGGCAAACCCATAGTCATTTCTCCCTGGGATTTGGAACAGAGCTGCAGATTCCTCGTACTTTCCATACTGGGGGGATTTGAATCTGCAACTTTTTGAAAAGTGCCCTTTAAGTCTCATCCTCTTGTCCTTTTTGCTTCCCATCCATTCCCTAATATGGGACTGTGCTGTCACAGTGCCAGTGGTGGAATGCAATTAGGCTTCTGTGCCCAAGTGAGCCCTTCCATGGCCCCAGACTGCTCCTATCCTGTTCATGGAGATAACTCCAGCGTGGGTGGAAGCCACGTACCAGGTGCGAGATGTTCATGGCATGTCAGGGGCTCTTCTTCCCCTGAGAGCTGTGAAATCTATTCAACAGCACCTGAAACATGAGGAAAACACATTACTCTAATCAACAGGACAGTTCTTGTAGTTATCCCCTTACTGTTAATGATTCTTCTGTTTAATTCCAGTTTTGCATAATTCATTTCTTAATTTTCAAGGTAAGGCCGAAAGGATAGGCAGTGGGATGCTAGAGCAGATTTATTCACTTACATGAGAATATAAGTGAAGTTGTACCATAGCCAAATAGTTTCTTTTGATTAAAATCCAATTATCAACACTAAGGGCAACTCTAAACTGTGCTTTCTTCTTGCAGTTGAGGATTCCTGCAGCACAAGAGAACTGCTGGGGTAGAACAGTGCAGCCTGCCTCTGCTCTTGGTGACTAGCATTATCTTAAGACCCAAAATAAGGCTGAATTGCCTGGGACTGTCTCTCACTGCAGGAGCAGACAAATGAGGTTGTGTTGGTGCACTACATTGTGTAACTCCTTAGAGGATTGTACAAAGGAAGTGAGCAGTGGTGAAGAGCACAGTCTGTGCCTAAGGGCCCAAGTGCTGGGTTTGATGCCTGACATAGCTCTAAAAAGACCTTTTGACTCCTGCTGTTTTCACCCACTCACCTTTTCATGCAACTTTGTAGTCAATCCTTGTCTCTCTAGTAAACAACAGTGACCAAGTACTACATAGTAAAAAAGAGCTGGAAGAAAAATTCTAAAACCTTACTGTTTGCAGAACTACTTTGTAGTTGCCTTTCCTCTCCTAACTAGAACTACTCTACTTACTTCTGCAGCTTCCTCTTGTTTTCATGGCTTGGGGCATGAACAGTGTCAGTGAGGAATACCAATACACTGGATTTCTTATCAGCCCTATAATGATATTGGACTGGGCCTTGAGCTTAGACTTCTTGAAGAAAGTTCATAAACTGGAACTCAAGCCTTGTCTACTGTGACATAGGAAAAAAACTTTTAAAGTGTTTCCCTGAATTCTTTATTTGTGGAACATTCTCCCTGTGTTCCTTACCCAGTGGGTAGCTGCTCTTAGTAGCAGTTAGAGATGCTTTAATTAACCATGACTTTTTTTAAAAAAAGGAACAAGCATTTAGTTGTTTTGTAGCTTTCAATTGTCTTGTCAGCTGAGGGATGGCTGCAGTTAATCAAAATTATTGTGGCTAACAGATTGAATTGTGGTTGCTTTTGAAGGGCTGGTACGTCCTGTTAAGATCCAACAGGAATATTCACTGGTGACAGAACCACATGTAAATGCAGGTATTTGGGGGAAGTCTGTAACTGTAACATAAAGAGCAGAGTTCAGACACACACTGGTATGGATGTGCAGAAGGGGCCTGAACACTTCTCCTGGGTTGCATTTTGGAGCAGGATTTGGAGCACCTGAAATCACTGCCAGTGCTGGAGAGCCCCAGTGTGGAAAAGATGGTGTTCTGGAGCCACCATCTGACTGTTCCACAGTATTGCACTACACAACTGATTTATGCTCTCTGATGTTAGGCATCAGAAGTTCATCAGTTCATCGCTGTGCTATGTTGTTGCCCTTTAAATATAGTTCTGTAATGCTTTCCTGTACAGTTCTACAGGGAATTATCACTCCCTCAGCAGAACCCCTCCCCTTGGAATCTTGTCAGCAGGGCTTTCTGTGCTTGGTACTGCCACCTGCACTCTGGCCTGGACTGATATGGAGAGACAAAATCAGCCAACACAAGTTCAAGTCCTTTGATGTAGAAGAAGTGAATCTCCTATAGCAGCTGCTTTATATGACTTGGACACAGCCTCTGGGAGGAGTAGCTGAGGAGGCAGTGTGGTGTGGTGACACTGTCCCTTCTCTCCACAGACAGTACTACTGGTATGATGAGCGGGGAAAGAAGATCAAGTGCACTGCTCCTCAGTACGTTGACTTCGTCATGAGCTCGGTGCAGAAACTAGTGACAGATGAGGATGTCTTTCCAACAAAATACGGTACGGCTGCTTCCTGGGGCTCCTTGGGGGTGCCAGCAGTCAGGGAAGGTTGGCATTCATGTGTGTGAATACCAGACAGCTCACTTTTGTTTGATGAGTTTTAGTTTGGTTTTTTACATATAGTTTTCTTTCTTTGCATGTTTCTTTTGCAGTTTTTGTTGTTTGGTTGTGGTTTTTTTTTTTGTTTTGTTTTAAGGAAGATGATAAGTTTGGTTGATTCTTGCAATAAAAAAAAGACTTACCCTCTTCGTGTATGAACTGGGGTGAAAGTCTCACAAACCTGATCCCTTGGCCTATATGTCATCATCAGTACCCCTTTTTCTTCAGGTGTTTTGAGATGCTCTAGCCTGGGTTTATAGAGGATAAAATTCTGAAAACAGTCAGCATTTGTGTGTTCAATACAGTTCTGCTGATAGCAAACTGCAACCTTTGTGTGGCTTTACTATTTCCATTAGAGCCTCAATGCATTAAGAAATGTGGGTAATAAATTGGATTGCAGCAATGTGGCTTGCTTTCTTTGCCCAAGGCTCTGCATTGTATCTCAGAGTGTTTGCACTTTCTCCCTTCCCATACAAAGATTAAATAAGATTGTGATTTTTAAGAGCTGAAAAGCAATGGCAAAGTAATTTTAACTCAAATTTGTATCCTAACAAGATTGCTACATGCAATGCCTTTGGTTAAGGGCAAGAAAATAGAAACTTGAAGCTATTGTAGGTGGGATTAATCAGGACTAAAAGCAGCTGGCTTCATGAGCCACTTCAACAGGTAATTGGGAAACTAGGACATTACAATATAGAAAACATCAGGCTAGCAGCCTTTGTTTACAAGCAGCTTGATCTGGAAGGAGGCAGTTTCTTTCCCCTTTTGTTAGAATTTCAACAATTAAATGAGGGACTGTGTTATATAAAGTACAAACTGCCACACACCACCAAGGCCATGTACCTTGGCTTCCATTTTAGGATCTGTGAATTGGTGTTCTGGGGGAAAACCCACTCCTGGACAAACTAGATAAGGACACAGAAGAACCTCTCATTTTTACAGCCAGTAATAAAAAAGGTAGTGGCTTTAGAGAACAACTACACTTGCTGCCTGATTTTTGAACCCTTAAGGTTTAAAATTTAACTTCCAATGAAAATGCTTAATACCTCCTTAGCTTTGTCCCCCAGATTCCTGTCAAAAGAGGATAATATGACACAGGGCCCTCATTTTTTATGTAAGTTGGACTGGTTGATCTCACCCAAGGGCTGCTGTGGGGCTGACAGTGAGCAGTTGGTGCTATCATGGTGTTTCTCCATCTTCCTTTCAGGCAAGGAATTCCCAAACTCCTTTGAGTCCCTAGTGAAGAAGATCTGCAAGTACCTGTTCCATGTGCTGGCCCATATCTACTCCTCACACTTTAAGGAGACTTTGGCACTGGAGCTGCACGGACATTTAAACACACTCTACACACACTTTATCCTATTCATCAGGGAGTTCAACCTCGTGGACCCTAAAGAGACCACCATCATGGATGACCTCACAGAGGTCCTCTGCAGCAGCAGCGGGAGCAGCAGTAACGGGAGCGGCAACGGCAGCAGCAACAGCGCAGGAGCACAGAACCACGTGAAAGAGAGATGAGCCCTCCTCCTGGACCCAAACTAACATTATAAACAATATAATCTATTGTGTGTATGTGTATGTATATGTTCAGATATACATACGGGCATATGCAGCGATGAAAGCTGACCGCAGAGATGCTGCCATGCAGGACGCGCAGTCGTACGGGGCTGTACGGAGCTTGGGTTCATGCGCCAGCCGGCGAGAAGTTGCACCGATTTTATTTTATTTTCTGTCCACTCCTCCTCTTACCTATTCAGATGGATGACGAGTGCTGTTTTTAGAGAAGAGCCAAGCTTGAGAGTGGGGCCACTCTTGGTTGTTTTGGTTGGTTTTTATTTTTTTGGTTGTTTTTTTTTTTTTTTTTTCCCCTTTTTGTTTGGTTGGTTGGTTTTCTGTTTTTCTTTCTTTGGTCTTGGGTGCAAGCCCTTTGGTCTTTCTAGGATGGTGGTCCTGCCATTTAAAAAGTATCTATTATATTATAAGAGGTAACTTTTACTTTGAAGTGGCTTAAAATGCAGGTTTGTTTGGGGTGGTTTTTTTGGGGGGAGGGGGTGGTTTTTTTGGTTTGGTTTTACATAGACCCCTTACCCTGCCAAAAGCTCCCCCACTGAGTCCATCTTGCCCTTTTGTTAGCTTGGAATGGGAAGAAACTCCTGGCTTAACTAGAGTAGCAACTAAGGGCTTTCTACATGTTGAAAGTGGGCAAGATTCTCCCGTTGTCCCATCTAGTTGGTCACAAGGTGTGAACGTGCAAGAGGATCCACAAACCTTTCTGCTTATTGCTCCTACAACATATATACTCTTTTCTCTGCTCCCCTGCCTCTTCCCAGGCACACCTGCACAGGTAACAGGAGTAGGATCACTGCAGTCCAAAACCATGTGCAAGAGTCACCACTGTTTGCTTTCCCTTGAGCAGAGGCCCGGGGAGGGGGGGAGAAGGGTATACCGAGTCAGTCACCGCCTGTGCTAGAAAGATGGCTGTTGGCATAAAATTATATTGTTGGCTTATTTTAGTTCATCTGTTCTATAATAATAAAAACAAATCTATCAGCCACAAGCTTCGTTTTCATGTGTGCAGCGTCAGAAGTCACCAGACCCCACCCATGGAGCCTCCCTTCCATCACTGAATGCTGCTGGCCCTGCTGGCAGCCAGCTTTATAAGCAATGGGTTGTTTTCCACCCTGTGATCCTACATTCATAATGAATTCCTTGCTTTTCCCAGTAGCCCTAGGAACAGCCTCCCCAGGGAATGCAAAGATAAGCACCACATGGAGAGGTGCAGGTTTCCTGTTCGTGCACACATCCATTCTGCAAATGCACTGGGTTCCTGGATAACTTGAAGCAAATACTGTACCACAGCATCTCTGGATACAGTATTATATCAGTACTGTATCTGGACAGTGATATTCCTTTCTTTCCTTCAAGTTTCCATTGAGTACTTGCTGTCATTGTTTCCATTTGGGGAAATGCCAGATTTTGCTTGTACTTGTTCTTCTGTCAAAGCTGTGACAATTGTTTGCTACTGGTTTTGGTCATTAACTGAGGCCTCTGAATGATTAATAACTGACCTGGCATAAATCTGAGAAGGTTTTACACAATGAAGTCTGTACCATAGTAAAAGGCAGTAGAGAAGAGGAAGGTAGAACAAGTGCAAAGAATAAAGCAAAGGAAAAGCACAACCAAGGGGTGAAATTTAAAAAAAAAAAAAAAAAAAAAAAAACACAAGCAATAAAAAAGCCTGTTAAGAAGAGTGCAATAGCAACAATCCATAATGGCAAGTGTGCAAGTGAGAAAAAGAATTAATCATAAAAGTGACAAAGAGCAAAAAGGCATGAGCACAGGAGAAGGGAAGAGGAGGAGTGAGGGCCAGGTGGAGGGATTGAAAACAACCTCAGAACTTGTGATGCCTGTATTGTTTGTTTCTGGATTGTGGGTACCACAGCCTCACTGACCTGCTCAGGTGAGTTGTTCAGGAGCTCTCCTTCCCCACCATGTCCTCCTTCTACAGCCTCCATACCCAGACTAATATTCCCATTCAGTCCCCGTGCTGATGGGAGCCTTTCCATGACAATTCCCTGCATTGAAGTCTGGAGGGGAAAGCAGAGGTCAGCAGAAGCAGTCGAACAGTGCCATTGGTAAGGCCCCTGTGCTGCTTGCCCTGAGAGCACAGTAAAGTTCAAGGTAAGAAACAGAGTAAGAAACAACCACTCAAACCAAGTGACTTCTGGTAATTTAAGATCTTCCTGTTTTTACATGCGTTTGCAGTTGTGTTCTCTATAAGCCATTCAGAACTGGAGCATTTGAGGAAGGTTTGACTTGAACAAGAGGCAGTTCAACCCTGGAAAGACTGACCTGGCTTCAGCTCTTGAGTTTCCAATCACAACATGGTGATGTCTGTGTTGAACACAAGGGTGACTGTGCCTTAGCTTCCCGTAGGAGAACTGGCAGAACCTTGTAGCAAGTCTGGGAACACACGTGTTGGCTCCAAGCAGCAAACAATTCAGCTGCCAGGAGAGCAGTGCAGTCCCACAGAACCTCAGGAAGAGCCTGCTGTTGTTGATGGCAGCTGTCCCAGCTTCACTCTGCAGGCATTTGATACTCCTGAAAGCACGGGCGCTTCATCTGCCGGGGTAATCGCTTTAGATTTTACAAGCGGTTAACAAGAACACAAATAATGAATCCTATTTTACTGTGGCCTATCTTGTTGGGTTTAGCAGTGGGAAATAGGAAAACACTGAAATAGTGCCAACACCAATATTCTTCTTGTCAGGAATAAATGTTACTGCAAAGCTCAGCCTGAAGGCATCCGAGGGTGTTTCAGCGCTTACTGAACTACGCTGTCGAAACTTTAGATACAGAAGTGCCACTGAGCCTTCAGAGCTTGTCAGTGACTTCCTCCCATGCTTAGAACATGTCACCACTGCCCACACTGTGAGCAGTAAGCCTGAATTCACCTGGGACTAACAGGCTTAGGTCTTCTAACACTGATGAAATTATCATACTGTTGCTTTAACATGCGACTTTGTGCTTTGTAAATTGTTTGTAGTGCTGTCAGAACAACAGAGATAACTTGATTACCCTACATTTAATGCCCCCCTCTCCCCAAAGATCATGACAGATCATAGCATGTTTTGAGTGCTGCTAAAAAAATAAAATACCACAGAAAAACAACCAAACACTACTAGAAAAACACCTTGACCCATCTAGGCACACACCCCTCACCCTGCCATATGTGCCTTTGGTAGGCCTTACCTTGTCAAACTCTGCTTTACATCTGCCAGTGCAGAATTCTTGACCAACTTTCAGGCCTAAAACCACAGCAAAGCATTAGCTGTAACAGAGCTGAAGTCTTTCACTTAAACCCAGCAATAGTTCTGTGTGTGTTTTGGGACATCCTGTTCTTGACATTTGGTGCTCTGTAAACATGAGTGATGTGCTGAAGAGCTAAGGTTGCATAAGTTTATTATATATATAAATTTAAAGGATTAATTGTATCAAGCTGAAACTTTCCCCTATTTTGTCATTATCTTTGAGGCTACAGCATCTGTAGGAAATCTAAGCATCAGTGCCTATAAATAAAAACAGGAGGAAAATAATTTCTCTATCTGTGCCATTTGGAGTAAACACCAGCAGCAGATAAGCGAGCACCAAAGTCAGCAGCTTGTGTCTGTCCCAAGTGCTACCTCTGGCCATTCAGGGAAGGGACACAGGAACAGTGCCACCACATCTTTTGCACGAAGAGCCCACATGCAAACGTGATGTCTACACAGCTTAACCTCAAGGGAATGAAGCTGTGTAGAGCTCAGAAGGAGGGGCAGCTTCACCCCATCCCTAAGAAAGGTCCTGAAGCAGCAAGCTGGAAATTGAGCCAGGTATCTTCTACTTCAACCCAGCAAAATCAGAGTTAAGGCCTTTCCTCCTTGCCTGGCAATTGCAGAAAGTTACAAGTCTCAGATCCCACAGAGCACCCTCATTTTACCTGTGAGTAACAACCTCTTACCAACAGAGTTAAGATCTCAAGCAGAAAAGAACACTTTGTTGCTGAGATGATCTAAGGAAGCAGAGATGGCTCTGAGGTACCACCCGTTCTGGCCAAACATGTGCATGCCAGGATGCTCCTGGAAGTGATCAGGGGCTAAAGATGGATGCTGCCAGGTAACAAGGAGCTTCTGCACATCAGCAGGAGACTGAAGGACTGCCACAGCAACAAGCCATCCCATAAAAGAACAAGCCAGCTTTATGAAGCTTTATCCAACAAGCCTTTGCTCACATCCATCATAGAACTTGTCCCAGCCAATGCTTAGCTCACCATTTCAGCTGTTAACAAAAAGAAGTCAAATTCAGAAATACTCTTCCATTATCTAAACTGCAGACAGAGGAGTAGGTTGTTGTTTTGTTCTATTCAAACCTACTAAACCAATGAAAGCAATGTTTGTGCCTGTAGCACAAATGGCAACACCAGGCAGTTCAAATGTAGTTCTGTTGCTCAGTGGCTGTCAGTAGTCACAGCACAGGGCTCAGTGTGGCTGAGTTGTCTATGCTGCTGTGCCAGTTCCAGTGCCTGAATATAAACCCAGTACCTGAAGGATTTCAGGACAGATCTGGTATCTTTACATGAAAAGCCGAGTGCAGAACAGCAAAATCTTTCCAAAGGAACTGATGATATAACATGAGAAAAACACCAAACAGCTGGCAGAAAACCCTCAGTGTCCTAATGGGGTCTCTGTTCTTTTCATGGACAGAACTGTTCTGGTTGTGACAGCTGACATGAACAATAAGACTTTTCAAAGCTAGGTTAGCATGTGATTCGGAGAAAACAGATGAGAGAACACTCAGTAAGCTTTGTCCAGCCAAAAAAAAAAAAAAAAAAATAGCATTAGGCTAAACTTGTTTTTATGTTGTCATCTGCTAATTATTTTCATTATTTCTAAAAAGGAGGCATTAAAAATTAAAATGCTCTGGCACTTTCTCACACACCACCAGTGCAGGTAGCTCACATTCTCTCAGAAAGTGGTGCAGGGTCCTGCACACAAGCCTCCTCCTCCTCCTTTTAATGGTCTCTGGGATAATTCAAAAGAAAAAGTAGAAAGAGCCTTGGCTAGACAGACTTTGTGCTCAGTGGAGAGCAACACACTGCAACATCAGCTCAGATACAGAAAGGGCAAATGCCACCTCACAGAGGATTTTAGCTTCTGTGAAACCACTGCCTCAACCTGACATCATAAGGCTTAGCAGACACCTGCCCTGAAGCAAGTGCTGCCCTCAAGGACTTCGAAAGGAAACCTAAACAGGGAAAACAAACTGGTCCTGGGCACCAGCCGCTAATTTAACTCCCCCTCTGAACCGGTGGAGTACTCCAGGGTTCCCCCCAAAGGGCTTTAATGCCAGTGCAGGAGTTGGAGGTGAATCCCCATTCTGGGAAAGAGAAGAAAGGCTGCACAGCTCTCCAGCACCACAGGCTCATCCAAGCCTGCAGGGACACACAGCAGTTACTGAGTCCTGTTCTGATCCTTTGTGCGTGTGCTCATTTCCTTTAGGAAAGGCTTTTACTTGACAGCCCTAATTCCAAGTAGATGAAATTTCCTAAATTATGTGATTCCCCCTTCTTAATTGCACTTGACAAAGTATCAAACACAAAAATCTGATTTCCATAGGATTAATTCTCAAAATCATCTCAAGTTCCTAAGCATTGAAACTGAGGTAGAAGAGCTACCTCTCTCATGTCAAATCTAGTAGACAATTAAATAGCTCTTAATACAGAAATTAATTCCACTAAACAATTTACTTTTATTCATAAGGAGAACCCTGTGCTTAGCTCTATTTAAAAAGATAATCCAGAACAGAAAAGTGACATTGGATAACCCAATGTATTTACCTGAAATCCATGTAAAACATGTAACAGAAAGAATTCTGACCTTTTCAGCCAGGTTTACTGACACTCAACAATTTAGGAAGTCTAATTTGAATCCTTGTGTCTATAAAACCTGCCTTAGCAGGAGTAAATACAAGAAGCACAAGATTGCAGCTGAAGACCAGCTGTACCCACTATGGCAGAACTATGAAAACTTCAGCTACTTTAAGAACATTTTTGAGAGAGCACAAATAATAATACACATATTTGAATAATCTTACTGGTTTAAAACTGATTTAAACTGTCTTAAGCAAAATCTACAGAGCAGATGTTGTGAGGTGATCAGAGCATCACAGATCCAGCATGTGAGGATGTGTAGTTCCAAGCAAATATGAAAACAAGATGTGCATCAAGACCTCAATAACATCATTGGGGATTCATTATTATACCATTGACATGGCCTGCAGAAGAGCAAAAAAGCTTTTTTATTTTCCCCTTGAATTTGCACCTATTGACCCAAAAAAGTTTGTGTGTGGAGTGCCTCATTTCACTTCAGAGAATGACATTAGGAAGTGGATAGCAAGAAGGTAATCAGGCACTGCAAGCCAGCATTTGTCAGCATCATGCTGCCAAACAGAAATTTCAATTTGAAGCCAAGACACTTGGGAAGAATCTCTACAAAATCTGTAAGGCAAAAGAAAGCAGACACACAGTTCCCAGCTGGACAGGTAAAGCTCCTTCCACAGGAGACTTTCAACTACAAAGCCACTACTGGAGTTCAGGGCTTAAGGCAGATCAGTTCAATCTCACACAAAGTCAGCACTGAGGCACCAGAAGACTGCAAGGTGTCACCTGAATCCCAAAACCTGGTCCCAAGCAATTCTGTGCAGCACAGAGATACAGGACAGATTTGTATCCTGCCCTCCCTCCTTTCTTCTGCCTGCATCAAACCAGTACACTGAATTTAGTAACAAGATACCAACCCTGTGAATGAAGTTACTCTCGTGGTGTAACCACTGCTGAAATGTGAAAGCACAACAAATACTCCAATCCATCAAGGAATTTTGATTGGATTAGAAGCCCTCTGTGCTCCATCATAATCTCCCTGATGAAGGCCAAAAGCAAAACTACATCTGGAGAAGAGAGATTAAAGCCCCCCTTAGGACTGTTTAATTATCTGTTATTATTGGATTAACATTCATTTCTGATCCAGGTGCTTCTCAGATAAAGAGCTCAGGTGCTTCATAACAGCACTGCATTATTTTGCAGTGTAAGTCTTCTAGCCCAAGAATTGAAAACATGAGGTCTTTTTAAAGTCAGGAGTCAAAAAACGAATTAAGCTTAAGCAAGATTCCATCTGCCTGTCCCTTTTTCTTGCCCACCCCAAATTTTTGAACTGCTGTCTGATTTCAACCAGCCTGGAAGACAGGTAGGAATTGTAATTCAATTTGAAAGTTTTCATAAGTTTTGCAGAAACAAGCAACTATTGGAAGGGGAGAAAGAGCCTGTAAATGAGCCCCTAAGTATCCTTTTTCCAAGGAAAAAATTGCAGCCTGTGCTCCCATGTTACTTGATGTCAAAGAACTCTTGTAAGAACAGACGCTCATGAAAATCCCCATAGACAAAGAGGCAGAGAGCTCAGAATCACCCACAAATCACAAATTATGTGACTCTAGCTTCCAAAAGGTGGGAACTTTTTTCACTGCTTGCAAAGCTGGGACAGTCTGCATGATCCAGAGTTCCTCTGCAGTCTCCCAGCTGGCAGATACAACACTGGATCTTGGTGCTACCCCACAAGAAAGACAAGAAATGCCAAAACAACTTTCCTTTCATGAACAAAGACAGAAATGTAATCTTTGTATCTGAAAGGAGCTGAAGTGATGTGCTGAGGAATGAAAGATCCTGTATTTGGGGACAGGCCCCTGAGGAGGCTTGCAGACCTGGTCACTGGAATGTGCTGTTGCCAGGTTAAGATCTGGGTTCAAATTTCAGCCCAAGCCACTGAGTTCCTCTGAAAGAATCACTGAATTGGTCTTCATGTCAGTTTCTGAATCTGTATGAAAGGGACAACAGATACCTCTTTTCCTGCTCTTGTCTGTCACATCTACATGGAGAAAGCTTGTCCCCTGCTGCAGGTACCAGAACAGACTCCTGGTTTTCATGTGCTATTGAAACATGCCTCAGTAGCGTGCCACAATATTTCTGTCCAGGCTCCCAGGCAGCGGGCTCCACTTGACCTTTCCCTTTGAGCAGGACAGGGCTGTGCCTGGTCCTTCCCCTCCTGCAGCCTCAGAGGTTGAGCTGTGACCCTGTCACACCAAGTGAATGCTGTCACGTCTCTGCAAAGCTACATGGAAGGTACACAGGCTGGAGAGAGGCACATCCACCCCTCTCTCTCCTCCTCTCCTGCCTCTGCACAGCACCACTGACAGCTGGCACATGGTACAGCTTGTAAAAATCTTTGGGAAGCAAAGGGAAAAGGCAGTGTCTTTGCTGCCCTGTCCTCTCTGGGGAAGGGCCTGTGTTCTAGACATTGCTCTCCACGCCAGATAATCAGCAAGGCATTCACTGTACAAGGCCCAGAACAAAAGCTCTGTAGCACAACTGCCTCATCACCTCACACAGCATGTAGTGGGTGACACCATATTCTGTCTCTCCACAGGATTTTTGCATACTACAAAATGTTTCTCCACCTCTCTCTTGTGAAAAGCAGAGCTGCTGCAGCTGTGGAAGCAACAGGCAGACTGGGAAGTTTATGTTAGTGAAAAATCCATGCAAAGCACACAGTTTGTACTTCCAAGTGACACCACAGCACTTGGCTCTACCCTTGCCACTTACACCTCCGGGGCTGTGGAAAAGCTTTCATGTTGGACCACTCAGTGCTGCTCTGTGTGCTCTGGCTGACTCTGTCCCTCTCCCCCAGGGATGGAGCAGGCAAATGCAAACAGGAACTGCACATTAACACAGTCTGGGGACAATGAACCAGAGACCAAACTCAGCTCCACACATGGCTCAACAAGTAGTGAGCCTTTCCCATTAGAGGGCAATACACCTTAAGGTGACAAAAGCTCTTTGTTCCCCTTTCCCAAATGAGATCCTTTGGCAGAAGTTCTCCTTATTCTGGCTAACATTCTGTCAGGCTCTCCTCTTTCAACCCTTTGGCTAAAGCAAATTTGCAGTGCAACTCCACTGAAACTGAACATCAGGCTGTATCTGCTTTCACACCTCTGTATAAACCCACAGTCCACACACTTCCAAACATATCTGGCAGAACAGCTTTTAGAACTATTTTTTTTTTTTAAGTAAATGGCTGCAGCTGGCCCTTGTTTGGGTCACTAACTGAAAACGAGCCCCACAGGCTAGAAACTGGATAAAAGCTAGAGCTAGTGCATCAAACTTTTTTAAAACTGCACATAGCCAGGACTAGAGTTTAGTCCCAAGGCCTTTTTTTTTTTTTTTTCAAGCTCTTCTGTAAACTCAAAGCTCTACCTATTCCATACCTATTTCTGTTCTTATTGTGCAACTTGATGCTACAACTGAAGGCTCTTGGGCAGAGAAAACAACTTCCTACACTGCACTTATGCACAAGAGTATAGATTAGGAACCCTATGTGAACTGGAGTTTATGAGCATTCCCAAAAAGTGAAGGAAGCTCTCAGCCAGGATTCCAGCTGTTACCTATTACAAATGGCTTTTCACATATCCTCAAAGTATCCCAAATGAATGCAGCTCCAATACATTCCCTGATACATCCTCACACCTAATTTTGAGCAGCACTAGTCAATAACCCAGACCTGGATTATCAAAGTAATTTGCCTCAGGCAGGAGAGAAATCACAACCCCAACTATGCATCTCATAAATAGCAAGACTTGACCAAGGCAATTGTCACAAATAGCATACCCCTGGAATCTAATTCCAGGTAACTCCAGCGTGACTCCTTGTTTCAGCTTAGTTTCATCTGATATTCCTTTGAGACACTGCCATTTGAAGCCACTGCCTCAGTGTGAATATTTTCCAAGAGCCTATGAGACCCTACAGTAAACACAGCTGTTTTTTCTGACAGTTCTTCTAGAACCCAGGAGTGCTTCCTATACCAAGACTTGCTGCTTCCTAGACCAACCTGTTTTCCTTCTCTTCTGGACAACACAGAGAAAAATGTGTCCCATTTCCAGGGCTGGTCCAGTACTGCCTTCCAGACCCAGCAATGTCCACATAAGAGAGAACACTTTGCAGAGGCACAGAAGGTGCAACAAAGAGCAGGTCAAGGAGAAGCTGTGGAGCAGAGAAATAGATTTCTCTCCTCTCCCAGGCAGCTGTTTCTGGCACACGTGGCCAGAGATGTGGTGAGTGCCCACCTTGGAGGCACTGAGAACCCAGAGGGGCACAGCAGTGAGCAGCCTGCTCTAAGCACGTCCCTTCCAGCCTCGGTTGCTGTGTGCCTTTGTGATCCCCGGGCTCACAAAGGGATTACGGGTTTTGTGATCCAGAGGTCCCTGGTAACACCAGAAACACCCACCCTGGCTTCAAGCAAACTCTTCCTTCTGCTAGCGCCGTGATGAAAGCTTGTGTCTTCCCTGACCTTGAAGCTGTGTTATCTCCTTTGGCTGCGAGAAGGCGATAATAGCTCCTGACAATGGCAAGAGTCAGCGCTGAGCCGGTGGAACAGGAAATCCCATTTCTCAAGCCCTTCAAAGCCTGCCTGGCACAGTTTCTCTCAGCAGCACTCAGTGAGATTACAGCACTAAAAATAACCCCCACAATAAACCGTGCATTTAGAAGAAGAAAGGACTTGCCCTCAATGTGGGTTTCCCTTCCACTTGTGGCCTCAAGTATCCCCAGACAGTTGAACTACTACGGTTTTGTTCTCTAAATCAAGCAGGAGCTGCAGCTGTTGAAGTGGTTTTAAATAAAATAAGAAGATTAAAGGGTACAACAAAGAACTAAGATACTTTCCAGTTTTTAGACAAGTGTCTCTCTTCCCTCCCTGTTGTTTTCTATAATAAGAAACTCGCAGCTAAATCTCTTCCTCACCAAAACACTCTGCCCTTCTAAGAGGAGCTCACATACAATTGGTTGTGTACAGCCGAAACGAAGCAAAGGTAGGGGGACCAGTCCTGCAGATTTCCCTACAGAACACAATCCCTGCGGGCATTCTGCTGAGGCATTTAAGGAAATGTCCGAGCCGGATGGGTTAAATGCGCTGTGTGTGATTCACCAGGAAAGAAGGCACACCTTGTAACAGAATTAGCACTACCTGGAGGCCTCACACAGTTTCATTGTCTTTACAAACGCCGTTTTTGCCTATGCCCAGCCAGAGCCATTAACGCTCAGTCATTTGCATCCCATCACTTTCATTAAAGCCAGCCTGACTACAGAGGAAATGGTCACGCATTGTTTGCAAAGCGTGGACAATTTGCATTAGTGCTCTCCAACACAACCAACCTCTTTCTCAGCCCCCAGACTGACATGTGGCAATGAGATTTACCCTCCTGACTATGGGCTCAGCTGCTCATTCGATGCATATACACCATCTATTGCTTTATACAGCACGTGTCAGGTACTGACTCAATTAACAACTGTTCCCCTCAAACACACACATACTTTTCACGGACACGTGTCAGGCAAACAGAAAATGCCAAATGCAGTATTACACACTTGCCTTGTCTTCAATTTACTCCTGGTAGGTCCTATGCTGCATTGCTTCACCCAGGGGAAATCAGAAAGATTTTTCAGCTACCAAGTCCAAAGAGCTAAGGCCTCCAAGGGAACCAAAGAGCTACAGAGCTCAGAACCCCAACTAATAAAGTGCAGGTGGCATAGCTCACAGCATCTCATCAGCCATCACCTGGGATGGGTTTGGATGAGGACAGTAGCCCCCACCTGGCAGCAGAGACAATCCACCTCCCTCAGCCACAGAGGCAGACCAAAATCCCCAGCTACAATTACTACTTGCTTTCAGATTTAAGCTATAAAATAAGAAGGGTGTTTTGTGGACAGCAGTTTAAATATAAACTCCATTTGGTCAGAAGCACAGCCCCTCCTATGTACTACAGATGGTAATACAAGGGTATGTTATAACATGGCTAAACAAAAAGGCAGAATAAATGTGGGCAGGCCCCAAGCATGAGGTCCTCCACTTTGCAAAATCCTTATTTTCTTCTTACAGCTTTTGAAGACCATCATTAGCAGTACTGGGGATGCTAATTGTGCATAGTACTGGAGACATGAAAAGACCACAGAGTTCATGAACACCGCTGGAAAGAGAGCAAAATAGAAAAAGCAGCAGCATACACCTGCTGCCACAGTGCCCTTAAATCCCATTTCTCCTTACACGGCAGCCCAGCACATCCTTTCACTTACAGAGATGCAAATGATACACAGCTGCTTTCCAGTTCTGCGTTTCCAGTGTCACAGAGACTGAATCCTGCAGCCCTTGTGACTCTCCTCATCTTTTCATCTCTGTCAGCTCCTCCACTCCCCTCCAGTTTGAGCAGACCAGTGAATCCCCCAAAGACCCTATAAATACTCTGGTTTTTTCCAATGTGAGTGTATTTTGTACACTCTGCTGCTGGCTGGCAGGGCAGAGGCTCTGCAGCCACCCTCACCTTGCCAGAGTATCCCTAAGGCCAAGGTGCCAGCACAGAACTTTCCAGAAGCTCTCCTCCTGAGGGGCAGGCACCTCATGGCCTCTGCTGGCAGAACCCTGCCTGGCCTGGCCTGGCCTGGCCTGGGGGACAGCTCTGGGGAGGCCACACGGGAGGGGACAGCAGGGGACACGTCTGGGGCTGGCCAGGCTGGGTGAGAGCCAGGCTGGGGCGCGCTCAGGGCCCTGCTGTGAGCCCAGGCCTGCCACGCTCCCCAGCCCTGTGGGAAGCTCCTGCTTTTCCCAGGGATGCACCAACCAGGTCAGAGCCCAGAGGGAGCTGCTGGGGGCAGGGACAAAGCCAGAGGAAAGGAACGGAGAGCGAGATGTGACAAGCCAGCGGCCACACGGACTGTCCAACCAACCAGCAACAAACCCCAGACCCACGCATGCCAGGGACGTACCTGAGCAGCCTTTTCAAATGGGTGGGACTGAGTGTTTCAGGCAGGGAGGGTGCAGAATTCCTTCCTACAGCTAAATCTGGAAGCAACGCGAGAAGCTCTGGTTAGAGAGGAGAACAGTCACAAGCAGTCGCGGTTTTTGGCACAGTGGTTTCCATCCAGACCAGACCTCGGGGAGGTGCGACTGCTCTGGAATTTGGATGAAGCTTTTGGAACGCGTTACTGCAGAAAGCCAGGCCTATGGAGCTGTCCCTGCTCCTCTGACCCTGGTGTCAGTTCCAAAGTCAGGAGGATGCTGCCTTCCTTCAGCTGCCATTCCTCATCTCCTCGGGGTCAGGAGGTTGTGCCATGGTACTTACCGGCTCTGCAACTGGCCAGGAGTTTGTTTGCATGGACATAAACAGGACACTCAACAGCTGGTATCTTTACTGAATGAATTTATTGGTTTTTGAACTAAAGTTGCTCACAGTTATTTAACAAGGGATACATCAGATTTTTTTTTGTCCATTTCAAACCATTAAATAATGTCAGTTTGTGTCTGTATATGTGTGTGTGCGCGCGTGTGTGTCTTCGAAGTACAAAATAGGAAGGATAACAAGAGGTATTGCTTTCATTTATTCTTATATCTTGTGTAAGTAATCCCCTTCCTGCTTGTACCACATGGGTTTTGCTGATATAGGTATTTTTAAATTATTATTATTATCTTGTATTGAAATCCCAGCCTTTTGTAGAGGTACAATGTAACAGAAGCATCAAAATCTATACACAAGGGAAGAGAAAAGAGGGAAAAGAAGGACGGGGGTGATGGGAGGGGAGCTCGGAGGAGAAGTAGAGAGAGGGCAGAGGCAGGAAAGACAACGAAAGCAAAAGAGACTAATTTACAGCAATGTCATGCAATTAAAACTGCCCCCCTCTCCTGCACCCTTGCCTCCCCCCCTCCCCAGCCATCACCCCCTGGTGTCTGACATGCACACAGCAATACGAGAGAGAAAAGTTTAAGAATAGGGAAAATAAATAAATAAATAAATAAAGCAAAAAAAATTAAAATAAATCCCTCCCATTTGGGGGAATGGGGAAACAGGGCAGAAGTCAAAGGTCTTTGCCCCAGTTGTGTCTTTAAAAATTCTTTTTAATCCTCAAACCTATGTACAAGTAAAACTGGTCCAAGAAGGGGTAAAATGATTTTAAAAAAACCAACAACGACAACAACAACAAAAAGAACTCATCCAACATTATCATTAAAAAAAAAAATCTTGCGATACAACATACACCCATAGGAACCCAACGAGCAGCAATCGAAGGTCATAAAAGAGCTGAACACTAATGCTAAGCCTACATTCTTAAAATCTCAGTCAAGAAATAATTCTCACTGTGTTTTGTCTTCCACGCGTAAAACCACGTTTTTTTGTTTGTTTAACCTTTGAGCTTGGGCCAGAATAAGTTACACTTGGTCACATAACTCTTGAGGAGGAGGAAAAAAGGCGTCAATTCTTCTTTCTCAAAGTCACAAAATGAACACTTACAAGGTTTCTGTGTCCTTTTTCCTCCTCCTCCGCAAAATAAATAAGAATCAATGTTGCCTCTACACAGTTATTAAACAGAAGATATATCTAACAGCTTATTTTTTTAAATATATATATATGTATATATAAATAACCAAGACTTAATAACTGAAACACAAATAAAAAGGTCCCCATCCACCCAATCCCACCCTCCTCCCCTTCAAAAAAAACAAAACAAACAAAACAAAACCAAAACCAAAACTTTATAAAAATATCTTGCAGTAAATTTTAAAGTTTACAGTAGCTTCGTGATTAAGTCTCCCATTGCCCTGACTCCACCTTGTCTTGCTCTGATGAACTAAGTGCCAGTGATTTTGCACACACACACACATACACACAGAGGAAATAAAACCCAATATAAGTCTCTTTTCTTCCTCCTCTTCATCTTCTTTTTTTTTTCTTTTTTTTTTTCTTTTTTCCTTTTTTTTAAGAAAAAAATCACCCAAGCCAACAAATGAAACTGGTAACTTAAAGAAATAATACTGATATCAATGCAGCACTAGCAACACAACAATTGCCTCTAAATGCAGGGTGTGGTGGAGGATCCAGCTGGTTGAAGAAGGTCCCAGCACGGTGGCACAGTGGCAGGGAGTTGACAGGTGGGGAGGAAGGTGTTGAAGGAGGAGCAGCAGTAGCAGCAGCGGCAACTGTGCCTGGTGATGGGAGAGACAGTCCTTGGCAGAGTCTTGTCCCTCTTCTTTGCTACCAGAAGTTGCCTTTTCCCTAAGTTTTAATGTTTTGTTTGTATGTGTTTATTCATTGAACCCCCTCTCCCTCCTATGTTTACTCCTTTCCCCTTCCAGCAGGTTAAAAAGCAAAATGATACAGTATAAAAAAACCAATTAGTTTGTGTGTATATATATATATATGTATGTATGTATATTTATACATAAATATACACACATATATACATGTATATATAAAAAAAGGGGGCAAAAGAAAAGGAAAAGGTGGTGGGGACAAAAAGAAAAAAGATAAGAAAATCCCGTGATGAAGCTCCCCAATATTGTCTTGGTTCAACGCTTAGTTTTGAGTTGCTCCTGGCTGGTTTCTGATGAGAATGCGCTCTGGATTCATGGAACACTGTGCTCCCGCTACACCCGTCTCCTTCCCCACACCCTCCCTCTCCGGGCTGCGTTCACCTGCGCGGACAGAAGTTGCCAAGGGTAAATATTTCACTCCAACAATTTGCAACCTCCTTTGAGCCCAGACTCTGCAATCCCATAACTGAGCAGATCTCTCTTGTGGAGCACCAAAAGAGAAAAAGAGAGGGGAGAAAAAAAAAACCAGGCGTGCACTGGGGAGGTGTTTGGGGAGAAGTGGGGGAGAAGCCCACTTCCTGAAGGGAGAGGGGAGGCTGGGAACCTCAAACAGGACTGGTCCTTGGACAGTCTACATCGGTTGCCTTCCGTCAACAAGTGTCCGCAGAGCACAGAAGGTGAAGCCGTGGCTGACATGTTAACTTTTCGGGATAATTCCTGGTAGCAGAGCGGAAACAAGTGGTGTCGTCAGAAACACAGAGAGAGCATGAACAGAACAAGAAACAAAACAAAAGAAAACAAAAAACCAAAAAAAAACCAAAAGCCAAAAAAACAAAAAAAACCCAAAAAATCAGGAAGCAGAAAAAAAGCAAAACATTCAAAAAAAGGGAGGAAAAAAATCAATCAAAAAAACCACAACCCAAGATCTGGTGAACTGGGTTTGTCATCTGTGCTACCTTTTCTTTTCTTTCTTTTCTTTTCATTCTTTCATTCATTTGTTTTTGTGTTTGTTTCTGAGATATATATTATATATCATATATAAATATATATATGTATATATATACAGTCATTCCTTCATACAAAATTTGTCTATAGACAGTTTTGTACTGTTGTGGCAAGGTATATACATCCTTCTAGTTTAGAGGCTAGCTTGCTAAGGAATATTCTTTCATTCTTTCTTGCTTTTTTTCTTTTTGTTTTGTTTTGTTTTGTTTTTTTTGTTTTTTGTTTTGTTTTGTTTTTTTTCTCTCTAAGTTATTTAATTTTTTATGTGTTTATTTAAGGTTGGTCTTGTAGGCCGACTGATGAGACCATCTTTGCCTTGTCTTTGCCAGCAGGGTACTTATTGTCTCCTCTAGACCCATAGTCATTAGAACCGGAATCGCTCCGCTTGCTGTTTGCGCTATGCTTGGTTGGCGTGCCGGGGGGATGGCTCACCTGCCCGTTCTTCTCGTCTGAAAAAAGTTGTTTAATTACGTCAAAGAAGTTACTCAATGGGCTGCCTGGGTACACAAAACAGAGGAGACAAAAAAAGAAAGAAAGAAAGAAAGAAGGAAAAAAAAAAACGAGAGGGAAAGAGAGAAAAAGAGGAGAGAAAGAGAGAGAACAAACAAACAAATGAACAATGGGGTTTTTAACGAGAAGAACACGATGAGGAGATCCAGAGCCACGTGCGTGGGGGTGTGTGGGGGATGAAGACAATGAGCAGGAAGAGGAAGAGTGTTTAGGATGGGACACCTACAGAAATAAAGAACCTGGGAGCATAAAGCACCTAAAGGGAAGGTCCTAGGATTTTCCTGAGTGGGGAAGCATTGCTGTCTCACCTGACAGGAGGACACAGTACCATGTGACTGAAATAGCTCAGTCCATTACTAGGATTACTTGGCCACTCCACATGGAAATGTCAGTGACAGGCAAATCCCATCCTACTCCTGCTGTTACAAACACGGGGTTTTTCCATGTGGCTGCCCACTGATGCTTTACTTTGCAGCCTTGCTAAGCTCTCTGTCTACACCAGGCATTAGGCTTTCCTTGCTTGCATTTTATTTTGTTCTCTGTTTCTCCTTGCCACCTTGTCATGATTAAGCCTGAAGCACCTGAGTGGTCCCAGGGAAGCATTATTTTGAAAATGAGCTACGGCTGAGATGAATGTTGCCATCTGCACGAGTGGTCTGTGGTTTGCACTTGCAGGCTTCTAAGCACCTTCAGATCCTCCCTGAACAGGTACCTAGATGCTGAATGTGGAAGCAGGCTGTTATACATCTGCCTGTTTGTGGGACCTGGCAGGGTCCAGACCTACTACCTCACTGTCCTGAATATATGCTCTCTCTACAACACAGCCTCCATGGCATTGACACACATTCCAGTACAGTTAGGAGCCAGAGAGGGAGGTATAGCTGCGTGCTACTGGAACAGGCATCTCCCTAGATTGGGCTGCAGTGTTAACAAGGACTGGGCACTGGGCACATGAATGCAGCCTCTGTGCCATGTGGGCCTCCAGCCAGCACAGTCATCTGCTCTTAATCTAGTTCTGTGTTAAAGGGTGTGTGGAAGGTCGTACCTGAGGAAAGGCTCTGGGGTGCTACTGAGGGAAAGAGACCAGCTTTTTTGGGGAATTTTCAGTCCTTTTTCATTTTCTTGGATTGGGGGATTAATCTTTATCCAACATAGGAAGGGTCACATTAAACTCTTTGAACATGGATATTGAGAGTGTTTTTTATCTAATGTACATCATGGAGGTGATGCCTACTCATGATCATTAAAACTCCATAATGATTTTCTCAATATTGAGACTGTTGGCTCTACTGCTCTATCAAATTTAAATAATTTTTATCTCCAGCTCCCGGAGGGAAATGGGCACCTTGTACCTGCCTTCCAATGTGGCAGAACGCTGTGAAGACTGGAACCTTTCATCCCCAAGATGGGAACATTCTGTCAGGAGCAAAGGGCTTCCTCATAGCAGAGACTGGTGGACACTGGTGGCTTGATCATAATGTATTTCCCTTCACTTTAATTCCAAACATAACCCAGTAACTACAGCAGGCAAGTGCTTTCTGCGCACAGCAATTCAGCTGAAGAGCTTGTTGAGTACTTTCTTATTCTCTAATGGAAAATGCTAGACAGACATCATCATCTTACACAGAGAAAAAGGAAATACACAGCATTTGTGCTCTGCAAAACTGAATGTGTTACTCATTTTTTTCCTGCCCTATGCTAACCAGGTAGTGGCTGCTTTCCCCTGCTAGTTAATGGGTATTGAGAAAAATCAAATGCCTGGCAAATACAGAGAAGAATCTTCTTAATCTAATTCATTCTTTGACTTTCTGTGCCTGCTGCTTTGTGGTTAATGTTCTGCTTGCCCTGGTTCTGTCACTCAGTTACACTAAAGCTAAAAGAAAAAGGCTGTGAGTTTCTGGAAGGGCATCATTCACCCAACTGACTGAAGCCTTAGTGATGGGCACAAACAACCAACCAGGCAAAGCACATATGTCAATTTCCAACTAAGAGGAGAAAGGCTTTCACTAAACTCAGTCACTTGGGGCTCAGGCCTCCCTGAGCTCCACTTGCTCCCGTTCACATGCATACAAATGCTTGGTAAAGGGCATATCTGTTCCACATCTATGACTTCCACATCAGAGATTTCCCTAAGCCTCCCTAAAACTGTTTTAGATTTGTGGGCACACATTTTGCATAGACTCACTTTTATCTACTCAGACTCATTTCTACTTCTTTTAGGTGGATACCATTTTTCAATGAAAAGAGAAAAAAGAAAGCAAACACTCAGCCTTGAATGCAGGAATGTGGGCAGATCTGGTTCTCAGGTGGCTTTGGACCCCTCATCTTCATAAGCAAATGGAGTCAGCAGAGAGAATGAAAAAGAGCACTGAAAAAAATGCTGGAGAGAAAAAGACTGCTGGATTGGGAGAAAAGAGTAGGGGAATATCTCTAGTTATTCAGCTGAGCAATTTATTTAACAAGCTTAGAGGGAAAGAAGAGGGCAGAGTAAGCAAGGCTCTGCAGGAACTGGAAAAGTTTTTTGTTTTCATATAGACAGGAACAGTGACAAAAGTACAACTTGCAAGAATGGAGCAATAAAACACTTTAGAAATTATTTATCTTGTATTTGCTGGGTCCTGATACAGGACCTACTAAAATTCGCAGCCCATGTTTCATCCACCCTTTCTCCTCCCCATGCCCTATCGGCTTTCAAGTGCCTGGAGATTTATTGCAGCAAAAGTATTTAACAGTCTGCTTTTCACTGCCTGTATCACTACTGGATTCCTTACAATCAGCATTTTTTAGTTAAAATTTTAATGTGAGGTACAAAAATCCTTAGGGATGTTTAGAGAGCAACTGAAAACTAAAATAGGCCATTTCACTAACCCTTTCCTTCTTTTGCCTTTTGTACTTGTAATTAAATAGTAGGTAATAATGCCCTCCTGTCCTGGAAGTCAAGGAAAAACTGATGCTGGGCTGGTATTCACACCGCTCTTTGGATAGACAAGGAGTCCTCATGCTTTTACTCTGGAGATACACAAGAATGGGTCAGCTATGCTGGAAGCATGAAAAATGGTGCAGAGTGTTGCTCCTGTTAGTTCTCAGTTCCCTTTGAGGTTCTAAATCCAGTAAAACAAGACTTGAAAATGCAGGCGATGATGGATTGGAATAGGTTTTTCAGCAATCTTCCATGCCTAGCACTCAGTGCAAGATGTGTCATAGGTTATTACACCTGTAAGTCCATCAGGGGCCTCAAAAAAGCTGCCTTTCTTATTTCAGAAAGTGAGATGACATCCCATTTCCTCTGGACAGGGATGAAGGTTTGCCTCAGTGATTCTTCAGATCATCCCTGGTGTTTCATGCACAGACTAAGGTCTTCTTTCCCCTTGAGAGCAAATGTTCATCAGCATAGAGCAAAGAAAGTATAAAGGGTAGAAAGGGTGAGAAACTGAGAGAAGGATCAGAGGCAGGAGGGGAGGCTCAGAGCATTAGGTTTATGTCTGTTAGGAGGAGATGGATATGTGCTGTTTTGAATTAGACCAAGGAGCTGTTTGCTGCAAGACAGGGAAAGGGAATGGGTTTGAAAACAAGCACTGAAGCTTATGAAAGGGTCATGTATTGAAGGGGTGCAGAGAAATATATTTATGGAAAGGAACTGGTTTGGGGCACCAGTGTACAGCACTGTCACAGCCAAATATGAAAGAAGTCAAAACTGTCAATGGATTTGAATACAGCAAGCTCTAGAAAGAAGAAACAGGGCTAGAGATAGACACAAAAACACAGAAGGAAGCTGGGCAGCCAGTTTGTATCAACTCTCCCAGTCCTTAGTATATCACCTGCTGTTCTTAGGAAGCCTGTCTGACACTGAACTAGCCCCAGTGGTGTCACCACTTTGAGAAGCTAAGTAAAAGTGGAGCATTCAGGTAAGACAGGAAGGAGAAAATAAGGGGAATCACTCCAAGCACCACAGGTGACACCAGGAAAGGATGCACATTGCAAAGACCCTGCTCTGACCTTGCGAAGACCCTCACAGCCCTCTACAGAACATAACAGCAGGTGGTGAACAAGCAGCTTCAGGACAAGCCTGAAGGCTTCAGTTACTGATTAAAGTCTGCTGTTTTGTAACATTTTTAAGACAGTCAAATAAGGTCTTGGCCCTCTTTTCATTGAAGCAAATAGAAACATTCCCATTGACTTCACAGAAGCAAACCCTGAGGCACTTCCTTCTCCTGTGAAACCATCTCTATGAAGTCTATGTACTGTTAATGCACTAATCCTTGTGGTGCTGAACACAAAAGTTGCACGAAACAAATATACCATCTGTGGGATTATCCTCTACCTTTTCTTTCTGTATAGCCTGAGATACTTCGGGTTTCTGCATATATATCTTGGGCTTTGGGAGAAAGTGATTCAGAAAACAAAGCTCTGTAGTGAGAAGAGACGTATTTTCTCAACCTGACTTCTCCTACTTCTTCCCCAGTTGCTTTCATATCTTTCCCACTTGTCTTTTGTCTGCCTCTGCTAGTGAGGTTTTTCTCCTTTACTCATTCCTTACTCTTTAGCCCTTGTCTTTCTCATCTCTAGGTTGCTCTGTTTTTGACAGAAGCTGTGGTTGCAGTGAACCAACCATGTAACAAAAACCCAAGTTCTTTCAGGTAAAGCATTAAAACATTTCTTAATAGGTGATAATCCATTTCCTTTCAAATCTATTTTGCTACTTTTATAGAGTTCTAGCCCTCTTCATTAAGACAAGGCTTTTTTTAATCTGTTTCCTGGTTTCTGCTGGCAGAGTCCCTTTGCCTTCAGAAACAAAGGACTTAAAATACAGAACTCACTCCAAGAGTATATGCAGTGATAGGGATAATAGAAAGATAAAGTGGCCCATTCCTCTTTGTTTAGTTGTAGTATTGTGTAGAAGTCTCCCTCCAGACTGAAAAGGCCCCAGCCTAAGCACTGTACAAATCCTGTACAAATCCAAATCAGACAGATGCCTCACCCAGCCCACTAACTACTGACAGAAAGTCCAGGGAACAACTCCAGTTTCTTGTCAGGAAACCTGAACTGCAGCTGGGAAAGGTGACTTACTTTCCAGAGCCCTTAGACTCTGCCAGGGAAAATGCCAACTGAAAACAGTGTCTGCAGGAACAAACTGCAGAACTACTGCAGAACTACTGCAGAGCCGAGGAACTACTCAAGTTATGACATAGCATTGGCACAGGTATCCACGCCACCAGCAGGTGGGAACTTCCAATTGCTACTCATGTGGGCAAACCTGAACAACCAAACTCACATTTAAATGCTCTATAACCCATTCTTGTTCTCATTCCCCTAAAACATCCCATCTCCTCTGCAGGAGGACAGCTCAATATTTGTGTCTAGCATTCAGATTCTCTGTCTTGCACATTTTTTTGCTCACTCTCATAAATCCACAGTGAAGCTGGGATCCAGTTCAACCTCTCCTCTCAGTATTACTGAGACAGGTAGCTCTGGAATAATGAGTTAGGGAATGGTGAACACAGGCAGCAAAGCCCTGAAGGGATGAGGCCCATCTCCTTGCTGCTGCCTCCTGCAGAGCTAAGGCATGAGTAAGGAATCAGGAACCAAATGTGTCTGTTACTGATGAAAAGCTCTGGCCAATCCAGCACCACCACGTAACATTCAAAAAAGGAGACATGATGATGGAGAGGACGGAATCATACATTCATTTGGACAGCTGGTGGCACTGAAAGAGCAGGCAAGGATAGTGGTGGGATGACGAGATGCCAGATTCTGTTATGGAGTCATGCTCTTCTGGCAAATTGGCTGGTAAAGGTTTAAGCCCATGTTTTTTTTGTATCTGTCTGTCGTTTTATACAGATCTACCTGCACAAGTGTATGCTGAGAGGGGAAAGTGATGACCCACACCTGTAAAACCACAGCAAATGACAGTATTGTTGCTATCCATTCTCTTAGAGATTTCTGCAGCTTTATTCCTATCTTTTTTCCTATAAAAATACCGGAAATGTACTGGCACTTAATAATACAATTTTGATCTTTCCTGCCAGATGGATGTTCACATATTATGTTATGGGTTTCAAGTTCTTTAACCTGTTCCTAAGGAGTAAGATGACCTGTGCATGCTGGTGAAATGCTTCCCCATTTCCACTGAATAAATCACTTCAAAACATGATTTCATCTTCTGGGAAGGCCATCTCAAACTCAGCTTAGTACAGCAAGGAAGTATTTCCATGTAGCTTTGTGGAACACTGGCTATCATAAATAAAGTACTGTGATGTTAATTAAGAGTAAGATATCTGTGTTTTTCTGTATTAGACATTATTAAAGAGAAAGAGGAAGAGATCTTGTACTGCATAGTAAAAATCTAACCACAGTTGTCAAAATAGGATCTGACATGAATCAAATAGTTCCATACAGCTGGATTAACTTTCAGTGCCAAGCCACCTTTTTTGTGGCTACCTTCTTCTACAGTGCAAAACATGAGGCATGAATTGGAAAAGAAATGTCTCCCCAACAGAACACTAGATACAGAACTACAGTATGTAGGGAGTCAGTCATTCCTTTGGACAGCAAAGGATATTGACAGAATGGGCAGGGATAACGGAGAAACCTGGCTTGAACTCTTTAGAATCGCTGACTTATCTTACTTGTTGTCATCCACCCAATTTGAATGAACGTTTGGTCTCTCAGGTGGGTCTTCTTCCTATTGTCTCTCACCTGGATCACAATTTGAACTGGAGAGGTAGCCATGCTCAGAAAAACCAGGAGCCAGCACATTTTTCAGGAATGTTCATAAAACCCCATTGTTCTGACCACCTCATGGTGTGGCAGTGCCCACAAGAGCCTTTCAGCTGGGAGGGCAGCCTGTGCATTTTTCTGCAGGTTTTGACACCAATATTTCTGCCAACAGTTGCAACTTTTTGACTGCAAATCACGAACCTCCTCTTCCATTAAACAACTACTTTCAGAAGTGGGATTACTCTAATTAATGTCAATATGGGTCAGGATCACTTCCAAGAACACCAAGTCCAGGTATTTGCTGCTGTTACTAAAACCAAAAACTGACTCTAAACAAGCACTCACAAAGCTACAGGCTGCACTTGCTACCCAAATGTGATGCAACCAGTTTGAAATCACAAAATGATTCCTAACTTCTCAAGTAGATTGGAATACTACAGGCACGGGCTTGTGTCTGTATGAATCAAACTGTGATTGCTGGGAGCTATAAAGAGAAGCCTTTACTGCAGCGTGGTTCTCTGTGTGCAGGGGATGACTGGCCATGGCCAGCAAGATCAGATGGCTCTGAACAGAAAAAATGTCAAGTCCTAAACACTGGAAGCAAAAGATATGAGAGAGATACACTGGTAAGATATGAAAGTCAAGTGGATTTGCTGTGCTTCTGGTTCGATCAGATAATTCTGGTGATAGCCACTGGTGCCCAAAAGGACCCAAGAAGCTTCTTGTTTAACTCTGGTGCCAGGAATCCAGGTTTTCAATCTAAGATGCATATTTCAATACAAGATACATATTTAAAAGTAAACACAAGGCCTTCTTTCCAGCCTGCATAGGGTTATTGTCCAAGATTCTGCAGGAGTGTATGGTTGTGCAGTGCCTAACATGGCATCATGATCTGACTGGAGCTGCACTAGTTATCCATACTAACCTTCTCCTCCTCTTCTCATCACTCTCTTTCCATGCCACTGTGCCACTGATATAACTGAAGACTTTATTGAGAATCATCAGAGATGGAAAATAACAAGCAAAAATGGCCTTACCTAGAAGTAAAATTCATCCTCAGATAGTGGCAGTGTGAAGACTGGGAAGTTTACAGTCTTCCTGGGTTAATCTCAAAGGTAAAGTGGAGGATAAGGCAGGTTTTTCAGAGGTTCCTGTCAGCAGCCAGCACCTTGGCAAAACATACTTGCCAAGGACTTCAAAATAGTGGGAATGGCTGGGAAGAGGAGCTATACCAAAGGCTATATACCAGCCCTACCATGAAACCAATCACCCAAAGAAATTCTCAGCTCACTACAATGAAAGACTTGAAGTCACTAAAGTTTGTGAAGACTCTTTCCTGACCAAGGACTACTGAAATGGCACCATGGGCCTCTATGTGGTGTGTATCACTGGCTCCAGATCCAATGTATTCAATACACAATGAATGATACTTGCTTTCTAATTCCCAGCTTTGTGGTTGAAGCTGGATGGCTTTCCAGTTTATGTATTATCTTGATTTTTGTTCTTAATGTAAAGGCTGTGCAGCACCTTTTAGAACCTTAATTATACAATCTATTCTTCAGTGAGATAGACATAAATACCAGATTAGATGGTAATAAACAGTTTTTATCCTGTTTCAAAAGAAACAGAATCCAGCTTGTCCTTTTACAGCTGTGCTGATTTTATAAAGCTTAACAGCAGCACATAAAATGGTAAAGCTTATTTGTCACTAAACTGATTTGGCTGAGAATACACACAGGAATAGATCAGCTAAAGTATCACTCCTGTAGATGGTTTTCAGGTTCCAGCTGTATTTTATATGTAAATACTTTAAATTTTTACAAGGTAAATTGAATCTTACGAACAGACTTCATGGAAACCAATTTAGTCTTTCTCACAACAGCAATGCCCATTCCCCTGCTGAGATGGGTGGAAACATAAGATATTTCATTCCAGCATGCATTTCAATTTATTATGAGCCAAATTATTTTCTTCTATTGTGAAATAATATAAGTTGGCAGAGTTTTCTCATTTGCACAGGTAGGGTTGATACAGCAGCAGTTGTGTCATTTAGATATTGGCAGCTCCTATGACAAACTTCAGCTGTTCAACATTAACTTGTTCTCAATGCCACTGGCTGTATGCAAAATCACTTCTCAGACTGATGACCAGTGCTAGCAGAAGATGAGATAAAAATTTAAATGATAAAAACTTAAATGACTAAACAAATTTGCCTTGCTATTAATTACAGCTTTCAGTGGTTTACAGTGGGTGAAAACACGTTCCTCATTCCCACCAGAGCTTTCAAATGGCTGAGCCAGGCCTAAGGAACCTGATTAGCTCTTCCTGACACAGCGTTAACTCTTTTTGCAAGAAAGACCTCCTGTGCTCACTGACAGAATAGGGGACAACAATGAGGTCTAAATCCCCAGAGGATACAGTTTTTCATACACAATTTATTGTTACTAGATGAACATTGTGTCAACATCACTGAGGTTTCTCATCTTCAGAACCACAGAGAATGGTTAGCCAAAAATAGGCAAAATGCTCACATGGTTCCCTTTCACTCCCTTGCCTAAACCATGGGTGAACTCCAGCAGAAGAAACAGCTTTTCACTCTACACGAGGGTGGAATTCAGCATGGTGCAGTCACCACATTTTACACTGCGAGTTCACCAACAGGAATGTGATTTAAAGGAAACAGCTCCATTAAACCCCTACAGGCCATCCTGTCTCTTCTCTCTCCCTCTGTCTTCTGTCTGTGCTGCAGCTGCCACAAAGCAGTCTCCCTTGCTGGCCTCCACCTTGTCCTCTTTGTCCCTTGCTGGATTGCTGCTGACATGGTGACAGCTGGAGGGCCAGCATGAGCTGTGAGTGAGCAGTGATGCTCTCTACCTAGAGAATGCAGGGTACTGGCTGGTTATCTCTATAGCTCAATTGCAAGCAATCAGCAGAATCAACATTTTGGGATTTTCGTATGATGTGAATGCCAGATTCCAGGCAAGAAACAAAGTCTTGAGCAAGAAAAGAGATTTGCTGTCTGATGCCTTTAAGAAGCTGAAGGTCTGAAATGAGTCTTAATGAGATCAGAAAAGTCACCCAAGAAATTAAATGAACTTTCAGAGCAAAGGAAAAACTCCCACCAGCAAAAAGCTGCACCTTACGGGAAAGAGATTGCCTGATATACAAGAAACAGGCCAAATTCTGTCTCAGTCACACATGCATAAGCCTAATATTATTTCCACCACGACAACTTCCCTTTATGGTTACAGATTCCAGAACAATTCCAGAACAACTTTCTTCAGTTAATGAAGAGATAGTGTGGCAGCTGCAGGTCCAGCTGGAGAGTGGCACCAGCTCAGTGAACACTTCCCTAACATCTTGTCTTCCCTTTCACAGAGATATCTGAACTCAACCTAGATACCAGGATGGAAATCTAAAGAGAACAGAGTTCTCTCATACAAAATCTTTCTGTACAAGACATGAATAATAAGACAAAAACATCTCTCTTAGTATTTGGGTATTTCCACTGTTGTATTTGGGGCAGTGAGAAGAGGCACAAGTAATGAAAGAAAGAATACAGTCCATGTGTGCAGAGAGGTGAGGGAAGGCTAGGGACAAGTTAACCACAATTCATGTAAGCCCAAGCAAGCTGAGCTGAAAATTTGGCAGGAAACTTTTTTTCTTATTCCTAGCAAAATTCCGAATCTTCAGTAGGCTCACTACTCCTCCAGCTAGAGACACAGCATCCTTCCCCAAGTCCAGAGTGGAACTATGACAGTTTCCACTAGCCAAATGTCTGACATAATATACAGCATGTCTTATGTAGAATTTAAAAGGGTCATACCCCAAGGACATCTGGGGAAGAAGGGGGTGGATGCAAAATGGAGTTAAGTAACGCAGCATTCCTCTCTCAACAAATAGCAGGAAACCAAGGGAGACAGCAGCTAGCAGGGCAGCATTCAGCTTCACTGCAGAAAAGGGACTGAAGAATCATGAATCAACAGCAGCAAGTAAAGAAAGGAGGAAACAAAAATCAGGAAAGAAAAAGAAAATCACTGGCCTGGGTTACAGTGAGAGAGGGTATCTCAAGTGTAACACCACACATTTGTGCTATGAAGGGGAAAGCTGTGGTGGAGCCTGTGCATCTGTGCATGGATGGGGAGGAACAGAAAAAGGGATATGTGCCTGTGTCCTCCAGGTGAGTGAAAGACATAGTGGGTTGTTACAGGGTGGGGAGCCTCGAAAAGAGCGTGGGGGAGCAGGGATGAGGAAGGGAGGAGGTGCAACAGGACAGGACGGCGCATTATTATGTTGCTCAGCAGGGGCTGGGGAAGGTGAAAAGGCAGAAGGGAAGGAAGTTCTTACCACATTTGGAAAGTCTGCCAGTCATCAACTCCATACAGTTAGTGGTGTCTGGATCATAGAACGGAAAGAGGAGGAAGGGAGGGAAAAACATAAAAAAAGGTTTCCATACCTCTGTGCATAAAGTAGTAACTTAGCACATTATTACCTGAAGCAGGAAACATATACACACCTTGGTGGTGTTTACACAACCCAGGCCAAATTCTGCCACCCACCCTATGCCAGTGCAAACCTGGCCCTGTGACTGAGAATGGAGCTGCTTCAGTACTGCTGCCTCCACTCACCCCTTTATCGTAGCTTAAAGGTATTTATGAGATGTGGGATGTACGCTGCCACCACATTAGCAAAATATAAGCCTTGAATATAGTGTTTCACCTGCCTAGCTTTGCAAATTAGCCTGCAACAGCCAGGAAATTTTCAGCCAGTTCATTTATCTACATCAAAAACCTGGAGAGGGGGAAGAAATCTAGCCCCGTGCTATTCAACATGGAGTGAAGCTACTTGTACAGCTCAAACCATCTTTTAAACCCAAAAGGATAATTTAGTATAATTTCAAATTCAGTGTAATTCAGTGTAATCTCTTACTTCTCTTACTTTCAAGGTCAGTATTCACAGGCAACAGAAGCACTTTGACAAAGGGTGGCAGAATCTGGCCCTAAGACATTATTGTCCACTTTGTGTATAGCTCCCACTGCCACAGACTCTGGGTGCTTCTTACTCGGGTGCAACAAGCAGAAGGAGCTCCACATGTTAGCTTTAAACAGAAAGGCCCAGCCCAGCTGGACACTTCCATGTGGAACCTGCTGGCAAGCCAGATCTGCTGCTGTCAGCCAGGATTCCCTTGCATTTGGGATCTAAATCACTGTGTTTCTGGGCAATGTGGAGTGCTCACTGCTGAGCAGGTGGCTACCAGTTAAAGCACTCAGATCAGTCTCAGATCTCCTCTTGCCTGGGCTCTTGATGAACACTTGGGTATTCAAGAAATAGGCTTCTTGGAAACATGCACACATATGCTGAAAATCCCTAATTGCCAGGAAGCTCTAACTACTCCCTGTCTGCTATAAAGTCTGCAGGAGAGAGGGGAAGATAATTCCGCAGCATTCCTCCCCTTAAATATTGAGAAAAGTAATTTCATAAGAGGAGGAAGGGGTGCTGGATGTGCTTGGGTGAGCTGAACTCATGCTAGAAGAACATGGATATGCATCTCTTCTGATGCAGCCAGGCTTGTGCTGCACAGGTCACCTGGGAAAGCATGGAGTAGAGAGGGCAGCTGCTGGGTCCAGTGACACTGGTCAAAGCATCTAAGCAGTGGTTACATGCTCCCCATCCCCGAGACTAAAAGTAGGCTGGCAGAGGTCAGTGGGAGATAATACCCATGGAAGTTCTCTCAGAAAGGCACAAGATTGAGAGAAAGAAAGAAGGACGGAGGTGAAGGAGAAAAGAACATTCAAGATCTAGAACAACATAACAGAGAGGCCAGGAGTTTACCTGCCTTTGAAATTCTTTGTCTGCTCTGGCAGGCAAAGAATTTAATAAACAATACAATTTCAGTACATTTCTCCCTGACGATGCCTAGCAGGTTTGAAAAGAGCCTACAGCTGCTGATTGAGTTAATGACTAGAAGTCCCACTCGGGTCTGTACCATTTTTTTTCTTTACTAACTTGGAGAACTTTGTTGTCTCGTGCCTTTTAGGGGTTCCTGTTCAGCCCCCTCAGAGTCACCTACCCTTTGCTGTAATGCAGTGATGCAGATCTATAGTGGTAGACCCCAGAGCATTCATGCAACCACTAGCAGAACTTAGCTTTGAAAAAACACATAAGAGCAAAGAAAATCTCAAACATGACCAGAAGACAGTCTCTGACTCCTACCTCCAAACCCTGAAACTTTCTCCTCAAGTGTATCTAGACTGACTGGCTACACAGTAACCAGAAATCTGGAAACCAAAAAGTAGCATTTGGAAAATGTTAGAGCAGGTAAACATTGTGGCTGGTTACTAAGATCCTCCTGAAATTGGTATTTCTGTTTCATTCTTCATTTAAACAAATTAAAAAGTAAACATGCCTCCTGAAGTTAATACTGCCTTTTTTCTTAAGTCATTTGCAATCAGCACAGCTCTCTTTAGTATTTAAAGCCAGCCGTGTCACAGGTCGACATACATTAGTTATGTGATTAAAATACAAGCTGAAAGACTGAGACACAAAAAAAGGATTGTAACAGAGCCTTTTTGACAGCAGAATATCTTGGGCTCTGGTTCCCAAAAAAGTAAATTTGAATGTTATAGACTTAGTTTTGATGGATAAGGAAAATTTTCTGAAATATGAGACTATGGGAAAAAAAATCAAATTAACATTAATAAAACCTCTAATTTGCCTTCCTTAAAACTTTTATGCACAACTGTGCTTTGAATTCTCTGTATTGTCAGGGCTAGTCCCAGGAACTGCACAGGAATTCATTTTTATTTGTATCATCTTTCCAACACCTGATCAGATTGTTTTTTCCCCCATTCCCAAGGCAGAGCCAGAGCTCATACTGCATCACTTGAAAGACACAGTATTAATGTGTCTTCAGTTTCTCTTTTAGAATAATTATTTTAATACTTCTTTCATTTCCATCATATTGTAACATCTGCTTTAGGAAATATTCTATGTGATAAAGTATTCCATCATTTTAAAGCAGAATTTTTATTCTAATTGGAAGTCTTAAGATTCTTGCCAGTCAGCTTCTGCTCATGGATAGTAATCCATAATCCAGTGACTGTGGGATCCAGGTGTTATGAGAAGTGATTAAAGCCAAGGTCCAAAAGCTTTTAACTGTCTGAGAAGCACTGATGGGTCATGTAGCTGCATTTTTAATGTGTCCTGTTTCTTTTTTTTTATTAAAACACAATGGCAGTGTCAGCTCTCAATCCTTCTGATGATAAGGCAATTCCTTACTTTATAGGAATTACTGGAAGTCACTCACACTTTGGATTTGACCAAGATTCTTTCATAAATGACACCCAGTTCAGTTCATTAACAGATGGCAAATGCTTTGGTTAAAATAAGACCTCCCTTCAAAAGGCCAAACAAGCTCTGAATCTATTAAAAACTACTAGTGCTCTGTTGATTTTTTCTTCCCCAATTGTCTTTATTTAATTTCTATCCTACCTAATTTTTGCAAGGAAGCTGCCTGGTTGGGATGCTCCTGATATCTCTGAGACCCAGGAAATCTCACCCAAACAGCTGCTCCTCTGAGATCTCCAAATCCAGGGCTGGATCCCAGAAAGCTCTGAGCAGCTCCTGCCAGATGCTCATAGTCCCCAGTAAACACTTTCACTAAGGGAGATGATGTCGAGGGAGCCACCAGCTCCTCTGGTCCAAGGCAGTTATCATGCAGATTGAAATTCCCCAGTGTTTTTGTGCTTATTTGAAATTCTGTTTTCCTATCAGAACTCTGGAGAGCTTGGACTTTTTTCCTACATGCTTTATTTCTGGACTACCAGTAACTACTTCAGTTAATTTTAATGAAGGCTGTTCAGTAATAATATTAAAGCTGTTTAGCAAAAACACAATGCTCTGCCAATTCAACCAGGCATTACAGGACACTTTTTGTAGGTGGAACTATGACAGCAAGATGAAGTAATCACCCCAGACACTACAAGAATGTAAGACACAAAGGCTCACAGAAGATTGCAGGAAACAAAAGAAACTTGGGAGCTGAATGAGCCCCAGAAAAACTGACCTGCAATCCAATTCCAAACTGGCACTTGCAGAGTCCTTTTTTTTGAGTCTGCAGCTGGAAGTTTATCCTGCAAAGCACTTCATTTGCTCCTTACTCCCTTTTCCATCTTGATAAAATCCTTCACACATTTGGAAATGTAGGTTTCTGTAGGTTTCTTACTTTTTTTTTTTTTTTTTTTTTTTTTGGTAGCAATTTGCCAGTCCACAGCTCTTGTGAGCCATAAAATACCTGAAATTCACAGATCAGTGCTCTAGTAAGAATTTGCACTGCCCTGTTTTGAAGCTGGATATGGTTCTCTAAACACTTGTTTATGCTGATGAAAGGCACTTCCAGCAGTAACAGTGAGATGCTCTGAACTTGGAGATGTCAGTACCTAAAATCCGATATGAACCCAATAAATACAATAAGGAAAGAGAAAACCTTTTACAAAGAAGTTATAAAGGTTATTTCAGTACTGCTGATTGCCCAGAACATGGGAAAATGGGAAAATCAGAATATGTAGCATCCCACACTTAAAGCCAAAGCTCAGAGAAGCAAGAAAATACTAGGGAAATAAAAATTGCTACCCTGTGAATGATCACAGATGGCTTTTGCATGTCCCTATTACCAGCTGCTAGTATTACTCTTTCATGCAAAGGCATCAGAGAAAAACAGATCATGATTTAATGGAAAGAGTGCTGGGCTGAAACAAAAGAACAAATCTGAGATATCGTCCTCCATGGAGAGAGATCTTTTTATTCCAGCAAAGGGCAGTCTGCCCAGGGATTACCTAAGTAGAGATTCTGAGTATAAAGGCCCTGGATGGAGCCATTCACAGACAAGAGACAAGGCTGACTGCTCTCACAGACAGTGAGACTCCCTCTTGATCCCAAAGGAGTCCTTTCATGGTCTCACTGAGTGTAATGGCTTTTGTGATACCAGTAACAAGCACACATGGACAACTATTTCTGGTTCAGACCAAAGGCCAAAAGCATCTGAGAGTCAGACTTGATGATCCTTGTGGGTTTCTCTCAGCTCAGAATATTCAGTGATCTGTGATCTGGTGCTCTGCCTCCCTCAGCAGCCCCACAGACACCCAGGAGTGAAAGAGCAAGCCAAGCATACAGAACATTTCTCCTACCACTGCCTCACTCATCAGTGTCAGGTCGGAGATTTCCTGAACCTGCTGCAGTTTCTCTGTTTAGCAATCCCATAAAGATTGCCCTGCAGGGAGTTATCCAACCTCACTGTGAGTAAGAAGTACTCAGGGGAAGATGAGCATCTGTAAGCTCCTCATATTCAGAACCTGTTTCAGCAAGAAGTTCCACCAGTTCTAGATTACATGAAGAAACCTTTTCCAATTGCTTTTTTGGTACTTGGCCTCCACTATCTTATGCTGGCCTCTAGTTTCTTTCATTAGGAAGGAAAAATGAACAATAAATCCCTTTCTACTTGTTCTATGCAAGTCATGAGTCACAGAGCTGGTATTGTCTCAGCAGCTATGGCACAGAGGTCCTGAAACATTAGGATACAAAGCTGGTATGTGGAACTAAATTTGTCCATTGAGACAGTGGATTTTAGAAGCATTACATTAACTTTTGGAATGGATTTAATTTATTTACACTTTATTTCAGGGAGGGAATCTATTTTCCTGCTTCAGAGTATGCCAGAAGAAATACACACAGGCAGTCTTAGAAAGGAAAAATGGAAGTGAAGGGGGATATATGGAGGAAGGGATATTATAAGGTGCTCAAGTGTGACACAGAAACACATCTGCCTAAATCAGGTACATAACAGTCTCACACACACACACACACACAGATGCATGGGCAACATGACATCTACAAACACTGTTTTCAGCTGGAGGAATGAAAAAGAAGAAAATGCATTCTGAAACCCAGGCAGGCCAGCTCAGGGGGCTGGGATGCAGAGAGAATGACTCTCACTGCCATATGTCCATCAGGCCTTGCTGTTCTGATTTATACTGAATTCTTTAAATCTTCCCATTCTGCAGGTCTCCCTTTACACACCTTTCACAGATTGTTTCCATCATCCCATCTATAACAGCATCAGAACTGTAAGGCAGGAGAAACAATACACATAGGATGTGTCTGTGCACAAGGAGCTAGGAAAAGCTCCTGTGCTGAACCAGAGCTGCTAGTCAGGGGACATGCTCAGAGCCATGGGGGCACAGAGTCTAACTGAAGGTGAGCTCAATCTGCTGCAGCAGCAGACTGCCTACAGAGTGTCCTCAAACCATGAACCTGAACAGGGCCCAACCACCACAATCCCTATGCAGGGATCCCTATTCAGGGCTGGCAATATGGGAGAAGAGAAATGGAGACGACTTTGCTCTGTTTCTAGTGAGAAATGCTGATTAGTTCCATGACAATTTCTAGGAAGATTTTGCACATGTTTCCAACCAGACACCCAGCTAAGCAAGGTGCTGAATGTGAACTCTTCAGCCCTTTATCCCTTTACTTCCCCTTACTCTCACTGGCTGGGGATATGAACTACTGGGCCACCCTACTTTGATGCAAAGGTTGTCTCTTTTTTGGTAACAACCCCTTTATTTCCCTTCCCTTCCTTTTCTCTCTTTCCTGTATGCTGCTCCAACTGAAAATTTTCAGGTTGACTTCTCTCATTTTCAAGAGACTTGCATATTCCCAATCAGGTCAGGTGGTGTGATACAGAACAGTTTAGCATCCTGTCTTGTGCGCTGTCTTACCTGAGTAAGTCCCCAGCCCAGAGAATTCTCATTTTAAAATTTCAAGACATCATTAATTTTGTTTTTGTTCCATGTGGAGTTATCTGTTCCACTCTGGCACTGGAGGTCAGGCTGAATTTTCCCTGCTAGAACAATATGCTCTCATGTAGCTTCAGGCAGCAGAAATAATATGATTTTTCCATTCCAGAACCAGAGCAAAACTGTAGTCAGATACATCTCTCATAGCAAAGTATGCTGATAACACTTCCCTGAGTCTTGGTCAGATGAATGGTTTTTATTCCTGCTATAATATGGCTCTCTTAGGAAGATATGCTGTTTCACATGCAATTGTGCAAGAGGGTTCAAATTTTTCTACAGAGCCTCAGTAGCTAGCACATATTAGGGTGAAGAACTTAAGAGAGATCACCAAGTTATTTACTTTATAAATAATTTTTTCTTCACAGGAAAGTAAGGGTACACTTCACTCCAGAAGTAACAAAGAATGCTCAAATAGCATCAGGAGTAACATGAAATATGTTTAAAGGATGCTTTTCTATCTCAATCCCCTCACTCTCACTTAGCCTCAGCATTCCCAAGAGGAAGGGCTTGCAGAAAATTATAGCTGCTTTCTTGAGTTTGATTTAATTTCAAAAGTCCAGACAGCAAAACCCTGAATCAACCATAGTTACAGTGTCCTCATTTTCCCTGCTTCTGAACAGAATAACCCATGTGCTGGGCACCACTGTATTCCAGCATGCAGAAGGGTCAGGCAGTGCTGGAGGCCAAAAGCAAAGTGGACACTGAACTGAGCATATTCCTCTGTCAGGTACTAGGCATACACACTTCTAGATGCACTTATTTTATCTTTGGATGCTAAAGCCACACTATTAGACCAGAAGGATGTAACCCATATGTGCAATGAGCCAAGGACATCTGTGACTTAACTGTGGGATTCAATGCCAACTTAACTCCCCCACTTTTGTCTTGGCTTGTTCACACAAGGGTCAAGAACATAATTTGGCTCTAAAGCATAATATTATTTACTTCCTTTTCATCTCCCACTCCTTCTGCCTCACTGTCTTCTGCTGCAGCCTCTGCTCTCCACCTTGCTCCTATTTATTCCCACTATCTGCACATTCTTTCTACTTTTTCCTACTTTTCCTTCCTTGACACATTCCCAATAGCTTAATCTGCCTTAAGTTTTCAACTTTCACCTTCTTCTTTGTTCTGACCTTTTAGAGGATAGAAAAGTTACCACTGAGATTTTGTGCATGTGTGTACAACCACTACAGTGTTCAGAGTGAACACCTGCTCCATAGTGATGGGATGAGACCAGTTTCTGTATTATCAATTCAGACTGCCTGCACATTCAGATTGATGTCATTGCAAAGGGTCACACATGTAAGGCTTGCTCTACCACCACAAGGAATTGAAATTTACTTTTCAAATAGATAAAATACAGCTTCTGCAGAACCTTAGCATAGAATTTGCGCTACCACAGTATTGAGAATTGGATCACACTGCTGGAAACTATTAGCCACCTTCTGACCATATGTTAATGGCTAAGTTAAAAGAAGATTTCAAATTTGTTCGGGGACCCACTGGAGTGGAGTTCTAAAGTATGCCTGAAGGGTTTGAAAATCAAGTATCCTCTAGAGCATGTCCCTACTCTGGGAGATTCTGGAGCTGGAGAAAATCTGGAAGATCTGTTGATGATGCAGCTTTTGATGGAGAAGTGGGCAAATGGCTCTTTGGGCGGGCAGAGGGCAGAAGCTGTTCAACTGGGGAATGCACTGGGAGCACTGGAGAGGGAATGAGAAATGGAGGAGTAGGGTGGGAGCAGGGAGTTACTGCTCTGACTGAATGGAGCTCGTTTTTTGCTGTAATCAGAGGGATGGCCTCCCTCAGCCTCCTGCTATGGAAGGTATTTCACCTTCCTGTCCCTGCTGAAGGTGCTGGACAGTAGAAGCCACTTACCTGATAACTGCTGCACTGAAGGCTGGTCATGTGTGCTTAACAACTGTGCCTGAATGGTTTCTACTACCCTCTTAAAGCGACGGCTTGGACCTGCAAGGAGAGAAGAGGCACAAGCGGTGTGAGAGCAATGGGAGCCAAGCCCACACACAAGGCTGCAGGGGAAGGATCACAGCCAGCTTCCCTTCAGTCTTGTCCCCAGAAGTGTCCTGACTGTGTGTCTGTCCTTCAGCCAAAGAGACTATGGTGAGCTGGACTCAACAGAAGAGGAATGGCTTTGGGGCTCCTTTTGTAAAGGGAAAAGGTGAGGGTGTCTGTTTGTTTGTTGCAACCCCTGTGGGGGGCATTTGGCCATCCAGAAGAAAAGGGTGAGTGCATGTTTCTGTCAGAAGGAAGGAACTATGGCCTCACAGTGCCCAGCTGAGACTCTGGGACTTTTGAATGAAACAGGGAGCCAGTATCATAAGCTACACCAACACTGATGCACAGAACTGCCATTTTAGCACTAATCATGGCAGTGCCAACTTCACCTCTTTGGGAATCTCCATTTCCCTCATTTCCATCACTACTGACACCATTTTTGTTCCTGATATCCTTCTTGCCCCTGACTGAATTTTCCCAAGGTTAAGCCAGTTATATTTTTTTCTCTGACAGAGCAATTTGCAGGCCTCTATTATCAGCAAGGACCAAGCCAGCTTGCATCCATTTTAGAGCTTTGCCATGGTTACCTGATAAGAGTGTGAAAGTGACAGAATAGATCCCGTTCTCCTTTTGTGCCTCTCCCCCTTCTGTGTAGGTTATGTCCACCTGGAACTTCACTGGCTTCTGGAAGACAGCAGGACCTCCTGTGGACTTGTATTCTGCACGGAAACTTGTCTGTGAGATGACACTGTGACTGAGACTTGGGATCTGAAAGAGGTTGGTAGAAGTAGATAGTAGAACCAGCGCTGAAAGGAAAAAATCTGCAAAATTCTGTTTATAACAACACACATTTCCAGAATGGATAACATTTGCTAGATTTGCTTCTGGTGTTGAATTTGTAATGTACAGTGTTCTTGTGAAGTCAGTAAGAGCAAAGGTTGCTGGGCACCACAGAAGAATGCACTGCTGCTTACAGGACTGACCTAAATCTAAGGGTTGAATATTGGTGGAATACCCAACACACTTAGAAATCTACATGTTTCTCAGCTTCATACACTCAGTCTTTTCCTCCTCATCCACCAGTTTTGAGAAATGCCTTTTGGTGAGCAAAATGTGGTATTAAGGGAGTGGGCAGAAAAGTCGGTGGGATATAAAACTGAATATAAAAAAACGCCTAAGTAGTCTGGTTTGATTTCACAGCTGCTCCTGTTCTGAGCAGGAGTCCTCCTGAAGGCCTTTCCAACTTCAGTTGCTTGGTGATTCTATGATGTCAGATAGATATCAGGACACTTAAAGTGCCAGGGATATCCACAGGGAAAGCATGCCTGCAAACAACTCACCCAAACTTCTATCAATATGTAAAAGAACTCTGAGAAGTCTTTGTGACATCATCCAACATCTGTATATTCAGAACCATGGTGGAATTTGATAACTTCCTAATTTTCAAGCAGTTACCTTTCACACTTTCCTCCAAAATTTAACAACATATTCATATTCTATTTATTGCTTCATAAAGGATCAGATTAAAAAAACCCCAAACAAATTACTTGGAAATCTGGTCTCTAGGAGGAAAAATGAAGATGAGTTCTTTGAGAAGCTGACTTTAAGGGGTTAATTAGCAGGCTATGACAATGCATTTAAGTTTGGATGTTGCTGTAAGAGATGATTCACCGGTTTTGCACACAAATCCCTACATCACACCTAAACCAGACGTGGGGTATGCACAAGATCACCAGTATAGAGCGTGGAACACACTACACCACAATATAAACCCAAAAGCACAGCTAAATGCATGAAATTGATACAGTAATATGGCTGCTTGTAACCAACCTAGGATGGACACCAGTGTGTGATGCCCACTACTGTACTGCACTTACTCCTTGTGTGCTTGTGCAGCAACAAGAGTTATAGCTGACTTTTGGGAAGAAGTTCATTGTAGAATCACAAAGACTAAAATAGAGTTCAGTACTTTGTGGAAAAAAAATCAATATGGCAAACTATATAAGAAATTAAGTTTCCTTCTCTTAATTCTGTTGGAAAAAGTCTAATTATTTTGTTGACTACCTTGAATTGAAAAACCTCTTAAATTACCTTTGCTGTGGTGACTTTTTCATCACTGGTACCTCTAGATAATGAGAACAAGGACTTTCTATAGGAAAAAAAGACAATTTCCCTCTGCTTTCTTATGCTGTATACAAACCACATCTGCAACAACTGAGGCTCTAGACACTAGAAGAAATTACCCTTCTTTCTGCCATATAGTACTGAAGTGGGGATTTAAAGTAACAAATGCAGATGTAAGATAGGCCTTTTTTCTGGCTGCAGTGGTGGAGGGCATACCTATCAAAGGGAGACCCAATCTGCTGCCCAGCCAGTGACTGTAAGGCTGATTTAACAAAGCAGCAAATCACTGTCTTGATACTGTGCCAGCAGCGTGCTCCACTGCCATGGCATTCCAAACTCTGGCAACCCGGAGGCCTTGCCAAGAAGGCTGAAATGTTGCCTCACCTTAGAGAGCATTATCTACAGTTAGCAATTCACACACAGTCCAGTGCAGGCCATGCAAATTAAATCCACAGAGGATGCTTTTGAAGGAGCAGAGCCCCTGTACAGTAACATTTGGCACATGGAGTCCTGGACTGACCAGTGAGGGATGCCTCCAAGAGGCACCTGGGATGACTCACCGAGAGGAAAGCGTGGACTATATCAGCCTTAATGGAGCTTAGTGGCTTGTCCTTAATGACCACAAAAATCTGTTCTTCTTTCTCCAAGTTGATGAAGTTACCGAACCAGGATTTTTTGGCAAGCCTGATGTGATGAAAAGAAAGAGATGTTTAGAACTATTTCTTATTTCCTACATGTCCCCAGCTAGAAAAAAAATATTAAAAAACACACAAAAAAGCTTTGATGACACTCCAGATGTGATGGTATTACTACTGATAAGTGGGAAATAGTATCAGAGAACATCCAGAATGACATTTCACTTGGTGAAAACTGATGAAATGACAGACCACACAGCCTCAGTCCGGCAGCATGTGTCACCAACAATGAAAACTCAGGAGCAATGGTAACTCTTCTGACTGAGCCAAAATACTAATGAATACTGCACGTAAAACATACATATAAATCAGGGGACACATTTCTGGTTTGTCTCCAGAGATCTCTCAATTTCTTGTGACAATATGCAGATCCTGGCAACATAAAGATTTAAGTTCCTTCCCACCCAATTTCAACTCCTTTGGTGCTACAGGACTTGGAAAGATGCTTTTCTGAAGGTGTCCTGTACACTCACAAGACCTTGCTTTTTAAAGCAAGCTGTAGATTTCACTGGAGCTCCAATCTACCAGTGAAATCCAAAAATTATGGCCAAGACAAGGACTGTCCCATTCATTATCCCTATTCAGGGTGTCTGTATAGTGTGTGAACTCTGGCCAGCCTACAAAGGAATCAATTTTCAGTATTAAGAAAGGAGAAAACAACACCATGCAAGACACAGTTCAGGCTTTCCACTGACAGCAGTCCAGCTCCTCAGTTTGTTCCAGCATCAGATGGTGGTTTCAGCATAAAATGAAATTGCTGTTTTTTCAGAGTGATCATATCAGAAAATGTTTGATTTTGCTTATTGTTTAACCATTTCAATGCACTTCATTGACATTGACTCTTAAGTTAAACTACAGGAAGAATGCAGGGACATGAATGTTAGTGAGAGAAATTTCCAGAACCTGAAAGTAGCATCTCTGACAGGTGTGGTTTTGAGAGGAGAAAAGAAGCTGTCAGCCGTGAGACACAGCCAAAGACTTGCTGGACCAAACTAAACCCAGGGAAAATCACACTTAAATCAGCCATATTCTAGTAGGGAAGAATTCAGCATGAAAATGTCAGAAATTAAAAGACCTGCCACCAAGAGACTGCCTTTATTTCCCCTCTGCTGCACACTTTATAACACTAAATCCTGTTTGCAGTATGGCAAGCAACCGAGTGGACATTCACCACTCAGTGGAAGAAGACAATCTCTCCAGAAAAGGAGAGATCTGCAAAAGGGATTACTACACACCAGTTTTCCATCAAAGCAATAAACAGCAAGCTGCTAGTAGCCTCACTTTCTGTGGCAAAGTGAGGCAGAGGCAGAGGAAGGACAGAGGCTAAGAGAGAGAGGAGCAAACTAAGAAACTAATTTGAAGTCCAGGCCTTCAGGATAAAGAACAAAGCTTGACCTCAGCAGTGTCCAGCAATTTGCACTCATTCCCCATCCCAGAGAGCTCCATTAATTGTGCAGCTGTGGGCCCACTGTCCATTTAATGCACACAGCAGAAAGACCACAACTGGAAGACAGCTCAGCTGAGCAAATAATGATTTGCTTCATTTACTGCAGGCAACCAAAAATAAGAGTGCAGAAAGATTCACTTGCAATTTGGTAAAACAGTGCCCCCCACTCAATTAAAGTGGGTTGGATAACTGTCACTCCCTAAAATATTCATAGGCAGCTGTAACTAAGCCAGTGAGCCAGAGATTAGCACAGGGAGCAGTAAAGAGAAAGGGCCTCTCATTTAAATGGTCGTTAAGGAGCCAGGGTTAGAGTGAGAAAGAAAATTACATACTAATTAGCTCATGTGTCTCTCACACACCACAACAACTCTGCAAGCCCCTGGAGAGCTGGGGCAATAGCTCCCTGCATGTAAGGGGTCTGTGCTCATTAGTAAATTAGCACCTGGTTATCCATCTAAAACGGCTGCTTGTCTTAGGCTTGGATGCACCATCATCTGAACTAGGGTTGCCTGGATGCACTCCAGGGGCCAAGGGGAAGCATGGGCCTGGAAAAGTATGCTTATTTAATTGCAGGTCTGCCATCTTAAAATATGGCTTTTCATTTTTGTATTTTCATTATGGTTTTGCTAGCCCTTCATTTATAGGTCTCTTAACAAGCACAGGTAACAAGGGCCCAAAACATAGGGAGTTTTTTCCCTATTCAACATGGTCTGGAATCTCCAGAATCCACCTGGGCTCTTTTCCTCGATGAGGTTATCACCAGTAATAGTGAGCCTGGAAGATTCACTGCTAGCCTGGGCTATGCTCCAGCTTGTAAATCATTTGAATTCACTAAAATAATTCTGCTGGTGTCACATAAGACAGAATAGATGCCAGTGGCCTCTCCTGTTTCTGTAATGAGCAGAATCAAAACACAGCGCACATGCACTGGTTTTTCTCCCCAAAACTGGCAGAACTAGCTGTACTAGGGAATAGCTGTACACCTACGGAATATACCCACTGAGAAGAGGGGACAACTTTGGAGTAAAATTACACAATAAAGGCTTTTCTTCTCTTAGAGGGCATTAAGTGCTACTAACTTGGGTTAAAATGTATATGAATCCTCAGCACCCCTAATGACATGCTCCAGCATCTCTCAAGATCAGGCTGTAAACACTACAAAATGTACTTAAAATTACAAATCTTCTACCAAGGCAAACTTCTTAAAGGGGGAGTGAGATAGGAGATATGTGGGGGAGGCTGGCTATTGTAGATTACACTAGGGAATCCAATCAGATGTCCAGTTGGTGAAAAAGCAAAGAAATTAGCATGAAAATAGAGGCCGGTTCTTTATTACTTCACACCAAAATTTCTCACTCCTGTAATATTGTTCCTTTTCCTACTTTTGGAGTGTCTGACCATGTAGCCTTCTGTGTTCCCTCCCTGTCTTTGAGCACACAGATCAGTAACCTCCAGAGGTTTACCTGCCTGGCATAAATGGCAGCATTTCTACTCAAGCAAGTGGAGCTTTGCAGGTTTAAAGCAGCTGGAGCTAAGTCTCTTTAAATGTCATCCCTAACACATTTTCTAGGGCTTTTTCACATGAGAGAGAACAGCATTACCCAGACATGTCAAAGTGTATTACCTAATCATCAGGTTTGTTAAATGAATGGCAGGCATTGGTGCACCAGACAGAGCTAGGACATGTATTTATCACTCAACCCATGAGGTCAATACAGCTCTCGAAAAGGATATCTTATTTCTTACAGAAAAGAAGAAAACATGAGAAAAATAAGATATGTGGAAGTGGGCACTGAGCAACAGACATCTATCATTAAAATATAATCTAGTTCATTATTTTTTATGACTTTTATTATGTTTACTGCAGGGTGCAGTCCAATTGAACTCATTAATTTGGCAATTATACAGAAAAAGAAAAGAGGGCCTTAGGGTTTGACTTGCATCCAAACTACCTCAAATGGCAGGCACTACTTCTCTCCACCAGCTTTTAAAGAGTGAGTGGGAAGCAGGGAAGGCAATAAATTCATATCAAAACTTCCACCAACATACATGCAATGAAGAGAAGAAATTTAATTCTAAAGGTTTTCTGTTTTAATGGCTTTAAAAACATGTGAGATGAGAGTATTGTATATTTCTGTGATAATGTGCCAATTTAATGAAATTCTCTCATGCCTCTCTATTAGTAAATGCTTGGAAGTGTTGAAAAGACAGTATATTCCATTTTTCTTCCTGGATACCTATACTAATACCTACTTCTCCCTCTTTGAAGTCTTTATCCCTCTCCATTCTGCAGTACTACACATAGAGTGCCCATCTCACAACAGATAAAAGCCAAGTCTGGGGCAAGTTGTGAAGACAATACCATTGTCACCAATTTCAAAACTTTAGGCTCAAAATTCCCATCCAAGACTCATGAATATTTCATACAAGTCTCTTAACAAGAGGCCAAATTGCCTTGGTTGGCAGGCTAAGTCTATGGGCATTGGGTGCACAAACACAAGCTGTGAAAATAAAAAGGAATAATTTGGCATCTGTTGCATATTAGAAAGTGTTTGGAGCAGCACTCTGGCAGGGACTTCCAAACCTGCCATGCAGTGATGCACATTTGTGCAGTGAAATGGCTGAAATGTACACTGACTTTTAGGAATGAGCCTGGTGAATATGAAACAGCTTCTCCATGTCCCAGTACTGCTGTCTGGAATTATCACTGCACTTACTCTCGCAGCCAAGGATCCCTCTGAATTATCTCAGCAGAGCTTCCTGCATGCTATCCTGAGGATGCAAACTCTCCTGTACTAAAAGGAAGACTTTTTGGTGCACAGTTAGTGCCAGGATAAGCCACTGATTTGCCTCTCCAGTCCCAAGGACTGATCTACTTGACAACCAAATGAATGAAGAAAGAAGAAACACGTTACAAACCCAGCAAATTCAGCAAGCCATGAGCAAATGAGGTGGTTACTGGGGACTCTTTCATCACCTGTTGACCCCACTGCCATTACTGAGGTACAGATTTTATGCAGGGTCCTTATCAAAAGAATAATTTCACATCTCTATCCCACCCGCAAGACAAGAGGTTACAAACAGATACTGATCCAGAACAGAAATATGTCAGTTTATGACATTCAAGCCAGGAAATGACACTGGTATTTGTGGAAAAAAGGCAAAATACTTACTCTGGGGATGATTCTGGGGTTAAATTAGACATCTCTTCTGGTGTAGGTACTACTCATACATGGATAGCCAAAGAGAGGGAGGGAGAAAAGAAATTTGATGATTCAGTACACCTTCCATTTTCTGCTTGTACACCAATGAAACAATTCTGCACTTGCTTGCATTTGCCCATTGCTTCTGCAGGCTAATTCTGACATTTGAATGCTGGTCATACGTCTCCAGATCTCTGCATCTAATCAAGTGCTGCATTTCAAGGCTCACTCCACCCTTCCTTAGGTCATTAGGTAATCTTGCACTGGCTTCAGTAGCTTCTGGTTCAGATCCAAACACACTGTGCCAATGCAACTGCTTTGCAATTGCTTCTAAGCCCCAATGGATGCAACTCAGTCACTGCTGCAATTCTCTACAGTTCTCTGACCACCTCAGAGACAATGGCACCGACTATCACAGATCAAAATCTAACTCTTCCATGGCTGTAATCCTCCTTTCCCATGGGATCACGTCCCAGTACCCTGTAAAATCACAGGGTGTTGGGACAGCTGCTGCTGATGTCCAAGGATAAGGCATGTGACTTTGGGTGCCCTTTGCTGGCATGCAAAAAAGCCACCTGGAGCCCGAGGAAGAAAATTTTGTAAGTCTCAACACTCTAGAGACTTAAAAAACTGAAGTAGGCCAGCAGATATGAGAGCAGTGATTGTATTAAGGAGATTTTTGCACCAATTACCAAAGGAGGCAAAAAAAAGCATTAACCAAGATCAAAAAGCTGTGCTTCAGAAGGACAGTTTCAGCCTATTGCCTCTGGCTGTCTTTTTTTTCAGCATAAGGCTCAGCCTGTGGCTGTGGAGAGGCAGTGGAGCACAGCCACAGGGGAAATGGCTGAGCCCTAGCCCTGAGCACTTACAAAGCAAGTGAAGAAACTGAAGACAGACTTTTCTTGCAGTCTAGGAGCCACAACATGGATAGTAAGAACTGCATGGCTGCAGTGTGAAGTGGGCTCAGGCGATGCTGTTGGAGGAGGGGCAATGGCACAACAGAGCATGCTCACATTAGGGTTAGGACTTAGCTGACGCTACCACTCTCATTTCCCACACCAATAGTCAGCCCTTTGTACAGAGAATTTGAAGGGCCACAGACAGGTATGAAATTCCTGCTGAATGTCTGCCCAAATCAGAACCACCCTGTATGTTTGTGTGGGTACTCACCTTGTAATTTCCGACGATGGAAGCGTGGAGACCCCAGGAAACTATTCTTGATGGAGTTGAGCCGTGTCCTCCAAGGCATTCCTCCAATGCTGGGGCTGGATGGTGGTGTTGGGTTGGGTGTGCCTGCTGGGCTCTCCTTTGGCGTATGAACAGGTGTCCCCTTGGGGGTAGGGAGGGGACTTCCCCTTGGAGAGGGGTGAGGGGTGACCTGTATGATGGGGATAGATTTGGTGCTTGGGTCAGTACTAGAAGGGAGCAATCTAATAGGAGACATAGGGTTGGTCTGCACTTTAGGAACAGCCAGCTGTGGGTTAAAGCCGGCAGCAGGCGAGCGGCCCTGAGCGTTCTGCACAGGGTTGTTCTGGGAAGAGGGGGCGCTGGTATTGCTGGCAGGGAGTGGGTTGGATTTAGTAGACTGGAGTGGTTTTTCAGCCAATTTGCTCTTGGATGGCAAAGTCTGCGTCTTTGGGTTGGGCTGAAGTGCTGGCTTTGGTTGGAGTACATGTCCAGGCCTGGAAGCGTTCCTACAAGCATCAGGGTCCAAGGAGACTTGGGGTCGGGGAGAGAAAGGGAGGTCGGAGGTCTGAGGGGGGATGAAGAACTTTCTGATAGGCTACGAGACAGACGCAGAGTGTCCATGCACATCAAAAACAGTGAAATACGCAAAGAGCGGGCGAGCAGAGAAAGGAAAGTCAGAACAAAATCCATCCGAGTCACAAAGATGCACCATGTCACAAGGAGACACAGGAGATGGAGGTGAAGGGGTAGTGGGGGGGAGGGATTTTGCAAAGAAACGAAAACAAACAAACAAACAAAAAACAAAAAAAAGACATGCAGTTAGCTGGGAACACAGCATATTCAACAACAGCAGCAGCGGCAGCAGCAAGAACAACAGTGTCATAACAGGCTTCATCATATTAACCAACCACGTGTCAGCAAAGGAAAACAACAGAAAGAAAAGTACAACAAAAGGAACAAGGAAAAAAAAAATAAAAAAAAAAAGAAAGAAAAGAAAAAAAAAATAAAGTAACCAAGAAAAAAAGAAGAGAGAAATGCCATCTCTCTGGGATTGTTCTGATTGCCCTGCAGTGAGAGAAGCACGATGCTGTAGGGAGGTGAGGAAGGGGAAGAAGAACCACTCAAGCCACAGACAAATTGAGATGTGCCAAGAATGGGACCACCTCTTTCAGCTCCATGTGCCCATATGCAAACCCAGTAGAGAGATGAGACTCAGAACAGGTGTGTGATACATACAGAGTGGCAGGGGGATACACACAGTTACTGCACACACCAGTCAGAACCTCTTTCCTTCCTCTTTACCCCTGGCTGGGTAATGCACCAGTTGCAGCCACCCATTGCAGAAAGAGGGGGAAAAGGAAGAGTGATGCCACCTGGGCACCCACTCTCCTCCCCTGTTCCAGAAGGTTAAATTGCTCAGCCTTCACTTGGAAGCTTCAGAGCACACAACACCATGAGAAATATATGAACTCAGATTGGTGTTTGATTTTTAAACCGCTACAGTAAAAACTTCAGGGAGGTTTGGCAACTTTATGCTTCTCCTCCAACATCCCTCATTGCATTGAAGGATAGCTTGATAATTGGAATTTCTGCCATAAAGTCTCAGCAATATTTGCCATTAAGTCCCAAGTCTAAGAAGAGGGTGGGGGGAGCCACTGTTTTGTAAGACACAAGTTTAAAAAGAAAAAAGACAAGCAAAGTTCATAATCCATCACTGAGGTATCAAAATGGGATTATGATATTTTTCCCAAACATTTAACATGTTAAGAGGCATTTTGGGAAACCATTCATACTTTTAACAGCAAACAGCAATAGACAGACTTGGAAGGGTAGAAGCCTTTTAAGGGATATCAGCAAGCTAAAAATCACATTTAAAACAACAACAAAAAAAATGTCCTTACAAAACATTGCTATTAACACCTTAGATTACAAGCACTAGAATAATTGTAAAAATAGAAATCACTACTCAAGATATGCAGCCTTGGTCTACTCTTAGATTCTGATTTCTACAAAGTTTTTACCTATGAAAAATTACTCATCACCATTATTATTATTAATTCTTGACGCCTAAAAGCTGCAATTAAGAACTAACCAGACATACCATGTACATGTAATTTTGCCTTAAATTTCAGTCCCAGGTAAACACACTCACTAGGGAGTTTCCTTCCTGTGTGTGAGGGATCAGCACAATGTTGCCATATTTAAAAAACTGTAGAAATGTATTTAAGACTTATGTCTCTAAACTGTTTGCATCAAAGTTTGGTAATAACTTCAAACAACTTAGGGTTAGGCCACCAAAATTAAAGGAAAATCAGTACATCAAGATATTTGTATTATTATTAGGATTGTGAAGTTAAACTAAAGTCTGCAATGTTGCTAAATTCTGATTGTCAATGAGCAAGGAAGGGGGAAAGATGAGGAAAGTGGTTAACTTGTGGAAGCCACTACTGGCATCTGACTATTAACTATTTGCAAATGACACCGATGGATAAAACTCAAAGACTGTTAATTTCAAGTGTTACCCTGCAATTTTCCTGTCTTACAGGTATGATGGTTTTAGAAGCAGATTTGAAAGAAATAAATTCAGATTCAACTTCCTCTTAAGCCATTAAGACTCTGAAGAGGCACCCTTAATTACTACATATTTAATAATGAAATGAGGAGGAATATTAGGTCTCGATTTCCGCTGGTGCAATGTCGAACACCATTAGCAAGATCTTGTGAAACTTGAAAACTGTTATTTGCTGCTGAATTAAATTCTTCAAAGACTGAACTTAAACAGTGCAAAAAGTGAAAGGTGTATTTGCTTTTTAAAGTATGTTCTCTTTCAATAATCTAAGGTGCTATTAGAAGCATAGGTAAGGACATTTAAAAAAATATGATTTTTATTCCAACATTTCTTTTTAAGCCTCAAATGTGACCTGCCTTAATATTGTTATGATCTGCTGAAAATGCTACCTGATTACTAAATCCCTTTGAAGACTATTTAACCAACTGCCTATGAAATAATAATGGTAAGACACAGCGACAGATCTTGTCAAACTTATTCTTTGATGTTGTCCTACTGAGATGTCAGAAATTGATCCCAAGAGATCAGTTACTGAAATCAAGATTTAGATTTGCCTCACTGGATGCTTATTTTGTGCACAAAACTGTTTCCATGCTCTTTTCCAGTACATTTTGCAGTGGCCTAAGAGTTCTGAGACCTCTGCTCCATTCCACTGGCAATCAGGACTCCCAGTGCAGAAAGAAGGAAATGGAGCTTCACTGGTCCCTAGGACTTTAAGGACACAGATGAGACTACAAGAACACTTATGCTGGTTTCAAAACAGGATAACAATTGGCAGGAGTCCAAAACAGGTTTCAGAAAATAATTCAATCAAGCAAAGTGCTGGAAGCTTTACTAGACTATAAACTTATAGCTGACAGTGTGTCTTTATTAACAAGAATTACAGGATCTTAGGGTGGAACTGCAATTTCAAATCCTTAGAATACTTATCTTTATATAACTAAGAGTAGATCTGTAGTTGTATTCATACCCTAAGACATGGACTATATAAATTTCTAATGGGGGATAGCATCTTCTCATGAAGTCATGTGAAGTATGTAGAAATCCTCCAGAGACTCTAGGCCAGACATTGTCACAGCCCAATAGACTTTTTGATCAGGTCAAAGATAGATTTTTGTTAGGCACTGCACTCTTAAAGTGATTTAGCTCACATTTTCAAGCACTAGGAATACTCACATTTATCCCTAAAGAAGTTAACAAGAAGAGGGAGGCCTCTGTCATTGCATTAAGAAACTGTTACAGCTTCACAGCAAATGTACTATCAAGCATGTGTTGTACCAGCTGAGTATCAGTATTAGTTGAGTATCAGTACTTAGTTGACTGCATGCTTAAAATGGGCATGTGAAAGTAACTTATTTATAGAGATTTGAATGTTCTTTACTTATCCTAGTCAGTCAACTTCTTACTTTCCTTTTAAATTTGCTAGCCCTCATATTTGTGTAGTTTATTTTCTCCGACTTCCTAACATAAGCTATTCTGAGGCAAACAGAAGATAACCAGCATGCTTTGGTGCTTTACTGTGACCTAACTGAAGGCAGCTGTGAAATGGTTCCTGATCATTTGGTCTGAAACCAGGCTGTATGCAGACCTCAGCTGGATATGGAGTGTTTAGTCATAGCAATGTTATTCTCTGTGCTTATGAGACTGAAAGAGGGCAGGGGCACAGTGCTAACAGTGCAGGGAACATGTATGAGAAATTCTCCACTTGTATTTTTAAGTAACATTTCCTTCACCAACCATGAAAATTTACAAGCTGCCAAGGTAAAGCAAAACATCCCAGCTAAGAGCCACAGCTCTGGCACAACAGATGTCAAAAAGCATCAAGCATGTGTGAGTGGATTGGACCAACAGATCTTGAAGCAGCACCACTTACCCTCGGACTGCTGAGAGGACTGGTGGAGAGCCCAGACGATGCTCCACTGATTGACCGAGACCTGAATGGACACAACAAGGAAAACATCCCTCAGAAAAGCTGGACAAGTAATAACCCTGAACACCAGCCACCACAGGCACAGGCATGAAGTGAGGAGGAGGAGGGAGGCTGTCACTGGAAAAGGATGTAACTATCCTTTTCCTTCCTTTCACTATTGTCACTTTTTTTCAGTTGTTCCTCTCTCAAATGAAAAAATGCTGTTGTTCAGGAAGAATCCCTTTTGATTAAGGCAGTTGCTACTTTCTTTTTGGTCATCAAACACATGGAAGCTACTAGGTCTGCTCTATGCAAGTTGAACAGCTCAATTCAAAAGGATGGCAAAGACATTCATACTTGTGCTAAGAATTCTGCTTTGCACAGTGCTGCTGGTTACAAAATGAGACTTTCTGTCACAGGCAACATGGAAAAGCACCATGTGAACAAGGCAAAAAGGTAGGGAGTTATTCCAGATAATAATTAAAACCCCAAGTCCCCCTGAATCGAGCACACAATCATTTCTTATGTGATGACTTCCCACTGAACTCAAAGATTGCATTGGCTTAGCCCTTTCTAGCTTCTCACTGATTCACATCTTTGCTCTCCAGTGAGATTTCTTGCTGCTGCATTAAGCAAGCCATGTCTTCTGTGTGAATAATGAGCTTTTGTTGATGACTTTACTAATATCAAAATTACAGCTCAGTGTCCTCAGAAACAGGCCAGTCAAGGGAGAGTGAACTGTCCTATCTGCTGACAAAGTCACCTATACTGTTAATGGTCTCATGCTCTCCAGCAAAGGCCACCTATGAAAATTGTCAGCTGCTGACAATAAAATGTACAAATGTGCTATGCTAAATGTGATGGAAGAGCAGACAGGGCAGACTGCACAAACATTTCAGCAAAGGAAGTTTCTAGGAGGAGAACTACCTTGCAGAAAAAAATCCCCACATCTTATTTGTGATTATACATGAGTGAGCCCCAGAGGCAGTTGCTTTCTATCCTTTTTCAAAAGAAGGAAAGTTGTCTTGAAGACTGTAACATCTTACAGGAGAGAATTTGGCTAAGAACTTATTTGTTCAACAACCACCATGCAGCAATATGCCAATATACAGCAAACCTACCAATGTTTCCTACCTATTATAGCCTAGCTACCACAAGAGCCATGAAAGCAATTACTTGCCTTCAGGTAACAAATATGAGAAGGTGAAATTCCTGTAGAAAACCAAGTGCATGGGTGTACGTGTTTCATTACGTGTCTGACTGTGTTTACACACATAAATATTAAAAATTTATATAGGTCAGATACTTGATGTCAGCTTATACATAAAAATATAAAACAACTTCAGACCATAAGCTGTATCAGTTTATTCTCTTCAGCTGTTGTAGAATAAAACAGAAAAATGGTCTCTAAAATGGTTTCCCAGACATTTATTAGAAAATAAGTTTGAGTAGTAGAATTCTTTGAAAAAAGTGAACTGCAAAAGAGGAAATATTTCCAAGGAAAGAATAAGCTACAACTGACCACAATGGCAGCTTCTGTTTTCTCTACTTGTATCCTCTCCCCTAATGATTTTCTTTGTATCCCATTGCAGTTTGTCCATCACACTAAGTAGGTGAAAACCAGAAGCCCACTCACAGCATGCTTTTTTGGCCAGATTAAATCTCAACTGGCACCACAAAAATCTGAGGCACTCATTGAATTCAGAAAATTCCCACTTAGGTTTTTTTTCTTGTACCCTGCTGCAATCTGCCCATCATAGTGCAGCAGTAAAAAACTAGAGGCTCACTCTTGGTATTCTTTCACACTAGATTAAGCCTAAATTTGTACCATCAAGATCTGGGGCACTCATAAAGGTTTATGCAAAGTAATTTTAAGGGGAGAACTGTCTGCTCTTTTGAAAGACTACTGTATGTGCCTTTCCTATAAGTGAAGTAGCTGACTGCACCACAGATGTGTCATGCAGATGGGATGCCCATTTACTTAAAATGTTCCTTGCATGAATCATCAGGAAAAGCTTCTTCCAAACTATGAATTACAAGATGAGTCTATAGATTATTTTGGACAAATGTGGAAGGCATTCAGGTGCCCAGAGATGCAGTTAAACATCAAATTAAAGGAGATGTTCCCATCAACTCTTAGTTGTGGTGGGAACGTCCTCTCTGACACTCACCTGAATTCCAGGACACTTGATTAAAAGTTCCACTCTGCTATTTCCTTTTTGCAATCAGGTGTTTCCAATAGTCCTGAATTCTCCCTTCCCAACCCCACTGCCTCTTATTTTTTACAAAAATGATCACACACATGTAGGGGCAGATTATGACAGTCCCCACCTCCCAAATCCCAATTCTTTATGGGAAGCAACATTTGAAAATAGTTGTTGTGTACTGTGCTTTCATCCAGCCTAGGAGCCTGAGGCAGGGGACATAACAGAGAGTTAGTATGAAATCCTCCTGGAAATGCATTCAGTATCCACATGATTGCTACTGAACAAGATTTACTTCTGCTGCTGATTTACATGCAAAATACGTAAGAAGTAAAGTAGGCCCTATAGCAATCTTCAGTTTGTCCACACTGGAAGTAGTATATAGGAGCAGTGGAAAGAGTTTAAAGAAGCCTGTGTTTAATTTAAGTGTCAGAGTGAAAAGAGAGTTGTACACTTTCAAAACTCTTTTACCAGAAAGTGGTGGTAATAGGATATGACACCAAGACTGAGGAGATTTTCCTTGCATCTTCCTAATTTTAACAAACCTCCCATAATTTACCTTTACAAATGGGATATGATTCTCAAGCTGGCTATAAAAACTCAGTACTGTGGCCTACTGCGTGCTTCCGTACTCCAGTATAAAAAGTGCTAACAAGCAAAAATGACAGATTTGTCCCTCTCATCAAGATCATCTCAGCTGAGCAATGCTATAATTCAGTTTGTTAAAAAAACCAACCACATGCACTGCTCCTGTATCTCAGAGACAGGTGGACAGAACTGGGACAGGGCCAAAAGAAAGGAATGACTACATTTGATTATGCTGAAATGCTGCAATGAAAGAACAGGAACTTAAATTTTTAGACCTCCAGAAAATGAAAGTCTGAGGCCCTACTGGCAGTACACTGGTATAGGAGACTCATATGTCTTATGTGTGGAAAGAGGTATGACATCATCTCCATGCCTAGCACTACATTCCTGTAGTGGGAAGTAGTTATTAGTGCTAACCTCCTAAGAGTCTTTACAGGCATTAAATGTTACTGGAAGTATTAAATCTATAATTATTCCAGTAACTTAATACTAAATGCATCAATCCAGTTAAGTGTGAACATTGTGCGTGACTCATTTTGCTCTGTGTTTTGCATTCCTGCATGCTTGTGCAGTAACTCAATGAAGTCATCAAAAGGCTGTTGGAAATAAAAGCAGGAAGCTCAGTGCAGTTGCTCAGATAAAGAGCATTCCCTCAAACACAACTGCCAGATTTAGAGACCCAAGAAGAGACTCTTTAGTTCCTCACAAAGTGACACAGTTGTTTTGACAAGCCTGGAGAGAGGAATTCAGAAACCCTAAAACATAAGGGAGGCAGACCCAAGGTTTAGGAGGAGGAAGATGTAGAGGGCACTCTAAACATAAGGTGGACACTGAGATCATTGCAGGCTATTTCTCCCATTCCATAGACTGACAATAACCTGGAGACAGCTGAGCTATGAAAGAGAGAGGCAAAGGACTGAAACAAAATGTGCATGTGTGGGCTGTAGTTTTTAGCTGTTATGATTTCATACCTTATTCAGTCTATTTGATAACTCAAAGTATCAAAGTTAAAAGGTCCTTCATTTTAAAGTAATTTTTTACTCATTTTAGCCAGCTGCTGTCAAGAGGAAGCCATGTGAGGGCCAGTTCATGCTGCACCTGTGCTCTCTTACTGGTGAAACTGAGGGGCTTGAATCCAGTTTCCAGCTGGTTTCAGAGAATGCAGAATTGGAAACAGGAGACAGTAGAGCACAGCTGGCCTGGTAACTGCACCACACATGTAACACATGTACAGAGCATCTCTCCATCGCCCTTCTCTCAGATCAGTTCCCAAATGCTTTAAACAGAGCCCCTGTAGGACACACCAGTACAACACAAAGACTTCACAGCATGAATTTAACATTTAGGTCAGATTTGACATTTGTTTCTTCTTTAAATAACCATTTCCTAGAACTTTTGGTACCTTGTTGCAGTCCCAGCAGAACTTGCTTTCATAGCACAGTTTTACCAGGATGCTGATCACAGCCTCTTAGCTGGTCAAGCTGGAGCCATGCTTCCAAGAAGGGGAACCTGCAGCATGCATGCAGCAAGCAGTGATGCATCAGGCTCGTGTCCCTGGGTGAAATGCCTTAGAAATTTTGCATTGGTATGATTCCATGTGTGGTTTTGAAAGTCATTCCAGAAAATACCCAGCCAAACTCTTATATGCTTCAAGCAGGAATTAGGTGGAATTTGATACTTCTCTTTCTCCGCTCACTCAAAGCCAGAAAAATCTAAACTGAAACTTCAGAGAATGATACCCCTGACAATGACCTGAATTAACATGCAATAGGTGAGCAGTAAGGCTGTGTTAAATTTCATCATTCTTACTTTTGGGTGTCTGAAAGGTACAAACTGTGCTTCCTCACACCCTCATTCAGGGAATATGTATAGAATACATTGGATGTTCCACTGTCTTACATTCCCAACCATGCAAATAACACTGTGACAGCTCTTACTGGGAATACTCATGCTTGAGTCAGAAGATCTGCTCATGGAAATAACCACTTCTAAGATGAAGCCTTACAGAGAGTGCAGAGGAAGGAGTGCAGTGTTGGTAACATACCTCTTCTTCCTTTCAGCCCATACAGACGGTGATGCTGAACAACACCATTCCCCTTAATTGGCCAATTATACTAAAGTTCCATTTATAAATGGTTTAGAAAGAATTAACAGATATTGAAGCACGCTGCACACATGAGAAGTAAATGTTACTGGTGCTAATTAGCTTTCTCAATATGTACCCTCTCAAGAAGTTTTTACTGTAGTCTGTAATGATCTATTACAATGGTTTTATTAAATCATTTATTAATATACTATTCTCCTTCTCTTAAGTATTTATAAATGGAACTTTAATTTGAAGTGTGACTGCATTCTTAGTTGTACCTATACTGCCTTTAAAAAAATACAGAGCTTTGAAGATATATCTGTCTCTAGGGCCATCTGTTCACCTCTTAAGAAAACATATTCTAAAAAGAGAGGGAATACCCAGCATTTTTAAATTAACACGGATGGGATTAGCTTTCATTTAAAATAAAAAAAAAAAAAGGAAAAGAAGAAAAGCGGATAAATTAGGATCCAAATTAACTGGAAAATACCAAACAAACACAAAAGTGCTAAACAGAGAATGGAGAGAATGGGTTTTGTTCTCAGAAGGTGTCTGGTATCCACACAGTGTCTGAGGATAGTTTTCTGTGCCCACAGACATTGAAATAGAGGGACAAATAAGAGAACAAAAAAAGAAACCAAAAGTAAATTATATGGAGTGTGACTCCAACATAAAAGCATACAAACACACACAAAAGCACCAAAAATGCTTCTTCCCACATCTCTCTCTCTCTCTCCCTGCTGTAAAGCCTCAGTCACTGAAGCGTACCAGCCTGTATTGTATTTGGAAATTGCAAAGGAAAACTTTCTCTACAAAGTTACAACAGGTCCCGCAAGCGGAATAATCCAAAACTAGAGCTTACCCCAATGGATCAGCACTCGCCATCCTCGGAAAGGGAAAATAAAGAGAGAGGGAGAGAGAGAAAGAAAGAGAGAGGGGTGTGGAGGCAGGTGGAGAGAAGAGTAGGAAAAGCAGAGTGAAATACTGTTCGGAGAACTGAACGGTCATAATCATTGCCACTGGTGCCTAAGTCTTTCCAGAGACCAGGAACACTAGGGGGACAGTTTAATTGACCAGAAAACAACTTTTGTCCCACTCATATATTGCAGACACATCCAACTTTGGCACTGGGGAATATGGAGAGGCACATACTAAGGTTGCAAAAAAAAAAAAAAAAAAAAAAAAAATCCCAGCCAACTCCAAATTAAAGCAGTCAGCAGAGCAATGGGGTTCATACTTCATGCAGCATTTCTTCTCTGCCTCTTCTCTTACATAAGGCACAGCTGTATCACACTGTTATCCAGGAAATTGTTCTTTTTGTCCCCAGTTTGTTCAGTGCAGTGTCCCTCTGTCCCCCAAGCTGGCCTGGTAAGAACTACTTTTTTTTTGCCATGAATGAACTGTGAAATGTATTGGTTATTAAAGCATGCATTTCTGAGCCAGCTTGGGAGCCCAGGGTACAAGATTGTAGCTCAAGCTGTGAATCTGCTTTGATACTGCCTTATTAGTCATGATGGTCTTATAGTCAGGAATTCAGATCAGCTAGAACGTACCAGCTCAGCAACCCAGCACTTATCTCTGTGGATGCCATCTTGTGCTCCAAGAACTCATTTTTCATTTAAAATAAATTCAGTCTCTGGGTCTTGTAGGTTGCAAAGGAAATCTTTCAAATGTGAATGGAGAATAAATCAATGCTGTGCTGAAAAGAGTCTGAAAAGCAGTTCTAAAAGCAGACTGAATCTCTGGCACACTGACATTGAAGGCTAGTGACAATTGAAAACGTCAGTATTCTTAATTCTTATCTACTAACCAAAGCATTCAAAATGGAAATAGAATAGTTAGGTTATTAAGTTTTCAAGGGTGCAGGTAAGCAAACTCAGGAAAGTGTCACCACCTTTTCACATTAACAAAGATTAGATTAGAAATAAAAAACCAGTTTGGTGTTACTAAGCCAAATTATTTTCAAGTTGGATGCAACGCTTTTTTTCCTCTCTGTCACCTTCTCTCTCTCATTCTCTCCATTTTCAATAAGAGGCTCCCAAGCTGCCAAAGCTACCTCTGGCTGGGTGAGGAAAATCCATTCGCCACAAGACAGAAATGCCAAATTTAATATATGCCCAGTAGATTTCACAGTTTACTGCTCAGTGCAACTAGCCATGCCTCCAGTTACATCAACATTGCAAATGCTGGGCTGAGCCACCAAGGCAGTTTTGAGAACAGTTCAAATGAAAATGTAGTCAGAATAGGACAAAAAAGCTGTTGTGCTATGCATTGATAGAGAAGTGGAAAGAAGCATTACAGTAAGTTCTTTTTCATGTGTTTGAGTGAACACTCCTTTTATATTTCAGCCAGTGGAGTGCAAATTTGGGTAAGATCTAATTCATATATATACAAATATATGTATATATTTATATTTATATTATATGTATATATTTCCTATATATTTAGGAACAAATGCTGTCCTCAATTGTACCTGTACCAGTCTATCTACAGTGATGTAACTGAGAAGAGCAAATTGATACCCATTGTACATACTGGAACCTGTGTGTATATTTATACAGAAAATACACCCATATTCACACATGCACAATAGTCAAATGTATATAGAATGGGTGTAAGAAGGTTCAATAATGTTTCTTTCAAGTCATTTTCCCAACGGGAAGGCACTGAAGAGGTTAACAAAGAGAATGGAAAGCAAATTGACAATAGGGTAAAGAAAAGGGTAAATGAGGTTAAAAAAAAATGAACAATCCCAGGACACAATAGACCCAGAAGCGCAGACATGTGCATTCCCTATAATACTGAAGCAAGTGAACTACGGAGCTGCAGCAACCCAGATACAGAAGAAGAAAAGCACTGAAAGAGGGGGTGAAAGAAAGTCAGAAATAAAAAGAAAAAGAAAGGGACAGTGGCCTCAGCTACTAAGACAACCATGTGCATCTAGAGGGAAGGGACCCTTAAAGATGCAGTATTCCTTTAAAAAAGGTATCATAAAATTGGACAATTAAACACTGAACAAAAATTTGATGGCCACCCTGATTATGTGACCCTATTTTGCTGGGGTCCTCTTTGCTGCCTTATCCCTTCCTTTCATATGGTTATGCGCAGATCTAGAGTCCAGGTTCTCTACATTCCTACCACTGAGGTCCTTCATTTGAACTCTTAGAAGTGGGAGGCAGGTAAGATTACAGTGAATGTGGTCCTGAAAAATTCAGCCTGGTCCTTGAATGAGCAGGACTGTGGGTGATCTTCATGCAGTGCTCTAACCTTCTCCTGCTGTCTATTGAGAGGGAACACAAAATGCCTATGTGGATTTAAGAAATTCCCACAGAAGATATGGAAGTGCCATTTCTTCTGTCCTAACACAGTTGTAGCAGCTGCCAGAGAAGGACAGAGGGCAAAGGAATGCTGCTCAGAACATCGGCTTAAAGACTCCTGCCAAAGATATAATTTCTGCATCTCTTTTACTGCACCTGATTTCTAATTGCTATGAAAACACTCATCTTTGGAGTAACTTTAGACTAACTTTTAATGCAAGAAGTGCCACATGTTCAAGAACAGAACTTACATGTAGGGAGTATCAGAGAAAGGAACAGGAATTTCCATGTCTGTGCTAACAGTCCAGGAAAGCCCAGCCACTAAAGGCTGTATAACCACTACTTCTTCATGGCTGTGAAACTACAAGGTTGCTAACAATTCAGGTCCAATCCAATGCTTGTTGGTATTCTGGCATCTTAGAGAGGGTGCTTTACACATGAGGCACAATCTTTCCTGCAGAAGCACGATGTTCCTCACTGTGGCAGGCTCAGGACTTGAAACACTGACCACAGACTGTCGCAGACTCCAAAAGGTCAAAACAGTCCCTCACACATCCTGCAAATCTCCTGAGGCTTAAAGGCCACCTTCATCTCTATACAGAAAGATTTCTATGAAAGGAGGAAATGGAAATAAGAATGGTTTCCAAGTCCATTGGTTCCTTTAAGGAAGCCATTGCTTCTCCCTTTTTGAATCATATGCCACACTCAGAACCTTTGGGTAAACTAAGTGTTTGTCCAAAATGTGTAAGGATTACATTTTGATGAAGAATTATGCTTTGGGATGCCGGTTTTCAACACAGAGAAAAATTCTCTTCCTCTGAGACCAAAATTTTAGAAACAACATGTACACTAAAAACCTTCATAAAAGTAGGAACTTTTTTTATGTGTTCATGGACCCACTTAAGTCCACTTGAAGTCCATAAATGTGGTGGCCTACCTGTCTTCCATTGTGCCTCTGTTGACAGTTGGGAGTTACCCTCTGTGTTGTTCTTCAGCATCTGTCACTTGAACTCCTAGATTAGAATCATCCTCCAAAACCCCTTTTTTCAATCATATTTTCCTCTTGTGTCCTCTGGGTAGTCTTAAAGAGTTTTTCTCTTACCAGAGGTCCTTAATACTTTGTCTATCAGATTGAATTTCCGAAGTTTCCAACACTGCTGTCACTCACTCAGTTGTGCTGCTGTTTCTAATGCTGGGAATGGAACATTTTGGGCTTTCCTCGTGTTTTATATTCCAATCCTTCCCAAAGAAATCTTAAGCAAATACATCTTCTACCCTAGGCAGAACTTCTTCTCATGGCAAAACTGAACCAGAAATAGCAGTAGGATGAAATTTTAGTGGGGAAATCATTGGTACAGTCCAAGGCTGCGCTGGGGATAGCCTCAAATGAATGGTACTGTACGAAAACATACATAGCATGGAGTTGTAAATATCCCACCCTCTTTGCTTCTCTCTAAAGAGAAAAGAGAGAACAGCTCTGTCCCCACACAGAGAAGGTAAGTACTGCATCTTTAAGGTCTCAGCAGTGAGGTAGAGGAGAGGAACATATTGTCAGTTTTTATACCTTTCTTCTTTGTTGAATTTGGGATTGGCTTCAGAGATATCCAGGCTTTTACTGAACATTGTTTTACTATGGCAGGAACAAAGCGAGAAAACACAGTTACTAGTGTGGACATTTTTATAAAAGAGAGTCACCTGTAGCAATGCTGGACATCCAGCCCCCCAACCCATCCTCCCCTTTTAAGCAGTGCTCTGAAAAACCTTTCTTTTACTTTACAGTCATGGCTGACGCCTCCATGGTGCTCAAGTTTGTTATCTTCCCCTGACTTCCGAGGTCTAAGATGACTTCCCCCATGCATACTTCTAAACCCTGCTCTCCCTTATCCAATTTAAAACCCAGGTACCATCTACTTTGTCACAGTGTCCAGGGAAAACAGAACATGCCTGAAGGCATTAATTGCAAAGCATTCATTACTCACGACTTTTCCAGAAGACCTCAGCACTAAGTATACTCTCAGAAAAGGTTAAAATCAGACCATAGAGCCTCTTAGAGGAACAGTAATCCATTTTGTGTTCCAATTTGTAGGGTCCATTACCACTTTACTCCCAACTCTCTTCCCTATACTCAGCATATAGAGAAATGCCCTTCTTTCTCATCTTGGGTCTGAATCCCTGCAGCTTAGAAGTGAAATTCTCTTTGCTTTGCTAAAAGGGCAGCTCTCTGTAATATATTTCACTGGTAATATGCCTCACTGTTTCACAGAACACTGCTTCCTAATGTTAGCTGATCTCTCATGCAAGCTCTCCACTTCAAAAACCAGAAGAAAATGAATAGTTAATGAAGCCCATTTTAGAATGGTTTTTGGACTCTCACAGCAAAGCTGATGAATATTTCTGGCATATCCCCACCGGATTCTAGCTCCCATGGAATTCTTCCTAGTCTGTGTGACTTTAGCACAAGGGACAAATTAGCTGATGTTAATCTAAGCTCAGAACCTACTCCTTTTCTTCTGACATTTCAATGAAATACCAGATAGTCTGAGAGGTGGGGATACCAGAACAGCAGAAGTAATTAAGATATTATTATGAACCCGTTTAGTTGACAAGTAGCAGAGAAGCCCAAGAATTAACAAAACTTAGTCACCAGTTTTAGAGGGGCAAGTGTTTGTGCATACCAACTTTGCCATTTGCAAAGATCCACTGGAGAACACCTGGAGAGGTCGGCACAAGCATTTCAAGGAGTCTGTAAGCTCCGTAGGCAGCTTTTGTGTGAGTTTCCCTTGTCCATTATTCAAAACCAAGTCACTGAAGGATTATGCTTTTCACTTAATACCTTCTCAGCCTATAGGGCTGGAGGCTGCCAAGTTTTAAATTTCAGTGGAAAGATACGCCCTAAACAAGTCAAGGCCGAACATTTGTAGGGCCCTCATATGGTTACCAAAAGCACAGATCATGATACAGACATGTAAACTTGAGGTTGTAACATAAATCCTCTTTATGCAAGCAAACATCTGTTTACTACTGGGAAAGAGGACAGTAGGAATAAATTACAAGACATTTGGGTGTGTTTTGCCTACTGGTTAGAAGTGTATATTTGCCAGCTCAAGGATGAAGCAATGCCACTGTCTCCAGATGTTTACACAAGTCATCTGTGTCTAAACAGGAGACCTGACTCCATGGTCAATCTTCCTATCCTACTGTAGGATAAAAGCACTGAATAGTCATCTCTTGGGATAAAAAAAAAAGTAATTCTTAAAAAAAGCAGCCACATTGGGGATCTAAACCCTACTGCTGTAAAATCCACTGTCAGTGGGTCATTTCACGGAATATAATATGCAGCTAGCCATTAAAAATCCCCATTCTTGGTGGAAGGCACTTGTCACTTTGTTACTGGCTGTTCTGACAGATGGTGCCCCATCAGCAATGCATCGTCCCCAGACACTCCGCATGCACTGGGGTTCGTTAATGAAGCCAGTTCGTGTTATAAACGACTGTGCTGCCAGCAACACAAAATGTGTCGTTGTCATCTCTGGATGCGGATGGGATGAATTATGGAAGCTCACACATGGAGTAAAATAACATCTTCCCTTTAACCCCTTCGAAAACAAGCACTACATGCCCATCATCATCAATCATGGTGTTATTACATCCCTTTCTCCACCCTTAATCACACTTTTATGTCCATCCCTGACTTGTGGCATGCATTGCCCCATATCTCTTTCGTCCTCGCAGGTTTTGCTTCCACCTTAGGCCAAACCCCTTTGTTTCTGATATGTAGCCTGGATATATCTCTGCTCTGAACTTACCCCAGACCTTTTGACTTCAACTATTTCCTTGTGTGCAGAATCAAGTGAGACATTTAAAAGCAGAAGAAATACTTTGGATACCAAGACACAGCTTTGCCTCTTTGGGCTTCTGAATCCAAAGTCAAAGTCAGAGCTGGAAGAAAAAGTTTCAGCTCTCAGAAAATGCTGTGATCAATTTAATATCTCCTGTTTGTTCCATCCAGTGGGACACTCACTGTGAAGGAGCCTTGGGGTGGGAGAAGGTGATTTGCCTCTGCCTGGCTCTGGGAGCCTCATGTCCCATGCATCTCCCAGCAGCAGAGTAAACACTGCAGGTGGAACAAGGAGTCAGTGTTGTGCTCATGTATACTCCTTTGAGACCTGTGAGGAACACTGAGCACACCCTGTCCTGAACACTTCCTTCACCCACACCTCACTTCAAATCACATATTTGAGACAGGTTTCCAACCTACAATATGTCAAGAAGGCTTTAAGGCAGTCTCAAGGCCACATATCCAGTTTGAAATAAGTCCTAGCAGATTCTGAAAATCACCACTCTTTCTTCACTGCAGATAGAACTGTAACAATTGCCAGGAAAGGTTCCAGCAATTCTAGGGTCTTCTGGAATATCTATGGAATTATTTCATTATTTCATGTTCTTCTCCCAGTTCTCAATCAGCAAAGGGAGCTTCTGGGCACAGCAGTTTGTTGTTTTTTTTTTTTTTTTCAAACAGACCTTAAGAGCTGAACAAGTAAAATATTATGTCGAAACTGAAACAGAAGTTACATCATCATCATCATCATCATCATCATCATCATCATCATCATTTATATATGGGAAGTGCTCTCTTATATTGACTGATTAATGCAAGTGTGAAACTAAATTCATGTAGCTTCCCTTAGGCCAGTCATAGGGACTGAGGAAACAACTTCCATGGTTCACATAAGTGAAGTTTCACAGTTCACCTACACTCCCACAACTTCCCTTGAGAAGATACCATTTTCCTCTGGTGTTTCTCCACACTTTTCTTTGATAGAAAAGAATAAAATTACACATATTCCATCACTTTCCAAGTATGTGGTGATTTATGTGCCATTTCAGATGCATGCTGGCTCTGACAGCACATTTTGGAGGCATCTACAGATGCCTGGATGGGGCTTTTCAGATTCGAGTTGTTTTGATGACATGGAGCATGATGTTTATTTAACTTCAGATGCCCAAAAGCTAGGAACCTAATCCAAGACAGTCACCTAGATTCCTGTTGTAGGCTCTGGAGACAGAGAAGAACAAGCAGAAGGTAACTTCTCCTGTTTGACAGGACACATGTTTCTGAGACCTCCCAAAGCCCTTATGTGTCCCCATTGCCCAGTCAGCCTGTATCACTGCATGGTCATGTCCTCAACAATTAAAACCAGGTGAGATAAGTCTTGCCCAGAGGACATGGTGACTTCCTGAGAATTAGCTGCAAGCAAAGAGAATGCTTAAGCCCCTGGCAGGACTTCTGGTCCTGTGTGCACAAGCACTGCTGGCTGGCAGATCATGTTGCAAATGTGGCTGGAAGTTGTAATGGGTGCTGGTGCGAACAGAAAAGCCCCAGAGCTCCTTTGTATGTATAACACAATGTGGGGGGGGGGCAGACCCAGGCAGGCAGGACTCCTGGGTGAAGCAGAGACCCACCTCTGTCCATGTTGTGCCATTTCAATTGCTCTGCGAGCAGGAACTGGGGATCCACCATCTGTCACACTGAGAACCTCCATGGACTTCCTCTCCGGCCGCCGCTTCCCGTGCCTGTTCAGCATTGGGGAGTCCACGCGCTTCCTGGGGGGATCTGCACGGAAAGAAAATGCTGTCAGCTGAATTTAGGTGGGACTTACCTCACCTAGGCTGGCTAAATCCTCTCTCAACAATTTCACTCTCACACCTCCCTTACAAAGACAGATCTCTTCAGGATGGAGGTGAACATTTGCAGTCTCTCCCTTCTTCCAAATTTACAAGCATTAAGACATAAATTGCAATCTACCTGCAGAGGGAAGGTGCCCTGCCACTGCCCTGAAGGTATCATGAGCACTGTAAAATGGAGGTAAAACTATACCATAGCTTGCAGAAATTAGCTTACAAAGCTGATAACAGTAATAACAGGATGATACAAGGTGACAGCATGGGCTATAGCACAAGCTGTTAGGCAGAGCATGAGCCATCTAGGGATCCTGTGTATGTACTCAGGTTGCTAGAGCTTGCCTTCCACATCCCTGCTAGCCAGATTAAATGTGACACAGGGACATGAGTACACTCAAAATTCAGAATTGCATTCTGCTCTGAAAACATATCCCCTTTTTTGCATCTTCAAGATAGATTTCAGGTTTTTCCCACTGATTTATATTTTTTGTCCTTCAGAGGCATTACAAATTAAACATGCTTGTCTACCAGAGATGAATCTTCAATGAGAGCCACACCAACTTTTATTACTATAGTAAATGAAATGCTTTACACTTTTTATTGTGTAACAATTCTATGAGGTATCAAAGTGCTACTTTAGCTTTGCAGAGTGAAAACTGAGATATAAGACTGAGATATTTAAAGGTAATTAATTCCTAAAGATGTTGACAAACATTTACTGAGGTTCTGAGGAGCACTTAAATTGTTCTGGAAAGAGTCTTTAGATACCAAAATGCATTGCAGAAGATGACTTGCGAAATCATCCACACCTTCATGGTGAAGCAGGGAACCAAATACAGACCTGCTGAGATGTTTTACTGCTAACACCTCTCATGGCAGCAAAACAATATAAAGGAGAAGTGCATAAAAAATACAGAAGGATTTTCTTTCCTCAGGTTGGACTACTTCAGTTCCCTGCCTCTATTTATAGATACATTTTTAATTTTAGTGGAGAGTGACCACATGCAAAAGAAGGCATCCTTCACTCCTATTGTTAAGAAAGAAGCTCACAGTGTCCAGTCCTTAAAGCTTCTTCTTCTGCCAGGATTCCTGTGCAAAACCAGAAATACCACACTTGATGATTCTACCTCTACTGCCTGCTTTTTATTATCCTGCCCATCTCACACCCCCTATATACTTGTTTCTTCTCTCTAACATCATGTTTTTTAGAACAAGATCTCTTTGAAGCAGAGCTTATCCTTGAAACAATGAGCATAAGCAAAGATGGTTCAATGCAAATGGATTAGTGATAACAGCTGACCCCATTACAGTATTACCCAAGTATTCTTTGTGTTAGCAGTAATAATGTTCCTCTTAAAAGTTAATTAGAAAAAAGTGCAGTTGTATCTCACTCTATTTCAAACCCTATCCAGTAACAAAAAGATAGCAGAAAATGCTATAGGCAATGACCTCCAGATAAGAAAAAAAAAAAAGAGTGCATAAAGCTGACAGAAAAACAAAGGGAGATAAACCAAAGAGAGCGTTCATACTGTGTGACTTCAGCTGCATACATGTAAATGGTCAAAAGTAAACTAGGATAAGGTTTAGATATTTCAAACTCCTTCTTCAAGCAAGTTCTGTGGTTCAGGAGTGTATCTGCAGCACAGTAACACACATAACAAGGATATTCACAGTGTATATATAACAGAAAATGGATACAAGTTTTGTAGAAGGATATCAGACAAAAAAGGAAGGTAAAATAATGCAGTTTAAAAGAAAAGAAGATGAAGAAAGCATAAAATGTCAAAAGAATGGTGATGAATAAGCTGAAACAATAGAAGCTAAACAAGAAAGAGAAAAAGACAAGAAAAATATGAACAGATATTTTAAAAGTCAATTTGATCCATACATGTCCAAAACAGAAATAGAAATTCAGCCGAGTGACATTTACAAAAGTGACAGGCCATTTTTTAAAAAGCTGGACTTTAAAAGACAGCAAATAAGAGATCTGAAGAGGAATTAGCTAAAAACTTGAATGACAGTCTTTTGTCCAGCCATCAGAAAGAGAAAACCTGAGAGAAGGACATTAGCCAGAGGGGCCATGAGGGAATCAACAGAACAATTGAGGAGGAGAAGGATATCGATAACAAGCTAAATGATTCTTTTATATCAGTCCTTCCTGCTTAAGATGCTGGAAGATACTGATTTCTAATCTATATTTTAAGCTATCAATGACAGAGAATATGCAAAAAGAGCAAGTGGTGAAACACACCTAAAAATTCAGGAACAGCAATTCACAAAAGTTGGATGGAAAATACAACCAAATATTGTACTGCAAATAATGCAGTAATACATTGCATTAATATGGTTGAGCTTCTAATAAAGGTATTTGATGCCTATTTAAAACTGGCTACAATCCTACACTACACATGGACGAGACTTGCAAGTATTGTACATACTTTTTAGAAGGGTCTGATTAAGAAATGACAGGGTACCATCACTGTCAAGTCTAAAGATACTAAAGAATTAGTTAAATACACACCCATCCTGTCATAATGACTAAAGTGGTGCCTTACAAAAGCTGTAGAAGACTTTTGCAGAAGCCCAGAAATTAAAAATAGGAAAATCTCCAGTATTTGCCCTTCCTTCTTTGACTCTCTGGACATGGTGCAAAAAACATCAAGCAGTAGTCCAGTGACAGTGACAGTATTAAGGATGCATTTTCCCTTTATTTCACATCAGAAAGGCAAAGCCATTCCTAAGGATTTTTACATATGAAGATTGAATCATATAGGTAATGATCCAATTATAAATCCACCTTCTCATGGAAGGTGGGAAATAAAGGTTCACCTTCTGAGTTTGGATAAGGCATCTCTATCCTCTGTATCTGTTCTGGTCCAACCTTTTGTTCTCTGGTTAACTAAGAAAATTTACCCCACAAAATCCTTTTTCTCAAGGAGACATTAGTTGACATTCATTCCTTTTACTGAGAAGTTTCTCATTCCCCAGTTTTCAAGTAAAGAAAATGGAGCTGCACACTAAAAATGTTGGAAGTAGCCCTTCTTGGCCCTTGGAAGAAACTTCATACAGCTGAAACAGACAAAGGGACACCAGAAGAAAGGTCAAGCTGTAGCTGGCCATATTTTTACTTGTATCCATCCTTTCTGAGACTTAATATGCCAACAAAGAGGAAAAAGCAAAATACTCTCAGATGCTTTTTTTTTTCTGGCAAGAGCTCAGACAATGCACAACTCTCATGAAAATGGTTTCTTCAACCTGTTGTTATTAAACTGTTACTTGTTTTCTTCTTTTCTTTGTGCAAGGCCATTGCTAATGGCTAATGATGAGATACTCATCAGACACACCACTGCTCCTAACTAAACCTTGCCCCATGTTCTCACAGATACTGCAGGGAACAGAGGACATGGAAATGCCCTGTGGAAGAAGAAATACAATACACAAATGCTCAAAGAATAATGCTCAAATGTGCAGCTGAGGCACATAGATACAGTCAGTATTTCCCTGTTAGGAAACATTTTCACTCCTTGCACAAAAATATACAAGAGTGGACCATGATATTTCAGTTCAAACCATGAAAATACTTTGGCATGTGGAAGAGATATATGATGCATTTCGGGCATAACTAGATATTCACTTAGATGCTGGGTTTGAAGATTCTAGAGTCACCTTGTTTCTTTTCTTATGACAAAAGCATTTCTAAAACAAGATGATGCTGTCCTTACATGGCAGGATAATCTGTTTGAGTCAAAAGCTGATTAGCAGAGTGCTAGATGACAAACTGCACAGAGCAAGGGGCTTTTGACCACAGGACCTGCAGCTGGCACAGCTACCCATCTTCATCAGGATCCCTGCTAACATGCTCTCTGTAGCTCCATCCAGGTAGGAGTTTAAAAATCGCAGTGTTAACTAAGAACTTTCATTTCTTCCCCCACAGAAGAGATTTCCCTGCAAAATTATAAGGCCTGGAGCCTGGAACTTGGACAGGTTAATAATTCAATGAAGCATTAACAAATGCAGTGCAATATAGCACTGCCCTCAAAGCTTTTGAGATTCCAGGCTTTCCAGTGAAAATAAAGGGCACTTTGCTTCTAGTCTTCAAAGTGCTGAAGTACAATACCTGAAAACCACCACACTTCTAAATTCTGTTTCAAATCATTGCTAGAAGTGACTAATCCTTTATTAAACTTGTCTGCAAATCAAAAGTCACTCATATAGTTAGCTCCTTGGGGAGTAGTTTTCCTGTTGTCTGGATTAGTGGTGATCAGCAGCACCCTAAAAAACCAACAAATAAATAGGAATAAAGTGGTATCACAATAGCTTTATAAGATATATAATCTTATTGTGCATTAAGCTTTTAAAGTGTTTCTAAGGCTGAAAACAGGGGAGTTTGATTTATGTACTATAAAACAGCTAAGTTATATGATTCATACTTTCAGCAGCGCACGTATTCACTTACAGAGAAGAGAATGTGTACATATACAACTGCAGAGGGATGCAGCTGCACAGCTTCTTACTAACTGAAGTCCATGAGCGCATTTCTGCAACACTGCGAGGAGACTAACTAGAAAATTCTGCTACTGGATTATACTGCTACTAAACCTCATCTGCCTGCATAGAGCCAGCCTGTGGGTTCACAGCACATTTTTTAAGATCCTATTCAAGATCTATTTGGATGTTTCTGCACTGTGAGACAGACATGCCTTGAAAGATGAAGCCTTCTAATTTAACCATGGAACAGACTTGCCTGACCCAGGCTGAGGATTCTCACCAGTGCTGTGTACACAGTTTCACTGGGAAGCTAACAGCGATGGTAGGGTTTGGGTTTAAATTAAAATAAAATCAGAATGAAAAAAGGTGAAAAGGAACTAGTTCAGATGGGTTCATGGTGACTGAGGTTATATCTGCAGTACCTATTTCATTTCTAGGGGGAAGATCCTCATCTTCATGACTAGGATACCTCTCCTTCCGGTCAAGCAGAAGAAAATAAATCATTTTTTCTTGGTTTTCTCTGAAAAAAAAAAAAAAAAAAAAAAAAGAAAAAATATTTACATTTGAAAAGAAAGGCCAACATACACATAAAACTTTCTCATCAAATAAAAAGGCACAGTTATTCTAAATGGGTTGGTAGTGGTCATGTACATGATAGCTAGATACAGAGCCCACAGAGCTTTTGAGACCCCTGCTGTCTCCAACAAGCACCTAGTAAGGAAAGGAAGTAAGATTCCCATGTTACACACACAGAACAGAGGCACAGGACAGTCAAGGTTATGTGTCCCCAGGAAGTCCAAACTAAGAGTGGCAGCCAGACAGGTCTCCTGAGCCTCTAAGTGCTCTTTCTACTATGTGTCCCTCTTAACACCTCTGGAGATACACCAGCTCTTAGGCATAGGCTTGAAATAAAAATTTGGCAACAAAGGCATATCCAACAGAAATGTCAGCCATAATACCTCCCCATGTGGACTGTGCAGCCCATGTTTTAATGAGGTGACCTGGCCTGGCAGTTAGGGAAGAAATAGCACAGTGCCTCCATTGCTGGTCAGGCTGTGAGCTTCTGACCCATGGAGCTATTGAAAGGCTCAGTGCTTGCTCCCAACACCTCACCAGCAAATGAGCAGCCAAAAGGTGAGAAGTTTTTACCAGTCAATCAGAGAGAGAGAAATCATTTAAAGTGCTCTCTACCTCTCCCCAGGTTCATAAGCATCCCAGCCCCTGGACACCCAACTGATACGAATACTGAGCAAGTGCTTACTCTTCTGACAACAAGTCCTGTAAGAGTTTATTTCGGTCACGGAAGCAGCCTAACGAGTGCATGCTATCTAACACGTCTGGATCAATATCCTCCAAGGAAGGGAGAGAACGAATCTGCACCTTTCGAGGGATTGGTTGCTCTGGTTCTGGCTCATTCTTACCCCCTCTGCAGAGGAAAGAAGATGAGAGAGAGAAAGGGGGAGGGAAAGGAGAGAAAAGAAACATGAGTCACAAATGAACCCATACTCTGAAACACAGCCTACAGCAACAGATGGAAACAGCTTCCTAAATTCCCACTGAGAGACCAGAGCTTCCAACGAGACAGATATTATTCTTGTAAGAAACTGCCATGAAGGTTAAGACTGACCAACAGGTTGTGGATTTGGGTCTTTAATGAGAAATGTCTGTCTTCAGTCAGCAAGGCAATAGGAACTTCACTTACCAGTGCCCTTGTAATAGAAGCAGATGTTCAGCATCCTAATGCCAAACATTTATAAAACACTACACGTTCTTAGAGATGTCTCATCAGCTGGCCAGACCTCAGGCTGAAAAGTGCAAGCTGAATGATTCCCCTTTGAAGAAGGTGCTCTGAAAAACCATCACTATTTTTCACCAAATCTGATTACAACCAGCACTGCAGCAGTTTCTTTCATTAACACATCCAATGTGATTAAGAGACCTCAGTGGTCAGGCTCCAACTTGACAGGGTTTTGGGGGAAAACCATGCTGCTTAATTACATGTCCAAACATGACAATTTCTGCTTCTCTTAAGACATGCAAATTTGAAAATTTTGGCTCAAGTGCCTTGCCCAAAGTCAGTGGCAGACCTCAGAACACACCATTAACAGTAAAACATATTACTCTTGCAAATGTGGTTAACACAGGCTTTCTGCACAATTATGTCATCCCATTCACTAGGAAATATTGATTATTCATTGCAATTAAAGGCCCTGACTGAAAGAAACAGGTCAAGGTGTCAGGGTATTTCTAACTGACTAATGATATATATTGCAGACATCCTGAACATCCTTTGATTTTATTTCGGTGGACAGTGAGCAATTCATGTAAACTCTATCCACTCAAAGAGATGGGTTTGGTGGTGGTGATGGTGCTTTGCTTGGAGAAACTGTCTACTCTGAACCTCTGGTATTTCTCAATGGCTGCTTTGTGCAATGTTAAACTTTCCCTGCTCCATGAGTGCGGTCCTCCCTTTCCTTTATGTGGTGCAAATGTGTGACTGTTAGGTCCAGGCTTCCAGCATGGGCAACAGGAATCAGGAATATTTAAACTGCATCAGATGTCACCATATGCTGTTTATGGGGCTGTGTTTGGACTAGAGATCCTTTCTTTTGATGCTGGAAGAAATAAGGTGGCTACAACTTGAGAAGTTACTTCAGAATTTAAAACATTCCTGACTCAATATAAGCTATCCAAGTACCTACACAGAAAAAGGAGTTCCAATCCAAATGTCCTTAGTTTTTCTTGTGTAAGTTAGAAATAAGCTCTGGTTCATATATGAGCCTAAGCTCTCAGCCAGTGCACCAAAAAGAGAGCCAATGCACCTTAAAAAAGAGCCAGTGCAGATTATCTCCTCCGAGGTAACAAGGCAATACTAAGTCAATGTACCAGGATGTGACAATCACCTGCTGCGACAATCGCAGGGGATTGCTGGATGCTGCTTGCAATTCATTTTTATGCAAGTTGAAATGCAGTTGTCAGGCATCTGCTCTGTTTGTGGGATACCACTTGCAAAAAGACTCCTCAGAAATGTTCATCTTCTTTTGAAACAGTGAAAATGTGCTCAGCCCTACCTGGATACATGACATGCAGTCAGACTGGTGTTCATTCCATGGGTCAGATCCCACTTCTCTTACAAGGAGCACTCACACACACCCCTGGTCAGTTTTATTCAATTTAGGGGACTGGAAGTAAACAAAGAGGATGTAGAATCTGCTCCTTAGGATTTGTTCTTGTGTGTTAAACCACTGAAACACAGCTTCTTATGCCCCCTTTGAGTCTCACAGAAGCATCTGTATCTTCTGCAATACCACCAGGGTCCTGAATCTAAGGGCTAAACTCAAAAAATCCCTGTGCAACTAAAGAAACATCTTATTCCTTCTAAGAGGCCACTACCACTACCTCTTAGGATCAAGATCTAGCTCTCAGAAGGTAATAAGCAATGATTAGTTCATAACCTTGCACTATTAAATCCAGTGATGACCTTGTCATTAAGATAAATTCTTGCAGGATAGACCTTTGAACAGCAGCTGAGTGTTTTTGCTTTTTAATGATCTACAGTTCACTTCTGAAAAGTACTGACTTAATTAATCATTCGTGTTACAAGCAGATGTCCTTAAGGTAATTTAAAGAGATTAAAAAGAATAATTGTCTTTGAAAATTTCCAGGAAACCTGGGTTTCCCACTAGCTGCCCTTGTCTGAATAGAATCTACAAGTTTCTTTTGTATCAATCAGCACAGGAGCCATTTCTAGAGAGCACAGCTTGCCATCCTCCGTGCACTCCAGAGTGGCATTTTCTTCTGCCCTGCACCTGGTTAGCCTCAGACAGAGTCAGGAATTTTCACACCTCCTCATCAGGTACAAGTAAAATCTGCAAAGAGGCGTCTCATCATTTGGCAGCGCAATTCAGAGCTTCAGGAAACGAAAATCACCAGGTCTGGGTTGTGATTGGCATGACTGCAGTGCCTGTTCCATTCTCAGTCTAGCAGAGTGACAAATTTGTTGCATTGCAGCCCACAGAGACATCAAACAATGTCACATAGTGACTACTGCAAATCACATATATTTTTTTAAAGGCCCACATGAATGTAATTGCTGCTTTAAAACCCACCCTCTTTTGTGAGGATCAGTGGATACAATGGCTGTGATTCCTGATCAGGGTGGACTTTTTCAGTCTCTCCATGAAATTCTCTCATGAATCTCACCGAGATGTCTATTTGCATCAGTGCAAAGCAAAGCAGAACCAGTACACTGATTCTTTTTCTTGTTTTAGTAAGTGTGGTACCTTCACAATTAAGGCAATAACTCAGTGTTACAGGAGTGCATATTTACCATAATAGGTAATTTTATTTGCCCTGTTACTTAATTAAAAAATGTGAAAATAACTGCTGTTTATTTTCTGGTTTATGATAACCTGCATTTGAGGTAAAAATAAATTATTTCAATTAAAAAGGCTTGAGAAACCTCACTGAATTAATTTGGGTAGGAGAGCAAGAACTGGAGGCTGCTGACGAAAGGTTTCAATTAGGTTTCTGTCTTCCTTTTTTAAGCTTGTGAATCATGATTTCAACTTTCAAGACCTCTTTCTCTCCTGCCTAAATCTGCAATTAAATCTTTTCTTCAGTTTTACAGTAGCCTCAGTATTTATTTGAAGAATTAAGTGATGTTCTGAGTACAACTTTCAGGTCAGTAACCTATATATGACAAAGGATGAAGATTTTACATAGAATAGTAGATAAAATAAAGAAAAAAATTAAGAGGTGAACAAAAGAGCCATAGGATAAAACACTACAACCCCTTCCTCTCTGTCAGCATAAGTATTTCCAGGCAAAATGGATGCAAAGAGGTTGTGGAACATTACCAGATGAAAGCAGTTGAGTTTTGGAGGCGGCAAGGTTATTCACTGACTAAAATTAGCCATAGGATGTTAACCTCCTGAGGTCAATCCATGGCCAGTACAGAGAAAATGAGAAAGAAACTCATTAAAAAAGCTATTTTGAGTAGAAACTTTTTTAGGCAATCTGAAGAGACATCTGGAAGAGCCTTTCTACCCTGACTACCCTGGGAGTCTAGGGGAGACTTGCTTCGGCAAAACTGTTTCTACTTCTGAAAACAGCCTTAGATGCAGCTTACTGTGTCAGTCATCAGAGACTCTGAGTTCTTCCTTTGTTGAGTAGTATATGAAAATGTTCAGATGTTTATGTCTCCAAAGAAAAAATCTTCAAATTCTAAATATAGACTAAAGTCATGAAATGACACCTGCACAATTGCATATGTGAGCCTGGGACAACCATCCTTCAACAAGTGAAAAGTTCCAGGCAAAAATCTTAAGGAGGGTAAAAATAACAATATAAATGATCAATGATTTTTCATTTTATCTCCTATTCCAGTCTGTAAAAGCATGGAGTGTCAGCTGATTTCACTCCATGAAGAAACAGAGGGGAATTACCTGTCCAATTGGATGTAAAAAGATTTTACTTCTGCAATTGCTAGCAAGACCTTATAGTAGGGATTTGAGGGATTGCAATTAGAGATTTCCCCACTCCATTTGTTCTGCATTTACCCATGAGAGTTAAAAAAAAAAAAAAAAAAAAAAAAAAAAAAGGTATGTGCAAGAAACCAGTACTTCTCTGTTTTGAAAAGGTGCCATGTCTGGTAACTGAAGAGAGCACGGAAAGGCCATGGGCAGAGTGCTGACACTATTTCAGGCGAACTAAGCTTTTCTTAGTTCCAATTTTTTTCTTAGCTATTCAACAAACTGTTGAACCCCCTCAGGTCCTACTGAATACATATATATTTAGAGATGAACTTGGTCCATAAGATAGAATTAGAGAAAACGAAACAAATAAAGAAAAAGTGTTTTTTCAGGCTTATATATCAGTTCATATCATCCTTGAGTACTTCTCAAGAGTAATGATGGGATTATGAAGGTAGGACTTTCCTTATCACCCACCTGGGGAAATGCCAACCCTGAGAAATGTATCCAAGCATAATTTCCTTGTTTATTATGTTTATTATCTCCTTAGTTTGATTAGGATGTCATAGTATAAAAAGTTTATTTACTTAGGCTTTTTGAAATGCTCCTAAGGCTACACAAAGAGCAAGGTCACTTTTAAAAGCCATCAATCTTCCTTACACCCAAACCACCAGACAGGCATGTACTTTTCTCACAGACCTCCTGTTTCACTGTCAGGAGTGCTGTTTTTAATCAAGTCACAGAAGTACTCTCACATCAACAGGTTACAAGGTCAGAAGCAGCCTCTTAGCTTGCTATGAAGATGGAGTGGGGATTATGAGACAGAGAAGCTCTTGCTCACAGGTGCTTACTTATCAATATCATCATTTTTGTTTCTACTTCAGAGAAAAGCCAAGATGCCAAGAAGGAACAAAAGAAAACTTTCTTGTCAAGAAGGTATTACAAGGGATTGTCTGTAGCACTTGGATAGCAAACTAAACATGGTTGCTAGTTGGGTATTTTTTTGCTGATCATCTGCAGGTATTGCTTTAACACAGCAAGTTGCTTGACTGAATGTCTTATTTCAAACAGTTATTAGCCATTGTACAAAAACAGTTCCTGGGTTGGTACATACAAATGCAATTATATGAGTAGCAAAGAGTAAAAAAAATAAAATTAGATGTCTTTCTGTTTTCTGCCCCTTTTTCTCACATGTGTGAAACCTGCTTTCAAACTCCAGTTTCACTCTTCTAGTAGTCTCTTCACAGACCACTAGAATACTAGAATCAACAGTGAATGTATGCAAAAAAAGTTTTAAAAAGTTACTTACATATACCATATGTGTTTCTGAATATGTTCTAGCTGTAAAGGAGAAAGAAAACAAGGAATTAGTGCTGTAAAATAGAAAAGGTAAATCCACAAGTCATCCTTATTCAAGGCTTATTCAAGTAAATCCGAAATTTCAGAGATGGACATACGCATACAACAGGAACTTTGCTGCAGGAAGAGCTGCTCATCCTAACCCATCCCACTGGAAAGGACACTTTAACTCAAGACATAATGCATCAATCAGGAGCAAATCCCAGGCAAATGCTAAGTGCAAGGCTTCAAAGACAACCGTTTTGAAAATTCAAGTTTTTCCCTTCCCAAATCCTCCCCTCTGTAATCTGCTCCTTTCTGTATGTGCATAATAGTTGATCCTTTACACTTAAATTGCATTTCTAGTTTTGTTTTGGGGAAAAATAGAGAGGAAGAAAGAAGAAAATAGGTTGAAACAGATAATAAACAAAATAATTTGTGCATCTATGACATGATCTTCCCAGATACAGGACTTATTATAGATTGTCTTCACATTTATCATCAAAATCTAAGGACCAAGCAGAGTAAGATTCTATGTAATTTACTAATTCTGCACCTGAACACCAGACCACAAATTTATTTTACTTCCCTCCTTCCTGTTTCACACATGAGAATTTCACTAGGGAATGAAGGACTGATTAAAGCTGAAAGTAGCCATGTCCACCTATGGAAGGCAGATTCCACAAACATTACGATGATCCACAAGCACAGGAAAAGAAGACAACATGATTTTTCCAAGAGAAATCCTTAACAGCAGAGAGAACAGAAGGTTCATATGACATACTTACAGCAGAACCTTCCAAGTATGTTTTGTTTTAATCATCACAGCAGAAAAGAAGTTTTCTTAGATGTCCAGGGATAATTTGTTACGCGGGCAATGTTTTGTATATTCATCACTGTGCAGCACCTTTGTAGGTGCAGAACCAAATGCATACTCACTGCACAAGGGCTCACATTTGTGCCACATTCTGGGGAAAGACAGGAGAGAGCTGGAAGAAAGCTCATATGAGAGGAAATCACAGACCTATTACAATGGTCAGGAAGAATGGCGACAGCTGTCCTGCTCTTATTGCATTCCACTTCCACAATAACAAGAATCAGGGAGAAAAACAAGAAGAAAAGAAAAAATAAGGAACAGGCAAACAACAAAATCTCAGAGATATAAAGTGTTTGCCACAGAGAGCAAGGAATCAGAGACCTCTGTGCTATGGAACAACAGCTCCATGTCTGGGAAACCAGTAAGACGTGAGTTTGGCTACATATGGGATCATTTTTTCAAGGGAGTCAGGGCTTTCCCTGAAAACAAAGAAACAATGGAATACAGCTTAGGAAAGCAGGACAGGAGGCTAGAGGGAACAGTGTGGGAAACAAACAGCCTCCTTTAAACCCCAGACTATATCAACACTGCAATTAGAGGTGCAGTTGGCACTCACATATCTGTCTTCTAACCAGCACCAATGTCCCCAGCACACACATCCACCGGCCCAGGCAGACTTGCAGAGCTTCTACCTGTGGCCTCAGCCCTTCACAGTAATTCCTCTTCATCACAATTCCCCTGCATTAGGTAGTCCTCTAACCCCTGCACTATTAAGAGTAAGGTGGAGTATTCCTGACACACTGCCATCTCCCGTTGGGATAAAGATATGATTTGGGAGGTCCCCCAACAGCCTGGAGACACAGCCCTCTTCCTTCTGGCTCTGTGCAAGCTGAGGTACAACAACAGAAAATAAGGAGAGCCTATTTTGTACAGCTTCCATGGGGCAGGATTTTAGAATTGTTCCTCAACAGATGCATAGTTCCGTGAGGATCTGCTACGGGGTGGACTGTGCCTCCTGTGCTGGTAAAACCACATCTTCTCATTATTTCCCATACACCACACAGAGGGTTAGAGAGATTAATGATTTCAGACAAGATGCAGATGATAAAGCTATGCAATGTCCAAGCCTCTTTCATGCTTGCTTCTCCTGCTGCATTTCCTGTCTCATGGGACACTGTGCTCTTGTGTGACTGTGATATGCAAAAATGCCATGGCAAAGCAGACAACAGCACTTCACTTTCTGAGTTAGAGAGGGTAAAGAAAAGAGGGTCACCAGTTCATGTCTTAGTCACAGAACCTCTGGGCTCCTTCAGAGAAGATGTCAAATGCCTTCTGCCCATTCCTGCTGATGACCCTCCTTCAAACTAATGAACACACAGCACTTTTCTGAAAGAGAAGCCCCATTGCACCTAGATACATATTTGAAGGTGTATGACAGCTCTCATGGCTGCTGTTTACCTATACATCTGCCATTCAATCTACACCAAAACCACTGCTGTGAAATATGCTGGGATATCCCAGATATGAAAAGTATTCTACAAATCCTATGCTGATTCAAATGTAATTGCAATGAAATGTTATTAGAAGTGTGCTTGCTGCTTCCAGCATCTTCACTACTGTTTTAAAGGTAATTAATTAATGCTTTGCTGCTTTTTGTCTGCATTAAAGTGACAGGAGGGTTATGGGAGGGCGATTGGTTTTGACAAGGAGAAGTCTGTATGCTTTCTACCGTGCAGTGCAGGGGAGGGAGATACACAGTGGGAGCTAATCTCACTCCTGCCTTCATTTAAACACAATGTTTAAATGCATTTAAGTGACGAAGGAATTTAACAACCCTTCCCAGAGGGTTTTTCTTGCTGTTTGCACATGAGTTTGCCAAGTTTAATACCATTTTATGGAATTGTAAAAATGCTGCCTCCTAATGTCTCCTAGTCATTGCAGACAACTGTCTCATGACATCATCTCTGAAACAACAAAACATGCTCAGATCCACTGCACATGCACAGTCAGAGAGATTTCTGCAGGCTAAGATGCTGTAATGGAAGGAGAGGGAGAATTCCTTTATCATGGTTTTACATAAAAATACTTCCAAATATTAAACTTATACACTGAAGGTGCATCAGAGGAGCCTCTCTCACAGATGAGAGACCCACTGTGATACATAGTTGCACAAGCTCATCAGAAAAAGAGGTCTCCTCCCACAAAGAGCTTACGTCTGAATTCTAAGGCAGGGAACAACAGATGGAGACAGACAGGCAGATGGAAAACAAGACAGCGCTGTCTACATCCTCGGCACTGATCTCAGCAGAGTGGTTGCCAAGCTCAAAAGTTCTGACCTGAAGAAAAACTTTCTCAAAGTCTGTGGATATAGATGAGGGCTTCTGGGCTTGAACTCATGTCAAATTTCAAAATTCCCTGTCCGCAAAGGGAACAGCTTCAAACCCATCTGTGCACCCACACCTCAAATGAATCCTCTTCACCCAGGAGATCCCCTAGTCTGAGCTTTAAACCTACTGTGTCATGTCAAGACACAGGCTTTTCCTGGCCACAGGGCTCCGGCTGGCAGTGCAAACAGCAATGGAAAAACCATGACCCATTTCAGCAGTAGCAGCTGTACTAAAGCAACCTCCAGGGACCTTAACAAGGTCAAGTATCACTGTCCTACATGCACGGGGCATGAAAAGGCTCTCGGCTGCCTAAGAACATCAACTGGACAATTACCTCCATTCTACAGGCTGCAAAGTCAGAAAATTTAAATGATGGAATAGACACCTTACCATAAGACCTCTTACAGAAATGAATCAGGGGAGTTTTCCCTTCTTCATGTTTGTAACATTCTTGAGATTCTGCAGGTCATCGTTAGCATACATCACATCCAAGAAAAAACAAAATCAGAAAGCAGAGAGGAGATTCTGAAAACGTGTAATTCAAGGGATTTTTAGGTAATATTCAGTGATAGGTATTTCCACCTATGTGGACACACAAGATGAAAGACAAGTCATGCTACTCTACTATAAGATGTTAACGCTAGGACAGCTTTCTTAGAATAGCTTATTCTGCAATATCTGCTCTGATCCACCTTGCCCTAGAAATAAAGTTTCAATAGTGTTCATCCATCTTTAAAAGAAAAGTGCTTCTGCCCTTTGCCTTTGTCTTTCTGGAGAAGAAAATATTGGCTGAGAAAGCAAGTGGTTTCTACCATAGGAGCTGTAATTCTCTGCTGTAGCAATGGTGAATCATTTGAAGGGCACATAGCTAAAAGAAACCTCATCCTGCAGTACTTTAGGCACCCAGGGCACACCTCTCGTAAGCTTTCTCAAACTTTATTACTACTTCACTTTTCCCTCCTGACACTATTCCTACTAGAAGGCTGTCCCAGAACCCCACTGATATACCTAGAATTCTCATTCCAGTTTCTTGCCTGTTTTCCTGTAAGGCCATTTGACATACATTTGTTTTTGTGCCAGTATTTTCCTTTAAATAATCCTTCTCTCCCTAGTAATTACCTCTAATGAATATGTAGATGACCAGTACAACTTTTCTTAGACATCATCTGTGTACATTAACTGAAGTTCTTTTAGGCCATACTGTTCAGACAGAATCTTTCAAATGCTGATCATCTTAGTACTCATTTTTTGTTTGATTTCATCTTTCATAAATATGGGTGGTCAGAAATACCATCACTAGGAGCTAGCATCAACTTTTAATGAAAAGTTTTTATTTATGTTTAATGAAAGAAAAACACAAATTCTTTTATTTTACAGCATGTTTAGTAAAACAGGCCCAGTAAATGAGAGTGGTCAAGGATGTCAAACTGCATTTGAGGCTATGTAACACATGGTGAGTGTTAACAATATTCCACAAATACATAATAAAGTCTTGTTTCCACAAATGAATCATACAAAGAAAGGTAATGCCTGTTTCTTAAGGCTGGAAAGGGCCAGCAACAATAATTGAGAGGACCCTCCCCTCCATTAATCTTCTCGAGCTTCAACACTGAAGGGAATGATGACAGTTAAACGTGAATGCTGGTTCTGTTTTTGTTGATCATTTTAACAGATGGACTGGGGAAGGCATGGGTGTGCTGTGAAATGGCAATTACTGCAGGGAGGGAAATGCAGTTGGATGAAAAGAGATACAAATCAAAAAAAGAGGAACAAAGCAGAGAGGGGAAGTGAAAAATGAAAGAAAAAAATTCTAGTGACCTTACATTTCACTATATTTTTCTGCTGAATTCACTAGTGAAGTATTGAGCAAATGATCAGTGATGGTAACAGCTACATCTGTACTTAATGTACCTAAGCTGCAATTTTGCTCACATCTTTGTATAAATATCAAATTGATTCAAGTGAGATATTTTCTAGGAATAGAGACTTCCAAATAAACCCATATTTATACCCTTTTTCACAGGACACAGCTAAAATAGAATTCAGCTCTTTCCTCGGAATGAACTCTATATTCCCAGCTCCTGTGCAGTAAACAAAGAGCTCCCTTCTGCCTGGCAATCAAAGCAAGCAGATGACTAACAGCACAGGAGTGTGACAGCAGCAGGGACAGCAAACCCAGAGACCCTCAAATAATGAAAATTAGACTGCAGCTAATAACGAAGAGCCATTCCTTTTTCCCCCAAGCTCTTTAATATGTATTATTTCAAATCCTTATTCATAATTCAAGGGTTAGTGCTTGCCAATAACTACCTTATCTGGGTTTTATTTTCCCTCCCTAAGGAAGTAAGAGGTTAATTTTGATCAAGAAAGGGAGAGGGATAGGTGTCACTCTGAGACTTTGAATTACCTCAACTGTTTTCTCTCCTATGCATGTTCTGCACAACTATGTTGTATCGCTCAACTAAGCATTTAGGGCCAGTCTCTGACCTGTGTAAAAACCTAGAAATATCTGAAGAAGGATCTAACACTTGATGATCTGTTCCCTAAAATACTTAGAGCATTGGCACTATTATATTTGAGAAAAAAAAAATCCCAACAAAACAACAGAGAAGCTGGTATGTTTACATCATGGAAAGGAAGCTAAGCTTGAGAGGAACTTGGTGACTTTCTTGGCCATGAAGAGCAGCTGTCTCAGGTCTCAGGATATTGCCTTACCCTGTGCAGTGTTTTTTCCATGACTATACTTGTGAAAATGTTATTTCTTATTTTAAAAATCTGTTTTAAAAAGGTCTTTTAAAATGCCTAATATTTTTTTCTCAATCAGTGCTATTTATTTACTGCAAAATATGATGGCTACTGGTTTGCAAAAGCAGGGATACTAGAAGTAGCATGAAAAACTTTTCCCCTATGCCACCAAATAGAGCATGACCTGGATTAGTAATGAATGAAAGAAAAACTCAGCTGTCAGGTAATAGTGTAAAGAGTTGTGAAGGGAGTTTCAGTTAACTTCTTAGCAGAGAGGCGTCTGCATCTCAAAAGCACCATCACAGCTGGCACAGACTGATGCTGTTGTTACCAATCTCAGCAGAGGCCAACCAGTGATCTGGGAATTTATTTATAAATATTTTAGCAGACTGAAGAACCAGGAGGAGTTTTAAATTTACATTTCTTTATACATACTCCCACTCAGAATCTGTGAGCTTAGTAAATCTGTATCAAATCATCACCACAGCCTGACAATAGGATTTACAAGGGCAATGTACCCATAAAGGCACACGCCTGCACTGACAAGCAAGCAATCTTACTTTCCAAAATTATTTTAATTGCCAATGTTTTTTAGTTCCCTATAACATTAACAAAGTGTTAGTGAAGGATACAATCACCACACAGTTCTCACCCTTGCAGGGTCTCTGTTGTAGTGGTGGGATGTATCCTGGATGCAGACTCAGTGCTGAATGCCAGGAGCTCAACACTGTGGGAATAACAGTGCTCAGGACCACAGGACACAGGATGGAAGAGCAGACAGGCAGACACTTGCTCTGAAGACTGCTAGAGGATAATCCAGAGCAAATGCAGGATAGACTACAATGCAGCTTATGTGAAGTAAGCCAACACTTCTGTCAGAAATGTAAGAAAATCACACTCTGTTTTATGGCAAAGCTTCAAATACCAGTCCTAACACCTGTGACCTTCAAACACTTGCATCATGTCCCCAGCAAACTGCTGTATCAGATAGAAGAATCAGACAACTCAAGCGGACTCCAGAACGTGTGAATGGGCCAGTAGTTCTGTGAATAGCTATGAGGGATTTCTCCTAAATGCCCAGTGTTACACATGAAAGGGAATCATGAGGCTACACAAAAAACACAAAGGTAATCTGTCCTCATGACTCAAAAGAGATGATAACTAATTCCTTCTCAAAGACTCCAACAACTCCACTCCTTCTCTTCTCAGGAGGAAACACACAGGAATGCCACTAAATCACCAAGTTACCTTAGCTGCTCGACCACTCCTGCAACAGGTGAGAAATGAAGCCTTGCTCACGATGCCTCCTTACCGTGAGACGTTTCGAGGCATCCACTTCAATCATCCCCCGCAAAAGGTTCTGACAGTCGGGGGGGATAAAATGGGGCATGTGGAACACTCCACGCTTCACCTTCTCCAGCAGCTGCCGCAAGTTGTCGTCATCGAAAGGCAGGGCACCCTGCAGGAGTGGGACAGAGCAGTCAGTGGGACAGAACTGGAGAGGGCCAAAGGAGAAAAGCCAGGATAAACACGGTAAGGGAATCGAAAAGAGGAAGTCCGCTCATAATGAATTACTATAATGAGTGAAAAAAAACTTTTTATCCGTTGAAAAGCAATAAATTCGTAGTGCTGCTGTATTTCCTCTAACATAGAAAACAAAACTGAGGACATTGTTTTTTTCTTGTTAGACCTTTAATTAGAAAATTACTACCAGTGTAAAGTAAAATACAAAATATGAAATTGCCTTTTCAGGCAAATTCACCAAAGATGCATGGATTCACTTAGATTCAGCTCAAGCTTTTGATCTGCTGGTATTCCTCTTGGGCATACCTTCACAGAAGCAATGTTTATCATCTCCTTATTTTTAATCTTCCTGAGATACATTTATTGCAGACATTGAAAAGGAGGTGAACAGGTTTTGAGAGACTTTCAGTAAAGAACATGCTCTTTCTGATGGAGCATTGAAATGACACAGCTGAAAGAAACCCCAACCAACATTAGCCTTTGGAAGCAGCAGACATTCAACCTGTTTAATATACTCCATCCAGTTCCCATGCTGTGGTCAGGTCATTGGTTCCTATTGCTTCCCTACTGTAGCTCACTTACATGAATGGCTTGAAGTTTTTTCAGCTGAAACTACATTTTGAATAGATCATCAGCTTGCCACAAAAAGCAGTAAAAGACCTATCCTTGCTGCAAGGACAAAAAGGAAAAAGAGAAGTTGAAATCTTTAGGATAACTCTATCTACTGAAGCTGATACCCTTTTATAGCAAGTCTGCACCTTCCTAGATATTCTCACTTCCTTCTTTCACTGCCTAATTCTAGTAGGTGCCGAGCTTCCTTGATTTCCAGGATGGTCTGTGGGAAGCTGCAAGCTGTCAGCTGCTGTGATAATGAAGCTTTAAGTTGTCAGCTCTGGCACTGCTCTTACTACAGTGAGTAGTGCATCTGTATAAGCAATCCTGCGTCAACAGTTCAGGGAGAACAACAGCTCCATTTACAGCAGCCTCAGGAAGCCACCTGATGGCAGCCACGACTGGGCACTGCTGACTGGTGTTGGTTCATTCTAGTGGCCTTGAAGGCAGAGCCTCTCCCTGCCTTCTGTAACCAACCTCCTGAGTTACCTGCTCTTTTGCTACCCATTCCAGACTTAAAGAAAAATCAATTCTGATAGCTCAGTACTTTGGCTAATGCAATTTAAGCCCTGATGAAGTCAGAAAGGACATTGTGTGGCATTTCCTGAAGGTAACAACTACATCTCTTTTACTACTACCATCTGCTATCATATCTTAATAGTTTTTGCAGGGTTCCTCCTGACATAATTAACTGGTGAGCTCTGCACTCTCCATTAATAATAGACTTGTTTAAATAATTTTTCAGGTTCCTGTGTGTAGGAACAGATGAAGATGCAGCAACAGACACCAAAGCAGACAGAGAATCCCCCTGAAAATGAAAAGCCTGCTCCTACAAATCCTAACCATCTTGACACATTCTCTCTTCTGTTCTTACAAATTCAAGAAGTTATATTAAGAGCTCATCATACACTTCTATTTTATCAACTGTGAAAGAAACTGCTCAGTGAGAGATGACCAGGTGCTATCTAGTGTGACAGAAAAAATTCTTCCCATGCAACATCAAGATAAAAAAATTAAAACTTAAAAAATGCCAAAAATGTCAGTGAATTGTAATGACTAAAAAGAAAAAATGAGTAAGATTGGTTAAGGGGAATTAAAGCATCATACTGAGATTACTTCAAGGTATTTTGATTTGAGCCATTAAAAAAGAATCAGCGTATCTTTTGTTACAAAAATCCTCTAAAATTTTAAAGTATTTTAAACGAAAATAACATGCAGAATTTATCTCTGTACATTTATCTCTGTACATTTAACACTGTACAAGTGTTTTTTCCAAAATAAAACATTTAAGTGAAGCAATTAGGTTTACTGATAAATGTACAAGAATATCAAAATTTCACTTCAGGCTTGTTATTTTTATAATTATAGATGATCAGCTGAACTATTACAGTTAAGAAGCACTTAACATGCACAAAGAACCTATATTCATGTAGAGTATTTTACCTTCACGTGGTATATGCTTATATTAACATAAACTTTATTTTCCTACATTATACTATGGAAACTGATAACAAATGCCAAGCCTATCTGCCTTCAGCTGGACACTCAGTTGCTAGATGTTTAGGAGGGTTATAATAGAACTTAATTTCAGGATAAATTCCACAGAGAATTGAAACTCCGATAAAAAGAAGGATGTTAGAAGATACCACATTTTGAACACTTAAAGTATTACTGAGCCAGATGGAAACTAATTTAAACTTTGTACCACTGGCTTAGTTTTATATTCCCATGTGTACCAAATTAAAATATAGCTCACTGCTTGCATGAAACAAAGATGAGGCTCTCAAACCTTTTCTGGAAAAAAGACTGCAGTTAATGTATGCATATACCGGCCGAAGCACATATATACATAAGCAGAAAAAAGTGAACGCATCCCAAACCCAGGCATATTTTGTTCCCATGAAGGACAACTTGTTTGACACTCTCTGTATCCTGGAGTTGTAGCCCTACACATCCTTACCCATCAAAAAACGTGGTGCAATATCACAACACAGCAAAGAGCATTTATGGAGACAAGTTTCTGATGCCTGTCTGTGCTCTCCTGTGCAGGGCAGCAGTATTCCAAAGAAGCAGTGAAATATTCCTCATGCTTTTCCTTTGGGGCTGATGTAGAAATAAGAGGAAAGGATGCCGCTGAGAGATACAAAAATAGAGGACTAAAAAAATCTATCCGTACATGATGTCAATAGAATTGCCATTAAATACAGCAGCACTTTCAGATTTTTCTTTTCTTTTTAAAGGCTAGCGCAAGGAAGATGACTCACCACTAGCAACGCAAACAAAATGACTCCACAGCTCCAGACGTCTGCTTTCCTTCCATCATATTTTTCTCCCTGCGCAGCAATGACACAGAGGTTCAAAAGACTGATCGCTAATAAATGAATTAATTATCTTTGAAGAAGGAGAGAGGGGAGAATGGGAAACCCCACATTTCAATCCAGCTACCTGCTTCCCAAGGTGGCATTCCCAACTAGGAGGAAGCCACTACACAGCTGGCTAATTGAATTTTTGTAAACATCAGCTTGCAGTCTTATCTGGGCTCTGTGAGGAAAGTGAGAAGCAGGGCAGGAATGGTTGACAACTCACAAATCATCAGATCTGGCATTTAAACAGAGTAACAGGTGCATTAAGGACATCAAGAAGGTGTGTTTCTCTTCCCTGGTTCTTGAGGGAGCTTGTCACCAGCCATGTTATTTGCAAACTGATAGTGTTGTCTGGACAGTCTCTCCTGAGTGCTTCCTGCTTGACTTTACAGTAGAGACATGCTTTGGAAGAGGGCAATCTTGGGCACTGAAATCTTGGATACTTATTTTCAGAGGACAAAGGGAAACCAGAGGGGAAGAATATTGTTTAGTGGAAATCAACATCACTGACAGTCTTCTACTGAGATGACAGCTACATCAGAGACAGGAAAGCTGAGGGGACTATGTCCCTTGGGTCAAAAGATCAAATTAAGCCAGGCTCCTGTACTTCTGTCTGATCACATCGTGCAAAGGGTACTGAATAACAGAGAATAACACACAATTATTTCCCAATGTGATTTGATTCAGGGCTGAGCCAAACACAAAACTCCTTAGGTTCCTAGTGTCCTTTTCTTTCCCTCTGCATTGGGCAGATTTCCTGTACAGAGGATCTGCCTGTGTACTTGCAACAAGGGGCACTTCGAGAAAGGTATTTATGTACGCTAATATTAACCAACTTACCCGGATGACTTCAGGACAAGCATAATGTGGTGATCTGAAAGACAAAATACAGTCAAATGAGCATGTAACAGCCTAGTATTTATGGTTATGTGCATTTCCATTTTGTTTAGCAGAATGGTGATAGACTTGCTTATACAGAACACAAGTGTGCAAACCAGCACATTTTCAACAAGAATACATTTTTAACAAGCTCAGAAAATGGTCAAGAATTAGCATAATTTAAAACTCTATGGCCCTGCTATGAATTTCTTCAAAGCAAGGAATGAAGGGAAGATGAGGCATATTCTGTGAGTATAGAATTCCAGCCCTCTAATTCCACTCTTTAACTTGGCCTTGTGTCTAATTAAAAAGAAGGCCCACACTGCAAAGCCTTTTACAGGAAAAAAGACAGATGTATCCCTAAACCATGTCTGGTATCTCTTCTGCTAAGTTGACTCTCATTTACACCAGTGGTCACAAAAGCTGCCAATACATGATTGCAGTATGCCTTTTTTTGCTTTAAAAAAACAAAAAAGGATGGACAGTAGCACCATGACCTGGTGAGTTAATATATTCTTTTCACATCCTTCTACCCATATATCTCTTGTTTGATTCCTGGCTGAGAAGAGTTAATTACTTCAACTTGCCAGGTAATAATTTTAATTCCTAAAGATTATAGCCATGGCTATTTATTTTATAGCCTTCATTAAAGTAACTTGACAAGCAAAAGGGATGCAAACTGTCTGAAACCCATCTGCAAATCATGCTATTGTTTATACTGACACCTCCCAGCAGTCCCTGAGCCTGTCTTCATTTGTGCATGTGTTTCTTGTGACAAATGCAATCATGGCTGGGCAATACCTGTCTCACAAAATAATGAGCAAACCAGAAGCACAGTGAGGCTAGCTTTGTGCTAGGATGCTATATTAATGCCCGGTGAGACAGCCCATTAATTGAATTTCCATACACACTACACTTATCTTATGGCAAAATATCATCCCATGGGCATGGAATGCCCTGATTTGGTATCACAGCTTTTGGCAGAGCATGACAATAAACTCAGGGTACACTTGGGAGTGCAGCTACCTTGACAGCACAGCTTCTGTGAGGAGAGAGAAATGCAGTTGATCCCTCAGAAATTTCAGGAAAATTCACCAGCTTAATCCAATATTTAATACAATGCCAACCCTGGGTCATTTAAGAGATGGGCTATTCACAGGTACTCTAACCAGTCTGTCTGCTCAGTAGTGGCTTAGAGTACATTTAAAAAACCTTGGTTCAAGAGTCCAAACAGATAATGAAAGCCAGAACCTCCCTCAGAGAGCTGGCTAGAGTTGCTCACTGGAAGACCAGAAAGAATGGTCTTGTGTATAGTGGGTAGGACAGACTACCCAGGCTCTCTGTGTAGCTCTGTCACTGACAGCCATGGAAACACAGGCAAGGTCACTTAGCATTTTTAAAAGCTGCAGCTGGCCTGTTTGAAAAAGGTGACCAGAACCTCACCATAAGTCTACCCTTCTGACCAAAGCAAGATCAATGCCACTGCAGATTTCACACCACAATAAAGAAAGTGAGGCCAGAGTGAGACACTGAATTGCTAAATGCTATGTACATGTTCCCAAATGTCCAAAATACATTGTTTCCCATGAATTTGCCTCTTTGTAGCAAACCAAGAGCTGCAGTACACCTATTCTTTCCAAAACCCCAGTCTAAAACACAAAAAGTCGCACCAGACTAACTCATTATTTTTCAAGCTTTTAGGAGACAAATTATTTTTGAGAGAATGCTTGACTAGTGATGACATCTTTTTCTTTCTGTATCTAACAGTGGTGTAGAGTGCACAGGCCATCCCTAAGGCAGACACAAAGCAAAGTAAGGAGCAGCACCACAAGTGGGACTGCAGGCCAGGCCTGACAAGTACAACTCTCACTAGTGCTGGACTGCTTACACAGAACACTGAAGGAGGGCAGTGTGGGAACTGTAGGGAACATACTAATGCAACTGTAATTTCGAAAAAAAAAAAAGCATGGTAGCAAAAAGAGCACAGGACTTACACAGATCAAGGGTATTTGCTCAGTTTAGTCACCTCAGAACAGAAAGGCCAGTTCTAACATGTTCTGCACAACTGAGTCACATTAGGTTTATTGGAAAATATATCAGGGGTAAAAGGAGTGCAGACACATTCAAGTAACTGTTGAGTTCCCCATCACTTAGCATGTTTGAGTTTCTCACTCTCACATGTATTTTAGGTTCTGCAAGGTACAGCTGCCTCTGTGTGAGTCATGAACACACACTATACATTAAATGGCTACTACAGGTGGTGCCTGTGGCTGACCTAGAAATTTTAGCCAGACCTCTCAAATCCCACATGATATCCTATACAGTTCAGCAATATTCTTCAGTACAATCCTTTTTGGATGGCAATAGCACTGGGTGCACTGCAAGAGTTAGTATCTCAATTTGCAGAGTGTTCCTGAATTTTTATTTGTATGTTATGATTCTGACAAGGATTTCAGAACTCCTAACTGTGGGTGCTGAGCAGTGCAACCACCTTGAAGGCTTTCTGTGCTAACATCCTTGAAAAGAAGAATTCAAGTGTTGTGAGGAACTCAAGGCAGGCACAGAGGTATTTATGTGTCCCACTAGCAAATGCCATTAAAGTGTTTTCCTTCCTGAGGTCTGCTGAACTGCAGTGGAATGTGTCATAGATCTTAAAAGGCACCACTGAAATTCTGCAAAAGTCTAAGAGACTGGGTGGAGAAATGTTATAATAAATCCTTTGGACTGATTGGACCATTCAACAGCTGCATTGCAACTGCCCAGAGAGCACAGGTTTCTGGTATTGCCATTCTGAATTCTTGCCAGCACACACTAGCTAGATATCTGCAGCATTATCTTGGCTAACAGCTTTAAAAGGGATCCTCCAGTCAGCCAGAATCCATAAAAAACTCATTTCCATGCTACCAATCACAGAGCAACTTCAACTGCTGTAAAGACAAAACTCAAATTTAATCAAAAATCTATTTATCTTTCTACAGAGTCATGAATATATCTTTGGCTTTTATCACTAATTATTCAGCATAGATGTGTCAAGAGCAACATTCCCTGTCTCTTCCCCTAGGCCACCTCCTCATCATTCTGCTACATCTCTGTGCAGCAAAAGCCCCAGTCTGCCCTTGATAACAAATAAATATATCGCTCAGCAAGATCAAGAAACAGTTGCTGCCTGCGGGTACCTCTGCAAAAAAACAGCAATGTTGGCAATGTTTATTTCCAGGGTGATGTGGATTTTCCAAGGCTAGTCTGCTGGGGGCAGGAAGAGCTCTCTGAATGGTCATTCACAGCTGTGACTCCAGGACACAACACTCTTAAGGATCTTAGGAGACCTTAGAGCATTTACATGGGATTTAAACCAGAGGAAATAAGCAAAGAGCAATGGTGAAATCCAGGACAGCTCTGGACAGTTAAGTCAGGCATTCAGAAAGAAATGTATATATCCTTGATGTACCTTTTCTGAATTTCATCTGAGAAACTAGAAAAGTAGTTCTTGATCTGTGCACATCAAGATATTGTGTAGCTGCAGTAGATCTGAGACATCAGTGCAGATGTGATGTGCCTGTGACTTATACGTTTTTTTACATAGGTAAGAGAGACCTGCACTGCACACACACAAATCCATTGGGCACATATGGCTTATCTGGGAATACTCAGCAATTCTTTGCCAGAGAAGTGGTTGGTTGATCAGGAAGGAAAAGCTGCTTGATCCTACTCTACAGTGTGACAAATCACGTGTTACACTGCCTGATGGGTTCCCAAGTCCCAGTAAAGATAAGTGTCCATGCCCCTTTGGTCCCATGCCTTAAGGTGGTACTACTTGGGGAAGAAGAAAAGCTTCTTTGAGGGCCATCCTTTAGGCCTCACAGACAGAGGCAGAGTTTCTGCAGAGAGGGAGAAACAAGAAGTCTCTTTTCCTGTTTTTTTATTATGCATGAAGTTACCTTTATACAGGATGTTGTACAGCTGCAGAGAAATCCTCACACATCTGGCAGATTTTGCTGTTGCTCAATTCTAGAGTCCTTTCCCCTCTCTTAATCACTGTCTCCAAGCTGGCTTTCAGAGGCAGGAGTTACCCACTAGAGCAAAAGGCTGCCTCTGCTTTGCCCCCATACTGGGCAACAAAGGGCTGAGATGAAGGAGAAGACCAGAGGAGTAGCAAAATAGATAAAGAGAATTCAGGAGACACTGGCATTCCAAGTAGAGAAAGCGACAGCCACAGATCACAGAGAAAAGAAAGGTAAGGAGACACTAATGAAAGGCTCTAGCAGCAGTGGGTAGTTAAGGCTGCAGTGAAGGCAGGAGCTGCAGGTAAAGCTGTAATTAAAGTAGTAGGTGTAGTTAAGGCTGAGTGCTATATTGGCATTAAAACCTCAGCTCAGTCATTCACCTTTGGATACTCAGCACCTTTGGGCCCTCAGCCATCTTACAGCTATTTACTCCTTGGGTGCAATTACATTTTTGGGGAATTTGCAAATCACTTCATTAATTATCAGTTTAAATTTTTAAATCATGGAACCTTTAAGAGGTTTTAATTTTAAAAATTAAACCAGACCCCTGCATTAAAAGGGCATAAAGATTGCCAAATTAGATATCCAAAAGTTAAGAACTGGTAAAAAAAAGGTTGAAAATGTTACAGTGTACTCTGCAGCTAAATTAGGTGGATGTGCTGCTGTGCCCAATGCCTCTTTTCTACTTGTGACTGAAGTTGGGAAGTCAGTAGCAATGTGAGGGAACTTCAGTGTCAATAAGGACAAGCTTAGCAGCTGACTGACACATGGGAGAATCAAACTCCCTGTCCCTGCCAGAGAATCCTTCTGAGAAAGAAAATGAACAGGTGCCTTAAAACTGAGATGTTCACAGGTAATTATGAGTTGCATGTTCCCCAGTTTTCAGAATCACAGTACTACACATCCAAGTTTGATTTCCAGCATTTATAAGCATGTGGAGCAGCAGTTGCAGCTGGTAAGCACTGTGCTCTCCCAGTAAAGGATTGTTATCAAGCACCAAGCATCCTGAGGTACTGGGCCCCAAGGGCATCCAACTGTACACTCAAAACTGGTTGACAAGTTTGAGTTTCAGTTTTCAGATTCCTGTGTCCCTCATAAAAATGGAGATAACTAGATCAATGTGGCAAACATAACATGAAAACAGTATAATTAATATTTGCAAACCTAAGACACAGTGATAAAATCCTACCTAGCATTCATAGCAAAGCTTGAATGCAGTGAGCAGAAGTTATAAATGGATCCATAAATTGAGTGATGAGGAAAACTCAAACATTGCATAGCTGTTTACTCACAAAAACACACCATCCAATCATCAAATGAGGCAAAGATTCATTGAAAAAAAACTGTACAAGCTCATACTTAATGGGCATATCCTAATGTGCACAGGCTGAGTAAATGTTACCCTGCCAATCTGAAAAAAAGCACATATTAAATTCTCAAGGACTTATTTTGCAGAATCCAAGCTCTTTTAACATACTTTGTGATGTATAATAGGTGACACTGGTCACCAGGTTGTCTGGTATTTCCTTTTATAAGCCTCATTTTAAGTTCCTTGTAACTTACTATCAATTTAACAACAATTTTCCTTGCTTTTTGTCTGTCTCAGACTGGTTTCATGTATTTGTATGTGTGCATGCTGTGTGTGGGCTGAAGCATTTCCACTATCTAAGTCTAATTTTAAGTAAACGCTTTTTCATATCAAAAAAAGAGAAAGAAAAATTTCTAGTATCCTCCACTGCAAAGGGAAAACCTGACTATTTATTCGCATTCTCTAAAAATATCACAGAAATATTGCATTTCACTGGAAAACTGCATTTCCTGGCAGAAACTCTCTAGAGCAATAGGATCAAAATCCTACCTGCATTGGTAACACTTCAGAGAGTTAATTTTTTTTATCTGAAACTCTGAGCTGCTGTGAGTGGGGCTACCACATGGTACTGAACTTTAAAACAAACTGAGTGAAAAACTAATGAAGTAGATCTAGGATTTACAGCAACTGACTCACACAATCAGGTAACAGAAACCAGAGCTGGAACCTAGTAAAAAAGAGAAAACAATCTGGGATTTGGGGCCAAATATGGAGTGGAAGTGGTAGAAGTCAGCTAGACTGTGGTACAAATCAGCAGGGAGATAGGAATGGAGTGCTGGAAATGGAAGCTCTTGATGACATGGGGTAAAAAGTACTAATTCTGGCATTTCCAAATTCAAGAGTTTAAATTTGCAACGTAACAATGCCCAAATGTGTTGCATAAGGACACTTGCATATGTTTTAGATACACGTACACATTTATTATAAGCGGGAAAGAATATGTGCAGCATCATGTCATGTAATTAAAATCAGAAAGGGTGCTTGGACACTGATGTGTATCTGCCCTCTGAATTATCTGCCCACCACAGGTCTGCTGATACACCAATAACTTGCTAAGATGGAGAACTGAAGCAGAGAAGGGCAATGCATCTTGTCCTAGACCACCGTGAATGCCTGCAGCAGAGACAGAAGTCAAGCTCAGATAACCTGGGTCTCAGACCTGAGGTTTAACCAAAAGGCACTCACTCTTCTTGCCTAGTGACAATTCAGGATGGATTGGACAACCTCTCCCATTCTGAAACAATGCAAGGCAGCACGCCAGGAAGAATCACTGTGAAAGAGATGGGGAGTGTCTCTGCATGCATGCTACTGCCTGGATGGGTAAAGAGGAAGAAGAGCTGAAGAGATCTAAAATAATAGAAGCAGCAGCCTATCAAAGCTTTCTCTTCCTTCTTTGTGTGCTGTTAGCTGACAGACCCTCCCTGCTTCTGAAGGAACGAAGAAACTCACTGTGTTATTTTGGCATTTCAAGGACCATCTCTCCAAGACTGCCTTGCTGTGCAATTTCTGCCATAAGCAGAATTAGTCCTGCAGAGCCTACACATAGCTCCTCTTCGCCTTAAGGGTCTAAAACCACTTAAAAATCTACAGCTTACTCCTCTGCACTGCACATACGCAGGATTCGCACAACACACATTTCTATAATGGCTAGTCATTACAATCAAGGCCGAACGTGCAGCCTGTCAATGACAAATTATGTCAGTGAAACAGCAAGTGAACCTTGCCTTCTCCTACACAAACACATCTGGATTGAACTTTTATTGTGTCCTCCAGGTAGTCTGTCAGTGCTATCAGTGCTACAGAACACCATGCAGACCTAAGGAGTATCTCCCAGAAAAGTGACTCTGAGATATGCAATTACATCACACCTCAGGCTACATGAGGCTACCCTTCATGAGGCCAGCCAAGACTCTGCAGTGACCTAAAGACTACCCAAACTTTGGACTAAACTTAGCAGTTCACTTGTGATAGCAAAGAATTTTTGACTGCAGTCTCCCTGCTTTGCTGAACTGACAAAGTTAGCTGTATCACACAGCTCAACCCCATCTGAGCCTCCCACTCTAACAGAAATACCTGGAGACTCCCTGCATGACTGTCAATGGAAATGTTACAGTTTCATCTCATTATCAGTGTTCACACTACGGATAAAGCCATTCTCAAAATTAACTTATGGGTGCACAGAGAAGCATCTCATTATAGCTCAGTATCTCAGCCATGATTCACTCTGCTTTGTTCCTTTTCATGCTGGCTGAAAGTGCCAACTACATGGGTAGGTAAAATTGTTGCCTTGAAAAGCTCTGAGGTTGGTTACTGCCTAAGCTCCAAGGGAAAGGGAGTTATAACTGGATTACCTTTCTCTGTGAACAATATAACATATTGTTATATATTCCTTCCTTCCTTCCTTCACCCCCAAACCAGAGAGATCACAAGACACCAGTATCAGCCATGCTGGGCTGCATGCCAGGAGAATTAATGAAGTGGTGTAATAGCTCACATGGAGGCCTAGTGATTGGCAACACACTTAAAATGCATCTGCAAGGGAGGAGATCATAGCATTGCTGCTGTGTTCTGTTTATTACAGGCACATCTCTTCCATTCCATTGATTTCTTTATTAGTGCATTTTAAGGCCACAATGTGGGGGCTGGATCTGCTTGAAGCATGGAGGCTTGAATTCCAGCACAACTTATGGGAAGGAAGCCTCCCTTTGAGACTCCAGATCTGGATAACAGAGCTCAGTGCTAACAAGAACAGGAACCCTACCGAGAGGTTCCCAAGGAGTTCGAAATATCCTACAAGGCAATTGATGCTGGGTTGGTTTTTATACTTCCTCTTTCTTTTTTTTTTCTCAAGGAAGGAAGGGGAACAATTTTATCTAGACAGTATAGAGGCTTTGTGGCAACTGTGGGGAGAACTGCATTTCCTGATCTAGAGGGTAAGTTTAAAAGAAGCTGCCAGCAACCAATGGGCAGAATTACAGAATGGTTTGGACTGGAAGCAATCTTTAAAACTGAACTAGTCCAGTGCCCCTGTGATGAGCAGGGATATATTCAACTAGATTGTTTCTTGGAGTGCCATCCAACCAGACCTTGAATGTTTCCAGGAAAGGGAAATCTACCATCTCTCTGGGAAACCTGTTCAGTGTTTTACCATCCTCGATGTAAAAAATTTCTTCCTTATATCAAATCTATATTGACCCCTTTTTAGTTTAAAACAATTATCCCTTGTCCTATCACAACAGGACCTGCTAAAAAGTCTGTCCTCATCTTTTTTACAGTCCCCCTTTCAGTACTGAAAGTTTGCAGTAAGGTCTCCTGGAGCGTTCTCTCTCTAGACTGAATAATCCCAACTCTCTCAGTCTGTCCTCATAGGGAAGATGTTACAGCCCTCCACCCACCTTCATGGCCTCCTCTGGGCCCACTCCAACAGGTTCATATCCTTCTTATGCTACGAATCCCCCAAAGCTGGATGCAGTGCAGGTCTCACCAGAGCAGAGCAGAGGGGCAGCATCTCCCTTTCCCTGCTGACCATGCTGCTTTGGATACAGCCCAGGCCACATTTGGCTTTCTGGGCTGCAAGTGCACATTTCTGGGTCACATCCAGCCTTTCATCCACCAGTATCCCCCAAGCTTTTCTCAGCAGCACTTCTCTGAATCCTTTCATCCCTCAGCCTGTATTGATGATACTGAATGTCTCCCTATCCAAGTGCAGGGCATTGTAGTTCACCTTGGCATCACAGCTCCTGGCTTTTCATTTGTGCTGCTAAGACCTCAGGTCTTGACTTGACATGGATAGTGGGTCCCAGTTTACTCAGCAACCAGCATTCTATCATATCATGAACTTCAAATACTTTTGCTATCCATTATTCATGACTTGGAAAGCAGAGTCTGGGACTGAGAAGCAGTGACTGGTCTTTAGAGGGAACCACGATGGCCTCATGTCTACCCTGAACTGCCTTGGCCCAGAGAAGACACTGAAAAAACCATGAACTGTAACCAGCTGAGGATGGGCCTGGGCTGAAGTCATCAGAGTCACACTACCAATGGCCATGAAAAGTCAGTCTGCATGGGACGAAGAGAAAATCTGCTGGAACTGTCTGTTTTCAGTGCTTGCTGTTAAAACAACACACAGCTAAAAGCTGGTGTAGTGGTGCCAGGCTGCAGCAACTTGATGCAGCTGCTGCCCTTGCTACAGCTCAGTGCCACAGCGCCTGCACAGTCACTGTGACATTGAGAATCAGAGAGCATGGTCAGAGGTGCCTGAAGACAACTGAATTCCCATGGAAATGTCTTTAGACTGGCCCTGCAATACTTCTCCAGGCAGGCTCCTTTGTACCTGCATTCATGCCCCGCCTGTCATTACGAAGAACTCTGCTTCCTCCCTGTCACTCCTGCATGGGAGCTGACAGAAGCAGTGCTGAGCATGAACACAAACAGCTGCATGCAAGCAGACAACCCACACAGGACATGCAAATTCCATTTAAGAACATTTTTCCACCTCTGAATATTTTTCAAAGCCTCTTCCTAAAACAGTCAACCACTACTTTCAGTTCCCAAAAATTATATGGGCAGTGAATGCAAACATACCAGCATATGCAGATGAACTCAAACCTGAAAGCCTTGATTTGGCTATCTGTATGTGATACCTGCAGTGGCCTGCTTTTCACTGTAAAGCACTTAACCCCCCTTTTTTTAGCTTTCTTCTACACTACATGTCATATAAATTTATTGTCTTGCTGGGAACCACTAGCGCAGTGTGTAGATCTGCAGGTCTTTACTGAAACCCTTACTGTAGATAACTGTCTGGAATCTGTCCCTCATTTTTGTCATATGCTTTGAGACACTCACCCACAACTGGTTTCTAACAAGCTGTCCCCAACCTGCAGCGATGCCATCCCGAAATCTGCTATCCGGATGTTGTTCTTTTCATCCAGCAGTAGGTTTTCTGGTTTTAAGTCCCTGTGGCTGTAAAAAAAGGGTCAAAATGTAAATTAAATTATCCATAACAGCTTTCCCACTCCAAAACTTGTTCTGTATCCAGAATAGCACCCAACCTGTTATACTTTAAATAATTAAATTTCTTTTCCTGTCCCAGGCAGGAGAACACACATATCCAAGATGCAATCCTTGCAGTATTCTAGACCACATCCCAGATGCCCACTCCTGATGAATGCAAGGCCTGCAGTGTCCTGACAGGAAAGGAACATATTCAACTTCCAGTGATACCAACACAACATGAGGGAGAAACTGAGGGAAATAGCAGAAGGAGAATTTCAGCCTGGATTTAGGGCTGGCATGCTCTATCATATGACAGCTCCTTAAGGCAGGAGGCAACACCATCAATATATTCTGTCAACAACAGGAAATAAAATGAGTGATATCCAGAGAAAAAACCTCCTTGATGTAAATACTACTGCAAAAAGCTCCTATTAGGAGTTGTTTACAGGGGCATAAGACTTTGAAATAATTTTGGGTAATTAGCTCTGATGGAGGAATCCCTTCAACTCAGCAGTGCTTTTAACTGAGGGTATCAGCAGTGGGAAGGAGATAGAGGATTCCCTCCTTTCCATCAAAACTTGATTCGCTTATTATCTGTCAACAAGGCAAGGACCAGGCAGCTACAACCTCCATGATGGCAACTCCTGCTCCAAATAATATATTGACAAATTTATTAATTTCCACTGCTCAAAGCCAGAACCATTGTGCACCTATACCTGCTTCTAAGTACTCAGGTGATTCTGTACAACTATAACATTCACTTGATTTTATATCCAAAGACAAAAATCTTGTCACGAAATTTGTGATGAATGTGCTTTTTTCCCCCTTTTTATTTGCAGCTCTTGGAAAGTCACAGAGATGAGTGGACGCACTTCAGGCAGACCAAAGAAAAGGCCCTTTTCTTGGTGTTGCTTATGAGTAGGAAAAATTACTCTGATAATAAAAGGTCTAAATAGCAGCACCCAAACAGGCAGGACTACCAGCTTCCATGGACAGGCAGAACACAGATCTGTGAGAAAAGGACATCCAACAACACTGAGGGTCAGGCAAACAGCACCCACTTGCAAAAACTTACAACTAAAAGCAGTTACTCAGACCAGAAACTGAACTCAGCAAAAGAACCAGGTGTCAGAATAGTCAAGTATCACCAATGATAGAAGCCAGGCTTATCTTTGTGCCATTTCCTCTTCACTTTTTAAAACATTCCTCTAAGACTCCTCATGCAGGCAAGTGTAATTCTACCCCAACAAAAATGTAAAGGTGGGCAGTCTCTTCCCTCTCAGAGCAACATCAGCAGCATGACAAGGTCTTGGAAATTAGATCCTCTGATTTGAAGACAAGAGGAATGATTGTTTAGAGACAGCTTGTAAATAATGCAGGCAAATTCTATGTAAAACCAGAGCACACAGTAATAGGATACCTGGGGACTGTAACTATTTCCAAAGGAGACCCCCATCAAAACAGCACACATTCAAAGCAGCTACTGGTCATTCACCTCACTGAGACCTATGATTTGTTCTCTTGCTTTTTAAAATTCAGTCTCCAATTTTCCGTAAGTATGATGAACCCTACATGTTAAAATGACCTTGTTAACAATGAGAGAACAAGCTTGTGGATAATAACAGTGATTCAGATTTGTGCACATTTTCATCTGAAAATGCAAAAGATGCTTTATCCAATCTATATTTCTCATAGAAATTCAAAGTTTGAGATAAGAGAGACAGAAGACTTATTAGCTATTATTAATAGACAGATAAAGATAGTCATAACTAGTTGGCAAAAAGTGCAGGAGATAAGTGACAAGGAAAGGCTCCAAAGGCAGTGAATGACTAGTTAATGGCCAGGAAAAGAACCCCTGAATGTCATAATCAAGGACAGCAGTCCCAGACAAAGGAAAGATCATCAACACCTGCCAAAGTTTAACATACTCCAGCTCCAGCAGTGAAATAGAGTGGAGAGCCCGCAGTTGCAAGGCAAGTGAGGAAAGCTGGATGCCAATGAGACAGTAGTGTGTGATTTCATCCTTCCTCCAGCAGACATCCTGGACAGTTCTCATCTTACGACTCCTTTCATTAATGGGAGGACCTTATCCAGCTGGGGAGGTGTGCTGCAGCTCCCCTGTCTGAGGACCAGCGCTCAGGGACAGGTAACAGCCCCTGTAAAGTGAGTGCTGCTTGTTTGATGCTATGAAACAAGAAACTTTCCCACAGCCCAAGCTGAGTGTGTGTCCTTCTGCTGTGCAGAGTTTTTCAGCAGCTATAGTTGTCTTTCAGTCTTGGCAATTGCTCCAGGCTGACTGCTGCACAGCTACATGATACTGAAGGTGAGGGTGCTGCTGCCTGTGCCTGTTCCACTGCTTGTGCATTGCATGATACGGTATGATTCATATATACAGTCTATAGCAGGCATACTGCAGACATGTGACTTTTGTGCCTAAAAACTGAATCCTTTGCTTATCCTCTAATTGTGTGGCTCATTTAGAGAGCAGGAATGACCAAGGTGGAGCACAACCTAGCACAGGACGTCCACAAGCCTGGATGTACACTGAAAACAAAATATCTCATTTCAGGAACATGGTGCAGCTAAAGGAAATGCAAAATGTTTCCTTTCCATGGCTGAAAGCTTCTAGCCTTGGCAGATATGCCACAGGCCCCAGCTGGAGCACAACCTATGAGAATCTTGAACTAGTCCTACTTTCAGACCACTAAGAGGAAGTGAAAAGGAAGGGACAACACATTTGAAAATCAGGACAATATTCAATAATGGAGTCTTCTCCCCGTGTCATCCTGTCTTCCCATCAGCTGGGATCCACAACACAGCTTTAGGCCTGGGTTTTTAGGGAGAATCAAGTGGGGAAATGAGATTCCTGTAAGTTGGCACATATATTACGGGGTGTTTTGAGAGTCAAGGCAAGAAAGAGAGGAAAAAGTGGGTACCACCATCTACATTCCAAACATGAGTAAGCTTCACCTCACTATGCTGCACAGTGTTTTTCCATGAATGATCAGTCTGATGGAGGTCTTTAGGCAGAGGTGCTGACCCAGCTCCCAGTGAGCCCTTCGAAAGCATTAAATTGGGATCTGGGGATTTTGTGGGACTGGGACAATATGTGTGAAAGTAAAACTGGAGTAGCAACAGACCTTAATATGTTCCTTTTCTTTTCCTCCAGATACTTATCAAAATATCACCAAGAAAACTAATCAGCTCTTCACTACAGAAATCATCACTTCACTGAGCAGAGAGGAGAATTGCTACGTTTATGGCTGCCTGGCCCCCAAAATACAGGAACAGTTTTAATACAGCAGTTCTGCATCTCTCTGACCCTTCTCCACTCCTTTTTCAAGACAGTCTCTAGGCCCAAGTATGGATGGTGACCCTAGGAATTTCATGGCAGCCTGAGCACGTATTTTGTATTTTGGCAGCACTTCTTTCAGAGATCAGAGTGCCAGTGGGATCAGGCAGTACTTGCACATTCAACCACAAGAGAATGATATGCCCCAGTGAAAATTTTCCTCTAGCTGGAGCATTTCTCTGATATCCATCTTTGGGCCACTTTCAATTTGCCAAGGCAGCATCCTGGGGATAGGAGTCAGGCCAGGAGTTTGCACCAGAGTGGCAGAACCAGCATCGCTGCCACTGGGAAAGAGACTTCCTCTCTGCATTTGCATTTCCCATCTTTGTATTGCCAGCCTTTCAAATGCCAGGGGGAAGGAAGAAGAACATATGGGAATAGGGAAGGCTTGTTATAATTTACCTAAGAGCCCAGAAGACAGGACTGCCTAATGCACTCACATTTGAAAAGAATTCTCTTGTGCCAAAATGAAACAAAACAAAACAAAAGAAAAATCCCACTGTATGTGGTAATTACTTGGCATTAATGGAACAGTGCAGAGTAAATGCATTTAATTTGGTTCCATTCCAGCTGATCTCTCTGGCTCTCCATGTCTTACACGACCACATCAACTCCTCTCTCTGCAGGTGAACAGAGGACTCGTTACCCTTTCCTTGTTCTAAAGCCTCTAAAGCTGTAGGGGCTTTATCACATGGCTGGAAAACCAGAAGAGAAGAAAGCAGCTTCTTTTCTGACAAACACAGCAAACCCTCCAACTGAGCCCTGCATAAGCTGAGAAGGCATGAAGAGAAATGCAGGACTGCAGAAACAATCAGTGTAACCCTGATCCATAGTGGCCATGGACTCCCAGGGCTCTTCAACCAAGACAACAGCACAAGAAGTCAGCCTCCAGAGCCAGCATCCAGTGGGCTTTGGGAGGGAGAGCATGTGAGTGAAAAGGAACCACTGAACAAGCCACGGCAGAGGAAGCAGATGCTGCCAGACTTCACAAATTGCAACAAAGGCTTTACAATTTCCTTGCAGCATAAGATGGATGCAGAGAAAGCTCTGAAAAAAATTTTTCCACAGAAATGGGCACCATTCTTGGGGATGGTGCACGGAAAATGAAAGGCACAGATATGCATTAGCATGTTCCAGCTTCCCACTTACATACTGGCCACGCTTGCTTTCTAGTCACAGCTAGAGATGCTGCTCAGATAGCTCCTTTAGTTCCCTCCGGTGCTTTCCCAGTCCATCCTCCTACTCTGAGAATATCCCTGTACCTGTACTGCAGCAACTGCATAAGAAACACGCTCTGCCTGTCACCCAGGGCTGCCAGAAGAATTCTGGTGTAGGGACAGGCTGTAGATCTTGGATTCAAAGGAACTGTCACCTGGCATGAGATGACAAACGAAGCCATTATTTTAAAGTGATGTTTGAGCTGAAACATTCGTATCAGTTTCTATGACAACTCATTGTAGGTCACAGATTTCTAACCCAAGAAACCTCTTAATTGGAGTAGTTGCAGGTCATTTGTACTAATCAAATTGTTGGCTACTTTGCAAACGTGTTTCTTACTGACCCCTAACTCCCAGAGCGGCCAGACCACAGCATAATTGTTCTGCAGTATGCCTCTTGAAGTGCCTGATGTGATGCAAGCAACTTATCAGTAACAATTAATAGCATGAGAAGCATTATTTTAAACTTCATGAGCAAATAAAGCCTTTAATCTTATTTTCTCTTGCTTCTGCAAATCAAATCCAAACATGTAAGTTGTATCTACCTACAGAAGATTCTTGGTTTATAGCCATGGTTGCTATGCTCAAATTTAGTAAGTTTTCACAGAATTCTACAGAACAAGCAAATATAATTATAGCTAGGAAAAAAGACAACATCTATAAACGTATCAGGAGTCCAGGGGAAGGGTTTGTATGCATAAAACGTTGCTTGCTTTTAAACAATTATTACCATTGATCCATTAAAATACATTGTTTCTCCATGCCAACCTTTCCTCAAAGCATATACTCATGTATTTCAAAGGCAGAACAGCCTGTCAGGTCTGATCACCACTGCTGCACTTCCCAGGAAATGTTACCTGGTTATGCTTACAGTAAGACTATGTAGTTTTTGAGTTTCCAGTGGCTTACATAAAGAAGGAAACTTACAAAAATACATGTTCCCTGACTTTAGCTGAGCTGGTAACTTTGCCTTTGGCACTGCAGCTGCTGCATTTTATGGGTTTTCTCTGGTTCCCTGTACAAGGGATATCTGAAAATTCTTCACCGTTTTACAGTGAGTCCTGATCACAGAACTGAAACTCCTGGATTCAGGTAATGAATGGTATCAGATTTCAATGGGGGAAAAATGCACCTTTCTGACTTCTGATGGTCTGAAATAAAACTTGAATGCTCAAGTACCAGATAAAAAAACAAAAAAAACCAAAAAAAAACCCCAAAAAACCAACCAACCAAAACAGCATTCAATCTTATTAAATTCCACCATTTATAGACCAGTTTTACGTTTGGAGGCCTTGATTTCAAAGTATCCATCTGCTGCAGCATTCTGCGTTTGACAGACCGTCCCTGCAGAACACCCCAGCACGCTCCTCATATATGGAGCAGGGCAGAGCAGGAGCTATGAGGGTGGCACGACATGGCAGAACACGGCACCTGGCATTCTTCAGCTGTTTCTGAGACACCCCAGATTTCTCCCTAGAAGCCTGCTTCCCTTACTGACATTGCTCCGCAGCGCCTGCCCGCAGGAAGACAGCAGAGATTTTGGCAGCAGCGCTGTCAAATGCTGAAGCGCTGTTTCACGGGGAGCCTTGCCCTCCCTGCGCGGAGGGAAGAACACGAGGCAAAGGCAAACCAAGCTGTTCTCCGCTGCCGGAGCCCTGCGAGTGACACAAGCCCGTGCCCACGCAGGCACACACAGACACTCTCCAGCAAGAGCCTCCCTCACACAAGCACAGCCCCGGGCGAGCAGAGGAGAAAGGGCCCTCCTAATTGTCATTTATCAATATTCATAAAGAACCTGCCTTAACCCCTCTTGTGCACGCTAGGGAATAAAAAAAGGAAAAAAAAAAAAAAAAAAAGAAAAGAAACACAAAATGAAACGCAACCAAAATAAAAATAAAATGAAATAATCATCTCCCTGCTCATTACCGCGGGGGATTTCCTCTCAATGTCACCACTGCCCTGCGCAGTAATTGGCATTATCTGTTATCTCTGAAGCCATAATAAGGTTTGCCACGGGGCATTTTCTGTAATCATATTTTTATTTGTCAGCTGGCGAGCCGCAGCCAGCGCGGCGCAGCCGGGCCAGGCCGCACCGGGGCGCGCGGCGGGGCAGGGGCGCGCGGCGCCAATGGCGGCTCGCGGCGGTGATGTCACGGTCAACCAATGAGGCGGCCGCAGCCCGCCCCGCCCGGCGCTGCAGCATTCCCCACACGCACCGGCAGCGACGGGCTCTGCCCCGGGAAACCGAGCGCCTGGCAGCTCGCCCCGGCCGCGCTCACACACGGATCCCCGCAGAAAATACAGCTGGGCACTCAGCCGGCTGAGAGCTGCCCCGCACTGCGGGGGCAGCGCATTCGAAACGGGCTGTTGGGTCGGGGCACCCAGCGGAGGTACCCTAAAGGCCCTGAATTTAGGAGAGCAGGCACCCAGTACATGTGAATGGCAGCTCAGGCAAAACCCGTGGGCTATGCCCAAAGAAAACTTGCCAGGCTGGGGCGGGTTACATGGATGGCGGGGAAGGGGAGGGCGCAGTGCCATTCCCTGCGGGCCGCTCCAGGCTCTGCAGCGCGGTGCGGAGCCCTGGGAGCACAGGAAGGGCTGAAGGAGAAGCGGTAATGCTGCATCGCTGAGCCAAGCGCTCGCCAGCTCAGGGAAGGCAACGAGGTAGCACAGATCGATCCCGCGTGGTGTCCCTGCGTGGTGCCACTCGTGCTCGTGCTGTGTCCACACAAAAGTCCTCAGAGGGCCCCACAGTGCCTTTTCCATAAGCGTTCCCCCATGGCCAACCTAACCTGCACCACAAAACCCCGTAAGTGACGGCGCCACAGAGTGAAGTACATCAATACTCCCCCATTGTTTCCAGTAAATAAGAACAGGAAGCACATACATTTTTAAAACAACACAGACTCAAGCTCCACACCTATTCTGATTCCTTTTCTCAGCTGCTTGTTTGAAAACACCTCTCAGAGGCAATCTCTCCACACAGTAGCAGCAGAAGCTTTTTACTAATGAGAGGAGGATTGGGGAATCCTTTCTGAATCTTTGGTCCAGGAATGTTGGTGTATCAACACATTTTGAGCAGTGAATCTGAATATGGTTACATGCTGTTGTTAAAGTAAGCCACGGGTATTTTGCAGTGTTTTGGGATGTACAGGAAGAAGATGGGACTATTATATGGGTCTGGGGACACCAGGCTATCAATCTATTCTGCCAGTAGGCTGGAGGCACCCGCATTTAGTTATTAACCAAAGCAGAAGCCTTCATTTTTCAATGTGGTCATAACTGGATAACCTGGCTGATGAGATGATTTGTCATTTCACTGCCCCACGACAGGACAAGGTCAGGCTTCATTGCTTAGGAAAGCACATTAAGTTTTACACTCACATATATATTTATGCATGCTCTGATTTTCTGATAACTGTCCAGAATACAGCACAAAATATAACACCACATGAGTCTCAGAGTGACCTGGAGTCAGAGCTTATGATTTGCTGCTAACTTAGCCAGCACTAGATGCTCGTCAAGCAGGAGTTAGCAAGGAGATGGGATTTACTTTCAAACCAGACTCTTGCCCACAATCCAATACGTTTAACAGAGGAAAATTCATTCCTCAAGAGAGACATGCATCTGCCTAGAAAATTTCACATAGTGTTAAACCTGTAGAGGTGCTTGTCTGTCTGACAGCCTCCACCATGACCCTCACTCAGTTTATGAATCTCCCAGATCCACATGTATCCATAACAAGTCCAAAGGACTAGCATGTATGTGCATACATGCATGCTTTAGTAGAAACTTCTATCCCAGTGGAGATTCTGATTTCTCTGGAATATTCATTTGGAAGCATAAATAATTTCTCTTCAGCTGTACTTAAACATTTTTGAGTGTTGTTGGATTGGATCCCTTCAGTATTAAGCTAAGTAGGGAACAGAAACGTATGTATGCAATCCACCAGTGGGTACACTGCCCAGTGTATGTAAAAAATAACAGGTCTACAACCTGCCAAGGATCATGCTGATTCTAAGGAGGTCATGATCACTCAGTGCAGTTGAATAGCAGGGAGGAAAAACTGTGGAATTCAGAGAACAGAACTGGTCAGAGGTCACTGCCAACAGAGAAAACTTAGATCCTCTAGTTAGGGTGCGCAACCTGTTCTTCGCTTCGCTGGGAATTTCTCTTACTATTGTAACCCTGCCTGTGTTAGGTAGGCATTATTCTCAGGACCTTCTCACCCAGATCCATCACCTTTGAACTGCCTCTTCTGCTAAGAGTATGCTGTTATACTCTTCTTATACAGTATACTCTTCTTAATATAGCCCCAAGAAAGGCTCTTCTTTCCCTTTCCATTTATTAGAAATACTCTGTCTTACAGATCACTATTTCCTGCTGAAATGACTCAGAGATGTAGGGGGAGGGGGCTAGAAGAGCACGTTAAATATTTAAACATCCATTTTTGCTGTGGCCATCTGGTTTGTGAGTTTTCAGCACAGAACTGGGGGCCCAGAAAATTCCTGAATGGCTACTGAGAAGTAACCACACAGTGATTATGCAAATACAGCTACTGCAGTATCTCAGAGTGGCCCTTGGCCTCCTGGAGTGGGGGATCCATGGCTGGCTGTGGCTTTGGAGAAGCAGCCACGCAGACATAATGTAAATGTTCTCCCCCACCCAATCCAAATGCAAGGAGGTGCATTTGTGAGAGAGGAGCAAGCAGTTATGGGTCAGTAGCTGTACAGAAACTCTTGTGCTCAGACTGATTGCAACAACTTGATTTCAGTGTAATTTACATTATCTCAACTTGCAGAAGATGAAAGAGAAACTGGTCCACTATAAAATGGCACCTGAAAGCACAGGTTGAACCACACTCCATGGTTAAATATTATGATGAAGTTAGGAAGAAAATTCTTCCCTATTGGAAAGGAAATTAAAGGCAACAGTGACTCAAATGCCCAGAGGGGACTCAGTAAAGGTTGCCAAAAGCCAGCAGGTTTCCAAAAACTGAAGGGAACAATAAAATGACTTTGCTGTATTTGCAGTTGTCCCAGGTTTCTTCAGGAATTCGTTTTGATACAGTGTGTGTAGTTCTTAGTTATTAGTAAGTGCCACAAAAAATTATGGAAATGAAACTCTTTTTCCTTGGTGGTTTTGATTTTCCTGTTTAAAACATTCCCTGCAAATTAATTCTTCTCCAGTGAGAAATGACAGACAGTCTTTTCCATGGGAAGTCTGTCTGTGACTGGTACGCTGTCTCACACATGGACAAGAATTAAAAAATACATCAGCACTTTACCCAATGCTTTTAGAGCTTCACAACATCAGTTACTTAAAAGTGTCAAGGTTAGATCCCTTTATTATGTAGCGGGGAACTCCCGTTGGAAAGGCTGTACTCACCATATTGAATGACTATGGCAGAAGTCTAAAGCAGAGATGATTTGTCGGAAGAACTTCCTGGCTTCTTTTGGTGTCAATCTTCCCTTTTTTACAAGATAGTCGAAGAGCTCCCCACCTGACACATGTTCTAGCACCAAATACCTAGAAAAACACAAAGCCAGGATTTAGTAAGTATGTGATCACACCAACCCCCTCACACTCACAGTTATATACAAACACTTCTCTTTATACGTAGTCAAGGGGAACACTTCCAGAAATAACAGTGGAAGAGAATTGCAATTTTGAAATCGGGAGTGATTAATATGTTTAACAGGGGTTCTGCAAACTTCAGACCTGCCATTGTAGGATTCAGTGTTCAACGGCATAGCAAGACATAACCAGGAAGCTAAAAATTACTCCAAAGACCAGGAGGGGAAGCAGAGAATAATCAGGTATAAGCTTCCATAGCAGGTCGCAAAGCTACAGTGGAGTTAAGACTCTGTACCAAGAAGCCTCGGGTCCTTTAACCAAGCTGGCAATTCTTTTGTAAAACAGCTGTGGCAAAACTGCAGTCACACAGAACCAGACAGATGTCAGCAAACCAGAATGAATTTAGGTGAGCAATGTACATTATTTAACAACTAAATAAAAACTACATGTGTGTGCAGCCTATGTAACAGCTTAGGTTTTGCTGCTGAACAGCAGTGATTTGCTGGAGCAGCTGCCTGGCCTTGCAACTCACAGGTGAAAAATGTGGCACAAAGGGGGCCTAGGAGCAGAAGAAGAAACTCCTGACCTCATATAGCACTCCTGGCAGTCATAAAGAGTGAAACCTTCTGAAGGGAAGGACTTGCCATGGATGGACCATCTTGTTTTAAGTAGGGCTAATGAAAGGCAGCCAAGCAGAGGAAAACCATGTAAATCTCTGGAAATGTTGCCTACTAGTGGGAGTGACAGGTTTCCCAGGGAAGTGGCAGGAACACCATCAACTGATTCCTCTAAAAACAAACAAGTTTGAGTGAACTTCTCAGTCCCTGCCTCCCAACAGCACAGCAGACCATACTGAACTGTATGTGCAGCTTGAGCCCTCAAACCTTTGCTTTACAGCAGAGTAGTTTTACTTCCAGAATTAATCCAACTCCTCAAATTTGAGTGGACAGTGAAGAATAATTAATCCAGGATACTGTCTTTTCTGTACCTCAAGCAGCATAATCACCAATGAAATTTCTGAATTTGAAATGAAATGTGGGGAAGATTAATATAAATTTGGGGTCTTAATTAGTCCTGTTTTCAATGTTGCCAAAAAGACAGGACAGCAGAAGGACTAAAAGCAGTTGTGAGGAAAGTAAAGTTTGCTCAGTGATAATGGCATTAGCCTTGAAGTTGCACAAGTGGGACCTGAGCTTCTGGTCTATCATCCTCTCTTGTGTAACTTCTACATGTCAGTTCCCAGCTACCAGAAGGAGAAAGCACTTCCCTGCCTTACAGAAAGACAGACATTGGTATTGCCAGCTAAATAAGCACTAAAAGGACATCAAAAAATGGACAAAACCATAAAAATATAAACTTGGGGGAATTAAAATTGTACTTTTGCATTTTTTGATCAAAGTCAAAGCAGTTACAAGAAACACAGTAATATCAATTTTTTTAAAATTAAAATCTGTTAAAAAAGAGAAAAATCTTAACTTGAAAATCCCATTTGGAATATGAGGGTTATCTTCTTTCCAAACAGATGAGTAGTTGCCCAGCTGTCTGCTGGGTACACCCTGGTAATTTGGAGATCACTGTTTATGGACATGATGTTTTTTCAACAAATCATTCAAACACAGAAAAGAGCTGACACGCAGCAGCCACGGACACTGGGGTGTCCACACTGTCAAGTCCCAATCCTTGATTCCTAAGCCTTGGCTAACAGACAATCTGGTTTAAGAAGGTTTAATGTAGAATTCATTCTCCCTTTCATATTAGAGACAGATCTGGCTAACTAAAATTCTTGACAGCTTGCTGTCTCACTGTGCCCAGTGAAGCTGGATACAGCAGTGCATCTTGCCCCCAAAATTCGAATTGCTAGCTGCTTTTTTTTTTTTCTGGGAGTTGTCTTACAAAGATGATTGCAGTTACAGACATACAGAACACGCTCCACACTGGCTTCAAACAAACTCTTTTTGAAAAATACAGACCCAGCATTTCTGTCACCCACAGCAGGAACTGTGAAGCAATTTATTTTCATCAACTTCATCTTATTAAAAACACTCAACAAAAATGCACTGACACGCTGTATGAAAAATAAAACAAATTGAAAGACAGGGAACATTTACAAGGTTATTCATTTTTTGCTTGCCACCTAGAAGCACTAGATATAATAATGGAAATGAACAGGGGAGAGCATTTGAAAAAGATTTGTGCCTATGACAAGTCAAGGGACACAGTGAAGCACAAGAGACGATGTATTCTGATCTGACAAAGCCCCCAACGTGACATGAGTGAGAAGGACGACAGACACATTCCTCAGTGGTTGAGTGCAAGAAAGAAATGCTGTGGGGATCATTCCACAAGCACTACATGCCCAAGCTGCAGCTAGGATTGGTGAGCTCAGGTTGTTATCTGCCAGCCCTATTCCCTCTAGTAACTTCCTAAAAAAAACTCTTGTGGGGTTTTTTAGGAGAGCCCCCAGCTAGGAGATTTCTGTTAAACAAGGGCATAATTCAGCATCTGCCCCCATCTTTGTGCAAGCCAACATTCTGCTGGTACATGACATGGCACAGCAGTAGCACACTTGTTCTTTCCAAACAGGCCGACAAGAGGGGTTTAAACATTTCTGAGTGTTGCATTGGTTCTAAGCACCACTGGACAGCTACACAAACCCCACTAAGTGCTGCATATCTGTATCTACCCATCTATCAGTGTGTGAGTGTGTCTAAGTGACTCCACAGAAGAGGAGAATAAACATTCTGAAAAGTCAAACAGAAAAGTAAAGGAAAGAAAGAACATTATTCACTGGGCTGGAAAATAAGGCATACAGACACTACATCTTTCCTGAATCCATGGCACAGAGAATAATCCAAATCTTCTGTGTTCACATCAGCATCTGAAATTCTTTACTTTGGCAAAGTGCTACAGGATTGGAAGTATGCTAATGCCAGCTCTTGGAGGATTAGGAGAAGGTAAATAACACATAGCCTGTAGGGGAGAAAAACACTAAGAAGCATTTTTGTGAGTCTCCCTTCCTTTTATCTTTCCCAGATATGACAGGTTTTCACTTCATTATAGTACTACTTTTCCAATTTATTCTAAGCAAGCAAACAAGTTCGGAAAATCCCAGAACAGTAATCAGAACTTCTCTCCTATTACATTTAGAGATGAAAAGCAACTTATTGGTGAATGAAGTTTGGGGTTTTTTTTTTTTTTTCATTCTGTCTATGTAAGATTTACAGCAACAGTCTTTCTTTCCATTGTAAAAATGTAAGAAAATCTGTTCTGTAATAGCCATTGCAAGGAGGTTCAGGGAAGGGAAAGATCCAGTCTCTGGCTGGCAGTGTGCACACTACATGCTGTGATGATACAGACAGGACCTATGTTAGGACAAAAGAGTCTGTAAGACACCCAGCTCTCACATATTGGATGCTCTGGACACACCCCAACTCTTCCAATCCTTGCATTTCACATGAGAGAAACAAGTTTTACAATTAACCAAGCATTAACCACCTGTTCTTTACTGATAGGGAACTGTGAAGCCAAGTGACTTGTCCAGGGTTACAGTCACCCAGAATTTAGAGCTGGGATTAGCACCTGTGGTCCCATGTGCCTTCTACTCCGTGCTGTCCCCGTCACAATTTCCCCTTTGCCTGCTAGGACACTGAAAAAGCCAGAAAACAGCAGGGTTCTGCAACTCAATATGAAGCCAAATGTATGTTAAAAATAAAGTCTCAGTTACTCTTTCCTCTCTGGATATATTCTGTAGGAGGTTGCAAATATTCTCACAGGCCACAACTCACTTTCATACATACCAAGGTCCACATCTTGTACTATTTTCTCATGTCCCTGCTACAAACTAAACTAAATGAAACTAAAAGTCTCTAGTTGAGTTTCAATGCTTGAAGGAGATAAGACTTTGCTCTTTAAAAGCAAAGATGCTGAATACTAAATACAAGAATAATTATGTTGATTGGAGAGGAGCAGAGAGATTGCATCCAGCAGCATTCTATCTATTCCCTTTGCCATTTTTCCATCTGCATTCCATCATCACCACCTTCTCAATAAAAGATTCTGAGTTCCTAACCTCAAGTGACCCACTACATATCATCAGAGATGCAAGCTTAGAATAATCCTGGGCTTTTTTCTTTCTTCCTTTCTTGTTCATTTTATTTATTCTTTCAGGAACCAAAATAGTGCATCATCAGTTTTCTTCAGCTCCTTTCTGAAGGCTGGTTTTTGCTGTGATGCTTGAGCAGCTTGGACTTCCCATTCCCAACAGTTGATTTGTGTGTGGGATTGTAAACTGTTTTGTCCCCTTCTTGTCCAGAACCAGCACAGCAAGGACTTCTCCATAATTAGATAGATTACTGTTGCATTACACTCCTATCACATAAAACAGCACAAAAAGACACTTTTCTTGATCATTTCTCCTTTCCATCTGGTGGACTATGCCACAACTGACTAAAAGGTGCCTTTGCCCATGCACTAGGGAGCTTTGAGGAATGAGCCCTCACTGAGCAAGGCAGCTACAGGCTACCTCCAAATCAGGACTGTAACTAAAGAAACAGGCTGGCTCTGAGCAATGCCAGGAAAAATGCTGTTAAAGAAAGACTAACTGGCACAGAGAACACCAGGACCATGCACTACCAGATACTTCTGGCAAAACAACAACAGAAATACCCAAAATGCAAACAAACACGCCAGTTATGATCTCCAAAGAATGAAAAGCTGTCTTTTAGCCAGTAGCAAAAATGGTGTGAAATGCTCAAACTCTTGCCAGATGGAATTGCCTGCAGCAGCCCATTAATGGGTATGCAGCTCTTGTTTTCTCAGGACAATTTACAAGACACTAACAGCTACACCAATTATGTATTTATTATTATGAAAGTGTTAAATGGAGAGATCTCTAGATGAAAGCCCATGCTGAAACACAAAGTATTTCAGGTAAGTATTATAAATGCAAAAAATTCAGATTACAAATAAACATTACTCTCTAATGCTCTAGGAATGGAAGTCAATTCACACATCTTGTTTCAGACAGGCAATAGAAGGTTTGTCCATCAGTGCTTGCAATTAGGTGTCTGCTAGGGAAGCAGTTATTAATTTATTTGTATTAAATTATATGACATTTACATATATAAAGCACAACTTTGCTTAACCTAAACAAGTAAGTTTTCAAGTTGGTCTTCTATGTAAGCCTGAATGTACCACTGGGTACCATCACACATCACTGGGCAATGTCCTACAGCTTTTTCTATGCCAGAATTTGACTAGATATCCACATGCCACTTGTTAGTTTTTAAGAATGCACGGCTTCAGCCATGCACTCCAGCAAGATGCAAAACCCAGATGCAGTTATATAGAAAGAGATACACATAAAGACATAGAACATCAGTGAGAATCTCCATCATAAAGACAGATAAGTCTTTAGTTCTCTTCTGTCCCGATATTTACTGTGCCAACAGCTATAAAACTCAAGTTTTGCCACAGAATGAAACACAAACTGAAATGGCTGCACCACAAATGGTAGGGTTGGCACTGCCACAACCTTGAAGAACCATGGGTCATCTCACAGGAAACTGGCTACTCCTTTTGATCAATTAATCTGAGAGCTAGAAAGCTCACTACATTTCAAAGGGGTCTGTCTTAGGGAACAACAGACTGACAAAGAAAAGCCTCTAGAAGAAAAACGACCTGGTGATTCTCCTTCCAGGCTACCACCCTACTTGCAAAATGTCCTTCCATACATGTAAATGGTTGAACATATATGTGGTGTGGAAGAGGTTAAAAGTTTCCCAGGCTAACATGCTCTGTAGTTCTTTGACAGCTTTTTCTCTGCACTGTTTTCTATTGATTAAATAATCTCTATCAGATATGAAGCCCCTTGTTATTGGCACAGCCTATAAATTATTCAGAAGTTATATAAATTCTTATGGCGGGCATGAATTTTTAAACCCTTATTTGGCACTGGGCCAGGAGCTCTGTATCTTTCCCCCTCTTGCCTGTGAGAAAATGTGCATGTGTTAGATTTCTGTTTTCTAAAAGACAATTTTAACTCGAGTTTGCATGTTTGAATGGATATTGTATTTGATTGCTGGTTACATTTGGGCATGAACAGGTTGGGGCTTTTGGGGAAAAAAGGTAGTAAGAGATTATGCTGTTGTGCTCTGTACCTTTGATATATTTGGGATGGAAGGTGTTTTGAGCAGTGCCCTCATGGTGTGTAGTCATCCCAAGGCATTGCAGCAGCCATCCTATATGGGCACATGATATGGAATGGATTTAGCCAGAGGGATCCTCAGCACAGGATGGGCAGAGATGAGACAACACCCATCAGGTCACTGCTGCAATTCTGTTAGTGACTATGTACTTTGAGGCTTGCTTCTTCAGAGCTGTAACAACCTTTGCTGTAACAACCATGGCCCAGACACACAACACTGTCTACCAAAGTCTAAAAGAGAAGCCAGGCACGAGAATGTACTGTGGCTCTGAAGCAACATCTCACAGAATTGCTCCACTATGGGCCTGCATTTTCCCCAGCCCAGCATCATGGCCTGGATGGTATCCGCGCACACATGTCAGGCAGTGAGCAAAGGATACAGTCAGGCTTTTGGGTAGAAATTATTAAGACTGTGTTCCACAGGGTGTAGCATTAATTCCCACCACCAGCTCTGCAGGCCCTGCTTTGTGCTAGGCTGGTGTCCCTCTTGTGAGCAGTGACATCTGCACCTCTTCCCCAGCTTCTGGCCAGCTCCTCATCTCCAGGCCCCCCTGAACTCCAAAGCTCATGTGCACTGGCTCCACTCCTATCACTGACTGGCTTGCTTCTGGCTACACATGCTTGTAATTTCAGACAGCCCTAAAACAAGTCAACAGCAGAAGGAAGGGGGGGTCAAAGTAGCTGGTTACAAACATTTTCCTTAGTTCTAATCAAGGCTCAGGTAGAATGCTATTCTGCCTTCCAATCCTGTTTTATTTTCTTTCCCTGTATTCACAGCACCTGACATCCCACAGCCTCACTCCCAAGGTGCACACCTACCACAAAATTAATTTTCAGTGCTGAGCCTTTGGAGGCACTCTGACTTTCTGAACTCTCCCTCTGCCTTTAGACAGGTTTCCCTGAAGATGGATTGAATGCCAAAGTCTTGGCCTACCACTAACAAGAACACACAGAACCTTTTTTTCTCTTTTCTCCATCCTCTGGCATCTCCCAATTAGTTTTCAACAAAAATAAACAGAATTACAGGAAAACCCTGCAGGAGAGGACAGGCAGCACAAAGGCCTCTGCAGGCACCACCAGAGCTGTGAGTCCTTGACTCCTGTTGCCACCTGATTTTGTATGAGCTGGAAACGTGACTTGCGCACAGTTAGGAGGACATTTTAATTTTCTTATCCGGCCCATTGTGATGTACCTTCGCCTCTGAAATCAGGAGGTGGTGTGTTGTGTACATTGCAATGAGATTTGGGCATTTGCCCAGTGATAGCATTGTACTGATGAAAGATGAGAAAAGCACTTATATTTGAAAAAGGTGCTGAGGAATGCATGGCACACTTCAGAGAACAATTGTCTGGTGTCCACTCTCCTCTCTAAACAGATTCCTGCTTAAAATGCTGATCAAACTGGATGACATAGAGATGTCAAATAAATGCTGCCACAAAATTCGAAATTTGAAATCTTAAATGTGAAGATTTGAAAATCATTCAACATAAATCTACACATACATACACAAATATCTGTATGCATCTTGACATAGAAATTTACAGATATACAGATATTACAGATATACACACAGACATCAATGGAAAGGGAATCAAGGAATATCAGTATTACCACCTGAAATAAAAGGGCATAGAGCGATCCTTGTATGTATTTTTTTTTTTCTATTTTACTTCCCACCAAGCCCCTGACAGCTGAAACTAAATAATTAATCAAATGAGATCAAAACATATAATGCCACCCCTGTTGGGAGTTCTGCAACAGAACTGTATCAGTGGGCTTTTTCCCCTCTGGAGAGAGAAATTCCATCTCCTGTGGACTGTCTGATGGCCCTTGGCTTGCCATGCTAACTGCTCCTTCAGCAGGGGACAGCTGCTTTTCTGTGATCCAAAGAAAAGCTGAATGGACTGCATAAAATGCACTAATTAAAACTCTGTGTAGAGTCAGCTCAGGAAAGATCTTTTCTATACATGGTACAGAGAAAAGGGGATCATCCCCCAGGTTCACATGGCTCATCTGCAATGCAGAAATTACCAAAGGAGTGTTTCCCTCCAGTTGTATTACAGAACACACCAAAATTTTGTTATTATCAGTTACTGCCTTGCTCCTTCTCATAGCACATGCCCCATCCTTGAAGTATTCAAGGTCAGCTTGGGTGAGGCTCTGGTGTAATAAAAGGGTTCCCTGCCCATGGCAGGGAAGGGGTGGAACTGAATGATGTTTAAGGTCCCTTCCAACCCAATCCATTCTGTGATGATTCTGTGATTTGTATTTCCCTAAAATTCCTGTCTGTCTGCACTTCCTTAGTCAAACTGACTGGTGCACACACAAGTTTTGGTAGCCCACTGATCATTCCCCACACCAGGCCACTTTGATTCATTTTGATCTTTAAAAAAGGGAGGATGAACCCACACCCTGGCTGTTTTGTCCGTTGACATTATAAGATGGGAGAGAGGGAGGCATTGATTGTCTATAGCTATTTCTAAATTATCTATTATTGTGGAGCCTCAATCTTGCTTGAAGGCCATCAGTGTGATCATACAACAAATATGAAATAATTCAACTGTCAGTAATATTGCTTGTTTAGCCAACACAATATATATCTGAGGCTGTATGTCACTTACAGAGAGCCACAGTGCTGCTGTGTTTTTCCCCCCACACCTAGACATGTAGTCCATTGTCTTATGAAATAGGAAAACTCAAAATGATGGATAAAGAGATGGAATAATAGATTTCATAGCTATCTCCACCTCTCCAACTATCTTGGCAAAAGGAACCCTACCAAAATAAACAGAAAAAGACTGCTTGGCTAACACACATATCCTAACAGATTTTTATTATTATTTTTAAAAACTCATTCCCAGTGTTAAATAAACTGTGGAAAAAGGATTTGATTCATGGTTGCATTAGGAATCTACTCAACCAAAGCCCCTTGTCACAAATTAAATCATAAACTAGAAGTCAAACATGATTTGTGAAATTAACAGTTATCGAGGAAATGTTCCCCAGTGCTGCATTGTGATTAGTCTCTGGCTTCTGAAATATCACCCATAATTCATGAGCTTCTCTGAAACCATGCCACTACTGCTAGTGCTGGGATGGCATGCATGATGGAAAGGTGCAGCCACAACCAGAGAGCAATCCCTTTCCTGATGCTGGTGAGAACCAGAGGTCACTGTGTCTTATTATTTGGGAAGGTACATGCATAGATGCCTCTCAGCCCCCACGCACTTGTAACACCTCACCCCTCCACAGGCACTCTCTTCCACCTCTCAGATTTATCAAAGGCCACAGCTGCTTCTAATTTTGAACACGGAGGCTTGGCAGAAGCTCTGCATTGTGCTCTTTCTTTAAAATAGAGACTAATAAAAAATGAAACTTAATTAACAGCCATTGGTTCTTTCAGAGTCAGTCTATTTCAGCAGAGGGATTTGGTGCCTTTGCAGGGGGATGCAGACAGCTTAATCTTACAGGCAGAGGAGCTCCAGCACAAAGCAGACTTAGTGATTGTTAAAGGCAGAATGGTCATTGGCAAAGTATGCTGTGGAGCCCAATGTTTTTTAGAAGCCAGGATATTCAGATATAGCTTAAAGATATGGGATGCTTTCCTTTTCAAGGCGATTTTCATCATGAAGACGTTTTCCTACCAATAAATGCAGTAGTTTTTTGGAAATAATAGCATAACACAATTCCCACTCCTCTGAGCACCAGACATTTTTCACAGGGAACAAAATAGCCCCCAAGTCTTATGGGGTAAAGAAGGAAAGCTCAGGTTCTGGCTTCACAGGCATTCAAGAAGAAAGCTTCAGCACCTCTATAGCCCATCCTCTTGTGGCTTTTCTACTTCATGTATTCATGTATTGCCACCACTGCCACCATCAGCTGTTTTCTCTGTTCGTGTGAGAGTGTGTACTTGTGTGTGTCTGTCTTGGGTTACACAACACAGAAACCAACATCACAAACTAGAACATTCTCTCTCTTTTAATCAAAAAAGGGGTCTCATCCCCCTTTAACCTGAATACAGAGAAAATATCCTCTGTCTCTCTTTTCAGGATTGAAGGAGAACATACTCCCTGTAAAGCCTGATTTCCCTTTGCTGCCTGTCTGCACACAGAGCAGGCTGTGTTGGATCTGGGCTCTGTCCTCATCTGCAGCAAACAGGGCTTCATGGAGCCATGACCATTTATGCCACTGAGGACAGAGCATTCAGCATGCAGCTCTGAAAACATCTGAGCCAGCCTCCACCCAGTGCCTGCACGAGCTCTTTCTGGCAACTGCATTCCACCACGGATGGCAGGCTCTGCCCCAAAGGAGGAGGGGGAATCCAAAGGAAATTACTGCCTGCTCTACTAAGCTAACCCTTAGGCAGAGAGGCCTCACTTCTCCGAACAGGAATTCATTGCTCCAGTAACAAGACTGGATGAATAGTCCATGAGGGACTGTTACCTCCATTCAACACACTTTCCTTGGATAAACAGTCGTTCCCTTCTTGTGTTGAGACACTAAAAAGAGGTCGCCAGTGAATGGTAGCTTTTAAAAACTGTTTAATCTTTTTTAACCACTCTCTTCTACCTGTAATAACCTGTTAAAAAACTGGAAATAGCAGAGTTCCCTACTGGGTCGCCCTTTTCTGTTTGGAGAACATTGATTTTTTTTCCCTGTTGTGCCAAGATTAATGTGGCCTGTTTGTTTGACAACAGATACAATGTATTTTAGCCCGAAATCAAGCTAAAGTGATTGTCTGTGGACAACATCCCTGTCTGGCACTGGTGGTGATCTGGAGGAAAAAAAAAAAATCTTAAAAAAAGAAAGCTTTGCTACATAACTGTCACCACCAGGGAATTACAGTGGCCCGTAAAACCAAAATCTGTTGCTGATGGGACAAATTTTAAACACTTTAATTGAGAGTTGAGGGTTTCAGTGAAAACTGTTAGGTTATCCAAATTATCCACTCTAAATCTGCTGCAGCTTTGATTCAAAATGGCTCCAGATCTTACAGGTTCAAACCTTCCTTTTCTCTTGCTGTTTTAGAGAAAACACTGGTTTGTCCTCTTTCTTATATTTTAAGTAAGAAAAGAAACAGCATATAAGTTTCTTATAAGTAAAGGCTCACTCCAAGAAAGATACTGAGGTGCTGGAGAATGTCCTAGGAAGGACAATGAAGGGTCTAGGGCACAAGACCTGTGGTGACTGGCTGAAGAAGTTGGTATGTTTGGCCTGGAGAAAAGCAGGCTCAGGGGGGGATCATACCACTCTGCACAACTTGCTGAAAGGAGGCTGTAGCCAGGTGGGGGGTCAGTCTTCTGTCCCAGTTAAAAAGTGACAGGAAGAGAGGAAATGGCCTTAAATTGCACCAGGGAAGGTTTGGATTGGATATTAGGAACAATTTCTTCACTGAAAGAGTGGTCAGGCATTGAAACAGGCTGTCCAGGGAAGTGGTAGAATCATTATTCCTGGAAGTGTTCAAAAAACCTGTGGATGTGGCACTTGGGGGCATGATTTAGTGGTGAATATGGTGGCAGTAGGTTAATGGTTGGACAATGATAAATTTTCCAACCTTAATGATTCTATGATTCTATAAGAGTACAGAAAAAACATGAGAAAAGCCAGGGAAATAATGAGTGTTCATTCCTCATCCAAATACCAAATATCACACAGACACCAGCAGAGGGTAAAAACACACCCTGTTCCATTCCTTCAGAAACGTTACCAAGTTCCAAAACCCTGATCTCCCTCCTTTCCTCCTTCCCTCCCTCCCTCCCTCCCTCCCTCCCTCCCTCCCTCCCTCCCTTTCTTCCTCCTTCCCTTCCCCTTCCTCTGACAAAAGCCAGTGATACCTACAAATATTTTTTGTTTTCGTAAACATCATGCAGCTTTAAAACATGGGGATGTTCTATCAACTTCAGGATGGCTATTTCCCGCTCCACCTGGAAGAAACAAAAAGAAACAGAGATTAGAAGCTTGTTTTTACAATACATTAGGTATTGTTACATATTTTCTTCCCATTTATCCATTTTCCACTCCTCTTCATATGCAGAGGATATGGAAAATTGTAACAATGTATCTTATTTAGCACTTATATAATTTAAGAAAAATTCAGTTTATTTAGCCTCAGTACTCCCTGACCTTCAGAACCAAAAACCAGCAAAATTTCAAGGTTGAAAGAATAGTCCCAAATATACCAAAGAAAATTAGCTGTGGGAGTTACATGACCATTCAAGGCTGTACCTGCCTCACAATCCAAAGCCAATGACATGTTCTCAAAGTACAGAAACTCTAAGATGTCACGTAGGGCTCTCCTGACCTCCCACAGGCACAGGTGTGGCTGCTCTACGAACTGTATACTCAATTAATGTTAGAAAATCCCTATCCTGAATAACTTGCCATGCATGTGGGGGAGAAGATATACAGCAGTGTGATTTTATAGCTCCAGAACTGAGGCGCAGAAAGGGAAAGAAATACAAGAAGTGACATAAGAAGTAGAAGGCACAACAAGAAATTAAACCAGATTAGTGGAGATGCAGTGTTCAGAGCCTTAAGCGCAAGACTGTGCTTTCCTCAACTCCCAGTCTGCCCAAGTGTGGCTACTTCCAAGAGCATGTTTTCAATGCTGACTTAACAAGTTGTGACTAAGTCCCTGTAATCAGTGCAAGCCCTGTTCTCACCCAAAATTCCTATCGTGACCACTAAGGGTATTCATTAGAGATGGAGCCAGTGCAATTCCTCAGCTGTTAGCAAAATTGCTCTGCTGCTCAAAACCACACTGTAACTGCTCTGATTTGACCTAGGCTAAGTCCAAGCGAGTTAATGCAGCACTGTGGAGACTTTGGACATGTGAAATAAACTCTGCAACAAGATTCAGTCTGAGCATTGCACAGTCAGGCATGCCAAATTTCAAGGAATCCACAAAGGCAGGAAAAAGACCTAAAGAAGCAAACAAGGACAACCAGGTATGATTTCTTCCAGTCCTTTAAATAACTGATTGTCCCAGAGCTGCTATACTGACAAACAAACCATGAACAAACTACACAACCATCCCTTAATGTCTCCCCTGCAGGGATCAGATGAGTAATTAGGAACTTGCCCCAGTACATCTTAGTTCTTGATGTCCTTTAACTTCCTGAGAGAACATCCTCTGCTAAGCCTGAACACAGACAACTTTACCTGCATGCCAGTAAGATACTCTGCAGGAAATCAGAAAGTGGTAGTTTGCAGCACTGGGCAGAGGAGGGTATCCCAGCCTGTTGGCTATCACCCCTGGCTATCAACCCTCTCTTCCTTTACAGCACCACATAAAAACAGCAAAAGAAACTTCTGCACTACATCATCCTTAGCCTTCCTTATATACCAGGATGGAAGAAAGTATTTTTGTACATGTGCCAATCTCAGACTTTCAAAGACACTTATTCCTTCCTGTACAGTCAAAAGTCATCTGAGAGATTCCACTTCCACACTTGGGATCTCCGAAAATAGCTCCTTCAGAGAAGTGGGGAATGCATTTAAACGTGTATGTACGCAGTACAGCACTGCCAGAGCTGCTAGGAATTCAGTGATACACAGTGCTTGATGGTGACAGCTCTGTGGGTGTTAACTTACTCATGACCAGCACTCTGATGAAAGCTACTTATACAAACAGGAAACAAAAGCTGGGTAGATCTCAACTGTTCAGCTATTTCACCACAGACCCAGGGGGTAGCTAGTTTATTCAATTTTTGCCTCCTCTTCAAAAAGACCTGTTACTCTTCTCTCTTACAAGATATGCACTGATACTTGTAGAGGGCTTGTTCAGCCCTATAATTGATAAAAGTTGGATTTGCTTCAAAAATGAGGAAAAACAAAACAGAAGAAGCACCCACTCTCTCAACACTCTCCCAATAGTACAGAGATTTACCATCACTAACATATACTGCAGCTGCTCAGAAACTGCAACTCCAACAAAGTTCCTTTTGGATGGGGAAGAACAGGTATTTCATGGAGAATGTGACCAGTGCACCAGCTATGACAAGGATAATCACATCCCAATCTTCCTCCTGGGGATATCCTGCCTATGAAAAATAAAATTCCCTGCAGATGGGCTGTGTAACTGCCTTGGTGATTCACTTCAGAGAAACCTCTCAGTTGGTTCAGTGGCAATGTAAGTTCAGATCAGTGAGTGATGGATGGCAGCATCCAGTCAGGGTCCTGCTTGGTTACTGTCCTAAAGCATGAGAAGAGGCAGTGACTACAACATGGAGAAGGGAATTCAGCTACAGCACTGTGTGGCCTATGTTTGGTAACAGACAATTAGAATAGAAAGGCAACATCTACTTACAACCTACAGATTTACTCTAGGAACCAACTGAAAAGAATTAATCCAAGTTGCTTTTCTTTCATCATAAGTGTGCAAGTGCAGAAGGTTCTATGCCTATTTTTAAATTCCTGGGAAGAGGAAATACAGTTTTGGAGGTCTCAATTTCAAGCCAGGTATGTAGAGAGCATCTGTCTTGATGTGCCTGGCAGCATTTGACTGCAGTGTGCTCAGTTCAGTGGTGTGTTGTCTGTGCCACTCAGCTTTCCACAGTCTGCTACCTCTTCTATCTGCAAACCAAGGACAAACTCATCTACTCATCTCAAGTAAGACTTTCAAGTAATGCCCTTCAGTGAAAGGGCATTTATGAAGGAAAAATGTCATTACTGTACTTCTTGTAGCCCAGAACTTTGCCTCATGTAGAGGCACAAGACACTAATGGTTGTATTACTTTAGGATCTAGGGATTCCCAGTTCTCTAAACAGCAGTCTGATAAAGCTCATCCTCAAAAAAATCTTACAAAGATCTGTCCTGCCTCTTTTTCCTTTTAAAGCAAAACAAGAGTTCAGAGAAATATGCAACAGACCACCTTCTCAGAATTACTACTGCAGTCAGTACTATGGATGACTTCCCTGGATTGTTAATTTTTTATATCCCTAAAAGAAGCCAGTAATTGATCCTGGTTGGACACAGACTGTAGATCTCAATAGCGATGTCCCTGATACACGGCTCAGGAGGACCTAGCAGCCATCCTGTCACTAGGAAAGGAGAGGTATCTGAACTCACTGACAAAATAAGGGAGGCCTGAAATAGCATGCAGCTTTGCCTTCTTCCCCAGAGCTTTGCCAGCCCCTGGCATGCCTTTTTTTGCGCAGCTCTGTGTTTGCAAGCCATGGAACGCTGTCCAGCTCCGAGCTGGCAAGGACAGGGGAGAGGAGAAACCCTGCAGGGGTGTTTGCTTTAATGCACATGCAATTATCAGAAAGCAGGGCAAGCTCAGAATAGCCTGTCTAGGGAGGCTCAGAGCCTGTGATAAACAGGAAACATGGAGAAACATTTGCCTAATGGTTAAAAGAGAAAGGAATAAAGCAAAGCTTTTCTGTTGCCCCAACACTGGGTCACATCACAGGATCCCAGCTAAAGCCAGGGTTGCCTCATGCCATGGTAGGCTACTGACTGTGCCTTGAAACTGGGAAAAACAGCTGTGAAAGGCTGGGCAGGGCAAAAGGAGACACATTGGTAATAGAGGTTCTAAAAATCTGTGCAGGAGGCTGATTTGACAGGATACTCCAGTGATTCAGCTAATGACAAAGTACAACACAGGGGCAACCCCACCCTTGGAGGAATCATGCAATACTTTGCATCCCTCTCCTCCATCTCTACTTCACTGTCATTCTCCCTTAGAAGGAAATCACATCTCTTTGGTTTAAGTCTATCTTGTCAGCAAATTTGCACTGGCAACAAGTGCTCTGCTCTCTTGCCTTTTAAGTCAGGCACACAGGGTGTTAATTTACTTAGAAGGCAAGGAGGGCAGGACAAGGGAGCCTGATAGTATGTCTCAGTGAAGAAGGAAGTTTCCTTTTCTCTTGCATTCATTAGCTCAGTAACTATTGGGTCACTCATGACCCACTCTGATCCTTGAAAAACTGAGGCTCAAAGCTGTCTCATATTACCAGGCTGTATTTTATCTGCCAAACCTGTGCAAGCACTATGCAACAACCATTGCTAGCAGTTTCTCAAAGTACACCTACATGCAAAAAGCTGGGGGACAGCAGATGACATTTCTCCTTGGAAACTTTGAAGCTCACCAGCAGCACACCAGAAAGCCCTCTCCTTCTCCACTAGTATCAATTCCAATATGGCTCAAAATGCTGGCTTGAGAAGGAATTCCAGAGCTGCAGAAATGGTGAAGGGCAGCAAAGCCTTGCAGGATGCAAACATGTGATGCTGTTTTCTCTACTCACAGAACAAGGAAGGAAAGGCAGGTGTGGTAGGTTTTCTCGTGAAAGTCAAGCTCTCTCTAATGCTGACCCTGCTTTGAGGTAACTGATGAAATACTTTTCAGAACTCATGGCTGTCCCTCAGTTATGAAAAACTCATCCAGGACATGACCTTGTCTGAATTCAGAATTTTCTATACTCAGAATGAACTTCAAAGGATGCAGAGATTTGACTGCTTATCCAACTCCTCAGGCTAGAACTCAGGTTGGAAACCTTATACCAGAGCACCTACTTTCTCCAGTGTCTGGCCTGCTGTGCAGTAATTTCCATTTCCATGATGAGGGTACAGAAAGCAGATAAATCACTCTGGCATTTCACTGAGTTGAAGTGGCAAAACCAAAGGCATCTCATAGGAAGGAACTAATAATAGGTTCTCTGAAAAGCCCATATTCCTGCCATAGCAGAAATATCACAGCAAAACACCTGGGGTTTTATTAATTTGGTACTTATGCTTTCATGTTATGTGGGACTGAAAGTTTAAAATGGTGAAAAATGCCTGGCTTTGGTGAAGACTGTTTAGGTCACCTGTTCACTCTTGCCCATAATAACAAAAATAGGCTACTCCTGAAATCAGAAGAGAACAGCATTAAAGCAGAAATGGCTTTATACAACAAGTAGATGCAGGCCCATTATGCCCTGTAGGGTCATCACTGCTGTGATGGGACATCATTCCTCCAAACAGATTAAGCCATTACCAGATCTAAGCAATACCAAAACATCTAATGCATTATATCAGTTGTATCTACAATTTCTATGGGAGCATAAATAGAGTTGAAGTGGAAAAAATACCAGGGTTTAAATGATTAAACACTAAAGTATCTTCCTCTGCAGCTCTGAATTTGGCTGAGTTTTTGCTTAAAATGACCTTTCATTACCTTTATCCAAAACCTATTCAGTAGTCTATTATGAATGCAAATGGAGAACCATGAAGTTGTGCATCTGTAGGGAGCATTTCTTGCTGCTATCGTAGCCATTAACCTCACATTTCTGAATATACTGAACCAGATTCAAAATGTATTGAAGTCAACAAAAGACATCAATTGACTTAAGTGGGATTTGAATCAGACCTTCTAATGATCATTAAGTGGTATCTGGAAGAAATCTTCTATTACACAATTTTGACTAATTAAATGTTTTAATATGAATTCAGGTTTTCTGTTAAGTACTAGTAATTACAAAAAGATTTTAAAAAAGTAGTTAAATGTGGGGGAAAACTAGACTTAGGTCTCCATAGAATCAGACAGCTAGACAATGATTTACAAAACACTTACAACAAACAGACAAAATTACTGGAAAGCTGAGCAATTCCTTATTTTTCTGAGGGCTGTATTATGGGCTCATTCCACCACAATTTTTGTTTGCATATGTGCTTCTCAAAGATATTTCCCCATAAATGAAAATAAAAATAGGTATGTGTGAGAAGCAAGTGAAATGCATATTTGATTTTAAAATTTGCAAGCTTTAGGAGGGAAGCTTTAGGAGGGAAAGCTTTAGGAGGGAAATTTACTTTCCACAAACTAGTATTATACCAAAGCGTCTGTTTCTGCTTGTCTTTTTCCATAGTTCCATCAAAACTGCAACTCTTAAAGCTCCACTGAATTTCAAAATTTGCATAAAGTCTGATGAAGTTGACTGGATGGATACTGTGTTAATTTTCTTGGAAATCCTTTCTGCTGTTGCCATTGCACCTCCACAACAGATTTGTGGCCTGGCCTGACACATAGATTCCTAGGTCCTGAAGGGACAGATCCTACAGGTTATCCAGCCATGGAAAATCCTACCAGGAACGTCACGGTTTAACTCTGTAGTTAACACCTGCTGTGTTCCTCAGGGCTCTGCCATCAGCTCCCAAGTAAATATGGCACTTTGACTTATCTGCAGCGTATGCCGCTTTAAGAAGCATCAGGGCTTCGTGCAAGAGACACTGATGGGAGCTGACAAGGAGTGGATTTATTCATTCAGCACTTGAGATGATCTGCTGCCCGGTGGTACACAGCTAACGAGTGACTGACACACAAGTCTCTGCCAGCAGTCAGCAGAACAGGCCCCTTTCACTGGAAGGCAAATAGCCTCCCTGTGCCTCCTGCCACCTTCAGTGAGTGCCACATCCTGGCTGCCATCACTGAGTAGTGCAGGACACAGGACACAAACCTGCAGCCACTCTACAAGAGAAATAACCTGATCTTTGACTTGCCTTTCTTTTTCCCTCCTTATCCTGGTTTTTAATGTTAACGTACACAGTGCTTTCTATAACTCATATGTACCCAGCCTGCCATTTATGAGAAACCCACCACCCCCATGCAGCAGCTACAGCCAAGTCTGTGTGAACACTGGTAACCACTGCTCCAAAGCTGCACACTCAGTGCCTGTTGTGTGCACAGCCCTCCTTGCCATGCCACATCTACGGTGCTCACCCCAAATGTAGAGCTGTGAATCTAGTCCCCCACAACAAGGCACAGAATCAAAGAATCACAGAATTACCTGAGTTGGATGGGACATTAAGTCCAGCTCCTGGCCCAGCACAGGACACTCCAAGAGTCACACCATGTCTCTCAGAGTATTGCCCAAATGCTTCTTGAATTCTGTCAGGCTTGGTGTTGGTTTCCCTGGGCAGCCTGTATACAAATGTGTGGTGGGCTCATTTCAGGGGTGTATATGGCCCTGTGCAGGAAAGGAGTGCAATTCATAAGTAATTTTCCCCCAGCAGAAGTTGCTTCTTCTGAAAAGGGAAGGTGCAGCCATGAACATTTAATGCCTTGTGGGCTGCTATGTTAAGTTGCATAAAAACAGTCACTCCACATAGAGAAATAAGCTATAAAATTAAAGGATATGGAGAGTTCAGCTTCAAATAATACAGGTGGAGAATTTCTTGTATTATATGAGACATCACAGATTTAATATGGGCAATACCAAAACTAACACTGGAATGCTGGAGCCAAAGAGTGTGTGGAAAATGCAGAAGATGCTGAATCCCATTAATGAAATATGGGCAAGCACAAAGGAGTCAGTACAGAACAGCACAGCAAAATGTTCTGCCAAAAATATAGTGCAGAACTTCTGAGAGCATTGGTTGAGGATATGATAAGACAGAGGGGTTCCCAAGAGCATCTAGGAATGGGAGTGAGACAGTGAAGTGATGCTGACTGTACCACGGACTGGATCCTTGAGGGAGTCTACCATCAATAGGAAGAGAAATTTAAAAGCACAGTTTTGGAAAACCTTCAAAGAATGACTTCTCTACCATTTCCTATGTGTCTCAGCTAGCCTCTTTCTCCCTCTTCCTCTTTTTCCTCATTAGTCACACTGGCCTTGTTTAGCTTTTTGGCATTGTATTACACAAATGTCCTTTACATTTTCTGTAATACTCTTCCAGAATCAATGGGATTGCTGCTATTCCCTTCTCTACATCTTTTTTTAATAGCCATCTCTGGTTCCCTATGAAGAAACAAGGCAGGTGACAAATGCTCCAGGAGAGGGCAGAACAGCTGGAGCTCTGCAGAGATGGGAGGCAGAAGCCAGACTCCATCCCTGCCTTGCCCTTCTCCACAAGCAGCTTAACAACATCATTGATTTCCAGGAGTGGAAAACAGATAATATGATTTTTGTTATTCTGCTATATTCGCCTGTCATTCACTTTTGGTTGCCCCTTAACTCTTTAGATAGATACTTGTATGCATTTGTCTATTAGGGTCTCGTTTCAGCTGAATTAATAAACTTAGTGAGATACTAACAGCTGACATCTAGTAGGGATTCTCCAGCCCAGTAGTCCCTCACAGCTGGCAATGGCAGAAGCAGAGCCTGAACCAACCCATAGCTCACCCCTTTGTTTCCAAAATACGGTGTTGAAGCACAATTGCACCTCCCAGAGGGACACTATCCCAGACAAAGAGCAGCATGGACCTCTTCCAGGAACTGGGAAAAGGCCAAAGGTAACACATATTCACAGAGTTCATGTTTGCACTTTGCTTTGCAGTAAAGAGGGACCCTTGAGGGGAGGCCTGGCAGCTGCAGGCAGAGGCATCAACAGCTGCCTTCCTGCCAAACTGTGGAGCCAGTGGCTGGCTACTCAGGGAGGCCAAGCAACCCTCCAGCCCAGTTCTTCTGCCCCAGCAGGACACCAGTGGTTTCCATCACCCTGCAGCATAAATAACAGCTCCCACCTCCTGTGCACCTGCTCTACGTTAGTACTTCCATCTCCATTCCATCTTAGGGACACTGATCCCAAGAACTACTTATTCTTATCTGTGATAAGAAATCACAGTCTGCTTTGTCCACAGTTCTGTCCCCAGTGTGTCTCTAGTGATGTGACAATATCTGGTGCATCTCTGTAATGACACAAACCAGTGCTTCAGTTCCAGTCATCCCTGCCCATTGATCTGGATATGGGATTATAACTTTTTCATGGAGACCCACCTCAACCACAAGCATGCTTTTTCATACCTTGCAAAACAGGGCTGAACACCATGGGAAATCAACTGTAACCTCTTAATATCTTTATCTCTGGGCTAGCTGTTTGGATGTAGCCAACAGCAGATGAGCTCAAAGCCTGTTCTCTCAGCTCAGGTGACACACACAACAAGATTAGTGGCCTCAGACTCAGGTCCAGGTGAGGAGTAAATTACTGGTGGACAGTTAAATGGCTGTCTCAAAACTGTTCCCTCCCTCACCTACTGCACCTCAGTTTGGAGAAAAGGCACAAGCTTTCAAGACGATGCTAACCCTGACACAACAGCTTTGTCCATGGTGCCTGTCACTTCTTCCATCCCATTAGGGATACAGCAGAGACAGCAGCACTGTCTGGGAGTTTTCCACTGGGGTTTAATCTTCAAAAGAATGACTAATAAAGCAGGAATTGAAGTACAATGCAAGAGGCAGAAAGAGAGAGAAGAGGAAATCAAATTGCCTATTGTGCCTCGGTCTTGAGGCTGCCTGTGCTCACTTGCTGCCCCTCTCAGGTTCAGCCTGCAACAGAAGACATTACAGCAAGACTTGTACTCCCCTCAGTGAAGACAACATCTTCCTCTGTTTTGTACAAGCAACAGAAGCTACAGAAAATTAGTCCATTGCTGCCATCAGCAACCAGGATCTCTCACAGCTGGGAGTTAAGAGATCAAAGACAGCAACGAAGGAACATTTTGTTTCTCAGTTATTTTATCTCTACTCTTCTCATATCCTTCTCATCACACACCAGTCCCTTATTGCTGGAGGTGCTGATGACATCTTGCTGACTATCAACATCAATATCAGGATCAAGAAGCCTCTTGGCAAGCAAGGTTTACAAACAACATTGTTAAGATAGTCTCTCGAGCATCTCAAAACCAGTGATGGGGATAAGCTAAGTCATTCCTTTTCCTCATTGTCTGAACCTACTTAGGAAATGAGGATTTAAGACACCTCTGGCCATATCCAGTATATGCTCTGGCACTGAGTACAATAGTTTTTCACATCTTCATTATGTTTTCCAATACATTTTTTAGTCAGGTCAGACTTTCAGAAGTACTTGGCACTGGCCTATCTCCTTATCTCAAAGTTCATGGGCCTCTTTCTACTAAGTGAGACCAGAGCCAGCCAGTAATGATTGGCAAATTCCATCTTTAAGTTCTAGGTCTCTAGAGATAGGTCTTGTAATATGAGACCTGTCTTTCTATTTATGAATCTGCACCTCAGACTTCTCAGATCCTGCAGTATTTCAGAGCTGTTCTGAGTTCTAATGGTGAATTCTTCAGCTTCACCATACTAAGCCATAGCGAAACATATTCCCTACCCTAAAATAGGTCCTCTTTTCCACATAGTGACAATCACTCCTGCAGTATGGTCTTGAATTACCTGTGTCACTCCAAAACAACCTATATTGCTATGACAAGTGTTGTACTGCACTGCAGATGCATCCACCAACACAGCACTGTTGCACAGAGATCATGAAATTAAGGCATTTTAGATTTGAGAAGGTGGTATTTTTATTATCTCTGAAGGAGTTGTGGATCTTCAAAATAGTCAACTTAGGTGCTGTTATTTGAGTCTCTTCCCATTCCTTTGTATCTGTCCTGTGTATCACATCTAACACAGAATTCACAGCTATTTGGCTTTTGATGAAGAGCAAAGACAGGATGCAACACTTTGGTATGTCAGGTGACAAGGCACCGCTAAAGAAAGTGCTAATGACTCAAAAATTACATAGGTAAAGCAACAGGAAAGTTCCAACGTTTAGCAAATTAACTTGATTCTCTGAAGACAATGGACTTGGACATGCTTATTCCAGTTATCCTGAAAGTGGCAGAAAATGCATTCAAAAAAAAAAAAGAGAATTTGAAAACTGGGGTTCACTGAAATCATACCACCTTAGGCCTGTACATCTTGGGATGCTCTGGCACATATACAGGCATCCTGCTTTCACAATCTAATTGAAACTCCCTTGCACTTGCCAAATACTTAAAAGAACACTTACATGTGCAGACTGAAAAGTGCTCACAAACAATTTGCTGGGAAGATGGCAGGCTAAATTTGAAACCAGCAATATTTGAAATGGACAGCTGGGCTAGATGCAACCCCCTCCCACCCCAACTTTCCAGTGTTTTCTTCAAGAGATCACATTCATCAGTCAGCTGAACCTTGTTCCCAGATGTCTGGCAAATGTGAAAAACAACCTGTGAATTGGGGAGTTTTCCAGTACTCAGCATTATGGTCACAACAGAGTTTTGGAATGAAAAGGCAAAGGATGCTGTTCATGTCATCTTCTCTCTACAGAAGGGAAAAGCAATTACCTCTCTTTACAGGAGACATAATTAGCTCCCTTCTTTCCAGTGGAGAAAGCCTTTTCCCCAAGCTTATACTGCCTCCCACACAAACACAGGACAGACAAAAAAGCAACCAAATTCTTGCTGAGGCGGATGCCATGCTGAGGAAACCCAGCAGTAACCTCAGATATGAGGAAACAGTGCCTGTGCTGTGAGGTTCATGTGTTGAATCCTGGCTTTGTGCAAATGTATTTGTGAGGAAAGTAGCACAGAGATGCTCTCCTTGCACCGTACAGAACTCAAGAGTATCAGCAGCTGGTAAGGAATTGTGGTGATTTTAGGAGGCCATCCCTCTTCCCTGCAGAGATCTACACAACCTTTAAACAGAGTTTTTCCCCTCCTTGATAACAGTCTTACTCCATCCCAAGTGGACAGCTTGAGGGTTATCCACAGTTTTGTCCTGTCCTTTGGTATTATTCTGCTGCCCACATGTTTCTGTATTTAGAGTAGGGCAATGTTACACATCCATACTGGGAGCCTGCTCTTTATTTTAGAGTGCATTCCTTATGCTACCACAGAAGCCACATAAAAACCACTACATTCTCTAAATCCTAGAGACTGTGAGAACTTTTTTTTTTTTTTTAACTATTCCTCCTCTGGTTTTGCATTCTTATTCTTGCTAACGTTTCCAAATTGTTAACCGCTTTTTTCCTAAGGCAAGAGTGATTTTCCTGGCAATTTTTCACACATTTTCCATGTTCCCTTCAGGATGGCTAGGGACTCGGAACTTGTAGAAAATGTTTTACTTTCATTTCAATGAAGTGTTTGAAGTGCATGCTTAGTCTACACTATGACTGTATAGCAGTAAAAGCAATAAAAGACAGAGAAGTGATGAAATAAAATGAGAAAAAAATCACCTTGCAAGTTCTAGCAAACTTATAGGAGAGTAACACATTTTTTTGAAATGGTGGCCAATGTGAATGTTTTTGGTGGCCAGCCAGGAAGTGGGGATAGTCTTTATTCCTGACCCATTAAACATGCATTTTTCAAAGCTACTTTTTTGATTAAATTCCTTTGGACATGTCTTCATTTACTGTGATCCCTCTTCCTTCTATGGGAACAGTGACCTGTTTGAGAAACCTGAGATGTCTCCACAGGGTATAATTTAGCACTCTCCAGGCTTGCCAAGATCCCTGGAGCTCTCTTGTGTCTCTCTGATCCCTTATCTTGCTCATGATCTGCAAATGATCAGTCACATAAAGCCCACAGGAGAGGAGGCTGCTCTCTACCTACTGAAGGCCTGAGTTTGTCAGTTCTACCTTCAAACAAATGAGCAAAGCTTCACTTACAGAAAATATACTGCAGGCTCTGATACACTCTTATTAAGAAGATATGAAGCAGTTCTTTATATCTGAAATAAGCAAAAGATGAAAAAAATCAAACAGCCCTCCCTTAAAAGTGTTCTGAATATTTTCAAATAAGGCGATGTTCATTGGAGAGAGAAAGAAAATGTATAGGACATGTCCTCTCTTTGATCTTAACAGTAATGGCTCTTCCTCATGCTTTTCCATAAGTGTTGATATTCTCCAGGACTCCAAATGGAAGCCAGTACTTCTAATCAGCTCTTTAATGGGATCACTCCAATGGTGGTCTCCATTAGACATGAGGATCCACATGAAAACCCAGTTTGCAGCAAATTTCCTTCTGGGAGAAGGGTGTGATGTTACAAGAGAACCCAGGAAATCAGAGGTGACACAGGAATGAAAGAATCTACAGAGGGTTTACATGAATGGTTTGAATTTCAAATGTAGGCCAGAAGCAGCCCGCCCAGCCTAATTTTTTCTCCCTCGTACTGTTTATTCAACCAAAAGGATTTTCAGATGACCTGAGGCACTGCCTTCATGGGTGAATGTGCATTTGACCAGAAGTCCTATTTGGCAGAATGACTTTTACTGTAAGCAATTTGGTTCTGTTGCTCCCGCCACGTGCTGCTTTGCTTGGCCTTCTGGCTGTCTCCAAATCCTTCCACAGTACACCAGGGATCCAGCAGATGCACAAACTGCATAGTTGAACAATCATTTTATGCCTCAAGCACTGCCAAACAGCTTCTTGTGCAGCTTAGGAGGGCATATACTGCTGCTCTGCTACAGAAAACCAGGGTGCCCTTCTAGAAACACCTTCATTTGAGTGATCCTGAACCAGCAAAGCTAATCTGGCAAGTGGTTAAAATAGGAATTGTATTTTATTTTTAACTGAGGTTGGAGAATTTCCTTCTTTCCTTTTTCCTTCCCTTATGACACCTCTTTAAATAGAGTTGCTTTCCCCAGCCCCAAACCCACCTAAGGCTAAGGGGTCAAGCTATGTTTCTTGAGTCCTTTGTTCACTGAAACGGTATGGGGGTGTGAGATAAGTGCTTGTTGAAGCCACCAAGGATTAAAACATCAGCACCAAGAGGAGCAGCTGCCTTCTGTGCAGTCAGCTCTGTAAGCCGCCCCCAGTCCTCTCTCTGCCGTATCGGAGCAGAACACCTCTCCCTGGGGGATCCCCACAGCCAGCTCTGCCACGGGCCTTGAGCTCTGCTCCTCACACCCAGCCTGCCTGCTCATTCATCATTTGGGATGTCACTGCCTCTGCCACAGCTGCAGACACCTAAAGACTGAGGATGGTTCTGTTTTTTTTTTTTTTTAAATTTTTATTGTGTGTGCTGCAACAGAGGAAACAGAGGACCTTAGAAGCAGCAAAAAGAGTTGTACACATTCCTCTCAGTGGCTGTGGCTGGCTCTTGGTTATACTGTCATTCCAGCAGAGTCAGGGCATTCAAACGTATGCCTGGAAGGAACCTCCCACACAAAATGCCACTGTAATTCCTGCAAAGTTGGACTAAAGACTCTGTGCCAGTTTCCTTCCCAGGTATGTCAGGGACACATGTAAGTACCAGCTGTTGGATGAAGCACAACTGCTATTCCTCTTCAGTCCCTGGAGTGTAAAATCATGGTAATCAAAACAAAAGTCAGAGCATTTGTGAGGCTTGCTTTGACAGGATATACAAGGGAGGCTGTGAGGTTGAGGTGCTGATTTGCGATTCAGAGTCTAGCTTCACTTTCTGATTTTCTTAATAGCTTCTTTTGCCCTGCATGGGCTACTTAATCTATCTGTGTCATAGTTCAGTATCTAGAGAATGCAGACACAAAGATATTGGATTTTTACCCACATTTTTCTGCCTTTTTACACGCATTGACTGTTCAGATATAAATGCCTCAGGTCAGAGGTGGTCCCTTGCTCTGTCTTTAAACACAGCTATGGTGTCTGGTATGCCAGGACACGTGCTAAGACACTCCCTCTGACAAATGAAGAAATGACATTTCAAATGTCACCACTAACTCAGCTTAGAGCCTGCAGAGAACAAAGCAGCAGGGGGTAAAATCTGCAATATGTCATATGGAGCAAAATACAAGTTCAAAGCATGCTGCCATGGCTGAGCACCTGATTGTGGTTGGTGCTGGGGCTCTTCTCCACTGCCCTGGCTCCAGGCATGCATCAGGAGTCAGCAAGTAATTCAGATGTCCTCTTGTGAGGCAGGAGGAAGCAGAGGCACTGCACACCCTCCGAGCACAGGAAAATACGCCTCGTAAGCTGGGAGGGAGGGCAGACGGCTTACAGGTGGACTAGAAATAACAGAGCAAGCTTCATGCTGAAAAGCAGGGAATTTTTGTCATGACAACAGAGAGAGCTGTTAAACTATACAACATGTGCAGGGAATGTAAAGACAGGCAGTGCTGGCAGCATTGCAGCACTGAATGATGGTTTATTTTTAACAACAGTTTCTGAAACAGGAGTGGGTGATTTTGTTTGTTTGTCACTTTTTATTTCTTCCAATTCTCTAGATGGATACTAGATCCTTTTGCAAGATTTTTTATGTATTTATTATGGTTTCTCCTTGAAGCAGAGACTGAAAATGCTGTGATAAGTAGACTGAAAGGTTCACTTAGTTTCAGCTGCAGTTTCCCTAAGTGCTTATGTCCCCCGCTGAACTGCTGTTTTGTAATGCAGTGGAGGTAGAGCATGCTTTGGGGATATTCTACAGCTCTCCTCTTGCCTCCATCACACCAAAAAGAAGCATTTTTCCTCTCTCCTCTCTTCACCCTTCCTTTCCTGTGAGGGGACAAGAGTGACCAAGAAAGAAAGGTCTGGTGCCTTTTCCCCACCAACTGAAACCTCACAAATCTAAAGCATTAACTAAGCAGTTTCATGCTTTGCTCCTGCTCCACGTCCTTCAAGGTGTGCGAACACGGCATGCTGCAGACTAACAAGCCACACAGCAAACACTCCACACTGGGGACTAACACTAGGGGACCAGAGGATCCAGAGCTGCAGCTCAGTGGTCTGAGGAACAAGCTCTGCCACTTTGTCCCCCTTATTTAATGGGCAGTGAGCATAGAGGGCAAGCGTGACTAGGTAGAAGAAACCAGGCTATCCAGGGAATCGTGCAACGCAAGTGCTGGGCTTTGCAGTCTGTCACAGGGGTGAGTCAGACTCTGAATTGCTGGGCTGCTATCTTAGTTACAGTAGATGCTAATTCAGCTGGTCAGGTAGAGTGTGCTCTTAGGAGGCTAATATGAGCAAGCATATTGAGGCTCTGGGATTTTTCCAGGCTTCATAGCTGTTCTGCCTATCCTAAAGAGAAGATGCACTAGTGAAACGCAAATGCACAGCAGGATCTGGAATACCAGCCTCCTCTGGAGTTTTCTGGGATGGTCTCTAATGCAAGACTTTGAGCTGTTTGGCAGATTAATGGGGCAGTTTATTCTTCTGTGGTGTTTTCAGAGGCAGCTGGAGGCACTGTGGTGTGGAAGGTGTCAGTTTCAAGTAGGCACCTTCCATCTGCTTCATAAAAACAAAGGTGGAAACTTTTAAAAGACTGATTTCAAAAGAGGGAAACCATGTGACAGAATGTCACTGCTCTCTGCTCTGCTTCTTTAGTACCCAGCAGGATTTGAGGGTTTCTTTTAAAAAACTCAGTGTGCATCCTAAAGCCTACTACCAATTAACTCAAAAGAGACTCACACTGGGGGGCACTGGATCAGATCCTATGAGGCTCTTTGACTCGCACTGCCACATCTGCAAACTCTTAGCTGGTCTTCCTATGCAGAAGGGAGGTGAAGGGGTGCAAAGAGGGATGAGACTCAGTGCCTGCCCTTTCCTGAAGAGACAGTCAGTGCACAGCAGCAGTGAGACAGTCCTCTGGGTGCTGCTGCATGAGACAGAGCAGATGCAGCTCTTCTCTTTGGTAGATCTATGGACCTGCAGCGCTAACAGTGACAACAGCTTGTCATCATCAGCTAACAGAGCTACCATGGCAGTCAGCCGAGAGAAGACCCGAAGTGCCATTTTTAGGGTTAGTTGATTCTGATTGGAACTCCAGTCCCCTTGGACAGGACCCTTTTCATGGCGTTTTCTGGAAGGGAGTGAAGGAGCAGAGGTCAGATTCTCAGCCAAGACATCAGAGCCAAGCTGTTCTCTGAAACACCCTTTGTTGCCATCTTTTCGCAATCCTGCAGCCTCCGCTCACTCCTCCCCTTCCCAAAAATAAAGCTCCATGATGTAAAAACATTCCTTTGGGGCTGGAGGTGGAAAAACTAGGACACCACAGTTCGGAAAACGCTCAGCACTGCATGAAATATTCACTATCAACCAAAACAGGTTTACCCGGAGGAGGGTATGATGAAAAGGGAACAGGGAATCAATTTCACTGTCCCATGGTTTGTTATTCTGGCTGCTTCTTCTACTCTCCAAATAAGCTGAGCTTTTTGGAAGCTTCTGTCTGACCCAATTCCCATTCCCTCACTTTTCAGTCTGTGTATGCCTCCTGTTTTGTGTGCAAATAAACACTCGTCCTAAAGGCATCTTTGCCCAATCCTAAATGCTCCTGCTCTCCTGAACGGGGTTAATAAGTAACAATTTATCAGAGAGAGCCAGAGAGTGTATGTACTGCTGGGGGATCCATCAGCTGAGCACTGCGAGATGGGAACTGAGGAGCCCCTGAACTGAAGGGCTTTTCCTTTCCCTTCACAGGGCCACCTTCTCTGCTCTTCAAACACTGCACATCATCAGTGGGTGTGAATCAAAATACTTCTCTCTATAACTGATTGCCAAGTTGTTTGTTCTGGGGTTTGCCCAATGCAAAGGACAGGAAGAAACCTGGGAAACATGGAAAGCAGGAGAAAGGGCTTTGGTGATCTGCCACCCTCATGTGTTTGCATTCTGCCTTCTGCAGGTACAGGTTTCAGTGCAGCCCCAGCCTGAAGCAACATTAATTGTGTGAGTCTGTGTCCAGGCACACAGGAAGTTCAGCCTCATCACCAGAGATACAGCATTCCAAACGATAATGAGGTGTTCAGACATTGCAATGGGAAAACGGAGATAGTAGAGGTGATGGGAAGGATGACATCAACTAAATCTCTGGTTCCTTATAGGTATCCTGGGATGGGAAATCAAGGCAAAACCAAAATGACCAGGCAGCTGCAAGAGAGGAAGATGATACAATTCCCAAACTCTCAAAATGACAACACACATGGGAAATCATATATTTAATTTTTCCAGTGAGCTCTCACAGAGAAAGGGGCTTACGCACAAAGACCAGCTCCCATACACTGACAGCTTAAAAAAAAAAGCTACAAATGGAAGATAATCTGCAATTAATTCATTTTCCATTCAACCAAACCCAAAACACATTTTATGAAACAAAGGAACTCTTTAAATGCTCCAAAGGACATTTTCCTAATGGTGAAGAGCATGTGCACCCAATACTTGGTCTGCTCCAAGTGAGGATCTGTATTATTCTACCAAGCCAGGGAAACTCAGAGAAACTCATCTTCCTTGATGCACAGCTCTTTCTCCACCTAAAAAGCCATGTGCACCCTGGATGTGTAAAGTTGGTCCCATATTTACAAATGTTATGCAAAAAGTGGGGTTTATTCACTCAGATGAGTTTGGTCTTAAAATTCAGTTCTTTGTGCTGGTAAATTTTACATTTATCAATTATAATTTCATTGTTCATATTATGTTAAGACCCCACTTAACATCATGCCTTTTTCTGATACCTGAAAGTGCAAACCAGACAGTTCCAGCTTTACTGAGACTGGGAAGGCAATTAGGAATGGAGCTTAGAACAGGGGTCTGGCTAGTCCAGAGGTTTCCCAAGAGATGCTGGCAGCTTATGGAAACACACTAACAAACAGAGCAGTTTGGAGTAAGGAATGAGTCTTACCTCGTGCATCTGCCCCTCTCACCTTCTGGCAATCAGTGAGGATCACTTGACCTGGAATGCCTACCCCAACAGCTCTCTAACTCTTGAACCTACACACACTTTAGGCTTCCCATTATTTTGTAGTTTCACTATGTGTTTTTTGTTCATTTTACGCCCCAACACAATCATGTAACTATTTCCCAGCCATTCGGGCAGATATCTCACTTCTTAAAACCAGTGTTCTCATGATAGGCCTATGGTAAATGGCAGCCAGGACAAGGACTCAGATTTCAGTGTATTTAGGAAAAGAAATGAAGGCTACCTCCCAGGACTATTTTCAATCAATTTTTTTCCCCCAGGAATTAGCTCTGTTCAAGAATTCCTCTCACTAAAAGAAGCAGTGTTTTGTGTTCTATTCAGTGAAACTACACAATAAATGACTGCGTATGTTTTTCTTTTTTTTCTCTGTAAAGACAAAGAAATCTTTTCCTATTCTTTAATAAGAAATTCCTAAAGGACAATGTGCTAGCTCTCTTCACTAATGCTTTTCTAGAGAAGTAACCATTGGAATAAAAAAAAGAAAAGAATCTCTAATCACTGGCAGATTACAAAGGACTAAATAGATGGATAACAGATAAATGTCATGTCATCATGGAGGAAGTGGCCTGGAGGAGAAAAGTCACAGATGAGCTCATATTTATATCAGTGAATTAAACTGATAAATATTTATTACTTCAGATGTTCAGCAATAAAGGTCTAGTTGTTTTTACTACTTGCTGCTTGTGTTTGCTTTTAGGAATAAACCTGCCCTTTATGATATGAAAATTTGCTCTTTTACTTTAATTAAGATAAGTGAGAACAGTTCTTAGTGGGATGCTCCATTTGACAAAGGTCAGTTCTATGCTGTGCTCCCAGAGGGCTGCAGTGGGAGGTGCCCTCAGTGCCAGCATGGAGGGTGACCACCAGCTGAACAGCAGTAGTGTATCCAAGGAACTGCACACCTTTGCTGTACACACAGATCTCTTCAGACGAGCCTCGTCACCAGGGAATGGTATATTTGTTCTTCATACAATGTTAGGAATATGAAGAAGTCACATGGCCACTGTTCCATTCAAAATTACAGTCTCTGCTAAACAAGCAAAGCCTTACTACCTGCATACAGGTTGGTTCTGGTGGCTTCTGCAGGAAAAACCAACAGTGCTCCCAGGAGTTTACGAATTGCTTAAAGAGACACTGTCTAATTCCTACATACTCTGCAGAGCTTATTAAAATCCTCCAGGAGACAGCCACAAGCACAATTAGAGCTGGTTCCAGTAGCACACAGCTGCATCCTGTGATAAGCAGGGGATTGAATGCATGGCAACACAATTTGACTCAGCCAAAACGGCTATCGGGGGGACTGATCATCACTATCTTCTCTTCTGACATGTGTTTACTGTGCTGGCAGCAGCAAACTTCATAGGGAATAAGCACACCTGGGACACAGCAGAATTTGGCAGGCACCTGGAACTCACCAGATGTCAGGTGTTTTATATAGCATGCATTTTCCCTGGAAAGTCAGTCCATTTGGATAAACATTCACTGATGCAAACGGAGATACCAACCCTGCTCTCTTCCACCTGCTAGCTGCATTATTTGGTAAAGCCTGGACACCATTTTTTTAATTTGTGAAGAATGTTCTTTGAGAGAGGATGTACCCCTTTTGTCCCCAAGCAGGAGCCATCCCTGCATGTCCTTTCAGTGACAGGTGGTGATTTGCCTTCATCCACTAACAACAGACACGGAGGCCAAGCTGACCTAACAAAGTCAGATTCAGGGTTCGATGACATTTCATCAGTCAAAATGCCCCAAAAGCTTTTGGGCCCATGTGTGCAGCTTCAAATCACTAGAGTTTGGGGTTTCTGGGGCAGAAACAAGAGGGAAGGTGGGCAAAAGGAAAATCCATCTCAATCTTAGGGAAGGTTTCAGTGGATGGATGAAGGTGTATTTGATACACACTGGCCACACCATGCCTATGTCTCCGCGTCACTGGGCTCCATGTACTATCTTGTGATAAGGTAATTATCCATGTAAGGAAGAATGCATTAAATGTGAATAATGGCAGCCTATTGCTGACTGATTTCTTTCACATGAAAAAAGGGAATGATATGTCTGGCATCACCTAACAATATTTTAAGTAATACCTAAAAAAGATCTGATGAGCAAGCCTTGGGGTTTTGCTTGATCTTTACGTTAGGTGCTCATGACTCCCTACAAACTGGAAATTATAATACTTAATTTGCAGGACTGTGATATAGCTTCATTCACAAACTCTTCATGGGTTTCTGGTGGAGATTCATTCACAATTTCTTGCAAAGCCCTGTGAAACTCTTTAGTGAAAACCAGCACTCACACAGGGTGGTACAGGGGAAAGGTATTACACCAGGGGCAAGACCTGGTGCCTTTCTGCACCTCTGTCATTTAGCTTTCATGTGATTCCAGGTACATTATCCTTTCACTGACCATTGAGATTATTAAGTTTTGGATTTCCTATTTTTATCTAATATATTATCTTATATCCTATTTCTATTTATACAATACCCCATCCATGCTTCAGCCAAGTCTGTGCAAAATAACAAATAATAATTTCCAAGACTACCTCTACCCCGTATAATTCTGTTAAAGTGTTTGAGGCAGAAAATATACTAGATTAGTAAAATGTCAGTCAGAAATACAGAAAGCCTGCCCCTCTGCAGCTGCCCAAGGAGAGCTCTGGAGATAAATAGCTCAGCTATTTCTAACTGGCACATATTGTTCTATGGGATTATTAATGCCTGCTGCAAACTTGGCTTCCAGTGGGTGCCTTCTCCGGGATCAGTGGGTGTCCACAAAGCTTTTCCTTTGCAGAAGGTGTTAACAGCACTGCTTACAAGTAATATCCCCAGTGTCTTTATTGTCATGGGGATTTCTGCAGATGGCACACAGTGGTGACTGTTAGTAATTTATAACAATTCTATGCTCTTCTTCCTCTTTTCCCTCTCTGCAAGCTTTTCCTAACATTGGCCAGCTCTTGCTTTATCCATAGCAGAAAACCTGCAAGAAGCCTTGGCAAAGGAGGGGTGTGAGTCCAAATAGGAGGGGCAGAACACCTCAGACAGGTGCACAGCTCAGGGGCAAGTGACAGCACAGCCTGAAGTCAAATGAGTCAGCCCTGGGTGAGATGAACTGGCAGCCAGCCACCAAGATAAAATGCCTGCCTCCAAATTCAGCAATGTCACCAGAAGGGAAGGACAGTGGGGATGGCACAGGCTGGTGAACACGTGCAGGTGAACCAAATTGGACAGGAAAAAAAAGACAACAAGGAAGACACATACTAAACATATTTCACTACTGCAGGCTCTGTCCTGCTGACCTTGGCCAATGATTAATGCTACTTTAGAGCACATTCACATTTGCTCTTAATATGAATCCCTCTGGACTGTAACTGGGAAAAATGCCACTCAGGCTGCATTGGGGAACCTGGGGGGTGGGGAATGAATTTTTACTGCCATTTAAATAATTTTGTATATGCCTGAATTTCATGCTGTGCAACTTTCTCCCTTGGGACCAGGTATCACACTTCTCTACTGTGCAAATAAACGACACATTTGAGTCAGTCATGTGGCTCGAAGAAAGTGGAGGAAAACGTGGGGGGAGAGAGGAAGAACTGCTCAAACATGACAGATCTTTTCTTACCTGTTATTCTTCCTGACAGGTTAAGATACATCTGCCAAGCTATTTGCAAGATGCAAAGAGTCCTAATCTTAGTTTACCAGAAAAATTTGCACGTTATGAGTTGCTGGGAGATTCAGGACTTCAATGAGAGGAGTGGGAAGGACTGTGCTAGGTTGGTAAATGACAGCCTAGAGCTACAGACTGACCTTAAGAGAGAGGTTCCTGACCCGGAGCCTCATTCAAGACCATAAGAGAAGCTCTTTGAAGTCAATTTGAGAATGTCCACACTACAATGTGCTTAGCTTTTGCTAAATCACTAGCTAACCAAATGTGCCAAAATATTTCAAAGGAAATAGCGGCCACTAGGTCTGAAACTTCCTTTTAATTTGCTTTTCTTCCTGACATTTGCTTTTACACATCTACAGTTGTAGTATCTAATCCCTTCACCTTCTTTCCCTTCTTCCTGTTTTTACTTCACGGTTACAGATAAATCACGAAGGATTTTCTACTGAATTCTGCCCATTTTATTTCTCATTCATCTCCTAGTCTCCCAGTATTCCAGCCAAATCTGGGATGCGCAACATAGAGAATACCAGACCTTTAAAGAGTACACCAGGAAAAAGCATTTTGAGCTCAGCAGTTATTCAGTAAACTCCAGTCACAGCTGGTCACTACCTCCCACACAAACATGGCATGTTCTTGGCTTGAGTCAAAATCTGAGCATCCTTTTCCTGAGGGAGCAGGGCCATCGTTTTCTATCACCATTCTCTATGTGCACCTGGGCACTAGCTATTTACACCAGTTGGCACTTCCAGTCATCCAATCACATAATTCATAAGCCTAAAGCAGTAAACACCCACCTTCCTGCCATTTATATCTTTCCCCAGGAGAACTCAGCTAAGAGACAGCATTAAGGTTTCTGCTTTTTACCCAATTTTCCAGCTGGGTTAACTGAGGCATGCTGAGGTCAAGTGACTCGCCCAAGGCCAGGCAGTCAGCTGCTTAGCCATCCCTGCATCCTGGGTGCTGCCAGTCCTGCGGACATTTGCTCCAGCCGCTGGACCACGAGGTTCCCTCGGAGCGGTTGTGTGTGGCACACAACACCTACAGGCCAGAGCAATCTTTGTCCTTGGCTTCCAGCGAGAAGAGGTGCTGGAAGGGGAGGAAAAGAGCAGGAGGCAGTGTGGTGCAGATGGAGCTGTAAGAGGGGCTGATGCAGGTGTGGGAATTCTCATTTAGGAAACAAACAGCTGCTCTTGGTGACAGACAGAGCCTGGAACTGATCAGCTTCAGTAACAATGACACTAAAGCATGCGTCAGAGCCTTGGACAGGCAGATGCATGAAGCTTGCTAAAGATGTGCCCTCCACAGCCCCCCAAAACCAGAGAGCCTCAATGGGAAAGCAGGTTTAGACTGTGTTGGGGACTCTACAAATGGGTTACCTCAGTTCACATGAAAAGTAGCTCCCACAGAAAAGAGAGGGAGGTAGAAACTGCATCACACTGCAGCTATGGGTTTTATTAGCAACAGAGATATTGAAAGAGAATGCTTCACAGATTGTACTCAGAAACTTGTGCCTTTTGGGAGAAGTTCAGCTAAATACAGTCCCCCACTTATTTAAAACACATAGAACAAAATTTGTCAAATAAATAGGAGGAAGGGAGGCACAAAAACTAAAGCCAAATCTACTCTGCTCCAAGCAGCATTCCCTCCCACCTTATTCCCCAGCCCCACAACACATTACAGAAACAGCCTATTCTCTCCTTAGGATAAATAACCTTGTGGCCCAAAACCAGGAGTAGATTTACTAGGGGTTGTAATTGCAACTGCAGTCCTAACACTTACCCTCACCTGATCAGCACCTCCCAGTGTGCCGTCTGTGCTCCAGGCACATGATGTAGCTGCAATCACAGGGTTGCATTTATTATAAACTGGGAATGTGACAAGATCAGGCTCTCAAACTTACCATAAAAGGTCCCTCACTTGCAATTGGTAGAGTTTACACTTCTGTACCTTTGAATTTGCCTGTGATTTCTCATTTGGGCTGGATTTAGTTTTGTAAAGAAGTTTTCTTTCTCCTCTAGAATTTACAGGATAAAGCACATTTTCCTTACATCTACATGTCTAGTTCCCTCCCTACACAAAAAAAAAAAAAAAAATTTTAGAAAAAAGAAGCATTCTCTAATTGTTCCACACAGGAGGTGTACTAAAAACTTTGCCTGTTCAGCAGAAAATGGAAAGATTCACAGAAAATTACATTCTATGACCAAAAAAAAAAAAAAAAAAAAATTCCTGGTCCAGAATGAGATGTTCTACATGTGGAGCTAGTTCTGAGGCACTGTCAGAAGCTTCTGTTTGAACATCTATTCCAGATAGTTTCCTTACCTACACAAGTCCTATAAGCAACTCACAAAATTTCAAACAAAATATTAGAGAAATACTATTCTTGCTTGCCACTGTGAAGAGCAGTGATTAAAATATAGACCTCAGAGCCAAGACTCTAGACAGGTTTCTTTTTTGACCTTCAGAAAGGATAAAGAAACCTACCCAAACGTCTCCAAACCAGCCATTATTGAGACCCATAATAAGGTTAGGCTACTAACAACTCCCTTTCACCTCCCTGTGTCTGTCAGCTGTTTTGCATCCACATACCCTCTTTATTCCTTTTTTTAGTCCTTCAGCAGAATCAACACAAGTGAACCCTGTGCCTGCCTGCACCTCAGCCCCTCCCATTCACTGTCCATATAAATTTAAACTGCTAATTTAAAAGCTAGTGTACCTGATGGACATTCTCTTCTGCCAGCTCTGATGGGAACAGTAATGAGTAGTAAGAGGATGTTAATATCCTAAACCACTGCAGGAGACCAGAATCCCCAGTCCCACTTGGTGGGACAATGAAGAACAGGCTTCGATTACGGTTCAGTAAACTGGATTATTGGTAAAAAAAAAACATCTGGAGAACATTTCTTTTCTCCTATACTCAGCTGCTCTGTCTTGGGCAGAATATCCCTAAAAACCAAAAACTGATTTAGCACATTATGGATCCATGAGAAAAAGAGAAGAGCACAGAAGCAGCATGCCAAAGCCAAATGTCACAAAAAAGCAAGAGATCTTAATTCCTTCTAAGCTGCACAGTCCATGAGCTGTGAGGGAAAGTTTCCAGCCCTTTCTTCTGATTGCCACTCTCATCCTTCACACCACAAGGCTATTTCTACATGTTTGGTTATTATTTCACTCAGTGTTGGCTGCTAACAAATTAAAATAAAATAAACTATTAAAAGGAAGCAAGACAGTGCCTGTGCACAACCTATTGATAACTTTCTTCACAAAATCTGTGCCCCTTTCTATCTGGTCTTTCTGAAGACTACTAGGCAAAAGTATTTTCTCAGTGTCTGAGGGACTGCATTATTTTCTGTGCATATCCACTATTTATGTGAAAAGAGGGGCAAACACTGTTCCTTATTTACTACTTCTCTCTCCTGCTTAAAAAAGCTAGTCAGATAAGGAGGGGTAACCCATATAACCAAGATAAGAAGGGACACAAACTAGAAACAGTGAATATAAACCGGCAACTAATATGAATGGTTTTGCTAATAACATGTTTCTGAAGAAATTGCTTAGTCCCAAATGCATCACTGTAATGCTGACAAACAGATTCATGGAAGCTTCAGTAGGTTCACAAGCTAGCATCCTGATTGTGAACCTGGAAGCAGAAACCAGACCTAAATTCCTTTGAAATTAATATAATAGCCAAATTTGCTGAGGAATATGCTCCAGGGAACTTTCCATTTAGGTCAGCAAGAAAGACAAAAGATACTAAAAAGGCATTTCCCATTTCTTCTATCACCAGCACTGCTGAAAGACATGGGCATATCTACACTAAATACTACAGAGGGTTCATTATAACAAAAGCAGTATATTGTTTGCATCTCACTGATTGCCAAGCAAGGAGGAAATTGGGTTGTACAGAGCTCTCTACAGCAGGCTGCAGATGTCTGAAATTAAGATGGAAGCCAGAAATGAAAATCTTAGCAAGGGAAAACAGAAATGCCTTTCCTGGAAGCTGAATGCTGGGAGGAAGGGACCTTGGTAGTGCATTCAGACTGAGCACAATAACTTGGAGCATGTAACTGGCTGCAGTGATTTACAGGCCAGCACAGCAGTGGGTGCAGATTACAGTTGTGCTGATAGAGGCAGAATAACTCCTGGAAATGAGATGCCAGCCAGCACACAGCAAAAGGTAGATGAAGGCCTGTAAAGTGCTTCAGATTGGAAATTACATCCTACTCTGCTGCATGAATAATTGTTTGGCTTCCATTAGGAAGCTTCTCAATTTCTATCACAGTTTTGTTGATGTACAAACAATGTCCCTTTTTATAACATGGATAGTTCCTCTCTCCCCTAATAAGCTTGGTTTACACCCTTGGTGTCGAGAATCAGCTAGTGATAAAGTCAAGGAAATACAGTTAACAATAATAAAACAGAGTAAAAGACATGGCTACAAAAGAAACAAAATTATCTGAAAATTAGCTCCCTCCCCTGCAAAGTGTTTAGTTGAAGAGCTCAAAGCACAGATTTTTAGATAAACACGTTTTAGTTCCTAAGGCTCCTTGAAATTAAGACAGGTAAAATTTGTGTGGACAGTCTTCAAGCTGTGAGGTAAAGGCTGTGAAGAAAGCAAGTCAGAAACTTGGAGCACACTCATTCAACTGACAGGTAATTTTTAATGCCACCTATTTAAAAGTACTTTGCTATGCAATACATTGGTGTCTTGCAAGATTAGCTGCCCTTGAAGATTTGAGGACAAATGACCAATTTAAGGAGGCAACACTGTGATTCTGTGTTGGAGCAGAGCATTTTTAACAAATGACTACTCTATTTGAACCCCCAATGTGAGACCTCACTGAAGAAGGTAATTTTTAGGCTGTGTGACTGAAACGTAACACTCGGCAGCTTCTGCAGAGGTGTCAGGCTTCCAAGGCTGAACTCAGAGGAGGAAGGTACCCTGCCACCTGAGATGGCATGAAGATAGGAAGAGAGGGAGCACAGGGCTCTGTAGAAGGAGTTTCTGCCTTCAGTGTATTTATTTCTTTTTGCCCTCAGCACTGTTGCACAGAGCTGGCCGCCACCATATGGGCCTCTGCCAAATAACACATACACAGGGAATTGACAGTCCATCTTTTCACTTATTGTAAAGTCCACTTGCGTTGCAAGGTGTCCATACACTGCTGGATTTTCATCCTAAGCTTTGCCTTCTGCTTCCATGCCACAGCTCCTGGCTATCATGGCTAATCCAAAGACAACATAGATTTACTACAAAGGGACTAATTTTCCTTTGTATGTGCTTATATAAAAAGCTGAGTACTGCAAAACTTTTTCTGGTATCAATCAGACCTGAAATAACTGGCTAATTAATTTATTCCTGCCCATGTCAATGGGATTAAAACTTCTGCCCAAGCACAAGAACAGATTTTTAAAGTACCAAAATCAATTATTGAAATACCTTTCCATAGCTCAAAATAATAGCAAAACACAGGTGCTAGGGAAGAATCATTTGCTGATAAGAAGTCAAACTTAATTCAAACTTCTGAAACAGAGAGAGTACAAATGCTGCTTTTATAGAAAGAGTTTTTTAACAGAGGCCAAGTAAAAAAATAAATGACAACTAACCATCAACATTATGTGTTCACTCGGCACAGCCAGAATGAAACAGATAGAAAGAAATTAAAAATAAATTTCAATACTATAAATTAAAAGATGCCACAGAAGGTATGCAAATTGCATGCCACAAGGTCTTGTTTTTTGTTTACAAAGAATGTGTTTTCAGTTTGATGGAGAGGCATCATTATGGAGGGAATTTGAGGCATTTTAAATAGCAGAAGCTCTCATTAAGTATTCATTTTTAACAGGAAGACTGGAAAAAAATTAAAATTAATGAGGAAGATGAAGTGTGGGGGGGGGACTTTGAAGATGACAGCTTCTTGCTAAAAAAAGACACACTTGATATTAATCGCAAGCAGTTCACACACATGCATTACTCTTAACTCCACTGGCACAATGTCCAGCACAAGTTCACAGCTGCTTCATGTTCACTTCATGTTAGGACACTTGGCAAAGCAGACAAAGCACAGTGTTGCTCTCAGACACCATGAAAACAAAGATAGGAAATAAATCACCCCGCAAAGGATATGACAGAGCCAGTTTTAAACCCAGGTGATTAAATATATCTGCAATAGCAACTATGGGAGATCCTCAGGAAGAGGTAGAACGACAGTCTATATCAAAAGCTCAAACTGACTTCAGCAATTTCAGAGTAGAAAAGCACAAGTATTCTTGTTGTACTACCACTACCATGGATTTTCTGCAAAAAAAAATTGAATTTTTCTGGGCCAATTTCTAGCTGGCATATTAAAACACTGTAAGACCTTTCACATCTCTTAAAAAATCTGCCTAGTTTAAGACCTCAGATCTAGACATCAGAGAGATCTTCTCAAATATCCTTTCCTATCCCTGAAACTTAAAAGAAGGAAGAAACCAAGTCACGTTTCTTTAAACACACACACAGTCTAGACTGCTTAATTAATGTACAACACACAAATTTTAGAAAATTCAGTCTAAATTCAGCTGTCAATTTGTTCTTCAATATCCTCACATGGTAAAATAAAGTTTTTATTTCTCCTGTAAAAATATTTGTTTGTTTCTTTTAAATGCTCATATTCTTGAAGTATAGTCTGGGGAGCAAGGGGGTTTGGTTCAGGCTTGCTATAAAAAGTGGTCATTACAAAACACAGATGGGGAAAACCTTTCTTCTTTCTGGATCTCTTAGTTTAGAGTAAAAATTGGATCTGGAAGAGATTCATCCAAGCTGAACTGACCCTGGCAGTGGTAGAGTGGAGGGCATCCTGGACAAGTGTAAAATGCCTGGGACAAAGACAAGCAATAGCATCAAAGCAGAAGTTACTGCAGTGAAACAGGAGTAACAGGAGTTGGAAAAAATGTTTGGAGGAATGAATATTTTACTTTGGTCTTATTTCACACAGAATCTCTCAGAAGATTACTTCGTGCTAAACACTTTTCTCACTGGAGTTATGTTTTACAGTGTGATGCTTTTCTGTATTGGCCATTCCCACTGTCCCCTGTGAGTTCTTCTCCTGACCCTGCAGAACCCCATGCAGAAAAGCTGCCCAGCACTCCAGACACAAGCATAACCCAACTGAGGAACACCTTTCTGAAATTATGTCCACCTCTGTTCCAAAGTCCACTGAGATCAGTGGCAAGATCTCCTCAGAATTTTAGTGAGCTGTGGCAGCCCTACATAAAGCCTAAGCTCACTCAGAGGAGAACTAAGAAATTTCCATGCTGGGCAGAGATGTCTCAGCTAGCTCCAAACAAGCTGTCTAATGAGCCCAAGCTGAGTGCTGCCCTGATATGACTCTTGTGTTTCTGTCCCCACATGGGCACACGCAGAGCTAACTCAGGTGTCTCTGCATGACCCTGTATTGCATCATGCAGACATACCCTAGCTGCTTTGTTGCTTTATAGCAGCAGCAACAGAACAGACAGTTCACAACTACAGGATTTCTTCTTACTATTTGCCCCTTTAAGGTTTGGCATCTTCAACAACCCTAAATGAAAATGGGTTGAAAATACTGCATGAGAATTCTCCTTTAGGACTCAGCTGACCCAAATACACAGTTCTCTTGCTCTGAATTCCCCAGTATGGTGCAGGGAGATAAACTGCTCTGTTTTCTTTTCCTCTCTTGCCTTTTTTTTTTTTCAGTCTTTCATAATGCTGCATTGCAGGACCAAATTTTCTGATTATCATGCAGTCTCTCATTTTGATTATCCTTTTCTCAAATTAAATGATTCTGGTAGTCTGAGGAAAATCAGGAAAGATCTGTCTCCTGCTTCAAGGGGATAGGTAATGCCTTTCCATAATAGGTTAGCTTAAAAGCATCCATACAGCCAGAAAAGTGGCTGCACTTCAGGGGACTGCCAACATGACTATATTCAGACAGTGGCATGACAACACGTAACTAAAAAAAGCCGCAGCCACAGAAGTCCCCACCGTTGATGCAGTGACAGCATGAAAACACAATTTTCACTGGTTCAGCTTGCCTGGCGCAGGGTGAGAGGAACAAGCAAGGCTCTATTCCCAACAGCAGTGCTGAGCTGGTATTGCGTAAGCATTTTCACAGTGCGGCTGGCACAGCTTTAAAAGAACCTCCTCTTGCTCCCTGTTGAGCATTCGTAGACAATTCTGCCTAGCCAAATGACATAAACAAGGTTTAAACACTCCTATCATCCTTGCAGAGTAAGCACAGGCATGACAGAAGGAGCCTTGGTTCCTAAACAACTAACCTTCAGGTGTAAAAGCTTTACCTCCAGGTACCTTTACCAAGTAAGTGAGTTTCTGAAACAAGCAAATGGGAAGTTCTTCTTCTCACTTGCTAGCTTGGACATATTTGAGCTACAAAGCTTGGAGAAAAAAACCCCAACAACAAACAAACAGGAAAACCAAAAATACCATTGGTTTTTACAGACATATTTAGAAGCAGAATCATACTGCAAAATTGGCTCTTCCAGCTCCTCAGGAAACCTGCACAAGCATTTAACAACCACAAGAACACTCAAGGTCATAGGCAAGCTCTTTTTGGAGAGAAGCTGCCTTCTGACTATAGTGATAAACTCTGCAAAGTAGAGCCTTGTATTGCAGATGAGATGACTGGGAGATCCCTAAATCAAATAGCAAACTATGAACATTGTACATAAATAAGAGCTTTATTGAGCTCTGTCTCTGAAATTCATATACAACAGGAGAGTTGAAATGGGAAAGCTGGTCACTGCTCTGCTTTGATGAATTGCTATGCATCAGCACCAAGCCTATTCTTCTTATTTTGGCAAACTACGTTTAGTCAGGCTTTCAAGATCCCAAAATGGGCTAGTGATAGAAAAGCATGGTCATAAGCCCACATCAATACAAAAAGGGAGGAAAAGGCAGCACTGGTTATAGTTTGCTTCCACCAAGCTACTCTTGCTGACTCCATACTGCAAGAGCTTTACCAGAATAACAGAAGAGCATGTGGAGAAGAGTTCTAAACACTGTGGATACTGCCCATGTAACCACACAATTCTGGCTGAAACTCCTGAAGTCCCATCTCAGAACCAGGATCAGTAAAAAGGCAGAAGGTACCTGAGAAGTAACAGCTTTGAGATCACCATAAGTTCAGGGCTGGTATCTCCGAGCACACCTCTCCTTCTCCAGCCCAAGCTCTGGACTCCTCTGAAACAGAGAGCACTGTCCTACAGTAACATGAAACGTGGCTGTAGACAGCAGAAAGCTCTGCAGATCATAAAACAATGACCTGTTTCTGGCACCTGCTTTGTCTTGTTTTCATATGAAAAGACACATCAGGCCAGACTGCAAGTTATGCAACCTGCAGTTACTCAGCTGTCAACTGGCTTTGACAGAAAACATCCACAGCAAGGTGCTTAATACTGTAGAAACAGAGCCCTGGGATGCAACATAATGGAAGAAGGGACTGGTCACAGTTTAGCAAATGAGGAGTGAAAGCCAGAAATTAAAGAAAATTCATTACAGGAAAATGAATGGTAATGAAACCTCACAAGAGAATAGTTTTCCACAACACTGGGAGTCTTAGCTGAGATGGGATTGCCACATGAGGCCCAAACAGGAAAAAAGGCTTCTGGTAGTCCAATTAGTCACTCACCGTGTTTCTGACACTGTTGTGACATGAAGAACTACTTGGAAAGTCTGATCTGTTATTTGCACAAAAAAAGAGTAAGGCTAGCAAAGAAGGATGAAACAGTCTGTCAGTTAAGTGTATCATTTGTTCAACTTGTAGTTGAAGGTGAATGAAAAGGAAAATAATGGAAATGAGCTATGGACATGTTATCAAACTACAACTAGAGCACAAAGTGAGACAAGGAGCAGATTTTTCCCTGTTTTTTTATGGATATATGAATACTGTAACAAATCTGTTTCCACTTGCCCAGAAGTCACTCTCCAAAATCAAGGCAAAAAGTAGTCTCAGCTTACTTCAAAGCTGAAACCTTCCTGGTCTCCCTGCACCAGCAGCTCCAGTTTTTCTAAAGTAACAGTTTACAATGTTGCAGCCTAGGACTCCTAACATGAAAACAGAAAACTAGCCCCATTTTCCACTCACGCTAATTCATCATTATAGGGAATAATATAGAACAGAAATGCACTAAGCGTGCAGATATTTAAAAAAAGTTTTAAAAAGTTTAAAAACTTTAAAAAGTTTCACTGCAGAGCTGGGGAAAAGCAAAAGCAGGTGAGGAGAAAGACACACAGAACCAAAGGTTCAGAGGCTGAACTCTTCCAGGAAGAAGAAAGTTCAGCCTTTGTCTGTGATTAAGTGGTTGATTTTGCAAAGCTGGGCAGGTATCAAGAACTGTTAATTGAGGGCAACAGAGAGTTACAGTACAAAGTGAAAACAGAGCAGTCGAGGGGAGAAAAACAGCTGCCACAAAGTCTGTTTTCCCTTGGGTTTCCTACTTTACTTTTAGGTTAAATATATTTTCAGCTAACCTACTCCATGGAGCTAATTCCCTGAAAGTGCTGGGAATCCACTAAGACTGCATCCTAATATTTTGAGGAGCTGACGGGTGTGTACCTGTGCAGTGTCCTTTCAGATTCTGTACTTAACAAGCCCCGAAAGAAGCCAGCCCTGCTGAAAGCAGTGTATGCACATTTACACATACCTCCTAGCAGATGGCCAGCACACATCCCAAAGCAAGTGCCAGACTTACCAGGGTGTGTGCAACAGCAAAGAGGAATGAAATTACTACACAAATGAGGAAAAACGTGCCACCTTAGGTTTTGAAGCTGTGAATGGCTGAAGGACAACAGCCCCTCTGATACAATGTTGTGATCTTTGCTGCCCCCAAAGCTGGCTTTTCATGAAGCAGCCACACATCGTCCATGGGAACTGAAGCCATACAGATACCATCAGATGTAATACACTGCATATGTTTTATGCTGCAGTATATTTTAGAAATCAGTTTATGGTCCATGCTACATGCATAGTGCTTTTTCAAAGGTGCAATTTCTAAAGTATACATACACATTTACAAACAACTGATAACAACTTATTCCAGTTCCACTCCAGTTTTCTCATCTGTGTATTTTTGTGACTGCACTGTACCAGCAGACCCATCGGGTGAATTCAAGTCTATGGGAAGAGATTCACTTACAAAGCCATGCAGTCCATGCCCTTTGGTGCTTTGGGTAAGACGTCAAGATCCCACAGGAACCTCTGTGTTCCTTCTCACATCACTATGGCATGCACAGAGAGGGAGGTGCCCAGGAGCAAAGAACATTTAGCATAATGACTCAGATGGGTGGTCAGCAGTTTAAACCAGCCACTTGATATTACTATAATGAGGATTCAGTTTAACAGTTGTTCTGCATGCATGGAAATCCCTCCCATCCCCAGGAAATCACTTAAAAATAAAACGAACTAAAATCAAATTATCTGTTTGAGAAGAAGGAGGTTATGGCTTGGAAAATGCATAAAATGGGTGGAGTGAAAATGCCCATGGGTGAGTAAAAATTATTTATCACAGCAAGAGGATCAGAGAGCCTCTGAGCTTTATCTCAGGGATGACACAGCATAAAAAGAACTCCTGCAGAAATTAGCTGCAGTTCTGCTGAATCCAACAGGAGTAGAATCCTCTTATGATAACTCTGAGATTAGACAAGCATGTTTTATATGCATTTTGAGCCCCAGAAGTCTCAATTTAAAATGAATGGAAATCATTTCCATTATGAGTAGCAGAATTACGTCATATGCCACTTGTTCACCAGGCAATAAATACCTGTCATCTATTGTCTACTAAATCCTAAAAAATTCCCACCAATACATTCTGATGCATCCAGGAGCCATCCTCATCTTTCAAGTACTACATCATTAACTTCTTGAATCTTATAATGAAAACTAATTTGTTGAAACATATTCTCAGGAACATACCTGGCTTATAAAATCCTGAAACACATTCTTAATTTCTTTAAGGATTAAGTATAGGCTTTAAGCTTAGGTTATCTGTATCTATGTATGTATATACTAAACCTTTCAAGACATAACCTTTTGCCATGCCCTGAATTCTTTAATTCTGCTTGGCTGTCCCAAACCTCCCATTACATTGTGTGCTGCAGGTCTAGGCATTTGTGCTCCTGACCATAAAAATATTGCCTGAAATGCTGATATACCCTGGCTGAGACATTGTAACTTTGAAAAACCACGGTTTTTATGCAAATAAAGGACCTGGTGAATCTGATTGGCTATTTACAGCACTTTATTTAAATCAGGCTGTGTTAAATTCTGCCCTACTGAAGGTCAGAGAGCAGGTATCAGATTATTAGACAATGATGACAGGATTGTGGCATCTTATTTCAGGTTAAGGATGCACACAACCCATAGCTCTCTCTAAGTTTAAAAAGCTTTTGAAAAAAAATGAATTAAAGTTTCTAAGATATATATATATATATATATATGAGTATTAGTATCTCACAGCAAAGGAGGATACAGAACTACCAGAGGGCATTACAGCAGTAAGGAAGGATGGTTGTGGGGTAATTTAATGAGTGGTACATAGACAACTCAGAATCAAAACAGAAGAAAATTATATTTGCAGTAGTAGCAGACAGTTATAGCAATAAGGAAGAAATTAGGAATTGCATGAATGGCATTGCTGTTCAAAAAATGTGTAAAAATAAGGGGAGAGAAACCAAGCATTTCTAATGATCTGCACCTGGGAAACAAGTGGAAGATAAATAGAAACTGTAATGAAAGGGACAGCTGTAGGGATGATAGACGATGGAGGTCAAGCCTCTGTGAGAACCAGCAATTTGAGAGAGTGAGAAATGAAAGAGTCAGAAATAGCTAAGACCTCTTTAGAAGTGCAGTGAAGGTATGTCAATATGTTAATTATTTCATCTATCGTCTGCTAGTTGTTCCTCAAACTATACCTACAGAACTTGTCTATATCTAGAATTTGATTTGTATCTAACACTTAAATCACAGAAATTCAGTTGTCATGTCCTTTATTCCAGTCCAGTGCACTTGTGATCTTACTTCCAGTGTTACCTCTTACAGATCTCACCTCTCAAGTCTCCAGGCAGGCTCTAAGACAGTGCTCCTCCATTGCCTGCTAATGTGGTTTCTGTCTTGTTGGTATTCAAACCAAAAATGAAATGTGATAATTGCCACAAGTTCCTTCAGACTGCTTAAGCCTCAGTGTCCCCTCAGTAAAGCAGCCTTTGAACCAGTCCTAAACCCACTTCTTCCTATGTTCAGCTGTCAAGGCCCCCATTCTTTGTATGCTGGCCTGTTGATTTTCAGTTTTACACATCAATTTTGATTTTGCTGACCGTTTTCATGCTAAACTTTTGTGGCATGACTCCTAACTTTACTGATCAGTTGTTTCTACCATAAGGCTGCAACATACAGTACTATCTCCACATCTCCAAAGTATTTCTTCTTTCAGCTCCTATAGATATTTTTAAAAACTGCTTGAAGTCTTTATTTGATAACTGACACAAGTTTATTTATTGCTGAAAGCAACAGCCATTATAGCTGGTCAATCTCTCTCCTAACATCTGCACTGGGGTTCAGGTTAGATATTAGGGATGAATTAAACCACTAGGAGTGTCATGCAGTTCTGAATCAGGCTGCTCAGGGAAGCTGATGAATTTCAGTCCCTTAAGGTTTTCAAAACCAAGACAGACAAAGCTATAGCTGACCCATGGCAACAGCAGTCCTTGTTTAAGTGGGAGGAGGAACTACACAAACCCTCAGAGGTCCCTTCCAACCCTTGTTCCTATGATTCTGCACATTTGTCCAATATATCACTCCTGCACACTCTAACAATTTGTCTATCTTAGATTTCTTCATCCTTAATATCTCCTCTCTTCCTGAGGCAGTATGTCATCAGCCGCAGACTTGACATTTGAGAGTCTGAACCCTGGCTCAATCTGGATTGAGATGCGTCTACAGCCAAACAAAGGCAGAGAAACACTAAATCACTGGTGTCTGCCAAAAAACCAGGTCAGCTAGCAGGATGGCAGAATGAAATACACACCCTCCTGCTGCACTAGCAGCAAGCGGCTGTTGCCCAGCACCAAGCAGATACCATGTCCTTGGGCACTGCTAACTGGTGCTTTTTCTAAAAGGGTTCTTACCACTATCAGCCTTGCACAGCCATGCAGGAAGGCAAGGACACCATTTCTCTTTAGAAATGAAGGCTTCGATGTTAACAGATCTCTGAGGGTTTTTTTCCACTGTGTAGGCAGTATTTAGATCTGTTTCTACCTGTTACTGAATTTCCATGTCAGTCCCTGTGAAAGATATCTTTTTATGCTGATAGTCTACTGAGCAGAGCCCAGGTACCTTGTCTGTTATACTGGGGATATTCTGGTACTGCAGAGCAACCAAATCTCCAGTTTGACTGCACTGTTGCCCAGAAGGGGTTTGGTACTCCGAGGTATCTCCACAAGGCTACTTCCTAGTCCAAGTTCCTCTGTGGCTGCTAAACTCCTAGCTTACATTCCTACAAGAAAAGGAAGTGAAAACACAACCCCAAATGACTGTGAGAACAGCTGTGTGCCACACTGCCCTGTGTCCAATGACCTTACCCATTTGTTTTTAAGTAAATGTTTTTATTTTCTGGATTTGATAAATCAGGGATTGATTTAAGAGATGGAAATGATGGTAAAAGGAACCCATAATACCTAGAGGATAATATGTACTCTCTTCCTGTGAGCGTCTTTCTTTTGGAAATGCTGCAGTGGATGGTGAGGGACAACAGGAGGTTAGCAAAGGAGAGAAGGGATTTAGGAAGGAAATTCAGGGGCAGCTGAGGGAGCAGGAGTGAAGAGAGGAAATTCATCAAGGAAAAGAGATAAGAACATTAGACTGAGGGGATTTATTTCAGGGTATTAGGAAGGAAATATAAGAAGAAAGATCTCTAAAAAAATAACTTCATGCTAAAGTATTTTACAGATGGAGGAAATTTCCCTCTATTGACAGCAAGTTCTTTCTGCTGGACCATCTACACACACACAGATCTAGAAATGTGACCACAAAACATTTTTGACCACAGAGCAACAGTAAATTCCAGCCTATTACTAGGATCCATGGTGACAGATTTCTGACAGTGTAACCAGACTTCCAGAACACTGTAAAATGCAATCTATCAGGAATTCTATGCTTGTATCATGACTGTTGAAAATCTGCTTCAGGTACAATGAAGAAAACCAGTAACACAATCCCCCTCTCCTGATACACTTGTTATAATTTGTTATAATTTTTTTTTTTTGCATATTCTGGTGACTCCTCTTCATTTTAGATCGTCTAGCCTTGGTTACAGTTGATATATGGAGCTGTACAGAAGGGTAGAAAAAGCTATGAGGAATTGGAGGAATAAGCTAAAATACACAGCCCAATTCCTTATGAACAGGCTTGAGATGAAACACGGTTTATACATAATGCTATTATTTATTTCCTGTAGCCATGCCTGTTACAGATGATAAAGAATATTTGTCTCCTGGATCAACAGGAAACCCAAAAGTAGGAAAAAACCTATAGAGCTGCACTCTGTTGTGTTACACCTTGCACGAGTGAGATTTCCTCACAAGTTCCCTACTCAAGGTATAGAAGAGGAGGTACTTGGGAAAGCTGCAATATAAGAATGTTTGTGTCTGTGGTAAATATGCCAGGAACAGGAACAAGTGATCCTGTTTTGTAGGCCAGATCCTTCTTCTTGAGTGTTGACAGCTATTCACCCCTGCCTTACCAAAATGTTCTAAAACCAGACTTTGAATGTGTTCATTTTGGCATAATCTGAAGCACCAGTCCCAAATTTCCAGAAAGGTAATGATTTTGGTTGCCTGATTGAGTTTTCACCAAGCATTCTTGAAAAAGCCAGCCCAGAATTTCTTGCCACTTTTAGAAGTCCCTGTTTCCATCAGGAACAATGCATGATGTTACAGAAGAGATGTTATTGAGCAATTGCTGCCTGCTGAGAGACTGCAAGAGATGCACCAGTTCAAGATTAAACTCAATCTCATCTTCCCTATGGTTTGTAGAGAATTAAGGTAACATCTCCATTACCCCTCACACAACACAAAGCCTTTGCTGCTGCCTCCCCATGTAGCTGAGCACAACATGCTCCATTACACCACAGGATTCAAGAATACCAGGTGTTCTGACAAAGCAGCAATTTCTGCTCCCACATTGGAGAAAAATCAACCATGCTATGACTGCAATTTTTGTCACTGTGTGGTAGCTGGGCTTGGGCTCTCTTAGTATTGGCACACCTGGAAAATTCTCTTGGAGTTGGACGTGAAACACCATTCTGAACTAAAACTCATGAGTCTCCTCTGTGTGGTGTGTGCATCCACAGCAGGGGAAGGCAAACAATGGTTTATTGCTACAGGAGTGCTCTTCAGGAACAGACCAGTGTGCTAAATCCATGCTAGCCGTGAATACAGCCTCTCAGGATGCCAGAAGGCAAGGCAGCAAGTTCAAAAATAGCACCTGGTAAAAGAGGAAATGCTCAAATACCTAAAAACTCACCTAAAACTCTCACTCAGAGATCAACATGCTCTAACAGCAGCAGAGCAAACCGAGCTCCATCTGACAGCTCTGGAACTAACAGTTAATTGTCCTGGGATTGAGCCTTTCCAGATTTTTCCTAAATTTGTGCCAACTACTTAATAGCACAAACTGCAGGGAATAGACTGAGTGAGGCCTGGTTTATACTTAACAAATAATCAGCAAAATGTTCATGTTGGATAGAAGCATGCAAAACAAACAGGAAGAGCCTCTATCCCCTAAATGATAGTGCAATGCCAGTCCTTGGCTCTCAGTTGTACCAGTTAAATATGCATTAAGTGACACATTTATTTTTTGAGCTGGGAAACTCATACACTAAGCAGTGCTAAGAAATGCTTCTTACAGAAAAGCAGTGCCGGTGTACAAGGCACCATCCAATTGCTTCAGAAAAAAATCTAAGATAATCTTTGAACAAAGTCTTTACTCAAATGGTTTGCCAGCTACATACAGGAATGGAGTACATCCCTTAATTGGCATGGATCAGTCTACTGATATTTATGGCGTTTATTCTGCATGATAGATGCAGGGTTAAATACCTGAACCAACTGTGGTCTCAGTCAATCTACTCAAGGATTTATGTCCCATTACTGCTAGAGCTGTTCTGATGACATACTGGTTCTCTTTCCAAGAGGAAAGAAAAAAAAGAATTAAAAGCCTTCCAGATAAGATTCCGGAATGCGAAATACAAACGAATGTAAAATGGAATTAGAAGTCTTCACCTGGGGTTCCCCTTGCCTTTCAGGGTAACTCCTACTGCTTGTTCTTCCCCAAAAAAATGAGCCTCAAGCCTGACAGCTGAGGATCTCAGTGCCTTCTACCACTCCCACATGTAATGTAGGGACATATCTTTCTAGCTGGGGATGCTGGGTCTTCCCCAAAGCTGTGGATTCTTGGAGCCTGTCTCAAGGTTTCCAATGTCTTGGCATGATAACGTCAAGCTCAGAGGCAGTGGGAGTCCCTGAACAGGCAGGACTTTCAGGGTCTCTGCTGGGAAAAAGCAAAGAGGACTCCTCAACAGCCTGCTACAAATACAGAGAGAGTTCAAAAGAAACCTAGACTTGGATATATCAGGAGTTCACTGAGATGAACTTTCTCTCATTTCAGAGAAAACACTTCAGCCAATCAACATATTTTGAAAAATCTAAGCTTTGGCAATGGAAGAGGAGAATTCCCAGAAGCTTCAGTAGGGAAAGCAATGCCAAGTTAAACTGTGGCCAGTCTCACCCCAAGTGCAAGGACAGTGCAATTAATGTGGAAACAGCAAAGCTGAACAGAAAGGGATTTTACAGGCTAATTAATGACAGCAGCTTCATAGGTGGATGAGGACTGGAATGCTGTGTACATTTAGATGTCTCATCTCCAGGAGCACTTAATTCCCATCTAGGCAGTATGGTTATGGTCAAATGAAATGAATGTAAAAAGCACTCCTTGAGTTTAGCTAGCTCTGGTCTGGGCTCCTGAGGGACATTTATTGCTGTGTGACCAAGCCAGCACACAAGGGTGATAGACTGTCTATGTGTTTACACACACAAGTCTGTGGGTAGAGCATGTTAGGTACAAGAGAATTTTGAGCCAGACTGCTGTAAAATAAGTCAAAAGTAGGGTGGAAGAAAAAGGCAATTATTTTAATAGCTTGCCCAAATGCCTCAATTGATCATACTAACTTTAGAAAGCAAAAGGCACTATGCACACTTGACAGGTTTGTTCCTCTGACAGGTACATCATGTGCTTGTGATTCCCATTTGATTTCCTTCTTTAAGAATACCTCAAACTGTGTTGATTGTATGTGTGGTGGAAAGTGGAGGCAGAGAGTCATTCTCTGAAGGAAAACACAATTATCCAACTTCTATAACTGCTCAAACAGATGACAAGTGAACAGGCTTTCAATGCTCCCCACCAGCTCCAGTTTAAAACAAAACACTCTGCATTATACATTCAGTAACAGATCCCTAATCCCAAACTCCCTCTAGCAGGAGGGAGCCAGGGGAAAAAAAGGCCTTTTTATTTTGCCTGTATTTTTCATATTGCAAGGTTTGTTATCTCATTGAACTCAGAAGAGAGACTTGCAGACAGGATGCTGTGCTGTGCCAACTGGGTTGCTACTAGAATATGAACAAGGGTCACAGAGGCAGGGGCTAAGCGTGTGTTTGTGCACTTCTGGTCTTTGATGGGTGCCAATCATTCCTGCATTGTTCAGTGCCTATGCATGTCACACACACACACACTTCTAATCTGCTCCTTCCAGGGCTAAAAGCTGGCAAGCATGTGGTAATGCTCCAGGTTATAGATAAACCACTATGAGGATGAGAGTGTGCAAGCATGAATATAGTCATTTATACATCGAAACCTGCATGTTCAATAGCAAGAGAAAATATGAGCATGTACATGCTTTGGGGAGATTTAATTTCCTTTATCCTTTCATCTTTCTTTTTGCCATGAGTACAAGGTCCTCTGGGTTATTTTCTTCTCACAGCAATATGCCAGCCAATCAGAAGAATAATAGATGAGTGTCAGCAAGTTAGCACAGTGCTCCTTAATCAGGGAGTCCTGGGAAGTTGGATGAATTCTTAAAAACCTTTTTTCTTGGTACTTCTTTTTAATAAATAGAAATAATTTCCCTCCCATTTGCTATTTTTAATATAACCACTTTCAAAATCTTGCCAATATCCTACAGCATTTTAAATGTATTTCACAGAAGATATCCCATGGCCTTGTCTTTTTGTTCATTTGTACACAATGGTAGAGGTACTCAGTGGGATTCAGCAGCAGCTTAATGCCATTTCCACTGCAATCAATAGCAAAACTCCTAAATACTGCAGCTGGAAAACAATTAGGCCACTATTGAATACATTAGAAAAAAATATTGATTTGGTGGAATTGAGGTTTGGTGTTGGTGAGTTTGGCTTTGTTAGTTTCAAGAAAACTGCCCCTGTGATCAAAGCTGAATTTGAACCAACTTCAGTCCACTTTTGCCTCAGATTTAGCTTCTCCCTGACGCTGTTCTAATATTCTGATAATGATTTCTGTAGACCAGCCTGCAGTCAGCAGCTGAGGACTGCTAGGTCACCCAATATCACAGTCTGTTCTTTTGAAAGTCTGAAAATAAGGCATTCCAGGGAGAATCTGCCGTTCTCAAGTATTGCCTTCTCTAAATTCTCTTGGGAGACCCTAAATTTCTTCTTCTACAGACAACTTGCACAAGTGCATCTCTTTCTTTATGCCCTGGACAGGGATATGGGACTTCTCACAGATTTCAAGTGTATGATTGAAATTCCCAGCTCCATGGATTTTCAGGCCACAGAGGCTGTTGCATTGATCTAATCAGAGTTAATGCATAGCACAGATCAGGAAACCAACTACTTCCTGCTTCAAGTCCAGCATCTGAAGTTGAACTAGGATCTCGGTTTTTAGAAAAACACACTGCAGTGCAAGATGAAGTTTAATTGTCTTTCAGGAGGAAAATTCACTAGAGCTTTGGGTGGCTTGTTCCAATTAGTAACTTCATCCAGTGGTTAAACAGGCCTAGTATTTCTACATGTAAGCTACCTACAGCCTACAACTATTAGTTTCCAATCAGCTTTTTATACCCAAGACTGTAATATCCTCTGTTATCACATGCCTATCCTCCTTATCAGTATTTACAGACCATGATTAAGCTATGTCTTAGCCTTCTCTTAAATAAACTAAATCCCCTGAGTCTTATAAAACATGATCTCTGATTTTCTTACTCTCTCAGATACTTTCTAAATTGTGCAAAATTTCTAAACTTTTTTCCTTGAAAAACAGGGATCTTAACCAGACATGCAGCATTTCAGCAGTTTTTGCAACAAACAATGACAGCTATTACATGACTTTCTGTAGCAAAAGAGGCAAATGCAGAAAAAAGGAAGAAATCACAGAATGGAAGGGAATGAAGAATAAATGGCTTAAAAAGAAACGAAAGAACAACTCAAGGAAAATGGAGAGGGAAGGAAATACTCTAAAGTAGGATGAGTAGCAGAAAGATAAACTTACTGAAGTAGAAGCTCAGGAAGAAGGAGGAGATGATGAACAGACCATGCAAAGCAGTAGTTATTTACAAGTATGCTTCTGTAAGTTATCCTGTCAGTTCCAAGAGGAACTGACACTCAATTCTCCTACCTATCCTTCCACTTAATTATTTCAGGCAATCAGGGATCTCCAATAGTGATCGCTGCAAGACCTTCTGGGGTTAAGAACACAGAGAATTGTGTGCAGAATTTTTTGGAAGCAGAGCTCATTAGCCTGCAAGACACCAAACCAACTGACAGCCTCCCAAAACTCACTACCTGTGATACAGCTGAGCTCCACAGCAGTGGGACTGCTTTTCTTTCCATCCCCTGCCCTGGAAATACCTGCCTTGCTTCAAGGCCAGCACTGGACGACTCAGAAGAAACAAAAGGCACACAGACACAAAGCACACATATGGAGCTCTGGGCTCCAGTCATCAGGCCTGGGACATCTGTGGCTTTCTGAGGATGGCTGCATGTTCAAGTAATTAGACCAAGGCCAGCTGTCCCCTTCTCATTCTTCACCCTTTATGCTCCCATTGCTTCTACTACCACTGTCTGTCCAAACAGTGATTTGTCTGATGGATCACCAAAGAGGAGGATTTTTGTTGCTGTTTATTCTTTGGAAGGTGGAAGTGGAAGAGAACTGGTGAGACAGTAAAGAGGAGAAAGGACTCTTCTGAGCATATCTCATGAGACACCTCAGTGTTTCCAGATGAGCTTTTGCTATATCAGAGGAAAGATTTGCTTTAACCTTTATATTCTGAAGTTGTAAACTCCAAATGCTTGTACTGGTACTGGAAATGCAACCGTCAGTAGTGAACCTGGCTGCTCAGGAAACCTTACTGCTTTATAGACAACTCTGCTATTCTAGGCCTAATTTCCCTGTCAGTGATCCAGATGCAATTCAGGGAAATTAATGAACCATATTTCAATCTTAAGACGCTCCCCGTAGCACACTGCTTTCTCAAATCTTTCGTGCCAATTTGTGCTAGAGCAAGCTAGAAGTACTGTGGGACACAGGTCTCCACATCAGCAGGATTTCTGCTGAAGAAAGCCAGTGAAGCTTTTACCAGTTGAGGAAAGGCAGGAGTGAGAACAGAACCAACCCTTTTCCCTCAACTGTGAAATTACATATGTAGCTTTGCCCCAAAGCCAGGATCCCAGGCAGGCCCAAGCTGGAGCTGAAAAGGAACACTGCTCCCCAGCCTGTGTTTAGCAAGTCAGGGCATGACAAAGCAAATGTCTGCATGTGCATTGAGCAGCCCCATCCCTTGACAGGGCAGCGAGTGCCTGGATGATACATTTACTGCAGCCTGTGCTGCATCGTGCCTGCCCGTGTACCATCTCCATAGCAGCAGTTCTGCTAATTGAGACCAGCTGCTTCAATTCCAAATTCTTCTCTCCAGAAATATCGATACTACAACGTTATGATTAGAAAGCACTTTACCAAATGCCTCTCAATTCTGCACAGCTCAGACGAAGAGCAGCTGCAGAGAGAAGGGACAGTTCCCTGAACATACAGAATAAAACACTGCAAAAACACTGGAGAAATGAAGGCTACAAGAAGCAAGTCAAAACAGAATAATGATGACAAAGAAAGCAGCCTGCTGTATATGCTTCTGCCTGTCACTTTAGATGTTGAAAGGACCATGAGCAGACTTTTTCCTCATGCTGTAGGATAAATGGCCATAGCACTGTACTGTTACAGCCTCATGTGGCAGGTGTGCATGTTTGTCAGATCCAGCTTTTCTGTACAAGGAGGGATTAAAGCAAAATCCATCAATCTGGGCCTGGCTTGGAAGAGTAGCTGTGGTTTTGAATCATTTGGCTCCAGGGTTTGCTCTGCACAGCCCACTGGCAAAGAAACTGATAAGCTGGTGGGAAGACTTGCAAAGTAGGAATGCCACCACACCATGATGACTTGGCCTCACTGTTGGCTATCTCCTTGTGGCTGCTGGCTCCATACAACAAGCTGTCAGCTGGATGCTTTGCAGTGGTCACACTGGGACTGCCAAAAGCTGCAAGCACTTTTCCCCTCCAGCAAGACTGGATTAAACTGGCTAACAGTATTCTAAATTCACTTAGAAGTCTCAGGCCCTGTCTGTGACCACCAGGCAGAGGGCTTTCCTGAAAAGACATCTGGTTACTGAATTTATGTAAGAACTGGGCAAACCACTTCAATCCCATCTGTTATTCCAACCTCCTGAGTACAGTGAACAGAATCCTTGAAAGAGAAAATCTCACAGAGTCTGAAAATGAGAAGCATGATGCAACGTGTAATTTCCTCCTGAGAAAGATACTGTACAATCTTACAGAAAACGTGGCACGTTCCAGCATGTGGCTGTGTAAACAAGGGCCTAACACACCATTTCACTACTCAGATTTCATACTACAACCGAGGTAATGCAACACAGCTAAAGCAGAGAGATTGCTTTGCTATGCTAAGTGATTTGACTCCTACTCTGAAACCAGTGAGGTAAATCAAGGGTTTTACATAAATACCAGACAGTTTCTCTCACCAAACAAAATGCTCAAGTTGTTTTTAAAAAAATCCTATTTTATATTGCTCCAGCATATATTCAGTGCTTAGTGTCCATTCAGATTTTACCATTTACACAGTTTTCCTACCTATTTCACTTTCTAACTTTTGATCTATATTAGAAGTCTGTTTGAATCCACAGGACTGCAGAAGAGGGAATACATCAATGAAATTCCAGAAAGGTAAAGTCTGAACATGTTACAATTGAGTATAAACTTTCAAAATCCTTATCTGAAAAAAATATAAATTTACATTTTTTGTGTAATATTCACTGACTGCATACTAGCCTATACTCCATTTTCTTTCTGCTCTGAGTAAGCAGTATACTTACTCATGCCGGGAAACAGTTGACACAGAAGTCCACATGGGAAACAGGAGTGTAAAGATGAGCTTATATAGAGAAGCTCTCTGTGCTTATATAGGGAAGTCACCTCAATAAACTCAACACTGTATGCAAACCTGTTAGCGTAATTTGCAGGTGACAGCATGACAGAATTCTGTTGATTGCAGCGCAGTTGTGTTCCTTCCCATCAAGCTGAATATAGCCTCTCTAGTCACCAAATCACATGAATAAACTGCTATGCATACATTTATTTTATTTTTAGGTTTCCAAGATCAATCAATGACATTCATGTGAGGAGAATCACAAGGCTAGGTAAAAAACAAACTAAGCTCTTCTGAACACTAACAGTCATTGGGACCATAGGGACAAACACTGTGATGGTTTCCAACGGCACAGCTCTGTGGACTGTAAACTGAATTACAACAGATATAGCAGTCATGGACCTTGGCACATCAGACCATAGAGGACCCATGCAGTAGAGCAAGCAGTAGAAGTATTCAAGTAACAGATCCACCAGCCCCTGTTAAATCTCTTCATACTGACATTTGTATACCTCAGCCTGCAATGTACCACAATGACACTGTTGTAGTGCTGAAAGTCAGGTGCCCAACATATACTGGCCCCAGCAGAGAAGCACCAACTCTGCAGCTGACTGTTTATTTTGTGCACAAAGCACAGGCATTCTCCCATTTCATTTCAGCTGCCCTCGCCTCCCCCATAACTAAATTATTGTTATTGTGCTCCACAAATCCTAGTACTGACAGGGATGTTTGTTATACATAATTAAAGATATTAATTTTGCATGGAACAGAAGACACTGAGCCAGGAACTTAATCTTTTTTTTTAAATCTTCCATTAGAAAATTACCTTCATTAGCACCGACTCACTGAGCTTCTCTCTGTTGACAATTTTTATCGCGACCTTCTGACACGTGACACAGTGAACCCCCAACTTCACAAGCCCTGCAGGAAAAAACAAAGCAAAATAGAAAGGAAGAATGGGTTAGAGGTTCAGGTTAGTTGTCGAAGTTTTCCCTTTTAGAACACCATCCAGCTGTTGGCAGCTTATATGCAAACAAATTCCCATTAGTACCTCCACCAGCCAGAAAAGGTCTTGTGAGTAAAGAAGACCCTTCAACCCACATTGTGACCATTTGGCAGTGAAGCCACCAACATAATTTCTGCTCTTGCAGATTCTGCCACTAAAACTGTGGTTTTGTTGAAGCACTGCAGCCCAGCTCTCACCACTCAAAATGTGTTCTACAAGTAAGAAGTTCTGGCAATTGAACCGCTCTGGACTAAGAACTTTTGCTGACACCTGACATCAACAAAAGCCTGGAAATCAACAAAACTAGATGGTCAAATGTTTGCAGTGTAGACATGGCTTTTACATTTCTCTTGCTCCTTCCAATGTTTCCATTATCACACTAAAAAGACAATTATGGCTTCCCTTGTTTTAATGTACCCTGCTGAATAAAGTTAATATTGTGATGAATTCCACTGTGGTGTGGAGGAACATTAGCATATGCTGCTACAATTCTAAGTTCTTATTTGTTATTATTTACTATATTCTTGTCCTCAAATAAGACAGAGTGCTCTTAACTGATTATATTGGCAAAAGGATATTGATATCCCTGATGGGACTAGGATGTCTGAACTAGCATCAAAATATGAAACACCAAGACTTAAAAGAAAGAGGTAAGTAACATAAATGGTCCATTATCTTCTGCAAAATTTTCATCTAAGTCTGGTGACTTACATGAAGGTACACTGAGATACCTCCCACAAGATGGTCCCTTGAGCTCTCAACTCTACTGCCATTAAGAAAATTTGTAGCTGGAAAAGTTGTACTTCATAGGTTATTCAAGTGAGACCTTGTTTGCTTCAGGTTTTATTCTCGTTTAACATGCACATACAGCACAACACCTGATGGGCTGGATACCATCCCACTCCACACACTACATGCCAAATTGCCATTTAGGTTAATTCAGTTATAACTGAACTGAAAAAGAAATGGCACCTCCCCAGTGTCACTAAGACTCCTGTGTTTGCAGAGCATTTATAAACAATGACATCAAACAGTAGAAAAAAGAACTAACTTCATTTCCAGCTTCTAGGCTAGGTTGCAGTTGAGAAGCCAACCCCATCCCCTAATGCAAACCATGAAGCCAAACATGTTGCTTTATGTGGAATTTGAACACAATGGATTTTCAGTCCAGTGAAACACTGAACACAGGACTTCACACATCTTACTGAGGGACAAATGCATTACTGCCTTACTACAAATTGGGCCCAATTAAGTGAACTAGCTTCATCAGGGACTTCAGGAATCTTCTGTAGGTACTTGTCCATCCTTTTGCTACACAGGTAATCATAAATTTGGAATTATTAATCACTGACTATTATGTGGAGAAATAAACCCTCAACTTGCTTCCAGCCACATCTCTTTTATGGCATGCTCAAGTGCTCTGGATATTTCTAGTCCCATAATTTCTCAGTCTCATCTGGTTAAATGCTGACATCCTCACTTTCAGCCACGACATAAACAAGTCACAAAAATTAGGAATGCAGTGCACTGACAAATCCATTTGAAACTGTGCATAGCAGTAGTGTGTTCTTGGCCTGAAGCAACTGAGAAGCAAAGCTGGCAAGATGCTGTGATGTCCAACCACACTCACTCTTCTGCCTGAATTTTTTCCTACTCAGTCTGTAGTATTAACCAAAGCACTTCTGGCTCTACGTTCACTGTTCAGAGCACCTGCAGCCTCATTATGCTTCTTCCCTTTGGCTTTGTTGTATGTTTGGATAGAAGCTACTTGGCACCACCCTGTTGAAAACATGCACTGTTTCAACCTGTGCCGATTGCTTCCTTCCTGCTCCTAGGACAAACCACAGCCTTACATCACTCTTGCAGCACAATGACAGCACTTTTTACATTGGTCTTAGCTATACTTTCAAATCTCAGCAGAACTTCTAGCTCAGTCCTTTATATCTAGACTCCCAGCATCTATGTAACCATGTTGTGCTGTAAAGCAGCACAGACCTATTATTTTCAGAGGTCATTGTTGACATAAATGTGAGAAACAACTGCTCTCTGACTGGTTCTTCACTAGTGATATACCAGACTTCTGATATCTCACACTTAAGGGTTTCCTTTAAAATCTCGTTGCTCCCAAATCAAGACATCTGTCCAACTGAATGTGGCTGTTTTTAAAAATATTTTTCTTTTGACCTTCCTGAAGCACCCTGCCATTGAGCCCTAGAAGGGTTTAACCATGAACTTCTGGGACACCATCATGTTGTGTATCTTCACAGTATCCTCTGTACTTGGAGCTATTAACCTAACACAGAAAGTCAAAAATTCAGATTAAACCATTCTGTTTACTCCAATAAGAAGTTAACCAACTGTTAGAAGACACCAAACACTTGGCAAAAATAAAACTAGTACTGAACCACACTGATTTTATATTGAATTAATTTCATTGACATCAAGAAATCATTCTTGATTTATGACATGGTATCAAAGAACACAATGAGAAAATGTACGTGAGATTTAATGCATCTTTCCTCTTCTCCTGATTTGCATTTTAAAAATCAAGAAAAGAAATGCACTGTCATTGCTGTCTGTTTTGTGGAGATAGAAATTTTAAACCCTCTGAACAGCCCAAGACAGCATTTTCCACTGTACTAAATTCACTGAATGTAATTTTAGGATAAAAATAAAACATGTCGCTATGCCTTGCTTCCTCCCTTCTCTCCTGGCCACTTCCCTTTGACATTTGCATGCCAGCCTAAGCAGAAAAAAAATATTTAAAAATCCATCTCGGTAAGTCCATCTGTAGGACAACACCCTCCTCTCCCGCTACTATGAAGAAAGCCTAATTGGGCTGAGGCAGGAAGGGTTTGTCCTCAGGACTTCTGTTTCTGTCCAGTAATTTCAGTCAATTGTGTAACTACTGACAGATGACTTAAATGTGGATTTGAGAAGCTGTGGGCTTCTGATTCTTAAGGACCCCTTCACTGACACAAACCATTCAAGATGTATTATTTATCTACATAATAACAGACCTTAGAGAGAAGCAACTATGTGAATAAACTGCTGAGCTGTAACTGAAATAATGGAAGTGGCAGAAATGCCTGCTTGGAAACAAGTGCCCAAAATGTGTTTACAGGTTTGTGGAAGAGATGGTGCATCTTCCATTTTTTCCCTCTTCTGTGTATGCAGCTGTTAATGAGCTCTTCAAAACCATATAAATCCTCCACCAATATAAATGTGTCAATAACTTGGGTACTTATTTGTAAAGCTTATCTACACAGTCAGGCCAGCACAAGTACACGTGTCTTCTGCAAAGGAAAACAAACACGGCTGCTGCTGCTGCTGCTGCTGCTGCTGCTGCTGGGATATTTTGCACTGGCTTGGCTTACAGCAAGTCTGCCAGACAACAAATAGGGCTTGAACTTGTCCACTTCATGAGTAATTAACCCCTCAAATGCAGGCAAGTAACCTTTGTGACTGCTAAAGTTAACTCTGCTCTGTCCTGACAGAAAATCTAAGATGCTGTGGGAATCAACTGCTTGAAGTTTCCCTCAACCACCCACACAGCTGTCACATGCTCACTGCTTCAGGCACACCTCAGATCTCCATCTATAGGTCATTCCTGGGGATCTGGACACTGGTATCCTGGGGCTTTCAAATCAGTTGTTGCATCCAATGAACTGCAAACATTGGGCTGCTTTTGATCTTAGCCACTGAACTGCATCAGAACCAGCCCTACAACAGCAGTTTGAGGAGCAAAGAAGAAAACATGAACAAACTAGAAAGCAAGGGGATGTGTAAGTTAACACTGTCTTTTCATCATAATCAAAAGCCACAATTTGGAACCCAATAAGCATGAGAAACCCCAGATGACATGAAGATGCCACTGAAGGAAGAAGAGCAAAGGGAAGTGCACAAGCCTGATATAGCCCAAAGCAGCAGTGACCTGCTGATAACCATACCTGTGCATTTTTTTGCTGGCAAGCTCCTACTCTGTGGATGCTTACAGATAATTTTTGAAAAGGACAGGAGCTTATGTGATGAGCAAGGGACAGATGATTATCAGCTGGAAAAGTGGACAGCAGTACAGAGAGAAGATTCTTCTTTCACCCAAGAAGAATGTGGGGATGTAGAAAAAAAAGCTTCCCTCCAACTGAGTCAATATATTTACTGTGAATCCATGACCACAGCAAGTGGCCAATATCGTAACTGGCAATCATCTTCAGGACTTTTGAGCCAAGGACAGGATTTCAGAAGAGACTCATTTACTTTTGCCTTGCATTTTGTGTAGCAATTTTCTCTAGCAGAGACTGAATAAAGCATTAAGAGTTTGGGGCTAGTGCTATTTGATATGCACTTTACAGTTGTGTAAATAGTAGCATCTTACTAATGATCCTGTTATTACAACTCTTTGAGAAAAAATCATTTTAGGAACAAGAAAAAATGTTTTCAGTACTATCCAAACCTGAAGTCTGCCAAAGACACCAATCTGAAAAAAATTATCGTTTTGAGCCAGAAATAGAGAGTAATAAATAATAAAACACCACTGTTGTTTAAATACAGCACTTATGGTATATTCATTGCCGATGACATTCCCAGTCTTTCAGAAATGTTAAACACAACTAACTTGTTATCCTGATTTTCAACCATGAGGCAAACAACTAACAAGAAGTAAAGGTACATTTGCTATATTTAACACATATGATTTTTCCCACTGGCTTTTGTTTTCTTTTGAAATAAAACCAACCTAAAATAAACTTCTGCAGTAGAAAAACTAAACACTGCTTTCAGAAGATCATCTGCACACACACGTTGCTTGTTCTTCACTTCAGAGCACATTGTCAAAAACCTTAAAAAAATCCAAGCGTACAGCCCTGGTCTGGCCAGAAGTGTCTATTTTGGCTGGATGAGCAATTAAAGGAATGTCTAGAGAGAAATATCACTCCTCTTTTAACTTGAGTTAGCTAATTGCCAATTAATTCAAGTCAGTGAATGCTCCATAAATGTTAATCTAGGCACTGCAAAACACTAACATTTGTGGTTTACTTCAGGGCTCAAGTACTGGCAACAAACTATCTGGATTAGAAGAGGAACAAAAGTTCTAGGCTGACAAACTCAAGTACACTGTTTTTCAAAAAGATTGATGTGTATATATTATTGCTGCACATAACTTTGTACACGTGCTCTTTAATACAAATAATTTAATTTTTCCCAACAAATTGGAGGTTGCTGTTGTAAACCTTAGAAGAATTTATGGTGCTCATTCCTGAAAACTATATGTTGTAGCATTTGCAAGACCTGCAAAACCTTGAGGATGCCAGTCCAGAAAATCAACCCTTACAGCAATCAAAAGCATTAATACATCTCAAGCAGGGTAGAGGACAATCTTAAAATGTAATATTCCTCCTCTTTATTCTCCACAGTTATCTTCACAAACACTGCAGTTTCAATTAGGGTTAAATCAGTTCAGTTACAGTGTCTAACTCTGCTGACTGCAGTGAAGTTGCTTTAGATCTGCAACAGTGGAAAATGGATTAAAATTTGGCCCACAGCAACATGATTTCCATAGCCGTAAAATAAGGATAATAACACTTACTTACTTACCTTGCAAGGGTTGTAGAAGGATTAACTGATTAATCCTTACAAAGAATGTTGGAAAGGGATATAAATTCTATCCAAGTTTTACATATTACAACCAGGAAAACTGCATTCTAAATACAATCTGGAAAGAAGCCTCTAGATAATTTCTTATTATTAGCTTCCATTTCACATCCCCATTCTTTTAGAGCACAGATTTCTGGTCTCCAGTGATGCACATCTTGTACTACTCTTAGCTGCACTGGAAAGAACTTTGTTACTGAGCATCCTGCTGACAAAAACCAATAATTGCCCTTAATTACTCAGTCTTCTCATTGAAGAGATGTTTATTTTTCTATAGCAATTGTTATCTCTAATTATTGCATTTAAAATAAACAGAGACTTATATCAAGTGACACGCAAATTACATGGTATCAATTTATAATTGCATAATGGGAAAACGAGGTATAGGAGAAATCTAGAAATCTAAAAAGATGAGGATGGAGCTACTCAAGTTGGTAATGAAATATTTTGACCATGGGCTCTTCTACAGAGATATTCTAGTGCTAAAAGGCTGTTCTGAGGGCGCATGCATTAATTGTTTTTAAACTGCATAAACTGTAATTATGGTAGGACTAAAGCCAGAGTTCAAATGCTCAGCAGGAGCATGGAAGGAGAGGTTCATCAGTGTTGAGATCCCCATGCCTCAATTCAGAGCACAGGAGAGCTGCACACTAAATTGCCACAGCCCAGATTTACTGTCCTGAGCTACGAGTGTCTGCTGGCTCAGCCAGCCAGAGGGACTCACTCCTAAGCTCAGAGATAGGGGAGAACAATGCACCAGCTCAGATGTGACTGGAGCCACATGCCTGATATTAAGGAACAAGAGACACAAACACATAGAGATATATATATACACACACAGCAGCTCAGCAGGAGCAGGTTTTACTGGATGCCTCAGAGATTATGGTAGGATCATCCCCCAGGCTCAGCAGGATCAAAACACACAGAACCAACATCACCTCTATTGATTTCTATCTTGGTGCCTTTCTTGCAATATTTCATAAATCAATATTCCTCAGAAAACCTTTATGTCCCCTGAATATAGCAAAGAATGTGAGTGTTGAGCCCTTTCGATGTGCTCTCTTTCCCATCTCACCAGACACACCCACATATCCAAAGAGGCCCCCTCAGGGAACCAGGACACCAACCTTCATTGGCACACTGATGCTGCTTTTGCAAAATACCACTATTTCATCAGCAAACTCTAACAAACTCTTGAAGTCCTCTGGGACCTATCAGCAGCTTGTGATGTCTATGGGCTGAGTTCCTATTTCAGATCAAGTCTTTGTTCCTGTGTAAAAACACTTGGAAGACAAAGCTTTGCTGCCACGGGAGAAGTGCAGACTTCAGCTCCCAGTGTGGACATCTGAAAGTGTCAGAGCAGCACACCCACCACCCACCAATAGGGAAAGAGAAGAGTGGTTTCATTGTTTTCAAATTCGAAAGACAAATTAAAATACAATGGATCTTTCCACAGAGGACAAGGAAAAAAGCCCAACACTTTTTACATCTCTGGATGGGTATTGGGAAAACTCTGCTTTCACTCACAACTTTCCTAGTCAGAAGCCTTTTTTCCCCTCCCTTTCCAAGAGCTGTACATCTCCTTGTAAAGCTCTTCTGAGGAATGATGAGAGCCATGTTCCCCTTCAGACCTCATTAATCCTTTGTCAGGAGATGACCAAAGACAGCCATTTTCAGGTACAGAAGGAAGCCAGCAGAAGTCTATCTATCCTGCCTATGATATCGTTTGGAAAACATGTTGCTGTAATTAGGTAACATCTGGGTAATGAGCCTCAACATCCTCACTTGGTCCAGTGATCTATTGAGAAGCACTGATGCACTTATAAGGAGGGAACAGTGAGCAGCAGAGAAAGAGAGGGTGAGGAAGGAGGAGGGGAAACAGCAGATAAATGGCTCTTCACATGTACTTTTAGCTGATGTTAATCCCATTTTCTATGCTAATTTCTTACATCTCTCCTTCTTTACCACACCTTTCCATGCTCCATCAGGAAGTCCTCACACCCTTTTGACCCTCCTATCAGCCAAGATTGTTTCAGCTAGGTTATATGTATATTAAAAACCTAATTAAAAAGGGGGGGTACCACAGAAAACCTTTATACAGCAGACAGAGGTCATGCTCTTCATAAGATTAGGCTCACCACAGAATACTTCATCTACCCAGCTCAGTGCTGATGCAGCTTACTCTGCCCTCTGACATCTCTTAATCACCCTCTGACAGATTCCTAACAGGATTTTCACTGAGTGCTGATATGCTGCCCTTCAGTAAGGGCTCAAGAAGTGATTGGATTAACCACACTTGCACCCATGCCTTGGACAAGGGGCCAAACAGCAAGCCACAGGCACAGGCAGCTCTCAGGAATTCCAGAAGGAATTGCTGATAGCAGTGGGGTATGGCCCATACACAGGCAGAGGAAAAATGCATTGGATAGCCACTGCATCTACAGATACTGGTATTTCTCCAAAGACAAATTGCTCTGTATCCAGTAGCTGAACTAACAGAAGCTGACCATTTGCAGATCTAGACCCTGAATTTAATTTCGTTATCCTCCACAAAACTCTGGATCCTCCTCCAGTCCCAATTCACCACATCTATAGACACCCTACCTCCACTCTCCTCCACTGCCATAACCCCTGCAATTCCCTCCCACACCTCCATCCCCACTGACTCTAGTTCCTTATGCCTCCTCCAGTAATGCCCTCCATAGTCTGAGCCATTTGTCCTGCAGTTCACCTGCCAGCTGCACAGTTTCCTTCTGTGTACCTTATTCTCTTCTTTCTCCTGTGTAAAAGACAACAGATGCTGCGGCCAGTCCAGACCTGAGAGCCGTGGTCACTGTAAAAGTGTAGGAAACAGCACACCTTCTTAATTATACTGGAAATGAGAAACTCCAAGCCTCTAGTTTAGGACAATGGGAAGAAATACCATCTGGAAACTGAATTCTGATTTACAAATAGGAAAGTCACAGCAAAAGAGTAACAGAATAAAAGGTAAGAAAAATGAGACTATTATAATTTTAATTAACAGAAACGAGCATATTAAAAAAACCCAAACTGAATAAACTTTTAAAAGTATTTCCTTTAATTTGAGAATAATGGCTAGGGTCACAGCATGGAGCTGAAAGGATTTATTGACTCCTACACCAAGAAGAACAGGAGCTGTCTGCTCATGTAGTACAAAGTACACTACAGCTGGTTCACTGTGTTCCCTACAAAGAGAGGAAAGCAGGGCATCGTATTCAAAACAGAAAAAGGCCCAAGCACCTCATTAATTTTAGGTACGAGAAACAATGCAATACCTACAGAGCACGGTCAGCTGTGCCTCCACAACAAAAAGAAAGAAAATAAAGTGAATTTAATTTCCTCACAAAAAGAAGGTGGTTAGATAAACTGGGACATTACAACCCACCTTCTGATACCGAGTTTCATCACATGGAATTCATACCACAGTGGCTGAGGCTAAGTATGTCCTGAAATATGACATCAATATCAAACTCAGGCAGGAACCAGTGATTATAAAAGGATGAGACCTGTGCTGTCAAAACACATCTTTGTGTCATACTTCTGCTCCAGGATTTCTATCCAACAACTCCAGCCTGGGCTGCTGGAAGATCTCACAGTGAATTTTTCTCTTCTGGAAGGATTCCATGGGTCTGATCTAAAGTCTTTTGAAGTCAATGCAAAGACCCATCTGTTTTAGGAAATTGCAGATCAGTTTCTTCAGCAGCAGCTTAGAGCTATACAAACCTGGCTTATTCTAATAGCTGTTGCTGCAGAGAACGACTCTGAAGTGCTAAACGTCTGCCTGTAGAAGACCTTACTCCAGAACCAGCTGTTCTCAAGGGTTACCAAAGTTTACAACTCCCTGTATGTGTTAACTATCACTCAGGTAGAACAAATCTGCAGGCACTGTTAATTTTCAGCACCTTTTACTGCACCACATCCTTATACAGGAAAGGGCTCTGCCTTTAATCAGACTGGTATTTTATTAGTATCAGAATTAAATGCTTAAATTAGGTTCCCCACAAACACTAGTTCAAGGCCAGAGCCATTATAAAGAAAAGAGCAGATGAATTTTCTAAAAGTCAACCAAGTCCCATGCCCCATGCTTTTTCTCTGATTGCTTTCTATTCTATTAATGATTATATTTCTTGGCCCCACACATTTATCAAAAAGGATCAGAAAACTAAGGGAAGTTCAACCAAAAGATTCACCTTAGGAAGAAGGACAAGTTTTAAGCCTGGACAAGTACATAGAAATAAGCAAACAACTAATAAGCAACTTATCCCTACAGGCTACAGACCTGAGCAAAAGCTAAAATACCATCCCTCAAAAACAACACTCCCACGTGAGGACCCAGTTTTCCCCACTTGTACATTACTGTGACCCCATTGGCTTCTTTGGAATTATTCCCAGCTCCCTGTGACCCAGAACAGGCACAGCAGCCCTCCCAGCCTCTCCAAGGAGGTGACACAACACAGCACAGGCTACAAACAATGGCCACAGAGGAGCTCAGTGTTGACTCAGAGTCGCTCACGCTCACAAGAGAAGCAGCTCAGAAATAATTGAGACTGCTGTGCCTGTTCAGTGTCCCAACATACACAGGGGATAAACATGCTAAAATAATACAGTAGTGCCCAGCAATAATGGCATTAGACAAATCATGTATCACTTCCTGAAAAGCCTCTGGCCTTAAGGAATACTGCCTGTGCAGAGCACAGAAAATACTCTTTTGTCCTTATGAACATTACATGCACTTTAGTTCTATGGCTCTGTATTATGAACTCCTAAGCAACTAGAAACTGCTATGATATTCTTTACTCCTCCTGCAGGGTCAGGTCACCTGCACACTCAGGCCATGGCCGAGTTGCACACAGTTGGGTATGAAGGGTTTCTCCCTGAACACAAAAATCAGCAGCTGAATAGCCTATACACCTGGTAGGACAGGTATCCACAGCAACACTATCTGAGTGGGACCCTCTGTGCTTAAAACCAAGAGTCAGAGGTTGCAGTCCAAATTTTATTACAGTGATAATTAAAAAAAAAACCCTTTCAGCCAGAATGGAAAAAGACTTTTAGAAGAGAATCAGGAACACTAACAAAGGCTGAATATAGAAAAGCCTTAATACATCAGCCTAATTCTGGCACCTCAGTACACAAACCAATGATCCTGGTTTGGTCAAATGGACAGACAAAACCAGTTTGGGAAACACAGTGAGCTGCAGTGACCTGTGAAATGTCACAAAATGGTGGAACAGCCCTGCCATATGCACAGGATCTGCTTCCTGAGTTCCAGCCAGGTCAGTGAGGCTTCCTGCACAAGCAGACTGGCTACACACATTGAAACAGGACTGCATGTAGGCACGCGGGTACTGTAAACTGCCAACAGCAGAGGGTGCAGCAGACACAGCCCCACAGGTTTCAGCTGCAGAAGGACCTGGTCTAAGTTTTATGAGGGACCATTTTTGTTTGCACAGACAAGACCTTAACTCCTCCCTTCTATTCCACAGGGATAAAAGCCCCTGCAAGCTCCAGGAGATAGAGAAACACAGAAAGAAAAGCTTACTTCTTAGAGAGAGAACCTAACTTCCCTTCTGAGAAAGAGCAGAGGTGCTACCCTCAGGTCATATTAAAGTGAATTAAGGAAAATCTGTGGCTTTTGTGTGATTACAAGTTGTTAAATACAATGGAGAATCCCTCCTCCCAGAGCATCAACTCTAAATCCCACTAATAACTACATGAAGAAGCCTAAATAAAGGTTATTTTGAAAACCTTTGTCTCTCTTTGCAATGTATTCTTTGAAAATCTTCCTCTTCAGCTGTATGTGAGTGTTGCTGTGAACAGTACATAATGCTGAACTGGGAAAAGAAGGTGCCTTCTGAAACCATAGAGGCAACCAGGTGAGTGAATACAAGAGCAGGAACATCCAGACTGCACTTGGTGACAATGCACTGGCAACAGCATACAGAAAATCAGGGCAGCAGATGTCCAGGTATTTAGCAACAGAGTTAAAGAAACAAATGAGGCCTTCTCTAAGCATGCTGTTCTTATTCGTGCTAGCAGTCCATAATTCACTGCTGAGAAGGAAAAAACACCTCTAGAATTTGCTGTTAGTTACATATCACATAATTATGCTTGAGGGACCTCTAGAGATGATCAAGCCAAAGCCCCTGCTCAAGAAGGGACAGCTAGAGAATGTTGCCCGAGACCATGTCCAGCTGGATTCTGGGTATCTCTGTAACCTCCCTGGATTCCTGTTCCATTTTTGGACCACCCTCACAGTAAAAGAAGTGTTCATTGTGTTTAGATAAGCTCTGTTTTAATTTGTGCCCATTGTCTCTTGTCCTATCAGTGGCCACTACTGAGAAGAGTCAGCTCCCTCTTTACTCCTTCACAACAGGTATTTATACACATTGATGAGATGCCCTCGAGTTTTTCAACAAAACAAATCATCCTAGCTCTAATCTTCCAGAAGAAGTCTGTTTCTCCATGTTCATTGCCCTATCCTGGATTCAGCAAGTACTTCAGTATTTCTTGGAGTCCTTCCTCTGTGGAGGCCCAGAAATGGATGCAGTTCTCCAGTTTTGAGTATGAGCAGAGGAAAAGGGTCACTTCCCTCAATTCAGTTGATTCTGCAGCCCAGGATACTGCTTCCTACCCTTGGTACACCAGTGCCTGGCTGGCTTATAGTCAGCTTGTTGTCTGCCAGGACCTCAAGGTCCTTCCGTGCAGATCTGCCTTCCAGCTGGCCGGTCCCCTGTGTATACTGATCCCTTGGTTATTCCTTCCCAAGTTCAGGAGTCTGCATTTCTCTGATAGTCCTGCCTGCTCAGTTCTCCAGCCTAAGTATCTCTGGATGGCAGCACAACCACCTGGTCCATCAGACATTCCTACTGGTTTTGGTCTCAAAAATACAGTCTTGAATTTGGTTCATTCAGTGGCTTTCTTCTAGTGAGTTCCTGTAGGTATTAGTGAGTGAAGAACACTTTCAGAGTGTTTTAAGGATATTTATTGGAGCAACAATGCTTCTTTGCATCAGTTTTAAAGAGTATTATCTAAATGAAGTAACTCTTCATGTTTTCTACATGTTTTATTCTAAAAGAGAAACTATCCCCTAACATTTTCTAGTTAGTACAAGACAATCCAAAGAAAACTAAACCAGAAGCTATATATCAAAAAGAGAGTGAGAAAAACATGAGGAAGATGTGAATGAACTGGCTGTTTTTCTTCAGCCATACCACAGTTCATTCTCAGGAGTTCTATAAGCAGAGACATCATTGGATAAGTTATAACTTAAGGGAAACTTCATATGCTTCTTCTCTGACTACAGGCAATGCTGTGGATGGGCCACTGCATGGTAAATTCATGCTTTTATTGCCTGGATTTGTGAAACAAGACTTCTTCTCACCCCAAGCTTCCTACTGGTTCCTTCAGCTTATGTGCTCACTAAAGCCCACACAGCAGGGAAGAGCCACTAGGGAAGAAGAGCAACAATCCACATAACCAAAGCTGAGACTTCCTCCTCCAGAGACCTGGCTTTAAGGTCTGGTTCGTCTCGTTCTAATTCCAAGTGAGGATCCCAGCACAACAGAGTCTGTTTTTCAGAGCCCAGAAATTGTCAGGTGAGCAGTGCTGTGTCCTGGGAAGAGGAAAGAGCTCTGCATAGTGTCTGCCTAGGGGCACCTCACATGGTGTCGTACCTGGTCAAAACTCTTTTAAAATCTTTTTAACTTTATGTTTATTTTTAAAATGGAATCACCACATCTGGATAATAAATAATGATTTTTCATTTTTAAATAAATTTAATTTTCACTTCGATTTTCAAGCCAAATAGAGGTTGATGCAAATTGACTATAAAGAATATATGTCCATCTAGATTGACTAGAAAATGCCAGTCATCAATCTATAATGTAGCAAAAAAATTTCAAAAAAGGATGCAAGTAAATGCACATTAACTACATTATGACTTCAATGAATGGGCAGTGGAAAAGAATGTCTTCCTAACCACAGAGAGAAATGCTACATTTATTTTGCAAATCATCATAACTGGATGGCCACCAACATGAAAATGAACCTTTCTTTAGAAAAATATCTAAAATGTAGAAATGACAAATAAGGATAGAATCAATAAATGAAATCAAGATTTCGCCCTTGCTGATTAAAACCATAATAAAAATCCACTATTTAAATTGCCTTGATTTAAATATAAATTACACAAATTCATCAAATCTGTTTGTCACATAGTAATTCTCCTCACAGCTGTGAGCTAAGCCCCATGTCAGAGCTTAACAAGAGCCCTATCTCCTCAGCACGGTCCTCACCACTTCTGCACTTAACTAGTGTCTAGAGCTTTGCTCTGTGGTTTGAGATTCACTTTTCCTAATCTGCTGCTCAGCGTGGGAACTCTTCAAGTTGGGGGAATTACATCAGTACTTGAGAGGGGCTCCAGCTTTAAGACAAAGCCAGAGAACTGTATGGAGTGCTGGAGCAACCAAGGTGAAATCCAGGCTAACCAAGAAGCAAAAAGATAGTCAGGTTTGCATATATAGAGGAATTTTCCTCCTCTCTCCTGCCCGCATATAAGAGACAAAGCATGAGGTAATATCCTGGCTGCTTTTGGAAAAGCCCAGCTTTATGACACAAGTAAGGAGAGGATGTAGCAGAAAATAGTTTTCTCCAGTGTTTCTTCTCAAGCCTTATGAACATATTTCAGGACTACAGACAAAATTATTTTTAAAGAGAAAATAAGTAACATAACACAGAAATACATCAGCAAGAGCCCCATGGAATTGTTATTGCTGTTTACATTGGAAGACTCAACTCAAGACTAGGACTCTACTGTAATAAGCATAATGCATACAATATGTAATAGGTGCTTGGCCCTTTCTTGGGGTAGATGGTTATGATCCAAACAGATAAGGCAGTCACATAGTACACCTAATTATGTGCTACTTCTTTGTTTCTCTGAAAATAAAGACTTAAGGCATTAAGGAACTGGGCAACTTGCGGAAGGTCACACAGTCACCCTGTGGCTGGCTGGAAACCAAGCACATGCCACAGTCACATCTTAATTTGGTATGAGAAGGCTGCAAAAAAACCTACAAACCCACCATTAATGCATTTTCAAATGCAAACTATAAGCTAGAACATATAAAATTGGCCAGTAGATTATCATTTATATATAATTCCAGACAAACCTCATACCTACCTCCTGCTTCAGAAGTATAAAAGGATAATAATTCCATTTGTACCATGAGGTTTGTTCCTGACTCAGAGCAAAAATTCTGAGAGCAGAAGTGGGGTGCTTTCTATGTTATATGTAAATACATATATTTGGTGAGAGAGCTTTCAAATTTACAATCCATTTAATGAAAACAGCAATAAGAAAATTGCAACACTCTATTTTAGATAGCAGAAAGGATGCTGATTCCTGGAAGCAATGAAAGAACAGAAAAAAACCAACCAAACAAACAAAAAAAACATGAAGGGAAATCTCTCTCTTCTAAGCAAGCATTTGACTCATTCTGTGTAGGAAAAGGATGGGTCTGTACCAAATGATAGGCAGCACTGCCAGATCAAGCAGTTGCAATGGAAAGAGTTAATCTAGCTGTGTTAGGGAGGATGTTACAAACACCAGTGCCCGTAGCATGATGTCCCCAGCAGCAGCAGCAGCAGCAGCAGCAGCAGCAGCAGCAGCATGGCTGCCAGGGCTCAGTTGCTGTCCCTCGGCGTGGTGCAGCTCCGCTCCCTGCGCTGTGTGCTGGGACAAGGAGGGCTGCCGGCGCTGGAAGCGCCGCTCTGCAGAGCAGCAGGAGCACTGACTGGCACATGCGGGGAGGTACAGCACAATAATCTCCATCTGCATGATACAGCTCTGAATCCCTTCCTTTACAGCTCAATAGGTGCATCTGCTGCCCCTCTGCTAATCCTCAACATTGTTTAAAATGCAGATCAGTGGAGATCATGCTTTTTCTTTCCCATTACAGACCATACCCTAAATGAGCTTTAATCACACAGACAATATTCTATCTCTTGCAGGGTCTGCTGCTTCATTCTTTCCTCTTGCCTTTGTTTGGAAGCCAGATCTTTGTCAGGCACTAGCAGCAGCAGTAGCAGCAGAATATAATTTTGCAGTGCAAGGTTTGAAGCTAGTCAAAGTGACTATAACCTTTCCCAGAACTGTGGCAATGTAATTAGAAGATTGTGCCTGCAAAATATAAACAGCAGGGAACCCAGGTCATAAGAACTTCCTGAGAAAATGCATCCTAAACCCCTGGATATGTTGCATGATTTTAAATGTAAAAAGCAGCATCAGCAGACTTCCTTACTTGTCTTTGTCTCCCTAGAACTAATGCACCATGACATTTTTTTAGATGTCGTCAGAAAGTACAAGAGCTACAGAGGAAAGCTATGATTGGTTATATGACTGTAGCCTGAGAAAAATTATTTATTTCACAGAAAGAGCATATTCATGAGAATACATATGTGTAAATGCTAATCTGAAATAACTAGTTCTTCCCAGGCAATTCTACTGCCAAAAGAATGACCTGTAAGCTGAAAGACTGTTCTTGCTGTGATGAGAAGGAGAGTATGCAAGTCATCATTGTAAAAATAAGACCATAAGAACCACTGTAGCTGAGCACTGGTCCAGCTCTGAATCTTCTAAGAAGTGACATCCCAGAGTCCTCCTTTCTACGGCTATTGCCAACAGTGCATAACACAGGTCTGGAATTCTCTTCATTTATGTTTATCAAATTAATTTTCTTCTCTATCAACCTTAGACCCCACAAATAATTGTATGGCATAATACACTAAATCTTGTATTTCCCTATATCCATAAACCACAGGAAGAAAGATAAGCAAACCAATTATTTCACCAATCAGGGTATGTCTGTCACAAATGTACAACATATGGTGGAGAGGAGGGCAAAGGAAATCTTCCTGTGTTCTTACCTTCTAAGAAATATGTTCATGGCATGGTGATAAAACATAGCACAGCACTTCCCCTACCACAGAGAGAAGGATAGATACTGAAAGATTAAAAAACACATAAGGGAACTGACTAAGAGGGATGTACTCCTTGCCATTAATACCTGTTGAGCCACCTGATTCCCAAGAGACCAGCTGAGGACAATTCACTGCTTGCAAGAGTTTGAGATGCTGCTTGGACTTGGGTAAGCCCTAGACTTTTCCTTCCTGAAATAGCAGCTGCTCTGCAGGGACCCTCTGTTGTATCAGAGCCAACTGGGCATCACAGAGGGTCTTGAATGGCACGATCCTATGGGCAGACACAGCCCACAACCACTCATCTCATTCTTCACCATAAATACATATGCTCTGCCCATTTCTTAAGCCCAGGGAGGGGCTGTGCTAACCACTGACTTCCTAGACAGCAGGAAACTCAACATATTCTGCCTGACTTACACATCTGTACACTAATTGTTGGAAGCAGCAGTCCCATCCTTCAGGGCCTCATTCATTTGAACTCACAGGAGACCCCAACAGTAGGTCTGTGTCTGCTGGATTTGCTGATCAAGGACAGCCCAGCACGTGGTCCTCTTCTGCCAGTTGGCATAACAGCAATTAGAGGGGGGAAAAGACTAAGGGACGAGTCATTCCACTGGCACACAAATGCATTTTTTATTTGACTCATTATGGAGATACAACGTGATTTTCAATTAGCTGTCCAACGGTATGATCGAACACAAGATACTTAATTATGTATTTCATGGACATGCTTCAAAGGTGCCATTTCACTCTCAAAATAATTAGCTGCATGCAGAGGTAACTTAGAGAGTTCCAGAGAGCCCATGGTTACTTTCCTTTAGGAAACAGAAGAGTTATGTAAGTTTTCTGAAGTGCCTTCTGGTTGCAAGGTAACTGCACTTAATGTATCTGCCCAGAATTAGAGGTGCCTGTGCCTGCATCTGTGGCTGTGTTCCCAAGGAAACACGGAGAGTGGTCAATGGCTGCCAGATGCAAACTTCATTCTTGAGAAGCAGCCCCCTGTGAGCATTAGGTCCTGCAAGGGAGTCTTTGATGAAGCATCCCAGGATGCACATCCACACCTCCACATGGATTTCCCAAACCAAATCCAGGAAAACAGCAGTGAAGCAGATTAAAGCAAAAGGTAGGGAAGGACTGGAGAAAACCAACAAAGCTCAGTCACATTCATTTATCCTCTCACCAAACAGCAACACTGACCTACAGCAGCAGTGTTTCATTTGGTATTTGTATAAGTAGTAGTAAATTACTACCTTCTGATGAAAAAGGGAAGATGCCATGAAACAAGTTTTCTCCAATTAACAAAGCCTCCCAGGACTACTTAAACACTGTCCCCTCCTAATGAGTGCACCCAAAGTCATAATCCAGTCCTCCTTTATAATTAACATCTGTAATTACTGGTGTACAACACTATCCCTTAACTAATGCCACTACTCATAACATCAAACATTTATATCTGCACTTTTGTGCATATTAGATGCAAAGAATGCATGTTTAATAGCTAAAATAAAATCTTTTTTAAAAATCTCTCATATAAGAATACCAGATTTCCATTTCAACCTCTGATTTAAGTATCTAAGTACTCCAAAGGGAGTCTAGAGAGAAGGTTAAATTTTGGCACTCTTCACAAACATATGTAAATAGAACTGGTTTTCTTGCTACAAACAGCAATGACTTGAAGGACCCCACCTGCCAATGATCTCTACCAAGGTGACCAGCTGATATACACTGCAACATATGTAGAATCTCTCCCCTTAAACATCTATCCTGGAGCTGCTGAAAATAGTGCCAAAAGGAATTAGAGACATTAATTGAAAGGGTTAAAATGGCAAATGTAAATGTTGCTAGGGGATACTTATTGTTCCCACCACAAAAATGCCATATGACATCTCTCCCAAGAAACAGTCAACCTGAACACTAACTCCCCAATAATGCAATTATCTGTGTCAATGTCAAGACAGGGCTCTGCCCCTTCACATCCATGTCATATATATTTATCTCCTGTATCACAGCAGTCCTGCTGGCCTTAGAAAAGAGATCCCTTGGTGGAAATGAGGCCTGACAGAAAAACAAAGAACAGATTTTGAATGCATAGAGGCATCTTTTGTAATTAAGGAGCTTGGGCGTTTTTCCTGTAGGTGTTTATAAGAGGTTAATTTGTTTGTTTGTGAAACTACTAAGCTTCAGGGAATAATTTTTAAATGTTTAGTTCTTCAAATTTAAAGAGATTTTTCCACCACAGTTCTCTGTAAATTATCCCTTAGGGACTGGAAGGAGGTAGCCTGTACCTTCAGAACATGCAAAATGGTGATGGGTACCACATAGGCAGAAAACTAAAATTTCTCCATGCACCCTTGCTGTCTCACAGCTTGATTAGCTGGGTGATCCTCAGCACCAGTGAAAATGTCAGTGAATCTTACTGATATAAGGTGCCTGTTTACATGAAGGATGGATAGTTCAGTATGTAAGACAGCTAATAAAGCAGAGAAAAAAATAACTTACTTTAATATCTGGATGGGGTCATGTGTTGTAGTTCTACATACAATGTAAACTCACAGAAACTGTCCTGTGGGAACACTCATTCAAGTGCATCAGTCAACATGGACCTAATTACCCCAAAGTCTTTTTGAATTCAGGCCTCAGTCTTCCTACGTCTTTGTTTTTTCCACTGGTAATATAAATCTACCACACAGAAATACTAAGGATTAATGTACTGGGGGTGGTGAAATGTCAGAAGTACTTCTGAGGTGTTTCTATAAAGGCTCCTTTTCCTTCTTCTTGGAACTGCGCAGGAAAGATAATTTGCTGACCTTGCTATTTCTAAGTCTCCTACAGCTGTAGATGTGGAGAGCCCATCAATTCCCAGCGATGGCTCCACACTTGTAACGTGTCAATCTTTACATAACACATCTCTCAGAATCTATTATGCCCTTTAATACTAGAGTGGGTCAGCAAATGAAGTAAGCATATGGGTCCCTTTTTACAAAAATTTATACTTCCACTTAAGCAAGTTACTCTCCTTTCAAACTCAGGAAACAGGCAGACTGCACACAGCTAAGTCCGGTCTAATACTACATGTGCCATTTTTAATTGCTTAAATTGATGGATTATTCACTTCAGTGATTTTGTTTCAAAGTTGCCTCTTAAAAATAAAAGCGTATCTCACAAAACAGCAGTTAGTCTGTGGTGGCCAGTAACTCTGAGCACATGCCACCATGAAATAGAAACATTCCTTTGTCCTTCAGACCCAACTCTGAGATCACCAGTTACATAAACCATAACCATGTTGTGCAAGTTATTATGACAGCAAATGTTCTTGTCATTTGTCCTTTACCATTTATTCTTATTGTCTGTATCAGAAGTCCTTTTCCATCATATCAGGAAACCAGCAATTTCCTTTCCAAACAGCACACCACAATTTATAGCTTCGTACTGAAGGATGTATCAGCCTTTGCAACCTATGCATTTATGTTGGAGATACCAACAGCAGTAAAACAAGTGAGTACAAGTCAATAAATAAAATAGATGCAAGTGAAAACATAAATAATCTTACCTCAGTTAAAACCATGGGAACAAGGAGAAGACTAATTGAGATTAGTGGAACTACTTATGGGTTAAATCAGTACTAACAAGGGAGGACTACAAACACCCTTTGCAAGCAATTGAGAACACAGACTGCCATTGCACTGCCTGACAAGTTGATAACTCATCTCCAGAGTGGATGCAAACTATGCCGAAGATTTTAACCAACTGAGAAAGCCAAGTGCCTAAAAAGTGCATATATATTTCATTCACTTACAGAATGGGAAATCCACTTTTAGACCTCTGCCTCCTATTGCTCAGTCTACAGATTAATTTTAAGCTTCTTTTGAATTTTAAAAAATCCCAAGGAAATATATTTCAGTCTACAGAGCAGAAAACCATCACCAATTAATGACTGGGATCCCTTTACTGAAGACAGTCAAGCTCTAAACCTTCTCTGAAGGATATGAAGTGCATACACACACACAAAAGATTATGCAAATCAAAAACCCATCACATTATGCAAACAAAAATTACTCTACTACACACAAGCTCATATTAGTCTTTATGACAGTCACACACCACAGGAAACCAAACTTTCACCAAATAAAAAAAAAAATCATTATTTTTGAACTGTTGAAGGATTTTCTACAGCTACACACACATCTCATCCCAACCAACTTGCAAACACAGCTCTAAAGGCTGTTCACCACAGCATGATTTTCATCAGAGCTGCAACCAAACATGAGGCAGTAAGGACCATGATATGCTATCCATTACACCAGCGTAAGGCAAGAACAACTCCAAGTTTAACTCCAAGAGCAACACTGAATCTATTCAAAGACTGTCTACAGTGCCATGGGGTTTCCTATTTCCCTGCAAAGATTTTAATATCAAAATTACAATACTAAGAATGGTGTGCTTGTGACCTTGTATCATTATCAGTGATCCTTATTTCAGGGAAAGGTTTGGGGAAGATTCTCTGGCTTTTGAGCATTCAAGTCATCTGTCCCTCCAACCCTAGGTCTCTTTAAAGTGAACAGACCAGTTTCTCACCGGCTGAGATAGTGCAACAACCTGAACTGTCCATGCCACCTGTCTCAAGTCTGAGGTACCATGAAGTTTTAATGACATGGTCCTAATGAAAGTAGCTGCAGCTGTTCATAAAGTGGTTTTTTAATGGGCCCCAAGATATATGACTGAGCTCATAGTTTTGTACTAGTTTTATGCAGGGTTTCCCTTCATTAAGTCACTTCTTTAGTATAAGCTGTCATATTCAAAGTCCTTTATGAATTAGGAGCCTTCTCCACTGACTTCAACAGCATCTGGCTTCATGGAAGGAATCAGGTCCCTGCTGTGAAGTGTTTCAGCCCAGTAGCTCTGTCTCAAATCTGTCAAAATTGGACAGGACTCCTGAGAATTTTATTAGGATTGGGCACAAACAACACCTTGAGTGCAGGCAAGATGAACCTCAGGCCCATAAGGTAAGAAACACTACTGAGTAAATCACTGGACAGTCTGGATTGCTACAGAAGAGAAGTTCTCTGTCTAGATTTCAGACAGCAGAATTCAGAAAGCAGAATTCAGTCCAGAAAAAATAAACTCAATGAAGAGCATTTGAAAGAAAGCATTATAAGAGAGCATCTTAAAACAAAACCAAACCAATAACCATGAGCTGAACTTTCCACTTCTAAGAAAATTTGCTGGTGGAGGCTACCATCAAAATCAATGTTATGCTTCTAACACTATTCTGGATACCAACTAATTCTCCATCAATTCTCTAATTTCAACTGAGTTTAACAAAATGTTTACACTAAAAAATAAAAAAACAAAACTCATCAACAACACAAAAAAAAAAAACCCTGAAAGAAAAAAATACCTATATTGCTGGCAATGTCCTCCTACTTGTCAACCACCAGCAAAGACTGCCAGATATTAAAGTAACTTAAGAGTGCTCCATTTGATCTGCACATAGAAGCATCACTAAATCTATATCCAGTTCATGGAAATCACACTGGCAGGAAATCTTCCCTTCAGGCAAACCCAGCTAAAAGGCTTCAGTAGCACTCAACATCTTTTGGCCAGTCTACCAAGCTCAATGTTTTCTGTACAAAAGTTGCTAAATAATAAAGCCAGTGAATAGGCCAGAAGCAGCTATGAAAACAGTTTCCACAGTGAAAGCATGAAAAATGATCCAGGAGTCATAAACTTCCTTTTTCCTTGTTCTTAACTGGGAGCTGTACATCTGTGCTTCCTTTGAAGAGACTGGATTTTTCTGTCTCCCAACCCTAAACATCTTCCTTCCAGCCTCTACAAATGCAAACCTCTAACAGTTCCAGGCTTCCTCACTATGCTCTGACACTACTGCCTTTGCCCAAGTTATACTCTGGATGCTTCCAAAGCTGCTTAAATGTCCCCTTAAAAGAAAAGTGATATAATTTAAAATTCTAAATCATACCAATAAACTGAGTTGGTGCTACATACCCTGATGAAAAGAGGGATCAGAATACATTGGCCCACGCTCAGATTTCTACAAGTCGAGGCAGAAAAATAAGGATCCATCTCTGGCAAGTTGGCAGGGTATCTACTGCCTGCCATGTAACAGTGCAAATCTACCCTGAAACCCAACTAATAAGCAGAGTGAGAATCAGAAAGAAACAGTTCAGTTTTTCCCAACAGATGAATGACCAACTGAGCCACTTTTCAGGATTTTGCTTTCCAAACTAAAAAAAGCAGCTCCAAGTGCTGGAGGTAAAAAAAAAAAAAAAGAACTCAGCAGTAGCTGTTCAAAGAGATATCTTAAAATCTCTTATGAATAAAAGTTATTTTTGTCTAAAAAGAGGATGTTCTTCTTCTATTGCCTCCCAGCCTCCTTCCAAATATGCTGACAAAGAAAGATGAATGGGAACTGCAGTATCAGAAAGTGCCTACAAGGACTTGAGTTTCGCAGGTGGAGATGCAAGATCGAGGAACTAGGGGGTCAAATCACCACATCATATACTTGAATCAAACAGTAGATTAAAAATTCTCTTTCTGGACTTGGTGCCTGGAAACCCTTGTATGAAGCAGAGGTGATGGATAATGGCAGATCAGCATTCTCAATCTATTCCCTGTTCTGACCTGATGTTAAGAAAAACGGCTAGGGGACTCCTATCCACCTATGAATAAATGTGAGCTAAACTCAGCAATATATTTAACCAAATTTCAATCTATGGCACTTGGAGATAAGCAGTTCTGTAAATTAATAGCTTTTCTTTCTAAAATCAGAACAAAGAAGGAGCTCTCTAGCTAATGATGGACAACACATTTCAGTAGAGATTATTTTTCACAATCCAGTCTGCAGATTTGGTAACAATAAGATACTTTTAAATTCGCATCTTTCTGCCAAACAGTTTAGAACATTATTTAAAACAATAAATTGAAAAACATATCCTTTCTGAAATCTATTTTTACATTTATTTTTGCTCAGAACATGCTTATCAGTACCACTGACATTTCTCAAGCATGATTTAAATGTCTAATTTTACTACTTTTTCATTATTTTGGCTTTCTCCTCCGCTTGACAAGCCTAAAGAATAACAGAAGTAAAGGGGAAAAAATAATCTATGTTGCTAGTACACTGGCTGATAAAATAAAACCAATTCAGATAGAAGACTTTTTCTTTTTTTACTCTACAACATGCAATAGGATTAACATTCTCCCTAGAAAGATGTACTTTTCTTCTAGGTTACAGGGCCATCTGACTGTAATTTGACTCAAAAACAAGCCCTCCAACCCTTGACCACCTCACAGTATAGTACTGGAAAACATCTAGGTCACATAATCCTGTCTCATCCAATTTGGATGCAGATCTTCCAAGGATATAAATTCATTAGGGAGACATATTGTAAACAAATACATACACACACGAGAAAAAAATATGCAGACAGATCCTGCCTGCTCACCCTGCATATATATGACTACTTGACCCAGAAACGAAAGGTATCACCATCCAGTCACTAGGTCAGAGTCATTCACCTATATAAATAACTTGAGAAATTTAGCCTCCCTACCACATCATAGAATGTCACAGCATTTCAGACGAGACTGTGGTTCCCTCCAATTTATTGTTTATTTAGTTATTCCTAAAAAGCCAAGCTGCCAGTCTTACAGTGAATTAATGTACTCCTTCACTGAGAGCCCCAGTGGATTCCTGGTGACATCTCTTAAGGGATAATGGTAAGCAAACAGTACTGAAGACATCAACATCAGATTATTGTGGATTATTTCTGAGAGATTTAATCAGTCCACAATTAATAAAAATTGTACTGAAGACACAAACCACAGATATTGGTTAGCTGTGTTTATCTTAAGAGTTAGACCCCCATCAGTTGCCCCCCCTATAAAAGAATACCTTATTTTCCCCAATCAACTGAGCACAGGTTTCAAATTTACAAGGTCTAAAGGAAAAGTCTGGGCCTTTGGACCTCTCACGGACATCTATACCTTAGTGAAGTAGGAAACTACGTCATGTTAGGCATTTAGGCGTACTTCCAATTTTTTTTTTCTTTTAGTCACATATGCCTCACCCAAGACAAGAACTGTAAAAAACACCAAGCTGTAAGATGCTGTCAACCAAAAAAAGAATATAAATCTGGTTTTCCTCTTGCAACTTGCAGTCAAAATCACTTTGCATCCCTAGGCAGTTGCAATTGCAAAGGTATTTTTGTATCACTGATATGTCCATTAAATTCCCTCTGTGCCAGTCTCCCACAAAGCTTTAGTCTAACCACTACATCGTGCACAGTTCTGCCATGTGGATTACTGAATTTATTGGTTTGTTATTTTCTGTCATCATTACAACCAGAGACACAAAGTAATTAATTGGGCAGACACAGCACTCTTGCTCATACTGCTGTCTAGCACAATTAATTACCTGTGCCAGGTTTGGAAAGCTGATCATCTCACTATTCCCTGTCCCACAGCAAGCATATCACTCAGTAAATAATTCTGAACAAACACAGGAAGCACGTTAAGTCAATATTCCACAGTTCTACACACATTTCATTCATGATAACAAAAAAGAAAGAGGAACAAGTGAAAACCAAAGCTCCTAAATTTATCCATAGCAATTTAAAGGCCAAGAAATAATTTAATTGAAGATAAACAGATGTGTTTCCTTAATACATACAGCACCTTCTAGTATTTCTCATAGAAAATTCCTGAAACCACTGAATACTGACTTTTATTCAATCCAACTTTGTTATCCAAAACAAACTCCACTTCTCTGCCATATGCTCAACGAGCACAGGGAATCCGACACTGCCAACATTAGGCACTCATCCGTTGTTGCAATAAGCCTGAGATATCACAGGATGCATTCCCATCTGTGTTTGAATTTTGCTTCAGCTAGCAAGGCTAATAAATTCCCCAATCTGCCCCCTCGATTCCCTTAGGAGGAGTATGCATGTCTAAACCGATGTGGCCAGCATTTTCAGCCCACAGAGGAGGTACAGAGCAGCAGGGTCATAAGGATGGACAGAACGGGCCTGAGCTACCTGATGGAAGAATCTCCCTGCAGCATTCCCAGTCCTAGTCAGGAACACGGCTCCCTAGAACAGGTGTCTCTGGGGATAGTGGGCCCCTGCAGGCTCAGCACCTTTGTACTGCTAAGACCCCTTTGGGGAAAAGACAGCATTAGTTAAAATACTTTGGGAACAAGCCAATGAATCAGCTTTGATCAGGAGGCTTCCCAATCTCCCCTGCTCTGACAAAAAACAGAAATTCACATCAAGTACAGTGACTATTTCCCTGTAAACTCACAGATTACAATGTCCATGTCCATGTCTCTAGGCACTTAAGACAATGACAATCTGCTAGGTGCACAATTAAACACAGTTTCAAACTGTGTTTCTCATCTCTGTTCCTTGCTTTCTTACACATGAACAAACTGCATGCATATAAAATAAACTTGTATATATTTGCTCTATTTGTCTTCACTTGTACATCACAGATGTACAGACTCAGGCTTACTGGATTTAACCCCAAAAAGATTTTATAAATATATGATGAAGTCATGAACATAGATCAGTCCAGAACACCCAAAGGAACTCTTAAAAATACAATTTTTGTAGGCTTCCCTAAATTTAATTAAAAATAAAATAAACACACATTTTGCTTTTTCTTTACAGTAATAAATACACTGGAGGCTTAATGACCTCTGTTATCACTGTGAGAATTTACGTTTATGGTAGCAGCATTGTTCTTTTTTCCTCTTTAAAAAGATATTCACAAACCAGAGGAAGAACTCTTTGAAGTATGCAGTGGGACTTCTTCTGCCCATTCCTTATGCATAACTCTTCCAACACAATCTGACCGCAGCGCAGTTTTCCCAGTGCAGCCCTCAGCAGATGAATCTTGCATCAGTCGGATGTGGTGGATCCCACAGCCCTGCACCTCAGATCCACTGAAGGGGAATGAGCAGAGACTAGGAGCTCTCCAGGGTCCCTGGGAGTTCTGAGCACCACAGCAGGGCAGCTGAAAGCAGATCCTTCAATCCTTCTAAAGTCAACATAATGCAACAGTGCAACATTAGCTGGGATGATCTGGGGCAATGAGTACAAGATACAACTTCTGGTTTGATTTCATGACCTGTCTTGTATTTCTTGTGCTGAAGAGACAAAGGAGTGGCATTTGTTTGTGCACTCTGCATAGAGGAATGGCTTTGGTTTTAATGAAAGGAATTTCATACAGATCATCAGGGCTTACTTTTTAAAACTCAGAGGAATTCTCACCAAAAGATGAGGTGCAGAGAAATCTAAGAGAGACAAAGGAACTAGTTTTCCTAGGAGGGAAGGAGAAGAGAGAAAAGTAGCAGCAGCTTAGTCTACATTATTTCTGCTACAGAATGTTTTCTACACCATACTAAAAGAACCCCCTACTGTGAAGACAAAATTCTTCTAATGTCAGAACAGCTCTTCTTTCTACTGTGTCTCCTACCACACAAAAAGCTGAGCACTACTTTTGTGAAAGCAACTTTCTAAAAAGCATTGCTGGATCAACCATGTCCGGATTGCACTGGACCGAAGTGCAGACCTTCCCATACTCAGGCCAGTATCCTAATTTAAGTTCTCCCAATTAGTCGTAATGACACTTCAGAAAGTGGGAGCAGAAGAAGCTCTCTGTCCAATGCCTGCAATTCCTGTAGGACACAACAATGTCTCAAATGGATATCTGAAATCTCAGGTTTCTATATCCTGATCAGCAATTATGATTTGCAATCCCAAATTATTTTTTGTTTGTCCTTAGGCTATTTGGCAATGAAATGCAAGGCAGAAAGACAGAAGCCCAGTTCCCAGGAGCCAGGTTGGTGCTTCAGGGCTGAGGGTAGCAGAAACTAGTTTTGACAGGTTAGCCATGCAAATATTATGCTCCAGTCATTGAGCCAGTGTCACAGAGACTGACACATTGTGACAACTTTCATACCCAGAGTTTGGTTAAACTCATTCCAATCATACTTTAAAAGAAACAGAATTAACACCAAAATCCTTACACTTTAGCAAAATAAATACTGTTTAGAGAAGCAAAACATTTACAAGCCAATCAGACAGGCACTGAAGTGTGAATTCCAAAGCTATCTGCTCATTCACACAAAGACCCATGGAGTCATCATCAGACCAGCACAGCTTTAACCCACCTTTCCCTGTGAGAGTTCTACCCTGGCTGAAGTAAAGTGCTGCAGAACTTCAGTGTAGACAGGACTGGGGACATTAAATATACACACAACACCTAACATAGCACACGCCTGCTTTCCCCTTGTGAACACTGAGACATTGCCATACTATAAAAAACTATTCTAGCAGTCAGCTAGAACAGTAATAGGAATCTTGCAATAACTGCATCAGTTGTCATGCTATAATTAGCCATGCACAGTTTAAATAAAATCCTGATTAATGAACATTTGCCAGAGGACCTCACGTTTCAGTGCTATTCTAGGCAATGCTGAAATCATAGTGCTGTCAGATGGAGAATGAAATAGGTTATTTGAGTGACACTTCCTCATAGGGCAGAGCATCATTGTGAACAAAAAACCAAAACAGAAACAAGGGTTATGAGTGATTAAAAATGGTGTACAGAGAGTAGAGACCATGTCTCAGCCTCCCCAGTTTCTACTAAAGTTCCCTTTCTTTGGGTGGAGTGGGAAAAGGTCCATACCCTTAGCTTCCTGCAATTCTCCAGATCCTGGCCAGACTGTTTAGACATGGAAATAACAGCTGTACTTCTCACAGAAGCCTTACACACTTCACACACCATGCTTCCAGCAGGGGAAGCACATGCTACTTTTGGAAAGCCAGCATGGAGACTCAAATGGATGCTTTGAAATCTCTGCCCTTTAGAGGTGAGGCTGAAATCCATTTCACTCTGTCATAGAGGGCAGATAACCTGTCACAGCCAGAAATTAAGGCAGGCTCCCTCCGTATTAGTGATAGACACTTAACTCCATTTCATTCAAAATGGGGAAAAAACCTGATGCTATGGCTTTCCACTTGAACTGGCAACATGCTGCTTACAGCAAAGATGTCAACTCCCTCAGCTGTCAGATAGAAATACAAGAAAACCAGAGACAGACAAGAAAGCCTACAAAGGAAATATTATTTCGCATTATTATATTTATATTTTATTTACGTTCTAGAACTAACCAACAAAATTTGATTTGGTGGGGTTTTTCCATCCTGAACTTATTATAAACACCCAAAGTATAGTGCAAAGAGGTTTAAAATACAGTCTTTACCAAACATGACAAGGAAATGTTTTCATACCATCTGAAGTTTCCATCTACAGTTGTCCTAGTGGGACATGAGGGAGCCAACAGCAGTAGGCACAGTGAAAGCCTGCCTTGACTCATATCTGTTAGTACAGATAAACTGTCCAGTATCCTGTTATATAGAAAAAAGCTGTCCACAAAACATCACTAGCAACAACAGTCTTATTATTTATATTACAGAGACAAGAGAACAAACCACAAATGCATAAAATATTAGGGCAGACAAGAAAATATTTTATACTTGGTAGTAAATTCATCCTAGCTCAACAGCTTAGCATTTGAACAAGTGTGAGAAGTAGGAAAACATCACAAGGAACCGAAATGTATGATAGGCATTACTCAAGGAAAGAAAGGAGAATGAGGAAGGCCAACAATTTCCAGTTATATTAATCCCCTTCTGCTTCAAAGATCTTTATTTTAAACAGTTGAGGTGTATTAGAAAGCTCCAGCTTGGTTTCCCATTACATTCTCCCTGTGTCATTGCACCTAATAACACAGAAGGCTTTAGAAATGTTTCTGCTTTCATTATTTTCTCCTACTGCATGCCTAGTTGTTTAATAACTTCAACATTTTACAGTTATTTATATTCAAAACAATCTGTAAATCAAATTCAAATATAGCAGCTCAAAATGGGGGCAAAGAAATATAATTATTTGGTATGGCCTGGGGTAATAACTCAGCTTAATGTGACAGAATTGCCAAAAGAAAATGTAGGTTAAGTAGCAGGAACCATTTCTTAACAGCAAGATCTATCAGACTAAAAAAACAACCTCCCTGCAGAAAAGGTGGCATCTTTCTCACTTCCTTCTGAAACAGGACAGATGATGGCAGTGGAGCATATAACATAAGGAATCACCTGAGAAAAGAAAATGACCTAGAACAGCTTCCATTCCTATCCTTTTAGAGTGATTCACAACCTGAAGACTAAAACTCTTGTGGAAATACATTCTATACAACTTTAGTCAAATGAAAAGCCAGTTGCAGCCCAAGCATCCACAAAACAACACTTATGGAACGTGTACTTTTATTTTGTTCTTCCTGCATTTTAGGAGTCTACCTGGGAAACTGCCCAGGCCATGAATGGATGTAAGGATCTGAGCCAAATTTACTGAAATTGCAGATTTTTACTTATCTTAAGCTTGTTTCTAACTTCTGTGTCAAATAGAGACAAACTTCCTGTTAAGCTCTCCTGAACTGGGGCTCTTCTGTAAAAGCAGCTTACAGCATAAACAACTACTGTGCATACACATGCAATATATGTACACATTAGTAAATTATTACTCTAGTTACCATTATTTTCAAATGATATAGCAGTTATCTGCTGTAGATGCCATTTTTGTTTTCCAGTTCATTGAAGGAGGGAGTCTACTAAAAAACTATTTTTTTGAACTCCAAGAATTTCATTGATCAAGTAAAACCACATCTAAAATAAAGAATATATTGTAGTCTATCAGAGTAAAATAATAATTTACTTTGCATGTGAAACTATTTAAATTTTTCAACAGATTCTAACTAATTCCAGAATAGCCACATGAATTTTCACCCTCATTTCACAGGTGAGAAAACTCAGGCTCACAAAGATTAGATGATTTGCCGAAGCCCATACTCTAAAGCTAGCAACAAAGATTCATGTGCAGTTAAGAGCACATCTAATTTATTTCTATCTATGTTTTTATTACACTCAGGAGCATGCTATTTCAGTTCCTTACAGTACTCACAATCAATAAATCCTTGTATTTTTCCCGTCAGAAGGGATTTGTGACTTTCACCCTCCCAGAAGCCGAGAAATGAAGACACAGAGAAATATGCTGACTTGGTCAAAGCAACTGACCCAGGGGAGCCAATGCTCAAGGCAAGAACAGAATCTGGACCCCTGGAGTCCCAGCTCTTACCTTCACAGACCTCCTTTCCTATGAGATTTCCTTCTTTCTTTTTCTCTCACTTTCTTTTTCTATCTTAAATGGGTCAGTCTAGAAGTCAACAAGATTTTCCTGGTGATTCTCTAATAGTACTTTTCACAAAAAGGCATCAATATGTACAAGAATGAAGCCAACTTAGCTGATAAAACTATGCAAAAACAGTCTTGATTCAAGAATTAACACCACCAGAAAACGGGGAGAGATGATGCTGAAATACAGCTGAAATACAATTCCATAGGACATCAGCAGAACAAGCTAACTTATGCTGAAGTTTTTCCTCTTATCTCTGTAATATACCAGATTATTTTCTGTTGTTCACAGCCATGCCTTTTAGTTACTGAATTGCTTTGAAGCAGCAGGGACAGGTAACTGGTAATTCAAGATGCGATTTCAAGCAGTTTATTTAAGGCTTCCACATTCCACATGACCACCTTCTACAGTTCAAGAGGAAACAAAACCTGGGGTACCAAGTTTTGCATGACTCATGCATCACAAAACACTACCTGTACAACAAACCCCTTAATCTAGTTGATTCTCATTGCTATGGTTTCTCTTTATTTGTCTTTAGGGTAAGCAGAGAAAACTGACAACACCGACTTGGGGAGATCTCTGCTCACTGCAGAGCGCCTCAGACACCACTTCCCACCCTCTGGGAACTGAAGTATGGAGCAAGAAAATTACTACACGGTATTGAAACTTTTTTTTCCCTCCTAAGCCTTTTACTTCAGCAAATAGCTCACAGAACACCAAACTGTTTGATGTTTTAATGTTGCAATACATATCCTATGGCATGAGCTGGGTCTAGGGAAGCAGCCACAGCTCCACTCAGCACAGTAATGAACCTTAAGTAACTTCATGCTGTAATGATGGCACAGGAATAGCATTAAGATTTGTCCAGAGGTGCGTTTTCCTAACTGCTGATGAAGGGAGAAAGGCAGGCCTGCAGCCAGCTTCTGGAAATGCCTGCAGGGACAGCCGTGTATCACATTCTCAGAAGCATCAGTAGTCAGGTTACACCACACACAGCTGGCACTGCAGGAATTAACTGCCCTCTCTCTCACCCTGCTCTTTAAAAACATCCTTCCTGGTCCTCTGAATCACCTTCTCAGTTTGGGGAAAGGCAAGGAAGTGCTGCTTTGCTGCCTGTTTAATCCTTGTACTATCCCAAGCGTTTCACAAAGCTGTAGGTGACAATGAGGCCGCAGTGAAGTGGCCCCTGAAATCTCAAGGCATACTTCCAGGTCACAGCTTGCTCTGTGATCTGGTCCCTCCCAATCCTCACAGTCAATTGTACAATAGTCACTCAGCAGTCAGCATCCACAACAGTTCATCTCTCCAAACCCCCATTCCTGATTTAAACCACTGCAAGTTGTGCGGCCACAGTCTAGCACCAGTTATCAGCTGGTACAACACTCCTAAATGAGTATTTAACATCACCAACAGGCAAAATTCACTGCTAAGTTTTTGCATGAGGAAAGGGAGATGAAGCAACAGCCCCTGCAATAGAAATGGACTTCAAGAAACTTATTTATAAATCAAATTTAAAACACATGCAGGTTGGGGTTGGTTTTTTTTTCATGCTGGTTCAATGGCAAATTTGAGTAGGGATGAGAATTTGGAGATGTCTCAGTCATAAAGTAAAAGATTTGGTATACTGCACTGGCAATTCCAATCCTGGTGTAAATATACTAATTGCACCTTACTTTCAGAACTTGTACATGGTAACTTTCAGTCATGGGCATTTCAGTTTCTCTGATCAAGAAACAAACAAACAACAAAGCCTAACATCAACATTTTGTACTGGGTCAATATCTTCCTCTGAACTAGAAAATTTAGCTGTCCATTTTCTTTTCTCTTCCCACCCTCCCCCACATCTATTGTCATGTGGCCAAAAATTAACCAATTTCTCTTAATCACTGGCATAGACAAAATAATTTTATATATTTAAAATTAGTAGCTAAGCTGCTGTGATGCTACAAGCCTCTGTTGGAGATTAGTACCTGCTCTAAATGTGTACTACACATGAGGGCAAGATACCAAACTTTTACTGCTATGACACCTGATGGGCTGAGACTCACTTGTGATATTAGGGTTTTGTATGTAATGCAATATTTTTATTGCACATTTCCAAGCCACAAAACAATTTAGCCATAAAACTGTCATGATATGAAACCTCTATTTTTAAAATTGCTTTCTGCTACAACCATCACATTACATTACTGAAATGGAAAAAACATCAAGATTAAACTACGCTTTACCGTTCACTTGCTGCTAGTTGATTATTTATCATTTTCCCCTCAATTCAGACAACAAAAGTATGCAGACACAGTCATGTTTATATCACACTGAATTTTATCATTATTCTGTATTCCCAGTTTTACAGAGACAGACTAAAATCTTCAAAATTTTTCCAATTGTGAATAATCACCACCCATTTCTACATGCATGAAAAAATACATCCAAGGCTACTCTGCAGATTTATTTAAATATTTACTATGAAAAGCAAATCCAATCTTGCATTTAATTGCAAAATAGAAAGTCTGATGGAATAGGGCTTTGAAGATCTCCATTTAATTTCTATACAGCAAGTGGGTCATTTTGCAGTGTTTCAGTCTTCCATTTACACAGGACAGTTGTGCTTCTTTTCTCACCTTCCCTCTTATTTTACATTAAATAGTCCTGACTCGGTGCCTCCAGAATCTGTGTATTGTAAATGTCTGAACAGGTATAAACACCTTTTCTGACATAAGCCTGACAGTGGTCCAAAAATTCTTGCATTAACAATTATTCATAAAATGCATTCTGTAACTTTATTTCCCTAAAATCTATAGAGGAAATAAACTCACAAAATCCTAAGAAAGTAGCTGTCAAGTTAAACACCACTTGCCTTTCTCTCATGTTACCAGACTCTCTAGCTGTCCTATCGCAGTCCCAATGTCAAACTAATACCGCAAATACCAGGACTTCAAGTAAACCAAGATTTTTCTATGCTTTTTTTTTATTTTGCCCTCATTTTCTGTACCTTCTAAGCTTGAAAGCTGATGCCTAAAATAAAGCTGTACTTGTGGCACCGGTGAGATTGGTGATTTGTTTAAATTATTGTCACTGCAGAATAAAACAGCGATCCTATGGTACATTAGCATTTATAAGCTAAAATCAGGATTTTCAATTTCACTGAAAACAGTTTTCTAGCATCTGAAAAATAAATAGAAATAGGAAACACTATCTCACCTTTTTGTTGAGAAGAATAATAAAATACATCAAATACATCAAAGTGTTTGTGCTGGACCAGTTGAAGCCACAGAAACTATGTTCTGAATTATGATGCCAAATCAAGCATAACCGTAATGAAAACCTATAATAATTAGATTTGTTTAATCCAGAAAAGATAAAAATGGTAAAGTGTGATTTGGACAGAGAAAAATTCTGAAAGGTAACCAAGAAAATAAAATCAAATGAAGGATTATTCTTGTTTGTAAAGAATCTATTCCAGCAAGAAATTGAACCGCGATTCATGAATTCAAAAGTGGTAAAGGGACCTATTGAACTAAGAAAAATGGACTTTTTTTCCTGGGCAAGAGATCTCTCTGAGATCTGCAAACAAAAGAGTAGGAACAAAAGCTACACATACAAACAGACTGACTCCCCTTCAAACCTTACAGATTTCTGACTCAAGTACTGTCTGGACCAAACACTGCTTTTTTTTTTTTGTAACTAACAGAAGCCAGAGATGCTCAAACCACCATCTCATTCTGTCACACTCTTTTGCTCTTACCTTTCACTTGGAGAAGCACACACCTCTCAAGCACTGACTTCCATCAGACAACAAATGAGTGGTAGAGCCCAACCTCTAAAGAGCAGCCACAGTGCTTTTAAGTAGTAAGACAAAGCAGATCTGTAAGTATGTAATCAGGCTGCACAAAGTTCTTTGATCTGAAATTCTGTTAGGTCAAACTATTCTACCCTTCTCCATCAGCTCCTTGCCTCTTTTGATTTACGCAGTGACAAACTTATTGTTAAAAGAAAAATTTTGCCAGGCTTTAGTGGGTACTAAGACCTCATTCAGCAAAATACTTGGATACAGACACAGACCTATAGCCTATACTTAGTCATCCTTTTCACTGAAGATCTCAAATGTTACAGAAAATAACTGATAGAGAACTAGACCAGATCTTTCACACATATCCCCCAGTCTAAGAAACTGCTCCATCCCAAAGGTGAAGGTGGCAAGCACACAGGGGACAGGGCTTCCTATGCACTCTTACTCCTATTATCTTATGGCTCAGCTATTGAAGTAACTTCAACACAGATGCAAAGCCTTCACATGAAACTCTGGACCAGAGGCAGTGCAGTGGGACTCCTTACTCATTGCTCTAAGTGTTTAGGGCTGCACAGCACTGGTAAGATCTGACTGAACAATTGTTACACGTATTAGCAGAAAGGAAAGATGCCCATCTTCCTTCAGAATTAAAGTCATGTTCCTGTTAGAATTACAATTCTGACATTTTCTGTGTTAGCAAACCCTTTCACAGCAAGAAAAAAATCCATTGCTGTTTTAAAGAAAAAATAGTTTTTACCCATTCAGACTTCCTGGCAGAAAGCAAATATGGAGATTTTAGCATGAAAGATATAATTCTGAGAAAGTTTTAAATGAATGAGAACACTAACTTCCCAATGAAAATGCCATCTTAACCTTGAATACATTGGTACAGCAAGACTGTAATGAAATGATAATGTGCCTGCTGACTGAGAAGAGAAAGTAGATTGAGTCAGGTAGAACTGACACACATAGGTAATTTCTTTGCTATTCAATGATTCAAAGAAAACACCAAAAGCATTATTTTCCCACATGAGAGAATTTTATCCCCACATAAGATCTCAAAAGGGAAACATCAATACTGCAAGTATTTAAAGAGACCTCTAGATTATATTTAAAAATAATGAGATCAAGTGCTCATATGGAGAGCAGGAACCATGGAGATTTACTATTTATTTACAGGCTGGATGTAGCACATTAACAACACTCACTATTTTGGATCCAGAACTGTTGGCACGTCAATATTAATACGGTAAAACCCAGCAGGATATAGACACTGTCATTAGCACTATTAGACATGCTACATGCACTAATAAAGAATTGTTCCTTTCTCCAAAGTAAAGCTATCTTTGATCACCATAGAGCTGCGTGACACAATTCCAAGTTTGGGTTTTTTAAGTCTTCCTTCCTCATATTAAGATTTCAATTCTTAGTGCTTTGGGTCTGTACCTTATTAATTCTTTTTATATATTTTTTTTTTTTTTTGTTCACTTGCAATATTTTTCTTTATGAGTTTTTTGAGGAGTTATGCTAGGTTTGTTTGTTTGATTGTTTCTATGAAATTAAGAATAACAGTTGATGCTGGAAAGTAGCAAAGAAAACTTAATGGAAATAAGAAACAACATAATAAGGAATTAGTGATTGCTGCTAATACAGGTTTCTGCTGTCAAAGATGACACTTCCAGAGAGCTTTAAAAATACTTTCCTCACTGAAAAAATATACTTTTTGACAATATTTGTACAGTTTGTAAGTGAAAGAAGAGAGTGTGCAGTGTCAGAACCTTTCTGCAATTCTGCTTTAACAAACACTCTCACTCTTCCAATCTGCTCTCCTGCATCCAGGAATCCTGACTTGCATTGCAGCTGAACCCTCAGGAACTCCCACCACCGCAGGCCTTTTGCTGTATAAACACTCTTGATTATTTACAAAAAAATCTCCAATTGAAACCACAGTCTGCTTTCAGACCATGGGGAGCAGAGAAAAATCAAATGGACTGTGGTGGGTCAACCTGCTCTGAGATGGTGGGAGGAGAAGGGAATTGCAGAGGAACCCAGGGACTGTAGCACAGGCAAAGTGCAGGCTCACATCAACAGCAGCAGAGACCAGCACAGTCCTGCTGAACTGCAAACATTCTTTTCTTCTGACATGGAGGAACTTGAAACTGCTTTGTGCTAAACTGAAGAAGGGTTTAACAGAAAGCTTTTAATTATTTCACGGTCACATAAGACTAGTTCAAGCATGTTTGCTGTCCTGCCACCAGTTCAGAGGCCTCAGAGACCTTGGGTAAGGGGAGGTTACCAATGGCATTTACTGGATGCTGTTCCCATGTGACTGCCCACTTACATAGCTGTAAGCAGTGGTCAATGCTAGTTTTCTTTTCAGCTCTTGGTGAGCAGTCATGGTGTCTTTCCTGCTTTTTCCTGGACCTGAATAACCCTCCTCTGTGTAGTCCTCTACTAATTTTTTTCCAAAGGCTTTTCCCAGTGGGTTTCCCTGACTAAAACAGGATGCTTTAAAATGTGGATAGAATCCCTTCACTACAGGTAAAATTTCAGTGCCTCTCTAGCCTTCACATCAGAGGCAAAGAACCTGAAACAAACATACAACTTTTAGATTGCATCACTATTGAAAAGAAGAAACCAAGACATTTCAGCTTAAGCAAAGCAGCAGAATATACTTCAGAGTATTTTATTAAGGACATCATGATCTCCCCATTTTTAGGATACTTAAAGCACAAGTTTCCCTTGAAATTATTTAGAATATTTTCAAATTTTAATAGATTTAACAGGTTAGTATTATAAATGGGCAAAAAAGAAATGAGTGAATAGTGAAGATGATGTTCAAAATCATGTAAAGAAAGAGTCTCTAAGATTTTAGATTAGTTTTCCAATAGCACTGTTGTGGTCAAAAAACCAAATAGGCAAACAACTGCCTAGCTCAAGCTTTGAGAAGTTTTTGGAAAAAGATTTGATGGCACTGCTGTCTGAAGAAAAGTCCTTCCAATGTCTTGTTTTAAGATATGACACTGTAACAACTAGAGAGTCCTGTAAAAAGAGTAAAGTTGAAAACAGAATTCTGTCCTTGCTCTGCAAGGGCTCTACCGCAAAAACTCTAGAGGAATTTTTGTGACAACCAGAACCCAGGTTTAATTGTCTCCAGATGCTTTGTATACTATCCACCTACCTGTTCAGCTGCTTAGAGCTTAAACATGTTGGGTCTGCATTCTTTAGTGTGAAGGACAAGACAGACATTAATTATAGTCAGTGAAAAAAGATGTCTGCCAGGAAAATCCTAGAGCATCCATAATTAATATGAGAATAAAGATTTGAAGAGAGACAGATACAAAGAAAACCCAGCCAAAAGAGGCAAGAGATTTCTGATCCTCTCAGCTCCATGCACAGACCGAAGACAGTGGTCAGCATCATGTGAGAGCACAGTGCTGGCTCAGGGATGAATCACCAGCTACCCGCAGGCTTCAAACCAGTGTGAAGAGAAACTCCATACAAAGGCTGCTGGTTATAAACTCATTTGCAAATGCAATTGTTTGATGCTAAAATCATTAACAAAATCCAAGTCACTGGGCCCTTAGGAAACAAATACATAAACCTGGGATTCAGTACTACTTTGTGACTATTTTATTTAACTTGCGTGACACGTACATCTCTCTTCCATGGGCAACAAGGGCTAAGACACCAAGCACTGTTATTTTTACATGTCTTTTGCTTGACTATGGAAAGATCTTTTTTTCTCATGTTTTCCACTGGAAAAGAAAGGGAACTGAAAGCTACAGAGAAAGACAATTCCCAGTCCACCAGTCCTCTTAGCTAGTTATTGTAAAGACCAGCTTCCAAAACTAGGAAGTAAAAGGTCAAAACTGGAACCTTAATTTTGAACATCACAACTTCACAATCACTGACAGAGGTAAAAGATTCAAACTCAAGTCCTCATTAACAGGAGATGAGAGCAAGAGGGAGTGTGAAATATCCACCTGAGCTTGTACTAAGATATGATGCTCCAAGCACTACTAAAACTGTTGTTAATCATTCTTCTATGACAGACAGGATATAATTAGAAAGGAGGACCCTTCTGTGGTGGAAGAAATAAGGTTAAAAACTGAAATGTTTGAAGCAATATGGGACAGAAAGAAGTAGGATACATTATCTTAGGCTTTGATCCTGTGCAGCTTCCCTCCATCCCTCATTTATCTGTTCAGGCAACCTGAAAAACACATTACTCTGCAAGATGCTCTGCTGAAAGTACTTGTAAAAGAATAAGGAGAATAGGACTCATCCCTTTGTTGGAATGAACTACACTGTCTGAGGCAAACTGAATGTTCCTTTTCCCCCTATTTCAGTCCATATACTCCACAGATTATTTAAACCTACTATGTGGAGAAAGCCCAGGATAAATGTTGATAAATGTATCAACAGCTGACCCTTGATTAATAAAGTATCAAAATAACCTATTCGATATATCCATATCCACTTCATGCAGTCAGTTTTATCTCCTGGACCCAAATAACTCATCAAGAATAGGATCATAGGGTTTGGTTGGCTGGATTGCTCAAATTTTTTTTTCAGTTTTGTAACACAAAAGTTAGCCAAGTGATTTCTAGTAACTGTAAAGACTACCTTGGCTAGGAAATTTTAAGTTTTTCAGCAGAGCATTATCATTATACCCTTCAAACAGAATAAAAATTCAAACAGAAAATTAATGATAGAAAGTAATATTTAATTCTGCTGCTTGGCAAATCTAAGGAAATGTAATTAATCAAGAGGCAATCGCTAATAGGAGTGAATTTGTCTTCTTAAATGAAGGTACAAAGGCATCACAAAATCTTCAGTCTGAGCATTACCGGCTCTTACCTTTACACCCCCTGCAAGGCATATTGGCATTGAGGGACCTTCACTGCAACAAGAACCTCAGCTCAGCTTATGAAGTAATAATAACTGTTGTTTGCAATCAGCAGGTTGTTATCATGGTCACAGAAATTATTTACCCATTCAAAGGCTTTATTTTCTTTATTTTCACTGACTCACCAGCATCACTTTATAAACCTGCAATCGTCTATTGCATTGAACTCATGGAAGTCAGTTGCTGGAAATGTACAGACCATTACTTCTTTGTTTTCCATTAAAAGAAAATGAAATCAAACTGTGCTCATTCAAGTGTGTGGAATGAGAGAGTATAAAATTAAGGTAGAAAAGACTCCTCCTGCTCTTTATAGTCAGTGAGGTTCCTGATGCAGCTCTTTTATATTTATTATCTTTCAAATGAACTGTTGTTCTAAAGTTAGAGTTTAGACCTTTTTTGGTTTTTTAAAATTTTTATTTTCTTTGTTAGAAGCCTTGAGGCTTGTAACACCACTGCAACACAACCCCTGTCTCCAACTGCAACACCACATGGAAAAAAAGCCATCTTGCTTTCCCTTATAGTTTAATAAAAGTAAACTTGCTAAGATATATGAATAGGCACAAAATCTAGACACATTGTCTGGTAGTGGCTGCAGCAGTTGACATCTTGACTAATACTACAAAGGCAGTATTTGGCAGATTTAATCATGGTACTAGACTCAAAGGGCAACAGAGGTGTGAGTAGAAGTAGTTGTGGCCATAGTTCATTCCATCAATTGGGCTATGTCCAGCTGACACAGATGATCACAATCTTGACCTCAGCAGAAGGTTTTCATAGATCATGAAATCCTACTGCCCTCTTCTTGCATAGAGAGAAATTCTAGGGGGAACAATGATATTAGCAACTCTTAAACAGAACTTTTTCTCTCTGATGTTTTTATTCCCAATTTACCTTATTAGCTTTGTATATCCTATTACCACGTTCTTTGACAATATAAGGTACTGAGATGCTAAGTCACCCCACAGTTGTTGTTAGACACAAAACAAACCTGACATAGGAACAGGTGCTATAGCAGAGCCAAAGTCATCATCATTTTGCCATTCTGCAGCACCAGATCACCATACTGGGAATGCAGCCCTAATCTCTCAAAAATGTTCATCCATTTTTGCACAGCCGAAAACTGCAAAATGTTAACAGAACATGCACAAAGTTGCTCTGTATATACAGTCTGTTGAAAATTATGTAATGGAGAAGGCTACATGAAGAATCTGGCAGTAAGGATTTGATCCTATAATGTCCAGAGACACCAATAAAAAGTTTCCACACACTGAGTGCAATGATAAATCCTGAAACTCACTGGTGTCTGCTCAAAGTGACAAATCCATCTGCTTGCCACGAAAAGACACAGTGCTTCAGTGCAGCAGTACAGACGAGGAATCATCACTTAATGAAACAGAAAAAGCCTTAGACAGTTCACAGGAAGAAGGTTTTCATGGGAAGCTTGAGGCCATCCATACATATTCAAAAGGATACAGATAATTTATTTGACCTGTGCCCCAGAATGCTGGAAGTTGCTTCTGGTCCATCATTTATGATCCATAATCTCAATATATCCCTCCCCACTGCACAGTAAAAAAAAAAGCATAATACACCCTACTCAAAGATTCTCTTTTTTCTAACAGTGTGAGAGAAAAAGCCCAGCAAGACAATCAAAAAACTGGTAATGAAAATTACATAGAAAGCTATATAGGGCCCAGATCACAGTGCAACTTCAAATGTAGCATTAAAAGCAGGGAGAGAGATCGGAATGAAATCTAAATACTAATAAATAAAACTAAGCACTCATAAAATCATAGAATCATTGAGATTGGAAGAGAACTTTAAGATCATCAAGCCCAACCATCAACCTAGCACTACCATTGTAACTCCTAAACCACTGAACCATCACTCAGTGTGAGGTCAAGATGGCTTTTCAACACCTCCAGGGATGGTGCCCACCACCCTCCTGGGCAAACTATTCCAATGCCTGACCATCCTAATGATGATGTGTTTTTTTTCTAGCATCTAATCTGAACCTCCCTTGTCTCATCTTAAGGCCATTTCCTCTGGTCCTCTCACTGCAGGCACAGTAGAAGAGACCAGTCCCCACCTCACTGCACCCCCATTCCAGGTATTTCTAGAGAACTAGATGGGGTTTTAAAAAAGTCACGGAGGGAAGGCACAGCAAAGAGAGATGACTCAACTCTGACATCTCCCAGCTCTGCCCCTGGTGCATTGAAGGAGTTACAGAGTTAAGGACTGTGCAGTTAAGGAGTGCACTGTGTTAGCATCACAGAACATACCAGCAGGAGCAGGAGGGAAGGCTTCAGCTCCAGCGAAAAGGTAAGTGCTGCCCAGCTCTGACGCAGCAGCAGCTGCCTTCACCAGCCCACATGCTGCCAGCGCACAGAGCGCAGGGAACCAGAGCTCGGCAGGGCCACCTGGCAGGTACCAGCGCTGTACACAGCACAGGGTACAGCCTGCACACAGACAGACAGATGGTGACTGACGAGCAGCCACTGAACCCAAACACCCTGTGTTAAGTCATTCATCTTCTCTTGGTCCCTCTTGCTAAACAGCCCCAGCTTCCAAACAAAGCCTCAGTCCAGGTTTGCCGGTCTGCTTTGCACCCAAAGCAAGGCACGCAGCACATACAAGACAGAACAGCAGTTTACTAGTGCTGATGTACTTGGAAACTAAAATTCAGGTCCAGCACTTGATACTGACAGCACCTCCTTGAGAAGTCTGTATGTTGATGCCTTCATAGCTGCTGCTGTCTCTCTCACTTTTGCTTGTTCACCCTCCAGCCAGCTTTGGAATTAGGGGTGCTGTTAACAGTAGTCTCAGGTAATACCTAAGACTAATGAAAACTAGGACCTAACATGGAGAAGAAGAGGAGATACATTCAGACCTATCTGTATCACTCAGCCACACACAGGAGACAGATTGCCAAGTAAGGATGTCTTAGAGCAATCTAGTAACCTCAGTGTCCATCAACAAACATAAGGAAACCCTAAATAAACTAAGGCAAATTCCCTAAACTTGGCAAGAGAAAAATGCCCTCCCTATACACAGTTCACAGGAGGGAGATAAAGACTTGCAAAATTAAAACTGGCACCTACTTATTCTTTCTTACCCATTGAATTCTCTACACTTGCACAATGTCTCTTGTGATGAAAGGCATGAAAACTAAAACACAACAAACTGATATATTTGGCAGCAATCCTTCGAAGTACTTTGTTCATATTTAACACAAACATGAGCCTCTGGTTTTTCTGGGAAGAAAAACGAGAACTGACACCTTTGCGTCTTCTCTCCAACCTTCCTCTAGCATGAGCAGCAACAGAACAAATGTTATGAAACAAGATGAAATATCAGAAATATAAGGGAACAAAAGTAACAATCCACAGTTTTCCTTGCAAAAGGATGCACCCTCCCTTTCTATTTTCCATGATGAGCAAGTAAATATTTCAATCCTTAAAACTCTCTTTCTATGCCAAGCAGTTGAGTGAAGCAACCATGAGCAGTGTATACACATAACCCAATACAATGCTAAAATAAACTTCCATCATGAACTGAAACCAAACAATTAACGATGCTAAGTTTTTTAAAAGGAGTTTTCTGTAAATCCAGTGTACATTAAATTGGATGCAATAGTATGAAAGAAGATAAACAAGAACAAAAAGTCCTCCTGAATAATGAAAAACAAAGTAACATACTTCAGAAGTGTTGCATGATCTCCGATGGCATTTTCTGATGTTGTTGGGTGAAGAGCTATCTTACATTTTAGAGAAAAGAAGCTGTGCTCATTAATAAAACTTTGGGAAACGAATTCCTCCATCACTTCCTTTTGTTAGGATTTCTGTAGTTATTAACTGTTTACTGCTGACTGTTACTCCAATGCAGCCCATGCCCATTACTGAATGCAGGAAAAATCTGCCTATGTCAGGACTTGCAGAAGTTTTCAGGCAGTGTGACAACTGGAAACCTTATTAAAATGTTTACAAACAGCCTGAAAGATATTAAGAATAAGAAAGGCCTAGACCTGCACAAGTCCTTCAAAATCAACTAAGGTATTTTTCTGGTTCCTTTTTCTTTTCCTGAATTGTCTTTAATCATAAAATAAAACACCGAATGTTTTCTATAAAACAAAACCAGACTTGAATTTATTCAGAATATAGATTTTGCACTATGTATTATCAGAAGACAGTGAAAATGATTGAGCAATCAGTAGAATATCTGACACAACTCTCACAAAAGGTCCTACACATACTAACAAATTGTTAGTTGTGCACAAGAGTATTTGTGCGCACTTGCTACTCTCCATCTTATTCCTATTTTTTTTTTTTTTTTGTTTTTATTCTAGAATTTCCACTAAGTTCCATCCCACAGAGTATGTGTAGCAGAGGAGATCGAGCCCACAGCCCCTGGCACTGTACAGGACAGCTCCCTACTGTCTCAAGTGCTTCATCTCAACAGGAAGAGAAGCCAAAGGAGTATGAGTATAAATGGACCATTGCAATTTATAGGCTGTATTAATAATTAAATGCTGGGAGGCTATTAGCACCTTTACCACAACCCCACCCACAGGTTCTTCAATCATCCAATATCACAAAACTTGTATTTTGAGGTATTTGTTCTCAGTGCTTTGAGGCATAAAACGTCCTGCAGTGCTACAGTCATTATTTCTTCAATGTGGTGAAGTTCATTTTGTGTTGCTGTTAAGATTTTGGGTTTAGTGGGTTGTTTTTAAAAGAATAATCTTTCTATTCAGCCAGACATGCAGGTAAGAGGAGAGCTCACAGTTCTTTGTGAAAGGAAATAAGAGACATGAGGAAACAATGCCTCTGCAGAAAAGGGAATCAAGCTAAGACAGATTTTCAGTTCTGACTCTCCAGAGTAAATCTGGCAATAGCCCATTTGACAAGAAAAATCCATGGCTCCAGAGGGTTGGAAAGTGGTTCAGACGGACATATTTCATTTCCTTCAAGGCTACCTGTGACTACTTCCTAAACAAGAAAATCACCAGCTCAATTAGGCTTCCCCAGCAATCTCAAAAAATGGAGCCATCCATTCTCCACCTACCCTTTGCAGCAGACACTTAAAGCACTTTCTGCAAGTCTGACAATGAAGGTGTTTGGCTTTGCAAGGCTCACAACACAGCAAGGAGCCATCTGCAGCTAGGGAAGACACAGGGCAGAGCCTGATTAGCGATTCTGTGCAGGTTTTCTACCTCCTATCACTGCTCTCCCCTCCCCCTTCACAACCCCTAGGGAGACCAGTTCCATATTCAAAGCAGCCTGGGGTCTTCAAGCAGAGAAATGTGCATGATTTGTACGTGGCATTAAAGCAAGGGAAGAACTCCAAAATTATAGCAGCTGCATCCAGCCCTTGAGACGGCCCAGCACCGATAAGGGACCCAGAGGGTCGCATAATTCATTTCACCTGCAGCAGTAGCATCAGGGGAGGTTAAATATGTCACTCCATCACAGTGAGGCAACGGGCTGGGGGAAGCCTTCATCATTCATCCTGTCAGTTCTACACCTCCCTTCACCTCACATCAGCAGGGGGAGATGGGGAAGATTTTCTATAAGCATATGAACAACTCAGTGGGGGACACAATGACCTTATGAGTCTCCCTTTCCAATTTGTGAATTAATAGTCAGCACCTGCCCTGCTCTACCAGCTCCCCTCCCTGCACTCTATCTTTCTCCCACTACTAAGGGCCTGATCCTGCAAGACTAACTCCAGTATGTGAGCTCAGTGCCCTCCTGGGACCACACATGCAAATGACATTGCAGAAAGGTCAGAGGTGCAGAACAAGATGTATTGTCCAAATACAAACAAACATATTTAAATGGTGTAGAAAACTTGTTCCAGGACATGTGTATCTCTCTTCTTTGGCCTTTCTTGGTGACAAAGGTACTTTCTCATTATTTTTACTGTTAATGAAACTATTTGTTGTTTCTTAGCAATTTGAAAGCCTGGTTTCACATGAAAAAATTTCTCAGCGCATCTTCTCCAGAGTTGTATTTTGACCTAGGCCTAACACTTCTCTTTGCTGCATTATTTGCTAGAGTTTGGCTGTGACCACTTTAGGAGAGAATGCTTGTCGTCGTGTACTGCACACGTTCACGCATATTTGCACTCATGTACAATAAAAGACAACTTGCCTCTAAGAGGGTCTTTGGGACCCCACCTCAGGATTTTCTCTTGAAAATTCAGCTTTTGATCACTGATCATTCAAAAAAAGAAGAAATTATTAAAAAAAAAAAAAAAAAAGAGCAAGTTTGCTGAGAAGATACAATGTCTTCAACCCCTGCTATTACAAGTGTTATCTTTTGATACATAATACAGATCAGCTTCATTCACAAAAAAAAAGGTGTTAAATTGTACAATATTAATTTCTTAAATGGCAGAATGATGGAAGGACTGATCAGAATACACAAGCACTTAGATATTGCAATTTCTGGTATAGATAAGAACTTAAAAAGCAGTAAATTTCTTGAAAGTCGTTAAAAATAAAGAGTGATGTTTTTGTTTTGAATGAATAATTCAAGCATAGCAAAACTAGAGGGTCAACTAAAGTAAGTGCAAAATTAAATCCTATTAAAATTCAAAGGTTAAAAACCAGTAAGAATGCAAGTCTTAGACATTTTTTTCCTTCTGTCCTATCGTGGGCATAAAGGTCCTTATAAACAAAACAAAGTATTAAGAGATGTGCTCAAACAATTTCTCTACCTACAGTTTAAATCTTCCATCATGAAAAACTTGTTCTCTTTCACTCTTGAAACTACACTCTTAAGAAAAGAACTGGTCCATTAGCCTTCTGCAGAAAAATTCAGCAGATGGCATTTTTTGATGTCTTGACTAAGATAAAGTACAGTTGCAATTGGTGCTTTTATATTTAAAAAAAATATATATAAATGTTCCAAGAAGTTGTTTTTCATGCCTTAAGGCTAAATCTTTGAATGGTTTTTACTGTATTTTCTCCCCTTGCTTGAATTGCTAAAATCTGTAGCTATCTTCTGTTCTGTCACTTGTACTACTCCAAACACTAAAGACACTTGAAGGATAAAGATGCTTCATAACCAAATGCATACTGGGAAAAAGGCTTTTTGCTTGTGCCAGTTACCTGCAGCTCATGCACACATATCCATAAACAAAACAAAACATCAGCAGGTGAGTAATTCAAAGCATCCTTTACTTCTACACATGCTTTACACAATGAGACTATAGAGCAGTAGCACCCCGAGCCCCAGGACTAGTGGAGTTATATTTAAAACAGACACAGACAAAGGGAAGAATAAAGGGCCTACCTATTTCATTCTCCAGAAACTATTTCAGCTGAACTGGTGCTTATTTATGACATCAGCTTTGCTCATACAGCATCTCTGAGTCACAGCTGGGAGTAGTTTGCTGTATTCCACTGGGATTTCCACATGGTCAGTATAGAAAATAAGCTCACATTAGTTTCATGGCATATATACCTTTAGAGGGTCCACAGTAGCAAGCAGCAATTTTAACTATATTATGAAAAATACTTCACAACATGAGATTTTCACTCTTTCAGGAAAGCTTAAATTCCATTCCAGAAGCAGATGTGGCAGCTGAGGGCTCTGCTGTGTCCAGCCCAGCAGAGTCATTGATCACTGGATCCCAGCAGACAGCATTCCAGCATCACCTGTACCCACACCCTTCAAGCAACACTCTTGCCTACATATTCTACATTGCCAAGGGCTCAGCACCATCACAGACCAGATTTCAAAAAGGTTATAGGTTAATTCATCTAACTGAACTCATAGGAATATATTAAAAAGAAAAAAAAAAAACCAACCACTTTCAAGCTTCTTTTATGATTCTTAATTGCAACACGAAAATCACAGTCCAGGAAATGAATGGTGAGATCAGGTAAATACTGGAAACGTCACAGAATCTCCACTTTTTCTTTCAGAACATGCCAGAGGTGGTGTGGATAAAGGATGCAACAGATATCTCTTGAGGTCCCTTTCAAGAAACCTCTAACAGCTAACCTGTACAAGGTATGTGATGGAAAGCAGTAAAATGGATGGGTTGGAAGCTCTGAGCAGTGATCAAACACAATATCCTTGACCTTGGTTTGCACTTTCAGGACCTCTTTCACATGCACTGAAGTTTAAGAAATTTAGAATTTCACTGATTTCATTCTGATTCAAATGGAATAGTAAATAGTAAATTGTAACCAACCAAATCCTAAGTAGCTCATGAGCAGTGACTACAGCACACACATCAGGGAATCAAGCCTTTGGTTTCCATTACCTATGGAAGTGCTGAACCATGTCAGAGCATGCACTGCTAGTGCTGTCTTACAGCCTCACTTCTACTGCAAGGACTGACTTTATTCTTCATCAAGCACTCCAAATGACACCGTTTTCACACCCCACAAGTGTCCTCTTGACAAACCGGAAAAATTCCAAAGAAAAATCCCACCATATGTAACAATTATAGCTACAGTTTATTCAGGATTCTAAAAGATCACATTCATATCTACATTCCTGAGGATTCTTGAAAATCCTAAGGTAAAACTGTACAGTCGTAGCAATAGCTGTCATTTATATAATTAAGTTCAAGCTTCCTAATTGGGAAGAGGCCTTCCCAATGCAAGCTGCAGCTAAAAAGGACAAACCACTGACTTCAAAACTTCAGAACTGAATCACGTAACAAAATAAAAAGACTTGGATAGAGATGGAAAAAATAAGGATGAGGTTATCTGGATCAGCTAATCACAATCAACTGGATGCTTTATCTTCCACAAGGAGCATGAATAAATAAACACCATTAGCAATCCCTAGTCTGCTGCTAAACCTGGCCATCATTAGCAAACTGATTGCTTCCAGACACTGAACAGGAGTCACTCCTAAGGATGTCTTAAAGAAGGGGAGATGATGTCAGGTGCATAAAGGACACTGTGCCACAGGCAGGGAAGACAGAGATAAATACAGTGATAGCTGGAGAGAAGGGGGAGAGGGAGTGAGAATAAAGAAGACAAGCTAATGGGCTTTGATGGAAAGAACCAGAAGCTTGAATCTGGTACGTTGAAACAGTATCGTTAGAAACAGAAATAATCAAAGAAACTGTGACATGATTAGAGCTACAAGCAATGGAGAACATTTTTTCACAAATATTCAAGGTGACAGTGGAATTTAGAGAGACCAAGGAGGAAAAGATTTCTGTGATTATGAAGAGGTGAAGAAGAAAACAGACCTATAATTTTGCCAGTGCAGGCAGATATTCATAGTTAAGTTTGGAGCTGAAAGAAGCTATTTCTCAGAGCTTTGCTATCTGAATTTTCTTAATTATGTTCTTCAGTGACAAACACTGGACATTTTAAAGTTTTCTATGTCACTATTTCCTCACCATCTTAAGAATCCTTAAAGAAAGGCAAAACTTTAAAGCTAAAACTGCTGATAGATTATGAGAGAGTTATCTACTTCAGAGACATTGTCTTTGCCTACTTACCTCATACAAAATCTGCAAAATTCAATCAACAAACTTACATATGAGGAACTGTTTCAAATAGTTGCACATAAAGGTGATGTGAGAAACCAAATGTCTTTTAGTCAAATCTGTGATCTTTCAACTACATTAAATCCTTTCTTGTTTTTATGTGATAGAACATGAACAACAGCTGGAACCAGCAGACAAGCATTGGTTTCCCTCCTGGTACATGAATTTGCCAAGAAAATAGTTCTATTAGTACCCAACCCAGTAAGCGCACAAATATCACAAGAACTGTAATGCTGAATTTTGCAAGAACAGGCAGGTGCCACGGACAGCTCAGCTAGACCTAAAAGGGATACTCTCTCAAGATTATTACAAGAGGGTATCCAGAGTGGTCTGTCTATTTCTAAATGCCTCTCCTGTTCTGACGGCACCTTTACTGCTTCTTTATTTTAAAACGCACTGCATCTACCTTATCTATCTTATGTAATCTTGTCTATCTTACATCTCCCTTATGAAAAATTTTTGGGGAAAAACTCCCAGTATTTCTAAATGCATGGAATAGCTTTTGAGTCATTTGGTTACACCCACTAGAAGAACTTTCCTTTGCTAAGATTTCTGGAATGCAAACCAGTGCCTCCTGACTTTGTAAATCCTTAATCTGCCAAATGATTCTCACTTGTGAGAGTCTGTCAATCACTAAATTAAAGCATCCTTCAACAGAGACACCACTCCTCCCCTCCAACTCCTGAAAGCAAAGCAACAAAACACTTAGAAAGAGAAAGAAACTCCAAGAGGGTGATCAGTGTGAGTTTTGATCTTTTCTCTCTCAGAAGCACTGTGCTTGATGCATTTGATGAAGTGAGGCAAACTTGCTGTTAACAGCTCAGTGATTTTAAGTGTCTTGTCTGGTATGTGTCTGGGACTGCTGGAGAGCATCTCTTACTTATTTGTTTTTAAACCCTCTTTTTCTTCTTTCTGAAACTCATCTCTGAATGTCATGCTCACAATCATCCATGTATCCAACCATGACCACGGATCTTCAGTATGAGTGCTTGTTCAGTCTTCTTTAACACTATTGATGGGATGGCATTTAAACAAAAGAGCAAAAAAATATCAACACATATGGAGAGGGACTCCAGCCATGAAGCACAACCATTGGCATTTAGAGCCATGAATATATTTTTGCACTTCTCAAGAAGAAAAGCAAGTGCAAATTGCTCGACAGCAATCAGCCAATAATGCTTCTATTCCCATCATGAGAAATTTTCATTATCATTGTTCTCACCTAGCTATGTACATTCACAGGAAGACAAAGTCCACACCCTCTTTTACAGTAAAGAAAATTGGAGACCCAGCATGAAAATATCAGCTGCAGGCTGCAGAGCCACAACAGGAGGTTTTTCACAGTCCTGAGTTTTAAGAAGTATCTGATGGGGAAAAGAAGTAAGTTCCTCATGCTGTGGGAAGCAGAAGGCTGCTCAAAGCAAGTGGGGAATGATGACCAGACTCAGACATGCTATCAGATAGGAGAACACAACTATAGTACAGGAGTGTGGTCAGTGTGACTTCACTGCTCCCAACAGTCAAACTAGATGGATTAAAGCAAGCTTGGTTAAGCCTGCCTGCATTTTGAAAAGATGGCAGAGGCAGAAGGAAAGAGGCTAGAGGACAGGACTGAATAAATTTGATTGTAATACACATTATAGTTTAACAGCATCAGAATAGAATGGATAAGCTGTGGCAACACAGCAAAGTCAAGAATAAACTTGGAACAATGCATGACCTGTTAATGGGAAGAAAAAAAAAAGTTATTCATTTTGATAGAGGAATAGAGGAGACCAGTCTTTGTTTTTCATACGTAAAAAAAATATAAAAAAATAAAAAATTAAAAATTTTAAAAAAAAAAAGAGAGAGATAAATGCAGAGCTTTGCAATGTTATTTTTTACATCTCCATGTAGGAGTGGTGACTGCCCCCAACTACACATATGTAAGGGGTAGAAAAATTGCAATAAGAAGGGCAGAAAGGAGAGTCAATGGTAAAATTTATGCTGTGTAACTTCCTATCCTGTGCAGCAATCCTAGACTTCCATCTGTTGCTAGTTCCCACCCTAAAGATTAACAACTCAATTCTGTTAACTTGGCTAAACATTGTACTGCTTGTACTGCTGTGACCTTCATAGACACAGACTGTCAGAGCATGGATGAGAACCGGTTTCCTCCTTTTCTGATCAAAGAATAAGACAAAGCTGGGTCTCATCCTCTCCACACAAGGTTATACAGATGTACACTGCACCGTTCAAGAATGTGGCCCTAAATCCACTGCCCCAAGGTTCTTGAAAGTGCAACAGACATTGCTCTTGATCTCCTTTTGGTGACTTGCACCCTGTGTCTACAGTCTACAATGTAAGGACTCCAAAGCACCAGAAGAAATCCCTTTTCAGAAATGGCTGTTGAAGCAGGACAGCCCATCACTAAGTCCATCTAAATCTGTGAAATTAAACGACAAAAGAAAATACCATATGTTATTGTACCACTGAAAGTAAAAAGTGCTCCTAAGCTTCCAAATAGAAAGAAATCAGCATTTTATTGAACTGTCAGTCCCCTTTGTAGTGCCAGCAGTGATTAGGATTTTTTCCTCCACCATATTATCCTTAACAGAGCTTGTGGATTCTCACAGCAATGCAGGCCATCATGAAAAGACTGTACCTGACAGGAAGTCCTCTAAACCAGCACATTATTGGACAGACTGCTGGCATTTCTACCTGAGCTGCTACAACAGCCCCAAAAATGCACTGCAGCACACAGCCTTCCATGAGCAGGACTTTGCCTAGATAAATTAATGTATTTCAACTGTATTTCCTTGAAACAATGTCTGATTTACACTACACCTCCCAAATTCAAAATAGCAAGAGCCATTTTCAGAAAGCATAGAAGTAATGACATCTTAAGAGGCTATTCAGTATCATTTTGCTAGACAGCAAACTCTAGTCACATAAAGATTTTAATTCTTTTCTCATGTCTATTGCCAGAACACTACAGCCCAAGTGAGTGCTTATGATCAAACAGATGTATGCCTGACTCAAAACTGGGAGATGTCACACAAGAACCACCAATGTCAAAAGGTACCAAACTTGGGTTTAATGTTCTGAAAGAGCAGATAAAAATATTTATCTATTACAGTCCCTCATGCACCCAAGAGTGAATTTATTCTGCTTGAAGTTCTTTGAAAAGCTCTTCCTTTTTAAACATGCCAGCAATTTCACTTACAGCAGAGGTCTTCTAAATCTGAGTTTAATATAATTTCCCAGTTCTATAAGTATTTGAAATGCAAGTATTAGGGATGTCTTGACTGTGTTTCACATCATGAGAAGCTTCCAAAATTAAGTGAAATCTGCGGAAATATCCCAACTACCTGACTCCAGCACCTTTATAAGTTTTTGGTAATCTATATAAATTCTTTACAGCCCTGACGCAGGAGCAGGTTATAGTGTCATTGCTAGACACCTGAATCTACTTTGGAAGTCATCCTTCCAGGAGGACTATAGGAGCCAGAACTTAAAACTGCTTGAGCACTGAAGTGAAAGGGTTTTCCTTGTTCTTAGTAATGGAAAAGAGTGGCAGATGTCACAAAGTAACTGCAAAAATAATTCCTCTTTTACAGGCCGCAGGGATCTACTGATGTTCCTAATTGACAAAGCTCTCCTCACTAAAGCACAGAGCCATGGAAGACGGTTTCTGCCTTCTCTACACAAATCAGAACTGACAAAAAGTAGTTTGAAGGATTTTAACTGTTCTCTGAAGTGTTATTCTGAATTGCATTTCAGCTCCATTCATGCCTACTTCAAAACTCTTGCTTATTTTTCTTCTATCTCTTCCTTCCTTTTCCCAAAGCCCCAGGAAACATAAAATTAAGAGTAATAAAATATCAATACCTATTAACCAAAGCAAAAAAATAGATCTTTTTGTCTGGGATTTTGATGAATTGAAACCTTCTAGGACCTTCACTTTGATGTTTTCAGAAACATCAAAAGATCAGCTTGTTATCAACATCATTAGTGCAGTCTGAAGATGTTTAATACTCCAACACACACAGAAAATGCAGCACACAATCCCCCAATGGCCTCTGCCTTGTTTTTAGTCCTTCTTTTTTAATTTTGTTTTCAAACTTGATTTGCATTTCTCATTCCAAGCCATTTGCCTCCCTCCCACCCTGCCCTATCCTCTCATTAATTCACCAGAAGAGCTTTCTAGTGCTGACCTATTCCCCCTTCCTGAAGGGAATTGTATAAACTCCTTTCTACCCTACCATAACACAACACACAGCATAGAATAGATTCACAGAATCATAGAATGGTTTGGCTTGGAAGGGACCTCAAAGATCATTTAGCTCCAACCACCCCTGCCTTTTACTAGACCAGATTCTCCCACAGGTATCTCTGCAGCAACTACACACATTGTAACAGAGTCTGAAATGTTCTTTTACAGTGAAGCCTCTTGCTTTGGCTCTTTCAGGGCTTCACATTTTTCCCTGGGTAAGCACCTGAGTACTGGTTTCTTTTTCTGAAATTGCCACTTTATTTGAGCAGGCAGCACCTTACGCACAAAAGCTTGGAGAGAAGTTCAGTGATTCCACCAAAACTATATGTAATTTAATTTAAAGCACTGGCATCAGACTGAGCTTGCAGTTTGATGTTTAGTTACTTTTGTCCACCCTATTAATTAAGCAATAATCTTTGAGGACTGGTCAAGAGAGATTTATTTCAACGTTATCAGGCTTCTTGCTTTGCAAACAACATCATTATAAAAATACAACTGAATGAAAGGACCTACCAGTAAGGCTAACTCTGCTCTGCTGTCCCTGATTAGCCTCATGTAATCTTCTGAAAGAATTGACATCTTCTATATTCCTTTGCCATGAGTGACCTGTTTAATCTGATTCTCTTCTGTAGGGCCATCAACATCTATTTGGCTACAATAGGCACATTTGTATAAGGCTATAATTGCTTATAGGAGAAAACAGAACAAGTCATCACACACCAAGTTACCTCACAAGCCTCAACAGGTATGCTGAGGGTACCAGCACTGCAAATACACCATGCATTGCCTACACCAATACAAACTGGTGATAGCAAAAGCAGAACATATGAAAATCATATGTTTTCTTTTCTATCTTTTGTTATAGAAACCTTGGTTTCAAATTTGCCATGGAAAACTATTCAGTTTCATCTGACCTTACAGACTCGAAGGTGTAGTCCAATCATAGACACTTTAGCTTACAAGAGACTTTTAAAGGTCATCTACTCCAACTCCCCCTTGGGAATATAGATATAAATACAGATACAGATATTATAGAAATATAGATATTTCTTTCCCATAGAAGCCCTATATACCTCAGTGTGAGTACTCGTTATTGCTTCAGAGCAGAAAGGTTCTGTAGCAAATGGGATAACCAGGAGGTATTCTACAGGTCCAGGAGGCAGTACACATCTGAAAGAAGAGCAAACTGAGGAACTTGCACAGTATTTACCTGCAGTTCTATAAGCCTGACCTTGCAAGGACCTACAGTAAATATTTTTCACTTGGAATTAACCCTCAGACAAAAAAATTCAACCACGATCCTTTAAAACATACAAAAGGAAAGATGTACAGAACAGAATTTTTATTAAGTGATTAGAGGAAATTATTAGTGCAGAATCCATCTCTGTCACACGCCTTTAATAGCAGAGTAGCTGTGACTGGTAGCCTGCAGAATCACTGTATTGTTCCAGGTGTAGCTTTCTGATACAAATAGATCACTTTATAATGTGTCTGCACTCTGCCCTTTAAGGACTGTGCTCCTCCTACTATTTGCAACACCCAGTTTAATAGGACATTGTCCAGCCTTGCTGAAGCAGTGGAAGACTGCCATTCCTCACATGCTGCACAGACACTTTTGGCTGACAGAGCAAGCAGCAGCACTGCTCTGCTACTAAAGAGGATGGGCCAAATTCAGAGAATTTTTAGGCTGAGGTACCCTGGCTGTTGATCTCTGTGGAGTCCTGTGCCTGTTTCCTGGAATTTGGGACAGAGCATTGGTAGACAATAGCTTCATGAGTAATGCTGAGATACTTATCCAGCTCAATTCCAAACTGAAAGTATCGGGAGGGGCTGGACAATTGACCTGGCTGGCTGTGATAGTGGTCAAGAACATACACATCCAAGCTACAGTAAAATATACTTTATAACAGCAACGTGGCAATGTCACTAGGCACAGAACACTAGACTTGAGACCTAAGCTTTATTCATGCTTGCATCCATGGCCTGCTGCATCATGTTTGCAATTGACTTCACCTCCCCAGCGTAAATCAGTTATCCTGCCTGCAGAATGGAATTAACACTATTTGCTTAACATATTGAATGCTTTAAGATCTACCCCTTACCGCTGCTATATAAAAGTACTACTATTAAAGTCATTGTTCTGACTATATTTAGGAACTCTCTGTGTGAAGTGCTGAAGCACATTTCTGATGTCAGCAGGATATTAGAAGACCCTTGTCTCACTGGAACAGCTCTAATGAGCTGGAAGTAGCTCAGTACATGTTTCTGCTGCCACAGTGCTTGTCCATATATCAAACATTCTTGGAATATTTACCTTTTTTTCTCTGAACCCTCTTGGCTTCAAAGATACAAAGGCTATTCATGTGATTGGCAAGGTGCCAGTATGAAAATATGGGCAGACTAACAACTTACTACAAGACATGTGAAGATATGGTGGCAGAGAAACAATAGGAGGCAAATTAAATTCCATCTATCTGAGAACTGGAAATTAAAAAATTAAGGTTTTGTTGCATGGCCTCTTTCCAGATCAAAGATTACAGGGAGACACAGAAGGCACAGGCTCCTCTTTCATTCTTCACTACTGGTTGTCTTAGCTTGATGAAAAGATTAAGCGGTAAGAATACCTAAGAATGTTACTGCAATATTCTGAATTTTGGACTATGCTAGAGCAATTGTTTAAAATGGCAACAGCTAGCGAGGTCTGCTATAAAAAGAGAATGCTTCTGTGACAATGTTCTGTTTCCATTGCTGAGAGAAAATATTCTTTCCTGTTTCTGTGCTTCTATCTCCACCACCTAACCAGAGATGTATGAATCCATCCCCAAGCAGGATAAATGACTGGTGCTGTGTCAACAGCCCCTAATCATGAGGGAGACACAGGTACCAGCAGGGAGAGAGGGGCACGAGACATAATTAGCAGCTTCCTCCTCTGAGTGCATCTACGGTGGAAATGTTTACTTACAAGACTCAGAAATGAAACAACAAATCTTTTATTAGCATTCAAATCCACGTGAAATCCCAAGAAGTCTTTGTAAAGCCTGGCAGTACTGACTAATCAACCATCTGCATTTGCACCAGGAACACGGCACACTGATGTGAGAGGGGGAAACAAATGGGATCCTTTCTGTAGGAGCTTGCAGAGGGAAGAAAAGGGATACAGGGCATGTGTTCCTGGTGAGATGGTTGCAAGGACCAATTTAAAGGCAGCATGCCCACAGGTTCCCTTCCTCTAAAACAAATATTGAGGGGATTCTTGAATATAAACATAATCCATCCTTCCAAGCTGTTCAAACAGCACTAGCAGAGAGGAAGCACAAAAATGGTGCCAAAATAAACACAGAAATGAAATGGAAATTACCTTGAGGAAAGTTTACTGAAAAACACAGACAACAGATAAGTGGTAGAGGCAAAACCACCAACTTCAGAGAAATTACACCAGCTTAGACCACCTGTGACACACACCTGGGTGTGGAGAGAATGCATAATTAGACTGGAGAAGACTAAAAGCATACTTTATAGAGTGAGGCAAAACACAACATGACAGAAGGGAATTTTTTGAATAATACTTTTTCTGCCAAGGTCTCTCTAGTTGAGACAGTCTTACCTTCAGGAATTAAGCTCTCTAGTCTTGCATTTGTAAAGTGAAGAATGTGTTATCTTTAAAAACTGTTCCAAAACTACAGATAAAAATGTTAATACAGGTGTGAAGAATTATTATTGTTGCAATTATTGAGGATACTGTAAGCTCCCCTGTTGAGCTGCTACCAAAACAGATCCTGTTCTTGACTCCACTTAAAACTCTATGCTTGGGCTTTCAACTCCAGCTCTTTTTGCAGAAAATAAGTGAGACAGTATCTGCAACCTAAGGAGAACCACAATTATTCTACAATTTCTAGGAAAACAGTTAAGGAACTGTTAATCATAGCAACAACCTTTTGAAGATATGACACAGTTCACCCCAAGCTATGGACCTGCATCAGCCATACAATCCTGTTACTGTGTCACAGTGCAACACTGCCAGAATTAGTGGATTCACACAAGCATTAATAGGATTAACATACTAGTTTATCAGCCACTACACATACAATTCCCCAGACAACAACGTATTCCCATCACTGGGATGAAGCATGGCAGCTCTTTAACTGTGCCACAACACAACACAACACAACAATAACACAATCACTTAAAAACTGGCATCAAAGGCTCCAAATGCAGGAAACTCTGAGGGAGAGAGTCTGACAAGGCATAACAGACTCTCTTTGGACACTGAAGTCAGTAACTCAACAGTAAGATTACACTACCTTTTGATGCTCATGAACAGACAGAGCGTCAGCTCAACCTGTCATTTAAATTTCTGTGGCTCCTGTATCAGATTGTCACACTGAATCTGTGTAAAGTGCTGCCTTCTGAATCAGTGGCCTCCCTCCCAAAGCAAAGTTTTCTTCAATTATGGATATTCTAAGCCATTGCTGCCCTCAACCAACCTCACTTAATATACAAATTTTAAATACTGAGGCTGTCTGCTTTCTTAAAAATGGCCACAAAATTTTAAACATTATGACACCACCAGAATCCAAAGCCATCCTGCCACAGATGTTCTCCAAGGATAACTGCCAACAAAGGGAAAACTCCTGTACTGTTCAAACGGCTTCATACAAGTGAAGTATGGCTAATAGTGAAGGCAGAGTTCCTTTTCTTATACATAGTCAACACTACCATGGTGTACAGTACAGACTGTAAACTTGGTTTAATCTCTATCATAAACTTTGACCTCTCTTGCCTTTCCACACTAGGCAGAGAGCTCTTTTCCACCCATTCCTGTGTCCTTGCATCCAGTAGCTCTCTCCCTAAGCCTTATCAGAAGGCATTCACTCCTTCAAAAGTTCAAATCTCTGGCAGCAGCAGCTATGGGAAGAATTCCCTACCTTCCTGCTTTCCTGTCCAGCTCTTTGGAAGGACAGGGATGGAGTTGGTGGGGTGGTTGAGCAGAGAAATGGTTAAGAGTAAGGACAGAAAGAAGTGAGTGAAATAGAGATGAGAGTGGTATCTGGTGAAAGCCAAGGAGAAAAACACTAAATTTGGGTGTGGGGGAGAAAGAAATTGTGAGACAATGAGACATCAATGAATAAGGGGGAGAGAGCATGGCAAGAACTGAGCTGGTGAGCGGAGGAAGAACAGAGCAAACATTACTACTCCAGATTTCCTCACCTTTCAATTCAACTACTGAAAAGGAATCCAAGGCTGCTTCCCAGAGGTTCATTACTAACCCTATCTGTGTAAGCAATCTACAGGCACTAATCATGTTTCTATAATTTAATTTTTAGAACAAACCCAAGTATAGTATTTATTGGGTTATACTGACCACTGCTTCTTGATCCAGTAATTTGCATAAATAATCTATAAAAAGAATATTTTAAAAATCAGCTTCACATATACCACAGAAAACTGTTTTCTAATCCAGAAAGGTATGGTACGAATCCATCAGATTTGTCAGCTGAAAACTGGAAGAACTGCAAACCCTTAGTGCTTAGAATGGTAGGGAAAACTGACTCATTGTTCCAGGGTTGTGACAGAAAACCAAACACCAGCATAAGGAGATTTCAGTAGCTGCTGTGGCTTGGGATTCCAGATCACAGGGGATGCTCACATGGCAGTATTGCTCAACTACCCAAAAAACAGCAGAGAGAAATTAGAAGTGGGTATTTTGACTCTGAATGCCTTGTTACTGATTTTCAACAAATACTCATGTTATACTAAATCCTAGGGTAAGCACTGGGATTTTGGAAAGTAACAACCACAAAGCTGAAGTGATGCTTTCCCTTTATATGATGTAAAATCATACATGGAGACTTGATATCAGCAGATTTTACTAAGACAATTGGGTCAGCTATAGCAATTTGGATTTATGCTCAAAAATTTACAATAAAGGTTTGACACTGGGTACTGTAAAGTGCGAATTGTTACAGAACTCAGAGAACTCCAATTCTCAGAAGAAAGATGAAAACACATGTCAAAAGGTATTTTTTACATTTGATCATTAATTTTGGATAATCAGCTGTTAGGTTATACTCACACCTACTATTAAGGCTCAGCACAGCAGGGTACAAAAACTGGAATTATTCTTTCAATTTGGAAGGTACATCACATTTTGAACACTGGAGCACTACTTGGTACCTAGATTATACTGATTGTTAAAACTAGGAACAGGTTATGATATCAAGATAGAAAGGGACAAAAATTTCCCCAAAATCCATATATGTTGTTAAGTTTCCCCAATTAGGTGAGGACTACTGTAAATCAATTTACACTTTTAAATCCCAGTTTTTAGACATCAAAATCTTTTTCAATAAACTCAAGACTAGGGTTAGAGTTGTAGAGCAGGACTGTAGTGGTCAGAGTATATAAACTGTTGCTTTATGCTGCAAACACCAGAAAACATGCATCCAGTACCATACTGAATTTTAACAGGATAATAGATTCCACGGTGCTGTAAGGATGGATGGTCTACCTTACAAATGTAATTCTATATTAAAGTGAAAGATTGTTAATGACATAAGACCACTGATTACATGTCTGAAATCAATGAAAAGATATTAACTCACATAACTAAATATGGTTTTCTGTTTTCAAATCAGTGGATCTTTGTTCAAGCTTTATTGTGTCCATTACATGAAGTGATTTCAAAATATTTTTATCATAGTATCATAAAGAATGTTCTTTTTCCCTGCTCAAGAGATGCTTGGAATAAGGCAAATAGCAAAGGTTCCATTCAGATACTGCAAACAAACTACAGAAAGATGACAAGCAGCAATCAAACAGAGCTGCCAGAAAAGATTGAATCAAAGACAAGGTTATATGTCTCCAACCATTGTTTCTTTAAGTGTTGAGAAATTCAGTTCTGCATAAAACTAAAGAAGTGGTCTAAGCCATTTTGACTGGCTTTGGACTTGAATGAATGATAGAGGAGATGACAGCACAGATTTCTTCTAATTCCTTCGTACATCAAACTACTTACAAATATTTTGGAGGGAAAAAATCCTAACTGTATCAACCTACGAAGAGAAGAAAAAAAGAATGGAAAATTATCTGTGAGTGAATGAGGTTATACCCTTTGAAACACCAATTAAAATCTTCAAAAGCTACAACAATGGTGTTCTGCTAAATCCTAACCCTTCTGTTGAAGAGGAAGAAAGCTGAGGGGTAAGACCATCTAAATTATTAATCTGACGCCATGCTAGTCTCCTTCACTGGAACAATGAGATAAATTATAGTGAGGGCAATGTTATTTTAAATTACACTCAGCAAGGTATGGAGCACTTATGCTTTTCCTATGGGCTGATGTTTCTGTGTGTTCATGCATTCCCCTCATACTCCTCCTGCATATAGGTATCAATCTAACTCAAAAATCTTTCCTATGTCCAAAAGGAAAAGTTCATTACAGAAAGAGCAGATTCACCCAAGAAAAAAATAATCTTTTTACTTGAATAGCTTTGTTACAAGAAGGCTGGCACTTATAAGCCCTCAGGGCAAACCCCTCTATAACAGGAGACAATGAACTGCTATGAAGGATGGCTTAGTAAATGAGACATGGGGTTTAGGATTCAGGACACCTGAGTTCAAGCCCTCTTCAGTTAATAATTCACTGTGTGACTTTGAACAACTTGCTTAATTTATTACACCTCTGAGCTGCTTCTTTGTGTAATGCAGATAACTGCTTCCCATCTCACAGGGTGGCCAGGACGAGATCTAATGATTCAATGATTCAGACTCAATCAGATGCCATCAACACCACCAACTACTGTCATTTTTGTTATGTTTAAAAGCATAGAAATTGCTGAAAGACTTTTCCAGAAACACTGCCCTGGGTATGCAATGTCTGGCACAACTTCCACCAACATACTTTGCATTTCTCACAGTTTCTTCTTCTGCAAACATCTCTCCAAATCCCAGAAAGAGTCTTGTGGGAAAGGCTAGATGCAGGCTGAAATTCTTCAGACTTGTTTTGATGAAGATGAAATGTGGATCGAGTCCAAATCTATTTCCACCCTGAAATATTTGAAAGGTCACATATATATGAAAAATGGATCAAACATTAAATACTGGCAGCCACTGCTCTATGTGGCATGCTATGTGTCAGACTACAAACTAAGACTAAATAAGAGTGAATTTCCTCCTCTAGTTGCTATTCAAGTGTACTCTGAGCAAAGAAAATAATTTATATTAAGCACAGACTGAGTCTCAAGGGATCTGCCATTATTTTTCTAGGTGACTTCAGGAAGTCACAAATCTTTTGCACCTGTACTTTCCTCAGATCATCTCCCAGCTTTACCACCCAAAAGCAAAGCAATATTTAAAATCCTTGTGTCACAGACAGGAATAAACAAAGCACAACTATCTGAACTCCACAATAAACTCTGATATTCAGCTTTTTCTATACCTATAATACAAAATGACTGTGGTGCAGATGAGTGCTCCCTTCACCTTGGTTCCACTCGAGCTGACTTCACTTCCAAGAAAATTAGCTTTGCTGGCCCTGTATCTTAAAAAAAACAGTGAACGATTGCAGAAAAAGTTATGTAACTTGAGGAAAGAAAGAGCTGATAAAACAATATAGATGAGAAGCATTTATTCCCTCGGAATTATGCACACTAGAAATAATAATAATTTCTAAAAGCAATAGTAACTTTTCAGCCAAACCAGTCAATTATAAATGCAAACTACTTTTTGTACAGTAGAATGGGTGATAAGCGATGATTCACATTCTGTACATAAAACTGTGTTCTCACCACTCCTCATGCAAACCAATGACCAGAAATTTGCAACTTTTTTTGTTTGTTTCCATCTGTACTTGTCTGTTCTACCACTATGTCTCCATCTCAGCCTAAAAGAAAACTCTAAAACTGTGGGTATTACTTATAGAAAACCACAATTATTTATCATTTTCAAAGTCTGGATACAAAAAACCAGCAACCATCTTCAAAACACAAAATACTGAAGTATTCACTTTAATTTATCTTTCAGCATTTATTTAAAAGAAACACATTTCTAAAATACTCCTGTTATTTCAAACGGCTCTTTCCCTCGTCAAATATTATTTCTACTTTTACAAACCCTGAACAAGTGCAAAAATAAGAGGTATGAACTGAAAGGCACCTCTCAAACCATCATGGACTGTTCTCCCAATCCTTAGAAGGGCCAATACATTCAGGACTGCATCAAGTCTAATAAAAGATCAAAACAAAACTTCACACTGAACAATAAAATAGTGCCAGAAGAATATCAAAGTGTTTTGTTATATTGTTGTCATTTATTTCCGGAGGGGGAAAAATGCAAACGCGTTACAAACTGCCCCTTAACTAAGTGTGAGTCCTGTGTACAGGGCAGTCCCCAGCAGCAGCTACAGTCAGCCATGGCAGCTACTGCCCACCCTGCAGCTCTGAATTCCTGCTCTGCACAGGTCCCTGTGCAGTGTCCTGCAGGGAGCTGCCAGAGGTGCACACAGACTGACACACACCACTCCTAAAGCTGTTGCTTGGCACTCCAGTGAAAGCAGGGCTGCTCTCCCATTCCAGCTCAACAGCAGATTCCTCTCCTCTGCCTCCTTACCCCCTTCCTAATTGCTGTTTTCCTGAATCTCCACCAAACCTGCCTCGCTCTTAGGAACAAATAGTAAATACCTGTGTAGTACTTCAGCAGAGGACCTGAAGTCTAAGGCTCACATAGAGTAGCAGCATTCTATACAACAGACATTACATTTCAGAGTACAGATCTGGATTTTGATGCAGTATAAATCTGGAATCCTAGCTGGGTTTTGATCATTTGTGTTTCTCTCAAACATGGTGGCCTAATGTTAGCATGGGAAATTCAACTGATTTTTAAAATGTCTCCCATGATATTTACTTTCTCCTAAGACCCTGAATAGAGCTAATGGAATTTAATAACTGTTGTTTTACATTGCTTGGTAAAGCAGTTTCTGCTACAGATAAGAAACTTCTGCTTGAGAAACATCATGTTCTGTGGAATTTTAGCAAGCAACACCAAAACTCTCTCCTGTACCTTCAAGTCCAAACTTCATTCACTAAAACAAGGTATATAGCAAATACTAGGAAACAGATAAGTCTCCAAAAGAACATGTTTTGAAAAGATCTCTACAATTCTTAATTTTTTTAATCCATTATGTATTTAGGTCTCATCCACCCCCCCCATCCTCCTTGCAACAATATGCTTTTAGTAGATGCTCTCAAGCAAATACATTTAGTCTCTTAAACTCAATTTTAATTTGTGTAAATAAAGGACTTGGACTAACTTTTGAACTGAGAATTTGTGGTTTGAAAGAAAAGCTGGCTTATTTCCTGCTTGACTGAGATGAACATCCTAGAAAGCACTGACAGTGAGCACACTTAACACATTTCAGTGTGTACCTGCATCTCTGCAGCTGCACCTGGGAAACGCAGAACAGGGACAAAGCAGAAATCACACATGCAGGAAAAGTTTGTCACTTTCAACTGTTTAAGGTATGAATAAACTAAAACTAAAGATGGACCACACACCTGAGTGCTGCTCAACTATGGAAAGTACAAATCAAAGCGCTATGTGGTTCCAGTTACACACAAAACCTTTTTTAAATCACTTCATGCAACATTATTCAGTTGAACCATATTTCCCACTCCACCATTAATTACTACTCCACAGAAAACACTCTGTTTCTTGGACAAAAAATTTCTTAAACAGATAATAGTCACATTAAATCTAACAATTCAAAAAGGAGCATTTTACCAAACGAGCCATGAAATTCATTTTACTTTTCTGCCACTGGGATGTCAGAAAGTCTATGTCACCTTTAATAAACTTCTCCAAATGAGCATGCTGATAACTGAACAACATGACATTTCTAACAGTGAGAAGGCAGAAAACCAGAAACAATTACATTAGGAAATTAAGGGGGAAGAAGAAAAGCAGGCTGGAAGTATCTTGCTGCAAGTAAAATCTCATTTAGTTAGAGTTTTGTACCCTTCTCAAGGAAAAAAGAGGATTCCTAAGCCTAAGAGTGGCCATGTTCCAAATGTTATGGAAACTTTCCTGTCTGACCATCCAGGAGCCACTCTGGCAGTCACACTCCCACTCCAGACTTTCACTGCTGAGACTGAGGCCCCTTTGCAGTGGGTGGCTCCAGTGACCTCTGGGTGCCCCTCTTGGCTCCCTGCACACCCCACACTCACAATCACACAGGGTTTTCTTACCAGCTCAGCCCTGGGTTTCCCACAGCAGTGTCTCAGACATCTGGATCCTTAAAATAATTTAATCATGGAGCAGTAACACAGAAACAGCTCGAGCTGGTGCCTCCAGGGAGAGTCCCTGAAGAAAGGAATCCCTGGGCTTTTCCACCCTCTGTGCACTGTCTCTGCACCCAGACAGTCTGGGGTCTTCCTCAGACTCATCAGCTCCTGCACAGGTCCCTGCGCTCTTTGCTGTGCCAAGGGCCAGCACCAGGTCGTGGTCCCTTTCCTGGGGCTCCCACCATGTCCCCCAGCCAGGGCACAACCTGCAGCTCTCACTGCAGCTGCACACCCAGTACCTGCTCTCAGTGTAATCCTCAATAGTTTCCAGCTGCACTCTTAATAAGACTACCTTGATAACACAGAACAGGACTGAAGCGTGAACCAGCCAGTGCATCACCACCTGAAGGGCCACAAAAACGGGCATAAAGCAGAGAAAGTGATAAAGGTACTTGTTTAAGATACTTCAGCAACATTCTCAGTCAACAGATTCACTTGCCAGTTGGCAAGAAAAGATGAATTAATACTGGAAAAAAAACATGGAACAAAAAGAATCTTACACTTTCACAGAAAGAAAAATTTCAAATTGAGGTCTTCTCATCTTTTTGGTCACATATATTCTCTGCTCCTTCATATTCTCTTTTATATCATCAAAAATATAAAAGTAAACTTAAGGAAAAAAAACCCTGAAAAAAACCCTGCCACAGAGCATAAGGAAAACCAGCAAAAGTAAAATGAAAACAAAACAAAACAAAAACTTTGGGAATTAATGGAATTAAACTAAAGTAGGTATTTTCAGCTGATTGACTTTTTTCATTGCCATTTCCTGTTTTTCAATCATCTCTAATCCTTGGCTGGAGAATTCAATGGAGCTATGTCAATTTATATTTGCTAAGGATTTGGCACATCATATTAAGTATTTCCCAGTGTGATCATCTCTCTAAGTTAAGTAATTTAAACATTTCATGCAAGCAGGGAGAGAATCCTTATTTCGGTTTCTTGACTGATCCCAGTACAGCCAAAAAGACTGCAATTTTCTCAAATGAGATGAATTGGAACATCTATTTGTACACTGAAAGCTTTAATGCCGTACCCACGGTGCCTAACTACTCATGTACACTACATATACCCTCTCAAAATACCGTGGGAGGTACTAACTTATTTCACAACTTTGTCTGCTTTTATAAAGGCATGTAAACATCTGTGTAAGAAACCTTCTACCTCTTGTCTGGCACACTGCAGACTATCAAATCCAAGAGCCCCAATTTAATCTATTCAACACAATAAAATATAACACTTTCCTCCATCTACTTCATTTTTACCTGCCTGGTATTTAAGAGCAAATTCCATTGTGGGAAGGGAATTGCAAATATCACGAGAGGTGATATGGCTCGTACCTGGATTATCACTAGTCAGCTGCACTGCAGTGGAATGAAGTGATGAACAGAAGCAATCACAGTTGAGTTTTGCTAGAAAAAGGAAGGGGACAGGGGAAACAAATGCGTATTTTCTAGTTTGATTCTCTTTCTTCTTGCTTTGATTCTGTCGTGATTGTCATTAGAATAATATGAAAGAAGTTTTAGATTTGATTTGAGACCACTGATTATATTCATGCATTCTCACCTACAACAAAAATTTTGTCTGCTTGTCAAACTCACTGAACAATTTATAAAAGGAAAATACATTAAAGGTTTTTGTTTAGTTTTTTTTCCTGTTGGGTTGGGTTTTTTTTGGTTTTTTTGTGGGGTTTTGTTTGTTTGGGTTGGTTTTTTTTTGTTTGTTTGTTTTGTTTTGTTTTTTAGGTTTTGTTTTTTTCTTTCTTCTGGTATGTGAAACAGACTGTGCCAAGCCTTGCCTTGATGAAAGAAGAGAGTCCACACTTTGGGTCTGAAAGAAAGGTGGAGCACTATTTAAAAGGAATATTAGCAGAACACCATTTTGCATGTAATCCTAAGCCTCATGAATCAACAGAATTCTGTTCTTTGACCAGTGCACCCACAGATCCAGCTCTTTATGAACATTACATATGTGGCGTTGATGAACATTACTTATCAAATCTTTGTTACTAGAATCCAATATTGTTCTGTCCCCTTACCTGTCAGAAAACAAAAAAAGCCGCCAAATACTTAAGCACTCCAAACCAAGGAAATTATAATAAAGAGATGGAGAAAGCTCTTTCTTAAGTTGTCTGAAAGGATGCAGAACAAAACAGTAAGGGAAGTAAAGAAAATCTTCATTAAAAACAACAGGTATGGAAGAAAAATTAAAGGGTCTGTAATTTTTCTCAGGATAGAAAAAAATCTGTGTTTGACAGCAAGTTAACAAATATTTCTACTTCAGTTCATGCTGGTGGCAATTATTTTCCCAGTGTGTCCCCTTGTCTTTAATAACTTGATTACTGAAAACGTTTTCCTTTTCTACCCCATGTGTAAAACTCTGGCAAACTGTTTGACCACAGGAAATTTGTAAAGCAACATCAGGACATTCAAAGCACAACTTAAGGTGAAGAAAACACCTTTTCTAAACTCAGTCAAGGATTACAAATTACAGGAAGAATAAGGATAGAAGAATGCATTCCTCACCCCAATATGTGGAAAAAAAGCCATCAGATGATTCGAAACAGCATTTCCAGTCTGTAGACCCATGATCTTTCACTACTCAGGTAAGGGATTTGATGCCAGAAAATACCATTCTAACTATCTTGTCCAATATACTGCAAAACAGGCCTGCAAACTGTTGTCAAGACTACAGGTTACATAATTTAAAAGATACTCAGTTTTCATTTACACGAAGGAAACTCCTATCAATTAGCACCACTGATAATATAACTGTAAAAAGAAATAAAAATAAAATCTGGATGTTATTCTGTGGATGATACAAAATTCCTAGGAAAATATCCTTGGGATTCTCTCCCCTGAGAGACAAAGAAAATTCCTCTCAGATGAGATAATTCCCGCCTCGAAGACCCCTTATCACTTAAGATTTTTATTGGTGTTTAAGTTAGCATAGTGATTGGTTTCTTGTTAGAGTGTTAAGTGAAATATAATTGGATATTGTGTTTAACTCGTAGCTTCTTATTGGTTATTTTCTCAATCCTCCTGAAAAGTATAAATATCTCTCCCTACCTGAAATTAACGTACTTTGTAGTTAGAATCCCCTTTGAAGAATAAACTGTCTTTGGAACAATTCAGCTACAGGTCTCAGTCTTTGTTCCTCGCTGGCAGGTAGCCAAAAGGGCTACCTGAACTCCTCTTAGCTATCTGGGTTCAAGTAGCACCTTTAGGGCTAGAATAAAACCTAGCCTTGATCAACGCTACATAGTGGCGTCCCAAACGTAATTTAAAAGATACTCAGTTTTCATTTACACGAAGGAAACTCCTATCAATTAGCACCACTGATAATATAACTGTAAAAAGAAATAAAAATAAAATCTGGATGTTATTCCTAGTTCATGATTGTCTGACTGACTCTGCTCTCATGCCTTTGGCAATTTCCCCAGTAAGATGGAGCAAAAATAACAAACATGCCTGTCCTAGCCACAGTAATAGGTTTATTATAAAAATGTGGCAAAATGAAAACTTTCACACAAATGCCTCTAAATCTAGGTGATTATTACTAAATGAGACCTCAGCACTCACCTAGCCACAGAGACAGAAACAACAGTCATTCTTTCCAAGCTTGTGACAGTAAAATCTCTTTACTGTGCTTTGAAAAAGCTACTTTGAATATTCACTCTCAAGGGACGAAGAAGGAAAACCCAAGACCCAAACCCAGGTGTCAAAGACACTGCCCACTCTTTGGTCTGCTCCAGTCCACCCAAAGCAAACTGTTTATAGAGATCCCCAGTTCCAGCAGGAATCCTCACTGTGCAGGTATGACAGATGGATTAAACCCCTAAATACCCACCCAATTTACCGAAGCTCATTTGCCCTACTACTCCTACAGAAATAGAGAGATTGGCTGAGTTTTAAATCTGCAAAAGGCTCTTTCTATATGCCTTTCTGATCAAGCCTATTTACAGGAAATAAGTGTTATGAGCATATAAAAATAAGACACTCAGTTAGGGCCACTCAGAAAGTCTGCCCATGGCAGGCAATTACACCTTTCACACATAACCTACATAACTGTTTAACCACTCACTGGTAAAGAAAGTGTAGACACTAAGGGCTAACCTCAGGGCAGAAGAGCAGGACAGAATTCGCCTTTCTGCACTCCACAGAACCCTGGTAGTTTTATAATCTTCCAGCTTTATACAAGGCTGCTAGATCTCTCTTAGATGCTGGCAACTAAGCCAATGAAAAGAACAGGCACATCAGAAGATAGCTGTGAGAGGACACTGGCATCACTGCATATCCTTCTACACTAAGAAGCAAATTAGGAGACACAGAGAGACAGAAAGAAAAAGGAACCATGTGAACCACAACTGGGAGGCAAAAAAAAGAAACAGCTGTATTCAGAGAGAAGCTAGAGACTAGCAATCAATGTGCTGCATCAAAAAAAACACTGTGTTTTGTGGTCAGAAAAAGATACTGAAGAGGAGGAGGCTGGATTCATACATTTATTCCCATCTTTGTCACTGATACACTTTTCTCTCCAGTTTTGATCTGACTGCCCTGTGTAACAGCAGTAATTCAGACCAGTAAAGTCTGAATTTCAGAAATGCTTAGCACTGTAATTCTAAATTCTAAGACAACACGTGCTACATGTATTCAAATGCTCTGGGGGAAAACAAACAAGCAAATTTAAAAAGCACAAGTCTTTAGTTCTTACCTAACCTCACTGAGATGCTGTGGGGATTAATTAACTAATGTCTGTAAAATGTTTAGAGATTCTCAGGTAAAATCCTGCAGATATCAGAAAAATCATTTAAATCAAATGTCATATAACCATTGAATGGTCTTGGGGAAAGACCATACTCACAAGTTACAAAGAAACAGTAGGTTCGCTAAAAGTACAGGGGAAAAGTGGACAATCAAAGAAAGACTTAGCTTGCTTAAAAACCTTAAGACATTCTCCCCAGCTTTTGAAGTCAAAGTTCAGTGAAAATGAGAGTAATAAGACTAGTGTAGGAAACAGTCCTTATTTGCCATGATGGCACACACAGGAGACAAAAGCAGGACCAGAAGAGATGACAGCAGCACCAGCTGCCCACCACTCTCACCCCCGCCCCTTCCCCACACACCCGCACGCACACATAGATTGCCATCTTTCACCCGATTAATCCTCTCCCAGGACAGATTAACGCTTATCTGCTCAATATCCATCTGCTTTGTGATTTCAGGAGATTGTAACCAATCCCAAGGCCTTATCAGCGTCTCTCCCCCCATAGGCAGATGGGAAAAGATGGAAATCATCGTGTTCTATTAGCAATGGCAGTGACAACAGGCTAACACAGCTGCCTCTTTCCCTTGTTCCCTCATTCAGGCTCCACAGCACAGAAAGACTGCAGCATGGCAACACAGGCAAAGCCACCTTCTCCCTCTGCTTGCTATTCACCTGAATTAATGAGTCTAGAGGGGACAGCAACAGCTAAATGCTTCTTCCTAAATAAATTTAATACAGGAGCATTGCTGTCTCTGCCCCAGCTAAAAGATCAGAATGGATTAGGCAGACAGGAAGCTGAAAGGAAAGCCTTGAACTATTAAGATTTAGGCATTTCAACCATCTGCAGATGTGCAGCACAGAAACCAGTAAACAGACCTGCTACAGCAGTGTGTTATTCTCTGGTCATCCACTATAGTAGGTGAAACAACACACATCCATTCTCTGGACATCCCTACCTAGAGGTTGCTTTCTCTAGCTCTCCAGTGCTGCATCCTTTAATCAAAACACGGGCAAAGTGGGAAAATAAAATGACATCAAAGTGCACAGATTATTTGCAAAGGAAACATGTCTTCAGCTGTACACCTAAATGGAGCTATGGCCTTTACGTTCACACAAATGAAAGAAATTGATTTCTGCCCTTCCATGTTCCTCATCCTTTTATGTTCAGTCACGAGAAAGAGTATAGTAATGATTTTATTTGCAGAAATCTAAAGGAGGGAAGGGAAACAAATCTTTCTAAAGGAACATAATCCCATTAAAAATATCAATGCTGTTTAAATATATCTCACTCTGTATTTCTTGAAGTAATATTCCAGCCTCCTATAATCAAAATATACAAGACAAATGTGACGGTGAAAGAAAAAAAAATAAAATTAAAGTTTCCCATCACTGTTAGAAGGCCCTATAAGTTCTTCTGGTAGTGTGTGTTCTTCCCATATTTCTCTTTATTCATCGGAGCCACACAAGTGGCTTAAAACAGACTTCTACTAAAATGTTTAGTTAAGCACAACAAAACCCACTCTAGAATGAATAAGGTGATTTAAGAATCAAAGTAAAATCCCACAACCTGATTAGATTTTTGAATACTGAATACTTGCACCAAATTGCTTACAATCCACAGACGAAGCAGTAATTCTTAACATGCAAACACAACAAGCAAATTCATATTGGATTCTGTCTGGCTGCCCACTGCAACTCCTCAACAGAAATATCTATAATCCCAGAGCACTGACACAGCAATACTTAAAACCTACATAAATATATTATTAGTCAGTGAACAAAGATCTCAAATCCAGAAGGATGTGTAAGCCTGAAGTCATACCTGGCACTTCTTCTTGGAAACAACACAAGTTTTCTAATTTCAAGGAGAACCGGTGAAGGAAACCACTACAGAGACAAAACATATACAGGAACTATCTGAGCAAATCCCAAAGCACTTTTCAAAAGATGAGTATTGAAATGTAGCATATTTTATGGTGAAATGTGATAGCTCTTTATACTAAAGTGGGGCAATAGCACAAAACTGCATTAGAGAGAAAAATGTGATTTTCTAATCTGGAATTCTGCCCAGAAAACTGTGTCTAAAATCTCTTCTTTCATTAAATGACCTGATGGACTCTTTAGAACCTCCAAGTGGGAGTTCTGTACATTTCCGCATACACAAAAACTCAGTGGTAAATGTGCTATTTGAAAAAAACAAAACAACAAAAGGAAACAATAAGAACACAATGGACACTGTACATAAAGTAGACAGGGGCTGTCTGAAGAAGCAAATGAAAATGTAAGAATACATTAGGCTGTTTCTAAAAATGTCCTTAATACACATACAGAAAAGCTCTATTCCCAAAAGGTCACCTGCATGCTGCATCCAAACAGCAAAGCCCACAAAATACAGGAGACATAATGTTTTTAATAATGTAAAAAGTCACCATATAGCAGGTCAATGATCCATTAACACTCCTGTGACAGTCCTTTGTTCCAGTCCCTTATGAACTGAGGCAATAGTTGGCTGAGACTATGCTACTGATCTTATACTGTTCTTTTAATAAATATGGACTTCTCTCTGCAATTGTAGGGTAAATAGAGTGTCTTACAGTCTTTAGTGCAATTATGCTCATAATAAACCTGAAATAGTATTTAATCAGTCTTTCACAGATGAGGAATGAGGTATTTTAGCCAGCTGAATCTCATTGTTTCCCATGGGTGACAGATACTTAAATGTATTTCAAGGTCTCAGATTTTGTGAATAAGAGGAAAAACGAGAGAAAAAAAATAAATCCCAAAATTAATCTGCTGGACACTAGGGAGTGCACATCCCAAAAATGGGCACAGGTCTCACCTGCTTTCTACCATTCAGTGCAGACTGAGAATTAAGTACATACTGTATCTCCTCTCCAATCATAGATCCTAGGAGCAAAAGTATGACCATTAAGGAAAAGTAAGTTCAAAGACCTCTCTGGAATTTTGTGTTGTAGGTATCTTTTTCAGAAGCACAAGTCATGAAAGAAGAAATTCCATGAAATCTAGCCTCAGGGTGGCTTTACCTCACATGGCATGTACAAAGGAAGGAAGAGAGAGGTATAAACTGTTCCCTTTGGACATTGAGCGTCTAGAAGAACTTAACTCTAACGGCAATTCTGTGAGAGAATCTAGATCTGTTCTATGAATAAAGGACATGTGCACAGGGCTTCTCTGGATTTGCAAAAAACTTTGGTCTTGCTCTCCTGTGAGTGCTGACCAGCTTCTGTTCCAAGATGAAAAGGTGTAGCTCCTTCAAACATGAGCCTGAAAAATAGAGCACAGCTCCAATGGGAGCTATGAGACTTTGTATTCCTGCCTAACATCTTCCTTCTGTCACAGAGAGGGAAAACACAGTCTCACGGTGGGGCACTGCTGCTCTCAGAAGTAAATGTATGCATTATGAATGACTGATTTAAGGATTCACAGCAGAGGACATCCTCTACAACATAATCACTTGGTAACCTTCCTCAGCACCTATTAACATTTCCCCTGTTCCCCACTTCAAAGCTTGTAAAACAATCATAAATATTGAGTAAACATACTAATACGTTTTCTAAAACAGCCTGGAAAAGGCTTTGATTTGATAGTATGTAAGAGAAATTATTAAGCTTTAACTCTTGCCAAGTATTTTTAAATGATTCTTGAAAGAATTACTGAGTTGAAAGAAGAAAAAACTCATTTCAGGTCAGCTTTCTAGGCTACAGTGCTCAGTGCTAGCCAGCATATGCCATTGCCTGAAGGAATTATCCTAGCCCTACTCCAAAATATAGTTTCTGATGTAACTTTGGCAATGCTCAGTTCAGGCACTTACAGGTTATTATCAAATTATATCATGTTATGATCAGTTTATGTCAGGTTGACATGTAAATATTCTGACTGTTTTTGCTTACTTGTTTGCTGGTAAACAAGTCTACTGAATTATTTTTAACCCTACAGTCAAGCTTTAGTTATGAAGAATTTTCTGTTTGTCAGTTCTATATAGGCACCTTTGACATCATCTGCCCAAGTCTGGGTTTGTGGGATTTTTTAATTAGTTTGAAACATTCAGGAAAATGTGATGGGTTTTTTACCCTCCTTTCCATGAAACAGTTCCATATTTCTGTCACTGGTCTCACTAAGAGCCACATTACATGAGCTAACATGGTCCTTTCTAACACTGCCTTGCCTGTCTGATTGCTCCCCATAGGAAGACCTGCCAGATACAGATTCAGATACTCCAATTTGCACCAAAACTCCAATTTGGTTTGAGGAAGTGGACAGTGTTTTGGATTACACTGTGTCTAGAAAATAATGCTGTGGTGAAAGTTATTTCACAACCCCCAGTGAGCTCTTCCCACTTCCTTCTCACACTGTATGTTCTCCTTGCCCTGCTAATTGACTCCACTGAGGCAGTGCTCATGCAGCACCATACAGCTCATACAATGTAGTTCCTGATTATGAAATTTAGTATTTGCATAGTTCATCTGGAGCAAGAACTTCCACTTTCCTCAGGCACTGCAGACCATCGGAAAACCTTGCAAAGACAGTGGTCAGCGCTTTAAGGAAGCAGCAGTTCGAGTTAATCATCAATACTTGCTCTCCTTTTTTTCCTCCAGCTGTATCTTCAGTCACCTAGATTGATTATTCTTTCTCAATTACATCTCATTCAAGCCATGCAATAACAGCTGTTTCACAAGTACCTAATGTCTGCAATCCATGGCTTCACATTAAACCTCCACTTATATTCTACATCTTTTATCTCCTTTCCTCACTCCTTTTTCTTCCATTACATCTTGTTCAGCACAGCTTGTTAACAGTACAGCTTGTTATCACACACTTGGTTCTTGCCCCTTCTCTGTTCTCTTAACAAGCATCTCAACACATAAGCAGACTAGCAAAGACTTCTAACTCCAATAACTGCAAACACTGAGGTTGCTTGTGTATGTCTGCTGCCTCAACTTGTGTCTTTAGTCTGTCATCTCCTCACATTAAATCTATCATCCCTTTACACAGTTAATAACATCACATACAAGCAACACAACTGTTCTCTTACTCTCATTCTCAATTCACAAGCATGAAAGATGTACAGACTGGTGCACTGCAGGATTTGTAAAGTTGTTCTGGTCAGCAGAGTGTCCTGATTACAGGCTCTACAAAGTGTCAATATTCTACAGCCATCAGATTAAGATTTCCTTGTTTTTCAAGAAGCAAGGAAGATTTTTCAGATGACAAACTTTATATAATCATACGGTAACTCAATGTATTTTAGGTCTTTTCCCCTATTAGATGTTACACTGAGCATAAATTGCCTACTGGGACCCCTACTCTTGCTGATTTCACACTGGTATTTGGCATAGAAATTGCACTATAGGCATTGGTCCATATTTCTTTCTCTCTCCGAGAACGGTTTGTGCTTCTCCATCTGCTCGTCTGACTGGACGGATGTCTAGGAATAGTAATGGTTCCGATTCCTTTGCCCACTTCCTACATATTCTAAGGTTTCACTGGGGAGAAGTGATGTCATTTTTCACTATTTGTTTCACCAAGAATTACATCAAGGTTAGGGTCAAAAATGGCAAGGCAGCAGCTGGCTCCTCCCTTCAGGAGTTTGGCTGTAATGCTTTCTCCCTCTTCTGAGAAAGTGCTGAGTGTAGATTTTTGCTTTGACAGGGGAGGACCTGATAATCCCCTGGTGGGTGATACCATCTGTCTGTTCAGGAACACATCTTGACATCAGAGAGACACAGAATGGGCTGATACACAATGAGCTCTGAGCCCCATAGTGCCCTCACCACTGGGTACCCACCCCACGAGGAGCCTGTAGCCACCCCCTGTAGTCACCCCCTTATCTTCTGGTAGTAAAACCATTTAAAGGATTAGAGTCTGTTCCCATTCAGTGAAGTCAATGTGCTGGTAGTAATCTGCATCAGCCAAAGTATGGTCTAGCTGATTTCTAGACTGATGCAGAATTAGGCCTCAAACAGCAAGTCCTTTTTTGGAGAACTGCCATTCTAATATAGTTCATGGAGTGAGGAGCTGAAGCTTGGAAGAGAAGCCTGGAAAAGAGGTGAGGGCAAGGAGGGGTAAAGGAGGTTAACATGCTGCAATGACAGCTACTAAATCTTACTTTCCCAATGGATGTTTTCAAGTGTATGTTTAATTGATATTCTTATGTGCCCCTGGCTACAGCACTTACTGCTTTATTCCATTAGGACTCCCAGTTTACAGCATTATGCTATTTGGAAAGATGAAACAGGTAGAATTCAGAAATAATGGAATTAATCATTCTGGTCCTCTTACCTTTCCTCCTGTCTACACCTGAAAATGTAATACTTGTTTTTCTGTCGCAGCCACTATATTACATGTCACCCTTAGGACATTTGCAGTAACTTTTGAAGAGGAAAAATAAACTTCCCTTTGCCATGGAGCACAGAGATAAAATGTTCACCCATGGGGAAGAGAAATCAATATATAGATTACAACAAAAGTATTCACAAAGGTGTCCAATCACTACAACATCTGAAGTACAAAGTGCAGGCAAGTTTGCACCAGTAAAGGCTTTTACATTGCTGGCAAAGAGCTCTTTAATAGTGGCCATCCTGCACAGAGCCAAATGAGACTCGAGTCTGCACCACTGGAGTCTCTGCCTCAGTGGGGAAGCTCACCTTTCTCAAAGTGCTGGAGCTATTAAGCCAAAATGCTATTTTGGTCACTCTGCACTGCAATGAGAAGGTTTCTGAGAGAGAATAGGTCAGCAGGACCCTAATAAACTTCCATTTTTCCAGGGAGGAGAGAGAACACAGCCCAACTGTAAGGAATAGCTTTATCCAGCAGCCTTTTCAACTTCTTCATAGCAACTAGGGAGCCCAAATCAAGGCTTTTATTGTTTTAGTGGACTCTGGTGACATTACAAATGAACAAAGTAGCAAAAGCTTCTCAGTTTGATAATTTCTAATTCAAGGCAGATATGAGTGGCTTTTCCAGCTCTTCTAAGGCAGGCAACCTTAATTCTTGTTCTTGCTCTTAATGTTTTAAAAGCAATTATTGATAAACACTTAAAACTGGACAGTTACAAAGAATGTGCCTAAAGAAAAAAGAAGCAGCCTTTGGAACTTGACTGCAGAACCTTGAGATGTACCTGTCAGTGAATCCTGTCCTAATCAGACATCCACTGTCTCCCTGAAGGAAGTCCCAACATCACAGTGAGCTTAATTTTTCCACTGGAAAACATAAATACCACATTTCTGCAACAGTGGCAGGCTCACAGTCCAATGGTTAGTACACATCTGCATAGGCTTCAGAGTATAGGAAAGGATAGTATTTTCCTTATACTTACAGAATTCCCAGAGGATGCATGTTCTTAATACTACAGGAGGAGACTGAAATACAGTTTCCTTCAATCAGGAGTCAAGAGGACTACAAGGTCAGGAAAAAGGACCTTTCTTCTAGTTAGAAGCAGGAAATTAAAATGCATACTCTAACACTAAATGTATCCATAAGAATTTACAACAAAATTGCATTATTCAAGCCCCAAAAAATTTTTGCCTACTGTCCATGACTACTACAAGTCCTACATCCTCAACCATTTTTCACCTTAAAGAGGTACTTGGGGGAGATTTGAGTACTGGAGCAAGTTATCACACTGCAATAACGCTGACTCATGGAGATTTTAGTGAAAGAATTTTGTTGCCACAACAAAGCCACAATCCTAGAAGTCCCCAGATGTCTTTAGGATGTGAAAAAAACAGCATGTACATAAAATCCTTTTATCAGCTAATAACAAATACTACCACTATTTTCTTATTTAAATGTTCAGACAACAGCTATATAGCAATGAAACATCAGTCTGAAGTTACTCCTCTCTCGCCCTTCTCCCCACTGAAATTACCATATAAAAAGCAGAGCTATTAATAGTACGTATCATTATACAGCTCTAAATATATATAAAGCTGAGGATCAAACTCTGAAAGTTACTTTGCACTATCAAACCTCATCTAAACTTACAGGATTTGCAAGCAAGCAGGCTTCTGCATCTCATGGGATAGGAACATGAAAAAACAGAAGTTTTATAACCTGCTCCAAAAAGGAGCTGTTTGTTTAATTACTTCTTTATCTTTTGGACAAATACTGTTGTTCTATGCTTCCATTTTTTGTAAATAATAAAGAGGAATTTACTATAATACTCCTCCTTGAAACAATGTCTTCTAATGACACACACAATGTATGGGTGAGAAAGACAAGTGGAGAGGGGAGAAGAGATAAAATAACTTTTCCCACTGCTAAGGTCATGGCAACCTTGAGTGCTCCTCTAAGGAAAGATCTGGTGTCCTTTCTTCAAGAGCTTACACCTATCACAAGGGTCTACTTGCAGTTAACTCTGTGAAAGCCTTCTGGCACTACAGAGCAATGCTCAGCAACACAGAGAAGGCAACGGAGTGAAAAAGGGGCAACATGACAAACAAACACACAGCAAACCTATTTCTAAAATGTGTTCAGCATCAATAAACCTCACAGATACCAGCTCCAGTTCAAAGCCTGGAAAGCCCCAGCCCCTGCTGCTATGATCTGTGCTGGGCTGTCTGTACAAAACGAAGCCAGGGCTTGACGCAGCAGACCCACAGGACGCTAAGTGCTACTGTGTAAAATTGCTTTGCAATGCACGAGTCCTGCTCAAAGCCAACTCTGTTTCCTGCACCTTGAACATCAGAAGGGATTTAATTTCCCTGCAAGGGCCCACGAGAAATGAACAATTCAATGTGCACAGTGGGCATAATCCTTGACTCTTGTTGACGCCACACAGAAATCCATTCTGTCTTCTTCTAATCCTTGCGCACAGCCGAAGCTTGCATGATGAAGCTGAAGGGACAGGAGCTATTTATAGCCTTTAATTTCATCCTGCATCAGTGGATTTTCAGGCAAAGGAAACAGAGCTTTTAGCTTGTTTCCCTTTTTAACCTGTTCAGCGCTCACAGCTTGGAGAAGTCAAAATGGTTTTATTTCAGAGTCATTTAATGGTTTCAAGGAAATAAATATCCAAAAAATAGGTCAAAAACGCTAACGGTTCAAAGGCACGATTTCCTCACAAGTCAGGAGAGATGCAGGGTTTCCCACTGCTGCCCCTACAGCTCTGCAGATGTAGTGTAACAAGGGGATATGCAAGCAATGTAGCTCCCCACGGCTTCAAGGGCTATGCAGACAAACAGCAAACAGGATGCACATTCTACTACACTTGGTCCTCAATTCCCATTTTCTGGTTTGTTTTCCGTTTTCCCTCTTTCAGCTGTGTAGTCTCCTGCTCCACTGACACCCTTTTCACTGTGGTCACACCATTAGAGCAGATGAGTTCCATGCAGGTACACAAAGCAGACTGAGAGCTGCCTGCATGAGATAAGACACCTCCAGAGAGACTGGAGCCTCTTAAGCCCCCTAATCCACCAGGCATGCAACACTCACTCGAAAGCAGACCTGAACAACTCACAACAGCTAAGACCTTGCACCAAGTTCACACTTTTTGTCTGCATTTTTACAAGCTCATTGCCTATTCAGTGTTTTTCTCATTACTTTTGTTCCCTGGGATTTGACATTTTAAATCTAGGATGGGATCTATTTCGCTTTGTCGGGCATGAGTGAATCAGACACAGGGCATCTTTTTTTCCTTCCCATGTGCAGGGGAATAAATTTCATAAACATGTTTCTACCAAAAGCTGTTGGTGAACATGAATTTGTCTTTGCTTTGTCTACAAAGCCCCATTCCAGCAAAACTGTATAGCTTAATGTGCATTTCTAAAGCACATGTAAGAAGTAACATTAAAAAGCAAGAACAAATTCTTTATAATAAACACTCATTAAAACATCCGTAATTTGAAATCAGGAAGAAACTAAAACAAATGCCAGCGAGAAAATGAAAAAAGAAGAAATCTAGGTATTAAAATCACATGGTCCAACTGATTAACAAGTTGCTGATTTAGCCATGCAAGTTAATACTTGTATAATTAAGTAGTATATCTATCCCAGTGATCACTCTACTCAGCCATGGCTGCCTGGCTACTCCCATGTAATTGATCTGAAGCAGTCCTGGCCCAGGGGTGATGGATAACTGTCTGAGATTAAGGAGTAGGTTTTGACCCACCTCAAAACACAACACTCAAAAAGCCTAGCTGAACAATTTACGTTTCAGATGAAAATCCCAAATTTGCACTCTGCTAAACCACAGGAACCAAAAATAAAAATCAGTAACAGAAACCAAACCATGAGGCAAATCCAAGCTGCACCAAGCCTTTTAACAGAAGACCAGCAGCACATCATCACACTGAGTGACAAGCAGAAAGTCAGAAACACCAGAGGTGGGACATGGGTGTGAAGTAAACTAATTGTACTTCTGCACTACAGCTACAAGACCAGACCAGTGCTTTTTCTAAAATTAAAAAAAAACCCCAGACCTGGAAATCAGTTTTTGTCACCTCACATACTATAAAGAAAAAAATTTCAAAGCTTTGTTGTGTTTTCTTTTTTATTTTTTTTTCTAGCTCAGACCCCATGGGAGTTAATTCTAATGTCTGAAAAATACCAATACATCCTTCCTTTTTTGCCCTCCTTCTCCCTTTATACTTCCCCTCTCCTTGATCTTATCTTAATTCCTGAAGAGCCTCTATGGGGGATATCCTTTAATTTTAAAACTAAACTTACTACACCAACTGACTGATGGTATAAATCCGCAGCTTCAACAAAGGCCACAAACTTTTCTAATTGGTAATCAAAGTATGCTATATCTTTATTTTTTATCTTTTGGTAAGTTTTTAGTTTTTAGGATTACAAATTCACCCTTATTTCCTACTCAAATGTTAGTATTCACACTGGGTCAGGATTTTTCAAATCAGTTTAAGAAAATTAAGCACCCTATGGCCATTGCCCTTCAAAAAGAACAGATACGTTACTCTCTCAGGAACCTAAAAAAATCCTACATGTAGTCAAATCCTTCTCTCAATTACACTGGTGAAGCAGTAGACTTATCCAGAGTGGTTTTGCAGATATGTCACAGAGGCCATGAGCTCAGATTTAACTTCTGGAGAGTGACATGTACAATCTTTCCTGACCTGCAACATTTGAGGAAGTATTGATCAGATTAAACTACTGGACTGGAATCAAGACAGGATTTTGAAGAGAGACATACATGTACATATACAAAAATAAATATAAAGCTATATAAAAAAACAATACTTTTAGTTACAATACTATTCTATATCACTGGACAGCATTTCCCCAAAAAACAGCAATGCGCCTCAATGCAACTGTTCTGATGTTAACTTGGAATACACAGTTTATATGAAAAAAATCTTGTATCTTGCTCTTCCAGCCCACCCAAACATGCAGTGCTGCAATTCCTACATATTCCTCACAACCTGGCCCTCAAATAGAGCATCTACACTGAATGAACAAAACAAGGAATCCCTTGAAGCCATGGAAGAAAAGTCCAGAAGAACAAGTCTGTTTGGGGAGGAGGGGAAAGCAAATTCAGTAGATATTTAGAGATAAATTCCCTGACCAGACTCGAAAAAATAAATGAAAAACCATTTTTTAATGAGCATCTTGTCTGAGATGGTTGGAACTTTTCTGTGAAAGAGCCAATGTGATTTAGATAAAGGCTTAGGCTTTAATAAATAATTTCTCCTCTCCTCATCTACCTGCTCCATTAATCTGGCCTTCCCTCTCCTGCCAGATCTCCTAAGAGGACATAATCTCCCAGTTGTGACATCAGTGTCTGCTGCTGTGGGGAATGGCTGGCAATACCACTAATACAGGATTATGGTCAGCATGTGGCTGTGTGTGCCAAGGCAAGCACACGGATGTGGGGAATGACCCTGAGCTGCATCCAACTGCTTGCCTCTATTCAACCTCACCACTGGAATAACACACCCCATAGGGTCGTGGAGCAGGCCTGCAGGAAGACACTGCCTCTCTGCAGGAATAGCCATCCCACTGGAACTGATTCCACACAGGCATCTGAAATCTTGCATGGTTTCTACATCCAATCTCTGTACAGAAGCAAGTTTGGGAAGCTAGGCTGTCTATCCTCATTGAATGGCAAGTCTCTGCTGGGCCTCATTTCATCATTATCCCTATTTTCCTGTCCAGTATTTGCATACCTGAAAACAGATGGATTCCACGGAAGCCATTCCTTCCTTATTTATTCTACAGACTATGTCCATGTCTTTACTGACACATTTACAGAACAAGACAACAACATAAGAGTAGTTTTCTGACTGAGAACATGGCCCACTGAGTTCAGTATCCAAAACTGAACAATTAAGCCTGGCAGATCTAGCCCGAAAATTTTGCACAAAACCAGGGTAAACCTCATCAACATCCCGAGTTTCTTCATGACCCAAATCTAAGTGAAAATCTGCTGGCATAACCCTTCCAAATGTACTACATCTCTGACATAAGCACAGCATCCACATCTGAAACAGAAGTCATCTGAATTCAAACCTCCCTGCCAATAAAAAACAACATAAATATGGGAATCAAGTTTCATTTTGTGTGTAAGATTGTACATGTGATGACAAACAGGAAGAGCACACTCCAGTTTTAGAAGTATAAATAGTAAATCACATATTGTTTAAATAATCCAGTATATTGTTTAAATAATACAGTATACATCCTAAAACTAAAATGACTTTTCAAAAAGGGATCCACACATCAACCTTGAATAAATGTAGTTATTGCTACTGCAACTCTCTCTCCACTTTCAAGAGAATATTTTAAAGTGATTTTAGGCATAAATAAGGAGTAACAAGAATCAACCCCAAAGAAATTTCCTGATTTTGTCCATAGACCTTCAAGGAATATTATCCTTGCCAGGTATTCATTTATAGAGTTGGTTATGAATGAGTAATGACAGTAACACAAGACACTTCTGGGACATAAGAACCAAATCTTCATTACATGGAGAAACACAAGGAGGCAAAATGAAGAGCTAATTCCTGCACAGTCTGCAGTTCAGAATGGCTTCTCAATCTATGCTCCAAGATATGCTGTCTTTTTGTGTGTTACTGCAAACCCTTCCAACATAATGAATAATTAAAACCAGCTAGATTACATGATATATCACATTAATGATGAGAAAACAGGCATTTATATCATCTGCCCACTACTCACTTTTATTACCTATAGCACTGCTGACCCCAGTCACCTCCTGAGTGTTATTCCCATTGAACCTACGCTCTACAGCCTGAAGCCAAGAGGACTAATGACATATAGCTTAAAACAGAAGTCATCAGCAATGCCAGCAGTGCTCTCCAGTTGGGAACTGCAGCAATACCACTTGTAACTGCATCTGCCTCAATAACCACACAGGCTCTGAAAAGGCTGCTTCTCAGATTTTTCACAATAGCACGCTCCTTGGCATGGAGCAAGTGTGGCAAAACTTAGTTCCACAGATATCAGATCTCACCAGTTTGTGAAAGTGTGGTAGGAACAGAAACTTGATTAGCAACCCTGCAACCAACATTCAGTGCAATCTGTCTTCTTTTCTGAAGAACAACATCAATCCTCACAGATTTGCCAGGAAAGAGAGGAGGGGAAAAACCAAAGTGGAGAGACTTTCAGTGGTAGCGCATATCTGAACTTAGATTTGCTATGAGTAGTATGTATAGTATCCATAGTAAAGAAATCAGACTGAAGTAAGTCTTCAATTAGTTTGTGTAGTATCTAAGTATAATACCAGTAAGAGAGGAATATTATATCAAGAGAAGAATTAGCAAGCCAATTAGCTCAAAAACTATTTGTGAGAAGTAGCATTTCTCTTCTCTAAAAATTATTTCATCTTGTTTCTATTGCATGCCAGCCTTTCCTCAAAGACTCCTTTCCCATTTTCTCGGCTATGTAAGAAAAACAAAAAGTAAAAAATATCACAGATCATCATTTCAACTATTTACAGGACAGTCAATCACACAAAAACCACATGTGTGTCCGACACATCTGCCACCATCCTGCAGGCAAACAAAAAAAAAAGGATCCAAGACACGCAATACAACAAGACTTTCAGCATGTGAGTTGCAATGATGCATTTGCAACACAGCATCACAGCTACAAGCTGCCCTACAGGGGCACAAGCAGATGGCTTGATATTATTCCCCAGACCTTGGATTGCCCAGTGGTAATAGGGCTGTAAATCACCACCTTAAAAAATTCAGACTGGAAGTGTAAATGTGTGGGTTTATTTCTCTGTCAAAATGTGCATGGTATATCTATATTGCTGTCCATTGTACAAATATTTTCTTTTTCCAGATGCTCTACATGTAATGTTTTGGCTTAACAGCTGGCCAGCCTCCAGTAGCCCAGAGAAACACTACCTGCTTATAGACATCAGTCAGAAATGTAAACCACACTTCAGAAGGAAGAGACTGGACATGGATTCAGATTCTCTAAATGTTGAATGAAGTATCACCTCAACTCTCAAACTATCATGATCCTATCAGATATATATGAAATACAGCAGAAGAAATGTTACTTTCTCTCTCCTTCCCACAACAGCTAAATCTCTTCTTAACCCCTAAACTCTCCACTGCTTATACAACAACCTGGGCTATAACTAACTCCAGATTCCCAACACCACCAAACTGCACTGCACTTTGCTACCTTATCTCTGCCCACTCCAAAGATCACTGAAGTCAGTAAAATGCTATCTGTTGAGAGCAATAGCTGTGGATCAGAATTTTCAGACTCCAGGAAGTTTATCCAAGCTCTCATCTGGTACGTTTTTCTGGGTTTTTTTCTCTAGATTGAATCTGAGACATTTTAGATAATATTGATGTTAATCTGGGACTGCAGGCAGCAGAGGTGGCAGCGCTGAATAATTAGGCTTAAATATCCTACTAAAGGATGAATTATTTAATCTCTATCTTATTATAAAACAAAGACTAAAATGGAAAAGGATTGATTTCAATAGGTGCTGCTGATAATATTTAACAATTTGAAGTTTGAAACTGAAGAAATATTTTTCTTCCAAGTGGGTTATGGACTAAAAGTTGATGAAAAATTTTAATGTACAGAACAACAGTGAACCTAAAAAAAGAACTGGATCAAAAATGGAGCAACTCTTGAAGTGGCAAGGGGAGAGAAAACACTACTTCTGCACAGCTAGAAAGATGACAACATTATTTAACACATGAAAAACGAGACACAAATTCAGAGTTTCTATAACTGGTGATGTCCCAAAGATATATTATATTTCCTTTTTATCTCACTTCCTCACCAAGAGCTATAAATGTCACCTTCACTTCCTTCTCTGTCTCTACAAGGTCAGGGTGCTTTACACCCTTCTTCCTGGGATGACTGTGAATCTTGCCTGTTCAGCACACTGCCACAGAGACTATTGATCTCTGCAGTTGTACCACAGTCAATGACAGCCCCCCAGGAAAGTTAGTTGGAGAAGTCTGCCCAACTAGAGGAATATAGGAAGGAAAATATCTGAAAGTAAGTGTGATTATGGAAGGGGCTTCAAGAATCATCTCCTAAGAGAATTTCGAGAAAGAATGATGAAAACCAAACATGCACACTGTTTTGGTAGTGACCAAATTCAAAGGAAAGAGATTAATAAACAATTCAGTCAACATCCAACTTGTCTCCCAAGTTAGCCCAACAAGACGAGAATGCCTGTATTTCAGTATGGCTATTCTAACAAGCATTAAGCATGAGGCACCCAAAAAATTGCCTGAATGTCTTTAAAGAACAGAGAATGCTAATGCTTTAAGGCCAAATGATAAACTTCTAATAGCCAGTACTGAAATCAGTTGCTTAATCACTCCTTAATAGTGAACTGGTTTTTGGAAGTCTAATAACTTAAAATCACCAAGATTTTAAATACCAGTCCTGAATGAAAGATGTTGGAAGATATTCTTTGCTATTAAGTCTATAAATAGACTCAAAATTTAACCTAGTTTTTAATTCTCACTGATATGCCCAACAAGACAATTAAAGTGTTTTTGCAGATAGAGAACAAGTTTTCTTAATAAGCAGCTCAGACAGCAAAATCTCCAGTCAGCTCATAACTGCTTCATTAGCACATTCAGCTTAGGAGTCAGGAACAATTGCTTATTTGAATTACTTACCTAGCTTAGTCCTTTTTTTCAGAAAACTTAACAGTTAAAGATTAATCCAAATTAAATGCATTTATCCACTTGCATTATAAACTTGGAGAAAAATTAAGAGATCCTGAGATGTAAGAAGCACTGACATTTAGAATCACCAACACCATCCATCACTGAAATCAATGTAAGCGTGAATCTGGGGAATTATTCCATGAACCAGTGAGCAGATGGATAAACCTTCTTAATACCACATTCAGGGTCTCCCTAACAATACAGCACCCTGATTTTCAGTTTAGGAAACAAAGGGAACAGGCAAAAGGTAAGAACTATGGTAAGCATAAATTCAGGTTAGGAGTAAATGGGAAATTTGGACTTTTCTCATTGTTACAACAAAAAGACACTCAAACCTGGCTACTCCTTGTGTTCTTGCATGGATGACACCGTGATACTGCCAAGTGTAGCATGTTGCACTTGGAATTGGGCCTACCCAACTGCATTAAAATTCTGATTAAGAACACTAAAGATTAGATTTATAGCCCATCCTACACTGACTGTCAAACACTGTCAAACTAAAACCGGAGGCTATGACATCACCCTATGAGTAAGAAGAGCACAAGAGCAATAACAGCTCTGTGTCAGCCACAAATGTGACATTTTTCAGGAGTGGGGAAGGGAATGAGTGGATGCATCCGCACTTGCCTGAGCAGACAGGCAGGCACATACACAAAGACACAAATCTATCCTTGTGCCAACAGTCACTGCTCTGTCTTCCTCGAGAAGCTACACCCACTTATGTTGATTTGCTCTGCAGATACTTTTAGAACCAGATCAACCTGTGCAAATCCACAGAACCATGAAATCCAGTGGAGCAGTGCCAGTGTGCAGCAGAGGAGAATCTGAATCTTGATGTACCTTTGACTGAAGGGTTTTACAAGGGAGGGAATTCCTTTTCTTTCAGCTTATTTAAATGGCCTGCAGTTACTATGGTTACTCTTAAGGCATTTGAAATCTGATTGCATGATGCAATTGGTGAAATGACAAGGCACAAAAACTGATGTTCCTATGAAACAGGCCGTTTACCCAGGACAGAAGACCAAAGACTGTAAATAGCTGATGGGGAGGATCTCATATTTAGCCTATTGGCTCCACCTCAAACACTTTTCAGTTCTATCAAATTAGCATTTCCACTGTAGTTCTCTTGGTGACATGGGGCACAAGTGCTTTTGTTTCAACAAAGCCTACTGTGTGAAGTTCACTTCACTGAGGCTTTAAGACAATAGAGAAATGCCATTCAAAGAGCAAGAAACAATGAGCTATTATCTCTCTCATTTATCTGGCCTATCCATCAGACAGAGAGCAAGAAAATCTTGTTGCTTTAAGAAATTATGTCATAAACTGCAGAAGAAGCAGCACACACTCTCCTTTCTCATCCTGCTATGGTTAGCTGAGTGTTAAGGAGACTTCCTCTAAGTGTTTAGGCTTGTCCATTTTCACTCTCAGGCTTTATGAAAATACTGTACCCAGCATTGTAACAAATGCCTTGTTAAGCTATAATGAGTTAACGAACAGAATATGGGAACACAGAAGCGGCCCATGATCTCATTCGAGCACAGTTACTTATATAAATACCAGTGTAGACATTTTCAGCCTAATAAAACCTGTAATTTCAATAATGTTGAAAGTGTTGGTGTAACTTTTTTTTTAATCCACATTCATTTTAATTCATTAACCTGCCCCAGGCTGACTACTCAATAGCTTACCATCTCTTCTTCATCCTTAGCCTGTGTGACAACAAAACAAGGAAAGAGGTGAAGGCAGAAGGAATTGTATGTTATATGAAATCTAAATGATGGATTCAGATAGATGTTTTCCATTATTGAAAGGAACTGAAGCATTACTTTTCCAAACTACAAGAGTGCAATACTGATTTAAAAAAATACAAATCAAATGCAAAATAGAAAGACAGTCCTGCTTTTTTTTATTCAACAACTACGACCGAAGTTGAGGATGCCCAGTTTTGCCCTGTAGCAGAGGCTGCCATGATGACACCTCCATGGAATTGCAGTTTCAGGCTCTCATCCTACATCACTGATGACCCAGAGAGCTGAGCCACTGACTTCACAGCTCTAAGAAGAATTAAACCTTTAGGTCTCAGCGCAGTTGCCATACACCACAGGAGTAATACCAACTGAAGGTTTCTGGCAGCAAGGGACACAAAAGTTCATGGTTAAAAGCTGTTCCCTTGGCATTCTGAAGCTTCCACTTTTGATATTGCCTCTCAAAAGCTGTGCCACAGTAGTAAACTTGTAATCAGTAAGATGTCTAGCATCACCTCAAACATAAGCCAAAATTCTAGAACCAAATCAAAGATCTTTGAGTGAAGTCTCAAGAGAGACAGGACTCAATGTACATTAATTTTGAAATTACATTTCAATAAAAATAACATCTCTAGGATTCACAAGTCACACTCCAAATGACAGGTGATCTCTTTTGACTCATCCTCTCCAGTACATGTCCTTAGCTCACCAAACACCTTTTAAATCTGATGCCTTCAGCTTTAACAGCAGTTTCTTGCTAAATCCACTTTAGCTACTCCCTCTAAAATTACGTACTTATGTCAGCATTGGTTTAGGGCTTGGTTTTTAAAAACTCATTCTAGACCATGGTGCTTTCAGGACTTGAGTTACCTGTTCCTTTTTATAGGACTACATCAATGGCAGAAGCAAGCCCAGAATCTACAGACAAAGCTTCACCAGTCTTTGCAGTGCCAAGAAATACTAGTACCATTCAGTTTCATTAGATACAAACTGCTGCATAAAAGGGAAAGTAAAATGTACTCCAGCCAAGTCTCTGGACTGCATAACAACACACTGAACTAAGCAGCAAAGCAACAACCATGTCCTTAAACACACCTCCCACTCCCAGTGGTTAGCAAGGCCCCAAACCCTTTGCATGTTTAATGTAGGGATCTTCACCTCTGCATATGCAGGTCATGTAAAGGCAGGAAGGAGGTCTGAGTGAGTGAAGAGGCCCTAAAGGCTTCTCCAAGCTTTTGGATAGCATGCTGTATTGTTAAGCAGCAGCAGGAGAATGAGAATCCCGGATGTACAACATCTGTCTGTGTTTCAGCAAGCAGAAGATGGCTGGCTAGGCTACAGAACAAGCAGCAGGAGTCCTTGCTTTGCCAGTCCAGCCTTACCTTATAGAAAAGCAGATGAGGAGGAACTCTTCACTCCCTGTGCCCTCCAGGTTACTGAAGACTGCACTCAGCACTGAGTGATTCTACCCTGGAGGGAAGCTGACCAATTGACAGTTCAAAAGATAAAGAAATGTTCAAGGAAATCATCACAGAATGAAATACTGTTTCTAATAATGAAATAAATGGTAGATTAACCAGAGTGACTTAAACTGTTCAGTCACAGTAACAACCTCATTTTGGTTCCCAGCATTTGTACCTCCTCTGGATTAGAAGAGTTGAAGTCATTCTTCAGTGCTAAAATAGCAGTTGTACATCTCAAAGGATACGGTGAACCACCATCATAAACACAAGAGGTATCTTTGATCACCTAAATTTTAGCTACATCATAATCTCTTACACATTCTAGTCTGTAAATCTTGCCATCCAGTCTCACAGGCTGTTCATCAAAACTGTTATGTTACAGCATTGGGAAAAAACAAAAAAAATAGGAGCAAGGGCAGGGAAGCAGACAGAAAAATTCCCATTAAAAATATACTCTGGAAGGCCATTACAGCATCCATCCAACAGCAAAATTAATTGAGTGCTGATTTAGGGGATATATTTCCAAAACATTACAGTTAACATTTCCAGCTTCCCTAAGAACTATTTGGTAATTTATGAGCTTAAGATGCTACTTTTGCAACCCAGACCAGCAGTATTGATGGTACACTTTCGCTTCTATGTTTCTTTCACAGAAGTTTTCTGGCTAGGATTCCAGGACGCAATGGAAAGGCCACAGCAGTCACTGAAAAAAAAATTGAACCTATTCATACAAGATGCTGGAAATTAAATGATTAATCAGCCATCAAAGCAGAATGTTTCAGAGGGGTTTCTACTGGTGAACCTGAATGCTGATGTTGCCAGCCTGCTCTTTTACATCTGAATATGTTTCTCAACCTGCAGAAGAGTGGATAATCCATCACGTGATATATTATTCTGATGAAACATTAAAAAAATACCAAAAATTCAGGACCACTGAAGTCACCAGAATGGGAAAATAGAGTAGCTTTGTGTTCCATTTGCTTCTTTCCTTTTAGCTGCTTTTAAAATTAAAGGGGTATTTATCCCCACAGGCCGGACACTTTCATCTCACATTCCACAATCTCTACTCATGTGCTGCTTCAGTGTTCCTCTATTTTTTGGTCTGGAAGTTAAACTCATATAGTGACTGCAAGTTCAAGTTCCAGATTAGTAAAATCTTTTCACTAATGTCACTGCAAAAACAAAGCACCTAAGTGTGTCTACCAATTCTCTAATTTTCAAGGAGTTACATCAGCAGGGAACATTTCAGGTATTATTCTCAAAACAAGAGAGCAACGGACACAGACACTCTAAAAGGCAGGGCATGGATATACTAGGCAACTGCTAAATCCACCCAATGAAAGAATTCAAGATTTTGACAACAATCCTATCCCTCATTTATCTCATTTTGCCTAAAAGCTTCTTCCCAAAAACAATCTCATTGTGAGCATTTGCTTGTATTTCAATAGCTCAAATAATTAACAAGTGTCTCATGAAGCTGGAACCTAACATGAACACAGGGTTTTGAGCATGTTTATGTGCTAAAACATCTAACACTCCCAGATGTCATTAGAAACCTCAGAGTATCTGCATTTGGAACATTCTACAGCAGCAGTTTTGGAAAGACATTAAAAGCAAAGGTTCTTTTCATCCCTTTCTCAGAATGCCTTACAGTAAACTAAAGTTCCTTGGAATAACACAAGCAATAAGACAGGAGAAAATGGCCTCAAGTTGTGCCAGGAGAGGTCTAGCTTGGATACTAGGAAAAATGTCATGCCCTGGAGCAGGCTGACCACCATCCCTGGAGACATTTAAAAGATGTCTAGATGTGTCACTTAGGGACATGGTTTAATGGTCGACTTGGTAGTACCCAATTAATGCTTGGACTCGATGATCTTAAGAGGTTTTCCAACCCAAATGAATGATTATACATCACAGGTATAGGTTAAAACGGATATCTATTTGCATAATATATACAAAACAGATATCCATTAAATTATCTATAATTACATGAGCTCAGTAATATTACACCACAGATGCAGGAGAAATTACTACGCATATAGCACCAAAGACTTTATGGAAATACATTAATTACAAATGAGAATCAGAATATCACTTAGCATTTAATCTTTTCTTCTGATCCAGAATAAAAGGCATGAGACTCTATCCCTCCCCACACATGTATAGGTGCAAGCAGACACTTTTCCTTGCCTGTTGATAAAACAGAGATATGTCTCAAGAAGGGCCCTTCAGTACCCTGACAGCTTTGACAGCCACTGTCATTACAGCTTATCAAAAAGAGGACATAGTATGATACCAGTATGTAAAAATCCCTTCCCTATTTCTGCCCTTTCCTTGACATTTCTTATCGTTTGCTGCCAACACTCTTTTACATTGTAGGATTATCACTGACAGAAATCACTTCAGAGTAAAATTTATAACAAATTAAAGACCTGGCTTTCTTATGTCATCATTAATTTAGAGAGTCATGAGTTTCATAAAAGCACAAAATTCACTAAAGGTCACATCCACTGTCCAAAGAAGTCTAAACTGTATTTTCAATGAATTAAAATCTGATGGGTATGGATGAAACCCTAAAACTATAATAGGAAACATATTTCATTAAGAGATCACTTAAGAAGATCATAACCCACTTCAAGGACTAATTTGAAAGGTCTTTATTTTAAAAGTAACTTTATGGTACGACCAGCTTTACTAGTAAATTGTATGGTCCCTTTGAGAGACTTTGCCTTGCATCTTACGCGAGGATGAAGCTGCAATGACAGCAGCTACAAAGAAATCACAAGCTGGTAGATTTATATTTATAGAAACTAGGAAAGTGCTAACAAGGGACATAGGACTTTTCACAGGTTCAAAGCAGAACTCTTCTGGTTTGATTTGGTTTGATCAGAATCAATCTTTTAATTCCCTTCTAATTCTTTCCCCCTACCCCTTTCTTTTCTTGTCTGTGTGTAAATGAAGACCTAGAGAAGACCCATGTTTGAGGCCCTATGCCCACCTTTTGTGAAAATGGATAAACAAGCATTAACAGAAACCACAATCTTCTTTATTTGGGGCCAATTACTGTCTTCTATATCATCCCAGCAAGTCCAGCTATTCATGAATTGGAATAAGAACCACTGTCTGTATCATCCTACATGCTATTTTGACAATCCCACTTCTGCCTCATCTTCAGCAAGGTTTGCTAATAAGATTTTAGTCCAAACCCCAAAATGAAGAATTGCTGATTTTTTTTCAAATTAGATTTAATGATAACACTGAAAGTTAAAATTTTAAAACATTTTTTTCTAAGTCTTTTAATTTACACTGCCACTAACTTTCTGCTTTGCCATGAACTTCTTTTATACTTTGCTTTCTGTGATCTTATCAATAGGAAATAAATGGACATTCCCCTAAGAACTCTGCAGCTGTCTCAAGTTGTGCACTTAAAAAAATCAACCAACCAAAAAAAACCTTATGGAGATATTTCACAGATTTATTACTAGGTACACAGAATTAAATAGGTTCTCTTCAATTGGCTCTAAGGGTCCTTGCTCACCTCACATGAAATTCTCTCAGACAGGTAAAATAGTCTTCAACACTGACATGAGACCTATTTGCTTCAGCAGTGAACATACTAAGATGCATTGGTAGACTAAGGTAGGAGGAACTCATACTGAGTTCACTATTTGCTATAAATCTGAAAAATACTTCTGGGTATTAAGGTATTAAGTTCCAGCAAAATTTTATTTTAATAAAGAGGATTTAGTAAAAAAAAAAAAAAAAACCCCCAAAAACAACAAAAAAAAAAAAAAAAAACCAAAACCAAAAAAAAAAAAAAAAAAAAAAAAAACCAAAAAAAACCACCCCAAAAAAAACCCAAAAAACAACAACAACAACAAAAAAACCAAAAAAAACCAAAAAAAAAACACCAAAAAGAAGTCTACTTTCTAATCCACAATACTAAAGCCAGTCTGGAATACAGATGCTGTAGTGATGAACATTTCCCTGGTGAAACAGTTGCAGGATCTGGTCATTAAAACACTGCACTGAGATGCAGAAATATGGATTTCAACACACAGCTGTGTCACAGAATTCTTCAGCAACTCTGAAATGTTATTTAATCCCTTTGTGATCAACATATTCAATGAAGTTTATTATTTTCTTCATGATATACATCATGAACTTACTGAATCTAGCAAAATAGGATTCCAATCACATTTCAATCCCCAATGCCACTGCAGTATTGAGTTCTGACACCAATTCCTCACCATGGGAAGCCAGCTGAGAAAGAAAGCTGTGGTTAAAAAATATGCCAGCAAGTGTCTTTCTACAAACCCAACTAAAAACTGGCTGCCCTATCACTAAGAAAGGGATATACTCAGCTCTGTTGAACAATTCCCTGATAAAATCCTATTGACAAGGTAAAATTCCCAGTGCCAGCTCCACAGGCCTGGTGGACCAACCAAGTGCTGCCAGAGTGGCAGTTCTGTATGATCTGAAGGCCATCGGGATGTCACGGGATACAACAGGCATCAAGTGACAGAGCCAGAAACCAACAGCAATAAGAAAAGCACAGCATTTCACTCAACCATCCAAAGAAGCATTGTTTCCTCTCTGGCATACCACAGTACCTGAGAAGACACCAGTTCTCCAAAACTGCCATGAAGGCAAAACAAAGAGAATCCTCATACTTTGATTGTGCATGAGCTTGGTTCCGAGACAAGTGTTATATTAATGAAATGCCTTTGATATTTACAAGGACATTGCACTAATTTCCACAGGGACAGCTCTTTTCCAGGGATGTTAAACACTAGGCTGATGGCAAAATAAGCTGGACCATAAGAAAAGGAAATTATGAAGCCAATTTTCCTAAAGGTTTGCATGACAGTTGGTTTTCAGTGAGGTGCAAACTTGAATTTAAAATTTTCTTTAGGCTACTATTGTCACAACAGAGCTCTTTCACCTGTAGGTCTGGTGCCTAGTAAAGTGTATACTGTGATGCCCTTTCTCAGCAGAGCATCACATTTATGAACCCCTTTATGTTACCTTTATGGTCAGATTTGGATTAAACTGGCCAACAGGTCCACAGCTGCCATGGAAAAAGATAGAAGACAAAGGATAGTAAAATTGTTCATGATCACATAAGCCTTAATCCCTCATTAATCTAATAAAATATTGTGAAGTAGCACTTAAAGCCCAGTAATCTTAAACCTTCTCATCAAGCTTCCAAAGTTCTCGAAGTTGGTTCAATAAATAAACAGAAATATTCAAAGTACAAGTGGAAAACGAACAACAGGGAGAGATGGAGAGACTTCTATATACAAGTACAGAATTAGTGCTTTGCACTATTTCTGCCTGAGCACGTTAACCTTTCTCTCTCTGACCTCCACTTCCCTTTAGTTACTCACCATGAAATAAGTCTTTTAATTGCTATGTAACTAAAGCTCTCTTTCTGGCAGATTGACTGAGAAGGCCAAGCTGATGTCTGGGGACTATAGGCCCTTTGGTGACAGTTTTAATTCTGGTCAGAGCAGAAAAGTCAATAAATCATTCTCACAGAAGTTGTTACTGACCCTGAGCAAGCCCTGGGAGGAGAGATGCAATCTCTATTCACTAGGAAATAAAGCCTTGTTCTTTTTTTTTTTTTTTTTTAACTTTCAGAGATGAAACAAAGAAATAAAAGAAAAGGAAAAGAAAAAAAAGAAAAAGGAGATAGGTTCAAGAAAGGCAGAAAGTGCAAAGTCCAGCTTCGACCAACTGGAGGAGAACATTCTATAAAGTTGCTTGATTGACATAGTTCTGACTCATCTGAAGCAGAGCAGCAATGTCAGTATTTCAGGGCACTGACCCAAACCTCAAGAAGACAATAACATAGAGCCAGTGCTCTTGCATTGTCCTCATGTGTTCTGTTTTATTTCTTGACAATATATGAGCTTCCATTGATCAAATTAAATTTTTCTTCTTCCAGATTTAGGCAGACTTTTTTTGTTGTTTTGATAGGCCTAAAATATTTTTAGGTAACCAGTGGAAATGTTTCAATTACTACTAGGTAAAGCATCCTCTTAGATTCTGCAAATAAATACTAATGAACACATGATGTTCCCCTCCTCTCCACTTCACTTTGTGATCTTTGGTGACAGCAACTGTTACACCTCCAGCCTGTTTATAACCACATTCACCCTGTGAAATTTCACCAGTCCCTGTAAAATTTACTTTTAACTGACAGAACATGCACATTTCAAGTTTATTTTCTACTTTTAAGGATATTTTAAAGTGATGTGTTCCAGCAAAACAGAGTATTTATTTGGAAACACCCAGTCATCAAAAGAGCAGGAAATGAAAGACCAATGACCCTGGGTATATAAGTTTCCAGTGCCAAGCAAATTATTGTCAAGGTGCTATCATAGTAGCACAATGACAAGACTACTTCAGAAATATCAGTAAATAGGTAAACATTTTGTCACGCATGTAAAAACTAATGCGTTCTGACATCACTTCATGATCAAACTGCATTTGTTTTATATTGCTGTGTCTGACCTTCCCTTTGACCAACACAGATTCTAGCACTGGCTTTGCTGGAAACAGGAATAAGTGGACAAAGATCCAAAACAACCTTTGTATGGTGTAAAAGGGAAAACAGAAGTGATGAGGATTCTCAGGAAAAAAAAAAGAAAAAAAGAAAAAAGAAAAAAGAAAAAAAGAAAAAAAGAAAAAAAAGAAAAAAGAAAAAGAAAAAAAGAAAAAAGAAAAAAAAGAGAAAAAAAGCAGCACTAGTTACAAGGGATAAATGCAGCAGGTATCAGCACTTACTGCTGTAATCCTACATTGTTTCACTTGAGAGAAAGATTAATTCTCCACTGCACTTGGCATATCTAAAAAATTACAACGTCCTGTCTAAGTCACAGCAGAGGTAAAGAAAACAAACCCAGCACATCCATGCTTTATTATCGCTTCACTTCATCATCGACTAGAACACAAGAAAATCAATAGGAATCCTATAAGAACACATCTACTATAATAAAATATGTGGCTTACATATATCAAATCCTAACAAGTGTGCTTGCATGCTCAGTAGAGAAAATCACTTCATAAAACAATCCCAGGAGAGAGCTAAAAAACAAAAAAAGGTATCTAAGGAGGGGACAAAACTGAATGATATATCCAGAGGACAAGGAGACAGCTGTAAGAACTCATCATCAATACACTGGACTTGACAGGCCAATGTTTCTATCCATTATTCTAAAACCTTAGATAACTTCTTACCTCCAAAGAGCCATATGCATTTAATTTGTTCACTCTCCTGTACAACAGGAATTTCCATTTACCAAATCTACTAAGTTCCTAGGCCTTTTAATAAAAAGGACTTCTGTTATTTGAAGATTTATTTTTTTACAGTGTTTCCCCATATTAAAGTCTAGTATTCTAGCCTAGGATCTGTCTCAAGAGGTTATTTACAATCTACTCCAGAATAAGTTTCCACTGACCTCCAGTATGCAAGTCAAGATATTAAAAAACAACAGCATCAATTTTTAAGTAGTAGTACCCCTATTCCTGTAATTATTAAGATTATTGACTACAAGAGAGTAGAAAAGATTTATCTTTTTGTTTGTGATTTTAAAATTCATTTTCCTGTCTTCCCCAGTTTGTTTGGCACATTTAGCAACTTTTTTTATGAGTACCCAACTACACCATTATCTTTGGCAGTGTGTCCTTTCCTAGTCATCAAAAAACCATTTAGTAAAAAATACTACAAGTACAACTGAGACAAGACTTTTCAGCAAAAAATAAAGAAGAAAGAGTAGGCCTGAGAATTGCCTCAGTATTGTGGCTTAAGTATTCTTCTAAAATATTTAGCTTAAAAGAGAAGAAAATTTTAAGAATGAATACAGAAATAATTTAAGTTGTACCATTTAATAGTCTTTTCTATCATGTTGTTTTCCTAATCAGTTAAAGCACAAATTCAAAGTGAGAGTGCCCCTTGAATGTTCACCTATTCCAGTTTCCTTGATCTTGGATACTGCCTCGTACTCCAGATTGCTTTTACAACATCCTTTTATTGAGCTTTCTTTACACTGTAGTCCCATAAGGCTAGAGAGACTCCTCAAATCAATTCTCAGTGCACCTGAATCAATTTCTGAAGCTCACCATGTCAAGGGAGCAACCTTTTCTGAGACTAGAGCAGTCATATGAGTTTCTAATACAGTGCATTAAATTTCTTCTGTAATTCAGTGTCAGGCTTTAAACCGAGTGCAGACAGTAGATATAACATATACTTGTAAAAACAGAGAGTAGGGTATAAACCTGCATTACAGGTATTATAGCACACATTTGACACAATAGTTCCCTTCTACAGTGGAAATAACAATGGAATAGTTCCAATTTCTCAACAAGATCCTGACATTTGGGCACAACTCCTCACAAAGCACAAGCTTGTAAATTAGTTTTACATCACAGAAACATGACTTGAAACTTTGATAAGGATGTTTAAAGATAAAGAACAAAACCCAATGATTCATTGGATTCAGGACAAGATTCCAGAGGATTCACTAGCACACACAGGAAGATGACCTGGTTTCTGTCACTTAAAGAGGGGAAATGACATACAATGTATTAACAAAAGAAGTTTAGAGAAGCTCACAAAGTATAGCATCTCTGTGAAGTTCTCCCAGGATCTGAGCTACACATACATACAACTCATTCAGGAACTCTGTTCTCCAAGAAGCAAACCAGCAGGTGCTATTAGTCCCATTCTCACAATTCTCATCTCCCCAATAAGAAGAGCACATTATGATGATTTAGTTGCCTTCAAAACAGTTCCTGAGTGTCTGCTCTGCTGATGCTTGCTCCTGAATATGCCATTATTCATTCTCTACTTTTCTCAACAGAACCATATTTACTATAATACTCTCAAAGGATAGGAATATGGATCATTTGCCTCTTTCCTCCAGCACCTAATTGCAAGACGCAGCAGTACTTCCCTGCTTACTAACAACACAGAAGTGTCATTCCTATATCCAATTAAGAAAGAAGGTACTCCAAACTCATGAAGAGAAACTTTAATTACACAGTGGCTTGGAAAGATCTCTCTATGCAGATTTAGTATTCTTAAATGTGCTGCTCATTAATAACTTTATGTGAACAAAACAGCACATTTTTTTATTAATGTTATTCACAAAATAAATTGAAAGTCTTTAAATACAGCAAATTATTCTTGGTTTTTGCTCAAATTTTGAAAACTGTAAGTCACATGCCTCAAAACAGTATTTAATTAAAACCACTTAGGAACAGAAGACAGCTTTAGAAAAGAAGAAAAAACAAGGTGTTGCATTTGCCTACTGCTATTTTTAACAGTTCAGTTTTGTTTAAGCAGAGTAGTCTTCCTTTTCAGGAGCCCCACATTCTTTCCCTATTAATAAATAAACAAACAAAAATGTTTTATCTTTTTATGTTGCGTGATTGTGTTTAACTACATACCTGGATTTTGTGTATGTATGCATTTAAATGCACAAATATGTACATATACTAATGCTCTTATCTACAGAAAAGAGGAGGAAAGAGGCACATGGAAAAAGACTTCCTATTTCCTTCTTACACATTTCCAACATGAAGTCCAAATGCAATGAAAACTGATTTTCTAAAAAAGGCTGGGATGTATATCAGTGTCAACTTGATGCCTGAATAAAAAAGCAGATGCAGAAACCAATTGTGACCAGCAGGAAGCCATTTTCTCCCAAGTTCCCAACCCAAAAAAAAAGCTTTTGCTTCTTTTTGGAGGTGATAAAAAAATCCCCAGTAACCTCTGGGGGATTCTCATCCTTCATTTTACTAGAAAGGCAGGTCAGTCTGACTAAAGGATTCTGCTTTGGAATAAAAACCAAAAGAGCCTTTCCTGGTTCTCCTCATTCAATGGCTCAGCTGGAGTCATGCTTGTGGTGGTTTTTAATCCCTTCACAACACAGCACCAAAACAGCAAGAGAGAACCCACATACTTGGATGAGCTTTGCCGCCAAAAATCTGGTGCTGTATATAATGTGTCTTAAAACATATCTTTGAATCCATTTTCAACTAATGACCCATTTTAACGGTAAGAAAGACTATACTGCTCTGATTCAACACAGCAAAGCATAAAAGCCCCCTTCTAGTCAAATAGGAGGATGCATTGTTACACTTTCACGGCTGAGGACAACCATGACTACTTCCTAGCCTTCATATTTCCATAAAAAGATGTATCACTATCAGTCTCTGCTTCCCACTTCAAAAACTTCTCACAGTCTGTAAGCAGCCAGAGAGGTGACATTTTATAATTTATCTGAGTTATTGTAATGATGTTTATTTTCATACCTTGTTTTACACAAAAGTAATTATTACATTCTAGGAAGCTTCACACTTCACTTGGCTCTCAGTAGATTAAGTCCTTTGAAGTGGGTTTATTCACAAAGGAAAACCCTCAATTCTCTCTGCACAGGGGAGTTGTCACAGTGGCCTGTCAAGTGCCTCCCTAAAACCCCGAGGTTGTTTTTTAAGTTTGGGTGGGGAGGCAATGGATTACTGCAGAGCAAAAGTAGACTTTCTTCCTCCCACAGCAGCTTACACTGACACCAGTCACTGGCTGCGGGTTTCTCCGTCTTCTGTGTTCGTAAAGTCCATACCCAAACAGGGCAAGATAAATGCAATGGGGGTAATGAAGGATAACAGAATGGAGCTGAGAGTTTGACAGCCCGTGCTGGCAGGGAAAGGAATTAAGAGAACAGTCCTGGCCAGAAGTGACACAGGTACAGGGAAGAACAAGAACATCCATTTCTTCCCCCTTTCTCTCAGCCAAGCGATTATTCAGCAAAATGGGAAGCCATTATAATTTTTTTCTTACTGTTAGCAACCTAAGTATTTGAACAAATCTTATGGCAAACTCCAGTCAACAGGAAAGATTTCACTTCCAGGAACAGTTTTAGCTCCCCTGCCACCACCCTGCTCCTTCTATTTTTGCCAAAAAAGAAGGAGGGACGATGCATAAAGGAATATGTCCAGAAAAGTACATGGAGTACTGTTGGCTTGTCCTTCTAGTGGTCTGCATCATGATACCACAAATGCAAGGAGACATGAACAGCAGAAAAAAACAGTGGCTAAGAAGGTGAATTGAGGAAAAAGAGTTATATTTCTCACTCCAAGCATGCAGCATTAATTCCTTTTCATAGATGCTGGCTGGCTTAACCTCAAAACTCCTAACCTCCTTCCAAATTATGCCACATCCACTTCCCAGAATCTCTCTGTTTCAATGCTTACAAATACACTCATTTTAACTCATGCACTCACTCAAACATTTCTGCAGGCACTAAGATGTCAGGCAGTGTCAACATACACAGTATTGCAGTTACACTGATGTAGAAAAACAGGAGAGTCACTGCTGCACAGTATTACAGATCCCTCTAATTTTTGTATTTTATTTTAGAGCTCCCAGAACACCTGTGAGAATGAACTCCTACAAACTTTATCCATGTTCAATATTCATTACACTCTAAATCATGAAGAACTCATGCTTAGGCACCATACACACCAAGGATCCCAGAATCAGGCATAGAGGGATGCACAAAGGTAGCAACTTCCTTTTTTCACAGCTAATCACAGTCTCAGGTGTTTCAAAAGAAGCAACCACAGCATGGAAAGAGATCTTTTTGTATGCAAAGAAAGTATACAGAGAGGTGAAAATATGCAATCCCAGTCAGCCGTTACTGCAGATCTCCAGAATTATTTCTGAATATTTTAGCCAGCAAACATAGCATTTAAAGCAATGTAGGCATAACAATTTCACTGAAGGCAAGTCCTGCAGTGCATTTCTTGATGTGGTCTTTTAAGAACACAGAAATCCAGTAGCCTGAATGGGGTTTTGGACATAACAGGGTCCTCCCACAACCAAAGGGGACCACATAATTCAGACTAATTTTAGGAGAAGTTGCATGCATCAAAGTAGGAGGTGTGGGGGAGATGACTGAAAATACACACCACAAAACTTAGCTTTCCTTTACACAAGGGCATTTTACCTGCAGTGCCATTAGTGATTTACAAAAAGATTTTATAATTCCCATGTCTCCAGAAGCTTATGTTCCAGGTTCAATAAGCTAATAATACTCATTGGAAACATTAAATTTACTACAGCTATTTTAAGAAGTAAGGAAACCTTAGAAAGAAAGACTACAGAACAGAACCTTGCAATGATTAAAAATATAATGCCCCTTCAATGCTTCTTGGCACAGCAGAAGACACTTATATTCCAGTAGAAATAAAAAATAGCTAGCACTTCCCCAAGTATCTAAAAATTCAATGCTGCATATGCAATAAGCATTTTGATTGTCACCCAGGACAGAAATGTTGTTGCATATGAAGCAGTACCTGACAGCTATTTAATAACTTTTGACATGAAACAACAATGTATTTTGCTTTGTTTGTTTAAGGACAGATTTGACAGATATTTGGTCATAACTACAAAACCAAAACGAAGGGTTTTGATTAAAAAAATCCAGTGAAGACTTTTGTCCACTGACACCCATAAACAGGGCTGTCAAGTTGAAACAATACATCAAAAACTGCCAAATATGAAATAATTTAGAAGAAGGAGCAGAGAAAGGAAAAGCAGATAGGTATTGAGGAGATACTGGAAACCCTAATACTCACTCATCTAAAGGAGACATTTATGTGCCACACTACTAAATCTACAGGAGCCAGCCAAACAAGCCAGATACAGGTCACCAATGTTACTAACAGGAGTAGTAACAACTGTATTGATGCTTGTTATTCCCAAAGGCTAACTAAAAATGGCTACAGTATCTGCTTATAGTGCTAGGAATTCTGCAAGCACTGAAGCGTAGCTGGGATCACTCCCGAGTCTAACAGAAGACAGTAGGCCTGACAGGGAAAAGGCTGAAGATGCGTACAATGAGCACGGCAAGGGCTCACAGTCATCGAGACACTTCGAGGAACACGGGCAGGTGTGTTTACCTCAAAGAGGACACCTAACCACACAGCTAAGGGCAAGGAGGAGCTGGATTGAGGTGATGTGAGGAGAATGAAGGAGGAGAAACTGAGCCAAGCTTTGAGCACATCAGCAGAGCGGGCAGGGCAGCAGTACAGGCTGCTCTCGGCTCAGGCTGGGCTGTGACGCCTCTGCAGCTGCTGCTCCCAGCTGGTGTCCCTGCCTGCGCTCCCTGAGCTGTTCCCTCCGGCCACAGCCAGCCTGGGACTGGGGAACCACAGCCATGGTCCTGCTGCTACCTACGGAGCCACATCCTGGGGCTGCCAGTCCCACAGTGAGACTGGCCACACAGCTGGGCTGTGTTTGACTCTGCCTTGAGTCTCCCATTTGATTCCACTCACTCCATTCCTAAAAGAGATATTGGTACAAATGGAAGGTTTTCAATTATGGAAAGTATTATATGCCTGGAAGAAGTGTTCTGTGGATATTTAAAATTAAACCAAACCAAAAGGACTGGATATTCACAGCTTGCCTAATAGTGAAGAAAGAAAGAAAAATAAATGAAGAATGAAGAACAAATAAATTAGAAATACAAGAAAACACATGCCCCAATTGCTGAAAGGAATTATTTACTGTGGTAAATGCAAGTATGAATGACAGTTACAGAAAAGAAAAGAAAAATGTGGCAATGCACACAACTATAATGTCTAGAAAAGAAACAGAAATTGCAAAACAGTCTCCAGAGGAAAAGAAGGAAGTTCCAATATTCAAAATTCTTCAAAGCAAGTATAGGCAAATAAAATGTTTAAATGATGAGAAGAAATGTCTCCATTCTGTACAAAACATAAGATCCCTCCAATGACAGAGGGCTGTCTGGATAACCGAAGGCAGCTTGTCTAACACCTATTTGCTGATTACAATTTGATTGAAAATAAGCGCATTGCAGACTGCACAAATGCAACTGAACACCAGTATTTGCTAAGACCTTAGGTTAATCCCTCTTAAAATAATGCTGTTGAATAACCTCAGAACTTAAAATATCTACATACAGTAAACTAGAGCACTCAGAAATTCAAATACATTTACACTGCGTATTTCAAAGTTTAGAACACAACTCTTGAAGAGGAAAAATGTATTCTTACCACTGTTATACTACTTCAAAGTTCCTAATTTGATGCTTCTCACATCAGAAACACACTGGAAATGTATAATCTTCCTTTAAATGGGAATTTACAAAAAGAATTCACGGTATATAGCCAATAACTTCATTCAACATCATTATTTCTTTTATAGCATAGCTTGATTAAATATCTGGAAGATTAAAAAAGAAAGAAAAAGAAAGAAAAATAAATCAAGCTCTGTAGTATAAAGGGTGATGCTAAGAAATTTTTTTTCTAACATAATGAGATCATACCATTAAGGCTCCACTGCTTGCAACTTACAAGTAATTTTCTTGCTTTATGGGATATTGTCCTTCATTCATACACACACTCCATTATGCATTATAGATAACATATATACGGGGCTAAATGGAAGAAATTGCAATAAGCATTTCCACAAGATAATGGAACGGATATATGATACAAGGGAGACTCAGCATGGATTAAGAAATCCGCTTATCAGGTCCTGCACAGTATTCCAGCTATTTATGTAAAGTTTAAGCATTGTTATCTGGAGAAGGGGAAAAAGGGGGACTCACAGAGGAACAAGGTTATTCATTTGCTGTAGTAAGCCTGTGTGATAAAGCCTTACTCACATTCCCCACAACCACAACTTTCAAAGACTTGTCTTCATCGAGACTCTGGGCTCTCTATTCAAGTTTTACTAAGAGTAAGAATGATGGCATTGATGCCATTACTACATAATATTTTAAAGATGAAGGACTGAGTGGAAACAGAAGTGGGAAATTTTAAAGGATATATTTAAATAGAGACAAAGATACTTTACCACTAGAAAACCCATAAAGACTTCTCTTTATTGTCAGCTATCCACAACTCCAAATTCAAGTTCTCTTGCTGAGGAATAAATAAACCTCCTCTCTGGAACAATACATAGTATTCAGCTTTTCTTATCATGGGAGAGGTGTAATCTAAACCATTTTGGATCTCCATTCTCTCCACTGAGTTTAATAACATCTGGAAAAGGCTTCTGAAATTTAACCTAATCTCACAGGCTTAGCTAAGGCAAGAATCACTAAAATTTAAAGACTGAACCTGCCTCTGTGCATGAGTTATTACTCAAGGGAGGTTTTCCTGGAAAATTAGGATTCTGGACTGGGTCTCTCTTCCACCAGATAGTCATTTCCACTCTAATTCCCAGTACTTCAGTCTGTAAATTTCAAAGAGCTCTTCAGTACTGAAAGAATTTATGGGGATGAAGGAAATCTACAAGTGAAGAACTAAACCCTAAAGATCTTATCTGTTTCACTTGACCAGAATAACTTCACCAGCAGGCAGCACAGCACACAGATGTTCCCACTTTTCACTTTACTTTTATCAGTAACATCTGGTCACAGAACTTCACAGGAAAATTTCAAAGCAATGGCAAAACTTACAGAAAACAGTGACTGCCAGCATCTCAACTTTTAATACCAGGTTTATGACCTTCACAGGCACTCTGACACACATTCCAAAGAGCATGTGACCCTATTATGTCATCCAGTGTCCAAAACATGAGATTATCTTCTTCTTAGAACTTGTGTTTGCTGAGGAGTTTTGCTACTGATACCAAAGACCCTCCTTCACAAGCCTCTTGAATCAGCAGTCGCTCTCCATGGTTCTTTTTACAAATTGTCAAGTACAGGCAAGTTTAAGAAATTACTTATATCAACAATATCTCCCCTCTTCTCTGTGCTCAGGTTTTCAATTCCAATGAATTAACATAGTACAACCCAATAATTAAAAAAAATAAATTAAAAATGTAGGCATTGTCAACAATAGACACACATTCATCACTAACTTCTGAACCTTCCAAACCCTGTCACTTTAAAATAATCAGTTAGGAGAAGAATTCAAAAGGAAAATAAAATTTGTAGCATAAAGAGAAGCAAATGATCCAGAACAAATAGCTCCTTCATTGAAAAACAAAACAAAACCTCAAAACAGAACAAAAACCCCAATAAAATAAAATTAGGTCTTCCATTAGTTTCTCCATTGTTGGTGTGAGGTGTGGTGACATTGGGGTCCCTCAGGTAGGTCGACTGAATTCACATAGAGAGTCACAGTCATGAATAACACTCACAACCAACACAAACTCTCAGAAGATGATTCCAGCTTCAAATTACATATCTCTTCACTAACACAAACACTAACATAAACACAGGGAAAGAAAGAAGCATAGCTGAAAAAAACAGATATTTCTATAAGCCAAGGTTAAGAAGGTATACATAGAACAAATAAAAACTCTTGAAAAATGCTACAATAATAACATACACTGCTGCACAATCCTTTCAGAATAAGGAAATCCTGTATTTCACAAAAAAAAGTCTTTTAAAAGCAAAGAAATTGCCTTAAAGCTGCATGTTTCATGATTTTGAGTGTCCCTATATCATAATGTCTCACTAAACAGAAGTAGTTAAACAAAAGAGACAGAGAGCAATTGGTAAGACCTTTTTCATTTTCTTGCATCAATGCAAGGCTTCTTTCTGGGAAAGCTAAGCTGATGGAAAGAAACCAACAGTTAGAAGTAGGTTAGGTGAACCCCAAGGGATTATAATTTGTCATTGTCTAAAAAAATTAATAAATTAAATCTTAAATATAGATGCAACTAGAATTCCTAGCAATGGTAACCAAAACATTCAAAACCAGATAGTCACTTTTCTTAACTGTAATCTTTATCCCTGGAATCTGGGTCCCAACTTACCTATTGCTCATGGACACAATGCTCAAAAGCATTTCAACCTTCTAAATAGTGCCTCCTTTCAAAATCTTCACCTTACAGAAGATTCTGGTTTTCAAGTAGTTTTGTCACCAATCCAAAAAACATTTGTGTATATCCATAAAGCAGCCTGGAGCTTTATTTTACATAGTAGGAGTGCTTGGAGACAATGGCCTGTAAATATTAAGCCTAGAGGAAGGTCACAGTCTTGCATACAAATGGCTCCATCTATTTACAAGCTGAAGACAATTCTGCTTTTTACAGCCCCCCAAAAAAAAAAATGCTGTACAAAGCTGCTTCTATTTCCTCTCAGAGCAAGGTGATCAAAATATGGGGCTGGTGGAAAGAAGAATAACCAATTAGCAAAACCAGAGAGATGCCCTTCAGGCTTCCCTAAGTGACTCTACGTTTCCAAGCTGAGAGGAAACAGCATTCTGACCCTGCACTGAGTTGGGTGCTGGGAGGTGAAGCAACAGTTCCAATCTGGAGCACAACTGCCAACAGCAGAACCTGAAAGCCAAAATGCAACTCAATTTGTGCCGGAAGGATGTACAAACAGCCTCAGATCTTCTTGCTGTGACAGAAAAGAGAGCTTAATAAACAAAAACACCACATGCAAAAATATGCAGATTGGGTATCTCCCCTGCCAACACTTAATATAACCATCAGCAAGAATTGTTTTAATAACATATCGCTCCAGCATTTCAGAAGCAAGCAGGACTGCAGAAAATAAAAGACTGCACAGAGTAACTCAATGGACATGGATCTAAGGATGACAGATTTGGGAGACAAATAAATTGCTTGCCCTGACTTTAATGCAATTCACTGAACAACTCAGCACAGCTTCTGAGCCCTGAGAACCAATCTGAATGTCCTGTTAATATATTAACTTATAAACAGAAGGCTTCCCAAAAGAGCCAGTGAGAATGCTACTTAGCCTGGAGATAGCAATCACAAGCTCTTCTGGCTTTTGTAATAGTTCCAGCACAAATTACCATGTTGGCCTCCTCAGAAAAAATCCACAAATTCAACAGATATACAACCATTCATAGTTTGGATGGACCCAAGCAATCCACTGATTGGATTTGTAGGAGCAGAGCAGAGATTACATGCATGTGAAGACTTATCCCTACACTCTCTTCTTTCTCTCCACTACAAGGTAAAGTGAAACAACTCAATTTACAGCATTAACCCAGTAAAATCATAGAATGGCTTGGGTCAGAAGGCACCTTAAATATCACCCAGTTCTAACCTCCCTGCCATAGACAGGAACACCTTCCACTAGATCAGGTTGCTCAGAGCCTCATCCAACCCTGAACACTTCCAGGGATGGGGCATCCACAGATTCTCTAGTCAACCTGTTCCAGTGCCTCACCACCCTGACAGTAAAGAATTTCTTCCTAATATCTCATCTAAACCTGTCCCTTTCAGTTCCAAGCCATTCCCCCTTATCCTGGGACACATGCACTTGTAAATATTCTCTCTCCAATTATTGATTATCAATTACTATTACCGATAGTAGGAAAGCAAAGAGAAGAAAGACCTGATCAATGGTACAGGGAAAAAAAAATTGCTACAACAGACTGAGCATTACTGATGCTATGCCAGCACCATGAACAGGTCAACTTTGGTCACGACAAAAAGAAATCTTGTCCTACAGATTTGCATCCATCAGGAGACTGCTCCCTTTTTAAACAGCCTTTATGCAGTGCTGCAGAACAGCACTACAAAGGATGATCTCATTCCTGAAGCAAGATCAGTCCTACTTGACGTAGCCTCCAAGACTATGAAAAAGGGCAAATCCAGGATCAAAATTTTTGCTTCTGCACTAGTTGGCCTGTAATTAATCACATTCCAATATCTGTACCAACTTCTTAAGTTCTGTTCACTTTAATGCTGCATTTTTTTGCAAATACTTCATATATTTTCTCTCTTAATCTTTGTTTTCCTCTTAAATACAGTAAAAAGCAAACCAAAATACTATAAATATAGCATTAATAATATAAAAAAAACTTTACTGAAAGCCCTCTATGCTTTATAATAGAAAGTATTTACCAGGCCTTTCAAAGACTGAAGAAAGCAGGGTGTTAAGCCATCTGTAAAAGGTGTGAAAATTTAAAATTGATTCACTAACATAGCAAGACAACAAGACAACATCAGATTTCCAAGCCTTTGTGTCTTAACATATTCCAAAATTTCATACATAAATAATTTCTTTGTTTTCCCATCACCAGGCACAGAAAGATTAGATATGATGTATTTTTATTCAAGGCATGTCCCCTTACTTTTTACTTACTACCTTCCTCACTTAGAAAAAGAAAATTTAAATAGGAAAAACATACTGCTAGTATAGATGGTCAAATTAAAAATAAAAGTTGTGAGTGTTTATTGAGGGATGAGGTGTTAGAGGCCAGGGGGAGGGGGTTGAAGTACAAAAAGCCCCAAACTACTCCAAGATGTTACTTACAAAAAACAGGAATGCAGCAAAAAAAAAAAAAAAAACCCTTTAGAATAACCCAAAAAAATTGCACCAACTGCAGTGTGTGCCTCCTCACATTATCCAGTAAGATCCTCAGTTCAAAATATCTTGAGTCAAGTAATCTGTAGAACCTCAGATCATCCTTAATTACATGGTATTTACTTCCTACAGCTTCCACACCAGCCACCATCAACCCACAAACCAATTCAAAATAATTTTTAATTGAGACAACCATCTCATCTTCACAGCATTTCTTGAACAATTACTCGTTTGTAGTTGTCCTTGTGTGTATTTCTGTTGGTCACTCACAGGTTATGACTTTGGCCCCTCTCCTTTTGGGAAGGCTGGTGTGTTCTCTCTCTACTGCATTGTGCAGCCAGGCTTTGGTAGCGAGCAGATGACAGAGGTGGCTTCTGTGAGAAGCTGCCAGAAGCCTCCTCCATGTCCCACAGAACCAATGCCAGCTGGCTCCCAGAAGGATCCACCACTGGCCATGGCCAAGGCTGATCCCATCAGCAACCGCAGGAGCTGCTCTCTGAGAACTCTGACCTGCACTGGAGCATTTCATGAAGAACTGCAATCCACAGGAAGCACTCAAGCTGTGGAAGTTTGTGGAGGACTGCTGGCTATGGGAGGCACCTCCTGCTGCAGCAAGGGAGAGTGTGAGGAGTGCTCCCACCGACAGAAATAACCTGGTATGAAGTGATCACAGCCCCTATTCCCTGTCTTGCTGAGTTACTGGAGGGCAGGAGGAAGGGAATTCAAAAGTCAAGCCCAGGGAAAAGGAGGGGTGGGGGAAAGGTGCTGTTAAAATCTGTTTTCATTTTCCAGTTACCCTAATCTGATTTGATTGACAATAATTAATTTTCCCCAAGTCAAGTCTATTTAGCCTGTGACAGTAATGAGTGAGTGATATCTCCCTGTCCTTATCTTGACCCATAAGCCCTTCATTATATCTTGTCTCCACTGACCAGCCAAGGAAAGGCAGAAAGAGCAGCTTTGGTGGGCACCTGGCATCCAGCCAGAATCAACCCATCATATAACACCTTGGAAAACTGGGAAATACCTAAATATGATATGCTACCTTAACTCATCTTAGAGAAAAGCAGCATGTTACAACAGCTGACCTGCTTTCCAGTAACACTGCAGTACTATTCCTTTCTGAAGGAGAGGAGAGAGAAGCCACACTTGAAATAAATGGATGCTTCATGTAGATACTGAGATATCTAACAGACAGATTAGATAATGCACCTTTAATATATTACAGTTACGGTGGTGACATATACCCCAAAAGGATAAAGAATTTTTAGGAGGATTAAAATATTCCCAAAATTACATACAGCAAGAGTTATCTGAAATAATACAGCAGATTATTCTTGCCTAAATACCATAAATACTTCCCTGCTATTTGGATAAACAGCTCTAGGGATACTTTTCAAAACAATGATTTTAACAGTATGTATTTTTTTTACTATTTAGAATTTAAAAATAGGGATATTTTAAAGAAAGGGAAATACAACTTCTGTGGTTATTCTCAGAAATTGTTTCAGCAATTGCTTTTAAAGAACTCAGTATTTACTGGGAATCATTTAATAAATACTGGTAAATCTCATTTCTCCTGGTAAGACACGCCCTATGGCACACATTACAGACCTCAGAGTCTCAATGGCTTTCCACAGTCACCTGTATTGGCTGTAGGCAAACTTTTACACCTAGGGCTGCAACTTCTAAATCCTTCTCTGGAAAAAAAAAACAAACTTTTCCTACATTTTCATTAAATTTTAAAAAAATCTCTATATAAATAGAACATAAAAATAATCCTCCTGCAATCTCCTGAAGATGACACTGCAGATTATATTATACTTCCCAATCCCACCTTTCAGGGAATTGTTCTAGTAATGAAGGTATATTGCAGAGAATATCTAACTCCTGCACATTTAGTTTTGATGGCAAGGCTCCACTAAAGAAAAATAAAAACCTGGACAAAAGAGAAACTGAAGTCAAATCCTCCAGAGCAGTACCTGGTCAAAGAAAAGTCAGCTTTATTTGTGTGAAATGCAATTACCAGAAACTCACATGAAACCAGTTGTACTGGATAAATGCATCAGTTTTCAATTTAGCCACTAAAGTCTGTGTGACAAAACAAAATCTTAGCATATGAACATGAAGACACAGCCAGGACTCCAAATATTCACATTTTGCTGAAGGAATGAACAGACCAGAAAAGGACACAGATTCAGGCAGTGGAGACTTTATTCCTACAGTTACTCTGTGTGATGTGGGTCAAATTGAGCCAGACTTACATTTGCAGGTAAACTGGTGCACCAGGAATAGATCACCAGACTGAAGTAGTTAATGCCAAACCCCTGATGTCCACACTATACAGACAATCAAGTCATTTTATTTCACTGTAGGTTGGTCAGTACCCAAAAGCAATTGTCACCAATACAGAAACAGCTCACAGCTCTCTACAGGATCAGAAGCTGGTTCAGACCCTCTAAGACCCTATTAAGAGCTGCAAAATGGTCCTAAGTAATACCTCATTTATGCCTGAGTATCTTGAGATAACTGAACAAAAAGTACTAATCAGTCCTGTGGTTGCACGAGCATGGTTACATTTAATACTGTTCTACCTTTTAGTCACAGTGAAGTGGTGAGCAGGAAGAAACGTGAACATTTGCAGTAAGATCATGACTTTTTAAACATGTATACCCTCAGGAAAAATCAACATGTATGTGTTCAGACCATTTATATACAAGAATGACATCAAAAGGTTTGTTGGCTTTCTACTTCAGAGAAAGCCTTTTGCATCCTCTGCATATACACAGATCCAAACAAATCACTCCCAAACAAAATCTCCATGCTAGGCAAAGTTTAAAGTTCCAGAAGCTGATCTTATAACTGTGGGCTTTCAATAAACTGATGAAAGCGATGCCCAATTTCACAGAGCAGCAGTGGGCAAATTCAAGAAATTTCACAGGTCTATTCTGTAACTAAGGAGCAAATGGACAGAGGTTTGGTGAGCTACTCATATACACAGTACTGATTTTTTTTCTGCAGTTGTTTTAAGATGCAGCTGAAGGGAGTACAGAGTAAAATAACTTTATGGCTGCAGAAAGCATGTAGCACCTAGGTGACTTCTTTGGGGACATTATAATTGCCGTACTAAATTAAACCAGTGGTACAGTCTGAGAGCCGTCAGTCTACCAATCAGAACAAGGAGCTAGAAACAGCATTCACTGTTCTGTTCTCAATCCTCCTGTATTTGACTTTGTCCTGTCACCCACCACTTCTGCATTTGAACACATTCCATCTCTTCTGTACATGCCACCAACATAAATCTCTTGGAGACTTCAAGGATGCAGCATTTGAAAGTGGTGTATTAGTATTTCACTAAAAAGGACAGAGTGCTGAGTGATACTGTGAATATTGTGACAGCAGTTTTATCAAAGTTGAGAGCTTTTGTAAAGATTCCTAAGAATTCTAGCATCAGATTCGTATAATCTCCTCAATGAATCTGTACACAGCCACATACACAGCTGAAAAAATTTCTTTAGTATTTTATCCTGCCTTTTGGCAATTGTAATTTGCCAGAGAATAAATGCAGGCTGCTCTGTAAACCTTACCCTGTAACAGAGCAACAGAGATCTGTCCTATCTGTCCTGTTAGCTACTGGGGCAGGGTAAAGATCTTGTAAACTCAGGCAACAGAGATGTGTTCCAGTGCTTCACTAGGTGGTGGGGAGAGACAACATTGTTTTTTGGCAGCAAGTATGGAAATAAAATTCACTCCCCTCAAACACAGCAGAAACTACTGAGACTGAAAGACAAGAAGCTTCTAACAAATTAGGACATTTCTTGGATGAAAAGCAAGCTTTCAGCTTGAAGGCAATTCCCCACCCCACCATCACAAATGTCACAGAAGCTGACTGCTTTGCCTGATTCCAGTGCAAACTTCCACCCTTGTGATTACAAACATCCCTTGGCCATACTGCATTATGTTGTCAGCATTCTGTACTAAGGGAAGTTGTAACTGGTTTGGTAGGGCTTTTTCATTTTTTTCAGCATTTTTTCTTCTGCTTTGGTTTGTTGGTTTTGAGATTTTGTTGTTGTTGTCGTTGTTGTTTTTTGGTTGGTTTTTTTTTTAAATGATGAACAATCCAAATCACCACAGGAAGCATTTCCAGTGAAGATGCCAGGAAATAGATTTCATATTCCATGTATTTCCCGCCAAAGTATATTTGCATACTATGCCTTCCACAGCTGACTTGGAACTGCAAAGATCTGTTTTCTTTGGCCCTTCAAAATTTGATTGCTACTTCCCATATAAAAGCTCAACAGGAAGCCAAGCTCCTTGTTGCAGTTCTTGTACGCACTGGCAAACTTGCCCACCAAAACCCATCATCAGTGTGACACTCCTATGAGCCCCTAGTCACAGCAGTAAAAATTGATACCTAGAAGCTCTTAATGGATAAATCTTTTTTCCTCATTAATTTTGGGAACTACAGTGGGGCTTTTTTAAATAATTTTTTTTCCTGCAGCCAGCCAAGAATAGAAATTGCAACCTCTGAGCCTCAAAGGATAAGTCAGAAATACTTAAGTGGGGAGACAATTTTTTGCAAATTCACCACACTCATGTCCAACTAGACAAGGTATCCCTGTAGTTCCTTGGGAGTGTCCAGAGGTTAACTATGTGTTTGAACACAGTAAGTGTCACAGCCAAGAACAACTGCTGACCTTCCTTCATCAAAAATCATGAATTACATTTGGAGACTGTCCAACAGGCATAACTCCAGAACTTCAATAAGCAGAATGGAGCTTGTATACACCATTTCTTACTGTGCTACAAATAGTGGGCGTTACTAAATAATACCAGCATTTGTTTTAAGGACCTCATTCTTCTTAGATTGAACATGATGCAATAAGATAAACTATTCAGTTACTACCTTAGAAAACCCTGCCTGAATGTTTGCTGAGATGGATCAGATGCTGATCACATCAAACCAGCAGTGTCTTACTGCTGTTTGTGTAGTTACATGGGCAGCACAACTAAATAAACCTGTTCTTCCACAGGTATTCAGTTCATACGAGATTCTTTGGATTCTGAAAGGGGCAAGCGCACATCAGACTTTTCTGTAGTTCAGTCATGTGAAGCATCTCTCTTGCATTGATTCTCTGGTACCTAGAAAAAGTGACCTTCCACTACAGTATTTTCCTTAGATGTAGAAAATGGAGCACTAACCTGGTTTCTTTCCTCTGTCCAACAGTCTGTTTTCAACAAGCTTTTAGAAATTCAGTATTTTTGACACTACTATCTTTCTGTCCTTTGTGCAAGTAGCCAATGTGTTTATAACTCACAGGCAAGCAGAAACCTGTATTTCTTATACTGAATCACAGGAAAGTATTTCACAGATGTCACAGACATTCTGGACCAACTATTGATTTTGGACTGAGTGCTACAACTACACTAGGTGACAAACAGATTACAAATGACAGGAACAAGATGACAGCAAGGGAAATTTAGCAACCCACAAAATTTTACTAGGAAAAAGCAGCTGAAGTGCAACTTACACTAGGTAGCAAAACATGTTTCCCAGGTGTCAATATCACTACTAGTTTCTGCTTACATGTCACTAGGAAACAACAAATATATTTCTATTAGAGGCACAATCACTTTGTTTCAGCAGCCCAAGAGATTAATTTGATCCCACACTGTAACACAGCTCCCACTAAGGTGACAGCCATAATATGCAGCTATTCCATTCAATAGCAAGTAACACCCATGCCCTTACAGTGAGGTTCAAATCTTCAGCACTGACACACCAAAATGTTACATTGACAGATAGAGTCTCTCAAATGCCAGTGCACAGAGTAAACAACATAAATTGAATGCTGTGCTATCAACAGAGCAGTACTAAATGGGCTGTGTAATTAAGCAGAGCTCAAGTGCACTAACACTGAAAGTATTCCCGGACTTTCCAATACCAACTTCTTCCATTTGTTAATGACAATTCAAAGTAATCCTCCTGCTCTGTAAAAACATGAAGCTGGCCAATAGCCCTGATTTTTGAAATATCTAGGAAATCAGTGGCTCTGTAAACCCAGCCTGGCCCTATGTGACATCCAATGGACAGGCAGTGACTTAAGGGCCAACTGAAGTTCTCCACACCCTGCCAAATATTCAAGTATCATCCTATTGTCTTCTGTTTCTCCAGATACCTATAGACCTAAAAACAGATAGGGGTTGGGTTTGGTGTTTCATGTTCTTGGTTTTTTTACTGATCTTCATACACTCTGCCAGGAGCTGAAATAAAACACCTATGGTTGTGCTGTTCTGGGAACTCTGGACTAACATCTGCACTAACTGCCATAAAAACTAATTGCAGAATTCTGTCCTCCATTTCTCTGGCTCTCAGTAAACTTACATCTTCAATAATAGAGCAAATAAGCTTTTTACACCTAGAGAAATCTTCTGAAGGACCCAAAATTGAAAAAAACCCTGCTTTCTTCCAGCAGACAAAGGCAGCAGGGCACTGCTCAGTCAAAGGTGTGACTTGCATCATGACTAGTGCAAGGCACAAACTAAAAGCCAGGAAGGATTCATTTTCCTCCATCCGTTTCATTATTATTTCCATTACACTATAAAAGCCACACTCAAGATCAAGTTTTCTTTCCTCTAGTTACTAAGAAAACAGAAAAGCAAGAGAAAGGAAGTTTCATTTACTTTCATTTTACAGAGTGGAAGGTAAGACAGACAGAATGATGGACAAGCCCAGGCAAACATAGCCTGTGGAAATCTGACTGCAGAACTCCTGAAAGAATCAAAAGAAATGCTGTTTTTCCCACCTCATTTTGCAGTGGGTAGGAGAAAGAATTTTGAAAAAGCAAGAAACACTTTTGTCAGGCCACAGATACCACCTGCACACTAGAAATTATTTCTTTGGTTGCCATTGATATTGCATTCAGCTAAAAAGTTAAGAGACTTACTTTGTTTTGTATGGTTACTTTTAGCTTATTGGGCACCTCTTCGGAGATGCAGGGAACAAGTAAGGAGAACAAAAACTAAATCCATATCAGTTCAGAATATGGAGAATTAAGTCCTTTGTGAATTGGGATTGAAAACTCTTTTCCTGTCCCAATCTATCTCTGTTTCTGCAAAGCTGAGCCACTGCAGTTCAGACAGAACTATAATTTTCTTAAGTGCAGTGTTCAAGATAGCTTTAATTGCTAACAAAGTTCAAATAAAACCATAGAGAGAAATAAGTGCATTAGGGGAAGAAAATAAAGCAACAAGATGCCTCCATTTCCTACCACTTCCTGTGCAAGCGTAACTGAGATCTCAATCGATGAGATTGCACAAAGGGCACCAGCTTTAAGCAATGCTGCTGCTTTCTGAGAAGCTCTCTGAGAATGGACTTGGTTTGTCTGCACAGCTGGAACAAATACATTAAATGTTCAGATGATTACCTGTCCTCCTTCCCTTCCCATGACAGTATTCTCCAACATCAAGTAGCCATGAAACATGACTGGTTCAAAAAACCTGTAGGTAGTTGAAAGATTGGGTAAAATAGAAAACATACGGGAAAGCTGAATTTTTATTCAAGGTGTCCTGATCACTGAAGAATGCTCAGTTTTGTGGCTACAACACTGCAAAAGAACCAGTAATCAGTGACACAATCCAAACACTTTCAATAGGTTCTACATCATATCTCCAAATAATGCCCTGAAATCCATCATCAATTTCTGTATGTCTTTCAGTAACTCCATCTGTCCAATTCAGTTTTCTCACTTGCAAAATATTAACAACCATATGCATTTTATCTGAGTGGTATTATGGAACTAACATTCCTTAAGTCCTTTGAGATCCTTGCTGTAAAAACATACCTGGTGTATTATTAATTTTAATTAAGAAACTGAAAATATAAGGAATATGTATTCATGCACAAAGCAGGAAATCCTTATCTGAACTTGGGAACAATTCAGGAAGAAATTAATCTCACGTACACTTGTCTTCATGTACGATATATGTGATCCATGTATCATTAAAGTGGTACAGTAAACTGTGAGTCTGTAGCAGTAAATTCAATCCAGCAAACTACTGTACTTAGGTTACATGCAGAACATTAAAGTTCTAGTAACCTGCTCAAAAAAAAAGTCCTGCCAGGCACTTACTGCATCTCACTCCTTTGCTTTTTAATCAAAGTGGTCATCACTAAGAACTGTTTTAAGTTCCAATTATGCTTGACATTCTTCTACAGAAAATTGATCACTGTAAAACAGGGTTGCTCCTCTCATTTCTGTACATGGATGAACCCAAGAACGCAGTTGTCAATGCTCAGAACTCCTTGTGCTGTGCTGAAGAGCTGAAAATAAAAACATCTCCATTGCCACTAATAGCTGCCAGTTTATTCACAGGATGAAAAGTCTCAGATTATAACAGCATGGATACAGTGACATTCAAATGTATTTGGCAGCGAATTCAAAGAGCAAGAGAAGCAAAGAGGAAAAACAAAGACAAGATTCAAACTATATTCTGCCATTTTTATAAGTACTGGGCACCTCTATTCTGATGATTGCAGAGCATTTTCCAATCCCACTTTAGCAATCCAACATACGGGTAAAATAAATGAGTACAACTTTCTCATACGTATGGAAAATTGATACTGAGACACATCAGGAACAATCTTCAAGGTCTATTATTTTCATTTATTTAATTCTATGTACAAGTACTCCAAAGACAATCAAATTGAATGTTAATGGGATATGACACAAGCTTCTGTGCCTGAAGTTTGTAGAACATTAAAGTAACGTAAGAGCAGAGAGAAGAATAAAACCCTGAGGTTAACTTTCTAAATCTTTATTCCAATTATTATCTTCCCTACTTCCTTAACTTGGAAGCTGAAGTACCAACTAGATTGTGAACACTGGAATGGCTGAACAGACAACAAACCTAAGTGGCTAAATGCAGCTTTGTATTATGGTTTCACCCCACCAGATCAAATAAAGTAGATCACAATGAAAAACTATCCATACCAAACTAGTAATAAATCATCCAAAAGAGAAAAAATTAGAATGGACACAGTTCTGCTCTTAACAAAGCCAGCAATAAAAGATGTCACTTAACTCCAAAAGAATAGAAAATTACCAAATAATGACACAATTTATGTTTACCATATTGGTTTAGATATTTTGGCTAATCTTTCCTGGCTTAAAACCAGTATCTTTTTTTCGAGTTCCAAAACTGTATATTTTAATACTCCTTAGACAGAGAGCCTTTGTTTTTAAAAAAGCAAACCCATCAGACTTACAAAATGACCTGGCAATGCCAGATCCCAGAAGTGACGGGTTTACATTGACAATTAGAATATTTTGATAAATAGGCTTCTGTTTCAATTTTCATGGCTAAATATGGATTTGAGAGGCAAAGATGCTACACAAAGTGGAAGAGCTAGCTACTATTATTACATATACATGGAAATTTCCAGCCTTCTCCCTGATATCTGTGTCTCTTTATATTATGCAAACATGGTACATCTCCATCCTAATGGCATCTATTATATAGCTGCTGCTGAACTTCACACCTCATTTTTATCTGTTACGTAATAACTACAGCATTTAAATTAGAAATAAAACAGTAGTTTTTGACATGACTTTGATACTTAGAATTAAAAAAATTCCCAATGCCACTGCAGTAATTTTAGAAGAAAACTTGAAATAATTTAATATTTTATTTTTCCCCTTTATTTGGAGGTAACTTTTATGGGCATGTATTGAAAATCTACATCTAATCAAAATGGAGTTTCCCCAAGTTTTTATGAGCCCTGACAATGGAACAGAAGTTTTGTAGAAAGACAGGTTCATAAATTATCTGATCTGAGAGTCTGACCAGAAAACTAACTTGTATTTCTGGTTCAGCCATTATAAACAGCATAAAAATCAAAAAGTCAGTCTTCAATACATTGCAGTTATAGTTGTTCTACTACGATCAAACAGTAGAAGCAGCTTCTGCAGAGCCAGAGAAGCAACAGTAATTAGCAAAATTCTTTTTTTGGTTCACTAATTAAAATAACAGTTCTAAAAGATGGTGTCCCATATGGAACCGCAAAAGGTTTTCCAAGCAGTGAATAGAAAACTGGCATTACCACACTCAGCATCTTTCCAGAAAGAGTTTAAACATTTTTGGTAGTTTTCTTTGTTTTGATTATTCTTCAGTTTTTATTTTGTTTTCTTGGTGGGGTTTTTGGTGAGGGTTTTTTAAAATTATTTGTTGGGTTTTTTTTTTTAGGAACGTGTGTTTTCTGTTTGTTTTTGCTGAGGGTTTTGGACTGCTTAGCTTTTTAAATTATTTTTATTCTCATACATACGTACAAGTACCAACATTTTAAATTTTCATGCTGCACTTTCTGTGTAGCAAAGACCCCCCTAAAGTCTTTGTATTGTTGTGACCAAAACCAGGCAGAATGCAATCTCAGCTAACCCACTCCTCCAGGCAATAAGCTGCATCTATAAATCAGATTTCTGCCTCCACCCCCCACAGATCAATGTCACAAGCAGCTATCTAGGGAGCAGCAGGGAAGCCAAGCTGGTGACCGTGTTCAAACACTCCAGTAGGTTATTGAGCTGTGGTGTTAGGTGCTGCAGTCCAACAAATCTGTTATGTTCCCCCCTAGGTAAACCAGACTGCTTCAGAGTGGTTCACCATAAAAACAACAGGATGAGGCTGCTTTTGAATACCCTTGCTTCAAAAAGAACTAGTCAACAAAGGCCAGCAAATCACGTTAGCAAAACCCAAAGCAAAACAGAAAGGGGAAAGAAGTAAAGTTACTGGCATATGGGAAAGAGTCTCAAACCCTTCTCAAATAATTGCTAAGGCTCTTAACAGTTTTTTAGACAGTCATTGTCTAAAAAACTCATGAGCAAAATAATGAAAATTCCCTCTTCCTTTTTGTGAAATGCAAGTATCAATTATTCTAGTTACTCATTTACTGACATGCCACAAGAACAAGAGTAAGAAAAACAGAAGATGAAAATAGGACAAACATTGCAACTTACACTGCTGAGCCAGAGAGGGCAGCAGGGAAAGATTTCATAGCTCTGTTATCAATAACCAATAGAGATGTACTTCAGTTTCATTGCTAAGACAAATCCACACTCTAATATAGTTAAGTGGGAAATTTTTTACAGAATTCAGCAGGCTCCAGATAAGGCTCAGGGTGATGTAATCAAGGATGTGTTCCCTAACTACATAGAATGCTGAGCACTCCTGCAAATCACTGGCTAGACTGAACATGCACTAAGTTTGGTGCACACAGCAGACAACCAGAACCCAGTAAAACCATCCCTGATACATGAAACTGATGAAAAAGTCTAGCAGAATGAAAGGAAAACACACCTCCAACAACTGTGCTGCTAAATGACCCCTCCTCCCCACCAAAAAAAGTAAGTTGAGCTAAGGGAACAGCAAAATCTTCCAGTCCTTCACTGTTTCAAGCACCTATGCAGGAGCCTGGTGAACCTTACTGGCCTTACAGCAGTTCCAGGTTTGTGTTCCTGTTTCCTCTGGTTTGGCTCAGTCCAATGCACAGGCGGTGCTGCTTAATGCTCTGCGAGAGGCTTTCAGTTCTTGCTTAACAAAGCTTTCCTCCCACATGTCATATGTATTCAGGCTACAGTCTGTTTATCTAATATCTCCCTCTTTCTCTCTCCCCCTCCCCCTCCTTTCCACCCCCTTGTCCTCAGAAGAGAATAACCATAATGTGCCTATCGCTTGCAGAAACAGACAGCTCAGCTCCCCCTTGCCATCTGGTCATACTCTGGTCTCTCAGCTGCCGTCAACATATGAATCCCGTTGTTTTGACTAGTGGGGTCCCAAGGAACAAGCAACAGTGCAGATTGCCGGGAATCAAGATGCCCTTTTCTCTCTTCCTTAAACCAAAAAGCAACCCACATAATTAGAAAGTGAAAGGGTGTTTGTGAAATGCAATAGGAAAGCACAATCCCTCTACCTCTGCTCATGTGATGATGGGGATCCTACCAGCCACCCCAGGATATTCTGCAACTCAGCAAATTAATATATTTACATAGTGACTTAACTTCCAAGACACATTTTCTGCTTTCATCGCCATCACAAGAACATCCTGTCCTGCTTACTCCACAACATTTTACCTCTTTAAAAACAAAAAATAAAAATCAGGCTCCACAAAAGCCAAAGGTAAATATCTAAACCTTTAATCCAGGAGAATTTATCTTACAAAGATAGAGTATTTTAAAAGATAACTCAAAATTTGTACTAATTGCTAGAACAGGTGGGGAAGAGATTTAAAAAAAAACCCAGAAAAATAAGAATTGTGGTGACACCTTATAAATTTCTTAAAAAGGCAAATGGTTAACATTATTTCTAGGCTACAACAGCATTACAAGTCTATGAAGCATGCCAAGGATAAAATTAAAATGCTGCTTTTTTTAAAAGCACAAAGAACCAAAGTTGGTACGTCACCCTGTGTGCTTGAAACAGTGGAAGCAGCTGACTCTGAACCAGTCAGCAGGATTATGGAATATAGCTGCACCAAAGTCTCAGCAAAATGACCACTTGCACACTCTCTCCTTCCAAAATGGAAGTAAGTGAAACTCTCAACAGGCATTTGAATTTCTCCATGATAATTCTCCAGAGGGAACCCAGCAACTGAGCAGTGTACCAAGGAAGCACAAAATGTTTCTTTATGCTTGGACTGGGAAGAAGGCATAACTTAGAAGTACACATTTAAAAACTCAGATCAGTGCCTTAGTAGTAAGTTTGAAAAACTGCTTTGTTTTGCTATAACTCACTTGGAACAATGCTATGAAAGCTTTCTACAGTCTGTTTCTGAATCAGATACTTTTCAAAATTCAGGTTTTATGTAAACAAAGTTGCCCTTCTCCCACGATGCTACTAAAATTATTCACCTTGTGATGTTTTATTCAATCAGGAGTGCATCTTGTGCTCCAACAGTTCCACACATCCAGGTTCATTAGTCTGGCAACAGCTATATAGTGAAACCTTTATCTGTGAGTATGTGAAAAAGTATTATATCACAAAACATACATAAACAGAGAAATACAACAAAACATAATTTTAAATGATATTCACATAAACCAATTCATTTTCCCCCATGTAGCACACAGAGAAAAACAGCATGAAGCTCTGCCAGAACAGCAACTGGATGGCATAACAGGTCTCCCTCAAAGAGGCAGTACCATTTGGGCCCTTTGTCTCTCACATCTCTGATGACATAACCAAAGTTATCATCACAAGCAGCTCTTTGTCAGCTTTCAGGATTCAAAATGTGGTCAAGGCATGTGGTCAAGTTATGGTGTAACTTTTAGCAAGTTACATCATAAGACTTGCATTTTGCATCTATAATGTGGCAGATATCTGCCTACCTGAGCACAATCACAAGAGCAGCACAGGCCTCAGCACCAGCTGGATGTTTTTTGATCCAAGTTCTTACAGTTCTGGGCAAGTTTATTCAGCTCAGCCTCTCAGGACATTGCTTCATTCTATAGGCTGATGAAAGTCAGTTTAAGGATGCCACCAGACTGCAGCCACAGCTCCTATGGCATTGCAGAAAAAGCACTAAAATTTGCAGGAATGGAAAGGCTATGGAGACTCCAGGGAGGGAAACAAATTTAAAAATTGTTTTGGGGTTTTTTTGAGGGGAGGTGTTTTTGTTTGTTTTTTTTCAGATTGGTCCAATATATTAGAAGGGCAGCAGACAAAGCAATTATACTGCTACTGCCCATATGGCACCTGTTTTAGAACGCGGGTGAATTCACTGAACAACTGTCACAACCACTATGAGTTAAAACATAGAAATTTAAAAACCCTATCAACCATTATCATTTCCTTCACGAATTGCAACAAACAACATGTAGAGCAAAAACATTTTATCTTCTGAATTCCAAACACTGCCCAGGGCTGCCTGAGGTCTGGTGTAATATAGAGCAACCCAGAGTTCTGGCGAGACCCTACCACAGACCAGCCTGGCACTAAAAGAAGTCCTGCCACTAAACATGTTGCCCACGCAGGGGCCAGCTCTAAAGCCACAGGGCATGCCCTGCTCCATATTCAACAACATTCCCTAGCACACCTACATTTTATTTCCTACAATAAACACCTACAATGCCCTTCACTAGTATAGCACAATGACCTTTAATTCACATAAAATACATGTTTATGTATATTTGCTTGCATCCATTTATATACAACACATTATATCTCGCTAATATTTTTCAGAGGGTTTTTCTTAATCTATGCTGGTTTATGATTAGCTGTAAATCCCCTAGGATTTTCTGATCTAAATTAAATACGCCACAGGTCTGAGAGGAACACTACATCTCCTCACAGATAAACCAACATGTAACCCCACTTCTTATCTGCCCAGTGCAGCAGTTTCTCCCAACCTTCCAGAAAATCAGAAAATATATTTCTTATCTGTACAAAGTCAAAGCTCTGACAAGGCTCTTCCCCTTTCAAATGTCACCACCATTCCAGTCACCTTTTTCTCTCCCCCTCCCCATCTCTTGTCATTCACTAAGGAAACATTCTGTGAGAACTATCAAAAACTGTTGTGACCCAAAATTATACTCGTGGGTAGCACTGCCCTCTGCCTTTCATGATTCCCCACTTTTCAGCAGTACCAAAGGGCAATGCAGAATAAAAAACCCTCAGTCATTCTGGCTACTGGACTCATTTGTGGGTGGCAGTAGTAACGCACCTGGCTTTCCTCACTGACTTTACTCATATTACTCATGGTATTTAGGTTCTCAACTCTTCATTAAGTTCACTGAGGAGTCTTATTTTTTTCCTTAAATAAGCAGCTAATGTGCCTCACAGACTGCTTTGATAGAAATAAATACATATTTCTTGTTATAAACCCCATTTTTACAAGGGAAAATCGTAGTCTTGGGAAACTACAGGCTGGTCAGTCTTACCTCTGGGCCCAAAAAGGTCAAGGAGCAGATCTTCCAGGAGACTATGCTAAGGCACACGGAAAATAAGGAGGTGGTTGGAGACACCCAACATGGTTTAACTAAAGGGCAAATCATGCCTGACACATCTGCTGCTCTTCTATGACAGGGCTGCATTGTGGTGGATAAGGGAAGAGTGTCTGATGTTATCTACCTGGACTTGTGGAAAGTATTTCACACTGTCCCACACAGCATGCTCATCTCTAAATTGGAAAGACATGGACCATTCAGTGGTTAAAGAATTGGCTCAATGTTCATGAGGAGACCAGTGGTGATTGGTGTTCCTTCAGGGTCTGCATTGACCCCAGTGCTCTTTAGCACCTCCATCAGCGACACAGCCAGTGGGATTGACGGCACCCTCAGCACGTCTGGTGATGACACCAAGCTGTGTGGTGCAGTCAGATGTGCTGAAGGGTGGCAATGCCATCCAAAAGGGCTTTGAAATGCTGGAGACAGGCCCACAAAAACCTCCTGAAGCTCAACAAGGCCAACTTCAATGTCCTGGATAAGAGCTGGGGCAATCCCAGGCACAAATACAGGATGGGCAAGGAATGGGCTGAGAGCACCACTGCAGACAAAGTCTTAGAAGTGTTGGCAGACAAGAAACTCAATACGAGCCATCAACGTGTCCCTTCTGCCCTGAAAGCCAAAGGTGCTCTGGGCTGCACCACGAGGTGTGAGCAGCAGAGTGAAGGAAGTGATTCTGCTCTGCTCAGGTGAGACCCCACCTGCAGTACTGCATCCAGCTTGGTGGCCCGCAGCATATGGAGAACATGGGTGTGTCGGTTGGAGCCTTACAGTATTAAAAGGGGCCTATAAGAAAGCTGGGGAGGGATTTTTGACAAGGAAATATGGTGACAGGACAAGGGAGAATGGTTTTAAGCTGAAATAGGGCAGGTTTAGGTTAAATAAGTAATTCTGTACTCTGAAGTGATGAGGCACTGGAACAGTTTTTCCAGAGAAGTTGTGGTTCCCCATCCCTAAAAGCGTTCAAGGCCAGGCTGGATAGGGCCTTGAGCAACCCAGTCTGGGGAAAGGTATCCCATGGCAGGGGCTTGGAACTAGATGACCTTTAAGGTCCCACCCAACTCAAACTATTCTATGGTGCTATAATTTTATTGCAGAGGGTAGAAAACACATTTCTTTCCAATGGAACTCTTACAGTGAAAACTTATTATCAAAGCAACAAATGTAATTCAGAATGACTGTTCTCAAAACAAATCAAGAATCCAAATGTGTAAACCAAAGTACTTACAAAGTCCTAAAAATATGAGACACAAAAAAATGGGCTCGTCGTGCTTCAGAGAATGTGGTGCACTTGGCAAAGCACTAATGGAAACTGCTTTTCCAGCTGGCTGCATGACACCTGGCTCAGACAAGGTAAGTGGGAAGGGGGAGATGATTCGTTTCCAAAACTCTTTTAAAGCATTCAAGATGACAGCTCATCACATGCTGTTGAGCACTTGAAAGACCTTTTTTTCACCCAGCTGTAACTTACTGCAAGTGAACACAATTTGCATGTAGCACACAGTAATTGCAATACCTAACTTCACTGCAATACAACTCCCAGTCTTTTTAATCCCCTTTCTTTCATCCCTTATTCTCTACAGCAGTTATTAAAAATTACAGTAATGGAAAATTAGGTATCACAGTGATTGATATCTGCATATTGGAAGACAATGGGGCAGTTTGGGACACTAACATTTAGATACTGTTGAGAGATATTTTCAAGTAAGAACAAGTTTTCCAGCAGCAATATACTACATTACTGCCTGCATACCCAAAGTCACAAAGTAGATTTGCCAGAAAGTACTGTTCCACAGTGGGGACATCTATATTCATTTTTAGCAAACAAAATGACATTAAATGTAGAGATCAAATCATAAAGGCTGTTGACAGAAACCACGGCTTTGTTGCTGATAAACTCATCACCCTCACTGCTACACAAGCCAACACAAAGCTCAGCTGACCCCTGTGGAGGCCTATCTGCCCAAGCTGCATTACTCAAACACTGCTGCTTTAAGGCAAATTGAAGGGTGAGGATGTTTCTGCCATACAGCTCAGATCCAGGTTTGAGGACAGCCTGACCCTGCTGCAATGGGCAGCTCGAGACCCTTAGGAGACTCTCAGAAAGAAATCACTAGAGCTTTAAGAACTATTTTGCAGAGTCATTCTGAGCTAACAGCTTATGGTATGCTCCATTCTCCTGTGATAGCTCTTGTATAACTAACTGATGAGAATCAGCTGCAACGGAGGGGGATTTTATGTCTCATTAATCCTGAAATTTTTAAGATGTTTTTAATACCAAGCAAATCAATAATCCAAGTATTATGCCCTGCTTCTCCTTTGTTTTCATCTCTACTGATATTCTCAGCTGTGTCATAATTTAGACACAGTTCTTTATTGTTAGGTCTTTGCCATTTGGTCTAAATACTTAAATGCATCACAGTTTACCACCGCTGTTAAAACCAATTTTGTTCAATTTTTATTTCACAAATTCAGAAGTTTGTGGAGGTTCCATAAAGAAATTTAGTAGTTACAGCTTGCACCACTTTTGAACAGCAAGTGCTACAATCAGGCTACAAACAGTACTTGTCTTTGTGGTTAGCCACATTTCTCTCACGTCAGAGAGATATATAGAGGTGCATAACCACGTATCCTATGTACCAAAAAAAAACCCACAAAAAAAAAAAAAAAAAAAAAAAAACAAAAAAAAAAAAAAAAAAAAAAAAAAACCCATGGATGAAAGGCTTTTGAAGCTTGGAAAGACAACATTCAAAGTCACTTCAAGTTCACCAATGTTTTAATACATTCAGCTTGGAAAATGCTGGACAGTTCCTTCTGTTTGCCAGAAATAATGATTTGCCTCTGTGAAACAGGGGTTTTTTTGCAGCAAAATTTACACAGATGGGTAAATTCCTCAGGATCAAGAATATCACTGGAGAACTGGGAGTGGGAGCATGCAGTGCAATCTATCACCATATTAAGAATCATAAATTTTAAGTATAGTGTCACCCATATGCACATAAACTGTACGGTGCACCTTTTGATCAGTTTTAAACAAGTCTACAATTGGTCTTAATGCTCTCCATGTATTCAATGGACCAACAAATAGAAGGATACATCACCTGTGACAAATGGTGAAAAACTTTTGTGTTCTGCTGGGCACTCAGAAAAAAACAATTACTACTGAATTATGCCTTACAATGTAAGTCTTATGATATCTGTAGATTAACAAGGGCACAATAAAAGGATTTAGCATACACATGGAACTTTAACACATTTCTCAGAGTACTAACACCCCAGTTAAAATATGTGAGGTGAGACAGTGAAGAAAGTTAGTTTAAACTTACCAGTTATTTGTGCTATGGAAATATTTAGTAGAAGGTGGAATATGCAAAGGTGTTAGTTTCTTAATACATATATGTTTTACAATAATAAAAAATAAATTTCTTTCTAAATTACTTTTTTTTTTTCTTTTGCTTCTGGCAGTCCTTAATATCCATATAGTTTAATATTCAGAATGCAGGTTTCTCTGGGTAGCAACTGCTCAGCCAGCATGAAGCTCCCTAAGAGGATGGTTCCCAAGGTATTTATATAATATGAAAACAGCAACAATAATCATCAGATGTTTATCTCAGCTTAATGAATTGATTCTAGATCTCTGCTGCTTGAATAGTTGAGAAAATAAGAAGTGTTCCAGAATGATGAATGAAGAAGTAATGACTTACACTATCACCCTGTGGCAGAGACCATTCTTTACAACAAAAACAGGTATTCATGTTACAAGATGATTTGCTATGATCTTTCCATAGGTTGCCTAAAGTTGATAGGAATTTTATTATAATCACTTATAGAGCTGTACTCTAGCCATGTTAAAAACAGATGTCCAATTGTTTCATTTCTGATATTTCCAGAATACCAAATAACTCCCACTTCAGAAAGGCTTGTATGTATTCAGCGAACAAAATGGGCTCCAGGGCTGTAATACACTTCATTCTTATCATTTCAACATGACTTGCTCCTGTCTACAGAGGTGCAAAAATAAAGTTGCCCAGAATGGCAAAAATATAAGAAAGTTCACATCAACCACAGGAAGCAGAACTTCCTGGCCTTTCATAATTTCCTCCACCTATTTTCTTTGTTTTCAAGGCAGCTATTGCTTCTTATCCCTGATGTATGGAGAAAAGCAGATCTCTCCCCTGACTATCCAAAACTGGATGGGAGCATGACTTGATTTTTAGGAATCTTCATAGACTTCCTTCATCACTTAAACTGAAGCCAAAAAAAAAACCAAACCTCAACCACAATAGTCAAGCCATGATAACAAATAAAAGCTACCTCTGAGAGAAGAGATGAGGGTCTTAATTCAAGAACTAGATGTAGTCACAAGTTTAGCAGTTGCTCCAATGCAGTTCAGAAAATGCAGCCAACATGAGGAGCAAGCCTGTGTTTTGTCCTACAGTATTTCTAAAGAAAGAAAGCATACCAATGATTCCTCACAGAGACTTAAGTGTCAGATTGGAAGGGGCATTCTGATGGCTCCATCAGACTCACAATTCCATAAAGTAAAAAGGAAGACCACAGGAATCCAAGTAGTATTTATGCAATAAAAAGAGAATTTTCTTGAAAGAGAAATAGAGTTCCTATTGTATTATAAAACGTCAAGAAAAAATATTTAGATGCCATTGAAGATTCTGTTTAGCAGTTATTATACTTTAAAAACTGGAGTAACAAAACTGGAGAGTAGAACTATCTTTCTCAGAAAGTTCTTTCTGTATTAACTCTCCTCTATGAAAGAAGCACCCACTCCAGCACTAAGTGAATTCTGTACTGACAGAAGTCAATTCTAACTTCAACAGAGATACACTGCATTTACATCAGATAAATCTATGGCTTATGGCTTCCCTACTAGTTAGACCTTTTTGTGAAACTAAATCCTCACCTTCCTTCTGACTTGAGGAGGGGGGAAGACAATAATTTCCCAACACACGACTCAGGTACAGAAGAGAAGGCAAGGTTCTAGAAAAGAAGTATTTCCCATTTTGCATCATCATAAACAAATTGTTTTCAAGAGAAAACAATTACAAATGAAATGACTGATTCAGCTGACTTTCCATACTAGACAAGGAAACAGCACAGATTTCTTGGAAAACAGATCATCATCATCATCATCATCGAAACTACAGAAGTGTCTGTTTTGAAGGTCAACTTCTCTCTGCTGTGGATTACCTCTATTCAGAAAGGAAAACAAGCCACCAGGAGAAGTCAGCTACAGCTCCTTTTCTGGGATAATGTAGCCTCCAGAAGGAATTGTTCTCACATATGTCACTGAATATGTCAGAGGCCTTGTATTAGTGAATGACTGGCATAGTAGAGCTTCAAGCACACTTTTTTATTCTACAACATGTAATACCAGGCCAATGCAAATAGCAAGGCCTGCTCAGGAGCCACTTCCTGTAGTGAGACACCACCTCTGAAAGCAGAGGCTTCCCACTACAATAGGGAATTTTCCTGTTGACCAAAAAGAACTGAGAACAGATTCCTTCACACCAAACTCAGCAGAGAAGGATGCTTTAGACCCCTCACTTATCCTTACTAAGGAAAAAAAAGAAGTGGCAAAACTCTGAGGGTCTTCCTGATTCATGGCTTCAGCAAATCCCAGGGCAGAACCTGTAGGTCCAACATGATATGCAGGAAAGGTTTCATTAATAATGGCTACACTTCAGATAAGATTAAAAGAAAAATATATTAATAAAATCAGTTTTGGGTGTCCCCTTCCAACTTCTTTTCCTGAGCTCATATGCTGTACATAGCCCTTCCACTGGCCTCATGTTTCCATGGAAGTTTCAGCCAATGTGGTGACTACAAGTAAGTGGCCTCATGCCTCTGATAAGGAGTTCACATTGATGAGAATTCATTTCAAAGCTGAAGCACAAAAGGACAAAGCTGAAGGACAAAGCTTCACACCACAACATTGGAAAATAACTCCAATAAGTTGTATCGGAATATCATTATAAGCAAATGCACCATTTGATATACCAGGCCAGTTAGATCTTATTTTTACAACCTTAAATCACCAGTTAAAAAATAGCATTATTGAGCAGTTGCATGTAATCCAGAGGTTGCTCTTCCCCACTGCTGAATCTAAATCATGATTCTCAGTTCTGATGACACAACCATTCTCCTTGAGCAACTGATTGCAATGTTGACACAAATGAGCATGACCTATTTTAAAAGTAAGTTGGAGAAGTTACTTCTGGAAACTAAAACACAACTTTCACTTGGCTTTCCATCTAGTACCATAAAAAAGTCAATATAAAAGGTAAGTAAGGGAAATTTATTTTAATTAGAATAGCTTAAGACACAAGTGATTTATTGGATCTAGAAGTTTATTTGCAAGGTTTTGAACAGGCTTCCTATCAGCTTTCTTGCAGTTCTGTCAGCACAGCCTGTGGACAGTTCTAAGCAGCTCACACAAACACTTATTTCCTTTCAGCAACGTTTTCTTTATTCTCTAGAAAGATGCGTCCATTTTCATTTTCTTCCTAAAGGTAATCAGGGGATAAAGAGACTGCAGGAGGCTCAGACACAGCACTTTGGTGTTGTGCTGTTTCACCACGATGTTTAACTCATTATGACATGCAGGATAGACAGAGACCTTCTGATATGTAAGGTCACTCCTGAACCACAAATATTATTATCAGGAGCCTCAAAGTCCCTAAAATGTCACGTCAGAAGGCATCTGTCACTAGTTAAGAGGAGCTGTAGGTTGTCATTTAAAGGTCCTGCTTCTTCCCTCCTTGCCTACAAAAATTTCACAGATTAAAAAAATAAAGGAGAATAAATAAATCAAAACAACATACTCAATACCCAGGGTGGGCAGCAGGTACACAGCCTAAGCCATGCCTTACATAGACCCTGAATCCAGCACTTCTGGGGGTTAGGGATCAAAACAAATGGGAGAGAAACAGGGAGGTTGCTCATTAAATAATTATGGGGTTTAGTCTACATTGCTAAGTAAAAGAGTCACAGCATGTTTAGCAGATGCTACTGTGTAAAACTAAATCCACCAAGATACCAGCATGTTTTGCTCTTTTTCCCCCTGCTCTACTTCATAAGCAGGATTTCCATGATCAGACAAGCATCCACTGAACAGCTGGACAGTTTGCCAATTTAACAGCAATCAGTGATCACTGAATACAACAGGTTCTCTTCTCAAACCAGAAGCACCAAAACAATAATGGTAATAATAAGCTCGAAGGGATGAAAAAAAATTATTCAATCTACTCACATTTTTATACCCCTTATAATGCAGTTTTACTTTGGGTTCTTTGGGGAAGCAGGAAGAAGAGTCTTCTTCAGAGCATTTCCCCCCTTATTTAGGGGATATGGAGGAAAAATGCGTTATTTGGTCTGTCAGTTTCTTGGTATTTTCAGTGAACAACAGAAAATCAAATCAGACATCAGCAGACCCCATTACACATTATGGAACATTATACTTTAAAAAAAAATCCTTAGCTTTTATAGTGCACTGTCTCCAACTTTCAAAGTAGTTTGTGCAAAGCCCATTATCAACATTACATGTTACAAAACAGAAGTGTCAAGAAATTACTCTCAAAATCTGAGATAACTAAAGAAATCAAACCTGCTCATGTCCAGCCATTTTCTCACCTACTTAGAAACTCTTCCATGAATCAGCAAAGAAGAAACAGATTTTGCTTTTAATAAAAGGAAAAGGATAGATGCACATAAATGAGTCCCTTCAAAACTTAATGTTTTAGCTTGGGGGAAATTTTATGGACCTGCTTTGACAAAAACATCTTTTACAAATAGAGGAAGCAACAGAAGAAAATGCTACAAATCTCTTAACACCTGGATGCACCAGTTGTGACTTTTCCAACCTTGGGCTATTTCAAGTACCCAGCAGACTGCTACTGCTGAAGTTTTCCCAGTGGTGACACAAAAATAGATCACCAGTACTACAGATCATGATACATCAAAGTTTGTGGTACACATTCTAGGTCTGGCATTAACATTTAATTCGGTTCTGAAGGGGTTAATTGGGAAATTTGATCCTTTATATTGCCCTAGGAAATCCACAGTACATCCCTGATTAATGTGACAGAATGCATCAGTTCATAAAGGGTGAAATTTACCCTTGCACAGTAGGCTAGCACTAGACCAATACTTAAGTCTCACTTAAGCACTTAAAACAATGAAATATCAAAACCTGGCAGAAAGACAGCATTAACTGTAGATGAAATTCAGTGTCAATAAATGCATAATAGAAAGACTAATATGGAGTTGTAATATATATTTCTGGCTCCCAAGTTAACTGGAGTCACTCAAGAAAAGACTTACCATTACTTCAGACAGCATAATAAAAATATCAACAAAATGTGCAGAGGTAATCAAAACTGACAACAAAAAGTCGAGCAATCAAATCTAAAATTGTACTTGAGAATGAGATAATGCCAATGTATAAATCAGTGATACATCTCGGGCTGGAATACTGACCTCAAAAACGCACAATAGAAATAGGTAACATTAAGAGACCAGCAGTGAAAACACTGAGTGCATGAGGACCATACTAGGATAGAATGAAAAGATCCAGATTGCCAGTTTTGAAGATCAGACTAAAAAGAGACATACTAGACAGTGTCAGACAAACACAGGATGATGAAAGATAGAGATTATACATTAAGAATGCCCCCTTAATACCAGGACATGTTATCTTGACTAAATAAAAGGGAACAAAGTTTTCAACAGAGAAAGAAGGAAAAGGAGTAAAGGATTTTGATACTTCTTTTCATTCATTTGGGGCAACATAAAATCACATCCATCCGAAGTACAGATGGATATTGGGAATAAACTCATATCCCCATGTTAGAATAAAAATCAGCTGGTAATCTTTGACACATTCAGACAGAAGGCAATTACTAACCAAGATACCAGAGGCCAAAAAAAAAAATTAAAAAAAAAAATATCCCACTATTGGTGATTCCGAAGTCAGCTGCTGCAGCATTTCCAAAACTGAGCACTGAACAAATCTACTACACCATACTGTAACAAGAGAAAACATTGGTCTGACAAAAAAAACCTTGTTTTATCACAACATTCCTATCGTGCTCTTCAAGAACTAGACTGTCTAAAACTGAAAGAGGTGCAGAACAGAGATAACCAAAACCCTTTTAAATTAGTAAATCCAGGTATCATCCTGACCCATCACAGCAGTCTGGAGGTTTCTTGCCTGGTTAGAAACTGCAGCATAGACATACAAATAGAACTAGGCTGATGGTGTGAAATGGCACGAGATTTTGGACAATGTCTAAGAAAAGGACAGGCCCTTTTACAGTTTTGCAGCTCACTCAGCAAAGTAGTAAGTATGTGGAACAAAAAAAAAAAAAATCAATTTTCTATACTCACTTTCCTGAAATTCAAAGATGGTTAAGCCTCAGACTTAAAACCTTACCTGTAGCCAAAAGCACCTCTGATTAACTGCACGTGTTTCATCACATGACTCTTATCAATGGGTATAAATGTAAAATTAACAATTTTGGTAATTCTGATAGGTCTTCTAATGAAAATGAAGTACTAAAATTATGAAGTCTGAAGTGGAGCAAGCTAAGTACTAGGAAGGTACCAAGTAAACCTCAAATAAAGGACCATCCTTATTTTCTCAAGGATTTAATTCCAGCAAGGAACTGAACAACTGAGTTCCCCTTCCTTTCCACCTCCTGCTGCCAACAGTCAGACAAAATACACCTTATCATACAGATTTTTATTGAGCTCTCTTGAGACAGAAAGAAGTCATTTCTGGATTGAGGCCAATTGTAAGAATTCTAGGCCCAAAGTGTCTAATTGTAGGCATTTGCAGATAGCACAGAACAGAGGCAATACCCAAGCTGTGGCTATTGTATCAACATAGAAACACAGTTGTTATAAATCCAGAGATCACTTACCTAAAGAAAGATTTAAAAAAAAAAATAAAATTCAAGGTTACAGAAAGGCCTTTTCAAAGACTGAAACAAATATGTACCGCTTTGCAAAAAGGGTGGAGTATCTAAAATTTCAGACACCGAAACCTTTCATAATGCATGTGGTTTTGTACTTTTGTCAAGTAGCAATGTTTGAAATAAGAAAATCCAACATCTAGGCCCTTTCTCAAATTTAAAAATTTTTGTCTCTACCCTTACGCAGAAGGTCAAATCCATAACTAGAGTCAGTCCAACAGCATGGAGTCCAAATAACATCAGCTGAGGATCTAGCCCATAGTCACTAAATCTGAACTTTTAGTTACACTCAATAGCCCCAGAGCTATTAAGCCATGTTAACAACAGCATAAGCAAAGCACCAATTTGCCTGTGGAGAGAGACAGACTCTGGGCTTCTCCATGATCTCACATATTCCACTTTTCCAGCATGTTATTACACTAAATACCCTTCAGTGTTTCATAATATGAGTGAGCTTACAGTCAATCACACTCTGTGGTGCTGAGCTTGCAAAGCAGCATGGATCAAGATCTTTCCATTCCCCTTGAAATCCAAGTCTGGATTGCTCCAGCTTGTTTTTCAACAGAGCAGTATTTTCAAATGCTACAGTTCGATTTTACAATGCTGCTGGCAAGGCTGGGAATCAAGCTAAATCCACATGCATCCAGCAGGGAAAGTTGCCACAGGGAAAGAGTGAAAAATCAAAGGGTGAGCAGTAAGATGATCCTATACCACTGACTTGCTGAATGCCAAAGAATAAAGATTCGATACCGAGCCAAAAAAGTTGTTTCCAATACTGTCAATAGTTGCTACTATGACAGAGATGGAAACACAAAAGTGGAGGGAAAAAAAACCTGCTGCATATGTATTATTTCTTTGTCACCCACTTACATTTCAATTACTAAATGCTTCTCTTCAGCAGTATATATCATGCTAAATAAGCTTCACAGCTGACAAGAGAAAGCTTCATGGCAGGATTTTTTCCTGGTACAGCTTATAATCAAATCATATTTGACTAACATTTCTATCTACACCTTTTACTGCTTATGGCCTAATCTTTGCTTGAGTTGTTTCAGGAGAGCAGCTACAAAATATCCTCACTTGAAATAGCTCTCCAGTAGCACCCATTTGCTGACTTCAGTGCGGGGACTCCTATAAGGAACTATGGAAGACAACAAGGTCCATAGTAGCATATGCTCTGCTGTGACAAATTGCTGTAAATCCACAGAAATATCAATGAAGCATCAGAGATGCAACAAGAAAGCATAAAAAATGTAACAAGAACATAAATTTGACCCATCATTATGTGAGAGTTTTCATGTAAAACACAATCTCTGAACAAAACACAAATGGTATAAATCTGATGACCAGGTAGAATTTTAGACTGTCATGTAAAACAGCCTGTTATAACCCAAAACTACAGGACCAGTTTAAGTCAATACTTAAATATTATTTTGCATATAAACTGCCTTGCCTTACACAACTTCCAAAATGTGGAGAAACAGCACATCTATGCAAGTTCACAGCAAGACAAACATTGAATTGCATTGCAAAGGTGACAGTACCAGGTGTATCCAGCCACAAAACCAGAACCAGTATGAAGGTAAATGAGTTTGAAACTATTTCCTTTCAAATCTCAGTATTTTTGCAAGTTAAGAGACAATAGGAAACCAAATAAATTGCATATTAGAGCCAGGCTACTGACACTATAATCACACCTGGTTTTGTATTTATGTTAGGGAATAAAGTCTTGGTGACTTAATTTCTCCTAGGATGTATGTACAGCTGTGTTAGGAGCAACACAAAAGTTTATCAAGTTCAACACCCTACCTGCAGCAATGGCCATAAAACACTTGAATTCATTTTTAGACTGGAAACAAACATATTTTGAGGTATTAATTAGAAAAAGACTATTTAGAATAATCAGTGGGGTACAGAAGGACAACTTTCCTTTTTGAATTGAAATATGGCTCTCTTTCACCTCATAGTAATTCGATTATTGATTTATTTTTTATTATTTTAAACCTCTGAACTACCATAAACTTGTAACAAAACAGGGAAAATTCAGGTTTTTTTAAGAAGTTCATTTTCTTACTGAAGCTTTTGCATTGTTATTCTTTTGTGGATTTAGTTTAAAAACTTGTCTCCCTCTCCACTGGATGGCAGAAAGCTGTTCACTTTAGTTCTCTCACTGCCAAATTGACAAGCATGCTGAAGAAAAAAAAAAAAGAAATGAAGGGTCCAATGTATTTTCTTTTCCTTTTTTTAAAACACGCCTTAGTAGGCAATAACCAATTTTTATTCAGCATTCAAAAAATTACCAATAACCTACTGCAGCATATGTTACAGTGCTGTTTTAAATCCCAAACAGGAATCTAAATAAGCAAAAATTAAATCATGCTTTGGAGATTGTGGGTTAGGCAAGAATGAGTGATGCCTTAACCTCTCCTATTCTCCCAAGTTAACTGTAAGCATTAAAGGCCATAAATTATCACTGCCCTTCTAATATATGACCTACATGCACTGAGAGTTCTTGGCATGGGTCAGACTCTGCCCCCAAACTGTGCACTAGGCTGGACTTTTGCTTCCTGAGCAAGGCAAAACCATGAAAAAGAGCCAAGACTTACAAACCCAAAAGCATAATGGGTGAAACAACACTTTTGCATCATATATCTTAGCTGGCACAAATGTGTCTTGATAATTTTGAGCAATTATACCACAAGTGACCTAAAGCATTATCAAGCAAGACCTCAAATTTGTATTATCTGCTGTCCACAGCATCAAGTTCAGCCAAATACTGCCAAGGGCTCATATGCCATAACCACTGTCCATCACTAAAAATAACGGAAGTTATTCTGTATATTAATGCTTTTTATTTACCAATCCCATTCTTCTTTAAAACGAACCAAAAACCCCCCCAAAACAACACAGAAACCTATGCAGTAACTTTAATTTCACTTTACAGATACACAGTAGGTTTCAAACACCACAGTCAAAAATCAGTACATTTTAAAACAACTAATCTTAACTGGAATTATTTCCCCTAAACGCTTCAGCATTCAATTGTTAACGAAACTGCATGCCTTCCTACAGAGTATTTACGCAGTAGCACAGTTGCAGATAGAGCATTATTCTGACATTTACTGTAGTCCTGGAAAAGAAACGAGCCAAATGCATCCCTGGCACAGTGTTAATAATTTCAAAATTCATTTGCACAAAACTCTGGCTTATTATCTCAAAAGCAGTAAGGAGCAATATTTTATTTTATCTGTTTTCTGAACTCTCATTTTTACCTCTCAGAACATAACTTAGTACTTCAAAATAGGTCTTAAATGGGACTCAAGTTATAGCTAAATCTCATACTAGCAAAAGGGTAAATTTCACTTCTACGGCACTGATGAGAAGATTCTCCTTCCCCGTTAGCCAAAATATTTTTTCCAGACAGTAACTTACAAGATGACTATCTTTAACGCCCCCTTAGGAACAGACTCCTAAGGTCATCCCTTTAAAAATTCTTTGATATTTCAATTTTCAAGTTCATCAGCAGCCTCCTCAGAAATGCCTGCATTCCTAGCAGTCTAGTCTTCAAAATAACCCGGGAGTTGAGCCACCCACTTCTAACCGACCTATACCCTTTCCAGGCAGCAGTTCTGGGAGCTGAAACTTACAGATACAGTATTTGGTAAATATCAGTTTGCCAAGTAAGACTGCTGGTATTATCCATGGGGTCAATTTTGTAACCTTTCTTTGTCTTTTACATCCCACTTGCAAATTTAGTGGGAGTGGTGATGAGGTGATGACTGGAAAGGAAAAGAGAAGATATGGGATTATGTGGCAGCTTAATTTGAGACATTTTTAAAGGCTTCTCTATCAGTCTATCTGAATCTCTAAAAATTACTTAAAAGGGGAAAGGAAAAAAAAAAAAAAAAAAAAGAAAAAACGCACACCACCAGAGGGCTGCTGCCTGCAGGAAAATGAAACTGCTGCATTTTAACACTGCAGTAGAATTCCACCAGCTCCACAGAGGCATAAATAAAAGTGGCCAAGTTATAAATCTTTTGTAACTAGAACACACAGCATCATACATAGTTTTACTCAGTGACATTTTGTTTGAGAGATCAGGGACAAATGCCCCTAAGGAAAGAAGCAACAAAAGTCATCATATTGTCAAAACTGGAATATCAAAGCAATTTTTCCATTTTATTAGATAGTTAGAATAACTTTCATTTTAATAGTTTTAAATGCAGCCACAGAAATTTCAGCATTTATGTATCACTATTTCAATAATCAAAAGGAGAAGCTATGGAAGACAAATACAGCACAAACAGATATCATCACCTGAACAGACCAGACCAGGCTGTATGGTCCAGTCTATCCTCAGGAGGTTTAGGAAAAAAAAAAAAAAAAAAAAAAAAAAAAAATCACGAGACCTAAATAGCAGGGTTATCCCAGGCCTTTTCATGATGCTTTTTATTTCTGAAAAAGTTATCTATGCTAGCTGGCTAACCCTGTCAGTTCCAAAAGGGAAGTCTAGAATTATCTAAGTTTTACAGTAGGGTATCAAAAATAAAAAAAAAAAAAAAAAAAAAAAAAAAAAAAAAAAAAAAGGAAAAAAGTTGTTTTACTAGTCAAAGGCTACATCCCAAGTCAGTGACTGAGCCTGTTAAGGCCAGTGAAGACTACATAGTTATTGTTTCTGAATAATCTGCCTTACAACTGCACAATGACATCAACAGATTCTGTATTGTACACATCTCTACTACACTTGAAGCCAAGAAATGTCCCAGCCAGGACTCTGTAGCATTTTAGAGATCACAAGAGTACAAATAGTGACCCAGTCCTTTGAGAAGTTCAGTACCTTTAATCCAAAGAACCTTGAGAGTACAGAATAGTCTTGCACAAGAGAATTAGAACTCTACAGGATCAAGCAGAAGGTTGGTATTTTGTGTACACACTCACACACACACACACACACACACACACACATACAAAACCCAAACCAACCCTGAAGTCTCCCATACACAAAATGTATAATGCATTATGTATAAAAATGCTCAGCTTATCCACATCTGACACACCATATTGATCTGTAGCTAATGCAGAGTTTACCAAGAGACCAAAACAAAGGCTCAACTGCTACAAGTAAATAATAAAGTAAAAGATGGGGAAGTGTACACAGGGAAACATTATTAGGTGCTCTGGTTCACTTGTCCAACCTTCACTGCCCTCTGTTCATAGCTCTTTGTGCCAGAAGAGAACAGCACTACCCACCAAGGCTAGAATTCCACCTGTGACTGCAAGTTACACATATCCTTTGATCCAGATCCTTGGTATTGCCATGTGCTCAATCGCAACCATTTCAATGAGAAGAAAAAGCGCTAGAGCGCATGAGTTTCTCCCCTCTGATGAACTCTTTAGTTCACTCAAATTTGCAGTAGAACAGATACTTGAACAGTAAATATTATGTTAATTTTGCTAGTCTAATCAAGGTTGCTATGAATTCTTCTGAAGCATCCACAGCCCACCTGGTTCCACAGAGCCACAGGCACCAAAGCACTGAGGATAAATAAGAATTGGTGGAGTTAGAGAGGCTTCGCAGCCATAACTCATCTAATTCAGTAATGATGACAGCATTAAGAACACAGATCCAGAAACCCTGCCTATTTTTGCAGCATTTTGTCTGAGCAGGACAAGGCACGTGAAAATAAACATGGCAATTGTCCCAACCATGCTAGTAGTCTGGTTGTTCCTTTCCCTATAGCAAAGATGTAGTAATGATAAATGTAAGGACATTTTCTCCATCCTGAAACTTAATGCAGACTGGTTGGGTAATTTGAGTACAGGTATGTATGGAATACTAGAGAAGAATTACTATTAAAACATTTGCTTGCCTTAATTTGTGTGTTAGCTGAGCAGACAGCCTTCTGCTTTAAGGATGAAATGTAGTAATTTGTAAAATGCTGGGTCTGTATTTTCAGTTTGAATTGAATTTGCTTACAGTATCATTCCACTTAGTGCTCTAATTTACTTGAATATTCACTGCAGAGATGTATTCCTAGGCTGCTCTTAACTAGAACACTGCCAGAGGTCTGCCTCTGCTGCCATCAATGAGAAGCTTGCTCATGAGTCAAGCTCCCCTCTCTGATAAATGTGAGGAAGGCCTTGAAGTCACTGAGACTGCACAGATGTAACTGAGTGGGGAATTTGCCTAAGTAATGTCTTCATCACAATCCGGCAACAACCAGAAGTAAAAGAGATGCAATTTCATAAATATGAGCAATGAAATAAACCACAGACCCAGAAGAAAAGCAGCATGGGACAAAACTCAGAAACTCTAGGACAGATCACTCTTTATTGTCAATGGTTACTGATTTTAATCTAGCTTTCCTGATTTACAGGAGTGGGAAGTTTGGGGGGAAAAGGGTAGATTTAATTAGCTGCAAAGGCTAATGACAAACTTGAAGGCTGGTGCCCACAAAGTGTAAGGAATCTTAAAAGCTGTGCCACTCATAGCCATGTCTTTACAAAAAAACAAATACTTGCGTTTAATAGGGCGATAGTGCCTGCGCCATTGCCAAGTTCTAATATAATACTTGGCTTTGTCTTTGGTGACGATTTTGTACAGACAGGCATTGCAAACACACAAACGGCTCTCAGTCTTCCTCTCAGCTTTCTGCAGGAAAGGACTACTTCAAATACTGTCACTGTACCAAAATGGATACATGGAGGAAATAGAGAGAGGGCTCCCTTCTTCCCACACTCCCTGAGCACTGAGCTCAGCTTGCAAACAGAAATTACCAAGTTCAAGTCTCCATTGCCCTTGCTTTGCACTGCTCCAGCAGCAGCAAGTAGGCAGCAATCCAGCCTGCCAAGCTGTACAGGGATTCCCCCAGCATTAGGGAATCATAATGTGCTTTTAGCACCACCTTTTCCTTCTAACCTTGTTATAAGAATCTTAGCCAAGGTGAGGGCAATATCTGAAGAGCAGCCGTATTGAAACAAACTCGATCTGCCATAGCAGCATCTCATGGCACTCAGAACCAAGTGAAGATTAGAGAAGCTATGTTGTTTAGGACAGCTTTCTGTTAACCTGATTTTTTAAAGGAAATAAAATTTAAATGTTCAGGCTGTCTGTCTGCAATTCCCCCATAACATCAGAACTCATTATCAAGTTCCAACCAAGTCTCAAAGAGCAAGGGAAGTCGCTGAGATTCGACAAATTTAATGGAAAGTACTCGATGTTCGTGGAAAAAAACCTAAGAGATTCAAACTATCACTCCCACTACAGAAAGCTCTCTTGTGATTTAATCCTTAATGCATTTCAAGAGAAAGAAAAAAATGGACAAGCAGCAGAGACAGCTCCAAATGAGTCACAAACATTGTCTTCACCTAGTCCAAGAGACAAGGAACAGAGAAAGAACAAGAACAGCAGGGAAATATAGAGCACAAAACTGGAGAATACAGAGTTCCTTAGTTACATAGTTCATGGAGCAAGTTACAGTTTAGCTGCACAGGATAACACAGAATAGCAGAAGAGTTGAGGTTGGAAGTGATCTCTGGAGATCATCTAGATCAACACCCTTGGTCAAAGTCAGAGTGGCTGCTCAAGGCTTTGTCTAGTCTGGGTTTGAATAGATGCAAGGAAGGAGACTTCCCAAAATCCCTAGGCAACCAGCGCCAGGTGCAACCCACTCCCACAGTGGAGGAGCTTCTTCCTACATTTAAATAGAACTTCCTATTCACACACAAAGGCCTGACTAGGATTAGTGCCTTAGCATGAAAGGGATTACATGCAGATAATGTAACACAAATTATCCTACCCCTCAGTTCACAAGCTAGGCAAGACACATGAAATGTGGAAGAAAAAAAATACACCTACAAGAGAAAATAATTCTCCCATGGACACAGAGTGTATCAGTATTAATTTCTCAAAGACAAAGCATCTTGTCTAAGTAGGAGACAACCATAAAAGTACCTTGTTTTTCAGTTTATCATGACCATACAGTAAAGAAAAAAAAAAAATCTGACGATAATATATGCTTATTTAGACATAGGCTATGTCCTTGAGTATTTCTATCAGCTCTTCTAGCAGCAAACATGAATCTATTTAAATAGGGCCTAAATAATTAAGGGTCTCAGCCTTGGAAGTATAACATCCACAGAAATTTTCTGAAAATACCTTCCTAGTGTCTCAATTAATTTTCTCTAAGAGACTGCAGCTGTAGAAAGAACCAAATATCTGTCTAGTAGCCTCTAAATTAGGATGACAATCCTTGGATCTGTTTCCATTTTGAAGAGGCAAGGTAATGCCAAAGTTTAAAACAAAGATAAACAAACAAAACCCCAAAAGCAACCAAAAGAAAAACCAATCAACAAAAAAAAACCCAAAAAAAAGCCTACCAAAAAACCAGATGACGAGGACCTCACAAAGAAAAACGCATACCAAACCTGTACCTGCTGTCAGCAGGTTTTCTCAACATGACAGCCAAGCTAGTCATCATTTAGAATTTGAAAATACAATGAGAGCTTTGTAATAGAATACTGGGAGAGATTAAGAGATTCCAGTACGATAAAAATCTTAAACAGTCAAATCCATTCCTCAATCTTAGGGACAAGTCACACTTATTAAAAGGAATTCACACAATCACTGAATTAAACTCACCCAGGGCAAATGGCTGGCACGATAAGTAACCCAATCCTCTGCTGGCAGTCAGCAAAAGACATCAGAAAATTTTTAGCATCCCACACAGTACATTTAACACCACAAAGATTTGGGATATGAAGTCTTATTTTTCCACTTAAACTTTTGCTTTAATGCAAATGCAACAAAACCTTAGTCTTAGATGAGCCCAGATTTCATCAGAGCAGGATATTTTTTTTTAAATAGAATTTTTAAAAAGGAAATTGTACATCTCCAGCTCACGTTTAGTTGCAAATATGTTCTTGAAGGTTCCTCCTCCTCATAAATTATATTCCTGTAAGGAAGATGACCCAACACTATGAACCTGGGCTTTGGTGTGCCTCATCTTGGACCAAAGCAACAAAACAATCACTTTTCCAATAGCAGTATCTGCTCAGAAACCTAGTCTCTACACTGCTAGCCACACATAAAATGATTAAGAAAAAGAATGAAAGAAGATAAAGAGCCAAGCAATTTCATCATCATTCCCGCTGGGTCAGTATGAAGACCTGGTAGATTCTCATTTGCAGCTGCTGTTCCACTTTGGCAGACTGACACATAATAGTTCTAAGAGCAGGCTTCAGACAAACATTAAAAAATTAACACATTTTTGGTCCAGTCCAGTTTGCTTCTTCCAGAAGCTCTCCACTACTTCTCCTCCATTACTTCTGTTGCAGTCAATAGTGCTTTTAATAGGTAAAATACAAGGAGAGACAGTTTATGGCATTTAAAGCTGAACACACAGAGGAATGACACTGCAAAAACAGAGTGCGTTAATACATAGGTGTTGAAAAATATATACATTACCACATCACCATTTTTTTTCTCCCACATTAAGCATATAGTGCAAAAGACAGCAAATCAAATTACAAAAGCCTCAGGATATAAAGACAGCATGTTGTTTTGTAAGTAAAAGCAGAGAGCCAGAAGAACACTTACTAAATGGATGCCTGAAAACACTTTTCCTTAAAAAAAAAAAAAAAAAAAAAAGAAATCCAGAAAAATTAAAGGTAAGTATTTCACTGTAAATATTATCATGTCTATAATTCCCACACAGTGTTGGAACATTAAAATAAGAAAGAAAAATAGATAGTCCTTGCACCCCACCCTAAGCCATCTGATGATTTCTCCCTTCAATACCCCCCTGCACCAACCCATTTGCTGTCAGTTGATTTGCAAATCTCAGTGCAAAGTTTTCACCAGCAATAATCTCCTACTTGTCAGTAGCTGGCAAGTTATCTACTTTCTTCCAAACTCCTTAATAATCAAGTTACTGGTTATCAATGGGTGGATTATCAAATAAAAAACTGAAAGCACTCTGTTATCTGTGGTGAGCTACATAAAGAATGGTCTCTTCCAGTCTAACCTTACCCCACCCGAAATAAAAAATGTTTATGAAAAAATTTTAAAAATATTCCTTGTCCTTCTAAATAGGCAATAACCTTTATGGAGGAAGTCAAAGTAGGTACAACAAAAGTTTAAAAGCCAGAAACTGCTTGGCACAGCCACGGGGCGCAAAACAGTAAGCTTGGCCATTAGAACTCCATGAAAGAGTTATTTAGGGCAGCTTTAGGGCTGCTTTATATCAGCTGGCCTGATATATCTCTGTGGCCTTCAGGAAATAATAAAATCATTTCCTCAAAATAAAACCAAGAGCACTAACAATTCAAGGAAAGTGTCCTACTCTACCAGCTCCAGCACGGAACATGCATCAGCCACCTGCACCAGCCTGAAGGTTACTCTGCCCTCTAGGAAGGCAGCAGTACCACTAGCAAGAGAATGCACTTGGATTTGCTTAAACACACACCATCATTTACCTTCTTTGTCCATATTCCTTTCTGTTCTTAGTCTCATGACACACTTGCATTTAATAGCCTTTAAAAAGTTTATCCCAAGGTCACCACAAAAGGAGGAGTGCATTCCTGTTTATACAGTCCACAGGACAATTGCACCCTTACAGGTATCTCTGCCACAAATGACACATCCAAGAACAAAATGCTTGTAGCTACATCAATAGCCAGTAAGGCACATCTATGAAAGGAATCAAAACAAATTCTGCTGTTCCACCTAAACTCCAGTCAAACTCAACTTTTAAAAGCTATGAAGCAATGGAAAAAGTTCTCTTGGTAATTTTTTTTGTGTGCCTTTTAACATATTTTTATTAGTAATGTTTCTAGTCCGCAAACATAATTAATAAAAATTTTATACTCCTGTTCAAAATTAAATGTAGAATAAGTAAAATGAAACTGGATGAGCAATATTAATATGCTCTAAAAGTAGGCATTTTAAATCAAGTTTAATCTGGTCATAGACTTTCTGGAAAACTTGTATCTACCATGCATGGATGCTCATAGGAATCATGTAAAAACTGTCCAGGAAAACTGAATTTTTGGTTTGAACTTGCAAAGATCTGTGTTGGAAGTGCTTACACAATGATCCAAGCAGAAAGCAATTCTCTTATGCAATATAGCTAACAGACTATGTTCAAGAGTACAATTCAAATCTTTGAATACTGCATAACTGCAACCAATCCATAAGTGAAGTAAAGACAGTTGGGGAAAGGAGATATAAATAGCTGTTTGCCAGAAAATCTGAAACAAATAAGGATTTGAAGGAAATCACTCTGCATTTGCAGACACTGCAGATGAAGATGGTTCAAGTTCATTAAGAACACTATTTACAACAAATTATTCATGTTATTCTACAGATCATTATGGCTGTTTTGTAGAAAAACATAATGTTTATGCATGAACTGGAAATGGAACAATCTCCTCATATTCCACAAGCAGAATGAACAGCATTATTGACTAGGATTGCTAAACATCTTGGGCCTGTTTAAAAAAAAAAAAAAAAACACCAACAAAATCCTGAAAATTTCTTTGGGATATTTCTTAATAGGACAATCCACAACAAACAAAAAAATAACCCCCACCCCCATCATTCATACCAGACTTCATGATCCTTCTACTTAAAATATGGACTGACCTCACAAGGGCCTAGTGAATTACAGTATCTAAGCATTTGAAGAGGACCACTACTTGAGCATTCATTTATGTCTCTGCCTTTATTGCACCTTCACAGAAATTTACACCCAAGCTACCACCTCATCTTACTATGACTGTTCTCCTATGTGCATAATACAGTCTTCATGCAACGTCTTTTACTTCAGAAAGTATTACTTCCAAACTTCTCATTTCCTTTCAAATTTTTTCTGAAAGCTGGAATTCTTCCACCACCTATCTTTTGTCCTATATTACCTACCTGCTGATTTTTAGGTGTGTATCACATTTATTATTGTCATCGCAATTACGGTTTAACTCTCTAAAGCACACAATACTAAAGACTTCCCAAAATGTAATGTATGGAGTAAACTTATGGTATACTGAAAAACATTGCAATGCTGGAGAATCCAAAACATACACTGGCTACTCCACTCAGTTTACGAAAGGAATTGTAAGAACCTGCCTAAAACACTACACTTCGTCTTCTCCTGGAACCACAGATTTTCTAGAGATCATAAGAATTTCTCTCAAGAGGTAAATTTTAACAAGAAGTTTTTTTCCTTTCTCCAACCTCTCTCCTCACCCTAAGGCAGTTCTTCTCACTGTGGCAGAACAAAATGACATTAGGACAGTGACAAAAAGTAGGAAAGTGCTTGAACAGTGCAAGAATCCTATTTGTGAAATCAACGCTTCCATAGCTCCTGCTGGCATCTGAAATGTAAGTATATAGTCAGAGTCCTACTCATTTGACAGTATCTGAATTTTAACAACTCTTGGGTGAGAAAGCTTACTTTACAAAGAAAAAAAAAAATTCAGAGCCTGCTGCTGTTTCCACAAGTTCATAATAATTGTGCTACTGATACTGAGGTAAAAGACTAATGGCATGCCCCTACAAAGTTTTCAGAGGAATGGAAGTTAAAAAAATTTTCACTGCATTAAGCAAACAATAATTCAAACAATAGACAAAACAAAACAAATTAAAGGAGTGAAAGTTATAAAAGGGATAGCTGAACCTTCCAGTTCAGACAAGTAGTAGGGCAATACTAGTTTACTTCAGTCAGTAAAGCAGGCAAACAGAACTTCTGAAAAAGTCAAAGGTATATAAAGTTAAGAAAGATCAAACCTTTCAAAACTTGCAACCATTACATGAAAATCCATTAAATGTGAGTCACTATGACAAAACCTTCCTTGGGAAAATTTCATTCTTAAGACCTCTACTACCTACAGTATTGCTTGCAGAATTTATTTCTATGATTACAAATTCAACATTTAAGTCTTCACAGATTATCATGAAGAAGACTTTGGGTTCATACTGCTTTGAAAGAAACTTTCATAAGGAAAACAAAGTATATGTCTGAAAATATTATTAGGCTATATACTGGTTTGTTGTTTTCTTATGTGTTTAAAAAGGCCATGACGAAAACTGCAATGATTTACACCTCTTACAATGATATATTCATCTAGATAGCTAAATGGAAGAAAGCTGTACTCCTTAGATTGTCTCTGGATCCAATATGCTGGGTTAGAAAAAAAATTATAGCAGTATGAATGAAGAGGATAGACTTTGTTTAGCCTACTTACCTAAGGAAACCAGGCTTCTGAGACCACATTGACTACCCAACATTCCTTGAATAGAGCTGAAATTTTCAACCAAATTTGACAGAGACAAATTTTAAAAATTAATACATTTCAGTTTCTGCCAGTGTCATGGAAACAGACGGTTAAGGCTGTAAAGAAATGTCCTGTTAAAGCTTTCACTGAAAAAAAGGCTATTAAATTCACTAAGACCCAAATTTAATGATTTCTGTTCTTACATAACCAAACAGCACACTGCTGATCACCTCGCTCATGGCTCATATATAATTAACATGTTATACACCAAAATAGCTGTAAGCTATATGGGATGCAATGCAGAAAAGGGAACCCCTACACTTTTTGTGAAGGTCAAAGTGATGTGAGTTTCAAGCACAACGCGCTGTACCGGGCTTAAAACAGAATAAAAGGAACATAACAAAATGGATAAGCAACATTAAACTTCCCATGAAGTTTATCTCAATGTGAATAGAGTAACTCCCACTTAGAATCAATGCCTTATTGGTTCTAAGATAAGACAAATCAGCATTTCAGAAATTTCCACTAGGCACTGAACTGGTGCCACAGCAAACAATGATGCCAAAGCCTATACACTGTCTGTCAAATGAAAATACACGAAAACCTTGCAAAATGCTGAAGACCTTCACAAGAAATAATAGAGTTCCTCATCTTTGCACTCATAAATAAATATTAACTACAGTCAGTTTGAATTGCTGTTAAGAGTTTCAAGGGTGAAACAGGGGTTAAAGAGGCCAAAAGAAACACAAGAACAGAGATAACTGTGGAATTCTAAAAAAAAAAAAAAAAAAATTTAAAAACAAAATAGAGCAAGGATTACACAAGAAGGTGGTTTCATGTAAAATCAGTGGCAAATGAAGAAAACCTATACCTAAACCTATAACATGATCAGGTGTGACTGGGGCTTCTCAAGGCACACTGTTTCCATGTGTGTTACTGTAACAGGACACATCCTTTGCTGACTACTGTTAATTACAATGAAAACCTCCTATAATTAACTGTAAAAGAATGTACCAATGAAACTGAGATAACTAACCTTTCCCCACACACCCATATATATACACAGCAGTGATTTTTATTTTTTTTTTACCGGCAGTTCTGTAAAATGATTTTTTGAGTACAACAATCAAGATTCTGATACCTCTTGTATTCTTGCATGATCATTTACACAGAGATTCCATAAGCTATTTCACCAGGTGACGTCAAGAAGAGGTGCTCAAAATTCATCCTGTTACAAAAGCAAACCATCTTGCTATGGTACTCAAATGATATGTTAAATTAGTATGTTGCATTATTAAAAATAATTTTTGTCCCTCTATCATTCCCACTAGCAGCAAAAACCTAAGCCAAACCATTTTTCAGCACTGCCCCGTGTAGCCCCCTTCCAACTTCTCTGCCTGAGAGGCCCTAATCCTCTCTTTGTGGCATCAGTCACCCTCGGCAAGCATGACGCACCAGCCCAGAAGGCTGCTCAGGACAAATTTTGCATATCTGATCAATCAACACTTTCAGTTGTTACCCATCAATTTGAACAGAAGGCTTTTCTCTGTCAGTTTTGCCCACCCACAGCCAGATGTCACCAGGTCCCACTGATGTCCCAGATACCACAACCGGACCTCTCTGCAGGGACAGTACGTTGCTGCTGGTAAACACTTTTTTTTTTTCAGCTTTTAAGGTGGCACAAACTTCACACAGAGGAAGCCAAAGAGAGTTCTACCTACCATTAAGCTCTCCCTCCATGGCACCCTCTCTAAATCTACTCTGAACTACGAATGAACCCTCACTCCTCCCCAAAACCCCTTCTTCTGATGTCCGTGAAAGCACATAAGAGCAATTAATACATTTGTATGATGCCAATATATCCAAGAGAAAAGCTTGACCTGCCTATCTGAAATAACTTTATAGAGCCAATAATTTGTTATTCCAAATAAAAGTGATGGATGCGAAGCTCACTGCAAAATGGACAGGACTTTGCAACAAAACTAATGCTTCCTTCTATTCACCATTTCAATCTGCCAGATTTTTCTTCTCACTCTTCCTCATCCCCTTCGAAAAAAAATTCCAAGACATTACCTCCTAATCTTCCAAGCTTCAAAGTCAAGCTCTAAACAAATGATCACACTCACAACTTCCTTCACCTGTAAGCCACTGCAATCCAAACGCCAAGATATACAATACACTATGGTGAATCAGGCCCTCTTACTGCACTGCTTGTCCTCTCCCTAAAATGCTGCAGGTTGCCTGCTTACCCTCCAAAACAAACAGGATGAGGATGAGCTACATGCCACACACTGGTTATGCCATTCTGCATGCTCCCAAATGTGATTAGCACAGAAAATGCGAGAAGACCAGAAGGCATCTTTCCATATTTAGCCATGTATGTTTAATACTGAGTAAGATTTCACCTCAGTGCATTATTCCATTAATCAAGGGTGGGTATAACAAGAGAGACACAGACTGACATCAGCCACTTTCAAGATCTCTCTTCCTCCTTCCTCCACCTCCAGCTTCTATGACACCATGTATTGTGCATTTCATGTGCATTCATGTGTGCAAACAGCAGAGACTTATCTATAAAGATCAGTTATATGGTAAGACTGCAAAAGAAACTTTCACCCTTGTCCAGCTGGTTGAGTAACTGCAGAGGCCAACAGCAGCAAGCCTCTAAATACATCCTGTTCTTCTCTCTCCACCCCCACGTCTCTAATCACTTAGGAGGAAGATAGGAAGATTAGCAGAGAGGAAAAAAACATAACCAAAGCTGGAGATAACCCTTTAGGACCACAATGTCAGGCTATAAGAACATGGAGCAAAAGGTTAATGCAGCTGTATTTTCAGGAATCTCAGGCACAATTGCATTTAAAGGGGAGGGAGGGGTACTGAGAAGGTGAGAGAGAGAAAAAAGGAAATGGTGATGAAGAAAAAATGAATTTGCTATCTACAGCTGGCTCTTTGATCACCTGGAGTATTCAGGAAAGGATTATCAGCAGAAATAGAGCAGTTTTATTAACAATACACCACATTTTTTCTTATAGGATATTTTTATTACCATCATCAGAACAGATTTTAGTAAGAACACAGCTGCAGAAGACTCACTGAGCTATGCAAAGGATAAAGGTGGTAACCAAAACAGTGACAGAGAACTACCTTTAGCAGCTGATATACTGAAGAGATATGGAAAAAAATAAAGAAATATAAATAAAAGTCACTTCTACTAGAAGACAATGTCATCTTCATCCATGTCTCTGAACGGTTGCTATGGGGTTGTGAAGAGGAGGGGAAGGATGGGGGGGAGGTTATAATCAATCATCTCAGAAGAGCATTGCTTCTTACAGAGAAAGATCTGGATTTTGACTGTGTCCCTAAGAAAATTGCGGACTGCAGAGCTGCTGCCACGCAGGGCAGTGAGGAAGCAGGCAGAGCAGAGGCAGCAGCTGGGGATGGAAACGCCTATTAAATCCTTTAGACAACAGATGGGCAAAGCTCGGCTGGGTTATAAAAAAAAAATACACCACAATGCATCATGTTTTATTGTCCCACCATAATGAACAACACTTAACACCCACATGCCCAAAGAAGCCCCCCTATGGCTGATCTTACCCCTTCCCTAAATTATAATATCCAGTCTCAATACACTTTTGGGGGGATCCCAACCCAATGAATTTGCCAGATGCCATTGCTTATTGCACCTGTTACTAAAAATAAAAAATATTTAAGAAGGAAGGTATTTGGGCTTCTTTTTAAAGGTTTTTCTTCCAATTAATACTCCTCTGCCCTTGAAGTGAATATGCTATCCAAGCAAGCAACAGTAAGTCCAGATCTTGAACGCATTTAGGGGATCTAATTATGTCATGTAGGGCAGAAGCACCTGCTCTCTGCTAATGCCCTCCACTCGCTTTCCTCTTTTTAATATTTCTTACCATTGTTCCATTCAAGAAAATCTGCTGGGGGCGAGTTTCATAAACAAGCTTTAAGAAAAATAATTAAATAACATCCCTTCCCCCCTCTCAACCCCTCCTACAAAAACACAGCATAACCAGAATGAATTCTGCCACCGATTCTCTATTTTTCTTTTATTTCAGACCCTACCCACAAAAACCACCAGCCCATCCACCCATATTTGCTAAATACCCACAGCAGTCAGTGCCAGAGACATACTGTACATATTTCCACCAACCCCCCCCAACTGCACCTTAAGGACTACACCCTTTTCAATCATGATGTCATGAAATACTGCTGGTGACTCCCCCACTACCACCACCACCACCTCCTCAGTACTACAGGCTGTGAACCTTTAATTTCAATATAATTTGATTAAAAAGAAAAATGCTCCTAAGTAGGGCAGTGAAGAAATGGATGTGAAAATTCACCACCAGCAGATCATCTATTTTTTTCCTCTGCATGCACTCTGGCTGTCATCAGAACAACACCCATTAGCAGGAGTAATGAACATAAAGCATCCTGGGCTGTTTTTTTCCTTTTTCTTTTCTTTTTTAAAAAGAATAAAATAAATTTTTAAAAGTAAGAAAAAAAGGAATTAAAATGAAAACTAAAAATAAATAAAGACCAAAATCCCCTATGAATATTATTTTCACTGAAACAGCAAATGGGAAAGCCTGAACCCTCAAACACCCCAACACCTCAGTGGCTGCTACAGCACCTTCCCTCTAGCACCGGTGCTGCTGCAAAAGAACCAACCTGTCTGTCCTTTTCCTAGGGTTTTCTCCAAACGATAGGGTCCAACATATTGTGCATGTTGAGCTCCGCTGCCTTCTTTCCCTGTTGATGTCATTTCTACCTGGATCTGTAATTCTGCAATGTGTATGTGCTGATGAGCTGGATTTTCTCTCTCTGCAGCTCTTTAAATTCCCACTTTGCAGCTGTGCAAGCAAAGCACTCTTTTTCTTTGCTTTAGTCCCCTTGGTTGCAGATTTTCGTCTTCCTCCTCTTTCTTTCCTCTCTCTCTCACGTGCTTGTTTTGTCGCTGGGTCTGCTGGGGACGCTGAAAGACGAAGGAGTTGTTTTAGTGTTCAAAGAGGGGGATCTACGATCCAAGCCCAAGGAGCATGATGCTGGTGATCCGAGCTCCGCACGCCTTGTTCTCTCTAGGAGCTGTTCAAGGGAGAGTCAGAGCAGGAGCAGCGGAAGAGCCGGGGCCCGCAGCTCTGAATGACATTAAAAGCAGCCAATCCCTTCGCCCCCCACCTTCTTCTTCCCTCCTCCTTCCACTACCTTTTCTTTTCCATCAGCAGCAGTTGCTGCCTCTGCCTGCTACAGAGCATCATGACCAATGGCAACAGCAAACACCTAAGTTCATCAGCCTATTGATAAGGCACAATTAAATATAATTTAATGTGTATATTAATTTAAGACACGAACATGCACTTCTTTTTTGTGTTTTTTTTTTTTTTTTTTTTTTTTTCTTTTTTTTAACCTTTGAGTTCTACTCCACTATGCAGCTGCAGTTCCAGATTATTAAAGAAAAGGCAAGATTGTGCTCGGAAATAGGAGAGAGGGAAAAAAATCTACTACTGAAAATGAGCTTGGGAAATTATTTGTTTCTGTTTGATTCTGGTGGACCAGAGAGGAAGCACTGCTACGGGCTTTATCCTTTAAAAAAAAAACCTTGGGGAAAGAGGGGGGTTGTGGGGGAGAAGAGAAAAATAACAGGGACAATCCTGTAACCACTAAACTCAGTGACAGACCTGCTTTTGAATTTGATGGGAACAGAAAAAACTTCAGGTCCTTAGATGAAAAGATCAAAAACTGAATGGCCACTCTCCTAATTAAAATTGCAACTGAAAATCCAGGGATTAGATGGTAATAGGAACAGATTGCCTGATCCACAGGCACTGTACTAGCAGTGTAAGAAAACTTTCACTGTATGGCTGTGTTTAACCTTCAGAGATTAGGGAGCTGGACAAAAGAAGGGATTCTGCAGAGAGTTCAGGAGAAGCCTATGTGCTTTCTAAGTTCAGGACCATAGAAAGTTTCAGTTCCAGGGATATCAAGCTAAAGCTGTTCCCACACACAGGTTTCATTTTTACCTTCTTTTCCCTGCTTTAGACAGAAAACTGGTCAAGATATTGCTATTCAAATTCCAACTGAGACACAGAGCAAGAATTCTCGAGTCAGGGAAGATAGCCTTGACAAGCCTGTAAAGAGAGAGTAAAGAGAGGGCAAAACATTTATAACCCTTATCATTATCTATTGCTCATTGAAAGTAGACTATTTCAGGTTTGTTTATTTGGGTTTTTTTGAAGAGGGAAATTTACCTTTTTTTAATAACTGTATCCAGAAACAACAGATGCTCTTGTAAATTTGAATAAAACTAGAAATTGGCTGTCTACCTTTACACAGACAACATGACTCTCCAACAGGTTACAGAGGAGTTAGTAAGGTGAGGAGGTGGGAGGAAGTCAGGCCAGTAGACTGAAACCTTAAACAATTCCAAGATTTCTTTAGGAAACAAAACCCTAACACTAGCTTTGGGGAAAAATTCAACCCTGCTTTGCCCTTTATGGTTCACCTTCGTTCACTTCCAGACTGTTAGTGCAGCAGCCTGTAAGCAAACTCCAGAACACCATCCCCATTCCTCAGCTTTCCCCTCCACACTCTGTGTGACTGCTCACCAGGACTCACCCTGCCAAGCACTGCTCCTGCATCTTTCCAATGGCAACCTCTGCCCCCCCCAATCCTATAGGTGTTTACTTTGCCCTCACTACTCAATTCAACTCCAAGCTGCCATTTCCCCAAGCTCCCCACACCTTTCCTTGGTCACTGCTCTCCCTCACTCCTCTGCTCCCCCTCACGCATTTTCCCCTCATCACCTCACGCACCTGAGCCTGCTGCCCCTCACCAGGGAGGGAGGGAAGAAACCTGTGGAAAACATCACCAACAGCCAGGGTGGCACTGCCCTATGACACTGCTGTGTCCACTCCCCTGTGCCCTGCAGCCCCAGCAGAGCCACCAGGCAGAGGAAGGGACGTGAGAGGAGGCACGGCCAGCAGCCACAGAGACATGGCGGCTTTTCCCGCCCGAACTGTGAGGGGATGTGGGGGCCGGAGGGCAGGAGGGCAGCTGTGTGGAGCATCCCTGTGGAGAGGCGCAGGGTAAATGGGCTACGTGGCTAATGGGAGGCTGACAAGGGCTACAAGACCAGTCCCATGGCCAGGGGGTGAGGCAGCACCTGCCCCAGGTGTGGCGCAGGGCCCAGACCTTACACCATTGACAGACGTGAGGGCTCAAACAGCCAGCCGTGAGGCCCAGAGGCATCAGGATGGGTTCAGCAGAGCCTCATCCAGCAGGGCAGTCTAGTCCATCTCGTGACACAGTTGAAAAAATGTCTCTGGAACTTGAGGTACACACCATTTCCCTCAGAAGATCTCCTTTCCCTACGGCTTACGAGCTACGATGGGCCTGTTCCAGGTGAGGCACCATGGTAGGAGAAGCACTCTATCTGATGGGCTCCTGGCTAGAGAAATCAAATGTTGGGGGCAATCAAAATGTGTCTTGGTTTCTGACATTTCACTCCTCTCTAAATGTCTGCCCCTCCATACTGTCAAAAAGTCCCCACAGACAGTAAGTGACAATGCTGAATTATGGCAATGTGTGCATAACTTTCAGAAAAAAGGAAATTATTATTTGTAGAAATTAGCAGAGTATCCACACCACCATATTAATAATGTAGGGGGTGAATATCAGCATAGATCAAAATATTTTTTAATTCCAAGATTTGTATTGTAAAAGGTATTTAACACAAGATGATGATGTCTGTTCATAGATGAACCATATGTGGGTCATGTTATTAATAGAAAAATGAGAAATCAGACAATGTTGCCATCCGAGTCCAAACTTGTGTATTTCATGTTTGTTTCTCTTGGGCATTGAGGAAAGTGGAGGCATGGATGTTACAAGTATCCACCTTCTGCCACAAGATATGTGTCAGGGTCATGGCTGGAATAAGGTCAGAAATTTAGTGAATTTCCTATGATCCTGACTGGAAGATAAAACAAAACAACACAAACAAACATACACATGCATGCACAATCCCCCCCTTCATGTGTCCGTCCCAATATCTTTTGGTCTCATTTAGTTATGTTATTTTGATTCCATTGGAATACCTTTTTGTATAGCCTATTGCAACAATTTCAACCTTTTGTCCTAAACTCTTTCTGAAAAAATGCTTGGACATTTCTTGATTACTGAATAATCAAATGTTTTGGAGTTTTTTAAAATTTTATTTATTTGTTCATATGGAGCCAAATCCCATTTATCTGTACCCCTTTGATCTGAAACTCAGTCCTTTGAATCTAGGTTATGTCCCCCTGGTGTGAATTACTTATACAATAACTCCCTCAATTATTTGAAGCCCTGTTTATCCAAATGTTTTGATGTTCTGAAAGTATTTTGAATAAACAGGACTCTGCTGTCATTGGATATATCAGATATCTTTGGGGATGCATATGGGATGATTTCCCCTGACCTTATTCTGTATAATCTTGTGCTTAAATGAACAAGCAGTGGAAACTTAAGTGTATAGTTGGCATATTGGCATAATCTTCAGTTCTTGTATTCTGCTCTCCATTACTTTTCTTTTGTTATTCTCATTTAAGGACCAAATATTTCTCAGGAAGGATTCAACACTGATCCCAGCAAAAATTTTGCTTGAGTATGGAGTGAACAAAAAAGAAATTATAATTTTTCTAAGTGTTATCAAACTTCTGAAAAAAAAGGCAGAGGAAAGGATTTGCCTTTTTTTCTGTTGCATTTTTTACCCACTGCTATTGACACTAACTTGTGTCTAATGAAAGTCTTCATGATCATTTGTTTTTTTAGATGCTTGTCATTGTCTTTCCTCTTATTCCCATGAAAATCTTAAGGGTCAAGATGGATCATGAGATGATGAAAAAAGGTACAGGAAAAAACAGCTCCATGAGGAAGTTTTGTTTTAATGTTTTTTACTTGTTCATTTGAATATATGTATGAAGTTAGTACTGAAAAAAAAGGAAGAAAAGAAAAGTCACGAATAAAGCTGTGTAATTAGCATGGAATAATAAATCAATAGTATTCTTGTGGTAAGAAGAATTAAGATAAGCTAGGGCTTTGTCTCCAATTAGAATAATCTAGTAGCTAATGGTTATGATGAGGACATATTAAGTTAAAGAGGACAAAAATATTCAGCATTTGCAATGTCAAGATCCATTATCACATCCTGAATTGTGTGCTCCATGCACATATGTATGGACACATAACACCCCTTTGACAAGTGGTGTAGGGATTTAGATACTTTGAGAATTAACCTCATTGTTCATAAGAAACTGACCCAGGTGTTTGAGGGACATTTAGTCATCAATACTGTTGACAAACTGATAATACTTTTATTGAGGATAATTATATCAATCTGCAACATCTGCAAACAGATGTTAACAGTCTAAAATTGAAAATTTTTCCTCTTTGCATTAGGTTGCTTTCTTTGTAAGAAGCTGAGGAAGACTGAAAGAAAATAAAGGATTGGATTTCAGTAAGTGGGTGATGTTTCAAATTCTTAGAACAAACTCAGATTTCAGACATTTTTCTTACTGTGGCAAGTATTGAGGAACTTAGTTAACATCAGTTACTGGAAGGCAGTGCTTCCACACAGACTCTCACTGTGGGAGCTCCTAAAAACTGATCATATTGCTCAGCAAAGCTATACCATGACAGTAGTAAGGCAGACTCTTTGGAGATTTTGCTGTTGTTGCCATTATTACTATTGTTAATAATAATTTAGCTAGTATTATTAGGATTCTTGGCACTCCACATATTCTGGTACATAATTTTTAGTACTTGCCCAGAAAAAAATGAACTGTTAGCTTATTATCTACATATAATCTTTTTTTCAAGCTGAATTAAGGTGAAGACTTGTAAAATGTTTAATAACAAAATAGATAACTGCTTTCACAGTATCATTTCCTCTGGACCATGCACTCTATTCCTTTGGAAATATTACTGTCATTTTCTCAAGCCTGCTGCTGTCATTTCCTATGCCTCACAGAATTTTTAAACTATTAAGAAACAAAAAGCTATTTCCAGATTAATATAGCAATGTGAAAGCCTCTGTATGAAGTTGTTTTTTTCCATACACTGAGCTTTTTGTTTCCTAATAATGTGAATATGCAAGCACATTCACTTAGTTCACTAAGTGGAGTTGTGACTAGGTCTTGACAGAAATCAAACTCGAAATCAATCAAACACTTTAACATGAGGATGGGTCTGTTATAACTGGCCTGTCTTTGAGGTACAAGAGACCAGAAGGATGTCTGTCGTCAGTTGCCAGATCAAGTCTCCACCTACCCTAATACTGCATCTCCAGTGATTGTAAGTACAAACTTAAGAAAGAATAAGACCAAGGCAAGTGTATGTGATTGTTGCCTGCAGTACTCTCTCAGGATCCAATTGTTTTCAGCTCAGGGACTTTCTGAGCCAGATGTTGTTTCTGTGTGTGCTGTACTCCTCAACAGATTTTTTTTCCCGTGAGCTTGTTTTTGCCTTCCCTTAAAAACTTGACACCATGACAGATGGCCAGATATCTCTTCAGATTATGTGCATGCTTCTCAGAAGACAGTGAATCCTTGAGACAAGTAACATCCATTGATCAATGCTCAAGAACCCCAAAAAGGAAAGAGAGAAAACAATGTGTAAGGCACCATTCTTGAAATCTTGCAGCAGTATGGAGCAATTCCAGCTGCAAGGTGACTGCTCAGGAAGCCTAGAAATGGTAGAGCTGAGAGTTCAGAGCAGTTGGTGTTTAAGATGTAGAAACCAGGTATGTGAAAACAGAAACACAATTTCTGCCTGTGTTTCTTCTGGTTTTAGAACAATTCCATCCATTCAATTTTTGCCACAAAATGCATGTGCACCCTGATGCATCATCAGTGACTGATGATCTTTATGATGATATCATATAGAAGTGACTGTAAAGTACATATTAGCAGCTACCATGGATGATTTATGGGCACTTTAACAACATGCACTGAAGTTATATGATGTCAAATACACTGAACAAAGCAAATTCTCTAAATTTTACCACAAGTGGTTCAGTGCAGTATTAAGTCAACATCCTAGAATATTCCTGCATTTCTCTACTGTGATTTTGAGTAGGCTAAAAAGTATTGATCAGGATGAACAAGGAAAAATATTAATTGTCTAGACCACAGAGTCAGTCTGCTCAGTAGCTGGCAGCCAGGTCCCAAATCTCTCAGTTGCTGGCACCTGCTTACACAAAGCTAGTGAGTCTGACCCCCCACTCCCCACTGCCTTCCCTGTGCTCTGGGGCTGGCCCTTAGAAACCTGTCACCCCACTTGCTCCCAGATCACTTCCCTATTCACCATCTGGTTTGGCTTGATCTCTGCAAGAGATCACACCCACTCAAACACCCACACTTGATCAGTCTGCCCCACAGACACAAAGACCCTCCAGCCTGTGGTCTGCCTCCAGCTGCTGGGTTCATACCCCCATATGTGTATGCACAGACACCCCTCACCCACCATAGAATTAGAAAATAGTTTAATAAGAACACAGGTCAGACTGCATGATCAGGCACAGAGCATAACCTGACAGGTATTATGACTAGCCAAGTGTGGAAACTCACCTTATTATTTTTCCACCCTTCTATTTTCTCACTCTGGTCCCTCCTGAAGTCACCTAACCTACCCCCTTTCCCCACATTTGGCTCCACCTTGTAAACATCCCATAATTAGTCCTGTGCAATCTGGAACATCTTTTCCCTACATCCCATAACGTGTCTCACTCCTCAGCAGTGAGCCCCTAAGTCCAAAAGCTGACTGGAGAGTGCTTGATTTGTGTTCCTGCCAGTCCTTGTGACCCTGTGCTCATCCAGATGTGCTGATGGCTCCTGGCCTGGGAATAGGTCAGCAGGGTTTTATTCAGACACCTCAGTTCTCTTATTGTCTCTCTGATCTCCTTCATGGGATTTTGTCACATGGTATTGTATGTTATGCTGTTGGATAACTTGTCTCCTGACTTCATGATGCACTTGCTTTCTTGGTTGCAATAGCCTGCCATTCTTTCTGCAGGAAGAATTTTAGATATGACCCTCAGACAGGAATGGAGTTGTGCTATGTCCCTTGGAAGATAAGGCATACCTGGCATTTGATGCATAGTGGGAAATAACAAACTCCACAGACTTGTAGTGATTTAGCCCCCACTGAGAATTTAAGAAGAGGATATCCAGCCCTAAGTTCTCACAAAATGCTGGAAGGAAAAGTTAAAGACAGGCCAGGAATGATGGCAATGGCAAAACGGTAAAAGATCCCTCGCTCCATAAAAATACACTGTCCCAGCTTATTTGGTAAAAGATGAGCAAAGAGATTGATGAGGTGAAAAACTAGGACTTTGTTCTTTGCATTCACATCAGTCTCACAGAAAACAAAAGACATTACTTGAAAACAATCAAAAAGAGTGCCAAGATAAGCAGTAGGCAAATAGAACAAAGGAGCCAAGAACCTGAGGCCACTATGCACCAGTGAACAGAACTGATCTATTCATCAAATTGCTACATATAACAGTGGCAAGTGCAAAAGATAAGCTTTTAAGGAAGATGGATCACATGAAGTTGTTGCTAACTTAGGACAGGAGTTGGAATGAAGGCTGCAAGGCAGGTGTAGGTTAGCAACAGCCAACAGTCCTGACAGCAGAATCAAGGATAAAGCACTAGGAAGGGTTTTATCTGATGAAAGAAAGTGAAGAACTGAAGAACAATTTAAGGGGTCAAAGGATATTTTTCATCAAAAGAAAAGGAGCTACAGGACTTTTCCTCTGCCAATTGCACAGGCGAGAAGGGAGAGGCCATTCTGAAGATTTGCATGCTGAGGTCTCTGAACTGCTGAAAATGGTTGCTTATACCAGGCAAAACACAGATTTTATATCACAAAGGAAAACCAATATAATTTCCCTTAAAATGTATTTCTTAACTGCACCAAAAATTTGTTCATTAAAAACCCCAAACAAACAAACAAAAACCCAAACAAACAAACAAAGACAATATAGAAAACCAAAAGTAACAAAAACCATACACTGAAATAGTAACACCTCCCTGGTTTTCTTCAGGGCCTTTCACAGGGGCCAAAACACATTCAGAGTGGGAGCACTGGATACTGTATGCAATGGTTATTAGATATTAGAAAATGTTACCAGATACTAGAAACATATTTAGACAGTTGAGCTGTGCTAATGCTAAGGTAAAAGTGCAATTCCTATTCATCAAAAACAGTAAAACAGCTCTGAAGAGTATGAGGTATTTAAAAGGGCAGTCCAGAATACTAGAGGCTGAAGCATTTTCCCTGCCTCCCCAAAGAGCAAAGAATTGTAGGAGCATATTTCAGACTCTCTGAGACCTGTATTTTAATGACTTCTTTTTAAACAGAAAGTAAAGGATATTCTGAAGTTTCCATAGAACCATTCAAGCACCAGAAGGTCACAGTTCCTAACTCCATAGGTGATGCAGCTTTTCAGAGCCTGTCTGTTGGGAAAGCCTCTAGCAAAATAAAACAGTATGCGGATGAAAGTTATAAGGATGACCGAAAGGTGAGCAGAAAAGTGCTTTTTAAATCCCCTCCTGCTGGCAATGGAAAAAGCTGAAACAAACTCTAGCATTGTAATGATGAAATGATTCAGCTGGAACAGGGAGAAGGTGTTACAAACTGGTTGAATAAACAAACTTTGGAAAATAAGGTGCTGTCCTGCTATTTGGTTTTGCCTTTGATTAACTGCATGAACTGGGAAAATCACACTGACCAAGGGCTGCCAAACCAGCAAGTGAGTTTATGTGTCACTGCCACTTCACTGGCAGAGACCCAGTTACAAAAAAGGGCAAATTCTCACCCTCCTAAACATAGGTCTTACTAAGATTAGCTAAAAGCAGGCAGCCCAAAATTGAGATGTTAAAGATCCTTTTATTCCCCTGAGCTTCCTTTTCTTTGTTTCAATCATCTTCAGAAAATATTTCCACCTCCTCAGCTCTTTATGATATACTTGGTGATCCTTGAGGAGGATTCTTGAAATGTTGAGATTCTTGAAAAATTGTATCAGAAATGTATTCTTTGCACATTAGTGTTTTTTCCACTTGCCTAGAAATGAGAAAAACAAATACTCCAGCAACAGGACTGAAGGATTGTCTTTTTTTAGATGTGTGAATGAATGTTTGCACTGACCTTTTCACCAGTTATGCTGAAAAGCTAGGACACAACTGCTCTGAGGAATGGTCTGTGAACCCCATGGGACCAGCACACATTAGCATGAGTAACTTCTTCAATTTTCCACTACCAAGGCAAAAGTTATTCCCTGAGAAAAGCGGTAAATCAGATCACCTGCTCTTTTTTTCACTGTGGTTAGTAGGTCACATACACTTAAGGATAGATTGTGGCCTCTAGGCATGGGCTTGCCTGGGATACAGTACAGCATGTTCTCTAAGAGGAGAGTCGCAGAAGGCTTTTCCTTTTTCCTCTGCCTCTTCCATCATGATATTTTTACATCTTTCCTCTCTGTAATCTTTTTTTGAGTGTCCAGAGTTTGAGGAAATCCTAACAAAATGGCCTCAGTAGATATCACATTGTTTCTTTGAGGGACTTAAAAGAACAAATTTCCAAATGCCATCTTTACTCTTTATACACCTAAATGTAAGAAAATATCTATCTAGTGATTCATTATTAAAATATCAGATGAAAGTCTATGGAATTTCCACAATTTGTCATCATCTGGGCAACTTTCCTTTTTTTCCTAGGAATGGCAAATCAGTAAAATTCAAAATGAAAAATCTTATTGTGGAAAAGTCCTGAAATCTTGCTTGCTAAATTTACAATATTTGTTATAGCAATGTAGAAAGAACTCTTTGAGGGCTTCTGTCATGACAGTACTTGCATGACACATCTTGATGAAGGAAAAAAGAATTTTGACTTCAATGTATGCCCTCATGGGCTTATGCACATGGATCCCATTAAGGTTGGTGACCATTACATGGATGCACTGATGAGCCAGTAGACCTCTGGTCAAGTTGAAAATGCCTGCAGGAAAAGAGTAACAAAACCATAGTGTCTGTACAGTGTCTTTTTCCTCAGTGCTCCAAAAGAAATTTTTCAATGCTCAGCAGTAGTTTTGTGCTTTTTTACTGATCTGAATTTTCAAACTTCGAGTTATTTCATTAGATAATACCACCAGTATTTAAAATGTCAGACTCAAACTGCATTTCCCAGTGTGAATGCTGAATACCAGTGCCTGAAGGAAAGTTTTATGGCATCGATTAACTACAACTGTTTGTAGAACTGACAAAGAGCTGTGTAAAAGGTTTATTCTGACTTTCAGATGTGAGTATTGTGCATCATTTTTATAACATGCAAGCCAACAATGATGTACTTTGTTACTGCAGGTCAGAACAACTTCACCCCAAGAGATAAATCACAGAAACTGACATCAGCAATCCCAGAACTTGCAAGGCACAGGATAAGAGAGGCCATAGAAGAGATACTTCATTGTGTTTCAATTGATCTCACTTGCTATTAAGAAAAACAAAATATACCTAAAATGAAGAACACACAACTCACATGGAAAGAAATACTTGTGAAACAGGCCTGACCTGGAATAGTAGAAGTAGGCAAAATACATGTAGTGAATTTAGATGGGAACAGTGTCATATGTCTCTCAAAAGTCCAAAGAACAGACCCTGAGCAAGTAAAAATAAATTTTTAAAAAATGTACCGAGTATACAAACATGAGAGGTAGTGAAATCAAAACCTAGCCTTAACGCTGTTTCCATTCTGGTAGACAATTTTACAAGACAGAACACATTTTTTAGAAGGGGAACATGCTGCACATATGTTGTCCATGTCAACATTTACAGATTATTAGATTTCATGTTACAATTTCACGTAGCAGTCCAAACCTGGGTAAAACCTGTCTGTTACAACCTACTTGTCATACATAAGAATGCGACAATTGCTCTCCCAGTGATGACTCTCCCCAGGTAACCGAGACAGGCATGTGGTACAGAGAGATAAAATAATTTACCCAGCATCATTTGAGAGGTCTACACTTAAATAGGGTTAAAAACAGTTAACAGAAGGTGATTTTGGAATCACAATTCAGTGGCCACTATAGAGCGCTTTTTTTTCTCTATTTCTTGCCAAAAACCATGGAATCTTTGGACATTCAAAAGTGAAAAAAACCCCAAACCCTCAACCTAAATGCTGTATTTAAAGTATAGCTAGTTAATATATGTCATGAGATCCATCTAGTTATTGATGATACGAAATCGAGCTATCTCAAAGGAGACAAGTAGAAAGAGTTTAGCTTGAAAAACAGAATCACAAAGAGTGGAAAACCAAAAGGGTCAAGATACTTCCTGCCAGAGCGAAGATTGTGTTATCAGTGACACAAATTGAAGATGCTTGCTACTCCTGGATGCCCTGGGTAGAGCTCAAGGTGGAATAACAGCAACAGGGACATACAGAGTAAGATAGATGAGAATAAGATATATAAAGACAGGAGAAAATTTAGGTTTATGGACAAATGGTACTGAATCCTACTGTTTGATAGGTCCTTCTGCAAAATGTACTTGTTTATAAGTGGCAGACTTCTGGCTAGTTTTTTTCACAGTAAGTCAGTTCCGTGTACGCTAAGTCAGATGTTTGAGTATCAAGATCACTTTAAAAAATTTCAACCTCACCTGAAATGATTTGGATAATTACAAGTCAAAACTGTCTTGCCCTCTCAAGCAGAAATCCTGCTGGTAGTTCTGCCTGCATTAGTGACACTGCAATGAATTTAAGCTATTCCCAGCAACCCACACAGCTGTGGCAGATAATGTAGCATGTTTCCTTTGTGTTCTCTCTCGTCCAAGGCAAAACAGATATGGACATGACTGACTTCAAACATGGGATTTCATAGGTGGTTCTCCTAGCTGGCCAATAATCCTTGATCGGGCCTAATCGCAGAAGTGAATGATTGTCTGTGCAGTGACGGCTGTATGGAGGGCACAAGGCACTTCCATTTGGCGAGATCTGCCACCTCCTTCCCGTACAAGGGATTCCCTTCTTGCCGTGCGCACCTTTTCCAGCCTTCCATCCCGAAGGCATCGAGTGCAAATGGGCATTAGTGCCCTCTTGTGGGCAGCGTGGTAAAGTTAAAGAGCCTCTACTGAGAACCCCGCTGGGGCAGGGGATACTCATGGCAGGTTGCAGACAGGTATCACAGCTAATACTGTGGAGATCCATCCCAGAAATGCATTTTCCTGACAGAATTGAATCCTGTAAGTATAGGAACAGATCCTTACATTCATGTGGGTTCTCCTAACCAGCAGGTGTGGGTTGGGTACGATGGAGTTACAGGTAAAAATACCTCTAATGTTGAACCAGGCCACAGATGATGTACTGCTTCATCTGTGGCTTCTCAGAGAATGGAGCACCTGTCAATGGCATCTTCAAAATTCTTCTTGGTCTTCTTTGTTGGCAGCTTAGGTGTTTGCATAGCAGGTCCCTATTTAATGATAAATCACTGTCAATCACATTTCAGCATTAGCAGCTGTGATGTTCTAGTTCCAGTTCTAACTCCTGTAAGTATCACTATAATATATAGCATGTCATGATTACTGTAAGGGTCTGGAAATAGAAAAAGAGAAGCTCAGAACTTCAGCTAGTGCAAATTAGTATTAGTACCATGGACTTCATGGATTGCTAAATTTGAAGTGAAATCTTATTTAGCTTTCTGTGTCTTTCCCCTCAAAGAAATTTCCCTCTTCAATGAACTTTTGGCTTTCTATTTAAACAAAGCTTTTCAAAAATTTTGATGACTGTAAACTGCAGTTGCCCAAAATATTTAAACAACATATTTAAGCCTCCTTTAAACATGAATTGGTTAATCATGTGAAAACGGTACAAAAGACTTGAACAGAGCTTTCTTAACTGGACTAATGCCAAACCAATAAACCAATATCTTGGTGCTGAAAGCTGTAAACAGCTACGTGAGAGGCTTAGGATTTCATCTTAAGAGCAATTTGTATGCATTCTTCTGCATAACTGTACATCTGGTGACAATAGAAAACATGATGCATAAACAGGCACAGGCAGGGTTACACAAAATAAATTCAGGTAATCACTGCCCTTTTCTGTGTTGAAGCTTTTGTGGTTCTCTCTAAGATCCAGACTACGTTAGTACAAAAAACACTAACACAGCTTTCTAGGGCAGACAAGGAGTCAAAAGCCACTTACAAATTGCCTTTACTACTTTGGGGAGGAATGGATAAAGACCATGGAATAGAATATCATCTATGGGCTTTCTTATTTTCCTTCAATTTCTATTATCTTCAATAACAAAATTTTAGCTTTGTCGCTGTCACCACAGAGACTGATGTTCTCTCAACTGTACAATGCAGCCTTGCACCCACTTTTGTGAAACCGAGGGAGAAGTATCTTTTCCAGCCTGTCCAAGACATGTTTGGCAGCACAGGACAAAGAACTAAAGTAAGAAATAATTACTGAAAAATGATTGGTGAAAAATCATTTTTATACTGAGATAACCATTTTTAGTAGCAGAAAAAGAAGTCTCTGTCGTATACACCTCATGAGTTCCCATTGCTGACAAAGGTGTTTTTTTTCCACAGAAATACAGAAGCACCACTTTCTGAGGAACTTGGATTGCTCTGGAACTAAAATGTTCTGCTTACAAGGCAGAAAGACATTTCATGGTGATTCCTGGAATGCAGAAGTCAAAATGTAGGATGAAGACATAGAGAAGGATTTTTCTTTTAAACAAGGTGCATGGTGGAGTTGCATTGAGGTATTTGTTTCTTTTGATAATTTTCTTTTTTTTTCCAAACCAAACTCTATTTTGGATGATGAGAATTAAAGTGATACTGCATATTTACAGAAGAAGTAATCTGTTACTCTTAGATCTGATAAAGCTCTTAGCTCAGGAGAGAGAGGTGCAATTGGCATATGGTGAAGAGTTTGATGTTTGAGCTGTAGGTGGTGGTGTTGCTTTATGGGAGTTTAAGTTCAGTGAGGATGGACTACCTGAAAGGACACAAGTAGAGGTATACTGGGGTAGTTAACAAATCAGTTGCCTTCGGTTGCCTGATAGCAGTCAACTTTCCTTCATCCTCAGTTGCTCACACAGCACTTTTTAGAAATATGAATGGGCATAGAAGTCTTACATTTCACCATGATTTAGGAGCAGAGGTAGAATAGCAATGCAAGCAGAAGTGCACAAATGCCAGTCAAATAATGGGAGAGGTTATCTTTATCAATGCAGTGCTTACTGGCAACAGTTTATGTAATTTTTCCTTTTTCTATGTAAACTCATTCTTCAAGTATGTATTAGATTTCAAAGTACATTTCACAGTAGCCTTGGTTTTGGTTTCAGTAAACGTTTGCAAAATTGGTCTTGCAGGCAGACTCTAACACCCAATAGAAATAACCGACTTGAGTAAGTTTTGCATACACAGGAATCCCATTGATTTAGTGTTTGTATACAAATTGGGAAAATAATCTGTACGCCTCTATGAACCAATGCATCCACTGTTCCCATTTACAGGAATTTTGACTTACATTGTGGGTTAGAACTTTTCTGTAAAAACATCTGCCTCACTTCATTTGTAACTTGTTCTGAGTTGCAGCTCTGTCTTCCCACTGATTTTCCCAAAGCCTCTGTTTTTCCTGCATGAAAAAAAGGATACTTTCAGCTCCAGCCTGTAAACTGGTACCAAAGTGACTTCCTTATGTATAGTCAAACTAATGGATATGCAGGGATATTGTGATTCTCTTCAATGGAGCTCCTGGCAGGTACCTGTAGCAAAGCTCTCACATTCCAGCATCCCTTGTGGACAGACCTGTGGCCAACAGATCAGTGATGACTGAAGGAACAGCCCCACTTCCCTGCAGCTGTGTGCTGCTTTTGGCTGGGGTAAACCTAATTTTCTTCAGAGTGGCTGGTACAGGGCTATCTTTTGGCTTTTTGTTGAAAACTGTGGAGATAATATAGAGAAGCTTTTGTTGTTGCTGAGCAGGGTAGCAAAGAGCCAAGGCCTTTTCTGCTTCTCATACTATCATACTGGCAAGGGAGCTGGGGGTGCATGCAAAGTTTGGGAGGAGATGCAGCCAGGATAGCTGACCACAGCTGATAAAAGAAATATTCCACACCAATGGCATCATGCTCAGCATATAAAGGGGTGGGAAAAGGAAGAAGGGGAGACTTTTGGAGTTAGGGTGTTTGCCTTCCCAGGTAATGGCTACACATGATGGAGCCCTGCTCTCCAGGAGATGGCTGAACACCCGTCTGAGTGTGGGTAGCAGTGAATTAATTCCTTGCTTTGCTTTGCTCGTGTGTGCTGCTTTTTCTTTCCCTATCACTCTGCCTTTATCTCAACCCACAAATTTTGCAGCTTTTACCCTGCCAATTTTGTCCCCGATCCCACTGGTGGGGGAGTGAGTGAAGGGCTGCATGGGGTTTGCCTGCTGGCTGGGGTTAAACCACAACAAACTGTCAATAATGAACCATACAGGAGTTCATGTTATGCATAAAGACCTCTCCAAAACTCCAAATAATGAAAAGCATTATTTGAGACCCCCAGCATGGGAACAAAACACTTTTCCTACAGCATCTGGGATTCGGCAATGGGATGGTGTCTCCCTGCAGTGGCCACTGAGGCACTGCCATCTCTCTGCTCCACATAGCATTTTAGGCACAAGGGCATGAGCTTCCCAAAGATTAACAGATGCACCACAGACAGAGAGAAGACAAAGCAGAGAATATATAAATCATATAGAGCCCCTTGGTCTTTCTAAAAAGAATGTAATCTTCACCTTGTTTTGTCTAAAGGCACCTTAAGGAGCAACCACTTGAGAAGGGCAAAGTTTGACAAAATTTTTCAGGATGAGAAAGTGCTCAGGATCCAGGGAACCGTAGCCACAAATTAAGTCACATATGTAAGCATAAGCTTAGGATTAAGTAGTCAGAATGCTTACCTAGAGCAATTCCCAGACAAGAACACTGTTTAGATGTCACTCTTGGGACATTCAATTCAGGCACAGTACATAACTTAGGTTTTTCCTGCTTTGCTGTGTTCTGAGGAAGCCTGCATTGCTCCCAAGTCTTCTGGGGATATAAAAAAAAGAATATGAGGATATTGGGATGAGGAGCTGTCAGTCTCTTAGGCTGTGGTTTTGGTTTTTTTCCCTAGTGACAGAGCTTTTGTGTCCTCCTGGCAGACACTATTCAGCTTAATCATCATTTAAACTGCCAGTTCATTACTCTCCTGAGTCTTCATGCCAGCTAACAGTTTTAGTGTTGCTTTTCCCTGATCAGACTAAGACATTCAGACCCCTATTTAATTTTTCTCTGCTTGATCTCCACAAATGCTGACACATGCTAACTTGACTCAAGCTTGTCGCTAACCTAAATAATTATAACAATTGCTAACCTCCACTGAATGTCTTCAAAGAAGGGATTTATGGTAGTTTTTTGCTATCTGAAAAGTTGGCTGTATCTACGTTATTCGTCAGGAAGGTCATTTGTGTCCAAATCAAATGTGTCACAGATGACAGATCTCTGGTAGGACACTGTTTTAAATTAATTTAACTTAATCTACTTAATGGATTTACTTGTAAGTTATCAGAAAATTCACTCACAGCTTATATGCTGTAAGTTTGGGGATGATCCATGGAGCTTTTACATACTACGTAGAGACTGTGTCCTTAATTTGTTTATTTAAAAATCAATTTTTTTGAATTGTATTCAGCCATGGGTGTGCTGTTTATCATATGAATAACACTAGCTTCATCACTAAGGTTAAAAGGCCAGACAGCTTTAAAGCTGAGAAGTTTCTGAGTTTAAGCTGTTGTAATGCAATACAATCTCATGCCAAGATTTTTTTTTCGAGGTGACCACGCTGCTTTCAGTGAAAGAGGGATGAATATTAGCCAGCAATAAAAATAATTTCAGTATCAGTGCTCTTACTTAGCAGATCTTACTTATTTGCTAAATATGGATCAAATCCTTAAAAAGAGATGATTGCTAATTTCCCTGTGGGCTTTCCCATGGCAGTCATCACTGTAGTATACCAGTACTTCACACTTTTTTCCCCACAACAGTCTAGTTAATTTAATTATTTTTGTTCACATTTTCCAGATGGAAATTGGGACAGACTGATTGAGTGCAAATTGTTTCCTCACTTTGCGTTGGGCATTATAAATGAAATAGTTCTCACTGATGATAATTTTAGCTGCAAATTCTTAGCTCGTCTGATCAGATACTTAAAGCGTAGGAAGCAATTAATGAATGCATGTAAAATATGTGGCTGCTTCTCTTGCAGCATGTTTTCTGAAGACTGCCACAGTGGCAAGGAACAAATACAGTTTCCCAGGGTATCTATGATTACCTTAAGCATAAGCCCATCCTGTCCTGCTCTAAATTTCCACAGCTCCCTTTGCTACTCACCTATCAGCCTTGGCAGTGGGTGAGGAAATATCATGCAGAACTAAGAAACAGACATGAAATTCAAACTGGCACATACAAAGAGAATGGGAAAATTGGTGTTTAGCTGTAAAAGGCCCGGAGGGATTACTTATTAAAGTTTTAAAAACAGACAGATTCCTTAAGTCCCCAATTACTTCATATACTATCTAAAAGAAAATCTATCTAGGTCTATCTAGGAAAGATCTAACTAAAATGAGCATAAAATCTAGCCTAATTTTTAAAAACCCACAAGCAAATACTGCAAGAGTGAAGGGTGGGCTCTGCTTGCTTTCTATTTTCCCTGTTAGCTTCCCCCCAGAAAAAGAATTGATGAAGAAAGGAACTGTGGCAAAAGCAACTCAGCATAAAAAACATGGGACTGTGTATACTTTTCTGAATGGTCATGGTTTACATCAAAATCAAATGTTTTTTATATTCAAGTGGGATGTGTCTTACTATTCCATGCATTTTTGGTATGACTGTGTTTGTATTTACTTGTTTAATGAAATATAGATCTTGAGATCTTTGCAGTGTTCCATCCTCTGAGAAAACTCTTTCAAGTGACAGCTGAATATGTTCAGCCATGTAAAGGGACAATTTACTTTTGGCTTTAAGTAATTTTTTTTTCTTTAATTTTTAAAAATCAGAAGTATATTAAATGCCAAACATCATATGAAAGACAACATTTAGAGGTGCAAGTAGTCATAAAAAAAGGCTATTTAAATGAAATTAATAGAAAATACTGAAAAATCATGTAAAGCATTCAAGATGTATCTAATTCATTGCATGGAGATCATACTTTTGTGTCTCTGCTTTATGAAAATATTATTATTCTATACAGAAGTTAACATTTAACTAGCCTGGAGTTCTTGTAAGTGCTTTTGCTGTGGCTGCTCCTTTTAATAGGTCTCTAGAGCCACTGAATCTAAATAAGAATTTTTCAGGTGACAGTGCTTTGTATCAGTCTCAGTCTCTTGCCCCAAAAGCACTAAATACAGAGGAGTAATTAAATGGATATAAGTTCATGAAAGTCCCTGTGCAGAACAGACTCGTATCCTGCTCTTCACTCCTACTCTCTGAACTGCAAATACACCAAATTCATAGTAAAATTGCACAAACCTATTCCTTTCACTTTTACCGAATACATATTTCATCCAAAGTATCTCTTGCCCTTAACCCATCCCTGTGAAAAGCATTGACTGTGACCCTTTTGATTTGTAGTCAGAGAATTCCCACTGAAGTATTTCCAGAAATCTCAGCCAGGACAGTTTCAAAGGAATCAAGAGGCAGTCCCTATGGTAACTATATCCCATAAATTTAGGGATTTACAGGTTGATCCTAGCATTTTAAACTCCATTTAGAAACATAGTAGCAGCTGCTACAGACCCAGAAATATTGGTGTAATAATAATTTAGTCATGATGCCACTTTGAAAATTGGTCATAGAATTGTTCCTCAGCTTGAGTTTCCCAGGGGCATTGAGATAAAGTGCAATGCAGCCAAATAATCTTGAAGTGATAGGAGTAGGGATTACTCTGGCAGGGATTACCTCTGGAAGAGAAGTCACTCTTCTCACCAATACAGATGAGAATGTTGATAATAAATCTGACTGAGCAAAGCTTTAGCATCCTTCTGTTTTATCTAAGCAGCAGAATTCAGCTGAGATCTTTCCAAGCTAATGAGGCCATGATAGAGGACACTTCGGTGATGGCTGTATAGCACTAGAGAATGGAGCCCAGTCTTTAGCTGTAGTAAATCAGCTCAGTTATCTCCTTACTAAATTGGCAAGTGCTGTCATTCCCAAAGCCTCCAATAGCTTCAGGAGTCAAGCTGCCATCCCTAACTTTATATGTCTGCTTCAGGACGAAATGAAAGTACTCCACTTAATGCTTAGAAATCCCCTGTCCTCATGCCATTCATTATTACAATGTCTTGAAATTCAGACAGAATTGCTTAAGTAACTGAAAAATAATCTCCAGATATTAAGAGATTTGCAGCAAAAAAAATAAGCAGGTGATCCCTAGAGTAGGGGCTTTGTATCTTCTTTTGCTTATACAAGACCATAGCAGCTTCACAGTAGCTACAGCAGCAGAAGAATCAAATGACAAGAGCACAAAGCCCTACAATTATTGCTAATTACATCTTTAAAAATTAGGATTTTCCAATGTAAAAGGGAAATTTGAAGTGGATGGGAATGCTTGCATGAGTTTTCTCACACAAGGCTTTTTCATGTTAGCTGTTGATCTGCTTTTGCATCAATTTTTTTGTGGTTTTTATTTTTTTTTATGCCTTAGTTACCTATTCTTATCCCATAAGCAGGAAAGATTTTTTGTGGCGGGGTTTTTTACTAGATATCTCTAAAAATGAGAAATTATGAGCACATATTTATAAATCTGCATAGTAGACATGGACTTTTCTTCCCCGTAGACTGAGAGTGTCTTTACCCCTTAAGTTTCATCAAGTGCTTAATGCACAGCTCCAGAGATATCCGCATTATTGCTATAGACATATGATTGGTTTTCCCTTTCTTGGAAGTCACTCATTTCATTGTTGTGCTGGGCTGAGCAGATACAGAGGTCTTGGATTTGCCCAGGCCAGAGGTTAAAACACATTTAAGTGGCCCTGCAATTATAACATTTCCTTCTCACCTTCCAGGTTTGCTTCCTATATGGTCTTCAGCTTCTGAAGTCTGCTATTTTCTTGCTTCTGTTTTAAGCAGCTCAGCTAAAAGCATCCTCCTTTCCATAACCTGTTTCTTTTCTAAATGGACAGGTATCTTTTCCCCTCTGGATCTTTTCCAGTCTTCATTTTCTGTCTGTCATGGCTTTCAGACAGTCTGCCTGACAAATCCTCTCTCATTCTGCTCCCAAAACCCTGGCTTTTGATCCAGTGTTCAGCCATTTCACCTCTGGGCTTCCAGTCCTGTAACTTGGAAGATATAGCAATAAAGCAAGCACAAGTAAGACTAATCTCTGAAATAGACTGGGTAATTCTCCTTCCTATTCTGCCCCAAGGCAAACACATTGACATTTTGAGTTAAGTTAAATTCTGGCTATATAAAAAGAAACTGAAGCTTACCTATAAAGTTTCTAATGGCTAATGCTGAGAGTCTCTCAGAGGGCAAAAACTGGGGCAGAACTTACTGCAATAAAAAGTAAATTTCTCTGGGTAATGGCACGGAAATCACTCTTTCTCTGTAAAAGCAAATCTTACTGTGTTTAGACATTCTGAGGAAAGCTATTAATTCTGGGTCTGACCCATCTAACACTAATGTAAATCAGAAAGAAACCCCTTGAAATCAGAGGAGTTCCAAGAATGCATTAAACAATCTTTAATTATTATTAAAGCCAGGAGCACTGTTGTGAAAATAGGGACTAAGCCTCTTCCTCTCCACAAAATTGACATTTCTAAAGTTGCTAACAGGAGGAGCAATGTGATCTAGCATCAGAGCACAGAAATAAGAGTTAGGAGGCCTTGACTCTATTCCTGGCTCTGACAGTAACATATTAGGTGACAATGAGCAGATCATTTCACTTTTGTAAGCCAACACTTCCTCTCTCACCCTTGGTCTTGTACATCTGTAAATTTTTTCTCTTAACAGGACCTTCAAAATATTGTCATAATGTAACAAACTGACCCTTATAAAGACTAGTTTTAAAAGAAAGTTGAGTGGGATTTACATACACTGAAGTTACTTAAGAATCAAGGAAAACACATATCAAACATATTGTTTATTGGCACTGGGATTACGCAACTCCAGAGCAATGAGGCTGTTTTATTAGTCAGACTCATTTGTTATCAACAGTCACAATGTTTTCTTAAGATGACAAGAAATCAGTCTATCTAACTTGCAATTAGGGATTAAAAAAGAAGCTTGACAAAAAGATTTGACCTTAATTTAAAAAATTAACACTCTGACAAAAAAGCAAACGAAGTGCATTTTCAGTTTAATTAAAATACCACAATTACAATGTAAATAATTGTGTTTTATTAATCATTGGCATTCAAGCTTGAGACTGGAGCAATACTAATGATAATTAAGTTGCTGGTGCTGAGTATGGTGCCTTAATAATTACATAGTAGTTAATACAGAATGCTAACTAAAACTGGGAAGTTCTACATAGCAATTAAGTTATCTCAGGCTGATAATTAAATATGTTAATTTAGAATTACTTCAGTTTTCCTGTGTAGACTGGGCTTGTTTAATTTCAAGTAGCCATTGTCACTTCTGTCATATGCAAAGGAACTGGTGCTCTCTTTCTCTTTCCATTGAAGTTTACACAAGAATGTTTCACACTATCAAAGTGGTTTCTAAGGGAGAGAGATTCTACAGAATCTTATACTGTATTTTTTAGTTATTTTTCTGGCACACACAGATAGCAAGTTTATAGCTCAGGATGCTTAATCATTACAAGGACCCTTCTAATTATTAATGTCAAGGCAGAGTCTACTTTTTAAAGTTGTTCTTAGTAGTCCTCCTTTTACAGGCAGAAAAAACAAGGTTATTTTAAGGGATATGAAGAGAATGAGAACAAGAAACAAAGCTGCTTCACAGATAGACGAGATACAGAATTAAAAAGTCATAGGTAATTCCTATTGCCAGTCAAAATATTGAGGACTGTGCTTTAAGATGTGTGCCCCTGAGTCAGGATTTGAGCTCTAAAGCAGACATTGCAAAGAGCTTGAGTGCACAAGGTCTCAAACATAAAAAGCAATTGAGAAAATACCTTGCAAGGTAAAGTGAACTGGCCCCACTTGTCTATTTAAAATTCTTCAGAAATACAGAACTCAAACAGAGGAAGATTAATGAGTACTTTCTCTGCATTTGCAAGGAATAGCTTATCATAAAAAGGAAGGCAGAGGTCTGATCTTTTTTCCAATACACCTTGAGTGGCTGGGAGTCAGTAACCTAATGTCCCCCCCCATTTCATTTTACTACCATTTGACAGGGTGGTTTGTCCCCTGGTTTCAGAACAGGGTTGCAGGTAGTCATAAGATCTCCTTTTTCCTTCTCTTCCTAATTCTAAAAAACCCATCTCCTTCAGTTTTGCATGTAGATCAATCGATCTATCTATCTATCTATCTATCTATCTATCTATCTATCTATCTATCTATCTATAGATACATACACTAAGATTCATTTGGGTAACCCACTCATCTCGATTACCTAAATGCCTTTATGCATTAGGGCCTAATTTCTGAGCACCAGACAATCCCCTCTTTGTGTCTTAGAGAAGTAAGCTGCTCTGCCCCTTTCATGGAGTAGCTTACATAATACTATGGTGCCCCATACAGTTTATGAACAGAGAAGGGCTGCTGAGAGATGTGATTGTTTGGGTATAGAGATCACAAAATGAGGGAATTTGTGATTGCCAGAGAGGTAAGTAGAGGAGTCAGCAGAACTGCTGCTTTGGACTTCTGGAGGGCAGATTTTGGCCTGTTTAGGAGCCTATTTGAGAGAGTCCTTTGGGAGGCTGGAGGGCAAAGGAGTGAGGAAGACTGAACATTCTCCAAGAAGAAAATTCTAAAGACACAGGAGCAGGCTGTTCCCATGTGCCCAAAGATGAGCTGGACTGGAACACAGGAAAAAAAAAAGGTGTATCAACTTTGTAAGAAGAGGTCGACAACTCAGGAGGATTACAAGGATATTGTGAGGTTATACAGGGAAACAATTAGAAGGCCCAGAGCTCAACTAGAACATAATTTGACAAGTGCAGTAAATGACAACAAAAACGTTTCTGTAAATGCATTAACAACAAAAAGGTGGCTAAGAAGAATCTCCATCCTTTATTGAATCTGGGGCAAACACATAGAAAAAGAATAAGGAAAAGGCCTAAGTACTTAATGCCACCTTTGCCTCAGTTTTTATTGATAAGACCAGTTTTTCTTGGAGTATCTAACCCCATGAGCTGGAAGACAAGGAACAGAATGGAGACCCAGTATTCCAAGTCGAAATGGTCAGTGACTTGCTGCACCACTTAGATACACAAATCTGTTGTACTAAGGGAGCTTAGTGGATTGGTGGAAGTACTCACCAATCCACTTTCAGTCATTTGTCAGCTGTCCTGGCTAACTGGGGAGGTCCCAGTTGACTGAAGTGAAATATGATGCCCATCTACAAGAGGTGCCAGATGAAGGATCTACAGAGCTACAAGCCTGTCAGCCTAACCTTAGTGCCAGGGAAGGTCAGTGATTGCCCCCTGGGCACTGCTGAGGTGGCACCTCAGGGCCTGTGTCTGATGCTAGGCTCCTCACTTCAAGAAAGTCATTGAGGTGCTGGAGCATGTCTGGAGAAGGACAATGGAGGACAGGGAGGCAGGGTCTGGAGCACAAGTCCTATGAAGAGAGGCTGAGGGAGCTGAGGCTGTTTAACCTGGAGAAAATGAGGCACTGGGAGGACCTTATCATTCTCTACAACTGCCTGAAAGGGGATTGCAGTGAGGTTGGTCCCAAGTGATAGGAAGCAACTAGTAGCAAGTGATTGGGCAAGAGAAACTGTCCTCAGGTTGTGCCAAGGAAGGTTCAGATTGGACATCAGAAAAAATTTCTTCACTGGAAGGGTGATCAGGCATTGGAACAGGCTGCCCAGCAAAAAGTGGTGGAGTCACCATCCCTGGAGGTATGTGAAAGATGTGGACGTGTGGGGTGTAGGGACATGGTTTAGTGGTGAAATTGACAGTGTTAGGATTACAGGTTAACTGGATGATTTCAAGTGTCTTTTCCAACACAAATGATTCCATTATTTTGTTCCTTCATGTCTTTGAGAAACAATCTGATGTGGGCAACATGGAGTTGCAGGGAATGTGACTTTCTCTTTTCTCCTTTCTGTTGGCAGAGTAAGGATTGCAAATAAAGATTTTATGCTAATGCAGTGGCATCACCAAGAGCTTTAAACCCTGATCTTATGTTTTCTAATGCATGTTCATCTTTTACATTGACTGCTTCCTTATATTTCACCCAGAGGGTGTTTGGGCACTGGAATAGGTTCCCCTGGGAAGTTGTCACAGCACCAGCCTGACAGAGTTCAAGAACAGTTTAGACAATGCTCTCAGGCATGTGGTTTGACTCTTGGGGTGTCCTGATCAGGGCCAGGAACTGGACTTGATGATCCTGATAGATCCCTTCCAATTCAGAATATTCTATGATTCTATGATTCTATGAACTTTGTTGTCCTCATAGGAAGTCATCAGAGCTACAAAATAATATTTTTTATTTTCCTCAAGATGCTGTTTGAGGGGAAAACTCACATTTCATTCTGCCATTATTTTCCTAGATTAATTTCTAACCTTGTTTTTCATGGAAGCAAAATTGTTTTTCAAGAAGCAAATACTATTCAGAGAGGCAGACTCCTGTTTTCAGTGGACAACTTTTCACAGTTATCCACAATTCCAAAGGCATTGAGACCATCACTCAAGCTGCTCAGAAATTTTTAATACCCCAGTGTCATGGAACTTACTGTTGTCAAGACAGGCTGAAAACACACATACGCTATCCCATGGAAAAATCAGTCCCTGCATGCAGCCAGTAACATCCCTCACAGTATCACATTTTGTAAACACCAGCTAGTTACATCGCACAGGGATGATTATCTCAGCCGTAAATTCACAAACAAGAAAACCAAGACCCAGAAGGTTTAAGTAGCTTGGTTACCAAGAAATTTGTGGTAAAGACATTGGCTCTAGAAATCTCTACCAGGTAAAGATTTATGCTCTAATTACCATGCTCTAATTACTGGGCTGCTCTTCTGCAGGGATTCCCCCTTGAAGCACTGTTGCTTTACAGCCACTCTCCTGGCTATCTGCTGCAGACCATCCCTCTCCTATCCAAATTTGGTTATTTTCCTTGACTGTGGCAATGTCAGCCACAGAGGCAATTAATCTCTTTGTTCTGCATGTGCAAGCAGGAAGCTCTCTTTTTCTGTCACATGTGACTTTGCTAGCTGCATGTGTACCACCACAGATAGGAGCATTTCTGTCCAAGAAATGTTGAGGTGAGCCACTTAACAAGCTGCCACTGCATGGGAGCTTTGTCTAGAAAGTTGGAATTCCAAGGCCTGAACTGCTTCCTACAGATGAGCCACTTCCAAATGCTTTTTATATAGCACAGGGTAAGAGCAGTTCAGCTGCTGTGCAGCAGGGTCATACATAGCTTATTTCAGTATCTTCAGCCCAAATGTCTCAGTACAGCATATGATGGCCTATTCTGAAAATCGAGCCTTTTGTCTGAAGACAGGTCAGCCTGCATCTGCTTCCCCTCCAAATCTTTCCCTAAGTACAGACATCTGGGCTTTTTCAAAGAAAAAATTGCAATTTGGAATGCAGATCCAAATGTTTCTCAAAATCTTCCTCAAAAACCCTTAGCAGTACAGACCCTTGCACTTCTGGTTCCACATGCACTGAAGTGAAATTACCCCACTGTAAGACAGAAGCAAGGGCAGGAAATGACCCCGTGAGAGGCCCTTCTGGATAGCAATGGTGAGAATGAAGCTGTTAATCATTATACTGTGTGGTGATGAGACTCTGCTGCCAGGCTAATAATACTCTGATCCGGCATGGTATGGATGCACATCCAGATGTGTTCTTGTCTGCAGAGGCAGCAGAGGGATTTCAAGGTCTGCAGTGGGTCTGCTGGAGACTGAGGAATTATTAACAGTGTTAGCAATTTGAATAGTTAAATTGATGAGGGGCTTGGGGAAAATGTCAGTAAATTAGAAATCGTTAGAGACATTTGAGAAGCATTAAGGTTGAGAATTTTGTTGAAGGACATGTTTATTACAGAAATAATTGAACCCTGTTAGAAATGAAAAGACATTTTGTAATATCATTTGACTGAAAGAACAAGGGCACAGAAATGTAAGTGCACACACACATTCAAGCACAATGGCAAGCTTTTAAAAAAGCAAAGTTTCAAGCAAACAAAATGAGAGGAAGAATTTGAACAGGGTGGGCAGTTGAAATAGAAGCTTTTCACTGCTCCCTGATTTCTTGGGTCAAGTATGGAATATGATAAAAGGGAAAGCAGAACAACATGATTTTCTCTTCCTGCTGTTTTGTGAATGGAAGTGGAGAAGCACTGAAGAGAGTGATAGGGGAGACAGAGGTCTGAAGAGAGAAGAGAAAATAAGGTTTCTCAAGGCTTTCCACTTTTGGGGATGAAAAGTTTTAAATACTGTAAAACTAATTATTTTAGGAGAAATGCACTGCTGTATTGTCTAAATGTGCAGACAAATACTTTTTAAAAACTGTAATCAGCAGAAATCATCCATCTCTATAATGTTTTGTAGCCCCTTGATTAGCACAAAGTTCTAATTGGTGCTTATCAGTCCAAAGCAAGGGGAGCGTGAAATTAAGTTAGGGCCAAATTTTCATTTCCTTCCTTTGACAACTTCCTTTTTGATATAAACAATCATTCTGTTAAATAGGAGATGAGTTTAAAATACATGATAACTTTCTGATTTCTGCTGTTATAGAGTATTTCCACGTTATTCAACATAACATTTTTCTTTGCTGCCTTTTACTTAACCCCTCTCTAAACCTCCTGAATACTTCCTTAAATACAGCAGGTCCAGTTTAGCTGTGGTTTAACTCTTCAGGTTTCCAAATTCCTTTCAAATACAAAATTAGAATTTTTTTACTTATTTTCTAGTAATACCAATAGATTAAATGATGTTGAATGTAAATGTTTCTTCTCCGGTTTTATGACAAACCACAGCGGTCCAATAAGCAGCTTCTTTTATTTTTGAAGGCTGAACTTTTCCTCCTCAAATTGTAATATTCCCCCACTACTGTCTACAGGAGTTTGTCTTTCTCTCCTACATCAATATACAGCTTCACAGGCAGGGAGGCTGCACTTCTGAAACTGCCACATGGAGTCCTCAAGAGGCAGCCTGAAGCCACTGAGGAGTCATCAACAGAGTTTTCCAGTGATTATCACACTGCTTAGTCTCTCTTGGGTTTAGTGCAGCTGTTGGAGTGCTGCTGCAGGGAAGGTCAGCTATGATGAATGAACCCTGGATGGGTTAAAAGCTGGAACATAATCTCATGTCTCCTAACAAGGTTTCCCTTCTCTAGAAATTCATGGCACGTTTGTGAATCTCCTTCCTTCTTCCCCCACCCTTTTCGCTTCTTAGAGAAGTGTGATTTAAAGGGACATTGTTCAGAGATATTTCACTACAAGTGAGTCACTCCACGTGCAGAGCTGCAGTGTGTCCGAGCCTTATTGAAACAATAAAGACTTTGCACACTGAAAATTATGCTAACAAGGTCCAGCTTTGCAATGCAAAATATATCACACCTTTCTTGCTTCTGTTGCCTTTTCTCCCTGTTTTTCCTACAATATTAGTAGATGCTTCTATCCAAAAGACATTTAAAAGGACATTTTTCGAGGCCATTTGGAATTGCCGTTCTTGATACACCTGATATCCCTACTGAAATCTAATTTGCAGTATGGAGTTTTGTAATTTCATGCTAGAACAGCAGAAAATGGAAGAATAACTCATCCAGAAGGAGAGGATTATATAACAGAGGTGGAGGAGAATCAGCAGACACAGGGAAGATCCTTAGGAAAGTTGCTGGTTCTGCAGTGCCATACACCTGCTAATTGGTTTCAAGCGATGGGGAGACACACTGCCAAAAAGCGGAAAAAAAGAGAGGGGGGGAAAAAAAAGCTTGGTATTAATACAGCTCACCTAAATTCATTCAGACAAAAAGATATATACTGCAATGGAATAAAATTCTCCTCTACTATCCAGGCTCCATTTAATGAATGGCTTGCCTTTGCTTCAATGGACTAGGTATATATCCCAGACATTGAGAAGAGGGAGTGAGACATTTGGTGTGGGATGTTAAAAGCAGCCTGTCACGAGTTACACCAAACTGAAGTAAGAATTTGAGTGCTGGGAGAGCCACGATACTCCACAGTGAGGATTTGATGTGGGAATGTGCCAGTCTATGGAAGCTGTGGACTCTGCCCCAGAAAGGACACTCATTAGCAAAGCAAAAGAATTGCTGACAGACATACTGAAGAAACTTTGAAGATTGATGAGCTGGACTTGGAAACCTCATTAGTTATTCCAATACATGGATTCTCTAAAGGTGTCACAGATCTCCACTGGAGAATAGGGCAGACAACCCTACATAGCCTGCTTTGCTTGTCTTGGTATTGTAGTATGTGATGATGGGACTAGCGTGAGAATATGACAGTGAACCCCCAGCACAATGACAATGCTGTATAGAGCTATTATACACTTTAGGGTTATATTGCTTCATTAGAAATTAGCTGAGAGTTGAATAGTGCACAAAAATATATCCGTTTCAAAAGAGGTAAATATTTAACACAGAGTGATGAAAGGCAACATGGCAGGATTCTAGGCTGCTTCTTACCTTGAAAATACCCACAGTAGAGGCATGGAAAAAATATACTAAGGGTGTACAACCTAGGGTACACAACCACAGACTCAAGCTGGAGAAAAACCAAGAACAAGAATTGCCATGGATAGGAACAGGAGATGGATGGGAGAGCCAGAGAGAAGACTAGAGGAGCTCTGCTGCAAGGACACCCCACTAGGTCTTTGTTCACTCTACCATTTTTTTAATGCAGTATGAATTCTCCTTTCTGCTGCTAATGTTGTGGGGATTGCAGTTTTATCGATCTATGCACCATGATTTTCATATTTGTCTCCTAAATGGCTACTGTTATCCAAGAATCTCATGTACAATTCAGTTGGAATTGCTCTAACATACAGGATGCTACGTCATCTAAAAATGGGGTCACTTCACTGCTCATAACAGCTCTCCAAATATTCATTCAGTAAACATACCAAAAGCATCAGTTCTACCTGGTGCCTTTCACGACTCTGTTAAACACTTTCCTGTTTTGAAAAATGCTATACTTCTGTGCACTGTTTAACTCCCAACTGATTTCTAATGAAGTAATTTTACCCTGTAGCTCTTAGTTTTTTTAAAACACCTTCTGATAATTTTTTCCACAACATCTTGCAAGCAAGGGCCACTCAGTAGGAGCAGGTGGTTTGGAGCCATGGAATAGTGACATCCATACTATGTCACACTTGGGCAGCTTGGAGGCTGTCGGAGCACAGCAGTGTCCTGGTACCTTGACCATATTTTCTTCCCCTAACATAAAAACTTCTCTGGTTAATAAATTGCCTTTCAAAAATGAAAACTTGCAAAATAAAAGATGCCACCTCAGAAAAACAGTAGCAGAGCTGGATATTGGAAATTGGAATTTACTGAAAGAAAGCGAAGATTTGAAGGATGAGTTCAGGCAACTGCAGGCCAGTGTAAACTGTTTGAGAACATCAGCAGAAGACTTACACAGAGAAGTGAATGATGCCAGGGACACACTGAAAAACAAAGACAACAAATCAAACAATTAGAACTGCAGAGCGAAAATTTGGATTAAATCAACAAACATCTGAAGGCAGAGATCATGGAAATATCATGCCATACTTTTCCATACTAAGATAATAAAATGTAGCAAAAGATGGATATATTAGAAGCAAGAAATGGGTTTGAAAATTAGAGACATTTGGAATGCTTGCAAATCGCATGGGATTGAAGGAAAAATTATGAGCAAGAAAAACTCAAAACTCGCCAGTTAAGGAGCATATGAGAAGAACTTTACAAGCTCAGGGAAGTTCAGAGAAATTGGATTCTGCAAGTGAAAAGACAACTATAAGAATTAGGTGAGAAAGATGCACTTTTTCCAGTACTGATAAGAGCAGATCCTGGGCATTTGCCCCCTTATTGCATAAGCATGTTGAAACCAAGCTTCTGCAGACTCTGTCTCTTTGCTTAAAACACATGTCTTCTGTTACATTTGGAATATCTCAAAGGTTTTGTTGATAGTAACAGTTTGCTTTGGATTTCTCTGTTACTATTTTATCAGTAACAACATTCCACTATGTTTAGTGACAACATATTAGATACACTGGTGCAAATCCTTACCCATACTTCAGCTTTAAAAATGGACTATATTACCGTTTTAGGAATAAAGCCTCTGCAGAGCTGTCCACATCCATTTTGTAATTTCCCCTTGCACATGTTCTGACTATGATAGAATGAAATTTCTTCACGGTAGCTTGTTTGATGTTATATTTTAGATTTTCTGTTAAAACAGCAATGTTTTCATTATCACTGAGCAGTGCTTACACAGTGTCAAGGCTTTTTCTGTTTCTCACACTTCCTCACCAGTGACGAGGCTAGGGGTGCACAAGAAATTGGGAGGGGACACAGCTGAGACAGCTGACCCCAACTTATCCAAGGGCTATCTCACACCTCATGAGGCCATGCTCAGCAATAAACTGGAGTGAGGGATGGAGGCTGGCATGAACATTTCTCAGGGCTGGGCATCAGTCAGTGGAGAGCAATTAACATATTTTCTTCTGGATTACTTTTTTTACTCGGTGTTGTTTACCGTGGGGTTTTTTCCCCATTCTTTTTTGTTTGTACTTCTTCTCACCATCCCCTTAAAAAAAATTAAATTTCCTTTATCTCAATAAACAAGTTTTCCCACTTTTGCCCTTCTGATTCTACCCTTACTGGGGCAGAAGTGAACAAGCAGCTGTGTGCTGCTCAGCTGCCTACCACTGTGAAATGATGCCACCCCTTTTGTGTATTAATACATGAATTCATGTGGGGTGTTTTTGGAAATCAAGTTAACTTTAGGTTCTGAGCATAGGTTTGGGGTTTCTTTTCAATTTGATTGCTAAGTGTTAATGTATTTTATAGTAGATAGCTGCATGTAGTAAACACCCAGCAGAGAATTTACTGCTTCAGGCAAAGGAAGCAAAAAAAATGCAGTTTGTGCTAATCTGACTGAAAGTGGGCAATGTACAGTGCTTCATCCAGAATTCTGGAATCCACTTCCCTACTAGATTGTCAGCTTCTAAGTTTTTTCACTTACAGATCACACTGCAGATTGCAGAGTATATATTTCCTCCAGACTTTGAGAAAGAGCACGGAGGAACCTAAAGAGAATATGTTACTTTAGGCTGGTCAAGACAGGCTTTCATTAGTGGGCATTAATGCAAGTAGAGCATTTTTACATTTGGCTAATAGCTTTTGTTTGAGCATCTAGAGACAATAGCCAATGGAGCTTTAAAAATACAAAAAAATAAATATATGTCCGTTTTGTGGATAAAAAGTTAAATCCTAAAGACCAACATGGCAGCTGGCCAACTGGTAATCATGCTGAACCTTTGAGTCATCCCTGGCATTTATGCACAAAGCAGGTAGAGAGTGCTTGCCAGGCAGAAGCTAGCAAACAAATAGTTCACAGAACAAATATGATAGAGGGAAAAAAATTCTGAGATGGTGAAGGGTAAGTTGTGATTCCAGCACATCATTTTTACTGTAGCTTGTAGCAGTGGTAGTGGAGAAAAATTCCAGAGATGAAAAGCCTGGAACAACCCCTTAATCTCTCTGTGCCTGTCCTGTGTGACAAACCACCCTTTGAAATCAGAAGAGATACTGTTTAGATGAGGGAAGTTTGAGCATAAAGAGATTGGGCAACACTCTGAGGTAAGATTAAGTCAGAACAAAGAATTTAAGATGCTGAACTGTGACTCAGAGGAGCTAAATTTTCTTCCTGCTTCCTTCCTCCTTTTCCTCTGGCAAGTTACTTAATCTCCCCATATCTTGGTTCCCCGACTGAATAATGAGGCAGTAATATTAAATGGTGTGTTTATTTTCATACTTGAGAGCATTTGTTTGTTTCTTTGTGTTAAACTAGAAACATTTTACAGGACTGAAGGAGGGAATGATAAGGTAAATGTTGAAAGAACAAAGTGGAGGGGGCAAAAAGGAGTTGTAGCAAAGGCTGAGGGTAGACATCTCTTACTCTGAATCAACATCAGTCAGAACAGTTTATGTACACATGAAAATGGTTTAATCAGAGAAAATATCTGGTACAATTAGAACCCAATCTAAATAGAAACCTTTAAGCACTACTGTTATCACATAATATGAATACTGAGATGTGAACTGCCTATGCAGAGGCATTTGTGCCAAGGTAATCTGAACTGTACTACCTGGTATTCATTGACAATTGCACCTGTGGAAAACCAGACTCATGGTACCTAATTCTTATTGCCTGGTGTCACAGGGAAAGCTACAAGAAAAACAAAGGTTCAATAGGGTCAAACTTAAAAGGAAAAATGGCACCAAAAAAAATGTTCCAGAAATACACCCTGAGAAGAGTAATGGAAGTTTACTCTGCAGTGGGGTAGATAGCTTTGTCACCCTCATTTTTCAACAGTTCTTCCCAGCTAGCTTCATCTGCTGTCCTGTATCCATAATACACATGAAACCTGAGGGTGGCTTACATAAAACTTCAGTGCCTTCTGTAGGTGCCAAGAGAATTATTAGGGCTTGCAAATGTATTATACGGCATAAAATCATTACATCACAAAACAGGTAAATGTTTGGTGACTCTGCACAGAGAGAAAACAAATCTTTCTTCAATTTTTATAAACTATTTCAATACCAGTATTTACAGGTTATACTAAAATAAGGTTTTTTTTCTGGTAAACCATGGATAAAGAACAAAAATGAAGAAAAATCACATATGCAGCACTTTCTACAAATGCAGTTTGTTCTACAATTGGCAGTCTTTATGAATGATGTATAAAGGCTCAGATAATCCTATGATGTTTCTGTCTTCCCAATCTTTGTTTTAGGAAAAAAAAAAACAAAAAAACCTAAAGGAAAGGAAATTATGTACTTGGTTATCACATAAAAAAGCAAAGTTGTATTTTTAATTCACACATTTTTTGTGTTCTGAATATAGCTGTAGGGCTGGATTCCTGCAGGGGAAATCTCTATAATTACAGTCAGGTGACACCACCCTCGTGTTGAAGGCACCAATATGTGCCAGGAAGCGCCACACGATGCTATAAGCAGCAGAAGGGAAGCCAAGCATAAAGTGACTTGAAACAGGTACATGAGCATATGTGTTATACAGATCTGCTATATCTGTGTGTCTTACAAACTTCTGTCTTCTTTGCAGTTTATTAGAACTTTGGTTAAAGCCACACTTAGAGCAGCAATTCATTGCATGTACAGTATGCTGAAGACCTTGACCAAAAGGATCTTTTGTCCTAAACACTATCTATAGTCACAGATGACTGCCCTTAGGCATGCAGAATTGTAGCACTCAACAGGTGCATTAATGTTACCTTGTTTGGCAGTGGAGAGGTAGCATGGAGAGATCAAACCACTTACTGAGATCATAGAGCCTATAAAAACTGAACTTAGATCTTCAGCAAGCCTAAGAAGATGCCTATTTCTCTTGTTATTAAAGCAATTAGCTTTAAACACAAGACAAACACCTCATTAGAAGTCTCCCTTGCAGGGACAAATTAATTTCCTCTTCAGTCACATACTTATATGAGTGAACACTAAGGTGATACTTTATATGGTGACACCTAATAATCAGAAAACAGAAGGAGCTGGTAAATGCATGAAATATTTAGCTACAGGTGTTGACTTGTCCAGTCCTGATGTTTGAGAATGCTCAAGCTGACTCAGTATCTAATTGCTTTACCTCAGCACTGTCTCTAGTACCACAACAACTTTGAAGATGTTGGAAAGAAACAAGGTAAAAAGCTGCTGAATGCACTGCATTTTCAGAGGTGCTGCACTCCTGCAGCTTTCCTGAGGCTGAACTAAGGCAGCTCTACAGAGAAGCAAAACTGCTGTTCCTCCCTGGACAGATCTCCAGACCCTCTTTGTACATCCGTGCTGACTTCAGAAGAGGCTGAGGATTTGACCACACAGAAACCAGAGCCAGTACATACAAAAATCCCACTGCAGGCACTGAGTGTATTTCTGTGCAACTTGCCCTGTCACCCACAACCTGTCACGCTCCACAAGAAATACACTGGAGGAAAGATGGAAATAGTAAATCAGGCTATTGAATTATTTGAAAATAATCTCTTCCAAAGGGAATATAGGCTACAGACTTTTAAGAAGATGGGACTTTAAGGCTGGGAAGTGTATCTAGTATGTCAATGTGGTAATGAAGTTAGTTCTGCACTGTTTGGAAAACAGCAGATTTCCTTGCAAGGTTTGTGATTAAACATCTAACAGAAAATAATGATTTCCTTGCAGGCAGTTAGGCACCAAATATAAAGACATAGGGGAAGAGCCAAGCAGGAAAAGAACCTACTAAATATCACTACTGAAAGCCACTGTTACTGTAGAGTCCTCATAATATTCACTGTTATTTATAAAAACTAATATCTATAAAACTGAAATACCCAGTTGGAAAATGCCACTTAACATGCAGAAATCCTTTTACACACAGAAAATTGGTGCCTCTTCTGTAGAAAATAGCAGTTGGAAAGAGGAGAAAGCACATTGATCTGCATGTATATGATGTGATCGTGGAGAATCAAAAAAGTAACTAAATTACAAAGGGGAAAAATATGCTTTGCTGGAAATATGAGTAAAGATTTCTATAATGAACTTGGGTAAGCAGAAAAGCTTGCCTGGGGATGGAGTGGGAATGAAAGAATTCCTGCCCAGAAATTCAGTACTTAAGAATTAAGAAATTTGTATTACTTGTGTCTACACAAAATATTAGATCAAATGGGAAATATATTAACAAATTTACTATGATTTGGAAGGTATCAGAGAAAAATTTGGCTTGTTAGAATTACTCTAAAACAACATCATTGCCATTTTGAAGGAAGTTGTCACTTCTTCCTCTGTCATTTCCCTCTTATTTTTCATTGTTTCTTCTCTTCTAGTCTTAATTTATGTTTTGGGGAGGACAAATTTGGTGAGCAGACAAAACCAATGCCTTCATTTTTCTATGTATTTATTTTATTTTCTGAGAGAACAAAATAAGTGAAATAAATACATGGAAATTTCTACAGCACATGAACAGGATGCTTATGCCATCTATTCACAGCCTGGCATAGTACTAGGTACAAATAAAGATATCATAACTGAGAATACTGCAAGTCCTCCTATAGTGAGACTAGAATGCTAAAATCTACTTTGCTTTAGTCTTTTTTTTTTTTTTTTTCCAAAATAATGACTTCTAACATCTGTGTTTTTAAAAGTGAGGCAGCAGGGAATTATCCTGTTTGAAAAATAATCTAGATTTTAAAAGGATAATCTGGTTTAATAAAAAAGATGTGAAAACTTCATTTGCTAGGCTTATCTCTGGATAAGAGAGCAGCTTGCTTTTAAACAAACCAACAAACACATTGATTTATCCACAGTTACTGTGGGTAGGTATTTTTTTCCAATCAAACATGATAGGTATACATTGTATAACAACACCAAGAGGAGTTCAGAGGATGCAACTCAATAAAAACAAACAGGTCATCACACCTAGACAAGAATAATTAACTGCAGAAACATAAGATGAGGAAGAACAAGTTAAATAATTGCATGTCAGAAAGAGATTTGGATGTTTACAATGGTTTTTGCTGCAAAAAAAGGCAAACCCTTATTGCAATTGATAGGCCATGTTATCATCCATAAAACATTTAACAATTCTTCAGGTCTCCTTGAAGCTGTCTGTAGAGAGCTGAACATCTGAGCAGGGATGTGACACAGCCAATTTTGGACACTTCATGGAAGGTATGGTCCTACTGGAGAAAAAAAAAGAGGAATACAACAATAACTATCAGGCTTCAAAAAGGTATACTTGCTAGAAAAGGCTGAAGGAGTTAGGATAGGTTTAATCTGACATTCCTCTGACATTCCTCTGAATAGCTGAACTTCAGAGAGAAGAAATCTAAGAGGTAAAACAATAGCAGCTTTCAAATATATAAAAGGTAATTTCAATAAGAGGAACAAGCAGTTTTCTGTGTCTGCTGTGCACAGGACAGATATTTAGCTCTTCTAACTGTTTGCTCATATCTTTTGAAGTGTTGTCTGGAAATGGACATGTTACCAAAATAACACTAAATACAGTTTTGCACTGCTACAATTTCCCAGGTGCACTAAAAATACACTTAAAAATAAAATTTGGGAAAATTATGGCAGAAATGGAGAAAAACGAGAAAGTCTTCTTATGATTGTAGATTGCTCTCCTCCTCTGAAGCAGCTGGTGCCTGAAATTGTTTTCAAAGAACCTTCTCCTCACTTCTGTGCTGAATGAACCTATGGAAAAACCTTGCACAAACCTGATTTGAAATGAAATAACTCCCGTTTTGGAGTGAACTGTGTGATGAAGATGTAGTTATAAAATAAATAATGATTCAGCTCCAACTTTCAATTTTGTCCTTATTAAGTTGCTCAACCAGGTGTTGAAACCAACAGAATTTGCTTTTCCTCTGCTGGAAAGCTATTTTGAGTGCAGTGTGACTGAAGAATGGCCACTTATTAGCTGCTCAGCAGTGCTCTCGGCTTTGCTGCTAGAATCCCCCACAATTGCTCCAACAACACTTTTGCCAATACTCATCTGGCTCAATCAGCAGCTCTAACACTGGAGTATGAAATTCTGCAGTGCTTGTGAGGGTGGTAAGCTGCCTGCTGTTTAACAGCTCTGCTTCATGGTGCGGTGTCGGGAGGGAGGCAGTGCTGATTTTGATCCTCAGTTTGTATTTAATTGTTTCTTTCTTCAATTTATTCTCTTCTAGTCTCAGCGCAGGATCTATCCTGACTGAAATGCCTGGCTAATTTTGTTGTGTACTGCCCCAGTGTTGCCGTGTTTCATGCTGGAGCTATCTTTCCTCCATGATGGGGGATGTAATTCTCCTGCATCCCAACTGGACTGTGAGGATTAATTAAAGTTTGCAATGCACTGTGAGTACCTTGTATGCCATTGAAGTGGAAATTATTGTTTGTTACAGCCCGTCCGAACACCATCTGGGATTTCCATGTTCTTGTTTCAGCTCAGTTGTACATGACCAAGCTTGATCTGGCACCATGAACAAAAGATTAGCGTTGCAGTCTCTGTGTTTGGTGCTGTGTCCAGCCCCCATGTAAGTCTGCATACATCACAACAAGCTGTGCTCAGCACACTCCAAGGGACTTTCTACAGCTGAAAACCTGAGACATCCCTTTCCTTTTTCTGCAGTTGCACTCTGGTATGGGTTGGATCCACGAAGCAGTGGATCCCTTTGGCCTTCTCCACTGTCACTTCTGCCCACAATTAACTTCAAGCTTGGCAAGACCATGTATAAAATGATGGTGGAATGGGGCTCTGCATTTCACAAAGATGTTCATTCCCATGCAACAAATCTGTCCCTTTGTGTGGCATTCTAAGTCCTATAGGGACATGGCTATAAAGGGCTGATACTGCCCAAGATTCAAGCCAGTAGTGGAAGTGATGCAGACCATCCCACAGTACTCTTGTATGTTCATAATACCTACAAAACTTAACCAAAAAAACCTGTTTTGCCAGTTCACTGGCAGAGATCCTCTGCATGGCCAGGTGAAGATCTCTGAAAGCGATAAATCCCAACTGTGATTTATTACTCTGCTTTTATGCACCAGCTTTTGCACAGCTAAGAGCTATGCAAAATTTTAAAATTTTAAAACCTTCTTGTGACTTTACTGTTTTTGTAAGCCACAATAAACCAATGGGGTTAAATGACTGTGGAAACTCCTCCAGTATCAAGCGAGATACTAAAAATGACATAAAATGTAACTGTTCAACCCGCTTGTGAGCCTTCCCTGGGAAAGAGATGAAGTAGCAGGGTTTGAAGTTTACTTTCTAACTGAAGGACCCAAACAGGTACCTTACCTAAAACACTGGGAGGTCTGGCCTTCCGAAGAGTGCGCTATTTTCACAGAGGTACACCTGTAGTTCTCTCACCACACTAATTGCTGCCATTTAAATGTTTAAAGTGCCATCTGACAGGTTTCAGTCAGACCCCAAAGCAGAGTGCTAAATAAACACCTAATGATAGTTGGACATTATCCACCTGAGCTTTGTGTTCCTTCACTTTCCCCATAGCATCAGACTCTCCTCAGCCACTGAAGTACCCCTTCTGGGTTTCTTAACAAGCACAGGATTAATTTGGCAAGAATTCTGCTGCAACTATCCCTCAGTGAGGGCAGCATCATGTGCACTACTCTCCTCCTCTACCACCTTGAGACACTGGTTTCTGATTTTATGAAGAAAAGCTTAGGTGCTATCTACACGTTCACATTCTGGAGCCAGCCTAGGGAGAAATGTCTATTTGATAACTTTCAAGCAATCCCACTAGATGGATGTGTATTTGTTTGTCTCCACATATCTACAACCAGCTGTCTGGTTTAAATCAATTTTTACCTAATGTCTTCAGAGATATTAAGCTATTAAAAATTCGTAAAAAGAGGCAAATGGGCCTATCACAAATCTGAAGTGTAGATGAAGAAATGGGAACAACAGAGAAGAGACGTGAAATGAGAATGAAAGAACGATATAGGAGAAACTGATGTCTAAATGTTTATTACAAGATAAACGCAATTTATTGTCATTATAGCTTCTCTGATTACCTTTCAACCTTTTCTTAACGATGCCCATATGTTGCAAATAAGAGGATTTTATTACTTTTGTTCTCTCACCTTTCCCACGGCTTACATTCCCGCTTTAATTACTACGCCGACACCAGAGGCGCTGCCGCCTGTGCAGTCCCCGGGGAAGCCGCCCCGCTCGGCCCCGGCCGGAGGCCGCCTGTCGTTCCGGACCCGTGCGCCAGGTGGCGGTGCCGCCACTGCCGCGCCGCCTGCAGGCACCGACCCAAGGGCCGGGGGAAGCTGCTTCAGCAACAAATCCTTGAAAAATGCTCCGAACGGCTTAAAATGGTGAATAAAGGTAAGTTACTAGATTCTATACGGGTTTCCTGAGAACAGTAATAAAACAGGAAAATAAAAAATGAAGTTAGAAAGTGGCAGCACCGTCAGGCAGGGACAATGCTCACTTTTTTATTGCGTATCTCTGTATTGGGAAAACAAATTTCTATTATTACTGGGTTTTTTTTCTGCTGTTACAAATTTCATAGAGGCAATAATGTCTTATGTCTGATCTCTTTGAAATTATTGCGACTAGATGAGACCTTCGAATGAAATCCATGGTGAGTAAACTGTAACTGCTCATGACTCACCCAAAACTAATTTCGTAGATTGTGTGGTTATAGGTGTAAGAATACCAATGAAGCTTGTTAACACTCTTTTCCTTCCATCCTGCCCTCATGATGTCAAGACTGTAATGTTGTCATAATGTTAAGACTTTCTACCTGCAGAGGAAGACTTGGGGGTGATGGTTGATGACAACATGAGCCAGCCATGTATGCAAAGCCAACCGTGTCCTGGGCCGCATCAAAAGGATTTGGCCAGCAGGGTGAGGAATTCATACTCACCCTTTACTCCACTCTTGTGAGGCCCCACCTGGAGCACTGCACACACCTCTGGTGTCCCAGGCATAAGAAGGACATGCAACTGTTGGAGCAAGTCAAGAGAAAGGTCATGAAATTAATAAGGAGACTGAAACAGCTGCCCTACAAAGACAGGCTGAGAAAGTGGGGGCTGTTCAGCCTGGGAAAGAGAATGCTGTGGGGAGACCTAACAGCAATGTTCTGGTATCTGAATGGGGCCTGTAGGGAAGCTGGAGAGGGACTCCTTGTAAGGAGCTGTAGTGACAGGAAAGGGGCTAATGGGTACAAATTGGAAGAGTGGAAATTTATTGTAGAATATCGGTGAGAAATTCTTTACAGTAGGGATGGCAAGGCACTGGCACAGGTTGCCCAGAGAAGCTGTGGATGCCCCATCCCTGGCAGTGTCCAAAACCAAGATGGATGGGGCTCTGAACAACCTGGTCTAGAGGAGTGTCTATGCCAGGGGGGCTGGAACCAGATGATCTTTAAGGCTCATTACAACCCCACCACGTTCTACAATTCCATGAAGTAAAAAAGATATGAGACTGTTCTCAGTGCAAAAAGATGGTAGTGAAAAGCGGAGGCAAAAAAAAAAAAAAAAAAAAAGCTGGTGCTATATTTGGAGCGTTCCTAATTGCACTGTTCTATTTCCAGCTGCCGAAATCCGCGCTAGAATTTTAATTAAGGGCTAAAATTGTGCAGCAGATCCTGACAACAGGAAACAGCCCTAACAACGGGTAACAGTTATGTTATTTAAACAGGCTTTGAAATAATCAGATTTTTATCTCCCGAAGCAGCACTCAGATGAATATTAAAGTTGCTTTTGTTCTCCCCGAAAGGGCTGCGCTTGATCACAAGCTCTGGGACACCACTGGGGCCATGGCAGGCAGTGAGTCGTTCCCCTCCCCCCACAGCCCCCACGGCCGGCAGGGGGGGCCGGGGGCGGAGACGCCGCACACCCCGCGCTACCCGCGGGGCGCACCCGGCCCAAGATGGCGGCCTGAGGCGCCGCACCCGCCCCGCCTCCGCCGCAGGGCCGCGGCGCCCCTACCGGCCGCGGCGCCCCGCAGAGCCGCGCTCCGCTGCGGCGGCCGCAGCGCGGGACAGCGCACGCGCAGGACGGCTCCCCGCCCCGCCCCGTGCCTGCGCAGGCGCATGCGCAAGAGGGCGCCGCTGCGCTGCCCCGGGGGCGGGCCCGGGCGGGTCAGGTGACGCGAGGCTGGCGCTGAGTGACGGGCGTCGGGACCGGGATCGGGGCTGGGAGCGGCATCGGCGGCCTGGCGGGGCGGGAGGAGGAGGAGGAGGAAGGGTCTCGGCCGCGGCCCCGGCGAGGCGCCATGGCGACCACCGTGACCACCCAGCGGGGCCCGGTGAGTGCTGCGGGCGTGGCGCCGCCGCGGGGCCTGCTCAGGGGTATCTCCGATTACCGCTCGCCGTGCTGGGCGGGCGAGGCCCGAAGCTTGGAGACCCCGGCGGGCCCGCCCGGCCTCTGCCAGCGCCGAGGGGGGAGAGAGGCTCCGTGTCTCTCAACCTGCCCCAGCTCCGGCCGCGCCGGAGGGGGGGAGAGGAAAAGCCCTCTCATCATCTCCAGGCTGCTGGGATGCGGGGGAGGGAAGTCTGCCTTGTCTGCCGGTTCCCTGCCTGCAAAGAGGCTTTGGGAAACGGGAGGGGAAAGTCCCTCCTAACTGCGCGGAGTCCTTGAGGCGCCTGTTCTGCCCGTTCTTTGTCTAGAGGCCTTTCCAAGGGGGGAAATGCTCACACTGATCCGGAGCTAAATCACTTTAGCTTGGAAGCGGAGCGCAGCTCCCTGTGCTTGGGGCACGGTCAGGCCGCTGTCCCGGGAGCGGCCGCCTGAAAGCTGGAGCGGCGCATCCAGTGTAGGATGTAGGCGTGGGTGTTGGACGGGAGCTGAGCCGTCGTAAAACGAATTTACCAGCCTTCTGGGAGTGGTGGAGCTGACAGCTTATTGGGAATATGTTAGTGTCTGGTTTTGCCTAGGGATAATCATACCTCACCTCGGGTTGTTCTACATGTGAGGTGTTACAACATCACCTTTCTACAGATGTGCTGTTCCAGTCTTCCTCCTGTCTGAAAGGATCTGGTAGTCATTGACAATATGATATTGCTTATGGTGAAATGAGGGCTCTTTAAAAACAATAAATTTGCACTACTGAATTTTATTATGTAGAAACAGCTGCTTTTTTTTTTTTTTTTTTTTAATTTATGCAGCTTTGTAGAAAGAACAGTAAGGTGAATTACTGCTAATCTTGAAAAACTGCACTGCTGTCACTTCTCTTATGACAGTAATATGATATGGTCGTCAATTTTATTCCTTGAAGTGCCTTATATGTTTTATTTATCATAACTGCCTGGTCCTTCTTGAATGTTACTCTTCTAGATGTCTTGTTCTAGAATTTCCCAGGTACTCCTGTATAATCTGTTGGCAATATTTTGTTTCCTAAACTTTACTGAAGCCTGACAAAAGGTATATGATGATTTATCTCATGCAACTTTGGCTTTCTGGGCTTCAGGTTTTGGGTTGTTTTTTTTTTTAGCAACAATGTTGCTAACATTGTTGTACATGCTTTTCTTCTTTACCCACTTTAGGGATTTGAATGTTTTCAAATTAATGAATAAATTATGCAGTATTAAGCTGGCATTCACAGCTGAGGGTGTTGATATGGTACATTCCAGCCTTTCTTAATTCTCTTCAGAGAGGAAGATAAAATTCTACTAGTTTCTGTATGCGCAACTGCATTACAAATGAATAGCCACTAAATGGTGCTAAAGGATTGGGAATCACTTTTTTCTTTACTGCTGTAGAGAACAGTTCAGTCTTTCTGTTTGAACAAGCAAGAAAATATTTAAGGTTGTTTCGTGTGGTTAAGAAACTAAAGTGGGCAGTTGTCAGTCCTACACCTGCACTTTCTAATTTGTGATGCTGCTTACTTGGTGCATAATTAAAATTTCTTATTGCTGTTTAGTTTTTCAGATGAAACAGAATTCATCCTGTCTGTTACTGTAAATATCCTTCTAGAATATAGATATCACTGACCTTTTTCAGGATGTTATGGAATTAGCATATTTTCACATTTGTAATCTTTCATGAACAAAACAGCTTTTAAAATCTAAACTATAGCTGAACTTGTAAGGCCTGCTAAGTGATACCTTTTACAACTGAGAGCATTAATGAACAGTTTGACCAGGCTTTAGATTAAGACTGAGACACCACAATGTTGTATTTGTGATTCCTTATCTGGCCAATCATATCCAAAATAGCACTTCATGGTTATTCTTCGTGATTATCCACCATGCTGGAAAATACATCAGAACCTTCAAAATTAGATTAAGTACCAAACTAGGACTGCATAGACTTTTGCTCCTAATTTCCCTGATAATCACTACTCTGATGAGTAGTGACACTGATGTGTTTTTTTCCTTGAGACTCCTCAAAACTTCTTACAGGCTCTTGTCAAAAGTCCCTTTCCAGCTTTCTGGTAGGCTCCTTCAGGGACTGGAAGGTGCTGTGTGGTCTCCCCGGAGGCTTCACTTCTCCAGGCGTAGACACATGTCATGTGGAGACTCATTCTGTCTTTAATTTTTAACTCATGTTTATGTGCCATAGTTCCTGCCATACTTTGCAGGTATTTTTACCCCCTTCTTTTTTCATGTGAAATATGCTCCATTTCAGGTTAACAATTGAGATCTCTTTTCTCTTTGTGCTGCATCTCAGAGGAGAACCTGGATCTGTTTCCTCAATGACTTCCTTGCAGATAGAAAGCTGCTACAAGGTGCATTCTAACTTTCTTCTATTCTAAACAAATCCTCAGCCTGGCCTCACAAGTGCTTCAGCCCTTTTTGCGGGCCTTCTTGGTGGATCTTTGCTGGGCTCCCTGAAGTTCAGCATTTTTCATGTACTGCTGGGCCCCAGACCATTGCAGTGTTCCAGATGTGGTCCAGCAGTTGTTTCCTTTTCTCAGCCCACTGCCTGGATTCTTACTGATCCAGTGCATTTTCTGTTAGGATTCATTGCTGCAGGAGATGTTTTGCTTGCTTTCCACCTCTGTAGAGGTGCAAGAAGTCCTGCCAGTTGTTCTCCAGTCTGTAGTGGTGCCAGGCATTTTTCTGGCCAAAGTACAGGTCTTTGCCCTCGTTGAATTTCATGAGATTCCTGCCAGTGAATTCTTCAGTCTCTCGAGTTGGTCCTGTCCTCAAGTGTACCAGTAATTTTTCCCAAAATTTAATGTCATCTTCAAAACTAATAAGGATGCCTTTTGTTACTGAGGAAGAATATCAGACACGTAAGTTAGTTTCCATACAGACCTCTGAACAGCTTCACTTTTAACCAACCTCCAGTGTCATGAACCACTGAACTTCAGCTTCTGAGCTCAATGCCTCAGTTTTTCATCCATCCAGTACTCCACCCATTCATATTGTAATGATCCAGCTTTGATACCTTCTGCACTTTCCTTAGTCATATATTCTTGTTTTTGAGAAGGCAGATGGCTCATCAGCTTTTTATACTTTTGAAGCCTTGGTAAAGGCTGGCTATTACTAATGCTTGTTTGGCTTTTTTTTCTTCATGTGTCAAGGAATGTCTTCCAGAAGTGCTTGCTCTGTGAATTTCTTAGTAACTGAGGTGAAGCTGACCTGCCTGTGGTTAGTCAGATCATCCTTGCCCTTTGGAATGCTGGGTATGAGATTTGTCTTTCTCCAGTTGTAAGGGAGTTCCTCTAATCTCTGTGACCTTTCAGAGATGTTAAAGAGCAGCCTTGAACAAATATCAGCTCTTTCAGGACCTCTGGATGCTTCCTATCTGGTACCATTTTTTTCTTTAGTGTGTAAAGCATAGAATAATAGTTCAAAATTCTGTCATTCATTTTTTTCTTTCTTAAAAACAGCAAAATCAAATAAAGGAGAATGGTCAGAAATTTTTGAGTAGTTGGATGTTTTGGAGAAGTTTCATGTTAGACTTTCTTGGTAATTGCCAGTGTGGAAACCTTAATTATGGTTACCTGAATGTATTGTGTCTGGGCAAATGTTTCTGTGAGTCAGGGCGTTTGTGGCTGTGTTTGGCTCTGTGTCCTTTTCCCTTCCTTACACAGGTACCAGCACTTGCAGAATCAGTGAATTGAGGGTTTTGACAACTTACCTCTCATTCCATTTACCTCCAAACCTTGTTTCTTCTGATCAGTCTTTTACACTGACCCACTTTATAACTCTCTGGCAGCATTTCGTGTTGCATAAGAAACAGGAAGGTGAGACTGAGACTGCCCCATCCTCAGTTACATCAAATAGCTGTAGAATATCACACCATGTTCACTTTGAAGAAGTTGAGATGCAGTTTTTATACCTGCATCATTCTACCCTGAAGATCCACCAAACTACCTCTTACATGGCTGTAGCACATGAGAGGAGCAATACTATTCCATTTCTAGATAATCCATATTTTTGAGATGCAATGCTGCCAGTAAAGTTTATTAGAAAGTGGTTATAAGGCAGGCTTATTTTTAATTGTCTTCTGAATTATAGTCCCATCCCTGTCCTGTTGCTAAATGGAATTAATTTTTTGTTCTGCAGCTAGTGCCAGAACATGCTTGAATTTCACATTCTTTCTGAAGTGCCATTGTAGTAGAGGGAAGTGCATTTGTTTCAAAGCAATTGTGGAGTAGGATCAGTGACACAACCTTGTCATGTATGTTTTCCTTGCTTTTAAAATAAAAACTGTGGTTGAATTCTGGTTACATAACTTTGTATTTTTAATTCAGGTTGGGAGGTGGCAATTATGTGCCTGCTTTTAAATGGTTTGAGGAAGATGTAAATTGACCTGTTTTCTTTAAAGATAGAAAGATTGCATGATGCTGATTTGTCTCCATCAATATGGAATCAGCTGATAGTTAGCATAAGAACATACTGACTAGTGTATTTCCTTCGATAAGTATCTCTCCCAGATATTTTACAGGCTATGTCACCAGTACATGTGAACCAAATCTTAGTCAGAGCTGAACATATGAGTGTGTGCATCTCCTGTTCCCCTTTCTGTTTTGGAGGGATTTACCACTCAGACCCTTGAGAATGTAGTTAACACTAGATGGTTTTAGTTTCTATGTATGTCAGCTCTGCAGTTCTAGGATAAGAATGTGGTTTTGTGTGAGATAACTGAATAACCTGGAATCAGCTTAGCTGCTATAAGAAAACTTCAGTCTCCTTTATAGATTTTTCCTCCTTTGGACTGCAGTACAGAGACCAGTTTGCATATTTTATTTTGGAGCAGATATTGGCTAGCTTTATGAAATAAAATTTCAAAAGCAAAAGCTATTATTAGACTTCTATTGTGTATGACTTAAACATTCCAGTGTTCATGTGAAGATGGAGACAAAAGAGGCTATCTTGTTTTCTGAAGTTTAACAGAGGGAACTTGCATAATATGGAGATGGGATTTCCAGGGTGCAGCCATCAGTTCTGACTATGGGAAATGTTTATAATGTCCATTCCTAGAGGTTCTAATAGTAGCAGATCTGAAACTTCCTGGAGGACCAGGGTTGGAGGGGGAACTGCTGTGTTGTAAATGCTGTTTCCTTGGTAATTCTGGGGCCATTTCAAATCTTGCCTAAATTCATTATGTTTTATTTTAAAATTATATGTATTCCAGTGAGAAGGCTGTTACAACACCATGTCTCATTGCCAGCCAGCCTTAAATAAACTTTCTTTTATTATTAACTTCTAGCTTAGTTTTTTTCCCCTCTCTTCCTGTTTTTTTTTTTTTTTTCTTTCCACTTCTTAAAACTTCAGCTGCTTAGATTTTTAATTGTAAAATTTTAAGGTGCTTGTAAGCAAAACTGATTCCCTTTTTACTCTGCTTCCCAATAACCCAGCAGCAGGCATTCAGTGCTTCCTCCTGAACTTCCTTTTTGGCATGTGACACCTACTGTTGCCAGGATCCTGAGGCTCTCAGATAATTATACCAAAGAGTCATACATGTGATTTGGCAAGAGCTGCAATTTCTGTCTCCAAGATGCAATGTTGACATGCAAATGCTGTGTAATCTTGAAAGCTATGTCCTCAAGGCCTGTTAGCTTCTTAGATTGTGTTCTGTAGGCATGCATCTGCCAGATACATGATTGAGTAATCTTGCTTGGGATTGCAACATGAGAAATTGCGTTGTCATTTGTCTTGATAAGGTAGACCGTTCTCTATTAAATGTGTAATCCACTCTATAGACAGCAGAAATGAATACAGCATAATTATAAGTCTTCTATGACACTTTTTTTGTCTTTTAAATTTTATTGTAGATCTTTGTTATTTTAAAATGACAATCTCTCTAAATGTATTTGAATTGATAATGTTCACTGTGCGTTTAAAACTGAGAAACAACCTGAGTTGTTGAATTGACAAGTAATGGGTAGAAACTTTCCTGTAAAGCTAACAGAAAATCCATGGGGAGTGCTGATGCATTTTGGTCCATGTGGCAGAAGTTCCCTATTACTACTTTTTGTCCTAGCTCATTCTCACGATAGACTAGATTTTTAATTCCCACATTGTTGTTTGGAATGTGGTGGAATTTTGTCATCAAGGTTAGTTGCAGGCTGGCTGTGTTTAACACTGGGAAAGCATTAGGATATCTTTATTGTGTTGCAGGATTTGGTCCATAGGAATCCTGTTTTACCATCTGTGTTGATGGTGTCTGTGGAAGTGACCTTTTATATGAAAGCACTGTGCTGTGTCTTGGCACAGGAACAATTGGACACAACGTGGCTGATGAATAAGTGAAAGAACTGAATGCCATCATATATCATATATGAATGTGCTGTAAAACTCAGTGGTTCTGACTTTTATATGGACTACTTAAATGTTTCGTTTCAGAGCAGCTTTGGCTGTCTGTCCTACTTTTTTGCAGAGGCTTATGTTGAAAATTATTTTTTCTGAAAAAACATGCTACATGAGTTGGCAGTTTTGTCATTTAATTAGCTCTTTGTTCATGCTGTCAAAACAAGACTAAATTCTCCTTAATTTGTTGCACTTTGATTTATATTCATCTCTTTCCCATTATAAAAGTTTAAAGTCTTCTTTTTGCTCTTCTCTTTATTTTTTAAGGTATTTGTTGGTGAGCTTCCTCAAGATTTTCTTCGCATTACCCCAACCCAGCAGCAACAGCAAATCCAGCTGGATGCCCAGGCAGCTCAGCAGCTACAATATGGAGGAGCAATGGGCACAGTAGGAAGACTCAGTATTACTGTAGTACAGGTATAAATTATGCCATCTTTGTACAACTAAGTGATTTTAAACAATTAATGCAATTTTTAAAATTAGTAGACGCAAAAAGAGTTTGTATTGGAATTTGAGTTACTAAATTACTTGTAAATAGGTAGTAATTCTTAAAGGTTTTGTAGCTTCATTTTTCTGTACATCATAATTTTGTCTGGTTTCATGTTTCACTGCTGCCTGGTGCAGCGATTTCCTGTAAACCTTGCTGTTATAGCACGTAATCAAATAAATTTATGGGTTTTTTTACAGTGAACAGGTTTCTCTGTAAACTTCTGTTCAGAGGCTTCCTGTAGTTCCTGTACTTAATATTGTAAGACATTAGTAATTTTGAGAATATTATAGGGAATTGCAATTCCCTTATTATTGTTTCACATCCTCCTTGAAGCTCTTTACCCGCCAGTTGGCCCAAAGTCTTACTGTCATATATATTGTTCTTCCTTTGTTGAACTTGGAGATTCCTGTCTGTATACTTCTCTTAGCCTGTCAGAGTCCTTCTGAATGGCAGTACAACAGACAAGAGATACTTTTCTCTATATGTCTAGGAATTTATGCAGGAATGCTATGGAATCTTGGCTGCATATTGAGACGTGGTATTCTGGATAGGAGACTCCTGTAGTATAGTTGATCTACAGAAGATGAAAATCTGGTTGAAGTGTACTGTATTTAAGTATAGTAAATAAATACACAGCTGATTATCACCTTTTTTTTATGAAGGTTTGATAAACTGTCTAATCCCACAAATTGATAGTGTAGATAGTGCTTAGTTTGGATGCCAACTTTCTTGCTTTATTTTCAAGTCCACATTTACACGAAATAGTTTGAGACCTTTCTCACCACCTCTGATGTATGAATTGAGGAACCATCATGTTCCCTGAAGGAGAAGAGGGTTTTTCAACCTCAAGGGGCAGCCTTTGTGATAAATGTTACGCAGTGCACAGCAACTGTTGTGAGTTCTGTAAACATCCTATAGGTGAGAGATGCCCTGGGGCACCATGGTTTGTCACTTGACTTACTGTAGAAAGAACCATGGGCTGCTTAGTACAGGTCAAAGAAACAGCACATCCAAAAAGCCCAACTTCTGCTTGAGCACAGCTGTGCAGCAGCACTCTGTTGTGTTCTGAGCTGTCATCACCTTGTTTTGTTCTAGTCTTCTAATGTTAAAAGTTTGTCAGATCTCTTCTGATTCTATACAGCATCTGTTTTTATGGTAATGTGTGCCCTTAAGTTGTCCACTGAATTAACTGCTGTTAAATGCACATGCTGAAAAAAGTGTTTAATCACTTTGACACATATTATCTGCTATAACTAGTTTACCTCAATTGAACTGCTTTTGCAGGTTGTGCTTTTGGATTGTGTGAATTCCTGGAGGTACTATATTTCTGTATTTCATCCTTTGAAAGAACTTACTTGAAGGAGGGCAGGCTACCTATGACCTTGCGCTCACAATTGTGTGTTGGAGATCAGACACCCATGGAAAAATTGAGCTTGTTACAATGTCTTTGTAATCATGTATTTTGTGCTTTGGAATGAAGTAATTTATTTTAGCTACAGTGAAGATGTTTATTTTCTTTAACAAATAGGATAAAAAGATGTTCCCTTTTCAAGGTCTCCCAGACACTTGATGATTTATGTTTTAATCTGTATGCTGTTTCTCTTTACTTTTTTAACTCTTCTTTCTCACAGAATTTAGTCTAGTTCTTTGTTCAATGTTTGTTTCTTACTGCGAACTAATAGTAATTAACTTCTCCAGTTAATGTCAGTATCATACGCTTTCTTGGATTCTTTTCTTTTCAGGCCAAACTGGCAAAGAATTACGGGATGACGCGCATGGATCCGTATTGTCGAATACGTCTGGGATACGCTGTGTATGAAACTCCAACAGCACATAATGGAGCCAAGAACCCCCGCTGGAACAAAGTGATTCAGTGCACTGTTCCCCCGGGTGTGGACTCCTTTTATCTAGAGATATTTGATGAGGTCAGAACTACTATATATTTTTTTCTACCCCTCCCCATCTCCAATTTGGACTGAGGTTTGGGTGAAACCTTGCAAAAGAGGAATGAGTTAGCACAGACAGTTCCTTAGCCATGTTCTCTGGGAGATGACAAAAATTTTTCAGAATTCCAAAAGCAGAAATTCACAAGGCTTTGCTCTTCGCCAAGAATGTCAGAACTGTTACTTTTCTTTGACAGCTGATAAAGGAGCATTAGCAGGCTTGCCTGCAAAGGAAGAGAAGCAAAAGATCTCTGAGTGCTATTTTATCTCCTCTTGGCTATCAAAATGCCCTGCAGCTTTATGTCCTTCACTGTCCCTATTAAAAATAGCCTGTTGTACAATGCTGTTTTACTTGAAAATTCTTCTGTGCTATTCTAACCTTGGAAGCTTTCCCAAGTTTGGAATTCTTGAGAATAAAACTGTCAAATACAGACTGCATGTATTCACTAGGATTTATTAGGAGAAACTAAGAGGCTGCAGCTAAGGCTAAGTCATGGTTTGCCCTTTTTTTTTTTTTTTTTTTTTTTTGCTGCCTCTCTCACTGTAATAAAGTGTGACAGTGCAGCAGCTGTGTGGGCATTACACAAGCGAGGGTTTTGGATGGTGCTTTAAGAGCTTATCTGATTGGTTTAAGTGTCTGTTCATTTCTGCAACAGAGGGGTAGATCAGAACTTCTATCTGCTGTATAGCCTATCATAATAAACAGAAGCTGTTTCTGTTCATGTAATGGCCTCTGATGTGACGTCGTAAGATTCACACAGCCTATGATGGTGTTAGGATGCTGTATTTCTAGAGTGTTCTGCTTCAGGTTTTCAATTTCTTGCTATTAAATGTCTACAAGCAATCTGTAATCCCACTTAAAAGTGTCCTTCATCCTTGTTGGAAAGAAGATGGCCAAAATATTTATTGACACTTCAGTAGTTTCAAAGGGAATAAAATTAACAAAGTTAATAGCATAAAACTGAAATGTTAGTCAAGGATAATTTTAAGTTTGGGATTTCTTTCAGGACAATTAATTTGGTAATATTTTTCAAATTATATTTCAGAGAGCCTTTTCAATGGATGACCGCATTGCTTGGACACACATTACAATTCCTGAGTCTCTGAAACAAGGAAATGTGGAAGATGAATGGTATAGCTTGAGTGGAAGGCAAGGTGATGACAAGGAAGGAATGATTAATCTGGTTATGTCATACACGGTAAGCTGAGTTTGGGGTGGGAAGGGAGAGAAGCTTCTTAAGTAGTGGGAGGGGGATATTTTAGACTGAAGTAGATTTCTTGTACCGTACTGGGTGTTTGAGTGTGTTGGCATTTAAAATAATTATACTAAATTCTGGGAATAGTGGTCAAAAATATTTGTAAAGACAATACATACTTTGTGGTGAGGTGCCGAATGGGTATTTTATCTCCTTTTGCAATTACCGAAATTCAGCTTGTTCCGGTTGTTGAGGATTACACTGAGAGCAGGTACTGGGTGTGCAGCTGCAGTGAGAGCTGCAGGTTGTGCCCTGGCTGGGGGACATGGTGGGAGCCCCAGGAAAGGGACCACGACCTGGTGCTGGCCCTTGGCACAGCAAAGAGCGCAGGGACCTGTGCAGGAGCTGATGAGTCTGAGGAAGACCCCAGACTGTCTGGGTGCACAGACTGTGCACAGAGGGTGGAAAAGCCCAGGGATTCCTTTCTTCAGGGACTCTCCCTGGAGGCACCAGCTCGAGCTGTTTCTGTGTTACTGCTCCATGATTAAATTATTTTAAGGATCCAGATGTCTGAGACACTGCTGTGGGAAACCCAGGGCTGAGCTGGTAAGAAAACCCTGTGTGATTGTGAGTGTGGGGAGTGCAGGGAGCCAAGAGGGGCACCCAGAGGTCACTGGAGCCACCCACTGCAAAGGGGCCTCAGTCTCAGCAGTGAAAGTCTGGAGTGGGAGTGTGACTGCCAGAGTGACTCCTGGATGGTCAGACAGGAAAGTTTCCTTACCACATATAATACATACAACAAATAAATCCTCAGCTAAATGGTCCATTGTCATTTCTATTTTAATAATAATAATTTTTAAAAGGCTTTATGGAGTCTAGCATAACTTTCCTCTCCTAAATCTTTTAAATTCATGTCAGTTTAAAAGCAGAATACTGGAAACTCTTCTCTGTCTTAGGTGGTTCTTAGGTAGTTCAAATGCTCTTTCAGATGACACTGTTTTTCACTTCCTTTCTTGTTCATTTGGTGCTACTGGTCATGAACTGCAGACTTAAGACTGATTTGTTTAGCAGCTCCTAGAGTGTTCTCATCTGTCACTTTTGTTTCAAGTAGCTGTTGGATAACATGTAGCACGTGCAGCCCTGAATGCTTCCTACTTGTATATCATCAGAAGTTCCAAGCTGCTGTTAAGTGCACAGCTGGGAACAGATATTCCCTGCTGTTTGAAATTCACATTCTGCCCCTGATATGAACAGTTGTTTCATTACCCTGGGAAGAAAAGAGTTTATAATTAACCTTGAAAACTGTCTCCTGTTCATAATATTTAATATTTTCAAGGATAAAATTGAACTGAAATATAACTGAAGTAATTGTGGTAGTAAAAGGGTATGGAGTTAATTTAATACTTTGTTTAAAGCACAGTTTTACCTCAAAAATAATTGGTTTAAACTCGAATTTGCTTCAAGGAGGAGTGTATTGCTTTTAAAAATAAAAACTAAGGTTAAAATCAGATTTTGTCTAGTATTTAATTTATGATGAGTATGTTGTATATTCATTTCACAAGACTAAGGCATGAAAGCTGATTAAACCTGTATTTTAAAATAATGCATTTTGATGACATTTCATCACTCTTGAGAAAGGCAAGTTTGACATGATGTGTTTTTATTGATTCACAGGCAAATTAATTGCCATTTGAAAGAAGGTAGTTCGGTTGGTTTCCCAGAGATTTTGCTTAATATAGATTAGCACTCAGCATAGTCATATTGTACTATTGAGCATGGATTTGCAGTGTGATGACTTGTTTGCAAACACTTTTAATTGCTGACATTTTTTGGATATTTCCTGAGTTGTTCTAATCTGTGCTTTTTCTATCAAGTCTTTGCCAGCTGCCATGATGATGCAGCCGCAGCCAGTGGTCCTGATGCCCACTGTATATCAGCAAGGAGTTGGATATGTGCCTATAGCAGGTATGTTTTCTCTCCTTGAAGACTATGAAACTTCCACATGAAGGGTGTTGCAGAAATAAATACCAAATTACTCCTTTTATTCAGAATGTAAAGGAAGCTATAAGCAATTTTCCCTTAACCACTTTTCCCATTATATATTTTTATGAGAAGAGGAAACAAATTAAGTACAGGTCTGCCTTCAGTCTTACACCCTATTTAACAGAGCTCTGTGAGTTTGATTAAATGGATTAAAATGTCTATCAGGTTATGAAGGCTTCTGGTTTTGAGTATTTATTTTATACTTCAATCAGGTCATTGAATAGCTATCTAGCTGGCTGCAGTCTTAGTTGTGCTTACTTAAGTGGTGGCAAGCCATGTCTGAAGCTGTTTGCACTTGAGAAAGTGCCCCAAATGAATTGTGCTGTCAGAACTGCAGCTTCTGTAGCCCACAACAGGATTAAATTTTCTGTGGTCTTTGAAGATGCTCTGTTGGAAAGAAACTTGCTGCACACCAGCTGTGTATTCACAGCTCAGTGAATGAAAAATGTTAGGGAGCTCTGAGATAACTCTTTTTGGTGTATTTACATAAACTACAACCTGTATTGTCAGTGCTTTTGGTTGGTTCAAAGAGAGTTTTGGATTTGTAGAGAAAGATATGTTATGTTTTGTAATTTTTCTGTCAAAGATGAAAAGTTTAAAGTATGTAAATAAGTTTGAATTTGTCCTATTTAGGGTACTGGTAAGTTCAGTTGAATATATTTCACTTACAGCTCTTAAAACCCCCAGTTTATTCTGTGGCTATCTATTCTGTTGTATGTGTACTTTTCAGGGAAAGTAAGAGATAAATTCACATATTTTTTAACTTCTCTTTGTGAAAGTTTATGAATGAATGATAGTGTGTGCGGGACATAATTTAAGTGCTAAGGGGTGACACAACAGATGCATTTGTTTTATTTTTCTTTTGTAAGACCAGGAGATGATTGAATTTAAAATGACTAAGAGATGATTGAATTTAAAATTCCATTAACTGTAAAAACAAAACTCATCCGCAGAATACTGGATATGTAAGTTAGGAATCATACCGCCTGTTTCATTTCTACAGAGGGAAGTTAGAGCAGAATGTGGAAAAGTTGGACTGTATGCTGTATTGTCTCATGAAAACATGCAGTTTGCATCATTTTAAGTGTTCTTTTAATCTCTGTAGCTTAATTGTCATATTTCAAGTCTTGCCAGTGAAGTGCTGAACTGGAGTGTTTGTTCCGAAGAGTGATTCTGTTGTGGTAAAGCAGACCTTCTGAAGTGAGCTTCAAACACAGTCGTCTTGTTTATAGTTAAAAGATCAGATAGAAAGTGCTAGCAAATTTCTTGAATAGATCAAAATGAGAATATTCATATTACAAAATTTCTGTGCCAGAGTATAAACAGAGGAAATGAAGCAGAGACTAGTTTCATGTATAATTGAAACTAGACATAGAACTGAATAGATAAAACTTACGGAAGACCTTCAAACTTAACTTACTGTGCAAGTACTGGATCTTCAAATCATGATGTTCTGTAAATTATTTATCTTGAGAATATTTTCTATTTGGACAAGTGAAGAAATAACTAATAATTTGCAAGTGATAGTAATGTCTGACATTTTAGCAGCTAAGAATTTGGGATCTGTATGGTGGAGCATTGCCCTTCTACCAAGATCCAGCATGTTTGTTTTAATTGCTGCTATAATACTATTCTGTATTCAAAATTCTTCCAGCATCTGTGACTCGTAGTTTTAAAGCATTGCAAAGTTCTACCCCTGGATTTGAACTCTTATTTTGTTCTGGGAAAGCTTGAGTATACTTCCTTGACTTCATAAATGCCAAACTTTTTACTACCCACCTTTGACCTACATTTGGTATTTTTTACTCTTTTTAAATATTACTGTGCTTTGTGTTTGCTGTTCTAGATTTTATGTGGACATCATCAAAATTTCCCAAAGCACTGTGAGTTCTAAAGCTTTTGACTTACTCACTAATCAATGACCCACTCAAAATAACTAGTTGGATGTTTAGGTTTGGAGTTGGAAAGTGACTCAGCTGCAGAATACTTCTGCTGTTTCATACTTTTAATGGCTTAATAAGACTAATTTCAAATTATAAAAGGAAACAATAGTGCATCTTAGAAGACATCTTGGAGTTTTCTGAAATACTTTCTGTATACTGAACTGGATGCTCCTTCTGAATTCTGTAAACTCAGAAAGGTGCATGCGAAATGCTGACCTTCCTTGCACAACTGAACTGTTTGCATCTTCTGGGCCTACTCTGCACATTTCCTTTGCAACACTCTTCAATGTTTGCTCTCTTCCTTTTGAGACTGCTTCAGGAAGGGTAATAGACATCAGTATGCTCCTGCTTTGAATATTTTTAGTTCAGGCTTTTTGCCTGTGCAGCTAATTTAATGTAGTCAGTAAACAAGTTCTGCTTTTCCTTCTGAAGAGTGGAAGAGTATCATTGAATAGTTCATTATATTTTAAATGAATGGGATTCTGTTGTAGAAGACTGTCAGAATCAAAGCCTTCCATCTATAATGGAAGTAGAGTGGGTGGACTAAAATGCTTATCTAGACAGTTTTAACAGTTACTTGCTAACTGTCCAGAATAACTGTGCTTGAAAGAGAGATGCTTAAATCAAATTTAGGTGTGTCACAAAGACCAATCTGTTTTTCTGTAACAGAAAACCTCTGTTCAAAACTAACTTTCTAATTAACTAGCCTGCTAATTAATGCTGAAGCAGCTGATTACTCTCACGCTCTGTCATACAAGCTAAAGTAAACGGTAGAAACAAGCAGGTAGCCTCTGTGGTAAGCAGATGAACACAAGTAATGCTCATTTCCTCCTATTTAGTGGTAGATGGAACTGTGTTATGAGATGGTCATAGTATATTCTTGCACCATGGTAATTAATTGCAAATTTTTTAAAATTGAAGACTTCTGATAGCGGCACTAGCTGTTGCTTACAAGCTGTAGCTGCCATAGTTGATGTATCTATGGATTGGGTATGCAAAAATTAGAACTTGTCAACCCTGTGGTTGTTATAGAAGTTGAGTTTATCTACCACCTCTTACTGTTTCTTTTTCTTAAGGTTACTTAATTTAAACTGTAGAATATTTTGATGTACTGGTTCTTGCAGTATCTTTTTGTAGTGAACAGTATCAGAGAACAGGGAGCTAAAAAATGTTAGTTCAATAAGCTTAAGTTCAATTTAGCTTTCTTATAAGCTAAATGTTCATGGGTTAAATAGGGAAGTTGCTTTTACTTATTTTATAAACTCTCATGTTAAAAGTATGTTAAAAACCTGTGTGTTTCTAGGTCCTGTTGGAGTCAAGAATATCACTTTTCATTGAGGCAAGGTTGTGTGTGTATGTACATTCTTCCTTTAGGTGTCCTTATTGAGAATTGTGGGTTAGCTTGTGAAGTTACTGGTATTTGTTCAGAATACCTTGGATGTATGTTGTCCATTGTGGTCTGTAAAATAGAATCCTTGCTGCAAACACCTGGTGGCTTACTTATTTTGGCAACATTTCCCCTGATTGTTACTTCTGTATAAACAACATTTAGGAAGCTTGTTCAGGGTGCTGAAGCAAATTAGTTGAGAGACTGGATCCTGGCAGCATTTAGTCTTTTAGGTAGTTTAGGTTTTGCCCAACTGCCTCATTTTTTCCTACTTTCACCTTTGGAAGGTAAATAATTACTAACCTTTTAAAAATAGATTAATATTTCTTTCCCGTGTCTTATTCCTTTCCCCTTGTCCCTTCATTTTCACCTGTCTTTAGGGCTTGAGTACTTTGCTCTGGGTAAGTTTCCAAGCTCTTTTCGCACTCCCATCCTCATTGACTCAAGGAGTCTTTGCATGAATTCACCTAAACAGCTTTATTTGTTACAGCAGACTGTGTCACAAGGTATTGCCACTTGCTTGTCACAGTAGAACAATTTAATACATCTTCTCCAAATTATTAAAGCCTCTCTAACCTGTTGGAAAGTCTTTAAAGGCATCTGCTTAGCTTTGAGCTGTAATGGTTAAACTGCCAATAGCAGTGTTGGTGAATATAATGTGATGTTATTCTTTTGAAGCTGTTGTAAGTCAGTGAGCTATACTAGGTGATAGTATTGGTTTTCTAGAAGACAACCAATTTTAGCAGTTTGGCTACTGCAAAATAGTGGAGAAGCAGGTAATGTCATGACTTTTGGGAAACGGGAAAGCAAAAAATTGAGTTTTGCAATGATGTTGAGAAGACAACCTGCTAATTGCCTTAGTCTTAATTTCCTTAATTAATTTTCAAATAAGCTTTCTTTTTAAAAAGTGACACTTTTTTCATCAGTGCATATTTTCCATGCACTTCTGTTTTTGATCCGTGTCACGTTAAATACCTGACTGGAACTCTAAAGGCAAAGCATGTTACAGGAAATCAATTTTCCTTCATTTTAGAATTTCTTTACTGTGACACTTTTGATTTTGAATTGTGCGAAGATGCTGTAAGACCCCTATCTTTGATAAAAGCATTGGTCTTCAATCAAATATGTTCAGAAAAATTTAGAATTACTTCTTGTGAGATATGATGTCATTTCTTGATGCCCTGAATTTCAGAAAGATGCTGTAGATAAAACTGTTGTGATTGTCACAACATATTTGGTTAATTCAGAGCAGTGGAATTTTAGCATTTTTCTGTTGTTTCAGCCACTTAATTTTTCTAGTAGTTTACAGAGAAGCAACATTTAAAAAAATGAGATGGCATGTATATTTTAGTAGTGAGTTTTTTTTCCTGAAGCAAGTATCATTAAGATATATATATATATATATATATATTTTTTTTTTTTTTTTTTTTTTTTTTTTTTTTTAAAAGGGTTACCAATTTCTTCAATTTCTTCATTTAAATTAAAGAATGAAAGAATTCATGCTGATAAGGTTCCTGAGTTTCTATGCATGGGACAGAATGATAATGAGTTAAGAGATTAAACATAGGACACTTGACTGAAAACTAAAATAAAATTACAAGTGTGTAATGCCTTGTATGCAGTTGGAAAAAGTTTACCCTGCTAATTCTGCTTTAATGCTTTCATTGCTGCTTGTAGCAATTGACTTGCTATTGTTTCATGAATTGGAATGTCACTGCTTATGCCAGCATGTTTGCCATTGCCGTTTCACTGAGTTGGAAAACAGTGCTCCATTCTTCTGATTTATAACATGTACCTAATATATAACAGTAACACAGGAGTCCACAATTCCACTGATAGTGGATTCTTACATTGTTTAGTTCCAGTTTTCACCTGTCAGTGATACGAGGCTTTTTAACTTAAAGCAGCTTTTTACCAAACACTGATAATTTGGAAGCTTATTATAACTTTGTCTAATGACTGCATATATGTATCTATTTGCTAAATTTCTGTGCATAGTTCTTCAGGTTTATGCTTAAATCTTACTGTTTTGTAAATCAGAAATTATGGATGCTTATAGCTTGAGTGCGAAAAAACCCAAAGTACTCTTAAATTGGTATTGGTATAGTTTGAATGTTGAGTGTCATGAAAAGTAAGCATTTATCATATAGGTATTTATTAAAAATCTGTGATACTAACTCCATTTGTGTGCAGTCTAGTTGTAGACAGCATAAGCTAAAACTGTAAGAGCTGAGAAAATGGGTTTTGAAAATCCTTGGTGAGAAACAGTACAGTCAAGAAATTTCTTGTGTCTTAAATTGATTATTTATATTGGAAATGCTTTTTGAGTACTGTCTGTCCATATGTCTGACTTCATAATTACCTTTTTTTGATGAAAGCAGTAAGGAGAATTGTCCTAGTCTTGATTATATTTTGGCACTGATAAGACACTGAAACAGTATTGGTAAGGTGTAGGATACTGTGGTACTTGAGTAAAGAGCCTCATGTTTAATTTGGATTAATACTTTAAAGTGACCTCCTGTATGGGCAGTTAATACACTGTTTAGGCTGATTGTTGGGTAATCTTAGGGTGTTGGTGACTTAGTAAATATATTGGAAAGTTAATGTTAGAAGTAAAACACAACTTCTATCAGGCACTTGGCAACTTTATTTTTTGGGGCTGCACATATTCTCCTGCTCCTTTTAAATGCCTACACTGTTTATAGACTGTGTGAGGAATGAGTTGAGGTTTGTTGAAGCTCTAGAAGAGGCAGTGCAAAATGCTGCTGGGTAATTGGGTGAAGTGTATTTGCAGTGTTGGTGAGAACTGCACAGTGGTTTGCCTCCAAGGGTGTCTGATGGGCCATGTGTTCAAACACATAGTGCCAGACAGAATTCCAGGGACCGTGGTCCAAAAAAAGCTGTGGAGCCAAGATTAAGGGTAGTGCAGAAAAGGTGACAGGTAGCTGTGGTAGATGTGTGTTGCAGATGGCTGGGCAGAAATATGGTTCCAGTGTGTAGATAACGAATTTATGAGGTTATGACTCAGTATGAACCTTTTTGAGTAGATGCAGCCTGTGTGTTAGACTTAAAACTTCTAGGATTTTTTTTCCCTGCTAATAAAACTTAAGATGATAAGGGAAATTTTAAAATCAAAATTGGAGAACATAGATTAATACGGAGGTGTTTACAAATCAGTAATGAATCCCTTCAGATAGGACAGGAGTCCAAGATGAGGAAAGAAGTAGAAAGGAGTGTATCAGTTGAAATCCTGGGTGCAGTGCTCACAGTCAAACTATAATCACTTAGAGTACCTGGTCAGCCAGAGTTGATGATTAACTCATCCAACCTTGAATGTGAGTTATAATGTAGTATTTTTATGCTGAGAGAAAAAAGAAGTCACTGGGATGCTAAAACATTTGTACACATTAGTAGATATAGACGTTTCTGACTAAATAATTAGAGTGAAGAAAATCTTGAAGAGACAAGATAGGTATTGAAACTGCTCTTTGCTCTTTTTTTAGACGTTAGGTCTGTGTAGAAGTATAATGATATAATTGCAATATTTTCAATCATATAAGTAGTGCAGTCATTCTGTTAAGAGAAGTGAATCTGCAAAGAGGCACTCTTGAAAATTATATTGGTTGTACATATGCTTTATTGTTATGATTTTTGAGCAGTTAGAATTCAGTAGAAGAGAAGCAGCTTCTGGTCTACTCCTGAGTAATATAAGAAAGCTGGTTCTCAAAAAGAGATCTTATTTGAAGATGTATAATGGTGATTATGCAAATAGTTCACCCTTTGTTTAACTTACAGAGAAGTAATTAAGGTCATAGATAGAAAGCAAACAGGCAAACTAAAAACTGTGTAAATTAAGTTAGATGTTCGAAGAAAATGTGTGCCAAATTTAAAAAACCCAAAACCAGCACTCAGAGAATCCAAAGAAGTATGAAATAAAGCAGTGAAGTATGTTTCTGACAAAGATTGGTAGATATTCCGTATATGAGAATGTGAAAGTGTTAAATTATATATTAAATCTAAACTGGTTGAGAGGTTGAGTAACAAGGCTTTTGAAGATCAAATGTGTAAAAGAAGCAGAAATTATTTATATTAAAGAAGCAGAAAACCCGGAATCATGTAATTAAATAAAAATAAAGATATAAGTATGTAAGTGGCATGTGAGACCATTGTAGGTGAAGGAAATCTTGCTTTCAGAGGACTGGAGGATAGCAAAGTGAAGCTTCTATTAAAAGCATTTTTGAAGTAGCCATTTTCTCTATTATGTAAAATGATTAAAACCTGGGAAGACTAGAACAAACTGTTTTAAACAAAACATGTAACTAGGTAATCTTTAGGAGGCAGTGACATGGTTGTGTAGGAAAAGCCTGTTTGTTAAAATTCAGAGATATTTGAATACATAAGAAAGAACGGTGTGGTCTGTGTATATCACCTTCTCAACTGCATTTGGAATATGCTACTTCTAGGTATTCTTTCTGTCACATGATACAATAAAGGTAATCTTGTGGTTTAATATCTATATTAAAAAGCTGATGAACAAATAAAAATATGTGATTATTCATCTAATGAAAGGAGTTGAATCTCCTTTGGTGAGGTGCATCAGGTTTCTTAAAAAAGTAAGTGAAGGGACTAAGACAGTTTGTCAAAACAAAAACTCTTGGCAGTTTTCTAAGCCTCTCTGACTGCCGCAGGTTGCAGAAGGATCTCATTGTGATAAAAGGGAAATAAAATCATATGTTAAGTCTGTGTTAAAGTACGTGTAAAGAATAATCTTTGATCATATTTGATGACAATTTCTCAATTTGGTCATTACTGTACATGAAGATCTTTAAACTATTGTAGACTGCTCTATAAAAGTATCAGGTGAATAGTCTTTAAAACAGTGCATTAATGCTTCAAAGCAAATAGAGAACCAATACTAGAATTTGTTTCTGTCTAGCTGCGGGTAGTTCTTGCCCTGCCTTAGAAGTTCTGCAGGAGAACTGCAGCAGCTAACACATAAAGGAGTGGGACTAAGATAATCAAGGATGTGAAACTACATAGAGGAGTGAAATACACAATTTTCAGAAGTGATAACAAAAGACTGTAGTACATTCTATTATCTGTTTTCAGTTTTGTACGTAACAAAAGGTAGTGTTTTTAGCAATGGTTCTGTGCTTAATGATAAAAATGCTTATGTGATGAAAAAGGGATTTTGTCTAGTAATTCATTTTAACAGGAATAGAAAAAGTCATTTTCTAAAACTCTGTAAACTGCTAGTGCTTTATTTTGCATGGATAGACAAGAAATTAATGAAAAATGACAGGTCAGATGAATTTTGTCCTTTCTGGAAGAGAGATGAACAAAGCAGTGTGTGCCCCTAGAGGTGTTGCTCTTTTGCCATGTAGTGACTTTGTAGGCTGGATTAGCCAGGAAAAATATCTGCTAAAAATTGTTTATTTGTGTGGTCCTAGTGGACCAAACTACTGTGCTTTCCTTTGAATACACTGGAGATTGCATTCATTGTCTTTCTAAATACCAGCTGTGTATATTGCTGATGTAAAACCATTTTTTTTCATCACAACATAAATACATTGGGAACTAAAATATAAAGTGGGGAAAACCAACCACAATTTTCTCTGATGAGCTTAGTGCTTGGTTAGTGAATTATGTGTGAACCTGTTTAATGCAGGTTGTACCTAATTTTGAACAGTACCTGTACTTTAAAGCTGTAGTTTAAAACTTCTGGAATATAACCTTAGGGAGAGAACCTGTTCCAGAAAAATATTTTCCAGTTATGACAGTGTAGATATAATCTCTGAAATCTTCTTCCTCCTCTGGAGTGCATGTTTAAATGAATAAATGCTGAAGTTGGTGGGTTGGGACAAGTCATGAGCTGCTTTCGTCTTCAAAATCGCTGGGATGTTTTGTTGTGGGTCTGTTTGTTTCTTTTTCTTTTCCCCCCTACTCATGTATGTTTTGTGGCTTTCTGTCTTCTGTTTTTAACCTGTAGGGATGCCTGCAGTCTGTAATCCAGGCATGGTACCAGTGGCAATACCACCTCCTGCGGTCAACCCTCAGCACCTGTGTAATGAAGAGGACCTGAAATCTATCCAGGACATGTTTCCCAACATGGACAGGGAAGTAATCCGCTCAGTGCTAGAAGCTCAGAGGGGGAACAAGGATGCAGCTATCAACTCCTTACTTCAGATGGCTGAAGAGTCATAGATGCCCACTTCCTGCATAGTCCCCATCCTCGATGCCACTTATTTTTACTTGCCAAGCCAGGGATTTAGCTAGAGGAAGAATTTCCCAACAGCTTTCTGTTTGTGCATCATGTGTGACAGATTATATCCCTTTTCTCCTTGGACAGTAGGATCTTCTCTTTCTTTCTCGGTCTGTACATACTCAATTTAGCTTATGTCCTGCAATAGAGCAGTAAAGCGTCTTTACTATCAGCTGTGCCCTGTGTGGCTATATTCTGACGGGATGGGGAATAATACTGCTTTGTTTCTTTCTCTCCCCCTTTTCATCAACTTGCTCTTACGAAGTAACTCTATGCAGTACAGGATTTACTAGTGTTTGTTAGATTGGGAAAAAAAAAATCTTTCCATGGAAGGTTTGCTGTTTAAACACAACTGTTTTGTTAAAAGTATTTAGGTTTCAGCAAGCTTATTTTTGCCTGAAATTAAAGGAGAGATCCCTTCTTATTCTGTGGTGTTTAGTTATTACTATGATATATTCACACCTTTTGGATGGAAGATTTTTAATAAGCTGAATTTCTTAGGTTGTGCTGTTGGTATTTGTAATGGGCATCTTCTATTCAATCTAGTCATTGGGCACCAAAGCAATATATTTTCTGGTGTGCATTTGGGGCTTTGTTCTCCCACATACTGTTGTTATGAATCGATAAAATCTTAGGAGATAACTTTTAACTCTACAGTATGTATTGCTGTAGCAGAGAACGGGACTAAGCCCTAATGTACTCCCACAGTTAATTGCACTCTTAACTACTACTTCTGCATTCCCATGGCTATTTCAAAGGATAAGTGCAGAAGGAAAGATACTTATACCGGGAAAATGATTGAAGCCGTAAAGAATTACTTAAGATGTTGTCTTACATTAAAAAAGCAGATATCTATGGTCTGAGTATAAAGCTTCTTTCTTTATACTTATGTTTCAGCGAAGTTGTTGCTTTACATTAGTGGGAAAACGATTGTATTTTTCCTGTAATAAGAAATAAGCACGAAGAGTAGCTTCAGGGTCTTAGAATGGCATTATGAGTTGCTCAGTGACTTGTTAGACTACAGCTGCTGTAGTCAGTTTATTATTATTTGATGCAGATGGAAATAAAATTCTTTGTGAGAGACAATTTAACATATCTGACTTACAGTCTGATCCTCAGAGGAGGTGTTTGTATTTATTGTTAGTGTAATTTTTTCAAGTAAGAGTTGATTTTGGAGCTGCAGAATCATACAGTTATGCACCAGTTACACCTGTTGAATGAATTTCTGCGGTGTTTTTGTAAAGTAATGCACTTTAAATAGTATGCACCAATTTATTTTTCCAGTGATGTGCAATGTTGCTGTTTTGTCTCTTTAATGTTTGATTTCAAGTACTTTCTACAATAGCCATAGACCTTTATATTTTCAAGAGTTGAAATGAATGTACACTTGAAATCTAGGCTCTTGAGTGATTCATGAAAACATTGAAGCCAGGTTTGGAATAGGGAACAATGGTCCATATTCTCTTCTCCCCTACACTTTATTTCATGTCCTATGCTTAAAATATTTTCTTTTATTATCTGATGGAAAGCTGATTTCCTCCTCCCCCCCCCTCCCCATTACATGCAAGTAGCCTTTAAGTAGCACTGGCAGTAGAGCATGAATATTTATTTTTTTAATCATTAAAAGTTATACTGAAACTTTTAAGATACAGCACTAAAAATCATCCCAGTTTCTGACCTTTTAAAGCTGTCTTTTCATAATGTACGTTTTTAAGTTTTGTTATGAATCCCTTAATATCTTAAATTTCCCGTTGAAAGCATAAGTGTCTTTAAACATCCTCTAATTGGATTTTGAATAATAAAATTCAAGGCTATAGTTCTGTAGTTTGTAGTTTTAAAAAAGACTGTAGTTGTAGAATTGCCACACTTCTGTTTTCTAAAGTTAAATGGGTATTCAAAAAACTTGCCCCTTTCTTACAATCATGGTAAATTTAGAGATTGAGTAGGTGTAGAGGCATTTGGTCTTTATAGCACAGTGTTTTGTGACATCATGACCCAAAAGGATGAATGTTAGTAAGGATTTAATGCTTAGATACCTCCAGGAAGAGTCCTGTGCTCTAACTTTTACACAGATAGCATGAATTGCTTGGCATGGAACAATTCAGGGAAAATGTACATATTTAAATTTTTATATTAAAATGGTGGGATTCATAATGCAGCTTTTCATAAAAGCAAGTGGTCATGGTTCAACTTAATGGCTGGTAAATTGTACTGCATCCTATTACAGCTCCATTTCAAGTATAGAACAAAACCACCTTTCAGTCCTAGCTGCCGCAAGGGGTAAGTGCAAAAGTTAAGCTAGCCAGGTTTATTCATAAACTGGGCTCTGGCCCTCTGAGGGAGACTCCTGTTCTTAGATATATTTTTAGTACGTATTTTTTTCCTAGGCAAATGTTATGCAAAACAGGGTACAAATATGAGTTGAAAATAGGATATGTAGAAGCAGTATGGCCAGTAGATGGATTTCATTATCTTACGCTGTACTTAAATATTGTTCTTTGGTTTTTTGTGTCTTTATTTAATTAAGCATTAGAGATGAAACTCTTACATCAATATGTGCTACTTTCTCTTGTTAAGAAGAACAAAATCATCAGCCTACTCAGCTTTTCAGCATACATATCCTTCCAGTTAAGCTGTTTGTTGTTACGTTGGAATTGGAAAAAGATAAAAAAAGGCAAGGAGTGTTTACTTATTTTAGGGTCTGTGAAATTAAGGTATTGGAACTGAAAGTCTGTTTTGTTTTTGTTTTTTTTTTTTTTTAAAACAAACAAATCATCAGTCATGATTGTAGCTTTTGAGAAAATGCTAATGGGGTAATACTGTATTTGATGCTGCTCCTCTGCTCAACAGCTTCCAGCAGCTTGGAGCCAAAGCCAGCTGTATAAGACAGGCATCTGCTAAAAGTTAGTCTTCTCAGTATAGTTTGTCCTGCCAAGAGCTTCAACTTGCTAAAGGTAGGAACATTTTTTGTCTAGCTAGATCCTTGCAACTTCTCTAATGCTCTTTGCATCTGCTGATGGTACTGAACAGGTTTTTTCCCCCTTTATAAACGTTATTGCCTGTTTGGTTGATATGTAATACCGTACAAAGGATGTTTTTTGCTGTAATTCTGAAGACATTGTTTCTCTGTTTTGAGGTCCAGTGTCCAAATGTGTTTCTTGCACTCTAAAGTACATTAACTTTTTCATTCTAATTTAATAAATGTATCATCTGAATGAAAGTGTATTATGTCTCTGTTGGAGAGCACCACAATGTGATCAGACCACTGATCTAAAATTCAAGAATTGGTTACTGTCTCTTATTCGGTGTTGAACATTGTTTGGTAAATTACACTGGTTCTTAGTGTGACTGTCTGGTGGGAACAGATGCTCAAAAGTAAATGTTCAAAATACTTGGAAAATTCCTCTACAGGTAGGTGCCTCTTTCTGACTCTTCTAGGGGCTACTTTCTCAAGGAAATGTCCTGGTGTTGCAGGTCTGGAGGACAAAAGATGACAGTAGTGAGGCTGTATTGTTTGAAGGACAGCATTGGAGGGTAAGGGAGGAGGGAAGAACAATGTGTGGGTATGGAGGGCGTGCTGCAGTGTGAAGGATGGAGGTCTCTGGATGAGAGTGGTGTCCAAGTGAAGAGTTATGAAATGGACCATGTGTGTTATTCCAGCTACAAAAAGAGCTGGCTTTATCTGCTAATATATGATAAATGAATTTGAAAAATACGGTTTGTATAGCATCTCTTTCTAGTAATGTGATGGCAAAGGTATCTGGGGCTCTCTTTCTCACTTAACAGCATCACCATGCTCAGTGATAATTTTAATTATTAACCAGCTGCTAGTTTGAAGTATCACTGTGTTATCAAGCTAACAAACCTATTCTAATCAAGAGGTTTGTTTTTTTTAACAAATGATAGTTGAGATGAATCTTTCACAGCTGATTTTTCATAGATTTATTTCCTTAATGTATTGAGTACCTACTATGAAGTAAAACTATGTTGTGCTTTTTTCTAGCCCTCAAATATCAGTTTCTATCCCAGTTTATCGTCAAAGGTTACAGTTTGCTTTCACGTTTCTCCATTTTGCTGTGAGAGATAGGAAGAGCAAAAATTAGTTTACTTCAAACAAATGTTGGTGTTCTTGTGGCTGCTGAAGCATCTCTTTAGCATTTTTTATTTTTATTAGCTTTTTCATATCAGTGTTAATCAGGGACGATGTGTGGGGTGTAGAGAGAAATCAGTGTATTTTGAATTATTAAAATATTTCAGAACATCAGTGTGAACAAGGCCTCCAGGAGAAATGCTTCTTAGAATAAGAAGGAAAAATGAAAACCCGTATTAGCAATCTCCTCTGCGGTTTTGAGTTGTCGCCTACTGAAGACTTGAGCTTTCTCTTCTAGATCCTCAGGAAGCATAGTCAGAAACCAAGTTAATCTGTTTTTATGAAGTAGTATATTTTAGAAGTATTTTCTTTACTATCTTGCCAAAAAGCTTAATTAATTTTTTAAGAATAAATAGACTATACTTGGGTTATACCTTAACTTTTGAAGGAAAATTTGCATATAGACGGGAAAAGTGAATTTATGGAAAGCAAGTAGATTGAAAATTATCTTAGCTACATCTGTGTTTCCATGGATGAGAGAGCAATGAAAGTACTACTGTTTGAAGTATTCAAAGTGTTCACTTAAAACATGTTTTTAAAACATTTCAGTGTATGAAAAATGGATAACTTTTATAAGTTTAATGTATTTACCATTGAAAGAATGAAGGATGATTGAAATGATTTTAAAATTATCTCCAGTTACAAAATAACCCCAGGGAATGAAAAAGTGGAATTTCCATGTCTCTGCTGTCCATGTTTCTTTATGGATTATCAGGAACTTAACACTTACAGGACAATGATTTTCTGCTTTAAATTTGTTACTTCTGTACTAGTCATCTGTTTATTGTGGAGTATTCAAGTTGATTTAAAATGCTTACAGCTATTTTAAAAATTATTCTTTAAGTAGTTCTAAAAGAGTACATTATGGGGGGAATGGTTACAAATTCCTGCCTGGCACAGCTGGGACACTGCTCTGTGACTACCCTACTTCCCAGGTGCCCTTGTTTAATAGGTACAAGGTTCTGCAAGTGAATACAAAGGATGAGGATGATGGTTCATCTCTGTTGGAAGACGCACCAGGGGGAAGTTCCACTATGCCCTGTGTTGAAACTGCTTCCATAAAGAAAGAAGGGTGAGTGTTGGCATAGGAGGCCCTCCAGTGAGGAGATCAGAAGGTCCAATTTCCTGGCAACCCCACTTTTAGGGAAGTAATTCGCTTCTATGGGGGCTGGATTGGAGATGTGAATGGGAAACTTTCAGCTCAGGTACAGCCCTTTGATTATTACCCATTGTTGCTTTCTCATTTCAATGATGAAGTTTGCAAATATGAAGGCCAAGGATGATCAGAAGGGATTTCAAGGCCTTGGGACACCTGGTTACTATGGGATCAGGAGCATGGGTAGTGTTCTCCTTTATCCTTCCAGTTGCAGGGGAGGGTGAGGGAAGAAACAAGAAGAACCAGCAGATCAATACTTGGTGGCAACAGCTGGGGTACACCTGTCTCAAACAGAAAAAAGGATTTTCCACAAGGGTGCAGTGCTCATTGAAAGAGCATTAAACAGGATTGAAGGGGAAAAGGGCTAAACCCAGGCTTGCTGGACATAAGCCTGGTGGCCACACACTGATACTGGGCTGATGGAGTGATAGCAAGATCCTTCACAGTGCTCTGTGATGTGTGAGTATGCTGGAAAGCATTTTAAATACATACAGTACATACAGCATAAGGAGCAAACTAAAGGAGCTGGAAGTGAGCAAATAAGAGGAGTTTTTTTCATCTTTATACCTTTTGTGCTGATGGGAAGAGCTGTTTGGACACGGCTGAGGGAATTTTACCTAGTCCAGGAAGAGGGCTGTATTCCCAAAAACTGCGTGAGAATATACCCCTCTGAGTCAGATAACTTCCTGATGCCATTCATTGGACTCTCTGTCATTAGGTAATGAAGATGGGCATTGAACAGTCATTGTAATTGAAAAGTACTGAAAGTTTTATTGATCAAATAAAGCAGCTTTGTCCCTGTTTTTGAGATGCGTTAGGACCATTATGTCTATAAAAAGGATATGCGATAACACTTTCACTAGGATCAAGAAGTGCAGTGTAGCTGCAATGTTTTCTTGCTTTGTTTTTCAGAGACCCCATAATTCTTTTTTACCCCAAATACAAGTTTTGTGATAAAGTCTGTTTGCATATTTCTGTAAGTTACATGAGGTATTTTGCAGTCATATGCTTTTACTCTTCAGTACTGTAGCATTTAAAAAAAACCCTCAAACACTACAATTTAATTGACTTTTTTTTATTATTTTTACAAGACATGAAAAAAGAATGTTAAAGAAGGAGCACAAGTTATTCTGGAGAAGACATAATTCCAGCTTCCTAAGGTCTCTGCTTTCTTTTTCCAATGATCAAATCCTCAACTGAGTTGCCATTTGGAACCAAGTGATACAGCTTGTTGCAATTGGGAGCCATATTTTACAGATTGTTGGAATTGGGAGTCGTGTGCTGCAGTGGTTTGTGAAGAGCAAGCATTCACACACTGGCAGTTTTCCACATAGAGATAGCTGTAAGTTATGCTGGTTCCATTTCGGCAAGTCAGGGTCACCTCTCTTGCTTGGGTGCTGAGTTCCTGGCAGCAACCACACTTGTGTTCCATCTGGTTTGCTTCAAGAGAGTACCTGTGTTCCGCAGGGGAGGAAAAATGCATCTCATTAAAAACACACAGAAAGCCCCCTCAGTGATTTTTGTTTTGTGAGTGTTCGGTTTGGTTTGTTTTTTGTTTTTAACATCCTCTTTTCCTCCTTCTTACACACACCTATGAATGGGATTTTCATTAACTTTGTCTTCAGTACTGAAACTGTTCTTACTTCCATTGAATCCTATTCAATTCAGTGGAATCATATAAATACATTAACTTTGTTGCTATTCTGTGATCATAAAATTGTGTAGGTTGGAACAGACCTTTCAGATCATTGGGTCTATGCATTAACCCAGCATTATCCAGTCCACCACTAAACCATGTCTCTTAAGTGCCACACCTACATGTCTTTTAAATACTTTCAGGGATTCTGACTCAACGAATTTCCTGGGCAACCTCTTCCAGTGCTTGACAACCATTTCAGTGAAAAAATATTTCCTAATATCCAATCTAAACCCCTTGTGGTGCAACTTAAAGCCATTTCTTCTCATCCTTTCTCTTGTTACCTGGGAGAAGAGATCAAACCCCACCTCACTACACCCTCCTTTCAGGTAGTTGTAGAGTGTGTGGACATCTCCCCTGAGCCTCTTTTTCTCCAGGTTAAACACCTCCAACTCCCTCAGCTGCTCTTCAAGACTTGTGCTCCAGGCCCTTCCCCAGCTCCACTGCCCTTCTCTGGACATGCTCCAGCACCTCAATGTCTTTCTTTCAGTGAGAGGCCCAGAACTGGACATAGGACTCAAGGTGTGGCCTCACTATGGCCAAGTATATTGTCCTGGTCCAGCTGGCCACACTATTGCTAATATAGGTCAGGATGTTCTTGGCTTTCTTGGCCACCTGGGCACTGCTGGCTCATGTTCGGCTGCTGTCACCAGCAGCCCCAGGTTGTTTTCCACTGGGCAGCTTCCCAGCCCTTCTGCCCCAGCCTGTGGCAGTGTCTGGGGCTGTTGTGATCCAAGGGCAGGACACAGCACTGAGCCTTATCAGACCCTGCACAATTATTGATAAAGATGTAAAACAGGACTGCCTGCAACATTGAGCCCCAGGGAACACCACTGGTGTCTGTCTTCCAGCTAGGAGAAACTCCACTCAACACTACCAATTTTTTACACAGTTCAACTGTCCAAGCTATGAGCTCCCAGCTTCTCCAGGAGAATGCTGTGGAAAATGCTGTCTAAAGCTTTACAAAAGTTTGGGTCGAGAATATCCACAGCTTTTTCCTCATCCCCTAAATGGGTCACCCTGTCATAAAAGGAGATCAGGTTGGTCAAGCAGCAGCTGCCTTTCCCAAACCCATTCTGGCTGCACCTGATCCCGTTTGCCCTGTATATACTTGGTGATCACACTCCATGGCTCTCTTGGATCCATACTCCAAGACAATCTGCAACATGTCCCTCCCTGGCTGCAAGGTCAGGCTGATAGGCCTGTAGTTCCCTAGATCCTCTCTCCAAACTTTATTGTATATGAGCATCTCATTTGCTGACCTGCAGTCAACTGGGACCTCCATTGTTAACCAGACTGCTAAAAATGATTGAAAGTGGCTTTGTGAGCACTTTCTCCAGCTCCCTCAGTACCCTTGGGTAATAAATTAACTGACAGACCAGTAGAAAGGAAACCATAGAGATGTTAAATTAATTTTTAGAACTTACATTGAGGAGCCAGGACAAGCTCCTTCACAATATGACAGCTCAACAGGTTCTGGAGACTCACAGTCAGCATGGCGGATCACAGTTTCCTTGGTGTAAGGCTTGCAGTTTTTAGCTTCATAAAAAAAGGAGAGGAGAGAAAATATATTTCAGTTGTCTAGTTCTGAACCAAAGGAATTGTAAACCAGTTTCAAAGTGCTTGATGTCTGATTACTGAGAATCTGCAGTATGTGATGGGGTGGGTACTGTGTATATGGAGTTGTCAGACTATTCTTTGACTTCAGCTGTAAAGTGCCTTTGGAAGATAATGCAGAGGCCTGAGCATTGCTGGTTTGATTTGTGGTATTCAGTATCAGGGAGAAAAGAAATTACATTTTTCTTTTGCCTAAATAGTGAAACACAGGGTCTTCTTAAATAGACTGTGAAAACGGTGAGTGAAGAATCCTTCCATCCACTCAAAGACAGGTTGAATATAGTGCTCTTCAGGCAGAACACATAAACACAGCATTACTTACGTTTGCATATTTTGCAGCACCCATCAGATGTAATCTCTGCGTCGTCCTTTGTAAAAGTAAAGGAGGAGGATTTGTATTAGTGCACAGATGACAATCATGAGTAAGAATATGAATTACTACTGATACTGGGCAGAAGATTTCTCTGTGGTGTACCCTGAATGAAACAATGGATGACTTACTGTCCTCACCATAGGAGTCTTGAATACTTGTAGCCTCAAAAGAAAATACTGTGCTTTTCTTATTATTAATCATAGAGCAAGCCTAGTTTCATTCTTAAGACATTCCAACTTAAGTCCTTGTCCCTCCTTGTTCATTTAATTGAATTCAGTCAATGAAAATTGATTAAAACTTACAGGATCGCACTCTCCAGGGTCGTACTCAGGGCATACTTTTTTAGTTTGGACGGCAACAAACTGGTCTTCAATTTTTTCACATTTGTAATGGCTGCATTGATCGAGTGGCAGGATCTCGTTAACCTAAGATTTTATAAGAAAAGCAAAAGGTTTTTTTTTATTGTGATCAAGTATGTCTGAGCTAATTAAGTTCTCACTCCTCAGAGATTCTCAGATGCTTCTCAACTTCTTTCAAGTGGCAAAAATGAAATTCTGGAAACTAGCTAGCTTAAAATTTTAAATCCTGGCTCTGAACACTTAGACCATAAATTAGAAACCATTGCTCCATTAGCCACAAAAATCAAGAATTTGACTCAAAATAATGTTCAACTCAGAAAGCAGATATGTTGTTTTTCAGAGTAATTTCAGTATTTTATTTTTACCAGTAAGGGACATGAGTTGACTCTTAGCTTTTCTAACTTGTATGGGCTAACAGATCTGAAAATGAAAGGAATACTTACATTGAGCACATGAACAGTGTTGTTACTGAGTTTGACTTTGCAAGCTACTTCAATACACTTCCCGCAGCACTCTCCTTCCTCAGTCATGTACTGGTAACCCTACTCGGAAAGAGAAAAAGAAGAAAGTATTTAGAGTTGGTGATGGAGAATTTTAGTTTTGCTGTAGCTGACTGGGCAGCCTAGAGAACCTGAACTCACCAGCGGACAAGATGTCACACACTGAACTGTTTCACAATGCATAATGTTTGCATTAGTCTCTGGATTTTTCTCAGAGCTGCAGGTACACTTCTTACATGAGTCGATTACTACTGACTTTCCAACCTGCGAGACAGAAGAAAAGACCACAAAAACATTCAAATACCAACAGTTTCTATATCATATAAAGGCAGAGTTGAAAGCATTGCTGAGAGCCGTTAAGGTTGCTGGAACGCAAGTACGACAGTTCTCAAGTTCTCTTTGAACATAGGCTTTTTGACTTCGTGCCTTGCAGGAAAGCACATATTAAGAGGAAACTAAATGAAGCAGTGTAAAAGGGAGCAGTAAATTAATGAAATTAAATTAAGACTGGTTTGTACTGTCTAATTATTTTACCAGCTTTTCAGTTCTCCATTTAAGAATATTTTTTTATCTGTAAGTTATATTTATTGGTTGTAAAACAATTACAATTTAAAAACAGGGATTAAAATAAGTCTTTACATATGCAGATACATAAGCAAAGATCTAAATTTACAACGGATTTTAGTCTTTCTGAAATGTATCCCCAAAGACTCCAGTGCTAATATTTAAATTATGAGTTGATTACCTAAGTACCAATTTTAGCAAAAGGGTTTACATATCAACTAAATTAAAAATGTTAGTTATGTTTTTTAAAGGTTCTCTGGGCTTTCAAAGAGCAATTGAGTTTGGGCTATTCATCAGGTTGTCTCACAAAGTCATTAATTACAGAAGTGAGAGGAAGATTAAAAAGAAAATACATCACTAAAAATGGTACTTGTTTTATACTACTCAGTTGAGGAAAACTTCCGTGAAAAATTTGATTTTGACTTTAAAATACCCAAACAACTTCCAGTTAAGGGCTAGAGAGAAAACCCTCCACAAACATGTACTGGGAAAAGAACTTTCTCAAAGACTTATTTTGGTAGAAAGGATATACTTTTCACTTCCAGCAATATACTGCTATATCATTCTTACCGTGTACAATGTTCCATTAATCACACACACATCAGGTATAGGTCCTGAAAAACAAAACAAAAAATGAAATCCAGAATAACTCAAATTGTGAGACTTCCTGAGAAGCCAAGATGTTGTCAAGATATTTGTTAGTAACACAAGAAATACAGAACACTTGAATTTTGTCCCCCTACATGCTTAGTCTTCATATGTAGTATAGCTGAATGTTTAAGTAAAGTTTCATCATTAAAATTAGCTGGAAGAATTGGAGAGGAATGGCTTCAAACTCGAGCTATGCCTGAAAAATCCCTTTTCTTCCTTTTAAATTAGTTGTTTCCTCTTTGAACTCTAGGAGTCCAGTGATATACAATGATGCTTCAGTTACTGATTCTTTATGACCTTTCAGAATATGGCTTGTATGGAAGATTGACTCTGTGGAAAAAGGTATTCTTACTGTGGTAATGTAAATCTCACAACATGGCAGAACCATCTATGTCTTTCACAGAACTGCTTCAAATTGCCTGTTCTTTTGTTTTCATTTTCCTTTTTCAGGCTCAATTTATGTCTGCTTTTTATTCTTTCGCACAAGTATACATACATAAAATATATGTTTATAAAAGTGTATGTTTATAAATAAACTAATATAACTGTAGGATTTTTTTATTTTCATTAGCATCTGGCAAGGGTGTAAGTATAATTACTACTTTTCATACACAGTCAGTTCAGTTACTGATTACAATTCACTTTGTACTATTGCTTCCTGTTACTTGGTCTTGCAGTTAACTGATAAGCTTTTTAGTGGCTCATTCTTCTGTTTGTGCATCTTAGTTTAGTTGCATTTAGGCTAATGTTGATGTGCTCCAATGTTCCCATGTAATAACAGGAAAAAGATGCATCAATAACATTTGTAATTACAGGTACATAGATAGTTGAGCTACATAGACCAGTGAATGTTCAAAATATTATTCTGCTCTCCCACCTATTGTCTCATCCAAGTTAAATAAAAATAACATTATTTTTTTAAAACAAAGCTTTAATGCATATTTAGTCAAGAATCATTGTATGTTTGCTGAGACAGAACAATTTAAAAAAGATATTGCTCTTACTGTGATACATTAAGAACTTCCTTAGATATTAATGGAAGTGCAAATGTAATTTACTGGAGTATGGTGTGGTATTTATACATGTATTTTGAATACTTACGGCATTCAAATTCAGGACAGCATGGGTCTTTTTGTGGTAGTACAGGCATGGAAACAAATCCTAGGTCACAAACAGTTTCCTGAGCTGTTTGGCATGGGAGTGGCTGGCATTTCACAGTAGCAGTGAGGGAGTCACAGACACACTTCTGGCATTCATTTATCCACTCTTCTCCAGGCTGAAAATACATAAATTATTTATTTTTAAATGCTCCTTCACCCTAGTTGTTCAGTTTTATCTTAAGATATTCTCTCAAAATTAGTAGGAAATTCAGATTGGAGTTGTCTTAGTACATCATTAAAGAGCAGGTATGCTCAGAACAACCACAGGATTTTCTTCTGCATAAAAATAATGATTTTTACATTTCATGGCTAGTCTACTTATCTCTATGAAATTAAAATTACTTTTATTAAAACCAAAAGTCTCTAACTTAGTGAGCTTTTCCACCTAAAGATTACTTAGAAGTCTGATAATGCCAGCTTAAATAATTGTGTGCTATCAGGTCATTTGTTACATGACCAATTTTGTTATTGAGATACATAGAGGTTGATTTGAGCTGGCTGTTTGGATTGGAACCTGTTGAAAAGGACAGAAATTGGTTAGGTTTTGCAGTAGTAATGCATTGGAAAGTGGGGAGGGGAACCACCTTTCGTTCAGGATTGACATCAGTACAGTTTCTTTCTACTGAAGTTGTGGAGGTTGTTGCTGTGGTTGGTGAGGCAGCTTGTGATGTAGTTGAGGGGGCGACTGAAGGAACAGGAGTTGTCAGAGGACACGGCCCCTGGAAGGGCTCAATCTCACATTCCTGGCTGCAAAGTGCATAAAAATTACAGCCAGCTCTGTCTGTTCTGTTGTATACCACCTCCCCTGTAGATGAAAATTGGAGGAGAAATTACAAGAATGAAAATACATAGGGAGAAAAATCAAGAAATTATTGTGAAAATATGAAGTAGATTCAGGTATAAAAACATCGACGTTTAGATGATTTTAAGTAGTAGTCTTTAATGGAATAGAGTCTTAAGGGTTTATATTGCTCAGGAAATTTTTTATAATCATAAAATAATTTAGAAATAATTTTCTTACCAGGAGAAAATAAGGTTTCAAACACATGACAAAAGCATGGAGTTATTTTGCTCGTGGTGGTAGCGATAATGGTTGTGCCTTCTCTGGCTCGGGCTGTGGTGCTGGGGACAGCTGTGGTGCCAGTTGTGGTTTCTATTTTGATTTCAGAGATTGTAGTTGGAGATGTTGCAGCCCGAGTTGCCACAGTGGAGGTTTCTCCTGGAGCAGAGGTGGCTGAGGCTCCTGTGGTGCTTCTCTCAGTGATCCTTGAGGTGCTGGCTGTGCTGGTGGCTGGTGTGGGCACTGTTGTTGTTGGGGTGATGGTGGTTGTGCCTTCAGTCTGAGGAGGAGAGGTGCTGGTGGTGGTAGCAGCAATGATAGTTGTGCCCTCTCTGGCTCGGGCTGTGGTGCTGGGGACAGCTGTTGTTCCAACAGTGGTTTCTATTTTGATTTCTTTGGTGGAGGCAGTAAATGGTGATGTTGTTTGAATAGCAACAGTGGATAATACTGTTGGAAGAGTTTCTTCTGTAGATTTAGTGGTGCTTTCTGTGCTGGTTGTGGAGGTGCTGGCAATGGTGGTAGCTTGGGTAGGCACTTTTGGTCTGGGCGTAGTGACAGTTGTGCCTTGCGTTGGCAGGGCAGTAGTACTGGAGATTATCGTGGTGCCAGGAGCGGTTTCTGGTGTTGATTCCGAGAGAGTGGAGATGGTACTGGGTGATGATGGACTTTGGGTTACTGCTGTGGAGACTTCTGCTGTAGTAGTTGTGATTTGGTAACCTGTTGTTGAGACTTGTTCTGTTTTTGCTGAGGTTTCGGTCGGAGGAGTACTTCTTTCTGTTGATGTTGTAGTTACTTCACGATCTTGTTTTTGTGTTGTTGGTATTACTGTTGTCTGTACTGTAAATGGTGTTGATTCTACAGCAGTGGTTGTGAATTCTCTTGTGGTTGTTGGTGTTGTAGTTTGTACTTCTGAACATGGTATGTATCTGCAGCATGATATTCTGATTTCATAATTATAGCACTGTTTAGATTCTTGGTCCTGGTTATTGCATATTAATCCTCTGCTTTGACTACACTCAATTGTTTGATTAAGGTTGGTAATTTCAGTATCTGGGTGTTCTTTGGCTCTGCATTGAACTTCACTTGGGTTGGTACATACACTGTATCCTTTATCCTTGAGATTTTGAAATGTTTCATAATCTCCACTGTCTTCTTTGTTTTCAGGCTGAGTGGAATCAAACCATTCTGACCACACACAGACATTTTTCACACATACAGTTGTCACTGGCATTGCGGTTGTCGTTTCTGTAATTCAAAGGAGGAAACATAAGTTTGTCTGTTCTTATTGAAGAGAGTTCCAGGAAGAAACTATTCATCTTCCATACCTTTTTTTGTTGTAAATATTTTTTTTATATTATGTAGTATTTTAGTTTTAATGAACATGTGTTTGCAGTCCCAAATTTAATTTCTAAAGTAGGTTTTGACCTTTTGCCTATATTATTATTGTAGAGATACTTTCTTCGATAAAGATTTGTAGGTAAATATAAGTATTCTGATGTCCTTTGATAGTATGTCATATAATAAATCTCACTATGTTAGATAATATGTTAGATAATAAATCTCACAATTGCTATGGTATATGTAGAGGAGATTTTATTCTCTTTGGTATTATCTCTGTATTTATTTATAGTTAACTGCATAACCATGCAGACTTTAAAATATTTTTACCAGTTAATGACCTTTCTACTTAGTTTAATATTACCACATGTAATGTATTTTTAAATATAAAATATAAACTTAGCATATATGTATTTATATGTAGTACATTATAATAGAAAATACACATATACTATATATGAAAGATATAATCTAATAGGTGTTTTCTAGGTATTTTAGTAAAACTTCATGTTCCTGGCATTATGAAGATAACCATGTGCAATAGATATGACTTTCTCAATATGAATGTTACTTAATAGAAGACTTAAATTTGAATATTTAGTTCCTGCTGTAGTATAATTTTGTGGATATATTTCTCACAATTACTCAGAATTTGGTCACTGTAAACAATTAACTGCAGGAATAATATAGCAGTGTACTCCAGGAGTAGAACAAAACTGTTGATTTGGGTATTAAACACAATTAGGAAAGGTTCCTAAGAATGGTTATAAATCGTTTAAACATTCCCTCAAACTAAATATCTTCCATTTGTGCTTACATGCTTAGTAATTTAAGAAATGGCAGCAATTGTCTTTCATGTTTTCAGAAGCTGGTCTAGGACTGCTGGGTTTTTTGCAAGGAAATTTGAAGATTCTCCAGGATGCAGTGATTAATAAAGTCTATTAATTTTTCCCCTGGGGACACCATGGTGAAACAGTGGAGACTTGAGTTTGTAAGAAATGCTGTATTCATTTCTACATCCTTAACTATGGTCTGCTTTTTCTACTAAAGCTGTCAGGTGAATAGGAGGCTCCAGTAGAAGTCAACAGTTTTAAGTAAAATTATATACTGTTAACTAATTAAGAGGTTATTTCAGGTAATTTTTAGTCATTTACAGAGATTTTTGAGTTATTTTAAAGATTATTCATGCATACCTGAAGCAGTAGTTGTGGGCTGACTTGTGGAAAATGTAAATGGAGTTGTTGTAAAAATGCCACATTTAAAGATGTCTCTGCTTATTGTTCTATTGGCATCACATGTTGCACTGATACACCATCCAGTTCCATCTGTGGTGTTGTAGATGAGTTCACCATATTTATAGCTATTCCCTTCATAAATGCAGTTGCAGGCTGTAATTCAGAAGAAGTTTATTGTCAGTTCAGGCACCTATAAAAAGATTGTATCCAGTATTTCTTGTTCCAAATAATTTTTCTTAGCTGTCTTACCTTTATCATCAAACTTGCACTGTAAACCTTCTGATGTGCACTCACTGGAACAGAAAGCATAAAAACCCATATATTTTGTGATTGTGATGTAATTGTATTAGTCATCTTTCTGACAGATACTGGCATCAAAAGGCAAGGCACATTGTGTTTATTCCTAGGGTGTTCTGTTAGTTTTAGCTCCTTTTTGGCCATTATTTTCCAAAATCTTCCTTTATATTAAACCCAAAATTATAAATAGAAGTGAAGTTAAATATTAAGTAGAAGTCTACAGGAAGACTTTCCTTTTTTCCTTCATATCAGTTTCCTTGCATTTGCAATGTTTATGTGCTAAATAGAAGGCTGAATGGGTGAGTCTAAATGCTCAAATGATGCATGCATGTAATAAAATCCTTGGAAGCAAGCCACTAATAAATATCTTTACTCATGGCACAACATTTTTCCTGCCTAGCCATAAAGGACTTCTTGTTCTTGATGTATGTTTATGCTGAGGATTTACAATATAATCAGGAACAAATTCAATAGAACATAAAATCACATAAAATCATCTTATTAATGTAGTAGGAAAACTGGCATTAGATCTTAAGGCATTATTTTTTCACAGGTATCTTGAACTGATCCTGCACATAACAGGAACATACAACTTCCCCCTCGAGTTTTGATCTTTTTTTCCTTGTATTTGATGAGGTATGTTAAATCTTACCATATATTGCATTCATCCCGTTTATATATCTTTCCATCTTCATCATCATAACAGTCACAGAGACTAACGCACTTCATCTGATCCTCATGAAAATATGGCTTGTCTGGTGGGCAGTTAGGGTAGCAGCCTAAAGGTAGAAAAGGTAAGAATGAGATACAGTCAGCAAAGGCTTTATTTGCACCCAATGCATTTGCAGGTCTTGTTTTTAGTCATCATAATGTTTTTGCTTTATGTTTTGCAATAGGTCTAGGAAGTAATGCAGAGTTAGTAGCATCAGCAGAGCCCATCCATAAGAACTTAGTCCTGGAGATTTTCTTACTCCAGTTTCCGTGCTCTGCCTCCATTCATGTGGATGTAATGATATTAGAGAAAATTGAATTGTGCAAATGCAGCTGATGGAGGAAATATACTTCATTAAAGACAATTTAAAATATAATAATATGTACCCACTAGGAGGTACCTGCAGCTATTTTTACCTTCTAAACCTGGCAGGTCATTGAGGCATTTTCCACTTGGGTTCTTACAGGTCTTCATACAGGAAGCACCACAAGGCTTATAGTGCCATTCACATTCTCCTTGCTGATTGTAGTAATCACAGAACAGTGCTGAGGAGAAACAGAAAGTTGAACATGTTCAGGAAAAAAAAAGAGCAAATAGCTTAAGCATGAAATATCTACACAGTGAGATGTTAATGCACATATGTAAGATACCATACATTTAGCTGCACTTTCAGAAGTGTTTATGACATAAAACTTACGGCAAATTGTTGGGCTTCTCCAGGCTACACATACACCAACTTCACTACATGCTTGAGCATAGGCAGCTACAGCTGTACAGAAGCAGTCACAGTCTCCTCCAGTGTCGCAGGCACAAGCGTCTGTCACACATGCTTGGTAATATTTTGCTGGTTCAACCTGTTATTAAGCAGAAATATGTGCAAATAAGTGCATCCTGCCTTCTAAATGATTTCTTACCTTTGCTAGAGCTGTTTTCTTACAATTGCAGTATCCCAGAGAAAGGCCTACATTGGTAATTTTTTTTCTTTTGTAAGACACTGTAAGATACCTGAGGTGATGCCAAATGATACATACAAATCATGTATTGCCAGATTTTTAGAAACCCAGACTTGTATCCTGGTGTAAGATTAGCTTAATTTAAAAAAAAACCAAATATTAGGCAACTGCACAGTTACCTGACGACATTTGTTATGTACTTAGTGTCAGGTAAAGGCTACGCTGATACTTCATTCCTATGTTATTATTTCATTGAGCTTGTCTTCTCTACCTGGTAGATGGGAATTTTTATTCAAGTCAGGCTGCAAGGAAATACATAGTAATTATGAAATTATTATTCTTTAGTAATTATTTTTCTTTTGTAAATGTCTTTTTATTTCTTACAAGTAGGGACTATAAATCTGTCCCATTGAGGGCAATTCAGACTGGAGTTTTCCTGGCACAATTTGAAGCAGAATATGTTACTAAACGAGGCATGCATGTCAAAACTTATGAGAATAGCACCTTCAACAACCCACAGACGGTTTCCACACAGTAAATTTCTGCCCTGGTAATACCTGAGAGTGACAGGCAGCAAAGACTTTGCTGTTGATGATGCTACACTGCTTCTCTGACCAGGACTTCCGGTAAGGGTTGGTAGAACATGGGTCCTTGACACTGAAAGCATCAGGGCACGTAGAAGATACTTTCCAGCTGTTTCCAAACTCCAGGACATTCTCTACTACAGATTGACTCCTTGTAGTAAAGTCATTGATGCTGTTGCCATCATAATTTCCACAGAGACCACAGACCTGGCCCTGCAAAAAGAAGCAAATAAAAGAGTAATGGATGGGAGAAAACTTGAAACAAAATCTGAGACTGAAAGAATATTTGAAATTCAGCTCTTAGAATGGTGGCATTGCATTCTATCATCCTGAACATCATCATACTCTAGAATAGAGGAACAGAATATGACCATGAAGGCTAGAAGGATACTCTTCTTAACTTTTTCTTGTACATATGAATGGTAAAACCATTTTTGTCATTGTTACCCTCTTTGACATAAATTTTTAACAAGAAAATGAGGACTCACAGCTGATTAAGCTTTTCATTTAAGCCTTGTTTTATACAACAGCTATACATATAAAAAAAACCAACCTTCTAACTATTAAGTATTACCAGTTCAGCCACTTAATCTATTCACTGAGTCTTTACCATTAAGTCTGATCACAGGTATATAAAGAAGTTACATTTTCCTTGTGCATCCAGAAATATCCCTCATTCTGAATTTATGGATCTGTACAACAGTGAGAGGCTGCAACGCATGCTTTCTCTATGAAACTAAGGTGCATACTTTTCAAATTACTACTATTTTTATAAAATTCCAGTGGGTGAGGCAGGAAAAGAACTTATGGTACTGAAAGATGCTGGTATATCTAGTTCTAAATTATGCTTAGTTTTAACACCTAATTTAAATGTCATTGAGGTATGCAGTAAGATAGCAAATTCCATATTTACTATAGTTTTTAGTGCTTATATATCATAAGCTAAGAGAAGGAGTATGAAAATTGGATTTAATTTTCCTTATCATCTGTGTAGTTATAAGCTTGACAAATCCTTGGTGGCATAAAAGAGGTTTTCACTCATAATATTCACTCATAATACACTTCCTTATTCTTCAAGTGTGATTATTTGTGTGTCAATGGGAACTGGAAACAATGGATTATTTTCAAGATCAAGCCTATTCAGTTGATTTATACACATGTAGTTATGTAATTTTAATAAGTCTGATAACCTTTAACAAGGTTCAGTTTGTAATTTCAACAAAGTCAAGTCCAAAATAGCATTCTGCCAACTCAGGTTCTGTCAGGCCAAATAGGCACTGGAAGCTGCCTTCCAAGCTCAGAACAGCAGCAGGATGATGACATAGCTTCCTGAGGTACCAGAGGAATGGAAAGCACATGGGGTGAACTGCAGGAATGCTAGAGACATCACTATTGAGGATCCTGGCAGGGTCTCAACAAGATTCACACCCAGTTAAACCTGGACAGTAAATTGCCATTGAACCGCTAGTTCCGCACCTTGAAGTCAGGGCTGAGCTTGAGGAAGATGCTGGTTTTCTTGTCCCACATGAGGATCAGTCCACTTTTGGTCTCAATTACTAAGTACATTCCCATATAGCGGACTGTGTACGGGACCTCATCATTCTGTCCTCTCTTCACGACACTGACACGCTCTTCACCAAGGATCAGTTCATAGCTCTGAAACAGGAGGAAAAGGGAAGGGGAAATGAGCTCAGTAGCTGCAGCTGTGCTCTCAAATATGGTTTTCTGCTTTTAAGAGTACTAGTAATAGTTTATACCATGAAAATAAATATTCAAAATTAAATAAATCAAAGCAACATAGTTCAAATCTGTGGTAACAGACATTTTAAATTGAATAGGTCAAAAAAGTGTCTTTTGACTGTCATGGAGGAAGTACATTGCACCCAATAAAATAATCTTCTGACACAATAGGCTAAATTTCTGCCTTTAGACCTTTACTTTTCCCAAGAATGATGTAAGATAGTGTGGTAAGTGGAAAACAGAAAGGTAGGAAGGTCGACCAAATATTTATTGACTGATGTAAACCTAATTTTATAGTTGAATTGCTTTTTAAAATATTTTCCAAATTTTTTGAAGCAATAGAAATCTAGGCTTCTCCTAAGCCTTAGCAGGTACAAAACAAAACTGGTCTATATGCAAAACCTTCTTACCTCTAAGAAAACTTTGATAGATTTTGAGCAAGTTGTCCCAGTGTTGCCACAGGGAATATTTTCAGTGACAACCCTGAAGGTCCCATTGACTGTTCCACTTTTCCCACAGTGGTCCTGGGGAGAGAATAACATTTAAAAATATGTTATTTTTACAGATATGATCAAGATTAGCTCTCATTTACAACTGCTAACTATCAGTACCTGGACTAGTGTGTATTCACAGTTTCCATTGAAGCTGAACCTTTTGTCGTCAAAGGTGTTATAATGACCATCTCCATAAACAGCACAAGTGCCCAGACATTGATCTTTGGTACATTCCCACTTCCTATTCTTGCATACACTAGGAAAAACAAAAAAAAACAAAACAAAAAAAAAAGAAGTATTTTAATAATAAAATAACTCACTCTTTTGTGTAGACATATCTGAACAATCAGTATTTGTTTGGCAACCCATCCCTGCCAAATGCTGCATTGATTCTGGAAATAAAATAGTCTTTTATATTTTTCACGTAAAGAATTAAAGAAAAGTTCTGTTCTGCTACCTGAATACCTAAACTGCAAAACAAGATACTTAATGAACCCAGTATTCCCAAAGGTTTCCTCCCATTCGTGTTTTAGCCATGTGACAGATATCAGAAGGGAACCTTCTCATACTGTGTAATCCGAAACTAAAAGATCTAAACTCCATCAGCTGATTAAATTTGCAAACCAAATCTTTCCTTGCTCTTGTACTATATAAGATCTTTAGAAAGGCAAATGATGGAACCAGGAATGCTTCTTCTGCAGATATACTTACCAGGTGTTACAGTCAAAGTTGATCTTTTCCCCAGGCTGATACATGGCTTCATTGTGAATACATGGACATTTCTCTTCAGGAATACAACCACCATTCCCATCTAACACAAGCCCATCTGGGCACACACAGCCAGATGTACATTGTGAGCTATACTGGAAAAGATAAGAGAAAAACATAATTTTAGAGTGAAATGTTCACATTAGCAAAAGGAAGATTAAATTCTCATAAAATGTCCCTTATATGGTCTTATTGCAGCCCAGTTTAAATAGGAGAGAACTATGAAGTAATTAAAGGATAATGGAACAAAAAAGAAATTATAAGCCATAGATTTAATAGAATATAAATATTTTTAAGAAAAATGTTATATGTATACCAATCCTGATTGTTCTGCTGGAACCTGTGAAATTTAAAACATATTTGATCTTGCACTTTGTAGTGGGTGATTTGTGATTGAATGGACTTTTAAAAGAAAGACAAGTTGTTTTTTTTTCAGTTTGGCTGAGTTATGTTGAAATCTATCTCATATGGTATGAGTATTTCATACTCATGAAATGGCATGTGGCTACCAAGAACTTAAGTGGAGTGACATAATTAGATGTGCAAGAAGTTCATAACTGCAGCATGGTATGAGAAAGAATAATTTCTCCTAGCCAGTTCTTAGCTTTTCCTACAAGGAAATAGCAATATGACTTAGCAATAAGTGGCAGAGCCCTAGATTTTTCACTGCTAGTTACTGTTACCTGCAGTAGCTGAATAAAGGTAGACATTAATCTTAAGGATTAATTTGGATATTACTTATTACATTTTGATCCAAGGGCTCTATTGTTAATGCTTCATAGCATCATTTTAGGGCTTTTTGCCACAAGTATAATGTATCTGTGTTGTAGATTTGGAGTAGATCCCATAGATAATTACTTTTAGCAGCAAGAGTGCAGACAAAACCTGGAAGCACCATTTCACTGGGCCATGACATACTTACACACTGCATATCCAGAGTCTGGCAGCTTTTTTGACATTCTGCTCCAGTTGTTCCTGCTGTGTTGTTTTTACAGTCAAAGTAGACCATGGGAGATTCACAGACTAGAGGAAGGAAAGAAGTGGCACAGGGTTTATTCCACAGCTGTAGCCATTTAAGCCATTTATAAGTTCTTTGGAAATTCCCTATTTCAGTTAGTAGAGATTGTTGTGCTATTCAATGTGCTGATTAGATTCACTTCAGAGCACTGGATTCCAAAAAAAATCCACCCCCCCCCCCAAATATTTCAGAAAAAGTCTTTATGTAAAAAGAGGTTTTATGATTAATCTGGTCCATTCCTGCCTTTTATGATAACTGTAGCACTATGACTAAGTGAGAAATGCTTCTATTAAAAATCCATTTAGAAGAATCAATTCTGTGAGCTATGCAATGCAAGACCTGATAAAGAGAAAGAGGTAAGTGGAAGATTATTTTTACCTGGAGTTGGATTTGTTGCTCCAATGCAATTCAATCTTCCCTGGACACAAGTGCTGTGAGAGAGGGAAAAACAATCTATTTTTTTGTCTCCTCTCAAACCAGATACTGAGACTGAGAGCTACTTGTCCCTTGTCAAGTTTCAGAATTTTCAAAGGAATTCCAAAAACCTGTTTTGCAATCTCAAGAAAGAATTTCTCTCAATACCACTACATGTGCTGCTTTCATATGATATCCATTGTTGCTTAGCAGGAAAGTTCATAGATTGTAATGCATATATGTCACTGTTAGTTACTTACATTTTCATAAGATCTCTTCTCACTGGTATTGTTGTAATTTTATACTTGAAAGATTATGGAATTAAATAAAAAATGCACTGAAGTACAATTGCTCTGTCAATCTAGAAATATTACAGTCATAGAAACCTTTAGGTTGGAAAAGACCCTTAAGATCCTTGAGTCCCACCATTAATCCAGCACTGCCATGAAACCATGTCCTTAAGTGCCACATCTTCATGGCTTTTAAATACTTGCAACCACTTCCCTGGGCAACCTCTTCCAGTGCTTGGCAATCATTTCAGTACAGAAATTTTTCTTAACATCCAATTAAAACATCTCCCAGTGCAACTTGAGGCCATTTCCTCCCATCCTGTCACTTGGTACTTGGGAGAAGAGGCTGACCCACACCTCACCACAACCTCCTTTTAGGCAGTTTTAGAGAGTGTATCTTTACAGAGCCTCCTGTTCTCCAGGTTAAACAACTTCAGCTCCCTCAGCTGCTCCTCAAAATACCCGTGCTCCAGACCAGCTCTGCTGCACTTCTCCGAACACACACCAAACTGCCTTTCTTGTAGTGAGAGGCTCAAAACTGTACAAGTACAGAGGGACAATCACTTCCCTAATGTCAAAGGCTTTACAGAAGTCCAAGCAGACAGCATCCACAGCCTTTCCCTCATCCACTAAGCAGGTCACCTTGTCACAGAAGGAGATGAGTTGGTCAAGCAGCAGCTGCCTTTCCCAAACCCATTCTGGCTGCGCCTGATCGCCTGTTTGCCCTGTATGTACTCTGTGATCACACTCAAGACAATCTGCTCCATGTCCTTCCCTGGAAACAAGGTTAGACTGACAAGCCTGTAGTTCCCCAGATCCTTCTTCTGGCCCATACTCCAGATGGGCATCATGTTTGCTGACCTCCAGTCAACCAGCACCACCATGGTTAACCAGACTGCTGACAAATGATTGAAAGTGCTTCTGTGAACACTTCCACCAGCTCTCTCAATGCCCTTGGGTGGACCCCATCTGGCCCCACAGAATTGCAGGCATTTAAATGGTATAACAGGTCATCACTTTTCATTCTGCTCTCTGCATCCTGCAGCTCAGGGGAATATGTACCATTTGTAAAAGCTGAAAATAAAGTTAACCTAAAGTTGAAGAAATTGAAGAGAGAATATTCTTTTGTAATTCAGGGTGAAACCATCTTACACATACCAGACTTTAATGAGAAAATACACGTTGTTTGAATGTTTTAATAAAGATTCACTTACCATACACGCCCATTTTCATGGATCACTTCTCCAAATGGTATAGGAGATCCTCTGTAGTAGCAGGGGCATTCCTTAGCAGGCACACACTTGCCACTCTCATCCATGTAGGTTCCATTTACACAGGTGCAGCCGTCAACTGGGACAAACTTGATGTTGCACGTGACATCAGGCTCACTCAGAGAGCGGCAGGTGGGTTGACAAGAAGAGATGGTATAGCTGTAGCTCAGGGATTTGGGACATGAGGTGGTGTATTTTGCTTGAGGGAAGAAAATAAAACAGATTGTTAATTCTGGATGGTAAATTCTCATGTGAAAAAAGAAAAATCATAGGTGGCAGATATAACATGTAATCAATACTGTACACCTCTGCTTATGTTGCATCTTTCATGTTTGATCTGAAAAGCTACTGTACATGTGGAGTAAATGATGCATGCAAAGAAGAAAATATTTTTTCAAATGGAAGTTCAGAAGGAAATCTCCATTTGGTGCTGCCATGCATTGCCAAGATGTCTAAACTTCTTGAGGAGTGAGATGTCTCCCTGCATGTCGTCTGGAATGCTGAAGACAGACATACTGGGTGAGCAGAACCCAGTGTACAGCTTCAAAGACATTTAATATGTGAGTGTTCTGATTGGTATTACCAGTGCTGTTATTCTAATGCAACACATTATCTCTGCAATGACTTGTGATACTTGTAGAGCTGTAGTGAAACTTTAAGTTGCACAAAACAGGTGGAGGCACTTTCATAACAACAGTCCCTTTCCTAATCAAGCCACGTCTTCCATCTATTCATATTCACTCTTGCCAGCAATGGATTGATTCTAAGCGGACAGCAGAGAATTACTTGCAGGAGTGCACTTAACAAAATCCCTTCCTCATCACTTACTGATTTGTCTAGAAATGAGTAGAAAATAATCTCTGATCAGCAATTTTTATTGATGTGTGTTCTTAGGAAATGGGATAGTGGAGAGTACTTACAGCAGACATCAGCCCTCCATCCCTGCAGCTGGATTCCTCTTGCAGCGCAAGCTCTCACATAGGCAGACAGGGCTGCACACAGACAGTCCTCACTGTTCTCACAGTTACATGTGTCAAACATGCAGTTCTAAGAATGGAGAGAAAAATAAGGTCTCAGTACTGGTAACACTGTCAGTTTAAAAAAAACAGTGAACATTATCTTTCCAGTCTTATTCCTTTATCCTTCTTCAGATATGCTCATTCATAGACAACAGTAATGCTGTTTATTGCTTTCTGGTCTTTGTCTAAGGTCTCTGGCAGGGGAAAATACAGGTAATAAATAATCAGTCAATTACTGCAGTTATCATTAGGAAATAGTGGTCTTAAAGTCTGTTATGCATTTTTCAGCTTCTTGGTCCTCTGAGCCTTATTAGTGGATATGCTACACAATAGCACCCAAAGCTCTCTTCACAATGTGCAGTTCCAGACACATCATTTCACCAGTGTCCATACCTGGTGACTCCTAGAGAGAAGAGTGATTTGCAGCACGTTGATATTAGAGTGATGGTAATAAGGTAATGGGCTTTCTGTTCCAAGTGGTGATTAATGAGATGCCAGGCTGATAAGGTGACAATTGACTGATATTCAAACAAGCATTTGGCATGCCTTTAAATACAATATCTGGCTTATGTGTAAAACCATCCAGGAGTAAATAGCTGCCTTTTCATTGGCAAACAAGTCAGGATCTTGAAGCCAAGACTGACAATCGAAATAAAGTTACAATACAAAGAGAAACACATGTTGAAAGAAGGAAGTACTGCAGTACATCAGTGGGCATACAGACATTGCATAAGACATGTCTGGAACAGCTCCTATTTCTATTGTTTCCAAAGGGAAAAGCAGTGTGACAAAGTACCGTGTGGTAAACAGCAGGATTGATTGCATAGTGACAAGCAGCAAAAGGTCCTGTGCTGTTAGTGAGTAGTCCACACCAATGCTGAGCATATTTTTCTGTGAAAAGAAGAAAATAAAAATGCACATTACTCTTTGTACTTCATTAGTCACAAACCCATGCTGCCCTAGCCTATGCAGACAGTTCTGACATTCCATTAAATCTCTTCTTCTCCTGTCTTTGTTTTCTTTTCACTCAGCTTGTGGGTCAAGGTTCCTAAAACCAAAGAAGAGGACTTGCTGAAGAGGATGAATTGAAGTATTCCAAAGATGCTCCTGTAATCCACTTGCCTGGCAACAAGTTGTCAGCTTGGACATCTACTCTATTTTCAATGACCTTGAACTTGCTTCACTTACACTTCCGTCACTCTTTTTTTATATTGTTACTTATCTTTGAGGCTTTCATTTTGAATATTGTTTCTGATTTCAGATGTATGCTTTTAGCAAATATGTAAGTCTATGGTTTTTTATCTCTGCTTTCCAACAGATGTGTTTTATTTAGAGATAAGCAAAAAGAAAGAAGAAAAAAAAAACCAAAAAGGAAGAAATTCTAAGAAGCACTCACCATTATCGATGCTGAGTGCACAAGGATTCTCAAAGCTTTGCTGGATATTAGGACATGAAGCCTGAGTTTTCCATGTATTAGCAAATGCTGATGCTGTTCCTTCAATTATTCCACTGATGACCTTGAAGTCATCAGTTTGGATGTTATTGAAATTTCCACAGAGACCTGTTGAAAAGCAGTGAAAAGTTTATACCGCTCTGACCACAAAAAAGACATTGATCAAGGTGTCCTTATATTTCATTCACTCACCACAGGTCTGGTTTTTGAAAGAAGCATCCAGACGCACAAAGACTTGCATCATGGGTGTGAACTGCATTTCAACCTGGACGCCAAAGCTTGTGTCCATGATCATGAAGAATGAGGAAGGTCTGAACATGGTGACATTAGCTACACATGAGAAACAAAGTGGTCACTTTCTGAACCAGGCCAAATGCTGAAAACACAATACTGTTATTTGTGAATTTCTATTGCATTTTTTGCAAATTCAGAAGTGAAAAAAGATCTGCAGGTTAGAGATATCACATGGAATCCTTAGTTATTGAAACAGAGAACAAAAATAAAATTTCTTTCTGAGCAAGTGTGAGCACAAAAAAAAGAGGTAAAATTGGTAAAGAAATGTCTTCTGCCTTCAGTTTTGTGCAGTGAGAAGGAAGTAAATCTGAGAGTAATCAAATCAGGAGACTGTAAATTCTGTTGCTACTGTTTGAACCCTTGCCTGTGCTTGTCCTGCATTTCTCTATGACACCAAACATCCCACTTTACTTCAAAAGCACTTGTGTCTTTCACAGTTAGAGAAAAAAATATACCTGCTGACATGGGCAGCTGGGTGTAGATGGAGTTCACAAACACACCACCATCAGGTTTGACCTCGACGATCTGATAAGGGAGAGAAACAAAAGGCAGCTCTGTGAATCAGAGTGGTTTGGCTTGGGAGGGACTTTTAAGGGTCATTCAGTTCCAACCCCCCTGCCATGGGCAGGGACATCTTTCACTAGATCAGATTGCTTAGGGCCCCATCCAGGGATGGGGCACCCACAACATCTCTGGAATACCTGTTTCAGTGCCTCACCATCCTCACAGTAATGAATTTCTTCCCAGTATCTAATCTAAACCTGCCTTCTTTCAGTTTGAAGCCATTCCCTCTTGTCATACGACCGTGCCCTAGTAAAACATCCCTCTCCAGCTTTCCCATTTTAGGGACTGAAAGGCTTCTCTGAAGTCGCTCCAGAGCTCTCCCTTCCCCAGGCTGAGCAGCCCCAACTCTCTCAATGCTTCCTGATAGCAGAGGTGCTCCAGTGTCCTCCTCTGGACCTATCCCCACAGATCCATTCTTATCCAGGGGACCCCAGAGCTGGATGCAGCTCTCCAGGGGGGTCTTCCAGAGCAGAGTAGAGGGGAAGAATACCCTCCCTTGCTCTGCTGGCCACACTGATTTGGATGTAGCCAAGGCTGGCCTTCTGGGCTAGCAACCATATGTGAAAAATAACTATAGTCCAAAGAGTAACAATGAGGAGGACTCCAGTAACAGTAATTAAACCAGTGTTCAATAAAAAGGGTAGATCCCTGTGATTTCTCCTTCCCTTTATTTCTACTCAGTACACTATACTAATTTTCCCTGCCATAAAAGAATTACTTTTAAAGGGACTTTCTTGGCTTATTAGGGGATTACATCATCTTGTTTTCTTTGAATACATCTTAGTGATTAATTACATCCCTAGCTGTTGTAATCATAATTACGAACCTTGAAGCTCATGGTTTTTCCTCATCTAATTGGCAGAGAAAATAGCATTTTTCTGCTTTGTGAGTACAATGTGTTTCTTAATGAAATTCCACAAAGGCAAATTTATGTCTGATCTGATTTTCATAACAAAATCCACTTCTTTTCACTTGATTAAAAATATCTACTCATCACATATGCTGAAAACCTGACAAAGAAATGCAGCTCCCTGATGGATTAAGCCCTAGTTTTTTTCTCCCCATATTTTTATGGTGCTTATTTTGCATTCTTACAGTTTGTCCTTTATTCATGTTGAGGGTCACTGACTTCAAGCAGGTCTCGGTGTCGGTCAGGCCACACTTGCGTAGTTCTGCCAGGATGGTAAATTTGTCTCCTTTACAGTCCTGGAAAAAAAGTCAAGTTATTTCACAGGAGACTAATTACAGAAGTTTTCCCTATGCAATTTTATCTCCGTTCTGAAAAAGTATTTATTTTCCTGGAGAAGATACAGACTCTAGTAAATTCTAGAGCTTCTTTGGCTGAACATTCAATTTTGCCCTGTTTGAATTATTAGGAACATGAAACGTAGAATCTGGATTTTATTGATTATATCTATGGATATCAAGATGGAGTTCCATATTCATATTTGGTGGTTTTATTCATGACAACTTCTAATGTTTGATTCAGTTCTACTGTAACTCTCATCTTTCTGTAGCTGGTATCAATGCTAGACAAAATATTCAGACAAAACATGTTTCAGGTGTTGAACAGTAACATACAAGATTTTATTTCCTTTTATTGAGTTGTGCAGATGGGGAAAAAGGAAAGCAAACAACAAACAGAAAAAGGCCCTAAAAGATCGAAACATTTCACCTACACATGTCCGTAATTAAATATTTTAATTATAATTCATTTCCAAATTTTCTACTTCTTTTGAGTTGTTTTTGAATGCTTAAAAATGTTTATAAGCTAAGTGAAATGCATCAATTAACCTGAAGTGTTTTTCTGTATTTAAGCTGCACAGAAATGAAAAAAAAGTCTGCTTTATTATATCTCTCTCTTTTTTTTTTTTTTTTTTTTTTTTAAGATCTGTTACTATAATATTTAGAGTTGTACCATTTGGCCAAATACCATATAATAGAGTAACATGGCAAAAATTATGCAACCCAGTAAGAAATCTGGATTAGTTGTACTGAAGGTTGCACACTAACCAAATTCTTAAAAAAGACTGTGCTCTTCAACTACTCTCTCACAGAACTGGAAATTTTCCAGTGAGCACCACACACGGTTGCATGACATCCTAATAATTTAACTGATGATTGTCACTGAAATGGCAGCATAGCAAACATCAGGCTAAGTGGGAGGGAATTTAATGTCTGAGCTAAGTTTTAGAAGTGTTGATGGAGACCATGTTTTCTTTCTATAAATCTACAAGGCTTTGTGACCTGGAAGTATCCTCTGAGTCCCACCTTAGAGAGGACATAAGTGCAGTCTCCATGGTGATCATAGGTCTTCTTATCATATGTGGAAATGTGGGAACCTCCCACTACAGAGCAAGTTCCTGGGCATGACTTGTCTTGGCAGCTCCACTGGCCTCCATTACAGGTACTGGAAGAATAAAGTTGGGTGAAATCAGGAGCAGGGGTCAAGAATAAGAGGACATGCAGTGCTGTTAGGTGCAGCTGCTTTGCTGTTGTTTTTCCCTTCAAGCTGTGGTTTGACACACAGGTTTAAGAGTTTCCAAAACGCAGTGATCTTGTGATGCAATGTATTAAAATCAATGACTCTGGTAACCATTAACTCCTTGCTTATCTAACTGCTTTCCTTCTTTGGACAGGTGAACTCTCCAGAACAGGTTTTGGATAAACAATTGTGTGGATTTCTTTGGGTAACATAAAGGACAATGACAAGTTAAAATATCTTCTGGGTTTGTTTTTTGTTTTTGTAATACAAATGTATCACAAACTAATAAATAAGAAAAGGTAACTCCACATCTGCTCCTGATGCAGACTGTGTCTATTTTCAAAGCTGATGTAGAAGAGCACAGGTAAAGAATTAATTGTAAAATCGAGCTTGTATTGTGTCATCCCTTGCTTTCTCCAGAGAAAAGAAATATTTGCAAATACATTAATGATTATAACTTCATTCCCCTAAGGGAATTCCAAATGTTTGAACAAAAGAAACAAGAAGGAAGCATTTTAATTGACTGGTGAGAAATGTAAACATTGTAAATCCTTGCTTTGATCACCATGAGATGGAGTGCAAAGCTAGTTACAGCTGTTGCTAAATAATGTTCTTTAGGGGTGCTTTGGAAATGTAATGGTCAGTTAAATACACAATCAATTACCAATGATGCAATTGCATGTAATAAACAATTAAACCCATTAAATATATGAAAGGAAATAGTGAACTATAAAAGTAACAAAGGTTACCAGGTCTGGCATGGCTCTGAAAAAGAAGTTCCTGTAGCATAGGTTTTGCCATTGTAAATACAGGAGCACTCCTGCTGGGGAATGCAGCCAGAATTGTTGATGTCATCAAATACAGTCCCTAGATTTAAAAAAAAAAGACAAAACCTTGATCAATTAAAGAGGCATTTCCAATACACCATTTTATTTGTTAATCTTAAATATTTTCTTAGCAAGAGACCTGCAGTTGTGAGTGGACACACCAATGCTGAGGACAGCAGGACTATGTCAGTTTGCTGAGTGAAGGATTCAACCTTTGTATTCTTAAATTCCACCTGCTCTGAAAGAGGGACTTGTAGCACAGGTGGCTGGTTACAAGATTGGTCTTGATGTGTTTGCTGTTCTTTCTTCTTGCTTTCTGAATATTGTACATGTATTAGCAATTAATTCAGACATCCTTGCTCAGCTGGCACATGACAAATGATAGTCACTTGCAGCCATGAAAAATACAACTATATGAGGTTTAGATCCCATGGAACCTACCCACACCCTACAGGTAAGCTCTTGTTCTTTGAGATCAGAGATGTGAGTACTTAAGGACTTGCCTGGGGGGCAGAAACAGCCATCAATACAGTGTTCTTCACAAAACAGAGATCGTTCAGGATTCGTGCATGTATCAGCACAGGGGGAGTTGCACTCCTGGTACTGCATGTTGTAAGGACACGTCTTGGCTGAAATTTAAAGGAAGAGATTTTTTTTTCAGTCAAAAGTATTTCTAGTTCACTATACATGTAAATATTTATACCAATTTAAGTTTTTCAGCTAGATATAAAAATCCACACCAAACTGCAAGCTGACCACTAGCTCTCAAAATTTTCAAATTTAACCACCTTAATCCCTATTTTACAGCTGAGATGTGCATTCCATGACTCTGGTGCTGAACTGGCTCAACGACTGGATTTCTGGGGACAACAAAGTAATGACCTCAGAAAGCCAGCAAGGTCTGTTTCTACTGAAGGCTCCCTTCCCTATGAACACCTGTACTGCTAGTGAAAGCTTTAGTATATTTGCATTTTGAGATACCATCAGAAGGACAAATAGCACCTCATGGGCTTTTGTTCTGGAGCAAATGCTGGTGACAGTACCAACAGCTACCCACCATAATCAAATATATGTTTAAATCAATACAAACTCATCACTATCAAGCAAGAGGAGATAAATAGGTGATTAGCCAGCCATACACCTGTGAAGATCCAATCAGTTAATTGAGAACAACAAATGCTTTAGCCACCATGAGGAAAGAGGAACACTAGCAAGCAAGTAAGAATGCCTTATTCTTCCTTCTTGTTTTTGCTTTATTTGCTTCCTTCAATGTACCAGTTCCTTAAATTGCACTTTGACTCTCCTTAGAGTATACATGTTAGTGTTTAGGTAGTGTTTAATTCAGTTTGCATTAAAATCCTTAGCTCTTTTGCTGAAGCCTTCATGCTGGAACTTAAGCATCAAAATTTTCTAAAGAATTCCATCTTGAAGACCCTGTAACTCCTCCTGCATCCTCAGCATTGTTTGAGAGCTTATTGTTTGTTAGTTTACTGAGCATGAAGTGAGGTTGTCTCCAGTGATACTCACGGCACAGTTTTGAAGTTCTCCAGTCCAGGGGCTGCCCACCAGCATGAGCACACTGCCGGGAGTACTCAGCAAAGGTGTCACAGATGCACGAGCTGTTTTCAGATTCTGCAGAGCGGCACAGGTCATCTTGGCAAGCCTTAATGTAATCTTTGACATCAACTAGCTCATTACACTCTGCAAACGCAGAGCTGGTCAATGTTTTCTCGCATATGTTATCCTTTGGAGTAAAAAAACCAGAGAAGTCTCAGCAATTATTATGTAACAGAATCTTATAGCCCTCTTAAGTTGTTGTTGCCGAGGGCTTTTCCTATTGACCTATATGAAGTTGTAGAAGGGAACAGATAAATTTGAAAAAAAAAAAAAGAATAGTCAAAAGATCCTTACGAGATTATCAGGGCAGGTGTATGTCGGCATAGTAGTGGAGTCATCACAGTGTTCTGTTGGCCCATCCATTTTCTGCATATTCCCAAACTGCAAGGCTGTCATCTTAATATCTGTAGAAAATAAGTTTAATAATGAAGATCAGAGGATTTTGTTCAAAGCAACTGCTTGTTATCTTTTTCTCTCATGAATTTGGGTCAAGAATGGCCAAGACAGTTAGCTCCCTTAAGCCTTTAAATGTGATCAGCACCCCTTCCAAAGGAAGCACTACATCACTGCCTCAGTTTACTTTGTACAGCTCCTTGGAAAAAGTAAACATTGGAAAATAATTCTCAGCCTATTACATCTAGACACACACTAAGATTTTCCCCAGAAAAAAAACAAGCTCTTTTCAGATTATATTGAGCCCATACAGGGCAGAGAAAAATATATCTAAATGGGAATTTGGACAATGGAGACTGTTGTAAGACAAGGTTTAGGAAGATGATCAAGCTGGGAATAGTTTAAAATATAAGATCTTACAAAGATTATGCAAATCAGCAGGGAAATGTGGATATACTGATTTTGAGACAAAATGAAACAACAAATGTACTGTCTAGAAAATATAATTGCCTTTTGTTTTATTGAATATATTTCTATATTTATTTATCTTATTAGTGAAAATCTGCTCATTTTAATGGAGTTACCTGATTAGTTTTACCAGCATGGTGTACAACAGTGGCATGCAAGAGATACGCAATCAGTTGTTAGCACCAGTATTATATTTACACTCAAAGTAATAACTTACATATCTGATCTCTCTACTACACATTTTAAAATAGATATTAAGTCATATCTTATTGGGTAAACCATTTAACAGGATGGGAAAGAGGACTGTTGATAATGTTAGAGCCTGTTGGAGATCCCATAAACCATTTTTTTTAAATTTAAAACACTTACTGTTTGAAACAAACTCGTTGTATATGGGAAAGCCGTTGAAGTCACCACAAAGTCCACAAGTCTGATTGGCATATTTCTCACTCAATTCAAGCTAAAATAATGAATAGTAAATTGATAGAAGTTAGTATAAATATTCTAAAGTATATTCAAGACCAGAGAAAAGACTTTTACCTGCTGTCTCTTAGTATTTCTTGTCAGATCTGTGGAATTTTATTTAGCAATTTAATTCAAACAGAAGGGGTAGAATAAAGAGTCAGCTTAGATTTGATTGCAGAGTCCAAGCTATTGATACTATTGACACAGACTTCAGATTTCACTGTACTATCTATACTGTTCTCAGCCACTTTATACTGATTCTCTAGGAAGAAAATCAAATCCACAGGAAAAAAAAGAAGGCATAGGAGAGTGAAATTCTGCTGAAAAAAATATTTGAAGGGGTAATTAGGCCCTATAATAATATCAATAAATAATGATATAATGCAAGTGATTTTTAATCCTGTTTTAAGCAGATGTCTGCTATCCACTAGGTATAAATCCTTGTAATTTTCTTTAGGACTACTTGGATACAAGCCTATCTTTGCTAAGAAAGAATTGCTCAACAGCTTGAGATAAGAAGGCAGTAGCAACCCCCTAAACAGGTAGGGACAGGCCTAATCAAAGATCAGCTCTGTTCTCTGAAGCAGTAGGCAGGTTCAGGAGCAGTTCTTACCAGGATGCTATCCTTTTCATTCCACAATAGCACAACACCGATTTTGCTGCCAACTTTCACATAAATGCTGCTCTTCTCTATCGTAATACCAGATTGACTGTATGGTAGTTGAACTCTGGGAAAAGGCAGAAAGAATGCTGCTTAAATTCTGATCCAAATGTTTCATAAGAAGAAGGGAAAGTCTTGTGGTATCTACCATCTGTAGGGATTCTAAAATAGTGTATTTTCAGGAAAGAAAAGCAATTACAAAATAAGACGGTCCAACGTTATCAAATATGGATCTAAATTTGGATCCAGCTTCTCAGAACATTTCATCCAAATTTTATTTTTGAGGCAATCCTTAAGGGAAGGATTTCTTTTCTGTGACAGGAATTAACAGCATTTTATTCTTTTAAAGAATGAACTTACCTGTTGCCACCGACCATGACAGCATCCTTGGTTAGTTCCGCCACGACACCTTCGAGTTTCATGGTGATGCGGTTGATTGTTGGAATGTTTGCCACCACTTCACGCCTAATCTGGATGTTGAAGTCCTCATAGGGAGTGTTGCAGTGGGAGGCAAAGACGTAATTACAGAGCCCAGGGAAGGTGAATATGTCCCCGTCAAAGGTCTTGAAGTGGAAGTTGCCCCAAGTGCTGCACACACGGCCATTGTGAGCAGGATTAGCAGCTGTGAATTAAAACTGTCTGTTAAAGAATGGCTTCAAATCCCCAGCCTTCACACGGGGGAAATCAACTTGTCCAAAGCTTAATTTTCTCACTAAATGTTTTTTGCCTGCCTACCTCCATTTCTGTCTAACCACTATGCAGTTGTGTATTCATTCGTCACTCATCTTACATCTGTTACTCATATACCCTATAAATGGTTATAGTTATGTTCAGCTAAAGCTTAATTAGTTGCCTTCATTTCAGCTAAGACAACAGTTTATTTCTAACCACGTTTCTCCTCTGCATTATCCATGATTTCCTTTATCAGTACCTTTCCACATTTATATGAAAGCCTCCTGTCTATACCCCTAAAACTGAACACTTATTGAATACATTTTTTCCTTTACTTACGTGTTATTGCTAGATTTGTCAGCAGTGGTGGGATGATGTTCAAGTTAGCTGAAATCCTGATAGAAGCTAGAAAAAAAAATAAGAAAGAAATCAAAAACTAGTATAACAATACCTAAATTTGCACGTAGGATAGACCCAGGAAGGACTAGACAGTTAATATGCCGGACCCAAGGAAACAATGTTAAGCCTGTTTTATTTTACACAGGTTAAAAGTGCATACTAAAATTTGAACTCAGGATATTTAAGTCATAAGAAATTGCTTTCAGCTGTGATGATCTGCATTTTTTACATGTTATCTTTGACCCTTTTATGAAACTGTGCTGCATTAGAATGTTGGAATTCTTCAGAGACATGGAACAATACAAAGGGCTAAGCTGTACTTAATTAGCCTCTTACTGCTACAAAAGCATAGTTGCCTTCTCATTACATCTCCTCTAAGGAGAGAATAAAAACCCTAATTATCATCTTTTCTTTGTTTTATACTTTTCTATTAAGTGGCTTAAAACCCTTCAAAATGGCCACACATTGGTTGTACAGGACAGACACAAATCATTACATGGCAAAAGTCAGCAGGAGTGGGTTGCCATGTTGATTTCCCAACATTAGCCACTGATTTCACAGCAGGCCAAAGTGGTCTCACTCCAATTTTTTAAAAGGAACCAAACATCACTTTTATATGTACATGTTCATGCAGATATGCATACAACCTCTACAAACACATCTGTTTTCTTAGTTAGCTGTGATTACACAAATATAACTATACTGTGTAATGTGTGTGTGTACTTAGTAACTGATGTCTAGTAAATATATTATTATTCTTAGAGAGAGATGTTAATGCACATTTCTTTTCATCTAGCACTGCTGGCAATATGCTAAGGAGGGTTTTTAAAAAGCATTTTCTTTCATTCAGTATGGATATAGCAAATAAATACAAATGTAGAACATAAATAAATGTACCATTTTTTTTTGGTAGAAGACCCCCAGAGAACTGACTTCCTATTTGAATTCCAATCTGACCTCCTGCAAAAAAAATAGTGCAAAGCATATTAAGAGTTATATCTTGTACCTGAACTTTTAAAGCAAAGCATTTAGCTAAGATCAAAGGACCTAGATACAACACTGTAAAACAAAGAGGATAGTCTCCTTTATCACATCAGAGAAAATAAAACAGGCTCCTCAAGAAAGCTAAAACAAATTATAGAAAGAGACGTTCTATTACAAATACACAAAGTTTGTAATCCAAATAACATATCTGTTTTCCTTGTTTCCCTCAAAACTCACTGCAAGAGATCCTAATGACTGCATAACAGCCCTTATTTCACTGCTGCACTAGATCTCAGTAATATGTGAAACAATACAGGAGGAATTCACAAAATGCAGGCGAGCCATTTATTGAGATCCTTGTGTAGAAGCTAGGTTATAAGAAAAGGTATGGAAGTGGTTAAAAGAGTCAAGGGTCTTCAAGCTTGATCCAATAATGGCTGCAGATATTTATGACAGTTTCTTTAGTGTCTAAGCATAGGGCCTTTTCTCAGGGACCAGATGGAAAGCCTCAGTCAGGGATCTAGACTTGCTTTAAAGCTGGGTACAAGAAGGTACCTCTGAGGGACAGTACAAGGGCCATAGCCTGAGCAGTAACCCAGAATTACCCTGACGAACCAGGTCTCCTATTCTACCCATCTACTCACTCAAATATTGTTCAAACTCATATCTTCTCTGCAGTAAACCTTAAGCATCATTCTGTAAAACTATTTGACCAAAGGTTTTTGCTACAACACCTGAAGCAAAGACTTTTGAGAGATGACAAATACTCTCGAGTGCTTTGATTCCTAGAAAAAGACTGACCCTTACCACCTGGGCTGACGTTCTAAGGTCTTGGATTTTATAAGTAAATACATAAAGCATTTCCTGTAAAAGTTGAAGGGCTACAACTTTGTTTTGTGAAGGACTGAATGCAGTTAGGATGTGATAACTGTGCTTCTAGCATATTGACTAATAGGTACCTTTAACCTGCCAAGTCTAAATCCTCACAGGATTTAAGTGATGAAATGACTAATATCTGAATCCTTATCTGGATTATGTGAATGAGCACTGTAGATGTTAGAGAATTTCTCAGTCAAAGCAGAGCTGCCTATGGAGTTTGCCCCAAGTTAAGCCCCCTTTTGCCTTATACAGGTGGTGAGAAGAGTTCACTCAGTCAAAACTGGATCCATAAGACCCAACTCACCAAACTGAGAGCCATACTGGTGGAAAAGGGGGAAATGCTGAAGTCAGGGGTGTGCCATAAGACCCAGTCCCCCACTTTGGTATTTGCATTCCCTGCTGAGCTTTTCCTCCACTGGGGAATCTCAGCCCATGTACTCCGTGAAAGCTGAACAACTGTCTTTGCCTTTTAAATATTTGGATTAGGAACACCTTTTTCAAATATAACTTCTGGCTGTGCACCATGTTAGCAGATTTATTACTTGATCCCACAGCTAAAGAGTGCCTGTCTGAAGGAATTCAAGTGCCTATCCCAAAGAGTACCCCAAAAGATTACTGGCTTTGGAGAAGAGGGTTCTGGGCAGCCCCACCATATCTAGAAGTTGTTGTGCAGTATCTGCAGTTTCTTTTAGCTCTAAGCTTTTAATTATTTTCTTATTTAACTTTGTGCTCAACCACTAGTGATATGCAAAGAAGTAATGTGGGACAAGTAACCATTATCCATTTCCTGCTTATCTTTGAGTATCTTAGATGCTAACATTAAGTAAATGTACTAACATTAAGGAAATGCATTTACATATTATAATTTATACGGATTATAATTGATGAAAATATAATTGGTGAAAAAATTGATACAGATCGGGTAAGAGAAATACCTCTTTAACTTTACATAATAGGCTAAGTTTGCTTTTACACATCCATAGGAATCTCAGCAGGCATAGAATCATAGAAGGTTTGTTTATTCTAGTGTGGGAACCTTTGTAACAGGGCAAAATAGATCTATACATGTATTTTGTTCTGTTAATTTTTCTCAAGGAAACAGCAGAAGCTTTTGTTTACTTAGCAAATACATCATTCCCAAGGAAATTCTACCTGCATTGGTTTGTTTAGAAATTACACAATGCCATGTTGTTTACTATTATAAAAATAAGTCTCTCAGTTGTAAGAAATTTACTATTTGATAATTTGGAAACTAACCTAATTTTTAAGAATATCTGGATGCATCCTGCAAAGTCTATACCAAGCTGGTAATTATTATTGCCATCAGTTTATAAAAGTTAATATTTGACACGAAATATAAAGGCAGGCACACAATTTTTGTGGAGATGGCATGGGGTAGGACCATTATTCTTTAGTCCAGATATCGGAAAGTATTTTCCACAGGGTGTGATTCAAATAAAGAGGTGTTTGTTGGACACTGTCTAATCACCACTCATTTTTCAAAGCAGTTTGTCAGATTAGCACTGCACAGGAGAAATAACTTTTTTTTTCTTGAATGGCTGGAAACACTTCTGACCAACACTGCGTAACTCCAAACACAAGTTTATACTCTACGAGAACGTTGTGTTTTCAAGTACAAAATAGATCAGCTGGTCAGTGTTTTAGTGTTTATTACACAAACTATAAAGCAGCCCTAAAATAAATTTGCACTTCTCAATGTTTTGAAAATGATATGCAAGATAAATTTACCTAGGCAATCTGTAGATTTTAAAATGTCCGTTGACAGGCCAAAAATTACTGTACATGAATAGGACTGGCTTGTCAAGCTTGTACTCCTGCAAGTAGTTCCAATTTGATTGGTTCCATGAACTTAACAGGATTATTCCTATTAATAAAAACTGCCAAGACCAGCCCTGATGGATATAAAATTGACAGGTGAAAAAACCACATCCAAAATATTGGATTGTGGTGTCGCATAAATTTCTTTGTCCTGCTCATACTCAATATCTGTAATTTATATAAGTATTTTGCATAGGGTATTATAAATTAGTTACTGCGTAATTAGTTACTGAAAATCCTTGCTATATGAATATTCCCTCCTGGTTTCTTTTGCAAAAGAAGTTGCAAGAAATGTTGAGAAATATGGTATTAACCCCCAGTAGGTGACAAAATACTGAAAAAGATTGACCAGTGGTCAGATCTAACAACTGGAAAATGTTGTGGTTCAGATTTTATAAGGACCATAACATTAATAATGAATTCTAATACAAAATACTACAGGAATAAAATGCTTTTCTAAGGCATATGCGATACTAAAAATCTGACATTTTAAGACACAAATAAGAGCTTTTTGGATTTGATCTTCAAGGCTACTTTCTATATGTAGTTATATACAGAAGTTTGAGGCAGTATTAAATTAAATCGGTCCAGTCAATAGACATTTAATATTAAATGAAAATATATGTAAAGAAATTTTGTCAGCCATCTCTTACATGAATCAATTAGTATAGTTGTTTAAAATATATTACTAGGTCTAAACAGAGTATTTTTTCTTTTCCCAGTAAAAAAAGAAAATTTCTTACCTATTTGATGGATACAGCAAAGTGCTAAGAGGAAAGCCCATTCTGGTAGCAATATCCCCCTGCCAAACCCCATCTTGAATGGAGTTTGGCACAAGGATGTTGGGTCTAAACTTGATCAGGACCGTAGTTCATCTGTGCTTTGTCGCTCTTATATAGAAGGTGGCTTTGGCTTCAGTCCCAGATTGATTCAGAGAGTGTAGAAAGGTGAGGTTTGGGGGATTTTAGCTAATGAACAGGTAAACAGAGGATGCTCTTCCTTCCTCAGAAACTGGCCAATGGTATTTGCATTTTGGGAGGAGTAAATACATTTATGTATGTACATTTTAATGTTCAAGCTAGTAAAGAAACGTAACTTGGTTGCAAATAAACGCAACTCCTCCTCCACAAATAACAGGTCCTGGAACAAATGTAATTTGGTTTTGTTTTACAGTTATGCAGATGGATGGCAAGCAACTGTTCTAAGTTGTTCAGTACTATAATTGATGCCAGTTAACTCCTTGGCAAAAAAAGCCACTGATTTCTGAAGTTTGTGGAATATTTCATAGGTGGGGACCCAGCATTAAGAAGGCCCTCCATGCTTATTGGAGCAGCTAATCTTGTGAAAAGAACAGAATAATAACCTTGAAGGGTCCTCCAGTCTCAGGTGGCCACTGAGTGCATGCCATGGAAACCCCTCTGTGTGACACTGACAGGCATTAGGCTGAGAGATTCATCTGAGAAAGATTCAGCCAGTTTCACCTACACCCAGCCTGCATTTGTTAGAAATGGCCTTAAACTTTGAAATCTACTTTTCAATTCTCTGGTGTTGCCATCTCATAGAAAATACCAGGAGTAATTTCAGCCAGCCAGCCTGTCTTGCACCAGCTTTCTAGGACTAAAAAGATTGATTATAGTCTGTGATCATTCTGACATTGTTTTAGAATCATTCCTGTTTAATTCTGTTCACATCTGCAGAGTTATGAGAACTACAAATTAGAGAAACAGGCAATGAATCAAGGGTATAAGGCTTGCCAGTAAAGGTTTAACAGACTTTTTTTTTTCCTGAACATTGACTTTTTGCAGTTTTGCTGGGCAATCATTTCAAAAGCAGGAACAAATGCATGCTACAATAAGCACAGACAGTATTTCTATTTCTTGTCACTTTATCTTTTTTAGCTTGACATTGGAGGTAGGATGAGTTGCTCTGGGCAGATTTCTGTCTATTTTTATTCTATTTCTAGGTCAATAGATCTTACTTTAATATAGCAAAAGATGGACAAAATTATTCAAAGTTAGTCAAACTGTTCTTTAAAACTGCTAGGTTTGGCAAAAACAGTTTCCAGTCCAGCACTTGGCATATACATCATTTTCCCTCAGTTCACCCTCAGCTTTAGCCTCCTCACAGTTTACCAGAGTGCAGGTAGCTGATGAATTAAAAGAATCTCCATCATAAAGAATGGAATGAAGGCTGCTGCTCAGTGGGGGATTTAGCCAGAGGAACCTGGGAGATATAATTTGGGATGGTGGAGCCTCAGGAATAAGAACCAAAAACCCCACAAAAACTAGAATGTATGGAGAGGCAGAAAGGACATTCTTTGGGTAAAACGGGAGTTTTACCTTCTACATGTCTGTAAGAGTCAGTTCAGCACTCTCTGCTTGTGTTTATCATTTCTGCTGAAGCAGGGGAAGGACACAAATTCAGGAGAGTGTTCTAATTGTAAAATGGGATCACAGCCATAACCTAACTCCCTTGGGTTCTTATAAAAATCCTACCCTGCAATTATACATTTTAAAATATTTCCGTAAAAGAATAGGACAGTATAATACAATATTCCATTCAGGTGTTAGTGAATTGAATGGTGTCATTTTCTTTCAATTTTTTCCAGTTCAGCCCCTATTCCCACTTCTGTTTAGCTCTAAATAGATCAGAGCCTCACTTATTTAGTAGTATAAAATAAATTAAAAATAGTTTCTTTATGGAATATTATCTGGATTTGATTTCTGGATTGAAATCAGTGAAAGCTTGCTATGGCAATATTGGGGTATATAAGTCAACAGTTTGGCCTTCTATGAGACATGTTCTCTGTCAAAATGTCCAGGATGTTTAATGAAGTTACATCTTCCTAATCAGTAGTAAGCTGTTTACTCACTCTAAATCTGTATCTTCATGCTTCAGCAAAACAGGAGAAAAGAAAATACTGCATTTCCTGCCCATAGAACATTGTTTTATTCTGTGCCAGTACTCATAATGAATATAAATTCATCTGTACACAGAGAAGGCAAATGATTTTTTGTTTACGTGACCAGTTAGCTGCATTAAACAAATATACTCTGGTCTCACTTACACAATTAGACAAGCCACCCAACAAACTTGGCTTACAGCAACCAAGGTGCATGTACCTTTAGCAATAGGCTGTTTGTGATGGTTAGAAGGAGCAGAGCTTGCCTCCCTTCTCAGCTACACCAAGCTCTGGTGCAACAGAAAGTCAGGATCTTCTCATGCTGCTTTGAAACATTTGGAGAGAGTTTCTTGTTTTCCACTGGGTGTACAAGAGCAAGGGAATACTGATAAAGGAATGAGCTTCCTGAGGGGGCAATCAATGCTTTACTTACTCATTTGGTAAAGGAGATGAAGATGTCCACACCTAGGATGATTAGGAGTGTCACTGGGGTCAAGGCTGCCTTCTCCTTTGTCCTGTCTCTTGTACTGGGATTGTTGCTAAGCAAAGTGCTAATATCTAACACTTCCTTTTTCTTTCTAAGATAGTTTTTAATTTTCGCTCTCATAACTCCTTGCCTCATAACTCCAAAGCAGTGCATGTCAGACTTGAATATCTTATTCCACTAAGCATTTAGCAGTGCACAGTGGTTGTTCAGAAGGCTGTCTTAGTTTTACTCCAAGGTGTTCTTCAAAAGATATTGCCCAGGAATTTTGCTCCAACCTTTTCAAGTTCTGAAATTGTCATGATTGCTACTGCTCAGACTTAGATTCTTGATCTCTAGGGATAGTCAGACATTTTCCAGTACTCAGCTCATTCAACTTTACAGCCTCTCTCTTCCTCCACGCCAAGGAGTGGATGAAATTGTTAATAACATTAACAGGTGCAGAAGAAATTCAGGTCACTCTGTTGAGTGGCTTATGAAATTTTGAAAGCTATCAGTTTTTTTGGTGTTTTACTCATTGCTGGGGAAATAATGTCTGTAGATGAAAGTATCACAAAAAATACAAGGGTTTAAGCAAACATGTTAATTGGTCACAGAATTGCTTCAAGTAGTTCACGTAGATTTAAAAAAAAGTAGTTCAAGGACTTTTCAGTTTCCCAGATAAAACACTGAAAAAAGCTTACACGGGTAGGGAGGAGCAAGCTCTCACCTACAGTTGTATGAGGGGGAAGAAACCCCAGAAGCAGGTTTTGAAGTGTTTTAATAAGAGAAAATTAGCAGCTGTTTTTACTGTTTATTTGTATCAGGAATAGGCCAAGGGACCACAGTTTTTGGTATTGGCTGGCACTAAAACAAAGCACTTTCATTTCCAAGAGGAAATTTTCAGGGAAGTGATGAAGGCATTGTTTATTTATTTATTTATTGTATTTTTGTCTGTTTTTCTTATTTTTAATGTGTGAAGTTCTCAGTTTTAATGCGTGAAAAACTAGAAGCTTGCCTTGACATCTCAGTATTAATTCCCATGGCTATTAATTCAGGATAGATCTCTAGAGATGATAGACACCAGATATTGGAAAGTTATTGGAAGTCATTGGAAGTTAACTGGAATAGCCAAGGATATGGCTGACAAATATTCTTCTCTCATTTTGATCTTGTATCAAAAATCTGTACCAATGGATTGATCACTAAAAGTACCTCTTGTAACAGTAAATCAAATAATTCTGAGGGTAGATATAATATCTCAAATTTTACCTTTTTTCTTGCATAGAAGTAGGGGCAAAACATGAGACATTGATTATACTGGTTTAATCTAAAATTTAAAATGCCAGATAAAATGTTAATATCATATATACTATAAATATCATAATTACAACCTGAAAGTATATCATATAATATGACCGTGGCAAAGGTAAGCATTCAGAATTTAGATAGTGGTAGTAGTAAGGCTATTAGTGAAAACCAAAATAATTAGCCTGTGTTCAAATTACAGCTCCTGTACAGTTCAGAACATGCACCTCCTCACAAATGTGATACACCAGGGACAGCTGGGACCAGGGTTTTGTGCCCAGTTTGGGTTTGTGCCCAGCCTTTGTGCCTCATATCTGTGAAGTCATTGCTTGCCATGTCAACTGGCAAAAGGAAAGGACTGGATTGGTCAGAGAAGAGGCTATTGTGGTGTGGAAAGTAATGTACGTAATGACAGCCTGCAGTTAACGTCAAGCGCAGTTGGTATTAACTTAAGCAGAGGATCCGGCACACCCTTTCCCCAAGCTCTGAAGGGGTTTAGTTGCTCTCCTCAGCTTGTCCTGCTCAAGCTTTTCTCACCTGTCTCATAGCCTCAGTTATTCTTTCCTTCCATCAGTCTACAGGTTACTCCCCAGAGTTCTACCTTCCAGCCCTGCCCAGGGATTCACTCTCCACCCTTTCTTTCAATGACTTGTCAACTTTCCCACAATAAATATGTGCACTGCCACTGTGGAAAAAATGGTGGATGCTCTCTGGCCATGGGCTCCTTTTCCTAGAATAAATTATAGACTCTGGGTTTTTTTAGTATAACATGTCACACCACTTGAGAAATCTCATAGGGGTTTCTCCAGAGAAAACAAGGCTGGAAATTGTGTGGAGAGAGAATTAAACCCTAGCAGTGAATGGCAGATGAGCTCTGTGTTATATACTGTTATCACTTTTTACTTTATTTTAATTTTAATTTTAAAACTGGTTATGCAAGGTACTATGGAATGTGGAAGAAAACTTTCTATGAAGATTAGATTGTCTAAATGGGGAAAAAAAGTGAGAGCTAAGAGCAGTGAAGGTTAGAAGTAATGAAGTAACTTGTCTCAGTTGTCAGCAGTATTAATCAATGTTCCTTAATTGAAGAGTGGCACTTTAAGTGTGTGGTTATATTAAAGATTGTCCAGTCCCAACCCCTGCTGTGGGACACCTTCCACCAGGCCAGGTTGCTCAAAGCCCCATCCAACCTGCTCTGAACACTTACAGGAATGGCACGTCCACAGATTCTCTCAGCAACCAGTTCCAGTGTTTCACCACCCTCACGGTAAAGAATTTCTTCCCAACATCTAATTTAAACCTGTCTTCTTTCACTTTGAAGCCATTCCCCCTTCTCCTATCTCTTTCTGCTCTAGTAAAAGCTCTCCGCCAGATTTCTTGTAGGCCTGTTTTAGGGACTGAAAACCTCCTCTAAGGTCTCTCCAGAGCCTTCTCTTTCCCAGGCTGAGCAAGCCTCTCAGTCTTTTCTGACAGGAGAGGTGCTCCAGCTCTGATCATCTTTGTAGCCCTTCTCTTGACTCGTTCCAACTGGTCCATGTTCTTCTTATGCTCCAGAGATGGGTGCAGTGCTCCAGAGCTGGATGCAGTTCTCCAGATGAATCCCCTCCCTTGACCTGCTGGCCACACTGCTTTTGACAGCCCAGGATGTCACTGCTTTGACATCTGGAATGTCAAGCTTCTCATCTGCCAACACCCTCAGGGCTACTCTTGATGCATTCTCTGCCCAGACATGTGGTGAATCACTTTTACCACATTTATTTAAGGCCATGTTGAATGTCCTTTGTTCATTGTTGTATTGGTTTTGTGTGGCAAAGTTTTCATAGCAGGGGGGCTATAGGGTTGACTTTCCCCACATTCCATAGAGCCAAGAGAGCCATAGGGCTCCAAGAGGGACCTGCCTCTGGCCAAACTGAGCCCGTCAGTGATGGTGGTAATGACTCTGGTGGGACAATGTATTTAGGAAGTGAAAATAAATGACTCCACAGAAGATTGCAGCCAGAGGAGTGAGGATATGTGAAACAGCCCTGCAGGCACCAAGGTCAGTGCAGAAGGAGGGGGAGAAAGTGTTCCAGGTGCTGGAGCAGAGATTCCCCTGCAGCCCATGGAGGTCCCTGGAGGAGCAGAGATCCACCTGCAGCCCATGGAGGACCCCACACCAGGGCAGGTGGATGCCCAAGGAAGGCTGTTTCCTTGAGGGAAACCTGTGCTGGAGGAGTCTCCTGGCAGGACCTGTGGAAGCACCTAGAGAGGAGCTCACACTGGGGGAGTGATGGGCACATGGCCCACAGCCACGGTCAACCCAGCCCAACAGGGCACTTAATTCAGCTGAAGGCATAACTTTTCCATTGTATATAATGAATATCTGTTGCATGAAAGCTTCTGGGTTTTTCACCATCAGTATTTGCTTGGTTCTCACAGTGTTAGGATGATGTTTATAGCTCTCACTTGGTTCATCTGGCTGGATTTCAGCTTTGTTTTCCTCTTCTGCTTAGTGCTGACTACACCTTTCTGGACTAATATCACCACCAATGCTTTGTTATCTGGTTGGCACTTTGTTATCTAGTTGGCACTATTGTGGGTTTGTCTTGCCTGTGCATCTTTTCTTTATTTCATAAAATGCTTATTCTTTTTTATATTGTTAACATACATGAGCCAAAACTGACTTTTGAATCCTTGGTGAGAGACTTAAATACAGTTTGCATTTCTTTGCCTATTTCAGAATCTGCTGTTGAACACATTTTGGTGTACTTTTCCTTGTGAGGCTTTCTCAGTGACACTTGATGAGTCACTTCTGCACATGTTCTTTGTAAAACTGTTCAGATTTGAGCATGCTCATCAGTGCTGCACATATTCTCAAAGCTTGACAGACTTAAGATTGTGCCCATATGGGCAGGTAACTTTTAACTCAGTCTGAAGATTGCATGAGAGGTTCAGGCTCTAAGTTTAATTCTTATCTGCAGTGCTGACTGCGTTTAGGCAGCTCAGAACTTCTGTCTGAGTAGCCAAGCTTATCATTCTGGATCTCCTTTTCAGTGGATGTCCTGGCTCCAAAATTCCATCACCCTTTTGTGCAAGATTATCCATTGTGAGTTTATTATTTTCTATAGTTTTGCAAAAAATCGTATGTGGTTTATGATTTTTTGTTCCTCCAATTCTTGGGTACATGAATATATGATTTATGTTTTACAGATGACATTTGTGGCTTGAAATTTTTTGGAGGGAGCTTCTAGGCCTTCATGCAACTTCCTATCTTGTAACACATCTAAATGCTGCAGTACCAGCCTTTTACTACTTATTCTGTTTCCATCTTTGTTTTCCTAACTCATTTCTATGTAAATTTTAGAGATCATCTTTAATTGTTAAAATTCACCATGAGATTGTTAAATGTGCTTCTGCCTGTTCAGGAACAGGGAATCACTGTTTTACTTTAATTCCTTTTCTTATATATAGTCATCTTGCATCAAGTGCTTCCTAAAAGTAGGATTTTCCAAATCCCTAGGCATTGTCATGTATATAAGACATCAAACTGCTGCCACTTCCATGAAGGAGAGGGACTGTGACCCTTGTGGCTGTGACTGTACTGCTCTGTTAAAATGCTCTCCTTATTTTATCTGTTAAAACACTGGTAACTATCAGAGAAGACAAGAGAGCCCAGCCTGGTGCTGGGTACCCCACCTGCTCTCTGAGGGTGTTCTGCAGTCAGCAAACAGAATAAGAGGGGCAAAGCAAGAACAGGGGTAAGCAAGCTTCTGCTTTCCACAGATCAATCTTTATTTTAAGACCAAGCAAGAATGACAGCAAACTGCTGCCTGCCACTGCTGGGGTAAATAAAGCAGTTGAACTGATTTTCAAACCACTTTCAACTCACTTAAAGTACTTAGTAAATAAAATCTGGTTATTTCTACCTATGTTGGTGTATGAACATGGACAGGACACAAATCAAAGTAAAAATCTCGGTATTTCTTTGACTGCACTGCTTGACTAAGTTTAGTTGCAACAAGAGGTTTCCAAAGCAATAGATCTGTACTGTTTGCTGTTATTATTTTACTGCTGAGGTGAGTCGCAATTTTAACTATTGTTCTTTATAAACAGAAAGAACATGCAGAACAACTCACACTTAGTTTAAATTAATTGCCATACTGAATATGCTATTTAGGGCCCAGTCAAAGCAGAATGTTGATGGATCTCAGGCAGTCTGTTTATTGTAGCTGAAATAAGCATTTAGATCTGTTAACTCTATTCTTTTGAGCATCTAAATAATGAGTAATAGCAAGGTAGCTTATTAAAGTGCATTGCATATAGAAGTGCTTGAAATTTCTATCATAATGGAAAAAGGAGGATACAAATCTTTTCATTACCTTTATCTTAGGGGTATCCCATACCTATACTGCATACTACCCGTAGCTGCAATGAGATAGTGTAGCTCATTGTTTATGTAGAGTACATAATAAAGTACATTATGAATAATGTACGTAATAAAGTACGTAATAAAGTTCATTATGAATAATTGAATTCATATAGCCTGTACTTTGCACTAAGATGAAGTTATTTAAGGAACTTGTCATCCACAACTTGTCTCTTGTTGGGGTAGGTAAAACAGTTGAACTGTTTCAAACCACTTTTAGGAAACAAAAACTGGGTATTTCTGTTTAAGTCTGAGTCTGGATGTGGATAGGACACAATTCACAATAAGAATCTTGATTTATAATGCTACAGAAATGTTAACAGAAAAAGTATCAAAATAAATTTGCTCTAATTCAGAATCAGAGTAATAGTGTGATATCTAGCAGGAATCTGATCAGTCTCTCACAGAGGTGGATATCACAGTCTGCTGAAAGTTAGGAGTCCTTAGATTTGCTGTCAGCTTCATGATGTAGAATACCAATGTGCAAAATTTCTCTGTCTGATTTCCATCTCCATCCTTGGCTAAATATTTTTATTATAAATGTTGCAAGAAGAAACTAAAAAATTCTACATTTACATCCTATTCTGACAGGAAACCACCAGTGGTTGCTCCTAGAGTAAAAAACCTAATTATTGAAAATTATAATTTTAAATGCAAACCCTTTTTCCCATATTCTGGTGTGCTGAGGGTAGGAATGAACTCTTCTGCCTGCAGTGACTTCATTATACCTTGCCACTAAGAGCAAATTAAAGTGCCTTTGACGTTTCCTAATCTGAGCAAAGTACCTAATGCTGTCTTGTTTCACTCATGGAAGAGAAGTTCTTCACCTCTTGAGATTCTTTTATGTAACAGAATATAATGTTGGATTAAAATAAACCCAACTTAATTGTGAAGGGTAAGGTGGTCTCAACCTCAGACCTTGCTGTATACACATCTAGACATTCCAGTGGTTTTTTCCCATTTAGTGCTACTTATTTCCTAACAAAATCTTGCACATATCAAGATCAAAGACAAGTAAGACTTTGGGAAAGAATTTCCAGTTTGACCAGTCATGAAAGGACTGAATGAGCTCATTCTGTACATAAGAGACATTAGCTGTACCCAAAAAGATATCTGGCTCTAGAATTATTTACTAGGATATTTGTGGATCAAACTCATATGAAAGTTCTGAATGGAGCAAAACCCCTGGCATGTTATATTTTGAAACCAAGGAGAATTGAATAGAATGTCAAGAAACTCTCATGGTTGGTCTTTTGGGCGTACCCGCTAATTAGTCACTATTCCAGCTAATATTTGCTCATAAAGTGAAAGGAACACAAGTATATTTATGCATGTGAATTAGTCAGTTCTATACAAAAATTTATTTAAAAAAATTTTCCTCAGACCATTTTTTATTCAAAGGCTGTTGAAAATTAATGTGGGAAAGTGATTCCTATGGGCTTAGAGGCAGGAAGATTATCTGAATTGCTTTAATGAAGAATGCCTTGAGAGAATAACTGTTTTTGGGTATTTTTTTCTGTGGTCCAGAAATCCAGATAATGAAAGTCATGAAAAGTTCTACGCAAATTTATATTTTTTCTTAAATTATGCTAATTTGCTAAACCATAAGAATTTGCAGTTGTACTTTAGTGATTAACCTTCTTCCTAGCTCTCTTCTATCCTCTGCTTTTCAGAGCTGGGTTAGAATTTAATATATGTAGAACATTATTCACCTCCCACTGAAATCCGTGATAAGACTTCTAAGGAAGCTTATATAAATTTCATTAATCCTTTAATAATGTATACTTTGATTATGATTGTATCCTTTCCCATGCTGCCTTACTAAGTGGGCAAAGTGCTCTCTATCCCAAGGCGATGCATAATGCAAGGTATAATCACAGCAGCTGAATGATTGCACATCTACTGCTATGAGTCAATATCTTGAACAAGCAGCTATACATTGGCTTGAACATCACTGACTCCATTTTTGATTTGCTCTTGAGTGTTTCTTATATCTTTACTTCATAGCACTGCCAGATGAGATTACACAAGATTTTTCATGCAAAGACACTCTTTCCAACTGCTATGGCTTTGTCAAAATTTTAATTTCTTAAAATTTCTTTTCTAAAAACCTAATTTCTTTAGTTGACACTTTATAGACTTTTGATCCACTTGCGCCTAGTCTTTTATGAAGGAGGAGGTGGAAATACTTCAGTGAGAACACAGAAAGAGTATAAATTGCTTGATATATCATTTAACAAATTGCATCATCATGGAATTTGATGGGGACTTGTTTATGTTTGAAAATCATTCTTTGCCAACTAAACTTGGAAACCAAACACTTTTCCATTAGAACTGACCAGAAATCAAGTTGTTCATGCGACTGCTGATGCCACTCTAGGGTGTTGCATTTAGCTTAGAGAGATCCTGGTATTTCTATTGTGTGGTAAAGCATTTAATGGATGCCAAATCAAACTCTTAACCTTTCTGCAATTCAGCAGGAAAGTAAACTACACACTGGGAAACAGAATCAAACCCTTCTGATAAACATGTTTGCTTTGCTAATAAGTTTGAAGGTTTTTTTTTACCCCAACACTAATGTAAGACAAGAACAGTAAGTAAGTTGATGTTGGTTTTAACCAGGTAAGAACTCCTTTCACCTTGATAATCTAGTATAAGCATGTCCATAAGTACATGAGAGAAAATGTCCATCCAAACCAAAATCCCATTTGTGGCTGTGGCCAACAGAATGTCAAGGAAAGAGCTGAGCAGGCACAATGTGATAATTCTGATGAATACCCTTGAATGCTGCACAAACATGGCTCAGGGGAGCTTGATGTGAATCCTTTGAGAGCACTGTCTCTATTGATTTCTTGTTGGTTTTGTTGTTGTTATTATTGTTTTGTTTGTTGTTATAAAGGGCATATGGATCATGGTTGCAGGCCATAGAGGAGAAGCAAACAAAATGGAACTTAGAACACCTTTAACTTGCTTTAAAAGTTCTTTAAGACTTTCTGTTGCAGCTCAGCTGTTTCTGCCACATGACTTTTTACTGCATCTTTTTGATTTGGCCTTTGATGTTGCTGTTACTGGATCAAGAGCATGCCAGCTTTTTCTTAGGGAAGCAAAGGGGAGGTGGAAAGTGCAGCACTGCCAGGGAGAGAGGGGAGAAGAAGAATGTGGGCATTGGGGATCATACAGAGAGAACAGCTGGAATGGATGAGTGAGGAGGCAGAATGCAGAAAGGTGTCAGAGGGAAGTGGGTACATGTGGATGCGTGGGGAAGCTGAGATCGTGTGTGAGGTAGCAAATGAAAAAGTAAATTAGATATATCACTATTTGACCTCCAGATCCTGGAGACAAAGTAAATAACACACAATTAAAGATACTGGCTGGCCTTTGTGACCAAAAGAGTTAAACAACTTAGTATAAAGAAATCCTTTCTGTGCTGTTCTGGGCAAGCCATGAAAAGGACGTCATGCTTCTGAATTTTATTTGTCTTGGAGGTGGTGCACGGACATCCTTGTGTCTCAGAGTCTCCTTTAGATGACATTGCTTGCTGGAGTTTAAGAAAAGTTTCTGTCACTGGTCAACTTTGATCCCTCCCTCTGTTTGATGACTGCTGTTTACTCCATGAAAACTGTGACTACTGTCTGAAAACTAGCAGAGCAGGGAACACACTACAGAAATAACTAGCAAAATCCTGGTTTCAAGTAGTGGTCTGTTTCCTTTAAGCTCCATAAACAGCACAGGTAACATTAGATGCTTATTACTGCTCCCTCTCTCCTCTCTTCCGTGTCTTTATGTTACCTTTTATCTCTAAGAATTCTCACGTTTCTTGTTTGTACAGTAGAGCAGAGAGTAATTCTATGCTCTTCTTCTACAAGCACCACCATGGCTTAATAAATATCTGAATAAATAAAAATAGGACAATGTGGAGAGATGTAAACAAAATTAAACTCTAATCTAGTTTGGCAAAGCATGCATGTGCATATTTCAAAGAATTGATTGAGCATAGGATATTATGGTGCCTAGCACAGGAAAATCCTGGTCCATGTGAGTGGAGTTCTTAGCTGTTGGGGTAAAGCTAATGCCAAAGCATGCAGTTAGTTTATTCTGAAAAGCCTGTGTTCTTAAATTACCTTTCTGAACAAATATGTGGATTAAAGTTGGGTTTTAAATAGACTCTGACTTTACAGACTTCAGTAATCCCAGTTGTTCCAACACAGCTATTCATGAATTTAGAGTTTTATAAATTCTTAAGAATGTTGCTGAGTTGACACCTGAGAACAAGTGTCAGGCACGAAATGAAAATGTTCTTAATGAAATGCAGTCAGAAAATTGCAAAAAAAATACACCAGACAAGGAAGAAAAAAAGCAAAACAAAGAGGGAAAGAGAGTAGACAGACTAGGATTGCCATTTCCTTTTTACTCATTCCTTCCTCTAAAGAAATGTTACTTATGCTGCTGCATGATTTTTCCAGAAATACTTCAACTAAAGCTCCTAATCCTTGTTCTGTTTCTCCAGCCTTTGCACAGCTCCCAAACAGACTGTCTTGATTACTTCTATTGATCTTTTCATCAGAGAGTACATTTTTGATGAGGATTTACTTTATCCACCAACAATTATTTTACAAGGCTCTGATCTGTCAGCATGTGCATTGTGTTGGGGTAGAGTCAAGACCATGCTTCAAGGACATTTTTAGGCAGCAGGCTGAAGGTAATACAACTCATCCACAATGGCAGTCTCTGTCTGACTGTTTGCTCTGTATAGATTCAGTTTGTGTGACGCTGTTAAATACCCAAGCCTTTGTCAAAATGAATAGGAGATTTATTATCTGAGATAAAATGACAGCTACTCCCAACCTCTGCAGAACTTAAAGAGCAAAGCAGTTTTTCCAGTTAGAAGAACTTTGTCCCCTACCAGCAGCTAATGACATTACATGCCTGGATAGAAGTGGAGGACCCTGAAAATTCCTGTCATGAAACCTGATTCAGTAAAACAAGCAACCATCACAGCCCCAAACACACCAATGTTAACAGCAGAGGGACCAATCTTTTCTGCAGGGAGCAATCCCTGGAGACCCAGGCCCCTTGCTGTTCACAGCTGAAATGCTGACTGCTTGTTTAGAGTTTTACGTGGTTGCTGGCATATGAGCCTTATATGCAGTGTAGTGAAATGTACATGTAACACTACAGGAAGATAAAAAATAGCAACATATATATCTCACAGTAGTAATACTGATTGTCTGGAATGTTTGCAGTGGAACAGAAGTCCAGGGAGAAAGCCAGACTTGGAACATATTTCTGATATAATGCAGGGTTTTTCTTCAAGTGTCAGTGATGCTAATGTTTTTTTCTGGAGCTGACTGTGGGCCAAATTTTGTCCCAGCTGTGCAAATCCAGTCTTCTGGCTTCAGCTGAACAGGCTAGGAGAGTAGGATTTGGCTGGACTACACCACTTCCTGAGGTAGACATACCTAGGAAATAACACTCTAAGCTGACTGCAGGTCTGCTGTGCCAAAAAAGCTTGCCTAATTTTTCTAATTATAAATAAAACATTGCCACTTCCTATAAACCTTGTATGGAATTTGACTTCGATTTGAAGAGGGAGAGCTGGACAGACTTCAGAGCAGTAAGGGTACAAGTAGCTCCACTGATAGTAAGAGGAAAAAATCTGTTTGAAATAAAAACAACAGCAGACAACAAACCTGCACTTTCCCTGTAGACCCTTTCCCTTCAGGGACCCTTGGGCACAAACTGCAGAAAGTACACTCAATGTGAGAGTTTATATGCATATCAATGCAGATTGCCTGGCACAGCTGAAGTGTCTGAGTCACATCCTAGATGACACAGAACCTTTGGGGAGAAAGGAACAAAATAACCTCTTGCCTCAAGCAAAACACTCTGTTTGCTATTTTGTTTTATAGAAGCTAAGGCTGACAAGATAGACCGATGATCTTCAATGCAACTACTGACCAGGGAATAAATCAATGCACAGCTATGAAACTTCCTATGTGATTCTAAAAGCAACTCTTTCTATTTCCTGGAGACTAATAACAAAATTTCTTCAGAAAAGTGAAAGCTTACAAATTTAATTTAAAATATAAACACACACTCTGAATAAAAAAAAAAAAAAGTTTGCAATATGTATTTCACAACTTTAAAAAGTAGTATGTCAATAATCAGAATTAAAGTCAGTAGCCTATATCATGTAACAGAAGCAAGGCAATATAATCATAAGTACAAATATGCATTAAGATACATGATACAATGGATATTAAGAATGAAACAAAGAATAAATAACAAGACAGACATAGCCTCAAGGAACACAAGCAGGGATAGAATTGTTCTTGCAGTTAGGTGGAAAACAGGCTGTCCTTGTGTATGTTCTGTCATTTCCTTGTAAGCGACATGTTTGATCTTGACAGTCATTACTTTTGCAGTCAGGATTCCTGAGTTCGTTGGTATGACACATCAGATTCTCAGCAGTGCCAGAACAGTTTGGCACACTCTGTGGAGAGGACTAAGTGCAGCTTTGAGCCTTCCCTGTAGTGTCCTGACTCAGGCCATCATCTGAGCTAACAGAATCCTCAGGCTTGTCTGAAGATCCTGTGAACAGAGCAGGGATGTGCTCCCAGAAGAGACCAGGAGAGCATCTGCTAGGACACAAAACACAGGACCAATGCAACCAGGCACCCAGGGCACACCAGCAAAACCTGCTGATAAAAACAAAGGGCTTGGGAAAAGGACTCACTTTCAAAACCAGCGGCATACACTTTACTCTTTCTTCTCTTTTAATCTTTAGAGAAGATAAACCTGCACCAAATCCCAGTGACGTTAGAAACTTGACTTTATGGAGAATGGTGGAGCAGTTTGCTTTGTTCACCTGTGTATAAACACTGTGTGTCTACCAGCTGTATAAATACTGTGTGGCGTGTGCTTTGCCACAGGGGACACAGGATGGAGCCAAGGGTATTGCTCAGCCCTGTGTGCAGGGGCTGAGAGGGGCTGACCTCAGGGCTGCAGCAGGACCAGGACACCCCTCCTGGGGCCTCAGGGGTGCTGGGGACCAGTGTGCCAGCAGCACTTTTCAACCGTTCACATGCAATCTTGGGCAGAAGTCAACAGGTTACCTCACTGAGGGGGATTAACCGGTGCTTCACTAAATTATTTTGAGGTGGAGAACTTGTGATTTCATTCACAGTGCATGTTTGCAGTAGAGGATGGGCTTGTTCTGATCCAAATTCCTCTCTGGAAAATAGAAGGAAGGAACTAAGAAAGGTAAAAATAAAGTTCCAGTCCATTTAGGCACAATCTTGGTTGCTGTCCCAGTAGCAGAAATGCAGCAGAGCATTCTCTCAGAAGGGGTTTCCCAAGAGGCAGGAGTATCAAGCTGCAGGTAGATTCCTTGTTGTGTTTCCCCTGGAGAAGTGAGGATGCTGGTGAATTGCCATCCTTGGAGCAGTCAGTGCCCTGCATGTGTGGCACAGGGTGGTGCCAGCCCCCCTCTCCATGGGGGTGCACTGACAGAAATCCCACTTGGCAGCCCCTCTCTCTGGAGTCAGACAACCCCTCACATTAAGGTGGACACAACCTCCTTCTTCCTGGCCTCTCACAGCTCCTGTACTGCCAATGTTTTGCAGCATCTTCAACAGTTTGTGATAGCCATGGGGGTGTTTTGAGTGGGAAAAACTCTCATAAGAGTGGTTGCTCTCTTTCTCCCCTCCCAAAAAGCTCTTACAGCATGGATGAACTGGTTGTGGCACATTCAGGTAAATTTGTTTCATCTCGTACTGATTACTCTGAGTCCTTGTAAAAGGAGCTTTCAAAGAGCTGTGTGGGGCACAATGTGGTTAGATTATATATTATTTAATGGTATTTGTGACTGAATTGTATGAGATATTATTTGTAATGTGTTAATTATATTTTTATATAAGCTTTTAAAAACCATAGTTGACAGGATTGAAGCAATTTGCTACTGGGTGACTTTATTATGGGCATATTATTTCTGAATCCTTAGTTTGGCCACATCAACAGGTCAGATTAATCTCAGTTAGCCTAAAGTGAATTGACAACTAAGAGAAATAAACCTGACCTCAGGAAAATGGCTCCCCCTTTATCTTCACTATCATCAATGCAAGAAAGATTCTGATTCTCATGCTTTGTGTTTAATTTCCAGCATACTAAGGCCTGGTGATCTTGTCATGTGTGCTGGAAAAATCATGTAATAACACCAGCATTATTATACCAGAATGAATGAGCCAAGGTAGGGTAAATTCTCTGTGTCTCTGGTAATTTTTAACCATTGTATGTCCTCGGATGTGCTTCCTCAGTTGGTTATGGTAATGCTGAGGCATCTGGGATATTCAGGGATCTTTTCAGCTGGGTGGATGAACTGTAAAAAAGCCATTTATGAATTTTCCTGCAAGTCTCAGAGATGAGTCAGGCGCATATTTGTATTCTCCTGTGAGTTAAATTGAGATCCTGCTGGTATCCTGTCCATTGTAGTTACATCACTTAATGCTGAGAAGTTTTTCCATGTGTCTTGGAAAGCGCAGGCTGGCCCTGATGGCCTTGTGGTTTAGGGTCATGGTTTCATGTGAAATTCTGCTTCTTTGGTACTGAGGCAGAGGAGCTCATGAGCCTTGTGAACTTTGCAGGAGTTGAGTGGACTCGAACTGTTCTTTGCCCTTTCTCTGCATTTACTCTGGGCCTGGAGAGCTAAGAAGTGGCAGAGGAGAGTAGATCACACAATATTTTAATCAGCTGAAGCCTTCCTTGTGCCAAATAAGTGACTGATAATTTAAATCTATTTTATAGTGCAGCAGTGTCACAAGAGAATATAGCCCATACTGGTCACTTTAATCAACTCTATCCCAGGCAAACTCAGCACACAGTAACTAACAAACTTTATTTTATAAAAGCCCAGATAATATTGGAAATCTGAAAGTTGATTAGGTTGAAAATTTACTTATGATGGAATCTCATCTGGGATCGAAATATTGTTTATTGAAATACTGTTCAGTAAAATCCTGTACAGTATTACTGAGGATGCACAACATTGCTCCCATAGCTTCCTTACTAAATGTAAAAGTTAGATTAAGTGTACTGTGACAGCTTCTTTATTATGAATGCTGTAAAACTACTCCTTGCCATGAAGTATGTGAGATGATGTTTTGCATTATCTTCAGTTGACCAAATTTAGTGCAATTACAATACTCATTTCCTTTAAAATAGCAGATATCTGAATAATGGACCTTAATTACCATTAGAATGAGGTCATAAAGCACAAAAGCATTGATAGCAGAGCAAATGATAAAACTATATCAGGTGGAATAATCTCATTCTTCAGAATACAGAGCAACCAGCAATTAATGTGAATAAGAAATTCAGTTCTGTTGTGTCAGGAGGACATTCCATGAAGGTGTTTATTATGGCTTTTCTGCAGATTTTGATGTTATGGCTGTGTTGCAGTTGGCAGCTGTGTGCTTTGGTAGTTGTGACATTAAATAATGAGAGAAAGCTCAGTTTTGGCCCCACAGCTCTCTAGAGATCAGGTAATTTGGACTGAGAGTTTTTGACTGACTCCTCACTGGGTGAGGGAACAGCTGCAGAGTCCTCATCTGATATTCTCTGAAACAAAAGCCAGTTTCAAATTTGCCTTGGAATTATGCTCCTCTCAAATATTTCTGGCTTTCTTTTTCTCTTTCTTTTCTTTCTTTCTTTCTTTCTTTCTTTCTTTCTTTCTTTCTTTCTTTCTTTCTTTCTTTCTTTCTTTCTTTCTTTCTTTCTTTCTTTCTTTCTTTCTTTCTTTCTTTCTTTCTTTCTTTCTTTCTTTCTTTCTTTCTTTCTTTCTTTCTTTCTTTCTTTCTTTCTTTCTTTCTTCCTTCCTTCCTTCCTTCCTTCCTTCCTTCCTTCCTTCCTTCCTTCCTTCCTTCCTTCCTTCCTTTCTTTCTTTCTTTCTTTCTTTCTTTCTTTCTTTCTTTCTTTCTTTCTTTCTTTCTTTCTTTCTTTTCTTTCTTTCTTTCTTTCTTTCTTTCTTTCTTTCTTTCTTTCTTTCTTTCTTTCTTTCTTTTTCTTTCTTTCTTTCTTTCTTTCTTTCTTTCTTTCTTTCTTTCTTTTTCTTTCTTTCTTTCTTTCTTTTTCTTTCTTTCTTTCTTTCTTTCTTTCTTTCTTTCTTTCTTTCTTTCTTTCTTTCTTTCTTTCTTTCTTTCTTTCTTTCTTTCTTCCTTCCTTCCTTCCTTCCTTCCTTCCTTCCTTCCTTCCTTCCTTCCTTCCTTCCTTCCTTCCTTCCTTCCTTCCTTCCTTCCTTCCTTCCTTCCTTTTTCTTTCTTTCTGTCTGGTTTGGTTTTGGGGGTTGTTGTTTGTTTGTTTGTTTGTTTTGTTTCTTTGGGAGGGTGCGTGTTTTGGGTTTTTTTTGTTATGTTTTGGGGTTTTTTGGTTTTTTTTTTTGTTTGGATTTTTGGTTCTTGGGGTTTTTTTTAAAGTCAGTGAATCCCAGTGAATCCTTATAGCTAGGCTGGTGCAAATGCAGAAGCAATGGTTTAGTTTCTGGACTGACTACTAAGACTTCACACATTTTTATTTTGTGAGACTAAGAGTGTGACATGTCCAGAGTTACTCTATTTAAGAGTTTCATTTTTGACTGCCTAGACAGCCTCTGCTTTCTTAAAACAGAAGGAGGCAAAGTGGGGTTTTATTTGTATGCATGGTTGTAATAGGAGGAGAGTAGTTAGAGGCAGGCAGTTTCTGTCTATTTAAGAAAACCTAAACCAAATTATTTTAATAGTGGAAACATTTTCTGGTTACTCATTATCAAATTGTAGTTATAAATAGGAGTTATAATGAATGCCAAAAGAAATCAGAAGCTCAAGGAAAAAGATAATTTTTGAAACTGTAAGGAACAAAGGAAAATTTCACAGTCATGACCACTGCATCCTCTGCAAAATGGTACTTCTTGTGCATTTATAATTGTTTTATTATCACATTAATAATATTTGAATAGAACTAGTGTCCTCTTCTGTTATAAACTCTGTCTTAATCTGACTTGTTGCCAGAGAGGAGCTTTTTCTTTTACAATGGTTAGAACAAATCCTACTGAAGAAGTAAAAAGCTTTCTTCTTTGAGATGGGTTTTTACTATTATAAAGTGTGGCTTCCATTTTTGAGTTCTCTGTTACCAGCCCAGCTCCTGAGTCCTTCAACAGCAGTTTTGGTTTAACACTGTCTTGCTTTAAGAGTCAAATGAATTACTGGAAGTGGATTCAAAGCTGGAATCTGAATAGACATATGATTTCAGGTTATAGTTTATATGTTGCTGACAAAGCATAATTGAAAAGTGATTATTAGTCATTTGTTATTTACACTGCAGAGTTTTAATGTGTTGTGTGAAGAAGGAATAAAAATAAGCTGGTCATGAAAAAAAATTGAGCTACATAACAAGAAACCTGAGTTGAGAGCAAAGGTATGAATGCCCATAATTCAATTCAAATTAATTCAATATTGAAATTAGAGAGTAAAATTTTGAATGGTGGTGGTTTTTTTCAGCTGGAATAACTTCTAAGTGAAATATTTCTCTGCTTCAACCCATTTGTGTTCCAACAACGATCAGATTAAAAAAAAATTAAGTGATATATAAACAAATCTTGTTATGTTATGTGAATGGATGCTTGTAGATTCAGGAGCAAGTTAATGGCAGAGTTCATCCTCAGCATCTGAAAGTAAGGAATTGTTGTGTGGCTCACTTTGAAGTGTCTGGAAAGAAACAGCAAACAAGTTTGACAGCAAACTTGTTCATCCAGGTCTGTAAACTGTGAGTCCAGAGCCCTCTGGTGTTGCTGTGTTGGTATAACAAACTTTAACCATCTCCACCAGCACAGTTGATTATTCTGTATACATACATATACACACACACACACACACACACACACACACACACACACACACACACACACACACATATATATATATTCAGGTATTCTGACCTGTCATGAAAGACCTGCCAAGCCAATCACTTTCTCCCACCCAATCATTTATTGCCTCTATTATTTATCTGTGGTTGAAAAAAAAAGGTAATTTGTTTTCGACAAAGGTGAGTGTTATCCTAGCTTTTAGAAAGGTTTACTTTGCTGCTATTACCCAATCTGTGTCAGCAACAACTCAGAGCAAAGATAGGTCCTGTGCAATGAAAAATTTAGGAAGAATGTAAATGTGCTCTACTACATCCATTGTAGTGCTCTGGTTTGCATTTACTACATGTCTTGTTTCAAGATCTTTCATTTTGTCTTTAATGCCCAAAGCACGCTGTTCCCTGTCCTCCTTTTGAATTGAGGGTTCCCATTTGCTCTTTCCCAGCACTGGGACTGCATCTGTGATGGAGATCCTTCCTTCTCCAAGGCAGGGTGGTCTCCAGTACTTCCTCAGCCACAGGTTTGGTGTGCCTCCATGATTTACCTTGGCTGATGTGCCCCTTGCTTCCTGTCTCCCCGTGCCAGGACTGAGCCAGTCAGTGCCCTTGCTTCTCTTTCTGTTTTTCCTTTCCTGCTTATGCCACCAAACTCTGCTGTCCCTGCCATTACAACCTCTCAGTCTTCCCATGTGCCTCCCCTTCTCTTCTTTCTCCCTGTATTAGTTTCTTCTCTTTCAGTGTATGAAGTGGCTGGTAGTACAGACTTATTACATACAGGGATCTCCAGGAAAGAGTATATCTTCTGGGATGCTGAAATACAGGTTTTGTATGGGAAAACAACTAATGATCTGGAAGCAACATGCAGGAAATCTGCCATTTCAGTTGGTTAATGATGGGCAAGGAGCTGCTGTGGACCAACAAGATGCAAATTGATTGGTTTTGTTTTTTTTTTTTTTTAAAGACATTGTTTCCCTTCTGCGGGATGAATAGGAGAATAATAATTTCCTAACATAGTAGGTAGGTCAAGAAAATTTGTTACACACTGACCTGGTCATGAATTCAGCAGTGGTGCTGCATTGGGAAGCCTGCTGGGCTAGCTGGGAGGGGGGGAACAGAGCAATGTGCCACCTCACTGGAAAGCAAAAGAGCCCAAGGCATGGAAAAAATTAACAATATGTCAACAGGAAGCTGGGATGGAGGTTGGGATTTCTGCCAGCAGGAAGTATGGTGGTGTTGATGATTCTCATGGAAAACTCAGCGCTCACTTCTGAAGGGGGGAGTATAGGGATAGTTATTGTCCTGTGAAAGAAAACCAGGTGTGAGAGCAGCCTGAGCTGCTGCAGGGCACCGGCAGGGAGCCTCTGTTGTTATCCTGTTACTGCCTCTGTGAGCCATCCAAACTGTAGGAGAAAGGTTTAGTGAAAAACTTCAGTGTACAGATCCTGGAGTGTGGAGACCGAAAGCACTCCCAGTCAGGAGAAGCAAGCCTCTGTTGCATTCCCTGCTTCAACCCCTTGCCCTCTCCCTCTCTGTCAGCCTTTCGGTCACTCCCACTCTGCTCCCTTGTTGGCCTTTTTATCCTAACCCCACCCTTGGACAGCCCCTGCTGTCCCCTGGTAGTTGGTCCCTAAGGCTCTCCCCGCCCTGCTGATCCCATGTACCAAGCCTGACCCCCCCCCACAAGGCCCTTTGCCTTTGTTCCCTGAACTGTGGGCGGTGCACACGTGTGGCTGAAATAAACATCTCTGTAAAAACTCTCGCGAAGGCCTTTCGTGCTCCTTTACTTGCTATCACCCCAAGCTACAATCAGACGCAACACTGGAGCAGTTATTTGTAAGATGTTGATTGGTATTATACAATGTACAGTCAGAGCTGTGGGGGCTGGTTCCACAAAAATTCCACAAATGCCAGAGGAACATATCTAAAACAGGAGGCAGAGGAGTCCTTCAATTTTATTCAGATAGAGGGACAGACTCCACCAGGGCACACATCTGTGGGGTTTTCTCTCTCCAGGTTTCAGAGGTCACAGCCTCCTTTTATCCTGAACTCCCAGCCACATGCTGCCCTCTTCCTTTCCCCATTGCTGAGGCACTGGGAAGGCACAGCCTTCCCCAACCTCCTACCACATATCCCCCCTTGAACCTGCTGTGTTACCCCAAAGCTCAGAGCCTCAGGCTGTGCAGTCCCTTGTCTGTGTCAGGAGCTGGGCTCTGCCACAAACCTGCTGCCCAAAGCCAGCAGAGACACTGGGACCCAATTCAAACACATTAACACCCCCACCTTCACCCATCAAATTGTAAAGACATCAGCTTTCTTCTCACTAGTAATCGCATAGATTTACAACAGTGCCATTTCAGAGATTTATGGATGTTGCATTGGGCTCTAAAACATGAGACTGACTGACTTGAAATACTTTGGATAGTTTATGCCAGTCAGGTAAAGAACTTTCAGGGCTACAAAACATGTGCAGACTCAGAGAGGTGCTTGCTTTCTGAGACTTCACTAATTGATAGCACCTGAAGTGATGTTTATTTTTGAATGTTTTTCATTCAAAGCAGTATCAAAGCTCTATAGGGGGTTAGCTACCACAGCCTACTTTGTCTTTTGACCTGGAATTACATTTTACAGAGCCAGCAACTCTCACGCAAAAAGTCAAAGCAGATGTGCTGTAAAATGCTCAAAATTTATTAATCATAATTTCTTTGTTTCTTAAGGAACAAAAATAAAATAATATTCAAAAACAAAAGAAAATATACCATACCCAGACAACATGACTGAGAGAGTAAGAAATGGGATAACATTAATTCTGAAAGAAATTACCCAAAAAAATCAGTTAAAAAAATAATAAATAGAAGTGGTTCAAGTTTAAGCTTCCTAGGAAAAAATTTACAATTATTATTATTATTATTATTATTATTATTATTATACTTCTGTTTTAAAAAAATCCTTCATATGCCTCTGTTGGCAAATATATATATATTTCTTCTGTAAACAGTTAACCACATAACAAAATAAAAAAAAATCCATATTTTCATGCAGCTACTATGCTGATGGTGTTATGTAAACAAAAAGTAGTGTGCAGCAGCTTTTCACAATAGGATTTTTTCCTTTTCCTCACAAAACTATGTAGGGAAATATGTCCATCATAAATAGTTCAAAATATTGAAGTTTATACTTTTAAAAATATATTGCTTTCTGCAGTCTAAGTTTTCCTCAAAAAAAAAAAAGAAACATAGAAGCAGAGGGGTACAGTTTTCCTTGGGCTTGGTTTGTTTTGTGGATTTGTCTTTTGATTTTTCTCTGTGAACTGGAATGAAAATGTTATTAGAAGTCCAGCACTTCTCAGAAGACAAATGAACAGAAAATGTCAAGATGAACTTGTGCTGTACCTCTCAAGGTATAAAAGAAAAGACATAAAAAACAATGGGAGATATATTGATAATGAAAACTGAAATTCTGTAGACGGACATACTGGGAATTCATGCAGAAAACATCATCTGTTCATCCAGAATTTTAGCTGCTCTTGACACTTTTGTATTTTTTGAAGTTTCTTTATTTAGTCTTATGCTCAGCCCTTGTTTGAGGCCTTCTCTCTAGTTCTAATTTTTGACATTCGCTTGCTCCTGAGAGGTCTTTGTCTGCTGTGTCTGCTGCTGGGTGTTGTCCTGGGTAATGCACTCAGCACCCACACAGCTGCATTTCTCCACGTAGGTGTAGGAGTGATCGAAGGAGGTTCCATCACTGCACGTCAGAGTCACCTTCCTTTTGCTGGTCTTGATTTCCTGGCAGCACGAGCATTTGTGCACCATTGTGTTTGTTGTTTGAGAGTATCTGATTGAAAAAACAATGAGAGAGAGATTCAGAATTTATGTGAGAAATAACACTGCCCCTCCCATCCATCAAAAAACATAACCAGAAGTCATGTGCTTGCATGTGGGACTATTGCTCAATATTGCCATTCTTACAGTATTGTAGTGAAATACAGGTAAATTGCTCCTCATTGTAAAAATTGATGACTCTAAGTCTTCATTAAGGCACAGAAAAAGTAAAGAATTATTCCAGATCACATAGTGAGCCAGTCCAGTGAGAGAATAATGAGAAACAAATAACCTCTGTTTTAAATGGGCAAAATCAAAATTGGGGTCTATTCTCTGTGGCACTGAACAGGCTGTTAAACACTGCATCTCGAGGTAATCAAGCTAGTACAATGCCATGTTAATTAGCACAATGGAAACAGTTGATGACTGGGTGGATGTTGAGCACATCAGAAAAACACTTGTGATTTGCTTGATGTAACTGTGTAAAGAGTAGAAGACAAGAGGCCACAATTATATTGCATGCCACTTACCGTGAGTAAGCATCACAGCTGCCTTCACAGTATGTTATCTCAACAGGTGCAGGAGATACACAGCCATTATAGTTGATGACAGTAGTCATATTGTGCTTCATACAAACTGAGATCATCACAAAGCAAAGGAAAATAGGTTAAAATACATATAAAATACATATATATAAAATGCATATAAATAAATAGCTGTGTACAGATATGATAGTTTGCAACTGAAAACTAAGGTGAGTGGAGCTGAAATAGGAAACTAAGTCACAGTGCATTTTTCTTTTAATTGCTGAGGGCCAAATGAAGACTTGCTGTTTGTGCTATCAGTGGATGAAACTCTCCCTATTTCTTAACGCAATTTTGTGCAGGATGCAGAAATTAAGACCAGTACTGTGGCAACTGCTCAATGCACACCCATCTCTCAGAACTGGCTTTGCTTTCCTCTTTAAAGAGGATGTATCTATGGAAATTGGAGAATAGTCATAGTCCTTACCCTCCCACAAAAAAAGCCAGCATTTAACATTAGGGGGTGGGAAAGTTCTCCATCTGTTTCACAAGGACCTAAAACGCACAGTGGAAATGTCCTGTTCCTTTCTTTTCCTCCTGTTTCCTTTGTCACCCCAGTGAAGCAGTGAACCCAAACCTGGTCAGTTCATCTCTTCTGTCTATGCACCCATTGTGCAAAATGGGCTAATATACCTAATATGGCACATAGAATCAATACTTTTAACAAAATTATTATTACTTACGTTTTGGTATTCTTCGGCACACTAAACAGCAGCCATCATCAGATAATTTGACATCCTCCTTAAGTGGGAAAACACAAAAAGATAAATCAGATTTCATATCTGCATACTAAAACAGACTTTCCCTGCTTCTTAATTTTCTCTGGCACAAGAGACTGTGTATATTTTTGCATACAAGTAATCTAACTTCAAGCAAGGCGCAATATTAAGGGCATGTCACTAATATTTATAAGAGTTATTTGAAAGTTGAGCTGGAGGAAAACCCTCAGTTTAGTAGTATAATTTCAGCAAGCAATAAAGTTTGTAGCTTGTGTAAGTCACAATATTGTGACCAAAGTCCAAAGAGGTGAAGGATTATAACATACAGGGTAACACAATGAATGAAATAACTGACTTGCCAGAGGCTGATTTTTGCTTCTAGGTCACTTCCAAAATATTATGCTTTTCTCTAATGTCCAATCCTCAGTGAGGATTGATATATCACTCATTTTAATTTGGGGTTGTTTTTCTGAGATAAAATTTAACTGGGACCAGGTTCAGAGAGGATAAAAGGAGAGCTACTTCCTGTATGATGCTTCTGCTAGTTATTTTCATTGGACACCATGATCCTTTGATCATTGGTGTTAGGCACTGCAGCCTTTCGAAAAGTGAGAGCTGGTAGAACAGTACTTACTGGATCACACTCATCATGGTTAAAGGCAGGGCAGCTTGCTGTTTTGATGACTTGAATGAACTGGTCACCATGTTTTTCACATGTGTAAACAGTACAGTTATCACCAGGTGGATTCCAGTATTCTCCTTCCTGAAAGTAGTCAAAATTAAAGCAAATTAAAATCTTGTTATATAAAAATGAAACAAAATCCCCCCAATGGTTTATTGTTGCTGTGTATAGTAGTTTGATTATTCCAAACAACTTCTTTGAATTTCAGCTGATAATTATTTGCCATTTTATCATACTGCTATTGAGTGTTTTTCATTAACCAAGTGAAGAGGCTCTATTTTTATCTGGATATAGATGTGCTTTTTGTGTGAACAGCATGAGTATGTGGACTCATTTGGAAAGAATAATTTGCATTTCAATGGTTTTGTCATTAGAATTTATGGATGTGTCAAAATGCCTCCACAGATAAAATTATCCTTTGAGCAAAATAGGTGCTACAGTTTCAGAACTGGAAGCAAACAAAAGCCCATTGCTTTCACCTATGTATTTTGCTACGTTCATTTCTGAAAGCCATTGTTCAGTAGCATATCACAATTGCTTCCAGAAGTCTTAGAACTGGCATTTTGTGGTGTAGGGTATTGTTTAAGCTGTGTGGAGACTGTCCAGTGTCTGCCTAATTAGGAATTTCTCTAATATGAGAAAATATGGAGGAAATAAATGTGACAAATACAAGGAGAAGAAAGAATGGAAAGACTAGCAGAGCTCCCCAAAAGTGAACTAAACCAGAGGTAATTACATGGAGCACGTGTGTGATGTTGTCTCCCACAGTCACAACACAAGCTGCTGCCTTGCACGTGCCACAGCACTGTCCAGGTTCCACTGTGTATTTATAGCCCTGTTTTGAAAGAAATGGAGAGACAATGGCATTAAGTCAGGTCACAGACCTTAGCGGGTGGTTACTGGAGCTGGGCAGGGATTTCGGAGAGCAGCACAGCACTCACCAGCGGGCAGTAGGTGTCACAGATCACAGGCTGGCACCTGACTGTGGGCTGCTGGGGCTTTGAGGGAGAGGATTCAGAGCAGGTACATTCTTCACAGGGGCCTGATGGAATGGCAGCTCCAGGCTAGGGCAAGTTGGTAAAACGCATTATTAGTCAGTTAAAACACGCTGCTCTGTGCATACACGTCACAGAAAGTACAAAGATGAACTATGTATAGGCTAAGCTATCCATAAATCTAAGCTATCCATAAATACAATTTTGGTTGTTTTATTTAAGCAGAGTTTCAGGTTTGGTAATACCAATTTTGGAATCAAATTCTGCAGTTGTAAAAAGGAGAGAAGAAAACGCTTGTGCTTGTACTGAGAGTGTTAACCTCAGTGAAATAATGAATAATGTTTTATCTCAGGCCTTCCTACAAAATATGGACCATGACAGGTATCCCAAAAACACTGCACTGTGAACTATGTGAAAATGTATTTTTATAGTGAGTAACTCTGGGTACTTACTGCATAATAGGTTTCATTGACTACACAGCCTTGTCCTGTAAAGAAAGAAGAAGGAGATATAAATTTTAAGAGGCAGAAACGCATGAAAAAACTTCTGCTTTGTAGCTTTGTAGGCCAGTGGCAGCGGCTTTAAAGCACTCACTGAAGACAAGGCCCAATATGGTAACAGATAATTTGCATGTCTCCCATAAGGTTTTTTTAACTTAGAAAAATACAGCAGCAAATGAAGAGGATGCACAATACTCACTGCATTCAAAGACAGGACAGCAGGTTCCAGGTGGCATTACTGTAATTATTTCCTGTCCCTCTAAGCACTGGGGTGTGATGCCAGGGCAGAGGCTTGTGTTGCAGTCTGTTTCATGTAAGAGAATATAGAAAGTAATAAGCTCAGAATTTTTGAATTGAAGCAATTTTGTTTTATGTAAACTTCTGAAGTTTTCTTATTGGGTAGATATGGTGCTTACACAAAACAGTCTAATGACTAATTCAGTCTACGTGCCAAAGTATTTTCAATGTGATCAGGTTTTCCCATAACCTTTGTAAAACAAAACACTGAGAAGAACAGAGTGGTAATTGTTGCAAAGAGATAATTCCAAAGACAAATTTGTACCAATGGGGAAATCTGATGTCCCTCTAGTCTGACAACTGGTTCTGGAACTTTCTATAGCAATTTTTAAATAGTCGGGACTACTTTTTAAAGTTAATTTTCCTAATTCTGGTCTTTGAAATAGAAAATGTTTTGAATGGCTTTTGAATATTGTTTCAGATAGTGGCAGTATTAAAGGCTTTCAATGTTAAATTATAGATTATTTTCGGTTACTTTTCTATGTCTTGCTATATAAAATCTTTTAGTCTTTAAATTTGTCATCTTCAGACATTTACTATATGCTCTGCAAGAAGGCTCTAAAAAGCAGGATGAGGGAGAAAAGCATTATGACATCAATGCAAAGTATTAAAAAATGAGAAATGATTGCTGTAGTTTCCTAAAATTAATATAGCATATTCCCCATGATAAAGAACTAAGACAGTACTTACAGCACTCAGTCCTAGTGCAGCATGGATCTTCTGGTATCGGTATCTGAACAGGTATGTAACCTGGTTCTTCACAGAATACTTGCTGTGTCAGAGAACATTCGTGTTTGGTACACTTCACTGTAAGAGTGTTTTTGTCACAGACACATTCATGGCAATCTTTTGTCCATTTTTCTCCTGGCTAAACAAAAAAGAAAGACAGACAAAGGAAAGAAAAAAGATCAAATATAAAAATAAACTGAAATAATTTTATTTGCTTCCAATTGATGTATTCATGCATATAGTGATAAGTGATTATATTGGCTTTTTCATATTTTAGATTTTATAGGAGACTGCCAAACTACTTATTAGGGGAAGATATTGGAGGCCACTAAAGGTTCCGAGTTCACAAAGCTATTGCTTTCTATTTGTTAATAACATTAGTATGAGGGTTACAGGAGTTCTAAAGGAGAAGTGATTGAGCCTCACATCCATTTTTTAATAAGAAATGATCATATGACTTACTCATTTTCACATTAGGTTGCTGATTTCTATGCAGCTGAGGAACTAAGAATGCAGGCTATGAACATGATAAATAAATTTTGTTATCCATCTTCCCCTTCGTTTCTAGTAATTTTAGTGCGCCAAACTCATGGAAATAAAATAAACATATATGCCTAACTTCCACTACTACCATCTCTCTTTTTTTAAAGTTTTTTTTTCCCTGTGTGTGAGGTTATTGAAATAATATTATATCACTTTTTACTGGTGAATTTCTTAGAGGTGCTCTAGCACTTAGTATTTTTAAGACAAAGTGAACAAATATTTGTGACAAAGCTTTGGTTTAGCGGAACACTAAATATCATCTTGTTTCACTTGTCTGTGCTCATTAAGCCACACTTGTGATACTCACCCATCTGGACATTCCATTTGGTTCTCTGCAGACTAGAAAGAAAAAGAAAAAAACAGACAAACAAATGGATGGGTATTTACACCACTGAAAGCTCAAAGGAATACCTACATGCAGTTTCAAATAAAAAATACTGTGAAGATAAAGCTAACAAGAAAGTGAATATGCAGACTAGTTTTGCTGAACTGTAGAATTCTACCATCTTGGTGGGTCTTACATAAGGAAGGATGATGGAAAAAATGGTAATACTGACTAATTTTTAGTTTGTAATTGGGGACACTTAGGGAGGCTGATTTGCAATGATCTGACCATGTAGAAGATCACTATAGAACTCAGGCCTCCTGACTAACAATCCCAATCTCTATTTATTCCCCAAACTAGCTACAGATGACTTACCACATTCAGAGACACAGATGTTGCTCTCTGCATGCAAGAGTGTCATTCCTTCAGGACAGAAACAGCCTTCAGTTATTCCATAACCAGGACGTTCATAGCTGGAATGGGAAGAATATATGTGCTTGAGTACAGCACTTTTGTGGTGAGGCAGGGGGCAGAGCAGCATACTGTGTCAGATACAGTACAAAAAATTTACACTTTCCAAAGGGCAACAGGAAGCACATGTTCCTAGACCTGATTGGTATTTATAAACCTTGAATAAATTAGTGAAATTCACAACACATTTCATTATGAAATAACTCAAATTTCTAAGGAAAGCAGATAGATAAGAAAAATATAAGCAGATGTTTCAGGGTGGGGTTTTTTTTGTTTTTCCATACCTTTGGTCACAGTTAACTGGATTAATAGGCCCGCATGGCTTGTATACCAAGCTTGATGGACAGTTGAACGCTGTATGGAAAAAGACAAAAAAGTAATTAAAAATTTACAGTAGATGTATTTTGTTTACAAATTGCTATAACTTTGCCTCCTTCATCTGCAGGTTCTGTGAGAAGGACCCCACTGGATTTTTGTAGACAGTAACCAACTGTCTGATATAAGGCATGTTTAGTGAATAAAACACTAATTCCTTGCATTTATCACACACATTTTGAGTCCTGCAATACTTACAACATGTATTGTTGGTCATTCCTCTCCAGTCAATGCAGACACCTCTAGCAGCACACTCTGTTGCATATATCTCCAAACTGGAACACTGCATGAATTCATCGTCTATGCGACATCCATCAAAAACACAGCCTTTGAAAAATGGTTCTGGTGGTATCACGGTATGACATTCTGCAAAAACCCTGCAGGCAGTAAAGAAAGCAAACCCCTTCTATGTTAACGAACCATTATACAAAGTTCCTGTCAGACAACATTTTCCACTTAATAGCATGTGACTCTGCTTGAGAAAGAAAGGTATGAGAAACAAAATCCTAGGAATGGCCAATAAACTGGGAGATAGATTCAGGAAAAATTAAGAAATCTGCAGTGCCTTTTTTTTCTAAAGATGTTAATGGTTGTAGTATTTCTGTACGTGTACGCAACTTTTTAGCGGTTTGACATCAGAAATTTAGTGTGAAAGGCAACTGCACCAGATTGAGCAAAAAGGAATGAAAAAAAGTAGAAATAGAAAACTCACACGTAAAATAGCTCCAAACTTACTAGATACTACAGAAAGCATGTGTAAGAGGGCCTTTATAAAGATTTTGTCTGAAAAAAGCTTTTGTCAGCCTACACAGGTAGAGGAAATACTTCAGGAAAACAAGCCTTTGTGCTTTTCAAACTCCATGTTTTAGGTAGAATGTACAAAGAATGAAGGACATTTTTCAGCTGTTTGCATCTGCTCTCTTCACCTTGGTAACTGGGTTCTTTATGATTTGTACTGAAGACACTGTTCAAATTTAGAGTTCAATCTTTGCTTAATAGTTAATGAGCATACTCTGAAAGTATTGCATCAGGGAGTATTGATTTTAGTGCTTGCTGCATCCCTGATTTTCTGACTTTACCTCTCCTTGCTCGCTTCTCTTTGGCATGCAAGTCATAAGGCAGACCAGTTTCTTTTGCAAAGGCCTTTTGCTACATATATTCTGTTATTAAGCTGACATTTTCAGCTGTTATCACATGCTAAAGCTATAGCTATTATTCTTATTTTAAGATACTGAGACAGTTTTGCCTAGAAAAAATGAATTTGTTTTCTTACTCGCTCAAGATAAGCTTGCAGAGCTGAGGTGTTTGACATTGCGGCTTTGGTGGAGGTGTGGTTATAGTTGGTGGTACTGGTATTCCATGGCACTCCTTGTTGTTGTCAACAATCCAGTGATGAGCCATTTGGGGACAGGAGGAAATGATCTTACCGCTTGGTAAGCGGCATTCATCTGCTTTATTGTTTGTACATGTTCCTGAAAGAGACAAGCTGGGTAAGTTTCAGGCCACGTCAGAGAGGCACAATACATTCCTGGGCTGATATGTTTAGGTGTGATGTGCTCATGAAATGCATATTTTGTCTTGCTCCATAGGGAATGCTTTCTCTAGTTACATGAACTTAAGGTTATGGAAAAACATATGTAATACTCCAACCCCTAAGAAATATTGAGCTTTTGACATCCTACAGAAGTTGAAGAGCAGAACTGTAATCATTTCCATTTACTGCTGTTAAAAATTTCTGTAACTTGTAAGACTACATAGCCAGAGCATGTGAGCATAATCAAGGTAGGGGTGGGGAAAGAGGACCCCCTCCAATTCTGTGCGTCTTTCTTACCACATTGTCCTTCAGTGTTGTTGCCAAATTTGCTGTATGGGAGTTTCACAGAGAAAATCAGACCACTGAAGGTGATAACAGCACCAATTTCTTCTATTTCAACAATCATATTGATGCCAAGAGTGGAGAAAGAAATGCCATCTTTTTTGAAGCCTGGTTGAACAATCTTTTTGTTGAAGTACATCTGAATGCAGGGTTAAAAAAAATAACAAAACACCACATCAGAACAAGCACTGCTTCTTCCTGATTGCTGTAAATAATATATTTTCTAATCTTCATAATCATGCATAACTGCATATTGTTATTCATCACATCCAGTGCCCATTGGCATCCTAATGAAAGCATATATTTGCATTGATATCTTGGCTTGTATTGCTATAATGTGTTAATAATCTAAGCAGCCTCTACATACTGTGTTCATGCTGATTGTGTACCAATACACAGTATTCTAAGCATATAAATCCAAGTATTTTTATTGTATCCCTCATGATTATGCGTATTGGAAACATTTTTGTATGAAAATGAGTAGGAGTTTTTTTTAGCTACAGAAACATCCCGGCCATTGTTATGTAATAACTTTGCTAGATAATCACACCGTCCCTATATTACATAGTAATTGACATTGCAAGTGTTGTCTGAATTCAATATTAAGTCAGATGCCCTTAGTGCCAATTTTATGTAGTAGTGATCATATTTACTTGTTAAACTTTTCAGCTTGTAGCCAGTATCTTATTTGAGCTAATAAAGGTAAACATATTTGCCTAATGGTATTTTGTCAGAAGTTATTCTGTAACTCTCTTCTCACTGAATCAGGCTAAAGCATGAGTTAAAATTGTCAGTTACTGCTTTCTTTCATAGGGAATCACTGGAACCAACGTGCTTCTGACAGAATTTGTCATGGCACTGTAAGGCAAGAGTGCCTATTCAGACACTTTTCTCCCTTTCTATAGATTCTCTAATCAACTAATAGATTCTCCAGCATAAGAGGGGGACTATCTTTTAATTTCATTGGTTTGCCAACACCACTTTGAATCATGAAGGTGAGGTGACTGTCTAGTCAACCCTTTTGTTCAGCTATAGCTTTTTCCATAGTAGGAAATTGAAGGGGGAATCCTGTTAGTTCCGTTTGGTGCCTGAAAATCCTTATGTAGAAAAAGCATTCCTAGTCATCCAGCAAAAAAGGGGTACATATCCATCTTACCCCCAAAAGAAGACTCCTGCTTTTGACTTGCACTTGTGTTTCTTCAGTGTGTTTGTTTACATAAGTGTATGGCACAGTTTTCATGTAATACAAATTTTGTTCTTAGCATCCACTTTCCCCTCCCCAGTGATACGATCTGCCCTGATCATCTCCACGATGTGATATTCTAAGAGACTATCTCAGAATAACATCAGTAAGGCTTATGGACACTATTTCTTTTTTGCAAAAATAGAAAAAAGAATATTTACCACATTAGTCATCACACCATTCATGAGTTCACGAGTTAGCACCACTTCTGCAGATTTGTAGAAAATAAGAATGGATTTGGGGCAGGAGAGCCCATCTTTTGCGTCGCAGTAATAATTGTCAATGTAAACACGGAAGTTATCATATCTAGGGACAATCTGTTTCACCAGGACGTAAGTGCAGTTTTCAAGGAAGGTATAATAGGTTCCATCAAAAGTAATGTAATGAGGATCACCCCATCCACTACACACACCTGGTATGGAGAAAATATTTGGAAGATTAAGATGAGAATTTACGGAGAAGAAAATTTAAAAACTGAAGATACTATAATTTATAGAGCAACCCTTAGAAATGAAAATGCCCACATAATCTGTGTAAAGTTCATCTTTATTTTTATGTTATTCCTGAATCTGTTGGTACTTACATTGACACTCATATCGGTAACAGCATCCATTTTCATCAGGTACCAGCATTGGTGGATATTTGTTTGCACAGGTAATTTCCTTTACAGGTGGGCAGTGCGTTGGTACTACATCTATATCATTGTCTCCATTACAGATGACTTCTGTACAGTTGGATAATTTGAATCTTTCTCCAGGCTGAAAAGCGAAGAAAAAACTTTTGTCACAAAACTCTGCAAACAGACATACCTTCACTCCTCTTCTTAGAGCTATGCTATAATGTTTCCAGTAATGGTGATGTTGGAAAGGAAAGCAGTATATGTTACTTGTCTTCAATTTGTGGTATTAATGATATTTAAAGGCAACTAGAGGTTTTCAAAACTCTGACCATGTTATGGGGGATAGAAAAAGCTTACTTTTCTAAATCTAAAACAAAGACTAAAATGAAAATTTTCACTGATAGTAAAAAGCTCTCTACAGCTTTTCTATATATTCATATTTAGGAACAGAATATTCTACAGCGTTAATTTTTAATACTAAAAGGAGGCAGAAACATTAACTACACTTGTTTCTTCTGCATGAAAAGCTCTTCTGGGGCTTGGGGGACATGTATTAGGTTACAGGAACTGATTTCCTCTATTCTATATACAGCATACTTGAAAGTCAAAAGAGAACATAACAATAAATAAAGTTTAAAGGAGTACAGATAAAAGGGCAGGAGAACAGAAACAGATACAAGCCTTGACTGTATCTTAAATGTTTCCCCTCAGTGAGAAAATACGATCCACAAGAAAAATCCTTCTATTATGTCAGTGAGAAGATACCTTACATATGCAGTGCATTAAAGAATTTTATGAACAATAAAGTAACAAGAAAAGAATATCGTAACTTGCTTTAGCAGTATTAAAAAATAAAATTCAGAAAAAGGAAAACACCATGCCCTGCATATTGCCCATCATTAACAAAATAATTAAGACAATCAGCATATGGAAGGCTTAAAGACTACAAACTGTTCCAATCTAGTACCATACCAAAAAATGATACTATATTAACAGTGAAAAATAACACAGAAATTACGTACTTGTAATGGAGGGTACATAGTGGAAACACAACCATGAAAATGAGCACTTGTAGAGGTGGGAGGCAGAGGAACTGATGTTGTTACTGTCGACCACTCAGAGGAAGTAGTGGCTGGTGAAGTAATGATGTTACAATGCACACTATGTCGTTCAATATTACATGTTGGGCTACAGACGGCATAAAATCTACATCCTTCACTATCCACTCTGTTGTAAATCAAGTCACCTACAAACAAACAAACGCAAGTGAATATTTAAAGCATAAAAACAATTTAAAATCATGAAGGAAAAAAAAAAAAAAATAAAATAAAATAAAAAAAAAAAGGAACACTAGAAATACATACAAAGGCGCCAAAACCAAATGAACTAACCAGGGGAAAAAATAGCATCACCAATCTTGCAGAAACATGGGGTAGAAGAAGTGTGAGATGGAGGCGTCGTGAAGAAAGGCTGACGTGAAGGAATAATGGTGGATGTGCTGCTGGTGGTCGAAGGGGAAGACAACGGACAGTTGTAGTTGGGGGTGCAGCAGAGCACGCGGATCCTGTAGTTGAGGCACATCTTGAACTTGCCCGTCTGGTCCTCGTTCTTGCACACCAGTCCAAAGTGGACGTCGCACTGCACGACCTGTCCCACCTGCTGGATGGGTACGTCGGGGTAGTCCTCCGCCTGGCACTCGATCTGCTTTGGCTGCCGGCAGACTCGCTTGCCGGCGGCGCGGATGTGCTGGTAGGTTTCAAAGTCTCCCTGGTTGGGCCCCGAGGAGGGGAAGTCGACGTCGAACCATTCGCTCCAGGCGCACACTTCGGGTTCACAGGTGGTGGTGGTGGTGGACGTGGTGGTCGGCGTAGAAGAGCTGGTGGTGGTGATTTCCGTGGAGGTGGGACTCGTGGTGGTGGGGATGTAAGGCGTGGAGGTGCGGACAAAGGCGGAGGAGGGGATCGTTGTGGTCGTGGTGCTGAAGGGGGTGGGGGTTGAGCAGTTGTAGTTGGGGGTGCAGCAGAGCACGCGGATCCTGTAGTTGAGGCACATCTTGAACTTGCCTGTCTGGTCCTCGTTCTTGCACACCAGTCCAAAGTGGACGTCGCACTGCACGACCTGTCCCACCTGCTGGATGGGTACGTCGGGGTAGTCCTCCGCCTGGCACTCGATCTGCTTTGGCTGCCGGCAGACTCGCTTGCCGGCGGCGCGGATGTGCTGGTAGGTTTCAAAGTCTCCCTGGTTGGGCCCCGAGGAGGGGAAGTCGACGTCGAACCATTCGCTCCAGGCGCACACTTCGGGTTCACAGGTGGTGGTAGTGGTGGACGTGGTGGTGGAGCTCAGGGTGGGCAAGGATGTGGAAGATGTGGTGGTCGGCGTAGAAGAGCTGGTGGTGGTGATTTCCGTGGAGGTGGGACTCGTGGTGGTGGGGATGTAGGGCGTGGAGGTGCGGACAAAGGCAGAGGAGGGGATCGTTGTGGTCGTGGTGCTGAAGGGGGTGGGGGTTGAGCAGTTGTAGTTGGGGGTGCAGCAGAGCACGCGGATCCTGTAGTTGAGGCACATCTTGAACTTGCCCGTCTGGTCCTCGTTCTTGCACACCAGTCCAAAGTGGACGTCGCACTGCACGACCTGTCCCACCTGCTGGATGGGTACGTCGGGGTAGTCCTCCGCCTGGCACTCGATCTGCTTTGGCTGCCGGCAGACTCGCTGTCAGGTAGTCCTCCGCCTGGCACTCGATCTGCTTTGGCGCCGGCAGACTGCTGCGGCGCCGATGTGCTGGTAGGTTTCAAGTCTCCTGGTGGGCCCCGAGGAGGGAAGTCGACGCAACCATTCGCCTCAGGCGCACTCGGTTCACAGGTGGTGGTAGTGGTGGACGTGGTGGAGCTCAGGTGGCAGGTGGGAAGAGGGTGGTCGGCGAGAAACTGGTGGTTTCCGGAGGTGGGACCCGGTGGTGGGGATGTAGGGCGGGAGGTGTGACAAAGGCGGAGGAGGGATCGTGTGGTCGGGTGCTGAAGGGGTGGGGTTGAGCAGTTGTAGTGGGGGCAGCAGGCACGGGATCCTGTAGTTGAGGCACACTTGAACTTGGATCTGGTCCTCGTTCTGCACACCAGTCCAAAGTGGACGTGCACTGCACACTGTCCCACTGCTGGATGGGACGTGTAGTCCCGCCTGGCCCCGATCTGCTTTGCTGCCGCAGATCGCTGCGGCGGATGTCTGGTAGGTCAAGCTCCTGGTGGCCGAGGAAGTCGAGCGAACCATTCGCCCAGGCACCCCGGTTCAAGGTGTGGTGAGGACGGTGGTCGGCGAGAAGAGCTGGTGGGATTTCGGGAGGTGGGACTGGGTGGGATGTAGGCGGAGGTGGACAAAGGGGAGGAGGATCGTGTGGTCGTGGTGCTGAAGGGGGTGGGGTTGAGCAGTTGTAGTGGGGCAGCAGAGCACGCGGATCCTGTAGTTGAGGCACATCTGAACTTGCCCGCCTGGTCCTCGCTCTGCACACCAGTCCAAAGTGGACGCGCCTGCACCCACCTGTCCCACCTGCTGGATGGGTACGTCGGGGTAGTCCTCCGCCTGGCACTCGATCTGCTTTGGCTGCCGGCAGACTCGCTTGCCGGCGGCGCGGATGTGCTGGTAGGTTTCAAAGTCTCCCTGGTTGGGCCCCGAGGAGGGGAAGTCGACGTCGAACCATTCGCTCCAGGCGCACACTCCGGGTTCACAGGTGGTGGTGGTGGTGACGGTGGTCAGGCGAGAAGAGCTGGTGGTGGTGATTTCCCGTGGAGGTGGGACTGTGGGTAGGGATGTAGGGGCGGAGGTGCGGACAAAGGCGGAGGAGGATCGTTTGTGGTCGTGGGTGCTGAAGGGGGTGGGGTTGAGCAGTTGTAGTTGGGGTGCAGCAGAGCACACGGATCCTGTAGTTGAGGCACATCTTGAACTTGCCCGTCTGGTCCTCGTTCTTGCACCACCAGTCCAAAGTGGACGCCGCATGCGACCTGTCCCACACCTATGCTGGATGGGTACGTCGCGGGGTAGTCCTCCGCCTGGCACTCGATCTGCTTTGGCTGCCGGCAGACTCGCCGGCCCGGCGCGCCGGATGTGGTAGGTTTCAAAGTCTCCTGGTTGGGCCCTCGAGAGGGGATCGACTGTCGAACCGTTTCGCTCCAGGCGCACACTTCGGGTTCACAGGTGGTGGTGGTGGTGGGACGGTGGGGTCGGCGAGGAAGAGCTGGTGGAGAGGTGGTGATTTCCGTGGAGGTGGGACCTCGGTGGTGGGGATGTAGGGCGGAGGTGCGACAAAGGCGGAGGAGGGATCTGGGTCGTGGTGCTGAAGGGGTGGGGGTTGAGCAGTTGTAGTTGGGGGCAGCAGAGCGGATCCTGTAGTTGAGGCACATCTTGAACTGCCGTCTGGTCCTCGCTCTGCACACCAGTCCAAAGTGGACGCCGCACTGCACGACCTGTCCCACCTGCTGGATGGGACGCGGGTAGTCCTCCGCCTCACTCATCGTTTGGCTGCCGGCAGACTGCTTGGCGGCGCGGATGTGCTGGTAGGTTTCAAAGTCTCCTGGTTGGGCCCCAGGAGGAAGTCGACGCGAACCATTGCCCAGGCGCACACTCGGGTAAGGGGTGGTGTGGACGTGGTGGCGGGAGAAGAGGTGGTGGTGATTCGGAGGGGGACCTGGGGGTGGGATGAGGCGGAGTGCGACAAAGGCGAGGAGGCTGTGCCGTCGCCGTGGAAGGGTGGGGTGAGCAGTTGTAGTTGGGTGCAGCAGACCGGATCCGTAGTTGAGGCACACTGAACTGCGCCTGGTCCTCGTTCTGCACACCAGTCCAAAGTGGACGCCGCACTGCACACCTGTCCCACCTGCTGGATGGGCACGTGGGTCCTCCGCCTGGCACTGACTGTGGCTGCCGCGACTGCTTCCGGGGCGGGATGTGCTGGTAGGTTCAAGTGCTCCTGGTTGGGCCCCGAGGAGGGGAAGTCGACGCGAACCTTTCGCCCAGGCGCACATGGGTTCACAGGTGGTGGTGGTGGTGGACGTGGTGGTGAGCTCAGGTGGCAGGATGTGAAGATGTGGTGGTCGGCAGAAGAGCTGGTGGTGGTGATTTCCGGGAGGTGGGACCCTGGTGGTGGGGATGTAGGGCGTGAGTGCGGACAAGGCGGAGGAGGGATCGTAGGTCGTGGTGCTGAAGGGGTGGGGTGTGAGCAGTTGTAGTTGGTGGCAGCAGAGCACGCGGATCCTGTAGTTGAGGCACATCTTGAACTTGCCCCTGGTCCTCGCTCTGCACACCAGTCCAAAGTGGACGCGCACTGCACGACCTGTCCCACCTGCTGGATGGGAAGCGGGGTGTCTCCCCTGGCACTCATCTGTTTGGCTGCCGGGACGCTGCCGCGGCGCGGATGTGCTGGTAGGTCTAAGTCTCCTGGTTGGGCCGAGGAGGAAGTCGACGGTCGAACCATTCGGCTCCAGGCGCACACTTCGGTTCACAGGTGGTGCAGCAGTGGCATGAGTATGGTGCGGTGAGAAGAGCGTGGTGGTGATTTCCTGGAGGTGGACCCGTGGTGGTGGGGATGAGGTGGAGGTCGGACAAAGTGGGAGGAGGATCGATGGTCGGTGCTGAAGGGGGGGGTTGAGCAGTTGTGTGGGGTGCAGCAGAGCACGCGATCCTGTAGTTGAGGCAATCTTGAACTTGCCCGCCTGGTCCTCGTCTGCACACCAGTCCAAAGTGGACGCGCACTGCACGACCTGTCCCACCTGCTGGATGGGCGCGAGTCCTCCGCCTGGCACCATCTGCTGGCTGCCGGAGACTGCTCGGCGCGCGATGGCTGGTAGGTCAAGCTCCTGGTGGCCCGAGAGGAAGTCACGCCGAACCATTCGCCCAGGGCCACTCGGTTACAGGTGGTGTGGTGACGGGTGGTCGCGAAGAGCTGGTGGTGGTGATTCGGAGGGCCCGTGGTGGGGATGTGGGCGAGGTGGACAAAGCGAGGAGGGATCTGGTCGGGGCTGAAGGGGGTGGGGTAAGTGGTTGGGGGGCAGACACGCGATCCTGTGGAGGCACTCTTGAACTTGCCGCCTGGTCTCGTTGCACAATCAAAGTGACGCGCACTGCACCACTGTCCCACCGCGATGGGACGCGGAGTCCCCTGCACCGATCTGCTTTGCGCGGCAGACCTGCGCGCGATGTCTGGTAGGTTTCAAAGTCTCCCTGGTTGGCCCCAGGAGGAAGTCGACGCCGAACCATTCGCCCAGGCGCACTCGGGTTCACAGGTGGTGTGGTGGACGGTGGTCGGCGAGAAGAGCTGGTGGTGGTGATTTCCGTGGAGTGGGACCAGGGGTGGGGATGTAGGCGGAGGTGTGGAAAAGGGGAGGGGGATCTGTGGTCGTGGTGCTGAAGGGTGGGGTTGAGAGTTGTGTGGGGGCAGCAGGCAGCGGATCCGAGGTTGAGGCACATCTTGAACTGCCGCTGGTCCTCGGTTTGACACCAGTCAAAGTGGACGCGACTGCAGACCGTCCACCTGCGATGGCACGCTGGATCCTCCGCCTGGCACCAGTCTGCTTTGGCTGCCGGCAGACTCCCGCTGCGGCGGCGCGGATGTGCTGGTAGGTTTCAAAGTCTCCTGGTTGGCCCGAGGAGGAAGCGACGCGAACCATTCGCTCAGGCAACACCTTTGGTCCACAGGGGTGGTAGTGGTGGACGTGGTGGAGCCAGGTGGGCAAGGATGGGAAGATGTGGTGGTCTGGGAAGAGCTGGTGGTGGTGATTTCGTGGAGTGGGACTCGTGGTGGTGGGGATGAGGCGTGGAGGGGCATGAAGGCGGAGGAGGGATCAGGTCGGGGCGTGCTGAAGGGGGTGGGTGAGCAGTGTAGTTGTGAGGCGGACAGAGCACGCGATCCTGTAGTTGAGGCACATCTTGAACTTGCCCGTCTTCTGCGTCCTGCACACCAGTCCAAGTGGACGCCGCACTGCACGACCTGTCCCACCTGCGGGATGGGACGCTGGCTAGTCCTCCGCCTGGCACTCGATCTGCTTGGCTGCGGCAGACTCGCAATCCGGGGCGCGGATGGCTGGTAGGTTTCAAAGTCTCCCTGGTTGGGCCCCAGGAGGGAAGTGCTGCGAACCATTCGGCTCCAGGCGCACACCGGGTTCACAGGTGGTGGTGGTGGGGACGGTGGTCGGTGAAAGAGCTGGTGGTGGTGATTTCGGGAGTGGGGACTCGTGGGGGGTGGAGAGGGGAGGGTGTGGACAAGAGGAGGAGGGGATCACAGTGTGTGGGTGCTGAAGGGTGGGGTTGAGTTGTAGTTGGGGTGCAGCAGAGCACGCGGATCCGTAGTGAGGCACATCTGAACTTGCCCGCCTGGTCCTGTCTGCACACCAGGTCCAGTGGATTCGCCGACTGCACGTACCTGTCCCACCTGCTGGATGGGCAGCGGGAGCCTCCGCCTGGCACTCGATCTGCTTGGCTGCCGGCAGATGCATGCGGTGCAGCGGATGTGCTGGTAGGTTTCAAAGTCTCCTGGTTGGGCCCCGGCAGGGAAGTCGACGCCGAACCATTCGCTCCAGGCGCACACTCGGTCACAGGGTGGTGGTGGTGGACGTCGGTGGTCGGATTGGATTGGGCAGAGAGCTGGGGTGTGATTTCGGTGAGGTGGGACTCTGGTGGTGGGGAGTGAGGCGGGAGGCTCGGACAAAGGCAGGAGGTGGACGGAAGGGGGTGGGGGTTGAGCAGTTGTAGTTGGGGGTGCAGCAGAGCACGCGGATCCTGTAGTTGAGGCACATCTTGAACTTGCCCGTCTGGTCCTCGTTCTTGCACACCAGTCCAAAGTGGACGTCGCACTGCACGACCTGTCCCACCTGCTGGATGGGTACGTCGGGGTAGTCCTCCGCCTGGCACTCGATCTGCTTTGGCTGCCGGCAGACTCGCTTGCCGGCGGCGCGGATGTGCTGGTAGGTTTCAAAGTCTCCCTGGTTGGGCCCCGAGGAGGGGAAGTCGACGTCGAACCATTCGCTCCAGGCGCACACTTCGGGTTCACAGGTGGTGGTGGTGGTGGACGTGGTGGTCGGCGTAGAAGAGCTGGTGGTGGTGATTTCCGTGGAGGTGGGACTCGTGGTGGTGGGGATGTAGGGCGTGGAGGTGCGGACAAAGGCGGAGGAGGGATCGTTGTGGTCGTGGTGCTGAAGGGGGTGGGGGTTGAGCAGTTGTAGTTGGGGGTGCAGCAGAGCACGCGGATCCTGTAGTTGAGGCACATCTTGAACTTGCCCGTCTGGTCCTCGTTCTTGCACACCAGTCCAAAGTGGACGTCGCACTGCACGACCTGTCCCACCTGCTGGATGGGTACGTCGGGGTAGTCCTCCGCCTGGCACTCGATCTGCTTTGGCTGCCGGCAGACTCGCTTGCCGGCGGCGCGGATGTGCTGGTAGGTTTCAAAGTCTCCCTGGTTGGGCCCCGAGGAGGGGAAGTCGACGTCGAACCATTCGCTCCAGGCGCACACTTCGGGTTCACAGGTGGTGGTAGTGGTGGACGTGGTGGTGGAGCTCAGGGTGGGCAAGGATGTGGAAGATGTGGTGGTCGGCGTAGAAGAGCTGGTGGTGGTGATTTCCGTGGAGGTGGGACTCGTGGTGGTGGGGATGTAGGGCGTGGAGGTGCGGACAAAGGCGGAGGAGGGGATCGTTGTGGTCGTGGTGCTGAAGGGGGTGGGGGTTGAGCAGTTGTAGTTGGGGGTGCAGCAGAGCACGCGGATCCTGTAGTTGAGGCACATCTTGAACTTGCCCGTCTGGTCCTCGTTCTTGCACACCAGTCCAAAGTGGACGTCGCACTGCACGACCTGTCCCACCTGCTGGATGGGTACGTCGGGGTAGTCCTCCGCCTGGCACTCGATCTGCTTTGGCTGCCGGCAGACTCGCTTGCCGGCGGCGCGGATGTGCTGGTAGGTTTCAAAGTCTCCCTGGTTGGGCCCCGAGGAGGGGAAGTCGACGTCGAACCATTCGCTCCAGGCGCACACTTCGGGTTCACAGGTGGTGGTGGTGGTGGACGTGGTGGTCGGCGTAGAAGAGCTGGTGGTGGTGATTTCCGTGGAGGTGGGACTCGTGGTGGTGGGGATGTAGGGCGTGGAGGTGCGGACAAAGGCGGAGGAGGGGATCGTTGTGGTCGTGGTGCTGAAGGGGGTGGGGGTTGAGCAGTTGTAGTTGGGGGTGCAGCAGAGCACGCGGATCCTGTAGTTGAGGCACATCTTGAACTTGCCCGTCTGGTCCTCGTTCTTGCACACCAGTCCAAAGTGGACGTCGCACTGCACGACCTGTCCCACCTGCTGGATGGGTACGTCGGGGTAGTCCTCCGCCTGGCACTCGATCTGCTTTGGCTGCCGGCAGACTCGCTTGCCGGCGGCGCGGATGTGCTGGTAGGTTTCAAAGTCTCCCTGGTTGGGCCCCGAGGAGGGGAAGTCGACGTCGAACCATTCGCTCCAGGCGCACACTTCGGGTTCACAGGTGGTGGTGATTGGATATGTTGTAGTCTGTGGAGTTGTGCTGCTTGTTGTTTTTATTTGCGTAGTGGGTTTTGATGTTATTCTAGTATGTATGAATTCTGTTTTTGGTTGAGTTGTGTGTTTCGTTGTTGTCTTGTGTTTTGTTTGTAAACTTAGTGTAGTCGGTACTATTTCAGTTGTTGTAGTTGATAATAATGTAGTTGGTTCTGTTGTAGTAAGACTTTCACACGGTACCATTATATTTATGCAGCATTTAAATCTCAGTTCATAATTATAGCAGATGGGTGGTAGTTGATCTTTATTGTAACATTTCAGTCCTTCTTCTGTGTTACATGTTATATTTTGCTCTAGTAGAGGATATGGTGTATTAGGAAACCGTACTGCTCTACATTCCACATCCTTTCTGTTGTCGCAGACTTTGTATCCTTTATTTTTAATGTTTTGAATGGTGTCAAAATCTCCATCATTGTATCCTGATCCTGGATAACTCACATCATACCATCTTGACCAGTAACATTTTTCTTTGAAACAAAGAGGAATTGTATTAGGTGATGTGGTAACAGGTGGTGTTGTTGTAGTCATAGCTGTTGTTTCTTCAGTAGTTGAAGTTGTGAAGGTTGTACTTTCAGAAGTTGTAGTGAATGTGTACGTTGTTTCAGTAGATGTTTCTGTTTGAGTCGTGACCGGGGTTGATGTCCTGAAAGGTGTTGTGGAAGAGCATGGTACAAAAACACAGCAGAGGATTCTGATTTCATAGTTATTGCACATTGTTGAAATTTGATCCTTGTTGTAACATATAAGCCCTCGTGTTGTACTGCATTCTACTTTTTGGCCAAGATCTTTCAGTGGTATATCTGGGAACTTTTCTGCTCTGCATTCAACAGCCTTTGGGGCTTTACAGATTTCATAACCTTTTCCTCGTAAATCATCAAAAGTTTCAAAATCTCCTCCATCATAGCCAGGGGTTTGTAGACTCCCGTCATACCATTCTGACCACTGACAGACTTCATGAACACATACTGATGTAGTTGGTGGCACTGTGAAGGAGAAAAAATAATGAGACCATGAAATTAGAATTAATTCCTGTAGGTACTATTTTTTTTTGTTATTTTAAATGGGCTGACAATTTTCCTAATGTCATTTTTCTTCCATCGTGCTCCTGTAGTGCATCAATTTATTATACATCTAATTTAATATGTTGTAGAATGGAAAATCCATCACCCAGCAATTTAATGTAGTGACATGCTGTCACTCCACATGAGAATACTAATTATGTGTTACAAGGTGCTGAATGCTCAGATCTAATTTTATACTGAAAAAAACCAAGACTCACTTGTTTTTCATTTAATTCAGTGTATTTACTTTGGTTGTATCCTTCTTCACTATATACTAGTCTCTCTGGAATGTATTGAAATCAGTGGAAAGAATAATATTTAGTGTATGCAACGAGATCTATAGCTACTTTTTTCTTCCAAATCAGTTGACTCCTCACTGCATTATCTTAGCTCTGCTATTTCAAGCATGCCTACACTTTGTCTTAAGAAACCATTTATTGGTTGGAGAGCTTTTGCAGGTGAATTCTCATTATGAAATAGATGGAAAATAGCTACTGAATTCCAGCAATGCTGATATATTCTGTAACTTCAAAATCTATATATTTTATACTGAATATGCATTTCATAAAACAACATATGCCCAGAGTAACTAGGGATTCCCAATCTGAAGAATGTTGTACAGGAATTCTAAAACTCAAAATTTCATTATCTCAATGCCCATATCTGAGCAATCCACTTACTACTGTAAAATATTTTTCTCACTAAAGAATAGAATACACTCTTATGGGTTACAAAGGACGTACCTGTGGAAGTAGTGGTAGGTGGTGTGGAGCTGAAGTGAAATGTCGTTGCTGTTGTAGGTGATGTTGAGATGCGACAATCATGGATAGATCTTTCAAGCGTTCCGTTGGGACCACAAGTTGCAACAATACACCATCCTGTGCCATCTGTGGTGTTGTAGACCACATCTTTGTAGTTGTATTTCTGCCCCTCATAAATGCAGACACATTCTGTAGATTAAAACAGGATATTATTCCTTGCTATCTGAAACACAGAGTACCCTAAATGTTATTCATATAGAAGCAACTTCATCAACATACCATGTTCATCATATCTGCATTTTTTGCCATGACTTGTACATTCACTGAAAAAGAGGAAAACAGACTATAAATATGGACAGAGTGGTTTGTGACCTGATTTTTTTGTTTTAATTTTTCTTTTATCAATCCTTCACTATTCATTGTGTGTTTAAATGTAAAATGACTCTGTCTTCTCTGAGTTAGATCTGCTGTACAAATTCAGGCTAGCTATCTTCACATAGTTCCCTGGCAAGAAAGGTAGTTCTTTTCTTTGAGCCAGCATATAAAATATGCAGCATCCCTACCAGTGCTTTTGAGAACAGGACAAAAGATGTGAGATGGATGTTTTGAAATATTCTTATCTCCCCAATAGGTCTATTTATTTTTGGAAGGGAAAAGCAGAGTAAATGTATCTTATTTTCACTTCATTAAATAATGTTAATAAATTAAAAGGGCTTTAATAAATATACAAAATAGGTAGTAAATTAATCTCTCAATGATAAAATGTTTCACTATTGAATGACCGTTGTCATTTAATTTCCTGGGAAGGGAAGAAAATTCGACATGGTTCATCAGCCTCTGACTGGCCTAGTTCCTGTTGGTAAATAAATTTAATATATGATGAATTACATTCCACAATTTTAAACTTCTACTTTTAAAATTCTTTTCTAATCCTACCATGATTCACAGTTCTGCTTTGAAGGCATCTCCATTCCTGGTTTGTAATTTTTTCCATCTTCAAAGCAACCACAATTAGAAACACAGGTCATAGTTTCCTCATCAAAATAGGGCTTATTCTTTGGACATTGTGGATAGCAGCCTGCAATAAGAAGAAAGTCAAGTTGACACTAGGTCTTTCATAAGGAACTCTATACTCATATCTGCTTTTCCCAAAATGTCCCCCATGGTAAATGGAATTTCACACCCTCTTACTGCTATTCCTTTGATTGCACAATATGCCTTGGAGTATTTTGTCCTAATCTTCATTCCAAACAAGTACATAATCCATTGGGGCATACAATACTAATTAGAAAATACCATTTTACAATTTCTAGTGTAAATATGTCATACACTGAGTAATACAAATTTTGTTCACCCTACTGAATTTTAACCTTTCAAGCAGAATGAGATATTCATAATTATGTTTACCTTCCAAACCCCTCATCTCATGAAGGCATTTCCCACTTGGATTATTGCAGGTCTTCATACAAGGTGCTCCACATGGCTTGTAGTGCCACTCACATTCTCCTTGTGGATTATAGTAATCACAGAATAGAGCTAGAAGGAGAAATGTCAGAAAAAATATCTTTGATGATTTAGTTCTATACTGTTTCAATTTTTCTTGGTAAAAACCCAGTGGAATCAGCATAATCACATAGGTGGTGAACACTGCATTGTCTTTTTGCCAAGGTAATACAATTGTTACATTTCTAAAACCTTTTGACATCAATAAATATACACATCATAGAACAGAGTTATACATTAAACATGAAAAATCAGTTGATTGAGTCACTGATCTTCACATGCATTAATGTTTTATTTACATGGAACCTGATGTAGACAGGTAGAAGTGTAATAAAATATCATATTTCACCAGTAGTGTATCATGATTGTCAAGTTAATTGGACACTAATCACACTGATTGTAAAATTATTACCTGTGGTTTCATTTTATTAAGATAGATTGTCTTCTAGTGATTTACCCAACCGCTTTGTTGGGGGTTTTTAGGTGTTTTTTGGATTTTGTCTGTTTGTTTCTTAAGCACACAGCTGTGCCTCTTAGAAATACAATTTAATCCTTCCTTCCTTGTTCTACTTTGTTCCCTTTTTTTTTCTTCTGTTTCCTTTCCCTCTGAGCCCCTTAAAAAAGTAGTGGGTTGAAACTCACGGCAGATGGATGGGGTTCTCCATGATATGCAGATGTCCAGCTCATTACATGCTTGAGCATAGGCAGCTACTGCTGTGCAGAAACATTCACAGTCTCCTCCAGTGTCACAGGCACAAGCATCATCCACGCATGCTTGGTAATATTCATTTGGTTCAACCTGATGGAGAAAACATTAAAAAGTCTTCATGCCCTTGTCCTCTGCACTGTCCTAAAATAGCTGAACAAGATAACTAGAACTCACAGCTCTGTATGTGAGAAAGCTAAAAAAGGAAAAAAAGTCATGAGAATGTTTTGAAAAATCAAGAGGAAAATGTAGAATAAAGCTATTGCTTGTAAGCTGTAATATTAAGAACTGTTTGATGTTTAAGAACAGTTGCAAAATACTACAAGCTAGCACAGTTATACATATCAGGTGGCAATATTTATATTAATAGAAAATTATGCCATTAGAAAATAAGCATATACTGAGATTTACCTATTGTTATTCCTTCTATTGAAAACAAACCAACCAACGCAATCAATTTCTTTAGTGTACTCGCTTAAGACAAAAGCTGAGAAAATGAAAGTGAAAATATTTCTATGCAGTCTCTCTATGCAGAAACTTGGTCTAACTTTATTTTGTCAAGCACGACTGTATTTTAGAGTATTTTAAAATCTATTTCACATAAAAATGGATGCAATAATTTTGCCAAGAATTTAAAACTAAATTTTCGTCATACCTGTGAGTGACACTTTGCAAACACTTCACTGGTAATGATGCTGCATTGCTTCTGTGCCCAGGCTTTCCTGTATGGGTTCGCAGTGCATGGGTCCTGTGTACGATTGGCATCTGGGCAACTAGAAGACACTTTCCAGCTATTGGCAAACTCCAGCACACTTCCTACCACAGATTGACTGCGAGTAGTGAAGTCATTATTTCCATTGCCATCGTAGTTTCCACAAAGTCCACAGACATGGCCCTGCATCAGGATAAACAAAATGACAAGGAGTAATAAGGTACAGTTTCTTAGTGAGTAACAGACCTCAGGATGACTCTTATGTAACCATCCTATTTAAGGTTATTAATGCCTATTTAGTAACAGCTTTGGACATTTTCATAAGGTGCTTTTCATGAAGAAATGTCTTTAACTTGTTGTTAGGAAGGATTAGACTTATGGGTTTTGTTCTAAATTACTAAGCTATTTAGTCGTAGCTGATCCTAAATACATCTCTTCAGGGAGGGTTTTTCATGAAGAAAGCTACTAATAAAGTTGCTGTTATGACATTGCTGAAAAAATGTAATTTAAGGATAATAAATAGTACACAATTTAGGTCAACAATAATAAACATAGTAATAAAAATATGTGAGTTCTGCTCTTTTGGTCACAGTCTTCTGGTTTACAGTCTATATTTTCACCCTTTTTCTTTGAGGGATAATATGAGTATGTTACAGAATTAATTTTATTCATGTTTTCACTTTTAAAGTATACCTCAAAGCTGGGACTAAGTTTGATGAATATACTGGTTTTCTTGTCCCACATGAGTATCAGACCAACAGTAGTATCAACCACCAGGTAGATGCCCATGGAACGGATTTGGAATGGCATTTTTCCTCCAGGCGTCCTCTGGATGACATCAGTGTGTCCATCACTGAGTACCAGCTCATAGTTCTAAGACAGGAGAAGAAAAAGTTAGAGGCCAATTAAAAAAGTTGCCTATTTTGTAGTTTTATATATTGACAGTAACTTCTTGAAATAATATTATCATCAAAAGGATCCTATTCAACAACCTCATGTTAAAAGATTTTTTTGTAGACTTCCCTCCTTTACTTTCTAGAACAGAGAGCAAAAAAGTCTAGTGACATTTTCATTATCTTGGAGCCCACTTCCCCTATGCAGTCTATCAGGAACAGCTTGTTCCATCCTTCTGGCACAACTTAAAACAACAAAAAAACCAAACTTACTCCCAGGAAAACTTTAATAGACTTAGAGCAGGTAGTTCCTGTAGTGCCACATGGAATGTTCTCAGTGATGACTCTGAAAGTTCCCTGATTCATAGCCTGCTGACCACAGTAGTTCTGAAACAGGAGAGTGATATCCACAGTTAACTATGTTACATGTTCATAAATAAAATGCAAGGTACTTAGAGCAAAAATCTAGGCAGGACTCTTACTTGGACCAGAACGTATTCACAGTCTCCTTCAAAATCAAAGCGTTTGCCATCAAAGGTGGTATAATGCCCATCTCCATAAACAGAACACGTTTCCAGGCAGGGTTCCTCAGAGCATTGCCATTTTCTGTTTCTACATGTGCTACACAAGACAAAAAGCACTCCAAATGTAAAAACTAGACAAACACACAATATAAATACAGGTACATTTCTATATTTTAAAATGTATTAAGATTCTAATGAAAAAATAAGGTTTGCTTATTCTCAAAAATCGCAGCATGGCTCAATAACTATTGGAATTTTTCCAAAGACTGTTACTTAATAATATAATGTATCATCTGCATTAGAAAACACCAATTCTTTCACATTTCCAGATCCTATTGGATCTACTGAAATGGAAGGAAAAAGATCTTTTGACTTGAATGAATATGATATCAAAGCCATGGTGTTTTTCTGACTACTTGCAACTTCTGGGCTGTACCATTGAGAAAAATATTCAGATTTTGCTTTTTAGGTACTAAGTGAATTGTTTTATGCAGGATTCCTTCCTAGTAATCTTGGTACTGCTAGAGTGAAATAACATTTGCATAGAGCTTAAAATGATCTATTTACAAAATATTTTTCAATACGCTCTTACCAGTTGTTACAGCCAACTCTGATTGATTCTCCTGGACTGTAGGAATTCCCATTGTGAATACATGGACAGTCTTCTGGAGCTATGCAGCCGCCTTTGCCATCCAGCACTTGATCATGAGGACATACACAGCCAGAGACACAGTGAGTTTTGTACTGTAAGGACCATAAAGAAAACATGTCTTGAAACATTCCCCTGCTGGAAGAGTCCAGCTGTAGCTGGTAATTGTAAAAGATCTTGATTAATATTCTTTATACCTAGTTGAAAGCGTTTGTACTTACACATTCCATATCTAGAGTCTGACAGCTCTTCTGGCATCCTGCTCCTACCACGTTTGCAGTGACATTGCCACAGTCAACATAAACCATGGGAGGCACACAGACTGTAAGAGAGAAAAGCCATGAGAAATGCGAGACCAACCATACATTTGTGTCTTTGCGTTTCCAAGAAAAAAATGGAAATACTCCTTTGTGAATTGTGTACCTTAATGTGATGCATGTAGCAAGAAAGAAACGAAATAGTTTTGATCTCATATTCACCTGTTTTTTGTGATTATGCTTGGACAACTCAAAATTAATTTTTAGCTAGTTTCATGAAACACTTCCTTTCAGAAAACCAGAACAATACAGAATAACATTTAGGACTTTTTTCTTTTTGGTTGGTTGGTTGCTTTGGGTTTTTTTGCTTTTACATTTTAATTAAAATGTGAATAGCTTCCCTCTCACATTGAGTGAGGTGACCAAGTATTCTTTTACCCTGGGTAACCCAGTGGGTTCTAACTTGTTTCAGCCACCTGAAAGGTAAGACAGTGTTTCTTTGTATTTTGAGAATGTCGTCTACGCTACAGAAGTCCTCAATTAATTTTCTTGGCTGATTTCAGACTTGTGCAGGTTTGCATCATTATGACAAGAGAAGAACTAAATGAAAAGAGTGAAGATGGAAAGGGAGAATTAAAGAAAATCTTAAGTGATATGTTACCTGGTTCAGGCTTCTCTCCAATGCAGCTCAGCTTTCCATAGGTGCAAGTGCTATAAAAACAAGGGAATGGACATTTTTTAACTTGTTAGGTTTCAGCCTATTACCCAATGAACTTGAAATAATGAAAAATTACTGTGTGATAAATAAAATTAGTCCTTTATCAAATAGTTTGCACATTTCAAAAATATTAATATTCTATATTAGAGTAGAACAAAATACAAGTAGATTCTATGCAAATAAATGTTTACTCTGTCTATATGCCTGGTTTAAAACTGTCCTTCAGAATACTTCAGATTCCCGTCATAATGGGAATAACTGGTAACAATTATCAGACGTCTTTCACCATGGAACAAGCCTTTTTCAGTCATGGATAAGAAAAGTATGTGTGGAGGGCAAGGAACAGAGGAAGGCAGAGAGAAAGATACAGGGTGGAAGTTTGGCTGTTAGCAAAGGCTGACCCACCACAGGACTGTTTGTTGAATTCCTGTTGTTGTTTATGTACAATCTTCCAAACATGGGTAGCCCTAAGAATTTAAGACGCTGTGATTTTTTTTAAATTGAAAGTTTTAGATATAGAAATTAATTTGATTTCATTTCATAACATTTATATGGTTTCATGATTGCCTATTCCCAATCTCTTTTTTTTAACAAATCTCTTACCAGACAACACCATTATCATGAACAACTTCTCCAGAAGACAGAGGCATTCCTTTGTAGTAACAAGGACAGCTAGAAGCAGGCACACATTTGCCACTGTCATCCATGTAGGTTCCATTTATGCAGGTACAGCCATCAACTGGGACAAACTTGATGCTGCATGTGACATCAGGCTCACTCAGAGAGCGGCAGGTGGGTTGGCAGGAATTGACATTGTAGGTGTACTTCAAGGACTTCGGACACAAGGTGGTGTATTTTGCTTGGGAGTAAGAAGATCAGTTACATTTGTTGGTCATTAAAGAATCAATATACGTATAAAGTATTTGGGATAAAGTATATATGATAAACATGGCATTATATGTACACTTGCTTTACTGATATCCCCAGCAGTGTAACTTTTGTAACACTAGAGCAAAGTTTTCCCTTCCAAAAGTGTCAAATGTTTTGACCAAGTTAAAAAAGAACAAAGTTCAATTATATTAAGACAGAATATGTTTCTTCCTCTATGCTATTTTTATACTTTTTGTCAAACTAAGTTGAGAAACACCCTACTTATTTTATTCATATTGCAAGGGTATTGCTCTTCAGGTTTTTTCTGATGGTTCTCAGCAAGTAAACTAACAAAGCCTCTTTTTAATATTTCTTCCTGCTTGCCTTTTATGGCATTCCTTTCCTCTTCAGCTTCTTGAAAGTCAATGCTATACTTAAACCCTAGTTTAACACTATTTACTGTGGAATCCCTGGGAGCTGCTGCATGGGGCATTCTGGGTGACCATTTTCAAAAGGCAAAGCAATGCACAACTTACTGCAGGCTTTGCTCCTCCACCCAGTGAGAAGCACTCCTTTAGCAGCACAGGCTCTGACATAGCTGGAAAGGGCAGCACACATGCAGTCCTCACTCTTCTCACAGTTACAGGTGTCAAACATACAAGTCTAGGAACAGAGGATGACATGTGATCATTAGAATGTCATGACAAAGCCATGGCAGTCTGCAGTTTTTTAAGAGTGTTATGTTCATTAGAGGTTAAAGCGAGTATAATCCACATGTATAAGTAAATATATGTCTGATTTTTATTGAGCTATTTCAGGAGAGATTATTTATGTGGAGAAAGAGTAGTTAGAAGTCCACTATTTTTAACTTTTTTTGAAGTTTTCCAACTACTTCAAGTTTTTTACCACTTTGCTATATACATTTTGAATAAATGGAGATTATTTGATGCCACCCAGATTTTGGAGCTTATACTTAAGAGCCTAAGCTCTCTGCAGCAGAGGAATACAGAATACAAGAAGTTATTTGATGTGTTTCTATGCTGGGCAGGGATGATACAATATTTTTAATTCCAGATGATTATTGAACATAATCTTACAAATTTCCAATAACAGGAAGGCTTTCTAAAGTACCCAGAAACTCTGTTACAGCATTTCACCACCTTGAATTCCTAGAGCATTTTTGTTCACATCTTGTCCAATTCTCATTGCTGCTTTCTACACACACTGTTTGCCTTGTTCTTGCATATGTGCAAAGCAGTTGAGAGGAATTAAAGTGCCAGTTAAGATTCTGGCTAAAGCTTTCATTATAAGTCTCAGAAGGGACAAGTTTCATCCTTTGACAGGGATTCAAACTCCTAACTTAGTCTAAGTCTGCACCTAAAAATAGGTGCAGGAGGAATACACTTGTAAGTTTATCCTCCAGGGAATGGAAAGAAAAATAGCTTCACAAAGGAGCAGATTTCATATTGTGTAGATAAGAATGAGCCCTTGGTTTGTAAAGAACTCTCATGAATACATCTCCTCACAAATGGCAAGTTAATATCAAAAATCAGTCATTTTCTCCCATATTGGATGAAGTTAGAGCCAAATACCTTCTGGTAAACTTCTGGATTCACTGTTGAGTGACATTCAGCAAAAGGTCCCGTGGTATCAGAGAGCAGTCCACACCAGTGCTGAGCATACTGGTCTGTGAATTGAAAGCATGGTAAGGATTTCTATGGTACTTCATTTGCAAAACTTTTGTCTCAGTGTAACTATACCTCCTCCAGGGAAATTGCAGAAGCTTAATGTCACAATATAATTAAGCTCTGCATTTGCTGAGGCACACCGTCTTTCACTTCCAGGCAGAAATATGAACTCTTCATAAACTGAGTGTTCTCTAATTCATGATAATCGTCATGGAATAAACTAAAGATACTCTTAGCTGAATTTCAAAAAGGAAGGCTCACACTGTAAATTAATACTATGCTAGTTCATCTCAGAAGACAGAACAGTAGCTTGTGAATACTCAAGAAATATATATTTTTTTTGGCTGAAATGGAACTTGTATGCTTTCAGTCTCTGAACTGCAAGTCTGGTTCTTAGTTTAGGAGGAGAAGGGCCAAACCTTCAGAGTGGCTAGGCACAGCTTTTTCCCCCCTATGTGACAATCAGTCTTCTCCAGGGAAGAATCCCTAATATGCTGTATGGTTCCAGTTCCCCTTAAGTAAGTTGACTTGCTGTCTTGATCCAAAGGAATATATCTGAAGATCCAAAATACTTTGCTAGTTATTATTTAATAATTGAAGACTTCTAGTGTCAACTGAGGAAAATTGTGTGCTTGTACAAGTAGTTCTGTTATTTTGGCTAAGTGCTTGGTGATTGATCAGCTTATTCCTTCTTTGCATCTTAAAGGAGATTAGAAGAGATTGCTGAACTTACCATTTTGTATACTGACAGTACAGGGGTCCTCAAAGGTATTTTTGGCATCAGGACAATCAGCCCGAGTTTTCCAAGTATTGCCAAAGGCAGCTGAAGTGCCCTCTATCACACCACTGGTGGTTTTGAAATCATCTGTCTGTACATCATTGAAGTTCCCACAGAGACCTAGAAGGAAGCAGATGGTCTGTGCAAGTCTCCTACAGGACCACAGGTACTGGTAAAGGCAGTAGTTAGGACAAGGTCACTCACCACAGGTCTGCCCTTTATGTGATGGGTCTAAATCTATAAAAACTTGCATTGAAGGCACAAGTTGAACCTGTAGCTGAAGACCAAAAGTTGTTTGTAGTATTATGAAGAAAGATGAAGGCCTGAAGATGGTGACGTTTGCTAGGGATATATTAAAATAAAATAGTTATAATTTCATTCAAGATGAACAGTTGAATTAATTGGTCATTATAGGAACAATATAGTAGAGGAATTCTACAACTGTGTTTGATATGATCCTAATTTCTGAAGAACTGGGGGGAAAATTATCCTCACAGGATTTCAAATTCAGCACCAAACCTAACCTAAACACCTAAGCAAAAAATGTAAACAAAACCTCCACATTCTGTCAGGTATTTTAAAATGAGGGATGAACATAAACTTCTGTTGTTATTTAAAAGGTTGCTTTTGTTTGATGAAAATGCCATAGCACTATTTAATTGAAGACTCCTTATTCCGTCCTTTCATGGTTTGCTTTGTGTTCAGGTGCAATAGTGTTTAAGAACTGGCATGTGAGAAACTTCAGTGATGAATGTGCTTTGTGAACAAGGACGGGGAACACAGGGAACTAAATTACTTCAGTAACTGGAGTCCAGTTGCATGTCAGAATTTCCTCTCCCACGACAATGTTTGGATCTCAAAGAGTGCAATAACACTATTTGCTTGAACTAATTAGATATTGCTAAATTTAAAATCAGGATTTTGCTAAAATTATTAGTGTTGAATAGGCAAATCATATTACATAAAAATGGGAGGCCATGCTCTATGGCAATGCTCTGGGCTTGCTTCAGTATAACCAGAGGTAGAACTTGGCTTTAGTTTAACTCATGTAATAACATATTAAAGTAAAAATGAGAAATAGAAGTTTTTCAAAGGAACTTACCTGCTGAGAATGGTAGCTGAGTGTAGATCATATTCACAAATACACTCCCAGAAGGCTGGATCACAATGTTCTGTCCAAAAGCAAAGACAGTTATTATCAAGCAGATAAGTTAAATACTTTCCAAATGTTTCCTATCCAAAACTATAAGATAAAGGGGGAAAAAAAAAAATCGAGGGAGACTATGATGATGTTCTGATTCCTGTACTATTTCTTTAATCTTTATTACTGTGTTCCACTAACTGTCCAAGAAAGAAAAAAACAGAAATTATCTAAATAACAGAGAGCTACTGAGACCTTCTCTTCCTATATGCTTACTTTATTCTTAATTTTTCATTCTTTGAGATAAAACAAAAAAGCAGTGCAAATTTCTTGTCTGTGCTGTTACATGTCCTTTGCCTTGCTGGTTAATCTTAGATAACATCCCTATAGAATGTCAGGTGTGTACACTTGCTGCTCACCGTTTGTCCTCCGTTTAGGCTGATGGCTACACCCTTGAGGCAGGTCTCAGTGTCAGTCAGGCCACACTTGTGGATATCCCCCAATACCGTGAACTCATTGCTGTCACAGAGCTTGAAGAAGAAAACAAGAGATACTGTTAAAAGGACTTGCTATATTGGAATATTGTTACCTCAAAAAGATTCACAAGCAAATGGAATTCTTAGCAAAGTTAGTCCTTTAATTTATTGTTTGTTTCATTTCTTCTTGCTCATATGGTCTAACATATGTCTAGAATCACCAAGTAAGTTGGCATTCATGCAGTCTGCACACTGGAAGCTGTACATTGCTTCTGGCATTCAGGTGTTAGATAGATATTAATCTGACAATTAAAACTTCCTCATGCATTAGTAAGACTAGTTCCTAATGTGTAGATAATAACTACTTAATATGCTTGAGCAGAAGGACATGTGCCTTTCTTGCCCACTGGTTATAAAGTTTACCAGGAAGAGGAAAGATTGTTTCCAATGCCTTCTGCACTTGAATAGATTATTCATGACCCTGGTGATTTGGACATTCTTTTAGCAGGTAGCAAATATGGATTTAAATATCCTCCCATAGAAAAAAAAATGAAACTAAAATTATTATTCAGGAAGTTACTGCATAAAGGTTCAGATTTTGACTCAGTTCTGATTTTCATAGGACTGTGTTCTGTCTTCGGAACACAGGAACACCTTCAAAGTGTGCCTAATGGCCAAAACACAACAGTGAAAGACTTAGAGAAGGCTGTGATTCCTAACATGTCTTATCACTTTTTTTGGCATATTGAAGACTAAATTGAGGGCAGCTGACATGCAGAATTATAGCCATCTAGAAATTCAGTATTAAATTCTATGGCTTTTTGAACTTTTGTATGCAAATTTAGGGGTTTTCCTCTGCCTCCAGAGACCCTGAGAATCTAATTTTACATCTTGGTGCCAAAAGAAGGAGTTTAATGTGTAAGTCTAATCTATGCTGCCATTCTGCATCAAGGCAGTGCTTGTGAATCTTATCCTAAAGTTTCATTGATTTAGGGTAATCTATTTCTAAATCATCTCATTCTAGCTCATTTCTCAGATTTTATTATTCTTGTTCAGATTGATCGTGTCAAAAACATATTTTATTTAATATTAAGTCCTTATGAAAATAGTTTACTTTAGTCATCCAGTAAAATTAAACAATCAATAAACCCAGTGTTATGAAATCTAACAAAAATGCAGTGCAAATCCTAAACAATGATCAAAGAACACAAGAATACTACAATATTATTTAGTATAAGCCTAACAGAAAAGCCCCAAAAATCCCTTTAGGGATATTAACCCTCTAACCATGCTAACTCTCCAAGATTCAGAAAACTGATGTGATTGCCAGTAGTTTACATCAAACAACATTATACATAACAAAAATGTTCTTCTTTAGTAAGAATTATGACTCATTTTTTACCTTGGTTAGGACATAACTACAGTCTCCAAAGAAGGAATAGTATTTCTCATCAAATGTTGAAATGTGGGAACCTCCTTCAACACTGCAAGTCCCAGGGCACGAATGAGTGACACAAGACCATTCACCTCCAGCACAGGTACTGAAATGAAGGAGGCACTTAGTAACATTGGGTAATGCAAGCATAAATGAAAAAAAGAGATAAGGGTAGAGGATGCCTTAATTTTCCTCTTGAAATGCTGATCATACTGCCAAAGAAACCAGAATTGCTTTGAAATCAGACAAATATGGGGCAGGCACATTTAAATCAAGGTGATAATTTCCTATATAAACTGTTGTTCATTTCCAGTCTTTGGACAGAATTCAGTCCTGGGGAACTTGTAATCCATGTCAAATATCTTAATTATTTCTTGCAAAATAAATAGGTACAATTGCATGAACTTACACAGTAATACTTAAGTAATTATAGGGATATTTAAAATATATTATGCATTTTTCAAACATGCCTCAAATGTTGTCTTCCACTCTAAATGCAACATGTCCCCAAAAGTCATGCCCTCTATAATATTTACATGAGCATCTTGGCATTACACCGTGGTGCTGCAAAGGTGTAACAAGAATACCCATTTTTAAACACATCTCGTATTTGATTTTGATTATCTTCCTTCACTGGTATTTCTTGGAATTAAAGCACCTGTTCAAAAACCTCTAATTTTTGGTCCAAGTGTGAAGGGAAAACAGACATGAAAGTAACCTCTAAAGCAATGCAATTATGGAACTTCAATTGGTAAGTATTTGCTCATTTGTTTAAGGGGAAATCAGTAAATATTCCGCCAATGCGCCAAAAAACCTCAACCCAGAACCGAAAAAAAAACCAAAAAATAAAAAAAAGTGAGAAAATATGTTACCATGATCTGCATTTAGATGTGAAGGAGGCACCAGGAGCATAAGTTTCACCTTCATAGGTACAGTGGCATTCTCTGCGGGGAATGCAGCCAGCACCATTAACATCATCAAAGACCATTCCTGGGAAAAGAAAGGTTCTGTTACTTATTCTGTGCACTGCAGAACCTGCCTTTGAACACATAGCTGGCAGATGCCTATGTCCTGTTTCTTCTGTACTTGAAAATAATAGGATATGTAGATATGCAAGCTATGGAGAGATTGAAGAGCTATATTCCATCGAAGTACATCAAAAAACCTTAGCATCAAAAAGGGACTTCTAGGAAAACACCTTTCTGTTATGGGCTTCATTAGAGTGGAATAGGATTAAAACTACTATGTAATGAGCTGGAATAGGTGAACTATTTGTAAGACTGCCCAGGGACATATCAGTACTGTAAATATTTCTATGCCCAGAGACAGAGGATTGCCTTAGAGAAGTCAATGCTACTACACAAACAAGTAAGGTGAATTTTGTGAGACATCGTGGGGATGGGCAGAACAGCTGCAAGGGGTGAAGCTCCTGCAATACTCAGTCACAACAGTAACAAAAATTTAGACTCAGAAGTATGGACAAAGAGAACATATGTATCTTGTACTGATACGCGTATAGTTCTCTGAAAGACCAGACCTAACACACTGCCTAGTGCTGTCAGCTCTTTGTTATTTAGACACACAACACTTAAAAAGAAGGATTTGGTCATTTGTGGAATCAGACACAGCTTTGCTAACAGCAGGAGTTATGATTGCATACAAAATCTGCTTAAACACTTTATACTTTCTGTGAACTGAATTTGAATGCTGAGAATAGAAGACTCTGTTAGGAGCAAATTATCTTATTCTCAGTTCAGTCATTTTATATATATATATATATAGTACATTTGTTGTTTAAAAGAGCATATTTAGTAATTTGAATAGAAATAGTGCATCCAGGGGAGAAATGTAACTATTACTTCAATGATAATAACACTGATGATGTGATGGGAATGATCCAGAGTATGAAAGTTGTTAAATGGGTACAAGTGGCTTTTCTAGAGGGGTTTTGGCTATGAGAAAAGGGCAGGAAATGAGCTTGCCTGGAGGACAGACACAGCCATCTGTACAGTGATCTTCACAAAGCGCAGATCGTTCCGGGTTGCTGCATGTGTCAGAGCAGGGAGAGCCACACTCGTGGTATTGCATGTTGAATGGACATGATTTGGCTAAAAGTAGAAAGAGTATTATATTTTAAAGAGTATTTATATTTAAAACTTTGAGAAAGAACTATTTGCAATTTAGGTTGTTTTGTGTCAAGATATGACAGGGTATCCTGATCCAAGTGGAGGCTCAAACATTTTAGATTTTCTGATTTATATTTAAAATTCCCTAGGCAAAATCCCCTAAGCTTCCAAAGTCTTGTGTATGACCAGGTTAGAACTGATTTCATGATGATTGCATGCACTTCAAAATTGCTGTCTTCTTCAGGAAAAAAAACCACACATATTTGAAGTTTGCTGGAGGGCCCTTCCCAAGATACTCACGGCACAGGTCTGAGGTTCTCCAGTTCAGGGGCTGGCCACCTGCATGAGCACACTGCCGGGAGTACTCAGCAAAGGTGTTGCACATGCAGAAGTCTGCCATAGAGCTGTCACATTGACACAGGTCTTGTATGCAAGTTTCAATGTAGTCCTGGACATTCACTAGCATGTTACAACTCGTAAAGGCTTTGCTGGTTAATACTGTCTCACAGATGGAAGCCTAGGAAGGAAAAGAGAGAAGGTAAACAAAGTATTAAGAAAATATGAAAGTAATTATTTAAGGTACAGAGCAGAATAAACCAAAGATTGATCTGTCCAGAAACCCATCCAGCAATAACCATAAGCTGATATTTAGGGAAAAATATAACAATAGGGCAAAACCACATGGAACTCCTTTGACTAACTCTAGTAGCTTCCATATCCTTAGTTACCATCACCTCAGGTCACTTCCCAAGCACTATACAATTTCCTTATATTAAGACATTCTCAGTAATTTTCTCTTTCAGGAGAATATGCAGTCTTCTTATAGAAGGGGAATGCAAATTTTTGGCATTCACTTTAGCAAAGAATACAACACGAAATTTAAGATATTTTGCTTTTGAGACCTACAGCTGAGTCATATTCATGCTCTATTTTTTCCCCTTCTAAAAAGTTTTCTCCAAAGACAGAGAATGTATGCACATCGAGAAAACAAATTTTGAGAGAGGTTCTTACAAATTCTCTTGAGCAGTTCATCAGAGGTGTAGGAGGAATAGGATCATCACACTGCTCTGTGGGTCCATCCATCTTCTGCATATTACCAAACTGTATGGGCGTCAGTTTTGTCTCTGTAAAAAACAGTTCAAAGTCCCAACTTTTCAGTTATTCAGTATTAGAATAATGCTTACTGTATTTTGCATGGAGTTTTTGTTTTTTGCAACACTACCTGCTACAAAGTGAACAGTGATTACCAAATATCACTATAACGTGAAAAGGAAAAGATCAACAGGTTATGTAAAGAACTGGATCCTAACTATTGAAAACAAGTAGAAATTTTTGTGGCAGGTCTTAAAATATCAGACAGTGATGGAAGCAGTCTAATATGTCTCAAAGTCCTGACTTTGCACAGCTGACATCACAGGAATACATGAAGTATCTCCAGTTTTCCAGTTACTACAATCCACAACCTATATTAAAGTACATTGTTTAAAAAAAAAAAAAAAAAAGGCACCAGTACTTAATGCTTTTTATTACTTACTCCCTGAAATAAATTCATTGCTGACTGGAATTCCATTGAAGTCCCCACAAAGGCCACAAGTTTGATTGGCGTATTTCTTATCTAGTTCCACCTTAAAAAAAAAAAAAAAAAAAAAAAAAGAGAGAGAGAGAAAGGAGGTTTATAGAAATGGCAGTCTTGATGGTTAGGAGTACAGCCTATACCAGTATTGGTCATGTACTCAAAAGTTGACATATAGTTGTTGTGGAGAGTATGCTGTGTGATAGCAAGGTAGGCACCATTGGTCAGTGACAACCAAGATAAGCTCTCTCTTATCCTAGTCCTGGGTTGTGAACATCAATATTTTGCCAGGTCTGGAATCTGAGGAGTACTTCATGTTGAGTTAGGAACATTATAATTCAGCATCTATTGATTCTGAGCTGAGCTTGGTAGGAAAAAAAGGGAAATGGAGACTGGAAGACAGAACAATACACTAAAATCGGACACAAATCCAAAACTAACTAATATCTGCCTGGCTGTAGTACTGTAAAGGTGTAAACAAGCTACTTTCAAAATACAGACTTTCTGCTGTGTTTTGGATGTTTTCTTACCAGGAGGGCATCTTGTCCATTCCAAAGGAAGGTCAGTCCCAACTTGGCAGAAACTTTCAAATAGTTGTTACTTCTCTCTATCAAGACTCCCATATGGCTATATGGCATCTGAACCCTGGGGAAAGATCATCATAAATCAGCAGGGGTAGAGACAGAATATTCATTGAATGTCCACAATTATATCCTTTCTCATTCTGTGTCTGTGAAGAAATTAGAGCAACAACTACTACAGACAACACAGGTTTGTAATATTTTGTCCATTTCCTATGAAACTGCCTCTCACTGTGCAAATGGATTGGCCTCACTTTTCCCATTATTCCTTTTGGCTTTCTCCGTTAAGGGTGGTTTTTCTGTGTAAAATGTGAGCATATATCTGTGGTTGTATTGTTCAAAAAAGTGCTGGGAGGCTGTGTTTTGCAGCCAGTGTGCTTCAGGATATTGCTATTTGCTCCTTGAAGCATTTGATAATAAAGGGATAGACTCCAGGCTTTCTGTGACATGAGTGCCATTCAGGAAGCTGTAACCAAGATAACCTTTAGACTAATTCACTGTACATAGCTGCCATAACAGACAGCTCACTGTGGGATAGCTGCCCAAATATTTACCTGGCCTTTTGGGCAGGTTTCACACCCTATGCCAAAGTCAGAACTACAATTGCTACATAGGTAGCAAGTTTCCAAAACAGATAATTTTAAATTAATTCGAGTATAAGCTGAAGAGCAGTCACTGCTTTACCACACACTGTTCAGTGCAATGACAAAAGCTGAACAAAGCCACAGGAATAATCTGCAGAACTGGCATTTAGCTTGCTTTCAAGACACTCCCCCCCCCCTTTTTTTTTTTTTTTGCTACTTCAGGAAGGACCTGACCCCTCTCACTGCTGGGAAGCAATGCAACATCAGGTGAAGGAAAGGGATACTTGCTCAAAGAGCCCACTGGGAACAAGGTAGGAACATACAATTTGTTATCAAGCAGGACAGAGCTGGGGGTCAGTTCGATCACCACTCCTTCCAGCTTCATGATGACATGAGTGATCACAGTAGCATTTTCCACTATTGCACGCCTAATCTGGATGTTGAAGTCCTCGTAGGAAGACTTGCAGTTGGAGGCAAAGATGTAATTGCAGACCCCAGGGAAGTAAAAAATGTCCCCATCAAAGGTCTTGAAGTGGAAGTTCCCCCATGTGCTGCATACACGGCCATTGTGAAAGGGGTTGCCAGCTGTGGATTCAAAATAAGCAGTAAGAGTTTTCTGTAATTTTTTTGTAATATCCTCCCTGTAGAAGCTTTATCCCTTCTGCTTCTTTCACCCTCTTTGTCCAAAAAGCTGATCATCTTTTTTTCTGTTTTGCCAAGCTATTTGTTTGTCATTATTTATTATTGTGCTTAATCAGTTTTCATAGGGGTATAGGGCCTAGGATCAAAAGAGACCTTCTGGCTCACTAGATCAAGTGCTCTAGTTCCAATGACTTTCCTACCCTATAAATCCTTTCCTAAATATATGGAATCCTAAAGTTTCACCATGAAACTATTTTAAAGCTAGTTTAAAACTAGCTGATACACCTACTTGGGAAGGCCACTCATACCCACAACCTCTGAATGGCTGGAAGACTTTTGTTAACATCTTCCAAAACATACCCCCATCCTCTGTATGCCTGCTTGTTCTTGCACCAAAACTGCACTTCACCTTGAAGGGGTTCACCTCCCTGCTCCTCCCCCTGCCCATTATAGAAATCTCTTCTTTCTTCCTTTCCAGTCTTCCTTTCCTTGCAAGCATACTCTCCAATACCCTGATCATCTTCCCAGTCCCTTTCCACATTTACACTCAGTCTGCTTGAATTGTTCCCTATTCCCAAGATAAGGTGTCTTGACAGTTTTCAGCACCCTAGTATTTTCCTCTCTTTACTGGAAATACATATAACACTGGGAAAAAACATGTACAATATGTACATATATACATAAAATTTATTTTTACAGCTGCATCATAATACAATGAGGAAAAGCACTGGATTCACAGTTAGATTATCCACATTACCTGATGAATTAATTTTCTGCTAATTTTTTATGATGCTAAAGGACCTTACACTATTTATTTTTTCAGTTGCTCCATACTCTTTGTCATTAACAAGAGCAGAGATATTTGAGCCATGATATTTGCTTAACTTACCCTTTACTTTCAGTGTGTTCGGAAAAGATGGAATGATTGTCACTCCTTGGGATTTGACAGCTGGTAGAAAATAGAAATGAAAAAAGTGACCAGTTTTAGTATTTTTTTAAGTCCTAAAACATGGGTAGAAATTGCCTAGTCTTTTTAGTGATTAACATTTCCTACTACTGGTTACGCTCTAGGGGAAAGTTTCCACACAGTTTTATTGGTAGTCTTTACACAATGCTTTGCGTTCCATCTTTCTATACATTTTGCTAACTGCTAAATTGCACAGACTGTAGTACTTTCTTCCATCATTTGTTTAAGACTCCATCTGATTCTGGCCCTGATACTCTGAACTCAAAAGCAGCAATATGATCCTCAGAGCACTGTATTGCAATAGTGATTACAACAGCTATTTTAAAATAATCATCTGTGGCACATATTTAGCTGGACAGACATAATGATCAATTATTTCAGCCTGTCATCACTAATACACCAGTCAGCTTTGGATCCTTCCACCCTTATTTTGCACTGTTCAGTTATGTGTCATGCATGATCTTGTAATACTTAATTATTCCAACGTTTAAAGTAGTTACAGTTTTCTTACTCTCTTGTGAGTGATACAGTCATCTTGACACAGTGTAAAAAAATGTGCCTTTTATTACCTACTATCGAGTGCCTTGGTGATACGTATGTAAACACACACCTCTTCTGAAAATACACTTTTAGATATGTTATGTACCTTTCATGAAGTTAAAGATTAGATAACAGTATCATATCAGCAGAGCAGATCCACTGGGCCAGATCTCAGAGAAAGTTCTCAAGCCTAGAGCAGTCAGAGACTGGCTGAGAACTGGATACATTGTACAAAGGGCTTCTCTTTTAATGCATGTGGTATATTTTAGCTAGGAATAAAAATATTCTAATAATCTTACTATTTATCACCTTTATTTAGAACAAAACCTTAGAAAGTGACCCACATAAATATACCTACAGTTTTGTCGCTGCAGGAGAGATGGAGAAACATACTCCGATTTTGTTGGTTGTTCACCACCCTGGGCTTGAACTGCATCAGAGAGAGTAGTAAAGGAAATATGAGTGCCAATTTTCTTGAGATCCCTCATAATGTCTCAATTATATCTGTTTAAACATGCAACACTAGGTATATCAAAAACCATCAAAAGATATGTTTATGTACAGGAGGTCAGAAATGCATCAGGACCCATGCTACATTGAACCATGATGGCCAAACACCACTCCTTCAGCCTTTTCCTTTCTGTTTTTTAATTTTTTGGGTAGTAAGTTACTGCAAGGAAGCCATCAAAAACATGCCTGTGGTGATTTGAGCAGGTCCTGCTTCTGTCACAGTATAGCCCTGGATTCCCTTATAAGCTTTTCAGATAAAGGACCTAAATTTCTTAGGTTTTACAATTACTCTGTGCTTTAAGCATCACTAAAACCTTTTTTTTTTTTTTTTTTTTTTTTTTTTTTTTAGCTAGATGGCTTTAAAATAATTCTTCCTTTTGTACAGGAAGAATTCACTTTGGGGTTAGAGGACAGATCTTTGTCACAGCCAAAGTTACTCTGTATTTTGTAGTTTCAAGCACTCTTTGTAATAAGCCACAGAAGGAAAACAAATGCAAAAGCCACATCACAAAGAAGGAAACAGGCCTTTCCAATGGATACATTTATGTCTGTTGTTTTTGCCCCAAAGCAAAGAAACCATTTTTCATTCTGTTTCACTGCAGCATCAGGGTAGGAATACATACATTATCTGCAGGGGCCAGAGGGGCTTTCAAGGCACTGTTTAGTGAGAGTTCATCAGAGAGCAAGTTGAGGTGAAGACTGTTCTGGCCAGAGAAAATTGCAAGGGCAGGTTCACCCTCTGCTGCAGCTCACGAGGGCAGTCTGTGGATAGGACCACTAGAGGGGCTAAGGCTGAAAGCAGAGCTGTAGGGAGCTCTGCGAGTCCCCTCCTGGGGAAAGAACTGGGGGTCTGCAGCTGGGGTTAGAGCACATGTGTCCACTTTTAAGGTGGGAGCCATTCAGTGCTTCTGGGCTCCCTCAGTGCCCAGCCTCAGAGAGCTTTTCATGTCTCCCTCCACACACTGTGTGGCTCTGTTTCATGCACTGCAGATCCCTGCTGCCATTGCATGTTGTGCTGATGCTACAGTCCTGTCATGGGCTGCTCTTTGACACTATCACTTCAGTTACTATGGAACTACCCAGGAATAGGAAAAATATGAAATCATATAATAAGATCTGCACTTGTGGTCAAAATGCATTTAAAACTAACCTTGTTGTTACCTTAAACTTAAAAGGAAATTATAAGATGAAAAAAGGAAAAATAAAAAAAAATTTAAAGAGATCTCCATCCATCTGTGACTAGTAAATGCCCTCAGAATATTTATAGCAGTTTCATTTGTTTTCAGCCCATTGCAAACCATTCCTATGTGCTAAGCTTTTATGCAACCTCATAAGCAGGGCTAAATGAATTTTTAAAATCTATTGCCTGATGATTTTCAAGCAAAAGCCTCCCTTTTTTCAATATTCTATCATCAACTGATAAACAGAGTCTTTGATAATTCATACAGACATACTCCTCAACTGATTTGTTCCTTTCTAGAGGTACCTTTGCACCTTTTGGTTTGTAATTTAGAAATGCTATACCACCTTGAAGGGGATATTAAAAGGTAAATGCAAGTCTTGAGGTACTTTTGTAGAAATTTAAGTTCTGAGGGAGCTCCACTCAATGCAGTGGAGTTGCTCCAGATTTTTAAATGGAGGAAAAAAAAAAAATAAGAACAACAATTTCAAAAGAGTTAATTTTCTCTCCTTAGGAAAGAAAGCATTTTAAGCAGAAAATAAAATCTTGCATGAAAGTAACAGGTTCATTAACTTTACAAAGCCAAGAAAAAAAATAAAAAGCTTCAAACTCCAAAGCAAGCTATAAATTCTTTAAAACAGTAAAAATGCCAAGCAAGTGAATCTTCCTACCTTTGATCTGTATGAAGACCAGGGCTAGTATTGATATCCATAGTGGTATTCGTGTCCCACCACCTTTACCCATCTTCGGGAAGCCCGGCAGGAACTACCGAACTACCTGCCTCTGAGGAAACACCTGTCTGCTCCCAAGTCTTATATAGTGAGAGAGTAGAATTTGGCTCAGTTCCCAGATTGTTTCACAAGGCTCTTAAAAGGTGGGGCTTCAGACATTTTTGTTTTCTTTTGCAGGTGCAGAGGTAAATAGAGGATGCTCTGACTTTCCCTCAGCTATTTACACTCTAGGAGGAGTCTTTCCACATTTTTGATGAAATGTCAAGAAGTGAGCAAGAATAATTTTTGCTTAGGCTTAGTCTTCCCAAATTTTTGTTTATTGTGGGACAAACACAATTTAAGAGACTTCTGTGTGACTTTTGAGCAGGAAGTTTGAGTGAATTATTTAACTTTTTTTTTTATTTTTTTTCCTCCTCTGAGCAAGAGATGATAATTAGCTTCTCGAAAAAAAACCAAAAAACCAAATAAGTTCCACCTGATACAAATTTTGTTTTAATGAGTTTGCACCTGCCTATGTAGCTACTTTGCTTGTGAAAATGAAGAAATCAAATGCAGTTTAAGGTCAGCATTTATTCCACTGGCCAGGCAAAACACAGGTGTACACAATGAGAATCCTTCTATGTTGACAAGTCATTAATATTGAAGGACTCCTCACATGGGCAATTTTAAGGTTATTTCAGCTGTTTCCCTTCTGAGTAAACATGATTTCACCATTAAAAATTATTTGGATTCTACCTATGATTAAAAAAAATCTATGTGTTTTCTAACCCTAGAGACATTAAAGGACAGATATGCAAGAATATTCTTTGAAATATTCCTTACCTTAGGAGCAATGAGAGAGTGAAGAATGCTTTTTGAGTATGCTAGAACAGTTATTTACAGCTATATTGCTTTGGGAAATTAACCTTTTAAAGTGTTTTACCCTGGGGTGTAGAAATTAACCTTTTATAGTGTTTTACCTTGGGGTGTAGAAATTAACCTTTTAAAGTGTTTTACCCTGGGGTGTAGAGAAACTGAATCTTTTCACTAAGAGAGCAGATCCCATAATCCCACATGGGTTCAAACAGTTCCTGTGAGGAAGAAGTTAATGGGATTATCTCCATATTCTTTGGAGTCATAACTATGTTCAAAATGGAATGAAGTTTAGCCATTAGAAGGGACATTAGAGGAGCATTGAAAAGGTATTGAAATACTCCTCTAGGTTGCCTAGGCATAATATCAAATTTCCATCACTGAGTTAGTAAAATACCTCCATGAGAATGGAGCATTGATAGTGCTCTGAAGCAAGGAAAGAGACTAAATGTCCATTTGAAATTCTCTCAAATATGATTTTCTATTATGTTTTATGAAAAATTATCATGGAATCCTAGCGTGGTTTGTGTTGGAAGGGACCTTAAAGATCCAGTTCCAACCCCCTGCCATGGACAGGGACACTTTCCACTATCCCAGCTGGTTCAGAGCCCTGTCAGGCATAGTCTTGGACACTTCCAGGGAATGGAGCATCCACAACTTCTCTGGGCAGCCTGTTCCAGTGTCTCACTCACCTCACAGAAAGGAATTTCTTCCTAATATCTAATAAAAATCTACTCTCTCTTAGATTTGAAGAAGCAACTTCAACAATAAGAGGAAAATAAAAGGCACGATTTTTGGATAAAAAGCAAGCAAAAGCCAGAAAATATGCTTATTGTCCTGAAGAGCACAACTATTTAAATAAAGGTGACATAACAAAATATAATTGGAAGTTTTGAAGGAAAGATTTTTTCCATTTCAGTCATGAGTTATATCTTTAGCAACTTCATTGATGTAGCTCTGTAGAATTTACCTTAATGTTATTTAACAAGGAAAAGAAGATGTCTGCAAGATACTTGTATATACAGAAATACATGCAGTGAAAATTTAAGGAAGTATCATTGTCTCTAATGGGTATTATCGAAGTTCCAGGATGAAGGTCTAGAGAAAATAAAAAAATTTAATGGATTTAAATGGTACGTAATTAAAGTAATGATAAAATACTATGGTAAACTCATGTGGGTAACACACATAAGCTTATTAAGAGATTATGCTTGCGAAAAGAAAAATATACTTTATGAATCATTGTATTACTTACCACTAAAAATCAATTCATATCAACAGTTGCTATGCTGTGGTTTCATATACATTTCCTGCATGTTCAGGGAAGCACTGTGATCTCTCAGACATCTCAGTCTGGTCATCACAAATTAGGCTGGAACTGGTTTGCAGTTCAGTTTAACCCCTTTAATTGAGCTTTAAGGCACCATTAGAAGTGATTCTCTATATCTGTATTTTTGACCGAAATTTTAAAATCTCATATATGTCATGAATTAACTATCCTGACCCTACTAAGTGGTTAATTCATGGACTATGAGATATTACTCTCACCATATTAAATATCTTATCATATGCTATTTCTTCTCAGAAATTATTATAAAACATGTTAAAATGTATGAGATTTGCAAAAATAATCTCAAATATTTATGCTAAATTGATTTAGTAGCATTGCTAATTATTCAAAGAAATAATTTATCTTCAAATTGTATTTCACCTCCATGCACTCAATAGACATACACAGGTGACATGGGAGAGTATATTTTAAAAATTAGTGGGAGTAACATGTTGGATTTTTGTAACCACCTTATGATCAAATCCATACAATATAAATATGTTTGAAGAATTTATTGATGTATCTAAATTATTTTTGCAGAAAAGATAGATGATTTTGCCATTGCATTTGATCTGAAAACCCTGACATTTCTTTCTATAGTTTCTTTTCCTTTTTCACAGGATCATATTCCTACTTTCTGCATCTGCAATATTAAATTGAATGAAATGTTTCAGTAAAAGAGTTGTTAGCATTTTCAGATCCATTTTTTAACCCTACATGATCAAATGCTACATGGTGGTGATGTTATTTACACACCTTACTCATTATTTCTGAATCTCCTTCTTCATAAAATAAAATGAGCCCATCATATCTTATCTTCATAGATACTCACTGTAGAATGCAAATAAAATGTGCTAGCAAACTTGGTTAACTTTTGGGTGCAATAATGACTGAAATCAGTATCTCCATTTATATTTTAAAAAGACAGAATGATGAACTCTGCAGACATGTACAAGATTGTCTAGTACTCCTGGTGCCGTACTGGAGTAGGGAGTATTCATTTCAAGGGAAGGAAGAAAACAAGTGTAATTGACAGGAATTACAGCACTTCTTTGTATGAGTGCTAAAATGCAAATGATCAAGGAGCTGCCTGCTGGACTTTTCTCTGGCTGGTCATCTGGCCACTTCTGAAGCCTGTTTAAACTCCAGAGTGATGCTGGGACATTTGGAATGGAATTCAGATGAAGTACCACTCTGATTGTCCCTGAATTTTGTGCAAATTCAAATGCATGATTTTTACCTGAAAGCTTCTATGAAAAAGTGAGGTAACTGATCAATTTGAGCTTAAAAGTCGTTCATTTATATTGCAGGTGTTCTCTTACTTATGTGAAGATGAACTACCTTTCAAACAGCTGCAACAAGTATTTCATAGTATGATACAATACAGTCTATCTAAAGTAAAGCTATAGTTAAAGACTAAAATAGGGATACAACTCCTTTTATGTTCTTTACCAGATCTTAGTCAAACACAGAGCCATTGATCCATTCCTTTACTCCCTAATGCTTAGATAAAACTCTGTAATTGAAAATCAAATCACATTATAACAGAGATTTAACCCATTTCATTAACATGAGTAGTTCTTCTGTCTTGTAGTGTGTGCATTGTAGAGGAGCTATACATAATGCTTTAACCTCCATTGCAATCTCTATGTTTTTACTGTAAAACAAGTAACAGGTAACTTAGGATCTGTTTCTGGTCTGTTAATTTCAAAGTTTGAAGTGCCATTTAGAAGAACCCAAGCAAAGCATAACATTTTAAATCAGGCACTGGAGACTGACTAGCTGCAACATAAGAGGCTCATTAACACCTATATGACTAGGAAGTAAAAGATATTGAGTAGAATATCTCTCATTTTGAGAGATTTTTGAACATTTATCCTCTGGGAAGCAAATCCATCAGAGAACAATTAAGAGTACTGTATTAAGACATTCCCCCTATGGAAAGTTAGTAAAGAACCTGTGCAGAGTTGGTAAAGGAAAAACAATGTCTACCCTGTACCATGAGAAGTATGAACATGGGGGCCAGAGTAGGGTTTCCATGTTGTCTGAACATGTCCAGGATATCTCTGTGTATAAAGGGGATAAACACTTAAGCCTCTTTACAGTTTGTAAACACAGACACCACAACCGTGCATGCCAATATTTGCAATTGGTATTATAGACTAAAAAATGGATGTACACACACATACTGGAGGGCATATTTACATTGTGCAGTGGTGCATGTTGCAGAGATCCCTCTGTCAGCAGCTGCCAAGGTAAATTCATAATAGGAAATACTGTCACTGCATTGATATGAAGTTGCATGATGGAGAATTTGCTTTTTTTCTGAGGCACTGACACTGCACCATTGCATTTGGGATCAGAGCTCTACCTAGAGCTATGCAATGCCATAGGGCCTCTGCAGCACTCTGTAAAGCCAGCTGAAAGCTGGGGTGTGTTATGCAGTGCCTTGCTGAGCCAAATAAAAATTCAGTCTTTAGAAACAACTGATACTTGCAGGCTTAGGGAAATAAATGGTCAAGTATATATATATATATATATATATATAATATATAATAAATGGACAACTAGTCAAAAAGTGGGTGAAGTGGAGGCCTATGCTGAGCAGTATCTATAAACCCTCAAAGGGACCTGTTGGTGATGCACAAGCTCAAAAAATCTGTCTTAATATACTCTGGTGGACACAATTCTGCTGGATGACACTTTGCTTGTTTGTATGTCTTTTGTAATATAAACTACAGACTGTGTATAAGTGGAGATAGATATGTATATATACTATTACCACTAGGAGGTTTTGTCAGAAGTTCAATTATTAGTGGACCCTTGAGTATATTCCCTTATCTTAAATCAGTAGCAGACTTCCTTATTCCAAAAAATGATGCGCGGAGGATATAATTAAATTCATACAAGCAAGGGCAGACATGAAAAAATAAACAAAATCCTTTGCTCCATGTATTATTCAAGACTCAGAGAAATTAACTAAATTTATAGAAGTGTTATAAAATTAGCAGAGACCTCTTTAGTATTTGAGTTCAAATATTGCCATTCACATTAATAATTTGAGCTTCTGTTATGTCATCCTCCTGGAAGGGGGAGCATATTGCATGGGGGTATCTGTGTATGTGTGTTCAATCTCTATTCTAAAGTAACTTTTAAAAGTTACTTTTAAAAATCCTTTTCTATATTCGGCATTTCAGTTCACAAACTTGGATAACGATACAGCATAAAGACTTCAACTACTGGAAGATGTTGAACAAAATGCAGGCAGGTACAAATTGATCACAAATTTAATTTAATTTGGCTAAGGTTTATAAACATTGAAGCACTGCTATAATTTCTTTAAGACCTTATTGCAGTAGCAGGGATAAGAATCATAATCACTTTGGAGACAAGCCTGATGCTCATTTATGCAGTTATTAATATGAGGCTTTATTGTGTTCATAGTTTTTATCTCTTATTTTATTTTAATTTTATTAAATTTTAAGGAGAGCTTATCTTTATTTTTATAAAGTATTATTAAGTTTGCAGTGTCAAAACTCTAGGAGGTACTGATGTTAAGGCCATCAGTGCAGTTCCATGAGACAGTTTTAAATTACATGGGTGAAATGTTATGTTTCTTAGAGGGTTCTTGTTTTTTTAGACTGAGCTTAGACAATGAATGTCTTTCCTTGTTCAATTATTTTTACCTATGGGTCCTAATACTTTGTTACTGTGTGTTATTCAATCCTCACTGAACAAAGTCAGCAATTTCCTCAGTTACTTTTCTGTGGTGCCCATCACTGGAGTCCCTGAGAAGTTCATCAACAGTAGCATATTGCTTTCGAAAATACGTTTTTAAGTACTTGGGATATATTATCTTTTGTTTTACATTTTGCTAATAAGGCATAGTAATTTTGGGGGGCAAATGGTCTAACACCCTTAGTATCAATTTTCAAAATATGGAACTTTATTTTGGTAGCTGCATGTTTAGTATGTCATCTTCAGACAGAACTGTGAAGGTCCTACAGGTGCAATGTTGAAGCGTCCAGCACAGAATCTAGAAGAAAAAATATCATCATGTGTGAAAATTCCAGTTTAAATAAATATGCGCAGCATCGAAATTATTCAAAACAAAGGAGAATTTTAATACATTTTGACATGGTGACATTTGTGTGCCATTTTCACTCCACAGTGGCCAAATTCTCCAGACAAGTGAGAGAGGACTGTGGACAACGATCCCGCTCAGAGTGTGCTCTCATTGAACCTCGAATCCGGGTTCAGCTCTCTGCAGCAGGTGCCTGATGTGCACACAGTCCAGTGGAGAGCAGCAGGATCCAATCACAGACTCAGGGTTGTGCAATCCTGTGTACGCACAAAGATGGCACATTGCGACTTCTGATAGCCTGCACTCCCTGCTCACGTAAGGAACCCTTCCTCCATGAGTCTGAGTAGGCACAGGAGAACTACTCACGAGAAATTCTCATGGGCTCTGTGTTGTAAGTTATCACAGACTGTGGGTTTTAGATATATCCTCTAAATATGCATCATGGGGGTGACTAATAGGGCTTGCATGGTTTGCTAAGCTGAGCTGTCAGACTCCTTATCATTTTGCAGTGCTGAAGTATGATATAAAACAAGAATGCTGTCAAACTTGAGCAGCTAGACTTGTACTGTACTGAACATTCAACATGTCAGTGGATGAATTTTCTGTTGACCTTTTTATAGTCAGTTTTCAGCTTTATTGATCTGAAAACTATGAAAATCCTTATCTGCTTTGGTTGGTTGCTGCAAGTGGCTGAAAACTGGTGTTGCATGTTCATTATTTGAAAATAGGAATTGTATGGACTGAACTTTCCTACCATGACCTGAAATGACTTGCAGAGTTAGGGATGAAGAGAAGATTATTCTGCTCTTTTCTGTTGCCATCATCAAGCAAATTTTATCTATTTCAGTTTGACTGTCAGTTCTTTAGTAGGAGATTGATGTTGTAAGTTGATAGTGATTGTTGCAGATGGTGTCTAATTTTGAGTGTACATCTTCTAACTCTTCACCTTCTTTGAGTGCTAACAATATTTCTGATGAAATGAAGGTAGAGTCTGAACTATTAGTAATAAATTGAATAGAGACAATCAGATATAGATTTCAGATCTGAAATTTATTTTTGTGAGCTGCTGATTAGGAAAGTCAGGACACTGTCTACAGTCACGCTAGATGTGACATTCTGTGTGTGGTTAGTTCTAATACATGGTTATGGGCTGATGCCTTTATACAAATGCGGAATAGAAGAGCTATGATTTCTTTCATACAACACAATAAAGCACAGTTATCTCTTGTTTATATTTGTCTTAATAATTTAGGAATGTTGTTGAAATTTCTGGAAATAATTTTGGACACTATAGACAGAAAACACTGTACTAGATCAATTAAAATAGGCAGTAATGAATGCATCAAATGCAGATCTGAACCGAGAAGCTTACAATCTGAATGCTGAAGAGATTTGAAGAAAGGTTATTCATTGTTGAACTAATTACATGATCATGGAAATGGATGCAAAAAACTTTTCTGTAAAAAGCTGATTATTTTGGAAACTGAAGGTGAAGTAGGGTTTCATATTGAAATTTATCTCAGATTAATATTGACACAAAGGGCTGTTTTCCATTATTAGCCTTATCAATGCAATAACTTTCTGATAGAGAAAATATTGCCATGAAATGAGGAGACTTTTCTCCTGTCTTCACAAGAATAAACAAATAAATTTCTCTCTACAATCTAATAAAGAAATAGAAAAGTTTGACATATGTTTCATGGCAGGTAGTGGGCTCTTAAGCCTTCTGAAACAAACACAATCCAGAAGGCTGTTCATCTCCATTTTGTGTTTCTGTCCAACAAGAAGAGAAACAGGAAAAGTAAGTTTGCTTTTATGGTGTGGATCCTGCAGTTTTGGAACTCCTTTGTATGCTCATTTGTTCTCTCTGAATCATTCTTGCAAACAGGTGGGGAGCGCTTTCTTTCCTTGCAGGTTTTGGATTGAATTCAAGGTTCCAGGAAACCCAAGTCTCTTATGCTGGTGAATTTCAAAGCAGTTCAGCATAACTCAGTTGGCCTGCACAGAAGGGAACCTGCGAGTCCCATGCCTTGTCAATGGTATTCCAAATACTACATTTCTTGACTCAAAGACTTAAAACCATCAGGTGACAACTTTTGTTGAATCAGACTCCTTTATATCTCATACATATTTTATCCTGTACTTTTTTTTCATGTAACTTGTCAATTTACATTTAGGGCACATCATTTAGGCAAATATTCCTTCTTGGCTCAGAGATTCCCGATGACAGAGTATTGCCTCTATCTGTTGAAAAGCTGTTTTCGTTGTTATATACTCAACATTGTTAAATGACAGTCTTCCTTTTCTAAGGGAAGAATCAAGGGGGGAAAGCCTGCATTGCATACATCAGCAGCTGAAGCATTCTCCAGCTGAACACTAAGTTAGTTTGCTAAAAGTTTTATGTCAAAATTTGGTTAAAATCAGTTTGATAGCCTTTTTTTTTCATATGGAGTTTCAGTTCCCAGGAAATCAGTTCAGTTTTATCTCACACAAGCGAAGGTGGATCAGATCAAGAAAGAATATTGACTGCAGGTGAAAAAAGTGAGAGAAGCCTTTCACTGTGTTAGGAATTGTTTGGGGTTTTTGTAGCCACATTGGAGCTGTACAAGAGTCACTCGTTTTGACCACATCAGAGCTGCGCAAAAGTAATTTCAGCCTGTTCTCTAGGCTCTCTGGTGTACTTCAACTTTGCTGTAACTCCTACATATTGAAAGGTTTAAATGGTTTTCTTTTTTATGATTTGTATAACACTTAGTAACTACTGAGCAGTTTGTGCACATTATGTCTTGAAGCTCCATCAATCTAGACCCTCGTGTGAACCATCTTCCAATGGGTCACATTAATTAATTACATTTACACTGATTAGGGGGCTGAGGAAATACAACACGCAGTGTTGTAATCAATAATGTGAAATCACTTTCCCTTCTAGTGGCTCCAAGCTGTATTGATAAGTATCACTAAGAGTCCATAATAAAATTTTTATATTTTTTAATTTCTGTCATGTAACATTATAATATCCTAGATTCTGAAATAGTAAAAAGAGGTTCCAGTGTATCTGACCTATAAAATCTCAATATTCAATTAAACTTTTTCCACTGAAGGATTCCTTTGCAGATAATCACAAAACTTACTATGCTATTCTCAAAGCAAAGGCTTTTCTCAGCATACTCTCAACTCTTATGGAAGTAATGATTATCTCTGTCTTGTGCAATCCACTAAATTCAGTGGTCCTGGGAGATGATTCACCTTGATAAGCAATGTACTTTGGCAATCTAGGGGAAAATACCTTCAGTTTAGAATTTGCATTGTTTTAACTCCTAAACTGAGAAAAGCAGGCTTGGGGTTTAGTTTGTTTTTTTTAATTTTTGTTTCTTTTTTTTTCTTTATGCTTTTGGGTTTTTGTTGTTTGGTTTGTGGTTTTTTGTTTATTTTTTTGGTATGTGTGTGTTTTAAGTAAAGATGGGTATATGTTAGGGTCCTGGCTTAGAAGTTTAAAAGCCAGAGAAATTGAAGGGATGATGGTTTGTGCTGGTTCCCACATTGGTAAACAATGGGATAGGGTAAAAATGCCTGAAAAATCAGGACAGAGCCAGAACTATACATGAATAAGTAAATAAATGGGTCTAAGGACACTTTCCCTTTATAAAGAGCAATGACTGTTCTACACTGTGCAGTTACAACATGTAAGATTAGCCAGGACAAATCCTATTAAAATCTTAAATACACAACAAGCCTAGCCACTGTCTAGGGCAGTGTATAACAAAGCTCAGTACTTAGTAACAATGTCAGGTTAAGTGCTAAGAAAGGGTGGAGGCCAGGGCTATGGCACTGGTGAGGATTTTAAGTGCCCGCAGTCTGTGCACAAGTTCAACCACTCCTGCCTTTGCCATTCCCTGAAAACAAGGCATTTAAAACTCAGAGCCACATTTCATAGTGTGAAACTAGTATTTGTTGAAACACTGAAAGTCAGAAACAATGCTTTTGTTGGCAGCCTTCTTGACATGTGCTTATTCAAAGCAGGGAAGAAACGGTGCGATGCAGGGTATTGGAGAAACAGCTCCAGACAGATGTCCCTTGCATTACTACTTCTCTTCATTACAGTAACTAAAAGAATAAAACTACTCACAATAGAAGTGCCACCACACTGTGTCCTGGTGGGTGTGCAGAGAATCTTCTTGGGAATGTTGGGATATTAAGGAGGAAAAGTGGAAGGAATGGTAATTGTAGGTAGTATGCTGTACAATGCTGCATCTTAAACTCTGGCCACAATCCCAAACCAGATTTCCTTAGAGCTTACCATTTCTTGAAGGCATTGCAACTCTGGTTGACGTGAGCTGAAAGAGTAACATCTAGAAATGGAAGTGAGAGGGGCTGTGCTGAGCACTGGTGTTATGGACAGACTGCTTCCTTCATGTGTCACTACCATCATCTGCAAGATCACTGAACCTAAACAGAAGGTTTACCCTCTACAGTAAATAATGTATTTAGAGAGTTTTGCAGCTATCCTGATTATTGCCAATTGGCCCTTACATCCTCAGTATCTGGAGTCTGACTAGCATATCCTTGACTGCATTATTTGAGAATAGCCACAAGTCTTTTCCTACATAAGAACCACTGGTAGTTGCAAATTGGAGTCTGATTTGAAAATCTTTTTAATCACAACGAAACTGTAGTAAACATTCCTGGCAGTTGACATACATAAGGATGTGCAGCAATGCTCTGAAAGCATAAGACTTGCAAGTCTACCTCATGTGAAACAGGAAGTAAAAGGATGCTATTTTACAGACATGCCAACTGGATGTTACAGCAAACTGCATGCACTTGCCTGGCTGGCTTCTGGCATCTATTTCCCTCTGCAGTTTTTGAATACTTGTTGCCTATCCAAGGTTGATATCATCAAGAAGAGGTGTTATCAAAATAATGAATGAAACATTAAATGGCTTCATGTTCAGAACACATACCAATTTATATGTTCATACAAAGGACTAGAATGATTTGCCCTATCAGTATAATATATAATAATAACTTGCTATATTAATTTAATAAACTATTAATTTATATAATTCCTATTTTAGCAATTTCCCATTCTCTTAGATATTAGTGCGAAATCTGTGCTATTTGAATATGTCAGTATTTTCTGTTGGGGTGAAGAGCAGATTTTATCATGACTGTATTTTTTAAACAAAATATTGAGTAAGTACACAGTCACAGAGATTGCCAGAAGGTTGTTCTGTTTAGTGCCAAAACACTAAATTAACAACTTCAAGTCAAGCATCATCGAAAACAAAGACTAGCTCATTCAACCATTATCTAAGAGAACAAGAACTACAGCAAAGAATACAATTTTGTAGTTGGTTTCCACCCAGAAGTGCGTGCTCAATACTAAGCTGTGCTCTGCAGATAGGTGTCTGAAAGAAAATTTCTCATGTTCAGAAAGAACAAAGTAGAGAATGCTCACTTAATTTTATCTGAGATTAATTCAAAGATTTCTCTTGATAGTAACCATACTACCTATAACCCCACAGGTCCCAAATTTGGAATTCTTGTTCAGCCAAAATGTCTCATATGAAGACCTACAAGGCTAAATCCATTTGTTTCTGCAATGACTGCAATAAACAATATTGCACTTTCACCCAGAGAGGTGTCCTGGTTCATCTAGTGTGGATGGAAGAGTCATTTATTCCTAATGGGTGGTGTTGTGTACTAAGGAGTTTAAATTTACTGAGCTGATCACCAGCCTGCACATATGAGGAGCGTGCCAGTTTACACAGGGCTTCTGCGGGTGTCAGACAGCACCTTTTCCAACATGGAAGAGACAGATATTACTGTATCTGGCACAGGTCCTTGGAAACAACCCTGACTACCAAGAGTTTTCCTCTTGGCTGACTAAAAAGGGAGCAACACACCTGAAAGGGCAGATTCTTATCGAGAGCTATGGTGCAGCAACAGCAGGAAATAGGCAGAGCCCTCAGAAATCCGCGTTGCCAATGCGCATGTCACAGGCTCTTTCCATAATTACATTCTCTAAGATCAACACATTTCAGCCAGGAAATTTCACTCTATTTTGAACAAAAACACCCTGGCCAGGTTAAAACCCGGATCCTGAAGTACATTCTGTCTTTATCTGTAGTAGGACCTTCAATTGAACTAACAAAATATATTGACCCTATAGTCCTGGTAATTAAGTATATCAGACTTCTGTGCAAGTATCTTGAGGCTTGTGATTGTTTGCTTGGCTGTTTGAGACCATGGATACCTGCAGTGTGCAACACCCTGTTGACAAGATCACATCTTTTCACATCTCAGAAGTGCTGAGATGCTGTCCCAGTGAAATTCAGTCCAAATCAAGCCTTGGTTCCAAGTCCCATTTCCCACATGTTAGGCAGGGATTTGGCTGATGACTCCTGAGTATGCCTCCTAGTAGAGCTACAGGGGGGCAACAAGACTCTGCAGCTGAGGAAAGGCAGAGTCTCACTTTAGTTCCTTTTCCGTGCTGCAGGTAGTGGAGTAGGCATTCAAGGAGTCAAGCTAATGTGAGAATGGAGTGAGGATGCTGAGGCAGTTTGGATGAAAGATTCCTTTGGTGCACAGAGAGGGAAAGGACCATTTTTTGAGTTAATTGTGTCAGAAAATTAGGGAGGATGATTTTGACCCTTCTCATTATTAATCATAATTAATTATTATGACACAAGTTAATACAAGCAAATATAAGTTAAAGATGAAATTCTGCATTTGCGTGAACTTAATGACTGATGGTTGTGATTAGAGGTACTTATTCTGACAATTATTTGTTTCAACAAACAGCTTCTAGATGACTTGTTTGTACCTGCCATCTTTGGATATTAGAGAATGTTTGTCTACTTTTATTTCACCGAATCACAGAATCAATTAGATTGGAAAAGTCCTGAGATCATCGAGTCAAACCTAATTGTTTGTTTTTCCATATTTGTTCAAGGTGCCAGCTGGGAAGTGGCTTCTGCTAAGTTTAGAAAGTAACACCTACCCTGCTGTAGGAAAAAAAAAAAAAATGCTACATTTCTAACATGATTATTACATTGGGGAAATTATTCAAAGTGGTGGTTTTCACACTGTGATGCCATTTTGGGATTATGTAGGATAGTCAGGTTTAATGCTGTTCAAGAGGAAAACAGGATTCGCCAGCTCAAGATCAAAATGAAAGAAGAGGAGGAGCAGCAAGGATTTCAAGTCAAAAGGTGAATTTCCTGAAAGTGCTACACATCTCAACTCAGTTAAGGACAGGGATGCTGGAGTATTAACTGTTTCACCCCTGTCTCTTGCTTTGTGTAGCAATTATTGCAAAGGATTGGAAAGAGAGCTCTAAGCACCCAAACCGCGAGGCAACTAGAAAAACTGCCTCAAGGTACATTGGCCCTGCAGATCTGTTGCTGAAAGAGAAAAAAAAACCCATCTGGGTCTCAAATAAGACAAAGTGAATGTGTAAACCTTAGATGAGTTCTGTTTTCATATGAAAGCATATAGAAATATTGCACAGAAATGTGATTTTTCATACGAATGGTGCGATGAAAATAGTATTTTTCAGAACTCTTAAGATTTCTGATTTCATCAGCTGTTTGATTATCTAGATGAAGTAAAGAAGGCAGTGTCCTGGACCAGCTAATACTGACTTTTTCTGCCAGGTTGGACCCTCTGGCTCCCCTGTGAAATTGTCTCCTGTTTGCTGATCTCATTTAATATATCTTTTGAGAACCAGACTTCTAGAGATATCTGACCACTGCAGTAGCTCTTCAGCCATCCAGGCAACAGACAATAACCTTTGCAAAGCTGCTGCCTCTGAAGCCATTACTGAATTTTTACAGAGAGTGACTTAGAGGAAATTGTTTTGCCAGTTTTAATTTGTTTTTATATTATGCAATAATGTAAGAATTAAAAATAAGATAAAGATATTTATAACATGCATGAGTCCTTTAGGAAGACTGGAAAAGTCTCTCTAAAAGGAAAAAAAAAAACCAGTGAGCAAACTAGGATCTGATGTAAAGTTCAGTTAAACTTGTGAGTTAGACCTGGTGGAGTAATTATTAGCCAGCTTGATTTTTAATAAATGAGCATAAACCCACTGACTTTGACATATAAGCACATAGCATTAGATTTGCATTCAGCTGTTCTGTAGAGAGGAATGCTCATTATATCAGTGTATGGACAATTTTTAAACCAAATATAATGTTCTAGGTGGGATAGAAATCTTTTATCCCACATTCACTGTATGTGAATATCTAGCTGTAAAAGATTCATATTTCTTGTAAATGATGTCCTCAAATGGGATCACTTTGGTCCCTTAAATGAGATTTCAGAACAGAGCTTGTGTTACACTGCAGTCTCACACTTAAACTCTCTAAATACTTAAGTTAAAGCAAGAATTCTAGCTGGCTATTTATTCCTTGTTATCTATCCATGCCAACTTAATTTAAGCTAATGAGAATAAGCATCTATTATTTGAACATCCTTGACAGTCCTACAGTCTTCTATTTCTGTTTTGGTACAAATTCTCCCTAAACCTCTAAAAATTTGACATAAATTTTAAATAAATACTTGCATCAAATGTCTTATAGGAAGCCATTGTTTGGATACACCTAACTGGAAAATTTCTATTATGTTACCAGAAATTAGTAGAGGTAAATACTTGGGTATTGTGAGCCAGCTCTCTTCTACTTCAATGTAGCTCTCTTGATTTAATGATGAGTTGGGTTCGTGATGACCTGTAAGAGAGGAGCATGCAGCCATTGGTGTTCCCTGGAAAAGAGAGGTTAAACTGGGATTCTCTACTCTCCACTGAGGCTATTCAGATGTACACCTAAACATTAACACTGAAACCATAATTTACATCTTCCAAAACCTGAGAAAGTTTGGATCTGCATCGCACTCTTTTCTCTTACCTCTAATTACAAACAGGGCTTTGCCTGTTCCACATTTGTGGCAGGCAAAGGTCTTTTATTTTACAATAGATGGCTCAGACCTTATGTCTAGTAAAAATGAAATGTTGGGAATTTTGGGAAGATGCCTCATTACAGGAACAATACAGGACCTAAGAAAAATGAAGATGTTACATGACCTAAAGCCAGTCTTGAGAAGGTGACTGTGGATGATGGTATGAAGTTATGAACATATAAAGACAAGCTGAACTACTGTCCTTATATATAATTACAAGTACAAATATCTTGGTCTCAGACAAAACCTCTGCTCTACTAAGTGTGTAATTATGGGGCAAAATATTTCCACAGTGGTCTGCAACAAAAGAACAAAAAAACAGACAGCAAAACAGGCACAAGTAATAATGCTTTGAAAAAAAGGAGAAAGCATGGAAGCAGGATATAGTACAACATACACAGAATGCAACTCTTTGAGTAAATATTAGCAAATAATTACTGCAGATATCCATCCAGGTCAAGAAACGTGGATATGTGTGTGAAATCAGCTGATCTGTTCAGCCACTACACACCTGTTCTCTTGGAGGCATTCCATGGGCTGGGAGGACCAAGTGCAAGACTGAAATGCCAAAACACCCTGCCACAGCCCGTTCTGCTGGGCTCGCAGCATTGCACAAGGCGATCATAAAAGGAGAACTTCATGAAACCCTGTGCAAGATAGAAATACCCTGCAGGAAAAACGTTTGCCCCTTCTGAACATTTACCTTCAAGATGTTACAGTTAAGGCTGGGACTAGGTCAAGGAGGGAAATGAGCTGCATTTTAAACCTCTGTACCCTGTAGTTATTTGTGTTCAGTCAGTCACCCACAGCTAATGTTTCTTCTTTTATTTCTCTTATGACAGACCCGGACTACACAAGACACACCATTTGTAGAAACAGCTCTTTAGGGCATGAGGAGGTCCATGAGAACCTCCTTCAAGATACATCCACTGTGTGGTGGTGCTGATGGCAGAAGCTTTCCGTCACTGTTTACACTGACAGACACCATATTTCGCTATTTCAGCAGTCATGGCAACAGAAAGCAGTGTTCAGAGCAGAGAATGGTCTTGATAATAACCCATTTACATTTTTTTCAACAATGCTCTTTAGAGCAGATTTCACAGTGCCACACAGATCACCAGGAAGGAAGAAGTGACTCAGTAGGAAGGAGCAAGAAGAAAGAGAAGAACATGGTAGCAATGAAAATGGCTGGGAAATAGCTGGTTTTATATTGGGGTGGGAAAGAAGACATTCACCAGTGACCAGTGAGGTCTAATAATATCTTTTGATAGTAAAGACCAATTATGAGATTGGCTCATAAAGAAACAACTCATCTCCTCCTGTATACAGAGATACAGTCAGAAGTCACCTTTAAGTGTATTGTTCTGCTCGGGGGCTTTCTGAAATATTGCATCAGTTCTAGGATTAAATAAGGAACCCTGCTCCATTTCAACATGAGTCTTTATTTTGCTATTAGTCCTGTGTCTATTCAGATGGCTGATGGATCTCTGGGAAGAAGTTGAGATGGTTTACCCCAAAGGTTTACCCCTTTGGAATCTGCAGCCTCCAAGTAATGCTCCCAGGAACAAAAAGGTGCTAGACCTTAATGTCTATTGTTACCAGATGTAATACTTTCTAGCTTAACTATGTCCAAAGTCCCTGTGATTTCACAGTTGCACTTCTCAGAGTTAGTCTCATAGCCAGCAGCTGTGAGAATTCTGAACCCAAAATTCAGATCCAAAGCCCAAAGCTATTGGATAAACCAGTTTTACCTTCCCAAGGATGCAGGGCTGTGTTGTACTTCTGTGTTTCCTGTGCAGAGAAGCAGAACGAACATGTCAGCCTGTTACTTGACACAGCATCCAGTGACAGGTTCCTGCTGTCCTGGAGGTTGTGGAGCTCACCCATAACAGCTCCCCATTTGGGAAAACTTTGGAATTTATGTGTGCACCCAGTGAGGAGGGAAAGCTGCATCACCGGTAATGGGAAGGGAGAAAGCAGGAAAAAAAAATCTTGAAGCATGTAAGCCTTTCACTGAGTAATTGGTTTTGTTAATGTGCTAAAATATCTCTAAAAAGATAGAAGTTTTGCTGCCTCACAGATACTGTTGTTTCAACTGATTTTGGGGGATAAATTGATTGTTTGGCCATTTGCATGCTAGAATCTCAGCCAAAACCAGAAGAAATATGAAGCCAGAGCAGCATGGACACCTCATAGATAATTATAATGAGATGAGGTATAAAGGAAAAAAGTGTCAACTATTTCTCAAATGCTGGCAAACCATTTTAAAAATATAATTTTAAAAAAAGCAAACTCATTTACTCTTCCCTCTGACACATTAATGTGTGAGCTAATATTCTCTATCTGGCCAATAAAAATATTACCAGTGTGTGGAAAATTAAAGTGTAGTACTCTCCTTTAATGAGGATACAGAAACAATATTTAAAAAGTAGAATACACATATATGAAACCCATAAATGTTACAATAAAGGGCTTGAGATAGGTATATCAGAAGAAATCAAACAAGAAGCTTTTAAAAAGGGTGACATAAGGAGGAGGAAAAAATTATCTGGCATTAGCTGAGAAGATACCAAGCAGAAAATTGCCTGGTTTAAAATAAATTAGAAAGAGAAATTTATAATTTTTGAAGGAAAATGTACACTGAGGAAGGAAAAAGGGTAGAAAGAGCAGTAATATAGTTTGATTTGAAATAAATTCCTTTGGGAATAAGCCTAATGGAGATGGTTTGAGAAAGACAATATTTTCATGCAAGAAGGAAGGGAAGAAATACTGAAAGCAAATATATAAAATAATGTTCAAGTGTAAAGACGAAAGTCACAGTTATGATTCTTTTTCTTTTACAGACTTTCAAAATTCCTCATTTCTCCAACTCTTAGGCCTGATTAATTTTGAAGTACATAGCTGTTTGAGGTTTGGGTTTTTTGTTCTTTTAATATTCAATACTATTATAGTTTAGTGCAAGTAGATGCCAGTGTTATGAATGCCCACTGCTGGTAGCTCTGACTGTAGCACTGTATAACATTCAAAATGGACTGTATCACCCACGTGGGACTAAAATTCTCAACCTGCTGACCATTTCATGTGCCTTGTAACAGCCAAATTCCTTGGCTTTACTTTTGAATATGAACACGTGTTGCTCGAGGAAACTTTCAGTTTGAGAGCATCTCTGAAAGTCCATTTTATAGGTTCAAAAGAATGAATATTCTCAGCCAAGTCTAACAAGAGTTTCCCTCCCCATCAGTGGAACATACTATTCCTGCACTAGGATATGAATACAAATACTTCCTTTCAGTCAGGAAACCTCATAATTCTCTGTCTGAGCTAAACATTGAAGCACGAACCTCAAAGGAACCTAAATTCTCCCAGGGACTGGAACATCCTGATGTAATGATTCAACACAGTCTTGGCTTCCATGACAGCTTAATAAGGTAGGTGCTATAGATTATTTTCTGGGTATGATAGAAAAATCTGCATCCTTTTGTTCACCTCTGTGACACTTTCCTCTTTATTCACTTTAAAGTAGGAACCACTGCTGCAAGAAAATTCATACACAGAGTGGAAAGCCATCTTTCCACCAGATATGTAGCAAAGATATGGAAGAGGTGTCATATTAACACCTTCAGTGTGTTATCCTCCCTAACCTTTTAGACATTTATGAAAATAAGAATGCAGAAAAGAAGTAATTTCTCCTGAGGTTTTTTCTTTTCATTTCCTTTGGAGTTGTGTTTTTTGAAAGTATATTTACATTAGCTCATAAAGCCACTTTTATCTTTAAAATTTTTTCAGATGAGAGGTCCTTTAATTGTGTTATTCCATACTAAACCTAAAAAAAAGTAAGAGTAGCAGAATTTTTGCTTGCTCTGCATTTATTTTATGTCTTTTGATCTTGTCTCTGTCTTGGTGTTGATATTACTCTGAAACCTGTGGTAAAATGCCTGGGTGAGAAAGGAGCTTAGGTCTTTGAAAGGATTGTGGTCAAATTTGTGTTACACTCTCTGTGATCTGATAAGGACAAATCTAACATGTAAATCTTTGCAGAGACATATACACTCAGGTAATCCATTTATTTGCAGACTTGAACAAATATTGACAGAAGTAACTTCATACCTGTGGGTAATGACCCACCACAGTGGTGACAGATCAGAGCCCTAACTACAGCCTGTGAATGAAAACACTGGATGTATAGAGCTTGGCTCCATTTCTCCTGCAGTACAATGGATTCTCTTTTTCATATTAAAGTTGATCAAGACAAAGGAATGATACTGATCTTCTTGGCTCAGGAGTCAGAAGCTACTTCTAAACATTGTTTGTTAATGGTGTTTGCTACAGAATGGTGTAAGCTCAGGTGGAGCTATGCTGCATGTTCCAGTCAGATTCCAGGTGGGCTGAATGATGTTCTGGGGGTGCTTCTCTCCACTCTCAGTACAGAAGGACCATGAAACTCACTGCTGGATTTAAGACACCCAGTGAGTGCATTTCACACTCTGAGTTTTTCATCTCCTTGGATTCCATTTTGGCTAGGATGCTACAGGGTGGGTGTGAGAGGTTTTGTTAAGATCAGTGTAAACCAGCATACATATGATATCCACCAGAAAACTGCTTTTTGGAGAATAACCCATCCAGTTTTGTAGATGCTAGATATGATGTCATGCCTATAGTGGAGATATACTACATTGTGGAATTATTATTAGTGCATTTTTGCTATACAGAGAAGTTTTAAAATGTAGCAGTAATATTTTTGTAATAGCAATGGTCTAAAGATATTTGTAATGTAAATCTTTTGGGTAATAACCTTAAAACAGATGTAAGTATAAAAACTCCTAGGTTCAATAGGTTGCTCTTCTGCTGGTAGCAGTTTGGATACTTGCAGGTTCCTAAATTGCTTGTAATATCATCCTGCTTTTAATCTGACTTTTCATTCTAGAGTTCCATCTCCAAAAAAGGTGTTGAGTTTGAGATAGACCATATCATTATGGTTCAACAGAAGAAAAGAAAGGGAAACTGTTTTGTTATTTTTAGAAAAGAAACTGCCCTCCTGCATGTTCACCAAGTACTCCTCCCTCATCTTGCGTGCCTGCTTGATGAGGAACCACAGGCTTTAGTGTATCTGACTCTCTAAAGAGTGTGTTTTGTAGGTGTGATGCCAATGTGCAGCTGTGCACACCTCAAAGCAAGGGCCTTCTTGGTTTATTCGAGTCTGAACAAGAGTTGCTACTGGAAGAACTAGTCAGGAATATTATGCCAGGATAAATTTGCTAAAAAGATCTTTCTAGTGACCAGTCTCTCCATTTCTATCTCTTCACCCCACCAAAAGAAGAAGCCTTCTATCTACTCGCTTGGAAGGCTCACTTTTGGCCTGTAAAGAACCTTAATATTAAAACCAGCAAGCAAAGAAACTGCAGGTTGATTTTCTCCCCTTGATTTTTATTTTCCCTTTTTTTAAAATCCAGATTTTGGGCAAACTTTTCTTCCAGGTGAATAATACCTTTTCCTTTTAAAAATTGGGAAAGTATGTGAGGTTTTAATACATCTCTAATTATATTCCATAGCTTGCTGAAGCAAAGGTAAAATTATAACATTTATGATGACAGTGAATCAATTTTTCTACCCTGTATAGGGTGGATTTGAAGGCTTATATCCTCCCAATGCCATTGACTCAGGATTGCTAAAGAAAGTCTTGTGAAGGAAAGTCTTCTCTTATCACTTGGCATTTCTGACTTGCTAATCTGATTTCAAAGAAAAATTGTTTATAGGAGTTCCTGGTTCAAATCCTCCTCCTGCTTGCTAAAGTTGATGTCAAATCATGTGCAACAGTGACTGGATGAGCAAGTCAAGCTTGTTGAGTTCAGATCCAGAAATGATAACAATTTACTGATTTAGCAGCTCTCAGATGCCAGTTAATAACCAGAGAAATAGGAACCCATTCAAACTTATTGAGTCAGACAATCTGACTTTTTCCCGTACTGGTGCTGAAATCCAACTCTGGGTGATGTCCCAAATCAACAGACCTCTGGGTCAGTTATATTTGTTTGATGTCCCTGGTTACATGAACAAATAAACAAACAGCCTGCATTTTCTCCTCCTTCAAACTCTCCCTTTACTTCCCATTGCTACTTACATGATTTTACTACCCACCCTCTGTCTCTTGCAGCTTAGTCTGACCAAGCAGGTACTATGGTGAATAAGGAATGCACTTCAGGATACTTTTTGTGTGCCCATTCAGCTTTTTCCTGATAGCAAGCTGGGGAGTATCAGTAGTGATAGTCTGCACTCAAACACATCATACTTGGGGAAATCATGGAAGTGGGTACAACCTACCTGGTACCCTTCACATGATCACATGAGAGAGAATGTGATGAACTCACCACACACTGAAGAGAACAGTTAGCATTTTCCAGATGTTTTCCCTGTGCCCCATATCAAGCTTCCAGTTCAAGTTTTAAAGGTCAGTATTTCTGACAACATATAAAATGTGTTACAGGAACTGTGGTCACAGAAGATGAAAGTTTTCTTGAGTTTCCCATTATATATATTTTTTTTTAACCAGCTGTATAAAGCAATCTCTCTGAAGTACTGACTCAGCTTGTTCAAGTATTGACTTGGTGAAGTCAGTAATAAGAGCTCGTTCTTATTTAGTCCTAAGTAGCAAAAGCTTCTCTCTCATGATACACTTAGGGGCTCTATTGGTGATCCACCTGGGCATACCCACCAACAGAAGGCTCCCATCACTCCAGGTTCACAAGGAGGTGGATATGTTTTGGGAGATCACAAGATTCCATTCTGCATGGCTGGTGTCAGCACTCAGAGCCCATGGGGTCAGTTGGTCAGCTTGTCTGTGCCCGTGGCCAGTGGCAAACCAACATTCCTCAATGGTAACATGGACCGTACATCAGTTCTCTGGAAACAACAAAAAAAAGTATGTCCATGGAGGTGGGCCACTTGCATCCTGTTGGCACAGTCCACATTCAAGGTTGTTCCTATTTGGCTCCATTCCCTTGAAGACACAAGGAGCAGCTGTGCAGGAAGTAACTGATAGCCACACCACCTAATGCTTTATGTACAAACAAGGGGTAAGCTGCACAGCCCTGATAAAGGCAGGCATGATCGTGGTGGAGTTGATTCGCATCACCTGCATGACCCCACACCCCAAATAAGGGCTGCCACAACTGGTGGGAAGGCTGGAGATGTCCCATAGCTGGGATCTGATCTCCACAGCAACCAATATTGCAGAGGTTTGTGAATGAAAACTCAAAACATTAATCTCTTAGGCAGTGCCCCTGCAGTTTAAAAAATAAAAGGGAGTTGTTCTTGTTAGAAAACAGAGGTAATACAGTTTTCCACCAAATATGAAAATATTTCAGTTACCTTAATTTTGTTATAAGAAGTTTTTAAGCCCTTTTCCACCGATTATTCGAAAACTATTACATATGGGGTTGTTAACTGATTTTTCCATTTGCCACTTATCAAAGACTGGAACACTGGCTTTTATTATTTTATTGGTATAAGAGAAGGGAAAAGGTATTTCTTGTTAGATTGCTTTTTGTGAATACTTATAATTTCATTTTACAAGCTTTGTTAATGTAGATGCAATTTATTTATATTTTCATGGGATAAATATAAAAAGATCATGGATACTATTGCAGTTCTGTCAGAAGCTACAGAAAGAGTTTTCCAGACTGTAGAAGGAATGGGCTTGTACTTGTGGTGAGAATTAAAGCTCAGCAATTGTGAGCCATTGATGGGCCTGCCCATGTCAAAGGGGATTTCAAAGCCCATGGGAATTCACTGTTCAATGAACAGAGCAGATGTCTCACTCATGAGACATGAATGACTCCTTGTCATGAACTCATAGTCTCACTGTTCTTTAGCACTTTGTTATCTTCTTGCCTCTGGAAGCACTGGGAACTCCCAGGCCCAGCCTTATTTTGGACACCATACTTTAGACCCCAGATGTAGGATTTAGTTGCCTGAACACAGTGCAAAAGAAAAAGACTTGTGCCCCTTTAAATATCCCAGGATACTTGAGTGTCATGAACAGAAAATTTGTGTCCTTCTACCTCTGCCTCCACAGACAATGCCAGATACTTGCATTGCCTGTGTTCTTGTAGCTGTATCCCCAGGGAAGAATAGCAAGATGCCAAGTTTGATGCTGTAAATATTCCCCAGGAGGAGCTTGATTCCTTGCTTGACTCCCCTTAACTTCAGGGGGAATATGATCCCCCGCCCCAGGTGTCTGCTCTGAACTCTGAAGCTGACTTTTGTGACCATTCACTGCTGCTGCAGAGCAGGCCAGCTGGGAGAAGGCAGCAAGCCTAGAACTGGTGATGGCTACAGCAGTGCAACTGAGCCAGCCACAACACTGCTGAGGCTTTCAGCAATGGCTTTACCACTGCAAGGGTTATTAACACAGGCTTCTGGTCAGGCAATGAGCTCGGAATTTACCTAAAATTCTCCAAAACCACTCTATTGCTCTCCTGCTGGCATAAAGATGCTACAACAAAAATCTGTGGGTTGAGTACCTTTCCAGTGTGATCTTCTGCATACAGCTTGAGTAACCTAGCTGCATTTGCCTTCTTGGAAATCTGGAAATTAGGTCATTCTACATGACTATGAAGAGCTGCCTTTCTGGAAGGCAATGTTGTGGTTTGATGGCAGTTGTCCAATAGGAAACCACAGAACTACAGCACAGGTTGAACAGTACTCCATAGCAGTTAGGAGATGATGAGATGCAGTCAGTGGAGCTAAGGCTTGAAGTTGCCTCAGTGTTGGTAGAAAGAAGACTTTACATTTCAATATTAATTGTCTAAGCTATTCATTATCTGCCCTTCATTACACTGATAAACCCACGTAACCAGAGATTATCCAGTTCCCATCTGGAAAACACACTCTGTATTTATTAGCACATATATGCCATCTAAGTAAACTAATCTTTAAAATTTATTACTACACTGGTCTTAGTATGACACAGTTACCCTGGAACAATGAGCTCCTGTGCATATGAATATGTCATGAAACACAGAATCGATTTCCAGCTTTGCTTAAGTGCCTTTGTAAGAACAGTGGAGCTTTCAAATCTAAGAAGCAACATGCAAATTTAACTTCTAGCCTCTTAGCTGAATAAGCTTTTTTTTTTAATTGTACACAATCTTTTAAATCAATAATGCCAATGCTCATTAGAGCAGTGCTCTACTACCTGATCTCTTGAAGGCAGCCTGAACAGAATGGGTCTAACGGCAGTAAGGTGATAGTTGGGATTTTCTTCTGCCTAGGAGGGTAGAAATTTGTTCAGCATTACCTTAAGGTGTTCAAACCCAGTGGCAGGAATATCTTTGCCTGGAGTTTCTCATTCCCCTAAGACTATTTCGATTTTCTGATAATACAATTACGAATGGATCTGTGGCACTTATGTTAGGCTTTAGCAGAGTATGGGATGGTCTTCAGCAGTTTTTCCCCGTATTTGAAGCTAAAGCTTCACACCACTTTGTAGGGTACACTGGAAAGGCTTTTTTTCTTGCAAAATTTTAATGGACATAATTTGTTTAATCTTTAATTAATTTCCTGTGCGAGATGATGCCTCCTGTTCTTCTGGTCATTCCTTTTGCAATACTGCTTGGGAGCATTTTCCAGCTACAGTTGCTCTTTTGTTGCTCTCAAAATAAAGTAATTTCTCCATTGGACATAATGTTTAATACCATTTCTGGCATAGGATGAAACATTGCACTTGATGCAGCTGACCAGAGTACTGTGTTAAGTAAGTAAGAGAGGAGAAAGGTGGGAGAAACCAGTCTCAGTGTGCCTGGCAAACCAACCACTGATTTGTAACAAAATAACCTGGCAAAACAACCACTGGTTTGTAACAGGACAGTGAAGCTGAGTCTCTGTGTGCTCTGTGTGCCAGGGGTGCTGTACAGTGAAACCCAGCACACCTTAACAACAAACTGGGCACTTCTGCCCTCCAGGCTGAAATTCAAGCCTGAAGGATGAATGTCTAATTACCATCACCAATACATTAAGAATACCTACGGGTCCTTTCCACCTTTGGATATTCTATTAAAAACAAAGCCCTTTCTTTCTGCCTTCTACGTTTGAGTAATTCTATGTTTAAAGACATTATTAGTGACTTGAAATAAAATATTTCTAATAAGTGCACAAGATGCTTTGATCAGCTTAAAAGTTTTTAGTTTTGTTTAAAAAATAATTTCAGAAACAAAATCTTTTCCGTGCTGATGTCATTATCACCTCTTTTAACACAGTGCATTGTTTTCTGGGGCTGAAAGCATTAGCAACAGGATGATGGCACTAGTCTGGAATGATTTTTCAGAAATGGACTTTGCTAGGAGTCTTCCAAGAGGTAGCCAAATTCCTTGGGTTTGTTTATGGAGTGATTTTCTCTAAATTTATAGGAAAATAAGAAGAAAAAAAAAGCAAGCTAAGAAGGTACTGCTTTTCATGCAAGAGTACAGCACTGAAGAGTTAGGTACCTATGAGCAGAAGAAAATCAAGGCCAAAGACCTGTCAAAAGTCATACAAGAATTCATGTATGAATCCTGGAATCATCACAGAGATCTCCAAAATAAGAAATCCAGTTCTGACCGGCAGCTATTCTTAGGACAAAAATTTGGTAAAACTGTAAACCGCTCAATTAGAAGTGTTCATTTTTCTTTTCTTAATATGAGTTCTTTGCTAGTTCAACCACACAGAGCTCAGTGCTCAGAGAAAGCATTCCACTTAGCTAAATTAAAATCTCAGCTGGGGCAATTGAAAATGAGAAATTAGGCCCTGGGTTCAAAATGTCCCTCAGCATTGCCAAGGCAACAATATCAAAACATGATAAGCAGAATTATTCTGAACATTAGGCATAGCTTAAAATGAGGTTACAACAGCTTGTACTGAAGGTTGAAGGGAGACACAACACTTAGTAGTTGCCTGTAAGTAAACAGCACCCACAGTATGTGTAGCCTCTATAATGCATACCATCGCCTTTGTGCTAGATACCCTATTGACTCTGTGTGACTCACTTTTTATGACCTCACCAATGAGATAACACCCTCATTTGATAAAAGACTATATCAATTAAGAAAAGCCCTACTGCCTGATAACCTGATTAAGAGCTGAGTGCTCAGGGTGGTGGTGTGAGACCTTTCATTTCTAATCAATTCTGGCTTCTTGCTGAGCAGCTTTATGGTATTATCCAGCCTTTGGCAAACTTGTATGATGCTTACTGTGCCTAAAGATAAATTACTCTTTATTTGTCCAATTTGCTGCAAGGTGGGGCCCATCTGCTTGTAAGGATCCGTTCTCTTAAGACTTAGTGTCAGAGAGTTCATTTCTCATTTGAGTGTCCTTAGGGCTTTCATGTTTTTGCCATTTTCAGAAGTCAAACAAAGAAAAAAAAAAAAAAAGAAAGAAAAAAAAGAAGTAATGTAGAAACTTCAGTTTCAAGATCACAGATGTACATGCTGCTTTATAAGTTCTCTGACCAGCAAGATCAGTTATTTATATCAAATTTGAGAAAACACTCCAAATCCAGAGCTGGAGGCGAAGCTTTCCTTGTCTACATAATCCTGTAACTGTAGATCATAAAATACATACATTCAGTATTACCACAACATGGCCAAACCCTTCCTTCCCTCTGTGTAACTGTTGCCACATATCACTATCACAAAGTAAAGGAAAATTTGATACATATTGTGAGACATACTGTTAGGGATTATGTTTCCTTTTCCAAGGGCGGAAACACCTATGGAAGAATGCCATGTAGTTTACTTCATAGTTTGGTTCTCCTTTTGTTGCTCCCCTTTGGATTCTAATCTTTCACTAACAGGCCGTTAACAAAGTGCTGGGTAGGAAGGAGATGTGTCCCTTTCTTCTGTTTCAGTTTGAACAAGAAAAACGTCTGATAGCTCTGGCGTAGATAGCAGTGAGGTCTTGCTCCTTGGTAATCAGCAATGCTTTCTGGGGGCAGCAGGAGCTCCGGGCAGTGCTGGGAGCCCTTGGTGGAGCACTGGAGCTCAGGATAAGTCTGCCTACACCCTGTCTAGCATGCAGACAAACCAGAAAGCACTGTGCTATTCTTTTTTCATTTGTTTGTTTTGGCGGTTTGGAGTTTTCTTACAGATTCAAGCCCATCAGTTTAAAACCTGTTCCTCAAGTGTTACTGAGCTAACTTTTGCCATTAGGATGACTACAGTTTTACTTCAAGAGCTGAGATCCAGCTTCCTCTGGCAGCAACCTTTCACAAATCCTTTAGGACAAGTGATTCTCCCCCTCTATTCTGCCCTCATGAGACCCCATGTGGAGTGCTGTGTCCAGGTTTGATGATCTCAGCTCAAGAAAGACATGGACCTGGTGGAATGAGTCCAGAGCAGAGGCACTAAGTTGATCATAGGACTGGGACACCTCTCCCAGGCAGACAGGCTGAAAGAGATGAGGCTGCTCAGCCTGGAGAAGAGAAGGCTTTGGGAAGAGCTTATAGCACCTTCCAGTACTTAAATGGAGCCTACAAGAAAGCTGGAGAAGGACTTCTTGTAGAAGCAGATAGCATGGGGACAAGGGACAATGGTTTTAAACTAAAGGAAGGCAGCTTTAGGTTAGATATTAGAGGGAAATTCTTTACTCAGAGGGTGGTGAAGTACAGGAACAGGTTACCTAGAGGGGTTGGGTTGCCCCACCCCTAGAAGTGTTCAAGAAGACCAAGTTGGATGGGACTTTGAGCAACCTGGTCTAGTGAGTGGTATCTCTGCCAATGGCTGTGACTAGATGACCTTTAGGGTCCCTTCCAATCAAACCCATTCTATGATTCTATAATATTTTATTTCTCTGGAATATCTCAGCCATGCCTGACAATTAGCAGCTTAGGAACTTTCTGGAATATAAAAGACAGTGAGAAAATAAATCATTAGCTATTTACACACCAGTCTATGCATAGGACCTGGGGCACAAATGCCATAATGATGTGCCCTGCCCAGAATTGTGCCAGGATGCAAAAACATATGGCAAGGGGACAATCTCATGCAGTTAGGACCAGGCAACTTGGAGATTATACTTATCATATCACATCATAGCGTATCATGTAATTATATTCACATATATGTACAAGGAAAGGCACGGAGTAATGTACTGGCAAGTACTGTAAAGAGGAAGACTTCCCCAATTTAACATGGTTACACTGATAAACTTGTGGTCTGGTAATGGTGGGAAATCCTTCAGGTATATCGTGGCTCTGCATGAATCACAAGCTGCTTAATAGTGCATTGAAATGCAGTCTTGAGCCATGACTGGTAGAAGATGCACTATCTGATTTATCCTGGGCAAAATGTCTGGAGGGGGTGGTAAGCACATTAAGTTAGATGAGCCATCCAGGGCATACCTTTCACTTGTTATCAGCTATGCATGATAAACTGACCAGAGACATTCCAATGTAAACTGAACTAGAATTATTTCAGACATAAAGACTTTCTATTTGCAAGAAGTAAATATCAGGGAAGAATTGACATAGGAGCTTATTAGCAAGCAGTGAGGGTCAATGTACATTTATAGGGAAAACAGCAAATCATAGAGAACATTTTTATTGGCTCTGGAATTAAGCAGTAGGAAAATCCTAATCAAAACTAGAGGGTTGGAGTCCAGAAGCTGTGGAGATCACTACAAAGTTATACACACACTATTCTTACCCTGCAGTTTTTTTCTTCTACAAATGCTTTCACCTCTCTCTGAAGTAATATGCCAGCTGTGCAAAAGTTTGACCCTGTGTACATTCAAAAATTGATTGTGATTTCTGGCCTTGCTGAACACAAGCCAACCCCTGCCTGCAGAAACAGTGTTTTCCAGAAGCAGCAGTGAGTACACACAGACATAGTCTTTGCTAACGGCACTTGCCAAAGCCTTGTGAACGTGTCCAGGGAACAAAATATTCCTGGTCAGTCAAAACACTCAAACATTTACCACTGGGAGTTAGTAGAAAAGGTCCAATCTCTAAATGTAATAATTTACCATACCACTTATTTATACTATTTATACTGTATATAATAATAATAATAATAATAATAATAATAATAATAATAATAATAATGTGTTCTGTAAACATCTGTCTGTCCCCCAGAATACTTTCTTTGCCCAATTTCAATCAAATCTGGCAGATGAATAGATGTCTCAAGTTTATATAAGTTTCTGTAAAGCTAGAAAAATTAGTTAGCCAGATAAAAGAAAGAAACTTTATTAGGATACTTCCGTGAAAGTCCTTCCACTTCAGGAAAAGCTTCAATATTAATTTATCCCTTACTGCATAGGGAATTAGCATGAGAGCTGAACATCAAAATGATTATATGTTGGAAACAAGACTTCATTGCCCCACACATTCTAAAACATCTGAACTGACAGGTGGGCTCTGTGATGTCCAGTAAAATGAATAAACTGACTGGAAGCTGGCACATTCATAATCTCTTAGCTTGAAGGAATAACATTTGCATAATTAAATTAGAATTCCATTTAGTGTAATTCAATTAAAGTTTCAGTGGCACAAGAAGATAGAACCCTCTGGGAAATGAGTTTTTATTAGGTCTAATGGCTGTGGAACTACTATTCAAAATTTTTTTTGCTCTGCAACTGAATGAGTCCACTGTGGTCATCCCTCATAGCACATTACTGGTCTGAGAGGGATGAATGACTCCCCTTTTAGATGTAAAATTAGAGGTACTTTTTTTTAAAGAAACATAGACCTATTCAGGTTGGAAAAAACCTCTAACATCATCAAGCTCAACTATTACCCCACCATGTTCTCCACTCAAAGATGTCCTCAAGTGTCATATTCACAAGTTTTTTGAACACTTCCAGAGATGGTGACTCCACCACTTCCCTGGGCATCCTGTTCCTACGCTTGACAACCCTTGCCGTGAAGAAACTTTTCCTAATATCTAATCTAAACATTCCCTGGCGCAACTTGAGGCCATTTCCTCTCCTCCTTTTATGTAATCATGTACTTTCCAATCGTGTGAGTCATGAAGGCATTTTCAGCTCTACTGCCCTTTCTTCCCCATTCCTTGTTACCTCTGAGCCTGAGAGCATCCTGGTTGTCTGAAGTGGCTGTTTTTCTCTGTTTTGCCAGCTGTGCGCACCAGGATAATGTTTTTGCTTGTCTGACTTTGCTCACCTTCCTCCTTTCAGGACTTTGTTCCTGGTACTTTATTGAACTGCCATTCCTCCTTTGTAAATTCAGTCTGAACTTCATGTTTTTCTCTTTTTTTTTTGGCTAACTGTTGTTTATTCTTAATTCAAAGTTGTTTCTTCAGTATTCAGTAAGTTCTTCAGTTCTCTTTTTGGGTCACGAGGTTGGAACCTTTGCACAGACATTTGGTCTTTATTTGGCCAAGTCTTGATGCTTGTAGTAGAGGGGAAACAGCATAGAGGTTCTTGCAGCCCCTGCAGATCTCCCAGGCAGCTTTTTCTCAGGTAAATCCATGAACATAGCCACCATGACATTCATCCAAGCAAAAGCTGCACAACACAGTGCATCAGCCCTCCTTGCTGGAGCTGTCCACAGCTGTCCAGACAGTATTTTGTCTTTGTCACATGCTCACAGCCCAATCCCATAGGTGATCTCCGGTCAGTCTTTAGCCTTGTACAAGAAACAGCCCCCTGTTAAGTCACATTGACAAACATTTACAGGAAAAAGGGACTTCTCTCTCTTCCGCATAGTGTACAGGAAATGATATTACTCTCTGTCTGGAGTTTAGGCTTGAATGCCTGTGGCAAAGAGGATCTCTTTCGTCAGTCAAATTTTTGATGGAGAGTGGGCAGGAGGCAAGCATTTCTGTCTGTGTATCAGGTGGAAAGGGCAGCAAACAGACACACCTTCTCAAATGTACATATTTCCTTAGAGAAATTGGGCAAATGGGATGGGGAATTTTAGATTTTCATGCAATTCTCTTTTCATTCGTGTTGTTCCTGGTATGACACCTATGCTTTCCCCTTTACTCCCCTCTCCTTAATCCACATGCAAAGGTGAAAGAAAATCTGTTCATGAATGATTTATCAAAGTGCTACGCAAGACTCAGTTCTTCTGGTGGATTTGTCAAGTAATGTGACACATTGTATTATACCACATGAGTTTTGGTCTTTGTCCAGTGCTCCTGGACAAAGTGCTCCTTGGCAGGGAGGAGGTGTTGGGTTGCCCTACCAGCAGTGTAAGTTTTACTGACCTGGGGATTCATGAGTATCTTCCTGGTTCTGCAAAACTGTACATTTGTAAAGGACACCTTCACCTTCAGAAGCAAAGAAGGAAGCCTGTAGTTGTGTTTCATTCACAACAAAAGGGGAAATAACACAATTTATTTGTTTTCATTTACCTCAGGGACTATTTCAACTCCACAACTTCAACATGGGTGATGTTCAGCTCTATCTCCTTCAGTTCTCTTCTCAGTCTCCAGTGAACTTATTAGTGTTCCAGGAGATACTTCCAGATCTGGTGTCCTGATTTTCTTTAGAAGGAGAGCTCCCTTGTCATTAGCACAGTAGTGGAGCATACAGTCTGATAGCCTGTGGTGTTCAGAGATGGGAAAGGCCAAATGGTAGGAATGGCCAAGGGTTGTTGGTCTTTCTGTTTTAGGAGAGTAGGCAAGAAGCAAAGCATGCTGGGGAACAGCTAGCTGAGGACAAATGGGCAAATTCAAAAAATTAAGAAAACTGTTTCAAAACTGGTTTGAATAGAAGGGAAATAAACCAAAACCTGTAGCACACAGATTGTATATTTCTCTTCCCAGAGCAGCTTCAAAATTCTGAAGTTTACAGTTTCAAAGAATGAGTCTCAGGTTCTCACAGGTTCTTGAAACTGACCATGTTTCTTCCCATTTTCCCTGCTTTGGATTTTTTATAAGCTATGGCCTTAGTGAGAAAGATTTATTTTCTAAAAAAAAAAAAAAGGATTGAGGAAGGTAAGCAAAAGAGTAAGTCTGGTTTTCCAAAAAGAGGACTGTCTACTTATCAAAAAATTAGGAAAGCAAATAGTGAAATGAGTTTTACTTTGAGTAAATGAGTTTCTGGTAGGAGGTGACTAAGGCTATTTATCTTCTTAATGTAGTGAAGCCCAAGATTGTATTTGCCTTACTGACTTATACATAGCTGATGCTCAACTGCTTCAGTATTTCAGGTAACTGTGACTCACTTATTAAATAGTAATAACCTTATTTATATTAATCTTTTCAACCTTTTATTTATCTGGAAATTCATTTATGTGAGCAACACATGCAAGTTACAAAGCAGAAAATAAGTTCAATGATTGCAAACTGCAAAATTACATGAGAGAAGTAAAAAGAAAGAAGGATATATAAAACAGGAGTTGATATCCAGCATGCCTATGTGGATGCAATTCTATAGCCTTTATCCAGTTGTCCTCTGACTTTATTTTTTTGCCATAGTGAAATAGTTATTTGGTACATAGGAATACTTGAGGCTCTCCCAAGCCAAATATGGCCTTGTTACCTCATTCCTGTCTAAAAGGAAGACAAAATGGGCATGTCTGAAAGGAGGTAACTGAACAGGATATATCTCCAGTTGTTATTAGCCACACTCATTTTCACTAGGTTTACCATGATCTTTAGCTGATATAGGATATGGTCCATTAGCCCCCTAACTCTAAATGTTTCATGGAGATATGCTCCATGTCAAAGTTCAACTGCCCAATGGGAGGTTTTGTCAGGGTTTGCTGCTGATGGAGAAACTATGCAACAGGAAAGTACTACCTCTTTCCTGGTTCTAATTTTGTGTTTGTGTGACTATTAAGGTAAGTTTTAACCATGGCTATAAGACGAAAAGATGTACAGGATGTAGTAAATATTATATCTGTCTTAGAAGTTGTCTTGACTAAAGAGAAAGTCTGTAATACTGAGACAAGTAGGGGAGTAACTCTGCCATCTACCTCTGCCATCAAATGTACTCACAAGGCTGTGCAGATAAACTGGAAAGCATGTCAAAATACTACTGGACTGTCTAGATGAGCAGAAAGAGCAAAACAGGAAATAGCAAAAAGGAGTATCTCACCATACTGTGGATACAGCTGGCAAACAGCAGACCTATGAAAAGGAGCTTCAGTGACTTTCCAAAGAGAGGAAAATACATGGATTTGAAGAAAATCCAAAGGAGCGATAGAACCTCAGGGGTGACAAGCTTGCAGCAGGGGTTGGTAATTTTGGGGAAGGTCAGGATGAGGAGTGAGGAGGGATGGTGGTGCAGCATGCTCAGTATAGACCTCAAATAAGCCAAGGGGATCCCTGGTATTTTATCCAGAGACTAAACTAGCTTTGTCAATCTCAGAAATAATTCTGTACTGTAGTGAGCCAAACCTCTAAACTGGGACCAATACATCATGTATAAGTAAACATGTTGGGTCAAAAGCATAGATGTGCTACTGTTCATGTAAATGACGTTTTATCAGTTTGCTGAAGTGCTGACTCTTAGCTTATAAAACACTTGAATTTACTGTATAATACAGTCAACTTTGAGAAACAGCTTGTAAATAAATGTTTCTGATGAAGACTGATAAGTCACTGAGCCACAAAACCATTTCTGTTTGCCAGTTAAGATTCAGTGGCCTGAAAAAAAAAGTAGATAAGGAAAGATATTTGTTCTCTACAAATAGCTTCTTTTTACTTTTGGTAGTTCACACATGTTTGAGATAAATGCCAGATAAACAGGCATAGTTTCTAATTCTTTCTACATAGCCCAAGGAAGGGAAACAATGACTTTAAGATTTTATGCTGTTTTTTAACTGTATCCCTTATTGTAAGAAAATATTACTGATGTGCAGAAACCAGAGGCTTTTTTTTTTTTTTTTTTTTGCAAGATCTGAGAATTTCAGAAGGAGTCTTGAACGTGATGATTTTCATTATGTAGTGCCTAGTTTGTTCACAGCTTTATTTTCAGTTGTTCTTATTACTTAGAAAAAACATTATAAATGAGAAAACAAGCAGTACATTGAAGTAGGACTCAACAGTGCACACCCAGTGGTACCCAGCCTACAGTCAGCACATTAATTGTGGAGACATCAGGGCTCTCAACGCCTCACATGAATCACCGGATAAACCGATATCCGTTTCCCTACAGGCATGTCTACCCTGCTGTCATTTCAGCAGCAGCATAGGGCAGACATACCACAAAACCTGTGCCAAATGCATCTAAAATAGCCCATGCTGCAGCAGCTGATTAATGAAAGTATCTCTTCTATTTTAAACATAAGATAATATCTCTAAGGATACTTGCTGTCACGTTTAGGAAGTCTCACTTAAGCTGAGCCTTCTGAAGACAGCTCTGTGGCCTTATGGTTTTATACAGACCTCCATTAGTTCAGAGAGGAAGATGGGCAGCTCTAGAAAATGATACCCCTCTCTTGGGGCATGTTGGACAGAGGAAGTGAGGGATTTGTGAAGCCTTATGTGCTCAAACTTCAGATTCCCAAAGTTAGGTGAAAAGAGCCTTCCACAATGTGGCTGCTCTGCATTTCTATCTGCTTAGTGTACACTCACACATCCTTCCAAATCAGGGTTAAATCAGTTTTTCGTATAACATGAGCTCAATAAGGCCCCTTTTGGTATCCTCACTAGAGATCCTAACACAGTTCTGAGAAGAATAAATTCTGATGCAATGTTGAAGACATGCACATCCAAAATAAGAACTGTGTCAGGCTCTAATACATCAGTGCATGAATTTGGAAGGCAGTCAACTGGTCATAGAGAGGTATTTATTCACTGTATTTAGCTTCTAACTCTAATGACCATAGAGCTGTGCAAACAGAAACCAGTAAGTGTTTGGGAGGCCTTGCTAAAAGCTGCACAATTGCTTGAACAGACAAAAGAAGGTGTGAGCCTTGAACGTGAGAATAAAATAAGTATATTGTGGTTTACCTTAATATCAGAATAGTCACATGGCTGCCTTTCAAGGAATAATACAAGAAATTAATCTTGCAGTATTCATGTGGTAAGATTGAAATCTTTATAAATTGCACAGCAAAGATATTTTGGGATCAAATATCCTTTTAAGTCCAGCAGTATTTTTCAAGAGACTCACAAAGTTAATATTTGACATTATGTTTCTAGTGATATTAGTACTATAAGTGGTGTAATTATGTTAACCAATAAGATACAGAACCAATACAAACCCCAACAAGACAACTAACCAAATAATTCTTCCTTTCCAATACCTACTATTCTTGCTTCTCTATTATACTGTAATAAGTGTTGTGATTGTATTGAAACATGATACTGGTATTAAAAATTGCTCTTTTGCTGACCTGTTAATAACATCACATGCATTGCATGGGAATAAGCTATTATTTTAAATATCATGAGCTAGCTTGAGAACTAAAGTTTTCTTTGCATTTCCAAATTTTTTTTAAAATCAGTTTGGTAAAGAACTTTCCTTTTGTTCTTCATCAGCATTAACAGTTACATTGCAGTCACTGGACTGATGAGATTACATGCTTTCAGTGCTTGGAGGTCTTAAATCTGTAACTAGGTATATATAGTATATACCAAGTTGAAGTATTTGAGTTCTGGTGATAGCTGTAGGCAAACATTCTCAGTTTAGTTATATTTGTTTAAAAACAGACAGAAAGGAGCAAAGCTGTGAACCATATTATTCAAAGTTATTACACAGACTACCCACTTGAAAGAAAATATAGATCTGCTACTGTCATATTAAATCAGTCTATATGCTGATTCTTTCCCTGCAGTCCTCCTTTTTGATATAATTTTTGGACTTGGTTGACCTCAGAAATAGAGCCATGCTGTCCATGTGGTCATTTCTTTCCTTTTTGGAAAGTTTGTCACTGGATGGAAGTCTAGGGAAAATTTCTGTTTCTTTGTCAGCAGCGACCACCAGTTCCCAGTGAGATGCATTCTTAATGTCAGTAAAGTGACCACTTGTAATGTTCAAAATGCTCACACAGACATAGAAAAAATAAGGCCACGTGGCAATTGTACAAGATCTTTTAAGTCCTACTAGAAAGGCTGTTATGTATTGATCAGAAAAATTCATTCCTCCCTTTCCATTAATTGTAACCTAACATTTCAGCAATACATGTCCTTAGGTAATAGGTTCAGCACCTCTGCACAGCTTCATCCTTGAGACCTACAATTCTTCTAAGTAAAAATCCCAAATCAAGGGAATGATAACAGACTTTCAAAATAATATTACTTCTGTACTCTGGAGTTATGAATCATTGGAAGGGTAAAGTTGTAGCTTTTATTTAAACAACCTAAATACTTCTAATTGATTTTCAATTGGAACAGTCCCAGATGGCAGAATGTGAAGTGGCATCAGCCTGCAACACCCACATGGAAGGTGCTTTGCCTTCTACATCTCTGAAACAAATGAGGAATGGAAGGTATTTGCTGAAGAAGGGATGAAAATAATGTGTTTCATTGGTGGGCTTTGTTTGCTCCTGTGTCACATGAGGCTGAAGTGGATACTGGGAGGGAGATGTCATATTACAGACAAGATATAGCAGTTAATCATTGTTGCTGTGAGTCAAGGTACTGTCTGGAAACAGGGAGAGTTGGGAACAGATGCACCCACCAGGTGTACAAAGCACATGGCACAAAGCTGGCTGCAGGCATCTTTTGCTGGGGAGTCTCATTTCTTCTTTCTCCAGGAAGGGTTTTTGCACCATTCCTTTGTACTACAAGGCAATTGATCCTACGGGGATGGAGAAGCTCACTGGGTGATTTTCCAGGTAAAGGGACTCTTAGTATAGGTCAATGAAATTCACTGCCCAGGAGTGTACAAAGAGCTGGTGTGGGAGGAGAACTTGGGGTTGCATCTTTCACAGGCAAAGCAAAAGTCTTTCACTGCTATCTTGCTTCCCTGCTGCTCTGTATGACAGCCTTAGGCCTGCTGGGAAAACTGCATCAGCACCATACCTCAGCAGCTGCCACCCCTGCCTTGCTGCACAGCCTGCTGGAAAACAGACATTGCTGAAAGCCACAGGGCCTTCCTGGAGATTCAGCTGCCCTACGGGCATTTTAGCTTCTCTACCTCTAACGTCTTTTCCTACCCCAGGTTGTGGGGCTCCATCTCACTAACGTACTGGGCTTGGGAACAGAAGGAGGAACAAAAAAACAGAATACTAGACTAATGTACATTTAAGTGAGTATAAAACCTCACTGCTTCCAAATGTCTACTGCATTGAATAAACTCTTCTTTTCCCTTATTGTTTCAGGTTTTTATGATGCAGTTAAGGTCATCCAGTGATGCACCATAGATCTGTCCACCTATTCACCTGCTGCTCTCAGACAACACCTGTAGCTGGCGGATAATTTCTGTGGAATCTGGCAGGTATGTGATGCCAGAGGCCCTAGATTCTTGCAAACCCCATGAAGTTAAAGAAAAACTGTTGCTTTTAAAAGGAAGGCTAATATTGATCTATAAGCTCAACCCTTGCTATTTAGCAGAGAAGCCAGGTCTTTTTGTTCCATAGCTTGTGCAACATGTTGGTTTTTTTCCTCATTACATTGCTTATTTTACTGAATTTTACATGTATGTATTTTACATGGGTTTGGTTGATTTTGCTTCATGTTTGTTTTGTCTGTACATAGAAGTCACATGCTTCTACCTGAACCAAAAATGTAGCATGGTTACAATGTGAGTGTTGTATATGTGGTTTGTTCATGGTGTTTATAAAGGTGTTTATATAAGGGGAGCCACTCACAATAAAATGTAGTACCTCTATCCTGCTGTAATCATGATCACACTGTGAACTGTTCTAATGCAGGAAAGACAAACCATGCTACAGGAGAATATGGCCCACTAGTTTTCTAAAGAGAAGTGATGGGTATTTCTCCACATGAACAGGCCCACAAGCCGGATAAACTGATTATTTATAAAAATTTTATGAAAGTTATTTTACATACTTATGAATAATGAATTTCCACCTATGTAGATATTGCAGTAAAGTTTACTTGGGCGGTCACCATCTGTCTATCTTTACTCCTCACCGTACAAGCCTTGAGCTGGACACCGGATTTTTATTTATATTGTATCTTTGTTATTTACTTTATATGGGGTGAACATATTTCACATAGTCCAAGAAAATCCTGAACCCACCACCATCAGTGGATTAATCCTGAATCCCTACAGCATCAGTGTAGTCTGCATTTCAGATTCTGTGTGATCAAGCCATAGATGCATTTTAGACTTCTGGATATTTGCTAAAAATTCTTCATACTGGAGTGATTTAATATGGAGCTTTACAAATTACTCTGTGCTGTTGGAAGCCAGATGAGCCATATTCATATTCTGGTGATCCACTGAGCTTGAAGTGCAAATGGGAAATAAAGCTTCTCCCTTGCTTCTCTGGCCATGCATGACATTTAAAGGCTGTCATGCATAGAGACTATTTTCCCTTTGGCACCGTGTTTACCCCCCCAACTCCCTAGTACCAAGAGACACTGTACCCATGCATGGAGGAACAAAACCATGAGGTCAAAAGTACCTTAAAAGAAGGCAGGGGGTGAATGTGCAGATCTTTATCTTTAGTAACCATAACAAAGCTCACTACATTTTGTTGCGTATTTTTACGTTAACAATATTGAATGAAAAGGGTATGACGTAAAGGAGCACCTCCCAAAAGATTTGCAACATTGCTCACAGTTTATGGATATGGCTAATATTTCTAGAATGCAATTAATTAGACAAAGGGAAAGAGGTGGACTGCATTTTATGCCCTGTTTGATATCTGTGGTGTTTGTTTCAGATGCCTATGCTTTCTTTCGCAATGCCTGGTCAGAAACAGGCTCTCTCAGAGTATTATTCACACAAATTATTCACAGCATCGTATGAAAAGGAAAGCCAGATGAACTTTGTCATAGAAGTTGTAGTTTCAGTCCTCATGGAAAAGAGGTTCTGTACAGAGTGTAGTACTATCAGATCCTCTCAAAGATTTTACAAAAATATACAATACATGAGACTTTTGTCCTGTTTGTATGTAATCCAAGAAATTGGACTGAGCTGAAACAGATAATTTATATGGAATTACCTAGGTTTTTTCTGATTATTTCTAATTATTTTTTTATGATTAACCATATACAGTAAAATATTATTTTCACAATAGGTAGACTCAAGCTTACTCAGTGTTTCCTTCCTCCTTCTCTGAGCATGTTTCAGACTCCTGGACTTCATTTAGGATTTGAAAAACATTTATTAAAATTGACTGACATAAAAGAGAAACTCCTCTAACATAGATAATACTGCAGCATTCATTAACTTTTAAAAAAACCTTGTGTTTGAAATCCTTTCCTGATGCACAGCTAGCAGGTCAATCAGTATGCAAATGTAGACAGAGCAGCTCTTGGCTCCTTCTGGTTCAGAAACATATTAAAGGCACTGATCAATAAGTAGCTGTGTGGCCAAGAAACGAGCTAGGTACAAGCTGTTCATTGAAATCATTGCACAGTAACTGGTTTTGAAGGCACCATTCAAGGAACTAAAGGTCTGAGGAAGTGGATATGCAAATGTATCAGCCTTGGGCCAAACACAAGCAGGCACCTGAAAATTCATTGTGAGAACAGATCAGCATGGTTGCAGACAAGGTTGCATCCAGTTAATTTATCTGAGAAATAAAAACAAACAAACAAAACCCCCAACGATAAAGGATCTCCCAAATTGAGGCAAATAGATAGATAGATAGATAGATAGATAGATAGATAGATAGATAGATAGAACAATTATAAGAGCAATTTGCTGGAGTGAAGTAGGAACTGGTTATTGTGAGAAGTTCCCAAACCAATAAAGGATTGCCCTTGTGGATGTAAATCAAATGGGATGTTCCCATAAAGCACTCAGGTGTACCAGACACGTATCAAAACCTGTTGAGCCACTCCAGTACAGTCACGTAAAGCTCATTTACAGTATCTCATCTGTGATTAGATTATGACTTGTCAATGTTTCCATGAATCCTGTTGTCTAGGTAAAAACAGTGAACCAGCAGCAAGGCCTTGGTAAATATTCATAGCGATTATATGGCAGTGTGTGTGGGTTGAAATGAATGCCAGTAACAGAGATTAGGAAAAGGTCTTTAGAAGGTAGTTTTGACTACATTGGTCTTTTTTTTTTCGGGGTCTCAAAGGTTTAATTACTTAATATAGTGGAGTAATACCTGTTATCTTCAAGATTATCTCTGCATTCCTAGGTATACTTTTACTATGTCAGTGGTACTTTAAAAATTTGGAACATTACTGCAAACTCTTAGAGTAATTTGCCACATAGCTCATTGGCTTTTTCTAGTAAAGCAGGAGCTAAAAATACCAGGAGTTTTGACTTTTAAAATATCAAAAATCTGACAAGCAGGACAGAAATGACCACTGGCTCACATCCACTGAAAAGTTAGCAATATGTGTACAAAATCACGTACTTTCACATTTTTTTCCAATGGAAAATAGAGCAAAATCTTAGTAATGGTGGCCATCTTGATCAAAATGTCAGTAAAATCACTGGAAACACTCCACCTCAGTCAGGTGTTTTAAACCTGAGCCACTATGATAACTTTAAACCCACAAGGTTTTTGAAGGGATTCTGCAGGTACAGAGACTCGAGAACAAGACTTGAATTTAGCAAAGATTTCTGATGTTTTCCTTTTATATTTTCTAATGCCAGTGAGGCAGTACAACATCTGAGCTTCCTTTTGCTACATACAGACTTGCAGCACAACCTTGGCCATTTTGCATGTGAATGGCGCCTTTCAGAGACCCTTGATGTATGGTACAAACAATTCACTAGGTGACTTATTCACCTTTTATCCCAGCATTGTTTCCCATCCATCATACATAAAACTAGAAGATGGCTTTTTTTCTGAAAGAGCAATTGTATGGATAAAAATTGACCATCAGAGGTAAATTCAGTAAAGGAGAAGATCCACTATTCCTATGGTGGTCTGATTACAGCTTGGAGGAATTTTCATGGCTAGAAATCTTGCTTTAAATTTTCAGCTAAATTGAGTGCAACAGTTATCCTCTGTTCTGCAGTGTTTCTCTGTGCTCTGCCTTGCCTATAAATGGAAATCACCTCTCCACACTGGATTCTTAAAACAGCTCGTGAAGTCACAGCACATGAAAGGCCTTGAATGAATGTGAGATAGTGTTATTACTGGGGAGGTGTCTGTGCTGAAAACGCAGAGAATGATGCAGGTTAGATAGCAGATACTTTTATTTCAGTAGTCTTCATTCTCTTTTGGGTTCATTTTTACCCTAGCTGTCTTAACATCACAAATTAGCAAGATTCAAGGAAGTGAAAAACCAGCATTTTTTTTCCTGTCTGTGTCAACAGCACAGGTTATTACCTGGAAAACTTTTCTGGAGGAAGAAAGCACCTTGCTGCTTTGCCTGAAGCTAAATCACTGCAAATACTGGGGGGACCCACTGAAAGCATTCAGTGAAGAATCTGTGTACGTGTGCCCTTACAGTTTTGCATAGTTCTGCTATGTCAGTAAAGCTGCAGCTGTAGTTGAAGTTACATTGTCCTTAATGTTGGCCTTGGGCCCCTATCTGCCTTTCATCTCAATGCTGAGTTTTTTTACTTGACCCCACACAGCAGAGCAGCCTGACCCTGGTGGCAGATCTGGCCATCTCTGGGTCCCAGACTGACCTGTTGGCTGCTGGCTCTCCAGCCAGTGTCTGTGTGGTTGGAGTCAGCACACGTGCACAACTTAACACAGAAAGCTGGTGCACAGGACTTGCACAATTGCATGTTCCTGGCTCCTGACCTCTCAGCATACCATCTCTCACATTCTATATGGAGTAGAGGGATGTCTGGAGGAAAATCAAATGTCTGCTGAGATGTTCCCCACAGGAATGGATATAAGATGTCAAGGAGAGGCTCCTTTGGCATCTCCTGGCCTTTGGCACAAATCTTTTGTGCTGACTTAAAAAAATGGATGTGCATTTCAGTGCAGGATACAGGATAGATACAGGATACAGAATACAGGATACAGGACCAGATACAAAGATGGAAGGGTGGCTGGTAAAAAACAAAACAAACCAGCTCTGAACATCAGTAGAGACAACTTCTAAGTGATCTTCATTCTCTGACAATTGCAAAAAGTCTGGACACTGAAATCAGGTTGTAATCTACTTCCAAAGTGGAACTGAACAGTTTTGGCACACAGATTGTTTGGAGTCCTGTGTTCATAAATCAGTGTATGCATCCTTAAAGAACATAGTAAAAAGATGCAACTCTAGAAAAAATCAGATCTTTTCAAACATGTGGCAGAGGAAGCAGTATCCTGCTGTCAGTGGTGCAAAATGAGTGAATGTTGAGCAGCAGCTCCTGGAGTTGATGGATATGTGGCCTGCTGGAAGCCATGTTACCAAGAAAGCTGTGGAAGTACATGAAAAATTTAAAACCATAAACAAAACTGATTAAGCTAGTGGAAAGACTCCTTGGGAATGTGATAGGCTTTGGAAGAAGACAACAAACAGTTTCTTTCACAATGTCCCTTCCCCACCCCCGTAAACCCCCTAAAAAAAGTAAGGGAGCAGGCGGGGACACTTACAGACCTTGCCTGTCTTTTCCAGTATTCCTTGCTTTTAACTCCTGGCCTTTTTTGAATTCCAATTGTTCTTTACTCAAACCAGGCCTGCACAGTGTTACCTTATGCCCTGCATTTCAAAGAGAATTAGCCAGCCTATTCAACACCTCCTCATGTAATTCCTAATCCAAAGTTATAAGTGATATTGCTAAAAGTTAAAATTTACATTTGGGTAGTGCCTTTCATCCAAAAGGATTTCTAAGAAAATTTGCCAGTACATGTATGCCAGTAACATCATCATTCCAACAACACAATGAGCCCAGAGCAGCAAGCACATCAGATAATTTCTCATTCCTTTGGCAGATTCAAACTGCATGCCTCAGAAATCTCTCATGAATTTCCATCTATCTAAAATTTCATAGCAGGAGAAATATCACAGTCAAAATTATATATAGAGGGAAGTAAAAGCTTAAAGGAAGTTTTGATGGCTGATGCCCTCATCAAGATTAACCATCTGTATTTAGCCAGTGTAACTGCTACAAATAAGTTTTGTGCTTTATCAGCGTGACCGCAAAGGTTAATTAACCTTCTTTCTGGATTTGGTACCTTTCCAGGAACATGTAGAAAATGATTTGTAGGGGCTAGCCTGTTTGCTACAGATAAAGCTACTATGCATTAAAAAAAGACAAATCAGAGCACAGTGAACCCTATCGGAAATCTGTCTAGAAAACAGGGAATAGGTTCCACTTGCATAAAATTTCCTCATGTCAGAGACTATATGCTTAAAGTCAGGCTTGGCATCACTATTTCATGATAAGCCTCAGAGTCCTCTGGTGCCTGTCTTAAAACAAACATAGCTGATGTTGAAAGATCACATGAAAATCCCAACTTTCCATTCAATGCAGTGATAGCAGGATAAAGCTCTAAAGTCAGTCTGGAGCTGACAATAAAATAAAGTGTGCTAAGTAGGCAGAAGACCTTATGGAAATGTTGGAGCAGCTGTTTGCTCGTCACTACTGCTGCATAAGGGAGATGGTATAAATTCCAAAAGTCAGTGTTCCCTACCGTATTTTATTTCCTAAAAACATTTACCTTGCCTCTTGAATGTATATTCCATCAAAGGCACAAATCTGAAATACTGCTTTCATAGAGGAAACTCACTTGAAGGTCATAAATCAAGAAAACATAAAAAACCCAGTCTACACAGAGCCTATCTCTTTCAAGATGTCATATCATGAGGAACAGAGCAAAAGATACAGAAAAGAATGGGATGCAGACTTTTCTGTGCACATCAACATTGCTGAATCACACCCATATCACCCCAATTCCAATTCAAATATTTTCTTTGTATACAAAGAAATGTCATATCATCTTCTGAATCTTTGGCTAAATAAGTTATTCTCTTTTAACTTATTTTAATTAACTAGTTCATAGTTCTTACTCCTTTCGAGTAAGAGAGACTCAAGAAAAAAAAAGTCATATGCTAAAATACATGTATTTTATAGAAAAAAAAAAAAAAAAAGATGAGCACAGCAGATAAGTCAAATACCATTGTGAAAAAGCATTAAGCTATCTGTATTTATATTCTCTTATGGATGCGTACAAGAGCATTTATGCACAAATTTGGTTTTCTTCTCATACAAACAGAGATTCTGCACAAGGAACTGTCTCAATCTCTTACTATACAGAAAAACTATGAACATGATGTTTTAGTGTGAGAAAAGATTATATACATTTATAGTGTTAGAAGATACTCAAAATCAATGTCTAAATTGTCACTCCCCTTCAGGAATTTTTGTCCAGAGAGGAGCAGCAAGACAAGACATTTGTCATTTCATGTGCAGTGTGAAAAAGCATATGCAGTGTGAAAAACCAATCTCTTTTCTTTATGGATTTTTCTTTATGGACAATGTCTGAAAGTCAGGCATTTTGCTGGGTGTCTTCACATGAATGGCATTGAGAACACTTCAGGATTTGTTTGGGGTGGGTTTTTGATATTGTTTGTTTGTTTGTTTGTTTGTTTCTGTCTTAACCTACACCACAGCCATGAGTATTTATTTCTGACTTTTGACTCTGGGTAGTTTTTGTCTATTTTGTTCATGGATCTGTCAGTGCAATAAGCCAAATTAAACTAAAAGCTCCCATTCCAAAGTTACTGAAACCCAGTTCTGATTTATTTTATGACTTGAGTTCTTCCTTGTGTTGTTGCAGCCAGCAGCTGGAGAGTTAGCTCTCTGATGAGACACTGCAGGAAAACATTCAGTGTTTTATATAGATCCTCTCTGACTTGTCCTCTGGTTTCCATGGAAATCCATATGATCCCCATAGCTACCAAGTCTAGTTCTCTCCAGCGTGTGTAGGATACGCCTGCAGATTAACCCATACAAGCTCTATTCATTCAATTGTATGCATGTTAGGGAGATTTAAACAAATCAAGGCTCGATACAAATATTAAATTAAAACATTTGCACTTTTTGGATGATATGTTCAAAGATGATGTCCACATATTTTGTGGCTCTAAGCTGGTATTTTTACCTTGCTGAAGCATTTTTGATTGTTATAATTTATGTAAGCATTACAATGCAATGATAATTAATGCAAGTTAGAGCCACTTTGAGTAGCTCTAACATGTATTAATTTTTGGTTATGTTTTATGTTATAGGAAAATATATAAAATATAAGAACTATATTTAATACTAAGAGGGAGATATATGTATATTTGTATGTCTGCATTTCAGGGCATTTAAATAAATTGAAACTATAATACTATAACACATAAACTGAAAACTGAGGAAAAAAAATACTTTTTGCCCTTTTACCATATCAAAGACTCATTTTAAATCTACCTGGATGTTGGATATCTGGTTTAGTTTTTCTGTTGGAGTCCCAGCAGCAAAACTTGTCAGCTGTGTTGCTTATAAATTTTCATGATTCAGAAGGTGTTGACAAAAGATAAATTGCTGAAGAGGGACTCTGTCCATTTGTCAGGAAAAACTGAAGGATGAAGATACAAGTCTTCTTTATCTGAAACCATGTGGATAATACTCTGCATGGACAGCTGTGTTAGTGATTTGATTTTATGGCAAGCAAACAGTGCTTACTTTAATGGGATTTATTAAGATTTATTTAACACAGCCTACCTTCTGCCTCCCTGGAAGTGTCAATATTGCTAAAGCCTAATATTGTACAGATTTTATTACTCTCTTAACTGCCACTTGTGTGATCTTTGGTATTCACACAACCTGATAAGGCACCACTGAGGCACGTAACTTGCTGTAAATGCTTTGTCTTTTTTCTCTTGTAATCTTGCTATTTTTGAGATAGATTCTGAAACTTTTTCTTGGTTTCATATAAATTTGCTATTTGCTGTTTGCTGTAATAAAAAAAAATCTGCATTTTTGTGTTGGAAACACAAAGAAAACCTTCTTGAGCAGTTACCATGTTTGTGAGAGCCCCAGTGGGAATGCACAGGCATTTGGTAATTTCCTAAATGTGCTGTTTTTCATACATGGTCAAGGTCATCATATTCTTTTGCCAGATCTTTAAAATCAATTTATTGCTGAGATTTTGTTTGTCTCATTTTCCCCCAGTGCACAGTGCACACACACACACTCACACACATACACACACACAGAAGCGGACTGGCCTTACCCCTCAGGCAAACTACACTGCCCTTCAGCCAAATCAACATCCCCTCCATGTCTTTGAATTAAATCTACAAATTACAATATCATCCTGAAATTGAACCTTTTCAGATTTTGTTCAATTCTATGCTCTCCCTATCATCTGTAGGACTCGAACTTTTAACCCATTCACTTTAACTCATTCATTAGACCCTTTCACACATTTATTTCACCCCTTCTTTCAGCCCATTCATAACCCACTCACTTCACATCGCCTTAGGGTAACAGCTGTTACAGTAGATCTTAGGGTACCTTTTGTTTTGTACTGCTACCTTCTATGAACTTCAATAGAAAATAGGATAGTGCTTGTTAGATAAAGAGATGTAGTTTGAGTACAGTTTTCAGCTGTTCTGTAATCAGGGTCTTGCAGTTTTACCTTCCCTATCTTTGTGGACTTGCTAGTTCTGCTCCATAGTGTTGCTGTGACAGCTCCAGCACAAATTGAGACTGATTTGAAGTAAGAGGCACGTTAGCCTTTAGGTTAATGGTTTTATACAAATATTTGGAGAAATAATTTGAAATTAAATGGGCATTATTATCATGAGGAATGAGCGTCTCGGTTCTCCTTAGCTAGCTCATCTGTCCCTGTTAAGCCATTGATAGAAGTGGCTTTTAAAGTTTGAAATTGCTTCCCTGGCAACTCTTATTTGGCTGTAAACTGGACTGTTTTGAATCTGGGGAAGAGAACCTGTAAACATAAAATCAATGACTCCTGACCAGTGGTGTAACATTTTTGTCAGGAGCCTGTTTATATCAGATTTTTAAGCATCCTGACAAAATAAAAATATGATTTATGGTGCTTTATCCTGAGGTCTGTCACGTAAGTAGCCACTGTGAAGCAAACAAAATGTTGTGTATTTTAACTACTTAGGCTTTTGGGAAGGGTTCCCTCAGGGAAAATGCAAGATCCTCAAGGTACAATAGATCACGTTTCCTTCACTCCTGTTTTTCTGGAACACGTCTGATGGATTTTGATATAACAGTTGACCATTGTCCCTATTCTTACTCATCCCTAATCACTCTGGATCTGCTTCCAGTCAGTCAAAGCAGACAGTTTAACACAGACTTGAGCAAATTTGTCTTGCATAGGTGGCAGTGTCTCAACAAGGCAAATCTTCTTGTCTGAGTACAGCTATGTAAACATACAACCATTGTTCATTACTATGGAAATATTATCTGACTATTCCCTTTTATTTATCTATGACTTAATCTCCCCCCAAAGCAAAGTGATATATATTTACTAGTGTACATTTAATTTTGCATAACAATTTGGGGAACGTACCAAACTGTACAAGCATTTCCTTAAGTTCTTCTTAATAAGGATGTTTTTAATTTAAGAAACAAAGTCAAAGAAAAAAGTGCTCCTCTGAAACACTGGCTGAAAAAATCAACAAAATCCTAACATGTAAAGATGGTGGGTTCTAATACCTTTTTAGAAGTCCAACAATTTAGTAGTCCCCTATACCATTATTTCCCAAAGCTGACAGGAAAATCTGATTCATAAAGAATGGTTTCATTTTCCTGCATCTCATAAGACTTAAAGACTTTGTGAAAGGCTGGGAAACAGGCAGAGGATTAAAAAAAAAAAAAAAAAAAATCCAGTAGCTGAATTTAGTGGGTAGATCATATTTTAAAATAGGATTAGCCTTCATTAAGGGACACTTCATAGAGTAGCATGAAATACAGTATGGAGATACTTAATGTCCTGGCAACACCAAGAAAGTAACCTAAGAAGTATAAGCTTAAGGTGATGGATGGGATGGAGGGAGAGTTGGGAAGGAAATTGACGACTCAAAGTTTTTCATGGGATATAAGGAGGCTGGATGAACTGATGACAACCCCTGACATTTTTCAAAAATAAAGATTCTTTATAATTCATTTTAGTCATGCTAGAGGAAGTTCCAATGTCTTTACAAGCACTTCCACTGTTCTCCAGTTATGGATATTAAGTGCAGACATGGAGGAATTTGGCCTTTATCATACTGAGCAATGTGTGGCTTTCTGTTGCTGAGTTATTCTTGCAGCTCTGCTGAAGAAGGTCCTTTGATTTCCTAGAGGCCCTGAACAGGGCATCCTTCCTGGCATCCTGCATCACCTGTAACTACAACATTATTCTGGAGTCAGCTGATACACAAAATCACCAGAGGCAGCAAAGATGATAGATGTGATCCTAATCCAGCTGTAGTCAGTGATGATCTTCCCCTTGAGTTCTCTGCCCTCGAGATCTGTGACTCTGTATTGAATGGACTGCTTCATTCAGGATGCTGAAAACCACCCCCAGATACTGAAATATGGTCCCTCCTGGAAGCTCACGTCTGCTGCTTCGAGCCATCTTCCATGAAACCCCACTCATTATGAGAGCACACACGACAAGGGTGATGCTAGGACCAAGCAGCTTTGCAGGGCTAAGAGCTGGAACCAATCACTGCCCTCGGAAAACAAAGTAATATTTAACTTGACATTTGGTAGCACAACTGAACTCTGCTTCCCCAAGCTTATGGTAAGTTTCCTTGATCATGAAGTTACTACTAGTTTTAGGCAGTTGTTCCAACAATCCCTGAGAATCTGTAATCTTGAAGCAGACCAGTCACAGGATTTGTTGTGTATGATAGAATGAAATTGCATGTTAGACTATGAGTTTTGTGGACAAGAGGGTTTACAAACATTCAGGTCCTCCAAGGAGCACACTGAAGGATTTGCGAAGTATCTGGACAATAAATTGCAGGATAAAGACTGGTCAAATCTGAGACATATTCCTGATGGGATCTCTCTCCATATCAGACCATCAATAGATATTTGATTTCAGGTAGGAAGGCAGGGAAACACTTTGTGCTCAAAGGCTGGAGCCCAAATAAGTATATTTAAACAAGTATTCACAAGTATTCAAATTCTAGTTTTAATGGATGTCAAGAGATTACCTGCCAATAAAATATGAGGGCCCTAAATACATTCAGTTTGATGTGGTTACCTAAGTGAAATATTTGATTCAGTACCTGAGTCAGTGGAGGATGATGCAAAGAGATTTGTGTCTCTAATTGGTTGAACTGCCTTGGTGGAGTGTTGACTTGGTGGGCAACTAAGGACCTTAACTCACTAATGCTCTTAAACAGATGAAATTAGGTATAATTTGGGTATATTTAGATATAACTAGATATATTAGATATATTTTGGGTATAAACCCAAAGTTACATTTGTGGCATTCAGAGTGTGACCTCATCTATACTGACTAAAATTTAAAGAGGATCCTAGGAACTAAAATCTAATATGATGACCCCCTGCGTCTCCATCATACAGTATAGTGCTACACCAAGCAAACCTGTGCCCCAACTTTTCCTCTTAGGCAGCTGTCTCATGTAAAAATAGGAGCAAACAGAGCAAGAATCTACCTGTTAATGTACATCTGGCTCCACAGGATTTCTGACCAATGTTGGTATTATGTCAACCTATGATAACACAAGATAGGCCAAGCAGCAGGTTGTATTTTCTTAATAAATGAAATTAAAACAGTGTTTCTATGGAACTGAACTGCCAAGTTCCTTCATGAAGAATGCAAGCACTTAGAAATAATCTTGGGTACATTTGGGAAGAAGCAGTCATCCAGGGAAAGACAAAGCAGGATGAGGGAGAGAAAAGAAACCGAGATCCACAAGTACATGAAGTCATTGTCATGTAGTTTACTACTGGGAAATCTGCATAACACTTTTACTGGTGATGTTTCTTCTGTCTGGATTCATCTCTTCTTCTAGAGGTTGAGTTCTTCTCACAGACAGTTCTTCATAGCAGCTAATATTGTACAGACTAACTGGATAACTTTGTCAGAAGAAGGATTTAAGAGGATAATGAATAACCACTTTTAGTGATTCACTGTTAAGACTGCTTTTTCTATGTGTAACTCTAGGTGCTTTGGTTACCCTTCCTAACATTCACCCCCTTCAGCTTCGGTCAGTCACCACCTACTGTCCCCCAGAGTTTGCAGAGCAGGAGGATCCAGGCTTACATGTATCCATCCATCCATCCAACACATGTCTCTCTTCTCATTGCTACAGCTCCAGTATCAGGTGTTAAACACTACAGCTCCACTCACAAGTGTTAAGTCATCCCTGGATAGTATGTCAGGAGGCATACTAAGTAACCTGGAAAGTTTCAGTTTACTTGGAATTGTTTGGAGTAAATTGTTAAGAATTTTTTTCTAAAGGTGTGACCAGGTTCTACCAATCCCAACTGCCTGTAGCAGGAAAGGTTTTGACTTTCTTTTCTGTGTACAATCCATTAATCCAGAAAACAATGCCTCAATTCTTAACATCTCTCCCTCCTCTCAAGTTGCCTGTTGCCATTTACTCTTCATTAACTCTTCCAGCTCTACAAATGCTGTAATCCTGGGACTATAACATTTCTGCCATGTGCATGGGCTGTGAGCCTGTGTGTTGTTCCTGCAATTGCATCACAAGCACATGACATATGAAAGAATGAGTAGAGGAATGAAGATAAGCAGTGGGAGAGGCGATTCAAGAGGAGTTTGGGTTCTGCAATGCAAAGCCACATCCTCCTATTTTCTCTTTTAGACAAGTTGGGAAATAGGGAAATGTCCCATATGGAAAATCAGAATGCAGAATTTGAACACCTTAAAGTTTGGTTAGGTTTGGTTCTGGCATCTGGCTTGAAACACACCTAAAGTCCTTCTGGTTTGCTTGAGAGAACAGGCTCTGGCCTTAGGCATAAGGAACAGTTTGTGTGCATATAGGGCCTCTGTTTATCTAGTAACCGAAGATGGTGTGTAGTGAAAGCTATTCTAATTATTCTCCCTTTGAACTTCATGAGTTTTAAATCTTCTCCTTCACTTTCCTAGACATAAATCCCAGATAATATGAAAAAACAATATCTATCTCATTCTAGCATCCTTATTCTTTTTGCAAAGATGGAAGTGATCAAAATAAAAACAGGAATAGCCACTAGAGAACTGCAATCTGGGGGAGGGGGGGAGGGATGTGTCTTACACCATGTAAGGGTAACAACCATGCATGCAGTTAGTTAGGAGGGGCATTGAACCCTGACGAGCCTTTCACTTACAGCATAGTTCTGAACATCCTTGCATGTAGTTTATTACACCAAAGATGAGCAGGTCCCAACCTGGGCAGGGTCTTAATTCAAGAAGCAAATTTTAGCATCTGTTTCAATTTAGGCCTAAATTCCACTAACATCCTGTAAAATCTCATTCAATAGAGAACTACAAAAGTGGTGTTTTAAGCTTTTTGTTTTCTCCATTTAGTGACTGCTGGTTTTGCTCTGGTTTTCCTTTAAAAGGAATGTTACAGAAAATGGCAGCTCTGTTTATCAGCTGTGCTGATGCTGTTCTTGGCAATGAATGCAGGGAGACTGGAAAATTATTTTGTTGATGGAATTTCCTCAATACCTTTGGCATTAGACACAATGGAGTGAATGTGACTTTGACGTAAAAAATTCATTGGGATATTTGTTTAAGACCAACCCTCCATGACTCGAACAAACCTCAATCAAGAGGGGATGGGCTAGAAGCTCAGTAATTACCTTTTTAAAGGAAAAATGTTGGGGTTTTTTTCTGAAATTTACTTGGCTTTAGGATCTATAAAGACAATACATTGACAAAGGAGTTTTTTAATTATTAGGTCAGACATGGTACATCAAACACTCAATAGTTCTGATATGGTAACAGTAAAAATGTGATCAACTTCCTGGTACTCTGTGTTTTGAAGTCATAGAACTTCATGCTGTGATCCTTTCAGAAATGGAGAAATTCCTCTGTAAATGCAACATGAAGGTTTTTGTTCAGATTTAAATCTCTCTCTACCTCCTCGTCTTACCTCCTGCTGCTTGCACTAAGCAGGAGAGGAGGGGCAGCTACAAGTCTCATTTGAAAAGAGTCCAGCATAAAGAACTATCAGTTAGCAACTGGTCTAAGATCAGACTAAACAACTACTAAAATTTAATTACAACCAATTTTCACTTATTTTCCTTCTCCTGAATGAAAATGGCTAGAGTTTAGAGCACTGGATTTTTCCAAAAGCAGAACAAAAATCCCCAGATATGTGTGAGAGGTCTTATAATACTGAGTATCTGAAGAGAGCAAGGAGAACAAGAGCAAGTAAATTCTGTCCATTCAGAAGCCTCAATCAAGATCAAGTAAAATTTATTTGGATAGCAGTGGGTCAATGATTAAAAGATCACCTGCAGTAAAGATGCTGCAGTTGCTGCAGTGAAGAGGCAGAGCCTTTAGTTCCCCAGGAAGCTGGACTTTGATGACACCCCAGAAGGATTGGCCAGACCTGTCCAGGTCACACAGGGCCCATGGCATCCCACCACACACATGCCCTCTCAAACTGGAGTACCATGTACCTGCCTCTCCACTCTTCCTACTCTGGCCTCATCACATTGCCTGATCCACACCTCTCTAAGGAAGAAAACACCTATTTAGACAGGAGAAATTCCTCAAGTTTGCCAGTGGCCACAAGTCCCAAAAGATGTGAGTCAGTGTACAGCCAGCAGGTCCATGGCTTAGCTGCAGCTGGTCCACAGCAATTTCTATCTGCTGGCACCTGGGCTGGGGGACTTAAAAAGTACCAAATATAAAAAAGGTGGGAGATTAGTTTCCATGCATGTTGTGAAGCTGGTAGCTAGATGTAACTTGATGAGGGATAGAGATGGCCTACAGGACTCTCAGAAGGTCAGCACTCCAGGTAGTGCTTGTACTGCTTATACCTGGAGCTGCCAGAAATTAATCCATGGCCTGGAAGAAGGTCCTCAGGAAATATTCAACAGTTTGCAGCTGCCACTTCCTTTTTTCCTTTCCTCTCCAATAAACACTCCAGCCTCATGCAAATAAGGCAGCTGAGATCCAGGAATCATTCTCAGAGTGCTCCCAACTGGTCAGGGAAAGGAGATCAGGCTTTTGCAAAATCATTCAGGGTACGCTCTCCTCCCCTTCTTCCCACCATGTAGATTTTTGTGCTATTTAAAGAGGAAATGTGTTGACAAGTCTTAGCAAAAACTGACTGGGATAGCTGTAAATCCAGAGCACCCATTGGGATGGAGATCATGGAGAGCAGATGGTGATGTCAGGGGTGGTGATGAAAAAGCAGTGGTGAAGCTCTTTCACTCCTTCTGAGAGGGAGAATGTGCCAAGAACATGTGATTGAGGGACAAAGGACAAAGCTAGCAATAATATCTCCATCTACCTGGGAAGTTCAGAGGTAAATTGGCTTAATGTAGGACCCAAATGCATCAGGCTGGGCACCACCTAGTTCTCTGATAGGTGCACTCATTGCAAACACTGGACTGCCTTTTTTTTTTTTTTCCTACTTGCAGCAAATTAAAAAAAAATTAACCACATGCAGTAGAATAGAAAAAATGCTAACACTTGCTCTAAAAGGCTGTAGGACATGGAATAAAGGGGGTTTCCCCTTGGCACAGATGTGTTAAGAGCATTATGTAATCTTGTTTTGTAAGAAGCACGCTGATCTTCTGGCATTGAAAAAGACCCACATATGTTGACTGCAAAAATGGGAGAGTCAGGAATGTATTATACAGGAATGAGTCTTGCCAAAGAAAGCAAAGTCAAACATCCCACACTTCCCAAATTATCTTTCTTTCCTGCTTAATGCACTGTAAATGAAATTCAGTTGGACTTTGACATTGTGGACTGGATTCAATCCCATTTATATTGTGCATAGATAGGAACAGATGATAAAATGATATTGTTTGAACAAATTGTTCACTTCCTTTGCAATAATTCTTACAATTGTTAACATATTAATAATTATAATCATCTGTTGCATTTATAATAGAGCCTTTCTTAACCAAGAATCCTAATGCTCTTATGAAATAAAAGGATTGTACTGTGTGTACACTATCTTAACTGAAATTACCTCCGACATCACAGCTCTGCCTGTAAATCATGCTTTAAAACAGAAGGACATTAACTTTCCTACCAATCTTTTGCATTTTCAAAACTTTTTATTGTTAAATATGGCTCTGCTTATTCCTCCAGATGTTTCCACCAAAATGAATATGTGAGAAATCTGCAGCATTGGGCAACCTTCCTAGGGGAACTCTACATTTATTTTCACTGCTGCAGGCAGTCTGGTTAATTTTGATTTCCCTTGATTTTCAAGATAACAAGTAAAAAATTAGTGGTGAAAAAGAGACTCCTTACTGAACAAAATTAGTATTTCAGTGGCTGTATTCAGCTATTACTGCTGACAATCTGGGTGTGCAGAAGATATGAAGTAAGGCCTCATTGCCCAGTCTTGAGTGAAGCAGGGAGGTGCATGCTGATTTTCTTCAAGAAATATATGGAAGGTCAGCACTGAGAAAAACACTCCTAAAAGCAGACACTGCTGCCAAACATTATTAGACTATATACCCTGGAAACTTAGGCCAGATATCCCAATTAAAAAAAATTCCTACATCTTCATGTAGATGAAGTAGTAAAAGTCCTTTTAATTCTTGATTCAATAAACTAGACAGCCTTGTAAGGCTCATCTCAATAAAAACATCATATGAATGACTCCCCCCTGCTGAAGCATCAAACACAGATGCTTTGGAGGAATTTGTTGGACACTGGACAAGTGAAATGCCTTCCACCATGTATGGCCTAAAGTCATGGTAAATAGAGGGTGTCCCTTCACCGCCTTCACTGCCTCAGTTTTTCTGAGTGACAGGCATAAGAACACACAATTAGTACAACCCTGAGAATGCTAAGAAATTATTCATCTTTTTCTCTCTTAAGATCTTTGAATTTATTATTATTATTATTATTATTCATTTTAGCCAATGTAGATAGCACAAGTAGTCAATACTGGCACTGCTCACAGGCCCATTGTCAAGATTTAATCAATTTCTATTCTTATTGGTGTAATTTTTTTTTTCTGATCTAAGAATTAATTTGCTAGCTGTACCTACTGGCCCCTTTAATTATATATAAAAAAACAGAAAAGGGGAAAAAGAGGAAGAATGTCAACCACCCATGCTGAAAAAAAATGTCAGAGGAAGAAGTCAAGCTGCATTTCTAAAAAAACCCCAAAGTCTGGAAACTGTTTTTCCAGTAAAAATAAAACAAACAAAACCAACCCCAAACCTCATGTTGGCCAAGAATGGAAAATGACCATTCCTTAGGTAAATGTTTGAATAGTTAAAAGAATGAGGGAAAGATGGTGACAGCTAAAATGTTTTGTGCATGTGTGATATAACAAGCTTTCTTTACAAGACAGGTGTAATAACAGTGCAAGCTGTAAGAATGCCCTGCCCTGTGAGTCAACAGGCTGACAACATGGCATTTATTTGCCAGTTTAGAACAAGAAGCAGCAAATGGTTTGGCTACAGGAGATGGAACTACAGGGCTAGCATGGGTAAGCAAACTGGAAGTATGCATGCTGAAATAGATCCAGGATCCCAGGGTGTTAGCACTTCGAGCTCTATGAAAAATACCATAAATACTGTATTGGCTACAAGTGAGGCAGAATTTTAAATGTTGTCCAAGACTGCAAATTACTCACAGGCCTATAGAGACCTAACAGCAGCAAACATAGTTTCAACCATTATCAGCTCTTGTGGGTTATCAAAAAGGATGTGGGTTTGTGATTGATGCTCTGTAGGGCCAATAGCACAGCCCTAGTCTTCCAACTCTTCCTGCTTCTTTTGAACATCTCATTCCAGGACTTACATCCTGTCTGACCAGTACTTTGCAGATGAAGGCAAATGGGAAAATAAAGCTTTCTGAAGCTGTAAAGAGTGTCTTATTCAGAATTGGTTTTGTATACAGACCTCTCACTTCCCAGATAAGAACAATATCCTAGGAAGCCAATCAATGAGAAGCAGTACAGTTTAAATTAATACACACACCCTTAATCCAAATTCACTTCCATAAGGAGATAAGCTTTCTGCAAGTTCACTAATCAACCAGTATAAATGGAGAAAGCAGAATGAGAGGTGTGGTTTCACAACTTAATTTTCCAGGATTTACATTTAATTTAAGTCAAAAGTAAAAATGAGAGAATTGCTCCCATGATAATTTACATCAGAAGCATTTCTTTTTAAACAGGCCAACATTTGCTCATAAACTCAGTCAAAAAAATAAACTAAGAACAAAGGCATAAAATAGTTGGAAAATCATCATGTACTTGAACCACTGAGGACATTGGGTGATGTGCAATACATTTGATATGCTTGGAGCTAAACCCTGCAGTGACTGCTGTAACTCTTGCCTCTGCCAAAACTCACCTTTGGTGAGTTATCAAAAGAAACTAAATTCTTCTGAAAAACCACGGAATTTTTAGTAACATCAGGAGGAAAAAACATGACTGCAACTAGTTTTAGCCTACTTCTTTAGAAAACATGCTGCACAGGAGCATTTCTGGTTTGTGAACCTAAGTTACAATTTAAGAAGGAGCAGATGGGTCCATTGTTTTTGCAACTAAGTTGCTTCTTTAATTCTGGGTCATTTTTGCAGGAAAACAGTCCTTGTCTCGTAGAGCTGGGTTTGTCTCATTACTGCTTTGCTATCACCTCCAGTGAACCCACTGAAAGCCTTTGGCATCCCTACCTTTTTGCAGTGCTGGCCCTTGTGATCTCCCACGTCTGAGCAATAGGCTGCAGGACTTCTCCAGACCCCTTGTAGATCATCTGCTGCTCCCCAAGTAGCTCCTGCACTTACACTGACACTGCAAATTTACCAAACCCATACATTTGTTCATCTTTGTTGTGGAACTCAATGGTATGTGATGAAAAGGACTCAGGCCTGGATATGTATAGAAAGAATGAAGATTCTAGTCCTTTAAAGCTGTTCAAAAGCACTTGCTCAGTCACAGAACATGTAAGTTTTGTCCAGTAGTGTTTTGTCCTGCTTTTAGAAATGCAGGGACTTTGAATTGTAGCTCCTTCCTTGTAATTAACAAGGCACAAAAGCTGAACCCACGGAAATTGTACAGTAAACACTACTGCTTACTGGCATATGGGAAAGAACAATGAGGGCTCAGACTCCCATGCTACAACCTAAAAGCAGCACAATATGCTGTATTTCGGGGTTGATTGCATTGTACTGGCATGTGATTTAGGGAGAAATAGTTGCTTTTGCCAACACAGAAACAAATTTTCTTCTGCCATTATGCTAGGGCCCCTTTTCACCTCTCCTGTGCAGAGTGTTTGCTGAAGTCTGTCTGGCCAGTTAAGCAGGAGGTTGGCTGTGCTGCAGCAGACTTGTGGAAAGCAATTAAATGATTTATTACCTCTATTGAAAATGGGTCTTGGAAAGCAAACATTGTTCAGTGCAATATCACCACTAGTGACACACAGCAGTTTGGTTCTCTAGTTTTTACCTTTAGGACCTCACAAAACATGGCAGAATACCACTGGACTAACACTTGGTCCCACAGGGTATGTAATCTTGAGAAGAAAATGTGACTGAGCTAGGATAGAAGAGATGCAGTCGACTTTTCTGCAGTATGAATACCAAAGAGAGTCTGAATTTGTGACAGTGAATTTCAAATGTGATTCATGAAACAGAAACAGTCTTAGAAATCCCTGCCAGGCACAGCAAAAAAAGCCAGGTTACTTGATTTAACTTCAGGCTTTGAGATTGCCACATTCGTGATGAAGAAAGAGTCACAGATTTGATAAGGGGATATTCAGCAACATTACTGTAATTACAATAGAGATTATAAAGCTAGTGCTAAAACTCTGGTGTGGGAGCTGAGTAAGGAACACTAGTTCAGGACATAAACTATGTTAAGTGCTCAGTCTGGCAAAGGTCCTGGACATGCCTCTGCAGTCATGATTTATGTCAAACCATGTACTGAAAGCAAGAGGACGAAGTTTAATTTGGCTCTTTGGACAGAAATACACCAACGGTCAGGAACATGTTGTTCAAACAGCAAATATGGACTTCAATGTGCACTGAAAGTATCAAGGTGGCCTCTTGACTCTTGCCACTAGAACTCATGCATCTGGTCTATGCATGAAACTTAGTATGACTCTGCAAGTGGAAGAGAGTTCTGAGACCACCAGATTCCCTTCTGGTATATAGAAAGAATCATATCAGGTGATCCCTCACAAATTAATGATCTCTACCTTAAACCAAATAGGTTTTTCACCTTTGCCATTTCCTAAGAAAAATTGTTACAGGGCCTTACACATTTGATGGCTTAAAAATGTGGCTTACTTCAGATTAAGTAATACAAAGCAAATATATCTGTAAAATCTGTTGATTGTTCCACCCTTCTTGTATTGACTTTCTGGATACAGATGATATGTGCATAAAAATATGCAAATGGACTCTTTACCTTTCTTCTGAGAAAACTGCCAGCATCAGATCTTTTGGTTCTCTACAAACATTCATTTCTACAGGCACATAATAGAAGGACTATAGTTGTAAGCAGGAATTAGGAGCACTGTAAGACAAAACAGATGAAATAACAGGATTGATATACAATCAAACGGATGTTGTACTTACAAATCTAAAGCTTTACTGTAAACAAAAGGATAACTCCCTCTTCCCACCATTTCTTTATTGTCTCACTAGAGTTCTGCTGACTTTATTGAATTTTGTTCTGCCTTATATTGGCCTAAATAAAAGCAGAAAGATCTGCAACAACAATACAGGATTCTTTCAAATAGAGTTAAAGGGTAACAATCAGCAGTGCTTGATGAGTGATACTTTCTCACTATATGTATATGTTATGCTAAAACTGATGTAAAGTTATTATGCTAAATAACTGATGATGTAAATGTATTGACAGACTATCACAGCAATGTGAGGACAATAGACTAGTGCAAGCAGAAAGGGGGAAATGGTTATCAAAATACATTTAGGAATAAATTCTATCTACATAAATAAAAGATTATTTAATAATAGTAATTATACCCACAGCAATTATAAACAAAATTCTCATAATGCTAAATATTCTCATATTTAATGAAATGGAAGACCATCATGTTATCTTCAGAACTGGCTTAAAAATAATTTTTTCTTATGTTTCCATTAAATCCAAAAATAATTTCCAGTAAATCAAGAAAATGTTAACCTAGGAGTAGCATATGGTCAAACTGTGGTGCTTTTTTTCTTAAAATGTAATCTTTGTGAATGCAGTTTAGTCTAATACTCTATCAAAATATGAGAAAACATTTCAGTGCTTTTAGGTGCAACATAGACGTTTAACTTTTAATTTGTTCTGTTAATGGCTTCATTGTTTTAATTCTGATCTTTAGATACTGTAAAGGAAAGATTAAGACCTACCAGAGTGAATGAACTGGCATTTTATAAAGTTTCATTTCTGGAATGCCTACTATGGTCCTGGTATTCTTCAAAAGCCAGAGCCCAAAAATATTTTGAATTTTAAAAATCACTTTATGAGTTTTTTCACCTTGCCAATTTGTCATATTTAAAAATATTGTGAAAATTTCAGACCAAGGTTATTTTCTGACATAATATTGTAAACTTATGCTCAAAGAAAACCAGGATTTATGTAAAAAGTGCTCAGTGTTTGTAGTGAGTTTGTAGTTTTCACTGAAGGGGAAAGATAGACTTGTGAAAGGGTTTATTTTCTAGTGATGTAATTATGCACAAAAATTTTTAACAACAGAAATTACTGTGGTTACTTTGTTAATATTTTTTGGCACAAAAGCCAGGGGTACAGCAAAACGGTTGAGACCAGCTGCAAGTTAAACAACTAGAAAGTCAGTCAGTGTGCCCTGGCAGGTTAGAGCCACAAGCCCAGAAAATGAGCAATGAGGGTTTTTGGTAGTGGCAGGAGGTGCTGGAGAAGCTTTCTCTGCCGCAAGGAGGTGCAGAACACTCCCATGCTTTTCACTGTCTTTGCATTCATTTAAAAACAAAACAAAAAACAAAACAAAACAAAACACTCCAAAGAAACTATTTTAGATTTTCAACTGGGTGAAAGTGACTGCTGTTGCATGTTCTGATAAAGAGTGTCTCTCTGGAGAGTAGAACAACATAGAATCATAAATTCACAGAATGGTTGGCATTGGAAGGGACCTTCAAAGATCATCTAGTCCAATACCCCTGTAAGAACATCTTTCACTACACCAGGTTACTCAAAGTGCTGTCTCACCTGACTTTGAACACTGCCACTGATGGGTCATCCACAGCTTCCTCAGGTAACTTGCTTCTGTGTCTCACCACCACTATTAAAAACAAAAAAATCTCTTTATCTACAATTTAAACCTAATCTCTTTCAATTTAAAACTGTTGTCCCTTGTCATGTGTCTACAGCCCCTGGTAAAAAGTCTTTCTATACCTTTTTTATCAGCCTCCTTTATATACTGAAAGGTTGCTGTGAGGTCTCCCTGGAGCCTTCTCCAGACTGAACAAACTCACCTGTCAGCCTCTCTATTTAGGAGAGGAGCTCCAGCCCTCTGGAACTAACAGGTCCGTGTCTTTCTTGTGCTGGGGATTCCAGAGCAGGATGCAGCACTCCAGGTGGGCTCTCTCTGGAGTGGATGGAGTAGTGGGGAGAATCCCCTCCCTCAGCCTGCTGGTCACACCTCTTTTGATGCAGCCCAGGATGCAGTTGCCTGTCTGGGCTGCAAGGGCACACTGCCAACTCATTTCCAAGTTTACATCCCCCAGTATCCTCCAGTCCTTCTCTGCAAGGATAACTCACCACTAATTAACCAGACAGATTGCAGAGATACCAGGAGTTGTCCAGTACCTGTTTCAGCCTGAAGTAATCCCTCTGGAGGAAGGGGAGATGGCTCCTTTCTTGAGAGTAATTGCACAGATTTATCTGGGGGCAGGTTTGGGAGGGCAAATGTATACAGAGAGGGTATGAAATATAGGAGCTGAGCCCAGCAGGAGTGTAGACTGGGAGAGAAGGAGCAGGGGCTCCCTGCAGCTGAGGGCAGACCCAAAGCCAGATTTCAGAGGTGAGGGACAGAAGGAGGCTTCCCAGGCACCCTGAAGTGAGCTGGCAAATCAGAGGTGCTGGCAGGGGCTGGACTGGGGGAAAGCTCCTACTCTTCATGAACAGAGCTGACAGGAGACCTATTTAATCAAACCTTTTAAAATCAGATTCACCTCAGAGCTCTGCACTCCCTCTAAAGGTTATCCCACTGCAGATTATTATTATTATTATGTACTCCAGTAAATCCAGTTGGAAGATTTCTGATGGAAGGGTTTTTGGGTGTTTGTTTGTTTGTTTGTTTGTTGGTGTTTTTGGGTTTTTTGTTTTGTTGTGTTTTCTTGGTAAGGGAGAGCCCTTTTTACTTTAAAAACATTCCACTTCAGTGAACTGGCTGCCTAGGGATCCTGTCACACCATGTTTCTGCCACATCATAACACCACTTTCAATGTCTTCTTGTATCAGATGATAGGTTGGGATTTTCAGAGAAAGCAAAGCTTTTCTCACTTTTAGATTCTGCTGATGTAAGCGTATATTCCACTCTAAAGGACAGTACTGACCCATCTCAGGGCCCAAGCTGTATGGCAGACTTAGTTATTGTGTATACATAACTAATTATGTATGCATAATATATGTATACATATGTATATGTATGTATGGATACATAACTAATTTAGTTTTTTTTCGAAGAAAACTCTGCAGATGAAGCAGGACCTGCCAGTCCAGACAGAATTCATTAGTAACAAAAATTACATGTTTCAATGTTTGGTCCCTTGTTTTGACTGCAGGAACAAGGAGAAACAGTTCTTAATTACTAATAATCCCTTGCATGCTTTATTAACGGACTATTTTGTTCAAATAGCTGGTAATTCATCTTTGATGATGATAATGAAAAACATTGTTATTTATGATTTTGTTAGAAGAATCTTTCTCAGGCAAGGCACCCCACCTTATGAGGGAAATAAAAACAAAAAAAAAATGCAGTTCAGTTTTAAAGCTGCAATAAAAAGCTGTGATTAGGAAAAAAATCCTGAATTATCACATATTTATAAAATAGAAAGTAGAAGAGAATCAGGCCCAAAGCTATTAGAAACTAGGGTATTCAAAGTGATAAAGAAGCATTGAAATGGAACTGTATTATGGAATCCCACAGTATCTACAAGCTAGGATGATATTACTTAATATTGTAGAACTGTCCATCAGGTAAAATAACAACTCATTTTTATAGAACAGACAATTTTGTTATCAGAAGTGCTATGTCATCCCACAAAATGCCCAGGGTGCAATGAAGCTCCTTTCACTGAGTCATATTCTGCAGTGAAAAATCAACATCAAAAGCAAGCAGTTTAATTCATTAGTTATTAACAAAAACATGTCAGGAAAGTCAAGCATACTTGTGAGCATTGCTCTGAATGCAAAATATGAGACTGCTGGGAAACCTCTGTTTACTTTTTTCACCTGGATTGGAGTTTATTTTTCAGATGTTTTTCAAGTCATTGAGCTTGAGGGAAAGGTGAATTAATAGGCATAGCTGCTCCTTCTGGCAGGAACCTTTGCATTGAATATTTATTCCATTAAGAAAGTGTAGATGTAGGATGAGAATGTGTTTGATTTTCCTTCTGTAATGGCTGTAAGGGTCATTATTATGACTTACTGTGAACAGCTCAACATAGGACACAAAAATGTCACCCAATCAATTACTTGCTCCTGGAAAGGCACTGGCACCTCTAGGAGGATGTCCAGTCCAATTTATTTGGTGATGGAAAAGAACAAATATCCACAGGATCTATTCTGGTTCTCAGTAAACAGTCCAGACAAGAACTTCCCCATACAGACCGGTATTGAAGGCTATAAAAATTCTTCAAAGGATTTTCCAAACTACTAATTTAGGAATAGTGGGATGAATTATAGTAGTTCCTAAAAATTTTCCTGGAGCAATAGTGAAGGAAGATGGATTTATAGCATATATCACATACCCAGGAAACCTATTCCATGCCTAACCTGAAGTCTGAAAAAACAGAAAACATCATCAAGAGCAAACAGAAATTTCAAGCAGGCATGCTAGAACTAAATCGGGGTAGTTGGCGATGTTAAGGTTTGTGCACTGGTCCTTGAGAGAAATAGCCCTTGGGGAAAGGCTAATTCCAGGCCATAAAGTGGCAGCTGGTATGGCTACAGTGCACTTTAGTAGCCTTTTGTTTATAGAACAATGCTCACTGCAGGTCAGATTAAACTCTGGTTTTAAGCCAGGTTTTTATGGCATTACAGGAAATAGATCAGTCAATATAGAATAATGTCAAGATATGTAAAGATGTGAAGTCAAGATGCTGTAAAGGAGTGGCAATTGACTTGCCTCAGGATTCTCTTTGAATAGCAGTGTAGGGAGAGGTGGTGACATGAAACAGACCATTTCAGAGCTGGAAGACGAAAGTGTTTCTGCACTTCTTCAGAGACCTTTATACATTGAAACTGATTGTTTCAGTTTCATTGAAACTGAATATAACTGATAAATATAATACATAGGGATGGCACTCACTTCACTGCTAATTTAGCCCAATTTTAAGCTCCCTTTGATTTGTTGGAGTCATGCTAAGGGACATTAATGTAGGTTAAAATATGACTCATTCAGTGTCGGGGTTGAGAATGAGATCCATTTCTAAGGACTACATTTAAAACGCCAAAAAAAGAGTAAAGGGAAAATTCAGAAAACTACTATAAATATTAAAAGCAAGTGAAATTAAGCCCTTTACAAAGAAGCTATAATAAGCTATGAAACTGTTCTCAGCATTAATCTTCGTAAAATTCAGGGTGAAAGAGTTTTTCACTGAAAGTGCTGCTGGTTGAGTTGTTCAAAGTGGGATATAGGGTTGGCAGAATTTGTGGCAAATATCTGGTGCTTGCTGTCACAAGTATACAATATTGGCATTTGGGATCAAATCCTTACATTGCTTAAAGGATTTAGGTGAGGTAGGGCTGTACTTACCACAGACTAGGAAATCAATAGAAGGAGAGGTAGGAACATTTCCAGAGGAGGGCTGGGCTGAAGTAAGATGCATAGCAATCTTCAGTAACTACACAGAATGAGTACAATGCTTCAAGTCCTGATTTATACAGACTTTTTTTAATGTAAATGAGTTGAACCACTGCCTACTAATTCAGTCTTTCTTGGTTTCTGGACTGGATGCTCTGGAGAGTCTGTAGTTAAATAATTTTCTTTCCAACAAGGAGGATAGTTTAAAAGCAGGCCTTTGGAGAAACCAAGCTCGAGTGAAATAGGGATATCTGTGACCAGAAGTGTCAATCCACAGTTACAGGAAGCCACTGAACAGATTACATTTGAGCCAGGGAGTATCAATTAAGCTGCTTTACAGACTGCTGATGGAAATTGGGCCTCCGCGTTTTTCAGGGAGAAGTAAAGCGCTCCAGAAGTGACGATGTTGTGTGGCGTCAGGATCCAACTGCGGCCGACCCCGGCAGAAGGCAATTACCCAGGCAGGCCTCCAGGGCTGCTCTCCTGAGAGCCATTTCGATTGTCAAAGGATTAAATGGCTGCCAGAATGGCCTCGTACAGGTAAACTGAGACTCCATTGTTGCCCTAAAGATACTGAATAACCAGGTCCTTTGAAGTGTAAAAGCGAGAAAGATTTTCACAGCTGATACCTTTGTCTTCGTGTCTCTGGAAAATTGTCACAGCTCTTTCTCCTAAAGGATGTTTGGGATGCCAGGTAAGCAGCAATCACTGCACGAAGGCTCTATGAACTTAAATGTTACAATCATGTAAAAGAAACAATCACATAGAAGAAACAAAGGCCTACCTTTGTCCTTATCTTAGATCAGGAGGGAAATATAAACAAGGCCAGGAACCTGTCTTTGAACACACGAATCTGTAGAAGCACCAGGCACAGCTCTCAGAAAACTCAATCTTTATTCTCCTCCTCACCTAAACCATGATCCATGGAATTTGCGAGATTCTTCCCTTTTCTTGTTCATTACTAATCAGATAACTTTCCTGAGTGATATTTAGACGAATTTTTTTCATGTTTACCTTGCAACTTTCCAATTGTTAAACTGGTACACTGAAACAAAGTAGGTGCAACATTCTTTTAAACAATCCCTCCTGTATCACAGGGCATTTACAGTTCACAGTCTTTGTTCTCAGCTCGAGATTCTAGATATCAGAATAGATTCATATCGATAAAGCACACCATAGATAACACTACAGGTCGGATTCCACAGCCAGGGGATCTCTCAGTAGAGAACTAGGTCAAAGAATAGTGCCTCTCCCCAAATAAAAATTCAGAGTACAACCTGAATTTTCTTCTCCTCCTTGCAAATGCCAATTAACTGGTAACAAAAAAAAAAAAAAAAAAAAAAAAAAAAAAAAAAAACCACCGAAAAAATTAGCTAAACTATATCAAAGTAGTGTAGTGAATTGACCTTTCCAAGCCTCAAACCAATAGGCAAGTCAGAGCTCATCTTACAACAGCAACCCAGACTCAGAGCACACCAGTAAAATGATAAAGTGTCTTAGGAATTGTTCACCTGACATGAGGCAGTATCTCTGACAAATATTTATTTTAGCAATATGTGACAGTACTTCCTGGTGTGCTGGCTCAGAACTGTTCAGTGAGTTGGGAGTACCATCCTCGTTGATAAGGAAAGAATGGCTACAGGCTGAAACCAGCTGAGCCCTGGCCCAGCTGGCTGAGCTGAGCACTGGTTCTCCTGGGGTTACCCTATTGAAGTTTATGCTGGTGTAAAGAATTCACACAAAAGGAATAAACAGTACTTGGAGTCATGCCACTGATTTTTCTTGAGTTACACCAGGGAAATGTTTGACTTGCAGAGACCAGTCAGTAACCGGAAGAGATGGCCTTGGGCTGCAGATGAATGCTTGACCCTGCACACGTGAGAAGCAGCCACACAGCAACAGCAGCAGGATCATGGTCAAATCAAGCTCTTTCAGGCAAGGTCACCTGTGTTTAACTTTGCCCATTCTTATGGGGAGCTTGTGGCCACAGCCTAAAGAAGGACACACAGACTTTTACTGCAGTCCAGCTTGCTCTGGACAAGCAGCAGTGCTGCTGCTGCATGCAGAGGCACAGGCAGTAACCAAGAAGGGCCAGCTTGTCAGCATCTTGATTACACAGCCTCCAGGCTGATTTTTGGTTTTGTGGTGTGTGGGGAGGGGTTTGACCCATTGACTTGAGTATAGTGTATGCTTTGAGCCTCCACAATATAAGATATTAAACTATTAGAGAGGATCCAAATGAGGGCAACAAAGACTGAAGGGCCTTGAGGGGAAGCTGTATGAGTAGGGGCTGAGGGCACTTGGTCTGTTCAGCCTGGAGAAGAGGAGACTGAGTGGAGACCTCATTGCAGTTATAACTTCCTCGTGAGGAGAAGAGGAAGCACAGGCACTGAATTCTTCTCTGACCAGTGACAGAATCCAGGGAAATAGCCTGCATTTGCATCAGAGGAGGTTTGGGTTGGATATTAGAAAAAGGTTCTTCACCCAAAGGGTGCCTGGGCACTGGAACAAGCTCCCCAGGGAAGGGTCACAGCACCAAACCTGACAGAGCACAAGAAGTGTTTGGACAATATTCTCAGGTATATGTTGTGACTCCTGGGGTGTCCTGTGCAGGGCCAGGAGCTGGATTCGATGATCCTTGTGGGTCCCTTCCAACTCAGCATGTTCTGTGGTTCTGTAATATTTACTGACTCTCTTTTAGCTGAAGAAGCTGAAATTCTATTAAAAAGGCTTTACCTTGCTGGCAGCTAAGTAAGACTCTGCACCTCCAAACAGACAACCAAAGAGTTCTCTTTAAAACCTGGCCATCAGGGCTCTAAGTAGTATCACATAGACCAGTTAGATGCTGGATTGAGTGAGTAAATGGAGTGCCAGGTGTTACTGGGAATCAAGAAGGAGCATGTGAGATTTCACATTATCAAAACCATCCTGGAGATGGAAATATGTCTTTGGTTTGAGCATTTCATTTGCTTGAAAAGCAAAATGCATGCTAAAAATGAGCAAGGAAGTATACTTTTAAGTCAAGGCCATTTTCAGCTTCTGTATAAAACCTCATCATCACTGAAACAGACAAGAGAATAGAAATCTAAAGACAGCTGGCATGATTAGATTGTGGTTTATTCCCTTCTCCCACCTCAAGATAATGCAGAGATGTGAAAGGTTTCTGATCCTGTTCCTGTTAAGTCATCTTGCTGACAATTATTGATTTGCAGGGCTGGTTGGCTGGTTGATTTGCATGAGTGTGTATATAACTACTTACAGAGTCTGCTTACTATTCTGATGACAAAAACACTCAAGAATGACCTCTTCCTCCTCAGGGAAAGGCAAGGAGGAAAGAAAGGAATGTCTTTTTTTTTTTTTTTTTTTTTTTTGTGCTGTTCCTTGTATTGCAAAAGCATTTGTGAGCTCGATTTGTATCATTAAAAACATTTTTCTGGACTAATGTGAAATTTGTACATAAGCCTCAGTCAAGCAATTGTGTCTTCCAAAGGAGCTGCATTGCACAGACAGTTAACTGAATTATTTGAATTATTTGGAGGTTCCTATAACTTATAATCAAACAATATAAAGGATCCTCATAATTTTAAGATTAGTAACATCACGATGAAACAGTACACATCAAAGAAATGTGACATCTGCTGGAAAGATTTATTATGAAAAAGAAGCAAATTAAAGATTCCTTGGGACTCAAGAGCTGCAACACTTTAAAAATGGAAAGCTAAAGTATAACGCATATCATATCTACTTGGTCAGTTCAAAAACAGCAAAACAATTCTCAAAAAGCCTCCACAGTAGGCTGCAGGACACTAAGAAAGTCACAGCCTTCAGTTCTCTTTCAGGTCACAAATTGCACAAACAACAGAACCATCTGCCTTCCTTGTGTACTCTCAAAGTATTGCTGGATCATTTGGATCCCTGTCCACATGAAATACTGTCAGCAGTACCACTGGGCATGCTAGCTGGGAGTCTATTTGTAACACAAATCATAGTCATGTAACCAGTGAGACTGAACTAACACACAGATCACAGTTTGATGTTGGCAAATAACAAAAAACCCCAGTGAGATAAGGACTCCCAATAAAGGTGCAAATACATTAATTTTGTAGTGTATATATAAGAACCATGTTTTTACACTCCTGATATAGTGCTCACTGTGAAGAAGGAAAAAAACCACCTTGACTTCCTCCAGTGACCCAGAGTCACAGCCAAAGTGGATTTGGGACCACTGGGGAGAAAAATAGAAATTGGCCCTGAGCCAAGTCCTGCCTCTGCCTGAAGTGCAGCTGTGGAAGTGATTGTTGATTCCCTTCAAGGGAAATGAAATTATACATGTGATTATGTTTTAAAAATGTGCACTTTCTTCAGGCAGGACTTTTGAAAGGCATTAGTTGTCTCTAGAGTGTCTTGTAATAACCTTGGTTTATACATCAGTGTGGGATTAAAGACATCAGCCACTTTGCCCCATTAGCATCACTGAAACAGCAGAACAAGTCCTCTTTGAAATGCAGTTTATTCTACAAACATTTAGAATAAAATCTTAGCTAATTTCCATAACTGCATATAATACCAGAAAGAAAAAGCACTACTATGGTCACTTGAAGGTTACTCACAGCTGCTTTCTAAACTACTCACTTGCTAGGGAAAGATTAAATAGGAGATGAAATGTTTCCTTTGGTTTATACTCATGTTCTCCTCTTAGAGCATTTTGTTTCCACACATCCACATTCATCTATGTACACATATGTGAACTGGACTGTTTTATGGTTCGAGCAAACCAGATCCACCTTCACTTTGTGACTTCTTTTTTCATGGCAGCAAGTGCATTTGTGTTCCATTTCACTGGCCTCAAAAGAATACCTATAGAAATGAGATTTTTCATATCAGTCTGCTGCCTGTGGTCTTCCCAAACTCATCTGTATTTGCTGCTCCAAATGCACATACTACTAAGGAGCAAAATTTCCTATTTTTCTGCTTATTCATAACAGCCTTTCCTCAGGATGCTATTGGCCATGCAGGGTCAGATCCTTTGACACCACTGGGGAAAATCCCAGTAACTTCAGTGGATTTTGGATTAGGCCCATTTTAGCAAGACAGAAAGGAGCAATTCATGCAGATAACAAAAGGCAGGAAAACTTCCTAGAACTGTTCAGAAACCATACAAGGACAGGTTTTAAGAGCACGTTTAATAGATTTAGCTGACATCTTTCCCAAAGGATATATTTTCCTGACTAAGATAAGGCACTCTATTAAATTGAAGCCATTGCTACTGACTGCTCTTCTGCACACCCAGTTTCCCAACAGGGTCCCTTCAAACAGCAGGAAGGGGACAAACAGCTGCAGCCTATTGGTGACTAGAACCCAGGAAGAGAAGCCACAGAGGAGGACAGGGAAAAACTTCCTACTTACACAGAGTAGGTACTGCACATCCCTTCACAAAAGGGCACTGGGACAGGAGCAGCTGACTTGCAGTTGCCATGGACAATGTACTGCTCCTTCACACTGCGTTTGCATTTGTGTGGTAGGTCAACACCTGGGCAGAAGAACACTTCTGTTAGGCTTCTTCAGAACAGGGACCAAATGTTTTGAAAAGTATCTACTAGTAAACCAAGGACAGTTCATCCTAGTAAAATTTGTCACAGTTCAAATGCACAACCATAACCACAAATGAGAGTGCAAAGTGCCATTAATTCAGCAAAATTATTCCCCATTGGTCTTTAGCATGTAAAGATACTGTTGAATCAAGACCTAAAGGAGACATGAAGGGTTTAGGTTTTTCTAAAATTGCTATAAATTACATTTGTGACTCTCTAACAACCCAGGATTTCTGAGTGGATTCTACAGGAAAAAAACCCAAAACTTTGTTTCCATGCAATTTGCAGATGCAAGAACACAGAGAATATTTTCTACAAGTTTTCTTATCAATAATATAGTTTAAGCTAACAGTATTGCAGTTATTTAAAAACACAGAAGAGGATTAGCGTTCCCACTGGAAGAATGAGGCAGATTTTTAATCTTGGCTGTGAGGTACAGAACAGTTTGCTGCTGTAAAACTGTCTTTCAGTCTGTGAAATGTGCAGGCTCTCAGTGCAGTGCATGCAGAAACAGGGCTACAAGCAGGGAAGGACCAAACAGTATTGGAATAGAGAATTTAATGCACTCACATGTCTTACAACAGCCATCTGAAGACACCTCAACTGTCCCCTGTATTGAAAGTAACCACAACAGTCAGTTCAGATGCATGTAGTGCTAAGCAGACAGTAGTAATGATGAGAATTGAGTTACAGTCCCTCATCTCTAATCCAAACAAATTCCTCATCAGACCTGTTCGTGTACCAACTATATACAAAGCTGCTTAAAAAAACCCAAACCAAAACAAATCATCCACCAAGGAAGGGATTGAATTTTCTTAGAACTATATATCCTCTCACAAGCCCGGCAAGATGCCCTGTAATACATGCCTGGTCTTATTTATTTTGGTCCTATTGAAGCCAGTATAAAAACCCCAGCCCCGGAGAATGACAGCTGCCCCTGGAATTGAATAGCCTGACCTGGGCAGAGCCTGCTCCAGAGCTAATTCAAGTACATGGCTGTCCTAGTCCCTGCTTTGATCTGCTGTGAAGTCCCAAAATGCTTCTGAAATTTACTGGAAATGAAACCACAATAGCTGAAAGCCTGTGTATGAATGTTACCCCTTGCTCATTCACTGTTCCTCTTCCTCACTTAATGGTACACCACATATCAGAAGATACTTTGTTCATCAGTCCCTCAAGGATCCATGGTGAGTTACCACTTGTTCAATTGCATTTTATAACACAGATATTTCTCAAGTGATGAAAAATCCCTCCTTGCTATTGCTCCAATACCCTTCTCTTTCAAGTTCTAGTGCTTATCCCACAACAATGTAAGTTGTGTGGGCTTGTTTGCAAATATTTTTGTTTAATTTCCATGGGACACAGGGCTGGAAAAGCACATTTCCTTCAAACAAGGATGATCGTACCAGAAAGATCAAGAAATACTCATTCAAAACAGCAGATATAGCTCCCAGGCCAGCATCAGGGCTCATTACAGAAGTCTTTTTTGGGCTGTAAAACACTTACTGGCACACAGTTTGCTTCTTCAAATGGTAGGCAGACCTTAATTGTACTAATCAAGGAAAACTGGCCTGCTGATTCAGTGCACGTGTACTGAGTACAGTTGTCATATGGATCTTTATAACTCTTTCCAACCTGATAAAAACAGGAAAAAAATAAAAAATAAAAAAAATTAAACAAAGCAAACAAACAAAAAAACCCTCCAACTAAAACAAACAAACAAACAAACAAAAACCCCACAAAAAGCAAGCCAATGTATATAGCAATAATATTAGAAAACTGAAACAGTAATAAAGTCAATGAACTGGCAGAGACTGGGTAGCTCATATCACTCTGAAAGGGCTGAGATGTCTGCAACTCACATCTACAAATTATGTACCAAGCTCACCCACTACCAGTCTATGCAAAACCATTTCTGTGGCCTCCCAGGGGGAAAGAATGAAAGAATGCAAGAATGAGCATAAAGGTATTAACAGAAATGCCAGAAGATAAATGTGTTAATGTTTGTAGGCTAAAATATACACAAAAGAACAATAACTCTTTCAAAATATTTAAACAGTTTTCTTTTTTAATAGATGGAAGAAAATTAAAAGGAGTGAAAGACAAAAAGTCTTTGCAATAGAGATTAATGGGTAATTGCAAAGCCTCCTCATGGAGAGATAGAAGCTGTATATTGGAACAGAAGAATCTAGCTGGTAAGATAAATTATCAAGAAATAAAAGAATGAAATAGAAAAGATGCAGAACACAAGAGCTGTCAAAGAAGCAATAGCATGTAAGACAAGCCACTGGTTGAAACAGCATCATTAACCATACACAGGAGTAACAGGCTGTAATAAAACCAAAGAGCTAGAATCAGGGAATCATAGTATCATTGAGAGTGGAAAAGACCTCCAAGATCATCAAGCCCATCCTTTAAAGGCTCAGCTCATGCCTACACAATGCTACATTCGCAAGACATGATGTATTAGCTGTGTGTGTGTTACCAAGTCACAGAACACTACGGCAGCTGTGTCACTTGATTTCTCCCTCAGCAAATTCAGAAGCAGTGGCAGCACAGCTCTATCAGCTTGCTCACACTGTATCCCTGTATCTTCAGGGCAAGATAATAAAATTGCTTCAGATGGGAACTGTGTGATGTGAAGCCAGCACATGTATCTCTGCAAAAGCAGTATTACACCATGTCACCATCCCTTCCAAATTCTTTCTTGCTATTTAATGTGAAGAGAAGTGGAGGTAACATGATTTCCATTCCTGCCAGAGAATATAATTGTCAACATGCCTGTGAGATGTACACAGCAGGGAACAGCTGTATAAACATCTACATTCACTTTGGAAACACAGACATTTTTACATCTCCTTGAGGTCGTCCCAGGCTTGAAATGCTTTGATGATTCAGCCTTATTGTGCAGAGCAAGGGAGTGCTTACCTCAATGGTCACATTGCCAAATGGAAAATCTGCCACACATGCCACTTGCTGGCACTGGCTGCAGCATTGACCCTTCTCTTCCACATAGCGAAAACCCTGCGGGAATAAAGTTTCCATTTATCCATGTTAACCTAAGTCTTGTTGCTGAAGCATCTTTGGATCAAAGCTATGCTGAAGATGGCAGAGGAAATGAGCCAACCTTCTGGTTTCAATTCTGTTGTCTTTTGAAACCTGTTGGAACCACACTAAGCCTGACAATCAAAGCTGGTAATTATTCCGCCTGACTGAATAATGACTTCTGGGTACTTCAGTTGCCATGAAGACCCTGTCATTGACTATTCTTCCCTTCAGACTAGCACACAAAATAGGTTAAATAAATTAATTTAGCACATGATTACTTGCACAATCTGCCACCAGTGCTTGGTCTGATATCATTATATATTCTCCTCTGTGTTTTAGATATTCATTGGTCTTCTAGTGGCTGTGGGTGTGGCTGGCTTCAGGAAAAAGTGTAATGAAAGGTTATGTCCATTTTTAACATTGGCGGAGCATCTGTCCTTATCGGGGCATGAATGGAAAAGCAACCACCCTGCTTATAGTCAGTAACAGATTGACCAACTTCAGTGCTGATTCTCACAAGTACTGAGAAGTAACTAAGTATTCCCCTCCGAAAAGTGAAAGTGTCTGGAAACATACAAACCACTGTGAAGTTTCCTCACCATCTTCATTTATGAGATGACAATGCAGAACACCAACAGAATGACACAAACATCTTTCAGCAGTCAGACTTTAACAGGTTTGCAATAATTTCCCCTCAGGGCACCTTTCCAACGGTGACCTCTTAAATTTGCTGGAGTGAAAATAACCAGCACTATAAAAATTACTTTACAAAACAATTAATAGAAGAGTCTATCCTGTAGTGCTGCATGGATACTGCAGTTACACTGTCCTTGTATCAACTCAGCAGCCATTGTGGTCAAGGAGGTGCTGACCTGCTGACAGGTGGTTTGGCATTGCACTGGAAGGCACTGGATGCGGTTGGTCTGTGTCACAGGATCCTGCTCATCCATGCACACACAGTTCTCACAAGAGCTTTTAGGCACCATTGCCCCTGGCTGGAAATACAGGGGAGAGAGAAAACCATGACAAGAATTGAAAGGGCTCTGGAACAAGCATCCCCCTGGCCTATCAAAGAAACTACTTTTTAAGAGGTTTATTTTGGAAGAATTTCCTGAAATGAATATACATCCAGATCTCTAAAGCCTCATCATTGGTATCACAAAATGAACACAAGGCTGACACTCCCAAGTGTATCAATGATGTTAAATGAGTTCTCATAAATTCCAAGTATCTATTTTTGGTCATTTTGACCAAGCAATAATCTTGCAACATTCAATGAGATTTAAAATTTGTGTTCAATCACAATTCTGACGCATTGACTCTAAAGTAGAAGCAAGACCTCTTTTAGTAAGCAAGTTGCTGGTCTCTAGCATTACCTATTCAGTAACTTATTCCAGAATTACAGATTGGTTGGGGTTGGGAGGACCCTACTGGCAGGGAAGAATTACTGGCAATTCTAATCCTGCTTTTTGCATGAGTGCTGAAAACAAGACTTCAGGTAATTCTGACTCAGGCAACATTAACTCATAGGAAGAAGTGTCTGGAAAAGACCTACCTTAAATTCAACTCCTTCAGAAACACATACACCTTTTGGTACTGTAAGAAAAATAAATAAAAAGGCTGTGCTGGGAATGATGCAGTTACTGTACTCATCTCTGAATTGTGAGTGATTTAGAGAAGTCAAAGAGTAGAGCTGAACTTAATAGCTCATACAAGAGGTGGGAAAAAAAGCAACTAGTACGTGATGCTAGTTGGTATTCAAAAGCCCACATGTATCATCTGCTTAGATGTATGCATCAAGTGGGGATAATTCTATACCCTGGTATTTTCCATAAGGTAAAATTTATTGCCTTGTGGGTTTTTTTACCCATACTTGAAATTACTTGACCTTCTCTTTATTGTTAATCACCATGCAGGTAACAAAGCTAATGGGTTTATGTGTGTGAATCTGGAAATACTGAAGCAGAGCTTCTGGATGGGTTCAGTTTAACCATCATTCAGTACATGGCAATAGCTTTCACTCCCTGAATAGTGGCTACAGAGAACCTGAACCAGTTATTCTAACAAAAAAAAAAAAAAAAAAAAAAAAAACAAAACAAAACAAAAAAACCCAATTGTAAAGGCTGGGAGGGAAAGGAACAAGCTTCTGCCATGATGTTAACTCATTTAGAAAAATCAAATACTTCAAGGAATAAATAAAACACCTTAAGGAAACGAGGTACTTACTACAAGAGAAGATAGGGCAACAACCATCCTCAGATATAGCAACCACTGGCTGGAAACCTAGGTCACATCCTGTTTTGTTGATAATGCAGGTTTTTATATCACATTCTGCAATAGACATCAGAGACAAAGTAAGCCAAAGCATCCCATCCAGCAGTGTTACTTGCAGACAGTGTTACTTGGAAAAAAACATCCCATTACCATTGCCAGGATCCTCTGTCCTGTGTCTTGGTATAGATACTGGGAATGGCCAGGATTAGGAGCAGTCTACTCCTGTGCTGTGGTGGGCATTTGGGACTGGGAGAGTGCAAATGCAAAGTTGAGGGAAAACATATCAGGAACCTCCACAGGAAGCCTTAGGGAAGCCTGGAGGATGAACACATCCTCCCTTACTGGGTGAATCTCTGTGGAAGAATCACCTTCTCATTTCAGAAGGACAGGAGCCAAAGGATCCTGTGGAGCACAGAGGATTTTCCAGTGTAAATATCTGCCAGGTCATGGCACTAATTAAGAGTACAAGCTGGACCAGAGGAGTTCTTTTCTGCTAGAAAGAGCTCCTGGCATGTAGATGGAAGTAATGACCACTCCAGTGTGCTTATTTGAATCTGCTACCTGTGGGGCACCACATCTCACTTCAGGATTACTGATGAAGGCAAATGATGCCATATTATGGCATGAGAAGGATCTACTCACCACAGACTGTCTCTGTGCAGCAGGGGTCTTCCAGACGTGGTTTTATTTTGCGCACAAAGCCTTCTTTTGTGCAGTTGATAGGCGGAGATTTAGCACAAGGGCGGGGGAAGCAGGAGACGTTCAGGGTCGCTTCATCACAAGTACAGTATTGACAGTCATGTTCCCAAGCCTCTCTAGGCTATAAAAACAAGAAGGATAGCAGTTCAGAGAGCAGAACCTGGAAGCATTATGTCAATGAATGCCTGCTGCAAGCCAGTGTAGGACTGAGTTGAGCTAATTTATTGTGTAGGAAAATTGCCGTTCAAATCCCAGAGGGAGAAGAAGGAAACAGTAAGAAAAAATGCCATTATTTGCCACCTTCCTTTGCAGGCTTATGTGTTTCCAAGAGGAAAGCCTGATAGTTCTACCAGGAAACTGATTCACACAAACTCTTTTCTGTTTCTGTACTTCAAGTGATTAAACAAGTTCTGGAGTTAGTAAAACCTTATTTTCTCCCCACTGTCATTGCACTTCACTGGGTTTTAAGCTTAGAATTAAAAGGAACAACTTATGCAGTCATTTTTGCAGAAGGTCACAGAACACAGATAAACTGTAAAAAACATATTTTCCTTTCTCTCATACCTTTTTCACTGACCCATCTTGTGCAGTGCAACCTATAAAATGAATTAGATGTTACTTTAAAGGTAACTCAATCAGGGAAAACAACAGAAGCAGAAAGGAACAGAAGGAAGGTATTGAAATCTAAAAAAACACCCACAAAGAGAAATTCAGAGTGCAAAGTCACAGATTGTAAACAAAAAAATCTTAAAGATGCTGTTCTTTGTTCTTTTGAAAGTTGCACCTTCTGCATATAAGAGCAGACAGAAACTCTCAATCTGGAATGCTTCCAGCCTCACCAGGAAGGGTCAGTAACAAGGTCTCCTCCATTTCTTCTGTACCCAAAACAACCCTCTTAATGCGCACTTCTAGTCAGGCTCTTACCCCCACTTCCCATAGCACTATTTATACCATTTCTTACCACAAACAGACACACAAATGCCATCATGATCATTCAGCAGAATTTTTCCATCAGGACAGTAGCATCCTTCAACAAACACTGATGTGCGATTTTGGGAGGGAAGGGTGTCCATAACGACTCCTCTGCACAGTCAGAATATAAATGAGAATGAACGAGAGGAAAAACATGGCACAGGGCAATCAAGACACTGAAACCCCAAGGGAATGTGAACTTCAAACTGCGCTGGCAATTATCACATTATGGACTTGAAAAACGCCTTATAGGAAATGACCCACCTGCTGAAGCAAGTGTTTCTTTTTGCTTCCCCGCATGGCTTGTACACCTGATCCTGGGGACAGCTGGCCTCTGTGGAGCATTACAACACACAAGTTAAACAGCCCAGACCCGTGTGTACCCTCCCATGCAGGGACACGAAGGGACAAAGTGCCCAGGCTACCTCAGCAACCTCCCGGGTGCGCAGAGCCCGGCAAGGGGAGCCCTGCAGATCCAGCGAGAGGGGCCGATGGGGCCAGCAGGGTGCAAGCGACAGCACCAGCAGCGCTCGCCCTGATTCAGGCGGTGGCCCGAGCAGGGCAGAGCACGCAGAGGGAAGCGATGTGTTGCCATCTAGTGCCCAAACTGCGGGGAACACACAGAACTCCTCCGCTGAGCTACGCAGGAGACACTGTGGGCCTGGTTCCCCCTTCTTTTCCACCAGGTCTGCCCTGGAACAACGTCTTTGGATTGTTCCTGCTTTTTCCCAGGTCCAGAGAAGCAGGGGAAAACAGAGCAGATCAGACTTGCTTCAACCCAGGGGGTGTTTTCCAGGAGTAACTCGCTGCCCATTGCTAGGCTCACAGCACTGCCATTGCCAGGCTCACAGCACTGCCATTCCCAGGCTCACAGCACTGCCATTCCCAGGCTCACAGCACTGCCATTCCCGGGCTCACAGCACTGCCATTCCCAGGCTCACAGCACTGCCATTCCCAGGCTCACAGCACTGCCATTCCCAGGCTTCCCAGGCTCACAGCACTGCCATTGCCAGGCTCACAGCACTGCCTCAGCACTGCTCTCCCATTGGGCTCACAGCACTGCCATTCCCGGGCTCACAGCACTGCCATTGCCAGGCTCACAGCACTGCCATTCCCAGGCTCTCAGCACTGCCATTCCCAGGCTCACAGCACTGCCATTGCCAGGCTCATAGCACTGCCATTGCCTGGCTCTCAGCACTGCCATTGCCAGGCTCACAGCACTGCCATTGCCGGGCTCGCAGCACTGCCATTGCCAGGCTCACAGCACTGCCATTGCCAGGCTCACAGCACTGCCATTGCCAGGCTCACAACACTGCCATTCCCAGGCTCTCAGCACTGCCATTCCCGGGCTCTCAGCACTGCCATTCCCAGGCTCACAGCACTGCCATTGCCTGGCTCATACTGCCACTGGCTCACAACACTGCCAGGCTCACAGCACTGCCATTGCCTGGCTCTCAGCACTGCCATTGCCAGGCTCACAGCACTGCCATTCCCAGGCTCACAGCACTGCCATTGCCAGGCTCTCAGCACTGCCATTGCCGGGCTCACAGCACTGCCATTCCCGGGCTCACAGCACTGCCATTGCCTGGCTCTCAGCACTGCCATTCCCGGGCTCACAGCACTGCCATTGCCAGGCTCTCAGCACTGCCATTCCCAGGCTCTCAGCACTGCCATTCCCAGGCTCACAGCAGTGCTCTTGCCAGGCTCTCAGCACTGCCCTTCCCAGGCTCACCGCACTGCCCACTCGCCAGCCTTCTCCAGTCTACGCAGACCCCGTGGAGCCCGCACAGCGCCGCGTATGTCTGCATGCTCTGGCACTCGGTGCTGGGATGTTCCTCCGAGCACCCGCTGGCCACACACGCCTCATAGTAGGGCTGGGGGGGGACCACGCCGTGGCATTCCGTCAGACTCCTTCACAAAGCAAGCAGAAAAAGCTTGGGCTACTTCCAAGGAAGAATTCAACTCTGAGCCAAACCATCACCCCTGCCCCAGGCAAAGTCTCAAGGTAGAACTACAAATTGTTCTCATAGACAATACACCCCCAGAGCATAATAAAGAATGAGGTTTACCTGCCATTCTTTACAATGCTTTGAAAGGAAACAATATTATGTTGGACTGCTACCTGCAAACATTCCCGCACAGTTCATAGCTATAAATCTGTATGCTGACGTTTTTATGCTAGCATGTTTGAAAATCCTGCTTTAAACAACAAAATTATTTTAAAAACAGACACATATACTTGCTTACTATATTCTGTGTTTCTTATCATTCAGAGCTTTCAGATACTGAATTATAGCTAGTGCCCACTTGCCTCTCCAGAACTGACAGGCAGAGGGAGTGCCAAGCAGCAGACGCTATTAAGAGAGGACTGATTTTGCTGATGCATCTGAAAAATGTCTGCCAAGCTCAAGAACACACACATCAGTTCACTGCCCAGTTTCACAAGGTATGCAAGATTTTGTATTTTCTTTATATCCTAGAATCTGTTCACCCAAGCCATTTAGTGAAGAACAAAATTACCTTGTGGACTTATTTTTCTGATACTTTTGGGAGTTGTCTTACCAGATGATTTTACACAGATTAGAAGGCACGCAATGCTGATGGTACCCAGTCTTCCATCGTTGTGAGACACCAGGATTACAGTATCTGTTGGTAGGATACGGGACTTTCCAATCTAATGCCATCTCTTTGAAGGACTTGACAACGTCACCATTCCTCTTCATAGCATCATCAGACTTCTGGTTGGTGCAGGTACCTGGTAGCAATATAAAAATGAGAGTTCAAGGACAGTTGATGCTAGTGAAGCTGCTTTTAAAGACTATCTTGGGGGAAGTTCTCCTTGTGTGAAGGGAGCAACATGTGGGGTCCTGGATAAATTCACACAAACTGTTTCTAGGAAGAGAAGGCTCAAAGAAACATTTTGCTAGCTACTAATGAAAATCAGAATTGATGTGTTCATTTATACATTTCTTCTGGTGGCCAGAGTAACTGAGATGGCACAGGAGTCCACATTTCCTACATTCTTATATGAAGTGGATATGATGAAAAGGAAGGGCCTAGAAAAATTCTATCTCCATCCCCTAACAGACTGCGAACAGAATGAAAGGATGTGACTTAAAACTACATTCCCTGACAGTGTCTTTCCATTAAATAAACTTATGAACATTTGTGAGAAAAAGTGAAGTTGCAAGCATTTAGACATTTTACAAGGGAATGAGAGACAGAAGGAGGAAAATTCACAGAATTAATTTTTTGTCAGTTGATGAGGACACTCACCACAGAGTCCCTTGGTATTGTTATAAAACTTGTTGAAAGGGAGTTTTATATAAAATGCAAGTTGACTATAGGAGATGTAAACCTCTAATTCAGGTATTTCCATTATGGTGTAAAGGCCAGAACTGGTTATCTTGATACCATTCTTAAAAATGTCTGGAACAACTTTCTTATCATCAAACAAAATCTGAAAAGAAAAGAAACAAAAGGTTTTTATGGGCACTCTTTCATTGAGTAAGGTACATGATCAGTGCAACTGAAAAGCAGAACAGCACAAATGCAGATCATAGGTACACCAAATGATGTCTGTCAAAGGCAGTTATTTAAGCAGTTGTCTAATATTCCTTTTTAATATGTTTCAATTTATATTTGAATACTCATACCAGTACGAAAACCAAAATTTTCAGTTATGTGATAATTTCCCTGATTTTTAGAATACACAGATTCTATTGACACAAAGCAAAAAAGAGAGAGAAGAAGCAAAGTAATTGCATTTCTTACCCATTCCATATTTTACAAGCTTAATCTTTTGTAATGACAGGACATTTCGCAATACAACTAGAGCAAAATAGTTTTGAGAATTAATTTAAACATAATACTTTACCAAGTTTGTTTCTTTTCCATGTTCCATTGCTTGTGTCAGAATAACAACAGAGTTGGAGTAAAAAATGATAAGGGACATTGAACAAATTGCTCCACCCGTGGCAGCACAGTAGTAGTTGTCTATGTGAATCCAGAAGTAAGAGTCAGGATGAATTGACTTCACAAGGACATAGGTGCAGTTTTCTTTAAAATGGTAATATGCTCCATCAAAAGTCACATAATGCTCATTTCCCCATCCACTGCAAATACCTAGAAGACAGAATGACAGGCTTCAAGTTTGACTTCTGAGTTACCTGTACATACAAGTTAGTTTTAACCTTTTAATTCACTTCCAGTCAGAGACAAAATATCCAGTTTGATAAAGAAAAATTACTCTATCAAGGACATCTGCATTCAACAGCCAGGATTTCAGATGGGATTTATTTTCCATACTATTGAATTGATATGAACATAATATAGATGTTGACCAGATAGACTTTAATTTTTTGAGGCCCAGCTGAACATAGGATAAATTTCAGGAATTCTCCTGCCACTTACACTGACACTCAGAGACTTCACAGCAACCTGTTTCATCGGAGTGCTTTGTGAACGGGAAACCATTGACACAGAGTTTTGTTTGCTGAGGTGGGCAAGTCATGACAGACAATTTGATATTGTTTCCTTCTCCCAGGCAAGTGGCAGTATGGCAGTTTCCAAAATTCCATGTTTCATTAAACTATTGATTAATTAAAAAAAAAAAAAAAAAAAAGAGGAGAGTCAAATAACAAAGTAATGTCACAAAACCTTTAAAATCACACACAGCAAATATATTCCATTCAGTTAACTGTCTAGCATGGCAAAATTTGGTGTCTACTCTGGCTCTGGAAACCAGGCAATATGAGCCATATAGGAAACAAGAGAGCCTTGATATCTACTGTTTTAGATATATATATTAGGGTCCTGACCACTTCTGATGGTAGGACCCTGCCAGATGTGGCTTCCCAGTTTTTGTTCAGCTTAGGTAGCTGTGCTCACATACAATCATTTAGGTGTTTCAGGTGAACAGAAGAATATTCAACTTTTTCTTTCAGGGGGTGTTTCTGGCATACTTCTAAATCATCTCATTCAGCCACACCTACAGTCCAGCTGTAGTGCTGGACACCAGCATCAGAGGAGGCTGCAGGCAATGCACGAATGGTGGAATGATGGATGATGAAACACATCTTCTTCAAAGTCTCTCACCTTTCTGGGAGGAATGAGTGCAAGACAATCGCTCACAGAAGTCCTTGTGGGAACAGGAACTTGGTTTGTGACACCAGGAGCAGGTGTTGATGGACAGGTTTCAGAATGTGGATCACAGACCTTGAGGGTCTCAGCATGACCAGTTTTACACTCTGCCCAGACTAAATCAATCTGGCAGGATTTATTGCAGACAGAGTAAGCACAACGACCTGATACATTCACTGGCAGAGAAACATTTTCTCCTGCAAGGGCAAAACCCAAGTGTTAGTTAGCCTGAGGCCTCATGACAGAGCAGTTGCATTCTCAGCCCTGCATTTAACCACCTGTACCAAATAGCCATGCTCAGGGGACTGTGTGTCTGCAGCTCCTGGGATGCAGTGGCTGAACTGGACAGCAATTCATCCAAATGGCAAACTGAGGGAGGGCCACAAGGCCTAATCTGAAATTCTGCTCTTAGGTACATTGGAAGGAATTGAAAATGAGTACAGGAAGAGACAATACTGAGTACATCAACAAGTGCATCTGCTCTTCACAAACACCAGGAGGCAAGTGAAGCAGGAGCTACTAACAGATGAAGAAGTCCTTCTCCCCTGCTTTTGGAATATTACTATGAGTTACAAGCTCATGGTCATTAGTTTGGGATTCAGAGCTCTGCTGACACCAGCAATTGCTAATAGTTTCCTTACACCGAAGGTGTTCAAACCAGAACAAAATTTTTGGGTATGGGAGAGTTTTAGTTATGAAGGTGTTAGCTACTGTTGAAAGATGTAAAAACTTGTGGTACTGTCTAACTGTGACAGGCAGAAGGAGCACCTGCTGAAGCACTTTTATCAATCAGAACATCTTTCCATGTCAATGGTGCAGAAAAAAAAATTGCATGGCTTCTCACCTATTTGTATCAACTGTCCATTGTCATTGCAGAAGCAGGGAGTGGTGACCTTTGATGAGGGAGGTGCAGATGTTATATATTGCATATATGGTTCTGCAGGAAATCAAATCAATTAGTATTTTAATTCTCTACTACTCTACTTCCAAGCCCTATGACATCTCTTACACTCTCTAACCACAATAAAAAAAAAGAAAAAAACAATCTTTTTTTTAACCCCACTACATTGTGTACACGTCCACACTGAAACCATCCTCTGTATTTATAAACAGTCTCTCTATTACACAGTAAAGTGCTGTAATACTACACACACACACCCCTAGTTATTTTTTTCCTATATGGAATACAATAAATGCCCCTTCTTCTGTCATTTATTCATTCCAATTTAATGTTTCTAGTCCTGCAGTACTTCACCTGACTTTGGAGAGGTGATTTCCAGTGGCACTCCATTTGGATTTTTAATGTTTTGTTTCAAAAAAACTGTTGGTTTAAATAGAGACAGATCATGTAAACATTTTACTATGTCACCTAGAGTCTGCTTTCAAAAATCCTTCCTTTACTAGGTATTACTTCATTGTACTTATTCCACTTGTTAACGTTTACAGAAAATACCAAACACACAGGCTCACCATCAAGTATTTAGCTCACATGAGTAGAGAAGCTAACTTCTCATTTTTCTTGTTTCCCTTGTATAATTTGTTGCCAGGATTGTATATGTATATGTATATGTATATGTATATGTATATGTATATGTATATGTATATGTATATGTATATGTATATGTATATATATTAGCCACTTATTTTTATTTGTAAAAATCATGTGGCAAATTCCTCACTTTTCTTCATCTCTTTTTTCTTCCTATTGTCTAATTTTTCACATTTCATTCACACTGGAAAATGTCTTCTGAACAGGAGTTAACTGTCAGGAAGCTTTATTTTCATATTCCAGTGACCTGTATGAGATTCACTTATTCCAATGCAGAAAACAGTACAATAAAAACCAGAGTGTGTTATAGGTGATAAGGAGAAAAAAAAGATTTAGAAGTATGAAATATTGAGACTAACAACACCAGAGTATCAACTGTGATATGCTCAAGCTTATTGTAAAGGTTGTATGAAAAATTGCTGAATCTTTCTATTCTCTCTTAACCTCACTGATAGTAAGGTCAGTAAGAATCTATAAAATTACACTTTTGGTCCTCCCCATAAGACCCACAAGCTGTGATCCCTCAGTTTTGAAACTTCAACAGTCTTAAATTCTACTCTTATCCTAGACATGCTGTGGGAGGCTTTTTCCAGGATGAATAAATCTTATTACAATTATGACTTGCACAGAATCACCACCAAGCCTTTTATCAGTCTGGTACCTTGTGCTGGTGTAGATGGAGCTCTGCAGGCGGTAAGAGTTGTAATGATCTGTCCGTTAGGGCCACAGACAGCTTCACCACACTCGGTCCCATACATGTGCCTGTACACAGTTTCATTGAAGGTGTAGGTCTTCCCATTGTAGCAGCACAGGCAAACTGAGGCACCAAAAGAGAAAATGCCATGGCAACAGAGGACACTTGCAATATAAATACATGTGAAAAGCAAACCAAACTCTACATTTACCCTTCTGAAGCTCACAACATCAGACATTAATTACCTGGCTAAGAAACCTTCTCAGTTTCTATTTGAGAAGCTGCACTGCAAATCTATCTCACTTATTTAAAGTGTGTTGGATTTTTCTGGTTGCTGGTGTTTCTTGGAGTCAGCTTGCATAGAGGAAATACTGGCTGGTAAAAGCATGAGAACTGGTATTGGCCTAACTCAGCATGGAGCACAGGAGAACTCCCTCTGGGCAGGGAGTGTGACTGGGATTACTGCCTTTCTGAGTGACAAAACACTGGCTCAGGAGGTGTTACACAGCATTTCCATCCACAAATGAGAAGCATGCAGTGGTACACAATTTCATTTAAATATATGAGAAGCTCTCCAGATTTTTGAAACTGTATATATAAGAACTGAAGGAAGTGTATCTATTACTGTAACAAAATCAGCTAAACTGCAAATGTGTTACCTACTGTGTCACCCTGCATTTTGGGATGTGATTTCTCCCAGATATGGGAATGAACTGATGCTGTACCTTAACCAAATGTGTCCTTTAGGCACACAAACAAGTATCTAATAAGCTAGCTGTCTTGGTTTATTTTATTAAATGAATGGTCAGGAAACAGAACTTCTACAAGATTTGCGTTGTTCTAAAAGTACTTATTAAAAGAGGTACTATGAATGACCTGCTATAGACTACTGTCTATCTGTCTTCACTGACTACCAAGGAAGTGGAGAAGTGGAAAAGTGGTATTAACTTGGGTAAGATGAATCCTACATATCACACCTGTCTCCTTCTTCTCCATGATTACCCTTTACACAGTTCTTGAGGTCAAAGGCTGCATTTTGCTTATCAAAGTATATCTGTGCTGCTGTGCACCCACATATTAAACTACCTGTCTGGCCTCTCATTATCAGTATGTTTGCAGTAACATGTGATGTTGAGTTGTTTCAGTCCTGCCATCACTCAATGCATGGTGAGGCTGGTGAAAAGTTACCTTTGGAGTCTTCAGAACATAGTTTCTCTTTGGGATCGCTGAAGAGAAAGAGTAAAGAAGAATTGTTTTATTGAAATTAGTTATTATATGGAATAACAATGTCTGCAACTGTACCTACTTTTACAAAAAAACCTACACCTGGATTTAATAGTAATTGCCACTGTCTATAAACATTAACAAAACATCTCCTAGTTTGTCCTTTCCAGCCATATTTTACCTTTCTCACCATCAATTGACCTACCATGAAGTGCAGTTGAGGAGGGAGACACACTCTCTGCTCTCCTCATCAAAATACGGCTTGTCAGGACTACACTCTGGGTAACAGCCTGGAAAATTAAACAAAGTATTCTTAGTCTGAGCTACATAAACACAGGAAAGCACCTAAATACCTCTACCAAATACAGATTTGATCCCAAAATGGATGTGACTCCAGTATTAATGTTCTTTTTCTACCAATTATTTCTCCAAGTCCTCTTTTTACCTCTCTCCTCAAAGTTTTAATTTACTACATAATTATTCTTTGCTAATTTATATTTATATTTAACTCTCCGTATATTTAAAGGCAGCAGGCAAATGATGCTATGAATGGCACCATCACACAGGGAATTAGCAAGGCATGGTCAATGGGCTTCTGGGACAGAAGAGACCACCTTTCAGTCATCTTGACACTTCAGACATTTAAAATTAGTCCAGACTAGTAGCTGCGACTCCCATAAACTGCATTAAAGTCAAGGAAGAATTACCTTCCAAACTGTACAGCAAGTTCCCACATTTCCCTTGTGGGTTCCTGCAGGTCCTTAGACAAGGGGCTCCACATGGTTTATAGAACCACTCGTGTTTGTCAGGTGGATTGTAGTAATCGCAGAACACAGCTGGACCAAATAATAAAAATGTTTATGTCTCAGACACTGGACAGGGACTATTTTTAAATTTTGTTTAAAAGATTTTAATAAGATAAACATGATAAAAAGAGCTTGTTCAGTCACACATGCAGAGCAAAGTAAGTGTACTGTTCTGCATCCCCTGTGTGCCTGAGCACAGGGGGCACTGCTTTCTGGGTGCATTTCAGTGCAGTACTTACGGCAAATGGCAGGGGTTCTCCAGTTAATACAGACACCAGCCCTGCTGCAGCTCCTCGAGTAAGCAGCAACTGAGGTACAAAAGCACTCACAGTCTCCCACACTGTCACAGCCACAGAAGTCAGACACACAAGATTCATAGTATGGAATTGGGTTCACCTGCCAAAACACCAACAGAGCTGTCACCACAGTATCTGCTGCACTGTGTTTTAATGAGGGAAAGGGCTCTGAATTTCTGTCATGCACTGATGGTTTGTGGCAGACTGGGATTGTCATGAAGGAGCTGTGATATTTTACAACAGGTAGTTTTCTATTTTCACCTGCCTGGTAGAATTGGACTCTAAATCTTCCTATTCTCATATGTGTAATGCTGCCACTTACACTTAAAATGCCTTCCCAATGTGATTTCTGCAGGACTGAACTACCTTGTTTTGGCTCAGCACAACTACACAGTGTGTGCACTCTTCAACTGAGAAACAGTGATTAAATGAATATAAAAGGAAATCCTATTTCCACTAAACTTCATGTCTCTTGTTTTTTAACTACTGCCAACATAAACTAACCAAGGAAATTAGGCCAAGTCTGTTTTTAAAACTGCTTAATAAAGTGCACTGAAGCTTTGTAGAGACATTCTAATCAAGAAGAGTAGCCTTGTTGCTGTTTAAATTAATTCAATTTGTGACTCCAATAAACTTGAATGAACTTCCCAAGGATCACCATACAAACAGTCCTAGACTAAATTATCTCTACATTTTACAGCTAACTTTCTACTTATGGTGGCCAACTATTATCCTCTTTATCTTCAGTTGTTCAAAACAGATACTTCTGTTTCCTCAATACTGTACAAAAGAATTTAACTGGCATAGCTGTGAAGTGAGGTTTTGAGAGAGGTAGCCACCGTGTAGTGGCTTCAATACTAAAAATATGCTGCAAATGTGCTGCAAAACAGCAACAAATATCTAGTGTGAAACTATTGAGGATGAGAGAACAGGATTACCTTGCTGTGACAGGCTTCAAAGATGTTACTCTTAATGATGCTGCAGTGCTTCTGTCCCAGGGCAGACTTGAAAGGCTGATCTGCACACAGATCTGTCATGTTTATATTTGAGCAGGTGCTTGTTATTTTCCAGCTGTTTCCAAACTCCTGGATGCTCATCTCCATGGACTGCCCTCTGGTTGTGAAGTCATTCCTTGAGCGGCCATCAAAGTCCCCACAAAGACCACAGACTTTTCCCTGTGTAATTTGTGTAGACACAGTAAATGCTCTGGTTATTTTGAGTGCAGCCCACTCTTCGACAGAAATAAACTATAGAACTTGTGAAGGCAAAATAGGTGCAAGTTTCTAAACAGACAGCAAAAAATGGCTTAGAAAAAGTTGGACTCCAAGTGACAGAAATGCTCCTAATGTGCTACCAATACTTCTAGCCCCAAATATTCTGGAGTGTTTTATACTGACTGAACAGTGCAATAAAACACAAGATATGGCCTGCTTGCTGCTTCTTATTGTCAACTAAACCAAACTTTTTCCAAGCCTTTTTTTTTCCAAGACCCGCTTTTCAAACTGGGGCTCCAGTTCAGGATGCATAAATCTGAGTTAGAAATCATAACTCCCAGTCCACCCCCTACTTACCTGGAAAGATGGGGACACATGAACAACAACAGTAGTCTTTTGGTCCCACATGAAGTTCATCCCTTGATTTGTTTCAATTACAATATAACCTCCTCTGAGGTCCACTTTGTAATTTTTCTCAGCTCCTGGATCAGTGGCTATCTCCTGAATTCTTCCTTCCAAGAGCCTTATTTCACTGCTCTACAAAGGAACAGATACATTCCATGGGATGAAATCAAATAGAAAACTTGGCACTCTGCCTCTTGTTCTTTGTCTTATTTTTCTGTCATCTTCACATTTTGTCCTGGTAGATAGGTGAGCCACAGTCACGGATGCACAGACTGTACTGTCACAAATGCAAACACACACATAAATGCACATCCATAGAGTGTTGTTCACTCCTTGCATCTTTCCCCTCCTCCACAGAAGTGTTCAATCTCTGTTGACATCAAATACCTAAGCCTTTTCCAACTTCCCTGCCTTAGCTTGCTGGCTGTTTGACTTCCATAGGTACTCTTTAGCAGCAACTGAGATGGAATATAAGAAAATGGTACAGTAAATACTACAAAATCAAGACTACATCTCCTTGCTTATAACTAGTTCTAGACAAACCTCAAAAATCAATGTGATCTTTAGGGAGCAGATGGAGCGTGACTTCCCACAGGCGTTGTTCTGAATCACAATCCGGAAGGTGCCAGCATCCACATTATTAGGACAAAAATCCTTAGAAAAACAGATATCATTCTCTTAGATCTTGTCAGGCAACTAAACCAGTCATAAGCATTTTCAGGAGCTCTAAATGAATGACACTCTGATCTGACTTATTTTTTCACTAAAATTCTAGGAATTTTAGAAGAATCTGGTGGAAGATGACCTGGTGGCAGGTTCATACTTGACCAGAATTTTAAAAAATAAAAACTAATGGGGAAAATGAGCTTGTCATAGCAGCAGCCCAAAAAGGTAAAAACATAGTTTCTTAAAATTAGCAAAACCAACTAAAATTTGGGGATGACAAAATATCTCACTGAGTGCTGTCCCATTACATGCAATTATTATACATGAGGATCACATGTTAACCTCTGCATGCTTCTGTCACAACAAAACTAATGCCAGTCTTGGATGGCTGATGGAAACACTTTTCAGCACCACACCAATTCCTTTCCCTTGAAAATGCTGTAATGCTGTCAGGAAAGGGCAGTCCAACCAAGGAGTGAATCATTTGGGATCACACAGTGCCCTCTTGTGTCACTTCTGAGACTCAATTTGCTTTGTTTTATATGGAAAATCTAACTCTATTAGCTCTAGGTGCAAGAGGAGGGGAGTAGGCTCTGCTCATCAGTTTGGCTATTTTGCATGGGAATGCCTTTTAATTACCCAGACTGAAGCCTACAGTGGGGACTTGAAAAGCATATGGATAGGAAATTGAAAATAATTTATACCTGAGCTAGGATATAGTCACAGTCTCCAAGGAAATCAAACTTCTCTCCATCAAAGCTCATGTAATGCCCATTTCCATATACAGTGCAGGTTCCCTTGCAGGGATTGTCTGTGCAGTTCCACTGCCTTTTGTTGCAGGTGCTGGGAGGCAAAATGCAAAGAATATCAACGTTTGCATGAAACATGGGCTTTCCTTAACCCCAAACAGGGGCAGAATAATTAAAAAACTTGTTGTTTGCAGTGCCCTCTCAACTGTTCTAAGATCATGCCATGAGATGCCATATAAATCAGAAAGTTCACAGTTACTACCCTGACACATTTATACTATTATTTCCTTCAAGTATATTTTAAGTAATTGAGTCCTGGCAGCAGAGGGTGGGGGTTTAGGAGACAAATTCAAGGTGAAGAACTGAATATTTCAGCCATTTCTGAATATAAATCAGTGAGGGATCATGTTGCAGTTCTGTTACAGTGGTGTGAACAAACATTATCTCTGTCTTTCCTTGCGTCTGGCTGAGATGGAGAGAATTTTTTCCCTCAGCAGCCTTCATAGTGCTGTGCTTTGCATTGGCAGCTACAAAGGTGTTGGTAACACCCCAGTGTTTTGCCTACTGCTGAGCAGCACTCCCACAGCATCAGTGCTGTCTCCTCAGCATTCTGCCCCTCACCAGTAGGCTGGGGCATGGATGAGGTTTTGGGAGGGGACAGAGACAGGACAGCTGTCCTGAACTGGCCAAATGGATATTCCAAACCATGTGATGTCTGCTCAGGAATAAAAGCTAAGAGAATGGAAGAATGGGGTGGGAACAGATTGATCTATGTTATCACGTTTGTTTTCTGAGGCCCTACTCCTTAAAAAGTGGGTGGGACATCACCTGCTGATGGGGAGTAGGGGATAAATATTTTGTTTTCCTTTTCTTCTGCACACAGCCTTTGCTTTTGCTTTATAAAACCATCTTTATTTTGATCCATGAGTTTTTTCCATCTTGTTTTCTCCCCAGCCCTGTCTAGCTGAGGAGGGTAGTGATAGAGCAGCTAGGTGGCCACCCAATGTCCAGCCAAAGTCAACCCACCACACACTGACAAACCTAACCTCTAGTTCAGGAGGACTGTAAACAGAAAATTTAGTTGTTATAGCCCTGACACAGAGACTGCCTTTTCTTTCCCATGTGTGCCCTCTTCTCATAAGAAAACTAAGCCCTCATTGCAATAAAACTTCTTAATGACTCTGATAAGCAACAACAGCTTGTCAGGTTTTGACTTCACATGTTAAACTTGACTACCTCTACTAATGGTGATTAGACCAAAGTGTTTCTAGCTCTTATTTTCTATGCATCCATTTGGCAGAACTATACAGTCTCATCCTTGCTAAATAATGGATAAGGATTAAAAGCATTTTACCCATCATGATCAGTAATAACAGTGAAGTCTATGGCACCAGAAATTTGAGCAACTTGAGTATTAATTTATCTGGAGAATTGTGCATCTGTAAGCACTGCAAGTCTCCAGGGAGGACCATTGCAATTCCTCTTTGACTAAATTCAGTCATTTTCCAGGGTTCAGCTGTGCCTAACACACACAGTCTCAATTCCCCCTTATTGAATGAGCAACCACACACCAACTAGGGTAAGGCTGGTGTTTCTGAAGCTGGTGGGGAAACAGAAAAGGATGAAAATCATTTGACAGAAGATATTGGTGCTTGTTCTCCCCAAGCACAGGTTCATGCAGCATGATGCAGAGAAATACTTCCTCTCATATTTTTACTAGCAGCCCAATGGCTCTCATGATGGAGAGGAAGGCTTCAAAGCATAGCCTGCCCCATGGGTGCACTATGGACTGACAATTCTAACAAACTTTGTTACAAAACAAGACTCCCTGGGATAACGTACCATGTGTTGCAGTCCACTTTGATGGTTTCCCCGGGTTTATAGAAGTGTCCTCCATGAACACATGGACATTGATCTTTGGGAATACATCCCCCACTGCCATCCAATACCAGTCCATCAGGACACATGCAGCCAGAAACACATTCTGTGACATACTGCACATTAGAAGATACAGGAGAAGACAACTTGTTGGTGCACAGAAAGAACAGGGAACCAGCAGAGGTGTACTAGCTCTGGATGCCAAAGTTCTGGATTTAAAAAAAAAAACCTCCTTAATTGCAAAGTAGGGGAAATCATACTACAAACATCACAGGTACATTGTTAGCTACAGCTGCTGTGTTATCAGTGAAATGGTGTGTACCCAGCATAGCCTGTTCCCATCAGTGCTTGATACGGACAATCCTACATGCACAGCCATGCTGTGCTGTGCCCCTGCTGGGAGGTGAATTCCTTACACAGTGCATGTCCTGTGTCTTGCAGCTTTTCTGACACTCTGATCCAGTTGCTCCAGGACCTGCAGAGCTGCAGTTGAAGTAATACATAGGAGCTGGGCAATCTGCAGTAGGAGAAAACATGTCAGGAAGGTAATTTAGAGAGAGCAATAGGGATGCCATCAGCAATTGCAAAACCAGCCAGAATATTTCAGAGGGCAGCAGGTGTCTATCATTTAAAGTTTCTAATAGTTTTGCTTCTGCCCAATAACAGTGAAGGGAGAAGAAGGCAGATAACTTCTAAGCTTTGGGAAATATCCTCATAGTCTAAAAAGTCTAGCAAGTCTGGTGACATTTTACAAAGACAAATGTTATCAATACCTAACACATTTCAGGGAGAATGGAAAAATGTGCAGAATACTAAAATGCTACAGAAAGTAAGAGATAACACAGAAAAGTATTATAAATATTGGCTGACACCATCATGCCATTATTTAACAAAATCTCACCTTTTACCAAGACAGTTTCTCCAATGCAGTCTAATCTTCCTTGAATGCATTTGCTAAAGAGATTCCATAAAACAAAACACATCAGCTCTTTGCACTTTTCTCCCTCACTAGGGAGAAAGGCACTGCAAAGCTTCACTTGTCACATGAATAACAAATTCCTATCAAAATGAATATTTGTTACAGCTATCAGTTTCACAGACATGAATTACCATCCCCAGAAGGAAGATTAAAAGACCCAGCTCTTAAAATACTCTTCCTTCATCTGCCACTGGTTCATTGTGTGTTTTCCCTAAATCAAATTTTTCCTAAGCATCTATTTTCCACTCCATGAGATAAGACTAATACTTTCTTAAATATAAGATCTCTTAAATTACTAAATGAATATGTGATTACAAAATAGTCTAGAATCCTCAGTAGGAAGACAGCTAGAGAGAGAACATATAAACATCTAAAGATAAGAAAAAAGCCTTCCCCTGGCAGTTGTTTCCATTGCTGCCCTAAGGTAGTTGAAAACAAGAATAATGAAAGACAATAGTTTCTCAAGGCAGATGCAAATTAATTACACTATTTTTAGTATCCTCCCCCCATGCTCTGCCCATTCTCTCTCTCTCTCTCTCTCTCTCTCTTTTCTAAAAAATCAGTTTTAAAACTGAGAATTGGGTGGGTTTTTTCATGGACCATTTTTATTTTTTAATTAGTCTGCAGGATGGTGTGGTGGTTTTCACTTTGCTCTTTCATTTCAAAGCCTGAAACTCCTCCAAGCCTTCTGTCTTCTAGAAAACTGTGGATATTTTTTACACAATGAACTTTGCAAGAGACAGATTACAAATATTATTCTATTTAACATGTTTTCGGGTTCTTGTTTGCTAGCAGGAATATGGGATCTTAACATTTACTGTGGCTGCACTTCCTGCCAGGGGAAGATCTAATCTTGGAAAAATTTGCCGTTTTTCCCTAACTGTAAAATGATGCCATTCATGGATTGGAGCAGATGATCCCTGATGTCCCCAGGCACAGAGCATCATCAGAGCAACTCACCACATGAGTTTATCCTCCTGGAAGGAGTTGCCAGGCTGAACAATCTTGCCTTTGTAGTAGCAGGGGCAGTCGTCTGGAGGTACACATTCCTCCTCATCGTTAAGGTAGGTGCCTTCAGGGCAAGCACAGCCCTCCATGGGCGCGATCCGGACCTTGCACAGCGGGTCGGGTTCGTCCAGCGAGCGGCAGGACTGGTTGCAGTACTTCACACTATAGTTATAAACCATAGTCTCAGGACACTCCTCAGAGGGATCTTTGCAAGAGAAATAAAAGGGATGTATGGCTTTCTTTATGCAATCAAACCTCATGACTTAAGCATGCCTTTTTGAACACTGGTAGCCATAAATGTGCTTTTATCAAACTACCTGATCTTGTCTCCCCGGGTTCTGGGAGAATCTACTTGCATAGCTTAATTTATATGACACTGAACACTGAAATACTCAGCAGGGTGTATATTTTTGCAATTTCCACAAGTTACATTTCTATCTTATGCCAAGAACTGAAACCAATAACTTCTGACTTGTTAAAATTTTATTTTCTGACCTTTACTAATGATTTCTTTTGCATAACTTAAGAAATGACCATATTTTGTAATAGACAAATTTTGACATTAAATGGCAGTGACAAGGAATTCTGCCAATTGATTGATGTTACCAAGAAAAGGGCATTTCAGTTCTCACAGATGTCTTGAGGAAAACTCTTGTTGTCATCCTCTGGGGAAATGAGGAACAATAGTTTCTAAGATCTCTGGGTAAACCAAACAGGTAAATGCCAGAATCTAAGGAGCTCAACTAACCCTGTAAGACAGTAAAAAGCTGGTGAATTTTCACAGGCTGACAGTATGCACCACCATCAGAGCTCTGCCATAAAATCTGCAGTACTGATTCATAGGGATGACATTAAATTCTGTCAGGAAACATCATTCACATTAAGGCTGCATTTTTCAAGAAAGTCTGGCATCCAGATTTCTTTGAAATTCAGTGAGAACTGAAGATTTAGTCATCTCTAGCCTCTTTCTAATTCTGCAGATTTAACCCTGAAGCCATTTTTCAGATACACACAGATGCACTAGAAGTTACAGGGTTGTTAATCATGGGCACCTGTGCTAATCAGCTTTGCAACAATGCTAAGAACTTGTCAACAATAGGTTCCATGCTTAAAGAAAGCTCTGTATGTTTTTCCAGTCCATGACCGTTACACACTTTTTTAGATTAGTTAGTGTGCTAGGCTTGTGTACACATTCAAAACCAGCACCTCTACCACCATAAACCAGTTGGTTTTCTGGTCCTTAGCTGGAGGAAACACAATATCCCGTGTGTAAGTCAGGCAAGCCATATTCTCCTGCTTTTTATTCTTTGAAGATACATCAAGTGGAATTTGTAAGTCAAAATAGGCCAAATAAAAAAGATATTAATAAAGATGTTGAATATTAATTTACATCTGTCTCAATCATTAGCTATTAATACAATAAAATAAAGTGTTTACTTTCTCCCTTTAAATTTTCATAGAGCAATAAGATCACTTTCAATAAAGTGAGACTGGTAAGAGAAAGGTTATTTGATTATGTGCTCATGGTCACAGGAGTGACACACGTCTAAGATGACAAATCATATCTGGAGGCATGAGTGCAGAGAACATGAGCATACCAAGGATACCTTCAAGCTAGCTTGCACAGGGAGCACCAGAAAAGCAGTGCCAAGACTGCTCACCCCAGTGATCTGCTGGGCAACCAGCAACTCCAGTAATGGCTCATGCCTCTGTTAAAAAGTGTGTAACAGGCATGCAAAGGGTTCAACTAGCAGGATTTGCTTGTTTCACACACTCTGCTGACTGCAGTGCAGACATCTGCTTGGGGTACAACCTGCCTTGGAGGCTGCCTGCAGTTTGGCAGAGTGGATGCAGCTTCAGGAGGTGGGACAGGTTTTCCAACCCCCGCAAAGGGACAGAACACAGAGTGAAGGTTGTGGCCCATTTAGTCTTTCACTCATGAACAAGTGAGTCATGAACAACCTTACTCTTATCACAGCCGTGTTCCCAAAAGATTATTCCTTCTTAAATAAGGCCTAAAATGATTGTTCTGATTAAACCATTAGCTTTTTTTTTTTTTTTTTTCAAGGTTACTGCACTGTTTGAGTCAATATTACCTACTGTGCCTTAAGAACACAAATTTCAGCCAAACCCATGCTGTGAACCAGTCTTGATTTGCCATAAAAAACGTCAGTAATTCCATGTTGGGAACAAAGCTTTCAATAAACAGTGTCTGTGTCTAGTGCATAACTGCAGGATTCTAGGACAATTTGCTGTGGACTACATTGTGTTCCTTTGAATTATTTCAGCACAGGTTTGTGAAATTGTCCTTATCACAGTCTTAAATGCCTCTGACAATGCGTCATACCAGTTACATTGTTTGCCTCTATTAAGTTTCCCAGCTGGCCCCTTAGTCAGGCAATTAAATAGATCACTGCTGCATCAAGCTCCAAAAACATAATCATTGTTGTCTATTCAGATGTGCAATTAGTCAAGAAACCCATACATCTATTTTCATGTTGACAGAGGCAAATCTCATTTGAACTATCTGACCATCAATGACAACCTGGGAATGTTGAAGCAAAATTCAGAATCCAAGATAGTGAGTTTTATTCTCAGATCTTACGCCATCTTGTAATAAATTCTGGCAGTGTCAAAGGAAAATACATACATATGTGGACTCTGTACTCAGAATTTGGTGACAATGTGTATGTCCAAGAAACTTTTGTTCATTTTTTAGGTAATCCTGAGCTGAAAATGCCTTTAAAGATTTTCACATTCTCAGATATCACCAATATATATTTATTTTAAAAAATTACTACTTTACTGTAATGTGGAAAAATGTGGCAAATAAGAGTGATGTCATTTGTATTGTCTGGGACAAGTGGACTGAATGCAATGCAAAAAAGGTATTGGAATTAAAATAGGGGAGAAGCCCATGTGTTCAAAAGTAACCTAATTGCTAACTAAACCTAAATTAAAACTAACCCTAACTCCTGTTTTGATTTGAATAATATGCCTTGTACTATTTTGGTTCTCTGAGTACTGAATTCACCTAGGATTTTACACAAGGAACATGCATTGTAAGAGCATGGAGCAGTCACAAACTGAATTTTATAGAATAAATGCTTATTCTGTTTTTCAAAGGCTCTCTAACTTGATGACTAAAGACAAAAGACACTGACTGCCACAAATGAGGCTGTTCTGAAGCTGTTCCTCCATATCCCTGCCCAAGGAATTTCAGTTCACATACCACAGACACCCTGCCTCCAGCCCTGCAGGGACACGCCTGCCGAAGCACAGTCTCTGGAGTAAGTAGAGAGCACACTGCACAGTGCAACTTCACTCTTCTCAGCATTACAGGTGTCATACATGCATTTCTAAAGAAAAGGACATGGATATTACTATGTCTAGCTCATAGGAGAAACAGCAAAATGTGCAGCAATTAAAAAAGCAGTCAACCAATGTATTTTTTAAAAAGTATTATTACCAATGAAACTTACTATCTCTAAGAGAAAATGTATGCTAATGAAATACTATGCAAACCTGAGAAATAGCAAATCAGTTACAGAAACTGCAATTACAATATGTCTAATACTCATTAACAGATGAATAATAAAAAAGATAGAGGCACCAATAGTTCATTAAAACACTAAGAAATATCTATACCAGCCTCCCATGAGGATGTACAATCTAGGACCTGTCAAAATATATCATCTGAAAATATTGCACAGTGATGACTGGCACTCTGTGTACCTATCTAGTAAGCAGATGAGATGCACCCAATGACATGACAGGTGCATGACAGAAGATGGTTTATAGAGTCAGTCACATGTAATGACATTTTAAGAACTAGTTATGTAAGAACAGCTGGAATTTAAAGCTTGAGTTCTTTTAACTGTGTGGGCTGTACAAAAGAACACAGATACAGCTAGTCACTCTAGAGCAGTAGGATCATACTGGATAGACAGTGACTTATCCTGCCATTACTGATGTTGTGGAAAAGGCTTTCACAAATCCTGATTTAAAATCTGATGAGATCAGCAGGAGTTACAGACATATCTATAAGAAACTGGTTATTATTTCTCCTTAACTGAAAATTGCAAAATTCTATTTTATTTATAGTTTACATGAATTCTGAACTAAATATATTTTCTTCTGGGAGAGGTAATACATAAGCCATATTTGTAAAGGTACTTGAAGACATATTCTAGGCAAAATTTCAGGCTCAGGTAGTTTCTCAGTAAGTTGTATCACACACACACACCCTGCACAAACTTTCTGTGTTTTTGCAGGAACTTCTTTACCATCCACATCAATGTGGCAACTCTCTAGCTCAGACAGCTTTCTCAGCACCATTATAAGAGGTTTACACAAGAGAACATACGGGCAGTTTCATGCATTCAAAACACAAGGAGACTAACAAGATTCAAAGGTAATAGATGAGACACAGACAATGTAAATACACATCCTCTCCCCAGATGTGAATTTTGAAACAAGTCAGAGGGAATCCATGGGGCTGGTACAACTCTCAATTCAATTACATGCAGAAATACTTATTCTGCTAGTCAAAGAGTGAACAGTTTTCACTCTCTGAAACTTTGAAATCTTGAACTGATTTTTTCATTTTGCTTCTGGGTCATGCAACAGAAGCCAATGATGCCAATCAATTAATTATGGGGTTGTAGCCAAAAAGGCCCATCTTGCACAAACTCTTATTTTATCATTTTTCTAATCATCATCAGTAAACTTCTTTGTGACCAGTCACTACTGTAACTTATTTCACTCCCCTAGGCCAGACCACCTTCATGTGGGATCAGTTTCTGGACTAGAATAAACCACCAATTTGGAGCAGTGCCTTACCTTGATGTACACAGAAGGGTCTACAACAGAATGGCAGGCAGCAAACACACTGCTCGTATTGGACAGAAGAGCACACCAGTGCTGGGCGAATTTTTCTGAAGTGGGAAAAAATATCCTTGTCCATAGTCAATTAAACCACATTACTGTCTGAATCAATCTTATCAGGTATCACACTGAACTAGAATGTCCTAAAGTGTTTAGATAATGCTGGATAGAAATACAGGTCATTAACTTATCAAAGTGATAAGCATAGTTGGATGGATGACCAACCACCTCCCGAAAAGAAAACTTTCACCTTCCAAGTATTAACATTATTACTGCAGCTGGATTTCCAGAACATATACAGAACCTCCCCATTTTTATTATTTTTCATCAAATTTTCTTAATTCTTTACAGCCAGGTAATTCCTTATAGTCAAGCAATAATACCAAGCATGTAATAATCAGTGACTGCAGCTTTAATTACATGTGGCAGTACCTAGAAGAGGTCAGTCCAAAAATATATCCAAATCTAGTCAGAGTGAAAAATCAGACAGGACACCTAGTACAGTGCAATGCTTGCTTAACTCAGCACTGTTGATAACTTCCTCCTCTGGATTTCAGCACAGCTGTAACAACCTAGACTGGATGAAAAACTTGCCCAAATATTGGCAACGAGCTGTGCTCTTCCTTAAACCCAAATTGCTGTCATTGATGCTGTGTGTACTTCTCAAGTCATCAGTGAATGTGTTGGCTCTTTCTCCAGTAGTGCTGTCTTTTTTGTTCAGAAAACAAAACTATCCTCTTAAAGACCTTCAAAACACAGTATTTTTTTTTCTCTAGTTATAGCCTCAAACGTGGAGGGTCTTGATGTTTATGAGATTTCTAAAGATTTTTTGATTATCCATCATGTGAAAATTATTTCACACTGATAAGCCAGGGATGAAAAGCCTGGTACCTTTATCCACACTGTTTGAACAAGGATCTTCAAAGCTGTCCTCAACATCAAAACAGCTGGCTCTAGTTTTCCATGAGTTACCAAAAGCAGAAGCTGAATCTTCCACAGCTCCGGTGACTGTTCTGAAGTCATCAGTCTGGATGTTATTGAAGTTGCCACAAAGACCTTGTGTGGGAGGCAAAAGAAAAAAGGCAAAAGAAAAGAAGAAATCGCTAGATGCATGAAAAAAGGAATGGCTTCTAGATGAACACTCTTAGCTCCTTAATGGACCTTGCCTGAGAGAAACCTATTTTCCTTCAGAGATTTCCTGATGTTCCCATAAATCAGATGTTTATATGGTATTTATTATTTTTCTGCATTATAGTAGCCCTTAGTAATGGCACAGGGATTGGAACTGCTTAAATGTGCTTCAGTAAACACTGGCAGACAGAGAATATCTTCCCCAAAGATTTATAAATAAAGGAAATAGCCAAAGAAAAACAAAATGGGTCAGAGAGACAGGGTGTAATCCCATTGCACAGACAGGAAACAGAAGCACAAAAATCTTCAATGGTGTAAACAGGAGACTGGTGGCAAAACCAAGAACATAGCCTGCACCTCACAAGTCTCTGATGAAGGCCTGTTTAAACAGATGGAATCTAAAAGATTTGCACACACTAAACATCACAGAGATTTCTTCAGCACATTGAAGGGTTTAGCCTTATGTGTCCTACCAGATGTGCGATTCTGAAAGGAATGATCGACTGTTATGGAGAGCTGCATTACAGGTTTCATCTGCACTCGGATCTGCACTCCAGCTGAGCTCAAGATTTTGATGAAAAAAGTAGATTGTCTGAAGATTGTGATGCCATCTAAACAATAAAGAAAAGAAGAAAAAATGTTGTATGCACCTGCAAATCTTTACAAAGCTGAGTAAACAGGAACTTCCATTTGCCAGTGCATGCAGTAACACAGGGATTCCCAGACCTAGTATCTACCTAACAGTGAGTAGGATCATCTTTTCAGAGAAAGGAGCAGGAATCCCTCTGCAAATAGATGTAGGCTATTCTGTGAAAGGTGTGAAGAAGGAGATTTACCTTTTCTTACAGGCAGCTTCACAATGAAATTATTCATGTAGATATTTCCACAGGAACATATTTTTATAGTCTGCAGGGAAAAGAAAAAAAAGCCCACAGTAGTGAATGCATATGACATGAGACAGACAAGAGCAACCTGAAAAGCTTCATTAAGCATTGAGGAGTAGTGTCTTCAAAACCTCATCACCCCTGGGGTCAGTGTAACTCAGTGTCCAGACACCATACAAGAATGTAAAGAAAATAGAAGTGACCTCCTATGTATCACTAATTAAAGACAGTTACTCACAGTTCTTCCTAGCGTGACTAATACATTCTTTAGGCAAGTCATTGTCCTTGAAGTCCCACACTGAATGATCTCCCCAATCACCACAACTGTGTCATCAGTGTTCTGAGAAGACATGAGAAAAAGGTGTGTGCAGACATTTTTAGCATGTTACAGGCTGGGAGCTTGAAGAGAAAATGGTGTCACTGAAAGGCTAGGAAGGAATAATGAAAGAATTGGGGTATTTGATATCTAACTGAAAACTGTTTATTTCATTGCCAAAATCAATCATTTCAGTAACTTTCCTTTGCACTCTTTTTCCTTGCAATTAGCCTGTGTGGATCTCATTTGCAAACATTCACAGATAATTCAAACTTTTTGCAGAAATTTTGGCTCATCCACTTCTCTCTGACAGTCACACATGAAGAAAACTTCAAAAGAAATGCTTGAATCAACACTAATACATCCATTAAGAAAATTATTTAATTTTAAAAAAAGTACAAGTATGTTGAAGCTGCAAAACTTTTAAGTTAAGCATCAGCAATTGACTTGCAATCCATTGCAAATTCAAGAATTATTGGGGTTTAAGACTGAGCATGTGTTGAAGTGCTTTGCTGGATTGGTGCCATTTAATTAAATTAAGTCATATAAAGCTCCAGCACAGTTTAATGCCTCATGCTAGTCAGGAGATTTAGGAGTGAAAAGAGAAATTGCTCATACCTTAGCTAAGACATAATGACAGTTGCCATGAAAATTGAACCTCTTATTATCGAATGTTGTTATATGGAATCCTCCATCTATGTGGCAACTTCCAGAGCAGGGCAGAGAGATACAGCTCCAGTGGCCTCCTTTGCAAGTGCTGTGCAAAACCCAAAAAGCAGCCATCAGAATAAACACAGCTTCAAGAGAGCAAAGGTGATACACCATTTGAATCTGCACAGATGTGGCCTCTTCGTATTTTTAGCTGATTATCTTTGTTTCTTATTAAAACCCTGTGGGTGGAAGCCTTTCTATTAAGCCCTTAAAGTGTGAGGGTTGAATTCCTCTCGGTGAGAGAGTTAACTGCACTGGGCTTTGGGCTGGCTCCCTCAGAGTCACACTGAGATGGGAAAGAAAGAAAGAAATGCTTTTCTGGGCCTCAATTGTTTACTTGACAGAAAGAGGAAGGAAGGAAGGAAGGAAGGAAGGAAGGAAGGAAGGAAGGAAGGAAGGAAGGAAGGAAGGAAGGAAGGAAGGAAGGAAGGGAAGGAAGGAAGGAAGGAAGGAAGGAAGGAAGAAGGAAGGAAGGAAGGAAGGAAGGAAGGAAGGAAGGAAGGAAGGAAAGGAAGGAAGGAAGGAAGGAAGGAAGGAAGGAAGGAAGGAAGGAAGGAAGGAAGGAAGGAAGGAAGGAAGGAAGGAAGGAAGGAAGGAAGGAAGGAAGGAAGGAAGGAAGGAAGGAAGGAAGGAAGGAAGGAAGGAAGGAAGGAAGGAAGGAAGGAAGGAAGGAAGGAAGGAAGGAAGGAAGGAAGGAAGGAAGGAAGGAAGGAAGGAAGGAAGGAAGGAAGGAAGAGAAAGAACCTCTTCAAGCAGAACCTTGCAACATCTTGTGCTACTGAAGCAACTGTTCAGCAAGTCACTGATGGGATGTTTCAGAAGCTAATTGTGGAGGACTTGAGATAATGAGCAATTATCTGTGCACACAAGAAGAAAACAGTGCAGCCACACAGGCTTGGGCTCTGAGAGGAGTAAATGAGGATGTAGCAAGATGGGAACCCCTCTAAAGCCCATTAAATTCAATTATTCAGAATTTCTGGGATTTGAGGAGCATTTTCTCAAAATGCAGGATATATTAATCCAAAGGGGCTTGCAGAAGGTTCGGCCATGCACCATAACACATTTCATTCCTCCCTATAGTAAAGCTTTAATCAGTGGTCAAAAAATGATGGTGTGTCAGGAGCCCAGATTGCACATACAGGGTAAGAAATAGTAAAACTATTTTGATACCTAAGATCTTATCACCTTTCACCAGTGCAGAATGGAGATGGGTTCAAGATGCCAGGGTTTTTTTTCTAAATCAAATCATTCTCAAGGATCAGGACTTCTGAGATCTGGCCTTTAAACTGCCTTGTGTAGAGCCAGATGTTGTTGGAAGTACCACTTATTATCATGGTATGACTTCTCACCTCACTTCTCACCTGACTGGTGGCCAAAGTCTCTGAATTAAACAGTAAAGGGTCTCATTTTTCTACATTCTGAAATCTTGAGCTCAGTTTTCACGAGCAGTTTCAAGTGAGGGTAACAACTATGTGTGGTTGAGGAATACCTCTAAGTTTTCCTACACTGTTGAAATTGAAAACAAGGTTTTGAATTGTTATTTAAGACAAATGACAGGAAAATATTAAAAAAACAAACAAAAAACAACAACAACAAAACAAAGAAAGTACAGAATGCAACTGGTCAATGTTTTGAAATAAATACTTCCGCTTTGTTAGTGCAATCAAGATGACAGTACCAGTTCTGGCAGGGAGTGGAGTAAGTTCCTCCAGATGAGTAGACTTTGCCTTGAAACATACAGGGGCAGCTGTCTCTGGGGATGCACTTCTTGCTCCTGAGGTCATCAAGGATGGTTCCTGTTCAGACACAATGGCTAGTTAATATTCCTTTGGTGAGTCTGGGAAACACCATCAAGGAAGATTGGAGTATGGAGAAAACTCTGGAGCACTCAGCATTTCTTAAAATGAATGGGATACTTTTAAAGGAAAACACCACACTGGGCCCTTTCAGATGTTAATGGATGGGAAATATTTCTTACTAGAGCTCAAATGAAAGCAATACCAAACTCAAAGAACATTTCCTGTTATGAAATTTTTCACAGTGAGCAGGATTATCAAGTGCCAGATTGCAAGGCTTTGAGCCAATTTTCATCATTATCTGAATCTAACAGAAATCAGAGCCTCATCTTAGACTATTTCATGTGCAAATTTACATGTGCACATGCATGGAAATGTATGTATGTTGTATTTACGTTTTGTGTCACTTAAGCTACAGCAAGATTTAGTGTCATAGCAGGGAGGCATCTCACGAGACATCTTTATCTGCATTCTTACTCTCTAGAGAGCACCTCTTCTCTTTCCATGTCTGCACCATTTTTTCCCCTGTCTAGTCCTTAGAAGTCTTTGCCTCCCATCTCCAGTGTCAGGATCTCGAGTCTTTAGAAATCAGTCTCTTCCAAGAAGAAAGCTGGTAAATGATGCTAGAAGAACCAGTTTATTTGTTGTGTGAAATGGTAAAGAAAGGGAACAACCTCCCTTTTTGTCCCTTGATGTGTGTGACCATTGGCAGAAGTTAGCTGCCTTACCAGGAGGACAGAAACAGCCATCCGTACATGGGGCTTTACAAATCTTGCTCCTTTCTGGATCTGCACATGTGTCAGCACAGGAATTTCCACATTCCATGTATTCCATGTTGTTTGGGCATTCCTGATCTGCAAGACCAAACCAAAATGGAGTATGTTAACGATGTAAGATCTCTCAAATTGTTGTGTAACTACCCAACCCCTTCTTCCTCCATATTTTTTTGCAAGACCTTCTATCCAGATATGTTGTGTTTATTTAACCTCTTAAAAGAATGTTTTATGGCTACTTTATCTTTTGGACAAAACTGTGCTGCTGGGAAACATGAGCTATCTCGCATTACATTACTATCTCAAGGTTGGCTGCCTTGAGATACAATACAAGCAAAGAACACCAGATTCATTTAGGGAGTCATAACAGTTTATTTTCACCTGAAGCATCAGTTCTTCTGGCATCAATTTGCTATCCCAATCCACACCAGCAGTTTGGGTGAACTACCTGCAGCCTTTTCCCCGGATTTAAAGAGATTTCCTACTTAGTAACTGGACTAATGAGTATGAAAACATGGGGTAAGATAAGTACAAACATATTACTCTTCTCAGTAAGTACTTCTCTACTTGTCACCATGTTGAAATAAGGCTCTTTATGAGTTAACTACACATAGTAAAATTAAAAAAAAACCAAAAACTCCAGAAAACCTAGTTGTAAGAAAGAGGTGGGCAATATCAAGGTATAGTTCTAATTTAAGGAGCAAAATCAAGTTAAGTTTGTAGAAGCTTTTCCATTAACAATGTTTGTGTCAAAGATTGATTCAAGGTAGTTACCAGAGCTCCTAGTTTTGCTCTGCTGGGATCAGAATACTTGTGTAAATGTGTAACCTGAAATAAATCTCCAGAGCAGTAGTTACTTACAGCAGAGTTCTTTGGTCCTCCATTCCCCAGGGTCTCCCTTCCTCAGGACACAGTCTCGAGAGTATTGGTTTAAAGTGCTGCATATGCAGCTGGAAACCAAATCAGAGTGAGAAGAATTAACTGCACAGTAGCACATATCCTCAGCACAGGTCTCTATGTAGTCATCAAAGGCAACCACTCTGGGGCAGTTTCCAAAACGGGACATAAGTTTCTTGCATCCTTTTTTCTATTAAAAAAAAAAAAAAAAAAAAAAAAAAAGGCAAGAAAAGCAATACTTAATACTCGACGTTTTCCCACATTTTAGGTTTTTGAATATATACCCCAAGTTTTGACGACACAATTCCAGGGTTGCAGAATAATTCAAGTTGGAAGGGATCTCAGGAGATTATCCAGTCTAATCTTCTGCCCAAAGGTCCTTTGCCTTGGACTAGAAGCTGTCATTTAATTGGGCATTTTCCCAATATCTATTTCTTTAACACCATAATAGGTTATTCTTTCAGCTGTAAGAACATAATTTTGCTCAAATTTCTGTGTAGAGTTCTGAAAAATTCAGTTTTTCAGAACAGTGCATGCTTTGTAATTTAGATTCTTTCAGCAATCTCTTCAACACTGTAGGTCAGGAGAGTTTGTTCTTGGTTCCATACACTTACATATGTACTGCATCTATTGTCTTTCCTCCTGGGATGTCTTCCAGTGTGGTCATCTGGGCTCACATCAGCACACTTTTGTGATGGATCCTCTACTTTGTGGAAGTTCCCAAACTGCCTCGGATGCATTTGATATCCTGCAAAAATCCCCAGATGCATTTCAGTAACTGCCCACAATTCTTTAGGTCAATTAATGGGCTATAAAAATGCACTTACTCTTTGGGCTCAAAGGCAGTATGCACTTCATGAGATGCCCAAATTTAACCAGCATCCATATTTTATAGAGGATGACAGCCTGATAGAACCTTCTGTTGGACTAGAGTCAGGAATCTTGCACACTTGTATCAAGTCAGCCCAGGCACTTAAAATAATGTGAGACTCTTGAACTTTCTGTTACTTCTGATCATTTCCAAAGACTTCTTTTTGTTTTGGGTGTGTTTGATCTTACAGAGTTTTCTGTTCCCATGTATAACAGTCGTGCAGGTATTACATAGAAGGGTGTTGTTATAACTTTGGATTCAGTTCTGCAGCTGATATCCCAGGATGAAGGTTTTTTTTCCATCCATACAACCTGCTGCAGAACTATAGGCTCAGCTATTTGCAATATCTGAAGGTGTCAGTGGATGGCACCACAGTTTCTTCAAAGATACTTTGTGTTTTCTCTGATGCTTTTATTTCATTATAGAGGCAAAAATAATTACACGTAGAATGATTAAAATAGAAGAACAGAAAATGCACTCATGCATCTCCTTAAAGTATGTTATTGTCTGTGCTGCTGCATGATAGCCAAGCAATTAACTTTGGTCAAAGAGTTTGGAGACTCTCTCAAGTCATCATTACAAATATGAAAAGACCAGAAAATCCCAAATCATCTCAGAACCTCTTAAAATACATCTCCTGTATATGGAAATATTCATGTGCCTCTAGGAAATCTGAAAGCCTGCTCAGGGGAAACAAATATCAAGTTTCATGTCATGTATGAGGAAGTCTATTCAGGGTGGAATATGCTATATTTATGACCTACCATCCAAAATCAAATCATTCTTCCCATTGCCATCATAGTTCCCACATAGACCACATATTTTCTCTTTATATGTTTCTTCCAGGTCCAGCTACAAAAGAGGAAACCCAGAGTTTAAAGGCTTTTACCCGTATCACCAGCACTTGTTGCAAAGTGATTCATAACAGAAAAGTGCAGTGGCAGAAATGCTCATTCCCAGTTTCTAGCAATCTCCCTTTCTGGTACAAATCTCTCATAAAATTTATCTGCAGACAGATTGAATTCAAATGGGAAGAGAATCCTCCAGCAGTTGTCATTGCTACTCACTGAAGAGGTAACTGACACATGTTGAATACTGGATTAATCACTGGACCAGTGTCTCCCAGTATAGAGACACTGTTATACAGACATTTGGTACATCTTGCAGGGTGCCCCAGCTCCTCTCTGGGCACATCAGATGACTGTGCTCTAATGCTGGATGCTGTAAAGAAGCAGCCTCTGGTAAACTTTTAGCCACATATAATGTGCTTTCTAGTCCATAGGTTGATGAAAAATTTTATAGCAGTTCTAGGTGTGAGTCTGCCCAGGATTACTTGTTTTGCCCATGCTTATTGAAAATTAACAGCTACTGCCTTGCTAGATAAAACTCTTTTCACTCCTTGATACTTGGGGAATGGTAGTGGTGCCACTCAGGTCCACCAAAAAAAGGCAGTGTATTTTCTACTGTTGCATCCACTCTACAGTAATGTAGAGGTACTGCCTTTAACACTTTAGGTATTAATTAGCACACAGGAAGGGAGAAAGCAAATACTTCAATAAGTCAGAATTTCAATATCAGTTGATTACTTTCTGATATTTTTTCTCACTATTCACCTTTTACCCTCTCTCTATCTCTCTGAATGGCAAAACATGACACATAACTTCCACTTAGTTAATCTCAGTCCTGATTTGTTCACACACAAGAATGTAAATGCACTCTTGCAGAAGAGGACATTGCAGGGTAGATGTTTAGAGGAGAATACCCTCATAGCATGGCTTTGGAGTGAAAGGGGCCCAGGGCTGAAGCGGTCACAGATTAGTTTCCCACACAAGATGTGCTTGAGACAGAGTAGCAAGGCAGAGCAGGACAGCTGTTGTTTGCTGCCAGTACCCATGGAGCAAGGAGCTAACTACAGATGTGTTATATCCAGGGTTAATCCTTTTGTTATGTAAAATTAGCTGGAAATGCCATGGGGTTGTGCCTCCATGCCCCTGCACCGTGAAACTATTACCTAGTTTGGTATTTCTCTATCAGCTTATGGATACAGTGACACCTCCCTCCCACAATTTCATACATCAACACAGTGCCTGCATCCAGCCCTGCTTTTTATCACTGATGAGGTTCACCAGGAGGAAAACAACTAACTGACTGTTCATACTAGGAGAGTGTCAGCCCAGTTCCACTTCAGTGTCAGGCCCAGCTTGGAAGTGACTTGGAAGTATGTACAGGTGTCCTCAATCAGGATGCTCTTCAAGCTGAAAGGCATGGCGATCCTGGAAATTCGAGGGAGCAAAACAGATTGCAGTGAAAAAAAGACTAATGAAATCCTCACAGACATACAGGAAAGAAAATTAGAGTTAAAAGGAAGTAAATATGATATGGGAACATTCTTTGCAAGGTTAGTCTTCGTCCACACAATGCATTACATTGTCCACTGTGTCCTTTTACCAACCTTAATCCACAACTCAATCTTGTCAATACTACATCAGCCACTAAACTGACAGAAAGCAGCCAAACCCAAGGATATAACCCAAAAGTTTATAAAAAGCAAGATGATAATATTGGAAAAATGGCCCTCTACATGAGTACACTACAGGTTATTATCATCCTTCCAGTACTTCCTTGGCATTTGGGATTCACATACAACTCTGTTCTGTTACTCATGTACCGATGTAACTCAGACTTACATTACTTTTCCATCTTACCAAGACAATTAACATTCATTTTGCAACAGCCTAAAAACTTAGAAATTCAGAAAATGGCTAGAAGATAGGAGATTTCTTGCCCTTTTGGTTTAGGAGACACATACGGGCTTTGGTGCTGTAATTACAACAGAATGGTGCTATTCTGTATTTGGTTGTTTCTAGAAGACTATCAGGACAGCCCATATGCTTGCAATTTTCTCTCCAACAATGTGAGGGGATTTCCCAGAGTCAGAGGTTGCCTAGGCCATTCATAATTATATGTTAGGAGGAGAACTCTGCACTTCTCATTGTGGCACTTAACATTGTGCCAAATTTTCAGCTATTGTAGCATATGATTTTTACTTATGGAATATTTTTAGCCCTCTCTTTGCAGTTTCCTTTGTGGCTCATTGTTGAACTGGAAATAAAGGTATCGATTTTGACTTCTAAAAATTCTGCCTTTTCTTATAAGAAGATCCCTGGGCAAGTTGTGATCTGTAAAGCAGTACAATTTTCTAGACTCATCTATCTGTAAACAGAAAATTATTCCTAAAAGAACCATCTGTTCCTGAACAGCAGCACTAAACAGTAGGGTTAGTACCACAGAAATAGTGTTTTGAGAAAATAGAAAAACCACAGAGCTTCTGCAAATCTAAACGTTTTATGAATAAAGTGTTGGGGTTTATGTACTTTCATCCATCCCTCCCTCTCAAATCAAAGCAACCTTAAGGAAACCTTAATATATGCATTGTAATATACACATTGCTCTCTACTTAACTTGTTGGTGTTGGTCCCAGGGATGTGTAGTTTAGTTTAAATGCTTCTTCCCTTCTCAACACTACAGGGGGGTCTCTTCACAGTACCCTGTTCAAAAAGCTATGGACATCTCATACACAACCACTGCTTTCCAGTCAGACCACCTAACACACAGTGATAAAAATGCAGCACAAAACAACAGCTCAGGCTTTACTCACTTCTGGCCGTTCACAGTGATTCCTGTCTCCTTCACCTCCAGGACCACTCCATCAATGGTGACAGTGAAGTAGATCAGGAAGCTGTTCTTGACACTGCGCCTGATCTGAATGTTAAAGTCCTGGTAGCTGTCATTGCAGTGCGAAGCGAAGACATACGTACATGTTCCAGGGAAAGTAAACTTTACATGGTCAAATGTATGGAAGTGGAAATTGCCCCAGGTGGCACATTCGCTCCTACTGACAGCTGAGACCTGGACTAAAGAAAAATCATAGTAGGGGAACTTAGAAATTCACCTCATATGAGGTTCTTGCTCTTTTTTTTGCTGAAAAACATTAAAGGGGCAGATTTTCAAAGGCAAAAAGAAGCCCTTGGGAAGCAGTTTCATCTCACTGAACTTTTGAAGTCCATGACTTTTGAAGTACAGAGGCACCTGCAATGTGAGCAGATTAGCCCAGTCTCCTTTGAAGTGAACAGTGAGAAGCAGAAGAGGTTCAGCTTTCTCATCTTACATATGTGCCTAGCAAGAAAAAGCTGAAAACCATATGCATCTCTCCATTGTCTAGAAAGGCTGTCTATATTTATGCTGTAGAATATTTACACTGTAGTGTAAAGTGAAGTGAGGAGAATCCCATTCTGGATATCTAAATCTCATTTAACTCAGGCAAGACGTTGTATTGAGTGTTTTCCAGGAGGCATGGATTCACAGCAAAGTGGCAGCTGCTGATCTCAGTGGTTGAGGCTGCTACCAGCTTCAGCTGTTGGCCAAGAGATATTTAGTTTTCCTTCTCAACTCATGTTTTGGACTTCTAAGTTGTACCTCAGTCAAAGGTATAGATACATACTCTAAGTGCATATAAGACATTACTTCAGAAAGTAGCTTTCACACCAGTAAGCTTCACAAAGAAAACATGAATCAACTTGAATTAAATTATATATGCTTGCTACAAAATACTTTCAACATTTCTTCTGAAAGAATGACAAATGAAATGGGCAAATTTCTCTGTGTTCATTCAGATAGCACATTTAGGAATAGAAACATCCACCACCGATCAAATCAAAAACAGTTACTCATTTACTCAGTTTACTCTAAAATATTATGAAATATTCCTGCCCAAGAATCAGCAGAGAAGAACTGAGAAATTCAGATCCTTATGTTATAAATCCGCAGCCCAAACTCAAGGGCTCAGTAAGTCCTTGCAGAAACAGCTTTTTAAGGGGACTGTTACTGTCATAGGTGATTGCAGCACTGTAGTGGAGTAAGGCAATTTACCATTTTTCTACACAGTAGCAAGGGCAAGTGAGAAAGTTTGGCTATCCTGGAAGTGAAATTACTGGAATTAATAAGGTGGTAATAACGGGTATATCAACTGCATATTAAGCAGTTGGGAAAAGTGTAAGACATTAAAAACCAAACCAGGAGGTAGCAGTGCAGCAGACCACAAAAAATGTGATTCCTGCTAATGCAGCATTTCATACTGGTCAATCAAGCCTAGCTGGTGATATGAGAAGTACTTCCTCTATGAAGAATATGTGTGAAATAGGTTGAAAAGGGTGTCACCATTTTTTTGCTTTGTTTTTTGGTGCAAACTGCATTCAGAGGGTCTCCTCTTTAAGATTAGTCACCTAGGACATAAAACAGTTGATACACTATCTATTAATGAAAGGAAAGAAGTAAAATACTTAAATGGTTGACAATAAGGATAAAAATGTACAATGTTTAATAGTATCTGGTGTATCTACAGCTCTTACATGAATATGCTATACATTTTCATTTGTCAACTCTATTTCTCAGCTATGGAGAGCCATATGAGAGCAAGTAATGCAAGAATTAGATTCTTTTCTTACCTATCTGAACTGGTTCTTTGCCCTTGCAAAAACTCCAAATTAGGCAGAAGACCCAAAATGATCTCCCATTTTTTATTTCCATCTTGGCATGAAGTCGTAACTTGAAAATCCTTTCAGGGAAGTGTTTTTTCTTGGCTAATAGGCAGATTTTTATAGTCCAGGAGTTTGGCATGAGAACAAAACACTGATGGCAGGGTCCCTGAAAGGTGGAGCTTCATTAAATTTTCTTTCAGTCATTCATTATTAGCACCCAGAAACCTCCTCTCTTTCGGACAGGACAGGTATCCAGTTCTTTCTTGCTTTATGGTGACAGAGAGCTGTCTGTTTCTAATTTCCTCCTTTGAAAATAGGTCCCTTCACCCTCCTCCTACAGTTGTTATTTCTTTGGCAGCAACAGTTTTATTTTTTTATAACATTTGATTAGTTACAAGCAATCACTGACCTCTTTCAGAGTTTTCCTCTGTCTTGCACATCAGCAGAGTCCCCCAGCACATGAAAATGTGTTGCCTCTACCAGCTTTAATGACTACTTCTAAACAAGCAAAAAGTATTATCAGGTCAGGCATAATGTATGGTTTATTTAGAACAAAATATTTTGGCAGAGGGCATTGTCCTTTAAAAAGTGTATCCAAAATATTTTACCAAAAAAGGTTAGATTTACTTCAATAGACCACAAACAAAACCAAAAGTTCAAAATTTCTTACCTCAACTGCACAAACAGGTTTTAATTTATTCTTTATGCACACAGAGGTGGTGGATTCTCCAAACATCATAAGGGAGCAGTGCCCAAGTCCTATCATAATGTAGAACACAGTTCATTCCTTCACCACCTAAATTATGCTGCTTCAAAAGGGTCCCTTGGTGCTCTCAAAGTACTTTAATACCTACGACATACCCATAAAAAATCCAGTGAGCTCAATTATGAGTTCTACAGCCCCTTGTAGAACACCCTGTCAGATATTTAGATATCAGTAATTTTAGAATCCCTTCTAGAGATTTACTTGCTTTGTTGACACAAACTGACCTTGCATTTCTTTTCCTCACCTGTGCCATGGGGGAACTGCTCCTGACAAGAGAGGAAGCCTTTCACCTAGTCTCAGCAAATCAAACATGGATAACAGACATTCCCATGCTTCGAGCTGCTCTATCCCCTTTGGGAAAACAGTAAAGCCAGAGTGATTGCCAGTAGTTAAGTGGGCACAAATACAGTTTAAGATGGACATAGTTTTGCAAGGCCTCAGATCAAGTATGCCCATGCACGCATTGGGGAATACGAACAAGAATGCCTTTTATCTGGTTGGTGGGCAGCATTCTGGGCCTTGGGAACAGGGTCTTGCTCACTGCTTTACCAGGCTTTGTGCTATTGCCAAAGTGGAGGGTCCCAAAGCTGGCCCACTGTTCCCACCTTCTGCTGCCCTACACAGGCATCAAATGCTTTGCAAAATTGCAGCGACAGCAGCTGCCAGATGAAGATTTGCTGCTGCCCTTGCTCTAAAGAAAACTGTGCACCAGCAGGCGTGAGCATTGTGCAGGACGTGAAACAAGAGTTCGTGTTACCCCTTTGCCACCGTCCATGCCCCATTAATTCCATTGTCAGCCGCACTTGAGGCAGGACGCTACTGGAAGGCAGTTCTTGAAGCCCTGCCATTTTGGCTGGAATACAGAACCAACTGACTTTATGGCACTGGTGATGCAAGTCATGAGCTGGTGCTGCTTTTCTTTTAATCACAAAACATCTTCCCTCTGTTCCCTGTCCAAATAGGTACAAAGTAAGCTAGGAGAGTATCTTATTTAGGAGAATAACTTAACCATGAGAATATGATATTGGAAATATGAAGATGACCTGAAACTGAATACAGTGAAATATCAACACTTAAATTCAACAGATTCTCCTGGTAATTTTCATATTGAGTTCTTATTCAGGCCACAGAACAGGGCTAATGGCAGGTGTGGGGAAGGGCTGTGAAGCCCAGGAGGAAAAGCATATAGGTCAGTAGACCACAGATACAGACTAAGAGAGCTTAGTTGAGGGTAAAGGCAGATAGCTGAACTATATGAATTTTCCAAAATCAATGCTAGTGTCAAAATCCAAATGCAGAACTCTGCTGAGATAAGGTCCCTGTTTCTTCAGTCACTGTCCTCTTCCTTTTTCATTCCCACCCAAGAAACCAAAGTACCTATTTCATTCATTTTGGTATGAGAGTAGAAGGAAGAATCAGACTCTAGGAGCATGACTCCTGACTCTAGAAAAAAACCCCTTTATTCCCACTGAACTGCACAAAAGCAGCAGGAACCATGTAGTAACTACTTGCCAAAGATAACCTTCAGATTGGAGTAGTTCTTTGATGACAAAGATGTAGTGAGGTTGATGTTGGCTACTTCCAGCCCTTTGTGTTCTACATTGGGGTGATTCAAGGTAATGAGAGGATGGGCTGAGGAATGAGCTAAGGCATGATTTCCCCCTGTAAGCCCCACTTAGCACTTAGGGGCCTGGAAGAACATGAACAGCACGTGTTAAAACTTTCCAAGGAACAGATAGAATAAAACAAATTATTCATTGAACCACCATCCACTTACGCTCTACTCAGCAGAGACAGTAGTATCAGTCATTTGGTATTCTCCCCTGAGAAAAGCAAGAGCAAAACCCAACTCAGAGAAATGGGAAACCCAGGCCTCTTGCTCTGTACCTAGCCATTTTCTTACCTCTGCTTGTCTGCTCTGTCATTTGTGCCATTCCTTTGCCATTTCTTGGGGAGCAGAGTTTCTGTCAATGACTAACCAGAGCTGCTGCTTCTGGCTTCTCCACAGATACTGCGGGCTACACTCCTTAGAAATCACTGGTTGCTTCAATCCTCTGCAATGATTTCAGGGCTACTGACAGGGGAAGGATATTTGCATTCAAATGAAGTTTTTGTATTCAAGCATGGAAACACTGAGGTTTTCAGGAGAAATATGTGGAAGCTTTTCAGAAGGAAATGCAGACTGACAGGGAGCTTGCAGTTTGTGTTGATCCCTTACCACTAAATCATTGTTATTGGCATGCAAGTTATAACTATTCCTCCTGCAGTGAAAAACTGGGATTAATAACTCTTCTCTTTATTGGATTGTGCAGGATAAGAGGCCTTCCCTCTTCTGCAGCTGTATTAGCAAAAAAGAACAATTCCTCTTGGCCCCTTTACAGCCCATTTCATGGATCATTTGCCATTAAAGGGTATGTGATTTTAGTAAATATAATAGGTAAATATTAACTCAGCTTCTTTATCACCACTGACTCACTGAAGATAAGCCATCATGAAGCTAATGTAATAAACCAGTGACTCACAAAAATATATTTTTGCTACAAACTTGGAAAAAGACACACTCAAATAAGAGGTATCTGGTGGATTAATGCCCTTCATATCCAGCCACTGTACTGAAGTCTGGCAGTTGCATTTGTATCATACCCTCCTGTTAAAAGGTGATTCTATATGTGCTGTAAAGAGTCATGGCTATCATGAGTCAGTTCAGTACTGGGGGGTTGAGCTTGGAAATCCTCTAATAATCCAGTTCATTTCAGGCAAAACTGGCATTGCTTCTTGAAATGAGCACCCCCTATAAGATGGTGCTTTGCAAGTGCTGCCTAGAAAATAACTCTAGAGAAATTATGTGTGCTCTATTAACAAAGTAATGTTAGCTAGGAAAACATTTCATTTGGTGTCAGGCAGTTTGTGCCAATAATCCACATGATAAAAAACATCCAAAGTGATTTTAGCAAAATATTTTACATAACTGGTAGTTATAACAATCATTTGTACATTCTAAATTGCCAGTAGAATTCAAGAAAACATGGATTGTCCTTTTTAAACCTTTGCATGATATCATAGAATTCAGGAAAGTCACATTAAAGATTTATTTGATCTATCAGATTTGTGTCTACCATACAGTTTGAAACAGAAGTATAAGGTGATCTGTAGCAGGCAGTGGGAAAGGAGGGAATGGATATCTGTCATTAATTGTCCAAATGACAAATGTCTCCAGTATTTTGGTAAGAGGGGGTTGGATGTTTTCTTACATTTTGCCTTAGAATGGATACAAAGCTCCTTAACCTCTCATCTTGCCATAGAGCTCCTTGACTTTTAGTGAACAAATCAAGGACATTAGTTATTCCTGTTTGCAAGGAATGAGGAATGAGTCCAGCTGCTCTTTTCTGTTTTCCTTTAAGAAGATGTAGATCTTTCAAAATCCACGTACAAGGAGTAATGACACGGCTGATTGGTGTTCATGCACACAGGTCTCTTTGACCTATTGGCACTTCCTCACGTAAAAGAGACTCCCTGCATAGAAAGTCATCTCATCAGGAGGTTGGGCCCTTGAGATTTTCTACTTGAAAGATTTTTCTTTAAACAACTATCCTGGTGGAAAAATAGGGGGTAGCAGAACTAAAGGAAGCATATGAATTTTCTGCTTTAATAATTAGAAATTTTATGGGATTTAGGCTAGAGCAGATTCTACCTCTTTTTAAAAAGCAATTTCTTATTTCCTGGGTGCTAAGATAATTCAGAAGAGGCCACTGTATGCTTACTACTGAATTCACTACAACCTTGAAATTACATGAAATTACATACCCAGTAACCATGTCCATTATGATGAAAGTTACTGCAAGCCAAAAGAAAGGATAAGAGATGGGACAGAAAAAAAGTTAAGGTGGGAATCTAAGCAACATTGGCCTAGGGCTTTTTGTGTGGAAGGTAGAATTAGCCACCCAAGAACTACCTGCCCTTACGTTTTGTTCAGACTCCCTGTACTTTTAAGAAGAATGATCATATAGATCTCATAGATTCTGCAAAAAGAGGCCAAGAAGTGCTCAGCTACAGGAGTCCAAATGGATAGGCTATTGAAATTTAACTGCTGCGTCACGTCACAGGCCACTGTGTAAAGGACATTCCTTGATCACTGTTGCCTTCTGTTAGTTTAAAAGAAAGCTGCATGGAGCACAGGTGCTCCTTCTCAGTGCCAGCTCTGCCATACTTTCTCTCTGCTTGAGTTTCCTCATAGTAATGAAAACATTACAGTGATGTTTTTTACTCTTCTAGACACTAGTTTGTGAAAAGAATTTAAGCCTTTCATGTAAGAGTGCTGAAAAACTGGAACATTAAAGGGAATTCAGTATGCACAGAACAGATTTTAGAAGCATGATGCTGAAAAAGAACTTACAGGACTTTCCATATTAGTGACAGAACTATAGCTTAGGTAGCCTGCTTGGACCCTGTTTGGACCTTAGTCTGGGAGGTTGCCAGTTAAGAACACAGGTGTCTGTGGCAGCCTCAAAAGAGTGAGTTAATTTTGGAAATTTGGCCCTGGAAGAGGGCTGCTCAACATTAAGAACCTGTTCTGCCTTAAAATACCCCTCTACCCCTCAAAAGTTCTCCTGAGAGGTGAAATTTCAGAAATTGTATATCAATGTTGCCGTTATTTAAATGTATTTCATTTTCTGTCAGACCTAAAACTACGAGAATGTTCTTTCATGTGATCTCAGAGTTTGTAAGTCTATTTCTGTCCTTTCCCCCTATCTGAGTTTGCTTTTCCAGACAAGAGCAACAGTGTATAACAAGCACAGTAACTGCATGATTATTTGCTTAGGCTTTGCCTTTGCTAAAGTCCTTTCACTGGGGCTTATGTGCAGAGTTGCATGTGCTTAGTTCAGTGAAGTGTGGTTCAGCAAAGTACAGTCAAATGGTAAACACACTGAAAATTTTATCTTACCCTTCCCACAGCACAAAATAATACTATTAAAGAACATAGTTAGATCTGAAAACAAGGTAGTTATCAGATCAGAAACCCCTACTTTGTATTATTTTGGGAAGAATTCTTGGTTTGCATGTGGTTTTTCCCCTCTCTCTGAATCCCATCTGCCTCACCTCAACAGCAGTGATTTTTCCATATTGCTAACAAGTATTTTCCTTTCTGTCTCTGGTGTTCTCAAAGCACATATCCAATAATGCTTCATAAAATGACTGTGCTGTCTTTATGAACAAATCTTCTGTGAACTCCTTTTTAACTGCAGATGGAAGTTCTCACTGTGTTGCTGAAGAGTCCTATGAACAACATTGAGTTTACAGAGCATCTCCAGGTAACTACAAGGAAATTGTTTGAGATTCAAACTATCTCAGATGAGAAGACTACAAGTGGGAATGAAACCCATGTGACCTTGGACAGCAGGAGCTGGGACCTTGGCTTTTGGTGCCTTCAAAGGCTGTGTGGCTGGAAGTCCTATTTGCATCCCAAGAATGCTTCCCCATTTTTCAAGACAAAACTGAAACTATTAAGAAACAAAACAAAGAGAAACCCCTCACCACCAATGAAAGTGGGAAGCTAGATAGAGATGAACACAGGACTCAGGCCTGGAGACAAGACATGGGCTCTTGCTACTGCTCCCTTTTTGCTTGACTCCAAAAGACAAGGCAATTCTGGAGAATGGAGTCATTCTTTGAGGACAGAGAGAGTCAAGCACACTCCCTTCCAGCACTAATGCTTTACGTGAAGCTGTCAGGGCCCTTTGTGGTAGGTCCTGCCTGGAAGACAATGGGATCAGAAGCTTCTACAATCTGAGTCCCTAAAGTGCTGTTATCACCCTTTCAAAGAGGGTGATGAGAGGCATTTCCTCACTTTTTTTCCTGGGTTTTCCAGAAGAATCTCTTCTTGTGGCCTGCAGACCAAACAACTCTTGCTTGAGAAACAAAATGCTTCCTGGGATCAGATAATACAGTTCTCAATTTACTTCCAAGAGGGTTGTGGAGAGGAGCAAAAGTGCTGCTCACTACCATTACTACTCTTAGTAGGGATACACAGTAAAGATTTCTTTCCTTCCTTTTTCTCCCAAATACTAGTGGTGGATTTCTCCACTGGGGAAAGTTTAATCTGTTCAAGCCTGTCATCCAGTTCCACTGGAAATGCAGGTGCAAACTGAACCACGAAGTTCTAAGGTGAATAAAAGTGCAAAAGCAGGCGGAGATTTGCCATGTGCAGTGTGACCTGGAACTGTCAAACACTTTTAAGTAATAATTCTCTGACAGTGTGTGCTTGTGAACCTCCTTATGGGCAGCACTGACCCAGCACCAAAACTGAGAGGGCTGCCATAACCCAGAGCACTGTGACTAACAACACCTTGCATGTAAATTCCTGTCAGAAATATTGCTTTTCAAGTGCTTACTAAGAGCATATAAATGTCTGTGGGGAGAGATGAGCATTCATTCTTCTCAGAGATAAAAGCCTCTACGTGATGAAATAGAAACTCCCTTTTGAGGCAGCTTGCTTTTTTGGTATGAAGTGACTTTACATTCTCAGCCATAGACTGCCCTGCAGTGGTGAAGCCAGAATCTGCAGCCTTACTGACTTTTATCCAGGATCTTTAGAATTCCTCATTCAAAAGTAGTTTGCCCATCACTAGAAGGGACAGAAAGAGCCTGTGCAAACTCCAGACCAAATGAAAAATAGATGAAGCAAGGAAGACTTTATATTTCAGTGTAAATACAGTGCTGCAAACTGCCACTATTGACTAGTAATATTTTATCTCTTTTTCATAGGAAACAAGGCAGATTTGATCTCTGTCTGTGTATCTGTCTCAAGAACTTATTTGCTGACTTCAGCCAAATTTAACTGCAAAAAAATGAAATCTCAAAGAAAGCTACATGTCAACAGATTTTGAGAAAAGCCATTTTTGCAAAAAGCTCAAGGAAATGTACGGTTCTAGTATCAGCACAGAAATTGTTGGATGACAAAGAATACACAGAGGAGAGTGACTTTGCAAGTGCCTCGGGAGAAAACTCAGTCACATCTTACAATGAATGCAGAGATAGAAATCCTTAGAAACCCATACTAAAGCAGAGACTGGGCTTCATTAATTCTGCAGCTTGCTCTGTAAACCGACAAAACTTCCCTCCTGTTAGATCAGCTATCTCCAACTCCAGAGAAATCTGCTTTCCAATCATAGTATTGGAATGCTGAAAAAAAAATGTGGAGTTTCATTTTCTGCACATCCTTATCAGTCTTATAAAAAGGCAGAAATCTTATCAGCCTTTTAAGCTGCAGCACATCTGATAGGCTACTAGTAGCAAAAAATGGTGCCACCAATCCTTTAGGTAGCAAAGATGCCAGTATTGAGATGGCTATTGCCAGTAAAGATTTCATTAATGGAGACAAAATAAGCCAAAAGCATTTTTTTTCACTACAACAGGTGTGGTTTACCCTCATTGTACTCTAAGATGATTCAAGATAAATGAATAACTTCCCATTATCTGCTTTAGCTCTTCTCACAATAAGATAAACAGGCAGTCCTTTAGATATGTCCTTTGTTGTAAGACAAATTAATATCCAAAATGGCTATTGCTTTCCATTTTCTGCAGAGGAAGTCTAGGATTACTGGCTTAGTGATGGGCATCTGTTTGCAAATGTTGGAATTTGGAGAGCTCTTACTACAGTAGTAACTATACATCCTGAAAGCACTGTGAGTGACTGAGGGGCTACTTTTTCAGTGAAAACACATAATTGCAATGAACTGAGACAGTTCTAACATACAGAACCCTGCTAAAGTAAGTTCTGGTACTGAACTAGAAGTCTCTCCAATTCACCTGAATAATTTAACAATCATTATTCTTTGTCTTTGTTCTGGCAGACAGCATCATCTTCTCTCCCACCTTAGATTGGGTCTTCTGAACAGCACAATCTGATCAGCTTTTAAGGAGTAGATACTCCAAAAACCTAGGAAATCACTTGACTTCCTATAACTTGAAAAAGAACTTTTCTTCTCTTGTCAAACTCAAACTCATCAAGATTGTATAAGAATAAGTACAAAAGTCATGCTTTTTGAGATATGCTTTTAATCATTAACAGAAAAATAAGTAGATTTGAAAAGGACTCAAGAGGCTGTGCACTTGTAAGAATACAAATTTGTGTTCTTATTTTGTGCACAAATAAATAGAGTAGAGAACAAACAGGATGCAGTTACTGGGAAAAGTAAAATTCAGAAGTACTCAAGGAAGTTAAGAATGGTTTTCAGTCCTTTTGGTTAACGGTGCCAGGGTTTTTTGCCTTCATTTTGATGTTAAGCTGATGGCTCTCTTGACCCGGCTCAGGGCGCTCGCCTTGTCATTTTCTTCCTTGTTCTGCAGCTCTTTGGACTGGGGCCTGCCGCATACAGTGTCTTGACAGCTGCAGCTGTCCACATAGAGGTACTTGTGTGACACTGCATGCCCACCTGGGCATTTCAGAACCACGTGCTTTTCAGTGGTGTGTGTTTCTCTGCAGCAGGAGCAGCTGTGGTCCATAGAGTTGGCCTCAGCAGAATATCTGTTAACATGCAAAATGGCAATGTTACTCTGTGCCAGAAGCCAATGTATAGGAGAGGGTGAAATCAGGTACAGCACTCTTGTGAGAAGAGCCACAGTTGTGACTAATGGAAGTGCTGAGCTCATCTGACAGAGCAGTGATTATAAAATGCACAACCCAATCAGGGCAGTGTTAACATGAAGGGGAAGCAGCAGCTCTTTCTGTTCCCATCTCACAGCAAAGTATTTTTTGCAGCCCTGTGTTCATCAGCTTCCTAAGCACCATTCCTAACCTAAAGAATCTGTCAATATCAGGCTACAAACTGTGACAAGATCATTCTTTTTCTTGTATTCGGTAGAAGCAACCACAGCAAGAGCCAAGGATCATCAGGAATTTCAAAATACTAATAAACTCCCTGGCTTCTCAGAGTTTCACGTGATACTAAAGATCAGTTTTCATCCATGCAAGGTGCACTGCGGCAGACTCAGTGGTAGGCAGTAAGTGACAGTTTCTTTGGAGAGTTAGAGTTGTTTTTCCAGTGTTTTAGTAGCTCATGACCAGGTGTCCGACTAATCATTTCCTTATAGCCACTTTTCAATATATTCTCTCATTTCAGAGAAAAATGTACAGACAAGCCACTCTCCTAACATCACTCCTAAAGCATTCATTTTCTCATTTCTTCACTGTATAAAAATCATGCATATTTGAATCTTCCTTTAAAAGATGTATATGTATTTAATTTTAAGTGTTAACTATTGAGAAGCAGCTTTTCCACTTTCATTTGTCAAGCCTGGCTGCTCTCTGGGCTCATTCTCATTACAGAAAATAATTCATGTTCTTTGGTGATGATTTCTAGCCTAGGTGGGCTGACACAAAGCCAGCTCTAAATTAATTAATAGGTCTAATTAGAGCTGTCTGAATCCCAAGAGAATTTAATATACTTTTCTGCTTTGTATTGCAACAAATTAACCAGTCAGTCACAGATTCCATGATTTTTTTTCCCATGATTCAGGAAGCAGATAGTTCTGGTCTTCTACCATTGGTCTTCTACCATTGTGTAGTCTACTATTTATTGTTCCTTTTATATAAACAAGTTCAGTGCCACCAGGACTTAAATCTCATTGTCTGGTGAGTTTACTTACAGCGAGAAGGTTCCACATGTTCCTTCACATTCAGTCAAGTCAACTCTGTCCACGGAGCGGCAGCCATCGTAGACGATAAAGTCTCTTCTGTGGCGCACGGAGCACGGCGTGCTGCTGTCCAGAGGGGCACCTACAGGGAAAGAGCAGAAAACACTTTCAGGAAAGAGCTCCAGAAGTCCCTCGCACCTCAGCATTCCCTGGGCTTCACTAATGCACCCAAAGAATTGCCTTAAGGAGTCTTTCTGCTTCAGCTTAAACTTCTTCAGAGAGATCAGACAGTGAAGTCTTAGAATGATAAATATAAACATAAAATTACATATTTAAATACAAATTTATCTGGAGTATGGGCTGATTTAAGAAGACAATTAATTCTCTGTATTGTTGATTCAGATACATTGGCATACTTACAGGTTTTGCAACAACCGTTAGGTAAGAATGAAATAGTTCCCTAAAAGAAAAAAGAAGCAGAGAAAAAATAACAGATTATTTTTCTATTTTAAATAGGCATTAAGGCCAAAAACTGAGGAGAGCAATTCTTCAGTGGCTGGAAATAACGAGTGAAAACTGTAACACTGATCTAAATAAGCAAAGATAACAGCTTCTTCCTGATTTGAAATCTATTTACAAAGGATTGTGAAAATAAAAACAATTCTTTGAAAGAAGTCTACATTTAACATCATGCAATTTTTCCTCAGAAGCAATTCCAACAAATGGTTTCTCAGAATGGGGACTATGCATGGTGTAACTGGCAGCCTACTGACAGAACAGCTTGCGTTTCTTTAACATTCAAGGAAACCTGGTTCTTCCTGAGACAGAACCACAAACAAAGCAGCCAGTAAAGATTTGGTGTCTTGGTGCTGACCACGATTTTGGCTACTGAGAGACAGCTACCAGTTATAAACCTTGAATTCTCACCCAGGTATCTTATTTTATACACTCTGTAGAGCTGCGCACGGATGCATCTGGAATTTTTTGCCCTTAGGACTGAGAAATTATGACAAAAGGCCATCAGAGCTAAATTTTACTTTTGTTGTTAGTTAGATGGCTGAATTAAACTGAAGTAATCTATGTATGGACCAGAGGGTAAATTTTCCATTTTTACTCACAGGTTTGCAGCTGTCCTCATTGAATGCTGGACAGGTAATCTCAGATGTGGAAGCGATAAGCTGGCTGTGGATATCTACACAGCTATAAATGGTGCAGTTGTTGTGAGGATCATTTTTAACATCTCCAGGCTGCAAGTGAAATGCAAAATGTAATAAGGAAAGCTGAAGGGAGCTCAGACAGAAATTTTCCTGCCTTCTGATAATGACTTTCATCTTGTTTCCCAGTCAATTATTTTTAGGTTAACAGCCATTTTGGGATACAGATCATTATATGTATTGCAATATGCCATATATGGAGAGAATTTCAGTTTTATATGTATTTTCCTTGAGAAAGAAAAATGTCTCTAAAGTACTTAGAGTACTTTAACAAAATCATCCATGCCAATGGATTTTGCCTTCAAAAGGCTAGACTGTCATAAATTAATTAAGAAAAATCCTAAACCTTCATCCTGTAGGGCAATATAATTGTTTCATATGGAGGCTTTAATAGTGTTTTTCAGCATACAGAACTCAAATAACATAGAAAAGGCCAAGCTTCCAGACACTGGAAGAAAACCCCTTCCAATGGTATTGGATTTCTCATTCCAGGAAGGGCTTTATAGATAATTTTATTTCATGAGACCTACCTTGAGGTCAGAAAATTGTAGCTAGGTTTTGCTTTAGATGAGATTTTGATTTTCAGGTGCAAACTTACACTAAAGCCTTGTCTCTGGCAAGGAAATGTTTGCTTTCTGGAACTGGGAACTTTATAGATTTGGTGGACAACTAAGACATAGAGCATACTTACACTCAGGATGAGTTCAGAATTGTCTGCTGTGTGTATAATACACTTGGTCTGCACACATTTTCCACAGCATTCACCTTTCACTGGTTTAAGTTCATATCCCTAGAAATAAATTAAAAACAATAGCACTATGATAGATGATTTTTTGAGAAATAAATTAAAACATACGAATCCATTAATTGATGACACTTTGAAGTGCACTCTAGATTTGTGCCTTCCAACCCAACAGAACACAAGTAATAGAAGCAGGTTATAAAGATAATAAATTAAAGCACTAGAATAAATATGCATAATAATTCAATACCACTCCACAAGGTGGTTTACAGAAATTTCCCAGCTAATTCTGCCAGGGTGAACTGAATGCTGACAGTTTAACAGTCAATGTCAGGCAGTAGATTGCTCAAAGAACAGTTCATATCCATGCTGGAGTTGGTCCCTGGGTTTCAACTCCCTGTCCTTTGCTTAATATAATATTATATTTTAATAATTAAAATTATATTAACTATAATTAAATATTAATTAAAATCAACTTATAAAATATATGGCTATTTTGGGGTATTTTGTTTCTTTAAGTTTGTCACTTACTGGTTGACAGTATGTGCTGCAGGGGACATGTTGACAGGAGATGATATTCAGTTGAGTGCTGACGTTAACATCATTTGTGCACACACAATTCTGACACTTGTCAACAAAGACTGAGGAGTTGGGCTACACATTTTAAGGAAAAAAAAATCACATAGTAATGAGATATTACATGTTTAACAGACATTTATTAATTTTAAAAAGATCTATAAATGAAGCAGTGGAAAAGGAAAAAAAATCATAAAGACAACTGGAGAGCTATTTGGCTAGCCATTTATGAAGACGCCATTTTAAATACTGAGTATAATTCAATTATATTAATGTGTGTCTTGATTAAAGTCCTGTACAGCAATGACAAACTCTGATATTAAAAGAACAGGTATAATTGCTGGACCCAAGATAATTTAGTAGAAATCTAGAATTGGTTTGAATAATACTTATTTATATGTCTTTTAATTTTTGAAAACAGAGTTTAAAACTGCAGTAATGTGCAGACAGTAAATGTGAACTGACTTTTTTAAATGCCAGCACACTTAGCCCAAATTCCTCTATGATACTGACATACATGCAGCTCTTCAATTTCTTTCCTACACAGGAAACTTTTCAGAAAATATTTAAGCTTTCTGAAATTATTAAACTCCTGACAGAAATTTGAAAATTTCCAAAATATTTTTTGTACTGGATAAAACTTTTCATAGGACTTCTGATCAAGTATACTATCTGGTCATTTAAGCATTTTTAGACGATGGTTGAAACAGGAACTTACCAAGAACTCAGCATTCTCGTGTACGCAAACCCCCTTGGGAACTGTTAATAAGCAAGGAGTTAGATGTTTAGAGAGGAAAAGAGAATAAAAAATGTCTTCACACCACTCTAATCAAACTCATTTCTTCCACAATCAATCACAATTCATATTGTTATTCCCTAATTCTGGTAGCAGATAGGACATGTACAAAGTATAAAAATGAATACTGCATGTGCAAAAAGGGAAAAAGATTAGTCCCAAAATATGTGGTCCAGTTCACAGTCAAGAATGTCCACTTAACAGATACAAGTACTTCCTTGTTTCAGTTACCAAGAACTGTAAATCTGTCTTCTAGTGGGGATTCTAGGGACTTTTTGCTGGATTAAGCTGAGACCATCATCCCAGTTAATTCTGTAGCTGTTCTTACATGTATTTATAAGCAGGAAATTGACCTTGAGGCCTCTGAGCTATATCTGATTTCCTAGTTTCATAACTATAGCACTAATAACCAATTTTAATAGTAGTGAATTTGTACAATCTGACTGTGTTTTTCAACGTTATTGCATACAGTCTTATTAAGTGTAATGCTAAATTATGTAATAAATAAAACTATAAGGCTCATCATTGTAATATATTTCCAAGGAACTTACCACATTGGTATACAGGACAGCACTGACCACTGGGAATATAAGAATGAACTTCGAATCCCAGTGAGCACTTGGGGGCTTTGGCTGTGCACAAGCTTGTATTGCATTCTGAGGAGGGGAAAAAAAAAGAATAAGCCAGAAAGAACACTAAATCACAGATACTAGAAATAAGCACCTATCAAAACTCTTAGGATGAACTTTCCATTGCAAGGGAACAGTCCAGATTCTCTTCAAAGAAACAAATTGCAGATAGGGAACACATTTTTCCTCATAAATCCAGCCACTGGATATGGGGGTATTGTATTAGTTTATGTTTTTTTTTCCTACAGTTATCCTGTGTTGATAAAGTATCACCATTCTATGCAAAGAAATAGGGAACAACTCCTGCTCTCTCCAGGATTTCAGGCAACTGCTAGAAAATTAAAATCTACAGAGAATCCCCCAATTTCTCTGCATTTTGTTTAAATAAAATGCGACCCTGAGCATAAGAACTATAGCTTGAGTTATGTTGAGTCCCATAACTGTAAATTCAGTTATACTGAATCACTGCAATATTAAAATGTATTTTCTCTAGCACTGGGCTTTAAAAAGCATGAGGAAAGATAATATTTTGTGACTCCCTGCTATAGATATCTGGTACTAAGCTAGTTCAGTGTCTTTTCCATTCTATTTCCAAGAGGTATAGAAAGACTAGAAACAAAAGTATAAACTCACTGCAAGTGAAAAGAGGGCAGCAGGGGTCTTTAGGATTGACTTCAGTGACTTCATAGAAGCCTTCTCCATCACAAGTGACCTTCTTCTGATCACATACATGTGGCTCACATACAATGCCATGTTCACCTTCCAGGCAAATACAGTCCTGACAGTCCACTGTAAACTTTTCTCCAAACTGTCATTGAAAAACAATAAAATGAGTGATTACATAGTAACCAATTAAAAAGAACAGAAATAAAACCAGGAATACAAAGTTCGGAGATGACTAAACAAGATTGCACCAGTGGAGACCACTCTCCTCTCCCCACCCAAACTTCTACTTGAAAATCCAAAAGCATACAGCATCATACCTCTCTTGGTATCATATCCACTCCAACACAGCCTGGAAAATACAAAAAAAATTTCCATTACCAGTCACATAACAGAAGGCATCTCTACTATACATTGTATGAGCACTGCATACAGTCAAATCTATGTTGCATACATGGAAGGAAACGAAGAGGAAACAAACGTGCATCCAAGTGAAGCAGTAAAACTCACCACAAGTTTTCACGCAGACATCCACACCAGAGTCATACAGCATGGTTCCATTAGGACAGAAACAGCCTTCCACTTGCTTAGTTGATGTGTCGTTCTGTCCTCTGTGAGACAAAATGTTTAGAGGAACACAATGTTGTAGGCACATACAGGAGGATTATGCCAAATAACCTTTCACTGAAATCACAGTGGCAAATGATCTGCACATTTGTGATAGGGGATTGTTGCTGTCTGTGTTTGATATAACAGAAACAGAAACAGTTCAGGCACCCAGATTTAGGGTCGGCAGAATAGTGCTAATGAACTTGACAGTCACTTAAGATATGAGAGGAGGCTGATTCTGCTCATTCACTTGTGCATTAGATACAACTGAAGAGTTGGACGAGCTATAATTAACTGTGAAGGAATTTTTTACCTTGATTTGCAGGTCATCTCTTTAATAGGACCACATGCTCTGTATTCTTTACCAGGAGGACATTCATGAGCTGGAATAGAAAAACAAAAAGGAGGAATAGTTCAGTAACAATATCTTATAAAAGCCCCATGACCTTATGCCAAGAACTTAAACAATGTTTGCTCGTTTTTCTATATATCTATGACAATCCTGAGAAGCAAAGAGGAAAAAGCCCAGATAGACTAATGTTTCTAAATGGAATAATTTTGTGCAATTTATCCATAGAATTACAGGACTGTATTTTACACTAAGGTGATAAAGCCTAGAGTCTACATCTTGATTTCAAAGTTTTCCCATAATTTCAGTCTCTTTTGCACAAGCTCTCAAAGAGGAGTGTCTTCCTTCCCTTTGTGTTCTTACTACAGATGAAAACTAATGTACATCTGCTGAAGGCCTACAAAGCATAGGACTGCCTGCATACAAAAAAGTATGTACTGATACAGATGTTTCTGGAACAGTCAATACATGTATATTTTTGAAGGCCCATTTCCATTGTTAAAAATGTTACCTACAAAATTACTTAAGGAGAACAGCTGCTGTAATTTATTTGTGTCTTCATTACTCTGAAAGCAGTATGACATTATTGCTGAAACAATCCACATAATCTTCCTTAATAATTCAAGATTAATGGCCAGATACTTACAGCATACACCATTGGTGTGTTTTCTCCAGTCAATGCACACGCCTTGATCAGCACAGGTGGCAGCATAGATCTGCAGACTTGAGCATTCCAGGTCTAGGTTGGGAAGTACACAGCTATCAAAAACACAGGCTGCATAGTACTTTTCAGGCCGGACAAATGCATGGCATGGCTTGAACACACTAGAAAAAGAAATATTTATCATTATTAGTTACTGAATGTTCCATACATTTTTCAATGTGTTTAACATGTTATGATGTAGCAACAGAGAACATGGGAAATTAAGGAGATGTGGATGTGGACTACTGATGAGAGATTTGTGCTAAGAGCACTTATCCAGATAGTAACCTTCCAACATATCTTAAAATCTTCTTCCCTCACCTACAAAACACTTAGACAGCAACATCTTGAGTCCAGGAGCTGTATATTATTGGGTGCAGCCATGTGCTGTCTCTTTAAAGTGATTTTGATTTTCTTTTTTCTTAAGTTCTGACATGGTCTTCTAAAAATTAAGATCTCTGTTAGCAGTTGGACTCTGTTTTCTGCTAAGTCAATGTGGGAAAGGGCAAGATCAAGGGACAGGGGAGGGCTGAGAGCATAGAAGAATGTGGGAACATCAACAGAGGTTAGCATGGCAGCCAGAGGCTTGAAAGAAACTGTCAGCAAAAAATAACAACCAGAAAAAGTGAAAGGAGTAGAAGCAAACCATAAAGGTACAAGAAATAGAGCAATAGTTAGAAACACTTGCCATTGGCAAATTAATCCTAAAATTTCCATTTAAATCAAAGACCAAAGGCTTGTAAAGCCAAGAATAATGTTACCTTCCCAAAAGAATCTCGCAGATGGAAGATTCTTTGCAAGGCTGTGTTGGTGTTGTGCTTGGTGAACTTGTAGGAACTAGGCCTGGAGAGCACTGAGGTTTGGAAGGATCAACAACTTGCCAATGATCTGCCATGGTTTCACAGTTATCTGCAATGTTTCCATTTGGCAGCATGCAGTCATCTGCTGTGTTGTTATTACAAGTACCTAAGGGTGGTAAGGCAAGAAAGAATTCATTGACAGATGTGTTAGGAAAATTCCATTCATCTTTGCAGCAGGGCTGTCACTGTGGTTTTCTGAGAGTGAAAAAATTGGAAGAGTAAGCCTTACCACACTGTCCCTGGGTGTTGTTGCCAAACAGGCTGTAGGGCATCCTGATAGAAAAGGATAAGCCATTGTAGGTCACATTCATTTTCAGTTCAGGAATTTCCACAACACGATTTATGCCTGACTCATAGATGCTCACGCCAAACTTCTTATAAGGCAAAGCCACGAGCTTGTTGTTTACTGTCACCTAATAAATAAAGGAAAACAGAAAAGAGGCATAAATTCAGTTTGACTTTTCAAAACAATTGACTGTTCCTTTGCTTTGCAGAGAGAATGTAAAGGTAAATAATATCCTTTTAATTTGTAACAAATGTTCCTGTGTTTCCTTTGTTACTGGAAAGTCAAACTTTTCTTCTCTGAGCCACAAAAAGCCCATCAACCATCAGCCATCAACAAATGAGTCTATAAATTCAAGGTTTAAATCAGCTAAATCCTAACACTCAACAGACTTATTAAAGTGACTATGGCATCAAGGACTCCTCATGAAAGTGGAATAAAAAATTCTCCTAAATTCATATGGTATAAAATTTTAGGTTTCTTGGCATAAAGGGAACATGCTTATAGGAAAATAAAGTAACAGAAATAAGACTAAAACTGTATTATTTTTTAAAATACAGTAGTCATGATATACCTGTGAAACTAACACTAATATTTTCACTCAGTGACTGGAGATTCCTCTGCTTTAGAGAAAAAAAAAAGAGGTCTAAATGTTGTAAATTTTCAACAATATGTTGCAACCTAACTCGCAATATTCTCACATAGTAATGTACAAAAATAAACCAAACAAACAGTAAAAAGCTACAAAAAGCCCCAAACACGTCTCACTAATTTGGAAATCCAAAAACTGTGACATCACATTTATCAATGGAATAAACATGTAAGTGCCCTATTCTGAAAAATTAAAAAGGTAACACAAGTCAAAACTAATAATGGTACTTTTTAAAAAATGCTTCAGGCCAGCACTTTATTGTTATGTCTACCTTACATTATCTCCTCCCATTCTATGTTGTTTTCCTTCATTACTTTCATGTTAATTATAAATTAACTTGTTTTATATCCTTAAATCTTAGCAATTTGTCCCCACTTGTGTATTTAGGAGAGACCTGCAAAGATTTGAGATTAAAAAGATAGGAAGTTGTAGAAGTTTTTCTCCACATTTGGAGTAAAAAAATGCTTTGAAGTAGTCCAGTTTTATAATTTAAACTGTTATTAAATCTAAACCACAGATTAATTTTTTTCCCAAAACTTGTGAATATAATCATCCTGTTGCTGCAGTATTAATATCGGAATCAAGAAATCAGTGGTAACATTCTTTAGTACCTCTACTTGTAGAGTATTCGGTTCTGCTGTTCTTAGCCTCACTTCCTGAGTCTCATGTCTCACGATGAGCGTTCGAGGACAGGACACTACATCCCGTGTATCACAATGGTAGTTATCAATGTAGACACCAAAGTTGTCAACTTTCTTATTGATCTCTTCTACAAGGACATATGTACAATTTCCTTGATAGCTGTAGTACAATCCATCAAAAGTCATGTAATGTGGATCTCCCCAGCCAGTGCAGTAGCCTAAAAAAACATACAGCTAAGTTAGGCTATTATGGCAGCATACAAAATAAAATCATATCAGACTACAAGCAAAATCTGTAGGTTTGGGAAACATTTCAGTGAACTTTGGGCATTTTAATTTTAATAAAGTGTACATGTTAATGCATGAGCTCATTAGCTAGAAGTCATCAATAAAAACCAGGCACTTTCAATGCATAGTTCATCTGACATTAATGACAGACAACTGAGAATAGGATTAACTGTACCACAGATATATCTTTAACAACAGTCAGAATAAGTAACATATATATAGGCTTCTAGCCTATAGATGTCTGCCTCTGGACATTTAAATCCTACTTTGGGAGACCAATTTACTCTACTAACACAACAGTTATGTAGAGATAATGGCAACTTAAGCAAACCCCTCATTTGACTAAAAAGAATCAACAGAGTACTCAAACCAACACTAGAAGACTGAGTCACAGCCTTGCACAATACTTGTTCCCTGACAAATATTGTTGGTCTTGACAATAGTATTGTTCCCTGAGGAGATTAAATATTCAACAAAATATACACTTACAATCACACTCCCAGTGCCAACAGCATCCATCCTCATCAATGACTGGCACAGGAGACAGTCCATTGGCACATGTGGGTTTTGGAGGTGGATTGCAGATTACTGGAATCACCTGGACAATGTTGTCTTCTATACATATTGCCTTTGTGCAGTTACAGAGCCACCATGAGTCACCTTGCTGTGTTTGAAAAGACAGAGGGAGGGAGGAGACAGAGACAAACCTTAGGAAGCAGTGACACTGACACAGTTATGCCTGAATATCTTCTGCAGGTTTCTACAAAGCCGTATGTTTATTGACAAGCTTTTCCCCACCAGAAATCTAAAAATAGGATGGAAGTGCATCAGTCAGCACTATCTAGGTCTGCAACTGAGAGCTGCTAAGTGAAAAACATTACTTACAAAAGTCAAGCCAGTAAACTGAAATGGGAATCCCCTCTTCTAGTTGCAGCTGTCTAAAAGTGAGATGTTTCATCTAATCTCATCACCTTAACACACTCTCTAAAGAACAGTGAAAGACACTCATCAATATGAATGGCCAACATGTGATCAATTCCCTTCCATGAATGCCTAGAACAGATTAATAGCTAAAGCAACAGTGAACAACAACTGTTATGGGGAAAAGGTCCAAGGTGATTATATGCATGCACTGTGACAGCATGAGTTTTTTTTTCTATCTTCTACCAGTTTTTCAGCCATGTATAATTTTTATTCCTGCAGATCTACTGAGAAAGTTGGTATGCGTCTAAACTATGAGGAGGCCTTAGAAATCCAAAAGACACTAACTTGCCTATGTCAGAGGTGGAGGGTTCAAAAAATAAAAGAAGAAAAAAAAGAACTCTGAGTCAAATTTCACAAGCATTTGAATGCAGTGATCTCACAGTCCTCTCCTGAAACCAGTCTGTAAACAAGTATGACTCATTCCAAACTCAGACAAATTCAGCCCTGTGGATTTTTGCTGGGCTGCAATGTAAACACACAAACAACTTTTACCCACTCTGGACTTATTCAAAAGCAGAAATAGAAAAGATAGCTTAGCACCAGTTAGCTCTTGGTTTCCTCTTCATCAGAGCTATCCTACAACAAACACAAACACTGAGCTGTGATCTAGCTCCTTGCAGAAAGCTTTTAAAAATTATCCTTGAAGAGCTAATTGCAATATGTAAGCTGCCAATCCAAATATCATTGGAAGTCCTGCTGATGCCCAAGAAAACTAAAGAAATAGAACAGACTAGTACTTCCTTTCCTAACCAGATTAATGTCTACTCTCTATGTTACTAACATTGAAGTGATGTGTCTAGTCACCATCCAAAGCACAATGAAAGCATGAAATCTACTCACCTCATAAGATTCATTCAAAATAGTACAAGTCTTTTTAGGAGTGGTTGGTGTTAGACTTGTAGTTGAACTTGAGCCATTAACTGGAGGAGTTGCACTGTGTGTAGAACTTCCTGTAGTGGTGACTGCAGTTGATGTTGCAGTTGGCCCAGATGTAGTAGTTGAGCTAGGGGGAAGAGTTGTGGAGGTGGTGGAGGTGGTGGTTGCACTGATAGGGGTGGTTCCTGAAGTGGTGGTAAAGCTTTCTGTTGGAGTAGTACCAGAGGTGGTGGTTGACACAGGGCTGGTTGATGAAGGTGATGTTGTTGGAGAAGCAACAGTTGCAGAAGTTGTCCCTGGGGTACTCATTTCTGTTCCTACTGTGGTGGTGGGGGGAGTAGACACTGAGGGTGTGGGGCCTGAAGTGGTGGTCTTGGTGGTTGATGTTATTCCAGTGAATGGGGTTGTTGTTATTGGTGGTGGTGTTTCTGTAGTGCTGCTTGGTCCTGAGGTTGTGGTGGTGCCAGGGCTGGAAGTGGTGGTAGATGGGGGACTTGGGGTCCTGATGGTAGTGGTTTCATGGTAAGGTGTTTCTGTTACTGGTGTGGTGCTGGTGGATCTTGAGGGCGTGGGGCCTGAAGTGGTGGTCTTGGTGGTTGGTGTTGTTTCAGTCACTTCAGAGGTGGTAGTTGTCACTGGGCTTGTTGACACTGGTGATGTTGACTGTTGACTAGTGGTGCTTGCAGTAGGTGTACTTATTTCTGTCGTTCTTGTGGTTGGCAGTGGAGTAATTGAAGGAGTAACTGGAGTGCTTGTTTTTGTTGGCGTCTCTGTTTCAGGTGTTGTGGTACCCTCTTTAAGACAGGGAGAAAACAGCATTAAAGTATGGAAATTGCATTTTCTTCCTAATGTCATCTCATTTTCTACTAAGCATATATAGTTCAACAAGCCTAAGCATAGGGTCTTTAGATTGAAATAAAGCAGAAATTGTTTTATTAATGGTTTATGCATCACTGAGAGATTATTAACAAAATCTCCTACATCTTGCATAGGAGACATTGATATAAACATTTTATCAACAATCAGTGTCAGAAGGAACATCTTCGGCAGTGTTAAAACTTTATATTACAGTCCTAGATCCAGGGGAATCCACTAGTAGATCAATGAACTCTGGTTAACACTGTATTGCTGTCATACTATATTCTATGGAAAGACCATTATTCCCTGTGCTGCTTCACGGTGGTTCATACCACCGTTGATTATGCTCAGAGTAATTTGATTCTACAGAAATGGAACAGTTGCTAGAGCAGTCTGTGTTTCATTTCAGATGCTCAGGCCTTTAAGATTACTCACACACAAGCCAAATACACTTTCCTGCTTTTTCACATGGCCAGCTTTCATTATGGTTGCTAATGGAGACTCCTTTAAAATTGCTTTGATTAGGATGTTAAAAAGTGTTAATGATTCTCACAGGCCAGCGTCAGAGCCAACTATTTGTGCTTTTATAGCATGGTATAAGTGACACATAGTAGAAAGAGAAGCACTGTGTATATAATAAGAGTGCAGTAATAAAGCTAGAGGAATTAAGATACACTGGTTCTGCCCAGGCAGCCCACAAGGACAGTCTTTCAATGAAAACTAATTCACATTTGGGTGAGGACAGGCAAACTCCTTCATGTACTTCATGTCCTTTAACAGAGGCAGATGAACTGGGACAGTAGGGGATATGACATTGCTGCTGAAAGGTTAGCTGGTTTGTTTTTGAAATATAATCAACTACATAAGTGCAGAGTATAGAAACTAAAACACATGTTAAGCTGCCAATAAATCCTGCTTTCTAAAACCAGCAAATGACATGAAACCCTGGGAATTACTTATTGCTTCTGTGGGTGGAACTGATGGGGTTCCAGCAGTTCTGGTGATAACATTTTCAGGAGTTGAGCTGGGTGTTGATCCAGGAGTCCAGGTTGTTGTGCTCGGAGGGCTGGTGGTGGTGGTGGTGGTAGTCTGTGGTGGTGGAAGAGTTGTTGATTTTGGTGTGCTCAGTGTGGACGAAGATGGGGCTATTAGAATCAGCAGGGACAGAGAAAACAGACAAAGGCACAAAGGCATTAGGGGGACTCAATGTGAACTGAGCAGAAGCTGCACATGAGGCAGCTGCCACAGAGCAGCTAAGGTGGGTCAGCCCACCCTTAGCAACAGCCCTTCCTTTCTGGCCCCAAAAAGCACAATATTTGAAATCCATGTACACAGAGGGTCATGGCCCTTCCCTCTGAGCCATGAGATGGTGCTGAAAGTTCAAAGAAAGTCACAGTCCGCAGAGTGAAACTGTTCCCAAAAGCATATCTATCCTTCCTTTCTACATCTATACCAGCTGACAAGCATTAGCACTAACAGGGCAAAGGAACAGGAGAAAGGGAAGATCTACACAGTTATGTCCAAAGAGTGCCTAAAATGCCAGTACCAAAATCCAAAGCCATGCCACAATTGCACTTATGTCCAGGTCTGGCTGAGGGAGAGGGTCCAGCAGCAAAAAAGGCAAGATTTCCCATCAGTTCAAGATCTGTGTAAGCTAGACAGCAGCACAAAACACCCCCTCTGAGCCTTTCTGGGTGAGAGAAGACCAGATTTTTTTTCCCCAGAACTCCAAAACCTTGTTCCTTCTTAAACAGCCAGATGAAAGGCAAGTTTTAAGCAAAGGCTGTTCCAGTGTTGCCCTGCAGTTACACTCACCCCAGATCCGAGATGAAGAATTTGAGGTGCTCGTACCTTCAGGGCAACCACAGGAAGGGAACTAACAACAGCACAGGCCAGAGAATTACCTGGAGTTGGTTGGGTGGTCGTGTATGTTGGTGTTGGTGAGGATGTGCTTGAAGTAGTTAAAGTGGGTGTTGGTGTTGGTCCAGGAACAGTGGTTGTTGTGCTCGGAGGGCTGGGGGTGGTGGTGGTGGTGGGAGTCTCTGGTGTCGAGGGAGTCGTTGTTGATTTTGGTGTGCTCGGTGTGGGTGGAGGTGTGCCTGTTAGAAACAGCAGGGACAGAGAAAAAAGACAAAGGGACAAAGGAATGAGTGGGACTCAATGTGAACTGAACAGAAGCTGCGCATGAGGCAGCTGTCACAGACATAGACAGGTCAGCCCACCCTTAGCAGTGCAAATGTCCCTAGCCCTAGTCCATCATCTCTGGCGACAGGAAGGAGACTCCTTGACATCCATGCACGGAAAGTTTCATGGCCCTCCTCTCCCTCCTCTCCTCTCTCTCTAAGATATTAGGGATGGTGCTGAAAGGTGCTTCTCACAAAACCAGGCAGACCAGCCAATAAGAGACAAGGAGGAGTAATGCTTTGGATCCGGCTAGGGCTTTCTATTTCTGCCTCATTACCTGAACACTATGCTAAATCCTAGGGTAAGAGCAGGGATGGGAAGCTGTGATCAGGGATAGAAGCATGCACTTAGCATGTGATTCCCTCTATGTTTCAATGTCAGCCTGATGTAGGGCTTTCCTGGGCACTAGTGGATCTCATCAGACAAAGCATTAGTCAAAAATTACAGTTCATGGCCAGAGGCAGTCTGCAGAGTGAAACTGTTCCCTCAAAGGCTGGCAGGAGAATCCTTCCTTCTTACGTACCTAACAGCTGACAAAAAAACTAACACTCAGAGGGCATAGAAGGTGTAGAAAGGGAGGAAAGTCTACACAGCTGAACCCAAACAGAGCCTGAAATGCCACTGCTACAAGACCAAGTCCCACTCCAAATGCACTCCATGTGTCCAGCAACTACTTTCCACCCAGCTGAAGGACACGGTCCAACAGCTGCAAAAGCAATGTTACCCATTGGTTCAGCATCTGTCTAAGCTGGGCACCACCGTGAAATACCTCCTTGGAGCACTGTTGAGTCATGAAAGACAAGACCTTCCCTCAAGAATTCCTAAATCCTTGTTCTTTATGAAATAGCAGCCCAAGAGCTAGATTTGGCCACAGGACTTTTCCTGGGATTCCCTGAATTTACACATATCCTTGATCCCATCTAGATACACATATGGAAGTGTTCATGGACATCCACTACTCGCACAGCAAGGCTAGAAATGACAACAGAACCAGAGAATCTTTTGGCGATTCTGCTCCTGGGGGCAGAGGGGTTTTGGTGAGAATTACTGCTTTAGGGAACATACTTCCAGAAGTTGAGGTGGTAGTTGTTGTTGGAACAGTGCTTGGAGGGCTGGGGGTGGGGATGGTGGTGGTGGTGGTGGGAGTCTCTGGTGTCGAGGAAGTCGTTGTCGATTTTGGCGTGCTGGGTGCGGACGAAGTTGTGCCTGTTAGAAACAGCAGGGACAGAGAAAAAAGACAAAGGGACAAAGGCATTAGTGGGACTCAATGTGAACTGAACAGAAGCTGCACATGAGGCAGCTGCCACAGACATAGAGATGTCCAAGAGCCCATCCTTAGCACTGCAAAGGTCTCTAGCCCCAGCCCTCCCTTTCTGGCCCTGGAAAGGGGACTCCTTGTCATCCATGCACAGAGATGGTCATGGCCCTCCTTCCCTGGTGAAGAAACTGGGGATAGTTCTGGAAGGTGCTTCTCACAAAATCACAGAAACCTACCAATAGGTATGAGATCAGAAAAAGTAATTATTTGCATCTGTCTGGGGCTTTTTATCTCTGTGTCATTACCTAGAACATCTCACTAAATCCTGGAGAAAAAGCTGAGAGTGGAATATGCAGTCCAGGAATGAAGCATGTACCAGTGTAGGTACCTGCCTGATTGGCATGTGGTGTTCCCCACGTCACCCTGATAAAGGACATCCCAGCACACTAGTGGATCTGGTCACCCAAAGGCCACAATTCACAGCATGATGTAGTACACAGAGTGTAACTTCTCCCAAAAGCATGTCAGGGGAATCCTTCTCCCTATATTTATAACCTCTGAAAACCTTTAGCATAGACAAAGGAGTAGCAGAGAAAGGGAAGAATGTCTGCAAAGTTCGAAAGATTGTCTAAAATGCCAGTATCACTAACTTAATCCCCACTCTAACGATACACCATGGGTCCAGTGACTACATTTTACCCAGCTGAAGAACAAAGTTCAAGTGTAGCAAAGCAAGATTTCCTGTCAGTTCAGCATCTGTCTAAGCTAGGCACTAGGGTGAAAAGCCTCACTGGAAACTGTTGAATCAGGGAAGCCAAGATCTTCTCCTCATGACTCCTGAATACTACCTTCTGAAATAGCCAGCCCAAAAGGCCTGCTTTGGGCACAGGACATTTCCTGGAATGCCCAATAGTTATTCCTCCCATCCTGAATCCCATATAGAGCCTCAAATGGTAAAGCTCATAGACCTTCATTACAACCACAGGAAGGCAACATAGGAAGCAAAAAACATAAAAGTACCTGGAGTTGGTAGGGTGGTTGTGTATGTTGGTGTTGGTGAGGATGTGCTTGAAGTAGTTAAAGTGGGTGTTGGTGTTGGTTCAGGAACAGTGGTTGTTGTGCTCGGAGGGCTGGGGGTGGTGGTGGTGGTGGGAGTCTCTGGTGTCGAGGGAGTCGTTGTTGATTTTGGTGTGCTCGGTGTGGGTGGAGGTGTGCCTGTTAGAAACAGCAGGGACAGAGAAAAAAGACAAAGGGACAAAGGCATTAGTGGGACTCAATGTGAACTGAACAGAAGCTGCACATGAGGCAGCTGCCACAGACATAGACAGGTCAGCCCACCCTTAGCACTGCAAAGGCCCCTACCACCAGCCCTTCCTTTCTGGCCCACAAAGAAAACTCATTGACATCCATGTGCAGAGATGGTCATGGTCCTCCTTTGCTAGTGACGAGACTAGGGATGGTGCTGAAAGGTGCTTTTCAGAAGGTTGGAGACCTACCAGTAGGGAAGAGACAAGGAGGAGTAATGCTTTGGATCTGGCTGGGGCTTTCTATCTCTGCTTCATTGCCTAAACACCTTGCTAATTCATGGAGTAAGAGCTGAGGGGAATCTGTGATCCAGGAATGGATCATGCAGCAGAATATGTTTCTGCCTGATAGTCATATGATTTTCCCAATGTCACCATGATAAAGGACATCACAGATAGTGATCTCTATGGTCACAGTGGAACTCTGTGGTCAGCCAAAGACCACAGTTCACTGCAAGAGGCAGTATGTAGCCAAAAGCATGGTAGGGGAATCCTTCCTTCCTACATCTATAACCACTGATAAGCATTAGCACAGACACCACCAAGAAGGAGGAGAGAGGGGAAAAAAGTCTATACTGAGTTTTAGCTGAGCCTTAAACAGTGCCTAAAATGCCAATGCCAAAAATCACTGTCCAACTGCACGTCATTGACTATATTCTGCCCAGCTGAAGGACATGGTCCAACAGCAAATGTTGCAAAAGCAACCTTTTCCATCAGTTCAGCATCTGTCTTAGCTGGGCAGCCAGATGAAATACCTCCTTACAGCATTGTTGTATCAAGAAAGACAAGACCTTCTTCCCAGGACCCCTGTATCTTCATCACTTTTGAAACAGCCCTAATGAACTTTGGGCACAACTCATTTCCTGAAATGCCCAAAAGTTACACACATCCTTGATCTCACACACAGCCACAAATGGATGTACTCACAGACCTTCATTACTCCTGTGGCAAGACCAAAAATGACAAAAGAACCAGAGAAATTTTTGTTGGTTCTGTGGTTAGAAGCAGAGGGGTTTTTATGGGAATTACTAGCATCAGGAACATACTTCCAGGAGTTGAGATGGTTGTTGTTGTTCCAGGAACAGTGGTTGTTGTGCTTGGAGGGCTGGTGGTGGTAGTGGAAGTCTCTGGTGGTGGGGCAGTGGTTGTTGATTTTGGTGTGCTTGGTGTGAACGGAGGTGTGACTGTTGGAAAGAGCAAGGACAGAGAAAACAAAGGCACAAAGGCATCAGTGGGACTCAATGTTAACTGAACAGAGGCTTCAAACGAGGCAACTGGGACAGAACTTGAGAGGTCAGACCACCCTTAGCACAGCAAAGATCCCTAGAATGAGTGCTTCCTTTCTGGCCCTGGAAAGCAAACTCCTTGAAATTTGTGCACATGCAGGGTCATGTCCCTCCACTCCTAGCAAAGAGATGGGGATGGTGCTGGAAGGTGCTTCTCACAAAATCAGAAGGACCTACCAACAGGTAAGAGATGAGAAGGAGTAATTCTTTGGCTCTAGCTGGGGCTTTCTATCTCTGCCCCATTATCTAGAACACCTCACTAAATACTGGGGTAAGAGCTGAGAGGGGAAGTTGTGATCAGGGAAGGAAGCATGCACAGGACTATGTTCCTGCCTGATCAGCATGCGGTTTTCTGATGTCAGGAGCTCCCAGAACACTAGTGAATCTTCTCTGGCAAAGACCACAGTTCACAGAAAGTCACAGTCTGCAGAGTGAAACTGTTTCCAAGAGCATTTTGGAGGAATGCTTCCTTCCTACATCTCTAACAGCTGAGAAGCAATACTATTGACTTGGCAAAGGAGCAGAAGAGAAGGAAGAAAGTCTACACATCTGTGCCTAGAGAGAGCTTAAAATGCAAGTGTCACAAAATCAAGCCCCACTCCATTACACTCCAAGTGTCCAGTGACATGAGTCTGGCCACCTGAAAGACAAAGTCCAAGAGCACCAAAAGCTACTAAGTTCTTCTTCCTTCTGAAACACAGCTGAAGTGCCAGCTATGGGCAAAGGCTGTTTCAGGGGCTGTCCAAAGTTAAACCCATTCTTGATGCCACACAGAAAAAAAAAAAAGGAGGTGTTCACAGACCCTCAGTACTCGCAAAGGCAAAGAACATGAGAGGAAAAAAGTCAGAAGTACCTGGAGTTGGTAGGGTGCTGGTGTATGTTGGTGTGGGAGAGGATGTGCTTGAAGTAGTTGAGGTGGGTGTTGGTGATCCAGTACCAGTTGTTGTAGTTGGAGAACTGCTGGTGGTGGTGGGAGTGGTGGTGGTGGTGGTACTGAGAGTCTCCGGTGAAGTGGTTGGCAATTCTGGTGTAGTGGATGCTTTGCTTGGCGTGACTGTTAGAAATAGCAGGAAGAGAAAACAAACAAAGGAATGAGTGCGATTGAATAGGAACTCAACAGAAGCTGCACATTTGGCCACTGCCACAGACCTAGAGGGATCAGCCCACCCTTAGAACAACAAAGGTCCCTAGCACCAGCCCTTCCTTTCTGGCCCCAGAAAGCAGAATCCTTAAAAGCCATGCACACCCAGGGTCACAGGCCTCCATGCCTAGGGAAGATACTGGGAATAGTGCTGGAAGGTGCTTCTCACAAAATCAGAGAGATCTACCAATAGGGAAGAGAGGAGGAAGAACAATGCTTTTCATCTGCTGGGGGCTTTCTATCTGTGCCTCATTACACGAACACCTCACTAACTCATGGAGTAAGAGCTGAGATGGGAATCTGTGGTCAGGGAAGGATGTATGCACAGTACCAAGAGGATCAATATCTCCACAGGACAGGAGGACATAGGCCCCTGTGTCCTTGTTCCTTCTGAAACAACCAGCCCAAGGGCCAGCTTGCGAAAAGGCCATTTTAGGGGATACACAGCAATTAGTCCAATCTCAGATCCCAGACAGAGGCACAGATGGAGGTGCTCACAGACCTTCAATTCCCCACAGCACGGAAACACATGAGAGCACAGATCAGAGAAGTACCTGGAGTTGATGTGGTGGTGGTGTATGTTGGTGTGGGCGTGGCTGTGCTTGAAGTAGTTGAAATGGGTGTGGTTGAGACAGGAACAGTTGGCGTTGTCTGTGAGGTGCTGCCACTGGTGGTGGGGGTGCTGGGGGTCAGCGTGGTCGTAGTGGTGGTGGTGGTGGTGGTGGTAGGGGTGGTACTGCTGGGAGTCTCTGGTGTTGGCGTTGGAGTGGTTGTTGATCTTGGAGTGGACACACTGGTCGTTGTGGGTGAAGCTGTGGAGGGTGTGGTGCTCGGAGTGCTTGGAGTTGGAAGACACTCTGGGCGGTTGGGGGTGCAGCAGACACTGATCTCATAGTTGAGGCAGACTGGAATTAGCGCTACACCTCCGGGCCGCTGATCTTTATTGTTACAGATGAGCCCTACATCAACACTACATTCCACTTTCTGCCCTAAATCTGCAATGGGAATGTTAGGGAATTTCTCTGAGCGGCATGAAACATTTTCAACTTTCGCACACTCCCAGGAGGGGTAGTTCTTCCAAATGTTCTCAAAGGTTTCATAGTCACCACTGTTCTTGTCGGAACCATTTGGGTAAGTCATGTCAATCCAGTCTGACCAGATGCAGTCACAGCCTGGGAGGTGACAAGAAGACAGACAATTAGAAACAGACAGGACAGAGACATCAATGCAGGGCACCAGCTCACACACAGCAGGTGCCTTGGGCATCCCCTGCATTCAACAGTGCTCCTCATGCTGCTACTGCACTCAGCCAACACTGGCCACAAGAAAGCTCCGTGGTGTGGCTAGGCCTCTCCTTCCTGGCCCTACAAACCACTCCAGGCCCAAATCAGGACACCTGCACTGATGAGTTCTGTGTGTGCCCCCCACAGCCAGGTCACATTGATTTGTATGGACCCTTGTGGGCAAAGGAACACTCGCACAAGAGAGACACAGGAGGCAGACTGGGACTAAGCAGAGGCTCCTGCCACTCTCAGCTTCTCAGGCCATGCACACCACCTCAATATCTCATGGACAAACTACGCACTGGGAAGGAACTTGACCACAGGGAAAGCAGGCAACAGGACACACGCTGCTGACAAAGCCTCAGCCGCTTCCTAGCAGCACAAAGATCGCTGGAGCCAAGCACCAACAGGAATGCTGGAAGAATCCAGCTGCCCAGAGCCTGTGTCTGTCAAAAGAGGTAATCTGCACCCTGACAACCTTGCCCAAACTATGCCAGCAATAGCCACGTAAGCTTCCTACAGCCCAAACAGCTGGTAAGTAGCAGCAATGGCCACATAGACAAAACAGCAGAGAAAGGGAAGAAGGTCTGAGCCACTGAGCCCAAACAGAGCCTGAATTTCCACTGCCACCACCTTTAGTCCCATTCCTATGGCACACCATGGATCCAGTGACTTCATTCTGCCCAGCTGAAGGACACTGTCCAATAACAGCAAAAGCAAGATTCCCATCACTTCAGTAGCTCTGTAAGCTGGGCACAGGCATGAAATAGCTCCTTGGAGCACTGTTGAGTCAGGGAAGGCAACTCCATCTCCTAAGGACCCCTAAATTCTTGTTCCTGATGAAATAGCCAGACAATGGGCCAGGTTTGGCCACAGGTTGCCCAGAAGTTACATCCATCCCTGATCCCTTCCAGAGCCACAAATGGAGGTGCTCATGGACCTTTACTACTCCCACAACAAGGACACAAATGACAACAGAGCAAGAGCATTCTTTGTTGGTACTGTAGTTGGAGGCACAGGGCTTTTGGTGGGAATTATTTGGTTTTGGATCATACTTTACAGACCTGGGGGGGGTGTTGTTGGAACAGTTGTTGTCGTTGGTCCTCTGGTGGTGGTGGTGGTGGGAGTGGTGGTGGTAGTGGTAGTGGTGGTTGTGGAAGTCTCTGGTGATGTGGAAGTGGTTGGCAATTCCGTTGTAGGGGATGCTGTGGTAGTTGTGCCTGTTAGAATCAGCAGGGACAGAGAAAACAGACAAAGGCACAAGTGGGACTCATTGTGAAGTGAACAGAAGCTGTGCATGAGGCAGCTGCCCCAGACGTAGACAGGTCAGCCCACCCTAACAGAACAAAGATCTGGCCCCAGAAAGCAGAATCCTTGACATCCATGCACAGAGACAGCCATGTCCCTCCTTGCCCTGGGAAGTGACTGGGGATGGTTGTGGAAGATGCTTCTCCCAAAATCAAAAAGACCAAGTAAGAGATGAGGAGGAGTAATGCTTTGGATCTGTCTGGGGCCTTCTATCTCTTCCTCATTACCTAAACTCCTTACTAAATTCTGGGGCAAGAGATGAGAGAGGAATGTGTGGCTTGAGTAGAAAGCATACACAGGAATATGTTCCTGCCTTATTGTCATAAGATTTCCACTGATTTGATATCAGCCCTCTGAAGGGCTTCTCAGAAGAGTAGTGGATCTCATCAGCCAATGACCACAGTTCAGAGGGAGGGACAGTCTGCAGAGTGAAACTGTTCCCAAAAGCCTGTCACAGAAATCCTTGCTTCCTGCATCTATAGACACTGGCATCCACTAGCACTGAGATTGCAAAGGAAGAGAAGACAGTGAAGAAAGTCTGGAATTTTTTTCCCAGAAAGCACCTGAAATTACAATGCCACAAGAATAACCCCAGTGCAATTTCACACCTTAAGTCCAGTGACTACATTCTTGACAGATGAAGGACAAGGTCTAACAAGAACACAAGATTTCCTATCAAATTAGCATCTCTTTAAGCCCAGCAGGAGTACCAACATGAAACACCTTGTTAGACACTTTTTGAGTAATGGAAGCCAAGAGCTTCTCACAAGGACCCCTGAATTCTCATCACTTCTGAAACAGTCAACCCAAGTTCCAGCTTCCAGCAAAGGACACTTCATGGGATGCACAGCAGTTACATCCATCCCTAATTCCACACTGAGGCATAAATGGAAGTGCTAACACATCTCCATTAGTCCCAAAGCAAGGGGATACAAAATCAGACAAGGCAGCAGTACCTGGAGTTGGTAGAGTGGTTGTAGATTCTGCTGTGGGTGTGGATGTGCTTGAAGTAGTTGAGGAGGTTGTTGATGATCCTGTAACAGGCGTTGTTGTCTTAGGGGTGCTGATGCTGGTGGTGGAGCTGGGGGGCATCGTGGTGCTGGCAGTGATGATGGGAGTTTCAGATGTTGTTGGTGTGGGAGTAGCTGGTGTTTCTGGCGTTCCTGGTGTGCTTGGTGTGGGTGGAGGTGTGCCTGTTAGACACAGCAGGGAAAGAGACAAAAAGACAAAGGCACAAAGGCATGAGTGGGACACAACAGGAACTCAACAGAAGCTGTGCATGAGGCAACTGCCACAGACATAGACAGGTCAGCCCACCCTTAGCACTGCAAAGGTCCCCAGAACCAGCCCTCCCTTTCTGGCCCTGAAAAGGAGACTCCTTGACATTCCTGCACAGAAAGTGTCATGGCCCTCCCCTCCTAGTGAAGAAATTAGAGATGGTGCTGAAAGGTGCTTCTCACAAAATCAGGGAGACCAGCCAACAGGTAAGAGATGAGGAGGAGCAATGCTTTGAATCTGGCTGGGGTTTCTATTTCTGCCTTATTATGTGAACACCTCAATAATTCACGGAATAGGATTTAAGAGTGGAAGCTGGGGTCAGGGAAGAAAGCATGCCCAGGAGTTGCCTGCCCTGATTGGCATGTGATTCCCTCTGTATTTCAATGTCAGCCTGATGTAGGGCTTTCCTGGGCACTAGTGGATCTCATCAGACAAAGCATTAGTCAAAAATTACAGTTCATGGCCAGAGGCAGTCTGCAGAGTGAAACTGTTCCCTCAAAGGCTGGCAGGAGAATCCTTCCTTCTTACGTATCTAACAGCTGACAAAAAAACTAACACTCAGAGGGCATAGAAGGTGTAGAAAGGGAGGAAAGTCTACACAGCTGAACCCAAACAGAGCCTGAAATGCCACTGCTACAAGACCAAGTCCCACTCCAAATGCACTCCATGTGTCCAGCAACTACTTTCCACCCAGCTGAAGGACACGGTCCAACAGCTGCAAAAGCAATGTTACCCATTGGTTCAGCATCTGTCTAAGCTGGGCACCACCGTGAAATACCTCCTTGGAGCACTGTTGAGTCATGAAAGACAAGACCTTCCCTCAAGAATTCCTAAATCCTTGTTCTTTATGAAATAGCAGCCCAAGAGCTAGATTTGGCCACAGGACTTTTCCTGGGATTCCTGAATTTACACATATCCTTGATCCCATCTAGATACACATATGGAAGTGTTCATGGACATCCACTACTCGCACAGCAAGGCTAGAAATGACAACAGAACCAGAGAATCTTTTGGCGATTCTGCTCCTGGGGGCAGAGGGGTTTTGGTGAGAATTACTGCTTTAGGGAACATACTTCCAGAAGTTGAGGTGGTAGTTGTTGTTGGAACAGTGCTTGGAGGGCTGGGGGTGGGGATGGTGGTGGTGGTGGTGGGAGTCTCTGGTGTCGAGGGAGTCGTTGTCGATTTTGGCGTGCTGGGTGCGGACGAAGTTGTGCCTGTTAGAAACAGCAGGGACAGAGAAAAAAGACAAAGGGACAAAGGCATTAGTGGGACTCAATGTGAACTGAACAGAAGCTGCACATGAGGCAGCTGCCACAGACATAGAGATGTCCAAGAGCCCATCCTTAGCACTGCAAAGGTCTCTAGCCCCAGCCCTCCCTTTCTGGCCCTGGAAAGGGGACTCCTTGTCATCCATGCACAGAGATGGTCATGGCCCTCCTTCCCTGGTGAAGAAACTGGGGATAGTTCTGGAAGGTGCTTCTCACAAAATCACAGAAACCTACCAATAGGTAAGAGATGAGAAGGAGTAATACTTTCCATCTGGCTAGGGCTTTCTATCTCTGCCTCATTACTTTGAACCCCTGACTAAATCCATGGTTAAGAGCTGAGATAGGAAGCTCTGGTGAGGGAAAGAAGCATGCACTGGAATGAGAGCACTAACAGGATGGGACAGGAGGACATAGTCTTAAGTTGTGCCGGGGGATGTCTAAGTTGGACATTAGGAGGAATTTCTCCAGAGAACAAATCATTAGACAATGCAATTGACTGCCCAAGGAGGTGGCAGAACCACAGTGTCTGGTGTCTTTTAAGGCAAAAGTGGATGTGGCACTTAGTGCCATGGTCTATTCTATTTGATATGGTGGTGTTCAGGCAAAGGCTGGACATGATGATCTTAGACATCTTTTCCAACCTAATTGATGCTGTGAATATATTCCCGCCTGATCATCATGTGATATCCTTGTGGTGCAATGACAGCCTGATGAACGACTTGCCTGGGCACTAGTGAATCTCAAAGGCCACTTTGAGTCCACAGCAAGGGGCAGTCTGCAGAGAAAAATTGTTCCCAAAAGCCTGGCAGGAGAATCCTTTCTTCCAACATCTATTACAACTGACGACTGTTAGCACTGACAGGACAAAGAAGGCAGAATGGAAAAAACTTGGCACAGCTGTGTCCAAACAGAGCCTGATATGCCACTGCCACTAGACCAAGCCCCAGTCCAATTGAACTCCATGGCTCCAGTGATTCCGTTCTGGGCAGCAGAAGGATGAGGTTCAAAAACAGCAAAATCAACATTACTCATCAGTTCAACTTCTTTCTAAGCTGGACACCACATGAAATGACTACTTGGAGATGTGTTGAGTCAGAGAAGCCAAGACCTTCTCCCCACGACCTTTGAATTCTTGTTCCTTATGAAAGAGCCAGCCCAAAACACCAGGTTTGGAACTGGCCATTTCCTGGAATATCTAGAAATTATACCCATCCCTGATCAGAGGCAAAAAGAGGTGCTTATGGACCTTCATTACTCCAAGAGCAGGGGAGTATATTAGAGCACAAAATGTAGAAGTACCTGGAGTTGGTGTGGTACTGGTGTATGTCGGTGTGGGCGTGGATGTGCTTGGAGTAGTTGAAACCGGTGTTGGTGATACAGTAACAGTTGTCGTGCTGGGGGTGCTGATGCTGGTGGTGGTGCTGGGGGGCATCGTGGTGCTGGCAGTGGTTGTCGATTCTGGTGTAGTGGATGCTGTGCTTGGTGTGGGTGGAGGTGTACCTGTTAGAAACAGCAGGGACAGAGAAAAAAAAGGCACAAAGGCATGAGTCGATAGGAAGTGAACAGTAGCTGTGCATGAGGCAGCAGCCACAGACATTGAGGGGTCAGCCCACCCTTAGTGCAACAAAGGTCCTTAGCAGCAGCGCTCCCTTTCTGGCCCCAGAAAGCAGAATCCTTGACTATACACAGCTGTGCCCAAAGAGAGCCAGAAATGCAAGCGTCACAAGACGCTTAGTTCAACTCCAATTGCACTCCAGGGGTCCAGTGACTACATTCTGGCCAACTGAAGGACACAGTCCAACAGTATTAAAAGCAAGATTTCCAGTCGTTCAGAATCTGTATAAGATGAGGCACCAGGATGAAATAGCTCCTTAGAGCACTGTTGAGTCAGGGAAGCCAAAACTACCTCCAAAAGACCCCTAAATATATGCTCCTTCTGAAACAGCCAGATCAAAAGGCCAGCTACGGCCACATGGCATTTCTTAGAATGCCCAGAAGTTACCCATCCTGGATCCCATCCAAAGCCACAAATGGAGGTACTCTCAGACCTTCAGTACTCCCAGTACGAGGTCAGAAATTAAAACAGAACCAGAAAAATATTTGTTGGTTGTGTAGTTAGATGCAGAAGAATTTGGTGGAAATTACTACTGCTGAGAACATACTTATAGGAGTTGTTGATCCAGTAACTGTTGTTGTTGTTGTTGTTGTGCTCGGAGGGCTGGTACTGGTGGTGGTTGGAGTCTCTGGTGTTGAGGGAGTCGTTGTTGATTTTGGTGTGCTCGGTGTGGGTGGAGGTGTGACTGTTAGAAATAGCAGGAAGAGAAAACAAAGGGAAAAAGTAATGAATGGGATTCAGTAGGAACTCAACAGAAGCTGCACATTTGGCCACTGCCACAGACCTAGAGGGATCAGCCCACCCTTAGAACAACAAAGGTCCCTAGCACCAGCCCTTCCTTTCTGGCCCCAGAAAGCAGAATCCTTAAAAGCCATGCACACCCAGGGTCACAGGCCTCCATGCCTAGGGAAGATACTGGGAATAGTGCTGGAAGGTGCTTCTCACAAAATCAGAGAGATCTACCAATAGGGAAGAGAGGAGGAAGAACAATGCTTTTCATCTGCTGGGGGCTTTCTATCTGTGCCTCATTACACGAACACCTCACTAACTCATGGAGTAAGAGCTGAGATGGGAATCTGTGGTCAGGGAAGGATGTATGCACAGTACCAAGAGGATCAAAATCTCCACAGGACAGGAGGACATAGGCCCTTGTGTCCTTGTTCCTTCTGAAACAACCAGCCCAAGGGCCAACTTGGGAAAAGGCCATTTTAGGGGATACACAGCAATTAGTCCAATCTCAGATCCCAGACAGAGGCACAGATGGAGGTGCTCACAGACCTTCAATTCCCCACAGCACGGAAACACATGAGAGCACAGATCAGAGAAGTACCTGGAGTTGATGTGGTGGTGGTGTATGTTGGTGTGGGCGTGGCTGTGCTTGTAGTAGTTGAAATGGGTGTGGTTGAGACAGGAACAGTTGGCGTTGTCTGTGAAGTGCTGCCACTGGTGGTGGGGGTGCTGGGGGTCAGCGTGGTCGTAGTGGTGGTGGTGGTGGTGGTGGTAGGGGTGGTACTGCTGGGAGTCTCTGGTGTTGGCGTTGGAGTGGTTGTTGATCTTGGAGTGGACACACTGGTCGTTGTGGGTGAAGCTGTGGAGGGTGTGGTGCTCGGAGTGCTTGGAGTTGGAAGACACTCTGGGCGGTTGGGGGTGCAGCAGACACTGATCTCATAGTTGAGGCAGACTGGCATTGGAGTTATACCTCCTATCTGCTGATCTTTATTGTTACAGATGAGCCCTACATCAACACTACATTCCACTTTCTGCCCTAAATCTGCAATGGGAGTGTTAGGGAATTTCTCTGAGCGGCATGAAACATTTTCAACTTTCGCACACTCCCAGGAGGGGTAGTTCTTCCAAATGTTCTCAAAGGTTTCATAGTCACCACTGTTCTTGTCAGAAGCATTTGGGTAAGTCATGTCAATCCAGTCTGACCAGACGCAGTCACAGCCTGGGAGGTGACAACAAGACAGACAATTAGAAACGGACAGGACAGAGACATCAATGCAGGGCACCAGCTCACACACAGCAGGTGCCTTGGGCATCCCCTGCATTCAACAGTGCTCCTCATGCTGCTACTGCACTCAGCCAACTCTGGCCACAAGAAAGCTCCGTGGTGTGGCCAGGCCTCTCCTTCGTGGCCCTACAAACCATTCCAGGCTCAAATCAGGACACCTGCACTGATGAGTTCTGTGTGTGCCCCCCACAGCCAGGTCACATTGATTTGTATGGACTCTTGTGCGCAAAGGAACACTCGCACAAGAGAGACACAGGAGGCAGACTGGGACTAAGCAGAGGCTCCTGCCACTCTCAGCTTCTCAGGCCATCACACCACCTCAATATCTCATGGACAAACTACGCACTGGGAAGGAACCTGACCAGAGGGAAAGCAGGCAACAGGACACACGCTGCTGACAAAGCCTCAGCTGCTTCCTAGCAGCACAAAGATCGCTGGAGCCAAGCACCAACAGGAATGCTGGAAGAATCCAGCTGCCCAGAGCCTGTGTCTGTCAAAAGAGGTAATCTGCACCCTGACAACCTTGCCCAAACTATGCCAGCAATAGCCATGTAAGTTTCCTACAGCCCAAACAGCTTGTAAGTAGCAGCAATGGCCACATAGACAAAACAGCAGAGAAAGGGAAGAAGGTCTGAGCCACTGTGCCCAAACACAGCCTGAATTTCCACTGCCACCACCTTTAGTCCCATTCCTATGGCACACCATGGATCCAGTGACTTCATTCTGCCCAGCTGAAGGACACTGTCCAATAACAGCAAAAGCAAGATTCCCATCACTTCAGTAGCTCTGTAAGCTGGGCACAGGCATGAAATAGCTCCTTGGAGCACTGTTCAGTCAGGGAAGCCAAAACTACCTCCAAAAGACCCCTAAATATATGCTCCTTCTGAAACAGCCAGATCAAAAGGCCAGCTACGGCCACATGGCATTTCTTAGAATGCCCAGAAGTTACCCATCCTGGATCCCATCCAAAGCCACAAATGGAGGTACTCTCAGACCTTCAGTACTCCCAGTACGAGGTCAGAAATTAAAACAGAACCAGAAAAATATTTGTTGGTTGTGTAGTTAGATGCAGAAGAATTTGGTGGAAATTACTACTGCTGAGAACATACTTATAGGAGTTGTTGATCCAGTAACTGTTGTTGTTGTTGTTGTTGTGCTCGGAGGGCTGGTACTGGTGGTGGTTGGAGTCTCTGGTGTTGAGGGAGTCGTTGTTGATTTTGGTGTGCTCGGTGTGGGTGGAGGTGTGACTGTTAGAAATAGCAGGAAGAGAAAACAAAGGGAAAAAGTAATGAATGGGATTCAGTAGGAACTCAACAGAAGCTGCACATTTGGCCACTGCCACAGACCTAGAGGGATCAGCCCACCCTTAGAACAACAAAGGTCCCTAGCACCAGCCCTTCCTTTCTGGCCCCAGAAAGCAGAATCCTTAAAAGCCATGCACACCCAGGGTCACAGGCCTCCATGCCTAGGGAAGATACTGGGAATAGTGCTGGAAGGTGCTTCTCACAAAATCAGAGAGATCTACCAATAGGGAAGAGAGGAGGAAGAACAATGCTTTTCATCTGCTGGGGGCTTTCTATCTGTGCCTCATTACACGAACACCTCACTAACTCATGGAGTAAGAGCTGAGATGGGAATCTGTGGTCAGGGAAGGATGTATGCACAGTACCAAGAGGATCAATATCTCCACAGGACAGGAGGACATAGGCCCCTGTGTCCTTGTTCCTTCTGAAACAACCAGCCCAAGGGCCAGCTTGCGAAAAGGCCATTTTAGGAGATACACAGCAATTAGTCCAATCTCAGATCCCAGACAGAGGCACAGATGGAGGTGCTCACAGACCTTCAATTCCCCACAGCACGGAAACACATGAGAGCACAGATCAGAGAAGTACCTGGAGTTGATGTGGTGGTGGTGTATGTTGGTGTGGGCGTGGCTGTGCTTGAAGTAGTTGAAATGGGTGTGGTTGAGACAGGAACAGTTGGCGTTGTCTGTGAGGTGCTGCCACTGGTGGTGGGGGTGCTGGGGTCAGCGTGGTCGTAGTGGTGGTGGTGGTGGTGGTGGTAGGGGTGGTACTGCTGGGAGTCTCTGGTGTTGGCGTTGGAGTGGTTGTTGATCTTGGAGTGGACACACTGGTCGTTGTGGGTGAAGCTGTGGAGGGTGTGGTGCTCGGAGTGCTTGGAGTTGGAAGACACTCTGGGCGGTTGGGGGTGCAGCAGACACTGATCTCATAGTTGAGGCAGACTGGAATTAGCGCTACACCTCCGGGCCGCTGATCTTTATTGTTACAGATGAGCCCTACATCAACACTACATTCCACTTTCTGCCCTAAATCTGCAATGGGAATGTTAGGGAATTTCTCTGAGCGGCATGAAACATTTTCAACTTTCGCACACTCCCAGGAGGGGTAGTTCTTCCAAATGTTCTCAAAGGTTTCATAGTCACCACTGTTCTTGTCGGAACCATTTGGGTAAGTCATGTCAATCCAGTCTGACCAGATGCAGTCACAGCCTGGGAGGTGACAAGAAGACAGACAATTAGAAACAGACAGGACAGAGACATCAGTGCAGGGCACCAGCTCACACACAGCAGGTGCCTTGGGCATCCCCTGCATTCAACAGTGCTCCTCATGCTGCTACTGCACTCAGCCAACACTGGCCACAAGAAAGCTCCGTGGTGTGGCCAGGCCTCTCCTTCGTGGCCCTACAAACCATTCCAGGCCCAAATCAGGACACCTGCACTGATGAGTTCTGTGTGTGCCCCCCACAGCCAGGTCACATTGATTTGTATGGACTCTTGTGCGCAAAGGAACACTCGCACAAGAGAGACACAGGAGGCAGACTGGGACTAAGCAGAGGCTCCTGCCACTCTCAGCTTCTCAGGCCATGCACACCACCTCAATATCTCATGGACAAACTACGCACTGGGAAGGAACTTGACCACAGGGAAAGCAGGCAACAGGACACACGCTGCTGACAAAGCCTCAGCTGCTTCCTAGCAGCACAAAGATCGCTGGAGCCAAGCACCAACAGGAATGCTGGAAGAATCCAGCTGCCCAGAGCCTGTGTCTGTCAAAAGAGGTAATCTGCACCCTGACAACCTTGCCCAAACTATGCCAGCAATAGCCATGTAAGTTTCCTACAGCCCAAACAGCTGGTAAGTAGCAGCAATGGCCACATAGACAAAACAGCAGAGAAAGGGAAGAAGGTCTGAGCCACTGTGCCCAAACACAGCCTGAACTTCCACTGCCACCACCTTTAGTCCCATTCCTACTGCACACCATGGATCCAGTGACTTCATTCTGCCCAGCTGAAGGACACTGTCCAATAACAGCAAAAGCAAGATTCCCATCACTTCAGTAGCTCTGTAAGCTGGGCACAGGCATGAAATAGCTCCTTGGAGCACTGTTGAGTCAGGGAAGGCAACTCCATCTCCTAAGGACCCCTAAATTCTTGTTCCTGATGAAATAGCCAGACAATGGGCCAGGTTTGGCCACAGGTTGCCCAGAAGTTACATGCATCCCTGATCCCTTCCAGAGCCACAAATGGAGGTGCTCATGGACCTGTACTACTCCCACAACAAGGACACAAATGACAACAGAGCAAGAGCATTCTTTGTTGGTACTGTAGTTGGAGGCACAGGGCTTTTGGTGGGAATTATTTGGTTTTGGATCATACTTTACAGACCTGGGGGGGGTGTTGTTGGAACAGTTGTTGTCGTTGGTCCTCTGGTGGTGGTGGTGGTGGGAGTGGTGGTGGTAGTGGTGGTGGTGGGAGTCTCTGGTGATGTGGAAGTGGTTGGCAATTCTGTTGTAGGGGATGCTGTGGTAGTTGTGCCTGTTAGAATCAGCAGGGACAGAGAAAACAGACAAAGGCACAAGTGGGACTCATTGTGAAGTGAACAGAAGCTGTGCATGAGGCAGCTGCCCCAGACCTAGAGGGGTCAGCCCACCCTAACAGAACAAAGATCCATAGCACCAACCCTTCCTTTCTGGCCCCAGAAAGCAGAATCCTTGACATCCATGCACAGAGACAGCCATGTCCCTCCTTGCCCTGGGAAGTGACTGGGGATGGTTGTGGAAGATGCTTCTCCCAAAATCAAAAAGACCAAGTAAGAGATGAGGAGGAATAATGCTTTGGATCTGTCTGGGGCCTTCTATCTCTTCCTCATTACCTAAACTCCTTACTAAATTCTGGGGCAAGAGATGAGAGAGGAATGTGTGGCTTGAGTAGAAAGCATACACAGGAATATGTTCCTGCCTTATTGTCATAAGATTTCCACTGATTTGATATCAGCCCTCTGAAGGGCTTCTCAGAAGAGTAGTGGATCTCATCAGCCAATGACCACAGTTCAGAGGGAGGGACAGTCTGCAGAGTGAAACTGTTCCCAAAAGCCTGTCACAGAAATCCTTGCTTCCTACATCTATAGACACTGGCATCCACTAGCACTGACATTGCAAAGGAAGAAGTGCTTCCTTGGAGCACTGTCAAGTTAGGGAAGACAGGACCTTCTCCCAAGGTCCCCTAAATCTTTGTTTCATTTAAGTAGCCTGGCCAAAAATTCCAACTTAGGCCACATGACTTTTCCTAGTATGCCTAGAAGTTACGCCCACCTGTGATTCCATCCAGAGCCACAAATGGAGGTTCTCATGGACCTTTACTACTCCCACAACAAGGACACAAATGACAAAAGAGTAAGAGCATTCTTTGCTGGTACTGTAGTTGGAGGCACAGGGCTTTTGGTCGGAATTACTTGGTTTTGGATCATACCTTCGGTAACTGTGGTGGTTGTTGGTGGAACAGTTGTTGTTGTCGTTGGTCCTCTGGTGGTGGTGGTAGTGGTGGTGGGAGTGGTGGTGGTTGGAGTCTCTGGTGATGTGGAAGTGGTTGGCAACTCTGTTGTAGGGGATGCTGTGCTCGGTGTGCCTGGCAGAAACAGCAGGGAGAGAAAGCAAAGGCACAAAGGCATGAGTGGGACTCAATGTGAACTGAACAGAAGCTGTGCATGAGGCAGCTGCCACAGACACAGATAGGTCAGACCACCCTTAGCACTGCAAAGGTCCTTAGCACCAGCCCTCCCTTTCTGGCCCCGGAAAGCAGAATTCCTGACATCCATGCATAGAGAAGGTCTGGGCCCTCTTTTCCTAGTGAAGGGATTAGGCATGGTGCTCGAAAGTGCTTCTTAAAAAATCAGTAAGACATGTCAGCCTGAAGAATGAAGCCTTCGCAGCCCCACCCAGAAAATGCCTCTACCAACAGGTATTAGATATGTGGTCTGCTCTTTTCTCTGGATATATTCTCTGCAGCAGAAACTTGAAAGTCCAAACTCTCCTAAGTAAGACCTCCTAGCAGATCAATGTTTTTTGTGATTGTGACCTGCCTTTAGTAGCCAATAGCCTTTTTTTTCTCCAAAGGCAAAGTAAGATCACACAGTACTTTTCTGGTAATACCTGTAGATGTTGAGGTTACTGGAGTGAAGACTGGTGGTATATACTCACTTGTGGAAGGCCCGTGTATAGGTGTGGTTGAAGTCCTGATTGTAGTGGTGGGTATTGTCTTGATGGTGGTTGAAGTTGTCGTTTGTGGTGTAGTAGGTGTAGTTATAGGTTCACAAGGTATTTCTTGCCACTCACAACAGTTTACTCTGATTTCATAATTATAGCAAAGTTGCCACATAGTTACATCTTGCTCATCATTTTTACAGATTAGCCCATATGTAACATTACACTGGACTTTCTGACCAAGTTCTTCTAAGCTCACATCAGGTTTATCCTTAGCCCTGCATTCAATTTTTTCAGGAGCTCTACATATTTCGTTTCCATGGTTTCTTATTTCCTCGTATGTTTCATAGTCACCATCACCTTCTTCAGGTTTGCTAACATCAAACCACTCAGTCCAATTACAGATCAGTCCAAAGCAAGGAGCTGCAAGAAAAGACAGAGATTTCAGACTTTATAGAGAACATCCTGAGAAGAGAAATTTTTTATTTTCTTCTATTAGGGATTAGATGACTGCATTGCAATTTGTCATCTTTCCAAAGAAAAGAGTTCTAAAATTGGTTCTGTACTACCAGTTCTTTAAACTGGAAATTTTGCATCAAAATAAAATCACCAAGCTGAAACCTTTAAAGATCCTTCTTCTCTCTATACTAATAACACTTTGAAATTATAAAAAAAATATTCATTTTTGTTTAAAATATATTTTTCTCAATTGATTGCCTTTAATTTATTCTTCCTTTAAATATTCCTTTGACATTTTTAATAACTTTGTTTTGTATTTATAACTTACTTGTAGTTACTGGATGGCTCGTAGTGGAAACTGAAATAGAACAAAAAGTGATTACTCCATCATTTCAAAAGAAATATAATAGTACTGTTTTGCTGACAGTCCTAACTAACATTATTTCTACTATCCCATCAGGATATTGTAAAGCTAACATGTTTTTCAGAAATAGGAAGGCACCCTGTACATTTATACTTACAATTTCTTTCATGAGAAATAAATCAATTCAAAATGCTAAAAGTCTTTCTTAGTGTGGTGTGATAAAACAACTCATAAATATGGCTCTATCTGTGTCAACTATAATCCCATATAATTGTACATTCTATATATAAAATATTTTCCGTAAAGAAAACAATTTTTAGATCACATTTGTATTGATAATTTACCTGTGGTGGTGGTGGTGGTAAGAGTGCTGGAAGGGAAGGAGGTTGAAATGGTTGTAGGTGAAGTTGTTGAAGGACAAGGCACATTCGTAATAACTATAGAACCATTTTCTGCACAAATGTATTCCAAACATATGTCGCCATCCTGTACTTTTCCCACAACTTCACCCACTTCATAACGTGTTCCATTGATGATACAAGGACACCCTGCAAGAAAGAGCTTTACTGTGAAATTTTTCTATTACCATGTAAGAGGCAGAGGCAAAATACTTATGGACAAGAGAGCATTTACAAGAGTCGTGTTTTTCAGAGCTGTACCTGGAGCTTAGATCTATCATATTGTGCTAATTAATCTTTACATTTAAAGCAATAGGACATATTTAATCAAGTCCTGAATAAAATGCCTGGTGGCACAGACTTAGAAAGTAGGTTTTAAAATGTTCTGAGAGAAATAATAATTGCATTTTAATAACTGACACTTCTATATTAATAACTACATGTTCAGGAAGTGCAAACTCCTGGTGAAATCCATTAGTTTGGATATGGGACATGGGGAGAAAAACTGAAGGGGCATGAGAAAAAGGTTGAACCAGAAGTACTAACAGCAAAGTTCAACTAAAGTGCTGGCAAATTTTCTTTAGTCACAACTTTCACTAGCACTGGAAAGAGTTATTCTAAATCAATACTAAGTCTTTTGTAGAGTCAGACAGAGCAGTTTAGGATGGTTTTTTTCTTTTTGTTTCCAGAAAAACCCAAATGTCATTTACCTGGGACTGGTTTACACTCTATGGATCCTGATGGGACACAGACACTAAAAGAAAAAATTTCAGAAGTTAAAATATTGCTGATGTTTTATGACACCTGTTAGCAGAGTCAAAAGCACAGAAACATAGATATTTGCCACTTGATCTTCATTCACACTACTGGATATTTTTCTGGGTATATTTTTTAGTATTGCCTACCATTTTTCTTTCAAATTAAGTCGTGACTTCCAATACAATTGCAAGTTGCAATACTGCAGTAACAATTGTTTTGCAGAGTGAACTTAACAGCTAGATCAGATTATTCTCTGGTCACCATGTAGAGCCAGAGGTGTAAGTGCTGTTATTGCCAACACTCTAAGCACATAGTTTGGACTCAACTTTCAATTTCAGATTACAGCGATGTGGAAGTCCCAGTTTTAAGTAAGAATACAAGGCAGAATAGCCCCCCTATTCCCAAAGAGTCATGGGAATTGAAAGGTGGTTTTAGAAGTTCATCCAGGTTTAATTATTATAATTTATGACAGTTGACAGGTATAACTAGTGAATTTGCTACTACATTTATTGTAATAACACTACCAACCTGAAATCTGGATTATTATAGGTTTGGAAAATTATTAAATACAAGAATACCAGCTCTTCAACTGAAGTTTCTGAGGCCCAGTAACATAAATGAGGGACTCAGCATACACAAATTATTTCCTGAATTACTGCAAGTAATTTTTATATACCATATTGTACAGTTGTCTTTGGCTACTTCTTGCCCAGGAGGTACATGGGTTCCATCCTCGAGGTAACATCCACATTTATCTTCAGTCACACATTCCTTTGTCTCTTCATTATAAATAGGCTTGTCCTTAGGGCATCTGGGGTAGCAGCCTAATGATGACAGGTAGAACAGAATACAGGATGAAGAAAAAGTACAAAAAGTTAACTCAGTGATATGTTACCATCTGAAGGTAAATTATTCTCACTGAATTGAGCACAGTGAAAGAAATCTAAAACTTCCCATTCAAATCAAACCATGGACGATTAGCCTTTCCAAAAGACTTCAACAGTTTTCATTGATAATACTGGGGTGATGAGGATTAAGTAAGAGGTTTTCTTTACAAAAACTAGTGAAGTTTCTTTTTGTTAATTCAATGCCTTAGAGAAATCCCTAATTTATACTCATTTTTATGGGCAGCTAGTAATATTAAGACAAAAAAACACCCCAATTTTTGTATAGATCACTCTATTGCTAATACTTTTGTGAGGAATATGGAAGTAGATTCACTAACAAACAGGTTTTTCACTGCATTTCTTGGAATATTAGACCTTGTTTATATGCCTTGAATATATCAGGTATCTTTACTCAAACAGACAATTTATCTGTGTTTTTCCTAACCCTTGGGCAGAGATCTAAACTTCAATGCAAACGATTAATTGACTGTCAATTCTCATTCCATTTTTCATGTGAATGCACTTAAAAATATTATTCTGATATTATTATCATATCTCCTTTCTCCAAATAACCTCTTATTAAGTCCAATTATTAAGGAAATAATAATAATAATAATAATAATAATAATAATAATAAGAAGAAGAAGAAGAAGAAGAAGAAGAAGAATATGAATATGAATATGAATAATATAATATGAAGTCCTCTTTATACTGTACTGGAGTTCCAAATGGCCTTTACACTGAAGCACCATGTAATTAGCTGGTACTTACACTGCCAGACTGTACTTAAGATGTCCTAATAAAAATAGGTGTGCTCTATATTTCTAGTGAAATTAAACAACAAAAATCATTCAGAAAGATACTTGGATATATAATAATCTGCCTTCTGATACTTCCCAAATCTTTCTAATAATTATTTTAAAACACAGAAGTTTGTTGGGTTTTTAAAAAATGTTTTGGTTAGGGATTTTTGTTGATTTTTTAGTAGGTTTTGTGGTAGTATTTTGGTTTGTTTTGTTTCTCTTGAGTTTTGGTTTGTTTGATTTTTTTTCTTTTCATTTTTTTACCAGCAGTTCAAAGGAAAGTCGAACTCAAGGCATTTCTTGCCAGTCCCTAAACTGGAGATAAGTGCTTCCAGTCCAGACCAAAAAGACTTTATGGCTAAAATTACAGGTTTTTTCTCCAGCTTTACCATGTGGTAAAACAGAAGCTACTTGTAAAATCTTTCACATTCTTGGATCATTGCAGTCCTTTTAATGTGAAATTCCTGTTCCATTATCAACCACAAGGACTGTCACCTACTAATATCTCATCTACAAAGGAAAGAGAATCTCTATTAAGAATCCAATATATAGCAGCATCAGTGTGTCTGCTATGAAAGATGTTTTCCAGTGTAAAGGTAGGTAAATGTTGCACACTAATCTAGTAAAGGCAAGATGATCTGGTACATAAAAAATGATAAGGTAAAAAACGCCTGACTATCAGTGACTTGCTTCTTTGCCATATTAAAGATTTTCCTGCTTTTGAAATACCTTTGCATGGGATTCAAAATAACCATGATGTAATAATAATGCGTGTTTCAGGATACTATCCAAGCAGAGACTAGTTTTGTGGCTGACAGCAATGTAACTATCACCCATTGAGGTTAATAAATAATAAATTACATTACAGGAAACATCTATGTAAGACTGGAGGCAAACTCAATATAGCAGATTTAGGAACATCTCATCAAGGTGACTGACTAGTCCATAATTATTGCAAGATATCTGAACAAAGTTATAGAAAACACAATACAAAATGGCAAGGAATTTATTACCTTCCAGTAGTGGTATTGTAAAGTTGGTGCTGACATTATTGATCATCCTGCAGGTTGTGATATTACTGCCACAAGGCTCATAGTGCCAGTCACACTCATTGCGAGGGTTGTAGTAGTCACAGAATATGGCTGATGAGAAAAGAGAGAAGTTGATTAAAAACAAGGTCGCCAGAATGCAGTTCTGAGCAGGCCTTCAAAGGTACAAGCTGCATCAATCTACAAGTTAAGCTGGCCAAATTTCTCTTGAGGTACAAGCTACTCTGCTGAAACTTAGGATACATCAAAACACCAGTGCCCAAGAAATTTTTAAAATTCAAGCCACTGCATAAAAATGCTTCAAATTATAAAGATTTAAGATATAAAGATTTTTTTTAAAAATAATTTTAGTTTAAAATTAAAGGTATATCTCTGAGAGTATTTTTCTTCTGTAGCTACTAGCAAACTCCTAAATATTTTTCCATTTTATACAAAATATTTCCATCTTGCTGTACCACACAGGCTGAAAATCCAAGAGGAAACATATGAGCCGTTATGAATACAACTTAAATTCAGCTTAGATGACTAGAGACAGAGGAAGGAGCTTTTATTAACTTATATATCAGAGCAGAATGAAACTTAGAATTTTTGTTTCACTGGCTTCTTACACTTAAAAGCTCCAATTAGTCCAAATTCTGAATTTGAATTAAGTTTTTAAAGTAAAAAATTGTATATTTCTGCTACTTAGAATCTCAACATTTTGATTTGAGTGCTTTTTGGGTAATGTTAATTTAAATAATATTTTACGTTCATTTATGGTGTACTGGTATGAATACTACCATCACTAATGGACACTGTTTAAAATACATTACACTGATAAGGTTCGGTGCTAAAGCATGGGAGTGCTATATACTTCTAAAATCAAATTCTGAGTAATTTGAAGAACTGAGAGAGGAGAGAGATCGAGGAAGAGAAAAAAAGAGAAAAAAGAGAAAAAAGAAGAGCCAGGCTGAACAAAAGAGAGTTGAGATATATAAATTTACTAGCCCTGGTGTTCCCTGATATGATGAGAAAAGATTTCACCAAGTAGCCAGCATGACTTTGCAGTGACAGTACTAATGATGTATTTGACTGGCTTTCTGACAGCAGCTAAAAGATGCAGCTGTGTTTATCTGTTACTCACGGCAGATATCAGGAGTTCTCCAGAAAACACAGGCCTCAGCCTTGATGCACTCTTGGGCGTACGCTGCAACTGCAGAGCAGAAGCACTTCACAATCTCCACCACTGTCACAAGAGCAGGCATCATGAACACAAGCTTCATAGAAAGGAAGTGGGTCCACCTGTCAGGGAAAGAAATGATAACCCAGTTAATTTCATTAGTTTTCAAACTAATATGTTTGAGAGCTCTTGGTACATGGGAATTGATATGGCCAGGAATGAGATTGTGTGTAAGAGTTACCAAATCATAAACATTTACAAGCTTGAAGCTGCTCAGTATATTCTGGGGAATAACAGACTTAAAATAATAGAGCTTCTTCGTAAGTTGCTATGACTGAAAAAACAAAGTAAGACTCCTTGGCAGTGCTCACATTTCCTAGTAGAGTTCCATTTTTGTGCTCTGAAAACCAAGTTGAATTGATGCCAGTGAAGTTATCTTCCAACAAGCTTTGCCAACCAAATGCTGAACAATGTCAGAAAGGCAGCATTCACAGCAAATATGAAGCATATAATTTATTGCCTGTCAGTTTTTGGAGTTTATCCAATGACACATTTTTAAAAAGCTTTTTTTTTTTTTTTTTTTTTTGTTTGAGACTGCAAGAGGAGAAACTTAGACTGGATTTTTGCTGTTGAAGTAAATCACATGGAAACATACAGTAAATTAATTAAATTAATAATTGTTTGTGACTTCTCCACTGTGAGTTAAGAAAAAACTGTTGTCAATATTACCAAACATCAGGAAAGAGATGAGAAACGAAGAGCAGTACTCTCTGTGCACTGTACTCTGGGAGCTGTGAGCTGTCACAGTGTTTGCTGTGGCAATTTGGAGGCACAGTACCACAGCATCTTGTCTCTCTAAACTGTGTGATGTCAGTGGTGCCTAAGAAGATCTTTTTGTGGATTGAATACTACAAGCAGTAGCCTCTTCAACAGTCACCTTTCATGTTTAGTATGAATTTCCATCAGGAGATGGGTCTGATGGTTGTAAGGTCCTTCAGCACTTGTAATACTGACAGTCTCTCAACAAGAGATGGTGCAACTGCAGCAAACAAAGACCTGTTCAGGATACATTTCTGAAGCTAACTTGAGAGTAGTAGCAGTGAAACTGTGGTGATGAATATTGTACAGCTGGGGCTGCCACCACCACTGACACAGTCCCATTGCCACAGACTCAGACTACTTTGACTAAGGCCACATGAAATGTGCTGACATCTGTAGCTGTACCGAAGAGTTAATTGAAGACCACTCTATTTAACCATCTGTTCATTCATTTCTGATGGTCTTTTTGGTTCTGCATTATCAGAAATGCACTGTGCTGTCCCATCACCTACTGTCTTCTACAAACCTTGGAGTGACAAATTTCGAAGACTTGGCTCTGGATGATGCTGCATTCTTTCTCTGCCCAAGATTTCCGGTGTGGTTTCAGATCACAGGGCTTAATCTCTTTTGTGACATCTGGGCACATGGGAGATTGTTTCCAGGAATTTCCAAAAATCAGAGGATTAGAGTCCTGCAGTCCACTCCTTGTTGTAAAGTCATTGTTTGCCTTGTCATCAAAGTTGCCACACAGACCACACACTTTGCCCTGGAAAAGAAAATTGAGTTTTTAAATATAATATGGAAGTGAGAAACAGGCTCTGGTAAAGTAAGAGCAAAACACTGACATGAAAAGCGACAAATTACTGTCTCTGTAAATGATGACTTTCATCTTTACTGTCAAATCATTTGTACAGAAAATAAATTTTTATTTGTCCATCCTCAGCAAATTATTCAGTTGCCTTGTCTTCCCTCCTTGAAATAAATTATTTCCATATCTCTGTCTCCATATCCAATTACAGATATTAAAGAGTGCCCAAGCCTCTTAGAGCTGAGAAGAATTATTTATTCTCTGTTCTTCTCAATTTATCATAACTCACCTATTAATATAATTCTGAGGTAATTAATTTTTGCTCAAAGCTGTTTTTATTAAAAGTTTCTAACATAATGAAAACAATTTCTTCATTCATGGAAAAGAAATTACAGGGATCCATTTTTCTTGAAAGAAAATTTATCAACCTGTTCTCAATGGTGAATTTTTGGTAGTGCTATTTAAGGTTCACCAGTCCCCTCAAGAAACAGTATGTCACTGTTTGCACAATGCCTCAATATTCTCCAATTCAGCATGCTGAATTTCAAGAACCAGAACCATGGCCATACATTGCATAGGAAGTTTGGTATAAGACAGGGCTGAGACTGCATGTAGGTTTCCAAGCACATGTGCAGCCCGTCCACATCCCCTAAATTATTCTGGATGATTGGCTATCAATACTCAGAAACTCAAGAGTATTGCCTGTTTATCTCTATCAGAGTTACATCCTATGAACTCTGTGCAATACATTGTGATAGACTGTATGAAACCTCAGAAGTGCTTCTGCAAGCTGTGATGGTAATAATGCAAGCTAATCGTCAGAGCATCGAGGATATAGGAATTAGACAAGGAGTCAGAATAAAAAAAACATTTATGTTTCCTTGTCTATTCACAATACTACTTCAGAAAAAGACAGACAGGCACTAACTTTGTAATCAGGGCTCAGTTTGATGAAAACAGTAGTCTTCTTGTCCCAGATCAGCATCACACCATTGCTAGCCTCAATAACCAGATACAGCCCGACTGTCCTGTTCCAATACTGCACATCATCACCAACATCTCGCTGAATTTCTTTGTACTCTTTGTTCTCCAATTTCAGTTCAGTTTTCTGAAAATAGAAAAATAGAAATATTGTAACACTAACTTCTATGATGAGACAAAATATTAGAAACTTGTAACAATGCAACTCATTCTGACACCAATAGCTCAAACTCTGGGATGACTTCCAAGATGGCAGGGAATGGTGTAGCACTTCTGTTTGAGAGGTTTTTCATCACCTGAGAATCTAAACCTTTACAAAATAATTTGATAGGGCTTCTAATGTTTGTTACAGCTGCTTTTAGGGGCATGACTTTGGAGCATTAAATTTTTGGTAAATGATTGATTATTGATATGTACTGACTATCACCACTCACCCCTAGGAACATTTTGATAGCCTTTGAGCAGGTGACTCCTGTAGTTCCACAAGGGACATTCTCTGTGATGATACTGAATGAGCCACTGGGATTTTTGTCGCCACAGAAGTCCTATTGAAAAAGAGAAAGAAAAGAACATGAGAAAATCAGGCAGAATATTTCATTGTAGTTCAATCTCGTAATAATTGCAACCATTTAAATCTTCACAATGTATAAGTAGTTACTGCTCCTTCAAAGATATTTCCCTCACTTTGTTTTATTTCCCCATTCTTCTTCCCAGGCTGAGACTGTGTTAACTGTTCATATGTATGTATGGAAGTATGTATATATGGCTGTGCATCTGTAGAAATATGTGTGTGTAGGATCTCACATTCATCCTGACAGAATGTGTGAACACCTTGGGAACAATGATGGCAGGCAATAAGGAATGACAAAACCAAAGAGGAAAGTAGATTTTTAAGGCAATCAAATTCCTTTTCAGCCCTCCTGATGAGCATTACCTGAGCAGCCACATATTCACAGCTCCCATCAAAGTCATAGAATTTCCCATCAAAAGTGTTATAATGGCCACTTCCATATATCATGCAAGTCCCATAGCACACGTCATCAGTGCATTTCCAAAGCCCTTTCTGGCAGGTGCTATAAGAGAGCAGAGAAGTTGAATTTTCAGATCTCACCAATAGTATGCAGTTTGAAAAACTGCAGAACAAGCCAAGCAGCTGCCTCATATAATGTGATAATGTGCAAAAATCCAAGCCTCTACTTCAATTGTTTAGCTTTTTTTTTAAGCCTATAATATGACTTTTTACTCTGTTGAGCTACAATCTTTAAATCTGATAGCATTTCATTTTTAAAAACAGGTGAATTTTCCCAACAAGAGATGCCTCCTGAAAACAGAGGTAACTATTACCCCCATACTTTCAGCAGAATCTTTATTTGCTGAGTTGGCAGTAAGTATTCCTGAAAATTAAGGATGATATTCCAGCTTTTGCAGCTACTGTAGTACATAAGCCTAGACATGATATGAATATACTGCATAGAATATATTCTAGAAGAGAATATTTACTTATAACTCACCAAGTGTTGCAGTCCACTTTTATCTTGTGTCCAGAAGAATACAACTCATTGTTATGAATGCATGGGCAATCTTTTTGCTCAACACAGCCCCCTCTGCCATCATCAAATAGACCTTCAGGGCACACACAGCCTGAGACACACTCTGCCTGGAACTAAGGAATATAAGGAGAAATGGTTACCTTATGATAAAGCACTGGGTCTTAATTCTACTTTATCCACAAGCACTCTTTAAAAACTGCATTTACAACCACATAGTCTTATATTGATTACTTTTATAAAGTTCTTTTTTTCTAGGTTTCTAATGTTTTTCTTTTCTGTTTTGATTTCTAAGAACCAAAATTCTTTTTCACCTGGAAATTACCACTCTACTGAAGCCACAGTAAAGAGAAAGAGGAGGAGGAAACCATAAGTGGAATCATCATGAAAATGGCAACAGATTAATATCATGGGGGGGGGAAAAGGGTTGATTAAACCAAAGAGAAAAAACTGTATTTGCTGTGTAGCGTCATGTCATGCAAAGAATACAGAATAAAGAAAGCAAGACAGAAAAGTTGAATACATACATGATCAGTTTGAGGAGTATGACAGCTAAGCTGTAGAGGTGTTTGCGAACTCCACTTTGAGGATGCACTGCAGTCAAAGTATGTCTTGTTGGAAGAACATTCCTCTCCACCTGAAAGGTACATTGTTGGTTTAGATCATCAAGAAAAGGCAAAAGAAATGTGAATGAAAGGTGGTAGTTTCTGAGACAGAAATCTCAGTCTATCGTTATGAAAAAAATAACCTCAGTGAAGAGAGGACAAAGCGAAAATGTGTTACTGTTTTACATAAAGAGAAAAAAAACATGCTAAACAAGCACATGGAAAATTCAAAAGGAAAGTAGGTTTGGGAGGTTGGTTATGGGTTTTATTCTAGTTTAGTTTATAGAATGTCACTTACTTCTCATTCTTATTTTCACTGAAGTGCACTGGATCTTAGCATTTCGGCAAACACTAGAAAAGGGAAAAGTAGAAATTTAAAAAAAAAAAGCAAGCTCAATATCTTCAATTTAAGTCTAAGGATTTGTTTATATAGATTTGAGAGAATTTATTAAAGATGTCCTGCATAATTTCTACTGAAATTTCAAGGTCAATTCTATTGAATCACACTCATTAATTTTTTCATTGGAGAAAAAGTGTAGCAAGATTTTAGGCATAATGCACAGAAAGGTTATAAGGAATGACAGCTATTCTATTAATCTTTAGTACTATGTTTTATGACAACTCAGGAATTAGATAATAATGACACAGATAATAGTGATAATTTAAATCAAAGCCTCCATTTAGATACACAGTGTATTTTCATGCCTATTGAATTTATATGCTGCAAATGAGTTAACCTATATGCTTCTTCTGCTGGATAAAAGAAGACATTTCACAGTTTGCACTGATGACTCAGGCAGCAAACCATTGCCAGAGATCATTGCAAAATATAACAGAATCATTAATGTTGTTTTCAAAAGCTTATGCTACAGTAAATACATATCAAGGATAGGCGACTTTCCTCCAGTGGAAAACACAAGCAATCCACATCTGCTAGAAAAGCAAACATAACATATAGCTGGCCTTTTATCTTCCTTTCACCCTTCTGCTTAACAAAGCCTTATTTAACACTGCAGCTTCAGAATACCATTTATCTGTGAAGACCAGTACTCACACCTCTGAAGCAAGCTGCACTTTTTAATTATTGGTAAATTGCATTGCAACAGGATAATGCTTTGCTCAGCACGAAGATGTTGTGAAATGCATTACAACTACTCATTATAGTACCAAAAAACCTAAGCACCTTACACCTAACAAGCAATTTTTAAAGGGCTTTTTCCCCACAAAAAAGAAGCCAAAATAAAACATACCAGCGTTCTCCATCTTTTGTGAAATATTCCCCAGGTTTCAGGTATGAGCCCTTGTAATAACATGGGCACTGGGAGATGGGCACGCAGTTATCCTGGTTATCCAAGTATGTATTGGATGGGCAGCCACAGCCATCCACAGGAGCAAAGTCTTGCAAGCAATACTTTTCACCATCAGCAAGGGAACGACAGGTTTGCTGGCACATTGTAAGATTGTAAAGGAAGACTTGATTTCCTGAGCAAGAAGAAGCTTCGCTGCCTGGAGGGAAAAAAACCAAAGTGATATAAAAGGGATATAGGATGGACAATTTGGCCTTGACTTTTCCATTCTGGTTTCCTTGGCTGTGCCTTATGTCGTGATAAAAATATTCCCTTAGATCTTATTAAAGTACAAAAATATCAGAAGTCACAAGTAACACTAACCTAACTTTACCAGTTGAAGACTTATTTTTAACTGCTGCTAATAGTTTATACTTTCATACCCCTATTTGTTTCACATACTGATAATCAGATAGAGAGCACAATACAATAAACTCCTAGTCTCAAACATACTAACTGTTGATGAAAAGCAAGCATGATCAGAAACATAGACATTGATAAACAAATGCATGGTAAGAGCCCTGATGGCTGGGATTCCATTAGTAAATGGAATTATATTAGCTAGATTGGGGGAAAGAAGATGGAAGTTAAAAACATTGCTTTCTACTTTTACGTATAAAAAATTCAAATTACACCTGAAGAATATAACATGAATTAGTAAACATTTTCAACATTGTCTCTTTTAGGTCCATTTGACATTTCTAAGATACTCCAAATCCCTTAACAGTGAGATCACTGACAACCAACTTCAGAGAGAACGTGCTTATTTCTCATGGTTAATTATTTCCACAGGGATTACTGTGCCACTACTTACTGCAGACACTATTTCTCCAGTTTCCCAGTATGATCCCTTTGAAAGCACAGGCTCTTGAGTAAGAGGACAGGGCAGCACACAAACATTCTTCATTATCTTCACAGAGGCAGGTGTCATATTTACATTTCTGAAAAAAAAAATAAGATCAAAAGGGTCAATAAGTCCCCAGGAAATCAATGGGCAATTGTAGCTTGATTGCTACAAAATGTCCTGTCTGCTTTTCCTGATGTTTTTTGTGTGAATTCCCATGACCAGAGAACAAGAAAGAACGGATAAACACCAGAAAGTTAAAGTGCCGCTTCATTTCATACACAATGAAAATATTTGGATGCTTATTCTAACCTAAGCCAAGCCTCTTGAACCCTAAAAAGGCAGTCAGCCTCCTTAAAAACACCTTTTTTAAAGAATATTGATACCATTCGTTCTCAGTTACTAATTAGAAATGCAGAGATCCACAAAAGCTAGAATAATAAAGGCAAAGTATTATCCATGAAGACCATGAAGTATTATCTATGAAGACCTTTACAACATTTGACTCACACTAACTTCCAAGTATAAGTAATGATTTTGGAATTCTTTTTCCTCAGGTAAGCCTAACTTACTACTCAACAGAGATGAGCACAGGAGAATGGAGAATCTGGCAGGAAAATGATTTGGTGTTACATTCCAACCAATATATGGTTGGAATTTTCCCCCTCACTTTATAGAAACTAATGTTTAAGGGTAAGCCTAAACTGTGAACATACACATGCAGCTCTTGAATCTTCTTTTCAGTCCAAATATCCAAGCCAATAAAAATGTACATGAAACACAAAACGTAAGAAAGCAAAAGAAAAAATGTACATTTTTATTCAGCAGCAGCCCATAAGGAAGGATCTCATCACAAAAGATACTTTGGATGCTGTGCTGCTTGAATCAGTCAATACAAAAACTTCAGCACCTCTTATGGACAAACTACTCACTGATGTCTCAAATGTTTAAACAATGATAAATTACAGTTAACCATCTGAAATAATACAAAAAGAGTGCAAAATTACAATACCTTATAGTATTCTGAAGGATCAATGGCTGAGTGACATCTTGCAAAAGGACCCTTTGGGTTTCTCAGCAAAGAACACCAATGCTCAGCATAATTTGCTGCAAAGAAAAAAAGAAATTCATCATATTTCCTTATCTTCCCTGTGCCTAGTTATGCTGACACATAAATGCAGTGCAGCAATACAAATGAGAGAACTGTGTGCATTTTGGGGACTGGAGAAACTACATGCAACCACCATACATGCATTTCTAATCCTCAATTCAGAGACATGCAATCATAAAATCAAAATTTACAACTTCTGCGCAGGAATTGTGACAGCTCTTTCCATTTGGGGACCATAAAGTTAAGTTAAACATAACGATAGATAATGCTAGGAGATACAAGATGTCTTTGCAGATAATGCAAATTAATGACTGTTGTTTCCATTCTTCCACCTTAGGATTCTTTTACAATCACCCCTTAAATTTTCACTTCAGTTTGATGAAATGTTTGTATGTATACATACATGCAGATATTAATTATTAATTTTACAGTCTTGTAAAAAATCTTCAATGCCTCACTACAACTCTTACATGCCTGTTGCAGTAACACACAGCAGACACTGCTCACCCTGGTAGAAGACAACTATTTGACTTATTAATGCGCTTACCACTCTCAATGCTGAGACTGCAGGGGTCTTCCAGCTTTTCTACCTGGTCTGAGCAGGTGGACTGTGCTTTCCATGTGTTAGCAAAGGCAGATCCTGTAGCCTCAATCAGCCCACTGGTTGTTCTAAAGTCATCACCTTCCATTCCGTTGAAGTTTCCACAAAGACCTATTTGAGAACAAAGTAAAAACTTCATATAAGCATGACTTACTCTCATACTGAAAGGTCAAAGGAAAGGGACAACTGGTCACAAACATTAGAAACAGCTGATTATCCCACATAAATTTAATGCATACTATAAATACTGAAGTTTTAGAAGCCCTGTTTTAAATCTCCAATTTCTAGAATAGTAATCATGAAGATATTTGTGCTTCAAGAGATTACTACCCTAACCCATATTTTTTATGCCTTCTGATGATATTGAAACCACAAAATACACCAAAAACCGGTTTTGTGGATAGTTAAGAATTGAACTTAACACTAAAGTAAGGAATATTCTAAGAAACACCTATGTACTGGCACCAGAGTGATAAGTCATTTCAATATCAAAAAATAAAAACACATTTCTAGTTTGCTTGAGTCGATTTTCTTTCTGTTTTCTCCCCTTGAATCAACAAGTAGCATGAGTTATCCCTCATATAAAGAATACATGACTATTCAGCTGTGGAACAGCATGGCTTTGCTTCCCATTTGTATAGACACTTGCCTTGAATTTTTCCTTTAACTGATTGATCCACAGTCACAAACAGCTGCATGACTCGAAACAGCTGGATCTGCATCTGAAGCCCAAAAGAAGTTTGTACAACAAAGTAGTTGGAAGATGGCTTGAATACTGAGAAGCTGGCTGAAAAACAAAACATGAACTGTTGCAGTAAACAGACACACACAGGCTGCCAAAAGAAACACTTCTTATTTTTATGTATCTATATTCTTATATATAATCTATATACATAGATTCTCATGTATCACCCAGCATTAAATCTCTGAGACCAGGATCAAATTAATTCTTTTTCCTTTAAAAATCACTGGCCAACTAGATATGATGCTGGTCCTCAAAAATTTAACAAGTTGATTACTTATAAAGATTGGTCTCTGGGATCAGAACGAAATGGGCATGCCCACACCATGTAGCCAGGTTTGGAAAGTGCTAAATACCTCTCTTCCACTTTTGCCTCAATAAAAATACACCTCTATAAGATAAATCAGGTGTGTGACACTTGACATACAAGGCTGTGTCCCTTACCTGACACATGAGGCACATTCACCGTCATGTCATTCAGGAGCACGCTGCCATCTGATCTGAAAACCACCACCTGTGTAACAGCAAATGGAATCAATGAGCTTCCAGGGACTGAGGAAAATGAACTAACACAAAGAAAATTAACAGGAAGGACATTTTACACATTTAGGCTCTCTGTCTAAAACTCCACATTTTTTAAAGGAAAAAAATCTGTCTGAAAATTGAACATGGCAGCAGCCCTATAGGGTACGCGTAAGGTTTTATCTTGCTATTCAGCGTTTCTCTTAACATCTGCCTGAAAAAAATTCATAGCAATAATGAAATTAAAAACTCATTTATATTGGGCACTTTGGTTTCAGCAAGTAGAAAAAAATTTTAGGTCTTCAGAATCTGTAGCAAGTTTTTATTCCTTATAAAAGCATGTGCCACAGCTTCTATGTGATGGTTAATATTATTCTTACATGGTGAGAAAGCCGTTTATTAAACTTCTTCAAAAAATGCTACTCTATACAATAGAAACATAAATTTTTTGGGGTTTTATTTGTTCTAGTAATGCTGACAAGGACATGGAAGCCCAAAAATATGTGAGGAAAATCATGTGTATATGTATGTAAATTATATATAGAGATAGTCTATATATTCTCATAAACAAAGAGAATACTAAAGTAAATATTTGAGAAGGGAGGATTGTACCACCATACAAAGACCTTCTTCTGAAAAAGACTCAATTAGATATATAAAATCATATCTGAATTAACAACAATTCTGTGAGAGGAAGAAGAATGGTACTCCTGCTTCCAGACACCTGGAATCCTGTGAGAATAATCATATCGCACAGAGCAGAGTAAAGAAGAGGGGGAAATGTCAGTTGTTTTGTGTCTTACATTTTCTTAAGTTTAGGTCTATTTTGAATTCTCAGGTCAGAAATATGAGCTGTTTGTCAGTCTGTCTGAGATTCCTTATCTATCCATAATAATGACTCCAAAAGAATAAGGTATTGCCCCACATTAAGGGAAATATGTTAATTTTCAACATATCTAGCAAAATCCACAGAACGTCACTTACATTCTTTTTGTTATCTGCTAACAGCACAACAGTCTTTAAGCAGGTCTGTTTGTCTGTGGAGCCACAGGGAGCCAGCTCTGCCAGGAGAGCATAATTCTCATTTTCAGTACCCTACAATCACAGGAAAAGAAATGTCCATTAGTCAAATAAAAAAAATCTCATGAGATTATTTCCACAACAAAGGCTAAATTTATCAGTTACAGTAACCTTCCTAGCTCAACAAGATTTTCCTCACTCTAGAAGAATGGACACCAGATATTTTAGGGATGAATGAAACATCTGCCTACCTCTTTTCCCCACCTGACTTCGACACTCAGTAATAACTATTACAGAAGTGGTCAAGAACTTCTAATCCTGAGACTTTTTGATTTCTTATATACAAAGGACTCCACTGGATAATGACAGCATAGGGAGTCTTCTCTCTCACCAAGTTAATCACCCACTGCAATAAGTCCCCAGCTTCCCCATAGGGCTTTTACAGCTAAATCCTGAATTTTCTAGTACAACTTCCAGCATCCCTGCTTCCCTCACTCTATAGAAGTGGAATAGAACAATAACTCCCAACTGATACACATCAGCCCACAGATACTGTTTTACTCTGCAAGAGAACAGCCCCACAGTACACAGTACCTTGGCCAACACATAGTAGCAGTCTCCATGGAAGGTGTATTTCTTCCCATCAAAGGTGGAAATATGGGAACCTCCTTCCACTGAGCATGTGCCTGGACAGTCTAGATCTTTGCAGGTCCATCTGCCTGAATTACAGGTGCTATAAACAGACAAATAATACAAAAAAATTCTTGTAGTTATTACAGGAGCTGAGAGCACTGAAAGTATCTGTGTATCTGGCAACCAGCAAAATATCCCCAGCTGTTTTAAAATGTTATCCTTGACCATTTCCATATCTCAAGAAAATGACATATCAAGAAAACTTTTCAGAAATTTTGTTCTATAGACATGCAACATAAACATTAAATTCAGAGTGTTTTTAGGACATCTACTATGACCAAGTGGAAATTTGAAAAATGCAGACCCATTTACAATCATTCAAAGAAAGGTGTACAACAGCCAGGATCCTTACCATTCTTCACATTCTTTGGAAATCCTTTCTCCAGGTGCATATGCCTTTCCACCAAGTTTGCAGTGGCACTGGCTAACAGGGATGCAGCCTTTTTCATTGATATCATCATACACAGTTCCTATAAAACACAACATTAACTATTCCAGCTCTTTTTCAAATAACCAATTTCCACAAAGAAAAAACTCTAATTTGCCACACAGGCTGAATTCATATAAACTGTGAAGAATACTGTCTCTATTTTTTGTAATATAGGATGCAGGGAAAGCACTTTTATTCAGCTTTGAAAATCCAAGTCTGTTCATTTATATAACTATGCACATATTAAAGGCTATTACAAGCATATAAGAACAGTCTCAGAATGTCACAGGTTTATATTTTTAGTCTTTTTGGCTGTGAAGACTATCACTGTAATCTTCTTTCCCAAGGTTGACAGCAAGCCTGAGAATTTCACTCAGTCTTGTTCACTGCCACTCTCTGGGCAAATGATGTCCATTGTCTCAGAACTATTCAACCTAAAAAGCATGATTCACTATGTAGTATCAAAGTCCATTTGTTGAGAATTAAAAAGCAGGTTTATTACCTGCCACTGCATTAGTATGTTTGAACTATAAAATAATTGATTAATTAACCAATTATTACCTCCTTAGAAAATTTTACAGTTATGTTCCTCTAGGGGGGAAAATAATGACTAGTTTGTAAGACATAATTTGACTACATGTAGCATTTTAGTATGACTTCCTTAGACAGGCCTCTTGTTTTTGTCCCAAATGCAACAGCCAGAATGACACTTGCCTTCAGGGCAGAAACAGCCATCCATGTAGTGCTCCTCACAAAGGCTGCTGATGTCCAAGTGTGAGCAAGTATCCATGCAGGGGGAGCTGCTTTCTCTATAGACCATGGTAGCAGGACAACTCTTGGCTGAAAGAATAAGAAAGGCACCAGGAGTTGAGTCCTAAGTTCGTCATTCCTGAGAAACCACAAATCACACACCCTATTCCCTTCAAGTCAGTGGTATCTCAAGCCAGACTCCACATGGCAAAGCATGTTCATCTAATTCTGAACTGCTTTTCCTGGGTTTTATATTTACATCTTTTGGTTTCAAAGATATCAAATTATTCCTATCTCCTGCAGCATCAAATCTCAGTTTTTTTAAATGGGAACAGAATTTGCTGAAAAATATTTCTTAATAGCAAAAGTAATAGAAGAAGAAAACAGGGAGAACATAATATTTTTAGCACTACCGGTATGAAATTTATAATACATGCCAACAGTTTTGTGAAGAAGTAGTGAATTTAAATCTCTTGGTGCTACATGCATGAAACATTTGGATCTTTGTAAAATTTGTGTCGCTGCTTACGGCAGAAGTTCTCTGTCCTCCATTCTCGCGGGCGGCCGCCTGCGTGTGAACACTGGCGGGAATACTCAGAGATGGTGCTGCAGAGGCAGAAGGAGTCTGTCTTCCCATTACAGGCACACTTGTCCTGCATGCAGGCTTGGATGTACATTTCCAAATTAAGACGTAGCCGACAATCAGCAAATGCAGGGGAAGTCAACAACCTCTGACACTCATCACGCTGAGGAGAAAGAGGAATAATGTTTAAGAGATTTGCAAGCATCTGAGCTTCTGGACATTCTTTATCTTGCAAAAACAACCCTTTTGTCTTTTGAACAGCCAGGAAAAAGTAACTGTTTACCCTGGAAGGGATAGTCCTCCCAGCTCCTTGCAACTAACTCCCTGTTGCACAAGGATGTCTCCACGTGTCCATGTAAGTGAAGATCACCACAAGAAATACTTACATGCTCATTACAGCTTGGAAGAGCCTGGGTTTCATCTGGATCTTCACATTTGGCAGTGGGTTTGCTGATCTTCTGCATGTTCCCAAATGTAATTGAGTTGTAGCTTGTATCTATGAGTAAAAAAATAGAAAGAAAACTTGCTGAGCCCCAAAAATTGACAACAAGGAGCATCTGATTCCTAGAACTCTACTGATCAAGGGAAACAGTTACTATGGTATCAAATATGCATGTTAGACACAGGTACTGGCTCTGAATGTTGTCTAACTGTGCTTAAAATTGTAAAGGGGAAACAGGAAAAGAAGGCTAGTAAAGAAGAAAAAGATTAATCTGGAATAGAATAAATTTAGACCAGGAATGCAGCATTGGAACTTCATGTTTAGTCTGGGGCAATCACAGAAACCTCTCAAGTGAAATCTGCTCTCCTGTGATGTTTCTATGAACAAGGATTGTCAGCCTATCTTCAGTGACAACTGTCAGTGTGGTGGGATGACGCACCTCCTTTGATGAACTCATTGTAGATTTGAATTCCGTTGTAATCCCCACAGAGACCACAGGTATGGTTATTAAATTTGTTGTCCAGCTCCACCTAAATAATGAAAAGAAAAAGGAAAAACATAAAATATTTACCTTTTTTTCCCACTACTGACATAGAGAAATATCCCAGGAAACCCAAGAAATACCAATTAAAAATACTTTGATCATACATACCATCAGGGCATCCTGCTGGTTCCACATCAAAACCATGCCTAATTTGGCATAAATCTTAATGTAAATTTCACTGGCCTCAATGAAGACACCAGAGGAGTAGTAAGGTGTCTTCACACTAGAAAGAAAATCACAGACTTTGCATTAGTTAGGTAACATAAGGGCTGACATGAATGTCTGTAATAAGCCAAATGCCCCAAGGAGTAGAGGAACTAGTCTGACTACCTTATCCTAACTGCTAGGATGCCTTGTTTTAATGAGGCACAAAGTCTTCTCTCTCTGACACTTGGGACAATAACTCATTGCAAAAACTCATTTAAAATGAAAAGCAATTTCAGAGGAAAAGCCTACCCAACACTTTGGGCTCTTTAACTTAAGAAAAACCAAAATATCGGATGTCTTCAAATTAATCAAAGAAAAAACATCATCATTGTGGTATTAACAGAGGATATTCAAACACTGGCTAATAATTTTCATCAATGAAATGAGCTACAACCTAATTTACAGCATTTCTTTACCAAGATCTCACAGCCATTTCAGAGAGAATTAACGTTCCATTGCAAGGAACTGTCTCCTTCAGAGAGAGTTCAGAATGCACAGGCAGTTACAGGGACTGCCAACAAAATTTTGAGAAGAAAGGAGCATGTTAAGAGGAATTCAGTAGCTCTTTCAGTAGTTACTTGCTTAGTTTTAAGTAGACCATTAACTGAGCTTGTTAATGGTGACAAGAAGATGCTTTGCAGAGGGCTGAGCACAGATATTTTTATGTGATAACAATTTGTATCTGTCTTGCAAGTAAACTAGACTGCTGAATTTCATTCAGCAATAAAAGGATTGTGGCAGGCAGTCTCATCCTATAAAATCTAGAGAAGTTTGTTCAAACAGAAGTAATGTAAACTGGAATCCAGTCAAAATAACTGGTTAATTTTCTACAGATTTATCAATGTAATTGCTATCCATCAGGATTCATGCATGTGTATGCACATCTCTTAACTAGTCTCTTGACTGGGAGAGCTTTATCTCTTGAATTTCTGTCACTGGGGTTTTTACAGCTGTTTACCTCAGGCATTTTTTAACATGCCCAAATGACTTACACATCTAGGTGCAAACTCAGAGATCATTATTTCTGCTTTTGACTGCATTGTTCATCAATAAACAACGAAGTCTTGAGAGATTATGTTTCTTGAGGGAGAGAATAAAATGTTGGACAACTTTTCAGCTTTTAGCTATCACAGCATGGAATATTTATCTTTTTTTCTAATAGTAGGATGTTCAGTCAATCAGTGGATCAGATACCTGAATGGTAATCCATACACTTTACTACTTTACAGTTTTCACTTCAGCACTGTGAAATGCTATTTTACATGACAATTGATCATTTATCATTTCAGGATCAATATGGAAAATTAGGTTCTACAAAAAAATAAGTTCTCCAAACAGCAAAAGCCTGTTTGGTGGGGATCTGTTGTTTTATGACAATAAAATCTATCTAAGAGGAAAAACAGCTCGGTTTAAGAGAAACAGTTTTAAAAGGACTTCTAACTTGTTTTTCATTGAGTTCTTTTACTTAAGAGTACCCAATAAAGAGCTTTTTCAATTTGAGGCAAGAACACATTTTTTTGTAACTTTCTGTCATTTTGTTACACATTTTAGTATCTTTGGGAAACTGAATGTTACTTTCAATCTTTGAACATATTTTCATTGCAGTGGTTTTCAAACTTTAGAGAAAAGCTGGATTCTGGGGAAAACCGAGTTCTCCAATGACAATTTAAAAGTTCTTTTTTTTTTTTTTTTCAATTATGCTAAAACATATTAATTAACTCATGAGTTGCTTCACTTGTTTCAGAATATAAATGTACACACTACAAGGATAAGCTAATGATAGGAAAGACTAGGTTAAGACACTACTTAGCATCAGTAATGGTGTCAGACGAGTTTCTTGTGTGATGATGTTATAGGAAGAGAAAAATAGCACTGCTTAGTCTGAAAAAGTACATATTGCCACAGATAAATTAGTGAAAATTTTGACCTGTGTTATGTCTGTTAAACTCTCTTGAGGAATGGCCATCAGATGTTAAAGAATTATTTATGAAGATCAGAAAAAACTACCTCTCTTCTGTCAGAAAATAAGAAAAGACCCCAGAAAAACACATTTCCTTTTCAAGGATTTTCTAGACCATCTGCTAAGGTAAACTCAAGATGATGCCATTAAACAAATGAAGCTACGTCATTTTATGCCAGTGAAAAATCTGGCTCATGAGCTGCACTGTTTTCTGCATAACTGGAAGAACAATTCAAACAAACTTATTCCTGACTTGTATTTAAATAATCCCTTACGCCAGTGTAGAAATGACAGTTAATACTAATGCCCCTCCCCAAAGCAATTTTAATGCTGAATTTCAAAAGGCTTTTTTGTTTGTTTGTTAGTCTGTGGAAATGCTTTGCAGCAGTTTCTGTAATGGTACACAGACAGTTATGTAAAGGATCAACCCTGCTTTTATCTTCCCAGCACATTTCTCTGAATACCATTATAGCAAAGGAACTTACATCCGCCCATCCACCACAACCAGGTTTGGTTTGAGGTAGATCGCTATATCCTTCATTTTCATGAGAATATACTGGATCTCAGGATGGCCATTGCTGTTGAGAGCACGTTGGATGTGGACAGAGAATTCCTTGTAAGCATCTCGGCAGTCAGAAACAAAATTATACTCGCAAACGCCAGGGAACTGGTAGACGTCTCCATCAAAAGTTTTGAAGTGGTTGTTTCCCCAAGTGCTGCAGACATAGTGGCCATGGTTTCTTGTCCTTCCTGTTAAGTGATGAAAAAGAAATAGAGATGAAAAGAAGCACAAGAAATGATCTAGAGTGAAAAAGGTAAGTGTTCCTTTTTACAGTAGGAACCACTTGCAATTGTGCACAGTGATTCCACAGATTTCAAGCCTGATCAAGTATCTGCCAGGTCAGCAGAAATATTAAAATCTCTAAAGGAGAATAAAATATTAATAAATAATTCTGAGACCGGGGTATATCCTATAATCCTCACTGAGGTGAAGGAATTTATCTGCATGGCATGGGGAAACTTAATACTGACCACTAACTTGGTTTCTGTGCCAAGCATATTATTTTATTCTGAATCACAGTATTATTTTTATCAATATTAAATTTTTCCAAGAACTATCTTCTTCCCTGGTACAACATGTACTAGAAACAAAACAGGTAGGAAACCAAGAAAGTACTACCTATTCTGGGAGGCAAATAGTTTAAAGGTTATGAAAGGGTTTGTACACAATAGGAGATTTCAGGGAATTATTTCTTTTCCTAAAAGCAGTAGAGATTTCTTTTACTGCAAGAGAGAAATTTTCCAGAAGATAGGTCAGAAAATAGCCATGGTAGGAGGGAAAAATAAGTTTTTGCAATAGCAAAATATGATTTGTTCCTTCCCCTGCCATCTATACCAACAAATAATACAAATTAACACAATATCTGATAAATCTCCAGAAACTGTAGCTTAGGGGCGAATCATAAAAGCTGAGCAGCCTTAGGAATCTTGACATATCTCTAATGTTCACAAGATTTTCTTGCAACATTTAACATGAGAGAGCAAAACTGCTAAGAAAACCTCTAGGTTACTGTACTTTGATGGTATCAATCATTCCAGATACATCCAGCCAAGTGGAACCCTTCCCTCCTCAGAAGGAAGGCTTCACAGAGATCCTCCCACAGCTCACAGCTGGAAGACCAAATGCAAAGTAAAGCTTTCCTCCCATTGCTGAATTCAGGACATAGCAGACCAAGCTCAATAGCCCAAACCTGATCACTGGATATAATTCATCACCTATTCCTCTAAAAGGCAATTTTCAGTAGGAGTGCTCCATGCCATCACTTCAAATTTGATAGCAAATTCAGTAAGTTAGAACTTTTGCAAAAAGGGTTGAAAATTTCCTAAATGACCAAATTAGCTTTTTTCAATGTTATTACGTTCATTTTTAAAGAACAGTTTATATTATTCCAAAGTAACAGAAGACACCATCATCCACTCCCTTCATGGCTTTAACAGTGAACCTCTCAAAGTCGATAGTTCCTTTCTGCCAAGTTGTTGCCATACCTGGTAAAGACTCAATGCATGGAAAGAAAAGCAACCTTGAAAATATTTTCCAAGCACATCAAACTAGACATCAATGCAGTAGATATAGGCACTAATCTCTCCAAAGAAAGTAGTATCTACCAAATTTGTCCAAGCAATGCAGCCTCAGTATTTGAAAGCCTAAGCAATTTAAGGCATTCTAAAACTCTAGGGCATTATTTAAATGAACTGCCTCATTCTAGCTCCGTAGTGATATTTTAATCCTCTCCCTCTTTTCCAGGAGGCAGCCTGCTACCATTTCTTCTCTAGAGCTTACCTTTTTTGATTTCATGAGCAGAGGAAAGAGCCAGCCAGAGGAGGAAGAGGCTGGCCGCTCTTAGCCCCATGGTGGCTAAGGTGGGTGAATGGCAGCTCCACTGGAAACTCAGCTTTTTATAATACTCACTGAGGCAATTGATTCTATCACAGGGGAGGAGATTCAAAGGGAGGAGGCAAGAGGAGGGGGTGAAAAAACAGGTGTATTATTTGCAGAAGATAAGAAGTAAACAGACAAACTTTTTTTTACCTTCATAAATGAAGGAATTCAGCATACAGGAAACGATAGAATATTGATTCAGTAATCATGTAATTTTTTATTGCTCTATTTCATCTACAGGATGCTGTGCTTTTAAATCCTTCAAATGCTCACGCCAAGTTTAACCTTCAGCAACTCCCATAACAAATAATGAATTTTGGGGTGGCTCAACAAAGAAATCCCTTGAAGAAATTTTAAGGAGAGACCCTAAAATAAAGGCTTCAAAACCAAAGAGTTTTTCATTTTTCACCATCGGCATAGCATGATCTCTGTAAAAATTAAGTGATGCTTGTGAAGCTCTTTGTAATTAACAGTAACCTTTACAAATAAAATGGCACATCATGTGTTGCAAAATTATTTTGCAGTCAATTATTGCATTTCTTTAAATTTTAAAGCTCTTGGGAATATCTAAACCAAAATACTCCCCATACTGCACATTTTGCCCAAAACATAATTGAGACGGGGTGATACAGTAAGTTCAAGGATTTTACAGTAAAAGAGATGCTCTTTCCAACCTTATCATGGTGCAACAGAATGTCCATCAAAGTTGTAGAGATTCTCAACATAATATTAAGCTTTAGAGAAAAAGTAAAAAATGAAGAGAAAACAAGAAAACATTGCTGTCCTTAATCTCCCAAAACATTCTTGCTCATTCTGGCTTACTTCCTACATAAATGATGAATTTACAGTCTGCTGTTCCAAATCAGATCCTACAAAACCTGTAAGGTCAGCTTTGTTTTGTGCCAAGAAAGATGGGAGGGTCCTTGGGAGAAGAAGACAGAAAGCAGAAAACAGAATCAGGAGAAAGTCAGAATGCTGCTTCAGAAACAGAAAATTTCCACATGCACATTATTTTGTGCTGAAAAGTTCCTTTAAGAAGGTCTTTCTGCAAGTCTCTTCAGAAGACAAAACACAGGTTCATTGAGGTAAAGCACACTTCTTTCAAGACATCTTGTAACACATCTGTTACATAGCACCAACAGGGTTTTACTTCTTAAAGCTCCCAGGCCAACCTCTGTATTTCCTCATCAAAAAATTTTCAATGCAGGGACCAGAAATCTGCAATCCTCTTTAAAGTATTTCTTACTTTCATTGATAATAGTACAAGTAGAATTTTTATAATTTTCAAAACATCAAGAAAACTTTTTACTTAGCCCTTTTAACTGCTCTAGTAAACTAGAAATATCCTCTTGTAAAAGCATATTCTTTAGCTGCTATTTTTTTATTTAATAATTTTATCTCAACTATAGCCTAGACTCTATCTGAACATCTTCCTGTTTTCCCTCAATACATCTCAAAAGGTTTTAGATTTTCTCCTTTTTTTATTTGAGAATACAAATTTGCACTTCTCTTACCCTTACATAGTGTTATCACTCAACAATCCTGACTGAAATTAAGTTTTCTCCCTCATGAATCTGTCACTGGAAGAATATAACTTTATTTTCCCTCTTGGAAATAAACCCAGTAATAACCACTTAGAATCAACCACTCATAGAAAAAACAAAGAAAAAACACAGTCTACAGAGCTCTTTCCTCAGTGGTTACTTTAACAGACTTAACTTCTTATGATACCTCAGAGATATCTCCCAACTTGGTACTTTCTTTTGTGTCACCAAAACTCTTAGTTCAGAAGTGTTTTCTAAAAATACTTAGGAGATTCCTTTGAGCTTTTCTTTTCCTCCCTATGTTTTTCAAGATGGTCTCCTGGATAGAACTATCATCTCAGAAGAAAAAGGGTTTCCATTACTTAATTCCTTCTTTGCAAACTGAAATAACTCCATGTACACAGCAAATTTTTAGATTAAATTGGATGTGTATGCTGACAGGTGTGAGTTGGAAATTTGCATATTTTTCATTCAGGTTTCTTTGCCTCAAAGCCTCTGGATCCTGATGGAACAAGACTCATTCATTTCTTTGGACTGGGAAAGCTAATAATCTTTCAACAACAGTTGCACCATCCCTCAATATGCTGGTATTTTAATAATTTTAATATATTCTGTGTAGGAGAAGAGTCATTTTTAGTTAAGCACCTCTAAATTTTAGAGACTTATTTACTCTGCTCCAGTTTTGTCCTGCCTGTACAGGAAACATGATTCCTTCTTGAGCTATGAAGTTACACAGGACAATTTTCCTTCTGCAGTCTCTGTTTCTCAGAGAACAACTTCCCATTGTCCCCTCTTTTCACATTTATGTGGCTGGCTGTGACATCCCTAACTGGAGAATAAGGGACATCAACATGTCTTTAAGCACTGAGACCACTCTTGCAGAATTCACACTTGTGCTTACACAGCTTTAATGATCTGAAGAGAAATAAATATAGATCATTATCTCCAAAATTCCTAGGTATTTGGTCTTTTGCTAGCATTAGAAGGTGTCCTGACCTATACTGTCTCTGTTTCCTTATTGCCTGAAGGGTTATGATCCTGTCTACCATCTGTTTTATATGTCTTTCAGAAATAATCAGTCTTTGAGGTAGCCTGGTTTATTTCTTGCTCAGCTACCTCAAAGGTTTTTGGACTATACATTTTAATCCAGAAGAATCTTACTGATAATGTGCAGGTAACATCTGTATGTATGCATTAATTTATTTACCATAAATTGTTTAACATCCTGAAATAACCAATCATTTTGCAACAAAGTTAATTCCACTCTACCATTATCATCTTTGCCCTGAGCTTACCCAAGTTATCTATACCTGTGTTGACCTTTTTGTGGAACTTTTCCATTCCTGCTTCTAGTCATCTTCATCAGAAATCACCTTCCTCTTTCCAACGTCAGATGTTCAGGCACTTTTATTACAAAGATATTACTGATAATTCTGCATGCTGTCACTATGCAAGAGGCAGCAGAACTAGTGAAAAGAAGGATTTTCATATTTAGGTTCCACAGCTGAGTATTAACAGAGATGGTTTTTTAAAAGTTCCTGAAGCCCACGAGTAGCAATACAACTTCCCATAAGCTTTCACTCTATGTCTGACCTAGGAGCCCCAACACCAGTGCTACAAAAATCACTGCTAAAACCCAAAGCATAAAAAAAACAAACCAACTTGGTTGCATGGCAAGTGTGTTTGTTATAGCAGCAGATGCAGAAGAAGAGATAAAAGATGTGTTTTGAGTCATGGTTATGTCAATGCATTGTTTCCCTACCCTTAAACTTTTATGAGACTATTTCCAATCGTTCCATCAGCATGGCTAACCTTTAATGTTCATTTAGTCACAGGGTAAACTTATTTTGCAATACACTTGTTGTTAAAAAGAGAATCTACGTGAAAGATTATCTTCATTCTGAATCACACAGCAAAAAAAGAGCCTATATATATATAGTTTATATGACTTTAAGATATAATTCAGCTGAGACCTGACTGGGTTTATTGTTTTAGGAAGAATAAACAATTTTTCAAGAATGTGGAGTTTCTATTAGTTAACATACCAAGAGGAAATCTAATTGCAGTCTTGCCACAGCAATCACAGGATGACAACTGTACAAATACCTCAAAAAGTGCAATTACACTTGGTGACTGACGTCTCTTACATATCTGCTTTTTAGTCCTGACTTGCTGATTATAGTCTGCCAAACCAAGCAACAATTTCTATCAGTAATGTTCTGCAGAAGTAGCCAAAGGATTTTGTTCTGCTACTCTTTCACCTGTCAGAATTTCACCAGAGCACACACAGCCGTACACAAGACCATACAACTGCACAATATATACATCACTCCTTTTGTTTCAAGCACAGAGATTGTCTGAACTGGGTTGCTGGAACTCCCTTCGCAGCCATTCTAAAATAGCTCAGGTAAAATCTAGTAAAATTATGAGTTCAGAGATGCATTTCCTTGACTGAGGCATCTAAGTCCTCTATAGCACATCTTGACAATAACTCAACAAGCAACAGAGACAAGCAGCAGAAGGTTGAACAGTGCATTAAAGTGTTAAAGCAATGACACAGAAGTAATGGGGGTGAATTTCATGCTGACATGCATGCTGTTAACAGATCAATCCAAAATTCTCAACACAAAAGGAGTCAACATTTAGATGTATGTAAAACTGATATAGAATCAATTTCATCACTGTAACCTTGAGCAGCCTTTGGGTTATGGGCATTCCTTTTTGTTCCAACAAACAATATTGTAAGATATCTGCTGATGCTGGCTGTAGTATAACGTTCTCACATGCTCTTCCTTAAGGGATTTGGCATAGAAGTTTTAAGAATATCATCCATTTTCCACTCATAGTACCTCCTTCTTCGGAAGGCAGCAGCTCATCCTCTGAGACTAAAGTTGCAAAACACTTCCTTCTCTTCCAATTAGGTACAAGTGGGAATAAACATGTGACACACAGTTACTGAAGATTAGGAAGGGATGTAGGAAATAACTTAATTAGTAAGTTTTCCTACCAATACAGCTTCCAGAAAATTTTAGTCTGCAAAAAGCCTCCTCACAGCAGCTTCTACATCAATACACAAGGAAGAATGCTTGATGATTTAAAATAATATTAGACCAGTTCTCCTTTGCTCAAGCATCTGTCAGATTTACTACAGGGAAATGGACTAAGCTAAGAAGAGATGACATGGGAAAGGCATAAAGGGAATTACACTTCTCATACCTTACTCTGGTAATACACATATCACACTGGTAATTTTGCCAGGGGAGTGGGATTTTCCAAATCTTTTCTTTTCTCTGCAGGAAAGAGTGAGAGAAAAAAATATTGGCAAAATGTGCTTTTTTTCCCTCTGCCTTCTGGAGGGGATTTTTTCTGAAAACACAGTTCACTTAGATGCTAGAAAATATTCCAGACAAAACTTGAGTACCTAAACCTGTGCTCTCTCAATGGAGCTCACATACCAAGGAGATGTTAGAGAGAATTTGAACAAAAAACTAAGTGAGCATACTTGTTTTAATTGCATATTTCCTCTATTAATATTTCCTACCACCTCCTTGTCTCAAAATTCCTATTGACACTGAAGGTGGAACTGAAGTAGATTTGCATTTACTATATAGTTTTATATGGGAAATCAGACTCGCTGTCACAAAAAAAATGGAGAGCAAACCCTTCACTCTCTCCTCCCTTTTTGCAGCAGTATATCAATATTGCCTCCAAATCAACATTTGCTCTGAGTTATTTTTTAGCTTTCAAAACAAGAATTTATGAAAGCCACTTCAAATATTACTGCTCAACACAGTATATTCTTTTATTTTTCAGCATGGCCAGCTTAGTCACTTGGCTGATAGATTAAACTTTTCCCATTTCTCCCCAGCTCTTAATAGAATGGCTTAGTTTATAGCCCACAGTCAACAGCTCCACTGAAGTGACAGAGTTTTATAAGTTTAAGATTTATCAAGTAGCTGAGATAAACAGTATTCTGAGTAGTGATATGGTGATGTTTCCACAGGATGTAATGAACAGTTGAGCTCATTTGAAGTAAGAATTGCTAAGAATCTTTAGTCTTCCTCTTCCTACCACCAAATACTACAATCCTGCTGCTATAATTTGCTATGCTTGCAAAAGAGTAGCAAACTTGCCACAGTTCTGGTAAAGTTTAACTTTTTTCTGTTATGCAAGGCAGCAGTTACGTAGTTAATAGTGCCTTCTGTATTGTAGGACAGGGAAAAACTGCGTCAAACAGGAGAATACATCTGACTCGTATCCAAATCTTCCAGCTGCCATGCACATCTCCTAACAACGTTACTTTATAACTAACATTTGAGTCATCAAAAAGACTATGTTGTCAATACAGCACTTTATCAGAGCAACATTGTGAATATAAAAATGCATATAGAAGAAAACTTCATGAAATGATGAATTAGACAACCTGAGAAAAATTTTCCTTTACACACTTCCATGATATTTTGCACAATTTGTTTATTTTCCAGGCAATTCCAAAATTTGAATCAGATTACTCTCAAGGTGTCTTTTGAAAGGGGACAAAAGAAAAGCAAAACTAAAAAATACTTTTGAGCATTCCTTCATCCTTCTCCTCTTCAGTGTCTGCTTTTTCAAATATCAAATCTCAGAAGTCAATTATCTGCACTATAAAATGCAGATAATAGTAGTGAGACTGACAGTTCATGCCATTCAGTCTATTACATCTACTGGATGTAATACCTACCTACATACAAATTTTGTAAGGGATGGGTAAAAAATGTTTGGAATAAAAAAATCTGATTATAACTTCAAATTGTGGGTAATTAATGTTCAAAAGAACTGTTACCTAGAGCATCAGAATATCTCAGAGCTTTGATATATGCACCTACACAAAACTCCTGTCTCATTATGTATAACACATCCAGCATTCTGAACAAGGAGATGCCTGCACCATGCAAAAGGAAAATCTTAAAAAACAAAACAAAACAAAACAAAAAAACCCCAAACAAACAAACAACAAAAAAAGGCTGCTGGGAGAAAACTCTGGAGAGACCTTAAAGCACCTTTCAATACTACAAGAAAACTGGAGAGTGACTTTTTACAAGGGCACATAGTGATATACAAAAGAGAATGACTTTAAGCTGAAGGAGGGTAGATTTAGATTTGATATTAGAAATAAATTAATTACTTTAAGGTGTGTGAGGTCCCTTATAACTGATCAATTCTATTTTAATATGTGAATCCCTGTGCTCTAAGGCTCTCTCCTAATTTTGAAGCACTTCAGTTTTGCACAGAATACTTTCTTTTTTCACTTTTCCAAAGACAAGGTAAGCAGGAATGATCATGACTCTACAATGCAGAAATTAGAGGGAGTCACTGATGAGAAAAGGGAGGAGATATGTGATCACATTTAATCCAAATATTTGATATATCTTGTGGAAATGGAAACTTTAGTATGGATATAAGCCAATTTTTTTTTAAGGCTATCTACCTTTAAAGAGGTTTCTCATATTATGGAAAGAAAATGAATAAAAAAATAAATAAAGCTGAATTCTTATCTTGACCTGGAACATGAATATGTTTATGTGAACATGAACGTGTGAATGAGCATGAAGAACATGGATGACAGAGTACAACCACCTTTCTCTGCCCAGTCTGAAGAACAGTTATTTTTCTGGCAATGCTTACGTAGGTTAGAAACATTATAGAGGAAAAGTATGTCATAAGAACTCTGTAAGAGATGTTTGCTGAAGGTAAATAGCTTAATAAAAATGTTAAATCAAAAGCAAGTCCATGAGATAAGTAATAATATCTTATCTGTACTTTCCCAAGACAGATACTAGAGTAAAGTTTCCAGAACAGTGTTTCACCAATGTTGCATTAAGTGTTGCAGCAGTCTGGCAAATCTGTAATTATACACAAAGAATCTTCATTTTTTCAGTTGTGATGGGTTCATCTTGGCTGACTGCAAAACCTCAGCCAGCAGTTCTCTCACTCCCTTCCCTCAATAGAACATTTCTCCCTCCTCTCTCCAACTGCTACACAGCATTTTAGCCTTTCTTAAATGTATTTCCAAACACATAAATATATTTCCAAGCCACAACTGTGTGCTGTGCTGGGTCTGGAGCCAGCTGGCAGTTTCTGTGTCCAGCACAGGGCTGTCCAAGTCTCTTCCTACAGAGGGCCCCGAGCAGCTCCTCTGTTACCAAAATCTTACCATCTACCACACACCTGTGCATAAATTATTACAGAAACATCTCTTCATCATCTCAAAGGGTCATATGATTAATAAAATATATTTTTCTGGTATTTTAGGCCAGATTGAACATGCTTGTCAGTAAACTAACAATGCAATTAGGCATTTACTCTGAAGGTATTGAATCCAACCACTCTGAGAAGAGGGGAACATTCTTCTGTAAATCATCCATCATTCAGAAAAAGTACTTAAAATAACAAAAATTATTTTTAAATGGTCATACTTTAATGTAGATTTATCACAAAATGCTCAGCATATCTTAGGACATTACAGAAATTAAAAGACAGACAGGCACATGAGCTCTTGAAGAAGAGCATTATAATAAAATAAAAAGTAAATCATACTTCTAGGCTTCACCTGAAAAATTAATGTCCTCTGTTAAAGCTACATGCATTTGGGAGTGGATTTTTCCCTTTCTTTGCAAGAAGTCTATACAGATATGTCAAAGAAAAGCCTGCTTTTCAGCTCTTTCATTTCATTTCCTAAATTTGGGATGTTTTTGGTTTTTTTTTGCCATCACAGGAATGTTTCAGATTGAGTCATCCAAATCAAAGCAAAAAATACTCCTGAATTGACTGATGTTGTACTAGATTTTATTTTGCTACTACGTATACAAATGATAGTATTTATTGTAAACAAACTTATGTCAAACACACGGAATATTAACGGAAATACAGATTACAAAACATGGATTATCCAAGTTTTAATAGGAGCTACATTGTAGCTGTCCTAGAAAAAGCTCCCTCTTTGGTTAAAAATTCAATTTTCATGTCATGACCCTGGACATGTTAGGTCTCTCTCATGTAAGCTAGTATATGGAACTGAGCCAAAATAAACTGCAAACACAAAAAGAGTAATTTTCAATTCAGGGGACAGTGTGCTTGAAAAGAGCAATTCACCTCATCCTATATTGAGATGACTAGATGACATTTTCATTAAAGGTGCAGGAAATCTGTAGTTTTGAACTAACAGAATTTGGGTTTATGAAGCTAAACAGGATTTATATAATCATGTATATTATCTTGACTCCAATTATATAAATAATATTAAAGTAGGTCAGCAAACAAAGCATACCTGGATGAACTTGGAAGTGATTGATGCTTAACTTATGGCATTTACCTTCATAATAAATTCTCTAATTGACTAAGGAGGTGTATCCTCTTTGTTTACTGAGAAACTCCCATACAATCTGGCAACTCCCATTTCACAAAGTAAATGTAAAAAATATAAAAGGAGTCTGATGTGAATAGAAGATTAGTGCATGCTACTGAGTCATGAGCATGAGTTAGGTAAGAGTCCATGCATAGTCTACATAAGACTTAAGAAAAAGCCTTCTAGTTTGATTAGCTGGAGAGCAAAATAATGGCAAGAATACATAGTTAAAATTAAAAGAAGAGAAGACTTCGGTTTCTAACTCTATACAATCCATGTCAGATATTTGCATTCAATCCAAGTCTTGTACGTCAGAACAAGAATTGCCTAAATACTGTCATTTGGATTATAAAAAGAACAAAAGCACTTCAGATCTTTCATTGCCACCATTCATATTCTCATTTATTATTAACCCTTGTAGTAGTCAAACGCATCTCACAAAAACTACTTCCTGTGTGGAACAGTGTCAATTAAAAACCACTAACTACAATCAGTAAAATTTGCAAAACAACAGTAAAAAAAAGCAAAAGCTATTAAAAAAAAAAAAAAAAAAAAAAAAAAAAAAAAAAGTTCAGTACTGTAAAATGCCATGAACCAACAGGAAAGCAGGACTACATTACATACAATGGTTACTTGGCAAGACAAAATGCCTGCATTTTAAATGTGTCCCTCCCTTTCTTCTTCCCCCAACTTCATACTGCTGAGCATGAAACCATATAGTCTGGAATATCCCTTTGGCCAGCTGGGGTCAGCTGTCCTGGCTGTGCCCCCTCACAACTCCTTGTGCACCCCAGTCTCCATGCTGATGGGGTGAGGAGTAGAAAAGACCTGGACTCTGTGTAACCCCTGCTCAGGGATAACTAAAACATCCCTGTATTATCAACTGTTTACAGCACAGATCCTGAACACAGCCCCCTACCAGATAGTATGAAGAAAATTCAGTCTATCCCAGCCAAAACCAGCACAGCTTCCTGGGAACCTTTATCTTGATTCTGTGGAAAACCTAATGAAAAGATTCTCAAGATCATGAGCATTGCTAGTCACAAACATATTTCTGCGAGAGAGAGCCTGGGCTCTCTATACCTCCCCAGTTCCATGACTGAGTTTGCAACCTCCTCTGTAACCTCACAGAGACACAGTGTTAGAAAGGACAATTAGACCTAGAGCACCAACAGGTCCAACACGTCTATCCATGTGTTACACAACAACTTCAGGAAGTTGACACAGCTTTCTGTTACAAGTTAAAGGCTTATCCTTGTGAGATGTAAATTGTTCAGCTACTGAAACAGCAGGGTCAAGGAAGCATTTTAACTACATTATTAACATTTTTAGAAGTTACTTTTCTTGCTGTGTAGATTCTCAAATTCTATAGCAATGCATTTATAGCAATTACAATTTATTTTTCTTTAATTGCTAGGGATTGGGGTTGTTTGGTGAGATTTTTTTTGTTTTGTTTTTCTTGCCCATGAGCTAAGAACAAGATTTTCAGTAAGGCAGAGACTACTAGAACTACAATGTTGGAAATCTGAGTATCAAGCACAGAGAACTGAGTCTGCAATGTGTTTTTGTGGAGACTTGTCTGCTACGTGTAGGAATGAAGATATGAAATGCTTTAATAATGCTTTAATGTACATAATTCAACACCTCTGGGAGTAATAAAGCCATTAATAGCAGATTAATATTTAACTTTAAAAATGGGAAATGCCCATGAATGATTGACCATCAATCAAAATAAGGAGTGATCTTGTAGCTGTTTACAGGCACCATATTAAAGGCTCAAATAGGTGAATAGCATGAACAAAAACAGACCTAAAAGAACTAGGAATGGGAACAAAAACCAACATGGCCAAGCACAGCAGTAAGAGAGACAAAATAATATATTAGTCCAAAATAAAGAAAAAGGAGATTTTAGAATAAATTGATAAACTGAACAGTAAACAAACTTCCAAGACTGGATGGCATTCCTTAAATGTTCTAAAGAAGCTCAAGTACAAAACTGCTACATTTCAGCAGTAGTTGGAGGGCGAGCTCCTATCATAGTCACCTCCTGGATGATCAAATTTTCAAGATATTTAAACAAGCTGTAGGAAAGTCAGGTGTCACAACAGACAGAAGTAACTCATAGGCTCTGTCAAGGTTTGAGTGGTAAACTGTGAAGCTACACACCATTTGTTAAGATCCAAGATTATCTACGAAAGCCAAAACTAAACTGAAAGAGAACTGCAGAACTAGACTACAATGCTGAGAGAGTAAAAACCAGTAGATAAAATTCAGTGACTACCTGTATAAAGTGTGAATTCAAAAGAAGAATTCCAGTGTGTCCACACCATCTTCCTATCCTTCCTTCTTATAGACTGCCTTCCTTCCTACAGACACATAAATGATATTTATCAGCTGTCAGGAAAAATATCTTGAAATGTGACAAGTACCAAGTAATACCATCTAAGTGACCAGTGACATTCAAAATGTTCATATAGTGGTATTAAAGGCATAGAGAACGAAGCACAAAGTAACAGTGTAATATTCTACATTGCATTCATGGATGGATCACACTTTAAAAAAAACCCCAAAATTCTTATTCTAGTAATTCCATTCCAAGAAGCATATTTTCCTACTATAAAAGGTCAGAATGTTCCCCTGCAAAGCTCAAGTTCTGTTAACCACTTATAAGAACCTTGGATGTCTTCAGATGCCTCTCATTTATTGTCTATGAACAGCTATGGACACTACAAATGACTACGGCTGTTTGTATTTTCCTACACCACTTTTTCCATTGCTAAGTGTATATCTTATATATGAAGTGCCACTGAGCGTGGGTTAAACCACTAAAAATTTGTGGTTTTCAGAACTAGACCCAGAACTAGATGATGGTGGTAGGAATGTGAATGTATATGAAAAAGAATGCATATGTGTGTAAGCATTGGAAGAAGTGGCAGAACCAAGATTGAAAGAACAAAATGATAATTAAGAACACTGGTTCCAAGACGCTGTTACCACGGATAAAGTGGTATTGTGTTGTTTGCATCCTGAAAAAAAAAGTCTGCACTCTAAGACCACAGCACAGATGACTTGACAGTGGAAGACCTGCATCCAGAGATTGGGATGGAAATAAGTAGCACCATGTCACATATTCCATTCCTTTTCCATTAGTTCACCAAGAAAACAGGCTAAAGACATATTACTAAATGGGGGAAAACAGATAATAAGCAGTAGTCAGATCTAAGACTTCAGAAAGCTGAAATAAGCCATATTCTGTGGCAAATGATCATGTCTTAACAGCCAGGGACTACAAAAGAATATATAGATCTGTAAAGTAGTTTGTCCACCAATCAAAAGGAAAAATAATAAATGCAGTAGGCATTGACAACAATATCTCTTGCCCTCTACTTTGCACACCAACAATCCTGGCCAAACCTGGTAAAACTTGGCAACCCAAGCTCAATGCTCGCAAAATGTGAGTGTGAAAAGGCAACTGAGTGAAACACAGGAGAGAAAGAATGAAGACGATAAAATAAACTCATTTAGAAGTTCTGTAAATAAGAATCTCTCTCCTTTTCTGAAAGATTCCATGCATAGTTTCATTACAAATGTTTTCTTACAGGGGATATGCCACTGATTACAAATGATTGGGCAGGGTTTTATTGCAAATGTTTTCTTTCAGGGGATATGCTACTGATTATTAAATGACTGGGCAGGGTGGGGAAGGGCATGAGTTATGAAGATCATCTTTATATTTGATAGAGAGACAGAAAGAGAAGAATAATTGTGCACATACTTAGTATTATTTATTCAGTACCTAAAGCTGAACTACACCTTCACATTCAGTTTTGAGTTTCTTGAGCTTACTATGTTTTTCTCATACCTGGAATACGCTTTCTAGAATAGACATTTAAACCCCTTACTTCAGGTGCTAAAGAGGAAGCTAAATAAGGCACTATTGAAGGGGACATGGCCATAGTTCTTTTTGGGCATTATTGTCTTCCACTTCTTGTGAGGTTATGACTTCTGGTGCTTTAGGTACTAACTTTGTTGTGTTATCTTCTAAAATAAGCAAAGTAGCTAATAGTTGTTAAAACTATTGTTTAATTTAAGTTGTTATTTATTGCAGAAGTACATGAGTTGTAAAAGACACAGTCACAGATATTAAAGTTTATGCCAAGTTTTAGTTTAGAGTTTTAAATAGAAGCAGAAACTGCCCCTTGAGGTCTCAGTGGGGCTGATGATGTTGCATCAGCTCTTATTTTTTTCTCGAGTGTTGAAGTTGACGGTGAACAAAAGCAAAAAACGTAATGGCAGAAAAAGCAGAAAAGGCAATGGCAAAAAGCACTAACTTTTTTAATACATACCCTTATATAGAATTTTTTTAACAAGCTAAGACACAAACTTGGACTACTACTTTTTAATTTATTAGAATTTTAGTTTCTTAACACGTTAGGTTACATATAGACTACGCATATGACTTACTTTGTTCTATTTGAAAAATGTAAGTAATATTCTTGCTATTGCTTTATTATGTCTAAGCACTGTCTACAACTACGGTCTTGGAGCTTTTACTGAAAACATTAGCATGTTTTTTAACTTTCACTAGAACTTGCACTTTTACTTTGGTATTTAAACCTTTTACTTACTAAAAGTATTACAGCTTATACTAAAACTTACTTACTGATTTACTTATTTTAAAACTTAAACTTACACTTCTACTTTATATGTAAGTAACTTATTATACTTCAATTTATCTACAAGCTTTAATTTAATCTCTGTACTTTAATTTCTTTCTAAAGAATTCAGAAACCCCCAACTCACTAACTCCTACAACTTCTGATTAAGAGTTTATAAATATGGTGCAATTTACCTTCCTTACTGTCAGCTCTGACTTACAGGAGAAACAAACACACAGTTAATGACTGACTATCAAGAAGAGGAGGAAATCAAGCAGTTTTATGCCTGGTAAATCTTGCTAATCATAGGCTACTGATCATCTACTGAATATACAACCAGCAACACATCCAGGGAAAGGTTACTTGTTGTTACAATTATTTATACATCCTCCTTGCCCTTGTTACATATCCCCAACCTTTTGACCTGGCCATGGTGCTGAACATAAACACGAGCTTGGGCAAATCATGGACTCATAGAATGGGTGGGTTGGAAGGGACTTCAAAATTCATGTACTTCTAACCCCCCTGCCATGGACAGGAATACCTTTCACTAGATAAGGTTATTTATAGCCCCATCCAGCCTGGCCTTGAACATCTTCAGGGATGGAAAGTCCACAATGTGTCTGGGCAACCTGTTCCAGTGCCTCACTATCCTCACAGTAAAAAATTCTTTCCTATTATCTAATTTAAACCCACCCTCCTTCAGCTTAAGGCCATTCCCCCTTGTTTTATCACTACACGCCCTTGTGACAAGTCCCAGTCCAGACTTTTTCTAAGGTCCCTTTACCTACTGGAAGGCTGCTATCAGGTGAGCACAGTCCAGCCCCACAGTTGTCTTGACTGCCTTGAGAACTCATAGACAAGGTGAATACTTTCCAGAAATAATGTCTAGTCAGAAAATAATTTTTTTCAAATGACCTTAAAAGTTTTTGCACTTTGGGGGTAGGGGTTGTTTTTTCCTCCCAAGTGTGTGTTTTCAAGAGTACATTTTAGCATTAAAAAAAAAAAAAAACCCAAAAAAAACAAAAAACAAAACTGTGAGAAAAGAGTAAGCTCTTTTGAACATTCAACTGCTGTGCATGGATACTGCTCTGTTCTTGCAGCCATATCTTCTTTCTCTCTTTTTCCTGACTACTTCCTCCCCTTCCAACTTTTCCTATGTTGCATGAATAATCAAAAATGCATTGACCTCCTCTTAACATTTAACCAACATTTTCCCTAAAGTAGGATGGGATTTTAAGCCTATAGCTACTACAGTGATTTCTGTTAGCACAGTGATTTCTGCTCAGTTGTAGACATAGCACAGTGCAGAGAAAAAAAACAACTGTATTTTTATCTTGGATTTAAAGAAAAAAAAAAAAAAAAAAAGTATTTTTGTAGGAAAAATACATCAATATTCAGCACTTTCTCCCAGGACTGGACTTGTGAAATAAAAGCCACAGTTGGCCCTACTAATCCTCCCACTCGGAAGGCTTGACTACTTATTTCTATCTCTTCCACCTTTGCAGTGAGATGTTATGTAAGACATGAGTACTTGGTAGCCTTCTTTTACAGGGCTAATTTCGTAGTCAAGACTTATCCTCTCACCTCTATTTACCTACTTTATTTAAATGCATCCTTTTTACAAACCAAACTGCTTATGCTCACAATCATTTACAAACATGGGTGCTAGATCCTTCTTACATAAGAGTTACTTCAAACTGTTAGAAAAAAAGACTCTCTGACAAATAATAACCACATTAAGAAAGACTAACTATAAAACAGTATTTGATCAATTAAGCACATATTGGTATTTCCTGTCAAAGAATACAGATAAATATGATTTAAAGGTATTCTGTAATTTACCTGTATGTGGAAGCACACAGTTCTTTTTATCATCTCTGCTTTTTGCAAACATGGTTACTTTCTGAAGTATACTTTTTATTTTCTTAAATCTTGGTGTGAGTTATTCAAGTTATGGCATTTCCAGGAGCTTCCACTACATAGTCACCTTCTCTTAATTTTGAACTCCAGATAAAATTCTTATTCCATTTCTCGACATCTATAGGCTTTGGGTAAGTGTGAGAGAATGTTAAATTTCCAGTAGTAAAAATCTACAGCCCTAATTTTTCCTTATTCATGAGTTACTCATGGTGATACAATGAATAGTTATACCTTTCTAAAATGCATGAAAATCTTTAGGGTGTAATAAAACACACACATTTTGACAGTAGCAAATAACATATATTGTTAATACCTGCAGTGCAATAGACTGTCAGGGACAGGGAAGAGGAAATACGAAAATGGACAAACTACAACAGGATAATTATTATCATCAGAGAAAAATCCAAACATATATGACATATAGACAGACCCATTTGCTACCATTAATACCTAGTGTCTTCTAGCACTTTGTACTGGTCTCAATTTTTAAAGCAATAATTGAGTGGGAGGCAGAGTTTAAGAGCTAATAAATAAGAGCCTGTCATTACAGCTTAGTTCTTTTCCTCTTACATGCCATCTTAATGTCATAGTTAATTCATCACACACTTAGTTTGAAAAGAAAACTTCACAAATAACTGCAGCTTTCCTAATGATCCGACAAAAGTAAGAATGATTGGGAAAAGGGTAAAATATAAATACATAAGAAGCAAAAGCATGAAGACTTAAAGAGATGCCATAATTTGCATAGTACCATACACTGTAGACCATTAATTTTCTTAATTGTTAATGGTATTTAGATCTTCTTTATATCTTGGCCAGATATTTAAAAACAACTGAGTTAATGGTACTGAGGTTAAATCACTCCAGTTTTAGCAGTATGCATATTCCATACCAGAAATGAAACAGAAAGTACTGTGTTCTTTCTAGTGTCTATAGGAAGGCATTCATCTGACTCAAATCATAATCAAATGCATCAATAATTCATATATTTTTTTCATTAGTGCCAGTGGTCATTATGCCTCAGCAAAGCTGAGATGAGACAGAGCATTGAAGCATAAACAGACACTGACTGTGTTGTATCAACTATGTGGTTATATTAAATGCTTTATACCCCCAAGTGTCGACATTTATTCTACTCCTTAAGTACTGAAGTAATTTTTCAAACAAAAATGCATATGCCATGCCATGTTTCAGTGCACACACTTATTTTCAGAACAGTAAAAACTAGAAAATCATTACCAGCTCTTTTTACTCAGTGTTCTAATCTCACAAATACAGACTGCTGCTTGTAAAACTATCCCACCAAATACTGCAACTCTATCCTAAACAAAGGATTTCTGCCTTTTTGAACTGCATTGTAATAAGATGCTTGAGCATGCAGCTCAAGTGAATGATATTTTATTCATCACAACACGGTTTATTGGACATGCTTATTTTTCATTTACTGGAGGAAAGCATCTCTAAACTTGGATCACTTTGATACAGAAAACTCAGACTAGCTTTCAGGAACAACAGTGAAAAGAAGCTGAATGTTCTGATAGAGTTTTAAATTCTCCAGATCCTGCAGATGCTGTAATCCTGAGATTCTGAAAATGAAAACTCTCTTTACAATAGAGAAAGAATAGAAGTCATTAAAGAGCTGCCTGGCCCAAGATAAACACCCAGTAAAGACATTCATTATTTAATCTCCGCCCAGTTTCCAAAAGGAACAAACAATACAGGCTCCAGGAGGAGCTGAAGAACAACAGCTGCATGCCACAGCTGATAAAAAAATAACAATTATGAGAGTGCCTATATGTGGAGTTTGCACCCATCTTTACGTTTGTGACTTGACTTATGGCAAGTTCCTGGTTCAAGGAAAGGAAGTTCCGGTTTTGTAAAGAAATGCCCTTCTTAAAACTCTATGACTGTGACCTTACAACCATTTCCTAAGAAAAGCAGCCTTCTCCTGTAACTTAAATAAAGATAGTCCTCACAGATGCTAATATATCGTGTTGGTTTGCAGCAGAGTAGGTCAATGAATTTTGACTAAGTAAAATGCCACTTGTTCTGTTGCACAGGGTATTTTGTTATGATCATCACAGTGACTGTGACTGTTATCACCTGGATTGAATGCAGGGCTAGAAACAGAATTCTAAAAGCTGAAGAAAAAAAAAAGCCCAAACAGTATCGTTTAGCTTATGTTCAATAGTATAATGCATTGACCACACAAACATATCTCACTTCAACGTCTAAGTGTATTTATTTTCCTTCAAAGAACATTAGAAGATCCAATTCTCCCACTCTGTAGCAGTAGCATAGAAGAGTCCACCCACGCATGAACCCATTGTGCTAAACATTGAATAATCTCTCCTTCAATTATATTCTTCGACTCAAAGCTTTTTTAATTCAATGTTAAAGTCAATGGTATTCACACAGGGGTAACATTTTCATTATAAATGTAAATTTGTTAAGCTTATGGCAACTATCACCACTGTGTAAAAAATTACTTTGTACATTCCAAATAATGGAGCAAAAATCTTATCTTTTAAGAATAAACTAGCTTACCCATATTGGAGTGAAAGTTATATTTTGTTAGATCTAGCTAATGCAGTTTAGCTGTTGTGGCTAAGACTGACAGCTGAGAAATTCCACAAAAGATTCAGGATGAATACAGTAAGAGAAGAAAACTGGAAATCTAAGGCTATGTAAGGAGCAGTGATAGAAATCTCCACAAAAAATATAGTGTATTTTGAAATTTCTCACATTTTATACAAAAAGAGGATTTTGCATTTGGGGTAGTAACTTTTTTGACAACAACAGTTTTCTTGACAAGCCATATACTGATTCGACCATTTTGTTTCACCACTTCCAAATAAGTCAAAACTGTGTTCATTTCAAATCATTCTTCAGTAGAACTTGGCTTGAGATAGCATAATAGAAAATTCAAATCCTGAGCGTTTGCATGCAATGTAATTGAATACCTGTGAAAAAGGGCCAGAGTAAAATAAAATTTACTGTTCCACAGCTATGGCTCTGTTGAAGTCCCACTCAGGTGGAACACAGTTGTTTTTAACCATTTGAAAATTTAACGGTAAACACAGAGATTTAATATGATTAAGAAATGCATTCAAAGTTATTTGAATAGAAACTGTTTGCATAGAAACGCAGAAAGTTATTTCAGATTAGTTCTCATCAATCACAATGCTGATGAGTTCACAATAACCAGAAGGCATTAGATACAATAAACAATATAAGCCCTGTGGTCAGGGTTTCTTACTTCCAAAACTGGGATGCCTCTTCTTTATCAGAGCTCCCTCTGGTTAACTTGCTGACTTCTCACAGTTATATAACCTCCGCAGGAATGGAGGGATTTCCACCAGCACATTCCCATAATTTTGGTGGTGAAGACAATCTCAGGTTTATGTTTAAACTTTCTCAGGCTGCAGCAGAAAATAGAAGTATTGGCTAGGCAAGGATTTCATTTGCAGTGTCAGTTCACAGAAGTACAGGGTATTGTCAGCTGACCTATTGAAAACCCAAATCACAGAATGTTCATGGGTAGGGTTTTTAATATCTCTTTCAGTCTATCTTTAATTCGTCCAAGTATGAAGCACTGAAACTTGACATGGCAGAACAAAAGACTCTCCAAAACACAGAGAAATAAGGGGATTCGTAATTTAATGAAAGAACAACTAAAATTAGGTTAAAGGAAGTAACCTAGGTTACAGAAAAGTCTGCCCTAGAATTCAGGGCATCCAAGTTCCTGTTAGTCCCTTCTCTCTCACCTCCCAGTCCCCTCCCTCTCAACTCCTAGTTCCTTACTTTTCTGCTCACTTAACCCTACTTCTTCATCCCCCCAAATTGACTATATATGCTTTAGCTTTCTGTTTCAACTCCAATGCATGTTCCTATTATGGTCCTCCAACCTCAAAGACCATCCACCTTCCTTCAGGGTCTAGGGATGAAATGGTGGGGCACAGCTTTGTCCCTCAACTACATCCATCTTCTTTCCCTTCCTGCTACTAAAAAACTGAGCATATGAAGAAGCAATGGAAATTCTGATCCAGTTCCAACCATGTGGAGCAGGGAGGACTAGCTTTCGTTTTCTGCATTATCCTCTTTTCTTCTGCAGGAGATTTGACAAATACTTTCTCTTCAGTACACACCTGCCTAAAGAGCAGTCTGTTCATTAGAAGCATGTCAGATATGCTCTGTCATGCACAGCAACCCCAACAGGTTGCTTCTCCTTGGAGACAAGGAAGGAGGAAAGCTTTCAATTTAAACAATGTCACGCAACAGCTGTGATCCGAGATCTCTCAAGATCTGTCCATGCTGCCATCAGCGTAGGCCTTAACCAGTGAGGATTCTTTGCAAATTTTTGCCGTTTCCTTTCTCATCCTTCCTTGAACTTCAGTAGAATTTACTACAACTTGGCCTTTAATTGCCAAAACCCCAGGAAGTCAGAATGATTTCTCTCTAGACACTGGTGCTATTTACATTCATCACCTTATCATATGAATGAGATTTGTACATTAATGAAAAGCTATAGCTTCCTCTAGTCCACAGCATTTGATATCCAACACTTGATGTCTGGGCATCAGACATAGCATTTGTTTAAACAGAGAAGAAATTTATAATACTCCATTTCCAACCAAAATGCATCTTCTTTAATCCAGCAGTTGGTGAAGACGATCACCATCAGAAATACTGTTCTCTTTTTCTGAGAATGGTATAGTATCACACACCCTTCAGAGCCCCTCTGTGGTTACTCATGGAAAAGCATTCCCACAGCCTTCAGAAGGCTTGGGCTTTTAACCATCGGCATCCTGCAACATACATGAAGTCTGCAAAATTAAGCAAGGTTAAACCAGGATATTTTCTCCACCTGTCTCCTCAGGATCAGCAGTTTTATGAAAAGAGGAAGAAGAGCATCATTATTTTGTGTTCAGAAGACAAAAAAGCAACAAAGACAAATGGTACTGTATTAAAGCAAAATATGTTTCAGATAGGGAGAAAAGGCTGTCTGATCTATTTTATTCTTTTATTTTGAATATAGGTATTATACATTTTCCTTTTAATGTTTCTCAGCATCTGTTAGTCATCTGTGAACAGAATTCTGTTCACAGATATTCTCAGGTGAAACAATTCTCTGGTGCATTCACAGTTAGTGGTGGTGGTTTGGGGACTGGTTGGGATCTTTTGCTTTTTTGTTTGTTTGTTTTGTTTTGGAGTTTTGGTTTTATTTTTTGCTTTTCCTATATGTACAGGAGTTGCACCGAGTTAACACTTAATATCTGGGAAAATAAGTAAAATGGAGTTATAAAACTGATCTGAGTTAAAGTAATTTAACAAAGGGGCAGTGGCTCGAGAGAAAAGATTTAAAAACTGTGTCTTGTGAACTAAAGTGAAGCCAGTCTCAAGAAGTTTCCCTCAAACTGAGAAGAGGAATATGAATTGCTCTTCCAAGCTAAACTAAGAGAAGTCCTAGGAATAAGCTGCCAGATATGGCATCAAACCATTAAAAGTGTAAGAGAGACACCAGTGTTTTTTCTGTATCTTTCCAGATAATGCCCCAGGTCAGGGGTATCTAAGGAGTATACATTTCAAGAGCAAAGAAGAATCTGTCACTGAATCATTACTTGTTCTGATATCCCCATTCTAGCAAAGTAGCAACACAGTCCCCAAATTCCTAGGCAGTATTTTACAGCATTCATTCATTAACTAGACAGTAAAAGACAGATGAGCAGGGTCTGAGGGACCAGCTGTCTCTTCCTGTTGGCTTTACTGTTGAGACCTCTGACTGAGATTAGAGGATCTGAAATATTTTTTTTATTATGCAGGTGGCAATGAAAGGAACCCCCTGGTTTACAGCAAAAGCATAAATTTACCCTGTTTCATAGGAAAAAAATTGCTTTAACATCGTTTCACCTATTAATTAAATCATAATATGGATCACATCATTAATGTTTTATTAAACTCCTTTACTAAGACAAGGCAAATGGATACCTGAAAACTTTCTATGTAGACGGTTTTCTGATTCAAACCTTCATAAATAACTCATGGATCTCACACAGAAATAATTGCCCCAGTGTGGTAACGATATGGCCAAGATCAATGAATCAAACACGGGGGGGAAGAAAGGATTTGTAACTCATCAAGTGAGCTCATCAGCTTTATGAAGAAAGCACCAGAAGCAGCCAAGAGAGTCCTCCTCCTCTGCCAGCAGATGGCAACATTACTTCTCATTAAGGAAAGGGATTGAGGGAAAAGATCTGCGTTATCAACAAAAGCTGTGTAGATATTTTTGCTCTTTTATTTCCACATAAAAATGGAATGCTTTGCCTAAGGTGCCATGTTTATGTTCCAGTGGACAGTGGCAGATAAAAGTAACCCTCTGACTACACCGGGAGGCTGACATAAAGAGACAGAAAATACCAAAACTCACTGTAATAACACACTATAGATCCGGTAGTTTATACCTGTGAAAAAGGTTCATAGATAGAAGGTACAGAAAGAAATCTGCATTTAATTCAGACCCCATATAAACTGATAGCTACTGAAAAATTATTTAGAAAGCTATTGCATACAGAAACTACTTTGAACACTTTTTTTTCCTTTAAATTGCCCTGTGCAGATGGACTTGGGCCCTGAATCACAATGCTGGTAAACAATTCTTCTATTCTGGCAATTAGATGGCAAGTGATGCAAAATTTAATGAATAATCCTATTAAACATAACTACAACCCCTGATAATACATAATGGTATGAAGCTGTGTCAAGGGACGTTCAGATTGGATGGACATTAGGAAAAGGTTCTTACGATGGACATTAGGAAAAGAGTAAGAAATATACTATTAGCCTTGTAGCCAGTAGGTAGGGAAAAACAAATTATCTGTGAGTTAGCATCCACTGAAAAAAAATAAAGGCCCCTTTTTTCTTCTGCTCATATTTCCACAGCTTTTGCATCCAGATTTTAAATCCAGTGCCTCAACTGCTTTATTTATTTTCAGCAACTCCCACATCTACAGACCATCAGCTGACATTTCTTCCTGAGATCCTCAGAGTTTCCATGCTTTATCCTATATCTCAGTAATGATAACATAGCTTTACCCAGCCAAACACTGGAAATAACTTGTACTGGGGATGTAGCCTCACCGTATTGCTGCAATACCCAGGAGCTGTTTCACAGCATTGCTTCAATACCAAACATACATTTCTGCTTCTTAGTCCCCTCCATTTCCAAGAACAAAACCCAGTGGAGATGAATACCCCTTGTACTACCTTATGTTTAATTTTTCTCTATTATAGACGGATGAGAGAAATTACTAGAATCGAGCCTGCAAAAATACTCAAAGCCATCCTAAAATGACTGAGTACCAAGACTATTCAAATGCTTGGCAAAGAGATACTAAGGTCTCAGCCTTAAAAATTCTCTGAAAGACAGAATAGAAGCAAACTAGTAAGCCAATAAACAGAATGTGGGGGAATTACGATTTTATGTCACACTCTTAATGAAAAGCATTTTATAATAATGCTCGTATCAGATCTAATTTGATCTGATACAAACTGACAGAGAGCTGTTTTTTTCAGCACTAAAATAATTTCCCAACTGTACAATAGAGAAAAAGTCACATTCATGCATTGCAGCTGAAGTACTGTGCTTCCACAGCTGGATGCACACAGCTGCAATGAAGCTTTTTGTTTACTATGTCTCAACATTGGGTGGGGCCAATAAATTAGGCTAATACCAGGGAAATCATACTTTTTTTTTTTTAAGATTAGCTTTTTAATTAACTTTTTTCATTTAAAAGTGTGTATGTATATGTATATGCACACATATTCCAGCAGGTGTGTTCAACAATACCCATTTACATACTTTTTATCCATGTATCTGGAATTTGTCCAATAGTGCTACATCCACTACTTTCACTTTGGCATATCAGGATAACTATCAGGAATAATTCTTGCATTCTAAAGTTATTATTTAACCACCACTGAAGTACAGTTAGACCTCGTATGAAGTGCAGAAGCTATTTAAGCAATAATACAAAGCATTTCAGACAATGAGATGAAAATATACAGTCATACGCAGAAAATTAGCCTGACTGAAGAACATAATGCCCCTGAAGATGAAACTCTATCGGGCTTTCTTTTTTCTTTTTCACTACACTGGGACATGAATTTACTACTCAAAGAGTAAACATGGTTTTTGTGATGTCTAATGACCATCCCGGGCCAAAGGTGCTTGAGCAATCAGTTCCATCTGTCTCTGCATACCAGCAGGGGAGATCTGTAGCTCTTCAGACTCCCAGACTGCCAGTCCGAGCTCTCCCGCAGCCAACCCTGATTTCTCAGCAAGCGGAGAGGAGCCTGTGCAGGTGGGGACGGGAGCTGGGGCTTGCAGCTCGGCTGAACGGGAGTTCCGAGTGCCCCAGCGGCGGCGCTGAGTGCAGATCTTCGGTGATTCACCGGGGCGGGCTGTGCTCGGCTTCCTGACTCACTGCGGCACCAGCTCTGCTGCAGCAGCCGCTCCAGCACCCTCTGCCACAGGGACCGCTGCACACACAGCTTTTCAGTCACGACTTCCCCACTGTGCTGTCTCGCTTCTCCCCCCCACGCCATTGGCAAAATACAGTGTTAGATGGCAGGATAAAGTGAACTGGTGAAGCTGTGGTGGCTGAATGATGGAAAGGGCAGGTAAAACACAGTGATTTATAAAGTATTGTAATTTATACAGCAAGTGCTGCAATTTATCTATGATTTTATGCTAATCTGTTTTATATTGCATTGCCTAGGAACATGTTTTTCAAAGATCAGCTGATGCTGGCAAATGCACTGAATTGCTAAAATTATAATCTTATTTCTAAACTGTAAAACTAAGAAGGAAGTTGTCCTTCTCAGCTTGGCACTCAGTCTCCAAGAACACAGGTCAAGCAGCAGTGTCACCTAATGCACTTCAGAACTCAGTGCTGGCTGCTTCGCTTTGTACATTTATTTTCTCAATAGATATGAAGAAAGTGAGCACATGGAGCGAATGAAGATGGATTAAAAGGTTGACTAGAAAAAGACAAATAGCTAAAGCATCACCATAGACAGAAGCCTGTCACAGCAGACGATTGGCTATATCAGCTATCTGGGGATAAAGCTGGGTAGTCAGAAGAGGAGGAGCTTGAAAAGGTTATTCTAAGTGACTCTGATTGAATACCTCAATTTTTCTGAAAAGGGAAATTCCTTTGCCAGGAACCATTTCTAGAGACCATTTAGTACAGAGCTCTCTCTCTTTCCAGCAGTAATGCCAACAAACTTTGCAATCATGGATGAGTCACTTCTCCATTTTCTGCTGCAGCAAAACTAACACCATTTGCCACCCCAGTCTTAAGAGAATTTGCAAGCAGCAGACGGCCTTTATACTGTGTTCCAAAGATAAAACTATTTGAATAAACATCAAGCAGTAGTATTCCATCAAAATTCACTGGCAACATATGGTGGGGCTGAAAAATTAGAGACATTGCACAGGAAATGGAAAATAATAAGAAGGACCTTTCCCTGGTAGGAATTCATTGACCAAAGGACAGGGGAAAGGAACAAAGTCTTCAAACATTAATACCAATCTCTCTTCAGTATCATGTTTGGTCCCTTTATTCCTGGACAAGCCCAAAGAATACAGATCCAAACTTGTTCCCACAGGAGGGTGACAGTTGCCAGTCTCATGCCCTGTGTGACCTCTAATTAAATCCTCCGTCAGCCAACTGTGCTGTCCAAATTCCAGAATACAGAAAAAAAAAAGCAATAGACCAGTCTGTGACCTCTGAAAGTTTGCTATTTACTTTTCTGCATTAATGTACTCTTCTACATGAGCTGCTGGTTTCCCATTGGCTTTTCACGGCATATATTCTAACACACTTCAAAGTGGGCACTCCAAACAAGACACTGCGAACTACTTCATTGTAAAGCATGCACCATGATCCAGGTCACTCACAATAAACCAACCTGAGGGCACTGTAACTTATTAACCAACTTTTTCTCCTGGTATTGTTCACAGTCCTTACAGCCACAGACAGAACTGCCGGGAGCCTGTTGCAATCCCCAGCAACCAGCCTACCTCAGGAAGTTACTCATGGGTACTGCCAGGAGAGAAAGCTTGTTTATGCAGAGTTCTTTGAAATTACTAATAACAGAATGGGTTCAGATATTCCTATTACTGATCCAAAATTAGGCTTTGCAGACACTTCCCATATAATGATTTATCTTTCATAATCAGTGTCATGAGACTCCTCATTTCAGTGCATTTTTGTTGTAGATTTATGGAAGGATAATGATGGCTGGAAGACTTTAAATTTGTCCTTCTACCTGACACAGCAGGCAGAAATACAGAGTAACTGATGCCCTGAAGAGGCAAATACACCTCAGGGAAAAAAAAAAAAAAAAGGAGACATCAAACTTTAAAAGCTAATAATCCTGGTTGTGAAAATCTTGTGATGCTACCATCGTGCTAAAACGTGAGACTGACTTTGCTCCAAAACAGGAAAGAACTGCTACTCCCAGAGGGAAGCAAGCACAGTGTTTGCTCTCTGGAATCATTACAGCAACACAATGACAATTCCAAAAGGGCAGGAACTCTACTTCCATCCAATGAAGTTATAATTAATACCCATGAGAAAATTAGAAGCAATGTGAGCAGACAATACTGGCTCAGAGAGTCAGTGTAGAAGGCAGCCACACAGCTGATCTTGAATGAAGATGGAAAGAAAATTGCACAAAGACAATTTTCTACGACACTTTTGCATATGCTGCTTTCCCTGGCATGTAACAGGTGGAAGTCACAGATACCTGACTATTTAAATAACACAGGACAAGATACTGTATTACACACAACTATCTGGAATCAGTTTTCCCTTTCTTTTTGTCAGCCAGTAAAATCTGCCATGACACAGAACTGCTGATTTGATTACATAAGCCATTTCTTAAAATGTAACCTGACATTTCAGTTATCTGAGGTTCGGATCTGGGGGGAAAATGCACATAGAAGTAAACGCTGCCTCCATTTAGATTAGTTCACTGTAGAAAAAAAATTGTGTAAACATATCTTTCAAGCAATTTTTTTCAGGATTTTAGCATTGAGATCTGTAAGCATTTAGGACTTCTGTTTTTGCAAAGGTCTGTAATGAACACAGCATTAAAGCCATGAACCTCCTCTGAATCCTGCTAATGAACCTCCCTAGTTTGTCGCTACGTTAAATCCACTAGGACAGACAATTTAATCCTTTTTAAACTGCACCCAAGTATGTGTGACATTATGATAATGCAGGTACAGTGTAACAAAGGTAAATCCAGAAGTACTCCTGGGTTTAAATGACAGCATAACATCAAATTACTGAGCTAGAGTTTTTGCAGGGCCTAACAGAGATGTATTTCAACCTCCCAGATGAATGCCCTATCCCAGAAGCTAGAGGGCAGTGATCCTTCTCATTTGCTTTATTTCCCTTCCATGAATCTTGCCGCATTATGTCACACCATCAATAAGACTGTAAAAAGGAGCATTTCTGCGCAGACTAGGAGGCAGTTTAATGGTGATCAGGGCACCCTGGTGAACCATAAGAGACACAGGTTTGCAATCCCACAGACTGAGGAGGGAACAGAACTGTCTGATTAGCTTATTAGAGAAGACAGGAGTTCCTCAGATTTGTTTTCAGCCACAAATCATTTGGTAGGCAGAAAATATTCAAGAAGCATACTGAGAATTTATCTAATGCCAACATATGTACAGTCTGGCAATTGCAAATGACAAATGTTCCCATCAGTAAAAAAACAACAGAGTTATTCCATGGTCCAGAACAGATTGCCTGGCATTGCTTGAAACTATGAATAGTCATTCTTCTCATCTATTGGGGTAGTTATATTGACTGGAGAAAATTATCTTTTCTGTCTGTTCCTGCATTCTTTGCATTATTCCTAAATTTCCATCACATAGAAAATAAGATATGATGTGGATTACTGACCCTATTAAGCAACAAACAGGCATAGCAGAATATTGTTACTTCTATTATTTGGAGTTAAAATCTTGTTTAGCTGAGCTGAAGTTAGCATCAAAATGGTTTCTAGTCAACAGGCAATAGCACAGTTCTTAGCTGACAGAAATCTACAGTCTACATTTTCCAGATGCTGTAAATTACCTTTTCAAAACATGCTAAAAATGCAGAGTATCTTGCTTGATTCAAACTAAACATCCCCCATTTATCCCATGCACATGCAAGAGACTGAGAAAAGTGTTAACATCCATCTGTGATCTGTCTTCTAGGTGCAGTAAGGCTGCTCATTAACCTGAGTTTGGGAGTTCCTTGCTATGAATGCCTTCCCCTGCATTCCCAACTCTGATAAAGGAGCAAGTTATTTGTTGATCTGCTGTACTGGTCGGCAGGGGAGAGCCTGTTCCCTTTTTCCACCAAAGTGTGCCACATAGAGTGTGCTCACTCAAACTCCACACACAGCAAGAGTTTGTCCATAAAATTTTATCACCAGGAAAACAAATCCAGTTCTTTTATTTCCTTTTTATTTTTTTCTGTACATTAAATCAGACTTTGTGGGCTAGATGGCCTGGCTGGTGAGGGAAAATTAAAGAGTCTTATCACATTAGATTCCAAGATTACAGAATGTTTACTATGTTAAAGCAACAGAAATAAACACACGAGGAAGAGGTTAAAAACCCTCTCTCAATATCAGCTCCAGATACCTACTGTTGTTCTTAAGCTTTTGAAATGTCAAATAGAAATTACTCACCCATGAGACTAATAGCATATTAAAAAAAATACAGAACCCAAGCAGTATTTCTAGCTGAAATGCTTCATGCAGTCATGTAACAAACCCCTTAATGCATGAACAGGCAGGTCCTCAGTAAATATAACACTATTATTTTTATAATAAAAATATACATGAAGATATTTATTTTAAATTCAATCAGATGTTGGTAGTGAAACAGGAATCCCACTCCTCTGTATCTTTTTAGCATTACTAGATATCTGCTTATATTCTTAAGTATTTTCTTATTGTTTATTGGCATTCTAGCCTCAGCATCTTGTATTTGTGGTGGCATATAATTTTGGCTTGTTATTTTATGGGTTTCTCTGTATGGTTGGAAGGTTTTTCATTACTTTTTAAAGTTACTCGTCTCATTCATGACAGCATTTTAAAGATGTTTGCTAAACATTTCAAAAACAGAAATATCCAAGATGTGAATGGAGGAAGAAGTTTTTTAAGTAAGGTAATTCTTTTACCAATATCTTTGGCAAATTTGGATTCTTTGTTTGGATTCTTTTGTCTGCTTCCTTCTTTATGACCACCATTGTCTCATCTTTGCTGTAACAGTTCTCCTTTGACAGCAATGGGAAATCACACTGGGTTCTATTCAGTTTGAGAAGGTATTGGATTTGTAAGAGAAAAATGTGAGCATCGACAGGTGGATTTTGCCTTGGTGGGTCCCTCCTCTGGTCCATTCCAAGCATGTGACCTATCCCACCACACCTTCAAGACCCCAGTGAGGTGACAGCTCTGTAACTGCTCTAAAACTTTTAACTTGTGCTTGTTCCCCACACTGCATTCATCAGTGTCCAGGCCTTCCAGAGCAGTACCCAGGAATGCTGATTCCACAGAAAAGGCAACAACCTGAGGGATGTGAGTCATCCTCAGACCCTTCCTTCAGTGACAGAACCAAGATGAACACAACCTCCATCCCCAAAGACTTCATCACTGCCCCACTGCCCTCCAGCCACACCTGATACTTCTCAGGTCACCCTTGCTCTGGCAGTATTTTGCCCGGGGTCTCAGAGAATTGCCATTTGATGGCCTCCTCATCCTTTCAGATTCTTCACAGCTCGTGGACCTCTTCCCACAGCTGTTTCACTTGGACGCACAGCTCACCAGTGATTTCACAGCTCTGGGCAGGCCAGAACACTAAGTACCCCAGGCCCAGGCACTCCATTGCCTCAGACTTGAGAAGCTGCATCCTCCTTTGGAAGTTAGGTCCAAAAGTACAATAGCAAAGAGACAGTGACTGCCAAACTTGAATTTGGAAGTAAACCCGGCCTTGATTCATTGCTCTCAAGCTTTGTTTTAAAAACACCAGATAAAGAAACATGAAGATATTAAGAAGGCTTTTGGTAAAATCATAACTAAAGATCATCCTAAGTATAAAATATTTACTAAAAAAAACCCAAACAAAACCATAAAAAATAAAGCCTTTCACTGAAATTGTGCATTTGCTTTTCTTAAAAACCATTAAAGCAAAAAGAAAAAAGAATTTATTTTCTATCCCTCACAGCTATTTATTTCCTTTTCCTCATAATTAACAATGGATCCTTTTAAATTGAATGAGGCAAACTCAATTATTTCATGTTGAGATTTCTACAAATAACTTCCTTGCTTCTGTATAAGCAGGCATTCAGAAAAATCCAAGCACCTATCACTAGACACACCCGCTCCTGCCAATAGCACACATAAAACCTCTTGCTTACTTATCAGGACTGTGCCAGTCATGTTCATGCAGTTCTTACACCAAGAAATACAAATATCAATATAAATAGATTTTCATTATTTTATAAAAATAATGTTTTTATAAATAGATAAATGTTACTGTGTGGCACCTTTGTAAATCCAGGGAATGATTCTTATAGAGCAGTAGATTTTGCCTCTGTATGTTAGGTCCAATTTTTTCCTGTTCTATGTAAAGCCAAAAGGGAAAACCTGTGAACCTTTTTTCCTAAATAATTAACTTGTGTGCAGATCAAAGAAGAATTTTTCGGCTTTCAAACTCAGAAATGCCCAAATCACTTTGCACAATTGCATATAAAATATGGGCAGTGCTGTTACTGTGCTGTCAAATCTGACAGCCATTCTGTACTCAGCAATATATCAAACACCATCCAAATGCAACCATACAAATGTCACCTCTTGCCAGTGGAACTTTATAAATGAAGCAATATTAATCAATTAAGGGACAGTGGAGTGCATGCAGAAGCAGCCAAGTCTCCCTGAGGATTACAATAGGGAGTTCTGGATGGGCAATCAAGTTTGAACTGCAGAACTGCCAAGGCACACGGATTCTCTGTATGATATAGCGGATTTCCGGTCACACGCTGAGGGAAGCCCAGACACTTTTGCCCATGCACAGACAAGTCAATTTTGCTGTTACACCACTTATCTATTATATGCCCTTGTACTATTTACCAAATCTTTTTACTTCTGCTCAAATTGATTTCTGTGGTTGGGTATGAGGGAGATCATCCACACATTTCCACTTTCAATTTCTGAAGGTAGCATTTTCATATGAAATACCATGGATTGATATCTCTTGCATAGGCTGCTTGGGAAGGGGGAGTCCTGTCCAAGCCTCTCAAGCAGAAATGGAGACCCCCAAACACACAAGCTAAAGTGAATATGAAGAGTCACTAATACTATTTTAATTACCTATTTATCTAGTAGCAAATACAAATAGACCAGAAGAGTAAAAATACATCTTGCCCTTTTATATTTTATATACTTGGCTATGCTTAATGCAAAGATTTTCTTTCTAAATTATCTCCTTTTTCATCATACTAGACTTCCTATATCTGCAGTTTTAGGAGTCTCCTTTCACAGAAACACACAGTTTCACAGTATTCCTTTCACAGTATTACATACTCCTCAGAGGAGATGCTTTTCAGAGGGGGCAGTGCACACCAAATCAGTTTCTTTCCACTCTTGCCTTCATGTTCTCTAGGGGTTTATAAATTGTTTACTGCTCTAATGATGCCAACCTTTTGTTAGAAACCAGCCCCAAAGAAACACGATAAACATTCCTAAATGTTGTTCAGAATGGCTGCCATCCTCCTTATCTTCAAAGGGGCCAAAGCTCAACATGGCCAGCACTTCCTCAAAGCTGTTACCACAGAGGATGATGTAGCAATTACCTTCCAGGAGCACAAAGTTGTTTTAGGAGAAATGGCTGTAGTTCTGTGGTATCTACTCAGCCTGCACAAAGGCCTACACAGCTGAGACTGCAAAGCCACATGGAGTAGGTGACAGAAGCAGAGCACTCAGAGAAGATGGTTTCTTGATCAAGGTCTGTCTTTGATAAAGCAGCCAGCAACTCAGACTGACAGGTTCTGAAGATGAATAAAACAACCATAAACCCGTATCTAATACTCTGTAGCACAGACTGGTACAAAGGATTTGTCAGTTTGTGCTGGTGAATAGATGTTAAGGGCACCCTGAGAGACACAGGTTCTGCTATAAACTCTTGTCAGCCAAACAATCAGTAAAGGCAGACCCAGTTCCAATGCTATCTCTGTCTCTCACAGTATCCTCATCTTTGGATTGGCACAAATAATTTTCTTCCTGCCTGGCAGAACAGTTTACCACACCCTGCTTAGGAAGTGTAAAGGATCAGTACCAGTGGTAATAGGTGCTAATAATGGAAGTGGGGAATCGTAGAGATTGCACAACAGCTCCCTACCCTAAAGCAGAAGTCATCTTGATCTGCAACTCAGGGAAAGGCAGAGAAACCAGATCTTGCAAATTAGTGATTGCATTTTAGGCCTTGCAGGAACACCTTGCCTTAGAAGCAGCCTCTGCATCCCATGATTTCAGTCATGGAATCCAGCTAGGTCTGTAGGAGACCTTTAGGTCTGAACCTTACACAGAATGCTGTTTGCCATTTCAGAGTGCCTTGCAAGATTCTCTGCCTTGGGCCTGAGACACCAACATTTCTCCTCATCGCCTCCCAGTGATTCCAGTCTTTCTGCCTGGAGATTACACAGCAGGCAGCAGCAGAGAGCATGGTCCAGAACTGAGGGAGGCCCTGGCACAGGAAAGTAATGAGGAGAGGAGACATCTGGGGGAGGATTGCTGGGATCTTGGCCAGAAGTCGTGTCCTCAGATAGCAGGAAGGAAAGATCACTAGAATACAAAGCAATTAGCTTTGGCTCTTTGAATAACTAATGGTTACTAACTAAGAGTAATGATTCTATTTAAGGAACTGCTTTTGTTATACTTACTGGAGAATACAGAGATAATTGACAGGAGGCATGCAAACAATTCAGAGCAACTCCAAATAATTCCGGAAATTTTTTGCATTTTGAAGATGCTGGTATTTTAAGCAAAACATAACAAACCAAAATAGTCTGCTAAGCCACAGAAAGAGATTTTTAGGATTCTCCACTATCAAACTGACAGTTAGCAAGACTTCTTTGCGAGTAATTGGTTCAAATTATTTGGAACAATTCATAGACAAAGTGAGATCTTGATACTTCCTCTAAGGGAATGTCACTGGAAACTAGAGGCTGGTCAACCTCACTTCAATACCTGGGAAGGTGACGGAGCACCCAATTCTAGAATACATTTTAAGAGACATGAAGGACAAGGAAGTTCAATCAGGAGTAGCCAGCACTGATTTACCAGGGGGTAAATCTTCAGTTACAGATCCAACTCAAGTCTGTTTTGCCTGTGACAGCAGCTGCTGATTGATCTCTCCTCATCCTTATCTCAACCCATGAGCCTTTAGCTGTATTTTCTTCTACCCTGGCCAGTTGAGAAGGGGAGTCATAGAGCACCTGACATCCAGCCAAGGTCAACCTGTCACAAGTTCTTGTTGAGGCAACACTTTGCTCTGAAAAACTCTCCAATAATTTCAGCATTTGCTACAAAGAAATACTGCCAAAAGATGTCATACAACCACATATGCTTTGCTTCAGACAATTCAATTTTGTCCTTTAAACAAAATCTATAGAAATATCCTTTAGATACTGTAGGTACAAGATGAGATAAACTTGTCTGTTAGACCAACAGTGCAAAAAAAAAGCCCATATGGAACTTAGAGAGATATCACAATCGGGTATCAACATCATCACTGAATGTAAATACTAAATAGTGACTCATTGACTGCTACCAATATGTAAACATACTCTATCTGTTGATTGCGTAGTTAAAGTCCTGGAAAATCAGTTAAGAGTAAACATTTTAAATTTTACTGGATTTCTTGATATAAAAATTATTGTTCTGGAGATTACTGACGTACTCAGAACCCTGGTTTTCAGAGATACCAAAGTCCCTGTTGACTCTCTTAGATTTTAAACAATAATACTTATAGTCAAGAAAAATGAAAAAACAAACAAGTTATTTCCTCAATTAAAAAACAAAAAATTTAAAAAACCCTTTTATTTAATTTCCTGTTTATGGCCTAGGTCTCATGAACTGATCCTCTTAACATGCTATATTTAAATTGCATCAAAAAGATTATGTTCTTGATACCACACTGGTAACTGGACTTTAAAGCAGAGCATATATAATTTTGAATAAATTACACCCCAAAATTTGAAGAACATGAAGATCAAAGGGTCAATAAGCAAAACAGATCTAATCAAATCAACGCCCTATTGGGTTCAGTTTAATACACTACATGTCCATAAATTGCCTTCATGTTTTATTACTGACATGAGACTGAGAGAGAAACAGACCCAGGTTTGAAACCAACTCCATTAGGTCTACACAGGCCAGCATCACTGACAGACATCTATATTTTGGTATGTAAAAAAAAATTACATTGCTCAATACCTGCCATTCCCACTTTGCTGCAGACACAATCTGGGTGTGTACCCAGTCCCATCACACATTCTTTGAACCACTTTCAGTAAGTGTCCCACCACATCACTTTGAATCACTCTGACTGACTGAGCACAGGTATTGTGGATGACAGGAGACCACGATTCCAAAGAGGTGTCTGAGGGATACAATACCTAGCAAACCACATCAGCTCACCTCCCTACTCAGTTTTTTCAAAGCACAAGACTCAGTACACAGCATGTCGAATTACCTACAATTTAATGTGTATTTGACAGTACTTTCCCTCAAAAAAACCCAGCTGAATAGTAAAGGAGAAAACTGCCTCCTTTTCACCAGCTGCCTCTTGCATGAGGGCACTTCCCTGCAAGCTGCTGGGCATGGGAAGGGAAGGGAAGGGAAGGGAAGGGAAGGGAAGGGAAGGGAAGGGAAGGGAAGGGAAGGGAAGGGAAGGGAAGGGAAGGGAAGGGAAGGGAAGGGAAGGGAAGGGAAGGGAAGGGAAGGGAAGGGAAGGGAAGGGAAGGGGAGTTTTAGCAGAGCTCCATGGAAAGTGAGGGGGCCTGTAGGATTAATGAGGTCAGAGTTGTGAGAACCCACAGGGGGTTGTGCACAGGGGGGCTCAGGCCATGGCGAAGGCTGAGGGGAAGATGCGCCCCGAGTTAAAAAGCTGTGCTGTGAGGATGTTGTGGGTTTGTGTTCACAGTCTTCTCCCATTCTTTCCCTTTTGTTTCTAAATCAAAACCATTCTGCATCTTATAGTTTAAAATGGTAATATTTCTAGTCTGATTGTCAGGAAAACTCACTGTTGGGGGTTGGGGTTTGTTCCCTTTTTTTCCTCCTCTTTAGAGAATTTTTTCCATTATTATGCTGGGACCAAACGCAGGCAAAGTGTGTCTGCAGCTGAAAAGGGCCTAGAATTGAGTTATTTGTTCTGTTTTGTTGTTAATTTTCATAACTACTGTTGTTTCTGTTTGTCCGGTTTGATATATTATTAAAGAGCTGTTATTCCTACCCCCAAATCTCTGCCTGAAAGTCCCTAATTCAAAAATTATAATAATCGGGAGGAGTTCCTGCCTTTCTTGGCAAAATACCTGTCCTTCAAACCAAGACACTCACTTTTATTGAAAAGGTCGTTTTAAATCCTTCACGTAGTCGGGCTCCGCTTGCTCCAGCGCAGTGTTGAAGGCTGATGTGCAGCTGGTTTTGGTTAAGTCCTGAGGCCGGGAGGTGAAAGCACTCCAATTGCCGAATCTACCCCTCTGCTGAGGAGCACAGTCATGCAGGTGATCAGCTGCAGTGAGGGCTGAGCTCTGTGTGGCAGAGCCCCGGGCAAGGGGCCGTGAAGTGCCGAGCCTTAGCACAACAAAGGGCCCGGGGTCGTGCGGCCCCGGCGGGGACACTCAGAGGCACAGCGCGTGCTGAAGGAAGGCCTCAGACTGTCTGGGTGCACGGACTGTGAGGAAAAAGCTCGGGAAATCTTTCGGCGGGCTCCAGCTTCAGCTGGTAGTTATGTTGCTACGTGGTGATTAAATTCTTGTGAGGGTCCAGACGTCCAGGACTCTGCTGTGGGAAGCCGAGGGATGCGGCGGTAAGGAGTCGCTGTCTGACTGTGAGGGTGAGGTGTGCAGGGAGCCCAGGGGGTCACCGCAGCTCCTGCCGTGAGGGGCCTGATCCCCGCTCAGGTGGTGGGAGTGTGGCTCCTCGATGGCTCCTGGATGGCTGGTGAGGAAAGCTGCCTTAACAGTCCTGAGTCACAAACTATTGCTGTGGGTTGGGGAATGTTACAGAAGATGTTCGCAATGACACTAAATTCCTAAGTCGTTCCGAAGTAAGACTATGCTACTCGAAAGCTGGGGCTTTTTTCTGCTAAAAAGAGACTATGAATTGTCTAGAACAGACTGAGTATGGTGTTTGCATAATTTTCCAGAGAAATGCTGAAAATTACAAGAATCACTGCATCTTGAAAGCTGGTTCTGTGGTTTGTCAGTTTCTGTGGTTTGTCAGTTTCTGTGTGTTTGCAGTAGTCCTGAGTTGCTTCTGATTAACAGTTTCAGTTTGTGTGGTAGCTGGGTCTGCTGCATTTCACACAGCTCAAGTGATCAGCTATTCTCTTTCAGAAGAGCCTGCCCTAAAGGCATTTCATTTTCAATTAATGGGTTAAAATAGTTTGAGCTCACCAGACAGTTTCCTAATCAGGCATCCCCTTCATTCCTACTTAAACCTATATTGCTGTTGGAACTTTGAGAGTCATCTTGAAGACTTGAGTCTGTCTGAATATGCCAGAATAGCATAATCATAATAGATTTTCATGGGAAATGAATGATCAATATTCAGTATAATGTTCAATAGCATGGGAGGTTCCAAAAGGAAGAATTAACTAGTCATTGGAGAGAGAGATGCTCTTTAGCACTGTATTTCACTCCATACTAACCACAAACAAGCTACTACAGCTGTAATTAGAGCTGGGTTTGGTTTGGGGGGTTGAGATGGGGTTGTGTTTTGGTTTGCTTGGGTGTTTTTGTTTTTCATTCCACTGAGGAATTGTTCTGTGTCTGCATATACGTATTTTTTTGACTTGGAGACAATGCTACTGAGTTGGAGGCTTTAATGCTTCAGGCCCATCGAGGCAGGGATATCACACATGAAAATATTGCATATATGACCACAAAAAGTCCTGGTTTGTCACATTAAAAAGGATAGAATCACATCCCAGAAGCTTACTAATTTTGGATGCTTTTTCCTATTTGTGGATGGATATTCACAGAACTGCAGTGTCACAGAGGTAGGGAAGAATTTCAGCTTTGTTTCAAAATTTGAAGTAGAAGCCTGTTAAAAATTAAGGAATTTTTTTAAAAGTGTACAAGCTTAATGTCTGGATTTTGACTCTAGGGCACTGGGAGTTGAGTTTACCTGATCTGCTCTCAGGTGAAAAAAAAAAAAAAAAAATATATATATATATTAGCTCAAATCTTCTTGAAGTTGCTTAGGAGTTTTTTTTCTTATGATCCTGAAGTAAGATTATCAATAAATTATGCCATATGTAAGATCACAAGTCACAGATGCTTCATAACTGCCTTGTTAATAGAGCTCTTTGTAATTTCCACAAATTTTTATGCTGTTGCTCTGTTTTTGTGTTGCTACGTTAGATACAGTGAGATCAGTACAATTTTTGTGGGGGATCTGACAAAAGTTCCCTGAATCAGTGAGATATTCCACTCAGTAGCAATCTGTAGCCACGAGTCTCACAGTATAATACTAGTCTTTATGTGGACCATTGCTGCTCTCAGATCCAAAAAGAGTTACCTTGATGGTCTTCTGTGCCTCCCAGGTCTGCAGAAGACAGCTGGGGAAACCATTATGTTTCTTTCTAAATCTGTTTTCTTTCACAATATGGAATTTTAGATGCTGGACTTTAGATACTTAGTAGTACATACTTTAGTAATGATTACAGTACTTAACAGGACATGCTTTAGTAATGATGAGAGTTTCTTACCCTTCCCTCCTTGCCAGTAGCCATGAATGGACATTTCTTTTGGCAGAACCAGTAGCATAACTTCTCTAAATCCAGATGCTTCAGAAAGGGCCAAATACTTGAAAAGGCAACATGAAAAGAACAGATGTTGCATCTTCAGTAAAAATAGGCAATCAAAAACCCAGTCATCTTCCATTTCTGTATTCTTATATTTGACTCTACTAAAGAACTTTGTTGTATATATTTCAAAACCTCAAATGCTCAAGGATATCCTGATGTGATGAATCATGCTTATGTCATTGTTGAGATATCTGTTGAGTTTGGTGCTTGCTGATGAAAATTCTTACCATGGTCATTTTAACTTCTTCCTGCTGATCCTTTAGGATTTAAGTTAGCAAGTAGGCACTATTAAAGTGCTAAATCTTGAACAACACACAATATTATGTTCACATCTAGTTATAAAAAGTTGAGAATTACAGCCTTAGTGATACAACTCAGTGTAGTACACTGTACAACTTCAGGCAGTGTCTGAAGCATTTTGCTGCTTTTATCTGTGGTTCTGGAAAAAACTTTCATGCAGGGACAGGTTTATGACAATAAGTGTGCCTTCAGCAGTCCAGTGGATCCCTATTGGACTTATTGTTAGGAAACCAATTGTGGAAGGATGATCATGTAAGTTATTGGTGTCCTCAACCCAGACAAAAGAATGGTCACGATTGTTATCTTGTTTGCTCCAAGACAAAGTTCTTTCCAAGTAAGAATCCAGCTGCTAACCAAGTGCCATAAAGCTGCTCACTCACTTCCCCCTGTGTCTGCTCTGCCATGGGATGGGTAGGAGAGTCAGGGAAAGGAAAAAACCCAGAAAACTCATGGGTTGAAATAACAGTAGTTTAAAAAATGTAGCATATAAATGTAAAATATAATAGTGTGGTATTTATAAAAATTAATATTGATGTTTCATTACATTAATAATTAATAATAAAACTTGGGAAAAACCCAACCAAACAAGTGATGCACAACACAACTGCTCAGTATCCAATGCCCACCCTGTCCTCAAACAGCAACTGTACCCATCCATATAACTCACTTCAGTTTATATGCTGAATATGATGTTCTGTGGTATGGAACATCCCTTGGACAGTTCAGGTCAGCTGCCCCAGCCATGTTCCCTCCAGCTTCTTGAGCATCTCCTCACTGGCAGTGTGAGAAATTGGAAAATCCTTGACCAAGGGTAAACACCACTTAGCAACATCCAAAACACCGATTTGTTTTCAACATTGTTCTCATACTAACTCCAAAACATAGCACTGTACCAGCTACTAAGGAGGCATCTAGCTCTATCCCAGCCAAAACCAGGACACCCATGATTCAGGGTGCCTTAGCTGTGTTTCTTGGTGTATGATGGAGTTGCCATACGCCATTGTAGAAAACAGTAGAAAGCCTCCATCTCCCAACAGCAGCCACCCCAGTGCTTTCAGTTGTGAGGAGAAAGGTCATTCAGGTTTAGCCATTATAAAATCTGCTGGAAAACATAATTTTCTTTCTCTGACCTGTGTTCATCATCACTGCAAGCAGAACAAAACAGAGGAAGAGGCTATTAGCACTGACAAAACCAGCAGAAATGTTTTCACAGTTATTAATGCATTTCTGCTGAGTATAACATTTTGTAGCTTGCAGCTCTCTGCAGAAAACCTGTCAGTATAGGCTGTAACAAATGGGTATTCTCAGCAGTGAGTGGCTACAAACAGTTCTTTTGTTGTCTCCCATTGGATATAAGGCTGCTAAATATCTTTCCAACAAACGGCATTGACTTGACTGTAATAGAGGATAATAAACCGAGCACAAAGCTTTCATTATATGGGAAAAGATAGTCCATAACAAGTATATCACATAACCTTTGTTAGCTGTGCTGCCTTCCCATATAGTTTCAAATCCAGAACCAGCCTTTCAGCAGACTCTCTTGTCTGAATTCAGCATTCAGAAAGCTCTGACAAAAGGCTGTAATCCTCAGCAATGCTCTTCTAGCACATTGGCAGCCTTTTAGATAAGCTGACATTATACCCCAATGAGCTTACCTGAGAGCAAGAGAGGACTGCTCTAATGCTCACTGCTTGTCACACATCATGTGCCAGCCCTGACCTCAGCTTTCCTAGTACATTTAATGGTGTTTATTAAACACCAGCTCTTTAAACAAGAGCCCCACTGCTACATCTTTCTCACCTTGGGGAAGAATGAGAGATTGAACCAATATCTGGCATATGTGTCATCTTGTTTTGCAGTGCATTACTGGAAGAAAGCAAGATCGTAAGTGTGATGCAGTAGAAATTAGTAAAAATTCAGTATGATGTTTGAAACTCAATTCTCAAAATAAGGGTGTGTGGGAAGCCCACTTTTTTATAGCAAGCTTGGCAGAACTCAATGAGGGCACTCTAGGAATTAAATTTCCCTGCTCCTGTATTTGCAGTTCTTGCAGAAGAAGGGACAGCACAAAGAAAGTTCTCCCATTATTTTCTGACTGTATGAAACATCTCACATTGTGATGTCTGCTTCTTACTGAAAAATCCACAGGCTGCCAAACCCCAGAGTAACCAAAAACATATGCTTATCAGTGAGGGCAAGGAATACATGACATTTCCTGCACATTTATATAGGCAGCACTCCACTACATATTGAGAAGCTGTAGTAATTAGTGAGAGCATATGTAAGCATCATAAGCTCTAACTTTTCAGGTGAGATCAATGAAACACAAACTAAATTCTTTCTCAAAATGTGTGGAAGATAGATAAATATGATAAAAGAGTAGTTGAAGTTCCACTTTATTTATTTATTTATTTAATGTATTGACTTTACATACTGGTACTTCTTAGATATGAATATTCCACTGCTTTTGAGGCTTGGAAAATATTACCTTAAAAGTGAGAATTTATCGTAGACTTCAGGAACGGCCAGCATTCATGGGTGTATTAATTTTTTGTTTAATTGAAAACATGTAAACATAGGAGTAGTTCAGCTTGCCAGATTCCCCACAGGCAATTTTGAGTTCTTGTATTCTCAGCAAGCAAGTATTCTGCTGATAATTGCTTGAGAAATTAAGGTAAGCAGCCATAGGCCTTGGAACTACTGTAAGGTTAACTCAGATGGAATTATTGACATCATACCAGAATTACGTCAGTGAAACAAAACCTGCCCCTGCCATTTTTTCCAATGCTTTGGGCCACGTTAAGTACTTTGATCAAAGTTTTCAGTTCTGTTTAGAGTTGTCAGCCTGACAGCACCACAGTTCTCTGGACTCACTAAATAACTAGTCAAGAGAACAGGACGTATAGGTATATACATATAATATGGAAATACATATAATAAGGAAAGAGTCTAAAATGAAAAAAAGGTGGAGAACAACTCATAGAGAGTATCTACTACTAATTTAAGTATTACTTTTAAAAAGAACACAAGAGAGTAGCCCTACTCACAAGTGTAAGGACTAAAGTCTGGATCCTACCAAAGCTCTGTGAAATAGTCCTTTATGTTTGCCCTGTACATTTGCAAGTGAGACAACTACCACCTGACCCAAGGGAAGAAAATCCAATCCAATAAAGATATAACTGCATGGCACAATGCAGCAATTCAGTGCTATATTGTGCTGGGTTTAAAAATGGGCAGTGCATTTGTCAAAGTGAAACTGCCAAATAAAGTCAGTTTAATGTTTAGTTTTAATTTTCCAACTGATTCTTCATAGTTTATTATCTTTAATCTTCCTTAGGAACATCATAGTATTAAAAGTTCATGTTAACTTAATTACATAGATTTTTCAAATAGTGAGGGATTTTATCCTGAGCAAAAACTGTTCTTTCTGTACCAGTGTGCCTGATAATAGCATGCAGATTTGATTACATTTAGTCATGCACAGAGCTTTCAGGACAGAATCTGTAGCATTTATTTAGATGAAAGATGAAGGCAAAGAATTTCAAATCTTTGTGAGAAAATAAGAGTGCTGACATCTCTATTCTACATTAAGATTAACATAAACTGGCTGCCAGTCTCTCCATGCAGTGAGGTCTTAATATATTAAATAGTCAGCTGAGAGACATGACACAAACACAGCTGTCTGCCCTCAGAGACCAAGAAGATGTAAAGAAGAACTCCAAGTTGCAGCTGCAATTCTGTCATGTTTGAATAATCAAATGTGAAGACACACAAAAACAATGTAAATTGTTCATTCTTGTTCTTGTATGATTTCTATCAGTGCATTCTTGTTATGATACTCCCTAGGAGACCTCTCTGCCCAAGTCCTTTGTTTTTAAAACTGTGCATGGAAACCACCGCCATCAACCCCTCCCACTTTTCCACCCTTTCCTTTAATTCATTCTTCCAATAACTTAATTTCTTTGGAAATGGAATGAGGTTTTCAAATTTGAGAATAAGTCATGATTTTCAAATCTGTTCTATCACAATTCAGACATCTGTGAGATTCAGAACTTTCGCAAAGTGGCTACAGATGCTGTTTATGTTTGTTTGGTTGTTTTTTTTTTTAAATCAAAGTCAACCAAAATGCATAAAAGAAAAGAAAAATGATCAGAATGTATTGAGTAAAGGGTAAACAGAAGTTTATGCTTGACTTTATTATCTTAGTAGATATGTTATATTAGCATTAACTGGACACTATCTCTTCTAAAATGCACACACATTAAAGAACAAGTTAAACATGGATTGCCACTGACTTCCTGTTCCCAGCTCCAAATATTTGTGTAAATACAGGTTCTGTTTTACTTCCTTACCAGTAGAGGTCAAAGCTTGTATTTAATGAATTCCTGGTTCACACAATGTATTTGCTTTTCATGCTGTATCTGTAACAAAATCTATCCCATTATTAAATTAACAGAGCTGTGATGTAACAAGAAGCAAATAATTTTATTTTTTCCAAGTCCGGCTTGAACATTAATTGCAAACTACAGATTTAGCTCCGTTGTGTGTGGCAATTATGCGTACAGCAATTAAGAAAACTTAGGATGTTTGAAATAATTTACTGAACTGAGTTCTTACTAAGCTAGAAACATTTGAGCCACAGCTGCTTTCATGTGTAATGCTTTCCATTCCTTTTCTGTATAGTATGGAGTCAAAGTGCATGCTGCCCAGGAGAATGGCTGATGTATAATTCAGAATACCCCCTGAATTTCCCTTAGAAATGGAGTGCTGATTAGTTGTTAAAGCCTAAAGGCCAAAAAAAGAGAAAAAAAAAAAACAAACAAACAAAAACAAAGACCAAAAAAAAAAAAAAAACCAAAACACAAAAGCCACTGACCTATGCACAAATTTTTGTCCTTCAGATAAATGTTCTCCATGTTAATGTAACTCAGAAGAAAAATATAAGTTAGGAATTAAAAAAGTAAAATCAAATTCAACATTTTGTATTTGGGGAAAAAAGGGAGGACTCCAAGACTGGATTTAATTCAGCATAAAGTCTAATCTGTCTCTAGAATTTATATGAGGTCATCATGAAGCTTTTTTCTCTCTACTAGAAGCAAATGAAAATGAGATAATAGGTCTTCCTCTGCAGATTCCTTAATCACTAGAAGATAAGTTTGGCCTTAAGAGAATCTACACAGAATTTTGTTCATGACCATAGTGTTTGAGAGAAATTTTGGTTAAAAAGTCAAAGGGAGACAGACATGAAGATAGATGACAGTCCTCCTTTGGTTTCTTTCCACAATCCTATTATTCTGTTCTTTCCTGCCAGCACTGTAACCAGAATGACCAGAATTCAGGATTCTTGTAGAACAAAGTGTGCAGCCCAGGCCACTCCAGAGATTGGAATGCAAACCAGTTTCAGCCCTGCATCAACTACACAGGATTCAGAAGCAGGAGAAGAGTGTAGGAGCTGAGAGCAGCCAGAGTTTGTCTTCCCAGTGTTCCTGTGCAGGAAGGGGAACAAGGTATCATAGTAGCAGGTCTTGCTTTGTTTTGTGTGGTTTATTTTTTCCCCAAAATGGTTTTACTCCAAAAACATTTCAAATATTTTGTCCCTGTCCTCAGGGCAGTGAATACACTTCAGGGAACTGTGGGAGTGGTGGCTTTGTCAGCCTCTGGTTTTGGCAGGACATAAAAAGAGTGAACTGCACTAACCCAGGTCCCCACAGCTACAGTATCTGAGATATTCATCACAGTGAGTGCCAGAGGCATGAAGCCAACACGAGGAGGTCTCAGGCCATTGTCCCCAACAAATTATAATTAAAAGTTAAGTGCCAATCAATGAAGTCTTTACCACTATTAGAGGCAGGGGTTTTAAATTATTTTCTACATTTTTTTTTTCAAACAAGTATATGGGAAAGACTTGACTACAGTCATTTAAGTTCAAAAGTACTTTTGGAACAGTGAAAGAGTGTTGTTAGTTATTTCTTAGTTTCATCTATACACATTATTAAAACAAAAAATTAAATACTCCCTAACACCTATGGTCACTGTGTGTCTGCATATTGCAACCAAGTATAATTTACAATGTTAAATGAAATTTTACATTGAAATATCTGTAGGCAGCTACCTGAGGACAGCAGAGATGGTTCCAGCTGAATGGCAGCCCTAACAGTCTATTTAGTAGCAATTTTTTCTTACTGTGTGTGAGGTATCTGAAATACTTCAAAGATATGAAGAAAAGAAGTTTTCTTGATTCTGGTGACCAAAAGGAAAGCAGATAGTGTGGATTTCTACTAAAACCATAAGGTGCATTATTTAGTGTCTGGTAGCAAAATCACCCTAGGCTTCTTTTAGGTACTGTTTGGGGAAGGAGTTTAAGTATACAAAATGCATGAAGCAAAGCAGCTGGAAAGGCACACAGCATTAAATACCAGGAAGTTCCAAAGCTGGGACATAGGCTGAGGATGAGGGATAAGCTGGCCATAATTTTTTTGTGAGCACTTCTCAGCCAAAAATTTCTTATTTACCACAATTGGAACATTCTCAGAATATGTGTCTGTTTTACTGCCAGTTTCTTTGGAAAGCATCTTGGCAGCAGGGACAACCAGCTGGCTGTGTGGTGCCTGCCAGCTACTCACACAACTAGATAGGAGCCCCTGGTGGGTGCTATAAGCTTAGCCCAGGGAAGCTGCACTGTATGTGATCCTCTGCTCCCTGGATACATTACCTGAACGACAAGGATGAGAAAAAGGAAGAAAAAATGAGAGCTTGTTTTCTTCTGCTTAGCTCGCTATTGTCAATTACGTTGTGCTTTTGGTTTATTTTTAAAGGGTGGAATGGTAATGAAATTACCTTGTGTAAGGTGAAGCACCACTAATAGAAAATAAATAGTGTTGCCTTGAGACAAGCTATAACAAAAACACCCTGGATTGTCAAACTTTCCCACTGAAATTTTACAGCTCATTGGATTGTAGATAGAAACCAAGATTTCCCTGCCAGTCATAGTGAATGTCTCAGTCATAAAGGATAAAAGATAACCCAGCTGATTTCAAGAGCCTTGTTTTATGTAATTCTGAAACACCATTTATGAGACAATAAATATTATATTCATTATACATAAATTATTCAATCATGAATATTTTAAAACAATTTCTTGAAGGCCAGGCATCTAAAATAGTTTGAAAGTTAAAGTACAGTTGATTTTAATAGTGTCATATTAAAACAATTTATCTTACAGTTATTCAAAATTTGAATGAGACAGGAAATCAAATTTCAAAGCCTGAAGACAAAACCCACCAGCTCAGCTGTTGTGTCAGATTGCTGTCAAACTGTAGCCTGTATCTTTGCATTCCACTAAGAGCAATGGAAACTTACAAGCACAAGCTTCCAATTGCTTATTGAAATTGCTTGTACACCCACAGGGACTAAGGCTAATCAAATGCCATATTTTGGTCTGACTTTTTCTAAAGATATGTTGCTATTTATCCAAGAAATATACAAGGCTGCTAAAATAATATACAATGAGTATATTACAGGAAGTGGAATGTTTTCTTAGCAATCTGCATAAAAGCATCACAATATTCTGTAATTGATATGTAATTGATACACCTAAAAATTCCTAGAGTAATTAAACTGTAGACAAGATAGTCTGTTACTTAGTTGAAGTATTACAACTTTCTCAATTTGCATAATATCTGGCTTACATAAATTCTTCTGACATTTCAAAAATCTTCCAGAAGTGTACATGATGCTGGAAACTAAACTGTATTTCAATACTGAGAAACTATTTATTACTGGATACTAAATATGGCCACAACAATCTCTGCTCTCCTGTGCAAGTTTCTGACAAATGATGTTATTACTAAACCAATTATAATAAGTAAATGGGAAAAACCCCTAGATTAATTAGAGGCATCATTCTCTCACTACAGCTGGGCACACCATTTTTCACAAAGCTTTTCCACGTAAAATAATTGTCTGTGTACTGTGAACTCAGTCACTTCTCATAGTCCTCAAGCAAATGCTTTTTTCTTGGTCTGGAGTCCTGACTTAAATGCAGTTGTAGATGGATGCTTTTGATTGACTGTATTCACATCATCATTGAATGTCTCCATAAAATAACAACTTGTTGAATCATAAGTATTTAGACTGATTGACTAAAATTCCTTCCAGGAAAGCTGAAGGTAATATCTTTATCCTGACTTCTCAGAATGAGTTCAGCTAAGAATGTTGCTACAAATACAGGGAACTGAAAACAACAGTATTTTGGGTAAATATTTGTAATAATTTTTGTCAGTATGTGCATTTCTTGAGAATTTTGTAAGTTTCATATAGTAAAGACATAAAAGGTTTCAGTAAACATACCAGCTACAGAGAAAAGCTTGAAGCCATGGTAGTGGAAGAGGAAAATTAACTATTACCAGTGTTCTTAGTTCCATGATGTCTCAGTCTGCCACCTTCAATAGTAAAAGTGATGCTCTCAAATGCCCAGCTCTTCAAATGAGGAAGTCATGAAATGCTCATTGATGTCAGATGTTTTTATTTATTACTGCTTGACAGAAACATTATGAACGTACATTACAAAAAAATCCTATTTAACAGCAGTGATGAAATTTTTTTGTCTTTTTTGTTAGAGAAAGGCAAATTTCTGTCTGAAACTCAGTTATCGAGTTTGAGTTGCTAGGAAGTGCTGTAGTCTCCTCATCATAACGAAGATGCTTCTTAGAAGTGGAAAAAATTAAATTCTGGTTTGGATTTCCTTAATAAGAACTTAGAGCTGATTTACCAGAAATAATGTGATATATACAGTTGTGAAATCTTAATTATATATTTATCATAGTATTATAATAATTATATATTTATCATATTACCGTTAGAGGCTGTTTTGAGGACTTATTTTTTTCACTTTGATCGTGATTTTTGAAAGTGTCAAGTGATTTTGTTCATTTACTTTAGGGCTTTTATAAGGCAGATGCAGAACATTTTCAACAGAAATTTTTAAATTTAGGATCACAATTGTATTATCAACAGCCATATACATCATCCTCCTTCTGTTGCTGGGGAGAGGAATGGGGAGTAGTAAGGGGGGAAAAAAAAACATCCTTGAAAACCAAAAAGGCAGACCTTCATGTCAATTAAAATTTAATTTTCTCATTTTAATTACAACCACATTGAGCTAGTGCTGAAATTATGTTAAGTCACTTTCTCTCCTGGGCTTCTTCCCACCACTCAGAAGACGTAACTGAGAATTTCCCTTCCCCTTCATTCCCCTAGCCTGACTTCCCTCACCTTCCCTTCTCTGACCCTTAATGCACTGCCCCTGGATGCTGGAAGCTCAGGGAAGCACCAGGGCAAGCCCAGTGTTGGCAGCTGTGGGCATGGCTTGTGATCTGGTTGTTGTGATATTGGTGGGGATGACAGAGGAGGCACCTCTTATGCAGGCAGATTGCCAAGGAAAAGGCCCCATCTATTCCCACTTTCTTCAGAGGCTCACCCCAGTATGGTGAATACAGGAAAGGCTGAAGAAATTAATATGGAGAGATAATCCATGCATCTATGTTTCATAGGGAAAGTTTTCTTATATTGAGACTATTTTTTCCACAAGCAATTATTTTGCTAGTGAAAAATGAGAGGATCAAAGCAAGTTCTTGTTTTGCTGTCAGATTAGTGATGGCAGTGATGCTTTGAACATATCCAGTGCATTCAACACTTCACCTCTAATGTGGAGAGATTCAAGTGTAACAGAAGTGGAATTGATCTGTGATGTTGATGGGAAGGTGGAGATAAACTTGTGAAAGTTTCCAAAGTACCACAGTGCAATAGTCTGCCCCATTTTGGGTTTGCCATCTGCCCTTGGCAGTGCTAAGGTGGTGGGTGAATGCTTGCTTAGCTCCCTTGCATAGTCAGGAAATCAGCTGTGCCGTGGACAGACCTCTTTATCCAGGCAAAGTTTATCAGTTTGTTTAAAAAGTCGCAAAAGGGCAAGATGAACACAATCACCCAGGAGAGTGAATGGAAGTTGATGAAAAGAGTTAATACAAAAATCTGAGATCTGTATCTCTGTTCATTCATCTCTTACCATTTTTTATTCATACAGTCTTTTCAGCAGTTCCAAAACTCCTGCACTTCTTCCACTTTGTGTGCTGGTCCAATATTATTTCTTTCCTTATCAGCTAGTGGTCATAATTTGTGTATTATTTGTCTTTTTGCTTTTGGGTGTAATACCAAATTTGTTCAGTGAAGGCAGGTAAAAGTGTTTGAGCTGTTACAAATAGAAGCCATTATAAAAACCTTGTAAGAATGATAATAAACTGGAAGAGGTTTGCATTTTCTTTTTTCTTCGTTTTCTAAGTGGCTTTTAGGTGTGTTGAACTTGATAAAGAGGAGATCCTGTTTGGCGGGTACTCTGCTGTTGCAATTTCTGCAAGCTGTGGGAATGAGGGAGGGCATTGCAATTCTATATATAAAGCATCCAAGCTTGAAGAGGGCAGCCTAGAAAGTGGCAGCACTGGCACTGCCCGCTTGGAACAGAGGGGAGCACTGAGAACACTGCCCAGGCAGGGCGTGCATCATGCTCCCAACACTGGTACTGCTCATCTTCTGCAGCTTCCTGCACTCTGCCGGTAAGTCTGAGGTGCCTGTACTCCTCTTGGTACATGGCTTGAAGGAAAATTGTAGTATTACATCACATGAGGGTCAGGTTTTGTTCTCCTTTCCCACAACCTGCAGAATTCACTTTACACGTTTTCTTCTCTTTTGCTTCATCTTAAAACACAACCGGTTATTTAATAAATACATGACTGAAATAAAATTATTTGTTCATAACTATTTCAGAAAGTTGGTTACTGATTTTTTGGATGCTTCCCTAAAACTCATTCCCTAGATACAAAGAATATTTTGAATGGACTTTTGTTGTGTTTCTGAGTTGCTGAGTGCATTCATCTTTCCAATGTTCATGATCCAGTGTCCTAGTGATGTCATTGCAGATACATATTGTATATCTTCTGTGTAGAGTGATAATCAAAATAATTTTTCTTTGTTATGTGAACTGCAAAAAGCATTAAGTATGAGCTATTTGATGGCATTTCTTTTTTGAAGAATGATGTGGTGGAAGGAATCCTGTCCTGGAAAACAGGCAAATGGTTCTAGTCTAAAAATTTTACATGACTCTTAATATATTCCTCCATATATTATTCATACAATCCTTCAGTCTTTCTAAGAAGTCTGTCTTACTTTTTTGGTCCAACCCATCTATATACCAGATGAATGTGTAATTTCTAAAAAAATATTTGATAGATACATTCACTGGCTCTGTAGCTACTCAGCCACCTTACTCATTATTTCTCCTGTGCTGTTATCAGTGGATTTTTTTGAGAATAAGCATTTTTTGCCATGGTTTGGCGTTGCTCAAGTTTTTGGTTTTTTTGATCTCTTCTGTATATTCTCTTTTATTACCAGTTATTAGTTAGAATTTCAAGAAAAGGTTTTATGCTGCTAAAAAGCATACTTCAATTGTTTAGGTTGAACAAAGTTAAATTTATTTCTTCTGTATTGTGTTTACTACATTTAATGAACCATTTAGTTCAAATTGCATGGGGACATTTATTGCTCTTAAATCACTGACTTAAACTGTAGCATGAAAATAATTAAAATTTAAGCAACTCAACCGTTTTGTAGACTCTCAGAGCCAATTTCTAACCTCAGCTGTATTGCTATAAATCAGGTGTAACTCCATTCACTGTATTAGCACCATTGTAACCAATGTCAAGTCAAATACCTGAACGTGGGTCGTAACCCCAAGTTTTGCTGCCTGCAAGAGCAAAATCTTATTCTACATACCTTCTATTTTAGATAATAGATGTATTGAAATAAATACTTGCAATCAAAGAGAAAATTGCTGTAGACATACAGCCACAAGCTTTATATGTAAACTTGGCAATCACAAATCAGAACTTTTTCTACAAAGGACTAAGTTGAATTTAAAAATAAAAAGCCTCGCAGCAGGATCAAGAAAATTCTTACAGAGCAGTTTTCTCCTTTGGGATGTGTCAATTTTTCAGGTCCTTGGAATGCCTCACAAGGTTCGAGACTGTGAAAACAAACAGATTTCATTCTGTCAAGGAAAGATTTGAAATCAGACAATTTTGAATGTTGATCTGTACATTCTTAAATTGGACAATATGCAGGGTGCTCGTTGTTTTGAACTCTAGATCCCAGCATTATTTCCTTAGAATGAGTCAGATCAAGTCAGGATATAATTCTGTCCTTCATGGATCAGCATCCAAATTCTGTAGTTCATCTGTAGCTGGAAGTGTAAATATTGATTGTAGGGACATATATTTGATTATTTGACATGAAGTCTGATAGAAAGTGATAACTTAAGAAAATCAGTAAACATGCATTAACTTGAGTAAAAAAAAATCTGCAGAAGCTTGAAACCTGATTAAAACTGTTAGTTCTAGTCTTTACTTAATAAGAGGTGCTGATTCATTGATTAAATTGAGGCTTCACCTCATTAGCTATTCAGTAATCCAAACTGCATGGATCTTTGTGAGAGGTTTGGGTACATACTTTTTCTTATGAAGTGTGTAACTAGGAAGTCACCTTGATTTATGCTGTTCACATATCTATGTTTGCAAGAGACAAAGGGAGGTAATAATTTCATACTGAAGAGAAATCATCTTGAATATGTGCATCTGATAACTCATATTACAGCTACAGCTCTACCAGTACCCTCACTGTTAAATTTAATTTTAGGCTTCTATAATTTGTCTTAAAGTTCTTGTCCTTACCAGAACATCTGACATTTCAACATTTTTGTTTGTCTCAAATTAGAAGAGGAAAATGCAACCCTTTACGAAACAGAGATTTAAAATTATTTCTGCAAGTTGGAAGTCCAAAGATTTCATTTCAATGTTTTGTTTTCATTTGTTTATATGATGTGAAATACTTCAGTTGAAGACATTACAACATAAAATTGTATTTTCCCATAGAGATGTTTCATAGTAACCATAGTATAGGAACAAAATTATTTATTTCTTCATAGTAAGTCCTGTTCCTTGACTGGCTTTTATTGCTGCCATGAACTAGACAGGCTGACCACACAGAAACTGCACTTCAACAGATACAATTCTCAAGGAAGTTGGCCAGCTGGAGTAGAGTGGGAATTGGAAGTAAAACCTTCCTTTATCCAAGAGAAGTGAAATGCTGGTTAAAGTTCTGCTGAGATAATTCAAAATAAGTATTTCTCTTGAGATAATTCAAAATAAGTATTTCAAGTCATTTCTCAAAGGAAAACAGAATACCTGCAATTATAGTAAAATGTCAGTAAGGAAGATTTCAGTACTTTAGAAATCTCATTTAACAGTAGGACAGCTTTTTAAATTTAAAATTCTGAAATCATTGCAAAATACAATATCTGCATAGCCATAGTACTTGATACATCTGTACAATCTACCATTTTGTGTGCTTTTGAATGGTTGATAACGTTGCCAGGAAGATTTCACTATTCTCTTCAGAGTTAAGTGTGAGAAAAAGAATGTAAATGCTGAGAATAATTATTGTACTGTAATTAGAATAATAGTTTGATCTGACAGGACACAGACTGATTGGCAGATAGCAAATGGTTCACTATTTGTTTTATTAGCTATTCTCTGGGCAAAATTTTAAAGTGGATTTCATATCCTTAGTTATTTTCAATCTAACTCTTGTACACCTCCATGTAATCCAGGATGATTATTATGCTCAAATTTACCAAACCTGATGTATGTGTTAAATTTTTTTGCCATGCTTAGATTTTTGAGTTTGAAAAGCTAAGAAACAAGCTTTGTAAACTGATTTGTCTTTTCTAATCCATTAATTATTAGACATTTTGGTTTACATCAGTCTCTCTTGATAGATCTGACTTGAAGTAATGTTTTAGGCATATATTCAATTCCTGCAAATCTAATATCCTTGGAAGGCTGCTGTTACACACTCTTAAATTCCATTCATGTACTGTTTGAAGTTTAGGATTAAACTGTAATGACTGGAAGACTGTAAAACCAGAAATAATAGATTATTGAACAAATGCAGGTATCAAAATACAGGTGTTCAAAAAAGGCAGCAGCAATTCTAGGCATGAAAGTGTTAGCTTGAAAGCCACAAACTGACTGTTCCTTTCTGTGGTGTACTTACTGTGATGCAGTTCACCAGGAACTTGGAAGGAGCACATTGGATTTAGGAAAAGCCTGCTGAGTTGCAGGCCAACCATGGAAGCTTTCTAAAACACTGGCAAAATTCCAAACAATTATTGGCCAGTGCTGACCAATTCAAGGCAGCATGAGTAGGATCTATAATGATTTTGTGATGAGTGTCTCAGACAACTTGGGAGTGGCTGAGATAAATGTCGTTTTAATCTATTAAAACATTTAGGATGGGAGCACTTCTGTCACTGAACTTACATGCTTGATTTATTTCCCTTATTCCTAAAATGCATTGTATACAATTCTACCAGTTTAGTATTTTAGCTCTTAAAAACTTAGATTAGTTTATCCAGAAAACATCCTTTTTCAGCAAGTACTGTTTCATAGAAGAATTGAGGTATAGATTGATGGGGATGTTGGAGATGTCTGGATCTGAGATCCAAAGCCAAAGAATGTTTTTGTTCCAAATTTTGTTCCAAAATTCCCTCTTGTACTTTAACCTAGCCTTACATAAAAAGCAGAGCCTCACCTGTTTTCCTGTAGCTCTTGAGGTACCACATGGCAAATACTACCTGACCTTCAGCAGTACAGTATGGAATTGGCTGAGATTCTGCTACAGCTGGTGAGCTCCCTGGAGACTTCTATTCACTGCAGTATCCAAGGAAGCAACGACACCCTGCAGAGCTGTAGTATATATAGATATGTATGTGGATTTGGCCTGGTTTATTTGATGAAAGAGACCTTCTGCCACAACATTTTCTATGTTGCAAAAGATCCTAAACATGTAATAAAGAATTACATGGGTTCTACAAGATGCTTGCTCCTACTGTCTAAGACATACCAGACATGAAAAAATTTAAAAATGAGCAGTAAATTTCTGAAGCACCTCAGGTCTTTATTCCTGCATCTTGTTTTGGTTTTTACTGCCCCACTATTGACTCTGAGAGCTCACTCCAGCAGTGCTGGAGGAAAATGCTGGGTGAAAGAGCCTTTGTGTATGTGTGAGAACATGGAGCAGTTGTGCTCATGCAGCAGGTCTTTGTTTGGCATGGAAAAGGAGCCACAGTGCACCCAGCATTTGCTAAACATTCCTTGGCTGCTCCTTACCAAATGAGGCTTTGTGAAGAGGTGCATGGAAGGGAACAGGTGGCAGCTTGCATCATTCTGCCTTAACATGAGCAGCAAAAGCAACAACTACACCTGGGGATTTCCTGTTCTTCAGCTCCAGATCCCACAGTTCTTGTGCAGAACACACAGGACAATATTTTCCCCGTATTTTCACACTTTTGGCTATTCCTTCCGCTACTTCTACCCAGCTGGTGAAACAAGAACTCAAAAACGTGAGGAAAGATTTATCCCACTTTTTTTAGTATAGGATATTAGTATGAAGTATAGGAGTTCTCATATTGCATAGGACTTCTGGCAAATTTTGATAACATTTGACTGGTACAGAAAAATTTTCTATTACTTAATCATGTAATTAGGAATTATGTGATTTTCCATGATAATTTCCATTTGGATTTGTGTGACAGAGCACAATTCATATGTGCTGACCCTGCTTTGCTTGCAGCATGTGCTGACCCTTCTTTGACTTGTAACATGCTTAAAAATGCTTATAAATATACAAATATTCAACTTCCTTGTGCTCAGCAGATAACTTCATTCTGTTGTCTTTTTCCTTTCACAGCTTTTGAAGGAAATTATTGGTCCTCCATTTTTTACCAAAAACAGAAAGAATCTCTGCAAAGAAGTAAGTGTCTGACCTGGTTTTTAATGTTTGCATTCAAGTGTGAGTGAGAAATCTATTCAGCATCAAGTCCATATTGCAGAAGGCACTGTACAAACCACATAATAAAAATAAGTCTTAGCCTCAAGGAGCATATGTTTTGAAGCATTAAATTTTAGAAATTCTGAATGAAGACTTTGCATGTAAAAAGATGGTAAAATGCTTTATCTCACTGTGGTAAGTTCTAAACTAAATTGAAAGTGCTTTAGTGTGCCTTGCTGAGGTTTTGATGCCTAAGGATAGGAACTGTGAGCGGTTTAATAGCCTCCCACATTTAGAAATATGCTATTGGGGTAATATGTGTGGTATGTTTGATTTTCGTTCCTACATATTACTGCCTAATACTATCTGAAAATTTAGGATATGGATTATTTTGATACTGCAAAATCCAGGGAATGAAATAAAGCTCATTCTCCATATAGATTAGGTCTGTGAAAATTATTTTAAAGATTTCAGGTTAAAACAAACTTATATGCAAATGTGCAATCAGAATGTGGAATACTTCTTCTTTACCTTCATAGCCAGCAGCCAGAGGGGGGTCAGAGTAGGACAGATCTCTGCTTCAGTGTTCAGCTGTGCCAGCTGCTGCCACACTTCTGGTAGTTCACCAGCAGTTTTCCTTAACCCCAAAGAATGGCTTGTGTACATCCTGCAAATCTGTATGCTAAATTAACTCCAGCCACCTACTTACTGTAAATTGTTACTAGTCCTTCTGAGTCTGACAAATACAAATAGTAAGGTACTACTGTCTTACTTGTGTAAAACAATGTGCGGTGCCAAAACAAAAAACAAAAACAGAAAAAGGCATTTTATAGCTTTAAAATATTTAAAATATTAGCTATCGGAAGTATGGTTGGAAAGTCAGGTACCCTTAAAATGTTAGCTCATAATTAAAATATAATGGCAAATTTTGACTGGCAGTTATTGTGGAATTTTCCTCTACAAAACAATTTTGGTTCTGTTCAAAATGATGGTGGACAAGGACTTGGAAGCCAGAGCACAAGGGAGGGGTAAGCAGAAAAATGTCAATAGCCTCACAAAATTCCCTGAACTGAAAATAATTGGGGATGGAGAGAATATCTGAGGAAGTATATATGCTTGATCTGATGGGAGTCTTCCCTTGGGCAGGCTGTTAATGGTTACTGCTGGAAATAAAATATAGAGCTACATCAACCCTTGGGCAGAACCAACACTCTTTTTCACATGTCCTTTTCTGAAGGAATGTGAGGCACTGACTTCTAAATTTGAAGTTCATTTGGTTTTCCATCTCCATGGCAAGAATGAATAAATGTCATCATGCTAGCATGATATATTTTACAGGACATGATGTTCCTCTGCTACAGGATACAGAAGGCTGTAGGCCTTCTGAAAACACAAAGTTTTCACAACATCCTTTCTAAAATAATAAGGATATCAGTCCTAATATTCTGGCTTTTTTTCTAACCTATTTTATTTACAGACAATCTTCCTAGTAATTAATAATTTTAATGTTTGACACTAGAATATCATGCTTTACTTCTGCATACCATTAGAAAGCAATTCTCTGTATTTCAAAACTTGTTACATATCAGCGGTTGAATGAAATTCTTCAGCCAGTTTGGGGAAAATGTGGAGGTGTAGAACAAAAACAATTATATAAAATGAAAATTTATTATAATAAGCATTTTTTAGGCAGAAAAAACTGAGGGTGGCTTGAATTAGGAGAATTCTCATTCAGTGTAAACTTGGAAAAGCTACATGAAGTTAATCCTTAAAGTAAAAATATTTGAAAGACTTTTGATCAGACAAAAAATTCCCAAATATTCAGGATCTCACCTCTGTCTGCTGTCTGTTCTTACAACAAGAGAAACAGTAAAGCATGGATATAATCTAATTAAAAGAAAATCCCTAGATACTATTTAGTAAACGCTGAACTCAAAAGACAAACACATAATCTGGATTTAAACTTCCTTGAGTTACTGACATTCCCATTTGTTATTTTTCTTTGATAAGATTGAAATAAAAACAAATACAGTGACCGTGCTCTGTATTTATTGAAAGGGGCACCTCTTGCACTCAGACCATTGTGCAGCCCTGGGTAACCATTCCTTGGCACACTCCAGGGTTTGTGGTCAGTATCACTCTGGCACAGTATATTAAACTAGCTGGATTTGGGCATGAAGGATCCATGATAACAATCAACCAATTCCTATTTTCCAGTCAGACCTTCAGGACAGAACAGAAGTGTGGAAGAGGAGTACTTTTTGCCAACAGGTAACCACTCATTGGGAAACAGTATTTTCTACATGACCTAGATAAACCCAGGAGCATTCTGCAGTTATTTGATCTCTCCTTTAGAGTAAAAAAGATGTTTTGGCTTCAAAACAATAAATGTAAATTGCATGTAGACTTTGATAAACTTCTCTGATACTTTGTAACTCTAAGATATATTCTAAGATATCTCAGCTTCATATGATACCATATGCAAAAATAATTTGAAAGTAACAATCTAAGTCTGGATTACAGAACTGAGGCCATGATTTAAGGCGCTTCAATAAAATTATCAGCTTCAGAGGGACTGTTCAAATGCTGTAAGTAGGTGCAGAACTATCTAAAAGCAAGTGCTGGAGTTGTATCTCTTTTCTTTTGATTCATTTCCACATCTGAAAATCTGTCCTTTCAGATGAACACTCCAGACTACTTCTTAAAAATGAAAACTGATTAAAACATTCCATATACTTATAAAACTGGCTGGAACTTTGTCAGACAAACACACACCAAAAGAATGTGGAATTGCAAGTTGAAGACTGTCTTTGGATATCTGGTGATTTGACAGTGCAGTTAATCATGATACAGTAATGCCAAAGCTTGGTAAATGCTGTGCCTGAGTTGTTAAACTAGCAAGCTGTCACCTTTGCAAACATATCTAGCAGGCTGAAATAAGGAGGTTAATATTTATATTACCATAGGAGTTGGAAGGATTTTTCCCAAGATAGGAAGTTAGGGAATTCTCCTCTGCTTACAGTAAATGAGAATATATTTCTGTCACTCCTAATATTGTTTCTCTTCCTGACTTGAGATAAAATTTTGAGATTACAAAAGAGGAAAAAAACCAAACAAATAGTGGGCTAGAATGTTGTTTACAGAATTAATCTGAGTAGAAACTTAATAGCTTGCCCTAGTATTTTTATTTGAAATGCTAATCAGAAGGAGCAAATATGCTGACTCCATGTTTCTTTTTCTTTTATAGTTTTGAGCAAGGACTCCTGTTCTACCTGGGGAGGAGGGCATTTTTCAACCTTTGATAAGTACCAGTATGACTTCACTGGAACTTGCAACTACATCTTTGCAACTGTATGTGATGAGACCAGCCCAGACTTCAACATTCAGTTCCGTCGTGGGCTGGACAAAAAAATTTCAAGGATCATTATTGAGCTTGGACCTTCTGTTGTCATTGTTGAGAAAGGCAGCATTTCTGTCGGGAGTGTTGGGTAAGATTCTGCCATGAATGGGGTGTGAAGTGTTTAGAGAAGGCAGGGAGTTACATAGCAGGTGCACTAAAGACTGCTTTAGTCAAAAATGAATTAACAAATTACTAAAGTTAGCACACCTAACTGGACTCTACTCCTATTGCTTACCATCAAGCAGTAACACTCTGCATTCTCTTTATGGGTTTCTCTGATCTTGTCAGTTTTTGGTCATAATTCTTATATTAAAATGCCATAGAATCTCCTCGAGAGAATCAACATTAGTTCCACCACACCAACTTCATGGTTACAAGTTCTTGAAACATATAACTGTGCTCTAATAAAACCAAACCAAGTGAAGATGCCAAGTCCTGTGCAAACATTATCTGTAGTAGAATCACTATGCAACCTATTTTCTGGTGATTCTTCTATGAAACTGGTGCTGTGGATTTTCAGTCAACAGAAACTTTCACATGTTTTGAAATGTCACAGTTAAAAAGGAAAAAAATTCTGTTTCATATTGCTGCAAGTACTCAGACTGTGTATCATATCCAAAATAAATAACTAACACCTGTGTTACCTTGCTATGAGGTTTCTCTTCTCACCTTATTTCAGTGTCATTCAGTTGCCTTACACCAGCAATGGAATCCAAATAGCGCCTTATGGACGCAACATCCGCCTGGTAGCCAAGCTGATGGAGATGGAACTGGTGGTCATGTGGAACAATGATGACTACCTCATGGTTAGTAAAATGTTCTCATAGAGCAGAGAAGAAAATTCTCTCTGATTTACTGGAATGGCAAGAACTCTGAACTTAATGGGTGCTTTTGCATGTGTTTACTATTTGGATATTTATTATTTTCCTGTTTTATCCACTCCTTTTGATATAAACAACTTTACAGTTACTTTCACTTGCAGCGTTGGTAATTAGCTAAAGCCACCAGTGCTGAGATTTGTGGATACTTTTGCACATTTAAATCTTTCCTCAGGGTATTCCAGCAGCTGCAATGTCTTGCTTAAGAGATGTTGTTTAAAGTTATGTAGAACTTAATGTTGTATACCATAGATTAATCTTTTTTATTGGGCTTCCCTGGGACATCTTGTGGTTTTAATCATCAAGCACTTCTACCAGGTTCTTTTTTCTTTCCTTTTTCTGAATCTTTTCAGGTTTTCCCTTCAAAATCCCCATACATTTTCTCAGTGTAACTTGTGATATTGCCACAAAAAACATTGAATTAGAAATTGATTGTTTGCTAAAACAAGAAGATGTAGTAAATTGTCTGGGAGATTTATCAGCATAATTATCACATATAAAAGAGAAAATGCTACTGTGATGGTTAATCTGACTATACAAAGAATATGGTTTTATTTCTCTGATCTAAGATTTTCATAATAATATATTGTTTGTCGCCAGTAGTAATACTGCCATTTTAGTCTCCAGAAAAATAGAGAACTGAATAGCCTTCTTCCGAAAATGTATTTTCATCCTGTAACCTTAAATTTCTTAAGAGAAGAAACATAAAATTCATGCTCTGTCAACAAAGATATTATAAGGGCTTCAGCATTATTTTCTTTTTTTCCTGGCTCCTTAGAATGTTATTCCCCCTCAATTTCCTGTGTCTTCAAATCTTACTCGTTTTATTAAATACTAATTTTACAAAATTACTATTTGCCTCTTGGGAAGAGACATCAGTGCTTACAAAATTCTTTGTCCAAAAACGTCCCTGAAATTAATAAGAAGAATCACTTTCAATTGGGTGCTTGAACTGAATTCATTTGCAAAGGGTATTGCTGTATACATAATTTTAGTTAGGCTGATCCTTCTAAATTTTTTTTTCTATTTTATTTTAGGTTTTGGCTGAAAAAAAATACATGGGGAAAACATGTGGAATGTGTGGGAATTATGACGGTTATGAACTGAATGAATTTGTGCGTGAAGGTAAGAGACAAGGACATTTTCAGACAGAAGGAGAATGAGTTGAAGTGAGTCAATGTGAAAATTGAATACTGTGATGGCATTGCTGTGTTTCAGAATTGAGTAAAGCAGTCCCATGGGGCACCAACATACCTCATATGATTATGCTACACTGTTATCTGCTGTGAGCATAATATAATGGGTTCCTCACACAAGTGATAAGGACTCTTATCTTTTAGAAACAGGTGGTAAGGATCACATTCCTAAATTCCACAAGAGGCTGTTGTTATCATTGGGAAGATGAGCTAGTAGGACATTTAACAGTCAAAGAGTAAAATCTGAGTTTTGCTACATCACAGCAACAAGTAAACAAATCAATACAGTCTTTTTCCTGACAAATTATAACCCTTCAATTTCCAGGTAAATTGCTGGATACATATAAATTTGCTGCAATGCAAAAAATGGATGATCCATCAGAGATCTGCCTGTCCGAGGAGATACCAATTTCCACCATTCCTCATAAAAAATATGTAAGAAAGATCTTGGTTTCTCTGCAGCGTGACTCTTAGTGTGTGGGGGGCAAGATAGACAGATAGAAATCAACAACAGAGAGGCAATGGTTTTATAAAAATTACTTCCATGAAAACTTCCATGAAACTTCCAACATCTGTATAGAATGATATGAGAAAGACAAGGAGTTCTTTGCATTAAAATACATTTAAATAACAGCCCACGGGCATTTTTAAGGCAAGATTTAAATCACTCATAAAAATTAGCTAGCATTTAGCTCACAGCTTTCTGGAATTCCATGCAGTAGGTCACAGGAAATTCATGGAAACCAGTAAAGCTTTAAGAACTTTTTATCTGACAGCTAGAGACCTGACACTATAAGCTCTACAGATTTGAAGATATTCACAATGCCTGAAGCATATTGCCAGATAACAGCACTGATAACAGGGACAACCACCATCAATTATCACTTTACAGTTCTAAATGAAAAGAAAATTAGTGTGCCTGAGAGCCTTTGAGACCTTACACTGCAGCAGGCAGTGTGATAGGCAGCACAGACATGCAGGCAACAGAAATGCACCAAGTGTGTGCTCAAAGAGGAATGAATTTTTTGATCTTCACATCTGGGATGTTTTTCGTAGAACTGAATTGCCATGAGAAAACACATTTTGTGTGTGTGATGTTCTCAACCATTTTTAGGAGGGGTTGATGGTACAGAAAGTGACTTAATTTTCAAAACAATGAGAAGTAGAATTATTTCAATATGTTAAGTTCTTTCCATTGTACAATGCATTTCTATTCCCTTCTATCTTTGAATTTCTCAATCATTTAAAGTCAAATGTGCATTATTAAACTCGATGAGGAAAAGCAAACAAGCCAACAAGAAAAATCATAAGTAGCAGTGTTATTCCATTGTGGTTTCATATGAAGGAAGCACCACCAGGAACAATTTTCTTTCTCTTTTTATTTAGGCCATGATCTGCTCTCAGCTACTTAATTTGGTGTCCCCAACCTGCAGTGTGCCCAAGGATAGGTTTGTCATTCGTTGCCAGCTCGACATGCAGGACTGCAGTGAGCCAGGACAAAACAACTGCACTTGCTCTACACTGTCAGAGTATTCCAGGCAATGTGCTATGTCACACCAAATGGTGTTCAACTGGAGAACTGAAAACTTCTGCTGTGAGTTCAAATGGTTTATTCATGAGAGACTGTGCTTAAGTTTTCTGTGTCTTAAATAGAGGGATAATGGTAAATGACTGGAATATTACAAAAAAGTCTCTACTGTCTTTAATCAAACAAATTATTTTCTACAGAGAGCAGTGGTCTTTGATAAAGCTGTAAGAAGGAGAGCAGGGAAACTTCAAAGAAGAAGGAAGCTCCAAACATAGCTCATGTATCTAGATCAGTATAAAACAGATGAACATCCACCAAGTGAAAACTGTTTAATTTCTCAAACTTCCTGTAGGAGGCTGCTTGCTCTAAACACAGTTTCCTTATTACTGTAATTGGAAAATTAGCCAGTGAAGAGAGAGCACTTTTAAATAGTCCCTGAAGTCTTTGAACCTTTTTGCTAATAATTGCATAGCTCCTTTTATTCAAGACTATTTTCAGTAGTCTTTTTTCAGATGCTTAACCTTCTTATTTACAATGACTGATTGGAAGTAAAACCTTGAAATACTACAGAAAATATGATTTGTGGTGCTTTGCTAGACTGTGGTATGACCTGTTTGCCATTCTCCAAGCTTCTGAAAAAATATTTCCAATGTTTTGGGCAAGAAAAATGAAAAAAGCCAGAGTGAATATATATGATGGTAACAAAGAATACTCTGATGATGAAATGAGTATTGAGGCAGAATAAAAGAATGTTAGTGTCTGAAATCAGAAGGTCTTTTCCTTGCTAGGTCGTAGATGAAATATTCTATGTTTACGCTTCAAAAATCTTAACACTCCCACTGTTTGTTGCAGCTGTGGGAAAATGTTCAGCGAACCAAATCTATGAGGAATGTGGTTCTCCATGTATCAAAACCTGTTCCAACCCAGAGTACAGCTGTTCCAGTCACTGTACCTATGGCTGCTTTTGTCCAGAAGGTATAATTTCATCACATTCTTAATGGATCACACAAATGTTTTTTGCAGTCCAGTCAAGTGGAATGGACTGCTTAATAATGAACTAGCTCTGCATTTCAGGGCAGTGTGCTGCTAGAACTGCTCTTTCTCAGATAACATAATGTAACTTGAGTCTTGAGTAATCATGGTCCTTAAAGATGGTTGGTCACTCTTTGCAAGAGCAGACCTATGAATACATTTTCCTCACAAGACCATGGTTTGTGATGGGATAATGATATGCCATCTGCTGAAAGTTCTTTAATGTACATTGATCAGGCACCAGGAAGACGTAGCATACCTCACAGGATTTCTGCAATATTAAGGGAATTTTGTAAATTCCCTTTAAAGTAATGCAAGATTAACTCATTGCAGAAAATGTGATTATTACTATCATTTGCATTTCAAAATAGGACAATTGACCGCACTTTCATATGATAAAGTAGTCAGAAGCTGTTGTCACTTGTTCATATTCAGTTTCATTTTAATTAGGAGAAAATTTCCTGGTGTTACACTTCTGAGTATGAGCACTGTCTGTGCAAGAACAGCATTCCCAGGCTAATTTCAGAAAGCATTCAAGCCATAATAACTGTAGTGCTAAGTGAGGATGGGGGAAAATGTTTTGTTTATCTTCTTTGTCAGGAACTGTTCTTGATGATATCTCAAAGAATCGGACGTGTGTTCACATTAGCCAGTGTCCATGTACACTGAATGGGAGAACATATGCTCCTGGTGAGACAATGAAAGCAGCTTGTAGGACCTGGTGAGTAGCAACAGGTACTTCCATGAGAGAATGCAAAATACCTTCACCAGACAATTGGAAAATTTTGCCTAACCTTTCAAAGGCCAGTACCTTTCACAATTCAGGAAAGTTTACTGACCATCCATACAAGAGTTCAGCAACTTTGAATTAAGATGCGCAACTTCAACTGATATATGTAGACAAGGAAAATCAAAGCTAGAAAACATAAGGAGAAAAGTGATAAAAACAACATATTTCATTACTAGGAAGTAGCTGAGTTTTTAGAGCATGAAGAAAAGAATAACCTTACGCAGAATTTCTTGTTTTCTGCAGTGAATGTGTGATGGGTCAGTGGAACTGCAAAGACTTGCCCTGCCCTGGAAGGTGCTCACTGGAAGGAGGGTCCTTTGTTACCACGTTTGATTCAAGGCCATATCGATTCCATGGGGTTTGCACTTATGTTCTTATGAAGGTAATTTCCTGCAGTCTAGAAACACAGAATATAAAATGGATGTATTTTAGTCTGTCTTTGGTTTCTTATTGGAACACAAACTGAGGACTTCATAAGATTCACATTTATTCTACAAATCATTATTATACTGACTACGGCTTCTCTTTTAAATTCTCTTTTCTGTTTCACTCCAGAGTTCCAGCCTGCCACACAATGGAACCCTAATGGCTGTGTATGAAAAGACTGGTTATTCTCATTCTGAGACATCACTTAGTGCTATAATTTACCAATCTGCAAAGGTAGGTATTCCCTCCACAGGCTCCATCCAACATTTCATCACTATATTAGCAAAATAAGTGCTCAAAGTCATTGCTAGTAGCTTGAACTTAAAAATTATGGAGGATAAATACTGAAGATATGTTTCTGCTCGTGTATACACAGTAAAGATCTCAGTTGCTACATCAATTCAGGAAAGTATTTTCGAAGTGAAAATTAAGAGCAGTATGTTATGAATGCTTGAATTATTTTTTTTCTTTTACATAGGTCATTAGCAGTATAATTGTTTAACTTATCATATAAATATAGACTGTAAAGACAGTTACTTTTGATTCCATGTCCTCTTCTTATAGGACAAAATTGTGATTTCTCAAAATGATCTCCTTACTGATGATGCTGAACTTAAGCGGCTGCCTTACAGATCAGGTAAAAAAAAAAGGAAATATAGGTTATATCCAACTTAAATTAAATGTTTTTACACAACCCAGCATCTTTCACAGTCTTTCAATTGCTAATACCAGGGGTTTTAGAGGAAGGTTAAAGTCTTTCCTGCTGCATCTGTTCCTCTGTGGAGGGTTGTGTGTGGGAGAAGAATTGTAGACAGAGTGCTAGAACATTCATATATGTGTTAAAATCGTTACCTTGCAGTATCACCAACATCTCTATTTTTAAACATGCTTGTTCCTTCAGGAGACATCACTGTTTTCCGACAGTCCTCCATGTACATTCAGATGCATACAAACTTTGGGCTGGAACTTGCAGTTCAAACAGCACCTGTGTTCCAGGCCTACGTGAAAGTTGGATCACAATTCAAAGGCAGAACACTAGGTAAGTAAACAAATCTTCTTGCAAAGGAGAAAATTTAGAGAGTATAATTTTGAAAATTTAGTATTCAGCTTTTAGAAAACGAATTTTCTTCTCCAGATTCAAAGAAAAAAAAACATGCATTGGAAAACTGAATTGATTTTTTGCTAATAACTTTAAAATGAATCAAAGAAATTAGAGGTGGCACATTTTTCATGCATAACACAATGCTGTTCTGTATTTTGTGTGTGTCTTTTTCAATATGTGCTTTACTACACAATGAAGGAGCAATAAATAAGTCTGTGTGGTCTCTGCATCTTGGAGCACACAGTTCTTGGAAGGCAGTGCATGACCACTGTTAACAAAATGAGCCTGAGAATCTGAAAACTTCTCAGCTGGTAGTCACTAGAGATGTTTGTTGCACAGCAACATTAGCCACTCATATTTTGCATTCTGATTATGGAGAATTACCGAGAGGCTTTGGCTTTTACAGAAGCCTAAACACATTCTTTCTCTCTATGCGTTTAATGTACAAAAGAAAACAAGCAACTTCAAAAGTGTTTCATGGCCTTTCTCTTTTGCATTATTTAAAACTACTTTTTTCTAAAAAAAAGACAAAAACTTCTCTTTGATTTTGTTACTGATTAGAAGCTGACACTCTTAACTTGAGGAGGCAGAGGCTCAGTGACTGAATGTGTACATTATCAAGATTCTCTGGTTACTTGACCGAGTATTCATTGACACTCTGTGTAGGGCTTTTGAATCAATTTTCTCACTGTTATAGAATGAAACATAGGCCATTGTGCACATATTCTTTAATTTCCGCTGTCCCTTGCATTTCTGATGTTGTCAGGTTTATGTGGCAATTACAATGGTGACACCACAGATGACTTCATGACTAGCATGGATATCACTGAAGGGACAGCCTCCCTGTTTGTAGATTCCTGGAGGGCAGGAAATTGCCTTCCTGCCTTAGAGAGAGAGACTGACCCTTGCTCTTTGAGCCAACTGAACAGTAAGTAGATGATGCTGTGGTAACTGATCTCTATTGGCTTTGTCCAACACTTCCATAAGCCCATACCAGGGAAATGACAGAGCTGGACAGAAACAGAGACAAATTCTGTCACCAACAAGCCATTTCTGCTTTCTAGAATACATATCAAGTGTATGCTCATCAGATCCCTTTCTAGACATCTGGGACTGAGATGATGAATGAGAGGGATTTGATCTGTCTAGTAAAACTGCAATGTCCACAGTTGTCTCAGGCTTGCTTAACAGTACTGAGACTGAAATCCAGGTTTTGTCTTCCCAAGTTTCTATTGCTACTGGTCTTAAAAAATAAGTGCTGAAAAAGAAAAAAACCTCTACTGAGCTGCTTGTACAAGAATAGAGTCTGAAAGCTGACAAGCTAAGAAGTTGTCCTGTTGTTCAGTGATCATTGTCAAAAGATCACCTAAAATACAAATATTTTTAAAAATTTCCTTTTCAGTTTTTTTTCCCCTTAACTTTCCCTTTTTAATGTTTACTGTTTACTTTCATTAGAAATATCTGCTGAGACTCATTGCTCCATTCTGACCAAGAAGGGTACACTGTTTGAGAAATGCCATGCTGTGGTGAACCCTATTCCTTTCTACAAGGTAGGAAGTTATGATGGATGTTGTACAGAGGGAGTCCAAATATAAATAAGATTGGACTCATATATGGTGTCCCACGCATTAAATCAGCAATGCAGAGAAGCTTAGGAACAGGTGTGGTTTTGAAAATTATGTCTCCACCACACTGAAAGTCTGTTTGGTCACAGGCACCAGTCCCATCTCTGGGAATCAGAAAATATTTTTGCTCATGCTGCAGTTGTCCATGACAACTTCAACTGTGGAAAGCATTTGTTTTACCATGTGCATAATTGAGCACAATATATATGCCAATCTACACAAAACATCTTGAGTATTAAAAATGAGAAGCAGCAAATAAACGAAGGCATTTTTTAGGGTACAGGGTATTAGGTATTTTTTATTTACATCAGCAGTGCAGTTACGCAGATATTTTCCATCAGTTTTAGTTATGCAATAGTATGTATCTTGTATGACTTAGTTCTGTAATTCAGCATAGAATCATACTGGTTGGGAAGGATTTTCTAGATCTTTGAGTCCAACCATAAATATGCCAACAATGCCAAGTCCACCACTACACCACATCCCTTAATGTCACATCCACACGTCTTTCAAATACCTCCAGGATTTAGCACTTCCAAATGTCTGTTCCCCAGTAACAAAGTACTCTCCATGTGTTGGGTTTCAGAGATGTGTATACCAAGCCTGTAATTATGAAGAGACCTTTCCTTACATATGTTCTGCTCTGGGATCATATGCACGAGCATGCAGTTCCATGGGTTTAATCCTTGAGAACTGGAGGAGCAGTATGGACAACTGCAGTAAGTACCTGAACCAACTCTTAGTGGTCTGCCACCAGATAAGTAGTGAGGAAATAGTGACCAGAAAGAAGAGCTGAAATTGGATAACAACTATCCAACTGTTGGATACCCTTCTAGTGTCTGAACATGGTTGTTATTTCAAGACTATATGAAAAAGATTATTCATATGCTTAAAGCGAGCATATGGGTGCTTCCAGGACTTGATAATTAAGGTACAGAATAGACAGAAAAATAAAGCCATCCTGTAAAATGAGAAAGAACCAGGGAAAACTGACTACAGATTTTATTTTATTATTTTGCAACTCAGACATAGGCACAGGTTTCACTGTTACTCAAAAATACATTGATATTTCTGCTAAGCTTCCCTTTGCATTATTAAATTCCAAGGTTCACAGAAAAGCTCTAAGTTACCTGCATGAAACTTTTGAACACCTGCACAGTTTGCTGCTAAGTCTTGGTCTGCAACATGTTTTGCTAGAGCTCCACATCCACAGGAAGAGAAACAACAGGAAGCATTAAGCATTGAAGCTGTTGACACAAAATAAGCAGCACATAAGCAAAAAGGACATAAGCAAAAGGACATTATCTTTCACAAGGAAGATGATCAGTAAATGAAGGTTAACATACACTCTTATCTTGTTTTATAGCCATTACTTGCACTGGCAATCAAACATTCAGCTACAACACTCAGGCATGTGACAGGACATGCTTGTCACTCTCCAACCGAGCCCTGGAATGTCATCCAACTGATATTCCTGTTGAAGGCTGCCAGTGTCCTAAAGGATTGTACCTGAACCACAAAAATGAGTGTGTTCGTAAATCTCATTGTCCCTGCTACTTAGAGGACAGAAAGTACATCCTGCCTGACCAGTCAACAATGACTGGTGGGATCACCTGGTAAGTGGGTCCAGTTTAAAGGGGAACAAACTGAAAATGGAGGTGAGGGGTCTTCATGTCTCAGTCAAGGGTCAACTGCAGTAAGCAAATAAGCAGCACATAGCCACTTACTCCAGCAGGATGTGGAAGAGAATCAGAAGAGCAACAGCAAGAAAACTTATGGGTAGCGATACAGACAGTTTACTAAATTTCTTTATTAATAATAAGCAAAAAGCTTATTTAATAACCAAAGCAGCATGAACAATCAAAGCTAAGTAAGGAATTGATTCATAACTTCCCATCAGCAGGCAGCCATTTAGAAATTTCCAGGAAAGCATGAATTTGCCATGCATAATGGTTTGTTGGGAAGGTGAGTGCTGTAACTCTAAACATCCCTCCTTCTTCCTTCTTTACCTGAGCTTTTATTGCTGAGCTTGATGTGATATAGCATCTTTGGTCCATGGGGTCAGCTGTCCTGGCTGTGTTCCCTCCCAGCTTTTATTTAGAATGAAAATATTTTGCTTCTCAGCCTCCTCCCTGGCAGGGCAACCTGAGGAGAAAGTATGCTGGGACACTGTTTCAGCACCAGCTGAAAAAACATTGTGTTTATCAACGTTTTGGTCACAAATCCAAAACATAGCACCACTGAGCTGCTACAAAGAAAAATAACTCAATTCCAGCCCAAACCAGTACAGTCTCCGTTATTACAATAGCAAAAATTTATTTTTCAAGACCTCTTTTTTGCCCTTTTCTAAACTACAAACATCCTTAACTGAACAGAAAGCATTTGACTTACCTTCAGCTTGAAAATCTTACAGAGAAAAACAGAAAATAATAGCTGAGATCTGATTATTCCTACTAGAAGACTTTGTCAGCAGCACTTAGCTATATACAAACTTCTGGAATGACTTGATAGGCCATCCTCATAGTGACAATTGCCTACTAGTGATAATAGGCTACTATTTACTTTCCAAACTGATGTTACTGTGTAATATAAAAAGTGAAGAGACAAGTTGACTCATATTCCACTTCAAAGGATGGGAAGGAGGTAGTAACATAAGGGAAACATTTTTAGTAAAACAATTTTGCAAAAAATAAAAATGTCTTTCTTGGAAGAGATTTTCATTGATTTTCTTTTTCTCTCTAGCTACTGTGTTAATGGGAGGCTAAGTTGCACAGGCAAACCTCAAAATCCTGCAGGTATGAGTCTGATATTGTTTACTTAGAAACAGTTTTTGAACTTTATGTTGTAAAATTACTACTTTTCTCTTTTATGTTAATTTCTCCTCAATGTTCATTTTTCTTCCTTTTTCCTAGAAAGCTGCAAAGCTCCTAAGAAATACATATCATGTTCTGACAATTTAGAAAACAAGTATGGAGCTGCATGTGCTCCTACCTGTCAGATGCTGGCTACTGGAATTGAATGTGTGAGTTTCACAGCTCTGGGATATTTATCCTTGTGAGAGAGGTAGAATGTTTGAGTTGTTACTTAGAAGTAGACTACATTGCTTCTAGTGAAATTAAAGGAATTATTTTATCTGACATGATGTAGTTAAATATCAGGCTGTGGACACGAAAATTGTACATATATTTAAAAAGTGATTAAAGAAATTAATTGCATTAATTAATTAAATTCTATTAGAATAGAAATCCATTATGGATTCTTACCTACATGACTATAATCTTTGCTCAGGTACTTCATAAACTGTGACTCCATGTCAATGTAAATATGGGGTTTATGCTTCCTGTTCTATTTTTTCTCAGCTCTCTGCTGCTGTTGATCAGACAGTGCAGGAGACCTGGGCTAGGTGAAGATCTAGGTTGTCCTGAAAAGGTTTTCTTATATTAAGGAAACAGACTAATTGGAAGAATTTTAATAAGCTTCCTTGATATGAGGGGTATTCTTGTGTACTGTTTCTGAAAGACTGGTAGTGATGACAGATAAATTTTTCAGAGTCTTCAGGTATGTTTAGTATCTCAGACCTACAGTGTATGTTACAGCTTCAGTGAAACTAGTTTAACTGACAGCATGTTAATACAAGGAACATCCAAAACTAAAATCAACCCTAAACGGAACTTGGCACACGTTCACTCCTGACACTGTTCAGTGTCATTTTATCCAGGATAAAATGCATCTCACATTCTTTTCTTTTTGTTTTGCAATCTGTTGGCCTTTCCCAGATACCCACGAAGTGTGAATCAGGCTGTGTCTGTGCTGATGGTCTCTATGAAAATCTCGATGGCAGGTGTGTGCCAGCTGAGGAGTGTCCATGTGAATATGGTGGCCTTGCTTATGGAAGAGGTGAACAAATCCAGACAGAATGTGAGATCTGGTAAGAATCACAGGGTTTTTCATTGCACACCCTCTGTTTCACTGAAGTGTACAGCCACATAAAAAAGAGTTTTTAACTGACTGGAGAGTAGGAAATGGCAACAGCTGTAAGGAAGAAATACCATGATGGAATACAGGGATTAACAGAGAGAGAAGCTTAACATTTGTTAATATATGTATGGATAAGAGTCATTGTACCAGCTTCAGGGATAATTTCTGCCTTATATATGTTCAGGAATAAAGGCATCCAGTAGGGCCTGTGACTGTAAATGATATAAAGTCAAGTATTATTAACAACTCTACTTAAATAAAGATGAGAGCAAAATATTTTCTGTAGATATAAGCAGCCACCCCAAAAAGATTCCCATCTCTTTAGCAGCGTCTTTAAAGTACTTTATTCCTTTTCCAGTTACTAATCTATTTTAAAAAATACACCACTCCCAAAACTACACAGAGCAGTGACTTCTGATATCATTAAGAGCAAAAATAGATGGGTTTTATATAATATTTCTTTAATGAAAAAGCACAAAAACTTATTTAAGGTTCCTTCTTTATTATGAATTAATTTTATTGGCAGCGCATAAATGTTGATTATGGTTCTCATATTAACTGTAATTTGGTCTCAGTGTCCATAAGTAAATTAATTGGACATAATGTCAATAAAAGTGGATGTATATAAAAATAAGCAGATGAACATGGTATTTCTTTGAAATTTGAGTGTGATTTCTCTTCTCACTCCCAGCACTTGCACAAAAGGCAAATGGAAATGTGTTCAGAAAACAAGGTGTTCCTCCACTTGTAATCTGTATGGAGAAGGCCACATCACCACCTTTGATGGACAGCGTTTTGTGTTTGATGGCAACTGTGAATACATATTAGCTACGGTAACCTGCTTCCTCCTGGTTATTTCAGCAGCATCTCTGCATCAAGAAATAATAATGACTTACTGAGTTTCTATATGTTATGTATATTTCAATACCTAGAAAGAAAATACTTTACTTCTATAAAAACATCATTTGCATGCAATTATTACCAATTCTAGGTTTTTTAATAATATATTTAAATACTCATTGTATTCTGTACCAGACAAATATGTCTTTTAGGGAAATTATGTCAGTTTGACCAGCAAAGCAGGGGTAATCACCTTCCAGAACAGAATTACTCATGCCATTTTAAGCATCCTGTATTTTCTTATACTTTTATGTTTTAAGTTGGAAGACTTCAAGCACAGTCTATTGAGCCTTTGTGCTTCTTGTGGTTTGTTTTGGATTCTTTTTTAGGATGGCTGCAGTGTTAACAGACCCATTTCCTCTTTCAAAATTGTTACTGAGAATGTCATCTGTGGGAAATCAGGAGTTACGTGCTCCAGATCCATCAGCATTTACCTTGGGGTAAGCTCTTCTTTTTGCCATTATCTAGCTGAATAGATTTTAAGACCAGGTTTTCTTCATTTTTGGAAGCTTTAACTGTATCTTAAGAGAAAGGTCTTGGAAGTGAAATTATGTGCTAAACCTAGAGCCTTGGTTTTAGCAGGAAATGCCATAATTTTCTGTTTGGATTTTTTTAATTCTCATGTTGTGTTTCATTCTCCAATAATCTTGTCTATATAGAAGCCAGGAAATTTTGGAATTTACTCCGCAGTGAATTGCTCAATCAAAAAACACTGTTTTCCTGCTGGAGTATTACAGCATCTGAACTTCAGCAAGGAAAGTACTGAAACTTGATTAGTTGTAACCTCTAGATAAATTTTCTTCCAGAATCTGACAATCATACTGAGAGATGAAACCTTTGCTATTTCTGGGGAAAATCCTGGTGTACAATACAAAGTGATAAAGAATGCCCTTCACCTGATGTTTGATATCATTATCCCAGGAAAATATAACATGACCCTTATTTGGAATAAGCACATGAACTTCTTCATCAAGATCTCCAGAGAAACACAGGTATTGCACAATGATTTCCTTAAAGTGTTCCTCCATTCATATTGAACTGCACAGTTGCCTTGAATCTCTGCAATGGCAAAGGTTTTCCAGAAAAGCTACTAGCAATTAATTTTTATAATTATCTTCAAAACAGCAGAGAGCTTCACAAGAGGCTAACTTCTAAGGGATTTCTGTACTGCATTCAGGAAATTTTTGACATAAGTGTTTGTAATTTATGCAACTGCACATTTGAATTTGATTTCTAAATGATGACAGTTTACAGTTTAGAGGAGAAACCCATGCACAACTATGTTATGAGAATTTGTAGATGATATTCACTTCTAAAGAACAGGAAACTGTCAGTAATTAAGAGGGAAGGTGAGAATTTTAACTTGCTGAACTGATATCGGTGCTTTCACTGAATCTAGGAAACGATCTGTGGTTTGTGTGGGAACTATAATGGCAACATGAAGGATGACTTTGAAACTCGAAGCAAATATGTGGCATCAAATGAGCTGGAATTTGTAAACTCTTGGAAAGAGAATCCTCTCTGTGGGGATGTGTACTTTGTAGTGGACCCCTGTAGCAAGAACCCTTATCGTAAAGCATGGGCAGAAAAGACATGTTCCATCATCAACAGCCAAGTTTTTTCTGCCTGTCACAATAAGGTAAGAATTTATTTGCTCTTTTTATTATTCATAGGCATAATCTGTTTTGATAAAATACATGGTTAAAATTTTATGGCTCATATTTATATTAATTTTATTTTTTTATCTGCACTTCATCAGCCCTTTTGTGAACACAAAAGCTAAGTATGGTATTAACTGATTAATTAAAACTATGAGAGTGAAAAAAGAATGAAGACTTAAGAATCAGTAATTAGTCCGTCTGTTGGTCATGCCTTTCGTAATTAATCAATGCATTTTCAGGTGGTGAAAACCATTGAGAAATGTGGATTATGCTGCAGTGGCTATGCATATACATAGAGTATAACAGGCACAAAAAAATCTTGGAAAATGAATCCCTTCCTTTTGCCATGCAGGTGAATCGGATGCCCTACTATGAGGCCTGTGTGCGAGACTCCTGTGGGTGTGACATCGGAGGGGACTGTCAGTGCATGTGTGACTCCATTGCAGTCTATGCCATGGCCTGCTTGGAAAAAGGCATCTGCATTGACTGGAGGACCCCTGAGTTCTGTCGTGAGTTTCCTTAAGCTCTCCTTAAGCAGCTTTAAGAGATTTTTATTGTCAGTATATTCATTTGGCAGCATAGGAAACCTATTAAAAACCACCTCAAAGTTTGCATTTTCTCTGAGGGCAAGGAGTTGATCTCAGCCAGCTGGGTTCTGAAATCTGTGCTTTTCTGCTAAATTAACCAAAATATTTTAACTCTTTTTACCATGGAGTAATGAGAGAGAAAATAATGTGGTCTCAGAAAGCAGATTGTTTATTCTTCTATCACTGTATAGTGCTCTGTGAGTTTACTGGCAGAGAAAGCATGAAATTGTAAAAAATGTTTCATTTGAGCTCTGATGAAATCACCTTCTGTGTGGATGTCAAGGGAATGAAGACAGCTGTGTTGGCTGGAACACTGTAAAACAGGAAAATGACATCAAGGTGTTCCAAAACAGCACATAAAGAGGATGAACATGGTATAAATCAATGTTAGAGTTGTCATCTTTGAGGGTTTTCTTTCCACATTTCAATATATTGTATATGAAAAGTTGTGGAAATGCCTGCATACGGTACTTGCAAAAAAGAAACTGACTTCCATGAGTTAAAAAATATATTTACATCAAAAGCTAATCACTTCAGTGAAGGTTTTTTTTATTCCAACTGTTAATTATTTTTGTTGTCCTTCTAGTGCTGTGGAAATATCATGCCATTAATTAAAAAAAAAAAAAAAAGAGTCTGACTTCTCTCTTGCTTGTCCTTTTTTTAGCTGTCTATTGTGAGTATTACAATTCTCATAAAAGAACAGGAATTGATGATGCTTTTTCCCGTGGCTACAATGATGACAAATGCTACTGGCATTACAGGCCTTGTAACTGTCCAAATCAAAACTACAAATATGTCAATATTGAAGGTAATAACCTCTACTACAGTAAAACAGGAAACAGTAACATAATTGTTTTCAGTGCTGTTTTTTTATTTTTAATCAATCATATCACAATTAAATAATGGTAATCTAATTTATGTTATTTTTGAAGAAGTTTTGCTAATCTTTCCCTTACTAGTAGTGTTTTAAATACATAATCAACTCAGTAGATGTACTATATTTACCTTTATATCAATCTCAGCCTGTTTGGAAGAGAAATTCTGACTTGCACTGTACTTAGGAAAGAAAACGTGGAGAGAGCAATTAATATTTTTTATTATATTAATTAACTGATTAATTAACATTTAATTATATTTTTATTAAACAAATGGATATAGCTGGAGAAACCCGACAAATGCCTACATATACAAAACCTCTTTCTGAGGTTTTGGAAATACTTACCTGAATAGATGATGTTGCAATTGATAGTATATTCAATTATAAATTAAAAATGCCTTTCTCTGAGAAATGTAAAACAAACTTCTCTTCCCCTTTCTTCAGGCTGTTATAACTGCTCTCATGATGAATACTTTGACCATGAAGAGGAAAGGTGCATGCCATGTGGTAAGCAGCATTTTTTTTCCCAGTAACTTGAAAATCATACTACAGTATTTGCACAGACTCACAGAAGATATTTTTCTAGTATCTCTCAAAAAATGAGTTTTCATTTAAACATAACTTCCTTTCAAAATTAACCCATTACTATACTGCTTGTAAAATAAAGTATTGGTGTTCTAATCTGTGTGAGGCACAGGCCCAGCAGAGCTGTGAGTCTCAGAGGTATTCAACACATTTTGCAGAAAAAGGGCACATGCAGCAAAAGAGCAGATTTAGCTACTGGACTCAATAAATATCTTCTTAGAGTCTTGTTGGGTTTTTTTTAATAATTTGAGGTTTATTACCATATGGCTTATTTCCATGAAAATGTATCTTACTAAGTAATGTTTTGAACAGTTTGGATTTTCATGCAGGTGTTAAAATAAACAAAACCTTAAGAACAAAATTCTTATTACAAAATTCCATCTTGTGTAACCAGGATCTCAGCTCTTGATCTCCCTTACATATAAAACCATGTTCACTATTCCTGAAAACTGAGGTGCCCTTAGCCATGAAAGTCATAACAAAGATAGGAAAAACTTACTAGTGTTCATTATAATAATGAGATGTATTGATTTCTTTGTAATTAAGTCCATTGATGTGAATTTGACCTTTGAAATATGAAACATTAAATACCTTCAGGAATACCTCAGTAATTAGCACAATTCTTAGAATCCAGTCCAATGAGATTTGCCTTATCTGGGATATTTTAATATGCTTTTATTCACAAATTTATCTTGTTTTGCCTTTATGTAACAGGACAAGTAAACGTTACCACCACACCTGAACCATCTTCTCCTTCACCAGGTTAGTTTACACAGTTGGCGAACTGTGTAACTTACACACTGATAGTATGTCCTTATAAGTGTTTATGAAATCAGTAATGTCCTTCTCTGTGTGATAGAGCAGCATTATCAGTTTCACAAGCATAAGGTGAAATGATGAAAAATCCCTGGTACCATAATATCCTGGGCTGCATCAAAAGCTGCATGGCTGGCAGGTCAAGGGAGGGCATTGTGCCCCTCTGTTCTGATGAGAGCCCACCTGTAATGCTCTGTCCAGCCCTGCAGTTTTTAATTCAAGGGAGACAGAGGAGGGCCACAAAAATGACCAGAGGGCTGGAACACCTCTCCTGTGAGAAAAGGCTGAGATCTGGTGTTGTTCAGCCTGGGGTGGAGAAGGCTCCATGGAAACCTCTTTGTGGCATTTCAATACTTTAATGGGGCTCATAAAAAAGATAGGGACAGACTTTTTAAGTAGGGCCTGTTGTGATGGGACAAGGGGTAATGGTTTTAAATCAGAATAGAGTAGATTCAGACTAGATAAAATGAAGTAATTGTTTATGATGAGGCTGGTAGAACACTGGATGATGTTGCCCGGAGAGACTGTTGAATCCCCTTACCTGGAAGCATTCAGTTCAGGCTGGAGAGGCCTTTGAGCAGCCTGACCTAGTTGAATACATCCCTCCTCATTGCAGAGGGAGTTGATTAGATTATCTTTAATGGTCTGTGCCAGCCCAAGTCATTCTATGGTTCTGTGGTGAATCTATGATGAAAAGGATCTCACAAAAATTTATGCTAAATATTACTAAGGACTGGCCATATAACACTTCAACAATTAAAGAAAGTCTTGATGGAATTGTGTGACTGACTATACCAAGGCCATATAGCCTGATACAGGAGAGGAATCTACACATGCTGATCTTAAATTTGTTAGAAATTCCATTAATTTCCCTGAAGACAGATGGTATTGGAAAACTTTACATTGTGGGTTGTGTGAATAATAAAATTATGGATACTGCTGGATGTAGGATTGGAATTGTTCCATCTCTGCTGATATGAGCAAGTATTTATGCCAAATTCACTTTAAAGTGAAGAAAAAGTTTTAAAGAATCTCCAAGATGCTTTAAAGAAGCATTAAAGAATACCGGTTTAATGTATTTGCTGCACATGATAGCAAAGAAGCAATGGATAACAGCTCTTCAAGGTTTAATATAAAAGGTAATGGGTTTTAATAGTAGCTACTGCTAATAGCTATAAAAACACTGGTTTTACTTTAGAAAAATTCCATTTATATAGATATTAATAGATTATTGAGGACTATTTCTTATCTTTTCATTTTGTTGTTTTTCTCTTAGTAACAACAGTGCAGCCTAAAGTAACAAAGAGCTCTACAACAAGCACACTACAAACAGAACCTAGTACTTCTTCTGCAGTAACTGTATCAGTTGAGACTACTGAGACTACAAATCCAACAACTGCAAAAATTACAATTCCAAGAACTTCACCCTCACAACCTCTTGTCACAATCAAGTCAACAACTGGTAGGTTTTTAGCGTTATTGTCTAAAATAAACTGTGGTAAACTTGCTCTGTATCTCTGTACATGGTTGAGATACCGTTCCTAGGAATGTATTTCAATTTCATACAGCATCCAAGCATTAGACTCCAAATCATGAAGCAGGCAAAGCAGGCTTCCAGAAAGGAGTTTATTAACCAGAAATGTTCAGAAGTGTAGATTGAAAGTGCATGAAAAGATAAAGGAAATAAGCATTAGGTTAAAAATGCAACCAAAAAGTGACTCATTTGAGAAACAGAGTTAGAAGTTCTATAAGCAGTGAGCAAGCCCAGCTCCAGTTGGGTTTATTAGCTCAGCTTCAGCCTCTTTTCCACTGGTTCATTTATGGAGTTCAAGGAGCACCAGATCTGTTGACTCTGAATAATGTAAGCAAGCTGCAAAGCACAGTCATACAGGCATGGGTGTAGCAGCTCTGTCTAGGTTTCTAAAGACCTATTCTCTGGAGGATGACTCTGCCAGCATAGATTACTTTCTAGTTCTGTGGCTTGTGGAGCCTCATTTAGCCTCATACCAACATGCACTTCAACTAATAAACCATCTTGGACCATGGCTGTCAGGGAAAGCAGAGGTAAAAATAGGTCCCAAAGGAGTCAAAACACATGAAAGCTGACATTGTGACAGATAATTTGTGCACTGAAGCACGGAGAGTCTATTGTATGATGTCATTTAGCTTTTCAATACAAATTGCAGAAAGCTGCAAGTATGGCTTTGGATTTGGAACATAATAAAAGCCAATGGACAAAGCCCATATAGACTTTAGCCAAAGTGACAAAAAAGCTAGCTATTTAGAAAAAAAGAAGTAATTTCCTGTATTATATTTGTTTAATATATAAAATGAGAAAAAAGACAGACATGAGACAATAGAAAACAAATGTAAATACAGAAATATTTGGTAAGCTTATGAAAACATGAATACAACAGTATTATTGAAAACATTCAAAAAAATAAAAAATTACCTCTAAAATATTATTAACTCCTTTACAATTTATTTGGTTTTAATTTTTCTATGAATCGGTTACTCACATTGTATTTTTATCTTTACTCCAAAAGAACATACATCATCAATTTTTACCACACCAAACATGACTACAACCATCACTACCCCTTCCATAACTACCTCAATGAAAAGAACCTTGGCCACTACACCAAAGTCTGTTCCCTCATCACCTTTTGCCTCATCAACCGCTGCTTCAACAGAGACAGAGCAAGTAGTAGTCACCTCACCACCCTTCAAGACCACCACCAAAAGGGAGATGGCAACCTCCTCAATACCTACTCAAACCACAACTCAGAGCACGACTTTCAGCGAGACTAAACTAATAACAGCAGGTAAATAGCACTTTCTTATATGTGTCAGGTGAAGCCACCACTCATAAGACATATGTCAATATACTCTTTATAAAAAAACCCCAGGCATTCTTACTCGTGGTCTTAACATTGCAAATAGAAAGGAAAGGACATGGATAAGAAGTGTGAGTGAAAGGGAAATTTGTCTTGCCAACAAAGCAAGTGTCTGACATCCAAATATGATGTTAAGCTAACATTTCTCTTCCAACACTTCCTCCAAATTTAGACAAAATCTCTCTATGCTTCAAAGCAAGTTCTTGAAAATTCTCAGACCACAGAATATATAGTCCCCCTATCCTTTGTAAGAAATCCTCCCCTCAAAAATATTAACCTTTCTGAATGTCTGATGCTCTATATACAAAGAAGGACAGTCTCCTCTGAAGGCTGTATGGCAACATATATTACTACATTAGCAACTGACAGGCTGGGACAGTGTGTCGTGGGAAGTCTGTTGTAGTGGGAAGGCAGCTGTACACTCTTTCCCAAATCCAGGTCTCTCCCACAAATTACTGTTGGGGTGCATATATCTGGGTCTTCTTGTGCAAGCAGTTGCAGCTTCCTCTGGGAACCTTACCAGCTCCCAACCATTACTAATATTCATTCTTTCATCACAGAGAGTGAGGGAACCGAAGCAACCACTCTGCACTACCCAGAAGGTGAGTAAAGGGGACTAGAGAGATACCCTTGGCCTAAGACTCTGCTTCACTTGCCCCAGCTTTTCCAGATGATGGTCTTGCCCAGTTTGGAATACCTGGGAGGGAAAACATGCATCCAATGAGGCTCTGCTTTCCTCAGGAGCTTCAGAAAAGGCAGGGAGTGTAAAATTTCAGAGGCACCCTTCAGACCCACCCTCAATCAACTTGTGCTTTTCTCTCTGTAGTTGTCACCCACATAAGAACAACGTTGACACCACCTGTGCAACACCTCATCACACAGACACAGACCACCCCTGCCACGTCCACCAGCAGCACCTCTGTCCTGCGAGAGACCAGCCCTGCCACCAGCCCAGAAGTTCCACTGACAAGGACATTTCCAAGCTCCAGCTCTTTGCTTGTCACCTCAGCCTCGTCTGCTTCTTCCCTCTCCTCAACCCAGCTGGGAACATCATATCCTGGTAAGGTTCCCTCCTGCCCTTCCTGCTGCTCTGCCTGCTCCTTCTAGCTCCCACCCTTCTCTCCTAAGCAGCACGTCCCACAAAGGCCTCTGTTTTGGTACTCATTCTTAATTGCCCCTGCTATTGCCATGGGACACTGGCAGCTCCCGGGCCTGACCCACGCATGACCCTCACTGTATCCTCCTCCTTGCAACTTCAGGGCTTTGGCTCTGGGGCACAGGCCTCTAGGAAGGTTCAGGCATCCATGAGTTCCTGCCCTACAGCTACCAATCAGACACAAGCTAAAACAACTCCCTCTTCTTCCCAGTGCTGTCCTGAGAATGTGCAGTGGGGCAGGAGTGAACAAAAGACAGGGAAACTGGAAACACATCTACAATTTACAGCTGAGGACAGTTTTGAGTGAGAGGCATAACCCAAGGCATCATCTCCAGCCAAAGGATGCCTAGGCCCTGGGACACCCATGAAAAGTGCAGTTCAATAAATATGACCTCATGGACCAGTGCTGACCCCAAGTGCAAGAGTCACCAGTGGAGGGTGGGCAAGAAAGTGAAGAAAGTGTACCCTCAGCTCCAGGCTAAAGTTCTTTCTGTTAGACCCACATGCCAGAGTTGTCTTAGTGTTGATCCTCGTATGGGAAGAGTCCACAACATGCTTTGCCTAGAATCCTTCCCAAGGACTCAATCATTCTTTTCTCTCATCCCTTTCTTTGTAGCAAGGGAGCCAACCAGAGCTAAGACACCAACTACTAAAGTAGTAACAGGTGAGTGCTCTGGTCATGAAAGAGATGAGAGTCATCCCTGGCCAATGCATCCATATACCTTTAGTAGCCACAACCCTCCCATGGATCCCTCCCAGAGGAGTCTGCAGCAAGACAATTTCAAATTACCATCAAACAAGTGACACCTCTTCCCCACTCAACTGTTCCAGGAAGAAGGAAATGAGATAAATTCCTAGAGGTCAGTCTTCAAAATGGTGAAGAGCAAGCACTTATGAAACAAAAAGAGGACAGGATGGATTTAGGGTAATGGACATCTTAATTAACTGAAAAGAACCCCAAAAACCAAAAACCAACCAGATTTAGTAGGAACAAGGCCTCCCATCCTGGCCTATAACTGAGCAAAAAAAGCTCCAAAACAGAAGAGTCTATCACCCAACATACCATAAGACAGCAACATACAACTAAAATATGATTTCCTCCTGGCAGCCTTCACCCGAGAACAGTCAACTGTGCCACACACTGGGCCTCCTATGACCACACACAAGACCAGCACAGCCACCTCCATCAGCAGCACCTCCAAGACCTCTGTCTCCACAGGGCCCAGCCCAGCAAGCAGCACAGGAGCCCCTCTGGAAACAACCTCTCCAAATCCCAGCTCTCCACCTGCCCCCAGCAGCCCGCTCAGCACAAGGCTGCCCTCCACTGCCACCACTTCCACAGGCTCCTCCACAGCAGCTGCCAGCACCAGCCCCAGGCCTACACCTACAACCCTCAGGCCCAGAGCCTCTTCCCCAACAACCCAAACTGCAAAGGAGTCTCCTGTCACAGAGTCCTCTGCACCCACCACAGCCAAAACCAGCACGCTGCCATCTCCTGCTTCGTCTCCCTCCTCAACTGTGTCCTCAACATGGCTCAGCTCCTCACAGCCTGGTAAGGCTCCCTCCTACCCATCCTTGTGCTTCCCCTTCTCTCCCTTTTCAACTCATCATTTCCAGCCACGGAAGAGGTTACCTACATAGGTGTTTTAGCTTTTGCTCCCCATTCCCCCTTTTGTCTCCTTTGGAACACTGGTATGGCCTTACTACATTATGGCTCTCAGGCACTGGTCTCTTCCATGGAGCTTGCCTGTCTTACAGGAGACTGACCTTATGCTCTGGCTACTTATTGAATGGAGACATGCATATCCAGACAGGGTCCTCTTCTAAGTACTGAGATCTCTCCTGTTGGAAGCAACTGTATCCAATTCCTCCCTTTTTAGGACAGAAACAAGACAGAGGCTGGTGGGAAAGACTCACAAACCCAGTGCTCCTTTTTTTCCCAGGAGTACTCATTGCAGCATAGGCATTCCATTTTAGATTCTATCCCCAGTCTGACTTCTCTGACAACCTCATTTTCCTACTCTTTTTGTCTTCATCATTAGCTGACCTGTGTTTCTCTCCTGGCAGCCTTCACCCAAGAACAGTCAGCTGTGCCACACATTGAGACACCTGTGACCACACACAAGACCAGCACAGCCACCTCCATCAGCAGCACCTCCAAGACCTCTGTCTCCACGGGGCCCAGCCCAGCAAGCAGCACAGGAGCCCCTCTGGAAACAACCTCTCCAAATCCCAGCTCTCCACCTGCCCCCAGCAGCCCGCTCAGCACAAGGCTGCCCTCCACTGCCACCACTTCCACAGGCTCCTCCACTGCAGCTGCCAGCACCAGCCCCAGGCCTACACCTACAACCCTCAGGCCCAGAGCCTCTTCCCCAACAACCCAAACTGCAAAGGAGTCTCCTGTCACAGAGTCCTCTGCACCCACCACAGCCAAAACCAGCACGCTGCCATCTCCTGCTTCGTCTCCCTCCTCAACTGTGTCCTCAACATGGCTCAGCTCCTCACAGCCTGGTAAGGCTCTCTCCTATGCATCCTGTTGCTGCCCCTTCTCTCCCTTTTCCTTTCTTCATTTCTAGCAGAGAAGGTTGTTTTAATTCTTTCTCTCCATTTCAAATATTTTTACATCAGCACAGTTGTATGGCCGTCCTTCAATATGGCCCTGGGAAATGGTCACTCCCTTGTAGCCGAACATGCCCGTCTAGAAGGGGCAATCCTTATATACTTCCTGTTCCTTGAAGGGACATGAATATTCAGAAAGAGCCCTGTTCCAGGAAGAGGAAGAGAGATTTTGTCCCTAGAAGGCACCCAGTTCATTTATTCCCTTTTGAGGGGCAAGTGAGCAGAAGCTCATGGAGAGCACACATTCCTAGTCTACCATCAAACTTGGGAATACTCACTGGAGTACAGAAATTTTGATTCACCCTATGCTTGCAGTCTGCAGCTTTGACCAATCTTCTTTGCTTTCCCTCTCTGCCCTCATCTGCAACTGACCTGTGTTTCTCTCCTGGCAGCCTTCACCCGAGAACAGTCAGCTGTGCCACACATTGAGACACCTGTGACCACACACAAGACCAGCACAGCCACCTCCATCAGCAGCACTTCCAAGACCTCTGTCTCCACAGGGCCCAGCCCAGCAAGCAGCACAGGAGCCCCTCTGGAAACAACCTCTCCAAATCCCAGCTCTCCACCTGCCCCCAGCAGCCCACTCAGCACAAGGCTGCCCTCCACTGCCACCACTTCCACAGGCTCCTCCACAGCAGCTGCCAGCACCAGCCCCAGGCCTACACCTACAACCCTCAGGCCCAGAGCCTCTTCCCCAACAACCCAAACTGCAAAGGAGTCTCCTGTCACAGAGTCCTCTGTACCCACCACAGCCAAAACCAGCATGCTGCCATCTCCTGCTTCGTCTCCCTCCTCAACTGTATCCTCAACATGGCTCAGCTCCTCACAGCCTGGTAATGCATCCTCTCAACTGTCCTGTTCTGCCCAACTCCTCCCACACTCCTCCCCTCCTACCATCATTTCCCCCATGAACCATACAGTACTTGTTGATCTTTCCTTACCCCACCATTCCCATTGCCTTTACTTGGCCTGGTTCCCCAGTGTATTCCTGTTCCTGTGCACTGGCTCTGCTTTAGATGGAGCTAATTATTGTTCCCTGCAGGTGTTATAGTGCTGTTTTAGATGTGAGTCCCAATCAGTGTTGATGACACACAAGGGCTTTGGTGATCCCTCTGGAGGGCCTGCTCAGCTCCTCAGCCTCCTCTCTTTGTCCTTCTGCCAGCCAAGGAGAGGCCGTGCGTTGGCCATGGGTCCATCAGGGACTGAGCCAGCATAGCTGGCCCAAAGCCAATGGCCAAGGAGATATTGCCTACCGCAGAACATCATGCTGAGCTGTGCAATGGGGTGGACTGGGTGGGATAGTTAATCCCAAGCAGCCATTGCTTGGAGACTGGATGGATATTGGCCAGTGGCAAGAGGTGGTAAGTCGTGGCCATCTCATGGGTGGGTTTTGATTTGTTTTTCCTTACTTCTGAAAACATTTTCCATCCAGACACATGTGGATGTTCCTGCTTTTTCCAATTCTCTTCCCATGCCTGAAGAGTGTGAGTGAGTGAGTGAGTGAGTGAGTGAGTGAGTGAGTGCGTGCGTGCGTGCCAGGGTAGGCACTTCACATCCAGGCAGGGTCACCCCGCGGTCGCTGGGTAAGAATTGGACCTGACCGGGTCTAAGAAGGATGAGGATGCTGAATGAGTGAGCAAAAGGTCTAATCTGTCCTCTTTCCCAGAAGAATTCAGTGCAATACCAGGCTGAATTTTTCCCCCCAACAATATACCACAAGGCTCGTGCCTATCTTCTTTATCTTCTCATCCTGCCCTCATTTTAAACTCAGCTCTCTTTTCTTCCTGGCAGCCTTCACCCATAAAATGCCACATGCGGAGACAGCTGTAACCACAGAGAAGACCACAGCCTCCACCTCCATCAGCAGCACCTCCAAGACCTCTGTCTCCACAGGGCCCAGCCCAGCAAGCAGCACAGGAGCCCCTCTGGAAACAACCTCTCCAAATCCCAGCTCTCCACCTGCCCCCAGCAGCCCGCTCAGCACAAGGCTGCCCTCCACTGCCACCACTTCCACAGGCTCCTCCACAGCAGCTGCCAGCACCAGCCCCAGGCCTACACCTACAACCCTCAGGCCCAGAGCCTCTTCCCCAACAACCCAAGCTGCAAAGGAGTCTCCTGTCACAGAGTCCTCTGCACCCACCACAGCCAAAACCAGCACGCTGCCATCTCCTGCTTCGTCTCCCTCCTCAACTGTGTCCTCAACATGGCTCAGCTCCTCACAGCCTGGTAAGGTACTCTCTTACCTGTCCAGGTGCCTCTGCCTGCTCTCCGTTTTCTCATTTCCATTTGTTCAGATCACTTGCACATTTTCTTTAAATTTGTTTCCTATTCTCCCTCCTTTTTGCATCAGCTCTTTGATGTGGTTGTCATTTGGTGTGGCCCTAGTGATCCTGTCACTCCCACGTTGCCCAGCATGTCAGTGCTGAAGTGGGCAAACCTCAATGCACTGCCTAATCCTTGCGAGACCTGCACATCCACACAGGGTCCTTTTCCAGGAAGAGCAAGAGGCATCTTGCCTGTGGGAAAGCAGCATTTTATTGGAGGAAAAAGGGCAGGTATAGAGCAGGACCCTTAGTCCCACTTCTTTCTCTTTCTGAGAAATATTCAGTGCAGCATGCTGGAGCTGTTGATGTTTGTGCTCCTGTGTGGGACTAGAGCGACCTCCTTTGCCTTCTGCTCCTGCCCTTATTCTCAACTGACCTGTGTTTCTCTCCTGGCAGCCTTCACCCGAGAACAGTCAGCTGTGCCACACATTGAGACACCTGTGACCACACACAAGACCAGCACAGCCACCTCCATCAGCAGCACCTCCAAGACCTCTGTCTCCACAGGGCCCAGCCCAGCAAGCAGCACAGGAGCCCCTCTGGAAACAACCTCTCCAAATCCCAGCTCTCCACCTGCCCCCAGCAGCCCGCTCAGCACAAGGCTGCCCTCCACTGCCACCACTTCCACAGGCTCCTCCACTGCAGCTGCCAGCACCAGCCCCAGGCCTACACCTACAACCCTCAGGCCCAGAGCCTCTTCCCCAACAACCCAAACTGCAAAGGAGTCTCCTGTCACAGAGTCCTCTGCACCCACCACAGCCAAAACCAGCACGCTGCCATCTCCTGCTTCGTCTCCCTTCTCAACTGTGTCCTCAACATGGCTCAGCTCCTCACAGCCTGGTAAGGCTCCCTCCTACCCATCCTTGTGCTTCCCCTTCTCTCCCTTTTCCACTCATCATTTCCAGCCACAGAAGAGGTTACCTACATAGGTGTTTTAGCTTTTGCTCCCCATTCTCCCTTTTGTCTCCTTTGGAACACTGGTATGGCCTTACTACATTATGGCTCTCAGGCACTGGTCTCTTCCATGAAGCTTGCCTGTCTTACAGGAGACTGACCTTATGCTCTGGCTACTTATTGAATGGAGACATGCATATCCAGACAGGGTCCTCTTCTAAGTACTAAGATCTCTCCTGTTGGAAGCAACTGTATCCAATTCCTCCCTTTTTAGGACAGAAACAAGACAGAGGCTGGTGGGAAAGACTCACAAACCCAGTGCTCCTTTTTTTCCCAGGAGTACTCATTGCAGCATAGGCATTCCATTTTAGATTCTATCCCCAGTCTGACTTCTCTGACAACCTCATTTTCCTACTCTTTTTGTCTTCATCATTAGCTGACCTGTGTTTCTCTCCTGGCAGCCTTCACCCGAGAACAGTCAGCTGTGCCACACATTGAGACACCTGTGACCACACACAAGACCAGCACAGCCACCTCCATCAGCAGCACCTCCAAGACCTCTGTCTCCACGGGGCCCAGCCCAGCAAGCAGCACAGGAGCCCCTCTGGAAACAACCTCTCCAAATCCCAGCTCTCCACCTGCCCCCAGCAGCCCACTCAGCACAAGGCTGCCCTCCACTGCCACCACTTCCACAGGCTCCTCCACAGCAGCTGCCAGCACCAGCCCCAGGCCTACACCTACAACCCTCAGGCCCAGAGCCTCTTCCCCAACAACCCAAGCTGCAAAGGAGTCTCCTGTCACAGAGTCCTCTGCACCCACCACAGCCAAAACCAGCACGCTGCCATCTCCTGCTTCGTCTCCCTCCTCAACTGTGTCCTCAACATGGCTCAGCTCCTCACAGCCTGGTAAGGCTCTCTCCTATGCATCCTTGTGCTTCCCCTTCTCTCCCTTTTCCTTTCTTCATTTCTAGCAGAGGTTGTTTTAATTCTTTCTCTCCATTTCAAATATTTTTACATCAGCACAGTTGTATGGCCGTCCTTCAATATGGCCCTGGGAAATGGTCACTCCCTTGTAGCCTAACATGCCCGTCTAGAAGGGGCAATCCTTATATACTTCCTGTTCCTTGAAGGGACATGAATATTCAGAAAGAGCCCTGTTCCAGGAAGAGGAAGAGAGATTTTGTCCCTAGAAGGCACCCAGTTCATTTATTCCCTTTTGAGGGGCAAGTGAGCAGAAGCTCATGGAGAGCACACATTCCTAGTCCACCATCAAACTTGGGAATACTCACTGGAGTACAAAAATTTTGATTCATCCTATGCTTGCAATCTGCAGCTTTGACCAATCTTCTTTGCTTTCCCTCTCTGCCCTCATCTGCAACTGACCTGTGTTTCTCTCCTGGCAGCCTTCACCCAAGAACAGTCAGCTGTGCCACACATTGAGACACCTGTGACCACACACAAGACCAGCACAGCCACCTCCATCAGCAGCACCTCCAAGACCTCTGTCTCCACAGGGCCCAGCCCAGCAAGCAGCACAGGAGCCCCTCTGGAAACAACCTCTCCAAATCCCAGCTCTCCACCTGCCCCCAGCAGCCCGCTCAGCACAAGGCTGCCCTCCACTGCCACCACTTCCACAGGCTCCTCCACTGCAGCTGCCAGCACCAGCCCCAGGCCTACACCTACAACCCTCAGGCCCAGAGCCTCTTCCCCAACAACCCAAACTGCAAAGGAGTCTCCTGTCACAGAGTCCTCTGTACCCACCACAGCCAAAACCAGCACGCTGCCATCTCCTGCTTCGTCTCCCTTCTCAACTGTGTCCTCAACATGGCTCAGCTCCTCACAGCCTGGTAAGGCTCCCTCCTACCCATCCTTGTGCTTCCCCTTCTCTCCCTTTTCCTTTCTTCATTTCTAGCAGAGAAGGTTGTTTTAATTCTTTCTCTCCATTTCAAATATTTTTACATCAGCACAGTTGTATGGCCGTCCTTCAATATGGCCCTGGGAAATGGTCACTCCCTTGTAGCCTAACATGCCTGTCTAGAAGGGGCATTCCTCATATACTTCCTGTTCCTTGAAGGGACATGAATATTCAGAAAGAGCCCTGTTCCAGGAAGAGGAAGAGAGATTTTGTCCCTAGAAGGCACCCAGTTCATTTATTCCCTTTTGAGGGGCAAGTGAGTAGAAGCTCATGGAGAGCACACATTCCTAGTCCACCATCAAACTTGGGAATACTCACTGGAGTACAAAAATTTTGATTCATCCTATGCTTGCAATCTGCAGCTTTGACCAATCTTCTTTGCTTTCCCTCTCTGCCCTCATCTGCAACTGACCTGTGTTTCTCTCCTGGCAGCCTTCACCCAAGAACAGTCAGCTGTGCCACACATTGAGACACCTGTGACCACACACAAGACCAGCACAGCCACCTCCATCAGCAGCACCTCCAAGACCTCTGTCTCCACGGGGCCCAGCCCAGCCAGCAGCACAGGAGCCCCTCTGGAAACAACCTCTCCAAATCCCAGCTCTCCACCTGCCCCCAGCAGCCCGCTCAGCACAAGGCTGCCCTCCACTGCCACCACTTCCACAGGCTCCTCCACTGCAGCTGCCAGCACCAGCCCCAGGCCTACACCTACAACCCTCAGGCCCAGAGCCTCTTCCCCAACAACCCAAACTGCAAAGGAGTCTCCTGTCACAGAGTCCTCTGCACCCACCACAGCCAAAACCAGCACGCTGCCATCTCCTGCTTCGTCTCCCTCCTCAACTGTGTCCTCAACATGGCTCAGCTCCTCACAGCCTGGTAAGGCTCTCTCCTATGCATCCTTGTGCTTCCCCTTCTCTCCCTTTTCCTTTCTTCATTTCTAGCAGAGAAGGTTGTTTTAATTCTTTCTCTCCATTTCAAATATTTTTACATCAGCACAGTTGTATGGCCGTCCTTCAATATGGCCCTGGGAAATGGTCACTCCCTTGTAGCCTAACATGCCTGTCTAGAAGGGGCATTCCTCATATACTTCCTGTTCCTTGAAGGGACATGAATATTCAGAAAGAGCCCTGTTCCAGGAAGAGGAAGAGAGATTTTGTCCCTAGAAGGCACCCAGTTCATTTATTCCCTTTTGAGGGGCAAGTGAGTAGAAGCTCATGGAGAGCACACATTCCTAGTCCACCATCAAACTTGGGAATACTCACTGGAGTACAGAAATTTTGATTCACCCTATGCTTGCAGTCTGCAGCTTTGACCAATCTTCTTTGCTTTCCCTCTCTGCCCTCATCTGCAACTGACCTGTGTTTCTCTCCTGGCAGCCTTCACCCGAGAACAGTCAGCTGTGCCACACATTGAGACACCTGTGACCACACACAAGACCAGCACAGCCACCTCCATCAGCAGTACCTCCAAGACCTCTGTCTCCACAGGACCCAGCCCAGCAAGCAGCACAGGAGCCCCTCTGGAAACAACCTCTCCAAATCCCAGCTCTCCACCTGCCCCCAGCAGCCCGCTCAGCACAAGGCTGCCCTCCACTGCCACCACTTCCACAGGCTCCTCCACTGCAGCTGCCAGCACCAGCCCCAGGCCTACACCTACAACCCTCAGGCCCAGAGCCTCTTCCCCAACAACCCAAACTGCAAAGGAGTCTCCTGTCACAGAGTCCTCTGCACCCACCACAGCCAAAACCAGCACGCTGCCATCTCCTGCTTCGTCTCCCTCCTCAACTGTATCCTCAACATGGCTTAGCTCCTCACAGCCTGGTAATGCATCCTCTCAACTGTCCTGTTCTGCCCAACTCCTCCCACACTCCTCCCCTCCTACCATCATTTCCCCCATGAACCATACAGTACTTGTTGATCTTTCCTTACCCCACCATTCCCATTGCCTTTACTTGGCCTGGTTCCCCAGTGTATTCCTGTTCCTGTGCACTGGCTCTGCTTTAGATGGAGCTAATTATTGTTCCCTGCAGGTGTTATAGTGATGTTTTAGATGTGAGTCCCAACCAGTGTTGATGACACACAAGGGCTTTGGTGATCCCTCTGGAGGGCCTGCTCAGCTCCTCAGCCTCCTCTCTTTGTCCTTCTGCCAGCCAAGGAGAGGCCGTGCGTTGGCCATGGGTCCATCAGGGACTGAGCCAGCATAGCTGGCCCAAAGCCAATGGCCAAGGAGACATTGCCTACCGCAGAACATCATGCTGAGCTGTGCAATGGGGTGGACTGGGTGGGATAGTTAATCCCAAGCAGCCATTGCTTGGAGACTGGATGGATATTGGCCAGTGGCAAGAGGTGGTAAGTCGTGGCCATCTCATGGGTGGGTTTTGATTTGTTTTTCCTTACTTCTGAAAACATTTTCCATCCAGACACATGTGGATGTTCCTGCTTTTTCAATTCTCTTCCCATGCCTGAAGAGTGTGAGTGAGTGAGTGAGTGAGTGAGTGAGTGAGTGAGTGCGTGCGTGCGTGCCAGGGTAGGCACTTCACATCCAGGCAGGGTCACCCCGCGGTCGCTGGGTAAGAATTGGACCTGACCGGGTCTAAGAAGGATGAGGATGCTGAATGAGTGAGCAAAAGGTCTAATCTGTCCTCTTTCCCAGAAGAATTCAGTGCAATACCAGGCTGAATTTCTCCCCCCAACAATATACCACAAGGCTCGTGCCTATCTTCTTTATCTTCTCATCCTGCCCTCATTTTAAACTCAGCTCTCTTTTCTTCCTGGCAGCCTTCACCCATAAAATGCCACATGCGGAGACAGCTGTAACCACAGAGAAGACCACAGCCTCCACCTCCATCAGCAGCACCTCCAAGACCTCTGTCTCCACAGGGCCCAGCCCAGCAAGCAGCACAGGAGCCCCTCTGGAAACAACCTCTCCAAATCCCAGCTCTCCACCTGCCCCCAGCAGCCCGCTCAGCACAAGGCTGCCCTCCACTGCCACCACTTCCACAGGCTCCTCCACAGCAGCTGCCAGCACCAGCCCCAGGCCTACACCTACAACCCTCAGGCCCAGAGCCTCTTCCCCAACAACCCAAGCTGCAAAGGAGTCTCCTGTCACAGAGTCCTCTGTACCCACCACAGCCAAAACCAGCACGCTGCCATCTCCTGCTTCGTCTCCCTCCTCAACTGTATCCTCAACATGGCTCAGCTCCTCACAGCCTGGTAAGGCTCCCTCCTACCCATCCTGGTGCTTTCCCTTCTCTCCCATTTCCACTTATCCTTTTGAGATTCAGGCGAGGTCGCTTGCATAGTTGTTTTGGTTTTTACTCCCCATTCCCCCTTTTGTCTCCTTTGGAACACTGGTATGGCCTTACCTTGTTATTGCTCTCAGGCACTGGTCTCTGCCATGTAGCCTGAACTGCCAATCTCAGAGGGGACTGTCCTTGAGCTCTGCCTGGTCCCTGAAGTGACACATGCATCTCCAGACAGGTGTCTTTTCCAGGAACAGGTAGTTGGATCTTGGCTTTTGGAAGGCACTGTGTCCATTCTCTCCCTTTTTCTGAAAGAATTCAGAAAACAGCTTGTAGACAGGATCTAGAGTAAAAGTGTTCCCTTTTCCCCGGGAGTACTCAGTGCCACACAGCATTGCTGTTTTTGTTTATATCCCCAGTCTAACTCCTCTGACTATACATATTTCATTTTTTACTTGTCCTCATCCTCAACTGAGCTCTGCTTTCTTCCTGGCAGCCTTCACCCATAAAATGCCACATGCTGAGACAGCTGTAACCACAGAGAAGACCACAGCCTCCACCTCCATCAGCAGGACCTCCAAGACCTCTGTCTCCACAGGGCCCAGCCCAGCAAGCAGCACAGGAGCCCCTCTGGAAACAACCTCTCCAAATCCCAGCTCTCCACCTGCCCCCAGCAGCTCGCTCAGCACAAGGCTGCCCTCCACTGCCACCTCTCCATTCTCTTCTTCTTTGGCACCAACCATCAGCACAGTGTCTGTGCCTACATCCCTGACTACTTCCACATTTAGGTCTGCTGAGAGCACCACACATTCTTACTTCCAAAACACCACATCAACTCCATATGGCAAAACACATTCATTAGGTGTCCCTACCAGTATCTCTGCCCATTCCAGGCCAGCGTTGATCCCAACTGTTTTATCTACAACCATTACCTTTGCTCCCCATGTCATCACTACAGCTTCTACAGAGTCTGTTGAAAGCAGTTCCCTGCGAACAACAACACTGACCACTGCCCACACGACATCATCTCCTCCTCTCACCTCTGGACTTTCAACATCCCTGTCCTCTGTTGTGCCATCAACAGTGCCACACGGTAATGTATCTCCATATCATTTCCTTTATCATGGATTTGCTTTTAATGCATTTTTTTTGATCAGTATATGAATTTTCTTTACACATCCTTTGGCTGTGATCCTGTTTGTACCCCTTGCCTCCATCTTTTCTCTTTGCCTTTCTGCAGTTATTTTTTATAAAGCTATTGCCTGATGTCTTAGATTTCATACAGGTTCTCTGCTGTTCAGTATTTTAAGCATTAAGAAGTGTGAGTTAAAGTGTCTTACAGGATATACTTCTGGAGAGCCACAGAATCTTTATTCTGTCATTTTAAAAAGCAGTGTAAGAAACCTCTTACTGGAACAGGCTATCCCCTCATTACTCTGCAGCCTTCCTGTTAGCTCTCATATGCTCTACATACTTGGGCATATAGATACAGCATCTTAGTCTACTGCCCACTGAGTTGTCTTATTTGCCAATAAGAAAAACCCCAAGTCATACTACAGCATTAACTGAGCCTCCCCAGAAATAATGTTCAAAATCTAGAACCCTTCTCTCAGCAGGGAACCTGAGTGTCCTTAAAAGACCATTGTGCAGGATCAGGTGTGAGCAGTGCATGAATTGCCTTAAAATTTTCAACATCTTTCTTCTCCTTAACATAAACTTCAAACACTATATTTGAACTCCTTGGGAAACCTGTGTTTTCAGTCAGCTTTCTGCTTCATAAAGTGCTTAGTGTGGTGCTTCAAGCCAGGAGAAAGCATAACACTGACACACAGAGTTGTTACCTAACGTAGCATTAAACATTCTCCCTAGTAAGGCAAGTTGTAAACTTCTGGCTAAATATAAATAGGGATATAAATATATCCCTAAAATGAGAAAATTAAGCAATTTTCAAATAAGTCAAGTCTGTGAACCAGAAATAATTCTACCAGAATAAGCCAACTGGTTGTTCTCTTTGCATATTTTCTCAGCAGAGGATTAGTTTTTCCATGCTAGACTGAATGTGTACTATACTCTTAACAGGATTTTTTTTGCTCATTTCCATTTGCAACAACTTCTGTCTTCTTAAAAAATAAAATTTCCTTTAAAAATTACTTTCTTTTGTTGTCCTCCAGGGTAAGCCTCTCCTGCAACTTTATGCCCAGTTTAAAACCTTCTCTTGTTGTGTAACTCATTTGTGACTTGTTAATTATCTCATACAATAAGAATGGTTTTCCATGAAACCAAATATGGAGGCTTTTGGCATCTAACAAAGGTCACTCAAGAAGACCAGTATGAATTATAGCAGATTTTTTTTCTTTTTTTTTTACGTTTGACAGAGCCTTGTAGAGAAGTTGAATATGAAGAAGAAATAACTTACAAAGGCTGTTCCACAAATGTCACTTTGAGCCGATGTGAAGGATCATGTCCATCTTCAACAAAGTAAGGATAACTGAGGCTGTACAGTACTAAAGTTGTTTTCCTTATTTAGTCATCTCTAAGTAGGGAAATTTATGAATTACTGTGCCTTTATAATTCGGGGAGGAAAATGTGGTTAGAATCCAGCAATATACGATGTTGCTGTATAGCAACAATAAGGTCATTTATTACACAGGGATTTACATCTAATCAGGGAAGGTCATCTCACTTCCTTAAGTTTTTGTTGTTTTGTTTTTTAGAAAAGCCAGACATCAGTGCTGCAGGTTTGGAGGGCTTTTTTGTTGTTTTGATGGTTGGGGTTTTGGTTTTGTTTGTTTGCTTTTCAAAGATTGAAAAAGTGGTTTAGACTACAAACACCTATTTCAAATAGCTAAGACAGTAAAATAAGAAATTTCATCTAAGGTAAGTAATGTCACTTCAACTGTCTTATAACATGCCCTTAATAGTGTAATTCAGGTATATTTTATAATTACAAGGGTACTATCTGAGCCTGTGCACTTTGGCTGCCCATTAGGAGAACTTGACAGGAAATCAAGGCTTCAATACAAGTAAACAGTGCAGCAGTATTAGAGTTCAGTTATTAGGGGAAAAAGAAAAAGTTACATTCCCAACAATCCAAGCCAATACAATGTTAAAGAATGGAAAGCAATGAAGGGTTTTGCTTTTGCAGGAACTATTTTAAATTAATCCTGATGCTAAAAATTGTCCCCTTCAAAGCACAGTCAGGTGTTCCCCAGCATTCTGAAAACTGAGTGATTGACCTTGTATCCTGAAAATTGACAAAAGGGCTGTGAAACCTGGAGGAAGACTTTTAGAGTTAAGGTTCATCTCAATTGCCAAGAAAGTTGTGGTTAAAACCCAGTTTTAACTGAAACCAAGAAAACGTTTCTCCACTTCAAAAGAGGTTTTTCCAAAAAACATTTTTTTCCTTAACTCTCTTTTTTCCATACCTGAATTCTGGCCTGTTATCGATAGTTTCCCAGTGACAAAGAGAAAGACAGAACCAAGGCCAGCAGGAGGCTAAACAGCCTAAGAACTACAGTACTATAAGGACAGACTCAAATCTTTACCTGCCTATTCAAGCTCTCACTTCATGTACCTGTGCTCTGTTACTGTGAACTCAGCAATTATGTACAAGTGTTGTACCTTGTTAGCTGACCTCACACCCAGAACCAGCATCATCCCACCTCAGATTCCAGTACAACTGTTCAGAGGGAGAAAGGGGTTTTCCTTCCTCTGTGAACTGCAAAAGGAACACAATTCAGCATCTGCAAGAGAGACATTTTGTAAACTTTAAGTTGGCCATTGTACAGCTTTCACAAATTTAATCCCTAGTTACTTTACAAATATTCAGAAGGCCAAAAGAAGACCAGGCGAATCAAATTCTGTTAGTTTTCCAGGGAGGTCTGAGGCCTCATAGAATCACACACTATCCTGAGCTGGAAAGGACCCACAAGGATCACCGAGTCCATCCTGTACCAAAATGGAAGGCAGCAGCTCAGCACACCATAGTTTCTGCGTCTTGAGAACATAAAATGGAGTGATTTCCCACATTGTTTGTAGTCCTGCAGTTTACAGAACCATTTAGCTGAGGGCCGTGCTCTTTCCTCTAAACCTCCCACCACAGGAAAGAAAGAGGTTCATATACTTGAAAGGCTGTAAGCCTAAAATGCTGTCAACAAATGCCAACTGATTCTCCCTCCCTTCCACACAGGCTGGATGTTGAGAAGATGACTGTCACCACAGCATGTGGCTGCTGTAGGCCACTTGAACTTCTTAAGAAGCAATTCCAACTACCATGCCAAGACCCAGATAACCCTGGGAGGAAGCTCACCACAGAAATAATTGTATTTAGTGGCTGTGTGTGTAACTTTGACAGTTGTACACAGTAGCCAGACCTGATGGCTGCAGATACCATTTTTTGTCATTAAACCCTGATCACAAGTTAATCCTTCCACAGCTCGTTGCTGGATTCTCTTGTACTGATTGCACAGGACAGCCTTGCTGTCAGGGTGCCTGAGCAGCTGCCTGGACTACCAATAGAATTACCAGATCAATTATTCCTGATCAGGAGCAGGGTGGGGTGCAGAGGAAGACAGACAGACCAGGCACAGAAATAAAGAACAGGCTCGGGGTGGGGATCAGGAGGGAAGACAATAAACTGCTTGGCCTTGCTCAGGGTGATTTAACCAGAGGCTAAAACCTGGCCCATGCACTGGGCATTAACAAAAATTCAATGTTCAAATAAAGTAGAAGGAACTGAATTTGCTACCTTCTTTCTCCTTATTTGACCAATTATTTTAACTGAAATATAGTCCATCAGATTCACTACAGTCAACTTGGGCCTGTGCAAGAGCCCACTACTTCAGTGGGAGAAGGGAAGTGACCTGTTCCTTGCCTTTGAGGGTGGACAGAGCACATGTACTTATCATCCACAGATGGCAGGGTTGGAAAGCCAAGTGCTACATGACCCAAAAGTGAATGGTGAGGCTTCCACAAGCAGCCTTAGTGTGGTGGGACATTTCTAGAAACTAACACACATGGAGCAGCCCTGGGATAAAGCAGGAAGCTGAGGGCATTTCTCTGCAAGAAATCAAAGCCCACAGGCATCGAACAGGATACAAGTGGTTCACTCACAAGCAATATCTACTTGCTGCCACAGTAGACCATCTTTACCTTTTTTTGCAAGTCATTTAAGAAAAAGCTGTACGATTGCAGAAAAGCTCAGAGTGCCTTTTTTTCCTCTTTTAGCAAGTTAAGAGAATAATCTGAAGCATACATTTAAAGCTTAAATGAGGTTATTTAGCAGTTTAGATGACTACTCTTTTACAGTGCCATCAACCCTGCATGCAGGTGCTGCTTAGCCTCAAACCTACCCCACTGTTGGAGCAGCCTACTGCAGCAACTACTGCTCATGCATGTACTTACTGTTGTTAAACACTCTACGGAGAAAGATTTTACATTTGGGGCTTTTTTAAAAATAGAGTATTTACAGCTTGTAACCAAACAAAAACAAATCAAATGCACTGGGGGAGCAGAAATCTGTAGACCAGGTAAGACTCCAGTGAACAACCCCACCAGTACTTCTCATAAAAGGATCACAGAAATTGTGTTCCACAACAACCATTCCCTGAGAGTATTTTTACACTTTTACACCCCCAGACAAAAAAAAAAAAAAAAAACAGTTTCATCACTGTTCTAATCATTTATTTAATCTTAATATGTTCTTCTGATGAATATAGTCTAATATATAGTCTTCTATATGAAAATTCTCCACTTAATTTGACAGAACTTTGTTTTATACAAATAAGACAATCACCATAAATGTTACATACTGGAGTGTAGGTCAAGAATGAACATATGCTACCTGTTTTGCTATTCAGTTATTTTCACATGTCAATGCCTGAAAATACTGCACTTAAAAACAATAACACTGTTTACTGCAGAAATTACTTTGTCTGCTTGACAGGATACATCACTGGTAAGTTAACCATCATTCACAAAAAAAAAAAAAAAATCAAGTATTTGTCTTTAATTTGTTCACTTTTCTGCTCATGGCTTCATTGAGCTGACATTTAATACAAAGAGTGAACAGTCATAAGCTTAACACAGTCACTACTGAAAAGACACTTTCCCTTACCCCCCCTCCTTCCCACATTTTAATGCACATTTTAGCACAGCTTGAACCAAAGCAAAGTGAAATAAAGTAGTGCAGTGTCTCAAGGTGTCCTTTAATGAGGGCACAGTACATTTTTTCAGGGGGACAGATATACAACAGGATTTGGAAAATACAAAAGAGAACCTCCTCCTCTTGTCTTTGCTAAGACTCCCTTTAGTTGAGCACATCAGATTTTAACAGCCAAGAGCATGGTTAACACATAACAGGACTAATAATGTGACACAGAACATTGAGAGGCAAAAACAAAAGGTATTCCATCAGTATTTGCTAACTGCCCAACCTGACTGCAGGAACTGCTCAGAGGATTTTCAATGACAGTATTTATGATTAAAGAGTCTTAAGTAAAAAGAATTTGAAAGGCCTTAAAGGGGCCAATTGTTCAAGAGAATGTTTTGCAGTATACCAGGTCTTTAGCCCAGTTTTCTGCCTTAGTATCCAGTTACCATTTCTGGAAAAACAGAGCATATCCCCCAAAATCCACACATCACAGCCAAACCTTTGTTCCTCAGTTTTCACTTTTACTCAAGTATGATCAGGAGCCTTCAACCAAACCAAGTGATAATCTCCCAGTTCCATCATTTAAGCTCAAAGCACTAAAGTCAAAAAGCAAGGCACATTCAATCATGGAGAATCCTGTCCCCTGCTGAGTACTGGGCAGCATGACAGCAGCCTCATTTAAATGTACTTTCAGTGTCACCACGATGACTCAACACCTTCATTTCCTGGGCACATTTGTCTGTATGTGTTGTCCAGGCCTCCTTTCAATGACCATGAGGAAATGTTGACCTGAGGTTCCCTTCTCCTGTCAGCTGGAGCTGATTTTGTTCCCCATGATCTGTAGCTCTTGCTGACATTAGCCCAGGGTTTCTAACTGGGCCACCTCACCTGCTTTGGTTTAGCAGCCTCTGTTGCACCTCAAGGCTTGAGGAGTGTGAGCCAAAATTTCAGTCCACTGACTTTTGCAGAGGCTGCAAAGAGTTTGACGTTTAACAAGGTACAAAGACTTTGGCTGTAAAAACCACTAGAAAATCTGAACATTTTGGGGTCTTCTACTTTCAGTTTCAACAGAATTTTTCTATACCATGTTAGACATTTTCACCACTGACAGAAAGGAAACTGCTTAGATACCATTTATTCAACCTCTTGAGTCCGAACATTAATGTACACTGGGGAAGAGATATTGATTAAAATTACATTTTCACCTAAGAGTGCATGCCTTACAGCCCTTCAAGGGCCCATTTCTTCCCACTTCTTTTATACAATACTAGTTTCTGCAGTTAATTGTATCGCATCATTAGGACTATTACTTGTGAAGTCTGATGGCAAACAGAAAAAACAGAACAGAATATTTAACTTCACTGAGAAACAACGAACAAGTATATACTCATTCACCCCCTACCAGAGAAGCTCACCTATTGGAGATAAGCAGAAGGTTTAAGAGTAACTTTTGTGTTCAGTCCAAAGATGAGAAAACATTAAAGGTGTAAAATATTAGAAGATCAATACTTTTAAGACTCTGGTCCTGTGGCATTTTTCAAATACAAAGATTGGCGACACAACATAAATGTTCACTTTAATCAGATTCAAACACATCTTCAAATCTGCCCTTCCATCCAGTAGACAACTTGTGGCAATGTTCAACTTCACAAAGTTTTGACTCTACATTAACATGGGAATTAACCTTCCTGAGCAGCAGTACATTGGTTTCTTTCAGCTCAGAGCAGAGGAAGTATCTCTCAAAGGTACTGAAGCAGAAGGTTTTTGAGCTATTTTCAGCTGAAATCCTTGATTGCCACAACTAAAACAATTTCCCTTCAACAAGTTTAAAAGCCTGACCTCTGCAAAAATAAGGAGCAAAAGACAGCCCTCCCACCCTTTATGTAACACATTAAAAGCCATTTCTAATGGAAAAAGTCACTTCCCTGTACTGTACATTTTATAGTCTTAATTTCAAACAAGGGTCAAGTCTTATTAAGGCAGGGAGCTGGTATTGGTTAACATTGCAGTACTCAGACAGTGATGTACAAGACATTTATTTGCAGTATGGTGACAGTGATATAAGTGGAAAAACCAAAACTGACATGGTTAATATTAAAACTGTTCTGACAGCAATTCACATAATCTCTGAGATACAGCTTCTTTACTTGTTCGTAGTGTGAGCCTATACATCTGAAAAAGAACATAAAATAATACTTTTTAAAAGGTTTGGCATTAAAGGAATGCAGAGTCAACAGTGAAAACTAATTGTTACCTCTTACTTGCTTTGTAAGCTTTGGTAGGAAAAAGATCTCAAATTAAAACACTCAGAGGGAGTGAGCCACCAAGCAGCACAGCTTTTTCAAACCACTGGCTGAACCAACCCTATTCTTCAAATCCTTGTTGAGAATTACTGTTACTCAAGTATTTTTTGGCTTTAACAGAAAGGTGTTATCCAGAATATGTTTAAGAGGAGCAAATACTGTGGAAAAACCTAAAGACCCTGTACATCCATTTCTTCAGGAAACAGAAGATACAACCACCCAAATCTTATTTTTAATCCTTAGTTAATTTTGGTAACACCTAGGTCTAAAAAGTTTTAGTAAAAATACTCTTAACATTATACTCACTTGCTTATGCTTTCTCTTTTAGCCAATTACTCTTTTACTAATTTAAAATAGCAAAAGGAAGCATGCTTAAGCTGGCTCAAAGTGCACAAGACATTTGGAATATTACAACAATCTCTTCCAAGAGAAAAGAAGTGCCCTGAAGAAGCAGCTTACCCAGCTGGGCCAGGACCAGCTGCTACAATTTAATTTCTTGTAGCTGTTTCAGCAGCTATTGCAATAGTGATTTTCAAATATCTTAAGGAGTTTCAGATACATAGAGAACTTGTGTCTAAGCTGGAGATAGTTACACAGATACCTGTGCCTGGAGGTTGGGTTCAAGGCGCAGCAAGCATCCAATCTGAGTGGTTTTTGTGTGTATGATACCAGCACCAACAAAGTTAGCAGGATTGGGATCTACCTCCTCAAGCAGGGCTGACCCAAATCCAATTATCTGTAAAAGAAACCCAGGAGATTTACATGCAGGGAGAGGAGGGCACAAATACCAAGTACACCTAAACAGTCACCATCAAATAGCAAAACAAGGAGGAAACTAATTTCAAAGTCTTCAAGCCAAATTCATTACTACAAATTTTTGAAGCCTGACCCTGATAAATTAGCTGTTCTGTACTGAAAAATGGGATATCCCATACTGTAAGATGTCCTGGCTCAGCATGTAAGGCTGGGAAAAGAAAGAATGGAAGGTGTGTTGTTTTGCATTCCCAAGTAACTGTTACACCTGATGGAGCCCTGCTGTCCTGGGGATGGCCAGACACCTCCCTGCCAGTGGGAAGCACTAAACTAATTCTTTGCTTTGCTTGTGTGCATGGCTTTTCCTTTACCTACTGAACTCTCCTGACCTCCATCTACAGGTTTTCTCACTTTTACCCTTCCTATTCTCTGTCCCACCCCACTGGTGAGTGAGCAAATGGCTGTGTGGTGCTTAGTTGCCAGCTGTGGTTACAACATGACCTGCCACTACCACTTGATAGATTAAAAATATCACACCACCACCCACCTTTGCTTTTGTGATCTCTGCATCCATCGGGTGCTTTGCTTTAAAGATGTTCTGTACTTCCTGTTTCGGACTGCAAGACAAAGCAAGATAAATACAACATGAACAGCATTTCCAATAGCAATTAATTCTACTGGGAGAGCTCATGGCTTACAGGATTGAGTATGGGATGAGGCACTGCACCAGCTACATTCATTCACAATATACATTTCTCTTCCCCTGCCCACCACAAGAGCCCAAGTACAAAGTCTTACTTGCTCAGCTGCTTCCAACGCTGAAAAAAGTCTTGAGAAGACATCTCTGTTGGCTGGAAAAATTTATTCAGAGTGATGGGTAATTTTACCGAAAGATTTTGAAATGTTCCTCCGTACCTGCAGATGGAACAGAAAAACCACAGTGCATGTGGCAGCCTCAGCAGTGTCTCAGCAGAAATCAACCAAGCAATTGAGGAACTATTTATGATTAAAATCCATCAACTGCACATGACATTTCTAATATACAATTTCAATCTACTGTCAAATAAATTTATTTTCCCTGCTTGGATGGCACATGAATTGTCAGAACTGCTGACAAGGTTCTCTCAGTTTTAGCATAGTTTTATCCTTCTAGATAGCACCCTAAGGGACAAAAATATATCCCTGTGAAAACATACCAATAAAAACCAGTTTAGACCAGAATAACAGCATGTAGCCCAGAACGCAGGATTTTATAAAGCTGAGCTGACATTGAGTGGACAGAACAAGATTCTATTTCTGGTTTCATACACTTCCAGGCCAAGTTATTTGCAGAAATGTTCTTGGTTTCCAGAAGGGAGAAGTTACTGCGTATATTCCTGTCAAGATTTCTTAAGCAAACAGGAAGACTGCTGTTTTATATAGATAGCAGAGACAGAAGTTGTGGAGACATTTTATCAGTAGCTGCTTCTTGACTGTTTGGTTTGACTGGAGTTTTAAACCACATCATTCCAAGTGGATTCTCCCTAGCACCTTAAAGCTTAATTAGATTCAATTTTCAAGTTTTCTACCCAAGAGAGCTTTGTGTGTCCGTATTTTGCATTTTAGTCACAGGGCCATGCCAAATTTAACATCTTTCATCAAATTGATTCACTAACATTTGAATCCTCTGTTTTACCTGAACTGAATGTTCAGGATTGGAGCTTCCATGAAGTCTGACACACATTCGATGTTCACAACCTGCTGAACCTGTGCACCTCCATCCACTGTGGGGTCAACAGGTTTTGTCTGAAGATTCAGGCGTAGAAAACCAGTTAAGGAAACAGATGAATGAACTGATAATTTAAAAAATGCATATCTTCCAGTAAGCCCTAGGAGGAATTAGCATCATGTTTTCACTCATTCTCTGCATGTTGCTGAACATTTAAAGCTGTTTCTGTACAAGAAAAGAGTTTGTGGGGATTTATTTTTTGTTTATTAGGTTTTTTTTTTCATATTGACACATCTACAAGCAATAACTCTGAAAATTCCTTAGTTAATTGAATAGTTTTAAAGAAAGATGCCCTTAAAAAGGTGTGAAGGCACAGAGACTTCACAATAAAAGTCACAGGACTATTTTGAACATGACAGAGATGCCTTGAGTCAAACAAGCCTGATTATTTAATCTCCCAGAAATGCAAAATTTGCAACACCAGGCATTAAGGACCAGCCCTTAATTAAGAACTTATTTTAAAGTACCATCATCTTGGCATACATGTATTCCATCTCCATGTCAAGTTTTAGGTTATCTGCTAAGGCAGTACTCAAAGGACACATTTCTACCTCTGCTACTTCATGTCGGTAGTGAAAGCTACAGTTCCAGTACGTATTTATTCAGCTTGATTTCTTGTTATTTCAGTAGTAAAATTTGTGCTTATGACCAGGGCTTTAAGGAAAGCATCTTTCATCCCTGCTCAAGTCTTGTTCTTTATACAAGAACTTGAGAGAGCTATCAGCAAGTTTCTCATTTCTTCATGTTCAAGGACACCGTGCCTTGATCCAACAGATTTATTATATTGTGCAGCAATAAACCACAAAAACCTAATAAGAACAGACACATGCTACATTTAAGGATATTTGACTGAAGGTCATCTGAGCAGATTACTGTTGGAGTAAAATTCAAGAACTGTGTTGATGTCTTATTACCATAGAATATGAACATACGTCCTGGAAAGAGAAGAAAGAGACATCAGAATTTTTAGGTCACATAATCACATTGAACTCCTCATGCTTCAATCCCTAACACACTGTCCTTTAAAACCACTTTTAAGAACAAAACACAGTTTACATGATTTATCTCACCAAGACATTCACAGTTCAAAATGCAGTGACTTAACCAAGCCATTAGATCTCTCCTCCAGTAGCTGTCACACAGGCAGTTAAATCTTCAGTGGAAGTCTTTCAATTGCTGGTGAATTTTATTAAGATGCTACTATGCCACCAAGAGTTTTACAGAAAGAGAGAAGCAAGCAATTCTATTGCTAGCCTGTGTTCAAATTCCATCTCTTTTCCTAGATGGTTCCAGTATCTTGTGCATTCAATCTGATCTGAAATGCATTGTGTCTCATATCATTACAATAAGATATACTGCAAAATGTAAATTTTGACAAGAATGGTCCTTTATAAACCTGGCTCCACCAGCCATACAACCAGGCAGCAAGAGCTGGAGTGCTGGAGCTTAACACTCCTATTTCATATCAGATACCAACACAAACAAAAAATTTAAGGAAGCAAGACCCCACACAAAAGCCAGGGATGCAGAACAGTGGGAGCTGTAAAACAGCTTAGGCCTACAATGCTATTTCCCTCTTCAGCAGCTGGAAAGTGAGTCCTATATGGAATATCATGCTGGCACTGTGATTGATAATGCAGACAGCCAACCACAGTACAACAGATCTTACCCAGGTTCTGTCGAAATTCAGACTTCAAGCCAATTTGTAGCAACTGATTTTCAAATAAGACTCCATTATTTTTACACACGAACCTAGGGGAAGAGAGGAAAAGCATGTTTTAAATTGAGCCACATTAAACAATATTTAGAACCACAAAATTCAGGGTTTACACAGAGGATGAAGATTGCGGTTAACCTAGAATGCATCAATCTGTGAGAGAGGCCTTTGCAGAAAACTGCAGTTAGAAAAGACAATTTTACAATCAGAACCACCACTTGTAGGACACTAAAAGAACTGACATTTTTATTTGATAGGATGTCTGAGAAACTATGAAGAAAACCACAATATGCTATATACACACACACTGTCTAATAAAGGACCAGGCAACAGATTGGGATTTTTCTTATAAGTCTTGAGAACTTCTGAAACTCATTAGGTTGGTGCAGAATTGAAAAGTTTGAAGCTTTGACTGTTTAAACCTGAAAGAAAAAAACCCTCCTTGTTTTATCATTTCTGTATCACCTAAGCCAACTGAGAGATGTACTTTTTCCACTTTGAGAGAGGAAGCCCATTCTCCAGTGATCTCTGTCCTTTCTATCACCCTTCACTTAAAAGTAGAAGAGGTGGTCAGCAAATATCTGCCTTTTGCATACAAGGCACTTAAAACACATTCCCAAATATCAGTACTTTTGACAAGTACTCTTGGATTTTATTTATTTCCAAATTGTTGCAAAAACATAACATACAACTGGCATTGCCTCATTTTAGAGCAGTGTGTGATAGCACTGACTTGTAAAGGCAATTCTAACCTGTGTATTCATGAGCCTGTCACAAAATCCACAGCATCCTCAGGGGTGTTCTAGTCACAAGTCTGACAGTACATGTTTCTCTAGTTTTGCTGGTATTAAGTTAATGAACAATATAGTTTTGCTTTATAACTATATTCTGGAAATTGCCCAGCCTTGCAAGGTTTTAGTATTGCTTACTTGTGAAAAAGCTCATCAGCATCATGCACAGTATCAGCTGGTTCCTCAGAAACTACCTCAGATGAAGCCAGGTCAGGGCTAGTTCAGGCAGCACAAAGGAAGAAAGGCAGTAGCGACAGAGACAGCAGGAGTTAGTAAAGACAGCTTAGAGCTTAGTTACTTTTTTACCTCCTTCCTCAAAAACGGCACTGCTGAGCTTAATGCACGAGAAACTGATTAGCTGCCCTAGCTCAGAACCCTAGAAAGGTTTTAGGCATTAGGCAATGTTTTCCCCCACTTCTCTCCCCCATCCCACCCCGACTGTTAGAAAACAGCAATCCCTCACGAAGACAGCTGAAGGTGTCAGCAAATGTAAACCTCTTACAGAACCAAGTCCTTTTAGGTGTTTAACTGTGACAGCAAAAGTGTTTAAGTTCAAAGTCAAAAAGGTAGCTGCATATTAACTGCTACAAAGGTGTGCTTAAAAGCAGAGGCCTCATGAACCTTAGGGACCCTTCTAATTACAGGTGCACAATCAGTTCCTAAAAACACGTAAGTATTAAGCATAGGCAAGAGTACACGGGCACACAGAGAATGACTTACCCAAGCAATAGAATAGAAACAAAAGTGACAACAGCATTAAAAAGAGGCAGGAAACTGAAAAAAGCAACTTCTCAGTATCATTAGAGAAGCATTTCATCATCTACAGACAAACCAAGGAGTTGGGCATTGCTATACTTTCTTCTGCAGAAAGAGAAAACTCTTCTTAAGTAACATTTGCTGATGAAGCTACTAGCATTAGCTCCTTTTACTAGCCTCTTAAAAAGAAAAAAAAAGCATGAAGAAGCTTGTGTAGCTTCCTAAAGTCCTGGTTTTGTATTGTATTACCAAGTATCACTTCTGACCTTCCAGCAGAAACAGAGGATCAAGTATTAATCACTGCAAACCCAAAACAAATGCATTGCCTGGTATAAAATTTTGATGAACATGTCAATGATCCAGGCAGATCAGTTTCCCTAATTATGTCTTTTATATTAAGATGCATTAAAAATTTGTTGTGCCAACATTCAGAATTTGGTCCTTGACAAAAGTAATACGTTCTTGTCTAGTAAGACAACTGATTTTAAAAACATTCTGTGATTTTATGCCCTTCATTCCCAAAAATTTAGGCAAATAACACTTGAGAGTAGCCACAGGGGCTTTTAATACTAATGGGGTTAATAACACATTGTACCTACACTACACTTGCTAGTGTAATTGTAGTATCAAATCCCCTTTAAAAAAAAAGAAAACCACTTGTTCTTTATCCCCCTTTTCAGACTCCTTTGTCAGACAGTAGCAGAACAATTGAAGTGTAGCATTAAAATCTGGGAAGCAGTCCAGATACAATCCATCTCACTGTTTCAGTAGCAGTTTGCCATAGTGGAGAGACAAGAATACTTTATGAAAAGAAAGTAAGAATAAATGTATTCATATCAAGACAGACAACCCCCACTTCAAGATGTATGGAGATGCACAAGCAGCTTAATTTAACAAAGAAGCAAAACCAGCATGAAAACCAGGCACAACTGTGTGGCAAATATCCTCAGGTTGAGTACTACAGACTCAGTTTTTCCATTAGAAGAGATTCAGTAAAGACAGCACATCCAGCAGAGTGTCCAAGAACACCTCTCTTGCTGCAAAACTACCACCCAGGAATGCACTCAATATGCTGGAACAAAACCAAAAGTTATGTGTGCTTTTCCTTCAATCCTGTTTTAACAAATTCTCCTTCAAATTCCTTTCAGGGTGACTTAATTACCTCGCAAAGTTGTCATCAGAACCAGGAGCAAGAGGTGCAACTGCAGAAGCTGAATCTGAAAATACATCCACGAGCAGGCTACCACTAGAGGAAGGTGGGGGAGCTGAATTGGTGACAGGGGCAGCACCCAGACCCAGCAGATCCGCCGATGGAGAAGGAGTAGACTAAGGAAGACAAGACACTTTGGTGTTACACTGCAACAAAACTACAACAAAGCTGTCTCGTTTGCATAGACAACTAAGCTATGGCAAAGTGCCTGTCCCCACCCCAAATCAAGGTTTGCATGGCTGTAAAAGGGTTCACAAATGCAGCAGTTACCACGCTGAATTGCAACTTAAGGTCATTTACAGATGTGGTTCTCTTTTTTTCCTTTGAAGAGTGTTATGTCCATCTAACCATTAAATAAAAACAAAAACGAAATTAATCTGTCTGAAATCTGGTTCTGCAGAAGAAAGATGACAAAAAAATGACAGCTTTTCCCCCCTTTCTTTTCCCATCATTTTCAAGGGAAAGTAAGCACTGTAGGGAATAAAATTCACATGTTGCTTTTCTTTCATGAAGAATCCATCAAGAAAGCAAGTGGCTTTTACACAAACCAAAATCACATGTCATCACAGCATCTTTAAAATTGACTATCAGTTTAATCCTGGGTTTCTGAAGACTAGCAAATCTTAGAAAGAATGTAAGCCCAACTAGCAACAAAAGCAGAGCCTGTAGCCAGTTCAAGCTGCAAACACTAGAGGAAGAGACAAGATGTTTAAACTGTTTTTTCCTCAAATAGAACAAATCAAGCAGCCACAACACAGAATCATGCAACAGAGGCTGCATATATGTGCCCAAGTCACATGCAATAACAAAGCATAGACTGTTAATCAAAATGGTCATGTATTAGAAATTAGCAGCTTCCACTATGCCAGATAATATGAGGATGAGCCATGAGATGCGTTTGGATGAATCTGAAATCTTGTTTTTTTAAGCCAACTCCAAGTTATTGTATACTTCATACAGTATAATGAAAAATTCTTTGGCAAAAGACTTTAAGAAGCCAATCATTAGGACCTACTAAAAACAAAGGTTGGACCTCGAATTTCTAGTATTTTTGGAATCTAGACCAGATAAAGCCACTGGTGAAGGTAACATTGTGCAGTCTGTTACGTAGCTGCAACCCATAAAGTGAAGGTTGTAAAGCATAATGCAATATTACCTGCCAGTCACCTCAATTTGGCATTCAAGGAAAATTTTGCAACTTTTCTGCTAGAAGGAGATTTCTGTCCAGTCAAAACTGTTGCACTTGGAGTAGCTACTCTTACATACTGCAGTGATTAAGTAGCAAATTATTATGCTTTAACAAACTGAGCAGGGAGCATGCTACAGTATTTCCTCCTCTAGGTAATCTTCTATGGCATCTTAAATCTAATTACAAGTTATTCTAGGCATTAAAACCAGAAAGAAATATTACATTATGGAAAAAACTTATCCCACCAACTTTAACTGACAATAAAATGAGAAGTTTCAGCTCAGATGACAAAAAACCTGTGGGCTTGTCTAGCATAACTGAATTCAAATAGTACTGTCAAATAAAAAGCAACAACTTTATATTGATTTAAGGACATCCCAGTGAAGGTAAGTGGTGTCCACTTCTATTAAAAACAATAACCCAAATCAAGATGCAAAATGACATATTAGACAGAAAAGCAGAAAAAACAGCTGATACTCTGAAATTCAAGTTAACTTCTTTTAAATATACTAATTTTATAATCTCACCCTCAGTGCAATTTCACCAACAGGGAAATTCACATTTCTAAAGTGAATAGCAATATTTTTCAAATAACAATGTAAAAGAGATTTTTTTAGGCTGCAGACTGTTTGTCCCCACTTATTTCCGAAGGAAAATAAAATTGCATCCAAGATGCAGCAAGGGGAAAGCAGCTGTACGTCCCCTGGTTTACCGCAAACACCCACAGCCTTAAGTTTCAGATGAGAGGTTTTAAATCCCCAAAAAGCCACTTTAGGAAACCAGTCTTTTCTCACTTGCACACCATCTAAATTAGTGAAATAACAGCTTTTAAACTCACAACAGCACTGGCATTGACAGAGGCAGGTTCAGCACTTCCATTCATATCAGAGCTCCTCTCCTTTTTGATCTCTTCCAGGTCAGTAACTGTGCCTGGGCCTTTCTTCTTCTTCAGTTTAGCCAAAATAGAAGATTCCCTCTCTGGAAAGGGAGGCATTTCTTCCAACACTGTAGCCTTACCATAGAAAAAAAAAGTATTAGCTAAACTTCAGAGAAAAAGCCAAACCAGCTTTTGAGTCTTTGAAGAGACACACCCTTATAGATTGCATAAAGCAAAAGCAGAAGTAGTTACCCACACAGAAAATTATTATGCAGTTTATTGTAGCGAGCGCTTTTTCAAAAGAAAAAATTCTTCAAAACTTTCTGAAGTCCTTCCAAAGCACTTGGTTAAGAAAACAGGAGCATATCACTTCTCTGAAATAGTGATATTAAATAAAAAATTTAAATAATTAGATCATAGTAGACCTAAGGGTCCTTAAGCCAGGCAGACCTAGACTTAAACCACAGAGAATACTCAAGCATTTATTGGATATCAAAACCAAATGTGCAATGCTCCTCTCAGACCTGAGAGCACCGGGTTAAATCACTTAACTTCAAGAGACAAAAAAATTACACTTTTCCTGCCCACCATCAAGTAAGTCCTCAAAAGAAAGCCTCAGCCTTTTGATATCTAAACCCTCTAGGACCCTGTATTGTGCCAGCTTTCCCCGGCTTCTCTGCTACAGATTAACATGTCTTAATGGTCATATGTCCCACTGCAGGAATTACAACTTGGAATTTAGCTCTCAATTAAAGATGACTACAGGAGAATTAAGGAAACGAGAAGAACCAGCACCCACATTGTAACCCTTAATCCTGCACTGAGATTTCTGAGCAATCAGGTAAGGTTTAGTTCGTTTAACTTGACAGCAGAGTACTGCATAATGAAGGAAATAAACCTTTATACCTACCAATATATCAGTACTAGCAATAGTACTGAGCCTCAAATACTCAACAGCTCTTTGCTGCAGCTCAACATCAGCATTCTTTAGCTGACTGTCACTGCGCAGCACGTCTTGAATTGTAGTTTTGATTTCTGGAAACAGGTTCACAAACTTGATGTAGGTAGACAGAAGCAAAGCTCGGGTCGGAACACTACACAGATGAAACTTGGAATGTAGCAAGTTGAACTGGATGAGGGGACTTAAAAGAGGGAAAAAAGAATTTGTTCAGTTTTTGTAGATATGATAATCCTTATTATTGCATTATTAGCAAGAGCTTAATAATTTGTTAACTAGCCTTTAGGAATGCCAGGAATTAAATTTTACAGAAAGCATTACTACTTCAATTCAGTATTTTAGGTGTTTTACCTTGATCTTGGATCACCTGCTATCAGATTTCCAAATTCTCCCAAGATGTAGCCACCTACTTTTACAAGATTCTCGTGACATGCTGGAGCTTGAAGGGCCTGTAAGACATTAATAATCATTGACACACATGTACAAAAAACTCCATCTTTTCTGTCACTTCCATTCCCAGTTTTCTCACCTACTTTCCTGCAAGAACAGACCACAGATCTAGGCACTACAGAGCATTTATGAGAAAAACATGATGGGTGGTATGATTTCACAGAAGACTAATATGAGTATTACTTGATTAAGAGCCTCTTACGCCCATCTAGCAGCACTGAGGACTTCTGATGACAGATAGAGCTCCTTAATTTTCCCCTGTCACGTCATGTGGTGCTTCCTTAATTCTTATTTTGAAAGGGAATTGAAAACAGTTACTCTCACCTCAAAAACAGTCTTTGCTGCATATCCTTGCACATCATCCCTGTTGATGACAATCTGAATAACTCGGTACCACACTTCTTCACTGACATAGTCACCAGCAATGCGGATCAGGTTCAGGATTGTATCCACATACCAGGTGTAATCCACTGCATACTTCTCAGCTAGAATTGCAACCTTCAGAACCTGAGTACACAAAAGACAACACAGAAGGTTGGCTAGCTCTGACTATGAGCTGTACACACCTGGTGAGGCCCTACACTGACCCAGAAGCCTCAGTTTCAGATACATGAACATGTTCACTTGTTCCCACAGCCAAGGTGAAAGGTGAACATTGAAATGTTGTGTCAGAATACAGCAGTTGCCAGGCACATACTGCTTGCCTCATAATGCATTCAAATATGTTACATCTTTGTGGCTTTCCAAGTGTGTACCTAGGTGATCAAGAGCAATTTATAGAACATTTTTTGTTTGCTATAAATACATCATCTAAACTACCACTAAGACAGGATTAAATACGAAATAAAAAGGTAAAAGGAAACTCAAGATAGCAGAGGCAAATACAGTCACCAAAGCATAGCTGACTTTCTCAGGTCATACTCAGATTCCTGCATCCCGAAGCAAGCAATCAGCTTCATGGGAAACCCCATACAATTTATTATCAGTTGCATTTATTACTCCTAAAAGAACAGGTCAATATAAGGGAACAGAACTAAATTCTCACTATCTGCCAAGTCAGGGGACATTGCCAGGAGCAACTAGATGGTGTAAGACATAAATCAACTAACACGGTATTCCACATTCACTTCTCCAACCAAGGGACTTCAGCACCTAAATAAGCTAAATAACTACTGTAAGAACAAGTTTAGTTAACCATCCAAAAAAGGCTTAAGTTGAGTATTTCAACTTTCATCCTATTGGTAGGAAGGAGATAAATATCAGGCCTCTTAGCTGATAATAAGGTATTGGTTTTGGGAGCCCTTAGACTGAACATTCTCCAAGCATTGAAAGTTCTACCTACAAATAAGCATTTACCACTAATTTTTGAAGCTATTGGACCAATGACTAGAGTAGGACCTAACCCTCAGATGGAGAGAATGTGTTGGGGCTTACATATAAAATTCACTTAGCTTTCTATATGCACTGACCCGAGGCGAAGGTCAGCTTTTAAAATTCTTAAGTTTCCAAAGTTCCCGCCTGCCCCCTGGATTGATTTAACCTAAATTCTTTGCTATTAGATGACAAAGTTACGAGTTTTTTGTTTTAGTAGTTTCGTTTGAGATTTTTTTTAAGCCACCATGAAAAGCAATCTCTATCACAGACTATGCAGTAACCCAATCAAATTATATTTATGGTAGCAAATCCAGCTATGAAACAAATATTTAAGAATAGCTTACAATTTCTTCTCTAATGGAATAATCAGCAGTCTCCAGGTAATTGAGCATTTCAGCCACAATCTGCTGGGCATTGCTTCGGTCACACATTGCATACAGGAGATCTACAGCTCTTTGTCGTACACTTACATCTCTTTCAGTCTGCAAAAAGACACAGTGAAAGCTCAATATGATTTCATCTCTGTTTGGAAAGTACACACAACTCAAGAGATGAAAGTCAGTATAACACACAGTCAAATTTAAAACAAATGAATTTGCATAATTTTTCAAATGTAGAATAAACTCTTTATAGAAGATATAAGCTTATATATATATATATGAAGATATAACTCTTTATATAAGCTGTGAGTTTCTTATGCTATTTCTCAATTTTAGTCATCTAGGAAGAGGTCAGTAGAGACTCAGCTTCCTGCTTCTAAATACTATCACAAAAATTCAAATCATCAGGTTTTGTTTCTATAGCGTACTTATTCAAATCTGTGCAGGTGCTGAAAGAATGGAGGAGTTTGTACAGAACACTTCAGTATTACACATAGAAGGGTGAGTGAATCTGTGCTCCACTCTGCACTGAGTAACTAGTACCAGTGGCCATAAATGCACCAGTAACTGGCTGAAATTGTTAAATTATTACTAGGCCAATGAGCATTCAGGTGCCTGCAAGTTTAGTGTCTGACATGCCTTGTAACAACTGAAGTCCAGATAGAACAAATACATACTTTGAACTTAGACAAATGTATAAATATGCGGCAGCACAAACTTGGAAGAAAACAAAGCATATAAACATCCAAGTATGCAAGTAAATTTACATGAAAATCAGTCTTACTCTTCTGACTTCTGCTTTGTCACAAACATTGCATGGGAACGTGTCTTTCTGGTTTCTAGTCTTTACAATTCTGCAGTGCAAGCTGATCTGCTCTACCACTCCCCATAAACTACTACAGTGAAGGAACAGTGTCCAATACCAGCAAGACGGTAATAAAACTGTCTTCCCAGCATTCTCAATTTTGAAATTTCACATTTTTAAACAATTATTCATCTTCAGCCCACACTTGAGCAGATAGCAGTGTTACAGGGGACAGAGCTACAGATATCAGATTTACCAGCAAGGTGCAGAAATCAACAAGAGCTGACTTCTGTAATTGCCAGCACAGCAAGATTTTGCTGGATTGAGGTAAAAAACTGAAGCAGACTTCAAAGAATAACTTGTTTGGTCCCTAAGTATTATTAACTTAACTGGGGACAGGGAGCTTGGGGAAGAGGGGGAGAGGGCATTGAGGCAGGGGAGAAGACAACACTCAAAAACAGACCACACACTTCAATATTTACCTTCAATGCATTGATAACTGTTTCTATGTGTGTTTTCACAGCCTCATGTGAGAATTCAGAGCTGGCAAGCGTGCACATGCTTTCCAGTGCTAGGTAACGCAAATTAGTTTCTCGGTGCTGCAAGAACTGACCTAGCTGGTTACAGGCACGGACTAGTAGGTTTGGCTCACTGCACAGAACAGGAGAGAAAGTGAAAGGGTTAAAAGCAACAGGTTTGAGAACACTCCATTCAGAATACTGTTTCTGCAGTGGAAATTTCTTAAAACGCCTTAAAGTGTCTGCTAGAATGCTTTGCTAGTGAAACGCAAATTCAGAAACTGTGAGCAAATAATCTCTGTTGGATTAGAGCAGTGAGGTCAATACAAAACATCAAATAAAGAAGCAGCAAAACCCAAAGCTACACAGTTCATTAACACTGTTCAGTTACATTGTTGTGGTTGTGTTCCAATCTAGCAAGCAACTTCATATTCTTTTCCCCTCCACTTCTTCCTGCATTAAAATCTGATTAACTGTACAAGACAAAGCACCAGTTTTTCACTTGAAAAACCCCTCTGATAAAAGAAGTGTTGTCCCAGCTCACCTGTCATGATGTATAATTAAGCTTATTGCCTCAAACAGGACAGCATTCTTCGCATTTGAGTGTTGCACTTTCTTTGACTTTGGTGGCTCCTGTGCTTTGTTGAGGATGGTTTCCAGGCATTCTGTCAGACGGCCACGTACCGCAGGGTCTTCTGGAGAAGAATGAGCCGTTGGACAACTTCGTTTTGCTCCAAACCTTAGGTTTTCCCCTGGCTCAATCTAACCTAACTGAACTATTCTGAGACATTAAAAACATTTACACTCCCCAACGCACACATGGGGAAAGAATTCCAAGCCACAGGTCTATTTGGGTGAGCACAAATCAAACACAAGCTGCACTACAACATACTTCAAGGCTTTAATATAGTTGATAATATTAATGAATGTTTAAAATGGCAGCTGCCAATGATTTGTAAAATGCACACTGGTTATTTTGTTAAAATTGAACACAACATAATTCATAAGGCCAAGTACCTTGGAGCTACCAGAAACACTCAAGAGTACAAACTTCAGTATCTTTGCCTTAAGATAACGTGCCTGCACTCCAAGCTATGGTAACACTGCAGTGCAGTAGCCCTTTGGAGCCAGTGTACTGCATACGAGAGAAGATCAGTGCTGTGCTTTGTGCATTACCTGGAGGTGGATAGCACTGTAACAGCCTTAGAAGTTTCACAGATAGCCAGGGAGCAGGAACAAAGTAGTATGTGTAGTCCTGAAGGTCTGTTGATGCAGAAGTTACAATCTGTAAAACAAACAGCCAGCATGTTAGCTGCTGAAGTTAGTTGATTCACAATCATGAAAAGGATCCAAAGAACACTGTAAGTCACCTCTAACAGATGCTTAAAAAACTGTGTCACTAGCAATATCTAGTTCAGTAGATTAATTAGGTGCAAGCTGCCATGAGTATACCAAAGTAAATGCTAGTAATGGAAATCCAATTTTGCAGATACAGTAGTCTAGGGAGTCTCCTCTGAAAGCCTATTCTCTTTTTTAAAAAGTCTATTTCTCTTTTTTAAAGAATGAAGACAACCATCTTATAACATCAAAATGTTTAGCCAGAAGCCTGAATTTCTGTGTTCCAGCAATTCAGCCAACAGTCTGGTGGCTGCTGATAGGTGAACCTGCAATTCAAGTACAAGATGCAAGTACAAGAATGACCTAAAGCAGAAGGACCAACTAACACCTTCACAGCAATATACATATAGCAAAACAAAAAAGAGATAGCATTCACAGAAGAGGTTTACATGCATTATGAAATGTGATAAGGATTGGATTAGATTAGCCCTCTTCATAGAGGTAATTTCTTTTACCCCTTTTATTCTAGAGTGACCATGAGTTTGGCACTAGCCTTGCTCAAAATAATTCTACCTAATTCTTACTGCTCCATTACAGAACAGCCTTTCACTTCCCTCAGCACTCCCTTGCTTTTAAGTATTAGAAAAAAGATCTTCCTATTTAAAAAAAAAAAAGTAAACTGTGACCTACAAATAATTTGGGTATAAGACTGCATAAAACTAGGTGCAAAATACATTTGTGAAGTAGTAGCCTCCCTAGTCTTGCACCATTCCAATAGGGGAAGGGAGGGAAACAAAATCAAACAAAACAGTGACATCAGTTTTCCAGCACAGAAATGTTAACTTACAGACATGTCCCTCCACTTCTCCCTGCCCCTATTTAACCCCTACATCATGCACTGAATATCAGATGCTTATGATTATTAACTTAGCAGCAGCTCAAAAGAAGGAACAGGAAGGCAATTTGTCTTGTAAGAAACTTAGATAAAATTAAAGCTACAGTCTGCATTTTTGAGCGGTTTGTGTGAAGTCCGTAGAATCAGTCTTTGATCCAACTATTCTTTGGTATTACAGTAAAAAAGTGAGGATTACTACTTGGAGCACAGCAGGGATTAAACTAAGAAAGTTTGGGCAAGCCAATACAGCTTTCTGTCCTGGTAAGCAACAGGCATTTAAAGAGGTTACCCAAAGCATCCACATGAAGTGACACTGAATCATCTTCACGTTTAATGGTACAGTAAACTAATCTGACCCTAGAAAGCTGAACAGGAAGCTAACCTGATCTAGAAAGCTGAGTAAATTAATCAACAGTGAAGTATTATCAGGATCATCATTGGACTCACTCTGCTTAATCTAGACACTGCCAAGGAGACTGAAGTCTTAAACTCTTCCGGGTTCTTCTGTGCCAAAGTGGTGATCAGACTTGTAGCTGCAGTAACCACACCCTAGGAAAAACACAAAAAAAACCCATGATCAATTTTCTATCAGTTTATGATGCTGCCCATTAACACCTTTCAATTCAACTGTTTTACAATATACAAAAAAAAAAAAGTTTATCCCCATTACAAAGCCCTACATTAAAAAACCCTTTATTTGGCTAGCAGCTAGACTAATTACACACCTGCAGGATCCAACAGAATTTTCAACAACATGATACTGCCATGCTTGCAGAGCATTTTATGCTCTTTTTTCTATTAGCTTTGTCTCATGTTTGGATAGTACATCTAAAATAAGAGAGCTGTATTAAAATTAAGCCTGGACACAAATTGTCTTATTATACATGAGAGGCATGAGCAGAAGAAATTCAATGCAGCAGATCATCCAGGAAAGAATTCTTACAACTCAACATGAGGAGAGGGCTTTGCATAACACAAGCAGCAGATACTCCTACTGCAGACTAAAGCACTCATTACTGTTGAAGCACAGGTATTAATAGCCTTATTTTCATAAAGTAACTGGACTGAGGGAAAAAACAGTGTCTCCTTCCTAAAGTAAATGAGTTTTTTTAAGCATTAAAGTAAGAATGACATGGACACCATACAAAAGGAAGTCTAAGTAAATGACAAATCAAGTCTTGAATTTTTAGTGCAGATCTAATCTTAAAAGGCCTAAGAAAATTCATATTACACCTATCCAATGTGATTTAGTGTAACAAGCCACAAGATTAATGAATTTACAGCCAGAGGAAAAGAAGAACTCGTACATACCATTCTTCTATCTACAGTGAAAAGGTAAACAAAGTCTTATTAAAATTAATGAATTTACAGCAACTAAAAAAGGACAACTCCTTCCATTTTCTTCCCAAAGTCTGAAGACAACAGCAAGCCACTTGCTTGAAAGACTCAAGAAGAAATAAACTGTGTATTTAGAAGCAGAAGTCACATCATTCCCTACACACACCAGGCCCAAGAAGCACAATGAAGCTGATTTACCAAGTGCTGGTCATTGAGAAGATGCACCACTCGAGATGTCCAGTCTCCCATGGGAACAAGGTCAGGAGAAGTTCTGTATAAACGCAGCAAGCATAAAGCAGCACTTTGCTTCACACTATCCATAGTGTCCCTGCAAGACACAAACACTGATCTAAAATACAGTGGTTAAGGCACAGCAATACTTGCAGGACAGCTTTATGCTGGATTTCACCCTGACTCAGCATCCCTGACCAGGCTGCATCTTTTCAACAGAAGTTCACTGCAGTCTTCTTATGCTGAAGTATTTGTTCTTCTTAATTTTTCCACTAAGTTTAATTAGTGAGGTTTTCAACTATTATAGAGGCACATATGCAATGACTCTTTGCAGCTTGGAGTGACATTTCACATCTTTTTATGAGAACTGAAAGTTCATCTCAGGTGATCATCAAGAAAAAGCTTCTTCCAGGTTGACTGAAATCAGATAGTTCAGACAGATACGCTATCTTATGAATGTGACCAAACGGGGATCTCCTGATAGGTTCTGCATGTCAGATAGAAATCAGGAACTACTGAACAGCTTCAGCACCTACAGCTACAATGTAAGGTGCCTGTCACCAAGCACACAACCCACAAGTCTATTCACCTTGCCATCCCTGCTGCTGACACAGAAATGGACTATTTTAAGAGTGGCATGCAACTATTCTAGTTCAGTGAACTCCTTTTCATAAAGTAGTTGATTAAGCATTTTGTGGGATGCACAGACAACAGCTATAAAATGCACAGAGCACTACCAGCAAAAGTTTTAAGAGGCAACTTAAAATGTGCAATCTTTGTAAAATGTTCAGAAACCTCCATATCTCCAGTAGAAGTTCAGTCCAGCTATTCTTCACAAATTTATCAATTTTCCATAAGATCAAACTGTATCTCAGTAAAAACCCCAAAACAAAACTACAAACCTATTTCTCCTGTCTCTAATTTATATTTAAGCCAAGAGAGCTATGCTGAATTTGCAAATGTAACTCACAATGCTCATTCTGCCCGGGACACTTAGACAGGACAGGCACACAAACATATTTCATATACATTATCTTAGAAATGCAGAAGAAATGAGACCCTGAAGAGTGATCTCAGAAAACATAAACACAGCTCCAAGTCAAAACAAGTCCGACCTGAAGGTGCTGTGCTCTGTCTGCGATTAGTGACCCCAAGTGAAATTTCTGGAACTTTGAGGTTATCTTATTAAAAGCCCATGACTCATCATTGCAGTATTGTCTCCACTGTGCTACATGGTGAGCAGCACCTGGCAAGGGCAGTGGCCTGACATTTAGAGTATTGATACAGTTCTTACACCACATATCACTTTTTATATTAATGTAAGACAGTTACTTGTTATAAAAAGATCCATACATATTCTGAGTTTAAATGCACTGTTTGAACTTGGACATTTTAAGTTTCAAAATAAATTAGCCCTGTGATCACAGGTCCAACTTTATATTGACTTAACTGTAGCTTCAGACATTTGCCAGGTCTGTTTAGAAACCTTCAGCTATTCCAAAGTAAGAAATTTGATGGTGACTATTTGCCATTTACACAAATTGCTGTTTACATTGCTAGTAGAGGAAGTAAGAAAACTCACAAATCAGTATTATCATGTTTGTTATTAAGTTGGTACATCTACATTAGAACTTCAGTTTATAACAAAATTTATAGTATAAATATCTATTTAGGTTCACTTATTTCTTTTTACATCAGGAGAGGTAAAGAAAATAAAATTTACGCATTTCAGGGGTATTCAGTACCACAGATTGATCCAAAACAAAAATCAGATCCCAACAGGGCTGTAAAAGCCTATTCAACATACCAAGAGTCTGAATTTCCACATAGTCTTAAACTCCTACAAGCAACTTCACACTCAGGCAAGTGAAAGCACCTGCAGCTATTGGAGCTGTAATTATACTGCAAACCTGGGGCTATATAGCCCAAGCACGGATTAAGGTGTTGCAATGGAATCAAGCTGCTGAAAAATTTATTTGTGTTGTACTTAAAAGAGGCATGTCACACCTACCCAGCCACAAGAATTTTGGGAATTTCTCCAGCAAATGCTTCTGCCATCTCCCGGCTGCCCACGTTGGCAATGCAGTGCAGAGCAAGGCCCATGAAGGTGGGGTTCCGGCTGGCCAGGTCGTTCTTGATGGCGTTGTTTATCAGGCGAATGAGCTCGCTGTTAGAGTTCACCAGCACGGAGATGAACAGATAGCCCTGTGAGTCACAACATGGAAAATCTATTTCAGCTGACTTAGTTTACTGTGGCATTAACAGGAAATATTATTTCTTTGATACATATGCTTCTCTCCAATACCAATGGGCATAAATGGGTATTTAGACAGAGAGAAGGCTAGAAAGATTAAGTGAATTAAACAAAAATGAATAAGCTCAGTTTTAAGCTAATTATCTGGTTTTATGTGTTTTCTCAGTCTATTCTGGCATATACTCAAAAGATCATTTTAGATGAATGGGGACCAACCAAAATTTTGGCCTATTATTCAAATACTAATAAGCTACATGCACCTGATAAACACGACCTTACCTAGGGAGATGGAAAGAGATATTCAGAAAATTAAAAGGGTACTTACCTTTTAATGCAAGACTCGAGAGTTTCTTAAGAGTAATAATTTTATGCAGAACATAGTTTTTTTGACACTAGTTCAAGACTCCCTGTGCTCAAAGGTGTCTAGATTTTAGAATCATTCCTAGAGCCAAAATAAGGCTTTAAGCCAGGGCAGGATGAATGAAGCAAAATTCTTTACAGACTCCACAGCTGAGGCAGGATTTTAGACAGACCAGCTTATCTTTTATAGAGCCCAAGTTACTCACAATTTGTTTCTCTGTATATCTATTGGAACTGAGCAGGTTTACAGCCTCCATGTGACCAAAGTCGATGTCATGCCCCAGCAGAAAGATGAAGAGCAGTTTGCAGACATATTTTTTCTTACTGTAACCATCCAGAGCCTTGTCACCTGAAAAGCACGGAAACAAACAATAATTAAGACTATGTTGAGCTTTTAGCTGGTTACCTAGTGATAAATCCATCTACCATTATCTATATCCTAAAGGATGGTGATGAAATGATGGTCAGGAAATAATATCATCTAGTCCTTGAGGTATCCTGCAGAGTCCTTACAGTATGTTCTTACTGAGAGGCATCCATGTTTGCTCCATTTTGATTTTCTCACTTCTGTTAACAGCATTTATGTCTTTCATACACATTTTCCTCTTAAACCAATTATCAAACCTTTATTACAGTAAAAGGGTTAACATGCTTTTCCGAGTGCACCACTGCAGAGAACTCAGCAGCAACAAAAAAACCCAGCAAGCTGTTTTAGAAAGATCAGGTGAAAATGGTCTATCCCAAACACCCAAAGAAACACATGAAATGAGACTACCACGAGACCTTTAAAGTTGTTGTAAAATGAAGGCATTCACAAGTGTTCCAGTTTTAAAAGAAAAATGCACCCTAAATAGGTTTGGCCATATGTTGCCGTACTGCTGATTTTAGAAGTTTGCAGAAGCACAACATGGAGCAGCATAGCTTCCAGTTTGTTGGGAGACCATTGCTTTTCCTGAAGGGAAACATAACACCTTCTGTGTTGCATTCTCCCCCTACCTCAAATCAGGAAATAAAGGGGTATCCAGTAAATCAGGCAAGACTGACTGCTGGATAGTTCAGTGAGGGTAACAAAATTCTGATATATACTGCTGCCTAAAAGGCTATATAAACTCATTTGCCTCAGCATTCTGGGCCCAGAATAACTGATCTGTCACATCAAGTGTGTATTCCTTAGTGATGGGCAAGCTCAGCCAGAACAGCACTGCATACACCAAAGCTTCAGTAAGATATCCCTTACTCACTGCCCTTGCCAATAAAAGCTCTAAGCTGCCTTTTTATTTTATATTTAGCTGCCTATTACATAAATCTGAAGTTAAAGAAGAATCTTAATAGTACGGAAGTTGCTCCTTCTTCCTTCTCATGAACTGATACAGAGGCATATTAAATTTGTGAGGCCACAGGAATCTACATCTCCCCTGGATTTCACACTACATTCACAGACTAGATAAAAACCAAGGAAATCTTACCACTACTAAACTTACAGTTAGTGAAGGAATGAAGACTACCATCTATGTGTGAAGACATATAACAGTGAACCCACAGAAAGCACACTGGCCACTGAAGTACACAATGCTAAAAGGTGATAGGTCTACAGGCTGCAACTATGCATTTTGGGAGTTGCTTTCTATTTTGACCCTAAAAAGAAAAATAAATCTTATATTTAATCTTATTTCAACTGAGATAAATTTAAGCAAACCACTGCTATTTTAATGCAGACAATGATACCCTTCTAATTTGGGTTTTTAGGCTGATTTTTTTTTAAACTGGCACAGACAGTGCATAAGTTGCCAACAAAAGGCTTCACCTTAAAGCTATTTTTATGTTGTCCAAAGAGGAGTCGTCTTCAGGTCCATACCACAGAAGCCAACATATGTTACATTTTACTTCAATACAGGAAGCAGCACTACTGATGATACCCATGGCAGTGAAAGCAAGCTATACTGGATCCTGTCAACATCCTCTGACAACAGCAGCTCTGCAGAAAGCTGCCTAAAGACATGTTTTCTTCAAGCCACTTTTACAGTTTGCTGCCATAAAGCTCTTTTCCTGCTGAGCCAGCAAACAAATGTAAGGAATTTTGCTCTCCTAGACATTGGAATTACTGTCAGAAGAACCAGTGAGAACTATCTAGTGAGAGACATCCAGTGAGAAATATTTTTTTTTCCCTTCTTTGGAAGCAATATGGCCAGAGGAAAGAGAAGATACTCAACCATGTCTGCCACCTGCTGTGACCTTCAAACTATGGCGTAAGCAGCGATGGAGGATTCTGCATAAATACTTCCTGTTATACTATTTTCCTAATAAAATGGCATTCAAGAGCAGAAGCTTCTTCCTATCCCACCATGGCAGGGAGATGCAGATCAAAGATACCCTTCCTTAGGAGAGGCAAGGAGAAAAACCCAAAAACAAAACACAGGAAAAGGCAGTGATAGATTTAGTTTTCTAGTATTTTTTCAGCTGCTTAGGAAGAGTTTCTACAAACTCTTAAGATTTGATTTTAATTGGTCATCTACATGAGATCCAGAAGGAAAATAAATTATCAGTGAATAAACCAGTGGGGCTAGACATTACCTGGCAACAAAAAGCATTCCAACTCCTGACAATACAGCTATTGTAGAGGACCAACAAAAGGAACAGGTGATGCTCAATACCATTAATAGATACTATTATGATTCACAGAAAGGGGCACTAAATAAGCTGAATAAATTTTAGTCAGTCTAAGTCTAGTGGCCAAGGTCTACCTAATTGAGGACTTACTATGGTATTGGATAGTATATGATTAATATATATTAGTTGCTTCTAATATTAGTTGCTTCTCTGAGATTCAGATACACCAAAAGACATCAGAAAGTAGCTTTCATGTGAACTTTACCACAACTGAAGACACCCCAACCAGTCTCCAAGACCAAATTCCCAGCAGGCCAACAGACTGAACTGCCGTTAGTCTGCCAATCCATCAGCAATATACAAAAGTTAGAAGTATTAAATCGAATCTCTAATATTCTCTAAATGACTGGAGTTGACTTTGTGATATCACAAGAGAAGAGGGAGTACAGAATGCTGCAACCCAATTGCTTAACAAAGAACATAGGTGGATGAAAATATGTATACTTTGAAAAACACATCACCTTTCAAAACAAACTATTTGTCAGAGTTTGGCAATCCTCTTTTTAGGTTTAGGACATAGCTATTTAAAACATTATATCCTTCCAAGATACCAATATTTTAAGAGCTCAGATTAGCAAGGTCCCTGGATCTCAGGGTATTTGAAGAATTTTTGATAGAAGCTATGCCATGCAATCAAGCACAAAACACATCACCATCCTACTAACAAGCAGCTTCCTTCTCCACCATGTGATATCAAAGAAAAAATCTGTAAAGTTGTAAAAATTGTTTCAGTACCTGAAACACTGTTTCTGAAGACAGAAAACATGCTACACCGACTGCTTTCAAAAGCTCCTGTTCCTTGTATACAGAACAGAAGGCAGTGTGACAGTTCTCAGGCAAGCTTATAAACAAAGCTAAGTTAAAGTTACTACAGCTCTTCTTCAAAGTCTTATTAGTTCCTAGAAATAACAAAATATTGGAATTTTAAAAAAAATTATTATTTAATTATCTGAGCAATTTGAAAAAAGAGTGCTTCAGTCAAAGGTCTCACAATAGTTGTTTAATTCCAGCTGTGTTTTTAAGAAGTCTGTGACTTGGATTCTTATTGAAATTTTAACTATTCCTCTCCCTTCCATTTCACATTTACAAAGAGTTCTGAAGGTTCTATTTTAAACATTAATAACAAGTCTCATTGCTTAAGTATGTGCCAAAATAGCACAGCTTCCCCCAGTCCCAAGCAAACATCAGAACAAGAGCAGAAGGAAATGTCACATGTTCTGTTATCTTTATTGCAATACACAATCATTTCTTTTAACTCAGCTCATTTTCAAATGCTTTCGGGAACATTTGCAAGTGCTGCAAATCAAGTCAGCAGAAACAGGAAGGATTCACAATACATGTCAGCAGGTTTTGAGCACAGTGGGCATTTCAAAGGCTACTTGCTTTCCCTGAAAAATTTATTAGTTATTTTGCTAAGAAAGAAATTATTAACAGCTAATTAACAATGAGTACTATTAAGAAATAATTACTACTTCCAAATTTTTGTGTATCACCTCCCTAGCAATTCAACACAAAAGTTTTGGTTTTCATTGCTCATACAGATCTTTCACAAAGCCCCCTGAAAAGAACAAAATAAGGCAAGAAAGTACTGTAAAACCCTTTGGTTCTCAGGCAGCAGCTTCCAGCTCTAGTTTGGAATATAAGTTTAAAAACAGCGTCTGCTTTTCAATCTAACTCAGTGTCCTTAAAGTCAGTGTGCTGCACTGTTACTGAGCCTGGTACCAGCGAGAGGGGTCAGGAAAATAGTTCAGTCCTTGGGATGTTCACTGGGGGTAGATAAGGAAGCCTGACAAGTCTAATCTCACTAGCTTTCACATGGCTGATTGCTACCTTAAAATCTTAGCTTTTAAAACCACAGTAATGGCTTTTGCAAAACAGAATGGACAACACTGCTTCTTTGCTTCCTTCCTACACTGACACTGACCTCTGTTCATGCAGTTGGCTGCAATCCAGGGATATACTGTATCAGAAGGCCACTACTAGCTTAGAGGCTAAGAAAATGGAATTTGATTTTATGAACGTGGCTACACTTTGAGACAAGATCTGTATTTCTGTAGGAGTGACAGTCTAAGCCCTCTCCCATTTAACACTGAATATTTGTGACAAACAACCCATACAAATCCATAAACTAGTATTTATTTACCATACTACTAGCACCAGAACAAAGATCAGCCCTACAACTCATATTTGAAGCCTGGTTTTACTTCCAACAATTCAGTTTGTCATTGAAGACACTTTAATATTTTACTGTGTGATTGCCTTCACATGTGATCAGAAGACAGTGTGACTAAGCAGGCTCATCTTAAATATAAAGCCTATGTTTTCACAGCCTGCCAGGAAAGCAATTTACTGAATTTACTGTTATACAGTTTCAATTTAAAACAGGTATTTAGAGTCTCATCTTAACTTCCTCCAAAGGGTTACTGTGTATTTTGGGAAAACAGAGAAGATTTGCTCAAATATGGAAAACCAAATCAGCAGAAGAAAAAAAAACCAAAAAAAAACAAGCAATGATTAACAACTGACACTGGGGCACTTCTGCACAAGCCAAAAAAAAGATACAGAAGCATATCAGAAGTCTAGAAGCCACTCTTGTAACACAAACCCTGTTAAGCAATCAGAACAAAACTAAATTCTAATGCCAGAGCAGGAAAAAAAAAATGTCTGAATCAAGCAGAAAGTTCCTCTGACCGCAAAAGAGCTTAAAGATTTGTGGGCAGCTTCATTAATGCACACATTCTGGTTTGAGAGATCAAAGTGATACAATAATTTACTAAACCTGGTATTTTTTCACTCCCAAAGCAGTTACTCTGACACTGAGACTTCCAATTTGGTTCAAGCATGGGAGCAAAATCAACTTACAGTCTGAACATGTAAAACAAAAGCAATAGCATCTCTGCACACTTTACTCCTACAACTTCCCCTTTATCACACTGGTGTAGTTTCCCTCTACTACATTCTTCTTATCTCAGTTAATGCAGAAGCATTTAAAGCAACTGTCAAGGACACAGTGACCTCAGCAACGGAGCTTCCTCATGCTTAGACAAGAGACACGGTCACCTTAAGAGATTCTAAATTCCTGCTGAGCTGGAATTTAGTGCACAATTTGGTGCACAAAAGCTGGATCAGAACCCAAAGCCATAGCACAAGTTCCATTGGTTCAAGAAAAATACTGCTTGTCCAGAGATGTGAAACCTTACCCCAGCCTGCTAAATACAAGGGCATTTTAAACACCAAGTTACCCAAACATAAGGCAGGTATCAAGCTTGACAGCTACTTGCACGCTAGAACAAAAGAAGAAATACTGAGGCTCTGTCAGCAACAGTGTAAAAGGACACCTTGCAAGTTACATGGGATGGGCATCCAGATACTGCAGCACTGTGTGCTGAAGCATACAAAGGCCCAGAGGTAGACCAGACTCCTACACTAGTGTCAAGCAAGTACTTCTCTGTCAAGAGGTCTTGTTTCTTGGATCTCTCCCTGATTACAGCCATGCAGCCAGTCCAAAATCTGCATCTTTGGCCAGATAGGGCCTGTAACTCAGGGCACCAGTATTTAACAGTTATTTAGCAAGGGACTTAATCTTAACTTCATAATCACTTATTTGTCTTAATCCAAACCATTAGAAACATTTTAAGGTCAAAGCTACATTAAAAGAAACTAGGCTAAAATGAATAATCTCCACTTAAACCAAGAATAAAATGCATATGAAGGTCTCTTAATTTTTATATAGCCCTTCTGCAAGGAAGAACCACCCAGCATGAAGTCCATGTGAGAATCCCGCAGCAGAAAGATAACACAGCTATCAGCTCCTCACACTCTCAAGGCCTCAAGCAGTTACACAAGTTGTCTAAACACAACTTTTCCCAAACTGTGGCATTCATGTTTTTGTTCAGGCTTCATCAAGTTATTGTCTTCAGGTAATTACAATTTTCCACCCAAAATCTATACAGATTTGCTAATAAACCACAATGAAGATTAGCTACAAGAAGGTTTTGCCATCTTCCACTTAAGCTACTGAATGAGCATATACTGACCTTTATTCAAAGGTATTTAAACAGTGCTTAAAATGATGCTACACAAGATATGCAAGCTAAAGTTATGACACTACTTTGCTATTCTCTGATCACCACCTGATTTATGGTTCTACATAGCCAGAGATTCCTATGATAATTTCTCCCCTGCTTCACAAGCAAGCAGAGAAGAATTAACTGTTCATGTACTTTTATCTATTTTCCTAAGAGAAAAATGTTAACACAGAGGTGTGTGATGCCTTCTAATTTCGAAGAATTTCTTGAGTGTCTCACACTGTGATTAACTTTTCCCTTCTAAGCTCTTGATGATACTCAGGTTTCTAAAGGTCTTCATTTGCCTTTAAGAGACATACTTAAACTTAAGAGACAAACTTGAAACATAGCCACAGAACAGATAGAGGTCAGGAAAGTTATTTGTTAATGCCTTGAGTATTCCGAACAGATATGCTAATCTAAGCCAGGATAGCCAACTAAGGTAAATGAATTTACTACAAATCCAGCAGATGCTAAAGGCACACATATGATCTCCATATTGCAGTGCCTTATCTAACTACACACACTGTCCCATAGCTATTTAAACAGAACTTGCCACAGCCACTACTGTTGTAACTCCATTTAAAAACATCCCAACTACCCCTTAGAATCTTTAAACTTTGAAACCACATACACAACTTGAATACAGCTAACACCATGAGTTTTACCTTGTGTTGTTTAAAAGTTAATTGCTGCCTCTTGGAATTAGTTACTGCATATCCTTTTTTTCCATATGAATAATTTGTACTGCCACTGCTTATGGCCAAGATGTATGGCTTCAGCAACTACACATTTTAACATTAATTCTGCTAGAAGACAGCATAACCCATTACTTCCATAAAGGGCTCAGGGCTGAAGAGGGGAGAAGGAAGAACAGTTTTAACAGATGCTGTTTCACTGCAAATAATCATATCCACCCATGTTCCTTCAAAGTATTCACAGCCTTCTGGAAGCAAACAGGCTGAGTAGTCACGTGGTTAGGAGACCAAGTATTAGAAACAGTTTATGACCAGTAGCCCAATTCTTTGATAGAGGAGGGAGTTTGCTTCTGTTATGGCCAAGAATCACAGGACTGTCAGAAGATCCTATAGTTAAGAGAACATTTTCAACAGTTATTCTAACAGACTGCTCTAGCATTTTACTTGAGTCAGCTGTTGACAAAAGATGTCCAAGCATGTAAAAACAAAACTCCATAAAAGAATGTCATATAGAAATATATATAGTATAGTATGATAAAGTCACCTACCTTTAAATTTTGACCGAATGTTTGCTAGTTCTTTATTTATCCTCTTTATCTCCGCCTCTTTACTTTTGCCTGAAATGAAAAGAACACAGATCAGGACAGAGTGCTTTGGACATCCCTCTGCCATCTGAAACATCTTTAGACCCATGCAGAAACATACATTTGTGAACATAGAAACATCAGGAGGAGTTATTACTCCCCATTTCTACCACTGGAACTAAAGGCAAACAGAGGTAACTTAATCATCACTTTATACAGGAATTCGAGAAGCTCTAAGGACCTCCCTGTTTCAAGAAGCTTTGCGTACTTTAGACAGTGTCACTTGCATATAACCTGAGATGCCACTGCTACTGACTTTCACAAATGCTCCAGGCTCCAGTTTTTCTGTTCCTGAAACTGCCTAGAGAAAAGTGAATTTTACATCTTATGTGATTACTAAGTTGATAGTGCTTTGAAGGAGTGAGTGTCCTAAGCACGATGTTATAAACAAATAGCTTATGTTATTCCTCACCTTAAGGACAAGCAAATTTACTGCTTCTCTGTTGAACAGTCACTCAGTTCAACAGCTTTAAAAACATTCTTAAGAGACTGAAGAGGAAATGCAGTAAACTCACTAAGGGTCCAAAGACTCAAGACCTCACACAGTTAGGATACAAGTTCAGACTTTCAATGTACCTCATGAAAGTAATTTGAAAACCAAAAATATTTAAAATTCACACTTTATTAGATGACTTGGAAATCTTATGCTTCTCAGCACCATCAGCATTTCATATCAACTTTTGATTCCAAGAATAGGTATTGAGATTTCTAGTACCAATTCAAGTTACATAGAGAAACAGCTGCAGTTTAAATTCTGATAATGCAAACTTATTCAAGTAACATTTGCATTTGTCCAAACCAAAACAGTTTATTACTCTTTAGCAATTTTGTTTTTGGTGACTGAAATTCGACAGACATCTGGGTCCATTGTCTCCTACACGAGTAGGAGCACAGAAAGGTAAAATAGCCAGCTCAGGCATTGTGATCTGCTGCCTGTCATTTGAGGGAAGCAAGTGAAGTACATTTCAGCAGTTCAGAATTGGCCATTCAGTTCTGTTGTTAATTCAGACCTGTACCTACTCAAACTTCCAATAAGTCTAAAACTATTGTCCATTTTCCAAAAGTTTCAAGCAGTTTCGAGTGTTCCAAACATCAACTAGCAGCAGAAAATGACAGCTTCTTTCCCTCTTCATCACATATATTTGCTACAAGGTTATGAATAAAAGTCTCCCAGCCCTGGTTCAAAATGGTCCAACCTTATGCGTTGTGGGGATCACATGCCCTGCGTTCACACCACGCATTTCCCACACCACTGGGATCACAGCTACAGCCATGAATGTGCAAGTAGGGGATGTGACAAGACTTGAAGAACAGATCATGACCGGTATTTCAAAGCACCTCCAATCTCACCCCTTTCTTCAATAGAAACATCTCATAGTATTTAAATATCCCACTACATTTGCATGTCCAAAAGCCTGTGTCACCCATGACTGTTAATCCTCCCTTTACTATTCCTTTGGGGATCTTACAACAGGCCCTATAAATGGTGACTAAGTAACTCAAGGAAACAAGTGCCTTAGGATAGTTTAACAGCAAAGTGTAAGGGAATATCTTGCCAAGAAGAAATTAATCTCGATTTTGTAATTTCTTGACTTAGACTCAAAAAAAAATAAACTGAAGTTTACTTTTCTGAAAACAACTCTTGCATAAGATGCAGAGAATGGGTTTGTATTAATCTGCCTCTAGCAATGGCCACAAGAGAACAGACATGGGGCAGCCACAGCACACTGTACAAACAGAAATGTTAGGTTCAAAATAGAAGCAACTACTTCAGGTTGCCTTGTCCTTTTAACAAAATACCTACAGACCCCACATATTAGCTTAAAATTGAATTTTTCCATTCTGCAACAGCGTTTTGTAAGGGCCGCTGTTCAGAAGACTTAAGTGCAGGTGTGCAGGCAGTCCACAGGGCAAAAGACAACCCACAACTTCAGAGCTCAATAATTTACAATACCTGTTCTGAAACAAATTGCAGTTGCTATCTGCATGCACCTTGATTTCCAGATAAAGCAGATGATAATGTCCACAGTTTTAATTTGACCTAGAAATTCCAATTAACTTGGAATGACAAAGCTAGGGGACACAGTATAGTTCCCACAGTTTATAAAGATTCATCTGTTGGAATCACAAAGTTTAACTAGTTTTTACTAATATGTCATGCAACATATAATGAGTTTTGTTCGATTTTAACTTGTCAACCTAAAGAAAGCTGGTTTTAAAGTACTAATACTATTTATTGTGTAAATGAGCAGCAAGTCGTACAATCTAAGACCTGAAGCATCTTCCTTTATAGATTTTAGATTTGTCTTAATTGGATTATTTGTCCTGTGCACACAGCAGAGACACTCAAGTATTTGCTTCTAGGGCATTTGCCAGCATAGGAGTTCATTACTAGACTGAAGCAAGTAGTTTGCTCAGGGGTCCACTCTCTGAGAACAGAGGCCACAGTAATACATCCTAAAAGGTGTAAATGTTTAGGTAAATAAACAACACTCCAATTCTGTGAGCTACTTCTTTTTAAAGACTTGAAAACACCACCCTTATTTTCAGCCATACATCTGCTTCAGATTAAAAATTTAATCTCCTAAAGCTATTAGTTTATTTTCTCTTTTACCATGGGAAGAGCACATCTCATTAAGACATAACCACAGTCTGGAGATTTTGTTCTTCATTTACATTAACAGGGCAGAGAATATAGACCTCAGTCTGGGACACTGCTAGCTTGAGTAGGATATCTAGTTTTTAAATTTAGAAAGTAGGTCTGCTCTGTATCTTTAATCTATGTTTTTAAGGAAAGTATATTGCAGTATTTACTTTGAATTATTAGCAACTGTTTCTCTAACCTCAGCAAGTGTGGTAATAATCACAACTTCAAAATGTTAAAAATGGGATGAGGAAAGGGAAACAGTAATACATATCAGCCAACTTTTCTTATCCCAAGATGAAATAAAGGCCATCTTTTACTTTTTTAAAACCACCAAAACCTCCTGGCAAACTTTCAAGCAGCACTATTTACCTGCTACACTCACAGATTAGCAATTACTGCTAGAATTTGAGTTCTTTGTGTCCTAAGCAAGCAATAGAGCATTAAGCAAAGCCTGACTAAAATACTTCAGGAATTTGTGAAGTCAGCACCTTTGGTAGAAATAGTCTGCAGGCTCAGCAACACAAACATGGAAATCCCACCCCCATGCACACAGCTGTAGCAGCGAGATGACAGGAACACCCAGAGTCACATCTGAAGGTTTATTATCTCAAATTTTAAATCTTGCTTAGCACATGAACAAAAGCCTTTTTTTGAATAATTACTTCAGACTATTCTATTTTGAAGGCAGTATGATGTCACCCAGACTGTGACCAAACACAAACAGCATAGCAATTAGTCGGTGATAAAGAGTTTAACTCCATATATTGAAGATCACATTGAACAATTAAGCTACACCTTATTATTAATTACAATCTATGCAAGCCTGCAATTGTACTTTAAAGAACAGCACCAGCACACCAAGTGTAAAATGTCACTGAGAGCAATCACACAATACTTAGGACAACTCACAAGTTAAAACCAGGCTGAAGTATCTAACCCCAGATTTCCTTAACTCCAGCAGTTATATGGTAACTTCATTTAAACATTACTAACTGCTTATATTACAGGATGAAAAAGAAAAACAAAATCTCACAGTGGAAGGCAGCTTCTATTGTAGAGGACAAAAGAAAAGAAGTATCATAAATCATGGACCAATTTTTAGCTAGATCTTCTGTCCCACTAAGTGTGGAAGGGCACTGTTAAAATGTGTTGGATTAACTGAGAAGTTTTCATCACATTACTCTGACTTGCCAACACTCACTGAATAACTTCTATATACATATTTTACTTTTACCATCTACTCAAGTAGTCTTTAGGACAGTAAAAAGGAAGATGATGATAGCTGAAGGAGTGCTGTGCTGTAGGAAAAGAGTCTTATGTTTCAGAGCTAACAAAGGCAATTGCTCTGCCACACTTTCAGGCTATTACCCAGCTCCCAGACTCATGAAATTATCAGAGCTGTTCTGTAACAAAATGTTCTGTAACCACACCATGCAGCTTGGAGAGGCTTCAAAAAAGGTCATGTCATGTATACAGACTGCTGGGTAGGACAGTAATTAAGCCAGAGCACAAGAAGATAATGTTCCATATGAGTTCAGGCCATATCCTTCTTACTTTCACTTATACAGACCATTTTAACAGACTATAATTAAATACCTGTAACAAGTTATTAAAAGAGGTGACTACAAGTCAGTAAGCTTTGGGTTGCTATTTTGCTGCAAAGACATGTAGTGTTTGTAGCCTTACAGCCCTAGTGTACGAGTGCTGCTCATCTTCTCCAAGATGAGTACTGAGCACACAGGTACCCAGCCATAACACAGTCCAAGGTGCTTATGGGTGATTACTTCATATTTGGCAGTTTGTCAGCCTTCAGACTCCATCATGCTGCCTACTGCCTTCATTAAACAAGGTAAATTTAGTCTGCAGAGCAGTATTATCTTTAATTACCATCTTGTTTAACAAAGACAGAGTAGGGAAGATCGTAAGTCACGCAGCTCATCAAAGAACCAATTCCTATTCTTGTATTTCCCAGTAACCTAGGCTACAGTCAGCACTTCAGTACTGCAGAAATATACCTCTATTTCTCTGTTTGGAGCTCTGCATCACAACCTAAAGAATGAGAAAACAGAGGTTACAGGAAAGGGGTTTGTTGAGTCCCTTCATTTGCAAAGAACACCTGACATATCTTAATAGCAACCTGGCAGCAGGGTTGCAAGGTTAAGTAAGTGCTTCAAGGTTAGAATTAGTGGGCTACTTTGGCTCAGACAGTGACCTGCTCTATCAGGATTAACTTGTTGCTATACTAACTGCAGACTGTTTAAGGCAAGTTTGAGGCACACAACCCATCTGTGCTAACTAGAACTGCTACTAGTTCTTAATTTTCATACAAACCACTTGATATATTTCTGACCAAGTCTACACATTTATCTGCCAAAGGAACAGCTACACAAATACTGAGCAAAGCAGGTTCCTGCAGGCAAGGCTTTGAGACACAGGCATACTGCCAACATTTAAAGCAACAAATGAATAAATAACTTTGCAAAAGTTTAGATGTTCCCAGTACTCATCAGGCTCCAATCTGCTTAAGGCCAGCAGTCAGTGTAATTGAGCCCAGCCAATAATTTGTTTTGTTTGAATTTATGTACAGGTGAGAACTGCTACACTGTGTCACCTCTTAGCCTTACCTGCCCTATGGCCATCTGACAATTTAACAATTACAGATGCACCACTGCTGGCATGAACTATAAAGCAAAGGGTAGGAGGCTCTGTTAGCACAAGGAAAAAGCCTGCTACAATTCTGTCATGCTTCTTTAAGGCCAATAGTAGTGTCAGTGACTTCTTGTGGTGCTATCATAGGTCTAATATAACATGAATTCTGTTCACATTCAATTATCAAACAGGCCTTGAAGAGAGAAGAGAAGGCTATTTTTCTGTTTAGGAGATAGAATACAGATACTACCAAGGTGAAGAGCAGGAACTTCTCTGAATTCCTTAATGGATAGGAATACTTACTTGGGAAGAACACAGTACTTACACAAAATATAAATTCTCAATTTTAAAGATGATCTTAGACATCTTCCCTGAGAGCTGTGAGTCACTGCCTTCCAAATATGTTTCTGGTTATGTTTTCCTTAGCCTCTGCATCAGAAGCATCCAAGCTGATTGGCCACTCTTGTGGGGGAGACAGCAGAGTCAAACTGCTACTCAGCTTCCCTTTAGCAGAACACTGATAGTTTGAGAGTCAGTTTGATTCAAGGCTATGCTTCTTAAGAGAAAACTACAGACAGTTCCTAAACATGCTCTCATCCTGGCATACACATTGCTGCTACTACCTTGTATTGCTGCAGGTCAGTTTGGGAGCCAAACAGCCAAAAACAAGATGGATTTATTCAAAGGCTAAGTCATGGCAGCTTTACCACAAGTGATAGTGCCAGCAGAAGACATGACCAGGTATAGATCAAGTTCACCCATTCACTGTCTCAACACACTTTACTTGGCATAAAGCAATCAAATTACCACTTGTGTTTTCTATTGCTAAAGCAGCCTGCAAGCATGATGCAAAGACTACACTGCATTTTTGAACTCTGCTGTCAGGGAACAGAGAAAAAAACTGGTTGAAAGACAGGGAAAATCAAAACAAATACTAGTGTCTCTACTGTAAAAATGATAGATAGAGGAAAATATGCCTGTAAAAGTAATCAGTGTCTCCATTCTTACCTTTGTGAAAGAGCTTTCATAGTACTTATAATACTTACTCATATCAGTAAATTAAACCACTGCTTTTACCTGCCAGCAGGACAGATACTTATGTTACAACTCCAGAGGATAGATTAGCCATTTGCTATGCAGATCATGATCTTCATGAGGTAAAAAACCAAACCCATACTCCAGCTCTCCCTAATCTCTCAGCTGGCTCTTCAGCACAGCAGGGAAGGGGGCAAAAGAAAGGCAGACAGGTTGCATAGCAATACACTAGAGTAGTCTGTTTGCCCATCCTCACATTATCAGTCCATCTACATAAATTCCTTCATTTGGTTAAACTATCTAGGGTGCTACAAGAGGTGCAAGCTCCAGCTCCTGAAGTACATCTGAAGGAGCTTGTTGGTGTTATTATTTATAAACTCACTGCACAACTAATCCAAAGAGACTACAATAAAATACTGAACACCTTTACAAAATGTTAGTATGGCCTCACTTTTGTTCACAAATCAACCTGTTCAAGGCTGCAGAACAAGAAGCTTTTTGTTTACTGACGTGATAACATCCTGTTATGAACAGAAACAGGAGTGCATGCTGTCCTTCCACAAGATCTGTTTGATCAGAAGAAAGAAGTGCCTGTCTGTCATGTTGAAGACCATAAATGGCACAAAGGCAGTTTAGGAGTGCTGTGTCTTGGGACATCCTGCTGTGATTAGATATCTAAAGACAGAGAGCAGTGACCTACTGCTATTTTAGAATATTGTAGAGTACATTTTCTAATATTCTGCACAGTAAGGGAACTACTATCCACAGAACTGACTTCTTCCTCTACTATGCCACTAGAGATTTGCCCCTGTGACAACACTTACCAGGAAACAGCAGGGAGTCACAGGCTTTACTGTAATCCACTAATCCATTAACTCTTTGTCTCCTTGTCCTCATAAGAGAAGTAAGAGCACAAAAGCAGATTTCCCATAGAGATGTAATAAATTGCAACAATTTAATACAAGTTTAATGATTTTAGATGCTTACCATGGCTATTTTTTCTAACTAAACACCACAAGTTAAAGAAAATTTGAGAAGTAACCAAGTAATAGCATCTAGCTTAAGACCAGATCTTTCCCCAAAATAACTGAAAGTATACTGGAAGTTCATATCCAAGTGACTTTGTGACATACAGAACATCTATCTGGCAGTTTAGGTGGCAAAACGACATTGACCCTATCAAAAGAGAAGCTTAAAGCCAAGAAGGTGTGCAAACAATAAGTGCAGGGTTAGGCTTGTACATAAAGCAGCTCTTCCTTCTTCCTTGACTGAGCAGCATCCAAGCAGTCATTTCCTTGACCAGTCTTTTCACACTGTAGAGCTACACTCCCTTACACTCCCTTTAACAAGATAAGGCACTATTTGCACTGATTTACTACAAGTCACTATGGACTCTCTTTTACCTTAGTACACATTCAAATAGAACAGTTTGAGGCCTATCCTAGTTTAGCTATCACTTCTAAACTACTGTTTCAGGGACCTTAAAATCCTTTTGAGCTCATTAATTAATGTGGAGATGTAATAATCTCTGCAATAGTCCTTAATTTCCTCTTATCAGTCCTGATGGGCAGTCTTTATCCAAAGGATTTCAAATTAAGCAGTCCAGGGTATCTAAGGGGGAGGCTGGATGTCACACGGAAGATTGTAGCTCTTTGCTATCTCTCCTTCATTACTCTCCGCTAAAAAAACAAACAAACAAACAAACAAAAAAAAACAACCCAACAAATAAAAAAGCAACAACAACAAAAAAATATCCCAGCCCCTCAGAGCTCTTTGAAATGACCAGGAGCAAGCCAAGACAGAGAAGCAATGGGAAGAACAGCAGTTTCGTTTTAGACATCCTCCTCAGATTAATCTCATGCTAATTGTGTTTTCTTTAGAGCACTCTCCTGCAAATAGTAGCAAGTGATGCAAGACTTAGTGCTTATTATAGCATGTTCTTAGGGCTGTTTTATCAGGCCAGAAACTGACCATATTAGATGCGCTGCCACAGCTTTGCAAAAGCAACAGGAGAGCAAACCAAGATGCTTTGCCTTCCAATTTCTTCAAAAAGGTAAGTACATGTAAAAAAAGTCTCTGACTGCCTAGAGAAGTACTTTTTTTTCAAGTCCTACTTTAACATGACACACAATGCAAACAAGAACCCACACCTCAGAGGAGCAATGCCGTAGCTTTAGCCTACACAGTGAAAGCTTATTGCTGACATATAATAATTACTTACAGGTAACTAAACCAAACTGTATGTGCTCAACTCCCTCTATGTGAAGTTTGTTTCACTGGGTGGCATTCTTACAGAGATCAAATATCTCTATACATACCTATGTAGTCATTTAATCCATGTACATGCCCCTCCCACCTACACCTGCAATGCACTTCATAACTTACCATCCATTCAAACAGGTGATCATCATACAATTAATTTAATGAATCACCTTTTTTCTATTCGTACTTGCTGATCTGTAACCTGATGCAAGTCCCGATGCAGGGAAGAAAAGATACGTTTTGGGAGGTTCAGCTTCGGGACACTATCCCTTGTCCAGTAAAATGACAATTTAATGCATTAAGTTCTATGAGAAGAGATAGATCTTTGTTTATTATATTTGTTGGATTTTATTTAAGGAAAAAAATATCGCCTGAGGAAAAAGAAACAGTAACTTGGAAGAAAACATACAAAGAAACATTTGGAGAACAAACTAGGGAATGCTTTCTCCTTTTGTCCAACTTTTGGGGCAGGCAAAACTGAAAAGGTAAGACAGTTGTGTAGCAAGGGAAATTAAGAACTGTATTGTCCGCAAAACCTGTGACAAAAAGCAGCTTTTGCCTCTATGTAGACACATTTCATCAACCCAAGAGGAACTGGCTTCCCAGTTTTACTGAGGAGCATGCGGTTACCAGTAATACACTTAATATTGTAATAGAAACTATTTCTACAATACAGCCTGTAAATGAAAGGAGAAAAGCAAGCTTTCCTGGTTTTCAGGTGAACAGTAGATAGCACTGTCACTGCAGCAGAATAGGCTGAGTGACAAATGACTTAAAAGTATTTCATTGTGAGATAAGCATAAACCTGTTCTCAAAAAAAAATGAAAACAGAATCCTGATGATGTGTCAGCTAAGACAGCTGGAGACTTTATAAAGCACCATCTTGCATAAGCCAAATTGTTTCAGCAGCTCTGCAGGACATACACAAGAAAAGACTTAACATACTATTTAGGAATAAATATTTCTTGCATGAGTCCTTATGCTTGTAACACATGCAGATCTTTAGGCTTTAGTTCATGAGGCACATAATCCATGCAGTGACAAGGACTCCTCCTGACCTGAACTCCTAAGTTTGGACAGCACTTCACCAAGCCACAGGGTTCAGAGCTTTCAGCCCCAATCACAATCTTTTGTACAGTATAGCCACACCTAACTATTTTCTCAGTCACACCAACCAAGCACTAATTAACTGGGCTATCCTATTCAAGTACTGCAGTTTGGCTTTCAACCTGTTGTTTTCTTGTCTCTTCCCTGGTGTCTACGAAAGACAAGCTAAAACCCTACTTACTGTAGTAATTCATATATGTTACAAAACAATCTAAATGAGCAAGTCTCTAGAAAAGTCTATGCATCTACTGGCAAACTGGCAGACATCTAAAACGGTTATTTTCTAAAAAATATTTTACCTGCCATCTGCACTAGGACCTCCATATACAAAATGCAGTAAGAAGTATACAGTAAGAAGCTGCCCTGAAACAAAATTCTGGAGAGCTATAAGCAACTAAAGGATAATTCATTTTCTTGTATTATCGTATTTTGAAAACTCACTTGATCTTTGTATGAATAAAGAACATTTCATTTTGAAAGAAGACACTCAATATGACAGCTTCACAGAGACCAGAGCAAAGCCAAAGTGCTAAGAAGCCTCTCTTAGCCTTGAAGTATTTTACAACTGCTGCTACAAGTAGTACGCCAACTGTTTTTAATGAAAAACATCACAGAAGATCAGTGTACTTTAAAATAGTCTGCTTTAAAAATTACATCTGACATAAAAGTATTTAAGACAAAAAAAATCAAGAAGTTTAATGGATAAACCACATGCCAAAAACATGTCTAAACAACACAGAAGTGATAACCAAGCTTTTAGGTATTAAAGACAGGCTGGAAACACGAGCTGCTTGTTCACAATCAGCTACAGTTGTAAACACTGAAAACCGCTATCAAGAAAAACTTATGTGAAACCTGTAACAGACTGGTATAAAGATAGGCAAGACAGGCATCAGTCCCAAATCAGTAATATATCCAACCTGTAAGAGAATCCTGCACCATTAAGTAGACTGCAGACATTGTAGATACAAATGTCCAAAAAGTAAATCTTGATGTAAGGAGATCAAGCATTTCCAAAGTTAGACAGTCAAAATTTACACAAGTATCCTCCAGAAGTTTAGAGTACTTTAATTATTTGAAATCACATGCTGTGCATTCACCTGAGCACAGTCAGCACACAACTGTACTTTCAGCAAGATCTATAATGTAGAATTATCTGTGCAGAATCTTTCAGAATACCCCCCTATACACAGCATGTCTCACAATTACTCATAATCTGGAAAGGCTATTGGCAAACTAAAAGTGCCAGGCCTTTGTGGCAATATAAAAAATAGCTACAAGAGTCCAACAAAGCCAAAATTTGGATTGAAATTAAGAGTGCCAGCAGAACTTTGCACATCACAGCAACCATCAGATATTTAGTCCAATTTTAAGGCTAGAAATAGAGGTCAAGAACTGCACATGGTGTCTAGCTTCCCTGCCTTCTCAGAAAAAGAACACTTGCTGTCTTTGCTTAGTCAAAAGATGCCTTCAACTTAACAGCTGCTACTTTTTGTTATTGACAACATCTAGCTCCTCACTGAAGAGGCAAAGAGGGAGCTTTAGCCAATAACAGTACCTGCAAAGCCCAGAGTCTCCAGAGAGTACTTCTGTGAATACTCCAGGAAGTATTTTTGTGAATCTTTGTCTGTGTACACTAGCCCATGGTTAGCTGGCAGCACTCAGAGCTCCACTAAAAAAAAAGCTCAAATGCCATTCACAGCTACTTGGAAGCTTCATACATCACCTATAGTGGGAATTCCAGCTCTTCTGCAGCTGTTTAGAAGACATTGCTACTTTTTTCATTACGAAGACAAGAAAGACACACAAGTAATTAGACTTCCCAAACATGTGTGTGGACAGAGACAAAACATTTGAGATACATCACTATTTGTTTAAAGAGTCAAAATGTTAACATTTTATTTGTATCACCAGAAAGTTATATCTTTGTGTCTCCTGCAGATAACTAGAGCATAAGAGGTTTGTTGTGCCATCTGGACCAAAGTAGCTTCAGCTCTGCTCCCACACTGCCTCGTGGGGAAATAAGTACCTAATTTATTATACAACAACCTTAAATGTTGTTATTCCACATCGCTGAATACAGGTTACAAACCTAAGAGCCTGAATGTTTCTCTTGTGTTTACTCCTAACGAATTCCACTGAAAATAAGAGTGAACACAGTCAACTAACTGCAAGACGTGAGACACTGATGAATCAAGTCATACTGCTTCCAGCTAAATCAATGAAAACAATGATTAAAAAAATCATTGTGAATTGTATTGGGTAGATACAACAGCAAGTCTTAACCGCTGAGACACCAAGTGGAATTATGTTACACAAGTAGTTTGCACAGAACACCAGGATACTGGAAAATGCTCACTAAATAGCAAGGCCAACCAGACAAAGCACAAGAGCATTTGTGTAACCTTGAATTGCTGCACTACTCATTTTATAAGCCATCTTCTACACACACCAGAGTCAAGTCTAAAGCAACCTAAAGACCTGCAACTCTGTTTTGAGAAAGCAAAACCACCTCATTCAAACAGCTTCTGCTCTAAGGAAGATTATCAACCTTGAATTTTACATATAAAGGCCCTGTTCACATGTCTAGAAGTCCAAATCACCTGATTTTAAAGACATTGCATTTAAATGATCTCATTTTGCCAGTACAATTCTTTGCTAGGTTTTTTTTTATTAGAAGTCATCAATATGAAGTTTTCCAAGTCAGTGTGGTTAAATAATCCCAACACAAGCCCAGTCAGAACAACAAAATTTGCCATTAAAAAATTCTTCAAATCTGTTTATATCTTTAGAGAGAAGACTTTACTGCCATTTCTCCATTGTTTTTAAAATAGCCTCCAGTGATCTACAGAGACACACAGGTGGACAAAATAGAGCTGTTTCATCACACCAACCACAGCGACCTTAGCCCTTCCCCAGGCAATTCCTGCCACATCATACACTTAGATCTCTAACTCCGATTAATATTAAACTATCGTAGGCAGTTCTCGGGCAAAAAAAGAAGACTGAGCACTGAGGTGTGCCCCTACACATACCCCTTCCCCCTCACACCAAGCAGCAGCAGATCTGTACTCCGCCTCTCCCGCTGCACACTCACAGACACGCTCCCCCCACTTCTCTCGGGGGGCACTTACTCGCACCCCCCTCCATCCCGCTTTTAATTACACTGATCTCAAGCGCTGAATTCCGTCAAAGCAGAATCTGAAAGCCAATTTACACCAAGCCTAGGCATACGCACTGAGGGCCCTGCTCTCCGGCGCCTACAGAGGCCTGTTTTCCATCAGTGACGTGATGAACCGAGAGCCGCTCAGGGATCTGGAAGGAGCCCAGGGACGCCTCTCCCTGCCCCGCCGCACACCCACCCGCGCCCCGGCACCGCTCCGGCGCATCGCGAACAACGGCGGCACCGACCTCCGGCACCCCCTCCGCCGGGGCGGCCACCGCCACGCTCAGGGACGGCGGAGGGGGGTGACAGGGGTGGTGAGGGGGAAGGCAAACACCCCAACCCACCCACCCAAAACGCACAAACCCACGGGCAAATGCTTTATACTGCCCCCCCTCCCCGCCCCCCAGAGCGCGTCGCCATTTCGTGAGACGGGAGCGCTCCGAGCTGCCCGCTGCGGGGATCAAGAGGAAGAGGGGAGCACTGGGGAGGGGATTGAGGGGTGAAGCCCCGGCCGCACGGAGCACCAGCCCATGGCGACGGCCGGCGCGGCCCCCAGCCCAGGCCCCGGCCCCGGCGCCACTCACAGTTGCGAATATCGGAGATGAAGACCGCCAGGCCTCGCATGCCATCGCCCTTCGACACCGCAGGCATGGTGGCGCACGATCACGGCCGCCCTGGGACGCGACACGCCGAACCCCCGCAGCCGCCGCCCGCTCTCCCCGCGGGCTGCTTCAGGCCGCTCCGCCGCCGCCTCCGCAGCGCGCAGGCGCCGCCGGGGCTCCCGCGCCCCCGGAGCCGCCGGGCGGGCGCTGCTCGGGCGCCACCTGCCGTGCGGAGGCGGGAGCGCCGCGGGTGCGCCGGGCCCCCTGCGCCTCCCGGTGCCGCAGCCGCGGCAGGCGCGGTCCCCGCCCGTCCCCCGGGATGTGCCCCCCGCTCCTGGGCATCTCCCGTGCCATCCTGCGGCCCAAAAGGCCTGGCTGGAGGCCGGCCCCTGAGGATCGGCCGTGCCGCTGCTGGGACGCGATTTCCAGTCACCGCCCGTGAGGGCAAACGGGCCCGGGCCGACGTGAGGGACGGCAGGGCGGCGTTAGCCGCTGTGCCCGAGGGTGAATTCACTGCACGCTCCCTGCTCAGGAACAGCATAATCCCTTCATCTCCTCGTGGCCCTGATGGTCGAGAAGTTTGATGATTTTTTGAAGGTGAAGTACCGGGCTTCGCAGGCACCTCAGAGGATGTAACTGCTGAGGGAGGATAGGGTCGGCCGATCAAGACACCGGAAAATTTCACTTCATCGCTAAGCTTTGAGCAGGCTATTGATTGGAATCTTATTTCTAAAATATGAAGAGCAAGGTACAGACTCTCAGTGGTCATGCTTCCCACAGGGTGGACTGCAGGAGGCTGTACCTTGGTTCTCCTCCTCAAAAGGGACCCCTGAACAGTGCACGGGATCTGCTGCACGTACCCTGCATAGTGCCTGTGAGCACTGACGAGCCCGGTGGCTGCTGTGTGCAGCCCCATCCTCAGGCACATCACCCCTGGGAGCTGTGCAGCCCCATCCTCAGGCACATCCCCCTTGGGAGCTGCCATAGGCTCTGTGAGTGGCGCAGTTGCTCCGTGTTCATGAAGAGACTCCCACTCTCTGATTCCCTGAGCATGTTGTTCCACATGTTCCTCCCACATGGTCCTCCTGATGGCTGTAAACATGCAGAGTGACACCATCCCACTCTGCATCTACTCCCGAGACTGAAAACATTTCAAGGTTAAACTGTCTTAAACACGCCAAAGATGTGGGACTGTGCAGAGCATTTAATATCTTCAGCTGAAAATAGATTCAAATGGTCTCTAAACTGGCCTAGACTGCCTAACCAAAAGTATGCTGGGGGCTTCAGAATGATGCAAGGGATTTAGTATGCTTTAGTATGCTTTAGTGGAGAATGATGACTTATGAGGCTTAGGGCTACTGGAGATCAATCAGTCATTTCACCTCTATTTCAGCATACTTCAAACCATTTAATATCATCCAGGTTTGTTCTTTTTTTTACCCCCAGTGAACTGAGCCAAATATCTAGCTTTTAGCAACAGTCTATCATCCTGATAGGCTCTGACACAACCAAATTCACTGTTGCCCTGGATAGTTTGCTCCCATGGTTAATTATCCTTGTTTAGAGCTTGCATCTTGTTTAGATTCATCAAGCTCCAGTACCTTTAATTTCGTGATACATTTTTCTCTCATAAAGATCTACATAGTAGTCGATACCCTCTGTGTGACAGTGGCTGCGCACCTCAGGTCACCTCTCAAGGGTCTATTCTGGGTGTTTTCAGGATACATTGTTACATGAGTGCTTTTCAGTTGTGCAAGTATCTACCAGAAAGGCAGGATGACAGCATGTGGTAGTCACGCAATTATCCCTTTGTCCCTGGATCCATTTTGTAGACCAAGTGCAACTACAGGCAGTTGTGCACAATTAGTCTATTATTCAACTCAGATTATTTGTAGGCTTTCATGAAGAACACTCTCCTTTTTCCACAGCTTTACAAATAGGTTTTGATGCTTAATAATAATTTCCATGCATCTTTGAAAAAAAAAAAAGAAATATTTTTTGAGCTAGCCAAAATGTTGAGCTAATTTCTACTCTTAAGAGCACAGTGACACCTAAAGGCTCAGTCTATCAGTCCTGTCTGGCTGTATTCCTGTCAATACTGCAAGTCATGCAGGTATCCAGCTGCCTTTTCAGCAGTGGCTTAAATACTGCCAGCAGAATAGCTGTGGCCGTACCAAGCTAAGCATGTCCTGCAAATTCTTCTTGAGAACTGGGAAAATATCCAAGTGGTAACATGTAGATGCCTCTAGTTTTGTAACTTTGCAGCTAAATGTTTCATTTGAAGGGGGTCAGTATGCAGCACACATACCCTGATTATTTTATGTCAACCTCCTCTGGCTTTCAAGGCTTCACTATCTTCACCTTGCTCTCTATCTTTTTGCCCTAACATAGGCTTGCGCTATCAGGACAAATGTGTAGGCATGTCTGTCCTTACTGTCTTCTAATTTAGTAGTGCATTTCAGATGTCTTGGTAGGAACAAGGTACAAATTTTATGTGAATAATAGGTAGCTAGAGGAAAGAGAGTCTGTAATGGTCTCTAGATGCATCCTGGCTGAAACATTGTAATGAGAACTCAGCTGTTACTCAGCACAAAGCTTGCACCAGGCACAACTCTTTGCAAACACACTGAGTTGGTAATTCTGTAAAATATTTTGGTTTGAGCCTAACATCTATAAAACACCAGACTGCCCAAAAACAAACATAAGTGGTTCTATCCATCCCAAGATGTTACGATTATTTAATGTATTTATAATTACTGTAAAATCAGCATTAAAGGGGAAATAGTACCAAGAAATATTTTCCTATTCCATAAAACTTTTGGCATCACATTTTTTTGCCAATGAATCCACAATGTTTGTCCCTTCATTCCCATTTTATATGGGAGTTACTTTAATTTTTTTTTTTCAGGATTTCATTGCACTTTGGTGAAAAGGCTTTAATAATTGCACTGACCTTCATAAAACTATTACCATTCATCTGAGTCTTTTCAGCTGGTGAGGATCCAGTTGTGGGAACAACAAAGAAGGAATTGTTCCTTTCCCTTTGTTACTTCTCTCACATTTGCCTCACCAGTTATTGTTTTCTTCTGCTCCTCACGATCATTCCAGCCATTACTGGGAGCAAAAAGAACTCAGGAGTAAACAGAATCGGTGGCTCTGGCATGCATACACAACTATATTTCTGTACTGGACATTTAACATTCATTATCCCTTAACCGAGAGCACAATGCCTTCTGCCATGCCAGAGTATCAGATGTGCTGCTTTTAACACTAGAAAACACAAAGGTAGGATAATATCATTATCAAGAAACTCTAAATTTACAGAAATTTGGGATGGATCTGGGCATAGAAGACCATGCATCTGCTTCACTGACAAGACTTTTTTTCAGAGGAAAAATATTTCCATTTTTCTGTTTAGTTCTGAAGAATGTTCATTAAGATCTTCTTTATACTAGAGGGAATGAAAGAAGAGGGCAATTTAGCAGAATAAGGCAACCTTCCAGTTCAGCTTCTAGAAGGTTGCACCAAACTGTAACCAAGACAGAAAGCAGGTCACAGGAAGGCGGGCTTCTGTTGGGAAGCACATCACTAGGATATGCTGGCCTTGCCATTACATCATGATATAACACATCCGTTTTTTTAGCAAGTCTTTTGATAGGGTATTTAGTCCCAGCAAGCAGCCTGTGAAATAACAGAGTTATACCAAAATTCTGCAGCGGTAAAAATAGTGGTAACACAAGCCATGCTGCACACAAACACACAAACTGTAGAAGGTCAAAACAGAAGAAAATTAAAAACTCAATTAAAAGCATAATCTTTTATTTTAGAGCCTGTTAAAAGCCATCTGAGATTTGACCTCTCCTTTCTGCACACTCAGAGTTGGCAGTATGGCCTGCAGACTTGCTGCAGCCTTACCAATACGATCATTTTGCCTCCAGGTCAGTGTGCACATTTTAGCCACCTACACTATTTCTCAGAATCACAGAAACAATTTGTTTTGAAAAGATCTCGGAGATCATCGAGTCCAACCTGTGATCAAACATCACTATGTTTTAAGGTCTTCTTAGTCACCTCCTGGGACCTCACCACCTACCTGTACATCCCCTCCCAGCGTCTGATCACCTTCTGTGAAGGAATTCTTTTTAATGTCCAACCTGAACCTCCCCTGGCATAGCTTAAGGCCATTTCCTCTTGAGTTGCTGGTGGCCTGTGAGAAGAGCCTGATCCCAACCTGACTACAGCCTATTTTCGGGCAACTGCAGTGAGCGATAAGGTCACCCCTGAACCTCCTCTTCTGCAGGCTAGACCTGGAGCTGTATCAATTTGCTGCAGCTTGAGCTAAACCAAGAGACTCTTTATGGGAATTTACAATCACACTATCATTAGCATTTCCTTTCTTCAGCTACTGATGAGCCCCACAGCCCCGCTGGCGGGCCAGCCCGGCGGCGGCTCTGTCTGTGGGCCCGGCCGGGATGTGCCGCCGCCGGGCCGGCCCGGAGCGCCGGGGGCCGCAGCCGCCGCCTCTCCGGCCCCGCCATGTTGGCGCAGCCCGCGCCCTCCCGCCGCCCGGGCGCTGCCCGGGCCGGAGCCCGCGGGGCGTGGCGCTGCCGCCCGCACTTCCGCGGCGGCGGCGGGCGGTACGTGGTGTCCGCGGCCCGCCGGGGCTTGGAAGGGACGGAGGGGAGCGGAAAGGGCGGGGTGAGGCCGCGCTCCGGCGGGGCGGGGCCCGGCCGTGCCGCGGTGAGGGTGACGCGGCAGCCGGGGGAGGCCGGGGCCGCCCCGCTGGGTCCGAGCTCGGGGGAGGCCGCGGCGGGGCTGGCGCTGATGCCGGAGCAGGAGGCGTGCGGGCTCCTGGCAAGCTTTGCTGTCTCGAGAGTCGGGCGAGTGTGGGAGGGAATTCTGAACGTCAAAGTGGGGCGCTTTACAAGAGGGGAGGGCTTAATGTTTACACAGGTTAGAAACGGATTTATTCTCACTCTTCACTCCCCAGTAGAGCTTTTATTGCTTTCGTTTAAAAACGCATCAGCAGGGTGTTTCCTGGTCTTCCTGTACTAAGTGATGCTCGCTCTTTCTGCAAATGTAACTAGAATCTAGTTTCGTCTTTATAAATAAACGATAAACATTAACTCAGTGTTTTGTACTATCCATTTAGTTTCTTTGCTTGCTTAATTTGGACAGCCTAAATCTGTGTAAACTTTACTGGCTTTTAAAAATGAAGATAAGTTTAAAACAGCTGACCAAAAGTATGTTACCTCATGTGGAGGCTGGGGTTAAGCAGGTGTGACCTGGCAAAGAGAGAAACCTGGGAGTCAGATCACTTTGTCAAAGCTTTAAATTGTCCTTAGTATCAGTTGGACAAGGATATAGACAGAGGCAGTCTGCCGTTCTGTTTGCATTTTGCCGTGATAGAGGAGATAAAGAGTGCCAAGCTTAGACAGTTTTACTGAGTTCAGCTAATTTGAGAAGTGTTAAGAAATGGTGGAGTGTTCATAGAAGAAAATTTTGATGAAGATTTAGTTTTGTAAAGCTTGCGAAATGCATGCTTATGTTTTTCATAAAGAGCATTTCAAGTTGACCAATTCATCTTCTGTGTTACAGTGATACTGTCTAGTTAATTTTCATTGATGTTGTTAAAGAACAAACTATTAAAATAAGTGTCCAACCAAGAGTTGATACTGGGCTGTCAGTAGCAGAAACCAATTTGCCACAGGCTCAGTGCTTCCCATAAATCTAGGAGTGGATGTTGACTTCACAACAATTGACAGATGGATACGATCCTGTTAAGGAAATGAGTGCATTTTGACGTCTAATTAGAGTTTTTGGTGATGTTTTTTTAAGCTTCTGTTCTTCAGCCGTTAGATGTTCTTTTCAGGGAAGTGGATGCTCTTGCTAATTGTTTCTGAAAGTGAAATCAAACACCTCCAAATCGATATATACGAGCTTCTGGGAGAATTGATATCCTGTCCAAATACTTAAGATTTGTATTGACTGTTCAGGCTCTCAATTGTTCCTCTGCAATAGTTTATAGATCTTGCCAGGCTAGATGGAACATAGGAGATACTATCAAAAGCAACCTGCTTTGTGTCATTTTTTAGAATGTGGAAAACAAGGGGGTTACCAGTGACCTTGAAGTCAAAGTAGAAGCATAACACCTTAATTATTCATAATAGTGAATTTCAAGCAGTATAGCTATTTAACTTTTACCACACTCTCTGGATCCAAGAAATATTAGAAGGCTTTCTGCTTTTATTTTGCAGTTTATAAAAGACTTGACTAAAATCTGCAAATAATTTTGTACAGGAGGTTTTTGATGTTCTCTGGTGATACTGACGTTTTTTTTCAAGCACTTCTGCCATCATTCTTCTACTTTGTTGCCTAATCACACATTCCTCTCTGTTCCTGCAGAGTCTCTAAATCCTCCAATAAATATCTCTGGTTTTTAAAATCTCACTGCTAAGCCAGACACATCCAAATACCAGTAAGTTTGTTGGGTTGTTGGATTTCATGTCTGTTTCATTGAGTACCTTTCCATTGAAGCTTTACGGCTCCTTCTGCCACAGTACTCAGAGGCTCAGTCTCATGTTGTGGGATCCCTCACCTAATGTTTTGTATAGAAACAAAGTACTCAAACTTTGAGCAGCCCTTGTTATCAGTGCCAGTAGAACAAGTCTTGTAAATATGATTTCCAGAAGTGAGCTATATGTCTTCAAAGTGAGTGGTAGAGTAATATAGAAAGCAAGATAGTTTTTTTAATTCAACAAAAGTTCAGAATATTGAAAAGAACCTATTTTCTTCTCCATCAGGATCTCATATTTATGAGAAGAAGCTTGATACAGATCTAGAGCCCTGATTCCCCAAATGCCCAATATTTTTTTCTCTGTTTTCTCCTTATTCACAACTAGGAGCTAGGCCGGGAAACCAGAATGACTTTTAATTGGGCAGAGGTTGGAAAACAAACTCAGGCTGTATCTGTTTTTTGTTTTTTTAAAGTCTTCCTACAGATACAAGGTGTGATAGATGAACACACAACAGAACTGTTGTCTACTAATTCTCAGTTCCTTTATCTGGAGCTAGGACAAACTGTCAAAGTTATTCTTCTAGACAAAAAGGACATGCCCCCTCCCTCCTTTTTTTTTTTCCTTCAATTTGTGTATCAGTGATTTGGCATGGAATTGAAAGCAAAGGTCTCACCTTTACAGTAAAGGCACAGTTACAGTAAAGTCACATAGCTGTAAGCATATAGCTGTAATTCTTTATATCTGTTAGTTAATTTATGATACACTGACCAGGCTAGGTAGGAGCAGAAACAAATGTTATCTCTTATTTGCTATACAAAAGGTAAGGTGGTACAATAATTGTTCTGTGCAGCAGACATTTATCTCAGTTTCAGCTGTAAACAGGTGTACTTCTTTGGGGGGATTCTTTATAAAGGAAGCTGCAAATGTCCAACCCACTTCATCTGTGATACAGCTATTAAGGGACAAAAAGATGTTTGAGACTAGAAATAATCTCTTAAAATGCTCTGCTTTTGTTGCCAGAGCAAAAGTGCTGATTAAACAGTACTGCCTTAATAAGTCTGATTCTAAATAGGAGAAGATAAGAAAATTTATTGCCTTTTTTTAGACAAGTAAACCAAGTGAGACTGTTATATTCCTCTGTTCACAGCGATTTGACCTGTTATGTTTTCAGGAGAAGATAAACTTGACATGGGGAAAAACACCATGAGGCTTCTCTGTGCTTCACTTTCTCTTGCTGTGATAAGCTGGCTAGCTGAAGGTACCCTGTCAAAAACAGATGCAAAGAAAGGTGCTGCAAAAAAACTGGAGGAAAAGGTAAGGGAAACAACCGAGGTTCTTGTCTTATCTAGCATGTGCAGTGAATTAATTGAACTTTGGTAAATGGCCTCTACCTCTGTTAAAACAGTGTTAATGCATTTCCGCTGAAACTTATACTCAGATTAAACTTGAAACTGTCCTTTCCTTCAGCTTTTCTGTGTGTCACAAAAGGTTCAGTTCTTGAAACATATGATGTAAACTTCTGGAGCTTTGTCCTCTATGCATGCTGCAGAAGCAGGAAGTTTTTGTCCCCTCAGGGACGCTTCCATCTCTTTGGAAACCAGGGTGGGGAACAGTAGTTTGGGCCAAGAGCTCTAGGTCATTTACTGGTGGAATGGAGCCTTGCCAATGGGGAGGCTGTATCCTGATGAAAAAGTTTGAAGAGCCTTCTAACCAGTAGTTCTTTTGCAGGCAGAAATGAGTCAGAGTCCTACAATAATCAGAGCAAGCAGAGCCAGCATGCTGAAGTCTCTCTTCACTTGCTGAGCATGTTATTGTTTCCTGTCATTATGCATATACATCTGTCACTGTTTGTATTACTTGCTCAACATCTACCAGGAAACAAATCTCAACTGCAGGTAGTGAGGGTAATACAAGGTGGTAAGGCAGGCCATATCCCTAAATTCCTTACAATGAATCAATAGATGGCTTCTGCATACTCATCATGCACATCTTATTAGATCTTCTCATTCTGTTTTTATTTGCTGGGTCAGTTGAATCATCTTCCCTAAAGAAGACTGTTTAAAATCTTGATCTTCAGTAACCACAATGCAGCATTCTCAGACTAAAATATATCCAGTTTCAAAACTGTTTTCAAATCCTTGGTTAAGTACTCCTAACCCCTTTTTATAATTATGGGGGTAACATGACAGAAAGCATTGATTAGAAAACAGAGCACCATAAGCTGTCATAAATTATGTTCTTTACTCTTATAATGTTTTGGGTTTTGGTTTTTGTTTATATACTTTTTACCTTCCAAACAAAGTAAGTTTACTGATGATGACAAATCATTTTTGAGGACTTGTGTGTTTCAGTTCTAAATCAAAGTGCTCTGCATCATTGAAAAGGAGTGCTCAGAGTTTAATGAAGTGATTTGTTTTCCTGTTGTTTTTAAAGTCTGTTGCCACTGAAAGTGGCTGGTTCTATCAACTGTCTTCTCTCCACAGAAGCTGCATTCTGATAAAAATGTTCAGGACCGGGGATTGGTGGTTGTGGATCCAAAAGCAAAGGATATTATACTGGAACATAAAAGTTACTGCTCCAAGAAGATGAAGGAACGACATTTCTCAGGAGATGTTCTGGGATATATTACTCCTGTAAGTTGATACAATAAATAAAATTTGTGCTTTGAATGAATATGCAGCAAACTGTGCTAACCTGCAAGTTTTCATCCCTTTATTTTTGTAGTAATGGGGGTTCTGCTGATAAAATACAGTCAAATAGCCAGAGAAGTATCTGAGACTTGATTTGGGGTTCAGGTGGTATCAAACCCTTATTCTCCCATCTGTCTCTTGGAGGACGTCTAGGTCATATTGTTTTTCTTCTCCCTAGTGTTGGGCAATATACTTAGAGCAGGTACTGGGTGTGCAGCTGCAGTGGGAGCTGCAGCTTGTGCCTGGGTGGGAGCCCCAGGCAAGGGGCCGTGAGCTGGGTACAGGGACCTGTGGCACTGGCCTGGTGAGTGGACATTGGGACACAACAGGAGCCAAGGGCTCAGCAGAAAGACCCCAGACTATCACAGGCCTGGAGGGTAAAAAACCTGGGAATTCCTTTGTTGGGGGTCCCTCCCCAGATGCACCAGCTTGAGCTGTTTCTGTGTTACTGCACCATGATTAAATTACTTTAAGAATCCAGACATCTGGGACTCTGCCATGGGAAACCCAGGGTTAAGCCAGTAAGGAAACCCTCTCTGACTGTGAGTGTGGGGTGTGCAGGGAGCCAGGAGGGGCACCCCTGGGGTCACTAGAGTCACCCTCAGCAGTGAAAGTTTGGAGTGGGGGAGTGTGACTGCCAGGGTAGCTCCTGGAAGCAGGGAAGCTTCTTTAACACTGGTTTTAACAGGCATGAGAGTATTCTCCTGTCGGTGGTGAGTCAGGTGAAGTTGCAGTGAAGTCTGAACTGCTAAATCGACAGTAACAATTGTATGCTGCTGTCAAACTGATGTCTTTTGCTATCCTGTCCCCTTCAAAGCATTCTTTTTTGAATGGTAAATGTTTCATACTTATTTTTAGAGGATGCTTTTCACTTGTTTTTTTCTTACACTACTCAAAAGACAAATAGGTGCCCTATAAATTTTCACCATTCTGAAGTTTTCTTGAACATAAATTCAGAGTCCGTAAATTCAAAACTGTGTGAGAATCTACAAGCAAGTTGCTGTAGTTCAGGTGAATTAACACAATTTGAAGATTGCCTTTCATGTAGCTATTAGAGCTTCCAGAGTACTTTCTTATTTAAATGAAAGCAATATCCCAGAAGGTTTTCTCAAATGAATGAATAGGGATCTAGCAAATGATTACATTTCTGGTCAAAAGTGAAGTGAACTGTATATCTTGCTTCTGAGTCTCACATTTTTTTCTCTCCTTTGTTTTTCAAGTGGAACAACCATGGCTATGACATTGCTAAAATATTTGGAAACAAATTTACACTAATTTCACCGGTTTGGTTACAAGTGAAAAGGAGAGGGAAGGAAAGGTTCCAGTTCACTGGGCTCCATGATGCTGATCAAGGTGTTATTTTCTTTTTCTTCAAATGTGAATTGCAATATTGTTACAGACTAGGTATCTTTGGCATACTAGGTGGGTTTTGCTGGCTGCGTCTCACGGTGAAGTACTTTCATCCGATCCATTTTTTTGAGTTTTCTTCAGAGTGAACATCTTTCTGTCCTCACCTGCTTTCATATGTGCACATTGTTCATTTGTCAAAAAATGTAAGTAGGAAAATTGGCTTTTCCACCCTGCTATCCTCAAAGCCCCTCTTGAAGAAAGGAAAGGACAAAGATCCTGTACAGGGAAAACAGTTTTTGGTGTTGCACTGTGTTTGCCTGTTGTGGGTTTTGGCTTTTTTTTCTTTGCAAAAGGCTTTAGGTGAATTTGTTTTAGAAAGGAAAGATAAATTTAATTCGAAGAGAATTTTTTTCCTTCATTGTGAGGAAAGTGGCAGCAAGTTTAAATTTCAGCTAGTATGTACTAGTTCATGGTTTTAAAGTTCATTGAATGTGAAATTTCATTTGAAATAACTATAATTCCTACTGTATTAGTGCTTACTAACAAATTCATTCTAGTGCAATGACTGCCAAGAGGAGTAGATGGGACACTTTAAAGTCAAAAATCAAACATTCCTCCCAGGTAATGCCTGGTGGCTGCAGAAGTGTTCTGAGTAGGCACTAGGGTAGCTTCCATAGTGAGGCAGAACTAAGCAGGGCTGGATGGGGGCTATTGCAAGGCTGTAGTGGATTCTGTGGTGCAGGTTCATGGCTTCAGATTCTGTGCATCACAGGATGCTCCATCTAGGTGGATTATGCTAGTCTGTGGCAGGAAGATGTATATAATGAAACTATGCTACATCATTTGAAGAATGCTTGAAAATATGTTGTCATTGTCAGCATCATTTATATTTTATCAGCTGTCTTACTTGATACTGTTTGACAGGCTGGATGAAAGATGTGAGAAAAACCTCCAAAAACATCAAAATAGGTGAGCCTCTGGTTTATGTTTGTTTGCTTACTTTTTATCTTCTTTTGCTGCTAGGAGAGGCAGGGAAGGCTTTCTTCCAGGTCTGTAAGGGGAGGAAGGAAAATTACCTTAGCACAGCTGTATGAAGATGTCTGAGAAGAAAAATTAAAGCAGTTAACTGTAGATAGTTAAATAACTGAAGTGTTGACCCTCTTGATGCCTTTATGTTTTGACTTAGCTTCTTGTGTCTGAATAAATCCTGTGTCTGAATATCCCTCCAGGGATACTAGTATATAACACTGTGTGCCTCCCTAGGGAAAGAAGTCTTCAAACTTGTTTGCTTGGGGTTCTATGTAGTTAAAAAGAAAAAAAAAAATCCAAATCTGAGTCAGTCAGTAAGACTTTCCTGCATGATAGTAGAAAAGTCAGGCTTTGACTCTTCTCCCGTTAAAGTTGGGAACTCATGGGATATGTTACAGTGTGTGTCTGTAGGGAAAATGGCAAACATTGCTGTAGAGATTCTTCTGTGCCAGACTTCTTACATCTGTCTATAGCAAGAATTCTGTGGAACTGTGAAATGCTTCTTGATTCAGAGGGGAGTATGAAATTTGAAATACATTAGAAAAATTGAATGCTCAGTCAGATATTTTAACGTACTTCAACTGCCAGAGGATAAAGCCTTTGAAATCTCTCAATACTCTCCTAAAACACTCTTTTACAACCATGGTAGAAGGGGCTTAGACATAGCTCCCTAAAATCCGTTGTCTTTTCCTGTGGGCATGATTGTCAACTGTTCCAACAGTAGCTTTTCTGAATGTTTTTAATGTTTTGTGTTTTAGAAAAAGAAATTACACAAGCTCAAGTGCTTTGCAAAAATAAAAAATTGTCTTAGGCCTTGAGTTGAGTAGAAGAGTGAAGTAATATAGGGCTGTGTATGGAGTAAATTAGAGGTGAACTTTTCTATCTCATTATTGTGGTAGAAGAGATGCACAACTTAAAAGATTGGTATCTTGTGTTGTTGCTGCTTTAAGACTCTACTTGAGGCCGTAAGTTGGAGTTCAGTTTAGGTCGTTCAATCAAATGAATGTATCTTCTCTTAGAACTTGCATCAGTGCTGATCATTAACTAAACATAAAATGAAGAAGAATGTTACAGTGTCAATTTATCTATGCTGCTGAAGTTGGTCAGAGTGGAAAAGCAATTATCTCAGTCATGGGATATGATTTTTAGTAGCAAATCTGCTTGTATTTAGTGTATTCTGTTTCTGCAGAAACTTTCCAGTGTAGATAATAAATTCTTAATTTTCACTACTGATTGACAACTTTGCCTGATAGTGCCTCGAATTTTGTTTGATGGCTGGACTTACCAAGACTTTGAGAGTGTTTTTGGCAGTGAAGATGAGATAGAGGAGCTTTCCAAGAACATGGTTCTGCTAGCCAAGGTAAAAAAAAACTATTTATGATGCTTATAAAATAGTGTGAAATGATACTTAATTCCTTTTGTAATAGATGTTTTCTCATTTCTTGTGATTTTGTATTCTACAGAATAAAATTTGCTCAAAACAATAATGAGGCAGGATTCTTAATAATGTGTCTTAGTATGTATACAGCTCCTGTAAATATGAAGTGTAGCAGCACTTAAGTGCAGGTGACTACAAGTCTAATGTGAGACTACATCAATCTGATCAAACATAACCTTGTTGTCATTGGCAGTTGCACTCATGATTATTGCCTGTTTTAATTTTTTTACATTTCTATTAAAAAATAATTATTGAGCTGTGGCTAAACTGCTTAGTGGTATTTTCTGATAGGCAGAAAAAGGTTATGGGTGCAATGAGTGCTGTTTTCTATACAGGAATACATTCAGGTTTAGTGTGGTAAAGCTAAGGAGCCACTTTAATACCAAGAATCACTTGCTGGATATGTGTTACTGAACAGTTTTTCTCAGGTCTGATCAAACAGTTTCCTCAAGATGTTAAGAGACTAGGGAGAGGAGAAGAGGAGTTTTTCTAAGGTTTCTGGCCAACCCTTTTCCTATTGGCTTTAGAGCTATCCCATGTGTGGGACTAGACAAGTTGCACCCAAAAGACATTCAGCATTAGTGGTTGATTCATGGCAGCCTGTTTATTGTCAGAATAAGAGTTCTCACTTGCTACATGATGTAAAGAAATCTTAGAGTGCTCTAGAGGAAGTTGAATGTACAGTTACACTGAATAATTTCCTAAAATTTGTTACCAATACATCAATTTTAGGTCCTCAGTAACATTTGACCTCTTAAGGAAGTAAACTCAAGTACAACAGTATCATTGATCATGCTAAGAATAAATTACCCTAAGAGAGACTAGTTGTGAGAGATATTTGGAATCATGTTGATGCTGAATTAGCATTTACATCTTTATAGACTCAAGAGATAATGAGTTTTTTCCCTGATATAAATGTAAAAGTGTGTCAAATTATTTGCTTAACAACCACCTTTCATTAGTGTCTGAATTTTCCTAATACAATATTGGTTTATTCTGTAAGAGTAGATATTATGGATAACTAATAGAGATTAGTTCAACTAATAGTTATTAGTTCAACTTTTGCATTATTTAAGTTTTTCTTGGACTTCTCCATGAAATGCTGTGTTAAAGATGAATCTGGTGTAAGAATACAAAGAATGTTCTATATTGTACAAGAAAAATAACTGCATGGTCATTAACTGTGTTGTTGACAATTCTCTTTATTTAGAATGAAAATTTTGATGGTTTTGTAGTTGAAGTTTGGAGTCAACTGGGAAATCAAAAGCAAACGTGAGTATAAATCTCTAGGGTGCAATTCCTAAAAATCATCTCCTTTAAAGCATCCTTTTAATTTGTCCATGTTGATTTGAATAGGTCTTTATAAATAAATACACTTCATTCTAGAACAACTAAAGGTTGTTCTGCTTGTTTTACAATGAAGTAAGACACTTCACTTTACATGAATCAAAGATTGCATAATAATCTTCATAGTGGGTTTAGCAGGCCATGTTAGTCTTTCATACTTGAGTTTTGCATGATACAACTTGTACAAAGATGTAGAGGGTACCTTGGTTGCACACTCACCCCCATGTTGGCACTGGCCTTTATCATAATACTGTTTGTTTTGGGTCACTGGGTGGGGCTTGGAACAGTGTGTGATATTTTCAAGGACTAAGGCAAACGCCAAACTTCTGCTTCATGAGGAAAAGGCAGCATATTGTGGTGAAATTAATGATTCAGTGCAGGAATCTGAAGATTTTGTGTTGGTTTCTCAGGAAATTCAGGCATCCATTTCTCTAAAGCACAGTGTTTCTTACAGACCTCTATTGCCTAAAATGTCTGGGGGAAAATAGCTTCAAGAAAGCTGCACAGAATTCTGAGTCCTTATGGAAGGCTTTAACATTTCAAAAAATGGTTACTTCAGGTTATTCTGGTTAGGCAAATGTTGCTGACTGATGGCATATATTAGTTACTTCTCAAGCTGAGTGTATTATTAGCAGTCCTACCTTTTCCCTGTAAAATTAACACTTGGGAACAAAAAATTGAAACTGCAGAATCTTTTTTGCTTTGTAAAGGGCTCCATCAATTGCCCTGCAATGAGTAATCCTTCAGCTATATGCTCTTGCTTATAATTAGGTGATTTACCAGGTTATTCCTAGGAGTTTATCTGTATTCTGAGCTCTGAACCTAGTTCAGTGTCTTAATTATGTGGCCAAGAAGGTGACTGAATTAGTAAGTGCCAGTCAGAAGTGGGTGGTAGTGGTCATGTTATTTACTATGCTTACTGTATTTAGGTAAAATCAATAGTTTTCCTATTAGTTAACATGGATATAAGACAGTCTATGTAACAGTCATTGTAAGACTCAGTGAAGATCACTTTAATTAAACACATTGGCATGAAAGTACTGCATTGCAAATGAAACACATCAACAAAGCATACTTTTCTATTAGCTCTAGGATGAGTTTATTTGTGGCATGGTAAAAATACTGCTCTCTGCCAGAAGTAATGTTGGTTTAAGACAGTGTTGTTTCACAGAATGACGGAATAAGCCGAATTGAAAGGGATCCACAAGGATCATCAAGTCCAGCTCCTATCCCTGCACAGCACCATCCCCGAGAGTCAAACCATGTGCCCAAGTATGTTGTCCAAAGGCTTTCTGAACTCTGTCAGACTGGTGCTGTGACCACTTCTCTGGGGAGCCTGTTTCAGTGCCCAAGCACCCTCTGTGTGGAAAACCTTTTTCTAATATCCAACCTAAACCTCCCCTGATGCAACTGTTACCAGAGAGGAGATCAGTGTCTGCCCCTCCTCTTCCCCTCAGCAGGAGGTTGTAACTGCAGTGAGGTCCCCCTTCAGTCTCCTCTGGGCTGAACAGACCCAGTGACCTCAGCTGCTCTTTATACAGCTTCCCCTCAAGGCTCTTCACCATCCTCATGCCCTCCTTTGGACACTCTCTAGCAGCTTTATGTCATTTTTATGTTGTGGCACCCAGAACTGCCCCCAGCACTGGAGGTGAGGCTGCCCCAGTGCAGAGCAGAGTGGCACAGTCCACTCCCTTGCCTGGCTCTGTGCCTGATGCCCCCCAGGACAGGGTTGGCCCTTCTGGCTCCCAGGTCCCTGCTGGCTCAGATTCAACTTGCCAGTGACCAGGACCCCCAGGGCCCTTTCCACAGCACAGTTTATCTAACTGTGTGCTGGACATTTTGTCCAGAAGGATACTATGAGAAACAGGTGTCATAAAAACTGTTTGTACTAGAGGAGATACTGTTGTTTAGTTGCCTTAGCCTTCAGTTACCTGAGTGTTATTTAGATGAAGCACCACTTCCATTCACTGTCTGTCTGTTATTGATAGAAAGGAGTGAGAAGTGTTTTCCATAACTTCTGAAAAGGAAAGGGTTATTCACACACTGTATAGTGGTTACTGGATCATTTTCTCTGAGTTGGTAATGTGCAATCGTATGTGGCCATTGTGAACAACACTTGAGGATTATCCTAACTTAAATTGAGATTGTTTGTCATGAAAACATAGAGGGGAAACAGAAGTTAGGAACTGCAGGTTTTCCTCCATTTCAAGACCTGATCTAAGTGCTTTATTGGAAACTCATCAGTAGGTTTTTCCTCCTTTTATTGCCATGGTTAGAAATGGTTAGTGTTTTAAGTTTCATGGTGCCTTGGGTTGGGCTGGCAGCATTCTGAGTGATGCCAGTTGAGACAGAAAGCTGAAGCTGGGCTCAGTGCGCTGTTACAGCTGTTTTGTGAATGTAGGAGACTCACATCATTACATGGAAATTTTGTCTCATGATGCTTCTAAGTTGTGGGACCAGTGTTTTCATTTTGTGATTAAGTGTGTTTTCCTATAATTTGCTTTGAAGCTCTCTGGCTTGGCTATCCAGTGTCCCTGGAGTTTTCCCTAATAATGTTTCTTGGACGGAAGAGCTTCTTAGAGCAGATCTTAAGGGGCAAAATTAAGTGAAATTGTTACATTGGCAAGCCTGTATTTTTATTTCACTTCGAGTAGTTACACTTTGGGATCAGTTAATTCCATTTTGAGTAGAAAAGCAGAGTTTTTTTCTGGGTAAGCATGGGTGGTCTTTTGCTTCATTTGTTCCTGTCAGAAGTTGGTGCAGCGCAATGCCTCCTTTAGCCCACAGCGTGGCAGTATTGTAACGCGAGTCACACCTCATCTTCCCTCAGCTTTTGTCTTTCCGAAGTGGCAAACACCTGTAGTAAAGCAAGTTCTTCACCTGGGAAAGGTGGGGATTAGTTCGCCGGAGATGTCAGCACAGAGGTGAACCCTACTCCTTTGGGAGAGGTGAAGTGCTTGTAGGATGGCATTTGTGCATGCTGCAAATAAAGCACCTGTCATAACTGTTAGGTGCGGTTTAGGCTTTCCTGGTTCAGATCCTTCAAGGTCAAATGCCTGGAAGTAACTTAACCTGCTTTTAGTTAAAGGGACAAAAGATCATAATGATGCTCCTGGGAACAGATATTTTGCCTTCAAGCTGCTTTCAGAGCAGTCTGACAATATAAGGAGACCTGCCTAGCTTATTCGTGTTATTTAATGTGAACATGTTAAAGTTTAAAAATAACATTTTAAAAATACCTTTTTTCCTGACATACAAGGAATAATATCACATAAGCAGTTAGCAACAGGTTATTGAAACTTGGAACAGGTGCAAATGTATGGGTATATGCTACAGCTGCCAGCTTGCTTTATGCAATGTTAGAGCAGTGGTGTCGATCTAGGGAAAAATATTTCACAGAGAATCATTATGGTTTTCATTTTTCAAAACATAAATTAAGTGCATAACTAGCTATTAAATTAATAAATGGCACTCAGTTATTCTCTATATTTCACATGTCTGTGTTGAGGGGAAAGTTATGGAAATTATTCCTATGGTGTTTTTAACTGTATTATGGAAAAGATCTGTGATCCCATCCAATGCACTGCCTTAGTGGTGCAGGAACACTTGATACAGCACAGGATTCTTTTTCCAGTTTAAAATGACAACAAGGGAATTTACTTATGAAACATTTGTGCATGATATAGTGTTTCAGCTACGAAATCAGCGTCCACTCTCTAAAGACAATGTGCAGTGATACTGTCTAGCAGAGTGCACCCAGAAGCAGATGAGTCTACAAAAGAATCTGAAAACCTGCAAATTAGTGTCCTAACTCACCAACAAGCTGGGCTATGATTTAAAAACTACTTCATATATCAGGAAGCTGGATTAATTGCAGCTGAAGGTCTCTACTTAGTTGACCTCAGCTGAGCAAGTGTCCCCATGAGATACCTCTTTTCAAAAGCTGAACCCAAATATTGGATGGGCATTCTCATAACACATGCTCTCCCTTGATGTTGGGGCTTTAAAATTGCCTAAAAGCTTTGTGATGATTAAATTATATAAGAATCTTCACATAGCAGGGTAACAGTGCTAGCTCTTCAGTAACACATAAATCCTGTGACGGCCTCTTTAAGAATCTGTGATCACTGAGCATTTTTAAAATTAGATAAATTTGGACACTTCTCTCTCAGCCATTTGCATGTTTCTAGAAAACCTTTCATTTTTGGGGTACTTAAGTCAACTTTGGAAATGAGTGAAAAATTTTCCTTTGAGGCCCAAGGAGTTACCTAGGAAGAGTCTACAGTTTCCTGTTTATTCTAGCTGGCATCACAGATGGGGTGAAATGTTGCTAAGAAGTTATGTTGCTGGTATCCACTAAAACATGAAATTCTGTGGTTTCAGGCTCACTAAATAACTACTGTTTTATGTTTTCTTGAGCAGAACCAACTCAAACTAGTTTGGGTTTTTTCAAGAACAGAAACTTTTTCAGTCATTCTGGTTTGGGGTTATAGAGTTGTTCTGCAATGCTTAGCAGAGTAAATTGTATAAATCCTTTGTTCTGCTTTGTTTTGCATATTCAGTGCATGTTGATTTATCAACATTATCAATTTTTATAAGAGAATTACATGCTTGAATATATCTGCCTGCTTTCATGTTAGATATCCTGAGCAGCCTCTTCTCTGACTGTTGATGTAGGAGCCTTGGTGCCTCAAGTCTTACAATGCTGTATGCATGTTTTTTATCCTTTCACACATATAAAATGGCATTTGGATCTTCTGTTTAGATTCTTAATTTTAGAAATTATACCTGTTCCATCTGAAGAACCTGAATTGCTTTGATATATATGTGCGTTGGCCTGCTTTGGGGGCTTTATACTGACCACTTCAGGCTCTTGCAGGTGTCTATTACAGATACTTTGAAGTACCTCTGTAGCACTTCTACCTACTTCTTCCCTGTGTTTTCTGGGAACAGAATTATTAATATACAAATCACAGTGGCACCAAATTTAATGGGAGATGAAAGACTGCATCTAACTGGTGCTGCTTCTTTTCATGCTGGCAATCATTGCACAATGAAAAAGGGTTCAGCTGCCCACCTTTTACCCTAACACATAGGACAGTAGTCTCCTAATAGAAATCTAAATGAGCTGAGATATCCTATGCAGATGATACCTCAATTCTAATCTGTTTTGCTGCTTCTTATAGTTTAAACCTACTTCTTAAATAACTGTCTTTTTTTTTCCTAAAACTTTCTTGCCTGATTTTGCAATAAAATATTCCAAGTTACTCATCCCATGGCATTTAAGTTTAGAAATGTACATGGCAGAAATATTGAAAGACCTGAGCAAGCAAAGATTCTCCTGCTTATTTAGTTAACAGCTAGACAAGACCATGTCTCACTTACTAATCTCAATTGTGGGTTTTCTGGGGGGTTTATTTTTCTCCAGAGACTTGGATATGTTGTGAAAAAGGCATAATATACTCATAATACTCTCACAGGCTACATAAAAATGCACACAATATTCTGATCAGTCCAGCATTACTTGACAGCTGGTATTGCCGTCACACAGAATCAATCTGAAAAACGTGATTTTTTTGTCACTCTATGCAGAAGATGACCTTCAGGCATCTAGTTAATGTTAGTAGGAGTATAGGACGAAAAACACTTCTGGTAGTTGTATCCTTCATGTTAGTCCCTGAAAAATTAATCTATTAATCAAAGATTTGCCATAATTCACTCCAGTTTCTTGGTATTAACTAGGCAGTGAAATGGCAGAAAAGGGCAATTCCTTCCTCAGGTAGACAGCTTTATTTTGTCCAATTTTCTTGACAAGGCATAAATTTTAGGGAGCAGTGACTCCCAGTTTGTGCAGAAAGGTGACTAAGTTGGAAAGCTGCAGAGCTTTGAAGGGTGGTATAACTGAAGGGAAGGGAAGGGTAGGGTGAAAGCCTTTCATATCTTCTGCAAGGCCTTTCAAATGCATTGACATCCCCCTCTTGTGCACTGAAGTAAACTGTTCTACAAGGTGTCCAAAACACAGTAGACCAGCAATGCTGGAAAAATAAGCTTGCCACAAGCTATGGGCGATAAAAATTTGGAGGTCTGCATACTTTATAGGGGACAAGGTACTTTGAAATCATAAACACTTGGAAAATTTACCTACCAAATAGTAGTGGTAAGAGAAGTCCTGAAACAATATGAATGAAGTAGACCTTACTTGGCTCAAGATAGACTCTTTAAAGCTGCCAGTATTTCAGTAGCTACTCTGAAGTTAAACTTGACTATAGTGAAGTGTCTGGTAAATATTTAATGAAGCTTTTTAGAAAGATTGATTCTATTTCTACTTTCCTGTACCTCATTGTAATGTTTAATATGTCAGTAGCTTTTCTTTCAAAATTGCCAATGGTAACATTGGAGAATATTGCATTTAAAACACTGGAAAACACCATTGGGACACAGTAAAGTTTTAATTTATAGCACAATAAATGAACATTCTTCTAAGGAGAGGGAAGAGTGCACATTTGATTTACTTGATCTGTCTTGGCCAGCACATGGAAGTGAACCTAAATTAGGTCTTTAGCCATTAATCCTGCCTGATTTGCCAGAAAGTTTTCTGGGCCCAGAACCCTGTTTTGACAGATTAGTGAATAGGTATTAATCTGAGTTTCTTGAGCAAAAATCTGCAGTTGTCCAGCTGTCCTTTTTCTTCTTGACCTCCTTCAAGTTGAAGGTAATTATTTTTCAGCCAGATCAATACTGATTGAATTTTCTGGGGGCAGAGTAGGAAGTGGCTGTTTAGATGTAGCCTGTTTTAGAGTCCCAAGTGCACCAACAATCTAAAGTGCAATCCTGCCCCTTTTTCATACTACAAATCTCTGTCCTGTGTTCACAGTTGTAGGTTATGGTTCCCCACTTACACATTTCAAAATATGACCTTTTTGTGCAGCCACTTTTTTTATGGGTATATCACTGCCTTTATGGATCAGTCTTTGCCTCTGCAGAATGGGAGTGAGGGTGTTAACCTTGTCTCTAAATGAAAAAGATGTTATCTTGTTCTGTAGCTGTGCTAGGTTCTTTCATCCTACCTGGCCCTTCTTTTTATCCCCTCATATTCTAAATAGTTAAAGTCAATTAATGTTTTGCATGGTGTAGAGTTTTCAAAGCTCCTACAGCTAACAAAGGCAGCCAGGCAGAGAAGAGAGATCTCTGTTGATGAACACTGTAGAATAATCTCAAGGCAAGAGGAATTGATTCTTTGGTCAAATTTATCTTATATATAGCATCTTTGACAGCTAATAAAGGTTGAGTTATACTGTAGTTTGGGCATAATTAGTTAAAAAGTTCACTAAGCCACGAGATACAAATCAGTGGGAAAGCTTGCTTACCTAGTTTTAATACTGATTATAGCTTTTGATAAGATTATGCCTTGTGGGAGTTGTGATAGATGTGTATGTTTGTATCAATAAATGTCAGTTTAGCTTTGTGTTGTAATTTTTTAATGTGCTCCTGTGGAAAATGATTCTTCTATGATATAATTGTTTTATCTGAATAGTGACACTCCTAATGTGGAATGAATATGGTAAAGTAACAGGAGAGAAAGCTGTGGTTTCCCAGAGCAAGAATTGTAGAAGTACCTGCTGCAGGCAGACCAAAATCTAATTCCTGTAATCCCATGTCTTCCCCCAGAAGAGAAATATAGGTGGCAGTGTGATAGTTCATTGTTAAGGGCTGTTCAGCACAGCCAGCTCTCAAATTGTAAGCACAAAATATTGCTGATATTGGGAAGGTGATAAAACTTGCTGTTTGCTTGCCAGGACTTTGAGAGTAATGGCTGTTGTAGGCCCTAGGAAGTTTTCATCAGCCATCAAGCCTTTTCAGTTACCTTTGGGTAGTGTCTACATTGTGAAAATCAAGCATAATTACTGTGATGGATAATTATATAGGAAGAGCAATAGCTTCAGGAGAATATATCTAGGATTATACTCCCTTGAAAGGCATGACAGTACCAAGATGTTGTTTGTGAGAGTTCAGGTCTAATCCAGTTTAAGTGGAGCAGACAGCTTGAATGATGGCTTTTGTCTACTCTGCCTTTCCTGCTTAAGCAATTTTAGCCTTCTGAAATGGATGGTGAAGTTGCTTTCTATTTGGTTCTGGTTTAAGTGTAGTCCTAAACAGATCTAGAGTTCGATACTAATACCATCTGACTGTGTTTGTGGATCCTTTTGGCCAGTTGAAAAATAGGAAAGTTAACTTTGTTCTGAAAAACCAAATGACTTAAGAAAGGCACTCAAAAGGGCCATGTTTGTAGTGCAAATTTAAGGTAATATTTGATTCCTCTTAAGATAACATTAAACTTTGTTTCTGCAGGTTGAAGGGTTTTCTGTTAACATCACCATTCCAGTTAGGAGTGCTAAAAACAGTTTGCATAAGAATTTTTAAGTTTATTTTTCTATTGAAATACCAAGAATATGGATATGAAAATCAGCTTTTGTGGAAGTCTTTATTTTAATGATGCAGACAGAAGATGCTATTTCCAGATGTTTTGACACTGTCAAACATGTATTTTGTAGGTATACAGTGAAGTATGGAGAAACAAAAGGATTATTTATACAGGGGAAAAAAATCAGCAGAAGAAATGTTTGTAAGCACAGGCCTCACAAATATCCCTTGAAGAGTGCATGTTCTGCTGTGAAAGCATCTTCACAAATTCTTGTGTGTAGCAACACAGTGATAACTTTAATCTCTTCGAAAGCTGCTTCTTCAGAACAGTGTTTGGTTCTTCTATTGATCTAATTCTTTTCACCAAAAATTCCTCAAGAGGTGACCTGCTATGATAGGATATGCTGGCTTGTTTTCAATGCACAGTTAGATTAAAATAAAACTAAGAACTCCAGGGTGATCACTAGTTCCAATAAAACTAAGGCTGTCTCAAGGAGTGAGACAGTTCATAGTCCTTAAGGAGGGTAAACCTAATCAGTGTTCCTAATTGCTTTTTTCTGCTATGATCATTTGCAACAAATTGTATTTGTCTCTCTTGCCAGCTGCATCTTTTCAATTATTACTACTGTTACTTGTTCTTGTCAATATATAGCAGTAGTTTTCCTGCCTTTCCTTCTAATACTATATTTATATTTCAGGGAGTTGATTCACTTGCTCACTCACCTTTCTGAAGCTCTGCATGAAGCACAGCTTAAACTCATACTGGTCATCCCTCCTGCAGTTGCAGCAGGGTGAGTATTCCTATTTAGATGGCAGTTTCCAGGTGAGAAATGCTTTCTTGTCTGATAAACAGTTAAGTTTAAAGTTTTGTTTAAAGTTGTGCAGTTTAAAAAAAGAAGAAATTATTTGGGTTTGATTGGTAGTCCTTTCTCCATGCATGTTGCAGTGAATAGTTTTGGTAACTATGTGCACTCATACATATCTTTTAATTTTTGATGTGATAGAGGAGCTAACAAGGAGAGGTGCTGTGCTGGGCCTTGTTCTCCCCTACACTCCAGCCGGGTGGTGTGAGAACAGAGTAGAGGGACAGAATCCCCTCCCTTGACCTGCTGGCCACACTTCCCTTGGTGCAGCCCAGGATGTGGTTTGCTTTCCCAGCTGCAAGTGCACAGCTGGCTAACAATTGCAGAACTGGCAATGCAAGATTATTTTTTCCTCCTCAAGTTTCCTTTCTTCCTTTAAGCTGTTCAGCAACCTTATGCCTGCATATGAAAACTCAGTAATGTAAATCAAACAGAGAAGCATTGTTAGGTACTTTTTTCAAATGCAAGTTAGTAGACAGCTAACAAAAAATATGACAATTTCTTATTTTTCTCACTGTGGGCTGTACAGCAGTATGGATAGGCTCACAGCCAATACAGATTATGACAGTTTAACAGCACAGTTTCAGGACAGTGTTGTACAGCCTCCTAAATTTCTTGTAGGCTGTCGCATCTTTCAGTGTACATTCATCTTCAAAGTGCCAAAAAGGCTGAGAAAATTGAATGCCTGAGCAGTCTGGTAAATATTGCTTCTGTGACTGAACTTTTCTGTGCAATGACCTCAAGTTTTTGTTGGGTTTTATGAGGAGGTCCTATAGCATGTTGGGGAAATAAAGCATTTCTGCTTACAGCTATCTCTGCAGACTTAAATGCATCTGACTGAAAAGATTTAGTGATCCTGTAGTAGGTGACTAAAAGGTTTTCTGTGTGCAGCATCTGCCCTATAACTGTGGTATCACCTCTCCTGTAGGTTAGTAATGTAACCCCATCTAAACCAATTCCTGAATATGACTACTTCAGGACTGTAAGCCCAGAACAATATCTACCTAATTTTGTTCTTCAATAGCTGCCTGAAATCTGATTGCAGTTTGTTTTCTGTCAAGTATGTACTTGAGGATATTTCTTGTTTCTTTATATTTTCCTCTGTTGCATGCTATAACTGATTTATATCCTTACAAGAAGTAGCTAGTGTAATGACAAAATCCCTTCGCTTCTATGTGGGGCTGGCCACCTGATTTTGATAGGCAGAGAGAGAGAAACAAGAAAACAGTAAATGTGGCAAAGGAAAACAATAAATTCCATGGAATTTGGTAAAGTAGGCAGTTTTGTAAAATGTTACCTGTGCAGAGCCCTTTACTTACAGGATTGAAGGCCTAGCTGTATTTTGAGGTGATTCCTTCCTGTCCCTCAAGCACCTATGCTTTTACCTTGTGTCTGGATCATTAATCTGATTTCTGCCAGATTTCTCTGGAAAATTGTGGGCTGGTATGCCTTTGCATTCATGGCTTTTCAGTGGTGCTAACAAGTATTTTGAGTTTCTTCTGATTTGATTAAATCAAAAATAATGCAAAATTATTATGTCTTATCTCATGTCTGTCATTTATTCCAATCTTTCATGCTACCCTCTTATGTCCTACATCTCATCCCAATTGATGGTTACTTTAAAAAGTAATTTTCTGTTGCTATTAATTTTAGTCTTTACAGGTAAAGCAAAAGAGAACATTTTAAATATTTTTCTAAAATGCCTTATCAGTCACTGCATCACACAGATGCTTTTAAAAATGCTAATGCATGCTCTGGTAGAATTTAAGTAACTGTTATAAACAGTGTTCACTTTTGAACATTGCATTTGTGCATTGGGAGGTAGGGAGAAAGTGGAGGATAGCGCAAACCTCAACACTTCTGTTTATTGTGATACTTATTGATGTTACCAAGGTCAGCTAGAGGGGCCTAAATCTGTTTTGTTTCTCTTAATCATATGGGGCTCTACAGGCTGTTTTTTTCTAAATCCTTAAACAAGAGTTGGAGCCTCTATAAAACCTCTGTATTCTTAAACATGTTTTGCCTGGACCAGAATTTAAATTTTTAAGATACCTATCCTTCAGGACTATTTCTTGGATGAACACCACACTGAGGTTTAAATCTTGTGTTGTCATTGCTGTCTCCTGCTGTCCTGCATATTGACATAATAGTGAGGTCACAGTTTTGAAACCTTTCTGAACTGGGATTTAGGGATGTACTACTAGAGCTGGAAGGAGATACCTATCTAAAGTGCAATTTTTAACCTGGAATAAGTTTCACATGCCTTTTCCTAAATGGCCTGTTTTTTAGAGGAGCTGTGAGAAATAACTACTGTAGTTTTTATAAAATAATCTGAAAGTCTCATTCCTCTAAATCAATTATATGTATCTTTATGCATTCCTAAAGTTTTTGGGATTTATCCATAAACCTTTATGGCCCAGGAGAATTCAATAATCATATTCTTGTCAATCAATAATCTTACATAAGCCACCTGTCTGTGTCTTCCATGTAGGTATTCTTATTGCATTAACTAGAAAAAGCACTTTAAGTTTTTGAGTAAATAGGTTGTTGCAAATCCATTCATAACCTACAGAAGCATCTTTAAACAATCAAAATGTCCATGTATATTTTAAAACTTAGAAATATATTTTATTTAATTTTATCAATAATCAAAATTCTGACATTATCTTTATACCTTACTTGATTTTTCGGATAGCAGCTGTACTTGAAAATATTTGATTTATAGGATACAAGGCTTGAAAAGTGCCTCCTACTGTGTCTTGAAACGCACTTTGTGTTTTAACACTTCCACATGGTTGACAGTATGCTTTAATGCATCTTACATTCTTTGGTTTTTGGAGTCACTATAGACTGTTAATCAAAAATACAGCAAAAATATTTATTTGGAAATAAGTACCATCAAGAATCAAATAATATATCAGAGTTCAGCCTCTGGCAATAGACTGATAAAGGAGACATGAGCTGTATGTGGAGCATTCTACCCAACTGGGATGTTAGGAGCTGAGACATTGTCCCTTTTGTGTTCTACTACCCTGATTAAAATTTAAAGAGAGCATAGTCATATGTAAGCAGTTTATTTAGGAATTTGTAATTTAGACTCTTTTGATATGCATTAAGATCAAAGCAGTCTGTCAGCAAATGCTATCTGGAAGGAGACACTTAAGAGCTAAAAATACTAGTTTGCTGAGGGAAAACCCATCTGGAAAATGCAGCACTGCACATGAGATCAAGTGTGGGATGCAGGAAGAAAACATGTTGGATCATCTTTTTAACTTCTTAGATTCAGCTTTTGCAACAAAAACTAAGAGAGACTGATCCTCTACTGAACCTTGCTTTTGTAACTGAAGGTTCCATTGATGCCTTTGGATTTTGGTTTGCTTGTAAAATGTTCTGGACTAAAAGAAAACTTTACTCTTTAAATCCACACATTTTTATAGCTTTTCACAACATTAACCAGAGGCAGTTGAGCTGACATAATCAAGAGTAATCAAGAGTTGTGAATGTGTTTGGCTGCTGACAGGAGACAGGAATCTCTCTAATAAGCTTTACTGTCACAGAGAATGCACGTAGAGCTCCCATGGTGGAAAACAGAGATTGTATTTTCATCCACCTGATGTCTAGGAATTGCATGATTTTCCTGCAAATGTAAATGATTTACAAGAGAGAGGAACAGCAGGAACCAAAGCTATTCTTTATGAAGTGTGTGTAATTCTCCCTTGTGGATTGGAGTCCTGCAGTTGCAGATGTCTGAAGAGACGTGTAAGTATTGCAGTGGTGTGTAAGTGGTTGCTTGAGCAGATGGTTTGCTGAAGACTTCCAACTCTGTCTTTCAACAGAATGTCTCAAAAAGTTAGAATTTTACTGCTTTTAACATGCATGGACATTGATGCACATATAAACTATGGGTTCCATTTCTATAAGGTCAGTGGGTAGCCAGGTATATTCTGTCCTTTGCTGATGGTGAGTAACTCTACTGGTCCTACTAATCCTGGGCTTGGTTAAATTTCTGCCTTAAATATATGCAATTCAGTGTTTTATTGTGCTGCAGAAATTTTGCTGGGGAAAGATGTGTGGATGTTTTTACACTGATTTCACAACCCTCTTTCCAAATAGGATAGCTGTGCTGGAATGAAATACCTTTATGCCTAAATATGCACTTGCATAACTATGTTGGGAGGGAAAAATAAATATGGCAAATGAACCTTGAAATTTGGTTGCATCTGTTCTCATAAGTCATAGGCATTGGGTTGGTTATTTTGTTTCTCTCTACTTAAATTCTTTATAATATTATGTTTTCTCAAAGCAAAATGTGGGACTTTGTATAGTAACTCTTTTCTGTCTGCAGGTAAATTGAATTTCATCTGAGTAGATTATTGCATGTTTTGTCCAGGTTCAGCAACCATTTTATCCACTGTGTTTCCCAATTACTGTCAAGAAAACAATGAGTAAGAAAAATTAAGTTTATTTACATAAGCCATCATCAGAGGGAGCATCAGTAATGTTCCTGTTTCTCTCTGTCCTGACAAAGAGCAAAGACAAAAAGTTCCTGGAAGCTGTAGGTATGGTGTTGTCTTCACAGGAGTTCTCAATCTATCCATGGTTGCATAACCATTACCTTCCTGGCATTTATAGTTTATTACAGACTTTAGGCATATGATATAAATATGTTAAGTCTCAGTATACACTCATTAAAAGCTGTTCATTTTGTTAAACACAGTATTAAATAACTCTGTGTTTAGATTGTTAGTAATTGCTTTCCTTGGGCTTTTATCGTGCCCTGAAATATGATCCTTTGGGTAAAGTAGAAATAAAAATGGCATTGGTTGTGTCACTTCATAATATAATACTATATTCTTTATTGACATTTTGAAGGTTAGGATATGCACTAGGCAGTTTATCCTGTGTGATGGATATCCTTTTAACACACCTCTCTTCAGGCTAAAGACAGTAGCTGCTCCTTGAATAACAGATGATTCTTTATCTTTTGATGTTGTGCAGAATCCATAAATGAAAGAAAGTAAACTGTGAAGTAAACAAGTAAACTCAGGTGCTGAGGTTAAGGACTGCACTGTCAGCATGATCTGTGGTGGAGCACTCCAGTGTGCTGCCCAGGGGGGTTTCCTGAACTGAAAAGCCCTCAGGGAACTCCATGAGGAGGTGAATTGGTTGAGGAGTATTGAGGAGTATCCAGGAGTCCAAGAGAGAAATGGATTACAGGAATTACACCCTACCTTCCCTGGTAGAGACCTTTCAGGCAAACAGGGCACATGACACAGAAGATTCCCTGTCATCTTTCCACCTGACTGAACGTGTGACTTAAGGGATGGGGGCAATGGTGACAAGTTCCTGCCTGTTGCAGCATTTGCGTCTCCTCTGCCATTTCCCCAGCTTCCCCACTTTGTCACTATTAAGAGTTTTAGAATTATAGATATAGCTACTGCTGCATTTCTGAGAAAAAATATCAAAAATCTGCTGAAAAATCTCTAAAACTTTGGGGCTTTCTATGTATCAATCATAATTAAAATGCATGGAAGACAGTGTTAGAGAGATATTGTTTCGATTGTTTAAGATGCCTCAGGTAACACAAAGTAGCTTTATACTTTCAGTAATTTTATCAAGTCTAGCATAATAATAACTAAATATGTCAAACCTTGATCCTTGATTTAAGTAATTGTATGCAAAATAGCTGCTGTTCTTAGCTGTGTTTTAATAACATGCCTGCCAGTACAAAGCAGAGGTCAGTGAGCAAGATGGTTTCATTCAACCTTGTGGGACACGGTGTTGGGGATTATTAGCAGGAGTGAAGCACATTATAAACAAACCACTGGAGCTGTTGCTGTCCTTGTGACATTCTCAAAAAATGCTACTAATGGCAAATTGCATACAGTTTAGCTAGAATAATGTTTTATCTCCTGGATAGTTTCTGACAGCATATATCAAAGCAGTATTTAAATTAAAACCAAACATGTTTCTCCCTGATAAAAAGTACACCTAATCTCACAGCTTCTAGAAAAATTTCTGTCTTTATTGACTTCTTGAGATGCACAGCTGTAGTGCAGCTGCTTTCATTTTAAAGCTACAGGAACCCAAACCACTTTCTCTCTTCAAATATTTGAACACAATGTATGTTCTTGTCTCATCAAAATACAGCAAGCATCCCCAGCTTTGGATTTCATATTTGCATATGCAAGGAAAAAAAAAAATCTACAGCTTCTCTTCCTGTTACTTAAAACTTCTATAGGTATGTATTATCAGTATTTTCCAGCATTAAACTACCACTTCTTCAAAATTAACATTTCATCTACTCAGTTTATTCTTTATTCTTGCTGCAAAAACATTGTGGATATGAAGTACTGTCTTAAGTATCTTCAGCCTTTTCTTTGCAGAGCTGCTGTGCAATGAAAATTACCGGGATCTATGCAATATTCATTAGTGCTATCCAGTAGCAGTCAATATCAGCTTAGTTTTGCTACTCTGCCTCTTGGAAATTTGGCAGGAGGTAGACATGTTGTCCCTCCTCTTAGTGCTATAATGCTCTTTTCTGCATTTTCTATAAATATATATACATATTTGACAGAAAAGTAGGAAGTATTCATTCACACAATGAATAACTGATCATCGACGTCACACTTCCTCAGCCTAATGGATACCACAATTGGCCAGTGTTTTGCATATGTGATAGGGAAAATAGGTGTTTTGGTCTTTTAGAAACTGATTAGGAGCAGAAACTTGTAATTGCATTTTTGTTTTGTATCAGTAATCTGTCATTCTTAGAAGTTGCTGCAGATTCAATTGCCTTGCCATAACTTTGTGTATACAGAATGATATGTTTGTTGGTTTACTATTCCAGTGTATATATACACACTGTTTTCCTTAGAAGTATTTACAGCATGTAGCAAGTCTGATGAAGAATATGCAAGCAAATAGCAGGGTAATTTTTATGACAATGTATGGTAAACAAATTCAATGAAATTATAAGCAGCTTCTAACACGTGTCTGTTTTGGAATGAAATGGCAACTGTCACTTACTTTTAACATCATTCTCAGGGAGGACTATGTGGGACAGAATGTAGAGCTTTGAAATTTTGGTAAGTAAATGCCAGGGATCAAGCCACAGGAAACATACTTTTTGTTTCAGATGAAGTTTCCAATTACCGGATTATGTCAAATAACAGTATATTAGAAAACCAACTTTGTAGAATACTGTTTATTAAGTAGGATTTTGCTTTACCAATACTTACACTTAAAATTATGAAAGGTTAAAATATTTGTGAGAAACCTGGTAATAATAACCTTATTTTATTGGAATAACTAATACTGTTGCTGAATTTTTCTGAGCTTTCCACGTGTCTAATCTTTCTGGCTTTTCTTTCCAATTTGACAAATGAGGTCACAGAAAAGCAAGGAATTCTAAAAATGGTGTTTATTTATTGTAGAGTTACTAAGTATATACCATATATGCTCTGCATGCTTGCTGTTGCTGATTAAGAAATTTGATGCTGGAAGACAATCTCTTTGGACAATCAATATACAGAAAATGGGACTTGTGAGGGAAAATCTGAAAGTTAACTATGCACAGTTTCATATTTGTTGTGCCTAGTTGGTAATTGCACTTTGCCCTTCATTAATCTCATAGTTTTCCACCTTCCTGTGAGTATCCTAAAAAAAAGGGACTGACAGGAATATGAAGACTACAGTTACATATCAAGAGATTTTGTAATTGGGCCCTGTGCATGAAATTCAGCACTCAAGAAGATACAGAAACCACAGAAATATAAGAGGGCTGCCTAGGCTAACTGACTGGTGTAGTAATTTTTATTGCATGTTAGAGAACCTGTCTAATATGTTTGATTTGGATCATAAGATACAGCTTGAGATATGAGTTTATACTGAGGGGAAGAGAAAACTCAGTAGGAAATTATTATTGAATACTGAGTAACAGTTACTGGAGCAAGTTTAATAAAGTCTTACAATTATGGTAATACTATTAAATCCTACTCAGTCATGCTACTGGGCTCATGTTTTTTCCCTGTATAAAGGCTCAAGGTATAGGTCTGTCAGTCACATCTCTGTCTAAAGTGAATTCTGTTAGAGACAGTAAATCTGGATGCTTTTAATGGCTCTAAACTACATCTGTTTCCCTCGCTGATGACTTCGCTGGTTTTGCTGCTGTTTGTTGGGCTGCCAGCTTAGTTCAGCTCAGTGTGCCTCTGACTGCAGCCATGAGATGTTCTATGCTTTTTGCATAGATTCAGAAAGGACTCGAGGAAAAAATCTATTCTTAGAACTGGCTCTTGTAAAGACTATACCTTACAATATAAAATCAATGCAACAAAGGTCTGACTCTAGGGAGAATCATTTAAATAATCTGTCAGCTAACAACAATCAAAGAGAAGGATGGGTGGAATGTATTCCTCTGCATATCTGTCATTTGTAGATCTACCAATTCTGAGCCAGTTGGTGTAGAGCAATTACTACATAAGCTTCAGTATTAAGTTGGAAAACTTTCCAAAATACAAGGAGAAGAAAAATGGTGAGCATTTTATGCAAGGAGGAATTAAGGCTACATTTGGTGTGTTAGATTTTTTAAATTAGGCTCATATGTTCCAGAGTACAAGCTTGTTTATGTGATGTTCTGCTATTGGAGCATGGCTTTCCTGGGCATTAAGCCCTGGCATGAAAGGCACTAGAATAGTTTGGAAATTAGGAGAAGCAAATGGTGACACAGTGGATGTTCATTTGTGCATAGTCTTTCTTAAATGGCTCCTATGAAGAGACTGATGCAACGTAACAGAAACAACATGAAAGGAGAAGAGTTGACCTTCCCAAAAACGGAACTGGTAAATACAAGTGTCAAAATTAATTTTTTCTTCTTTGGTAGTCAGATTGTCTGGTTTTAGATACAGTATATTTTTCAAATAACTTAAGAATTTGTAAGTGACTGGCCTGCCAGCATGTCTCAGCTCTGAGGACAGCAGTTTTCAGGCTTATTTGTCCCTAGCCGTCTGCTGAGATTTCATGCTTTCTTTTCAGGACATATATTGCTTGGCATGTTTCCCCTTCTTGACTTCTGCTACTGGTTTAAACCAGATGGGCCACAGGTAATTAGTTTGGCTTCATGGAAACTATGTAGGCTACTCCATGGCAAGCTCAGACCCCGTGTTTTTCCCTATTTGGAGAGCAAGGACTGCAAAGGCAACAGCTGGGATGGGATGTGTGAATTAAAGAATAGTGCCAGCCCTTAATATTCTGCAAAAAATTCATTAGGTACAGAGATACCATTCTGCTTCCTGATAACAATATAGCAAGTTTTCACTTGTCAGTCTCTTGAAATTCACAGTACCCCTGTGATATGAAGCACTTGGAGTGTATGAAGGAACCACTCGCAGGACTTTTGTGTTGTCAATCTGTAGCACTCAGTTATAATTTTCTTCCTCATCGAGTTGTCTAGATTTTGTTCGTTTTAAAATACCTATCTTAATCTTTCCTATCTGAGAATTTGGTAGTCAATTTTGCCAGTGAGAAAATTTGAACGCTGTCAGTAATGTTATTTGTGGTTTTCAGCAGAGATGTTTGTTTATTTAAATTGTGATCTTTTCTGTGCACAAGGGACCGATAGTCCTTATGCTCTGAAGGTGACTGAGTGTCAACATTACTATCATGAGATAAGTGCTCCAGACAAGGACAGTGCACAAGTAGAGTTGCAGGTTTTTACTTTTGAATAAGCTACTGTTCAGAATAGTAGTATAGTATTGGAAGGTGCAAATTTAAAAAAAAAAAAAAAAAAAAAAAAAAAAAAAAAGTCAAAATAAACTATAACTACATCACTTTTACCAGAAGTTTATCCAACAAACTCTTAAAATCTACAAATGAATGGAAATCAAAACTCCCAGACTACCTACACCTCTAGAGATTCTCCCCAATGTCTAGCCCAGATTTGCTCAAGTGATTGTCTTGGGATATTCAGACTGCTCCAGCTCATTACAAATGAACTACTAAACTGTTGTGTTTCCATTAAAATTCTCCTTTTAATTTCCTCATTCTTTTATAATTTGTGTCTCTTGGGATAATGTTTCTCTGACTTATTAACACTAAGGTGTCCCTTCATATTGCGCGAGCAAAATGTGAATTGGACATGTTAAGATGTGCTTTAGATGGGAGGGAGGGAATCTCCTGTTTTTGTTTCTGCCTTCATCTGTTCCAGCACTTTAGTGTGTGAAACTGGGAGAGTGTTCTCTGAGTAGAACCAGATGAATAGCCATGACTAGAAGAGTATATGTGACCAGAAGTGATTGCACTGGTTTTATGGAATCAAACCTTTCAGTTTGATTTTAAATTCTATTTGAAGAGGAATAAGGCTTTCATACATAGATTGTTACATACTTTAAAAAGTGAGGAGGAGAAACTTATAATAACTTGGCATTTGTGTTATTTGTTTCTCCTGAAATGAACTGACCTTAATACTGTGGTACAATGGACGCTTTTTGGGTTGAAATATCCTGATTTGTCATATTGATCTGGGTTTGTAGGCCACAAGATCAGATACTGCATTTGGATCATGCTTCACCTGTTGCAATATTTTGGCCTTAGAAAGGAATTAGAGAAAAAGAAATCTGTATTTCAAAGGCTGTAAGATACTACATTTACAGTAAACGTGTGCATTTTCTGAAATGCCTGAGTAACATGCATCTCTGCAAAAGCTTTGATCTATTGTCTGGGAGGATGTGCTCACAAAGGGAGAGAGGTCAGAGGTGGAGAACATGCTGTGGTTTTTACAATCTTCATTCAGCTGCATGGAATTCATCCCCCACTATGAAGTAAATCGGCTTTTGTCTACCTGAAGATCTCTCTTTTGTTGGTTAAACATTCAGTATGGTCATGTTCTTTTGACAGCAGGGATTAGATCTGTAATTATGTTCATGGCTTTGAACAGCAGTATTGTTTCAAAGTCCTGTTGCTTACTTGGCTGCTTCATACAGTGTTGTTGTAGACAGACCTTAATTCTGTTTTTAACCTGATTTCTGAGGTAATAAGGTGTCTGTAAGCTTTCTCTCCTACATTTTTCATCTCTCTGCTAAAGCTTTTTTGGCTTTTGACCAGTTTCAAGTCACATTGACATAGGCATAGAATTTTAATAATCAGGTTCCTGTTACTTCATGAAAATATGCAGCTGGACAGATGGAGATAAAAAATACTTTTTTTCCCCAGGACTCAGCTGCAAGAGGGCATTGTAAATGAAACATCAATAGGACACCAGAAATGTAGTTGCAAAACATCCATGGAAACCATGCTCCATGTAGAATTATTTTCTAAGTACTGATAGTGGAAAATTACTTAAGTGAGCTGTCATCCTGAGAGTTTTGAAAAACCTAAAATAAGAAAGGGCAGTTACAAAACTGTCAAGAGGATTTTTGCAGAAAAGGAAATGGTTTCAGATTGAACTTGGTTACACATTTGACTGTTTAATTATCAGTGCCTATAATTGTGTGATGAACAGGGTAGACATTTAGCTCGCTCTTCTGTTTTCTATAGAACAGACTTCATGCAGGAAGAAACAGTGAATTTTTATTCAGTTATTGTTCATTAACTGAATTCAGTGGTCTGTATTCATAAAATGCAATAGCTTTACATTGTAATGCTCCTATCTGCAACAAGCTATGAAAACCAATAATATCTCGTGGTAAAGAAAAATTTGCAAACAGTAGCTTTACAGAAAATTATACATGACAAGAAAATTAAGTCATTACTGAGCGGCTGACTTCTGAAACAGAATCATAGTGGAAACAGAAAATCAATCAGTTTTCCATTATGAAGGCTATTCAAAGATGAGGATACAGGAAACTTCTCTTTTATAATGGAGGGTGAAGGTGAGGTAACCCTACAAGAATGCAGTTTGAACTGCAGGGATAGCAGTCAGTTAAAAGACCTTTTTTCTCCTTATTTCATTTTGGGCGTAATTGTAGCAAGACAAGAAGTAATTGAGAATGAAGATTCGTTTGAAGGTAAATGAAAGCAGCTTTCATTGTTGAAGTATTTTTTCCGGTCTTTCAATATGAAAGACTACAAACTCAAAACCTTACAAAAATTCTTGTCAGTAAAGCATTAAAAAGATTTTTGAGACGTATGACTGTATGTAATTTGGAAGATTCGGGTAATAAACCTTCCAGGCTGTGAAACAAACCCCTCTATATTTATTTTAGATCTGAAAAGATAGAATAGTAAAAAGAGACTGTGGAATTCTAAGCTGTGTATGTGGAAATACCAAGGAAAACAGGTGGTTTCTTTTAAGTCTGTGATGTTGTCCCCATAATAGGGATTTTCATGTGGCAGTGTGCCATTGGGAAATGTTGACAAATTCTCAGGAATGTGTGCAAATAAGACATGCTCTCAGGGGAATCATCGTTCTGTGAGTTCTGCCAAGTTGCCATTGCTCTCTTACTTGAAGGGGAGAACTTGCAGAGATTATGTTGTATTCCTGAGGCTTTTAATGGGAAGCATTTCTGTGGCTGTTGTGTAAAGCAGCTTCTTTACTGTTTGTTAAAAGGAAAATATGTCACAGAATAAAAAATGTCCACTTAAGGTAAAACAGCAATGAACTGGAAAGGAAAACTCTCATTTTCTCTTTGCAGTGTGTTTTTGTTCTTCCACCCCCTTTCTGCACATACAGCAGTCCCATGCTCTGTTTTCTATCCTTAGTGTTAATCATTTCCCTGCACTGATAATTTCTACTTGTAGAAATTTTTGTAAAGATTTTGTAGAAAGCCACCTCTCTGAATTCCTGTTGTATTGTGCCTTATCCCTTAAATATTGAGCAGGAGTGACAGATATTTTTAAGATTAATTCCAGATATGCATTTTACAGGGCTAAGTCCACATTTCTTACACATTTTAATAAATATTTTAAAATACTATAAGGAATAGATATTGTATCCATTAGAAAGTCTTGTTGGTCCAAGGAATTTAAGTGAGTGTTTACATGTGGCTGATATTTTAGAAATATAATCCTACAGATTTTTCTAGAAAACAGAAAATTGAAAAATATGAGATAAATATAATTTTATATTAACAGTTGTTTCAAACCAAAAATGAAGAAAAAAATAAAGCTTCATTTCTTTGAGAGAGGCTTTTCCTTTTCAATAGCAAGGAAAACACATTCACCAGAAAGTGTTAGTTTAAAAATATTAATTATATAATTTAGAGGATGCAATTTGATTTTCCTTTTACTGTAGAATTTTATATCATCCTCATTACCAGTGTCTGAGCATTTTCAAGACACTCTTTAAGCAACAGAACTGATACCTTTCACACTTTTGATGTCTTTTCTTATGGAGATTTGTTTATGCACTTCATACTTTACATTGGTATAGTCTTGTTTAGGTATTTCCCCTGCCTCAAATGTGCTTGCCAGGCAAAACCACATATGCTGTGCTGAAATTAGACCATGAAGTGTAAGATGAATTTTTGGATCCTGAATTATCAATCAGAAAAGTAGGTTGAGTGATGATTCAAGTCTGAACACTCTTCCTAGCTTTGCATTTGCTTTTTACAAGACCATTTATCATTGCCAGAGAAGCTCTTTCACGAAAACATGGAAATCATATTGTGTAAAGAAGACATAAAAATACAACATAATGCCTGGTTGCATAGGTTGAGACATAGCATTGCTTTGCCACATTGAAACTGCTTTGAAAGGGGCTAAAAACCCCAGTGCTTTCTCAATGATAGTGCAAACCAAACCTGTAACTATGAGACATTGCCTGAGTAAATTTAAGGCCTATTTAATAGTAGAGAACTGTCAAATATCCCAGATTTTTTAAAAAATTATGGTTCTTGTTAATAGTGTTAGGCAATGGTTTTCAGGAATCCCAGAAAAATCAGTCTTGCCCTTTTGTCTTTCCTTTCTTCCCAGTGTCTGTTTCATTGGGGTACACATAGAAGAGCAGGCTTGGTTGTAGATTCAACTTGTATAGTTCAGATTTTCAGTTGACTATCATTCACATTCATGTATTTTGTTCAATCCAAATTACTGAAAACCCCCATGGATGTTGAATAGCAACAGCTGATGCTAGCAGGAATGCCAGGGAATTTCAACCCTTTGAGGATATTCATAGCTGAAACTGGTTTCATCCCAATGCCCTGTGCTCTAGTAGGGTCAGGGCAGTGTCACCAGGCTCATCACTTGTGTGACCTCCTCAGTCCCCCTGCACCATGGAACAGTGCTGCTGCCCCAGGGAGTGAGTCCTGGCATGGGACAATCCAGGGAGCTGAAGCTCCAGGGCTGGGGATTGAGGGGCTGGGGGTACCAGTTGTGCTATCCAGGGCATCCTTTCTCCATCCTGTCTTCATTTCTTCTCCACCCCTCCTGCATCATTATCCTTCTCCCAGCTCTGGGAGGGTTTCACAATCTTGGGAGAAGAGTTTGGGTCTGGTTTTGCAAATGGGCTGGGAGGAACCCTGACTTGCTCAAGACCAGTGAAATTCTAAGAGCAAATTTGGAGAGCAAACTCAATTGTTGCTCTCGCCTCTCCTTCTGCAGTGTCTCTAAATCTTCTTTATAAAGTTTTAAAATTAAACAAGCCATGTTAAAAAAATAATCCCAAGTACAAGTGGAACCTGCCCCAGTTTAGCAGACTGGAAATATTCAGCAAACTCATAACTGAGTTATGCCGAGTTCTCTCCAAAACAGTGGGATTTAGACTCGAGTGTTTTAGCAAACTAGGGTAAACTCTAAATACAGGCTCTTTTTTTTTGGTCTTTATGGAGGTTGAAACCTTAGGAGAAGGTTCTTCACCCAAAGGTGATTAGGGACAGGCTCCCCAGGGAACTGGTCACAGCACCAAGCCTGACAGAGTTCAAGATGTGTTTGGGCAATACTCTCAGGTACGTGGGGAGATTGTCAGGCCTGTCCTGTGGTGGGCCAGGAGTTGGACTTGCTCATCCTCTTGTGTCCCTTCCAACCCAGTATATTTGATGATTCTATGTATAATGCACAGTGCTAATAAATGATGATGAAGCTTCTGCCACTTCACTATTTTGGAAATGGTATTCAAAGTTTGGAAGAATGACAAGCTTTTGACTTAGGCTTGGAAAGTATTGCTTTCATGGACTTTGATATTCTGTGCCAAGTTTCCTGACTTTTTTGTGCTGGATTTCTCAACCAAGTAGTCAGTAGAACATACTTGCCCTTGAGTTAAGTTTACGTAAATATCAGAATGACTGGAAAACCTCAAATCTGAAGAATAATAGCCATTGAAAAAATATTTAGGTTTTATCCTTGAGTGCCAATTTTCTTGACTCAGAACAATTCTAAAGGCATGAATCAAATAGTCCAGTGGAGTTTCCAGTTTTATTCCAGTGGAGTTTCACAAAGTGCTTGACTAGAGCAGAGTTGACTGGTGGTACTCATTGAACTGGTGAGTGGTGCTTGTTTTTTTGAAGAGTGCTGCTGTTTTAACACTATACATTAATAGACAAAGTATATTCAGTGCTGCTGGGATTGTTCCAAGTTGGAAATTTGTGCCCTTGTCTCTCAGATGGCATTCCTTTGTAACAGAAGTAGTTGAGTTTCAAAATTGCTTTGGAGAAAATTATGGCAATATCCAATTTAACCTGTGGGTTTCTTCTTAAGTTACACATGCAAATTTCATTAAAGTACTACCTGGCTAAATCTATAAAGCAATCCAACTTGCCCTAATACCTAATACACATTATAATTACTTTTTATGTTTTTCCCTTCCAAGAGTAATCACAATCAATTTACTGAAAATGTGTTTTGATGGAGTTTGCATTGGGAAATTGCTTTGCCTACAGACATCCAAGTTGCCATGACATTGTTTCAAAGATGTATTTATTATTTTAATTCTTGTAGAACAACAGTAGTTTGCAATTCCAGTACATCACAAGCAGATGTAAAAAAACCTGAGATTCACTAGTAGGGTTCAGAAGTGAAGATTTTTTTAAATTTATTACAACCCTTGAAGGAAAAGAATGGGATTTCTCCTTCCTGTGACCAGTATATCACTGGTTCTGAAAATCTGACAGGCATGTTATGTGATTTAATCTGCCCTACTTTGTAACCTGCATTTTGTTCACCTCTTTCCTTATGCAGTGGAACACAGAGAGTCCTTGTGAACTGATAAATGAACACTGTTATGCTCTAGTGATCCATGCAGCACATATTGTTGGATGTAGAATTTGCACACCAATCCAAAAGGGATAAAGGTCAAAATATGTGATTTTTCTGTTTATTACTTGCATCTGTCACTGAGCATCTTTTTGGTTTTTACATTTAAGATGGAACATGAGTGGTTTTAAAAGCATGCCTTACCTAGACAAGGCTTGGCTTCTAATTTCTAGATCAAGTAGCAGTTTCTGGTACTATTGGAAAAAATCTGGGTTCTCCAGTCTCTCCCCTCTCTAGAGGAATCGTGTACAGTCCTGTAAGAATGCCTCTTAAATGACAGAGATGCATCACAGAGTTTGTAGCTGTTAAATTGCATTTTTTCCCCTTTTCTTTTCTTTTCTTTTCTTTTGCAATGTCCACTATGTACACTGCTCTCTGATTATTTGGGACAATATCCTGCTTCTCTACCCATTTGTCTCATGTTAATATGCTTCAGAGGCTTCTGGTTGAGGACAGGGTTCTTCTGGCAGTAACTTCTCCATTTTAGTCCAGTCCTATCTTTGCAATGTGATTAAGGTTGCCTTATGTTGCCTGCTGTGCTGTTTGTGCTGCTATTTTGAAATTACAAATTCTCTTTGAAACAGATTCAATGTTTTCAGGCAATTTTTGAGAATTAATTGTTTCCATCTGGAATGATTGAAGGAAGTCAATAGCCTCTCTGGGTCCAAAATAGACAAAATATACACCCCCTCACCCATAAGATAAGGTGGATATTAATCCAGGTCTATATTTTGTAAATCAAGAATAAGCAAGAAAAGGGGGGAAGAATGGTTTTCTGTATTGCATACCAAGATATGCTGAAAGCATAACTTGACTTTTGTCTAGAAAAGGTCATAGAATGGATTTCTTCTTTCTTCTCCCCTGCCCAAAGAACAATATGGATCTGTTTTTGTCTAAAGCAAACAGGTTTTCTTTCTTAAGTATGGTATAAACTGAAATTTTGAGGTTAATAAAAAAATTACATTTGGTTTATATTTTTCTATTAACAGCTGCACCCATCCATTTATTTAAGTATGCCTCAGAGAACTTAGTTTTGTAAGTGTCAAAACCAGTTCAACAGCCCAAGCAATTACAGGTTTTGTAAAAGCTTTTAGAGTTCAATTGATTGCTACCTAAGGCAGTTTACTTAGTCCACAGCCCTTATAATCACTATTGTAGCCATACTGGAAATGCTTCTTTGATAAGTATGCTGTGAAAGTATGATTCTTCCTACTGGCCACCTACACAGCATAGAAATTTTTTTTTTTTTTTAGCTGTTTATTACAAAAATGGCACTGAAATACATATTTTATTTTTTTTTGCCACCTCAGAATGAAAGATTTTTTCCTACGTGATCAAATGGTATGAAACCCAAAGGAGAGAATAAGCCTGGTTGTTGTAATAATTTATGTCTTCTTGTTTCTGTTTTGCTTTGTTTTGAAAGGACCAACCAGCCAGGAATGTTCACAAAGAAAGAATTTGATCAGTTGGCCTCAGCAATTGACAGCTTCAGCCTCATGACTTACGACTATTCAGCACCTCATCGGTAAGACTCCATCTGACATCAGAAAGATCTTTGAAGGAGCTGATTCCCACTTAGATCTGTCAAATCTATAGTAAAAGTTCATTTTTTTTCTAGAAAAGTGGATAATGCTTTGTACTTGTATGATACTAAAGTTCTTGATTAGTATTTAAAATAGACCATTTTTCCAGAAGCTGATAACTCAGTACATTTTTAACAGGAATGTGTTTCCAGGGTTTGGATATTAAGAAAGACTTTGTACTCCAGCTAAAAAGGCATCCTTTAAAACGATAACCTGACATACTTTTCCAGGCCAGGTTCTTTGTTTTGAGTTATTTAGCCCAGTTCTGCAGGATAGGTACACTTATAATCTACTAATAATAACATTGTCAAACGAATCAGCTTTAAACAATTGATACATGGTTTGCCTTTATATATGAGTTTAGTTCCCAGCAACATTGCTCTGCTGTATTAGCATGTTGAGTTTTAATAGCACAGGTATCATGAAGGCTTTGAGGCAGATAATTAGTAGGGAGTAGCAGATGTTGATTTTTGTAAGACTGGGATATACTCTTCCTGTTACCATGCTAGTGAGTGATGTTAATGTTTGAGAGAGAGCCTGCTCTCCTCTCCAGTGAGGTAGCAATGGAATGAGCACAATATCCTGATGTTGCATACATGACAATTCAATTACTCTGTGTATTAAAGCTATACTTTTTTTCTTCATGTAGCTTTTTGTTAGGTACTTAGTAGGTTTTTCCCATAAATAAATGTTATACAATCATTGAAACTTTTCTTTCTTACCAATCAGTAATTTTATAGTTCCTTCTGCAAGTAAATGGTAGATTTTGTCCCAGTATATTTTGCCAGTTTGCAGTAAAAATGTTGAGGAAAGAAAACATACAGAGTTTTGAATTATAGCATAGGCATTGTGCAAGGCCCAGTAACAATGTGCTAGGGGAAACCTTTTCTTACCCCTAGGAATGAATTCTCTGTCCCTTCACCTTAGAATTGAAACAAAAAGTCAAGAGTGGGGCAATCATATTTTGTCTATCAGCACTTCAAGCTACTGAAGAATGTGCATTTAACCTTCATAGAATTGTAGGGTCATCTTCACTGATTTTTTCTGTGCCATAATTTGCTCTTTACAATTAAACTGGTCAAAAAGAGAAGGCTAAGTATGAACATGTACTTTTTCTGATCTGTTTGATTTTGGCTAACCTGACAGACCTGGTCCAAATTCCCCCCTTCCCTGGGTACGAGCTTGTGTTGAGCTACTGGATCCTGATTCAAAATGGAGGAAGAAAATACTTTTAGGACTGAATTTCTATGGCATGGACTATTCTGCTTTGGGAACCTCTGGGGAGCCAATCCTTGGCAGCAGGTATGACTTCTCTGGATATTAAGTACTTCTGAATGGTATATTCTCACAAAAATTAGAAATTCACAAGTATTCTTGTTTAGAATTATGGATGAGTTAGAAACACAAAAATGGCAAAAAGTGATAGATCTGTACATCAAATAGTAGCTCACCATTTAGAGTAAGACCTGTAACTTATTTTCCCTGTACAGAAATGCAGATAGATGGCACAGTTATCCTGTCAGAACTCTTATGCAAAAATGGTTTGTGTAGTTTTCCCTCTTTCCTCTATTCATGCTTGTACATGCAGGTTGCCATCTTTGTGTTAAAAATATTCAGCAGTATTCTCTTATGCTCTGTATCATTTTGGGGGTTCCTGCAGTTGTCCTAATGATACTTTCTCTCAGCTCCTGAAGTTGTTACCTGCTATTTTGAAATTTGATACTGATTTCCAACAACAAAATGCCACCAAGTTTCTTTTTGGTAAAAAAAGCTGCAATAAGCTCACCTGGAGACAAAAATCTATAACAAGATAAAGGGAAATATTCCAAAGCCAGCTTGAAATTTTATATTGATTCTCAGAGGAAAATGGTTGTTTTTACTTTTGGGTAATAACTACCTGTAATAACAGTGAGCTTTGCAGAAGTACAGTCAGGGTATGGTACATTAAGCCAGTAGAAAAACAAGAAAAACACAGTGAATTTGAAAGGAAAATCAGGTTTGTTCAGAAATTTGTTATTAAATTATAGAACAGAATGAAGCCCAGTAGAAACAAACCTAAAGCACACAAGGTCACTTTTCTCACTTTCACAGGTTACTAAGTTCATTACCCCATTAAATTTGAGTGTAATAACAAATTGCGGTTTAGACACTGAAATACTGAGGTAGACTGTGTAAGGTAAGGTTGAATTTTTGTGTCCATGCCTACAGTTACACAAACACTCTGTTAACGTTCCACCTGCTTCTGCTCTCTCCCTGCTTCTCCTTTGCTCTTTGCAGGAATATAATACTGCAGACAGAGTTTTCTTCCAGTGCTGATCTCTGAATCTGACTGAATAACAGAAAAATTGAAAATAAAGCCATTGTTTACAATAAAAGGTATTTAGCAAGTATTCCAGAATGACTTCTTTAAAGTTAGTGGTGGTGGTTAGGCAGGAAGAATACTCAATAGCCAAAGCACTGTAAATTTACAGACTTAATTATACAAGCTCAGCAAAATTATGTAGCTTCACTGAAATATTTGCAACTCCTTTTGCAAGTGGAGTGTAGTACTATCTAGCAGAATAAAAGATTCTTACTTTTTTCTGATCAGCAACTTTTGAAATTAAGTTTCCACTTGGAAAACACTGTGCACTAGGATGGCATCTACTTTTCATAGATTCTTCTGGACTATATTGTAGTATTAATTCATGCTACTTTTTAATTAATGGCAAAAATATCCTAGCCAAGAATCATGTCTGATTACTTTAAGTTTTACTGCAAAAGGCTATTTACCTGTATGTAGGACACTGGTGCACAATATGGTTCTGTTAACATATTCTTCACTGACAGATCATGAGATTGAAGATTTCCAGATATTTATCAGAAGCAAGGTTTTGGACAAAGTCCTTAAAAGGCTTTGAATTTATACATAAAACACATAAATTCTCCCTTTGCTGTGTTACCTGTTGGTCAATGGTTATGTTTATTTTTTCAGAAATGTAGCTCTAAGCATCCATAGGTGTATATGTCATATAGTAATGTAAAAGTAGAATAGATTCAAGATAAATTAGCTTCAAATTAGGCCAGACTTCTGACATAAAGAAAACAGAAAAAAAAGGGGTTTAGTGTAAAATAAGCTTGCTGCCACTTAATTGGTTTCAGGCTATTTGTAAGGAAGTCCTTTGACCAGCAAAAGGTGCTGAAGGATTGAATCATTTCACCTTTAAGGCACTGTCTGTATGTTTTAGTGATAGTGAAGCTGAGCTAAAGTACTGATATTAAAATTAATTCAAAGTCTATTCAGTTAAGTGCAGTCTGGTGTGTGTCAACTTCTTTGTTGTAATTTTCTGCTCAAGTTTTTGCATCTAAAATTTATTGCAAGTACAAGTCTCCAGCATGTCAGTGCCTTTGGCACACAGTAAGGTGCACAATTTCTTGTTGAAACATATTCATTAGAATCTGATCCTCTTTAAGAGGAGAGATGGAGAATTACAAGATTCAGTGGCAAACTGTGTATTTCAAGCTGTTTGATGTCAATGTATTATGCACCTTAATTGATTATTAGTAAAGTGTAAGCATAGAATTGCATGCAGAATGCAGAAATCTGTGCTACTCTCGTGTTTGTTTTACTTTAGGATAGGAATTACATGATGAAAATAGATGCTGAACATACCTAGATTTTGTTCACTACATATTTTTTTTCAGTCCAGAAATTTATTTTATTAATAGAACTTAAAATAGAACTCCTATTTGCATAGCATATTATTTGGCAGTGCTTTTTTATTGCAGAATGGAATCTAAAGGTAGAAGTACTTGCAAAGATATACAACCTTTTCATGTAATATCCTTTTTTCTTCATACACACCATAAGAAGTAATAGGTATATATGTATATGCTTGCATGTATATATATCTATATAGATACATCTCAAGATTAAATGAAATGAAAACAATTTTTCTCTTACAGCAGCACAATGCAGTTTGTCCTTGGGTGTTGTTACAATGAGAACTACAATTTATATTTGCAGCAACAATTTGTTTCCTAAAGCCCAGCCACAACTATTACTTATTAATATAATGAGTCAGTCACAGAGATTACAGCACTTTCTGGTGCTTTAATCAACCAAGTACTGTTTGGTTAGCTGCAGGGAAGCTTCATTTCTGTGTGTAATTTCATTGTGACATAATTTTTGTGAAATCTTAACCTGGAAATAAAGGTACTCTGTTTGAGATTCTCAAAATCATCTGTAGTGCTTCTGGCAATGTTTTCTGCCCTCTGGCTGTCAAGAATCAGGTGTATGAATTGTTAAGATACAGAGATGCAGTCATTCTAACTTTTCACTGTACTAAAATCCTGTCAGAACATAACCATCTGGTGCTGCTGACTTTCTTTTCTAGTGATCACCTTGTTCTAGCATGTCCTATGTTGATACTGTGACCTGACAGTATTTCCTCTTCACCTCACAAGTGTATGTCTTGGGTAAATAATTTTTCAGTATACTCTGAAGCTGAAGAAATGGGTTACCCTTTCTGAGAGATCTTTGCCTTTGAGTCTTTTTTGGGACCTGCAGTAGGTTAGCAAGCCTCTCAATCTAATGAGCTGTCTTCTAATGTACTTTTTCTGCCTTTAGCTATCTGTTCTACAGAATCTCTCTTAATCATTGGGACATTACATTTCACTTGCAGTTTTGTTTTGCCTTCTCATTACACACAGCAGTGTAACCGTGTTTTTCATTCCATGCCATCTAAAATCTATATCCATTATGACCCAGGCCAAAAGGGAACTGATCAACTTCCTTCCTAGCTGTGATTAAAAGCAATATAAATCAAAGGCTGTCATGTGGCAGTGGTGTCACTTACGTTTAATAAATCAAAATTCTTTATTGAGCACCTCCCTGCTAAGTTTCATGTGATTTTCATAGTGTTGGAAGAGGGAAGATACAACCTCTAATGTTCCAGCTGGCTCTGTGTAACTTTTGAATATATTTTGTATTCAAGCTGCTTTTGTTCCAAATGTAGCCATTGAAAATAGATATGTGAATAACTCCATTATTTTGAAACTATGATGTATGTGCTTACCTTTCATTTAAAGTAATTTGAATGAGGACTTATATGTTAAACATTTAAGATTGATATAATAAATTGTCAGCTGAAGCAAGGGAGAAACTAATTTTACAATGCATTGTGCTGTTCAGAGATACAAAATAAGATGACTTGCAATCTATTTGAGGATGCAGAGTTCTACAGAGAATTTCATTGGCTGCCTGCCATTCTGTAAATACCACATAAAATGTGGTACTTAGAAACAGAGGTGAACTTTTTCTCTGAATTATCATGGCAGTGTTTTCAGAAGCAGCAGTTTAAGATTTGAGCCAACTGTGACTCATGATTTTGTCTTATAGAAGTTAGCAAAAAGCTTGTGTCAGAAACTCTTTTACTCTTGTAACTGCTAAGCTTTTACAACATTTCTCTTTGTGCTGTAATTACCTCAGGATTTCTATTACTTTCCTGTATGCCAGGATTCTGTATCCTGATTCAATCTATTTTGTTTATAGTTCATGGGATTTTGGGGAGATACTAATATTTCAAATAAACCAATGTACCCATTAGGTTTGTAGGATGAACAGCTTGATCTGTTGTTCACCCTCCTCTTTACTGAAGAAACTGCTAAGCTATTTCTTCTTAAATTGTACTGCTGGGTCAGATGGTAAAATCATGGCAATGATAGGAAGAAGTTACAATTTGGCCTGGAATCAGAAATTATTTCTGTATTACTGATGTCTAAATATTACAGGAGTGTTTCAAAAGTTTTTTTCTATTAAATTCCCTCTGGAATATTCTGGTGTGTGTCTTTTCTATGGTATATCTGTCCCTCCCTCCTTTTAGGAATGGAAGGTGAGATTGAGCTGTTAGCTGAAAGTGTAAGACTAGTTAATTCATGTAAGGTAGATAGAACATCTTACAAAGTAAAATTATGGGTCATATTTCAGCTTATCCAAATTTACCTTGTGATGACAAATAAAAAAGCTGTTATGATTGTTTTTTTAATGTAAAACATATTCTTATTTCTTTTGAAATGAGGGAAAGGTGGCTTTTATTTATTAAGCAAATGATTGATTCTGAGGTTCAGTTGTACAATGGCCATTGGCTGTGGATGAGTGTGTTTATCTCAGTGAATCTGCTTTAAAAAACTGGCCAGTTGTGATATACATTTTAAATGGTGGGCATATTACTGTGAAATGTGCCTTCTCTGTCTCCATTGGTGTTTTTTAGCAATAAATTTGCTACAGACAATATTTAGGCAGTCAAATATTGAAGAAAATAATAAGGATGTAGTTCTTTACTGTCTTGTTGTACTCTAACCATTAGCATGATGAAATTAGGAAAAATAGTTCTGTGATTTAAAACTAAGAACCAGAAACATTTACTGTAAGGTAAATTTACTTATGTGCCTAGATGTGCATGTGGATGTTCATGCCTGTGTTAAAGTGAAAGAAACTCATTGTTTTGGTAGCCTTCTTTGGGCTTGTTAGATCATTAATGGAGGTGGACCTAAAGGCAGTCCTAGCTCTGATTGAATCTCTTCAGATACAAGATGATTAACAAAGAATATAGAACAGATGACACCTTGTATGTATCCAGATCACTCCACTGTGAATCCCTTTGCTCCCATTGCCCCATCCTCTCTCATGCTCAGTGCTGAAAGGATAATCATTAGTTTTGCCTGGTGCTGGCTGTCCCTCACAAGGTACTCCTTGTGTTCAGTTCCACTGCAATTCATTTGGGAATGAGTGTGAAAAGGGCCTCCTGAAAATGCTTAGTGACTTTATACCTAGAGCTGGGTCAATGCACTGTGCTCACTTGTTAGACTGCGTGCAGTATAGATTCCTCTGGGAATCAACAGAATCTGAAGGCAAGGCATCTTCATTTGGAGTCAAAAGACAGCAACTTGGGTGAAGCTTATCAGCTACACTGGGACCTACCCACCAGTGACATGGATATATGGGCTAAGGTGTTGGCTCCAGACAGTTGGATATATTTCCCTCTTATTCCTGAACAGGGAGACTCTTTGACTCCCTGTTTTCCCAAAGTAAAAAAAAAAAAAAAAAAAAACAAAAAACCCAAAAAAACCAAAACACAAAAAAAAAAACCCCGTACAGATTCTGGAGTTTTAGATTGATTGCCTATTCTCTTTACTACAAAACTGGCAGTAGTGACTGTATTTTGTTCAAGGAGGTGCATTGTTTGATGTGTAATGTATGCTTGGGGTTTTTTTAGCATGCAAGCTTTTCTTTTAAAAGCAAGTAGCTTTGATTTTTTCAGATCTTAAACAGATTTTCAGTCCTCATTATCTAATTTTAACATTAATCTGTTCAGTGTACTGAATTGCCATGATTGTTGGGGAAGCAGTCAGAAGTAAATTTTCTCTATAAATTTCTATAGGCTTATTGAAGCTGATCTGTATATCATCAGTAAGATTTAAAAGTTGAAGTTAACTTTCTTGGTAACTCAAATGTAATTTCAGTTGGTTGAATTTATAGGAAGACAACTCTATACTCATTCATTGCTAAAGAGCACCATTTCCAAAGCTTTAGTTATCAAACTCTGAAACAAAAAGTACTCCCTGATAAAACACAGCTCTTGGTTTTTTTCTTTTTTTTGTGAAGTTATGTCTTTATTACTTGGCTATGTGTATGCTGTCAAGCTGACTGGCACAAAAGTGGTGCTGGGGACCCAGGGCTTACACTGAGTCTTTGGGGCTTTTTCCATTGCAGTGACTCTGGTCTGGTCCTATGAGCTGGAACTCATTAGTAGTTTGAGTGCTGCTCCAGTTGTTTCATCCAAAAAAAGCATCAGTTTTATGCACTCTGAGGCTGCTGCACCGTGCAGACTAAAGCATGGTGCTAGTTTTTATTGTATAAGTTCCATCTTGATGTGAGCGGGGAGTTTGATATAGACAGAATCGCACAACCTAAACCCTTTCTTTCATTTTGACACAATGCTTTAAAAGAATATGATGAATAAAGAAAATAAGATAAAGTTACAAAACATTATTCTTTGCATATGGCAGTGAAAAGATTTCTCTAAAAATAATGTTACATTTCTCAAGACTTTTTTTTCCGCACAGTTCTTTCAGAGGGCAAGAATAAATGTGCATGGTTACTGCAATTCCACAGAAAAGTAGCAATCACAGCAGCAAAGTATTCAGAGTGATCAAATTACCAACAGAAGGACTCAATAACCAAGTGAAGAGCCAGTGTGGAAATATATAAGATTTAGGAATAGCTCTGAAACCTTGAAGTAATACTTACAGGAAATAACAATAGAGCATATAGTTATGCAGTCTTTGATGTAATAGAAGTGCAGGTGTGTTCCACAACATTAACAGCTTTTGATTTGTGCAAACAGCTTGTTTATACTTTGAATTATACAGCAGATGATTGAATAAGGTTTCTGGTGATAACATTCAGTATTGGTACAATATCCAAAAATTTTTTTCTTTATGATTTTATGAGCTATTTCAGTATATTAGTCATGTCAGCAAACAGAATGGGATTTTTCCACCATGAATTAATTCATGCCCACATTAAGAAAATGGATCTAAAAATATTGAGTAATAAATTTGACCTTAGAATAAGTTTTTGGATTTTGGGCTCTAAAAATAAGGGAGTTGCATTTCAGAATGTTGCTGGAATTCAGTGTTGTTCATGGCTAAAATGTAAATCCAGGCAGACTTTGATACTATGTCTACTAAAAATAGAACATTATGAAAATTATTACAATTTAGTTATTTGGAAATTCAATGAAATTTACAAGAATATGCCCAAAATATATCTATATATCCTAAATATATACCTTAGTTACCATGTATACCTATATAGTTAACCATTTCTTTCAGTTTTATGTATGCAATTTTTGTGTTTAAACTAAAGGTTGATTTTGTTACACTATTTTAGAAAGCAACTGTCTTTCAAAAAAGTTAAAATCTCTCCATATACTACATCTTTGTAAATCTTTTGTAAGTAGCTTCTGCCTTTTGTTATTTACCTGTCCTTAAGGTTTGGGAGGAAAAATAAAATGCCTCTGGAGTGGTATTTCCTGTGAAGTTCAAGTAACTGCACTGCCTGGCTTAGAGCAGGTACATCCTCTTTACTGCTTGTGAGCAGGCAAGAGGGTTGAAGAGGAGACTCTCAAATTCTGTGACCCAGTTTGTGTGAGATGGGAAATAGTCCTACTGCCAGCCTCTAATACTGGATGGGGGTGGAGATGGCAGATGGTGCCTGCAGTTCTCAAGATGAAATAATTTTCTACAATGGTTAAAACCTAAAGGATATTGTCTTTTCTTTAGGTTTCTTTGCATTTACCAAAATTAGAGATGTTAGTACTTTACAATTTATTTCTTTTCCTTGTGAGTGAAAGCATATGTCCCTGACTCCTGGGCTTTGAGCCCCAGTAAATTAAGAAAATAAGGTGTTTCCAGCTGAGAAGGATTGTGGGTTAGAGATCTGTGCTTTGTACACTCTTCACCTGGAGCCATAAATCCAGAAATGTAAAAGTCAATGAAGCTGTTGCTTTCCATATTTATGCACCACTTTGAATGTGTTTTAATGGATAAATGTGTAGTTACATTTCACTGGATTATACATTTTATAGTAAAGTGACACTGGACAGTTTGAGCAAACTCAGTATAGAAGTGGAATGTATTTTAGTATTGACAGCAGAAGGGAAGATGCCTATTGATAATAATAATCTATTGAACTGGTCCTAGGTTTTAGCATTTGTGGATTGTAAGCATGTGGAGAGAAATCAATGGGTCCTGAACCTTTAGGGAGCCCTTTATGTACCAAACCTGGGAAACCAATATGGTAATTGCGAACTGCTATTGATGAGCCCTCATTATCCAGTGAATATAGGATAAAGGAAAATACAGGATGAGGAGAGCATTAGGGGAGCATGGCGTCTCTGCAGTCACCACTGTAATTTTGAGTTATAAATATGATGTAAGGGTCTCATATCACCTTGATTGCTGATTGCTTACAAATTTAAAGTCTTACTTTCCTCAGAATTTTAGTGGACTTTCTTTTTCTGGACACTAAGTCTTAACTGATTCCAGGCATTCTTGTTTAGTTTAACCTGGCTTTTTTTCTGTATTTGAGTTTGCATATTGAAGGACTCCTGAACAATTCTGTTTTTGTTGATGCATGCATCCTTGGGAACATGAATTAGGAGACAGGAGAATGGGTAGACTAGTTAGAGATGAATGGGAAATAGTTTGTCACGTGTAATTTCTCTTACAGTTGACCCTGAAAACCAGTGCTATAACACCTCTATGTGTAAAATGGGTATCATGTTGCAACAGTTTAAATCTGAAGTGTCAGTATCTCTGTCAACCTTGCTTGAAGATGCCATTTTTAGGATTTTTAGAGCTATGAGTTGATAATGGCAACAAACACAGTACTTCCATTTAAAGGCATAGCCAAATTGGCAGCATCTGTGGGACATTTTTTCTGATTTATATTCAAGAGTAATTTAGCTGTTTTTTTAATTCTTCGTTACAAATCTCATAATTAAAGAAACCTGATGAATGTGGTGATGAAAACTGTCTACCAAAAGCAGCATAGTCTTAAGAAAACTAAGTCAGGAGAAACTGACTTAAAGGTGCCTGCTAAATATAATGTAAATTTAGTCTCTCACCAGATTTAAAAAAAAAAAAAAAAAAAGCCCTTTTACTGATGGTAATTTGTCAAGATTACAGGGAACTCCACCAATACATTTCAATCTGATCTGAAAACTTCTTCCCAAAAATGAAGGGTTTTCATCTTGCTTCTTACCCCTAGATTATTCCTTGAGAAAATCTATAAAGAAATATTAATAATAAGCTGTGCCTGGAACCTGTAGCTCACTGGCAGCATTTATTTAGCATATGTATTAAGAATAGTTGAAAATCTGTGGGTTTTTAAAGCAAAAAATTTGATACTGAATCATGAGCTTGCCTAAAGTAAACCACAGTTAATTTGCAAAGAAACCATTTGCCATTAGTCTTTTGTGAAACGATCATTATCAAGCTGCATAATAAAGGACTGATGACATCCTTTACTATGTACAGGAGTTTTTTCCAGGATAAATAGTATTTTATTAGAATCTGTTTTATAGTACTGTGAGAAAGAGATGTTTAAATAGGAGTGGATTAGGAACATAAAATCTTCAAGTGCATTAGTAGATAGATTTAAACAGTAGAGAGTCTGTGACAACAGATGAAACAATTTATTCTGAAGAACTCAGGAATCTTTTACTTGAGCAGGAAAAGATATGTTTTTTAGTTGCAGTAAGTAAGAATAAATGTCATCAGAAGTAGATGTAGTTTTAGAGCATGGGAGAAAATGACATGAAGAAAATTACCTGGAGCCATTTGTTTCAAATTACATTAATGTGCATATTTTCACATGTGCTGCTTAGATTTCCATTTTAAATAATTTCCATTCACTTTCTCTAAGTTCACTGCACTTAGTTACTAGAATTCCCTTCTTTTCATTGGACAAAATTTACAATCACTTCTTCTGCTCTGCTACTTCTTGACAGGTATCATTTGAAATTGATAGAAGAGTGTTTCTGTTCACACAGATTTGATGGGAAGTTATCCTTAGAATTTTGCTACTGTTATTTATGTACATTCTGTGTAGACAAACCACCAAAGCAGCCCAGTGTAATCCACTCTGATACTTATGGAATGTTTAAAATTTAAAGAATGAGTTATTTCCAAAATTGTTTATTCCATCTTCTTAGTGTCCAAATTCCAGAACGTGTTCACAGACCACTAGAGTAGTATTAACTAATCTAGGGCATATTTGCTGTTTGATTGTTTATACTTTGGCCCCTTTTCTGAGTATTTCTTGGATTCTGACATTAAATTACCTGCTGTTTAAATGTTTCTCTTGCTACCTCCATCAGGAAATCTCTGCAATTATTTTGGCAGCTTTAATTGCTTGGGTATCTGAATTTTAGTAATAGAATGTTTCTTGAGCTGAATTTTTTTTAAAGATGCTAATTTATGCAATGAAACTTTTTGTTCACAGGATAACAAATTTATTGCAGAGCTTATTTTCACATTAAAGTTTCAACTTGGAATCTTTTTTATGATAGTTATTAAGAATGAGAAACACATTTGACATTTACCTATTTTAGCATATTTTACACATAAAACCTGCATCCAATGAAATGCTACTTGTTCATGAAAATGAGTCCTTAGCTGGCACAAAATCCCATATAAAGACAAGAAGAGTGATCGGGGAGAGAAGGCTTTTGAAGTTAATCTTCCCTTATTTATAACTGTATAATTTGAAAAAATGCTGGTATATTTATTTATTCAGTATTAATATGTCAGTTTTAAAGCTGATTTTACTTTCTACAATCCAAATGTATTCTCTGGTAGCCAGTTAAGTCTAAGTTGAACTAGCCATATTTGTATAAATATGGGGAAAAAATCCTTGCAGAAATAAATCTGAGTTGTATTTGATTTAAAAAAAAAAAAAAAAGGAGGTTGACAGTTTCTACACAGGTGCTGGGCCATGAAGAAAGAAAGAAAACTTCCATTAAATAGTGGCATAAGTGATAGAATTATATACTTATTTACTGCAAAATGCTGAAATTCTGAATTTAACTTCTTTATACAGCTGCTTATTCCAATATGTGGTGCAGATTCTCTGCATGTAATCTTCCATAGCTGTTAAATTTTGGAGCAACTTGCCATTTAATTCATTTATCTTTTTAAGGCTGCCTAAACCTCAGGTGGTTGTACCTTACTGAGTGTAATTGTGGATGACCATGTTATAATGCTCTAGTGCAATTACACTGAATCTCCTCATTTTCCCTTTTTGTCTTTCCTTCAATTTTTTGCCACTTTAATAGTTGCAATGTAGTGACTGCTCTTCTGTAGTCGTGTCTCCAAGTTTATTAGAATAATATAATAATAATTTATCAATGGAACCTTTATCTGGAATTATTGTTCCACTATTTTAACATAAAGGAATGGCACCAGATACTCAGTTTGTCCTAAAGTAGGCGCCAAATTAAAGGGATGGATTTCAGACCTTTGACCAGAACTTCTGAATCTCATTGCCTGTAGCTATGCTTTTAACTAAATAATCTCCCTTGCCTTTTCCACCTCCTTCAAGCAATGTCTATTTATGTTTAAATACAGCTTTAATTATTCCAAGTTGAAGCTGTTCTTTAAACAACCTGACCTTGGGACATGGGACTTTCCACCTCCAAAATGTTTTTTGCTGGGACAGTCGGACTGAGGCTTGCAGTCTTTCACTACTGGCTACTGCCAGCGTGGTATCTGAGGGGAGCAGTGCTGTGCAAATATTTCCCTTTCCTTTGTATTTTTATTTAAAATTTGTATTTAATATGCCTCAATATTCCTGATAACTAATGGTGCTATGCCAGGGGCAGTAAAGCCTCCCATCACCTCCAAAGCAAAATGTTATATGAGCCTAGAACTGTTCTAGAGTTTGGAAAGCAAATGATAGGAAAACCTATTCAGAAGAGGCAGCCCTGGAGAGAGACCCCTATTCCTTTATCTAGTGAGATGGAAAAAAATCAAGGTTATATTTCTAAAGGGAAAGGGAAGGAATATAATAGTGAAAAGGCAGAATTTTTCACAGATCTATACCTGCTTTTTTTATTTCCTTTCTCAATGATCTGCACTTTATTCACTGTGAAAACTTAGCAGCTTATTTAACCTCTTCCTCTTTATTTGAACTGTTAGAAAAGCAAACATGTATGTATTTTACTTCCAGGAGTATTACTGGTAAGGGATCTCCATTTGAACTTTGGCAACAATTGAGATTTAAAATACAGATAGAACAGCTTGGCATTAATTTCAATATGCAGCTTGTGCTTTTGTAGTGATTCTGTATCTAAAATTGAAAAGATGCCACTTAAAATTAAAAAACCTGTGATGCATTTTTCTGAGCTATGGCGAATATAGTTAATGCAAAATTCAAGAACATTCTGCAGTAATAGGATAATAAATATTTGGCTGTCAGCTGGAGACCTGAGCTGGCCTGTGCTTTTGTTTTGTTTTGCTCATTTTGAGGAAGGAATATCTGTTCTTTCCACTGAAGGAAAAAATGTGTTTCACCTTACCCAGAAATAGCTTTCGGTTATTTCCAGTTTCTTGAATTATTTTTATCATGTACATTTAGTCAGTTATATGAATTAATTAACATTTTCTGTCATTCTTCCTGATTTCTCTGATTTCTTTTAAAGGTTTTCTCTATTAAACTCGCTTCCTACCTTGTGTCATGCAGCTCCAAATCCTTACTAATTATTGATATTTAGCCATAAATTATGACAGTCTTCATGAATGGAGTCAATTTGCCTTTTCTCTCCAGACAATTTGTGTGGAGGTTAGATTTTTGAGAGAGAGACAAAATGGCAAATATGGAACCTGTTAAACACGCAAAACCTCTACAATGATTGCTGGGCGAAAAAAGTTAGTTCACTCTCATGGGAAGTAAACTGAACTTTTGCTTCCTAAATATGTTTCATACTAACAGTGGCTCAGGTAAATAATTTTTATCATGCAAGTGACAATGCAAAAATCATCTCATGAAATGAGCCAGAGAACTCAGCTTTTCTCCAGCATTCCAGTGGATAGCAATTTTGTCCCCTTCTATTTATGTTGCCAGAGTTACTGGTAGAGAATAAAGGGAAATCAGAATATTCTTTGCCTGACTTGATAGCTTACTGAAAGGGAGATTTTATGACCTTCTAAGGCCTTGAAAAGAATGAAATAAATTTAGAGTTTGTCAAGTGAGTTGATTTATTGTAAAGTGGGTTTCTTTGGCTTTTATTAAGAACAATCCTGTAATACTATTTAAGAAGGGATCTTGGTTTGGATTTGGAAAATGTGTTTCTGAAAATTTTGGTCTTTGATATTTTATCTTTCTTCACAATATTGGTTGGCAGCATTTTCCTCCATTATAACTAAAGGACATTTTACAGTGTCCTCGTAGTAGAAGGAGCTCATTATCTCAAAACTATGAGTTCAAGGATAACCTGAGCTGTTATAATTTTCACCTATTTTGAAATTACTTTGTGTAGATTCCAAGTTATTTGTCTTTTTTCCCCTCTTTTCTATTTTACTTTATAGAGTAAAATTTTGAATGTTGTCCATCCAAGAAAGAATAATCTTTGTTGAAGAAGGATGCATTATACTATCTTGTACCAGTACTGGAGACTCATTTTAATGGGTTTCTTCTTTTCTGGAAACAAATAACAGTCCAATACTAGTGCTGTAAATCTCATTACAAGTTGTTCTATTTCAGCAAGATATTTGATCTGTGATTTTTCAGCAATTTATTCAAAATATCTAATACTTCTACTACATATTTTAATGTATATGTTCATCTCATGGATAGTTTGCCATACCCATGCAACTTCTCTTATCCTATTTTGTGCTAAGGCATAGTTTTAAAAAGTGGTTCTATTTATAATTCCAATTTCTATATATTTTTAACTCTGAAACATTGAAATAGAAAGTTCTCAAGTAAGAATGCTTCAAGCAGGTAGTGAGTGTGTTGCCTTCGGAGCCACTTAAACCCTCTCCCACTGTTCCAGCATCAAAAAGGAACATTCCTGGTGCCAGAGTTGGAATTTACCTAATCCAAATAAGGAAACAGAGTTCCCAAACAAAGTGATTATATCAACATCCACTATTGAATCCAAAATCTGTTTTGGGGGAAGATGAGCATATTAATCTTAAAACAAATTGGAAATATAAATTAAATACTGGGACTATTACTGGACTTTAGATCATCCTGACCTGCTTGTATTGTAGGCAGGAACAAACATAAAAGGGAGTTAAACAGAGTGGGATGAAGGAAGGATGCTAATCATTCACAGTTGCATAGAAATATTGCAGTACTTGAAAAGTAGTGAGACTAGCTGAAGAAATTGCATGAAATGTATGTATTTATTTACCCATGTTATGACACTGTTAAAGTGCAGAATTGTGCTTTCAATTGCTAGGAAATGTAAAATTTATGAAAACAAAATCCAAGTATTCATTAGAGTAGTCTGAAAAAAAGAAAAAAGCTGTTCTGAGGACAGAGTTTAAGTAAATTATGTAATGAGATGCTAAGGAATGACTTTTGAACTACCAGTGAAAAATAGGAGCTCTTCATGAAGTGCTTGAAGTTTCACTGACTTCTATTTGCCTTTGAGAAACTTATGCATGTTTCATATATGCTGGTGTTCAAATACATGGTTTGGTTTTATTTGATAAATTTCATATCCTGAATATTCTACACTTGGTCATCCAGATAATTATTGTTTTCCTGAATTGCTTAAGAAAGTAAATTTTTACTGCCTCTGTTGGTCAGCTTGTTCATGCAGTTATTCTCTACAATCTTTTGGTGCCTTTTGCATATGTGAAGTACTTTAAACCATGTTTGATGAAGCTCACAAAGATATGAAAACTGTTCTGAATATAGCAGAGCTATATTAGGGTTGTGAAGACAGTAAGTCTCCCTGCTATAAACTGGTTGCTGGTTGCCAGAGATTCAGTGTAAAGCTCAAGATGTCGGAAACTTCATCTGCTCAAGGTGCAGGAAGCTTCACTTTTCTTGTCTGCTGTGAATTGTGTACTTATTTTGTTTAGAGTAACTTATTCCTGTGCATTTCTCCCTGTGATTCTTTGGATGTGGATTTCAGAAAATGTTGCAATAGCTTTTTCATGGGTAGACTTAGCTGGTGGGATGCTTTCTCCTTGACCATATGTAAATTTGGGACTGGAAAAAGTATTCTTGTCACATTCAAATGTGCCACATTCAGGTAGATGAGTTGTCAGGGAAGAATTGTATTTAGCTATGTTACATAATTTCTATTTTTCAAAGATACTGTTCTTGGAAAACTAAGGCTATTGATGTTATAGGCAGTTTTCTGGTAAACAGGTAAAAAGTTGTACTTTTTTTTCTCTCAGACTGCTGTATTCACCCTTCTTTTTTTTCTTCCTTCTTGCTTTCAAAACTCTTTGACAGATGCTAAGGCTAATGAATTTTAATTTTAATTTGGCCTTTTCCTTGGGTTGCTGACAGTTTCTTCTATACCACCGAGACCTTTCTTTTCCAGTTCACTTCATGTTTCAGTAAGAAGTAGAGTAGCTGATGGAAGCTTCTTCATGAATAAGTGAACCCCACTGGAACACAGCCAAACACTGTCAGAACTGGCTCCCTGATTCCCAGTCCTGTGTTTTACCATGGTTTGAGAGATTAGATTCATTAACCTCTCATTAGAAACATGTCAATGCTAAAATCCCACAGCATGCTAGACTCAGCTTATTAGAAATCCCAAAAGGCCAGTTAACATAAAGAATTAACATTTCATATTCCAGAAGTTAATAGTAGATTTCTCATTTGGCTCCATTCCATTTCATTGATGTGGTAACTTCTTAGGTGTTTTTCCCTTTAGAATCAGCAAAAATGTTATTTATCCAAAAATAATTGTTTGATAAAAAAGCTTTAACCATTGTAGAAATAGACACACTTTCAGTATAATAATGTTACTTACTGTAACATTTTCTACATATGTATGTGGAGAGCACTGCATGTATAGAATATGGTATACTTTTTAAATATAATAACACTTTCTAGAGTTCTCTCTGTACTAGTGATAACCTATACAGACTTTGCTATTTATAGAAGAATATTAAATCCTATTTTTTTAGCAGGTCTAAATGCATCCAGATATTAAAGCACTGGGTTTAGTTCCAGAGTTCATAGTCTAAGGTAAAATGAAATATAATTTCCATTGTCTTTTGACCTCAGGAGCTTTCTTCTCTAATGAGAATAAAGACTGCAAAATAATTTGAGTAAGATGGAAATCATTCTACATCAGTCATATTACATGGCTTCTGCTCAAGCTTCATGTGAATGCTGGTTAAAATCCATAAAACAAGAAGTAAATGACCCTTTACTAGCAATACATTTTTGTGTGTATTCATCTGCTACTGTGAGCAAAAAAAAGAAATTTCCATTTTGTGTAGCTATTATAAGAAGCATGAAATAATGCTTTTGAATCACTTAACGTCATTGCTTGAAATGGAAAACTGTATTTTCAAAGACATTGCACTTTGTTATTCAGAGCCACACTTATCAGCCACCATTATTAGGACATTTGGCTGATATTTCAAAGTACAAGAGTGGAACACGGGGTCATTAGTGGGGAAATGAGAAAGAATTCACCTGGCAAACCTGTGCTCTGCTCTCCCTGAGACAGTAACAAGAACAACCACAAGAAAAAATGTGATTTACCAGGAGCTTCCATCAAACCTGAAAAGCAAAGCCACTTTCCACTCACACATTTTCCTGGGGCATTATGTAAGCAGTGTTTTTTTCCAGGATTGACATGATTTTCTATTATTTTAATGTGTTCTTTTGCACAGATGTGCTGCATTTCAGTGATATTTTTGTAAGATCCTTGAGATTCAGTATTGAATGACATTATTACCAATATGATTTTAAGGACCTTAAGTCTCAAAGGTCTTTAACTGTAAACACCTGCTGATGCTCTACTTCTCTATTTTTGGAACTGAAGAATGCTTTGGAAGTTGATGGGAATCTCTGTTGTTTTTTAGAGGTTCAGGGTTTTTTTCCTGTTTCATCTGAAGCACACCAGTGTATCAGAGATTAATGTTTTCTGAAATTGTAGTGAGTATTCTCACAAGGGCGAGCATCTTCTACTGATACACTTACAAAGATGCAATAAAAAGAGTACTTTAATGTATGTTGTAAAAGAAATTTGCCAGTTTTCTGGTGCATTGTGGTGCATTTCTGGTGGTAAGGTCACCATTTAAAGAGTATATTTGGCTAAGAGGCCAGTTGAAAATGAAAGAAGGTTGTTTCCAATCTCTCTGTTCAGTCACAGTTTAGCTTTAATTTTATATTCTTTTATCTCCAGATAGATTGAACTCTGGGATATAGCACTGTTGGCAACACTTGCTGATTCAATTTGCCATGACCTCTCAATATCACAGGGCCACACAATTTTCTTTCTCCTTCTAGCTCCTCATTATTTTAGTGGCATCATTTGCAGTTAGGGAGGTTTTTTAACTGATGTTAGTGAAACAACAAGCACTGTAATTTGGTGAAAGCATGGGATGTTGATCGTACATTGTGACTGCTGTTCTCAATCTTCCAAGAGCTGTGTCTGCTTTACATACATGTGAGTGGGCATCGTGACCCTTTGTGTAACAAGTATGTGGGAACGTTGGAGAAAAAAGCAATTTCCTTTGGAAATGTTTTTTTAGTAAAGTAATTAAGTGATTGTTAGACAAGTGTTTTCTTTACACACGTATTCATGGAAATTAGACAAGCTTAGAACCTATTGATGTTAATAGGCATGGTGTTTAAGCTAGTTACAAAGAAAACTTTAAGTCCCTGTATGACCAATCCATACTAATGAATCCATATAAAATACTGAACCTTGAAAACACTTAATGCTAGAGAATGGTAGATGTTTCCTAAGGCAAATCTAGCACAGCTGACATTCTACCTGAAAGAAGCACTTCCTAAAAGGTACCTTGGTCAGGACTTGCGTATTAGTTGTTTTTCTGTTGCCATTTCTAGTCTTAGTGATCCTTCTGAACATAATCTTCCTGTAGGAGAATTTGCTTCTAAAGTGCATGCTGGGTGATCTACTTGTGTATAAACTGTGATTGCATAGCAGGCCTCTGCAGTGTGTTTTGCATAAGTGAAAGTTGGAAATTACTTTCTAGTTCTTTACTGTCCTTTAGATCTGAAACTTTGGCAAAATAATTGTTGCAGCTTTGAGCTTTAAGACATCCCGTACTTCCATTAGTGATGTTTTCTGGTTGAATCATTTATAACCTGGCAGTTTTTGCTAATCCAATGATTGTGTACAGTTTCTGAACAGCTCTTTTACTAAACCACATTCATATATGCATTCAGTAATTATCTCAGTAAGCACATCACATGCAGTGTTTATAAATGGATATGGAATCAGCTGTATGTCCCTTACATTATTGTGTGCTTTTGAGCTAAGGCAAGTCTAGCCTTCCAGTGTCTGCCTACAATCGCCTTTTCAATTACTTTTACATTCAACAGTCATTATTCCTTATAGGAGCTTATGTAAGCTTTCTATTTTTGTCTCATTCTAGCTGTGGCATATGAATAACTTTTAATACTCTCTAATAGCAGTGAAATTGCAAGTACATTCTTCAGGGTGTTTTCTTACTTAGATTTGCTAATGTCTGCAATTCATAAAGACCTCAGCGGTCAAGCTGACTGTTCTTCTGCTGTAATTCAGCAGAAGACAGCTGTGTGGTAAATTGACATTCAGAAGCTTGTAGCTAATTACACTGGATAATAAGTATACTTCCTTTAACAGTAGCTATTAGCAGAGAGTATGCTTTGTATTTTATGTATTCTTTCAAGATGATGTAATTTTGAAAGTGATATCCAGGGAAAGATGGCTCAGCATTTCTTAAAAGATGTTAAGCAAATGTACCTTGAGTAGTGTTAAAGAGCCAGCACTTGACAGAAAGGCATAATTCTTGTGATGGACCAACAGAAGTATAACTGTCATACATCAAGGGAGTATTTCAAGATCCAGAAGATATTATTAAGGCATAATGTTTTGACTTCTGTAAAATGAGAGTTAGGTGGCTTTCAAATAATGTAGTGGTTTACCAGAGAGAGCAAGTTCTAGTATCTGAATCATTCTCTTGAATAACAGTTGCCAAAAATTGTGTGTAAACATTGTATGTGCTAGGACATTTTGCCTTCCTTTGTTCATGTGTCTAAGGTGCCAGTTCGATGTATTCTAAGTGCTTTACACAGTCATGCAGTGTTTTTTGTGGAATTAATCTTTGTAGCTTAATGTGTTCATAAAAATAATCGGGAGAAAATTACCCCTTGCTTTATGATCTAAAGGTGATGCTTACCACCAAAAAGAATTCCCATGTACTCCATCCCTGTAGTTGCTGCTGTTGTCTGTATTCTCAGTGCCCTCTTGGCTGCCTTGACAGCACTTGCATGATGTGCTGAAGCTTGACTACTTTTCCCCATCTCTTCTGGGTCTTTTCTTTTTAAATCATGGGCTTTTTTCCTCTCTCTTTTTGTGTACAAATTTCATAGATTCAGTGAAAGATGTAGCAGTTATCTTGGGGCTGAGGACAAGTGGTAGAACAAGTATGCCTAGAATTTAAAATACTCTTAAGCAGCATTCCTCTCTGGGGAAACATAGGCTGGGTATGGGGGTGCTGGATGATGGAAGGATATGGATTCTACCAGCGATGCATGAGTGTGCTGTATGGTACTGATGATGCTGATACATAATGTTGAAGGGCTGAAAAAACACCATCATTTACAGCCATTCATAAAATTTGATTGTTTTACACTTACTTCGAGCTGTTTCAGTTGCCATATCAGTGCTGGGTAAGAGCACATGGCTTCTTTCTTTTTTAAATACTTCTCTTTCAGTGCTGTGATATTGCTGTACTTCAGCTTTGTGGAGAGCTTTTGGTAATCTTGGGTCCAGCTAGTGTTGCCCTGTCGGGCTCTGTGATCTATTACAAGAGGCTGACAGTCTGGACTACTAAGCAGAAAACTATAGTAAAATTCTTGACGTCTCTTCAGCAAATTTGTCTTTTTCTGTTTATATGGGTTTCCTGTACAATATCTCTCTTGTCCATCTTCCTTTATTCTAAACAGTGTCATAACCAGTCTGTCTCAGCAAACAAAGAATATGGGGAAGGAGACCTCATTTCTAATAAGACAAGAAATGCAATCTCAGGGAGGAAGCATTTAATGACAAATCCCACTTGTGTTATATATCATATGCTTGATTTCAAAATAAGGTTGTTGGGGAAGGGGAACCTGGGTTCGTTCTACTCCTGCTAGTTTGATGCCAGTGCCACTAATATATGTCCTGAGCCTGGAGATGGACTGCAGGTTGGCAGAAGAGTATCTGCATTACAGCACAAAAGAATTCCAGACACTTCAGCCAGTAAGTCGTCTTCATTGAGAGTCCAGCTGAAATGCCTCTGTACAAACACACAGCATGGGGAATAAGCAAGAGGAGGTAGAGAGGTGTGCATGCCTGCAGGACTAGGATCTTGCCATGATGAAGAGCATTGGAATGGAAGGACAGGGGTTCTTTAGGAAGCACAGGCAGTAGAGGGTGACACCCTCTGTTACTGAGCAGCTGGAGTGCATGGAGCTGGAGCTCTGCCTTGGGATGAGTGAGAACAGAGAGCTTATGGGTCAGGATTAAAGGGAGAGTGGTGTTTAGGGAGGTAGTGCAGTAGTAGTTTTTCAACGATTCGTTGATTTCAGTGTGCATATTTTAGTATTCATGCGAGTGCCCCCATTCTCCTGCTACTTGAAAACATTTAATGAAATGCACCATCTTGTACTGATTAGATACTATTGTATGGAAAATCTACTTGTATAGTAGTCTGCTAGATTATGAATACATAGTCATTAACTTGCAAATTTATTGGCAGAAGCATCTTCTAGACTTCAGTGTTACACATCAACCTGCTTTTAAGCTAGAGAAATAACAGTTTACTCTCTCATTCTTCACACAGAGCCAAAAAATAAGACAATAGGCAGGAATAATTTAATTGCTTTTCTCCTTAGTTGCCTTTGAAAAAGACTATACAAACTTATGATAAAATATAATTTATTAATTAATTAGGATTAATAAATTTTTCACTTTTAAGCAGTTCCTTATTCTGAGATGGTTTAATGAAGCTGGTCAGGTTAGACCTTCCAGTACATTTGATTTCACACTTGGGAGTCTATCTTACTGCTTTACATTAATTGGCTGCACTTAACCTTGTGTGCCAAAAGGATCATATTCATAGGAAGATGTATCCATTTCCCTGGAAGATATGCACTGAGCTGGGCACTCAGCTGGCCTGGTGGAGGCAGAACCATCCTTTCTACTGTTTTGTGAGATCTGTAAAACTTTCCCTGTCTGTATCCAGCTGGAGATTTTTTGTTATTTGTGTGTGTTCAAATGAAGGTCAAAAAAAGGAAAGGTTTTGTGGCAAGTAAAATAATTCCAAAGTAGCAGGATATTTGTTAAGAATGTACACACTAAGTTCATCTGCTGTCTGGGGTTTAGCCTATAATACAAAAAGGGGTGATCTTGAGAACACTGAAGCAGAACAGGTGACTGTGCAGTGTCTTTACATAGAAAATAAAATAATGATGCTTCTGCTTTTACAGATTTTGATGTCTGCTTTTTCAAGAAGCTTAATGGACTGCAGTACTATCACACTGAGTGTGTGCACATATTTATATATATTCTGCCCGCATAATTTCTGAGCTTCTATTAGCAATATATGTTGTTTGCCCTGACTTTAAGTACTTTACTGATGAGCAGTTTAATTTCAGAATTCAGCCAGGAACTGGACTCTGCTCATAATTCTCTTATTTACTTGCATTGCCTTTGGCAAATTGCCTAATATTTGCATTTCTAGTATTTGAAAAATGCTGGTACTTATTTTTGTACACTGCTTCTGGGGGAAGCTAGCTTTAGAGAGAAAAATTGCTGAATAAATTAATGTTTATTTCTATATATTAAGCCCATCACTCTAGGATTTCTTCCATATTTAGTTCCTCAGGCAGATGTTCAATTCAATAATATTTTCTTTCTGGTACAATTCCCAAAATTATTTTCAGGGAACTGATTGTTACAGAGGTGGAGAAGGCATGAGAGAAACAATGGATGAAATCTCTCTGAAAGTCTCAGGTTTTTTTCATGCTTTCTGCACTAAATACATGGATAAATGATGTATTTTTATATCATGAAAAGTAGTGGGTCTATAGTAGCAATGATGCTACTACTTCTCAGTGTTTTCAACATAATGTTTCAAATTTGGTTTCACTGGAGGTACACAGAACAGTAAAAAATAGTCCTACTTGAGAATATTTTCCTTAGCTATTTCATTTAAAAAAAGAAAGTACAATGTACATAAATTAAGATGAGGATGTAAATGGGAAATCAGAGAAGTTCCCAATGCAGCACAATGCCAATTATATTTTAATGTTATGAACTACTGATGGATGAATATGTGTGAGATATACATGCATAAAATCTACTTGACATTTCTTAGAGAGCCTGCCTTTTCAAATTTTCTGATGCTTGTCTATTTAAAATCTATTTAAAATCTCATGCGTAATGAGAAACAGTGACACCAGTTCAATTTCATTTTTACAATGAAACATTTTTTTTTTTTGCGTGTAAAAAATACCAAATTAAATTCTATCCAATATATGTTGAAAGGAGTGAAAAGGTTTAATGTATCTTAATCAGAATTACCAAAATAAAAGTATCTTGTATAGAAAGATATTTATAATCAAGTAAAGTAACACTTACATAGGTTATACTGTAGAAGAAAGACTTAAATGGGTACAATGAGGATAATGTCCTGCAAAATTGAGGCTATAGTAAAAAGTGAGTTACAACAGTTCTTTTCTACAAATTCCACATGTGTTACGAGCAGCTGTCTGAAGGCTTGCCAGCCTCTGCATTCTCGTGGGGGCTTGTGAAGACAGGCTGATATTGCTGAGTATTTACAGAAATGCAAACACACAAAGCATGGTGCAGCTCAGGATTCAGATTTGAGTATTTGTGTGCACTTGTAATCACTCACTCATGACCTGCCTGCCTGATGTGCCACTTTAGTAAGGGAAGCCTAGAGGTGAACAGCCACTGAAGGACTTTGGTGAGATCAGTCAATCTCAGGCTGCCTTCCTTCTCCTGCAAGCTGTCCTGGGGCAGACACGGTGCCAGCATGCAAGGATGTTTGGCTCTCCATCTCTCCAAAGCTGCCTTCTGCCCAGGAACCAAATTCCTTCAAAATGTGCCATACAGGTGATTAATTACTATATGTTAGCAAAAACTAACAAGCTAGTTATAACTAGTTTCTTAGTGAAGCAAAGCAATAATGCTCAATGAAACATTAATTTCAACAGTGAGAAGATCAAATAGTTGAAGAGACACGCAGATCTATGTCACTCATACATGACTAATTACAGATATGTGCTGTGTTTAATCCATGCTGTGTCTGCCCCAGAGAAGTATCCCTCTGCACCTTCCATTCCAGCTGACTGCAGGAGGGCACCCATCTGATGAGAATGGGGTTGTTCTGACCATCCAGCATAAACTGTCATAAAACAATCAGTAATTATAAAATTGCTTCAACCTAGGTCCAGCAACAAGGGTGACATTTCAGTGCTTTTTTCCTTTGGATTTTTGTGCTGCCTCCTTTGAGGTTTTGTTTATGCACACAAGTTGTACCTGTTGGTGGCTGTTCCTCTAGGATTTTTTTAAAGTATCTTGGTGAAAAAAATACAAAAATTTTACTGAGATAAAGCAATTAATCTGTCCATATTTAATTCAAATTTTTGTTACCACACATTTTGATGCACTCTGATAAGAAGGCATACTTTCTCTTTCTGCAAAAAATAAAACTCTACATGGCAGATATAAAAGAGAGCTGTCCCCTCAATTAGCAGCAAAATAAATTTTCAAATATCCTGAATCAGCTGTTACTATCAAAACCAGTTGCTGTTTCTAAGAAAAGATAGCATTCTCCAGGTTTTGGATTATTGTTTTGTGGTTGTTTTTTTTAAATATACAAATCTCATTGCATTCAGATAATTAAAATGCCGTAACAGTTTTCACATTTCATTGCCTAATTAACAGCAATAAAGGCCACACTAAATCAGGATAAATCTGTAATTTCATCACTAATCGCACAAGTGCGAGTGTCAGAATCATAATGAGATGCACAAATCTGGAGGTAATGAGGCTGTGGCTGTCTGGGAAATTAGAGCAAGTGCTGGCACAAATTGTACAGCAAGGTTTTTTCCCATTTTATTAATTATATGCTTGCACAGGGAATTGTAACCAACTCAAATTACTCTAATTTGTGAAATTCATGCTCTAGCTATGAACCTGACATCTGAGCATGAAGTTGGGTTCCCCATCCCTCCCTCAGTGTAAAAATTGTGAAACATTTCAGTGCCCTGAAATGTTTGTTTAGATGTGAAGATCTTGACATTCTAACATTCTGTTGCAATGCTGATGTATAGTGACCATTTAATGCTGGTGGGAGCATCCTTCTTTGTAGGACACCAAGGCTTTCTCAGGTGGAAAGGAGTTGCAGTAATACAAAAATTAAGAGTATGGCAAATAAAAATATTTGGGTCATACATAATGACTAGTATAATTTAATTTCTTCTCTTAACTGATGTAATACTTCTTTGGTAAACTGAAAAATACCAACTTGACTGTTTTAGTCAAGTGGAAGTATAGTTTTGCATTCTAACAAAAACCTGTTGTAGTGCTACAGACTAATAAGTACTGATTGAAACTTTATTCCTGTGAAGTTGATTGATTTTATGAACAGATCATGCAAGTGTTTTAGACCAAGATGATTTAATGATTTGTGCTGAATCTGTCTTGAGGCTCTATGATAAACTGCCCAGTAATTTTGATGTTTATACATCTGAATTGACTTTTTTGGAACACATACACATTTTATATTGATAACCAAGGATGACAGTGATCTTTCTCACACTGAAGTATAATTTGGGAATACTTAGCACCCAAATATCATGCTTTAGGCTTTTGTTTTAAATGCTACTAGACTGGTAAAACCTTCTGTAAAACACTCATAAAAATCACTATTCATTGTATCTATTTTCAGTTTCTATGTTGTAGTAATGTTTCTAATCAATCGGTTAATATCATACCTGCTGTGATTGCCAAAAGGGTTGTTCAGAAGGGGTTGAATGAATTATGTTTCCTGGGTTATGTTTGTTATGATTTTGTAAATTTGTAAAGTTGTAAAGGTACCAGTGAGTTTAATAATTCTTTTCAGTAGCACAATAAACATTTTAGAAGAAAATTGACAATCTCAGAGTGGAAAATGCTTGATTTATTCTCTTTCCCTAGATAAAGGTTGTTACTAGCAGGTAACTCCTTGTGTTAGGTGTTAATAGCTAAAAAGTCTATTCCAAAACCCTTCTCTAGTCATACTGAATGCAGCATTAGCTGTTGTAGCAGCCAGCAGTGCTATATTCATTAAATCTGGGAGAGATACTATTTCCAGTTTCTGGTAGGAAAGGTAGCAGGAAGATCTGGTGTGTATTACCATATAATGGATGAAGTTTCTGGTAAAAGACTGTATGAACAGCCATCTTGTGTGTGAAACATGTATTGCGTGGGATGACAACTGTCTTTCAGTCAATCAAAATTAAACCTTGATGTATTTCATTGTGTCTTTGCTCCAGACTGGCGTGTAGTTTTGCTCGTGTTTCCAATCTTGTTAGGTCTTTTAGGTCTTTGCATTAAAGGAAAACAGTAGTAGTCTTGTAAAACCTACAGTAGCACAAAAGGTTTTTCCTCCATTTTTTTTTTTTTAATCAGCCCAGTTGGACTTACTCAGTGCTCTGCAGATAGTCTGTGTCCTTAACCAACATGTGGGGTTTACCAAGGTACAGATGAAGCCATACTAAACACTGCCAGCATAAACCCAGTACTCACATCTTCATCATTTATTAACAGATTGTATTAGAAGAGGTTCAGTGTCATTTTTCAAAGGACTTACTGATTGCTACTTCAGGAAAAAATTTTATCTGTTTCCTTTCCTATTTTGTACCACTTCCTCATAAGAAATTTGATTTAAAAGCTGAAGTTTGACAAAACCATGGTTCTGACACCTCCCATATGCTGGTTGTTCCATCTCAAGATACCGTCTGTCAGATGCTTGTTTTTAGATCCCTATTCCCTGGTAAAACATTTTGGAAATCACAAAGCTCAAGGAGTTTTTGCCCTAAGAGGACAGGTGACAGGCTGCAGTGTAGCCCACACAGTCAGTGGTTGTGTGCTCTGACCTGAGTTTTTCCCCAGCCTTTGATGCATAGCAGGCATGTCCTCTCAACACTGTCTTAGAAGAAAAATGTTCAATGGAAATTACGTCCTTTTTTCTCAATTGTTGTTCCTCAGATTTTTCCAAAAAGCATTAGATTTTTTTTATAATTTAGCCTTATCATGTATCTGTAAATATTCTGTGATCTTTTATTTGACTTTAAGAAAATTATGTTGTCCATCATATTGCTTCAGAATTTATTTATTTTTTGTGTCCCTGTACTGCTATAATCAGGAGGTAACACTGAAATTTTTTTTTTAGAGCTTTTGCATGCATGTGAATATCAAGAAGACAATGAGGTTTGGGAACAAGGGGAAAGGAAACTATAAGTTTTATCTTAGTATTTATTTACTAGACTAGTTTAATTATTTTTTTTTTAATACCACATACCTTTTTCAGTTATTTTGGTTGGATAGAACAGAGGATGCTGTTTGGCATCCCAAAAATCCCAAAAGGTGCCCCTTGACATTGGTACCATGCACAGGATGAATTCCATCTACCCACCAACACAGCTTCTTGGAGCTTCCAGAGTTTCTACTTACCTCAAACATGGAACTGAGATGTGGAAAAGTGAATTTTCTCAAACCTGAAAGGCAGAATTGTAGGCAATATTCTTCCCAGGTTCTCATACATTGCCTCTATGTGAATTTGGTATCATAAGGATCTTTGTGAATTTATATACTGAACTGCTGGAATTCTAGGAAATTATCAGATAGTAATTGAGTGTATAAGAGGGTCTGGAGTAGAAGCAGCAGCTCAGCACTGAGAAATGAATGAGTTTTTATCTACAACTTACAGGTGGCCGTGCTAATCAGGTATCTATCTGATATCTACATCTTTTCTTCCTCTTCCCTTTCTTTTCTATGTAAGTTGGTTTAACAGATGCCTTTTTGAAGGGTAAGAAATACTGAAACATGTTTAAAAATTAAATAGCTAAATTTATCGGTAAAGATGATCTAAAATAATATGTGTAAAACTCTAAAGCAGCAGTATGAATTGCAGTTGACCTAGTTTTTTGTGACTTGATGAGCTCATACTGGCTTTGAAGGTACTTAAGCTTTTGTAGCATAAACTATTATTCTGAGATGTGATTATCCTGTTGAACTGTGGTTAGAACTCATTGTAACTTCATTCATTATTCAGAAGACTGTAGCCTTAATAGTAGCTTAAGATACATGTCATGTATTTGTAATGAATTAATTAGCTTTCAGCATTGATCAACGTTTATTGTGTAATTAGTGAGCAGATTTAACAATCTGCTAGGATGATACTCTCTGCTACATAACCATTGTGTTCATATCTCACAAATCTGGGCCAGAGAGAGGCCGCAAGAGAAAGGTTTTCACAACAGCACTGTTGTTCAACAAGCAAAGATAATATGTTGTGTGTTGCTAGATTTCAGAGCATAATATGTATGTTGTATTAACATGGAGTTGGAAGGCAAAGTAAGATGGAATATGCATGTCTAACATTGGTTTTAGAATTTGAATGTCAGGACTGCATAGCTGTGCTGCCTAAGGTTGATAGTGAGGCGGGGTCAGTCTCTTCTCCCAGGTAACAAGACAGAATGAGAGGAAATGGTCTCAGGTTGCACCAGGGGAAGTTTATCATGAAAAATTTCTTCAATGAAAGGATGGTCAGGCACTGGAACAAGTTGCCCGGAGAAGGAGTGGAATCACCATCCCTGTGAGTGTTCAGAAGACATCTATATGTGGCACTTGGTGACATGGTTTAAGGCTGAAGATGGCAGCTTTAGGTTAGCAGTCGGACTCGATGATCTTATAGGTCTTTTTGAACCTTAAAAATTCCATGATAAGGGACATACAGTTTTAAATTCACCTAGAATGACTGTAATGATAACAGGAACTAGATCCCTTTTCTGCGTGTGTTTTGCTATCTTATATTACCCTTAGACAGCATTATCCTTAGACAGGTAATTGGAAGGTCTAGGGGGACTTGTTGCTAAGAACACCCTCCTTCCCTTTACTTGCACAGTTGTAAGTACAGAAATTCCCTGGCATAACAAAGCTCAGCTATTGTACTAATGTTCTCCACTCAGAATTTTACAGAGGTGTCCTGTAGAAATAATTTAGAGCAGTGTTTGAGGGCTTCTATCTATTCAGGCATCTATTCAGAATATTTGAATATCTACAGAAGGAATTTATGAATGAATGAATGAATGAATAAATAAATAAGTAAACACTGTATGCATTTGCTTCATAGGAATTTCTGCAAGTATAGCCCCATTTCAGAACACTTGGCCTGTCCTCTTCACTGGTGAAAGCCTGAGCACAGTTGCCCCAAATGCATATTGATAAATGGCTGTCCTTGGTTTGTGTGGGTCTGAAACCCTGAAATATACATAGCATTCAACAGGTTCAACAAGCAAAATTCAGATGATATTCCTTATGTTGCACTGATTTTCTGGGTTGCTCTGAAAACATTGGAAGAGCTGGTAATGTCATATGGACAGCTGTAGTAAAGCACAGCAATCAGCTGTTCACAGGCAACAGCTGAGCTGTTTTAGGGAGCACTTATGATGTGTTTAAACACAATTTTCATATTACAAGCAATTAGAATAAGTGGTTTATGGAGAAAATGAAAAGTTTCTGCACATTAAATATAATTTTATTTCTTGAAATAGAATTAATATAAAGTTACACTGTATCTAATAATAATTATGAAATGGCATCATTTGTCTAATTCCAGTTGGCCAAATGTTTGGTTGCTGAGTGTTTTTCAGTGCAAGTACTTGCTGAGCCATGTGAGATGTGAAACGGCTTGAACAAAGCAAGTAATCCTTAGTCAGCCCATCGGAGCACTGACTTGCTGGGGTTACTACTTATCAAACCAAGACACTTGAAAGGCTTTAAATTTGTTAAAAATAAACAATTTAAACATTGTTTAAAATGTAGATTTTCCTTAACATTTAAAAAATATTCTTCTGACTGCAGCTGTAACCTAATCTAGTGCTCCTCATAGGAACTGTACAGATGTAAAAACTGGTGTGTCATTACTGGGTACATAACTGCAATCAGAGTCTCCTGTAAAAGGAATATCAGACAGGCAGAGTTTGAGAGAACACACTGCTCTAAACGTGGGAAGAATCACAAGCATCGCTCACTGCAGCAGCTGTAGCAATTAGCCAATTAAACAGGTTTTATTGATGATCTGCAATAACTAATAAACTTCTAACGAGCTATAAAACACCCCATGGATCAATGTAGCTATTAACAGGCTGGATTATAACCAATACTTGTAAATTCTAACTAGCCTTATTGTTGGGATATGGAAGGAGTAAATGGACTGTATGCCAAATGTAAAAGTGGAGATATCATTCCAAATAAATTCTGATAGTTTAGGGAATATTTATCATTTACTTCAGCAGATAAAACAACCATTTTGAAAAGGAAGGTCTGGGGGCATTTTTTAGCTTTCCATGTCATTAAGGCAAGGATGAGACTTCCAGCCATCCGACTATGGCACAATCACAGATAAGCTGATAAAGAAAACCAGGAAGGTTTGAGAGGATTAGGGATTTTCTACAGTTCTATGTAATACAAAACCATCTCTAGGGGAATCGCTGTTCCAAAACACAGGGCTTAAGTAACTGTAGTAACTACTTGCCTGGTACTGCATTTTTATCTGATTGGCTGAATAGTATTTTTCTCAACCAAAATGGGTTTTTAATCTTACACACTGGCAGCTTGGTCCTATTTTTTAAAGATAAAACTTTTTTTTTTATACTGCCTATTTTTAAAGATAAAAACATAAAAGGCTAATAGGGAGATATTTAAGGATTAAGAAGTTGTAGAAGGTAAAATGTTGAAAGATAGATATTCCTAAAAGTTTTAAAATACCATATGTAGTAAAGAACTCAAGAAGTATTTAATCAGTATTACTCTTATAGGATAAATTCACTAGGATTTTGAGTGAATGATATAAGCTGGAACTGTGAATTTATGGCAAGTTCTTACCAAATTTCCAAGCAGTGTCAATGTTAATAATTTGCATTTTTAAATTTCTGATGTCACATTTTCTTGTGGTTAGTCCATTACTGTTATTTCCATTATACTATTACCAAAATGTCAGTTCAACTGAAGATTCAGATTGTTGTTCATGCCATGATCCATGGACATGCATCCAGTTGTGCACTTAAAGACAGAAAATAATATTGCCTAACATAGGTCCTCTTTCTAGCTCCATGCATGAAAAGCACTTACCTCTGTGTAACATGAAGTCCATCCATTAAGATGTCAAATATTAAATTTTTGCAGAAAAATATAGATTTCAACTCTCAAAAAAAAAAAAAAAAAAAAAAAAAAGTTGTTTCATGTCCTGGCGTGTTTTACTTTATCTTCCTCTTTGGTACAGTAATATAATGGAAATTTTCTGCACCTGAAGTACCTAATGAGGTCAGAGGTTTGTGTAAATATTTGCTTGAGTACATTATAAGCATCTGTTACAGTTTGTAAATGTTTGGAGCTGGCAGTAAAAATACTTGCAGATATAGCTACCAGAGAAAACATTCCCAGTGTCAAGTGCGTGACAGAAACTGTAGCACAAAAAAAACCCCTCTCTTAGTAGATGAGATATGCTGCAGCAAGAATCAGGCCTATAACTACCCAGGCTGTCCCAACAAAAACTTCAGTTTTGCAATTGTTGCTAGAAAATTACCTTTGGTTTCTTGGCTGTGAGTTAATTGAAAGTATGAAAAAATTAATAAAAGCCACTCTACTAAGTAACATTTTAAGTGAAATGTGTTACTGCAACAACTTATCTGCAACAGGTAAATAAACAAGAACCAATAGAAAGACTGTAGGTAAACCAGTAAAATGTTGGCTGCAGCTGACTTCAGCAGATCTTTCTTGTTCTAAAGCCACTACAAAAACAATATAAATTCAAAACAGTACAGCATGTAAAATGCCACTTTGTGGTTGTTTGGTTTACATTTGCTGTGCAGTCAGGTACTTAAACTTTTTCATGTGGGCTGTAACCAAATATTTTATCAGGGGTTAGAGTGGGATGTGCGGTATGGGGGTCTGTGGAGTAACACCAAAATACATCTGTAATAGCCTGTTCCTATGCTACAGAGTCAGTACACAGATAAGTTCTCCAGAACAGCTCACCCAACTCTCTGAGATCAGTTGAGATGTTTACTTTCAACTTGCAGCAGTTCTAATTAATGTGCTGAGATTTCTTCAGAGATTTCACAGAAAAATATGGTTACTACAGTTGGGTCTAACCTGGAACAGCCTTTGCAGGAGCTGCAGACAAAAAGGCTGGGCAAGCAATGAAGGTATGACACAAGCACCACTTGGTTCCATTGCTGCATGTGCAGGTTGCTGGGTTTGAAGTTCACCCTCATCCTTGTACTTTTGCTGGGTCTCGGTTGCTTACAGTGCTGCCACTTTCCTTGCTTCCCTGACAGTTTTCTTGGAGGCAGATTCTTGTTTAATCCCTGGTAATGGATTTTACTTTGCAACTACATTCCTAGATGTGGATGAATCCTGCAAATCCACTGTTAGCACAGACTCTTTCTGAGCCCCTGCTGTACAGCTTCATTTTGCTGTTTGTCTTGTCCGATATTTGTGTTATTTAGAGAAAAAATTAACAAATAAATACCCACTGGGTTTTGCTAATGGTCCAAGAAAACAAACACTCTTCCACTTTAGCCAGAAAAGGAAACATATACAGAGAGCATAATAATAAATGTCTGTGTATTTCTTATGAGTTTATTTTCCTCAGTAAACTATAGTTTGAAGATAAGGTCAGAGTCTCTAGAAGTTCATAATTCCCCTCCTGCACAAAATTTTTACCCTTCTGCTTAGGAAACAAAATATTGTCTTGCTTGCTATTTTCTCACCAAAGAGCTGTTATGTAAGCCCTCCTTTTATAATCCTTTGTCTCTGTTTCCCAGGCAGCCTTGTCTGAGGATCCCAGTTCAGTAGTACATTTAGAGTTAAAAGTGAAGTGAGTTTTGTCTTATGTAGCAAGCCCTCATCCAAGGTTGCTCCCTCTGAGTAACTGGTCAGCAAATGGTTGTTTATTGCACCTGGCCTTGGAGAGCAGATGCTGCACTGTCAGAGAACTGCAGTGTGTGTGCCCTGAGGCCATAACTGCTGCCACCTTTTTATAACCTTAAGCAAAATTCATAACTTAGTGACATTCTTGGAATTGTGAGAGGTGGTTGATGGAAATGCATCTTGAAGAAATGATATTTAAAAGATTTATTGGGGACTACATTGTATGATCTGTACTGCAGAAAAGGTTGTGTGATGTTGCTTTTGGATAGAACGGATGGATGGAATGGCAATGCAAAGGATTGTTAATGCAAGGGACAGTGACACTGTATTTTCTAAGACATGGATGTGGAAGAAGCAAAGACTTTGTGACTTTTACAAAATATAGTTGGCCAATGCTAGGATTTGGTTTTTGCTTAAGTCTGTAAAAATTATGAAGAGACAGACTGCACACATCTTTTTTTAAGTTGCTGTAAGCAGGAATTAGGTGCACTGCATTGCCCAAGTTCAGGTTTTCATTTGGATTACATTTTTAAATTCTATTTCTCTATTTTGAAAATTTTTATTTTCTATGTTTACATAGTTAACTATTTTGTTACTCTTCTATTAATTATAGTTACTCTACTATTTTGGTACTCTTCTCACTTGCACAAAATATAAAGGGGATTCAAAGCACTGGGCTTTTTTTACACCTCTGTAGTGAAATGGAGAAAGAGAATGAAGTATTTCAGTTTCACGCTTAGAACACAGTTTGATTTTGATCTTTTTCCTATTCTATCTAAATTGCATAATTTGCACAGATTAGATATTACTGATATAAAAATGGTTCCTCTGGGAGACATGAAGATATAGAATCTTTATGTTGGTAGTTGCCTAAAATATTAGAAGAGTGATAAAAGTTATTTTCTTAACTAGCAAAGCTCTATGCTGACAAAACCCTAGTGCAGATTCATTTATCTTTTTGTCCATTTTACTTGTTCTGATGAAGTAGCTGATTCAGGTGCTGCCAATAAAATCTTAAAGTTGTGTTTTCATTTCGGAGGCATCACAAAGTGGGTTTAAATTGTGATGTACCAGTTGACTATTTATATATGTATGTATTTTATATATATGTATTTATATATGTACCATTTCACAGATTAGCCTGGTTTTCTTGACAGGGAAAACAGTTTTATTATTTTATGGGTTTATGTCTTATCCTGAAATGTTGCTTTGTTAATTATTAGTGTATGAAACTTTGAGGGATTGTGCAGGAAAACCAAGATTATTCTATGTTATAGATTAAAACTAGCAAGAAATATGTGTGCTTTGTGATCTCTGAAGTGCTTGTTATTTAAGGAGCTTTTGTTATTTTCACTACAAAAGTAAAGAATTCTCATCTTTCACTTTCACTTGCAAGTTTCCAGAATTTTTATCAATCTGCACCTCTTCCACAGTATCAAGTGTTATGTCTCATGCTCATGACTTTCAGTTATGAAATCTCTGAAGCAAATCTCAATGAACTTCCAACCATAATATTCAACCATGGTACCATTGTAGTACTACCTACATTTATGATATTGGGTTGCTTGAATAAAATTTTAGAATGCCACAGTATGTTAGTATGTTCTTCAAGTTATGTTTAGAGTTTTGCAAATAATATGTTTGCTGCTTTTTTTTACAGTGATTGGAAAATAATTCTGATGTGTTTGTTTATTAATAGAGAAGTTAAAATCATTTTAACAAATCCATTTTTGTATTAACTGACATTACATTGGCAGTGACTTTTTAAGAGACAATTGGTAAGCAGTCTATTTTGAAAATTAATATGCTCTCAGTAGGACAAGTGAAAAAAACCCAAATTACTAGAAAATGTAGCTTATCTCTGTTGACTTGCTGAAATACCATAAAAGTGATTAAAAATAACAGCCATTTTATCAATGTTCTCACATTCCAAGGTTTAACAGACTTTAATTCAGAAAAAAATATGATCATTTATAATGGCAACTTAGTATTACAGAAACCATATATAAATGATAAATCATGACTTACTCTCTCATTAAGGCATTTCTCATATATGCATGGTGTGTATTTCTAAAAAAAAAAAAAAAAAAAGTTTTACCAAATTTCAGAACCTGTGATCCTTTAGTTATGTTGTACAATTACCTCAGCAAATTAGAGTAGTAAGATGCCAAATCTGCTGCAATAAATATTAAGAACCTGGTTCTATTTCTAATGCTTTTCTAAACACTGTAAAATTAATACATGTACTTAGATTCACCTTGGAGTTTTGTATGTTTCCAGGCAAGGCTTATGCACCAAACCAGCACTTGTTGGAATATGATTCAGTATCTCATCTGCTCTTTTCTGATTTCTCCTGAGTCACAAACTTTGCTGGTTATTGACCCTTTCTGTTACTGCTTGTTCCCACATGGAAATTAAATCATGACTGATGGAACTGTCCCAGACCTTTCCATTTACGTAGATTTCTCCCTCATCTACTGCAGTTGCATATACTTGCCCTTTGGGAAAACAAAATTGAAATAGGCGCTTAAACCACTATGAGTTTTACATTCACCTAACTGATTACAGTACTTATGGGCAAAGTAATACAAATGATTTCTGGTTTGTTATTTATTTCCTGGTTCAAAGGAATGTGTAGCAAACAGTGGTGTTGGCTGCAAATTGGCAAGGGCTGGTCGAATGTGACCCTTAGCTGAATGTTGCTGTATGATTTGTTGAAATGTTCTTGATAGATATCTTGAGCTTCCAAATACCAGAACTGGCGACTGCATTCAGAATACTTTATGAAACAGTTTATCACTTTTCATTTCTGTTTCTGTGATCCTTTCTTATTAATTTTTAATATTTTGTTTGACTTCTTGGCAATTTTTGAGTGTTAGACCAATGCTGACAGAGAACAACCTATATAAACACCAGGGTAGTTTTTTTGGGTGATGGCACCTTATTCAGAACCCCCATATTCTTCTCATAGTTATTATTTTGTGTTTATTGGCATCCTTTATCTTTAGTTGTCATTTTATTGTGACACAATTTGTTTCTCTGAGCTTCTGCAACTCATTTTGGTCAAATTTGGTTTTTATTGACTCTGAGCATTTTCATATCATCAGCAAGTTTTGCAGCCATGCTAATTTTTACAGATTTTTCTGTATACGGAGTGAACTGCAACACAGATATTTGTAAAATGCTGTGCCTTCTTTCTGTTGTGAAAACAACCACTTACTGTTGCTAGATAAACAGTCCACATGTCTAGTAATTTGATGAAAAATCCTTATTCAGTGCAGAACTATGGATTCCTACTCAGTATCCTTTTTCCCTCTTGAGAGGGTTTGAAGTCAGAGAAAGCTAGACTTCTGAGACATCAGAAATAGAAAATTATGGAAAAAAAATCATGTAACAGCTGTTCTCTCTTTAAGGGATGCATCTGTATGCCCAATTTACTTGCAGTCTGCCTTTGCACTGCCCTTGGTAGGAGATACATGCCTGCATCTTTGGTCACACAGATTAGTCCCCTTACACCAGAGCAGTTGTTGACTTCCAATTCTGTCATTGCACTTGCTCACACTTTAATCTGCAGCCATGTTCTGTTCCCATTTACCCACTGACAGAAAGTGGATAACAGAAACTTGTTGGGCCATGCACCCATGCATTGCAATTCTCTGGAAGTGACCCTACCTGGGGGTTGAGCCTGGGAATGCTCAGGTCATGCCAAATACTTGTGCAGGGCTTTCTGATGTATGGGCTGGGCTGATAAGCTTGGAGAAACACTGCCTGTAGTCCTGGCTTTGCCATATTCTTTCAGTTGATCCCACTGTAGGCTGCAGGTCAATGTGTAACTGGCAGTGTCTGGATGGTGTGCAGGTATTTCCCAGAGCTCCACTGCCAGCAAAACCATGTGGCATGCAAGTTTTGGGTTTGTAATACCTTCACTCCCCCTTGGGCTTAGTGTTGCAGAAGGGCGTGAACACCATCAGACAATCTTTGAATTAATGAATATTTTCAAGAGTGAATAATGCATAAACCCAGCTCTTACTGCCACCAACAATCCATGTTGTTTTATAATGAAATATGTATTTCTTTTATATTTGAAAAACATAAAGTACATTCATTTTGTGGGTAATGCAAAATTTATGATCTTCTTAATTATTAATTTCAATGCTTTTTAAAGTTTGTAGATATGTTTAAGTGACATGACAGATGACCACTCTGTCCCTTACCAGCTCCTTAAAGAAAATATGATAGATTTGGAACTTCTAAGGTCTGAACCTTCTCTTTTCCCCATCAGTTTAGATATGATCTCTACAGTCTGCAACCCAGGTTGCCCAAAGCATGTGATCACCTAGTTCTTCTTGAAGTCTTCTGCAGCAGAGGATTTTAATAGAAGGAAAATGTGTGAACGTGTTGTGCCTCTGTGCTTGACCACCTGCAAGGCAGTGCTCAGTGTGTTAAAGGGTCTAGCATGCAGATTTTGTGTTATTCTGCCATGTGCAAATTTGAGATGGAAGCATTCCATTTGTGTTTCATGGCCTTATGTATTTACCTTTTTAGTAAGGATTTTTTAAAAAGAAAAATCTTTTAAAAAAGAAAATACTTACCTTTGTAGTTAACATAGAGGAATAAAAATTTAGACTTAAGAAACACCAGTAATAAATCATAATTTGTCAGGTCTGCTTTGTTATATCCAAATGACAAACAAGAACAGCTGTGTACTGCATTTGACTTTCATTCATGTCTCTTGTATGAGCACAGCTCTAGGTTTTCTAACTTTTTTTTTGTGCAATTTATATGCTTTGTTGATAAACAGGACTTTGTTGATAAACTAGGAGAAAATTTTTACAGTACCATTTTGGTAATCAAAAAGTGAGATGAATATTTGGTCTTGATAGGTTTTCAGGTTTTCCCTGTGAGAAATTCTCAAGTACATCTTTCAGACACTGTTTTCTAAACACTGCTATTTGAAAAACTTGGTATTTTGTCAGTTCTTTGAAACAGTCAATTGCAAACCACAAGATGCAGTTCTTTCAGCTTGCTGAACTGTCATTGCAGCAGTCTCCAGCTGCTCTGTTTTTCCTAACATGAGCTACCTTGACCATGTAACCACTGCCCATTTGAGATTTAGCATGGTGATTTGCCTGAAATAACTCAGCAAGACATTTTGTTAGATTTACAGGTGTAAGACGACTTTAACTTTGTTACTTACTGCTTTTAACATGGTTATATTCTTTTCTGATTCAAAGTTGTGAACTATACACTCCTTCAATTACCAGGGCTCTTCCAGAGATATTCTTTCCTGCAATAAACTGTTCTCTCTGGGCTTTGAGAACTTTTACAGTTGTAGATGTGGTTGTTCACTTACTCCTGTACATCTAATTTTATGACAAAGAAATTAGAATTTTTTTGTTTTGTTATTAAAAACACTAGTAATATTCCTTTAAAGTCACTGTACTCTCATTGTAGCTAGGAAACTGCCCAGTATTTTGATTTACAGATACTTCAAATGCAGCAACTAATGCTATCACAGAATGAGTGTTTAACACAGTGTTACCACTGGACTACAGTGTGCCCTCCCAAGAAATTAATTTAAGAAATTCTTATTTCTCCTAAAGTTACATTTAAATTCAACCATTGTACTATCTGACACATCAGTCTTAACAGACCATATACTTCCCTTTACAAGGTCTTCTTCTGCATATGACCTGGTTCAGCAGGGGTGCATTCCACAAATCACTAAATTCTCTTTGCTGACATGTCTCACTGAACCTCACTCATCAGCATTTTCTTTGATGTGTTTAATTTTCTGTTAGTGAATTAAAGCTGAGTTTCACATTCAGTGCATACTGAATATCTGGGGGGGCTACTTTGAGGTACTGCAAGATGGGTCTGGTTCTGTTTTGTGTCATCTGGGGCTCTTGCTTAGGATCAAACTTCTTTCCCTCTGCTGTGCAAGTGCACTAAACCAGACCCCTTTACTGTTCAACTCCAGCTGAAAAGGCTTGGTCAGCAGCTGGTAGCTTTTTCTTGAATGTGAATTTTAGAGATTCTCTAGTTAGCTAATTGTGGCCAAAGGAGAACTGAAAAGCTTTACAACCATCAAGTACCTCACCATAAAGTTTAACCTGAGGCTTTAAGCATTGCTCTTTTTTTGTGGGGTATTTAACCTGTTCAAAGGATGTCTGGACTCAACCCTGAGTAATGTGCTGTAGAGTTTGAGCAGGGAGGTTGGATGAGATGACCTCCAGTGGTTCCTTCCAACCTCAGGCATTCTGTGATTCCTAATGCTTTTGAAAAGAAAAAAGGAAGTAGCAGAGAGCAAGCAGATAAATGGTTTTGTCTAATTTCTATTTTCTGTTCAACCTTCTGTACTGGTATTCTGTTTCAGAAATTTAACTCATAAACCACTATAAGCCCTGAGCCTCCTTTTTCTATGGGCTAAACACCCCTGGCTCCCTCAGCCACTCCTCATCAGACCTGTGCTCCAGATCTTTCCCCAGCTTCATTGCTTAGCTGAGAGTGTTTTCCAGAGGCTGGTAGCTTGTCATTTACATAATTCAAGGAGTTTTAAATTATTTGGCTTATACAGAGGAACATGGTGAAATCAGGCTTCCACCAAGCAAGGATTGTTGCCGAATCCTTCATGGCCCTTTCCTATAATAAATAAAATGTCAGAATTTCTTTATGAACAATACATATGTAAAGCTTTAAAATAATGTTGGAAGTAATTCATATGGGCATGATATCCAGTGTGAAGTTTCAATGTGTCTAGTAAAAGCAAGTACTGCCTTGTTTTATGTTGGGGATATTCCATGTTAATAAATGACTTGCCTGTGACCATAAAAGAGAGGTAGGAGTAGCAAACCAGCAATAGAACATTTAACTGATAACTGTTCTATGAGTTAACCCCTTGGTCCTGCTCTCTCATTACTAAATCGCTTAGATTTACTAAACTGGAGCAAAACTTGCTCTCAGCATCTAATTCAGCCTTGTAAAATCATCATGAACTTCAGCAAGTTTCAGCACACAATCTACATATTAATGTTTCTTATGAGTAGGGTAATGAAAAAGATATTTTATTCTTCTGTCTGTACAAACATAGTCCATGATGTAAATGGAGTAATTTTTGTTCACATCTGATACACCGAGTGATGATGTTGTTTTTTATTCTGGTTTTAAAACGTGTGACTAAGTATATTGACTTTTTTAGTACTGATATTCTAGTAACCAGGCTTATTGGTATTTTAATTATTTTTCAATCCTAATGCTTCTATATTTGTCCTTAAATCTTATGTGCAGTTCATCTTTCCTTAATCTAGCCTGAGTTCTGAAGATTGTTATATTTTTCAATCTCCCAGTTCTATCCTTTCCTGATCTGTTTTTCCTGTGCTGTACATAATCTTCCTCCATGAGTTTCCTCTCTCCTTGATTATGGGCCAGTAATTCCGCCTAGATTTCTACAAATGAAATTATCTTGGTTTTGTCTGTGCTTTTCTTTGTGTTTATTTTTAAGAGCATACAATTTTTTGAATATTTACTATGTACAAAATTCAAGTAATTTCAGTTACGTTAAGTGTTTCCTAATACATGCTTGGGTTACTAATGATTCCAATTCTCAAGCTCTTCCAGAGGTTTTCCAAGACATACTCAGCGATTTGTGAATTTTGGCACAAAAATAACAGAATTTTAAACATACATTTAGTGTTGCATACATTCTTAGAAAGTTTTAGAAAATTGTCTTTAAAACTAGAAAAACACCTTGAGAAAAATCTATAAGAGATTTAGTAAAATTCTTATGAGGAGAGACTAAACTTTTACAGAACAGTTTAGAGTATAACTGGAGTGGTGAGACTCAAAGTTGATATTTAAAAATAGGCAGAAGGAGCAATAATAATAAAGGAGTGTGCCATTGCAATGGCATCTCTACTCCGCTGTATTCCACTTTTGTTTTCTAGAAGACTCATAATAAGCACCACCATATAGTGACTCATAAAAATACACATATGATTTGCAGAAATAAACAGTTCAAATTCTGCAAAATTTTTCTAGAAAGTAGATTTCACAAAGCTACTATGTGAAATTAATCTTTGATCCTTTCTGTAAAGCTTATTTCTGAATTAGAAAGTTTGTGTCTGAAATAAACAAAGCGAGCAAATGTGCTTAGGATCTAATTCTTTTTTTCCTGTGAAAAAAGTGAAATAAGTATTTTTTATTGTATGTCAGTGTATTTTCTATGCATAATTTCTAAACTTTATAGAATCTGAAAGTGTTATCATGGAATGGTTTGGATTGGAAGGGACATTAAGATCATCTTGTTCTAATCCTGCTGCCACGGACAGAGACATCTTCCACTAGACCAGGTTGCTCAGAGCCCCATCCAGCCTGGCCTTGAATACTTCCAGGGATGGGGCATCCACAGGTTCTCTGGGCAACCTGCTCAGTGCCACACCACCCAGACAGTAAAGAATTTCTTACTGTTACCTTATCTAAACCTGTTCTTTTTCAATTTAAAGCCATTACCTGTCACTACATACTTGTCAAAAGTCCCCCTACAGCTTTCTCATAGAGCCCCTTTCAGTTTTGGAAGTTGCTCTAATGTCTCCCCGAAGCTTTCTCTTCTCCATGCTGAACAAATCCAACTCTCATCCTGTCCTCAGTGGAGAGGTATTCCAGCCCTCTGACCATCTTCATGGTCTCCTCTGGACTCATTCCAGCAGGTCCAAGTTCTTCTCACATTAGGGTTCCTGGATCTATTGAAATGAACTTAGGAGCTACTGATAGTGTTCCTGTTGTTTCTGAATTAGTGTCCAACTTACTAGCATGCCGAGTGCAAGCATTTCAGATGTGATACTGTATCACCATTGTTGTGTGTTTCATGTTTCTAAAGGTGAACACTTTCCTCACTTTCTTGCAACACAGATTAATCTGACTTTGCAGCTTTGTTTTTGAGATACCCTGAATCCTGACATGATTCAGCCACAGAATCAAGGTCTTACACATGCATATTTAGGATACTTATCTTCAGGGATACAAGTTATTATTCAGGTAATAATTCCTTATCATAATTCTAACTCAATTAGAGTTGACACTGGAAATAGAGTGTGTCTGTTCATACTGAACTTGAAAAATGCAATAAAGGGAAGAAAGATAAATGTACACTGCATATAGATGGGGAAAAATCCAACCAACCAAAAAAACTGCCACTGATTATTCTTTTACTGAGAAACAATGAAAAATAGTGTGGTGAATTTTCATTGGTTCTGGACCACACTTTTAAAGTCAGTCTTCCATATCATCTCCCATTTCTGTTACTTTAATTCACATTGCAGAGCAGTCTTGAAATGCACAAACTTAATTTCTTTTGCACCAAGAGGCCCAAGACTGCTATGGAAACCTGGGGTCTAGCACTTAAGAAATGCCTCATGTGAGGTTTTTATAGTATTTTCTCCATTAGTAAAAATTTCTGTTTTGTGTGATGAGAAAACAGCTTCTTGATGACTGTCTAAGCAGGTATTCCTGCATGATAAATCAAGACTGTAAGATTCATAAGCATCCAGAATGCTTTGGAATACATAAATTATTGAAGTTATTAGTATGTTTTGCATACAGTGATTGCATAGTTATTTTAAAATACACTTTCAGTGCAGTTGAAGTTAAAGAGGCAATCAGTCAAGTTTAAGAGGTGCTGAAGTTATTCTGTGTTTGCTTGCATTAATGAAAATCACCATCTTTGCTATTTTTAGAAAAAGATATAAAGCTCTAGTTTCAATTTTTTCAATGCTTACCCATGCAGGAAGATTATTTCTGTACATAAGGGCTACATTCTTCACTATATGTGGAGGTGGAGTGGAGTACCCAGTAACAGCATCCTACAGAGTCTAACAGAACTCACCTCCCAGATGTGACTTTCATCCTTTACTAATGAATGTATTATGCCCTTTTAAAAGACTTCTTTGATCTTTTTAATTTATTTTACTTTATCTAAATATGATATATTGTTAATATGAATCCTGTGATTAGTTCTCATGCATTTGTTCTAGCAGCTGTCTTCCATATCAATGCTTGGGTGGTAAAGATGATGAAATTACCCTAATCTTTACCCCTCATATAGTATATCTTAATAAGAACTGTCATATCTAATTATTTCATAGACATTCAGATATGAATCTTTAGAACTCCATACAAATTGTAAAATAAAGAATTTTATGTAGAGATTTATAATCTTTTGAAAAGGAAGTAAAACACTGAACAGCATTCTCTTTTAGAGTAAGAATTTAATGCTTTAAAGTATTTTATTAATTTTATTTGTAAATTCCCTGTGATGCATCTGAAAATCAAATTCAACAGCAAAAATGCTATTGATGTTTGCAGAATGGAAGTTCACTAATTTTGACTACTAAATAAACATTCTGAGTTTATGTGTTCATGCTTCTTTAAATGTTACTAAAATAATTTAATGTTTAAGTAGTTTCTTAATTTACAATTTATCGAGATACTCTTTTGGAAATATTTGTGGATCCAAATGCAAGTACTTGTCTACTAAAATGTGCAAACATTGACAATCAGAGGGGAAGAGTTTAGGATTTGCCTATTTATTAAAGGAAGGTGAGATACCATTGATTTGATGCTGACAAAATGGTAGGGGTGTGTGTGACTTGCTAAAGAACTTTTGAGTCTTAGTTTGATTCACAAATTCATTTAAATTACTAAAGATGTCATAAAGAAAAAAATTTTGGTGATGAAGGTGAATATCAGACATCAATCAATAATTTTTTCCTACTGTTCTATTTGATGTTGTAATTAGTGGTAGATAATACAGCTACAAAATCCTAATGATTTCCATCAATTTTGATTATTAGAGCTGAACTTTTTCAAGAAATTATTTAGACTCTGGGTAAAAACATAAATACCCTGTGTTAGCTTTAAATTTGAGTGTCCAGTATCACATACAAAAAGGTAAGAAAACTTGTAGATGTTATTTGTGTTTTATTGTAAACAGCATACATTGGCTGGAATGAAACTGCACCTCTGGTTTCCTGAAGCCCATATGTTGTCTTCCTGCACTCACAATTATAGAACCAAATCTTTACAGAATGATGTTTTTGTATCTGTAAAACTTGAGCACCTTGAAATTACTTATCTTTTCGTTGTGTTAAAAATAAGACTTGAATCTGAATGATTGACCAAGTTCATGTGGTGAACAGTATAATCTACATTAGCTATAAGATTGAGAAAAGTGCTTCTGAAGCTACCCAATCCTGTAATCTAATATACTTATGCCAACTGAATAATTTCTTAGCCTCCCTTTCCCTCTGTGACCTTTGGAGGAACATACTGAAGATTATCTGGAATCACGTATAGAAATTTAAAGAGTTGCTATAATATTTGAATATCTGACTTTTTTTTTCTGATTTTTTTTCTAAATAATTTTTTTATAATGGTGTTGCAGTATTTCTGAAGAACTAATTATACATTGTGGCATCTTTAGTTGCCTGTGTAGGGATAATTCACTGTTTTATCATAAAAAGATCCCCATCATTATTTACTGGATTGGTATTGCTTCTGTCTAGTTTAATTTATAACGTTGTCCCAGACTTCTGTCCTCAGAACACGACCTTGTTTCCACATAGGTTTTTTATTTTAATCCCTGGTCTTCCCGCCTCTGTCATAATTGCTTAATATTTATCCATTATCCCATAGTATGAAATGCTGTGACAATGTGATGTTTTTGTGAATTCTTTCAGCACTCTTCTATTCAATATGTTCTTATTTTATTGTAGGTACAAATTAGAACAAAGATGATATGTTTGAAAGTGAAGGTACAGAACAAAAGTGTTCTAGAGAAGAATACGTAGTACTGCCAGTCAAGTTCATTAAATTATGTTGTTATAGCAACTGGTTAGCCTCTTCCATACTTAAAATATCTTGTGTCAAATAATTAGTGCTGCTTAATTGTATTTTATTGCAAAAAAGGCAAGTAATTAAGGAGGTTCTTGCAATGGCTGTGGGGCCAGAAAGGGTCAGAAACTACTTGTAATTGGAATATGTTTTTTGAATCTAAATTAATAGATCTAGTAACCTATCTCTTCATTCCCCAGGATCCAAAAAAAGTATCCAGCATATCTTAATTGGTGTTTCTTGCTTGGAAATACTAATGGATAAAAATTACCTTTTGTCCTCAATCTTGTTTTTTTTTTCCTTTGTTGTTGTCTGCTTAGGAAATCTGTAACATGTGTGATGTATTTAGCCCTGTCCACATAGACAAATGGCCCAAAATAATGCATTTTGAATTTCTCAGGGCATTTCTCTGTATTCTGGCTGTCAATCATGTTTCACAGCAGGTTCTTTTCCTCCAAGTTTGGTCTTCTGCATGAAAACTTTCTGATCATCTGATCAAAGACAGCAGCCATCATTATCCACAAATATAGAGCTTTGTGGGAGAGATTTCTAACAACATATTATTTGAGATTTCAAATCAGCAAGTGCCCAAATCAGTCAGCCAAATGAGTTCAAACCATCTCACTTATGTTTCTTTGCTTGGTTTATTTTGTTTTAATTCAAAGAAAGTATATCAGAAAAATACATCTTTTTCTTAGGAGTCCCACCAGTACTATGTGATAGACTTAATATAATTCCATCAGGAAATTTAAATGCTAACATGAGAAGCATTTTTGAAATTATTTTTTTAATTATTCACTTTTCCTAAAAGTGTATGAACATAAGAGATACTGATAATTACTCACATGGATGCAAGACACACCCAAGCCCTGTCAGCCAGGTGTTCAGCTGAAGTTTTTGGAAGCAGCTGCTAGAACTTACTTACAGCATGAGGTCCATGATAATAATGCAAATGGTGGGAAGCAGTTTGAAACTAGGAAATCAGGCTCCTCAAAAAAAAAAAAAAAAAAAAAAAACAAAAAAAAAAGAACAAAAATATAGAGGACAGCTGATGCTGAAGGACAATTTTGTTCCAATATTGCCACTCTTTTGCATAAAGAACAGATGAAATTTATCACAAATAATTCCAGGAGTCTTATGGTCTTTAAAAATGCTCTCAATTGTGGGCAAATGCAAAAAGATTTTGTCTCAGTGAATCATGTTCAAAGGGCAACATAAAGAATTTTTTTTTTCTTTCTTTATCAAGTTTTGAATTTTTCATATCTGTCAAAATATCTCTGGACCACTGGAGGATACAGAACGTTCTTGCTTATCTAAGTCTATGTAAGTAGAATCACCAGTCACTCCAAATATCCCTGTTGGAAACAACTTTTTATCTTCTCTTTTCTCTTAAGTCAGAGTCAGGATTAAAAGCATGAGAGACAGAATTTGATGTTCAGACTCAGTTGTTTATTAATTGTTAACTATAGCACCATGAGTGCATCAGCACTTCTAGCTAACAAGCTAAAAATGCCCCGCCCAGTGTCACATGGCCCTGCCCCCCAGCCACGTGACTGCCCTGGAGTCATGTGGCCCCACCCACCAGTCATGTGACTGCCCTGGTGTCATGTGGCCCCACCCACCAGTCATGTGACTGCCCTGGGGTATGTGGCCCCACCCACCAGTCACCTGACTGCCCTGGAGTCATGTGGCCCCACCCACCAGTCATGTGACTGCCCTGGAGTCATGTGGCCCCACCCACCAGTCATGTGACTGCCCTGGTATCATGTGGCCCCATCCACCAGTCATGTGACTGCCCTGGTGTCATGTGGCCCCTAACAATTTCTTCAGCCAACCAAAGATCTTTTGAGAGAACTAATGCTATAAGGGCTTTTTAATTAAAGATTTTTAAAAATTATACACATACCTGTTAGAGGTAAATAGTATTGCATTTTGAAATTTCCGGTTAATTTAAAGGGAGCAAAATGTGGTGGCCATCATTTTGTCCCTTGATTTGCAATCCAAGTGGTACCGTTTGATTTAAGTAACAGCTCTTTTGGAAATAATTTTAAATAAGGTCATGCATATTTTTTTTTTGCTTTAAAATTTAGTCTTAATCATAGCAAATTTTATCAGAAGGCAGATCTGTGTGTTCAGCAAAACTAAATATGTAAGAATATACAAATATTTTTTGTAGTTATGGCAAAGATAGGAAGATGTACTGCTGTTTTTCAGGATGAAAAGTGCCATGCTTTTCTTTAAAACTGAACACTGTCACATGAATATGCATCAGTTTGACTAAATATCAAGAGATTTAAAATTCATGTTCTCAAATATTTACTTAACTGCCCTGATGAAGATAGTTGCTTAAAAGGGCATAAACTTCCACTTGCATCAGTTAAAAGATAGTTTATGACTTCATAGCCTCTCTTCGAGCCAAAAATTTGAGGCATTATATATCTAGATTATTTTAAGGCATATTAAAAATGTATTAATCCCCTGAGATTTGCAATTTTTTGTGAGAGATTAATACTCATTTGCATGAATTTATCATTCTCTCTTTTCAAAAAACAAAGTCTGACAGTCTTACATTAGTTCTGTTGGTGTACAAGGTCAATTGAGAGGAGAAAGATCCCTCTGCCAAGTATGAAAGATTGACTCAAAAGTCAGCAGCAGTATTCTTTGTTCTTCACTTAACTTGTTCCCAATAGATGGAAAAGAGTATATAGTTCATATATTCATGGGACACTGGAGGTTTGGAGAATTTACTGCTCTGCTATAGATTTTCCTTTAGCATAGTTAACTTCTGTAGTTACAGTCTGCCAAGAATGGAATTTATGATTTCTTTCATATGAAACTATCTGCTGTATTTGGCTTGATAATCTAAATTTATTACTGTGCTTCTGTAACAACTACATGCCAAAAAACCTGTCTCTGAGCTGTGCTTCTTTTATTTTATAGAAGGTGTTTGGTGTTCAGGTCCTCCTTTTGCCAATACTTTTGATGGTGTTTCTTTAAGCAGCCAAACCACTTATTCATGATAGTAGTGGAAATTGTAGGCCTGATGTGATTGTCAGCTGAGGAACCTGAACATTCTTCTGAGGCTACTTGGAAGTGCAGATATTTTTCCTTGTCTTGTTCTCAGCTTCTTGTGAAGCAAATGGAATCCAAATAGTGCTCAGCTTTTTCAGGATACAGTCTCCTACTGTAGTTAGTTTATTTCATTGTCTGCATTCTGGTTCCTTGCAAACAGCTCTGCTTCTGTCTCACCTAAATGACTTCTCCTATTTTTGGAGAGGCAACAGAGGCAGCATTTAATTCCTAAAGCACTTGCTGACCTGGGTCAGTTTTACATCCCCAGAGTCCTGCAGCCTGCAGATTTTGTGCTCTGCCTGACTTAAGTCACTTGGGAGCAGATCTTCCTCTTCTGTTGTGTCCTTGTCCCATCCTTGGTGCCTTCTGCTGCTTGCACCCAATGCATGTTCCATTCATTTCTTCTTTGCTACCAAGTGTGTCCTTTCCCCTGCATGGGGCTCAGCCAGGGCACCTTATCAACCTTCTGGAAACAGGGCATGGGCATCTGCCTGGCACAGGCCCCAGGTGAGACAGGCCTGAGATGGATGCTTGGAGGAAAGAACTGCACTGCTCCTTTTCTGACACAGGGTGAGGAAAAGTTGTTCCTGATGGCTTTTGTGTTTCTTACATCTGCTGAGTGGCATTGCTATTGACCTTGTGTTGTTTTGGGATGGTTTGAATTCAGGAATGGTTGAAGACAGATACAAGAGGCAACTGGAAGAGCTAAGAGTGGTATTTAATTGCATTAAGATCATCTGACCTTTTAGAATAGGATGGAAAAGAAATGTGGTTTTTTATTTTATGCCTTTTTTAATGAAGAAGGTATAGAAGAATTAAGAATAGCAAAGTAATGGAGTGTGCACTCAAAATTCGCTTTCATACTGGAGTTGATCAAACTTCATCTCCTATATTGAATTAAGATTAACTGAATTTGACCAGGCTCCAAATCCAGTATAACAGTTTTCATCGCTAGTCTCTGTAGCACTGTGTGAATAGAGCTGTTTGTATACTTTGAGCAAGAGGAAAGTTTTTATGATGTGACTAAAAGAAACCCCAACAAACCCAATCTGACACACAACAGAAGTAGCATCGTTTCAGTTTTTGTTATTTACAGCTGAAGCCAAGCAGCAGATATATTAGTGGATCTGAACTTTGTTCAGCCTCACATCCAAAGATAAATAGCCTCACTTTTTCAGATGCAGTGCTTATTATGTCAGTTCTTAGAAGAATGGAGCACAGTATTTTACTTGAAGTAATGACTCTGAAAATGCTTCAACCTCAATTGAGTGTTACTTAAACATTTCGGGAAATGGACCCGTAAACTGGCAGTTTTATCTTCAGACATTTTATTTTTAGGGTGAACCTGCTGGCTCTTGAAACAAGCCTGTAGGGATAAACAAACATTAGTTTTCATCATGCTGAGAAGTATTTTTAAGCAGAGACACTCTGTCTTGTCTCAGATTCTGAAACAGAAACTAAGGCAGATTATTGGGTGAGCTGGAGCAGAATGTAAGTTTTTATGCATGGTCTAGGAAACACTAATTCTGTTACTGTTTCTTGATGATACATTGCCTTATAGGAATCTATTAGGACCTGTGTTTCTTCTATGATGGATGGGCATTAACCTTCTGTAATGTCAGTGCAGTGATATGACCCCAGCTGAGGAAAGAATCACATCTTGGCTTCTCAACAATGCATATTTTCAGTTTTCCTTTAGAAACAGTCATTCTGCTGAACAGCATTGTGTTAGTGAAGGCACACAGACAGATATACAAACCTTCTGCCTCAATCTAGTTACTTCCTCATTGTCGAAGAAACAGTTTTGACTTAAAAATCAAGGTCTTGTTTTATTTAAGATTTTTGTATGTTCCTCTCATATCCACCAGTTTGAGTTAAAATCTTAAATATATTGATAAATGTTCACACCTTTCTGCCTTGTGTGTGATTAATTCTATTCATAGCTCAGTATCTAACTAACTTTGTAGGGTCTTTTTTGGTAAAGAACCACCATTTTGGTCATATGGAGAAATACAGCATGCACTGTATTGCTTTTAGATGTACTTGATATTCCCATGGATAATTTGCCAGTACCACTGTGTAAACTCATGGGTGGAACTTATAATTTAAAATCTCTGTGAAGTTAAATGGTAATAGGGGCACTATTAACATATAAAACTCTATACATAGAAGTATGTAATGTTTATGTTTTCTTCTGTAGCCAGAGTAAAGCGCCAGAAGGTTTTGATGCTCATTGTTCCTTGAGATGAGGATGCTTCTGAAAAGCTTGACATTGTCTACTGTGTCTCCTGAGATCTGTAAATTAGGAATAATTTTCTGTCTCTCTGCAGTTGTGTCCAGCAAAGTATTATTGTTTCATAATTACTTAGGGAATACTGAACAAGGTGCTCTTTTGAATAGCCCAGAGTAATGGTGGAAATGTCATTGACATTCTGCTTGTTTTCTTTGGGCTGTTGCATCATGGCAGAAGGTACAAGGTCAGTGGGTTTGTGTGAGGTTGGTGTGGAAGTGCTGAAAAGTGTCATGAAGTCAGTAGTGGAATATTGTGAAGAAATCAGTGAGAATGATTTTATAAAACTTACTGAAAGAAATGCACCCAGAAAAACTACTGTGTTGGAAATCGATTACTATTAAAACAGTAAAAATATTCTTTTTGCCTTTTAAAGCTGACAGAGCAAGGTTCAGGCAGCAACAGAGAGCTTACTAGAGAGCTTGCTTATAGATTTTTCATTTCTAGGCTGCTGCTTGGATATTTTAACAGCTCACTGATTGATTTCTCTCTTCAAACTGTGTTTATAAGTTCTTTTACATTAAATAATCTAAAGACCTTAACAGAATTATTTTTTTTTAATAATATACTGTGTAGACAGGATTATAGTGTGCTCTCCACTCCTCTCAGATTCATGAATCTTCAGAGTAAAAATTATTTTGATGTTAGTGCATACATTTGATTCTCTAGAACATACATAGTAGCTGTCTTTTTCCTGGATAACCTATTTGCTTTTGAAAGAACTTGTGGAATTTGTGTTATTAAAATCTGAGTTCTTTAATGTGCAAGCAAGGGATACAATGCTATACAATGTTACCAGCTTTTAAAGTTGGAAGCTTATAAATTGTAAATATGGTATTATTGAGTGGAGAGAGGAGATGAGATGAGAAACAACAATGCTTAATTGATCCTGATGGAACCAGTGTGGTGAAAGCTTAATTGTTCAGTCTGTTGTTGATCTTTTTTACTGCACTGTGTAATGCTGTATATATATACATATAAACACACACATAAATAACATCATGCTGTTAATGACTCTACTAAGTTTTCCATAAATTATACATTCTTTCAAAACTATTTTAAAGGCTAATATCTAAAGATTGTTAAAATGCAGGGCATCTCTACCTTTTGCAAGCTCCAATTTTAGGGACTGAGTGAGCAAGAACTCAAAATCTGTATAAAATCTTTTTTTCTTTTTCAAATTTTGTTCTTTTTGTATTTTTATTTATTACCATTGAAGGCATTTTTTATCAAAACTATTATTTCATGACTGAATCATTCAGTAGCTTATAAGATATTCAGGATTTTTGCATTTGCTTTTTAGAAATTATCTTCTAAGAAGCAGATGAGGCCCAAAAATTCCCACTTTTAAAACCTTTTTTAAAAAAATGTCTCCAGATAGTATTGTTTCTTGACATTTTGTCTCACCTAAAAGGAAGTAATTAAAGAAAAACCTTAAATGTTAACTGTCAAGGTAGCTCAAACATTAAATAAAGAGGGTTTGACTTACAGGTTATATATTCAATCCCTCTGAAAAAATCTTGTTTTGAAGATGGGTATCTCCCCATTTATAGAGTGTCCTGATGTACACAGAGCAGTGGGGAAATGGGCTGGTAGTTTTTTGGAAGATATGTACTGAAAATATGTTCTGTCTATTTGTTTTGCGTCAGAAATCAGAACTCTTGAGCTTTAGAATACAGCCTTTTGTGTGACTTCTCTTTTATTAAGAGATACAGCTTCCTATAAAGGGGGAAGAGGGCCCCTATCCAGCTGAGTCTAAAACATGTTGCCATGCATAGGTACTGTTGATAGTTATAGAGATACAATTCCTGGTAGGTTCACATTTTAATAACTAAGCCTATTGTAACTAAAAAGAAAATGTGTGGTATAGATTTTCAAGCAGAATAGTATTTTTATTCTTTGACTGAATCTCTTAAATTTGGTATAGTGGTAGATAAACTCAATTTTCTCTAGCAGGAGATAATGATCATTCTGATTAGAGACCTGTTGCTTCTAATCAGAGTTTTGTTCAGAAAATACAAAGTGTTAGAGCATTAAAATGCAATGTATGCTCAGTAGTGGTTTCCTTTTCACTAAAGTTTTTTGGTTGAGGAGTGATTCAGGACTAGTAAAGCAAAACACCTGAAGATTAAAAAGTTTTACTTCATAAATAAATCCTAGTCTAAGAATTAAATATGAAGCTATATCTTTTCCTAGAATGTAAATTTTTGTTGCAAAAGATATACTAGAGACTGGTTTCTTTATATTCTCAGTGAAAAAAGCATTATCCATGAAGATAAATACCTTCTTCAGGGGAACTAAAAATTGTGGGTTTTACCTTAACATATTCCAGGGCCATGCCATTTTTCATGTTTTGGAAGAAAAACACCTTAGAAAAGGAACAGCAGGCATAAATCCTGAGAATCTTTCATCTGGTTCCTTTATTTATTCTTTGAATGAGCAGTAAAGTGCAATAGTGTGTAGGTGTAGCCACATTAGGGTTGTTCATAGATGCACATCTTGCAGCAGGACTGACTTCACAACTACTCTGTTATATGTATGTTTTGGCTTCTCATTTACTTTGAAGAAGGGAGTGTTTGTTTTAACCCAGAGTGTTTGTAACCAGTAGTATCTGTCACACAAATAATAGTTTCTGTCTGAATACCAGGAAGTGCCCATTCTGACAAAGGCATGGCAATTTAAGTGAGCCAGAATGGCACTTGTCTATGTTAGAGCATGTATTTGGAAGGTGGACATTCAGGTGACATCTGCCTTTTTTTAGTATTCCTGGTGATCCGTGCAGATCTTTCATTTCTATATGTTGCATTGGTGCTCCAGTAGAGGCTGGCATCAATAATCCAGATATTCCATCCATGCTGACCTTGTTTCAGGCTAGCACCACAGAAACAGCATGACTTGCTCTGCAAATGGTCACAAAGTTCCCAGGAAATATGTAGTGCAAGGCTGTGAAGCTGAGTTTTAGTGTTTTTCATTCTCCCAACTGCTGAGGCAGCTTGGTAAAAGATGAAAGGCAATAAGTTAGGAGCTGATGGATGAGGAATTAGTCTGGATAGCAGTATAAAAGCAGAAGTGAATTGGCACAGAGGCAGTAGAAAGAGAGGATGAAAAAATAGCAGTAAATATGAGTTGAAAAGTGTAGAGTGAGGTGAGGGGTGGAAAAAAGGAAAGCTGGCTGTGGTGAGCTTTTTGCCCCTTTCTTTTCTTCTTTGAGAACCTGAAAATTTATCTAGAATTTTGTTGTTCCAGACACATTGGCATCACTTGTCTTGTTTGGTGTGATGGCAAATTTTGCTTTTCTATTTATTTATTTAAACAAGTGTATGTCAAATATTTGTTGAGTCAAGTACATCCCTAGCTAGGAGATAATATATTAAGAGTACCTGGTAAGTGAGTCAAGTGTGTTGTGATAGAGCTGCTGCAGTTTTACACAGGAACCTTCCACTTAAGATGCACATGGTAGCATACTACAGAGATAATAGGATCATATGGCATATCTTGGAGTTTTTGCCTTCTTTCTTTTCTGAAAGAAAAGGAATCAAGTAAAGGGAAAATGATTGCAAAAAGGGGATGTGTTATTCCCAACTTAGGGCAACAGAAAAAACATGGAAAACAGATGTGGTTTGCTGATGCACCTCTTCCAACTCTTCACAGTAAATTTATATATAGTTGAAAAATATAAAGCTTTATTTTCATTAGCATTGAGTATGGAGTTGCAACTGAAGTAAATGAGAGCTTATTGTTTCGAACATTGTGCTTGAAATTTTTGTTGTCCTTAACAGAGAAGTGTAAACCCAAGTTCATATGTTTCAAGTAGGCTTCCTAAAATTGATGGATAGCAGTGACAATTTGGGGGCTAATACTTCTTTTTTCCCCAACTCAAACTTGTAGCTAGTCTCATCACTGTAGATGTGATTTCAAGATGAACTTGTTTATTTTTTGCTGTTACATACTGTGGGGATAAATGCCTAGAGACAGTAGAAAGGGAAATAAATTCTCTGATCAAAATCCTGGTCAAATGATCAGGATGAGTGCTCATTAAATGTGGTGTATGCCTTAACAGTTTTAAAGGAATAATATACCTTTTATAGAATAGGGTAAAATAATTGGTTCAACTTGCACTTCTAATTTTAAAGCTTGTTCATAAGTATTTTGAGCACTATTTAATTGCGTAGGGAATTTTAGCCAGCTAAATTAAGACTTCTCATCTAAAGTCATACGTTCAGGAACAAAGATGTGTGCCAGGATGTCTTGGCTGATAATTCTTGTTTTCTGGTCTGAAACATCTTGGTACCATATTCTATATGAGTGTAGTCTCCTGTCATTACTGAAGTTGTCATTCTGGAATGGGACAGTTTGTTAAAATCTGTCCTTACATTTTAAATATGCAAAACAAGGTCTCTTTGCATATGTTTCTAGAGTGGCAACTTAAAATTTTGTATGTCTTAAAAAGAGATGGGCAGTTTCCAAGGTCTAACCCTATTTGAAAAGGTCCATTATTCCAGGGCATGTGTGTGTGAGGAGGAGTGAAGGAGCTCTTCATGTTTCCATGTGCTCATGTGTTCCCGTGTGTTTGCTTATGTAGATAAATCCATGCCTGGTGTGGGTTCATTTGACATAAGTATGAAAGAAAATCTTTTCTAAACCCACTAGCAGTAGGAATAACTTACCAATATATGAATAAGCAAGCCACAGCTAAAGAGAGATGATGATCCTGGCAATGCTGAATATTTTAATTTCTTTTAGGAAAACACCAAATGAGAGAACAAATCTTTCTCAAGCTGAGCAACAAGAAATTTTTCTCTGTTTCTTGATGTATAATAGTGAGGTGGAATTTCAGCACTGATGCAGTCAGGAGAGTGGCTGATGAAAATTTCATTATAAGAAATAAGATGATTTGAAGGAAGTGTTTCCATCCAAATCCTGTCATAAGCAGAAAAATTATTGCAAGAATGAGACCAATTGTGGGAGATGGATTTTTCAAAAAGAGATATCCAAAGGTGCAGGTTAAAAAATGAGAAGAGACAGGGGAATGAGACTTCTCATTTTTGTGTGACACCTATGTGGCCTCTATCACTGGCAATAGCTTGCCATCTTCTGGCCCTCTGACATGTGGCAGCCAGGAGCTTCGTTTCTGTTTTGCAGTCAGAAATGCAGACACTGTCTCTGCACGGAGAGGATATTTTGAGCTGTAAATTTACAGCATACCAGCCCTTCCACCCCTGTTCCCCTTGCAGGGTTTTGGGTACGAGTAGTACTCTATCCTCATTTTGTGTCAGGGGAGATAGATCATTCCATGTTCAAAATGTCCATGCAAGAAAACAATGTCAAGAAGCCAGTGATGGGGAAAATTCATATGCAGAATTACTTAGCAGTGAACTTTGCTTGACAGTTTCAGTTTTAGAAGGTTAGCTAAGCCCCTTTTCTAGAAGAACTTTCCTGATGACATAAGCCTTATAGTGGAGGACATAGCTGTGTACAGCCTAGGGATGACTTCAGTTCCTGTGCTTTGGCATATGAGTTTCGGACTGTAGAAATATTAAAACAGTGCCTTCATGTGTCCTTGCAGATTTATCAATCAATGAACATTAATTAATTCACAGAGTCACACACAATCACAGAATGAAAAAGGGGCCACTGGAGGCCATCTGGTCCAAGTTCCCTGCTCAGGCAGGGTTTCCAGACCACATTAGTGAGGACTGTGCCCTGACACCTTTCTAATATCTCCACAGCCTCTCTGGGCAATCTGTTCTAGTGCTTGGTCACCCACATAGTAAAGTGTTTCCTCATATTCAGGTGGAGGTTTCTGGCATCAGTTTCTTCCCATTGCCTCTTGTCCTCTGCTCAGCACCACCTCCTGACACCCTCCCTTCAGATATTTATATGTAATGCTTTAGAAAAAAATAGCCTAAAAATGTGAATGTGAAATTGGAAAGTGGTTTAGGAAATTAGTTGTGAACAAGAAAATATTTTTCATACCATATTCAACATCTAAACATGGTAAAACTGCTCCTTCAGAAATTTCTGCAATGTAATTTCATAACTGCTTCTTAGAAAAGTTAATTCCATATCTGTTTTTAATTTGTAGGTACATTGAAACATTGAAGGAACACAAGCCAAAAATTGTCTGGGATGAACAAATTGCTGAACACTACTTTGAATACAAAAAGTGAGTTACATTTATTGATTTACTATTCTGCAAATATTTTTGGCCATGGGCTAGTGATTGTAGTATGCAACTGAATTCAGCAAATTGAAATTCTGCTGGTTGTGATCTGTGTGTCAACACTGAACTTCAGTATAAAAGAGTGTTTTGGGTGGGGAGAAAATCAGAGAAGGATTCTTGAAATCACATAAACTAGAACAATCTTTAGAGGAGAAGTCTGAAGAGTCAAATCTTTAGAAATTATCCATCAAAGTTATCTATTGAGTGTCAGTTAATCAGAGGCTCTGAGATGAGTACTTTGAGCTGTTGGGTGATTACCAATAACTCAGCCAAAAGTAGTTCTGAGAAAAATCTGTGGTACAAGAGCCTGGTTTCACAAGTCCTTCTTCTAAAATTGTTTAAGTGACAAACTTTCACTAGATGGAATGGACTGTAGAGAAATATAATAGAAGTAAAACTAAGTGACTTCCAGATAAATGTTTTTGAAAGAACCAAGAGCATTAGGATAATAATGTTCTTTGTCCTCCCTTGTTCATCATGAAATGACAAGAGGTTTCCTGATCTAGGAAGAATCAGTTTAAAATACATTTAAATAAATAAACCCTGCAACATTTTATTAATCCTCTGATAATTTGCTTGTTTTATGCAAATATACCAAAATATGCAAAATGGTACAAACAAATCCTACTACTTCTGCAAAGCTGTGTCTTGTATATTACTCAATGCATTTTTAATGTGAGGAAACACAACTGAAAAGGAAGAGCAAAACGCATTTTAGAAACTTTTAATAAAAACGATCAAAACTTCATTATTTCCAAATGAGTCTTGACTAAAATATTTTTAAATATTAAAAAAACCCAACCAAAAAAATAAAAACCTACCAAAAAAATCTAAAAATCTAAAAATCTAAAAATCTAAACCTACAAATCACCTAACTTCGTATTTTTAGTTTAATTTTCAAGGTGTTTCTCAGCCTGTAATTTTCTTCTGACTTCTATTTGTCAGAAAAAAAAAATCTGCTGTTCAGCGGTGTTTAAATTTGTTTTCTGTGTTTGTATGAAAGGACTGGAATATGTAAGGATCTGTATGCCCTCATTTTAAATTATTTGGTATCGTGTTGCAAAATTGCTTTGTACAAGCAATTACAGTTTTTTGTGTTAACTAAAAAGGAATTCATCAGCAGCTCCATTTTACTGATCTTTAATGTCTAATCCTGTTGGAGACACAATGAACACTAGAGGAAAATTTGCTCTCAAAATGTAACTCTGAGGACTCTGTTTAAATGGCATGCTTCTGGGATTCATGTCTGATTCACATTTCTTACATGGCAAAATGAACTTGTGGCAAAGGGATAGCTGCAGTAGTACTTCCTCTTTTTACTTTGAAGCCAATCTTTGGAGTTTCTTGTGTGGGGCTTCCTGGAGGAATTCTTGATGCATGAAGCCCACTCTGTCTGAAAATCACTCTAAATTTCACTTGTGCTGTGCTTGGCAGTTCTGTGTGGTTCAGCTGGCTGCAGGGGAGAGTTATTTAGGGAACTCTTTTTCAGTTACCACTTTATTTTGCAAAGGTTCAATTATGTTGGATGGGGATGGGAGCCAGGCCTGAAATATGTATGCTTCCCTGGTGAAGTCTCTCACCTGGAAATCTTGCATATCTGCAATGGCTGAGAAATGAAATCATGAATCTTTAAGCAAAGCACAGCTAATGATTTCATGTAGCAGGCAGACTGTCTATTACAAATAGTTGAAGAAATCTGAGTGCTTGTCCTAATGCACAGGCAACTATTAATTTATGTGAGTTGTGAGATTTTAGGAGCAATTCCTTCTTGATCTGTCCATGCACTGTACTTTTTCACCTGGCCTAAGTGGTAAAGTGCTGCTGTGAGACCCCTTGTAACTCATCCTTCTCATTACTAGGGGTTTAAAATGCAACCTTGGTATTTGTGCCCAGTATAACTTGCCCTGTCTGTATATTTTATACTGCTGACAGTTAATTTAGCCTGAAAGATTCAATTCAGGGTATTGGAGAAAATATTTCACAGTTTGCATCAGAAAACCAAATGTTTCATCTTTTTCAGATGCACATTTAGCAGGCACAACTGTCTGTTACAATCTGACAGTTTTGTCATCCAGTTGCAACAAAATACCTCAATGTTTACTATGATGTGATATCAAACCATCTCTGCTGTGAGATCTCTTACTGGATCCTCTGTTTTCACTGTCAGCCTTTTCACAGTATCACAGAATCTCAGAATGGTTAAGGTTGGAAGGGACCAACCTGGTTTTGAGTTCTAACGTTATTTAAAATCCTGTTATCTGTCAGAGCTACTGTGACTATTTGGTTTTCTTGTTTTGCAGAAATAAGGGAGGAAAGCATGCAGTCTTCTACCCAACACTGAAGGTAGGTGCCACTTTCTCAGGTCAGAGGGCTGTAAGAGGACAGAGATGTTTACTTGACCTGTTTCATTATTGAGACATTTCAACTCAACTAAATGTTGAGTTTAGGCTTTTGTGAAAGAAGTTTGCCCTCATGTAAATGTTATGTAGATGCCTGTGCAAGAAGGTTGGGTTTTTCTCTCATGCATAATGGGGTTTTGGGATCTCTGAAAATAAAGCATGTCTAGAGATAAGACACACCGGGACCAACCGGTGCTGTGAGAGGATCTGTTTTAGTTCAGGTCTTGTGTACTATCAGACACTGTTAGCAGATTCTCAGAAAAGATACCAAAGAAATTTTCCTTCTCATCATGGTGGCTAGAAACTTGGAGAACTTTTGCCTTCCTTTGTAACAGGGTCCTGATTCTCCCTGTCAGCCTGCATCACCCTGTTTTCTTCAGTTCTGTTTTGTGGAACATACTTAAGTGTTTTGAAAACTTCTACACAATAGTCTGCTGTAGAGCAGAATACAGGATAAAATAGTTAATTACGGCCTTAGTTCCTGGGACATTATCTTTAGATTTTCTCAAATTAAACTGAAGTCATGTGTTAAACCTCTGCTGACTTTTAGTATTGGAGGGAAATTGCTTCTGTAGTGAAACTACATCATATTTACAGAGACCAGAGTTTTTTTATGGTTAAACTAGTATGAAATTATCTAAGGCTCTGTTTTCCTGAGCAGAATTGGTATCTTAAGCACTATGAGCAAAAGGATATTTCCCCTCATTAACCTAATACAGGTGGAAGTACTATCACATAGAGCATATTAACTACCACATCTATGTTCTTGCTAGTGCTACATGTCTGAGAGTGTTAGAAAGTTTCATTGTGAATGCATCAGAGAAAAGGTAGATTGTGCTGTTATGCTATGTTTTCTTCAGCCTTGTGGAAGGATTTCACCCTTCCATTGTCAGTACTAACTAGGTTAAAACCACTTATTCCTGTAAATTTCTTTCATTATTTCTTCTTTAACAGATCACCACTCAAAAGTGGTGATTGTTGAATGCATGGAAATGGGTTTTCTTTCCATTTTCAGCATGCTTGGTATTAAATATTTTGAGATTTGTTTGCTGGTCAAGATGGTTGGGAAACACTGAATGTTATTACCTCATGAAAAATATGTTTTTTTTCTCTTTTTAATCACTGTCAGGTTGCTCAAAATTAGTTTGTTCTTGACTAGTTAAAAGCAGTCATGAATGCCAGGCCCATTCGATCTGTTAATGATGTTATGATACTTTATTCCGTTTTCCATGGAAATTATTTTTAAACATATCCCTAGTGTGAGTAGTTTAAACATTGCAGTGCTGCAGTTAAAAGTAAGAAAACCTGGGAGCAAAAGATTGAAAAATAATTTTTTTTTGTTGAACTGAAAAAAGGGCAGAACATGAATTGTGGCATTGCTTCCCTTATTAACCAACTCTTCTAAATCAATGGCTGGAGCTCAGATAGAGATACTTTTAATTATTATCTCCAAGAATCTCTTTAAAATAGAATTTTTGTAATGTAAATTGTGACTCTGTCCTGGGAAAAGGCAAGGGTAGGCAAGAGATCTTGATGGTATTTGACAAATCGTTCTGATCGTCTTAGTGATAAAGTTTTATTTTACTCCTGAGATATTTCTGGGAAGAGTTAGAATTTCTGTGCATTGTGAAATGATAGCCTAGATTAGAATAGTCCTTTGCATAGTTCATAAATCTGATTTATTTTGTTGGCATTTTTTCAGTTTAGCTGGTAATCTTTTATTAGGTCATTGAATTAACTGATACGATTAAATATCTTTGACTGAATGATTGCTTGCTAACCAGAGAGTATTTGAAATGCAGACGAGGTTTTTCAGTAGCTGGTTCAAGGGTAGATGTTTTTAAAAGGTCTGATAATGGCATGAAGAGATGGAAGTATGGAGTGTCTGATATCTCTGACTGAGACATTATTGCTTTGTGTCTTTCTCTTAGTCCATCCAGTTGCGCTTGGAGCTTGCAAAAGAATTGGGCACTGGAATATCCATTTGGGAACTGGGACAAGGCCTGGACTATTTTTATGACCTGCTTTAAAATGAGAGATGATCTGAGAAAGACTTTATTTGCTTCACTGAGGCTCTACCTTCAATTAATCTGGTTATCCTGGAGAGGTGATTTTTAAAACATTTTTTGTAATTTATATAATATCTATATTGAAATTGCTTTTTTTTCCCCAAATAAAGAATCTTTCTTGATTTGCCACATAGACATGATTGTTGGTATCTGATAAAATTCAAAGTAAAAGAACACAGAAATTTCTCTTAAAGCATCTGAATTCCTTCATTGAATACAGACCAACACAGATGGATGGAGTCGGAGTTGAAAATATTTTCTGAAATGTTTTCTACAAGAAGTAAAATGGGAATGTTGATGCCATCTGATCAGAGTTTAAAATGGAGACCTCTCAACGAGCTGCTGGTAATAACCAAGTAAGAGAACAAATAAATCCATCCATATTACACCCAGCAAATTTAAAATCTGCTGGACTCTCTGCATCTTGCTGTCTTCTGGTAAGGTAAGTGAACATAAAATGTCAGGAGGGAGGACCAATTAGAAGACTTTCCCTCAAGCTGGTAGAAAATCAAGCACTGACAACCTAAGCTGCTGGCTCTGTTTATTTTGTCATGTTAGTAAATTCCTTAAGTAGTTCAAAGTCCCAGTAATTTCAATTTATGACCTGTTTCTAATTCATCTCTGTTACAAGAGATGCTCTGTGATTTCTTTATTCTGCTTAGCTTGCTTGGTGTCTCAGTTATAGTATTTAGCCCTAGAGTGTGATGCATTAGTGGCCAGTTTGTGGGAACTGTAACATTCAGTAACAACATGGATTCCATGGGCATGATGGATTCCATGTTCCCAGCAGACAGAGCCCCAGCAGTTCTGACCCCCCCTTGACTTTAAGCAGGCACTGTGAATGCCATCAGCATCTTTGTGCATGAAGGCATCATTTTCCAGCTGCACACATTGGTGCTTTTGTCTCCATAATATGGATTTTTTAGGAACCCAGCAGCTGTAAAAACCCATCAGTTTTAAAACAAAGCCAAGAAATTGTGTCCCTGCCTCTTGGTTTATAGTATTTGTGTTTGCAGAAATCCACAGGCTTCAAGGCAATTTCTTCTAAGGAACTGAGAGGTGCTGGGAATTTGATGAGGGTGTCATTGGTCACCAGCAGAGACTCAGGCAAAGAGCTCTGTACTCCCACTGGTCTTCTTCTTGCCACTTACAGTTGTCACAAAGATGATTGCACTCCTCTGTTCACATCCACCCTTCCCAGTAATTAATCTCAGCAGGGAATTTATCTGCCCCTGCTGTTTTCAGCAGAATAAATCCCACTGTAATCCACCATTGATTAAAGAACTATTGATCTTCACCTTTCTGATTTAGTTCTGGCATCTCTCAACTTCTCACATTGTGAGTATCCAGCTGGGCTTACTAATCAGGTTTCTTTCGTCCATACCATTAGTAGTAAGATAATTTGCTACATGAATCCTTCTGTTCAATTAACTTGAACTTTCTAGTTCGTTCAAAAGCAGTTTAAAGTCACTCTGGCAATGGTATCTAGAATAGCACAAAAATTAAATTCTATTACACTGGTTTTTCTACTTTCAGTGGCACTACTGAACCAGAGTGTCTCAGAAAAAAATACTCAGAAATGGAAGGGGTTATGTTCTGAAATGGCATCTATTTTTATATTAGCTAGTAGGTACCTTCCCAAACTGGATGTAGGGAAGAAAATGATATTTCATTTTAGCTTGTTTCTTCTCTAAAAAAGATACACATAATTTATCAAAATTTTCATTTTGCCTATATTCTGTGATGATTTTTTGTTCATGATTCGTGATTGTGTCTGATTACAGCTATGTGAGAAATAAATGTCTTTTCCATCCTTTGAGGCAGAACAAATACCTCAGTGTTTCAAAAAGATAAAACTAACTCTTGCTGTATCATGAAAAATAAACATGAGGTAAGAAGTACCAGATAGGATTTTGAGCCATCCATGGTATATTGGTGCTTGAGGCTAAGAATGTTGCTTTTGTCTCTAAAAGGAAAACATGTTTATTGCTTTAGAAATAATATTCTAAAAGAAACAATTTTGATGTTATTCTTAATAATGAAATTCTCTGTTAAAAAAAAAAGAAAATAAGAAATGAGCATCAGAAGGGCTGTGAGCTCCAGAATAAATGCAGAAGACTTTCTGATGGGTCAGACTTGCATTTGCCTAATTTTTCAATATGTAGGAATATCACGTTGTCTTGTAATAACAGAGAACTGAGAAATCAGTGAGTCACTAGGAAAACAGCTTTCTTTTGAAATTTGCACCTCAACACATTTATGAAAAGACACAGGAAAGTGATGCTGGTATGAAAGGGGGTCCTGCAGAGCATCTCCTTTTATGACAAGTGGGGAAAACTGTGTGAGGGGCAGAAGGTGGGAGGGAGTGCTGAAGTGGCAATTCATTATTTATTCCTAAATAAAAAAAGAAAGTGTTCCTAAATGAGGTACTTGGCAGGGGGCAAGGCCAAAGATACTGGACATAAAGGATCAAGGGTATGACTGGGAAGAAATATTTAGTGTTTCTATTAAAACAACTTACACCTAGTATAGCAAGCAGTGAAATGAAGAGTGTTTATTTAAACACAGTATATTATCATAAAGTTTTGTAAGATACATTAAAACAAAAAGGTTTGCTGTATACTGGCTCTGTTGCAAGAAAAGTTTCTTTGTTGCAAGAAATTCCCTCTCTTGCACAAAAAATTTCCTTGTGTTTGTATAAGATCTGAAGCACTATGAATGTAAAGATATCTTTGATCTACCTGATGCCAAGTGGAGGTTTTTTCCAACTGACCTTTGCTCTTGTATTTCTGTGTGATTTTTTTGGGGGGTGAGACTTATTCAAGGTTAAGATAAATACATTTTTCTGCACAATTTTTATTGCATTCACTGAGAAAAAGAAATAGCAGCTGATTCTGTTGCATCTGGCCTTCAATAGGAAGCTGGTATTTTTATTATCAGTTATCATCACACACATCGTTTTAACAGGTATTGAGCAGGGGTTGTATCTGTATACAACTAAATATCTTACTGAGACACAAAAGAAGACTTTCCTGAGTGCTTGTAGGACCATATGGACCATTCTTCTGGGATAACAGCAATCCATCTTATCTCCTGTGGTAAGTGTATCTTGAAAACTTGACCTGCCATAGTGTCTTTGTAATAAGAAGCAGATTTAACAGAGAATTGTGGAAAATAAGTTGTTTCACTTGTCTCATTGTGAGGTGCTAATTCTTCAAGAAAAATTGCTATAATATTTCATGTTATAGTTCCTATTTTTATCATATATATAGGTGTGAAACTGCAGAATCAATGTAGCTTCCAGGTAAGAAAGTTGTGAGAGAAAGAGAAGATAAAATGTGATAAGGCAGACCAAAGGATGGCAATACTAAAACAGGTTCTTTAACCACTTCTTAGTTTTAAAGAATTGTTGAGTGAGTTGTAACAATTTAGTGTTTATGGGCTCACGCAAAAATATGAAATGCTTTTTTCATTTCTGCTGTGAGTTACCAGTGGTAATTATTTGTAAGAGTGGGGGAAGTGTTTTGTGCATGCTCATCTGTGGAGACTGCAAAGCTAATGAATGTTCACAGGAACTGTAATTACAGTCTCTCCTGGACTGGGACATATCTTTTGAAGTTTACTGTTTTGATTAATACACAGTACAGTTCTGTGACTTCAGTTAAACAAATGGCAGCACAAAGCAGATGGATTTTACCTCTGCAGCTTGAAGAGGTTGTATGCAGCTATTTCCTGAAAATAACATTCCTTCAGTGATTGCTTTTATATGTAATAAAGTGCAAATTAAGTAAGCCTGAATTGGTGTTTTGTAGTCTGCCAGGCAATCACTTTTATAGTCTGTGTTGGGGAAAAATATATCATCTCTTTAGAAAAGACCCAGCATAATATGAAAAAATAACTGGAATACAACTGGATTAGTGCTACTTGTTCAAACAGCTGCAAAAATAATTAACATCACTTATTTTGTTAGTATATGAAATTTAAAGCAAAATGTGTTTTAAAATACATTCTATTGCAATGAGAACATTGCAACAAAATGTTTTGCAAAAAAACAAACTGTTGAATGGAATTTTAGACTCAAGACTTAAAACAGTTTGTTGTTTTATGTTCCTACTTATATTAGTTACCTTTTCTGGATACATTTCAATGTTTAATTGGTTACAGTATAACTGACAATTGTTTTAGTAAAAACACTATAGAAAACTATGTATGCTATTTTTCCTAGAAACACACAATTAAGTTTCTTACAAACTCTTAATGATATAACCTTTTACTCTGATTTCCAGTACCTTAGAACTTATTCTCTATTTAACTGCTGAAACCAAAGCAGATGGGCCCTTTTGAGCTGCCTTTATGTGGCACTTAGATTATCATATTTTATTCCATCATTGTGTGGAGTTCAAATAAGGTAAAATTTAGCAATTGTCTAGTGTGGGAAGGCAGAACATAAACTAAAACCCTGCCACCCTGTGTGTGAATTTGCAGCTGGTTGCCCAGATGGGAGCAGAGTTTAATCACAGGACATTCATTACCTTGCCCACCTGATTTTTTGAGAGGACTAAGGAAGATCATGTGGAAATGTTTAGTGTGAGTAAGAAGCATATTGTTTTTCTAGACACCTCCTAACTTTCCTTATTTCATTTACCAGAAGCCACTAGTCTCAGCAGACATGCACATAATGGCAGAAGGGTACAGACACTCTCATGTCTAGATTACACACCATGGGGTTTTTGCACAAGTGACTTGCTGTAAGGCTTCCCAGATTGCTGCATTTTTCTGCAAATCCATGAGCAGTTTCTCAGAGCTGGGCTAATTTTCCGGCTTTGTCATATTTTGCTCTTAAGTTCCTGCTCTGTGTATGGCTGCAGCAGGGACTGGCTGTGTGATTTGCCTCACCTTCCTCAAAGGTTAGTGCAGATGGAGTAGAAGATTATGGGATTTCAACAGTTTCCTCCAGTAAATAAGGTCTACACATTATTGTTACCTCTGCTGCTCATCCTATTCCAAAAGGTAATACTGAATTTTGTTTTCCTTTATTTTCAAGTGTTAAAGCAGTTTTAAAAAACCCCTATACAAACATTGCTAATTTTCAGTAAACATAACTTTTCTATTATTCCTTACAATCTCATTTAGGAATGGTCTAGGTAGGATTTTCAATATATTCAGTTGTCAGTTTCAATATATTTAATAAGTCAGTTTTCTTCCAGTGCACTGGTGGAAAGCATATACTCCATTATATGCTGTGTTTGCTTCCAGTTGTGGAGGATGGGACTGTGACTAAAAATAGCCAATAGGCAGAATTACTGCCCAGTGTAGGAAATTATTTAGGACTGCATGTGTCCATTTTCACCAAATCTTTACGATTTCTTCTCTGATTTTTCAGGTGAACTCATGGGGTAGAGAAGTTGCTATAGATGTTTTGGCTATTATTATATGTTTTGCAATCTTTTTGTGTTTTCCTTGGCTCCTCTGGGAGCTGAACAGAATAAATTCTGTGAGCAGACATGTTTGTGTATCATGAGTAGATGAAGGCCCAGCAGTAGCAGAATCAGTATCCTTGTGCTGTGGAAATTAGGGAAGAATGCCTGGGAGTGTTGTGTGTGACCACACTGAGAAAGAGGAGGAGAAAGTAATTTATGCCATTTGTAAAGCTGGCTCCCTAATCCCTATAGTTGTTAGAGTGATATTGTTGGAGGAAGGGTGGCAAAGCTCAGCTGTGCTCATGGCAGCTACCTCTGGGCTGATTTCCCCCTTGTTTATAGGTGCTGTTTCAGTTGCTGTGCTGGGAGCTTGTGTGTACAACAAGTGGTTGTGTTATTTTTGCTCTGCTGTTTCATGTCTTGATGTGGAAAAGCCTTTGTGCTAGTAATATTTTTCATTTTCCTCTCATTGAAACAACTGATCATCCTGGCTAAGTGAAAGCCAGTGTCTTTGTTTTTCACTAGAGCTGGAACTACTGAGGAACCACGTGGAGGTGTTTGGCACAGTTCATGCAGACCACTTCTGCTAGCATAAGTAAATAGTCTCTTCATGAATGACAAGCAGTCTCCCTTTAACAAATACAATTGTATCACATCTTAAAACTTAATTCATCCAACTTAAAATGAGTCCTTGGTTTTTCAAGTCTGGTTATATTGTGATGTAATTTTCTGGAATTAACACTACAAAGTGTTTTATTTAATGATGCTTTTAGAATCACAGCACTAGATTGTTGTCTGTGGTATGAGGCCTTTGCATCCTGCTCCTGCTTTTTAGCTCAAAACTTTCTGTTAAAATGAAATGGCATTTGCTGTTAGCTGGGAACTGTTTTAGATCCACTTTCTGAGTCAAACAGCGGGTCAAGATTTAAATTCCATCTAATTCCTCCTTTCTCCATTCACATCAACCCTGAAATTGTGGTTGGTGTCAGGATGCAATTGCACATAGGCCATTGGCTGTGTACACATCTGGAAAGCCTGTTTTTGCAGTTTATTTACTATCTTTAAGCACTGAGAGTTAAATTGTACCTTTAACGTTTGCTTTAAGATTTGGAATTACTGCCTTTGATACAAGAGGGAATGATCAGTACTTTTGTACTTTTTAAAGAGGTGGTTTGTTGTTGGTGGTTTTGGTTTTTTGTTGTTGTTTTTTTGGGGTTTTTTTTTGTTTTTTTGTTTTTTTATTTTATTTTTTCTAAACCAGATTTTTAAATTGCTTTAGTAAGAGTTAAATAAATAAATAAAGTGGCAGGGAGAATAATCATCCTCCCCAGAATGAAAACTTTCCTTTTGTGTCTAATACAGAGTGCTTAATCGTCTGATCTCTGAGCAAGGTCCCAGTTTTGTGTTCAGATTTCATCTTCTCTCCTTGGCTGCAGCAAGTGAGCTTATCTACCCATGTCTCTTAAGGTGGTGGGCAGGGTAGAGAAAGAGAGTGTTTGTGGCTGCTTGAAGTGGGTGAGAGGGAGGGGAATGGGGCAGAACAATTGTTTTCAGAAAAAAATGCACTTCCTCCTTTTCTTCCTTTTGTAAGGCCTGCAGAGAGATAGACTTAGCAAGACAAAACCCAAACCCCTGTGTTCTACAATGATCCCTGTGCATTTTTGAGCATTGTCTGTCTTGGAGCCTAGGACTATGAAATATTTTGACAGGCTATGCTCTGTCCTTGGCATATATATTTGTCAAAACTGAGGTGACTCTTCTGATGGTTTTCCCCAGTGCTTTTTAGCAGAACACTAAAAGTGAATTTTGCAGATGACAACATGAATATTGTAAATACTTGCTGCCTTCCCAGGTACACAAATTAGTGTCTAATCTGAGCTTCAAGTGGGTGCAGTATTAAACTCATCATGGATATGAGAAGAAATCATCAGAGGTATATGAGAAGCCCTTTCCTTCTCCTTCTCAGGGGCCCTTGGTTGTTAGGGATAACTGCATTGGAAAAAAGGTACAACGGACAGTGTTCCAAATAGCACACAGCCTTAGACAGACCTGGCAGACAAAGAACAAAGTGGAAAGAAAAGAGAAAATTACCTTTGTAGTGCCAGGTACTGAATCTGGCTCACAATCAAATGAGAGCCAGGGTTTTTGACCCTGGGTGTCCTGGTGGGCATCAGGTGCAGCATCACCAGCCGGGCAAGGGAGGGGATTGTCCTGCTCTGCTGTGAGCTGGGGCAGCCTCAACTCGAGTGCTTGGGGCAGGTCTGGGTGCCACAATATAAGAAAGATATAAAGGTGTTAGAAAGCATCTTAAGGTGAAGGGTCTAGTGGGTAAGCCATACAGCTGAGCAGCTGAGGTCACTTGGCTTGTTCAGCCTGAGAAGAGGAAGCTGAGGGGAGACCTCGTTGCAGTTACAACTTCATCATGGGGGGAAGAGGAGGGGTGGACACTGATGGCCTCTCTCTGATGCCCAGTGACAGGACCCGAGGGAATGCCTGAAGCTGTGTCAGGGGAGATTTAGGTTTGATATTAGGAAAAGTTTCTTCACCCAGAGCATGTTAAGGCACTGGAACAGGCTCCCTAGGGAAGTGATAACAGCACCAAGCCTGACAGAGTTCCAGAAGCATTTGGGCAAAACACCCTCAGGCACATGGTGTGACTCTTGGGACTGTGCTGTGCAAGGATATGAGTTGGGCTTCCATTATCCTTGTGGGTCCCTTCCAATTGTAGATATTCTATGGTTCTGTCTCCTACCACATGCTGGCTAGATCCTGCTGCTGAGTTATACACACCAGAGCAAGCCAGAGCAAAAGTAGGGTCTGTTCATCACTGACACTGTGAGGGTCTTCTCAAAATCACTCACTGCAGAAAAATGTGATGGCAACAGGTTGGGGTTGTGTGCGTGTCAAAGTGAACAGAGCACGCTGCCATTCTGAGTAGTTCTGTGAGAACTGATGAGTCCTTCTCACCACCACACACTGAGAAAAAATGGCTTTGCTTGTAAATATGGAGACAAGTTGTTATGCAATGAATAAATGGAAATAGTAATTTGTACAGCATGCAATCAGGTGGAGGAGATAACTACTGCAATAAGTCATAGAGCCACAGAGAATAACTGGATCTTTAAAAGGCCTGAATATTTTCCTACTCATGTTGTCACTGATGATACACTTCAAAGGGAGCATAATGGTGTGTTAGTCCTCCTGTCATAAGGTGAATTGTTACTCCCCTGAGGCATCTTTTCTCCATCCCAACCTGGTCTTTCTGCATGTTGTGTGGGTAAACTGAAAAGACGAAAAGGAGGAGGATCTGTAGTGGATCATGTTTGCAAGGCTAACCTTGTACTTTTTGAAGTTGCTTATGTATGTGCTTCAGGGGATGTACTTCTCTCTTTCAAGACTGACATTTTGGTCTCTGTGTTTGATGTCTGAGTCAAACTGCTGGTCAGCTTTCATTTCCAAGCTGTTTTCTCTGTAAGTGAAAGCTTTTTTGCTATTTTATTTTTCTGCTGACATTCAATCACTCTTGGTGTTCAGGGACCATTGCTGCTTAAAGATCCCACAGGCCCCATTTTGCCACTGACTTGCATGTCTAGGAGCCCATTTATTTTCAAGGATTTTTGTTGTTTCTAATTAAAACAGAATTTTACAGTGCAGCTCAGCTTGACTGCAGCTCTTTTGATGAATCTCAAATGAAAACATAATTCTGCTTCATCTCATGTAGACTCAACAAGAATAGGAGCAATCAAAAACGTAGTAATGCCTTTCTCCCATCCTGCAGGAAGTTTAAAACCATTATTTGGAATGGAAGAGTAGATGTTGGTTCTGCACAATGAAAAGGAAAACACTTCTGAGAACAGAGCTATGCCATGAAGTTGTGTAGCTTAGCCAGTTTTTATTGATAATGCTATTTTTGTAATAAAAAAGGATTTTAAGGTTATTTGCACAGGCAGCATTAAATAACTCACTTGGGGCTTTTCTGGAAGTAAATAGTAGCATCTGAAAGAATTTAATTCTAATTTCAGGGTAACCCCAAAATAATGAAAGCTTTGCTTATTGTGAAGCATTCTACAGTGCAGGTGTCAGGCACTTAAATGTGGGCAGTTTCTTCATGGTGGTGGGGATATGTTACTCTGACTGCACCCACTAACAGAGCGGGAGGAGAACGGCTTGCCTCTTGTGCATGAAAATGGTTTTGAGTTTCTGGTTGTACTGGAGAGGTCTGGAAATGCAGCACGGAAAGCAGCAGCACCTGGTAAGCTCTTGGAGTATCTCTCTATGCAGTGCTTTTCTTTCACTGTAAAACTTTGCTTTCTGCCAGACAGTAAAACCTGTGATGCTCAGCTGAAAGGATTCTATTAATAGCCCATCAAATGTGCATCACCCTGAGGAAGGATGTTTGGTTTAGCTTTCAGATTACCTGTGTCCTGATAAATGTCTCAATCTTTTGCCATTACTATTGGAATTGAAATTATGGCAAGGAAAACTTGACTTACTTATGAAGAGACAAGATTATAAAATAATTTATTTAGAAAGAAGCTGAAAAGCTTATTTTTATTTAATGAGTCATGGATTTTTCTGCAGATTATGAGAATAATTCCTTCCTATGCTTACCTAAGTAACATATTATTTTTCTTCAAGCTATTTTGCATTTTAAGTGTTTTGTCCATTAAAATGATTCTGTGTTCTGGTTTTGTTGCTTTTACATAAAAAAGCATTTGTAAGCATGTGTAGTTAGTATTTCTAAAGACTGTCTTTATAAAATAGGTGTTCAAGTATGGAATAGAGCATGAACAAACCAAAGTAGTTGACAGAAAAAAAAGCTCTTGGTAAATTGAAGAATATTTCATTATCAAATCCCTATTGTTTCAAAAATTGCCTATAGGTCTTACAAAGGAGTTTGAATATTATTTATTTATTTTAAATGTTGTCTCACTGCAGACTTTACAATTTTCTGGCCATATGGGACACTAGTGGAGGATGGACAAACATTCACAGAGTTCTGGGTAAATGTTAAACCCCCATTCCATTAGAAACTTAAATCTGAGCTACTGGTATCTTTGTAGGTAAAAAGCTTGGGGGAGGAGGAATGGGAGGCAGGACAAGCAGCTGCAAATTGAGTTTTGCATATTCAGAAGTTAATACATGGGTTATGTGTGTGTGAATGACACCAAATGCTGTGGTTGTTGTAATCCCCTTTTAATAAAGGGATTGACTTGCAGTACAAAATTACTTACATAATTCTGCATGCTGTATTATCTGTTCCAGGGAGTCTGAAGCATTATGTGTCTGCTAGCCCTCAGAACCTCCTTACTTTATTACACTAACTGCAGAAATTGCTTTTCTGAAATGTTATTTGTGGATATCAGGAACTGAGAGTACTTTGTCCCATACTGATGGCCCTGTAGGTGCCATGGGTCAGAGAAACATGAGGCTGAGTCTCAGCTAAACCTCTGGCCAAAACGGATCCCAATGGCAGTTTGCATTTTGAGATCTGACAAAATAATGGAAAATTTTTTGTGAGTGTATTGGTTTTGCAACTACTCTCTTGGGCCCACATGTAAACATTGTAATGGCAATGACAATGCCCACGTGCTACCTGTCAGAGTGGTGCCCACTGGCACAGAGCAGGGCAGGATATCCACCAGCCTGTGCTGAGGTCCCTGATGGAAGAGCCTCAGGCAGCTGCTTGGTGTTTTGCTTCATTGTGTTTTACCTCAGCACTAATTCCACTACTCTAGTTTTGATTCATCTCTAGGATTGCATGTGTACACACAGACTGTAAGCTCCTTATTTCTTTCATTTTTTGGCAAGATCTATGTTTTGCTCCTGTGGTGTAATGCCTGACCATTGTCATATTGCATACACCATATGAGCTTGTCTGGAAAGGGAAATTCGAGTTTGCTTGTAGAGAAGCTGATGTGGCTCTGATTCCTGACAGGTTTCAGTGTGCCAGCAGCCTCATGGGTGAGAGGAGAGGAGCAGGTGTGGTTCCAGCAGAAAGGTTGGGTTGAAGAGAAGGGTGCAGAGAAAGAAGACAAAAGAAGTCTGTAATTTGGGAAGTTCTCGTTTCTTCAGATAGTGTAACAAGTGAGACTCCATGTGATCTCACAAGCCTGCTTCAGGGGGCAGCAGAGCTTGCGCTGCAGATCTTCTGTGTAAGAGGCAAGTGGCATTTCAGCTCCCTGAGGGTACTTCCTGGCTCCTTTCCAGAAGAGAGGTCCTGAAACAGGACCCTCATTTGCTGCTGACCATTTTCCCAGTCACCATCTCTTTTACTGTTGGATCTAGTGGAAAACCTCAATATTGTGAAAATCTAAAAATCTCAACTAAAAGCTTTCCTGGTTTCTCCCAACCCACCCCAAGTTTTTCTCGATCTAAAGTGATCCTTTTGAAATACAAGAGGAAAGTAAAGCGTCTGACTAGATGACTCCTGTCTCTGTCAGGTAGAAAATTATTTTTCAGAAAATATTATACTGGATACACATCCAGCTTATTATGCATTTTAGCCTAATTTTTAAGCAAAAGCTATCTTAGCTGAATGCTTTTAAAAATAATTGAATGGAAAGTCAGAGAGTTCAAGTACCAGACATGCTGCTGGTCCTGCTACACTTAAAACTGTTTATCTTTCTCTTTACCAATAGTGTAGCATTATTAGAGTAGTCTGAATCCTGCTGTGATCATCTTTCTAATTCCTAAGCTGGCATTTCAAGGCCAGGAGAGAGGTGAGCTTTTGTCCTTCAGAGGTAAACCTGTGAAATTTGGGTCTAGACAACTGGAAGGGGATGTGACTGTGGGGATACATGGGCTGCTTTAAAATTAATAGATTACACAATTCTCTTGCTAGTTTGGGGACATTTGCTTTTATCTAATATTGCTCTCTCTCTGTATATATATATGTGTGTGTGTATATATATATATATTTTATATTAGTGGGACAATGTTTATCTTCTGTGCACTATTTAGAATTTCTCAGTCAAACAGAAGTACTTAAGATTAAGACCTTAATATTTAATAAGCTCTCGATTGTTAGAGAGCAGTGAGCCTGCCAGTGTGAGATTGGGCTGGCAGCTCAGTGGATTAATGGAAACAGAGCTCAATTTAAAAGGCCTGAATGATAATCTTTAAATGTGCTTAGGTATTGTGGTTGTGCAGTTTCTCTGGGGAATCATCATATTCTTTGCTTCAAAAATTTCACTGAAGACTTAACTGAAACTATAGCTCAACTTTGCCTACTGGGAAATCTACTTTTATTCCTGGGGCTTATATTCCTTCTGTGTACATCTGTACATCCAGAGTGTGATTCCTTGTGGATTTTCACTTATATTTCTGCTGCAGGAACAGTTTTACACAGCCTTGAAAAACAAAAACTGCAGAGTTGAGCAACTTTCCTACCTGAACAGAGATCTTGCTTAGGCTTTCAAACAAGCAAATGTTGCTATTTGATAATACTGAAGTAAAAACTACATGGGTGCTTGTGATTTGTGATCTTAGTGAAGTAGACAGAGGAAATCAGGTATTTTTAAACTCCTGTATGTGAAATTCTCTGGTGCTTTAGGTTCACGTAGCCCATTTCAATAGTACTTCATTCTCTGATACAGATCTGTGTAGTCTCACTGCAATGATGGTGTAGACAGAATGTGGTGCATTCTGGGATGTCCTCAGACAGATTGAAAAGCTTGAAAATTATAGGAGATAGCTTTTTCTCATTTTTATAAGAACCTGCCAGTCTGAAAGGTGTCTAGACTTTGAGTTGCTTTAGTTGTGTATACATTTCTGGGGATTTTCTCAATTTCAATTTAATTGCCATTTCACTTCATGCTATAAAGCTTTCAGGGAATCTTTCATTTCAGTGAGAGCTCACTAAATTAAAATGAAAATGAAATAAGCTTGCATCATCAGCACTGAGAGTGGTAGTGTTATCCTGAATTTCTCTTAATACTTCACCAGAGGTGCTTGTGCATGCAAGGCACCAGCATACTCAGTGGTTCAGCACTAGATCTGACTTTGTAGCTGAATACTCCCGTGTTCTGTGCAGTTGCACTGACAGTAAGAAAGCTTTTTCAGCTGCAGGATACTGTGCTCCCTGTAACAGCCACAGAATAGCTGTGACAGATCATCTGTGACATGCTGAGCTCTTTTAAACCATAAAATGGTTTGGGTTGAAAAGGGCCCTAAAGATGATCTAGTTCCAACCTCTTGGCTGTGAGCTGGGGACACCTTCCTCTAGATCAGGTTGATCACAGTCCCCTTCAGCCTGGCCTTCCAGGATGGGGCATCCATTATATCCTCTGAGCAGTATGTTCCAGTGCCTCACCACCCTCACAGTCAGGAATTTATTTCTAATACCTATTTCTTCTCCAGCCTGAAAATCCCAACTCTCTCAGACTCATCCTTGTAGGAGATGTGCTCCAGCCCTCTGAGCATCTTTGTGGCCTCCTCTGGACCTGCTCCAGCAGATCCATGTCCTTTTATGTCAGGAGCCCCAGAGCTGGATGCAGTACTGCAGGTGGGATCTCACTAGAGTGGAGTAGAGAGAATCAGTCTCAACTTGCTGACTGCTCTGCTTTTCTTTCTGGGATATAAGAGTACATTGCCAGGTCCTGTTGTGCTTCTTTGTCAACAGTACTGAACCCCTTCTCCTCAAGGCTGTTCTCAGTCCTATACTTGTATTTGTGTTTGCCCAGCCTGTCAGGGTTTCCCTGACCAGGCACAGGACATTGTGCTTGCCTTGTTGAACTTCCTGAAGTTTCCATGGGCCCACCTCTCCAGCCTGTGCAGGCCCCTCAGGATGGCATCCCTTCCCTCCAGCATGCTGACTGCATCTCACAGTTTGGTGTTGTCTGCAGACTTGCTCAGGGTGACTCCATCCCACTGCCCATGTTGCTGACAAAGATGTTGAACAGTGTTAGTCCCAACATCCTCCTGGACCCCTGAGGAACACCACTCTTCACTGGTCTCCTCTTGGGCTTGGAGAGTGACCATCCAGCTGGTTGCTTATCCACTCAGTGGTCCATACATCAAACCAATGTCTCTCCAGTTTAAAGACAAGGCTGTTGTGCAGGACAGTGTCAAGCTTTGTACAAGTCCAGGTAGGTTAGGTCAGTCACTCTTCCCTTATCCACCTCCATAAGCCCATCAGAGGTGGTCACTGAATTTATCAGGCATGATTTTCCCTTAGTGAAACCATGTTGGCTGTCCCCAGACATATCCTCATTTTCCGTATGCCTTAGCATATTTTCCAGGAGGATGTGCTCCATGATTTTGCTGAGCAGTGCGGTGAGACTGATGGGCCTGTACTTCTCCAGGTATCCCACTTTTCCCTTTATAAAAATGGGGGTTATGTTCCCCCTTTTCCAGTCAGCAGGGACTTTACTGCACTGCTATATATCTCAAATATGATGGATAGTGGCTCAGCTACTTCATCCAGTAGTTCCCTCAGGACCTGCAGATGTATCGCATCATCCTCAGCATTTTTCAATAATGTTTAAATTGCACATAAATCCAAGGCCACTGCTCCCTGGATTGATCTCCTGCTAGGCTGGAAGAACTGAAATTTGGAGGATGTAAGAGATATCAGTGTCTGTACCTTTTATAGCTGTTCATCATCTGAGTATTCCTGTGTCCTTCACCAGGTTAGTGAACGTGCTGTACCTAGGAGGGGCATGGATGGGCTTGCAGTCTGAAGAGAACAGGAAAGCAGCTGGAACAGGACACAGGGCCTGTTCTAAATGGGTTCACCACATGTTTCATGGGATGCTGCTCTAACTTTGTGCTTTACAGTGGGGAAAACCAGTCTGCTCAAGCCTCTTGTCTATTTTCAGTCTTCTCAATTTTCATTTGTTTTTTTCATACCTGTCATTTTTATTTTCCCTTTTCTTCCTCACCTTTCCTTGTGCTGATATTTGGATAAATTGGAGTCCTGTGCCACCCTCAGCACAGATTGCTTGCATTGGAATATTTTGGTTTGGAGAAGAACACATGCACATAGATTTTTTGAATGTGCATTAACTCTTGATTCCATCAGGAACAAGAGAGTGTGATTTGCAGCCAGCTTTTAATTGTGCCAGTTTTTCCTGTGATAATTCTTCTTTGAAACCTGTGAGCACTTATTTCAAAGGACCTTTTGATAATGAACATGTTTTGTGTCAGGGTAACCAGCTGTGGTGCACAGTGAGGAATAAGAAGGTGTTTAATAGGGAAGAACTTCAATGCACGGACTTCACAGGGAGATTTAAAACTTCAATTTTTATTAGCACCAAATATCAAGCAAGTTCCATGACAACAAGCTGTACTTCCAAGCTGGTGAATTACTTTGTTTAGGGAAAGTGAGTCAGTAATTATATGACACATCAATTCAATCTATGTACTCTCTTGTGTTTGCATTTGCAAATCCATAATTCCTTCTGTTGTGCACAGGTCTGAGTTCACAATTTCTGTCCTTCCCCCAAAAGTTGGAGAGTTTCAATCATGAGGTTTTGAAGCAACTCTGCCCTTGAGAGACCATAACTTAGCTGCTTACCAGAATAATCAAAGCACCTTTGGCTTCTAGGGGATATATTTCTAACATATTTGTGTGTCCAGTTCCTGCAGCTGAACTTACAGCATGAAGAATTCACCCAAAGAGCTTGACTTTTACTTCCATACAGCCTCCCTGTTCAACTAATGGCAGCTTGACTTTCAAATGAAATTAACACAGAGGCCAACGGTAGGGAGGGAGAGAGGGAGGGAGGCTGTGTGGTGTTCTGAGATTGTAACTAAGCTTTTGGTGACTTTGTGATAAGAGATCTGGTGTTGGATTATAGAGTGAGAAGTGGGGTTCCAAAAAAGCATCAGAATCAGCACCATGCAGGAGTGCTCTTTTCCCGGAGTATTTGCAAATGCTTCATCCTAATTGAGGCTGCAAACAGCTCTAACTCCCTTAAGGGAGGGAGAGGGTTTGTTCCTTGAGAAATGACAGCCTGAAAATGAGAGAACTAAGAGTTACACAAATACATTTTTACATTTTTTTCTTTTTTTTTTTAAATAGAAGATATCTTGGACAGTTGGGCTGCCACAGTACAAGCTGTGGGGATGCATATGCTGCCCCAGTCACCTAAAGAGTGTGTGGATGCAGGTGAGCCTTTCAAAAGAACAACAAATGCATCATTTCTAAGATGAGGCGGTTTTTTTTACCTCAATATCCTGGGTGCTTATTATTCAAGGTGAGATATAGTATCAGAATTAGTTAACTGCATCTGTGGCTGATACAATAACACTGAACAAGTTTCCAAGGTAAAGTAGGTTAAAACAATGGAAAAAGAATCCCTGCAGCATTAGTCTGCCTGGAGCATGCTAAACAGCCAGTGAGAGTTCTGCTTGATAGCAGTGCTTGTCTAGCCATTTGCAGGCTTGCATCAAGGAACTGAGGACACTAAGAGCAACTCAGATTCAGTCACTATATAGGTCCAGAACAAGGCTGCATGAATTACTCAGTCACAGTCCTTATTCTGCTTTGTTCTATAGAGACTATGGTCTCCTAAATCAGTATTAAACCTGCATTTCTAAAGCCACGTAACATGTCTTAGCATTGGGCACTAAAACTTATACAGTCAAACAATGATTCCCCTCCACATCTGACAGGCTAGGACTGCAACTGATCACTTATTTTTGTGTGTAGAACAGCAGATTTAAATGGTAGAGGTGAAAGGGATGGAGCAGTGATGGACTTAAGCTTTAGGGCCAGGGCCAAAGAAGGGCATTTGTGGAGGAGGGAGATGATGAGGTGCATCTAAATAGACTTTGAGAAACCAGTTCCTGAAATCCCTGTATTTCTCCAGTAATTTTTAGTTTATCTTCAGGATGAATGCTTTACACCTGAAACTCTTGTCACTGTCAGTATGAGGCACAGACACATAAGCAATATACATTAACAGTTGGGAATTTTTTATGCTCTACTTTGCTTCCTACAGATTTTTGTTTTCTATGTATTTAACTATATACAATTACATGCTTTATTTTGTTGCCTGTGATTTGAACTGTACTTTGTAATAGCAGTACCATGGGAATATAAGAGGAAGTTTATAGTGGATAATTATCCCATCCTTTCAAATTATTCTTTAATTGCAAGTACAGGGAAGTCTCTGTTAAGCAATTCTGTAATAACAAAATATTCTGCTCTGCCTAAATGATTTCTGCATAAAAGATACCAGGGATTTGTTTGAGGAGTAAGTTCAACAGATCAGCTATTTCTTTGCTAAAAACCCTCATCCTAAGATACAGAACTTCTGTTTAGCTGTCTGACATGCACTGGTGTAGATTTGGTAGTGAATGTTTTCTGGCTGTTGGAGGGAGGAATGTAAACAGAGCTATTCTTGCAGGTCAGTAAACCCCAGGATTTCTAGTGAACAGACAGTATTTCCAAGGAGAAACAGTTTATTGCAGGGAGAGACAAGGAAGCAAGGCCTAGGGTAAAGTGACCATTGGCAAAAAAAAGAGACTTCAGAAAAAACAGCCTTTCAAATGGCATTTGCCATATTATGTCGTGTCATATTAATGCCAGATTTCTTATTTGTTTGAGGTTTTTAGCATGGTAAGATAAGAAACATAGGGCTCTGTGTTTTGCACTTTTGATGTGTCAAGACAAAACTTTGAATGAACCTTCATAAGCTGCCCTTAAATCTCTTTGAAAATTATCGCTGTGCAGAGAGAGAGTACTTTGTTTTACACAGCCAGAATAATCAGCTAGGCCTGGTATTTCCAGGTTGTGTTAAGTGTACTTTGGAAAAACAGCAGGATGTGGGGTGAAATACTCATCTAGTTGATGATTAAAGTAGGAACAGGTCTGTGTATGCCAACATGTAGTACAAAAGCAGAGACAACTGGGCTAGCTACTAGGGCTTAGTTGTTTGAAACAATGGGATCTTGAAAATCAATAGAATACTCAATTACCCAGGGTTAAGCTCTAGTGGAAAGGCAAATTAAGCTGTAAAGGTAATATTGCTGCTATGAGCCACATATTTCTGTAAGCATCATTAGGTTATTGTTCCTAAAGTATAGAACCAATGATGAGTAAATGGAATAGAAAGGCAACATGTTACAATCCATATAAGAAGGAGTCTTTTAAATGGAACATGAAGAAATGGTGAAATTCACTGCTATACTGCAAGACTAAAGTTTCACAAAGTCAGAAAGGGATTAAAGATAGATGTGGTTGATGAGACCATCTAGTGGTGTGCTTAATGGGATGAAGACAATTTAAGTAATGTAAATATCTCTCCTAAACTGAGGGAGTTGCAAGAAACTTCCACTAAAGGTGTGGATTATCCCTTATGATACTTCCTGCAACAAACTCTAAAACCTCTAGGTCTCTGCTTCTCCCATTACAATTTCAACAGTACACCTGTGTCGTTGTTCACAATGCACAGTTTAGAGACAATTTCATTTGTGAAGCTGTTTGACCTGCAGGGTACAACAAATAGTATAAAAAAAGGCAGTGTTAGACATGACTGCAGATAACATACCTGGCTAACCAGACATTCTTCTGATCTGACACAGTACAAGTTCCTAGTTGTTCAATTTAAAAACATTCTGGTGTTAATTTTTCAAGTTTTTCTATGTAATTTCTGAATGTAAGCAGCTACCTCAGAAAAAGAGAAGTACTTTTATTTCAAAGCTATCAGTAACAGACAAGTTGTGAACACAAAATAAATTGGTTTGAGTCTGAGTATTTTTTTAACACTAAACCTGATCTCCCAGTAGTTTCTGAATTGTTATTGACTATGACATAATTTCAGGTTGCCTGCCCTTAAGAGGAAAGAGAGGTGTAAATTTACTTGGGAATAGGCAAGCCACTTAAATAATAATAATATTAATAAAAACAAATTTGTAAAGAAGGATAGGTCAAATCAAAGGTAATGAGAAATGACAAAGGAGTGGAACACTGTAGGATTTTGTTAAATTGCATACACTATGTGTGTGTGTGCACTTGCACACACACATATCTTTGGGTCTGTACAGAATCACTGTTTAGCTTGTAGTGCAGTTGCTTATAAAGAATACAAAAGACATTCTGTTGTAAACTTTAAAGAATATTTAATAACTTTTTAAAAATAAAATGTATATTTTAAATTTTGTTCTTTATATGAATGCACAAAAATGTACCATCATATTTGCAGCAACCAAATCCAAAGAACAGAGGAGACCTGCCCACTGTGGGTAAGATACCAGTGACAAGGGAGAAGAATTCACAATGGAATCCAAACAAGATTTCCCATGGCAAGTCCCAATGTGTTTTGTAAGTGTCAAACTCAGTATCTATGCAGATCAGTTACACTTAGCAAATTCCTGCAGTTAAATTAGAGTTAAATAAAGAGTCTGGGTTTAAAATAAATGCCATGATTAACTGCTGGTTTCTGTTGCTTACCTTTGGTGACTCATTTATAGCACAACACTGAAGCCAAGGGGTAAATGAAAGGCTGGGACTTTGGCCATGCTGGCAAGCTCCTGTCCTACCCTGGGAAGGTGTAAGAGGCAGTCCAGTCACATGTTCTCAGTGTGAACAGTTCATATTAGTTTGTGAGAAGTGAGGGTTTGGGTGGATTCCCTTAGCAGCCCTATTGCTGATGCAAGACAGAGTATTTTTACAGCTTCTGTGCACTCCCTTCCTCTCCATATTATAAATCCTACAGTGCTGCATTTAAATGCTAATTATTGATAAAAGATTAAACCTTTATTAGTTTGTTTGATTTGAGGGGGGAGACCAAAGAACTATTCATAGAACAAAAACTGAAGTGAATTTCAGTGGTTGTGCACTGTATGATGAAGGCTAAGTAATTATCTTGTACAAGTAATAAGATTTAGCTGCTAGTGACAGTACAGGAAAATAAACCATATTCTATTAAATATATGGTTTGGGGTTGGATTTTTGGTGGGTTTTTTTTTCTAATAATTGTGAAGATGAAAAGCCAAAAGTATATTGGACTGAATCTAAAAAGCTAAATCCTGATGCTGCTGAATTCAGTAGTTCAGCCATATGCCCTGTGCCTTCATATCTTGTTATTAAGCAGAAACAGCCATGAGAATAAATTAGGAGTGCTCCTTTATTGCCTTTGGTTCTGTCTTTAATTTAAATCTATTGAGTCCTCCTTCATGTTTAAAGATAAGAAGTCACAATAATATAAAAGGCTTTACTAAAAGTGACAAGACACTAATAGAAGCAATTGGAATGACTTCTCTGTTGTTCTGCCTGCATTCAATATCAGCAGCCTTTCAAATGGATATTATGTACTACAGGTTACTTATATATAATCAACCAGTTTAATGTGAAATTTTATGTGTAAAATGGAACTGTCTTTTTTGTTTGGTTTTTTAAAAATATTGTTGCTGTTAAGACATTGCAAAATATTCTCACCTTGCCAGCAGAGAAAGGATGCAGTGCTCTTAATAAAATAATGTAACTCTGAGGCTTGTTATATGCAGAGTGTTCAGAGGTATCAGAAATCAGATTGTTCTGGTAATGCTGTAAGGACCATAACAGCTGTTTGGTCTGTGTGGAGAGAGTTAATAACACCAAATATGCAAAATAGTCCAGTTCAAATTATCAACAAGTTGCAATAGCATCTCAGTAGGTAGTGGAAGGATAGAACTTTAAAAATTATTTTTAGCAGCAATATGTGATTGTTTTTTTTTTTTTTTTTTTGTTTGTTTGTCTGCTTGGGGTTTTTTGGTTTGTTTGTGGTTTTTGTTCTGTTTTTTTCCCTAACTGTATGTTTTTGTTGCAGTGGCTGGGATTTACAAAGTGAATGTTGCTTATACTCCCTTTAGGTACTTGCTTTTGAAAACCAAGGCAGTTTATCATGTAAAGACATCTAAACTATGGAAAATGATTAGAGGAAACAACAAAATGTGACTTGTCTCCAGTCTGCTTCTCATATTTTGTTTCCACGGAAGCTTTAGCTGAAGTCTAGAAGTGTTCTCTAAGAGCTCAGCACATATTACTGTGAGACTCACAGGAGAAGGGTTTGTGATCTCTCTTTTCCCTACACCACCATCAAGCAAATTGATGAGAGTTGCTCTCTGTGGGAGTTCTGCACAATGGTTTGCTCCCATCAACTGAACACCATCAGCCTGCTGTCTCTGTGTTAATTTTTAATGGCAGGGATCACTACAAATAGACTTGTCTACCTTTTATCTGTCTCAAAAAAAAAAAAAAAAAAAAAAAAAAATCAATGTTTTATGAATGTATTCATCATTCTGTCATGCTGCTTTAGAGTTGTCAGCAGGAGCACCCTGTGTACAGACTATAAACCAAGGCAAGAACTAATGGTACAGCTAACCTGGAATTGTGTCTTTGCAGGTTAGAACAGAGTAGGAGAGGGAAGGAACAAACTTACACCATCTTTTGCAGAGCAGGACAGTCTGCAGGTCAGCCTGGGCTCAAGAAGCGGAGAGCATGGAGACTGGTGATTGCAACATGATGAGTGAGCCTCTTGCTTGGAGTACAGGGCACCTGTGTGTGGGCTACATGCTCAGCATGGGTTTGTTGGGGCTTGTTTGCATGACAGTAAAATCCTTTAGTGGTGTGGAGGTTGCTGTGATAGTGATTGGGAAGCCACATAAAATGCACACAAGTAATACGTTACTTTTACCTTAGCCTGCACAGCTAAATGCCCCACGGGGGTAAAATTTTGGAAGATAATTGCTCTTTTAAACACCAGACTGTCCTAAGCAATTTCCCAGCAAATATGGAGTAGCTCATGCCTGAGAGTGAGAAGTCTGCAGGAAATCAGCAAAGAGACAAAAAACCCCCCAAATCTAACGAGTGAGGGTGAATCTGTCAAACAATGCAGGTCCAGAAAAGGGTTAGTTATGGGTGTAAAGGAGATTGTTCAATAGGCTGTGGGTTGGCAAGTCTAGCTTTGTGCTGGAAATCGCCTTTAAATCAAAGCACACAAAATGTCACTCAGAGCTGAGACCGCTGTTGTAAGCAGGGTAACTTTCTCTAGGAGCTTGATGCATGCTTCTAGTCTGCAGGAATGGCTGCACTAGGCTTCCTTGGATAACACAGCTCCATGGTCAGCTCTGTGCTCTAAGTGACAGTGGCTGAGAGCTCCTCAAATGCCATCTGAACGGAGCAGGCCATCTGCATTTGCTCTGCATCTGCTCTGTTTGCCTGTTCCCTACTTGGTTCTTTCCCTGGGGTGCTTCAGTTTCTCCCTGGCACACGTGCACTACCTGGAGCTGTTTGCTGGCAGGGAATTGTTTGTTTGAACAATAGGACACATCTGATTTTTAACCTCACCACCAGAAGATGTGCATAGGAGGGTATTACATCAATTACTTCAGTTATCAGTGCGTGGCTGTTCCCTGGTTAAAGAAAGTTATGGTTCAGATTTCTGCATATTTGTGTGATTCCATGAATCCAGAAAGTGTGGATTATATTCTAGCCACCAGATAGGTAAAGGAAAATGCATCTGAAAAAGAGCACTGAGAAGTGACTCCAGTTCTAACAGAGACTGATGTGTCTTGGCTGTGTGCAGTGTGCAGCTGGGAGGGAAAAAAAAAGCTAAGCATAAAAGCATCTGAAGTCATAATAACTCTCAGAAAAATGAGCAATGTGAGAAAGATTTTTCCTCAGCAAGGCAAACTCTATCATACCTGCAGATGATATTATTCCAAAGTAAATTAATGAAATGGTGACATTCAGGGAAGGAACAGCTGACAGCTTTGTACACATCTTCAAGTGTGGAAATGAGTGATATTTTTTGGCAGACTTACTTGAAGCAGGGATGATAAAAAATAAAACCATAGTAGACTGACAGAGAGAGCCCACTCACAAGTTGTTTACTGAAATGAAGATACAGCTGAAAGTAATTACTTGTTTCTCAGAGGTATAAGTGATAGTGCCTTGTACAAGAAGTAATACTTGTTTTTTTCAGTTGGAATGTAAAATAGGATAGAAAGGTTTCCTCTTTCTGAGGCTAGATGCTGGGTATTTTCACCTCCTTTCAGAAAAGTATGTGTTTATGAATGTAATATATATAACATACACAGTCAACCATCTATATGCCACTGGCAATTAGGAAATGAGGCAATGTCCAATATTGTTTTCCATTACCATCCAGGATCTCACTGTACAGGTTCTGATTAAAAGCCTGACTTTGCGGCGCGTAAGATTAAAAATACTCCTTTAAAACAATGTATTTCTGAAGGTGATCCTCTCCTGGCTACAAAATCATCTTGAGACGCTTGGAGGCAGGGCTGCTTGATCTTGACATTTTAGCTGTGTGCAATCTGTAGTAAAATTACAATTGCATTCAGTGCTAGCTACTCTGTACCTTCTTGCTGAAGAACACTTATTTTCTACATCCTCACTTCCAGACTGGGAAATGTGGGAAGGCAGCCCGGCAGCTTTTGCAGAGGTTGCCTCAGTGCCATCTTTTTCTAAATGGATTTGCAGTCAGCCCCTCATAAGCAGCCTCTCTTGCCTTGCCACAGGCCATGGAAAAGGAACCATTGCTTTTCTGGTTTTCCTCTGCTTAAAGACAAGGCTGCTTCTTACCTGTGCCAGTTCAAGTACTGACTTTTTCTTTTCTTCCTCCTTCAGTAAAGTGGGGTGATTCACAAAATCTTCAGAAAGATAGCATTATACACAGTTTATAGTACAAAGGGGGGGAAAAAAGGTCAGATGAATGAGCATGAAGGAGATTTCTCCTGTGTCCTTTGGAGGAGAAGCAGAAAGATTGGGAATGGTATCTATGCACAGTAGGTGTCTGCCTTGACTACCTGACAATACATGGTCATTGCAAAGGTGAGTCCGAGTATCTAAGAGAAAAGAAACAACAAACAATTGCTTTTCAGTAAGTAAAAAATCCCTATTTATTGAAACAACAAGAAAAAAAGAGAAAAGCATGACATTAGTTTTTTTCACACACAGGAGGACATGTCACATACTGCTTTTCTTGCCTGTTCAATGTCCTTGCTCTGTTCCTAGAGTCTGTCTGTCTTTTGTCCTTATTTGTATTTCTGTCTTACAGAATGAACAGTGAGAGCAGGGGAGAGTTGATTTCTCCATCATGAGCAGCCACCAGATACTGAGAAGAGGAATACTGGAAAAAATTTAGATGCCTTTTGCTTAAAAATATTTTATAGCAGCAATCCTCAGCTCAGTGGGTATTCTGTGGATATCCCTGTAGCTGTTGTTTTGAAAGACATTGGGTTAATCCCTGGCCCTAAGGATGCTGTGGTTTATTTGACTGTACTTTACTTTTCCAAGTCTATGTGTGCACAGGTCCCTGTGGGGGAATCACTGGAGACTGAACATGCATTAATCATGGCCATCAATGCCTCATCAACAATGGATGTGTTTTTCTACTCAGCCTATTTAAGAGAAGCAGCAAGGAGGTGGGGGTTCTTCTCCCAGCCAAGCACTGACCTGCTGTGCTGCCTCTGGTAGATTACTTCATCAAAAGGGGATGGGGGAGAGAGTCTTGTTTTCTTTCCAGCTGAGTACTTATATGAATGTACTAAGTGCCTGTTACTTTTTCTTTGCAACACCACCATAAGAGCTGTCACTGAAATTAAAGTCTGCCAGGTAGAAAATGTTAGGGTATGAATTCTGTTTTAAGCACTTGATTTGACCACTTCAAATTTAGTCTTTACTTGAGTAATGATTCCTGTTAATGAGTACTTTGAAAGAATATATGAATACACACACTTACATTTATGAAGAAAAAGATTGTTAAAAGTTGTTAATCTTCAAGTTTCACACTTCTATAGTGAAATCAGATTATTAGGTTTTGGTGTGCTGTTTATAGCAAGCACTGGCCTTTTGGAAGTATCCCTGAACTCTGCCTCCTGCTTCCTGGCAAAGGAACACCTTCGGGGACAGCTACGTAATAAAGCAGTGGTGGCTGAACTTGGTTTATAATTTGAAGCATGCACAACTGAGGAAGAGTCTTCTGTTGCATGTGCTGCATGTCCTTCAAATTAGGTCACTGTATGATTCTGTAAGATGCTTAACATGAAAAACTGTCACATGCTATGGGCAAGAACAAAACTGAAACAGCAGAAGGGAGGGAGCCCAGCTCATTTTAGGTGACAATGCACAGAAACTTTTGTCATCAGGTAGATTCAATCCCACCAGGCAGCTGGAAGGCAGACTGAAAATCTGTTGTGTTCTGAGGTGTTTTCCCTGCACTACATAGCATTTATTAGGAATATGAATTTGCATTTTTAAATTGTCTGAAGTGTTTCCTTCCATGCAAACTAGCAACGTCTTTCTGTCAGAAAGATAGTATTGTATTAGAACTTTATTATATTTAGGGTGTTTATGAGAAGGACTCTGACCATGGGCTGCTGGGGGTTTTTAGTGTATCCTTTAAAGATACCCTAAATGCTGAATGGATGCTCAAAAGCTGGTTTGTTTTTAATTATGGTAATATATTAACAACAGTCATAAATTGTCTGTCTGCCATATGATCTTGTGCTTTTTTTCTCTAAGCATATCTGCTTACTATACTGGAACAAACCCCAAAACTCTACTGACTTTGGGCCTGTGAGGCATCAGGCATTTGCATTAATAAGTTGCAGCCAATACATGACATATGAGAGAGTAAGATATGCGCCATTCTGCCTAATCTGTCATTAGTGGGAATGTGAGTAGAATACGGATCCCAGGCTGTCTCTTGCTGCTGCTAGTGGCATACCAGGCAAAATAAAAAAAAAAACCCAAACAAAACAACCCCAAACAACCATGGCTTAATCTGCAGTTACATGTGTTAATTAGCTTAGCAATGCCATCTTTTGTGCTTGAATGTTGAGTGTGAGAGAGGGGGAGCTGGAAAATAAAGCTAGATGTTCACTGAATTTAGAAAAGGGACTTTGAACCAGCCTGAGCTCCAGCACAGCTTTCACCTATGTATCCTCAGGCTGTACCACTGGTGCTTAGACTGGCACAACCACAGCAGGTGGAGTTAAAGACACAGGCACATAAGAGACAAAGTGGTGAACAACAGATTTTTCTCTGACTAAAGTCACAGTGGAAAGAACTGCCACTCAAAAATCTGATAGGCAAGTCTATGCCAATCATACCCACTGAGTTCCCTGCCATTAATATCAAGGAGCATAGGTTTACTGGCAGGGTTGACTAATTGGGCACCATATCCTGTTTTGAAATTTACCCTGGCCTGAGGGGTGATGTTGAAGACTTAAGATACCTCTAGATTACAATGAAGTTGGATATTTAGCCTAAGTCCTCTCTGGAGAATAACTGGACCAATACAAGCACCCTAAAGACTGTTCATCCTACCCTGACTAGGTGTCTGGAGTCTAGTCTTCCCTCCCACGTCCAGTTTCAGTCTTAGATAAACAACTTGATAAAGTGCCAGCTCTTTGCAGTGCATCATAAAACACTGTGCAGTATTCCTAGTTCTGTGCCTTGTACACATTATTTTAACTAAAGTACAACATAAAGTACTTAAATCTTGCAGAATTTTCCTTTACCATCATGTAAAATTATTAAAACCTGCTTGAGCAGAGTATATATTTGAATCTATGGTCACTTAGTTATTTACAATTAATTAGGATTTGAAAACTGATATTAAACTGTACCTGCACCATAGCTGTGCACAATCCAAAGATTCCCACAGCCAGTAAGTTTTCCTGGAGCCATATTTTCACAGTTTCATAACAAGGCTAAAAAAACACATAGCAAGAATATTGTATTAGCCATAAATACAGCTCTTCTCTCCTGAGAATATACAGCCAGAGAAAAAATGGATCTGACCTAGCTGCTAGGTAGCCTGGATTATCATTTCAGTGTTGGAGCAACTACAATGTAGTTTTGGGTTGAAGCTTGAACATGGAGTACTAATCCCAGTGACACAAAAAAAAAAACCCACCTCCAAAATGCTGCATGAGCACTGCTCCATGTAAATTCAGCCAGTAACTAAAAAGACTGTGCTGGTTTTGGCTGGGGTAGAGTTAATTCTCTTCACAGTGGCGGGTATGGGGCTGTGTTTTGGATTTGTCATAACGCAAGGTTGATAATCTGGAAATATTTTTATCATTGAGCAGAGGTTACACAGAGCATGGTTTTTGGTTTCCCTATTGAACTATCTTTATCTCAACCCACTTTTTTCTCACTTTTAATTTTCTGCTTGATCCCACTGGTGGGAAAGTGAGCAGGCAGCTATGTGGGGCTTAGTAGCCAGCTGGGGTTAAACTACAACAAATAAACAAGCACTGGGTTTGGGTCCTCTTTGCCCTCTAAAACCCAACCAGAAGCAGTTACAACCTGACAATGAGGCTTTCATTTTCTCCACATTTCAGGGAAAGGAACACTTCTTATAATGCATACAGCCACATGAAACCCCACAGTCCCAGTGTGAGTGGCTCAGTAGCTGTTCCTGCTGCACATGGACCCATTTAATATCATTTTCCACCATTTCAAACTGCACTCCTTGAGTATTTTCTTCCTGCTTTAAATTCTGCTGTAGCTGTAGCCCTGTTTTACTGGTCCAATTTCAGGGATGGTGGAATTGGCCCAAGTGAAACCTCTCTTTAAATAATAATGTCTGTAAGACAACCTTGTGCAAAAATAGTGCCCCCTGTCTTGCAAATGTTCATGGCCAAGAATCTTTCAGCCTTCAGGTAGGGACTTTTACATATGTATAAAACAAGAACTATTAATGCCCATCAGAAGCTAGAGGGTTAACCTGCACTGATTTTCTTGCTACCCTGAATAAAATAGAACTTTTCAGTCCTTAAATTAAAAAAATTACCTGGAGCTACTCAAAAAGCATAAGGAAGCTGTGTTTGATGTGAACTCAGCCTCTGCGAGTACCAATCCATGCATATGAAATCTCACTAGAAAGTGGCCGAGAGAGCTTTACTCATTGTCTTCACAAACCATTAGAACCAGCAAAACTTAAGTTATAATTCCATTTCATCAGGTGGCCTTACTCCACACCCCTCCTGTGTAATTGCACTACCTGTAATTAGCACAAAGAATTGCTGAGCTAATTTCAGAGACATATTTAGGCTCTGACTATCTGTTCCAGAAAGATCTCGCTGAGGACAGTGTAGGGCAATTATCCCATGGAGTTTTGAATTTGATTACAGGCAAATGCAGAAACTCAATGAAAAAAAAAATGCTGCTGGCAACTCAGCAGAACAGTTCCCGCTCTTCTGTGCAGTGGAAGCCCCTGGTGGGAGAAGAGTGCTCAAGGCTCTCACAGTCCTCTTGCCTCAGGACTGCCTGGGCTGTGATAAGCTATGGCTACTGCTCCAGGGCCTGTGTGTGCATGAACCATTTGCCTTTATTGCTACCTGACCCCAGTAGGTGGGACAATAAAAAGGACATTCCTGCCATTTCCTAGCTACATGTCACTAGTCTGTGCAGATCAGTGCTGGAATGGACCTGTCTGCAATGTGAAACCACAGCTTAGAGCCTACTGAAAGGAAATCAGCTCATAAGAATAATTAAATAGGGGGTTTCTTTGGAGGTCAAAGGCCATAATTCAACAGGAGCCTTCTGAAAGCACCTGATGAAAGGTGAATTAGGATAGATGAATGAAGTGCACAGCTTATCATCTGTGCAGCCCTGCAAATGACTACCTGCCTGCCCTTCACCTGTGCTGCAAGGCAGCTGCTGCTGTGTGCTGCAGAGCTACTCACCGCTTTCCACCAGGTCCCTGGGGAATGGAGCCCACAATTCTCACTGAATTCTAAGCAGCAGGAGTCTGGCACCCGGGTTGTGTTGTACACTTCGAACCAGTCCGTGTAGTTGGAGACTCCACAGCATCTGAACTGTAGAAAGATGAACCCAGGTGATACCATGTGATCCGTCACTGACTTCTGCCTGTTCTGACTTTGCCTCCTGGAGCTTGACACTCTGTGCATTTTCATTACAGCAGCAGAGGCTTGAAATTTTAAAGAAAGACAGTACTTCCAGCTTTACCCAAACCCACCCTTTTCTTCACTCTTTTGTATTATGTTTAAATATGGCCTTGTGTGCAGCTAATGTTGATGCAAGAAGCAAAGGTCCCTATTAGCAATGGGAGGATACTGCAGGAACTGAAACTGGACAACCTCAGATAAATACTGAGATTGAGTTATTGACTGACCAGAATTATAACAGTTGTTTGCAGCTTGTCAGGAAAAAAGATATATGTACAGCACCCAAAGGATGAAGATACTGGGATCTCTGCAGCACAGTACTTCTGGGATCGTGATTGAAGTAAACAAGGTGAATTTCTCACTAAGCTGTTAATTACTCATCACCTTTAAAAGTCCTTGCCAGTTAGCAAAAGATGTATTTTCTCCTCTTCTCTCTGTGGTGCAGTTCTTTAATGTCATCATCTGATGCTGCTCTAATAGCTGTGCCTTAAGTGTCTGCCTACAACGACACAGTGAGTGCAGAGATCACAACACTGCTAAATTGGAAGGTCTGTTCGACTTTGCTAGTGGGATAAAAGGTACAGAAACACACAATGCTACAGGGAATGGCTCTGTGGCCATCTTCCCCTTGGGAACTGGTATATTCCTGTGATAGGAAATAAGCTAGGACTCATTACCATATAGATGTATACACCATCTGTCCCCCTATACAAAAGTATGAATTTGTTGGTATTTAGACACTTCAGCACCAATGAGTAAAACAAGACAACATTGGGCTGCAGAACTGCTCTCTGCTATTTACAGTACCTCACACTTTTTCAGGGCTATGCCAGCCACCTACATAGTCCCAAAATTACTTGCCAAGATCTTATTTTTCTTAGATGTGATTTTATATAAGCCTGAAGAGTATTTTTCACATCCCTATAGAGACCACTTCTCTTGTTTCTGAGACTCATAATCATGCAGTTATCTGCATCACCAGGGCCAAAGACCTAATTGAGACCCTGATGTTGACACTGGCTCGAGGGAGTTTTCCTTTGTTATGTAACAGTTGTAGAGTTCAGTCTGCAGCAGAGTTGCAATGTTCAGGTCTTGTTGCACACACAAAATGTGCCACTCCAAACCTATAGAGGGCAGAGGTGTCACATGCTGCCTCATGCATCATATGATGCTTCAAGCACTCAAAAAGTACTCCTTGATAGAGACATTTCAGTGCTCACACCAAAGTTTTTCTTCTGTCAAGGAAAAGTCAGAAAACTTTCCTGGACTAACATCTATCCCTCCAAGTTTCTGCTCTGAATTTTGATTCGGTCTGTGGCAGGACTCAATCCTCCACTTGGAAATGTTTGATTTGTAATTTTACAGGCTTCATTTTCTACAAACTGACGTGAAACTAGAAAAAAGTTTGTGCCTTTCTTTTTTTTCCTCTGTGTTCCTGCACAGAAAACAGGAGGTCCATGTGTAACAGGTCCCAAAAGTGGGTAGGAGCAGCCTGGAATACATGGCATGCATTTGAGGAAGGCTGGTTTATTTGGAAATCTAACAAGAAGAAGGTCTTGCAGGCTGTCATCATTAGAATCAGGAGGCAGCTCTTTGATAGACAGTGAGAAGTGACAGCTTGTAAACAGCAAGCCTTAAAAATGTGGCTCATCTGTGATGTAGAGTGTGCAGTGGTAAGGGCTGAGACATTTGAGTGATGTTCTGGCCAAACACAAATGACACAAGTTTGCATGAATAAGAACTAGACTCCTTCTCCCATAATAATGCATGGCTGAAGGTGTCAGTCTGACAGACTAAGGAGATGAAGATGAAGCATGGGTTTTGAAGCCAAGAGCTCACTAACAGGCTGAGGACAGCTGCTCCTATGGAGCCTGTGAAGCAGGAGGTAGCTAGGCCATGAGCTAGGATTGGGACTCCAAAGAGCAAAAATTCCTGGTAAACCACAAGGTGAGAATAGGAAGGAATGCAGTTGCAAAGATGTGCTGCAGTTGGACACAAACTGCCTACCCACACAGATTCTCTGTACAAGAGCACAGCAGACACAGCAACAGGAGAATGGGCTAAGACAAGTTCAAGGTATAAATAAAGGACATAACAGGATCAATGGCCTTGGAACTGGAAGAAATAATGTCTGTAACTACAATTGGAAGAAATATCTTTGGAACACAAAGGAAGGATGAGCAGTAGGATTAAGCAGTGGATGATCCATAGCCCTACTCAAGAGGAGGTGATGAATACAGCAGAGTTCTAACACCACAGACACCTGAGCATGCAGAAGCAAGTGAGGGAACACTGCTCAGTAAAGGCCAAGTCCTGTGACTGTCATCTCTAGGAAGCAGGGGCTTTGACCATGGTCAAAGATGCAGGAACAAGAAAACAAGCAGCAATGGGATTGAAATGGGTCACCAGTTCAGATTCACCAAAGGGCTCCAGCTAGAAGCCAGAAAGGCAGATAAGCTGAGAACTCAGTAAACTCAGAGACTTCACTGTGGATGTCCAAGTAGAAAAGAGAGAGTGCAGGAGTGATTTTGGATCATGTGACAAGCAATAGATTTATCCCAGGTTGATGCAGCTGAGCAGCCAAATTGTTGAGAAAGATGGGTCAAATTTCTTCTCAGTTACAGTGGTCTAAATAAATATGAAAAGGCATTACACAGCAGCAAAAGTGAGCTGAATTTGCTCCATTTAGTGAAGCTAATAGGTTTTCTGCATGCCTACCAAATTACTGCCTGGTTAGTTAAAAGTAGAAGTGCTCAAATATTGATCACAAAGATGTTGGGAATGAAGCAACATTTTAAAAATTAATGCCTGTTTCTCATTTTCTAATGATCTCCACCTGTGACTTTAACCAATCCTGGTGGGTAAGGAGTTTAATGCAGTTCAGGGTAACTTATCAGAATTTTAGTCATGTTTGAGAATCACTTTGTAAGCTTTCATAGTCTTCAGTCACGACACACAGAATTCATCTGCTTGTGTTTCTGATCCTTTTAAGGTTTGAAACGCTACTGAGAAAAGCTGAGAGTTTGGTTAGCTGAAGGTATTAAAAAGAAATCAATAGAATGTTCTGATTTGAAACAGCTCCCTGACCTAGAGGCTTACTAGGACTGCAAAATGAGTCCACTGCCTTTCCTCTCATACACTTTGCAGGTTTGCAGCTTAACCCAACTCCTTTATTGGTAACTTGAACACCTCAGGCATCAGCCAAAACTGCAACTTCCTCTTAAAAGACAGGCCCTGTTTTTGCCTTGTTTCCAGTTTCTTGGAAATGGCAGGCTTCTGTTAAAAAGAGGAAAACCATTTCTCAAGGCACAAAGGCTTTGGAAAAGAAAACCTTCCTCAAAAGGTGCTCAGGCCTTTCACATTTAGACAATCACCACTCATAATCATCACTTGCTGTGTGCACTGGGCATCCACATTCTCAGTCAAAACTCCCTCTGATTTGTGACTGGCCAGTCCCACAGAAGTTGAAGGCCATCTAAATGTGGCTCCTTGGAAAAACTTTTTCCTCCTTTTTTCAGCCAAAGCTGCCATATACAGTAGTACCTAATAAATGCAGGATGGGGATGGTCTCTACCCAAGTAAATCTTGAGAGAAATTAACAACTATGCCAGAGTGTCTAAGCTACTGCTTTAACCACTGCTCAGGCTCTGAAAAATAATTTTACAAAGAAAGGAGTGCAAATGCAGAGGAGACAAGTGCTCATTATGATTTCTGTTACTGTCATGTTTTTTTACATGGCACTTTTTTTTTTTTTTTTTTTTTGGTGAGGCTGGTGTTTTCCATCCACATACAGACACAGCCCATGGCTTGACCAATGACTGATGTCTCCCATGAGGAAAAACACTGACCAACGTGGCTGCTCTTCTGTGGGTTTTGTTGAGAGCCTTAGGAGACGATGCACGATGCAAACACCAAGCCTGAGCTGGGACTTCCCTTGCAGAAAATTTCCTGGTATCTCCCTAGTCCTCCAATCAGTGATTACACTCTACTGATTAGGGATGTAAGAGATAATGATTATTACACAAAAACCCCCCAAGTTGGCATTTAGATAGCTCTATTCAACTGCAAAGTGTTTTGCATAATTAACCATGATGGGATTGTCTTTGCTGCACCTCTGCAATAGTCTATTCCCACATAGTTTTGAAAGATTCATGTGAGAACCAATTATGCACAGTGGCAAAAATGGATCTGTGGGAGCTTTTGGCTGTTCTCCTCAGTGCCCAGCATGGGGAGCACAATGACTTTGACACTGTGGTACTGCTAAGCTGGCACATGGAAATTTCACAGTGGCCATGAGAGAGTGATGTCCCCTGGCTGCACACAGCCCGTGGGATGGCATTTTCTTGTCATCTTTTGAGCTCCTAGGAGTTAGCTAACATGAGTTTAATCTGAAATGCATAAGGCACTCTTTAAACTATAATGGGTTTCAAGACCAAAGGAATTATTAGGACAAATGACCATGATCTGCAGGACTACAGAAACCACAGACTATTGAGTCCTGCCTCAAACCCAAGCTGGTCACTGAACATGACCATTTTCTTTAAGCAAAAATCCAGTCTTGTTCTCTAGAGAAAAAAAATCTACTGTGCTGCTGTACAATGGCATCCTACCATCAGATATGTCTAATTTAAGTTTTTAGCTCCTGGATCAATTACAGAGCCCTTTCCTCTCATAATCCTTTTTCCTTCCTGCTCTCTTTTTACGGACTGCAGTCACATCACTACTCCATCTTTACCTGTTTATATATTTAAAAATTCTCACCATAATGTCGCTTTCCAAAATTCTTGCTATTCTTTTACATCTTTTCTGAATCGAATCAAATTGTGAAGATTTTGAAAAAAATGTGACTAGCTGAACTTATATCCCATGAGTCCTCCAAAAACTGCTTTTCCCACCACCTTTGCTATATGCTTTTAAGAGTTCTTGGGGTGTCACTAAAAGCAGATTACTTACTGCAAACATTTGAATATTAGTCGTTTTTACTACATTTTTACTACACATAATTAAGTTACTGTAAAAGAGTAAATTTTCTAATACTGTTGCATATAAGCAAAGATAATAAAAATTTTATCTATATTTCACATGGCCTTCTCTTGGCCTAGCACCACAAAATGCATTACTCTTGTCAGTAATTGACGCCTTCTCATATTTTTGTATTGGAAAAAGGAAAAAGTATTGGCAGAGGAAATTATTAACCATATGAGGTCTTTTAAAGGTAACTGAAAGAACTTTTCACATGCAGTTGTTGGGATGCAGGACTGGAACTGGCTTGTTTGCTGGACCTGAGCTGTTTGTCTTTCACACACTGGAGTGTTGTAGGCAACCTACTGCACTCAACACTGAGAGGTCCTGCAGACCCAAAGATCTGGAGTTTGGCATGAGGAGTTTGGCCAATCAGTTCTGTTCTGTAAGTGATCTCAAATTTTTAATTTCTCAGATAATTTTTTAGCAGCCTGTTGCTCCTGTGTGCATTGTCTGTAAGAGGAGACTTTGGGAGCACTGGAAGAGGTTACTGTCATTGATCCATTTAAGACATAAGGCAAATCTAAACCCCTCCTGTCTGTGCCACACTTGCACCTCTGGAGGAGAAACTGAGAAAGCTATGCAAGATTTTTTGAGTGAAGCCAAGGCAGTGCAAGTGCTTCTACCTAAAGCAGAAGAAAAGCTGGAGCACTTTTCCATTCAAGAAGCAGACAACATGAAATCAGAAAGATCACCCCAGGAGAACTGACTGAACTGAATATGAAACAAGAAGTACAGAGCTAATAAACCTGAACTGTCAGTGATGGTGTTTCCTCAGACAAGGACAGGAGGAGGAAGCCAGCTAGAATGTTCACCAGTGCTTAGCAGATGAACACTGGCAGAGGGCTGTCAGAGAATCAGGACAAAGAAACAGCAGTGACAACACAGCAAAAAACATTCCCAGTCCACATGTGATGGAGGATGATTGAATTCTGCTGGGGAAAACGTACTGACTGTAGGAGGAGCTGCAAATACCATGGCCTGTTTCCATTTTGATTCACTAGTGGGAACAATAGTTGCAGTGAAAGGAGACAGAACAGAAATGAAAAAGTGGTTGAAAAGGTTCTTTATTATTATACTATTGCTATTCATCCCAACATAAGCCACCCTTTGACTTTAAAGAGAAGGTACTGCTTGTTTCCTGTCTGACCAGCTCCTTCACCCTCCACACAGAACAGAACTGCATAATATTTAGGCATCAACAACATAACCTTCTAAAAGGAAGAAGATATTTCCTGTCAAAGGAGAAATAAATAAAAATTACTGCTTGTTAAAAAAGCAGACAGTTTCATTGCTAATGTGCTGACTAGGTGGGAGAAAGAGAGTGGCTTGGGATTTGGAGGTTTGATTAGGTTCACACCCAGAACATGCTGTTACAGAACCCAGAAGGTAAAAAGGAAGAGGTAAAACAGAGAGCTCAGACTTACATCTGTTTGAATGATGCTCCATGCATTAGTGAGGCCAATATTTCCATCTGTCCCATACAAGTGAAGTCCTTTCTTCAGATCCCGCTGAGCATACTTGTCAATCTAAAACCAACAAGAATAGACACAGAACTCAAAATTTGCTGAGTGCCACATTTCAGAATCAAAGTGCACGGAGTATAGAGATGTTGGACAATGGTCCTGCACTGAAATGAATAAGTTTAACCAACACTTTAGAATGGGGAAGAAGGAAAAAAAAAAAGAAAGAGAGAACAAAAAAATGAGAAAGAAAGAAAAAGAAAGAAAGAATGAAAGAACAAGAATAAAAGAAAAGGAAAGAACGAATGAATGAAGAAGAAAGAAAAAAGAAGAAAGAACAAAAGAATGAGGTAGAAAGAAAAAAGAAAAAAAGAAGGAAAGAATGAAAGAACAAGAAAGAAAAAAAACAAAAGAAAGAAAGAAAAAAAGAAAAAGAATAAAAGACCAAAAGAACAAGAAAGAAGGGAAAAGAAAGAATGAAAGAATGAAAAAGAAAGGAAAAGAAAGAACAAAAGAATGAAAAAGAAGGGAAAAGAAAGAACAAAATAATGAGAAAGAAAGGAAAAGAAAGAATGAAAAAACGAAAGAAGGCGAAAGAGAGGAAAAGAAAGAATGAAAAAAGGGAAAAGGAGAAAGAAAGAAAAAGAAAGAATGAAATAACGAAAGAACGAGAAAGAAAGGAAAAAAGAATGAAAGAAGGAATGAATGAGAAAGAAAGAAAAGAATGAATGAAAGAAAGAAAGAAAGAAAAAGAAAGAAAGAAAGAAGAAAAGAAAGAAAGAAAGAAAGAGAAAAAAAAGAAAAAGAAGAGAAGAAAGAAAGAAAGAAAGAAAGAAAGAAAGAAAGAAGAAAGAAGAAAGAAAGAAAGAAAGAAAGAAAGAAAAAGAAAGAAAGAAAGAAAGAAAGAAAGAAAGAAAGAAAGAAAGAAAGAAAGAAAGAAAGAAAGAAAGAAAGAAAGAAAGAAAGAAAGAAAGAAAGAAAGAAAGAAAGAAAGAAAGAAAGAAAGGAGTTCCTCCTCTGGGTTTCCGTTCCTGTTTCCCATCACAGAGGCCTTTAATACATGTTTTCCTTTCTCACATAGCTACCAAACTACTACAGGGAGACTGGATGCAGTTTAACCATTCATTTTTGCAAATAAGCTTATCTGTGAAAACATTCATCTACACACAGCATTTCCTTTTAGCTTAGTATCTTTAATAGTGACCAAGTGCATAAATGTGTACTCTTCCATACTGGAAAACAGACTGACATAGTGTATTCCCTAGTGATTGCCCCTCTGGAACTCGTCATTCCAATGGGAGTGTGTCTGAAATTATGTAACCAATGTTAATTTTCAGTTAACAGAGGCAGCAAAGGTATTCTGCTTCCACCATACACTTGGGCTTTACTTCTGATTTGTGCAGTCAGAATTGTTTTCTGACTGCAGCTCCAAAAAAGGTGGATGCAAAGAATCTTGCATAGTGTAAAAGAGGACATTTTCAACCCACTACATCATAATTATTATGGGGAAAATATAGTTACTCAAGAATATGACTCTACAAAAATACTATGACCTCAAAAGCTCACCATGTCCAGGAAGCCTCTGCTTTAAGTGCAAAAGATTGTGCTTATCTGTCCAGTTCTTTTGTTTCCTTCCTGAAAGTTTACCAGCATCATGTTGAGCCAGTAATAAAAGAGCTTTGAGGCAGTAGAAGAAAGAGCACAAGTTAAGATTAAGTACAACTTAATCTCAGCACCTTAACTATCATGCAAGGCCTTTCTCACAGATGCCTTCCGTGAAGAGTAGGTGCTGTGATCCCCCTGTAATTCATGTAAGCTGCTTTTGGCTTTACACAGAGATTATACAGTCACTGGTACGTTAATTAGAAGAGAACACCAAAGCTGAAAGCTGTCATTAAATTTGGAATTAGTTGAGAAAATTACAGGCAATAAATGATAAACTTATATGTGTTGGGAATTCCTAGCATTCATTTAAGAATTAGGTTGAACTGTGTTTCAGCTCTGCACTTACCCTCAGCTTCCTGTGTCTCAACTGGACCTGCTGTGGATTCCAGCAGAGCCATCAATTAGGATGGAAGGGCATGGTTGTGATGCCAGTCTCAAAAAGGCTTGGAAATTTAGTTAATGTCCTACAGAGGCAGTGAGGTAAATTAATTTTTGAAAAACTCATTCTTATTCGGAAACTGACAGAGGTGAAGAGGAACAGGGTAACTAAGGGCAGATGGGGACAGAAATCCAGCTAGGCAATCTGTTACCTTGAAGATGAAAGGGAAAGGTTTATTTTGAATATTAATTTATCTCACCTGAGAATATCTGCTCTGTAGAGTGAGAGAGCTACACACCAGCCTTAGGTTCATATCATCACAAATATGAAACAAGGGAGAGAACAGTGATTCTTATCTGAAGGGTAAATGCCATGTTAACAAAAGGATGCAAGATGCAGTTTGCATTTCCTCACTTAAGTTTTGCTTTGCAATCTTGCCATCCTATTTGAGATGGATACTAACACAATGATAATTCATTAACTTAACATTCACAGAAGATCAAGAGCAATGTTTTTTTAGTCCACATGTGCTTTAACATGGTCTCAAGAGATTGTGTCACCAAGCATTCCTGCTCTTCCTTCTACCTGGAGAAGCCTCTCTAGCAAGCAACTTGCTGAGGCAAAATGAAAGCAAGTTCTCTCTTCTCTATAAAATTAATCACTTTTCCTGCACAAAGAGTGCAAGAGTACCTTTATACTGGGAACACAGCTGGCAACAGGTTTCCATATTTCAGAAACTGAGTAACCAGCAGAGCATTAGTCAAGAAAACAGGCACTATGTGATCAGTTCTCCCACTGCTATTTCAAAAAGCCTCAACATCAAGTCCTGCACATTGTATGACTCATCATTATTTGTTGTTTTAAAAATAAAATGCCTGCTTGAATCTTGCTTGGAGGGGGATGTAAGTTTCTTAGAATCCCACAACACACGTGTGTCTCATTTCCTTCTCTCTCCCTCCTCTTTATGCTGGCTACAACTTTGAAAGAGGCAAACACGTTGTGGAACAGTGTTGCCAGATTTTTTTACCTTTTTATTTCATGTCCACTGTCAGGGAAGGCATCTGGAAATGCCAGTTTTACACATATACACACAGAGAGAACTTTATATTGATTTGAGTGATGGTTAAGGTAGGATTTTACACACTTCTCCTTTACTGAAGTTTCCATCTGACCTTCTAATCAAGTGTGCTGTACATACAACAGTGTGCTACTCTCTGAAGAGCAGCTGATTTAAATCTCTTTGTCACCGAGATACTCCTTGAAACATTCACACTCTTCTGTTTGCTTACACTAGGGTCAGAAAAGTGTTGCTCAAACCCTGGGAATAACCTTGTCCAGAACAACTGAATTTGTGCGTGGCACTGGGCTGCAGGAGAAAGGGGGAACAGGGATCAGCCCTTGGCCTCCTGGCACTTGTGTCTGCAGCTGAAGTACCAGCAGGAAGCCCTCCATCCTCTGTGTCTCCTGTCTCCATTTGTTATTAATGTGTTACCTTGCATGAATTAATCAGTGTTGACGTAGCCTTGGACTTCCTAAGAGCCCAGACCAAATTAAACAGGAGCACTGTTCTCATTCTCACTGTGAGGAGCTCAGTCTCCACGTGCAGTCCTATTGAAAGCACATTGACCTTTGCTCAGATAACCTGTGTGCAAGGTTACAAGATGGGTGTTTTTCCCCCAACCGAAGCACTGCTTGAAGCTCTAGACACATGATTCCTTTTGGCTTTGACTAGAGAGTAAAGTAGGTAAAACCCAATGCATATTTGTGGGGCACAGCTGGCAAGAGCTCTTGCAGGTCCTCCTGTTTCCTTCTAACTTCAACTTCTTTCCTTTCTCAAAATATTTTTAGAATAACAGGAACTTTTCAATATGCCCTTATTCTAATTGTAAGTTTGATTTAAATGAAAACTCCCAAAACACCCCCAGCTGTCTCGTTTGCCTTTAATTTGAATTTTTCAGAAAATGATCTTTCTGAAAATGAAATGCTGCGCCACAGTGATTCATCACATCTCCTGACAAATGATCCTACCCAATACTCACCAATCTGTCAGCTTCCCTTGTTTGTCTCTGAGCTACCAGTCCTCAGCCAGGCAAAATGTCTATCTCAAATCAGGACTGAAGTATTATATTTAATATTCTGCAATTTGAATCGGCTGCATTCTTCCATACACGAGCCACAGCCTTCACAAATCACAGCTAGCACAAAGTAGCACAAAGAATAACAAAAACTCTCTGCAGGCAAACTGTTGCTCTAAATGAGGTGCCTGTTTTTAGACATGTGGAATGCCAGAGATTTCTTTAGACAAAAGAGTTTCTGAAAGATTTGGCAGCAAGAACCTTTTATCAATCTGTGAGTGAAGAAGAGAAAAATTCTTTTCCCCCTTGGGATTCATTGGTCAACAGATGAGAGGTGAAAGCTTGAAGCTGGCATGCCATCCATGTGAATTCCTGTGAACCCTGGGTTCAGACATACTGCAGCCTTGCCCATGCTTATCAGTCCCATCAGGTTCCAGTGGTGTTTCTGGTAGGTTAAATGTGCCCCAGTGTGGTGATCCACTACAATCCACACCTTCAAGAGAAGCACTTTCAGAGCAGGGTATGCATACTGCTGCACTTTTTCTAAGCTAAGATCCTGCTCCTACTGCAAAGAGCAGCAATACTTTCTCACTGACTTCCATTAGGCCCTAATGGGGCTCTTAAATCTCTCACCGTCCTATTACAAAGACTTTCTAAAAAATAGGTACTGATCTAAGGTGGACAATTCATGTGCAGAGAGTTTCAGGCAATGAAGGAAACTCAGTATTTGAACTGAAGAAGGGTAAGCTACAAGAGATGGACATGGACTGGAGAGAACCTGCCACAGAGGTCAGGAAAAGTGGCTGGAAGCTGAATGCAGTTAGAGAGAATGGACAGGGATCTATCTGAGCCTCACCTAAACTACAGCTGGGACAAAACATTACTTAAAAAAATCTTACTCCAGCCTGCATATAAATCCAGGCAAAATGTAAGTGTTTCTTTCTTAATCTGCATTCCCTTGAGACAGCTACTTAAACTGTAGCAATGTACACGTAAGACTGCTTTTACTGTCAGCTTTGTCCCCTCATTGCCTCAGAAATCCAGAGCCTCTGAGCAGAACTGTGGCTGGCTGGCTGACAAGCCCAGCTGGAGAAGCCAGCACACTTTAAGAGGACCTGGGGCTGTCAGACTCCACCTTGTCTTCTTGAATAAGACAACCTAAGAATAATTGAGGATGAGATAAAAACCGTGTAACAGCAACAACAACCTCCTGCTTAGCACAGACATGCTGAAAGCACTACATGAACATTCTGCACTGCAAACACCCAAGATCATAATTAATTCCATCTCTGTTTTACAGATGGGGACTGTAGGGGCCTTCTCAGTTCCTGGGGGTAGTTTCACAGACTTCTCACTCTCTGTCTAAATGAAAGGTTTTGGAGTTTATGTACTTACTGTTTAGGCATGAAACAGAAGACAAATACTGTTACCTGAGAAGCCCAGTCCTGTAATTTTGCTGCTGATAAGCAGAGGGGACTGCATTGAGCAAAACACCTTGGGCAAACAGAAGGATTGTGTCTGTGCCAAACGCAGGTATTATCAGTATTTACAGCCAGTATGACACACGACTTTCATCAAACTGAAGCTCCAGCAATACTGAAGACACAAAGTTCTTTCCCTGTCCCAACAAACTGAGAAGAAAGGTGGCTTTGCTGTAATCTTCTCTAGAATAAAGGTCAAAAGAAGGCTTTGGGGAGATCCTTATTAACTCCTTTTGAACTTGTTGAAAGCAGGAGATGTCACTTAGATCAGGCACAGCCTTCAGGAAAAGGCCAGAGGATGCCAGCAGCATCCCCAGCTTTCTAACCTGCAGGCAACTGGAGACTTTTAATTTCAAGCCTCAATGCTTTCCTACCACAACCTAAACAAAACTTCTACCCAAAAAGTCCCCTAAACTGGAGGAAGCCTCTCAGCAGTGTTCTAATATAGGTAAGCAAATATTCTTGACCTTTCTGGTGATTGCTTCCCCTACCTCTCTGCCTCTCCAGCAGAACAGGAGAGGCTCTAAGGAAATGACAAAATATCCAATAGTATCCCACCGGGCAAAACTTTTAATTTAATGCCTTGATAATCATTCTCTACAAATAGCAGACAGTGGGAAATCGAATGTAAACAGAAAGTGCCTAATCTATAAGGTCATTTGTGGGAGCCTTTGCCTGCTAAGAAGAGATGAAATTGATTGTACCAACAGGTAAGGCTTGTTTTAAATGAGATGTCCCCAAGCCTGTCTATAAGAAGCTGAGAGCCACAAATGCTCTCCTCACCACTGAAATCTTCCTTACACCATCTGCCTATAAATAAAAATAGTTTTAAGATTTTAGTAAATAACAGATATTGCATGATTTTTGGTGGTATTTAGCAGTTACGGGACAATATACTCATTTCTTGCTGGTATCATCAATGTCGCACATCCCTGGAACACTTCGCTCAGCGCTGTGGGATTCCCTTCCTCGCTTTTTTCCCAAATGTGAAACAACTTCAGGACTTAATGTTTAGGGGTTTTGTCTTTTTGTTTGTTTTTTTTTTAACTGCTTCCTTTAACACAGAAACCCAGTAGCTAGTGAATTCTCTTCTCCTAGCTTGACTGCAAAAGCCAACATCAGGCATCACTTTATGGATCTTCTAAACTTTAATAATTTAGTTGAAATACTTATTGCTCTAGCAGTGCTTGATATCAAGAGAGATGCACTGGCACTGGCTGTGTAACTTCAGAAGAGTAAAGAATACAGGGACAGAAGATCTAAGGAAATGGTCTGGGAGCAGAGAGAATGAATGTTTCTGAAACCTACTGGCTTAGGTCAGCTGAAGTAAGACCTTTCAGCTGTACCATAGGCTCTCTACACAGTCTTGAAAAGTCACTGTTTCTCCTGTTTCAGCTATTTGTAAAACAGGAATAACCTGACTCTAGTCAGGCCATAAAGTTCGTAATATAATAACTAACTTCCAGTAGGCATTTGAATACCAAACCCAAACTAGAACAGAATCTGAGATGACGAAGGGAGTTTCTAACTTGAGAGAGAGAGAGACCTTCCTGGCACTTAGAGGTCAAACAGATTCAGCAGGAAGCAAAAGGAAGGACAAGTACATTTTGTAGTGGCCTGGAGCAGGCAATTGGTGAAACTATAAGTGAAAGAATCTCCCTCTATGTGCTCTGGCAAGAACCAAGAAGTTGCAATAGTGTTTAATAAGAAAGTAATAAAGTCAAAGAACTTGGGTTTTTCAAACCAGTGTTTCCTGGGGTCATGGTTTGTGCAAATAATTAACTGCAGTTTCAGCCACTGTCTTCTGCCCACAAGCACCTGCTTCTTACTCGAGTGCAGGCATCAGCAACCAGCTGAGGCTGCAGGAAAGGAGCCACTGAAACATCCCTATACTTCTCATTCTATTGAAAAGCCAATGAATGCCACAGCAGCTTTAGCTCCTCTGTTTTAAACAGGAGATCACAAGGATGGCAAGTCACTAGACTCTGCAACTCAAAATTTTTCACGCAAGAGCAAATTCAAATGTTTCCAGCAAACTGATTTTGCCCAAATAATGCCTTTAAAAGTCCAAGGGAGAGACAGGCATTTTATCATTGTTTAGCTTCCTATTATTGCTAGTGCAAGAGGAAATACACTGCTCTGTAGCCAGTGGCCACTGCCATGTAATCTGTTCTTAGGCACAGCAACAGCTGAATCACTTGTGCGTCAGGTCCCCAGGTTTGTTTAAATAAAGTGCATCATAACAAGCTCAGAGACACAGGCTCAAAAAGTTAAGCTGCAGCTGTGCAGTTTCTTGGCTCATTTAGAGAATGAAGCCAGTAGCAGAGCCAACACCTTATTTAAGCTGTCTGTCTCTATGGCACCTGAGCACAGGTAATTCCCAATGAGATAGTCCAAGACCTCCTTAAGAAAACTCCCAATCTTATTTATTTTTAGTGAAACTAGGGGTAAAAGCTTTAAATATGAATTCTTGACTTGCTGCTTCTTGTTTCAATGGAGTTTGAATGCTGCAGCAGACATGGGGAAAGGGCTGGGTGAAACTAGGCAGGTAAATCAAATCAATTGCTTACTCAAAAGCCTGACACTGCAAAGTAACTACCATGTTATTAAGTCAATTCTTCTTAACCATTATGGATCTGGGTGACAAAAGCCTCACCAGTGTGTTGGAGTAATTTCAGGTGAGTGAACACTAAGTGCATGGTTTTTGTGACATACCTAATTAGAGAGCATTCAGTGCTGATTCTGTAGAAGGAAACTTTTGTTTACACAAAAATAGGCTCTTCTTCAGATTATTAAGCTGGCTGGGAAAAAAGGATACCCATCCTCAACAGCAGTGACACTGGCAAAGCTGGGAGTCATTGTGGTCTAACTGATCCGTTTCTTTTCCAGAATGAAACTCCCTCTGCAGCAGGCTTTCTTCATATACTTGCTCTAAAGCTGACTGACACAAAAGAGCTTCTGTTCTCTTTCTCCAGTTACATTTCCCACCAACTGTTGCTCTCAGCAAGCCTCCTCTGCCTTCACACATCAGCCTTGTGTTCCACAGATCTCACAACCTACCCTCAAAGCCCTTGCCTCCCTCCTATGCCACCCCTCCTACTCACTTCAATCCTCTTTCCCCACACAATGGTCCTGATTCACTCCTTTCCTTCCTGTCCTGTAAATGATAATTTTGGCTTGGTCTCTAGAGGCCACAGGAGCACACCTGTGCCAGGGTGTTAAAGACTCCTCTGAACTAAGCTCATGTATTGAAATCCCAAGCACACTGAATCCAGGCCAGCAGCAAAGGCAAACCCTCCTTTCAAAACCTATGTTGAGCATATTCCCAGGTTATCTGTATTCAGTCTCCTTACCTTTTGTGTTTTTTTTTTTTTAATTTTAAAATAGATAATCACTTTCATTTGTCCTCAACACTCATCAGTATAACCACAGATAAGCAAAATGAGAAGGATGCTAATTAACATGATAGATGCTGTTGAGCCTTTGCTTGCCAAGAGACATGAAAGGTGGGTTGCATTTGTGTTTGCTTCGAGTGCTAACAACCTGTTATCTCTAACTATGCAGACCCAAAAAAGAGCACCAAAACAACTCGCCTTCACCTAGGGATGCACATGTCAGTAGGGCTTTAGATCCAATTAGCTGCCACAAAGACTTCAGGACTGCAGAGGCAAGTGAAAGTAGGGAGACAAGGCACTTCCCTTGTAGGAATGAATGACCCCCGTGTGATTAGGTACCAGGAGAGTGACATTGGACACATAATCCTTTGCAGTCGCTGTGGGCTGTAAAAGGGGAATGCAGCACTTCGCTCACAGAGATGAAAAACTTGGCCATTTGCCCACTGAGCCATTTGCTGCAGCCATCTCATGGGATCCAAATTGGCTTCAATTATTTACCATACTCATTTACTTAGCTTAAAGGTGAATGAGAGAGTGTTCAAATAAGAGAGAGCACCACTAAAATACCAGAGGAGGAGGGATAAACAAGGCAAATCATGCCCTGTGCTCCCACTGTGGTAAGAGAAGATGAATGAGGCCCCTACACCATGTAAATGTGGGCTATCTGCAAATCCATTTATCCAGTTAACTTAATTTCCTCATACATTTATGACTTTGGTAGAAAAATACAAGCCAAATACAGATTTGTCTACTGCTGTAAGGTAAAAACAACTCTGTAAACATCAAAACAATTACACCCTCTCTGTATCAGGCCTCTGGTGTCACCTGAGGCTTACTGGGGCCACGGGGAAGGCTCTAAGCTCCTATGGTTATTCACAGGCATGAGCATTGCCACCTCTTGGTGTCAGAGCTGCTCTGCTGAACACAGACCTCAGTGGAGACTGGCACCAGTAACAACTGGGCAAGCTGCAGAGCTGCTGGGAGAGAGGGCTGGCTGATTTCCTCACAGGTAGAAATTTTCCCAATTCCTTAGAACAAGGAAAACAAAATGTCTGCTGATAAGCTATCTTTCTCTGAGCTGGAACTAAAAGACCTATTTAAAAACCAAACAAAATCCACTGAAGGGTTAAAATCTGCCTGCCTGAGAAACTTGTCTGGAAAGAGTGATTCTGTGGAAACAGATTGAAAGAGCTGCATCTTCCTAGATCCAGGGAACGTTAATCCTTTGGGGAAAGTGAGGTTTGCACACAGCCTGCTTTATTATTCTTAAGATAAGCTTTCCCTGAAATTAACTTACTTTAAATAAATAATGCTGTGAGGAGAACTACCATCATCCTTGGAGGGAACAGAGCAGCAGGCGAAGTCAAGTGCACTCCAGTGGGCTTCATTCCTGTGGCAGCGTGGTCTCTGCTCAGCCTGGAAGCAGGAAACGTGCAGAATGCACCCCTTGAGAGAGAGGGCAGCACAAATCCAAAATCCAGGAAAAACAGTGGGCTTTGCAGGAATAGCTGGCCAGCTGGCAGAAACTCAACACCACCAGTGCAAGAGTTGCCTGGCCAAAGAAGAGAGGTGATGATCCCCTTACCTATCTTTTCTTCCTTGAAAAAATGTTTTCTTCCAATCACATGGACGTGTACTTGGAAGAACAAAGGAAATGCTAAATGCCAGCTCATCAGCTAGCAGGAATCTTCCTGACAATGGAGTTGCTCACATTTATGCAAGCTGGCCTCCTCATGTGGTGTCTCCAGTGGCTCAGACCCATGTTTCTCTGAGGGTACATTTAAGCTTGGAAACCATTCCTTCTCCAAACCCATGACCCTGACACCATGGGTGTTCTGACCTTCAGCAACTGGAATTACTGGGTGTAATCTCCAGGTAAGCATTTCAGTGATGATATCATAAACTGGTAAACAAAATGTCTTGGAAAGCTGGTAAATAACCAAAGCAACAGAAATTAATAACTACTATTAAATGCCTTCCTTGTTTTAACAAAACAAACAATTGCAGCTCTTCAATGCACTTCACTGAAAGCAGATTTAATCATGAATGGAATGATTTGGGACTCAGTCACTGCAAATGAATAAACTACATAGAGATTGCTTTCCATAATAACAGAAAACAAGCAAATAAACAAACTGCCAGTCACAATTATATGGCACCAAATGCAGGTTTCCGACACTCTCTACTTCCAATAATGTCAGAACAAAGCCACATTTCTCACTGGAAGTCACATGAGTTGAATGAAGAAGGAAACATGGTTGATACCCCATATGTTGAACAGAGATAAGTGACAGTGCCTTCACCAAGTGAGAGACTGGATGTTCCACACAGAACAGAATTGCATGTGCTGCTTTTGCACAGAAAAAGTGGCTTTTACCAAATGAGCAGCAGCCACCTTGCTAAGTGGCACCAAAGGTGCTATGTTTTCAAAAAGGCAGTGTTTGAGCTTAGGATCTCAAACAAGTTTCTGCCACGTGCCAGAGCCCCCTCTAGGAATGGCACCAAGGTGCTCGAAGCAAATCAGGCAGACTGAACCATGATGGTCTGGTTTGCTCAAGAAGAGTCTGTCAGAGGGGTGAGCTATCCCTTGGAGATGAGCTGAAACCAGAGTGAAAGCTTAAATCTGCCACATGTGACAACAGTCCCAAGAATACCTGTGAGGATGCTCCTCAGCTGCCTCTGGCTTATTTTGAATTTATTGTTCATGCTTCTACCTTTCAAAATGAGCCCCTCTTTTCTAATAAAGAGACTGACTTTTTGCAAAAGAGAAGCATTAATCCCAAGTCTCTCCTTAAAAGTGGAAATTGTCTCTTCCCTCTCATCCCCCTTGAATTCTCTGATGTTCATTAACACTGCCTGCAATAGCTCCAAGACATTTTTTTCCCATAGGGCATTCATTTTGGTCTCTCTACCAACCTAAATTTAGTAGTTTTGACACCTCTGAAGAGCTCAAATTTGACTGAAATTTGCTATCAGTGTCAGGGGCTATGGGGGCACAAGAAGAAAAAAGAAGTCCCTGCAGCCACATTGCATGTATTTTAAGAAGTAAAATTTACTGAAAAAAGGCATTATTAAAAACAGAGGATTCATTCAGTGGGGTTTTTAGTGGGTTTTTGATCCAAAGTTATTTGGTGTTTTTCTGATGCTATGGAAGGAAGCATAAAAGTCACTCCTAGTGAAATTTTGCAGATACCACACAAAACTTGCCACACAATAAAGAATCTGTTGACATTGCTTGTCCTGCTTGGTTACAGAGTCTCAGGGCTTATCCAGACAAATATCAGAAAAAAAAACTAAGAAAAAACATGTGAGGTCACACTACAAGACTGGAAACTATATTCTGGAGAGCAGGAAAGCTGTGGAAGGACTGAAGAAATGGAGATGGACATGCTCTGAGGGCAGTACTCCGAGCTCACAGAGGAAACAGTCATGGGTTTATTCAACATCAGCTGCATAAAGGCAGATTATTGTTATTACCACTACACTGCAGAACTGATATCCATGTTTTCAAAAATCTACTGAAAATTTGAAAAGATTCCAGAGAAGACCTACAATAAAAAGCCATCACTGAGAAGTGTGCTTTCCTTCATGTGACTAATATTCTTGGAAAAACTAAATAGAGTGACAAGGTCAAAAAGCAGTGTAATTGCAATCTTCAGGTACCCACATGAAGCAGCAGTTCTCAACAGCAGACAGCACTTTAGCACAAAAAGACATAATGAGAGTTAATGGTTAGAACTCTTAAGACAGACAAATACAAGATAGAAACAAGGCATAATTTTAGCCATGAAGCAAAAATAAATCCTTGGAACAAATCACTGAGGAATGAGATGCAGTCAATGATGCCTTTAAACCAAGACTCAAGAATTTTGTAAAATTGCAATTCAGATGTAATTAGTTTGATGACAAGAACACTGATTGAAGCACTATGGACCATAGAGGACTGTAACTGTTTCATCTGGTCTTAAAATTTACAAATCTTCCCAGCAGGCCACAAGTTTTCCATGGATAGGGACTGGGTTATTCATGCTAGATTATGTCACCTATGCCCTGCACTTTGACCTTTGCTTCCAATCCATCCTGAAAGAACAGCTGGCAGCAAACACATCAGTCTCTCTAGCACATTTCATCCTGGGACTCAGGCACAGCTCCTTGTAAACTGGCACTGGTGGTCTGGGGAACAAATTCTCCTCAGTCACAGCCTGACTTATCTCAATGAGCTCTGTATCTGCCAAATCCACATCTCCCTTGTCCGTGTCAACACTGGCTCCTCTGGGAGCCGTGTCATCCAAGATACAGAGGCCAGCTGCTCCAGAGCCACCATCTGCAGCAGGCTCATGTGCCCTGCAGCACATTCATGGCATTTATCTCAGAGGCTGCTTTCATGTGGCTTCCCTGGTTACTGTGGGAGCCTGCACGCCCTCAGCCCCCAGGACTGTGGCTGCAGGGACAGGCCAAGCCTGAGGAGTCACAGGTGAGCAGCTCCAAGATGTGTTGCCTTAACTCCCCTGGTACAAGCAAGCACATTTTAGTCCCTCATATAAAATCAGGACTCCAAGATAAACAGTAAAAGGTGCCTCCAATTTAACTTTCAGCAATGAATGCCCCATGATTATTTGGCAGTCCAAACAACTGAGTTCTTCTGGCTCTTTTAATTTCATAGGAACACTCTGTCTCTTACTTGTCCTTTGTCCTTTACCTGTCCTGCCAGCTACTTCCCTGAGAATTTGCAGCACTGTCTTGGCAGGGTGTAGGATCACCAGGACCCTCTCCAGACCATACCAAATTAATGCTCATAAAGTCAAGCATAAAAATGCTGGAAAAGGCAGTTTTAGCAGGAATGAAAATCTGTCTGAGACCAGTTCTGCTGTTTATTCATCATTGATCATTTTCCTTTAACACATTTTCTTCCTTCTGTCGGGGGAGTGCAAAACAGCCTGTTTGGTTTGGGATGACAAACAGCAGAACCTAAATATTAAATAGTAAAGAGTCAGAGAATGCTTTTTGAAAAACTTGTAAGTAACAAAAAAAAAACAAAAAACAAAACCCCCAAATTAAGCCAGCAGTGTGAAAAAAACTGCAGGCTGGGATTCCTCTGCACAAGTCACTATATCCAAAGCAGCAAACTTGTACTTTTACCAATACTACCAGCTTTGGGGTTACTTTGAGAAGTCCCATAGTGCTGGGATGGAAGTTTGTAAAATACTCCAGATACTGAATACAGCAACTCTAGTGGAGAATTTTGGCTTTTACAAAAAAAAGATTTATTATAAGATGCTGAGGCCTTGTGGTTTATGCTAAAAGTTTTAAAATATTAAACAACAAAAGGCAAGTTCCCTCCCCCCCAGCGTAGTAAGAAGAAAGAGTTGTATTTGTCATTCTGCCTCGCTGCCATGGTTATCTTGCTGATTTCATCCAGTGAAGTTTGGCAGCTTCCCAGTTCTGGTGAAACTCTGGCATAGCTCCATGGGCTGATGATAGGACTATTTAACAGATGCTGTTGCTATTTAGACTATTTATACTCGTTCAGAATCTCACAAAATAACAAGTACTGGACATACAGTGCCATCACCTAAGCATCAAAATGCACTCACAAAAAATTACTAAAGATCATGTCCTTCTTATCATATGCCTGTGGTTTTTTTGGTTGTTGGTTTTTTTCCTCCAATCAGATTGTATTTAAATCTCTTTTTTTTTCACAAAGAATGACCACTTTAACAAGAGGCAGTGACCAAATCCCCTCAGCTGTGTACCTGTGACAAGCAGGAACTCTTAAGTGGTCACGCAAGAACTGCTTCACTATGCAACACTGACAACAGATGAGGAAGTCTTTGCTATGCCAACTTTCACCTTTCTTGGACTTGACTGCTGAAAAATGCAATAGTCAAAAAACTGTTAGAATCTCTTTATCTATGATAGCTTTTCCAAAACAGAAAAGAAAGATAGATACAGGATCAGATGTTTTTCCCTATTCCTATACTTCCTGACATAGCATTGCTGAAATTTTCACCATCACATCTGTGAAGACAAATGGGAAAAAAAACTAACAAACAAACAATAAAACCCCAAAGAAACCAGAATCACCCACAAAACAAGAAGAATAAAAACACAATAAAAAACACCTGGCTCCAATTACCTTTTTTATCAACACTGAAAATATGTTGACTGTAATTTCAGAAGACTCTATGCAATCTAGTGTTGCTTTGGGATATAAAAACCTGACAGACTCTTCTGAGTGCTGGTTAGGTCAGTGGTCAGAGTTCCTATCTCTGAATTTTGGAAAATTTGGGAGAACTAACAATGGTGAAACCCATCAGTATCACCTTAGGTGCTGCAGTGTATTAACAACGAAAAGGAAAACCACAACTCTCAAACCCCATTGTGTCAAGAGATTGAGTGGCAGCAACTCTAACAGGAAGAGAGACTCAGGAATCACCAAGACAAAATGTGAGATGCAAATCTCACAGGAGTCAGAGTGCCCCTGGTGGATGAAAACCTTTGTGAAACTGGCTATGTGACACCACAAGCAAACATGCCAGTGCAGAAATTTCCACTGGAGAAATGTGCCAATGCTCTCTGCTGCCAGCACAGCCAAGGCACATCAGCACCACCAACAGATCTGCACAAATAAAACATGGAGGGCTCCAACAGCACTACAGAAAATCTTGGGACAGGGACAGGATTCCAGTTGTTCTGAACCTGCAAAGCCACATCCCCATGTACAGACTTCACTGAGCACTAATAATTACTTTGCTAGCTTCACATTAGTGGCACCACTGGCCTTACAGCTAAATGCACACAGAAGTCTGTGAAAGAAACATTCAGTCAAGAATCACAAGTGCTGTAACCTGGAGGCTGAACAATGAAGAACCGCATCCATCTTGCCAAAGGGAAAGTCTCATCACGTAGACAAACAATTTGTTGACAGATAAGTGTGCCACAGACAATCTAATCTTAGAGCTGGAACCATGCAAATGAGAAGTAACAGATATTCAGCTTTTGCATAAAGCAGCTTTGCAGATGAAAAATGACACCCAGCATACATGGAGTAAATGAGAAGTCTGAAACAAGCTTCAATTACTAACCTCATTGTGCTCACCATTCCTTGTACGACATAAACAGGACAACAGAAATGCTCAGATTAATCAGCCAGGGCTGAATTTCTTCCCACTAAGACAACTTAGGCAGACACATGGGAAGAAAAACAAAATCATTTAACAAATTAGAAAAAAATAGTGCCAAACTGAGAAAGCTGTGTGTTCACTGGAGTACTGTTTCTCAGTAATTATGCACAAAACCACACACAATTTCTGAAAAAACCAATGTAATTTCTAATACTAGAAAAGATGAACCCAAATTTTGATGAAAAAAGGGTTCAGTTGCAGGGCAAATTCAAACAAAGTGAACAGATAGGAGAAGTTTATAGGAGAAGAAGTCTATAGGCAACATTATTAAAGCAGATTATTAAAGCACTTTGCTCACCCATCCCTTTTTTGGGAAGGGCTTTAATGACTCTTATCTCCTTGGATTTGAGGGAAAAGAAAGGACAGAATCAACAGGATAACTATGGCTCTTCTGGCTATTTTAGATAGATTTATAACCATTTTAAATTGCATTAAACATCCGGAATTTAGGACAGGAAACTTTTAATTTTCTTTCACAAATCTAATTAACTAAATGAATGTGCTCCAAGCAATGGCAAATCCCCCACGTGCATTTTTGAGAAAAGTGATTCTCATGAAACTGCAAACAGCACCAGGCATCCTCCCCTACACAGGGAAAGTAGGAGCCAAAAGGGATACTTTAAGTCTGCTAAGGAGACTTGGGGTTATAAAAAATTAACCTCATTTAAAAATACAATAGCTGAGAGCTTCAGGGTATTGTTTTTGTCCAGAGCAGACAAGCAGTCTGAGCAGTTTGGTAATGAGGACACAGGATTGGGAAGTGGGATTAGAAACCATCATTCAAACCAATGGAAAAAAAAAAAAAAAAAAAAAGAAGGCAAACCTAAACAGACAAGAAGCAGAGTGGCACTCAGAAAAACTAGTTGCAGCAGAGATTAATTTTTTTCTGCACAAGCATGTCATCCACCCCACTACACACCAGTAAGAGAAAGCCCTGGCAGCAAGAGACAAATTGCTATTTGCTATTACTCTCATAATAATGTCTACAGAGCCACCTCTGTTTTGCCCTGATACATAATTTATAGAGGGGAGAAAAATGCCACCCTTGAAATTACTTTGGCCCTGTAGTTTTTAACTGTCAGAGATGATTTCTTTGAGATCTAATTTGTGATTTGCAGGCTTCATTAAGTTTTCGCAAGTAATTTTAAACTTAAATCACCATTGGCAAATCCATCATTTATTGATAGAAACATTAGGACTCTAATGCAGTGTGACTTGTGACGAAACAAGATAGGAAAGGATTAGGGTGGAAAGAAGTGCTCCTTTTTGCCACAAAAGGCTATTTCATCAAGAGAAAATAATCAGAGAGGGGAAAAATTAGTTTTTTTCTCCCTCCTGTTACTTTGAATGATCCATGAAGAGTTTTTAAAGTTGTTAAAATTATCTTCTATAACTTGAGTAAGGTGATACAGCTCATCTCAAGAAGTGTAAGGAGTAAGCTTTCTGTTTTCTTCTTGTTTACAGAGATACTGTAAGGATGGGGTGCATTAAAACAGTATCCTATGAAAGACAAGGGAATAAACAAAAGCATGCCAAAGCAAATAAAACAAAACAGAGAAGCCCATATATTTAATCCCTCACCAAACTGAATCCCATGATTCTGGCTGAGGACATGTTAGAACAGCAGAAACATGACTATTTTGATTAATATTTAAGGATTTTGTGTGTAGTTATTCCAAACTTTACCAAGTAGATGGTTTCTAAACAAACAGCATCCAAGCACCCTTTTCAGGGGCCTGTATCTATCTGATCTTACTACAAAGAATCTCCTTCATGCTTTGTAGCCCTCTCCCTTCAGTGCAGCTTTCCACACAGACAGGGATTTATTTCTTTTTGTATTCCAGATAGCAGTTTTGTTTACTGGACTTTGTTTACCATGCCAGTGTTCCCCTTGTCCAGCAATTTTTGTTCCTGGCCACCCATGTTGAACAGATGTGATAAATGAAGCATTTCACACACAAGTGACATCAATGCAGCTCCCAAAGAAAACACAACTCCAAACGAGGTGCAAAGCACTGTTGTCATGAAAAGATGGGTGATGCACAAGCAGAAGTCCCTGCATCTTCTTAACTCAGCATAAAGTAAGGTTTGGCCACAAGAGTTAACACTTCTTGCCCACAGAATAAATAAAGAAAATGAATGAAACAGAGCTAGAACTCCAGAGAGCGCAACACTATGCAAGAACGTGAAAAATTAGGAATATTTGGTACAATTTAAAAAGAGGGGACAACAGGGTTACTCTGTCTGGGAGATACTCACTGACTTCAGTGAGGTTGTTTCACTCCTGATCAAGAAATGACTGTCTGGCTGCTAAGCCAGATTTTACCTATTTTAGAATAACTACCCTCTTCACTTTGAGCTGCGTATTTCTGTGACTTTCTCATTTATTTTTCATATATAAATAATGAATAAGAATATATGAGAATAAGAATATTAAATAAGCTGACTGCAATGCATTTTAAATAAACCTACTTCTTCTTTTTTTAGCTCTAAATTAAATGCAGAGTAAGCACCTCTAAAATGCTTGTGGCTAAATTTACCACTGGGAACTTAATGGGTGTGCTGATGAAACATTTACATGTACCTGTTTTGGCCATAAAAAGAAAAAATTTGCACATTCAATACATTCAGCTTTACATCCAGCCTCTCCTCTTCCATGACTGCCTGCTTAATATGTACAAATGAAAGATTAAATGGGGAGAACTGGAAAGCTTCAAAGTCTGGACTTTTTTAAAAAAACATTTTCAGACACTGTTTAGGCCACCACATATGAGCTGAGATTTATAGAGTTCTGCCATTCACATTTCTATTCTGTTTTAATAAATGCTATTATAAAGTTTTCAGACTAGTAATAAAAAAGCTATTAATGTGTTTCCTCCACGCTAATCAATTCAATATGGGGATTGTGATGTTAACACTACTTTACATTACTGCCTTCATCATTTCTCATTCTTCCAATATATAAAATAAACAAAAGGTTTTTGGATTCCTTATAGATTCATTTTTATCTCAAAGTGAAAGCTGTGTGAGATTTGTGGCTTCAGACTCATAGCTGGTGATAAGCTTCTCCTTCCTTCTTCTTCTCAAACTAAATATATAAAGAGAGTTTAACAAAATTAATTGCAGCATTCACTGTTCATGAATTTCTATGCTTGTGCAATTCATTTCTTTGCAGATAGTGAAGCAAAAGGGGATTCTATTGCTGCCAAGGTTACAGGATTCATGAGTCAAGCCTGCTCAGGACTAATGGGGAATAAGTAAAGAATCCCCCTCATCACTTCATTCACTAGGGCAAGTTTTTAATTGCTTAAAAATTACTTGGAGCCATGGGATTGCATTCTTTAGGATAGAGGGACAGACAGAACAAATGCAGCCAGGAGAATCATGAACAGCCATTTCTGCCACAATTTGTGTAATGTCTAGTAAGAAACATTACTCCCAGCCTGGGGACCAATCATATTCATATTTATCTCTAGCAAAGTGTAAAGCCCCTCACTCAATCCCTTCATCCACAACTCCAATCTTTGACCCAGGCACAATGCAGGAAAGGCAAAACAGGCTGTGCTCCCTGAGAAAAAGGCAGGAGCCTAAACCCCTCCCTTTCTCCCCACCTAATCCCAGAGCTGCTGACTGGAGAGGTCAGAAAAGGGCACTCGCCCCTCACCAGGATCATTACTGGAGCCTGGGCAGGTGAGGTGAAGCCATAGAGCACTGCAGGGTCAATCTGGTGCAGATCAACAAACTCATTCTCAGGTGCTGAGAAACTTATGAGAAACAGCTTTATTTGCAGGAAAAGACCTATACAGGCACCCTTTCCAATTCCTAAAGCCCTTCCTGTACTTCTGAGACAATCCAGGTCTGAGGAGGGATACTGGTACATCCAGAAAGCAAAGAGCATTTCCTGAGTTTTCCTGGATTTTTAAGTTAGAGAGCAGAAGGACAATTTAATTTCCTACTTCATAAAATGCAATCCATCTTTCATTCCCCACTCACTTTTATAAAAATCTGCTGAGATAAAAGCCTTGTTTAATTTATTCTTCCATTTCAGCTTGAAATGGATAATCAGTTAAGCTGGCAGTTCCTGATAAAACAAAGGAAGTGATCCAAACCTACACACTTAATAACATGAAGGCATTTTTACCCTCCATGTACAGCCCTATTCCAAAGGGAATATGAGAGGCTCAGCACTGTGGTCACAGGACACAAAAAAGAGAATGTTAAGATTCATTCTCACCCAAGGAACTCTTCCCTTGTGAAGCAAATTGCTGAAGTGCGCAGTGCCCTGAAGCACGTCCCACCACTGTGCTGTTGTTCAGGGTCACTCCACCTCAGAGATGACTGGCAGACATGAGAGGGATTCTGGGCACTCCACATTTTCAGGAACTCTCAAAATTGAAGCCTCTCTGAATTGTCTCCAAGCAGATCAACAAGGGAGAGACACCCAAATCACTCTCAGCTTAAAAACACGTTTTTATTACATAGGATGTACTTAAGCTTCTGCCAAATGTAATTTCCCTTTAGCATTAATTTTTCTCTTTATCAGACTCCACCACTTCAAACAGCACCTAGAAATTGCTTAAAAACAACCTCTGTAACAAGTGTCAAATGCTTGCTTTCTTGACTCCACTTAAATCTGTTCAATCAGAACAAAAGTTATCAGTGTGCAACCTAAAATTCCCACTGGGAAATTGTTTCAAGGACTGAAGCTGAAGTGATGAGCAAGTCAGAATTGACACAGGGACCTCTCAATGTCCTCTTCTCTTAAAAGGTTAGAGCAACCAGGGCACTGCAAGCTTTCAGAGATCAGAAACTTGATCCTCTTAATTTACACTATTTAAATTGTGGAGTCATGGTGCTAAGCTGAACAAGGCAAACAGTCTTTGAGGAGAAAGAGAATAATTCTTTGACAGAAGAAACATGCTTCAAGTACTGAATTTCATCAGCTTTGTTTCTCAGTCCCTAGATGTGCCACTTTTCAAAAGAAAATCTACATAGAACAGGACTACTCAACACTTCTCTGATAAATTAATCTCCCCTAGGAAAGTTTATATGGAAAAATACTGAGAAAGTGTAATACTGGAATCCTTGAATTTAATGTGCTATTGGGAGAAGAAGAAAAAAAAAGGAGATTAATGAGATGTATAAACTCTAAACATAAAAGCTGCACTGAATCTGTTTCATAAAGACATATGGAAAAGGTTCATATGTCCACCGCTAAACCTGGCTGTTGGCATCTACCTGACACACACAGGACAGAGCAGGGACAACACACAGGAAAATTCACACCAGGACATGCCACAAGTCACTTGAAAGTGTCACTCCACCTCACAGGGAAACATAAAGCTGCCCCAGGCACACATCAAACAGGTTTACTGCAAATGGCCAAGCGACTCCAGCAGAACATTGCTCAAAACATGCCTGGAATGGGTAAAGGAACGCCTTTGGATCAGAAAAGTCTCTCGTAACTATTTCTAGATCAAGCAGGGAGTATTAGCTGTGCATCTCAGAGCCTCCATTCTCCTAAATGAGTTACACAATAATGTTGACAGTCCTGAGGTGTCCAAGGAGAGTGCCAAGAGCTGCCCTGGATCAGGAGCAAGGAAGCTGAGAAATCCAGAATTCGACTCCTGTGGAATTTGCATGGTCCTGCTAATTATGGGAAAGCAAAAATCCACATTCTCCAATTTACCATACACAGCACTGGCTGATACTTAAAGGTGAATACAAAAATACAACCATAACCAATCACAAAATCCAATAAGAGAGCATGTGGAAAAAGGATATGTTAAATCCTCGAAGAGTCCAGCTTGGTGTGGCAGCAGCTCTCCCTGCTGCCCCCTTAGCAGTTTGATATCAAGCATATCCCAGGAATTCAAAGGATTTTTAAGAAGTAATTCCAAATAATTAGTCAAAGCCTAATTGGAAAAGCAGTCATTTCAGTATCACTGAGGAAAAGCTTTAAGTTGCATGTTTGACTCAAATATTCTTCTTTTGTTTAATCACTTCAAACTTATGGTATACACCAGTGGGAGCATGTTGTTATTGGAAAGCTTTTGCCATTATACGCCTTCAACAAATTACCATAAAACCAAAAAAATGAACTCAAATGGTTGGTAGACATGCAGATTTCAGATACACTCAATTTCCATAATTTTTGTGAAAAGTGGTGACTACTTGCAGCTGATGCCCAAAATTAATACCCAGAATGAGACAAAAAAGGCTGAAATGGGAGTGTTAACAGATAAATATTTCATCTGCTCCAGAATATGTAGTGCCCTGGCAGGCAGCACTTGGGATGTTGTTTTGCCAGCACAGTGATGAACAAGAAATGCCAATATAATACATGTAAAGAGAAGACTCTGTCCCATGAGAGACTGGAGAGCTCTTGAACACTGCAAGAGAGCAAATACCACTCCTATCTCCAACGTGGGCAATCAAGAAGATCCAGGAGCTACAGGCTTGGAATTCTCATCTCCATCCTTGGGAAGGGAACAGAGCAACCAATCCTGGAAACCCTTTCCAAACTCATGAAGGACAGGAAGATGACTGGGAGCAATCAGAATGGGTTTACAAAGGGGAAATCACACTTAACATTTTCCAAAATATGGCAACCAGCTCTGTGGGTGAGGGGGGAGCAGTGGATGTTGTTTCCCTTGCCTTTACACAGCTTTTGACACCTGTAGCTCTGCAGAGAAAGACCTTGGGGAATTTGTGGGCATTAAGTTGACCATGAGCCAGAAATGTACTCTTGTAGCAAACAAGGCCACTGTGAGAGTGGTTCAAAACTGCAACAGGTTGCCCAGAGAGACTGTGGAGCCTCCATCTGCTGAGATAGTCAAAACCCAACTAGACACAGTTCTGGGCAGCCTGCTCTCACGGCTCCTGCCTGAAGAGGGGATTGGACTACCACATCTCAAGTCCTTCCTAAACTAAACAATTCTGGAATTCCATGCCCTAGTGTGGATGCTGCAGTCACTGAGAACAGGGATGGAAAAGCCAAGTTGCCATAGCAGAGATTAGGAAATCAACACCCAGAGGAATCTATGTTTTATTAATTACATTTCTTTTGGAAATATGTGATCTTTTTGCAGCCAAAATTCAACCAATTTCTTAGCATCCCACACATTCTGCATCACAAGATTATGTCATTATGCTTGAGAACAAAACTCCATGATCATTGCAGCTTCCAGGCAATGGATCTCCTATAGCACTGGAATACATCATTCCACACACTCAAGTGGGCATTATTTCTATCACTAAGTTGAGGAGCGGGAAAGAGATTTAAAAATACTAAAATTAAGGATAATAGCTTAGTGAAAGGCAACAGGCAGCTCCCACTGACTTCACTTAGGGCAGGATTTTACCATACACAAAGTGGTGACTTGTGCATTCATTCTGTGCTGACACATGATACTGCACCATGCAGATAAACTCCAAAAAGGCTTTAAAAGGATATGGCAAAACTGTGATATCCAGCAGCAGTTCCAGTGTCTCCTAGTCTCATCACCTCTCACTGCAGCTCTCACATGCAAACTGACACCTCCATGAATAGAGCTGAAAGAGAGAATACTTAGGGCAGGCAGTGGGAGAAGCAATCCTCGCTGCTCTCAGTGATAACAGGCATTAGGAAAGAGCTGCCCCTGCCATCTGCACATGAATCCGTGTCAAAGCCAGCACCAACCAGGCTTCCAGCAGAACAGCCAGCCCCAGGAAGCCACACCTGGCTGCTGAATGGTCACCTGCAGTGGTGGCAGCAGCAAGGGCACTCTGCTGACATTTACTTAAATATCAGTTCCACTTCAAGGTATGCAGTTCTCCCCATTTTCTTCACAGTCCTCAGAAGAATTTTTCTTTTTTTCCCCTCCCAAGCTGACCGACCTTGAAAAAAAACATTTCTTCTCTTTGTTTGCACAGATCCAGCTGCTTTTGTGCCAACTACAATGCATTTCCTATTCACCGAGAAAAAGGTGGACCTGAAAGAAATCTACAGGATATTTCCTTGGGTGTGCTTGTTACATAGACAGCAATGTTGATTCTCTTCCCAGCTCTCAAATATCCCTTCAACCATATTGATTAATTCAAAACTTATTGCAACTCCTTTGGTCCTGAATTTTTAAAAGAAAAACTAGATGTCTTGTGCGATAAATCTGACAAACATCTGGTTCTTAATCAAAATCTTACATGCTTTGTGACTTTCTGCTTTCATTATATCTCTGGATAAAGACTTTTAGTAGTTTCTCAAATATCTTCAATGATCTTTTGTATCTTTCCATTTTGCTTCATTTACATAATTTACCAATTTAATATGCAATTCAGTTTGCACTTCAATATGTCCTTCAAGGTGACCTCTGAAAAGGTTTCCTAAATGCTGAGGTTAGGACTTTGTCAACAGAGGCAGCATCAGCACTGCTGGAGGAGATGACATGTATTTTCTGCTTTCCTGTGGTTCAGAGGCAAGGTGCAGATGGTAAAATCGTCTGGGAGAGCAACATCACCCTTGGATTATGGCAGTAAAGCACAAAATGGAGAAAGGAGAAAAATAAAAACATATATTGTTCTATAATAATTCCATAAGCTATCACAGAAATCAACTCATTAAGAAATTGTATCGAAGACAATTAGTAGCAGGAGCAGGGGAGTAATTGGGTTTCAACAAGAACAGCATCTCTGAAAATTCTCCTTTCCCAGGGATGTCTTCCCTGCAATTCAAAGGCATAGAAGAGGGTACACAAAATGACTGCAGTACAATAAAGTGAATTAAGATTGTGACATAGTTAAAACAATTTTTTGCACAAGCCTCACTCATTGCTAATTCCAGGACACTGCAGCAGAATTATTTTATATTACCATCATCCAAATTATTAGAGGCAGTGTACATGTCAAGTAAGAAATGTGTGCACTCAGAAAATGTAAAATAAAGCTCTTACTCTGCTCCCTGTCAAGACATATCCCTTTACACAAAATCTACTCTATCTTCCAGCTCAGTCACTTTCTACTGTCAAGTCAATCAGGGATTTTTTTCAACATAGATTCAGGGAGCCCAAATGATTAAAGATTATTAGTTAATATTAAACATGATTTCAGCAAGCAGGCATCAATGACCACAGATTTGTAATCACTATTGATTATGTTGGTTTTGTAAATCTGGGGAATATATTTCAAAAGGTACAATGGCTGGTGTCTAGAAAGTTGCTAAACCTCCTTCCTTATGCCTGAACTTCACAGCAAGAATTCAACCCACAAAATTATCAGTGGAAAAGACTACACCACCTTGCAGTGCAGCAATATTTCCAATGAGAAACCTTGGACATATCAGAGAGTTTGGGTAATACAAAGACCCTGAGCATGATTTGTGGCCTTGAAGTCAACATGCTCCAGCCTTAAGAGAATCCAAAACTGGTAATGGTTTGGAGCTGCTGATCAACAGGTCCCTGTCTCAGCTAGTTCACTGCCTACCACTGCTGAGTTAAACCACAGGAGGGAGTTGAAGACACCTCAGTTGCAAATTATGCCTAATAAAGTGGTCAGCCTAGCTCATCACTCCTTAACTGCAGCTGACAAATCCAAGACAAGGACTGTATGCTATTGGCCTGCTTACAGTCTGATAACACAAAAAGTCATCTTCCCCTCTCTTTTTCCAATATGTAAAAAATGTTAAGCATTTAGTTTACTGTCATTTTCTAATGTTGCCTGATATACATTGTGACACATCAAAAATGTTCATAGAATGAATAAAAAATGTGCTGTCTGTTTCAATATACTACCTCAGTCATGCCTCAGCATTTGATGTTGCCTGTATTTAAACGCCTAAAGCTGCCTTAATTATTTATTTTATTGCCTTTCTAAACCATTCTTTTCTCCTTCTGTTATTCTTCCCTTTGTCAAATAAAATTGTAAAAAAACAGTGCCAGCAAGTTAGAAGAGCTGCAAGGTGGGTTCAGTCACCAGCTAAAGCTGATGTTGATGAGGTGTGTGCAACCCAGTGCTGCTCACTTCACCTCTGCCAGTACTCAACACTGGTGTGCACTCAGTTCCAGATCTACCCAGATGCTGAAATGCTTCTTATGTGGCCAAAACAGTAAAAACCTGTCTTGTGGAAGAGTAAGGTCCCATTGCATTCATTCAGACAAGAGAGCACTACACATTCCCTAGGATGTGGCCTCTAACATCACTTCTCCCAGTCAGCAAAAGCAGAGCTAAACTACTCACCTCTTGTAATGCCTTTTAAGGGATGGATGAAAAGCACAGATGTGCAAAGTATTTGAAAACCACCACTACTGTATGCCAATCTTCCTTGGGAGAGGCTGGTTGAAGACATGCACCACATATTTTGTCTACCATAAAACCTGAAACTTGAGGTGTGGGAAACAGATTATTGTAAAAGTGCTCCTCAACAAAGACAATTTTACATGCTCCTGAGATCATGAGTTAACCTGTAGTTAGAGATTGCAAACTAGCAAAGAGGAGGCCCAATTACATCTCTTCCTGCTGCAGACTGATCCATTACCAAATATTTATCAAGAAACCCTTAGATGGATTTAGTGATGTCAGGAAATAAAAGACAGATCCAGCTGGCTTTAAGCCAGGCACAATGGCAGCAACAACTGTGTTTAATTCATCCATACAGATAGGTAAATTATATCCCAGTTAGCCAGGGTGGAGGATAGAACTGGATTTGTCCTGAGAGAAAAAACACTATTCCTGTGCAGTGGGACACTATGGAAAATACTGAAGTTCCTGCAATATGAGCAAAGATCCATACTGCCGAGGATGAGACACCCACCTACATCTTCATTTCTGAACTCAGCCAAAGTAGGAAAAGAGGCATAAAGAGCTGGCAGGCTGCTGCATTATCTGATCTTTACAAAGGGTATTTGTGTTAGGCATGGAGCTTAATTTAGGAGAGTTTGATTTTCCTTTCCCTGCACCCATTCCCCTGCTAACATGTTATTCAAGGAATCAATTAGGCCTTGATCAACCATTGATCGAGAGTTCCCAGTGGGAAGCCCTAATGCATTTTATCTGCAGCTATTGTTCCTAAATACACCTATTTCTGAGCATGCACTTAATTCTTTTCATCAATACTATGCTATCCTTCAACAAGCCTGTTAATAACATCTTGGAAGTGCACTTCCAGTGAAATCCTACTTAGACAAATGAATCAGTGAAACTATTGGGATTTCCTTTGGTGTGTTTGTTTTTTTCAGTTGCACAGGCAAATAGATTCCATGCCCCTCATCTCCTCCTGCCTAAAAAAGGTTAAAGTGATGTGTTGGAGTTCAAGATACTAAATGGAAAGCTGTTCAGAACAAACAGAAAAAGCTGACCAAAAATGCTTTAAAGCAAACATTCATTATTTTCACTAAATTCCTTATGGAATGAAAGATGTGATGCCTCTTTACACACTCCAGAATTCTTTACTGTCATTAGCATTTCCTAGCAATATTTCTTTTAAAGACCCATAAGATGCAGATCAACTTTAACAAGACTCGAGCATACAATTAAATCAGTCACATGGGTTCAAGCATGCACTTAGGTTATGTGCTGAACAGGGAGAGATTTAAACCTATGCCTGACTGCTTTGCTGAAAAGAAGCCAAAGTAAATTGGCTATAATTAAATTCTTTTGATGAAATTTCTGCAACTCCCTATTGTGGGACACCAGTACTGAAATGCTAATAAACTAGTTAAAATTAAGCTTATTACCAAGTAAAATAAACCACAGAGACATTTCTGTCTTTTCTTATTTTATACCACCATTTATAGAACATTATTTTGCTTTAGAGAAATAAAATACTTGACCAGAGCTAGAACACCCAACTCACAGAACAGTAATTGCACTGCATCACCATCTAGCAGGCAATCTACAGATTCCTCCACATCTGCCTGCACTGCTACTCGTGTTGATCCTGAGAAACAGCTTTTAGCTACGTCAGCACTCACTGCAAAACCCAAATTCCAGAACACTGCCAGAGAGCAGGTATATGCCAGATTGGTGGACTTGATAATTTTAAAGGTCTTATACAAACAAACCAAATGGAACTTTAACTGGAAAATGAAGCATTAACATGAGGCAGTCAGAAACCATTGCATATACATGCCAGGACTTGCACATCCTCACAGAAATACCAGAGAGAGCTCAAATTGCCCTTGTTCTCTAGAGAGCCTTCTCTGCATGCTGACAAGTGCACACACTATCCACACAGATTCTGTTCTGAAATTATCCCAGCCCTGCACAGCAGCAGGAACAGCCCTGTTCACTGTGGCAAAAAGGATACAGGCACCCAATAATTCTACCAGCACTCAAGAGTCGCAACAGTAAAAAGGGGATGGTGTAGGCAACGTCAGATGCTGATGGAGAAACATTGCTAGATAAAGGCCAGCTGTTTGAATAATGATGCAGTGACCACTCTGCCAGTTTTGCAGGATTTTCCACAGCCTGTTGTTTTCCATTAACTTAAGACCATCTCTAAACTGCATACAGTTTGGGTGATCTTGTGTCTTCACTTTAGGCTCCGTTTCTCCACTTTCAGCAGTGTTAACATGCCCTGTGTGTGAATTTTGGACAGCCCTGTGGGCTGTGCTGACTGGGAACATGAGGTACTTCATTACCTGAGGAGACATTTCTGCTGCACTGTCAAAGGCAAACGTGGAAAACTTTTAAGCTCTCTTGACAGAAGCTCAATAGGAACAAGTTTCTGCCGTAGACTTGAACTAAACTTTCTATATGAATAATTCTATCAGTTTTTTGTGAACCCCTCCTTCACATCAGTGAGCAGCTCAGCAGGATCAGATCATTTCTGTGAGCAACTGCACATGAGTGCAGCAGGTGGAAGAGATTCTCTTTTTCCATTTTCTAAAGCTAAACGTGTAAGAGGTTGTGAGAACTGAGCTGTATTTGAAATCATATGCACTAAATTCCAACCTGCTGTCTTTGTATGGTACGAGGCAAAAGATCAATCAGAAATTAAAACAATTTTCGATTTCTTTTCAGAAACAGAGCAAGAAATGCATCAATCTACAGAATATATTTTTTATAAGATAGTAGCAAAAGCTATATAGGAGCAGCGTGGAAAACAAGAACATTTTCACACATTTCATGAGAAACAGAAGTAGCCATTATTTTTCAATCCTCTGTGGGCTATTCTGTGGGCCATTTTCAACACAGCTAAGCAGGCATGGAATTTAGGCTGTAATTTTCACAGGGACCCAAGCGAGTTAATGGCCTAAGCCTTATTGAAAATTCTCATCTTAACTTCAAGTTGCCAATAGCAGTAACTGCTCCCATAATCAAATATCATAGTCAGTGATTCTTCAGTGCTTTTGTTCTTTCCTAGATTATGTCACTTACATTGCATGTTATGTTACGTGTGACATTTAAAAAATAAGAAAAACAAAAATCCCCCAACTTAAGCCTCCTCCCCTTCTCCACCAAACACAACACACTCCCCTCAAACCAAAAGCCAACCCCACATTATGGTGGTTTAGTTATGTTCTTTCATTTTTGGGCATTACATGGCTCTGCCTGTAAATCATATAAAATACAGGCATCTACTGAAAAAATTCATCTATTATAGCTGCAAAAAAAGTAAATATGGACTTTTCTTTTTCTATGTTTCCAGGAGAATCATCACAGTAAAAATAAATACAGATGCTAAAACCAGGAGGATTATACAAATTAGAACTGGTACAAGACTGTGCATTTTATTAGCATAATTTACATTCTAGCAGGATCCAATCTGGTGTTGAAAAATACAAGTATCCAACCTCTGACAGGATAGGGCTCTGCAGTTTTCTCCTTATCACAATAAAATTAAGGTTAACCCTCTTAGTACTCCGAGGATCTGTTATAAATAGATAGAAAGCCTCATATAGAAATGTCAGATGTATAAAAATGTCAAATGCTGCTCTGTATTGATGGAATCAAAATAAAACATACTAAAGAGAATATTCTGCCTATAGATAGGCAGCCATGCACATAACCATCCACATGACTCAAGAAATGTCACTGGAGTTTGGACTGCTTCAAATGGGGGCATAAATGCAGCCTGAAAAAATACTGCACCCAGAGTAATAACAACCTGACTTAGTTCTCATAATCACACCAACTCCATTGAATACCCAATCTCATGGGCTGGTACTTCTGACCTCAAAAAATTAAAAGCCACACGTAGGGAACTTTTATATGAATGTGTGCAAATGCCAGCAGGAGTTTCCAGGTCCCTCAGATACTCATACTGAACTGAAAACAGCTGATGAGCCAGTCCTGCTGCTTTAGGAACAGACAGGACAAAATTAAAGGGCTAAAGGGTTTTCCTGACAACCATCCTATAGGAATGCATTCCATCACAGCCCATATTCACTTCGGCAGAAGTCACAAGATTCATATTTTGCAACATAACTACTGAAGACACTTGGAGGAACAGTGATCAAGGTGTGAGCTCAGGCCCTGCCAAGGATATCTACAGTGCAGTTCCAAGACACAAGGCACTATCCCTTTTCCTTCCCACACTGTGGATTCCTGAGCTTTCTCCAAATCCCCCTCTCTTGACAATATAACACTGCATAGCCAGCTCGGAGAAAGAGTTGTGAACTTCAGGGCAGCACTTATCTCATGACATCAAAATGAACCTTTATCCATCAAGGAAAGAAAATATGACATCCTAAAACATAAGATCAAGTTGGCTGCTTAAAAGCTCAGAGAAGATCAAGTCACTAGAATGAGAGGCAGAGGCAATTTTTGGGCTTCTCTCAAGCTGACAAATGAGAACAGGTCAGTTGAGGCTGTTGCAAGTCCCAGTTCACCTCCATAGCTGCACACCTCTCCACAGCAAGCAAATAAAAGCCCTGTGCCAAAAAAACTATCTGTGAACAGCTGTAAAGAACTTTTGCCATGATGCTTTTTAGCAACTAACACAGCACTAAAGCAACAGTTCCAGCAATGGATACAGAGAGACTGCTTCACTGCCCAGGAGCCCACACCCTGTGCCCACATACACATGGATGCACACTCACCCTGTGGCTGGTATTGTTTAAAGTGATAATCTGCAGAGTCCTTTTCTTCTGCACACAAAACTAACCTTACTTTCTTCTGATGGACAAGTGTCAGTGTAGAATGTTCCTTCACTGATTTTCCAAGGATCTATGTTAACTGAATTACTGTGGTGGACTTGCTTGGGCTCACTACTTCCCCATACATGTGGCAATATTGTTTTTCACATCAGGAAAGCCAGCACACAAACTCTACACATGCTGTATGAAAATATGAGTTTTATTCTGCTGCTGGTTTATTTATTCTGCAGTAGGCAGGACTGCAAATGTAACACAAACTATTGATTTCCTCAGTATAAGATTTAAAATTATACAGGAACATTAAGAGCCTCAAATTTGATTATCCACAATACCCAGACTACAGCAATTTGTTAACTCAGTAAAACTGCACTTGAACTGGAGCCCATATTTTAGACTCTGTTTTGATCTTACAGACAACTGCAGGGTACTACCTCCTGCAGTATGTGAGTCAGAGGAAAGTTAATTTCCTGATCTCTTTATTAAGAATCAATAAAAACCACTGCAAACCAACAGGCTGGAGGAGGGAGGGAATCCTTCCTGATACTTTTTCACTGTTTTTATCTCTGAAGAGTGAGTATGAACATTCTCTGTGACACACCTGTCAACCTAACAGCACTGCTTTATGAATAAAAACACTTCACTGGTTTCTTTCCTCCATACCAACACATTTACTGATCTATCAGCCTCAACACCAGCCAACAACAGGAGTTCTACCAGATGATGACTTGGAACGTAAGAAACATTTATTTTACTAACCGAATCTGAAACACTTTTATGTATTTCCTCTGTGTTAAGGACAGGTCTTTATTTTAGGTCTGCCATTACTTCAGAAACTACTGTAATTACTCTTTGTAAGATCTCCTAAGCAGAGGATCTCTTTCCCAAACTGAATCTAAGTTGTCTCCATAATCCCTTTTCATGACAGCTCTCTTTCAACTTTTTTCCACTTTTAATAACTTCTGTAACCAAAATTCAACATTATATTCACAGTGAGGCAAGTCTGTTACACAATGACATGATCATATTTTCTAACTGATTTTCTTTCTAAATATAACCAAGTGTTGTGTTTGGGTTTTGGAGATCCATTGCATATTAGGTAGATGCCTTTACTCCTGTATGATGTGTAGATCCTTCTGCCAAGAGCTGACAGTAATTCAAAATCCAATAATGCATACCAGCAATTTTAAATTGTCCCTTCCACTGTAATTACCTGGCAAGTTAATTCCATGTTCCAGCTACAGAATACTGTCTGGCTACCTAGATCTTTAAAGTCCTTCAGAAGTGCACCTGCCAATCACTCACTTATATGACTAATATATAATCACTTGTATCATTAATATACTACCAATTATATTAATAATTTAATTATTAATGAACACAGTGGTTTTTGGGTTTTTTTTGCTATTGCCTTTCCATCCTTAAAGAAATTCATGTACTTGGTGAATGTTAGTTCATGGTAAAATTTTGCCACCTTCCCTATGGTTATTAAATCCCCTCAGTCTTCAACTGTAAGGGACTTTTATTGAATAAGCAGGTGTCACACAATTATGCCCCTGTTTTGGATTTATTAATGTAAGATTTTTTTAAAAGAAAAGGATAAAGATAATTCAGATAGGCAATATTGCCCTGACAACTGAAGGAACAATGGTCAAACACAAGTAAAATGTGAAAGCACAAACAAAAGCTGTGTTTATTGAACTTTTATGCATTTACATTGGCTTTCCACTAGGCTCTGAGTACACACGTGCTGCAAGGAGCAATATGGAAAGATAATGAATTTTATGCCTTTGCCTGTTCTGAGGACACTTCCTTTTAAACAGTATCAATGTGGCTCTTTATCATAACCATGTTTTTTTAAAAATCCTATTTACTTTGATGGGTATCTCTTCCTACATTCTCCTAATATGGTTTGTTGGCTTCTTTGCTTTTTTTTGTGGGGTGTTTTGGTGTTTGTTTGTGGTTTTTTTGGGGAGTTATTTTTCTTTTCTTTCCTTTTTTTTTTTTTTTTTTGTTCATGGCAGATACACTTGGCAGTAGCTGTGACCTTGAGTTGTACACTTGAGCAAGCAAGACAGCCCAGGTCCTGCCAGGCTGCTTATGCATTCTGAGAGAGCTCCTTCAGAGAGGAGTGTCTCAAAGAAGACAGAAGCATGATGTGCATACCAAGCCAAGTGCTTCATGATTTATTTATAGGGAAAAGGGGCATATAAATTTGCTGAAGGGGAAAGAAAAATGAAGAATTTGACTTACCTTGTCGGTGTAGACGAAGAAGAGAATCACAACAGTGAGCTCCAACAGAAATATAATTAACAGCATGATAAAAAACTGTCAAGAGAAGAAAGGACAGGGGATAAAACAAAAGCAAAAGCCATCAACGTCTATTTCAGCTTTTTCTGGATGCACAGCAAGAACATTCAGCAGATCATGCAGAATGGGGAGTGGGAGTCATACAGGCAGCAGGATACAAAAGCTGCTGCAACTGAAAAAGCAAGTAAAGGACTAGTCAGGAAACATCTCAGTGTCTGGGCATAGGCATGGCTCATTTATAGCACTGGTTTCAGTAGAACACCCAAAAACCCCACCAAGAGCAAGCCAGTGCTCTTTTTGACAGCAAACCTTGAGAAATCTTCCCAGGCTAGGTTTTCTTTATTTTTTCCCCCCACTAGATATTAGTGATAATATCCAAAGATATCCATGAAATCCACAGCTTAACTTCCCATGGCAAAAGAAGGTAGCCTGGGCCATAAATCATAAAGTCATAGCTCCTTTCAAGGGTAATTGTGGGATCAAGGGGGAAGTGAAAGGTGTACCAAGTTAGCTTTATGAGCAGTTTCAGGGAGCTACACAAATCACCCATGAGTTTGAGTTGAAAGGGGCTGATTTGAACTGAAGACATCAAAGCAAAGTTGGGCCACCTCTCTTTCTTCTCATAAGCCACAAAACCACCTCAAACCCAGGAGTCAAAAGCTCAAAGGACTGGATAAAAAACTTTTAACACATGGATTTCAGGTAGATTCTCTAAAGATCTGATTGACTTCAGTGAGAGGAACTGCTGGCAATGCCAAACACTTCTGGGAAACCACATCTGCATTTTGTTACCACACTGGATGGGTCTGCAGCAGCATCAACACAGCACTTGCAGACTTTAGAGTGAGCACTATCAGAGCATTAAATGAAACGGAGTTTGGCCTAGATAGGTAAAGCAGAGAGTAATTTTGGAAACTTTTTAGGCTGAGGCAAAGGTCCAGCTCCCCAAAACACAAAATTCACATACTTAGCAACCTGTAAGGCTGGAATTCTAATACTGAGCAACACCAACTTAATTGGAATCCCATCCCCAAGAGAAAAATGCAATTACTGTCTCTTCAACCACAAGGCTGCAAACCTATAAAAGTTTAATAGCTACTAAGCCTTTATCAGAATTTCTGCACTGCCTGGTAAGCCAAAACCAAACCTTTGAACCCATGGATTTATGTGACTTAAGGGAGGGCAAAAAGTCACAAAGGGGAAAATACTTTTCTTCCCTGGTACAATTACTGTGTCTAAAGAAGTCATTGCATTTTGCCCCATCAATCTTAAATTATTTATTTTCAAATTTTCATCACCAGTATTTTTACACCTGCCTGACCCTAATACTGGATCCTATTACTGCCTAGTTTTGAATCACAGACCTCATTTATGCCTGTGATCTGAGCTGATTTCCATATCATTACCATCCAACACTGACCTTTTGTATGGCTTTCCAAATCTGTCTCGGTGCAGCTTGCTTATTTTTTTACAGTATCAGCCTGCTGCATAGCATTAACTGAAACAGGACAAAGCACATCCCTCTTTGCAAAGATGCACAGACACTTTGCTCTATCTGTTTGGCTGTAGAGTACTTTTCTGCTCATCCATAAAAGCATCACTTTTCCAAAATGAGTGTGTGAACACCATTTTCTCCCTGTGAAATTCCCTGGCATAGACAGGATTGCATGAGATAATTTCTAGAACAAAGGAAAAAGACTGTTTGTTATCCATTAAATACAGTGATCAGCATTTCCTACCACAGGATCTCAGTTTCATCAGCTTATCATTTTGCCAAACCTTAATTGTCTGTGCTGATATATTCTGTGCTTGTTTCTGCTGAAAGGATAAAAGCTTTTTGGAAGAACGTCAAAAATAGCACTCCAATTACTTCTAAGAATGAAGCAGGGAAAAGTATGCTATTTTTCCCAGGTTAAATTTCTGGTGCTTTAATTTGAAATCCTCTCATACTGCAGTGCTTAGAGCAGGGACCTGACACACTGCAGCTCCATTTCAGGCACAGAAATTTCAGCCTTTTGTCTTACCCAGCTACAAGTGGATGTTTTTGGGAAAGTTATTAGCTTTCAAGAGACTTCATTTCACACATCAGAGAGATGAGAGGGCTCAGCAGCTAAAACCTGCAAATCCTACACCCACATGGCTCACACACAACCAGACAATCCACAAACCATCCCACAGATCTCTTCTGTTCCTGTAGTGCCTTTCTGTCATCTCCCCAAAGCCAATAACCTCCAGCCCCACTTCACAGGACATGACCTGGAACAGGGAGTATGTCCAGCAACTGGAATAAAATTTAGGGATCTGTTTTTCCTGTCCTCTCAAGAAAGCTTTTCTTCCCCTCTCTGCACACAGAAGCATGGAGAGGGTACAGATGAGACATGAGAGACTGCAGGAGAAAGGTTACCCCAAGTAAGAACACTTTCAACAGCAGATGGGAATGGTTTGGCTTAGGATATGATCTGGCTACAAGTTTTAGAAAAACTGCTCCTACAAGCAGGAGACATTCCAGGCAGGGGACAGAGGGGTCAGGGGACACCTGTCCACATGGATTCCCAGAAGGAACAAGGCTTTTGAGAGGATGATGGCTGGGGAGGAGGATGCTGGAGCCATAGGGAAAAAAAAAGAGAGCAAGAAATAAAGAGTGGCCATAAAAGAAAAGCATCCTGCACTGACCCTCATGACTGAGTATAATGTGCAGGGAATGGACTAGCAAAAGGGGAGGAAAGGTGTCTGGAGGGAAGTTGCTGTGTTTTCTCAAGTATATCATTATTTCTTAATACTAGGATCAGTAATTAAAATTTCATCTTAATTGGCAACAAATGAAGTGAAATTTCATGTCTCTAGAGTATTTTCCCCTACAACACAAACTCTGCTAAAAGCTGCCAGCTTCAGACTGGAGCAGGGAGCTGCTCTTGCCAGCTGTGCCATTGTGTCCACCAGCAGAAGGAGGCTGGACCCTCTGGCAAGATCCTGATAGTGCTCCTGCCTTCCTCAGGTCATACTAGAGAAACAGGCATTACACTGACATCAGAAAAGATGCTAAAATTATGGAGTCAAGCACTCAAAATTTAGAAAATACCAGAATAAAAGTCCTGTCAGTGATGGTTATATATCATGTCTAAGTTATTCCCTACATTGATTGAGAGGGTCCTCCAAGCTGGGAATTTGGTTTCATGCACTGTAAATCTTGGAAGCCATACAGTGAACCAAAATTAATATACATTGCTCAGAAAGTCAAAACCTACATAAGGATTATCCTTTATCTCCATAGAAAAATATTTCAGTTTTATATAAAGCACCTAATTCTATCTTTTTTTTTTTTTACATTTGGAAACATTGACAGAGCCCACATAGCTGTATCACAGAGCCCACATAGCTATTTCCCAGTAGTATTGTGAAGTATTGTATTGAGTATTGTGAATCCCCATGTGTGCATACAGTAGAGACCTGTGTTGTATCTTTTATTACAAATGTTAATTAAGTGAGATCAACCTGAATGTGGAGGCTTCACACTCATCACCTGATAAAAGCTACAAGCACTTGCATGTCAGCTCATCTGCCATTCCCCTTCTAAGCAGAGCTGTACCTGAACCCAAACCAACACCTTGGAAAGCAGCAATCAAGGTTTCAGCCTGTGCTGACTGCTCCTGTGATTCATCAGACTAAAGAGCAGGCACAGACACATGCACAACCTGCTCCTCTAGTCCACAGCACCTCCCCACAACAGGTAATTTTCAGTTCCATCCTCTGTATCATCCCAAAGGGAATGATGCCCAATCTAGGGCCAGACCCAGCTTGGCATACACCATTCAAATTTAGAAGGAAGAAACACAAACTCACTGAAGGCAGACAGCACCTAAACCCCCACCACACCTGCTGGCAAATCTCACAGCTGCTTTTCAATTGAGTTCTCTCACTGTGGTGATAAATACTGAGAAGAATAAAATTGAGTTTTGTTTGCTTCACTGGGGCTGTAGGCTATTGGTATAATAAAGATTTATGCATGGAGAAACAACAATCCCAAAGCAAAGCATTCATGTGAAACTCCATAAAAAAAGATTAATCTGACCTTGTACAGAGAAATGCTTTACCATACTACTTGTCAAACAGTGGGATGCAACCCAGCAGAGGTGCAGTGGAGAGGTCCCTACTGCTCAGCTTTTCATAAATTACACCTGAAATAACCCCACAGAAGCTTTGATGAGGAGGGAGGTAAGGTAACACCCTTCTGTCTACCACTGCTGATTTCCAACTCCTAGGAAAACTAAGGCTGGTTTCCCAGCAGCTACCCTTATATTCTACAAAGCCTTTGACTCTCCCAAATTCTCATTAGAGGTGTATGGAAAAGGAAGTATGCAACTGCTACCAAACTTATCTCATGGATGTGTACCACCTCCTGCTGTCAGAGAGAAAAGTCTGCTGGAGGAGAGGAGGTCCCAATTTTCAACTCCATCCCCATTGGATCTGTACCAGGCTTTTGACTCCCTACTTCCAGTTCTGTTCATTCAGGCTGTTGATACCAGTTGGAGAATCAAGAACTGTACCCTGTGTACATCACTTAAAGGACGTTTCCATTGCTGCTGACACAGGCAGAAAACAAATTAATTGTATTTCCCTCCCAAACAAACAGGATTCCCTGGTTTCTCAGATGTTTCTACAGACACTTGCCTCGCTGCATAATGACTGACATCACACATTAATACACAGGATTGGGTCATCTGCTTCCCACTGACTCTCCCTCCCAAATCTTCTCAGTAGTGGGATCATGTTGCTCAAATTCCCATCTGTCCATGTCAAGGGTAGCTGATTTTCTCTGAGTCTACCGAAGACAAAAATGACCCAATCCAATGAAAACCAAGGTGGAATTGTCTTGTCAGCCTCCTAACATTTTGCTGTGAGACTAAATGTGATATAACTGATGGCAAACTTGAGACTGCTGGGTTTCTACTGCTTGGAGAAGTAATGCTTTTAGTTTGATGGGGGGTTGTCTCAGAAGAGGACAGTAGGATCTCAGTGTGCCAGACCTGTTTTTCAACTTAGCTCATGGCAGGAGACAGAAGCTTCCTGCAAAGAATTATTCAAATCCTCTTCAACAAACATGAAAGTAGTAGGAAGACCTGAGAGCTAGCTGTTTCTTTCAAACAGGTTTACATTCCAAAACAATTTTAAAGTTCATGGCCTAGCAAATACATTACTTACACCAGACTGCATACAAATTAGCATAACCTTCCTAAGAAACTGAACAAATAACTTCAACAGACAGCCTGTGCTGTTTTCCATCACATTTAAACAGCCTGCAAGGTGGACAGTTGGCTTCTTTTCTGACAGACACTATGAAGTACAACACATCAGCAGGGAGGTTGCTCCTGGAAAATGCTCCAGTAAGGTAACTGTCCTCCACCTGCACCAGCTCCCAGGATGAAGAGGGAAAAAAAATGGAAATTTTACAGTCTGTCCTTCCCCTGTAATATCAACTGCAAGTTTGGTACAGTGATGATACAAAGGATACAAGCATTTTGCCTTTTAGGGAGGCTGGATTACCAAATCATCACTGATCATCTTTAATTTTAATATTTCATTTCACTTCCTAATGAATACACACCCCAGTAGAAGAAATTACAGACAATTCCTTGGGGTAAGATAGTTGGTCTTCATAGCCTGGAAGGGTTATTAATTTGTCTGCCTGGTCCTAATCTGTACATATATAACTTTGGTGCTCAAGAATGAACCAGCTCTGGCTGCTAGAAGACAGTCTCTCTCAGAATCACAGAAACACACAGATAGTCAATGATCTCTGGGGACTACCTGGTTCAGTGCCTTCCTAAAAGCACAGTCAGCTACATGAAGCTGTACAGAGCTGTGTCCAGTCACCTTAGGAGCATCTCCAAGGATGAAGATGGACAGTCACCCACAGCCTCCCTGGATACCTTTTTCCAATACTAGGCTATATTCATGATAAGAAAAATAACAGAAGTATTCCACATCTCTAATTGGAATTTCCTTTGGTTTTAACCAGTGCCTGTTATCTCTTGTTCCAATCTTGTGAATCCTTCCAGAAGGATAGGATATATTCCAAAATATAAGGATATATTTTCCGTATATTGTACTAGAAGGTAGTTGATGACATCAATAAAATATCCTCCCTGCTTTAGTTTCTTAAGACAGAACAAACCCAGCTCTCTCAGTCTGTCCCTGCACATCATGTGCCCCACAGTCATCACAGTGGCTCTCCACTGGATCCCTTCCCTTCTGGCACTCATGTGCCTCTTCTACTGGGAAGCTTTAAATTTGGTTAAGTACTTTAGATGTAGTCTTTTTATTCTGGAAGAAGGTTTCATGCTTCCCCATGTCAAGAATTGTAAAGGAATGTGGGGCTTGGTATGGTCCACAAAGATCCAATTACTACATTTATCATTATATTCTGATTTGATACAAAGGTACATTTGAAAGATCTCTGCTTGGTTTTTAGATCGTAATTTGATATGAACAGAAATGCTGTCAAAGGTAACCTCACATCCTGCACACATCTCTCCCTTCTTTTCTCATCCTATATTTAATACTGAAGGTGTAAATAGTATCTGTCCTTTTTGAATAAATTATGCCAAAGCTTTACCCACTATCATGGAAAGAAAATGAGCTCTGTCCCTGCTGAAACCAGGACACCTAGAAATTCACAGAGCTCTATTCTAAAGTCAGAACTTAGTGTATTTTATTGGAGCCACACTTTACCAAGCTGCCTGAAAATTTAAAGTTTTTCTCAAATTTAATATGCTTTGTAATTTTTGTATTATTTTATAATGGATTATATTATTTATATTTAAATATTATTTATGGATTAAGTGATGATGTCTCATTACTATGGCTGGCATTGTTAAAATCTTTTATCTTCCTGCATAAGTGTAGCATCTCCATGCCCAACCTAATTATGATGACAGATGCATCAACAAACTTTTATGCATTAGTTAAGCACCAAAAGAGGTAACACTGTCAGAGGTTCTGAATGCTATAAACTATTGCCAAATTTACTGCATATTCCACACTTTGGAAAAATTGAAGCCACCTAAAAAAAGTCTGAATCAATGCCAGCATTGCCACTGAGATACTGAAAAAACAGAACTCCAGGTACTGGAGAACCAGCCACTCTTTATAAAGTTCCTGTATTTTTGCCATTGTTGGATCTGGCTTTGTAAACAGAGCAAGATAAAGTTCATCCTCAAGCATTTTCAGACCTCTCAGAATAGCTTTTTAATAACATATTGGTAATTGACTTTTACAGAATAAAATCTCATATGGTACAAATCAGCAGTCAAAAAAATCTCAACCAAACTTTCTTCCACTTTTGAAAGCCAAAGTGTTCAATGTATCATTAGTTCTCACAAGAAGTTTGACATAACATAATTCCCTGAAGGCATCTTGATCTGATATATTAATAGGGAGTAGGAACATTATGAAAGGTTCTCTCTCTTTTTTTTTTTTTTTTTTTTTTTTTTTTATTTTCTTTGATTTTCTTTTCTGAGGTATTGAGCAAGGAGAGGAGAACAGAAGAAAAAGTACAGTGGGAATTATACTTACAAGTGACTTCCTCTGCACCCTGGAAGACTTGTACAGAAAAAGACAGAGCAGCGAACGAGAATTGACAGGACAGTGCCCAGACTGCAACAATAACTGGAATTACAGTCAACAAAATCCCAGTACTAATCTACTACATGAACTTCAGAGCAAAAGGGAAAGGGCAGTTTGTTTCTACCAATTTCCATCACAGTGCATCCTGATTACACATCCCAGTACCAAAGGTTTTGCTGACACTTGGTCTGACTGCTCCTTTGATTAGTTCCATGCATTTGCTCCTACTTACCACCCTTTGCAGCACCACAAATGCTTCCTTTCTGTCCACAGCATTTATACTCCTTGAATATTTGTAGATTTATGCCCCATCTGAGTCCTCTCTCTCCCGTGTTGTGCATATTTAGCTCTTTAAGTACTTCCTTGGAAGTAAATCTCCTTAGTCTCACAATCATTTTTTTTCAGCATAAAAATGATAAGTTTGCTCATAAACTGTAAAAAGGCAGTAATGTATATGAGCAAACTTACGAACAGAAACTCCATTATGAAAACGTCATGTATCTAAATTTGGTTCATCAGCTATTATTCCCTGAAAGCCTTAATGGCTAATTCATTATGATTGTGACAAAGCTTTCCATGCCTTATGCCGGCTGGATATATAGTACAGCTCTGTTTATGTTTGAACTATATATTTTATGAATGTGCAAAAACTCCTGCTGATCAATAAAGCTCAAAGAAATCTGCAGTAATTATTTCTGGGAAAATATACAACATATGCAGCCTTAACACATTAACAGTGTTTCATTTTAGTCTCATTACTGCTTTCAGTTGGAATCATTCAGTCTTACTGCATTAGTGAGTGAGAGTTGAGAGACCTGATATTCCCATACTATGCATCAAAGGATTTTAAGAGGTATTTTATGGCATCTCTAGTATTTTTTCATATTCTATAAAAACTAACTCAAAATCAATGAAGTGTCATCAAATGTTAGCTAGGTATCACTCTCCTATCACAACAGAGGGTGGGTGTAGGCCCTTGAGAAGATCACAAGTTCCTTATCACTCATAAAAGTTTTGCTGGCCTTTGACTTTTATAAGGGTTGCTTCATAACATAATGCAAAGATGTGACATTATCTTGTGCGATTTTATACCAGTCAGGAGAAAAAGTCATCTTACTTGTGAAGTATGAGTGGCTGAAGAAGAAAATAAAACATCAGAGTAGCTCTTTCAAGTCCCTGTGCCACTCCACCCATGACAAAGGAACTGCTTGAGTCCATCTAACTCAGGTAAGGGATACAGTCAATACAACTTAAAGGCTCTGCCTTTGGTTTTATCCAGCCTAATCCATCTGTGATAATGCCATGCAATGTTCTTTTATCTAGGAGTGTCAAAACAGTGCCTAGAAACTGTGATGTAGGTGTGAGTGAAAGAGATGGTGAGAAGATGGGCAAGGAGAAAATAAAGGAGGATTAGCTAATTCTACTGCTGGTTTTACCCCCAGTTTGGGGCTCTCAAATGTGCTACACAGAAGCAGCTGCATGAGATGCACATATGTCAGTCTTGTAGTGGCTTAAAAAATAAAGAAGCAGGCACAGTGTGGCCTGCCTAATTTTTCCTTTTAGCTGGTAATACTGAGGGTCTGAAATATCTAAAACATCAAATTCAACTCTGGCTGTACCTTGTGTAGTATCAGTGATTTACACAAACTAGCCTCCATTTCTTTAATTCCAGAGTTACATTTTTCTGAGGTAATTCTGCTCCTTAGAGAGAAAGAAGTCAATCTTGCTCTTCAATTTAGTTTGCTTTACTAAAGTGGTTAAAAATAACAAAAGAATGACTGGGAATAAAAGCACACATGCTGCTTTACTAAGCCTACTGCTTTCAATCCAAGGAGGTAATATTATTAGGGGGGAAAAAAATATCAAATGTTATGCTCAAAAGTGACATGAATGTCTGGGCTGGCAAGGCACACACAGGTTACCTGTAATTTACTTTCAAAATGGGAGTAATTCTGTTGTCTTTCAGCTCTTGAAGGTGATTCTAGGTCTGGATTTGGAAATGGCTCAGAGCCAGGCTGCTTTTGAAGAACCTGGCATGAGAGAAGTTGGCTGAATGCTGAGACAAAAGATGGGAAAAGGGACACTTTGTAGGTGACAGGAGAACTTGAGCCTGCACAGACTGTCAGAGAAACTGATATTGCAATAGACTTTAACTAACAAGGAGTTAGGAACTCAAACCCTGATAGCCATTTAGACAAACTGATTAAACCTTCAGCTGATCTAAATTAGTACAGCTCCCCTGACTCCTGTACATGGCACTGCCACACTCTATGATGGCCATAAAGCAGTGTCTTGGCAGTACAAAAAGAAATGTGGAAGTGAGGCTCCCCAGGGAAGCTGGTCAGAGTTCAAGGAGTTTCTGGATGACAATCTTAGTTGTATGTTTAGTTTAGTTAGGCAGTCCTGCAAGGAGCAGGTAGTAGACCCATGACTTTTATGGGTCCCTTCCAACTCAATATTGTGTGATTCTGTAACTCAAATCTCATCAGGCATTAGTGGTATTGCATCAGCCTACATCAGAAAATTAAATATACGCTATGAGGTAAGCCCTTCCGACACATTGACCCTAGAGTCAAGTCTAAAACCAGGAGGGAAGGAAACTTTATTCTTTCTCTCCTCAGTTCCCAGATCCTTTGATTAAGTGCTCCCAGAGCTGAAGAAAAGAGGGAGGAAGGGGAGGACTCAGACAGGTTCCATCCCATCCACGAGTTTCAGTACCAGCCAAGCAGGAGAAGCTAAAAACTGAAAAACAAGGACGAGTAGATTCTTCATAACAGAGACAACCAAACTAGGGGAGATTGGTGCTCAGTACTTAGAGTCCAAGCAGGCAGCAAGTTGGGATTTCACATGCAACACAGCAGCACACAGAGAAGTGATGTACATCACATACAATGCTCTCAGGCTGTATGTATGGCATCTGCCTGGTCTCTGCATTGCTTGCTCGCTGCTGTGGCTGCAGCCAGCACTTCCCTGATTTTGCTAGTTTGATTGCTAAAACACCAGCTCATGTGCTAAACTGGAATGAGAATCTACTGCTTGATCTGCAGCATTAAATTACTGAGATGAAATCATTTACAGGCTGTTTCTTTCTCATTTAGTTGCTTTGAAATAAATTCCCTGTCACCAATGAAGTTTCAGCTCTCTGGATCCAGTGATACTATTGAAAACAGTAGGGTTATTTAGTTTCCTTTTCTTCCTACTCATTAACATTTTCCTTATTTTCTTTATGGCTGTTTCACTTACAGATGAGCTGGCTGGAATTCAGAAAACTCCCAACAGCACAGTACAAAACACCATGGGCACTCATTTTCCCCTTGGACTATTCCATAAATGAGAATCTTTTGATGTCTGGATAGTCACACAGATATGTATATAGCATCAGTGCATTCCACAGCTGATCCTGACCTAATATCAAGTTTTAATTCTGATTTTATTCATTCCAGCAGCTGTGATGAACTACTTGCTTATTAACATGAAGTTTTAATTTAAATTAAACACACAGATCTGCCCGTTAATGATTACTTTTCTTCTCCTTCTCATTAACCATTGTTTCAGCTTTTCTACAATAAAAATCAGGGTTATCCACAAATCAGGATATATCAGAATAAGGGGAAGTGGGTGTATCTAAGCCATTTTGTTAATTAACAAAATTTTGTTAATCCTTGATGTGATGGAACATACCCAACCTTGGTGCTTTATAAGAAGGCAGCTGGCTTCAGATAATCAGAGAGGAATCAGCATTTTGTCTGTTTCAAGCCCTTTCCCCTTTCTAATTTATTCTTGTGTAGGTAATGTGTGGAGAAGGATCCCCTCATCCTCTTCATCTTTTGACTGGATTATTTGCCATGCTGCAACCAGAGCAGACGAATGTGTTCTTGGTACCAAATCACTGGAGAGGAAAAAAAGTGCCACAAAACCTGAGGGTGAAACAAAGAACTGCCTATGAATCTTATTTCCTTCTAGGACACAGGTTGTTATTTAAATTTCAAGTGTCTGGAAACGTAGTATCTATACATGTGGGCTGTAACAACCAAATGGACATTAAAATCTTTCCTTCACATAGGGCCCCATACTGTTTTTTATCAGTATTCCTATGATCTCCTGGACCAAAAGTAAGTCCCTGTTTGCAAAAACATACGCACCAGACTATGTTCACAGATCCTTTCCAGCAGCTTCTCTAAATGTTCTGTTTCACATTTAACTGAAGGTAGTGTTCAAAATAGGCTGATCAGCTCAGCTGGGAGAGCCTACAGTGTTACCCATGGAAAACAGCTAAGTCTGCCAATTATTACTTTCAGCAAAACAAAAAACTGAGAAATAATTTTGCTTTGGGATATTTATTTTTCATTTGGACACAATACATATGATAAAAGAAATCAAAATTGTCATTACTATTATGGAAATAAGAAATAAATGCTTTTTAAAGGTCACTGAAGCACACAGGATGGCTAGATATGTTCTGATGTAATCACAGAAAGATGATGAAGGCACTGAGCTGAGATTTAGACAATTTGGGTTTGCTTCATGGCTCTCTCACAATCTCCCAGTGCTACCTACACAAGGCACTTAGTTTCACTTTGCTGCAGCTCCCTGTCTAATGAGGATAATAATATTTTCCATTTGTCTTATCTAATTAGATGGTAAGCTCTACTGGTCAGGTACCTCTGCTACCCAGGAGTTTTATACAGAATGAGCATCCTCATGGGCTGCCTGCAGGGGATACTGCAATACAGGTAATAAATTACATAACCCATCATGATTTAACGTCTGGAGCTGAGACTTTTAACCTGGACTGTCCATGGAATAATGAATGACCTTTTTCAGGGCAAGCATACAAATATAGATATCTGCTAAACTCATACAAAAGGCAGAGAATTCAGGCAATTTAGCTCCTCAAAGCAATTAACCTAAAAGATAATGTTTACACAGACCCATAAGGATCAGCTGGGTCAACATTTGAGCACTGAAGTACTTAATCAGGCATAAATCTCCTTAGCACAGAGAAATGGTCTGTTCAGCTGTACATTGAGCACCTGCCTGAAGTCAGCACCATGATCACCAAGCCACCACAACTGATTGTGTTTGAAGGGCAGAGCAAAGCAGTGCCTCAGCTCCTGCAGGACCTGCCCTCAGCGGGACAGCACACGCAGGGCAGTGGGGTTAAGAGCACACAAGCCAAACATTTTGTTAAAATTCACAGAGATGATGGATATGGCTAACAGCTCTGATGCACATGAGAACTGTATTGCAATTTCAAAGGGAAAACCAACGAAGATAGATTCCTAATTTCAGATCAAGCTAACCCGTAGAGATTTGCAGTACAGCTACATGATCCAGCAATGCATGCACGACCAAATACCTACAGAAGAACATCAATAGAAGTCTATAAATTAACTTTCTCAAGTCAAACTCCTGGCTTATTATCTCTGTCACTGGTTCAGGACACTGACCTAACGCATTAGAACGAAATTGCCATTTTCTGAGTACAGCTGAGCTTGTAGCAGAGGGACTTCAGTCATAAAGTCTTGAGCAACAATACCCACAGAAATGTTAAACAAGTCTTACTGAAGCAGGAAAGCACTGTTTGCCTACTTCATTCAACAATTTGCATCTATATTCAGATGAAAGATTATATATACCAGGTTGAATACTTATCTCAAGAATGCCTGTTGCTTTGATTTCCCTAGGGAAATCTAATAATGGAAAAGTTTATCTTCTTTCAAATTGTAGCAGGAGCAAATAAGAATCAGTGCAAATACCCATTCTTTGTTGACTGACATCTTAGAATGATGGCTGTAAAATTCCGCCCATCAATGTATTTTTGCAGAAAGGATAGAATGGTTGAAGTTTCCTTTTATTTTTTTCTTTGTGCTCTTAGATTTTCATATAATTCTATTCCTCTGAATGCAGAGAAACAGGAATGGGCCTGTTTCTTAAGAGATTAAGGAAGCACTGACTTTACATTTTCCTGACTATACATTGCCACTGAGTAAAGAATATCTGCAGTGGACACCAGGTAATTCCTTTCAAGTCAGTAAATCTCTGAAGCTTTAGACTATCTAAACTCTCAATTCAGAGACTTAATGTGGATCCTCTGCACACAACTGTGCTAAAATCTCATTTACAAACTGAACTTTACTTCTGCTTTCTATCTCCTTTCCCCATCTGTCCTCTACTTCTCAAAACACTTGGTCTGTTCTCCCTCCTTTCAAAAGTCACTGGCAAATGCCAGAGGTAAGTAATTACTAACATTAACACCTAACACCATAGCAGCCTAATGCCAAAGAGCTTACAGGTATGCTCTGACAACCCAATACAAATGTGATATGTGCAGAACATAAATATACATGATCAGAGTCTCATCTGCTCTGCATCTTAGTGTATGAAATGTAAATAGGCTGAAATGTCTCTCTGATACTGCTCACTTCTCATCCACTCAAGCAAACTCTCTGGGAAATCTCATCCCTTGTCACATCATCAAACAGTAGCACTATTCCTAAGGCAAGACCTTTCACAAATATCCTGTGTCTACCATCACATAAACTTCTGCTCCTCCAATGCAGGTGGGCTGAGCAAGTCCTGCTTCCCCCCAGTTCATTTTAGGATCCCCACAGTGCTCCATGCCTACTGCAGTATCTCCAATGTCTTCCTCCAAACTGCCCACCCCAGTAACAGCAGCACATCCCCTCAGCTGGTAACTGCCACAGGCTTTCCTCTTTCTTCTGCTTTTAGGAAGCAGAGCAAGAAGTGCTCCTGTTGTATGGGAAATTTGTCTTTCCAGTTCTTGCAGATCAGTCTCCCAACAACCCTACATGAGGATGAGGTGCACTATGGGAGATATTGGCAAGCTGAGGTCCAAATTGCTCTTGGTTAAACCAGGCATGACCATGTAGCTTGTGGGCTTAAAATGCCATAAGTGTCTTCAAGGAGATCTTAAGGATGTGATTTCAGAGTGGGCTGCAACAGGAATACAGTGCAGGTAGAACATTCACATCATCTTTAGTACTGTCTATGGTCATACTTAACATCCCAGGCTTTCTGTCCCACTGTGTGGAGCCATTGAAAAGAGGAAGTCAGTGAAAACTGCTACTCACTCAGATACTCAGCAATGTTTTGCTCAATGGAGTGATGTCTGATCTCACATACATAGGATATAACCTAAGTATCTGTCAACTCACTATGATAACATCTCTAGGTATTCTCCCAGCTTGGTTTATTCCACTTTTTCTTTTTTTTTTGTCCACTATTGTATACAGACTGCTGAAACATGCAACGTTTGTACCATTCTAGATTCTACTTCTTGCTTTACTTTTCTTTGCATTTCCATTAATAACTTTTCCACGCTTTTAAGCCCACCACAAATCTGCTACAACTCCCTGCAGACCTTGTCTATCCCAGTTTCTTAAGCTTGTTTAGTGCTCTGAATAAACCTGGTCTAGAGAAAGGTGTCCCTGCTTATATCAGAGGAGTTGGAATTAGATTATATTTAATATCCTTTCTAACTCAAACCATTCTGGGATTCTAGTGCTGGGGCTCGATAAATATCAGGAGGTGAGGATTAATTACCCAAATGCATTATCCAGGGACTAGTGCAACACAATCAAACAGCCTCCATCTTTCCCTCTTACACACACCTGTGCAAACAGACTTCAGTTGCTCCATTTCTACTTTCAAAGCTCCTATTTCCAAATAGAATAAAAATGTTACAAAAAGTTAGTCAAAGCAAATGCTTCACAGGAAGATATGGCAGCTGCATCACACACGAGCTAGACAACTTACTCCAAAAGTGGCGGTCAAATTTGTGGCAATGCCTTCTGGAGACACAAATTCAGTTCCAAAAAGCAACCTTAGCTATCACCAGGACCAAGGCCAGAAGTTAAGTGGTGGCAAGGGAGATGTTGAAAGGAGTGTTAAGGAACTTGATCTGGGAGCAATTGTTAAACATCACATGTGTCACGGAAGCACAAGGCTGGGAACACTTAGGAGCTTTCCCCTTCACAATTTAGATGGTAAATCCTATTGCAAGCCAACTGCAACAAAACAATCCTCTTAAAAAAGCAGACATGGCATTTTCAGGGATGTTTACAAAACCCAGAGATATTCTGGGAAGAGGTAATTTTCATTGTGGCAGAACACAGTTGGGAACACCTGTGCAATAAGAAAAGGATGAAGGGATGTAGCAACCACACACTCTAAGAGCAGTCCTGGCTTCATATTCAGCCATTTCTTTCATTCAAGCATTTGTTTTGCTATCTGTGTTACCTAAAAAAAACGGGAGCTGGCCAAAACCAAATGCCCCAGCCCTAAACTTGAAAACTATTCAAACACAGGTCAAACAGATCCAGCAATCTGGGGAAAGGAAGACTAAGGACAAACCTGCATGATAAGGCTTTGCTCCCAGAAACAGGAGCTGCTACCACCACCATTTCTCTTCCAAAGACATAGGCACAACAAAAACAACTCAGAAGAGCTCAAAAATCCCACTGGAACTTACTGAGAGTGAGAAAGTACCAATGCAATGCAATGTGGAAAGTTACTCTAGACCAAATAAAAACTGAATTCAATGTGGACTAATGAAACTGTATTTCAACCCTCTATAGCTGGGCTTATTCAGAGTTAAAGTAGCTATAATCAGCTCTAACATAACTCAGTTTTGAAGAAAATTGAGTAAAATAGAGGCCACACTGAACAGCTACAGTACATAAAGGTAAGGACAGGCAGACAGGGGAAAATGCGAGTACCAAATCAGATCAAGCTTCCCCATTCTCCTGTGCAGAGAGTTCCTAAATGAATTTGGATTCCTCTGCATTACTTAACATGATCCATCAAGTACAGTCCTTGTGTCATGCACATGAGGGACACTGGATTCTGAGTGCTTTGCACTATGTCAGGAGGAGCAGTACCTGCAAGCATTTCCATCTCCCATGGATGCCCAGCTGGGGTGGCTGAGTGCATTCACCCTACCTGGGCAATGATGGCTGATCAAGGGAGTTTCTGCCCTTGCCAAAAGGACAGACGAGGGACAAAGAACCACAAGAGATAAAAGCCTTAAACTCTTCCAGTACTGAGGACTGACTGCTAGACCCTGACCTGATCCTGACACACAAGCAGGCATTGCTCACTGCTGTCACACCTGGGCTAGGCCTTCAGGAAAGCACAAAGCAGGTGATTAATTTTGCACATATAAGCTGTACCATTAGACTTTGCACCCCATGGGCTCCTGCTGTATTGGCATTGAAGCTGTAATCCATTACATCTGTCTGGGCACACACTTCCTCCACAAAGTGTGCATTTATAGGACTGTTAAAAATGTCAAGGAGACTTTCAGCTTCAGATTCTGACTTCTGGCTTCCTAGCTTAGATTTTCACTCACATAACTGCCTTAATTTCCATTTATATTGCTCATTTCAGTTTCAAGCCACATACATAGTGTTTACTAGCCCAGACTGACTAGTTCTGACTGCCTAAAAATCAGCAGAAACAACTGATTAAGGCAAGGGCCTGGAAAGAGTCCTCTATTGAGGCTTGGAATCTCAGTCACTTAAGAGAACTGTGGGCTTGTGTGCCTTAACTCATTCTGTAGTGCCTGGGGGAAAAAGTAATATGTGAAGTACAGTAAGGAACAGCCTTTTACACGGGCATCACTAGATGCTCAGTTGGATCATGGCTCCTCTTCACTCTGAGGTTTGCCAAACCGCATGGTGAAGTCCTAGACTTGAGTAGCAAGATCACCTCACTTCCTGGTCCTCAGCTGAACAGGATGCAAAATACACACTAACACCAACTACAGAAGGTATTCACTGCTCCTAAATTTCACCTCTGAGTGGCATCAAACTGAATTTTGATAAAATACACCAGGGATGTGGCTCAAGTCTCTGTGAAATCATGAAAGCTGGCACCTTATTAATCTTTGGTTTCACAGCAGTCTCCTTGTGCTGGCACTTTGCTTCCTGACATCTCAGCTTTTGGAGAGTTAATGGTTGGAAAAAACAGCATTGTCAAACCTGAATGTCTTAATTTTAAATTTAAACCAGAATCAACCACTTCAGAATCAACCTGTTTCCTGCCTGCATTGATGTTTCTACCCAGGACTTCAGATAATCAGTCCCACCAGGGCAAACATCTGAAGTGGATTGCTGTCAAAGCCAAGTGAAAAAGAACTTAAAGATGCACTACAAAAGATGTCTTCACAAAACTCTTTCTCTTCTCTGAAAGGTTCAAGGAAACCTACACCACCACTAACAATTCCCTTCCTGCAGGTCTCATCCTCCATGGACAGAGTGGTCAGGAATGACCTGGCAGCTCCTTGGTGTCATTATCAAAGCCTTTCACACATGACTCATGTCTCATCTGTGTCAAGTGAGCAGCTTCTGTTGAGATACAGGTCACTGCAGCATGCATTGCAATAGCACCAGTATCACAAGACAGCAAACACTGCAGCAGCTCAATACTCACACTCAGCAGGAGGCACTTGTTTTCTTTGATGGCACCTATGCAGCCCACGAAGCCAATGATCATGACAAACGTCCCTGTGACGATCAGTAGGTTGGCAGCTGACAGGGACGGGAAAGAGGAGGAGAGGGTGGCAAAGTTCCCTTGGGTAACAGCCAGCCAGATGCCTACACCAAGGATTCCACAGCCTCCCAACTGGAAAAACAAAGAGAAACAAAGATACTCAGTTATTGTATCCACCCAAGCCCACATATGAAACCGTCTCAATATGCAGGAGAGCAAACCAGCAGTCACACTTAATAAGAAATTATCTCTCCCTACGACATTTTCAGTAGGAAAAGCAAAGGGGAAAGAAAAAAAAAAACCTATAGGGAAGTCATCAGTAAGATGCAACACTCAAAAAGTCACAGATTTCCTAAATCAAAGACACAATCTCAGATAGCAGGTCATTCGGTGTCTAGTGAAAAAGCAGACATTTAGTAAAGGATAAATTTCCAAAGGGTCAGATCTTGATTGAAAAAATCCCTGTCCTATTTAGGTACCTTAAAGAACTGCCCAGAACAGCTGAAGTGTTTTTGATTCCCCATTCTTCCCAATACACTGTCTCTCATGCCTGACACCCATAAACAAGCCTTGCCAGAGCATGCCCCTGGCAGGACACCTCATACTTCTTAGTTAGTTCCTGTCTAAAGTCAAGCCTCTCCTAGAAGCAAGAGAGCATTTAGAGTGTAAGGCAAAGAGGATTTTGCATTATTATCTAGTCACACAGCATGGCATCACTTAGGTTTCTTTCTTTCCTGCTCTCCCTTTAAAATAACCAATTTTTATTGAGTTTATAATTGCACTTTATTATCCAAATCAATTAAAGGCTTGGAAAGAAATTTTGCTCATAGAGTAGTAAGCCAGACATATGCAGGAGCATATCCACTAAATACCTGCATAAAGTAGATGAACATAAGGCAGCTCATGAACCAGGGAAGGAAAAAGATAGAGATAATCCTGGGGCAGAGCTAAACCTCAGTAATGAAACACAGAGGAGAAACACAAAAGCCAAAGCAATTTCTTATACTAATTACTAAGGTAGTCTCTTAATGCCACTGAATTCCTCCCCAAATAATGGATAATAAAAGCAGCTGTGTTTTAAGGTAGCATTCCTCACCCCAGCTGCAAACCAGTCTGTTTTGTTCAGAGCTAAGGAACCAAACTATATCTCACTACAGTGTACCTCAGCTGCACCAGCCTCTGTGTCTCCACTGAGAGAAAGCAAACTCCAAGACTCAATTTGCCTCATTTAGGAGTCTTTGCCTATTCCAGGCATCTCACATGACTGGACTCAACCTTTCACAAGTACCCTCTTGCAAGTGCCATGGAGGGACAGTCCATGCCCTAACCATATACACTGGAAATACCTCCCCTTTATTCCTACTTACAGAGCACGATTGTTAACACTATCCAAAATGATTAAAGAATAAACAAGGGAGAGGAGGGGGAAGAATACTTAGAGAAGGTAACCCACAGGAAATCATTTAGGCTAAGGGAGAGGATATAAAGAAAATCTATCATCATGGCCCAAGATTAAAAAAAAAAAAATTGGAATCCTATAGGAACAAATTCCCTAAAGAGAGGATAAAACTCTGAAGGTCTACTGAACAGAACAGCATCACAGGAGATGTCACAAACACCTAAGCTAAAACCAAACTGGTCAGAGTGCTGCAATGAAGTCAGGAATAGCACTAAAATGGCTGAGGATTGGGATGAAAAGCAGAAATTCACTTCTGCCTCCTCAGCTTGGTGGATGTTTGCCTCAAGATCAGCCTCAGAGCTGCAGGCATGGGCAGGCTGCTCAAACAGCCCAATTAAGCCTCATGAAGGGGGATGCCCAAGAGCAGCAGAGCCATGATCTTGCAATACATTTAGCTCTTCTCTCCAGTTCTTTGTTCTGAAGCAACTCTATGGCACCAGTAAGAGGCAGCTTATTTCATCACCTTTCATGCTCCCCGTGCTGCTACACTCCTTTGAGTGGTACCAACATCTACCCATCAGGTGGGTCTCACTGAGGATGCTGTAAAGGCAAGACCTGCTTGCCTGCCCCTCCATCATCCACTAAATTCTGTATGATGCACAATGCTTAATGCTTGAGACATTGTTTCCTGGATGTTTGAATTCAGCATCTTCTAACTCCAAAGCAGTTATTGTTTGCAAAAACTGGAAATTCACCAGTGAATGAAACATCTGAAAACCAGGACACAGTTCATGTAAAATGCCGTGACTGGGGCTGTAGCCATTTACATCAGAGATGAATATTTCAGGTCAATTGTCCAGCAGGAGTATCTCACTATACTGCCCTTGATTCAGAGATACTCTGCTCTCCAGCAGCTCATTATATTCCTATTTTTGAAGAGATAATGCACAGCTCTTCCTTAGGTTGACTGACCAAACTTGAAATGCACAAAGGAATAATTTGAACATTAAACCACCTGGCTCAAACTAGATTTCATAATGTCAGCACATATTACTGAAGACTGCTCTGCCTTAGTTCAACTCTGTTCTTTTTCCCACACCAGAATATCTACTTGTGGTCCCCAAATAAATTTACTAAGATGTCACACCAGGCACACCCAGGAAACAGAGGCTGTCCTGAGGTCTAGACCAAACTGCTCCTTAAAACCCACTTTTTCCTAAGGAGCAAAGCACACCTCAAGTTTCCATCCAGTGGCCTTTTAACACTCAAGCACCTGTTAAGGAAATGTTGACCCACCAAGACAGCCACAGGAGCCTTTCCAACAATAGCCAAATATTTTCTATTGCAGACCATTCAAAAAGCTTGTTCCTCATCCCCTCTGCCCTCCATTCTGAACTGAACTGCAAGATAATTCCCAGTCTGAGATCCAGGAATTAGAGGCATCACATTTACTTACTCTGGATCAGAGCCAAGAGAAAACAGTTGTAGTTGGTTCTATGCTGCATGTCTGTTTTTACTTCCTCCTCTTGGTATCTAAGGCTTGGATAATTTTAAATAGTTATTTACAATGTTCCTTCTTCTCCACTTTTTCTCTCCTTACCCCCATCCCCAACCCCCAGCCCTTCTTTTATGTCAAAGAGTGTCAGAAACATAGTGAGGAAACGGTAAGTTTTGACAGCTTTCTGGGCTTGTTGATATGTGAAATTAAACAAAACCATTAACAGGGCTACTTTTGACAATTTGGGGGCTTCTGCTCAAACAGCGATGCTGTCATGGTTGAAAGAAAAATCATTAAGACAAAAAGATTAGAGAGAAGTCTATGGCTTGAACTTGATCTATTGGCAGCCAAATGAGAGTCTGCGTTAACTCCATTTGGTAAGTGCAGAGTTGGCTTTAAATTAAAAAAAAAAAAAAGTCCCCTTCAAAGATGCCAGACTATTGACAATCTTATTTTTAAAATTTCCCTTGTGAAATGTTTAACACATTATTTGCCTAATTTTTCAGGATAATCCATTCTCTTGCAAACAAGGTAGCTCATGCAAAACCTGAAACAAAATGCAGTTCTCTCTTCCACTTCCCCCAATAAATGTTGGTTTGTTTGTTTGTTTTTTGCAAAGCCTTTTATTCTAAGGTCAAAATAGTGGGACACCAGAAGGAATACTGTCACAGCCCTAAGACATAGGATATTTGAGTCAGGTGTTTACTCCAGGAAAGACCTCAGTGTAAATCTTGAATGGGCTGCTTGGTGCATCTGTGCCTGAGCTGCAAAACTGTGAGGAAAGGACACAAGCAGTGGGTTCTTTGCAAGCCCTGGACTTTGCTGTGGTACTGTGGAAGTACCAGGATATTCTGCTCAAGACGAATTGCTCACAGGCACTTACAGTGCAGAGTCAAGCAGTACAGCAGGTGTCTTACTCTAAAAGCAGAGATTATCTGTCTCATCTACCCCAAGAGATACACAGACACGTGCATTTGCTCTCTTGGCAAAAAAAACCTGCCTATGGAATTAGATCCTTCAAACTGTTCTAATGGGCTAGAAAATAAATTATTCAAGCTTCAGTGCCTACATTTAGAATTGATCTTACAGTATGATAATCGAAGTAATCCCAAACAGCCCTGAATATACGCTTGTTGGTGGAGAAAATTATTCTGAAGTTACAGCTACACACTTAAAATACTGCAGGAGAAATTGACTCATTGTTCATGATAATGGTGCTGGCGTCTTTAAGTAGGGTTTTTTATTGGTTTTATTACATAGAAAATGCATCTAATTGAAGTTTCTCATACTGTATCTGATAAAGATCTAGTCATCAAACTTCCTCTTTCAGCCAAAAAAAATTCCTTGTGTTTTAAGAAATACACTGATAACAGAATCCAAGTGGAAGATATGACCAGTTGTTCTGCAGTTAAACTAACTCCCTTGGAGGATTTTTCTCCCCCAGTCTCTACATATTTAAGCTAGAAGGGCTTTCTCAATCCCACTTGCAGGAATATGCTTCCCCTGCCAAGTGTGGAGTTAAAGTACACAGTGAAAAAACCAGCATCTAAGTATCAACACCAGTGATGTGAACATTATCCTGCAAATGTTCTTGTAATATCAGGCACACATAAATTACTGCTGCTTTCAGCTAGATGCAGAGAGGGGGTGGAATGGAATACATACGTATATTGACAGGATCGAATGAATCAAGGATCTTACATGGAGAAGCAGGAGCACGGGTGTAAGGGCAGAGGCTGCAGTGCTCCACATAAACCCCTGGGAATGACCTGTCTGTGCAGCTGCTGTCTATCCTGGAGAGAGTGGCCACTTCTGGGAAACACCTTCAAACACACTCCCCACTTGTGGGGAACATTTTCCAGCAGGCAGTTCATGGCCATGAGACTACTGGAGCCCTCGCAGCCATCCATCTGCACCATGCCACCATGAGCAACTGAAAATTGCAGGTGGTGTCCCCCCACATGGATCAACTCTTTGGCAGAGCTCATGAGCCTTAAACTGGGAGTGTCACCTCAGTGTGACACAAGCCGCATTGCTTTCACTAGCCAGAGGTCTGAAATTTAACAAATATGGGATGGCAGAAGCACATTTCTAGATTAAAGAGTATTGAGGCTCTACAGCTCTGCAGTGTATAACTAAAGTATATGCACAAATTCCATCCAATATGGCCATGATCTGAGCTGTGTCCTTTTAGCAAGAATTTAAAAAGAACTAGGAAAAAAAAAAAAACCACTTGAGAAAAGATCAGTTAGTAAAGACCACACTCCTGGGAGTGAAGAGAGTGGAACAATAGCACTCCCTGAACACCAGTAAGGGATAGGAAGGTGAATAGAGGTTCATTATTCATTTTTCTTAAGACTAAAAAAGCTAGAGGTTGTTTGGTCTGCAGACTGAAAACCAATATAGTGAAGTACTTTTCCACAAACATTTAATTAAATTCTGGAATTTACTGCCACGGAGTTTTGTGGATGCTGAAATATATGCAGGTTCAAAAAGGGATTATGCAAATCAAACAAGAGCAAGGTATCCCAGCATTTCTCATAAATGATATTTTACTTGAAGGCTTTACAGGGGAAGACCTTAAACTGTTAATTGGAGGAGCTGATTAAAATATCTCATCTTTTTCCTTCTTTTTTCTTATATTCTCTCTAAGCATTCCTGAGCAACCATGACAAAAAATAGGGTAATCAGCTAGATAAAACTGTTTCAACATTATGGGGATTTGTTTGTTCTCCTTACATCCCCTCTTCCCCCCCTAGTTTAAATGTTCACTTAAAGTCTGAATTTGATTTTTTGCTTTTTGCTTGCTTGTTTGACTCGACATCAGCCTACTTTCAAAGACAGGGTTATAGATATAGACACCAATCAAGGAGTTAAATCCCTGTTTCTCCTTACCTACATATCATATCTTTAGTTTTGTATCAATGAATACATAGCTTATTTCAGTGTAAAATTTGAAGATCTATTTCAACCATTGAATTTATCTAATTTAGAAACAAATTCAAAATCCCTATCTCCCTCAGATTCACTGAACCTACAAATGCTATGTATTTCTTTTCCTATCAGCTTTCAGATCCTGTTCAGCTTCCTCTCTCTTGGGAAAGGGAAAGGGGTAACTGAGTAAAGCATAAAGCATTTCAAATGCCATTCTCTTCAGCTCTACATATAAGCAGTAAAAATTTAAAAGCTCTATGAAACTAGTTGTTTGGGCCTGCCATCCCACACCCTTTTCACTTTCCTTAAAAATTAGTTCTGAACACAAAAATCTCACATTGCTATATGGGCCATTATGTAGAAAAGCAGCAGCCAAGGACCACCAAGAGTTGCAGGCCTGCATCCCCAGCTGGTGTCAACATCATGACTGATGGGTCACCATCCCGAGCAACAAGAGCCAAGGATCCAGCCTGAATGTCCCACTGGACATTTTCTCCTGAATTAATATCCTGTCTGCCTCTCCTTCACAATGTGTCCTGTCAGTAGTGCAACACAGCACTCAATATAATTTCAAAGTAGGTGTGCCGTGCCATCTTCCATGAGCCTGAACTTGGCATCCTGCACAACAGGCAGGCAACTGTTACATGAACACAGGCAGCTGAGTGCTACAATCCCTGTGTTCTGCCTGCCAGCATGAAATTCACGCCCTCACTGCCCTCTAACTCCACTGTGTCTTGTCAAAGGTTAGAAAAATCACATATCAATAACTCATGCTGTTGTTTTCCTTCCCTTTAGACCCTTCTCTCCTACAAACAGGCTTTGTTTTAGTATTTTCCACCCAGTGCATGCGCCTAACAAATACTAAGTGATTTTATCAAGCTTAAAAGAAACTCTGAAGTCCTGTTTGTAAACTACATGGGCAAAGAAATATCATAAGAATGGCATTCCTTTTCATACTGTCAATAATGGGAACATTCAAAATGCTGCATTTTTGGTTATCCTGGTGCAGATTGAGCCTCAGGAACTTAAGCCCCAAGAAATTCATTATTCCTTCTCAGTTGAGTTCCACCACTAAATTGCAGTCTCATACAACTAAAGTAAATTTGGGGACAATTGAAGATGTCAAAAGACAGAATCTCATGCTGACACTCCACTAATGGAAAAGTGAATAAAGAGTCATTCAGGTAATCCCTGCTGTTTTATGAGTAGCATTCTCCTACACACTTGCTCCTCCAATTCATAGCTCGCTGTCAACTACAGAAGAATAGAACTGCAACATTTATGAGTTAATACCTCCAAACTAAAAAGTGATGGTTTCCCTTCATAGGTTCAAAATTCATTGAAACACTTAAATGTGTGCTGAATTGCATCCTTATTCAGCAATGCAATAAAAGAATGTGCTTAACTGCCATTGACCTTAATTAGGCCCTTTTGTAGTGCATTGAATTGCCCTGGGCTGCAAAGCTCTGTCGCTGAGGATGTAAAACCTGGCAGAAATAGAACAGCTGAGAATGACCTATTAAGGCAGCTTTGCTGATAAAAGATTAAACATAATAAAAGAATATTAAAAAGCGGTGATTATCAGTGTCAAAAGCATCTAATCTGGCTATTGGCTTAAATTATAAGTCAAAGATTATGAGGAAAGCAGTGAGTTAATGACAATTTACTGAAACAGAGGCAATGCATGAGTTAGAAAAAGAGAAGGATGCATTCACTATCACTACTCTTTTCAGGTTCTAGCTTCAACTGCTGCCAAACTGAAATTGTTACAGCTTTTTCATCTGCTCGTCAAATGTAATTTTTAAATCCACTTGGGATTCATAACAAAATAGATACAGTTGTGATGAGGAATACATGCATGAGGTCTGGAATCAGAATCCATCAAATAAAGACAATCGTTTAGCAAAGAAGCAGCAGTGGAAGAGAAGTGGGTGGGACCTGGAGTCTCCATTCTGTTCCATCCTTACAGCAATAAGTAACTTTTAAAATTACTTTGTGGCATAAACTGGGAAAAGACCAGATCTGGAGCTGTAGATGCAATTGCAATGCTGCTGTCACATACCTAGCACTCAACACTGAAAGCAATAGAAGCAAATAAAATTGCAAAGTTTGGGGGGTTGTGCAACACAAACCCTGTGATTTCGTAAAGGAGATTGCTGATGGAGAATTTTACTGAACCATTTGGTGAGATACTGAGAGAAGCTGCGAATAATAAGCCTCAAACAGTGACTCCAGAGGCCACAGCTTAGTTCTTTGGTTTAGCACAGATATCCTGTATTAGATAAAGTCCAGATTATTCAGCATCTTTAGCGTTTTTCTCTCCCCTGGAGGCAGTGGATGGGTTTAGAGTAAACTGTAGTGAAATAATGATGATATAAGTCCCATAAAAAACCAAACATAAATGAACAGGCTCCTTACAGAACACAAAGATGACAGAGATGGTCATTCTATTTCATATTACTTGAAAGTTTTAAAAACATGTTGTAACAAGCACAGTCTGCAGAAAAATAAAATGAAACCAAATTTTATATTACATGTTTAATCCATCCATAGAGGTATGTAGATAATACAAGACTGGTTGCTATAGAAACATCCATAGTGAACACAGAATCTATACCTGAAATGCAAAATAAGTTGTGAATTAAAAAAACCTGCTGATACTGTAAAAAAAGCCCCACTAGACAGCAGCTAAAGATGATGCCCTCCCTCACAAAAGCTTTAAAAAGTAAGTCTCCACTCTATAAACCAATATTTGATTAAATATCCTGAACAAAGAATCTCCTGCAGTGCCCAGTGGCAGAAGCGAAATTCTGGAAGTTGAGCCAGACCACAAAAAAAGCCTCTGGTTTCAGTCCTGGATTTCAGGGCAAGTAGTATTTCTCAACACACTGGCTTCTCACATACCAAGGCTGATTTTGAGCATTTTTTCTCAAGTCCCAAATTGTGCTGATTCCATTGTGATTTTCCTCATGGAGACCCCTACAAACATAATCTGCACAACCAGTCTTCTCCAATTCCTCTGGTAGCAATGCAGCTGTGCCACATTCTCTGCTCCCATTCAGCTTTCTGAAGTGTACTCAGCAGCCAGTGACAGAGTCAGGAAAGATGTATAGGGTCACTGTCAAACACTGCTGTCCACCCCAGAGCTGACAGCAGAGGGCTGGAGGTGAGGGTCAGTGGGAACACCAGCACTGCAGCACTTCTCTCCTCAGTCCCACCATCGATACTGGGCCTGAAACCTGCTCTTTCTGCCCAGGCACTGACACCACCTGAGGACAGACAAATACCCTGCATCACAGGAAACCCCTTCCCACTATTGTCTCTCTAAAAAGCACAGGAATCTGAGGCTGGTTTCTGGCCAGCCCAACTCTTTTTGATGAGCTCAAGCCTTGCTCAGGAATTGAGCCAGTTGTGAGCAGGGGCAGAAAGGTTTTGGGAAGCAGTAGGACTTGGACACAGTATCTCATCTCCTGAGGTTTAACTTTTCAAGGGGATGAGGAAAATGACCAAATTTGTACACCACAGCTGGCTTACAATGAGAAGTCTTTTTTAAACAGTTCCATCAATAAGCAACTCACATGGTCATAGGAAGGATTTCTGACATGTTCAATATTGATCCCCTGATCAATAACAGACTTGTGAACAATAATCACACCCTAATAGCCTCACATCAAAAAGCTCATCTTCTTTCACTGAACTCCACCAGAAAGCTAAGCAAAACACATTCTGAATCTTTTATGGATTCTTTTTAATGGCTTGTTAATATTATTTGTACAAGCAAACAAAGTATTTACTACCATCTCAACTGCCTAAATTCCATGTAATCAGTCCCTTGTAACAAAACCAGCATTACGTCTGAAATAGCATCTCTCACTTCAATAGCTCAAATGCCTTGTCAAGAAAGCTATTCTAATTGGGTAGGAGTACAAGAGAAAGCAAAGACTATTCCCTTGTTTTATGTTAGCAATTTTTAATGATTGTTTATTTATATTAGGCTTTGCTATGCAATAGCACATCTGAGGCTATTCATACACAATTACTTGTATCCCAAGCCACTTGCAAGCATGGGCAGTATGCCATCAGTAATGAATGCCACCTCAAATAATCTTTTTTTCTGCACTAGTTATCCCCAAAGGAAACACTACAGTCCCTTCTTATCACCAACCGAATATCTGCTACGGAAGCACTTCAGATCCTCTGGAATAAATGAATTAAACAGATCTGTGATCAGCAGCTTTGCTGCAACATGCAGACAGGAGAGACCACAGATCGCCCTGCCTGCATGTTTTGTTTTGTTTTTCTATTTCATGGATCTGAGGAAATGAGACTATGACATAAAAACAAGTGTAAACATTTCCTATGGGACTGTCCAAACAACGAGTTTACATTAAGGTCTCCCTCCAAGTATGCCTCTGGTCACATACTGCTGACACTTCTGAACTGCAGAATGTTTCTGGACTAAACATCTTCTTTTGTCAAAACACAGGAAGACTGCAAATATTTCTTCTGACCTTCAGTCTATATCACCAGTATTTAAACATGTAGGGTGGCATTCAAGTCACCTGACTTCTGATGCCAATGCTGTTAGTTGTGTCAATGTGATTCACCATGGTCTAAGCCTGAACAGCTTCCTGGACACCATTTACAGCATGGATCAGAATTCCCCTGACCACGAGGGCAGCCCAGATGCCTGGAGTTAGGGCAACTCATATCTCAGCTCAAATTCCCCTGCCCAAACTCAGTTTCACTTGTAATTGAAAGGAAATAAGCATCTTCAAAGTTCACTCCAGCCTATTCTAGAATATGCATCAAGGCCAAATGATTCTTTGGGAAACCTACTCTGAGCGGTAGCTGGAATGAACACCATGGACAGCAAAAAATCCCTCCTTACCCTGTTACCTAGATGAGAGAAAAGATGTTCTCTTTCCAAAGGTCAAATTGTGAAGCTTTACAATCCCCTCTGAGGTAATTCAGAAATTAACTCATCTATCCTTATTAATGAAAAGTACAAATTGCTTTATTTTATTCCTTATTACAAAAACATGCTAGCGCATAGATATTGAAGCCTCATGTGGGGTCAAATACACATAGAGAGCATGAAGAATCAAATTATCTCAGTTTAGCAAGTCCCAGCCAATGCTCATGGAAAGCATTCACATACACTTCCATTCTTGCACTGCCCCTTATGTGTATTATTGTTTAGTAACTCTTAACAAAGGTGCGTGACTGACGTGAATTTATAGCTTTTTTATTACTTTGCCCCTTCAGGTTATAAATTCATTAAACAGTTGTAGTTTATTGCAGTTTTATGTTTGTCAGTTTTATTTACACACTCTTTCTTGCCATAAGATAGGAAAACCTTTTGGGTTTCTGCAGATCCTCAATCATTCTGTACCAGGGCCTGAAATGAGATGGAAACAAAGTCTTCTGGCTCATCTTAAAATAAATGGTCATCTCAAAACTTCCTCAGCACATCCTTCCACCATAAAGAACTACTACATAAATATTACTTCATAAATTATATATCTTAAATTTTTGCACACTCACAGCAGTTTACCAATAAATGTTCTGCAATACCTGCTTAAAAAAACCCCTAGACATAAAATCATTGTCAATGATGATAAATGATTACAGCTTAATAACAGTCAAGCTGACAAAGCTGAAATGTCCACAGGGTGCACTGCAATTCAAATTCCACAGGTGAAATAATAAAAAGCTTTAAAATATAAATGTTCCTGCCTTCAGCAAAGAGAGGGAATGTAGAGAATGGTCTTGTGACACCAGGGTGTGTACTAATTCTAAAATGTCCCCCAAAACAAAATTCTGGAATTTCATGCAAATTTCGTAGGTAAGAGAATAACTGAGCTTCAGGGCAGAGATGATTGAATGTGATGTGCTGGGTGAGACAGATCTGATGAGAGAATAAAACCAGAGACAGACATGGGAGCACGATAGAAAAGAAAGGCAAACATCGAGAAGCATAACTTTATCTGAACAAGAAGATATTTTGGATAGCAAACCGTATTCTTGCCTTAACTACAAAATTAGCTTTCCTGGAAAGAAAAGTAGAAGGCAGCAGTGGGACCCTCAGTTTCAAATCTCTAAGTGAAGTTCACGTTAAAAATCATATCTGTCAATCAAGGGAAAAGTCTTATTTAGTAACTGATCATAAGGCCACTTGGAGTCTGCAGCTGTGCTGGAGAGAACCTGCTCACAATTAATGACCTGTAGCCACTCAATGCTAAATGACTGATTTCAAATTGTAAATAAGCAGTTCTGTATGAACAAAGTGTCTCTAGACTATTTCAGCCACCTTCATTCTCATCTCATTAACAATTTCACAGGCAAAACACAATCAAAGGGGCAGAGAGCTCTCATCTTCAGATGATGAAGTGGATCCCCAAGAAGCATTCACTTCAATATTATTCCTGGCCTTTCTCACTCTCAGAAGATGGAGTGAGCTTTACCTCACAAGTAAGAGCAGGAAAAGTCTGCCAGGACAAAAACAAGAAGAAACCACCCAGTTTTCAGTCTACCTCCTCTCTTTCCCTCATCCCTCAAAAGGTGTGACTGGCCAATAAAAAGATGCTCTCTCACAAGAGGCAGGTATCAAAAGCACACAGCTGAAAAGGGAGGAAAGGATAGCAGGTTGAATGAGAGTTCTCTAACAAAAATAGAAAAATAAAGCAGAAAAACATGAAGGAAAATCCCTTGAGTAAAGAGTCTTTACTACTTAACTATACAACCCTCTAGACTCAGTGATCTGTGTGAATGTTCCCTCTCCATCCCTGACCTTCATCCTGACATATGCTATCTCAGCAATTTCTGCTATTCTACAGAAATTCTGCATTTATCCCTAATTTGAAGACTTCCTATGTTCAGTGAACCAAGTCTGCTCTCTGGTCAATGACTGTGGTCTCTGACTTGCCTGTGCAGAGGGAAAGAAAATTGATGGGGCAAGGGGATAACCAGAGGATTGCAGTAGTGAAGCCAAGGGTTGGTATGGCCCAGCCAGAGAGGGGTGCAGTCACAGGGAGGACACTGGGGATTGGAAACACTTCCCCAGAGGAAAGCTCTGAAGGAAAAGGCAGCATTCTCAGACCCAGCATCTGCCTTCCCTTCACTGCAGCAGCACAGGGAGAGCTGATGAAAATATGATGTCATTGTACCCTTTGTTTTAAGGGAAAAAGTTGCTATTGGCAAGCTGCTGTCTGGGTAATTGCTTCCTTTTTGGTCTAATGAATCTGAGATTTGTTGTCAGCCTTCCAGGGGCAGTGAAAAGCTCATCTATTTTCTCCATTTTATCTGGATAAAATGGCCATGGGATTTGCTCAGTTAGGCAGCATTAGTGTGAATGATTACAAGGAAGTGCTAAAGCGCCACCAAGACATTCATGGCACTAACAGAGCTCTGTATTAGTCCTCTCTAATAAAAACTAGTTCTTATAAAGAATAATTATCCTCAGTTGTAATCTTTAATAGTTATGTCTGGTGCTAGCAGCTAGAGCTAGTTCCTGAAATAAATAAATACTTCTGTCAGGACCTCCAAGGAGCTGTGCTCAAAGTATGATGCTGTTCTTGGTGAGCTCAATGCTGCATCAAGGTCAGCTCACTTCAGGCTTTCTGTGTAAAACATCTTCCTGCTCTGCCAAGCCCAAGGAAAGCACAGTCTATCTTCCCCAACAGCTTTGTGAGTACCATTATGCATGTTCTATATGCTTACACAAACTCACACATTAGAAGAGACAGAGAAGAAGAGATTTTAGAGGGAAAGAGGAAACAGTTTGTTGCACAATGAGATCCTGTTCTGCAGAAGTGCCTTCCCAGCCACTGCTGCCATTGAAAGATGGTCTCATTTGGGACAGGCCTGAGTCTGTCACGCTTGCTTTCATTTGGTACAAAAGTCCAGCATGGCCTTTCAGGCAATATAACACTTTTCAGACTGAAGAAGAACAACCCCGACTCAGGCAGGAATCCTACTGCTTTGTATTACTATAAATAGATTAAAAGTCAGGTTATTTCTCTTTCAATCAAAATAAGCCAGCTGCCACAAGCAGCTAAAACATCCTTAAAACTCCAGTGCTGCTGATGGCACAATGACACGTGATACATAGAATACTGAACATATTTTGGGGCATTCCCCTAAAAGGACTTTTGACAAGTAAAACTTTTGGCTTCCCTCATTGCTGAATTGACTAAACAAGCATATCCTTATCTTAAAGCCAGCTAAAAATGGGAAAATAATTCTGACAAAGGGGACAAGAAGAAAACTTCCATGTCTCCTACCTGAGAGCTCCCAGAAAGCCAGGTTTATTGCAGACACAATCTACTCATAATAAAACTTTGCTACAGGGCAAGAAAACCTACCGCAGAGAAATAATTTCTCTCTGCAAAGCATCTGCTTGCTGACTTTATTGCTGTTGCCATCTTGAACTGCAGAATTAAATAGTGGCAATATTTGTATGAAAAGGAGGAATGCTCAGCACTGCCAATTAGAAAGGGTTCCCCTCCCTTTACATCACCCTCCAAATGCCCTCCTTTGTAAAATGGACCCTCAAAGGTTCTAGCAGGAAAAGAGAGATCACCACTTCTTCAGGTGCCTCTCAATGTATTGACATATTCAACAGTTCTCCACAGAAGCCATGGCAGAAGCACTTGGACGTAGGGTTAAACAGAAGGCAAACCCTTCTGCAAACCCAAGGCATTGCCTTTTGCAGAGCAATGGCCACAGGGAAGTGGGAGGCTGTTCCAGCTCTGCAGCTGGAGTGCTGACCAAAGAGCACTCATAGCCTGTCCCCAGACCTTAGGGTTATTATGCTCTGGGACATGAAAAGACTGTTTTGTTGCATCCTGTGCAATATCCAGCCCCAACCATTAAACTGTACCTCCACAAATGCTTGCTGATGGCACTGCCTAAAGGAATGCTGACACTTGGGGGCCACAATGGCTTACCACCACTCGTCCCACAGCAAATAGATTGATGCAAAGCCAGCCAAAATCCTCCTAGCATAAACTGGGAGAAAAATATAAGCCAAGCAAGAGATAGAGGGGATTTGCAGCAATTCCAGTCTCATCTGGCCCATCTGGGATACTTCAACATGTTTAGCTCTGAGGACACAATTTCTATGTGATGACAGATGGGCAGTGAGAAGGAAGAATCACTTTACACATAATGCCCTGTACCAAGACCTGCAATCCACCTTTGTGATATCAGAGCAGTTTTTACAAGCATGCTATTCACAGCTAAATTATACATACGTACTGCTCCATGCCGCCCACCCCCATGGTGTCTTCTGTGGCAACAGCAGATGAGGAATTTGTGAAAGACTTTTTCCATTCACACACTTTCACACACTCTGTTCTCCACTTAGAAAAGCTGCCAGTGTGGCAGGATTAATATAGATACAGAACACAAAGTTTAGAGCTCACTAGGTAGACTTTGGTTCAATGAAATTCCCTTGCCCAGATGTGCAGCTGCTCTATAATGAGTATGTGATAGAATTTGAACATGCACAGGAAAGTTTATTCAATCCTAATTTGCTATTGATGGCCTCTGCTGTCTGTGTAATAATGGGGTAAACCTGCAGCCAGGCAGAGCAGATGAGAGACAAAGAAATAAACTAGTTTAAGTCTGTCTGGTCTGCAGTAAATATCAGATAAAGCCACTTGTGATACAATAGGAGTTAAGGGAAGGGGAAAAGAATTGCTACAAGAAGCAAATGCAAAAAGAACAAAAAGAAAAAGCTCATGTATGTGCCCTCATACATGCCCATTCACATGTGCATGGTGTATAATGCATACCCCTAAAAGGGTATCCTATCTCCAAAACTCTGATGTCATTTAAAGTGTTCAAATTCCCTACAGGCATGAGTCACATTACATAGCCAAACCCAGCTCCTACAAACAGCACTGACTTCTAAGCAACTATGCAAACATGCAGAACCTTTCCTGTATGGTTTAAGTCCCCTTTTCACCCAATATGTAGGGGATATAGCATCTAGTAATGCAGAAAAGCAAAATACAGACCCCTTAAATGTCTTCAATTAAAATTCCACCCAACTCGTGAACTTTCTGCACAAAAGCCAGAAACAAGTCAGCAGAGCATTTGGAGCAAGATCAATGGTTTGGAAAATTTGGTCAACTCATACAATCACACTCTGTAAATGAGAAGAGTCTGAAACAGCCAGAGTGTCTCTCCATGGGGAGGAGCAGCAGCAACATGAAGTGCAATGAAGCTAAAATAATTGAATCTCTTATTTTTGTTTTTAAATTCCACTTTCTGAGTTTGCTGGTGAAGAGTATCAATTCAAAACAGAGGAGCCATTTATAATGCTGGGTGTAAAAGCCACAGCAGGCCTGGCTATTGATACAAGTTTTGTCTTTTGAAAGAATCCTGCGTGGATTAGTCTGAGCATTGGTACAAAATGAAAGAATAAGGCAGTTCTCTCTCTTTTCTTATGTTATCTTCCCTTGCTGTTTCAAAGCAGGTGTGAAAAACTGACACACATACAAATAGCTTATCTGAGCCAGCCAGGGAGAACAAGTATGAGGAATGAAGCTTTTCGGTGCTTTTCACCAACTTTGCCTCTGGCTGAATTACTGAATCAGAAGGAGAGGAAGGGAGGAAAAGCCCATATTGCCCTTTCAGGTCTCTTTTGTATCACGTGGCAAAACCTTGTAGCTGAGGCCTTAGTTTTGACTGACATGGCAACAGTGACCATTCTTACAGAAATTCTGACTGTAAAATTTTATTACTGAGATTAAACATACAGTTTTTAAAGATGGATGCTAAGAAAATAACTTTTTGTGCATAATTATGTGTCTATCTTACTCAAGGCCATGCTCCCTGCCCTCTTTTTTGGCCATGAGCTATTCCTAAACTTCCTCTGATTTCACAGTTCTGGCTCAGGCTCCCAGCCGCTTAACCTTAGCAATGCTTTATGGTCCTAACAACACTATGTAGTATTTTCAAGGCAATCTTATTAAAAATAAAAGGGTGACACTGGAGACAGATTTCTTAGCTCTGAAGGAAACTTCCAGAAGGTCTTTCTTTCTTCCTCCTGTCACTGCAAACATTTTCAGCTGGTAGGGTTATTTTTCAGATGTAGAAATGGGTTCTGATAACTGAACTGAGACAGACTCCTCTGAAGATTTTATAACAAATACTCCCACCACCACACAAATTCTTGTCATTTTGAATACAGAACCTACCTGTACATACATATGCAGTGTTAAAATGTTTCATGACTATTTACTGCTTGCTATAAAAGTGGACAGGCCCATAAATGCTGCTGTGCTTCCCCATAGCAGGGCAGAGTCTGTTCAGCCTTGGCCCACCTTCTCTTTCAGTTGAGGAAGAGAGAAAGAAGGAAATAATCATGTGGGTTTATTCCTAGCTTGATTTTTCACTATTGTTGATTCTACTTCTTATTTCATTCTCCTTCTGGAAAGAGAACAATTCAGTAAAGGAGGGCACAAGGGTTCTTCTTTTTGTTGTCTCAACAATGGCATTTAAAAAAATAACAAAGAAACCCTGCCAAAACTGTCAGCTCACAGACTACTGCATGAAAACAAAACAGGAAGAGAATTCACCCAAAATTAGAGCTAACTTGCAGCTTTTCTCTGCATGCCCAAGTTTTGCCACCCAGTGTGTCCAAGGACAGACACCAGTGCCACTGAGCTGTGGACTCCAAAGATTGAGGCTTCACATGAAGGAAGATCTAAAGCTGAGTGAGTCAAAGGTCCTTTCACAGACTTGGAAAAGCTCTCGGCCATTCAGTAAATGCCATGCTCTCAAAAAACTCTGATGGTGTAGTATGGAAACCAACAAACCTGAAATAACTCTGATATCCTTCAATACTTAACATACAAATTAAAAAAAAAATGCAGCAGATAGGGGACAACAAGCAAGAGAAAACCCATAAAACACGAACCTGATCTTCACTGTGCACATATGGGCAAAAGAAAAAAGACATACCTAACTGGCAAGAAGTTTCACAGGCATAAATCATGCAGCTCCATGGTCTCATCAAATTTAGGTCTGGCACTGATGCTTATAAGCTTCTCTTCACTAAAAGTTTTTGTTCCAGGCCTGTATCTTTTACTTTGTCCATCTAAGTCAGCAGCTCCCAGTTGTACAAATGAGCTTTCCTTATCTGATCTTCTTGGATGTTTCCCTACCATCTGCAAATACAACTGCCAACTCTTGGATGTTCTGCATCCTGTCTGATTCTTTCATCCCACCTGCATCTTCCTTACAGCATCACTCAGCTTCCCTTGCCCATTGGGAAAGCATTAAAAAAAACCCAAAAAAACCAACAAAAAACAGGGGGGAGGGGGAGGAACGCAAAATAATCCAAACCTTTGCATTGTATTTAATTGCTTTACTCAGTTAAAATACGTACCTCATTCTGGACAATTGCAATCCTTAATACTCTGGTTACACCTTTTCTATCTCTTCTCAAAGGATTTGTAGTGATGGTCTGCCAAAGAAGGATGTTTACTTGTTGCTGTACTACTTAAAATCCCTTTGTCCCAGTATATGACAGTCTTCACCAAGTAATCCTCCACATCATACATTAAGGGAACCTTGTCTGTCAAAATTACAAAGGAAGACAATCGAAGCTGACAGCATATGTTCTCCCAACAACACCTGCTATCAATCAAAAGGCTGTCAAGCAAATGCAAAAGATGAAACTCCTGCCCTTCATAGTGATCACACGTGATGTAAGGGACTGCTATCCCTGAAATACTCATTTTTGGGAATTCAGAGTGACCAGCCCACAGTAGCTGGTCAATGGTATATTTTGACAAAGCACTTCTCTAGACTTCCTTGCTCTGCCCAAAAGGCCACCTGCAGACAGATGCATAAATCAACAGATCACAGCAGAGATGTTCTACCAACAGTCTGGCCATGCTCACACAACTTGCTATTTTGTCATTTGATGGGTGAGGGTGCTCATGATGAAAATCCCCTCATCCCTCTTGTTGCTCTTCAAGTTTCTCTACTTCTAATGGTTTCATCTGAAGAGGCAAATCAATCTAAGCCTGAAGGATCAACACATCCTGTGTGCTGTGCCCTTCTCGATCTATGTAATAACTCCAGCTTTTATAATTGAAAACAGATGACCTTACTTCTATTAAAGCTCCTTTTCTATTAATTATTCATCTGTCTAAATTAGAAGTTACTCAGCTCATGCAGTAAAGCAATCCTATGTGTTGCAACACCACCTCCCTGCTAAACTAATGACTCACTAATAAAGTAGGCATCTGCCATTCAGTTATAAGACTTAATTACTTGAGGTAAGCCCAAGAGGTTACCTGTCTTCACTTATTGTCTATTCTAAAGTTCATTTTTCAGGTCCTTTAATAATTTCCACTAGCTGATAAAATTACAGTGGATGCAAAGGTTAACCCCATGCCTGCCTAATGACTTCAGTATCCCAAGATGTTACATCTTCAGGAAATTATGGTTGTGGTTGTGCAATTCTAGTGGAAGGACTAAAGTGATTGTGGTGCACGATGGGACAAAGGAGTGATGAACATCTGGCAACTTTGCACAATACAATAATAACTAGTCAAGTGAAGGGATAGAGCATGCTTCAGGATTAGGAGCAATTTTCCTCATCAGCTTTTTCTGGTAGTATTCGCTCAGGGACATTCAGAAAGCAAAATCTGTGATTGTGATTTCTGAGAAACAGTGGTAAGCACAGAAGTATCCTGCTGACATTTTCTATATCCAAACTACCATCTTCTGGAAGGGTTCAACCCTGGACCATTTCTCAAACAATTGGCTAATAGCACAAGATATCTCAGTAAGGGTTTCAGAGCACCAACAAGGAAAACAGGCTTGCAAACAGTAGCATCATATCAGAGAATAAAGCCCAAACATATTTCGATGCCAAATGGAAAAGATAGCAGGGAAGGAAAGACTCCAACCCACTGCTCCAATAGTATTTCTAGTACAGGCCACAAAGAGCTCTCCAAGTAATTTTGTGAAAATGAAATACCACTGCTGTCTTGTGGTTTTGGGGAGGGGGTTGTTGTTGTTTAAACAGAATATTTATGAAATGCTTTTGAATTGTTATTGCTCATTGTGGGATGATTGCATTTTACTGCAGAGCTGTATGAGATGTGCTTGTTCATTGATGCACACGGTACATACATTGTCATGCAGTAAGAGACCACAGCAATTACCAAGCCCAGTTCCCTGTCTCTACACTACAGACAGGGCCATGAAGCCTGATGTAGGGCAACCAATGAATATGTAACCATACCACAGAATAGAAATATACCTCACTCCTCAATCTTTTCTACAGGTTAGCAAAAGAAACATGAATTGTAATGTTGTAAACCTATTTCAAGTCTGCAACTCTTATGGATGCTGCTTCTGCAATCATGGTCAACACTGCACCAAAACCACCACATTAGCAAAATTCATTTAACAGTACAAGAAAACTAAGGGAAGAAATGTATTCCACAGGAATCACATCCTTATTATCCAGAAGGAACCCATATTTAGCTCTGATGTTTCAAAGACACTTGCTAAATAATTAGAGGAAGCTTTGTATGATGACAGGTTTCTTTAGACCAGCCTCATCGCTGCAACAGCAGCCCCAGGTGTACATCACAGCGTATCAATAAAAGCAGGCATGGCTGCAGAATATCACCAACAGGCCAGCACCACCCCAAACACTCAGTGAGTACAGTTGGCCAGTAGTTTCGTTATCTTTTAAACCAATGACTCCTTAAAAAACCTTCACAGTCACAAATGAAAAAAGCACCTACACCATGTTTGAGATTTGTATTATTGTACATATTTGGGGGAAAGAAAAGATAGAAAGATAAAGTAGAAATGGAAGAAATAAACAATTGGGTTTCTTGAATCCTACTCTGGTATCTTGTCTACAAACCTCTCCTGCCTTCAAAAAGCTGTAGCTACAGGCTTTCTCAGCATGAAACAGGCTGTCTCCAGCACACCCTGAGCAGGGTAAAAATCTGCACAATATAAACTTAAGGGAGGAAAATCAACCTCTAAAATCCTTTTACCAATGAAGATTATGTAAGCCCAGAAAACCATTATGTTGCAGGGGTTTGCCAGCTATCAGCTAGATGGAAGCTGAATGGGAAGCAAGCTAGTTAAACTGACACAGATAATGCCAAACATTGATTTTTTCACTAAATTGTTGTCCACATAAACCCTAGTATGGACATTCTTGAATTGGTTTAAAATTGACTTATAATGATTGAGCATATGCTGAGTCTCTATTGACTTAGGGTTGTGGCCACAGCAGGGAAAAAAAAGAAAAAGTACTTGTGTCAGAACACAGCAACACATCCCATGAAACATCATAACAAGAAGAACAAGGTTGTCCAATACATGCCCTTAAAAAAATCAAGGTTTGAAGATTAATCACAGACAAGAGATAAAGCCAAGTGGATGCTCATGTGCAAAAACATCACAATTTTATTTTAAAGAAAATCACCCATTTTATCTGGATGTTACTTCTCCTAAACTAGAGCTGGGAAGCCAAACATGCACTCTTAGCCCCAGCTATTTGCTTCATTTTGTCCACTTTGTATTTACTGGATAATCAGTGTTTGTTCTGGCAGCTAACATACTCAGATGAAGGACAGGGCTTTGTAAAATGCCGTATTCTAACAATTCCAAGTGTTGAGACACCAGGATATGCTAGCACTGACTTAACATGCTTTGATTGGCAGTTGTGCTGCAATGGACAAAGCCCACTTGTATCAGAACATAACACCAAAGCCAACTTTACAGCTCACTTCCAGAGTCACCACAAAAGACCTGTGTCTCTCATCAGGGTACACAGTAACCTCTGTTCCAGCACTGGACTCCAAACAATGGCTCAGAACAGGAATGGCACCTTGACTGCTCAGGAGTGGTGGCTCAGGACCCACAGGCTACTGCTGCATCCTAGAGCAACATAAATCATTTGTGCAATGGTTGTGCAGCATTGGAAAAGAGTTGTGCAGAACCCTGCTCGCCTTCCCTGGAATCAGAGCTGGAATATCTGCATTCTCAGAGGGAAGATTTAAAGGCAGGTAAAGATAACGAAGAACCACTTTACTGTGCATGTGAACAAGCACAGGAACAGATTGCCCAGAGAGGGTGTGGAATCTCCCTTACTGGAGATATTCAGGATCTATCTGGACACAATCCTGAGCCATGTGCTCTGGGGTGGTGTTGCCTTTTTGCGCTGGAACAGAGAACACACGGGTTAGGGGGAATAAAAGGGTATTTATCGAAAAGGCCTCCAAGGCCACACCCTGGCAGCCACAGTGCCAGCGTGTGGCCCCTGCCCTGTCCGAGTGGCTCCCAGGTGGAAGGAAAGAGAGAGAGTCACATGATTTTACACTCTTATAAACTCTGGCCATCCAATAAACAGTTTCAATTTATAGGATGTCATCTGCCTTTTCTCCTGGCCGAATTGTCCTCTTCTCATATTGTTTATACTCAAGGCCTGGAGCCTGAAGACAGCTGTCCTTGAAGTCCGCAGCTGGCATCAGACTGCTGTGTCTTCCCCACTCCAAGCACCACAGAGCACACCCACGCAGAACAGAAAACTCTCAGATCTCAAGGCATCAGTGGCCCTGCTTGAGCAGAGAGGCTGGGCTGAACCAGAGGACCCACTGAGATCCCTTCCAGCCTGAGCCATTCCGTGACTCTGGCTGTGGATCAGTGTGAGTTTACTAACTGACAGACATGCTCTGTGCTGAAACTTATACAGAAAGGAAAAAAACCCAGGCACTTGTATTCATTTTCCACTGCATTCAGTGGAAAAACCATTACAAACCTGCATCTTGACACAGACCTAGCCATTCAAGTTTGCACATTTCTTTTTGACTTTGAAATATCCTCTATGCAGATGTATTTGCCTTCACAATTGCAGATGCAAAATTAAAATCTTCTTCCCCTTCCCTGGACAATCATTTTTTTCCTCTATGCACAGTTTATAGGAGCTTACTCTTTGATAATTTTTTAATAACTTGTGTTGTGTCTGGCGCTTTGGGGAGTGCCTGTGACAGAAAGCACTTTATTACTTCTCTGTTTGAGTTCACTGCAGAGCACTCGCCAGGCCTTATGAGTGAAAGGACAAATCTAGGCAGCAATTTAATCAAGAAGTGATTGAAAAATTAAAGGTGGCGGTGATTAATACGGATTTAAGACTTCTTTTGTTTGAATGGGTTTTAGCTAGAGAACACGGCAGTTGGGCTTTTAATGTTTTTTTTTTCTCCTCTGAAAGAGAGAGAGGATGAGAAGGGAAACACAAAGGAAACCTCTTTAGGCAGATCATTTCTCTCCTTTTAGTATTCAAATAAAAGCCAAGGGAAGAGGTTACACACAGTGCATATTATTATCCTTTGGTAGATAATCAAGTGTAATTTCAGCAATCACAATACACCTCTGTGTATAAGCAAAGATCCAGCCATAAAAACTCCATTTGGACCAGCACCAGAAGGGAAAATTTCTGCCCAAGAAATAAATGAATCTTGACACCAAATCATCAACCTGGCTTACGAAGAAATAGATACCTTTTAGTAACCATGAGCATACACTAAACATACACAGAGTGAGTGTGTTTTACATTTGAAACAGAGGAACCAAGATCTTTGAAAGCTGTTAAGAAACAATGAAGGAATAACCTGCTAGACAGTCACACAAAATTAATCAGTGTCCACATCTGTGTTTGGTTAAAGAAGGAAGGATCTCTACAGCTAGAGATATATGTGGAGAAACAGACAGACACATACTGGAAAATCTGGGTATGCATTCACTCACCTTGCACCAATTGCAACATTAAAGGAGGTGGAACCACCATGGTTTAAAACCAGATTTCACATCAAGTCTTTGCATGGCAAAGCATCTACATCCTTCAACTTAGCTAAAATTATAGAGAAGCCAGAACTTTGATAAAACCATTTTGTATTGCCCCTGTTTACAAATTACAAATTTAAATCTGCAGAGTTAATTCATATTAATCTGGCTCAAAGCTGTTATGCTTAACATAATTGTAAACAACTTCTGCATGCCCTTCTAAACAGTTTAACAGTTTATTATACTTTAGATCAACTGAGAAATAGGGACAAGCCAATATAAGAATGGAAAAATTTCCTTAATGATGAATACAAAAAAAAAAAAAAAAAAAGAAAGGGAAAAAAAAAAAAAAAAAAAAAAAGGAAAAAAAAATCTTAGCCAACCTGACATAAGCAGCAAATTATATGATACTGTCCTTAATTTCTACCCTGCAATAAGTAGCTGCTGTCTAGGCATCTTTACAAAAACATCAGACACAGCTCATCTTCCATAAAGTGCTGAAAAACTTAAATAGAAGACACAAAAAGCCACAGCAAACAAAGGAGATTATTTGTGGAAAATTAACCTTGTTATAATAAAAGCCTTCTCTGTAAAAGGATTACCAGAGTTTGCACTTCAACTAATAGACTTATTTTCCCCAAAAGACATATTTTTTTCCCTTTTTCTCTTTTCATATTTGGCCAGAGTAGGTGATTCATATTTTCCCCAGCTGTCTCTTGATCCCATACACAGAAAAACATCATCATAAGAAGTTACTTGGAAAAAACTCCAAAGTCCATATTCAAAGCACTTAGATAAATAAAAAGTTACCTACTGGTTCTGAAGAGAAGTATGTTTGTTTGCAACAAATGATTTTTGCTAGCTAACTTATACAACAGTGTGGTTCCCAAAGGGTTCACATAATTTAAGTACAGGATGTCTGAAAGAGTGGAGGAAGGTGGATACCTGATTTTCCAATCCCACATACCCTGAGGCACAAGCATAATTGCATTAGAAAGTAGCTTTGCCAGAAATGAAAACAATTAAAGCACAATACTTTCTTTTTCTGCTTACAGTTAAGAAGGGTGGTTTGATTTTTCATGCATACCCACACCAATAAATGTAAACAAAAACAATTCAATGAACCCTGCTTGAAAACACAGGAACGACATACTGCCATGATACGTGTACACTGGAGACACTGCAGAGTCAGAACTAAAGATTTGCCAATTCATTGGCAAAAGAGCTCCCAATTTGATCAGTGTTCTTCAACCATTTTGTTAAAACTGTTTAAATCAACACTTTTAACATGGAGAAGAGCTGTGAGCTGAAATTCAGAAGAAACCCAGACATGGGTACAAACTCTCTCTGAGAGTGCTGGGCTTTCTCCTCTCTTCCACACCCAAGTGTCCAGTGAGAGGCTCAAATAAAACATCATCTGTTTCTGCTGCTCATGGTTAAGGTTATTCAGAACAACAACTCCAAAATGCAAGACTCAAATACTTCAAACACAATTTCATCACATAAAAGATCCTGACAGAGCCTGGGAAGACGGGGGCCAAGGGAAACACAGACACCATCTAAAGAATAAAATGTATAAAGAACAATCTGTGGTACAGGAGCAGAGAAGTACTAATCACAGCAATGACCAGGATTCCTTTAAAGCCCTTTAGCCCAAAGTCTCCTAGGCCAATATTTTCTGGAGTGGCCTCAAGTTTTGTGCGATATCAATGCTTTCCAAAAGCAAGTTTCATAAATATCAAGCACTTTAGCTGATGTCCAGAGATGCCTTACATGACCAGCATCTCTGAAAATCTTGGGAAATGTCTGCCTCCTAATGCAAGACACTTCTGAAAATGCTAGACTGCTCTTCTCTTCATGTCAGTCTCTCCATATGCAAATTGAGAACGACAATATCTCCCACCATGAGGGATAAAAGGTTGCTCTTTACAAAACTCTTTTGAAAAGGGAAAATAACCAACACTATAAAGAAGAAAAACCATCATTATTGGTGTTCAGATGCCCCATAACAATACAGCCCACTTTCAACACCTGCAGGAATGTGCTAAAAAAAAAAAAAAAAAGAATGATGAAAGATGCAGATTTGGTTTAGGGAGAACCACAAACAGTTACAAGGAAACTCAAGGTCTTATTACTGCCACTGCAAAAACATAACTGCCTTATAAGTATGCAGTGGCAACTTGCCAGCAAGTGTAGAAATTTCTTTTTGCTGCTGAATCACAAAGGCTTGGAAACTTCTAGGACATTTAATTTCCTGGCAAATTGCTCGAACCAGTTACCTATAGAGCATTACCTCACAGCCTCTGATATGCAGTAACTCCACAAGTCTGCTGTCACACAGAGCTACAGACCTCACATTAAAGCACTGCAGAGTATTAGCACTTTACTTTTCTGCAGTCAACCTTCACCTTTAATGAGATTTTTCTTTTAACCACTGCTTCCTCCTTCTCCTTCCACCTTTGCTTTGCAGGACAGCAAGCCCAGGCAGCATGGATTGCCTGACACGACGCTTTAGGTGTTGGTCCTACTATTCCTTTACACAGCAGTTTACTGTGCCCATGCTGGGTCTGCCAACCCAGCAGCAACTCCACTGCTCTTCAGCACAGCCCTGCCAAGAGCTGATGTGTCCTCCCTGCCTTCTCTTGCCTTTCTTCCTGCTCTGCTCAAAACGAATCTTCTGTCCCTGCTGCCCAACAACCTTTCCAGCCTCTACAGGTCAAGGAGGAACCACGTTGTTAATTCCCAGCCCAGCAGCTCCCATTACTGCCCCAGTAAGAAAAACTACAACTAATGTACAGCACACACTGTTACTATCAGCACTGCCAATGCCAGACTGCTGTGCTTCATGTATCATTCATCAGCTTCTTAATGTGCAAACCTCTCTGCCGCAGCTCTTTTCTCTGCACTAAAGTTACCTGTGGGGACAAAAAAGTATCTGTACAACCTCTACTTTAAATATCAAGGCTACACCTAAATTTCTACATGTCTGTTGGCTTCAATTTACCATGACAATAAAAGCATCAGCAGTGTCCCCATGATCACGAGGTCCAAGAGTGGACAGAGCCACAGCAGGTCACAGGCATTTTAGGCCATGCTGTCTCATAGGAAAGCTGTGGTTTTACTACCTGCCGCTTAATTCTGCTAAAAAAACCAAAATCCTTCATAAAAGCCTGAAGCCTCAAAGTCTTACTGTCAAGATACACAGGGCAAAGAAGAGAGAAATGCACTTCCAGCACCTTGTTCTGTGTTTTTCCAAAAGCTCCAATGAAACAATGGCATCATGCAGAGTTACTGCATATCTGTCCTGCACAAAGACCATCATGACCTTTGAACTCTTTTTAGTCTTTTGTAAAGCCTCAGACTGCTTTTGGACACTTCCTAACTGCTGTTTTCTTTCTACCTGCCTGTTCCTCCTCTGTCAAATTGCACATGATCTTCATGTCTACATGCACAGAGTATTCCCTTTCCCTTTAATTGCAAAAGCCTGGAGCTTCCTCCTGTTCTTCATTTAACCCCTCTTTCACATCTCTTCCTCAAATAAATTTTCTCCAAAAGCCCTACGTATTCCATCTCTCTGCTCCCAGCTGCAGCAGAAAATTTTAGGTTGTGGGGTGATGAGAAAAGGGAAGCTTTGCTAAATCCTTTCTCACCCCTACATCACACCTTTAAATTTCCACCACTCCAGGATGAGCACATAATATATTAAAACTATTCAGTATTTATTCACCATTAATAATACCTCATGTGTTCTTACTAGCTGCTTTCAGAAAGCCATACCTGGCTAGGATCTATATCCTCTGGTGCCCAGCTGGCCAGAGTAGTGGTTAATACAGCAGCTCTTCCAGATACTAGAATCTAGTAGCACCAGCACCACTCTGTAAATATTAGACCAAATAGACCCACTGACACTTCCTTGTGCCACCCTATTGCAGAAGCAGGGCCAATTTAAAAGAGACTCAGCTGGAGATCCATGGATCAGAAAGCACTAGCAGTTGAGAAAGTAAAGGTACAAACAGACAAATTACCCTATAAAACATACCAGTGCTCCTACTCCTTCCTAATTTAACCAGTAATGGTGTGCTTTTAGCAGTGCAAACCTCCAAATTACTCTTTTTCAGTCTCTTAATCTGTCCTGGTTCAACCTCCCCTCACCCTTTGCTTTATAATTGTAAAGCTCAGTTGTTTTGGCTTGCACTTGACTTTAATATTGATGTGTTTGTTGATGCCAGCTGAGGGCAAGAAGCAAGACTCTTCCCAAGCTAAGGCAATTTCTCTGTTTCTGCCTCTTGTTGTATAGCCTGTTTCACATTTTCCCTGCAGCAAGTAACTGTAAGAAATGTTCACACAACAACAGGGTGGGACAAAAAGCAACACGAAAAAGTAACATGACACCTATTTCTACACTAATGAAACAATTACTAACTAATCGGAACCAAGCAAACCAAGCAGGACGCAAATGCAGGGAAACATTTTTAATAAAGCTTCCTGCTCACTCAAGTGGCAAAGAGATGTGTGGCTTTGGAAGGGTAAAACAAACATTTACGGTAGGTTGTAAAAGAGCGCATTGGTTTATGAGGTTTTGCCCTTGTCCTGACACTTCTAATTCAGGCCATGGTTACAGTTCAGTTTTATGTCTAGAATGCAAGAGCTCACTGCCTTCTTTCCTCCTCAGAGCCCAACAAATTCAAGTGCGGGAAGGCCAGAGCCTAACAAACAGCCAAACCCTCTTCCCCAAGCTCTCTTCCCCTTAAAGGGTTGCTATATGAGCTGTGATGGGACACAGCTGCCCTAAGGCACACAAATGCTGCAGGGTTGTGCTACTCCTGAGAAGAGAGTTTTTCCTTCTTATCTTTGCTTACACTACATGTTTCAAGAAGGAACCTCAAGTGAAAACTCCACTTGACTAGAGATTTTAAAAACTGAAGTCACGTAAATTACCACAAGTGATAAAACAGGACAAGAGGAAATGGCCTCAAGGGCCACCAGAGGAAATTTAGATTGGACATTAGGAAAAATTCCTTCACTGAAAGAGTTACCAAGCACTGCCCAGGGAAGTGCTAGAGTCACCATCCTTGGAGATATTTAAAAGACCTGGTGTTTAGGTACACAGTTTAGTGGGGGACTGGATGACTTAGAGGGTCTTTTCCAATCTAAATGATTTTATGAAAGCCATATACACTTGCAGCAGGCATAGCAATACTTGAAAGGCCCAGAGCTGTTTCAGGCATGGAAATGAGCAGATGAGAAGAGTTTCACCCTTTGGACCCACTGAGCTTTGTTCAACACTGAGCATGCAGAAAAGCTTATTTCTTTGCTGCCAGCCATCCTGCACCTGAAGGATGGAGATGCCACCAAGAAAGGTCCACAGGAAAGAAAAAGTGCACTATTTTATAGGCAGATGGTCTAAGCCTGGAACTGGATCTAGGCTGAGCATATGGTTCCCATTACATATGTAAGAACCAGATACTGCCCACAGGGAGAAAGGTGACTTAAGCCAGACTAAGAATACTTCAATGCCACTGAGTGATTCTGTGCCCCGTGGAGGCAGAGTTCATTTTAGGCAATTATCTCATGTGCTCCCTACCAAATGCTCTCCTCAATAATGATGGGCTACAGTCCATAATAATAAAGACAATGAAAGTGATCTGGACACTGGAATGATTCCAGGAATAAATTCCCACCTTCCCAAAAGCTGGAACAATCTAGCAAAGAAGGTATCACACAGCACATATGGCATGCCAGGAGGGGAGAGCTGGAGTCAATCTATTTTACCACTTACAAAGGATAAAAGAAAAAGAGCAAGAAGAAGCTTGTAAGAAAAACACAAAAGAACATTTCACATTATTTAGGATAACCTATTGGGCAGGGCAGGTATGAGGTAAGCACTGTCTTTGCATCCCCTCTTTCCTCTAAAAACAACGATCATTTTTAGACAGCAAGAGAAGTTACCAGTTCCTTCAAGCATAGACTGAAATAGAGATACATGTCTGATTCTTAAGAGGAGTTTTGTTTCTGTTGCTAATGGATGCTAAGTTATGTACACTGCTTCTCTGTTCAGATCAGAATTCTTAACATCAGACAAGGTTCCAGATCTCTATAGTTCTTCTTGCCTCTACCAGGCTCTAAGAAAGTTACAACACCTTTGGCTCTGCCTGAGCACATATGTGTAAGTGAAAACAAGGAGATGATACATCTGAAACTGATAAAAGATGCATTAACTTGCTTTGCAGAAAATTGGCTGATTTCCTTTTGTACCATGTCTGAACACCTTAATGCCAGGAGAACAGCAAGAGCACACAGAGATCATACCAGGCTTAGATGCAGGAGGAAATCAATGTCCATGTTCTGCCCTGGCCAGCCACGGGGAGCCACGAGAGGCGATGCGGCAGCCAGCGGGTGAGTGTCCGCAGGGCTCCGGAATCAGTGCTCACCTTGGACCAGAGCTCACTTCCACCAGCTGCTCTGCAATCATGGGACATCTTGCTCAGATTTACTTTCCTGAGCTATCTTGTGCTCTTACATGCCCAGTTTTCAGAATATAATTCTCACCATCATTCTCTTCTATTATATATATAAACTCCCATTCCTAGAGCCCTGCTATCATGGGAGAGGCACAGTTTAGGATCTGAGCTTTATCTAAATTTAACCTGTTCTGAAGAAGGGCCCTAGCAAGTGCTACAGCTTTGTTTCACTGATTTCCCATTGCATTTCCAGTTTACATAAAGGTGCCTCAGTGGAAACTGTAATCTAGTACTCCTAAGTCCTGACATATAAAATTCAGTGCTTCATAATTCATGTGCCTTTTTCCCAGAATCCCCCATCTCTGCATTTTTCTTTAGAAAACCCTAACATGGAAAAGGAATACATTTAGCTGGATTGTGCCTAGATCTGTGAGGTTGGTACTAAGTCCTAAGAGAGAATAGCTTGTTCATTTTTTTGCCAAGTGTAAGTTACATTAAATATGCTGGACCTGTGCAAGTTTCTGCTAAGATGCCTCTGTAAAACTGAAATGCACTTGTCTTTTGAATGGCTGGAACTGTTCATGAAGTGTAAATCATCTCCCTTCATCACTGACCCCACAAACCTCATACATTATATAAACATATGGATATTAAAATTATACGTAACATTTAAAGTAAGTGGTATCTGCCTGTGAGACACTGGGCAGGTAAATTATAGACTCATAGAATAAGGAAAAGATCTGGGGACCATTAGTTATATGGTCTAATAAACATCAAAACCAGAATAAATTAAAACAGAGGTAATTTTTAAAACTGGATACTGTCCAATTTCTCTGGAAGAAAGTCAAATAGAACAAGGGCACTGGAACAGTGTCCCAGTGGGAACTGAAAGAAGAGGTTTGGACACAGAATCTGCATCTAGTTTATTATTTGGTTGGTACTTACCCTGTCAATGTAACTTGGCTTTCTGCCTCTTCATATCACAACACCACAAATTTACAACCCTACTGCTTTGTCCTGTCCCTAGGGATCCCTTGCAAACATTTACACCCTCCTGAGATCTAAAAGGACACAGAAACTTAGGGCATGCAGTCTTTGGAGGTGACAGAGGTAACAAAAAAGGAAAATGCAAAGTTTTGATAACACTGATCTTGTCTTCTGCTAAACTCTAAACATTTCCAAGCAAATGCAGAAACTAATTGAATGGATTTAACATGTAATGTATTTGCAGTTATAGATATATACATACACATATGTCTGTAACTGTGTATATATATATATCCACATGCAATCTTGTGCATATCCCATGCTGTATGTAGGGTCCTGAAGCAAGTGGGATGGGTGGCATTTAGATCAGACCACCCTGCCCAGCCCTCCTGTGATGCCCACTGCAGGCACCAAGCTACTAGGGTATAACTGGTCCTTGAGCACTGAACACTATTTTGAATTTCTCTGTCCTCACAGGATTTGCTTGATACTTAACCCTGCACACTTGTATTAATTTTGCTGATTTTTGTGCTTGAGTTGCTGGGGGAATTACTGAGCAGAAGGTCACAGCTGTTTCACATTTTGCAGTATAAGGCGCTTTATCCCTTTCCACCTTGCCCTTTAGTACTGCCATGTGGCAGAAAGCAGGGATGGAGATAAGGATTAACTTTACTTAATGTGATATTTAATGTGTGAAGAGGTCTCAAACCTTCTTTTGATAGACAGTTCTGCAAAACAGACCGAAGGACTTTTAAAATAAAAAAAAAATTAGGCTTTGTTAAAGATATAAAACAGAATAGTTAACATTTAAATCAGTCACTTTCTGTAGCAAATAGAGCCCACTTTGTAAGAAGTCCTTAAGGAACATGGTCGTTAGGAAGTCTTCTCTGTCCCCAGAGACACTGCTCTCAGTTCCTTGCAATGCCTCTCCTGTCTCCCATACTTGGTGTCTCCCATACTTGGCATCTCCCAAAGCCCCTCCCCTTGCTCCTTCTCAGCTGGTGTCCAGGGAATGTGATTTCCCTCCCATGCTCAACCACTCCATTTACTGGAACATGAGTGAAATAGTTGAGACTAAACAGGTCAAACACACAGCCTGTCACAAGATTACAGACTTATCCTGAAAAATTAATAGAAAGTCTTGACTGCTTCATTCAAACAACTGTCAAAAGTCTGCTATGCTGCAGAAAGCATTCAGGGGTGGGGTTTTTTGCAAGCAGAAATAGAGTGAAAATCCAAATAAATGTCATCCATGGGATCCAAACACACCATCATCTGATGCCTTCATTTTCAATGATGTTTATAGCATACAACAACTCTATTCCTGAATGAGCACTGCTTGGGCTTTACCTCCATGACATTTCTCCTCTAGTTTAATATCTCTGCAATTTGTGGCAGAAACAGTTTGTGTTGCTGGCAGCCAGCATGGAAACTTAGAAGCCCAGTGCTGAGCCCTGCTACCAGTTATCCTGGCCCAGAGTTGCTGAGGGACTGTGCTAACTAACTCTGTCCAGCACACGGAGGTCACAGACTGTGATGGTCACAGACAGCAGGTGGTGCAACTTCATGGGACTCAAAACCTCACATCAAAACCTTTCTCTTCTCACAAGGCCAAGGAGGACAGAGTAACAATCTGCCTTTGCTCTGTGTCTCACATGCAAGAAGCATTAAATGAGGCAATACAAAAAGCTGAGAAGACTATTCTGTGAAAATGCTGCCATTTCTGCAATGTGATTGCTTTTACCAGCTACACAGCACCTTTGACTCAAAAAAGCATTTAAGCAGAGGCAAGAGTCCGGATTGAAGTGGTAAGAGAAACAAGTGAGAATGCTTAAATCTCAGCAGTATCTCTATTCCAAATTGCCAGGGGAGGAAAGGAGGACTGTCAAGCACCATGCTAGGCTCAGTGATACCAGGAATACCTACTGGCTGACCAGGCGAGAGAATGTGTTTACTTTAAGTATTATATTTTCTTTGTGTTAGATCAGTATGTAATACCCTGAGTAGGTCAGCATACATAATCCAAAACCACTTTTCTCTTCCTCTGCAAATACAGTGAAGCTTATAAAGGATCCCATAAAAATAATTTTAAATATTCATGCAGTGTTCATCAACCATGTGTCCCAGTAAACCTACAAGGACACCTTCAGGCTTTCTAGGCAACTCCTCTTCAAAAAGAGTACTCTTGCATGCAAGCATTTGTGCTGCAAAGACAGCATATGCTGCTGTTTGCAACATTAAACATCATTCAAAGGAATAATCTTCACGCTGCTAACACAACAGCACACATACTGTTGAACACCTTCTCCCTTCTCCTAGAGCCAAGTGGAAAACAGACCTCTGTTAGCCTCTTCCCTAAAGCGCCTTTTCAAACAGCATCATTTTAACACCATCTCCCCTTTTCTGCATCACATCCAAAAACCACCCTGCAAAGATATTCCCTGACGCCTAACAAGACTTATTTTGTCAAGTCTTCATTTTCTGCTGAGAGCTGGAAATGTCAACATTGTCCTGCATCTTATCTCTTGTGCCTTGCTGTAGAGAGAAAAGTATCTCCCTTGTGGACAGAATTGCATATTCTCAGCCTGACAGTAACAGATATCTCTGTGCTGCGTTGAGTAAATTACATCAACTCACACTAGACAAGAGATGTATCCTGAAATATGAAAAAAAGGCAGCTCTGTCTTAAGACTTTTTTCAAAAAACATTTTCCTTACATCACAGTAGGAACACACAGAAAGAAGACAGAAAATTCAACAGGATGTCAACTAGGAGCCATGATTTGGATCTTCTGTTTTGCATTGGACCTGCTACTAGATAATAGCCCTCCAAAAACTACTTCAGCCCTAAGACTTGCAATCTTATATGTCTGGGATTTAAAATTTTAATTTTATATTGACATGTATTTACCATTTTGCTGCTGATTTCTTTTCCACCAGGTCTGGTCATTCTCTGTGGCCTGAACTGAAGCCCACTGAAGTCTGTCTCATGATATTAGAAAGGGTCTGTTAATCAATGAGTTGCTGGGGGGAGGAAACAGCCCGTGCAATATAGTTCATGGAAATGTTTTACTGAACTGTCCATGCAGAAAATACAGAACAAAAAAATCTAGCAACCTGTTTCATATACTCTATGAAACTATATGAAACCTCTTCAACTATACTAAAGTAAATTGTTTTCAATTTCTATTGTTAATATCAGGTAATTCTTATTCTTCACAAAGGTTTGATAATAAAATCAGTAACTTATCAGAAAAAATCCCCAAAGATTACAAAAAAAGAAACATTTTAAATTGAGAGAAACCACAAACATCAAGATTTCAGAAACAGATGACTACCTCTTTGGCCTCAGCCTCTATTTTCCTACCCCCCTCAGTCTTGCATAATAAGAATTAAAGGTGCATTTGGCATTAATGGCTCCATCAGGTCTTATCTGCAGATGAAAATCTGCTCTAGAGAGAGATATTACCAATGTTTAATTCACTACTGAGGAAAAGCATCCATGTATTTTGTGACTGTTCAAAAGTGTATGGATAAGGCCTCTAATTTCCAACAACTCATGTCAAAAACAGTAACTGCAGAGTTTTCTCTACATCTTAAAAAATACTTGTCTTGTACAGCAAAGAAAAGAATGTCCTTTCTCTCCTCACTAGTCCCATACCAGAAGAGCAACAGAGAAAAAATTTTAGAAGAATGTTTACACATTCAATCAAACTTAATAAGCAGGCTCCATATCATAAGGAACATTAATGTCAAGGGCCATTCTGTCTAAATTTGCTTTTTCTAATAAAATCACACTTGATTTAATAAGCATTGCTTTCGTACAAGGGACTGAAAGGGGCCAGGCAAACACAGTCCTAAGCAAAGTATAAATGGTCTGGATAAATGAAATTAAAGTTTACTCTTAAAGCAAGCAAACGAACTAAGACACCATCACAGTCCAACTTGATTCAATCTTTCATCAAATACAAAGAGCTTCATCTCAGGCACAGGACATTTTTTAGCACTCCAATAAGTTTTCTGATTATTTAAAAAGATGGTACTTCAGGGATTTCAGTCTAGTTACAATAGCAGCTGTTCCTATGACCGGATGCTTCAATTAATCTGTTTTCTTAATAACCCCTTCCTTTTCCAGCACAGCATACTGGGCCTGTCACTCATCCTTATTACATTTTTGAAATTGATGTGGGTAAGAAGAGAAGGGAGTAATTAAAATGTATGTAAAATACTACAATGGAAGAAAGAAAAAACCACATGCCTCCCTTTTTTATATCTCCCCCAATACAGAATTTGAAATTTGTCTGATTGCTTTGTTTTACATCCTTATCACTGATGACTCTGGGCCTGCACAGATCTGGCAATAATGCTGTGAATTTGCAGGCTATGCCTGTACCAAACTCGAGCTGAGAGGTGTGGTGCAGAGACATAAAACAAAGCTATTCTGGGATATTTTCAATAATACAGTATTGTAGCAGCAAGGGAAACTTCTGTGAAATTTAGTAGACTGACTTACCAAGGAAATATTTTTGGGGACAAATTGTAATTCTCCTTTTGCAAACTCTGGCTACTGCCAATCCAAGTCTCTAGGATCTATGATGAGATGTTTACGTGCTTGTGGCTATATGAACTGTTCCCAAACCATGGTACACAACCAGGAATCACGATGACCATCTTTTCCTCTCGAGAAAACTGAGTATTGCCTGAACAACTCCTAACCATCTGCCTCTGCACAGGGCCTGATATGGAGTCAAAAGCCATTTGCAGTCACTGCTGCTATCACTGCCACATGGTACCCCATAATCTCTGCTTTTGGTATCTCAGGAAGCTCAGTATGCAAAACCCCAGGCTATATTGTTACAGTGAGATAGCAATCAATAGCAAAGACTGCACTCTTCACAACACAAATCAAATCTTCTGTTGATTTGTAGTCCTTGGCCTACAAAGGACTACAAAATTTGCAGATTTGCAACTCCTTCCCATAAGCACAAGCAAACCCAAGAATGTGTAGCTCTGATATCTGAAAAACTACTCTTTGTAGTAGTTCCACTGTGTAAATTCTGTATCTGTAGGAAAAATAAAACAAAACAAAACAAAAGTAGTTACCCCACTCCCATAAGAACTGCTGTGGAAAAATGTCCAAGAGCATATACTTACAACACAACTGAATGTATAATGTCAGGTAATAACCTCTCCAATTGGGAGTTATTTATATGTAAAGTTGCCACAGTAAAGCACCACATTATTTCTGCTCTATTTCAGCACTCACCAGCTAATGCAGAGGTGACAGCATCAGAACAAATACCTGAAAAGAGCATGACTGAGGGAAGCAAAGTTCATATCACTTGGTGCTTAGAGAAAAGCCCTTGCCTCAGCTGAAACACAAGTGAACCAGGGCTGAATTATGACACGGTGTACAAGTTCTTTGAAATTAAATGGTTCTGCCACAAATATTTGGTAGGTCAGATGATTTCAGGCTTTGAAGGGACATTGTTATATAAGAACATAACAGTCTACCAATTTTAAGAAAAGGAGAGGTATTCTAGGACAAAACAGAAAGAATAATGCAAATCCCATGGGCTGAAAGTTTTCAGGGAACACTGGGTCGCAACTTAGTCATATTTATATCCTCTGGAAACACTCCATTCAGCTAGGAAACCTCTCTAAGCAGTACTTGTTACCATTGATAAAGGGGAATGTATTCACTACCTTTTAAATAAAAAAGGCCATTTGTTTTACCCTTCTTGAATGCTTTTCCTATATTGCCATTACAGTGAGAAAGCACAACAGCTTTCCTACTGTAAAGCAGCTCACTATTGTCCGTATATTTTTAAGGGAAGAGAGAATTGATACAAAAAAGCAGTGAATACACAGTAAACTCCATCTCAGGCTCCTATAGAGATTTTAGGCACATACTGATAAGAGATAACACTAAATGGAAGTGCTTTGTAAAAGGTAATGTAATTGTAGCAGAGTAAATATAAGAACTGTTTATAATAAAATCTGCATTTTTTTCTCTCCTATGAAAGAAATACTGCATTGTCTCTCTCTTCCAAATGAAACTGCCACCACAGAATTCCCCTTTTTCAAAAAGATTTTTCCCCATCAAGCTTTTCTGATGGGTGTCCTTGAAATGTTGCAGAGTCAAACAACTGCAGCACTAAAATGATCACTTGGCAGCTTGCTGATGTTTGCTGAATCTTTCTTTCTGAACCAACTCCTGCTTTGTTTTCTTCTCCCTCTTACAGTGATCTCATCCAGCATAGGAATTTCAGAGACTGACTTGAAACTGCAGTTCCAAGGGGTTGCTTTTTTGTCCCCTCAAGAGAAAGAGAGGTATTTGCTTGAGATAAACTTAAATACTTCACCCAGCTCAACTCCACTGCAGTTCAGGTGTGAAAGAAAGTACACCTAGATAGCAGAGGGTTAGCAAACTCCATCTTTGTTTCACACTAGGGTAAAGTCTAGGATTCAAATGTTCCAGAAATCTGAAGTTCTTCTCTCTCACTTGCACTACACAAGCTCTGATAGTGTAAATTGGGAAAGACAAATCACTTGTATTCCTTAAAAGAAGCACAAAAGCTTTTGCTTCATTTCCTTCACAGTAGCTATGGTTAGGCCTTACAGAAAACTGATGCACTCTTAATTGCTTACAGGTATTTATCAGGAAAAGATGTTAATATGCTTATGCTATTTAACTGCTCCCTGAATTTACACTGAGCTTACAACAACAACAAAAATCCTCTTGACTCTTTGCAATTCAACTGTAAGCAAGAACTTACGAAGACAAAATAGTGCTGGAAAATCCATCTATTAAATATCATCAACTTATCTGCTTGCCTAGTTTCATCCTCCTACTGGACAACAGAAAATACAACTTCATTTTTCAGAAACCAGCCAGCCACCATGGCATATACTAGACCCACCAAATACATAGACAGCAAAGAGAATGGGGAACCCACATCAGTGTCTTACTCTGGTTTTCACCATTGGAGCTTTCAGGACCATCAGGCCCATTTCTTTGTGGTTCCACTGTCGTAGAGGCTATGGAGACACTAAAACAGAAATGGTCCTGAGGCATGTTCTGAATACATGACAGTGTATGTGGCACAATATACAAGTTTTATTTGCCCTTATTAAGGACGACATACGTAACTTGGTGTGGATATAAAACTTTAGCCAATAAAACTTGTGTCCATAAACTTTTGCTAATAAAACTCTTCCATGCTATATTGTCAAATATTTTCTCTTCCTCTAATTATATAGAAATACAGTAATATGATGAGCAGGTAGATTCAGACATTAGGCTAGACCCATGTGAGATGTTTCCAACTGCGGTACATCACGAGATATAAACCTGTCCAAATCTGACTGGCAGTAATTTAGGAAGGCTTAAAACTTATCATGGCCAACAGATCTATGATTATCACAGAGGAGTTATTGCCTGCTGTGTAATTAGTTTGCTCTCACGAGCTAGCCCATGGCTTACAGGCATTTTGCAGTGTTGTAAAACACGCTGGAGAAGGATGACTACTGCAGATGGAAAAGCGCTCTCCATTGCAACACACGGGCTGGGAGAGCTCCGTTAGCCCTCTGTGCCTACTGCCTTCAGAGCTGAAGAACCTGCTTTACATCCTGCTGCCTCCACTTGGTGTTTTATGTGCACAGCTGGCTAATGACTGTGTTGTATTATGTATAAAACCATTTACTGTGATATGCTCACGCTGTTAATATGCTGTAGAGTATTTTTGCTTTGTTTAAGGGGCAACTCTGGGAAACATTAATGCTGGATGGTACAAAAACAAGGGTAATTCCAGTCCAGACTGCAAGAAGAAATCCACAAAGTGGCCAAACATTTCCATCTGCTCAGTGAACTAAGAGGCTTTCATGCCTCAATTTATGCCTTCTGCTGTCAGCAGTGAGTAAGGAATCTTCCTGGCATTTGTAAGAGGCCATGTTGCAGAATGCTGCTTAGCAGTGCTTCCCTTTGGTGGCCTCCATGTGCCTTGTCCCTCAGTCTATGCATGAGGCTTCTAGGCTGTTTTGACTTGCTCTAGCCCCTTTGCACCTCACCCCAGAGAAGGTGCTGCTCTGCTGCACCAAAAGAAAGCAGTGGTGAGAAGGTATGAATTAGGTTTTCAGAGTTTGGTTCTAACCATTTCACTCTCTTCTCAGATTAACAATTTATCACACACTTCTTGAAAATGTAAAACAGCATGAAATCCTTTGCTTCAGCCTGTCCTACACAATTTATCTCTGGAATCTCCATGTCTTAAGAGGATGTCTGCTCTGGATAAAGCAATTATGTACAGAATGTAAGGTAGGCCTGTTATCTTCTCACTACAACTTCTAATTACATCCATGCTTTTTCCCCCTTATTTTACTGGTTTTGTACTTTCACTAATGCATCTCTAGAGAAGCTTGAAGAGCCTGTTGGAGACTTCAAAGTATTGAAAAGCTCCACAAAGGCACCTTAGAGAAGGCTCATAGTGACCTTTTTCCTTAGATTTAAAAAAAAAAAAAAAAGGTTTGCACTGAAGACATGTGGGTCTGCCAGCACACAAATGCAATGCAGTTTTCTTGCTCACAGTTAATTTCTGGGTGGGAGTCCCAGGCCATTGCACTGTTAGGATCAAGCAACACAGAATGAACTGCACTTGGTAAAATTTCCTGACTATTTCCTTGTCTTCACCTTAACCACATTCTTTCTCAGCAGGATTGTTTTCCAGGATAACAGGAGTGATGGAGGAGCTCTAGCTCCCTGGAGTGGCCAATCTGCTACATCACTGATATCAGAAAGATGACTCAGCCCACCTCACTGTTTGTTTTCTATGTCCAGAGTGTTTCTGAACTTTTCCTCAGCTGCTGCTAAAGGATACTGGAACTTGCACCACAATATGGAAACACATTGCACTGAGTGACTAACATCAAGGCTCAGTTTATGTGAAATGTTTAAGCCCCTTATTCACATTTTAATGAACAAGAGATGCCCAGGTACTCCCTGCCAGCCTTCTCACCTGTGGCTATCCTGCATCCTCAATGCCTTTGCAGAACTGATAAGTCAATGACTGACTGCAATAATCACAGAATGTTGAAGGCTGGAATGGACCTTACACATTCAGTTCCATCCCCCAGTGCCATGGGCAGGGATACTTCCCATTAGACCAGGTTGCTCAATGCCTTATCCAACCTGGACTTGAACACTGCCAAGGATGGGGCATCCAAAACTTCTCTGGGCAATCTGTTCCAGTGCCTCACCACCCTTACCTAGCTAATTTCCCCTCCTTCAGTTTGAACCCATTACTCCTTGTCCTATCACTACAGTTCCTAACAAAGGATCCTCTCCAGCTTCCTTGCAGGCCCCCTTCAGATATTGGAACATTGCTGTGAGGTCTTCACACAGCATTCCCTTCTCCAAGAAGAGCCCCAACTTCCTCAGCCTGAGCACTGCAATGTGGTGCACAGGAAGGCCATTCAACAGTTTCAGCTCATACAGAAGGGAGCCACCTGTAAATGTTTCTGCAGAGATAGATAGACAGACAGACAGACAGACACAAACATACACACATGCATATATCCATCCATACATATATACACACAAACACCTACAGGTCTCTGGATTTGTGCTGCCTCCCAGATAATTATGCTCTGCTTGGATTAATTGGTTCCTTTTTTTTCCTATTGGCTTGAGCTGCTGATAGATCCACTCTGTTCTTGAAAAACATAAAGGTAATACTCTATATAGTTCTGCAGAAGCAGGACTGGGTTTACTGACTTGAATCCCAGAGAATGCAGTGGGAGATACAGCACACTGCAGCCTGAATCACTGGTTTGCAGGTCTGCCACAAAGACGACTTTCTCAGGAAACTGCTAACAGAGAAAGAATGTCTGGCTTGTGTTAATCCTTATCAGGGGAAGACAGGCTTAAATGAATTTGTTTACAACAGTGTTCAAGTCTGCTAAAGTATTTTAATAAGTAGGTAAAAAGAAGAGGCTGTCAAAAATCTAGTTTTCCTTTGATGGAGGAAGGAGGAGAAAATCTAAATTAAAATAGCTATGTTTTCATACACAGAATATAACACAGTGTGAAGAGTTGTGATATTTTTCTCTAAATAACATTCACAGAAGCAGGCTACACTTTCTGATGTTATTCTGCCTCTGAGGGTAGTGGAAGCTTGTTTTTTTTTTTTTTTTGGTGGTGCGAGCAGTTTTTCCATGGAGTTGCCTCACTCGCTGATCCCAACCTATGTAAAAATCACTATGGGGTTGCACCCATAATCAGGACACAAACAGCATTAAAGTACAAAAGAAGTTAACAGACAACAGCTAAGATCTAGAGGGTTGATGTATGTTTTGTATCTCTCACTATACTTACACACAGTGCACGTTTACGTGTACTTTTAGGCTGTGACAATTCACCCCTAAAGAAATGAAGACCAATACTTTAGTTAAAAGTAAACCCTATTAACAGATTTTTCAGGAGACTCTAAAGCTACTGTTCTTTGCAATATTTTATTCATGGAAGCATTCTGGTGATGCAGTTTGAATTTCTTGGCTCCATGTTTTACTGCCTCACCTATGTGAAAGTGGACATTGCTCTTACATTGATTAATGAATGGAAAGTTTCTCCAGTTACACTGCTGTTTAACCAAGCACCTCTCTTTACCCTCTACTGATGATCCCCAAAGGTCCCCTCAGTAATTCACAAAGAGCCTTGCTACACTGACATTGCCCTCACTGGGCTCTTTCCTCTCTCTTCCACGAATCCTTAAGAAATGTCAATTGTAAGGTCTATACAGAAGCTAGAATCCAGACTAGGTCTGGCTTCTACAGGACACCAGACTGAAGCAGAAGCTTTTCTAGAAACAATATGAAGCTCTACTAAGTGCTAGAATAAGTAACTGACAAAACACAAAACTGCTCATTCCAGTATTCTGAGCTTTTCCCTTTATGTTAAACGGTAACATAAAGACAATCAACATGAAATTTATGGGGCAGTTACCAGCCATTTGGTTTTCTATGTACATATTGTGGATTCAGAATGGTTTTGACAGCAATGGCTGTTACTGCTTGAGAGACACCACAAGTATCAGGATTATGACACTCTGTAATGCCCAATGCCAATTATTGCACAAGTAAGACAGCTTTTCTACCACACATGAAGTATTTTACACAGCCACAGCTGGAAAAATTACTTTATATTCCACTATAAATATGAAGAAAATATCACTTGGAGAATCTTCTAAGATAAAGATGCACGAGCTGAAGCAAGCATTTTGGAAGAGCCAGCTGTAAATAGAGGTTGTAACTTACTTGGCTGGTACACAAACAATTGAACTTCCTGCAAGCTATTTGCAAGAGAAGATTAGAACTAAAGGAAGAACAGGGAGTCTATAAAATACATCAATGTTATGGCAGACATTGTTCTATGAGTCCCTGAAGACACTTTCATCTCATATGAGCTGTATTATTTTGTTGTACTTAACATGATACTGCGCTGAAGAGTTTTCTCAAGTGAAGAATATTTGTAATTTAGGATGCTCCGTAAGTAGAACTTTGTGCAAACAAGGAACTAGGTCAGGTCATCAGATTTAGGCTGAATGACATGCTTAATGCACTGTTTGTCCTATTCTTTTCAAATTAAATATTTATTTAACTGAAGGATGATAGGGATTTGCTTTTCTTTGATCTTATTTGGAACACAGTGAATGCAGACAGTGAAGACACAATGACAGGATGCCAGGGTAAATTACTATGTCCTGAAACATTAAAACATGCCTTTAAAATTTGAGTTTTCCAAGACAATTAGATCTTATCCTCTCCTCTGTACATTTTACTTACATAGGAGAGCTAGCATTTATTTTCAGCAAAACATTCTGTGCTAACTTCAAGTCAACTATAGTGCAAAGTGTGTGCACATATATGTATGTTCAGTGTGCCTTTACTCTAGACAAATTCAATTGTGTCACTGCAGCTAGCATACAAGCTAAGTGATAAGAAGCCTGATCTGGTACCTACCAGCAATGCAACATTATTTATGCCAAGTATAAACAGGCAGATGTTCAAAGTTAACTCTTGAATTAGAGTTCTGAGCAGGTGATGAGCTAATTTTATGGTGGTTATCTTCAGTACATAATTTCATTGAATTCAATATGGCTGTGGACAACTGTTTCAATACAGGTGAACTTAAATGACTGAAGTTCATCTAATGTTTGACTTTGCTTTATTGAGAACCAGGAGTGTGAACCAGCAGACACCAAGTTAAATTTACAATAATTTCAGCAGGGACTGAAAAAAAAGGTTTCGGATAGGAAGTTCAGGTATGAATTCTGATATGGTCTTTTCTCCTTTGACCAACACCCTATTTACAAACTGTTGGCAGCTCCCCTTCTCCATCAGTGACCCAGAAAATTAGAAAAACAGGTCACACATACAGAAATGCTGGAGCAACTAATAGTTTGAAAAGAGATGACTCATGGAGAAGACGATCACGAATTATAAATATCTTCAAGGCAGTAACATAAATGTATAAATGAAAGATGGGAATTGTTCTGCCTCAGAAGTTGGTAGGTAAGTTGGCAGTGTAAGGAAAAGAGTAAGTGGTGACTAGCACCTCCAGGGATGTTGCCTAGGAACCATTACTGTAAATATTCAAGAATAGGTAAAATCGATTCTAGTGGGTGAGATGCATTGAGAAGACCTGCACGACCCCCATGGCATTATGGTAAGCCCTAGAGAGAGAAAAGATTACACTCACCAAGGTAAATGTGGCTGCTTAAATTACAGTTATATGCAAGCAGGCATTTCATTGACTCAGCACCTGACATCTCCTTACTATCAGTGATAGCTTTTATGACATGCTAATGTAGGAGGCACTACACACCACTGATACAAATTCCTAATTGCTAATTATACCATTAATAACACTAAACCTATCTGCTGCTAATCTTATTGATATAAATAGCATTATTAACTCCATCAGGCGTCAGCAGTGATGTAGAGTGACACAGTGTACAGTCATCTCCCTGAATGACTCATTAGGCTCACAGGGAAGGATCTCCTTCCACAGCCACACCTGGCCTGCCTCAGGCATTAATGGCTCAGATGTCTTCACTTCCCATCAAACAAATAGCTGGTGAAGTGCAGTGACATATTTTTATTAAATTTGAAAAACAAACTAGAAAGCCCTCCAGCACTTCAGAGCTAGGACTGCAATGCCAGACAATAATAAGTTGCCTGTTGCACTTCAGATTCTTCTGCAGTGCATATGTACTGGGATGCACTGCAAAAAAAATGTTTTTATAGGAATTACAGCTCATTTTGTGACTCTACAGTTACTTGGTAGTTCTTCTCAACCTCCACATTCAGTTCGTTGCACCACATTTTGTTTCTGTACACCCATAAATCCTAAACAACTGCATTATACTATCAGCCTTTATTTATTACACTAGCTAGCATAAGATTTATTTTTTTTTTTTGGTTTTGCCTCAATATTCTTAAAACATTTGGCATTATTACAATCTTTTTCTGGCAGAAATGAAACTAAAGCTTGCCATGGGTAAAGCCAAAACAGCTAAAACTCTATATTTAAGGAACAAACTTGAGCCCCCTGGAGTGTGATATTTCCAAAGTACTTACCATTTTTATGGCACCCCACACGTGCAGAGCACAGATCCAAGTCTCATTTCTGCAGCTGGGAATGCTCAGCATTTATGCAAATCTGGCCTAACACACATGCTACCATCTACCTGCATAATTAGGAATGTGCAGCCTGTGCTCAGAGTGTTTTGGCATTGCACATTTGATATCCACTGCCTGTCAGCAATCCCTGGCCACATTCACTGTGTAGTTTCCAAACAAGAAAAGGGCTCTACCAAGATCAGACTCAATCCCTGCAGAGTCCTACAACTATCTGGGGTATGAGGAACAAAACAGAATGTCAGCACCTAATTCATGACATAGTGCATGAGCAGAGAGAGGGTTTAGACTGCAAAGACAATGAACCAAAATTCCTGTGTCCACTACACAGGTGGGTTTCACCTGTCAACTTCTTATATGATTACCACTTTCAAAAGAAGTGAATTGAGTGTATTTTCCGAGGTAATAATGTAAGAAACATTCTCACTAAATTCACAAAAGCACTATCCTACAGTTTCCTGCAATTCTTTAGAAACCCACAAACACTGGACAGCATGATAACCACAGAACGATGTGGGGGATTGGCAAAACTTACATATGCCTCCTGTTCCCCATTTAAAAATTCTGAGAGAAGTATGATCCAGCTCAGCCAGCGCTTTACACTACACCTGTGACCATTCTATCTTATTGTAACATAATGAGCACATAAAAAATTCTTAGCACAGAGTTGGTTTTTTTGCTCAGTGTTTACATTAAATCTGGCAAACTACATCTCTGCTTCATCAGTGATTCCACCCATGTCACCATGGCATAAATGATGCTTACAGCTTTGGTAAGTCAATTTGAGCAGCGATTAATTTTCCTATCTGTTAAACCTTTAAATATTTGATTTGCAAATGAGTTTGACTTTTCATCCCAACTATTTCCCCATCATTTAATCTATTTTTTGAAAAGGTACATATATATCCTGGAAGATAGCCTTACCAAGCATCATGCAAGTGCAGTTTCTCTTTATTGACTTATGATATGTGTTGCTTTGTTTTTCTATATTTTAATCTCTGTTTGTCCCAGAAGAAACAGAGGACAACCAGTTAAGCCTCACCTAAGCCAGCTGCTAAGGAGTCCTGCTCTAAGCATAGAGGAGTGCAGACAGCTCTTTGAGCCTCACTTAGCTCAGCACAGGCTGCCTTCTTGGGCCAGTAATTTTGCCCAGACTGCAGAGAATCTTGTGTTCCTGGTAACCTAAATAAATGGTCCCCATTCAGCATGACCTTGATGAACACTGTGCATATGGGAACAACAAATATAACCATATACGCATCAGGAGAGACTTTCTGCAGGAAGAGTAAGAAAAAAACTTGCTGGTTTTAATAGATAATTATTAGCCAACAACTTGTGAGAACAACAAACTTATAAAAAGGGTAACTTCAGCCCTAAAGACACCCAAGGAAGCAATTCCTGACCCTATGTGCACAGCAATGGAAAGAACATTATTAGACTGGAGTGTGCAGTTCTGACTTATACATAACAATGTGGCTGTGAGCATCATAAAGCAAGTGCAAAGGAGGATCATAGAAATGTCCCAGGAATGGCCAAAGCCATCCTGATAATGCAAAGACTAAAGAATATTTGATGAATTTAGCATACTAAAAAGTAAACCTGGAGTTGATGTGAACAACATGAAACACTTTTTTCATAGAAAAGAGATCAGATAATGTAGCGTTTCTAATCCTGCTGTCAATAGGATAAACATCCACTGACTGAAAGCTAAAGTGAGACAGATTGAATCTCAAGGGAAAATTTCTTAGGGAAAGTATAATTAAGTATCAAAACTGGTTACCAGAAGAGGTGATAGACTTACCTGGATCTGAAGACTTTAAAACTTTTATTTTAATGCTGATTCTAGAAGAGATTTTATGGCCTAAACAGCTCGGAAAGAAGAAAGAAACTGGTCTAAGTGTTCCTGGAGAACCCTCTTGACCTTGACTCTCACAATATTGGACCAAATTTACTCCATGTCCTGATCTTGTACTTCTCTATTTACAGCATGGGTAAAGTCAAAACTCGCTGCACAGCTTTGGATGCTTTGTGGAGGGAACAGGAAAGATTTTTCAATCTATGCTTGTTTGACCAGGCACACTGTGGCTTTTCCTTGGTTGATATTTCTTGTTAGTCTGAGGCCCCAGAGCAGCTGCAGCTGGAGCTGTGGGCACTGCATGGAGAGCCACTGCTGTGCTCTGCAAGAGAGTCCTCCTGTATAGGAGTCTTCTAGAGGGCTGGCTGGTGAGCATTACTTGGATGCCCAGAATCATGCAGATTATTTGATGTATATTAAAAAGGAAATTTCAAGGGCCTCAGGGGATAGTTTTTTTGCCTATGTCCCTTGCACAATGCATAGCTTGCCTGTTATAATCATGTGGACATATTTTAATTAATACAGTTCTCATATCTGCTGCTCACTGCCAGAAGCACAGTTTAATGTCCTGAGAAAAGCAGTGCCTCATTCTGCCTGGACTTTGGGCTTAATATAAGGAACCTTGATTGAGCATCTGAGTACAAGATGATTTACCATGATATTTATTATATCATTTTTCTTTAGTGCTCTTGATCATGAAAAAATGCTCAATTTACTATAGAGACAGCATAAAAAACAGACAACAGACAGGGCTGAATAGCATCACTGTTTCACAATCAACTTATCCACCTCCTTTTGGGTACTTTATTTGTTCTCTATTAACAAAATGGGTAGGAAAAGCAAGGAGCAGTTACTCAGATCTGATATACCAATCATATAAGCCCAGGAAGTATCTGGTATCTGCTTCAGTCCCTTTTCTCTCTAAGCCATACTCACAGTCTATAGTATGAAACACTGTGACCTTACTGGTCTACCTGCAGGATTGTTCACACTGTCTGGCTTTATGCATGCAAGAAAGTTGAGTCTTGTAATCATGTCTATCCACCATGATTAACTCCTGCCTGCCCATATAAAATCATCTCACAATAATTACCCTCTGTGTGTGCATTATGTTTATGCCTGTGCCTACATGTGTCCATGAGCTTTAGGCTCTTGGCTATAGCACTATCATTCCCACCAAGCCAAACAATCAGCTCAGAGCTGTCACAGATGGGTTAAGTGCAGCCAAAACCAGGCAGTACCAATTAAAGGTCCTACTTTTGTTTTTCACTCAGGATCATGGTGCCTCTTTCACACACACTTCCTAGAGTTGTCACGCTGCCATGATGTGAGTTCTTGGGACCGGCGCTGTTCAACATCTTTGTCAGCAACGTGGGCAGTGGGATGGAGTCACCCTGAGCAAGTCTGCAGACAACACCAAGCTGCGAGGTGCAGTCAACATGCTGGAGGGAAGGGATGCCATCCTGAGGCGCCTGCACAGGCTGGAGACATGGGCCCAAGAAAATCTTATGAATATCAACAAAGCCAAGTGCAAGGTCCTGCACTTGGATTGGGCAATCCCAAATACAAGCACAGACTGGGGAGAGAATAGATTGAGAGCAATCCTGAGGAGAATTGGGATGCTGGAGGATGAGAAGCTTGACCTGACTCAGCAATATGCACTTGCAGCCCAGAAAGCCAATCATATCCTAGACTACATCAAGAGATGCATGGCCAGCAGGGTGAGAGAGGTGATTCTCCTCCTCTACTCCACTCTGGTGGGACCCTACCTGCAGTGTTAAGCAGAGGCTGGTTTCATTCCTGCAGTGGTCAAGGAAGGAGGGAAGGCTGGGGCGGATGTCTCTGATACTCAAATGAGAGAGACTCAGAGTTTTCCTGTGCCTGATGCTGTCTCTATGATAGAACAGCAAGATTGGAAAAAGAGAAAGAAAGTATCGTGCTATTGTGAATCACCTTTGCCTCATTTCAGGCTTCAGATGAGACACGCCTAGGTCCTTCCTGCTGACCTGCAAGGTGTCCACCCTGACCAGTTCACCAAACACCGACCAGATGAAAACACTGAACAGATCATCCCTCTAGAAGCAGGGAATGGACATTTATCTGTTCATGTTGGAACTGTTAATATAGTTTTCATTGTTATATTAGAATAATCACTTAGTGGTTGATTTTTCACTGTTTGATAAGTCGGGTGAATGGTGATGGGTTTTGTTATTGTATTAAAATTAAGTTTTGCAGAGAAAAAGCACCAAGCTTGAAGATTTCCCTACGCACTCCAGGTGTCCACATATCTCCTGAGTGGTGTTTGTTCTCCTTTGTAAAAGGATCCTGTAAAGGATTACAAACACTTCTTTTTTTCTTTTTCTTTTAAAACTAAAAGGGGGACATGTGGACACTGCTGCAGGCCTAGGCCTTTCCTCACAGGGTCTGAGTTCCTTTCTCAGGCTGTGAAACTTTCTCAGGCCAAGCTGAAACCTTTCCCATGCTAGGGCCTCTGTCTGTACTGTAAACATAAGGGAAAGAATCATAACATAGATAACACACCTGCTGGATCTGTGGGAGAACGAGAGACAAGAGCTGTCTCTCTGTCTCTCCAATGAACTGTCTGTATTTTTGTTTTTGCACGAACTGTATTATAAAAAGCCACAGCTTTCTTCAATAAACTGCACTCTTTCTTGCATCAAGTAAGAGAGTTGCCATGTTGCTGTGTCCCTTCACTGCCGCTCCGTAACCCTCTCAGGCAGCAACAGTGTTACATCCAGCTCTGGTGCCATCAGCACAGGAAAGACATGGACCTGTTCAAGTGGGTCAAGAGGAGAGACTTGAAGATGATCAGCACCTCTCCTATGAGGACAGGCTGAGACAGTTGGGGTTGTTCAATCTGGGGATGAAAAGGCTCCTCAGAGCCCCTTCCAGTATCTAAAGGAAGTCTAGGAGAAAGCCCCATCTCTAGAAGTGTTCAAGGCCAGGTTGGACGGGGGATGGTCCCTGAGTACCCTGGTCTAGTGGAAGCTGCCCCTGCCCACAGCAGGGGGGGTCAGAACTAGAGGATTTTCAACCTCCCTTCCAACCCAAACCATTCTGGGATTGTATGATTATTCTGTGTCATCATTTCACTTGTGACTGACTGGCAACATTTCCCCTAAGTTAATCAGCATCAGGAATGCTCTCACTTGTGGAGAACCCAGAGAGCTGCCTTTGCAAAGCTGACATTTCCAGAGTGTGGAAGAGCAGGCTGCACTCATCACTGTCACAGTACAGGGACTAAAAAGAAAACACATTAAAAGATGGGCAGCTTTTCAGGGAATCCTGGCTCAAAGGATGCAAATCCTGCTTCAATAAAAAAATTAATCTGGGAGATTCATTTCAAGGTGTGGGTGACAGCAAAGATAAACTAGAATGCTAAGAGTTTAAGTATCCAGGGTCACCTCCAGCCTCAAAAGACACTGTATTTTTTCATTCTTAAAATAGAGCAGTAGATATGAGAGGCAAAACTCAAAAGACACAAGTAAGGTTTGATTCTGATTTCTGTATTTGGAGGCCCTTCACTGAGACTTTTCACACAGGACAGATTCTCTCCAGCAAGCACAGGACCTCAAGTGTTTTTCCCTTTTCAAGTCTTCTAACGGATTCTTGCTGAGATGCTCAAAGGTTCTCTCCAGTCCCACTGCTCTAGGCACACTTTAAAGGACTCCTTTTTATGTGTGCTCATGATCTGCTAAACTTTACTCTTTCATTCTCTATATTGATATTATATCTCCACCTGTTTGTTCCTTCTGGAGACTGAGCCCAGATCTCCCATGCAGACCAGCAGAGGTTTGGTGATTTAGTTCACTTTGAGAACAAGAACACACTTACCAGGAAATAACCTCAATGACTGAAGGAACACTCTATTATCCAAATATTGCCAAGCAGATCATATGGGGCAGGTACAACAGCAAAAGCTCGCTTCATCCACATCTTCAGTTTCAGAAAAGATATTTACCTCCATTCTACCAAAACATTAAAATTAAGCCAGGGAAAAAAATATGCTCTACCCTATTTGAGTCTCCCCTTTCCAATTAAAAGTTGTACTATCAAAGATGATTAATGGCATTTCCCCAAAGACCAAGCACATCCCTGGGGTTCAGTTGTCTGACAAGTGGCATGCTGCAGAACAGCCATGAGAATCTGGCTCAGCTTTGTTGTACAGAAATGGCTATTGAGTTGTGAGACAATCCATAAGCTAAACACAAGTGAGAAAAAAATGCAGACAGAAATTAAACCATTCAGATGGTTCCACTCAGTGGTTCAAGACAAAAACAGGGACAAAAGAAGCACTAAAGTCTTAAGAAAAAAAAAAAAAGGAGAATTAAAAGACAGCAATTTAGCACACTGAATAAGCTTGAGCAGCAGAGGAGAGTCCTTTCCCAGCTGACTGATGCCAATCTGCCAAGTAACCCACCACTCATTAATTCTCTGCATCTGCAACAGAGGGCACATTGGTATCACAGTAGCACTTTAATTCTAGTTGACTACTACATGCATTAGGCAATAAAACACCACAGTGTACCCTGAAATTGCATGTGACCTGCTTGCCCAGAGATGCCCAAACAGAAGTGTCCCACCAGAGGGAGCGGTGCACAGAGCCCCTCAGCCTGCAGGAGCGATCTGTGAGCACATTAAAACCTTAAAACATTGCAACCAGACCCTTCCATGGGGCTGCAAAGCACCACCAGAGAACACTCCTGATTTTGTTCAGAACTTAACCCAGAGGCAGGCAATGTGCTCATACAGACACCTGGGAGCAAGTGCATGAGTTCATTCTATGGCTTTGAACAGCATGCCAACAACATGCTGTTTCTGAATATCTTTCTCTGGATATCCAATATGTATCTGAAAATTATATCCCAAAAGCACAGTAAAAGGAGCTCAAGAGAAACAAATTAACTGAGTGACAGTGTTGCTACTGCTACTGCCATTTCTGCTGCTTAATCTGATTGGTGACATGAAAAAGTACAAGCAGATGACAGCTGCTTTAGAGCCAAGACCATCAGATCAGCTCTGTTTTCCATAAAGCAGCAAAACATCTAAATTTCTGTGCCCCAGAATGGGCACCTGAGAGAGCACTTCCCAAATCCTCCACCAGTAACCTGTGCTAGGCATCTCTTTAGGTCATTACCCACAAAGGTAATCTGTATCCAGAAGGATCAGATTATGAGCAAAATCAGCAATACTCACTGAGCCACTTCAGCCTGACTGCCCAGATGTTTTCTTCACAACACTGACACATTTCATTTCCCTTGTATGATAAGAACTTAAAAGTTTTAAAAGAATGTAAAGCTCATGCACTTGCTTCTGCTACCAGAATATGGAAAAGCCAACTTACGCTGGTTTTTCACTTGTGTGTTAAAAGGAAGGGTAGAAATAATGTAATAGGCAAGTAGTAAATAATAGAATTGATAAAGGGAGCCAGAGCAGACAATGTGAGCACGTTTAAATTACAACTCATACCAATGTCCTGTGACATCAACACAAGGTGAAATGGGGTTTAGGTGAAACTCTATTGCAATTCGGAAGAAATCATAGAATACAGCAACGTTACCTTCAGAAGTGACAGAAGAAGGAGGAAAATAATGAAACAGAAATAATTTCCTCTCCTTTTTCTCCTGTGCTGAAAATCTGTACTGAAATTGCAAGTGCATCCTCTCTCATCTGGGTAGGCAGAGAGTGAGGGATCTTTAGCAGTCACTCTCAGTGGACTTTATTCTCTTTCCCATCACTTTCTGCCAGCGTGATGATCACAGGGACTGAATACGTCAAAGCCATTAGGAAAAGCAAAAGAAAATGCTGCACTTCCAAAAATCAGTAAATGATTTTGGATATGAACAAAAATGTCCCCATTACTGGGGCTTCACATCCATACCCAGGGACAGAACAGTGTAATGCATCCCTGAATCTCTAAGAGTGTACACATCTCTTAGGAAAGAGAAATGATGAGTTTCTCTTGGTCTCAAGTACCCACTCCTCTATGACCACATTTCTTGGCAACCCGAGAAAGACTGTATATATATTTTCTAATATACTTGTTACATGATGTGAACGGTTATACTGTATAATAAATAAATATTGTGAATTAAAACCAGTCTCTTTTTTGGACAGGATTAATCTCTGTCTCCTCCCCTATACCCTGTTGTTTACTGAGGCTTTTTGCTCCTTTCTGCATCTTCTCTCTCCTAGACAAACAAAACTGAGGGGTCCTACCCCTCAATTTCAGACCTTAACAATTACCTGTCTCACTTCAATACCTCCTTCCACCCACATTAACTGTGCTGCTTTGTTACTTTTATTCCATTTTCAAGACCAAAGCCCAGCTTCCCCTGGTTTCCAGTGCTGGTGTTCTAGCTCCAACGTAGTCACAACCCAAAGGGAATGATGACAAGGGAACTATGGAAAACCATGAGCTTGGGAGACCAAAACCTCAGAAAGCAAGCAGAAGGAAAGGTCTGAGCTGCCTCAAGCGCTTTCAGATGGACAACCAGAAGACCAAAAAGTAGGGTCAGGGACAAGACATGGAAGACTAGAGATTACATCAGGTCTATATGGCTGTTTCAATGTAATGGAAACATTTCTTTTTTAATTTTTGGTTCTGCCTCCATTTGACAGTATGCCATATACAGTCATTAAGAGCTGAGTGGATTTTTATAGCTGCTATTAGAATTGAATTTTATCTTCCTCCAAAAAGATTTAATAAATTAAATTTCAAAGGCAAAAATAATCACTTACTGCCATGCGCTTTCCCTCATTTTCACTGTGAAATAAATTCATCAACAAGAAACTTTTCACATGATAATCAATATCTATCAAATTCAGAACTTCAGCTTCAAGTTAAAGGCTAATAATCCTTAAATAAGTGACACATAGCAACACATCTCTGTTCTCCCTGGGCCACAGGGCCTACATATTTGCATGAATCACTAATCCACTGAATTGTTGATTCAGATCAACAAAGCTTTCAAATGCCCTGTCTTGTTGATAGCCTCTATAAAACACACCCATAGCTCAGAAATGCTGATCCACACTAATGCATTTACTTCCAGTATTTGCTATACAGTCTAATAAAAATATTAATGCACTAGAAGTGCTGACGCAGCCCCAGAGCAAGATTTCCTCACCATAGATGAATCCCAGTTTTCTTCCCCATGAGCTATGCTTTCAGTAAATGTCAGGCTGAAGCATACCAAGGAAGAGAAAATATTAAGCTGTTCTATCCTCATCAGTCAGACAAGGTCATGTTGATTCAGAAATGGTGATGTGTTTCTTGCCAAAGAGGCAGGGCAAGAGAAACAGAGAAACAGAGAATAAAGTAACCTGCAAATGAAGCAGAAGAGGGACAAATGTTGAAGCAACTATGTTGTAGAGTAGAATCAATTTTATTCTGCTTTAATTTGGCTGTGTCAGATTGTCAGGTTGCTTGGGTGTGTCAGGTGTAGGTCCTACAGGTTCAGAATTTAGTGATTCCCCAGGTGAGTTGGGAAAGTCCTTGGTGGTTTGAGGACTACAACCAAGGACTCCAGCTGGTGTGACACACATTGGTCCACCCATTCCTCTGTCACAAAAGCTGCACAGATTTGGGAACAAAGCTTCTTATATAATATAGAGCGCTGTTGTAACCACCAGTGGGGATTAGAGAGAGCCAGGCACAAGATGCTACACTACAAACATGGCTCTTATAAGATGGCCCTTATACAGCTCACAGATATTAGGAATTGATCAGCTTTTCTAAAGACTGAAACTCTCCTTCTGAAGAATGAATGACTTGAAATAGGCAATTCCACTGTTTCCATTTTCAAAGAAACTGTTTATTCATCACCTTGGAAGGTGAAGTCAAAGCCAAATGCAACTGCCAACATCCCTCCTCAATTTAATGGCATACTTGTGATCTCTGGACGTACAATAAAAGATATTTAAATAAAAGATATTTAATTAAGCAAATAAATACGAGGGTTAATCTAAGCAAGTAAATTGCTGTAGAGAGTGTCCATAAAGTAACCAAAACTGGATACACTGAGATAGCAATTTATAAACACACATTATAACCAAGATCTGTACTAAAAATCCCACTCATCACTAGAGCACACCAGCTACACTAGCTCTACAGAACGTTGAATAAAACCTAACCAAATAACTACCAGCATCTTCTAATATCCCAGGATAGCTCCTTATGCTTAACAAAATTTATTAAGTTACTTCCAATTTGTTGATCTACTTCACCTTTTAATGGACAGACATTTTTGTTGCTATCACTCTACACATGTGCAATTTGCAATATCACTTTTCAGCAAATGTCTGTACCTGCTGATCAAGGACAAAAACCTCTCCTGAAGAGCAAAAAAAATTAGTCCTGCACAGAATTGATGTGAGACACTTAGGAAAAGCTCAGAAAGGCTGAGGTGAGAAAAACAAGTCGCAGAGTAAACACTAAGGCCACCACAGCAGGCACATCTTATGAGCAATCTGTCTTTCTGTGAATCCATTCCTGTCTGTGGAACCCAATTAAATTTGACTTTACTTGACAGGGCTCCATTGCAGCTTCAAAGTAACTGAAATTGAAGTATACTTCAAAATACATATAGAAAATATGAATATAGATAAATATAAATATAGAAAAAATTAAGTACCTTTATACTTGTTCATATAAATTATTTTTCCATGTAGGTTTTCACTGAACAGATAAAAGTTGGGGGCAGATCTGTAACTACTATAAACAAGAATATTTTACTCAGCTGGATTTAATGGATTTACTATTGAAAATTATTTATTGACCTTACAATTTGTTTCATTAACTGCTTAAAGGCTAGCAGGATGAACCAACATTGGTATTTTACTTTTCTGATGCATTCCACAAAATCTTAAAAATACAACTACATAATCAGAGATATGTAAAGGAAAACTTTAACATCACTTTTTACTCTTGCGTAATAATGCCACACAGAGGGATACACAGGACTCAGTTGGGAAGACAGGAACGAAAATGGAGTGTCTTCCTGAAGTACACTCATCATTAATAATTCTCCTTCTGAATGCTCCCACAAGCACAACTCCTCACTTACACTCCAGTAGTTCCTTTCAGAGGAAAGCCTTAGAGTATTTTATAAAAAAATAAGTAAATTTTGGAGCTCACATATGAGAATCAGTACTGATATGATAAGAAACCCAAAACAACAGAACTATGAATACTAAGCTAAAAATAAGCATTGTCACTCTGCAAGCTGGAAGAACTATCAGATTCCAGTAAATGGTAAAGCTGAAGAATTCAAGCAGAAAAGACACAGAGGAGAATCTCAACAAAAAGAAAGACACTGCAATAAGGAAATCAGGAAGTAGAACAAATATATGTAAGGATGATGGAAACATGAAATTATTTCTGAATAGTTATGACTGTCCTCTCTAACTTGGAGATTCTTTATCTAATAACATCTGTTGATTTGACTGTGAATTGTGTACTCTGGTCAGGAAGCTACTTTTTATTTTCAAACTGACTGCTTCTGTCCTCTGCAAGACCTCTGCTCTGTTGGGTAAATAAATGTCTTGGGGAATAAAGAACCCATTAAGGTCAAAATGATAGTTTCCTGTAAAAGGCCAATGTGCCATTTAGCTATACATATTTAGAAAGGTACACAGTAGCACCAGTAACAACTTTAACTAAACAAAATTTGCCCTGTCAAGTTGATTTCTGACCATGTCAGCAGCAGCAGCAGCAGGAAGCTGATGCTAAAATGTTTTTAAAGGGTACCCTGCACAGGACAGGACTGTTCCTAGGACCAAAGGAGAAACCCTCCCAATCCCAGAGACTGCTGTACCAGGAGCATGCCTCTAGCTATGTCATTTTGGAAAATTTCAGACTTGACAGTTCAGCCATTTCCCAGGAGCAGGTTAGAGAAACTCATGTTGTTTTGCTCATGTTTAAAAGCCAAAGAAAAATAATATTTTCTTTAGAAGCTCTACACATACAGTGTGGAAGTGCAACTTGGCAGGGAAGAATAACAACTCACAAGCCATCAGATGAACTGGAGCCAAGTACTCCTTAGCAAAGTTATTGAAGTTTCCTGCAGCTGACTGTGCTGAAAACTCTATTTCCCCTGAGCAGGCTGCAGCCAGGGCTGGGTGAGGGCAGCCAAGGTTTTCCTACAAATGCAGATTCCTCTCTCAGCCTCAGCATCAAAAGCACATAAACAGTTTCTTGTTTCTCCTCAGGCTCTGGCTGAGTGGCAAAAAGAGCACAGGAAGGTGGTCAGAACAGAAAGCAGAGAAGTATCCAAATTTATGAAGACAAAGAAACTTTTATATATATGCTAAAAAAAGCTATGGACCTCCAAAGCTTGGAATGGAATCTAAAATTTGAATCTCAGCATTTCAGAAATATCCTTCCTGTTAGTAAATAGCTTTGCAACATATTAAAAGGCGTGTCTTTTTCCTATTTCCATTAAAAACCCCAAGCTACTGATACTTCAGTTATTCCATTAACAGACTTGGTAGAAAATCGATGAATGTGAAGCATCTTTCTCAGTAAGACATGATAGGATTGCCACTTTTAGAGGATGTAACTACTAAATCTTTACCATAAGTCATTTAACACAGAAAATGTTAAGCTACTCCAGTTCTGGTGTTTCCTAATTTTAAAGCACTTTACAGTTTTATTAAGATTCCTTTGGGGTTTTTTTGGCACATAAACAGACACAGAAACTGATGGTATTTATGTAGAGTTTTATGACAGTATGAAAGCATCCTGTTTGCTTTTATTCTGAGACAGAGAATATTTACCAAAAATAAATTGTGTCATTCCAATCCAAAGGGCAGGAAATGAACCAGCTAGAGAAGCGAACTAATCCAGCAGTCAAACCAACACTATGTGGCTCAGAGTTTTTACTCAAATATTTATAAAATGGGAAAACTGGCTACTCTGACTTATCTCCAGCTCATCTGCTGATGTCTGACACCCAATTCTTTAAGCATGCCAGCCACATGTACTCGAGCATTTACAGTTTTTACACCTAGAGCCAATGTGAAAGATGCAGCTGTTGAAAGCTTTAAGAGCAGGATGTGTGAAACAATAACAGTGTCACATTCTGAAATTGCTTTTTACGCATTACTTAAAAAAACCAAAAACCAGTTCACTAACTTGTAGAGAGGCTTCATGTCTTCTCTACCCCACATTCACTCTTAGGACAGTTCTTAGCAGTTAGAAGTACTGTTATGGTTACACATGTGCATATAAACACTTGCAAAACACTGTCAATTCAGAACTTAAATGTTTCTATGCAGATACTGACTAATATTTCATCATGTAGACATTGCTTATTTTGAAACAGAGAGGTTAAATGTTCCTATGTATCCTTTGTGCTCAAAGAAAGATGCTTTAACAAAGATCTTCCAAACTGAGCATATAATATTCAAAGGAATATAAATTATTAAAGTGTTTCAGTTACAAACATGCTTTTGAAAACATCTAGTGTGCCTAAGTTACACTCTTTTCTAGTCTCTGTACTCATATATTAATACAGCTGACTTGATTTTCAAATGGAATAAACATCTAAAACATCCCACCAAACCCTGTGGTTTTAAAGCAGGTTTTGTTGGTGTTTTTTTACTATGGAAATACATCCATAGTTGACTAATGGCCAAGCTCCTGGGAAGAAACATTTCTTGCTGTTAAAGAACAGGAAAGATTCTTCTTTTCAATGCCACCCAATGGACAATGTTAACCAGGAAAAATTTGGAAACTGAAGCCATTATGGTTTGATCCAAGGAGCTTGAGATCACGGCTGGAACCAGGGAGACACCTGAGCTTAGGGAGGAAGGAGTAAAGCAGCATGTCCACTGCCAGTCCCATCAGGCAGCTGGTTAAAGGGGTATGGACAAACATCACCCTTCCTGCAAACAGTCCTCCATCCAAATCTGGGTATGTACAAGCATGGAAAAGCCCCATGACTCTTTCTTCCCCTACAGATAAAGTGAGCTGACAGAGCAGTCAGACAGCAGTCCTTTGCCACAAACAGCGGCCATCACAAAGGACAAGGATCTTCACTGTGGCCTCAAGAAGACGATAACTACTGCCCTGCACATACAGCAATTTTGGCAAAAGCAAAACTACATTCTGGAAGTCAAATCAAATTGTACTCAGGTCAGTTTTACGCTGAGATAGCAAACTTGTTCAGAGCAGAAGGATCCTTGAAATAACTGATGAAGAAACCCAGCTCTGTAAGACACATCTAGACAAAACTCACTCGTCCTCCCCTGATCTCTCCCTTCTTTTCTACAACAGATTTATTAAGGCATGGCCCAGCAGTCCAGGTCAATTACTGGGAAAAGGCCGGGGCACAACATATCAACTGAACAGCTTTCTACCTCATTAAAGGTGAAAATAAAAGGGATTTGAGCTACAGCAGCTTCTTGTGTGCTTGCTGATGGGATTTGTGATTCACTATTGATTGTCCAAGCGGAGGCACTTAGTTCTCCTTACTTTACAGAAAGAACATTTTGTCATTAAAATGAGTGACACAAAAGATCCAACTCAACAAACCTCAGTCATAGTTGAAGTTTTGGGAAATATGTAGTTACCTGGTTTTAAAACTCCTCCCTTATTGACTACTACTTTTACAGGGCTTTCCTTAGCAATTTTTATTGATATTTAAAAATTAGGCAGAGCACAAGGCCTAAGTGGCTTCCAAGCTGGAAGATATTCTAGTTCTTCAAAGACAACTAAACCTACTAAATTTCTAAAACTAGTGTTCTAGTATCTTAATTCCTGACCTGCCCCAATTAGATATGGGATAATGAGCATAAAATTTAACCCCATGAATTGAATTACTTAAGTTAGAGCCCATATGCAGAAATGAACAAATATGAAGGGGAAAGCATGCATACTAGAAACAATCAGAGGTAATCCTAAGGCAGATATAGGTAAGTCAGTCAGAATTTGAGGGAGAAAAGCAGAAAGATCTGAAAACCTGTTTCCCTGGCCAGAAGCACCGGGCCTTAGAGATCTTCCTCTCCGGCTGCGGTGCACAGTGGCTCTAACAAAGTTTCCTGTGAAAAACAGAGATAACTTTATTGTCTTCATGATGTCAGGTTCCATAAACTGAAGCTATTTTCTTTTAGAGCAGTCTCCTTCAATTTTGGACCTGCATACTCCTTAAGTGAGGAAAACAGCAGAACACAACATGGTACCATCAGTCCCTTATTGCATCTCAGCACACCGGTCAAAATGCTGGTCCAAACCAGTAACTGTGAATCCTTGAAAACCTCTACAAGCAGGACCTCACTCTGCCCAAATATCCTGGAGCATTTTTCATTTGCATTTATTTTTAGCTTCCCACTAATTAATTTAAAATAATACTTTTCCTCTGTTTGTATTCAATTAATTAGATTATGAAGTTTCTGGCACAAAACAGAATGCTGAAATAGGAGCTTAGTTACAGATAAAATACTGCTCTTTCAGGCATTGCTTTGTCACAAACCTAACAAATGAAGACAAATTCAAACAACATCTCAACTTTGGTTTTTAATGGTTAAGATGATTGCAGTCTTAAAAGAAACCACAGTATGAAAGGCAACCACTGAGCAGAAATATGCCTGTCTCAACAGGACCCCTCAGCTATCTTGGGCAGGAACAGGAAGCTTCTTTGAAACCCTTGGCACTCTCAGAAACCCTGAACATATTTTTTGGCTTGGCTTCCTTTGTCACTATAGAGCTACTTGTAAAAAGAGGTCAAATGATTTTTGTAGGATTTCAAATTCAGAGTAAAAGCTAGTACTCGTCATTAATCAAGTAAATTGCCAGTGCTTCATTCTGTAAAGTAAATTACTTAAGTTATATCTCTTTTTCTGTAGGTCTGATTAAAGACAGAGAAGACAAATGAGTTTCCAGCATTAAGGAATTGAAAAATATATTCTTCATAATTCATGTGTGGCACTAGGAGGGTGGGTTGGACGCTTGGTTGCTTTTTAAAAGGTCATGCATAGAAGGGCATGCATCAAATCTGCCCCTGTAAAAGCTATCCTACCTCTGAAGTTCAGCTTACAGCAAATGTAGCCCACATAATGCACAGTTTCCTGAATCTATACAAATAAAACCACCAGCCAAAACCCACAAAGGGCTATAAATTCACACCCTTCACAGCATAGCGTGAAGACTCGACAAAATGTCTTTGCAATAGGCAGAGATTTCCAAGGTGGATGAAGAGAACCAAGTGTGCAAATGTTATTGATGTTCTGTAAGAGCTGCACACTTTTCATTTTCATGGACAAGGCTGGATCTAAAACAACAGCCTATGAGAAAGCCACACTGTCTCCCATGCAAGGTAGCTAAAATAGGATAACTGAAGGGTGGACATTTTCTCACTTATTTTTACACTAAACTGTGTCTCTTGACCACAGACATATTTTACTTTTGACCAGACATATCTAACAGCAGACAAGAGTAAATTTCAAATCTCCAAACATACTTTGATTTACTGCTCTAAATTGACTGCTGGAGGCTCCTCACTTTGAGTGATCTAGACTATGGATGAAAGCCAGTCAGCCTTATCATACTTTAATGAGCATTTACAAATTTTCAGATCTAATTTAGAATCACAGATCTCCCTCAACCTTCTCCCAGTATGAAATGCAGAGGATACCTGTACACAGCTACTTATTCAAATACTTAACACAGGCCCACCGTTTCATAAAAAGATTATCCCTCTTCTTCCTCTGGAACTGGAAACACAAAATGTAAGTATTCTTGCTAAAACAGTTCAACAAAATAGATAACAACCCAATTTGCACCCAAAGAGTTAACAGGATTTGAAGAGTTTACTCTCAAACAGAAAGAAGCTGGGGCAAGAAAATACCTCCTTCCCATCGTGTCAGAGCTCAGTAAAGAGAGATATCTGTGAGAGCAACTGTCCCTCTCACCAGAGGCTGTGTCTGCAGGGGTCTTTCCTGTCCCCTAAGAGTAATAGAATAATGCACTTTTCCCAAAACAGCCAAGGTCTGTGCAGCATTAGCCAGGAGCACGTGCTGAGCAGTGGATGAGCTGTCACTACCCTGAACAAGTGAAGTCAACATGCTGACAGTAGAAGCAGAAGTCCAGGTATCATTTTCTTGCATTACTTAATCTTTAACAGCAGCCTGCTTGCTTCCTTCTCTCTAATCCTTTGCCTATTAACTACTGCCTCTCCCACATGGAGGAACTACATCATTAAAATAACAGGGCATAGGCTTCCTCACCATTCCCCTCTCTTTGCTTTCATATCTGTCCCATCTCTGGACCAGGCACACTGTCCTGTTTCAGCAGAAAATTAACTCTATCAACAGCATCTGACACAAGAGGACAAGGCCACTGATGGGAATTTTACTTGCTATCTTCACTTGTATAATGTTGGAGAGAATAAGTAAGGCCATAAATATATGACCCTTATTGTGCCTCATGGGTCTTACAGTGAGCAAAAGGAAGCACGTCCTAAGTAAAAAGCAACTTCATAGGCTGAGATATTATGGTATATATCAGCTTGCAAACCTGTTGGGGTAGAAATAAACACCTACTCTACAAGCCCACATTTGTAGCCTGATTTGACACTATCTGCACATCTCCAGGCACTAACACCATAAAAATTAGTCATTACAGTAATAATACAGAGGTTTTTGGAGCAGCAGGAAAGGAATAAGCTGAGATAGATATGCAGGAAAAGTGCTAGAAAGTTCTGCAGCAAAGACTGAGCCACTTGCTGACTGCACAAAGGAGAAACCTCCTAAGAGGCTCCAAAAGCAAGGTAAAAACCATCCGTAATAAGACAAAAGGAAGAAATAACTGAAGAAAACAAAGAATTGGAGAGAAGGACAGAGTGATATCACACTCACAGGTTTTAAATTGAGTTAATGCTGCCCTTAGCTGGTTTATAGAAGCAAACACACCTGAGCCTTGCTTTCCTCTCACAACAGAGTGCTTCAAGGTTCCTTGAAGAAATATCTGTCAGGTACCAGACATGAGATGGATTTTATGGAGCCTTGCAGGGAGGGGGAGAGGCCAGGAGGAAATGAGGTGCTGATCATAACAAAAACTGCTGGAGCCAGCCATAATGGGAGAGTGGGAGCGTGTCTGAAGTGAAAATGAAGGTGTTAAGGGATGTGCCACACTACATCAATGTCAGAGACCACCTGGTGCCTTTGAGCAACTCAGAAATAGACACGTAGCTCAACTGCCCAGGCACAGCTCTTTGTGGTTATGGCAGCTGTCTGCACCCTCTCAAAAATTATAAAGCAAAACTTTAATATAAATGAAACACTTGCCTTGAGTGGCAAGGTTGTGGGAAATGCAGCCAGAAGACACACGTTGTAACAAAAGCAGCATTTTACTTACCAACTTGGTTTCCCATTTTCACTTAATACGAATACATTGGAGGGCACAAAGGTAATGAAAAGCCAGGAGCTGGGGTTAACACAGCACTTCCGAAGCCTCAAGTGACTAAGCCTTCTTAAGCAATACAGAACCACGATGTACCCTTTCTCCTCTCCTACCACTTGTTTTTAAGTGCTTCATTATCTGTATTTACACGCAGGTCCACAGCCATTCCCTTTTGGACATGGGTTTAAGGAGAGATTAAAGAGGCACAATAACACTCTTAAAGCATTCTGATTAAGTAGAATGACTTTATAAAAGCTTGGGCAGTGATTACTCTTCACTGGCTAACTTCTGTTTCTGTCTAGAGTAGCCTATCATTTTTATTATCCTGAACTGATTAAGGGAGCAAAATCTCACTTATATCCTGTCTGCCAGGCAATAAGGGACCTGACCTAGCAGATGCATCAGCATCTCTCTGTGCTTCTGGAGAGCTCTGAACAACAACTTTTAAGAGCTGTACTTCTGAAGAAACACCAGATCTCTGAATCCATGCAGTTTTGCTTTGCCCTCTCCAGTGAGTGCATATGACTCCTTAGAAGATAAACTATTGCCAGCAGCCAGTTCTTTCTTTTCTCAGATGGTGCAGTGTACTGGGACAATATCCATAACTGCTTGCAAGGGATTATGTGTTGTGTCCAAATTAGACTATTTTGTCTCATTAGCAGGTTTCTATGCTTGAGAGGAGAGAATAGATAAACACACAGCATTAGTCCTCTGCACTGTGAGGAATACATTTTTTCCAAGCATGCATGCATGCATGGTGTATCCTGTTATCTAAAACACAGTCCTAAGGGCCACTGGTTCTTAGGCACTTGCTGAGTGCACTTACCATTTGCTGCTCACCTACTCACCATGACACCCACCCACCTCACAATGGGACTACATGCCAAAGAAAAAGGATGTAACTTTAGCAATGAGAAACGTTAAGAGCAGCTGAAAAATTATTAGGAGTAAGAGTTTTGAAGTTGCAATGAAGCAACCCTAGCACCCTAAAGGTGAGTTTCTAACAGCTCTTTCTCATTAAAAACAGCATACCACTGCACAGTGACTGGCACGCCCAAAGCCCTTGAGATTTGGAAGAGAACTGAACAGCAGCCTGGGCAGGAGCTGTGGCCACTGATGCCTGGGGGGATGCACCACCTGCATCAGATGGGAGATCTCTGATGGGGATATTCACAGAACCCCTGCCAGATGCAATTTGAGATGTGCCTAGACTATAAATTTGGTAAGTGGAAGCTATGAAGTAGGCTATTAAGTACCAAATACTTCATTAAGTATAAAAACATTGCCTTTGCATCTGTATTTCTAATTTATGTTTCATCGCCACACCAACTTTTTATTCTGTCCATGAACTGCCCTTATTTTAATAAAATGAGCCTCAAAATTTGCCTAGGTGGCTACACTAGCTGATTAATGATACTTTTATGGGTGGTGGCATCTAGGATCCTAATGAAATCTAGAGGATTATTACTTTGCTAATTTGAAGGTGAGAAAATAGTTAAACAGGGCTTTTATTCAGAACATTTCCATGCATTAAGATGACTTTAATGCAATTGCCAAACCCAGCCTTTGTAGTCACCCGAGTTACACTTGTTTATTGTGTCTGAATAAATTTGACACAAGAGTGCTCTCAGGCACTGCCATAAGGTTTATATATGCTTGGATGGTACAATCTGCATTTCTATATTTTGAAATATTTAAGTTCATCAATAAAGCTAAAGGGCAGTGAATTAAAAATCAATACAAAGGCAGACTTCTTAAGGCAACACAGAGGGAATTTGAGGAATACAAAATTGCTAGAATTTGTTAAAGACAGGTGCAGGGAATGAATTTTAAGAAGGACCTAGTGTTAGCATTATGCAACTTCACATAAAACAGGTAGTAAAAAAAAAATATCACACTTTGGAGTATGAACTGACAGATACAAAGGTCATGAAGTAACTCCTCTGCCTTTTCAACCTTAAGTAAATTACTGCACAGTTGATTAGATAAATTACTGAAAGGAGCTGTGGGTCACCTTGATCCAGCTCCATTGCTGTTGCAGGCAGTGTGCTAATACGCCACAGGAGGCAATGAGCTAATTCAATATGGCAAAGTCTGCATTAACAGACTATTGTTTCCTATTATTATCCTAGCATAAGGAAGCTTGCAAAGCATCCCTCATCCTTCCCAAAACACAGAGTGGAGCAGTAGGGTTTTTGTTTGTCTTGTGGAAGAAATGACCTTGGACAACCTTCAGAAAAAGTCACCACATACAAGTACAAGCACATCTGCGACATAATGGTGGTGGAAAGAAATTCCTCAGACTTATGCTTTTAAAAGACAGAAGAAACTGAATGAGAAGGAAATCTTCTGCCAGCACAGGCAGTGACAACCACATTTCACTTAAAATTAAAGCCCTCTTTAATCTCATCTAAAAACTGCTGTCAGCACAACACTCAAAGACAACTTGAAACAAAGACTACTGGACTGCAGTTAGTTAAGGGAAACCTCATCCCAATTATTTATGCCACTCTGAAAAGCTGTTAGGATTATTTTATCCACCATCCCTTGTGTCTGTCAGCCAGTAATTTGTCTAAAGACAATTCACAGAAAAAAACAAAATAATTAAAAAAAGAAGTACAAAGAAAAGAAGTGAAAAAAAATTAAAGACATCCCCAAATGCTTCTCATTATACATTCATTGGATTGACTACACTAATACCTAAGATAAGCTACTCAACAAGGCTAACATGAACTAGATAATACCAGATACCTGATCAGATGGCAGCTGTTATATCCACAGTTCTCCCAAAACAATCTCACAGGCACTCACTACTTCAAAACCTTGACCAGTGCAGGTTACCACTACCCTCACTATCCCTGCATCCTGTTCAGCAGGTATTTTAGTTTTTATCTTCCTTGGTTTGACAGCTATAAACCACACCAGTACTTATCTTAGTGACCTGTACATTTTGGAAGGCAATAGCAAACTGATAGCACTTACAGAATCTCCATGGCAAAATTTCATAGGGTCTGACTGGTATATATTTGTACAGTCATCAGAGGAGGGAAGACCTCTGGGTTTATTCATTCAGTCAGTGAACAAAACTTGTAGAAATACAAATTTTAGGAATACTAGAGCTTGCTAATCAAATACGCAACTTTCTCAAACCCAGTATTTACCACTGAAAACCATTAATCATTATTACTACAGCCATCAAAGGAAATTTCAAAAGGTAAAATACCTCATTCAGAGTTCCTTACCCCAAAAGGCGCTGGCAGTTTTATTTTTAGTGTGATCTAACCAAAAAATGTTTCTTTGAACTTGCATTAAGAAATTACGAAACTGCATTTTCCAAACAGCATGTTGATTTTTTGTGAATTGAGGTATGGGCCCACATTTTCTAGCATAAACTGAATGGCTCAGAAGATAACACTTCCTATAATGCAATGCAGATCTTCCTCTGAGGGATCCGTGTGATATATTATAGAAACTGCATAATTTTGAAAAATCCCTGGAGATGGAGTCCAGAAAAGCAGGCCAACCCAAAAGGGAGAATAGAAAACACATAATGCGTCTTAACCACAATCCTCATCTTGTATGTAGCTGAAATACTAAACGGGCTCAAAATGAAATACTGCAGAGCCAAACATTAATAGAAATTAAGCATTTTCAGCCTGAAAAGTGTTAAAGTATTTCATTTTAATTAAAGAAAAATCAAATGGAGAGTTTTAGAATTCCCACTATGTTAAAATGTCCTATTTCACATTTAAGTACCAACCTGGAATAAACTCAAATATTGAAATGTAGGCATTCCCACTGTGATGGAAACTTCAAATTTTGCCTAGCTATAATCACAGCTAATTCCCTCCTCTAATTTCAAAGGCAAACTAAGTGGTGTGTAAGGATAGTAATTTGCCCTTCTCCTATGATTATTTTTTTCATTATAAAAGCCTCAATTTTCTGAAATGTGAGTGCCTTCAGTGAAGCTTGGACAGCTGCTATTTAGATTCTTATCTAACTTTTGGTTTTGCAGTGTTTAGTCCCATGTCCTATAAAGCTTTCTATCCTCATGAAGTCATGCTTCACCTTGAAATTGCTATATTGGGTGGCTTTGTAAGTGATGTGGCATTTTAGTCTCCCCTTGGTAGGTAAAGAGAGGTGAAAAGGATCAAAGATAACTGATGGCCTCACAGTCCATTCCACAAATACCACCACAGGGGCACTCCAGGCCCATTCAGTTCTACTTGGATATGCTCCCTATAACATAACATATAGGCAAACTTTGCAAGCTGAACAGATTTTGCCATTGTTTTGTGTATTTGGCAAAACACAAGGCAAGCTCAGGTTAATGAGTCAGACCTTGCATCTGCTACCCATTCCTTCTTTCCAAGAATTCTCTGGCTAACAACTATAATAACTGCCAGAGCAAAAAGCCAACAAGATGACCCCATCATGACTGCCACAACCACTACCCCAGCTTTCTTCCTCCATCTGTCAGGTGTATGAGCTTCAGTTATCCTTATTCCTGCATCCCTATCCCACCCACACCAGGGTCAGCATGCTGAATCAGCCACTGTTGCACTCTCTTATGTCAAATAGCCCTTTGTAATAATAACCTGTGTGACAAAGCTCAGCTGGAACACAGCTATTAATCAGATTACGCAATGAAGTATTTATTGTTCTACAGTTTGCACTTTTGTACATGTTTGCATCATCGGGGGACAGTGCCACTAACAACCTGACACATGCTCAGCAGGTAAGGGAGGATTTTTCTTCTGACTGAAGAAGTTTGGGCTTTTAATGTCAGTGTGGCAGGTTCCTCACTGCATGTTTCTGCTGAAGCTCTGCTCAGGAAGCACCTCAAGAAACAGTACTGCTCCCCTATCTCTATTTCCTCATGCATCACGACCTAGCTGTACTACACTGACCAACATTCCTTTTGAGAGAAAACATCTAACAGGAAATGGTATCACAGGGGCCATGAGAGGACTGGTGGAGCAAGAAACTGAAACTGGATGTAGTCAGTTAGAGCCCACAGTGGCTCTTGCTCTCCTTACCTTTTCGAAAAGCCAGGAAAAAGGCATGAAAAAGGCTGACAAACACAGGAGTCACTCACCTGCAGGTTACCACTTCAAACCAAATCCTGAGTCTAAAGCAGCAGCAACTCTCTTATCCCCTGAAAGTTATTTGATAGTTTTTAAGTAACATGCTGTGTAAATAAATCATATTGTAATGAGCAATTTACTTACAGCCAAATAAATGCCCATCCGAAAGCAGCACTGAAGCAAGGATAAAGCACATGGGGAGCATCATACCATCATGGTCCAACTATAGTAAAGCCATCCCACCAGCAGAACAAGGGAAAAAACAACCTCCCTCTGGAAGAGGCAGCATTACTGTAGGGAGCTTTCAGGGCTGCTAAAATTACCCCATTTTTTCTTTTTACAAGTCAGACTTAGAGCACCTCCTGTGTGACTACTTTCTCACAGAGAGACTTCTATTTTACAATGCCCTTTCTCCTGCATAGGTTTATTCTGATGTATTTGTAGGCGCCACTCCTCCCCAGTACATGGTCTTTTCTGACAAACACTTGGAAAAACACATCTCCTGAAAACATCTGTGCGGTTGTGTAGCAGGCAGAAGAGGTAAACAACATGACAGCCACGAAGGGAGGCTTTCAGCAACAAGCACTTTTGATGCTGTAACAGTGACACTGATTGCTGACAGGTACCTGAGGCAACACCTGAACACAGCAGCTCTCTCCCATATCTGGAGATCACAGAAAGGTCACAGCTCAGGGGTACAAACAGACATATGCACCCACAGACAGGAACTCCTGCCAAGCTTCATTCTCACCTTTTTCTCAAGTACGACATTTACTGAGCACAGCAAAAGTGGCTTGTGGTGCTCCCACCGGAGCAGGGGACTGGGCAGGGCCATCAGGGCCTCCTGATGCCACAAAATGCCTTGTGTGCAGGTGGAACAGCTTTGTTCTGAAAGGTATCTACAGCATGTGTCAGGGAGTTATTATAAAAGCTTCCCTCCATGTTTTGCACACAGATTGAGGGTGGCCTGTTCAGAGCAGACAAGAAGTGCAGCAGCAGGACCACAACTGAAGTTACTGAATTATGGGCTCACTAATTCTCCTTACTGCCTTCACTCAGGTCTGAACAAACTTGTCTGCTTCTCTGAAAACTGTATTACATTTGCAGGGCACCAGGCTTCAGCCAGCACTTGCTGCGGCCCCCTAAGGAGCCCAGGCTCCCTCTGGGCAATCCCCCAGGGCTCTGCCAGTCTCCACTGGGAACCTCTGAAGAACAACCTAACTTTTACCTTGCCTTCATTTGAGGCACACCCATTTCAAACATCATTTTCTCCCCCAAACTCAGTAAGAAGAAGTCTGTAATAATGAATTGCTGGATGCAGATTTTTTTGCATTCATACCTCTAGTCAGGTTTCCAAACAAAGTGTTAAACTTCTGCTGGCAACAGCATGCCCCCTCAAAATCCTTTCACAGCCTTCCCCTTCTAACCTTTCCTCCCCTTTCTAGCCATCAGGATTACACACAATATTTATGAACATAATTACCTGTCTCTTAAGAGAGTAGCCGTCTGTGAAAACCACAGTACACTGACCGAGTCTATATTTCAAATTAATAAGTCTCATAAATAAACCTGACTTAATTTATAATAGCTGCTTTCTCAGAAATACAAAACTTGCATTCCAGTTTATGATTCCTTGCTGGCTGTTTTAAACATTGGGGTTTTTTTTCATACTAGTGCACATATTTTATAGCTACTGCTGCTTTATAATGTAAAAAGAAAAAAAAAAAAAAGGAGAGAACAGACTTGATCTCCCTCAATTCAGTAATAACAGTTGAAAGAAAAGTAAAGTAACAGCAGTGAATATACAATTTCTTGGAAAATTACTCTTGCTCCCATTATGCTTTGAAAGACATATTAAAAAAGGTCTTAGAGGCTTCACTATTACTTATGCTATAATGTGCTACTCAAGAGTAATTTCTAATATTGTCTGTCTGGTAAAAAAATAGCTGTGGTGACATTAATATTATTTTGTGGTTAAAAAGAACTGGCCTGGGGACTCAGAAAATTAAAACTAGGGCTCAATAATTGATTGTTATGTATTTCCTGTGCTTTGCTGGATATAGAATTTCCTAATTATTTATCTTCTATCAAATTCTTCTTTCATCCTTACCAAGCAGCCATATAGCTGCATACATATGAATGCTAACCAAACTTGCTCTTTGTCTACCTTTACCTGACCTGCTTGGCAAACAGTGTTTTTGCAGCAGCTCACAGATCAACACTGCTTTTATACAGTGATTAATGTTCAGTAATTTGGATAATTTCAAAAAGCAAGAATTTTCCAACATTAGCTACAGTCAAGGAGACACTGGTAAAAAACTGTTTGCAATACATCTATATGTTGAGCTGTGTATTAGGTGTGACTTCAACACACATTTGTGTGCAGATCTTGTGGCTCCCCACTGAAATGGAACTTTGCAGAAGAAGAGCAATAGGTACATAGTGCAGAATCACCAAGTGTGATCCAAACAGTAAATCTGTTCTACACCCACACAATAATCTATTGATTACTATTTAAACCAGATCTATTTGCATTCTATTCAGTATGTTACCTGCCAAGAATCTCTAAGAGAGAACATTCTGGAGGTGTGTTATTACATTTCAGTATTTCATATTTCCTCCTATTTGAAATAACTGCAGTGCAGCATTTTATCCCATTTAAACTAGTTAGTTTATGCCTGTGAGGTTTTTAATTTTTTTTTTTCCAGATCATTTAAATAGCTGTCTGCTATTCAGTCACAGCTCTTGGGCACTACATGCAAATCTTTCTTACACTAATTGCACCTAAATTTGAAAAGGCAGGGGTCTGCATGATGTTTTATTCACATTCCCATCATGTAACTGCATCCAAACAACAACTATCTCAAGTAAGTCTAGAAACACAGATTCAGATTCTTTCTTAGGTACAGATGACATGGCTAGCAGAAAACAATGTAGCAGTAACAGAGTCATATGTAATAAAGTCACTCCAGTGAAAATATTACGGCATAGCATTATCTGTGTAAAACTAAAAATTCCACTGTTTCCAAAAATTTGTAAAACTTGCAGGCTCATCAGCATTATTAACTGCAATTAGATTGTCAAAATCTCAGATTATTATCTGCAATCTGTTCAGTGTTTCTCTTGCAGTTCTAGGTAACAGGTAACAGCAGAGTCTCTACTAACAATAAAAATTACTCACAGTTGATGGTTTCAAAGAACAACTAAAAACTACTTTAGCCCTAAGAAAATGAGAACAAAAGAATTCAGATATCTGTTTAAAGTCTCATTGTTTTCATAGCTAAAGACTGGAATGTTTGACTCCCCAGAGAAGCTGAACCTTCACTCATCACCCTAAGTTAAAGAAACTACAACATAAGCTTGTGATCAGCCTTGGCAAAATGCAAATTCCATCAAGCTGAGAAGTATAGGAGGACTTGAAGTTCCACTTAACTGTATCTTCGTGTTTCAACATGCATTGTAAGTTTTGAGCTGCAGATGGGAACTTAAGAGGAATGTTAATAACGTTCACATGACTAAAAACATAATTTTTTTTTCCTCCAGATGAGAATAGGTTTCTATTTCCAGAACTCTAAATAAATTGCACTGTGCTGATCTAGAGAATCACAAAAATCATAACTGACCCATTAGGTATTATTATCTTAAGACTAAGAGAAGTTCAGAAAGCAAAGCAACAGAGCAATTTTTTTTATTGTAGTTTTATCCAATAATATCTTAATAACTGCTAGTAAGGCAGTCATTCCAAAACCTAAGTGAGTTTAAACAAAATAAATAATAAAAAGGATTTAAACCATGAAAGTTCCACCTAAAAAAGAAACGAAGATGAGAGCATAGCAATGTGCAACTCAGTCTTCTCACTTGCTTCCTTCCCTTCAGACCATCTGCACTTTGCACAGAGATGCTGAAGTAGCAACTGGAACAGTTAGGAACATAATTCTGTGCTTTGCCAGAAGCACTAAACACTGGATATCATTAGAAGACATGAGATTATCTGGAATACGCAAAAATCAGGCAGTGAATATAGTCCTGTTCCGTAAAGCCAATACCATATTTAAAAACATTTCTGCATGGTAAATTGATGGAGATGAATAGTCCCACTGACTTCCCTGCTAGTTCTCAAAGGCGAAGTAAACCTCACTGCCAGGGCTTTGCTAAATGCAAGACTGAGCTCAAGTGGAGGCCCAGTACCCCAAAGACCAGATGGATTCTTGTCTCATATCAGACTGTGTAACACAAGCCATTTCTCTGAAGTTGGTGGGTACAAATCTCTTAATTAGTGAATTAAGCAGTAATACTCCCACTCGGTTTAGATAGATAAAATTCCATTCAACCAACATTAAAAAAAGTAAGGGAGAACAGAAGCAGACTTGAAAAATACTGTTGGTAAAAGCTGTTGGTAAATGAAGTAGCAGACAGACTAGAAAAAAATTTTGAGGTTTCTCTCTAATTTCTCAAAGCAAGAATATGAAAGATAAATCAGTCATGACCATAAGGTAAAAATTAAAAGAGAAAGGTTAGCCCACCCTTAAAATGATTTAGCATTTTCTTCTGGTAAGTGTGAAGGTAAGAACTTCTGAATAAATTACCCTTTTAAGTCTTGATTCATGCTTCAGTGCTTTTTTTTGAACATGTACTTAAGTTCTGTTGATAGGAAAACTTATTTATTCACCTGCTAAAGTACTTTTCTAAATTAAGACCTAAATCAGCATCTATAAAAGCTTCATTCAAATCAATGGGAATCTTTTTATAGACCTTACTAAGAGCTCTATGAACCACTAAGTCAAAGGAGAGCAAACCAAGTAGTGGAAAAATCCAGGATGCTTCTCCTGAAAGAATAAGCTCCAAAACCTCTGTAGTTAGTAATAACTTTCTTTCATCCTTTAATATTAAATGACAGCACTAATAATATGCAATATCAAGTTATTAAGCATCTAGTCCCGAGCCATCCAATTAGTCTGCTGCAATGTAATTAAAACAAAACCAACATTAACTCAAAAGTGAAATTCACTTCAGTTGAGATGAGCACAGCAAAGAATAAAAGTTCATTAGAACTAGATGGAATTCATATCCAGATTGGTGTAAACTCTGGGTAATTAGCTTGAAACAGCTTAGCATTATCCAAGGAGGATATGGATAATTGGGTTCAACATCCCTGAAGATCTGCTATGTTTCTTGAGACAATAAACCATTTGTGCTTTGAAGCTGCTTCCCGTTTTCTCCATCAGCCTTGTCTGACAAGGGCTATTGATCTGATAATTTACTTGTCAAAACTTGTTAGTCAAGGCAGGACAAAAGCAACAAGGCATGTGGGTAATCCAAGAGATGAATTTGTCCTAATGACTTTCAGGGATCTCAACCACTGTAGTGGAGATCAAGCAAATCTCTGAAACAGCTGAGTCTAGGCCAGGGATCACATAGTAAAGGAAAATAAGCAGGCCCAGAATTATTGTATTATTCTATGCAAGATGGCCACAGAAAGATGAAACTAGTGTGTACAAACACTCAGCAAAGAATCTGGTCACTTCACTTCAGACGCAGGTCCTCTGTTTTAAATATTTATTCATGATAAAGTTCAGTGTCAGCTAAAGGCTTCCTTGAATTTATTGTCTCCTGTCTCCAACCATTACCCTGCCTGGAGTAGGTTACAGCTGAAGATGGAAGTGACCATGGGGATTTGTCATCCTGCTACTGTGTCAAGAAATATGTCACAAAACTGACACAACATTACCCACACTTGTCTCAACTTCTCTTAATCGGGAGGACAGTTGGTAATTGATTCTGGAAGATTGGACATTTTCTCCTTGAAGGTTTAAAAATATACAGCACCTTCCAATCATCCTTCACATTATCAGTCATGTAGCTGACCCAAAGTAGTAACAAGAAAGCCCTGACAACTTCCCATTATACCTGAAATGATCTTTGGGCAACCTCACCACTTCCACAGTCTCTTCTGATTTGTAAATGACTTTGGTTGAGTCAGCTCATTAAATTTCTAGTCTGCTGTAGACACAAAAGGAATAGAATCCAACTCAATTAAATACTTTTATTCTTACATTTGGAGAATTCAGGAATCAAACTCCTAAAACTGAGAGGCTGGATCAAAATTCAGGATGCATATCTTCTGTGAATGCTGGGAGTCTGAATATTTCAGAACTTTTGAGAGACTCTAGAAAGTGTGACATTTGAGTGACACCTTTTCCTCTGGAAAACAAAGTTTAAAATGTGCTCACAGAAAAAAAAACCAAACCAACTAATATTCTGAAATATTTAACATGTAAAAGTTGGGATTTTATAAAGAATAGGAAATACTGCAAGCAATACAAGAAATTTCCATGAGGACAACACTGTCATTTTGCTACATTAGTCTCCCAAGATGAATTAGTCTTCTCAAGAAAAGAATCTCTTTGTATTCAGTACCTCAAATTCTGATGCAACAAGCAACACAGTCTAAGAAATACAGTTGTGTACCTTTTACATAGCTATTTTCCAGAACAGAAATACAATTTCAAAATACTCTATGAGTTGGAGAACACATTTGATTTTATCAGCTACGCCATCTCCTCCAGTGCTACTCTTGGCAGTGGAGAAGGAAGGGACTCCAGCACTGGAAATTACCTGGAGTGATTTTTTTCCAGGGTTGCAGGATAGTTTTTAGCATGCAGAATTCAATCCAAATCCATGTCACAATTCCCTCAAGCAGACTCTATTCCACCAGCTCACTCTGGCAGCTGAAAATCTGACATTCACAGAGGAGAGGTAGCAGGGGAAACAAAAAATAGCAAACCAAATATGAAAGGCCTTTCACATCCTACTGATGAGCAGATATCACCAGCTATAGCAATAAAAATGTTTTCTTTCCTGCATGCACATGGGAGAAGGAAGGAAAATTTAATTCTAAATGCAAATCTCAAGAAAAAAAGAAATTTTGCAGAAGAATAAGGGCAGTGGGAAATCCGAGAAACAAAATAGAGTGAAAGCATATATAGAGATCAGAGATAATTCCTCAAGGATTTTTGCTTGTTTTTGTTATTTAGCTTTAATTAAACATTCTTCATTTTTTCTACTCACATTATTCCTTTCCCCCTTCCCATCAGCCAGAAAGAAATCTGGCCCCTAAGCACTGTTTTTCAGTATTGATAAGGTTCATCCTCAGTTTTTCTACCTCATCTCTGGCTGTGGGTTTCAAGTCTCCAACTTACCAGGAACATTTTATGCTGTACAGGATCACACATAAAATCAACACTAGATCCTTCTACATAATAATGCAGGCTTAACACTTTTCAGACAAAATAGTGAGTGCTAATGAAGTCATGTACATGAGACCAAAAACCCAATAATTCTACAAGCTAAAGATACCATTAATCAGGCTTAACAAGTTAATTAAACAGGTTTACAAGCAGATCTTTTTTAAATTGTGTGAAAAGAAAAGCCATTTAATGTAAAGTGGAGATGTAACCAAAAGCCAGTGACTTCAGGATTTGCCCAAGACTCTGCATAGGAAGGAGAAGGCGAGTTGCTGAAATGGCTGAACAAGAACAATAAACAAATGCAAATGACTGAGAGCATTAGATCAGGTACCCCCTATTCCTGTGGGCCACTGAGGAGCTGCAAATGCAAGACCCCTAGAAGGCCTCTCACCATGTTGCCTCAGACACTTCACAGCTAACTTACAGAAGCATGAGCTTTTTGGTGAAATTCTTCAAGATGGGATATACAGGCAATCAGGTTAGATGGTCCACTGTTTATTTTTTATGTCAGTAGATATAAAGACAACTACTGCTTCAAACAAACTCCAAGCATCCATGAAAAGGCTAAGACATCAAATTCAAGTGATTTGCCCATAATGATGGGGAAGATTCTCATAGTGTGGAGATACTTTGCTTTTGCTGATTCTGTCTCAACAGGTATAAGCTGCAAGAGCTTTCTCCCTCTCTTAACCCCTATGTGATTCTGCAGAATGGATGGGAAAAAAGATATTGACTGTAAAAATCATCTAAGACCTTTTCTCAACTCCTTTATCCAGATAAACAGTGATGGAACAAAAAGATCATTTTGCAGCAATGAATTAGTGACGATATTGTGAATATTGTGACATTTCCCACTGCCTCATACCCAGCTTGTTACTACTGCTTTACAGCAGGGAATGATAAGCGCAAAAAAGTCATTCTGTTTTCATTAGATTTTCAAATGCCTCAGACCAAGCTTTTCCTCTGCATCATTCTTTTTGCAGTCATGTATTTACCGAATAAAAACTAATTTGTTGGAGACTGGTCAACAACAGGAAGATGCCCACAGAGAGCCTGAGCTCCATCTTTGAAGATACTTAAAACTTTACTGGACAAATACAGGAATAACCTCATCTACTAAAACCTGCTTTCAGCTCACCTACACAATCACCAGAGATCCTTCGGAATCCAGTTGCAATTCTGTAATTGATTATCTTACACTGTTTTTGTGCAGTCCAAGGCAGCTGAGAGAACTTCTTCCTCAAGCAATCAGCTACAGAGTGGCAATGCAACTATTTAGGCATGGGAATATCATTTCTGCTGATGGAGGCCTCCATTCTTTAAGTTGGATTCTACTGCAGTCATTCAGTGCCCCACACAGAATTCAGTTGGACACAGATCCAGCTCCCTGAATAGGAAAGACTATGAAATGTGCTGAAATGAAAATGACAAATGCTGAATGAAATGACAAAAGAATTTTTGAAAAGTTGGGTGGACAAATAAAAAATAGTTATATAAAAATCTCACAGGCATAAGGCAGAATGAAGTCCAACATGTGAAATCAAATAATCTATATATAGTGCCTAAATTATGATCTAAACTTCAGGCTTCTTACATATACTTTTTGTCTGACAGAGCAAAAAAGCTATAGATTCTGAACTTTCTGTATGTGCAAGAAACTTAATGATTAATATCATAAACTGAAAGATTAAGTGCAGAAACCATGAAGAATAGGTGGTTAATTCTCTTAGCTCCTTTCACACTCATTCTAACCACACTATGCAAAGACTGTAGAGGAAGGGTTTATGTGAAGCGAAGCTGTAACACATCATGTGGTTTCTGTAGAAAATATTTATATTTTTTGCAGACTAACACCTCAGTCAGTTTTTCAGTTGATGAAAATTCATGAGAACTCAGGATAAATGCCAAGTGCTAATGTGATGTTTTTAATGCAGCAGCAAGTACCTCTTTGGAGTTTGTGGAGACCAAGAAGTGTTCTCAGACTGGGACAGCACTACAGTGCATGTAATGAGCTGGGAGTTATTTTAAGTTACCAAATCTATAGAAGATAGGTCACAGTGTTCCAGACTGGAAAATGATCTGCAATTATTTTTGCCTCTTCATGGAAAGGCAAGATCCAGTGCCCTCAAGTCAAAAGTCAGAAACAAAGAATCAATTTGGAAGTAATTCTTACTTGCAGATGGCAAGGTACACGTCTCACATTAGTTCACTCTTCTCCAAGGGTTAACTAGTGCCTTTGTTTTGAACTTTGTCATTGAACTCACTTTGCACAAACTATTTCATTCATCCTGAGTGACTGCCCAGGAGCTGCAGAATTGCTAAATACACTTTATCTCTCAGTCATCCAGCTTCATTCTACTATGATGGCACCACCAAGACTTGCAGATGAAAAGAAGATTCTTTTCCCCAGTAAATCATCCTCTCTAAAACTCATTCATTTATGCTAAAATAATTCCTTTCCCTCTTCTCTAATTTTACCCGTCATGTTACTACACTTGTTTTCTTTCACCATATTCTACCAGATTCTTAAACCATGCTGCTCATAACTACCACAATTTTTTCTGACCCTCCAGTTCCTCTCCCATAATTTTACATGCAGTATATGAAAGCCCAGTGGTATCAGAGTTCAGCACCAGATTTGACAGATCTTACTTGAAAGGCAGATAAAGGAGAAGTCATGACCACTTCATTATGGGAGTATTTATTATTATTAATTATTCAACAAATGGATTATTATAAATAACAAATTAATATATTTGTTATAATAAATAACAAAATAATCATTATTTATTCAACAAACCTGCCTGCACTGCTGCTTGTGCTTTCTATTGCCATACCATGCTGTAGACATGTACTATCTTGATTTATCCTGTTTACCACTTCTGAAATGATTCGTTTCCTTCAAACATCAGTGCAAATGATTTTATCAGACATATTCACTTGGATTCTGCCATGATTAATTTCATTCTCATTCTTACTTCTATTCACCCTTCCCAGTTTCCTTAGAAGATTTCTTTATCTTCCTTACTATTGAATGGACCTCAGAACTTTTGTCTTCCTTATCACTTCTTCCAAATACTTAGTGGAACTGACAAATAATACCCTTCCAGATATCAAATAATACAAATTCTTTATTAAGAAAATAGATAGACTTGGAAAACAACAGACCTAAGTCATACCAAGCTTCTGCTTATAGCACTTACCTGCATTTCTCTCAAGAATTTTTAATCCAACTAATAACAGTGCAGCAAATTGTTCTGCCTGACAGACACTAGCAACTGTTCCACAATAATAAAGATATTTATTTGTTCCCCACCATGCCATCCAACATGCAACAAGAGCTAAAAAGACCTAAAAGGATGATGTGATTTGTCCCATCATGACCTCACTGAAATCAACCACGCTGTGGCAGTTTAACCAAGCAGAGAATAAGGTCCTATTTATTTTTGTTAAAAATACACTTTTTCTTACAGTACATTAGTAGTCTAACCAACTGAGATCCAGTCAGGTTAACCAGAAAAACTGATTTGTGCTTCAGCTGAAATTGGTGGTCACAAGCACCATTAAATACTTGAGCACAGCCACACAAAAGCAAAGCAAGGCACTCTAAACTCCATCACTGAATCAGACAGTCTCTTGAAAGTTTCAAGAAGCACTGAAGTCCAGAAAACTTTAGAGACTGAATAACCACAGTTTATCATTGCCAGTGGAAAATTCTATGTATCAGTTAATAACTTTGTGCTTTTTAAAGCCCAGAAGAAACTCAGTCCTCTGGTACAGACATGAAATTCTTGGGAGAGGGGACAAGGGAGAAAAAATATTTAAAAATATAAAACCCAAATTTAATTAAAAGCAAAAGGACAGCTGATGGCAAGAAGTGGAAGCAGGGCACACTCTCAGATGAATTAAGGAACTCTAGATCAGTACAATCTATTTTTAGCTGAGTGTTTTTTTTAATGAAGTCTCATCCAGAGGCAGCAACAGGCGTGGCTTGGGTCCAATAAATGGGGAAAATGCAAAGAGATAAACACAAACTTCACCCTTTCACCAAGCAAATCCATGACCCACCTTGAGCAGCTCAGTGCTCTGGGGGCAAGCTGAGCATGACTCCAGTGACACTGCTCCCCACTTCACCACAGTTCTGTATATTTGGGGACTTTCTGGGAAGAACTGGGGCTGCACTCTGGGGCTGCAGTGCTGGCTGGAACTCTGCAGGTCTCTAGACCAATGTCATCCTCCAAGAAGGACTACTGCCAACACGAGATCAGCTCAGACGTGGCTTGGCCTATCTTAGTCTTGAAAATGTCCTAGAATGGAGCTACATGATCTCCAGAGCTCAGTACCAAACTGCAGTTTGGTACTATCACAGGGCTAATACAGAGCTCAGTACGAAACAAATGAAAATGTTTGTTTTAAGTAGTTGAAGCTTCCAAGCTTCCACTTCTGGCCATTGAACCCTTGATCAGCCACCTGCAATTACTGGGAAGGGTTTGGTTCTGTAATTTTTCTTATTCCTTTTAAGTAGTTGTGGGTTGTTATTTGATTAGTCCTCTGCTTGATCTCAGCTGAATACACCCATTCCTGTCAAACTCTGCCCACAATTCACACACTCAGCCCCTACCCATCCCAGCAAGTCTCTGTGGTCTTGCTTCAGTATCTTAACATCCTTCTTTTGTTAGGAGAGATACAATAATAGACCCAGTATGCCAGGAAATGGCTCAGCAGTCTCAAGTGAAGAAGGATATTTTCCCTTGAATCTGGTAGCCACAGTCCTTCAAATGCAGCCCAGCATTTGGTTCACCTATTCACATTTAGGTCACATGCTGGCCAACATTCAGCTTGACATCCCTCACAGCTTGCAAGGCCCTCACAGCAGCACAGCTACTCGGATACTTGATTCCCAGCCTGTACCAGAGTTAGCCTCCCAAGAAAGTGTAATTCTGCATTTCTTGTTAAGGGCTCTCCCTTGGACTATCTTCTGGCTTCTCAAGATGCCTCTAGGCTGAAGCTCTTCCCCCTGGCATACCATCAGACACAAGCACAACTCTCAGGCATTGCAACTAGAAGTGGTCACAGCTATAGTTTCTCCTTTACCTTTCAGAAAATAGTTCCACACTCCAAAGAAAACAGCAGAGTATTATAAATGCCATTCCCAAATATGAGGCAGGTGTTAAGTGCCTCAAGCATCCTTCTTAGGAGCAAATGTTTGAAGGAAAAGTTATTTTCACAGGGGAAAGAAACACTATGCTGTATAAAAGGTAGAAAAAACATTCCCATAAATCTAGCCAAAGATCCAGCATCCAATTCAAATGACAGGTGCTATAAAGCAGGAAAAGCCAAATACAGCAGGTAGTATCTGATCTGTGGTTTGGGAGGCCTCCAAAGCTTAAAGAACCTCTCCCAACGGTATTTCTGTTGATAAACTTAGTTTTCCTTTCAAAAATACCAGACCTGCCTATTAGATTCTGTACCACTGTAGCTCTCCACAAGGACAGGGCATCTTGTACTTTGCAAAAGCTGAGTGGTTTCCACTCAGACCATGTTCTGTGCAAATGATTTTAACATTACCTCATATTTTAGGAAGTGAAAGAAGATTACTCTATAACCTATGGCATTTCAGAATATCAAGTCCTATCTGAGGTAATCAGTGAAATGAAAATGTGCTGATTCCACTTTATTTCACAGAGATATTTTACCCCAATGGTCTGAGCTTGCCTGGCATTCTGAACTGGGCAATTTAAGTCCCACAGGCATGCATGGGTTTACCATTTAAAAGCACTGACTGAGGATAAAAACAATGGACCACAGTAGCATTATTCAGTTAAACCAGCATGATTTTAAGACCATGAAGAAATAGGAATGGTGAAAGTACAGTTCTTATTTATCATTCCTCTTTAACAGACATTTTTATTTTAAATTGTAGCTATGGATGGAGGTTTTTTAGCTCTTTATTCCCAATGAATAGCTAAATTAGATTTGGAATGGAGATTCTTATGACTAAGGCAACCTGACCTGTGACTGCACCTGTAACGAGCCTGCATTACAAAACATTATTCATTAGTATAGCATGCTTCATCAGGTTAGAGTTAACAAAAGGTAGACTTCATTGCACAATTACTTTAACAAAAGAAAACCCTGTAAAACACAAGAAAACATCTTTCAGATCCACCCATGGTTTCCTTCTCCACTGCTGCAGTAGGTATCAGGAGATGGCCATGTTTGGGATCCTCCCCCTGAATTCTTGGCAGATGGACAGTTACTTCTCGTTTTTGGCTTCTGGCACTGGGCTCAGACAGCTCACATACCAGCTGCTGTGCAGTGCTTATTGTGTGAATGAACTATTGGTTTAGGTCACATTCCTACCTGACAAATCTCAACTTCAAAAAAAGCCACAATAAAGGTGATTTTCTTCGGTAACCCTGAGGATGGATCCAGCAAAGGCACTGAAGAGCAAAGGCTCACAGGTAACGGGCTATCATTTTCCCCTCAGCTCCTCTCTTTGACCCCTGCCCCTTGAATCACATGAAAAAAATTGCTGAAGGCAAGTGAGATTTATTGGAGACCCTTGAAAGAGTAATGTTTTCGAAATGAAGAGTAGTGAATGTAGTTCAGCCACAGGCTTGTAGGCAGTACAGACAAAAGGAAGTTGTAGCTGACTATCTCTCTCAAGGTTAGCTGACTGTAGTTTGCTTCCTTTCACCTGAGGCTTGTAAAACCTGTGCAAACAGCTCTCAAGCAAGGCACAAAAAATTCAAGTCAGCACTTCACTCTTGAAGAAGGCCAGTATGTCTCTGTGCTACAGAAACAGTGTGGGTATGGCCCCTGCCTCTTCATGCCCCCACAAAATTCTTTGAAAAATTATGCATAAGCAGCTACTCTGAAAGCAAATAAAGCAATTTTTGGCTGCTTTTTCTCTGCCACAGACCATGCATCTGGAATGCATGTTTTCTCTTTCTTAAGAGATTGAACAGGAAGAAGATATTGAATTTAAAAAAAAAAAAAAAAAAAAAAAAGCAAAGCTAAAGTCATCAGCCTTCAGAGCCAGCCAAAACTGTCAACACGTACAGCACCATGAAGCTACCAGGGATCCCCAACAAGGCAGCACACGCACACACACTTTCTACTTCCCCTGCAGCAAACCACAGAAATGCTGCTTCAGCTGCTAGATAAATATTCCTGCATTTGAAGGAAGGATGAATGGAAACAGAGGAACAACGTCAATGGCTGCTGCAGCAGCAATGAATGTGCTCAAAGCCACACTCAAACCCCAACTGGCTGAAAAGGAACTCTGTCAGAACTATCCCAGCTGTGGCAAGAGAAGGATTAGAAGGCACCTTGTTGTTGGGAGGTTTGTTTTGTATGGAAGGAGCAGCACCTCACTTCCACAAATTTCCACTTGACAATGTGAGGTCCATCTCAGACAGCAGAACTCTGCCAACACCCTGATGTGGCCAGCCTGCAGTCCATGTAGGGGAATGATCCCCTCCCCAGTCTGAGAGTAGCCCTTGCCTCTCACCTGCACAACTGGCATTTATACCAACTGCAAAGCCCCCCAGTTTGCTTTGAATCTTTCCTCTTCCTGCCACTGAAGTACAGAAAGTGTGAAATTGAGCTATTCCAACACAAAGTGCTGCAATGTAAGTTCAAGGCCAAGGTCTGAGTCCCCTTTACTCCTCTAGGGCACTCCCCAAGCCCTCTGCCCAAGGGGCTCAGCCCTGAGCCTCCAGTCACTGCTACAGCTGTTGAGGAGATGTGTCTGTCTCCAGCTCCAGCCTGGTCTGTGCCAGGCAGTAGATTGTGTTGATCTGGACCTTGCTCTGCTCCCTGTCTTCCTAAATTGACCTCAGAACTGCTTCCCTCACCACTACAGACCTGCCCAGAGTCACTGGATGTGGTCCTGACCCTGACCAGTGTTCTCAGCTGGACATCAAGACAACACTCATCACCAAGGATGTGTCCAATCATTTGGACTCCTAGCTGATCCTGACGACCCTCCCCAACCCGGCCCTGCTTGCCTTGCTGAGGTGGAGATGCACCCTGGCCAAGCTGCTGTGTGAAGGCACCTGCACCTCAGCACTCGTGTCATGAACAAAACAAGCCCAAGCTGTGCCCTAAAAAAGAACCACATAAAATAGTTCACGTGGCAGCAGGTGAGAAAGAAAACCTCTAGTGTGCTTCAGATGTGGTTTTTGCAATAGCAGGGAATTCTCAAATGACTCTGCCCTGTGAAGTTTGTGTGCTGCATCTCTCATGTAGCTCTGGCTTGCAGGGAGCTGCTAGGCAGGCAGGCAGGTACCTGAAGCCAAGACACAGTCTGCTGCCAGAGAAAAGGAAATTACTCCTGCCTTGGAGACAATGGGGCTTCCTTTGAGAACTCCTGTTCTATCTATAACTTTGCTGAACTTCAGGAAATACTCCTTATTGTGAAGAGCAGTAGCTTAGCAGCTGACAGAGGTTCCAGCTGTGGAGGTCTCTGATGTAATAACTGAATGAGCTGGGACTTATCAGCTAGATGTACAAAAATACAACCAGAAATAGAGGATAACAGCCTTCCCTCTCTCTCAAAAAAAAAAAAAAAAAAAAAAAGTTCTTCCAGCACACAGCCAAAAACTGCACAGTTTGCATAGCCATGGAGTTTAGGAAGATGCTAAACCAATTCAGGTCAATCTTACTTCAAAGGAACTAAAGTCAACTTAAAATCTGAATGCAGGAACTTGTGATTTCAGGGGTCAGGCTTTGCTGGGTCCACAGCAGAGCATGTAGACATAAGGATATTCATCCCAGGGCCATACATACTGAAAGGAATATCACTGTACTTTCATTTTCTTCCTAATAACATGCCCTCTTAATTTGCTACTACCATGTACTTCATACTCCCTGGAGAAAACAATGACAGAATTTCAACTTGTCAGCCCTGGGAGAACCTGCTCTGATTATTCAAGTAGTCAAATGGGGGCTTTCCAAGTTGTGGCTGATTGACACATTTAATGTGCTTCTCTCAACAAGAGACTATTACCTGATTCCATAAACTCCAGAGCCATCTGTGCTCTTGTCTGTGGAGTAAAGAGCATGTTTTGATTGCAGTCACTCACAAGCCTGGCCTCATTTACTGGACAGGCTTCCCTTCTTGGACCTGCTGCCTTCTGAGCAGAACACTACTCTGGCAGATCACACCACCAAACGTGACTGTGAAAGGAGGGCTGCACTCAGAGTAGGCAGCATTTATCTCTGCATCATCACTCTGGGTATTTCACTCCTTTCCCAGTAGTAACAGGTTTTTCATATGTTCACTAACACTGACTTGTAAGTAGGCAAAATATGCAAAGGCTGAAACATAAGCCTCAAAAGGGGGCATGAAATCATACTGGGAAGTGCTTTCTACACACTGAGAGCACCCATGGTTCTAGGTACAGCTTCCATCAAACCAGGTAACTGGCAGCCCAAGGAAACACGCTCAAGTAGTGAAGTTACCACACTGAAAAGCAGGAAGGGGCTTTGAAAATACACTTCTGCACACAGAGAGAACAGCAGGAAAGAATTCAATTACTTTCAAGCAGAAAATAAGAAATTCACCACCCATCAGTTTCTTACTTGTCTGTAATTACTGAGCATTACAATAACCTCATTGCATTGCTTATTATGCTAATCTTAATTAGCTTGCTGTTTCTTTGCACACTCTCCCATCTGTCATTTTTGTTGGTTTTCTCTTCTCTGACACTTTTACTGCAAGCTTTTTTGAGTTAAGGACTGATTTTCTATTAAAGGTATAGAAAGCCTGGTCTGAGGAGGTCTCAGTCTGTGACTGGTGTTTTCAGCTGAACTAATTAGCTGGCATAAAATGTATCTCAAATGATTTTTGTTTTGCTGTTAAATTAACTTTCACCTTTAAACAAATGGCACTAAACTGAGAGGGACTCTATAATTATTAGCAAAAATACACTAACGAATAGCGACAGAATTGAATCTGTAACATCATTTCCATTTCCTTTAACTCTTCCTCTCCCCTTCCTTTCAAATATTTATTTAGTGATACGAGTGAAAATCTGTCTTCTGTTTGATTTCTCTGAAAATCCAACAGTGTCTAATGTTTAAAGAACCAGTGAGAAGCAGATGTATAGGCTGTTATGTTCATGGCAAAATAAAAATCCCCAATCAGAAGCTCCTTTAGAAAAATAGTGGCTTTTATTTTGGTTTTTCTCCTTTCATAAGTCTGCACCCTGAATACACCTTAAATGAGTGAGGCCATTTCCCTGAAGTAGCACTAGTTACTACAGGAGACCAAGTGTCATTCAAATGCTGAGACCTGGAAGCCTCCTCCCAGAAAAAGATTTCCAAAACCCTGCATCAAGACAGTCAGAATCCCTAAAGACTAAATACCCGTTAAGTAATAAGCACGCATCTCAGCTTGATTGACCTTCTGTTTCTATAATAGTCTGAAGTGGATTTATGTTCCCAATCATGCAGATGCAAGAGTACCAGGGCAGTAGTGTCCATCTATTAGAGGAAGGTGGCAAAATTGTATAGGAGATTTCATTACTGGTTTGCATCTAAATATAGCAAGCATGAAGCCACAGTTACAAAAGGAAGCTTTTAGATTTAGTTTCACAAAAAAAAACCTTTGCCCACACCTTTTCCAAAAGAAAACCTTAGGACAGAAAATGCAAATTCATTTGACCTATACTGAGAGTTGTATATGAGCACAAAAAACCATTCCTGACTAGCTGTAGGAAACGCTGCTTAAGGAGGAGTTTGGATGGTGCAAGAGGCATGGATCCTATCTCTGTTATGTTAATCAAATGTTGATGAAAAAACTGCCAACCAGCTTCTGAGTTCAGAGTTCAGGGACAACACAGAAGGTAAAATTAAAGCAAACAGTTCCTCTCCACATCTACTTCACAGCACTTTGCTCTGGTTTGAACTTTTAGTTACGGTGTTGAGTTGGCTCAATCCACAGTAGGATTCACAGCCCGAGCTCCTGCAAAATTTTCAGAAACAACTCGCTCAATCATTAGAGGGGGAGAAAAAACAAATTTCAGTTACCAGAGACACATGAAATGAGCACTTACTATTAGTTTCAGGAAGTTTTGAATTCGGGTTTGCTGCCAACAAGACACAAGTGCCTCCCTGCTCACAAAGCCAGAAGGGTCACACCAAGCAAGACTCAGACTCAGAAGGCCCTGGACATTACAGCTGTGTCTCACTTGTGCTAGGATTTCAAACAAAACCCTTCATATCAAAGGAGTCTCAAGTTCACAGAGCTAGAAATCCAGGCTGAAATTGAGACTTTATATTTCAGCTCCATCTCAAATCAGCAGTGCAGCAGCTAAGCCTCAGCATGCCTAAGCAGTATGTGGCAGGAGTGAAAAAAAGCACAGCACAGAGCCTCCTGCTCTGCTGTCAGTAGGAGCCCACCACCAGAGCAGTCAGCTTATAGAGAAGTGACAGCAGAGAGCCTGTACTCATTCTGTTACTGCTCAGTTTACAACTCAGTGATGGACTCTTTCTCCCCTGACAGCTCAGAAATATAATTTTGAGACTGGAAAAATCATGCTACATTTCTCCTGTCTCCAACAGCAGCATAGGTAATAAAGACTCTGAATTGCATATTCAGGACTGTGCCTAGGAGTTAAAGTATCAGATGCTTTAGGCAGAAAAGACTGCAGGCCACCCTTCCATAGTTTTATAAGGTCTGCAGGGAGAAGCAGCATAAAGATTTCTATTTGTCAAAATAATCAAGTGTCTTGAAAATCCACTAGGGAACCATTCTGAAATCAGAATGGAGTTATTTTTACTTAGTTGCTTCCCTGATCAAAACCACACTTTAAAGTATACATTCTCTGGCTCTAAAAGTCTTTGAAGTATAGCAAGTAACGCATCAGAAAAAGCAGCACTGAAGGGAGTCTGTACCAGTATCTAGATATCTGGACAGAAAACAGGTAAACACGTATATTAACACAACCCTGCAATAACAGGAAGAAGTGGCAGGTGGGAAAACTGGCCAGAGCCAGTCTGGACGCAGCATGTACACCTCTGAGGCTGCTTTTTCAACCAGGCTGCCCAGGCAGCAGATTGCTGCCACTGTCACCCACAGTGCAGCCCTGTGCCCCTGAATTCACTCTGATCCAGGCTGCAGATAAAGAGATTTTCTCTGCCAGCATCACAGCAAAGCTAAATTGTTATTTCTAATGATCCCTATTGATTTGTCTAATGGATAAGTAGATACTTTTCTGATTTTCTCATTTGTGTACTTTTTTCCATGGGAATGAATTTAAGTTGTCTACAAAGTCTGAGACCGAAGAGAGCATCTGTACCCAGGAAGAACATGGAGAAGTGTTTATGCAGGTCTGTAAATACAAACCTGCTGACAACACTCCATGCAGATTCACAACTCTTCCTACCACTGCAGGTTCTTTGCAGCAGAGTCTGTGACTCAGATTAACCTGTAAAATGACCTAAGGAAAGCTCAGAAAAATGATGCAAGGAGAGGTGCCAGGCCAAGCACTCCTTAGAGCCTTTGGGATCAATGTCAGTACTTAGACCTCCAATGTCAGCAGTTCTGCTGCGCCGAGGTTACTTTGCCTACATCCAACAGCAAACATGAAACAAGCACGTGCCTTTTCATTGTGCTCAAATCCTGTATGAAAGCTGTCTTTGGAACATGCTCCCTGTTTGATACTTAGGCAAGTTACATAACCATACAGGGCTGGGTGAGAACCAGAATCCTTGAGCAAGACATCAGTCCAAGGATCCATCTCCCGAGTAGGTGCTGCTGGTTGACTGACCCTCCTAAGCATGTTGGGTGCTGTGCAGGGAAAGCTCTGGTAGCCTGAGGGCAAATGAGAGTGACCAGAGCTGGGAACTCCCCCAAGAACTGCTAAATTAACCCTCCCTCTCAGTTTACCACCCTCCTTTTTCATGTTTGCCTAAAGGTGTTGCATTGAGTTTGTGTGGCAAGGTTTTGGTAGCCAGCAGGCTACAGGGGTGACTTCTGTGAGAAGCTGCTGGAAGCTTCCTCCATGTCCCATAGAGGCAATGCCAGCCAGCTCCAAGGTGGATCCACCACTGGACAAGGCTGAGCCCATTAGTGATGATGGCAGCGCTTTTGGGATAGCAGATTTAAGAAGAGGGTCCTCTGTGCAATGGGAGCCAGAGGGAGAATATGTGAGAGGAACTGCCCTGCAGACACCCAGGTCAGTGAAGAAGGAGGGGAGGAGATGGCTCCAGGCACTAGAGCAGAGATTCCCCTGTAGCCAGTGGTGCAACCCAGAGTAAGGCAGCTGTGCCCCTGCAGCCCATGGAGGAGCAGGGATCCATCTGTAGCCTCTGGAATAGGTTTGCTGGCAGGACTTTGACCCCATGGGGGACCCACACTGGAGCAGGGGAAGGGTATGAAGAGTCCTGTCCCTGAGGAAGAAGGAGCAGCAGAGACAACATGTGATGAACTGACAACAGCTCTCATTGCCTGTCCCCCTGTGCCACTGGAGGGAGGAGAGAAAGAAAATTGTGAATGAAGTTAAGCTCAAGAAGAAGGGAAGGCAGGGGGAAAGGAGGTTTAACTATTCTAATTTGATTAGCAGTAAATGAAACTAATTTCCCCAAGTTTAGCCTGTTTTGTCAACGACTGCAGTTGGTGAGTGACCTCTCTCTGTCCTTATCTTGGTCCATCAGCCTTTCATTGTATTTTCTCTCCCCTATCCAGCTATGGAGGGGAGTAACATGGTGAGAGCAGCTTGGTGGGCACCTGGCATCCAGCCAAGGTCAATCCACCACAGGTGTGAAACATAACTCTGAGCCTTGAATATTTTAAAGGAGTTGCTTTCTTGTTAACAAAGACATTCCTGTCATGAGAGAGTACATACATATCACAGTTGGCAATAGCTCCTTCGCATAGGAGTCTTCAATCATACAGTATAAATATGTATAGTGCAGAGCAGAAAACACTCTGACAGGCACAGAGGAAGCCTGACAGAATAACCACTCCTCTGCCTACATGCACTAAGCCATTGGGTAAATAACTCTTCGAGCTGGTGAGCTTTTTTCTTTCTAAATACATTCTATTTACTTGATCGTCTGTAATGATTCCCCTCTGAAATCGTTAAGCTGCATCCCACAGAACCATATTTAGATGGGATTACACTTACACTCATAATAAGAAATAAGACAGCATCGCTCACCTAACACTGTCACTGGCATAAAGTATTCTCTTCTGCACAAATAATGGCTAAATTTCAATCCTTCTTCCTGCAGCAAATAATACCTTCATCTACAAGCTATGCCATATTCCTGAGGTCAGGCATAGAGCAAGGTGATATTCTTTACATTCTTTACAATTAATGTTCTGAAAACTGGCATTTTAGGTCCTGAAGTGCAGAGAGGGATTTGAAACCATCATTTTTTTGTGCCTAAATGGCGATGTTTTTGCACAGCCTTTTTCTCAAGAGGCGAGAAGCCAATATTTTACTCAGAAATGGCTGCAAGTCAGAACAATCCTCTATCAAGAGCAACAGTGAATCTCTACTCACGCCTTACACCACAGGAAAGAGAAGGGACAAGGACAGAGGCAACACACAGGGACACTTCCCCAGAGCCCTGCCTCACACTCCAGCTCTTGGGAACATCCTGATTCTTATTTCACAGACGAACAGGTTTTAGTCCCAATTTTCTCCTTTTTGAGCTGGTACTGTCCACAGTACTTTCTGTGGCAACAACATCCACAGGCTTAGCCATATATTCTTTGAGAAAGCATCCCTTAATCACTCTTTTCTATCAACCCTTAATGTTATGCTTATTCTGAAGAATCTGCCAAGTCCCTCCTCAAATCACCTGTTCCTGAGACTGAAGAGATCTAGTCAACTACTCCACATCAGAAACTTGTTTTCTGTCTCTGATCCTCCTGAATCTCTTCTCTGCACATTTAACAGTTGTTTGAGGGTTTTTTTGATGTGAGAGGCACCAGAACTTTACGTAACATTCAGGGTACAAGTCTCTTTATTTTTGAGACATCAATGCCCATCAAAGGAAGCTCATGGGTTAAGCACAACAGAAGTGTCCAAAAATAACTGTTTTCAAAAGTCTTGGACTTTAATTCAACTGTATTTATAGAAAGACACTTTTTTTCACTGCTAGCTTCACTATGTATTTAGAAATGAAAACTTCAAATTAAACCAATAATTCACCTATCCTTATCTCTGACAGGGCCAAACACTTCAGAGAAGGCAAAGTAAATTGTAGAGCACACATTATATATTTCATAATATAATTTAGAAAACCTCTTCCAAAATCCAGAAGTGTTTTAATTCTTAACATGCTTTGAAGAAGACTCAAGAAACCCAACTAACCTCAATACCAAAGCCTTTGGAAAAAGAAGAGGAACACAAGATCCTAAAATTCACATTTACAAATTGTTTTTCTATCTTCCTCAAGATAATAAGGACAAGTAGGTTAATTTCCAAGTATTTTCCTTTGTCATCGAAAAAATGAACTTCCACATTTGCTGGACATCATCTATTCTTACTTTATGGGAAATGGCAAACAGGAGCATGTGACATTGCATTCATCATTCTGCCCTACATTTACCACACATGCTTTGATTAAACTATGTTAAATTCTTCACATACCAGAATGTCTTTTGATCTCAATAATCTTCATTATTCATCAATAAAGCTCTCTCTGAGCATTTGAGTTGAACAGGACCAGTGATTCGACCTCATCTTCCTAATAGCCAAATGGCCAGAGATAGCTTTCAAGGAAGATAAATTTCTGGCTCACTCTCATCACTATTCTCAGCAGCTCAATTACTAATGATGTTAATAGACATGAAATTTTAATTCCGTTCAGGAATTTCAGCAACTTCAATGTAGCAATGAATTTCTGAGACTTTCTTGCCCCTGAAGTAGATTTCTGACTTTGACCATGGTTCTTCTGACTTTTCATTGCCTAGGATCATCCTTTCTTCTTATGTCTTGGCAGCTAGTGAGAGAGAGCTGCATCTAATCACTGCATCTTTACTGGGAGGACTAAAGGTATGTGAATGAAAAGATTATGCAAAATTCACAAGGAACAGAAATACAGCAACAAAAATAAGAGTTACTTAAAATTAATAATAAGGAGAAGGACATACTGGGAGACTTGCAATTTAAAAAGCAATAGCTTGTTAAGCTGGTTTTAGTACCAGCTTAGTTCATTACTCATTACAGAGTGACAGGGAAAATAATGCTGGAAGAATTGCTAATGATGCCAGAAGCCTGTAATATGCATTTTGTAGTTCCTAATCTCTTAAAACTAAATACACACACACACACAAAAAAAAAAAAAAAAAAAAAAAGGGGGCTAATCATCTGTTCCTAGTCCCCTGATTTCATATCAAATTGCCAGCAAACGAATCCACTCGTGGGGAATTTTTTAGTTCCTTTTCTGCTGTACTCTAATTATATTTCACAAATAAGTTGCTTAAAATAACATAATTTATTTTCTTAAAGCAGTTAGATGAAGCTTGCTCTCTTCATGTGAAAACAGTCTTGCCCATCCTACCTCTTTCTGAAGAACCGAACAGTGCTCTATGCTGCCCTGGCACAACCTTCCTCTTGGGCAGTGCCTTCCAGGGTTGGAACTTCCCTACAACATCCCTTCCTACAAATCAGTGCTGTTGAACCAGCTATCCAGCTATTCCAAAAAACTTAGAAGGCTTTTCTTCCCCGTTTTTGTTAGGGATGCTCTTTCTGCAGACACAAGGTGAAGCAGATCTTCAGTGACCTAATAGATCCATTTCTAGAGAGTTCTGTTTTCATTCAGCTGTGTCCTTGTTTTGACTGGGATAGAGTTATTCACAGTAGCTGGTACAGTGCTATGCTTTGGATTTAGGGTGAGAAAAATATTGATAAGAAACAGATACTTTAGTTGTTTTAAGTACTGCTCATTCTAATTTAAGAACTTTTCAGTTTCTGCACTCTAGGGTCCAGTCAGCAATGACAATTCAAACACAACAGAGACTGCACATACATTTGCCAGAACATGAAATATTGGAAATATGTAATTCCTCCGATAAAGCCAAAATATTGACAAGAAGAGTCAATTTGCTGTTAGCAATAAAAACTCCCCAGTCTCTAGTTTTGAGTGGAAAATGTTCACTTAGAGCTGTTTATCCACTCTCATATCTAAAAAGATACACAGCATGCTTTTGGAGAATCAAAAAAGTCTGCTTTATGCTGTCAAGTAATTTATTGCATGAGCTTTTGAAAATAGCAGGACTTAACTTTCAACAAGTAATTCTATATGCTTGCTCCATGCACGTCTCTGAAACATCTCTGCTTCTTCATGGATGCAAACAAGTCTTCATTCATTACATGCATTAATGCACAGCTAAATATAGTGCTCTCAGAGCAACTGGATCTTCTTTCTGCCTTACAAATTTCTGACAACTCCTTATCTGAATTTTGATGACAAAGACATTAGGAATACAATTTTGTAAGCAAAACTGTCACAGCAGACAAAAATGTCATCCCACTGGAATCATCAAAACGTGTACCTCCATTAAATGAGCCTACTCCTGTAATAATCCTACTCAAGTAAATGCCTTGTATTAAAATGTAATCTGCCTCATTTAAAATGAGATCATAAAGTCTTAAAGAGTTGGTAAAGAACCCCAAATGTCCACTTATGCCCTTCTTCACTATTTAGGAGGAGACTACACTGTGAAAATGGGAGGCACGAAAAATGTGATTTCCAAAGTGCAGGAAAACAAAATCTAAAGGTAATGCATAATGGTGCATCTACTGAAACATCAGAATAAAAACCCTTTAATTCAGTGGTGCAACACTAGGCCCCAAAATCAATTCCTTGAGACTCCAGTGCAAGAAACAGAATCCTTCCCTCCTGCAGGCCGGGGAGATGCTCTCTCACCAGCCCTGACAGTTCTGGGTTCTACAGGAGGGTGCAAGCACACAACCACAGTTTAACTGACTTGGCAGCATCAGAACCTTAATGTACTTGTTGCAGTAGTTCTAGAATATATAAAAAAATCAATTAAAAGAAATAAAACTATTGTCTTTGAAGTATTCACTGTGCACTTTGGAAGGGCCATGTAAAGGATGGAGAACAAAGTGGTTTACATTACTTGCAGAGTTTCAGCAGCAGAGAAAAGAAAAGCAGAACCCCTCCTGCAAGTCTGTGTGTGGTTTGTAAATCTTACTGAAAGGAGGTGGCAATGACAAAAAATCCTGCTGGGACAGGTAGGCGCTTGCAAATGATTGGCCAGAACAAAAAAGAAAAGAACAAAATTACCTGTAAGTGCTATTCCCTACCACTTCTTATTTAGTGGATAGGCAGTCTTGGAGAAGGGCCTGCTGTAAATCCAATTAAGTCAGATTCATTCCAATTGTTTTAACTGGCTTTTGATGAGGCTTAGCTTTTCCATCTTACTATTCCTAATTACCAGGATCATTACAGTGTTCCTTGAGGACCAACCAAGAATAAAACCCCACTGCTTTAAACACAATGCAAACAAACCCAAAGACATTCTTGACGAAGCTTTGTATATAATCAAAAAAGAAAGAAGATGGGAAGATTATCTACAAACAGCTGTGCCATTATCTGCTGTTTTGCCATCTGAAATCCAGGCATGGCCAATGGAAGAGGAAACATATTTCTGGTCTACCTGCCCTAAGCTATTGGAGAGCTGCTCAGAAAAGTTCTGATATGAATGCTGCAGGGCATTAAGTAAAATACAGTCATTGTGATCTTCCCCATTCCCTGAAACTGCCCAGCCAGGTAAAGGATGAGACCCTGCAATTTAAACTACTCAGCACAGTCTTTAATGAGCCTGAGCAATCTGGCAGGGCAGTCCTGACTGCTTCCAGTTACTGCATAGTAACACAAAGTGCTTTCAAGGGACTTGAAAATATTTACATGCCAATCTCTCTAATCAACAAGATTAAGAAAAATCTAAGGTAAAGTTGATGGCATTTTAGTGAATTCCTGATATGTCATGAGACCTTGTGTTGGTTAAAATATGCATTAATATCCATTAAAGAAGCTCCAGGGCATTCTTATTTTCAGCTGAATTATTGGCTCACAGCATGGCAGCCACTTGTAAAGACCTCATAGAAAATTATCCTGTATTTCAGGAGGGGAAAAAATAAAAAACAAGAGAGTATGAAATTACAGTGTGTCACTGTAGAACAATGCCCCAGTCAGATTTAATCACAGAACTGAAGAAAAACTGAACAGAGTACAAGAAAAGGTAGAGATTAGATTGATCCCCAAGTCAAGGAAAAAATCTGGGAGACAAGAACAAAATCAATCCATACTGCACAGAACAAAGAAATAGTTTGCTGGAGTCCACAAGAAAGTGCACAAGATCTTATCTGTAGTGGATAATATGCACTCACACTCGTTTTTATTTCTGTACAACATAACAGGTTAGAAGGTGAAGGAAGAATGGAAAGTAGGAACTAAACCAAAAAAACCCCACCCAACTCAAACCACAGAACAGAATACAATTGATTTTTATATAACACACTCATTGTGAAGTGTTGTAAATCACCTTGCTGCAAGACAGTCAATCACAACCTAAGGGAACAATAAAGTTTTACAGCAGGGTAAGTAGAGAGGAAACAGCTTAGAGAGGAGAGAGAAAAATGTATTGGGAAAGAAAATCCAAGCACATCAAACATGATAGGATCAGTCTGGAGGAATAAGGGAATTAGTGTACAAGCTAAAAAAGCAGCAGTGTTGAACGCATCTTTGTGCGAAGATTGAAAGATTTTTTTCCTCAACAACAAGTATTCAATCAGGTGGAAATAATCCAATGGCATCAAAGTATCAATAAAAGCTGTTCCATCGGAGAGGAACACTGCCTTCTAGCTCCCTTTCTTCATACCGTAGCTGACCAGCATCATAAGCAGTTCTATCAGTGAGCATGGAGATTTATTTGTAAAGGTCATAATGGATCACTACAGCCACTTGAATTCCTAGGAATGCCAGGAACATGTAGTGTTGTATTCTCCAAGGTTCACATGCACAGAAACCATGTCAGCTGTGCCAAGAAAACAACTCTTGAATTCATTCCAGTGCTTGCCCCAGAATCCTTATCCAAACTAACACCCTCACATACTTGCATCCTAAGAAACTGATTCCAGCTCCTCTGTACCAATTTCCTAAAGAGACCATCGAGTCTCACATGTTAGGTGCTTACACACTCAAATCTACACGGCCTCATTTGTTTAGCCCTTTTACCTGCTAGCACCCAGATCTATGGTGCCATTGTTCCACCCCAAAGAGCACCCTTTCCTGAGTGCTTTCTTCTCTAGCCACGTGAATATAGGCTGCAGATCCCTTTCACAGCAAGGACTTGCTCCCCTCATCTGTATTCGCCGCTGCAGTCACCCCGAGAGGCTGCGAGGGCCGCGCGTCAGCCATCGACCGCCGCGGGCAGCTCTGTCACCAGCACTAAGTGATGGCTTATTAGACAGGAGGGCAAACTCGGGCCTGTGGCAGCACTATTTATCACAGAAACCAAGAGCTCTGCAGTGAGAGGGGAGGAGGATGACAAGAAGGAATTCTGCCAGGGTTGAAGGATGCCCCTGCCCAGGCAAAGCCCATGGTTCTGGAAGCGCAGGTGAAATCGATTATTTGCAATGGCTGGATTTCCAAAGAAATTATCTTTTAACTCAATCTTTAACCTGAGAGTGAGCATGGCCTTCATGATTAGTGGGGAACTACAAAGATAAAGAATTGTTGGATTAAGTACCGTTAATCTTACCCTTTTGGGATTAGGTCTGTGGTACTGTGGAATGCACTACAGCTCAGAAAATTACTCTTGCAGAGGAAACATAGCCATATTGATTCCCTGGCATTCCTACAGACACTTAAGGTCTGTAATAAAGTTTAATGAATGTAATGAGGCAGAGAACAGTGCCTTTCCTCTAGAGAGCTGAGCAGCCCCGCACCTTCCAGGTACATTCAAAACTGCAGTACATGCAGTTTTCTTTCTCTCATTCCTGAATAGTTTCCAACTGGCAGGAAATACCAGGGTGTCAACAGTTGTTCACTGGTTAATTATGTACTTGGAAGGCATCATACATCCTAAACACCTTCAGGAGTCATTTGAGAGTGTGTCACCTTTAGAGAAGATTTTTTGTCCTGGAAGTTAGATCAACTTCCTAAAACTGCAGTCTGTACAGAATGGTGCCACAGAAAACTTGTAAGCTACTGTTGGAATCACACTTCTGTAGCCTACAATACTTTTGATCCTAACAGGATCCAGATCAGCAGCACTATTTTAGCAGCATGGCTTTAATGAAATGAAGTGAAGGAAGGGCAATGGAAACACCACCAAAAATAAACACCACCAGATAAATAAATTACATTAAGGGATATCAGGGAAAACATCCTTAGTAAGATGCTTCACATTCCCCTAGGCTGCCTAGCCTCCACTTTTTTATACACTGCCTTATTAAGGAGAATAAATTGGTTCAGATTACTTGCTAAAAATAGAACACATCAATAAAACTCCCTTCCAACCTCTTTTACCAGTTCATACTGCAGAAAATGTGTGTTAGGGGAAGATTTGAGCATGCAAGTCCATATCCATTCCTTAGACATGTGCACTCTCACATAGGAACACTGAAAACACAAGTGGTGTGCCTCTACATGAAACCATTTAAAATATTGTTTCCCCAAATGTGAGAGAACAACTAATTTGGAACAGAGCATCACTGCTTTCAAGACCACTGGAGCTGTGGGGTTCAGCTCTTCACACTCTGTGTCCAAATCTGAGGACTTTTTGCCTACTTCTTGAATAACAGCGATTTCCCTATTACTGATTCCTCATCATAAAAAAAGAACAGAAGTCTTTGAAGTCAAAAGTATTACTTAATTCTGTAATCACTATAGGATAATAAGTATCTTTCAACAGTGAAAAAGGATTGGTAATTTGAAAAAATATACACATCTAAAGATACAGATAGATGTTAAGACACGTACCTTGTATTCTGATTCCTCAACTTTGAAAACCTGACTTTTTCTCTTGTAGGCATCCAGCAGAAAACTATCCTTAATATTTTCTTTTTTCTTCCTTTTTTTTTAAAATTTCTTTTACAGAGCAATCTGACATCCTGGTGCCCAGCAGTGATATTAATCATTGAAACACTCCTCTGTTTCCTCAGTTTCTCTGAGAATCTGAGATTCTGTTATGTAAAAAAAGAAGCTGGCAAAGCTAGTTCATACAGCTGCACTAATGCCAGACTGACATGCTGCTACAACCTTTTCCTTTAGCTGCCCACTCCACCCCACCAGGGGAAAAAGGATAAGCAGCACAAGGTAGCTGGGAAAAAAGTGCATTTGCCTGGAAGTAGCAGTGCAATTCGTGAGCACAATCACACAAGGGTGACACATTTTCTGAAGTGCTGTATGGGATGGAATCATGGAGCATCAACTTCCTAAGCTATGCCTGCTTACTGTAAAGAGTTCCTTGAGGTTTTCTGTCCAAAGCTAAGGATGTTCAGAAGAAGATTTTTTCACTAACAGTGTTTATTAAGTCAGTGGCTTAGGATTTTAAGGTAACAAGACCAGGTGGTTGAGCAAGGAATCTGGAAGAACTGTGATATTAAACTTAGCAAATATTCTGTTTTCAGAGGAAAGTGGCATCAGTCTTGAACTCAAGGAGGGGCTGGAAGAAGGGAGCCTCTACTGCTGCTTTCTGTTTATCAGGCCAGGTTCTAATGCCTTTGGACCTACATTAGTAAATCACACTAGAAACAAAATTGCAAAATTCAACAGGGCTACCAACTGAACACAGCATTAATAGATGCCAATAAGAAACATGGTATCTATCCACAGAAATCCTGCTGCTGAAAGCCTGATGCTGCTCAATTCCAAACACACAACCTAGCATCTTTGAATCAAGATCTCAATCCACAATAAAATTACCTTAGTTTAAATGGCCACTACTTGTCAATTCATCTGCTGTGATACTGCCTGTGTGCTTTCAGTGAGAATAACCTAAAGAAATATTAATTTTTCAGTATGAGTGAAGCTTAGCACTCAAATTGTCCAAGTTTGGACCAGGACCTTAGTGCTATTTGATACCACCTTAAGTCATTCCCAGGGCAAAGAAAGGGACTCTCCAGCTTTTTCTTATCTCATTGCTGTTTCCAGTAAATTATTCTTTTTTCAACTTGTGATTTTCACTTGTTGTGCCTCCAATTCTCAACTCCATCCCTGAAGCAGGAAGGGGAAAGGGAAGGGGCGAACAAAAGAGCAGTGTCTGGTTTGGGAGAGTCTCATTGAGGGCACTGAATCAGGAAGTACCATTCCAAACCAAGACACAAATACATAATGGATTATAAATGTAGACAGAGACCATCAGCAGCACTCAGCTGATACAAAACCCACTACGATACCAAGACTGATGTATAGCGTCAAATTAACACTGTTGTTGTTAAAACAAAATGCCACCTAGGTGCAAGGCAAATTCCCAGTTTGGGGAGTTTTGTCTTTTAAGAGGACCAGTGTACAGTGACATGAAAAGTCTATTCTTTTATTTCCCCATAAAAGAATTATGTTTAGCAATGCTGGTGGTGGACTCTGCAACTTAAAGGATGCTTTTCAGTCAGCAGAGTGACACAGACTGTCATCAGGTCCTACTCCCAGCTCAAAGCAGAACCAGCTTAGATTCCAAATGGAAAGATGGATGCAAAAGAAAGACTGGCATAAGAAAAGGGAAAATAAATTAATGAAGGAGAAGTAGCAGATTGAAAGGGAGAAGAGAAGTACAGAATAACACTTGGTTGTTCTGAATTCTCATCATGATACTAAACAGACTTCAGAGATCACAACTGCTGCTAAAAAGAGACCAGGTGTAGGCAGGGGAATAGACGGATGGTGGTGAAACCACCAGATCAATGTCAGGACAAGAGGGAAAGAAAAAAAATAATTCAAAGGGCCAGAGAAAGGAGAGCTTTGAACTGGCCTTTATTTTATCCCATAGGTAAACTCTGAATGCAGAAGCATCTCTTGTAGCAATTCCTATCTGCCAGGTAGTGCCTACACCTGTACAGGCCTTCCGCCAACATCAGATAAATTAACTTCTAAATGGGTGACAAGGGAAAGGGATCTTGGAAAGTCAACACCAAATAATTCTATTTCACACTTTTTTCAATGCCTTCTCCCATTCCTCTCCTCCTGCTTGCTCTGAAATGGGAAGTGCCTATGTCTCTGTAATGTGTCCATCTGGCACCACTAAAAAGCAACACCAAGGTGTGACAGCATCCAGTACCCTACCAGCTCTGATACACTTTCTCTGTAGGAGAAGTAAAAGCAAATATTCCATTAATAGAAGTTTTGTAACAGTTTACTGTAGGCAGGGGAAAGTGCATGCCTACCTAGAGCTGAAATGGAATCCTGCCTGCACATACTCCAGGGAACAAACAACACAGCACCACAAAAAGAAAGGAAAATTCTGCATGCAGTTGGAAGATAAAAGGATACTGAAGTGGTTAAGCTGCATCACATACAGAAATTCACCAAGGATCAAGTTGATTCTTTTGTTGAAAGTCTATGGCTTAGGTATCTTTGTAGTGTTCTAAGGTCATCTGGTATTTTTGTCAAAGCCTTCAGTTCTGATGAAGTGTTTGTCTCTCCATTGCCCAAGTGGAAAGTTTATAGTGTCTGTCTCATAAGGATGCCTCTGCTCATGGTATTTGATATTTCATTACTTTCCCCCCAGCTACTCTAAAGTAGATTAAGTTCACTGGCCTAAGCAGCAGCAGACATGGTGCTGCTATTAAGTGAGATTTGGTAAATGTTTCTGTTAACACTGTTTTCACATAAAGCTTTGGGAGCAAGGTCAGGAAAAGTGAGAGAATGCAACTTTTCTCAGAATTCCAGTTAGGCACCAGGCACTGGGGGTTATTCAATACACTTCACTTTAAACCAAGGGTTTGCCATCTGCTCTGTGCTCTAATTGCAAAATATAAACCAAATATAACTCACTATCAAATCACAGAAAATAAGCTGTAAGAGATTTAAATTCATAGGGAAAGCTTTTTATTTAATGCAGAAAGCATCTGCAGAGTTTTTCTTATATTATCTTTTAGGCAGTATAATCTAGACAAAATGAGATTGCTTTTCCAGGACCCTGACAAACACATTTCTGGAAAACTGGATGAGTCCCTGGGGTGAGATGTTCAGTTTAGGAAAAATATGTTGCAGAGCAACTTCTGCATCAATTTATCTATCTATCCAGAAGCAAAAATATAACTATAATAAAATGGTTAATACAATCACGATAATACAAGGAGGCAACTGGGGCAAGAATGCAAGAAAAAAACCTGCTTTATTAGAGTGATTGATAAAGTTTGCTATAAAATTTTTTTTAAAACCTCAAAACTTCTCACGGACTTATTTTTGGCTATGCAATTTATCGTTCTTTTTTTTCTCCAGCTACATCCAGTTATAAAACTACAGTATTTTAATCTGTTGAGTGACAGAGTCTCACTGTAATGGAAACACAGATATAAGGAACAGCTGAAGACAACACCTAGGTTTCCTACAAGCTGGTATCACTTGCATGAAAGAGCAGCAAGAAAGGAGGAGTCTGAGGCTTCTCTTTTATCCAGCCTGTTGTGGCTACAGGCAGCTCTGCCACCTAGGGCTGTACATACTGCAGAACTCTGGAGAACCTTTAACACCCCAGTGCACTCTGACATGCAGTTTCATTATAGACTGAAATATAAGGCGGACTGGCAGCTGCCAAAGGACAGCAGCCCTTACATCCTCCCCCACGACCAAGCAGCAAATAGCACTATGGAAGTATCCTTATAAAATGGGCTGCTGCTGCCAGCCTGGCAGTCCTTGCACGACCTGGAATTTCACAGACTTGCAGCATTTTGCTGAATCAGGAGCTCACTGCCTTACCAGATGAATGTGCCTAATTGCTATTTACTAAAGAGACGCCTATCAGCGATACATTTAATGAAAGCAGAGATGTGAGAAAGGAAGAGGGAAACATAAGGAGCTGTCTTTGAATTCTGCACATTCACCATTGCTTAAACACATCTTAATACCCAGCATATTTCTCTGCAGCTGAGTGCGTTTAGTGAAACCATATTGGATGATAACAGGGAAAGTCTGACAATAAAAGCCTGCATGGACAAATGCCAGCATGGACTTGCTCTCTTACACGTAAGGAACTACAACATATTGATCACAACCCCTGTGATAAAACCTGGAGTCCTGATCAAGCTAAAAAGCATGTGCTAATCAGATCCACTGTGGACAATCCTCCCCAGCCCACCTCTCCTGTGCATCCTGGACTTAGGTTCCAGACACAAGGGCTTTATGTCAAAACAGGTCCCATTAGTTTAAAGGTGAGAAATGTAGCAATTTATTAAAACAACTGAAGGATGCTTCTCTCACATTACTCACTAGTTCCTGTGTAAATCAGGAAAACAGCCTCTCCTAGGGGGTTGATAAAACTCTCCCTAGCACAGGCTCACTTTCAAGGGTTGAGCTGATAAGATTTTGAATGAGTAGAGCATTCTCTGTCAAAACACCTACGATGCAATATTAAAGAGAAGATAATTTCTAGAATTCTAAGCCAATAATCAACTGATAACTGAAGACAAGGACAGAATATCCACAACTGAACTACAGGAAAAATAGGCCAAAACAGAAGTACATCTTGGATACTTTCAGGGTATTAGGGGTCTTGAATTTAAAAATATTAAGGAAAAAAGGGGGGGTAGGAGAGGGGCTAAAAAGTTTACAATCCCAAAACCAGAAGCAATAAGGGCCTGCTCATCAATATGGGAAGCTCCAGTACTAAAACAGATGAGTCAGAACAACCGCAAATAACAGAGAGCTTTGACAAGACTCACTTCCTGAGCGTGGCAGAGTAACAAAAATCAATGGGATGTGCCACTCAGGAAGGACAGATAAGGGCATATCCACTGGGGAGGTTACTCTACTGAAAGATCCCTGTAACCTACAAAGATAATATTGAGTGATCAGTGGAAACCATATCTTTAAAACTACAGCTGTAGGAGTACATATCTTTGAGGAAAATTACTACCTTAACCTTCAGAGCAAGCAGAAAATGCCAAGTGAAACCCAGATCTTAGAGCAAACTGTGGAATTTCTCACACTGTTTTCAAGAGAATTGAAACACCATTCTGGGCTTTATATACATGTTTTTAACATCCCCAGATAAGATAGCCATCAACAATCTGGAATAATTGCCCATTTTAGGTTTTCTGCACCTTCTTTCAAGGTGTCTGACACAGGGTTCAGATAAGACAGTGCTTGTCTAATCAAATGCAGTAATAATCAAAGCAGCTGAAGGAGCTTGGTCTGGTATCAGACCACAGCACCTCCATCAGATATGGCATCACTACAAGAAGTGGGAAGAATGCTCCACAGGAACTGGCATGTTTAACCCTTCAAAGACAAATAATTTTCTCAACCAAACAATCCACAACTTTTAAAAATTGTATAAATCCTACAGGAGGTGGAACAGAAGCCACCCCAGGCACATCACCAGACACTTTGACTTGCAGAAAAATAAAAACCACCTTTGATTCTGTTTATACCAAATGTTGCTAAGAGATCAAAACTAAGACCCTGTTAGAGACTCGCTCAAAATACACCAGTGCTGCTGCTGCTGTCCCTCTGACTCTGGTATGCTCTTTAATAGGCATGTGCTCCTCTAAAACACAGGAAGTGCAGAGGTTTCCAAATTCATGCTTCATTTTACATTGTTTCTGTAGAGTTGCTTTCACATTTTATGAACCTCATGAACTAACTCATGAGTAAACATTTTTAATAGCTTATTCAGCTCTGCCTGACAGCAGAATTAAACTCTCCCAGTTGTATGATCCTTCTGTCAGGCTTACAGGTAGCAGATTAGAAGGAACAGTTAAGAACCTAGGATCAAAGGTAATTAAAAAAGACTGCCATGTACAAACAATATCTAGATCATTGCACAAACCCTCTGGAGTGTCAAGGGCAACTATAAAGTGTAAGGTAGTAATAAAACTTCCTGCTCAATTAATAGTATTTTCAAAAGAAGCAGACAGCAAGTTTCAGCTTCCCAGAAGAGAGCACCTAACAATTAGGGACAAACAACCAAGGCAGAGCAGAAAACTTCAGAGACAGCTCATTAGTATTTCCTTGGTGATAAAATCTTCTTAGGGATACACAGGTCCGCCAGTTCAATGGTCCCAGGTGCTTCTACTCAAAATCCAGGAAAGTACAGTCTATATGAATGAAGCCAGAAAAAATAAAACAGAAAAGTCCTGTCAACATTGTCTACACAACAATATTCATGCAATATTCATCTAAAGAACAAATCCACCAGTGTGTGCCTGCAGAGACAGAGTAAATCTCCAAGAGGCACAAGAGCAAAAACAGAGGTCAGAAAGGAAAGTTCCAAAGCAGAGACTTGTGAAGGGGTAAGAGGATGCCTGCCAGCCCAGCAGCACCCACAGAAACAGTGCAGCAGTGGTATTTCTCTGCAGGTAATTTGTAAGATTGCAGATGTGTTATTCTCAGATTACAAAAGTTACTAAAATAAGTACTAGTACTTACTTATTCAAGACACAAGAAGCCTAAACCCTCTGCAGCCGTTTTTTAAGCAGAGCCTGTTTTGTAGTTTTCATAAAAACAAACCCAGTATGGGGTGCAACAGTAGGCAGAGAGGTAGGAGGTGAAAATTAAATGTAATCTGACAAAAGGTTATCACAGTGTTACAAGAAAACTCAGTCTTGCCATTCTCAGGACTTTTCTCACTTGGAAAAAGGGATCTAAGCAGACAATTAGAAGCAGAGCATCTAAGACTACTGAAACTGCTTCAGCCTTCTGCCTTTCACATAAATCCTGGATTATATGACACCACACACAACATGGTTAACACTTCTGCTCAGGCTTGACATTTGCTAAGAGTATCACACAAGTCTGAAATGAGAGAGGTGAGGACCCATTTTCTCAAATTCATGTCACAGTTGCCTTGTTCAAGGGCAAAGCTCCTCCTGTCTTCTGCAGGCAAAAGAGAGACTTGAAATAAAACTTCAAAGGACTCAAACCATGTTCAGCTGTAATGGAAATTCAACAGGACATGGATATTTAAGTCTTACTAGTCCTTTTGAAGACATCAGACTCAAAATGGTCACTATCATAAAATCTCCCCAGTGTGAATGACTCAATCATCCCAAATCATAGAAATTATATAGTGATTAATGACCAAAAGGTGGCAACAGCTTGAAGAAGTTACAGAAACACACAGGCTCTTCAAACATCTTGTTTTCTTCCTCCTACTGTATATATAGAATTGTACACTCTGACACAGACCCAAAGCACAGCTCTTATGGAATGCCTCCACATCCAGCTGTAACATCTGACATTCTTTTTCCTCTTCTGGCACAGCTATTGACCACCTAATAGTCTGGAATGGCTGCTGTCAGATAATTGCTGTTGTAAGGAGACACTGTTTTCCAAAAGACTAAAAGTTCTGCTCTCCTGAATCTTTTCCCAATTTATAGATAAGAATTATTTTAAAATAATGTATTTAATTTTAAGCAGAAAAGTAAATTAAGAAAACAAGGAAAAGCAAAGCAAGAAAAAGCCAATCTAAAACATCACTTTTTTTATTTAATCTCCTTCAAATTTTTAAAGCAATGTCTGTATTAGACAACAGAATTGCACAGTTTCACAGCTAATGACCTGCAGTCTGATATGAGCAAAATGACTCCAGGGAGGGAGATAAGCACTGGGTCCTGCAGTACAAACACTGATGGTGGCTGTGCAGAGGCCTAGACTGAGCTCACTGTATTGATCTTAGAAGAACTGTAGAGAAACAATGGTTTTCTTTGATGATATTGCTCAAGTGGTTTTCTGAGAACAAAAGTATTTATTTTCATGCCTCAGGTATTGTTTTTATTTGGATAGAAAGGGAAATTGTTTGTTTTAAATCTTTTGAGAGTTCCCCAGTAGTGTTAGTGATAATCTTCTATTTTATCAAAAAGAGTTTCAAAGAAGTACCAGTAAGTAAATAGCTTGGTTTGTGAATTCCTTCCTTAACACATAACCTGCCAAAAACATCTACTGAGACTTTTTATTCCATGATCTACAAAATTACTTTATCTTATAGCCTTCTAATATATTCTCAGTGCCTCTCATCTCTTAACTTGTACTATTTATTTAATGAAAATTTACACCATCTTCTCTTAATATCCCTAAATATTCATATAACTTAATGTCTATTTTCCCTCCTAGAGCAAAATACACCTGTCCAATGTATACACCTACTGTTTTGGTGTAATCATTGTAACTTCCAAACCTGAGAAATCTCTAAGTTCTACTGCTGTCACTTGTTACTCCAAATTCTAAGTGAAACAGCATCTTGTTAGCCAAAACTGAACACCCACTCACAAAAACTCAGTTATCTCACTCTGTCATACACATGCACACACGCATGCAGTGATGAAATGGTTCAGCCAAAACAAGTGATTCTGCATTTCTCACAGAACAAGAGTATATCTGAGATGCACTTCCAGCTGTTGTTCCCTATAGCTCTTTGTGGGTTTCTTTCAAGCATCTGCTTGTCCAGGTCAGGACAAAAGCAGCAACAGCCCTGAATTGTGACAACAAAGTCTTTTTAAACCTTTTGGAAGGCTCTGGAGATCTCAGAACACGTGTCCAGAACTTTTCTAAACCCGTAAAATCTTCTTATTGTCCCTTTTATAAAGCTCAGCTTTTCCTTATGAAATCTACCTCTTCATATACTGGAGAACAGCCTCATTCCACAATACTGGCATATATGAGTACATGTCTCCACATTCCCACCAAACCCTCACATGCAGGTGCCATCAGTAACAGCCGTGCCAAGACAAGCAAGGCTGTGTGTGATCCCGTAACTGCAACCCCACAGAGAGCCTCTGCTCCCTCTCCTTCTCCCCATTCCCTGGGCAGAGGAGCAGGTACAAGTATTGACTGGCACAAGGACATGGCCCCAGTCTGAAAGCCATGACACTGAAACCCCTCCCTTTAGCAAGGCAGGCATTGGCATCCCTGCTGCCCCACCCCAGCTCCTGCAGGAGGAACTGCTCGGCAGCTGGGTTCAGGAGCTCCAGGCTGGACAGCTCCGCGCAGCACAGGGACGGCTTTGGAGCACCGCCTGAGCCTCCGGCACTGCCTGCCTCATCTTCGGCAGCAGAAGCCACATAAACTTTGCAGTAGAGTCCATGGGTAGCTGAGGCTTAAAGGTTTGGAGCTAATTAACACAGCACAGCTGTAGGGAAACCAGCTGTGCCCCTGCAGCTTCCCCACTTTACAAATACTGCTTAGAAAGAAAGGACAAAGCATTTGGCAATAGGGGCAAGAGCCTAATTCAGGAACATAACAAAGCAGGTGAAGCTGCAGAGACCAAAAACCCGACTAAAACTACTGTGTGCAGCACTGGATCTGTGCAACCTGACACAGTCAGAATACAGGTTAAACTGGACTGTTATTTGGGGAAAATTGACCTGTTTGGTAAACCAGTGGAAGATTTGACACCTGTTGAGCAATTGAAACAGACCACAACAGCTAATGATGTCTGTGATGAGAAAAAGATGATTGTTTTACTGGACATACTGGGAACTTAAACCTGTAACATGCTGTGCAACCTAACAGCTCCTGTTAAACCAGCAGACAGCAAAGCATGTGCCAAGACTATGTGAATCCTACAGAGCTCCCAGCCCACTGACACTGTGGCCACAGAGCCTTTCCACTTTTATAGACATAATAAAAGAGAGGGAAAGATCCTCAAAGCTCAACACATGGCTGAAATAAAAAAAAATAACAAAGCATTGCCAGTTATGACAAAACAAGATGATGCACAAAGATTAATTCACAAGCAATAAGCAAAGGCAAGCAATGCAAAACCAGGTACTGATGGCATCAAATGTGACTGAAGCACCAAGGTCTGGCTCAGATCTCACCAGCAATATGAAGCATTTGTGCAGCTGCTTAGCCATGGAATGAGGACAAGTGCACATGCTGCACCAAATGGTTTACAGTGTGATACCCCTTATTGCTTTCAACTTGCACTTTCTTTCTTATGCTTAGCAACTTTCCATTTTTTTGTCTATGCCAGGGAGCTGCAATATCATCACTTGAATGTTTCCTGAAAAAGCATGCCATGAACAGAACAATGTCATGGTGTGTTTGTAGTGTCACAAACAATTTCACAATACAAATGAACCTTGGGTCAAACGTAAACCCTGTAGGAAATCTAAACAGCAGCAATGTATACAGAACTTGCAAAGATCTCACAGAGTTAAAATCATATTCTTTCAGAAAGGAACAGACTGACATGAGAAGAAGAGCATGCCAGAGAACTTCACACTTCTTAGCTGGCCAGTTTTATTTGGAACCCATGGAAAATAGGGCACAAGTGCCAAGCCCAGGGGACAACAAAGTACGACACACAGACATATATACTCCTCCAGCTAGGAGGGGTGCGATTTATAATGAAGGGCCTTCTGCTCTTTTCATAATTTCACATGAGAATCATGGAGTTACTAAAATGGATTTGGTTGCAAAGGAAGCACTCCCAACACATGCACAGGGAAATCCACACTGCTATCACAGCAAAGCCAATGTGTAGCTGTCAGCAACTTGTGCTAAAAATACTAAGCTAGGAACTGAATGGGTTGGATATTGTTCTAGAGAGAGAAATTTCAACTGCAGTGACAAAGAACAAAGTATTTCCAAGCTTCAGCCTCAAAAAAACAACTGGATAGAGGAAGTGGAACTTAAGAGAAAGGTACCAGTAGCTAAGAAACGAAAGGAAAACAAAACCTGTGTTTGATGAAAGACCATTGCCTTAATCCTGAAATCCTACAGAGTATTTGCTGAGAAATGAAGGCAGAAAGAAATCCAGTACCTAGAAAATGCAAGAATTTAATCTAAGGCTTTACTGGAGTGTTGAAATCCCTTTAATATCAGCAGTGGCAAAAAAAATGGGACTGTCCAGTCTGTATTTTTTCAGGATTACAATTTAACCAACACCATAAGGAGAGACACAAGCTCTCCTCAGGTAACAAGATGTTTTTCTCAGTGACTGTTAGTCGATTTTTCTCCAAGAATTATCTACCTAAAACATACTTACAAAGGGAAATTGGAGTGAGAGAAGGGATAAGTGTTGTAATTAACACACAAGAGTATAATCAAGGAGACAGACTGGTGAGAGAATGGTAAAAATGTTTCAGGTCCTGTGAACTTACTCAAATAATAAAAACAGAAGTCATCATAAATTACACACAGGATTTCAGTGATGCTTATTCATATAAATAAATCCTAACTTACTACACAGTTTCTTTGCCTCTGAGTTGAATCTGAGACCTCCCTAGGGCACTGGAGCAGTAATTTTATTTGCCCTATGATCCCCCTAAAACATGTATTTTTTAGCTGCCATCTTATTATACCTTTTCAGAATGCAACAGTGCTGACATGGAAAAGGGATTACATATTTTAGCCTGAAATGTTGAAGACACTTCCCAGTTTTGGCTATCAAAACCACTGTGATGGTGTTTACCTCTAGGTTCACCCTTCCCCAGTAAGGACCACCAGGAAAAAGCCTGACTGAAGAGAAGCAGTGCAGCTCCAGCTGTGACATTGAGCTCTAACACACAGAGGCACATGGAGATCCCTCAGCACATCTGCCAGGGAGAGCAGGGCAGGGGCACCAAAGCAGCACAAGACACAGGCAGCACTTTCTCCATGGTACAAACTGAATCCCACCACTGACAAAGGCCAGGGAGCCACAAAACCCTGGAAACAAGCTCTTACTGGTTAAAATACATATGGCTGACATGAATGGACTCATGCACACTCAAATTGTTCCTGGTTTTCTTTGCACTGAAAATGCAGCCATAAAGCTCTCAGGGTCTCTCCTTTTTCACACCAGACTTTTATTACCATACACTCAGGGACTTGCAAACACCAGGAAAGTACTAGTTCACTGCAAAAGTGAAAATGTCTTATGCTTGGAGGTCCTGAAATGACCCATGAATAAACACAGAAATAATGTCTGCTTCTTCATGTCCAGAGATGCATCAGTGTATTTTTTGGTAGTGGCAGCATATGTATATAGGACATATTTGACCACTCCTGTCTTCTTTATTTTAGTTTACAAAGTCATTTTAAAACAACCAAGCATTCTGCATTAATAAGTACAAAGCAGATGGTAGATGTGTTAAAACTCTGGCCTTCAAGGATTGGAACTTGTAACAGATTGCAAGTGGCAGTGGAACTCAACTCATCCAGAGTTCAGTTATTTTGTTCAAGAAAATCGTATTAAATATGTCCCACTCAGCTCCTTCCCAGGCTGCTACAGATGAATTAGTGAAAAGATTTACTGAGACATAAATAACCAATTTGTCCTACAACCTTGGATGAATGTCACTTACAAAACAAGAGTACAAATGTTCAGCTGGCCAATATGAAGGCAGTCTGTTTACAAACATTTACAAACTTGTCAGGAGCAATATGGTGGAGAGCATGCAACTGAAGGTTAATTTGTAGAGGGTCTTTAGGACAAAAGTAACGTAATAAACTGGCAATGAATAACCACATCTAAAGTTCTGGCTTCTACCTGGGAAAAGAGGATGTTAAAAAATTGTTAGTGAAAGAAAACCAAGAAATTATTTGAATGTTTCAATCACTCACAGCAAACTAGAGGTCTGTTTTATGTTTTATAGAAGAGCCATAAGTCCATCTGCCCCAGTATACACCTTCAAAATAGCCAGTGGTGAACACTGAGGGAGTAAAGAATGTCAGCAATGTCACAGAAATGCACTATAGGAAGATGACCTAGAGAAGAATCCAAATGTTCAACAAAACCAAACACACTTATGCATGGTGACTGCCAAGGAGATGTGCAGCCTTGTCACTACTACAGGTGACTTCCAGCTTGTCCCAGGGACTGCAACAAGACTGAAATTGCAAGTACCATTAATGGGAGAAAGAGGACAGCACGGGAGGAGAAAAAACCCTTAGAACTTCTGAAGCCCAGAACTGCCTCCTATGGAGGAAGACATTGAGCCTTTCCAAGCATAGCAGCACAAAGAGGAACTTGGTCTTGGTGCTCGTAGAGCAGTGAATGAATGCATTTACTGAGAAAATCACGTTTCCTCTGTGCTCTCCCTTCTAAATATTGTGTAAGACAGCAAGGATAAAACAACTGGCAATTGAAGAAGGAAGGAGAAAGTCTAAAACAAGTTGGAGCCACCACCTAATTCTGCCACAGCAACTGCTGGCTGCTATCTAGTGTGTAACTGTGTGTGTGTGTGTGTGTGTGTGTCAGTATGTGAGACTCACTCAAAACCATACAGCTCAGAGAGACTCCAGCATTAACATGGACCAATATCTGCTGCAGCTGCACTCTATATAAAGTACCTGAGAACAAATAAAGTTGCTATGGCCAAGGAAATAGTAAAAAGGCTATGTGAACAATCTGGAAAAGTAACCAGGGGAAAAACCCACAACCAACCAACCAAAAAACCCCAATAAAACAAACATCCAAAAGTTTTGAAGGTTGTGTATAAAAACAGAAGACTGAGTCATCCTGGTCCTTTATCATCTTATATCAAACCTTGTGCCTCATTCAAACCACTGTTTCAAATGCACGGGACCTTTAGAACAAGCTTCAGCTGTTCTAAATATAATATAAAAAAATATAAGGCTCTGCATGCATTCACAGTTGACACAGGCAGGAAGGTTTTTTTGCAGAGTGTTGGGTTCTTATACTGAAGACAGACTTAAGATGTATTTCAGTATGACAGTCTAATTACAGGCTGCAATTTCAATTTCATTTACTTCTGTTGCATCTTGTGATGGCTTAACATTTCCCAATGAAACAATTACAGGACAGTACTAAGAACACAGTTTACTGTCTCCAATCCTCATGAATATGCAGAATTCATTCCACCCAACGCTACCTTTCATTTCTGACCCCACATCCTCAGTTTACATTAAAAATATCAGCGAGAAGTGTCTTTATATATTTTATATAGATACTGTATATTATTCAACTTGTGCAGATTTGCAACCTTAGCCAAAAGTTACATTCTAAATAAATAAATCACCCTGTAGTAATAACAGCTATAATGATTCAAGTAATAGTGTCTGGAGACAAACTGAGACTGGGATTTTATCCTCCTATATAGTCTGTGGATACAGAGTTGCAAACAATGCCCTGGCCAAAAGGTCAGGGAATTTTTCTTCCTCGAAAATACAGACCCAAAGGAGGTGAAAGGGATGTAACACGTGGGCAGAATGAACGATGAGGTGACAGCATATGTTGTAGCAGTTATTCCAGTTTTGATCATAGCCCCAGTGATGAGAAATCCTGTGTAAGAAAGAAGTACTGGCTAGCCTTCAGAAATCTTCAAGCCAAGAAAAGAAGGGAGAAGAATAATGACGAAAATTATCTCACCTGACTTTTTTCCTTTCTCTGTGTAGGTCAAAGTATTAGCTGCAGTAGATTTAATAGCTGTCTTGTCCAGAAGAGGGAATTATGTTTGCAGCCTTTTGACTGACTGCTTTAAAGAGGCCAGTTTGTCCACTCCTGCAACATGGCCATATCCTGTGGGGTTTACTCACTGCTTACCAATATGATAGCAAACATACCTAATGCTATGAAACTGCTCTTGTCTCGAGCAGCAGAACCAGTAAGCAATTTGAAAATGATATCTATTATATGGTCAACGTTAAGGTAAGTTTTTTCCTCTGTCAACAGCCTTCTGAACCTGGTTTCCAAAGGAAAAAAAAAAAATTATGAAAAAGAACTGTGTTGGCTGAGTATCCCATGAATAACTCATGAGCCCATTTCCCACTGTTAGCCTGATCTGACAAACATGCATTCTTCTGAAGTCATTAACTACCAAAAAGTTTTCAGAAGGTATGCATTTAGACAGCAAATGTAGCCCTTAGCAATGCCTTCACTGGGAGATATGACTCCAGCATGATCCTTAGTCCCTATTAGACATCAGGATCCACACAGCAGAGGGACTGTATGAATGGTGCCACTATGGAAAAAGCTCTAATTGCTGCCCATACAAATTGGACATCAGGTAATACAATCATCTCTCTCACACTTGAGATTAGACCTCAATAGTTCCGCTTTTCACAGAAGTGCCATTTTTTAAAATCTGTAATTCCCACATCAAATGACTCTCTTTTCTTTAAAGGTAATGCTTCTCAAAAATACACCCTCAGAGAACCCTCAGAAAGATAAGATGTCAATCAGACTGAGCAGTTTCTGGAAGGGGAAAATAACAAAGGAGAATCAGAAACTCAGAGGCAGCTAGAGAAAAATATATTCTAGGGTAAACTTTCCATGTTTTAATTACACAGAAGCAAAGTCTGCTTTGCTGATTAATCAGGCTTTTGTTTGCCACTATCCACCTTTCACACACTTGAAAACACACAGCCTGTCCTACTTCTAATCAAACTTTCTTCTCAGAGCAGCACCCAGCTGGTGGAGATGTGACTGAGGTGTGCAGAAGGGCACCTGCAGCTACAACTGGTAAGCTCTGTTCCATGGGATGAGCTGCAGCCCTTACCCATCAGAGAAGAACAAGTGCACATAATGATGATGAAATGGGGGCCCTGCTTTTAAAATGGCTTACTGCTCTATCAGTAATTTTTTTCCCCACTAACTTAAGACTGCAGCCAAGTATAACCACGAAATGATTGCTGTCCTCAGCCACTAACAATCTGTAGAGCTTCTGACTGTTTTAACCATCAATCTCATTCAACTGACTGATGGAGGATGCAAATGAAGGACAAGGAATCCACTTCAACAACATCAGCTGCTCTTACAAAATTCTCCACCTTTCAGCCAACAGCTCTTCTCAAGCTAATAATGTCAGATGGTTTCCCAAAAAGGTAGAGTGAAATGCAGAGACACCCCCCACCCAGCTCTACCCTCTGGCTAAATTTGGTGAGGATCACTAGAACACAAATCCATGATGTAAGCTATGATGCGTTTTCAGACCTAGCTGTTCCCTTCTCCAGCTGTCCTGCACAGTCAGTCTTCCACATATTATAAACATTTTCATAGTTCTTACAAGACAACCTGTGCTACTGGAGTGCAAGGAAGTAAAATGATGCCAGTAATGAGGGATTTCTCATTTTCATTACTTCCTCTCTTAATTAAATGTGAGTAATGTTGGCAGTATCACCAGTTCATCAGGCCAGGAGTACTCATTGGTGCAGAGATTCTCAAAGTGTGGTTCACAAACTATTAGCAGCAACCAAGACAGAGGAAGAGACCCAGAGCTGGACCCTAGAATCAGATTAAACAGGTTATTGGGGTTTCCCCCACACAGATCCTGGTGCATTCACTAGTGCTACCTGCTACTTCCTTGGCTCTGTGTTTCCATACATTTCAGATTTGCACTTGGTGTTTTACAAGCCAAGATAAAGCATTTGCAGGGCAGTGTCAGTTGAGAATTTAATATGAAATGAAAGCAAAGTGCCTTGCCTCACCTCTTCATTCAGGAAGGTGGAAAGCAGAGCTCCAGCTGCTCATTTCAGCCACAGTGCGTCCAGCAACTCTCAGGTTTTCAAGAGAGCAGAGACTATTCCTCTGTGTCATTGGGAGCCTACTCAATGAAATTAGACCTTTCAAGAAACTTTTTGAGAGCTCTGACTGCTTTGTAGTGCATACAAATGTAGTATGTTTGAACATTGGAAAGGAGACACATGCACAGAAATAACTAATGGTAAGTTTGACAAATAATAAATTCTTTGCCTCCTTTCTTTTTTTTGACATCTCCTCTTTATGACTAGATTTCTAACAACGGTATTTTGCTGTTGAATTTCTCTATTAGTTAAAGCATTACCTGAAGAATCAGCTATAGCTATTCAGTTATTTGAAGGGCAAATTGCTTCCTCTCTAGGTAGTTTTCCCTAGCACAGGATCTAAGGAAAGCACAAGCCACTGGAAACACAAGTAGAGTTAGTGCATTACCCTTCTTGAGTCTTGGAGGCTTGAGATCTAGACGTTGAAGCAAATGGGTATGCTGCATAAACCAAGGGGATTAAGGGAATGACACTTTTCTCTCTACAGAACTCTCTCAGCCTTTAGGATATATCCCACCTTTCTTCACAAAAAGAAAGAAAAAAGAAAAAGAAAGGCACCAGAGCTTTGGATTAAAAGCACAGGAGGAAGAAAGTTTGTTTTACTGGCTGTGAAGAAATACTGGATGTCTGGAGGAGAATGTGGAAAACAAATGTTCTTCCCTGGGTATGTCACAGAGAAATAAAAATATTTCATTATGAAATAAAAATCTGCTTTGCGATTATCTGAAGTGATCTTCAGTCTCAGGGGTTCAGCAATTCAACAAATGAAAATCCACGTCCATAAAAATGAATGAAGCCAGGCAAGTATTCTGCATCAGGTGACAAAAGTTATTTTGGGAGCTTACAAAACAGTGAGTGCAGTGATACAATGATGGCTCATTTGCATCTGGCACTGTTCCAGGAAATGGCCTCTGAATGGCAATTCCCATTAGAGAAGCAGTGTTGTTCTCTAATACTGTTTTGCCCATGTTTCAGGGCCTTAATACCCCAGAGTAGCTGCAAATGCACCAAGAGCAAGTTGCAAGTTGCACAGGCCTCCTCATGGAGAAATTAGCTATTTTAGGAGCATCCCATTCTTTTCTCTACAATAATAGCTGCTAGTCTGCTGTACCAATGGACTGATTCAGCATCAACACAGACAAGGCACTTCAGCCTCTGACTCTTGTGAAGGAGCTTTGTGCTTCCTTCAACCATCAGAAAGGAGAAGAGAAATTTGCTCTGTTTTCACAGTTATATGACAGCTTTTTAAAATTTTACAGCATAAGCGCAGCACCTAATCCAACAAAGCCTGCCAAGAACATTTAAAATCAAGGTCTCAGAGAATTTGCTTCCTATAAATTCACCAGTATTGTAAGAAAAGGATCTTTTCCTCAGAAATGCAGCACAAATCCCACTGGAGTTGAACAGGGCTGAGGACTGTTTTCTGCCACACTGTGGGAAAGACAGCTGAAAGTACTGGGAAATAGGCTGTAAGGATGCACAAAATGTACTGGAGTTAATAACAGGAACAGGAAGAAGATGAAAATATGATTTCTAACAGAAATCAAAGCATCTTCTCAAAACAAAATCAAGAGCAGGAACAGGCTATAACAGGCATTTAATTAATTTAATGCAATGACTGCTCTCAATTGATGAAAAAGAAATTCCTCCTCCTACCTAAACTATTGCCTGTTACTAACCAACTGCCTAGAGAAGGGTGGAGAGGAAAGGGGGAGCCAGCAAAACTTCTGTGATCATGTATGCAGAGAAAGCCTATCTTCTTGCAGAGATTTTTCCTTTAATTTCACAAAGTAAAAAGTAACAGATAATTGAAAACAAGATGAAAAACAAAACAACAGCATCATCAAACTGTCATCATTCAAAAATTTCTGATCACTAGAAATGGAAATTTTTTTCTCCTTTTACTAAGGAGAGGCTAGCCAGTACCTTAAAAAATCATCTCTTTTTAGTTACTTTCTTCACTGTGAGAAGGTGAAGAGCTGCATCTATTATAACTACATGCTGTGAAAACCTCATTTGGACATGATCATCATCCATCACTCCTGCTGTGCAGGTAGCATGTGAAAGAGAAACAAAACAGAGATCGTGCTGCAGTATTTGACAACACCCACTCCCCTGCTCGCATGCTTCAGCACCAAGAGCCCAGCTGCCATGCAGGTACTCTCTTTTTGGGACCCCCACCTTTTCTCTCTCTCCAAGCATAGCTTGGAGCAGCTCTGATGGTTTTAGAAGGGAGACAGAAACCTTTTTTTCTCTCCCAAAGCATTAAAGCTTTCCTACTGAAAAGCATGCCAAAGATATATTATTTTGTGCAACCTTGCCTTTGTAAATACACAGGCATTACTTGCAGCAGTATCTCTTCTCATTACATGAGTATGTTTCAGTGGAAGATGAATATTGCAAGAGAAATCAGAATGTCTGTATCCTTTGGGGCAATGCTGTGCACAGTCCTGAAAAGAGCTATTAATGCCAGCATCCTACTGCTTTTCTCTAGCTCACACTTCAACTGTCAGTGCTATCTATAATCCCGACCAGGGACAGTCAGTAGAGGCACAAGACTTAAAAAAGCAAGAAAGATAGTGTTTGTCTTTTTTAGAAAGCTCTGGAGTAAGCTGCAATAAATATTAAATGATTTTTAGGGAAGCAGAAGCAACCAGAGTTAGCCCTGAAAGACAGAATGCAGCCTTAACAACACTCCTTCTACCAGCTCACCTAGGATGCCAATAGAGCACCCTCCTTGTGTGTCACAGCTCTGGTTAGTGCTGTGCCAATTCAGGGGACTCACACTAGAGTTTACCACATCCCGACTCTCGGTATGAGTCAGGTCAGCAGGAGTTGTCTGCACTTTGTGCCGTCTGATGCACTGCAGCATGCCTGCCTTTGAACAGCTGTACAGCAGCGCACACTAGAGAACAGCTCTCTCCATCTCCCTCACAGCCCTCCGAGCACCTCCAACAACTCAGGAGAGCACAATCAGTAACAGGGACATGGCAACATCCAGCTGCAAACGCACACGCCCTCCTTAAGTGCCGGGACAGGAGGGTGTCACTTCACAACACTCAGCATGTTAATAAGCAGCTTGGGAGGAACAAGGCATTTAAAGGCATCTCCTGAGGATCTTGTAACAGACCTTCCCACATACGGTTCTGGACAAGAAACACTGAACTAGAAATCCCGTCCTGCCCTAGCAAACATGCTACTCCCTTTTTTACAGGACTAACAGCATCTGTGACTTGGGTCCACCCCACTGTGCTTCTTTGGTCTCCAGCTACAGCCTACACTCCATTACAAGGGAGTGAAGTGCCCAGCCACCCCTGCTGTTGGCAGCCACCTCATTTATTAGTACGATGATGACACACGCATGCCTCATAGTGATTTGACAAGCTCCTGCCACAAAGTAGCAGCCCCAGCAGGAGAGAGGAGTGCTTTGGTGTCTCTCCACCCACCTCTTTACAGGGAATGGCAATGCCAGGACCCACCACTGACAGTAACAGAGAAGGATTACCTAGAGATTCCTGATACAGGCTTTAATGTTGTGATGTACCAAGTGTGCCATCTGCAATAGAGCAACGGATATAAGCACGTGCTGAAACTTACAACCATGAATGGTCTCAGTGATTTCTCTAGGACTATGCATAATTTTTGAGGCACACACACATAAGTATGAAAGATCAGGGCACAAAAAACTGTACAGCTCTCACTGGAACAAAGTGATGAAGGTATTCATGCAATTGACCGCTATAAACACATGCTTTTATCTTCTACCACAGTTTTGAAATGCAGCTGAAGGCCAGGAAATGAGAGAAGGAGGAAAACCCTCAGCAGGTTACCTACACAAATTAATGAGGCCAAAAAAACAATAGCCTAGGCACCACTTTGTTCAACTCCAAAGTTTAAAAGCAGCAACAAGTTCACCTTCCATCTCAGTAAACAGACACAAACACAACCGTCTTGTGGTTCCAAACATGTACTCACCCAGAAGAGAAGGTTGAAAACAAACATTAGGTACTTGATACACTGCAGGCAGTTGTGAGCCATGCTGCACCTCTTCAGTTCTAGGAGAAAAATAAATGAGAGATCCAGGTAAAAGACAACGTACTTGTTTCCCTTGGGGGTTGTGTACTTAGCCTTGGTGGCCTTTGGGCCTGGGTTGGTATGAAATCCAAAAAAAGAGTTGCTGGCAGCCCCAAACTGGCCACCATACATGCTGCTGTATCGACGGAAGGCGCCATTTGGGAAACTGTAATCCTTGCTGTCCAGGGAAGGGCTCCTGTGATAGGTGGACTCATCGGTGCTGGACCTGCGCATGGTGGCTTCAGCTGTCCCGTTCCTGCTGCTCTGACAGCCGTCGGGCGAAAGGTTGGTGATCCTCCTCCTCCTCCTCGCTAGGAATCCCCTATTGCTTTGCACCTGCTGTTCTTTTGTCTGCCATCCTGCCAAGGAGTTAACCGTGCTGTGCGGCAGCAAACTTGGTGAACTGAAGTCTGCTTAGCCAGGAGTTAGGGAGCAGCGTGCTTCCACATGAGAAAGACTTCTGCACAAGTAAACATTCCCGTCACTGTCACGATCGTCCCTCCCGGTCCCCACCGCTTCCAGGGAAGGAAAAATCAGAGAGAGATACACTGTGCCCAGAGCACAGAATTTTAAAAAAAGAAACCGTGACCTCGCTGGGCTCGCAAATGCCATGTAAAACCCCGGCTCCACATGCCCTACACAGACAAGAGAGTGCCGCTGCCCGAGACCCGCGGCAGGGGCAGGAATTATCCGAAAGGCGAGCAGCTGCCGTGGCGCTTTCCCGCCGGCCGCATCGCTGCGCCCCGCGCCGCCGGGCTCACTTCGCGCATCCCCGCATCCCGCTCCCGCGGCGGGCGCCGGTGGCACGCCAGCCCCGCCGCTCCATTCCCGGCGCGGCCGCCCCTCCTCCGAGCGCCGCGCCAATAGCGCTGCCCGCCCGCCCGGCCGCGCCCCGCCCGGCCCGGCCCCTGCCCTCACAGCCCCGCACAGCTCCTCACTGCCCGCACAGCCTCTCACTGCCCGCACAGCCCCACACAGCCCTCACAGCCCCGCACTGCCCGCACAGCCCCGCACAGCCCTTACAGCCCCGCACAGCCCTTACAGCCCCTCACATCCCCTCACAGCCCTCACAGCCCTTACAGCCCCGCACAGCCTCACAGCCCCTCACAGCCCCCCGGCCCGGCCCCCGCCCTCACAGCCCTGCGTCCCCCTCGCCCCGAAACTCTGAGCCCGGGGACACCGCGCGGAGCCCGAACCTGGGTGCAGGAGGCTTTTGCGGGGCTGCCCGGATACACAGGCGGCGCTGCCGAAAGGAACGGCAGTATAAAGTAAGCGCTGTAAAATTTCGTAAGCAAAAGCGCTGTGGATGCTCCGAGGGGAGCGGGGTCAGGACGGGCCGTGCTCCCCTTGCCGGAAGGCTCGTTTGTTCCGCTGCAGATCCATCACCGGGATGCTCCTAATTCGCTCCGTCCCACGGAATCATCACTCAGCACAGCGCACGGCCGGCTCATTTGTCCCCCGTCAGGACGCACTGATCGGCATCAAGCTCCGCACGCTGGGGAGCACTTCCCTAAAATCTGACAGCTCCCACAGGCAGTAAAGACTTGCAAATGTGCCGCATACAACTTTTTTCGGGAAGGAAAAAAAATCTTACTGAAACTGTAGCAATTATAGTATTAACACTCAGGAAAGCAAGACTCATTTACCATCTTTGTCCCAAATTCCCTGTGTAAAGTACCTGTCCCCGTATGTGCCACCTCCTTATCTGTCTGCCTCCTCTGTGCCTTCCTCCTCTGTCTGCCCTCTGATTTTGACTGTAATCCAGTGGAGCCAAGTCAAAAGTTGGCTGGCTAACATTTTTAAAAGGCCTGCACAGCAGAGAATTAACCAAGATGAACACAGGTTTCCTTCATGAAGTATCTTGCAAGTCTCAGCATAAATCAAGACACGGGCACCAATTAATTAAAGAACAAATTAGTAAAAGTAAAATGAGCTGGTTTTGCACATAGCCTAAGCAGTTCGCCCTGCAAACCACCCTCTAATTCTGTTAATTTACAAACTGCAAACTCAGAGTCTAATTATTTCTCTTCATTTCCTCCACAAACCCTAAATACATTGACCATACCTGGTGCAAACTTCAGAGAGAAAGAACCTGAGCACAAAGCACAAGGGTAATAACTCCTGCACCATCTGTTTCAGTAACTTTGACGACTTACAACTCTTCCAGTTTTTGATTTCTCTACATCTAAAATTAGGTTTCTACTCTACTTCCCTTCCTGTCCTGCACGATATGAACTCTGCCTCCTTAACGGAGTCTTCTTTCCCTAGCACATAAAGATGGTCCAATGGAAGTAGATCTGTTCTGAGTCAGAGTTCCCAATATACTATTAATTTCTCCTGCAGTACCAAACAGTTCTGCCCCCAGCCCTTCTCCTCACATGTATTACAACTAGACCAGTTTGGTAATAGAAACCCAAAAATTATTCAAATATTTTCTACATTTTCTGTCAGCATACAAAAATGCCTGAACATGGAGTGTCATATTAAATGGTGAAAAAAAGACTGGGTATAGCTCAGCACACAAATTATGCTGAAACAGTGACAAGTCAGATAACTGTTATTTAACAAGGATGCCCATGGTACTGCATTAATAGAGGAGAATTTGGCATATTTACTGAAAACTAGACAACTGAAGCCCAAAGGCAGCTCATTGCTATCTGGATAAGAAAAGGGTTAGAAATCACTTGCTTTCACCTTTCCTGAAGGCAAGAAATCATCAATTCTTAAGAGAATCAAATCTAAGGTGGAACGAAAAGTTTCTAAAAGTTTATTTTAAATAAAAAGTAATGAACATCAACACACAGTGGATATATTTTAGACAGATGCAGAAAATGCTTGAGGAAGGCTGAGGTCCTGCATAACCCTTACAATTTTCTCCAGCCTCTTTTTACCATCATCACATAACACACCTCATGGAAATGACAACTTTTTAAAAGCACCTTAGTGTAAAATGTAGCTCTCAAGTAGTTACTGTTCATTCTCATGACAATACCAACAGCTAATTAGAAACAGAGTCATTTGGGATACAGACATTACAGTAATGGTTTTATATCTTCCACACCAGGAAATTCAGTCAGAATATCTAGCATAAATGGGAAATCCTTGAGAGAGCAATGCTGCACCAACAGGCTAACTGCAGCTTGGATGACATGTTTTCATGAGGGAGTGAAGTCCTGCAGGGGAACTGGGGGAAATCAGCAAAAGGAGAAGGGCTGGTGTACTCTACACTTGCCCATCCCTGGTGTAAAGTGAATGGAAGGGGCATGCTGGGATCTGTACTGACGTTTAAGCTGTTTAACAATAAAGTAATGCATGAAGCAAGACTAATAAACCCTGGAAGTATTGCATCACTGGGCCATTGTGTCTAAAGGGTGACTCAAAGAAAGGTGAATTAGAGCTTTCACAAAACATTTTGTTAATGACTGAGCCTAAAATCACACTGTGGACCTAGTGACCTCTGTTCACCTCTGCTTAACATCTATTTTTTCTCTCCCCAGCTGCATCTCTATATTCCCATCCTGTGGCCAACTCATATTGATTCCTCTACACAAGAAAGCAAGCACTGTGCAGTCTCACCAGCAGAGGTTCAATTTGTATTGATTCAGGTGGCACGCTACCATTTAGGTTATAACAACTCTGTCCCTGCCACTTTGAGGGGAGGGCTGGTAACCCTTCACTGTCTCCAGCCAAAACCTGAAAGACAAGAGGCAGCAGTCTCACTTCAATGACATCAGGTGAACTCCAGGCAATAAACTGGAAAAGGTTTGGGGATCAGGGGCAGAGCTCTTAACTGTGTTATCTGTCACACCCTTTCTCTGAGCAGCCTCAGCTTCAGCTTTCACCTGAAGACACACAGCTACTTGTTCAGCCCACACTTTGCACCTCAGCCTGAGCTGCAGCCACCACAGACCCCATGCTCCCACCTCCCTTATTATTCTGAATAATGCTTTCTCTTCTTCCTCCATGATTCAACACTCACGACCACAAAACACCAGCACCTTCTGCTCACCCAAAATGCAGCACTAATTCACCTCCTCATTAATTTAGTCTCCTAAGTCCTTTCATAGTTGCACTGGTTTCCCCTCTACTAATAGCTCTTGTCACTGTCTTCAAAAATCTGCATAGCTGCTCCATCCTCCTAATGAAATAACCCCCTTTGAATTAACCTCGGTAGACTTTGTTAAGAAGTGATCCACAAAATAAAATTTTAAAGAACCCTGATAAAAGGAAGGTATTAGTGAAATATACTATATAAAATAGGGTATGGATGTGACAACTGTTCCTGTTCTGCAACAGAGGTGTGTGCAAAGGCATGCACATGACAGGTGACGGTCACTCCCAGTAGCTTCATGAACAACATGACTGAGATCAAACCTTACTGCAAGAGTGGGATCTTTTTGCAAGTTACTACCTTTGCTTCACAGCACAGTAATCAGCTAAGGGTGATTAACTGATGAATACACTCCAAATGCTCAACACTTTTAATTTCACGTACATACAGAGATCACCTTAGAAAAGTGTTAATCAAATCTGTCTGAGCCTGCCTGTCTTTTTCTTCAGCAACATACCTGGAGAGAAATCCCTTGTTTCTTCACCCAGTGCACTCTTTGCAGCTACTGTTTGGTTATGTTTGATTCAGTGATGCAGGTTTTATAAAAACTGTACCTCTTCCAAAAGTCTAAGAGAAACATTATCTCTTCTGACTGGAGGGTGAACCAAAGTTCAGGGCCAAGCTGGCTGTTTCAGCTAGGAGGAAAAAAAGCCTTGTGATGGAGTCTTTGATTTGTTTGCTTTTGTATATTCATTTTGCATGAATATAAATGACTAAAGGAGCAAAGCAAAGAGAGTGAGAATATGATTTTTAACCTGACAGCTTCACGCTGCCACAGGTTTTCAGTCTCTGCTCAACCCTGCCCAGGACTGTTCAGCATCTTTGTAAGTGATATAGTAGGATACAGCACACCCTCACCAAGTTTGCAGATGCCACCAAGCTGAGTGGTGCAGTTACCACACCTGAGGGATGGGATGCCATCCCACAGGGATCTGGACAAGCTCTAAAAGTGGGCTCACAGAAACCTCATGAGGTTCAACAAGGCCAAGTGCAAGGTGCTGCACCTGGGTTGGGGCAACTTCCAGTATCAGCACTGGCTGGAGGATGAAGGGATTGAGAGCAGCCCTGCCCAGATGGACCTGGGGTTACTGGCCAGCATGGCCAGAAGGTTGAGGGGGGTGATTCTGCCCCTCTGCTCTGATGAGAGCCCATATGGAATAGTACCTCCAGCTCTGGAGTCCTCAGCTCAAGGAAGACATGGACCTGTTGGGAGCGGGTCCACAGGAGGGCCACAAAAGCCACCAGAGAACTGGAACACCTTCCCTAATGGGAAAGGCTGGAAGAGGTCAGGTTGTTCAGCCTGGAGAAGAAAAGGCTCCAGGGAGACCTCACTGCAGCCTTTCAGTACCTAAATGGGGCTTAAAGAAAGACAGGGACAGGCTTTTTAAACAGGACCTGTAGCAATGGGATAAGGGATAATGTTTTTAAACTAAAAGAAGGTATTCAGACTATATATAAGGAAAAATATTTTTACAATTAGATGATTAAATACTAGAGGAAGTTGCCCAAAGAGGTTGTAAATGCCTCATCCCTGGAAACATTCAAGGTCAATGCAAGCAGCAATCAACAGGTTTCCTCCCTAAATCCTGCTCTCTCCTAAAAATTCACATGGTGCAATGAGTCTGCACATGTTGCCAAAGACTTTAAGCAAGGTGCAAGTGGGTCAGGAGGGGAGCAATAAAGCCAGCCCCCAAACCAAACACCACACATGTTAAAGCAGCCCCCTAAGAAACAGGTAAATCAAGCAATATCAGTTCTACTCTGGTCTGCAGGTCTTCGGCTCAAAGAGTATGACCATGGGGCTGTAAGCTGAGGATATCTCTAGAATCTTTTGTTTTCTAAAGAAATAGGAATGTTTTTAATAAGTGAAGCAGAAGAAAGTATGCTTCACTTGAACCTCAAATTTATCACATACCTAAGAACCCAGACCTTCCCCTTTATTTCCAGGGTCTCTGCTCATCCATTAGCAATTTCAGTATCTGTAAAAGGTTATAGTTGCTGGAAAGAGGTTGAGCCCTGGACTTCCTGGGCAGGATAAGGCAGTCAGACATTCTAGAGATTTCGTCAGCTAATACAAAAACTTGTTGATGTTCACAGTTGTACCTACAACTACTTGAAATATTTACTGATGCCTCCAACAAAACTTTGAAAACACATTCCAGTCACAAGCAATTTCACTTATATAGCAGACTTCAGGGTTGGTTGATTTTTTGTTTGGTTGTTTTTTTTCATTTTCTTTTTTTTTTCCTTTATAAATAAGGAAATTTGCATTAAAAAAACCTGCAATACTTAATAGCTCATCTCCTTCTGCTCACATGTCACCTGAAGTCATGATCTTTGGTTTATGGCATAATTAGTTGCTATGGAAATAACATAATCACAGACACAGAGAAAATATTCTAGGTATGATGTGCAATGCTCTTTATTTAAGCCTGTGCACAAGTAACTTTGCAGAAACCTCATTCCTTTTTACGTGCTCTCATCTGCATAACTGCTGCCATCATCTCTGCCTGTGCATTCAGATTCACTGCTATTCCTACATGTATGACTCATACTAAGGGCATTTCCTTCACCCATACTGGAGCATCTGGGTGTTCAAACAGTGCTGAGAGTGCACATACATGCAGAATAGCTGGTGCCAAGTCAGACTAAACAAACAAAATCTCTTCAAAATTATATGGTATCAACCCCCAAAATTCTGTGCACCACAGAGCTCCCTCACTATTTGTGCTGTCTGGGCTTTTGTCATCCTGTTCTTTGCTAACGATTTCTTTTGTCCAATAGTAAAAATTTTTGAGTAAGGAGATTCCTTGTTTCACAGGAAATTCTGCATATTTGAGCCCAGCACAGAGATGATAATTGCTGCAGATGAAAGACAAGCAGTGGCAGGCTGCAAATTCCTGAAGAAGCAGAAAAGCCCATTTCCCTACTAATGTCCTCAGTAATAAAGAAGGAAAGAGCAGAAATAAAGAACCCATCTGACATGCTGTACAAGAAGAGTTGTAGCCCAAATAAAACTTTTGCTAAGACCTATCTTTGCAGTGTCAGCAGGTCCTGGCAGCACAGATGCAATTTATGTGCTAGTTTTCTTAAAATCAGGTTACTTTCTCTAACCTGAGATATCAGCTGACGTTCAAAGAAACACCACTTCAAACACACATGTGGTACTCAGGATTTCTGTCAGGTATAAAGTAATCAGGGATGAAAATCTTTAAACTGCACAGTTCTGATAAAAGAAAAAAGTTATTGTGAAAGCAGAAGCAGACAAAACAAAACAAAGACATAGGAAAACTCCAGGATTCAATAATGTTCACTAACTAGTGTCTGCCTTTTAACATCTTTATGGATTTTTTCCTTGGAGACCTAAAATGGATTCTTTTCTTGTCTTGCATCCTTAAAAACAGGATTAAGGTTTTGCACGCATATGAGCATGAAGCAAAGTTCACATAACCATATTTCAGCTCCATTTCCAAAGCAATGAAGGCCCAGAAGCGCTCACTGACCTCACAGGCACCCGAGCGAGCGCTCAGCACATTTGAGAATCAGGTCACAGAGAGCCCATTTCTACTGAGTACTCAACCACAGCCCTCACTGCTTTGAGATATTCATGTACTAACATATAAGCACACATTAAGTGCTTTCACCAGTGGAATTGGACATAAGCAGGGGAAATGCAGTAATTCAAAGGCTTCAGATCAAGCTGGACTCTGCACATGCTGCTGTAGCAGAAGGAATTCCTCCCTGAGCACACACCTTTGAGGCTGCTGATCCACAGATCTGCTGCCTGGGAGGTGCCTTCAGCCAAAAGAACAGGGCTTGAAATGGGGTGAGGAGCTCTCCTACCAACAGCTCAGTCAGCAGATGTGAGCAAGCACACCAAGACCCCAGGGCTGGCCAGAGAAGTGATCTCTGCTGCTACACTGCTGGGCCTGCATCCTTCTCTTCATAGCCAAAAGTCCTCAATTTGCTCACAGCTCCCTTGGGGCACCCCTTCCAAAATCCAAAGGTGTGTTGGAGAGAGATTAAAATTTAAAAACTGAAGTATAAAAGAGCCTCCAACAAATTAAAAGAGTATTTGAAAGGGAATAATAAACAAAACCACTATGTGATAAGTATATATCGAGACTAAAATGTAATGAACTTATACAAAGAAAATGCAAGTGGTCATATATCTTCTTACATAGATTAGATTAACAGCTATTGTTTCTTTTTCTAATACTGTATGGAATCACCAGAGTTACATCATCCCACACGGTAAAAGTAAACAGCAGTGGATCTCTTATCCTTGACATCTCTGTAACCATTCAAGCAAAAATAAAGGCACTTCTGATATTAAAGAATAAAGAATTAAAATAATTCTGGGCAGGAGCACAAGCTTTGTCTTTCTGATTTGCTGTTCTGAGTGTTCATAACAGTGAACAGCCAAAAATAACTTGAGGACAACTAGCAGCAGGCACACATTGAAATATATATTTGAACAGACAACACATACAAGAAAAGAATTTAAAACAATAGCCTAGGATTTACAGTCCTAATAGGCATATTAGTGAGTACAATAGTGAAAATGCTTGAAATAAAAATGTTCTTTTGGAATAAAAAGTACCAGAAACCATACACTAGAAACCATATACTTGTATTTACTTCTTCACATCTTTTTATATGTCACTGTCAAAATCTGTAAGTAAACTCATGTTCCTAAAGGTACATCTACACAAAAAGAAGTGGCACCTGTATTTTAAGGCAGCAAAGGTGTCATATTCTTTCTGCAAAGCATACCTAAATTCAGTTACCAAAATATAAATACAGAGGCCCTAGTTCAGCAAACTCAAGAAGTCTAAAAAAAAAAAAGAGAAACTCATCACTATTTATTAAGGCACTTAATGCTATTTAACTTTCATCATGGAGGCTTTGTTTGGACAGAAATAAGGGTATAACTTAGAGCTTTAGTGATACAGAATGAAAGATAATCAGTGCCTGAATTAAGAAGCTCATTGCAAAGGTACTGCCAAAGTATCTGTTTAGTCTTTAAAGTCATCACCTATTTTGCATACTCGCTAAGATTCTGCATTTAATCAACACCAAATTTGCACCTAAATTGCACCTGAGCATTTTCGTTCAGTGTTTCCTATTAATCTGTAGTAGGCTTTCAGACATTCCCACTCTGTAAGAAACTCTTGTCACAGGACCTTTGCAAAATTTAATTCTGCTAAATCTAAGCTCTAGCATACACTAAACTGCTAAAAATGCAAGGTCAATCTCTTCTGCAGCCTGACCTCCAAGTAGTTTGTTTGCTGTGTTATATTTATGAGGATGTTTATGAAGTCAGATTTATACACTAAAAAATTATTCTGCATCAAATCACCAAGAAGCCATCTGAAAAGGAGCTTTTCCACAGAAAAAGGGTATCTGTTCCATGATGGTTTTCAGAAATGACAGGGAATGCACAAAGGAAAACCAGGCCTCTTGATTTCTACGTTCTGCATTCCTGCCTTTAAATAGGACTTTTTATTTGATGGGAAAAGAAGACCTCCTCAGAAAAATATTTATTTTACATGTATTTCCAGATATCTAAAGCATATTAAGCTTCTGCATAGCTCTGGTATTGCTAACGATATTTATCTGAAATAACACATGATAATGAGCCTATAAAACTTTAATTAAGATGCTTTATAGCCTTTTATAAGTATCACCAAACCTATGCTGTAGGGTAAACTGTACTTTTAATTTCTATTTGTGATGTTTACACTGTGCAAAGAGATTCATTACAGTAAAAGCTAGTTATGGTTTCTTAGAAGGCTACACAAATTCCTTGATGCAAATCCATCTGGATAAAAAAAACAAGTAATTTGTGTTTGCTGCCATTTTGCTTGGAATTCCCATGCAGTCAGTCACTAAAAAAAAAATAAATAAAAAAAATCATTTCTATGACTGGTCATACTCAGAGGTAGTGGCATTCAATTTTTTTATGCAAGATAGAGGCACAAGGACTGAGTCCAAGACTCCCTTTACTACTGTGGAATGGGATTTCTTTATTGGTCTGTTAAAGGCAGGATAAGTGTGACAAGTATGACAGGACAGATGTGACAGGGCATTAAAGCTCCAAAAGCTGGGAGGAAAGAAGGGCTGACATCCCCACCAGAGCCTGCAAGGGCTCCCTGCTGGCCTGCCAGCTCCGTGGGGCAGACAAGCAGTCCCAAAGGCATCCTTTGCCTTCAGACAGGTCTTAGACCCTGTCCTACAGTGAAATGTGTAGCACCCTTCTTGCCTAACAAAACAACAATGGGAAGAATTTCCAGAGAAACACACCCGTTATAGAAAAATTTTTTTAAATGCAACCCAAAAAGCAACCAAATCAGCTCCTCAATAAGCAACTGAAACTAGAAAAAATCTCCCTTTGAAATGGGCAGCACTCGCAGTGCTGCATGTGGCAGTGATGGCAGCTTCGGTCCTGCTACGAGCCCAGCATAATCCTGGCCTGGCCTCAGGTGCTGCTCCAACAGCAAACCCTGCTACAAGGGGAACCAAGCCAAAGTTGGCTTTGGAAAGACAGAGGTGCAAATCGGATTTTCCTTCATGGAGTAAGTTACAGACCCTGCAAACTCAAGCCTCTTGCAGCTGGAAGCTGACAGCTTCAGATGAGAGGAATTTATCATTATTATTTTAGTATGAGAGCAGCTCACTGATTGCAGCTTGACAACTCAAGTTAATTAGTTGATGAAGGGTCTGATACACTCTGGCTGGCTCCACATCTGTGGACGATGACACAATCAGTAGAATGAAATCCATACTTAGGCCTTTGGTCTTTTTAATCCTAAACTACAGATCACAAAACCTGCGTAACAAAACCTAGAGATCAGAGGAATTACACAAAAGGTTTTCCTTTCTCTGGCCCTCGGGACAGTCTGGTCTCTGCTGCTTAGTGAAGCTCATAAACAGACACACTAGACTTCAAAAGCATCCTCTTTTCTTCCTGGACTCCCAGTGGTTCTCAATAATAAGATAACTGGTTTGAGCATAGCCTGGCAATGTTCCCTTATGGCTGTTTTCCCCAGCTGGGAAATACCAAGCTGCAGGCTTTCCTCTGCTCCTGCCAAACACCAGGTGGGATTTACCCACCCTGTCAAAAGGATTATGTCAAGATCATCTGGCCCCACCTATCAATTCTCTGATGCTATTTTGCATCAAACTTACAATCTGTTTCAGTTCTTACCGAGTGACAGCTAAAATAGCATGTGAGGCCATGATGTCCCAAGCTCCTAAGAAATACCAGAGAAGCACAAATGGGGCTGGAGCCACTGAAAGCCACTAAGCAGTGAGAAAGGGGGAGAGCATTGCCTGTTGGGAACAAGAACAGGCTGTTGCTGGTGGATAGACCTGAAGCCTTGGAGCCACTGTAGAAATTCAGCCAGTCTTTTATCAGACTCCACATGCAACTGCAGAGCACAGCTGTAAATCCCACCATGGCCCCAGCTTTTAGCAGTGAGAAAAGCATTTTTTTCCTCTGCCTTTCCTATTCAGATTTTGCACTTTTCAGGGCACAGCCTGCTTCCATCTCTCCTTTTTACTTATCACCTGGAAAGACAAACTGCACTTACAAGTGCTCTCTTAAATCAAAAGCAGAAGAGACAACTGCAAGAATCCCTGGGTGTATCTGAGATGTGGTCAATCAGAGGTTACTGGAGAGCAATCAAGAGAAAGGAGATCACTTCCTACAGACAAAGACAATATAATTCCAAGACCAGCAGCTTTTGTTCCCAGAAATGATGAGCAGAGTATGTAACCCAGCAGTCACCTCACCTGGGCCTCCCCAGTCCTGAAAGGGACTGCAGAGAAAGGCACACAGTTACAGGCACAGAGCCACGATTTAGTAAGTAAGAGAGGTACACAACAAACAGAAATGGTTGGGCATGGAACCTGCTCCTGGCATGCTTTAATCTCCTTTTAATCATCCATACAAGGACTTCGTCGATGGAGCCTATATCCCTCTAACAGAAACATTTCAATCCTGGATCACTTGTCTACACTTCTTAAAGTACCATAAAAGCAGATGAAGATTTTTTTTGTGTATGTTATATGACTGTTTCCTCCCAGTCTGACAGTAGCACAAAGGAATTAGCTTCAACAGCTTTCCATGATTTAAGTTTATTTTTTTGACCATGCTGAGTTCTGACAGAAGAGAGGTTCCAGTGAGGGTCATGCTTTATTCTACTTCCACTAGGCTGCTATTGAAAATCTTAGGATGAATCAGGACAGCACAGATGCTGCAATAATGTTTGATCATTCGGGGGACCTCAAAGACTACTTTTTGTTATTACAATCTAAACAAAAAACAGAAACACTTTTCATGTTGACATTAATTTCTATAACATGGCTTTAAAAACAAAACAACCCCAAAATTCAATAGAGCGCACCCAGGATGGCAATGCCTCAAAATTTGAAGCAGCATGTTGGCATTTTTCCCAGGAAAAAATATATCCCTATGTATACACACACTTTTTTTTTTCTTTGTTTCTTTTTTTTTCTTTTTTTTTTTTTTTTTTTTTTTTTTTAACAAGATCAATGGAGTTCTGGGGTTTATTCTCGCTTCAGTCAGTCAGAGGCAAAGACAGGCTGGTCTGTGCAGTGCATGAACATTTGAGAAGGAGTTTGATTACCTGAACTGTGTGTGTGTGCATCAGAAGCAGTGAACAGCAAGGCTCTCTCAAATCCATGATGCAGAAGGCTTATCCTTCCTACCCAACACAGAGATCTTAATTTGAGGGCTGCCTGTGATTCCAGGACAGAGTTATTAGGCTATAACAAGCAAGCTCCTAACAGCAGGCTGGTAAGATTAAAAGAATCCCCTTGGTCATCCCCAGCCAGTTGTGAACAAATCCCTGCACCAGCAGCAAGGCAAGCTAGGGTTTTTCTATGGGATCAGGTTACAGAAGCTCCTAATCTTAAATCCTCCACCCAACCTACTGCAATGATGTCTGCAGCTCTGTCTGAGCCAGCCAGAAATGTGACTCATTTTTTGTGGTAACAGGGAAGGAGATGCAGTTCTACACATACCCTTACACACTCCTGAAGAGGCATGTGAATGCTGTCCAAAACTTAATTACATGGCATGACAAGCTCTGACAATTAGCTAAGTAGACTGCTTGATGGCTAGGATTTTAAATAAGGATCTCACAAGGGGGAAACTCTGGAACAGGCATTGCTACTGTCATAACATTCTGAGCTGTCACAAAACCACAGGACCAACAAGACAACCACAGGCTTCACAACTGTGACTGAAAGGAAAGAAAAGACCCTGGGGGAAAGGACCAATTTAACTGCACCTGTACCTCACATGCATCATCAGGACATCATCCCCTTCCAAGAGGGCAGGAGCACAGGAGGATTTGGGTCTGCTCCAGACTCCAGGTGACCCTCATGAAGCAGCAAGAGACCAGAACCACAGCCTGCTCTCACTGGAGTGGGGAGAGGCATTCTCTGTCAAACTACATCAGAGGTCACAGGCAGGTCAGTCCCCTGTACAGAGGTCAGCAGGCCCAGCACTTTTGACACCAGCTAGATCCAAAAGTGCACTGCCTCCAAAACCCACCCTGTTTCTACTCCAAACAACCCTGAAGGTTGCTGCTCCTCCATCACTGAAGAGTTCTGGCAAAGGGCTTTAGCTGCTATGCCCCATTTGTGCAGATTCCTCTGACTGCAGCTTGTGGAAATCAGTTCCGCTCATTCAGCTCTTTGGGGTAAGAAAACAATGCTCCCACTTCTCAGATTTCTCACTTTGTGTGCAAAGGAGAGGGACAGAGAGGCAAGGATTTTAGGATAGTAAATACCCAGAGTGACTTGACAGCAAGCAAATCATCGCTTTGTAGTGTTCATGGCAACAGCTTTTGGCATTGCAGGCAAAAAAACAATTCATTACACAACAAATCAACTACGATCTTGTATTTACAAGGCAGACATTCAGTGCAGCCAATTACTGTACACGCTGTGGTGACTAAAAGTCTTATGCTACCATTTATAGATTATCTATGAGATGACTCAGTTTTATCAGTGTATTTTTAAATGAAAAAATAGTTGGGGAATGTACTAAATAAATAGGAAAGATGGGTTTCAGTGGAAGCTGGGTGCCTTTTCTCCTTCTATGTATGTGAAAATCTGCCTCTCACAAGTACAGTAGAAACATATTTTAGTCACAAAAAAAACATTGTTTCAAATATTTGCTTCACAACTTGCTATTCTTCTATGATACATTGGTTGGCAGCTTCTTTTCCCTGACTGGATTATTCCCTGGACCTTTCAAAGGTTTCAGGTTGATTCTGAATGTACACTTTTGATGAATATATTTTAACAAGCACGTGTCAATGTATACACTTTTACAAAAAGCTAGATTCTTTAGATTTTCCCTGATGTCCTGAGAAATGGTTAATTTAAAGGTTTTTATATTTATTTTAAAATTTCTTATTTTGGGGGTTGGACTTTGTCAAAGTTGAGTGGCAACTTGCCAGCTCATTTTTCTTCCTTAGAATCAAGATCAAACATCTCTCTAGATAAGAGCATTGAAGCACTGTTCACTTAAACTACATCTGCTTTTAACACCATATGCTAATTAACCTTTGAGTTTCCATAAGAATCCCTCAGCAGCTCAAGCTCTTCAGTCATGATTCAGATGTGTAAGCAAGATTCTCAGACACTGCAAAACAACTTAACTACATGTAAATCAAAAGCACTGGATTTTTACACCAATTGAGAGCCCAGCCAACCATCTTAAAATTGCAGAGGCTTCCACTCAGGTAAGCACCAGTGCTGAAGTATTTCTCCCCCATGGATATGCTGCCTTTTCCATTCCTGTGAATGCAGTAAGAAATATCTGCAGCAGTGTTCCTGAACTGTGTGCTGGGATTTGCTTAGAATTCTCCCTTTCCTCGAGTAGGGGCTCTGTTTACCCATTTCAGTTGAGCTCTGTGTGCCAAGGCTCAGTCACAGAGCTGATACTGCTGGGGCACAGGTGAGATGCCTTCCCCCAAGCTGTCACCACCCTCGCTGGAGAAGCAGCTGCCAGCCCCGGCCTCAGCATCCATGGGGGACCCTCACGTGTGACAATGCTGGACTCCCTCTTGCTCCTCCATCTGGGAGCACAGCCGTCCCCTTTCCCTCTCAAGGCGAGCAGCCAGGAAGGGCCAGAAGTCACTTCCCACTGTTATTTGCTACCTGCCAATCCACATACCAGAGCCAGCTTCATCTGAGAATCTGTCTTTTAGATCTAATTTTCCTGCCAGTAAAGGGGTAGCACGACACTGCTGCCAAGTATATGTTTTGTTATAGCTTCCCATTGCTGCTAAATATTACAGTTTATTCCGTATCAGGCTGTTCATCACAGCTCTGTTTTGTGTTTTTCAAAGTGTTTTGGAAGACACATGGTCTGAATGAAGACTGCCTAGGACAGTGGCACAGTGCAATACTGCATAGAAATTTCCCTAAAACAGGTAAGAGGTGGAGGAAGAATGGCTCCCTAGGGTAAGGACCAACACAGCCATAGCAATGAGAAAGCTATTGGGATTTATCAGCTCAGCTAACGCTCATTCCAAAATTCAAATGTTCTTTTCCTTCTCCCTGTGTGGGCCAGTCCAGAGCACACTGAAGTCAGTGGGAGGTCTACCTGTGAGACTGAAGAGCACATAGGCAAACTTTACAGAAACTTTTTCATTTAGAAAATAACGAAGTCATCTCCCTGTAGATGTGAAAGAGCTAAATATCAGACATCTGCAGCTACCTTACTGACAGCTGCCCTTCTACACTGATCCTCTGGTGTTCAAAAACTTTGATGTGCCTTCTGATGTGCTGAACAAGAGGATTAGATCTGACCTTTAGAGAAAAGAAGCAAGGCAAAGTTGGGGGTCACTCTACTTTGCACATAAAACAACAAAAAGGACTTTGTCCCTAAAAATTACAGAGGCTTTCACAGGAAGCCATTTCAGCCATTCCACTTCTTACACAATCCTCCAGCGCTGCGCACATCATTCTATCCCTGTGCTTCAGTTCTGCTCTCCAGCCCTTTGTTTTCCATACTACCTCTCATCAGCTTCTTGAGGTTTCCAGGTAGCAGTGCAATAGTACTGCAGATGGGCATGCTCTGTGACAGTAGCAAGGACAGCATGATGATAATGACACGGACGAGGTACCCAGCTCACACCTGACATACGGTTACGAGCACAGGGACACGAACACCAACTCGTTAACACATAATGTATGCTAGGATGCTTTTTAATGGTGTTAAGGGTACCAAGAAAGAGCTTCTCTAACTTTACTGTTAATTGCCACTATAATAACTACTAGTCTTCACTAAAGTGCTTTCTGCTTTTACTAGAAGAGCAATTACATACAGTTAGTCACTCCAGTGTTACTTACTCTGTGCTCAGTCATTATCTTGTCTGAATGAAAACTCACTGCAACCAGAACAAGGATTACAACCTATGTGTTGATTTGATTCCTGTGAGACAGGTCTGAAAATGGAGGTCTTCCACATTTCTATTATCTTGGCATTGTCCTGAAGTAGCTCACTAACAGACAGCACACAGCAGAAGTGAGAGAAAACACCACAGAAATGGGGAAACACAGTATGGACAGGTGGTGATAGTGAAAAGGAATGAGACATGCTGTCATCACATAGGGAATATTTTAGCCTTGCTGTAAAAAACCCACATACCAAAAGGAGCTGCTAGCCACACAGTCAAAGCCAAGAATTTCATTGAATTTGGACAAGCAGTACAGAACAGCTTCATATTTCTAAAACATACAGCTTTTCCAGAGTGGCAGCTACTGCATTCTTACCATGCTGATGAAAAACTGCAGCACTGGAGCCACTTGTCCAAGGTCTGAGTGAATTGCAGAGAGTCTACCCCAAGCCCTGCTCTGCCTTTCCTCCCTCAACATATTCAAGTGTGTTTGCAAGAAGAGTGCAAGTTGTTGTTCAGCCACAATTCTCCACAAAGGAAGGGTTCACTCTTCATAGCTGATAGATATGTATGTTGAAAAGGTGCAAACAAACACCTTTGAAGCCAACTACCCAAATGTTAATAACCAAGTTTAGGGGCTCAGCATGCTATTTCAGATGAAGTCAAAAATTCTCTTATAATATGCATGTGGAAGCACAATGCAGTGTAGGCAGGTACTGCAGTACAAACTAATACTCACTAACAAGCTAGCATTTTCCAGAGGCCAAAGGACAGCTCTGCCACAGGGATACAGCAAAATACAAGGATGTGCAAGGTGAATTTTGGCAGTGGATGTTATAGCAAGTAAAGTATACATGAAATAAATATCAATAAATGTACCCTCCAGCTGCTCCTTTTACCCTTTCTTTGCTACTGACACTTATAAAACAGTATCTTTTTGGCTCACAGAAAGATCTTCCAAGCATTTTTTCAAGACATGCTTCATAAATCCTATTTGCAGCATAAATCATACCTTAAAACAAATTATATTTAGAGGAAATTATCTCCAAATACAGTTGCTTAGTATATGGAGTAAAGTCATCCCTTATATTAAAATTCACATCTGTAATATTTTAGCATGCATGGTAGTAAACAAAGGAGCTTCAGATAAATCCACTTAATGTATCTTCACACAGCTTAAAAAATACTTGTCCCCAGTTTTTATTAATTTTTGTTCCAAAGAGGTAAAAAAGTTGAAAGCCTTCATAGGCTCACAGTCCAACAGCCTTTTATCATATCACAAAGGTGAGAAATGCGCTTCAGTTGGTTTCACCAGCACAGCCCACATAAGACAGTCTTTTTAAAAAGTCCCATAAAAGTCTCTTCAAGAAAGATGCTGCCAGAGCCTGAATCAAAGCTGATGGATAGGAATTACTTGATCAAAGCATGAGAACAGAAAAGCATTTTTATTAAATGATCTTATGCTTGAATGTCTTTGTACATTTACTCATTGATCTGGGCTTTAACAACAGCTCTTTCCAAATCTGTTGCTGGTGAGAGACCTTTTGTGCACTGCACTGTGTCACATACCCCCCTGCAAGTAACAAAAGCCCTGATCAATAGAAATGCAAGTGGATTTTTGGTGATGAACACAGAGTGTCACTATTTAGTCTTGTTTTATTATGCCTGTGCATGCAATTTTCTTGGTAGTTAAGGCAGAGTATTGGTCTAAAATGGTTGCCTTATGCTGATGGTATTAGAGCAGAAGAGCTGTAATTACTATCCAAATGTGATAATTCATATCAAGCAATGAGGTTCCGATTTAGATTGCTAATTTACAAATAACAAACACTGGGGAAAAAAGTAGATAATATGCTGTTTCTTCACTTCTTTTCTCTTGGCCTTTTATCTACCTCACACCCAAACACTCAACACTGCCTTCTGATAAAAGTGGGAGCTTCTTGGCTTTCTGGTTCAATCCTTTCTTCTAACTCAGAAATTATTCTGAAATACATATTTTATTGCTGATGTTCTGTATATAACTAAACCCAAACCAAAGAAAACAGTAAACCCCGAAGTTTTGCCTTCACCATAGGTACCAACACAGAAGGCACCACCAGCCTCACACAGAAATTGCACAGGAGCCCTAATCTGTCGGACGATAAATGAGCAGAAAAGCCAAGTTTCCAAATGCCCTCTGCTGGCACCTGTCAGTATTACTAACAATTCCACCCCATCCCTAAACTACAAAGCTAATTCTGAAGGGTTATGGTTGGAAGGTATCACTAATGGGCTGCAGAACCCAGCCATCCTCCTGCCACGGGATCCAGCAGCCAGGTCCGCAGCCCTGGATGTGCTGGCTCACAAAACCCAGCGCTGCTGGCACAGGGAGCACTACAGACATCACCCAGCCCCTTCCCACACCCACCCCAGCATGGAGCACAGTACAGCTGGAACAGCATGAACAAGGTGACAGGTGGGTTTCGAGTTCGTTCACACGTTTTCCTCCAAATAACTGGATTTCCAAGCATGATGGAATGACCACCTTATTTCCAATATCCCCTTTAGGGATATCCATCCACTAAGAATTTGAAAAAGATATTAGGAACTGGTACAGACAAAAGCCAGGTTACAGTTCCTTGATATTCTGGCTGTGAATTACTATTCCTTTACTATTACTTTTAAGTGACAGATTGTCACACAGATTGCGTCTGATGATGTTTCAAAGTTATGTTTCACTTCCACATTAACAACTAAGCTATCACATCACAACAGACCAACAATTAACAATACAGATTGGGAATACACATCCTGGAGGGATCACTGACTTCCTGAAGGAGATGATTCCACAGTGGAACTCTCAGAAATAGCTGCTGATGACACAGGCCTGGCAATAGACACAGCAACAAGGTGGCTTTTTGATTTTGCACTAGTTTAGCACCTGTATGCATGACAGATTTTAATTCTGTCATCCTTTGCCATATTTACACTTAATTGCTTTTTGGATGGCATAGGGAAAGAATTCTGTTTGATCTAGAAACTGGCAGGATACCTTGCTTCCAGAGGGGAAATCAACTTGATCTTGACATTCTGGTCAAGTGGAACCCATGATCATTAGCACAATACTAGAAAGACATTTGTGTTTTGACATGGGAAATGCCAGGATGCAAGGGGTGGCAGGAGAGGAAGGGCTGTCCCTTCAAACACAAACAGCAGCTTACCTTCATTTTGACACCTATAAAACAGACTCCAGGAAATACACCAGCACTAAAGCAGAATAACATTCCTTAAGAAAGCCTGGAAAACAGCATTTTCTACTCAAAGTTGCTGCATTGCCACCTTCCTCCCAGCATGGGGATACCTGGAGCTTTCCAAGCTTTACATCTCTACAAACAACACAGGGAGAGGCTTCTAAAGCAGCTCCATGGCATTCTCTTGCTGATGCTCTTCATAGAATTTCAAATCAAACAGACTTAATTTGCTAGAAAGAATATCTTACTCCCCAAAGCCTGTAAATTTACTGTGGGAGCCCCAAAACTCCAGCTGTGCTCTTTCCTTCTTGCTAACAGATTTCAAGGGACTTGCACAGAAATAGCACATTAGAATTTGGGAAATAAACACAGAAATGAAACACAAGTTATATCAAAATGCAGCTGACTCGTTTAGTTTCCTTTTTTTCTGCAGTGATAACAAAATGGGGGGAAAACACTCCAATAAAATGTGATACCAAACCCCAATGCTGCATCTTCAGGACATTTTTACATAATCTGAACAGGCCCTGATAAATTGTCTCACATTGGACTCCAAATATTGAGAAGCAATTGTTAGGTATGTCCTGATACTGTGCTTTGTAGAACAATTACTATTGCCCAGAAAATAATGGCTCTAAAATAATTCATAAGAAAATAACAACTGTTCCAGTTATTAAAAGTATTTCCCAAGCCTTGGGTTAAAATGAAGGTGAAAAAAAATACTGAAAAAAATTACACAGAAGATTATCCCTTGGAAACGAAGTTCAAAACCCCAAAATACAGTTTAAAGCAATGAATGTACAACACCACCTTATTTAATTCTGTATCATTTACCACAGTAAATTATTTTCCATGGCTTTGTGAAGAAGGACCTAGGGTTCTGGTGGCTACCACATTAAAAATAACTCAGCAGTTGCCTTCAAGAGCACAGATCAGCTGTGCACTGGGCTGTATTAAAAGAAAGGAAGCTGGAAGATCAATGGAAGAGATTAACATGCTCCACTCAGCACATACAAGATTGTGTCTGCAGTTTGTGGGATCACTTTAGGGCTCCTGGAGGGAGACTAACAGAGGGCCACCAGGATGATTGAGAAACTGAAGCATGCCATAAATGAAAGGCTGAAAACTGGGCTTGAGCAGTCTTAAGAGAGGGTTAGGGGATGGTATTTCTGGCATCAACTACATAAAGAGTCTCTCCAGAGCTGCACAGCAATGGGGAGAGGCAATTGCCATAACATGTAATAATGAAAATTCCCACTAGGTATCAGGGAGAGGGGGAAAGGAGCAGTCACTGGGAGGTAGTTCAACATTGGAACAGGGTCACTGAGAGATGGAGAATCTCCACCTCTGGAGATGAAGACAAAATTCAAGATTAGAAAGGCTCTGAGTGACCAACTCAATATAACCTCAAATCTGGCTCTGCTTAGCAAAGGCATGAGACCAGATGACCTCTACATGTCTTTTCCAACATCATTTTTTCTCCAATTCCATGATCTACAGGGAAGCTAGGACTATATAACACAGTAAGGGAACCCAAACAATCTGCATATTGAGAGAACAACAGGAGCTAAAACACCACGAGAATCAGAGAGTTCTGGAAGAAGAGTGTGAAAAGATAACAGAGGCTGCCTGAGAGATGGAAGATGGGTGTCCCAGATCACACTCCAAACACTAAATGAGGAATATATTTTTACTGAGAGTAAGTCACCTGACAGAGAACAAGGGATACTTTTGCAGACCTAACAAGTAGGCAAAAGGCATTTAGAGACTTTCTATAAAAATTCTTGGAAACTTGGTTACAAATTATAAGCGGCTTGTCACAGAATGGACATAGGGAGTTTAATTATGGCCACACAGGCACAGGCTATTTACATGGTTATAATAACATGGTTATAATAACAATCAGATATATGGTAGAAAAGCCAGACACACCGAATGCAGGGTGAGGGGCCAGGCCCAAAGGATATTGGCCAGATTACAAATGGATGTACTTCAGTTGACTTGACAGGCATATAAAGCACAAAACTGACAAAATAAGAAGTATTGTGCACTGATGGCTCTGCAAAAATATAACTTAAAAATAGTAGAGAAGTAATACTATGATAGATCAGAGTCACAGAGGAAAAGAAGATACAAGTATCATAGGGTTTTTCAGTCATTTTCACTCCCAAAGCATCTGTAAAGGACAAGACACAGCAACCACAAGAAATGGAAGAAGGAGAACATTTTGCCACATATTCACCTCTTCCACTTGAGGAGAATAAAGTGATTCAAAACACAAGGAATGGCCATCAGATGCGATTGACTAGGTTCCCAAAATCACAATGACAGATGCTTACAAAGCACTGAAATCTTCTGGAGAAGTATCACTGTGGCACAATACAAAGTAGCATACTTTTCAACCTCAAGTCCAGAAAGTGGCATGGACAGGGCAGCTCTAAAATGCTTTCAAAGGCAATTAAAGTCCTTGGTGCTCATCTTTCAGGTCTTGGTCTGGGGGGGGAGGGTGGGGGGAAGTGTGTGTCCAGATCCCCTGTATGCCCTTCACTGGTATAGCCCAACAAGCTTTAAAACAGAGTTTATTGCTGTTATTGCCATTTGACAGATAAACGCACTGAAGCACAAATAAGGAAAGATTACTCAGTAGAGCAGTGAAAAAGATATGAATGGAATAAGTCCCTGTATCCCAGCAGCATTTCTTATTCATTAGGTCAACATACATTTTATTGTTCATATTTTTGTTATTAGTCTCGATTCACAAAGGACCCAGATTGAAGACAGTGCAACACCAACGTACCTTTTCAGCTTGCTCAAGTTGCATTTATATTTCATTCAATGCATACTGATATCTCCCATATGATTGGGCTCTGTCCTCTACACTGATACTGAAAAGCTCCATAGGAGAAAAACAACTCCTTATTTTTAGTGGGGTTTGTGTAACACAGGAAATGTTTCTACCATACATGATGCTCAATTCAAATTAATCTGTAGACAGAACTTGAATATCCCTCTTTATTTGGCTTAGACTCCCAGTAATGGAAGGAGAAGGAGAGGAATTTATACAACTATGTTTCTTGTGACTAGCAGGAATTACTAGCAGGAAATGCTTTCATGAGCAGAGAATAACAGAAAGCAGCCTAAGCAAAGACTATCACTGTAAGAAGCAGGAGGCATTTTAACATGCCTGTAAACTCATAATTGCACTGAAAGCTGAACTTGCAGTGATTGCAAGAAAGATCTTGTTCACAGCCCATGCATCTACTGCATCCTCACTGATTAAAGAATGTAAATCAAGGGAAATGTATGACTTCTGGAAATAGATGCTGAGCTACATATTAGTTTACAGAGTTGCACAGAATTCATGCCCAAAAAGACAAAAGGAAATTAATATGGTGCCATTTCTCACTTCTGCCACTAAGTAAAGAAGCAGATCTGCCAGGCAAGGGTGAAATAACTGTGCATGTGCTGCCTATGACAAGAACTTTTTGGTGCTAATACTTGGTGCACAGCTACTTCCATTAAAAAGCCAAACAGAGTCCTAGGATCTGCACAAAAACATGCTCCAAAGTATAATGCATCTGGCTACATGTTAGAGCCACTATTGATCTAAAAATCCATATAACACAGGCAGTGTGCTTTGCTCCAGCACTTTCCTCCCAACAGACATTTCTGTGTGGCATCAAGAGAGGGTCTGCAGCCATTTCCCCCACGCCAGTGCTCCCAGGGGGAACAAATTTTACTGGGAAGGTGCTGCAGCCAAACAACATGCTCCCATTCCTTGGCAAGCACAAATTGTTTTCAAATTCATCAGAAACAGTTTGGTTTGTCTTAGGCAACTTACTATCTTGCTCCTCTGTGCAGCTCCTTTGAATCTATTGCTCTTGAAAGGCAATATATTGACACCCCGACTTTGATTTAATAATGCACTGAGGCAGTTCCCCCACCCCAGCAGTACCAAGTGGTCCCAGCCAACAGGAAATTATCGATCCTGCCACCTAACTCAGCACTGCAGTGCCATATACTCAAAGTCCTGCTATCCTCTGTGTATACAACATGTGCAAGTACAGGCAACCACAGAAGGAAGCTACTGTTCTATGATCTGTCTGTTAAACTGCCTACAACTTGGTTTATAAAAATCCCTGTTGGTAGAGTAAGCTTCATTCAGTTTGATACAGCCACTGGCATACCTGCTAAAGCTGCCATACACAAAGCCTGATTATATTGGAGCATTTCATGAGGTGAATACCTCATTCACTACAACCAGCCAGAAACCACTAAATTCATTTCACATCCTGGAAGACACATCAAATCCAACAACTGATTTGCAGTGGCTTCAAAGTAGCTGAAGTAAAAGACTCAGTATTTCATTACAGGCTGCCTAAGCCCATGCATTTCCATCTCTGGCCACACAGCCTTTACTTTGAACTGCACAAATAGATTAAGGTCATTGTCAAAACAATTGGACAATGTCACCCTGGATGAGCTGAACAGAGACAGCAAGTAAGGAGTGGCTGTATGGGAGAGCAGTAGCAAGTTACTAAAGGAGAAAGCAAACTGTCCTTCACAAAGGTGAAAATGCCTGATTTTTCAATGCTAAGAACCCCAGTGGTCTGGGATATTTTAGGCAGACACTGACCAAATGGACAGCATTAAAACTACCTCAGTGCCCGCTGCAGTGAAACAGAACAGCACATTGCCTAGGCCAGCCAGCACAGCTCTGAGCAGTCACCATTACTGTGTATATTAAAACATGCCAAATGGACCCAGTGCCTTATACAAGAAATCTGGCTGGTTTTACACATTTGGTTTTGCCCCAAATTAGAAAATTATTTGCCAGAGCAGATTTTAACGAGGAGAATTGCGACTGCCTATGACCCTTACTCTGTTCTTGGGTTAGTGTCTCCTACATGACATTTTCAAATGAAAGTCCTGGCCCTTGTGCATCTGAGGATTCTTGTCCCACAGAGACACGGAAATCACAGCTCAGCCACAAACTGGTACAGAAAAATACAACAGCAACAAAAAACCCCCAACCAAACCAAAAAAACAACAACACTATTTGGCGGCCAAGGCACAAAGAAGTACAGAAGCAAGATCTGCTTTGATCAATTAGCAATTCCATGCCCTCTATATGCCTGGTACGTGCACATAAATAAAGTGTCCGTGAACATGATGCCCTCCCAAAGTTCAGCAACAGCCAGACTTTAGAGTGCACAGAGAGATTTTCACCCAGGTCTGAGCGTTAGGAAGATGCAGCCAGCAGCTGTGCTGCTATAAACGCCTCTCCTTGTTGAACCCTGCTGCTGTCCATCATACCCCATGCATCCATCAGAACCCCTTCACATTCCTCCACATCCAGTTTTATCCCTTCATCTGCTGCTTTGTACCTACAGCAGAGGGTGAGGGCAGAGTGACCTCTTCATAACATCAAACCAGCTAACTCGTTTGTTAAATCAAAACTTTGCAGAAAACATCTCTTAAGATGGCCAAAAAGAAAAAGACATGTTTCCTTCTGCTGGAGGAGGTCAGGGGTTGGGAGGGACAGGACCAGACTGGCAGAACCACCCAAAGTGTCCAGGAAATTTGGTAAGCCACAGAAAGTGAGAGCAGAAACAAGTTCTCCTGGTCTGCAGAACTGGTGATGGAAGCACTCGGGAAAAGGGAACCAACACGCTGCTGTTGGAGAGAGAGATGAGAGGCAGCAGCTTAGTCTGCAGGTAAAGAGAACAAAGAGGGACTGTGCAAATTGTGAACAGGGCCACGAGGGACTGAGGCAGATTCTCACGGGAGATTTTAGTGCTCTCTGCAGAAAGACAGACACAAAAATACTTGTACCAAAGAACCACACCCACAAGGCTGATACCAAATTAGCTTAGCACATGGCTTTGTTGATTCTGCCCAAGTATTTTCTGTTTGATGACAGACTGAATTGCTGCTCACTGAACCAGGGTTATCTCCCCCATGCATTACCAGCCTGGCAATCAGAAGGGAACCTGGCAAACCTGACTAAGAACAAGGACAAAGTAATATTCTTTCTGAGGCCTGCTGCCAAGCAACAGGGCTGCCTGCCTGCCAGCAGCAGCACTGACACTGGGGACATGCTACATGAGCTGCTCTCTCTCCCGGCAGGTGAGCGTGTGTCACCTTGGGGCAGCCCATCTGCTGCCTTCTCCACTTGATGGACATGGAGCAGGATGCAGGAGGGGCACAGCAGGAGTTAAGAAAATAGCTTTTTGGCTGGTCTCTGCCATCAGCTCTCAGTCGTGCACTCTCAAGCACTGGCAGCCTCGAGACACAAGGCATGGGTTGGCCTGATAACACTCTGCCCACCCTGCTGCTCCGAGCAGCCATCCCGTGCTGCAAATAAGGCAGCATTCAGCTCCCCAGGAAACCAGAGCTCCTTGGTACTGCTGACTGCCATTTTCCAATTGTGCAAAGAGGGCAGACCAAGCTGGGTCAGATTCCCTAGGAGACCTGATGAAGTACAATCACCAGGATTGCTCCCAGCATTTCCCAAGAGCTGACAGCACAATGGCTTGGCCATTATGCTCCAAGCTCACTACTAGTCATGCCATAAGATTTCACTGCTGTTCACCACCCCAAAGTGGTTTATTCAAAATACTGCTGTGTGATATTCTGATGGTGTTTTCCTTCAGTGCTGCACAGAGAATAACATCTGGAGAGGGTGCAGGAGGGTGAAAAAGCCAGACAGTTCCAAGTACATAACAAACTGTGCTTGAAATTTCACACAAGACCTCACTGATAACTGCTCTGTGGGCTCTGATGGTAGAATGACACACTAGAACTTGCCAGAGTCCTCGCTCCCATGCTTCCACAGGCTAAGGCCCAAAGTGTTCTTCACTACTTAGGAAACTTCCTGTTTCCCAGACAGTTGACACTCAAGTTCCAAATAAATTTCTTTCCAGACTGGGTTATATATCCAAAGATACTGTGCAAAAGAGCAGAAAGCTTTCCTCTAACACTCCTAACATCTCTGGCTTCTTTTTCCGCTCATTTTTCCACAACCTTTGACATCTTTTTCAGCTAGTGAGGAAAAGGGAATCATACTCCTGTTCCCCCAAATCAGGTAGTCTAGAGCAGCACCCCAGCTCAAAGTTGGTATCTCCCTTAATATTCCTTTAATCGTGTTCATGGTAGTTTTGCTACAGAGACCTCATCAATGCTAAGTTTGCATGCAAAACCAACTTGCTTTCTATATCCTCTTCTCTGGCAAACCCCACTGCCAACTATTAAAAGGCAGTATTCTTTATACCCATCCACAGCACGTGGCTTGAGAGGTTTTAGCTTGGAAATGACACTAAATTTTAAATTGTACTTCTAAGCGGTTGCAGAACATTTCAGCAGCTGCTTTCTGGCCCTGCCCTCATTCCCCACTTCTCCTTCCCATTTCCACTTGTCTCATTCCACTGGAGTGTTTTGGACTCTTTGCTGATAGTTCAGATGGGGGAATCAAATCAAGTTTAAATCAAGCATTCAAATCACTGCAGGTAGACCCATTTGACAGCTTCCACAGCCAGGCACTCTTGTGACAAAAGCCACCAGTGCATGAAACTCAATATGCTGTGCCAAAGCTGGAGTAGGAATGCAATACAACCACCAGGTACTCTGGCCAGAAGACTGCTAACTATACTGTGCAGATCATCTTACTATTCATAATGCTAATGAATGCTAATTCATCACAGGAGACACTAAACTGGGGGGGAAGGGAGGGGTGGTACAGAAAATCTTCCAAAATCCCAAGGTTGGTGCCTCTCTTCTGTAGGCATGAGAGAATCACTGGATTATTTCTCAGAAAATCAGACTTCTCCTTGAGTTATGTGAGCAGCACTTCTTGGCATAGCTGTCCTGAGAAGTACTCAACTCTCTCTTCCAGCTGTTCTCTGGATCCTCAGATAAGTGAGGTCACCTCCTGGGGTTAGCCAGGGGTACAAAACCTACAGGAGGCCAAGAGGCAGCAAGCAGGCACAACAATGTGGATGAATAAGCAGTTTGGTGCTGACCCCTTACAGCACAGTAACCACAAAGAAAAGTTCACTTTTCTGAAGCTCCAAATCTTTCTGCTAAACCTGAAGAAAAAAAGTTGTTCTCACACGACAAAAACTTTAAAGTGGATCCCACATGGAAAATGTCACACAAGAACATATTTTTAGTTTCAGGCAAAAGCCCAACAGCTTCTCTGTGCTCATGCAAGATGCATTTTTAGAACTACAGCAGGGTCATAACAATAGTCTGTCTAGTCCAAACTTGACACTGGGGATGTCTTCCCCACTTAGAGAGAGGCAGTATTATGCAACTGCATTTCTAAGATCTTTATTTTCCAAAGTACTGAGCACTGACAGAAATTACTGCCTCTCTCTGACATCCATAAACATTTTACTGCTAACTTTAATGCAAAAAGAGTTTCAACAACAATGGGTGCCCTTAAAAATTCCACCTGGAAAGATTTACTACAGAAATATGAATACTGGCATAAACGAATGAATGAATTTCAGTTGAGTCTGAACTGAAATACACAGGTGCAAGCACCAGAAGAAGCAGGACAGGGTGTTAAAAAAGGCCTGTATTGCTAATGAAGACCACACCAAGGCTGTGGCAGTGTCACATCCACTGTTCCTATCTTCCTCAGCCCATGAGGAAAACAAGTAATGGGCAATACCCTGGCCTATAATTCATGGAAGATGAAGTAAGCAAGGATCTGCAGAAAAGCACAGCTCTGCAACTGCTGCTGAATCCCAAAGGGCACAAAAGATGAGTCCAAAAACATACTTGTTACATCATGAAGAACCCCAAAACTTCACATCTGGCATCCTTTGTCCTCTGTATCACATACAACTGATCCTTGTCAAATCCCCTCTCCTAGAGCTTTGGGGATGTGGGTATGTCTCTACAAGTATGCAGATTAACAAAATCTACAACAAAATTAGCATCAGCAGGTAAAATCAGCTTATTTGAATATTTTTTCTGAAATAAATACTATTTTCCCCTTCCAGAAGACCTCCCACTGTACTTTGTTATGCTGATTTTCCTACCCACAATTTCTGTGCAACACAGCCCCTAACTGCAGCAGCAGAAAAACCCACTTAAGTTTCCTCCATAAATTACAACTCATGCTGCTTGTCCATCCTGTATTTAGAGCACCTCACCATTCTCAGAGCTGCTCAGACCTCAACCTCTCTGCAGGTTATCCTATAAGAAGTGGAAAACTTCTGCATCAAAAGCTTCTGTGACACTTCATGGGAATTCCTGTTTTTTCCCAGCTCAGATACTAAGGACTGAACATTCTGTCCAAGGAGGTTAACAGGGTAGACTATTTCATGCAGCTGACAACCTACTTATATTAATATTCATTATATTTCCACCAGGGTTGGAACTTTAATAAAAAGGAGATTTTCTCCCCTTGCAGGAAAAGAGAAATGCTTCCAAAGCTAATAGTACTTTTAGGAATCTTAAAGTACACTTAAAGTAATTTTTTTAGGAAGACTCTGGTGCCAATGTCTCTCTTGTTCTTTACTTATGGTAAAATAGAAATTACAGTAGGACAGTTAATGAGCCACTTATATAGGCCACACAAACAAGAGATGCTTCAGTACCAAAATTTTTAGACTCTTAGTCTGCTGAAGAAAATAGCTTTATAATTCATGCACATTAAAAAAAAAAAAAAAAAAATCTACACTAAAAGTCAGACCAGACACTGAAATTCCAATCTGCAATGGGCTGTCTGTAAGACATAAGGCATCTCCCAGCCTCCGCTAACAGGGAGCAAAGGATTGTATCCAGCCTGTGTTGGAATGATACATTTCCTCCTCCCACTTTCTTTTCCTGACAAGATTAGTTTCCTTGGGATGAAGGGAAAAGAAAAGTATGTGGCAGTGATGCATACAGTCCTGGTTCTGTGATAAGCAGAGACTGCAAACCCACCACGCTGAATCCTGCCAAACATATGCTCATGTGAACTAGATTATGGGGCTTCTGTTGGTTGAGTTGTTTATTTAAATCATGCCAGGGAACTGAATTTACATCTCCTAACCCTACTTTGCTTCCTGCATTCCAAATTGTTTATGCTACATTATTTGGCCATAAGATTCCATTTAGAAAGAAAAGAAAGCTCTCCAAACTCTGTCAGTATTCACATGCAATCTAATGTAGGGGGGAAAAAAAAGAAACTCAATGAGAATCTCATCAATAATTTGTGGCATATATAACACTTGAAAAGATTAACTTCTTTAAAGGTCAGATTCTACCAGTGGATGGATAAAACCTGTCCTACCCTGTGGATGAATTTACCATTAAGAATGCTGTTACTTGCCTTAATGAGACACCCCTAACATTTGATACTTGTGAAAAGGTATTAAGACATTGATCTTTTTTAAGTTCAATCCAGTCATTAATAGAACTTGGGGGAGAAATGGTATATACATGCACAAACAAATGCTACTCAACACAAGACCAACATTTGAAGCTCTAAGCAGCCTTCATAAATAATGCACCACTTTCAGCAAATGGTGATTTGTCACTTCTTGGTCCTTCCCAAAAAAAAAAAAAAAAAAAAAAAAAAAAAAAAAGATGTTCTCTCACATCCTTTACGTAAAATGAAAGTTTGAGTTTGGACTCCTGTGGGCAAAATCCAAGCTACAGGCCATTTCAGAAAACAAAAAAACAAAACTTACATCTGACAAAACAACAAATACTATTAAGCACCTCAAATCTACTTAAAATCACTAAGAAATGAAGTCAAGGTTTATTCTACAGGGGATTCTATGCTTCAAACACAGCCAGGACTTGGCCACAAAAAGGAGAATACAACTTCTGTAAAATACTAAACAAATGAGAATTCAAATCTTTGTTTCATAAATCCAAGTTACTGTCTTGATAGCCTTTTCACTTTAGGGTACAAAAAGACAAATCAATAAACCAAACAATTTCCATAGCTATTACACACACTCCCAATTTCAAATAGGACCAGGAAAGGTTATACAAAGGACATAGGAAAGAACATTGCACTTGCATTACCACAGAATTTAGAAAAAGTTTGGTTATGAACAGCAACTAAAATGAGTTATAGGATTTAAATCTGATGCCCCTATTTTGTTTCCTAACTCAGCTGTGGCCTTGCACAGAGTGTGTGGCAGAATTGCAAGGTGATACTGCCTACATATTTTCCATGAAGCCCAACCTATTAATCATGTGGTTTATTAATCCCATCATCCTGCAAGTCCAAGGGTTTTAAGTTGTATCACCGTAAACACACCTGAGCTTTTTGTCCCATGGATGCTTCTGAGATCTCACCATTCCATGGTCACTTTTGTCCTACTATTCTGTTTGAGCTGTTCTCTGCTGGCATCCTCCGAGCCACCAAGCACTGCTATTCTGCCACCATGTGTGTTAGCTCATGCTCAGCTCCTCAGATGTTTTACTGCTGTTGCTTTCTGTGCATAAAGGTGTGGATGTAAGAAAAAGGCACCTCAGCTGTCCTTTCCATCACAGAGATGTTTCTTAGGTGTGTGGCTGCATGGAGAGAGGGAAGGCTACAGCTTCCCTGCTCCTAAACTTGCATCCTCCTTAGCATTAGAATCTCTCCTGGTTTTGAGCATTGTACACTTCTGATCACAAGGACTGACTGTGTATTGCCTGCCTACATTCACACATGCTTGGTCATTCCTCATTTCCATGCCTGTTGATCATATCTATTCCTAGTAATTTGTTGTCATTAATTCTATTATTGTCTGTGTTGTTCCATTTTCTTTTCCTGTAGATTAGCTCTGTGCTAATGTTTCCATCCTCTTGTGTGATAAAGCATCACTTCTTAGTCATCTGTCATTTTAGCACTAGAACATGTGGAGTTTGCTTACTACAGCTCCAGGCTCCCTCCTCCCAAACCTGGCTCCTTCCTACCCAGCTACACATACACAAACTCACAATTTCCACTGGTCTCCTGACTAGGTTTGTCAGTGTGGGGCAAAAGTTCAGACAGGCCAAACCTCAGCACATCTTGCTGCTTACCAGTCTGTAGGCACCAGCAGCTACAGGTAGGAAAGCCAAAAGCTTGGTGGGCTAGGCTGGTACAGCTGCCCAGCACAAACTGTGAAGCTGCTTTTAAAGCTGCCTGCCAAGGGAAGGATGCAAATGTCCAGCCTCTGCTCATGGCATGACTAAGTTGGCAGCATTTCAACTGGAAAAAATCCCTACTTGCTTCTCAGCCCTGTCCTTCCTGAAAGTGTATTCTGTATCACCTGCCAGATGGCCCCTTCACACTGAACTTGTGCTCCCATCTCCCGCTGAGACAAGGTGTCCCACATTTGCTCCCCATCACAAGCCACAGAGAGGCCACTCCTGTTTTCTTACACTAAATACTCCTCAAAGTAGAGAAGTCCACCCTTCCAGCTTGTTTGTCAGCATAGCCTCTTCTCCCTCCCACAGAGAACACAGTTCTTGACATCATGTCCCACAGCAATAAAAAAAGGCTTCAGCATTTCCCAGCCATCACATTAACCTTGAAGAATTGTCTGGCAGTGGCACCTGCTGCTAAGGATACAGATGTACAGAATGAACTAAAAGGCATTTCTCTATGAAGCAGGTGATATCACTGCAGATACGTCACTGTACAAATAAGTATTTTTCCTCTCATCTGACCAATGATTTTAGCTTTGGCAAAAGGTATCAATGTAATAGCTGGGGGGGAAAAACAAATTCAAACAAACTTTGCAGAAATCCTAGTAGTGAAATAGGAACATAAGGAAGAATTTCTTTGTGTTCCACTGAGAGAAGCTGTGCTTCATTTTGAGTGAAATTTTGGTGTATTTCAAACATAATTAAATGCAGCTCCAGGAAAAACAAATCAAAACAAAACAAACACAGCAACAACAAAAAACACAAACAACTTGTAATGTAGTTCATAGTAAGAACTTGAGTATCCTCACAGCTGAGTTCTGCTCTGTGGCTACCAGCCTTTTCTAATGGAAACACTTTCATGTTATTAGTTCCATATCAGGAAGGCAAATTCTTCTACAGGGAAATTCCATTTCAGCAAAGCAAATGAAAATTCACAAGGAATTAGTGCGCAACAAGTATGAGATCCAGCAGAAAAATCTCCCATTCCATTTTGGACTTCAGAAATAACTACAGTAGAATAGACCCTAGAATATTCATTATAAGGTGGATCCAACATCCAATTTATACTGCAAACCCTGGGAGCATACTGCTCACTTCCACAAGAACTATAATGGGACCTAAATGGGCTGCACAGAAATGCTACTATTATTACTATTATTATTACTGTTAGCCATCAGGGTGATTTTTTTTAAGGTGGACACAAGAGAACACCATAAAAGGTCAGTTATTCAGTTCCTGACTTTTTTGGCTGTTCAGAATACACAAAACAAGTGCAAAGCTGCTATCAAAACAAATTAGTGATTTTTCATCATCTGGCATTTTCTGTTCCAGGCAGCATCATTCTGGTGTAGATGGTCCAAAATGCATATATATTGCCAAGGGCAGGAATAGGGCAAGGAGAGCCAGGTCAGGTGCAGGAGGTTGTGCAGTTCAGGTATGTTGAGTCAATTAGTCTGTGATGAGATCCATCACAGTCACTAATTCCAAAAGCATTAATTTAAATTAGTTCACAGGATGCTCTAAGTACTGCAAAGGACAAGAATTTCTCTTCTGGCTTCATCAGTTCTGGCTACAGTTACACTACCTGATCACATCCAAGGGTCTTCCTTTCCAAATCTTCTGCCAGATGTACACTAGGACTGGACTTCTCTGTGGCTCATAAGGACATTCGTGCTTATATTAAACAGGATTTAAAATTTATTTCTGCAGTATGAAAGAAATCAACCACTAAATGAGAGTCTTCTACTCTGTGCAGCATTAGACAATATCCAGATTTGTTGAGTCAATGTTTTGGTAGTTTTTGTCATACCTACAAAGTAAAGCCCTTTTGAAAATGTTACAGCTTTTAATTTCAAACAAAAAAATTATTTGGGACCCAGCTGCATTGAAATCTGCTGAAGAAATGCTCAAGTCCTTCCTTTACTTTTCAGTCTTAATTTGAGGAATCTTTTTTCAGGGTCTGTAGATTATGGGTATCTACAAGAGATGTTTGGGATGTTTTTGCTTTGTCTTTGGCACTAGCAAAACAGAGCAGAGGAACATGATAATACCTCGGCATCAACAATGTTTCAAGGATTTGGCAAGTATACAATTTTACTACTTGAAAAAATGATTTCCAGCCATTACTCCAGGCTAAGTACAGCTGCCCTACAATGCAGCCAACCTTCCAAGGACTCTTGCTTCCTTTAGCCTTGCTCCAGACCTGTAAAGGTATTTTTAGTCTCCTAATAAAAGAACAAGGTAGCACACCACCTTTCCAAATCTCAACACCATTCTTTTTTGCTCACTCATCAAGGCATTGTGCTCTAGAAGACAGCCTAGAAGATGGATTTTGTTGGCTTGAGGACTATTTCTGTGGACATTATCCTGCCTGATTTCCATTTTGTTATGAATGTCAGGAATGCTCTCTCTAGCAGTGTGCTCCAGCAGGTTGACCCATCATACCCTATTCTTTAACAAGCTGAGCATGACCAGAGGGGTTCAGCTCTTGTCATGGCCTTTTCTGCCCCTGCATTCTTTTATCAGACAGCCTCTGCCATATTCTTCAATATTCTTCAGTCAACACTTTGAATTGTTTGCCCCACAGATAAAATTTATTGCTTACTCCTGTCAACACAGTGGGTTTAGCACTGACAGAGGAAAGGCAGAAAAGCACTGAGACTCTGCTGCTCGCATGTCACCTCCTGGCACACCAATCCCACAGAGCCATGCCCTCACAACACACAATCCTAACAGAATGGCAGCACAACAGCTACAGAAATTGGGGGTCTGGAACATCTCTCTTATGAGGAAACACTGAGGGAGCTGGACCTGTTTAGAGAAAAGAAGATTGAGAAGAGATCTCATTAAAGCATATCAATATCTCAAAGGCGGGGGCCAAGTGGACAGTGTCAGGTTCTTTTTGGTACTGCCCAGCAACAGGATAAGGATCAACTGCCATAAACTAAAACATGAGAAGTTTCACCTCAACATGAGGAAGAACATCTTTACACTCAGGGGGGCACTCCAGAGCACTGGAACAGGCTGTCCAAGGCAACAGTGCAGTTTCCCTCTACAGAGATATTCAAAACCCACCTGGAAAGTTCCTGTGTCACCAGCTCTGGGGGACACTGCCTTGGCAGGGGGTTTGGGCTGGATGATCTCCAAAGCTCCCTTCCAACCCTAATTGGGATTCTGTGAAATTATTTAAGGATCGTTCATGGTATTATCCTGCTAAAATATAGGGCAATTTTGTGAGTGAAAAAAATTGACACATAGCATTTATGTAGATTTTATCTACCTTGCTCACATGCGTCATGGCTATTTGCAGTTCCTCCTGTAAGCCATGCCAAGCTTTGTACTCAGAAATGTCTCTCATGATTCCTAAGTTATCCATACAAGACAAGACTTGATACTTCACAGCACAGTTCTGGCTGGAAATAATCTAGGAAGCAAATGCCCTAAAATTCCCAGTGAAGACATGAGAATGCCCAGTGGGTGGGAATGAATTTTTGCTGCCTCTTCCCATTCCATCTCAGCTGCTCCACTGCACTTCTCAGGCTGAAGTGGAGTGCTGACAGAATAATTTTCAGATGGAAAGAGAAGTTGTCCCGGTCAGGACTCTTCTCAGATCCTGACAGGCAAAAGGCTATTTTAAATGTGCTGATTATCAGGCATGTGGAGGCCACCACAGGCTGTGCACTACAGACTGGAGAAAGAGAAAACCCTCCTCCAATAAATTTTGAACCCAGCTCTCCCTTCATACTCTGACAGACACCACTTGCAAGTGCCAAGAGTATAAGAACAGGGCACAAACTTAGAAATAGCCTCTATGGTATCCAGCCTCCAGCAACATGTGTCTTGAGAAATTCTCAAGCTAGAACTGGTATATTTATGTTTAAATGCTTTTGGCAGATCTGCAGGCATAATATTGTCTAATTGGTTTTGAAACCAAACATATTCAACAGCAGTAAGTTCCTCAGGTTAACACTGTGTGAAAAAGTCCTTACCTGTTCTGCATTTATCACCTGGCAGTGCGAGTGGTTGTCCTACAGCTTTTGTACTGTGAGAAACTGAGGCAACCAAACATTCCTGACTCACATCCCCATGCTCTCTGTGACTGCCAAAAGGCTACATGTGCACCCAACCCTTCCCCCTGCCCAGCTACTCCTATCTACAACAGCATCAGCCACAGTTGCAGGAACAGGTTCTCCTAGAGACACTGAGCTCAGTGTCTGCTGCAGAGGATTAAGGACATTAGTTTCCAACTCAAAGCATATAATCATGCAGGATTATAGAATCATAGAATTGGGAGAGACTTGAAAAGACCACACAAATGACAGCAGAATAGAGTGTACCTATGTCACCCCAGTCAAATACTCTACCATTCAACAAACCTGAGTCTTCTGTGACTGAAGCCTATCACTTCTTACCCTAGACCTACAGAGAAGAGCTATTCCCTGTCTCTTTCCAGCAGTCATTTACACATTTGCAAAATGTTGTTAAATATCCTTACTCATCTTTTCTTAACCAAACAACTCCAATTCATGAAATCTTTGCCTGAGATTTTGACCTCAATCATTCCCACTGCACTCAAATCAAATTGCCAAGTTGATCCTCATCTTTCAGCTGCAGCTCCCAAAATCTGAACTATATGCCAGCTGAGACTATACTTAGTGTAAAGGAGATAGATCATTTCACAGGTTTCACAAGTGGTATGTTTTGGTTTTGCATTGCAAGATGGCTTTGCCTTTTGAAGCCACACAGCATTTGGGACTTAAATTCAGCTTGTGGAGCACAATAAACCCCACATCTTATCTTCATAGGCCTATTTGTATTTGTGCAGTTGATTATTTTTGAAGTGAAATATATTGCATTTATCCATTTATTTCAGGCTCTATCTCCAGTTTGTCAACATCATTTTCACTTCCAAATACATCTTCGCTCTTTCCTGCCCCCTCAAAAATCAGATTAGGACTGAACAGTAGCTGTAACAAAGTACATGAGGATGAAAAAAACTTTCAAATTCTAAAAGAGTATTTTTTAAACTGAACTGTGAATCAAGGTCTGAACTCCCTTCAAAATAATTCCTTCTTAATATCACAGGTGCAGCTCATCCCTAATGAGGTTTCACAGAATAATTAAACCCAGAGAGCTTGGGCAAACATCCAAATCTTCAGTTATTCACTTTATCTAACAACTCTGGCAAATAGTTGGAAGTGTTGTAATTCCTGACAAAGAGCACATAATATCTGGGACCACTGACTGAATATTTGAGATACCTCTCATTGCTTTATCCACAGTGGGCAAAAATAGCATTAAATAAAGTGCTGCAGTTAGAAAATACTTTCTCATGTTCTTGTTATTTTAAGCAGCTCTGCTATTGGTACAATGATACCAACAGTTCTGCCGTGTCACTTCTTTAAAATACCCATTCAACTATTTTTGTGCAGTGCTGATGGCTAACCTAGGCCCTGCAACATATTTCTAACTCTTACTGAACCTCCCAAAAGGGGAGCATACAGTGAGGCCAGCACATAGAACAAGGGTAGCCAGGACTAAAGCATTTGTTCTTGTCCTCAGACTTTATACAACTCCTGGAACATACCTTTCACCATCCACAGTCCATACTCGCCCTCTTCAAAAGGGCTTCATTGACAAGAACACAAAACTGTTTCAGAATTGGAATGGGCCTCTCAAGAGTGGAGCACTGGCCATTCATTTGGGCAGCTCTGAAGGGGCAAAGATGGCATTAGCATTTACATTTGTGATAAACAGATTTTATTCCTATGATACCTCTGTTATAAATTCATCCTCATTATACAGACTGGGAACTGAAAAGCAAGGAGATGAGGCAAGTGAATTCCATCAGCAAGTCTGCAACAGAATCTAGGTCCTGCACCCAAGCCCAGTGCTTTCCACACTAAGATGTGCCAAGGAAAATAAAACAAGATAGATTTTTAAACTCCTTATGTTTGCTACTCATCCTGTAACTGAACCTAACACTTTGCTAACTTAGCTTACAGCATGCAGATACTTCGACTTACTCAGTTTTACTCCTGATCTTAGAGCAATATGCTTCTCACTTTCCAAAGTTGTTATTCCAAGTGAGATTTGCCAGATTCACTTTGGTTATGTTACAGATCAGCCTCACAATGTGGGAGTGCATGAGAAAACAGTATCCTCTACTCTGAATATCACCAATGTTCAGGGAAACAAGCTGTGCCACCACACTGGAAATGAAGAAAATGACTTGCCAATAGCTTTGGCAGCTGGATTCTAAAGCAAGACCACCAGCCCCATGTCCATGCTGAGCTAACAGAAGCCATCCAGCAGCACGTGGGCACAGCACAGCTGCAGGTGTCACATGCAAAGTGTCAGCAGAGCAGAAGGCAGGTGCTGCCACAGCTCCAGGCACGCAGGGGCAGCAAGAGCAGAAGCACAGAGTGTCAGACGAGTGCGTGTGGCTGCACCCTGGGGCCCAGGGAGGGAGCAGATGAATGCTCTTGAGCACTGTGGCCAAATGTGAGGTTTCCATGTGTGCATTTGCATCGTTTTGCCCCTGGCACTAATGGAACAGTCTGCACACACAGCTGGCACGGCTACTTCCAGCAGCACAAAATCCAGCAACCCACTCTGGAAGGGGGATCACACAGATATTCAACTCACAGGGCACAGCAAAATCTGCAGGAACATCTATTCCTCAAGGTCCTACTAGCAATAGCCTGGAGCAAAACATATTGAAAATGTCTCAGGGACAAAAAAAAAAAAAACCCAAAAAAAACACCAAAAAAAAAAAAAAAAAAAAAAATCCCAGGGTTTTATTTTTTTATTTACCCCTTTCAAAGCTAAAGTTGGTTACAAAAAGTTTGGTAGTTTTAAAGTAATGCTTTCAACACAAAGTCCTGACTATAAGTACAAATTTCCCTCTCATGAAATTATGCTATGTTTTAAATAGCTGAGAATAATCATCTGAATTCTTTCAAAATGCAATTTAAACCTCCATAGCTTTAATGAAGCTTTAAAGAGATCTATGAGTTAAGCAGCCATGTTTTACACACAGTTTTAAAAAGCACTCTTGCAGAAGGGTTTCAGAGGACTAGTATTTACATATCTAAATTCCCAGGCTGGAAAATTTCTGGGGGGGGGGATGGAAAAAAGCCATGAAAAATCAAGGACAAACACACAAAACAGTGTGCTGGTGGGGATGAGCAGCACACCCTTCCAATCACAATATATCATCGCAAGTCTCTGGAAGCTTGCAAGGTGTGAAGCTACAAGTCTCTGAGAAGCTGAATTCACACACAACAGACACTTTTTAAAAGCTGCCTTTGGTTGAGCAGCAAATTGTGCACGGCAGATTATTCCCACTCAAGGAAGCCCGCCGCCGCTGGCAATGAAAGGTGAATGCACGGTACCTGGGTGGGAGCGCAGGAGCAGCACGGGTCCTTCCCAGAGGATGAGCGGAGCGGGGCTCGGCCCCATCCCGGCGGCGCTGCCCGGTGCGCGCCGCTCCCGCGGCCGGCCGAGCGCGCTCCCAGCGCTCAGCCCTGATCCATCATTCGGGCTCCAGCCGTGGAATGCAGCCACTGAAAACCCACAACTATTTTTACCCCCGAGCAGCCACAGCATTCGGCCCCATAAAGACTGCTGAAGCTGCCGCCTCGCCCTGCGCACACCCCCACCCTGAAGCTAACCTGCTAAGATGCGCGGCGCCCTGGCATTCAGAGGGGTTGTTAACTGTGCAGCTGCTACTGACAGGACAAAGCAGCTCAGCCCCTGGCATTATTGTCAGCCCTCAGAAGTCAGACATTTGATCCCAGTTGTCAAAATTAGAAATTCCTCAGAAATGCTTTGCTCTGGGAGATAAGATTAGCTCAGAGCAATGACTGTCTATATGGTTTGTCTTGTACACCACCAACCCCAGCCTGCATTTAACAAGTGAGTGCTCACATCTTCAGCTGAAAGGCTGCAGACACATACAAAAATCATTACGTGTCAAACAAAATCACAATGTACTTTAAGAAAAATCAAAAAGTCAGGCAATTCCAAAAAATCCCAACAGACCAAAATGGCTTTTTATATAAAACACTCAGAAATACAGAATTGTCTTACATAAAAATTAGCAATAAATTAAAGACGGACACCTGAACTAACTTTTCAAGATTATACAGAGAATACTGACCACCTGAAACTTCACAACTCTGTTATCTTGAGCCTACAGGATTCTACAGGTGTACTTCAGAAATAAAAAATACTGGAGGTATAAACAACAATAAAAACTCACTAATTGCTTTTCAACATAATCAACTATTATCAACACATTATACAATCACCTAAGCAGAGAACAGTCCACAAGTGCATGGCTGGACATACATAAGAGGTCCAAATACCTGAGAACCAGCAGACTCACTCACTGAACTTGCTCATATTTTGCTCTAGACAATGAAAAATAACTGTAAGCATTTCACAGAAATATGTGGTTAAAACACAAGAGGAACAAGGCAAAACTGACAGGCCTACTGAGAACAGTCATTTATTAGTATTTAACCTGTGGAAACACATAAAGGTTGAGATAAGAATTAACAATATCATACCACAGACAATGCCACCTAGAGTTTTAAGGACAATATAAAAAATAGGCGTGCAAAGGGTGAGACTGCCAAGTTCATAGGAAGACAGTTATGGTCACCAACAAGCAGCAAATGCCATAATCAGCCAAGCTTCCTAATGAGTTTTGGGACAGCAACCCTCTGTAAGGTCCCTTCAAAAGGCAGCTGCAATGGAAGCTACGGTACACACATACACTTAGAGTAACCTTAATGCTATGTGCAACTTAAATTTCAGGACTAGATACACCCAAAGCTTGGTGGCAGTTGGTACTCTGGAGATACTCCATTTATCTCCAAAAAGTAATGTAAAAAAAGTAATGGAATAATTACTCAGGACATTCTAGAAGCCACAATGGAACACAGGGTTTTAATTCAAATTACAGAAACCCTAACCAGCACTGCACACTAAACTAACTAAAAATTAACCTGACAAAGCATGACATCATAACTCCCATCTAGACTACTAATTTCATTAACCTATTACCTAATTACACAACAAATGCCTAACTGCACAAAGATTAATAATCACCCAATTTTTCACGACAGCACCCCCTAACCTAAGCCCTCTCCACTGGCACCCCTAAGGCAAGCCCTTCATACAGCATCACCCCCAACCTTAACAGCCATCCCCCAGCACCACCCCAACCTTGCCCTGGCAATCCACCCTCTTCTGCTTCATACTCACAGAGACACTATTGAGAAAGCATAGGTGGAGAGTGCAAGGAGAACAGCAATGAAGGACACCACTTGGGAACAAGAAAGCTACAATTAGAGTCTGTCAAAGACAATGAAACATATCTTAAAGTGGGCCAGATCTGACACCAATGACCTAAAGCTCAGAGAAGGTTAAAGGAGCAATATGAGCTTGTAACATCCAGAAGGCTGAGCCACTTTAACATAGTGCTGGGGGAAATAAAGCAGAAGAAATGCTGTTGCTGTGAATTAATGTCTCTGTGAGAGATTATTCTCAGTGAACAGCCTTCTGCTATTTCTGCAATGAGCTGACTCCCCAGAAATCCCTTTCATTTGCAGTGAGCACCAGAAACTCTATCAGATACAAAAAGCCAGAAGAGAATAAGTCTGGCTAACAAAACCCCTGTGCAAGTAACTTCAGAGTTTTTATCACTTTTCGCCTAAGAATTAGGAAGTACATATTTCCTACCTGTTAAATTATTACCAGTTCAAGGACAGTGCCTCAAATTATTGGCTCTCACAAATAAGAGAAAGTGAAAAAGACTGGTATAAAACCCATTCCTTTTCAGCAGAATATTTAAAGTTCTCCTTTCATACTACCAAACAGAATTCAAGAGGAAGGGAAAACCATACACTATTACAAACCCAGGGTTGTCTGATAATACCTTCTGCTTTTAATACCTTATTCAGCAAACTTCAAGCTTTTTGAAAACCAGAGGGTGAAGAGTCAAGGTAACCTCCATGAATTTTTAACCTGGCTGCTTTGAAGACTGCTAACACCAGACAGGAAATTTTTCACCATTTTCCCAGCTGAACTCACTGGTTCATATAGTAATGTTGAGGGATGGTCAGAGGAGTGTCTGAAACAGGGAGTAGTAATATGAGGCCATCTGTGAAGGCCTTAACATTTGCTGGTTTGTTTCTAAATGAAGAGTTTAAAATAATAATTTAAATATTGGCCACTTTGAAAGACAAGCTTTTCCCTTCTGGACTCAATTTTATGTCTGGCTTGGAATCAATGGTCAAATAGAAAAAAAGGAAAAAAACCTACAGAAACAATTTTTCAGTATCAAAAGAGAAATCACAAGAAGTATTGCAGCAGTCTCCATGACAATTAACACAGAGGCTTTATATATGAGAAAGGAGAACAGAGAGGAAATACATTTAAAAATTAGCAATTTAATATGTCAAATTCCAACAGGTTTTAAAGTTTTTATTCTTCCAGACAAAACATAATACTCATCTCACTTTCGAGGATTAGGACCATGCAAGGCATCTTTCATGACATTTTCAGGCATCATGAAGAAATTCTAAATCACTTTTTCAGGTCTACTTTTAAAGATCCTATATGCTTATAGGACAAGAACTTTAATGAAACTATCCATCATTGGTATTAAACAGTCCATGCAACTGAAGACCAACAGAAAAAAACTCTCTGAAACCAATTTATCAACTTTATAGTTTCAATTTTCAGGGAGAACATCAAATTATTATAAATAGCAGTTATAATGTAGAAACTCAGAGGCATCTTCAGGTCTTTCTGTTACTCTTCAAGAAGTACAGCCAGGCTGTGGATCCTGCTTAAACAGAAAGTGAGAGGAATGACCTGACAGCTGAAATAGCTGCTGCTGCTCTGCAGCATTGCTCTGGTGCAACTGCAGAAGGAGGGGAAAGGAAGAGATTCCTAAAGAGGAGATCTATTTCTAGTTAGATCCCAAGCTAAGTGCCTGGCAAGCCTTCTGCACTTGCATGCAGAAATCAAACTCGAAAAGACACCCACAAACATACATTTCTTTCCTCTTCTTCAGCAGCCTTGAGAGCTAATAATGCTAAATATTTATTATTGCTATTCATCCAAAATGCAGGGGCATGAGAAGAGCAAACATCCATGCAGCTACTGTGAGCCAGGTCTGCAATCATAGTGCAGGACAGTTGCTAACTTCAGGCTTAATTTGTTTTGATGTCACTGCAGCATCATGCCTAGAACAGAAGTCTTGCCCATCTCAGAGAGATGCTTACAGAATCAGCCCCCCTTGGGAGGCAGAGGCCTCAGACTGATCCACCTGCACTGATGCAAACCCAGATTGCTCATGTGGAAAAGCTCAAAGTGTGATATTTGTACTTAATCCTGTTCCACAGAGAACTGAAAGCAGTATCTGAACCTCTGCTTCAGGCTTGCACTAACACAGACATTTTGCTTGTTGGCATCTAAGCAGTCAGAACACTCAATTATCCTTCTATGTCTTGTTTCTTTTACTATTTCCTAAGCATTTGCTCTGAGCTACTGCTGGAAAAGGATGCTGGGCTAGTGTTGCTCTGCCTCACAACTGCCTTCCTGCATGAACTCACGACCTTACAACACAGCTATTTATTCTGCATCTGAACGTTCTGCCAAAAAGAGGTACAGCTATTGAAACTGAATGTGCTTGTAATATTAAAGGCACTCATTTTGGGTACAAAACATTGTCCATCAATGAACGTGGAGGGCATGTGGTGGTGTTGTATATGCTGTTCACAGGAAAGCTTAATTCTACTTGCAACAGAAACACCAAATCCCCTGCAACAATCAAATGTCAAACCAACAACAGAAATTGCCAGCACTTTAAATTCAGTACTACAGCCCACCTCTCATGTATTTACCTTTAATTTTGGCTTTTTTTTTTTTTTTTTTTTTTTTGCTATTTGTCAGATAATGTAAAATGCATCAAATCAAGGGTTTCTTTCAGAAATACTTGTAGATGGTCTCAAATTCTTTCTTAGATCACAGCTTGGTTTTTCCTCCTCTTTATCATTTATTTTCTAATCCCCTCTTTTTATTTCACATTCCCACATCAGGAGTTAAAATATCAGCAAACTCTGTAAAAATATATATACAAATAAGAAATGTCATAGCACCTAATGAACAATATAATAATCTCCTGTCTTACCACATTCATGTAACTGCTCCTAGCTCCTTAGAACACATATTGGGAAGAAATGCAGGACCAAATATAATCAAATGGAACAAGACAGCAACACAAATGTTCAGCTTTCAAACTTTTCTAAATGGAATCACACATTCAACATATCATTCAATAGAAAATGAATTCTAAAAACCCTCTTCTTCCTCAGGTAATTCAATTTTGAACAGTGCATTTTAAAATGTTATTTAGCTTGTGTGACTTATAGCAGGTGCCTTCCTTACGATAAAGTCTTCTTTTATAAGTAGCAATAGCTATGCAAAAATATTTTTCAGCACTTCCAGGCTTTCCAGAGAGGAAGACTAAGAAAGCAACACATTTTTCGAATTTGTGAGTATCAGCCATTGATTCAGTGCAGCATTTCCATGCTTCAACTGTTCCCCAGGTAAATGCAGCAGAATATTTCGTATTTACCCAAGGCTGCCACACACCTGGGAGTCCTAACCATATCCAGCATGCACAGCAAGAACAGCAGCATCCAGTTAGCCCTGTATTTTTCAGAGCAGGCTAGAAGACTGAAAACAGCTGTTGCTGTGTTAGCTCACAGCTGCTGCTTTTTTGTGGGTTCTCAGCTATGATGCTAAAAACCATGACAACCAACACCCTCCATTCTGACCAAAGGGCACCAGAATGGTGCAGAATGTTCTTTTCTGTAAAAGCTGAATGATTTGTGTATGGTGTAGACACAGGAATCAATAACTGAAGCTCTGATCAAAGGAGACAGCCAAGCCTTGATTAATCACAGCAGGTTATCTTTTATGTGATGATCAAATCTGGAAAGGGCATCTCTCTAAGAGGATAGGCTGGACCCTGCCAGTTCCTCAGCAGCATGTAGTGCAACCTTACTACCCAAGAAAGAAATCTGAGAGGCATATCCAGCATTCAGCAGACTCTGCAAAAGTCTGATCACCTGGAGGTGAGATTCAAGACAGAAGCAGCAGCAGACAGGGCAGGTGATCAGACAGGCAGGTGCCACTTGGTACCTGGAAAAGAGCAGTTTGTAGGAGAGGCAGGTATTGAAAGAAATACCTGATGGTTGTAAACACTGCCTACAGCCCACAGAGTTACAGGGCAGGAGAGCAGCTTAAATGCTATTTATTCTGACATGCACCTATATTCATGCTCTTGTCTCTTGAGTGTTTACCAACTGCACCAAAGTGTTTTTAGGAGACAATTTCTGAAAGTGCTCATATCATAATTACTCTCCACTGCCGTTTTTTTTTTTCCCTTCAAGTTTACTGGTTCTCAGAGAGTCTTCATAGGTGTATCAGTTGATTGGTAAAACATAACAGTCCTCTCTGTAAATCTTTAGATCACCAGTGGTACCAAAGCACAAAGACCAAGGTGTTAGTAGCAAACACTGTTACAGACACAGGGGTCCCAAAGGCATTATATACCAAGCTTGCTTATAAGCTTTGGAAAAGCCACCAACTATGAGGCAATAAAACACACATCCAATTTCTTTAGCTCGTGCAGTCACATACCTCCTCTGCAAAAAACCACATGATTTTTACAGTAGTTCAGAAAATATTGTATTGAGACTATTTTTATTATTTCTTCATAAAAGTAATCTACACAGAAGGCTATGGATTCAGAAAGGCACTTCAGGATATACTTAACTAAGCAACTGAATAGCCTCATGTCATATACAACCCTGCAAAACAGGAGGTGAGAATTCAGGGAGCTCTCCATTGCTGTCTGATACGGCTGTGCTGCATTCTTTTGTCAACTGAGATACCCAGGGATGATCAGCCAGGTATTTCCTGGTACACTGACTAATTGCAAATGGGAATGCTCCTCTATACTTAGTTGGTCTCTTTAGTATGGAAAAACAAGCAACCTCAATCAAGTATCAGCAGCCTGGTGTTTCTGGGGTGTCCTCATACTCAGCAACATGCTCTCTACAGTTACAAAGATCATAATGCCACGCCAGGGTTTGTGCAGTTTTTGGCTTCAGGATAAATTAAGAGTTCTATTCCTTTTACTTCAGAATACACAAAAATGTGAAGAAAGTAGTATTCCTATAGGTCAGCAGAAGAACTTCCAAACATGCATCTCCTTCCACTTACAAAGCCCCCTAAGAATCAGTGGAAAAATCTTGAGGAGTGTTCAGTCTCTGTTCTGGAGAAATTAGAAACAGAATTGACACTCAATGAAAGCTGGAGCCATCCAGTGTTTTAAGTTCCTCCAAACAATCTGAAACTGGAGCTACAGAGAGGCAAGTGCACTTCCCTACTGTGTGGATCATAAATGAACAGCATTAGTCACTTTATCGATTGGAATAAAATATTTCTGTACATTCTCTCAGCTACCATTGTTCTACCATTATCACACAGGCTGATATTTAAATTTTCCCTGAGCTCCTTGACATCTACAAAGATCTGTCAAATGTAACTTCTGGCCATGCTTCTCAGTTCAGCATTAACCCATGCTTGATTCTTTCTAGACACTACTTTTTCCTAAGAGTAAGTAACTTGCATCAGTGGTGCATCATTATGCTCAGGCTTCAGGAATTGCAGATTTGGCCAGCTCCAGCCACTTCTGTGAACACAAGGACGAGGAGAAGTCAGCTTGTGTAGCTACAGGCCATGAGCATTGTTAGGCTCATACAGTGTGCATCACACCAACAATTGAATTTAGCAATCCACAGCCATAAACTGGTTCAAGTGCTTCTTGAGAGAGTTTGATGCATAGAAAGATGACAACAAATGAGCACAGCAGCAACGTCAAGGTGGTGAGTAATGAATGTGAGTGCATTTCATAAACACTGCCTACTTTTTCCTCTGGCATTGATCCAGACTCACTGTCAAGAATTTCTATTAAGGCTTTACAACTCTAAGATCTGAATGTGCTGGAAATAACCCAATGGAATGCATCGGAAAATTGTTAAGCCATAATAATTTTAACTACGAACATTGTATTTATGACAGCCCCACCATTTTCATTACAGCTCTGGCAAACATAGAAAGCTTTTTACTCCCCATTTAACAGCTATTTTTGTCAAGGCAGGACTGCTATTAATACTACAGTATTAGAGCCTCTGGCTGAATTTTAATCAGAAGTAGTCTCTCCTTCATTTTAGGCAGAAGGAAAGTGGTGTGATGTACCAGTTTGGCTGCTGCTGTGAGTATACAGAGGGCATCCAGAAAAGCAGGACAAGGAAACGGCATTCCCTTGGTGCCATTCAATTCCAGATTTTCTCTCAAAGCAACAGAGTACCTGACCAGGTAAAGGAATCTGGGGAAACCAATACAGTAATCCTTGACTAATGTAATACATTTGCTACAGAAAAAAGACTAGGTGTCTAGGTGGAACTCCCAGTGCTGCTGAAGCCCCTGCTGCTGGCTGTCTGTAACTTCCTACATGCAACTGGCTGTTTGAACCATGTCTCTGAACCCAGAGATCCAGCTGAAAACCAGAGCACATAGTTTTAAGTTTTCCAGAGTTTGAGCTTGTTAATTATAATAGACACATAAGTGTCAAGGTTGGCACCTCCAGCATCCCTGCTGAGGATACTGTCCCCTTAAATGACAATATATGGCTTTAGATCTATGCAGCACACAAAAGATTGCTCCTGCATAGTAAACAAAACTCAAAACTAAATATTTTTAGAGGAAATAGGAAAGCCAACTGGAACAGCAGTTGTTGATTCTGCCTAGCTAGAAATTATTGGTGACATTTATGGTTAAGGCATCAGATGAGTCATCTTTGTTTCAATCTGCCTCTCTTAATTACTTCATTCCCTTTCTCATGTTCTTCAGTGGTGCCTTGTAGCAACATTGTAGTAGTATATCCATGGATGATGTGCATACACCACTTCAGCCTGCCTAACACACACATAATGCAATAATCATAGACTCATAGAATGGTTTGGATTGGAAGAGACTAAAGATAACTTAGTTCCAGCCCCTTGCCTTTCACTAGACCAGGTTGTTCAGAGCTCCATCCAGCCTGGCCTTGAACTCTGCCAGGGGTGGGGCATCCACAGCTTCTCTGGGCAACCTGTGCCAGTGCCTCACCATCCTCACTCACAGAAAGAACTTCCTCCTATCTAATCTAAACCCACTCTCTCTTAGTTTGAAGCCATTCTCCCTTGTCCTGTCACTACATGCCCTTGTAAATAGTCCCTCTCCATTTTTCCTGTGGGCTCTCTCCAGGTACTGGACAGCCACAATTAGATCACCCCAAAGCCTTCTCTTTTCCAGGCTGAACAACCCCAGTTCTCTCAGGCTTTCCTTGTATGAGAGGTGCTCCTTCCCACTAATCATCCTGGTGGCCCCATCTGGCCTTGCTCCAACAGGTCCATATCCTTTCTGGGCTGCAAGTGCTCATTGCTAGGTCATGTCAGCCTTTTGTCCACCAGCAATAATGCTCCAGGAGAAGCCAGTGCTTCTTTAAATTCTGCTAAGCTGGTCCAGGTTCTCCAGCTTAAGCAAAATTTAGCTAACAGATTCCCAGTTCCAGCCTACTGCTAACTTCACATCTACCCCCAAAAAGAGTGCACAAACCTCCTCTAACCCATGGGGTGCATTGGCTTCTTGCTCCACAAACATCACAGCAGCAGGGACCATCCAGCAGGAACACATGGAGAACCAGCTCCCTCAGCATGCAAACTTCCCACTTCTTTATTCCCACAAACATGAGAATCATGGATAAACAGAGAAACATGGTCAGAGTTCTGCATGAAATACAGCCTGGTATGTAATTAGCAAAGCAAGGAAAAGCATTCAAAACCAAATGTACTTAAATGAGCTCAGCCACCTCCAGCAATGTTCAAGAAAGAGCTACATAGAGCAAGGCCTGGCCTTATTTTCAGCATTTTCCACATGATTCCAAGGTTCTCCACGCTTCTAGAAGTGCAAATTTCTCTTGACAGCCACAAATTCATTTAAAGAATGATGACAATTAGAGAAACATAATCTGTCACACTGCATAGTTTTATTTTACTCAATAATGCACTGATATATATACACATACAAGAATGTGAAGCATATTTTGACATTTAAACTATCCTAGCTTGTCTGTGCCACACAGCCCAAGCTGTCAGGAGTAATGTGGGAGTGCTGCAAAGTTTCGAGATAACAACAACTTCTAATTAAATGATGAAGTTGAATTTTTACCAAATTAGCATGCATAGCTTCTCTCACACAAGCACAAAAATGAAAAACATTTGGCTAACACTCATTTTTCTGGCCAGTCACTTCCCCAAAGCTGCAACTTTGACTGCTGCAAGCTTTTCCTCTCTAGAACATCAATCCTTTTTAGAGACTAAAGCACCAGTCTGAGGTTCAGATGATTATGTTTCAAACTCTGGCTCTGACACATTTAACTAACACTAACTTTGCTTCCAATCTAATCTGTAAATCAGGATAATCCTACTTCTTTTTCTAGAATTTTGTGAATAGGGTAGGATATCTTGGATGCCAGAAATTATCTTTGGCAGCACATGGCTCTCTGGAGGTCAATTTTGTCATCCACAAAGGGCAACTGACACTTTATGAAGGTGCCTGGGCTTCTGTGGATCTCTAGTGATGCTCAGTCTCCTTACCTGCTAAAATAACCATCATAAGTGGCTGGCTCTAATCTTAAGAATTATCATTATTATTAACTCTACCAAACTTGTATGAAATTTCTGTGGGAGGAAACTGAATCTTTCTTTTTAGATACATTCCCCATGGATACAAGACTGAGGAAGAACATGGTTCTGCAATGTGGATGAGAGACCATGCACTCCAAACACATTCCTCTAACTGGAAGCATGATGTGCCAGATGACAATGTCATGTGAGGAACATTTAAGAAGGAACATTTGAAGAGCATTAAGATAATCTCATGCCTGTCCAGCTGCAAGAATATAATGGCTGTCCCCCACAGAGAGCATCTTCAGGACCCTGCACAGCTATGGACTTTCCAGCTCCTGCAGTGGGAATGAGATAAATATTGCCAGCTGTGGACATGAGTGACTATTCATGTCAGCTAGTGTCATCTCTGGTAGCAGCTTAGTTAATGGGAGAAGTAAAAACAATCCTTCAGGTCATTTGCTGCAAATGTATTTCACAGAGGCAGAGAAGACAGAACAAAGGGAGGGAGCAACAACTTTTCTTTCTCTCCTTTCCTTACCTCTTTTGTATCACTTATCTTGAGAACAGCTGGTCACATAAATAAGTAAGAGTGAGGTCAAAGCTGGTACAAAAAAGATTGATTTGACCTAGAAATGTTTTGAGAAATACTGTGTAAACAAGATGCCTGTGGAAAGTATGAGGGAAGAACAGAGACATAATGGCTTTTTTCCATAGGGACACCTACAAGGAAAACATTTTCTTTGCCTTCCCTATCTTTCCCCTCATTCTGAAAACCATCAGTGTGATGCACATCTTGATACTAAAAGGGTGAACAAACAATGCACTTCAATCCCAAGAGATTGTCAGCATTCAGAATAAAGAGAAGTCACACCAAATGCATGGTTTCTGGGGGACTGCTTTCCCTTCATAAAGGAAAAAATTTGCTTCTCCAAAGCAATTCCCTCCATGAATTTTTACAGACATTGTCAACTCCTGCAGCTTCACCCACATAATACAGAAGTTTGGACCCAGGGGATTCTGTGGGGTCGTTGGGGTATTTTCAAAGATCTCATTTACTGATACTCACACCTTGTAATGTTACAAAAATAGTTTGGGTTTCAAGCCACGGGTACAAGAGAGGTGCAGGGATTAGGTTTCAAATGCATCCTTCAGTATTTGTAATAAACTGACTCCTGAATTAGATGGCTTACAAGGTTTTGGATGCTGGCAGAAACCCCCTAGAGGAATTAAATAGCACTTAGGAAATTGATCTGTCAGTTGTTCTGCTGTCTCTAAGGGTACCCTTAGCTCCTGCTCCTTCATTAACTTCCCTGTGCTGCAATTTAGCACCTTAACTACACACATGTAAAGGTTTTGTAGGACCACATGATGAACGGGGTCACTTAAAGATCAAAAGATACTTTCACTTTCTGCCATGTTTCTGACTCTCCATCATTTTGATGCTCTAGTTTCATGGTGCAGCCCCATTTAGAGTCCCACTGACACAAGAGGGAGGGCAGCAAACCCCAGTGTAGGGCAGGTGAGTGCTCAGGTTGGCCTCTTTGCCCATACTGGTATTTGTCACAGCTTTTAGAATGCAAAGTTGTCTGAAGCCACTTGGAGACACAGACACTTTGGTAAATCAGGAGTCTTAGTCTAACCTGCAGTGAGTGATTTCATCCTAAGGAAAACCATAGGGCATTTTCAGGAGAGGTGATCTGCACTTCACAAACTCTGCATTCAGAGAAGATAAAACTTAGAAAAGGTCTGGACAGTGATGGCAAGTGTGTCAAGAAGTCTCTCCTTAAGCTAGCAGAAAGCAACAAAGCTCTCTTTTGTCAGCTTTGGGTTGTCTCACTGCCAATCAGGGCTCATGAAGAGACAAGCAAAACAAAATACCCAAGGAGGGATGGGGTGGGTTTGTTTTTACACTGGCCTTTGTTCCATGCAGCAACATGGAATAGCAAGATAAGGGTTTCTGCTACCCAGAGTACATGGCAGTCAAAGCACAAGTGTAAGTCCCACTCCTGCTCCCAGGTGCTGAGCAGCTCAGCAAGAGCTGAACATAGTCACTGCATTTCCAGAGGTGTTTATGGACCAGAAACACTTGTCCCCAGGGACAGCCCATTAGAGCACTGTCCTATGTTACAATGTAAAGATTTGCCATCTGCTGAAACCAGGTGGGGGGGTGTGATTCTTATCTCTGTGGGTGATATCCTCTGCTAATGGGCCATCTGTTAAAACCAGATGGGGCAATGTTATTTATCTTTCCCATGACCCATCATTCCTCCAGGAAGATATCTTCTGTTAATGGGCCATTGAGTCCCACTCCATAACTGATAAAATTACATCATTCCATGTGAGATGCTCCACCCAGGGGGAGGAGCCAAACATTTCCTATCTAGATAAAAACTGAGATTTGGGACACCAAAGCAGCCCTTGCCCACTGGTTCTCAGAGGACTAGAGCTACCAGATCTTTCTACAGGATCACTGCTTCAAGAAGACCACTTGATCTGGACTGCTACCAGCACCCTAACTAGAAGGGTGTGAGGTTGTATTCTGGCTCCATCAGTGTTTTTTTGTTTTGTTTTGTTTTTATTTTGTACTATTGCATGTATCTTATTTTTATCTTCCCCCCATTAAATTGTATTTCTGACTTGGAGTCTCTCGCTTTCAAAACCATTACAAGCGTTCCCTTGGACAAAATAAAAAGGAACAGAAACATGAGTGCTAATTAGCTGAAATCACTCACATTATATCATCATTCAACAATCCTCTGTCCATGTCTGTATCAATGAAATACCTCAGTTGGCCCATCTGAACACAGCAAGCTGACTGTATTGAGGTAATGAAAATTTTAGTTAAATCTATACAAAACATACTTTTAAAAGGACCATAGCAGCAAAATAAGTGAACTAACTTGTACCAGTGATACTGCAGAAGGGAGTGCAAAACTGGCTGAGGAAAACCAGGGCCCTGTGTGTTCTGGGGCACAGGACAAGCATTCTCAGCTGAGACACGAACACATGTCTCAGATACCAGAAAAGCATGGAATAATTCCTGGATGGTTAAGAGCTTCAAGAGGCATTTGCAGCAGCTCAGTCTGCCCCATGCAATATCTGATATATGACATCAGGAATACACTGCTCTCACCCTGCTTTAGCCCTCAGGATTTCAGGCACATGCCCATCATGACTTCCAAATGCCAGAATAAACAACTTTCAAATGCACCCAGAGCCGGACATACACTGACTCAAACAGATCACAAAAAACAGTCAAACCTAAAAGGGCCAAATTTTTGTTAAACGTACATTGTAAACCACAGAGTTATACGACTGGCACAGTGTGACTGTCTCAGTCACAGTTCAGGTCATTAATTTTCTTGGTCAAGGGATCATTCATTGATGATTGCACAAAAAAGGTCTCCTGCTGTAACCAGCTCTGTTTATGAGAGTGATCTCCTTGATCTCAGATCTCCCTTGTAACCTTCTCTCCTTGTCCCCTACCCTTCACTACACAAATAAATTTCAAATCTGCTTTGGTTCCGCCCATCTTGAAAAACCCATGCCAAAACACATCAGCCACTCTGAGATGACCACAATAATCACTTAGAATTCCTTTCCAAAATAGACAGTGTATAAACATCAGGTTTATGCTCTTACAGGCAATGGGAAATACTTTTAACAGTAACTCCACAGCCTCTTAGTCAGGCACTTCAGTAGTTTTGGTCAAGCTCCTGCTCCTGCTGTTGTCCTGTTTCTTTCCACATATTCAGAGATAACATTCTCTGCATCCTCCTCCTGGCTCCCTGAGTGCAACCTCAGTGTGTCCTCTGCTGGACTCTCCTCATGCTTCACACTTCAGTTTCCTTTTGTAGTTTCACTAGCCTTTATCCTTTCTGTTCCTTCTCTTTCCCTTCCACATTTCTTCTCATTTGCAAACACAATTCCAGCTTGCCTGATGACTTCCAAAACACCACACCGTCTGTTCAAATGGAAATCTCAGCTTCTTTCCTCATATTTTTATGTGCGTGTTTAGCAATTACCACAAACTCATCATTACTAAAGCAGATATCTTAATTTTCTTCCAAAGACTCTCCTGCCCATTATCTTCTTTCCTTATGACTTCTGAACAATAACCATCTTCCTATTGCATCAGCCCATAACTTAAATAATCATCTTCATCTTGGAGCTTGCTCTTGACTCTTGAATCCTGTATCTAAGCTCCACCTTAGCCTGGCAGATGGTTTCCACATAGTGTCGCTAATAGGCCATCCATAGCATCCTGTCAACTGCAGAGATAAAACTCTCTTGACAGATTCAATCTTGTTCCACAGTTATTTATCCAAAATACTGCTTTAAAGGCCATTTTCCTAGACCATCCCCTTGGCAATGTTATTACTTTTATGCAAGCCTCTGCTCCTTCCCTTCTCTCTTTCACATGAATAATAAGTCACATCTACACTTCTTACATTTTCCACAGTTTACCCACAAGTCTCACCTCTTCTTCAATATCAAAAGATCAATTCTATTGCAGCCCCAGGGATTCTATCAGCTCTAGTCCAGAGTTTGAAAATATTTCATGCCCTGTGGGTGGCTTTTAGCTCCACTGAAGTCTGTGGAATGAGGGGGCCAAGATTTTGTCTTATAAATAATTTCTGAAATCAGTGGAATTATTTGCATTATGTAAAGTTAAGTATGTGCCTCAGGCAAGGTCTGCTTCAGAAATGGTTTGCTGGTATCATTATGCAAGTACAACCCATCTTGACACAACTGAAGCAGTTAATGCTATCATAGGCGCAGCCTATAGCAATGACATTGTCTTTTGTTGGTATAATTTATATTAGTGTGCTGAATTTTAAAAAGTCAATTATTTCAGCAAAAGCATTTCTGGCAATTGAAATGCAACTGAATTAAGGCTGCTACTAGCACAGAAAAGTTCTTATAAACAAGCAAGCAAACAAATCACAACAAAACTCAGTCCAAGAAACCTTCCTGACATAACCTCATCTAAGCTTTTTTTAGGACTAGGACGTGGGTATGAGAAAACCAGCCAAATTATAAAATCTAATCCTAACATACCTATGTACAATATGTATGTGGTTATACAGACTTCAATCTAAAAAATACAGGGTTTTTTTGAGAAGTATGGACTTCTACTGCCAAATTTAAAAAATTGACAGCCCAAGAAAAAAAAACATTAAGCTTCAGAGTAGAATGTGATTCCTCACACTATTGCAGAAACACATGTAAATCAGGACATTAAAAGATACATCTGGGATTAAAGGACTGCTTAGACATGACATCATTGCTTGGCTTCTCCAGAGACTATCTGGAAGAGTGATGATATCACTTAATGCTTATTGCCAGAATTACTCTTACAGATACAGACAGCACCAGCCACGGCAGAGATGTAATGATGATCTAAAAGTGTCCAATCCATCAGCCAGACACCAGCAGTAGATCTCTACAATGCTAATGATATGCAAAGGAGCCACAGTGATTTCATAGTACTCTAATGCTAAAAGTTTTAAATACAAAATAGTGTTATTGATGTACCAAAAATACCAAACTTCATGTTCACACTGAAAGTTTAGCTCTGGGTTGGTAAGTAGGACCATTATGCTTGTTTCCATCCTGTTATACTTATTTTACAGCTCTGCATTGTTACTGATTGCATTAGAATTATGTTAGTATAAACTTTTATAACACACTAAAAGGATGAGAATATATTTCTTTTTTCCTGGCTAAACTAAGAAATCATTGGGAGACATTTTTGCAGCTGCTTTTAAAAATCAGAGCTCCTGTTTAAAAGCACTTCCTCTGCCTACTAAAATTTTCAGTCTGCACATAAACCAGCGCAGTTGTTGAACTTGGAAGAAACATTTTGTATCATTATGTACAAGCCAGTGGGAGGGACAGAGAAGCTACAGAATGATGAGGATGAAGCACCTCTCTGGAACAAAAAGCATTGCTGGTGCATTCTTCAAAGGAGCCAAAATATGATGTTTCTGGATGTGAGACAATAATAGAACTAAATGTAGATCAGCATCTCCTAAACAGAACATTGCTGATAGCAGATTCACAGCATTTGATGCTTTTTAATGAGCGTGGGACCTGAGTGGAAAGGCACGTGTGTATTTCTATAGCCCTGTTTTGGGGGGGCCTTTGCAGTTACTTACAATCTGATATTTATCCTATTCCTACACAGAAGCTCTACTTAATGCTAAAGCTGTTTTGTTCTACTTAAATAGCAATTTTTATGTTCACTTATATGCATATCTGTTTCTTACCTACATTAACAGAAAGTTATCTATTCTTCCATTCTTCTTCCATAATTCATTGCAAATATTCAAGGCTTCAACAATGGCTCTTTAGCCCTGCAGTCCAATACACACAAAAGGAGGGTTCTCTAACCCACAGGAGCCTAGGAATAACACTGTGTACTTTATGGAGGACAATCTTTCACTGCAGCAATTCGCAAAGCTTTACAAAAGCCATGAAGTTCCACAGCTCTGCGTATTAACATTTTAAGACAGAACAAAGGAGTTACAAATGACTCAAGGGAACAAGCCTGAGCTCTCAGCTTCTCAAGCAATGGATCAGACCAGCTCCTGGAAATGATTAGCTCCATTTATTCTGCAAATCCCAATGCTGCTGCACATTAGAAAATCAAGAGGGATTTGTGCGGTCTTGTGGACCATACACATTTTTAAGCCTCATGAAATTAAAGAGCCTCCTTTATTTTACTGCAATTGCTTTATGCCTGCATAAAAACTGTACTACTGAACATGCCTGTTTCTGGATTGGAAGTACCCTAACAGCTGTAGACTGACAGTCTTCCACTAGAATGTATGCTCAGGGCAGAAACCATGGGACAAATATCCCAACAGAGGCCTCCTCGCCCCTGTACAAATGTACACATCCCATTCAGCACAATGAGCTTATCCCTTTCCTAACTTTCACCCACACTCTGCCAAAAATCATCACATCACATCCTTTTATTGTGGTTGTTCAAAGTCATACTCTGAAACTGCCCCTTTTGCTCAGATTTCTCTTCTTGTGGTGGATAACAGCAGCACTACTCTTCTTTACTCCCAAATTCAGCACCCTAACAGGAGGAAACACACTCATCCCAGGGGACATCACCAGGGAGGACAGCTTGACTAATTACAGTGATTAGACTAATGGGAAAAGATTATCTCATTGAAACAACAGGGCATTTGTCACATCCTATCCACTGGAAAAGGCTCACTTCCTATTTACCTCACTTTCCTATTTCCTTTTCCCCTTGCTATTTAGCTGCCCTAGAGAACCTGTACCTTGCACTTCTGCCTGCAGGTGTGCCTGCAGCTGCTCCCTGGGCAGAGGGGACAGCAGAGTCCCTGAGAGCCTGGCTGCTGCAAGCCCTCAGGTGTGCCACCTGCAGTGAGGTGCTGAGCCCAGCATCTCCCCTGAGGCTCCTTGGAAGCCCCTGCAGGGGACAGTGCAATGCTACCAAGAGGAATTAAGCACATGGAATTAAGCTTCTTCTGCCACACTTCTGCCTCCCTGTACATTCCCCCTATCCTTCCTGGCTCCTCTTGGGTGGCCTTGCTGCTTCCAAATATTACTTCTCTTTCAGGCAGCTCAGCTTTTCCTATTTCTGCCTGACCCCAGCCTTGCAAAAAGCCTTTTCAATTTAAGGGCTTCCCAAAACATCCATTCCCTGTCCTTTCCCCTCCTCCACTATCTTGCTCCAATCCTAATTTCTTCCTTTAGTCTGCCTGAAAATCTGTGAATATCTGACTTTTCCCAGCTTGTCGTGGGCTATCTCATGCTCACCTTTGAAGTCATGCAATGGCTAAACAAAACATCTGTATCTGACATCTCCTGCTGCCCTCTGGCACTTCAAATTAATAGGAGAAATGCATGTTGAGTATCAGCAAGCTCCCAAAAGGCAGTAAGGCAATTGTTTTCAAATAAAAACCATTCGCTCTGATAAGCTTCATCTCCCCATTCAGCCACCTTTATTCTTACTGATATGCTGTGTCCACATACAGGTCTTTCTGTGATTTTCCCTCTTTCCTTTATGAATCTCAGCTTTCTGATGGCTTATCATTTTCCCTGACAAAAATGCCATATCCTGTGTGCCTCAAGGGGTAGCTTTCCATCCCAATGCATGACACTGCTCACAGCTTCTACATAGGCCCATCCTTCAATGCAAGTCTGACACCTGCTTTCAGCACATCACTGCACTTACTGAGTCTCATCTTATTTTTATAACAAATGCAAGTGCAACAGCCACAGAAGGGTTTTATGACATTCCTTTGTAGCCTCACTTTAGCAGCGTGCTAACTTTGCATGTTTACACTGCTTATTTTCTTCCAACACAGCAGAAAGAGTAAAATTATACATTCCCAGAGGGGCTTTCTTTTGCTTATTACTTCCCTCTTTTAATGCATTTATTAGAGCTTCTGAATTAACAGTGGCAGATGCAGGCAAAGAAAGAAAATTTTAATTTTGCAAATAATAATGGATTACAATACATTAACATTACTGTAAAACCTACAAAGTGGAAGCACTCAAGGGATGTAGGAGCAATTAATGTACTTAGTTTATTTACCTAACTCTGGAACTGCTTGGGCATTCAGAAGCAACTCAAATTCTGTTTACACAGGCAGGGCCATAATGCTTCTTCACACACAAATAGCCTGTTCAGGATTCAGGCTGCTCAGATCAGCTGCTTCAGGCAGAGGAAAATATAAAAATGTAGACTGAAATAGCAACTTTAAACACATCTCTAAAACTTTAAAAACAGATTGCCTCCATTAAAAGAGTGGGCAAGGGTAAGATATTAGTAAGGTTATGGTATAAAATGGTTCTCACTCTCAAGAGCTCCATATTTGTGGTATTCTGAGAGCTACTCTGTACCAGTTACAAATAATCACTGTTTATTATATGCTTTTATCATTCTAAAATGAGAATTTTCAGGAAGAAATAAACTAAAGTTAGACATAGATGTCCACTCAAATTACAATGGAGATATATAACAGAGTCTCTAATTTCAAAGAAAAAAAAATACAAACACTTAGAACCACAGCAACCAGTAGGATTGGGAAGAATTAGCAAATACCTCATTTAAATGCAATGTCAACATGTAACTCACAGAGCTGCCTCCTACACATCTGCAAAACTGATTCAAAGCCCAAATTCATGCACTTTGACCAAAATAACACTGGAAACAAAACTACCCAGCCCACTGAGCATCCAGCTCTCTTTTAAGCAGCAGTCACCATGGAAAGACCAGGCAACTTTGCAACTCCAAATATTAAGCTATTTAATTTTAAATATTTAAGATATTCCAAAATATTCCACATGCATGTGGAATTCATCATGTTCAAATGAATGCAATACAGAAGCTGAGGATTCAGAGCCCTTAGCTGCAACAGAAACGGGTTCAACTAAAGTCAGACAGAGGGTCTTGGTCATAGCTGAAGGGATGAAGATGCCATCCCATACGAGCAAAGTACAGCCTGGGAACTGATTTCTAACAAAACTCCAAAACTTCAGTTGGTAAAAATAAATTAGTAACAAAAATCAAGCCTCTCCAGCAGTGGAAAATGCCAACACAACTCCAGCTTGTGACCAGAGAGATATATGTCTTGATGGATTTATTATGCAATGCAGCTGATGCAAGAAAATGGTGAATTCTGGCAAAATGGCCACATGAAAAATGTCAAGGTACTGCAGAAACTTCCAAGCAGCTTCAGTCATCAGCAGCACCTTCTAGCTGCCACTAGGCACGGTAGTTCTAGCAGCAACTACACAGGAGGAAAACCAGGCAAAATCACTCTTCAGTGGCAACATTCACCCTGAGAGCTGGGCAGGGAGTCAAGAGGGGACACAGCCAGGACAGATGACCCCAAGTGACCAAAGGGACATCCCACAGCCCATGGAGTTATGGTCAGCAATAAAACCTCAGGGAAAGGAGGAAGGAGGAAGGCTGTTTGCTGTTACAGCATTTGCCTGCCTACAGGAAGGGACTAAACACCTGCCTGCTGATGGGAAGGAGCTCCTGGTTTCTCTGCTTGCACACTAAGCTTTGCTTCACTCAAACTGATAACTTCTCACTTTTATTCTCCCAGTTTTCTCCAACATCCCACTGGAGAGGGGCTGCAGGCAGTGAACAATTGGCCTGTGGGTGTTCAGTTGCTGGCCAGGGTCAATCTACCACACATCCCCACCGTGCAATATATAATTGGACTTTGGTGAACAAATTAAGCTTATGTTAATAGATTTTCTATTGTAATAAAAGAGCATGGACACACAAATATGTATTTAAAATATTCCCATTAATCTGCTCATTTTTTCCCATCTGCTTTCCTTACTATCAATGTTGCACCTGTTTTCCTTCCAACTATGAGCTGATGGGTTTTAATACTATAAACCTGGTTCATATTGATTGATTTTCATTTCTTGATGCTACTGTGAAACCATAAAATCTCCTTTATTTCTGTTTTTAGTGCTTATATAGAGCTATCTGGAAATTATTTTAAATCTCTTTTCTGTTATTCTACTTTCTATTCAGATGCTGCACTGAATAGTTTGAGCTGAAATTACAAAAGAAAAAAGTCTCCAATTTTTCAGCTTAATCAATAAAATTATAATAAATCCAAAAAATTGTTTTAAGCAAAGGAATAAGGAAATCTTATCCATTTCCCAGCTTGGCAGATCTTATCACTACTCCTTACTATCTCAAAGCAAGTTTTCCCACTGGTCTTAAACTTGCTCCTGCAGTTCTAACAGGATACAACTTTCCCTTTGCCTTTTACAGGAGTGTCTTAAATGTACAATTTTCAGAAACCAGTACAGCAGCAATAGATCTCTCAATTCTTCAAGAACAGTTTCAAACACTTTGCAGAGTTCAACTTTCAAAAGTGCTACTTCCTTTTCCCTTAGCAAACTGGGTCTCATTAAAAAGATTCAGGCAAAGTGCCAAAATAGTTTTAAAAAAATCTCATCTTTGAGGCTATCAATGACATTTAAGTTTGTAATTTCCACAAAACACCTAGCTGCACCTTTATATACTGCAGGATCTTATAAATCTGATTCTGACTTTGGAAATCCATCATTAACATTTATAATTCATATGCCTCATTCAAAACCTTTATCCAGTGAGAATGTTTTCATTATTCTTGAACTGTCTTTACAATGACTGACCCATGGCGGCCTGAGACTGAAATTTTATTTCCAACCAATATTTTACTCCTCTAAAAGGTGCCTGCAAATTAACTCAGCCAAGTTGCTCATTAGAACTCAGCTCCTGTATACTAACAGAGTTTAAAAAACAAGAAGAACTGAACCCATGTTTCAGTGGTTTAATACCAAAATTCTACAAACCTGAATAAATCAGATTTAATGGTAACACTCTGCACACTATCTCATACAAAATATTAAACAGCTGGACCAGACATCCTACTGCAGTTACAGAGCCATGTAAGACAACCAGGGAATGCCACAAATTAAAGCAGCAATGTTAGCAGTCAGCTGGATATAACTTCCCATCCATTAATGGGTTTAACCTCCATGAAGGTAGCAGATGAGAGTCAGAAGTGACTCCAAAAAATAACTCCATTATTACTCACTGGTGGTATTTTTGTCATTTGCCTGTTCCTACACAGGCATGATGTCTTGGCTATGATGACATTCTGGCACATCCATCTGCAGTTTCCCCTGTCCTTGACAATGCTCTGCCATCTCTGAGTGGATGCTGAGGCAGAATGCAAGACCAGGATGATCTCATCCCTCTGTTGAGCATTCAGCTCTGCAATTCCAGTAATAAAACTGCTGAAGTGTTAAGCCAATTCCATGATCTTCTATTAGCCTAATGCAAAGTTCTTCTAATGACCTGATTCACACAAGCCACCTCACTCCTTGCTAAAGAACAGGGAGATTTCTTCCCAGGGAAAACAAGTTTTGGGTTGTTCACCATCTGCCAATGTACAGGTGCCATGGTTTAACCCCAGCTGGCAGCCAGGTACCACACAGCTGCCTGTCACTCCCACCCCCTACTACCTGATGGAACTGGGAAGAGAAGCAGAAAAAAAAATTAGAACTCTTGGGTTGAGAGAAGAACATTTCAATCACTGAAACAAAGTAAAATATTATAATCATATCAATGCAAATAATAATAACAACAATAATAATTGCAATGGAAAGGAGAAAGAGAGGATTTTAAAGCCCCATGAAACACAAGTGATGCACAGCACATCATGCCCCCCACTGACTGATGTCCAGCCTGTCCCTCAGCAGTGTTTGGTGGCTCCAGGCCAGCTCCCCCCAGTTTATATCCTGGATGTTTGGATCAGCTCTCCTGGCCATGCTCCTTCCCAGTTTCTTGTCCATCTCCTTGCTGGCAGAGTGTGGGAAACTGAAAAGTCCTTAATTTAGAGTAAGCTCCACACAGCAACAACTAAAACATCAGTGTTATCACCATTCTTCTCATACTAAACCCAAAACACAGCACTGTACCAGGTACCATGAAGAAAAGTAACTATTGCAGCTAAAAGCAGGACAATGGGCAAAAAAACAATAAAGGCATTCAGCAGTATTTCCCTCAGGTGTAATGTGAGAAGGGGCTGAAGAGTGAAGACATGCTCTGCAAAAGTCACCCATGCAAGTCACTTAGGGGTGCCACAGTTATCCTTCCTCAGTAAAATACTCCTGCAGTTGCCTCTGTGTTGAAAGCTTTCAATCTTGTGGTTTGTTTTTTTTTCAAGAGTAAAAGCAGAAGGACAAAATATTTGGGCAGGACATAAATATATTTTGGATGAAAATTAAAGACATTCCTTGCAATCAAGAAGAGAGAAGAGCTTTCCAGCAGATAGCTCAGAATAGCTGAAACAAAAAAAAAAAGTAAGTTTCTGCTGAAAATTCCCCTTTTTTACATATTCTTAAAGTTTTATCATTTTCCCATAGGAGATGACCAAATCCTGATGACTTCTGTGGAGGAAGGCCAAAGGTTGCAGCAGTTCAGATGGTTGCTCTTTGCTCCCTAGGAATATGAAACTGTCTTTCTCTTGAGAAAAGCTACATTCAAAATGAGTAATCAGAAGAGCCAAAGTCCTGGTATTGTCCCATAACAATTAAATACAGTAAAAACACAGCACAGTGTTATGTATTACACACACAGAGCCTGACATTTTCATTGCTCATGTCACCTACAGCTTCAGACTTTCTTCTCCATAAATCAACAAGGGTATTTTTTTTATCCCTTTGAAAAGAAGTCTAAAGGCTATATTTCACAAAAAAATGTGACAGTTGTCACACACTAACCACACATATCTAATAAAAAAGAGATTTTTTTAGTCCACAAGCAAAAATCCAATCCTGAGCCCTGTTTCTGACCATCTTAATAGTTTGAAAACCCAAGCAGGCTAAGTCTCCTGCCACCTAACTTCTGATGTCCAGCCTGTGCTCTCCCACACTATTCCCAATGTTCTGGTTAGCACTGAGAAAGCACCTCTCAGACTGACTTGCCTGTAAGAGCAGAGGCAGCACCTGAAGGATATGGAATAGACTATGTGAGTTGGAAAGGACCTACAACAACCATCTGATCCAACTGCCTGGCCAGTTCAGGGCTGACCAAGTCAAAGCATGCTGCTGAAGGCATTGTCCAAACACCTCTTACACACTGGCACTGTGGGGCACTGACACCTTTCTAGAAGCCTGTTGCACTGTTTGACCATCCTCTCAGAAATGCTCCCCAATGTCCAGTCTAAGCCTCCTCTGGTGCAGCTTTGAGCTATTCCCAGGGACCCTACCACTGGATTCAAGGGAGAATGGATCAGCATCTCCCTCTCCACTTCCCCCTCTCAGGAAGCTGCAGAGAGCAAGGGGGTGGCAACACAACCTCCTTTTCTCTAAACCAGAAAAACAAAAAGTCCTCAGCTGCTCTTCATTGGACATTCCTTCCAGCCCTTTTACCAGGTTTCTTATCCTCTGGATCCATTAAAGGATCCTTCTTAAACTGTGGGGCCTAGAAGTGCATGCTCAAGGTGAGGGAGCACCAACACTGAATACAGAGGGGGGATCACCCTTTTTGATGGGCTGGTTTTGCTGTGTTTGATGCACCCCAGGATGGAATTTGCCCTCTGGGCTGTCAGGGCACACTGCTGAATTCTGCTGAGCTGCTGCCAACCAGCACCCCCAGATCCCTGCTGCTCTCCAGCCACTCTTCTAACACTTTATATTTGTGCCCAGCACTCCTCAATCCCAGATGCAGCATCCAGCTAAATTTCACCTTGCCAAATTGCATCCCATTAATGACAGCCCAATGCTCCAATCCATCCATATCCCTCTTGCAAGGCCTCCTGTCCCTCCAGAGAGCTAACAGCACCTCCCACTGCAGTACTGTCCGTGAATTTGCTAATGGTACAGTCAAATCCTGCATTCAGATCAGTGATAAATAAACTGAACAAGCCTGGAGCTGAACCCTGAGGAATGCTGCTGGTGAATGGTTGACAGCCAGATAAAGCCATTCACCACAATCCTTTAAGCTCTGCCCTTCAGCCAGTTCTTCACCCAGCAAAACAGAAACCCCTCATCCCACAGCTGGTCAGCTTGTCCAGAACGATCCTGTGAAAGTATCAGCACCAAATATCTTACTAAAATCCAGTAAAATTACACATCCCCTGCCTTTCCTTCATCCATTAGGCAGGTGACCTTACCATACAAAGAGATCCAATTAAACAGGACTTTCCCTTTGTGAAACCATGTTCACTGTACCTGATGACTGCATTATTCTTTAAGTGCCTTTCAAAACCACCCAGTATAATTTTCTCCATAGACTAACTAACCCTAACTAACTAACTTTTCCTTCCAGGAAAAGGTTAGACTAACAGGTCTGCAGTCCCCTGGGTTTTCCCTCCTGCCCTTTTTGTAGATTGAAATAGTAAAGCAAATTAAAGCCCATAGATCATAATCTGATCTCAACATTGAATGTGCTAGGGTGCAATCCCTATCACAAGGAAGATCTAAGTGGCAGCATACAGGATTGGAGTCTCACTTTTTACCTAGATCTACTTCACAAAGGGTCTTTATATCCATATTTTAAGCCCTGTTTCACTTTCTCAGTGCCACCTGCACCCACAGTGATACTGCATTTAAATTTTCAACTCGCAAGACAAGGCTTGAAACTCACCTTCCTCCATACTGAGTGGGAGGTTTTTTCCTGCTGGAAACAGATAAATGTATCAAAATCAAAGTATAATCTGAATTTCCACTGAACAACACATTTTTTCCCCTTGGATTTTGACTTTAGTTAAAAGCTAATCTTGTAAAACGTAATTTTTAAAGCATTATTGTAATTCAACATCATGAAAGATAAAATCATTAAGGTTGAAAAAGACCTCCAAGATCATCAAGTGACCTCATAACAGCCAGAGAGGGACTCTTTGTCAGGAACTGTGGTGACAGGACAAGGAGTAGTAACAAAATAATTTCAAAATTGAAAGAGGGAAAATTTAGGTTAGGTATTAGAAGAAATTTTTTACCATGAGTGTGGTGAAACACTGGCACAGGTTGATTAGGGAGCTTATGGATTTGCCAACCCTGGAAGTGTTCAAATCCAGACTGCATAAGGTCTTGAGCAGCCTGATCTAGCCCATGACAGGGGTGGAGACCAGGTGATCCTTAAGGTCCATTCCAACTCCACAACATCCTGTGCTTCTATGTCAAATATTCTATGAATCATTGTCAACTAAACCACAGCACTAAGTGCTGCCTCTAGCCATTCCTTGAACACTTCCAGGAATGGTGACTCCATCACTTCTCTGGGGAGCCCTTGCCAATGCCTGGCCACCCCTTCAGTGAAAAAATTCTTCCTGATGTCCAATCTGAACCTGTCCTGGCACAGCTTGAGGCCATTCCCTCTCATCTGGTCACTGATTGCCTGGGAGAAGAGGCTGACCCTCACCTGACTGCAGCCCCTTCCAGGTTCCATCCCTTTCTTACACGTGGGGATAGCCCCAGGAAACACATCTGTCACTGTCCTTGGTGGAGCTATGCAGTGGCAAATCTGGGGTTTGTAGGCAAACCTCTCATTGCAGAGGTTTTAGAAATCTGATCTTCAGGGAACATCACAGGCAGAATTAGCAACCTATATCCCTGTTTTTTGAGGCAGATTGTGACTGTTCACTCAGCTTCAGCTCATGGTTTGACTCAACACATTGTTCACTCCCAGGCCTGGCACATGCTGGGAGCAGCATCACTGGCCCAAAGCAAGAGCAACAGGTCCAAGGGACACAGTGGGCAGGGAGAGAAAGGGGCCATCCTGCAGCTGTTCTTACCTGCACTGTGCTATCCCCTGCAGCTCTCACATCCCTGCAAAGTACCTGCCTGGCAGCCCCTTCAAAATCCCCTAACTGGCAGGAACACCATGGACTCAGCTTCCAAGCTGGGAAGTAAAAAGATGTCAGCTTAACCAAACTGACACACACCTAACACAGCAGCAGGACAGCTGAGGCTTGCAAAACAACAAAACCAAAACAAACAAACAAAAAAAATCTCACCTGGAATCATGTTTGCAAACTTAGACCACCATTTCTGCCTGTTCTAGCTCAACAACTTAATCAACCCTTCCAAACTTGTGGTTTGTAATTCTAACCCTCAAAGCACTTTGTGAATACTACAAGACAGAATAGCTTATCTCAACACATTACATCTTTCTCAACACTCATCACTTTTTATTTTCTCAAACTAAATTGGAAACCCCTTCAAACAGGATCAGCATTTGAAGTGAAACATGCTATAAAATATAGAAAAACATTTTCCCACGGAAAGAGGAATGCAATCAATTAAAATTCATTACTTTACACATCTTCACGATATTTGTTTCAACATCTAGATCGTATGGAAATCCTCCCTCTAGCAAAGTCACCTTTGTGGATGCCATTATTTTACCTTAGGAGATAAAAGTAACCTTGCTATACAAAGGCTACTCGTCTGCATTGTTCAAATATGTGTATATGATTTTTGGGCTCCACTGACACCTCAAGCCTCAGAGAGTCTGGTGCTCATTTTGTTCAAAGTCAATGCCACGTGTCTGACAGTTGGTAAATTGAATGTCTCGTTTCCCGGGCAGGATTCCTCCCTTGTTATCTTTCAGTATCCTGAAAAAGATTGCTTTCAAAATTGAACTTGCCAAGTCAACCACTTCCCTCCTGAGCAATCTCCAGAATGTGTGCCTTCCAAGTCGAGGTGTTGTCATTCTTTCCCTCACTTAGGGCACCTTGAGAGTCAATGCAATGTAATAAACCCTGGCAGCCCACTGGCAGTGATGATGGTAACTCATAATGCAATGGAATTGCATAAGCATTGTGCACACATACATCCATGCATATAAGCACACACCTCTGGCTATAAGCCTACAAACACCTGGGGCTGTCATTGCCACTTACAGACCTGGTGTTACCAAATCTCAAATGAAATCAGAAATGTAGACAAAGCATAGCAAAGACCAGGCAGTGAGTTAACTGCATGGCATTTCTGTTGCAAAGCCTAAGATTTAAGATTCACACAGCAGCTTCTGCACCATCCAGAACACTGAGCAATACTGAATGGGGCAAATGCAAGAGCTGGCACCTGCTGGTACTCTGTAGGCATTCAAGCCCACACGCAGATTCAGAAAGTTAACTACCTAGTTTTGTGCTCTCTTAGGGAAGTACAAGTTTAAACAACAGTTAAAGGTTAAGAAATCGCATACACAGCTTCACTGAAACCCAGATATGAGCCAAAGAATTTCAAATTGTCTAGAGACTGAGCAGCACTATCTAAAAGTGAGCAGCTAGCTTGTGGAGGGTACCCAAGAGACTGACAGAACCTGTAGGAAGCTTTTCCTTCACTCCTTCAGGGAACCTGACTATGCCCAAACAGCTCATCACACCAACAACTGTAGGTGGACAGGGATGAACAGGAGATTCACCCTGGGAGGGAACCAAACCCACTCCAACCAACAGATAGGAATAAATACTATAACAGCACAGCAGCTCTGCAACTGTGTCCATCTAATCAGACAGAATATACTATCTGGAATTGGATTTTCTTTCATTCTCAGGGCTTTCCCAAGAAGCTAATACTGGACAGGAGAGAAGGATTTGCAAAGAAACCTAATGCAACAAGTCATTAAAAATTAGCAAACATCATTTTCTTGGTAGCAAAGTAGATATAACAGCAGAATACTTGCTCCTCACAGTCCCAGCTTGTGAGGTGTTTCATATTGGGAAGGGTCTCAGCTGGCTCAGCCATGCCCAAATTCAGGCTTCACCAGACTCCTAGAGGCATTTCCTGCAGAGCATCTTTGTACTTGCTGCATTCTACACAGCACTAGGAGATGCTGGAGATCTTCTCACTTGGAAAGCAATTCTTCTAAATTGGAAAGAAGGCACAACACCTTCCCATCATGCTGTCACATTGGATTTTGAACTCTTTTTGACACTAGATTGTGTCAAAAAGGAAATAAAAATAAAAACGCAAATTGACAGCTTCTGCAAAGCTTGAGAACTTTGTTTGAACTCAATTAATCTGGTTTAGAAACTATTCTCTAACACCATCTGACATGCAGCAAGGAACAGAGGTTCTCAAAAGGAAAGTGGCTGCTGCCAAAGTCGGCCTCTGCTCCTCTTTTTTAGAGGCACAAAACATAATGGAAAAAAAAAAAAAAAAAAAAGTAATACATCCAGAAACCATTAGGGGTATGAGAGACCACTGTACTCAAGGATTCTAAGAAATGAACATTGTGTTTCCACACTCTTCTAGAGAAATAGAGATACGTGTACAAACACATGACAAATACAAATATATTATGAAGATAATAAGCTGTCTTATACAGATTTCTGCTCAATGTTTGCTTGACTACAAGTAAGGCTGTAAACCATCTTGACATTTTTCCAGATGTGATATTGAATTGGTTAAAAATTGGTTTTGTCACAACGAGCTCTGTCACAGATTTCCCACAGAACAAGGAGGCAAGAGAGAATGCTTGGAGTCCTCTCTGTTCAGAGTGACTGATCTTCATGAGCCTGTTTTTCTGTATCCTTGTACTACTAAATGTATTTCTGCTAATGCACCTCTAATGATGTGTCCCAAAGATTTTAAAGGAGGTGGTTCAGCAGCAGGTGGCAGCTCCATGGGCTTTGCTGATTTCTTTTGCCCACATACATTAGGTAAGAGCAGAAAAACTACATCCTCCTATACATGTTTTATCCTTTCTAACAGACACCATAAGAGAGCTTTCCCATGCATGGAGAGACTTATTAGCAGGGATAGCTGAAATTAAAGACTCCTTGATAAAGAATCTGGCCATCCTCTTCTGTCATTCCCATTAAGATCTACTGCCCTCCTTGGGCTTTGCTGGTATGCCACCTCATGTTAACCTTGGCAATAAATACTACTAAAATTACAGAGATTTCCCATTGTTATCAGACAATAAACACTATTAGTTATGTCTTTGCCAAGGCAAGGGGCAGAGGAGCCCTGATCAGCCAGTGCATGTCAATGCCTGTGAGGATATTGCAATTTAAGTCCAAGGGCTTGCCAGATGTACATCAAGGGGCGTGGCTAACATCTGTCAGGAGAATCTCCATTTTTCTATCCATTCAAATTCATAACAGAACTGAACAATAGAAGAATTACTCTTACTTAGCAAGACTTTATTACTCAAAGCACTTTGGAGAACACTCTTTATACCTATGGAAAGCTTCATAACATGCTTGCAGCCTATTTTCTATATTTAGACTTTAATACTGCAACTTGTGCAGGAATACTACCAAAAAAAGAGGTCAGGAGCTGTTAAACCAAATTTCATTCGCTGTCATTTATCATATCAGGCTGCTGTTCAAACAGCAATATGAAATCAAGCTTGTTGAAATTAATCCATATGAAAAATGCCTATTTCCTGTCTCTGCTTCAATTTTATAGTGACATGTCTGCCCTTATTAGATTTAGTACCTGATGAAGTCAAAAGAAAGAAATTCAAAAATGGCAAATAATATCTAAATCTGTGCCAAAGACATGTCTAGAAATACTAACTAAAAGGCTGCCTAAACTCCAAAACCCAGGACAACCCAAATATCTTCCACTTGCACATTATGAAATTTTTTTAAAATACTGTGAAGCTCTCTTCAGTCCTTCAGAAAGTTTCTATCAAACTATAAAGTAATAGATAGAATTATTTGGCAAAATTAACAAAAAAAGCCCCCTTGTTCTCAGTACACAAGAAGTATTATTCAGTTGATAGGAAGGAATTGTGCAGATTTAACCTCAAACAAAATTTCAAACAGCTCTCTAACAACAGAAAGACATGATGAGACTGAGGCTGTAAACAGATCTTGCACCTTCAAAAACCACTACAAACAGCATCAACACACTTTCAGAAAGGACAAGCTTAAATTATTAAATTAATAGAAGTGTAATATACCCTTGGCCTATGAAAAGGACTTCCAGAATGCCAAATTCCTTTGATAATTCCACTGGCGTAACTAGTTTATAAATTCATGATATGGACTAGATGACTCACTCTTAACCTACCCTTAGTGTCCTCATACTGAAAACTCTTAAGACCATGATCAGATGAGAGCAGCTTTCATAATTATGACAGTCAGCATGAAGAGCAGGGGGTGGTGAGTAAATTAAACTTTAGCTACAATTTTCCAGTCATATCAGGAGCTGGTATAAAATTGCAGCACTCTATTAAGGCTGTAGTTCCACGTAATTATTTTTACTAACTGCACATCTGATTTATGAGAGCTAACTCTCCCTCCCAGCACTGATCTCCTCACAGCAGAGTCCACTTCCACCTTACTTAAGCTGACTCAGTTACTCTCAATGCCATGCTCTAAACTAGAGCTGTGGAATCATGCTGATAAAATAATGTAAACATAAACAAGTGAAACTTTAATGAAGCTACAGCAGCTTCACCAGTTTTGAATCTAACCCTCTGCTCTTCATGAGCTGTAACTACTTCTTGATTTTGGGAGTGTATTTGTGTTTCTGTCCTTTGTGTCTAAGCACTGACTGCAGGGAGACAGTGACATTGAAACAGAACATCATATTCATCAGCTGCCCACTGGGTGCAAAGCGCTGGGGTTATTTTGGTCAGTCTAATATAAGTATCACACTTCCCCCTTAGCATGAATGAAAGGTGAGGGTGAACTCAGATGCTTGAAGATAGTTTTAAACATACTGGAAATAGCTGATTTATCACACCAAATTTCTGTGAACTTCATCCAAACAATAATGAAACTGTAAGGTCCACAGAGGTGAACAGCAGTTTTTTTTCCAATTTTAAATATTGCTACTCTGCCCTCAGCCTTGGCTACAGCACAGTTGAGCCCTGCACTCCTTCTTTGGGAACCTTGGAGAGAGCTGCTTTGGGGCTTTTTTGGGGGCTGAGACTCTACCAGCTGAGCTGCAGCATCAATCCTGGAGTGACAGCAGAGCTCACACATTCAGCAGCTCATGCCTTTGGACGAGCACAAATAATTCACAGGCCGGTGGGTGACTTTGACAGATGGCAACCTCTGAGTGATGAGGGCCAAGCTCTCTGCTGAAGTGAACAGGGACAGCATGGCAGGAGAGCCAGGGAAGCAGGGAGCCCAGCCTATCCAAAGTCACAGAGCAATTCCTGTATATTAACAACTACTCATTTTCATTTCATCACAACCTTACGGCCTCTCCCTGCTTCCACTCCCTTTACTTCTAATTTTCTCTCCTTCAGTATTCTCTTCTCTTGCCTTTTTCCAGTCTTTTCCATTAGATACATCTCATCCCCTCATGTATCACTTCATGGGATGCACTGACCTCCTCCTCTCATTTTCTGAGCCAAATATCCTTGACTGACTTAAGAGATGTTTCCACATTTAAACTCTACAGTTATGAAAGAGATGGTGGCAAAGGGTGGGAGGTTTGTGGAGTCAGCACACAGATACACAGTGCACAGTTTCAATCTGTGGTAACACGTTTTTAGACGGAGCATCAAGAAGACTGTTTGCTTCTGCTAGTTTAAATTAAATGAAAGGCCACAATTCTGAACCTGACTCATTACTGGGCACAGTCTGAGCTACTTTAGGCAAGCAGTGAGGTGCAGAAGCAATACCAGCTGTAATCACTGTAGGTCCTGATATGCTTAGAAATTAATCAAAGCAGTTACTGCAGAATACCTTCAAGTGATTTCAAGAGTTCAATTTCTACATAGACACTCTTACCCCAGAAAAAATGTCCTCATAGGGGATAATATCTATATAATTAAAGTAGCTTATTTTAGGAAAAGTCCAGGAACAGACAGACCTTAGGATTTGGCTGATCACACTGTGAAAACTTTCCAATCCAATTCACTTTCCCTACAGCATTGTTCATTTTGTTTCAACTTCATTTCAAGTCTTTACAGGCTACTTAGGTCACTTCCACCACAACCTGTGATCTTACACAAGAAACCAGAAAAGGAAAAGTACCCACTGCATAGAGGAGAAATGGGGATAGGGATAGGCAGGGCTATAGAATACAGCATTTCCACATGCAGCAATCAGCCAAAACAACCTGTGGGTTGAAACCAGAGGGAGGTCTCTCGTCACACCAGGCAAGGAGTTAATGTACAAAGCTGTAACACAGTGCTACTCTACACCAAGCAAGCAGAAGACAGGGTGTGCTCCAGGATAATACTGTTTTAATCTCTCTTTTTTCCAAGTTGACCTGAGTTTGACTGAAGGAGACGGGTGTGAAGTTTGTTTCAAATCTCTTTAAATAAATGAAAGTCTTTGAATTGAAAAGACGGTGGATCAGGGCTTTTGTGTGGCTCCTGTCCCTCACTGTGAGACTACACCCAACAGCCAAGAAACAAAAAGACAGGTTCTGCCTCCTTACTACCTTGCCCCTCTTCTCTGTGCCTGATGAAGTCCTGGTCAAACTGAGGGGGAGAAGAGCTTACCTGCTGTTGTAACAGAAGGAAAACATCACATCTTATGCTTATAAAACCTATTAATTTGAGCACTACTGAGAAACTCAAATTAGTAATTGCCATTTTCTTTTAAACAAGATGGGCTTCACAGTGAAGAAAGGAAGAATTAAGTTGCACTGCTAACCATCTTGCAGGACTTGTTTTTCCACCCAATTTGTTTCCACCATAGAGTGTGCTTTGTGCACACTTCTCTGTTCAGAGCACAGAGCTTTTTTTCCTTCACTTTTCCTGAACTCCAGGAAAGATTCCCCACCATCACAATCTCCCTAGGTTACATTGCAGAGCTCCAGAGGGCAAACAACTGCTGATCCAAAGCATTCTCTCAGACCTCTTGCTATATATCCATTCATAAGGAGTTCAGCAGGAAAAAAGAATCCAGTGATATCACTGACAGTATGGCACAATTCACCACAGAAGACACACAAAACGTGTAAAAAATAGAGGTAAAAGATTTTTTTCTGAAATACTAACTAAAGGGCTGCCAAAACTCCAAAACCCAGGACAACCCAAGTATCTTCCACTTGCACATTATGAAGCCACTTAACTGCCTTTGGTAACACATGCAATGCTTGAAAAAACATCATGTCAGAAATCCTAGCATTTTCCAAATGCATTACACCCACTAGCATCACCTTTGTGACCTTTTCTCTTGGGGGTCTCTAGGGAGATTAAAGACCAGCTTGCAGCTACACCACTATGTGTATTAGTGGCTACAAACCCAGCTCAGACCCAAGTGCTCCTTTTAGTGCTCTCCACATTGTATCTTCACAGCCAAATATTTTCAAAAGAGCCCATCACTCAAATTTTCAGAGGAGCTCTGGTGCACCACTGAAGGAGCTGAAGAGGGGAAGAGCTGTTAAAAACGTGCTTGGAGCTTTGCTGCCTGTGATGACACCAAAGGTCAGATTTTTTCAGCACCAAAAGGACATACAGCATCCTAAGCACCCGGAAAACAGAACCACGCATTTAAGAAATCAGGAACTGAGTTGGTGACTTTTACCTCATTCTTCTGTAAGCATTAAATACAACCTAAATGAGAAAGCAAATATTCAGTACCATCTCTGACCACATGAAGTTGTTCCTGTTTTTAGTCTCTTTACCCACTCTGAGCCAATCTTGTCACCATTGCTTTCAGAAGCCTGATTTTATCTTTTTATCACTGCAGCTACAAGGCAGCTGACTGCAAGGAACATGTCTGTAATGAAATCAGTTGACCCAGAAAAGAAGTGCTAACACCAGCCTAGATTAAAAAACAAGTACAAGTAGATGTTCTCTCTGACTGCAGGCAGTCCATGCTAAAATGCTGGAGCAATACAGGCACTGTAAAAGAAAGTCCCCTGAATCTGCCCATATGCCAGGTTGCTAAGCTTTCCTAAATATTCCACAGACTTAAGCATGTGGGTAGTCAAAATAATGTAATTAAAATAAGCAAGAGTGCAATTACCTTTGCTATAAGAAGGCCTAAAGTTTTCTATTATTTTATCCTCAAAAAGCAAAAGCTTTCTTAGATGTATTTTTCAAACAAAGCAATTTACTTTCTCAGGCTTCAGCTTTTTAAAAATGTGGGTATTGTTCACTGACACAGAACTTGCTTAATAATACATGTCTGCTCTACTTACTTGTTTCATTTACCTTACAGTTTTTTCTAATATGAGGAAAGCTCCTTCTTGAAAAGAGAGATTCTTTATGTGCCAAGCCCAGGTTTACCAGACTCCAAAAACATGTGTAGCAGCACATGTCTTCATCCAGGCTTCTATTAATCAGATGTTTTTTATCTTCTCTGACTTGAAATGGTATGCAAAGTGAAATAGTGCTCTCACACACAGAAGACTGCAAATCCACCTCAACTGGTTTTCCCTGCTTATCAGACTCCAGGCTTTCTCCTAGCCTGTCAATAAATCCCTCCTACTCACAGTGTCTTCCAAAGATCATAGTAAGATCAAATATTTATCTTGCATTCCCCAATGGAGAGTGTGTGTGCACACATGAAGTTGGAATCAGGAAATCATGAAGCAAAGAAGACTGGACACCAGAACAGCCATACAAAAATCACCCAAAGCTATTAAATTTAAGAGCTTTCAGCTGCTGCCAAGCATGTCTGGGACTAGCTGAGGAAGAAAGAAGTTCAGTTTAAAATGGTTCTAATTCCTCCAGGTAAAAGGGGTTTTTGTTAACATACTGCAGTTACCATTATAGCTCACATTGCCAACAGTATACATCAGCAGTGACACCCATGAATATTTTAAATTACACCTGTCCTACTGTTCACAGCTATGTGTGCTCTGGGAGCAGGAACCCAGCTTCAGTCCAGCCTGCTCCTTTCCTGCACTGCTTGTTCATGCTGACTGCAGACACAGGGCTCTTGGCAGTGCCACAGGAAGACAAAGCTCAACCTCAATCTCCTGTTTGAGAGGTAAGGTGTGTGGGGCTTCAAACTGCTTTGTAGGATTGAAGAATAAGCAGCTTACCACAGAGGGTCTGGGATACTGTCTGTAGTCAAATTCAACCCTCTTGAGCACAAGGCCAGAATTCTTCTTTACTGCAGAGCTGACACTCCAGTCTGAGAGTTCGTATTTCATAGTAAAAAAGTAATGAAAGGAGCTCCCATATTTCCTGGTTAACATTTCAGCCTTCTAAAGGGTAATAAACCAATATCTCCCTACAACAACAGATAAGTCAGACAAATAAAATGTCAAACTACTTTAGAAATAAGCTAGTCAAGATAATAGAATGAATCTCTTGAGTAGCCATTAATAGCATTTGGGAAAGATGATTCCAGAGGACAAATGATATCTAACACAAAAGGATGTGCTATTTTTGTATCTCCCCTTTAAAATTAATTTAGTGCTGACAGGAAGATACCTGCTTAATATCTAAAACCTTCCCCACATCCTTAGGAGGAATGATACCACTAACAGCTCTATGAAAAAACCCAAAGCAGAGGCTGCATGGTCAGACAGAGGGAGCCCTGTGCTGAGACTCAAGGCCAGGATGTTTATCCCAGATCTCCTGCCAGCCAAGTGACCATGGGGCAAACTGCTTTCCCTACCACATATCTGCAGTGTGAAGTTATCACATACTTCACAAAATATTGAGATGCATCAGCACAAAGCGTGCTGCAAGAACTCTGTGTTTTTATTACCACCAAATTCCCTAGCTGCACAACTAACATAAAGGGAATAAAAACTCACTATCAACCAAATAAGCAGCTAAGTTGTGAGTAAAACAGCAATATGGGATACAGACATACTTATTTGCTTGCATTGCTTCCTGTGAAATAACAGTAAGAGCCCATACTAACACTGACTCAGCGTCACAAAACAAGAATGTATCAGCTAGACCTAACTTTTCCTATTGTGCTCTCTGAATGACTTGCCATTATCACTCTAATACAGCATGAAAAATACTCACTCTTCAGCCTCTATTTTTTGATTAACCAGGTGCTCTGGGAATTTCTGTCTATCCCCATTTGTAATTGCAAGTTGTTATTGCCATTTTCAATGTGACTTGCTGGCAATTAAATCTATTTGGAAAGAAAGAAACTTTTTTTTCCTGCCATAGAAATGGCTTACTTATTTTTAAAAATAAACCAGATCTATTAGGTTAAAAAGCTAATTCTGATTTTTCCTTCTGCATAGTTTTGATTAAGTTTCCACACTTTCCATTGGTTCTCAAAAGAACTGAACAAATTCACCATCTCTCATAAGGCAAGTGGGAACTTTGGAGAAGTTTCCAGTATGATAATGAAAGCTCTTGCAGTAAGTCTTTCATAATACCAGTTATCCTCAGCATACCCAGCCCTCTGAGCTGGAAGGCAGAGATGGGGAGCAGAATGAAGCCCTCATAATCCAGGAGAAAATGCTCAGTGACCTGCTACACATCTAGACATGCACAAGACACACACAGAGGCCCTGGTAGGATCCACCCAAGGGCACTGAGGAGCTGCTGGAAGAGTTTGAGCCACTTCCAATCATTTGTCAGCTGTCCTGCTGAACTGGGGGGCCCAGCTGGCTGAAGTCAGAAGCTGTGCTGCCCATCTACAGAAGGGTCAGGAGGAGGATTTGGGGAACTACAGACCTGCCAGCCTGACCTTGGTGCCAGGGAAGGTCATGGAGCAGATTGTCTTCAGTGCCAGCCTGTGGCACATCCTGGACAGCCAGGGGATCAGGCCTGGCCAGGAGGGGTTTGGGAAAGGCAGCTGGGAGGCTGCTTGACCAACCTGATCTCCTTCTATGACAAGGTGATCTGTCTAGTGGATGATGGAAAGGCTGTGGATGTGTCTACATGGACTTTAGTAAAGCCTTTGACACTGCTTCCCACAGGAGGAGCTGTCTGCTCCTGGCTTTGGGTGGGTGCATTGCTCACTGGGCAAAAACCTGGATGGATGGCTGGGCCCAGAGGGGGTGGTGAGTGGTAGGGAACAAGTGACAGGATGAGAGGAAATGGCCTAAAGTTGCACCAGGACAGGTTTAGATTAGAGATCAGGAAAAACCTCTTCACTTAAAGGGTGGACAGGCTTTGGAAGAGACTGCCCAGGGAAGTGCTGCAATCATCACCCCTGGAAGTCTCAAAAAACATGTGGATGAGGCACCCCAAGTGACATTAACATGGTGGTGCCAGGTTAATGGTTGGGCTAGATGCTCATAAAGGTCTCTTCCAACCTTAACAATCCTATGAGTCTAAGTGCTGGGGGATGCAATAAGCAAATCCCCAGCTGATGGGCTGAGGAAGGCATTTCTGAGGACTCTTGCACAATGCAGTTCTCCCCTTGGCTGAGGCACACACAAATGAGCAGCAAGAAACTCTTGGTTTGCAAATCTTTTCCCTGGTCTCAGATTCCTGATCCTTTGCTAAAAATTTGGGCTAAAATCAGAGTTTCACCTTCAGGACTTCCATTGCCATTTATAGCTGGAAAAGTGCTTCTCAGAGTGAGATTTTTTCACTTCTTATTGATTACTGCTGTCAAAGGAGCCTGTAGGTTTTCTCCATCCTGTCAGCCCTAAGGTGTTTAGTATGGCAATCCAGCCTCCTTGCCAGCAGTGAGGCAAGAAGCAGGAAGAGCTAAAGAAAAACAAACACTGGCAGGGAAAGTGAAGCATTATTCCTCTCCATGACTCCACTCCTAACATCAGGCATGCAGGTAGGAAGCCTTTTCATGGCACAAAGATCCTTTTAAATTCCTCAGAATCTACAACCTGACAGCTTCTGGTCTAGACTCCTTGTCTGTGTGCAAGTACTACCCTGACACAGGCAGCCTTTCCCCCTCTTTGTGTCAGTGAAAGGAACAGCACTGTGTGCCATTTTTCCACAAGGTCATCACCTTGTCTGCACAGCAGAAGTGACTATTCTGGTTAAATCTCACCTCCCAGTGACAGTACAACTGAGATAACAATTCACACTACCTGATTTCCATGGTGAAGTACTACCTGGGAAACTCACATTTCCTTTGTATGAAGTACAAACACTTACTATATGAATAATCAAACACATTCACTGTCAGCCCAAACAGATGCCCCCAGCACTCATGCACCACGTTTACCCAAAAGGCCCTACACCAGAAAAAAAGCACTTGTCCTTATTCTGAAAAGACCAGCTTAAAGACTCAATATAAAGAATTTCTACAGAAGAACAGATTTTGCTTGATTTTTTTTTCCCCCTGCACACTTTATACAGCAGTTCTGTGCACAATGCTGTAAGGATGAGAAGTAAACATGAGCTTAAGAGCTGTATCCTCCAAATCATACAGTCATCCTGTGTGAATATTTACCATAACAAAGAAAAAAACTTCCCACTCTTCTTCAAACCTTACCTGGAAGCTCTGCTGAGTTAAATATATAACAATACAAAACCAACAAAATCACTAACAATTCATAAAATCAGGTCAGTCCAACTGCTGAAGGTTTCTGTTTACTGCATTTCCTTGGCCTAAACCTGTAATTCAGTTTGAGAGCTGAAAGCAAAGTTGTGAAAGCAAGTTTTGACACAGTAATGTAGAAAATAAAACAAAAAACCCTAATCCAATTAAATACTATATTATTGGGTAAATTATGTCCCCACCACCAACAACTACACGACCTGCTCCATTTAATTGCAAAACCAACATGGACAGAATAGCCCTTTTGAGGGGCCTGTGTAACAAGAGGTACTTTAGTTTTCACAGACAGAATGAAGTGAGAAAAAATAACAAAAAGTTATTTTCTAGCATGAATCACTGAGATTTTATTCACTCAATTTGATTGACACGGGTAAGGTTAAAAATATAGAACAGATCTTAATTCCACTAATATAGCAACTAATATGGAAGTCATAGAGTCAAAGATAAATACAAAACCAAAGAAAATACATTTTAAAAAAAGGGGGAAAAAAACCCACATAACCAAAATAAAGAAACAAACCAACCCCAAATACCATACAACCAAAGCAGTCCAAGACCTAGAGATGTAGGAGCAGGAGGAGGAGGATTGCTGAAAATCAAGCAATGTAAAAATGCTAAGAGACACCACCTTCTTAAGGTGTGAGATTATTCAAATCAAAAGTTGATACCAGTTAACATCAGTGGATTTCAATTCCACTTAACACTATAGACCTTGATCTAATCTTCAATTTACACGTGCTGCAGAATCCACAAACCTACATGGACTTCAATAATCACCTGCAATTGCCAGTGAAAAGGGACACCATGTAATGGTGATTGTTTCTCTGAGTGTCTGCATTAGTCTGCAAATAGTGAGTACTTGCTATTTGCTATCACCTGTATTTTCTTTTAAATTGCAAGCCAGAAATTATTTTTCTGTCTAGATTTCTGACAAAATCTGACTTTGCTCAGGTTGGGACTGGCCACTCTGTCACCTGTAACTGTTTAAAGGAAACCAAAATAGGAAAAATATTTAAATAAAATAAAACAAAGGGGAAAGACTAAGGCTCTATCAAAAAGCTTCACCACTTCAGACATATCCACTTGAAAGTTATTACAGTGTTTTATTTCCAGCTTTAGTCTTCCAGAAGATTCAGAAATATTTTTCCCTACAGGGCTTTAGAAGGGCCTGAACAAAAACACCAATGCATCATCATCTTCCTTCCTGCCTACTTCAGGAGTTGCCCTCTGTAAGATTATCCCAAATATATCTCAGTCTCTCAGCCATTTGTTGCTGAGTGATCAACTATATAGGTACAGCAACTCTGCCAGGTGCTGCAGCACCTCTTTTTTTAATCTGTTTATCTGTCTTTTCCTTCCCACCATCTGTTCTTCTACACCTTCACTGTTTTTATAACATGATTTCCAAGGATTGGACCTGGTTTTTTTCTATTCAAAATATACAGAAATGCAGATTTGGGAGAAAGAATGAAGATCGACAGATTTCATGCATGACTTTGGTACATAGGTTTTTATTTATTATTTTTAATTATTTTTTCTTTAACAGTGAATTCTCATAATATATCAGCATTTGTCATAAATAATTTTTTTTTTTTAAAAGTGATCTGAGAATGAAAGAACACAGTTGTGCTCAGTATTCAGGTAAACAATAACCACAGCATATGAAGTTAGTTTGCCAGTATGAAAAAACAGAGCATCCTGGGCTAACAATTCAATTCCCACTTCAGTCCCCTCATGCAAAGGGCTCAGTACAGTGTCTTTCCAGGCCACCACACCCCAGGGGAAACAAGGAAACACAATCCACATCAGCAGTAAGCAACATCTCCTGGTACCAGTCTGATCCATTATATTAACTGTACTACTTTCTGCAGATTGTCACTTCTCTAAAAAGCCATTCACTGAGGCATACAGTTGAAATGCAATTATCTACTCAGAAAGCTATTTCAAATCAATAAATTAATCACAACTGTTCACGTACCTGCTGGAGGAAAGGGAGCTCTGAGCACTTGATGTGATCCCAGTTGACAAGGTGGCCCCTCTGCAGCCTGCAAACAGGACCTGCAAAACAAGAGCCTGGGTGTCAGGAGTTACACATCTTCTACAAAACACATGGAAAACAGCTCTTTCTAATCGTGCCTTTGGGAAGGACAAAAGAGACCCTCCCTCATTAACTCTGCTAAAACCACTGGACTGAAACCTAATAGAGAAAAGCCTGGCAAGGTGTGACTGTGAAGGGATGGTGCATGAAACCCACAGGTGGCTCCTGAAGTGGTCAGGATGACAGCACCCAGCAATGGCAGCAGGAGCAGAGCAAGGGGGAGACATCACGTTCTAAAGCTGGTGGGATCATGCTCTTCACTCTCAATGGGATTTAGGCTCCTTTCTCCCATGGGCACCTCTGTACATCACACACAGAATGTTTCCACTTAAGTCCTGTTCAAGCACTTCATTAGAGCAGGGAAGCATTATCAATTTCTTTGCATAATGTGCATCCTATTAAACACTGGATCAGATATGAGCACTTCATTCCATTAAATACTGCATCAGATATGAGCACTTCATGGATTTGAGACTCAAAAAGACATGTACATAAATTCTACACATCCAGAATATATAATGTATAAATCCAATACTGGGGAGAGGGGAAGTTTGTTGAAAAAACAGAAAATACAAGAAACTGAAAAGAAAAATTAAAAATCAGATTTCTAAAATCAAAAGGTTTTCATAAAAAAACAGAACATTCAAATTTCAGTCTATTTTAGTTTTTAAGGAAGTTATATTTCTGATCTTTTTTTGTATAAACACTAAAACTTATTTTTCATTTATAGCTTTAAAAGAAAGCAGAGCTCTCCACAAAATCTCATTTATACCGAAATTGAAAAGATTTTATTAAATTTAAACAAAACAAAAAAAATCATCAGTAGAACAGCAAAAGGCATGATTAGTGGGACATTACTGTACAAAAGAATGAAGTAACTGCACACAACACTGGACAAGACAAGGCAGATGGAAAATCAAGCCTCCACCTCAGATCAGGTCATCGTCCACAGGATGCCCTGCATTAAAACTTCACAGAATCTCAGGCTGGTTGAGGTTGGAAGGGAGCCCTGGAGGACATCTGATCCAGCTGCCTGGTTCAAGCAGAGGCACTCAGAGCCTGTAGCCCAGAATTGTATCAGACAGCTTTTCAAGACCTCCAACCACAAGGCTGCACAACCTCTCTGGGCAGCCAGTACCAGCGCTCAATCAGAGTATTCTCCTGATGTTCAGACAGAACTTCCTCTGCTTGTGTTCCTGTCACTGGAAACAGCCTCACTCCAATCTTCTTTATACTCTCCCTTCAGATATTTACAATATTGATAAGATTCCCCCTGAGACTTCTCCTCTAAAAGCTGAATAGTCCCAGCTCTCTCATCTCAGCCCTTCTCCATTACTCATCTTTGTGGCACTTCACTTCATCGTGACAAGGCTCACATACAAATGCACACTGCTTCCCAACTGCACATGAATTCTTGTCAAAGCCCACAGGACACTTGGCAAGTGCAGATGTTAGATCCCCTTCTAATGTGAAGTACCTGGGAATCAACACCCTGACAGTTAGCTACCAGCAGGTTTTAGTAACAAGGTGACATGGTGACACTCCCCTTGCTCCAGGAGCCCAGAGAACTTCAGAAGAAATTATTTACCAAGTGCTATGGCTCTACTCATGCTTCTTATCCCCCATCACCCCAATTATGGACTGGCTGAAAGACTTCAAAGGGAAGGCTTTTAAGTGAAGAATGGCACAAGCAGAATTACAAGTGTTTCTATGCCAATGCAATGACTTCCATAGTTATTAAGGCAGAATTAGCATACTTGGAGTGACAGAAACCATCAGGAATGGACAATTAAGAGTACAGATTAATCCTCAAAGACAAGATGCTTAAAGACCTAATAGCCTGACTGAAACCAGTGAGATCAGAGAGAGATCTAACCCTTTCAAAGGGCCTACAAGGTGTTTGATGCCTCTTTGCCCAGTAGGCTTTCCCTGCCTTTGGTTCAAAGTCATTCAAAAGGGGCGAACTTCAAACACCTGTTTCGAGTGAAGAGGATGACACTGGAGGATGCCCTTTTTCCAATCAGACAAACTCCACAGGAACAAACACAGATGTTCAGCACTCCTGTCTTCTACTCCATGAGAAAAAAAAAAGCCCTGCATGGTCTAATTACTGAATAGATTAAACAGATTAATTAGATTAGACAGTCAGAAGAAATAAGGCCATTCCTTCCCATTTAAGCACACAGTCAGTACAGGAGACGTACCGAGAAGGAAAAAAAATCTATTGCATAAATTAAACAATTCAAGTACAGCACTAGAAGATCTTTCAGGAAAGTAGTGATTCTATATGGGAAAGGAGACTATGAACTATTGATTGCATTAATGTGTCCTTACCCACTCCTGAACACTTCTGCTGCCTAGAACAGCACTACTGTGTCAGGCATGGAGCCTGAAGTGCCATGCAGGACACAAAATGTGCTCCCCTTATTAATGGCATTTATCCAAATTGCATCCATACCACAGGAACAGATTATTCACAACTGGGAAAAAGCATCCAAAGTCTATTTCCCAGCAGCTTTTAAGAAGGACTTTATAGAAGTGAGGTATGAATGGAGATAATCTTGGGAGAGTGCTATGTAGTAAAAGGGACCTCATCAGGACAAATGTGTCTTTATTTTTGTTTCCAGCTTATTAGAAAGAAGATAATCCTATATTTGTTCCAGTTTCAAATAGCAAGCCCAACAAAACCAACAAAAAATTGAGTAAACTTAAAGGTGGAGGAATTGTTCCTACAATGTTTCTGCTTTGTTTCCAAGCCAAAAAATTGCTTGTTATGTTCTGTATCACTTGATATTGCCTGATTTATAATCTTAGAGAGAGAATTTGCTTGAGCTAGTGAACTCTCTTAGAGATCACCACAACTTTAACTCTTTTGCTGTAAATCCTTCTGCATTTTATCACAGTGATCTACATATAAAGATACAAGTGACCAGGCACATAGCCCAGAAATAAATTCTGAATTTTTGCCTGAAGCAGAGGAGAAGCTCTGTTGCCCACCTAACAAAACATATCTATAGGCAACATTACTAAGTTTAAAACTCAATTAATTATAAAATTAAGTAAAATTAATAGAACATAAATCATGATTAAAATCTAAACTATTTCTTCCCTTTTCATTAATCTTTTTGTTCTGTGAACTTTGTTTTTTCCACATCTGCCAGAAAACTAGATAACAAGGAATGTCAGCATCCATTTTGTTGAAAGTGTCTAAAACCATACTGACCCACAAAATATTGACCACAAAGTTCTTTTAACTTTTTCATTTACCTTTCAAAGAATGAAAACTCAAGGTCTATTATTTTGCCATAATCTGGAAGTTCTGCTAGCCCAAGACTGCAAATGTTGATTGTTCACTGAGGTGAACTCATATTATTGCACAGAATAAGCTCAAGGCCAGTGCCATCTTCAGCTTACTTGACATCAATCAAACTGTGACCTTTCAAACTCCTGCTGGATAAGCTCCCTTCAACAAAAAATTAAGCTTCTGAGCTTGAGATTATGTATTCAGCATAACTAGTCCCATTTAAAGCAAAAGGGATGTAACATCAAAAAAATGTTTCTGTCCCCTGCTTTGCTTGGTGTTTGTTTAAATCCTGCCTGTCCTGGAAGGAGGAAAATGCTGTAGATGTTTTAAAAGATTAAATGAGAGTTTATTCAATAGCACTGCATTCAGTACTTTCTTTAATCAAATAAAATAATATCCTAGGAACATACATAGTGGATTTTTTGTATGAAAGTTTCAATAGCATTCTTGAAAATGCATACCCAGTGCTGACACTGAAACATATCCAATCATCTTAGAATCATAAATAATTACTTTAAAAGCCTCATAAAAAGGCAAATTCCTTGCTCCTCAGCAGCCACTCCAACTGATATAAGGAGCTCAGTTTTCAGGGGGAAGAAAAACAGTATCACAAACACCAGCCAGAAATCTGAAGGGCAATGGCAGTATGGCCAACGTTAAACAGATTAGATTAAATAAATTATATTTTCATCATGCCCTAAGTGCAACAAACAGGGCAGTCTGTGTCCTGGGAGGGAAGACATCTCTAGCTCAAGACCTCCCTGCCTTGGTACAGAAGGTTCAGCCTTGGCTGAAATTTGGGACTAAGAGCAGGTCTGAGTCAGCTGCCAAGGACAGCCAGGCAGCTGAAAGGAGTGGGGAACTCTCCAAATGCAGTTTAGAAAATACCTGGATGCCAGCCATGTGAGCCACACTGCCTGCCCTTGCTGCTGCAGAGAAGCTCTAATGAGCACAATCTTTGCAGGTAGGTCTCACCTGAGAGTGTTTTCAAGCAATGAGGATCACATCACACACACAGACACATCTGACACAACAACCAAACAGCCATTACCTCCTCATGTCCCTTGGTGTGTGAGACTCCTTAGCAAAAGAAGCCTTGTCAGAACACGATTTTTTCAAAAATAGTAGCATACTGAAAGGACTCAAAATCAGTATATTTTCCAGGTTTTTTGTGAAGCATTTCTTTTCAGCATTAATTGCATTGTTTTGAAGGGAGAGATGATTGACAAAATACCACCAATAAAGAATCACTAATTCTGACATTTATGTGGAAAAAGTGACTGTCAAAAGAGTGATTTTGGTGTAAGAATTTGATGGCTCATTGATAACACACCACCCCATCCCTGCTGTGTCCATGGAAGAGCCCTGATGGTGCCTTCTGCTGCCTTAGGACAGCATCATCTATAATGCCTGTTACCAAAAGGCAGCTTACAGTCTGGGGTATCAAAAGCCAATTGAATCTGGAATTTCTCAGTGCATGGCATCCTGTAGCTGATTTTTGCCTTCTCATATATCCTCATCTCACTATTTGCAGAGATCCTCAGGGATCACATTGCTCTGCTCTGCATCTCCTGAAGCAACAGAGCAGAAAGAGAAAAGGACTGAATTTTCTTTCTTTCTTTCCCTTGACAGAAATACCTCTACTCCTGACAGGCTGCATGGTATCAGAATGCTGCAGTCAACTATCTGATAAGAAAAGGCAGGAATGATGAGCTTCACAGCCTCCCAAATCCAACACAGACATCTAAATATGTTATCCTTTGCACTGCATATTAGCCTGGCACAGAAATTGTTTGTGTCAATGCTGTATACAGATTGTTCACAAGTAAATCAGATTAGAGCCAAGGCTGGGAAAGCTCATTCCCCAAATAATAAATTCCAGCAGCTCAAGCAGAGATCAGTACCACAGAGAATAGGGCAGCACTGATTGACAAGAAGTCACCCAGCTTCACCCTCAAGCAAATCATGTAGCTGAGGTATTCCAGAGAATAAATCCCTATTTGATCTTCTCATATTTTCTCATCAGATACAATTTAGCAACAAGTATGCCTAAACTGTCCAGAAGTCAGCACAGTCCTGAGGAAAACAAAACCTTACATCAGGCTTCTGAAGGTTGCAGGACCAGATACAGAAATGAGACTACAAGAAGTGAGGATATTGCTGCCATCCTCAGAGACACAGCAGACTGCAGAAAAATGGCAAGGGCCTTTTGCAACACATTTCAACTTCAACACCTGAAATCAGATTATAAAATGTCAAGGCAATTCAATCTTTTGCTTACGAAGAGCAAGCCATTTATCTAAAGCACACTTGAGGGGCTTTGATCTTATCTGATTCTTAGAAGACATTTAAAATAACAGGACAGGCAAGGTAAATTCTGTATTCCAGCATATGACTCCAGACCTCTGAGAGCAGGGACAGTTTTACAGGTGAGAACAAGGAGGAAATTAGTGTAGGCTCACACCTGCCCTCCTCTCTAGCTTCCACTGACAACCAAACTACTGAGGTTCAGCCCTAACAGCAGCAGTGGCAAGGACAAAATTAACAGGAATTCATTGATTGTCAGTCCCCCAATATCCAGCACTGCTGCTGGCAGCAGTTCCCAGGGAATTCCTCAGATACAAGACACTGAAATGGAGAAGTTCTGATGCTTTCTGCTTGTGCCTGGGTACACCTTTCTGGCTGGGCTCTGCTCAGCAAGATTGGTGATCAAGACTTCATCCTGTCCCAGCTATGCCTGCTTCAGTTGGGCTTTCTTTGCTCTGGGACTAGACAGAAGTATTTAAAACACAGAAAATTTCAACACATGGTTGAATGTACATTTTTCAATGCTGTTCCAGTACCATGCCAGAGATGAACACATTCCTTCCTGTGAAGACACACAACACTCACAAACGAACACTGAGGTAAATTCAAATAAAGGAGGTTTTGTCATTTGCTTGGCTTTCATAAAGTTTTTCTGGTTTCAGGCTGGCATTTCAGGTGGTTAAAAAAAAACACAAAAAAATAGAGGAAAAAAATCCCTGCCAAGAACAACCAAAGTCTTGGTGAGAAAATATTCATCTCAGGAATAACTCATTTATTTCTATGGAGTTGCAATGAAGCTCAAACCCTTGGGCTTTCCCTTTGTGCCTGGTTCTCTACCTCCCTGACCTAAACTGCAACACCCAGCCTGACCTTGGACCTGCCTCAGCTCCAAGAACTGATCACTGCACTTTGGGCTCTAACTATAACCTCAAAGAAGTATAAAAAGCTTTTAGCACAAGTCTATTCACAGCCATGCACACTGCAAGATGATCCCTTTTCATTTGAGCTGTTCAGTAGCAATATTTTCCAATGCTTTCTTCTTTGCCACAAAGTAAATAATTGAAAATTCTACAACAAACCCACAGCAGTTAAATTGCCCACTCACCTTTCTCTATTATCTAATTTGCATTAATTACTTTCAGCTTAATGGAAGCAATTATTTAATTAGTACAAACTGGTGGTTATGTACATACTCCTGTTGAAACATTTTGGGTTGCACACAGTCCAATTACCTGCTGAATTGCACAGCACCTGATCACAAAGTTATTCTAAGTTCAACAGAAAACTCTCTAGACAGTACATAGCTTTTATTTTCAAAAAGCTGTGATGCCAGAGGAATGAAACTCAGAGGGTTAACAGCTTTGAAACATCCACCCTTCCATTAAATGAGTTTAACTGGTTCAAAAATCACTAAATTATTCCCCACCATTCTCACCAATATTAATATGTGACTGCTACTGATATGTAGATTGTAGGGCACAGGGGGAGAACCCCACTTCGCTGAGAGTTCATGCACATTAACATTTTAAACAAGTACACATCTGGATGGCATCCACAAAAGGCAGGAGGAAGAAGGCTGCCCTACGTTTCATTTTTGAATTTAAGACACTTCAGGTATTTGCCTAAGGACACTTAATGAATTTTGTCTAGGAATTGTTTTAAATAATGTCTTTAAATACACATTTCTCCCATGCCATAAAGACCATTATGCCTGGAAAGTTTATGAAGACAGACACAGTTTAAAAACATTGTCTTGAAAAACAGCTATCTCATGTGAAGAACAGAAACAAGAATGAAAAGCTGAGACTTTATCCAGCTGGAATTCAGATTGCCACCAAAGAGAATGGTCACTCTTAGGGATCACATAGTGGTCAGAAAAAAAAAAAAATTAAGTACTTCAAATGTGAAGGTTCTCATGGAAAGCCCAAGATATTTATCAAAATCTTCTGCTTACCCCCAAAGAATTTATAACCAGATCACAAGACACAGCCTTAACCTATTTACAAGCAGAACAAATCCACATGTGATGCTGATGCTCCTGCCACCCTCCCACAAGGATGGATCACAGCACACAATGTGCAGAGCTGCTACAGGCCTCCTGAGGGACTTAAGAACTGTGGCAAATATACCCAGACCTCATTTGTTAGAGGGCTGCAAGTCAGCTGAGGATGAAATGAGAAGGGACTGACAAAGTTTAAAAGTTCATGGGTCTTGCTCTGCAAAGCAACTGCTCACACCTCACTGGTAATTTCTCATTGGCACTGAGTGTTTGCTCTCTGAGAGCACTCAGTCATTTTGCACCATACACAGAAGTCCCAGCCCAATACCAAAGGGCTCCCTTTTCTTCTTTTTCTCATCTTCTCCTTAATTAAAATGATTTCCAGGAATGAGCAGGCCCCTGCATGTTTGTTTTAAACAGCAACTTCTTTACTTTCCCACTAAAATTATAGAAGTATATGAAGCTTAAGTGCCATTCTGCACAGAGGGTGCTGAAAAATTAAAATCCTTTTCTTCATTGGAATGAGCCCAAAACATTGTCAAGCCAACTGTGGTTCTAAAGATGCAGGCAAGATAAATTAAACAACATAATCTACACTTTAACAAACTACAGATATATCAAACTTCCAGATAATTGACTAACAAATCACTGACAATCAGAGAAATGAAGGCAAGAATACAGAAATTTCCTCTCTCACTTCCTATCACCTTCACCAGCATATCCTCTAATGACCCCAGCTTTTTATTTTACAGGATATTAAAAAAAAAGAAAGGCAGACAATTCAAAATTTATGAGGAGCCAAGGGACCCTACTGAGTGCCACCTTTCTTGTTTCATTCCTCATGCCACTGGCATAAATTGGGTTTGCAATCTGCCTCACTTAACAGGCCTATGTATCTTGCATTCATATGTCTCCCTGTCTGCTAGCTTTTAATACCATTTACCAACATTCATTTCTTCTCAGCTGCCTTTCTCCCCCCAGGGTTCTCTGTGCAGCCCTAAGGGAACTCAGGAAAATACATTTTCTACTGTTCATGTTCCCAGCTCCTCAGGGCAAGGCACTGCACTCATCCTTCCTCGAGCTGAAGAGGACCAGGTGGGACACTTTCCACCACAGGCTAAAAAGGCTGCTATTTAAACTTGGATGCTTACAGAAGTGACTTGCTGGTACCACCAGAGGCTCAGGAGCACAAAATGAAAGGGTAGCCAAAGCCAAGTTTTTTTCCTGTACAGGAGAGCTGTACACAGGAATCAGAGCAGAAGGGTTGGGGTTTAAGATACAATGACAGTATAAAAATGCAAAAGTGATTTTCTTGGCAGATATTTGTTTCTCATTTCCTGAGTTTTCTGTATATGTTCTACAGCATTTAAATCTAGCTGTTGGAGCCTTAAAAGCACATAGGTACCTAATACAATATTCCAACAAGTTCGTCTAAGAAATGCCTCAAAGCCATTTGACTGAAGGAAGAAGCAGAAACATTTACCATCAGGTGGTCTTCTCAGCTACTGAAATTTGCATCACAGGCATCACCACTCTAGTGCTATTTGCAAAAGCTAAGTCTGCCAGGGCTGAAAATAATATTCAGTAGCAATAAAAAAATTAAAGAAAAAAAAAAGGCAGTAGCTACTGACTATGGCTTGTTGTGAAGGAAAACTTTCTGGATAACAATTTCAATGGTTGAGATTTCCATGGTTGAGATGCCAATTCCTGTGTGGAACCAGTCAAGACTCAGTGCTGGTTAACAGCCAAGAGCCTCCAAGAACACCCATCTATTACAGGGATTTCAACCTCCTGTGTTTTGAAGCAGAGAAAAAAAGAGATTGTAGCAAAACTGAATTGAAAAGTAAGGTGGCAAAGCAAAAGAAAAACTGGAGCTCAAGAGGGGCGATGTGATTTTCTGACATAACCAGGATTTGTGACTCTCTCCTAGGTGGAATATACAGACAAAGATGTGGACAAAGCAGCATATAAAAGTCTAAGGAGAGCAGTACACAAAACTTGTTCTGAGCCACTTTCTAACCCAGAGGCTATCTTAGACTGGGGTTCTGTTCCTTATGATAAGAGAAAATGAGGAAAGATATGGCATGTCCTGGATAATATTTATTCACAATATAATACTTAGAAAATCTTGTTTCCTCAAATAAAAAAAAAAAAAAAAAAAAAAAACAAAACAAAAAAAATTGAACAGCAAAACAACGTTGTTCAGATTCTATTTCACCTTCAACTTTCTTGCCAACCAGTCCTGTACACAAAGATTTCTTGTCAGCCCTTTCTGGACCCCTGGTACAAGTCCTGACTGCTCACAGGCCTTCTTACCAGTACCAAAGATACTTCTTACATTTTTCTTCTCTCTGACATTCTTTCAAATACTCATTCCAGCAACAGATATCAAAACGATAAGGACAGCAGAAGAGAACAACAGCTTACTCTTATCAAATAAGGGGAACAAGGTAGCCTTGGAGAAGTAGATAAGACTAACAAAACAAAAATCATGCAGAATACAAGCAGGATGCCAGCTCAGCTCTGCAAGGCTGACACAGTAGAAGTTATGCAAAACAATGATACTGCAGTTACTCAAAAGCAGGGGTCAAGGGACAGCCCCCTACAAAGGATGCTGGGCACTGAAGACAGACCCCAAAGAACCATATAAGGACGACTGATAGGGGGTGTGACTATGTAAAATAAAGTCATCTCTACACACCAAGTGGGCAGAGAGAGCTAATGAATGTGCAATCAGTGCGAGTGATAAAAGCTCTGCTCCCCAGTGACCCCGCAGTGAGGAATGCCTGCTTTCTAACACTCCAAACTGTGCTAGAAAGTTTCTGCCTGGCCGATTTCGGGGCCATTTCTGGCAGCTCCCAGTGGGACACTCTGCCTGATCTCCCGTGGATCCGAGGGATCTCTGGATCTTCACACCGGCACCAGGACTTTCCTGGAGAAGGCCACAGATCCCCGGACCAGTCTGGGACACAGGTAAGATCCTATTTGATAACAAGGCATTCTTTCAGGAAAAATAAGACTTGTGGCCCTTCCAGGGTATTAGGTGGGTTATTTGATATTCCAGAATTCACTATTTGACTTGGTTTTACCAATTCATATTTGTTTTGTATTTGCTTTGGTATCTGTATTGTGGCATTTTGGGTCTACTATTCAGAGATGGGCAGTGGACAATCTAAAAAGGGTATTTTGAAAAAATCCCCACTTGGCTGCCTTTTGCAACATTGGAAAAAGATTGGAGGCCCCCCCAGGGGGACCAGCAACCAGAGAGAATTTGATTAAGTGTTGTAATCAGCGGTGGCCATTGTACCAATTAGACTCTGGAGAAAAGTGGCCACAAAATGGAACCTTGAATTATAATACACTGTTAAAGTTAATGTTGTTTTTAAGGCAGGAGCAGAAATGGGATGAGGTTATGTATGCTGATATGTTTTTCACTTTACGGAATCATCCTGAATGGCAGAAAGATTGTGGCTTGAATCCAGCCCCCTCAGACCCTCCTGTGCTGGTTCATGAAAAGGAGAATCAAGGAAAATGTAGTTCTCTGTGCAGCATAGGACAAACTTGTTCTAAACATCTCCCCAGCATGAAGGATGATTTAAATGTTATGGTCAGTCCTAGCTGCAGATTGGACGGGGAAACAGAGAAGCAGGCTGCTGAGGCTGATACTATGAGAGAACTGGCATGTAAAGAGGTGGATTTAGCAGGTCTAGAAGAGAAGGGAGAGAGGACAGGGAGGATGTATCGGGGAGCAGAGGGCAAGACAGAAGAGATAGAGAGGATGTATCAAGGAACAGAGGGTTTTAGTCCAACTGCAGAGTCAACTGGAGCTGCACACAGAGAAGTGAGAGCAGCTGCCTTCCATCAGGCTAATGGTATAGATGGTCCAATCACAGCAGAAGTTCCATTTTCAATAACAGACCCTAATAATTGGAAGCTGATGGCTGGCACCTACCGAGATGACCCAGACAAAATAGCAAAAGCATTTGAAATGATGATAAAACTTCAGGATCCGAACTGGAAGGATATAGATGCTATGTTAGAAATGTTGTTTAACAGTACAGAAAGAGAGATGGTTGTAAAAACCAGTAGGAGGTTTGTGGAAGAGCAGATTTTGACAGGCAGCTTGTCAGGTACACTGGACTTTAATTTTCCCACTGTGGATCCCAAGTGGGACCCTAATGTGCCCATGTTTAGAGAGAGATTAAATAGATATCAACAATGGATACTATATGGAATTAGAAATGCCATACCAAAGGCTAGCAATACGTCAAAATTATTTGAAATTAGGCAGGATGGTAAGGAATCACCTAGTGAATTTTTAAATTCCCTGAAAGAAACTGCTCAAAAATATACTAATATTGATCATGAAACAGAGGAAGGAAAAACTCAATTAGCCCCCATATTTGTGGGGCAATCCTCAGATGATATTAGAAGGAAATTACAACAGACTCAGGGACAAGACCAACATGATTTAGGGAAGCTGTTAGATGTTGCTTGGGGAGCTTTTCAGAACAGAGAAAACCAGCAAGAAATAACTAAACAAAAAGCAGTTGGAGTTAATGAAGGAGTTTCTAGAGGAATGGTGCCCACAGGGAAGGGAAGGGGACAAGGATGTGGACAACTTGTGGCTGTCACCAACCAGGACTGAGGGGGACTCAAGGATTCTTCCCTGGCACAACCTCTGCTTACAGCTAAGCTGGGGAACGAGGAGGTAAATGAGGAGGTAGGATTTTTAATAGATACAGGAGCTAGTAACTTAGTGCTAAATACAGTAAGAGGAAACTTGAGTAATGATTTTCTAAAAATCGTTAGTGCAACAGGGAATGGCAAAACTCAGCCATTTTTCAAGCCCATTCATTTTAAATTAGGAAAATAGTGGATGACTCACCAGTTTTTGCATCTACCTAATTTGCCAAAGCCTCTCCTCGAGAGAGAATTTTTCGGAAAAACTAAATGCTGAAATCAAATCTTAAAATTGCAAAATATTGGTTATTATTCCAGAACCTAATTATGTGGAAGCCTCTGTTTTTGCATTACAGCCTCTAAAACTGGACATGATACATCTGCCAGTATCACTTGAGGATGCAGTGATCCTGATCAACTGGGCTGGAGAGGTGCCTGGGTGATCCAAAAGAACAGAGCCTGTAAGACTTAAATTGAAACCTAGAGCAGGACTGGTAAGGCAAAAGCCTTTGAAAATAGAAAATCATAAGGGGTTATAACTCCTCGTGGAAAATTTATAAAATATGGCCTACTGAATGAATGTGAATCCAAATTTAATACCCCTATTTTGCCAGTTAATAATGCAAACTGAAGGAAAGGCTTACCAGTTGGTACAGGACCTTAGAGCTGTACAGTAGAAAAGACAGTAGAAAATATACATCCAGTAGAAATCCTTATATTTTATTAGCAATCTTGAGTGAAAAATTAATATGGTTTATAGTATTAGATTTGAAAGACGCCTTTTTCTGCATTCCTTTGAATACTGAGAGTCAAGAGCTATTTGCTCTGGAATGGGAAAATCCAAACAGAGAGAGAAGCTGCCTGACTTGGATGGTTCTACCACAGGAGTCTAAAAACAGCCCCACCATATCTGAAAATCAATGGGCAAAAAACTGGAGGGATGGAAAAACCAGAACCATACTGGAGTCTTGCTGCAGAATGCAGATGACATTCTGACAGTCACTGAAAATTAGCAGCAATCCTGGGATCAGACTGTGGCCTTGCTGAATTTTCTGGGACTAACTGGATATAGAGGATCCAAAGACAAAGCAGAAATATTTCAGACCACAGTAACTCAACTAGGGATTCAAAATTCTCCAAGGACAAAGGAGGCTGGGACAGGAATGAAAAGAAGCAGTTTGCCAACACCCACTGCCACAAACGGTAAGAGACTCTTGTACGTTTCTTGGGATGGTGGGATGGTCTCCTGTAGATTAGCAACTGTGGGCTGCTATTAAAGCATGAGCTCCTGAAGACAGCTCAGAAGGACTTTATAGTCTGCACTGATGATTCATGGGCTGCCTCTTGGCAACCCAAGCAATCCCTTATGCAGATCCTGCTTGGGGGCTCCCAGACCCCATGTGCCTGTTTGAACTATTTACCTATGAAAGGCATCACACAGCACTGTGAGTGCTGTCACAGCTCCTGGGGCAGCAGAGGAGGGCTGTGGGCTACTTTTCAATGCAACTAAATGTCAGCCAAGGCTGGTCTAGTTGTCTGAGGGCAGTAGCAGCTACTGTTCTTTGATCCAGGAAGCTTGAAAACTGACTTTGGGGCTGTCATTTGGGATTGTCATTTTTGTACCACACGTGGTGTAGTCAGTACTCCAGCAAAAAGGGGGCCACTGGCTCTTTCTCAGCTGGATGCTAAGGTACCAGGTAGTCTTGCTGGAGCGAATCAATGTGACAATCAAAACAACTTCATCATTAACCCTGCTGTGTTCTTATCTGCCCAATAAGTAGAAGGAACCCCAGAGTGTGACTGTTTTGCTTTGTTTCCTCACAAGCTATAGAAGCAGCATATTCCAGCAGACCCAGCTTGGCAAGTCCTGACTGAGAGTTGTTTACTGATGGGAGCAGCTTTGTCCAAAATGGAAAGGACTATCTGGATATGCAGTGACTACACACCATGAGGTAATTGAATCAAGGGCACTCCCTCCAATGGGTAATTGCACTCACTCGAGCTTTGGAATTGAGAACAGGAAAAGGAGTTAACATTTGGACTGACTCAAAATACAAACATTTTGGAGTGGTACATGTACACAGGGCCATCTGGAAAGAAAGAGGCCTTTTGACATCTCAAGGCACATTGATCAAAAATGGAAAACAAATCTCAGATTTACTCAAAAGTATCCAGAAAGCAGCAGACGTTGCTATTATGCACTGCAGTGCACACCAAGCAGGTAGGACCAAACTGGAACTGGGGAATTATTTAGCCAATAAGGCTGCCAAAGAGGCTGCAGAAAAAGGCACTAGAGAAAACATATCATTAACAGCCCTGCCAGAGGTGCCTCTCCCAGTAGAAAAATCAGAGCATAGTGCTAGGGACTGTCAATTAATTGAAACCTTAGAGGCAAAATTTGATCCAAGAGGCTGGGCAGTTACTCCAACCAGGCAAATAATAGTCCCAGAACTGATCTTGTGTGAAATAGTGGATTATGAACATAAAGCCACTCATTAGTGGACTGAAAAACTTTTGAAACATTTGCAAAAATCTCTAATTGGGCTTAAAATGGCTCAGATTGTACAATCAAAAATCCAACAACATATAGTTTATAAAAGAAACAACCCTAATGCAGCTAATAAAATAATGCTAGGAGCCATGAAATTTGGAAATGTTCTGGGTGAATATTGGCAGATTCATTTCACTGAATTACCCAGAAAAAGGGGGTGTTAACTTTCTGCATGGCCAGAAGCCTTTCCTTGTTGCACCAACCAGGCTAGGTAAGTGACTAAAATACTGTTGAATCACATAATAACTAGATTTTGGAGTACCTTTGGGAATGTTATCTGTCAGTAGCTCCCACTTTAATGTAGAAGTGGTACAACAGGTTAGGAAAGTCTTGGAAAGAATAGCTTTGGATCTTCATACCCCTTACAGGCCCCAAGCTAGTGGCAAAGTAGACTGAATGAATTACACAAATTGCAATTGGGTGAAATATGTCAGGAAACCTCCAGGACAGGAGTCCCAGCCTTACCTGTTGCTGTACTACAAACTAGAATTCAGCTGTGGGACACCAGCAGAATAAGCCCCTATGAGTTTCTATACAGTCAACTCTACCACATATTCCAGCAGACACACACCTAAAAGGAGTGGTCAATTTGAATAACTGCCTCATTTCTCTTCATTAAACTTCATGGGATTTACAGTGAGCAGTGGTGATCTCCAGACTGACAGGATTGGACACACCAGCACATGAGTTCCAACCAGGAGACTGGGTCTACTTCAAAGACTGGGTCGCCTCTCTGCTCCAGTCAAAGTGGAGGGGATCTCTCCAACTCCTACTGACCTTTAACTGCATTGAAACCGGGCAGAGTAAAATCACAGATACATTACTCCAGAACTAAAAGGGCCAAATGCCCTCAAGTAATCAAAAAACCCAAGAAGCTTAAGTCTTGTTTTGCTATCAAAGTGGTAGAGTGTCTACGGATATCCAGGAAATTTGGAAACAAACCCAGATTTTACATCACACAGCTCCAGACGACACCTCCTTGGGATCTGAAGAAATCTGGACTAAATTTACTTCATGATTACCCAGCTGGACTTGGTTAAAACATCTGTTTATAACTGTTTATCACCACAATAATTGCTATGTGTGTTTTAGCTTGCTTGTTGTAATGTGTTATGCTGTAAAATGAAAAACAGATATCAAGAGACTAGTTCCTATAAGGAACTTAGTCACAAGAAAAGGGGGGGGACTTGATAAGGACAGTAGAATAGAACATTTTACTCTTAGCAAATAAAGAGAAGTAGATGAGACTGAAAACAGAAGTCAAGAGGATGCCAAAGAACCATAAAAGGACTTCCAATAAGGGGTGTGACTATGTTAAGTAATCTATATACATCAAGTAAACAGAGGAAGCTAATGAATATTTAACCAGTGTACATGATAAAATCTCTGCTTAGCCAACACTCAGGGCACTCAATTAATTAGAAGAAGGATTGTCTGAGTGACAATGCTCTGCAATAAAGCAGATAAATAAATGTCTGCAATAAACCAGATGCCTGTTTTCTAACACTCAAAACTGTATTAAAAAGTTTCTATCTGGCTGATTTTGGTATCTAAACTCCAGCTGGCCTTGCATAAGGAACAAGGTGCCCCACAAGGCCAGTTCTGCAGGGTGTCCAGCACACCACCCTGATGCCATGCAAAATGCATTTAAACTGCTGTGGTAAAGCACACTGAGTCTAGTTTGAACAGAAAGGGGGAAAAGCTACCAGGCTCCTAAGTAGGTCTCTAATAATAGGAAAATGTAAAATTTAACCTCAGGAAAGATACAGATTATGATCCTAGCCTTTAATGTTACAAACAGTGCTAAAATACTGTGTACCTTCAAACCAGAAGTCACTTGAACATTTAACAGCACTTGAAGAGCAACAAGCCCTACTTTGCTAGAAAATAATAACATCTTTAATTGAGCTTTCAAAAAGTGACCAGGACTTTACAAGGGTAGATTCCTAGCATTACTTGAAATTAAGACCATTTAAATAAATTCATGTTATACATCATTAAGCTCAAACATTCAAAACCAAGGTAGAGAACAAAGCACAGCAAAGATAAAGGGATCTGTTCAAGGTCACTTGAAAATTTTTCTGAGAGGCAAGAAGATAAACTAATTTTCGACGAATCTCTATGACCTGAGCAGAAAGGCAGCCTTTCCTCTAACATTTTATCTTGGGGTGATTAAGATCATATGCAGGTACAAACATATTTATGTAAAGACTATGTTTATCCCTGAAAAAAAATGCACACAGGTTTCCCAAGCAAACTATGTTCTATAGCAAAAATTGTGTGTATACAAATCAGAAATGAGTCAGTTTAGTGCTAAGGCTGTGCTCTGTGACTAAAACAGAATGCTATCTTGGACTGAATAAATGTCCCCATCATATTTAAAATTAGGCTAATCAATTTTTGTATTGTAAAATAGCCCCATCCAGAATCTTGATGAACCACATGACATGCCTTCCAAGGACTCTATTGTTAAAGATGCCTTTTTTACTGGAATTTCAATAATTAATCATGTTTTGGGGTAGTTTTATTTCTGTGTGGCTTACCCTTTGATGATCTCATTTACATTTATAATGATCTACTCCCTTGTGGATTAATTGCTTGTGTTATTTTCTCTATTAATCAGACATCAACATTTGCATTACAGATGACTGTTTGCATTATCTTCACACTACTAAATCTGGCAGCATGGTACTAATGATAAATGCTTTCCTCAGATCTAGACATGAGATAGCATCTTAGCCCTTTTAAACAGAGGCATTTTTAGGAACTTGGCACTCCTGAAGTAAGGTCATTTTGTAATATTAGCCCCATATATTTATTATGTCTAAGAATTTTTTTCTTCCTGCAAACCATAAACGCACTAATATTTTGTTTACCCATTGCTGTCAAATAAGCCCTGAGCAAAGGGCAGAGGGTTATGAATCTGAGACTATCAGAGATTTTTTTCCTAAATCCCTGTGTACCCTTAAAAGAGTTTCACACATTTCAGCAACTCACTGCCACTCCTTCCTGGGTGTTCCTCACAGTGTTGCCTGAATGGCTGCTTTTTGTCAAAACTGCATATTCACACTTAGGAAAAATAAATTATCAGTGCTAGTATAAAGCAACAAATCATTGACCAGAGCTAGGAGGAGATAAGGAAGTACTCACACACACTGCTCTGTCCACAGGGCACTGAGGCAGCAGCCTTTGCCAGGTGGCTGTGCACAGCCATGCCTTTCCAGCTCAGCTGGACCCAAAGGAACACACCTGGATCCTGCAGGGTGCACCTCTGCTCCCAGAGGGTGGCACTGCATTCAGCCCTGCTGCCTTGCTCATGGTTCTCTCCCCAGATGTGATTCAGACACGCAGGCCAACAGGGAGAGGAGGAAAAGCCTGGCTACCCCACTACCCAAACTGAGCTGCAGCATCCTCCCTTATCTGTAAGGAATTGGGAACAATAGCAGCTGCAGTGATGCTCTCCCTGGGCTGCTACTCTGACACAGAGGTTTGGGCATGGTAAGGTTGTTCTTTGCACAGGAACACAAAGAATGTCACAAGTCCAAAACATTCTCACATACAAGGACCTTCAAGGCCAAACTAAGGTTATTAAGAGACATGTTTTTTCCATACAGGAACATCACTGCCCATCTGAATCAGCAGCTTCAATAGCAGACTTGCTATCTTCCAAGTTTTGCTAAGCTCTGCCAGTTCTCACTTTTACAGCAGCAGAGAACAACTTGGACACACAAAATAGTTAAATAGGTAAATGCCAGCGTTGAGAGCATTAACAAATGGTGCATCACAAGCAAACATGGTGGTAGCCATACTTCATATAGCACAAGAAAATTCCCAGCAGACCTGTCACACACATGTGAAACTCCTCACCTGCAGCTCTTCTCCTCTTCTCCTTTAACTAGCATTACAACTGCTGCCTTGAAATCTGTCACAGAAGAAGCAGACATCCTGTGCTTGCCGCAGACGTTTCCAAGCCACATCTTTCATTCTGGGAAGGTTAACATTTCCTCCATGTGACTCCAGTCAGACAGGAACCTCCTCTGCCCATTGCTACACAGGAACCTTTTCCCTATCCCATATTAAAAAAAAAAAAAAAAAAAAAAAAAGTGTTCTACCTTGTGGCACTCCACACTGCACAGTCTGCACAAGCAGGACTGTCAGTTGTGGAGTTCAAGAATAAGTGACTCCTGAGGAGGTGCCTGGTACCTGCACAGCAACACTGACAGGCTGTCTTACAAGGAAAGACAAATTGAAGGAGATCTATTACATCTCAAAGTGATTAAGTCCTTTCTAACACGTTATTCAGCTCCTTCCCTAGGGCCAAAACACAATCTATTCCATTCCCAAATAGCATTATTTTTTTCTGCAGACACAAGGAGGGCTGCTTATAGTGTAAAGTACTTTTCAGGGAAGTAAATGTCTCAAGGTGGTCCTCAGTAAGAATAGCTTTGAATCAACCTGCTCAGCATAAGGCATCTGTTGCAAAACATGAAGTATTAAAGTACTGGCTGATAGGGGCTCAACTAGGCAATAACTAGGAATGTTACTTCAATAACCCATTTATGGAATGCCCTCATTTTCCACCCCATGAATATAGTCCCTCCCTTGACTTCATGGTGTGGTTAGTAAAGCTGAGCAAATCTACTCATTTTGGACACAAATAATACCTTTGTATCTGCTGGCAGATGTTGTGCAGAAAGCTGCTCATTTCACAGAATAAAACTTTTCATAGATAGTTCATTCCTTATAGCATATTGTTGGAATTATGTCATTCCTGCATTGTATCAGTTTTTCCCCATCTCTTCATACCCTTTAAATTACACTTCTGGTCTTGCATCATATTCCTGGGGTCATTAAGTACCTGAACTGTAAATATTCCTATTTTCTGCCACAAGAGAACAGAGGAAATTGTGCAAGGCGGGTCAGAGCAGCCTCCTCTAACAAGAAATGAAAGCTGGGACTTTGTGTGCAGCTCCAAAACTTGTGCTACTGAGCTGCCATGATGACATATTACCTCCCATTAATCTGCAATTAAACACTGACAGAGACTGTCAATCTAATACCCTATCCATTCAGCAGAACTAAATGTACCATTTCTGTCCCCAACACCATTCCTATGACTAAAACTCTTCAAAATAAAATTAAATGTGAGATTTAATGGAGCAAGGAAGAGTCCAAATTCTGAATTAAGAAGGAGCAAGATTACTGTGTTTATAGCCTCACCACATCTGCGACTGTAAAGGCTGAGAAAACAAAATGGCTTTGCAGGAATATATGCAAGCACAGAAATCATCTGCTAACACCTAAAGCAAACTCACTTGTCACAAATCCCCGTGGTACAACCAACTCCTTGCTATCTGTATGTGCTCACTGCCTCAGAGACACAGTCCTTCTCAGGGCTGTCCTGCCCAAAGGGCTCCGTGGTGTCCATTACCCTGTCCCCAAAGCACACCGCATTCCCCACAGTTCACAGCGTGCAAGGGCAACACAGGCACAGCTGAGGGACAGGAGTGCTTGAGCATCACTGCAGGCTTTAGATGAGACACAAGCTAGAGAACTGCACAGCCCAAGGGATGGAGCCCAGGCTGATTCCCTGTTTGCTCTGCTGGAGCTGCAGAAAGGCATTCCCTTTCCACGCCACAGTGCCATCGGAGTCACTGTCCACTCTGCTGGTGGGAGCATTTGTGCAAGTGCTGCCAGCTCTGCTCTGGGTAGAATCCATCAGATCAACCCAAAAGCTGCAAATTGTTTACAATAGATTGATAGATTCAGCTTCCTGCAGACTGCCCTGCTGTCAGATCTCTGTGGGATTGTCACCAGCTCTGAAAAGCTCTGATGGGTAGTGACATCCTAGCTGACACAGCTGGAGCCAGAAGGGGACATCTGGTAAGAGCTGGAGGCCTGATTCCAGGAAAACATGCCTGCTCAGGGGGAAAAGGAGGTTCCCAAGTGCTGCTCTGAGTGGAAACTTTACCAACACAACTGCTGACTTAAATGACACCATGAGGCTGTGAGTTCTCCCAGACTATGGGGCTGCTCCAGGGCTGAACTCAGACACAACTGGTTCTCTACATACCCTGCAGCCAGTGCAGACACTGACATCTGAGCATGACTTATTCACCTAAAATAAGCACACGAAATAGCTGGACTGAAGCACTTCTGGCCTAGATGCTTTAATTTCAGACAGCTAGAGAAAGATGAGATGAATGCCACTGATGAACTGAGCCCTGCCGTGATGGGACTCAGCACTCAGGGCTGCAGCAGAACATGTACATCCACTGAATGACTTTAGGTATCCTTCCCAAACACATTATAATCCTCAGCTCAATTTCAGTGCTACTCAACAACTGGTACAGCTCTTTATATTCTGCAAGCATTAAAGAATTTTAAAAATCCAAACCAAATAAAGAATCACAAACACACAAATGACCTCGAAGTTCTTCATGACGTGCCAATCCTGCAGCACTAAAATGCACAGCAGCTATTCCAGAAGAGCATGGGAACACCTAAATGCTGAGTTTGAAACTGCTCCTGCCCGTCCTGCTCCCACACAACTGGTAACTCTGGGCTCCTACCCACACCCAGGTGAGAACTCAGTAGAAACTTTCTTGTGACAGGACTGTCACTTTGCCAATGGCACAAATGCTGCTACAGGCAAAATTAACCCAGTAAATGAGATAGCTGACTACACTTGGTCATCTGAACAGTTATGCTCTCGCTTTTAACCAGCTACAAATCTTCATTTTTCCTGCTTTTGGTTTGGTTTTTATTTTAACCAAACTCCTGACAACTAAAGAACAACCAGACATGCCATGCTGCCAGGCACGGGCATCTAAACCATTGGGCATCTCAACTTAGAAGCCATTCATGAGTCTGAGTCAGGGAGCTGATGTCTGGAGAATGAATGCAGTATAGCAAATAAAGCAGTACTTTTTCATGAGGAAAACAGAGAAACACCCAGAAAATAAAGACCCAGCCTACAATGGCCCTAATGTATAGTTCACATACAAAATCAAAAGTCACCAATTCCTAGCACAACCACACTGTAAGCGTTAGCAACAAGGACACAGTCAGCTAAATAAACATTTTCAGAGTTAGCATACTGTATTAATTGAGTTCATATTTGCAAGATCAGTATAATTCACCAGAAAAAAAAAGCCCATTTGGATGTGGATTGTGTACATGGCTACTTTCTCCTGCCTGGAGGGCCACAGCTGCAAGGCACAGTAGGAAGTACAGAGAAATACATATGACTCATATGGTGATGTAACAGCATTGCCAGCTCCCACAAAAAAATCACCAATCACAGCATTTAGCACTTGCAGGACATTTCAAGACTCCTTGAGGTTAAGTGAGTAGCTCCTCCAGCTCTATTATTTTTAAGTCTGCTAATTTAATCAGAGTTCTAGGACCTCAAAGCAAAACACTCCCTAATTATCTGACTTGAAGAATTTTTTTCTCCACATGGGGCTTGCAAAGATATTCTCCTCTACCTTATGACAGACCTGTGCGCACAACATTCAAGCTCTACCATTTCTTGTTCTTCAACTTCTGTCATGTTCTCAGTTTTCCTCCAGCATTATTTTTTACTCTGCATAACAAAGGGCCATACAGGAGAAAAAGTGCAAAGGCTAAATGGAAAAACTCATAAGGAAGGTGGGTAGTGATTACTTTAGCTGGGAAAGAGGAACAATGGAGGAGTCAATATCTCAGCATACAGAAAAGTGCATGAAGGTGAATGCATTTTTATTTGTCCTCACACCACATTGTGGACCTCCCACTCCTGCCAACAAAGCATAAAGGTCAAAAGAGAAATTAAACTCAAGATATATTCTTCTGAGAATTTTTCTTTTCTTTTTAAGAACCTCATGATTTAGTTTGATTTGGTCTCTTGAGATAAGCAATGTTTATGGAACTCTCCAAGTAATCGAGGGCAGCTTCTACCCCCTTCATATCAAAGACAACATCTTACCAAAATACCTGGTAGAGAGATGCATCCCCTCTGACTGCAACTAAGGCAGCAAGGCCCTCTCTCCTATTTGCAAGTGCAAAAGCCCCCAAGTCTCCCCTCTGCATCAAGCATAAGACCCCTGGATGAAATAGGTCTGCACACGCAGGGTAAGATACCAGAAGTAAAAGTGAGCAGATTCAGACCTTGTTGGAAGTCCTTTGTATTAGTGGTGAGGAGGAAAAGGCTGAAGAGGCAGGCTGCTTTCACTAAATACCTTCTTAGGATGCTGGCCACCCAAGCAGGTGGAGATGTGAAGCCAGCACTGAGCCCCAGGCTGCTGCATTGGTCATTTCAATGAGCACAGCCCTGCCCAAGTGCAGGACCTGCTTAGTTTGACATTAAAGCTCCTGCTCACTGTGGTGGGCTAGCCTTGGCTAAGAGCCAAATGCCCTCCCAGGCTCTCACACACTCTCTCCTCTCAGCAGGATAGGGAGAAATTAGTAAGAATAGGAATGAGAAAGCTTGCAGGTTGAGATAAAGACAGATTTCTTATCAACTACTGTTGCAGGTAAAGCAGGCAAAATAGACATGACTTGATGAAAATTACTTTCTGCAAAGTAAAATAGATGCAGGTAAAGAGAAACAAAACCACAAACATTAAAATACCACCTTTCCTCTCCCCTCTCCCAGGCTCAATTTCACTGCTTTTCTCAAGAGTCTACCTCTCACCCTAAGCAGCACAGCCATGGGGAGCTATGGTCATAGAACCATAGAATGATTTGGCTCAGAAAGGGACTTTAAAGATCATCTAGTCCAACATCCTGCAATAAGAAGGGACATCTTCAACTAGACCAGGTTGCTCAGGGCCCCATTCAACCAGACCCTGACTGAATGTTTCCAGGAATGGGGCATCCACCACCTCTCTGGCAACTTCTTCCAGTGTTTTAGCACGCTCATCACAAAAAACTTTCCTTTTACCTAATCTGCATCTATCCTCTTGTAGTTTATAAAACCATTTGTCCCTGACCTACTGGGGTAAGATAACCATAAATATCTGAATATAGAAATAACAAAAAAAATACTACTACTCCTGTAATCATAACAGACCCTAAGTAGTCTACCCCCATCTTCTTTATAAGCCCTTTAGGTGTTGAAAGGCTGCAGTAAGGTCTCCCCAAAGCCTTGTCTTCTCCAGGCTGAACAGCCCAAACTCTCTCAGCCTGTCCTCACAGCAAAGGTGCCCTCAGATCATTTTTGTGTCTCTTCTCTGGACCCACTTGAACAGGTCCATGTCTCTCCTGGACAGAGAACTCCAGATCTGGATGCAGAACTCCAGGTAGGGTCTCATAAGAGAAGAGGGCCAAAATCACCTTCTTCATCTGGCCACACTTCTTTTGATGCAGCACAGGACAGGACCATCTTCCTGGGCTGCAAGTGAACATTGCTGGGTCATATCCAGTTTTTAATTCACCAAGTCCTCCTCAGCAAGGTTGCCCTCAGCCCCTCCATCCCACACAGCCTGTAGTGATACCAGGGGAACATCCACCAGCTCCTATATGAGTCATCCACAGGCTCAAGTAGCTGCTCCTGTCTAGCATGGAGCATCTACTCCTTCTTCCCTGACACTGGTGCTCCCTCTGTTCTTCCTCACTTATATCTCTCCCCTCCTCTGCCTGTATGGTGTTTTTTGTCCTGTCTTAAATCCACTTTAACAGAGACACCACCAATTCACCTGGTGGGCTGACATTTGGCATGCAAGTGCTCCCTGATCATTGCTGCAGAGTAAATTAAATAATGTGAAATAAAGCAACCTAAAATAGACAAAAAGTATTCTAAAATATTTCAAAACAGTAAGAATATTTTCCTTTAAAATAAATAAATAAATAAATAAATAAATAAATAAATAATAAATAAATAAATAAATGCCCTTTGTGGTTTTATTAGTTTTGCCACTGTCCACAATTAGAATGTGGTAGATATACAGTGTTCACTGCCAATCAGGTTTTAAAATAAACAAAAAAATTAGAACCATATTTTTCATTTCAGGAATTCAACCTGCCAGGTGACTACAGCTGTTCAATTGGCTCAGAGCAGATAACTGAAACACATGGTCCCTGAGACACACACCATTGTTAAGCCCACACAAAACACTGTGGACAACCAAGGACCCAGCAACATAAAGAGAAAAAAACAGCAGCAACCAAAATTAAAAAAAAAAAAAAATTAAAAAAAGGCACACAACAGCCAAAATGCTGAACGCTGTCCTCATTGTTAAAAACTTCCAAGAAATAACTAACTCTCAGAATTATTTCTTTGTAAATATTTTTGGAAAAGCTTTCATTTGAAAGAATGTTCCTATGCACCCTCCAGTCCTTTTCCCCATGGGAAACCTGTTCACAGCACAAACTGCAGTGGCTGCAGAGAGACAGTGCTTACAGAAAAAAAAACACCAGGCATAAAACCTAGTGCTGAGGTTACCACTCTGCCCCCATAAGGGCATTCACCCCAGAAACCTCACTTCTCCTGAATGCAAGGCTACAGCTGTTCTAAACAAAGACAGGCCATCATTCCATTCCAAAGAAGCAACATTTTAAGAAAAGTCAAAGCAGCATATTTTCAAGCTCACATCTTTGCTTGCTTAAATCCCCTATAATCCCCATCCATGCTCAAAGGTCCCAAACCCTATAGGTGAGACTGCAGAGGGGGTCCAAAGCTCACCAAACATGAACTTACAACAGAGCCACCACTAATGGATGGGCTACCTGGAAAAAGAGCCCAACACCAGGAAATCTGTACTTTGTGTGCTCTTCCACTGTCAGACACCATGAGTGAAATAACAAATTATATATCCAGGACACTGTATTTAAATGCCTTTTCCTCTGCCTGCTCCTTATGTCCCTTTTCCTGGCACACAGAGTAATTAATCAGAGTGCAATCCTGGGAGGTTTCGATTCCAACACTTCAGTTTACAGCAAAACCTCGGCAGTTCTGGCAACTACTTGTACATGTGGACAAGCAGACCATGTTAGGAAGAGCCTAAGCCCTCAGCCAAGCCTGGCAGGGGACCCTCAGCACCTCCCTGCTGTAGAGAAGCCGAGCAGTCAGGCTCAGGGTTTGGCATAGGACTTGGGTTCAAAAATCCCTGTCTGGCTTGGGGCAACTCACTCCATCCCCCTTGTGCCTTAACTCCTCACTCTAGGCTGCAGACACTGGTCTCTTCTCCTGTACCAGGCTGATGTGGCAGTGCACTGGAGGCTGGACACCACTCACACAAGAGTTACAGGGGCCATGTCAGTGCTAAGGAGAGACAGAGTCAGCAAACCCTTGGAGGAGGGAAAGAAAGAACTTAAGAAGATTAAAGAGCACAAAGTCTGACTAGAAGCCAAAGAGAGCTGCACTCTTAAATCATTTAAGCACTTCTGAAAACTGTTCCTTGATTCAAAGGTTTAAGCACCGTTTGTCTCCTACTTTAAAGAATAAAGACCAGCAAAGAGCAATGGACCTGATACAGTTCCATGCTGCTGAGACATCTGCTGAATACAAGGATGACAACGAGCAAATGCCATCAGTACAAAAGGATGAGGAGGTCACAACAGAGAAGTATTTTAAGACTCCTACTTATCCCTCTTTTCCTCAGAGTAATGTTAATAATTTACTGTAAAATGTTAAAATACTGAGCCCTGAGATATTTGGTCAATAAACATGACCAATGATCAGAATTTCATCTTGTGAAATAAATAAAAACTATTACCCTATTTACATTTGGCAGCTCAGGCCTATAACTCTGTGATGTTCAATTAACCAACAGCTTCAAACGGGCATTAGCACCTTAAATAATCCATGGCATTGCACACAGAACACTGCTATTAATTTTCTTACCATGGTGCAAGCTTCCAAAAAAACAATAAAACACACAAAAAATAAACAAAAAACCCCAACATCATCAAGTTGATTTTCTAGGCAGCAATTTTTTGGTCAAAGACAATAACACAAAAATGCATCTACACAATAGATCCTATCCATGACATCAGAATAAGAATCCAAAATACCTCACCTGTATTCACTAGACCAAAGGTTTTGGGTAACAAACTGCCTTTGAATTACTTAAACAGCGTGAACATTAATTACTTAAACATTCTGGAGCAACACTGAATCCCTCTTCTCCAGGGTTCTAGGTCCTCTTGCAATCACAGGAGAAACAAGTCATTACATCTCTTTTAGTTTGTGGATGTTTGGAGTTTGGGTTTTTTCCTTCTACTAAAATTCCCTGCAAAATAGTCTTTTTGGCTCAAACTGGAGGGTCCTACTAAGCACTGGAATTCAAGCTCAGGGGCAGCCATGTGGAAAATCATGAAGAATCCCAGCTCCTCAGAGCTGCTTGCTAGCCCTGAAACCCCAGAATTCCTGTTTAAATGTAGGCATGGTGAACATGTGCTTACACAGCCTCCAACAGAGGGAAGGGCCAGGACAGAACTAAGCTGGATTACATCATGAAGACTGGACACAGCAGGAGTGGCTCCTCCCTGCAGCATCCCAAGCTGCAGAGAGAGGTAGGGATGGAATAAACACAGCACTAATATCTTCCTTCCAGTTTTTGTGTGACCTTTGGTACATCTCAGCAGACATCTCTCCCATCTGTGCTAGTTCCAGTGTGCCTTTTGTGTCTCCAAGACAGTCAGGCAGGACAAAAGCAGAAGTCAAAACATCTGTCAGCCTGTGCCACTCCAGACAAGAGTGGCTTTTTGCGTGAGAGACCACAGCACCACAAAAGCGCTGGCAGGAGGCCTAGAGCTGCCAGACTCTGTAGCTGGCTGCGTGAGAGGGACAGATCTGACAAGGGCAAACAGTTCCAGGACACAAGCTGCAAACACAGTAATGGGCTTAGGGACAAAAAGCAGTCGCCCAGGAATTGCACCGAGCAATAGGGGGACAATTCTGAAAGGGAAAGATGAAGCTGCGGTGAGATGAAAGAGAGCAGGAGGGCTGGAGTATGCAGAACGAGACTGGCAGCATATCTGGGATTTAAAATTAGCCTTGCACTGATCTAACCAGCCTTGACTGCATTTCAGCTCTCACACAAACACCCTGATGCACTTGGCCAAGGACAACCCCTGCTGAGGGCATTAACTCCGACAGCAGCATGTCCCCACCTTCTCCTCCTGCCTGTCACCCCACAGCCATCAGTCCCAGCACACAGCAGCTCCTGCTGGAGGAGATGCCCAGAAGCAAAAGTGACCAGGGACAAGGCTGGTGAGAGCTGATCCAGTGTCTGCCTCGTGCTCCTTTCTCCAGGGAACACTCTTACTCTTGAACAACAGGAAAATCCCCTGCATGCCCTTCTCCCTCCCTCTGCCAGGCAAGACCAGCCTTGTCTGAGCAGCCACCCATGCCACAGTGCATCCCAGTCTATGTCAATTCTTGCACTGCTAGTAAACAATAAAAAGAATGAAAATATTGCTCTCCATATGCAACGAATAAAACACTGAGATAGCAATTTTCAGGCAGCAATGCATCCCCTTCTTCTCTTCCCTAGCCCTACTCCTGTTAAACTTTCATGTGCCTATCACTGCAAACAAAACATGTAGGCCAAGCTAATGAAAAGTCTGAGCTGTGGTATGTGGGTGTATAAATGAACCAGCATGGCCCCATGTGCATGGAGTAATTGCAGGAAACACATTTGCAGACCTGTCAGGAGTCATTTGTTTTAGAAGGAGTAAAAGATAGCTGACTTATTTTCCCCTTCAAGCAAGAAAAAAATAAAAATAAGAAAATAGAAAGAAAAAAGAGAGAAAGGAGAATGTATTAGTAACTAAAAGGAAAGGAAATATTTCTGATGGGTGCTCTCTTTCCTACCATTATTAGTGTGATGGATGTGCTGGGAGACCCCAGTTGCTTGTACAACCTGGTGCTTTACAACAGAGGGCTCAATGCAGTTCCTTCCTGGCACTATGACAGGAATAAACAAGAGAGAAAAGAAACTTTCAGGGCAATAGAGAGATCTGCCCAAGGTGGCACAACAGATCTGCAGCAGAGTCAGAAATCCTGGCCACAGGAAATCCAGATTTCCTATATATACTTCAGTGCTGCTCAGTACCTCCAGAGCTGCCTGGTCTCCTCACAAAGGCTGCCTGAGCTCCTGATAACACTGCAGAAGCTGAAAGAGCAAATATCCAAGCCGTGGTGAGGGAGACAGATGCCCTCTGTATCATTATGAGGTGCAGGCATGATCCCCAATTCATCCGTAAAACCAATGACTTGGCAGGCTGAGCCACCATTTACAGGAGTCATGCACTCTCTCCCTCAGTGCCCAACCCCCAGCTGGAGCTAATCCCACTCAACATCACTCTTTGGGCCTGGCCATCCAGACAGTTTTTTACCCAGTTAACATTCTATTAATCCATAACTGTTCTTACGAGGCAGTGAGCACCTCTGATCCTGCTGGAAAGCACTGTGATTTTTCATTGCATCCTCTGCCATTCCAAGGCTCAAAAGATCCTACCATCATTCCCAAGTCCAACACTGCTGTTCTGCACTCTCTGCACGTGGTCAGGGCACACATGTCAGGGCTAAGGAATGGGCTGCCACCACACCAGTGATGCTTTGGCTCAGACAGAAACACTTCCTGACTTCCAGCCCCAAGAGCTCAGGTCAGCATCTGCTCCACCAACAAAGCAGGAGCACTCAGGATGATGAAGGTTTGATACAAGCTGATGAAATCAAATTGGAGATACAAACAAACTTCCCCAATGTGGCTCCTCATTCTTTTTCAGAGAGTGAGCTGAACACAGACACTTGCAAGCCTCTAGATAATACACAGACATTCATAAATACACTACTAGCACAAGTAATGCAGATTTGTTCCTTTTAATCCAGAGTTCCCAGGTTCATTCCCCAGGGATGACCCTAATCATGGTTGCGTGCCTTTTTTTAGGAAGAAAGGGAATTTTAAAAATCCCATCTGACCATACTTTAAGAAGATAAACTACTTAGCAGAGCTTCCAAAGAAGTAGTCAACTGAAAGGTAATTTGTGTTTTGAATTAATTTCATGAGGGCAAAGGATTCTTTTTCAGTGCCTTGAAATATGAGGCTGGAATTCTTGTTGGCTCTCTAAAAGATCACAAGAGATCACAGTACTTTTCAGATCCAGGCTTAAAGCAAGCCAGAGATCGGGTAGCCCCTGGATAAAATTACAAAATCAGACAGTCATGATCTGGAGAAGTGCCTGGTCCCTACATCCTGGGTTACTGAGGATCCCCTACAATTACATCCCTGTGTACTGGGGATGCTCAGGATTCACTCTCAGTTTTGGCCTATGGATAAACTGCCATTTGAAGCCCCTGATCTTTAATCCCCATGACCAGCAGGTCCTCCTGCTCCCTTGTAATTCATCATTGATGCTGGAAGTTGTTTTCTGAAGTGCATCTAGAAAGGTAGGATGAACCAGAATAGTAAACTGCATGTCCACCACATGTGAAGAGCCAAGAAAATCAATTGTGTTGCAGGAAATGCCTTTGGCTTTTTATCAACACTGGTACCGAACACTGGGGACACACTCAGCAGCTTTCTGCTGCCTTGCTGGGATTTTCTACAGGTTGCAAGGGACTGATTTATAAAAGCCTCCATGCCTAACTTAAATAAGGCATTCACCATAAGCAACTTGGGAGCAGGCAGACATATTTACTGTCTCAGATAAAAGCCTTTAGGTACCTCAACAGTTTCAATACCTTTATCAGCCTACATCCACAAAGTCAAGTAGTGCTACTTTCCTTACCTCATTCCCAACAACCTGAGGTATTGAGAGGCCATTTGAATTATTCAAGGCCTTTTGGGAAAACCCTAGGAAACATAAAAATAATCAATTGGTGTTCTTGCATCGCCAGCACTACAACTATTCTCCTGAGGCTTTTTTGTTGTAGAATCATCAAGGTTGGAAAAGGCCTCTAAGATCAGCAAGTCCACTGTGTCCATCTTTAAACCAATATCTCCAAATGCCACACCCACATGCTTTTTAAACATTTCTATTGAGAACACATTTTTGAATATTGTCTATTAAGTAACTCCCACAAAGGAGTAAAGCTCTACTGAAAGAAAGGGGATCTATTAAAAGTGCAGCAGAAACATAGGATTTCCACCCAAATGATAAGTTTCCAGTGACAGAGTGATGTTGTGCTCACTGCAATAGGAAGTCCTCAAAGGAGGTTTCTTCAGGGTTCCAAGAGCCTAATCCTGACCCACCAGCAGGAACAAATAACACAGGTTTGAGTTCCTGCTCCACCCCCACACACATTCACCCAGTCTCTCACAGATACATTTACTTACTTTTAATAGTAATAATAGTAGTAGTAATAATAATAATAATAGTAGTAGTAGTAGTACCAGCAGTAGTAACAACAAGAACATAGCCAGAGTCCTCCAACAATCTTCACAAAGGATAGGGTTATGCAACCCTACCTAGGTCATGACAAAACAGAATTTGAAATCAGTCAAAACCTGATTTTCCCTGTCTGACATTAAACCCTATGATGCTGTCCTCTATTTACATCAACTTCACATTAGTGATACAGGGGGAAAAGGGAAAGAATGAGGAATGAGACTTATTTGTATCAGCTGACAAAAACTCATTTCTGGAACCCATTCAGAGTAAAATTTTGATTATAAGAATAAAGACCATAACCAAGGCGACATAGTCCTCACCCATCTCTCTCCCCTCCTTTTTCAATCTGCTGACTGCACACTAAGGAAAATTACTGTTTTTACTTTATTAGATCAGTACCTGGAGGGCTTGGACAAGATCACATCACCATCACACAGGAAGGGCACAACACTTAGTACATGACTGGTAGAGGAGGCAAGAGGAATGCAAAGTTCTGTGCTTCTGAGCAGCCCTCCTATCTTCAAGCTTATGCTGCCTCACTACAACTCTTCTTTCTTGTACTACGTAATTTTGTACTTCCTTAAAGGCAGGAATTTTTTTTCCAGGATATAATTCATACTTTCCCACTATTTCCTACTCTGAGATCAAACCTGTCCTCTTCTGCCACCATTCTCCAGTACTTCTCATTTGTCATTCTCACTCTCACCCCAGTCATTTCTTTATCTCCTTTCTCTTCTGCTCAGCTTTGATCCTGTGCTGCTCTGTGCACTCCAAATCAGAAAGCTTGCCAGTACTCTACCCTCTTGAGGCTGTTTCTTCTGTGCAATACTCTTTTCTCAAGAAATTGATTTGCAAAATAGCTGAACTACCACTCCTCCAGCAGGTTTCCAGAGGAGCCACAGGGTGCTCAGTGCTTCAGGAAAAAAACAGTTTCATTTGTTCAACTACATAAGCAAAGGCAGAGCCCAGCTTAAAAGCCACTGTGTGGTTCATTGCTGTCTGCATCTCAACTGGGAGCCAGAGCTCCCACTCAGATCCCACCTTTGTCTCTGTCTTACTAATTCTGGGAAAGCACCTAACATTTCTGCCTCTCTTCCATCTGTAGAGCTGAGGTGATTGCACCTCCACCACAGAACTGCCTCAGATTTAACTCATCTGCACTCACAGCACTGCGAGTTTTGCAGATCAAGGGTGCTGGAAAGCACACAGTGCTCCAGTTATGGGAGATGTGCTTTTGCATGATCACAAATTGAAAAGCAATCAAGCACTGAGGACAATGGTGCTTTCCTGACACTCCTGTTCTTTAGCATTTTCCACTTTGAACACAGTCACGTTCACGTTTCGTTTCGATCTGCTGCTTTCCCTCTCTTGCTGTTTGAAGCAAGCTCTAGGCACAGCTTTTTCTGATTAGAGCAAGAGAGAGACCTCCCTTCACTATGATTTACTATCCCAGACAGCCTTTGCCAGGAATCCAATCATCCAAGGAAACACTGGAAAGCACTGCTTGTGCCACTACTATCAGGGAAATAAGCAACAATCTCCAACAGCCACAGGGAAGGCAGCCACACAAATTAAATTAGTTTCCACCACACACATTAAAAAGAAGAACATTCCTGAAAATCCTTATTCCTGAGCCAAATTTTCTGCCTGCAGGAAGATTCTACAAGGCAAGGAAACTACCCAGAAGTCTGAAGTTACTGTTATGTATAACCACCTGCATTCCAGCTCTGGTATTGCAGCAGTTCCTACACAGCTGCTTCTTTCCCATACACACATAAAAAACCAAAACATAAACCAGGCTTGCCCACTGGAGGAGGAGTCCACGTGCACATATCACACATTTCTAGCCTGGAAAGTGACACTTCATATTTTCTACCTTCTTCTTGTACTCACTGCCTCCAGTCAAGTTGAACACACTAGCTCAAATATAAGCACATGCAGTAAGAGACAATTCCCACACCTGGAAACTTGTGAGGATCCCTCTAGTTTCTGTAAGACAAACCCCAGGCATGCACATGACTGAAAAGGAAGTTTTTCTTTCCTTGCCTGCAGTGCCCAGTGCTAACAGACCAACCCAGTTATCTGGGTAACAACCACTGCTCTGTGTGTGCCTGCAGACCCTAAACACATCAAGGTAAATAAAGACAAGGTAAAAGCTAGAGCTGAAACATGGACAGTGGATGGTCAGAAAACTGAAAAAGGACAAAACACAAAGAGGCACAGAGCAAAGACTATCCTTGGGAAAGGGTACTTGAAGGAAAAAGAGTCAAAAACCTCCCTCACCTCAGCCACATGACATCTTAAATGTTTTTCAGCATTCTGGTTGTTGGATTTAAACAAAAAAGACATTGTGGGCTTCTTCCTAGCTGCCTTCTTTTGGTAAAGTTTACCTGGGTTAGTTTCTGAGCCTTTCCCCTTTCATGCTGCTTGTAACAGCAGACAATGATGAGCTGAACCTTCTCTTTGATGCAGATAAGGCTTCATTTCTGTGTCACCTAAGGTCACCTGCATCTGCTGATTCCTGTATCTCAAGGGTTTCAATTAATCATTGCCAGCTCAGCCACAGACTGGGATCATCCATTTGCAATGGCTGTGAGTCTGGTTTGGAATCTCAAAGCAGGCAAATGCTTGCCAAGCTTTCCCTGGTGTACATGCACAGAGGACTAGAGAGAGACCCATACCTGTCACCACTGCCCATGCACCTCCAGCAAGGACAATGTTTTGCTTCCCAATTTTCATGGAGAAGAAAATGCCTCTCTGCTGTATATTAAACTGTGCTATACAGGAAGGAGGCTGGGTTTTGGAGGACTGCTAACAGTGATTTGCAATAGTAAAATGCTCTGTTGTACATTATCCTCAGGGCACGTGATGGATCTGCACATGATGAATGATGTGCTTCAAATTTGTGCCTGGACAGACACTGGCTATGAGGTCCTATGCAGGTTAAGTCAGAAATACTGAGCTTCAAAATGGAAATTCTTGTGCCTAAAACACCCACCTTTGAGCATGCAAATCCCCCCCTCAGATTTTTTTTAGGACTGGCACAGATCCATTCCTCTCTTTGGGGTAAATTCTTAAGGACTCAATCAGCCAAGATGGAAAATGCCACTCAAAGCCATCAGATTACAACCCATATTCATTCTTAGCTGATTTTCCTTGAACCAGGTTGTTCTACTCAATTCCCAGTGCTCCAGATTCCAAAACCTGTTCAGCTGCTGTCACGCACTGTCCAGACACATAAGGCAGTAGGAAACAATTCACATATTTCAACACTCACTGTTGAAGAATTAATATTAACTTAGTTGATTAGCATGGTGAGGAGGGACAGAGAAGGAAAAAGGAGAGAGGAAAAAAAGTGTGCAGAAAGTAACAGCATGACAAGCCTGACATTTCTTTCTGTGGCTGTCTTTTTTCTGCTGCATGGGCTTCTAAGCATTTGTGCATATTGAAAACATAACTGAGGACAAAATAATGCTATCCAGGAAGAAATCTGGTGAAGCATGATATATTGATTTCCTACTAAAGATAGTCATCATACACATTCACCCAAGGAGCAAGAAAATTGCCTCTAAGAAGCAGCTTAGTAAATACCAAGGCAGTACCATCCACTCATCAACTGCCCCACTTTGATGGAGAGAAAAACCATGCTTGAGGGAAGAGGCAGGATTATAATCCAAATAAGAAAAGAAAAAAATTAAAATCTAATGCTGATATTGAATAGCCTATCCCTCTGTGAGGTACAGGAATCCCTCTGAAAAACAAAGACAATCTGACACATCTGCAGTGACTTTCTGAAAGCAAAAAGAGAAGAAAAGATATTGGAAGAATGCATTGTCCCACGTCATCAGGACAGGCTAATGTTGAGAAAAGTCACTTGATGAAAGTTGGCTGGTGCTGCCTCAATTGTCAGCTGAGCAGCAGACCTGGAATGCAACCCTGACCCCCCTCTGACAGTGCTGGCCAACATCCTTATCGTGCCCTGCTGCTGTGCAGCACACCACACTTCTCCTGATGAGATTTTTTTTCTTCCCTTCAGGAAGTCATCTTAATAAGGGGAAAATTAAAGGACTATTAGAAGAGCTGTCAACAAAGAATCCTGATTACTCTACATCCCTGGTACTGCAGCACTACCAACACTTTCACTGGTTGCTCATTTAGGCTTCAGTTTACAGGCTTTTAGTTCACTGCTTTTTGAAAATGGTGACTCTTAAAACCACTCCACCTCTTCTCCTAGCCCACAGCCAGGTCTCCCAGGAGGTGCCAGGTCAGTCTTCACAAAGCAATGTACAAATGAGGTCAAGGAACTGAGGAAGCTTTAAAAAAAAAAAAAAAAAAAAAAAAATCCAAACAACCTTCCTACTAGCAGCCCCTGCCCTCCTGCAAATATATTTTCTCTGAAAAGGACAGAGATGCTGCTATGCCTTACAGGGGCAAGGTAGAGCAGCAGTAGCTAAAACAGGTATTGCTGTCAAAAATACTGTATCACAGAATCACAACCTTAATAAAGAAGTGGTTTACACTCATTTTCCAAAGGGTTTGATGACTAAACAAGTGGCAAGACCAGGTAAAAAGACTACTTGTCCTCCTTTGTCACGATGATTGATGATAATGTTAAAGTCAATGGTACTTTATGCACCCATCAAAATATTATCCCCCCCCAGGGAGGTACAATGTGGCAAAGACAAATGAGGAAATGAAGTCTAGCACTGTGTATTTGCTCCTCAAATCTCCTGATTTATACTGCACAGGAGGGATGCCTTGCACTGAGCTGATGTGTGGCAGAGCCATACATCTGCTCAGTTATTTCAAACAGTTCAAAGACAGCTGCCTGCTTCATCAAAAGCACCCACGTGTGCACTAACAGTGTGAAAGGCCACAAATACATAAAACAAAAATATATGGAAAATATCTGTTAATGCACCACATCAGTTTTTGTAACAGATTATTTTGTTCACACAGGAGTCTGGCAAAAGCAAGATTATTAGGATTTTAAATTACTGGTCCTGTTTTCCACTAAAAATTAACAATTAGAAACTTCCAAGTTTTTACAGAAACGTAAAGGAGACACTCATGAAAAATTTCAAAAATCTTTCTCCAATAGCATTAGCATCAATTGAGATTTAAAGGAAGAAAGAGATGACATATATGCAGAGTTGTCCACTGCTTGGAAGGCACTGATTAGCTGGCTCTTCCCAACACTAACCTGTTCACCTTCCCATCCCAGCAGATCTGAGCAGCTACATGGACTTGGGCAGTCAGCCTACTGCCATTAATTATCCCCAATACTACTCTCACTATAAAGAAAGCCATGCAACACCTACTTTTACCTTGCTACCCCATCTCCTACACCCAGGAGCTAGGTTAGTCTAACTGGTAGCTGCAAAACCAGCTACCAAACCACACATGTAGGTGTACAACAACCACGGTCAAAGCTCCTAGGGAAACTCCAATCCTTATGTTCAGTAGTTTCTTCACCTTATGCAAGTGCAGGTAAACTTTTCTTGAACTATAATAGCTATGAAAAAGAACAACACAAAAAAGAAGAATGAAAGATCTGTAAGAGGTGCCTAAAGACAATGAAAATCGCAGTCTCTGTGAACTATTCAAATACATCCAGTTCTCATCACTCAGCATGCAGGAGGGCCCATTTATCTTGCATTAGGTTTTTATGGCATGCTTTTGCCTTGGGCAGGACTTTTGAGCTGTGACTATCCGAGTGGGGAATATTTAAATTTAAAGAAGATAGTGACTGTAAATGTGTTGATTAAGTACTTTACAAACACTACTGGCAAAAGGTAAGGCAATTCAGAATCTGCCTCTCTTAAATTAGAACAGAAAGTAGACAACAGGCAAGTCCACTCCACTATATTAAAGCTTTGGTGTAGCAAGCAAAGGAGCATCCTTCCATACAACACGGTGTATGAAAATGTAAAATATGAACCTCAGCTTGCCTACCCACAAGTTCACCCATTCTCCTTACTGGCGTTGTCCAGGGACATTTCAAACATATAAAGAGTAATATCTGCTCTAGTGTGTGCAAGATTAGATTTCACAAATGAAATGTATTAATAAAATTTATGTTGATTTTGATTGCAGAAGAGACTTTTCCAGAATTTCGGCCATTTGTTATAGTCCAAAGCTGAGAATATCAACTCTTCTGGGACATCTCAGAGTTAGCCTTTGAAATCTCCAAGCTTACATCCCTATTTTCCATGTGCAGTACACAAAAAGCACTTTTTGGAAAGAGATGGGACTGATCCACAATTAGCAGCTATCTCATTAACAGTGGTAATAATTGAAATCCCTCTTCAGGAAATAAGTGCTCCATGAAAGAGGATACATAGCCAGCTCAAGTCTGGACACAGAAGGAGCAGGTATATGTCCTCACTATTTTTGTTATCAAGAGCTACATGTTAAACCTGTCATACAAGTCCTAAACCTTCAAACTGGTTGCAAATTAAGAATTAAAAGGAGCACTTGCTCTCCTTAACTTCAGTTGTACTGATGATGATAAAAGTATGCATCAGCACTACAAAATGTTAAATGTCCCATTTCATGCCAGAGGGGCAGGGCATGTCTCTTCTCTCTAATCCCAGGAAACAGCAGGCTAGTACATCTTTATATCCACTAGGATATAAAAACAAAGACCACCAGAAAGCACCACAGGAAATACAGTGAGTACAAGAGGACATGGCGAGGGTCCAGATGTGTTGTGTGTGTGGCAAAGCTGTGGCTGCTGCAGCAGACTGTGCTGAGAGCTTGTCACACCAAAAGGTTCGGGCTGGCCCCATGGCCCAACCTGCTCTCCCAGTACCAGCCCCTGCCTTTTGTTTGCTACTCAGTAAAGGTGTCTCAGTGTTACCCATCTCCAGTGAGAGACAAGGCAATGCAATTCAGTCCTGCTGCTGAATCACACCAGCAGAGCATCTGGAAGACGGTGAAGTACCAACTTGTGTTAACCTGCTTAATGCTGCTGCTGAAGACACTTCAAGAATAAATATCTGTCATGGGGAGCTCTCAAGAAACTGCAGACTCAGCTCAGAGGGAATTTGATGTCAGTATTACTTGAAAACAGCTAGTGAAGGCAACCCAAAAATATGTGAAGACATCAACTGAAATGCCCCTTATTCTTTGAGATCATTCAATTTTAACAAAAGCATTCTCTTTTCCTTCCAATGAAGGGGGTTCTTGTATTTCCTCTTTTCTCTCTCCCAAATAAAACATCAGATCACTACCAACTGCTAGCACACCAGGTATCAGTGAAGTTTAAATGCCTTATCTCTTTTAAGCATAGAGAAAATAAGGTCTAGATTTTGTGTAGCACTTGAGAGAGACTCCCAGTATACAATTTTATGGTGATCTCCATTTACCATACCTAATCGTTTTCCCTACTTGCTCTTCCTTCTCAGTTTATGGGGACATTACAAAGATGAGCTAAAAAATACCAAATTTTCTCAGATTTAGGAAAAGTCAGGTTAAATATACTATATTTTACCAAGAAACCTGGGTATAATAACTTACATCAAGCCTAGTATGCAGCTGGAGATGTGAATTCATACCCTCCATTCTTGGTAGGGTACAATATCACAGATGTTTCTCCATTTGCAACTCAGTAACAGCACAAAAATGCCAAGTTAGTCAGCAGATGGTATGTTTGGTGTTGACAGCCTTCTAGAAGGGCCCCTTTCCTTCTCCTTCCCACCCCAAACCCTTGCTCTGCAATAGCCAGGTATGACACCCTGTGACAGAACAGAAATCAAGGACATGGAAACGATGCTGCAATTCTCTCCCAAAGAAGAATGCTCTGTCCCAAAATCTTCCACAGTGACAACACATCACAGTATGCACAGCCCAGACCCAAAAGATGCCAAACCTCCCACTGACCTCCATCTAACAAGTCCCTCCAGTCCATTTGTATTCTGGGTCCATGGGTTGGCAAGTTTCCCATCTGACATTAGAGCAATTTAATTTTTTATGGCAAGCTGGGAACAAAAAATTCCACCTCCTCTGCCTTTTGGTCCATGTTTAAACATCTAAGTAAGCTGTCTTAGTGATGGGATTCTGTGCCACAGGAATGATAAACTAGCATGAAGCAGGAATCACACAGTGGCTTTCACCAATGGCCACTAACTAACAAAAGCAGGCTCACTCTAGAGAGAAACAAGTAATCCATCTTCTACTCAAATGTGCTTACATTTATTGTCAAGGTATTTTGTTATAAAACCACCATTCATACATATGCACTTTTAAAACCCACCTTTATGTTTAAAATGCTGCCCATTGTCCAAGAGTTTCCTCCCAGGAAAGACTCATCTACAAGGCAGATATGTACAGATTACACCATCATCACTCACTGCCAGGGGCCCCATGTGTAATGCCACACTTCATTTTTTCATATTGATTAAAGCAACTAAATATATAAATCACAGCTCCCATTCTGTTTTCTGTGATGGACCATAAATTCCTCTGTCATCAATTGATTTTTTCTGTCACCAGCAACCTTGCTCTGACTTACATTTCCCAGCTAGAATACAGCAGTAACAAATCTATCCCATACAGGAGTTCTGTTTAGACAAGAAGCAACTTGCCACAACCTTTACCATAAACCTCATACACCCTTTAAAAGGACTAGAAGACTTCAGCAATCAAGGGAGAACCATCACTGATTAACAGCAGACCCTAAGTAGGCAAATCAGAAGATATCCTTACAGTTTCACTAGAAACATTAAAGCAACATATATTTTGAAACAGTGTTCATTAGAACTGAAAATATTTAATAACCTGGTATACAGCAGGCAGAATGAATTTGGAGTGGGGTGAGTGGTGTTATGTAGTATCAAGCAAAAGCAAAGGATTCACTAGACCTAGTCAAAGCTAGCTTGCAATAAAGGGATGCAAAATGGAAAGCCCATATTCCAGTGAGAGGGGGAAAGGAACAGATGAATCAACAGGCAGCTTTGAGAAGCAATTTGTGGTGTGAAGGCACAGGATGGGGGAAAGGAGCAGCTGAAGCTCACAATAAGCAGAAAAGTGTGAAGGCTTGCAAGGAGATACTCATCCTACAGAAACAGTGAAATGGTAAATGAACACTGCTCACAAGAGAGTTTGGGGGGTTCTCTGCTTCCACAATCTTGATGACTTAACAACTTCCTTGCAGATTTCTAAAGCAAAAAACTAGTAATTCCTCTGCTGTCCAGTCTTTGTGCTGAAACATCAACATACACTTTGGTGCTACTTCTACTTCATCTCATTCTTCTCTTCCTTCCTCCTTAAGCACCTTGTGCAAACAACAAATGGCTCAAAAGTGATGAGCTGGGAATGGTATTTAACCGAAAAATCATTAAACATTGGCACAGGGAACAATGCTCCCTGAAACACGGAGCTGTAATTATTTTCCCACTTTGAATAAGTCACAGAAGATAAAGATGAAAGGCCTACTACATTTTCAGGAAATTTATTACCTCTTACTTAGTGCACAATTTCAGGCATTGAAAATGGCTGAGTCAGGAAGTTTTAAAGTCTGTGCTCTCAAAAGCAGAGCCACTTAAAACTGCCTTTTGCACATTTAGGACTAAAATAAAAGTGCACTCCATGGGCTATTGATTTATTCCAGCCAACCGCAACTTTAGAGAACACATCTCATTATAAAACGTTAGTGGATGTTCTCCTAGTTCGTGGTTCATTTACAGATGATTATAGCGCTGTTATTTCATACATCGGTGCTTTGTAATAAACAAAAGCATTGCCCTGGAGGGGCTTCAGTTTAACTGACATTTCTTCCAGGCACATTCTGTTTGAAGATGGTGAGAAAGTGCAGGAGTTCCCTCAAGGACAACAGTCTTACAAGGGCACCCCATCAATTTACTGAAAACCAACACATCAACTTGTCCATGTGAGGCCAAATGACAGGTTCTTGTCTCAGTATGTGGACTTGCAAGGCTAGTATGTCTCATAATTTACCTATCTCTTTGAAAGCTAAAATTCACAGAGTGATTTCAAGAGCACAAATGGCTGAAAGTGAAACATCTCATTTGACAGATGTCACATCACCAGCTTACATCTGACCTGAGCTCCTGAACTCAACAGGATTATGATTCACCAGTTCTTGAGATGATTCAAAATAAATTTCAGCTTTTTCACAACTACACATGCAATGCAGGAGATTAGGGAGCTCTAATGTTTTTTAGCTGGTAGGGTTCACCATTGAAAGCTATTGCACAGGTGCAGTGAGCAATTCCTGTTCCAGCACGTTGGGATGCCAGGAGCAGGGCTAGTGTCACTGTCCTTAGCACAGCACGGAGGTCAGGCACAGAGAGACCTTAGTGCTATGAGCTGTGGTGGGAATGTCCTCAAGGAAAGAGCCACTCCAGCTGACAAGCTTTTTGATCTGGGTAGGACACCTCTCTGTAAAATTAGAGCAAAATATTTGATCACCTTTGTCAAGTGTTTTCAGACAACAGGCTTTACCATCAATATGAAGGATTCATTCTCCATGTTCAACTAACATACCCACTGTTCTTTAACGCACTTCACATCATTAAAAGCCTAAAGAGTGCACCTGAACAAAACTTTTTACATCACTGTATGTCGTTATACGTGATACGGTCGCGCAGAATAACGACAATGACTCCTCTAGCTAGCAGCAAAGAGAAGCAACTTTATTGTGAAGGCGAACCACTTTTATAGTGTGGATCGCTGAAGAAGAGAGGAACGGCTGTCCATTGGATAGTAGAAGAAAACAGAAAGTTCTCACGGATCGTGAGAACTGTTTTTCCTTACTTTCTGAAAAACAGCAGGTGCTTAATCTTGTTGTGAATTCCTTCCTGTTTTTCCCGAGGTTTATCACCTTGGGAAGATCCAGGGAGGAACAGGCAAACTGCAGCAGACCCGAGAGAAATTTTCCTTAGCATGAGAAAGGAGAAAAAGGCCTCAGGCCCTTGCAATTTTCAGCCTGTGGCTTCAATGAAGCCCACAAGTCCCCCTTTTAGTTTTAAAAGAAAAAAAGGAGGTGTTTGCTGTCCTCCTTAGGATCCTTGTCGGAGGGAGCAAACACATCCCTGGAGATCCGTGGACACTTGAAGCATCCAGGGAAACCTTCGCACCTGATGCTTCCCAGCAACTACTGTAGGCTTTGTATCTTGCTTAATTTCCAGCAAAATGCCTATTTTCTGTTCAGTTTTAGTTGTGGCCTAAGTATTATTTCTGAGATGGAACAGATTTGAAAATTAAGTGCCCCCTACTTGTACCACTGCAGCTCTGGGAGGTGGGGCTGTTCTGCCTGAAGAAAAGGATCCTCAGGGGTGACTTTATCACTCTAGAGCTGCCTGAAAGTAGGGTGCAGCAAGGTGGGGGTCAACCTCTTCTCCCAGGCAACCAAAAATACAGCCTCAAGCTGTGCCAAGGAAGGTTCAGACTGGACATCAGGAAGAATTTCTTTGCAGAAAGGACAGTCCAGCATTGGAATGGACTTCCCAGGGAAGCAGCAGAGTCATCATTCCTAGAGGTGTTCAGCAAACAACTGGATGTGGCACTTAGTGCTGTGGTTTAGTTGGCAAAGTGGTGACTGGTCAAATATTAGACCCTTATGATCTTTTTCCAACCCTATGGATGCTATGATTCTAAGAATATAATTAATATAAAAAATAAGGTAAATAAAGTTATAAATCCCAAATTATCACTTGGAAATACCAGTTTAAACTTTATAGAGGATACCCTCAGACGTCTCTGCAGACCCCTGTATTGGACCCACAGGAAAAAAATGTATATATTTTATGGAACAACATAAGCATCATTTGCAATACAACTCTTAGACAACCAAGTCCTCAAACTCCTAATTTTATTTCATGATCCAACATCCATAGTCAGATTCAGCAGAGAGAGTTTAGAGCAAAGTGTAAAAAACTGTTGCAAACAAAAAAACAAGAACCAGCTCCAAATTAGGAAGCAGTAATGTTCTTATTCTTCAAGCTTATTTGAGAGCTTTTCTAAACAATTCACTTGGCCACCAGTCTGAAAGGCAGAATTATTTTTTTAACCATTCCCCTGCCTCAAATTTAGTATTATCTCCAGCAATATACAGACATATTATACACATATCAACTAACAACTTATTTTTGAAGAGCAGGAACAAATTGAAAATTTCACTCCCACTCTACTATGGTTGAAATCAAATAGTTTAAACACAGCTTCCAGTGATGCCACATCATGTGCTAAGTGTTACACTGAGCAGCCGGAAGAGAACTTGTAGGGAGGAGGAGGAGAAGGAGGAGATGCCACTTGGCTAGAAAATGAGCCAGGAATCAGATGCCAGCCAGAAAAACAAATTGACTTCTCCTGAAGAGGGTTGGGGTTTTTTTTATTAAAAGATTAAAAAAGCAGATTGTCTGGCTGAAAAATGAACAGGTGGTGACTCTACTTAAATTCTGTTTTCAAGCACAGCCCAGGTTCAAGAATGAATTGAAATGATTGCTGAACTGCAAAAACACAGCATCATCATTGTCATCAGTTATACCCATCAGAATAACAGCTCCCTGGGAGAGTACAGCCATCTCATAGTTACAGCAAGGCACAATGATACAAGAAGTCTGTTGCAGCTGAGAGATTTCTACAAAGAAAATCAGGGCCAATGGCAGGTTATGGCCTGATGCTAAATTTCACCAAGCTGGTCTCTATAAATTCAAACAGGCCTTAAAAAGCAACTGTTCCCAAAACTCTTTGCATGGAGTGAAGGCCTCTGCTTTACTTCAAACAGGACAATGCTATGGATCTACTGCCAGATTAGCAGTGGGGTAATCTATACACCAAAGTGATTACCCAAAAGTCCAAGAGTGAGATTTAAGTTTCCTGCCCAAATCCTCCATTTAGAAACTAAGATTCCATGCAAACTGGGCTGGCTAGAGATTTTTGTCCTAGAATATCAGCCAGATTAGTTGTGAAATAAGATGCCCAATGCTTTAGTCAATACCCACATTATTCAGATTGTCAGGAGACATGCCCAGGTTGGCCAGGCTATGCATGACAGACCAGCAGGCACTGAGCCTTTCTAACCACCAAGGGTCACTGTTGATTCACTCAGATGAGGAAACAGTGGGAAAAGCACTTTTGATTATAATAACAAGGAACTGGCTGGGTCTGAGAAGGCCCTATAATCTCTGACACTCCTATCATGGCTTGATGATGCTCTTCTAAGATACATCCCATGGCAACAGCAGTCCTGACTGCAGTGCACAGCCATTAAGAGAGGATGCAGGTTGGTTGCAGCTGCCCTTCCATTAAATTCCTCTTCAGTCATTTACATCTCATTCCAAAATAAAATGTGCTAGCAAAATCCTTAAATTACACAAGCCCATGGGCCAACAGCAACTTGGATAACTGACCTGTCATCCCCAAGGCATATATTAGCCATTAGCAAATCTCTACCTGGAATCTCTGAACTTTCTTCTTTGCATAGGCTAAGGAGGGGGTCGTAGAAAATTCCTGCCTGTTGCCACAGATAAGAGCAATTTCTAGGTTTTTTTTCCCTGGGAACAGCCTTTTTGTTGATTCCTGACCTTTTCCCTTCTTTTAGGATTGCTTTCAAAGTTCTCCATCCACTGGGCTAATAGCAATTGATTTCACTACTCAGCCTTACATTATCTTCCTTCTTGTTCAAAGAATTGCTATCATGTCATCACCTTATTTTGAGAAAGGAGAAAAAGATGGTTTTAAGCAGCAGATACTCTGTCTCAGATTCTTGGTCTTCAAATGGCACAGGGAGAGAAGGAACTTCAGTGTTCACAAGACAACGTGCTAACACACCCAAGTGCCACACAAGCTCAGAAAGCAGCAGCACATCTTATGTACATGAAGCATTTCAGCTTTTTTTTTCTTTTCTTTTTGAGAGGGAACAGTGTGCAGCCAGGAACCACTCAAATATGACTGATTTACACACCCCTGAATAACCCAGCTACTATACTGCAGCTTTGCACCTACAGAGCACCCAGCAGCAGCGAGCTTGCACCAGGCTGAGGAACAGGATGGAATGTTCTGCAACAGCAGCTCCAGGCTGGGCCACATCTGAGACTCAACACTGCAAAATGGGAGATGCATATGGGACTACCCTGAGCTCTACCTGCCACTACCACAGCAGAGAAAGCAGCACATGAACCTGGGAAAGGAATCCAACACCACCCACAGAGAGTGCCAAACAGGTGAATGAAGACACAAGCAGTTTTAAAAGCCTGTACAGTGCAGCAAGGATTGGGGGAAAAGCAAACTAAGACTTAGGAATAAAGAGGAAAGCAGGAAACTGCAACTGGTTAGGCAATGGCAGGGAAACTGGTAAGAAAATGCTCATATTTGATGGGGACAGGAGATAAACTGTAAGTTGAAAGTTGCTAACTGATCAAGGGCATGGCACTGAGGCAGAGCTAAATGGAAAGGGGTCTGACACCAGCTCTAGGGCCACACTGCAAGAAGACAGGCTTGCAACAAAAAATAATCTAGAAAGAGGCAGAAGAGGTTGCCCTGAGAAAAACAGGTGCATGCATAAATCCTTCACTCCTGTGGATATCCAGCTCCTGACCAGAGTGGATACTTCCTGGGCTTTGTTGATTCTCTGCTGTCAATAAACTCGTGTTGACCTGCTGGCAAGGCATCTCAAAAAGAGCACTCAATTACATAAAGATGAAGCAATTACACAATTTGTGTCTTAAACTTCTGTTGATGTGAAGTCACTCATGTGGTCCTCTGGTGGAGATAGAGGACGAGTGGCTACTCAGCTCAGGTAAAAGCAGGTAGCATCAGAGTTCAGGAAACTGCTGCCAGGAATTGGTGTTAGTGCATATGCAGCCACCTGGGATTGTCAGTCAATCAGGAAGATTGGCTGGATGAATATTCAAAGCCCAATACTCTGAGGACAGTGAGTAACCAAATCTCTTCTGTAAATTTTCAGAAGGAAGATAAAGGCAGAAATCTATCTTTAGCTCTTCAAATTGCATTACACATTAATTAATTATATTAAATACTCCCTGCACATTCTAAATATAACTTACAGCACTTATTTGCATCTCTGTTGAATTAAGGGACAACTCACTTATAGGTCAGGAACAAATATCCCATTTACCCAGCATCAGCATGACAGCACCTTCACTTGAGATCATCCCTTACAAAAAGGTGCAGCACATTCACACTGGGGCTTCAGCACACAGCAAGTCCCTGCCTTCCTCACCTTCATGGGCTTGTTTAGTACCAAAACCCTCTATGGCCATTAACAGGATTGCTCATGAGAGGAGACCAGAGCTGTGAGTAAGAATCATACTGAAGCTTAGTTGAGGGGGGGAAGTGGATGAGTCCCAGGGAGCAGGAGCCAACCACCTGCATGATAAAACAAATACAATGTATAGTCTTGAATATTAATATCTCATACAGATTCCCACCTGCAGTGTGAGTACTGAATCTTCCCTCTCCAGAGAGAGACAAGTGGCTACAGCCTTCTGTGCAGCAGTGTCTGCACTGCATGCATCCCTACAGAACTCCTTGCCTGGGATTCAGAATTGTGCAGGAACAAAACAGTGCTCGAGAAGGAGCTCTGAGCCTGACAATTTGGCATGCAGACAATAAACCTTCCTTAAGGAGAGGACAAAAAGTGTGAGCAAGAAAAAAGCAGAGGCTTCATTAATTTGTTTCCATTTACTAAAGGCAGACTGTTCACAGTGTTGGGAACCTCCCCTCCATCTAATGTTTCAGCTAAGGCAGAGTATTTCTGACCTGCTGGCAAGGTTGCAGCTGACCTCAAGCACAATGGACTCAGTACAAAAAGGGAAAATATTATTACTGTGGTTGTTACAACAAAGACTTGAAAGGTTGTAGTCAACAGCAAAGCAATACTCTGAAACGTACTACTGAGGGACTGTCACCATAAAACTTTCAGCAGTAAATATGTCTCTGCAGTAGCAGAGAAGATGTTCTGTGCTCATCATCCAAATTGAATTTTTTTTAAAAATATCAACCAGTCAGGCTATATGCACACAAACAGGCACACACATAAATCTTTCATAAGTTGGGAGTGTTCCCAGCCTTTGACGCTCTGTCTTCAATTCACATTGCAGTTTCTCTCTGAGTTACCCCAATGCTTTAACAGACTGTGTGGCACTTGCATTAGCACTCACCTGGAAGGAACAGAAGGGGAAGATGGTGAGAGAAAGATGGCAAGGAGCACAGCAAGTTCACAGTGGTTTAGGCAATAAAATAGAAAGCAGCTGAGGCCATTTGACTCTCACCAACAGCTCTCACTCAGCTGTAGCACAAGACTGAATTAATTTCTACCTTTGCAGTTGTGTACATAACACAACTCACCATCTTCACTGTGAGTGGTTCACATACACACAAGAGCAAAACAGAGTCTAAATGGATACTGAATAGTTCTGCCAGGCACTCAAAGAACATACCCAGCCACATACTGACAAAAGCTGCATTTCACAAACACACTGGCTGCCATCGCCCATCCAGTCCTCTACTGTCATCATCAACTGGTCTGTAACTGACTGCAGCCTGACACAAGCTGGTTCTTAAGACACACCAAAAGTATCAATGAAGATACAGAGTGGGCAGCTTCTGACACTGCACCAACACTCATCAGCTGAAGCAAGGAAACACTTGCCAATCATTTGTGTAATAGAAAAAGTCACCTTAACAAAACTTTGCCACAGCATCCATGTCTCCTGCTGTCCAACTAAACACTGACAGCCTGAATTCCCTACAGAAAGCTGGAGAGGCATCAGCCTCTGACAACATTTGATTCTGGTAACGTTATCTCTTAAGTTAATGTTGGATTTCACAACACATCTACACTAGAGCTGCAAGTACCTGACAACATTATCAGCTGTTCTGGTGGACATTACCTAGGGAGGGAAGGGAGGAAAGAAGGGAAGAACCAGAAGTGACATCTCCTTTTAGGCTCTGCAGCAGTTGAGCAATCTTCCTGGTAAAAGCCAGTAAAACGTGCATCTGCTTGGAAAAATGAAGGTTCAAGTTCTGATTACTTATAAAATTATGTCACATTGTTTATTAATTTATAGTAATACAGTAGTGCTGAAACAGCAATGAATGAAGAGTTCTGCTTAACTTTGAGATCTAAAAAGCATTTTCTAAGGCTGCATGAGAAAAAAACAAAACCAACAAATACCAGACTCCAGCCATGCACCTTTCTCTGCTTCTGTATGATTTTACAGACACTTTACTGATGTTTACAGGGTAGCTCACTAACCTGAATACAGAAAACTGATGTTTGTGGAGAAAAAAGAGAGCACAAACAGCATCTTTTCACTGTTCTGTTCCAGCATGTCTGCAGATTGTCTTTCCTTCTGTAAGAAGTTCCTCCAGGGTAAATAAAAATCCTAGCTCTTCAAGGAACTTCCACAAGATCATCAGCAAAGGCTTTTACATAACATAAACCACCCTAACTAGTGGATCATGCCTGCTTTAGGATCACAATACTGCTACTTGTAGCCTTAATGCATCTCCAGGTGATTAGGGCAAAGAAACTAGGAAAAACCTTTTAATGAAATCTCTGTGAGAAACAGACACACTGACTCCCTCACCCATTCAGGGCTTTATGATGCAGGTATGTGAACTTTCTAAATAAAAAGATCCAGATCTGTTTATGAAGGGCTGGTATCAGCCATGAGGCACTGAAATCTCCAAGCCATTTAAATGTAAAATGCATCTGAACAAGAGAAATTGAATGGTAAAATCAATCTGCTGCCTGCTAAGCAGGAGCCCCTGTTTCCCCAGAAAAGTGTTTAGTATTACTTGAAGCAATGCCAGTGTACACCAAAGTAGGCAACTGTTTACACTCACTGAGTGCCTGTCAGAAAAACTTACTGCTGGTTATCTCCTGGGCCAAATCCTGATTCAGAGAACTACGAAGCAAAAGCAGCCAATATCCCAGAAGATCTGTGAACAAGAGACATGATTTTAAGTCCACATAGACCTGGGGGAGCCGTGTAAATGTATTACAAGCACCAAGATTTATATTAATGCCTGGAGCTGACAAGGTCTCTCTTGTTATTTAATTGCCCACTCATGACTAAGCTAAGGGAGTCCACGTGGGAGCATGAGGTAAAGATGAGTGGCTCTGTCTAACCTCAACACTGAATGCAATACAACACTAATATAAAGAGTGAATCTCCCAAGCACAGATCACTATATTATCAAGCATTTGCTGACAGCTAAAATAATTCAATTTAGGGCAGAAATATACCTTGCAGGGCACAGACAGACTGGTCTCTGCACACTAATCTGGCAATGATCTTGCCAGGAAATTTGCTACTGAAACCTCTACCTCTCCTACTTTACACTTGTTTAAAATTATGCCACAGAGATTCCTCCCTGCTTTAAAGCTACAATCACAATGTTAAAAATATTTACTGCCTCCTTCTGGCATCAGGGATCTCATCAGGTAGAAAGGTCAAAACATAGATACATACATATATACAGGCAGACAGGCAGAGAGAGAGTGTACTCCATTGTCACATTCTCTCCATTCTCTTATGTTCTTCATATCCATTTATTGCCTCTGAGTTGACTGCAAGTACTTTAGGGCAAGAACTCCTAGATAATAAGCCTTTGTGTAATGCATTATTGATGTCCATGTGGGCTTCTAGGCAAAACTGTGACACAAATCCTAAATGACTGTGGTAAGACAACTACTGGCATGAGCTTACAAGCCAAGCTGAGCCCTTCAGAAAAGGCTGGCCTCAGTGATAAATTCAGGCTTTTAAATAACCCATAGTCCCAGAACATTTCTGAGTGACTCATCTCTGCCAATTAATTTATTCTTACAACACCTAGGCTAGACAGGGAAATTTAAGCTCCATCACTTAAATGACTTTGGGATACTGAAGGATATACAAAGAGAGGACAATGCAAGATCTACAGCCTTTGATCTTAACCACAAGACTGTGTTTTTTCCCTTTGGGAACTACAGCTTGACTCCTGATCTCAAGTCATACATCATGCCCAAAACTCCCATAATAATTAAGAAGTCATATTAATAAGTTGCCTCCAAAGACCAACATCCTTACACATACAAAACAAGGTCAGAGAAAGTGGAAATATGCAGGTGTTAACCTGTGCAATCCAGAAGAGGTAATGCATTTAAAATGTGCTACTTACATTCTAAGAGGGTAGGTGTGAGCCCAAACTTCATATACACAGTATATTTAATACAGGGAGAGAGGAAGAATGGAAAGATTGGATTTGAAATACTTATTTTCTATTCTCTAAACTATATTAACTCTCTTCCTGACACAGCAAAAGAGAAACGAACATCCTAATTCATTCTTACAGCACTGTATTAAATAGGAGAGTTTTAGCACTCCTTTACAGATGAAAAATTGACATGGATTGACTTAACTAAACATAAAAGAGTGAAACATCCAGTAAATCAAACAGCCCATCTGGCTGAGTACTTTTAGAAGCTATGTAACAAGATGGAAAAGCAAGTAACTAATGAAACAACACATGGGGGAAATGTGTATTTTAACCAGGCAGGAGCACTATGCAAGGGACATGCAGCCTTGACCCTCAGCCTGAGACCTGGAGCTTCCCTTAGACCTGACTCAAGCCTACCAGTTTTAGAGTTCTGTTTCTGAAAGGCGTATAAGTTCCTTTCCATCTTTGCCCACCAAGATGCTAAATCCTTCAGCATCATTTACAGTGTGTCTGTAGGGATCCTAACCAGGCACAAGCCCATCAAACCCTTTCATGGCAGGCATGACAATGCCTTCAAGCCTAAGTGACAGCAGAATCACCCAGTTCTCAGAACTACATAGGTGAATAATTACAGTTTACAGGGTATTTGTGCAGTCCAGCTGTTTGCCCAAACACCTCAGGGTTAACTATAAGCCCTACAGTTAATTATACTGCCCCAATACAACTTGCCCTGTACTCCCATTAAGATCACATGTGAGTGCTACGAAATGCTTCAGCACTTTTCAGGAAGAAACTGCCATTGCAGAGAGCAAGTATGGATGTTATGCAAGATGCTCCTACAATCAGGCATCCCACAACTGTTCCAAGATAACTGTGCCTCTATAATAAGAGACAGCAACTGCACTGAACTCACTGAATGCATTCAGCAGTATACTTCTAACTTAAGTTTTCCAAACAAGTCTCAAGAAGCAAACTGAAGGAATTTATTATAAGCAAACTCTGGGACAGTGGAGAGCCTACTCTTCTCCAGAGACCCTCAACTGGTACCATAAGGTTAAAATTATTTAAGTCCAGATACAACATGAGCCATAAGACAAAACAGATTTATTAATTATATTTTTTTCAGCACTTAGACACTAGAGACATTGAAATGGTCAGATTTGGGTGGAAGGGAACAGTCCAGAGTGTTTGACCATATAGAAATAAAACCCAGAGGCTGTGGGTTTGGGTGTTTTGGTTGGGGTTTTTGGTGAGGTTTTGTTGTTACCGCTGTTGTTTGTTTTGGTTTGGTTTTTTAAGTATAGCTGGAAACTGCCAAAGTAGGACAGGCCCCTTTGGAGAGGCTTCAGACTCCAAACTCTGACATGATGCTGTGAAAGTGAATGAAGCTGGTGGACTTGTGTGGGGAGATTATTTTAATTTCATTTTCATTTGTAAACCATTTCCTGCTTCTTCCCTACTTACACAAACTTGGACTCAGTAGTGAAGGGAAAAACAGAATGGGGAAATCAATCAAAGATATGTAACAGAAGTGAGAAAACAGCTTTTAAAGCAAAGCCTAAACAAAGTCACTTCATCAAGTGACCCAAAAACAAAGAGCTCCAGCTTTACAGAGAAAGCAAAACCTGAAATCATCCAGATGAAATCCTCAGCAGGGCAAAGTTCACTGTGGTTTTGTCAATGACAGTAACAGGCTCTATGTGTATACACTACTGGAATGCTCTCTTATCTTGAGGATTCCAATGAGCACTTCGAAAATCTAATCTAAATTCTGCCTCTGTGCATCATAGTAATGCAACAGTAACAACAGGAAAACATAGTATTTCAAAAGATCCACAATTCTTCAGTACAAGCTTTTCTACCAAAACCTTAGTGTTAATAAAATAAAAGCAACACTGCCAATAGTAAAAAAAAACAAAAAACACAATAAACCAACAAACCAGGATACATGCTGTAGAACCTCACAGTGATTCCATAAGAAAGAGTGCTTTGCTCAACTTTTCATTTTTAAATTACTTTCCCTTACATTAAATCCCACCCTTTTTTCCCCCATGGGTATTGTATTTACACTTCAGATGACAGAATCTAAATTAAATACTTCAGTTTTGAAATGTGAAACAAAAAAATAGACTGTAAGTCAAATATCTCCCTATACACACTTGTGAGGCTATGGAGTTCTCCTTTGTGGAGTCTCAACAATTTCAGATTTTGGTCTAAGTCAGCAGGAAGCAGAATCTTCTACAAATTTCCAAATGCCAGAGGGAACTGGCATTCAACAGGCCTTCTACCCTCCACATGGCTATTTCCACATCTCTTTGCATCAACTGATTTTAAACAAGGATCAAGAGAAAGGTGGGCCAACTTCTAAACAGAATTAAGGAGAAATTCCAGAAAATCAAAATCTAGAGTGGATTCTTTCTAACTACCAGGATAAATTAACTCACACAGACAACACTACAGACAAGTTATATTGAAGAGCAGCATCCAAGGCTCAGAAGGCAGAACATGCAGGCTCCTTGAGCTGAGCAGCCTGTGGAAGCTCTAAGAGGAAATGCCACATTTAACAAAATAAACAAAGCTGCCAACCGTGAAACGAGGATGCTTCACATTCTAGAAGAAAAATTCAGATTCAAACATCCCAAAAGCAGTGAAGTTAAGCACCTAAATGTGCAGTTTTGAGTTAAAATGCAGTTGGTCTGTCTCAGAGATGGCTGTTTGCATCAGCTGTTGGGTAACAAGGACTGCACTAGGAATGAGAATCCCTGGCTTTGTCCAGGTACACATTGTGTAAATGTCCCCAGAGAAACAGGACAGTGTTACCAAACTGTGTGAAAACACCACTCCCACAGTGTCACTGCTGCTGTTCAAACACAGCTTATGGCCACACAGACTGACAAGCAGCCCCAGCAGACAGTGCAGGCCAGCACATCCTGAGTCCCTTAGCACTGTTTTGCTCTACAGATCCAGATCTATGAGGCTGCTCTACCTCATTTTTATATACACATATTTTAAAAAATTATATCTATATATCCACATATATATAAATACATATATATTTTTGGATAAATGCCTAAAGACTACAGGACAAGATAGTGGGAATCAGTGAATGACACCTTAAAAGCTGGAATTCACTACGCTTATTACTATGCTTATGTGATTCATTAACAGTGCAGTGAAAACTCATTAACCACTTTTTCAACAACTTTTCTACACTAACCCTTAATAAACAGATTTAATCACTTTTTCTCAGTATGTGAGCTTTAGTCATATAAAATACACACACAAATCATTAATTAATCTCTCCTCAGCATCTTCTAAACATCAGCACCTGAAACATCTGGCATTTTTTCCTTCCCAATGAATACAGTTCCTACAGGCTTAGCATTTTAATGACAGTTCTTTTAAGTAATTCCAATTAGTGTTTTGTGCCTTTAGATGGCTCCAAAAGGAATTACTAAAAACAATCCGTCAGTTGCTGACTCCTGAACATGTCTATTGAGACACAGGCTCTGTGAGGACATGCATTCCTCTGTTCCTTGCCATCTTCTGCATCCTTATATTGGCCTGCAGGACTGTTACAAAAGAGCACAGAAGACTACTTGAAATCCATCATGAGATATGAAGTCATCTGCTTTATACAATTCCTAGTGGGCAGCATGCATACAGACTAAGCAAAAGAGGAAATAAATTCCTGCTAAAATGATTACATGCTTTAAGAATGTCTCTTTCATTCTCTATTACCAGAGATCAAGGACTAAGGGAAAAAGGATCATTTATTATTTCCCCCCCTCAATAAAAGGTTTCCTATAGGTCTCCCACAAAGTATAAAGCTGTAGTGCTTCCTAAAGCTCCCTCTGTGTAGACCCTGGTGTTAGCCTTTCCATTATACACAATAAAAAGTGTTTTCTCACCTCTGACACTGAATGAGTCCTATTTCCAAAACAGCTGTCTTGCACCATTTGTCACTTAAGAGAAAGCCCTGAACAAATGGGGAGTACATTGACCTGTAGCTAAGAAAAATGTTGCTAAGACACACAGCTTAATTGCATCTGTCAAAAATTTATTCAAGCTCACTACACCTGATGAATCATCACCACACACTTGCTGACTGCCAGACTGAACTCTTTAAGGCCAACAGAACTCTTGGAACTCATCTACCTAGAAATCTTTAAATAAAAGTCTGTAAATAATAACAAGTGTACTATATGGGCTGTGCTTACAGTCTTCCTCAAGTTTCACAGAAGGGTCTTATTGATTCCTCCTTCTACCCATCAAACTTCATTGTATTATTATTATTATTATTACTATTATTATTATTATTATTATTATTATATAAAATACAATATTATTTCTTGTTATTACTCAAAATGGATATCACAGCCACCCTCCACAGCTACATTTCAGCTGGAAGATAAGCAAATTTTACTGGCTTGTATTTATTTTGCTGCCTGCTCAGTTAATACTTGCAGTATGTGATCAGTTATTTCATCTGCAGAATCAAGAGTAGGCAGATTCCCTCTTAGAAATAACTCATTTCAGTGCCTTCACAATCAGCTTTCTTGTAGGGAAAAAAAAAGCCAACTTCATGTTGAAAATATGGCAATTCTATGAATCTTGTAATGATGTTGCAATGGAGATTTGTAAATCTAGAGCAAAGAAAAAGGAACACCATAGATGCATTTGTCAGCTGTTCTGACTAAATGTTTTAGTCAGAATTAGAGATACACTCATCAAAGCAGAACTCCAGATGACCTCTCTAAGCATGATTTGGTTTTCCAGATACAGCTTGGTAAGCAGGATACCACAAAAAAGCCTATCAGAATACACTGAGGTAGCAGAGACTTCTGTTAAGATTAAATTAAAATTTCTTTCAGGTTTTTCATAATTTTTCTTCTCTCTTGAGTCTAATCAAGGTTTGCCTATAGTCTCTCAGAGTCTATTCACAATATATACCTGGGCTTTACATCCCCCCAAAACTCATCTCAGATTTCTGCCCTGTCACTCCTTCCAAGCTTAAAGGCAGGTTCTGGCTATCAGTCTCCAGGAGCTTATGTGAAATGCAATTTCATTTCCATGAAGGTGAAGGAGTCTTTTATGTTCCACTTGAAATATTTTACAATGTGCAGCAATTATTCAACTCATTTTTTAACCAGATCTTGCTTTCAAGTATCCTGCTTCTACAATAAGCCATTCATACAGCATGTTGATATGGTTTACGTGCCACCTAAGGCTCTAACCTGTATTTTTCAAAGTGTCCTTATATTCTTGATTGAGGAAAAATGTCTTTCCTTAATAACCAAGTAGTTCTGCTCTTTCACTGATGAAAAAAAAAAAAAAAAAAAAATCTGTTCAAGAAAGAGGTGAATTTACAGCCAGAGCTCCTTTTCTTCCACAACAGTCTAAGAGTATTCATTTCTTCCAGAAAAAGTCACCTGATCTCTCCTTGACTGACAAGTTCCTAAAAATCATATTCTACCTACAACAGGTAAGATATTGCTCTACAGGTTGTAATAACTGTGACTGCATGTATGGGGACCTCCAACATGAAAGTTAAAATCCTAATCAAAGAATTCTGCTTTGGTTCACTGCATATGATTAAGAAAAGTCACTTGACTCTTCTGCATACCAGTCTCTGGATCAAGGGAGATACTGATGTTTGCCTCCTCATAAGAAAGTCAAAAGCTTGTTAAGTATTTAAGGATTGCTGCATGGCAGATGCTAAGTATTTTCAGTAGGATTTCACACCAGCAAGATTTTAATTACAGCGGTTCCTCATTTATTAGATTCCCTGATGAACTGATAGGCAGGCTCTCATTTACTCACAGCTGAATACCCAAAATGTCAACTAGGGTTAAGATAGTGCTGTACAAAAGTGTGCACCAACACTGCTTGGGGTTTTTTGCATACACACATACAAAGACAGCAGATCATCTCTGCTCCTCTGTGCAAGAGAGAGGAGTGACCCCACATCACACTGATCACCCCAAGGTGTTCAACCAAATTATACCCTGCTCATGGCAATCCCTTGAGCAGTTACCTCTGTGAGTTCTATATCTAAGCAGGATGCTCTACAGGTGTTAAACAAAGAGATGGAAGCTCATTCAACTGAGAGTTTAACTACAGCAGATGAAGATGCACTTTCATTTGACAATCTGAAAACTAAACACACATCCAGTTTAGTGGATAGGCTGGTAAAACCTCCTGCAATGCTACTGCAACTTCCCAGGCTCTTTCACCTTGCTACCAAGTTATCTAGGCAGTGCCACAGCATGGACCTTGGTTGGAAAAAACTTTACTGCTCCTCAAACTTCTCTTCAAAGTGATCTTTAAATTTAGGTAAGCAGCTGCAGTTCAGATTTAGTCTCAGTGGTAGTTGTTCAATTTAGCACGTACAGTGACCCAGGAATTTCTCCCTGGAGCTCCAGGTCTAGCAGCAGTAGAATGAAATTCTGCACAAAAGTTGAAGTGTTGGTGCCAGAGCTGAAGGAGAGAGACTCTCCAGATCTCACCAGTGTCACAGGGAGTGCTGACATCTCTGGCCTTGGCAGCAGGAGCCCCTCTCACCCTGTGCAGGCAGGTGTGAGCTGTCTCATGCATCCCAACATACTGATCCCTGCCTCAGACTTATTGCTGCTGCAGGAGACAATGATGTAAGCGCCTAAGAAGTCCCTGTCTGGCACCTCTACTTTTATTACAAAGAGGCTTGGATCAAGGATGCCATCAAACTGGCCAACAGAGATTCTGGACTGTGCTGCATAAACCATGAAAATGGTCACTTTAGTGACCATTAGTACAACCACTATTTCCAGGCAAAGCTGCTCCAGTCTCAGGAACTTGTTTTCTAGGAATTCTATAAATCTGGAGTTCTGTCTTTTGCATCACAGCTTCCCCAGGTGACACAGGGCACCAAAATTCATCATGTGCTATATGCTCTTGTAAGTGAAAATTCTTCTAACCAAGGGAACAGCTACTAAAAGCTTTCACAGATGCTGCTTGTGCAGGATTACTAAAACAGTTCCTGAACAATAGGCTTAATGAGGAATGGTGAGACTTAATTAAAGCATAAAATAATTAAAAGGCAATCAAGAGCAATGAGAAGTTTCTGATTATTTTCCCCCACATATAAAATGTAAGATGTGGAGGAAGGGATTGCCTGATCTCCATGGTTTTTAAAGGGCTTTTAGAAAATTAAAGAATGAAGAAACTATTAGACAAAGATGTGTAATAAAAGTCTCAACAAAGCAATCAAATTATCGGCTGATATAATAGAGATAAGAAGATACTCATTTTTCATGCAAATAAATATCCCCATCTTTTCTCTAGTAAGTACTGGGATACAAATGCATGAACATCCTGCCCATTGGTCTCAAACAGACCCTTGCTCCCTTGACATTCATTTTGGTGGCCTGGGCTCACAGCATTTCCAAAACATAATTATTTCAAAGGAAATGGGCAGCTGGAGCAGGAAACGTTCTCTAACCTGGAAGAAACACCTTGAAAGCAATGCAGTTTGAGCTGATTTTCTTTACTCCTTCCAAGAGAAAAGAGGAGAATGGATTGCAGAGCACTTTCTATTAAATTTTATAGCAGTAACTAAGGATAACACTTTTACCATTACACTGAACAAGAGTTTGAAAAACAAATTCTTTCCATTTCATTACTTTAAAAAGGAAATCTCTTTAAATCCTGAAAAATGGGAGGGAGTTGGTTTGATTTTATGTGTGGGCTTGGGGGCAGCTTGGGGGCAATTTTTAGTTGTCGATTTTTTGGGGTTTTTGTTTGGTTTGTTGTTGTTGTTGGGGTTTTCTTCCTTTTAAACAAGCTTTGCTGCTACTCAAACACTGAGAGACTGGAAACAGCAATTGATTTGTAGGAACAAGAATATGTCAGACCTTTCCAGGCACAGAAGCTCAGGCTGCTTTGCTCTGTGTTCTCTCTGGTATACACATGGTAGAGCATGTGATGGCACTTATAGAGGGAGCATTTGGGAGCAGGGTGCAGGACACCCTACCTGCTCCATCACTGACTACTACCTTGCAAATGTAACAAAGAATTAAAAGCCTGAAGTGTGTTGTGTTTGCATTTTCTTGTGATTTACTCACACAGCAAACTCTTCAAGACAAGCAGTAGCTCTTCCTTCCTCACTTCACAGCGTCAAGCACCAAACGGTGCAGAACATGATTTGTTCAACGCAACACTGCTTCAACACAAACAATAAAACACATGAGCTCCACAACCAAACCTGTGGCAGGGGGAGCTAAAGATAGAACAACAAAAAGATGCCTACCAAGTTTATGAAATTTACTGTTTTTCTCAAATTCATGCTGATTTTGAGTGCAACCAAAGAAATAGAAACAGAAAAAACATGGAGTTATGAAAGAGTTTACCTTCCTCCAGTTAAAAATCCAGGTGCTTGTTAGATGTGAAACCACAGAAAGAAAACCATCCTGGGAATAAGCTGCAAAATACCTCTACTGAGCCCCTTCCTCTTCATCACTGCTGCCACCCTTTTGACTTGATTCTTTTCAGTCCTGTTATCCCAAGAAAGCATTGACCACAAGCCAACCCTGGCACCACCATACCCTTTTTACTCTTCTCTAACTTCTCCTGGAGGGAATGTGTCCATGGGGATCATCACCTCTGCAGAGAGAGGAGCAGTTCCCACACCATGCCCCTCACCAGCTCCAACCCTGTTAAGGGTAATTATTCAGAAAGCCAAAACCCACAGAACACCACTTGCACGGGCTGCCATTTCTTGGATTTAAACTTATCCCTACCAGCACATTTTAGAGAGACTCCATGGCAAAAGCTGTCCCAGGATATTTGTTATTTGGGGCTCAGGACATCATTCTTAGAGGAAGAAGCTCGAACTGGTCTTGCAGTCAGCTTTAAAATGGGGATCGAGTGACAACTAGTGGAGATTTCCCTCAGTGCACCGCCGTGGATTTTTCTGCACGATGTAATCTGCACCAAGATCCCGTCTCACTGAAATAACACAGATGCAATCCAATTAGAGAGAAAAGCTTTCCAGGAAAAATGGGTACACTTCGGACGACAAGGGGAATGGAATGTGCCCTATGCTGTATAGGCACACAGACTCACACACAAACACAAGAAACCAGCCCCACAGGAACATGGAAGTGAAGGTGGTAGAAGTCAGAAGTTTGGAGAAGCATTACCTTCCTCTCAGTACATCCTTAAAGAGGATGCACATTTCCCTTCCTTAAAGAGCTCCAGCTGACTATTAGAAGCTTATGGCTCCTCAGCTAGTGGCTGGGGTTGAACTGTTCTGTTTTACATCCCATGGATGCTTTTACACTCAACAACACTATGTAGCACTAAGTTCCACAGCTCTCTACCATGTCACAGGAAAATATATTTTCATTTACTTAGTATCTACTACTTATTTCATTGGATAGTTTCTAATGCCTTATTTATGAGAAGGTGAACATTCATTCCCTAATTTTTCTTCTCTTCTTCCTTCATGATTTCATTAGCCTTCTCCTGCGACCTCCGATTTACCTCTTTTCCAGGCTGACGAGTCTAGAAATTGATGAATTCACACACAGCAGAAAAAAAATCTTTCATTTTATTTGCCTCTTTAATCACCTCTGAACACGGTGCTTACTCTTCCAAAGACTTATTAGGAACAACTTGCCCAAGGCAGCATTAGTTGTAGGTATGACTGATCATCACTACCCTCATGTACTTTGTGTGGGTTTTGGTAGGGAAGATTTTCTTTTTACATGCAATACTTTGTATTCAGGTGTGATTCATTTTAATTGTCATTTTATCACCTGACCACTCAGTGCTGAAAGCAACTACAACACTTCAAAGTGCTTTTAAATCTGGCTACTGTAATTTTTTTTATAACACCATTGTGATTTATGAGCATCAGGCCCTAGTAAAGTACCACAGCACTAACACAGCCATCAAAAACATTAGGCAAATAATCCTCCCACACAAATAGCTAAACAAGGGCAAAAAATTGCAACAAGATCTTTGAGGAAGTTTTGGGAATTTACCCTGCTAAGGTTTCCTGTCCAAAGCACTGTGGTCCTGGTGCACTGGCACTGAGAAAACGATTGCTGATGTTGTTACAACAACTTCTGAATATGGTAAAAGGGGGGTGTAAGAAGGGGAGAGAAAGAACAGGGCAGTGGGGAAGTGCCAACTATAAATGTTTTTCAAGAATCTTCAATTAACATTATTCACTGCTTGTCACAGAAAGCTGAATCTTTAAAGTGCTTTAAATCATAACTAAAAGAATATAGAGAAAGTTGCAGAAATGTCAATTTTTACTACTATTATTGTAGGTCTTTCTTGAGCATAAGTACCCTGTCATTAAAAAAAAAAAAAAAAAAAAAAAAAAAAAGTAAGTTTCTGCTCCTCCTAAGTGCAGAAGAAATTCTGGCAATAATAAGCCTAAATGTTCATAAAGCAGGAGACAAATTAAAAACAAAACCCAGTACTATGAAATAACCTCATGATTTAAAAAACATCTCGTGCTTCTGAAGATATGACTCATCATATGACTGCTTGTGGATTGGCTGTATCATTACAATGAGAGTACCAAATGTGTCAATTAATTTATTAATATTTGCAGTTTCAATTTTCATGGCTGATAGAGAGATATGAAATACTGAACAAGGAAACAGTTTAATCTCTCTCCACAACACTTCATGTTTTTAAATCATCTCTCCATTCAATCGACATACTGAACGCAGCCAGCTCAATACATGAATGCAATAAATTAATGTGGGCTACAGATAAAATTCAGATTCTGCAGAAATTGAGTGCCTGTGTTCAAAACAGGAGCAAGGATTTTGCAATCTTGGTGCAAAGCACACATCAGTGGCTCTTGGTTCTACATCTTTCCTTTGGTCCAGCTGCTTGGTTCCTCAGGCTCACCGGGCTGCAGTCTGTTCCCATGAACGCTTACCTAACCAAATCCTGAATTGTGACTACATCAGTGAACCACCCTGATACAAATCCTGGTCCTGTAATCTTCCTCCCAGCTGTCAGGGAAGACTGAGTTGACGATCTTTGTTTAGCTGGATGCACATCCAAAGCACCCGCTCAGCTCCACAGAGGAGGACTGGCTGCCTGTCCACTGCACATGAGGTGGAAAAAAGCCATCAAACACCAAGGAGTAAGATAGAAAGTGACATCCACAGAGCCAAGAATAGCAACCACTGGAAAAAATGGGGACAGAAAAGCCAAACACACACAAAAAGAAGCTGCAAAAATATCAGTGGGACAAAAGGTAAAGAGGAGCAGAGAGAAAACTCACTATAGCAACCAGGGACTAACAAGGAAGGACCATGAGAGATGAGCAAGATAAGCAAAGTACAGAATGCCATGCCATCCCTTCACAAACACAGTATTGGGGGAGCTTTGATGTAGATTAAGGGCAGCCACAGTCACCCATTTACACCCGGCTGAGAGGAACATGTAAAACTCATGGGCACATCAGGGCTGTCTTACAGTGGCTTTGTCTCCAAGGCACAGCTAATGCTGCAACACTTATTAGCATCAGGCTGCTAAAATATAAAGTGATCACTGCACAGGTGAAAAAAAGGAAGGCTCCTGGGAATACATCTCACCAAGGAACAGAATGATCCTTATCTCATCAAACAAAGTAAACAGAGCAGCACAGATTCACCAAGAACGAAAGGCAATTAGAGGTACAGTCAAAACCTATGGAAAAATCAATGAAAGATTCAGAGTCCCATGCAGATTCTCAATCAGACCCTTAGTTGTGATGCACATATATCAATAACAGAGCTGCATGCAGCATTTGGCCACACAAAAAGGAAGTATTTCCCAGATTGGAACAGAATTACAGTCAGCTAAGGAAAAAGTATTAGGAGCAGATTCTAGCTGGGGAAGTGCAGCCATTGGGAGGAGGTACAATACACAGTGTCTTATAAACAAAGATTTTAAAAAAATAATCTGTGTGAAGCCATATGAGCAACACAGCGATTCAACACTGGGGACTTTATTCAATAATTCTACTTTAGTCTCTTTATATATACAAACAACTGGGGCAAATAAAACATAATGAGACAAAAAGCCCATAAAATTGTCTACCAAGGGAGTGGAACAGAGAAAAGTTCTCTTTTGGAGGGGGCTTTGATTGCTGTTAGTACTGAAACCACAGCCAGCACTATTTCTGTCATTGATGAAAGAATGTGCTCTCTCCCTCATATGCAAAATATAAATTTCATGGTAAGAAAGGAGGACAGACCTTAAACAAGCTTATAGCGACCAGCATTGGAAGTAGTGAAGGAATTGCTGGGCATTCCTACTTATTTTGCTAAGCATCTAGTGGACAGAAAGTTAGGGGGGCATTGTCCCTGTCCTAAAGGACCTGCCAGCTAAGGTCCCTGGGGGGATTCACAGTGTGAGGGAGACAACACGATGGCATCACCCCCAACTGGGAGCTCCTTAGGAAGGCACCCCCCAGTAAAGGCTGAGGAGCCCTGCACAGAGGCAGCCTTGGCTCAGCAGGGACCAGGCCAGCCCCAGCAGACAGTGCTCTCCCACCTTCCACACCCCAATCCTCCCTGGGCAGCAACAGAGCACTGGCATGGGCAAAGAAAGGGGGACATGGGCAGTTCTGTCACTCAACAGCTTCTCCCTAGAGCTCTGCAGGTACTCCCTGTGCAGCAGCTGTCTCCTTATCTCCCAGCCTGCTGCTGGCACAGGAGAGTGCTATGGGAGGACTGAGAATGAGAAAAGTTGTCAGTTTTGGTGACCTTTAAGTAGAGCTCCTCTTGCCAGATGTGACACGGAAGAAAACATGAAGGAGGTTTTTCAGAACTGCATGACAAATGAAGACACAAGGCTGACAGAGCAGATGGGGGGTGATGTCTCAGTGCTGAACAGGGCAGGGGTAGGCTGTGAGGAGCTGACAATGAAGATGACTGCTTTGCACTTGGGTGGTGGAAAAGGAAGCCCTGTGAGCTGGCAGAAAAAATGTTCAAAGTAATAAGCCAGAAACACAGTATTTGTAACCACATTTTTGGAACAGGGAGAAAACATACAGCTCTGATAGACAATGAAGTGTCTCAGGAGCCACACAGGCCAGAATGAACTGCACAAGCAGACATTTTGCAGATCACTGCTGTAGAACTGTGCCCTTAACGCTGGCAATCCTGGGAGGATTGCATTCTGAGTACTGCCTGAGCTTGCAGTCAGCCAGCCACAACAGACCACAAGGGCACAGCTGCCTTCCAGGCAGCATTTAAGTTGTCCCACACACAGAAAAGAAACCAACCTTCTTTCATGTAATTTCCAACAATAGAGCATGGTCCTCAAAACTCATGTTCTGGCCACTCTTCCCCCATACTACACATTTGTTTCTCAAGCCACCCAGGGCAGGGCTTAGGAATTAGTTGTGCTGGGGACACATGGAAGGAGGGGGGGGGGTGATAGCCCATCCCCCAAGGAAGCCACATGGAAAGCACATGGGCTTGAGACAAAGAGAACAGTGTTCTCTCTGGGAGCCTCCCCTGAGGCTGCGGAGACCAATCAGAGACCTGGCTTGGTGATGGACAGCCCAGGAAACCAATTGGAACGCTGTTTCGCTTTCACGAACCACAGGGGAAAGAGGGTTGGTGGGCCTTTTGGCTTTTCCGGTGGGGCAGAGGAGCAGGAGCCGGCGGGGCTCCGGGTCCCGGCATGGGGCCCGGAGCGGGCTGAGCTCCGGGAGGAAGAAGGGCCCGGCCCCGGGGGGAGCCCAGCCTGGCCCGGCCCGGCATCCGGCCCGCGTGGCAGCAGGAAGAAGTCCAGCCAGCCTGCCTCTTTACCGTTTTGGATACAAGTTTAACTTTTGGTGCCTGAATGAAACTTCGGATTTCCTGAGCTCCCCAGAGCATGAGGCAGGTAGAATTACAGAGGCCAGCAGAATGAAGTTCAGAGTCATGGAAGGAGAGATCTGAGGAGTCGCCACTGATAAGTAGCTTAAAACCTTTTTTTGTGAGCTTTAGAGGATCGTGACTTTACTTAAATTCCTTTAAACTGTAGAATGTACTTGGGGAGGTTAAAGTGCCTGAGATGAAGACTTTTTTGCCTCGAGAAATGGAGCTCTCTGTCTTTGGGACTGGAATTGGACAGAGACTTTTGAGTGAAAAGTGAGATAAAGAGACTTTTTGTGTTCTCATCAGCCTGCCTTTAAAATGACACCCCATGTGTTTTCAGCAGCCCATATACAGCTCTGAAAAGACTGTGGAAATGGGAGGAAAAATCATAATTTGTAGTTTCCGGGCAGATGCAGATTATGAGGGTAAGACACCCTCTAAGCCTAAACAAAAAGAAGGGACTTCTGTCTCTTGAGTGAACTGAAATGATTATTTAAGTGAATAACTGACCGAAGTGTTTTTCTGTATGTTGCTGGTATGAGGAAAAGGGGAGGAGGGAATAATCTGGAAATCTCATTCTGAATTGTTTTGAGTTGTTAATAAATTTCTTGTACCCTTTTTAAGCTTTAAGCCTGCTTTGTCTTTACTCCTAAACTCAATCCCCAAAAGAAATTAAATATATTAAAATTGGCAACCCCAGTCACACCGTGACATTAGTCCATCCAGCTCTACAGAATCTGTGGTCAAAATGAGACACCTCAAGAAGCCTGAGAACAGAAAAACCTTGTTCTTGTGAGATAACTACTGTATCTTGACACCCCCTCATCCAGCAGAACTACAGATTGCATCAGCAGACTACAGACTGCACAGCAATCCTGCCACCAGTCCTATTCCAGAACCCTGGCACAAAGACTTTACACACTCACCCCAAAACCAAGCTCAGAAGTCCTCTCCTTGCTGGCCATAATGTATAAGTACATTATACTGCTTCACAACAAACCTGCAGCCAACTGAAAAAAACTCAAAGCAGATAATGAATAGGTTCTAACAGAAGAGCAACTTGTTGCTCACTCCACACCGAATGCAGCTCTGTTTTCTACTTCACCAAAACCCACTGCTTGTCTCCACAGTAGTCCCAGTCCCTGAAGCATAACACAGATGTGACCAGATAGGGGATATACAGTGAGGTATCAGATCCATCAGCAGATTACAGTAAATCAAGCAGGTATAGTGTATGTGCTGAGACAGTTGTTTTCCATGTGTCCCCCAACCTGCTGCAGCCACAGATTCAAGCTATGGACAATCTATGGCCTCTTACAGCTGGATAGACCAGGAATTTGTTACCACAGCTCTGTCCACAAGCCCAAACTCAAAGGCAGAGACCAAATTTGCCTCATAAAAAGGCTTTGTCTAAATACCATGCCATTTATGCCACACTAGGAATGATGCAGACAACAAATGCAAGAAGTCACAAGCAGAAGTTATTAATTCCTTATTGATATTCAAGATTATTGCTGAAAAAGATTTATCCTAATAAACACAAGGTACACCAGTTAACTCCAGAGAGATTCCTTAAAACCCCTTAAATATATATTTACAGAATGAGTGGAAAAAAGCAGCAAGCATAAGGGTGGAGCAAGAAATAAGCAAAACATCATAGTCTCTACTCAAAAAACTAAATGAGTGGGTATTTTGCTTCCAGCCAAAAATCAGCCATCATATCAGGTCATGTGGTTTTAAGTTTGATTTACAGTATGATGCTGAGACAAGACTTTATCAGCCACTTAGTAAAAAACAACTTGTACAGACAAATACAGACCACAACTGAGATTAAAATCAGTCTCAGCAATTGGAAAAGATGAGTTTTGTGAGTAGCAAAATGATGGCAGCTTTCTTCCTTCCTTGTATTTGGATAAATTTTAAATTTAACCCTAAGCTCTCCTTTTCTACCTCTTTTGGAGCCAGCTTTTTGTAACTGTCATAGCCACCTGCAAGTCTCCTCCACAAGTGTCCTGGGAACAGACATTGCAAGCTCCTGCACTTTATCTGGAAAGGACACTGAAACTCTGAAATAAATGTAGAGTTTTTCTCCAGTGTTTAATTGAAGTGGACATGAAAGAAAAGGAACTTCAATCAGAAGGAAATTTTGCAAGTCTGAAAGAACTACATGGATCTGATATGCTTTTTGTTTTAGTATTCCTTCAGCCACCACTGATGCTTTCAAGAAATGTCTGCTCTTTGTGCTCTTTTTACCTACTATATGATGAAAAAATTCACAAGCCAAATAAATATTTGTTTTCTCTTATAAGTCACCTTTAGATCACAATCCATCCTGACATCAGGACAAGGAGTACATCTTAAAGTTTAAAGCAATTCATCACTGAGCTAGGACCTAACCTGCACCAAGAATAAACATGCTTCAAAAATATGTAGTTGCCAAGTCTTTACAGAGGCATTTGAAACATCTAATGCAATCACAGAACTGTAGTTTGCTTCCATTAGAAAAGCTCTTTCATTTACATTAATCTCTGGGAATTGTCCTGAACTACAGAAAACCACCAAATACTCAGATTATTGGTTTGACTGTATTTGAGCTGAAGACTCTGATATTTGACTATGTGCTTGAGCAGAAAACTGTGTGACAGCTCTGTACCCTGACATAAAGCAATAATTACCCTGTGATGAGAGTCCCAACTGAGAGCATATCCCCACTGATTTAGAAACAAATCCTCAGGATAAATCCCTTGCATCTTTACAAAGCCAGACCGGGAGGTAAAAAGAAGATGTAGTATTCTATTGATTTTGCAAAAGAAGAACATGAGCAGGCAGTTTTCATATACAAAGTCGTGAAGGCACCTAATCCTCTCCAGATCAGTGGGAGTTAGGGATCTATATGATTTTTGCAGATTTGGCCATAATACATACGTCTATAGTCACAGCAATGAGATTTATGTTCTGCTGGGCAGTTGGGGATCACCCTCGAGCCTCAGTCCTGAATCCCTAACTCTCAACCTCTGGCTCCAGTCCTAAGAAACCAGATGGCTCTGAAGGCTGTGGAGCTCCACTGGGACAGGAGGGCTGGCTCATGCTGTTGGCTCTGCCCTCTCTGCAGCATGTACAACTAACCAGCCCCTGGCTTTCAGGTGATTCGTGTGCTTAGTTGCCCAAATCTGTGTCAGGGCCCCTGAACCCTTGCCTGGGAGCTTACATGCTCTCTTCCTATACACATTTTGGAAAGCAGCAGGGCTCTGTCCTCTTGTTGAACAGACACAGAAACCTAGTCACTTCCTTACTCTGAAGGGAGAGGTAGGATTGCTCTAGATCAGGATTAGGAACATTGGCAGACTAATGTGGGAAAATCTGCCTTGTTGTTATCCATCTTTTACATCAGCTCTGCCAACTTTCTCCACTTCATCTAATACTTGACACTTCACTAAACACCTAAGCTTCTCAAGAGAGATCATTACAAAATAATCACACTTTTATTAGAGGCTATGTTTTATTTTAAATTTTTGGCCTTCATGTTCGTAAAGAAAAACTGAGTGTGACCTTCAGTAGAATTTAATGCAAGATGCCCTGGAAAGCAGTATATTGTGACTGTGTGATGCCTAGAATGTCAGATTTGGGGATGCTCAGGGACCCATAAGAGGAGGACAGAGAGCATCAATCTCAGAGGTATCTACAAAGTAAATCATGCACATAAGAAATCACCAAAGCAAGAATTCAAATCACTGGGCCATTTTAGGAGGGCTTCTATTTGGGTGCTTCATGAGCATGCAGCTAATCAGCCTTGCTGATTTACTACACCTCATGCACATGAGAGCTGGCTCAGTGCATTATAAACCAGATTGTAGCAGATACCATGACATTCAAGGTGACACTTCAGAGAAAAGGCTCCAGGGCACAGGTTTAGGTCTTTTGGGGACACATCCAGAAGAGACAAGAGGTGCAGGCAAGTACTTCAACAAACACAGTGCTCCTATCTATGTGCCTGCAGCCTTCCTGGCCATCAGGTTCTTGTGACATTGCAGAAGATCACATCAAAACATTAAGTTTAGGATTTAAAAAGTCATGACAGCAATGTGACAGCATTCTGATAGTAAATCCGAACATCATTCAAAAAATCTAGGCGAATTCTCACAGCAATGTTAAAAATAACATATGCACCATGTGGATATGTTAATGTGCTGTCTTTCAGCCTTGCACACTGGGCTAGGGGATGGCAGGGCCATTTTTTGTGTGTTTTAAGAATCATTATCACCTTAAAAACAATAACTCTTGGTCACTCACTCTCCAGAGTTCACACTCAAGATTTGTTGCCCCTTACAGGGAAGAAAATAATTTTTTGTCCTCAGAACAGCAATGCCATTTCAAGCAGACAGTGCTACTGCTACTAGTGAAAGGTGCCACTTCCACAGCCCCATAAACTGAAACCCTCCCTACTGCAGCTTCAGTGCAGCCACAGTAACACCCTGCCCTTCAGCTGCTCTTTGGCATCGCTGCTGATTTGGCTGCTCTTAAGGACCATTAAACTGCTGACCTCTCCCTCCAGATGACCCAGTGTGGCTGTGCCAGCTGTGCCAACCAGCTGGCCCTGGCATCACAGAGCTGCATTTCAGCCACTGAAGAGCTAGGACATGGCAGGACTGGACAGCAGTGCCATATTAACAAGAAGGACCACTGACTTTTAGGGCTGAAAATCAGGATGGATGCATGGGTTTCTCTTGAAAGCACGCTGTCACTGAACAATAAAACACAGCATGGGGATGGGGTGATTTAATACTGCAGCATTTAACTCTGCTGCTGCTAGAGATGCTCCTCTTCCAGTCTGGCAGAGCAGAGTACAAAGCCTGTACAATCTCCCCACTGACAAAGGCTGCTGAGGAGCATGTCTACACCCTGCACTTCCACTATGCACTGAGTAGCTGTGAAACCTCCCCTAAATCTCCTCACTTGTATGCCCTGGCCCATGCTACCCAAAAGAGCTCTGCACTGCATTCAGCTCTGGTTTGATTGAATGACAAAAGTAGAGTTTTGACAGCAGATGCTATGGAGTGGATTTTGCAGCAGACCACAAACAGCAACAGGTAGCAGTAATTTCAGAAAAGTACCACTTTAGTCCTCATACTGGCCAGGTACTCAATATTTAAAGACTATGTGGCTGGTCTTTGATTGCTCTCATTCAACAGAGCTCTGAAGAACAAGTACTGCATTACTTTGCCTCACTGAAGCTTCAGCCTAAAGTCCTCAGTACCTATAAGAACGGTAGTTTAAGTCCCTTCCCTGAAGCAAAGATTCATCATTTTCAGCAAAAAGAAAGGACAGTATATTTGTTCAGTGCTGAAGCCCCTGGGACTCAGAAGACAAGATGAAATGGAAATTTTCTATTTTCTTTTTTTACAGGTTTCTATGACCAGTACAGTCCAGATGAGACAAGATGGGTTCTTAAGAGGAGAGGTCCCCTGGTACAGAGCACAGACTGAATGTTGCCAAGATGGTACATGCCACTCATTAGGATGCTAATTGGCCCTGACAGGGCTCTGGTGACTGAAGTGAACATCCACACTGTCACTATCTGGAAGCATTGCTGCAGGGAACAGCTCCAAAGAGCCTAAAGGAAAGAAGTGGGTGTGAGGAAGTAGAGAGATGAGGGATGTTTATAGCTCTCTACAGCTGTCTGCATCACATATTTAAATAAGGGGGAAAATAATTCTGTCTTTCTACACTGCGCTGATAAAAAAATTCCACTAAAAATCACTTTGGGTAATTTACATTTAAATGGACTTTGCACATGAAGTAGATTATTTTGCTGGTCATGTTTACAGTTCCTTCTCTGCTCCCCTTTCCCAGGACTTCTTTACTCTTGTCTCCTGCACCATCTTTTCTCTCTGTCTCCCAACCGCTCCAATTAAAATACCAAAAATAAATTAACTTGTCAGATTTCCCCACCACCAACTCTCTCCTACTGCTCTATTCCTGTCAGAGCTTTACCTCATCGTGAAAAATTCTGGTGTGTTGATTGTTTTTGTTTATTTGCCTAGGTGGCCAGATTTATCATCTATGAACTAGATTTACTGCACTTTCAAAGCACAGAATCAAAAGTTTCTGAACAGCTCATGGGTGACCATTACCAGTTTTGGTTGGACAATATTTTTGTAAGACTGGGAGAGCACCAAAGGGAAAGTGGAAAACTGAGACTAAACTACCTGCAAATTATAGAGAAGGCTGAGAGTTATCAAAATGTAGATTGCTCAGAAATAAATGTTATTTGAAGGTGCGACTTCACTGCAAATAAACAACAACACTGACTCACCAAACCAGTGACTTGGTGGCCTAAATGTGACAAGTTAGCTGCATCCTTTAAGAGACCAGGTGTGAAAAAGACAATCCTGTTAGTGAGATGCCAGAACAGACACTTAAAACATGGGTCTGTAACCCCTAAGTCACAGGTCTGCATTTCAGGCCCTCAGCATGTCAGATGAAACCAGGGAAGTTACAACCACATTTAATCTATGACAAAAGGAAGGGTGGTCTGGAGTAACATTCCCAAACAACTAAAAAAGTGTTTTTCTTTACAGTCACCATCAGCTGTCCACTTAACCCCTAACTCCCGAAGTACCTTGGCAACCCAAAGTATTACCTCCCTAGAACTTTAGGGGATCCCAACCAGAACCAAAGTGAGATCCCCTCTCCACACCAGAAAACTACCCAGGTGTTCCTGCACAGCCTATTATGTCCCATATATGTCAGTTCTGTGGTCCAAAAATCTGCTGTGGATGAGAAGATCCTGGCAGAAATTATTTGAGAGCTTCAACATGTGAAGATAATGATAAATATTTGCAAAGCATGTACGTCAACCCTCCTCACCTGCATGCCATGAGGATTCCAAACCTTCTAACACATGCATACAATGAGATTGTGTCAAGGCTATTATGACTACAGTGAGGAGGGGAGGGGAGAAAAGTAATGTGAAAACTAGCTTCAGTTACTGGAATTCCTCCAGTATCTCCTAAAATGACAGTAGAACACAGAGAAAGGAAAATAAAGGGGGAGTGGAGGCAGGATGCAAAGCTCCACATGCTGTGTTTTGTGTTGGCATTGGAGGAATAAATTTTATTCTTGATGCAGTTTGCAGTGCCAGCAGACAAAGAATGGCGGGAAAGAGACACAGAGGTACAAAGCAGCTGGGATTTCCTGTCCTCTGGCATGAGCTGGGAGAATGGAACCCCATTTTGTCACCCCCTCTGCTCACCTAAGCCCTTGCCAGCAAGCCTCAGCACAACTCTTCCCAGGTGGACCAGACACACCAGAAAGATCCTGTGGAGCCACAGAATTTGTGCCTCTCTGCTGCATGCTAGACCTCCTCTACACAAAACACATGAATCAGCAGCCATGCTTCCTTATTGCCACTTCCATCAAGCCCTGCAACCAGCTTTGCTTCCCTCTGTAAATAGGTTTCATGCCTTCATAAAATGGATGCATTAGTCATGAACAAAAACCAAAAAGTTACCGGGGAGCAAAGCAATACCCAATGTACCACAGTCAATAAAAGACAGAAGGGAAGAAAAATATTAGCTGGAGAGTTCCAAGAAGGTTAGGGTTACAAAGAAGCAAAATATTGTCTCTGACACAGGAAAAGGCTCTTCTGAATACTAATGTGTTCCACACTGTGACAAAGAAGCTATACTTACCTCAAAGGAGATTAAGTAATATATAGCAACACCTGAGGAAAGGGAGGAAGGTAGAAAAGAAAGGCAAGTAAGCATAAACATAAAGAGAATAAGGCACCTGAAGTCTTTTTCATATAGCTTCTTCTCCTGCACAGGGGAGATTTATATCTTTTCCTGAGAAATTCAGCATTCAGGAAAGTGGACTTAGTATAACTCCATAATAATACCCTCTTTTCCAGGCCCCAGGAAACTATAATACTGATTTACTGGTCAAAGAAATAAATGTGCCTCAGAGTTCCATACAAGGTCTTTCTGAAGTTAATCCAGCTCTAAGATGGATAAGCAAAAGTGGAAAAATACCGCAGAAAGTATTTGTGTAGATAAAAGGAGCTTTCTAAAGGCCAGTGTTCCTGTCATGATGGAATAATTTTCATTCTCTAGATAAAGAGCTGGAGAATAAAAGTAGAGAAAGTTACAGCACACAACCAGCTCCCTGGGCACCAGGACGTGTTTGCCAGCTGGGAATTACACTTCAGTGAAAATGCCTGACCAGTTAAATTTAAAACTGGATATATTTCATACAGGATTCATTTCAGCAAATGTTGACATCAACATCTGACACTACAGTCAGTGGAGAGAAATAGTCACCTGCAGGACAGGATTCATCTGTTTCTAAAGCAGTTGGCTAAAGCAGGGTCAGATGAACGATGTCCTAAAATATCTCTTTCCTTTTCCTGTCTGGAACAAGAGCCCATGTAAGTCAGTGAGAGGCAGACAGCTGGGCTATAGGCATCTGAAGCTAATGGTGGACTCAAAGCATCAAAATTACTGCAGAGATGAGATTCAAGTACACACATGGAGTTTCCAGCAATTAATCTCACTATGGCGACTGGAAATCTTACTCTGGAGAACACAAACACAAGTCTCCAGCTTCAATGCAATCTCTGCTGCCATTTAAAATGGATCAAGATGCAGCCCTTATGGCTGTAGATATAGCTTTTTAAATGCAAGGAAAATGCAAGTGGAAGCAACACTATTCCTGAGTTTACAGATTGAAACAAATAGGTGTTGGAGCATCAAGAGCTTAAGAGCATCACAGGAAAATTCACGAGGCTGACAGTTTTGAATGATTCTCCCTTAGATTCATGTCATCAGAGCTATCCATAAATTCCTAATCCTGGGTTTAAATGCAGATTCCAGGAGCAGAGGGGAAGATTATAATCCCCAGATTTCTGTTAAAACAACTTTTGTTTTCCTTTTTTTTTAAAGTAAACAAGGCAAGTGAGTCCTTAAATAGAACTTAATAATGTAGACTGCAACATTCCAATATATGACATGGCAGAAGAGCTCATATAGCCCAAACTGATAAACTCCTAACAGAAGTTAAATCCTAACCTGTTCCCTCATCCCTCTCCTGACAGGTGCTGAATTGTCCCATAGCACAGATGGCTGGGAGCAGGTTACAACAATTCACACAGCCCACAGCTCCTCTCCCTGTTCAGCTCCAAGAGGTTCCCTAGGAAAAGCACAGGCAGGACCGTGTCACCAGGACACCAGCAGCCCACTGCTGGTCACTGTCCAGGTGCTACTCAGGGAAAACAGCAGCCTGTGTGCAAGGATGTTTCACATCTGGGACACAATTACAGCTACTCTACATAGACCAACTGCACAGCGTATGCACAAAGCACAGCTCTCACTGCAAACTGTGTTCCCTCCATCTGGAAGGGCTGGGCACAGCTAGGATGAAGTCTCTATTCAGGCAGGAGCCTTTACTAACACAGTGATCAGCTATTCCACATGGGCTGAAGCCTGCCTGATCAGGAACCATTTCTTGTCCTGCAGTTGCACAGTGCTTACACAGCATGAGCTGCCAGTTGGGGCTGGTGAACACTGCTGTGGTACTAACAAATAAAATCAGCCTTATTCAGACCAAATTCCAAAGCAGAGGCTGCTTGCTTGCCCACATTTTGGTTAATACAGAGGGCTGGGCAAACCTCTCAAGTCCAAGTAAACCAGACACTGACCTTCTCTGACAAGGGAAAAAAAACCACACAGCTATGGGGAAGCTGCTTCAGGATTCAAAATCAGTCATTTATTAGAACAAAGATTACTTCTCTCAATGAAAGGCAAACAAACTCCAGAATCATCTCCTCCATCACACGTGACAAACTGTCTAATCTTAACCTCCATTTCAAATGCTAATTACTTTCCAAAATCCTAACCTGAATTCTTCCTAGCTTCTATGGAGGATGAAAAAATAGACGTGAGAGATCTTCATCTTTCCCTTTCTAAATTTATACGAATTATGTAATTGCACTTTTAAAGGACTAGTGGAAGTGACTAAAAAAGTAATGCAGAATGAACTAACCACTTGCAACAAAGCAGGAAAAGAATACTTTTAAAAGCAGAAGAGCACTTTCCCCCTTCAGAAAAACATGAAAAGTAGAAGACACTATAATTGCATATGTGAAAAACTATTCAATGACAATGGGATGTATGGAAAGTTATTTTCATTGCTGAGTCTATGATATTCTTTAAATGATGTAAAGGACACCCATAGAACAAGGATGGCTGTCATCTAAGAGAAGATATCATCTAAGAGCAAGTGTACACAGTCAAAGACACCTTCTTAAAAAGTTAAAGGTACCTTAACATACTTATCTGATAAATTATATACACATACTGGCAGTGTAATCTAGCAGGAGTGGCCCACAGGCATTTTCTAAAGGTAAAACCTTGTCATTGTGAAAGGATTTATTAATAATTATAAATTAAATCATAATTATCAAAGTTAAGTGCCTGGAAGCATTTTGCCAAAATCATTTAGCTCTGGACTAAAACTCCAACAGACAAGGAAAGACCAATTAATTTTATCATGGTAGGATTTCAGCTTAAATTCAGAAGCCAACTTATATCCATTGGGGTTTTGTGGGTTTTTTAAAAGGCATGGGGTATCCACTCAATTGATTTTAGAACAAATGTATTTGTATTACTACACCTTTAATCAAGACTTTAGAGGAGGGCACTGTGAAGCAGAAGAAAAACAGTCCTTATGCTGAGAGTAGCACAACAGTCCCCCAGTAGAAGCTCACAGGAGCAAGATAAATGTTTGTAGCCTCTCCAATAAGCAAAATTACTGACTCTGAATGCGAGAACAGTGATGTATGACAAACAAGGAGCACAGCCTGCCAAAAGTTTTGTGTTTGTTGTTCCAAAAAGGTAAGAAGCCACTGACTTAGAGTAAATTAAAGAGATAGTGTGGAACAAAAACCAGATATTGGGAGAGCACAAAGAATGAAAAAGAAAACCACAGCCCCCCTGACCAGCATCCTAAGAGGGAATATTCCCAACAGTGAGGAGTTCTGTCTTGCTAGGTCAGGTGGGTTTTGGGACCACAAGCTAATCTCCACTAGCAGCCCTGTGTCACCACCCCTGTAAGCCCAATGGCTGAGGTGTGAGAGAGTCTTTGGAAGGGTTTAGGAAGCACAGAGCTCAGCAGGGCCAGGCAGGCACAGTGTCAGTGCCCCAGGTAAAAGGCAGAGGCAGGGAGCAATTGCACAGTTCGCTCACGGACAGGCAGCACAGCCAGGTAACACACTCTGACACTGTGCACAGCAGGCTGGGCCTTGCTCACAACCACATCCTGCTTTCCTCTGGTGCCAGCAGAAGGAAAACAGCACTACAACAAACAGTGGGAGATATCCCTCAAATTTTGATGATATACAAAGCCTGAAGGAATGCGCATTACAGAAAGATTTAGTTTGCTGGCATGAAATCAAACGTATAAACCCAAGATTATTCACAAAGATCAAGACAACCTTCAAAGAAGCCAGAAATCCAGGGGGAAGCAAAGTATTTCCAAGTAGTTCCACTTTTCTCACACAAGCCAGGGAATCTCAGAGAGAGGGTCATAAATAATGGACTTTATTTTAATTCTTTGCATATACTCTTGCTGATGTAGTGCCTAGTGTCATCTGGAAATGCAAGCTGATAGAGAGCCATTTTTGGATACTCCTTAAGACTTTTTCTTGGAATAAGAGTGTTTGATTTTGGAAATACAAACTACTGTAATTTACTAATTACTTTACATAGCCTACAAGTATTAGAGCACTTCTAAGAAAAGATCAGATTTGTGATAATAAAAGCCTCTGTAAACTAACAAGGAAAGGCATTTCAGGATGCAGTGACTGAAGGCAGAATATTCAAATTAAGGTACCTAGTTAAACATAAAAGTAACCAGCCATTGACAGAACTATCCTTGTGCAGAAACAGTCACCATTACTTGATGTCCTCAAAGCAAGACCTGAGGATTCTTCTCAAACATTTATATAAATATATACATATGTTCATGCTTAAGCCAGTTAATGGTCAGATGTTGAAATCAAGCATTAATACAAGCAGCCCTTTCTCACATCTTTATTGTGAGTTGTTCTGTCACAGCAAAATTCAAAGGCAATTTACTGAATTGAAAGCAGATGCATGGAAGTGCTGGTTAGACTAAGAGGCCTATCTCAGGAAAGTTTGACTTGTTAAAGTTGATAAAATACAGCACAATAGAGGACAGGGTCACTGCCTGCAACACACTTGAGGAGAGGGAGCTGCAAGAAATGCAGAGACTCTTTTAAACCATAGGATTATCTTGGTGCAGAAATGAAATAAACCAACCGTGAACTTTTCTTGGCTGGAAGTCAGAGGAATCTGAGAATGAAGTAGCTGTGATCTGGAGCAGCTTCCCAGTGGGAGAAGTCAAAGAGGAGAAGAAAGCAGATAAAGAGAGAACCCAAGAGTCCACAGAAAGGGCTCCTGCCCCATGTTGATCCCTCAGGAGCAGGAAGTCTTCCCTGGGACTCAGGCTTGGAAAACCAGGCTGTCTTTCCAGGTCTAAGCTTATACACAGAGTTCAATAATTTTATAACAGGTTATCACTGGATGAGAAGGATTTACATGTTTTGGGGCAGGTTTCCTGTGTATTTCTAAAACAGGAAAGTTTTTATTTCTTTAGACACAAACATAACTTCTGTTTTTCATCGGTTCTCCTACAGCACAGGAGTACACACAGCAGGAGTAAAACATTGCAAGAAGAGATAATTTAGGGTCTAATCTTAAGTAACGTGCACTCAGGAGAGCATGGAGGAACTCTACACCACCAGAGCTGAACTTCACAGATGTTCCACTGTCAAGATCTTTCAGCTCTTACCAACAGAGGGAAGGAGAACTAAAAGGTACTGAAGAATCAACATCAGAGTGCAAGAGATTCACAGAGTAGCAATGCTCTGCACCAGCTCCTGGGTTATCATTCAGTGCCAAAGTATGAAGTATTTATCCTTCCTTCTACAAACCTGATCCACAGGCCCTGGATTCAGCCACCCTTTCTGCAGCACACTGAAGTCAGAAAGTTAAAGCCAAAGTCAAACCAACCTAGTAAAGAAACTGTTGGAGCTGTTCTTGCTGTCTCTGCTTCAGAAGCAGTTTACCATAAAACCATCAAAACACAGACACCAGGAGTCAGGAGAGCTGGATTACCCTCCTGACAGTTCGCCCCAAGCAAAAGTCACAAGCTTTCCATAACCACTTCATTGTCTCCATGCCCTCACTCACCCCCCTCTGTCCACAAGGCTTCCCCTCTTTGGCAAGTGTAGAGAGACTCTTCTCTGCTCAGAACTGTAATGTAAAAACAAAATCGTGTGTTAATGATATTTGAAACTGTTTCATTAAATCAGTTTAATTCCACCCTTCCTTCCTCCCAACTCCACCCTCTCCTTCGAGAGGGAAATTTGTTTTGGTTAATAAGGAAAGGAAAAAAAGCAAGCTAAAAATAGCCTCCTTTTGCCTTAAAAAGGTTAAAGCTATGAATAAATAGCCTGAAACAGGAATGCAATTTATCTGCCCACCAAATTCCTACACTGTTTTCATGTTTAGCTTTCCAAAACATTTTTATAAGGATCAAACACACAGACCTAGATCTGCAGTCAGTGGTGTCCCAGAACTGCCTGCTTCCATGCTAGTAAGGTAACTGTGTTTGGCATGAGGAGGAATGGCTTGAGACTGGATGAACCAAAGATATAATCTAGGACCATTAAGTACTAGAATATTTGAGCAAATCTCCTAGCATCAGAGGAATCAATATGAAAAAAAATTAGAAAAATTCACCAAGAGAACAGAAAAGCCCTTCTCATTTCCCTTTAACTGTGCAACAGACAGACTGCATTATCTCCTAAAAATCTACCTTGCCAGTAAAAAGCACTCACACTGTTATCCCTATCTTAGACCCAAGTCACATCTGTCCCTGACAACAACAGCTGTCAACACTGAAAGAGCAGGGTGATCAGCCAGCCTTTTCACCCTGGGCTGAAAGCCAAAACAAGGGTGGCTTATGTATTTGCAGTGCAAAATCAAACAAACTCTTTATTCTCTTCCCTGTGTTGTGCCATTAGCAAGCAAGCAGATCAGCCCCGGGGAGTATCCTCACAATCTGAATATTTGAACCCAAACTTAATTTTCCCCTAATTCCCTTCCACTGTATCACCAGCGAGCTCCAGGTAACACCACAGGAGTCATGAGTACTATCCTACCAATGCAGACAGAAGCCTCTTGGCAGAGTCACCTTTCATTCCCAGTTTCCCATAGCATGAGGCATCAGAGCGTGCTGCCCTGGAGTGCTAGAGACACTGCTATGACACCTGATAGGAGTTACATCTTAGAAAAGGAAGCCACCTCCCTCCTCTTACAGCAGATGAGCCCTTTGGAAGGAGAAAGGAAATGTCTCACTTTCATCTCAGAGTTCAGAGGGAATGTTTTATAGCTGTCAATCCCATCAAGATCTTATTCGTTCACACACCAGGGACAGCAACTATTCTGAGGTAGGCTGTACAGCCACGAAATAGCCAGATTCTGAAAAGAACTTTGCCTGGTGACATTTGGAAAGCAAGGTGAAAGACTTTACTATGACCCTAAAGTAAATAGTGAAAGCCAACATGCAACAGGCAGGCCAGAGGAGTTAAGCTGATGAGGCTACACAAGACAAGCCACATGAGGAACATGGTAGCACCTGCTAGTGAAATCCCAGGTGAGGAGCGTGAACCCACGCTAACATCTGGTGTCCCAGGTCCAGCTAACACTTCCACTCAGAGAGGAGAGACATCCTCAGTGATCAGAGTGGGACAGTAGATGCTTGCACATCTGCATCACTGCCATGATACACAACTCTGCATTTCCCACTCATATACACTGCTCATCATCTCACCTCGATTGCTAAAAAGACTTCAGGGATACTATTTATGTGCAGAAATATTAGAGAAAGACATCCTGGTTACAAATTATGTTAACTTCTTCAACCACTCTACTGGAGCATTCACTGGCTCTATGTTTACCCCCAGATCCCATCCAAGGTGAAAAGTGTTCTTTAAATGACAGGGAACTAGCACAGAGATTAAATCATACTACTGAATTCTCAGAGGGAATCTGTAAGCAGATCATGGAGCTGAAACAGGACTTGCAGAGCTCTAAGTTAGCTACCAGGCCATTCTCCTTCCAACAGACACATCCGTCAGCATTCACCTGTGCAGCTTTTTCAGGAAGTCTGATGGTTCAACAAAAGGACAATGAAGTGAGAGCAAAACATCCAAAGGGTGATGTGGGCTAAGAAAGCAAATGCATCAGCAGGGCAACCAGCATCCACTCTGCATCCAGCACTGCACCAGGGCTGACCTGCTCTGCACAGAGCCCTGCTCAAGCAGCTACAACTGCAGAGTTATGCCTTCTCAAGGATGCTGTAGCCAAATGTTGTAGTACACAAAGGTCTTTGACATCACTCATCTGCAACCTCATCCCTCTGTTTTCAGCTAGTCTTAACTGGAGGTGGCTTCCCTGGTTTCAAGAGGAATACAGTTTTCCCAAGACACTGAAAAGAATGAGAAGGAAATGGACACTGACTCAAGAGAAACAGAAAACAGGCAACATGTATGGAAACAATCCTGCTTTGGATTACAAGTGAAAAAAAAAACAAAACCAAAAAAAACCACCACCACTTAAAAGAAAGCAGCCTAGGGTGCTTCTTTGCAGAAACACAGTCTCAGGCTCCTCTACAGCACTCAGCTCAGTGTTTCTCAAACTGTGCATACAGTGTTTTGAACTTGGGTGCAAACAAAGGAGCAGAATTCAACGAGTTAAGAAATCTTAGTTGCGATTATCAGGAAGAGTAGTGGAAATGCAAGGTACAACCATGGCCCTGATCAATATTCCTAATACAGAAAGTATGCATCTCAGGGCATGTCTGCAGCACTGGAAGCTATCTTCCAGCTGAGCAGTTGGTTTCTTCCTTCAATTGAGCCTCACTTTTAACTACTCTTGATTAAAACAATTACTTTCACTCAATATTCAATTTCTGACAGGTAATATTCTCTACATATGTTGCAAGCTGGCTCCATCCTTACAGGCAAAACACAAGAGCTCCCTTGAAGCAACTTTTTTTATTTTCTAAGTCATGTATAATTTATGCACTTGCAATATTGACACAAGCTAGAAATATACATTGTGCCAAAATCATTTCCTAAAAGCTTTCAAGAGATTCGAGGGCATTTTCCTCTTAAGGCATTGGTTCCTCTTGTTATTGCCATCAGTTCTCAGGAGAATCCATTACCTGAGTACAATTAATTCCTGTACATTCAACCTCATAACCCAAAATCAAGACCATGTCAACATTCAATGCCATTTAACTGTAGAAGTGTCTCACGGCCCCTTAAGCACTCTCAGGGGTTTTTTTGTTCATTTATTCCTCAATTTTTCATCAAAACACTTCCACATGCATAGATGTGCTCCCACCTTTCTAGTCTTGCAGATGGATTCCACATAGGACATACACAACTGTTCCAATTCAGAAGACAATTCAGCTCTTCCAACCAGGTAAATATTGTCTGAATTGGCTGAAAACTGGAGACAGCCTTGCAAGCAATTGCTATCATTGTTATGCAAAATACTGAAATCACCCCAGTCTGTTTTACTGAGTTATTAGCAGAAGAGAATTATTGACAAAAGAATCACAGGTTTTATGTTACACGGACATTGACAGATAGCTGGCAGGATTAGGGAAGCACTTCCTTCATTTCCTTTAGGTGGAAACTAAAAGGGGGAATGTGGAGTTTCAAGAGTTTTCATTTGGTTTCGAAATAGCACTAAATTAGGTAGCTCTCTTGCACTGCAGAGAAAATTCCATTATCTCATTTTAAGGGTATATCTAGGTACAGACTCAGGAACACTCCAGCACTGAGTCACCCTCTCTTTTCACCTGCCATGCCTGTGACTGGATGTCACACAGGTATGATGTGTTTCTGGCACTCTGAACAAGTTTAATCTTCTTTGCTCAAGTAATACTTTTTTCCATTTTTTATTTAAATAGGTTTTTCTTTCTGAAGCTATTCTTAGGAACAAAATATTTTGTCCAGTTCTCATCTTGGCTGTTGGATGAATAACCAGAACACTCAGCCAAAGCACATAGTCTTTGATCACTTCCCTCACAAGGTATGCAGCTGGCTAGAAGAATTTACAACTATGAGCTTTGAGTACAAGATTTGGGGGATGAGAAGTGTGTGCATCCTTTTGGCCTGGGATTCATAAATCAAAGCTTTTTGCAGTAGCAAGTGAACTGACAAAGTATAAATAAAAACACATAATTATCACAAATTACAACTAACAAACCCTTACTGGAGAAAACAGAGTGTGTGCAGGAGAAACTCACTGTAACTGGGGGTTTTGCAGATGACACAGAAGATGCAATTGGAAGGAGCTCTTGATCTGCCACAGCAGTAACAGCTGGCCCCTTCAGTGATGCCACTGTAAGACACAAAACAACAGATTCATGAGTAAAAAAAGCAGCTGGTCATCAGGAGTCACTTCAGGAACAAACTTTTCAATCCAGTATTGCTGCTCCCACCCACAATCCCCTTCACCCCACCTCTGTACCTCCCCACGCATTCTTCAACCTCAGTGCTGTTTGTTACTAAAATGAAACTTGTAAATAAACATTAACTTATTGGAGATTTTTTTTCTTTTTGCTTATTTTCAATACAGAATTTTTTAAAAAGAGGTGACTTGGTCATCGATTCCACTTACAAACTAGTAATGTGAGAGTGAACATGCAATGGCAAGAGAATAAGGCACGCTGGGCATGCAGAGAAAAGTCCAGGTAAAGAGTGTCTACAGAACAGCAGGCTGTGACTTACAGTCCACCAGCAGCACAAGAAACAAGCTTTGTGGGTCCCAAGGAACAATGCATAGAAAGCATTCAGAAGAAAGCGTGGGCTTCTGTTTCCTATACTGGGAAAAGGTCATGGCAAAGAAAAGTGAAATTGGTAAATACTTGTAAACATTCAAGTTTCTGAGGCTGACGAATGCCAAGAAAACAAGCTTACTGTTGTGGAAGCAGTTTATGCAACAAATATCCACAAATAAAAAGCATCTTCTGGTGGGAGTGGTAAAACTTCACCAAGTGATGCTGCATAGGGAAAAGTGAGTTTATAGCTATATTCAAATACATAGAAACATTTGAATGCATAATCAGCCAATGCATATCAGGTCAGCACTACCTACAAAAGCAGCAGTAAGGTCAGAACTGTAGATAAAACCTTTTGAGAAGAATGATCCCTTCTTTTTCCATGGCAGTTTTATAATTGATAATTAATTACACCACTGTTTAGTGCCACAAGATTTTTGCTAGTGTATACATTTCCTCAGCATTAAGTTTGGAACTGCAGATAGATTTTCTAGTTAAGCACAGTGTAATTATCCCCACTGCAAATTATACAGGGTTAAAAAGCCAACCTCTGAAAAAGAACTGTTCCATCCTTAGTGGCCACACACAGCCAAGACTAAGCTTTATCTACCCACTTGAAAGACATTAGGTCTGTAGATCAACTGTGCCTGGCTTGCCATAGTTTAACTCCTACCTTTTTTCCTGCTGTTTGTCTGGTTTTTTTAATCATGTTATTTCAGGTGTTTAATGACACTGATTTCCAGATGGTCTAGAAATCTAACACACCAGCAAGCAGGCTACATCCCTGTTACACACAGGAGTGTCATCGTCTGATATTTCACTCTTATATAAATCAAGCTGGCCCTGAAGAGGCATCAGCAATGCATTCACTAAGCATTGCTTTATTTTGATTTTTTCCTAAAACAAAGAACTATGGAAGTTTCAAGTGTTTCTTGAGAAGAATGAGCTGCCTGATGATTTTTCAACTTGGTTTTTTTCTTCCTAAACTTGACAAATACCAGGAGCAACATCACCTTTTAAGGCAAAAGGCATCTGAAAGCAAAATCCTGCTTTTAAGCCAGAGTGACTCATAACAGCAAAGATTCTTCCTATAAAAACAAACTCAATCATGAAGAAAGAACAAGCTAGAAGCTCTAGTAATAACAATTCAAACAAATCTTTTTTTCTCCATGACTTTTGTGGACTGATATTGACTGGTTCAAGCAGGTGCTCTTGGCAGCTGCAAAAAAAAAATAAGTAAGAGAGACCACTGGCCTGACCCAGCCTTATCCTTCATTTGCATCCCTGGAGAGTACAGCAAACACAAGCACAGATGCACAGGAACACATTGCAGGCCTTATCTCTTCCACAGGAATGCAGGATGTCTGTATCTCCACTGCAGTCACACGTGCTTTCAGCAGAGCTGAGCAGCTCAGGAGACAGGGCAGAGAAGATGCAGGAGCATGCACACAACACTGCCTGAAGCAAGCCTGGGCACTTGTGCACAGCCCAGTACCACCACATCTCCATCATGCCCATTAAACAAGGTTAATGAAGCCATGTGAGGCAGGGCTGATCAGACTGCAGCCCTGCCTCCTCCAACAGAGGTGCTGGCTGCCTTCAAAAGGGGCAGCTTTATACTAATGAGAGCACACAACTCAGCAGGCTGCACCTAAGTCTACTCCTCAAGCCTAGAAGACATCCAAAATCCTCCTCTTTGAGGAATATCACAGCCATTGCACAGATTCTCCTTGACCCATTCTACATGTGAGCCCAGGCAATTAAATTGTCAGCAAAGAAGGTGGTGATACCACCAGCAGAGTCCCGGGCTCCACTTCCCTCTCCACAAATGACCTGCTGTATAACCCCAGGCAAAACATTTTGTCTGCTTGTGTCCCACCTTCATTCACAGGCTGGGCTTTTTTTTCTGTCTCTTCTTTTGACCAGGGATGATCTTTTACAAGATATCCATATCTAGTTATCATGTGTTGCTGTGCACAATGGGGCCTTGAAGTTTTAAGTTTAGTAAAAGAAACCTCAGCTGCAGTGTAACTTCAATTAGAGCTACAAGCCCCCCTGAAATCCAGCTTCTCCAGACATCCTGCTCCAGAGACCAAGGCATGTTTTCAATCTTTCTGTCCTGGCTTGTGTCAAATGCTTCCAGTCTCTTTGGCATGTTCCACACCACGTGGAGTCCATCTAAAAATCTCCCTGACAACTCCCAACCATTGAAGAGATTTTTTTTTTTTTCAGGCTAGCTTTACAAGTTCTTAGTGGGGGAAACTACAGCTTAGCAAGAGCAGGTGAATTGAGTCCTAATGTCAAACTCAAACTGATCAAAAATCTGTCACAAGCAGCTCAGCTTTCCAGGAATGTGGGCACCCTGAGTTAGATAAAAGTCCTGCTCTCTGATTTTCTTGCTCTGAAATACCCACACTCACTCTTCCTACTCTTCCGTTCCCCCTCTGGAACTCCTGTCAAACATAGAGATCAAGGTGAGTTCCTGCTGTAACACAGGACAGTTTTTCCTCAGGGTTTGTATTTATCTGCACGCTGGTTTCTAGAGGCAGGACACCTCTCAGTGCTCTAGTACTTTCTAGAGCTTGCTGCTACTTCACAGCACCACGCAATAGTTCAGTTGAAATGGGCCTTAAAGATCATCTTGCCCAACCCCCTCTGCCATGGACAGAGACACCTTCCATTAGACCAGGCTTCCCAAAGCCCCATCCATCCTGGCCTTGAACACTTCCAGGGATGAGGCAGCCATAAGTTCTCTAGACAACCTGTTCCAACCTGTTCCTATCTAATCATCATCATTCTTCCAAATACCTAACTGAAATCTACCCTCTTCCAGTTTAAAACCATTGCACCTCATTCTGTCACTACACTTGCTGTTCATCTTTCCTGTTGACCCAATAAGTACCAGAAAGCTGCTACAAAATCTTCCAAGCTGAACAACCTCAACACTCCCAGCCTGTCTTCAAAGGAAAGATGCTCCAGGCTTCTGGTCATTTTTTAAACCCTTCCTCTGGACCCATTCCAACAGGTCCACATCTTTCTGTGTTGGTGGCCCCAGCGCTGGATGCAGGTGGAGCCTCACTAGAGCAGACCAGAGGGGAAGCAGCACCTCCCTGACCTGCTGGCCATGCTGCTTTGTGGATACTGTGAGAGCTAGGGAAAAAGAGCAGGGTGAATTTTCTCAAGCTACTCAAAGGAAAACAGGAGAGAAAGAATTAATAACAAATCTAGCACCTGCTGCTGTGCACAGAAGAGTACGTGGGAAACATGATGTTTTGGTAAAAGCATGTTTATAACAGGTGTTACCTTCCTTGGACCAAAGAAATTACTTCTATCCTCAGCTCTACAATCTAGTCTATAAAAGTGTAGTTGCTTCTTTAATAAAGGGCTTTTGCTTCTTTTGCCCCTGAAGGAAGTCATGGTGCTACATTTTTTTGCCACATCCTAGCCCAACAGTAACATTGCTTTGGATGCAGTCCAGGATACACTTGGTTGTCTGAGGTGTAAGCAGACATTGTCAGGTCATACTCCTTTTTGTCATCCACCAATACCCTGCCAAGCCCTTCTCCTTAGAGGTGCTCTCAACCTACTGCTGCCCAGTCTGTATTTGTGCTTGGCACTGCCCCTGCCCAGCTGCAGGACCAGTGCCTTGAACTTCATGAGGTTTGCACGGTCCCATCTCTCCAGCTGGTCCTTATCCTCTGAGTGGTCCAGCCATCAAATTCATTTCTCTCCATTTTAGAGACAAGGACATTATGTGAGACACTACCAGATGCTTTGCACAAGTCCAGGTAGATGAAATCAGTCGCCCTTCCCTCACCTACCACCTCTGTAACACTGCCACAGAAGGCAGATTAGTGCCAGATTAGTCAGGCACGATTTGCCCTTAGTGAAGCCATGTTGGTTGTCAGCAGTCATCTCCTTATTTTCCATATGCCTCATCATAGCTCCCAGGAGGATCTGCTCCATGATTTTGCAAAGCACAAAGGTGAGAGAGTTACTGAATTTTTTTGAAGGCAAAGGGTGGACATGGCAGGAAACACTTGGTACCATGATGTGCTAATATTGCCTGGGTTTTCATTTATCTGAGCTTAATCAACAATTTTTTTCTTCCCCTTAAACCAGAAAATAGCTTCATCTTTCCTATTTTGAGGCAACACCCAAACTGCGATAAATTCCAAACTGCAGTCATTTGGGCAGCAGTTCTAAGAAACAGAATCATTAACAACAGAGCCATCATCAGAGCATTCAATATTGACCCTAAAAAGGCTTTGCTGTGTGGGTCTTCCCATGAGGCCTTACTATGTGACCTCTTTTTGCCAGCACTCACAGACAGCCAGGGTTAGATTTTAACAGGGACAGCAAAGAAATGCTCCAACTTGTGTCACAACAGCACGCAGGACATACATGTGTAGCACAACTCAACTTCCCTGCCATGAGGAGAACACACAGAAGTTGCCAGCACCACACAGATTAGGCACAGTCACCTTCACCAGTGGCAAGGGGCCTGTTTCAGTCTCTGTTTCAGTCTCTGCTCTGCTTTCAACTACTGCAACTAATTCAGGAAATTTACTGACTGACTGAACTCTTGTATTGGCACACAGTGCCTCTAACAATAAAAAAAAAAAAAAAAAGTTATTCTCTGAAGTCCTACTAAACACAAGAGGCTGTGGAAAATATATTTTAAAGCAGACATGAGTACTGCTTGCTCTTGTTTTTAAGAGGAAAAATACTAAAAAGAAATGTCAGCAAGATTCTTCTCTGTAATGCCACCCACCAGTTCTCCTACCCACCCCTGCTTTTTACTTGTGATTTTTTAAATTAAGGTAACATTGTATTTTCTGCCCACATGGTCCCTCAAACAAAACTCCATTTGACAACTTGCAATCATTTGAAATCTCTTCCTTCAATTTCTATTGCTTGATGCAAGACATCCTCACATTGTCAGGAAAGACTACTCTCCTGCCATGTCCATAGCCATCCCCATGTACTCAAGCCCCAGTGAATCTGCCAGATAAGCTATCTCCAGCTGGTATCTTATAATATATAAAACATGGGGGAATATATAAATAGTTATTCCCTTGCCACCCCTATTTTAGAATTTCCTGAACTCTACACTATTCTTATCCTCCTTAGATCAGCATTAACTCTGTCAGCCATACTCCCACAACATTAGTTCACTCTTGTCTCTGTAAACCACTGGATTGATTTTACTTTCTGGAGTTATTCTTGACATAGTCCAAGCCATTTACATATCAGCTCTTAAACTGATGAGCACGTGTAACTTCTATTAGAGTTAGTGCAAACAGCAGATTGTCACTCAGGCACTCCGCTTCAAACATCAACTTGCACTCTGCATCCCTCCTGTGAGCTTGAAAAAGTCTTTGTCAAATATTTGCATCCTGTGTTTCTGCTTGCAAAGTCATCTGTGCTCAGCACTTAGCACTGATAGCTGCAAGATCTGTGATCCTGCTTTGGCTAACCTGTAACAAAGTCTGTTCTTCTCATGCAGAGCTTTCTTTTATGACTTGTATTCCCAAATACAGAGCAAAAACATGAGGCATTACATTATTTCATACCCTGGGCATTCTAGATAGAATCAGCAACACAAACAACCCATCCCTTGGGAAGGATGAGAGTGTCCCAGTGCAGTCTAGGGCTGTTACTCTTCAAAGCAGGTAAACAAAGGAGAAACAGTCAACCCCTGAAGGTGTCTCTGCATCAGTCACTGCTTTCCTTCATTGACATATAACTCTCAAGGTCTGCCTTCATGTCTAGTGTTTCTAGATCCCAAGAAGATCTCTGCAGGACATGCTACATTCCACCAGAGAGCACAGGAGCAGCTCCCACAACGCCCTTCTATATCTGTCAAAAAGGAAAGCCTTCCTGATGCTGACCTTTCACTCATAATCAAGATAAATTATTAGTGCAGGTCATAATAGTAATACTTTCAAAAACCATAATTAACTCCAAATTATTGTAAGTTCAAAACATGAAACCATAATTAAGATCTGCAGCTTTAAACTTGGTTTCTGACTTCAGCTGCTATGCCTAAAAAAGGGCCAATTCTCCCTGACTGGTAACTATAAAACATGTAGATATTTAGATTAAAACATCCCATACACTAAAATTCAGCATGCAAATTTGTTAAGCAAGATATAATACCATTCATTTAACTAACAAGAAATGCAATAAACAATACATGTATTCAAGTTCCATTTTTTCCCATTTTAGATGTGGTTTGCTTTTTATTAAAGTCAGGGTGGGTTTTTCTATTTATTTGTTTCTTCTTTTGTTTTGCTGTGATTTTTCATTTGTTTAATTTTTACTGTCCTTGGAAGAGAACAGTTGTTAAGGAACTTTGCTGTCTGACCATCCAAAAGTCAAACACCACTCCAGACTTTCACTGCTGGGACCAAAGTCCCTTCATAGTGGGCAGCTGTGCAGAGAGTCAGCACCAGGTCACTGCCCCTTTCCTGGGGCTCCCACCATGTCCCCCACCCAGGGCACAACTTGCAGCTCCCACTGCAGCTGCACACCCAGTACCTGGGTGTCTACACCTCAACAAGAGAAGAAAGCAGTTTAAAATTGCATTTCAAGTTGTTTCTAAAAGAGTATTATCTATAACAAAAGTAAGAAAATGTGACTGCTTCTACCAAAATAAAGAAAATATCTCACCATCCCTCATTCAGTCTTTCTTGAATCCCTCCCTGACACAAGCTATATATGACATTCTCAGCTCCCAATCAGTCTCACAACCTCACAAGTTACCTGTCATGGAACTGCTTCTGCTGTAGAACTTCAATGACAAATATTCTCCCTACACCTGCAGAATAGGCTATTGCTCTCACAGGTTATCCTGGCACTGCAATGAACTCTTTTTCCAGACGATTAGGCCATTGATTTCCTGTGGTTTGAGCACTTTCATTTTCCTTTAAAGCCCTAGCCAAACCTGTAGTAGCAAATATTTCTTAATTTAGATGCTATAAAATGGTCGGGGAAAGTTTAAATCTCAACCTGATTTGTCATTATTTCAAATTCACCATTTAAGAGGTTTCTTTTCAGAGAATGTTTAATTGCATATCTATTATCATGATTATACACACAAACAAATATAGACACAGCACTGTTTAAATGCATTGATTCCAGTACTCATCCAGTGATTCTTAAAACTGTTCCAGGGCATTGGGAAACATAGGGTGTTTTTAAAATATTACTGGTACTTAGCTCCTGAAATATACTCCCAGTGAACCTAGCCAACTGTAAGCCTTTAAACAGAGATCAAAGGTATTTTCTAAAGGAAATATTCCAATTCCCAGAGAGCTGATGTATCTCTCATATATCTCTGATATATCTCTGATACTTATATCCCAATATTACACCCATTTGTCCCTCTGTCATCCTTATCAGCTTAAGGACTATTCTTCCCATGCTGTTATGGGTACGAACCCGAGACACCACAACACCTGAGACTCACAGCAACATTCAAGCTGTCCTGAGATCATCCTCAACACTTGACATAGTGCAGGAGGACAGAAGTGACCTTCCCAAGGAGTCTGCTGCACAGCTGGGAGCTGAACCAAGTGCCACCATGCTCCCAGTGAGCACCAGGTAAATGTCTTCCCACAGACATGCCCTGAGCAAACATCTAGAACCTCCTGTGCAGGAGCAAGGTAGACAGGAAAAACAGCCAATGAAGGCAAAGGAAATTTTGGTGGCAACAACAACAGTTTACACATTACACATTACTTAATTTCCTACCTCAACCAACTTGAGGACATGGCATTCTGAGTTTTCTAGCATTGTAATATCTGCAAAGTATTTACTTGTTGGGGGGAGGGTGTGATTTTTTAAAGCTTTTCAGCTTATTCTTTAAAGCTAGTGATTTAAAACAACTGCTACCCTAATTTTGTTGCTGTGGATATACCAACACACACACTTTTTCTCCCAGAAAATCTCCAAAACAGTAAACTACATCATACAAATTTTACCACGGTACAAGACACACCCCTCCTATCTTTGTGGTAACTTTAACTTACCACAAACACATTCATGATTTTAAGGCAAGTTTTGATCTTTTGCTCTCCTAAGCCAACCATCCAAAACCCACAATGCAAGTGAGTTTTCCATTTTGGACTGCAGCACTCCCTCTGCTCTGCTCTTCCATCTGGCCACAGAGTGGCTGGCTGTGTCCCAGGCCCCCGTGCTGGCAGAGCAGCACTGCTGCGAGCCCATCAGCCAGCCATTACAAATAACACTCCTGGCTGGGCCACTGCCACTGCAGCCATGGCAGCCACTCCTGGGCCGTGCAGAGCTGGGAGCAGCAATTTCAGAGCTGTGGTTTGGCAGCAGCACAAAGAGCACTGGATGGGACCCACTCAGGGGGGAAGTACTGCTGGGATAACCACTGTGCACAGGTCTGTCTGAGCCAGGACAGCAGCACACACAATGTCCAAAGAGCAACACTCACACACACCAGGATCAGACTGCCCAAAGAGCAACACTCAAACACACCAGGATCAGGCTGTCCAAAGAGCAACACTGTCACACACACCAGGATCACACTGTCCAAAGAGCAACACTGTCACACACACCAGGATCACACTGTCCAAAGAGCAACACTGTCACACACACCAGGATCAGACTGCCCAAAGAGCAACACTCAAACACACCAGGATCAGACTGCCCAAAGAGCAACACTGTCACACACACCAGGATCACACTGTCCAAAGAGCAACACTGTCACACACACCAGGATCACACTGTCCAAAGAGCAACACTGTCACACACACCAGGATCACACTGTCCAAAGAGCAACACTCAAACACACCAGGATCAGACTGCCCAAAGAGCAACACTGTCACACACACCAGGATCAGAACCAGTGACAAGACTTATTATAGAATAACTGCACAGAATACATTGAAAATGTGATTTACACAACAGTCAAATTCTCACCCTCAGACAGGATCAATCACAGTTTATAACCCACACTTACCTGCACAGTTAGAAAGCATCTAAATCAATACCTAGGTACTAAGTTTCTACACCAAAGATACTAAAAAACTATACATATTGCCCCAAACATCTTCCCTCTGGAGGATTCAATAAACAGATTTCATGGGATCCTTACCACCACTAGGTCTCAGGAAAACCAAATGCACCTCATCAAAATTCAACATTATTTCTGTGTTTGCTCTAAGTTCTGCCGTAGAAATGCAGGCTGGCATAAACTACTGCAAATACATTGGAATATTTTACACTCTGTCATGAGACCCTACCTGGGTTTGGAATCAACAACTTTAAATTATTTATTGGTTTTCAAAAGCTTTGTGCTGAATCAGTTACAGTAAAGCCACATTGAACCATATCAGTTAAAGAAACTTGACAGTAGATGCAGTTCTTTACCTCCTGACCTGATCCCTATTACACAGGCAAAGCAGTTACCAACAGGGCTCAGGCCTTCACTTCTCTGTCCCTCAGTTCTCACACATTATAGAGACAACAATTCAACTTACTGGTCCATCTTGCAACAAGATCTGCCCTTCAAATCCATCTACCACAATACCTGTTTACTAGGTTTACCTCAGGATATTTCTGGGGTTTTTTGAGACAGACTGGTCAGTACAGCATACAAGTAATTGCTTGCATATACTTCAAAAAATGGGGGAAAATAGGAAAAAAATTATATATCATACATACATAAAAATATTTTTAAAAAGCAAAGCTCCACACAAGTCTATGATGAGATAGAGAGCCAAACATGGAGCTTCAGAAATTCACAGAATACAAAGAAATATCCACCTCCCAAAAATAGAAATTTAAAGTACTTTTCTTTGGTTGTCCTTCTGTCTTGCAGTTTGCTACAATCACACAAGAGCTGACAAAGTAAATTAAATGCTACAGGTGGAGATGAAACTTGCAGGCATAACAGCTGTTCACTGGCCACTAGCAGTCTTACAACATTAGGGCTAACCAGCATATTTCTTGTTAGAATCACGCCATGCCCACAAGTCAATAACAGCGATGATGTCTTATCTTTGCCTCTCCCCAGCAGCTTCTGCCATCTGCCTTTCTTCGACTCACCTTCAGCCTGGCACAGTCTAAAACTACTCTCTAGTTTATACTTCATACATTTATGTTGTTATTCCCTTTGTACAGCTAGTGCTGCATCTGATGCTTGGCTGATGTCCATCCATTACTACACTAGAATGCACTACTCTAATGAAACAGATTTGATTTGCAACTATAAGAAATGCTGCTGTGGCTATCTACACTGAGACTACACTAAAGAAATATTCTGTGGCTGTATCAAAACCTTGTATCATTTAAGATATAAGTAAACTCCTGCTATGAAGATAACATCCTCTCACTTCTGATCTGCTTTAACATTAGGCAGTTCATGGGAGGATAAAGCAGAAGGATGATATCTCACAGCTGGACGGGAACAAAAGCCGAAAGTCAGCCACAGGAAGTCAAGCAAATTCTGGACCTGTCTGGAAATAATTCCTCATTACAGGACAGGTTGTGAAGTATTAAATGATCCAAATTGTTCATGTTCTACAGAGCAGGAGAGGCTTAAGAAACAACACCCAAACTTAGAAATACAAGTTTTTTTCTTGTAACTGGTCCATGTTTTCCATGATATGCCAATACTGTAATATTCCCAACACTAAGCCAGGTACAGGATTTCATCTCCAATGAACACAAATCCAGCAGAAGCTTTACACCACCTCCTTTCCAGACATTAATCTCCCAATGTAGGTGATGCATATCAACTCACATGGAAGTCCCCCCAGTTCCATGAAGCAAGGTCATTTGATACTGATTAATGATCTGGCTCAACATATCCAAGGAACTGAGGCACTCATTACTTATCCTAAACAGCAGGATATTACAGTAAATTATGACAGCTGCTGTGTGTAGCTTTTCAAACCTATTTTCTATGCCTTCAAATACAGCTAGCATTGGAGGTGTCCTTTACAGAGAAAGAAAAATCATCTATAGATCAACACTCTGTACAGAGTTCAGCAGTCTGTAAGTGCTACTTGCCAGCATTTACAAAGCAATGACGCACACAGCGCAAAGCCTTTGCTAACACCAATCCACATGGAGTGCCTTCCATAAAAGCAGACACAAAAACCACTCTCCTCTCCTTATTTTCCTCCAGGTAAAGCCTGGCATCCTCCCTGCCTCCTCTATGAATCCCTCAGCTCTCCTTTCTGCCTTCATAACGTTTATAATTTCTCTTCATTTTTAAAAAGCATGTGAATAAAGGCATAGATTGAATTCATGAGGGAAAAAATGTTTTCCTACATCTTCTAAAATCTCTCAAAATCTAAATATTTAAAGACATTCTGTTATGCCCCTCTATGTAAATATGACTTCACAAACCTCAAAAATGTCATTCCACCTGGCTGCTTCTTCCAGTCTCTCCCACATCCATGCTGCTGTACTTACCACAAGAGAGTTAGCAGAAGGCAGCAGACAGGACAGGACAGCTTGGACCCTTTCACCTCCTGTGCATTTGCACAATGTGTATTGCTCCTGCCTCAAAGACATCACAATTTAAACAGATAAGGCTGGGAGAAAAAAAACTGTTTACCTCATTTATAGGTTTTCAGGAGACTAGGAACCTTACTCATGATCACAGAAATTTATGGCAGAAGAAATGAACTCATACATCTCAATTCATTAGTATGACTCCAGTAACATCTTTGCTTTCAAGAGCAGTGTGTCCAGTCATTTCTCACCATGTGAGGTCAAGAAGGACTTTAGCAGCAGACAGATTTTTCTCTTACTCTCCCTGACCTGAGGAGAAGTGATATTTTCCTGGATTTCATTACTTGAATGCACATACATGAACAGTTATAGCAAAACAATGTTAACGCAACAAACAAGGTGTGTCCTATTTAAACCTGTGAAAACAGCTCTCTTGGGTACTCAAAGAAATAGCCTCACAGAAACATCCCAGACTCATTTCCCTGTTTGCCTCCTGAATTACTGGATTTGAATATATACCAGCACATGGAAACTGAGGCACATATAAGAAAGAGGAATAATGAAAAGAATTCTTTCAGACCCATTCCTCTTGGAAACTACTTCAGTTGTGTCTGCAAGACAAAATAAACTAACAATCCAAAGGTTCAGTGGAGAAGAAAACACCAACCAACCAGGGTGACAGGGTGGGCAAGTGGGAAAAGCACACAGCAAAACAAGCAGAGAAAGCCCTGCTTTGACCCCCTCATGGAGGCTACCTGAGGGGAGCCCAAGGCTGATACCTTTTTGAGAAGAAGCAAGCAATGAAACAACAGGAGACTGAAGCCCACTGCCTCTTTTTTCTCATGCTGATGGAACGCAGCAGGAAGCTGGTCTCACAGCTCAGGACAGCTCTTCTTATCCTGTGCTCTCATAGCTCAAAAACAACTTCACAACTTTGTGCAGTGGCTCGTGCCACACATCCTAACCCCCTCTGTGAGAGCAACAGACACTAAAAGCATAAATCCTGTGCTGCAGAGCTATGGCTCAAGGCAGCATGCTGCAAGGGAGAGGAAGTGATTCTAATTGCAGCTCTGATCCCTTTGCTCCTGCCTGCAAGAGAGGTCAAATTTAAGGAATCTGCTTAACCAGTAATGCCTTTGCCATGGTAGTCAAAAGCCACCCCACTCCCACATTCTGGAATAGCCAGGCAGTGTAGTACATACTTCACCTCCATACCCAAGAGCCTCTCAGCAACTCTAGCTGGCCATAATTACATATAAGCTTATAGAGGGAACATATCAGCCAGTATTGAAATGGGAATGAAGTTAGCAGATCATCAAACTTGGGGACAACCTCTGTAACCTCTAAGTAAGCATCTACAAGACAATATAAAAACCATAATGCACTGCTTCAGAGTATTTTCTTTTTCAGAGGCTTTGTCAGAGTAACAATCCTCACACACACACCCCGAGTCACCAGCTGGAGACATTTCACAGGCCTCAGTTCTACCCTCATGTCAACAACTCCAGTTGGGAAGTCACAGCAGAGAGAGAACATCAAACAAATCCATCAAGCTCTTCTCATCTCTCGCTTGCTAAACAGAATCAGATTTACATTGGTTAGCAGCATCTGTCAGGGAATTAATACAAAAGCAAGAATTGTTTTGGTCAATTTATCAAATAGCAAGGATATTTCCTGAACAAACACTTCCACTGCTGTATTAGGTGTACCCATCTAACCACTGTGCCAGTAAAGGCACACAGCAGTCTTTTTTCTTCAATAAGAACCACCACAGGAATGAAGCAAAAGGATTGCAATGGATATAAGAAATAGCCCTTTTAGAAAAGAATCAATATGTTTAAATAAAGATACTATCTTAGAAAGAGCAAATAAACTGCAGGATTTTCCTTCAGATATAAAATAACCAATGTTTAAACAAGGTAGTCATTTTGCACTGATGGAATCAGTCCAACTACTGCAAAATAGCATTTTACTGAAAAAGCTTTCCAGTACATAGCCATTGGTATTATTATCCCAGAATATGAATGCTGGAAACTTGTATAGTTTGTAGTACTATAAGAGAAAGTTAGAGTAGTACACTTGTAACGCTCTGAGACAGCAAATGTTATAGTCTGTTCAGTACAGTATCCACCCTCCCCCTGAATCATAGATGTAATCACCTTCACATATTGTGGGATAGCCCCACTTCCAGGCAAGGGAATGCTGAACAGTATGGATGTGAGGAGCTGGATTCAACAAAATCCAACCACTGGGGAAGAGAAGAAAGCATGCTTTACCTTCTGGTTCCCATTTCATTCTTAAGGGGCATGCAACTTTTGTGGATCTTGCTACTGGGCATATTTTGTAGAGCAGAGTAATTCCATTATAGATTTATCTTTTTCTTCTGCTAACACTTCCTTTGTAAAATCAGCAAGTAAAATTTCTGTAAGGTCAAAATTGGCTTTTCACCCTCTAGAGACCCAACTGGTCTTTTCAAGAGGTTTAATAGCCTTTATCTCTTGAAAACATTTCAGTTGTGTGGGTGACTCCTCTGATTGCCCTTGCATTATAAATATCTGCAAGCCCTCCTGACAGCATGAGGCACACATTATACAGCATAGCCACCAAGTGACATTTTCCTGTTGAATACACAGAATTATAGGAGCACATGCCAAGGATAACATCTATCCTCTAATGCCTACAAAGGCTAAGGAGGACTTTGAGCCAGCTTGCAAAGTGGCCAGGCTGATTCTGTGACAATATCCATGCAGCTTTAGCCTTACTCCCCCATGAGGTGCATCACAGACCATTTTCCAAGACTAACATTCCATTCCTAACCATTCCATGATTCTACATTCTACATGGAAGCATGACTCCATTCAGGCCATGGTAAGTCTTTCAGTCTTTCATTTGGGGCTGTTAAAGTGTGAGCAGGTCCTGCTGATCACTCCTTGGCTCTCCAGATGACAAATCTCCATAAGGACAGGAACCACGGAGCCTTGTGTGCTTCTGTGGTAGCAATCAGTTCCCACTGCTCTCCAACCCCCAGCAGCCCCACAACAGAACAGTCCTCTGAGAGACTGCTGGCTCAACCTCCCTCCCTGAACCCAAGTGAGCTCCCCTTCTGCAGAAACCTCCAGTTCATATACTGGGCATGATGTTCTATGGTGTGCAATGTCCCTTTGGTCAGTTCAGGTCACCTGTCCCAGCTGTGCTCCCTTCCAGCTTTGTTTGCAAGCCTCCTCACTCAACCATGCAAAGGAAAAAAAGTCCTTGACTTAGGATAAACACGACTTAGCAAAAAACCAAAACATCCCTGTGTGTTATCAACACCAATCTCATTCCAAATCCACAACATACCACTGTAACAGCTACTGAGAAGAAATTAACTCCACCCTAGCTGAAACCGGGACAGCAATAAACATACCAAGAGGTAGGTTAAGTATCTCCAGTCAACATATGCAGGGAAAAAAAAAAATAATTTTTACTAAGTGTCATCAATTATGCAAAGGTGCAAACAAGGTATTTCCAATGGAGATTTTTCTGTAATTAGGTCCAACATCACAGACAGCTCAGAATTATAGAAAATTCCTAACCACACCAATGGCATATTATGGGCAGGATTCTGTGATCCAAGCAACCAATTTTTAAGAGACCTACAGACGAGGGGCAGTACAAGATACTTTTGCAGATTACATCCTGCTGCAGTCATTGTGCATGAAGCGCTCTGATTATATTACAAGGAAATATTTGTCCCTGATGAAGATATTTTACTTGGTGTGGCTCTGATTTCCCCCTAGACACCCTAACAGAGCCTGAAAAATGCAAACCAGCTTCTTGCAAGCTTATTTGGACGTTGAGCTTTTCAAGCTCTAGGTACCTCAAAACCTTAAATACAGCAAAACAAGTTGAATGCTATCATCTTACTTCACTTTGCTGACTGCAGAAAAATATCCTAGAAACCCATTTCCTCACACAGCTAATTCATCTTCCCTGTGTGGGAAGAAACCCGTTTCCTCAGAGAACAGAACAGTGTGCCAGAGAAAGCCACTGATGTACTGGCTTTTAATGTTGATTTCATATATCTTGTTGGACTGAAGCCATGACAGAGGCATTTGTTATTCCTTCCCCTCCAAGCTTGTACTGAAACACAAACAAACAAGGTCTTCACCATAAGACCAGTAAAAAGCAGTTAGCTTATTTTCTTAGAGCAATATGAAATATCTCTACTTAATTCTTATTTTTAGAATCAAAACCTAGTTTTAAGTTTATGAGGATTTTTAAAAAGGAATCATATTACAACCTCATTCTTCCATATTCTATTTAGGACATTCAAGTAACCTTTCAAGTACACCAGAGAACAATGTCCACCCCAAATAAATTTCAGTGATAGACGGTTCTTTTTAAAGTTGCACACATAATGGAGCTTTGACTTTTGAGGTTAACTCGAGCTTAACAAATATAGCAGTGTCAAATACTGCTTTCATTAAGTTCCAGAGTGAATGATCCTATTTGCATTTTCCTCAAATGTCAATACTTCACTGGAAAAACAGAGTTGAAAAGTCAGGATAGTTTGTTCCTCTTTCCTGCTGTACAGCTACAAACAAGGTGGGAAAGCCAGAAACCTACTTGTTCTATAAATCAAAACGTCATAGGACCTGTGTTTTCTTTAAAATAGTGTCTAGCTGCATCTTTTAGTGTTAAAATACTTGTAGTAAGTCAAAGCTCCCACTGACCAAAACCAGCCACCTAGTAATGATTCTATTTAAAAATTAGGTAATGTTATATACAGGACACAATATGATAAAATACATCTTCCTCCCAGCTCCCTTTTAAGCAGCATTCAAATTAGCAAAGGTGGGGAAGGGGAGAAGGTCATGGGGAAAATTAATTAAAATGAAACTAAAATTAAAGTACTGAATGGGTATCATTTCAGTCTCTATTCAAATGTATTCAAATCACCAGAAATCAATTCAGCCATAGCAACCAATGACAAAGCTACTTGAAAACAGCCCACAATGAAAGATTTAAAGGGGCTGCTGAAGTTTTTTATTTGCCACCAGAGATCACAGCCAGCATCAGGGTTCTGTGTTTCTGGCTTGAATCGTTGTCCTCAGTTTCAAACTACAGCCATATGTTTCACATTAAAATGAAGGACAAGCAAGTGTCCTTGAAGGATCAGACACGGTTCTCCTCTAAAAATCATGCACTCATCCCATGGTTGCATAACCAGGCACAAATGGACCTCCTGCATCCTCGTGATCTCCCTGTTGCTGCTAACATCTGACCCTTCCCTTGCTGGACACCAAGACACAAGCAAACAAAAGCAACATCTCAAAATAACGGGGAGCAAATGATATCTCCAAGGCTGGCAATGCAGAGGACTGTGATAGGTGAGCTGGCCCCCAGCCTGCCAGCACTTTGGCTGTGTCAGCCAGGAGCGATTTGGCAACCTCTGTTTGTTACGGCAGACCTCCACCAGCCAGGGAGTGTTGTTGAGCTATTGAGAAACATTTAATGAGAACCACATGTTTCCCAAGTGCTCTGGGATGTAACCTCGCACAAGAGAAAAACAAGAAAGTTCAACAGACAGCTTTTATGACAATACAAGCATTCTGGCTTTTATGTGTGTCATGCAGTAAAACATGCAGTGACCCATGCCCTCTGCCAGCTCTGGAGAGCCTCTGCCATCAGTGTGACTGATCACACTGCCAATAGTAAATCTGTCACCCCTGCTGGGATGAAACACTCCCATCTTAGCTAGAGCCCTGATCTGCAGCTGCATTAGGACACACAAATCTCTCTCTGGTGTTGCAGGGCACATGTGGAATTTCTGAGCATACCATTTCTTTAGATGCAGCTGCATCTAAAGACTTCTCATCAGCATGAAGATAGATAGCATAAGAGGAATGCTATCAGAGGGCCCCTTTTTCAAAATGTATTTAGAGACTTTAAAAAAATTACACTGATTTAAGAGTTTTCAAATCAGGCCAAAAAGAAAAAAAAATTACATTCAAAGAGAGCAAGCATCCTACACCTTAGTTCACAAAGCAAATTGGGAGCAGAGCTAAAAGTCTGCTCAGCCTCACAAACCCCCATTCTCACTGCTACAGCTGCAGCAGCTAGGCAAAAGTTATACACAGCCATATGTATTTACAGCATTACACAATAAACCAACATAAAAATCAACACTAGGTTATATTGTGGGAAGTGCCATCCAGATGGCAGGCAGAGCTCGAGTTATTGCTGCAGGCAGCCGAGAAAAAGATCCTGGATGGAGGGACACTGCACTGGCAGGCAGATGAACCAGAACAGCAGCTCTCAATCAGCAAGACCTGCCTCTTCAGCAAGGTGCCAATGTCATAGAGATGAGATATTGGTGACAGCCTGCAGTATCCCAGTCATACTCCTGGCACCAGGATCTAAAGTCAAGGCATTTCTGCAGAGTAATTCAAGGTAGAAGGGAGTGGATTCCACCAAGATGAGGAGGAGAAAAAGAGAAAAAAATTAAAAAACAAATAAAACCAAAACAAAAATCACCCTTTTTCACCAGAAAGGCTATAGAAAAACAGGAAACACGGAGCAGAAAAATCTGGTTCTCCTCTATGCAAGAGTGAACTCCCAGATAAAGTAATACCTTTGTGTATGCAGAGCAATGTGCTTATCTGTCTCAGAAACAGAAATAGCTACAAGCTACCTGATATTATGCAGAAATCAGATGAGACTTTACTGAAAAACCATGTCACCCTGAAGTACAAATACCCACTCCAAATCAACAGCTCTGACTGAGTTGGCTCAATATTCCCACAGCCTCTCTCCTGCCTCTTCACTCTCTGCATTTACTGCCCCTTGCAATCAGACAAGACATTTTTCCAGCCTGGCTCCTCACCACAATGTACAACAGTCACCTGCCTTTACAGCTAAGGGCAGCACAGATTCCAACCTTGCTGGGACAACACAAGCCTAAGTGGCACAGATTCCTTTCAGTGCCGAGATTTCATCCCACCTTGCACAACTCAGGAAAAGTGCAGAGTCCCACACAGGTCCCTTCCAGGGACTAACGTGAAGTTCAGCAGCAGCAGGGATCAGTGCAAAGTTCCAGGTGGTTCAGGCACTGTCATCTTTTTTCTCCAAAGTTGTCAAAATAACCTGTCACCAACTCTCAAAAAGTCTCAAATACTAGATAAAAAACACTAAGCAATAATAGAAATGGAGAAATGAGATAATGTCTCAGAGAGACACAGAGAGCATCAGAAGTAAAAAAGGCTAGAGCATCACTGAATTCAGCCTCCAAAGGTCTCTCTCTTAATCATCTACTGTAGGCCCCAGACAGGAATACATTACTTTTTACTGCTAACTGGTGAGGGTAATATCATTTTCTATAAGGAGCACCCATAAGACATGATGGAGCAAATGTCAGGAACAAAGTAAGTAGTGTGTGGTACAAATTTCAGAGACAGCTGTTTTCCAGCAATCATTTTAACACTTGCAAGGTTTTATTGCATTGGGTTAATAGAGTTTATTACATATAGATAATAGATTTTACAATATTATACATAACAGATTTTATTAAATAACCAGAGCCCTACCAAAACGCAAAAACAATCACTGGGAAAAAATAGCAACTAGTTCTGCAAAGCTTAACTGGCAGATCAGCTTTCTCAAGAAGATTTATTCATACTCTGCTTCCATTTGACACTGAAGTCCTTAGAATTGTCACTTTAAAAATAAAATTCATAGTGCATTCTAGAAGTTGAAATCCTTTACCCTATTAACTAAACCAGTATGTTTGCTAAAATTTCCTTCGTGATCCTTAGTGACATCATTCTCGTACTCATTTTCCAAAGAACAACAACAACAAAAAAAACTTACTTGTCAGTAAGAAACACTGGAGACAACTTCTAACATGAGATGCAGCTTCTTTAAAGCAATGGACCAGTTCCCAGCTATCACACCAAACCTTATTATACTCACTGCTTGGCAAGCAGTATTTCTTGCATATTTACTCTGGCAATCTCTTCCAAAGCTTACCAGAGCTAATGGGTTTCAGAATCAGGTTCTAAAAGGGAGACGGGTTCTAAAATGAGAAGCCCAAATGTAAGTTACTCAAAACAAACAGACTGAAGGAATTAAACCCACCAACTTTTTTGCTCTGCCTGAAACTTAAGAGCTCTTTCCCTCTAGCCCTGAGCTATCATCACAACAGGACTAATTCCAGCTCTGAGCCAGGGAGGAACACTTCTAGGTAATCTCAGTGTGCCTGCTAGATTTCAAGGATAAATTAGTGCACTATTTTTGCACTAGCTCTGCCATTCATCTCCACTGTTAAGTTACTCAGCAGGCAAGAAACAGAAATACCAACACTAAAGTAATCCCCTCCCTCAAAACCATGTCTGGTTACTATCATATGTCTTCCACTGCCAGGAGAAAGTGAGGTTATGATTGTGTGTGAGCTGTGTGGTGCTATAAATCTTAGTAAGCCTATTTTAACAGTCAAGGAAATCAGAGCAAGCCTATTTTAAATCTTTTTTATACAAACTTTGTTCAAGGAAGGGATTTTCTCAGAGTGAGAGCAGAACACCCTCTTTGCAACAGGACAGATGTCGATTACAAAATCCACAAGCCCTCTGTGTCTAAAGCAATTATTCAGAGAACATCCTACACCTGCACTATTGAGGGTCAGATTTAATACTGGGATCCATTTGCATTTACAGAGTTACAGTGAGCATGCAAGTCTCCCAGCTGCAATAAACACAGCTACAGAAACATGGACAGAAAGCAGAGACTCCAGACCTTGTTCAAGTCCTGAATGCTGAACAACAGGCTCTAAGGATTTGCAAATTTATTGAGGAGATTAAAGGCACACAAACATTTAAAGGGATTTTTGAAAAGCACCTAAGCAAGTTAAAAGCTTTGAAAATTTTACTAAGCATCTGTTCACATCTTTGGAAACTTAAATACATTTGAAATCCAACCCCAAGAGCAAATTAAAGGCAAATTCAATCTGAGGAACTTAACAAGCATACTAGACTTCATAGTCTGCAAAAACTGTATTTATTCACACTTGTCTTAGCTGAAGAAAGCTTTTAAGAAGTCTCTCTTCTAGACTCCCTGGCATGAGAAAATAGGAAAAATTATTCATGTGAATGAGTGATGAACACAAGAACAAGAAAAGACAGGTCAGTCTAGGGGACAGCATCCTTGCTACCGGGGTTCAGAAGAAATGCAGTGAAGCAATGTGACCTGGATAGTCATCTTCCCACTCTGAGCCACCATCTTCTCACATTTTTCAGCCTGCTGAGCTTATTTGCTTTTTTGGATCAGAGAATTTCTTTTACTGTATACTCATACAGTACTGGAGCTAGTCCATAGCTTTCGTGCCCTCTAGCAATGCCTCTAAACACTCTGCTACAACCTCATTCCTAGATGAATACATCAGCTCCAGATCCATTTTCTAATGGGAATTGGTTAACTACAAAACACTTAGAGGAACTTGAGCCTAGCACTGGGTACAGTTTTTCAGATTATGTCTGTATATAGAACACCAGTGTTCATAATAAATGGTCCTTAAATATCTAAAACATATGTAAACATGTTTTAATATGCCTTTATATATAGATATATAGACATAGAAAAATGCAAGCACCAGGCTCTTGGGTATGTAAATGGCATTTTATAAAGGTCACCTTTTCATGCAGAAAGAAAGACTGATGAAGGTTAATTAAATTAAATTCTACATTTATCCAAACTCTCCAAAGCAAGGACTTTAATAGCATTCTTAAATAACAGCCAGCAGTTTTAAAATATCTTTGAGAACATGATGAACAGATAAGTCTTGGAGCAAGGCAGAAAAAATCAACTGCACTGTACATGTTGTGTTCCTCTGTTCACTTGGAGAAGTTTGCAGAGGAGTGGGGAAAGGGGTTAGCTGTTGTGTTGGGGATTATTAATTGGAAAAAAAAATGTAGGGAGTAGTTTACTGCTTCTGCTGTTCCCATTCCAAAACTTGTATGTAACAATAACCATTCGTAATTTAGCCTGTAGAGGCCTTCAGACAGCAATGACAGCCTTTCAGTCAGGACCTCTGTGCTGATGAGTGTCAGCACAAAACTCAGCAGAAGAAATCCTGTAGCAATAAAACAGCCAAAATCCTGTCAAACCCCAAAGTAATTTCCACCATTACATTCCTGGGTGCTTGCTGCGAGCATGCAAGAAAACACCAGCAGGGTGAAGTGTGTGAGAGCTCACTGAATTCAAGACAGTGCATAACACATGCATCCCAACTGGATCAGGATGCTCTACAGCCCCATTCAGGCCCCATGGTTGTTGTACACTCTGCACAGGAAAGAAGCCCTGTGATGGCATCTGCATGCACCAGGCAGGCAGCAGAAGACCAGCTCTCAGGGTAGTAAGGACACAGGTCACACAGTTCCCAGAGGAAAAGGTCAGAGGACACTGCCGGTGCCCCATATCCCATAAATCACACTCTGCAGGCTAACATCAGGCAGCTGGAATTTTTAGTCAAACTTTGTTACATGGCAGTAATTCTCATGCAGTTGCTATCTCCACATCTGTAGACTGACACAAGGAGACGGTGCCCTGCACTGGCATCAGGACAAAAAGAGAATTTCCAAACATGGCTTTCCAACCTTGCAATTTAAGCATGTTGTTCACAGAAAGAGAACAAAAATAAGGTAACAGCCCTGAGCAAAGGACAGCTATCACAAAAGAGAATTCATCATTCTGCAGGAAATTATGTTTTTAAAGTCTTTGCTCTTGACAAACCTGACAGATAACCCACAAAGAGATGAGTGAGCAACAAGCAACCACCTGCTTCAGATACCTCTCCAACCACAATGTCAGGTCAACATGTAGAGAAGCAATGGCTGAGAAGGCTACTGAGCCAGGAGAATGACATACCCTTTTCACAATTTCTTATGAATAGGATACAACAGGGTCTAGTTTCACAACAAACTTCAGCGGAGTCAGGGGAACAGTCATATAGTTTTACCACCTAGAGAAACCCTGGTAACAAATTGTGTTCTCAAATACCCAGCTGTTCCCATATAATAAACATACACAAAAAGCCCATCAAGGGTACACAGAGCTCAGAGCATTTAAATTGTTACAGTAGCACTGTTAAAAATAGACTACTTATAAATAACAATTCCATACCACAGATTTCATTAGCAGCAGACATGCTGGTAAGAATCAGTTATCTACTGTCCAGACCAATTAAAGCAATTAAAAACTCTGTTTCTGCAAAGAGGAACTACATAACCTCTGAGAGGCACAGCACATCCAGTGTAGGCCAGATCCTAGTGTATGAATTATTAGGGGGTTACTAATTTCATTAGGAATCTGCTGATTCACACCAACAGGGGAAGTCTCTCATTTCCCATGGTGCGGTAAACACTCCATCCTCCATCAGCTCTCCTCATTCAATGAGATCCCTCAGCATGGTTAAGGAATTCACTGAGATTCATTGAACTCTGTGTAGCCAAGACACCAAATCTGCTCCTGTTCTCAACAGGAGACAACAGCCAAATCCAGAATTTGCTGCCCTTCCTCAAATGCTGCAACAGAAGAGGGAGAGGATCAGCAATAATTTACCTCCCAGCATACCATGTGTAGCCATATAAATCTTCATTAATACCTTGTGATTTACAGGGAGTGGAAGAAGATGATTTAGCATGCTAGTTCATCAGATCAGGACACAGATATGTAGTCCCTGTGCTCTGCCCAGCTCAGTCTTCAGCTATAGGCAAGTATGCCTGACCAAACTACAGAACTTTGCTATCAGGCATTGATCCCTGGAAGTATAAACACTTCCTGAAAGTATCAATATTACTATATAAAGATAGTATGAATATATATATTTTTATATAAATAATTTTTTAAAATATGAAAATATAGTCTCATTTAAGTAGAGCCTGCATTAGTTCATTAGATGCAACTGCATTTCATATAATTTTATAAAAGTTTACTTTTACTTAAAAGAAATAATGAGCATTTGTAAAGATATTTTCTACTACAAACTTCTCAGTAATAAAATACAACAGATACACTCATACATTTACATTTGTATTATCTTTCACATCCCTGTGCAGACTTGCCAGTCACCTTACTTGCCTGGTAAAGTTAACATCAGACTTTCTTCTACAGAAGAAAAATTCTCTTGGAGTATCCTTGTCAGAAGCTAAGGATGAGAATTCTTGTTATTCCCCTTGTGCTTGTCCTCTTGGAAACTCTTTACAGAGAAGTACAAAACCTGCATAATCTCTCCAAACTTCAGGCAAACAATATTTTCACCAAAATAAGGTGAAAGAACAACTGACTAACACAAAGCTATTTGTGCATTTAGGTTAAATTTGTCAGGCTTTGTTAACTTGGGAAAAAACCAACCCCTGGGCAACAGACCCTCTCTCTATATTCCTGTTGAGCCTCATTGTTTGATTCTTAAGTGTCCCTAAGAGTGGGATGAAGGTGGCTCTTCTCCCACTGCCAAAAGAGTCATAACACCTAGGTCAAATCCTTCCCATGTCAACACAGAGCAGGGATCTGAACCCAATTTAGAAGAGCACATTAGCAAGTGGGCAGTTTGGAGCAAGGTTCCCAATTGCTCCCAGAGAGAATGAGCTATTTGGCATAAACAACTCCACACGCAGCCAGAGGAAACAGGGAAAAAAAACCAACATGAACTCATGGCCAGTCATCAGGATGTTCATTTCAAGGTAAGAATTCATGTCAAAATCTTTGCCATAGATGACCACTCTAATGTGGAGACAGATGTCCTTTATGCAGCACTAGCCATGCTCCCATTAGAATTTAAATTGAATTTGCGGTGCCAGATCCTCACATACAAAAACAAAATATTGAAGCACACTCATTTGAGCCAATAGGGCAATACAAACACTTAAAAATATTGCAGTTATCTGCTTGGCTAAACCAGGAGTGTCTGTCTTCTCTGGAGCTCTGGGTGTTTACACCATTTAAACAATTGACCCCTCATTTTCATCTTGGGTCAAAAAAACCTCTTAAATATGTCAACTGGAATAAAGCCACATCAGCCCCAGACACAGAAGAGAAAACAATATAATCCCTGATGTTTATAACATACACTTCCATACTTCTCTACTGCTCATTGGGAATGCTAATATTACTCCCTCGAGAGCCCTGCTTCACTAATAGCAAATGCTTCCCAGTGAGCTGCAAGAAGACAATTTGATTTTAGAGGAATTGCAAACCACTGGCATTTGGCATAAGATCAGTTCACTTGTTTGTTGTTAATAAAACATGCAGAGGAAAAAAGGAACAAACTGTACAAAGCTGCATGTTAAATCATGTGACTTTACATGAGTAGTGCATGCAACTCCTTTAATGTACAATTATAAGGAAATCCCAGAAACAGGAACTTTGCCCAAAGTCTTCATTTCCTTTAAGTACATCTGTCCTTCATATAAAAAGCAACATTTTCTCCCTTATATACGTACTCAAAGACATCAGTAACTCAATATCTATCACAGTACTCCAATTAAACTCCAAACCAGTAAGAGACATTTCATTCTCCCTTTAAACAGACACATTTAATCACTCTCTACACACAAATGAAATCAATTCTTGAGGTGTTTTAGAAAGGTTTTTTGTTTTCTGGGGTTTTTTGTGGGATTTTTTTAATGTAGTTCTAAGAGTTACACCATTACTAGAAAAGAAGTATCATTGTGAAGTGCAGAAAAGCCATGAAATAGTAATGGGGGGAGAAGAGGGAGGCACACCTCAGATGGTGGAAGAACAGAGAATGTTATGCAGCCAAACTCACTGTATGAAGAGAGAAAAATATAAAAGAAAACAATAGCTCTAAAAATGTTTTCAAATAGCAGAAAGGCAGCCTTTAAGCACTAATGAGTTCAAATTTTCCTAAAGATATGAGTCTTTGGGGGCAGACTCTCAATACACCACCTTTCATTTTGACAGTATCTTGTTAAGGTCATAGCCTGACATTGTGCTGTAGTATGGTTTCCAGACTTCTAATTTCCACCCCACATTTAGTTATGAAATTGCATCTGATATTCTGCTTATTAAATTATTTTTTTAAAATTATTTCTTTTATATGCTTTTGTTAATATTCTCATCTGGTTAATATCAGGGCACAAAAGACAGAAAACTAATAAAGCACAAATCTTGCTCTCAAGTTAAGAATAACCTAGAAAATTCACTATACAGATATCTAGTTCAACTTCTCAATTCATACTTTTCAGATTATAATAATAGCCTTGATAACCACTGTTCAATGCTGAGCCTTTACTGGAAAGGAAAGAGATGTATGTGGTGATTGTTGGAGAGGAAGGAAGGAGGAAGATTTCCTAGCATTGGGTATTTTAATGTATGTCAAGATTATAAGGCTTTGAAAACATAATATTGTTTGTAGGAAGAAGGGCTATTCATATGGTAAATAATAACTGGAGGAAGGAAAACCCCAAAAAACCTCACCCAGTGCAATTATACATCCTCCTCCCACCTGTCTGTCTCATCCTAAAGAAAAAACAATCTACATGCTAGCACCACAAGCCACAGGTGGAAGTTTTCTAAATGTACCCAAAATACCAAGTGTTCCACTACTGAAAAAGCAATCTATCAAAGCAGCTTCCACAGGTCAAACAAGCAGGAATCTGGTATTCTCAGTTCTATTCAGGGCTCAGCTACTGACTCACCTTGACCCTGGGAAAGTCATCTAGAACAAATGAGCAAAATGCTCTGTGACAGCTCACAGCACAGCTTGTGGAGGCCCTGAAAGAATCAATTTTCAGAAATTCGTATGGGCAAAAGCACCCAGAAACTAGGCCAAAAGAAAGCACAGCAGCAGCACTGTCGTGTGTGCCAATTCTGATTGCAGAAAGAGCACAAGTCCATTAAGAAAGGGCTTCAGCTCTACTATGGCACCACCACCCACATGCCTCCAGACGCCAGTTTATGATTACTTCTACTAACTCTGCAAAAAATATCAAAATTATGAGGGGTAGGAGGCCTCTTGTCACAAGTGCATTTAATAAATAGACCCATAATGGGGTATAAATTGGGAGATCAGTATTAAGTACACAGTAACTAACAGTGCAAGCTCTAGAAAAGCACATGTGCATCTCTGCCATTTTTCCACCACCCACTCAGCACTTGTGGACCCAAAACACAGTAAAACACACACAGTTGTCCCTGCTCCCAGCAGGCACCAGGAAAGCTTTGCACAGAAGTGGAAGGAGTATGGACAGACTTTCTCAATAAGACACCCAGCATACACCTTGAAAAAAACACTAGCTGCACCTGACAGACAGACGCTTCTAAGCATCACCTCCATCACTACAATCCAAGGCCTCCACAGGACAAAGGATCACTGTATACACACAGAACTGAGCACCACACCAAGAAGCTCTGCCCTTGGTAGTATTGATGGGTTGGGGGGAGTCAGCAGAAGTCATGTATGGGAAGCAGAGAAATCCTACAAGCAGAACGAACCTACTCTCCAATACCTTTACTGTAAAAGGTCACACAAGGCTGGAAGTGTCATGATTTCAGCAGCACCCACCAAGCCCTCAGTTACCTGTGACACTGTTCTGCAGGTCTGGGCAGCTCGGGCAGGTCCCTCTGAAGGTTTTCAGCACTCTATAGCAGCAGCACTGGCAGGTCTTCTACAGCTGGCCACCTTCAGTAATGTGGAAGCTATGAACAGACTGGGAATCACCCAGGCCTCCCTCCTGTCCTCCCTTCCCCAGTTCAACACCACAACAGCATTTACAGCCTCCTCCCACTCTCGCTCACAGACGATTGAAACTTGAGTTCTCAGCAAAGGCTCACTGGCCAGAGCAAATCAAATGCATGCCCAGGTTTGCTACCCTTTACATTCACAAGAAGATAGAGAGTCTTGCAAACACTCACACAGTTCTGAGGAGAGACATGCCTCATACGAATGACTAACACACAACTATTTCTACATACACTGTGTGTTGGTCTTCAACATGTTAAACCATTGCACACATCCCCAAGCATGTGTACAAAATCTCTGTGACCACAGGTGCCCTCTACTTTTCCTTGCCAGGATCTTCTACTCAAAGCAAAAAGTGTTGAGCCAGCATTTACCCTCCCCTTTTTCTCTGTTCTTCAGCTCTATAATCTTTTTACCTCCTTTGCCTTCACAGGAGAGAAGGTAGGTACATACAGCCTTTACACGAAAATGCATGACTAAAGCAAGCCTCAAAATAACAAGGAGACAAATACTCTGTCCTCTGGGGTAGTCAGAAAGTTTCAAGCCACCTTGTTCATCTTGGTTTCACAAGCTACATGGAGAAAGACCTTGGTGGACCACTCCCTCCAGTTTGACCCATGAGTTACTGCACCTGCAAACTGGGATCAACAAAACTGGGAACAAGACAAAGCTATTGGGCACATAGTACCACACAAGAATGCTGCCTGACAAAATTGAAATGGTCAGGGCAAAGCTTTTCAAATTCCCACCTCACTCAGTTTACTACCATGAGAAAAGGTCTCTTTGGTGTTTCATCCAAACACAAGTCAGTGAGTGCCTGAAGGGATTGAACAGGTCCCTAATGAGCACAACAGCCAGTGCATTCCTGGGCAGCTGTACGGCACTGAAGGCTGAACCAAACCAAGGTGCAAGAGTAACAACACCTCTGCAAAAAGGCAAGAAAGCCTCAGAAAAACCTGCCAGCTGCATGTCCATTGACAGCCCTGCACGTGGCACCTGATGACAACACAAAGAAGAGCCCAGAAGGACTTACTGGGTGTTATAGCTACAGATAAGAAAGAGTCAAGGACAAAGCACTAGTTTTAGTCACAAGTTTCAAAGCTATTTGTTTAAACAGATGCTCAGCATCACTAAATTGAATGATACATCTAAGAGGGTGACCAGCAGCTTTTTAAGCCAAGGTAAGACATGGATTTTACAACAGCTATTATATAGATCCTACTTCCATTTAGCACCCACAGGGTAAATGAACTCTGTTCCTTTTATTTGTACAGTTCCATTGCTAACAGTAAAACAAAGTAGATAAACAATAGTTCATGATCCTTCCCCATCAAAAAACCAAACAAAAACAAACAAAAAAAACCCTTCCTTCTGTGTACCTGACAAAAAAAGCTCCAAGAAGTGATACTCCATTTTGCTTTTCTTTTTTTTTCCATGTCCATTTTCTTTAGGTTTACTACTTTAAATCTGTCTCTACAAAGACCTTAAAATAGCTGCAATCGGTAAAATTCAGATGCATTGAAAACTTTCTCCTCTCCCCATTTCTATGAATGGCATCTTGCAGTGATAATACATTTATTCTTATTTTTAATGGACAGCCAAACCAACTTGTTCCAGCTGACAATATATTACTTAACACTGTATAGTGAAGAAGCCTGGAAAATGACATCTGCAGGAACAAAGCATAGAGAAAGCCTGCTTCTGTACAGAACAAGCTCCTGAGGGTTGAATAGGTAACAGCAATGCACTGCTCACACACTTTTATATCAGGGGAAATGGACGGCATTTGGTTGACCTAGAGTACCAGTCAATCAAAAGTCAGTGCAGAAAATCAGTGGGAGAGGGGGAAAAAAGAAGCTTGAGCTGCTGCAATCATTTGCAGAGAGAATTATGGCAGAGACAATGGTCTGATCTTGTGGGGGTGTCTGCCACAAGCTGGCTTGGGGCAGTGTGGTGGGCCATCTTCTGGTGCATATCACAGAAATCTTTCCTTCTCAAAGGAAAAGGCAGAAGATCACAGGCAAAGCACCAACATGTGCACATGTGTGCAAGAAAAACAGAACATGACTGGCCTGCAGGTCAGATCTGGCCCAGTTGCTAACACAGTTAAACCTCTGAGTTACATCACTCATAGCTCACGCCTGTGTTTTTAATGCCCTTCCTAGCTCCGATTACACTAGCCATTTTTAAAAATCTGTGCATTAATACCCACCAAATTACAACTCAGCTCAGAGTTGAAGATAATCTTTTCTCTCTAAAAGCTCCTTGTTAGAGCTCTGCTGTATTATCTGGGGTTGTGTGCTTCATTACAAATTGCTATCACATGTGCCACAACCACACATTCAAGGTTGAAATGTAGAGAAATAAGAGAAAATGGATCACAAGAATAGAAGAGAAAGCTGTTAGGTGTCTGGTCAGCGTGCCTGCCCTCCCCCACTATGATAGTTTGTTGCTTTTGAACGATTTATGAAGACCCACAAAACCCCTGCTACACAGGCAGCTGAACATCATGGCAGTAAGTCAGATAGCAGCGCCTGAAATCCACTGAAACCTAATGACTGATGGCCACCGACTCCAGCAAGCCTTGGATCAAGCCCAACCCCTAGGTCTCATTAAACTCATCTTTATATAAAAATCAATAGCCCTTTTGCCTCCTCCTTCAGCTGGGAGGGAAGCAACGGAAGCACTTCTACAATCAGAATTACATCTTATACAGGCTAAAAGAGTGAAGAGCTCCACAATGAAATTAATCAAAGTGAAGGAGTTATAACAGGCTTAAAAATGAAAGCACATTAATAACTGCTCCCTTGTGGTAAACAGAGCTAGTAATCAAGCACAGGTCCAGCAGAACCTATCCACAGCTGAAGCAGAATTAGCTCTGTAGCTACATGAATGAGCAAGTGATTGGCTTGGACAGTCACAGGTGAGGGTGGAAAGGCTCTGTAGAAATTCAATTCATCTATCAAAAACCCAGAAAAGAAAGACACCCTTCTCTTAGAAAAGAGATCACGTTTGTTGCTTATCCAGAGCAAAGATCAGGTTGCTGTGTCCACCATCAAGACATTTTGCTCTGCCCACACCCAGAACAGCAAAATAACAGCCCCAAAACCAATCTTTCCTCACTATGACTCCAGGCTTAGTACAGGACTCCAGTCTTTAGCTGGAATGTTTCTATGATTCTTCAGAGCAACCCATCTGTGAAGACCAGTTGATAAGTGTCCAGTGTTCCTCTTCTGTTCCTGTGACAAAAACATATTCTGACAGCTCTTCACTGCCTTTGTCTTGGGTCAGGAAATTTTCCCAGAGAAAACTCACTCTCCTACTAACCTTTCTTTTGTTAGCTTAGTAGCCTATGATACCATGATATTTTTTGAAATACAAACAGAAAAAGCAAAACTAGTGAGTTTTCATCTCTATCCAAAGTTAAAATTTGTCAGTGAAATATCTGCAGAATCTTCAAATCTAAAGCACTGAAGTGGAAGAGAAGAAAAGAAAGCAGGACTTACTCTATGCAACCTTCATTGGACATTTTGGTTATACAGGAACACAAAATACCTTCTCCTTTCTCCATCCTGCCATAGCACTTGGTATATGAATTTAAAATCCTGACTCTTACCTTCAGAAAACCCTTAGAGGTAGCTGTCTGTCTTTCACTGACAGGTAAGCAATACCACAGACCATCTGGCTTTATCAAACAAACACTGAGTCTGCAGCTCAGCACTGAGCTGCATGAGACTGACTTTTGATTTTATGTATATATCAGTTTTGGATTTTTTAAATTAATTTTTAAACATACATTCATTTAAAAATAAATAGTTGGAGGGAAATAAAAGAAGAAATTAAAGAGCATGGGGAGGGGGAAAAAAAACCACACATGAGAGGCTAAAAAAACACTACTGAATTTGCTGGAGTCTTTATAGCAAGGCCCCTTGTGCACTCTTTAACCAGCGCCAGGATACAAGACCTGAAGTAAGAATGTACCCACATTGACAAAAAATAGTAGAACTGCTAGATAAGCATTCACTCACATGGCTGGCCTTCCAAATGAATGGCAAGCTGCCAGAAGCAATGTCAGCTGGAACCCAAAAGGTTCTTGCTCTGAGGACAATGTTTGGGATTCAAATTGGACAAACATCTCAACATAACTTGAGCTACCTACTACAGTCAGTCTCAGGGGGACATCTGGGTTCCCAGTACAGCCAAAGGAAAGAAGCAGTAACTCCAGTATAGCCTGTTAGAGAAACTGCCCTGTCTGACCACCCAGGAGCCATTCTGGCAGTCACACTCCCACCAAACCCAGATTTCACTGCTGGGACCAAAGTCCCTGCACAGCAGGCAGCCCCAGTGACCCCTCTTGACACCCTACATACCCAGCTGTTGAGCCCATAGACTGTAAGGGTGTCACCCTGCTGAGTCCAGTCACCTGGCCACAGGTCACACTTTGTCAGGCACCAGGTCATGGTCCCTTTCCTGGGGCTTCCACCATGTCCCCCAGCCAGGGCACAACCTGCAGCTCTCACTGCAGCTGCACACCCTGTACCTGCTCTAATCTATTCCTCAAGAGCCCCATTTGAGGTGGGATCAATCTCCCTTTTGTTTCCCCTGTCACTTGCAGAATAAAGCCCTAAATGACTATTTAGATGTCTACTTAGATTCTTAGACAGCTTTAGTTACACAGAATTAAGTTGAAGGTTTTATGCTGATGAGAAAATAAACTGCTCCACAGATACCACAGTCTTTGTTAAGTCAAGCATCTCCTTTTAAAGAAAACAAACTTCTGGAAAAAAAAAAAAAAAAAAAAAATATATATATATATATATATATATATCCCAGATAACAGGCAAAACACAGGTTTAGGTTCTAAACAGAAAATTATTTTGGTCCTCCTCCCAAAGTAACTCCTTCCTCCCAAGCAGTTTTCAGAGTTAGAGCCAGAACATTAAAATAAAGATCAGGGCCAATTATAAATATGATGTAAAGCATTGAGTCTCCTTGATCTTCAGAGAGTTTACTTATTACCTGAATTGCCTTATTTGCCAGATTCATATTATGAAGGTTTTCAAAACATCACTTTGTTCTTAAGTGATAAAAAAAGCAATCACTATAAACAAAATGCTCAAATGTTGTTTCACCTACTGACTAAGATTAGATGCCAATTTAGATCATAGAAAGCTGTAACACTGCAATTTCTGTGTACTATGATATTTTTACTAGGTTGCAAAGATTACCTATATAATTCTCTCTTTATTTTTTAAAGCATAAAACTATCTTTTGTCATATTTATGTGATACCTTGAACAAAGCTTTTCAAAACTAAGCTACTGGAGCTTGTTCACACTATACTTTGTCTTGCTTCTGTCATTTTTATGTTGCCCTTCCAGCACAGCTGAGATCAGATGTCCCAATTCAAATGCATGACTGTGATCCTTGAAGAAGGGTTTCCATAAAACAGGGTTAAATAAAACAGAAAGCAGGTAAGAATTAAACTGCTGCCTTTTCTGCACACAGGACAAGAAAGTCATAGCAGAGAAATTTGTCCAAGAAAAAATATCTCCAGGTAATTGTCAGTTTGAAGACATTATCATATTTTACAACAGTACTGGCTTCAGGCCTCAAAAATAAGTGAGAGACTCTTTGAAGAAGACATAAGGAAAATGCTATCTTTGACAAGAAATCAGCACAGGAACGTGCCCAAAGTGCTAACATACAGTGCCCATGCAGAGGTAGCATTTTTAAAGATCAAATTTCTTAAATGAAAACAGTACTTCTAAAGCTCAGTCTTTCATGGCTAGGAATAGAAATTCTCTACTGGGAAATGCTTTCAGAAACAAATTTGAAAATCAAAAGCCCAGATTGGTCAGAGTAGCTTTGTTATGGGGGGAAAAAAATTAAAAAAAAAAATTGAAAACCCGGTCTTTTAACATCTTTCCTGTTCTCTAAAAAACTATGCAACTTGTAACTGCAGTTGACTTTAGAGTAATCATTTGAATTTCACAAAAGAAACAGTAACCAAAAATCTAGCATATAAGGCAGATACTCTAACACCAGCCCCCCTTGCAATATCAACAATCATTCTTCAGTTGGCAGCATTTGCCACTGCAAACCCCAAACCCTTGCTATCATCTACTCTATCAGCACTATGGAGGCAGCCTTTTTTACCCCCACAGACACACAGCTGATAAAAAAGCAAACCATTTTTCTCCCTTGCCTGTAAGGCCCCATGAATTGCTTATACAGCACTGCCAGCATCTTCAGAAGGATGCTGTAACAGCATTCAGACTCACTCCACATAGCCACAGTGAATCAATGCTCATGCCCCAAGGAAACCTAGTGACAAGTAGGTTCCTATATCCCAACATGAGTCTTGTAAAAATCCTGTCTGTAAAAACCAATCAAGAAATTGTATTGTATTAGCTCAGGAAGTCAAGCTTGCTTTGAGCAGCAAACAGCAGAGGGAAGGCAGAAGTTTGCCAGCTTTGCTGAGGTGAGTTTTCCTGGCAGAGACAGCTTGCCTCAATCTTAAAAAGAGCTACCTCTCTGCTTTTTGGCATTTGGAGCCACAAGGTGCTCTTGCTGTATTTACAGAGTAGCTGGGGGGTATGGAGTAAAAATGCTTTTGGCTCAGGTGCTTATCCATAGCAGTGCTCCATCAAACTCATCTGCTGGCACAGACACCTCTCCACTGTGCTGCAGTGCTTCTGACACTGCCTGTGTCGCTGTGGTATCCCAGTGCCTCCCAGCAGTGCACTAAGTGCTGCAGCTAATATCCAATGCTCAGTTTATTCCCCTTCCCTGAGGGAGAACCATATGCACAGCAGTATGCATTGTTTGGAGAGAACAGCTTTTAAACAGGTACAAACAGCTTCTGCTGGAAGCTGAAATCCTGGGCCCTGGATGAAAGGTGCTCAGGCACATCATGTTCAATAAAAGTTCACTTCACAGACTAGAATAATATCTTCCTCTCCCTTCCATTAAAACAGTCTCTTCTGCAAAGAATGGCTTTGTCCTTTTGCAACAATATTCTACTGAAGTAAACGCCAAACCACAGAATACTTTAGGCAGGAAAAGACCTAAGATCATCAAGTCCAACCATTAACCCAGCACTGCCACATCTGAAAACTCTTAAAATGCCTCTAGGAATGGTGGCACAACTACTTCCCTGGGCATGTTCGTCAGCAGCTGTCCCATAAATGTCCTTGGAAGTTTTTACAACACACACAAGTGCTGAATTACACCATCACTTTACAACCAGATCATTCACTGATGCTTGTGAAGTATTTTGGAATTCCTGCATGAGAGGAACTATCAGTTTATTATCCAGTACAGGATATCAGCCTTTGTTTCCTCTCTGCTTTGCAGACTCCCTCATTTTCATGTCACCTACAACAAAACCTTATACTCTTCTTGAACTAGAACAACTCTTTTCCAGTTCCTTAGCAATACTCTACTTCTTACCGTAATTTGGCTTCCTCACCAAGGTGGTGCACACATCTCTATCATTATATCCAGTTCCTGAAACAAGCTTGCCTACAGTATTTAATAGAATCTGAATGAAATTGCCTGGATAGTAATGTTATTATGAGAATGCCATATGTCTAGGGAATGATACAGTAAAATTTTCTTAATAACTTGTGCACTTGATGCACAGAAAACACTTCCTCCATAGAAATCAGCAAAACCAAATTAAATTATTCCAGTAACACTGGAACAAAGAATTAGATTTTTCAATGCAGAACTTTTGCATAGGACAAGAATGGTCTCCAGAGGTGACGGAGAGTTTTTGTTATTCTTTATTGAGAAGTCATCAAAATCTACAGCCCTTAATACTAAAAATTATTTTCACAGACCAAATTTTTTCTGTATTAGAGAAGGAAAAAAACCTCAAGAACAATTAAAAAATGAATCCTACAGAGAGGGCATGTAAAAAAAACCCTAATCTGTTCTGCTCAAAAAGAGCTCTCCTCTAATTCCCAAGTGGACCGACAAACAGCAACTGATAAAACAGTTCCTAACTCTCTATCTGTTGGTGCAGCTTTCTGTCCATGAAGAAATAAGAGTGCACACTACCAGCAGAAAAAAAAAGTTACAAGAAAAGAGACATCCCTGTAGTCCTAATACTATTCCAGATTTTCAACAATAAAAATTCTTCTAAGAGCCAGAAAGTCACATTTGAGTCCCACATGTAGGTCAAACTGTTCTTTCTAAAATAAATTAGCAATTAAAATTTAGATATTTGATATCACTTCACACAAAAAAAAGTTTCCAGAGAAGCACATCTGCTATCTCTGCTATGTTGGAGGCCTGAGATGCTGTGTGTGCTACAAGCACTGTCAGACAGAAACCTAGAGATCCTGGAGGTCCAGAGTTTAGCCCCCAAGCTGTTACAGTCCAAAGTCACTAAGCCAAGTTCTGGTGACAAGCAGATGTTTTAAACTGTAGGGGTCCTGCATGAATAACCATTTGATTTCCATGGATGGAAAGAACAAGTCCAAGGTGCATAACATGTGCTTATCACAGTGGTCTTCTCTAGAATGAATACCTCCAAGTCTCAGCAGAGGATTTTTCTTGAGAATTGTGACAGATGAAAGTGTCAGCCAACACGAGCAGGACACTGGAAAGGATAAAGATATGCAAGGAAAAAAGATTCTGCTTAGATTTTGATGAGTGCATTATAGGAATAGGATAGAAGCAACTCAGAAACACTACAATCAAACAGAACAATTCCCAGGGGAAGCATCTATCTCGAGTTAAAATTCTTCTACTGCACTCACTTTGGATTTTCTGTTTATCTGTCCTGTCTATCACAGAGCCAGGCTGATTTCAGAAATGCTTAACACACAAAGTAGTAATATCCCTATGTAAATAATAGAAATACTTTTCTTGCAAGAAATATTCAAAATCCCAAACATCTGCAAAATGCTAGCACAGATTTACACATATCTTTTAGTCCTGATGGCATGACAATCCACTCTGAATTGGCTCCCATGGTAACCGCAACATTAAGGTCCCCTGAGAATCATCTCACACAAACACATACACAGAGGATTGGAAGGGCTCTGTGCAAAGACAGAACACAAACTTATCCAATGCGAGGAGTTTCTCCAAAGCACCTGCCTTCCAGCTAAAATGATTCAGAAAGACACCCTTTCTTTCCCTTAGGAAAGGAATTCAGTTCTCACATCATCTCATTCTCCACCCCGCCTGGCAGCACCTGCATTTCATGCAGGTCTCAGTCTAATCAGAACTTAGAGGTTCCCAAGGAAGGGAGCGGATTTAAAAATAAAACAACACCCCAAAGTTACACCCTTCTGACCTCTAGTTTGCTGTGGTATACAAATAATGGCAGGCATCATGGATTTTTAATGGGAAAAGATCTCTTTGTATAAGGTACCTTTATCGTCCTTTTTTTGGGATATCCCTTTAAAATTTAGATAAACAGTCATAAAAGAGACACCTTCACAACATCCCACCAACAGGCACAATTCCATCAGCACCCCTCCTTTCCAGCCTGCTATAATTTATTAAGTGTCATCATTTGCAAACCCAGCCTCTTGCAAAACAGAAGGAGGCAGCAAAGTAGTTTGAGTGAGGCCTACAGTAATGGGAAGGAATTGTTTTTCAAGAGAAAGACCAGAAGGTGATGGTTCATTCTTTGCCCCAAAAGAGGTTGTGTCTCTTAGCAAATTAAACTCTTTTGTTCATCTTCCAAACCTATTTTGGCCGAGCTTTCAACTTCTAAGTAAGAGGCAGGAAATAGCAAATTAATTATAGTATCACTAATACAATAGTCGCCTCATATAGCTTTTGTTTAAGGTTTCTGCTGAAAATAAGAGGTTTTCTAAAGTTCTGTTTTATAGAACATTTATAGAACTTCAATTACTTGCAGATAACAAGCACTGCACGCTATCTAATGAGAACAACTATGAACTACTCCTCCTTTGGGAAAGTATCTTCAAGTCGATGAGCCAGAGATACTTGCGCAAGCAACAGGTATTTTTGATTCAGCTTCTCAAAAGTGAGAAACAGAAGAGAATTTAAAATTCCTGCCCATTTGGCAGAGCACACAGCTCTTTCTGCCTCCCGTTCTCTCAGAGACATGACATGGTTATTTGACAAAGTGAATTCAAGTCCTAAACATATCTGCTACTTTACATCTGGTTCCTGTTATTTTAACCTCAGAAGCAAACTGAAAAAAAATTAAAATTCCTATTACTGCTGATTGCTTATACTTTCCTAAAATTCTCTTCCCTTGTTCTATCAGCCAGGTTATTTAGAGGATATTACCCTAATCCAACAAAGAACTTAAGAATATTAATATTTTCAGTGAAGGCAAAGGCTTTAATGGATCAAAGATGCTTTATTTACTAGATTTCATCAGCTCTTGCTTCATATTCTAACTACTCCACTGAAATACCCTTACAGTTTCATTATTCTGCCTGCTGTACTAGTAATAAGTCAGGTATGGAGCACCTAGGCTCCACTTGGGAATTCACATCTACCTTCCTAGGGGCAACTTTTCATACATCAACCACCAGATGCTTCTTCCTCTAAAGTTTTAGCACAGTTATTAACACCTGACACCAGGCCAGGTGCTTCCCAAGAATAAGCGGTCAGAGTGCACAACCAACATTCTGTCTGCCCTGGGGACAACTAGAAAACTAACAGTACAACAGCTCTATAGAAAACAGCCAGTCAGCTGCCACTCTTTGACCTCAGCACAGTCATGACTGCCCAAAGGAAAAACAGCATCAGACAAGACAAGACAGGAGCAGGCTCTCCTCAGTCCCAGCACCGCAGTCCTACTGCCTGCACTGGGCTGTGCAACTCTGCATGGCCACAGCCTCAGCCAGTGCAGCTCAGCAAGGCCTGCCAGCAATTAATGAGCTTGCAAGGCCATGTTAGTCACTGCAACAAGCACTGGACAAAACTCCTAGTACTTCGTCTGTCATCTCTTGTGTTGCTCAGTAGAACATCACACAAATTAGGAACCAACCAACAGCATCAGCATTGCAACACTCAAGAATTCAGGTGAAATGCACGGTTAAGACAGAAGGGTTGTTCCTGAACCATTGCTTGCTTGCTGTGTTTGACACCAAATGGCAGTGCTTCCACAGAATTTGCTCTGTTCTACTCCTGTGCCATCCCATACCAGTTACCCAGCAGGCAAACCAGGAAACATCACCCCTGAAACACAGGAAAAGAGAAACTACAAACTCCCCTGGCACTTCTTTCTCAAAGTCATATTGCAATACCTCCACAGCAGCTTCTGCTTCTCGATCTCCTCTAACTACGAAAACAAAAAGCACTACCTATGTTTATTTCCTTGACACCTGCAGACAATCTCAAAGCTAAGAGAATGAACCTTCATTTGGGAAGTCCCTGCAGATAATCCTATGGGAAAGACACCATAGCTAGCACTCTGCTACCACCTCTCTCCTAAGAGGTACATTCTACTCAAGATATGGCTGTGGCACATTCCAGGCACCAGTGCAAGCCACCACTGGCCAAAGCAGAGACCCTTCCTTCCTTTCCTACACCTCTGCTCTCCCAGAAACACTCCCTTGTGAGGCTGCTCATGTGTTCCTGTTTTGTTAACATCAGCATCTTCCCCAGAACAGAACTCCCCAGAAAAGGGCCTAAAGAGAGTCTGCAATTAGCAGGAATGAGGAAATACACATCCTCCCCATGGAAAATCTGAAGAGGAACTGCAAGTTCATAAGTCAGCAGCAATACAGAGCTTTCCCCAAAGCTAACATCTGCCTCTTCTCAAAGTTCTCAGGTTCCCTTAGTACATTTCCCTTTACAAAATTGTACAAAGGACCTTACTTTCTCACAAGAAAAAGGAGCCCAGAAATTGAGGAAATACATTGGTGCAAGAAGATTTCAATAAGTATCTTTGGACAACTAATACAGAATTCATGTACTGACGGCAGAGTAACAAAGTCCCAAAATATATCAGTGCTTTTCAGAAAGCAAAGAGGCAACATGTATCCTCTTTATTCCACCTTGCTCATTTAATCCTAAACAAGAGCACGTACTTTAAGTGAACAAGATATTTTTCAAGCATTTCCTAAAGTAATAGCAATGAAACATCAGATAAGGAAAAAATTTACATTAAATGAGGGGAAAAACAAAACAAACAACCAACAGCCAGGACTTCCCAGCAAAAAGATTAATGTATGTAACTATGGTGGTGAGAGGGAGGTCAAGAAATGGAATGTCAAATACCACAAAGAAGAAAAACTATTGCATATTTATTGGAGTAGAAGATTTTTCTTGAAGACCTACTGGATTTTGAAAGCCTGACCATCTTCCTTACCTCCTTTCAGGACCACGTCCCTCTATGATACAAGGGGGAACATGGGGGAGGGCAGACAACAACACCCCACTGCCTCCTAGCAAGGCTGCATTTCCCTTTCCAGGACTGTATCCCTATTCCACAGTCATGTACCCTGCAGTTTATTAGCCTCCTCTCATCCCAAAACACCAAATCCAAACCATAGTCCCACATTTCACCAAAGGATAACAAAGTCTGTACTCCCATGTGTCCCATGAAGTTTGCAAAGGAGGCAGACCTGTCTATACCAGAAAACGTGAATCCTGCAATTCCTGAACTGTTTGGCCTCACTGATCTGGCCTCAGCATTGGACTAGACATGTTGTCTGTTGTCCCATGGCCATATAAGCCAGTGGTCTAAAAAAAAAAAAAAAAAAAAAGTGGTGGCTGGCTACCATGAAAATCAGAGAACAAGAGGGAGAGCTTTATTCAAGGCAGCGCAAGAGAGTCATCACCACTCACCAAACAGGTTACAAGCTTCCTTGATTAAAGCATACAGACTGATCCTGCTGTGAGTTTTAAATAAGAAAATGTTTTTCCCCCCTTTCATGCCAGACCACAATCAAAAATTACTCATCTTTACCACTGCAGCAAGAAAACACAGTTAAAATGCTGACAAAAACGTTGCTTTAGTTTCAACTGCAGCCTCAACCCTCTTCCTTACAGCTGAGATTATTTTCAAAAAAGCAAGAAGAGGAGAGGGAAAACAGTAATATCATACACTCACAAAACATGTTCACAAGGAAAGTCAAACTTTGAGTCTCTCATGTCCAAAACACAGAAGAATACTGACACCTGTTAGATTTTCTATGCTGCCACCACTGCAGTAAGGTCAGCACTGCCACAGAGCTAAAGGATGCCAGGAGGTTACTTGGGTGGAAAGATGGGACCCTCACCTTCTGACACATTTAATTAAAATTGGCTGACAGAGTCAAACATTACAAGCATGTGGTAAGTGCCTGCACATGCCCAACAACCTCACAAAAAGCATGATCATGGAAGCTCATTTATTCAAGTGTAGTTTCCCAAGGAAACAGGTGAGGAAAAGGTATTTTCACTGGCACTCCAAGCAAAAGCAGAGTTTAATCTGGCACCCTTCACAATTACTCAATTAGCTTCCAATTCAAGAACAGAAAAGAACAAATTAATTGACCATCAAAGTCTTAGAACAAGCCTGGTACTGTGCCATCAAATGGAAATGAGGGGAATTAGGCTACAAACAGCCTTGCTGCAGGCGTCCAAAGCTGCCCTCTGCCAACACTTCCCCCATGGGACACCTTTGGTTCTCATCAAAAGAGCCAACACAGTAATTGCAAGACAGACAGTAGATTCGAATGCACGTACCAAGAGAATTTCCAGCAGTCAAAACACACACACAAAACCATTGAGCTAACACAGTCATGCACAGATCTACCAAGGGGTCTGGCCTATACAAACACTAACCAAAGCACAAATCAGTACTGTGACAAGTTAAACAAAAGAGGATGGACAAAAGCCACAAGGACACATCTTGAAATCCATCTTTCCACAGGAGGTTAATCAGAATGAGTGAGCGAGTGAACGTGTTCACTTTTGTGAGTACAATATTCCCTAATGGTTTAATCATTACAGCAAGAACCCAAGCCTTTAAATATACATCTGCCTAAGAAGCTGAACACTTCAGAGAGCAAAATTAACTTGCAGGTTAGATTCTCTTCCAAAAGAATTGTATTAGACAATCACCTACAGAAGTCAAAATCAGGCCAACATTTAAGGGCCACAAGGGGAATAATATGGTGATTGCAAAGGAGAAAAGCAAACAATGGCTAGGTGCTCATATTTGTTGGAGTCATAAACATGGTGGTATTCATAATTATACTAATTTTGAGTTCTGCTTTATAAGGCATATTCCTAAAAGGAACTTATTTTCTAATTATGAGCTCCAGTGATCATGCACATTAAACAATGAAAACAAACGGCAGTAGATATGAATGTTGTGACAGTGCCATTATCTCTCAAGCAATGCATGAGGCTAAGCTGTTAGCCATCCTCATAGGCAAAATTCACTTGAAATGTCACTTCTACAAAAATTCCTGCAGCTGTCACTTTACTCTCCCTCTATCCATACCAGAAGGCAGCAATTAGAGAAAACTGAATTTAAGACAAAAATTCTTACTTATGAAGAATATTTATAGTTTAGAAATTGTGTCCTTAAAATGGTCTTGCTATCTTTATACATCAAAAACCTGAAACAAACACCATCAAATGAGATTGGGAAATGACTGGAATTTTTTCCTCCATGATGCTGAACTTCTCAGGGATTCCCTGCTCATGCCCTCCTTTAAAGTGCCAGGGAAGCAGAGACTTGATCTTCTAGCTTACATGTTCGTCAGCACACGAGGTATTGCTGTTTTCCCACAGAGCACTTAATGCTTCTAACAGTCCTTCATTACCTCCCCAGGAGCCTTCACTGGCAAACACAGCAGCGCTGCAGTGCTCAGATGAAAGCTGTGAGAAATATCTTCTAGATGTCACCTCTGGGTTCAGCTAAGTCCACAAGCAAAAGCAGAAGCTTGATGCTCAAGAGCAGCAATACACAACTCTTTAGACAGGGTGTTATTTCCTATTTTGTCTAGATGCATTAAGCAAAAGCAAGAGACATACCACAGTTTCCACAGAGTCACAGCTTTAGCCTTGCAGCAGGTCAATTACAAAGCCAAACGATATTACTGAGAGCAAGAAAACACCACCTGATTTAGAAGCAGCAGGAAAGGAATGTATGTGCAGCCTATGGTGAAGCTACAATGCCCCCTTGTAAGTAGCTAGGTTGGGGCTGTTCAGCATGGAGAAGGGAAGGCTGTGGAGACCACATTAACCTTCCACTATCTGAAGGGGGTCTGCAGGGAAGCCAGAGAAGGACTCTCTGTCAGGAATTGTAGTGACAGGACACAAAGTAATGGACACAAATTGAAAAGGGAAATTAGGCTTAGATATCAGTGAGAAATTCTTTACAGTGGGGATGGCAAGGCACTGGCACAGGTTGCCCAGAGAAGCTGTGGATGTCCCATCCCTGGCAGTGTCCAAAACCAAGTTGAATTGAGCTCTGAACAACCTGGTCTAGGGGGAGGTGTCCCTGCCCTTGGCAGTGGCAGGTTGGAAGTAGGTTATCTTTAAGGTCCCTTCCAACCCTAATATTCTATGACTCAGAAAACCATGTTACATAATGGGTTTGTGCCTCCTGCATTATTGCCCTCACAGCATCACAAGTGATTCCAAAAAGACATCAAGCCTAAAAACAGAACAAAACCCCAGAAGTCCCAGAGAAGACAAACCATAATGTTCAATAAGTGGCATAACCCATAGGTATTCCTTAATGTGACTTTTAGCTTAAACATGCAATAACTTTCACAATCCCATCAACACAGGGCTGAAACAAAAAATAAGAGAGCTACAAGACTTCTCAGAGAAATCACTTGGACTTCTCCCAGGACAGACACAAGGACAATATCTGGGAGACATTCAAGTTATCCCCATGCAGTGAAGCAAGGCTTGCACTGAGAGCAGAGAAGTTCATTTGAGTTAGGGATGCAGGACTGCTCAGTTACCCCTCAGTATCCTAAGAAGTCTCCCAGTGATTACACAGAATAGATGTTCAAGGACAATAACATGTGATGAAAGAACATTCAGAGACAAGACTGTAACTCTTTCTGCATTCTATGCATTGTTCAATTTTCTTGTCAGGGGTAAAAGGATGCAAAAGCTGGCCCTCACCTTACTCTGAATTCCTGAACAGAGAGACAAATAGCAGTAACACATATATACACTGAAAAAATACATCCTGACACTCATTCATACTGAAGCTAGGACAGACAATGACACATTCTATATAAAACAGTTTTAAAGTCTTGAATGAAACACCCAATTTCTATTTCTTTTAATAAAAATAGATCTACTTTATTCACAATTGCTGCTATTTCTAAATTCCTGGAGTTCATAAGAAATGCAAATTCACAGAACAAATGCATTATTCACTTTCAGAGTGTGAATGAAGATATTTGCATAGAAACACAATCAAAGAATGGGTAAAGGTTGAATGGTACCACAGTGAATAATTTAGTCCAATGTTCCTGCTCAAGCAGCTCTGCCCTACAGCTCATGGCACAGGATTGTATCCAGACAGTTCTTGAGTATTTCTAGTGAGGAAGACTCTATAACCTCTCTGGGCAAACTGTTTCAATGCAGTCACTCATAAAGTTCTTCATGTTCAGTTGAAAATTCCTGTGCACCAGTTTCTACTTGTTGCTCTATGACCTCTTTGTTGGCACCACTGAGAAGGGCTTGGCTCCTTCCTTGAGACCCTCCCTTCAGGTACTCAATAAAACACTGATGAGGTCTCCTCTCACTCCTCTGTTCTCAAGGATGGACAGCCTCAGCTCCCTCAGCTCAGCCTTTCCTAAGGGAGATGGTGCACTCTCCCAGTCATGCTCTGTTGCCTGCCTCTGGATCCATTCCAGGAGTTCCATGTCTCTCTTGTACTGAGGAGCCAAGAATTAGATACAGCACTGCAGATGTGTCTCACCAGGGGCAGGATCACCTCCCTCAACAGCAATGCTGTTCCTAATGCCCTCAGGGTACCACTGATCTTCCAGGTCACAAAGGCACTGCTGGTCATGGACAGCTTGCTGCCCACCAGCACCCCCAGGTCCTTCTCCACAGAGCTGCTTCCCAGCACATCAGCCCCCAGCCTGTGCTGGTGCAGGGGGTTATTCCTCCCCAGGAGCAGGACCCTGCCCTTGCCTTTGTTGAGTTTCAGAAGGTCCCTGGGCCCTTCTGAAGGGCTGCACCATCCCAGCTTTGTACCTGCATGGAACTTGCTGAAGAGGCTTTTCTACTTCTTTGTAAAGTCATTGGTGAATTAAGTTAAACAATACTGGGCCCAGTATTGACCCTTGGGGGACACCACCAGTGAGAAGAGGCCAGCTAGATCCTGTGGCACTGATTACAACCCTCTGGGACCTGCCATTCAGCCAGTTCTCATCCCACCTCACTGTCCACTCATCCAGCCCACACCTACTGAGTTTGTCTCTCACAACATCCTCCTAAACAGTGTTGAAAGCCTTGCTAAAGTCAAGGTGGACAGTATCCACAGCTCTCCCCTCATCCACCCAGGTAGTTGTTTCATTGTAAAAGGCAGTCAGGTTAGATAAGCATGATTTAGCCTAAGTGAATCCATGCTGTCTGCTCCTGATCACGTTCTTGCCATCCATGTGGACGGAATGAGGTGCTCCATCACTTTTCCAGGGACTGAGGTAAGGCTGGCTGGCCAGTAGCTCCATGGGTCCTCCTTGCCCTATCTGAAGGCTGGGCATGACATTGGTTTCTTGCAGTGCTCAGCCACCTTTCCTGATCTCCACAACCTTTCAAGGATGATCATGAGCAGCCTGGCTATGGTACCCTCCAGCTCCCTCAGCACTCCTGGATGCATCCCACGAGGGCCCATGGACTTGTGAATGTCAAGTTAGCCTTGCTGCTCTCTAACCCAATCCTCCTTGGCCAAAGGAAAGCCTTCCTTCCAGCAATCCCTTAACTCTGGTCTCTGGGTCAGAGATTCCTGAGGGCTGATCTTGTCAGTGAAGACTGGTGCAAAGAAGGTGTTCAATATCTCTGCCTCCTCTGTAACCAGGGTCCCCCCTCTATCTAATAATAGGCCCATTTAATCCTTAGTTTTTCTCATTATTGATGCATTTGAAAAAGCTCTTCTTGTTGTCCTTGACATCCTTGGCCATATTTAATTCCAGATGGACCTTGGCCTTCCTTACTCTGACAACCTCTCTATATAAATTCCAAGTGGCCTGACCCTTCTTCCATATTCTGTGTATTTTCTGCTTGCACTTAAGTAATGACTTTTTTTTTTCATACACACAGATTTCTTGCACCCTTTGCCTAATTTTTTACTTATCAGAATGCATCCCTCAAGGAAAAAATCCTTGAATATCAACGAACTCTCTTGGTCTGTGAGAAGCAGCCTCTCCCTTTAAAGCACAGATTCAGAAACATCTATTAATTACTTTAAAATACCTTTTATAGAAAGTATTTCCATTACCTTTAATTAGACTAGGCATTCAATTAGGCATTAGACTAAATTGGAAGCAAGTTCAACTACTGCCAATCACATGAAAAATTAAGCACATCTACTCATTACACAACAGCATTGACTGACATCATGGATCAAGTGAAATATTTTGACACTCCCAGCATATAAAAATTTATTTTATTATGTGAGCACACAAGTGTAGCCTAGCAACAGCCAGAGCCAGCACCCTCTTCCACATGCATCTGACCCCAATAAAGGACATCTTTTGTCCCAAGCTCTAACAGCCTTTTCTGGCAGAAAGTAGTAAAAAAACTGTGCTCCCAAGAAAACTATGAACTAGACAAACACAAACACATTAAAAGGTTTTGCAAATTTGGTTTTCAATGTAACTTTTTCTGGTTGCTCAGTGTATATAATCAAAATCTTGTTTAGCTCCAGAAACGCCTAGTGGTGCTTCATTTCTACTCCAGGAATGTGGTCCTGCTTTTTGTCTTACTTCCTCCACCCAGGATCCTGAGCCCCATCTCATGGCCACTGGGACCAAGGCTGTACCCAGCTTTTACACCCTCAGCCTTTTTTGTTTTTAGGTATGTATGGAATCAGAACGCACTTTTGCTCCATACACTTCTTGTTCACAGCGTTTGCATTGTCCTCCCAGCCCACATGAGCACCACCAGCCTTACCCAAGTTATTCCCATCAACCAGAAATAGAAGTAAGCTGTCTAGGAACAAACCTGTAAAGCAAAGAAGCCGCTCCCAAGGACCCCATCATTCACATAATTCGCAGTTTGAGATGCGGCACTTGGACTAGACTAGTGCCATATGTGCTCCTGGAACAGAGTTTCCAGTTTAGTTTTATCCAAAAATGAATCAAATACACACTCTGAAGTTACTCCATTATTCAAGTGCGGTAAGGTGGGATAAGCAGAAGAATTACCTTCAAAAAACACACTGGTAACACAACATCACTGTCCAACATCAGCGCACACGCAGCAGCCCATGGTCAAATTCACACTGGTTTTGTTACAAAGGGCCAGCACTACACACTTGGAAGGTGCCAGATGCTCTGCAAAAAGCAATGCGAGCCAACCTGAACCCCAAGAAAATTTGTCTCAATTTCCACAATGTAGATATCTGCTCAAAACCCCCAACACACAAAAGGTTTGGTATTGCTTCCAAAATACTTGTTTAGAAGTGACTGAATGAAATTATATCAAGCAGCATACTTTAACTGTTTCACACAAGTGGCATCTGAATTATTTTTATTTTTATGATGTAGAAGTGCTTGTTTTTGCAACATATTAAGGGGACACAATCAGGTTAGAAATAAGTAGACACACAAAGTGGAAGCCAGGCTAAATAAAGATAAATCTTTGGCCACCAGTCCACTGTTTTATTTGCAGAACTAGGCAACATTTTGGCTAACTTAATAATTTATTTTATGGTAATATAAAATGCCTCATCCTACAGCCAGATACATTGTTTGGGTTCTTTACAGGAAATTCTGCCAAAAAATGCTTTATGGCAAATGCCAGTGCCTTCTGTGTGCACTCTGACTAGAAAAAAAAATTAATATTAATATACCCTTTCCCACCCAAAGCTTAAGGTTAGTAGTGTATGATATATATACATGTGGGGAACAGGTTTGTGCTCACACATATAGCATTGGGTGTTATTAATTGAAAATCAGGTTCTCATTTCCATGTTTAAAGGTCACATTTTCAAGAGCCCTCACTGTTTACAGGACAGACTTTGTACAGCAGATAGATCCAGCACAGAGTGCCTCTTAAATTGCACACTTGAATAAAAACATCTGCCTTTTAAAGTTTAAAAGTCTCAGCGTGGTGGGATGATGCCAGATGCCCACCAAGCTGCCCTATCACTTTCTTCCTCAACAGGACTCTGGGAGAAGAAAATAGAATTTTTTAAAATTATGGGTAATAAGGGCAGTTCAATAAAGCAAAAACAAAGGCTGTGTGTGGAAGCAAAAGAAAATCAAATACTTATTCCCTCCTTCACATCAGCAGGAAATATTCAGCCACTTCTCAGGAAGCAGGGCTTAAGAATGTGTAGAGGTTTCTCCAGAAGAAAACTGTCATAGTAACAAATGCCACCCTGCTTCTCCATTCTCTTAGCTTTTATTGCTGAGCCGACATCACGTGGTCTGGAATATCCCTTTGGCCAGTTTGGGACAGCTGGTTCTGGCTGGTCCATCTTGGAGCCAGCTGGCATTGGCCCTGTTGGACATGGGGGGCCCTTCTGCCAGCATGTCACAGAAGTCACCCCTGTAGCCTCCCACCAGTAGCCAAACCTAGCCACAAACTCAGTACATGAAAAAAGTAAGTGGTTGGTTTTATGCACATATTTCTAGATGAGGAAAACAAGAATTACTAAGAAGCCTCACCTAATAAGTATAGATAGTTCTGTTTACCCAGAAGTGAAACATCTCCTATTTCTGTATACAAATATACCTTTAAGAAGCAGTGGGAAATCCCAATTGCAGGTGTCATGAAGGAGTTTCTACTCTTAATGACTTGTGCCAGCTGTTCCAAATACCTTGACCCAGTGCCTTGAGAAATGGTCAGTAAACCTACACAGACTAAGAAATGAGTTGGTACTTTACAAGAGAAATTGTTGAGGGCCAAAAGGGCAAGAAAAATCCTTGGTCTTCCTCACCCTAGTATTTTCTGCTTTTCCCTGGCATAAGGAAAAAGAAAGCTGCATAAATGGGCGGTCTTTATGGGAATTCAATACCGAAACACATTTTTAAAAAAACAGTCAAATCTGCAGCCTGGGGCAATTTTGGAAACCTAAGTAAGACATTTGTAAGCGTACCGCCTCCAGACTTTGTGCCAATCCACAAGCATCAGGAAGAGAATCCCAGCTTCTACAGGGAACCTCAGGTCTTAAAGATTTTCATTCCATTTACTTGCACACCCAAGTTGTAAAATTCCCCAGCTGAAATTGCCACAATATAATAGTTATTTCCAGAGAGCAGCAGCTAATATATATAACACATAAAAAAATAAAAAGCCAGCAGGCCAGCAAAGACTGCCACATAGGACTATGTGCCTACTAGAATGTGGGAGGTTGGATGGAGACCTGGGTCCATTCCCAGCCCCAGGTACGCAGGTCCCTGCCAATCTTCTTCCATTCAGAGGACATATTCTTCAGACCTTTCAGAAGAGCTTTCTTCCCTTGTGCAGTGCCTCAATGCTTACCAGGTCTCTAATAACCAACAGAGCAAAGACTATTTCCTTCCTTTCCATGCCTGCAGCAGGAAGAGGGTGACAAAACTGCAAGCCATCAGTAACCGCAAATAAGAGAGGAAAAAAATACATAACAGAGGCAAATTATATTTGGAGGAAAACACTGAAGGGAAAGGAACAAAACAGCACTCTCTCATCAGCTGGGACGTCACTTAGTCATGATCTGGAGTGTTCACACCTGCTCCGCTCTGCCACCAACTCCCACAGCTCCGAGCGCCGCAGCAGCAGCAGCACCCCGACACCTCTCCTTCTGCCAAGCCCAGGCAGCGGAACGGGATCGTTTTGTCATTCAAGTTCCCACTTAGTTAATCGCTGTGACACCTTCAAATCCCTGCAGTGCATTTCACACAGAATGGCTGCACAAAGCAAAGCAGCCCCACCAGCCCAGTGCAAGCTCCTGAGCTGCTGCCCATGTGGGCAGTCCTGCCCCCAGGAGCACTGGGCTTGGCATCCTGACCTACCTGTGTGCTTGGCCCTACTCACAACCCTGTTCTGGTCACTGCTCCACAGCATTCCTTTCTTTTCGATCTGTCACATCAGAAAGGCCTCAGTTCAGAGAAATTCCTTGGCACATGCTGCTCTGCCTTGGCTAAGGCAGACCCATGCAAGACAGACCTCAGAGCCAAGGAAAGGTACTAGCAAAGACTGAAGAGGAAACTCTCCATGGACCTTTTAGGTACAAGGTATCTAGAACAAATACACTTTGAAAGCCCTTTGAAGCGCTGCTCTCAGTGCTTTCACAGACTTGAAAACCTTTGGAAATGTACCTCTGAACGCTTAGCTGAACAGGGATTTCTCAGTATTTTGCTGAATAGAGATCCAGATTATAGGGGCATAAACGATACAGGGTATTTACTTTCTGTTCTTTGAAAATTTCTGCCCAGTTCCCCTTTCTTTCACCACCCTAGCAACAGCAATTTATCCATATTACATCCATGTGGACCTGTTGCATTCAGCTCCTTCTCCATTACCATGCGTTTGGCAAGTGATACAAGGAATGTTTTGTTTTTATGATAAACATTCTTTCTCATTATATGGCATTTTCAGCTACTTAAACAAGAAAGCTTATATAGCACCTTCCAAAAGCAAATTGGTCCTTTCTTTGAGACACGCTGGTGACAGGAAAATACAGCAGCATGACCCTTCCTTCCCAAATACAGCTGCACACAGCCACATGGATTGGTGCCAATAAAACACAAGCTTCTGCCTCCATGGAAGTAAAATAACTTCTATAGACTGAAAATGGAGGAGGAATAAACAGAAACCAGTGTCAGGTCTTGTAACTCTTATTTGTGCCTGCACATGGTTGAGCGTTGAGAGTTTCCAAGGCAAGACAAGGGGCAGATTTATAAACATATTTTTTAAATCGCAATATAATTACTGGATTTATGGTTTTCAATCCTGACTGTTCCAAAAGCCCTGGGTACCCCATCCTATTTGGTCAGACATCCTCTTTTGACTCCACAGCATGAAACTACAGCACTGTCCTGATTCCCAGCTCCTGGTCTTCTGCCACAGACTGTGAACAGTTATCCAAATGATCTGGGCAAGCACAGAACCACCCCTCCACACATCCAGAAGCAGAGTGTTTATCCAAGCCAAACACTATGGCTCTCTCTACACAGCAGCTTGTAACCAAGCTGGTAATGAATCTTTGGCAACTAAGTGCTTAATTTATGGACAGCTCTAGTTTATGTTGTTGCAAGGCTAAGCCCTGTACACAAGCAGCTGACCAGAATTATTTTATGTCTGTACAGTGAGAACTTTCAGCTCCCATACAATTGTAAAGCATGCTGCTCTGAATGCTATAGCAAGTTATTACCATCAGCTTATGTGCAGTGTGTTTTTTCTATCCACTGCAGTACTTGAGTGCTGCCATCAAACCAATTCAGAAAAAAAATATTACTCCTATTATTCAGCCTTGAACACAACATACCCACATTTGCTCATCTTACTTCAATCACTGCTCAAAATCTATAAAATCAGTTAATCCCATGTACAGCACTTGTTCTACCAGACATCCCACAGCAAAGCATGAGTAATATGCTGACTACCCCCAAAACTTACCAATACCCACCTCAGGTAGGCTCAAATCCCAGTTTGAGACCAGCAAAATCCTATCTCACCCTTTATGCAAAGAGCACATAAGCAAATGCTGGAACCAAACAATGCATCCTGCTGCTGGTGAATTTATCTATTTAACGACAAAGCACCATTCAGCATCACCAGGTACCAACTCAAAGCCAAGTCAGCAGGAAAGAGCTCCTGATACAGGTCAGCTGTTACACAAGCAAAGTAAGTTGCAACATGGATACCATCACCTGCAAACCACAGATGTCAACCCTAGATAGCTGGAAGACAGAAAAAAACAGAACTATCCCACAGCAACAGACATTAATATTCTCGATTTATTTTCTGGACTAAGTCTGTGAAAGAACTAATTCAATTATTTTTCTGTACTGCTGATTAACCACCCAAATACAAAATGCTGGCTATTACAAAGCTTTGTTCTTCCCTTGTCTTTCAAAAGATATTAGCTACAGTCCAGATACTTATGTATATAAATTCAGCCAGGCATGTTTAATGAAAGCTTTACCTTCTATCGCTGCATTTTTAAAGCAGAGAATAGGCTGCCTTTTACTTTCCAACATCATAATGAAAAACTAACTCGTTCCATGGAATTGAAGAAAATACTGTGGCCAGCAGAGCCCTATTGAGAGACAGATTATTTATCTTACTTGGGTGTGCATGCAAGAGTAAACTTGTCACAACTAAGGAGAAAAGGGAAAGGTAGCAAAGTGCTGTGCTAACATTCTCCTCTTCTAGCCCTCCACACAGCCCAGTGCAGTAAGAGGTATGGTGTTCAGAAACAGCCACAGAGCAAAATCAGGCTGGAGAATTTGCTGGCCTCTGAACAGGAACTCCTGGCAATCCTGGTGCTGCCTGACCACAGCATGCTCCATAGTCTGGGCAAGACACATTCTGGGTGGACAGCCTGGAAAGGAACACCATGCCCTTCAAAACAAGAACGAAAACTGCAGCCACAAACCAAAACAAGTGTAACCAGTGCCAGCTTTCCAGGGACTAGATGTAGCCTGGAGCTGTGCATGGCCCAGAGACACCCAGTGGTTGACAGGTACATCACAAGGACGTGTAAAGAATGAGTGGAGAGGTTAAGGAAAGCATCCCCTCAGTTCGTTCATTAGTGCAGCCTTGGGCTGACAATGCTTCTCTGCTCATCTCCAGTTCTCAGACAGGGTGTGGGAACAGATAAGAAAGTCTAGGAGAGACCTGATTCTGAACAAGTGACAAACAGCAAGAAAGTGCAGGGAAAGGAGGAACTGGCAAGGTTTCACACATGCATTGTCTTTCAGCTGTAGATGTTACTGACATCTCTGGCCTTTCCTAAGCAAGTTCCTCTGGTCAAGACTCTGCCTTGTTTGAGGTCTCTGGCTGAGTTTGGGTAATAATTACCTGTTGTCTGAGACAGAGGCAAGTGCTATGCCACACAAAGGGTCAAATGTCAGCTAAATGCTGCTTGTTGAGCTGCTAACATTGCCAGCAGCTATGCTTCCTGACTTAAAGGAGATTTAATGGCCCAACAACAACTCACCACGGCATACATGCAAAACAAAAGGCATCCCCCTTCATATCACAGCATAGCAGCATAGAACCAGGCTCTGACTAGAAAAAAAAAAGAGATAAATAGATCCAACTTGAAACCAGCTTTTAGTAGCCCTATAAAAGTATAAGCATAATTTTCCTTAACCCAAGTAGCACCAGAGCTGCAGAAAGGGACATGCATTACGGGCCTCCCATGCACTGCTCTCCAACACTAGGTTTGATTCCATCCAACCCAGCATTAGGCACTCATGAAATACCCAAGTTAAGCAGATCACCACAGTCAGGTTTTTCTAATGGAAATGGACAAGGATGGACATCTCTTACCACCAACATGGAAATCATCTAGACATTAGCATCTCTGCACTTATTTTAGACCTATCAACTAAGTGGCATGTACTAGGAACAGCTGAACTACACAGGGTCAACTAGACAGGATTAATATTATGCTCCCTTACTTTGCCTGCAGTACTGTTAAATCTGAGTAGCAATGCTCAGTTTGGATAAAAGTAAATGTACTCCCCCAGAGAGACACAGAAATCCGTGTTTGAAGCTACTTTGTGGCTCCTTCTGGAAAACAGCAGGATAAACTTTGCTTACAACCCATACCACATATACAAGGATAAATGCCACCTTCACCCAAATGCCAATTTCCAGCAAAGACAACATTTGTTTTTAGAGAGAACTGAATTGCAATTTTTCTATGAAAACATTGCTTTTTGGAAATAGCAACAATATCATACCAAGGGAAAAGTAACAGGTCAAAGGCATGAGTGGGTGACCTTACTGTGATCGTTCCACCTAACAGACTTCAGAACAGTTCCATTCCCTGGCAGAAAGCTCAGAAATGCAGCAGCACTAGTAACCCAGAAACACTATGGTGACTCACTCGTGTTCAATCAACTCAGATGCTCGAGGGAAACAACAAAGGCATCAAACAGGGCACAGGCCAGCCAAGCAGGTGGAATATGGCAGCACAACCTGGGCTCGAGCCACAGCTCCTTACACTGAATTGCTGGCACCTCACTTTCTGCTGGCTCCTCCCATCTCATAAAATAAGCCCTCTTTTAGCAGAGGTTTGACCTACTCATGGACATTACTGATAACCATAGGTGTTCTCAGAACACAAGCTGATGACAAAGAAAACAGCACAGGGAGATTTTATGTTCCAACATTCCTGGCCCTAAATGCATAGACAAGTGAGGGAAACATCTCCAGCAATGCAGGAAAACTCAAGACAGAGCAGCTGTATAAACCTGAGAAAACAGGGGCAGGCAAGGCTGATCACGAGAGCAGCATGAAATGAGAGCACAAACAAGCCCAGGAGGCTTGAGGTTCTCTTGCAAGCAGAGGGCAGCTAGCCCCCTTAAATCACACTCAGTATCTGCTCCTGTGCTCTGCTACTGAATTGGCAAAAATAAAATAAGAACAAACAGACAGGGGAGAGACCTAGGCAAGCTGCAGCCCCCTTCTCTGAGTTGCTCCCAGCTCCAGCTTTCAGTATTTGCCTCTCTTCAGCCCTGCCCATGAGACCCACCCCCCGCCTCAGCTACCCCCCATAAAACTCAGATTTGAGGTGCTTGTTCCACACTACTGTGCAGACAGACAGTGACACTCACACACTCCACTTCATCAGTGACACATATAAGCAACAAAAAATTAAGAGAGAAGGCTCCTTCTCCCTTCCTCCTCCTGTGTCATTAAAGCGTAATTGTTTTCTCTGTGAAGCTTTTGAAGAGAAAACAGAAATGAAACTGAATGGGAAGGGTGTAAAAAGTGTCTCGTACAAAATACCATATGTGCAATGCCTCTTCTCTTCCATGAGCTGCAAAAGTAAACAGCACCTTCTCTGGCAGGAGCAACAGGGCTGTCTTATGTAATCAGGGGATGGAGGGAGAGGAAGGGGTCAGAAAAAAACACACACTGCCCACTGTTCAGAGAAGAGCTCCTTTGAGCAGCTGTGAGTAAGAAGACTGCAGAAGTGACAGCTTTGCTACCTCCCTGCCCAGCTGGCTCTCTGACCTGCCTAGAAGCAGTGTCCAAAACCATGGGAAAGGCTGGCTTAGCTTCCAATACTGCTGGCTGGGGGCTTATACACAGGATGACAGAACGCTGCTTTCCTCACGAGTTATGATGGGGCCATTTATTTTCATTGGCATGAGCAGAGGAGGAGAGCCAGTCTGATCCACCCTGCAGCAGCAGGACACTGTGAAAGGCAGTTTTGCACATCTACCTCACACAGTCATAACACACTCATGTGGTCATTGCACACACCCTGTCCTTTCAGAAAAAACCCTTTAACAGAGACCTCTGCCTTCAGAAGATGAACCAAGGCATCTAAAGTCAGTATTTTCAACCTTCCATACCCTTGACCCATTACATTAATGTAAAAGCCTGTTTTGAATCCCTTCACAGCTATCATCTACCCATTCTCCTACATTTCCACAGCAGTCTGCCCTGTAAAGTCACAGGAGGATTTTCCCACCCTGTTGACATAATTTCCTCCTTGTTACACACCCTGTCCAGTCCACACCACTCAGACAAGCTGCAGGCTGTGTGCTGGGTAGGACCTAACAGACTCATCCCAATCCATTGACCCTTGCTGACAAATCAAGGCCAGACTAGTGAGCAACAACTTTCTGTCCATCTGCAGCAATTCAAACTGTTTCACAGTAAATCTAGAAATACCAACAGTCATACTCTGCTCTCATCACTTGCACTCACAGGTACAAAACATCCAGCAGGCTTTCTGCAACCTCACTGACTTCTTTGCTTCTCAGTCCCTCAAACTTGTGTCCACTATGACCCTTAAGACTTAACACTCAGGCAATTTGGCATACTGGATTTCAGAAAACCTTCTTTCTTTCAATACTTCCAGCTTTCAGTGAGTCCCTTACACGTGAGCTCTTCCAAACTGTGGCTCAGAAACAGGTCCTGTCTGCCACAATATCCATGCAGCTCACCAAATGCTTAGCTCTACAGTAGCACCATCATATGTAAATCCTCACATATGGCAAATCAAAACAAGAAGCTCCAAACAAAAATTAAAAAAAAAAAAAGAAAAAAAGAAAAAACTCCAAACAACTAAACTTAAATGACTGCTAAAACCATCAGTATATCAGCTGCAATAGCAGTACTTTGGAGAGGATTTTTCTGGGGTTTTTATTATTACTACTATCTTATCTGCAGAAGGCAAGCCAAGAAAACAGAGAAATAGATGGAACTAAGCCCTGCATCTGAGCAAGCTCTCTAGAAGCAAACACAGACACGTTTCAGGGCTGGCAGAACACTGTGCTGAAATTAGGTGGTGTGGGTTGTGACGGAAACACAATTTTTCAGATCTGGTAATGCATGCCAGTGAATAAAACTTCCATAGGCTGTACAGCAGCACCTAAATATTTGTCCTACTGCTGTTCATCCATAGCTGGCACACATTCAGAGACTACAAAGACAAAGCCAAACCAAAGCTCAGACTGACTTTTCTACCTCCAATTTGCATTGCACTTTTCCTCCAGGGATCTTTCATGGCTTGGTTTGGATTCCATCCCAGCTCAGTCCCAAACAGAGAGATGTATCAAAGAATTTCAACACACTGACACATTTCATTTTGAATTTAAGTATTTGAAATTACTTTGAATGCACATTCATGACATTTCAATACTCTTCTGGATAACTTTTTAATCCACCCATTTCTCACCCCATCAGTAGAGTGTAGGGCAGTGGGTCTAAACTAAAACCAAAAAGCTGCAGCAGGACAGAATGCAAGCTCTTTGGTCTTTGGGTATAGTACTGTTTGCCCATGGGAAATTAAAACTTCACTAGCTATTCAAAATTTGGTTGTACCACATACTGTCCACCATGAGCAGGACACAGCATGAGTCAGCAGCAAAAGAAGACCCCATGAGACAAATAAGGTAGTTTTGACTTTCACCCTTTCACTGCAGAAGCAGATAAGGGGACAACTAACTACCAAATGCCTCGAGAATGAGCAAATATGAAGGGCCAGAGGAACTCTGCAACTTCACCAAAAGCCTGCTGAAAGAACAAACTACATACCTAAAAGGAAGTACTATCAGCAGGGGTCATCAAAACCATTTTCCTCACTGTAACAAACAACTTGGAGAACAGTAAAGGACAGCTGGCTCACCCACAGCAGCACTTCCCTTCAGAATGACTCCCATGCGTGGTCAGTGGGACTTCCATTGCCAAAAGCCACAGAGTGCAAAAGCAGTCTGACTTGGAATGAATCCTTGCTAGGACTGAAACCTGCAGAGGTGAACTGCATGCACAGAGAAAGAGCTCTAGCAAGGGAAAGAAAAAAGCCAGAAAACAATGCTTAATAAACTGTAAATAACTTCCTTAGAGAAAATCTTGTGGATTCTTACACTGGCTAAAACAATGGCCCAGAACTGGTTCTCCTTTCATAATACAATACAAAAGAACCTGAAACCAATATTGTCTAGCAATGGTTCATCGTGTGTCCCATGAATTAAGGCTTTGGCAATAACCCAGCAGCCACAAGGCTTATGACAGCTTTCTCAGGAACTTATGAGACTTTGACTTCTTTCCAGTAAGGCCCTTAGGCTCCCAGAGGAATCCTCAAACAGCTTTCCAAGCCCTAGGAGTCAGGCCAGTGACAGCAAAAAGAGGATACCCAAAAGGCACTGCAATGACAATCCCACAGCAGAGCAGGAATGCAGGCAAGCAATAAAACTGATGCTAAACAGATCCACAATAAACTGGCCCCAACTATAATTTGAACAGTAGGGCACTGCCAAAATGAAATGGTCATTTACTGACAGAGAAAGCAAAGAAATATAAAACCTCAATAGAACAGTAAGAGATCACAGACAAATTTTAGAAAGCCCAACACTGCATCTAGATGAAGAAAGCTTCTCTTCTACTTCTGAGTGCAACTCTGTGTTCTCACCTCTAGCAGGGGACCAGGATGTTCTGGGCAGTTCTGGCTTTCTGCTATAAAGGCATTCTATTATCCATTCTCCAAGTAAGAAATTCTCTTGCGTGTGACAAAGAAGTCCTACTAGTCTTCCCAGAATCCCTTTCCTCCAGATGTCCTGATTCCGTGACAAAGGCAGAATGCCCAAACAACAGCAGCAGCACAAGCAGAGCCGCTGCAGCACAGCTCCAGCCCACTACCACCACGACTGAAGTTAAGAATGCTGGAAATAGGGCACCATGCTGGCACTTCTCTACAGCAGCAATAGCTCTTCTGTGCTCCAAAGACTGCTCTTCGATCCATAAAGTGGCTGCACACGTGCTGGGGGAAAAGCCATTCTTTCACCCACATACCATTTTGTTTCGCAGAACAGAAAGAAAAACATATTTGTTCAGCAAGTATTTTAATAAGACCAATCATTTCTGCTTTAAACTGACCTCACACACTGAGGATGCTACTCAACAAAGAAGCAGAAAAACACCTCTCCTTTGCAGAAGTGCAAACATACCCAAACACACCTCTGGCCCCACTGCAGACAGGTGGCATCCTTTGTGCAACACTGCCCATGGCTGAGATTCACTCACACTGCAGATAAACAGCTGCACAACTCAGTTATTACTGAGCTAAACAGAATTTATACACACATTCATCTTCCAAGGCTTCTCAATACCAACAGAAAAAGCTATCTTTCACAGGATACAGGCACTTTCTTAATATTAAGCTTTTTTGCTTCTCTACTAAGAATGGCAAATGTGATAAATCAAGAAAAGAAGCAAAGCACCTTGACAAGGTCATACAGGGAGCTTTTAGGAAAAAGACATGGCTGGGGGAAAAATCCCAGGGTAAAGAACCCATGTCCATGCTCTCAGCATGCCACTCATCAGGCCAGGTGGATACAAGGGTAAAATTTGTTTATGCCTATTTTGAAGAGAGCAAATTTAAGGAATCAAAATAATTTGGAGGCACCCAAAATACTCAGCATATCCTAAAGGAGAGGGGAAAGGTGCACTACAGATAGTTTTGGGGAGAGCAGAAAAATATACAGTCAAGTACCCATTTAGATCAGGCTGGATTTTTGGGTTTGAAGGTGAGCTGCAAACAAAACTACAACCTCGTTCTTTTTATTTAGGCCAAAAATTAATGCAAAACCCCAACCAAAGCCAGCAGTCCCTGGGCACAGCTCAAGCTGCCTATTGTTCCAGGAGCACTTATCCATCAGCACAGACAAGCCCCTCTGATCAGGTCGTGTGATTGAAGGCTGTACTTTATTATTCCCTCACACCAGGACCAAGCAGCAGCAGCGGTATGAGATCAGCCAGAGGAGCTGCTGCCCTTCAGAGCAGGCTCCTGGGTGAGGAAGGGCTCCCTGATGTGCACAGGGTGTGATTTGGCTGTGCACAGCGGGAACACCAGAGCGACCACAGCACCTGTGCCACGACTGGCTGAGTTCAAAGAGGCAAAGCAACCCAAACCAGGAAATTCACAAGTCAGGTTGGTCTCATATCCTGAATTTATTATAGCTTCTGGACTATTTAACCCGGTAATGGTGCATCATCCTTCCCAACAGTGCAGCATTCCCAATACAAATGCCAAGGAGTGCTGAACTGCTGGGGAGAGGCGCGAGATGATGGAAACCTCAGTGAAAGCAAGCCCCCCATGGCTCGGTCCCAGCTCCACCATGCTGTGCTCCATCCCTGTGCAGCCCTCAGGGCTTCTCTGCAGCAAGCTGAGACCCCTCTCAGTCCAGGGGCTACCACTCCCCACAGCGCCCCAACGCTCTGCTACACCAGCACCACTGTGGCATGATTAAAATGCCAGAACTGGCTTTTGAATAAAAAGGAAATTACCTGCAAGCAAAACAACTTCAAAATCCATATTCATAAAAATTGTTTGAGGAATGTAGAGGCCTCTCTCTTCTACCCATTCAAACGCAACAGTCCTTGGTCTTTTATATAAAACATGCCGCAATTTCTTTCTTTCCTGCAGCGCAGTCACTGTGCATGTGTCTACCACTGTATTACCTCAATATTTTTGCTCAAAAAAGCACTTCCCTAACAAAAAGGAATTCACTCGTACAAAGCAAACTGTATTACTTCTGCAAAATTTCATTTGAGAATCCACAGCTAAAGTGCAGGACCCCTATGGTTGCCGGTTCTGCAGTGTGATAGCTTCAGCGTCCCTTGTGAGATGAAGCATGTCACCTTAATGCATGCTTAAGGTGAGAGAACGACCAGGCTGATGGGCTTCATCACCCTAAGGACACAGAAAGTGACATACTTAATCTGATGAGAGGCACTACAGCAGCGCCTCTTAATATTTTATGAAACATTTGGCTGTTTTTAATTTTAAAAACAGCAGCTCAATAAACAAAGCAGTGGAGGATTCCCTGTGGATGGCACTATGATAGGTGCACAGCAGCCCACTCTGCTGAGTGATAACATCATACCCAATCCATCAAGTCTGTCCTCCTCCCCACATCCATGCTGGAAGGCCCACACACTGGGAGGTCTCAGGCTCTGCACACCATCAGGGACTTTTCCAGAAATAGCTCTCTTTCACCAGAATACACTGCCTAGCAGAGGCAGCTTTGAAAATGGTTTAAGACATCCAGCTTTCACCTAGCACCTTAATCTGGACACAACAGGCTGACATGCCCAAGTTGAAGAAGTTGCTTTAATCAGAAAAAATACATTTTCTTCCCTATTTGCCCAATTCTGCAACAAGATTACAGACACAGACTGACATGAAACACAAAATGCAAGCATCCCACTTCATTACTACTGCCCACTTCCTTCAAGTTTATCTGCTTCCTTAAGCAGCCACTACTGGCCACTGTCAACAGATAAGGTACTCAGCAAGATGGATTTGTGCTCCTAGTTATAGCAATCACTTTCTATTCCCACTCCCATGAAGGCTTGCAAGGTGCAAGACTGGCCAGAAGACAAATGGAGGAAAAAGTCTGAGCACCAAGTCTGAATACAGACATAAGCATCCCCCAAAGGACAGCCTTCAGCAGAGCCTGCTCTTTAATCCTGTGCTCCAAATACATCCATCACCACTTATGAGAACCTCTGAGATAAAACTAAAAATAAGTTAGAACATCTGCCCCCTATTCCTTTTCACTGGAGTTCAGAAACTCATCCATGCCATGATAAAGTACTACAGAGGGACATCTTCCTACAGTGTCTTTGGAGATAAACCCTGGTGGGAGGGGGCCTGTCTATACACCCTGAGAAAAAGGTTCCCAGCCAACAGCAGGAAGCACATCAGAGACAAAAGCACATCCATGAGCTCAGTAGGAATACACATCCTCTCACCATGAAACAACACCACCTCGGGGCTTTTCCCTTCAAGCATTAATAACTGACAAGTCCTGCCCTCACCCCAACTACATAGTCCATTCTTCACTCTGGGGAAAAAAAGATTCTGCAGAAATTAAAAGCAATATCCCAAGAAAGGGGATTATTTTGTCATCTGAGGACACTTACATGGAACAGTAGAGCTGATGGGCAGTCCTGTGATCTTTCCGATTAAAATGCTGCCTCAGGATATTACTCTCCCACTCCAACATGAAACAGTCAATTAGTCTGTGATATATTCATGTAATAAAGACTATTTCTTGTAAAATATGTCAATCCAAGACTGTCAATACTTTTGCCTTGAAGTCACCTTACTAAGAAGAAACATGACAGATAAATCCAGTCTTAAACTAGTTAAATACTGGCATCTGAGGAAGCAGAAAAGTAGGGAGTAGACAGGTCTATTTTTCAATCCCATCACAGTGTTCTAAAAAAAAAAAAAAAGAAGGGAGCAGGAGAGCTTAATTTCCATGAAGAGCCATCTTACCCTTTTATTATTAATTTTATATACACGTGCATACATACACACAAGTACACTCACCTTTCACCTACAGCAATCTCTACAGGTACAAGAGCATATTAAACTGAACAGCACAAAAATCTGTTCATGGCCTCAGACACAACGGTGTCAGATGACCATCCTGGTGACTCTCAGAACCACTCTCTTACACCACATAAAAAAAAACAGTCATTAATGAAACAAGAACTGTCTTTGTGGAGCATCCACCCCTAGCCAGAACACCACCTCAGCTCTCACTTGTAAGCGCAGCTGGGATCATGGATGGCCCAGCTATGCTTCTCCATAGCCATGTCCTGCCTCCAAGGGCACAGTGGAACAGCTCTTGAACACAAAAGCTCTAAGACTTATGGCTCCACAAGTCTTAGAAAGTTACAGAATTCCACCACTGCCCATCATCTCCCAGTTGGCAGGAGCAATCTCTAAACATGCCAAAGATCCTCAAAGATATCTTTATGAATAGCTGGATGCCGAGAGTCCCGAGCAGAGAGCACCATCCCAGCATCCTAACTCCTGTCCAGTGAAGCAGACCAAAACCTCTGCCCAACAAAAATAACACCAATAACATCTCTGCCTGCTTCTCAAGTAATAGGCAGCAATCTTCATACCTAACAATAGAACATCTTAAATCATTTTATGGGAAAACATTTGCATTTTTGAATGCATCTTCAGGACTTCCTCATATACTCTATTTAGCAGAGACATCTGTTACTCAATATATATATATTTCATCTAAACCCCACCCTCTGAATCCTTTCCATCAGTTGTCACTAATGAAGCTTTGTGTGCAAAACCAAGTGCATTCTGCCCCCATTAGGAAGCCAATTACAGCAGGAAAAACAAGCAATTAACAAGGTGCAAAATAAACATCTTGCCACCTGCCTTTTAATAGCAACCCCACTTCAAACAAGTCACAGTCTCAGCATAGCTTACAGAATTGGCAACTGATATTATATATGTATTTATGCAGCAGCTGTTCTTCATTGCAACAAATATTACAGGCTTACCAGATAAGGTCAGCATATTTAAAAAAACATATAGCAAGTATTAAAACCTGCTTTGAGGCCCTGAACACTGTTTTAATGAAATCAGCAGCATCAGGCTTGTGTGGTATTACAGTAGAGCTGCAGTCACATCCCCAGCTTAGAGAGATTTCTCTTCATTTCTCCTTGCTTAGCAGCTTCAGTATTTGTTTCGCTAAACCCAAGAGCAGCTCTTACAGAGTGTGTGGGGTAACTAACAACATAAAACTCTACACAGCAGACAAGTCTTTCCTGCTTCCATCATCCCTGCCTCTCCTTGGCCTTCTCCACCTCCCTACCATCACATCACTGCACCCAATTACACTGTGGAGCAGGGGGAAGAAAGTCACTCACTAAAAAAATACAAAACAAATGAAAAAAAATCAAGGGGAAAACAAATCTATATTCTGTCTCACTCTTTGCTCCTTAAGACTTCATGCTTTAGAGGAGAAAGGAGGACTTCCAAAGACACCCTAGCTAGCTCCAGAGGGAGCCACTTTCCTTCACCTTTTGTGGAACAGGATGAATGACACACTTCTGAGTAGTTAACCAGGACCAGAGAAAGCCCAAGAGTATGTCAGCAGGATCTAACAAACTTGGAGTGGAAAATGTGCCTGAAAAAAAAACAGCCAAGCTTCATCCTGCATGTTTGTTTGTCTTTGTATCTTTCCCTCTTGTCCTGATTCTCTACTGCTATGTAAATTATTTATATACATTAAACTTTCCATGTCACATTTCAGTTCCTGACTAATGTCCTGTTTAACCACTTGTTTCACAATTCACGTCAGTCTCTTCCTCTTATCACTCTTTCCTCTCTGGCCTCGTTGGGATCTAAGGAGTAAAACCCTGAATGTGGTACTTCTGCCATCATGCACAGGATTCATAGTGTTAGCTGGAGATGGAGAGAAAATTGTTAACATTCTGTCTCTAAATGACCACAGGGAGCAACAGAGAAGAGAGCTTTTAACTCCAAGCAGGGCCAACAGGGCTACCCACGGCTTTATAGATGTGCATCATGATCAATAGTACTAAAACAATCCCTCACTGAAAAGTTCTCCTAAAAAGTCCTATATTTAAATAACAATTCACTACCCTTGAATACAATGGCAAGTCAGATCTTAAAAGACCTACGTCTTCTGTTCTGGCCATTATCTACACATACACAGAAGAAGCAAAGTCAGAAGAAGGGGAACAACAACAGGGAGGTGAAAAGTGGTGAAAGGTCAAAATTTTCCAGACTCTTGAGGGTGAACACCTAAACCTGACCTACTGCATCCAATGAAGTAAAAAATAGCTTTTAGCTACCAGTTTCTCATGCTACCAGTGCAAGTGCAGAGATCTCAAAAGTCTTTCCTCCAGCCCTAATTACAGAAACAAGGTCAGAAAATACACAATCTGCCAGCATGAGCTGCAGGAGGTCATATGGCCACTCTAGCTACAGAAGTATTTTAGGAGTAGTTCAGTCAGTCAGGTCACTTAACTTCATTTCTGTTTGTTTTTTAAACAAGCAGCAATATTTTCCCTTGCGTTTTGTGCATGGGAGAACAGGAAGCAGGGTCTACTCCTTAATCACCAGCCTAGGATTTCAGTACACATCACTAACAATGCCATGGAGCAGTGATGCCTAGCTGCATTTTATAGATCTAAATCCACCAAAAAATGCCAAGAAGGAGCCCCATCCCAACAGGGACAGTGGGTCAGAAGACTCAGCTTTCAGAAGTTGCTCAGATCACAGGAAGAAGGCGGGTGCATTATCTGCATTGCCTCACAACAAATCCACACGTGACAGAAGCTCCAGCTGCACATCAAGAAAGCAGCCCACAGTTCTCAAGCTTTCTTCAACTCGATTAATTCTAGGGCAGACTCTTCTGCTTAATGCTGATGAGGGCTCCAATGGGTTTTCTGACCAGCAGGCTGCCTGAAGACCCAAAGAATCAGCAGTTTGAGGACTGCTGCTTATTGAAGGTGACAAGAGACCAGAAATGTGGTAAGAACTTACTGTGAGAAAGAGTTGCACTTCTAGTTCTAGGAGCTGGGACTTCAATTCTTGCAATTCTTCTTCAAAGGATGCTTAAAGAGACCAAACCCTTGAATTCTTTCCGCCCCCTTCAAAATGACGGTTGAAGAGATCAAATTTCACTAAACACTAACAGCTGAGTGTCATCAGTACCCAGCTCACCTGAAGAGTGGAAATGCTACAAATGGCTCAAGCTGCAGTCTTCCTAATCAGCGTGAGCTACAGCCCATAAAACACTGACTAATTCCCAAATAGTCACATGTGTGCACATTCCCCCACAGCTCTTCTAAACAGACTTCTGCAGTTTGGCAAATGGTCAGGTTAAGCAGAGGATATATGAAGTTAAGCAGAGAATGTTTTCAGTATGTAGCAGTCTCTCCAGATCATAGTTTATAAGAATCTTTGCAATTCCTAGGATCAAAGCAGCTACAGCCATGAAAGACCTGTTAGTTCATGGGGTCCATCACCCAGCCAAAGCAGGTTACCCAGAAAAGACATGACAAAGTTAAAGTAATGGTGTGAGAACAAGCTAAGTACATTTTTCTTTGAAAAAAAGACGCTAGGCAAAGTCAGATATGTGAACTAGGTCCAAAAGTTAAAGTTCGGTTTTGTTTTTAAGAAATAAGCAAGCACATTTCTACAAGGCAGCTACAAAATGCTAACCTGTATCTAATGATATGGCTCAGCTATAAAGCCCAGCTCCAGCCCCTCTTTCTCACTCTCAATTGCAAATTTCCATCTCCAAACACAAATGCCTTTTACCACACAGTTCAGTAAGAAAATTACTTTGGAGCCCTGGTGCTGAAAATGCATCAAAGCACAATCTTCAAATTCTCAACTCCCCACCCCCTCCAGCTCCCAAAAAAAGAAAGAAATCAAAGGATAAAGAGTAAAGACACAGTTTGGCTCCCGCTGGCCTACAATAACAATAATGATCATAATCTAGAGATCGCAGGAGGTTCGTCTACCCTCCATGCCAAGTCAATTCGCTCCATTCACAACTGCGCATAATTATTCCTGGGACTGCAAAAATTACTGTCTTTTCACTAGCAATAGAATTGTAAAAATGCTTTCGACCTCAAGCCCTTATTTATTAAAACAAAACTATTTGCTCTTTTACGGTTCGTGTTAGGTCTGGCATTTCTGTGCAGAGGGTCAATAATCCAGTCGTTCAAAAAATAGTCACGAAAGACGTATTAACATAAGCTGTGCATTAAGACACAATTATTTATATGCCTGACAGTAATGGCTCTGAGCTGCGCACTGTATCAACTCGCAGATACTTTAGAAGGAAAAGAACACTTTGGGAGAATTTCTGCTCTCCCAAGGACAATTAGCATAACGCTAACGCTGAAACGGGAGAGCAATAAGGACTGACAGACTAATGCTTCATCCCAGAGTCTCCAGAACAGCAGTGCCTGTCCCTAAAGTTTGCGCCCATCACAGCACGCTTCCCTCTGCTAAGCGCACGCAGCCCGTGCCTAATGCTTCCCCAATCCTTAGATTAACGCGATACGAGTAAAGCGGTTCCAAGATGCATTATCCTCTACCACCGGAGCCCCGGGGCGCGGGTGCCCGGCGGGACCGGGCGCGCTGCCGCAGGCGGACCCCGCTGTCCCCGAGGCGGGAGCGGCCCCGGCCCCGGCGAAAGGCGGCTCTGGCGGCGGGCACCGCCGCGGGGACAGCGCGCGGCTCCGGGGCACGGCACGGCGGAGCGGCACCGCGCCAACGGGACCGGCCCCGGAGTTCGGAAACTCCCGGCAAACCCGCAGCCACCGCAGCGCCCGCAACTCGGCCGGGCTCGAGGGCGAGTGCCACCAGAGACACACCGCCTGTCCGGGCTGTGCGGAGCCGCGGAACACCCCGCAGCGCCGGGAGCGGGCTGCGCCGCCGCCTCCCGCCCGAGGGAGCCCCGCACCGCGGCCGAACAGCCGAGGACGCCGCGGTGCTGCCCCGGCAGGGGCGCGACACGGTGACAGCGGGGTCCCACCGCCCCCGCTCGGGGAGCGAAGGACACGCCGTGCCGGCGGCCGTGCCCGCGGCGCGGCGGAGCTGCCCCGGCTCATCCCTCAGCCCTGCCCGCCGGGATGCCCACCCCTCACCGCTCCGCCGGACCGGGCGGGCGGCTGGCGCGCCGCAGCCACCAGTTGCGCTTCCCGCTGCGGTACCTCAGGCAGGACGGGGAGAAGTCCGCTCGCCGGCGAAGCCCTCTCGCAATGCAACAAGTGCCCGCCCGGGCGCGGCGGGAGGAGGCGGCGCGGGGGCGGGCGCGGTGCCGCCGCTCAGCGCTCGGGGCGCCCCGGCTGCCACTCACCGCGCCGCGCGCCCAGCGCCGCCGCGAGCCCGCCCCCGCGCGCGACAGAGCGAGCGAGCGCGCGCGCTCTCTTGGGCCGTTGGGGACGCCGTACCGCGGGCCGCTACCATCAAGTACCACGAGGGGGATTAGGGCCGCTCGACCCGCCCGCCCGCCGTGTTTGGCCGGCCGTCGGCGGCGCGGTTTCCCCGGGCGGGCGCGGTGGTGACGGCCGGCGGCCATCGGCAGCGGAGGAGCCGCGCGGTGCGAGCCGCTCGCGGGGCCAAGGGCGGGATCGGGGCCGGGCCTTCGCCTCCAAGGACCTCTCGGGAGCGGGCTGTTGCATCCCACAGCCGCCGCCAGGCCGGTGCGTGCCCGTTCCGGGTAGCGCAGCCCCGAGCGCGCGGTGTCCGGCCGCCTCGCAGGGCTCTGACGCGGTGTTGGTGTCGTTGCAGGCACAGCGCAGAAATGATCATCCCGGTTAGGTGCTTCACGTGCGGCAAGATAGTGGGCAACAAGTGGGAAGCCTACCTCGGCCTTCTGCAGGCGGAGTACACAGAAGGGTGGGTTTTATTTCTGTGTTCTTCCACTCCCGCCTGAGGTGAGGTACACAGCCTGTAAGATCCCAGAGCTGCCGGGTCGTCCAGCCTCGTCCAGGGCCAGAGGCACAAGTGCAGGATCGTGGCGTCATGAAAAAGACGTAGAGAGGCTAAAAACCACCGGTGCATTCTGAGATCGTTTAACCAAAGGTTAGAAATTGTAATAGGCAACAAAGTACTTGTTTCCACACTGAATCTTTCAGGGCAGCAGTGTGGAAGTTGCCAAGTCATGATCCTTTTACCCAAAACATTCCCAAATATGTAACTCTGTACACATTTGCTTGTTTCTTCGCTTCTCCTTCCATATATCCAACTTTTACACCGACGTGATCAGTTTCTTAAAGGGAGAGAAGGAAAAGTTACAAGTGTAAGAAGTGCTTAGTGTTTGGGTTTTTTTTTTTTTTAAAGCATTTTAACCCAGGGCTGCTAACCTTATTTTTAAGTATTGGTTTGCTGAAGAAATGAGGAGTTTTAATTGTTTTAGATACCCCAGTGATAATGCTAACAGCTCTGTGTTAAGAAGTCTGTGCATCCTTTGCATAGCCAGAGTTTCTGCTAATAGTTCAAGGAGAGTGTAACTATGGTGATGCTGCCTTAGAAGCTTTGAGAAGAAAACTTGAGAAATACTTATATTTTCATCAAGTTTAAGTATGAAATAAAAAAAATATCCGTGGATGTTTGCAATTCGAAGGAGGGAAAAAAGTTAGAAATTTAAGTGATGTTGAAGTAGAAGGTAGATTTTAAGTAGAAAGAATATAATTTGGTTTGCATTCAAGTGGTTGGGGATCCTAATAGTTTTTACAGGTAATTTTATTTCATATATTGAGTTAAAAGCATTATAATACCATGGGTTGTTTTTTTCACTCATACTGCAGTTTGCTAGGACTTTTTTGATAGTGCTTCTGACTTACATTCTGGCATGACATTTTAATATTTTCCCCATCTGCCTTGTTCCTCTGATTTTGTATAGGAGTTCTGTGTTGTCATTGACAAATGCTCATTTGAAAACAATTGTTGTGGCCACTGGTTTGATTCTGAGGTGCTTGTTCAAACTAATACAATTATGGTGTTATAAGAAGTAGAATTTACAGATATCAAACAGCTAAAATCTTACAATGCAGTACTGGAATCATTGTTAGTGGTGGCTTAAGAAATGGATGGACAAAATAGAAAAACTTGTCTAAAAAATCATTCTTTCAAAAAGACACCCACACCTTTCTGTTTCTCCCTTAAAAGTGCTCCTTTTCCACAAGTCCTTGGAAGCTGGAGGAAAAGGCATATACAACTAAAGTTGTCTTAAAATATATAGTATGACTTTGAAAATTGTGATAAATGTTGGTATTTTGCACGTTTCATAACTGCATGTGAGAGTTCAGAACTCTCCAGATAACTCTTAAAATTTACCTATCAACAAACATCAGATGCTTTTGTTCTCAAGTGTTTCGGAAAATTGATGCATTGTGTGATGTTATCTATAAACATCCTTTAAAATGCCCCATGGTGTTCTTACACTTCTCTAAAGCAAGTTTTGCAGCTGCTGTCCTAGAATGAGCAGCCCTGCTGCACCATCAGCTTTTGCAAGGACTGAGTGACATCACAGAACCTGCTGGAAGTTGGCCCCTGCAGTTGGACTGTACTGCTTGAGGCCAAACGACCTTTTGCCATGATGCAGCTTAGGCAGAGGCTTGCTTTCAGTCATTTGTATTTTAGGAAAGTACCCAGTGGCTTATTCCTACAGGAGAATTCCATGTTCCAGGAAATTTAGTTGGTTTTGAGCAAACACTTTCTTGCCCTGCATTATATCAGTCTAAAGACCAGGGATCAGTCATGTCTCATGAATGTCAGATTCTGAAAGGAGTATCAGACTGGCTTTATGGTTCATGGGTTGGAGCTAAAGATCTTGGTAGTACCATGATCTTTAAGAGATCTGATAGCTGTGGCTTTTTAGGCTAGGATGGCTCAACATCCTCTACCCAAACATAAGAATCTGGAGCAGTCACTCTGAAGGAATTCAGTGGAAAGACTGTGAAACACTGATTTCTGACCAATCTGCACATACTTGTATAAATGTGGAGGGCAGGTTGTATAACTGAGTGCCTTCTCTACTGGGAACTGGGAAGGATTGTAGCTGTCCTCAGAATTAGCATCCCTGTGTGGGGGAGGTTGCGTTCTGAGTTATTTTAGTTTCTGTGTATCTCACCTTTTTAGCGTGGCTCAGATCTTAAATTTATCTTGTGAAATAGGCAAGAACCATCCTCAGTTTACAGAAACATGTTAAAACAGTGCCCTCTGAAAGCTGTGGCAGCTGGGGACCATTCTCAGCAGCAGATCCTGTGCTCTGGCTGGCTGGAGAATGGGCAAACACACTCAACAGCACTAAGTGGGAAAGGGCATTAACAGCACATGCTGAATTTCTGTCTATCTTTGAACTGCAAACAAATTTTGCTCTATGACTGAGCTCAAAGTAATCAGCGTGTTGCTTGGGAAACGCTTCCAAGTGGTTCTGACTCACTTCATCCGTTATGTTTTTTAATTGTTGTTCGTTAATAGAGATGCCCTGGATGCCCTTGGCTTGAAGAGATACTGCTGCCGCAGAATGCTCCTCGCCCATGTGGATCTGATTGAGAAGCTTTTGAATTACGCACCCCTGGAGAAATGAGATGGAAACAGCGCTGTGCTGCAAGCCATGTGGAACGTATCTCTAATTTAAACTTGAAACTGGACTTCAGGCAGGAAAGGATGAAAGCCAGCTGTAGTGCAACCATCAAGAGATGTTTATCTTCCGGATAAAATATTGCCCCAAGCCACTAACCTCTTTCAAGGAAACAAAGGAATGATGAAGTCCACTTAACCAAGATTTAGAGATTAAAAGTTCTGACGCTTCTTCTTAAATCTGTGTTTGGAGTTGTGAACTACTTCTAGATGCTTCTGCCAGTAAAACCAAATGTTTGTTCATGTAGAAAAGCTATTATATTTCATTAAAATGTTGAAATAAAGGAGGTTTTTTCCTTTTAGCCTTCGTAGTTTCTGGATAAAGCGTATGCTTGGGTCTTGCTGGTTGCCTTAAGGTTTGAGGTACTGCTGAGTACCCAGTCCAGTGTCTTGCACTAGGCAGGCAAGGGTTAGAAACACAAGACTGAACTGTGGTTCCTGTGACATGGAAGTGGGTAAGTTTGTGGGGCATGGCTCCAGGAAGCTGCTGGAGCCCACAGAGAACACTTCCCACCACAGTTAAAAAGTCAACTTGTGTTCTCTACCCCAACCCTTACCAAACACTGGGGCTGCTGTATCACAAAAACAGTGATTCAGATGGTGCAGTGCCTTCATTTAAGCAAAACATGTCTGAGTGTCTCCAGGGAGAGCACTGGATGTGAGAATTGAGGCATGCTGGTGTGAACAGGATCAAAGTGCTGCTGCTGCCAAGCACCTGCACCCCTCTGTGGCTGGTACAGACGCTTTCCACTGCTCGTCGTTTCAGTGAGTTCACGTTGCGCTGCGCGTGTGCTGTGGTGCTGCCCAGCGCAACACAGGGGATGAAACACAGGGCAGCTGGAGCTGCAGGGCTGGAGAAGGTCACCCACACCCAGACAGGCACCAGCCCTGCCCCAGGATCTCACCTTTCTCTTGCACGATCGGCTTGTAAGTTGGATCATGTTTTCACACGGTTCTGTGACATGCAGATGTGTTGTTGCACATGGTGTGTGCACAGGCAGACACACCCATCTTACCTGAAAATGAAGGAGGCCCATTCGACACCTGTGTAGGTTTGGGATTCTGTGCAAATAGAGCATTCCTTCATCATTACAGCAGCCCAGCAGAGAATGGGCTGGAAAACGTGGTAATTCCTTAGGCTGCAGTCTCTTGCTCCTTGGTGCAGTTAAACTTTTGGCACTCGTGTATGAGCTGCAGGGTGAGAAGTATCTCTGTGGATTATTTTCTGTAGTATGAAGAATCTCGTTTGAACAAACCCTGGGTTTACAGAAATAGTAATTATATAATGTGCTTACTGGGTCAAACTTGTACCCACAAAGCTTAAAACTAGATTGTCTCACAAAACAAGAGGCAGGACTGCTGCTTGCCTTTGGCTATCACCCCACCAATCTTTACACTTGAACTTGCTTTTCAATTTACTGCAAGGCAGTAGTAGATGTTTCTCATATTCAGCAATTCTTTATTGAAGACATCTTAAAACCTGTGCTTTACCCTAATGCAAAGAGAATTAAGGAATTAATTCTAGCATTTGTTTCATAGTTGGTTGGGTATCTTATGTTCTGCATGCCTGCTGTATTAGCAAGCTGAAAGCACTTTATAAAAACAAACCAAAAAAAGCCCCTCCCTTCTCTCTCAGGCTGTTTTGCAAAAGGGACACTTGTGGACTAGAGGATGGCCTTTCCCAAGTGCACTGGTGTGGGATGCTGTTCCCTGTCAGCAGGTGGGACACAGCCCTGCGTGCCAGCCTGTTCACAGATCCCTCGGCGCCCCGCGCTCGCTCCGTGAGCGCGCTGCGAGCGCAGCAGCCCAGACGGGAACGTCTGGCAGAGGCAGCCGTGCAGGAATGCCGTGCAGAAAGCTGGCCTGCATCACTGCCAAGGAACTGGATTAGACAGCCTGACAGGACTTGGGTTCTATCTGCAGAAGTAAATTTCTAATCTCGTTTTCTGCTTTAGAACAACATGTTTCTTTTCAAAGCGGGTGCCAAGTTGTCTGATATGAAAAGTTATGGCTCCTAAATACTTAATAATTAAAATGCAATTTGCAAAAAACACAGCAGGCCTCGTTCAAAAAATGTGTAGGAAAAAGAAAATCCCTCCTTGGTTGCTCTCATTACTATTCTCAAAACCAGGGTGCAGTGGAAGCCAATGGCAGTCTGGTATCACTCCCTCAGACAGATGTTACCCAAGGAGCTACAAAAACACCTGAGCAGCAAGACTAAGTCACAGCAGCACTAATATTAGCTCATGCAGCCTTTGACACCCTGTGTGCATCACAGCTTTTCCTCAGGAGCTTGCAAATGCAGCATTAACCAAAAAAGCCATTTCTGTAATGTGGCAAAGCAAACAGTTTATCGTGATCATGTGAAAAGTTATCTCGAGAGTTTTGTCCTTGGGAGGGTTAGGAGCAGAAGCAGAGCTTAAATCCTGTTGCAGAAAGAGTCTGAAATTTTCAATGGATTTCTATAAATCCCATCTTTCACCCCTGCTCATTGGTAACCAGGAAAGTAATTCCCTTTCTGCTGTCACTTCCCCTGTGCTACCTTCTGCAGCAGTTAATAACGTAAGAGTATTGGATCTGCTTTCTAACCTGCCAGATGTCTTTGGAAAGAGCCATTAAATATGCTCACAACAACCACACTTTTTCAAGACAATGTAAAAGATGTGTATACACAGAAGAAATAAAAAATACTCAGTTTTCCCTCAACCAGAAAAAGAAGCCCTTAACAAAATCAACAGATAGGTAGCAGTGGGGAAAAAAAAGAAGATAAATGGTACTGAACATGCAGTCTTTAACAACATGAAGAATTCTGTCAGTTAAAAGGTTTCTGAAAAATACAAAAATCCCACCACTCCTCTGCAATCACTTATTCACTTCACATGTAAAACATCTTGGAAATTTTTCAAGTCTGTTTTGATAAGCTGTTGCAGGGCTCCCACTAACTCAGGTCATGGTTAAACCCCAGGCAGCAACCAAGCCCCACACAGCCACTCCCTCATTTCCCACCAGCAGGAATGATTCTCTCTGGGAAGAGAATCAGAAGGGTAAAAGCTGGAAACTTGTGGGTGGAAATAAAGCAGTTTAATAGGGAAAGCAAAAGCAGCACGCACAAGCAAAGCAAAGCAAGGAATTAATTCACTGCTTCCCATGGGCAGCAGGTGCTCAGCCATCTCCAGGAGTGCAGGGCCACACCAGGTATAACAGTTTCTTGGGAAGACAAATAGCATCACTCCAAATATTTCCTCCTTCTTCCCCCTCACTTTACATACTGATGTAATTTGGTCTGGAATATCCCTTTGGTCAGTTGGGGTCACCTGTCCTGGCTGTGTCTCCTCCCACCTCCCATGCACCCCCAGCCTCCTCCCCAGCATGGCAGTACCAAAAGCAGAAAAGGCCTTGGCTCTGAGTCCTGCTCAGCAATAACAAAAACATCTCTACATTATCAACCCTGTGTTCAGCATAAATCCAAAACACAGCCACTGTGAAGAGAATTAGCTCTAGCCCAGCCAAAGCCAGCACACCTGGTACTGGGAGAGCAAGCAGTCACAATTAGAAGTGTGACAGGAGACTGTCACCCAAGCCACAGCCTCCCTTCACACATCACAGTCACACTGAAATAACGAAATAGTGCCTGCCACTCATGGTGGGAGCCGAGGTCATCAAAGTGCAGAGGAGCCTGCTCCTGCAGCTCAGCATCCTGCTTCAACCTGGAGCACCAGCACCAAGGTGGCTGTGCTTGGGAAGCTTCATGTTTCTTGAAATGACAATTTTAAACAAAAAAAACCTCCTCTCGATCATAATTCTGAGTCCATCTGCAGGAAGGAAGTGAAATGCTTTTGTGCCAATCCATAATGAGCCTCGGGTTTTGTATCTCAGAAGGAATTTCAGTCTGAAAATCACCTCCTGTGAGGGTCTTGCCCCAGGGTGATTTACTGAAAGATGTGTGCTGGGCTTTTGTTCTTCCCATGACTTTTCCCTAAATGCAGTCTGGAATTAGATACTAAAGTCTGACTTCTTGTATATGTTTCTTGTCTATATGAAGAAATACAAAAACTCTCAAAATCCTGATTAAAACCATCACACAAAACCCAATAGCAGTGTATTTCCATCAAGATGTCTAACTAGCCCTGTGGCTAAAAAGCTACATTTCACTGATAATAATCTGTGAGAATCCAGAACAGGAAGTACCTCTTTCCCTGCAAATGGCCCTACAAGAAAAATCAATCCTTGCCCTGACAAAAAAAAAAGAAAAAAACAAACACCAAACAAACCAAAACCAAATAGCCTATTTACCTCTAAAATCAGTTTAATTCCAAATTGTTTCTGAGTTCAGTATGGATCCTAGTAAGAAAATAGCATCTCTACTTTGACTTCTCCCAGAGCAGAGCAGACCCATGTACATCCAGTTAAACTCAATTGGCCAGCAAGATTTTCTTATTACTGAAACTTCTCAATTGAGACATCTCAAAGATAACATTGCTTCCACCTGGCTCTGACTGCCCAGAATATAAACATAGATTTGCTTTCCCCTTCAGTACACTTGCACCATGATTTACACTGTGGCTTTGCTTTCAGCTCCAGTTTTTATTCAGTTCCTCCAGCCAGTGAGAAAGCATTTTTAATTGCTCAGTGGGGACAGCACAATAAAGATGTTTGAAAACCCAGGACAGGGAGCACGTGGCCAAGCCTTTGGCTCTGCCATGCTGGATGGTTTCATGTGTCGCCCACTGAAGTCTGTGGGAGTCTTTTCATTAACTTCAGTGTGACTTAAATGACCTGGTAGCCTGTGGTGCCCTACACCACTCGGGTGCCCTGGATTAATTCATTTTGTTAAGTTCTGCTAAGAAAAGCTGTTTGAGGTGCCCAAGCCTTAGGCACTCAAAGAACTTTCAGATCTTGCTGCAGACTTCAACTATGTGCACCCCTAGCACATAAGGCTATAGAAGAAAATAAAATGCAAGAAGTTACCTTTGGCTGCAGTGATTCCTGAAACTCAGGGGCAGCTGCAAGGCTTTTCTTATGGCTGGTGTTTGGAAGCAGCACAACACTTACTTGGGAGTAGGTCTTGTTTAAACCCTCATTGATTTCTCCTTCATGTTTCCTTCCTTCCCTATAGAAATATATAGGGAATGTAGAGTCAAGTCATGCAGAGAATGTAAGGGTTTGCACCCCTAACCTAATTTCTCCTTCTCCATGAAGACATATCTTCCAGACTCTGTCAGTCATCTTTGTGATGAGCTACTCCTGTAGGGCACAGGTAGCAGGGGTGAAGCCACTGAGATCCCAAGCATCCCATGAGTTTCCCCACAATTACTTTCAGGATATATTTGCTCCTGTGTTCAACAGTGAGTCTTGTAACAGGCAAGCCAGAAAATTCGTGCAGGAAAGCCATTAATTTATCAGGAAAGCCTTTCATTTATCCCTCCCAAATACGATGCAAGTGTTTTAATAAAATGGGTTCATTATTTCCTGCTCTTTAGGAGATGAACAACTCAAGATCAAAGAAAGGCATGGAATAGCTGACAAAAAGCTAAAAGCCCACAGACTTTAGGGAGCTCAAGAACCCTGGCAGTTAACAAAGCAAGTGGAAAAGGCTGTGGTCAAGCCTTTCTGTAGGCACAAATGATTTTGAATTAACACACTGCCCATGCCACAGGCTGGATATAGAGCTAGGAAGAATAAATATTGAATTCACTCTCTTTGGGAATCAGATCTCCTTCTTTTAAAAGCAAGTCTACTTGGAGATCTCCAAGAAGTTAACTACTTATAAAAAAACTTTAAATAAATCAGTGCCAAGAGTAGGACAGCTGTGCTCAGCACCCACTTTTAGATACTGACCTTTTGTGAGCTGCTGCTTTCTACATTTTCTTGTGGTTCACCACAGCTGTATCTACAAGTTTTGAATTTCTTCAGAGATTACCTAAATGTCACTTTCCTTGCCAACATTTCTCCAGAGAACCGTTCCAAGTGCATGGAGCTTAACAGGAATCTTTCCTGAAGTACTTTGGGTCCATCCTATCCCACTCTCTCTTTGCATTCTCCAGGCTGGTCCACAGCAGCAGCAGAGACTCCCTTTGCCCATCTCCTTGTAACATCATTGCTCGTGTCTTCAGCTCATGGTGTGTGTTTAGGGACAGGCCTTGACAAGAACATATAGGCTAGTTACTGTGAGCCTTGGGCAACCAGTGCCTCAGTTTCCCTTTCTGAACCTCTGGGGTGGCATATCCCACTCTTCAGGAACCATCAGAGATAGCAACAAGGAGTAGCCTAACCTCACCCAACTCCTGGTGTCTTCTTGTATCCTTCTTATCAGCAACCCCTATCACATATCCTCAAATCCTAACAGAGTATTTTTAACTAGATTTTTTAAAAAATAACTTTTTGACACTAAGAAAAGTCCAGTGTGGGAACTGCTGATGGAAAGCTGCTGCCCTGAGCATTTGCAGCAATTTAGAGATCAGCAGCATCACTGTACCCAGCAATCCAGAAGGTTTATAACAACACAGCTAAAGCCCAATTATCCCCAACTATTTACTGAGAGCTGCCTTGAAGTGCCTCCCCCTTCTTTCTTTCCCTTTTAATGAAGTCTTCTTTCCAGTAGTGTGTGTGAAAGTGTGCTCCTTCCCAGGCAGTGATAGGAGGGAGAAGGAGAAACATCCACTTCATGGAACAAGGGGGTAAAGGGTAATCAGAGCAGTGGCACCTACCCAGGGCTGAAGGCTGTCCGGATGAAATGGGATGTGCTCCTCCCAACACTGAGCAGCCCCTACCCAGCAGCTGATGGGCTCTGCCCAGCTCCTCACCAATACCATAATGGGTACAGCCAAGCCCTCGAGCCTCCTGCTTCCAAAAAGAGTGGGAATTCAGAACTTCTATAGTTGAGTTTATAAATTTATAGGCTGGAGATATAACAAGAGGTTTTGCTGAAATTCCCCCAGAAAATTTAAAAACAAAAATCAGATGAGTGCTGCTGTAGGCCTTTCCTTGTAATGAGATGTGCAACTGAAGCAATTACTAACTTTAGTTTTTTAAAAAAAGCAATAGCAGTTTGACTAGAAGGTCTTCCTCCAGGAATGAGCTAGTAAATGAAAGTATTAAGTTAATAAGGGCTTGAGTGCTTCAGATCATTACAGAGATGGCCTACAGCTCCACACTTTACCAACTTGATTTTTTTAAAATATTATTGTCAAAACAGCTTAAAGAAAAGCCCCTTTAGATCCACTCAGCATTAAATGCAGCCCAGACAAATGGCTGCTTTCCTCCATTAAGCAACATTTTTTAAAGCAAAAAACTAATAATTAAATTCCACTGATGAAAAATTGCTTCGAAAAAATAAAGATAAACAGATGCCATTGGCCTTGGCAGCTTTCATGTCAGTGACCTGAGCTGACTGAACCAAATGAATGTGGTGCTGCAGGAGCTAGGAGCAGCACCATGGAGAAACTGCCATTTCAGCTACAGCCAGAGACATCTTGGAATCTCATTCTTGGTGTTGGAGCAACAGCCAGGGCAGCCTGTGGCTCCTGCCAGCCTGGCATCCCCTCAGTTAAACCTCTTTTATCCTTTGTCTCAAACCACCAATGGGCAAACTTGCTGTGGGACAGGTCCAGGACTGGGACCTGTGCTGCCCAGAAAAAAGCACCACCTGATTAAAGGTCCTCATAACTCAAACCATCTAAAACTTATTCTAAACTCTGAATGTGATCACCTAAACATAACCAGAGAGAACTGCAGGCCTTCACTCCCTTCTATACATCCACTGCCAGGGTGGCTCATAGAATCAATTATGTTGGAAGACCTGTGAGGAGGATGGAGTCCAACCTGTGACTGAACATCCCATGTCAACAAGACCCTGGCATTGAGTGCCACATCCAGTCTTTCCTTAAACACCTCCAGTGACTCTACCACCTCCCTGGACAGCCCAATCCAGTGTCTAATCACCTTCTGTGAAGAGATTCTTCCCTATGTCCAATGTGAATCTCCCCTGGCACAGCTTCAGACTGTGTCCTCTTGTAAGTCACCTGTGGCCTGAGAGGAGACCAACCCCCACCTGGCGACCACCTCCTTTCAGGCAGTGGTGGAGAGTGTTAAGGTCACCCCTGAGCCTCCTTTTCCCCAGGCAAAACAACTCCAGCTCCCTCAGCCACATTCCAGAAGCAGGGAAGTCATATTGCATATGAGGTTACTGCAATATCACAAACTTAAGCTGGTTATTTCTTTCTTCTTTATTTTAAAAGATACAATATTCAGGCAGCTCAAGGAAAAACAACCTTTGGATTTTGTCTGCTCATAAATCCATCACAACAGCTTGGGGGAAAACAGTAAATAAGATATTGGAAGAAGAGCATAAGAGGCCAAAAGAAGAGCATCTGCCTCTGGATGTGCTATTTGCAACCAAAGTCAGGTAGCAGGCTGTGATATTAGTGTGTGGTATTGATTTGTTCTTAATCCAGAGAAATGCCCCTGTAATGAACTCTGCTGTGCCCTTAATGATTTCATATTGAAGGATGTTAGGTGCCTTGCTCATAACAGAGTAACAGCAATTCCAAAAATAGCAATCCTCATAATAAAATGTTATTGAGAATCCTGAATTTCAATATAAAAGGGACTCTGCTGTACTCAAGGGCTTACAAGATACAAATGCATACTTTAAAAAGTTGTATTAAAGTCATGTTGGTACCTGAGTTACAGAGACACTGTAAGATGCCACTCCAGGGAGCAGCTGAGCCCCAGGTCCCCAGGAAACTTTTAGGCAGATGTAATACAGACTGGATTTAATCCCACCAGATGATTGAGGCTGGATGTCTAGAAAGGGCTGAGATGCTTTTGTGAGCTGCCTGCAAGAATGTGGCTGTGGTGCTCCTCAGCAACCACCAGGGACAGATGGGACAGCACAGGAACAGGGTGCTGGGCCAGGTGCCACCTGCCTGGTCCTGGCTCTGCTGCTCACCCCCAGCCCCTGGCAGATGCCCCTTCCAGAGGGTCACCACCAAGCTGCCACTGCAGCTGGTGCAAGGAGGCTTGCAGGAGAGGGTGGAAGCCACCAGTTCCCAGTGGGAAGAAGCATTCCCACCGAGATCTGGGCCACCACAAAGAACTCAAGAGCTGGGAGCACCAGGTCTGAGGCTGACCTTTGTCAGTGCTGCAAACAGCAGCCCCAAATTCAGTCTGCCAGGCTTCCCAGCCTCTATCAGCACAGAGCTCGTCCTGCTGGCTGGCCCAGGGGCATGACCCCAGTGGCTGGGAAGGATGGTGGCTCCCCATCTCCCACCACATGGCGAGTGCCAGAGCCCCTCTCCTGGACTAGAGGAGCAGGAGGGAAGACCCAGCCCTGCAAAGAGATGCTGGGGAGCAGCTTCAAGCCTTCAAATAACCCTCAGGCACCAACCAACCTCATGAAGAGCAACCAGGGACATCTCCTGCCACCTCTAGCAGGACTGGGGACAGATTAATTAGCTGGAGGAAACAAAGGTGAAAGTTTGCCTCCTACAAGCCCCCAAAACAAGCTCAGAGCTTGGTTTTTAGGTTATCCAGGACATAGACTGGGAAAAAAAAAATTAGCCCAATTATGCCTTATTAAAACCTTAATTGCCTTAATTACAGCCCATTGCTCCTGACCTCTGCCCAGAAGGTGATGTCAGGCAGGCTGCCCCTACCTACAGAGTCTGTGTGTGGGGGTGTGGGGCAGGTGAGAGTACCTAAGGGGGCTGTGGATTGCTGCCTCCTCCAGGACCCATTCCTGGGGAGAAGTGACATTATAAACTGGACCAGAATGGTGAACTTGTTCCCCTGAACTGGCTCTAGGCAGGTGAAGCAGGAACTGTCTCTCTCTCCCCATAACCCCAAAGTCCCTCTCTGCTCCAGCCTCGTTCCTGCTAACAGTTAACCCACCTGCTCCTCCCCAGGGAGATAAGCAGCATCCTTGGACCCTGTTGCTGAGAAAGGCTCTGAATCTAAAGCAGTGAAATAAGAGTAGCAGTGCATGGAGAGCAGAAGCTATTTGCATCCACATTCCAGAAACCTCTGCCTGCAAGAGCAGAATCAAGTTTAGTCAAAGCTCCAGGCTATGTGAAACCAGAAAAAAATGAGCAATTTTAAACCAGAATGGTTTCAGGAGAGGACTGCCACCAGAGTTCAGCAGTTTTGTGAGGTCATAACTCCTTTGGAGCAGTATTTTTATTGTTATTTACATTACAGGCAGAGCTGAAAAGGTGCAGCTGTGGCTGGGGCTCCGTGGAGCTTGGCACAGCTTGAACAGGCACTAAAAGGAAGTTTTCAATCTAAGAGGACAAGAAAAAGGAAACACTGCTAGGAATTAATTTGTCCATCGTGCTGAGCAGGCCCTGGTGGGTGGCTCAAAGGTGAGAAGGAGCTCAGCTCTCACTCAAGTGCAGGATGGACTTTTCCTGCACTGATGTCTGCTCCTCCACTCCCTTCCAGCACCAGCACCAGTAAAATCTGAGTAACTGCTCATTTCACCCAAGGGGTCACGAGCTCTGCCAAAACCCCTGGTACAAGGTGTCCTCAAACCTCTAGGCAGACTGGGGACACAACTCCTGTATTCCAGTCAGAACTGTAACCACATCCCTGCCAATCCACTGCTCTGCTTGTGAAATGCTGCCTCTTCTCGCCCACATTTGTTTAAATTCAGTTCACTCCCTGAAGGCAGAGTTGGATTTTTGGTGTAAAGGGGGCAAAGAGCCCACATTTGTTGGAGCTGTGATTTTAATAGGCTGATCCCATGACATTACCTGTGGTAAGTGAACTGTAAAATATACGTGAAAAATTAATTTAATACATATGTAACCTTCTTCACTGTACCGTGATTTAGGGCCATGCTCATGTTTTGGGGTTCAGGATTTTTCAATCTGGAACTGTAGACAAACCTCAAATGTTTCTTTTGAGTAATCCTGCCACAACTGCCAGCTAGAGCCTAAACAACTGAATCATTCATGAGCCCATCCGCAGAGCACGAGGCATTCAGCAGAGGAAAGAGCACATCAGCCTTTAACTGGCTGCTATTAAAAATCTGGAAAAGGGCGGTGGGAGAGGGAGGAAGGAGGAAAAGGAAATAAATTATAATGTTCATCATGTTTGTGGAACGATGATGGAAGAAGGATGGAAAACACAAGGACAAAATGTGAATTAGCCTGGGATATCTTAGACAGCTGGGCATATTTAAATGGGACAAAATTTAATTTAGTTGAATATAAAATAGGTCCTGATGATGCTCAGTATATAACAGAGGAATAACACGCAAGAAAAGAACCAGAAGAGCTTGTGGAGGAACATGCCTTCAGATGTCACTTTGTAGTGACATTAGCTGTTATTTCAGTCTGGAGGGAACAGAGCTGACATCCTCCAGGAGGGAAGATAGCAGCTGAAGTCCAAAACCTGAGCCTGGTGCCTCACATTTCAGGTCTTCATTGCTTAATTCTGCATCCCAAACTGAGCAGCAAGGAATCAAAGCATGCAAAACAACATGGGAAAGCAACTAGTCACTAATTGCTAAACTGCTTGGGAGGGTAAAAAGGTGATTAAACAGGAAGTTCTCCCAGGAACTGGGGAGGAGAGAGAGGGGAACCATGACTCTGGAAGGATCAAGCACATTTTTCTGGTGTCAGACTTCTGGGATAAAGAGGTTCCAGCCTTTCTGAGCAAAGTAAGAAATACAAACCTCATCTGTAAGGGTTTCTGTGGGCAGTGGAAATCCTCCAGCATGGCAGGAAATCTACAGCTGTACATACAGACACATAAGGTCAAAGCTCTGAAGTGCTACCCCGTACCTCTGCACCCCAGTGTCGGTGCCTGCTTTGGTTGTCTCTGACCCCAGGGTGCAAGGGGCTCAAGTGTGACCCTCACACTCCCCCATGGCTGCCAGGGACACGTGTGACAGCTGTCAAAGTCACATCTGGGACTGCAGGGGGGCAGGGCTGGCTGCTGCTGTCCCAGTGTGGGGAGAGAGCAGCCAGAGGCAGGATCAGGCCCTGCCAGGGCACAGGGCTGCCCCTACAGTCCATGTAGGTAGAAACTGCTCTTCTCTTCAGACACACAGTTCACTACATAGAAAAATGAAACCTGGGAATGCCTTATGCCCAGCAGCTCATTTTTGCAGAGAGGAGCTGTAATCAGAAGAGGGAAAGCTGCCGATCCTGATGGCCTCGATCCATGCAGTTCCCTTTCTGTTAATGCAGGAGGAGCAGTGTCCTTTGAGGAGCGCTAAGAGGACTTAAGAACCCTGGAATGGGGCACTTGGAATGATGCTGGAATGAGTCACTGACTGCATTTAGGGGCATCAGCATCCTTGCTGCTCGTGTGATCACGGATCATTTGAGGGCACTATGCTCCATCCACACAAGGAATTTGTCATCTTTGAAGGCACCACATGAATCTGCTCCCCATTGCCTCCGTAGCCTGCTGGGAAAGGAGAGAGCATTCCCCTTTGCCATTTCCCAAGCAGGATGTATTTGTCCTATCTCACCAGGGAGGAGAGCATCACTGCCTGAGCGTCGACTTTCCACTGTTGCAGCTGTGCTCAGTCCCAGCCCATCAGAAAAACAAGGACATTACAATCACCACTGAAGGGAGGCTTCATAAATGGCAAAAGAAAGGGGCACCAAGGCCCCCCTTGGGGGAAAACTTCCCCCTGTTAAATGGCAGGAGAAGAAAGGGCATGTCTGTGAACTGGTTCAGGGCTAGAAGCAGCCTTGTAGAGAAGGAGCATAAAATACTCATCTTGTTTGAAACGGCAGGAACAGATTGACTGCCCAAAGCTGGACCCTTGCAGAAGCTACTTACCACTCCAGCTGTTTTCCCTGCCATTCCTGAGCAAATTGTGCTTTGCACCTGGCCACCCCAGGAGCGCAGACCCTGGGCTGAGCTAACTGCTGCAAAGGGCAATTAGCACCGCTGAAATCCCGAGGTCCAAAGCGAGACAAGCCTGTGCTCCTGCCTCGAGAGAGACCTGAGGCTGTGGGGATGCTGTAAGATGGCACCTTGATCACAAACACTGCAGAAACCCTTCCAAAGACAAAGAAAATCGCTTTAAGGCAGTAGTTTCATGCTTAGAAACACTGTGCTCCAGACGCCACAGACACCACTCCAGGACAGTATTGCAGAAAGGGTGCTAATTTCCCTCTGGGGGTGGGAAAGGGTGGCTGTGGCCACACACAGGGGGACAGGACAGCCCCTCCTTCTCGGTTTGTGCTCCAACTCACTTCTGGAAGTGGGGCTTAGGAGGAGGTCTCATAAATGCACCGAGTCACATTCCTGTCTCACCCAACGCATCCCAGGAATGCACGGCAGCGCTGCAGCGGGGCACTGGCTCACCGCGCCGCTCCCGAGCCAGCCGGGTCCGTGTCCCGCACAGGCAAACACGCCTGTGGATGTTTGGGGCAGCAACCTGAGCTCAGAGCCGAGAGCGGGCCGGGTCAGGCTGCCAGCCTGCCCTGAGCAGCGCAGTGCTGCAGCCCGAGAACCGGGCGGGTTGCCGGGGCTGGAGGCGCTTTGCTCCCTCCAATGCGAGATTCCCGGTGGCGGGACACCGCCGCTGTGTCCCCATCGCCACCGCTGCCGTGTCCCCATCGCCGTGTCCCCATCGCCACCGCCGCCGTGCCCCCATCGCCACCGCTGCCGTGTCCCCATCGCCACCGCCGCCGTGCCCCCATCGCCACCGCTGCCGTGTCCCCATCGCCACCGCCGCCGTGCCCCCATCGCCACCGCTGCCGTGCCCCATCGCCACCGCCGCCGTGTCCCCATCGCCACCGCGCGGCCGCGCCCCGCACTGCGGAGCGCGCCACCGGCATTCCCACCGCATCCCCAAGGGTGGGCATGGAGAACGGCATCGCGCTGCTCCCGCCCTGCCCCTGCCCCTGCCCCTGCCCCTGCCCCTGCCCCTGCCCCTGCCCCCCCTGCTCAGGTCAAAATCCCATGGAGGTTCCAACAGGACACACCGACACCCCTGTGTAACAATAATACACTAATAACTACCAATACTAACAAATCTGCTACTCATTAATAAATAACCATAGCTTTAGGCTGCAATAGCTGTAGGTGATTATACTACTGGATCCTAAAAGATGATATTGTAAATAGAATTTAACAGATCCCAACAGTAGAATTTTCAGTAATTGTATTAATAGCTAATGTCAATACTATAAATGCTAATGTTTAAAGGAGATTATAATAAATACTAATAAAATAAACCAATACTAATTAATAATAAATATTAATAAAGCTAATAATCACCCCTGTCACTGCCCTGGCAGAACAGAGGGCAAATGATGGGTGACACTGCAGGCCACCAGGTGACCCTGAGGCCTTGGGCTGCCCTGGACTGCACTGACAGGTTTTGATCCATTACACCAAACTGCCCCTTCTCACTAGGCCCAAGCTCATAATAATTAACCTGTGCTCTCATTTGACCCCTTCATCAATTATCAGAGCCTCAAATGCCCTCAAGTAACCTCTACCAGGGACTCCAATGACCTCAGGTAAGCCCAAATGATCTAAAGTATCCCCTCTCAGGGACTCCACGACCTCAAGTACCCCAAATGACTTTATGTAACCCCTGTGACCTCAAGCACCCCTGAGGTTCTGACCCTGAGCTCTCAGGGGGACCCACAGCAGCACATCATAACCAGGGGCAGGGATGTGAAGCAGACTCTCCCCCAGCTTCCTTCCTTCCCTGGTCCCTCCATTCATCTTCTCCTAGAGGAGCTGGGTCCTCAGCAGCAGGATCTGAGCAAGCCAGAGAACTCACCTGGGAATGGTAGCCCTTCAGTTGTGCCACACACAGTCAGTAGTCTTAAGCTTTATTTTTCTATTGGCCAGCAACATAAACTGGGTTAAAAAAAACCAAAAGCAATGAATATTGTTACATAGAGAAAAGTATAAAACAGCTCAGTGGACACAAGCCAACTTACTGTTCATGTCTCATTCTTCCTGGCCTCTCCCAGCCCTGTACAATGTGTTTGAAGGGAATGGGCAAAGGCAGCTATGAAGATACGCTTAAGAAATCAGAAATATTGCTTCAAGCAACATGCTCAATATTTTCCTCTTAGTTAGTAATCAATACTTGTTAAGGAACTTTACTATAAAACAAGAAATAATTTAGAGATTTCTCCTTTAGATCATTACAGAATAATTTAGATTTCTTTCCTCTCTTTCTTACTGTTGTGGAACCAAGGATACATCTCAGTTCTTACACCTCTCTTTCTGCATTAGCTGAGGATTATTTCATAGGACTGATAATGGAGGAGTTTCAGATTAACCTGCTCTGAATTTTAACATGTTGCCCTTTAGCTGCAATCCAGTTTCTGCTCTGTGAACCAAAACCCCCACAACACTGCAAGACCCTTTACTGGCCTGGATGATTCTGCTCATGCTGGCTGTCTGCTGCTGGGGACAGGGCTCAGCCAGCACTGCTAAAAGGCCAGAAGAGGGAAGAAATTTATTTAGGAAGGTCTGAGCTTTTCTTCATTGCTTAGAAACACCAAACTGCCTTTTCTGCTGCTTCATGAGTGTAACAGGCATACCAGGAAGGAGGGAACAAGACAAGAGGAACACAAGATCCTGATTCAGGAATCCTCAGGCTATGATCCTGAGGGCACCAAGTCCATGGCAATGTCTGTGTCCTGTATGTATCCAGGATTCCAATCCAGAGACAGTATTTCATTAAAACCTATTCCTCAGCAGCAAATAACTAACCCAGCACTACCAATTTACCAAGTACACTGCACTGGGGCAACTGGTTGAAACTGACTCTCCTGACTTTCTTGGCAGTAACCAGTAGTGAGCTTCCAGACAAAGCCAGAAAACCCTCAGCTGATTAACAAGCTCTTTGGAGGCTGAAAAACATTGGTGTATATTCATTTCCTGCCAAGGGAGGCAAACCTGTAGGTTTTAGTAAGAAAAATCAAACCAAGGGTACATCTCAACATGTAACAGATGAAAAAGGTATTTCCACTAACTGAACAGGCAAAAGGTTAGCAAGATATGGCAGCTCCACAAAAAGCCCAGTTCTTCATCAAACCTCATCAGGGGATAGGGAGGTGGAAATAAGACTCCTCACTCATGCTGGAATCGAGTAAATAAAATAGGCTAGACCCAAAAAAGGCAGTCCATCATCTTTGCTCCAGAACTGCTGGGAAGCAAAAGGCCTCTTGTGGCTCCTAATGGCACTCTGTTAGAGGAGGCTTCAGGAAGAGGAGGAAGAATTTCTGAGGAATCTTAAGGTACCCATAACATCTTGTCAACATGGGTGTCACAACCAGATTTCAGCTGCACCAAGTTGTGCTCCCAATCAGCTGGGCAAGTAGCTCCTGCCCCCAGTAACCAGGCAGGCTCTTTGGTGGAGAACAGCTGTGTTAGGACACTGATGCACACTTGGGAGGAGGGAGAGAGCGAAATCTTCCATGTATGAGAAACTCAGCTCTGTCTCCAGCTCAGTGCAGAACCATCATCTGTCCTCACAGTCAATGCCTGAGCCACTTCTCAAGAGAGCAAACTGTAATTCTTGTACAGCATCCTGATGGCTTCATGTTGGCCCAGGAAAGCCTCAAGGGAAGTGGCCTTGGATATATCTTGCTTTGTAGTTCTATCAAGGGACTGTTGTGATAAAGCTTCCAGCAGAAGATCCACAGCTCTTTTGTTTCTTCACACTGAAGAGGACCTGCTGAACTCCTGGCTGCCTTGTACACAATAAGGAGGGTGACTTTCCCCAGAGGGGCAGGTAAGGCAGTGCATGGTTCTAAAGGCATTCAATTACAGAGCCAAGTCCTCAAGTTACAGACACTTTTGGCGGTGGTGGTGGTGGGGAGTGGTCAGGTTGGCAGGTGCTAAGGAAAGTGGCAGAGAGGGAGCAACAGAGCTCTCACAGCTATTAATACGGTTCTGACTTTAAACTCTTGTACAAGCAGCAGGTGAAAATCATCCCAAAGATCTATAGGGTGAAGAGAAGAAAGAAATACATGAAAACCACAGAAAGGATGCAGTGGAGTCAGCAACTTGAAAATTAACAGTTCAGACCCACTCTGGAGTGTCAGCCAGCTCCTGCCTGAGGATAACACACTCCAGCTTGCAATAGGCAGCAGGAAAAAACAATCTGTGCTAATCCTTGTAATTAATCAGTAGCTTCCTGGGGTGTAATTTGGCTGCTTGCCAGAACAAAGGGGAAGATGAGGAACTCCCAGACACATCTGCATCACGAAGAAAGAATATCCTGTGCCCTCCCCTCTCAAAATGAGAGTGCAAGACATTCCCATTCCACACCTTTATTCACCACCCTCTCGCCAATCATCGCAGACACACAGAGCTGTTCTTCAACATGACACAGCTGAAGGAAAGATTCTGGATAACTGGGGATAATCCTTAGGATCCCGGGTGAGAAGGTCCCTGCTGCGGGGCAGGCAGTTACGGGACACAGCCACAGGAGGGCTTCCTCGGGCTGCTGAGCCACGGCCTCCCGCAGCCCCGGAGCACAACTCCTATCCCTGCTGGATACCCACCATCACCTGCAGGGAATTCACCACACCGACACAAGGGCTTTTGCTTTGGACCTGGTGAATCCTCAGGTCCCCGAAATACCTGGCAACTTCTTGCTAGGCAGGGAAGAGCAGTACCCCACCTATTTGCTATCCCTCAGCTCAGAAGTTCCTTCGCTTCTACCCCAAAACTCCCCTCAACCCTTTTTACCTGCACACAAGCAATGCTGATGCCCACTGCTCCGATAATTTTCAGATGCTCTTGAATGAAGTTTTCCAGCTTGGTAATGCAACCACTCTGCAGGGTGAAAGGAGGGACATGGAAAATCAGCTTCATTTTAACCTCTTGTTCACTTAAATCCAATGTCTGTGACCCTTGAAAGCAGCACTTTAAAAAGTGATGTCTGTGAGCAATCTCTTCTCCTGATATCTCTGGAAAAGCTAAGCAGATTATGTGAACTGCATCATGCCTGGTATTGCTCAGGACCAGCTGGCTCAGGAACCTCTGAACAAACCCAAGGTGGCTGCTGGCAGTGCAGGAGAAATGCAGAAGAACAGACCACATCACACACTGAGTGTCATTCTTCTCTCAGGTATGTGGAGAAAGATTCCTTCACTCACTGCCTAGCTCCTGCCTGGAGGGGATGTTTATTCCTGTGAGGCCAAAAGGCCAAGGAAATGCTGCTAAGTGCATCCAGTACCAACAACTCTAACATAACTGAAGCCTTTTAAGAGTAAATTCTTCCCACTGCAATTTATTACAGCAGTGAGTTTTGGTGTGAACCTGGAAAGCCAAGCTCTGTCTACCTCTGCCTTTTAACTGTCAACCAAGGACAAGAAGTATCTCCATTTGCACCTCATGGAGTAATTCCAACCACAAGGAGCTGTGTCAAATGTAGGACTTGCATCCAAGTCTCTTGCCAGAACCAACAATCCCTCCTTGCTTCCTCCCATAATTAATGTACCCAGTGGTAACAAACGTAATTAATTATTTTCCTCTATATCTATATATTAAATAACAGTCTACAGAGCTGAACACTCAGCTAAAGAAGTGAATTGTACATTCCAAGGATTGCTACTGAATTTGAAGCCTACTGACAGCTTACAGTAATAATCCAACACCACCACTCCCTGCCCACCTCTTTACACAGTTTGTGACAGGTGGCTCTGTAGCCCTCCTGCTCTTTACCTCCTTGTAGATGTTGGAAGGATGGTCTCTTCTGCCACACAGGTCAGTGATCGTCTTACAGCAGCTGTCTGGGACTTTCCTCCCACTGGCCTCAGGAGATTTGATCCACAGGCTGTCAACCCAGTCCGTGTAGTTGTTGCTCCCACAGCACTTGAACTGCACACACAGAGAGCAAAGGCTGAGTCTGTAGCACTGCAACCTTTTTCTCCCTCCAGCCTTCCACATCAAGCGCTGGGCTTCACCCTCCTTTGCAGACACTCCAGCTATCTCATGGGTTTGTTTCTTTTATAATTATTACTGACTTTTGTGTTAAGAGTTCCCCAAATGTCCATTTAAATATCAAGTTCATCCATCCTTCAGCAGCTGTGACTTTTGTTTACTGCTGGGACAAACTGTAACCAGAATGCACCTGCAGCTGCCTCAGCTCATACTGCATGTTAATGATGGCAACAGGATAAGTTTAATTACCAGTTACCATCACAAATGCACCTGCTATGGCACTTTGCAAAGAGTAGTCCCTGTGCTTTGAAAGTGCCTATGCACAAGGGCCTTTTCTGTGGGAAAACCTGTCAGAACTGTGGCAGCCCTAACCTGAAACACCCCTGAGCCAGGCACAGCGAGCAACAGGGGCAGGAGAGCTCTTCTTTCATTATATCTTGCTCTCTAGGGTACTGAAAAGCTTAATGAAAAATGTCAGCAATTTCTCCAAAGCTTTGAACTGGGAAAGTAGAAGCAGCTGTCAGAGTGACTTGGCAGCTCCAGTTCACTGGGAGCAAGTTCAGATATCATTTCCCCAGCGCTACTGGCCATGCAGTTCAGTGATCACAGCATGCGATTCTGCCAGTTGCATGGCTCAGGCCCTGCACCTCACCCAACTTTGTCTTGAATCAGAATATATACCCAGCCTAGAGAAGAAATACCTGTAGGTTATTTCTTCATCAAGAGATTCCTTTTGTGTGCTTGGTTTTAAGCCCTGAAGTTGCATTAGTTCCCTTTGCCTTCAGAGACACCCACCTCCTGCTGCAGTTTGTCCACTGCACTGGTAACACTCTCCTCTCCCTCCCTCCGGTACTTCTGGGTCATGGTGTTCTTCAAATTTTGCTTCAGCTCCAGGCTCAGCTGAATGAAAGAGACAAGTGGGATAAAATCACAAGGCAAACTCACTCCTCAGAACGACTCAAAGCCCTGCATACATTCCACTGTCTTTGCTCCAAGAGGAGGACAGAGAACCAAGTGGAAGCTACAGCTTCCTTCAAGATCATCCTCTGAGGCTGGACTGGATAGGTTTATTTCCAAATGATTACAGATCAGGCCTCTGTTTTAATAACTGCAGGGAGCTGCTTTGGGATCAAATTTCAACCTGCGTTACACATCCCCACATGGCTTCTCACCTTGAATATGCAAGATTGCCAAGACATGCCTGCAATGAAAGGGAATACAAAAGTGTGCCTGCTTAAACATGAATATGCCTGTGAGACCATGTGCAGTCTTTTCCCTCTAAAGTCTGTAAAAAAACACTAAAAATTCTATTTTTGTAAAAAATACAAATCACTCTGTCCAGGAGCAGGAAGAAATCAGAGTCCTTGGCATGATGGACTGAAGCCACATAGACCAAACAGCTCTTGTATCATCTTGAAAAAGGATGCCACAGGAGGGAATTAAGTGTGTGATTGCAAAAATCAGTGCAAGGCTTTTCTTGATATTAGAGAGACAAAGTCTGATTTTGCAAGTGCAGAATTTCTGAAAGCATCATTATAAACCACTGGCACGTTCAAGTGATTAGATTCAAACTCTTATTCCTATGGAGACTCTTTTAATCGAGCCGAATTCTTCTCAACCTTTGGTGACAGCCAAGGGCCAAAGAGCCACATCCTTTTTTGTTATCCTGGTTGCATCTCTTTTTTTTTTTTTTTCATACTGGTTCATGCAGCAACACTGCTTTAGCTCAACACCTTTGAAATTCCAAGTTTCCTATACCAATAGACAACACCAACATGCATTGGGCAATGGAACAACAGCTGAGTAACCTCTTTATTTACCTTTTATTCTACACAGTAAGTACTAAATGAGAGGTCGAAAACATCTGGTTATGCTAAACTGTGCAAAATACAGTCTGGAGTTTATTCTCCCTTTAAAACACTGCTTTCTCCAATCCCATGTGTCAGATGGGGACAACACCTACCTCACTGAGATGATATGAGGCGTCATTCATTAATATTTGCAAAATGCTTTGAGATCTTGGGCTGTGAAGCTCTATGGAAATGCAAAGGACTTAGCATAATAGGAAGAAAGGAAAAGGTTCAGCAACTGGAAGGCAGAGGCAAATGAAGAGGAGAGTCCATTAGCAGAATTATTACTTGGGAGAAAAGCAGTTACCTGCGGGCTCACGGGGAAGAACTGCAGCATGGAACAGAGATAAAGAACCAGTTTAGACACACACATGCAAGCCTTAGACACCAAAGCAATGGCTGAAATAAAAACAGTGGCAAGCAGAGCAAGCAGCCTGCAACCAAAAGAGAAGTGAGATTTATCAGCCAGAGGGCAAAGGGATGTGCAGCTGTTGATCAGAGATACACTCAAGTGATCTAAAGCACTCAAGGGTACAGTTCTGAACATGGTGTCCCTTATTTCAACCCAGGGATCAGCTCCTCTCCATCCACTGTCACATATCAACCTCATGCCTTTGCACAGATGGATGGACAGATCCTGGCTTCCTGCCATGCCTGCCAGGATTCATCTTTTCCTGTTAAATATGCACATTCATGCCCCAGATCCCTCCTGGCAGGAGCCAGTGCAGCTCTTTGGCTCCTTGCAAACCACCAGTGCCCATCCAAGGCAAAGCACAGAAGGTCCAAGAGAAAATGGAATGGCAAGGAGTCCTGGCAGTGAAGTCAACAAGATGGGATGTTCATCTGCTTTTCAGACAGCCATTTGATAACAATCCTTATTTGCCACTTCCAATCAATTTCCAGACATAGAGCAACTTTGCAGGCTGTTTGTGCCTTGGCGGTTAAACTCCCTTTGAAAGCAAAGTGATGAATTAAGCTCTGCTCTCAGCAACTGCAAGAAGTGCCAAGCCAGATCTGCAGCTGTTGGGAGCCTGTCCTGTTTCTCCAGCCCCTCAGCTGCACTGCTTAAGTAAAGCTCTCAAAAAGTTCCTGACCTGAAAGGACCTCTCAGCTGGTCCATTCATTACCTTTGCCGGATGCAGCAGGAACTGTTCCTGTGTCCTGAACACAGTAAAGTGCCACTAATGTGATTTCAGTTGCTTGCACTATGCCTTGGAGGCTGTTAGAAGAGTTCCTCAAAACTGAGAGAGTCTGTCTTCTGCAAGGGTCTGCAGAAAAACAGGGCACTAAGTGCATCACAGGAAGGAGCTGAGCAGCCCCTTGGGGTAATGACCATCACTTTGTCAAAACCAGTAAATAATCCAAGGTCTTCTGTATATGGAGGGGAGTGAGTAGGTGAACCACAAATAGACCTATGTCCCAAGCACCCAGGCCAAATTTTGGCTGGAGAAATGGGATGATAACGAGCTGTCCTCTCTCCCTTGTCTGAGTCTCCAAGGACTAATGTCCACTCACCTGCTGGTAGTAGATATAGGCCAGGATTCCTGCAATGATCTCCAGGAGAAAGATGCATAGCAACAATATGAAGTACTGAAAAATAATGGGAAAAAGACATTAGAACAGAACATAAGGAGATGCCAAGAGGCAGCTTTTCTTTACCTGGTAAAGAAACCTGACTCTGTCTTCACCGATGCTCTTCTGCAGCAGTGTTCAAAAGCAGGAGCTGGGATTAAGACTTCAATAGAGTAGGAAAGGAACAATCCCACAGATTAATTAAAAAAACCCAAAGAATAACTGAAGACAAGCAGCAGCAAGTGTGAGTTTAACTCACAGAGCCAGAGGGATACAGAGAATGGAAAAGTGCAGGTAACCAAGATAAGATCACTGTACAAAAGAAAGTGGTTGCTAGATAACTTAATGACTACACTCGGTATCATGGAAAATATCTGATTCTGACATCAATACAAAAAAAATTAAACTTTTGCTTGTTTTGACATTGTTTAGTGCATTTCACCAAGTTACTAGGGAGCAATGTATGTTACAAAGATGATTCAATAAAGCTACAGAGGGCCTGTTTCACCAATATACAGCACAGCAGCTAAGCATAAAGTTCCCAGTGACTTCTGCAGGGCTCAGCCACAGGCTGAGAGGCACTGTTGAAGTGGATGGACTTCAGCACTGATTCACACTCAGCACTGGGACTGTATGTGCTCCTGAACTGGGATCTAGATGGAAAAGCTCAGCATCTCAAAAACAAAGTGAGGAGAACTCTTAGAAGACTAATAGGAGAACATGATTATTTCTTAAAAGAGCTTAGTGGCAATGAAGTAAAAAGGGTAAGCCCTGCTTACCATAAGGAGAATCAAATGGGCAGTACAGAAAACTGTTTGGGATCCCTGTTCTATTCACAAACAAGTAAGAAAGCCAAACCCATGAGGAATATGTGCAGTAGATTGAAAGGACAAGGCAGGCCTGAACAGCCAGGGTCCAAGACAGCTTCTGCTTAGGGTCCAAGACAGCTTTTCAGGGAGAACCCCCTCCTGACAAGCAGCCCCTGCCTTGCTCGTGGTGAGCAACAAACTGTGTCTCTGCAGATCCAGGCTGTTCTTTGGTTGATATTGAATTAATCTTTCTTTAGATAAAGCTGAAGAGACCCCAGCTCCAGTCATAACAAGGACCTCAAGCTAAGTTTCTGTAAGAGCTGGCTTCCCCAGGAGAACAAACAAAATATCTCCCATTTTCTGTTTTATCCTCAATCTTAAAAATTATCTGTTACCAAAAGAAAAAGCAAATGGCTCCCTACAAATGCGACTGGACAAACCTGCACAAAAAAAGGACAGTGAAGATCTGGATAGAGCACAGATGCCTTCTGTTGCACAAGGGTTACACCCCCACTGTGCACTCTTCTCACTAGGTATTTCCCAGCCCCTTCTGCAGGAGTAAAATGACACACTCAGGCTTCCTCCTTCACCCCTGCTGGGCTTCAGCAGCTGCAAAGGAAGGACAGCTGGGTTTTATCTGCAGACCAGGCTCTAATCTGAGCACACAATCTCGGCCTTTCACTCCCCTGCCCCAGGCTCTCCCCCACAGCGATCCCAACCATCTCGGCAGCCTGTACAAGGTACCCATTCATCCCGGGCAATGAGTCACCCACTGGAGTGCAGGATAGCCAAAGGCTGCTCCCAACACTCCCAGGAGGTTGAAAAGGGGCAAGAAAGGGTTGGCAGGCCTTGACACAGGGGCTGGCTCTCTTTTGTTGGGACATTGTTCTGCCTTAACTGACCTTAACATCATTTCTCTGCCAAGGAGGGGCACGAGGACAGGACGGGAGGATGCTGAGAACAACCAATGGACTGGAAAGCTTATTTATTTTTCCTTGCTCTGTGTAATGTCAGATGCATTCAGGTAGAGCTAGAGTTATGTCACTACAAGCTCTCTGCTCACTGTGCTGGCTTACAGTGGATAGAAGCAAACATGTATCCAGCAGACCTTAACAAATCTGAGTCACAAGTAAAACCCTGTGAGGAAGGTTAGTGCATCCACCATCCATGAACCCAACCTGTCTCTCCTGATAAACTCCACCATTATCCTATTCCCATTGCTCCCTCTGGGCCACTTGTACATAACATGGTGATATAGGGGAGCAGCAGCTTTCACTCTGGACACACACAGAGCACAGGGCTGCTCTCCCTGCCCTTCAGCTGTAGCTGCAGGGCTTTCTTAGAGGTCTGCTATGGGAGGAGTAGGCCAGCTCTGGTGTGGAACTGTAGGGACATGCCCTACTTGTTTCCCAAGTCAGAAATGTGTGATCACCAGGAACTCTCTAGCAAGCACATGCCTGGACCTGGGTGGGCTCTAAGCAAAATTTGCCCTGGCTCTGGCTCCAAGACTGAGTCAGGGATATGGGGTGTCTCCTCAAGATCTACAGTGTCTGAATGGCTTCCATCCAGTTTTGAGTGAGGTACTAAGTGTTAAGTGTGTTCTCTGAATAACACAAAAAATGGTTCGACCCCCCTACAACCCAAATAATTATCTGGAGACATCTTTCTTCTATCCAAAAAAGAGACAGATAGCAAGGATACTCCTAAATCAGCAACCTCAGTTCAGTGGGAGGGTTCCAGGCTGAAATGCAGCAGGAACAGAAATCCTAATCCATGTGTGCTCCCTCCTCCCTGTCCAAGATAGCTGACTAGAAAAGACTGTAAGGTGCCAGGCCTGAAGAAAGTCACCTCTCTTTACAAGCAAGATCTTCTATTTGACAGGTCTTTCCCCGGGATTCCTGGTGCATTTTGACTGAGGTATGATATAATAGTGGTGTGTGTCCTTGTAAAGAGCTGGACTGCAGCATCACAGCCAGCCAGGCTGCTGATCCACTGCCTTGCCTGCTCATGGAGCCAGAGAAACTCCACCTCTGCTGCCCAGGCCTTAGCACAGCACATGGTTAAGGAAAGCCAGTAAGAAATGACAGAAAAGTAGCACAGCTGTGACTGATGAGCAACGAAATACTATGAAAAGCCTTGAACTGGGCTTATAAAACTCAGTTACATACAAGGCAGTAAAAAAATTCACAGCTTCTCAATTTTTCAAGAAAAAACCAAACAAAAACCCAGATATGCATTTTACAAACTGCATCCAAAGCTGTCAGCAATCAGTTTTTAAAAGCACCAAGGCAGCACTGGGGAGAGCAGAGCTCTGTGCTGCTTACACTGCTCCCTCCCATATTTACATGGGTCTCTTGCACAGAGGGAAAGTGGGACCGGCTGGCACAGCCCCTGGGGTGACTGTGAAGCTGCCAGGATTACTGTCTGAGCTCAGAGCTGGCAGAGGCCCCCAGCCAGGCTCACCCAGCCCTGGCAAGCACAGCCCTGTCTCAGATTACTCAGGGCAACCAAAGCAGAGCACAAGCAAGAAGAGACAATAGGTCTGTCACAGCCAGCCACTCCAAAAGGACGCTGGTGTAAGGAGACAGAGTGACCTTTTATTCCCAAGAGACAATTATTAGTTTTCTATGGCGGAATAACAAAGAAAACCCCACTGGATTTTCATACGTAGCTTCTGGCTGTGGGAAAAAGACAAAGGGAGATCTCTTTGGCATGGAGAGTCAGTGAAGCAAGGCCAAAACCAACTGCTACAGACCATGAGCCTACTGAACAAGAATCAGCAATGCACTCACTGTGTCCCCCTCTGCATTTTTTCTCCCTCCCTGGCCCTACTCTGCTTCTCACAGGGATTATCAGGTCTGCACAGCAGTGAAGCATCAGGCTTGCTCACAACTCTTATTTCTGCTCCTCTATCCAACTAAAGAGGAGAAATGGGGTCAGTCAGGTGAACGAGGATTTGCAAAGGGAGGAGCTGGCAGCTGAAGTCTCTTTTTCTGTACCTGTGAAAGCCAAGAGCCACTGATTGTTATTTCAATCACTGCTCTCACCACTGCAGCCCAGACACTAAAACAGAGTGCTGCCACACTCCAGGCAGATTTGAGAAGGAATAAGCAAAATAGAAACCTCAGGGCTGGTAAAAAACTTCAGTATAGGTGGGTGAGCAGGGAGCTCAGGAAATAACACAGAGAAAGCTGTAAAAGAAGCAGCAGATTATCAAAACAGCATGGCTCTTTTTCGTGGAAGCAAGACTAAAGTAATTTTTTTGCAACTGAAGGAAATATGGGAAATGTTCTGATCTTTGACAACCAAGTGAAAAAGTGTATTAATCTGGCTCAAACCTAATGTCATTAAAAGCTAGTTTTATTACAGGTCTGTCATATTTTCCTCCCTCTTCCCATTTTCCAAAACAGAATATAGAATGGGCAAGGAAGAAGGAAGAGACAAAAGCCACAAGGTTTTGTTTTGAATAGTTTCAAACAGATGTTCTCACACAAAGCTTAGGTATTACAACTACACTTTTTACTCTTGAACCATGCAGAACATTCTTTGTGTAGATGAGAGAAAATGCTCTGCAGGAAAACCTGTCCCCTGGGACATGGACAGCACTGCTGTCAGGAGCTGGAGACCTTAACGATATTTGCTCTAGGACAAACAAATAAGGCTGGTCCACAACACAACCAAGATGCTTCTCCCAAATAAAACAACCAAGCAAAACTCACCACTCTTAGCAAATTCCGCCGCTCTTTGAAGGTGGCACAGCACCCAAGGATGCCAGTGACCATGACCACCACCCCAGCCACCACCAGGATATAAGCAGTTGCAGAGTATGTGCTGGAGGAGAGCAGGCTGATGTAGTCACTCTTCTCAGCCAGGGTCCAGGTGCCCACTGCCATCACAGCCCCACCAGCCAGCTGGGGAGAGACAGAAGCAAACAAATGAAGGGTGTCTGAGGCATGAACTTCCTTACCTCCCAGAGCAACTGGACAGGGACAGCAGGATGTACTACCGCTCCATCAGCTAGCCAAAGATGATCTACACTAAAGGATGGACTCACTGGGACTGGAGCAGGTCCTGAGCTTCAAGGCATTCAGTTCAGCACCCTAGGCAGCCTGACATCTACCTATGTATAGCAGTTCTTACTCAGACCGGTGTATTCCCAAATGTAGCCACAATGGGTTTAGGGCAAATAAAACACATGTCAAATCTGTATCACCAACCTGGCTGGCTAACCTCTAAGCCTTGTAGCAAGTGAACACAGAGAACCCAACCACATCCCTAGAAGTTCCCTCTCTTCTAAGCCTTCAGCTTCCAGAGGGTTTTAGGCAGCTTCTGGTAAACTCAGACAGTTTCCCTTAAAGGTCAGACCTGGACACTCCACTGCTCTGTCCCATGCACCAAAGTAAAACGCAATCCTTTGGCATCAGTAACTTTCCTGGTGGAAAGTATGACTCTGAGAAGCTCTAAAGTGGATCAGCTGCAAGAAGGTGTGTGTCATCTGCCAGCACTCCCTCTGCCATTTTGCGAGGAGAAACGGCAAGACAGTGGAGCCCTCAGGCTCCTGGAAAAAGTAAACCAGGTGAAAAATCAAGGCTTATTTTCAGGCTTCCTGTAATTTTCTGTATTTGCTAACATGACTTAGAAACAGCCATGTGCTACAGTGTCAAACCACACCTTCTGCAGCCCAGGCAGCCAAGCCTAAGGGGTGACATTTCACCCAACAGGACAAAGGCTGTGTTCTGCTGATGTCCCACTTCTTCCCAAAGACTTCATCAGGCCCAAGATTTCTGCACCCCAACACCAAAATTGCAGTGCCATCTCATTGCCTCTGACACAGACTGAGTTTTCTTACCCAGAAAAAGAAGTTGAAGATGAAGAGAAGGTACTTCAGACAGATGGTCCCACATGTTTCCTTCTTTTCTGTATACTCACGCATCTTTCTGGTTCACCAAGCTCCTAAAAAAAAACAACAAATCCAGAAAAGCTTGAGTGAGTCAGTCATCACACCACCTCCCCCAGAAGGCCAGCATTACTACTGTCCTTCTGCAACATTTAACACTTGCAATCTTTTGCTGAAGTAAGCTGGTGAACAAGCCATGCAGCTGACTTCAGGGACACAAGACAGTGCTGGCTCAGATAAAGAGCTCTCATCCATTTGGGTGACCTACACACAAGATCTTGCACAATCCCAGGCCTGTTCTCCAGAAAATCCCAGTGTGGCTCCTGATTACAGTCTGTAGCTGCTGTTCTGAAGGCAGCAACAAAAACCTTGGTCTCTGATATTTATAGAATAATCTGTCTCCAAACAATATTATTTTCTCTCTGGCATTAGTTTCAACTGCCTTAAATAGATCCTTCTCTAAGTTTGGGCTATTTTTGATCTTTACAACTGTAACTGGGAACACACTTGTTGTATGTTCAGATGTCCTATCCTTTTTGAACCTCAGCAGTCTACTGGAGTAATTCTCTTCTTCACTGCTTACCTTCCATGGCCTTTCTCACAGGCTAGCTGTCCCTCAGGACACTAAGAGACTGTCCCAGCTACTAAGAGGAAGAAACACAACCCTTGGCTTTAGATGATCTGACAGCATAAAATGCCCCTGCAGATATGTAAGGAATGGGGTTTTGTTGTGAGTCAGTCCCAGTGCAGTGTTACAGATCTGCTGCACCCTGGAGCACGTTTCTCAGAAGTGGGTCTGCAGCAAGCACAGCTCCATGCTACTTCACTGCCTGCTGTTCAGACCTCAAAGTCTGAACCTCTCAAAAAAATATTCTCATCACTGCCTGACCAGGCAGACAGGACAAAAGCACTGCCCAGAGTATTGCTGCCACAACCACCTGTGTGAGGCAGGATACAGAAGTACAGCCAAATCCTCACCACTTGCATTTAATTAAAAAATCATCCCTTTCCTCCCACACCAGCCAGCAAGGAATGATGCAAACATTGTGCACCAACATCAGAGTGCAATGTGTTCCTACACCAGCAATTTCCCTAGAAGCAGGCAGGCAAACAGCCTCTACATTTTTCCAGAGGCATGGAGTCCACGCTTAGTTAAATTACAAAATTTCTTCACACAAGTAATGCAGGCTCCCTCCAGGGACCCACTGCAGCTGCACCCAGCCATGCAGTATAGACTCATCTACCTTGGCAAAACACCTGACAGCAAAGAAAGTGAGCAACAGGTACACACAGCCAGGCTGCACATCAGGTGACTATCAGCATTATCTTTGCCACCACACTTCTAGTGTCTGGCTTTTGAACCAGATGAACCAAGGCTGGGAACAGCAGCTGCCCATTCTGCAGCATAATTGTATTTCATTTGCAGGAAACTATTTCCTTGTGCTTCATGCCAGCCCACTTAAAAGCCCCAGCCAGGCCTGTGCTTTAGAAACTAACAAACGAAGCTAACAAGGAAAGCAAGCGTGTGAACATGCCAACAGTCCCACCCATGCCCATTCCTGTCACCATTTCACAAGAAAACTTTTTTCTCCAGAATAACATCTGGCAACAGCAGTTGGCAACAGAATGCTGCTTCACTGGCAAAGGGAGCAGATGAGATGGTGGCACAGATCAAGGAGAACAACTCTTCAGAGTTATCTCCAGAAGAGATCAGAACCTCCAGCAATGCTCAGATTAATTACCATGTTGCAGCACAAAAGGGCCCCGGGCTTTGGGAAGGAATGGATGCTGCTGGTACTGCATGCACTGACCAGGCTTGCAGATTCTCCATGAGAAGACGCCCAAGAGCACAACATTCATGGAAGGTGACAGATTTACAGTTCCCAGAGGCTTCATTAAGCCTCAGAAGCAGAATGGCAGCAGCAAGGCAGCCACACACACCTGCACAACTCAGAACAGGCACCTCAGCCCAGATCTGAGATGCCTTCCAGTAACAGGTCTTCTGCTCACCCCTTCTACTATAGGGCTGTAAGCAGAGGAACAGTCTCTGCAGGCTTGCAGAGACTGACCAGGGGATGATAACCATGCTTTCTGTCCTTAGGCTCCTTGGCCCAATTTCCCTCTTGCCCCCAAGGATTTTAGGAACCTTCCTTCCTTCCCCTACATATTGCCATAGAGCAGGTGCTGGGCCCTACCAAGGAATACTAACTTGTCCCTCCTTCTGATCCAAGAGCTCAGAAATCCCAGTCACAGCTCCATCTTGTCCAGGGTGAGGACTGGGCAGACTGCACTTGCATCAGATGACAGACAGTCTGAAATATCCCAAGGCTGCAGGTCCTGCTCCACCCAGCACTGGGTACAGGCAGCCTGGCTTTGCTGCTGGCAGGAGAGGATATGCCTGTTTCCAGAAAGCTGGCAGGGAACAGCTGCAGGTTTATAAAGCCGGGTGAATCACCAGGGATGGCAGACCATGAATCAGAAAGCAATCAGGGCTGTCTCCTGTTTGATCTATCCTTCCTAGCCAGGAGCAGAGCTGATGGCACTGGCTGCCTCTGCATGCTTAATGACTCACCCAGCCAACTATTCAGGCAAAGGCAGCTCTCTAGACCCTCTTTCTGGAAGTCATGTTTGTGCTCCTTGCCTCACACACGGTGATCTCCTGCCTCCCATCACCTGCAAAGACAGGGTCAGGCTTCAGGGAGCTATCCTGGTCTTTGGGAAAAAAGTGAGGGCAGGAGACTACACTGAAAGGTCTTCCCCACAGAGCCACAGCAGCCAGAGGGAGGAACTACATCTGCTTCCCAGGCTTAGGGTCACTTCAGGCTCTGAGCCTCATGGTCCCAAAAAGCACAGAGGTGTTGATCAGTGTTACAGCACCAGGATGAAAATGGGGGCCTCATCCTGAATTCACTGACATAACCAGGGTCTCTTGCCTTCAGTCATCCTTATAACAAACCCTCAGAACTGATATGAATCACTCTTGAAAACGGACAAAAAGCAGCAACAGTAATTAATACACAAAATTCTGTTCTATTTTAGACACTGAGGCAAAAACCTGTTCTGAATCATTATCAATAATTACAAATGAGCTCTATGATGAACAGGAAATAGCAAGCTCTACCACAGGGCTATATTTACAAATACATAAAAACATATTAATTAAACATGAGCTTCATAATGGGAAGTACTTTGTTAACTGAAAAAGTGGTTAGAAGACTAAAAGTACTTCCATAATGATGTTTACTTGGTCCAGTCCAACAGACAGGAGCTTCATCTGCAAGTTAAATTTCAGCAAGCAATCAAGGAATACAGGCTGTGAAATTTAGTCACACAATGGAAAGAAGTATTTTTATGGAAGTCACAAGAATCAACAAGAGGTTCCTACTATGCCCACACACACTGCAACAGAAATGACAGAGAGAAATAATTCTCTATGGAAAACAAAATGCATTAAGCCAAGAGGAAAAAAACAAGTGACAGAAACCATAGATGAAAGGGAGGAGTAACAGTCTGAAGATTAATTCAAGAAACTGGGAGTTGAACAGCTTGAATCCAGCTTTCCACTCTAACACAAGAGTTTGTACACAGAGTTGGGCAAGTCGTTCAGTCTGACCCTTGCCTCTCTCTTCCTCCCTAGTGCAAGACCCTCATCATTCTCTCAACCCAGTGACTCTATGAGGATCTGCACTGAGAAACACTGCTGATGGAGGAATGCCAGCTGAGAGGCATGACAGGCTCCAGGTGACTGACAAACTGGCAAAAGCCTGACAGCAACATGATTTCACAGACTCAAAAGTGCTTTTGCCAGCAAAGATTATTTCAGCCAGTGAACTGGAACAACCTCGTTCATGATTAGTAAAATACATACTTATAATGAGAAGAATGCCTGGTAAAACAATTTTGGCAATAATTTTGGAGGCTTGCTGGTTCAAATACATCAGAGATTGAGAGATGCTAATAATGAAATATATGAGTAACAGTGAATAACAGTGGAATAACAGTGAAGCAAGAAGGAACTTATGCAGACATAAGATATCAAAAATATTTATCAAAAAGATAAAAAAGGTAAAGAGTGAGCTCATCCTGCCCTGTGTGACTGCAAGCCACAACCTCCTAGGAGGGTAAGAATATACAGTGCATGACTGCCAGGCAAGGCTGGGATCACGTCAAACATGAAACTGTGATTTTCTTGGGCTCTCATCTTGCTGTGACTGAACCCTTGGGACAAATCAGACCAAAAATCACCAGAAGTTGAACAGTATGGCTCCAGTTCTGGGTGTTAAGTATCTGGGAACACAAGCACTGCACAGACAACTGTGAAACCTAAAATAGCAGGACTTGGTCTGCATGTTCCACACCACACCACTGTATTTTTCTTTGCAGACCCAAAGGCACACATAGGCATGCACACACAGCCCAGCTCAGAAAGCATATGCCATGCACACACACACTCCTCTGGATAGACATTCATCTAGTCATCCCAGACACTGCTTGGTACATTTGCCTCAACTTGCACAGTAACAGCACTTAATTAAACAGCAAAGAAAGCCAGGCCTGCAGGCTTTTTCTGCACAACATGCCCTAAAGCAACATCTGACAGATGAAGAAACAATGCCAAAGCAAATGAATAGCTCCCAGGCCATTAAAAGTATCATTTTTTAAAAGTATCGATTTTTGAGTGATAGCAAGCAAACTGGGATCCAACGCATCAGTGACAACTGTTCCACAGATAACTTATACACCACAACTTTCGTAACTTCTAACACCTTTGCCAAAGCACACAAGAAAGACTTGCTCCAGGAAATCCCACTGCACCTATGCTGTAATGAAAGTGCAACCACTGGGCACACTGCTGGCCTGGAGGGAAATATTCCACTGGAGACTATCTGAGCTGGGCCAGATAACCCTGGCAGCCATCAGCAAACAAAGCACACGTCCTTCCCTTGGTATGTGCAGTGCAGGTGTGGGCCAATAACTTTATTCTTCAGCAAACTCACAGACATTCTTTGTCAAGGCTAAACTCCAGCCTTTGAAAGCATGACCTCTTGAGTTCCCTCTCTGTAAGATGAAAACACTGACGCTTTACCTACCCCACTGAACATCCTCAGAAAGGGCCTCCAGCTGCTTATTGCCTGCCAGAAAGCAGCTAAAAGTAATTTAAGCAAAGCCTTCCCAGGAGAGGAATTCTAAAGCTTGCAGGTAAAGAGCTCAAATTCACACTGTGTGCCATTATCCACCCCAAATTGATAGCCAACATGGATCAGCAGTCTTGACACTGACCTTTCACCACCAAAGCAGGTGACAGCACCAGTGCAAACGTTCAGTCCTCCTCAAGGGCTTTTTTCCGCTCCCCCTCTTGTTGCTGGCTCTAGTCTGCTGCTGGATTTATGAAAGCAGAAAGCTGAAGGGAAAGAGAGATGCAGAGAATCATGAACTATGCCAAAAACTATTCTGAAATCAATATGTGATTACATACTCTGCCATCAAGTCCTTTAAGTAGAGAGCACATGATTTCGGAATACACCTTGTGAATGCATTTGATTAAACTGGCAAGTGTGCACTAGATAACAGAGAAGAGCTAAACCGCAGCAGTGGGGAGCATGAACATCTTCTGCTGGTAGAAAGCTGTCAGAACAGGTTTGTATTTACTGCTTCATCCTGCTAATGCTGCTATCAATTCTGTTAAGGCTGTGTACACAAAATGACAGCTCATTCTGGTGCAAAAGGCCTGAAAGCAACTCCATGAGAAAGCTCAGGAAGATCCTTCTGTGCAGCGTGAAGCCCTTCTTGGTGTTAGTGCCTTGAAGTGATCAAGTTTTCAATCTGATCATGGGCAACCCCACCCTCTCTCCTTCCTCAGCTCTGCCTTCTCATGAAGCCATGTAGCCACTGATAGCCACACTCCAGTCAGGGGATTCATCCCATCAAGATTCAGTCATGGCAAGCAGGTTGTGGCTTTCTAGCAGCACAGCAGCTTCCAACTCCTGTTTGTTGCCCACACTGAGTGTACCAATGCAGAGACGCTTCACCTGGGCTGTCAGTCACAACACCTTTTTAGAGAGATCTTCCAGTGTACCCAGTACAAGGCAGAGCAACAGCCTGAGGGCCCTTGCTGGCACTCCATCCCTCTAACCTTGGCATGTCATCCCAAGGCTTGTCATTTCTGTGGAGGCAGCTAGGCTGCATAAGGCTGCTGTACTGGAAATTGGCCTCTAGTATCCCCTCTTTCCCCTGCTTTTCTAAGGCAGAAGGTCCCAAACTTTTTGCAACTGCTTGTATTGCCACAACCTCATCCATCTCACCTTCATCCTACAGCAGGCAGGTCTGAATCTCCCTGCAAGGCTTTCACTGGCACTGCAGGCAGCAGGATGGAAGGGGAAGAAAATAACAAGTCTTCCTCCTTAGCCTGCTTGGATACTGAATTAATGATCCTTTGATATACACCATGACACAAACTTACTTCACAAAGTAAGCCTGAGGCTTAAGCTCCTATCTACTGCCCAAAGAGAGAGATATGGAAGTAGTAATACTTCCTGACTTTCCTGAGTGGGATAATGGAGCATTTGAAAACCACCTAGGAAGAGGGGAAAAAAAGATACTTTTTATTAGCAGATCAAATTTAACAATCCCTAGCGATTTTAACTTTCTCTTATGTTCAAGTAGGGGGTTCCTGCAGGCCTTTACCCAGCACAGTATGGACGACACACCTTCATTTATAACTAGCTTGGATTACTCCTGCTTCCATTCCCTATGAAAAATGATGCCAATAAGAGCCAGAAACTTGTTGATTCACATTACTACACAGCCTCTAGATCATAAAAACATCTCTTCAGAGAAACAAGTGAAAATTCCGTTTCTTGTGCCACTGGAAAGCCAGCCAAACAAAGTTCTTGGGTTCGTCAATTAAAGGTCAGATAAAGGAACTTTCTGAGGAAATAGGGAGAGGAGAAAAGGCACAGCAATAGTTCTTAAATGTCCTCCTGAGGCTGGGCTCAAACTCTCCAACATCAGCCCTAGTGCCCTGCCCTTTATTCATCTGCTTCATGCAGCTCCCACGCTCCTGGCTTTTCAGAAGGAAAGCTGACCCAGGACACAAAGCTCAGTGCTTTGCTTTCCATCTCAGCATGTTGGAACGTGCTGCAAAGTCAAAGTGCTTTGTGCCTAGGGCTGGGAGAATGCAGAACACAACTCAGACACGCATCGAGGAGGAAAAGCTCCTTCTAAGGAACTGTCATTTAAATTTGGGGGACAGGCACACAGAACAGATTTTGGTCAAAACCCCTTCTCCTTGACATCTTTGCAGACCCTGCTTGACCCTACTCTTGACTAGGAAAGCATTTTTCTAAAGAGCTGAGAGTGGGGGAACTAAGTTCCCATTCTGGGAGGGAGTCTGGGAGGATCTCATATTAACAATCTGTGTCTAGGCAACATCTCCACAGGCATATGACAGCCTTGCTGTCACCCCTCAGGATCCTTGCCAAATCCCTCCTTTCTTCTGCCCTGGCTCAAGCTGCTGTGTTTTCCCTCAAGAGAGATGTAGCCCCCAAACTCCTACTAATTTTGATGAGAGCCAGGCATCCAGAGAGGAACTGCATGTCTAATACACCTGAGCAGTCACCTGCTCTTTGAGACAAGAGCTGTCTCTCCAGAGAAGAGCACTCAGCCCTCTCACTCATATTTTCAAGACTGTTTACTCCCCAGCAGAGGGGCTCACTGAAGCATAAATTTCAAACTCAGCAAGGATTTACATGTTCAGCACCACCCACATACCTGCAAATTAAGTGTTTTATGAGGGGGTTAGCCAAACTGGGTGAGGGATCCTTGAGGATAACAAGGACTTTGGCATAAAACCAATTTTACAACCATTAGGAAAAGAAAGCATGAGAGAGAAAGATAAGAGTGATCGAGCGTGCCTGGGACTGTGTGTCTGTACCCTAGCACTGTTTCACTACAAAGCAAACAAAAAACCCTTCCCTGACAAAACATTCACAGTCAGCCACAAGCTGAAAGCAAAAAGCCCACGTCTCCTGCTCCCAGAAGTGGGTAAGCAGGGAAACAAGCAGCTCCCCCAAGCACCTAGCTCCCATCAGGAGCTGGAAGGCAGGCAGAGACCGGCACCCACTGTGTGACCAAGGGAAACTCCTTCTGCGTCAAACAACATCCTCTTGTATCCCATAAGGCCTCCTTTATCCCGAAGGATCCCAAAGCACTTTACGCTATTTATACACAGGAACCACTTCACTAGTCATTGAGCTGAGGAGAGGGACAATAACCCTCTCTTTTCTCTCACTGGAGGCAGCAGAAATCAGTGCCTGGCTGTGTTTGCAGAGAGCTCATAGCAATGAGGGTTTGACACAACAAGGAGCAATAGTTCAGATAGGTCAGGGTCAGCCAACAGACAAGGCAAACTCTTCACTGCAGCCTACTATTGCTATTTTAAATTCTCTTTTCCCAACTCTGTTCATAGGCATTGTGGGGTTCTTTTTTTCTTTTTTTTTTTTTTTTTTTTTTTTTAAAGCAGGGCTTTGTCCGCACTGGAGAATTTACCAGTAGCATTAAACCACACTTCAAAACAAAACATTTTGTGCAGAATCAGCTTTCTGCCTGATCCCTTCCTATTCATTATCTCCCTATTCATCCCATTCATTTTGAGCCCAGTGCTCAGAACCGAAGCCACTGGGTTCTCAGTGTTTTCAGAGAGTGCTCACAAAACCTCCCTGCCCTGTAGCCATGCCAGTACTAGAACCAAGTCAACAAGCACTAAAAGACCTGGGAAGATAGAAATTCTCCCAGCCTCCACAAAGCCTATTCAGGCAACTCTGTACAGGAATTCAAAGCACTCTCCAAATAATGTAGCCGTGATAACAATTTTCTCGATCTCTACAAAGAGCTGGGTTTTTACACAGTGGTTTGAGCTGAAGGCAAAGACTAACCAAAGAACACATGCTGCACTGTAGCTACTACACAGTCACTCAAAATCTGGCTGCAGTTCTCAGTGCAGTTTTGTTCCCTACAAATCTGTACATTGAAAAGGTGCTCAGCTAAAAGACAGTAGATTTTCTACCTCCCCACAGTATCAGGTGCATATCCCATGGCAGATTGTCATTTTCACTGCACCAAACTCACAAACAAATCATGGGGCTTAAAATCCCACTGTCAAAAACATATGTAGCAGTTTTTGGGAGAGAGGGCAGGCAATTGATGTGTCACCACAAGGCACATTTCTAGCCTCTCAATCACACAGTGTTCCACAATCTCACTGCCTGAAAGATCCTCTGCCTCCTCAAATCACCCCAATAAAGAAAAAAGAGAGCAGGTTATAATAGGAGCATAGAGAGATTAAGTGCCTCTCCCAGCAGAGAGAAGGGGTGAATTTGCCCTCCTCAACATCCATCCTCCAGCAGCCAAGCTGTCCTGTCTGCTGGAAGACTAAGGCAGAACACAAAGCCATAAACCACAAAGTTTGCAAGTTATTTGTTAGCACTGCCTTGCCTGTGCCCAAGACACCTGACTAAAAACAGCACAAAGCAAGAGGTGCACAAAAACCCACACCAGCTTTAGATTTTGTACAAAACTTGTTTTGTTTTGAGTGAGTTGTTCCTGTTCTCACTTTCTGTGGTGCAAACAAGCAAAGTAAGTCTCTCGAGTCATCCCACACATCTTTCCCAGGCAGCCTGCCTCACTGTGAATTCCACTAAAATAATATTTTAAAAGCAGTTGACAAGGGATTTGGCAGTGGAAACCAAGGTTAACATTCTTACTGCTTCAGACCTTTGCTGATTAGCTCAGGACTGGTGCCAGCCATGCCAGAGAAAACCTCTGAGCATGCCAGCCAGCAGTGGAGCAGGTACCTGCTCCAGGTACCAGGAAGGGGGTGATGCACTTTGCAGTGCCCTGGCACACGGACAGAAAAGAGAACATCATGCAGACACAGAAGGGGGCAACAGCAGCCACAGATGCCGGTGACAACTTCAGGAGACCCCCCTTTTACCCAGAATATCCTCATGTGGGAACACTCCCACCTGGAAATACCCACTTTGCAAACAGCAGCATCAGGAATGGCCAAGAAATCTCTTCTGACCATCAGTCCTCATAATACCCCCAGTAACATTGTCTCTGGAGGTGCTCTGAAGCGGTCACTGAACAATGTGAGGAGTTATATTCCTCTCCACAGCTAAAATCACTTTATTAGACTCAGATCAAATATCAAGCACAGTCAAGGGCAATTAAATGGCATTTCATTTCCCAGAGCTGTAAGTCGAAGTTCATAGGAGCTGTCTCTCTCCTGTTGCTATAGGAGCAGCACTGGAAACAATGCTCAATCCAAGCTGCCTTGAAAAGGATCGTTCTTCCAGTAAAATTAAACAACTCCCAGCCAAAAATAAAACATGCCTCCCCCTTCCGCCCTGCCCTTGTGTAGCACGTTTTAATGACTCCGCCAAAACCATTTACGCAGCTGTTTTTGGAGCAGCCTGCGAACTTGGGGAGGCACCGCATGTGGATAAACAACCAGAGGCAAGGGCTGCCTGCAGGCAATGACTTGCTGGCCCTTCACCAGGCTGACACCAGGAGACAAGATACAAAGGAGTCCCTGGTTCCACAGCACACACACCACGAAGCTCCAAAGAAATTCCCCAGCCCCACGCCAACAAGGCTTCCCAGAAACACCTTGATCTGCCAGTTGCACGAGGAGCTGGGCTTGCTCTGGTCAAGCAAAGGCACAGGCAAAGGGCAGCTCTCCATCAAGGGTACACAGCCATGGTCAGTACAGCAACTTTGGCAAGTCTGTCTCAGTGCACATCCTGGTTCTGGCTGGCACAGAGTCAGTGCTCTCCTCAGTAGCCGGTGCAGTGCTGTGGTTTAGATTTAGTACGAGGAAAATGTTGATAACAAACATGTTTTGGTTGTTGCTAAGTAGTGCTCACTCGAGATCAAGGACTTGTCCGTTTCCCACGCTCTGCCATTAAGGAGGTACACAAGGAGGGAAGGAGCACAGCCAGAAGAGCTGATCCAAACTGGCCAGAGGGATGTTCCATACCACAGAATGTCAGGCTCAGGATATAAACTGGGGGGAGTTGGCCTGGAGCTGCTGATCACTGCTGGGGAACAAGCTACAGAGCTGTGTTGTGCATCATTTGTGTTTCTTGGGGTTTATTCCTCTCTCACTCTCCATTACTATTATTGTTATTATTAAAATGATTACTACTACCACTATATTTTACATTGGTTCAATTGATAAATTGCTCTTATCTCAATCCATAACTTTTAGTTATATTCTTTTACTGATTCTCCACGCCATCCCACCAGGGCAGGGGCATGAGGGAGAGGTGGCTGCTTGGTACATAATTGCTGGCTGGGGTTAAACCATGACAGTGTAATCATCCACTTCATTTAGAACTGGCAAGGAAAAGAAAGTGGGAAATGGTTGTAACAGATGCTAGCACAAAACAGCTGGACTTCAAACGAAGCAGGAAAATGCTGCAGGGGATTTCTCCACCAAACCACCCTCCTGTTAACTTAGCATTCTATGAAGAATACTAAGTTAATAAAGGAAAGCCTAAAATTACTTTGAAACTTAATCCTCCCCCAACCACCCCATCCACCTTGGAAGTCAATTTTCAAGTCAAGAGGAACCATTATCATCTCATCTGATCTCCTGTTATTTTAAAGGTTAACATTTAAAGGCTAAAAGTAGCTCACTCTATATTCTACAGTAGCACATTCTAGCCTGGGATAACCCTCATATACCAAGAACACTCAAGAACACTTCAGGAGATGGGAGAAACCATACTTTGATCCCTCAGGAGCCTCTAAAAACACAACTGGCACATCCCCAGCATTCAGACTTCCTTGAGTTCAGCAGAAAGCAGCAGAGCACTTTGCTCTCCATCGCTGGGCAGACTCATTATCCATCTTTTAAGTCATCCAATGCCATTAGTGAGCAGGAGGAGAAAAGCACTCACAGCGTGGCCCACTTGTAGATTAAGATTCTCAGTAAGTCCTTATGCACTAAAGCAAAACATAGCCAAGAGAAAATCCAAGAACAACACAGTCAAAAGTTTCTGAAGAAACCAAGTCACTACCTTCAATACTAAATGCCCACGGTGAAAATGAGGTCCCCTCTAGGATAGACAACAATAGGAACCAAAAAAAAAAAAAAAAAAAAACCAACAAAACCACCAAAAAAAAAAACCAACAAAACCTCATCTTTGCTTTTGAAGAATTTAGAAGAAACTCTAAAATCCATGCTGGAAATAACCAGGTCAGTTCTAGCACAGAAAATATTCCTCCTATTACTCACCTCAGCCAAAAGAGTGTTCAAGCTCTGACTGTCCAGAGCAGGATAATCAAGGGAGAGGGGACCAGAGCTGGCCACACATGGTTATCAGTGTCAAAAATTATAAGGATACTGCTGATCCACAGCAGTTGTGCCCTCATACACAGGGAAATCAGCTTCCCATTTATCCCCTTGTAAATCTGTTGTTGATAAGAATCACATTGATGTAACTAAATAATTTGTTTTGGATACTCTCACTGCTCGCATATAAGTTGGCTTTCCCTTCCCTTTTTTTTTTTTCTTAAAAGATTGTTAAAATTCCTGATGAAGTAGCAAATGATAAAACCCTTTTTTTCTACAAGGGGGTTCTCTTCCACATGGAGACAATTGCAGTCAGAGTAAAGCTCATGACCAGTGAAAGCAGAGGCTTCCCTCTGCAACTGTCTGCTTTTCCCTGCTCCCAGGCTTCCAGCAGCACACCTGTGAGTCAGGATCCCCACTTCCACAGTGCCTGAGGGCAAACAGCCCAGGGAAGTCAGCAGCTAGGATGCTGTCCAGGTCTGAGCACAGTGGTTTAAGTTCCCTTTTTAATTACTGTCTCGGACACAGTGCATACACCAGAGGTAAGCCCTGGGGAGTGCACAACAGACAGAACAGGCTTTTGTTTGGCTCCCCAGAGCCCATTTCTGAGGCTGAGCACAGCCTCATTCCTCAAACATGAGCTCAGCCAGACACCTGCACTCTTTCCCTGCTCAGGAGAAGGAAAAAACCCAGACAACTGGGGCTTAAAGGTGCAAGAACCAGCCTGATAGCTCTTCCTCCCCAAATATAGGAAGAGGTCCTCCCAATAACAATATGTCCTTTTAGAAATCCTCCAAGTGGACATGGTATATTGGAGACCACACCAAAAGTCTCCTTCTCTCCTCACCAGACCTCTTGCCTTTAGCCAAGTCTCTCAGCAAAGACAGAAGAGGGCTACTCCACACAGCAAGGGGCAACCTGAAACCAGCCACAGGTCAATTCCTCAGCAAGTGGTACTTCCACACAGGACTGGACCCACCCTTTCTATGCTTCAACAGCCAAAACCACAAGCATGAAGCCTAACACTTTCCCATCCATACATTCCTTGCACACAGCACTTGACCACAAGACTCTTTCCTGCTCCCACGTGTCCCCATGCCTGGCTTCTACACTCACTGTACACCCCTGTGATGGCACACACAGCTCCCACCACCTCCCTGGAGCTCTGCATGGAGCTTACAGTGACCTTGGAGAAAAAGAGACAACCATCTCTGTTCCCAGGGCAGTGTGGGGGTGAGATGTGGGATATGGATTCCTCCCTTCTAGATTCCACCAAAGCTAAGAAGAAATACTGACATTCAAAAGCCATGACTCACGCCTGCCTTGTCAGGCACCACAAAAGTCCTGCTCATTGGCTGGCATGCCAGAAATGTCAGCATGGCTGCCATCTGCCAGTTTGCTCTGATAGCAGATAAATTTGACCAAAACCATCCTTCCTCCTTATTTTCTTTATTGTTGAAGCGTGGTGGACAGTGAGGGTCAGAGTACTCCCTAAAAACCACAGAGGCATTGTGGCTGCTACTCTACTAGATAACAGGTCAGTGACACACTCCAGACAAAACAGAAACCTCTCCCACAGTAATTCCTACCTCCCACAGTAATTCCTACCTCAAACCACTCTTGGTCCCAGTTTTAACTGAATTCCATTAGTGAAGGAGCCAATGAATCCATTGTTCATCCTCCAGCTATGCTGATAAGTCATATGCTTGTACTGAAAGAGCTGCCAAGGACTACTTTCAGTCTGTGTTGAGCTGATTGCACTCCTGTCTGAGATGCTCCTACCGAGCTGTACAGCACTTTTCTGGCTGGGACTGGAGAGTCCAGCAAGATCCAAATGCAGGTTAGACTCCAAAACACACCTGTTATTCCACCATGCAATGCCAATACTGCAAAATAGAAATCATCTTGATCTTTCTCCTCTCCACTTCTTCCCCATAGGAGCAGATGTGTTTCAGGGTGAGGTATCAGACATGTTTTCACCTCATCCATTTGTACAGCACAGCAGATCTTTCTCCCACAGCATCTCTAAAAGGTGTTTCTTTCTTTAAACCCATCCCTCTCCTACAGTGGCAAAGACAGCTGGGAAACATGCTGCAAATTTCAGCCCAACTCCACCATTTCTTAAGAGTGTCCATCTTCCACATCACAGCTACAAGGATAGAATTTACCAAAGCACAGGCATTTACCCTTACAACTCCCCACCATTGCTTTCTTTCTTACAGAAGTAAAAACCTGGGTTGAACAAGTGAACTTTGTTCCTTTTGTATTCTGGCACAGCCACAGATAACAAACAATGGTCAATGCCAAACATTTCATGTCACCGACTTCTGCCTTGGTTTTTCTTTATGAAGCTTCATTACTGCCACCAGGAACAACCCGTGGGTCTGAGCAACATCCTCTCTAGAACCTCTCTTCCCACAGATCTCATTTCCACCTCTCTTAAGAGCTGTGCCATACCCCCCATCCTCCACACTCCCTCTATGGGATGCACTCACCTCAGCAGGTAGGAGAGGCAGCTCCATGGCAGCCTGCAGGGATGCAGGCAATGCAGCATCAGTTGAGAGTTGCACAGTGTATATTTGCATGGCTGCACCCTGCAGACAGTGCCTGTAAATCAGCACCCAATTGAATTTAAACTGCTGCCAAGGACCCTCCCTCAGCTGCTGCAGAACAGAATTCCTGATGTCCCTTATCCCACTAAACCAGTATCCTGCCTCCAATAATGTCCACCACTACTGGCATCAAAAGCATGCATGAAATATACACACACACATATATATAACTCCATGAAAAGCCCAGCTGGCATGCCATGGCATCAATTCATGCTTGCATCCTTCTAAGGAGCTGGACATACTTTCAGTCCCCCATTGAGCTTATTGAACTCTGGCCCTACAGAGCTGCACAGCAGTTTTCCAGCTTGGACTGGGGTCATAACCACCCAACCAGCACAAGAAACTCAGGCTAGAAACATGGACCAAGCTGGTCACACCCAAATACCCAGACCCCATAACATACCACTTACTCAGCCATGAAATTCCAGGAGTGGAAAATAGTCATCACCCTCCTGCTCATCTTGCCAAGAGTTTTATTACTGCTAGCAGCCAGGACACAGGACATAGGACTCCCTGAATCCATTCCCCAGGATCCCAGGGTGCTGAGATCACAACCAGAGGAGTCTGGCAGGCAGGACAGAAAGGAGCACTGAAGGGAGATAGATGCCCAGCAGCAGGGCTGCTACTACAGGGCAGATCCCTGCCAAGAGGGCCTGGCAGCCAACAGCTTCTGTGCTGTGGGGAGGGATGGAATGAGGTGTTCTCCACAGAATTGACAGAACACCTCATCTCTGTTCCACACACCTGCCATCCCTCATTTCTCCCTCCACACCCTGGCTTCAGACACAGGGTGGCAGGGAAAAGCACATTTCTCACAGACTGGAAGATGGGCACCATCCCAGGGAAAAGTTCTGTTAAAATCCAAGTACAAAAAAGGATGGGAAAATTATTTTACAGTGACATTGTTAATTTCATTTCAACTCTGCTGTAGCAAAAGAAAAATCACATTCAGGTTCTGAAAGGCAGGATGAGCAAGTGAGACAGAAGGAGACCTGGTCTACACCTTTAGGATCTTGAAGGTTTTTAAACAACCAGAGAGACTTACGCTTCTGTTCCTCAAAGCCAGAGAAGCTGAGATGAGCTGTCATTTCCAGGAGCTCTGCTCCCTCAGGCTTTCCATGACCTCAGCTGCCAGTGCATACACTCAGGGAGAGCTGGAGATAACCCAGTGTTGAGCACAAGAGCAGAAAGTAGCAACAGAAAGTAACAGAAAGTACAATATCCTCTCAGAAGGCTTAAGGAACAAGGATGATGAGGCCTTTTGGGTCAGTAATGGCAAACTGAGACACAGAAAAGCACAGCTACCCTTTTTGTTTTCCAAAGGCTGTCAATTTTTTTCTTTCTGAGCTTCTGCCTTAAACAGAAGGCACAAGAAGAACAGAGGGGCAGTGTGATTGCTTTATAAATGACCAAATTACCTGGGAATGCCAGACAGGATAGTCTGCCACAAATGGGTACACATGGTGATAGAGATGTCACACAAACAAACACACGTAAATACACATTTTCCTTCCATCCATAACCAACAGTTCAATGCATTCCTGAGATAAGAAGCCAAACTATGTAGAAGGAACAAGTGAATTTGCCAGTGGGATGACCTGGCTAGAAGAGACACAGCTTTCTAATCAACTCCCTCAGGGCTGTCTCAACAGCAAGGGACTTGCTGCCTTCTGTGCATGCGTGATGGAAACAGTTCAAGCCATGATACAACTTTTATTTGCTGGGAATAATAGGCCTGCTGGAAAGTTCCTATGAGGAAAGAGATCCCTTCATCAGCCACCTAGCATTTTTTCTTGACAAGGGAATGAATACCAGCAGCTTTCTTCCACCTCCTTATTGAAGAATGTATCACACCCAAAGAGAGAAACCTTTGGAGGCTGCACTGGAAGTAGCAAACAAAACCCCTTTAACACACTTGCCTTGAGTTAGGAGAAATAAAACCCCTTAAACTCTTACAATATGTACCACAAGAGGGACTAACCACCTCAGACTCCAGAATAAAATAGTGTTACACATGGGACATTATTTCAAGCACTCAGAAAAGGTGTTTTCTTATTGTTCCCTGAAGCCAGCATACAGCAGGGACTGCCAGGACTTTTACCAGGCAACTGGGGAAGTCATTCTCCTCCACTGCAGAAGCCACAGGACAATGAGCACAAGCAACAGTTTGGAAACATGCTTTCTGCAGAAATGCAGCATATGACCAGAAGTAAATACAGGCCAGGAACTCAAGGACACCACCAGCAAACCACAGAGCAAGGATGTGATCTGAGGTGAGTTACATGGAGGAACTCAAAAGCTGCCACCTCCTCCAGCCTGCAGCTCCAAGTTTCCAGCGAGGGCATCTGACACAGAAGTGCTGGCATGGCAGAGCAGCCGCAGCAAACCAGAGCCCAGGCCCACCTGTGCAAGCCAGCACTGTGCCTCTGACAGGGACATGTCACCAGATGTGTCACATAGAGCCTAAGTGATGCTGCCCCAGCTTCCAACAACCCACAGACTGGGAACCACCTGTCCTAGGCACACAAAATGCTTCAGAAACTATGAAAGCACTGAAACTTTTGCACTGACTTTTCTAGTTACCACGAGCTCAGCAAGAGCTCAGCCAAGCCAGGCACTCTGCTCCCTCCACCATGGACAGTCCTTTGGCAGCAATGAGAGTCACCCAGGAGGACTGGGATGGACATTTGTCTGATTCTGGCTCTTCAGCCTCCACAGTACCAGCTGGTAAGATCAGCCACCACACCAAAAGCTTCCCTAAGAACCTTAGCAATGGCCATGAAGGTCACAAAGGAAATGTACTTTCTCTAAAGGGACTTCCTTCAAAACTGTTTGAACAAAACTGCCTCTGATGGGTGATGCTATGTCTATCAACCCTTTTTCTATGAGGCACCACATGAACCCTCACAGAAAGCCAGGAAATGCTATGGGAGGACAAAGGAAGTGAAGCAGTGCAGAATTTAAGGGATGCTACAGAGTAGCCTGAAATAAAGACATATCTTCGCTAAAATTCAACAGGGTACTGCAACAAGTTGATTACAAAAGCCTCCAGGAAAAGTCAGACTTTAAAAAAAAATTACCGCAGTTTATGTTTTTCGTGAGAAGACAGGAAGAAGCAGCTACTTGTAAAGATTCCTCATGGCAAGCAACACCACGGTGCAGCAATTAGGGGAGCAAGATGCTCCCCATCTGATGCAGCTTCCAGAAAAAGAAGGGATCGGAACATCGCCTGTGTGGTAAACAAGGCTCGGTCTCTCCCTCCTCCGCCTCCAAGGGTCCTACAAGCCCATCGCAAAGGCCAACTCTTTATTTGTACTACAGGGAAATCTGACCGAACAAAGAGGGGTAATAATCGTCTCACAAGATTTACGGCAACATTCAGAACACCTTTACTAATTCCGCGGGCTGCGCGAAGTTTATGACACCACCCGCAACAGGTTAAAACACTTTTCTAAGGAAAAAGAAAGCAGCAAAGCATGCAGGGGCCGAGCCGCTGCGAAGCTGTGCAGTGCCATAGGGCGCTGGAGGGGAAGCAGAGCCGTGCTGCGGTAGGGCCGGGTCCCCGCGGGTGCCGGCAGGGTCAGGGAGCGCCGGGCCCGCTGCCTCACACACGGGCCCGGGGGCCGCGCTCTGCCCCGCTCTGCCCCGGGCCCGGCCCGGCCCCGCTCCTCAATCCCGCCGGTCCCCGCCGCCCCGTCCCGCCGGTGCCGCCATTTCGGGCGCTCCGCCTCACCCTCGGCCGCCGCTCCGCTCCGCGCCGCCGCACGCCCTGCTAACCCCCAAGAGCCCAGCAGGAAGACACCATCTTCAACCCTGGGGTTTGCCTTAGCTCCAGCTGCCGAGCTCAGAAACCTCATCCTTAGGGAATCAGCTTGTTTGCACTGGAGATGCGGTGCCAATAGAGCCTTGGGGATCGCTGTTGCACATGGCAGATTTGGCGGCAATAGTCCTGGCAGACCTGAGCCGGAGCACCTGGCAGCCACCCTGGGCACCTGACTTTGCAGTCCGGGCAGCCACCCACGGCCAACTCTTACCGTCCAGCGTTTGCACCCAATGGGAAACAAAGCCTGACCCTGGCAATTGGTTCATGCTTGGGATGACCTGGCAAAAGTTGCTTGGGAACACAGGACCAGCCCGCTATCCTCAGTTTATGACTGCTATCCTCAGTTTTTATGGAGATTTTTTCTACCTTGAGGAGACTTATTTTACCTGGTTGGGCCTTATTTTACCTGTAGTTATTTTCAGAAGTAGCATAATTTCAAGTGTCAGCTAATGAGCTAAGTGCCTACTAACAAAGCTCTGAACTGCAGGGCTGTGGGTCTATTGGTACTGAACAGGAGATTGTTAAACAGAGCATTTGAAGCTGTATTATGGGCTGTGATATATATTTATAATTGGAGATGAAGTACTTGGTCAATAGATATGTTTATAGTCTAAGCAATCAACAAGTAAAAAGATCATGAAAAGACACAAATAGAAGATAGTGACAGGACAAAAAACAATGTGTGAGTGACTACATGATCCCCGTAGCAGGAACTCATTAATTGTGTGTAAATGGAAATGTCTCTTGGAGTTCAGGCTGCTGGAATAAAGAAGGCAGTAGAAAACATCTCAAACCTTTGCAATTCCTGCATTTGTCCTGTGGAAAAGCTTTAAAATTAACACCGTGGCTTAATGCTCTCTTTTCAGCCCTGTTTTGGCTTTTCAAAGAGATGCTGTCAGCCTAATCCTCTTATGCTTACCCTTAGCATATTGACATGAAACAGACAAGTGAAAACAGAGCCGAGTGAGGTCCTTTTGCTGGCCTGCAGAGATTTGTGGGACCATGGCTACTTATCAGAGCAGCTGGGTTTTTGCTTTTGCCCCTACACCTGACTGTGTACACAGGTGCACTGCTGCATGTGCCAGGATAAGGCTGCCCAGGCTGTAAGAAGAGTACTTTCTTCTGATGTGATTCCAAAATACCTTACATATTATGTGCAAAAATTCATTTATTCACTAAGAGGCTGGAGCCAATCTGGTGAATGTATAAGCCCCCAGGCAGTCTTATTTTGCGTCCTCCCTCATCTTATGCCCCCTCAGGATATCCCATTATTTGCATTTATGCTGCAGTTTCCAGCAGTCACTTACAAAGGGTGGCTGCTCCCAGAACTTCCATTTAGAGGCAGGAGAGATTCTGACAAAAAAGGGGGATGTAGTAAAATGAAGAACTTTTTGGAAATTCTGGTTTCATTTAGGTCTGGTATCAGACAGGCTTGAAAAGCAGTCACATGCCCCTTGAGACTCTATCTGGGTCTTCCAACAGGACATTTAATTATTGTGCTGAGAGACAACAAAAGACCTTCCAGTAATAAACCTCACCCTGCTGCTTACCATTGTTCAAGCTCAGCCTGCTCAAATTCTGTGCCATTTTGTCATCCTTTAAACAAAAAGCCACCCTTTCCTGCTTACAAAAAATATATATTACAATTAACTACTTGTGCTATCAGTTTATAGCAGGGGAAATGAGTAATAATTTGTTTGGTCAAAACTGCAGAGTGATTAGTCCTGTAATGCATGAACATCCAGCTGGAGCCATGCCAGTGCACAAGAATTAAAAGCAGCCAAATAGCTAGCTCTAAGGAAAAGGATGCATGGCCTATGAATACAGGCAACAAGGTGAGAACCTGTTCTCTCCGAAAGCACTACACCCCCAGACGTTGGAGAAGTGTCTCCCCTTGCCCTGCCTTCCCTAATCATCTGGAGTCCGGCTTCCTAAGGGAGGTTAAAAAAGACTGGAGGTGAATTTCTCCTGAGCTGCCTCCAAGGCATGGGTTCCTGGTTAACTCTTTCCCTCTTTGTAAGACCCCCTGTGTACCACCACAGGGGACAGGCCACTTCCTGAGCAGTAAGAAGGGAAGGTCACACTAGGATCATCAGTGATTGAAGATGGGAGGCTGGATGCCCTGCAGCACCTGAAAAAAAGTCTCTCACCACAACCACTTGTAAGACAGTTTCTTTATTGCCTGTACTGTTTGCACACTGAAAAAACATTTAAGGTTGTACATTAAAAGAACTTGATGGTTCTTGCCATTGCAGTATGACAGCACTGATAAAGGTAATACACAGAACTAGCCCATATTTGTGTGACAGCTGTATTTCACACCTTTGACTGGGGTGTGTTGTGTACAGAGCGTGGGAGGTGCACGTTCAGAACACTTTAGCACGGATTTCCCTTCCCAAACGTCGCTTCTTGGAAACACGAGCAGTTCCCCTGGCACCATTGTAGGTCTTACTCCAGGCTCCACACCAGCTACCCTGGTTCCTTCAGGGCCTCTTGTAGCTTTCTGATTCCCAGTCTCTGGAAGGCATTAGTGCAGTTAAACAGTGTGAGCCACAGCCAGCCAACAGTAAGGACTGAGCAGGATCATACTACTTTTAGCTCTTCCTTTTACTCAGAAATCCTACTCTTCCAGAGAAAAACTTCCTCTTTCCTATCAGAAGGGCACCAGGAGGAACCATGGAAATTCTTTGTAATTCTGATGGTCTGTAGGTGACTTAGAGCACTTTTCCTGCCTGGGATTTTCCCAGCAAAACGTGTGCAATAAATAGACTTTCAGAGTAACCGCCCCATCCCAAGAGAGGAAAGACCATGGACAAGACCAGAGGAAAGACCATGGCTTTCCCTATGCCGCAAGGTTTAGGGGCTGCGTCACAGCTGCAGTATCACATCTTGTGCCTAAAATGCCAGAGTCACATACAAAAACAGCCTCGAGACAAAAGGGGAAAGGGCACTAACAAAAATCTCACTTAATCCCAAGGCTTTGAGAGCCACTGACCTGCAAACCAGAAAGCATCACGCTCCAGAAGCTCCATGCCCAGGACCACAGCATCTTTGCCGACAGGAGCACTTTGAGGACAGCTGCCACCTCTGTCCGTGCTCCTCCTTGCCCTGCTTTGCCCCATCCCTTAGTGACAAGAAGGCCCTTTCCCAATGGGAACAGGTTCAGTTCAGCCCCTTCTCAGCCCCTTCACCAGTGAAGCAAGGCTGTTGTTCAAAGTCTCTGAAAAAGGTATATTTCACACAGGCAGCTGCCTTGTGCTTCCAGCCCAGGGGCATTTGAAAGCACTCTGGAGGGATCTTTCATGACAGCGGGAAAGGCAGTTCTGAGTTTCTGGAGATTCTTCAGGAAAGGATAAGAGAATGGGAGGAAACAGGCAGCATTCAGCCTTAAAACAGGCTATATATGGCTCCCCTGGTTTGGACAGCACAGCTCCTGCAATAATGAATATGAATCAGCAGCACATGCCAGTGCCTGTGGGTCTCAGGGCAACTGTTCTGTGTTCTGTAAATATAGAATAGGACAGTGGAAAGGTCCACAAGGGTGACAAAGCAATGAAAGCCATTAGGATGACTCGTCCTATCCATTCATATTATAATCACATATGGAATCTATTAGCTACAATATTGACAAGTCCAACCAAATCCTGCAGTAAATCCAGATCCTGTAGGAAGTGGTGGAAGCATTCTCACTCACCACAGCAGACTCTCAGTTGAGCACTGCTGCTGCAGAACCAAGAGGAGATCCTTCTCTCTGAGACAGATGGATCACTACTTAGAGCTAGCCCAAATTTGAAATAATTTCTTTTTCTCTTACACAGAAATTCTATTTAATACAGATCCACTGTGTCCTCTGCTCTCTGCTGCTAAGCCACTTCTTTGCCAGAAAGAACAGGAGCAAGACTTCATCCCTTTACAGGGAACCAACATCTAGAGACAGAAGGCCCAGTCTGTGCTACTAGCTAAGACCAGCCAAATTCCCCCAAAGAAGCAGAGCCTTGAGATACCAGGGCTGCATACAGACTTGTGAAGTAGAGCAGTGCAGATAATATGTGCATTTTGGTCTGACTTATACCTCAGATTCACAGACTGGGAAAAGCTGCACCTTCCCCAAGTCTCTAGAGAGCTGATACCATCAAATTCAGCTTGCTTGAAAGGAACTCCCAGCTTCACGATACAGGATTGGCACATGTCTCTTGCTGACACGTTGGTGTGCTTTACGTGCAGCACCCCTTCCTCCTGCTGATATCCTCCAGCTGCAGGGCATTCTCCCTCTGCCTGTCTTCTTGTGCTGTCAGCAACCTGGAAAGAGCAGCACAGATCAAGAGCACAGCCTGGTTATGAGCTCTTCCTGCTAAGGCATTTGCCTCTGCCCTCTGCTCTCCACCAGCCATTTAGGATTTACATTCAGGACTGCAAGAAGTGACAGGCCCAAAGACTGGACTTCTCTGGAAGTTGGGCCAGATAAACCACATAGAGAGAATGAGCATGAATTTCCAGGGAACAGGGAAAGAAACTGGACTCATAAAAGGAGGGGGGACCATGGCTTAGTACCAGTGTGAGTGGCCTGTGCCTTGTTCCCAAGATCCCCCATTGATGTCAGAATCCTGGGTTGTTTGCTCCAGCTGACTGGGCCATCTTGGGCAGCACCATGGTAATGAAGCATGCTGAAGGCACGTGCTATGGGAGATGTGATTCACCTAGCTGATAAATCCTCCCGGTTAATGAACAGCTATGTGCTGCTGTGGCTTTAACAGAGATAATGCAGGAGGAGGTGAAGAGATAAAAGAAAACAAAAGGTTCGTTTTCTTGTGAGATTTGAAGTATTTTTTTCCAAAAACTACCTGTTTGGATTTTTTAACTTAAAATTTTAAAGCAAATTTCTTTCAGCTGAACAGTATCTTACCTCCTTTTAAAACTATTGCCACTGAAATAGCTCAGTCTGTACAGAGCTTATGAAGGTAGATAAAAAGAATGCTTAGAGCTGCATAAAGACTTCAAAATGAAAACACCAGCTTAAAATCTGGAACAGTATGCTAGGTTTTTGTGATGAAATATTAAATTAAACTCCTATTCTTGCAACAGCCAGTTCTAGCAGGTCAATCTTTCTGTGCTAAGAGTCCAGTCCACACTTGGTGCTCTCCAGGCACAAAAGACAAGGACCTGGAGTCAGGTCTCTTTTGGGATGTGACAGGAGGTCAGTCTCTGACACCCCCTTTTTCTTGCCCATTCCCCGGGAGAGCCCACACCAGTCACATCCAGCTGGAAAAGCATCCCAGGGTGACTGCTGCTGTTCACTAACCTGGCCATGTGCAGCATGGGCTCCATGATGTTGTAGCCAGTCATTGCACTGCACTCGTAGAACACAGCCTTGTACTCCTGCCAGAGAGCACAGCAAGCACCCACAGTGAGTGCCAGCTCTCCACCATCACCATTCACCCACAGCCTTGGGAGCTGGCCCACCCTCATCCCCAGGAACCCTGCCAAGAGCCACTGGAGTCAGGAAGGTGGCTGCTACCCTGCTGGGGTGCACCTGCTCACCAACCCAGGAGAAGGAGATGCTTTTTCAGCACTGGGGGCCAAGCCAGAGTGTCCAAAAGGGAGCACTGGGGGAGTTGTTTGGGAAGAGAAAACACCTGTCCAGGGTACTTTGATTCCCTTACCTTTTAGTTGTGAGTCCAGAAGGCGGGAAACACCTTTGAAACCCTGTTTCCCCCCACCCAGGGGCCAAGGTGCCAGCAGGCAGGCAGACAAGCGAGTGAGGATAGAGGCAGGATGATGTTGCATTAGGGAGCCCTCAAGTGGGAAATCAGCCATGCATGTTCCCCTCAGAAAGACTGTGATGAGGCATCAAGCCCCAAGAGAAATACACGAGCCTGCTCAAGGGCCATTGTCTGCTACATACAGGCCACCACCTCATCCTCCCTTGAACCAGAGGGACCTGGGTACATGCCCACATTGGAGAAACTGGGGATGGGAAGGAGAGGGAAGCTGCCATACTGGGAAATGGCTCCAAGAAGGGCTTTCTGCCAGCCAGACTGCCCTGCTCACAGCTGGAGAGTGGCTGCAGAGCAGGTCAAGCAGCAGAGCACTGAGTCACACCTTTGCCAGCCTTTCCCCCTCCATCCTGGGCACATTCCGGGGCTCTCTCTGCACAGCATCCAATTTATTTCCAAGCAGAAAAACCACAGCTCCATCCTCTATACCCTCCTGCAAAAGAAATAAAGATCCCTAGAGACATGGCCACTCAGAGCAGATCCTTCCAGCTCAAGCAAGCAAGACCTAGCAGGACCAGGCTCATTAGATCAATAAAGGGCCATTCATTCAATAGTCCCAGGGATTTGTGAAAGGAAGCTTGAACTAGAGAAACATTCCAAATGTTTGATGTGTTGAGTTAGGATGGTGAGAGAGGGGAGACAGGACATAAGTGCCTCTCAGGAAAATAAGAAGCCTAAAGAAAAGCAGCTTGCCCCATAGGCATTTTGGAATTTGTGATCTTCTTAATAAGCTCAGTAATTTTTGTATGTGCAGTACTGTGTCTAGTGTGCTGCACTAAACTCAATGATCCCTTGCTGAAAATCCACTGGCCAAGCAAGTTAAGCAACCTTCACCCCTTGTAAGCTGTCTGTAGGAACTGTTATTCCTAGGCAATTCCTAGAGCCCTTTGTTTCTGGTCAAACTCCCTATAGTTCCACTGGCTCACTAGAACATGGGCAGATAGTAAGAACAGGGCTCAAAGTTTTCTCCCCACTCAAGAGCCCTGGATGACATGAACCTGAACAGCTTCAAAACAAAATAAATACACAGATGGAGAGAGAAGAGAGAAACTGAAATATACAGATTTCATGTGGTTTGATTTTCTGTGCACTCAGTTTAACCTTCTTCCTGAAAGGAACCCCTGATTTTCAGAGGTTGGTGAGTTTTGAAAACCTTAGCATTTGATCTTTTAGAGTCCAAAGACATAAGTGGTTGTTTGTTGTTTATTTTTCCCCAACAGGCTTGTGGAAATTAACTATATTAGAATCCTCCAGCCTATACTTATTCATTCCACTGAGATCTTGGTTTTTTGAGACTCAGCACAATCAAAACCAAACTGTCCTTGAAAATTTCCCTTCACCTCTTGATCTACACACACCTAATTTAAATTATAAAAAGAGGTATTTTTGTATCCCCAATAAGATATAAGCCACAGATAAATGTGTAACACAGTGAATGTTTGGAAATAAAATACAGGGGAAACCAAAAAGTATTAATACATTATTACCAAGTTTTAAAATAAAAGAAGAAATAAAAAGGACCACCTCCCTTTCCTGTGCCAGACACCAGGAGATCTCCCTGTCTGAGCACAGGTGGGATGAGACCATGTTTAGGAGATGCACACAGTGCACATGGGCTGCTTATAAACCCACACTACTGTTTTGGCAGGTTCTGCCACAGAAACAGTCCTCCTTGATTTAATGGGTTACCACTGGCTTTGCTACCTTCAACACAAAACCTCTGGTTCCCAACTGACCACCACAGGCATCTGCTTTGACAATCCAGCTCACAAGGCCAATAGGACTCCCTGAGTGACACATGTTGCTTGCAGATGGACTGTTGTAGCTGGTGTGGAGCAAGGGAGCAGCAGCAGCGCTGGAGCCCAGGTCCTGCTCTCACCTGGATGCTGCTCATCCAGTTCCGCACCGCCAGGAAGGAGCACTCGGCCGTGACGTCGTACATCACCAGGATCCCGTCCGCCTTCCGGAAATACTGCTTGGTGATGCTCCGGAACCTGAGCCCAACACAACCAAAGCACCCTCAGAACCTCTGCTTGGTCTGGCATGATGTGTCCCTCAGGGCTGGGACACAGATCCCTGCACCTCTGAGACAGGCCAGGCAGCTGTGGGTAAGCAGGAATCTTGCCAAATGCATGGTGCTGAGAAAGCAAGAAAGAACACCTTTGCAGGTTGGGAAGAAAGAAGCAGAAGAATCTATTTGAGTGGGATAAGAAAAGGTAATTTCCTATTAAAAGGGAAACTGATGGAGAAGACATGATCTTTCTCTATAGTCTGGAAGAATCTGCAGACTAAGCTGTACCACAGTACAAACTAGGCATGCATAATGTCTGCCCCAGGGCTGCCAAAACAGCAATTAAGAATTCAGCATCAGTACAGTCTGTTTCCACTATCGAATCTATAAATCAATGCCATTATACATAAAAAATCAGGAGCTATACACAATTTCCAAGAAAAGCTCCTGCCAGATATCTAGTTTTTCCTGTCTGTACCATTTAAAACCACAGGCTTGTACTTAGTGAATAAATTCTAACCAAAGCCAACCAAACAACAAACCCAAACCTTAGAATCTGTAAGCACTTTGCGACAGAGCCATGGTATAATCACACTGATTGCAAACTGATGGAATTAACAATGTAATTTGGGAATTAGTAAATGTAACAAGAGTCCTGAGATCTCAGTAGAGAGCTGTGTATTTCCTGCACAGGATAACAAACTCTCCTATTGCAAGCCAAGAAAACCTACAGCTGTTATCCTCCTGTACTCATGAGATAGTTGCCTGAGGCTGTTCTTTCTCACTACAATAAGGACACAATATTCTGGCACCTACCCAACTGAGAAAGCACAGACTGTATCTTTGGCAGTCATAGTGCACCTCTGGAACTGCCAGCCAGGCGAGATGCTCCGAAGAAACATCATAGATATCATGCATCAGTCTCAGGGAAGTCACCAGGAGTTATCCTTGCATGCTCCAAGGGGTTCTTCCATCTCTTCCTTAGATATTTACACTTGGACACCTCTAGTTAATAGTAATTAATATTCCTCCAGATGAAGAAAAGTATTTTTCTTCTTCCCAGGTCTCCTATTTTGTATCAGCACTGAGCCAAGCTCTCTCTTGTGGGTACACATCTAAGACCTGCTAGTGCTGCAGGGGCCTGTGCTAAAGGTCCTTCTGCAGATACAATATCTTGCATTTGGCCTCTGCTGCAGTCTGGCCTCAATAAAATGTCACATTTTATGTCATAGCAACTCCCCTTACTGCTCAGTTTCAGCATCAAAATAACCACAGGAGTCCCCTCAGAAATAATTATTTCTTCAGCATGAAGCCTAATTTTGGAAGAGAGAGTTGCTTTTCAGTAGATACTCCTACTCAGTACATTCCCACCAGCTCTGCACGGTCTAGAGACAGACAGCATCATTGGCACAGTTTAGGATTAGAATATTCCCATGACCTTGGCTGCCCCCTGAAGGCCTGCCCCCATAACATATTTAGCTCAAAATACCCAATGCTTATTTTTGTCAGGCCCTTGAGGTTCATGGTCCTTTTGAAATAGCTTTTCATCTTAAGCTTCAAATTATATCCTACATAAAATGTAATTTACATGGAGGCAGTGTTGGGCCTTCATCTCTAGTAGCAGATGAGGGTGAAATGTGTCCTCTACTACTCTGATCCTCACCAAGACTGCTGGTCACATCTAGAGATATCCCATGCTTTTGATGGAGAACCAGTGTTCAGTGCCACAAAAAGCTGCACAATCCCTCTGCCAAGGATTATCACTTACACAAGTCTATCAGCAGAAGGGACAGTGAAAGGGGCCAATAACCTCACTGACAGAGTCCAGCAGGGTAGTTCAAATTGCCTTCCCCACAGATCATGCTATTCAGCTGGCTTTGACAGCTGAATCAGATCTGGGAAGGTTCACAATCCTTTCCACCCTTTGAACCCCATGACATACATCTATGGACAGACTGCTTGGAGCCACAAGCATGCAAGTCAGACACATGGAAAAATACTTTTCTGTCCACCCTCAGAGTGATCTCCCCAGGCCCTGCTTCACAGTCAGGGCTTCTAGAAATCCCTGGAACAGACCTTTGCTGCAGATTCAGTGCTGGAATAGCTGTCATGACCTCTCTGCTCTTTCTGAAGCTGACAGTTTTCCCAGAGACAGAAACTAGCTGCATGCACTGTTTCCCTTTCCTCCACTGAGCCTGGCAGGAATTGCTTACCTCTCTTGTCCAGCCGTATCCCACAGCTGTAAGGCAACCTGGGTGTTATCCACCATTAGACTCTTCACCTGATAATCGATACCTGTCAGGAAGGTGACAATGATTATGAGGTAGGATGGGGAGAGCAGCTTGCCATTACCATGGCCAGACCATCTCCACTTAATTCAGGGAAATTGCATGATTGATTCAATACTGGGAGAGGGACCATCTTTACCTCTAGCTGGGCTGTAATACAGGCAGAAAAAGCATTTGCCCAGGCTGCCTTTCCCACCTTCCTTACCCAGGTGAGCAAGCCACCCTGTTACTTACCAATGGTTGCATTGAGCTCAGCCAAGAACCTGTCATAGCAGAAGCGGTGGATGAAGGAACTCTTCCCAACACCAGAATTCCCTACAAACACCACTTTAAAGATGCGATCTGGGGAACAGCTGGCTGGTTCCAGTGCTTGGAGCTACAGTGGAAAAAACACACAAGGTTTTGAAGAGCCTGGCTGCAGGCAGTACTTTGATTTAGGGGTTGGACCCCTGCACTGTAAATCTGTGGAGCTGCAGTTTGATGGGCAGAGAGTCAGACCCTCAAGTCCCAGCAGGTGTTTGAGGAATAACCCCAGGTAACTGCACTCACCCTGCTTTCAGTGCCAACAGGCTGGGCTCGAGGAGGCAGAGGAGCAGCATCTAAGCCATCTGCCTTTTTTCTGCACTCAGAGTCACCCTTCAAAGTCATCTTAAACCACTCAGGATCTGCTGCCAAGGGCCACCTCTGCTCATCTCTGCTGCTCTCTCCAAAGCTTGTGTTGCCTCCTTCTGTCTTCATCCATACCCCGTTGCCTGGGAAGTATTTACAGTTCTTTCTGTTGGGTTCCTCCACTGCCACATCCACTGGGAAGGTGAAGGGAAGGTCCGCAGAGGCCAGTTGTCTGTATTAAAGTCCACAGGCAGCACAGATAGGGTGGGAGGGGGTGAGGAGATAGGGAAAGGAGGAGGTTGCAAATTCCCAACTAACCAATGCAATCCAATTAGTGTATATGAAGCTCTTGCAGGAACTCTGTATTTCCTCCTCACACTCCCTGTGACTAAAGCATCAGTGGCTCCCCTAGGGAAAGAGAGAGTTCACCAGAGCTGTGCTGTACTCATATGTCCTGAGAAATATTTCATTAATTTTAGTAAAAATTGCCACTTTGGTTTTTCAAGAATTCTTTGCCTACCACTTTCCCCAGTAGTGAAAAAATGAGGTAAAACATACAGAACAAGAGCCCCTTTAAAAAAAAAAAAAAAAATATATATATATATAAAGAAGAAATAAATACCCCTGTATTTTTGTTACTAAATATCATACAAAAAGACATAACAGACTGTACCCACACAAGAGCAGCCTGATGCACTGGGGGCAGAGCTGATGTGGTAGTTAGAGGAACAACCTTCAAAAGAACACCTAAAATAACCAATTTAAACTACTAGAATCCAAAGAGCAAGGCAGCATCACTGGTTTTCTATAGTTAAAGAACTAGAGAAAGAGTGAGAACACCTAGAATTAGGCTGAAGATATTGATCCACCACAGATGTGTCCATTGCTTTCACTGCTCAGCAGACTGCAAGTGGAAACAAATTTGACTACAGTCAGTCTCTTCAGAGGCAGGACATTCCACCCTGCTCTGCAACATTTTTCTCTTTCTATTAGTGCAGGAATCCAGAAAATTCTCTTTTCTCACTCCAGCAAGTACACTTCATCTGCATTGCAAAATTCACCTGCTGCCATGCCTACACTTTTTTCTATGAAAGGGAGCTCACATTCCTGGTTGCCCTTCCTGCATTTGCCCCAAAAGCCAGTCCAGAGTCAGGCTAGCTAGAACTCTCAAAAATGGGCACATACTCTCAGGCCCTTGGCAATGATCCCCATCTCCCAGGGCTGGCAAAATCACGCAATGAGGGGTCTCAAGACCCTCTTTAGTGGGAGCAAAGGGACAAACAAAACTCTGAACAGTGACCCCAGATCTAATGGATTTCTTTTCATGTTTCTCAAGCAACGTGATGTGACACAGCACTGGGACAGAGACAGGGTCAACAACTACTTTCCTTCTCTCATCACCTTCATTGCCAAACTTCTCCAGCTGTTAAACGTTTCCAGAAGGTTTATTCCAGTAGCAGCTAGAAGCATCTTTGCAAGAAATAATTGGGGAAGAAGATGGGAGAATTTGGTTATCTGATTCAATGGATAGAATGTGCCAGTCACACATAACCATGAAAGCTCTGCCTCAGAGCTCTGGGCTCAAGAATCAGCCCTCCTCCACAGTCTACCATAAGTCCATGAGCCAAGGAGTCTTGAGCTAAATCCTTAAATGCTACTATCAGAATTGCAAGCATTAAGGGTGAGTTGAAGCTGGAAGAAACTGTGCCTAGACTTATGTCTCTGGCTAGCACCAGGAAAAACTGGGGAACAATGGAACTTTGCAGAGACCTGGTAAGAAGCAGGGGAGCGCGCTTCTTTTAAAACCTGTTTGGGGCCAGCAGTTGCAGGTGAGATCCAGCTCCAAGCCAGGTCACTGTATATTTTGCATGTAGAGTGAAAAAACAAAAGGCCTTGGCCACACAGATGTGCTGCCTGTCCTGGCTGAAGGACCTGGTGTGCCAGGTGAGCATCTGCATAGGTGTAGAGGGAGATGAGCAGGATGAACCCACCTGGAGCCAGGCCCTCTCCTCGAGGCTTTCAGCTGCCAGAAAGAACCCAAGCCTTGTGCAATTTCTGCCCTCTCCCATGCCCCAGGGATATGGACTCTGGCATGAGGCACCGGTGGACAGGATTTGTGCCTGAGGATGAACTGGCACTCTTGGCAATTGATCCAGTCCTTTCAAGAGAGCTCTCTGACTCAGAGGCAGCCTTTGTGACTCCCATCCCATTAACAGTCCCAGACCTTCTGGTTGATATTTAGATTTCTCCCCCATTGCTGCAGGCAGAAGCAGCTACAGGGCCACCTCCCTGTGGAAATCAGTGAACAGTATCCTCAGCTTCATGCTGAGCCAACGCCACCTGATGCCAAGAGACAGCTAGAGCCACAAAAAAGCTGCATCCCACCACGCTCCCAAAACCAGCCAGCACCAAGATGGGAGAACCAGACACAGGGAACAGCTTGACTGACAGGGTACTGCAGGGACTGACACCATGGACACGACACAGACACCCATCTAACCGTTTGACAGGCTTGTCCTCCAGCAGGTAAGTGCCTAGCACTGACCCTTTCTTCAACAGGGGCTTTTTGTTCTGAGGCACCTGGAAGTTGAAGAGAGAAGGAATGAAGAATGTGATTACAGCCCCAGTTCAACCACTCCCCACCTCTGTAGAGCACTTTGGGGAGGCAAGGCTGGAGCCCTGGCAGCCTCACATCATGCAGTGGTAGTGCCTCACTGGAAGGCTCAAAGAGGTGAGCAAAGGGCTTGCTTTTCTCAGTTCAAATAATTTAATTCCTGCAAGAAGCCATTGCTGTTGCTGCTTTCTCCTTCACTTTAAAATCCATCAAAGTGGTGACGTCCCAAACTGAATTTTCCTCTAGCCAGCCAGAGTTTTTATTTCTGTGGCTTGTTCTCCACTTGGTCTCACAGCTGAATCTCTTTTCCTCACCTGCCTCTTTCTTATGTGGATGTTTTGTGGGACAGACCACTTGCCCCTTCCTCAGAAGAAACTAGTACCCTTCCTCGACCTGTACTCACCTAGAGCTGCCCATGAACCACAGGAAAGGAAGGAGGCAGCTCAGGAAAGGGTGATGTGCATGCTCTGCCTTACACCAACATCCCTCTCTATGCTTTCCTCCTGCTTACCACAGACACTGAACACTTCCTACAGCCACTATTTACCAGCTCCTCAGAGAAGGAGAAAGCAGGACAACATCTCTCCCAACCCTCTTCCCCCCCCATACAGCAGCTTTGCCATTCCCAGCAGAGTCACTGCTCTGGCCACGCACACAAGATGTGAAGTGAGAGACAGCATGGAAAGGTGCCCATCACATCAGCACTGGGGGAGTATCCCAAGAATACTGGGAGATGTACTCAGTCTGCAAATCTGAAGATTTCTAACACGTCCTTACAAGTTATTTCTGGGGGAAAGGTGGAGGAAGAAGGGTTTGCAGTCTCACAGCAGTTTTGAACTGACCAAATGCCTGCAGGCAGCTCTGGACAGGCCTTTCTTCATGCTTTTCACAGCCTGGACTACAAAAATTATTTCTTCAATAACCCTTACTGAAGACTTATTTTAAAAGGAAAAAAAATTAAGAAGCTGTTCTGTTGGGCAGAACTTCCAGACCACTTTTAATGCAGTGCAGTCTGACAAAAGGAGACACTCTGGACTCCATAGAGGGCCTGACCCAACTAGGAACTTTGTGGGGGAAAAAAAACCAAAACATTTTTTACACATAAAACTGATATTCAAGAGAACCTCCAGCAACAAAACAATCCAGCACTGAGAGGCTCACAATTGTGGAACACAAATCTTCCAAGGCAAAGATCCCCAAGTGCATAACAACACTCCAGTCAACATTGCCAGGCTGTGGTACAGACTACCAGTGGTTCTCCAGCAGGTACAGAAGGGGAAGTTTTCAGTGTTTGAGCAGCTTCACTCAAGGGCACCCTCTAGCCACACAGAAAGAAGGAAATTGTGTTATAGGCCACTGGAGCTGAGTCCCAACCTTCAAGTCACCTGCAAAGCAAAAGACTCCCCTACAATCTGCTCTGCCACCACCTTACCTGGAGAGGGAACAGCCTGCACAGCACATACTTGGGTAAGAAAGGAGGAACAATGGGCATGTTTTGCCATTGGTTCTGCCATGCTTTATTGGCCTGCTAGGTTTGTGTAACATTTGTCTTTTCACCAGGATGATAAAGGGATAGATGCGACATCATAGCTGTGTAAAACATGATGACAAGGATTCCACAACAGCACACGTACAAGCATTTTGAATGGGAAAGATTCTGGTTTACCAGTGAAATAAAAATACATGTCAAATGTAGTCAAAGTACCAAAACACTCTTCACAATGAACAGACATGAAATTTGCTCTGAAAACATAAAGCATGCAAGCATAACTCCATAGTCAGATGGATCATGGGTGTGAAACTGAACCTGCAACCCCTGGGTCTTAAATATACCCATCAGTGGTTTGCACATAGACAGAAATAGCCAGTATCTGTGACCCAGCCTCTCTTGCCTGGGACAAGAGAGTGCCCCACAGTGCAGTGGGGCCAGGGTCTGCCCACCATGGCAAGGCCAGAAACTCTTATGAAGAGCAAGGTATTAAGCTGGGAACTGAGAAGAGCCAAGGAGCAGTGACTGGGTTGCTACCAGCCACATACAGCCCAACTCCTCCTTCCAACCACTTCAAAATCTTTGCTAAGAAAGAACCTCTATTCAGCACACTTTCATTTCACAGAAATAACTCTTCCCAGCACTAAGAGAGGGTATTAAGGCCTTGGGTTTCTTTTTAGCCTGTAAAAGCACTGATTGTCTCTGGCAGAGAGTGTCTGGCACACTAGGGATCCCCATCAGAAGGCTGGGCTCTCCATTTTGCTTCTGCATGGAAGTATTGCCATTTTCTCTCCCCCTTACTGTGAGAGAGACTGGGGAGCAGACCTTCTGCAGGTATGCATATGATGATAGCAGCATCTCTGCTAGCCCTTGGAGCCCTGCTTCCCTGTGGACTGAAATGAGAGCAGCCAAAGAAAAAAACCTTACTCCAGTACAGGCTTCAACTGCCCAGCAAGACACAGCCTTGCCAGATGAGCAATGGTGGTAGGAGGAGTTCACCCTGTGCCTCATTCCCTACTGCCAGTGCCGGGGGAAGGGAGAAAGCAGCCTCCCTCTGTGCTGTGACTCTCTCTGCTGGGCTCTCTCTTGGGTCCACCTGCAGCAACAGGTCTTAGCAGGGGAGCAGGAGAAGAGAACAGAGGAGAAGCAGACAAGCTTTGCAGACACAGAGGTACAGATCTGAGCTGTGGTCTCCACAGGCCACCCACAGGAACCCACAAGCTGATGAAGCACAACACATGGAAAGAGGGGAATAAACCATTTTCTTTGCCTGCTTGCACTGGACTCTGCTACAGCTTTTCCAAGAGGGAGCAGGAAGCTCTGGTGTATGTCCACATAGTTAGCAGCATTAAAAATGAAGAGGGAAGAAAAAAAAAAACCTTCCAGATTTTAGAAACACACCTCTATCCAAAATAGTTACTGACATAATTTTATATCAATAAAGCTCTCCAGGACCTCTCCACTTGGAGAACTCCAACCTCTGGGTTGAGCAAGGCATTTTGTCTCCTATATGGGCACAATCCCTGTGTTTCCTTCCAGAGTCCTTTACACACCAGTCAGGAAGGCTCTCACAGCCTTTCCTCCCTGCATGTCACCTACTTCCAGATCTTCAGGTAGAGCATGATGGCAGAGCAGGCAAAAACATGGTGGCAGGGATGGGCAGAGCAGCTGTGTAAGTGACATTTGGGAACACAAAAACTTTTTAATGAAAAAATAATAAGAATTAAAAATAGATCACATGTCTGTGCTTATCTAGGCGACTGGGAAAGGCCAGAGGTTGGCAGTTCCAGATGAGAGAGATCCTGCTTTCTCCTAATTCTCTGATACAAGGCTCACTGCTGCACCCAGCAGTGTTCACAGGAATGGGGAACTCCCCAGAGGAACCTCTGAAAACATCTGCTACTCAGATGCTACTGAGAAATAAACTCAGGGTGTCAGAAAAACTCCAAAACCTTCCTGTGCCACTCCACGCCCAGTCAGCCAGCAGCACATCTGAGAATCCATCTTCTTCCTCACCACCCAGCTCCAGGATGCATCCAGCTTCTCTCCCCTCCTTGCATGTGCCCAGTGCCTGGCACAACACACAGAGCCCACATGTGCAGCAGGCAGCAGCCACTGCAGCCCTGCACAGGGCTGTGCGACAGTCCCCAGCCAGCATGCCTTGGGTTAAACCCAGGCAGCTGGCAGCAGCAACCAGCAGAGCTTGCCTCCAGCACGGACACAGAGCTGCTGCAAAGTCTGTATTAAGCACAACACCAGGCCCTGAGAGCTCTTGTCATTGTCCCCCGTGGAAGTGACAGGCCCCCGAGTGGTGACAGCAACAGCAGCAGATGAAAGGAGGGTGGTTGGGAATTAAGGTTTTCTTTCTTAGACTAACCAGCTTCTTGGCTTCAAAAGCATCTCGCTCATCTCGAAGTTTCTTGTTCATTTCTCTGCTCCAAAGGAAGACACAGGAAAGACATAATGAGATGCTTGCCAAAAATTAAGTAAACCCCAACATTTGAAAGTGAGAACAGAGAGCTTGGGAACAGAGATAAAGATGTTGTTTATAGCCAGACATGTATCCCAGCTGAAGTCATGGGTTCTACATGGTTGCCTTAGCCAGCAGGAAAGACTAAATTCCTCCAGAGGAGGGATTACCTCGTGAAATAACATAGCCTGCAATGTGCCAGATCTGGCACAACTTTGTCTGGACCTAGAAAAACAAGCAGAGTCTAAACACTGCTTGAATACAATCCTGTAGCTTTCCATGGGAAAAATGAGCACAGTGCTGAAACCTCAGCCCTCTACAGACATAAGAGGTCAGCATTTCCCTCCAGCCTACACCAGTTCTCACCTGAGGAGCTCCAGCTGCCGAAGAAGGCTTTGTTTCTCTTTCTGCATGTTCTTGGAGACTCTAAACACATCCCTGGGCAAAAGGTATTTTAAAATAAGGGGAAATAAATTAATGGGAGAGAAAATACAAACATCCCTCTCTCAGGGGGGCTCATGGTATTCTCAAAGACAAGGGTCTGCCTTATGCTAGGAGAATTCAGAGGAAGCAGCACTATTCTGGGAGCTGGGATGGTTGGGTTTTACCAGAGCTCTCCTGCTCTCCTCCAACATAAGAGCAGGCATCTCATCCTCTCCACTTCCTCAGCTGCTAGAAATGGGAAGGATGCTTGCTGCATCTGGATCTGAAACCTCTCAGTATAGTTATAGGTATTATATATATATTATTTATATAGGTATTAGATTTAATCCAGAAATGGGAACAGAATTTATTAGAAGAGGATCTTTAAAGAAAGCATTATACAGGGGATGGTGAACTGGAAAATACACGAAGAAGCTTCCTTTAGACTGAGGAACATCTGTATTTTTGTACTGATTTTCTAGAACATATTCCTTTCCCACAAAAGGTAGGCAAGAGGTAGCATTATCACTCTCTGTTTAGGCCCATAAGACCATTGGGATGTTTCTTCTTTTCCTCAAAAAGAGACAGGCAATCTTCTAATGAGACCATGGCTCCTAACTTGGGATACTTTTCTTTAACTGCTTACCCACCTTTCCTTCTCAATCCATGTCTTTGCCCTAACATCCCCCCTTTCCTGTTTTTTCCCACCTGTCCTTCTGCTCTTGCTCAAGCTGAGCTTCTTTCTGGAGCTTCTGTAATTGCCCCTTCACTGCCTCTAGCTCCCATTTGCTTTTCTCCAGCTCTTCCAGCAGGTTTTCATTCAGGTGTCGGAGCCTTTCGTTCTGCACGCGGGTCTCCAGCTGCTCCGAGTTCAGCGACTGCAGCTGATGTTCCAGCTGCAGTGGGAGAGGAGGAAGAGGAGGGGTTAAACACAGAAGAAGGGTTTTGTGCTATCACCACAACTGTAAAAACAGGCTGAAAAAGCAGATGTAAACAATGAGGCAGAAGGGTGAAGTGGAAGGAATTCTCTCTCATCATGCCAGCATTGGGGAACTAAGCAATGCAATTAGGCACAGCTGAGGAAGTGCTTCAGGCAGCATGAGGAGCCTGATGCTGTCAGGCATTGTAGGACTCAGAGTGCAAATGGGGGTCAAAGGAGGACTGGAAAAATTTGGGTGGAAGCTGGGTTGTCTCTGTCAGGACTTATTAAGCAGAGTTGTTGAAATGCATCCTCTAGTTTCAGGGACTCCTGAGCCCATGGCAACTGAAAGGAGGATATATTGAGGTGCTAGGAACATCTCACACTACACCTGGAAAGTGGGTGGCCTTTACTACTGCTAGAGACAGGACCTTGGGCTACAGACGTCATTTAAATGCCCCAGCACAACTAACAAACCTGATTTAGGAAATTCAAAGCCTGCTGCCATGTACTCAGCCAGTGACTCAATTCCTTACAAATGGCTGGCATAGTCTGGGAAAGAGTCACAGACAGATGCAGCCCCAAAGCTGCCCATCTCAGATGACAAGGAGGGCATTCCAAGAGGGATCATAGGGACACTCTAGTATCCAGCCAGCCACACCAGCTAACCAGGGCCCTCTGCTGAAGCTGCTCCTACACAGAAACTGCAATACCCATTTGAGAACTTATAGCCCAAAATAAAAGCATGCAATCCATGTTTATAACTAGAGAGAAACACCAGGAATCAGGTCTGATCAGGGTAGCAGGTGGCAGAGTCAGCCTCCACATTTACACCTTCAGCTTGCCTTTTCTCTCAGCCTACTTTCTCCCCCTCTCAAAAGAAAAACAAAGCAACACACCATGGCAGAAGATAAAATGCTTTTTTTCTTGCTATCCCCCTCTCTGCCAGCACACGTGCACAAGTGTCAAGAGCAGGAATTAATAGATGTGACCTTCCCTGGGTTCCTTGAAACACAACCCTCACCTCTCTCCTCACTGAGGAAGGGCAAGCCACACCCAGCTTTGCCTGGAGTCCTCCAGTCCTGTGGGCACTGGGGAATATTTCAGCATGACTACATATGCTCAGCAGTGGAGTTTAGACTGAAAACCAGCAACCCTTGCTAACAGCCTTCAGATCTGTCAGTAAGCCAAGGAACCGACTTTAAATAGAGCACACCTGCCCCTCCCTAAAAAACCTCCATCACACAAAACTCTCCAGTTTATGAGGTCTGCCCTTGGAAGCAATGCTGTGGAACAGCACCATCACAGTACTGGTCTTAGGCCACAAGAGGGACCCGATTATCCACACAGCTCAGTACAAGCCTCAGAGTTAAGAGCGCCAGAACTATTTGAGTACCAGTAAGTGTCCATGCAGCCCAAGTATTCTGCCCTGATCCTCAGCAAGAGCAGATGCTACCTAGAAAGAGCATTCTTGAGCTCCTAATTATGGTCCATTTCCCTCATATACCCTTCCCATCTACTAGAGATGCTAAGGCCACATCTCTGACTATTCCTTTCAATGAATATTTGCAAGCCTATTGTCTATTTGTTTGTCCGATTAATTTTTGAACTGCTGATATTGTCTGCTTCTTGGGGCCAGAAGTCCAGCACTAATCTTTGTATAAAGTGTGTTCTTCTAAATAAAATTCATACTGGTCTCACTGAGCGTCTCTCACCTTTGCTGTTGCAAATAACAGCTTTGGGGAATAACAGCTTTGTGTGGATCTTATCCATCACTTTTCTGAGTTCATAAAGCTCACATGTATCTTCCCTCAGTCTCCTTCTCTCCAAAACCTAGAAGTCTAGACTTTCCTGGTTTCTCTTCCTAAGGCAAATTTTCCATTTTCTTAATAATATTAGCACTCTGTACCTTCATACTCGAGAAGGACACAGTCTAATTACAGACAAGAACTGCACACACTGAGACACATCAAAGATGTGGGCAGCAGGAAAAACATTCCTCTATCTTATTCTCAATATCCTTCCTGATGGCACCTCAGTTGTACTGGCTTTTCCAGCTGTTGGACAGTGAGCTGGTGATTTCAGAGAAGTGCTGTTTCATCCTACATTACAGCTAGGTATCCAACTGGGATACCCACCCCCCATTCTCCAGCATCTTGCAGGTACCTCCCATGACTTGTTTCTGTGGGGTCACATCTCAGTTCTTCAGACACCAAAGAAAAAGCCACCTGGAATGGACCATCCCATACAAATGCCCATGCTGGGGATGGCAGGCTAAAGGAAAGCTTGTGGTTTGATCTTTTATGTGACTGATTAATCAACATGTCATCAAGTGCCCAAATACAAGTACACAATATATACCTTTTTAAGTGTCACAGAGCTGTTCACTACAGGTCATTTTGGAGTAGCCAGAATACAAAAACTAGAGAAATCTGGCTCTGTTATGTCCATACAGATCTTCCTTACACACCACAATGAGCTCCAAACTCACAACTTTCAAATTTTTACCCCATCCTCCTTGCCTGCATTGTAAAACTGAAAGAAAGATTGTGCCAAGAGAACACAAAGCAAAAAAATGTATGAACAAAACATTCACAGAACAGCATTACAGCTGAAGACAAACCAATTATTTGACGAACCATCTCAAAACCTTCAGAGACAGGACGACTTCACTAGCTAGAGCCAAATTATCTAGTGCCAAACCCTCAGCATCTGAACACCATTTTCCATCAGAAAACGCCTGAGCAGAAAGAGAGCAGAGGAGGATGTGCTTTGTTAGAAAGGATTTGGATGCCATTACCTTCTTCTGGCGGTAGAGGATTTTCTCCAGCTCCTGCTCTTTGTTGTGCAGTTCCTTCTGGAGCAGGTTACTCCTGTCATGCTTCAGTGCTTCCTGCAGAGGTAAAGATACACAGCTGTGCACAACACCCAGCACAGTAAGAGCTGTTCCTTGGCCAGAAGAGCCACCACCTCTCCTTCAGAACAAAGGAAGGTTGCCCTCAAGCCAAGAGAGAGAGAGAGAAGGTACCTGGCAGACCAGCTTTTCCCTTTCTGCTTTGATCTGTTGTTCCATTTCTTCATAAAGGCACCTGACTTCTCGATCATGATCTGACTCCTTCCTACAAAACACAGGTGCATACAGGTCAGGAGAGAAAAAGACACCACAGAAAGGAAAGAGGAGCGTGGAAACAGATTCCTACTAACAGCTGGGTGGCACTGAGTGGGATTTTAACCAGACTAAATGTTATGGGTGAGCACTGCTGCAGAGCAAACCTATGGAAAACATACCAAGACAGAGTCATTTTATTATAGCAAGAAATATCTTTTTTACTTGTGCATCCTGTAACCCAGTCTCTCCTTGCATCTGAGGCAGGATCCAAGCATCAACTGGCTCCTGACAGCAAATGGCCATGATGTTCTCCTTACCTCTTCAATGCTTGTTCCATAGACTCCTTCTCATGATTCACCTCCTTTATGTATGATGAAACACGCAACAGAAACTCTTCAAAATTGGATAAGAGCTCTGGACGCTCCTTTCGTAGGCGAGCCCAGAGCTCCCGAATCTCATGTGGGCTGGAGCAAGCGTACAAGAGAGAAGGAAAGCAAGAGAGTTATTGTGCCATCACCTTATGGACTGCTATTCCAACTCCAACATGCACTCAGGACAAACTGCCATTCTCCTGTGATGATCTCTGTTACACCATTACAGCAGAGAGGGAAATTGGACAGTGACAGAGCATGCATGTGGAGTGGGATCTATTGTGAGGCCAAAATAAAGGAAGTCATGTGAAAGAAGAAAAGAAAAATAATCTAGGAAGCAAACATGGAATGATTGCTTTTCCAAGTATTCATCGATCACACATTTGGTGTCTACATCAAGACTTGGAGAAATGAATATTCAGCAAATTTGCTGTGTGTTATGGTCAAACTGCTATAGCACACAGAGTTTAGTACACATCACACGTCACTGGTGTTTTTCTTACACTCAGACTGTACTGGTGGCTGCTACAGTCCTCATTTTTTTTTTACAGGTTTGGAAACCGAGGCACAAAAGAAGATGCAAATTTGCTGAAGTGTCACATCAGAATAACAATGGAGGAAGCCCTGGAAAAGCAAAGACGTCTTTTTCTAAACCTGCAATAACAATTACACTGTTTTGACATTTAATTCATTGCAACATGATCTTACAAACTTCATTCCCAAAATGTCTTGTAAGCCTGCAGACATCACTTCATGTTTCTTTTTAGGGAAAAGCTTTTTAAATCATGAAAATCATGAAACACTCTGGAAAAACTGCCTTGAAAGATACAAAATAATTATACCTATAGTCAGTATCCAAACAGCTATTTTTCTTTGCCTATATATTTGTGTCCCTTAGTATTCTAAGCAAAGCAAAACAAACAAACCAAAAAGCTTTTGATTTCCTCTGCCTGTATTGCATGACAGCCTTCTTTTCCTGTCCCAAGTTTAAACAGCTATAGCACTTCATCAGATCCCCATATTTGAAATAAAAGAATATATTGAGTCCTGTTAGGAAATGAAACCACTTGTTTCTAGAGAAAGCAGTGAAAATATTTCAGATTCCTGTTCTCACCCCAATTAGCTTCTGTTTGATATTACTGCTTTACAACAGCTGTTTTGGCACAAAGATATGACATGAAGTAGCTACTGAACTCATTGCATAAAACTGCCAGTAAGTGGTCAAAATAAAACACGAGACAATTCCACTTTGGGACTTCTGCTTCTCAAAGCAGAGTCATAAACAGTAGACTGTTTTCCCAGAATGGTAATATGGCCTTTCACAGTGTCTGTTTTGGCCTGTTTTTTGAAGCTTAACAGCTTTCCAGATTCTTTTCCAAACATAAGTTGTTTATCACTAAAACATGCAGGTGCTTTGTATCACAACAAAAATAAGGAAAAAAAAGTCAGTTTTGTGATAGATGTGCCTCTGAAAGCAGCAAACTCCATCACTCTCAGCTTCTGTCTCCAATCCTGTCCACCTCTTTTTCTAACCTGGACAGCTCCTTGCAAAATGGCAACACAGTTGGAGTACAAAGCCTGAAAAGAAGGACAGTGCAGATGCAGTTGGGCACCCCAGGCCCTGCAGGTGTGCATCTGTAAGAACCAGTTCATAACGCCTCATGTTGGAAAGCCTAAAAAAAGGCTGGATGACACTGGGGCCAGCAGACTCTATTGGGGCTACATGCAAGGGCATTAATACCAAGTTTCAAGGCTCACAGGAGCACCCCTTTGCACAGTTTTCATATTCTTCAAGATCAGCACAGTCCCAAGCAGCTCCTCAAACACAGATCCTTAAGAGACTCTTAGAACTGATTGTCTGAAAATATGTGAACAGTCACACACCATTCTGGAACAGAGAGCACACATCCTCCTTACCTCATCTAACCCTCACATGCTTCTTTTCATTTGCTGCTTGTGCTGGACTTGAATGCCACCAGCTGTTCCATTTTACAGCTGTGTTATGAACTTGAATTTGGGAAATTGTGAAAAGCACTGAGCTAAAAGTATTTGGTACCTGATGAGAAAACCCAGACCATGCTGCATTTGTTACCAAGCATATGAAAATCCAAGGCAGCAGTACAGAGAGCACAAGCAGTGCTTCAGAGAACAAGCAGGTTGGTTCAGCTTTTTGGTCTTTTCTGGTACTTTGAAGTTTGGGTACTGCAAGATCAAAATAGGGTAGAAGCAATGACATGCGACTCCTCTACTTACTCTTCAAACAACTGGGCTGCTCCAAGCTGCTCCATCATGGAACAGAATCGTTTCTCTTCATCATCATCATCTGCAGGGTCCAAGTCATCTGACCAACCTGACTCAAAGGTCTCCTCATGTCTGGAGTGATCCATTCTCCCAGCCCCTTGACACAGTTCAATGCCTATTAACTTTCCTGGTGGAAGGTGAAGAGAAGAAGAATAAATAAAGTCAAATTGGATGTCACTGAATAAGCTGCTGTTTACATGGCAGCCTGACAGAGCTCCAGGAGAAGCCTGGTGCATGCTGTGGCTGTAGGACACAGCTCCTGGTCGGTGAAGAGCCTCTGTTCTGACGTCCCGAGTGATGTCAGTGTCCGTTCCACAGCGCTGGGACTGAGCCTGGCTCCCAGCCCAGCCACAGGCTGCCAGGGCTCTGCTCACATGTGTGCAGATGAGCCCCCACCCACGGCCTTGGGCTGCCAGCACGGAAAGCGCGGCATGAGGTCACTGCACTCCCACAGAGCTCCGGCTCCAGCCGCCAGTGATCCCACACGCTCTCTCCGGGACTGTGTGCTCCATGCTGCAGTGCCTCAGCTTAAAACATGCAGAGGAGGGGCTCCTTAGCCCTCCCTCCTCATCTGCTCCTGTTCTGAGTCAAGCCCTGCACAGCAAGGACTGCCTCTTGCTAGCATTGTGTAGAACAGAATGAACTCGCCCTCCAAGCACCTCCTCCTGCCCTGTCCCACGTACAGATGGCTTCCAGCTATCTGGATTCTGTTTCATGCTGGGACACTAATGCCACGAGAACCTCCTGCTATGCAAGGCATGTGACAAATACTGGTGCTGGGAACAAATCCTTCTCAAAGAAACAAATCAAGCAATCCTATCCAAAACACAGCCCCTCATCTGTATACAGAGGTCAGGCCTTCAGCAGCAGCTACTCATCCTTTCCAAAATACATCTGCTTGGTTCAAAAGGCAGAAATGACATCCCAACTACAAGACTAGGAGTCAAGGATGTTCACAGAGCACACATGAGAACATGAAGCTACTCTAAGGTGAAAAACATCCATCGTTATGACACTTCAAAGGACTCAACTTTACCTCTTCTACCTCCATAAATCCAGAATTTAGCTGCCTCTCTCCCACTCTTAAAATGTGCTGTAAAAAAACTTGCAATGTGGAGGTCCAGGCCCTACTTAGTTAAAATCTGATAATCAGACAGTTAATTAAGGAGAATGATTTAGATTAGGCACTTTTGCTGTCTGCTTTTGAGAAAGAGTCATTATGTCTCATTATCTCTCTTTTACAGATGGGAAAATTGAGATGGAGCTGGGAAAATTGAGGTAGAGAATGAACTGAAGATTGTTTTGATATCCTAGAAAGAGCAAGGAGCCTTCTCAAGAAGCAGCCTTGATTGCAGCTTGAACTGCTTTCCCTTGATTTACTCCTGCACACTTCATAAGAAAGACAGCCAGACCAAACTCTTGAGTTAGGGGCAAAGTCTGAAAAGGATTTCAGTGATGCCAGACACAAAGAATAACCATAAAGAAAAGAAATGTAGAAATCAAGTGTTTTTCCTAGACTGAAGCAAGTGCCATGGAGCCAGGCTGCTGACACAGGGTGGCTCCTGACACAAAGAGAAAACCTGCCTACCTCTCCCAGCAATGGCACTGAGGCATGATGCCCATCTGAGGCTGTGCCCATGGAACAAATGCCTCATACAAGAAGATTTGGGAGCAACCAAGTCATAGCACAGAGGGCACTGTTGATGCCAATGTGCCCAAATGGTGCCCTTTCACCTGCTGCAGACAGTGCTGGACTGGAAAGCTCCCACTCCCGGCAGGACTTTTGTTTCTGCCAAAGAAGTGGAACCAGACAACAAGGACAGAGGCACAGGGCAGGAACAGGTGTAGTCAGCAGGTACTCAGTGGGATAAAACAGTCCCTGTACAGACTAGCACAAGACACAGTTTACTGGGTTTATTTAGGGGACATCTTTGCAACTTCTCCTCTCATATTGGCTGTTTCTGACCATTCAAATTGCAGCATTAAAAAGCTCTCCCTCCCAAGTTGTAAGAAAACCAGGAGCAAACACAATCTGGCAATCAGGACAGCAAAATTTAGGAGCCTCTTCCATCACTTCTGAAAACCCTGGACCACCTGTGTTCACTTGCTTTGACCTGATCTACTTAATACCTCTGCATGTCCAAGGAAGGTGCTGACAGGTGCAGATTTTCTGAGACAGTTCACATTTTCTGACAAGGCAGATGAGCACCTGTGCTGCTGGGTGAGGACTCAGATCAAGGATTAGCATTCTCCTACTGTTTGGAAAAGACAGCAGTAAGAAGGCAACAAAGGCTTATTTGCCAGTGTCCTAGCCTACCAACGAGACTCCTGCTAATGCCCTTGAACAGCACTGCTGTCAGCTGGGGACAGTTGCCAAGGGGCATATTTCCATGCAGATGAACAAATGATCAGATAGCCAGGCACAGTTTGCTGCATATACCCTCTCCAGCAGGAGATGTTCTGTGGCTGGCTCTACCAGGCAGGCAGGGAACTGTTGTGGGAGAAGGCAGCACAAAGCCTTCAGGAGTGGGATACATACCCACCCTCTCCAATGATGTCCATATGAGCATGAGGCATTGTCCTGCATAGCTGCTGCAGCTTCAGCAAAACCACTGCACTTTCTTTCTTACCAACAAAAAACATCCTATCACAGGTGGTTTTATCCTCCCTCTGCCTCTGTGCAGTCCTCACCTAGACCCATGCTGAACTCCACAGGTGTCAGGTATCCTTTATTATTCTGTTCCAAGCTGTCAAAAACAGTCTCCAGCTGCTCAGGGGTTAGTGGGAGTTCACTCTGGAGCCGCTGCAAAGACAAAAGGAAGAACAAACTTGAGGCAAAGCTCAAGCCTTCCTTGTGACTGTCCCTGCCATCCTCAGCTCTGGCCCACAGCAATGTGCCCTTTCAGGGCTGCATCCTGCCCAGGGTGTGACAGTCTGCCAGTAGAGCTGAGTGATGAACAAATACCTGTGTGGAGCCATTGATATGTTGACTTTTTCCATTACTGGATGATTCAACCAGGACTTCAGAAAGGGAATTTCAGGTTATTTTGTTTGGAGAAAACTCAACCTGCTTCCTCCCCCACTACAGAACCACAGTCTCTAGCTCACTGCCTGCCTCCCTGCATTCCTGCTCAGAGGTGGCACTGCCAGCCTCCAGTGACCACTGCTGCTCCCAGGAGAGCTCTAGGCACACCAGGAACCAGCTCCATCTCTTTGGCCAGGGAGGGAGGTCAGACTTGTGGGTATCTCGATGCAGTTCCAAGCTCTTGAAGATCCCAAAGGAAATGTTCAGCCCATAACAGCAAGTCAGCTTTCCTCTGTGATCTTCTGCCTGCTGGGACTGTATCACTACTCCCACAACATGGACAAAGAGCAAAACAATTCCTTCATAATATACATACAGAACATCTAATGTGGAGAGGTACTCAAAGAAACAAATAACAAAGGGGTGTAGACTAAAACCTGGTAACTGCCCATTAAACATGCAGCTTTAGATAAAAGCTTAATAAAAAAATATTAATGTAACTGTAAAAATTAGACATCACACAACCTAAAGCAAAGTGAGTCAATATTTTAAGTGACATGGACCTGTCAAGCCTTTCTTATAGATGTGGGGAGAGATAGGGCAGGAGAAAAACAATTCACACGTAACCTTCCTGATAAACCTTTAAAAGAGAACTCACTAAGAACTACAGAGTTTTTGTCAACAAGCACTTTTTTAACAGAAAGCAGCAAAACACATAATTGTAGAGCAAAGTGATAGTTCAGATCTAAAGTGAGCTTTTGGATTAGGCTTTAGCTATGGTTGTATTACTTTGTTGTCTCAACTTTTTTTGAGAGTCTGATGGATTGTTCATCATGTAGGTGTTTTGGGAGGCTTGTTTTATTTTGTTTTATTAGAACAAAGATTTTTTTTCCCCCCAGATTTCCCATCCACCACATGCTTGATGTTTGTAAGAACAGTCACAATTTTTTTATTTTACTCATTCCTTAAAAATTTTGAATTGCAGTCCCACTTGTCTCAGGAATTCCCTGGAGGTGCGAGGCCCTCCTGGGAGTTTTAGTTCCTAGCAGCTGTCTCTGCCAGAGTTTGGTTCTTAGAAATCTGAATAAGACAGAGGCTACATGCATGCTTGCCAAGAGTGAAGGCATGGCACACTGTTCCTGTTTTTGCCACCCATGACTTTACAGATCTTCTCAGGACAGAGGAATAATTTTTTTTCCCTCACCTGCATGTCCACCTTGGTGATAAAACCCTTCTCATCCTTGTCACACAGCTGGAAGAGCTCCCTTGCCTTCTCAAGCATCTCCACCTGCACATCTTCCAGCCTGCTCATTTGGCTGGGAGGAGAAACACGAGGAGCCACCCCATCCTCCTCACTCCCTTCCTCTTTTCCTTCCCAGTGGACGTATCCCAAGAGCACTCCACTCTGGTTCTCCATCTTCTCAAAATCTTTTTCCCCCAAGGCAGGGCCAAACAGAAGAGCTGTAGGGCAAGAAACAGAAAACCCAGTCAAATATGACCCTCCACTTCCAACCCATACACGATCTAGTTAAATGCCTCGATGGTTGAAAGAACAACATTTAGCATCCGTATCTGGACAAAATAACCTTTGAAGTCCACTCCAGCCCAAAATATTCCATGGTTCTTCTATGAACTGCACAGAAGGGGGAAAAGGAGTTTGTGTCAGAGACACATCACACTGAGGTAAACCTTGTACACAACATGAGTGTAGCTAAGCCTTCACACATCTGTAACCCTCCACCCTGCACCTTGCACCCAGCATGGGGGCTCTGCTGCTTTCTCTCCTCCTCTGCCTCAGAGCCACAGTGCAGCCCGAGTTCTTTGCTGGTGAAAGCCAGGTGCAAGGGAAGGTTTCAGCAGAGAAGAGGGTGGGAAGGGAATATTAAAGCACACAGGTAAAGCTGCTGTAAAGGAGCACAGTGATAGTCCCACATCAGCTAAGATGGGGCTCAAAAGCTGCGAGCTGCTCCTCTCTGATCTTGGTTCCTCTGGGAATAACATGTACTTTTCCTTCTCTTGTTGCTTTTCTGCACCACGCCTTTGAGCACCAAACCTGCATTAAAACTGCAAAAACCCAGAGCAGGATGAGAGCAGATAGGAGGATGATGATCTGTGCATGTGACAGAAGAAAGAGAAGAAATGTCACTCCCAGCCAGCTCCTCTGTCTGGCCTTCCACCTCTGACATTTTCTTGTTAACGCTTTCCAAATAGTAGCTCCATATTTATTTTTTTTATGCTGTTACAGTACAAAGAAAGGTCAAAGACAATTCCTACACTGGGAAAAATTTAATAATCTGGGCACTCCTGACCCCTTGCCTTCAAGTCTCTGTTTTGAGAACTCATGAGCTGCCAAACAGAATTTTAATCTGAAACATTCACCTTCAAAGGAAGGAAACCACAAAACTATGGAGACATTTCAGAGGCCAAAGAAAATATTTCCCATCACTTACAACTACCTAAAGCAAAAAGGAATGGGAGCACCCATTTAAGATTAGCATTGTGACTATAAAAATGCCTGCAATGCATCCCTACACCAAGCCACCTTCTGACTTACTGATCTCATGGAATCAGACACCTTCTCCAGACAGCTCCTCTTCAGCAATGCCACCACATTTTTGAAGCCTTGTTGCTCCGATTGCTTTAGATTTCTCTGTCTGCAGACCTGTTTTCTGCATTGCAGGGCAGAAGTGAGCTGTGCAAGCAGGCTGAGAGCAGATTTAAACAGCACTGGACAAAGAGGGCTTGAGGGTTGAGTTGCTTGGGTTTACTTTAACCTCCAAGAAATTAAAAGCCACGTAGCGATGCCATGATAACAAACTAATTCTGTTTGCACTCTTGGTACAATGGGAGGATAAAGAGCACGATGGCCAGGAAGAATGTCACATGTGAGAACGATATGAAGCTGACACAAAAGGAGAAGGCAATTAGGCCCCACGCTCTCTGACTCCGTTTATTACTGCTGGTCCATGAGCCAGCGGGTGGTTCTGCTTCACAGAACAAGCAGAACGCTTCATTCCCCCTTTCAAATCTGTGTTTTTCCAGGGCACCTCTGTTTCACATAAATATCTGCTCAAGTGGCACTAAACTCTGCAGAAGACTACCTATAAATGGGTACTATTATATGTTTCTGGTCAAGTAAACATCCCTGGCAAGCAATAGACACAGAGTTGGACCCAAGCTTTGTGCAATACAGCAGAGGAAAGAAATGGAGACAGCATAAGGAGGCAGACCATGTTTTTCTCTCTTGCTCTTTCTCAAACAAAGCCTCCTACCAAGCATTTTTTTGTGTTATGGAGCCAACACAGCAAAATTTGGAGACTAAAGTTAGATTCTATGCATTAGCTGGACAGTCAGCTTGCTTCTGATGGCAAGTCTGTGTGTGTAAGTAGTAAAGAAGTCAGAAGGAACACCAGCTTACTTTTCATATTCAAGTGAAGTGGCAAAGCTGGCCTTGAAAGAAAAACAAAAAGGACCTAAATATCTTATGCTTCCTAGATTTCACACTGATGAATGATGATTCTTGGCTTCTACAAGCCACCTTCCTTAAGGTTTTTTCCAGAACCGTTCCTTTTGCAAAGATACAGCCTCAGCACAAGCAGCACCCTCTTCCAGACAGCAGCAGAGATGGAAACCAAAAGGGATTTCAAACCAAGAGCCGTGACAGGATTATAGAAAATAACTAGAATAAGAAAAGGCACAAGTAAGCAGTGTTTTCTAAAACATCCCTCTAGCTGCCTAAGAGACACTGAGGACCCCAGAAGTAAAGATGATCTTACTTTCTTCTTATCAGGTTCATCAGTTCTAGAGCAGCCCACACAGTTGACATCTCCCCAGCTTTGCAGCAGCAAACAAAAGGTGATGCAAGTAGGATGTTCTGTTCTCTCTCAAAGACATTTTTTTGAAGCTGAAATCCAACCCATTACATCTCTACCTCTAGCATTTCCTCATTTTATCAAAAGCCCAGCTGCACTGCAGCTCCCAAACACTGGCTGAGTTAAAAGCCTCTTAATTAGGAGAGCTGGGAGCTTGACATGAACAAAAGTCTGAAAGGATTTCACTCGTGTAAAAGACCAAGCCCATTAATTCAATGTTCAGAGCAGGAAGTCTCTTGTCCAAGCTGCTTCAAGTGGCTTCAAGCCAGATGAGGCTTTTTCAATGGTGAGACAGCACTTGTAGAGGAGCAAAGCAGCAAATAAGAGAGAGCCCCAGGAAGCAAAATGCATTGCAGCTTTAATGGACTTCTCTCCCAGAAGCCTGTGACTGAGAAATTCTTCCTCTCTGTCCCTGTTTGTAAGGGCACTGCATGGTGCAGGTGGGACAAAGCAGATCTCAGTCTAACAAGTGCTGTCATACCTTCCCTAGTTACACATCATCAGTGCAAAGGACTGGGGCAGCATCTTCATCAGCATGATGCACGACATCACAGAAGAACCACTTTGAAAGAGGCTGAAGTCTTTGGAGTGCCAGAACTGTGGACTGGTATCCAGAAGTGAGGCAAGCAGAGCTGGCTTAAGTGCAGAAAGACCAGCTTGGGAAGAACCATGCTTTCCTAACACAAGAGGCAAAGGCAGAGAAGATATGTATAGGCAGCTAATGCTTTTAGTCAGGCAAACCTGCCAGGCTCTGCCAGACAGATGAAGTCAAACCACCTTCAGTGACAAAGCCAATGGTTGTTACCAAAACTTCTTGTCAGGATTAGTTTTTCCAGGTCCCTTCTGGCAGGAAAAGGTAAGAGTCAATTTCCACACCTAACCTGAAGTCAGGACAATCTCTGCATCTTGAGCTGTTGATTTCCATTATAAAATGTTGGGCAATGTGTCACAGCTGAGTTTGTCTAGCCCAGCATGCTGCCCTCAACAGTGGCTGTGAATGGCTGGTGAAGGAAGAGTTACAGCAGAGCAAGCAAAGAGAAGACTTCCTGAAGACATCTGCCAACTAATAGCCATTGTCAGCCTAGGGCAATTCCTGAGCCACGTGGTTCCTTCCTTATCTTCCAAGACACTTGCCCAGCCTCCCTTTGAAACTGTGTGAAAACATTCACCATTCCCATGAACATGCTGACAGAAATGAGGTGCCTGCTGCAGCCCGTGGGTGCTGACATAGCTTTGTGGGACTATTTTTGGGGTAGAAGGTTTGACCAGCATCAGCTCCACAAGAGATGGAGTCCTAGCTTCAGTCCAAACGAATTCTTAGTCACCTTCACCTCTGGGAACTGTCTTGTAGGCAAAAAACTCCTTTCCCATGGCCTGGGAGATCTAATGGGAGGATGGAAGTGCCAGGGATCTAGAGGGCTCCAATACAGCATGCTGAAATCACCCTGGTGTGTAATGTTTTTCTCCAGCCCTATCTTCCCCCACCGCACAGGTTTGGCTGCCTATGCTCAAGGTCAGCTCTGATACCCCACAGTCCAGGTTTGGGCAGTGTCCAGCACCTGAAAAATCTGATACAGAGCTATGGATTACACCAGGTAACTCCTGCCATAGGATGTGCTGGGGCTTAGCAAGCAAAAATTCACCTGCTCCTGCAAAACAACTTTCCCAGAGCCTGGAAAGCAAACACAAGTCTTCTCAGACACAGCTCAGAACAGGAAAATGCCTGACATAAAGATAGCTAGCACCAGCTCCTGGATTTCTACACTGAGGAAACTCAGACCAATCTTACATGACTATTTGAACTACCTGAGGCATAAGCTAAGGTTTGACCTCTGCAAAGCTGTGGCAGAAAGCCAGCTGGCTCCCATGGGCTTGGCATTATTTAGGAAAATCATAAGACTTGACTTTTAATCCTGACTCAACTGGCTATATAGCCGAGGGTAAGTCACATCACCTGCCTATGCCTATGGACTGTCAGCTCCTCCAGCTTGGTTCCTGATGCTTGTGACAGCTGGGACTTTAAGACTCAATAGCTAGAGACTGATAATTACATGTGAAACTTAAGCATCCAAATGGTTTCAATGCCTCGAAGCTGAAGAATGAAAAACTTGAACACAGAAACTGCAAATTTCAACAAACAGAAAGAACAGACACAATTGCTTTTCCTGGAAAAGGGAGGTACTGCTTTCAAGGTAGTATTACAGGGTCATAATTTCCCATTTATTGCCTCAAAAAGCTTCTCCTCTTGTAGCCTAAGCAGTGTTAAAGAGGTACAGGAAAGTCATGGATAAAATGCTATCAACAGCCAAGCCCTTATCTAGGTGACCCTGACCACCATGTGCACATGACAACTTTGGGGTGCTGGGGGTTTTTTTGTTTGTTTTTTCCACAGCCTGATGACAAGGAGGAAAGGAAAGTGAGGAGTGCAGCCAAATTTCCACAGCTGGTCCTTAGATGACCCTAGTCACTGCAGGGTATTGTGCATGGACTGAAAACCATGCAATCCTAGCAGTCCTCCCCAGTGCAAGACAATGAATCAACAGTTAATGAAGGAGGGAACAACTAAGCACAACTGGCTGAGTGGCTTACCCAGGATTACAGAACAAGGCCAGTGTTTGTGTCCTGTAGAGGGAACCTATGAGGGAAAGCTTTCCTGTACTACTGAAGTTTTGGTGACAGAGTGGCAGAAGGGAATATTAAAGAAGAATCTTTACAGGTGTACCACAAACTGAAGTGCTCAGATACTTGGGAGGTTTCCCAAGAGTCATCCTCCTTTATCTCTGCCTAAGACAATATTATTAGAAACAACAAAGCCACCACCATACTAAAGCTAAATATTTAAGCCATTTATTTAAACAAACCAGAAGAACACACACCCTTTCCTTTCTACTCCTGATGCAGAAAAATCAGCCTTACAACTTCAAAGGAAAGAATTCAGCAGGTGTTTAGGCACACAGCGATCACACTCCTGGTGCATACGCTGGACAAGCCAGGTTTGATCCCATACATGAGAAGATATTACACACAGAGGAGATGAAGGGCTGGGTAAGGGATCACTGCAGCACAAGGCTCTTGCTCCAGCACATTACAAATGCCCAACAAAAGCAGACCAAGATGCAGTACGCACAAAGCATTTGTTGCTTGGTCATGGAATGGAACATCACTCAGGGGCAGGTGAGCAACAGGTAAGTTTTAGAAGAAAAGAGCAATAAAAACTTCACAGGTCTTTATACCCTTTTTTATCAAACATATACTACTTGCTCTGTTTGTTCTACCTACCTTTTGCTCCCAAGGTTTTGAAAGCTAGCAATTGCTATAAAAAATGCTTGTTGTATGTCACAGTCACATCTACACATCCCAGATTATATAGGACTGTGAGATTCAGTGATCAAATATAGGTATTTACAATTATTATCCTAGTTACAGGCAAAAAACACATATGCATTGACAAAAATCACAGCCATGCAAAACTGACCAGGTGAAGGCAGAGCAGAGCTCTTGCCAGGGAAAGATACTGACCCCTGTGACAAACTGGCTGCCACAGATGCTAATTTCCAAAAGCTGCTCAAAGGAACTGGGTACTCATTTGGCGAAAATTATTTTAAAAGGCTCTGCCAAAGCTCAGCCTGAAAAGGCTGGGAGAAGGGCAAAAAGAAAGTTATTTCTCTAGTGTACTTTGTTCAAATTTAATTTTGCTCTTTCCCTTCTCTAGGAAATTTGTTTCCATTGTTTGGAATTTGTTTGGGTGGTTGTTGGGTTCTCCCTTCCCCCAAAGGGAATGGCAGGAAAAGAAATACACTAAAAAATGAGAAAAACATCAATTGTTTTGTGAAAGTTTTTTTCTTTAAGAAAACCTAAGAAACCCATACACACCCTGGGCAGAAAGCCTGAAATCAGGTGTTCATATCTAGAGCTACACTTTACTCTCTCTCTTTTAATTGCCTGCACTTGACTGTATGCCTTTAAGGAAACAGGAACAAATCCAGGAACCTTTGTGTTGTTTATTCAGCAGGGGATTAGCCCAGCCTGATAGCCCTGAGCTAACCCGTGCTGCTGTATCTTGGATGACTTCATCATGGGATATGCCAGTAGGATACCGAGGTATATCCCAGAAACACTGACAGGTTCAAGAGCCTTCATCATTCTGAAGAGCAACTTAAAAAGAGGCTCTGCTGCAATTCACTATTTCCCTCACCAAAACTCACCAAAGAGGAATTTAACTTCTTGATCTTTGCTAAAAAAAAAAAAATCTTGCCATGGGGAAAATCGTTTGATTCAGACTCTATGCTCTTATCACCAAGCAACCTGAGAGTGGTAATGGTTCTCTTTTTCCATTTCAAGAGGTGAACAAATAAACTTGTTAAATCTGCACGCACTCATGCTTCCTGATTCAACAGCACAACAGAAACCATCGACTCTACCAAAAACATAAGAAGTCTGCAACACAGATAGGTATCTACAGTGTCCCAAAACAATATCCTTCACCCCAGAAACTGCCACAAATCCTCCACCACACCCTCGTGCTGCTCCCCAGCTTTGGCATTGCCAGCTAGTGGCATTTTGCAGCTCTCTCACCCTGGCACAGCACTGGCACAGCAAACAGCGAGGGAGAGTTTGCACGGGATACTCTCCTACTAATTGGGCTTTTGGCTTTGTTAGCTTGCTTTGCTTCACAAGTGGAGAGAGAAAGCATCAGTTTTTCCTCTAATAATATTTGGGCCAAGAGTTAATTCTCAGCAATTAAAAACAAAATCCAAACCACATTTTTTCCACAAACAGCTAATGGTCTTGGATCTGTCAGTATAACTAGCACACAGCTGATTTCTCAGAAAATAAAGAGCATGCCTGCAATAAGACATGACAAACAACAACAGCTAGTCTAAAAACAAGTCATTTTCAATAATCCCTTTACTTTATAAAGGAACAGGTTTCCTGAAACTTTTGTTTAAGGAGACAGAACAGAGTATTACATCACATAAGGATTAATCTTATGTACTGCAGCATTAACTAAACACCACTAACAGTGCTGTGAAGTTGGAGGTAGATGCTGCTTGGAGTTGAGCAATCAGAAATTAGATCATGCCTAACACCAAGTATGTTGACAACAGAATATGTGCTCTGCAGGGAATACCTACAGACCAGGCATGTAGGCAGGAGGCAAAGAACCCTTATTTGCCAGCCCAGATGTGGGAAAAAGAGGATAGAAGACAGAGGACTTGGCACTTGACATCAGATCCAGCTTGGTACTGGAACATTTTTATTCAAAGTAAACACTGAGCACTGAGAGCCCAAGCTAAGGAGATCCCTACTCTCTACTACTCCTCTTTTCCAGAGGTTGTTGAGGCAGGTAGGAATGCCCCATAAGGAAGACAAGATCCAAACCTAATCTGGAATTTAAAGCTCTTCAGGAAATGACATAAATCCAGGACAAATCCTCAGCTCATTTAATGGAATATAAGTGGGAACTCTCTCCTGCCTTACCTGCCTCTTTAGAGAAGGGAGCACTTGCATGCAGAGCAGGTGGTACCAGAGATAGCAACCAGGATTCAGCACCCTCTGCTGGGTTCATGCCACCTTTTACTGAACAGCTGAGGTGTCATCAAGCTAAAAAGGACTCAGCTGCTGCAGCTCAGCAGGGACACATCAGGAGAAAGGTTGCTGAGGAGACTCCTTTCACACCCTGCAAGCAGCAGAGACACCGGGTACATGAGGCTCTTCCCCAGCCCTCAGGACAACCACACTTGGTGTCCTGCAGAAAAAAATTCAGGCTGAAAGCAGGCACACCTCAGTCCTCTGCTGGTGGAGGCCCAGACACATTTCATCAGTGTTCTTGAAGTATGTCAAAGGCAAAATTATGCAGAAACAGCTTTTTGTTAAATAAATGGGTAAAAGACTCTAAAGGATACACAAAGTTTCAAGTGCTAAAATTTGGGGGTTGTGGAATTGCCTGTGTAACCAATTCCCAAATGGCAGAAATGGTGAAGAATTGTCATCAGTCACTGCCTCCTTTGAGAAAAGAATCCAGGAGCCTCAGATTAAGCTGGTGATGGCATTTGCATATCAAACAGGAGGAAGCACTTCTCTACAAACCCTTCAAGTGTGTCATCTCACTGCCATGAGATGCTGAGAATGTCACAGGCATTCATGAGCTGCAGAAGTGGCTGTTTTGTTCTGCTCTGAGTTTGTCCATGAAAGACTATTACAAAAAAATAGCTGTTTTGGTGAAAATATTCTTTTCCACAAATAGCAAGAGGAGTGTCCTAGGAAAGTATCATCCCAGTTTTATGCTGGGAAGATGAGGGTATCTGCTACTAGCTGCTGTAGGACACAGCACTGGTTCAGCCTGGCTGCTCCTCAGAAGGAATAGAGGCTGCTCTCTCTTCTGCAGAAACCCCCCTCAGGTACCTGGAATCTTTGACCAAAAGGACCAGAGAATTTGCTGCATTTTCACCAGCAAAAAGTCTAATGAACTGGACTTGGTACTCCAACTGCCAAAGGCCAGGCTTCTCCCCACAGCTGTCCTGGCCATCATGGCTACTGAAATCCACTTGGTTCTTCCTTTGAGTCCTTAGATTCTATCTGCCTATGTCATACCAGAACAAAGATTTTCCTTTCCAGTAAGAAGCTGAATCTCTCCATGACAGCCTCACACCTTGTCTGGCCTCAGCAGAGTCCCTCCTGGGCTGCTGTTATGTATGCCCTCTTACCCAGCAGAGTCACTTTTTAAGTCAGTCACCCTCTTGAGGCTTCTTTTGAGTAGTTTTCACCTTTGTTGTAAGACAGAGAAATATCTGGTGTTGCTTCATGGAGGATGAATTTTCTGCCACCCAGCCTCAGGATGCTGAACAAGAAAAGTGTTCCTGGCCTCCTCCAGGTGATTCCCAATCTGGTTTTGCCACTTTTTCATTAAATTTCCCAACAGCTACCCATTGACTTGAGCACAAGTCCCTCCTGGCCAGCTGCAAGTTTTCCTCAACCACTTCAGTGCCCTCTTTGTACAGAGGCTAAAAATCCTGTCACAATGCCACCTCACCTGGAGTACCACAGGTGTGAGCTCAGAGAAGTGCGCAAGAGCCTCACCTTTGTTGATCAAGATCCTTTGTCTTGAAATCAGCCTCACACAAACAAAAATTCATAGCCTTATATTGTCCTCAGATTGCTCCCCCAGCATATACAGGCACAGATAAAATATCAAACCACAACATCAGACTGCCCAATCCTTTTCCTCCTTTCCCCTTCCAAAGGAAAAACTTCTGTTTGGTAAAACATTCATGCTGTTTACTGAATACATGTGGTAAACAGTGATTTCTTCTCCAGCTGAGCCAGCAAGTTCTCTGCAGCACCTGAAACCTCCTTACCTAGAGGGCTGAATACAGCTGCTGGGAGGATGCAAGAAATTCAAGCATATTTTCCTCATCCCAAGAAGTTCTCCTCCAATATTTTGAGGACTGGATACCACTATCTTACCCCATAATATTTTCTAGGCTACGTGTTAGCAGTGGGATCAGCAGGAAAAGCTTTACCTCGCTGTTCTGAACCTGAAAGATGCACTTAAAAAACAAAACAAAAAAAAAGGTCTGCAAATATTAATGAATAGGAATGAATATGGATAGGATTTCCAGGCACCACAGCTCCCTGTACAAGTATCTCTCTGGCTGATGCTGTATTTGTTTTGCCCAGGAGGGATGCATGGACAGTTTGACCTTTCTGCAAATGTTGTTAAAACAACAAACAGAGCTAAAGAAGGTGGGTGAAGCCAATTTCCAAGAAGATGGTTAACCCATTCTTTGCCTCCCAGAGAGGAAAAGTGCCCTGTGCACAGGTGTGTGACACAGTTACCTCTCACCTCTTGATCCACCTGCCAAGAGTATGTATAAAGGTAAAAATTCACTCCTTCCTGTGAGCTCAGGAGGTGTTGGCTATGCTGTGCAAAAACCTTTCCTGAAATACCAGTGTAACCTATGCACTGGAAAAGGGTGAAGTCCATACCCTGAGTAGAGACACCACTTGGCTGTCAAACCATTGAGGGGAGCACAGGTAGTCTCAAATCCAAATACTACCACTCCCCATCCCTAAAGAAGAAAGGATGGGTTTTTATGTTCAAGAATTCCAGGATCTAGTACAAGGTACCAGAAATACCCTCTCCTTTTCTCATTCAGAGGGGACAATCACAACAAAATACGAAGAGCCTCGGACTTCTACGAGACGGAAAACTAGAGTATGTTTTGAGCAGCCACAAGCCTTGAGCTTCTCCTCCACACATCAGGATAACACTGGCACAATAAGGGAACCTGCTCCTGGCATCCCAGGCACAGCTTAGTGCAACCAAAGCAAACATCAGCATTTGAAGCAAAGTTGGAAGCAGATGCCATTTGAGAGCTGCTTTTGTTCAGTGCATACAACTGTTCTAGGAAAAGTAAAATTACTGTGGGGTTGGGGGATATTTCTCTCTTTGACAAAAGCTGTCACTGAGTGAGAAGCCCATAGCAGAAACAATGACGTGGGATTACAAAAAAGGGTGGAGGAGAATAGGGAAACAGCTATGTTTGTGAGAGATAGTGGGAAATTTCCTGCCAAATGCTTTTAAAGAAAAATTTCTAGTTGTCTTCAGAAAGCATGCGGTGGAAAAACCTTAGTTTTTAATCAGAGCAGCTCAAGACATCAATTTCTTAAAAAAAAAAAAAAAAAAAAAAAAACACATAATTTTACACATTCTAATATTCAGCTATTGCTCCAAATCAGCAGTTTCCCAAATCAGTAGGTCACTAGAATCAGTTAAGCATCTTGCAGAACCACATCAGAAGTGAGAGCAAGTTTCTTGAATTCAACATTTGCAAAAACCTCGAGTAATCCAAACTGAAGCATTAATTAAGCACCCCCAGCTCTTGAAAACCAATCAACAAATTTTCCTTCCTCTGTCACAAGAATAGCAACTGGTTTTTGCAATGATATACAATGCCACTGCACCCAGTGAGCTCCAATCTGCTGCTTTAAAGCAAAAGCAGGAAGTCGGAACAGAAAATTCCTAGGGAGAAACTCTGCTGAGACACAGCAACTCACAAACCCGTCCAGACTTCCTGCTAAAATAATTCTTTGCCCAAATGAGAGTTCTTCCCTCCCCTCCACCCCATTTGGTCTCTCTGCAGTCGTCCCCAAATACCTGGAGCAGCAGGCCAGTGTTGCTCCCCTTGCCGGGAAGCAGCAGTATATTCCACAGCAAAAATCTAGCGGGGGAGGAACACTGCCACTGTAAATAGAGGATCAGAGCCGGTCCAAGCCAGGAGGTGTGGTCTGCACTGCTCCCTACGCATCCCAGCCCCTTTCCAACACAGCCTAGTAGCCCTCAGCTCAGAAGGCAGCACAAGAAAACCTGCCCTTGAGCTGCCAAGGTAAATTCCTTGTAATCCTGCCTTGTGCACAGCTGCGAGGGAGAAGGGTTTGTTCCTGAGCTGCCTTAGGCAAGAGGGGAAAAGGGGTAAGAAAGCAGATGATCCCCCATTTCACACTGAACTTACCTTCCTTGAGAAACTCTAGCTGTGCTTGTACTTAGCTTGCTGCCTTGCCCCCAAGCAATTTTCACCAGGCAAGGGCTGGAAACTACTTCTGTGAATCCTGCCTCAAGTTTAACTCCAGTTTTACAAGGTTGACAACCTGTTTCACAAAGAGAAGCACAGAGAACTCAGGGAAAGAACTCAGCTGCCTGCTGACAGCTGGAGATGCTGATGAGGATTTGTCACTCAGTGGCAGCTCCAGAGTCTCCAGGCAGCACAAAAGATGCTGTCAGCTGTGTCAGGTCCTACTAGTTAAGCCTGAGGTTTTCTCAGGAAAGGTGACAAAGGAAAGGACAAAAAGTGAGTGTTGAGACCCTGGCAGGCTGGGTCTTCATCACCTGGTAAGGTTTTGTGCCCTTCACTCACCCCTACCCCGAATGCCTCTTGTCATACAAGCCTTGCCATACAAGTCATGAGCAGGCAAGCCTACTCTCTACAGAGAGGAAAACCCCCTCTTCCACCAAGTTTCCACTGAGAAGACTCCAGCTGGTGTCTGAACAGCAGAGACCCCACCAATCTGCAAAGAGAGGAGCTCCAAACAGTCCCATTCTCCCAGCAACAAGCAAATGGGACCTGCAGATGGCAAAGACAGGTCCTTCCCTACTATTTTAAGATGGATATTTCAAAACCCAGACTAAAAATGGACATGAAGCCTACTACAAACAACCACAATTGTCTTTACTAGAGATTTAACAGGGTCAGTGAGCTCCCCTGAGATATCTGGGAGGTCTCTGTGCTAGCAGAGGGCATGATCACCTTTCCATTCCTCACAGGCTCAGCTTTGCCTCAACTGCAGGACCCCAGATCCCCTGGGGCAACCTCTAACGGTGCAGCTGTGGCAAAAAAACCCAATAAAACCAAACAAACCCATACCAAGTAAGGTGTCTGCCTCCAAGCAGGAGAGTTTACTCACCATTTTGTTCACCACTGCTACAGAAGTCTTGCATGACACTGACCCATGGTCTTGGTTGGGATGCTGCTAGAACAGCACAAAAAAGAGAGCAAACTTTTTCCTGCACCTTGCACCCTGTCCTGTCTCTAATCTCCTCCTGGGGTTCTTTATAAAGGTTCTCTTAGTACTGACCACAACAAAAAAGCTTATAAAACACACACAAAACCCCTCCAAACCCCACACTTCAGAGGCACATTAATGAATCCTTAGTGTTACATGGATAAAGGTCAGGAAATACAAAAAAGTTATGGTTCCCATAGTAATGCTAATTCAACCATACTGCACATCCTGTGTATTTAGTGGTACACTTTGAAAAGAAAAAGGCTTCATCTACCAATGCTTAAAAGGTTTTTGATATAGTGAAGACACTTGAATACCACCCCCCACACGCAACATTTATTGTTCAGAGCAGTGGATTTTCAGATCGAATTGGATTAAGCCAATCTAAGCATCACTCCAGCTCCCCATATCTAGGGCAAGAGCAAGAGCTCTCAAGCATGATTACAGACTGAACATTATTTGCCCAACCTGAATAGAGGAAAGGGATCCAGGCGTCAGAGTGGCTTGAGTCACCAAATCGCAGATTTGCACTGGGATGCAGCAGAGCCTTGGTAAGGAGAGAGGTGAGACAAAAATCAACCAAGCCCCCACACCCATAACCAGAGGTGTTAATCCATTCCTAAAAACTCATTTATTTGATGCTGACAGCTTGGAATATCATGCCTGGTGTCCCACCTCACAAGTCTGGGAACAGGTGAACTACAGCCACGCTGACCTTTCTCTGACACAAATCCTTGTATTGCTCTGCTCTCCCAGCTCCTGAGGGCTCATCTCCATGCTTTGCATAAAGCCCACACCACTCTTGGAGAGAGAACAGCTACAAGTGGTTCATTTGCATTTAGCGGCTTGAGCAGCCCGATTTGCATAGGAAGCGAAAGACTCTTTGTGCCACAGGAAATAAATCAAAGGGGTTCGAGCACCTCTACTGGAGCAGAGGATTACCCCTCTGGCTACATGTCTGTGAGAAAGGAAAGGTAGATCAGGCACCTTGCAAACTCTTTAAAGAGGCAAAGAGGATAAGGAAGAAGGAAGGAGCACAGGAGGAAAGCGTGCAACAGAAGAAGCATTTGTGTGGGCACCCACATGTCCCTTCTTCCTCCAATAAATCTGAATTTTTTTCCTGGTTCCCATGATCTCAGACAGAAGGACACAGTTCAGGACAACAAATACCTCAGAACTTCAAGAACCAAAGAAGAGAGACACTGCAGCTGAAGAGGTTCTCAGGCCTGCTAGACACCAGGTCACCCTTACAGCCCTGCTCAGAGGGCACAGAGCTGAGGAGCTGCCAAGGAGCAACATCCACACTAGAGTCTGCACAGGCACAGGGACACACAGCAGATGTCCTTCTGCCCACAGGGTTACTGGCTGGCTGTTCCTTCACTCACACCCCCCTCAGACCCCTGCACTCACCTTCCCTGTTGGGCTCCAGCATCAAGTCTCCAAGTTTTAAAGAGACTTTGCCACCCTCCCTGCAGCTGAAGAGCCTGGCTATTCCTCTGAGCTGCACAAATTCCAGTCAGCATCTAACCACACCTGCCAAGGGTAACAAGGTTTTGGTCATGCTTTATCTTATCTAAGCAATGATGACGCTTGTCTTTCTTCTTGGGCAAAGCTCAGCAGCTCAGCACCTGCTGAGGCTGGGAGCTGGGCAGGGGCCAGGAGCTTCAGCCTGCAGCAATTCACCCCAGTGCTGCATGGATCTGCTGGCCTGCCTCTCCCACCCCACAAAAAATGGGCATTTAGTCCACAAACTAGGGCTGTGAGGAAAATGAGGCTCAGCAATATGAACACTTCTCACCCCACCTTCAGCTCAGGTATTGGCACAGGCACACAGCTCACCTTCCCTAGAAAAAATACAGCCACACTAGAACTTGCCAGGAGACAAAGCAGTACTTTACAGGGAGGCAGAAGTCTTGTCTGCAGATAAAACTTCAACATCTGTCATGCTGTCAACCTATAGGTCACCTACCACTTCAATTCCCAGCTGGAGATGAGCTTGGTTTCCTCCTCTTCATTTTCCAGGGGAAAGAAGAGGGGAAAATGAGGCAGATAAATGCATTACTCTTACAAATGTTATGCTGAATGAAATGTAGAGGAATTCAGCTACTGTAACAACGAAGGCCACCAAGTTCCTGTAGGATGTGTTAGATCTGCCTCCCTGCACTTGCACATCTGCCCAGCTCCCATATGCTCGGCCAAGGGTTTACAGCTAGACTGCAAGTTTTTTGTCTCCATTTCCAGAGGCTTGACTCACCTAGCTATATCCAAACATAGCTGAAATTTTCCCAAAGGGTTTGCTTTCCATAGCCTAAATGACACATTTAGACATTCTGCGACTTTATTTTTAACACCACGTGACTACTCTTCCAAAGGTCTGCAGATATCCTGCCTGTTATTCATTGGGGGAGCTTGAAGTAGGAAGCAATAAACAGGTAGATACGTTACCTTTATTGCCCAGTTACAATAATAAGGCTTTTTTCAACCCTTCACTGCACTGCTTTACTTTCGCCCAGCACATATGCTAAAGGCTAATTCTTTCAAAAAGCTGTAGGATAGGTCTTCAGAGCTTTCCCCTTATTCATAGTCTAATCTCTCCAGAAACACAGGCTGCCTCAGCCCATGATGCATCCATCACCTGCTGTGAGCAGGGACACCTTTACATCTGCCAGGATCTTGCCAACAACACAAGCTCAAGCCAGCCCCGAGCCCACACAGTGCTGGAGCACCACAGCAAATCTCAGGAGGCTCACTGCTCCCAGGCACATTTTCAGAGCTCTCCTGCCATCCCCAGAACAACACAAGCCTCCCCGCAGGGTTTCCAGGTATGTGTCATCCTCAGGCATCCGTCTGAGGCAGGCAGTCCCTTCCACACAGATGGGGCAGTAACTGGTGCAGAAGAGTGATACAGGCTCATACCAGCAGAGACTGAAGGTACAGAAGCAGAGGCAAGAGCTCCTCCTTCAGATGACATCTCTGCTAAATTAACTGCAATCACACACTTCACTGGATAGAAAGCAGAGATGTTACAAGCCTCCTTGCTCTCACTCTTTTTACTTGACAGATTTTCTTCCAGTTATGCCAAGCAGATAAGAACACTGCACTGTTGCACCATATCTCATTTCCTCCAAAACAAACCTATGATTAAAGCCACAGTCTCTGAGAACACAAGACATCATTTGTTTCTGCTTTAGTGCTCTGTCACACAAGGTTAAGAGAAAAACAATTGGTTAAAAAGTCCACAGGGCTTCCCAGCCATGTTACCTCAACCTGAGCTAAGCACAGGAAAGCCCAGCATGGCTCCAGCCTTTATCTGAAAGTCCAAAGTACCACAACCCACCACTACTTTGGGTGCCTTTTTCTCCCAAAGCACACAGTATTTCTTACTCTACTTGAGGCATCTAGGTCCTACAGTCAGGTGAAATACTGAGATTCAAGCATTCCTGGTAGCTTATATAAACATGCAGAAATATCCAAGACAATCAGAAACTAGCAGGCAAAAGCAAATTAAGAACATGATTTAAAAGAAAGAAAAAAAAACCATGTCATTTCATGGTTTGGTTTTTTTTGATGTGTGGCTGGTAGCTTTCAAAAGCTCAGGGTTGGCAAACCTTTTGATCATGTGGCAGGGAAGAGCACATGGTGCTCCTTGCCACAGCAGAAGCCCATGGGGAATACTTAGTAGATCCACCCCAGTGCTCCTTGCACAGCTGCAGAGATCAGGTTTGCTTAGCAAAATGTGCATTAGGGCCACGTGCAGGGAAAGTCTTTTCAGCATCAGCCAAGAAATTAAAGTCTTGGGGTGCAGGATGAGGAAAAGAGAACATTGCCAGGAAAATATTAACAGGGTCAATAAGGACTTCGACAGCACCTCCCCTTCAAGCTGCTGGGCCACGGGTACCTCCAAGGATACACAGTGACAAAGGACAGAAGCTCTTACTAATTGTTGCAATTCTGCTGTTCTGGTTGGACAACAAATGAATCATGAGAGACAGACGTACAGAGTAAACCGAGTATTTCCCTCTCAGACTTTACATGGACAGCAAGCCAAGGCATCTGGCAGGAAGGAGGGAGACACTGATCCACTCGGTAGAAGATGACACATTTGCTACAGCTGAAGTTTCTTGTCACTGTGTTTAAATCCAAGATGAGTTCCTGCAAGCAGGAGAGGAGAAGAGGGAGGATTCAGTCCCCAGAGCAGCCTTATGAAATCAAAAATATTTAGACAGTGAGTTAGCTGCATTACAAAAACAAACCTAGTTTTCTGTACATAGGAATCGATTTCCCTAAAGCTCTCTGACCATGAAGAGCATTGTGCATGGAGCTGAGCCCATGTGATTTCTGTTGCTGTCAATTGTCCTCATAGTTAATTTTCTGAGGCTGCCTGGCAAAGTCACGAGGAACAGCAGCTCCCCAGCACTGTCTGTGTGCTGCTAAAGACAGCCCTCCTTTGCAGCACCATCTTCAGGTCAGTAGACAGGAGGCTCTTGATTCAGCAGGTATTGGGGTGTGAGGGAGAAATTCTCCTACCTGATGGTGACAAAACAACCGAGCAGACTTTCCAATTGAATAGTTCATACTCCCCACTGTAGCTTGCCACAAGAAGCCAGGAGAAGAGTGAAGCTCCAGGGAATGAGAGTATTTTTTGCCCACCAAGGTAGCTTCAAAGACATTTTATATGATTTTATGAAGGATTCTAAAATTTTATATCTCAGGCTTCACATCACTCTCTGTGGTGCAGAGTGTCCTGGCAAAGAGGATTCTTCCACCCCAGCACACTGCAGCTTTTCAGAACCTCCCCTGGACCACCTGAACCGGCCAGTGAAAGGATAGATCAAACTGATTATCTCTTTGATCAAGAAAAACAATTTCCATACCCCTCAGGAGATGTATATGTGTGTATATATAATATTAATCTACATATAGCTCGCTAGATGATCCTGAGAAATAAACATAGCTCTAGAGCATTTAAAATAAGATACAATTGCCCCGAGTCTGCAAAAGGCAAAGCTAGAAATTAAGGTTTTCTGAGCCCCCTCTGATGCAGAACAACCATCAGAATAAACAAAAACCCAACAGGCCAGGACTAAACAAGCAAGCTGTGTTTGGATTACCCTGCCTCCTCAGGATAGTCCTAGCACAGCCATCTCCCTGTATCTGAGGCTAGCCTCTTTTTCCCTCAGCTGTTTTCAGGAAATCCTACAGGAAGGACTCAGGTTCAACACACAAGTTCACTGAAGTGCATCCCGTGAGTGCAAGATATTAAAGAGAAATAATCCGCAAACTTAGGAGAGGGAAAGCTCTGGTATTTTTTTCGTTCCAGAGAAGGAGAAGCAGCACTGTAGGAACCTGCAGCATCTTTACACAGTGCGGTGTCATCTGCACCTGGACCACGGCAAGAAAGAAAATTCCCTGAACAAAGGATGTTGGAAAAAGGAAAAGAGAAAACACCAAGGTCTCCACTCAGGTTCCACAAGAAAGACCGAAGTTCCGTGATCTCAAATCAAAGGAGCGTGCAGACTTCACAGCGACAGAGGAGGAGACGGCGAAAGAGGCAGCGCTGCCCACCCCGCCGGCCGCAGCTCCGCCTCGGGAGCGCCGTGTGCGGGAGAAGGCGGCGCTGCACAGGAACGTGGGTGCTGCGGACCCGTCCGGCCCCGGCGAGGGACCCCGGCAGCCAGGACCGGGCAGGCGTGTGGCTGTGGATCCCGCAGCACCCGGGGCCCGGCCCTCCGCCGCCCTGTCCCACAGCCGCGGGCGGGCAGCGCGGCCCGGCCAGGGGGAAGGCTCCGGCGGGGCCCTCGCTGGGGCAGCCGCTCCCCAGCACCTCGGCTGCGGCTCCCGGCCGGGCAGAGCCGGCAGCTGCCCCGGGGACGGCCCCGGCCCCGCAGCACCGCCCCTCGCCCCGCTGCCGCCCCGGACTCCCCTCACGGCGCTTACCCGGCCCGGCCGGCGGGACCCGCGGCACCTGCGGCCGCTGTGACGGGAGCGGAGCCGCCGCTGGCGCCGGGCGGCCCCGGCCGGAAATGAGCGGGGCCGCATGGGCCGGGCCCTCCGGGCGGGCGGCAGCCGGGCCGGGCCGGGCCGGGCCGGGCCGGGCCGGGCCGCTCCTGCCCCGGGACGAGCGGAGTGCGCCCGAGGGACCGGCGAGCCGCGCACCCAGCCCCGCTCCCGGCCACTCCCACGGCGGAGCCGCCCGGGAGAAGGATCCCCTCCACTGATTAATAGCACCGGGCTGGCGGTTTTGCTATTTTGCAGTCATTAGAGGTTAAGAAAGCTGTTTGCTTTACCAGCGGCATCCTATAAGGCTAATTACAGCCCTTGTCCCCATCACGGGACAGCACATAACAAAGTCTGTTCCGAAAGTTTCCGGCTGTCACAAGCCGGGACAGAGGAGCCCGAGCTCTGCAGCGCCCGCCGGACCCGCGCAGCGCCAAGCCCAGCCCGTGTGAGCCTCTTGTCCCAGCGGCGCAGCCCGGCCGTGCCCACACCAAGGAAAGCCCAAGCCTCCCCACAGCCCGCGGGCCGGTGGCTTCCGTCCACACCAGCCGAGGAGAAACCGGGCAGACCTCCGTATCCGTTGTAACAGGCAGAGACACAACAGCCAGTGCCATCTATTGCACAGCAAGGAAACGGACTCTCTAGAAAGACGGGTCAGTTTCCTCAAGAGGTGGTCCCGTAATGGAGAAGTTTTAAATTTATGAATAACTTCTTACTAACCCTTTCACAGGTGCCCAACACCTGCTATTCCCACAAGAGGGTGCTTAATTTCTCCTGGAAATCTGAGTCTGACACAAAGCTCCAATAAACTTGGGGCATTTAGGCTTAAGTAAATCAGAACTGGACCAAATGCACCCTTTTCCACCTCCAGATCAATGCCCCCTTTATTGTATACTGATAAATGTTGACCCTGAGAGGAACTTGAATGGGCTTGAGCTAGCAAAACAAACCACATCATCCAGCACATCAAAAAAATATTTAATAAGCCTTTAAACAGCAAGAGAAGCAGAGCCAGGTAAATATATTGAGAAAGTTTTTATTAGAAGATATATTTCTGCCAAAATAAATAGTTACATTTTCTTCAGCAAAACATTAGAAAATAGAAACAGGAGGGGGAAAAAGCATCAACATTTTAATACTGAACTTTTAAAGTGACTATGAACACTACTTAGTGACATTGTCACGTAAATACATAACTTGTGTATGCTATTGCTGGTCTAGTTGCTGCTCTGACATCAGTAATTTCCACAGGACATCCACATGTGTTGTGTGCTTAAGGGTCTTCTCAAACTCAGTGGCAGCAGTGGAGTCCCAGGACACACAAAGCTCTTTGAGCTTTAGATGCTGTTTTCAAGAACAAGAGAAAACCCCAGAAATGAGAGGTATTTATTTCAAAGTTACATTTCCAAGTCTTCTGTTTGGAACTAGAGTTTCATCCTCCCTCTGCAGGAGGGCTGGTCTGGATCCACAGAGTGAGACAGGTGCAGTTAGGGGCTGTCCCAGTGGAACCTGCAGGCTGGGAAAGGAGCAATGTCCCACCAGCAGGGACATTGGGAATGAGGGAGACAAGAGGGGAGTGAGTCCTGCTGCAGTCAGAGGAGTGCAGACACCAGAGGGACAGGAGGCCAGAGCCCACTGTGAAGGCACAGGATGTGTTTGGCACAAACAAGCTGGCTGACATGGCAGCCAGGTGAGGTGGTCCATTCTCCCACTGATTTAAGAAGACAGAAACAAAGCTTGAGAAAACTGTTGGCAAGGCCCTCTGCCTTTGGCTGCCCTGCCACCCACCACATCCATATGTTTAGCAGAAATGGACCCCTCCAAAGGAATAAACACACATAGAGTTTCAGGTATTTCTCCCACAACCACTTTGGTGAAAGTGAGAGCTTTTTTCTCCAGGGAAGTAGTGAATTACTAGATTATTTTTTATAAATTAATAAAACCACTGAGGAATACAGAAGTACTAGGGACACCCCAGTGCTGGCAGACAGCAGATTCTCTTTTATTCTCTGGTCTGAGTGTTGCAGGTACACAGCCTGCCAAGAAGCCATGAGAAAACAATTCCTAGGTCCTATACATAGTGGTCAGTATTTTCTCCTATCCCTTGAAAATCAGCTTGCATCAATATTAGCAGCAAACCAAACCAATTATACTACACTAATTGTGGGTTACAGAGCGTGCCATAGGCACAGACTCTTGTACACAAAACAACTCCACAGTGTCGTACAGGTTAGGGGCTGGTTAGATGCACAACAAGGTCACCATTAGCCTTGTTAAAAGCAGCAAGTAATAACACAGGAAGAAGAAAAAAAAGTGGATTCCTGAATGCACAGACCCTTTATGTGAAAGAGTGGAAATGGCAAGGGTTGGGACTCCTGCAGGAATCCAATGAATGCTATAAGGACCATTGGACATGGACTACAAGATGAAGTTTTAGCCATGAACCTGACCTCTCACTCACCATACACTGGAGAGTGGAAAGGCCTTGCTGGGCTGCCCAGCCACACACATTTTGGAGAAGAAAGAACTGACTGCCACAGATTACCTTGCTCCTACAGACTTGGCAAGTGAGGTTAAATCAGCAATGGCTGCCCAGAAAATAACTTTGCACGCCATGAGGTACACACAGAACAAGGGGCTGAACAGTTCCAGTGAGCACTATCGTAATAAACCCCTCCATATCCAATCAAGAGATTTCAAAAACACTGGGGTCTCATCTAGACAAGGCAGCACTGCACAACAAAAAGCTATTCACAAGCTGACACAGCCCTTTTTCTGTATCAGTGGGAAAGGTGACCTTCCTTAATTCCTTCATCCTTTGCCATCTGTGATGGATGAGCAGCAAGAATTTCAAGCAAATGGGTGAAACTTTTCAAAAGGAAAATGAGACTAGTTTGAGGTATTTTTAACAGATCTGCAGCTCCTTTATCAGAACTCAAATCTGTAAAGCCAACAAGCTACCACACAGTAGCCATTCTAACACTTGGGGAATGAAAACAGGCAAAGAAAAGGTTAATACATTGTTATTTTCCCTGCAAATTAGCATAGGAAAAACAGGAATTTCCTTGTGAAGAGTCAGACCTTTATTTTTAAAGCCAGGCTTTGATTTGTGGTTATATTTTGAAGTGTACAAAAGTTTCTCATTGAGAAGTTAATCTAATAAATTAAACTACAGATGAGGTGAAACACAGAACAAAACTCAGGCCTTTTACCAGGCACAGCTGTTGGTCTCTTGAAATGCATGAACCAGAATCCCCACGCCTTCTGGATCAGAGCACTGGAAGACAGTGGCATCAGCCCAGTCAGTTCTGATGCAAAAGGCAAGGGATAAGGGTGCCAAGCTGCAGCTTCTTAGCACACTCTGTTGCCAAGAGTATTTCATTTCATAGTTTAGTGGTTTACATAATCACTAAGTGGTTTTACCAGTCCAGGAAGAAGGAATACAAAAAATACTTCCAAAATTTTCTCCACCCATATATTAACTCAAAAAAAAAAAAAAAAAAAAAAAAAAAAAAAAAAGAATCAAAAGGGCAGCAGCTTCTAAACACAAAATTTTCTTTATGCAGTTCTGCCCCTCTCAGATGTTTTGCTTCTGGATAAAATGCCTTAATTTCTTGCCACTAAATTGCTCTATGTTCTTGCCAATTGCTCTGTGTACACTAGCCAGGTGAGGTGGTCCATTCTCCCACTGATTTAAGAAGATTTTTAGGGACAAGAGATATGCATTCAGCAATCTAAGTAGCTGTGCATGTGCCATTCCCCCCAAGAAAGTACTCCAAAACAGTGGAAGAAATCCCATACCAAACCACAAAGTAAACACCTTTTCTCAGTTCCAATTTTCATCAAATTCATCCTGCTCCCACTAAGTGACAGTGGCTTGTTGTTGGTTCACTTTCACTAGCATCTAGCATTTTTTTCTGTGGGCTTTAAACAATCACTAGATTGACTTGTTTTGTAATTGAAAGTTCTATTCTGATTTCAGAATTCTCCAATTTTTTCTCTTCCTGTAGTGACTTCTCTGTTCCCTGACTAAATTATGCAAAGCTTAAGACTAAATCTGACTGCATAAGTGCAGGCCTGCTTTTTAAGCTACGCAGACCCTTGTGTTAGGTAAGTTACATCAGCAAGGGCAGTGGGGTGACAATCTAAGTCACAAGTTGATTCTTGTGCTGGGCATCTCCTGGGCAGTGGGAGGCCCACTCCATTGCCTCCCAGCTTGGCAGAGCCACTGCAGGAAAGTCCTGATGCTAATCAGTCTCCACACAAACACCAAACCCATGCCCAGTGCACAACTGTGCTTGTAGGAAACAGCATCCACCCCATCACCCACACTGCTCATGAAGATTTACTACTTTCTCCAGTTATTAGTACAACTTCTGGGCTTATTTTCCCCATTCTAAATCTAAGGTGAAAAACAGTCTATTAAAAATCACTACTCCACGAATAGGCTACAAAATCAGCTTCAGATACCCTGTCCTGCTCACCAGCAAAGACAGCATATTGTTTGCTTTGGCCATGGCACACAGTTTGTGCTAGGAGAGGTAGAAGACGCCTCATGTAGCAAGACAGGCAGCAGAAAAAGATACCAGGAGCTGGGTTTGTCAGAGTGTGAAGACCTAAGCTTAAGTCCATGCAATCCCTACAGGAAGCCATGTCTCACCCTGTGAAGAACAGGGAGTTCACACTTCTCACACAAAGCCACAACCAGACTGCCGCTGAGAAGGCAGTGTCTCAAGGCAGAGTCCTGCTCTGCCACAAACCCACTAGCTCTGGTCTTTTAAGGTGCAAGACAAAAGGAGCCAGTTCAAAGTGCCTGCATGAACATCAACAGTCTTCACTTCTCATGCTCCTGCTACTGCTAGCTGCAGAACGGGATCTATGAGCTGCAACACCAGACAGGCAATCTGTGATGGTGGTGTAGCTACAAGCCTAAATCCTTCTCACTCCAAAGCCTCAACAACCAAACTTTCTAAGCAGAAGAGAGACAGAAGCCTCAGTCTGGCAGGAGATCCATTCTGTATCACCCACTTGGAATTTGCCTCAGTTGAACAGCTGCTTAAGGAGCAAAGCCCAACTGACCCCTGTTAGAGGCACCACTTCCCCAGCACTTGCTGTGACACTCCACCACAAGCCTCTCAAAAATAACATGCCCTGCACAATTCTCATCTTCCTAAAAGCACTTCATACTGCTTCAGCTGCTAAGCTGATCTTGAGATAGCCAGGCTGAGCTTTTTTCGGGGCAACCCCACACCAATTCTATTGACAGAGTCAGGAATAGGGCCTCAAATTCAACATGTTTCCCTGGAAAAAAAAATCCATCAAAATTACTTCTCTAAATAAGCTCAATCACTTAACACTCAGAGTTCAAGTCACAGCAGTTCCCTGAGGACCCCAATCAAAAAGGGATTGATGAGGGCAACATGAATCAGGGAAAATATGTAACTTTTCTACACTTCTGCAGTTCCAGTGTAGTCTGCTGCAGGACCAGCTCTGGCTTCCAGTGTGGATGCAATTCAGGGAGAGAGAAAAGGACATGGTTTCAGCAAAGAAGAAAGCCAAGAAGAGATTTGAAAGCCATGAGAAAAATTGGTTTGGCAAAAGGCTACTTCATCTTTCAGTAGCACAAAGAGCTAAGGGCTGTCAGATGATTTAAGGAGAGGAATCAAGACACATGCTCTGAAAAACCAAGGGAGGTAAAAGCTGCATGAACTTGAGAGCATCATCTACATCCTGGTTATTTGGCGGCAAAAAGCCAGTGGCAATTCAAAGTGCACTATCTGGGAGAGCCCAGCTGGGTCAGCATCAGCCTGGCCACAAGCAATGGCCAGGCCTCACCACAAGTCTAGAGCAAGGAATCAGCCTTGTGTGTGAACACAAAGGTCCCTTGCTTGGCCCAGTGGGCAACAAATGGCTACAGTCAATTCCACCAGTCTCCATCTGGGGAAATCCCCTTCAAAACATTCAGGAGCGGGGGCAGCCTGCTGCTGAGGAATGAGACTGGTCCCACCCTATGTCCGTACCCCTTCTCACCCACCCTCATCCCCTCACAGCAGCAGGCTCAGAAGAGTGGCAGGCACTCTTTTGCACAGTCTAGAGGTGGAAGCTTTAACTGAAACCCCTCCCGAGGGAAGAGGGAGGCTTGCATGTCCACGTTGATGCAGAGCAAGCCCAGCATGAGCTGGCGCTGGTACTCCTCCCACTTCATCATGACATCAGAAACCGAGCGGTTGCTTCTAATCCACATGGGCAGTGCTTCACCACAAGGTGGCGGGGAAGAAATTGGCAGCTTCTGGGGCCCTCCGAGCTCGAGGTGGTAATAAAGCCTGAAAGGCAAATACACGCAAAGACTCAGTATGTGGGAAGACTTGAGCAGGTCACCAAGCTAGAGCTCCAGTACCACAATCCTGTTTTGCACTAAATTGACTACATGATTTTAGTGAGAAGTCTCTGCGTGCCCATTTCCCCCCTTTACATCTCTCAGTTATTCAGACCATGAACTATTTTGGGTAAGAATCACACCTTTGTACTAGGTTCAAATCACAGCTGGGACTCCCTGACTACTACTGAAATAAACTGGCATACTGTTTTAATCAGACTTGCATCTTCTAACCTAGTGCTATAGTGACAGCTTCATTACAGGGTCTGCCCTATAATGGGACAAAGGAAGGGGACCATGTGCTGAGTCTATCCAACAGTTAAGGAAGCCAAGAAACCATGAACCAGATTTGCATTTCAGCCTAAGTGGTAAATTCTTCAACTGATGCCATATTTGCTCTGTTCCAGTGGAATAGAGTCTCTAGAATTCAAATATGAAATGGGAAATGAAGGGGTCCTCCAGAACAGTGCTGTGAAGAAAAGGAGCCATACCTGGCTGAAAGATGGCTACCCAGTTTCTTCTTGGCTTTCTTCACAAGATAGCTGCAGATTTCTGTCATCTGCTCCCTCATCCATCTTATATCCTCAGGAATATCTGGGAGCCATTCCAGCAACCTGTAAAGAGACAGGAGACAACCATTAGCTGGGCAACACAAGGGAATATGATGAAAAGAACACCAGTTCCAAAGTCTCTCTTAAGGCTCAAAAATTTATCACCATTTTCTGGGGCAAGTTCTAGCACACAGCAATCTGCCTTCAAGCTGCAAGTAGAAGCTATAACTAAATGACATAGGAAGGTAGGAAACGTTTTGGGTTCTTGATTTTTCTGGTTTTGTGGGGATTTGTTTGGCTATTTTTTAAATTCACGTCTGCTAATTGTCAGGAGCTCCTTCCCCAGGAACACCAGCAGTGCAGAATTAGAGAGAATCCCACTCTCTGTCCAGTCAAACACCACAGCTACATCAAACACTTGTCTGCACTGGGAAAAGCATCACTGAGGGATCAGCCCAAGGCTTACCTAACAGTGAAGGAAACTGCAGACTCCAGAGGCAGCATGTAGGGGACCATCATGGCCGTGGCCACACGCACAGGCAGCATATTGCTGAGGCCAGTCAAGAAACTTCTTCTTTCGGCACAAGCCTCCAGGAGAGCTGAAGGCAGAAGAAAATATGATTGAATATCCCCAATGGGATTCTATTTTCTTGTCATACCTCAGAAGTTACTCAGCCTGAGACAGCTACCTCCCACTTCTTAGGAAGTGTTGCTGGGGTTAGTAATTCCCTGAGCACAGCTAAAACCAGGAGCTTTCAGCTTTATCAGACTCCAAAGGAGTGAGCAGCAAAACCCCCCCTCTTCTCCTGACCATGCAGAACACTGTCAAATGAATCAACCTCACCCAGTCCAGCCTCCACAGTATAAGTTACAACTTTATCTGAGACCCCCAATCCATCTAAACCTCAGCAGGTGTTATTTCAATCCCTGGGCATGACCAACCCCAGCTATACAAAATAACACATCCCAATAATCTGAGGGAGACCAGGCAGGACAGGAAGATTACCTGTGATCTCTCCCTTTGAATCATACCTTGGTTCAGTCTGGGAGGCAAGTGTTCAAAGATGTGCTCTTCAACAACAGCAAGGGCAGTGTTGTCCTCTAGTTGGTCCTCAGCTTCTGTTTCTTCCTCTTTCTTCTCTCCTGGTGGTGCTTCTATGGCAAGGAGAGGACGGGCAGGACTTGGACGATGAAGGAGACCTGAGAAGAAAAGTTATACTGTAAGGATGACACAAACCAGCTGCCCTGCCTGGCCTTTAGAGTGTAAGTCCTTGCTTCACCCTAACTCCCTCCTCAGGCTGAGGTCATACCCAGCCTCTTTAGCTTACACTTCTTGTAAGGCTTACCACAAGGAGATACAAACCTTACTGGTTTAAATTCATTCTCTTCCTCCCCATCAGAAGTTGTCACATTTCCCTTTAAGTTCTGCAGGGTGCCATTTTGCAGAGTTTTGTTACTATCATCTGCCAGTCACCCATCTTGCAGGCAAGATTTCCCTCCTGAATCCGCTATCCCAGCCGGCACCACTGTCTATGGACACGAGGTGGCAGCAAGTGCACACCCAGCGCTGCAGCGGCTGGAGGCAGGAGAGCAGCCCCAAGTGTCCGGCACCGGGGCTCTGAGGGCAGCACCACACAGACCCAGCTGCACACGGAGAGCAGCAGGGTGTCTGCAGGAGGCCCAAATGGCACTGCTGCACAGCAACTGTGGTGGTAACTGCAAAGGTCACCTCTCCTTCCTGAAGTGCTCAAGTAGACTTACTGAGAATTCCATACCCTAGTATCTGAGGCATGGTTCAGTTCTCTCTTTCCTCCTTTCATATGCACCATCAACTACTCTCAAAGCCAAGGCACCAAGCATGGCACAGAATAGGCAAGTCAGTGCATCCTACAAATAGCCAGTGCCTTACCATTCTTCTTCAGGAAGTGCAGTGCATCTCGATAGCCCTGCTTGCACATATCCCGCAGCACCTGTGGGCAGAAGAAGGAAAGTTCCATGTGGAAACTGGCTGAGCAAACATCTACCACAATGCTGGCTTCAGAGGCATTCTCCTGACTCTTGAGCTATCCCAAGAACAAGTCTCATTCTTGCCAGCCTTGCTCAGGCTTTGAGCAGGAATGGGAGGTATAGCATCAATACACTGGCTATGGGAATCACAGGACTATCTAGATTGGAAGGGACATCTAGAATACCACCTAAGTGTGGGCACAGAGTTGCAGCTACCTCATTACCCCATCTACAGGTGATGCTGCTATGGGCAGCCTTCAGGCAGTCACTCTGACAATCAGCCCAATACTTCCCTGCAGATTCCAGGAAGGGCCACTGTGTTTATAGAAAAAGCCAGCTAAGACTAGAGAGCGGGTGGGAAGAAACTGGCCCAAGTAATTCAGCACATGAATGCGTGCTTATTACAGCCAAATGTCAGGGCTATCTGGCACTTGCATCTTCTCAGAATTACACAAAGTTTGCAGTGCTTCATACTGGCATCTCCATCCATACCTTAAAACACTGAAATGCACATTGGTTCTGATGGCCAATACATCTTTGTTTACAGTGAGCCTGATTTCCAGGCAGAGTACTCTACAGAGAGCAACATGGGAATACTTTCCAACCAACTGCTACCACTTAAATTCCAGATGTTCAAGTGAAAAAAAGAAGACAAACCCTAGTGCAGGTGCTCAAGGTTTAGGGAGTCACTGGGTTGATAATGTCAGAATTAAAGACAAAGCACAAGATGCAAAACTAACAGTGTCTGGAATCTTCTCCTGCCAAAGTGCACACAGTAAAGCCAGTGCCTGAGATCTGTGGTCCCCAAGTTCTGGTGTGGCCAGGAAACTCACCTGTGGCTCTGGAGGAAATAGGGCCTTTGAGAGTCGGTAGAGGTTGCGAAGGTTGAACTGGATGCTTGTATTGGTGACTCTCAGCTCATGCATGTTTGTGGAACTGTCCCGTGGGCAGATATCGCTCTCTCCCGAGAAAGGAGACACCGTGATTGTGTTCTTCAGCTCATATTGGGGCAAATTGTCAGAAATCCCTCCATCAACATATCTCTGAAATAAAGACAAATGCAGCAATCTTCATTCTCGCAACTGATCAAGCAGCTTTTTTACTCTGTGTCCCTTCTCCTGTTTGTGCCAACAGCTTGGGAAGAGAATGGAATATATCCACCAGCATTGGAGGAGCAAAAACTAGTGATAGCACAGCTGTGTTGTTTATAACAACTCCTTTTGCTATGTGCTTTTTCTTGGTTGAGTGTGGTGCTCCTAAGTGTTCAACAAGAAAGGCACATTCACTTGTGTGACTGCTGACTTACATCGCCTAAGCAGTCTGACTGCTGTCCAATTAAATAATAATACACACCAATAACCACCTGCAGTGCAAATTAGCACTGATCTAAGCTGTCACGTTGTGACATTGTGCCATTTTTCACTTGTGTTTAAAATGAATAAGCTCAGACACAAGTCCCCACTGGCAGAAGGTTTGTTACCTATGAGTAAAACCAGCTGACTTGCTGCTAGCAGACTTATTGAGCAGCAATCCCAACACATGCATATGCATTGGGAATCAACTTGCTGTGGTGTGATAACAGAGCACAGAGACTTGGGTTTTGCTCTTAACAGGCACCCTCTTATCAAGAGAATGTTCTGTACTTCAGTACCATAAACACATTTGCGTTACCCTTGCAGGAATGGCAACCCCAGTAGTAAGTTCTCAAAACATTTGTTGGATACTATAATTGCACAAGGAGCTGAGCAAGAGGATCCCTATCACAGGTTTTAGCAGAGTAAGCAACATGCAAAAGATAAAAGGAAAAGGATGTCAGTCAAGCTAAAAAGAAGAAAGCTGGGGATCTTTGCAAAGCAACAATTCCAGCTCTTGTGAACCTCAGTTACAGAAGAGTTCTGCTGGTTTTGTATCAGGATTGACCCTGCAATTTTCTGCCTGGATCCATTTCCTTCCTACCCAAATACAAATCGTGATACAGGGACTATGTAGCCTCACAACTAGCAGCTGTAAACATCTTTCAGCTCTCTGCTAGGTGAGAAGCTGAGCCAGTAGAGGCTAAACCCAGGCAGAGCACAGAAATGCTGGTTGAAGGAAGAGGCTCTCCATTCTGCATCCTGCTTCTTCTTGTCTCACAGGCAGACTGACCACCAACATTGTTCTTTTGCTGCACAATCCCTAGGAAAACACCAGATGTGTTGCCTGGAGGGTGCTTTGCTCTCTCTTGCTCTGGATGGCAGACAAGACAGAGACCTCAAGCAGCTTCTGAGCCTGGGGAACAGTTGACAGGCTCGTGGACTAAAAGCAATTAAATTCAGCTATAGCAAGCCAACTGCCATTGATGCAACAGGGTCAGAGTGGACTGCACACTCCCTTCTTGGGAGGCAAACTAAACCTTGCATAGAGCCTACAGCTTTATGGGAGACAGCTTGCAATTACAGTTGTAGGATACAGCAGCCCAAACTCAGAGCACAGGACGTTTTATTCTCATGGCAGCCCTTGCCTGCCAAACACTGTGTCAAGACAAGTACTAAGAGACGCCAACACCACCTGAATTTGGACAGTGAAGAAAGTGGAAGGACAGGATAGATTAAACTGAAAGATAAGTACACCCTCTCAGAAACAGTAACACAGCTTGCTCACAAGATGTTTTCCAATAACAGAGCTGCCAACAATCAACTGAACCCTCTCCCCCTTCTAAAGCAGCATCAGTGTTCCCTAAGCCTAAAGCAACCACAGCAAACTGCCATTGCCATCCTCTTCCCAAAGCTGCTCCACTGAAGGCCAGACTAGGCACAGCTAGAGCTGGAGACATCTGCCTGACTCCCTTTGCAAGGATGAGATTCCAACATGCTGAGTGGGATGAGAACAGAGCAGAGCAGAGAGCATGCACTTTGTTTAAAGAAAAAGGAGGTAAGCTTTAGTGCTGGACGACACTAGTTATGCAGTAAGGATGCAGAAGACATGTTTCCCTGAGGGTGGCAGCAGGATTTCACAGTCCTGCCATTAGAAAAAAGGCTCAAATACAACAGAAAAGACAGGCAAAGCCTTCTGACTCCACAGAAATCCAGGAGTACACATGCATACCCCACTCTGGTCCACTGCTTCTAGGCAATGGCGATTAACATTCCTCTGTAAAGCTCAGCTGCCACTTCTTTGGATTTGCCTGAAACTCCAGTTACCCAAGTGTAACCACTCTCCAGCCCCCTGCAAAGTCCACAACAGCCCAAAGCCACAGGCTGGAACCACCAGCTGCCTGCAGGCATGAGCAGTAGCAGCTTTAGGGGATGGTTCATAGACTGGGGTGCCCACTTCCATTCCCTTATGTCCTCCCATGCACAGGGCACCTCACTCACATGATTTGACAATCAGCTTTGTGACCCTTGCTAGGGATTCATCTCACTCACAGGCTGCAGACAATTCACAACTATAGTGTGTGCAGGTCAGTTACTGACTTTTCCATTTCTCAATATTGAAGTTTTTGGGTTTTTTTAAACTTATTTGTCCATCTCCATCATCTACTCTATGAGGCTACCAGGTCTCAGAGAAGTGAACAAAGGAAAAAATTGAGGAGGAAGGCAAAATATGGATTTTGCACCTTGCACACAGTAACACAGCCTTGAAAACTAGTCCTTGTGCCAGGCCTGTCAGTTTATCCTGTGGCAAATACAGTCACCACAGGCATGCTAGGAACCATGCATTACTGTTTCAAAACCATGTCCCAAGCTCATACCAACCCAGTTTAACCTCTCACCTCATCAGCAATCCCCCTTCACAGCCATGCTTTTCTGGGGAAGAGGTAGGAATTAAATTTCCTCATCTCATGTTTCTTCCCCACCTTTTCCCATGAGAAGTTATCCCTCAGTGTGCCAGGACAGCTGCACATTCCAGAAACCCTGATGTTGTACACAGTTTTGGAATTGTGAGATTTTTTTCCTGATGCACACTGACCTCAATTAGCCCCAAAGAGATGTAAGGCAAGAGCCACTGCTATGGTCCCACTGGCTGAGGAGAAAAAGCCCTGCCTGCAGTTGCTGAGCGAATACCAAACCATTATTGATTGTCACTTTTCTGAAGGGCTGGATAACACTGGACATCTCCTCCAGGTCATTTCCCTCAGCAACATGCTTGCACAAGACAAAACCAGCCAAGTTGTGTATTATGCAGTAGCAAAACTGACCTCACTTTCAGGACACAGGTAGCAATCAGAGCAGATTTAATGCCATGCTCTGACAGACAGAAGCACTTTGGTGAGATCACTTATGGTAAATCAGGGGACATATTTTATAGCAGTTCTCCCTCTCACTTTTGACTGTGTAGTTTGCAAAATCCCTGCCTTTTAATATTAACCTGTGTAGCACAAGGGAGGCCAAGCTCAATCAGGAGACCCTTAAAGCATGACTGCAATATCCAGAAATGCTGAAGCTCTGCACAGTTTTCATATGCTTTCATTTCTAACATACAAACACAAAGGGATAAATTGCTCTTGGACAGTTTGAACACAATTTAAAGAAAGCTGTGGTGTGCAGCAGAACATCATTCTCAGAGAAAGGACAGGAAGAACTCCATGGAAAAGAGGGCCAGTATCCACACCACTAGTTAAAGCCCTGCAGAAAGTGTCAGGCACACGGGAGAGGGACTACACTCATGACTTTTATCCTGGGCCCAACTTCTTTCCACATGCAGACAGCTGGAGCCTCAGTGATGGAAAGTGTTGTACCATGCAGCCATGAGAACACTCTGCTAATCCAGACTGCTATATATTATGATATGTTAAATCCACTGGTTTTCAGGACATTTACAGTCAACTGCAGGCAGCAGTGGAAAGGAGGCCTATCCACTGCTGGAAGCTGTTTATTCAGGAATTTCTTGTGGCTCTTCAGATAAATGCTGCCAGCAGGCATGCAATAATATTGTCAAAACCTTCTAATTAGTATGCAATTTAATGAAGGACCATCTTAGAATCTTACTTACCACTCCACGCAAGGTTGGAGGTATCAACCCACAGTAGACAGGGATAAAGGTGCTGCAGATACAGGCCTGAGGGAGAAAGAGATCCAGAGTCTGAGAATCAGATCAAAGCCTACTGAAACTATTACTGATCTCAGAACACCATGCTGGCATGTGATGACAATTATACTCCAGTACTAAGGACATTTGGAGACCAAGGCAAAACAAAACTGCATGCAGTTCCTGCCCAGCCCAATGTAGTAAGAGTCCATTCACCTGGATCAGTTCCTCCTTGGAATTGAAGTCTGACAGAATCACATTTTCCCCATCAGACACCCGTGTCAGGGAAATACCCAAACGTCCTGCTGCAACCTCATGCCCATTATCTGGCACCATCTTGGACAGGGACATCCGAATGGTCTTCACCAAGTTGAAAGAGGGGTGGAGGGGGCCCAAGAACCTCTTCCGGGCTTCTTTTGACACCCGAATAATGCTGGCACCAGCCTCACCTGCAACAAGAGAAAGACCAATGAACCATGAAATGCTACCAGAACTTGTCTTCTTTACAAAACTAGGCACAGAAAAGCCTCATTCCCAGCTTTCCCCAGAGGTTTCTCCCCACTGGCTAACACACAACTCAAACCAAGAGATTATTTACAGGGGGTGTTATGGAAGTCATGGAAGTTTGCTGTCTTGGCCCTCACACACCCCCATCACGAAGAGCTACCCTCCTCTTACTTATGTTTTATGATGTCAAGGAGGATCATGTGCATCTGACTAAGGCCTCACAGTTTTTTTTTAGATCGTGTTGCACTGGCCAGTGCGGGGCTGGTGAAAACAGACTAAGAAAACAAGGCTGATACTTTGATCTTATGGATAAATCCACTTCAAAACATATTCCACTACAACTTTTCTAGTAAGCATATTTTTCCTGACAGGAGAAAAAATCATCAGCCAGTAAGCAAAAGTGCTAGAACAGGAAAGCTGGTGCCTTCCAGCTAAGTGATCCCAACTCTGCTGTGAATGTCAGCCACATCTCAAGTGATCAAGAGGGACAAAATGCTCCAACAGGGAATCAGAGACTTAGTTCTTCCTGCAGAGCCTCTGGTGTCCCACCCCTTCCATATCCAATTCCACAGCACTAAACTAAGGCCCTGATGGCAAGCAGGACTTGTGAAGGAATGCTTGCTTTGAGGAGACATCCCAGCTGCACAAAAGGGAAGGTATCTGCTAAGCCCATTATCTCAGTCACTAGGAGCTCCATCTGGCAAGCACATCAGAGCTCTCCAGTAGGAAAAAAGGGATGGGAGGAAATGAAAATACAGAACTACAGCATCCAGCATGTTGCACTCAATGACTGCTACTTCCACATACATCCAGCCATGGTGAGATAAAACAGTTCCTCTAAGTACCAGCTAATCACTGCAGTCCAAGGAGTGTCAGGAACATACATGTGATAAGAATGTTAGGGGAAGAATTAGAGAAACCAGGAGAAAAGAAACATGCTTTTACATATGAAGACTCCTCTCCAATTAAACTGAAGGTCATTTCCTAGAAAAGGATGAAAGACTACCAGTTCAAGCCAACTGGAAGTCCCCTCATTTCACTCTCCCACTCAATTTTCTAACTGCACAAACAAAGCAGCAGAATGACAGAACTCAAGTTAGACCCAGGTTAATAAATACAATGGAGATAAGAGCAACAACCATCAATGCTATGTTGACATCCCAATCTTTTGCAATACACGTGGACCAGCAACATGTTTTCCATCAATGCAGCCTGGAAACGTGATTCTGGGCTTAGGAAACCCACCAGCACCAGTAGCTCAAGCACGCAGAGAACTGGACCCTTGACCATGACTAGAGACTTTGAGGTCAGGATTTTAGGCACTGTGAGGTAGCAACTTAGCAGAAAAGCCAAAGTTCCCCCTCTGAAGCAATTTTTAGCCCTGTAATCCCAGTCTTCTGTCCTAGAGCAATGTTTAGCAGTCTAATTCTGATCTTACTTACTCAATTAGCAGTAAGCCATTGAGCCCAGCCTGTTCCAGATAGTAGCCATATGGTTCAACATCATTCCCAACATGAAAGAAGTCAGCCCCACAGAAATACACTTTATATTCACTAAGACATTAGCACTCAAAACTCTCCCTAAGACACCTTCATGTCTGTCAAGGGGAGGAAAGACACACAAACTGCGATTGAGCAAAAAACTGAAGGAATCCCAGCCCAGCACCTTGGTCACAAGACCCCATAAAGGAAAATCCTCTGCACTGAGTCCCTTGCAGGGAATTGCTGGCTTGGTTGAAACTCCCAGTGGGAAGGTGGATGTTGATATGCAGCTGAGGGGAGACTCCTGTGTGCAAAAACCATGCTGGGGAGAGCGTGGGTTACCCAAGCAATCGTGCTTAGAGAATGATGCTTTCAGGCTGGGCATCTCAGTGTGCAGAAAGACATGACAGCAATACTGAAAACAAGTGCAACTAAATGGAGCTTATGACTGTTTGAACAAAAAAGTGAGCTGGAAGGGGTTCAGGTTTTTTTAAGAAAAACAGGAGAGCCAAGTCCTGACTATGCCAGGAAACAGCATTTGAGGGGATCCCCAAGTTGCAGCTGCCTGCTCCTTCAGTGTTTCATACCCAAGAGAGCAAAGTGAGATTATTGCTAATTAGCAAGTTCATTCTTTGAATACTTTCTTGGTGTTTTTTGGTTTGGGTTCCTTTTATATGTGCATGTGCATACATGCATACCTACAGGAGCTTTGAGGCACTTCTGTTTAAAGACACCTGTGATTCTGTTGGACTGGCTGAACCACGTGCACCGAAGCTTCTGTGGGAAGGCATGGGCACAGGGTGACCTGCAGTACCACCAACTTTCTGGGAAAAAAGGCCAGCTGAGGGGTCAGCCAAAGAAGCCAGGTTTATGTAGCAAGATCCATGATAGATGGCAAGTCCTCTTGGAAATATATTTGGAAGGAAAAAAAAAAAGAAGTGACAATGTTTTAATCCTGTTACTACCAGAAGTGCTATTCCAGGAAAACCAGCTCAAATTCTGCTTGCAGTCTCTCAGAGTGAGCAGCTGAATTAGAGGCAGTCAAGAGAGACAACTCCTACAGGGGTCAGCCAATAGCTCTCAATTATTTCTAGGACTAGTCCAGTGCCAAATACAGCCCTTAGGAAAGCTTATCATTGTTTTTTATGGATCTAGTGATTCAGGACACAGAGTCATGTGAAAAAGCTGAATTAAATTTGTATTTCCTTATTGAGGAACATACCACAGGGCAGAGGCAATCCCTAATAGTTAGCAGTGTTTGCTGTGAAAACATTTCATTCTTCTCACACCAACCAATTAATTCAACACCTTTCCCTACACAGATTTGCCAATATTCCTCAAAAATGTTGCATTAATATATGCAAAATATTTCATTTTCAATAGGAAACCCACATTCCCCTTTACCCCCACCCCCATCACTACCCCACTGGGTGTTGTTATACATAAACCCAAGTACTGCAGGGCTATTGTCCTTATCTAAATTTCAGCTGTGATGACGCAAAGGAGCATCACACAGCTGTGTCCTGAAACACCCCAACTTGTCCCTTGCCAGAAAAGGGAGGGGGGGAAAATCTGCTCTCCCCCTGCTGATTTGTCATCTGCTACACAAGGGGCAAGATAGTGGCACCCATGGGAAAAGCCTGAAGGCAGCTGCTAGCTCACATTTCATTTTTAAGCTATATCAACCCAGCTTCACATGAGCTTATTGACATAGGGTTAGATTGTTCCCTTTAACAACTGACTTCCGTCTCTATCAGTCATGCTCAACTCCAAAATAACCCAGTAAGTCATTCTATACTCTAAACCTGGAAAGCATTCAAGCAGCATGTGCTATTTATAAGTGTAAACAAACAACCCAGCAGAGCAGCCTGCTGTTACTCTGCCTCAGGAACAGCAGAGCTGAAGATGGATCACCTAAAACTGATGTTAGCCAGGCAGCTGGAAAGACCCTTAGCTGCTGCTAAGGGCTCTGGGATGAAACAGAAAGGCAACTCCAAACCTGTGCAGTGCACGAGGACCATCACAAAGCTTAAACACTGCATGACATGAGGGGTGACAAGTGGAGAAGGAGAAGCCTCTTCAAACCTACATCTGCAGCAGCAAGGCTTTGGCACCAAGGGCACCCTGAAGGGCTCCTGTTAAACCACATGTTAGACCATACTGGTATCCATTTGCCAGCCAGTAAAATGACAGATGACCCATGAAGCATTTCAAATGGAAAAAAGCACCTAAGACACAGACAAAAATAGGAGCAGAGCAAGCTAAATAGGGCAAAGGGCATTCTGAATATTCAACCCTGCAGCTCACCTATGACACTGCAGGTTCTTCTGGGAGACCTCTGTATCAGCAGGAAGATCACTCTCTGTGCCAGGGACATTCCCACTCCCTGCCTAGTGCAACAGTAAACAGGATACAAACTTCAAGGAAAAGTTCTCAAACGGAGACAGAGTGCAGAGGACAGCACAGAGAGCTGGTGGATGCAGGGACAGCACTCTCTGTCCCTGCTGGCAGGATGCACAGAGAGGTCACACCCCAGACAGCAGATGCCATAACTTGCCTGGACTAGTGGGGCAGGCAGAAAACTGCAGATCCTCACTAAACCTGCTTCTCATCCAACACCAACAAATGGACTCCTTCCTACACATCAGCAACAATCCTCCTTCCTCATTCCCATTACCCAGTTAGGTTCCAGACTGGCCAGCACACCAACAGCTTTGAAAGGAAGCCAACTAGCAGGAGGAAGCACAGGTACTTTTGGTATTCCCCCAGGATCTTGACAGCCCTATGCCTTGTTACTTTGGGATCACATGACCAAGCTATTTTGACTATAAGATTTTCAGGACAGGAGTCCTGCCAGCCCTGTGTACTATAACCAAGGACCTCATTCCAGAACTCCTTAAGTTCTGCTCAGCTCTCTGCTCCAGGGAGGTTTGTGTAATACTCAGCACGGGTGCCCCTTTTAAGACTCCCCAACTAAAATCTTCACACTTTGCTTCCAATGCAGCTGGTGGCTGAACACTGCTGGAATTGTAATTATCTCACAGATAGATCCCAGTTTGGATATGATTTTAGGATGAGTCAGAAGGGATTTATTAGCATGGTCCTCCTCAACATTAATTTATCTTGGTTGCCCATCTCTTGCCGTTTCAGCTGTTCTGTGCCAGAAGAGCTAAAAGTCATTCTCTGACAACGAGCAGAGGTTTCAGGAGAGCTGCTCCCTGTTCTTCCAGGGCACAAATCCTCAAGCTGCCCCAGCTCAGCATGCACAGCTCCTGCACTTGCCTCTTTTCTAAGTACTGAGAGTAAGCAATGCACATGCTTTCCTGCCTGGCCTCTCCCAGGAGATGATATAGCCCTAATTATAACACAGTCCTGTCACCAGCCCAAAAGAAACTCACAAAGCTATAAACAAGAGGCACCAAAACAAAAGTTTTCAAAGTGACATCTAGAAAATAATTAACAGAGAACTTTATTGGATGTTTCCTCATGGGTAGCTCAGATCATCAAAGTGCCTTTTTGTTCATCTCAAGCAGCAGTGCACAGCAATGTGTCTGTGACCCAAGGACAACCCCAACTCTTGTGGGCAATGACCTCAGTTTGTGAAAAATCCCACTGCTTGGACAGACTTCTGTTCCACTTTCCATGCTCATGCTGAAGCAACCTGATTTCCACTTATTGTCCCAGCAAAAATTTCAGCCAAGCTGAACAAAGGCCAGCTTGTCCTGAATGGGAACATGACCCAAGATGTTCTCTGATGGTTCATCAGAGAGGCTGAAGAGATGTCAAAGGGGACCCCAAAGACAAATCCATGCCAGCAGGAAATAAAGAGCAATGTTTTACAACCTGCCTGTATCAGACATGTTCAGGTGATAGGTGTTCCCCACTGCTGGTGACAGCTCTTTAATTTCTATCTGAAATTCTGGACAGAAACCTAAAAGCACTGGCTGTGGAAAGAATATCCCTCACTGGCCAGCAGCTGTAAAACTGCCACTATTTGACACAAACAAAAACCACCCATTTTTAAACATTTGAGGCTGAGGGGCAGTAGCTAGCAGTGAAGTCTTTAAAAGCACCAACCCTTTTCACATCTGTGCACATCTTCCTGTAAGCCAGTTTGATTGCGAAACACCATGTACCAGAACAAGCTGTTCTTCTGGGACTTCCCTAACTTTTGTTGTTCTGATGTATATTTTTTATTTTATTTAAGGTCTTCACTCAATTCTCTTCTCCAACTATTTTGCCATCAGGTAAGAAATTCACTTGGCTACAGATAAGAGATACAGGACAGAAACTTTTTGTTTTTGGTGATACATTGAGGTAAACACGACTCCCCTCACAACCACACCCACTCAGTTTGCAGTCAGTTCTACAGCTGTTCCCCGTGCAAGATCAGGGGCTCTGCGCAGGTTAACCAACAGTTTTGTAAAGGAGAGTTCTTAGAAAGCCTGGTCACTAGCTGTACATAATGGTGTTTCTACCCCTTTGCTCGGGAATGAGAGGGACTGACACTCTGCAGGAACAACTCCTAGGGATCCCTGCTAGACTACAGTCAGCAACACCTATTCTGACAGTGGGGGAAGTGCAAACAACCAGGAGAAAGACTTTTTAAATAAGGCCAGCTCTTGCAGCCAGAGGCAGATGCTAAAAGAAGGGCTCGGCCCACAATACTTTCAGATTCTTCATGCTCAGCATTGCCACAAACTGTTTAGCCCAAGACACAGTGTGCAGCAGGAGGGCTACATAAATTCAGATCATTTACAACTGCTTCAGAACCAGAAGCCTCCCTCTTAACGTGTTTGTCCCAGGATGTTTGCTTTTCTATTTCAACCGGGGAGGAAAAAAAAGCTGTCAGTTATATTACCTGTTTAAATAAAGCCAAACCAAAAGGGGACATTTTTCCCATTTGAGCCAAAAGATATGGTTAGTGTGCTCTAGATACCAGTTAATAGATGAACCAGAACTATTGCCACATGCCAGATGTGAGGAACATAAGAGGAAGATCTGCTTTTAATTTGCCAGGGTTTTTACCTCTTGCACAGAGCAGCTCATGAGGCAGCCCACAGTGACTGCCACATGCCCATCCATCAGCTGGTACCTGCAGGTAGGACCCTTGTGCAAGCTCAAGTGCAGATGCATCACTGGTACCTCACCTTAAGGCCCAGTGTTCTGCTTTGTACAGAAGCAAACAGGGACAGTAGGCATTAGAACTCACAGGCTTGATGATATCTCTAGCTACATTTTTGCACTGGACTTAATGAAGTGTTGGCACACCAAAGCCTTACTAGAACTGCTGCTCTGCAAGCTGACACTTGCTTTGTTTCTGTGGTCAGGACGGGAGTGCTTACTTTTGCAACACAAATCCGAAAAGAGCACAGCTGCTGTGAAACAATCAATAGGAAGGGCAGGAGGCAGCTCAGTGCAGCCAGCCAGGATCACTCTGTCACAACCACAACAGCAACACCCACTAGTCTAACCTTTCTCTACCGTGATGCCCTAACATGAGGCTTAATGCTCCATTTCTGTTCATAGCATTAGAGAAATTAAATGATGCAACAGTGCATGAAAAGGGAAAAGCTGCTCAGGACCCCCAGCAAGCTGAACTGAAAGCCATGTTCCATCTTCATCCATGCATCAATCCCTGTCAATGCTATAGTGCAATTCAGACAGCACGGGATGACAAGAAAAGTGGATTGACAGGGTAGACAAGATGCAGTTCAGATCCCTGCTACTCACCAGGTAATACTGAATTTGAAGCAATTTTTTAAAAAACAAGTACTCATCCAGAGAAAGCCAGTGGAGGGGAGAAATAGACCAAAACACATGTTGTAATGAGAAATTACTTTTCATCTCTGGTCTGCACAGAGGCAGAAGTGCACCCACATCCAAATCTCACTTTATTCACCTGTGTGAAAATGACTAACACAAAGCCCCCAGTCACTGTTACTCTGAGAGGTAACCAGTGCAGAAAGATTAAGCTTCACCCACATGCACAATGTTGCACACACAGTTCATGTTCACTTCTAAGGGTCAGTTTCCAGGACGGCATCACACACATACCACTAGAGAAAATGGAACTGTTTCCACTCCACAGGGGAGGCATTGCTAGAGCAAAAATGTTTTAGAAGGAAATCAGGGCAGGAGAGTAAATACCTTTGCCAGGCACCACAGATCCACAGAGGCAAAAGCTGGAGTTAGTAGCCATCATTTCTACTTCCACTCTGAAGAAATAGCTGTCACTCCAGCACCTTTTAGCTTTATCACATACCAGCCATTACCCTCAACTGGCTCACCAACACCAGAACAAAGCCCACACACAGCTTTTGGTGGCCATCAGCCTAAGCCCTGCTTTTCTGTGTGCTTCCAGGTGGCAATTGTTTCATGTTCAGAGATGATACCAGAGACATGGCTGGTTCTGTCGCACAGCAGCCTGTATTTCCCTGTCCTTTCCACTGTACACCTGTATGACTGCTAAAATCCTGACACAGATGAGAGGTACAGCCCTGACACCCTCCACTGGCTCTCAGCCTGCATCATGCCCAGCTCTCATGCTCACAAGGCTCACCAACTGCTCCAATCCATGCCAAGCCCCTCCCTGTGCACCTGTGAGTTCACTGCCTGCTGGGCCTGCTTTGCCCTCCCTTCTCAGGCAGGTCAAGTGTCACCTTACACCCCAAACTCTTCCCCACTGGCCCTGGCATAAGCAGGGCAGACTCCAGCAAGGAAATGAGAATCAAAAGCTTAGTTTTTAAAGCAGTCCTCTGGACTGGTTAGGCTGCATACCTTGGGAACCATGGCAAGGAAATCTAGGAACTGCTGCTACCTTTTTCCAGAGACATCAGCAGTGGACCCCAAGCCAAAACATGACTGGGTGCTGAAAACTGTGTGAGAAGGACAGGAGCTACTCACAGAGGGCTGCACAGACCCCTGCAGGGGAAAAGCCCCTGCTCAACCCTTCCTGCAGGGCTGAGCACACAAACAAGAACAGCAAGACACATGCTCAGATAAACATTTGACACATGAATTCTTCTGTGTGCAAAAAGAGGGCTAGCAGTTAAATACTTCCCTTAAAGATTATTTTACCAATCCTGCTATGTAAGAACACGAGGATAGATAAATCAGTGTAAGTCTCTGTGCTGACAGCCCACTCCGAAACAGGACTCACAAGTTTTTCTGTGCATAGCATAACTGTGGCAGCCTCCATAATACACTGGATTTTTTTTTTTTTGACAGGCCCAGCACTGAATCAGCAGCATTCGATGCAGCCAGCAAGACTGGGCCTTGTAATTAACATAAGTAAAGGGATTCCTGATTCATTTACACCCTCAGCTGTCACCAGAGCTGTCATCTACTCCAGGATGCTAAACAAGATAATCCACAGGAGTGGCAAGCTCAGAGACTGCCAGAACCTCCAACGTAACAATGATATTCAATTCTTTAAATCTTAAGTCTAAAAAAGGCCTCCAAAACCAACATCCATCCAAACAAACTTCAGTGTATGAAGAGGAAGAGAATGGTTCATCCTCAGAAGAAATCAGGCACAGCCCAGCTAAAAGCCTGGGAAACAGACGACAGGATCAGACCTGCCACAAGCAGCTGTTGTATCACAAGTGACAAAAATTCTCTCCTCCATTCCTCTGGCCTTTGTAGCTACAAATGGCAGGGCTACAATCTCCAGCAACTTTTCTACACTCCCAGGCTCACTAATTCCCTCTCTTCTATGCGCTTCTTGGAAGGGATTTTCCACTGCATCAGACTTACCACTACAAGGACACAATCTGCCTTTTCCCAGGGACATGGACTTATTTAGGAGCTTCCACATGGAATCATCTCCTCTACCCCTCCTTTTCACTAGCTCTCACTCTACTTGCTTGACAAGGCACACAGCCCAAGGTAAATACATATACATAAGCTCTGCTGACTCCCATATAATTGAAGACACATCCTGACTTTCACTTCAAGTCCCAAGAACACTTAGCAGAAAGGAAGAGGACAAGTATTAGAGCTGGGCAACAGAAGTGTAGAAGTGCAGAGAATTCAATGGAAAAGTGGTGGCCACTTTGGAATTCAGCCGAATAGGGTTTGTATTGCAAAGAGCAAGGTGAACAGGAGTCACCCACTCACACTGCTCCTTGGAGTAAGATTTCTGAGGTTTTGCTAAGGCCCTGTAATTAGAAGGCCTGCCCATTCTCATCTCCAGAAAGGAGGAATGCTGACTAATTACCATTTCCAGCCCTTGCATGGTCCTCCTCAATTACAGTGGAAACCAAGCACAGAACAGGTGGAAATCCTCTCTAGACAAGCCAGGGAATGTTTCATATGTGCTTCATGGAGGACATAGAGAGAAACATGGAGAAACCCAGAGGGAGCAGGGGCCCAACATCACAGTACAATCCCAAGCTCACTGCACTGGAAGGTAACACAGCCCCCCTGACAGACAGGAAACAAGGACCACCAGCTACTGGACATGCAGGCAGAACTGCTGTAACCACTGCAGCAGCAGGAGTTTGGAACTGAACAACACAGCAAGAAATGTGAGGAAGGCTTTTTGATTTATCAGGACTAAACTTCCAAACACAATCAATAAGTGAACATAGGACCCTGAAAAACATACAACAGCTTCTCCTATTTTACATGAAGGACTTGCAGCTGCTTTGAAGAGTTTGGGGAACTAAGAGGCAGGAGAAGTGGAACAGCTCAGACATGCTGCAAGTTCAAGAGATGTGCTGAGCCTATGGGTCAGAAGAATGACCAAAGACCTCTTCTGCTGTTGCCAGTGACACTGGCAAGGCTGTGCACCAAGCTGTTCTGCACACCTGCTTTCTATGTGGGGTACCAGAAGAATAAACACATGCCTTGTGAGGACTGTTTTTTGCTAGAAGTGGTTCCTTGGCTTCCATTGCACTCATCCAACAAGATGCCTGCAAGAGCACCCTTCTTTACAGAATCTTTCTTATTAGAGTCAGGCAGACAGCATGAACAAGCTCCTTTCCTCCCATCAAAAGGTATTGCAGGGTGCTCTGGCTGCCAGCTTACTCCTCCAGACACCTGATCCCACAGCCCTGTGACTGCTGAGGGCACAGATCCAGGCTCAGCAGCTTGTCCGCCAAGCCAGTGAATATTTCCAACTACGTCAGCACAGAACATCTCCCCTCCACCTCTATTTCCACACAGAAAAAAGCTTTACCACTTCCAAGAAGGACCAGAAGGTTCCCCATGAATTATATCCATATCTCCATGTATGTACACAGAGGTGTCTCTCCTTCCTGGGCTGGGGCTATTGATCAACAACTTTTTCTCCAAGGAGGGCCTCTGCAGGAGGTACAAGTGCCCATCTCCTGTGCAAGGAGGGACCTGACTACCGAGACACCACAGATGCTACAAAACTTTCCTTTGTGCCCCCGTGGACATCCCACAGTTCTCTTCACACAGCCACAGAAGACAGCATCACATATGCTTCCCCTAGGAGAAGCATCCTGATTCATGCTTTGGCCAGCATAAACTGGCATTGCTCTGACGATTCCATAAGCTGCTTTATTTCCCTCTGTCAATCTGGGATTTTGTGTTACGATTATACAAACACAGAGAAAGTAAATCTCTACAACCAGTTCTTAAGCCTTTGCATGCACATAACCAAACTGCAGAAGCACAACATTTAAGATGCTGATATTAATAATTATTTCAGTTTCAAAAGGTTTTGTTCATTGGGCTTTTTTTTTTTTTTTTGCTCCTGCTACCCAATAGAAAATGTCTCTACAGTTCAGCAGCACATTTCCTGGTTGTCACATGGTGACAGCTGACAAGCAAACCCAATGTGAAATTACTGATATTTCATCTCACATCAAACCTGAGACAGAGTCCTGGTTAAGATAACAATTTAAAATAATTAAATAATAAAATGCTGTAAACAACCCAGGAAGGGCTCTCCAAAGAATATCCCAAAAAATGCTACTCAATCTAGCAGACACATAGCCTCCTTTCTGTAAACTTAGTACTAAAAGCATCTCCTCAGCTTGCTGTTTCATTTTCTGTCAACCTTGTCATGCTGTAGGAGAACAGCTAACTTCCACAGATGGGGTTGATAGCCAGCTTTGCATTTGACAGCAGAACTTACCTCTTCCCCCCAAAATAGAAGCAGTTCAGCAGTTCCAATCCACCCACAGATAGGGCTGTCTAGGACAACATTCACATGCCACGCAGACAATTGGGATGCTGTTGGTTAACTATGAGTCAGAGGGACCTTAGTACCAGCTCAAAGACAGCGTTTCAGTGATTACAGCTTCACATCTCATCACTTACTCAGGCTGCTATGCTTCCAAGACAGGCACAACAAATCCCATACAGCTCACCAAAGTGAGATGATTCCAGACCTTACCAAAAATACATTCCCTACTCAGTATTAGGGATAAAAGAATCCTACAGCAGCTGTACTTTACCATTCCTCATGACTGAAAAAGGATGGTCTCACCATGTTGCATAAGCCAGTTTTTCTCATCCAGGCCAGTGACTTTCAGATTTACACAGACAGGTAAACTCCTCAAACTCCACACCTAGAATTTGTGAAAAGCTGCAGGATTTGAGGTATGCACAAAGAGGAAACTGCAATGACAGCACGAAAACTTTTCACTTGCTTGGCATATAAATGTGCATTTAGTGGCGTGCTGGACTTCAAGAGCCCCAAGAGACAGTACAGGCATGACAGAGGCTGTTTTCCAGAATACTCTTGGGGTAAGAAACTATTCATACTGAAACTATGCACTATGCACAATCAAGTAACTTGTAAACACAGGAGACTGCCCAAAGCACCTTGATAGCCATACAGATTATTCTAGTGGAAAAACTGCACTGCTTTTTCATGCCAGCAAACAGAAGAACCTCAAAACTGGAGAGAGAGCACTTCAGATGCAGGGCAACATCATTGTTGTAACCTTGAACAATAAATCCAAGATCCCTACAACTTAATGGTAAAGTGCTTAACCAGAGTTAGGCAAGGTCATATCAGACTGTAAATACCTCTTGATCTCTTATATAAATGTAAGGTGCCCTGCCTAAGTAATATGCACGCCCAATGTTGTTTTCTTTGGTATTGTCAAACACACCTTTGAAGCCCACACTGTGCTCTAAAGGCTGTAGATCACTTGGTCAGGGCTTTCAGTTCAGTGCCAGCCCATAGCAAAGCCTTCCAGTCCCACACAAATTATGACAGTGAGGTGTTAACTAGCAGAGAAGGCAGAATGAGTTCACAGGCAAGCTGAAGAGATGCAAAGGCCAGAGAGAAAAAGCTGGAAAAGAAACCACCAAGTGGGGTCTTATTCTCTGAAGTCAAGGAAGATTTCTGCTCTCTCTGATCAGGGTCTCAGAAGATTGGACTCAAAGAAAAACCCACAAGGAAGAGGTTCTTCCACTCCTCCCTTGTAAGTTTTTGTCTCTGCACAGTGGAGTCTTGCGTTCACAGGAACAAGGACACTAACTTGATCTACACACAGTCAAATTAGCAAGGGTTCTGCAAAATTCCCCCATTTGTCATTGATCAAGAGGCACTATTCAGCATTCCTGTTCATGGACAGGGCAACAGACAGTGCAGAGTAGCAGCTGCCATAAGGTTCAAAGCCCATGGGCTACCACCTGCTCTCAGCAGCACAGCAAACACAGGTGCTCAGGACCCTACAAGAGCCTGTATGAGAACAAACTGCTCTCCTGGTTCAGGCTTAGCTGCACCTTCTGCCCTGTCCTACTTTACCCCTATGATTTCATTCTAATCTCTGGACCTCTGCCTGGAAGCTGTACTGTCAGGAGGGTTTATGACACGGACAAGGTACGGCGATACCCCGGCCCAGCCACGCACTCAGTGTGCTTTTACTTTCAGAAGTCAACTTTGTGGCCTTAGAGCTGCTCTCTACCCAAGATACATGTCAGTCACACAGGTGAGTCAGGAGAAAACAATTCCAGAGAAGTCAAACACAAGACAGAACTGGAACACCCAAGGCCCAAGCCTTGGTTAGCTTTGAAGAGCATGGTTTGCCCTCCTTCAGGAGGTAGGTGAACACTTCCCAGAAGGTGACCCCTAACCCAGTCCTCTTAATAAGGCCTCCCACTGTACCTCACAGGGACTGGGAAAACCTACTCTGATTCACAGAGAGCTCTCTACCAGGCTGGATGCCTCCCTCAGGGCAGTGCCTGGCACACCATGGATGCTCTGGACATATAAATAGCAAGGACAAAGTAGACATAATAACGGGATTGCTCAGCACTCAGGATGGCATCTGAGCAAGGCAAGCGATTTGGGGACTGCTGTCAGCCTGTCTCACACTTGTGCCACACCTTACAGTGGCAGAGGGATCACCCAGTTAGGGAACTAACTGGGGAGTCACCTCTTCAACAGAAGCAACAGCAATTAAACGACTAAATCCCTGGCAGCTACCTGCAAATGGATCCCTATACAAGAAGGGATTAGAGATTTTTATCCCTTGTCCACAGTAAAAGTGGGCACCAGGGCACCACTACAGCATTTGAGATCTCAGATTGGGGTCTGAGCAGCTTTCAAGAGCTCCAGAAGTTACGTCTGCACTTTACTGGGCATTTCTGTAAACAAAATGTTTAGGAAGGGAAACTTCAAACCTAACTACACAGAAAATGCTAACTTTTTCTGCATCTCAAAAAGGAGTGCTGTGGGAAAACATCTGTCAAGGTGAGAGAACCTCAAGCAGTAAACAGCTCTAGCTACCCTTGGCTCTCAGAGAGGCTCATAATTCTCTGAGACTAAATAGATATACCTGATTCTCTCATATCATGATCCCCTTTCAAGCCTAAGAAACTTCTCTGCATTTGTTATTCTCAACATAGAAGCTTCCAAGTACAGACCCTAACACATGTTTGTTGACTTCCTCCCATACGCAAAACGACAAAAAAAACAGGAGGCACCACAGACTGTTTTCTTCAGCTGTTCCCCAGGCATAGGGACATACTACATTATGTGCTTGCTTCAGAGATAGCTTTTTAAAGTTATTCCTTAACTTGAAAACAGAGATAAAATCTAGCTAAACTGGAGCTCTTGCACAGGGCAAGAGAATTCCTCAGTACTCAAGACTCCAATGAATAACGCTCCTCTAGAAATAAATATGCAGATTGAAGGCTGTGCTACTCCGAGATGCTGCCCAGTCCCATCCGCACACACAAACTCGGTGTCTCCATCTCCGCTTCACCTCCCATCACAGCCACCAAGGGCCGGTGCCCACAGGGCCTCCTCTCCTCACCCAGAGCTACACCCAAGCAAGGTAAACCCACACACCGAGCCCATTATGTGTCCCCATTATGTGTGTCTGTGTGGGTGGGTGTCAGAACCAGGACCTCTGTGCTGACCTCCTGATGGTTCAGGGCCTCCTTGACCTCAGCCACCCGTCAGGGAGCAGGAGGGGGAAAAGGCCTTAAAAACAACGCGCCGCTCGCACTTCGGCAGGAGGAGGGCGCAGCGCTATTTACATGCACTTATGTATATCCACCCACGCGCCCTCGCTGTTGCTCCAATTAACAAATTAGCAGTACCGAAGGGAAGAGGCGAAGCAGCGCCCAGCCCGGCCCGCGCTTACCGAGGCAGGCGCCGCTGACGAGGGCGGTGGCGGTGAGCGCCCCGGCCGAGGCGCCGTACACCTTCTTGGCGTTGGCCACCAGGAACGGGGCATGTTCCTGCAGGCAGCTGGCCACGCCGATGTGGTAGACCCCCAGGAAGCCGCAGCCGGCGAAGGAGATATTCCATGTGGAGTCCAGCGGGAACATGGCCTCCGCGCCCCGCTGGAGGCGGAGGGTGCTGGCGGGAAGCAGCAGCGGCCGCGGCGGGGAGGTGAAGCCGCGGGTCTCTTCTCGCACCGCCTCGGGACGGGCGGACAGCCGGGAAGCGCTGCCGCCGAGCAGAGCTTCAGAGAACACGGCACGGCCCGCCGCTGGGAGAACCCTGCCGGCTGCCAAGCTTATATGCGGCGGCCCGGCCCTCGGGCCCGCCCCCGGCATGGCCGCCGCCCCTCGGCAGCCCCGGGCGGGCGGGAGCGCCCGGCCCCTCCTGCCAACCCTTCCTCCGGTGAACCCCTCTGCTCCCGGCCCGGGGGCACTGCGGCCGCGGCTGCCCTGCAGCGGCACGGGCCGAGCCAGCTCCTCGGAGGAGAGGGCTGCTCGCAGCGCCCACAGCTCGCCCTGTCCCGCGGCAGCAGGCTGGGCTTCCCTCACGGAACGTCCTGATTCTCGGCCTCTGCTCCTTGGGCTTGCCTTTGTTTTTCAGGGATCGGGCAAGAAACGTGAGAGAACGGGAAAAGCTCTCCCCTTTCACAAAAAGGAGTCAGAAGGAGGCAGGTCTTGTCACAGCAATAGGGCAAGAACTGGGAAAAAGGCAATCCCCCTGTCCCACCCCAACAGCTTTCTCTGCCTCTTAACTCATAGAATCGTTGGAAGGGACCCACAAGAATCACCGCGCCCAGCTCCTGGACCTGCACAGGACGTCCCCAAGAGTTACACCATGTGCCCAAGAGTATTGTCCAAACACTTCTTGAGCTCTTGTTAAAGGCTTGTGTTGTGACCACTTCCCTGGGAACCCTGTTCCAGTCCTCAACCACCCTCTGGGGGAAGAACCGTCTTCTAATATCCAGCCTAAACCTGCCCAGACACAGTTTCAGGCCATTCCCTCAAGTCCTGTCACTGGTCACCAGAGAGAAGAGACCAGTGTCTGCCTCTTCCCTCCACAAGGAAGTTGTAAACTGTTGTATACTAATCACCAAAACACACACAGTTGCTTACCTTTGTTAACCTTTTCTCAACATTTTTATCTCCACATGTCTCTATGCTTATATTTAGTCAGGGCAACTGTAATTTTCAGCAGTACTTCTGCACAAGGTCACCACAGAGCACCACTAGGTGAGAGGCCAATGCTAGTAGATCATCAAAACAGATTTCAGAAGCTGTAAAGATCCCCTTGCCATAAACAATACAGACTACCATCATCCAATTCATTAGGTAAGCATGAAAGTTTACAGAGATATCAAAAAGATCAGCGTAGCAAGAGAAAGAGCTGCTCTAGTCAAAGCTAGGAAGCAAGATCAGCAGGAGGGAGATTTGGGGGATACAAAATAAAAAGCATAAATTTTTAGTGGAGCAACATAGGGCAAAAAGCACTTTCTGCCAAAGTTTAAAAAATGCTTAATTAATCTTGGCATAAAGCAATTTGAATTAGTTTTCTTATAACTGGTCAGAAGTTTCTCACTTGGGATAGTGTTATACCTGTGCTTAACAACTCTTTCACCTTTTATGCTATGGGAGGTCATCCAAGTAGCCCCTCTTCCTGTTCCTTCCACTCCAAACATCTTTTCAAATGATATGAGGAAGCCTAATACCCTCCCTAAGGAGTGGCCATCCAGTTGCAAAAACAGCTGTTTAATGCCTCAGCCTACTGCCTCACAGTCAGGTGATGGAAGCAACTACATTCAGCAGGTAACCCTAGCATAAGTCCAATATTTGAGCTCAAGTTAGGCATCATACTCCAGCCTCTACAGGCAGAGCACTTTTTCATTAAGTGTTTGCACTTTGCTTTCATCAGACAGGCAGGAGTACAGCCTCCCCTTTCTTGCAGGTCCTGCCCCCAAGCCCACCACCTCACCTAGCTGCCATAAACTACCCTTTATACATATTAACGTCCTGGCATACATAAAGAATTAACCCTGCTTACATTAATCCTCTCTTTATACCCACCCTTCTCTCCCTTCCTCTCATACCCCTAGTTGTTTTTGTAATTTACTTCCTCCCTTGCATTTGATGTGGTTATGTAACCCTTGCCAGCCCTCATCTCCTCCACCCGGAGAGGTGAGCCTGCCTGAGCCTTGACTCGCTTACAGGCCCTTAACTCCAAGGCCATCATGGAGCTTCCACCCCATGTTTCTGATGACACAGAAAGGTATTTTCATGTAGTCAAACCCAAAGGAAATATCCTGTCTCACCTTTTCCAGAACAGGGATTGTTCTGCAGAAGAATTGGTCACTGGGCTGTGACTTCAGAAGTCTGTGGCAAAACTGACCACTGAGTCTTGTCTGCAGATACCTCCAAACACTTGTAACTACAAGAACATCTTCATTTTGGAGCCAATGCTGCTCCCTCTTTTTCCAGCATTTCACAAGCCTTAATGTTCCTAGCATGTCTGGAAAACAGAAACAACAATGCTGCGACAATGCTGGAGTTAGTTTCACTTGATTTCCCAAGAGCAATCTCATCCTGAGTTGTTTACATCAGTCTGCCTTGGCCCTCAAGGTTACTTATTTGAGGAGGTTAATGCTGCCCTGTTGAAACAGGTCGATGAAACGAACCATGTGAACACTAATCTCTTGTGGAGTGCTGCCTGGGTACTGGCACTAGCAAGCTGACAAACAACTGTGCTTTTCTCAAAAATAAATTAACCCCCAAAACTAATCGCTTTCCCCCCAGTAAAAAAGTGCTGTATTTCTGCTATTGCTCACAGTGCAGCAGTAAGCCAGATCAGCAAGATTTACAAGGCAGCTTTTCCTGTGTGTCAAACTCCAACTGAAACTCTTCAAATCCGCTCATGCTCCTACAAGATGAGATGCCATGGGAAACAGCTTCACATGCAATCTCTCCTTGTTGTGTTTTTATTTTCTAGTCTAATGAATGGTGAGCTGTTAGCACCTACAAGATAATATACAAGCAAACAATCTGCTCTTTCAGCCAACACCTTGTGTTTTTGCTGACCATTGGGAATTCAAGGGAAGATGAAAGGCAGCTTGTTACACTGTTGATTCCAGAATGTTACTTTATTTTATTGTTGTCCATAGTCATCCAGAAAGGCACACCAGCCATGAACTCAACCCAAGTGCTTTTAACATCGCTGGAAAGCTGGAGTTATATGTCTTTTTCTTACCTGTGATGTTTGTGTGCATCAGGTCATTCCATGGCAGACTCTTGGCACTTGCTTCATAGGAGCATCTCCTGAGGCAGAGGAGCGGTCCTGCTCTCTTGGGACTGAATTTTTCTTCTAGGAAAAGAAAATCAGGCATCTCTGCCCCTACCTAAGTCAAACCTACTGAGTTCAGCAGGCCTGCCTGCATGTAGCAGCTTGCAAAACTGGGCCTTGGTAGTAAGAGTGAAACCAGTTGAGAGTGGCCCCAGGGAGCCATTTGTTACTGCTTTACAGTAGTGTCCAGGACATTCTCCCAGCTTTCCAAGTAGTGGAGATGTCTCCTCCCTCTCCTTGCCCCATGGTGTTTATAAGAAATTATGTTCACTGAGAGCTGACTTGAGATGGCACAGCATTTGTGTATCAGTGAGGAAAGCCTCACATTTCAATGTCAAGCCTATGACTAAATTGCTCTCCCCTGCTGTCAATTTGGTAATGTGTAATCTCCAGGCACAAGACTATCCCTCCCTTTTACTTCAACACCCTTGAGCCTATCTTTTATGAAGAATTCAGGAAAAAAAATCTTCTCTTGGTAAATTGATTCTGTAAGGGGAACAGACTAGGGCACAAGTCCAAGTATTAGCAGGCACTAGTCTCCTCTGAGAGAATAATGGAATACAATGCACCCATCTCACTAGAACCCTTGCCTTTGGAAATCATCGGTAAATCTGAAAGGGCACCACTGAGACTTGAAAATTCAGCTCAGTGACTCCAGAGGATAAGAAGGGAACCCATCTCCTTCACAGCTGAAGCTCATAGAAATCAGAAGAGTAGCAGTGAACTCCATGCAGAGCACCAGTGTGCAAAATATTTCCAGGCACATCACTGCTCATGTACAAAGCCATCAGGTGGCAAGTTCCATAAATAGGTAAGGAAGGGGGAAGTAAGCTTAATATGTTTGATTTTGTATTCAGAAGAAATGTTCACTATGCAGAAGTTTTAGCAAATTCTGCAAAATGCGTGTGAAATCTTGGAGCAGAGGCGAGCCATGCCCTGACCTTCTCAAGGAAAACCTACGAGGTGGTTATGTTACATTGGCTCCTTGTGGCACTGTGATGAGAGCTCTATTTTAAGTGCTTTCCCTGAGAGCTGCCCCTAGAAGTTTCTTCTCAGAACAGTTTACCAATTGGCTGTCCTCTTCCCCAGAGCAGGCTGAGTTTTCATAAAATTATGCACTTTCACAAAGGAATTTAAAGGTTGTAAGAAGACACCCACCACAGATCAGGTCCATAATTCAAGGTTAAAAGGCCATATGGAGAAGATAAACAATGAAAAAAGAAGTTAGTCCAGATTTAATTGTATTCCTCCCCTCATCACAGTAGCCAGCAGCTGGCACCACAGCTTTCATCCCACAAGTCTAGGCACAGCAAACTCATCAAATAGCTCCGTGCCATTCAAACAAATTCCTTTGTGCATGGAAAAACCCTGAGTGGTGTGCCAGGGCAGTCCCTTCCTGTGCAAACACTGCTGGTGCTCTAGAAGCAGCGAAGCAAGGCACTACTGGGGAGGAGAGGCACCTCTCAATAAAACCACATCCAAGAAACATTTTTTTTTTCCAGTGATCTGAACTGGAAAAATCACCAAGAAAAGCAACACAACCCCCAATTCCAGGGCTGAACCATTGCTGTTATGAGTCTGACAGAGAACTACAGTGAACAATGAGTGGTTTTCATGACTACCATATCACCAGACTGGCACCTAAGAGACAAAGTAGATGAAAGGTATTGGCACTGTTACCTCCTGTACATTTTCCTTGCAGCAGGGACAGACGGGCAGCAAAGGTTAAATCATGGCCATTTTGAGGCTCCAACTTCCAACTGCTCTCTTGCTTGACTATGAAGTATTGGGTGTTTTCTTTCAGTACACCACAGAGAGGTAAGTTTTTCCTACTTGGATTTCACCCATCTCTACTCCCAGAAGTACTTGCCATGCTTTGTCCAATGACTCATTTGAACACAGCTGTATCAGCGATCACTTTTCTCCAAAAACAACTACACTGGAAAATCTCCTCAGTATACAGGCTGCAGGGATATCTTTTTGACTACCTGCAGACTTATCCCACATGTAATTTGTACTCTACCTATGTACACTGACAGATGAGGACTTCCACAAAAAGCCGGGTAAGGTGCCTGCCAAAACCATCTTCTAGCAGCAGACACTTTATAAAACAAAGCAAAATTTACCTTCCTCTCAAGCTGATGCAATCTCCGCATGCCAGAGATGTTTCAGTTCTCCAAAAAAACTATTCTCATGTTTCTTTGTTTAGATAAAGGTACAATTTACGTTTTGATAACCCAGAACAGCCATTCAGCATGAAAGGCACCTCTGCATTGATCTGTGTCCCCATGAAGGCAGGATGCAGTTAATGTTTTTTGTTGTTGTTGTTACAGACTGTAAAGCATAAGGATGTAACAGGAAACTTTAATCAACCATTTCACTGGTGTTGTCCCTAGATCTTGGAAATCTGACAGTACATAAGAAATTGGTGCTTATAAATACTTAAAAACCAAATTCCTATAAATAGTTCTGAAATCATATTTCTGGACTAATTCAGGCCTGCTGTTCATTCAGTTCACATTTTGGAACTGAATAAACAGATCCTGGAAAACTAAGTCCTTTTATCGCTGTATAAATGAACCACTTCACTGAGTAACCACGAGCAAAATAGCATGGAGAAGGCTAACATCAGCAAGATTCAGTTTCCACACACTGCTCAAGAAACAGCAGTGTCAAAACAAGCATCCAGGTTCACACAAGCATTGCCATTTCCTCAGTACTCAGAACTGAGTTCTATGGCCTGTCAGAAAATTCACACACTTACTACAGACAGAGATAAAAATCAAAGCTGTGTCAGAGCTATTTTAAGAACAGCTGAATCCAAGAGCACTTGTATGGTAATAATACTAAACACAAAAACATTTAAAACAAAGAATTTTAATAACTTCTCTATAACAAATAATTAATCAAAGAGGCCAAATCCCATATCATCATCAGACTCTTCTGATTCCTCCTTCTTCTCTTCTTTCTTCTCCTCAGCTGGAAGAAAAAAAAACAAGTGAATGGTCAGTATTACACAGATTTTCAAGATACAAGTTTTGGTGTTCTCAGCTCCCCTGCCTACTGGTATTGGAGCCTACAGGGTTCATCTCATTCCCTTCCAGCAACCAGATACACTGAACAGAAAGACACTACTGTTGCAGGGATGTGCTTTACACCATCAAGTCTCTTTGAATCTCGGTTCCAAGCAAGACCAGTCCTAAGGCAGATAGAGAGCTAATGCCTCTGACTGTCCCACGGAAAAGTAACCACTGAGTTGACATTTCCATCACAGACTGAACTGCCAAAGTGGGGAAGCCTTGAAAGGTGGATTCAGTTGCTAAGCTGTTACCACAAACAAAAGGAGTTGCCCTGTAGCCATGCCTCTCCAATCACACTCACCAGCAGCAGGGGCAGCAGCTGCAGCAGGAGCAGCAGAGCCCCCTCCAGCAGAGACTGCCACCGCTCCCCCAGCCGGCATGCTGGCAAGTTTTCCATTACCTGAATGGGACACAAGAGAAGGTATTTATTTATTATTTACATGCTCATCCCAAGCACAGATATTAGGGCAAATGGAAGAGTGCAGAAAAAACAGATCCTGTCTGATGGATTGAACCTGTCACTATCTTCCAAAAGAAACAAGAGGCTGCATCCATGATAAATATAAACTGCTCTGTGGAAAACACTCAGGAGTTGTAAGACTTATCCAAAGAACATTGTCAGCATATTATTAAGTTTTCTTCTGTACATGAAGTCCCTGTCTTTTCTTCTAAAAGCTGTCATAAAAATAGCAGCAAACACATCCAATTTCACACACCCACATTGTTCTCTAATTACAGCATAGTAGCCCAGAAAGTGATAATGTACCTCAAAAGTAACATAACAGCAGCACTGCTCCTTTTTTTGTCCCTTTAAGGGCAAAGAGAACTCTGAGGGCATAATTGGATCACATTCACAGGAGAAAATGGGAAAGACTGATTTATTTATGGCAAAGAGTACAGTATTTTAAACAAATTTCTCTCAACACCCTATGAACCTTACTGCATCTCCTTTGAGACTTCTGATTTCTGCTCATATTTGGAAAGCCAGCTAGCTCTCTGGCCTCTTGTCTTTCACATACCAAGGCTCCCTTGGCATTCAAAGGTGACGTACCCACTATGTTTGCCTGTATTCCAATTTCTGGGAAGCAGTTTCTAAATAATTCCCTGTTACTCCAAGATCTAATAAACTAGCAAAGTAAACAAACATGTTTCATATGCATGTATGTTCTAAGAAACAATTTATTTAAAGTATTACAGAAAGAGACAGCATGTGTTGCAACCATGTGTACAATAGCTCTCTTAGATCTTTCAAACCACACAGATAGAAATGTCCAGTGCCTGCTCCTGACCGCAAGGCCAAGCAAAGTCCTGGCAACCTTTGAGCAAAAATATGCCTGCAAACTCCCTTGTGCCTATACACTTACAAAAAAAAATTATCCAGAAACCTTTGCACAACCTCAGTTCTTCTTTACTTCAGCCCTATGACCCAGTCAATTCATGTGAAAAGTTCCAGCTTCAGTAAGGGCAGAAGTTTCTGTGGAAATCAGCCCTTAAGAGTTCTGTCTCTGGAAAAGGAAATGCTAGACTCTAAGAGCTCTCTACAAGAGCTCTCAAGGATATGCACTGGAGAGGCTTGTGCTCATTGCAGAGGGTGGAGCTGCACCCCAGTGCCAACTGCCTGTTCTTCACACTTTACATCACTGGTGCACACAAGTGGGTAAAACACAAAACATCTCCTAGAGAACCCAAAGGACAGCTCAGTGTCTTATCAACATGTCCAGAAAACTACGTCATGAGCAGACTACCAGTAAGCTCATACATGCTTGAGTTCTCTGGTTTAATGTGGTCCACAAGCGAAACCCAGCAGGTACTGGCACTGACCTGCAGGGAATTAGAATGGACCCGATTCCACGCAATTCAGCTGAACAGAGTCAGTGACTTGGCAGCAATTCTACACGCTCAGGTCTAGGTTATCAAAGTAACAGAGGCAATAACTTGGGTCACTCAGAGACTCTACTTACCCTGGGCAATTACATCTTCAATGTTTTTTCCATTCAGCTCACTAATAACCTGTAAGTAAAATTTAGAATGTTAAGAGTTCCCAAATACGAGAATAAGCTACACATAAATGAGTACTGATGAATCATCATATGCAGCTCCTCCATCCTGCTGCTTATATAGCCCCAAAATTCCCTACTTCCCATGCCAGAAACAGAACACTGACATAAAAACTTCAGTTAAGTTTTAAGCATTTATACTTTCAAGCATTTTCATGAAATCTGTTACTGAATTTGTAATTAATCCAACGACTTTGAAAAAAAGAGGATACAGAGATGTTGTGGAACCAACTAAGAAGCCCCACCAACAGTGTAAGTCACTGAGGGACAGTTTACATTTCTTGCTTAATGCCCCTGGGAGGCTCTGAAGCACTGGGTTCTGGACCCAAAACCACTGGGTCCCATTCCTAGCCCTACTAAATGTTAAAAGCCAAGCTATTATAACCTTGCCCTGGAACACAGAGTTTCAACTTTAATTTTACTACCAGTGTTATACAACCAGGGATGACAAAAGCAAAACACAAACCCCAAAATTTCTAAAGCACTTAAAAATAATGCTGCAGAACTTACTGGTGAGTCACAGCTATCAGAAGTCAGGGGCCAAAGCCAAAGGACTTTAGTCAAGAGCTTTTTAACAGGCACTCTCTGCTTACACAGAGCACAGGATGTGTGAAACTATATGCCTGCATGACTGCTCCATCCAGGAGAAAGGTGCTTTTAAGACTTCACTACATTTAAACAGACTTAAGATACAGACAATGCAAAAATTCATTATGACCAAAACAGATTCCAGAACAGCTTTCCAAATACTGAAGGATCAGATAAAGCAATCCATTCATTAAGGTGTTAAACCTAAAGGTGTAGAAGACCTAGCACTTAAACAGGAGCACCAAGAGCACAAACCAACATCCCAAACCATAGTAAGGATGCTGTCAGCTCAGCCAACCCACTGTCACTTGGGCCTACAGTAAAACACTGGGGAAATAGTTTCTCTTTACCTCTCTGGAAACACTTCACATATGAGTATGGGACAAGTGATAAGATCATTTTATTGGCTCTTCGTTTTTTCCCCCCACACTTAATTATTTTTAGGTCCACAATGCTAAAGACTTATCGTATCACAAGAAAGATTCAAATTAAGATACTCTTAAAAGTCTGTTTTTCAACACAACCACTTTGGTATTAATTTTCAAAATCTTAAATATGATCCTCAAATACCTTAAATCTCCATATTAGGATTTGCTTCCACTTCTTGGTGAGGAAATAAATGCTCCTTTGCAGCATACTCAGTAATAAGAATGTATTACTGAGTATCAGGCCTTCAAAACTGTTAGGTTTGAATTGATACTGATCAAAAATAAGAAGTGAACCTTCAGTGCAGACTACACATGATGGCAAAACATTTCAATCACACGCAGCCACCATCTCAATGAGAATGATTAGACTGAACTACCAGAAGTCAGCAACAAATGACAGACCTTTGCAGAGGATAGGTATTGGATGACAAAGATTTTTAACAAAAGTTGTAAAAACTTATGACTGGCTCAGCAGTATTTAGAAATCACACTAGTAAGAAACAGCAAATGTCTGAACAACAGAACAGCTGATCAACAGGGAGGCAACGGGAACACTGAAGCCAAGGAAACAGCTCTAATGTCTGGTGCTGGCTGGGACACCTGGAATTAAGAGACAACGCCACCTTATTCATGCGTTCATCGTCCGTCTCGATGCCGACGCTGTCGAGGATCTTTTTCAAGTCCTTGGACGTGGGGGACTCGTTGCCTCCGAGCACAGCGAGCAGATAAGCTGCGACGTAACGCATCCTGCAGACAGGAGAGTAGAGTTTCAGCACGGCCGAGTCACACATGCTTGGAGGGAGCTCATCTCTTCTCCCTCTGAGCCACAATTCTTTGACTCCGCTTCTAAATGAGAACCCACGGCCCGCGAGGCCACGCTCCCAGACTGTGCGAGCGCTGGGCCCGCATGCGGCCCGGCCCACGCTCCCGCCCCTCGGCACCGCACCCCTCTCCCGAAGCAAAGCGGCAACGCGGCATTGCCGCCCTGGCGTTCGCCTCAGCCCAGCGCAGGCCGCGAGAGCACATGGCCGCCATTCTCCCCTCCTACCCCGCCCCGCCCGAGTGATCTCGCCCGAGCCCCGCGGGCAGCGGCGGAACCGGCGCGGGTAGGCAGGACGCCACCATTCCTGCACCGAGTGAAAGGGAGGAGGGCGCACCGCGCGCTTACCTGGGCGGCGGCGGCGGCGGCGCGGGGACAGCGGCCTGGGACGTGCGCTCGCGAGGGACAGCGGCGGCGAAAGGAAGGGGCGGGGCCTCGGCAACGCCTTCTTCCCGCCACCCCTCAACAACGAGCGCTGCCATTGGGCCGGACAGGCGGGCAGCGCGTAGGCCAATGGGAAGCCACGCGTGCGGCCGACGTCAGCGCGGCCGATGGCGCATGCGCAGAGCGTGGGCCGCCCACGCCGGTCGTTCTGTGCGCCTTTGTCGTTTGTGTTGGGATGATTGTGATTCCCCAAAATCGCGGAGTCACGGAGTGAATGAGATTAAAAAACACCTCTGAGATCATCGAGTCCAACCTGTGACCGGATACTGTTCTGTCAACTAGAACATGGCACATTCAGGCTTTCCTTTGACACCTCCAGGAATGACTGCACCACCAGCCCGGGCAGTCTGTTCCAATGCCTGACCACTGTTTCTGTGGAGAAATTGCTCCTGATGTTCAACCTAGACCTCCCCTGGCATAGCTTAATACTGTCCTCCAACTCTGGAATCCTGCCCTGCCCTGCCCTGCCTTGCCCTGCCTTGCCCTGGCCTGGTAGGGTCAGCACAATCCCCTCCGCTTGGCCCATGAGTTGAGTTCTGCCATCAGGTGCACGTGAGGCAGATCACACACAGACTCCTCATGTTTGTTAATTTTGTATCAGCGTGGGGATGGGCAGTGGGTGATGAATACAGAAAGCCAGTGTCTGTCTCTGTGTGTTTCTTCATGGAAAGACTGGTCAGGCATTGGAACAAGCTCCTCAGGGAGGTGGTGGAATCACGGTCCAGATGTTCTGTGAACAACTGGACATATCAAAGCTAGTTAGCTTTGTTCATGGTGGTGTTTTTTTGTCACGGTGGTGTTTGGCCAGTGGTGGAACTCTATGATCTTGGAGTGGCCAACAGGATTAGGGAAGTGATTGTCTCTTGTACTTGGCACAAGTGAGGCCACACCTCAAGCATTGTGTCCAGTTCTGAGCCACTCACTTCAATACAGATATTGAGGTGCTGGAATTTGTCTGGAGAAGGGCAATTGAGCTGGTGAAGGGTCTGGAGCAGTGACCTTACCGCTCTCTACAACCAGGGGCAGGGGTTGGCCTCTTCTCTCAGGCAATTAAGCAACAGGACAAGAAGAAAGAGCCTCAAACTGTGTCAGGGAAGTTCAGCTTATACATTTCTGTGAATTTCTTCACAGAAAGAGTGATTAGACATTGGAATGCCCAGGGCAATGGCGGAGTCACTCTCCCTAGAAAGTGTTTAAGGATAAAGACAGGACATGGTACTTAGTGCCACAGTCTAATTGACATGATGGTGTTTGGTCTTGGGTTGGACTGAACGACCTGGGAGGTCTTTTCCAATCCAAATGACTTTGTGGTTCTGTGATGTATCTCACCTCCATGTGTGGATCAGCTTCTTGCACGCTGGGTGACAGAACCCACTTGTGGGACAGCACACTGAGGCAAGGCTCTCCGCAGGAGGGACAGTGCTGCTCTCCTGTCCTGGGAGGCTGGAGGTGGTAACCCTGTGGCAAGGTCAAGCCATGGGATTATGGGAGTCACCACCTATGCCTGTTCCCTTCATTTCCTGCATTAGGAAAATAAATAGAAGTAAAAAGTTAACATTGGACCCATAAACCCATTGCACCCAAACAAATCAGGAGTGGTGGTTCAGCAGCAGGGCTGTGTGTGGGCTGTGTGTGGGCTGTGGCTATCCTTGCCTTGCTGCCCTGGGGGTGCCCCAGAGATCCCCAGTGTGATGTGGCTTTTGTCCTAGCTTAGTTGCTCTCAGAAAACAACCAGGCTTACAGTGTTACAACTGAGCCAAAGCTTGGAGCAGTAGTCAGAGGTTACTGTCTACTACCTGTAGGAAGAGAAATTTCCCTCAGGGCCTTGTGCAGCTTGCATCCAGAGTCACAGAATCAATTAGGTTGGGAAAGACTTCTGAGATCATCAAGTCCAACCTATGATCAGACACCGACATGTCCCGTCTTTCCTGAAGCACTTCCAGAGACTCCATCACTTCCCTGGGCATCTCACTCCAGTGTCTGACCACCCTTTCTGCGAAGAAATTCTTCCCGATGTCCAGCCTGACCCTGGACATCAGCTGGCAAGCATGTTCTCTTGTCGTGTCACTTGTTGTCTGGGAGAAGAGGCTGTCCCCCACCTGGCTACAAACTCCTTTTAGGGCAGCCGCAGCCGCAGCCCCGCGCCCTCTTGGGCTCGCAGCCCCGGCTCCATTTCTCTCCCTGGATTTGCACGGAATGAGCACGGAGCTGCCCGTGCCTCCCGCTCCCTTGGAGCCCAGGGGAGCCTCACCGGGCCCGGCTGCGGTGCCGTGACCATGTCAGGTAAATCTTTGGTGCCCTGGCTGCGGCAGCAGGACGTCTCGATGCGCCTCCCCACAGCACCCTGCCCGTGTCCCGCTGCCTCTGGCACCTCCCCCGTCCCGTCCCGCCCCGGATCGCGGCGCAGCTCCCGAGAACTTTTCAGGAAGTGGCGGCAGAGCCCTGCCCTGCCCTGCCCGGCCCTGCCCCGGCTGCAGAGTGCCCGGGGCCGGTGCGGAGCGGTGAGACCGGCGGGGCCGTGCTGGGCCGGGCACGGGGCGCGGCGTGGGGTAACGGGGCCAGGGCGCAGGGTGCTGCGGACAGCCCGGGCCGGCTGTGTGTGTCCGTGTGCGGGGCTGTGTGTGTGTCCGTGTGCGGTGGTTTGTGTGTGTGTGTGTGTGTGTGTCCATGTGCAGGACTGTGTGTCCATGTGCAGGGCTGTGTGTCCATGTACAGGTGTGTGTCCATGTGCAGGTGTGTGTCCATGTGCAGGGCTGTGTGTCCATGTGCAGGTGTGTGTCCATGTGCAGGTGTGTGTCCATGTGAAGGTGTGTGTCCATGTGCGGGGCTGTGTGTCCATGTACAGGGCTGTGTCCATGTGCAGGTGTGTGTCCATGTGCAGGTGTGTGTCCATGTACAGGGCTGTGTGTCCATGTACAGGTGTGTGTCCATGTACAGGTCTGTGTCCATGTGCAGGGCTGTGTGTCCATGTGCAGGTGTGTGTCCATGTACAGGTGTGTGTCCATGTACAGGTGTGTGTCCATGTGCGGGGCTGTGTGTCCATGTGCAGGGCTCTGTGTCCATGTGCAGGTGTGTGTCCATGTGCAGGGCTGTGTGTCCATGTGCAGGTGTGTGTTTTGGAGTGTCAGTGGCACCACAGGTCTGTCTGTCTATTCACACCGAGGCTGCCTCTGTGGCTTCCGGAGCTGCTCTCTGGTTCCTTCATCACCGAGTTTTACAAAGCTGTAGCAGACAAACTTTTTTCCTTACACGTCTTAAGGGGGCTGTGTACGTGTTGTGCACAATGTCTTTGCAAGGAATGCTCTCCTTTATGCTAAAGCAGGAGTTTCACTTTTATCCCGTTGGCACTCAGTTTCAGATTCCGCGAGGACCCAGCACAGTTTGCGAGCGTCCTCTGGGCTCTGCTTCCTGTTCTTGTCCTGACATTTCTGTTCTTTCAGGAAGAAGCATTCCTGCTCTTTCAGGGGGCGACGCCTCCCCCAGACTGTGCCTTGGGAACATCAGTGCTGCCGTCCCACAGGCTAACAGAAAAAGCACTGCTCCCTTCGGGTGTTGCTGGGGCATTAGCTTGTTTCTGCTGGCCTCAGACAGCAGCCAAGCTTGTTCTAATTCTGCATCAATCAAAAGAAACTTCTATTTACCAGCTCGATCCATGACAGGGTTTACAAAGAACTCCTGATATTCACACCATGAGCTAGTATTATTGCCAAGCTCAGGAGGTGTTGCTCCTGCACCACTTTTCTATCCCTGTCCCCGTCCCTGACACATTTTCTTTGTTGCCCTTTGTCCACTTGCTTTTATCCCATTGACACTGGGTTTCACAACCAGGTTTGATGAGGGCCTGTCACAGTCTGTGAGCCACCTCTGGGCTCTGCTTCTGGCTCAGGTCTCCCTGCCGTAGTTTTCTTCTCCACTTGTAAAACTTCCCACTAGAGCACCTTGAAATTTATATCTTTTAAAGTTAATATTTGGTCTTTATTTTGATGGTGTGTAATTGTTCCATTCCCTGCTGAGATGTTGGCTGGAAAAATTCAGAGGTTTCCCTAGGAGGAGAAGCCTCTGTGACATCTGTCACACTGCATTTCTGTGCTCTCTGCCTCCAAAGCTTTCAATAACATGCATGTAATCTTTCCCACCATCTTACTGTGATTATGAACTGTTTCCAGCCACTCTGGACTGGGGCAGGAGCCTTCATTGTGCACCTGTGTTCTTTTTCAGAGCCATCTTTCCTCCTCTCCTTGTCCCAGCTGCCTCGTGGTGCTGCCAGTGCCTGCCTGCCTGGCAAGTCAGAGCATGTCTGGACCCTGTGGATGAGATGCAGAAGATGGCAGAGCTGCTGGGGCTCAGGGATGAGTGCGGGGAGGGGACTTCGGGGGCTCCTGCCCTCACTGGCTCCTGCCTTGCGGACAACAGACTGAACCTGGATGTTTATCCTGACGGCTGCCGCCGTTTCCTCCAGCTCTTCAAGGAGCAACAGGGAGAGGTGGTCCAGGTTGAGTTCCTCCGGCTCAGCAGCAACGATTGCCTCCTTGACACCACACTGAGCAGCCTTCCTCATCTGAAGCACCTGAAATCCCTGGTGCTTAAAGGTAAATCCCGGGACCTATCACCATTTAGCTTTCCTAGGCTCAGCTTTTTGTCAATCCTTCTCTCCACATCTGCAGGACAAACTGCCCTTGGAAGTGTTTTGTTCCAGTGCCCATTACCTCAGCTTTGGCTCAGCCTTGCTAAGAGCTGAATGCAGATTTCAACAAGATACAGCTTCTGGACTCTTATTTCCTCCCTTTGTTTCTACAGCTGCCTGGGGACTGGGTTTTTGGAGTCTAGTTGGGTTGATGGTGCAGCATTTTCTATAGCTTTCTATTTTCTATTCTCCAGAAGAATATATTTTTTTTTTTTCAGTTATGCCAGAAGAAGGGGATTGAAAGATGTTGCATCTTTTGGTGAATGTCCAGCCCCTCTTTAATTTTTGAGAGTATAATAAGCTGTCTTTGCTGTATTTCTATCTGAATCAATGCATGCTTAATCCTTGCTTACTGTCAGTGACTGCAGGTTTAGCAAAGTTCAAGACAGACCAGAAGAGGTTGTTCAACATTTTATCTAAAGTAGGACACAGGGCATGCATGTAATTTGGCAAAGTGTAATAAGTTTTAGGGCTATAAATATTAGATCATTCTTGACTGTCTCACCTATTTATTGTGGGAGGATCTCAATACAATTTGTATAATTTCTGTATCAGCCTGAATAATTTGCTCTTTGGGAGGTAGAATTTTAAAAATAAATGAGAAAGAAAAGGGGGAGTTTGGGAGCAGAATTCAGGGTTCCCGCTGAAAACTGAAAAGTCTGAAGTTTGTTTCTATATCTGTCACAAATTTCTCATGTGAATAATTTGATTTGTCCTTTCCTCCTTTAATAAGGTGGCAATAACAGCAGTACCTTTTATCAGTCTTGTTTTATGAGATATACACACACCCTGAGCATCCTGGAGTGCAATAAAGTAGTTCATCAAGATCTTACGTAAAAAGTGCAAGGTGCACTGTTAGTTTGGTTGTTCTCATTTTGTACCATTATGCTGCATAAAAAAAAGTTTGGTGCCCTCTGCTGTATATGGATATAAATAGAAAACAGTGGAGAAGGAGTATGAAACAATGAACAAGTGGAAAAATTTGGAAGTTTCCTTTTGTCTGCTCAAGTTATTTTCAGGGTGCAGCCCTTCTCCAATTTGAGTGTCACAAGCTGGGATATAGAACTTTCATTCTTCCCTCTCTGTCCTATCTGCCCTACAAAATACTGAATTGCTTACTTTCCCCCTCACATTTTCACTGCTTTTCTCATGTATGTCCTCCAGTCTTGCAAGGGCATTGCAAGATTTCAGTTCTCAGGGCTGTTTGCTTCTCAACAGCATGGATAAAACCTTTGAGGGCAAGGACTATTTCCTTGATCCATAAAGTGTTGTGTGTTGGCCACTGGTAGTGAGGAAGAAGTGGGGAAGGAGAGTGGGAGGCTTGGAGGTTTATGGGCCACTGCTGAAATGTGGTGAGTATGTGGGGTGGCCTGGCTCATTCTGAGCTTTGACTCCAGATATGTTTAGCAGAGCTGTACTGGTTCACTGTGGCATCTCCTGATTTCATAACAGCTCTTCACTGTTACACCCCTTTCACTGATCAGGAAACTGAGGCATGGAGCAGAAAACTCACTTCTCTGGGTACTTTGTGATTGATGCTGCTCATTGTGGTCATAACTCCCAATTTTGTGGATCTCTGTGTCAAGTCTCACATGAGGCTGGTGAGCTCTCCTGGTGGCATACTGACCTCTTCCTCCACTTCCCTCCACCCAGGTGGCCATGCTAGGGATGAGTTTGGTTCCTGTCAGCATGGCTCCCTGACAAGCTTGCCACCAGACTTTGGGAATCTCAGCTGTCTCACCCACCTGGATCTCAGCTTCAATAGACTCTTCACCTTACCAAGCTGCATTCTCCACCTCCCCAGCCTCAGTGTGCTCCTGGTGAGCCACAACAGCTTGGTGACACTTCCTGAGGACTTTGGCCGTCTGAACAAACTGACTTTCTTCTCTGCAATGAAAAATCAGCTCAAAAACTTACCTCAGAGCATTGGGGAGCTGTCAGTGCTGCAGGATCTGGATCTCTCAGAAAATGCTTTGGAATTGCTCCCTGAAGAAGTTGGGAATCTGCACAGCTGCACAGAGCTGGACCTCTCGGGGAATCGCTTATTGAGCATCCCAGACTCCCTAGGTATGTATTTTATTGAGGAAGAGAAGGACATGGGCTTGCCAACCATTTGGTACAACCTCTGAGACCCTTGGTCTCTATCCTCAGAGATGTTAGCATAAACCATGTTATACTGGAGCCAAATGGAAGGGGTGTCTGGAAGGATCATGCTTGGTTCAGTCAGTGCCTTTGAGCATTAACAGCTTTCTGGACCACACTTTGTGTTTCTGTGAATCAGCAACACTGGTGGGATTTCAATACAATTTACAGTGATTGAGGATATGGCCTGGCTGGTTTTGGGTAGAACCTGGGACTGGTAAGAGCTGAAGTTTGATGGGATGCAAATCTGGGCTTGAAATCACACTGCCTCTGTGGACCAGTCCACAGAACCGGGCTCTGATTGCTGCTTCCCAGCTACCTGGGTCCTGTATTATTTTGTGACGAGGTTGTTTTTGATGCTGTTACAGCAGTGTTACTTGTAGCTGAAAAGCAGAGGTTGTTTTTGATGCTGTTACAGCAGTGTTACTTGTAGCTGAAAAGCAGAGGATAGCGGAGATTGCATTGCCTCTTGGCTAATTCCTTGCACTCCTTTATTTTGTGAGCTAAAAGGATGCTAAGCTTTTGTGCTTTGCCCTCATTATGTGTGTGTTTACATGGGCTGAGGAGAGAGGGAGGGTTGGAGCTGACGTGCAATGCAATTAACAGCACGGATGGGGGGCCACTTCTTGTTCCAACCTGCAGCCAATTTGAAGTCTCTGCGTCGGCTGCATCTCCACAGCAATCTCCTGGTGACAGTCCCTGCCTCACTTGCCAGCCTGCCCAACTTGTCCAGACTTGATCTGCAGAACAACTGCCTCCGTGCCATCCCTGCTGAGATCCAGACCTTGCCATTCGTGCACATCCGAGGCAATCCCTTGGGAGAAACTGAGCCATCCCCGCAGGCTGGTAATTGCAAGGCTTCTGCTGCTGTGTGTTCTGCCCAGCTGTTCCCTCACTCAGCCCAGCATGGTGTAGATGGGTTTGGGTTAGAGAAGATAAGCAGGGGGGAATCAGATCAGCATTTATTTCTCTGGAATAATTATTAAGTTGTAAGGATACAGACAGTACTAGTTATGTTTTTATGAGGCCTATCCCAGTCTGAAGGGCTCAGTGGTCCCTGTAATTGGGCTTCCTCTGTAGGGTTTTACAGTGGAAGTGAAAACAGGACTCAGGGGAAAACAGATCAGGAGAGGTCCCTAAAGGGGTCCAGCATTTTTAGCAGAGGTCAGCACCAGTTCCTGGACTTGCTGCGTGGCCCTAAGGCTGTGGTGACTCATGCTAGAGCCTCAGCAATAAGGGGTCATTCTCCTGTGCAGTTACCTCCTGCTTTCCTGAGGTTCACAGGCTGCAGAAGAGCAGCTCTTTGTCCAAGAGGAAGGTGATGAAATGAGCAGGAATCTGAGGAGGGTTTCTCAGTGGTGTTCACATTCACCAGAGCAAGCACAGAGGTGGCCCCAGGCAAACAAACATGGCCCTGAGAGCTGCAGGGGTAAACTGAAATATTTTCTAATTCCCTTTGCTTCTGAGTTTCCCTGGGAAAGAGTCAGCATTTTCAGTACATCTTGGGACCTCAAGGCCTCATGCCATCCTCTTGCTGCAGTGTGTTCTGGAGCCCATTGCAGTGTGACCAGGATTCCATTAGCGACTTCTGTCAGATTAGGATTAAGCCAAAACTGCTCAGCCTTTCTTGTCTACCTTGGTTTAAGTAACCTCTGTCTCCTTCCCCTACCCAAATCTTATTGCCACAGATAAATCCAGTACCAGAAGGCTAAAAAGACTCTTCCTTGCCTCCGGAGAGGACAGGTAAGCTTCTGTCATTAAGAATTTCTATTACTGTGGTGTAAAAAGGTCCCAGACAAGGTGCATGGTGGGTATTGTAAGAATGTATAGGAACCTACACCCTCAGTAGGCCAGTCAAACACAAGTATGAGATTTTTCTGTTGATTTTTGGAGAGCTGAAGTCACTGCGTAATATCATAAATTCATGCATTTCTTCTGGAAGCTTTACTGTCACCTCTGAAGGCTGCAGAGTGGTCCTGGCCTGTGGCATCCATTTCTACTTTCCGCCGGGGGCTGCCTCTGATCCTCTGCGGATCCACTTCCGATCCCTCACACCGGATCCTCGGTGGGTAAAGCTGAGACACCACGATGTCCTGCTGAGTAGAGTCCTGGAGCTGCAGCCTCATGGGGTCCAGTTCCAGCAGGTGAGGATACACACAGGTCACCTCCTGATGAATCTGCTTTGCAGTAGCTCACTAGAGTCTTCTGAGAGTGCCTTTTTGGGACCTGTGAGACAGTTATCCCCATCCCTGGTGCTCGTAAGTAGCTGCAGGACTGCCTCTCAAGGAAGCCCTGCTGCAGAGAAATCAGGAAGGACACAGCCAGCTTCTCTGATGCTGTGCTGGCCTGGCACCTTTGCCTTCACCACTGCTCCTGATTGAGCTGAGCTATAACCTTTCTCACTCACAACCCCCCTACTCTACCGGAGGTTAAGTCCAGCATCTGGCCTTAGCCTGAAAGGAGAATGGTTTGCATCCTTCTCTAAAAGTCTGATCGTGTGGTTTGCATTCAAGTGGGGAGTAGTCACACCACCTACCAGCCCTGTCTTGGCTGACAGCAGCTCACTGCAAAAGTTGCTTTGCCCCTTCTGCTCAGAAGCTGCTGAACTTTTTCTGCCATCAGAGTCCATAGCAGACCTGACATTTCCTGTCACTGCCTCAGAGACTGCAGGGCAGAGCAGGTTCTTTGATTCCCTGCATACAGGCCATGCTCTGCCCTCCCTCTTCTGATCTGCATAGGAAGCCACAGAGCAGAGCTGGGCTTGGTTTTATCCTTTCAGTTGGTGTCTCACAGGAATGCTTTTTTGCCAGGAGGTGCAGATCTGGATGCCATATATCTCACCTCAAACCCCTCACCAGCATGAGGTGGTAGTTCGCACCTTCAGTGGGCAGAGCTGGAGTGATCTGAAAACGAGAGTGAGGCGAAAGAGAAAATCAAAGGTGAGCAGATTGAAATTACCAGTGACACACTTTGTTCCTGTTCCCCTCTTTGGTTGTGCCCAGCCAAGAGTGAACCTATTGAAACATCTCAGGAGCTGTGTTTTGGCCGGCTGCTATAAAACGTAGTGGATTTCAGCTCCAGGTTTCCTCTCTCATGGAAGTGTGTCTCCTCAAGCTGATGAGTTGCAGCCTGTCATGCTTCATCCCTGATCTGCTACTTTCTTCTGCTTGGCTGGTACTCATTTTCTTGCCTTTGTTGTATTAAGTTATATGCCTCTATGTTTTCTTTGTCCTCTGTTACAGAACTATGTGGCCCACTGTTGTGTCCTTCACTTCTCTTGGTTCCTTGTTGTGTCTCGACTTGTGCAAAATGAATGCAAAGTGCCAGCAGAGGGGACATTGCTCTTTTCCAGTGTGGATCCAAACATCAAAGTGATCTTTCCTCCTGGAGTCACCAAAGAGCCTCGTAGTGTCAAGCTGCAGGTATGCACGCTTTTTAGTGAGTTCTGGTGCAACTGTTTTCTCCTGTTCAGTACAGAACCAAACAGAGATGTCTGCCCTAGGTAATCATGTCTAGACATGGTTGCTTCATGGGCTGGCCCATCTCAGATCACCTTCTCTCTTTACTCCCCTGCCTGCAACTTGGGCTGTGCTCTGTGCTGCCCTGTGTGGGAAAGCAGATCAGTGGGTAGCTGCTATGAAGGGAACACAAGAAGATTTTGCCTTTTTCCCTTGCAAAACTGACCCTAGCAAAACAGTTCAGTGGGAATTGGAGGTGGTGGGGGAATCTAATGTGGATCTAATTGTAAAATCACTCCACTAAAATTAATTGTTCCGTAGAGCTGCTAGATGCTCTTGTAATACTTTAAGTCCATCCCAGCCTGACAGGTTGCCAGACTTCAGCCAAAGTTCACTGTGCTTTATTTCTCAATGGGCCCTGCAGCAAGAGCAGCATTTGCCTGCTGGGTGCTGGAGGAAATGAGTGAGCAGTGTGGGAATTTGGTGCCTGACTGCTCTGCTCACAATGCTGTCTGCCACATCCAGGTGCTGCCAGTATCTGCAGAAGAGATACAGGAAATCACAGCCAATTCAGGGTGCAGAGCCAGTCCCCTGCTCTACCTCTCCCAGGACTCCATAGTGGATTTTCTCAAGCCAGTGAGAATTCAGCTACCTCTTCCACCTGGGGTCACAGGTCAGCTTATTCCCAAAATTGACAAAGGGAAATGCCATATTTGGAAAACCACAAATGGCAAGAGAGAATTTTGCCTCTCCTGTTGTTAGTAAAGCTTGCTGCTTTTCCTGCAGGAACAGCAAGGTGTGTGTGCTGACTGTGTGGTGGTGCAGAGCGGTGGGAGCTGAAGGTAGTTCAGGTCCATCAGATGAGGGTTGTGGTTCACAGACCAGACGAGCTGGGAGAATGGTCTTAGCAAATGGATTTCTCTGCCAAACCACGTGTATTTAAATTGCTGGTTTTACTATTGGATTGGAGAGGCACTCCTGCCCACGGAGGAGATGCATTGTAAAAGGGCTTTGATTCATGATTGGGAATAGCTTGAAGCAGGAAATGAACACGCTGCCTCCAAGTGTCTGCCTTCTCTTTTCCTTGCATATGAATCAGCTGCTGAGCCACTGCATTAAAAAATGTATGATTGTATACTGATCCACATCCCACTCTGAAAGCTGCTGAAAACAGCCTCAGTCATGCCAGAGATTCCTCTGTTTGCTGAGTCTCCTTACTCCTATTTTCTTTGACCTCTCCTGGTTTTCTGGTGAAGAAATACATGGCCTTCATTATAACTGAATATTTGTATACCTGATATTTGTATGCCTGAACTACATCAGGATTGAAAAAAATCTGTGAGATGTACATTAGAAAGAGATAGAACTTAATTAATAACCCTAGATTTTAGAGATGAGTATCATCTAATGAATCTGTTGGAATCATTTTAACTCTGCATGTTTTGCCAGAATATCCCAAGAGCAATGGGATAGCCTGGTCCTTTTATTGCTGCTCTTCTTTGACTAAAGTTCAGCCCTGGATGCCAAAGAGAAGGCCATGAACCCTTATTTGGTGGCTTTAAAAAGTAAATCACCTAAACCTGTGGCTGGTTTTGTAAAGCCATGAATAAAGACTTTTGCTGCATATAGCATCTCTTGATCATTGGTGTCTTTAGGGCTAAATTTGGATCAGTCAAGGCTGCATATTCTCCATGGTGACCTGGAGGGCCAAACTTGGAATGACATTACCAGTGAGGTGGTGCTGGAATTCACCCATCTTTATGCAGTGTTTGAAGTCACTCACTTCTCCTGGTAAGTGTGGGTTAGTCCTGAGGAACAGATGGGATGTTCCTCTGCCTTGCTTTTCCCACACTCTGACCAAAGGCCATGACATTAAATCTATCTGTTCCCTTTTCCTTTTGCAAGTCAGGCCCAGCATAGCACTTTGTCATTCTTTCCAGTTGGGTGGGTGTGACACTGGCACCTTTCTCTGGGCATTTTTTTTTAATTCCTTGTGTCCAGGTACTGGCTGTGGTACACCACCAAGACCTACATTGGAGGCATTGCCAAGAAGGTCTATGAGCGGCTGCGACTGTACCAGGTGAACTTCATTGCACTGCAGAGGAAGAAGGATCCTGAGCAAGTCCTGCTACAGTGTGTCCCCAAGCACAAGGTCTGATCTGGGTTGCCTTTCCTTGCTCCTGAGCTTCCCAGACTTGTCTTTGTAGGATGTAAAGGCAGCAGTGCAGAAACGGTCCTGTTCACCACCCCAGAGTCATGGCTGGGTTGTGCTGTCACCAGGCTGTTGGTGGTGTCATAGGGACTCACAGGGAGCTGGGGGAAGAAAAACCCTCATTCTGTGCAGTGGTAGATGCCATGCATTGATTTCCTCTCCTGCAAACCCTGAGGACTGGGTTGTTAAAACCAACTGAACTACAGTTACTGGCCATGTATATGCTATTATCATCCAGCAAATATGAGGCTAAACATGTTGGCTTAAATTTAAGTCAAAGGTTGTACATCACTTGTCTGACATGGGCTAGTGGTGTGGGCAGCAGCACTGCCGTTTCAGCTGGAGTGGTTAGAAATGGTACTTTTCCTTATCTTCCTTGCCATCCTTAGTTCAAGCACTGGAATAGAACATATGAGCACTCCTTAATCTGCTTCAGCGCAACATCAGGTTAGTTTATACTGTGAGTGTGAGCTAATCTGGCTGACTTTGTCAAGAAGGAGATGGGAAGTGCTCACACATTCTCTTGTGCTATCTCTTCCTAGGGTATCAGCCCTCAGCAGGGTTGTTTCAGATTAGTGTGAGTATTAGTGTGCAGCTGTGGAGAACATGTCCCTTGGCAGGCAGTGCAGCTTGGTGAGGTGAGGGTTATTTTATCAGACTGCCACTGCTGGGCTGCATATCCTGCTCTGCATAATTCTCTGCTCTGGTTGCTCCTTCTCATTACCTGTGCTTCTGTATTAAAGTGACCTGTGGACACAAACATCTGCAAGGATTTTTTTATTGGGTTCTGGGCTAAAACTGTCTCCAGATGAGGTAGCAATGACACTCAGAGTGAGATTGTTGTCTGGGTGTGTCTGTAATCCTGCTGGGAACGGTCATGGAATGAGAGAAGTTTACTGTTAAACAACAGAAAGAAGAATCTAACCTGACTCTTGCACTGCCACTGTGATCACATGCTACAAAGTCAAAATGAGCTTTCTGGTGTCCTCAGCTGTGTGCTGTTGTAGCATGTGTCTTTTTGCAGAGAAAATGTATTTGAATAGTGAGTGGGATATAGGAGCAAGTAAATCCCTCCTCCTCTTTGAATTTAAAAAACTTGTTAAAAAGATGGAGACACTGCTGAAAATGCTTTTTAAATGGATATTTGTTCATTTGTTTACATCCTTTTCATGTAAAATAGTTTTCCCTGTTGAAGGTGAGAGGAACTTCATGGGTATAGAAACATGGGTCAGGGGACAGATGTGCTTCAGACCAAACAGTGTTGTCCTTGTCAGGTTGACCCAGTGCTGAAGAAGCTGCAGGACCGCTATCGAGGGCCTGAGCCATCCGACATGGTGGAGATGTTTGAGGGAGAGCAATTTTTTGCAGCTTTTGAGCGAGGCATCAGCATTGATATGGGTATGGCAGTACTGGGCTTGTTCTGCTCCTACCTACCTACCTACCTACTTGTCCTGCTCTGGCCCTAGATGTGTTTCTGCTGTGGGTTGTACTCCTCCATGGCATTCTTCTCTGTCTCCAGCTCACCCACTACTCACAGCAGCCAACCCCTGGACATTGAACTCGTCACATTCTCTGGTCACACTACTTTTCTGTCTACTTTTCATTGTGAAAGTGCTGTTTGCAGACTTTCATTTCTTCTCATGCTTTTGTAAACCTGCAGAGGGCAATAGCCAGGTGGGTTTATTTTTATGACTGATCTGCTTCTGCACACTTTTCTCCACAACTTGAATGCTTCCTGCTTCTCTGCACAGATCGCCCCGACTGCGTGGATGGACGTCTCTCATTTATTTTTTACTCCCACTTGAAGAACATGAAGGAAATCTATGTGACCTCCCCTGTGGACAGAAAAGGCCAAGCTGTCAGAGGCCAGGTGAATAACCAGTTACACTGACTTCTTGTTTCCTACTTCATCGTTGCTTTTACAGTACTTGTCATAATAATCTCTGAGTGCTGGGCATGACTCTTTTCCTACCCTCTTTCTCTGGCTTTGCTTGTCACTGACTAAACTCTGAATAATCAAGAAGTGTAATCTTGAAGGATCACTCATCACTAACTGACTTACATTCCTGCCATTAACTTTTGGGGTGCTGGCAGAAAGTCCAGCCTTTATGGCAGAAGCTCAGTGCTCCTCCCAGTTACACATAATTGAGAGGCCATATCTGTGGGCTGAGGATAGATGAGAATGCTGAATTCATTATTTCCCAAATGGAAAAGACATGATGCCAATAGGCTGGGCCACTGTGCTTGAATCAGAGCCTCACTGCATGCTTTCTCTTTGCAAAGGTCTCTTTTACCGAGGGGCAGTTCCAGACAGCATCCCTGAAGATGCCAGCAGGAGGAGAAAAGGACCAGACTCCCTCTGGCTTGCTACTCTGCCCATCAAACTGCCTGTGAGTTATCTCCTACAGAAAAATTAATCTAGATTGTGTAAGAGCATGGCATTCCTGCTCAGCTAATTTTGTTTTCTCCATGAGAAGGCATGCAATGAATGACCACAAGAAATAGCTGCCCAGCCGTGTCATGGTGGAGATTTTACACTCCCTGTGAGGGAGCTCTTCTGAAACAAGAACATGAGGAGCTGGGAGTGGTCTCCACCTCTCCTGCTCATCTTGCCTGTCAAGCACAGGCTTGTTGGAATGGTGGTCAGAGAGTTAGAGAGGGTGGATCCATTGAATAAATAAGAAAGTAGTATGCAAGGAAGCTCGCTGTAATTAAGGGAAGTGCCTGTTTTGTTTATAAATTTCTTAGTCACACAGCTCATGTAGCAGAAAAAAAGAAAGGAATAGGATGAGGTAGTTATGCTGGATTTGAACATAGACCTTGAGTGTAGGTATTCTGGTGTGAGCTTTAAAAGGCCGGGCTGTATGTTACAGTGAGAAATACAACTGTTGCTTATGATATTTAAGTGACATTTGAGAAGCCTAAAACAATAAATACCTTTGAAGGCTGAATGCTTCCCTTCCATCACATGTGATGATCTCACATCCCTTTCTGACACATGCAACCTCAACTACAAACGTAGACTAAATGCTGTCTTACTGCTGAGGCAAACTGTGCTTCAGGGATGTGGCTCATTTTAAGCTGCTCTGTAAATGCAGGAAAGGAAATTTTCCATATGAGCTATAACTGTGAGCACTACAATTCGATATTTTCCTGGGGCAGTGAGCACTGCTGGCCACTGCCAGTGTGAGTCCTACTTGCTTCTTACAGCCTGACCCTTCAGCCCCAAGAACTTCCATTCTCCCCAGCAGAAGGAAGGAGATTTCACAGTGGAGACTGAATGGCCAGACACTGTCCTCTATGTAAACAGATAGTAGAGGAAAGAATGTTCTTACTCTCTCTTCTTTGTGACACAGCAACTGAAACCCCGCTGGGATGAGAACCCTGGTCCTCCCCTGTATGGCTTCTCCTTCCCTCCCTTGAACCTGGGCAATGCTGAGACTGGGTACCTGACACAGGCAAACCTGCTGAGCATTGCCAGGCGCGTGGGAGCCGACTGGCAGAGCATCGGCCTCAGCCTGGGCCTGACCTACCAGCAGATTGAGCGCATAGGATACAATAACAGGTGAGATAGGACACAGTAATCAACAGTGATGCATTATATCTATCTCTCCATCTATCTGCAGTGTCATAGTATAAATCAATACTTGGCTGGTTGACAGTTCTTCCACTGTAATTGTTTCACTGGATTAATGATTCTTCTGAAAATAATACCTTTTATAATGGGAAACTGATTATTTTCCTTTGCCATTATAAAATAAAGCTTTTTTGTTTGAAAAAAAAAAAAAGTGGGAAATAACAAACCTGATGAGCTTTGTAGTTCAGCTGAGTTGCATTCCTGTTTTGTTCTATGATCGGATTCCTGGCCAGACTCCATCTCTAACAAAGAGAAATGATCTATGGCTTTAATTGTGAATATCTTCGTTATTCAAAAAGAGCTTGTGGTACATCATGGGACATGCAGCCTGACCAAAAAGCCAAAGCAGTAGGAGAGAATTAGACTTGCTATGATCAAACCAGTGTTCCTGTAAGGAAATGATATTCAAAAGCAGAATGCTGTGATTTGATACTTCTATTAAGAGAAATGTTCTGGGGAAGAGGCAGGCCCACTGAGTGCTTTGTGTGTCTGGATGGCTTCTTTAAGGCTCTAGCCATGGCTGGGACTTAGGTAGGGTCTCTTTGGTTTGCTGCTCTGGACAGCGTGTTGGTTACTTCTGTCTTTCCTGCTTTTCTCAGAGAGGACCTCAATAAGCAGATCCTGGACATGCTTTTCTCGTGGGCTCAGCAGAACTCGGAGGATCCTGGCTGTGTGAGCAAGCTGATTACAGCCCTGAAGGAGAGTGGCCGCCAGGACATCGCCGATGAGGTGGAAGCCATCATTGAGCTGGGGCGGCAGAAATACAGCGAGTCCATCCGCCGGGTGGGGCTGGAGCAGGAGAGCAGCACTGAGGACTCTGCAATAGCTATGATGTAGCACCCAGCAGAGAAAAATGGGGTTTGTGTGGGACCCCTCTGTGTACCCAGAGTGATGGTGCCTGGGGGCTGCTCCCTCCTCAAGGGCCAGTGTCTTCCTGGGGAGCTGGGCATTGATTCTCTCGGGTCTGTACTCACATGCCTTTTCTGCCAGTCCCAGGAAGTTTAGAGTGCATTTGTGAACTTTTTTCTACTTCCACTTCATGATCTTGAGCTTTAGCTTTCAGAAATGTGGAGAAATTTAGAGACTGAAGTGTCTGTCTGTCAGCTGAGTAGTGGCTTAAGTAGTGTTTGATGAATTAACACTCGTGTTACATGTATTTATTCATAACTTATTCCTGAAACTGGAAACACTGCTGGAAACACTGGGTGTGAGCATTTGGGTCCATTTGTGCTCCAGTGCTTGATAGGAGAGTGGAGGTGCAGTCATGTTATGAAGGCCTGTGATGTGATGCAGAATGTTTGGCCATTTCTGTTAATGATATGTTCTGCTCACATGAAAATGTGAACTATATTCCCCATGAAAATGTTTTCTATTTTTTTCCAAATCTCTTCCAGTTCCCTTAAGTCCAAACAAAACCTAAGCATTTGCGGGGAAGAAAGAAGAAACTGATTTCTAGAAAAATTGGTCTATTTTTTGTTTGATTTTGCACCAAAAGCTATCATGAAACAAATAGCCTGATGCACCTGCAAGCATCTCTTCAGATGACAACTGATAACTGCTGATCTTTGGCAAAGTCACAGCTTTATTTTATAAAAAAAACCAAAAAACAAAAGAGACAAGTAAAAATCCATGACCTATTCTGGGAGAGACTCTGATTTAAGTGAAATTAAAATTTCCCTTGCAATTTCCAAGGGGTAGTCCTCACATTCTCCCAGGGAAACGTGACTGTGTAGTAGTGAAGGTATGACCCCTCCTGAAGTTTGGTGAAAAGCATGACTTAAATTTGCATTTTAAAAACTGGTCTGACCAGCTGTGAAACAAGGCACTGTTGTGGGTTTGGCATGAACCATGCTGAGCTAATTTCTTAGTTTTTCAGCCTGAATATCTTGTATAAGGCTGGTAGCACTTACTGCTTTTTTAGCAGCTCAATCATTTATTACTGAGGTGCCTTTCTCTTCCTGTTCCCCATATCATCATGGCTCTCAGTTAATGACCCACTAATGACAGTAGAAAATTACATGCAAGCTTTTGGAAAGACTACTGTCATTTAAGTAAATTCAAGTCTTTCAAGACAGGTTTATTCAGCCTAACTCAACATTACTTAAAGGGCTGTTCTTTGTCAGAAAAAACAAAAGTGTGTTTAAAAATGCCAGGTTGCACCCCCAAAGTCAACAGGCAGTTGGAGGTTGGATGAATTCTGGCTTTCTTCCCCTCATGAAGAATCATTGGTGGCTTCCCTGATGCTGCTGCAGACCTGCCATCAGTATTATTGAAAGAAAGGCATAAAATTGTTCTGCTTTTTCTCTCATTTAACGCTGTTGTAACATCTCAGGCTACAGACTGCATACTGTCCAGCCCAGAGCACCAGACAAGGACTTGAGACAAGGACAACAGATTTGAGTTGTCATCTTGAGCCTGGGGACTTCCACAGATCTGGTTTCTTAGGTTGTGGTGCCCCAAGTCTCATGTTGTGTTTAAATCAGCAGTGCTCTTTTGAATGTACATTTTCTCTTGTATTGTGTCATGTGTTATTGTGTGTAATTTTCATGGATACCAACAAGGTATTTGTTCTTTCCTCCAGTTTTGGAGAGATGTATTTGAGCATATTGCTCTGACTGGGAATAAAATCAGCACTTGACTTTGTTTCACAGCGTGGTCTGCTATTCCATAAATGCCTTGAGTTGGATGGAGACTGGTGCCTTTAAACCTGCTGGCAGGAGAACACAGGTGACCTTGGCTGTGCTGTGCAGAAATGAGACAAGAGGTCCTGTTTGGATACTGCTGGTTGCAAAGCACAGGACAGACTGCAGCTGAGTTAATGGTGTCCCTGGAGGGTGGCTTTGCTGCAGTGGGGCTAAGCCAGGAAACACTTCAGGGAATGAGCTGAGGCTCAGGTGGAACAAGTCTAGAGAGCAACAAGGCTAATCTAGAAGGGACACTGTGTAGGGTAAGCCTGTCCATTGGTGAAGGGGAGGGAGAAGTCTACAGGAAGCACAAGGTAGCATCCACAGCCACAACAGGATGAAGCTTGGCTGCACTTGGCTCTCTGTTTGTGATAATCAGGCCAGAGCTGGAATAAAGGGTAGGTAGGCTAGACGCTGTGGAGAGCTCATCCAGTCATCAGCAGAGCTACAGCTCTTCCAGAAAATAGCTTGGTACCAAGAGAGAGAAAGGTTAGTGCCAAGAGTTCAAGTTACTCTCATAATGGACTGCAGCCAGGCCAGGGGACAGCAGATACTAAAGCCCAAACAGTTTCATCAGCAGAACAGCTCTTCAGGATTTGGGCTGATAACTTAGGGAAAGGTAAGTATTGTACCCCAGACAAGGACTGTTATCTCCAGTCTTTCCCTGCTGAGTCATAGCCTGGGATCCTTGCATGGATCTGGCTTTCTCCTTGAAGTGACACCAAAGCAAGCACCCAGCTGAGGCCACTGAGGTGCTGGCGGAGAATCAGAGCAACTGTTCAACTGCTCTTTCCTCAGCTGACTTGGCAACAAATATTTGAGCTGGATGAGTGTCAATGGAAAACCTTATTTTGAGGTGTGTTATCTTTATCAATAATCTCTTTGAGGCACAGTAAGTCTTTTATAAGCCTGTAGCTGCTATGACTGATAACAGTTGCAGGAGGTGGTTGAAACAGCAAAAGAAATAACTAAACTGGCATTTATCTTTTGAATCAAAATATGGCATTCCTTTCTGACTTCTGTCATGAATTCATCACATACTGGAGTAGTATCTCTCCCTTTCCAGCTATCTGGCTTTTTCTGGGGCCTAATATGCACCTTACAATGTCCTACAGATGATCTGGCAGATTTTATGATTTTTATTGTGCATGATCCCAATGTGTCCAAAATTCTCCCAAATAAACTTTTACCAGGAAAAGCCTACTTACAAAAATTTTTAAAAGTAAACCAATAAATTGTTTGGGAGTAGGAACTTTTTTTCTCCTCCTTTTTTTGGTTGTAACATTTACAGCTCTTTAACTCTCATAATTAAACCCTTTTCTACTTTGTAAACTTGCAGGTCTCCAGAAAAATGACCTGGGAGTTTCCCACATACCACTTTAAGTTTCTGCTTACCATGATAGTCCTCTAGCTACCAGGAGACAGACCTAGGTAAGATGCTTCCAGCTCCTACAGATATTAATAAAAAAAAAAAAAGTGCTGAGAAATGAAAGCCTAGGCAAAGCTCAAATCAATTTATTAATTCCATAAAAAATACAAGGGAAAGCCTGATTATGTTCTGCAGGGGGTTAAACTGTTTACACAGTCCTGTGAGTAAAATGCTCCATAATTCCCAGTGAAAGACCTGACTGAAATATGAAATTAAGAGTGAGCCCACAGGGGCTGTGTTCAGCTTCTCTGTTTACTGTGGGCAGGCACCAATACTGTAAAACTCAGCACATCCATAGGATTGCTCTGAGAAGGGAAAGGAGATCGCTGTGCACCGAGGTGCACTGAGGACTGGGTAGTTCAGCCATGAACCCACTGAGCTTGATGTCAAAGCTGAAAGAGTGTTAGAAGATACCCAGTTGGTAAGATTTCCTGCTGCTTGTGACATGTTTATGTCCATACTTGATACTGTCATACTGCTGTTTTTTTTTTAAAAGGGAAAGAAAACATGATGGCCCTTAAATTCACTGTTTTCCTCCCAAGGGAGGATCATCCCATGTTTTCAGCCTTTAAAGGAAGAGTAGCTTTCACCAGGAAAGGGAGTGGGAGTTTCAGTCACTGGTGCATCAGAACCCCAGCCCAGGGCTGTGTCAAAGTGAGCCCACCATGCTTATCAGTTGGTATTGTTAAAAGGAAGAAAACAGCATTCTCTGCAGTTAAGAGTGTGTTCATTTCCTGAACTCTGCAGAAATGAACTGCGTGTCCTTAAAGCACCATTTTTCTGTAAACCTGTGCCTTGAAAATCCATGAGGAGAGTTTGACCCTTGTTCCAGTTTCCAGCTTCCTCAAAAGAATTCAGTGAGTGGGAAATGTAGAAACTGGGTAGGCAATATGACCATGCCTTTATTCTTCCTGCCTCACAGTAGGTTGAACCCATCCAGAAGTTAGCTCTGGGAGGCTAGAGCTAGGATCCTTCTGCTTGGTTTGCTCACTGAACACCAGTGCAGTTCTTATCTTTTCCAGACAGGAGATGGTAGAACAGGAAAATGTGCAAGGGCCAGGAGGGATGCTCCAAGATGAGTACTGAGAGCATTTTAAACTCTTTTTTTACAGCAAAGTATTGCATCTCCTGGGAAAGAATGAAGACTGTGAATACATGGTTGCCATCCACTGTTTCTCAACTAGGTGGCACCAAACGAAATAGTCCAGTATCACCTGCAAATCAGCAAAAGTGGGTACTTTTTTCCCCCACCATGTGTAGTTCTACTGCTGACTCTTTGCTGTGAGATGTTTGAGGGCAAAACATAAATGTTGTGTTCAGAAAGTGATTGATTTAGTTGGTGGGGAAACAAATCCTCTAAAAAGCAAACAAATACAGAAAGCTGAATGCATTCCCACATGGAAGGACAAGAGATTTGGGGCTACCTTTCTCAGGCAAGAGTTGAATCAGAAGTAGCAGCTCAGCATGTGGAGAAACAGAGTAGGAAGAGGAAGCTGATCCCTACCTGCTTTCTCTAGAAAAGCAAGATGGCTGGAGATTGTGCTTCTGCTGAAGCCCTGTGGATAAGAGGAGACCACACTTGCAAGGGTCGGAGGAGGCGGCTGTTGCTTGAACTGCTCCTCAGAGCCATGTGGCTGAGCTTCACTCCTGGGCTGAGAATTCCAGTGGTGACCCAAAACAAACCAGGTGGCACTGCTCAAAGGGGGAGACAGGACTTCTAATCTGGACATGTCAAGCTGGGAAACATCTGCTCTGCCCATTTTCACTGTGTCTCAGGCTGAGTGCAGAAAGTCCCATGTGCTGGGTCACCTGCTGCAGCCACATCTTGGGGCAGGCCCTGCATGATCATCCTGCTGGGTTGCAGCAGGCCAGGGAAGATAGACTGAGCACAACCCAGAACAGCCTGGTCAGCTGGAAGGCATTCCTGCCCATGCTGGGTCAGTTGGATCTTTAAAGTCCCTTCCAACCCAAACCATTGTGTGATACCATGAAGCTGGGCAGGTTTGATTAACCTATCAGGACATGAGAGTTTAAGGGAGGCTGTCTGCAGACATTTACTGAGTGACCTGGGGAAACAGCAAGATAATATTCATCATTTCTTAGCTGCCAAAGTGTCTTAAGTTTCCATGCTTCTACAACCTTGCCAGCCCTCTGCTTGAAGCAGCAAGGGTAAAGCTTGGAATTTCTAAAAGACCCTTCAAATAGCTTAAGAAATTATTTGAGTTTTCCATCCTAATGCAGGAAACCTTTTTCCTGATCAAATGAGGTACCAGGGCAGGCCCATGTGTGGCAACAAGGCTCCAAGGCAACAGCAAGAACTTAAAGCTTTGGGTATGAACAGGATCACACAGTGATCTGAGTAACCCCAGATGTGTCCCAGCCGTGCTGTCTGTGCCAGGTTTCTGCCACAGGCCAGACCTGGTCTTCTGATGGTGGTTAGCATCACCAGGTCTAGAACAGCAAATCTGCACACCCTGAACAGAGTGGGACTTTTGCAGAGGGTGGCTGCGGCCTCTGTGGGGTCACCCATCTCTCTCTATCATGTGAAGAAGAGACCTGGCTGATGAGCCTGGGCTGGTTAGGCTTTTAATTCTGCATTGTTGGGCTGATAGAGAGAAGCTTTAGATTACAGTGAGAAGTAGGGCAGGAAAACTGGATGAGGAGGTAGTAACAGGATAGCTGGGGGAGGACATGAGCTTAGGTATGACTCCTCACCTTGCTGCTTCTTCAGCCACATCCTCAGAAGATTTTACTTTCTCTGGAAGCAGTAATGGTTCAGGACAAATATTTTTGGGTTTTTTCCCACCAGGTTGGAGAAGAATGGAAATCCTTGTGATTCTTGGCATTGCCCCAAGGCCAGGGCTGAGAACAAGCATGGATTGTGGTATTGATTGTAGCTGCTCCCTCTCAACATTGCAAGTTTCTGCTCCTGGTGTCTGCACAGCCTTCATCTGTTGCAGGAGCATCAGGCTGAGTGACAGTCCTGGTGAGGCTTTCATCCTGATTCATTGAAAGAAGCAAGAACACATGGTGTCTCCCCCTCAAAAGTCCCTTACAAGAGACGATTTCTTTGCAGTCTGGGCAGAGTAAAGAAAATCCTGCTGCTTTAACAGGCTATTTTGTGACAACTGCTGTGCACGAATGATGGCTGGAAGGCAGAGGCAGTCACAAATGGATCCGTCAGCTTTTTGGGGTCCTAAAATATCACGGCCCTGGAGGAGCTGGCTGCAGCTCTTGGTGTGGCAGCAAGCCTGGGAGCTGTGACTCTCCCTGAGGTGCAGCTGTTTCACCCGTGGCAGGGTGACAGCATCCTCAGCATCCACTTCATCCTCCATCCTGGCAGCAGAGAGCCATCTCACCTCTCTGCCTCCCAAGAAACAGCCATGCAGGTTCAGTGCAGATTCCACACAGTTCTTTGTCAGCTGCTGAGAGGGGAGACAAACAAATGAGCTGTGGAGGGTGAGGAACACTGAAAAATTCTGGAGCAAACTGCATTCTGTGGCATCCATCTGCACTCTTGGGTCATACACCCCAGGAGAAAAGAGTGACCCGTTCCCCAGAAATATGATGCCACCTCTGCATGGGGACAGATGTATATAGTGGAGTGCTGTGGGTCATTTTCTCCCTGGGTTGAGGGGAACGCCCTGCTGAAAGGCTCCCAAGGCAATAGGTGGCTGCAGCTGCAGGCTCCCTGCCAGCAGCTGTGCCCAGAGTGGGATCTGGAGGCCGATCTCACAGCCAAGACAGCGCCATTCATCGGCACTCAATAAACAAAAGTGCCTTGCTGTTTTATCCTGGAGATAAGCATGGAGGGCATGAGATTGCTTTCCCTTGTGCTGTCTGTGCTGAGCGTGGGAGCCTGTGTTGGCTGCCAAAGGAGCAGAGGCACTGCTGCTCTGGCACACAGTGGGGACAGGCAGGGAATGGGGCTGGAGCCTCACAGGTACTGGGCACTGTGAGATGCTGGTGCTCACTGGAGGCTGCCAGCCCTGCAGGACGTGTTGCACGAGCTGGGCCATTGTTTAGGCCAGCTCATGACATATTACTCATTAGAATTCTAGGGTCAACCCAGCTGCTTTAAAAGTCACTTTAAAAAGGAAGAAAATTCTACCTTTTTTTTTTTTTTTTTTTTTTTTTTAAAACACACACTCGTGTGCTTTGAGCATCGAGACTTTATTCCCACTAATTGTTCAGCATTTGAATCAAACAGCTACTAAGAAGATGTCTGCAGCTTCTTTCCAAGGAATGATGGGCAGGGAGGAAAGACAGACAGACCACATACACTGGGTTCAGCAGTGTGATTTTGTAGCTTTGAGCTTTTGGGGACAACAGAGCCGGGTTTGGGGTTAAGCTGTCCCCTTTTCACACTCTCCAGCTGCATCCACATCCTCTCTTGCTTCTGTAATGTCAAGTATCTGCACAGAAAATGAAACCAGATCTGCTGGGTCAGTGGTTTCTGGGTGCTTCCTGCCATCCAAGCTGATGGCCAGCTGTGAATCTGTTCATTTTACTCCTTCTGTTTGACTATACCCTGTATGCCTCCCCTAATGTCTCTGTGCTGTTACCTTTGGCAACACAGCCCGTGGTCTCAATGGAGAACAAGATCAGGCTTGGTTGGGATTGATTTTTCCAGAAAATTATGTTGACTGGTGCTAATTACATTACTGCCTCTTCAATATTTATCAGTTAAATTGTCTGCCAGTGCTCTGAGAATCATGTTCAGAATGGCCACCAGGCCAAGGGAGCAGTGACCAAGCTTGCCCAATTTTACTTTTTTAAGCGTTGGTTTAATAACCACACTCACCAGGCAGTTGGAGATTTCACTGACAGTCCACAATTTATTAAAACAGAAAAAAATACAAATGGGGAAGGAAATTGAGAAGCGAGACCTTGTGAAAAGCTCTTTCTTTGCAGCAGACTGAACTTGACCCATGTCCTTGTAAGGCTGAACCAGCCCACGGCCCCTCTGGGAGGCAGGCTGAAAGCAGTGCAGGATTTTGAGCCTCACAGAGAACAAGCTTTGTGACAAGCCAAGCATAGACCTGGTATAATGCTCTCATGAGCACCATGATGACAACAACACTGCCTTGTACAGGGGGAGATCCTGCGCTGTGCTCTTCACCTTGAATCAGACACAAACAGTGCTGCTTTTGAAGCTCCATTTTGTACCAAACAGTTTTAAATCTCTTTTGTGTCCGTCAGGAGAAAAAATTTCAGGTCTGAGAGCAGAGGAAACCTTGACAACCTGGCACTCACTGAATGAGAACTTTCTTCCTCTGCTTCTTTTTTTTATCCTGTCTCTTAAATGCTGCCGGAAGAAACAGGTCCTTTGTGCCATGCAGGTTACAAAGAGCAGTTGTTCTAATGCAGCAGAACCAAAAATAAAAATGTGTGATTGCAGTCCTGAGAGGCAGCACAAAGATGGACAGTGTTAACCTCTTCTTTATCCGGGGATGGTAATGTCCTGCCAGCATATCTACGCTGTGATAAACAGTAACATCTATACCTCAAGCCACACTGAGTTCAGTTCAGTTTTGACTGAGAGGCTACAGCACAGTGAAACCCACTGATGCCTTTACAAAACAGGGCAGAGTGGGGATATGCCACCACCAAGGAAAGGGGTGGGAAGCAGTTTTGCAGCTGAGGAGTGAGAAGACCACAACTCCCCCATACTGTTTCACTGCTCCCCAAACTGGGAATTCCTGCAGCAGCACCCACCATGGAAGCCTGCCTGCAATCCAGGACTTGCTGCTTGTTTTTCCAAGGAAATGGTGGAGATAAGACTGTGGGGTTGGATAGACCATTCTGGCATCTCCCTGCCCATTGCACTTGCATTTTTCTCTTATGCTGGATGCTCATCCAATATACTCCCATAAAATGGCCACAGTGCACAGGTCTCCTTCCTTTATCAGGCACCACCCTTCTGGAGGGAGTTTCCACCTCCTCATCTTCTCATGTTTTGCTCAGCCCAGGTTGAAAAGCACATAAGAAAAACTGATCCCCTTTTCACCTGTAGCCAACTCATTAGCACTGGCATCTGATGCTTTACTGGCCTCTGGTTTACATCTTCTCACCTTGGGTTCCAGGTCCCTGACTGTGATAACAAGCTCCTCTTGTTTTCAGGTGTATGAACAACTGGGATGTTTCTGGGCTGTTCACCGTGACTCCATATAATTGTCACTCTCCTGTGTACACAATGTCCTCATTAGCCCTACACACCCCTGGGACCATCCTTGTAGGCACTCTTTTCTAGTCACCTCTGATTCATTGCACAGGATAACTGTGCACTGATGCTCTGCCAGCTTCCATGGGCCCTTGGTGCACAGCTGGTAATCCCACACTCATCTAGGGTCTAGTGTATGTGAGCAATGAGGGAGGCTCTTAGAGATATATTCCCCTGGAGACCTTCCTCTCTTTCCCTGGTGGTATCACACCTCTGGATGTTACAGAATCACGGAATGGTTTGGGTTGGAAGAGACCTTAAAAATCATCTCATTCTAACCTCCTCTAGTGGACACCTTCCTGTAGACCAGGTTGCTCAGAGCCTTGTCCAGCCTGGCCTTGAATACTGCTGGGGATGGGGCATCTACAGCTTCTCTGGGTAACCTGTCCAGGGCATTTCCACAAAGAACTTGGTCATCCCAAGAGGCACAGAGACATCTGGCTGCTGCTGTTCTCCTCACCTTCATGCTTAATTTCCAAGGCCTGATGAAACAGTCTCTGTGGATGTTTTGTCTCAGCAAGGACTTGGGTCTCATAATGCTCCTGAGAACTCCAGGTCCACAGCGGAGCCTGCTAACCCCGAAAAGCAATGCCTGCCAGTGGTATGGTGGCTTTCCTGAGGGGTAGCAGGCAGCACAACATGGTGACTCAATGGGCACAGCAGGCCTGGTATCCTGAAGGGAATGACAGAACCACAGAACATGCTGTGTTGGAAGGGACCCACAAGGACCGCAGAATCCAGCTCCTGGCCCTTGCACAGGACACCCCAGGAGTCACAACATATGCTTGAGAATATTGTCCAAACACTTCTTGAGCTATGTCAGGCTTGGTGCTGTGACCCTTCCCTGGGGAGCTTGTTCCAGTGCCCAGACACCCTTTGGGTGAAGAACCTTTATCGAACGCCCAACCTACACCTGTCCTGCCACAGCCTCAGGCCGGTCCCTGGACAGACCATTATTTGTGCCCCGCTGCCGCTCGGCCCGTGCCCTGCCGTGTGCCGGCTGGCTGCGGGCGGTCCCGGGCCCGGGGTGCTCGGGGCCCGGCGGGGCAGCGGCGGCACTGGGGCCGGGGAGGCGGCGGCGATCGCGGCGATCGCGGCGCCCCGGCGCCGTTGCCATGGGGACGCGGCGGCCGCCCCGGCGGGGAGGGCCAGGCGCGGCGGTTCCTGCGCCGAGCGCGGCCGGAGGGGGCAGAGCTGAGCCGGGCCGGGCCGCGCCGCGCCAGGAGCTCCGCACCCCGCGCCGCACCGTCCCCGGCCCCGGCGGGAGCCGCCGCCGCCACCCGGTAAGTGTGGGCACGGCCCTTCCCCAGCCGCCCGGAGGCGCCGCCGGGGTGCCGCCACCCCTCCTGCCGCCGGCATGCAGCTCTCGTACCCCGGCCTGGCTCCTGCTGCACGGCCCCGCCGCCGCTCGCCCCGGCCCCCATCCCAGGGGTGCGCCGCCGCCCTTCCTGCGCCCCCGGGCCCTGCAGGGCCGCGCCTCGCCCCGGAGGGCTGCGGGCTCCCCGTGTACCCCGCCCCGGAGCTGCGCGCTCCCCGTCCCCGCCGCCACTTCCCTCCTCACCCGGGGGGTTTATGTGCTCCCAGCCGCTCCCCTGCTGCCCGGGCTGGTCCCTGTGCCTGCGTGGGGCCGATCCCGCTCTCCGCGGTGCGGGGCTGTCCCCGCCGGGCGCGGGGGCTGCAGCCGTGGCGCGCCTTCCTCTGCCCTGCCCGCGCCGGGGAGAGCGCTGGCGACACGTGTGCGGCTCCGCCGAGCCCTCCCGTGCCCCGCAGCTGCAGCTTTTTATCTCGAAAGCGATTTCAGAGTTTGTCCGGGCTTCTGATTGCTGGGGCGATTCCTAGGATTCCCTGACCGCCCCGCTTGCAGCGCAGGTTCTGCATCTAAGCCCCTCTGAGCTCCTTCCAGACTCTCCTAAGCCAGATCCTTGCCTCTTTGAGGTAGGTCAAGGTTATTGTGCTCTTCATGCGGTGGATGGGGAAAGTGGAAATGTGGACAGACTATGGGATTTCCTCAAGGTCACCCTGGGAATTGGACCCCAAGCATCCTCTCTCTTGCTGCACCCTCTGCAGCTGCTGGGTGAGGATGAAGTTGTGGAAATCGGATTTTCCAGCGTCCCAGCCTCTTTCCTGCAAGGCTTCTCAGCTTTTAGTTTATACACCTTGCCAGGTGTCAGGGCAGGATCCCAGCTATGTTTATTTGGCCTAATGTCTTTCAGCTATTAGATGTTTACAGTTAAATAGTGGGTGTTTTTACCATAGTATGTTAATCTCTGCCAGTCTCGCTGCTGTTAGGATCTGACTTCGTGGTGCTGCTGCTGTTGGGATGGTATCTGCAGTGATTTTGGTCACTGCAAGTAACTGTGGCTTTGCTTCTCAAGAACTCGCTTCTTGGCAGTGCCAAGCAAAAGGCAGCTGAACTAGAGTGGTGCTGATAAGGATGTGTCGTGCGGGACTCGGGTGGTGGTTGTCTTCTTGTCTTCTGTTTTGTTTTGCAGGCTGTTATAAACAAAGGAGTAGGCAAGGTTTAATAGGAGGAGTTCCTCTAACCTCTTCCTCAGAAAATAAACAGCAGGATTTAATGAGGGTTTACCCCTTTGAATGTCTTGCCTGTAGGATTTTTAACTGCGTGCTACTACTTGTAGTTGTTCATACAGGTGCAGTTTTTCTCCTGGTGCTGTGCCCTTGGGCTCATCCGGTTCACCGAGTGCCTGTCGTAGTAAGGAGCGTTATGTTTTGAGGGTGGTGGTGATCTCTGGCAGAGATGGATGGCTGAGATGGAAAAGGGATCAAATCTGTGTTGTAAACTGAAGCCTTGCTCTGCTCTGAAGGAAAGTCTGCAGTCCTGTTTGACGCTCAGCAATCTTGTTAATGTCTTACTAGGATGCCAGAGCACTTTGAGCATCTTCCTGCTGCCGTTTTGGGAAGGGGTAGTGTGCTGTATTAAGTTACTAAAAGGTAGAAATCACTGACAGCCTGTCAAGGCCATTTGCTCCCCTTTTTCCTGCCAAGATTTAAATTTAGTGGGTAAGATGGGGGAAATACCTACCTAGCTGGCCAAGGTGACAGCAGCATGTCCATGTGGAAGCAGCTCCCTGCTTGCTTGTGCATCATGTTTTGTCTTGTAGGTCTCTGGCAGGGCACAGGTGTGATGGAGAGAAGGGATGGTGGCACAGTGGCTGCTGGTTGGTGTGCCTTGAAACTTGGGAGCCACAGGATTTGGAGCTGTGCTCTGATAAGGGAAATTTGGGGAAAGTCTTGCTTAGAAGCTGTAAGCATTTCATGTGCCTCTACAGCTGTTCTTGCGTAACTGTTGTCATCCTGAGAATTGTGAAATAGTAGGAGGGAGAAATTTCCCGAGTAGGGCAGCTTTGTTTCCAGGTGAGTAAATGTTGTGCTGTGTTTAGCTAGAATAAAATCTGTGTGTAGAGCCAACATACCTGACCGGGGCCCAGTTCTGCAGATTCCCATGAGAACAGCTTTTCCTTGAAGGTTAAAGCTCAATCTAGGGAACATCATTGTTGCAGGGTGTATGATGACCATGCAATGCTGTGAAAATAGTTAAATATCTTTGGCACTTCCTGAGGAATACACCCAGTGTTGATAGCTGGGTGTGCATCTGCAGTGTGAACTACAGATTGTGCCCTGGATGGAGGAAATGTCAGGAGCCCCAGGAAAGGGGCTGTGGCCTGCTGCTGACCCTTTGGACAGCAAAGGGCACAGGGATACAGCAGGAGCTGATGACTCAGCAAGAAGACCCCAGACTGTCTGAGTGCACAAACTATAAGAGTATAAAAGCCCAGAAATGCTTTTGTTAGGGATCCCTAACAAAGGTCAAGCTGCTTTTGTGTCACTGCACCACGATTAAATTACTTAGAGGATCCAGATATCTGAGACTGCTGTGGGAAGCCCAGGGCTGAGCCAGTGAGGAAACCCTGTCTGAGTGTGTGAGTGTGGGGTGTGCAGGGAGCCAAGAGGGGCACCCCTGGGGTCAGTGGAGCCACCCACTGTGAAGGGACTTGGGTCCCAGCAGTGAAAGTCTTGCAGTGGGGGGAGTGTGACTGCCAGAGTGGCTCCTGGGTGGTCAGGCAGGAAAGTTTCCTTACCACACTCCGGGTTTTATCTGAAAAATCTGCAGCCAGGAGGCTGTAAGATGGGTGACTGATGAGTTGTTCCTTCTTCCTCAGCAAGAAGTACCTGGGTGTGGAGTAAGGATGCCTGGTCTCCATCTCCAGTCCTCCAAAGGGTCAGGCCTTGGTTTGCTGCTGGGCTGGCAATTATTTGTTTTACAGATGCTGGCAAGCCTCTGGACTTACCCTACTGCAGAAATTAAATGCTCCTGGAGGGTAATTGCTCAATTCATGGTAGCCACTGGAAGGTGGGATGTCCTTGTGAAATCTGGGGGATGAAAGGCTTATGTGGAGGAAAGAAAAGTTCAGCAGCATTGACCATAACTGCAGAGGGACTCATATCCCCTGGTGCTGACTAGCAGCAGGTCTGCCTTGTTCCACATGATGCTTGCTTTTGTCACTTAATCTCTGGTCACACTTGCAGGCAGGGAACTGCAAAGCTTTTGCACTGCCAACTTTCCAGTGCCAGCAAGATGTCTTGCACTGGGTGTATCTCTTAATGGGCTGGGTTTATCTGTCTAAAATCATACTGTGTTGTCAGAATGACATAAAACAGCTTTGAACTAGGCCCCAAGGGGAAAGGAAAAGGGTTGGAAAAATGCAAAATATTTTTGTTCCGTTGTTAGGAAAGCCTGGGCTGGGGAGATGATGTGTAACCAAACCAGGTTTAGAGTGGCTGGGACAAATGATCCTGAGTGCTGCAGTTCATGTGTGTTATGATAGGATGCTAATGGTCCCACAGCCTGTTTAGCCTGTCACTTAAAAGTTTGTTAATGGCCTGTTAGGCTTCCAGTTGGATATGTCTTTCTCCCAGCTGCCTCTGCTCTCCTGTTAAAATCTGCAATACTGTATGGAACAAATGTCTGTACTGCTCCTTCTGCAGCAACAGTGCAGGATGGGGAAGAATCTGACTGTTCACAGCATTCTGCCTTCTGCTACTGCAGGTACATAAGGACTGATAATTATTCCTTTTAAATCCATGATGCATTCTCCTTAACTGTGTTTTCAGGAAATGCAAAAGCCTGCTTTAATGCCCACATTTGCATATTCAGGCTCTCTTCGAAGTGACCAAACCTCTGCACTACTACAGGTTGGGAGAGATGGAATTGTCAATTACTTATCAAGGCAAATGAGCAAGAGGTGCTACCTGTTGTGAGCAGTGTAGGCAGTTATTGTTACTCTTGAACATGTTTAACACCATGCCTGTGTTCCATGGTGCACTCCTCACAAATGGCTGCATGGACTCCAGCCTCACTGGAGATAGTTGTCTTGTCTGTCTACAGTGAGACAGCAGGGATGTGACTGCAAGTGCCTGTTCTCTGCCAGAGAGGTGTCTGAGGTCTAACAGGCACTGTGTTTCAGCTCCTCTGGCACCATAGTTTAATGGAGGCATCCTTCTTCAGCAAGGCTGAATCCTCTGGCTGTACCTGCTTGTTTTGGGGAATGTCAATTGGCCATATCCAGCTAACAGTGGCAGCTTGCTAGAGCTAACACTGTGTTGCTCCAGCTAATCCTAACAGCAGATAAATATTTTTTTTCTTGTCCTCTTCTGTTTGCCTTCCAGCACACAGATAGCAGGAAGGAGGAGGTGGGTTGAGCTGTCCAATACCAAACTGGGATGTTGCTTTAACCTTGCTGTATTGATTGCCTGGTAGTTCGAGTTTTTGTGAAGGTAAAGTAACAGGAGGTACAAAAGCTTTAGGAAACAAGGCAAAATCCCAGACAAACCTAATGAAAAGACCCTGTCTCTCTGGGTGGTTTGGATTTCTGTCTGACAGTTTCTTCTTGCACATCTGCAAATATAAAAGCTTTGAACATTTTCTGCTTTAGATGGGCTGTGTAGATGGAGATTATATGCTTGGGGAAGGGAGAGGCACCCAGGCAGCAATGCTTTTTTTGTATCAGAAGGAATATGATGGGTTACTGTTTATTTAATTTATGGGATCTCTGTTGATCTTAATTTAGTACAGCCTGTGGTGAGCTGCTCACAGGAATGCAGTCTTATTTTATTTTGTTAAACTTTTTTGTAACCAATACTTGTTCTCATTTTCATAATCCCATTGTGGGTGGGTGACTGTGTCTTCCTGTGCCCTGCGCCTTCCTTTGGCACTGATGCTGGTGTATGGCGTACCAGGAGAGCTGTCTGGATTTTTTTTTTCCTTCCTGTGTCTGAGGCATTTACCCAGAAGCCAGGAGGAGAGAGGTTTGTTTTGACCCAGCTAAGTTTCCCCAAATAGTATGAATTCGAGGAGCTGGAGATGACTAAGTCACATCAAAGACTGTGCTTGCCCCACCTGGAGTTTTGACTATGTGTTTTGGGCTCCTGCCCTCAGTTTAAAAGCTAAACCAGCTATGAGGAGCTTTGTGGACAGGGTAGGGAGAGACAAGGAGAAAGAAATCTTCCCCTCTTATATAGGACAGTGATGCTTCTGCACTGAGTGAGTAACTGGCTTGGAGGAGGTGTTTGGGAGGAGAGTTAAGTGCTTTTCATTTTTAATTAGAACACAAAGATAGGGGACTTTTAGCAAATTATTTTAGTAGAAGAGAGATGCTGTGCAAGTGAGCAATTGGTTTGAATCAAGCCGGAAAGAAGTCCAATAGCCATGATCCTTCATTTCTGAATTCAACTGCAGCTTTTAGTGAAGCCTTTTTGCTTTGACAGGGGCTTGTGCTGTGTGGTGTGAGAGTGCTGAGCCGGACAGTGCTGGCTTTTGTGTGGATAAGTGCCTGGAATGAAGCTGTAGCTTCATTGTGTGGTGTGCTTAGTCTGGGCCAGCCCATCTTCACTGCTACTGCATCTCTGTCCTTGTCACTGTGGTGTCTGACACCTTTCTGCCCTTAATGACTGTGCTGCCTGCCTGCTTTGACAGAGAAAAGGGCAGTTCCTTGTTGCCTGATGGGTCTGATGGGATGGAAACACGTTCTTCAAGGCCATGTGCCTACTGGGAGCATGTTTGGTGCCTTATCAGTGCTGTTCTCTTTGTGATAGGTAGGGATTTGTAAAAATAAATGGTGTTTTAGGGACAGGCTGTGTGAAGGGCTTACTGTGAATTTGGGTGCTGCTTTCTCCTTTGCTACAGATTTAGAGTGTGACCTGGGGTAAGCAATAAGATGTCTCTGATCCTGTTCCTTGCAATCCAATGGGAGCAGCAGCACTCCAAGGGTTTGCCACTTATACACAATGGCTGTGGCAGCTGAAAGTGTGATTTGATCTAATAAATGGTCTCTTCTTCTAGGTGTTTCATCTCCCTTTTTCAGTTTGTGTTGGCTTTCTCAAGGATAGCATTACCAGCTTCCTTTTCCATGCCTTGGGCAAGCTGAGCTCTTCTCTGTAAGGCAACAGGAGCACTTGTTGTTTATGAGACTATTTTGTAAGTGTAGTAGTTTTTTTAAAGGACATAAAACTCACTGTGTTGGCCCAACTCCTTTCTCCTGAACTATCCCACTTGCTTTATTAGCAGCTAAATATGTGCATGCCTGAGCAGCTGTTTTCTTTTTGATGCCCTTTTTTATTTTTTGCAGGAACTTACAATGTAGATTCATTTACTGGTGCCTCACACTGGTTCTTCAAAACTAATGGAGAGCTTGAAGGAAATAGCTTGGGTACTGAAGTGATAAGCACTGCAGAAATGCCAGACACTATATAAACAACTAAACTCAGCCCCCAGCCCTTCCCGAGAGAGAGATGATTTGCAGAAATACTTCACCAGATGGTCTGAATTTGGCTCTGGGAAGGGGGGAAGAAATGCCAGGTCTGTGCTGAGCTGCGTGTGGGCGCGTGCCCGCGTGCGCCGTGCGCCGTGTTCGCTGCCAGCCCGCGCCGGGAGGCTGAGCAGGCTGCTCCCACAGCCTCCTGCACCCAGCAGCGTCTGCACACCGCTGACTCAGCCTGTCCTCTGCCAGGGCCCTGTGCGGAGCAGGCTCCCCTCTTCCCTCTGCTGGGGTTCAGCTGTGCCCGCTCGTCAGGCTGGGCTGGCGGAGGTGAGCCACGGGCAGTTTGCAGACACACGGAGTCAGCTTGTGGCAGAGAGGCTGCAGAGCTGCTGTGCAGCTTGTCAGATCTTGCTTGGCACACAGCTGAGGTTGTAGGAGGGCCTGAAGACCCTGCAGGGTCATCTGACACTGGGTTGTCCCTAGTGCTGGTGCAGTGACCTGTGTCAGTGCAAACTGAGGTGGTGTGGAGCTGGAAGCAAGTGGATCCGCTGTGGTAAAGGGCATGTGCTGTTTGGACACACCTGTGCATACATGCAAGCTGGCAAACTTGCTGGTGGCTTGAAAGGGCATGGGAAAGAGTTTACATGTCATGGTTGGGAGCCCTGATGAACTCTGGCAGAGCTGGCTGCTGTGGCCAGCCTCCCCTCTTCCTCTCCCCGAGGACATTACTGCTCTTGCAGGGGAGGGAGAACTCGTTTCTCCCAGGGTGCTGCGTGTCTTGAGTGGGCTCTGCTCTGGGGCAGGCAGGTTCCCATGTCAGTGGTCACAGCTGACTCCAGCTGGGTTTTGGGTTTTGTCCAAAGACCTCTGGAGCAGAGCAGTGTGTCTAGCTCCTGCATTGCCAAACTGTTGCTGGTATTTCAAGGCAACCTGCCTGTTCCGCTGCTCAGTGGCATGACAATTCCCTGTGTCTACTGCTGCCTGCTGTTGCTGCCATGCACTCACTCTTCGTGAGCAGAGTTGTGAGGTGCTCTTCAGAAGTGTTTTTCATTTGGAAACTTTTTGAAAACAGGTCTAATTCTTAAGCAATGCGTGATGAAATGCTTCCGTGAACATGTGTAGGGTAAATTCTTGTGGATACATCTGTCAGGTAGCAGCAATGCACTATGGATATGCACTAGGGATGTGGAGTAGCCAGGTGAGACATCTGATGTTCAGAGAATGACTTTCCAAGTTTGATTACTTCACTTTTTCATCTTTTTCTGTTCTTGTGTTACTCATCTCCCTGCACTCTGTTTAGGTGAGCAGGACTGGATGTGTTTTCATTTGCCTGTAGCCTCCAAAATACATTGTTTTCCTGCTGGGAACGCCTTGCCTGCCTTGCAGCCTGCTGATTCACAGCACTCTGGGTGAGCATGGAGCTGGTGAATGGATTATGCCACACATTCCTGGGCCATCAGGTAGTGGTTGCAGTCCCCTTGACAGTTCCTCTCTTTGTCATAGAGTGTATGTGAGTTTCCCTGGAGGAGCTGCTAACCTCTTCAGAAGCAGCATGACCCATGTGGGGTTGCTGATGTGTGTTTAGCAAGGAACCATTTTGCTGTGATCTGAACAGTTTTGGTGTGAGCAAAACAGCTGAGGTGGGAGGCAAGAAGGGCTGTTGGCAATGCAGGAATGGAGCAGTTGTGGAATGCTCTGCAGTTGGGACTCTTGAGTGACAGCTATCAATTGACATACAGACCCACAGGGCTCTGGGTTACTAGGCCTTTAAAATAATTTTGTTAAGGGCCCAGAAGTTCTCATCTCCCAGGCTTCCCTGGGGGGATTCTTGTTCTGTTTTATTGTTGTGTATTTGTTTACTTTATCAGGGCACTCAGCAGGCTGCTGCAGGCCACTGCCAAGAGGAACAGCCCTGCTTCCACTCCTGTCTCTCTCTGCTTATGTCAACACAAGCATTTGTGTGTTCACAGCTACACATGACCTGGGAATAGGCCTGGTCCAAAATAAGTTCTTTGAATTGCTGGGGAAAGGAAGAGCAGTAGTCTGAAGTTAGGCTGGACAAGTGGTTGAGTAGCCACAGTCTTTGCTGGGAAAGTGAATCATGTAGCATTTTCCAGAGGCTAAAAATCCCTGGTACTGTTCCCTTCATGAAAATCCTAGCACCTTCTCTGCCAACACACTGTCAAGACTACATCGATCCTGTACCAGTACCTCTTTGTGCAGAAAAAAGGGTTGTGCTGCTCTTCCACAGCACTGGCTCTCACCTGGTGCCTGGTTGTAGATTCTGTCTGATGCAGAGAGACCTTTGATGCATCATGCCTTTATAACACTTAAAATTCACATGGCATAGCAGCCAGAGGAAGGTGGTGGCTTTTCACATCTGGTAGAGATGGCCCTGTGTACCGCCAGATGCATGCAGTATAGGAAGAAGTGGGAAGAGAGGGAAAAAGAAAAACCTCAACACCTTTGTTTTGCTCCAGAACGGTCCCCTAGTGCTTTCAGGAAAAACTCATCCTTCAGAAAGTACTTGGTGAGCATGTGTCCTTGGAGGTGCCAAGAAATGTGACCAACTTCCTCTTCTCTTCCTTTCCTTCCCTTGCATGCCAGGAAGTGGTGACAGTTCCTAGTAGACACTTCAGTGTGAACTCAGCTGATGCTGAGCCTTCCTCTCCAGGGGTGACAGAGGTTAGGGATCTGCTTACCCTTGGGCTGGAGAGATGGGATACTCCTCTCTAAGCATATCTGAACCTTGCTGGGAGTGTGTGTCTCTCTCCTGCTGTCCCGTTGCTTCTCCCTGCTGCAGCCTGTTCTGTTTGTGAAGGCTCTGCTGCCATTTTGACATGGTCCAGCTGTCACTTCTGCCTGCCTCTATTGCCAGATAGGTTTAGGGAGTGTGCTGGGATTGCATAACTTGGTTAAGGTCCCAATGCAGACTCTGCATGCTGCCTGTCTGGCTGGGCTGTCGTGGCTGACTTTGGGGATGGGGAGGAGATGGGACTGTACGAGGAGCATCTCATGGCTGGATGATGGGTGACCTGCAGTCCTTGGTGCTGCTCCAGGGCTTGAGGCTGCTGGTGCAATGTGGTACTGTGGGAAGGGGGCTGCCAGCAGGGTCCCAGGCTCACAGTCCCAAAGCAGCAGCTTCATCCCAAGGTTTGCTGTGTGCTCTGTGCCACAGAGATAGGAAGAGACAAGCTGACCCTTCTGAGAGAGGACCCTGTGCCTGTCATTGCACCGAGGGCTGGGTGAATGAGCAGGGATTTAGCACATGAACCAGGCAGCAGCTGGGCTGAGTGAGCCGTAGGGTGCCAGCCACAGCGCTCCTGTGCTTCTCCAAAAGCTGTGTCAAGGCAAGTACTTTCCGCTCTCTCACAGCTATTATGAAACAGCCTGGGTTTGCTGCACCCTTCTCTCCCTTTGCCCTCAGGGCATGCTGGGCTTGTTTGAATTAATGTAATTAGCACATGCCTTATTAGCTCACTAAGGCACAAAGAACTTATGTATATTTGTAGCCAGGTTAAGCAGCCCTATTAATTTAATAACCGTGTCCTCCTCAATGCATTGCAACAGTTAATCACTGGTGCTGACTCAGGACCAGTGAGTATGGAGGAAATTTGGGCGAGGTGTGTATGTGTGCGGTTCTCTTTTATTGTGTTGTATTTTTCTTAATGAGCAGAGCTGTGAAGGGAATTAGCAGCAAGGCAGTAGATGGAAGGGAACTTTCAGTGCAGGTTTACTAAACAACCAGCCCTGGATATTTCCTATGCTCTGTCGCTGTCGGTGGAAAAGGATTTGTAGAATGAATCAGCGAAATATGACACAGACTAGGAGGCGGAAATTTACAGAAATAAACTTTAGTAACCCACGCTTGAACTCTGCTCCAATCAGGTTATATGCTAGGTACTGCTAGTAATTTTGCTTCATTGTCTACCGTAATTTCCCTTGGTGATTTTGAGGCAGAGGAAGTGGACAGTGTATTCTGGTGCTGCTTGTATTTGAGACTGCAAAAGAGCAAGGTTCTTGTAAAAGGACAAAAATAGTTGCAGGTAATTTCATTTACTGCAGCACTGTGGTCCTTGGTTCCTTTTACTGTTCTGGGTCTTTCCATGCTGCCAGGATGTTTTCCACCAGGTGTTTGGGGGGTTTGTTTTAGTTTTGTTGTTTTGGTTTTTTTGGGTTTTTTTCTTCCTTTTTTCTTGGAAGTTGCAGGTTATGGTTTGTGTTCCACCACTCTGGAGTGATGCTGTCTGTGAGTCCAGGATGGTGATGTGTAGATCTCTTCCAGTAGTTTTGCATGTGGGATAGTAAAGTCCCACACTGATTCTAGAACTAGTGAGTTAAGCATTTTGGGGGCTTTTTTCAGCCAAGACCACTATGCATGCACAGGAGACTTCCTGCATTTTTTCTTGTCTTCCCCCTTCTTCAGTAATTACAGATTGTGCTCTTTGTGGTGAGCATAAGCTCAAAGGAGGAGCAGGAAGAATGCTGCTGGAAAGCTGTTGATGTGCTTGCAGTGTTTTGGTCAGGTTTTCTACAAGTAACAGGATGAGATGCAGTCCTGCCTGCTCCTACTCCCTCTTCTTATTTTACCTGTTTCCTGTTTCTACCCAGTAATCTTGGACTTGCAAGACCTGGACTGTTCTTGGTCATCATGAGCCTGTGCAGGAGCATCATTGAGAAGATGAAGTTGTTACAGTCAAAGGGATAAGGAAACCCTATGAAAGGGGACCAAAGTGTCTATGTACTTGTAATAATGTGTCCTCTTGCTACATCTGGCAGGGGACCAAGTCCCCAGGCACCAGCAGAGATGGTGAGTTCTTCTGGCTTGCATCTCTGCTGAGAATCTGGACCTCCTGGGAGGCACAGGAAGAAAACAAATCTGAGATCTCTGTGCAGTGACCGGGGATGCACACAAGTCTTGCTGCAGCAGGTTGAAGCAGATAAATTTAATTTCTGCTTTCTTAGAACCTGTTCTTAGGAGAGCTCAGTGTTTTAATGACAACTCTGTAAGTGGTGCATGGGGTTAGGAGACGCAATGGATGAGGATCTGCAGGGGTGCCCAAGAGCAGTTCCTCACGGGTGTATTCCTCACAGGTGCAGGGGGGGATAAAAAAACAGAGAAAGTCTGGGGGGAAGACAAATACCTGCTGGGGTACCTCAGATATTGCCCAGAGATGATGATTTCCCTCCCCTCTCCTTTTTCCTTTGTTTCAGGAGCAGGAAGGGACACTGCTTAGCTCATGCTGGCTCAAAGCTGTGGAATGCTTGGTATACACCAAGACAGGAGGTTTTTTCCAGGACAGCTTTTTTTAGCCAATGTTGTGGTTTTGTCTGGGATAGAGTTAATCTTCTTCCTAGTAGCTGGTACAGTGCTGTGTTTTGAATTTAGTATGAGAACAATGTTGATAAGATGCTGATATCTTTGTTGCTAGTAAGTACTGCTCACTCTAAATCAAGGACTTTGCAGTTTCCCACGCTCTGCCAGTGAGGAGGTGCACAAGAAGCTGAGAGGGAGCATGGCAGCAGGAAAGCTATGATGTAGGCACCATCATGGAAACGTGGTGGGATGACTGCCATGACTGGATTGATGTGGATGTACTCTTTAGAAGGACAGTCAAGGAAGGAGAGGCAGTGACTGTCTATTAGGGAGTGTTTTGACTGCTGAGAGCTCAAGGGTTGTGAGGATGAGGTTGAGTGCCTGTCAGTGAGAATTAGGGGGAAGGCTAACAAGGCAAACATCCTGGGGGGAGTGTGTTACAGACCACCTAACCAGCATGAAGAGACAGATGAATTAGTCTATAAGCAACTGCTTCATGATTACCAGTTCTTGTTCTTGTGGGAGACTTGTTGGATGTCTACTGGAAGCTCGACACAGCAGAGAGAAGGCAGTCCAGGAGATTCCTGGGCTGTGTGGAAGATTGCTTCTGACACAGCTGGTCAGAGAGCCTAGCAGGGCTGCTGCCCCCCAGACCTGATTAAGAAGGAAATTTTAAAGATGCAGGATGTCCCTATGTGCCAAAAGATGAGCCAGTGGGAAAGCAAATTGGCCTAGTAGAACAGGGAGCTTTTGCAGGAGCCAAGGGGGACAAAAAAGGATTTGCAACATTTGAAAGAAGAGTCAGGTGACTCAGGAAGAGTAAGAGGACATTGCTAGATCGTGTAGAGAGAAAACTAGAAAGGTGAAAGCTCAGCTAGAGCTCAGTCTGGCCGGTGCTGTGAAAGCTAATAAAAAGTGTTTCCATAAATATGCTAACAACAAAAAAGAAGACCAGAAAGAATCCCCATCCTGTATTGGATGCAGAGGAAACAGCAACGAAGGCCAAGGAAAAGACTGAGGTGCTCAATGCCTTCTTTGTCTCAGTCTTTACCAGTAAAACTAAATATCATTAGGGCAGCCAGCCCCCTGAGCTGGTAGACTGTTGAGGATTGGTTAGAAAGCCATGGACATAACTGTGGATATGGCTCGGCAGAGGCCTTATTGCAGGGGAATGGTTCCTGCTAGTAGCTAGGCCCTGCTTTTAGGCAGATATTAAAAGCCTTATTGTAAGCATAAGTAGACTTTGCTGAGAGCAGTGTTTGAGCCTTTTGCAAAAGCAATGAGCCAGCATAACTTGCAGAGTTATCTGATAAGCAATACATATGTCTATTGTTCAAACAAGGCCTTAATACTTCCAGGGGGCACGTAGAAAGCGAAGCATAATCCTGGGATGGATACTATATAGCAATTAAGTATAAGAATAAGGGAAGTAGCAGCCAAGAGTAGCAGCGAGGTAGCAGATATACTTTTTGGCTAGAAATTCAGTAGGCGTGATTATCTCACACTTGTAATAACCAATAATAAGAGAAGACTTACATAGTAAAAACCAATAAGATTGTACTAATATGAATAATGCTGATTTATGTTATTCTGGGCTATAAAAACTGTCTGATGCTCTTAATAAAGTTGGATTATGCTTTATCAATCACATTGATTGTGTCTGGCTGATCCCCTTGCCGATGCCTCCGTAAGTGGCTCCGCACCCTCGCAGGTCCCCCCACAGTAGACAAGGATGGAGAGAGCAGAAAAGATCCCCTGCCATCCAGGAGAGCAGAAAAGATCCCCTTCCATCCAGGAGGAAGTAGTCAGTGGCAGATGGCAGAACATCTCACCAAGCCACTCTCTGTGCTAGCCCCGGGGCAGGGCTGCCACGAGTCCACTGTGGGCACAGCAGTGACCTGAGCTGCCAGTGACCTTCCCCTCTGCAGCCTCTGGTTTGGCCGCAATGGGCCAGCACCATCCCAGGAATACACACTTTAAGGCATCCCACAGGAGCAGCTCTGTGGTGGGTTGAGCGTTGCTCTGGTGAGGTACTGCTGCAATTTGGCCTGAAAAGATGCTTATTCCTCCCAGCAGGGCCACTGGCACCCCTTTCTTTCAGCGGAGAAAGCAGAGAGCCAAGAGCCCTGGTTTCATTGCTGGTGGGGAATGAATGGTCCCTTTCAGGCCCCAGGACTTCAGCTCAGTGCTCTACCTCATTCCTACTCAGTGAGATAGAATCCAGCCCTTAACTTCCTCTTGGGCTTCTTGGTTGTTTTTTTAATGACCACTTTGTACATGGTGATTATTTTAAAATGGGAGGGGGGAACTCTTTTCTAGTCAGCCTCTTAGCAGAGCACCCAAGAGAAGGATTTGCACCATTTATTTTCTCCATGGTATGTCCTTCCAGTTCGAAGGTTGATCTGTCTGTCACTGTCAGCTGGCTCTGCCTTTTTGTTGACCACCACAGATTATTGAAAAGAAATGCTGTATGTAAGTTCTTAATTGTTCTCCTTGCTCTCTCTCCCATCCTCCAGACTCCCAAAAGCTCAGCAAAATTGTCTTCTCTTTCCAGCTAATGCTGCATGTCTCCAAAGCTGTAGTTTCATAAAACCTGGTACAGAGAACAGATCAAGAGGAAGGTGGATTTAAAAATATTTAGAATTGCATCAGTTCAGCATGTGACTACATGATTTCTCTGAAATTTCTCTGGTGGCACTTGGAAAGGAACATTGCTTGCAATAAGCACCCACTCTGTATTTGTCCAGTGACATCCAAGGTGCACTTTCTCGTACACCAGCATGATCATGTGCAGGCCATTTTACTGTCTCTCTGTTAGCTTGTGCTTCTACTGCTAGCTCTGCAGCTGCAGAATAACCTAGCCCCTTATAATCTTAATTTAAATAGCCATTTTATGTAGAAGTTTATATATGTGTGCGTATTGTCCATTGTGTTTGCATATGGATTACCTGTTCTGTAGCTACTTCTTACAGATCCTTTTGAATTGGTGGAGGGACTTGCAGATTTCTACAGACGGAAGATTGGAATCCAACACTATTTTCAAGCAAGTGTTGGGCCTGAATTTTTGCTATGGCCATGCCCTTGCCTCGTATGACCACATCACTGAAGGTTTTATGATGAGATGCATGGAAAGCGTTTTCAGCTCTCTGGCACCTATTCCAAGACAGTTTGCTTTGAGCATGAGTAGTTGTCCTAAATTTAGAGGCTTGTTACTTGTGTTTTAAGTGTTCAGAGGAGTGACAGGGCAGCAGGGCAGCATGCTTGAAGTGGCATTTGTACAGAGCAGAAGAGCCAGGTCTTTTGAGACTTGACCCAAATGCCTTTTAAGCACTTTGAGAGGAGGCAGGTTGAGGTGGGAAGAGCGCCATCAGCTCCCATGGGTTTCCTTTGTTCCCTTCAGTCTTCCCAGGGTGCTGTGAGCACTTTTAGATGTGTTGTCTCTCTCCTGTGAGGGAAGATACTGCCTTAAGAGTTTTTTAATGTGTTGTCCTTCAGTGGAGCAGGACTCTGTGTGTTCTCAATAAGGTGATTGCAAGCTCATTTGTGCTGCTGAAACCTTCCCTCCGGTTCCTTCAGCTAACATCTCCAATGTCTTTGATATCAAGACTTCCCATGTGAGCCCTGGGTGAGTCACTTTTCCTAAGGGCTGTCCTTACTCATCCCATCTTGCAGCTCAGTTGCAAAACCTCTAGGACAGGGACTTTACTTGACTGAAGGTCAGAGCAGTCCCTCAAATGAGAGATCCCAGGTAGGCACTGGGGCCTTCTGCTGTGCTGCAGTACTGATACCCATGTCCTGCTTCAAGATGAGCTTTAGCTGGCTGTCTCTTGATCCAGGGCAGTTACCCAAGACATGCAAAGTCGAGGGGTATATCTGGTGTGTGTTCCATACCAGCACAGGCCTGTTGCCCAAGTCTTTCTGTCTTGGCAGATGGCTTGGCATGTCGATGTTAAAGGGGTCATGCTGATGCAAGAAGAGGCCTCCATGGGACTCCTTTTGTTAAGCAATAGGGCAAATGGCTTCTGGTCTAATCTAAGTAAGTTGCTGGTTTTTTTGGCCTGAAGAAGCTCTTCAGGTCAGGAAGGCACTTCTTTTTCTGCTCACAGTGCCTTTTGGTGGCCTTGCTTCAAGCCTTAGCTCTCACAGAGGTAACAGCAGGTGCTTGTTGTCTTCTTGTCTTTACTTACTGCGAATGATTTCTCAGCAAAGCAGGGAAAGTGGCATGATGCTGTACTGGGAGTGGGGGGCTCACCTATGCTTCCAGCAGGATGGAGAGCCCAAAGGGCAGGAAGTAGGAAAACTGGGTGTATTCCTCCTACTCTTACTGCCTGGAGGCAGGAAGTTCCCCACCTGGTTCCCTGCTGTTTTGTCCCCTTGCTTTCAGTGATACCTGCTGCTCCACTCACTTCAGTCCTTGCTTTGGAGTCAGCACCTATGCTGGCTTTTCTTGGTGTGGCTGAGACCAGGCAGACAGAGGGGCAGTTGCCAGGAGCAGTCAAGGCTCTGCCTGATGTCTTTGGTAACTCCTTTGCTTTGCAAGGAGGTGACCCTGGTGGCTGAGGGCAGTAGGCAAATCTTGACTACTGTTGTGCGAATCTCCTGTAATCCTGGTGGAGGGGATAGTTGCAACAGTGTGCGTGCAGTATCAGAATATGTGATATTGCTGTAGTCCCAGGGGCTTGCAGGATTGTCCCCTGAGACACTTCCCTGTTGTAAATCCTCTTCTGTTGCAACATTATGGGTGACTACACTGGTTTGGATGTGGTGAGTAAGTATGTCTGCTAAGATGTTGGACTGTTTTTGTTCGAGGCGGGTTTTTTCGTAAGCTGGAATGTTGTCATAGACACAGAGTGTTCCACAGGCTGCCAGCTGTGGTTTGAAGTCCTTCTGTAGATGAAGGGCAAGTCAGTGATGGAGCTGGAATGTGAGCTCAGGAGTCCTCATTGCCAATCAAGAGTTCTGTTCCTCTTTTTCCCCCGCTGTGGGCATTCAGGTAAATCTATACTGCCACCACCTGCAGTTGCAAAGCCAAACACCTGCCATGCCCTCAGCCAGGGAGCTCACCTGTCCCTTTGTGGCACACAGGAGATGTTTCGAGGCATTCTCTTGTCATGAGGTCTCTCAGCAAGAAGTTAAGGCTGCCCAGTGTGCAGGAAGAGTGGAGCTGGATATGGAGGCAAAGTTTGCCTGCAGTTTTGCAAGGGTGCCAGCCTGGCTGTTCTTGCCATGATAGGAGGGGGTGCAGGGGGACACCATCCTGACCAGCCTGAGGGAAGCTGCACAGAGCTCAGTTGTGGAGGATGGGAAGGGACTGCTGGAGCAGAGAGTCCTTGCAGGGGCTGTCAGGGAGGAGTGCCCTGCATGCTGAGGCTCTGTATGCCCTGCCTTGCCAGCTGAGTGCTCGCCTTGGCTCCGAGCCTGTCCCCAGAGGGTGTGAGTGGCCAATGGTGCAGGCGGCGGGCATGGCACCTCCCCGCTGGTACTTTGGCCTTTCATCTCCTAGGCAAGGGGGAAGGCTGCCTTGGTTTGGTGCTTCCACAGCCCAGTGTGGTGCAGGTACAGCTGGCTGCTGATCACAAGGCAGGTGAGTTTGTGTGTGCAGCCACAGGGCTTCTGTCTTTTCATTCTGGCAGAATGGTGTGAAGGGGCCGTCTGTGACAGTAGGGAGCGTTCACCTGCTTGTTTGAGAGCCGCTTTGTTTTCTTGAGGGCTAATGCCTTGCCAGGTCCTGCAAGGAAATTCATGGCAGTCCCTGCTTTCAAGGGCCTAAAGGCAAGCAGGCAGCAGATTAAACTGTCACCTATTTTCTTGTCCAACCCCTCTGTCCCAAAATGTCCTGAGCAGGCAAGTTGACAGCTTCTCCCCAGGTGACATTACCTGGTGCCAGCTTCCTTGTGCTCTTTGTGACTGTCATGCATTTAGAAAGCAGCTTCTCTCAGAAAATATTTGCAGTTTTATTTTGCACTCCTTAAACCTTATTGTGATGACAGCTTTGCTCCAGTCATTAACAAAATTTGGCAGTGTCCACACCTTCAGATGCATTTGTGCTGTGAAGGAAAGTGTGCTGATCCCAGGGGTTTCTCCTCTCCCGGCATGTACTCATTGCTGATTGCTTTGCCCTGCCATCCCTGATTGTGAATGGTTGTGAGGCTGTGTCCTTTGACACAGTGGATGCTGGCTCAGCTTTGCCTCCTCTGCTCACCTTCTGAGCCCTGCTTCTTGATATCAGCTTCTCTCACTGGGGCTTTGGGTTTGTTTGCTCTCAAGACAAGTAGAAATATGTGGAAGGGAGTCCTAACTTCCCCTCCTGCTGTTTATTTTAAAGTCAAGGTTGTAGTTTGGATGTTGGCTTTCAGTGACAGCTCCAGCATGTGCTGGCCTCCAGGTCCATCTCATTCCTGTCTGACTGCCCAGCACAAATATTTGTGCTGGCATGAAATCAGGGATGGGAACACGTTTGGGTGTAGGGAAAAGACAGATTTGTTTTCTTCGGCCACAGCACCAGCTGACATTTGCTAAAGGTTTTCTGTCAAAGCGGCGGCCTGTGTGTGCTCAGATAAATCAGCATGTGCAGCAGTCTGAGCCTGAGAGGATGTGCTCAGCTGCACTGGGGCTGCTGGGGAGGGAATCTGGGAATGGGAGTGCTGGCAGAAGTGAGGAGCTGGCCTCTGGGAGGGGTGGGGATGCTGCTGGGAGGACTGGGGGAGCTGGTGGACTGGGAGCCCACAGCTGACTTGGAGGATGCCAGCTGTAGCTCTGGCAGCCTGGCAGGGGCAGAGCAGGAGAAGGAGGGTTCTGTACTTGGCTCAGACTGGGGGTAGAGGTGGCAACCCACATCTACAGGGCAGTGTGGTGGCACTAAATGCAATGAGCAAGGTCAGAGAGGTGTGGGTAAGTTTAACCTGTTTCTTCTCCTGTGGTGTCCTGGCTTGTGGAGATGTTGGGTGCCTGTTTCTCCAATCCAAGCTTGCTGGTGTGATGCATTAATGAGACATGGTGAGGTCTCTGTGCTCCCCTCCATGCCTCATGCTGGACTGGGATGCTCTAGTAAGCACTTTTCCTTCAGGTGATAAGGCAAAAACTGAAGGTTGAAAGTTCATGCCCCATGGGATGAGGAGAGCAGATACAAAGGTTGATCTTCCTGGAGAAAGCCTCATTGTCTGATTTGTGTGGGAGATGTGTGGCAAGGCAGGGAAGGAAAATAGCACTACTTCTCCAGTGGCTTAGGCTATGAGGACCAGATGGATGCAGAGCTGTCCAGGATGGCATTGTGGTACTTCTAGTATGACTGTTCTGTCACTGTCTGGAGCTAACTTTTGGGAGGTGAGAAAAGGGAAAGGCAGGACTGGGGAGGCTCCCAGTCTATTTATGTGTCAGCACAAGCTTCAGGCCATTCACACTGCTTTGGTGTGCGTGTGGCTCTGAAAATAATTTGCCTGATCATTTTAATAAATGTAAAAGGGATGTCCTGGTGTGCAAGTAATGGGGCATTAATCCATGCCTAGCTGTGTAAAAGCACTCTAGGAAGGAAATACTCCCACGCTGTTCTTACTCTCTTAATTATGGGATGTTCAATTTCAGATCCCCTTCCATGAAGGCTGCTCAGCCTCTGTGGCTTTCAGGTGGCTCTCTGATGACTCTTGTTTTACCTACTACCAGTTTCCTCCCAGTGCCTCAGCTCCTTTTACTGTGCAGGTTCCCGGTTCCAGCAGTGCCATTGTCCTGAAGTTTAACCATACAAAGACTTTCTGAGGCATCATCATCTTTTTGATGCTGGCTTGTCTGCTGCCCCAGTGCAGTTCCTGATGGCAGATTTGTTAGGAAGATGCAAAACCTGCTCCCTGACACTTCTCCCACAGGAAGGCTTGGAGCTACACCCTGTCTGGCTACAGATGCTTGCCTGCTTTTATGTGCAGTTTTTGGCTCCTGAGAGCATTGTGTTCCTGGGAAGATGTACTTAGGTCTTTATTTAATCTCTTTTCTTTCTAGGCTAAATGTATAGTAGTGTTTGTTCTGGATTTGTTTTTTAAATGTCCTATAAAATTCTCAGCATTGTCTTCCCAGCCTGTTTCTCCCACTCTTAGACTGCAGAAAGGTAGCAGCTGTTTTCCTACCCTGGAAGCAACTGGGGTCTGGCTCAGCTCAGAAACTCCCTGACCAGGCCACTGGAGGCTTCGTCATTCACCCTCTTTTAAGGGACTCAGGGAGTTCTGTAGATCACAGCAAAGTGGTCAGATAGAGCTTGGGGTGACTTAGGGTTTGTTTTGCAAATGATCATTGGTTGGAGCTCTGTTTAAACAAACAGAGCTCAAATAAGCTTTCCACTTCATTGCATTAAAATCCCTTAATTCATTAAAATCCCCTGGCCACAGACATTCAGGCCTCTGCTGTGCCAGGTGCTGTTTAAACAGTTATCAAGTGCTGGTGTCTGCTGTAAAATGATCACATTGTTCGCTTCCCATCGCTCGTCCGCGAGTTGAGTGCCTTTTGTTAGGGGTGATGATACTAGTCCTGGTATTTGCTGGTACAGCCAGCACCAAGGAAACCTGTACCTTTGCCCAGTTTTAAACCCAGGAAGGTTGTTTTCACCCTGTCTTGCTGTGCAGCTGCAGCAGGAGCATCTGTTCCCTGGTGGGAAGCAGCAGCAGTTTTCCAGCTGGATCAGCTGCAGAGGACTCTGTAGTTACTGGGCAGGTGGGGAGCTGAGGCCAAAAGTCAAAAGGAAAAAAGGCCAGAGAGAACTAAACTCAGCTGTCCCAAGTCCCTCTTGGTGCAGAGGGACTCCATCACAATACTTGTGCCAGCAGGTAAGAAACAGCCCTGTGATGTATTTGTGTGTCCATCTTGGTTTCTCACTTTTTTGGCTACCTGGCTGTGGTGAATATTGGCAGCCTTGCTGTGTTTTCTTGCTGTTGCCCTTTGTGGTGAATCCCTGTCCTCTTGAATGCCCCTCTGCATGGAAGGGTGCAGCAGAGGCAGCAAGGGGGGGCATTTTACCAGTGCTTGGAGCAGGCTATCAGGACCACTTGGTGCATGTATTTTGTCAGCCCTGTCTCAATAAACACAAGTTTATTGAGGGTGTAGACATTATCAAGTGAGTTTTCATGATTTACAGCTTATTTATGACAGTGTTACAGACTTTCAGGTACTGGTCTTCCTGTATTTTTATATTTTTATCTTATTCCAGCTAATTTGATAGATAATTAAATTAACCTAATCTAAGATGCTCTTGTGGGTGTGCATATGAAAGCACATGTAATGAAGGGTGTAAGTGATTTTCACTTGGAAAGTGTAGACTTAGATGATCTGGAGCTTTTTAAGGTCTGCAGCCACAGATCAGTTGAGATTAGGTAAACTGTCTGAAGAGGGCTCACAGAAGATATAACAGCATAGTGCAGTGGGTGAGGTTGGTGTGCAGTGTTTTGAGGAGTGCCTTTCCTTAGGGAGCTCCATGTGCTGGTCTCTCACGGCTCAAGTTGAATGTGGGGCTGCAGAAAAGGCAGTTTCAGTCTCTTGTCCAGGAGTGGGACTGTACAAATGATTTCATGCTGTCCTATCCTTGACACTGGAGTGTAACTGGAGTGTAACTGGGACCTGAACTCCTTCCCATACCTGTTTGCACTTTCACTAGCTCTTTACACTTTCAGGGACCCTTTGTCCTCAGGAAAGCTCTGGGAGCCAGAGGTATCTCCAGAGCAGAAGTGTCAGCCCATAAGCCACTCTGTGAGATTCTGTGTGGCTTAGGAAATCTGCAGTAAAGGAGCAAATTTCATTCCAGAGGTTAAGGGCAAAGGTACCTCCTTTGCTCTGGCTCAGCATCCGGGTTTCATCCAGCAGGTGAAAGGGGAGAGGAAGGAAGTTGGCTGAATACTACTGAGACACCTGCAGAAAGCATAGGGCATCTGATTCCCAGGCTGGAGGTCAGGAGATGAAGACATCTCCGGAAAGCTGAAAGTTGTGGCCACTTCTGAAATTTTCTCTGGTGTCCTGATTTCATTGTGTTGTGTTTTCTAACAGCTCTCATTAAACAGTAACAGAGAAGAGTCTTATAGAGGACTGGTTCCTGCAGTCTGGCAGTGAGCTGAGAGGAACAGTCCAAAGGGCAAAGTAGCATCAGTAGCTTGGGGAGGAAGAGATATTGCTGAAAAGACAGTTTTGGCACAAGACTGAACATGGACTGTCTGTTTAAGCTTGGAAATAGGGGAAGGATAGTAACCTCTGGAAGAGCAGTGTTTTGAAGGCTGTCCTTTGGACACAGCATATATGTGTTGAAGGGAAGTGCTGAAAGAGTCTCATGATGACACTTGAGTATCTTGGGCTGGCTGGGTGGACCTGCAGTGGGTTGGGGATGCACATGGTATGGTGTGAAATGCTCTCTGAAGTTTGAGAGAAGTGACAGACACGGCTGTCCTGGCTGCTGGGCAGAGCTTGTGCCCTGCCTGACTGCTGCCCTTCCTTGCATGCTGCTAGAACCTGATGACCCTGGCAACTCTTCCCTCCATATGTCCTTGTATATTTATATTTACGCACATGCATTATAAGGCTCCCTCTGGAGCTCAGTCTCCTCTTTGAGGAGATCAGGTGCTCCCTTAAGTCACTTGTCCCCCAGCTGTCCTAACCGTACAGCCTGCCTGCCAAGTGGCCCCTGAGCTTTAAGAAGAGTGTGTCTCAACTTTGTTTTCTTGGTGTCTTTCTGTCCTTTCCCAGGAACAAACTGAAGTGAGAAAGAAGTGACTGGAAAAGAACGATTTGAAGGAACAGATTCATTTCTTAACAAGATCAATTTTGAATTAAATGGCTGATAAACAGATCAGGTAACTTTTAAATTTTTGTTTTTAAATTGTGCTTTAGGTTTTTCTTTTAAAATTATTTAGACTTTTTCATTTTGGATCCAGGAGATGGGACGAAATCACCTGATCATCTCTTCTGGCCTTAAACAGTTTTGATTCTTTCTCTTCTCCTTTCTTACCTGCTTTTTTTTGAACCTTCTCTTATTTTCTGTGTCTGCCATGTTGTCACATCTCTGCTTTCTTCAGTTCTTTTTTCTCATTGCCTTTTCTTTCTACCCTCTGCTTTTTACCCTGCATGAGTCCGTTCCTTTTTGTTTCTTCTTTCAAAGGTCGTCCTGACCTGCTGACTTCAGCTGCTGGCATCAAGGGAGCAAAGCCAGGTCCTTGCCCAGGATGCAGTACTTGTAATGACAAAGTCCATGCTGCCTTGTGCCCTTACTCTACAGTCAGTCAAGGCTTGAGTGATAGCAGGAACATGAAGTACCAACAATGATTAATGACAATGTGCATGGTGGAAGCTTAAGAGTATTGGTTCTGGTAAACGCTGGATTTGAATCTTCTTTGGAAATGAACTGGGATTCATTTCCTGGAAGGACACAGTTCTACCTGTTGCTTCCTAAGAGCTGTGTCGGGTGGATCTGCAGAATTTTCCACATGGCTTTAACTTTTTGCTGCTTTTGAAGTTGCCACAGCTAAATGACTCCTGCTGCTGTGGGACTCCTGTGGGGTTTTTCATGTTGCTTTTCTAACATCTACTTTTCCAGGTTGCCAGCTCAGGGCAGGTGGGGTGAGTGGGTAAAGGAAACATGATGACAGAGGGACAGGACTTGGCAGTGTCTGAATGCTGCAGGCAAGAAGGCTGCCCCTTCTTAGCATTTGCCATGATTAGGATATCTTCCTGTACACCTGTCTTCTGCAAATGTAAACAGTCCTGAGCTGTGCTGATAAAAATACAGCATTGTGGAGTGTTTGTGTGCCTAGATTTGGCCATCATCCACTACCCAATTTGGAAAGCACTTGGAGCTCTTCCAACACACTCATGAAGGGCATGCCGAGATTCACCTCCATGGAGCCTGGCAGGTCTGTGTTCCTGATAACCTCAGCTAAGCAAAATGGTCAGACATCTGTGACTGTTTGAGGCTTGGTATTTTGAAGAAAGAGGAGACATGTCCTACAAGAAGAGACATGTCCTACAAGATGTGCCCTGGCTCCTCCAGTGTGCTCTTGGCGGTGTGAGCAGGAGCTTGCTGGCAACAGGAACTAGTTAAAAGGGCTGAGGAGGAGCACTAGAAGAGGAGAACCAGGATGCATTTGTATCCCTTCTTGTATTAAACTGAGCAAATGGCTTCATTTGCATGCTAGCCTGCATTGTCCCCATTTCACTAAGCCCTGCACACGTAGGTAGTGAGAGGCTGTGCAGAAGCTAAATAGGACAGAGAGACCAGGAACAGAGGATTCTTATCCCTTAAGAGAGCAGAAAGCACTGACATGTGAAGTGGGATGACTCAGCCACAGGGGAAAAAGCTTTTGATTCAGGTGCAATGGTCTTTGTCTCATGTTCCTCTCTGTGCCTCAAATCCTTCACCTCTCCTGCTTTGGTCATCTCTCCAGTCATTGGGACCCCATGTCTGCAGTGGTCACAGGCAGCCAAGCCAAGGAGATTTGTTTCTCTCACCCTTTAGTAGAAAAAGATTGATAGCAAAAGACTAAAATCAACAGCAGTGCTTTGCTGCAAGGTGAGATCAAGGGCACTGCATTTCTGCAGCAGTACCGGTGGAACTTAATCTTGGTGTCTTGCTGGATACTGCCCCAGATAGTACATCTGTACTGGCTTCCCCCTGCAGCATTCAAGGGGAAGTCTGGATGCTTAGATTCAGGTGTGATGGGAGTACTGAGCAAGGCTTTCTCCCCCACAGGCAGAGGGAGAGGCTGTCTGCAGCCTCAAATTTTTGCCTTGCCTAGGCACGTCAGTCCGTTCCCTTTTACTGCTGGGGTCTGGGCTGAAATGGGGGAATCTCTTGCACTTACAGTAGCAAACAGCAGGACCTCTGTGTCTGTCTCAGTCCCACCTGACATAAATGCTGTGATGATTTCACTGTTGGAGCAGGTTGAGAAAGGCAAGTGTTGGCCCATCCCAGGTGTTTCAGGGACACTTAGAGAAGTGATGACAGTGCTGAGGCTGGAAAAGGGCTCTGGTTGTGCATCACAGTCTGTGACCTGCCAGCAGTGACTTCAGAGCTGAGTTTTGGGAGGCTGAGGTGATCCTGTCTTCAAACACCTTCTTTGTGGTGTCTCCATCTTGGCATGCTTTTATCTGGTCTCTAACCTCTTCCTTCAGTGCGACTGTGGGTTAAATAAGGAAAGCACAATGAAGTGAAGCTTACTGTTTGGAATTTTCCCATGTCCTGAGAACAAGTTGAGTGTAGAAATTTGCAGGCAAATCTATTCCATTCTCAGACTGTGGCACGAAGATCCCTGAGGCAACAGTTGAGGTGGTAAGGTCTGAAAGCCTGGCTCTGCACTGAGCTTGTGCACTGATTTGGGCCTGCCTTCCTATAGTACTGTGCTGATTTAATCTCAGTCAGCACTGTCTAGTTTGGAGCTGTAAGCTGAGCTCAGATCTGTCTACCTGTCCTTTTCACCTCTCCTTCCAGCTGTGCCAGCCCTGGGGCTGTGTGTGTTGTATTGGCAGGTGTTGAGGGGGAAGGAGCTTTGAGTGTAGGACAGCGGAGGTATCAAGGTGTGTCAGTATGTCAGTCCTGAAGTGTCAAGACCATGCTTAGCACTTGTGGACAAAGTCTTTTATATTTTTTCCATCCCTCATTTGTCTGCTTCCCTCAGGGACCCTTCAAGTGGAAACCTTAAGTCTTCATATCCTGCCTTTCCCTCAAGCATGGCTGCTTATTGATCCTCTCTGCATTTTCCTCTTGATGCAGAGTGCTCTGGAGTGCTGTTGGGAGAAGGTTTGCAGGGCTTCACCCCACCATGCCTCAGCCAGCTTCAGCACTGTTGTTTCCAGAGGATAATGCAGTCTGTCCCCCCATCCAGAGCAACAAGTCACCATCATGGAAGGCAGTGTGCCATTTCCCTCAGTGGGAGGTTAGGCCTTGCACGCTCACCCAGCTGCAGCCTAGGACTGCTGTCAGGCACCAGTGTAATATCTGACACATCCTGTGTTCAGGGAGCCATATCCTGTGCTTTACTGCAGGGAGCTGACTCAAACAGGCTTTCTTTGTCTCTGTGTGCACTGGTTTATTGAGCATGTAAGTGCAGGACATTTTTCTTAATTGAATTTGCTGGGAACCCATGTTTAGCTGATGTGGCTTTCACTCAGTGCCACTTGCAAGAATTCTCTGGGAGCACAAAGGGGAGTGGAAAAAGCCCCGTGCTTCAGATGCACATGCAGTGAGCCAGGTTTTGATTTCCCCCAGAGGTATGAGCTCACATCTCTGCATCTACGGCCGTGCAGGCTGCCAGCCCGGTGGTTTCACCAGGCTGCTGCTTTGTGTGTGTTCCCCTGGCCCTGGGCAGTGGGTCTGGAAGCAGTTTCCCGTGGCTGTGGCCATCTGCTCCATGGCTGCCAGCTGGGTGCTTCTGCTGGGCCCATTCCCACATGATGGTAGCAGCTGATGTGTCACGAACCTCTCATTAGCTGCGGGTGTGATTGTGGCGCAGGAAAGTGTTTGTCAGTAAACCTGCTGGAGGCTGCCCGCATGGTCCATGGTCCAGCACTCAGTCTTTTCTCCTCTAGGGACAACAGAAATCCCCAGGTCCTGGGCAGCAGGACTTTTTCCTGCTCCTGTAATGTAGTGTGTGTAGTTAGGTTGTAGTAGTGTGTGTACAATGTGTGGGTTAGGTGTTTGACTCTATTCCTCTCATCAGTGGTGTGTCCTGGTGGTGGTATGTACTTTCTCTGCCTCCTCATATACACAACAGGAACCAGGCTTTGCTTTGTGGAAGAGCTTCCTTTGTGCTGGAGAGGACAGCCTTGTCTCACAGTGATGCATTATCTCTGGTCATGCAAAAGGGCTCAGCTCTTTCCTCTTTCCCTTCCCTGGTATTACCCAGTGCTAAGACACTAAGCCATCTGTTTCTCTCTATCTCATCCCCTTACAGTTTACCTGCCAAGCTGATCAATGGAGGGATAGCTGGGCTGATCGGGGTCACCTGTGTATTTCCCATTGACCTGGCAAAAACTCGCCTGCAGAACCAGCAGAATGGCCAACGGATGTACAGCAGCCTGTGAGTACTGCCTGTGTCCAAAAACCCCAGGTACTGCACCTGTAGGAAAAGAACGTGTGAGTGTATCCAGCCCACTAAATTCACTTTGAGTTTGTGTTGAGTGCTTAGGGCTGCATATCTGCTATGGGAATGTGTACCACACTCAGCACAAGATGCTTTATGCTGTGAACCAGAGATAGGCCTTAGTTTTCCAAAAGAATTGGTGGTATTGAGGGGAAAAAGGGATTGAACTGATGAAGTATGTCCTGTCCTCCTACCACTTTGTTAGAACTAGTGTAACCTGATCCCTGCTCCTCCACACCATCTTTTCCTCTTACCTGCTCAGGACAATTTGAGGTAGAGGGGGAATAGGAAGGAAATGCTCTCTGTGCTGATGGCTTTAGTCTCTGTGCCTTCTTGCTCCAGCTGTTGCTGTGAGCTTAGGCTGCAGGCTCTGGTGCTTCCCTTGACAGTTCCTGTGCTCTTTGCTCCCTGCACTGTCAGTGTGCCCTGGCTTGTTGGCAGCATATGGCCTGTGGCCACCCATGTTACTTTGCATCCCCTTTTGTTGTGTCCTGCTCCTGCTGTAGATTGCTTCACCTCCCTGAGGATCACTTATCCTCCTGACCTGACATGTGACAGCAGCAAGGATTTGGGCAGGTTGAAGAGCTTGTAGGCACCCCTTGTGGCTGTCTGCCAGGATGTCTCATGCCTGGAAGGGAGCTCAGTAGGGGAGAGGCTTTTAACCTCCAGCAGTGAAGTGTAAGTCAGCTCCATAGCCAGGAATTGCTGTGAGATGAGGAGCTGTTAAGGAATATGTAAGATTTACCCTGTATATTTGAACTGGGTGCTTCTAAGAACAGGAAGGGCTGAGCCTTCCTAAGAAAGTTTCCCCTGCTACAGGGGCTTATTTTTCTGGAAATGCTGTGTGCCTATCAATACTAGATTTCCTCATTACACCAAGGACTTGGTGTCTGCTGAACACCCAGGAAGGCCGCAAGTTCCCCTAAAATGTTGGATCTCTTACTTTAAGATAGTATGCCTTACTTTTGCTTGGCTCAAGAGATCTTTGGCATCAAGGAAAACCTTTCACTTGAAAAAGACAAAGATACTGGAGGACTTCTGAGGGCTGGAGATAGCTTGGCTTCTGGTCTGTGCAGCCCCAGGTATATTATGTATCATTTTAATTGGCTGTTGGCTCCCTTTTTCCAGGGAGAGAAAAAAGATGGATGTGGCCTTGGCTGCATCTTATTTTGGTGCAGCTTGAGGGGCTTTAAGTGACAATGCAAGCTCTATCCTGATGCAGCAGGGCTGTGTGAGTATGGTGGGAGCAGCTCTTTTCACTCCTCTCCCTGCTGTGTCTTGTTCAAAGTAGCATCACTGGCTCAGGGAAAATGTGTTTCCTCCAGCACTGCAGTGTGAGAACTTCATGGGAGGGATGGGAGAAAGATGCACTGAGATTTCTGGGACTTGAAGATGTGTTGGAGGGGCTGCTTGGAAGAAGGAGATGAGTATGTGCAAGTTGCAGGGGCTAGGGTGGAGTAAATGAAAGATGAGATGCCAAAGGATTCAGGGAGTCCCAGCAGAGGGGAAACTCATTGCCATCACTGGCAGTAATGCAGGATGGGCTCTTCACAAATAACTTTAAAACAGCCTTGACCCAGGCAGGGCCATAAAGCCCTCAAGGAAGCTCTGTATTTCCTTCTCCTCCACCTCAGCACTACTGCAGAGCTGAGAAGTTTACTCCTTGTGTTGCCAAATCTCTTAAAAATGTATTTGTGTTTTCATCAGCCACACTTCTCCTATTACTGCTGAAAAGAGCCTTTTATTCCTTAAATTATGTACACATACATGCATGTGCACCTCTCCTTTCCTCTGTGGCTACAGCAAGTACCTGTCTCTTCCCAAAGACCCTGAAGGCAGCTTCCTAGCTTCCTGCAGCTGTGGTCCAGAGAGAGAGATTCTGCCAGGGAATCTATGCAGCCTTCCTGAACTATGCCTTTGGATTTGCTAGGTGTGTGTGTCTGTGCCTCCAAAAGCCTTTGAGCCATTCCAGTGCTCTGCAGGGTTTTCCCATTTGTAGTAAATGTGTTTGCAATGAGTAAGGTGACAGTTTTCCCCTTGGAGCATGGTACCCTGCTGTGTTCTCCTCAGGGCAAGAGCCTGAGTGCTTGCTGCCTGCTGTGGGACTTGATGTGTTAAAAGTGCGTGCTTTAATCTGCGTGGGAGGCCACAGATGACTGAGTGTTCAGGTCATCTCATGTTTGTGTGCCTTGTGTCAAATTTCACCAAGTAAGTCAAACAAGTCAGCATGGGGGCTTTTGGCCCCCCTTATTTTCCTTCCAGAGCTGGATTTAAAAATGCATACACGGAATCTGTTTGTTAGAGCATCTCATGTGCATTTGCCACGGGGGACCCTGCATAAACAGCCCTTGCAGTGACACTTTTCCCTGTTGTGTTTCTGGAAAGCAGACAGCGTATGCAGGGTGAGCCAGGGGCTTCAAAGCCCCTGTGAATTAGGGGTTGAAATTGGACTCAGACCTCAGCAATGGCACATTCAGAGGCTGACGCAGCTCCCATCTCAGCTGAGGGTTTTGCTGACAGAATGTAAATGAAAACCACTCCAAGAAATTTGCTTTGTTTTTCTCTGCACTCACCCACCTTTGGGGTCCTGTGGTTCATCTCCCTCTGTTCTGTTTGCAGGTCTGACTGCCTCATTAAAACAATTCGGTCAGAAGGCTACTTTGGCATGTACAGAGGTAAGTACAGCTGACTCAGGCACAGCACAGCTTTTGCGTTGGAGGCACTGGTGCATAAGTAGGAGGAAAAGCTCTGTTCTCTGGCATATAAAGCAATAACCTGGCAATATCCTAGGAGGTTGAACAGTGCAGCTGTTTCTAAAAATAAACTCCTCCATGCAGATGTCTATTCAGATATCTACCACTGAGGACTTGAGTCCTCCTCATGACTGTTTTGTTGTTAAACCTTATCCCTTAGTGAAGTGTTCATCTTTACTACCAGTTTAAGTGAAGCTGCTGGATTTTGTTTCAGGACTGTATGTTATGTTTCCCACCTTGGGCATGGGCAGAGGGATAGTAGCAAACCAGCTCTTAAAATTCTGTGGTTAATGGCTGAATTTATGTCAAAGCCCTCCACCAGCATGGTCAGGCCTGCTGTCTCAAGCATGCCCAAGTGCCTTGTTCAAGCATTAAGATAAGCTGCAATTAAAAAAAAAATTGAAAATAACCTGACCTCCAAAAAAACTTCCCTTGGGATGGTAAGAAAATCAGAGGTTGGCTCAGGGTGGAGCTTCAGCTGTTTGGTTGTTCTGTGCTGACCTGCTAGAAATCCCTTGGCTCCTTGGCTCAGGCTGTCTGTTACAGCAGTGAGTTCTTCAGCTGACATTGTACCTTTTCTAGTTTAAACACAAAATCCCTGTAAGTTTTTTAACATTTTGAGGAGAGGAGACCAGCAGGCCACATTCTGACTTTACTTGTAGCACAGGAAAATGTGGAATACTTTCTTGGCTTGCAGCACAGTCCAGCTGGTTTCATTGACACTGAGCTCTGATTCATTTTGTGTCCTGATAGTCACTTGCTTGCATATGCAGTTGTTATCTGGGGTGCTCAGATAGCATTCTTGGTGGCACTCAGTCACTGATAAAGCCTGATTAAAGTTATGCTGCTATGATTGAGTCCTTGCTCTTTGTTCAAGCAGAAATCCAGAGGTGCTGGTGCCTTGCTCTTGGCATGTGCAGTGTCTCTTGCTGCTTCTTCCCTGCTCCTAAGGAAACACAGGCATTGTGGCTGGCCGGGAGCAGCACTGGATGTTCAAGCAGCATCTCTTGCCCAACTTCCTGGTGGGCGTTTCAGGGGAGTGTGGTGGATGGCAGGGATGGATTGGCTGCTTTGCATCAGCTTTCCTGGGAGCAGGCACCAAGACAAATAACCTCGAGGAACCCTGGCGAGCTCCATCTTTGATGCTAGCAGTGACGTGTTCCCCTTTGATTTTTTCCCAGAAGCTGGCTTCTGTGTTCCTGGCCAGGAATTCGAGTTTGTGTTAACTTTGGCTGTAAATGTGCCATGGCAGGCTGCTTGGTGGGAGACAGAGGGAAGAAGCTCTTTGGGGAAACTTAAAGGAGAGACTGTAGGAATAAGAGTTTTTGTGAGAATCAGGACTTTTGGAATAGACAGTTTAGTCCTTTAAGGCGTAGAGTGGTAGAGAGGATGTGGATCTCCAAGCTGCTTGTCATCCCCAGGCAGAAGGGTGCACAGGGTTTTGCATATCTCTTTCTTTTCCCACCTTTTCCCAAGTCTGGTCAGCCTGGTGCATGTCCCTAACTCTGTTCAGGGTGCTGATAGTTGCTTGAAATGACTTCTGACTATTCAATAGGGAGCTGGGTTGGAGAGGCCTTTTTTGAATAGCTCCAGCTTCTTCCAGAAAATTATAGATACTTCAGTATGGCCAGGGTGCAAATGTGAGTACTCCCAAGAGGAGCAATCCTGGTCTCTGTGCCTCAGTTCTGTGAGCTGACATGAGTAGCCCTTCCCTCCCTCTCAGGGAGAGGGTTGGTGGGTAAAATACATCCAAGTTCCATCAAGATTGTGTGATTACTTTTTTGGAAAGAGGGTAAAGAGATGTCTGAGTCTTGCAGAGAAGGGTGGAAATCAGGTGGTGGGATTGGTTTCTGCTCCCTCTAGCTGTCCTAGTTCCCAGAAGAGTTTGCTGAATGACTCACAAGATCTTATTTGCAGGCTTTAAGCTGAAATTGGGAGGATTATATGTTAATGTGCTAAAGTAACAGCTACTGCTCCCCATGGAGGAGTCACAAGCACGTCAGTTGTCCCTGCAGATCCTTTGGCCTCTGTCAGAGGACAGGAAGGGTCTGTTTGGGCACAGCCATTCCTGCTGTGTGACTTCAGGGCTCCTTAATGTGTGAATCAAATCTCCTCAGTGCAGACAGGAGAGTGGCTTGTGCTTGTAGGATGCTTTTCTGCAAATCATCTCTTAACGTGTTTGTGTGGGCAAACATTCTTTGCTTTGTGTGAGTAGCCCATAGCTAACTGTGTGATGTATAAGGCAATCCCAACATATCTCTCAAGTTCTTCCCCAAAAGTTACAGGGATTCTTGTATTTGTTTGGGGCAGGAAGAAGAGGAGTTCCCTTGTTTTTTTCCCCCATAACATCTGTATAGGAGCAGTGCCTCCAAGCTGGAGGTGCTGTCTAGCCCTGTCTGTGCTCAATTGATGGTGTGCAGCCTTAAAACATGATGCCAAGTGGATGAATCCATAGTGCCTGTGGGCTCCTGGTCCCCATGGACATCAGTAATAGGGGACCTTGGAGAGATGCTCTCTTCCTACTGCAGTCCAGCCAAAAGCCACCTAAAGATCCCAGCACATGTTCTGTTCAGTCCCAGTGCTGTTTGCAGACCAAGTGTTTAGCCAAGCTGGCAGGAGCCAAAGGCCCAGATCAGGCTGAGGAGGTGCCCTTTGCTGTTGGTGACATTTGGAGGGTAGCTGCCCTTCAGCTGCAGTAGTGTGGTTGCCCTCCCTGGCCTCTGCTAATAATGCCTCCCATTGCCACCCTGAGGATGACTCAATCCCCCTGTTATGTGGGTGATGTATAAGGGCTTCTGTGAGAAATAGGTTTTAATAAAAAAACAGGGCTTGGTGAGAAGAGGGTGCCTACAAGTTTAGTAGGCAAACAACTGGTTTTGCCCCTGGTTGATTTTGTTCTTTGTAGTGCTTGCTTCTTTTCTAAACACTTTGTTTTTTAATGATTGTGTTTTATTTTTCCATTCTGTTTGTCTTTCTTTGCTTGTGGTACATGTAGCATTGCCTGTAGGCCAAGGTTGGCTTTAGTTAAGGAAGTACTCATTGGTGTGGGCAGAACTTAAAGGAGACTTTACAAAAAGAAGAAGATGCTATGGAAAGCATACAGCCAGCAGCTGGAGTATCTAATTTCTCCTCCTCCAGTAAATTGAATCTGTTATGGATTATTCAGGGCAGGGATTATCCATTCTCTACTAAGCAGCTTTACTGAAAATATCAAAGATGTAGGAGAAAACCCAGGTTCATTAACTTTTTTTTACCCTCTGCTTTATTTGCAATTGAAGAGAAACTTCCATGAAAGCCTCTTGGTTCCTGAAGGTCGGCATGTGGAAGTGTACTTCTTGTGTACTTTTCTTGCTTGATAGTTTGGAGTTTGTTTGCTTTCTTTCAGTGAACCCTTTTCACTGGAGTTAAGAGTTTATGCTTTTTTGTTCCTCTTCTTGTTTTTCCAAGGAAAGGGTTATTCATGCTGCGTGTCAGTGAACAGGTGTTACACTTCACAGCCATTGGGAGTGTCACTGAAGCTGTCTTCAGCTTGGCATTTGAGGAAACAATTTATGGGTAGCCACTTCTACTTAAAATTAGGCTGTGTGGATTTGCCTTGTAGATCCTGATATGGTTGGCATTAGAAGGTGGATGTGGAGTGTGAAGGTCATTTCTGTGTGGCTTCTCTTCGTGTGCAAGAGCCATGGCAGAGGGAACATGATGTGTAAGAAGAATATCAAACGGAAGCAGCACAGTCACTGGTGCCCTTAGAAGTTTGCAGAGAACCAGAAGTGAGAGACCTGCCCTGCTCCCTGCTAGTTGATTTGTCTACTGTAAAAGATGATGGCATTTGTTTCATGTCATGACCAGTGGGATGAATGCATTGCTTTGGCTTTCTATGAGGCAGTGTTGCTCTGTATTTTCTGCAAAATCTGAACATGGGAATTGAAAGGTGGGAAAAAGTGTTGGACTGCCCAGCCCTGTGCAGCTGTTTCTTCTTGCTGCAATTTTCTGAATGGTGGAGGTGTATCTTCTGAGCAGAGGATGTAAGGCCAAGGATTCCTGTGTCCCACTCCCTGTTGTAGTGGTCCCAGAAGTCCCACTGTGACTTTGCTTCCTAATCTGAGGAAAGTCCCCCTAAATGTATGTCTTCCAATTTTTGAAGGGAGGTGAGTCCATCTGAGGAATACAGGATTGAGCTGACTTTCTCTGGGTGTGTTTAGCCCTCCTGTCAACTTGGGTCCAAAGGTCTTGAAAACAAATGCCACCAGGTCTTTGGAGCCTAGTGAGGGTACAGGCTTCTCTGGCTGGTTCTCTTTGGAATATGAATCTTTGGGATAAATAGTTTAAATCTCAGAGACAAGTATAAATGCCTGTATTTGTGTTTGTTCTTACAAAGATGTTCTAGGCCATTAACAAGTCTCAAGTATAGCTCCTTTGAAGGGCTTGGAGCTCAATACATTTCAGTGCAGGTAGGGAGAGCTTGAGGCTATCCACTGGAGGACTTTTTGAGCCATAGGATTTAAATGGAGGAGAATGTTCTGGAGTGTTAATCTAATGGTGCAAACCCCACTCTGCTGGGAAGGGATTGGCCCTTCCCTCACCCCACTTCCCCAGGGCAGCTTGAAAGCTGCTCCCAACCACTGTGCTGCACTAATACCAGTGTTCATGACCCACAGCAGCCAGCCAGGCCATGCAGGCCTTTCATTGTGACAGGCACAATACAGGGATTTGCTGTTTGTTGCTGCTGACAAAGGAGCACCCCAGTGGGTGGGGGATGCAGGGAGCCAAGGCTTGTTTACACCCCAGGTCCCCCAGCAAGCCTTGCCATGGAGCTCAGAGGGGAATTTCTGTGTGCTGCAGCTTGTGGTGGGCAAAAAGCCACTTCAGCGGTGGCTGTTCTGGGGGTGACACCCAGTGGTGATTAACAGGGGAAGCCACATTGCTCCAAGGACTGGGCTAGAGCTGGTTCTGTGCAGATGAGCCAGGTGACTTCAGCCAGCCTCCAGGTCTTTCAATGCCTCTGTCTTTTCTGAGCTGCTTGGTAATCAAGCTGCTCTGGTGTTTTTTTTGGGAAGAAGCAGAGAAGGATGCTAGTGAGAAGGCAGGGCATGGATATCTCAGTATCACAAAATATTTGCAAAGGATTTGGGACTGGTTGTTAAATCATTCTGTACTCCTTTTCTAAAAGTTTGATCTACATCCTTCTGAATTCATAGGAATGCATCCTTGGATGAGAGACAAGGATGCATGTATACATGGTGGGAGGTAGTAGCAAAGCTGAAGAAATACAAAATACATATGGCAAATGGAGTAGAAACACATCTGGGGATGTTTTCACAAACCCAAGGTGTTGGGAGGCAGAAACACTGTTAATTTTCAGTGGTGTTTTGCATTTCTAAATCCCTTTGGTGCACTGCAAGCTCTCCTTCATCTGTCCTTGGTTTTGTGCAGAAGTTACAACACATTCCTGAAAAATCCAGTTACCAATTCCTTTACTTTCATTACCCAATGGCCTTTTTCTCTTTTCCTTGCCCAGGGGCTGCAGTGAATCTGACTCTAGTGACACCAGAAAAGGCTATCAAGCTGGCAGCCAATGACTTCTTCCGGCATCACCTCTCCAAAGATGGGTGAGTAGGGAATTGACCTTTTGCAGTCACTTAAAAGACACCGACTCCTGGAACACGTCTGGAGACACGTCAGAAAAAGGTGGAATGGGAGAATGCAGTGACTGAAATATGAGTTGACCTTGAACAGCTCAGCTGGTGATTACGTTCAGGCTAAGGATGCAATGTCTAAAATGGGAAGCGTGAAGTACTCCACTGGATGACTGCTCTTTATTCAAGCTTCTAAAAATAGTCCCAGACTTAAGCCAAGGTTAGCGGATCCAGAATGTGTAGTCTAAGTAATTGAGAGGAACCCAATGTCACTGATCATTGGTCAAACAGCTGCTGGGAGGACTCTTGTCCTCAGCATCCTATTGGATCCTCTTATGCTCCTTCTGGCTTGGAAAGGTATCAAGTCATGTTCTGTAGACCTCAAACTTAGAACTCCTCTTCTCCTTTTGTACCTTGAAAATAGTTTTAGAGAGGTGGTAAATCTGAATTGACTAAGGGCACTTGGAGCAGCTGACCTTCAAATAAATGCGGAAGGAGTAAAATTACCCATTCAGCTTGCAAGTGGAGTTTGGTTCATGTCAAACAAATGTGAGTGAAAGGCGTAAGCTGGACCAGTTGAGAGGAGCTGGATCCTGAAAATTTAATGCTGCTTTCACCAAGATGTTTTCCAAATTGCATGGGAAATAGCTGTGTCTCCCATCAGAGTGGCCTTTTCCCAGAGGCAGACAAGGACATTGTCTCCAGTCCTCAGTGACAGTAGCTAGAATGACAGCTTGCTTGGGATATGATCCAAACAATTCCCATCAACAGTTATTGGGTGGGGCCTCAGTGAAAATACAAAGCTCCAGCACAATCACTGGGCTTAGCAACTTCCCAAAACATATCACGTTAATCTTGGCTGCTGCACATCAGTGTCTCAACAACTTCAGTGGAGATTGTGGACTGACACAGATTGGGAATCCATTTTTTTCCTGTACCTTTTTTTTTTTTTTTTGTTTTGAAGTCCTTTAAAGTAGCAGCTAACATATGTCTGTGTGACTCATCGGCTCACAGCTCTTCGTGATTTTGTGATTCAGGTCTTTGAATAGCCTGCATTCTGTGCTCTGCTCAGACAGTGGGAGGTAATGATGTCCTCTACCAAGCAGTGTGTCATCCCTGCAGCAGACAGCCCGGCACACCTTGGTGTGCTGCAGTAAACAGCAGCACAGCTCTTCGCTGCCACCTACAAAGTGGGGGCTAGTAGATTGTACAGCCCAACAAGGTGCCAACCTGCCACAGCTTGTACTGCCACTAAGGGAATGGTTCCGTGGAAGAAATCAGACTAGCATTGCAACATATTTGGCATTCTGGGAGAGCAATCACTGCTGTGATGTTTCAGCCATTTAAAGGGGATATGCCTGTCAGTTGATGTCCTGCACCATGAGAGGTAAAGGCTTCCTCAGAGGACAAGTGTGTGTGTCTGCCTCAGTGCTGAGTCCAGCTTTGAACAGGTCTTTGGATAAGCAGGATGCAGCTGTTTCCATGGGCAGCTGAGGTTTTCACTCAGACTTCTTCCAGAGTGACTTTTGGGTGCACGCATGACATAGATGATGTACTGCACTTCAGAATAGAGGAGCTAGAGAATTTTTCCAAGAGCAAGACACCCCGTTCTCCTAAATCTTACATAGTGATGGGTCTGGCACTACAGTGACCTAGAGCAGGAGCATGATACCACCCAGGTAGTGGGAGGTCTTTGTGTCTCAACACAGAGCATTTTTAGTTCTTTTAGAGAAAAGAGAGGTTGGGCCACAGTTAGGTGACGAGCTAGGCAGCATGTGGAGTCAAAGTCATCTCATTTAACCACCATGGGGGGCTTGGGTGAGTGAAATCTGGTCAGCTGTGCTCTTAAGGGTGGCCAGCGTGAGCTGCTCAGAGAGGCAGAGCCTTGATACTGCTGTGGTAGATGATTTTAACCCAGGGTGCATACATGCTAGCACATCACAAGACTGGGTCACCTATTTCACAATTCCAGCCAAAGCCTAGTTATGAATAACAAAATAGCTTGGGGTTAGAAAGGTGAAGCCTGGAGCTGCCTGACACATAAATGTGGTTTAGTTTCTTGATATGTAATTGCATCATTCAAGGTGTTACACTGGGCAGAGCACAGTGAGGGGGTTAGGATCAGTGTAAGGCTGGAGCAGCAAGATCTTGGTTCAGCTCCACCAAAGTCCTTTTTGCACAAGCCAGTCTGTCTGCTGTGTGTATTCATAGGTGCTGTGCCCTTAGGTCAGTATTCCAAAGGATGTTCTGACTTCAAGCTGCAGAAGGCTGCTAGACCTGCTTACATTGAATGTCTTTGTGCTAAGCATCTAGCACTTGTCTTGCTTGGAATATGTTGCATGAGTTGGTAATCCTTTTCTGATAAAATGTGCACGTTCTGCCAGTATTTGCTGATTAAAATATGTGGTATTAAAATAGACCTCAGTGGACCAGAGAGAGTGTGGCAAATCCAGCATGACTCAAAGTAAACTCCAGTTAAACAACAGCTTTCAGTGTACATTAATGTATATATTTTTATCCTTTGAAAAAACTTAGTGTTGAAATTGCTTTTAAACTAGGATAAAAAAGTGGCATAAAGCCTATTTTTGAAAGGCCAGACTGAAAACAGCACCTGTGGCGTAGGAAGCTCCTGACTGCAAATTGCTGGAAGAGTATTTTAGGGATGTTATCTCTACAGATTTGTGCTAGACTCCCTTTTCCCTGACTCTGCTCTTGGACACTGCTGGAGGCAGAGCATTGGGGCAGCAGGCCCTCCCAAGGGATCTCATGACCTTAGTGTCCTGCAGCTCTCTCCCTGAGTGTGCAGGTGTGTGCTCCTGCAGCTCTCTCCACCCTGAGACTAACTCCATGCTTTTTCCCTCCTTTTGGCACAGGGAGCATGTGTGCTTACAGGCTGGGGCATGTCATTTCTAGCTGTCCTGGTCATTTAGAAAGGAGGGAGGCCTGAGTGAGTTGTGTGAGTGCTGAAAACATGCCTGCTCTGCTATGGAGGAGAGGAAGGAGACCAAGATACTGAAAAACCTGAAGGGCACCCCATGACCATGACTGAAAAAGGCCATAAGAGTCAAGTGATTTCCTGTGACGATTTTGACCTAAGAGCCTCAGCAGTTCCCAGGAGAAGAGGGTGACCCACAGAAGAGTCTCCAGGCAGGTCTTTGTTCCTGTGTCATTCTGTGGGGAAGAGTTTTCACTAGGCTGGGGAAGGCAGAAGGTGGAGAGAGCGGAAGCTTCTAGGCTGCTGGAAACAGATGGGTTTTTTTTAACTCTGGCTTTTAGAAGCTACATGTGTTGAGAGACTCAGTCTCATGGCTGCTGTTAAAATAGGAGTGGCTTCATTGTCCAGAACAGAGGATGTGAAAAGTTACCAGGACTAAGTGAAGCACTTGGGTATGAAGCTGAGAAGGCAATTTAGATTTGTAGTACACCAGCGTGTAAAGTACATCATTGATTATTGGGTGCTCAGTGTGTGAGGCCTCTTTGATTGATTTAAGCATTGCCTGCTTTTTATATTCTTTTTGAATCTAGGTGTTAAACACTTAATAAAATCAGTTCCTTTGAAGTGTCCTACAAAGTTTCACATTTATCTCCAAAGTGTGGAGTCCCAAATAGCTCTTCTGTTTGGCATGTGTTTGCTAGGTTTTGTTCATTTTTCAGGTTCTCGCTTTACTGCCTTGGCTGCAGTAAAAAGTGCCTTATGTCTTCTTATATAAGCAATTTGTTGCTCATAAAAACTTTCCAGTGTCCCTGGATGGATTTTCTGCTGCTGTTCTCCAAGGTGTTATTCCCTTACTTTTCCTGTCCTATTTAATCTTGACCTTTATTTTGTTTGTTGTTTTGAAGCAAAGGCTGGCAATCTGCTGTCTTAGCAGCACGGATTCCTAGGAAGACCAGCATGACTGACTTAATTCTACCTTTGCTGATGCTAGCAGATTTTCTTTTATTCTGCCTCTTCCTGTCTTATATATTTGCACAGGGAAGAGAAATAGCCAACTGGTAATCCTGGGACAAGCAAGGTACTTTTCCTTCAGTCTTATGCAGATGTGGAGACAGGAGTTTGTTTGGAGATTGCCCTCCCAGCTGATACAGCTCCCCAGGGCTCTTTGCTTCATCTGCTCTTCTTTCAGACTCTCCTAAAATACTTGGACCATCTCTTCTGTGGCATGAGTTTAAGTATCAATTGCATGTCCTGGTTGATCCTTGGGCTGCAGAGCACTCTGTAAAGTGAGGCTTTCAATGTAGGAAGAGGGAGTGCTGCTGCTAGTCCTATCACCCTGCACACACTGTGCTTGGTCTTTTTTTGGCACTTGTGTGTCCAGACAGCCTCTCCTGCAGTTATCCACTGGATACTCAGACACTTCTTTCATGTAGGTAGTCCTCATCCAACTCACTGAGACATGGAAGTGGGGAAATCTCTCCCTTCTCCTTGAGAAGGAGACAGGAGCTGATAATGTCACTGTGCCAGTTCAGAAAGAGCTCTTGGGAAGAGCTCTTTTATTTAGCACACTGAGTTCAGGCAGTTGTAGTGGGTTGAAGCTGTTGACATCTAAGGTCAGCCAAAAAGTAAATGCACTTTAAACTGTTAATCTGGAGGGCGATGTGCTGTCTAATCACAGAGTGCACCCATGGAAAGAGTATTGTCCTTGTCATCATTCCAGGCACATGTCTTGGGACAAAATGTGAGTTGTGTTCAACATGCTCAGTTGTGTTACCCTGTCCATTGTTCACTTCCACAAATGTTCACATTGGAACAAAATACTTGGGATTTCCTGTCAGGGCAAACCTGATGCAGGTACAGAGTCAGCCTCCTCTTGACTTAATCTGAACACTCAACATAGAGCTCCTGCACATACTTGGAATAATGATTTCCAGATCAATATTTAATCCAGCAATGTTACTTTGAGATGTATCTGTTCCACATCAGTACTTTGTTTGGCTTGTCTGAGGCATTTTTGAGCTGACACTGGAAGTGAGAGGGAGCTTGTGGTGGGAACTGTATTGCTTTTCCATTTCCAGTATCATAGCTCCAGCTTTTCTGAAGTGCAGGTGCAGTAGCTTGTTGTTCCCCTTTGGAAAATCAGGGGTTGGATTAAAGGGACTGACTAGCAGCTTGTGTGCACATCCCCCATGACTGTGGCAGAGAGGTGCTCTTGCTTTGAAGGACAACTCCTGTGTGCTGGTCTTCTAGTCCATATCAAAGACCCTCTATTTAAATTTGAGAGGAACTGGCTCTGTCTACTTTGAAACTCCTGGGGAGCTTTCTACAACCTCTTGGGCTGACAGACAAGGGGCAGAGGTTATTTTATGAGTGAGGAAGGTGATGTCCAAGCTGGGGACAGTAGGCTCTTGTGTAGGAAATAGAAATGGATTTCTTTGTACAGATGTCTCTTTAGTTCAGGGATTTCCTCTCTGGAAATGTTGTCATCCTGATTCCAGAGTGACTGGTTCTAGTCCCTGCCCAAACACAGTAAATTCCCACATGGCCAAGATTTTTCAGAAACTTGAAAAATTCCTACACTGCTTCCATGTGACATCAATATACCAATGCTGTGAGAGATCCTAACTTTGAACTGATTGCTCCCAAAAAACCTTCCATAAAGCTCTAGTTCCTGCTTTTTGACTTTATTTTTCAGCTCTAGTTTGAAACTCTAATTTAAATCAAGCATGAATCTCCTCTCCTTCTCATTTGACATTTTTGATTTGTCACAAATCAATAGTATGTCAGTAAAAAATGTGGAACAACTGATTTCTGCCAGTGCAGAATTTGAGGCTATTGGGTATATGGTACATTTAACACTCTCTTGCTGTGATAAAAGATGGTTTCTGCATTTGTAGAGCCAGATCTTTGCTGGTGTTGCAGCTTTTGAAGTTAGTTGAGGTGTGCCAGTTTTTAAACCACTGAGGATAAGGCTGGTGGTGCCTTAAATATTTAAACTCCTTTGTTGTCTAGAGATGAACAGTTTTCAAACTTCCCTTTTATGTGCATACTGGTAAGGTTTTGCAAAGGCAGCTTGACCCCTGTATGGCAGCTTTTAAACCTCCTGTCAAAAGCTTTACTTATCTTAAGCTACCTTTTTTTCTTGAAACTCTCCCCAGTTCCCAGGGTGTGCGAACCAAAAGCTGAAAGCCCTTGTTCTAGATGCTTTTGATGTACCTGTTTGACATCTCTAAAATACACCCACATGCATAAATCCTTCCTTGGGTCCTACTGGCATAGCTCCATGGAGTTCAGTCAAGTCAAGGCTGACTTTAGTTGACTGGGATAATTGTCCAAGATGAATATGTAGGCCAAATCTTCCTGATCCTTTGAACTGGTTATCAAAGCAGTCGCCCTGGATGACAGCCAGAAGATATGTACTCCAGGGATGCTCCAGGGCTCTTGCTAAAGTGGGAGGTGCTCGGCTGTGCCAAGGAGAGATTCTGGCAGCCAGCTCCGTTGGGTGGCTTGCTTCCTCCCACAGCCAGCTGGGGATTGTGCAGCCTTGCTGCTGGTATTGAGCCACTCAGAGACTGGTGCTGTGCTTCAGGCCACCCAAAAGGCACAAGTTGGCCACCTCCAAGTGGCAGTGGCAGTGGGAACCTCTGGATTTGCACACCCTAGTTCCCCCATACCTCCAGGAAAGCCTGCTGTGCACACTTCAGCACTTGTGTGGGTAACTCCGTGGGAGGGATTGTTCTTTGCAGCTCTTCATCTGTGGGGAAATTTGGAAAGGAGAGACTGAAATTTTCCTTCTTTCAGCCTTATAAGAGAGCTCTATATTTAGTCACTGGTAATCTCTGTTGTGGCTCTGTGCCTCTAATCCCCTGCTCTCATATCCTCCCCGGAGAAGATGAGAGGTGGAGAAATCAGCCCAGCTTACGTGGTGGGCCATCAGGATTACAGTGCATCTGCCCTCCCTTTCCTGTAGGCTTGGCATTGAAACTGCTTTACTGGCCCACTGCCCCACAGCTGTGCTGTGTGTGCTTGTGAAACCCCTGGCAGGGGAGTGTGCCTGGGCTGTGCAAGGGAATGGGGAATATCACTGTGGGACTGCTTCCGCCACAGCGTGGGGATGGGCTGTGAGCAGGTTAAGATGAGGTACTGCTGCAGAGCAGGGCTGGGGGAGGTAAAAATAGTACTTGCATTTAGAACAGAAAAAAGAAGAGGCTGTTTCTCTCTGGCTGTGTGATTTATACACACTTCTTTTTTAAACCCTTTTAGAAAAGAGCAGGTCAGACATACTTTTTAATCAAGTCAGTGTTTTCTGGTGCCAAGGTTTGAGGTTTTTTTATGGGGCAAAAACACATTACATTCTGAAAATTGAAACTTTATGAGGTTTTGCCTCCTGAGTTCCTCGTTTTAGTTTTAGCTGGGCTTTTTCATAGCTTTGGAATGGAGGGGTCAGTGAAATGCTGCATTTTGTTGGGGGTGAGAATATGTTGCTGGTAGTTCCTGCTCTGTAGTACAGAGAATGCACAAGTCTTCATTGCTGAAGGTCCATCCCATCCCCTGTCTCTCAGGGAGGACCAGTTTAGTGCAAAGGCTATTTGTTCAGGTTTGGAAGACCTGGTAAAATGAAGCAGCTCCTAACCACAGAGGAGCTGCCTCCCTGATTCATATTCACTGCTTATTTACTTTGCTTTTCTCAGAGAACTCCAAAGTAGCAAGTGGAATATTTTCCCTCCTTGTCCTGTGGTCTGTGTTTGGTGACCATTTTTAAAGGACTAGACTGGCAGGAGGAAAGCTGCTTATCGCCCTTAATGCTCAGGTCCTCTGGTGCCCTCTGAAGTGATGCCCTTTCTAAAAGCTGTGCCCTGACCAGGGGCACCATCAGGCTGGAAGAGAGCTGCAGGTGCTCTAGCTGTGAGTGGAGGGGGCTGTGTGCTCCTGCGTGGGGCTGTGGTTTTTCTGAATGTTCTGTTTCTGGGGACAAAACTAATCTATTCTGCAGGTGAGGTGGTGCTGGCAGAGATGCCAAACCTGGCTGTGCTGAACTGTCAGGCCTAGCAGGTTCTGCTGCCCCCTTGGCTGCCTTTCCTGTAATCCCCAGGGTCAGAGATGTGTCCCAAGCCTTGTACCCAGCTGCCCAAGTGTTATCCAGGCCACCTCTTCCGATGGACTCTCTCTCTTTTCTTTGGGCAGGAAAAAGCTGACACTTCTGAGGGAGATGCTGGCGGGCTGTGGCGCAGGTACCTGCCAGGTGATTGTCACCACTCCCATGGAGATGCTCAAAATCCAGCTGCAGGATGCAGGACGCATTGGTACGTAGACTTTTCTTCCCTGTGCCCTGAGCAGGGAGAGGGGAAAGAGTTGGGACTGGGCTTTCAAGGCAGAGCTGAGAGGATAAGTGGAGAATACCCTTTTCCCTCCCCCTGCTCTCCCATGTCAGAGATACCACAGATGTAGCAGAAGTTTCTCCTCCTCCAGCTTGCTTTTCCCCACACTTTGCTCAGCTGGCTTTGCAGAGGCCCTTGCAGTTACAAAAGGTAGTGGGGTTTTTGCTCAAAGCAATAGGCTTGGCAAGCAAAACAGCAAATGCTGTTGGTGGATGGAGAGACAGGAGAGATGACTGGGTGGTCAGTTTGGGAGTGATTCAAACTTGGTAGATCCTGTGCACCCAAGAAGGGATTAGCATCCTCCAGTGCCTTTCCTGTGCTCCTTCCTCCATCTCCATGTTTTCTGATGGTTATTTTTTCCTCTCTTGTACCCTCCTGTAGCACCTCCCTAAAAGCTTCCCAAGGGGATGTGTTATTTCCAAATGACTTGTCTCCCCTTGTACTCTTTTTTTCTCCCTGACAAAAACAGTAGTTGTTTTGGTTGAAACAGTAAATAAAATTCTCCCAGCACACTGGATTTGAACGAGGTTTGGGATCGGACTCTTGGGACATGAGCTGGCAGGCAGAGGCAGGAGGGAGTGTGAGCCTTTTGGCTGAGACACTGTGGAGTGTTTCTGGTGAGAACAGAGACCAAAGTCTGACATGGAGACTCTGGGGGAAAGAGTTTTCCTTAGTTTCTTCTAGAGGTCAGTCTGGGCTATGGCCTCACTTCCCAGGAGCCCTGCATGACACTGTTAGATCCCATGTTTATGGCCCTTCCTGGAAAATGGGCCAGTTTGTCCTTTAATCTCTCATTTGATGTGGCGTTCCTGAATAATCATGGATTTACTTTTTCTTTTCTCTCTTCACTGGTTTTACTGCAGACCTTATCCTCTTTGTGCGTATTATTTTAAAATGTTGGAAGGATTTAAGCCATGGTTTGAGGGTTCAGGAGAGGTTTTCGATGCTGTGAACAGCCTGTTCTCTGTGTGCCAGGAGAGCTGTGGTGTGCCAGGGACTACTTACAGATTGGAGTGCTCTCCATCTTCTGGCCAAAGGGCTGAAGTGCATCAGCTGGAAAAGCGGGAGAAACCAGGATGTGTTTATAAACGTGACTGAGAAACTCCCCAGGTTAATGATTGCTTTCAGGGGAGGGAGGTGAAGAGCAGAACCTGGGAAGCTGTCTCGTTTATGAACATCCTGTTTGCAATACTGGCAGTTCAGGGACACACCTGGAAGCAACGACTGTGCCCTGCCTGCTCACAGCAGCTCCTGCTGTGTGACAGGATGCTCCTGCTTGGGCAAACCAGCTGGTGGGAAGGTGCAGCCTGGGACAGTGAGGGACATGGGCAGAGTGGGGAAAGGTTGCAGAGCCCTTGCAGGCCGTTGTGTGCATGCTGTGCTGCCCCTGGAGGTGTGGCTGCCCTGCCTGCCCGTGGCACAGCTGCAGGAGGCTGCTGCGGGCCCTGCAGCCCTTGGCCGCTGTGGGCCCTGCAGCCCTTGGCTGCTGTGGGCCCTGCAGCCCTTGGCCGCTGTGGGCCCCGGCAGCCCTTGGCCGCTGTGGGCCTCGGCAGCCCTTGGCCGCTGTGGGCCTCGGCAGCCCTTGGCCGCTGTGGGCCCGGCAGCCCTTGGCCGCTGTGGGCCCCGGCAGCCCTTGGCGCTGTGGGCCTCGGCAGCCCTTGGCCGCTGTGGGCCCGGCAGCCCTTGGCCGCTGTGGGCCTTGGCAGCCCTTGGCGCTGTGGGCCCGGCAGCCCTTGGCCGCTGTGGGCCCCGCGGCCCACGCCGCTGTGGGCCCCAGCAGCCCTTGGCCGCTGTGGGCCCCGCCCGCCCTTGGCGCTGTGGGCCCGGCAGCCCTTGGCGCTGTGGGCCCCGGCAGCCCTTGGCCGCTGTGGGCCTTGGTAGCCCTTGGCCGCTGTGGGCCCCGCGGCCCTTGGCCGCTGTGGGCCCCGCAGCCCTTGGCGCTGTGGGCCTTGGTAGCCCTTGGCTGTGGGCGCTGTGGGCCCGCCCGGCCCTTGGCCGCTGTGGGCCCACAGGCCCCCTTGGCCGCTGTGGGCCCGGCAGCCCTTGGCAGCTGTGGGCCCCGGCAGCCCTTGGCCGCTGTGGGCCTCGGCAGCCCTTGGCCGCTGTGGGCCCCGCCCGCCAGCCCTTGGCCGCTGTGGGCCCGGCAGCCCTTGGCCGCTGTGGGCCTTGGCAGCCCTTGGCCGCTGTGGGCCCCGCAGCCCTTGGCCGCTGTGGGCCTTGGCAGCCCTTGGCCGCTGTGGGCCCCGGCAGCCCTTGGCGCTGTGGGCCCGGCAGCCCTTGGCGCTGTGGGCCCGGCAGCCCTTGGCGCTGTGGGCCCCGCGGCCCTGTGGCGCTGTGGGCCCCGGCAGCCCTTGGCCCTTGCTGTGGGCCCGGCAGCCTTGGCGCTGTGGGCCCGGCGCTGTGCCCCGGCTTGGCCTCGCTGTGGGCCCCAGCGCGGCCCTTGGCCGCTGTGGGCCCCGCAGCCCTTGGCCGCTGTGGGCCTCGGCAGCCCTTGGCCGCTGTGGGCCTTGGCAGCCCTTGGCCGCTGTGGGCCGCAGCCCTTGGCCGCTGTGGGCCTTGGCAGCCTTGGCCGCTGTGGGCCCCGGCAGCCCTTGGCCGCTGTGGGCCCGGCAGCCCTTGGCCGCTGTGGCCCCCGCAGCCCTTGGCCGCTGTGGGCCCCGCAGCCCTTGGCCGCTGTGGGCCCCGCAGCCCTTGGCCGCTGTGGGCCCCGCAGCCCTTGGCCGCTGTGGGCCCCGCAGACCTTGGCCGCTGTGGGCCCCGCAGCCCTTGGCCGCTGTGGGCCCTGCAGACCAGCGCTGGCTCTCTCCACAGCGGCACAGAAGAAGCTCATGGCAGCGCAGGCCCAGCTCTCCTCCGCGCCCGCGGCGGCGGCTGAGCCGGCGGTGGAGACGCGCCCCACAGCCACCCAGATCACCAGGGAGCTGCTGCGGAGCAAAGGCATCGCCGGCCTCTACAAGGGCCTGGGAGCCACGCTGCTGAGGTAGGACTGGGCCTCAGCACAGGGCACTGCTTCCCAGGCTTGGAGCTAGGGCACCAACCCTCCCAGGAGTGGGCCTGCAAAGGACGTGTCGGCTTCAGCTTGGTTTGGTTTGGTTTCCAGGCACAGGTTTTGCACATTAAAGAAGGGAAGGTCAGAGGAGTGGGGGAGGGTATCTTTTTGTTCCTGGGAGATTTGATTCTTGTGCTTTCTTTGGAAGGTTTTTGTCTGCCCCATGGTGTGTGTTTTCACACTGTACATAAGTCCTTGTGAGCTGGCAAAGTAAAACTGTCAGCGTGAGACCCCAGGGTGTGCAGTGGGAGCTGCCCCACGGAGCATGTTGGTGCCTGCTCTGGCACTCTTTGCCTGGGCTTTCAGAGTGTGACTCTCCTCTGGCTTTAGCAAAGGTAGAGCTGAAGCAGCACCCAGGGGGATGGAGGGCAGGATGGAACCTCTTGTAATTAACAAAAGTGGTCAAAACATTTGACCTCTGAATGTGCTGGTGTCTTTGGTTTGAGTGTTGAAAAAAGGGGGAGCCCATTGATCCTGCAGGCCTGCATGCCTCCCATGGGCCTGTTGTCCTTTGTGCAGTCACTTTTGCTCCATTGAGTTTCAGCTCCTGTGTGCATTGCAATCACAGAGCCAGGATATCTGCATTGCACTCATGGCTGTGGTGCCAATGTGCGATGCTTGCAGTTTGTTGGGGTCCTGCACTGACTTGGCTTATCCTTGTTCTTTCTTCCTTTTGTTCCTGCCCCACTGCAGGGATGTCCCATTCTCCATTGTTTACTTCCCACTGTTTGCAAACCTGAACAAGCTGGGCCAGAAGGACCCCAATGTCAAGGCTCCGTTCTACGTGTCCTTCCTCTCGGGGTGTGTGGCCGGCAGTACGGCTGCAGTGGCTGTCAACCCTTGTGATGGTGAGTCCTGAGTGACCTGTGGTGCTGGCCTGGTGCCAAGTGACAGGAGTCAGAGGCCCAGGCTGGGCCAGGTGAGGAGGAGGGTGACTGTGCTAGCCCTTTTGCAGCATCAGTACACAGAAAGGGACAGCTCTGCTGGCTCCAGCTCTGATGGTGTGAGTTCAGCTGGGCTACAGCTTACACAGAGGTTTGCAGTACTTACTAGCTATCAGGAAGAGGGTGTCATTCATTTCAGTTATTCTTGGCAGGAAAGGACACATTTCCATGTGGAGTGATAATATGCGGACCATTTACAACTATATGGTCTGGGACAGACAGGGGGAGCCTCAGATCTGTGGCCTGCTGTTCCACAGCATCTGCCGTAAATGCCACGTTGGTTTCTCTCCTGTGAAAAACACCAGAAAGTAACTGCTTTCTCCCCAGCACTGCACATGCTCCAAGGTGTGAAGAAATGTAGGAGCAGAATTGTGTATTTTAGATACCTCTTCCTGAAGGAGATGAGCATTTGAAAATAAGTTCCCACTCTGCAGAGAGATACCTGAATTGGAAGGTCTAAAGCTTCAGCTTTTGAAACCTTGATGACAGTGAGGGAGGGAGGGAGGGAGGGATTGGGTTTTGAGTGGCTTTGTGTTTCTTTTATCAATTTGTAAAGGAAATAGTTAGTTTTCCCTGATAACTGTATGAAAATGGTCTGTATTCTTGGTAATTTTCTTTTGACCATTTCAAAGACATTACTCTCAGGGTGGCTCTTGCCTGCTATGCCCCCCGTGCTCACTGATGTCTCCCCTCTATTTCCTTCCCAGTGATCAAAACGCGGCTGCAGTCCTTGCAGAGAGGAGTGAATGAGGACACCTACTCGGGGATCCTGGACTGCACCAAGTAAGAATTCTCATGACAGAGGCACCACATCAGGTGTTTGGCAGCAGCTGCTGCCAGCTGCCAGGCAGGCAGTGCAGCTTCTATACCCAACCAGCAGCTGTGCTTCATGTTCCCTCTGTCCTTCTGCTTTTATCAATGAATCTGTCTAGCTGGAGATGTGTATATAGATATATGAGCAGAGGTATATATATAGTTTTATATAAGAGAACTTATTCCCATATTGAGCAAGAAAAATATAGCATTTATATTTGAATACTTCTGTCCAAACCCCAGTAGTCATAACACTGAGATTTTATTTTTGCAAAGGGAGGCAATGCTGTGGTAGTTTCTCCCAAGGCTCCCACTGTTGGAAAATCCTGTAGTATTGACTCTGAGATCCCTCCTAGGACTACTCTGCTCAATGTCTGCAGGAGCACTGGCAGAGTGAGCTGACCCCAGCTGCATTATCCTCTCATCCTCTGCTAAACTGTGGTCTGGCTGCTTGACAACACGAAGGGACTTTTTCTGCTTTTGTATTTCTGTGGTAGCCAGAATCTGGTCGATCTGGCTCTGTCCTGTGCTGAGGGTGGAGATTTTGAACAGGGGGACCTCTTGATGCAAGCATGGGGTTGTCTTAGCTGTACTTGCAGGCAGAGGCAGCCACTCCTGCTTCTAGTCAGATGTAGGGATGGGGCAAGTTTCTGCATGGCCACTTGCAGAGCACTTGGGCAGTGATGGGTGATTTGCTGTGGAGGCTGTGCCAGGCAACAGAGCTTGTCTGGGTTTAGTCTCTGGAGGGAGGCAGAAAGGCTGGGCATGGCCAGGGGCTCTCCTGGAGGGGTGGGATGGACACTTAGCTGTCTGTACCATTTCTTCCCAGGAAGATCTGGCAGAGGGAAGGGCCCACGGCCTTCTTCAAAGGGGCCTACTGCCGAGCCCTGGTCATTGCTCCTCTCTTTGGCATCGCACAAGTCGTCTACTTCGTGGGCATTGCGGAGTTCCTGCTGGACCTGCTCCCCAAGCACCGGGCCTAGCCCTGGGCTGGCTGCCTGTGCCCTCCCACCCTCCGCAGCGCTGGATCCATCCCCTGTCCGCCATCCGTGTGGGTCGGTGTCCGAGCAACAGCACAAAGGGTTCGCGCGGGGGCGCGAAGGGACGCGGTGCCCAGACGGGCCCACGCGGGCAGGGACAGTCCCCTCTGCCTCTGCTGCCGTCTGGAACCTGCCCCCTCTCGCTCCTTCCACGGACAATACCTAATTATTCCTCTCTGTCTCTTTTTAATTTCCTGGGTTTTGGTTTTTAATTGTCATTCTTAAGGACACTGGTAAGCACAGACTGGGCTTGCAGACCCAGAAGTCTCCTCTCAGTCTTGGGGAGGAGGAGAGATGGGAAAGAAATAACTTCAACCCTCATCCACCTCAGTTTCCCTTTGCACCTGGAGCTGCCAGCCACCTGAGGAGGAGCTGGAGGGGCAGCTGTGTCCCCTAGCACCTCCTTGGCTCTGCTGACCTCTGGTCAAGACTGAGTGCTGCACAAAGGGGTGCACATCTCATTGCTGCTGGAGGCAGGGGTGGGATGCTGGATCTGGCAAATTCCTTGGCCTAGAAACCTTCAGTCCTCCCTTCTCCCTTTTTAAAAACTAGCTGGACTTAAATGAATTCTGATTGTTCCTATTGATTTTGTAATTATTTTTGTTTTAAAGCAAAGGGATATCCCTCCTAACTAGGTGTCACAGGCACATCGGGTGAGGTGCAGAAATAAGGTGTCTGCTCTGTAGGGAACATGTCTGTGGGATCACATGAATGTCCAAAGGTGCTTCCCTGCTTGGCTACAGGCACAGAAGCAAGAGGAACTTGGGATCAAGTTATTTTTGGTTTGGGGTTTTTTTTGTTGTAGTTTTATTTGGGTTTTTTGGCGTTTATTTTTTTGTTTTGCTTTTTGTTTTTTGTTTTGTTTTGTGGGAGTTTTCTTTAGTTCTGTTTTGGGGTTTTTTTTGTTTGTTTGGGTTTTGTTGGTTTTTTTTTTTTTTTTTTTTTAAATTCAGGGTTGTGGGGAGGGAAGACCAAACAACAAGAAGCCACTTACATTCCTTCAGCCAGCCCACCCCTAGAGTGATACAGCTGTGGCTGCAGGTGTAGATCAGCTGATCTGATTTTTTCCCAGCCTGACCCCAGGTGTGTGGAAGGAGGCACTGGCTCCAGTTCTGGCACTGCCCAACCTCGTGGAGCTGCAGCAGAAATGCTGCACCTGTGGGCTCACCCTGCCAGGTGAGAGCACAAGGTCCTGTTGTGTTCTGTTGTTTACCTTGGGTGTGACTGAGCCAGCGGGCGTGAAAGAGGCAGAGGGCCACATTCTCTGGGCAAGGAGCTGTTTGTGTGTCCATCACTTGAGGGGGTGAGTCCTATGCATCACAAGAACATCCTGTTTGCTCCTGGGGTGGGGATTGCTGGTGGGTGGCAGGTGGCAAATCCACATCTACAACCTGCTCTGCCAAAGGGACACTGCCCCAGCTAATATCACTTGTCAGAGGAATTCCTCATTCAGTACTCTCTTGGGCTGTGTAATTAATTCTAGTTTAAATGATCTTAAGTGTGAGATCTACCCAACCCAGTGTGATCTTCTCCATTATTTATTCCATTTGGTGCGACCCACCCAACTTTGGTGTTGAAATTAAACTGGTTGAATTCACTTTTCATTCCTTCTTTTTGCTTTATTCTCCAGGCGCCTGCTTGGTGTTTGTGTTTTGAATGTGTATTTAAATTAATTTTTAAAATATCCTTGGTTTTAGTGTTTAAAAGAAAACCACCTCTGTTTAACCACTCTTGGGTTAGGTTTTTTGTGAAACTTGTATGTTGAGGGCCTTCTTCCTTGATGCATCCTTTTTCTCTTTGAAAAAGTTGTTTTGTGGATGATTTGTTATTTGTCACTTCTCATATGTGAATATTTTTTTTTTTCCTAATGACTTCTCCATGTATCTGGGAATGAATCTGTGCAAAGGCAATGATAGATGTCTGTGCTGTGTGTAGTGCTGTGGTGCTGCTCTTGCTCTTGGATTTCCCTTGGGTGGATTAAAAGAGAAAGGTTTATTTTATTTTTTTCTTTAAGGTGCCCCATTCCTTGCTGCGTTTTGATTTACAGGGAGGGTCCTCAAAAGAGATCTTGCTGATAAAACTTGTGGGGTTTCAGCTTGCCCTACTTCCTGCAAGGATTGTCCCCTGAAAGTGGGCAACTTGTGACTGCAGGGGTGTGTGTGAGGTGCAGGTTTGTATGGTGGGGTTAAGTTTGAAGGAAAATTTGATGCAGTGAAGGACTGAGGTTCAGGGAAAGCTCTCCTCATTCTTCAGGATCTTTTTAAAAACTTCTTTGTAAAACTGACTGTTCCTCCTGAAATCTCCAGCTCTTCTTCCACTGTGCAGGAGCTGGTGACGTAAATGAGGCTGATTTCTAGCTTCCTGGACACGTCCCTGAGCCAGCAGGACCTGGGCAGGTGGCAGGGGATAACAGCTGTGGCTCTGCAGGACAGGTACCCCCCTCTCCAGGCAGGCAAGAAGAAAGAAAAAAAAAAAGTTTAAAATGGGGGAATTCCTAGCAGTTTAATTAATCACCTATTAACTGAAACAAGTCTGCATTGATAGGAGCATTGAGGAATGAAAGTAAATAAACACAGCTCTGCTCCCCTCCCTGCAGGTGCTGCTTGTCCCTGGGGCAGGAGCCAGCAGCCAGCACCACTCCTTGTTCTTCCCACCTGTTCCTCTGGCAGAGGGTCCTCCACCCACCCCAGACCCTGGCAACCAAGAGGGGAATTCCTGGGACACAAAAGGAAGCCATCCTAGAAAGCTAAACATCCTGGGTAACAAAGGGGAAAATTTCTGTAAGACAATGTAGGAATTTCCATGTGAGGACTAGGGGCAAGTCCTTGAAAGCAAAGGGGGAAATATTTGGGGAATTTCCAGAAAGCATTGGGGGAATTTCCTACAAGGCTATAAGGGGGGGGGGATAGCCTAGAAATAAAAGGAGGAAAATTCCATGAAAGCAAGGAGGAAATTGGCCTGGGAAATTCATGAAAAGCAGAAGTGACATTGTTGAAGAAAGTAACAGTGAAATTTCCAAGAATGCAAAGGGGGAATTGCCTGGAGACGATGAATGGTATTTCTTGGGAAATAATTTCTTGCTTTCCAGTCTCAGGAAATTCCACAAACGCCAGAGGTACATGTCTAAAAAGGAGGCAGAGGAGTCCTTCAATTTTATTCAGATAGAGGGACAGACTCCACCAGGGCACACACCTGTGGGGTTTTCTCTCTCCAGGTTTCAGAGGTCACAGCCTCCTTTTATCCTGAACTCCCAGCCACATGCTGCCCTCTTCCTTTCCCCATTGCTGAGGCACTGGGAAGGCACAGCCTTCCCCAACCTCCCACCACATATCCCCCCTTGAACCTGCTGTGTTACCCCAAAGCTCAGAGCCTCAGGCTGTGCAGTCCCTTGTCTGTGTCAGGAGCTGGGCTCTGCCACAAACCTGCTGCCCAAAGCCAGCAGAGACACTGGGACCCAATTCAAACACATTAACACCCCCACCTCACCCATCAAATTGTAAAGACATCAGCTTTCCTCTCAATCTCTCAATTTGTCTTTACAAACCCTAGTTCTTATTAACTCAACCCCTTTTAACAACCTGGAACATTTGAAGCATCCCTTCCTGACTTTTCCACGGTGATCCCTGCGCCAGGTGTGGCAGGTAACTCCAGTGAATAAAGAGCCAAGGACAGTTCAGATGAGTCCCTTCAGCACCACAGGGCCGTGGCTGTGGCTGCTGCCAGCCCAGGTCTCCCATCCTTTCCTTCCAGCCCAGAACTCCAAAACTCTGGGGGATTCAGAGACCTTGTCCTGCTGTAAGGGGTGCACCTGTGTCCATCTGTCCTGGCTGCTGCCCTGAAGGCCTGGCTGGGTGGGATGGACAGCAAAGTCCAAAGGCAGCATCTCTGTGCTAACGGGGCTTCCTGTCCAACCCAAATTACCTCAGGTAACTCCAAGTGACCTCAAGTAACCTCTGGATGGACTCAGTGACTTCAAATAACCCCCAAATGAACTCAAGTAACCCCTGCAGGCACTCAATGACCTCAAGCAACCCCTCTCAGGGTCTCAATGATCTCAAGTAACCCCAAATGACCTGGCCTCAAGTAACCCCTCTTAGAGTCTCAATGACCTCAAGTAACCCCTGAATGACCTCAAGTAACCCCCAAAAAGCCCCAAGTGACCTCCAAATGACCTCAAGTAACCCCTCTTAGGGTCTCAATGACCTCAAGTAACCCCTAAATGACCTCAAGTAACCCCTGTGGGCACTCAGTGACCCCAAGTAATCCCCAAATGACCTCATGTAACCCCGAACAGGGTCTCAATGACCTCAAGTAACCCCCAAAAAGCCCCAAATGACCTCAAGTAACCCCTCTTAGGGTCTCAATGACCTCAAGTGACCCCAAATGACCTCAAGTAACCCCTGGAGGCACTCAGTGACCTCAAGTAACCCCTAAATGACCTCAAGTAACCCCAAATGACCTCAACTAACCCCCAAGTGACCCCAGGTAACCCCTCTCATGGACTGAACTCATGCCTGGAAAGGTTGACCTGGAACAGAGACCAGACAGAACAAAAGGGATAAAATAGGAATTTATTGAAAGGAATCACCTTGGGCAGTGCAGGACCCTGGCTGGGGCTGCACCCAAATCAAATCCAGGCTGGGTCCCAGTCAGGGGTTTTTACACTTTTGTAGGTTTTGGCTCATCCACACATTGGGCTCAATTGTCCAAGCACAGCCCCAGGCTGTGAAATCTCAGCCCCTTTCCCTCGCTGTTGCTGATGGTGTTTGAGTAATGATGTCCTTGATTCTCTAACTGGGAAGGGATTGCTTTGTCCAACCACCCTGTGAAGTGCTCACCCTGTGAACTTACTAACAACTAACACAAAGTTTCACAGTTACACACCAAGCAGCAGAGAACCTGAAAAATATAAAAGCTAAAACCCAAGACATCATTTCCCCCCTCTAGAGGCTTGACAAGGCCTTTACCTTGTCAAGTCTCTATTCTAAATATCGACTAATAACAGGTATTTAATAACAGATAAGTATCTAACCACAGTAAGTAACTAACAACAGATAAATACCTAATAGTAAATAAATATCTAACAATGGATAAGTATCTAATAACAGTACATCTCTAACAGTAAATATCTAGTAACAGATAAGTATCTAACAATAGTAAGTAACTAACAACAGATAAAGATCTAATAGTAAATAAGTATCTAACAATGGATAAGTATCTAATACATATCTAACAGTAAATATCTAATAATAAGTATCTAGCAGTGATTAACTAACAATAAACAATAATGAACAGTAATAAATATCTAACAGCAGTAGTGTCCTGTACAATTGGGTGTTATGCAAAGAAAAATAATCATTATCCTGAACAGTTCTTTAGGCACAGAAGAGGAATTATTTAAAGCATGTTTTCTTCTGCATCAGTCTCTGTTTTTACAGTTGCTTCAGGAGCAGAAAGGTTTCTTTACTCTGGAGTAGTGAATGCAGGGTCCTTTGCAGCAGCTGTGAGGGTGGTCAGGGTGGTCAGCAGAACCTGGAATGGTCCTTTCCCCTTGGCCTGCAGAGGATCACTGTCCCACCACTTAATCTCCACTCAGTCTCCAGGCTGGAGAGGATGTGCAAGTGTGTCCAGTCCTGTAGGTCTGGATCTAAGTCTGGAGTTTCCTCCTCCTCAAGATTCACTGTTTTCAATTCTTCAGATGTGGCTGAGCCCACACAGTCTGGAAGTTTGGGTCTTTGCTCACCTTGCTGCACAGATTCACTCTCAGGCCTCTCACGAGGCTCTGCCTGTCCTCTTCACACCGTGTGGAGCTCAGCTCCTCCTTAGGGAAGGCCTCAGTCTCCCTCACCTCCTGAGGCACTTCCAGGCAGACCCTGGGTCTCTTTGCTCCTGTGCAGTGCTTGGGGATGCTTTTTGTCCCATCCCCATCCACCTCCTCTTCACACATCTCTTCTGCTTCCATCTCCTCAGCGCAGGTTTCCCATTCTTGACTTTTGGCATGAGATCCCCTTTAAGGAGCTCTGCTGCCTCTGGGGTTGGAAGAGCATAGTCAGTGAGTCATGTCCTTCCCAGCTTTCCAAAGCTTGTAAAGCTCTGGCTGCTGCTTCCTCCCAAACACATCCATGGAGATCTTCACCGTGTCCTTCTGCCATGAGCACAGCACTGACTGCTTCCCACACTCCATCCACTGAAAAGGAGCAGAGTAGATCCAGCACAGTTAAAGCCATGATTAAAGCAGATGAGAGCTATAAGGAAAGGTTATCATGGACTCTCCAGCCTCCTGGGTCACCTTATCAAATGGAATTCAGTATTTCTGGTAAGAGATGAGAGTCATCTTGTGACAGAGAAATGCTTCACAGCTTTGGCCACTTCCTGGGAAAAAACCTTCTCAAGTCTTTCCAGCTGCTTCCCATGCTCTGGAGGGATGGAATACCATGACTTGGGCCCAAAATGCAAGTAATTCCAAATGACCTCAAGTACCCCCTACTAGGGACTCAGTGACTTCAAGTATCCCGAAATTGCTTCAAATAACCCCTCTCAGGGACTGCATGACCTCAAGTATCCCAAATGACTGTGACCCTCTGACCTCAAGCACCCCTGAGGTTCTGTACCCTGAGCTCTCAGGGGGACCCACAGCACATCATAACCAGGGGCAGGGGCAGGGATGTGAAGCAGACTCTCCCCAGCTTCCTTCCTTCCCTGGTCCCTCCATTCATTTTCTCCTCGAGGAGCTGGGTCCTCAGCAGCAGGATCTGAGCAAGCCAGAGAACTCACCTGGGAATGGTAGCCCTTCAGTTGTGCCACACACAGTCAGTAGAGTCTTAAACTGGGTTTAAAAAAAACAAAGTTGATTAATATTGTTACATAGAAAAAAGCACAAAACAGCTCAGTGGACACAAGCCAACTTACTGTTCATGCCTCATTATTCCTGGCCTCTCCTAGCCCTCAATGAAGAGAATGGGTAAAGGCAGCTGTGAAGATCACACACAGAGGTAATTCACATACACCCAGGTTCACCAATAATGGTTGGATAAAATGCACCTGCTCATCTTTCCTAGCTATCAAAAGAACATTTGAACAACTGTTCTCCCTTTGGCATAAAATTCAAATCAGACAGAGAAGTTCCCATGTCCACCAGGAAACACTTCTCAGTTCAGCAAGGGCTCTGGTGTGGTGAGCTCCTGGTACCACAGCAGATCCTGACACCCTTAACAATTCATTTCTATTGTTCTTTGTTACAAATGGCACATTGATTCCTTCCCAATCCCTTTGGTGCTGGGGCTCCCTGCACTTTTTCCCATTGGGGGTTGTAAAAACTGTGCCATTATCATTGCCTGTACCTTTACCTTTTCTTCATCCCTTCTTTTATATCTTTTATATACCTGAGATGCCTTTCTAAACAATTTCTGGAAGGGCCCACTCAGCCTCTTCTCCAGCCCCTGCTTCTGCTGCCTGTGGGCTCTTACCCCCCCCCCCAGCTGCCAAATTCTTTGCAAAATCACTTTCCTCCCAGTGACAAAAAAAATCCCCTCTTGTATCAGGCCAGGTTTGGTGACACCCTGTCTCTTACACCACATACCAAAGTCAGTCCCTGTACCTTTCACTGCCCACCAAAGCTGCATCTGTATCCTTAACTACCTCTGGCAGAATGTGCAAACCCTCTCAACTTCTCCCAAAGGACCCTCTGGAGGTATTTTGGGATCATTATCCCTGTAGTTGAGACCCTTTTTGACTTTCCTTTGTTGCCCACCCTGAGCATCCTGCCTTGTTTTACCCTGAAGCTGTACTCACCGGTGAGATTTGCCCAGACCCTCCTCAGCTTTCCCTCACTGCCCCTTCTGGGCATCCATGTCCAGTGGTCCTTTCCTGTGGAGCCTTCACGGACGGCCCTGGTCCCCTGTCCTGTTCCTGGACAGTCTCGGGTACCCCATCAGTCTCCTGGTGCTGGCCAGCGCCGAGGGGAGCTGCTCCCCAAAACCGGGTCAGGCACCTCCAGCTCCTCCTGCCCAACCCAGACGCTGGAAGGATCCTGGGTGGGTCACCAATTGTAGGGAAAATTCCACAAACTACAGAAGTTTATTACCAAAAAGGAGACAGAGGAATCCTTCAGCTTATTCAGATAGAGGGACAGACTCCACCAGGGCACACATCTGTGGGGTTTTCTCTCTGCAGGTTTCAGAGGTCACAGCCTCCTTTTATCCTGAACTCCCAGCCACATGCTGCCCTCTTCCTTTCCCCATTGCTGAGGCACTGGGAAGGCACAGCCTTCCCCAACCTCCTACCACATATCCCCCCTTGAACCTGCTGTGTTACCCCAAAGCTCAGAGCCTCAGGCTGTGCAGTCCCTTGTCTGTGTCAGGAGCTGGGCTCTGCCACAAACCTGCTGCCCAAAGCCAGCAGAGGCACTGGGACCCAATTCAAACATATTAACACCCCCACCTCACCCATCAAATTGTAAAGACATCAGCTTTCCTCTCACCTGGAAGTTACAGTTGTGGGGAAATTTCCCAGGAAAGCAGTGGAGATCCTCTAAGCAGAAGGAAAAATCGTTGACAGGCGTGGAGGACTCTAGAAAGCAACAAAGACAGTTCCCATGAAACAGCCTGCAAAGTGACTGGGAAATTTCCTGGAGAGCAATGGGGGATTTTTAAAGGAAGGAAGTGGGGAATTTCCTGGGAAACAAAAGGCAGTGTTCTGAAAACCCACGTACAATGCCTAGCAGGCAGAAGGCGAGCTCCTGGAAAGGAGAAATTTCCTCAAAAACAAGCAGCACATTGCGAAAAAAGCTGCAGTCCTATGCCTCAGCCCCACTGACCCCTCCACCCTTTGCCGGTCCTTGGGTAAGGAAGTGGAGATGCCTCTCAGGGAGTCTGGGTTGGTCTCACTGCTCCGGGCAGAGCCGGGCGGTCGCTGCGGCTGCCCTGGAGCCGCCTCCTGCCGGGACAGGCACTGGTTCCCCTTTGCCTCGGCGCCGACCGCTGCCCGCCACACTTGGGCCCTTATTGGTTTGTCATTTCTGGCAGTACGGCCCTAGCCCGCAAGCCAAGGCAGCCGGGAGAAGGATTAAAACAAACATCTGGACACAGCCCGGGGGTTTCCAGCCCCGGCCGACCCCCTGCGCTCCGGGAGCCCCACGCCCAGCTTTAGGTGGGTGTATTTATTGGGTTTGCGCTGGCTGCGCAGTGGCGCCCCGGGGCCGGAGCGTGCCGCGGGCGCTCCGGGAGCGGCAGCACCGCCCCGCGGGAGCCGGCAGTTTCACTTTCGGAAGCAACACGTGATTTCCAGGAAAACGGGAGGGCGGATAAAGAATCGGGCAGGAGGCAGCCGCCCCCGCGCCGCGGTCACCGCCCGGCGCGGCACGGACCGGCTCGGCTCTGCGCACCATGGCAGCGCCGGAGAAGGAGGGGTAAGCGCAGCCCAGCACCCCCGGGCCCCCCGGGTCGCCGTTTTGGGGTGGCCCCGGTGCCCGCGGTGACGGTGCCGCGCCCGCAGGGAAGCCCAGAAGCTGCGGTTCGGACCGTGGCTGCTGAACGCCATCAACAGCGGGAGCTACCGCGGGCTGCGCTGGCTCGACCCTGCCCACACCACCTTCCGCGTCCCCTGGAAGCACAACGCCAGAAAGGACATCACCAGCAGTGACCTGGAGGTCTTCAAGGTGGGTGGGACGAGTGTCACCTGCAGCGACGTGGAGATCCTCAGGGGTCTCCAGCAGCAGCCTTGGGGTCTTCAAGGTGGGTGGGATAGGATGGTGACCATCAGCAAGCTGAGGTCTTCAAGGCGGGTGGGATGTGGGAGCTGGTAAGGTGGGGGAAGACCAGTCATCCCTGGAAGCCTCCATGCTCATGGAGCCAGGGGCCCCGTGCTCACCTCCCCGCACCCCCAGGCCTGGGCAAAGGTCAGTGGGCGCTATGAGGAAGGCTCCGAGGACCCGGCCAAGTGGAAGACCAACTTCCGCTGTGCCCTGAGCAGCACCCACCTGTTCAGGCTGGAACACGACCATTCCAAGCGTGGTGATGATCCCCACAAGATCTTCTCCATTGTCTCAGGTGAGCCTCTCCCCATGGGGAGGGGCTGTGTTGGGTGGGGTGAGCAATCTCAGGACCTCCTATTCCAGGTACTCTCCTTTCAGCCACACTCCAGGACAGCAAGGAGGGAGATTCCAGCATCCTGAACCCTGTGGTGGCCCAGCAGGAGGGAGATTCCAGGATCTCGAATCTTGTGGTGGCCCAGCAGGTGGTACAAGAGCAGCTGCAGGTGGCACAAGAGCAGCTGCAGGTAGCTGAGTGGGCACAGCCGGCCAGGGGGTTCCCTGCTGCCACTTCACAAGCATTACTCCCAAGCTGCAGCCCTGCACCTGGCCAAAATATGGGCTGGGGGAGGCTGGTGCCCTGGGACCCACAGCAGTAAGATCCCATTCTCCTTCCCTTTCCAGCTGGAGCTCCACCCCCAAGACCTGGCATCAGTAATCACTGGCCCAGGTAAGTACTAGTCTCACAATGTTTTTGGGGGGAAGGCACCCACTGCGCTCAGCTGGGGCTGATTTTGTGGCTGTGAGACATCCTACCCATTGTGCTCCCCCTTAGAAAGCAGCGACCCCACGCAGCTCTCACTTCTGGAGGAGCTGCTGCAGCAGTGTGACATCTCTCCCCGCGACATTGTCTCACAGCCTGCATCCTGGGTGCCCGCAGGTGAGACCAGCTCTGCTCTGGGGTGCAGTGTTGGTGACTGCCTGGGTGAGTGACCCCAGCACCTGCCCACAGGTGATTTCCCTGCAGGGGACACTCCCCACCAGGACACCCTGCTCCAGCCTTATGCCAACACCAGCCAAAACAGCTGCTTCCCTGCCATGACACTTCCACAGTGGGTGGCCACAGTGGAGCAGCCCATCTACCAACAAGCAGGCCTCATGCCACCAGAGCAGACAGGTGGGTGCCTTGGGGCAGGATATGGGAATGCCACTGTGGGGTGGGAAGAGGCCAGGTGGTGCCATGGGCACCCCATGGCCGAACCCAGCCCGCTGTGTCTGGAATGGGGTGCCCGTGCCCAAACCCAGCCCGCTGTGTCTGGAATGGGGTGCCCATGCCAAACCCCTCTCCGCTGTGTCTGGAATGGGGTGCCCATGCCGAACCCCTCTCCGCTGTGTCTGGAATGGGGTGCCCATGCCGAACCCCTCTCTGCTGTGTCTGGAATGGGGTGCCCATGCCGCCCTCTCTGCCGCAGGGGCCGTGCCGCGGCCGTGCCGCCCGGCGGAGGGCGCGGTGCCCGTGCAGTACGCGGCCGAGGCGCCGCTGTTCGTGCCTGCCGCCAGCTCTGTGCCACAGCCACGGCTGCTGCGGGCTGACCCAGGTGAGGTTACTCGTTACTGAGAGCTGTCCGCTGTTGTTAGAGTCGCTAACAGCGAACGCGCTCGGGGGTGCTTTGGGGAGGGGAACATCCCAGTTGGAGGATGCGCTGCTGATCGCTCCCTGGTGCAGATGGCATCCTGGATGTCACCATCTACTACCGGGGGAAGGAGTTCCACCGGGAGGTGGTCGGAGGCAGCCACTGCCTGCTGACCTACCAGCCCGGCCTGGCCGAGGCCCCGCGGCCCTGGCACGTGGTGCCCTTCCCCAGCCCCGCCGCCGTGCCCGACGGCAAGCAGCGCCGCATCACCGAGCACCTGCTGGGCATGGCGGGGCTGCAGCTGGAGATCAGCCCCTCCAAGGTCCTCGCCACCCGCCGCGACAAGTGCAAGGTGTTCTGGGCCCTGTCCCAGCAGCTCGAAGGGGGTGAGGAGCCCCCGCCCAACCTGCTCTGCCGGGACCAGGAAACGCCCATCTTTGACTTCAACCAGTTTTGCACGGGTGGGTAGGGGTGTCACGTCCTTCCCCACATGTTGTTTCCTGCCCAGCCCCCAGGTTTGGGGTTCGTGGGAGCCAGTCCCAGGATGCTACAAGCATCCAAACCCTCCCAGCCCCTCTGTACCCCAGGCTCACCCCAAAACTGAGCCCTGCTTTGTCTCACAGAGCTGAGGGACTTCCACAGCGGCCAGAGGCGGCGATCCCCTGATTTCACCATCTACCTCTGCTTTGGGCAGGCCTTCTCCAAGGCCAAGCCTAAGGAATCCAAGCTCATCCTGGTCAAGGTGCAGTAGCCAAAACCCACCGCTAGCCCACTGCTGCCCAGGGAAGGGGAGAGACCCGTGGGGGCCAGGGGAGCTGGGATGTTGGGTGTTTGAAGAGGGGGACCCAGCTGGGTGGGAGGTGGAGGGTCTGGGTGCCTGAAGAGGGACCCCTGCTGACTGAGGCCAGTGGGATTCTGGGTGCCCAGGGATGGGGACTCCTAGGTGATGGAGAGATGATGGAGTTTCCTCAGGGGCTGGGCAGGAGGAACCTCAGGCATCAGGGAGGTGAGTGCTTGGGTGCACAAGGAGGGAGACCCTCAGTGTGCAGTGGAGATGGGGATTTGGGAGCCCTCAGGATCTGGGGCAGATGGACATCTGGATACCCAAGGAGGGGCTACCTTGGTGGCTAAGAGAGGTGGGAATTGAGTGACAGGGGAGAAGGACCCTTGGAGGCAGGAGGGGTGCATGACCAGGGAAGGAACTCTTGGGGATCAGGGAAAACATGGGGTGAGGGTGGGCCAGAGAACACTCAGGGGCTGGGTGGGATGGTGTGGAAGGCAGTGCCAAAGGACAGGGACCCTCAGGGGATGGGGGAGACAAAGGGTGCCCCAGACATCTCCTCCCTGCACTCCAGGAGGACAGGGCCATGCAGGCTGCTGCAGCCATATCAGGCAGCTGCCCCTAACCCCCATGTTTTGCCACTGGGCAGCTGGTGCCCAAGGTCTGTGAGGTCTACTACGAGCAGGTGCTGCAGGCAGGAGCCTCCTCCCTGGACAGCCACACCATCAGCCTGCAGCTCTCCAACTCCTTGGACCTCATGGAGCTCATTGAGCAGTACAACATGCAGCTGGGCTGACCCCACTGCCCTGCTCCCCATGGCTCTGGCACAGGCAGCAGGACCCAGCAGGACCACTGCATGCCAGGCTCTGCAAACCAGCACCCCCCAGCCCAAGGACAGCTTCACCCAAGGAGCTCACACATTGCTTTTCCCCTCTGTCAGCTCCGGAGCTCACACATTGCTTTTCCCCTCTGTCAGCTTCTAGTGTGTGTTTTTGTGGAAGGTGGTAATCTACTGATTTCTTTTCTGAATTTTTACAGGTTAAAATATATATGTATAGAAATGTAGTTCTCTCTTGCTGCTGTTGTCTGAATATCTGCCTCTGCTATCAGTCTGAAATCTTCACCCTGACTTCTATCCCCAAAACCACAGTGGTGTGTGCTCAGCCTTGTCTCAGCAAAGTCCCTGCTGGCAGGAGCAGGCTGGTATCAGAAAGTTTTATCAGCGCCTTTTTCCCCTTAAATTTAAGTAGGTGAGATGACTTCCCAGTGTGAAGGGATGCATTTATCAATGCATTTATTGACATGCATTAAGGCTGCAAACATGACTTGCAAGCAGAATGTGTTGAGGGCAGCTTGGCTTGGGCTAAACAAAAGTAATTCTTTGTTGAGAACTGGCCCAGAGTTACTCACTGGAGATGTTCTGGAAAAATAAGGCAGTAACTACAACATGAAACACCCAGACCACCAGCTCACAGGTGCAGAAGTGGTATGTCAGGGAGGAGTGTGGCAACCAGAGGACTGCCTGAAGATGGGGTGTGCCCTCCCCAGGCTGAAAACAACTGCCCCCCCTCATTTCAGTAGCCTGACCATCACTGTTGGTCCCTGGGAGGAGAGGTAGCAGTGTCCTTACCTGCCTAGTGACCTGGATGCTGCTGGGCCCAAAGGTGGTGGTCCCATAGCTTGTCACATAATAGTGAGCAGAGGGCTGTGCTGGGGGCTCCTCCAGAGGCTTGGGTACTGTGGGAATGGGACACCCTTAGCACCTCAGCTCCATGAAACTCTCAGCCCCCTTTCCCCTGAGCACAGTTGCAGCACAGACTCGGGACACTGGGCTCACCTTTGGGCAGGAGCAGCTCTGCATCAAAACGGTGCCCACACGTCCCACAGGTTTTAACGTCTTCCTTTGTCCTGTGGAGGGAAAAAACCCAGGAAGGAAGGAGCTGCCCTCAGCACTTCCCCTGGAATGTGATGCCAAGGCAATGGAAGAGGCTTGCTCTTCCCACCCTGACCTGGGGCGCAGGTGCTGGTGGGACAGCCGCTGCCCTCCCAGGTGCCTGAGCACCTTCAGCTCTTCATGAGACAGGGACATGTGGGCACATGTCCAGAGTGAACACAGAATGTCCAGAGTGAACATGATGTGCCTGAGCCCGAGTCTCAGCTTCTTCACCTTTCCCTCCATGCTCCAGTTCCCCACACCAGTGAGTGCTCACACCACATGGACACGAGCTGCTGTGGTGGGAGAAGGGCACTGTAGTGCCTGGTGAGTTCCATGACTAATTTCACGTGGCTTTTAGAGGCTGGCCAGCTGCAGCAGCACCGAGTGACCGCCCAGCTCCCTCCCTTGCCCAGGGGCACAGTGTGTACGTACGTGGCCCCTGTGCCGTCCATGTCCGGCCAGAGCAGCTCCGCGGGACAGCCGGGCGTTCGGCACGGAGACTTCACGCACACGTGCAGCCCTGGCCACTCCTCTGCCAGCTTCTGGGTGATGAGCACCACTGCCACCAGGAAGTCCCAGGCAAACTGGAACCCTTCCAAGCAAAAGGACAATGTCTGGCTTTCTCACAGCCCCCAGCCACAGCAGCCCAGGAGATTCTGCTGTGACCCATACATCACTTCCAGCCCACAGCCTCACCTGTCAGACCAGCTCCATTCCTCCAGTTAACCTAACCTCCATAAGGAATTTAAGGTATGTTGGAAGAGCTCCCCAGCTTGGGTGGCCCTTTTACTTATCACTTGAGGACCCAGCCTTAGACTCTGCTGGGGCCTTCTGGGGAAGGAGGATCTATTTGCTTCATTACAAGAATGAAAACTTGACTTTCCACTTCCATGTGATATCTCTAGAGGAGTCCTGAACAGAATTGCATGAAGAAAGGGGAAACCTCTAAGTGGACTGCTGGTGGACCCAGGCCAGACTAGGACAAGTGGCAGAGGCTTCTTGGGACTTTTCCCATAGGGCTGGAGGTGGCAGGGGCAGAGCTAAGGAGAGACATGAAATATGAACCAGGGATCTTACCTGTCCTTTCTGATGGCTTTCTGCAGCGGAGCTCCAGGTAGCTGTAGGCCCTCTGGTTATTCTCTTTGATCAGCAGAGGTTTGCCATTGCATACAAGCAGGCAGGTCACCTTGGCCACCCAGTGAGTGGAATAGAAGGAGCAAGACTTCACCAGGAACCTGCAAGGAGATTGCCCACTTTTCTCCTAGCTTATCCCTAATGCTGGGAGAAAGCTGGCACCAGATGGACTTGAAAATATGAACTGAATTTCAGAAAGAACAGACACCAAATGAGGACCTTCTCTACTGAAAGCTCAAGCAGCAGTAGCAGCCTCTTAAACTCAGAGATCCTTCCAGAGTTGGCCATCTTGTCCTGGTTTTGTCTGGGATGGAGTTAATTTTCTTCCTAGTTGCTGGTACAGTTCTGTGCTTTGGATTTAGGATGAGAATGATGTGGATAACACACTGATGTTTTAGTTGCTGCTGAGCAGGGCTTACATCGAGTCAAGGATTTTTCAGATTCTCAGGCTGCTCTGCCAGTCAGGGGGGTTGGGAGGGCACAAGAAGCTGGGAGGGGACAGCCAGGACAGCTGACCCCAAATGACCAAAGGGTTATCCCATACCCAGTGGCATCACACTCAGCATATAAACGTAGGGGAGAGCTGGCTGGGGGACCATTGCCTGGGAACAGGCTGGGCATGAGCTGGTCGGTGCTGAGCAATTGTTTTTTATTTGCATCACGTGTCCGTCTTGGTTTTTTTTTCCTTCTTTGCTGATTTCCTTTTCCTTACAATAGTATTATCATCGCTATTGTTGTATTATAATTCTAATTTATTTCAACTACTAAACTGTCTTTATCTCAACATATGAGTTTTCTCACTTTCCTGATTCTCTCCCCAGTCCAGCTAGGGAGAGTGAGAGAGTGGCTCTGTGGTATTTGGTTGCTGGTTGGGGTTTAACCACACCACCATCAGATAAAACTCTAGACACAAGTCCAGAAAAGCAGGAGTAGTTCCAAAAACTGGTACAGTTCCAACCCCCATAGAAACTAGAACATTCTTGGGTGAGGCTGTGACCTCTGCCTGCCTGGATGGGCACAGATTAGCCAAACACCTCTTCAGATGAAAGGTAAGCCAGAAGGAGCGTGGTCTTTGCTCACATCCAGGCAGTGAACATCACAAGGGGTTCACCCAGGGCCCCACACATGTGTGGTGCAGCTGAGAAGCCACCCTGGTATCCTGACCTGGATATCCCATCCTATCCTGGCCTCAGCAGGTACAGTCCCGACAGCCAAGGGCTTGCTGAGAGTCCCCCTGGCACTGCACCGAGCAAATTCAATCCCACAGCCTCACTGATGGCCAGAAACCAGTGCTTACCTCTGGAAGAAGCCCTCAGGTATTTCGGGTGAGAAGTAGGCACGGATGTGGAGGTCCTCAGGGTGGTCTCCTCCCCACACCTCAGACACTTCCTCTGTCTGGTTCAGATAGGTTGGGAACAAGTACCAGGACTCGCCTTGGCCCCGTGTTGTCTCCCATGGCTCCCCAGGCACAAACTCCCTGGCCTGGGGGTTGAGTGCTTCAGTGTGCTTCACCTCCAGGCAGAGCTCAAAGTGCTCCAGGAGGCTGAGGAGCTTCCCTCTCCCTCTGTGAGGCCTGTGTCCCATGATTTCCTCAAAGACATGCCACATCCCTTCCGAGCAGAGCTGGTGCTTCACCAAGGCTCGCACAGCCTGGTGGCACAGCATGGCCTTTGCCCTGAAGGTGCAGACCCAGCTGGCCCTGTCCCTGAGGGTGGCACGCTCCCCGATCAGCGTCTCCGCAGGGATGCTCTCCAGCTGCTGCGCCAGGCGGTGCCGCACCAGCAGCTGCACAGGGACAAAGGAGACGTCAGGTGCCAGCGAGAGGAGCCCAGCAAAGCTGCAGAGATGGCCCTGACCCCCACGCTCACCTTGAACATGGTTATTAGGAATGTGGGCTGCAGGAAGACGGTGCTCTCCAAGGGCTTGATTTCCTCATACCACACGACGAGCCCAATGCGGTGCAGGTACCGCAGGATGTCCTGCAGGAGCTCTCTGCCCAGGCTGGCCAGGTGCTCACGCTGGGACAGCTTGCTGACTAAGTACTGGAGGTCCATCATGCCTAGAGGGACATGCAGGAGCTCAGCATGCATCTATCAGACACAGCACTCCAAGGCAGATGCTTCAGAGAGCCAGCAAACACCAGCAGCACCCCACGGCACCTGTGCCATCCCTGAGAAGTAGCTGGGATCAGAGTGATGCTCAGTGACTGTGACCAAAAGTGTTCTGCCTCTCCTCAGATGTCCAAGTGCCACCCTGAAGCTCCCACAGCCTTGCCACAGAAGTGCCAACAACCTGCCAGGACTTTCTGAAAAACGAGGCTAACTCTGGGGGTTTTTATTATTGTTTGAGGAAGCAGGTTTGTGTCCAGCCAGAAAACCTCAGATTGCCAGTTAAACCTCAGACTGTCATTCAGCAGTGCAGAGAGACAGGCAACAAATCTGGCTTAACTCCAGAAAGAAAAGCATTTGCTCCTTGTTCTCTAATCCTACAGTAGCCAGAGATGTCACTGGGAACTGGTGGTGCTTTAGGTATATGAGCAAGGGGCTGGAGCTGCCTGCTAGTCCTGCTAAGTCACAGGACACATGGAAAAAGGGTCTAGGGAAGGATAGGGGCCATTAAATAAAGTTAGCAGGATGCAGATTTCAAAACCACTTAGTTGCATTAAAGCTGTGGAGCTCCTTCCTGCAAGATGTGTTTAATTTCTTATACAGGGAAGAGGGGAGAAATAAAAACATCACTGGAAAGCAAGGCCTTCAGCAGTGACCCCACTGGCACACAAACAGGACCAAGCACTGGAGAGCCCATGCCCAACCCAGGGGAGCTCTGGAGAGAGCCTGGGACAGAAGCCCCTCTCAGTGAGGCATGGCGGGGTGCCAGGGCACTCACCATGGCCTGCCACCTCCTCACTCTGGGCAATATCCACGATGGCAGCTTCCACCTGCCTGTAGACGGGTGGCAGCACCCGGATAACCTCGGGGAAGAGCTCCTCCTTCTTCACATGCTGCAAAATGGTGGCCTCGAGCTTTTTGATGTCACAGTGATCCGTGCAGTTGACAGGAACTAAGTTTAAGATCTGGAAAAGAGGAAGCACATACCTGACAAGAGCACATCCAGAGGAGTTTTCTAGCCTGTGAGGTAAAGGAAGGACCTGATGCCCATGAGGTCACCCAGGGTGAGACACACCACTGGCTCAGCTTCAGAGGGCACCCCCTTCACACCTCTGCTCTGCAGCAGCTCCTGAAAATCACCTGGTGATGGTAAATGACCCCTCACACTCCTCCTCAGGCACTTGCTACAAGCCACAGGAGAAGATGCCCGTCACCTACCAGGGACAAGGACCCTGCAGGTCACAGCCAGGGGTTACCACACCCACTCCAGCCTAGGGAGAGGCTGCAGTAGTGGCCTGATGCATTTGCACCAGGTCACCTTAGCCAGTAGCACACTGGGCTGCCAGAGACAGCAGGTCTCAGCCAGCCAGAACCCAGGATAATTTCAGCCCTACAGTTAGTGTGCAGCTCTCCATCTCCTTCAGCTTCTCCCACTGGTCCACATAAAACTTGGGCTCCTCGCTGCTCTCCAGGTTGTTGATGAAGTGAGCGAGGTTGCTTTTTCTCTCTGCCAGCATGGCTGTGATCCTGGCCATGATGTCTTGTGTCTTCTCTGCTACCTCCTGCTCCTGGCAGCAGTCCACATGGGTTCCCACAGGAAGCACCACCGAGTTTGGGACTCGCATGAACAGGTTTTTGATCCAGAAACCAACAAGCTCCTTGAAAGTTTTGTCGTTAGTTTGGTACCTGGGAAGGGAGAAAAAGAAAATCCCAAATTCATATCTTACCCTCTGGATCTCCAGCCAACTTCCACAAGTACAGGCCTGAACACATACTCCGTGCTGTCCCAGGAGCTCACTGGACAAGAGCTCAGATCTCAGAAGCTGACATGGGCTGTATCCAAGCTCATCCTTCAGTTCCTCTTCCTTAAGCTATGGGGTGTAGCAGAGTCAAACCCTGCTGTGGATAAGAGCATCCCTCTGTAGCACCAAATCCAAGACAAGGATGCTCCTTCCTTGTTCAAGGAAAATCACAGGATACAGGAGGGATCACAGGGATTTGCTTCTTACAGAAAACAAGTCCATTTAGAAGGGGTTCAAATGTCACGTAAGGAGTTGATGCTTATTCAACCCCTCCAAACAGAGGCCTTTGGCAAGGTGATGACAGAGCTGGTGGATTAAAAGGTTGATCTGCAAAAAGGGGGAGAAGGAGAGCCAGCTGTGCCAATGGTGAGAAGACCAAGCCTCAAGGTCCAATGGAAATGGTGTGAATTTTTGCAGTGCAAAGTTTCCCCAGCTCCCTTTTTAGTTTCCCTGCTCCACCTGGAACCCAAACCAGCCCAGAACTTACATGTGAAGATTGATGACAAGGATGACGAGCGCCTGTGGGGTGATGAACACGTGGTGAGTCATGTAGTATTCCAGCTGGCCAGCAAAGTCCCAGAAGAGAAACGTGAAGTCCTCGATCTGGAACTTACTGATCTCTATCCCAACTGTTCGCTCTTCCTTGGGCACCAGTTTGGATTGCCCTTGCTTCAGGCTCCTGCAGATGGTGGACTTCCCTGCCAGGGAGGCCCCCAGGAACATGGTCTTGACCCTCTTGTCCTCCTGCCCCAAGCCATGCTGAAGCTGGCTGAAGTAATTCCGGATCTGCTGAATGCCACCAGCACACACTTCCCCGGGCGGCTCCCGGAGGGGGTTCCCTCCGGCCTTACACATTCTCAGGGACTGCCCCTGGAAGAGCTCCCTGGGGAGCTGGCGAAGGGCGTTGTTCTGCACGTGGAGCTCCTGCAAGCGCGCCAGCTGCAGCACCGGCTGCGGGAAGGCGCGGAACAGGTTGTTGGAGATGTTGAGGTACTGCAGGCTGCCTCGACAAGCTGCCAGGTCCCTGGGGAGGGCACAGAGACGGTTGTTGTTCAGCCGCAGGTGTTTCAGCCTGGGCAGACGGGAGAAAATTCCCTCTGGAATGGTCCGGATTTGGTTCTGATTCAGCTCAAGCCTCTCCAAACAGACCAGGCTCTGGATTTCATTGGGAAAGTCCACAAACTCATTCTTGGACAGTATCAGCTTCTTGAGGTTGCAAAGCTTAGAAATGCCGGTGATGGTCCTGAGCTTGTTCCTGTCGAGGTCAAGGCTGTCCAGCATGGAATTGCTCAGGACTGCAGGAGGGAGCACACGCAGCCTCTGGGTAGAGAGATTCACTTCTTGCAATCTGTCCTCCTGCTCCTGACCTGGACACATGGGACAGGGAAGGTGGTTAAAAGAGACCTTGACTCTTTGGAATTGCAGACCATTTTCTCTTTTTTTATGCATGACTTTGGGTAACTTTGGCCAGCAAGGAAAAGCAGAGAAGCTGGTTGAACAGTGCAACCACAATCACTGCTTGAATGGCTCCTGTGTCCTCTCAAGAGGATCTTGGCTGGGACTGAAGATGTAGGAACAGTTCCCACCAGATGTTGACCTGCAGCCCAAGTATCACATGAACAATTTGCTGTCATGCTTTGAGCCCTGCAAGAGCTGCAGCCACAGATGCATCTACCCAAAACTGGGAGTTTTCCAACCCCAGCCACGGGCTGCGGGGGCAGAGCTGATGCCAGGACAGCTGCTCCCTAAATAACTTGCCCAGCCCACTTGCAGCTCTTGACCACAGCTAGGGGGATGCACTGAGGCCAGGGCCAGCGAGTTCAGACACTTCCTTTTTCACATCCTCCCCCCTCCAGATGCCGCTGTGATTCTCTGCAGGGATGCTCCCAGCCCTGGGAGGCTGGGGAAATAACGCAGGGATGGTGGGCTTCCCCGAAGGACAGGGCACACAGGCAGGGACTCAGTGATGGCTGAGAACATCCCCAAATAGAGGGTGTTTAGAGAAGAGAGATTCGCAGGTGAGGAGGTGCCAGCAGGATGGGAATCACACGATACCAGAGCAAAACATGGTTAATTTGCTTTTCTCTCCCTCGTTTCACTTCCTCCCGTGACGCCAAGCATGGCATCCCCTTATGCAATGCACCCAGCTCAGGACTGACTCATCATCGTTTCTCAGCATCACCACTGAAATGTGGGACATGCTCCAAGCCCAGCAGAAAGCAAGCCTTCACCCTCTCCCAAACACCCAGCCTCTCCTCAGGGAGAGCCAAAGAACTCCCACCAGCACTGAGCCAGAGCAGCAAGGAGCCAGGGCAGCTACTCACAGGCTCTGGGCTGGGCCATGGCCCTGCAGCACGGCACCAGCTGGATCCTCCGGGCACTGCCTCCCCCTCTCGGTTCCTCCTCTGGTGTCACTCCCACTCCCGACCTCTGCCAGGGAACCCCACCCTCTCTTTCTCCATCCAACCTCAGAGCAGCTCTCAAGAGCCCGAGCACCTCTGGACAGATGTCCCAAAAGCAGTACTGGAGGTCACCCATGAGACAAACATGGGGACAGATTAGGTTCCAAGGCAAATTCCTGGTGCAGCATCCCTCCCTGCCTGTGCTGGACGAGCTTTTGGCATCACCACTCTTGCACAGGAATGAAAGACACTAAAAAGAGGCTCTACTGTTACCAAACCTGCATGTATTAAACAAGATTTCTTCCCTTAAACAGGCAGCAGCATCTGATCCAAGAAGGTCAACCAGAAAGGGAAAAAAAAAAAAAAAGAAAAAAGCAGTATAAAATAGTATACACAGTATACTAGAAAAACTGTTTTCTAGAACATGCCAGAAGAGGCATTTGTAGGTATGTTTCTCATTGCCTTTCCAGCTTACAATTTGATAATCTAATTTTAATGGCACACAGAATGAAAGCAGCAGCATTCTTGCTCATGTAACTTCAGCAGAAAGCACAAGCAGAAGGTGCAGTTTTCAGTCTCAGCACTCCCCAGGCAATAGCAGGTGCAGAGGTAACAAATTTAACGGGCCTTGCAGTGCAGGCACTCCTAATACACCCTGCATCAGGCTGTTATCTTTACTGCCAGCTCAAGGGTAGCATTAAACAAGAATTTAAAGTACTGAAACAGCCTGAGGAATGAAACACAGACGCTGTCCTCCTGGTAAAGAGTGCAGTTGCTTCTATTATTTGGTCAAGCCTTGTTCTTCACACCACCTACCCTTTTTTACTCATACAGTCAGATTATGGCAGAATTGCTCCTCTGAGATACTCAGAGGTGTCCAATTTCCAGCCTAAGTGTATACACAACTAGATCACATTCTCTCATTCTTGTGCTAACAGTGCCATTCAAGTTTCTGAATTTTTATTTTGTCAAGAATTCTATCAGCAATGTTTGTATTTACAACTCCTGCACCCATGTTACAGGTATATATTCTAGCTATAAGTTTAGCTTGAAACTATACCTTCTCTGCCAGCTGTTCTTCTGCAGTCAGTACTGTGTCTTTTCCAAAAGTCTTCAAAGCAACTCCAAACTTATCACTTCCTTATTGTCCATCTAGGTTGCACTTCCAAAGAGGAAGCATACTGAACCAAGGAAGATTAACTCCAAAGTGCTCAGGATTCATCCATAAACACCCCCCCAGCACAGTGAGTGACAGGAATGAAGCATTGTGCCTGTCCATACACTAGTGGTGTATAGACTTGTTTTGTTTAAATAGTAAAAAAAATAAACTCTCCAAATCAGTTCCTGTGCAGGGAAAGCCAGTTTCTGATTTGTAACTTACTGGTTTTCTCTTCAATTTCTCTGTGAAACATCGCCTCCCTAGCAGGATTCGATGGGGAATGATTCAAGTCAGGTTCAAGGGTGCTGAATATCATTTAAGGGCTGTATTTCAGACGATCACTTAAAGACCTGTTGCTCTGTAGTACCTGCAGGCAAGGAGTTTTGCCAAAGCAATCAAGATGAAGTCAGAATGTGTGCTGGCCTCCTTTGATTCTTGCTAGGAAGACCAGCTCTTCTGCAGAGGAGGCAGGACAATTAGTAATCCAACTCCAACCCTCTTCCACAAACACAGTATTCCTTATGCAAGAGCCAAGCATGAAGGTTTACACAGAACAGCCAGGCCAAGAGGCAGATGCAAGACAAACAAATGACACCTGCTATAGGACAAAAACCTTTCAAAATAACTTTATAAACTCTGTCACATTTCTGCTTTGTACATCAGTTCAACCTTATCCTTTGAACTTGTTACAGAAAATTGACAATGCTTGCTTTTTGTTTCATTTTTTCCTGAAAGGCAGACACAAAACCAGCCATCAGTGCATTATTTACACAAGTGCAACACAATCTCCCACCCCAAAATTAATTTTTTTCACTAACAAGGTACTTCCAACAGAATGTAAATAAACACCACAGCTTGAGCTGTGTTTCTGAAGTCCGTTTACAAAGGTCAGCTCATTTCTGCAATCCCCAATGCCAGAGCAAGCAAAGCTTTGCTCACCATCCAACAGGCTAAAAATACAACATTTCAAGTATTAAATCAGATATTTCTAAAGACAATCTGGATTTTGATAAATAAACACATGGGAAACAGTATACAGCTCTCAATATACTGTATGAAAAGTGGTGTCCAGTCTCAAACTTTAGCAAGACAAGTGCACAGCCCAAAAATGTGATCAAAGAAACCCTGAAAACTGCAGCAATCCAGGAGTTCCAAACATTAATCTCTTCAGTGTTTTCCCTTGAATCACTCTGCTGGTCTGAGGCATTTGATTGTTATGGAGTTCTATAGCTGTAGGTAATCAAAAAAATCCTAAATTCATTCCCATATGGAAACAATTCAAGAGAAGGTTCCACAGATAAAGTCTATCATCATCTTGTTTCTCTGCACTCTGCTTACAATGAGGTGCAACTGCAGGAGTTATTCCCATAGTGTCCACAGCCAGGACAAGTTCAGTCCAAGTCACGCTGGCTGTGGCTGGCTCTCAGTTTTCCACTTCATGTGTGTCTTCACCATCAGTTTTCTTATGTTTCCTCATGTGTTTGTATTTTTCCACATATGCCTTCACCAGGTTAGCCACCTTCATAGGGTTGATCTCTCCACTTTTGCTGTGGCAGATCTGCAGGGCATCAGAAAGGGCATTTGGTCAATGACAGGCAAGTGGCAGAGAGGCCCTAAGCTGTCCAGGGGAGCCAACTCCTGCACAGACCCCCAAGGGTCATAGCAGGGTACATAAAGCAGAAAACAAATACAAGAGTAGTATTTTCCTTCAAGCATTCCAGAAATGGCCCAGAGCTTATCTACAGAGCACCAACTAATGCAGAAGCATCTCAAAGCGAAATTACTCATTTTTACTACAGGCTTTTCAACCCATCCATCCAATTTTACATAACACACGGTAAGCAAGGAAGTGTTGATATCCCCTTTTTGGGATATTTTGGAGGAAGCAATGCTCAGATTAAAAGAACTGGCAGTTTTGAGAACTCATTTTGAGATGGGGAGAAAGAACAGACCCTACACAAGTTACTTTATCTCTCTTCAGAGAGAAGTGCACAGTGACTTCAGTAACAATGGGCACTGCTCAGCTCTCTTGCAAACACTTATGGTTTGGATGGGTCACGGGAAGATGTGAAATTGCAGCCATTACCTTGGGAATTTTTATTTATGATGGAATGTCTCAGTGATAGCAAGAATGCAGAGCAGGGAGAAAATACTGTTCTCTGAGGTATCAATTAACTGCCTTGACCACAAGAGCATTACTTCCCCTCACAAGACAACATTTACTTGCTGACTGCATCTTTCGTAGCCATGATCTACTCAGCACTAAGATTTGAGACAAAAGTCAGAGTCAGCAAAATTGCAACACCCTCTTGCAAGGTCCAGGGACACCACAGATGCTTAAGGACCTAATGCACAAAGTATTTTCTCACATTATCAGAAACAGAATTCTGGCTGAAGGTCCTAGTGAGGCGGATTTGACCTTCCTCCCCCAGGGCAGATACCATGTAACATTTCAGCTCAGGCAACTGAAGCTTTGCAATGTTCTTGCCCGCTGAAAACATGACCTCATTAAAGGAACAGACTGACAGCTCTCATCAATGGCACCAATCAGTCTTGCTTAAAGCAACTACTGCTTCACCACAGAACTGCAGAGTATGAGTCAGGGTACAAAGACCTGCTAGCCCAGTTATGGCATGCAATTGCTGAAATGACAGTGCAATCTAAAGTACTGTCACTAATGCAATGCCCTGCCCAGCTCCCCCTCTCCACCTCCTTCCACTGGGCCCTCACCTTTTGCACTGCTTTCCGAAGGATGCTCTTGTACTCCTCCTTTGTAATCTCCCTCTTCTGGTAAAAAGGTTTGATGGCAAGTTTCACTTCTTCCACAGCCCTTTCCTGCATGTGAAGCTTCTTCATGTACTGCACAGGAAAGAGAACTTCATTACTTTGAGCTGTCTTGGGAATGGTTTCTGAACCTGTTTTTCTTAGAAAAGCTAAACCAACGAAAATTCTCATTTCACAATTTCAACAACCTAAGTAATCACCTCAAAGTGATTTCCTTTACTGTCAATTACTGTCTTGAAATAAGTATCAGTTTGCGATATGAGGAGCCCTTGCCTTATGTAACATTTATTCTGTGTCTTAAAAAATGTGTTTTAAGCAAATGACTACAACATGGACTTCCTGATTTTAGTCTCCTCCTTCCCTTCCAACAGCTCTGAAGTAAACACACATCCAACAAAAGGCATCAGATTCTAAAAGCAGCAAACCATAACTGTGAATATAAAGCTTCAGGCAGCTCTAAAGACAATCTGAAAGTTGCAGAGTTGCCTATGAAGTAATGATTACAGGTGACACCAAAACAAGTTCATAAAAACTGCTGCTCATAAATGGAGGCTAAGTGGGAAATGCATCTTACTGTTTGGTTTTATAGTATGAAGCAAAATAATGGGCTAAGTTGTTTTTAATTCTTGTGTTAGCATCCACTGTGCCTAGAGCAGATGGTCTATGCAGCACATCCAAAACTCAGCAGTAAGGGACTTGCACTGAAAGATCTCCAAAGTGCTACTATCTCTGCGTTTTCAGTACTGATAAGCAACAAGATAAAACCCTACCTCTCTATAGGACTGTTATGAGAATTTACATTAATTTCAAAGCTGGAGGGGAAACAAGAAATCCAGGTGTTTAGAGAAACTTGGACACTGTGGTTTCTGGAAAGTCCCTTCCAAATACTCATGCAAGAAAGTTTCAGAACTTTAAGAATGTATTTCAGATGTTTTAATCCCTCTCTGTCCTACTGTGATGAACCAATAGAACGCAGATCTCTGAAATAAATCCCAAATAAATTCAAAGAGAGGACTGCCTGCCGCTCCTGGGTTAGCAGAGTCAGTCACCAAAACCAGCAAGGCTGCAAAAATACAGTACAGAAAGTCTAAAAATCCCCCAAATTAAAAAGTTCAAATAAACAGCTCATTACTTTTATGCATTCACTCACTTCCTCGTTTTTTGTTCTATCCACTGCAGGTTTGGGTGTTTTGATCTTCTCCTCCGCACTTCCAACAGAAGCAGCCTGGATCCCTGGCTCAGATGCTGTGGCCAGGCTGCCTGGCTCTGGGGTGAGGCTCTGTCCTGCCACGCAGCCAAGGGCTGGAAGACTTCCCTGCATGATGAACTGGACCGTGGGCTGGCTCACCGGGGCGTAGGGGGGCAGGCTGGAGGGCAGGGCTGGCGCCAGAGGGATGTTCTGACAGTACACCTGTGAAACAGACACCACTCTGTACACCCTTGTGCTCACAAGACACAACGTCAGAGCACCTTTTATCCACCAGGAGCTACCACCAGCCCCAATGCCCTCTTAACTGGTGGACAGCACAGACTGATAGCTCAGAACAAGGCTACCAAGCCAACATTTACAGACTGATGACAGTCAGAAACAAGCCCTCAGCTTCTCAGGCAGCACCACCTTTCTGCAAGCTACTGCTGAAAGCAGAAGCTGCATGTACAGAGCAGAATTAAAAAATAATACATTTTTTCAATTGTAAGGAGCACCTGAGAGATTAAACGATTGGAGGACTGCTGAGGTGTATGGGCTACATGAAATGTACCACAGGCAGAGGAAGGCAAACTGCCATGAGAGGAGGGTGTTGCACAACGAGGGCACAGATGAGATGGGATGCCTTCCAGGACACTTGGGTGCTGGAATAGGAACCAACCTGAGAGGAATCTAGATCAGGAAACATAGGCTCAGGAATCATGTAATTGGTTGGAGGAGGCTCATTTAACTGCACCTGATTTAACGTTTGGTTCAAGTCCTCTGCTTTCCAGGTCCCTTCTTTTGCTCGCTGAAGTTTGTAAAACGGCATTCCTAGGTATCCCAAGAGAAGGAAAAGAAACATCTTAAGAACAAAATAATCTAAGATCCAAACCCAATTATATTTTAAAAATTAAAATAAAAAGCATCTAACAAAAGAAACTTGCTATTAAAGGATTTTTTTAGCAGTCATTTGTATTTTAAAGTTTCTGATAATAGAGATCTGCTCATTCCCTTGAGCAATTGCTTTCAACCAGGTTTATCTGGTGAGAGTAACCAACAAGAAAAACACAGGCAACTCTGTCAACACAAATAGCACAGGTTCCCAAGCCAAACTATTTCTGGCAGCTTTGGTTTAGCAGCATTCACAGGAATGAGCTACAGAGACTCGTCACGCTCCTTGGTTTTGAGAAACATTTATAAATTCTGAAGGCAAAGCAGCCATTCTAGTTCAGTGCAGAAAGGGTGGAACATGGGCTGCCAGTTCAGAGATGGGGTTGTTGCATGCACTTCATGAGCAAACAAGCTGCCACTGGCTGAGCTGTGCTGACAGCACGTCCTCTCCAATTCATTAACACAACTCACCTTGTGATTTCAACCAGTGCAAAATGCCAGCTCTCAGGATTGCAACCACAGCATCATCCCAGCTCAGATGACACAGCTCTTACACTACAACCAGGTTTGGCCAGGCACCAAAATCCTAAACCTTATACAGTCTGTTTCAACTGCTGTTTGCTTTCCAAAAAGACTTACTTGGAGCTTTTCCAGCAGACAACGTGCTGCTTTCCTCCTCTTGAAGATTCCAGGTAACTCTTTTCACTGGTGCTTTTGATTTCAAGGCAGGACCCTGAGGTACCACTTCCAGTTCAGGCTTAGTGAAATTACTTGTATTTTCATTTGAGACAAGGCACTCCTCCTTAACCTCCCTCACACAATCTGCAACTTTGCTTTTGGATGAGCTTTGAATCGGTGCAGCCTCAGCTGGAACGTGCATGATAACTTCCTTCTTTGGGGGTTGTTCCATCAGAGATGGACATAATGCAGTATTTTCTATTTTAACCGTAATCTCTAGGTTTGTATTGCTACAACTACCGAGCACTGCTGCATCAGTACTATTCATTAAGTCTGTTTCAGCAAAAGAATCCACATCGCCAATTGGGGGACAAATGTTTGTGATCTCTGGCACAGGGAATGCAGTTTCACTGCTCACATCCTGACAAATGGGCTCTACCTTTATAGTTTCTTGGACCTCTCTCAGCTGAACTGGGGTCTCAGTCTGTTTTTCCTCAAGTCTGATATTTGGTTGGATGGTTATGGAAAGCCCTTCTAGTACTAGCTCCTCTTTCGGCTCTTGTTTTAGAGAACGGGGTTGCTCCAAACACCTAGTCACATTTTCAGCTGGAGGCTTTTGATCCTTTTCAGGTGCAGGAGGAAGCAGGGTCTCTTTTGATCTGTGTTTCCTTTCTTTGGAACGTGATCGGGATCGCTGTCTTTTTTCCTTCGATTTGCTGCTTTTGTGCTCCCAAGATCGAGACGCAGACCGAGAGCGAGATCTCCGCTTTCTCCTCTCATGCGATCTGGATCTGGATCTCTTTCTGTCCCTTGACTTCAAACTACTTTCTTTATCATACCTCTCATAGCTTTTGTCCCTCCTGTGCTTCCGTCTTTTAGTCCTCTCAGTGCTGTTCGACCGGGAGCGATCCCTCCGCCTTGATCTTGAGCGAGACCGTCTTTTCTTTTTCCTATTTTCATAAAAATCAGAAGGACTTCCAGGACTACCTGAACGTGACCTAGATTTCCTTCTGTCCCTAGACCAAGAAGTTTTTGCCTTTTTATCCTTGGTTTTATCCTTGGTTTTCTTTTTTTTAGATCGCTCATGACTGCTAGAACGGTCAGTAGAAGACCGCCTGCTCTTGGATTTTAACGCGTGTGTTTTGCTGTGCTCTTCCCCACCTGACCAAGAGGTAGATCTGGAGCTTCGGTCCCTTGAGTGTGCTCTATCTCTTGACCCTGAACGTGATCTCTTATGCTCTTTGACAAGTGTTTTCTTCCTTTTCACCTTCTTCTTGCTTCGGGAGCTGGAGTTTGAACAGGATCTGGAACGTGATCGCCTCTCTGCTTGTTCTACCTGTTGGACTTTCTGCTGCCCATCACTCTTTGAGGGACTATCTGGTTCTATTTTCACATTAATACTAGGTCTAATCAATTCCTCAGCATTAAAGAACACATTAGGTCCTTCTCTGCTTTCCTCCTTTAAACACTTTGTATTAGAAACTTCCTTAACAGCAGATGAAGTGCAAGGACTGCTTAGGCTGTCTTCCTCATCCACATTGTCTCGTTCCTCTGTATCAGAGATTTGTTCTACAATCCTGCTTGCTACTGTCCCATCATCACGAGACTCTGTGTTACTAGATGGCACGTCAGAGTCAGTCCCAGACCCAAATACATTTCCTACCCTGTAAGGGGTGAAACGACGGATAGTTTGAAAAGTCTGAACTTTTGGATTTTCAATGGAAATAGTCCTGGTAATATTAGTTAGTGGGATCCCTGAGCCAAGCCTTTCAGGACTGCTGTTTGCTGAACTCGAGTCTGATCCCGTTGGCTCAAAGGGATCATAGATTTCACTTTTCACCTGCTTTTTCTTTACTGAGAAAAGAGGTGAAGGATTCTCCTTCTGCTGCACTTCATCATCCACAGGGCGGAAGGTGTTACAAAATCCTGGGTTAGACAGCCTGCTGGGATGTCCTGTGTTCCCGGGAATATTGATTTTAAAACTCTCAAAAGAGCCTGGGCCTTTGCCCCTCGAAGTGCCCAGCAGCGAAGAACTGCTAGAGCCGCTGGGTTGGGTGGAGAAAGACACCCCGCTTGGACGTGTCTGCTGCTGCGGTTCCTTGGAATTTGACTTCTGACCTTCCACCCTGCTACCCTTTCCCGGCTGACTGGTGCTCTCTTTGCCAGTCAGCTGGGTGATACAGGAGCTGGGGATATTACAGCTTTGGCTTCCTGCAGGTTCCGGCTCCACCTGCTTGCTGCTGGTTTCTTTTTTAATCTTTGGTATCCTGGGAAGCTCAAAGATGTCAATTCTCTGGGAAGGTGGTTTTACTGGCTGCCTCACAGTTACAGCTTTTGAGCCAGAATTCAAGTTACAGCTCAGGGGCTTTGAAGATGAAACAGTGGGTACAAAGTTTTTCGATTTTCCATTAAATCTGGGCATTTCATCTAACTTTGAGCCATGCCTGCTCAAAGCCGCTGTATTCTGAGTCTGGACAGACCTGGGTGTCATTGAATATTCTGATTTTACAGTTGCCTTTTCGGGTGCAGTCTGTGGAGGGCTGGCTGCAGACTCGCTCCTGCTCAGCGAGGGTGGGGGCGATGAGACCAAGGGTCTGGAGCGAGTACTGAGCCCCGAGGAAAGGGAAGGTCCAGCCATGGAGCAGCTTGCCGTGGTCCCTGAGAGCGCTGTGCTTGGGTGGGGGGTATGCCCTGAACCATCCTCCACTCTCGAGTCACTCGCTGATTTTCTGTGAAACGGAGCTATGGCACACAAACAGACAAGTCAGCTTTTCAGGACATATCTGGACATTATCTGCCAATGTTAACAGAAGTACTAAGCTAATTATTTCAAGTTCCACTGTGGTTTGCAGACATGCCACACAGTAATAAGGAAGTCCAACAGTTCTTTTGGTCAGATACTTGCAGTTTAGTGCCAGACAGCCACATCTTTGAGGCAAACACTAACGTTTAGGAAAGAAATTAATTCTGTTCTGTAGGTATCACCTGCTTAGTGCTCATTATCCTGTAGTTACTGATTGACAGAAATGACTATAACGGAGAACGTTAGAGGTACTTATTTTAAGAATAAAGCTCTAAGTTTCAATTTGAACAGATTCTTTTCAAGTAATGCCATGCCAAGGGAAGACACAGCTGGAAATGACAGCACATATTTAGAGGTCTACTTCTGCAAAGAAATTTCTTGCTAAGGTCCTTCACCTTGCTCTTCAAATTGAAGTACAGACCACAGGCATGGCAGCAGTGCATGACACATGCCAGAAAAACTAGGTACTGAGATACCTCTGGTCTATCCAGTCCTACATTTTTTTATAACAAAGCAAAGCATGAAACCACAGTGCAGTTCTTTTAAAAAAAGAAAACTATGTATTAAAACTAAAATCCTCCAGTAACATCTCAGGTCTGCATTTAAACACAGACAATCAACACTATTTCAGAACATCCACTTTATAAAAGAGATTACTGTTGGCAGCTACTGAATCTATCCTACATATTCCAATGCTCAGTAAGAATAAGCTTATAGCTGTGCAGCCTGTAGGATCAGGGCAGATGTGGATGAAACAAGGAGGCAAACAGCACTATGAGGTGCCAAGTCCTTACCTTCCTTCTTCACTGTCAGTGAACCATCTCTGTTGATGACCACATCTGAACTGCTCATCATGAGAAGGCTCTGTCCAGACAGGATACTTCCCAACAGATCAGGCACAGGAGCAGCTTCTGCTTCTTGATCAGGACTCAAGGCAGGCACACTGCTTCTGTATGTTTCAGAGGGGTTACATTTCCTTTACTCTTACAGCACTTGTTCTATACACACACATTACATTAAAAAGAAACCAAAGTCAAGGGCATAAACAGAGATCAGCCAGGGAAGTTCACTTGTAGTTCTGGCTTCACTAGAGTCATTCAGTCCCCATCTTTCTCTGACAAACAGAAGGTGAAGCTTTTACTGACTTCCCACAGGAATAACACAAGATAAGAAAGTAATTAGATCTGAGACTTTTGGCTAGCAAATGCTGGTGCTCACTGTGTTGTATATCAAGATTAACTTTCCAGTGCATTTAAAATGCATTTTTGGAGGACAAACCACTGATTACCACTTCAGAGGTATTTCTATCCTAGCTGCTCTCTTGCCCCCACTAAATCACAAACACAAATGTATTCCTCAGGTTTACACTTCTGTCTAAAAAAAATGACAGAGCTTAAACCAGTGTTTAAGCACCAGGTGCCACTGCTAGGGGTAGCTAAGAGCATGGCATAGAGAAAGTACACTGAAAAACACCTGCAATGCTCCCACACATGGGACAGAACAGACACTTTCCTTCATGCTCTGCTCAATCTTACCAAGATGGTTTAAGTTCTCAGTTTTTGAAATATGGACTGATAAAGTGTTTCTGGTGTTGGGCGTTTTAGTTTTTCCTTCTTTGATGGGATCTAGGGGGTTGTTCTGTTTGAGTTTGCAAGAAAACAAACTTCCAAAGGGACCCAGCTCTTTGAGGGAGCTAGGTTTCATTTCTGTATGACAACAAAGCAAACTTTATTCACATAATGTACACCAAAACACCTGTAATAACGGACAACAGAAAACAAAATGGCAAAATGGGAACACTAAAGGAATCAGCTGCTAAGGCCAGACCAAGAAACGCAGTGTAGCCCAAGACAATGGAGCCTTTAGAAGAGCTGAGTATCAGCTGAACAGTTCTATCTTCTAATCAATATGCTACTCAAATAACCCTGAGCACATGGAAAGCTTCCTGAAAGGCTCGCTTCAGGACTGAAATGGGAAAGGTAGACAAATTAATCCAAGTTATCATAGACTACCTTCATCCTGGGAAACCAACCTTCACCATGTCAGATGCATTAGAGGACAGCTATGTAAACCTTTCACACCTTTAACCACTTAAGCTGAGCTCCCTTCATTTCTCTTCAGCTCTCTCACCCTTGCAGTTTTCTGTGACTCTGTTGCTACCTGTCTCAGTGACTTTCCTCATCCCTTTTCCTTTCATCATGCTCCCGATTCCCTGTGTCCTACCTCTCAGTCCTGAAAATTCACTGTGGCTGCCAACGGGGGGGCAGCCAGTGCTCCCTGGCCTTGGCAGGCTTGCAACACACAGACAGCAAAGCAACTGTCTAACTGCAGGACCAAAAATGCTTTTCCTCCATTTTCTGAGCTCCAATAAGCAGCAGCAGAACTCGGTGAGGTGGATACAGCCCTCTCAAAGAAGCAAGTGGATTTTTAAAGGTTAATGAGTCTGGGATTTAAAACATACTAATAGGGTTACTAAATAGTCAAAAATCAGAAAGTAAGAAGAGTCAAATTAGGGTGGAAAAATCAGCTTTAAATTTCAATGGAAATGTTAAAGGTATGATGAAAGAGCGTATCTGTTCAACGTAAAAAAAGAATTCTTGCACAAATTGATGTGGTTATTTATCTACACTTGTGCAGGTATGCATGTACACACACACATGCACTTTTTAGAAGACAGGGTAAGAAAAGGATGATCACCAGGTTTACTCTGTTGCTAGGGTCATCAGACAACTAAGAATAATAAAATAACAATAGACTTTTACCTGGGAAGTCCCACAGAAATGGGTCTAGCTACAGGACGGTGAGACCTCAGTGCTGACTGGGAGAGAACTCTCCTTTTGGCACTCACTGGCGAATCTGGATTTGCTGGAACCTCTTCATTACTGTAATAAAACACACACACACATGAACCCTGAAATTGTCTGAAATGTTTTTCACATCAAAGAGATGATACTGCTATGACAGATACGGTTAGACAGCACCGTATGTTTTATTATGATACACCCAAAAATACTTGTGCAATATACTTATTTTCTATTCTGCCCAAGTAGAACAGCTTGATTCAAACAGCAGAGACTCAAATGCATATTTTCATATCTAAAATGTTAAATGGACAATTTTCTTTTAGGAAAGGATCAAAAACAAGTATTCAGTTGTGGACACTGCTGAAGGCTCAGGGAAAATTCCAACTCGGATTTTTCCCATGCTGGAGACTTTCTCAAAGATAAACAAGAAAAGGAAGAATAAACAGCATAGATTAACACCTGTTGCTGATCATGGAATAGTGCGTGAGAGACATGACGAGAGGTGTTTCCTTCTCTTGACCAATGAGCTATTGTCCTGCTTCTATTCTATAATCCTGTCTATAAATATGAGATGAATTTGTAAAAAGTGCTTCTTGCTGCCTCAAGAAGAAGTCGTGTGTGCATGTTGCTATATCATTCACCATTCCTAATCTTATACTGACACTCAGTGGAAAACTAAATTTCACCAACAATAATTTCAGATGCCCCCTCCCCAAAATTCAAAGTTTATGAGTGACATGAACTATGGCATAGTAGGACTTCTCCTGAATTTGAAGTGTCTGGAAAAGTGAAGATAAGGAGAAACATGGAAGATTCCAGAGGTCCATTTCATTTTGTGTTTACTGCATACCAAATATGTCAGCTGTCTTCATCTAAAATAAATAAACAAAAAGCAAAGGACCAGACTCCTTCTGATTCTAACCTTTCAAGAGCCCCACAGATCTTACTGAAAGTTTTCATGAGGCTGATTATTTCAGAAAAACATTTTAGAGAAGGCTGATTCCTTACAAGCTTAACAACCCAGCCCAGAAGGAAAGAGAGAGGCCATTACATGCTATCATGTGTTGTGTAGCCAAAGCTGCCTTCAGATGAGAGATTCAAACTCTGCATGGAGCTGCAAAAAAATCAACACCTGTTAAATTACCAGGTCCCTGATCACAAGCCAAAGATCTCTCACCTTTCATAAGGATCCAACTCATATGGATCTCCAAACACAGAGAGAGAAGCTGCACCAATATCTGCCCTCATCAGCCCAAGTGAGGGCTCTGTTGGTTTGTACATGGAAGGAAGTGAGGCTCCACGCACAGGTTTACTGAGACCAAGGGTTCTTGCAATACGGGAGCGAGCAGTAACCTCATTTTTCCCCTGCACAGACAAAGAGATTGGGTTATTTGTATGTTAGGGCAGGTAACTTTGTGCTTAAAGCCCCAAATTCTTGACTTAAGCTGTGTACAGTCATCAGGCTACCACCTTCAGCAGCATAAGTGGCGTGCACGTCTATGTTTGTTTTAATGTATTTATGAAACTTTCAACAATGACCTATATGCCACTTCAAACAGAGATTGCATGTATCAGATATAAGTGACCAGATAAATTAAACTTCTAAAAAAATTTAATAATGTAAATTCAAAATTGTTGTTTCCTTATTAAATGCTGGATTTCTGGCTTTAAGATGCAGACTCTAGTTAAAGCAGCTGACAAAAAGAATCAAGTTGATGCAGAGTACTCTGCAGAGTAATTTACAAAAGAACACTACCCACAACTGAAAGGAATTTTGAGAGCTCTTACAACTGGTAAGTTGGGTTTGCAAAACCACAATCACAAACACCTACAGCCTATTAAAAAGAATAGGTGCTGGCAATTTTAACTGAGCTTGCCTCAGTACCAAGTAAACACTACAGCTGAATGGCAAGGCAGGGCACAAAGCCTTCAGGAAATGCCCTACAATTTGATCCCTACAGTCCAGGTAACAGGATTTGTCAGCAAAGCCAGCAAGCCTGTCTGGAAGTTGCAATTCACTTCCACACACAGCATCTTTCTGGAGCACACTGGACACATCCTGAACAGACTGCCACCAGAAAGAAAGATGCCTGCTATCATTGTAAGGTGGCATTTCTTCCAAGTGAATCCCACGTTATAGTGTTTTCACAGAGGGCTGAAAATGGCAGATACCGACTGGCAGAAACTCACTCACATGTGATCTTACTCTCGTCTTTTTCCCCCTCCTCTTCTTTGTCAGGCGCTTGCGTCTCTTCAGCTGTGCCCCTGAACTCTTCTTCCCAGCAGCAGATTTTGTCTGAGTTCTTTTTTTGCCTCCTACTTTCTTCCGCCTTCCTGATGGGACAAGAACCAATGACCTGGCTAAGTGCTGGAACTGTATTGTATACTGTACTCGCCTTTTCATCTCCCCAGACACACAAAGCAGCTCAGAGAGATATACAGTGTGCCACCAACAGCACAGCAGAAAAAGTGACATCACTAGGATTCATCTAAAAACAGCCTTCATGACACTTCTGGGCAGAGGTGGTATAAGGAGAGAAGAAAATGCACGTGGGATACCTCTGCAGCTGCACAGGTGTGGCAGCACACAGCTGATGTATTTTGTAGGATTCAGGCTCCCCTAAGGTGTCTGATGTCCTTACCAGTTTTCCTCTTCTGCCTGGCAGGAGCACGTGGTGCCAGAGGACGCTGGTAGATGGCTGTGTTCAGGCCTGCCACAACTGCCTCAATGGTTTCATCCAGAAGAGAGGACATGAGGTACCCTGGCACGTGCTATGGGGAGGATCAGAAGTTACATGATACAGGTACCTAAAGCTCACAAACATTTACTTATAAAAGCATTTGATAAAAAATGGATTTGAGATTCAAATGAGAAAAACCCTCACATCACCAAGCTGCCAGTTAAGCATTTATGTCACTTTTTAAATCTACTGAGAGGCATATTAAGGACCTTGTTCTTCAGCCTCCTTCAGAGTTACATGCTCCCAGCTTCTCACTCTGCTTGGAGGACAACAGCTTACACTCCCTCAACCAGTGCAATTATGCTTCAGTCAACTCAAGGTATGAGCCAAAGTAAGATGCACTACTGTTCAGAGACAAAGGCAATAAATAACAGTGCCTTTCTAAACACAGTTTGTAATCATCCCTTCACATTGAGAAGTGGGGCTAGGAACAGCTTCTTGAATGTGAAGTGCTGGGTTCCCAGGATTACACTACTATGGAATAGTAAAGTCCCTAGGCCTCCCACACACAGGAGATGACTCCACTCTGTTTCTAAAACAACAGGTAGCTAAAGAAGGAAAAATAACAACAGCTACCTTGCAGAGTCTTTCACTTCAAATAGCACTTCTCTCTCTTTATTTTTTTTCCAACATATAGCCCTGACTACTCAGTTGTAATTGCTTTACAACAATGCATCGAACAATTAATCAACTTTTTCTGTTTTATTAATTCTTCTAAAGTTAAAATTGAGACATCTGGGTTTGGAGACAGTAGAGTTTGGCAGTCAAATAAGATCATCTCCATGATGGAGGATGTAATGAATTTAACAACTGCTAAAGCAGTGTGGGAAGTCCTTAAATCAAGGGAAAATGTGATAAAAACTTAAGGTGAGCTGGATCTTTGTTTATGGTGACAATCTCAAACTATACTTAATACAGTAAGAGAGGGACCCTGTGTATTTGGGATAATCTCCTGCATAGAGTCTCTAGTACTGTTAATGTGTTTGAACTCATTTGGCTACGTTATTGAGGATATATCTGGTTTTTCCTCTTCCAATAAGAGACTGATTTTCACAAACACAGAAACCTTAAAAATACTAATATTTTCTCTTTGACTGGGTTGAAGGCAGTCAACATGTCCTACTGCTATGGGCAAGGAGGTAGGAGGACAAAGGAAAGTAAACAATTGTCAAATAAACATGCTAAAAAACCAGAAGAGGTGCATAAACTTTGTATTAATAGCCACTAGGAACAAAAACATAATTTTGCTCACACTAGAGGTGATAAAAATGCAGGTTAAGGGAGGAAGTTGCTGCAGCATTTCAAAACAGAGCACCTTGGTCATGTGCTGTGCTCCATTTGCACATGTTGTACGTCTCAGATCAGAAGAGGCCCACAACCACTAAGCACTGTGCTATGGACAGGGAACACAGAGAGCTGAGCTGCTGAATGGGGCCCTATTTCAGCGACTCTCCCCAGGGGCTCCCCCAGCCCCCCGTGGTACCCGAATTTGCCGCGCCGTCGTGATGCGGTTCCTGTTCACCGTGGCCCGGACGCGCTCGCTCTGCCGCGTCCTGGCGATGGCTCGGGTCCGCACGTGGGGCCGCAGCCTGCTGGTGGTGGGGACAACATCGGCCACCAGGGCAGCCACCTCCTCCTCACTGACATGGTCTGCATCTTGAAAGACAACAGGCTGAGGTTACTCGTCTTTATACAGGAAAATCACTTAAAGATACTCAGACAAAAAAAAAAATCAGCATTGCCTTTCTTAAACCAATCACCTCCGCAGGCAGCCATTACCCTCTGGAATGGAAATGAGCACAGACACCACTGCTTCACACTGTTACACAGTGTAACACTTTTCTAGGTAACAGCAATCGCAGCTATCTTGGCAGTCTGAGGTCAGGACACTCATAAATTCTTTCAAATGTAACACTGTGGTGCTGGGATTGCCTTGGAAAGGTTAAAGGATGCTTACAAGAAGCAGCTCCACAGGTTGTAACTGCAGATGAAAATCTTCATAAACAAGATCCTCTCATCAGTCAAGAGTTCAAGTCTAATCTTAAGGTTCAAGAGAGAATGCTTATCAAAACAATTATTTGAAACAGATAACGTCTTCAAAACACCACATGATTCACATTATCTAACTGGGGAGAAAAATATTTACTTTGACTGGTCACAAAACCCTTACCTGCAGCACCACTGGCACCCATTGGGGCACAGGCAGGACAGAACCATTCATCTACAGGGACTTCACTCAGAGGAGGATTAAGGCATTCCATGTGATACCTTGAGGGGAAAAAAAGAGAAAAACAACATGCTCCTTACCAAGCAAAGACAGCATTTTACCTCTACTCACATGCTACATAAGGCAGACTCATTTTCTTGAACCTGAAATGCAGGTTAAGAGAGGTTTAGGCATCTGCTTCTACCAAGATCCAGAGAACAATGGATGCTACCTAATAGTTATGTAAGTGGTGTTCAGTTCTAGATGGTATTTTCACCACTTTAGACTCAAAAAAATTCAGAAAAACTGAGCATTTTTCCCTCACTGTGTGCTGAATTGTTTGTCACTTGAACCTGAGCTGCAAGAAATGTGCAGAGCCAAAACTGATTGTGGCAAGAAAAGGACAGAGGTGCTGGGGAGACAGGTAATCAGGAAACAACATCACCTTCCTGAGAACCAGCACAGTATTAAAGTACTCATAAGCTATTCTACATTTTTCTGGAGTTCATCTCAGCCATGGAGAGCTAGTAAAAACTGCAAGTTCTTTTTTATGGAAGTGCTAACTCTACAAATCAAGTGCATATAAAGAACTTACTTTAGGAAAATAAGACAACAATCAATCGTATCAAACTAGAAATAACAACGTATTTTAAAAATTAGAGTAACTATTGGGAGATCACAAAGTAAAATCTGAAGCAATACCCTGAGCTGAGACAGACTTATGGAAAATCAAAAACAACTTAAAGATGAGACTTCAGATAAGATCTATGAAACACTGTTTTGGCTTATTTGAAACTCAGTGTTCTGATAATACTCTTAACAATCTTTAGTGTTCCTGATTTTGTCTTTTTCCCATAAGGTGAATCAGTGTATCAGTGTGTATGGACAGTGTATCAGTGTTCATGGACACAGAACACTAAGGAAAAACTAGACTTATCAGATGCCTAGTTAGCTTGCTAGAAGTAATTTTTGAAAGGTTATTTTACATACTCATTGCTAGCATCTCTCTTTGTTTAGTGGGTAACTTTTCACATCTTCAAACTGACAATGCTGAAAGACTGATTAAGCCCAAGGGCTTTAAATTCTGGCAGAAAACTAGGGCCAAAGTTGTGTTCAAGTACATTCATGACTCTACTTATATATTCATTTTATTAATCGAGGAGGAGGCAGAGACAGAAGAAAGCAAGAGTAAGAGAATCATTTAAGAACTGTGGCTGTAAAGAAAATCCTCAACATTTCATAAAACTGTGGATCTTAAGCATTTCTCCTGCACAGCACTAGTGCCCAGTCACTTGGGACAAGTCATGCATCCTCTTCTCAAAGAGACATAAGGATGTAAGGTTCTACCCTTCATACACCCAGATGTTGCATGGATGAGCACAAACACCATCACTTGAAGGCAGGTCATTGTTTCAGTGGCCTGCAGCCTTGACATGTGCAGGACTCTCCACACATATGTTGCTAAATGACCAGAGACGGATCCATCACATCATGGGGATGGATGTCTGCACTATAATACATGGATACACGGCTCAGCCTGAGGAGAGCAGCAAGGGGCAGCCTGCAAACCAGACACTGCCTGTGGACCAAACTCTGGCCACGTGCAATCATGCAGGTGCTCCATCCATTTCAGCCTCTTACCCTGCATCACAGCCGTCGCAGAGCAGCAGGCGATCCTCGCGGTCACTTCTGCCACACACCTCACAGAAGGTTGGATCATCCTCTCCATCAGTACCCTGAGTTTTCGTGTTCTCAACAGGAATCTAAACAGAACAGGGATCCACAGTTCAGAACGTGACACTTTTTAAAATCCATCATCACACTAACGGTAGTACCTGCAGCAAAATCTAAAAGTGAAGGAGCCAAAATGGCTGCTACACACCAGAACCTTCACTTAGTTAATTTAGCACACTTAGGGCACGATCAAATGACTGACATCTACTTAACTTGGCTACTGTCAGGCACCAATGAGTATAGAAAACAGCATTTTAAGAATAGCCAAAACAAAAATCCACAAATAAGATCAAAAGTAGTCAAACAAACAAAAAGATGCCAAAAACGAGAGTAAAGAAGAGAGTAAACTTTGCTTCCTCCCGCATTACTTCAATTACTTCTGTTAAAATGCAAACAATAATAAAACATCAGTTTATGAAAACCCTTAAATGTCCTCTGGAGACCAACATCTTTCTGGTACCAATTAAGAGCAATGACATCTCTTCAATGCTCTTTCGTGAGCAGCTACCAGCACACTCAACCAGTGCTTTTCAGGGCTCTCCTACTGCCTTGTGCCTCTCTCCCTTTACAAATCCAGCTGCTACACAGCATTCCTAGCAAGAGATCATGGATAATCTAGATTATTCCTCTTCATCCTATAACAGCACTTGAAGAATGCAGGGCACTTTCCACATGTGGACAGGCTTATCTGTGCAGAACAGTTTTCAGACAAATGTCTATTATACAAAACAGGATGCCACAATATTGCAGGAAGTAAGGTTAAGGAGGAAGAATTATTGTCACAGCTCCTAAAAAGGCAAATTCAAAATATAAATAAATAAAGAATTAATTCAGATAGCAAGTATTACATGAATACCCTAGAACTGTAAACTTTTGAATAGCAATTTTGTGCCAAATGGCCTGGTTGTTTTCTAGAGTAAAAGACTTACCTTTTTTAAGATTTTACCACCAAAATGTGCCCGGATGTTAATGTATTTAAAGAGGATTCGATCCACTGGACAGGAGTTTGCATTCTAGGAAAAAAAAAAATTCCCAACACAGTTAATACGTGCATCACTTTATTCAATTTTTAAAATGAAAACTTAAATAATTAATGTAATAAGCATTAAATTAATGTACTAGTCATTTTAACAGCTATTGATCTTGACATTTTAAGTACTTGAAACTGACTTATCTGGTTTACAAACACCATGTTCTATCAGAGAAAACATGCGTTTTTAGAGAAGCATTTATTTTACTGAAGCAATTTAATTATTATTCAATTGCCAAAGTAACATCAAAGTTCTTCCAAACACTGCCTTGAAATAGTGCTCATGTTTTAAGGCACATACTTTCCTTTGGACAAATGAGCAACTAGAAATGGTTTACAAATATATTCAGTAGGAATGATTTATTTGCTTTTTAAAAACTTTAATCGCTACTTCTGCATGCACTGTAAGTTCTGTTGTAATTCTCACCCTGGATTATGACTATGGGAGCTACACAGGTGGCAAAGAATTCGGACTGAAAACTGAATTCAGAGCAACCTGCTGATTGCCAGTATTCTTTTACATCTTTTCTATGCTTAGATGTTCAGGGTTGCAACAGATCCCAATCCAACGGTCACAATACAGAATTCAAGAAAAGATAAAGACAGATATACAGAGAAATATGTATATATCCAAGCATAGAGAAAAATCAGTATCTCAGCCTTGAAAAAACAAAAGAATTGTAGATGCCTACAAACACACTTGCTGGTGACCTTAGAGCTTGCAGAAAACAGAACAAATCAGGATAGGTACAAGAAAAACAGATCCAAACTTCAAACATGAACCCTGACAAACAGAGCAGTAACCCAAGCCTGTTTAAAAAAGCTTAAGAAAGCAAATACCAATATTACAGTGTTTTGTTCTCATTACAGCCCAACAGCAGGATCACAGGAAATGGAGCAGTGCACACCAGGAGGCCCCAGGACATCACAGACAAAAAGCTCACCTTAGACCACTCCACGATGCAGTCCAAGCAGAAGTAATGGGAACAGTTCTCAGGAGTCCCAACAGCCTGATCCCTAAATGTGTTGAGGCAAATGGGGCAGTTTTCACCATCCTCATCAGAGGAGATGCTCACTCCATTCAAATGTGGCTCTGATTTCAAAGAATCAGTCATTCCTTCCATAGTGGCCTCGCTTTCTTCCTCCTCTTCCTCCTCTTCATCATCATCTTCGCAATCTTATGAAGAGAAAGATAAAAAACAGTTTGTGTGTGCTGCAGGGCTTCAACAATGAGGGCAGAGGGGGTGGGCAGGACAGGGTTCCAGTTCCCAGAAAATTCCAAGTGAGTTTATTTTATGAGGCTGCAAGGGTCAAGCACAGCCTCCCCAGTTTAAGGCAATAATTTTTGCTGTTTTCTTGCTTCCTCAATCCCTTCACTAAAAAGCAATGGATTACTCTGGTGAAAAATAAAGCCTGATAATGTGAATAGTCTTGCAAGAGATTAAAAGTACAGACACCAGAAAAGCAAAAGATTATCTAAACAAGACAGTTAAGATATGTCAGGCTACCACTGAACAATTAAGTTAAAAAAAAAAAAAGTTATAATGAAGTTACCATGTACCCAACTTTTGTTTTTTTAAGAGACTTTCCAGAGGAAAAGCAGCAGCAACACACACTACTGCAGAACAGCCAATAAAAGATTTCACTGGTAAAATATGATTTTGTGAGCCAAGGGATCTAAGTGCCTTAGAGACCGCTTAAAGAAGCCTGGTTTGGAGTAAAATTAAACACTCAGCACACATTGTTGAAAGGTATTTTTATTTTTAGTATAAAATACAAAGATGTGTTAGTCTTTCCCTAAAACCTGTGAATTAAGCTGATATTTTCAAGAAGCAACAAAATATACCTAAAACCCCACTCACTTTGAGGGGGCCCTAGGGGTGGTTGCTGTTGGGCTGCTAATCCTTCTTTAGGAGAATGGGGCTCTTGTCCTTTCTATTGAATTCTCCCATCTGGAATAACAGAGAGTACTCTGAATGATGGATTAATAAAGCTTTTTGGCACCTGGCTGTGTTCAAATGAGTCTAACTAGTAACTTGGAAAACTGTGCTCTTGCCTTCACAACAAGCTTTAAGATCTGATAAAATCTATTTTTGTCTATCCAAATATTAATTTAAGTGTAGCAGTTTAAGAAGTACATGGATCTCCAGAGAATGTTTTCAGTAAAATTAACAAATTCAAATAACATTCACACTCCCCTTTCAAGGAAAAATTTGTCAAGTGTTCTTCCATCCTCCCTAGGTATTACAGCAATAATAATTTATTTCCAGAATTCCCATCACAACATTCACTTTAGAGCCTCATGCCAAAGCAAACTAACAAACATGCTTTTCACAAGTGAAAAAACAGCATGAGCCATTGCTGCAATTTTGACTTTTTTTCCTCCTCATGCTGGGGCAGAGTTCACTCCTGCTTTGGTTAGTAGATAGTCTTCAAACATGCAAATGCTTTAAAGGCTTAGAAATTGGGGACTATTACTTGTTTGCTTATTACTGTTGAATTTTGGCATCAGCCTGACACAGCAGCATCTGTGGATTTACATTTCATTGCTAGTTTCTGGAAGAACAGCTTTCATCTCACTCTTCCTCATTTATTAAAAAATGCCTGTTAAGGCACATGAACAGACCTTACCTTCTAATTCTTCATCTTCACTTTCTTCCTTGTCCTCCTCACCTCCCTCTTCCTCAGTGTCATTATCTTCCTCTTCACTACCAGTATCATCTTCTGAATCCCAGCTATTTCCACCATTGCTTTCTTAAAAACAGAAGAGAAGAGAAGAGTAGAGGAAATACCTATTTGATGCAGACAGACAGGCAGAACAGGTACCAGAGTCCCTGATCAGACCATTATGGATGAAGTAAACTCCCAGATTTCCACAGTGGTATCAAAGCTGCCCACCTGGAGAAACTCCAGGGAAGCATTTCAGCAGTCTGATACACACAAGCTATGAAGTGAAGCAAAACAAAAAGACTGACAGGGAGAAGGTGACAAACAGTCACAAATACATCTTTACCAGCCTTTTGAGGGTAAATCAATAGGTCTGCAAGGTCGAAGCAGAAAGGTGCACGTGCAGAGAGGCAGCACTCACCTGTTTCGCTGAGGAGTGCGAGACACTGCCTTTTGCCCTTCCCCAGAGCAGCGTTCCTGTTGATCAGCTCGTCCTGGCTGTCATCATCCATGGCGGGACATGGGAGTCCCTGCAGGGCAGCAGAGGCAGGGAGGCAGCACAGCAGCACCTACAGCAGCAGGGCAGGCACCAGGCAGGCACGGAGCACCTGACACATCTGCGGAGACCTGGGCGGGAGAAGGGACATTGCTCTCCTGCACCACTGACAGCTTTCCCAGCCTCAGCTCACAGGTGGCTGCAGGGAAGCAGCTACTGCTCCATGAGCCTTCACAGCCCTGCTGAGCTGCATGAAACCAGCTGCTTGTGAAAATCAGCACAGGTGAGAGATTCAGCTTTATCCTGGGCTCCTGGATGACAGCAAAAGGTATAACCAGAACTCCCCACTGAGAATAGCAATAAAAAAAACCTACAAACACTAAAACCATCCCATGGACCAGCAATTCACTGCAAAACTGAAAGGACCAGAGGCCCTTTGAACAAAGCCCAACAGGATGACAATATGTGTTTTAAATCAAAATACTTCATCTTGCCTGATGGAAAAGAAGAATAAAGATTATGTAGTTTAGGTCCTTTATAAAGAAAAAAAGGCCTTTGCACAGCTCTGTCATGAAACAGAAAAGTTGGAGACCTCGAACCATTATTCCATGGGAAAGATAAGACCTGATTTAATGCATATTAATGCAATCACATTAATTGCTGTGCATCAGCACAGACTGGCGGTAAAACTGACAGATACTGGGAGATGTTGCATGATTCAAATTCATAAAGACAATTAAATCAGAGCTTTTAACACATAATGCTACAAATCATTAAGGCAGACAGACCCCTGGCAAGCTTCTACAAGCAAGTAATGAAAATATATAATTAACAGACACTTAAAGCTAGGTGTCATATCTCAATATGAAAAAAAAGGATTCTTTTATAAGAGTGGTAAAGAAGTTTCAATCAGGTGCTCTTCTCCCACTCTCTCTGCTCCCCATTACATATCTTGCATATTAAGAGACTTTTTGGAACAAAACACTATGTTTTATTCAAGTGCTCTTGATCTGTACATTTTCTTGCACACTCCCTCTTTATGCCACATAGCACAGCTCTGCACCAGAGAGCCTTAAAAATGTAGGTTCTACTAAACTAGACCAAACTACAAATGGAGTTTTCAGTGCTCAGGGAAAAAAAAAAAAAAACAACAAAACAATAAACTAAACAGAAAGAAGATTGAGCTTCAATACAACTAAGTTCTTGTAAAGATTTCTCCTAACTTCAGTAAAAATCTTGCCTAAAGAGAGGTTTACATTTTTAGCTAAATTTCTGGCTGTTAACAGGAGTGTTTAAAAAACTGTTTAAAAACAATTGATGCTGGCTGAAAATACAAAGACTCATCAAAAGCCAGTCACTCCATGACACAACTGAAAAAATATGAAGAAACACCTGAAATTTTTCAAGTTTCAGCAGTGCGTATGTATGAATTATTCAAACCGAAACTCAATTATATAATACCCTCCCAAAAGCTCAGTTAGCTACAGCAATGCAAAATCTGTGGTGATGTGACAGGCAGGACACACGAAGGGAAGGACTGGCAGCAGCAGTCCCCCAGCAGGGCAGTGACAGGCACATGTTCCACCCATGGATTTGGATGCTGTGCAGAACCTGGGCTACCTCTCCATGGGCACCTTGTGGGAACAGAGTGGGTTCCTGCTGACCTGTCACTGCCACACCCTGCCAGGCACTCAGCCACTGAGGGTGATGGAGGCCAACCAAAGCCATGGCAAGTAAAAACCACGGATAAGCCTCCATTTCACTATGGCCATTACCTTCATTCCCTGCTCTCCAGTCTTCCTTAAAGCAAAGCAATGAGCACAGGGCAGAAAAGATCATTGTTTCAAAAACTGATTCCTACCAGCCACAGTTCTGAGCAGCATACACTTAGCCACATTTCCAAACAAAATGCATTTCTTCACTGTAGTGGAATAAAACCACTACCCGTGTTATTTTTGCCTTGCTACCCCATGGAAAGCTATCCTTTAGGCACAGAGGCGAACAAATCAGCACTTGTGACTTGACAATCTAAACTGACATATTTATGCTGCAAATGCAAGCTTGTACTTTGCTCAGAGGCAAAACTCTGAGTTAAAGAAAATCTGGTATTGCAACAAACAATCAAGTCTTCAAATCCCGTCAGTAAAAAAAGTCTGTTTGTGGATAGCTGGAAACTGACAAGGAGAAACCAAGCGATGAAGAGATGAAGTGGATTTGAGTTTTCTAAGCACATCACAAATATTACTTTACAAACAACCTTTTCCAAACTGGGTAGCTGCTCTTAAGAAATAAAGAGGAAAACCATGGTTGACTACACTAACATGAGAGCCTCCTTCTATTTTAAAGAGCAATAAGCAGCATTTCCAAGTTGTTGTTTTTTTGTTTTTTTTTTTTTATAGGAGACTTTTCAAACAAATAGCCACTGTGAAACACAAACACATTCATTATACACTTCAGAGAGTTCACCCACCTGTACAAAAGCCCTGTTTTCTCCAGCACTTACCACATCAAATTTTTCTAACCCCCCTGAGCCCGAACTAGCAAATACAAAATAGATGGAAAGCATTTTTATTATTATGTTAACCAAGAAGTTTGGTTAAGGAGGGAATGGCAGTCATTCCTCCAGGCAAACCTTAACTCTGCACTTCTGTAACACAAAAGGCCAGACTGCTAAAAAGTAACAAGTTATCCCTGAAGGCCATTTGACTCAGAAAACTACAGCTGCTTTTAGTTTTGGGGGTGTGAAGGATATGCCCTCGTGCCTGTCCCAAACCCCTCGCTGCTTGGTCACTTGGAAAATCCCATGGTGTGCAGTACTCTCCACAGAGCCCTTCAGCTGCAAGCAGCTCTCACATGCAGCAATCCTCCCTTCTGCATCCCACTTGTTAAGTCTGTTCAGAGGAATTTAGGATGGAACACAGACGCAGGGTAATCTGGCCAGAGACCCCTTGTCCTGTACTCAATGCCACTGATGCTTATACCAAGCCCCACTTCAGCTCCTTGGGCAGGTGCTTCGTCCACTTGCACAGCATATCTACCCAGGGTCTGGATTACAGCTTGCACACAAGGCTGGTTGAAGGCAGGCACCCTCCTCCTCCTTAACATCCCCTTGTTTTCAAATTCTCATTCAGAATACCCTAAACAAACCTTAAACCACAGAAGCAACGACTGCATGGCAGGTGTTTGATCACTTCACTTGCACCAGTGCCTTAGGTTTCCTTCCCCAAGACACAGCCTCAGTAAGGCCAAACCGGGTTTGCTCGCAGTGCTGTGTCCCTGTGGCAGCACAGCTCTGCTGCAGCACAAGCTGTAAGCCCAGGCTTTGCTATTAAGACAGATTACATTTTCACACAGAGATGCCTAAAGTCATTTTAACAGTACAATCAAAGAGCAACTGCAAATACTTTCTTCAAGCTGTATGAGCAACAGGGCTTTCTGTTGGCTTCAACAAAAGAGAAGATTAAGCGCTTCCTCCAGAATAAGTGTTTATTAAACAAGCACTTCAGCAAACATTTAGCTTTTTGAACTGAAGTCCTTATGCATCCCCACAAATCAGTATTTTAATGTACTGTGAGTATGTTCCAGTGAGAAGGCAAGCACAGGTTTCCAGCCATGAGGGAGGCACAGTCTGCAAAGGATGCTGGAGCTCCATCTCACCTTTGGGACACAAATCCCACAGAGCTGCTGCACCAGTGAGCCCCTCTCCCAGCATGGGCACTTTCCCTCCTAGCACCAGCCCATCTCCTCCTCCACCACCTTCTTATGTAGTCTCTACATTTTTTAGAAACAGAAGAGCTACTACAGAAGGCATTTACTTTTATCTGCTTGGGTAGCACTCAGGATGATTCACAGGCGAAGAAAAGTTTCTCACAGAATTTTCTCACAGGGGGTTTTGAATGCTGATCTAATTTCATGGGCTGATACCAAGTCATCATGTTCTAAAGACCACTTACAACCAGATTTAAGCCTACTAAATTTTCAAACATATGGGCTTTCAGTTCTCATTTGCACATCTGCTTTGTTGGGGGGAGGGGTTTAGGTTGTGTTTTTTTCATGGTCTTTTTTTTTTTTTTTTTTTCCCCCAATCAACTAAATAATTCAGTTCTCTCCGGAAAAGCAATGTCACACATCAGAAATAATTTAACTTTTTTCCAATTTCATATGTTACATTTGACAAAAAGAAAGTAAGACTTGGCAAAATCATTGTCGTACCCAGTTGGAAAAAAAAACTGGTTATGGTGTGACTACTATCTGCCATCACCACATTCCAAAGGTAAATTAAGATAACTTGGGAGGGAAATAATTCAGATTAACATGACACTCCTACAGCCCAGAATCGTGCACTGCCAATCCAGCATGCACAGGGAGCTTTAAAAAAGTCCCCTAAATCTAAATTTAGATTCCTGTTTAAATTACAAAAAACCCAAAAACTCTTAAATATCACTATCAGAACTGCCGATGCAATAATTTAAGTGGAAGCACCTAAGAACCTAATAGATAAACCACAGAAAATTCATCCTGGGGTAGGTAAGGAAGTGCTTATCTGCCAGTCATCCTAGCCCTGCCCTAAATTTAGCCACCCTGAATTCCAAAATGAAAACTGTCCACCAAAGCGTCCCCAGGAGCTGACACTACACTCTTTGGGGAGTTGGTAATGCAAACAAAGCAATGCTATGCAAAAGCACTTTGAAAACAGAGCATCTTACCCCCAGGAGCAGCTAAGCATTTTGTACCTCTGTATTCAAAGCAGCAGCCAAGCTCAATGGAATTCCCAGCCTCCAAGTCCTTGCAGGCACTGGCTCTGCTTCCAGCTGTGAATTAACTACTCTCCAACTCTGCACATCCTCCTCTTTCTTAACAGGCTTCTTTTCTTAGGAAGAGTCCCTCTTACTGGCAAGTTCCCTTTCAGCATCAGTCTTTCACACCAGCCCCATTTTTAGCTACAGCTTCCCCTACTGTTAATGGGCATGACTGTGGGGGAAAAAAAAAAAACCACAACAAAACCCAACAAACCCAAACAAACAAGAAAACCCAAACAAAAAGTTCACAAACTTTTATATTCTGTGCACAGCACTACGGAGAAGACCCATGGACCTACAGGAAAGGAAATAACACAACAGACACCCCTGAAACACACCAGCAACACACTGCATGGCAACAACCTGAAGGAAAATGAAACTCCAAAGATGAAACTCACTAAATGAAACTCCAAAAATCCCACCCACCCCACTGCCACCAAGCGGGGCGGCCAAGGGAAGGCACACTGACACAGCTTAGAACCTTTCCTAAGCACAGGTCCCTAAACGTGGCGTTGTGATAAGCTAACAAACGATTCCAAAAAATAAAAAAGCTCGCACGCAGCTCCTCATTTGTCCCTGTCAGCCGAGCTGGCTGGAATAGCTGATAACTTCTGCACCACACACAGCGGGAATGGGTGGGAAGAGGGAGGAAGGGAGAGGGGAAAGGGAGAGGCGCGGGCACAACACGCCGCAAGCATTTGGGGTTTTGTTTAGTACCCTCACTATATTTACACACGCACTTAGAACATTTATTTCGGTCTTTGCCGCAGCAGAGGCAGCGGGAGGGCTCCCAAGGCGAGCGGCTCCCGAGCCCGCCCGGCCCTTGTGCATCCCGCGGGACGCTCCCACAGGAATCCCGGGAGCACCGGCAACCCGACCCGGGGCTGTCCTCCCGCGGAGGCGTCTCCCGCCGGACAACAACCCCATAAACACGGTGTCGTCGTCGCTGTTTACAGGAACAACACTAAAGGAGAGAGGGGGGCAGCTCCCCGCCGGAGCGGATGGTTGCCGCTCCGCCTACTCCCACAGCCCGGCCCCCGGCCGCGCAGGCCCCGGCCGCGCCCCGGCCGCCCCGGGCACTCACCGAGGAGCAGCTCCGGCGCTCACATGCCGTCGGGAGCAGCCGGCGCCCGCTCTCACCCAGGACCCGCGGCCGCCGCTGCCCCGGAAGCGCTGTGCAAACACTGGCGGGTCACGGGGCGGCAGCGGGCGGAACCACCGCCTGTGGCGGCGGGGGGGGGGCGGGCCGAACCATTCGGGGGACGGGGGGGAAGCGGCTGCGGGGATGAACCATTGCGGAGGGGGCGCGCGGGCTGTACCACTGCGGGGCCGCACCGCTCGGTACCCGTGGGTAGCGCCGGTCCCGCTCCGGCCGCTCTCGGTCGCTCCATGGAAACAGGGTTGGCAGGGGTGGCCGGCATCCCTCCGCCGGTGTTTCCAGGCTTTGTGGGTGGAAAGCGGGGCGCAAAGGCCACCGTGCTCGCGGGATGCTCCGTCCCGCTCCGTCGGGCGCTGTCTCCCGGGGCTGGGAGAATCCTGGCGCAGCCTGGTCCGGCCCGTGAGGACACGGATCAGTGTTAAAGACCTCTCGCAGACCGCCGTGGTTTTTTTCCCTATCTAAGTACTGGCGGCTGGGCCCGACCCAAATGTTCCCGCGGCGCTGGGTGAGCGCACGCACGTAGAGGAGGAAGGGCTGTTCGCGCTGTTCCATCAGCCGTGGGGCTCTGCCCGGGCTGTCCTCGGCTGTCCGCCGGCAAGGGGAGCGCAGCCCAGGCTCTGCTTGCAGGCGGACGTGACCCAGAGCTAGCGTGCGTGTCCTCGCAGACACTCGGGGCATTGTCAGGAATCAGACGGAGGCCGGGGAGAAAACAAGGTCCTTTTCCAGAGAACACAGAGCGGAGCAGAACCTGCGCCAGCCGTGCTGCTGCCTTGCCCGCTCGAGGCCTGAGAGAGGGGCGAAGCGGGAGGGAATGGGGCGAAAGCCCTGGTGATGCCCCAGCCGGTGAGCACGCTCTGCCTCGTGTTGGAAAAGGCAAGATCTGCGTGCAGAGAGGCAACTTCTTGTTTGCACGTTAGCTCATGCGGGGTTTGCCAGCCTCCAGGGATAAGACTGAGGGCATGTTCCCCCATTTGGATTCCTCCCCGAGTCCATGGGCGCAGCACAGCGGCACTGGCACGGCACCGGGGCGGGCACGGAGCGCAGCCCGGAGCTCTCCCGCCATCCCGAATGCACTTCCCTGTCACTGCACACATCGCGGCTCTGGCACCGCCGCGGGGACTGAGAGCCAGCTGGGAACAAAGGGAAGAGCTGCAGGGCTGGGATAAGCGGGAGGTCTCCCCGGGACAGCACCGGCCGTGTCAGCAGGACATTTCATCCCAGAGATTAAGAGCTGAGCCACGAACTCGTTTGGAGCTGGAGGGCAGCGGGGGCTGAGGGCAAACCCACCAGCGCTGTAGCGAAGCCCCGGGCCCAGGGCCTTGCCAGGGCAATGGTAACTCTCCATCCTGCGGGCCGGGCGGTCTCGCCGTTTCTTTACACGCTCGGACCATGGCACCTCCGGAGCGAGGGCCCGGTGCGCCTCCGCTCGGACTGCAGGCGAGCATCCTGTGCCCGCCGTGCGCTCGGCTGGCTCCGGCCGGCCCTGCTCCATGGGGATGGCTAAACACAGCCGTCAGGGAGCTCCGAGCAACCTCCAGACTCGGCTGTGCCGTCAGCCAGCTGTGCAAGCACCACTGCAAAACACACTGCTTCCCTGTGTGCTTACAGTAAGGAGAAGGATTGAAGGATTTGGGTTTTTTTTAACCTGGAATGTACAGTACTGCCTGGAAGAAGAGGGACTTGGTGGAGCACGGGAGCCAACAGCACGTGTGTCCTGTCCCCTGTAGAGCAGCTGGCAGAAGCAGCAGTGCTGGCAGGGAGGTGTCAGGGCAGTACCCAGCCATGTTACTCCCCACAAAAATACCTATTTTTTAAAAAACAGTATTTTCCATGGCTGCGCCCTCTTTTGTGTTGACTCACGCCCGGAGGGTGGAGGGGTCGGTGTGCTCCGCGGACGATTTCTATCCAATCCAGGCACCAGTCCTGTGCTGGGGAAGATATAAAATACGTGACTTTTCCCCTACGGCTGCTGGGTGAAAACAAAAACCCCCCACATAGCATGCACACAAAATGACAACAGAGACAGCCTGTCATTGTGCGGGCTGTCACGCAGAAGAGGGGCTGTCCCCCCATCCCCCCTCCACACCGGCAATGGGAGAGCAGAGCCACGGATGAGTGTTAAAGCGCTCCAGCGAAACACGTAAGGAAATCCTTTCGATGGGGAATTGCCACCAACTATCAGGGAGCCCGCGCTGGGTTTTGCTTCCAAATCTTGCTCCAGACTGCAAAACACCCGTCGGAGCCGGGACAGCTGATGCCGAGGAAGTTTGCAGAAGGGAAGTTTGGAGAGCTCGTGCCTTTTGCCGGACAGCATGCATTATCAGTTCCCCGGGGATGAGGCGTGTGGCTGCTATTTGGTCAGCGGCCACATCCGCACCCGAAGTGTTTTTTCTTGCCCAACAGCAGTAAGAATGAACCGGGGGGTCACAACAAACGTGCCCGCTCCCCCAGACGCGCTCTAGTTTCCGATCTGTTCGAGGAGGGCCCGTGTGTGACTTCGGACGGATGGGAGCCAGCCTGCAGACTCGACGCCTGGCTCTCTGAGTCTCCAAACAAGGCTTTTCCCACTACGGGACAGCGCTGCGCCCGTCCATAAAGCTCTGTCTCTGGTGCTTGGCAAATCCTCCTTGAGGTGCACTGAAATTTTCAGCATTCCAGCCGTTTGCTTGGCTGCGGCTTGTAGGGTGATGGGCGGGAGCGAGGTCGCCCCATGAGAAGGTGAGCGCTGTTACACTGAGGATGTACAGAAAGCCTCCAACTGCACGTCCCTTTTTTGTGGGGAAGTTGCTGGAAGCAGACTGCCGGGCCCGAGGGACCACCTCCACCCCCTGGCACTGCGAGGGGCACTCGGGCTCGCCACGCGCCCAACCCAGCGGAGAACAACGGAGGGGGGAAAACGTACAAGAAATGAATGCGACACCGTGCCATTTGATGTAGCGGAGGGAGAGGGGCAGTGGCGGGGGCGGCCGGGGACACCCCGACTCTCCCCGCCCCCTCGCCCCGTCCCTCCCGCACCGCCTACGTGCGCCCCGACACTGCCCTGATGGCACGGCCCCGGCGGGCCGTACCATGGGCCGGGCTGCGGCGGGGGCGGAAAGGGGACGGAGGGGAAAGGGGGAGACGAGTGGCGGGGCCACGGGGGTCCAGCGGGGAAGGGACTCCTCGCGTGCAGCGGCGGCAGGACAAGGGGCGCCGCCGGCGGCCGCCGGCCCCAGCGGAGCGGCGAGGGCGGGGAGGGCGGGGGTCGGCGGGGCGGGGTGAGCGGGAGGCGGGCGGCGGCTCAACAGGTACAAATGGTTCCTCCCCGCAGCAGCAGCGACGTGCAGAAGCGAACGCGCCGCGCCCGCCGCTGTCACCGCCGGGGGGCGGGGGCGCCCGCCCGCTAGGCCCCGCCCCGCCGCGGCCGTCGGCGGGCGGTGGCGGCGCCGCCATTGGCCGGAGCGGCGCGGGGGGCGGGGCCGGCGGGCGGGCGCGCGGCGTCGCCATTGGCTGGAGCGGCGCGGGGGCGGGGCGAGGGCCGCGGCGCGCGGCGTGGGCCGGGCCGGGGCAGAGCGAGAAGTTGGCGGCGGCAGCGGCGGCGGGAGCGCAGGTGAGCGGCGGCCGCGCCGGGTGGGGACCCCGTTCCGGAGCTGCGGGGCGCCGCCGGCCCCGGGGCCGCACGGGCCAGCGCGTCCCGGGGTGGGAGCGCGGAGCTGCAGCCCCACGCGCCGCAGATCCCGGGCACGGCGCGGCTCCCCCTCCCGCACCCCCATCCTTCGCGCTGCCCGGTGTCTCCCGTGCTGCAGGCGGGCCCCGCCGCCCCCCGTCACCCTCCAGGAGCAGGTGAGCCACTGACTAACGCACATTGTGCTCTCGGCGACTCCACTGTGCGTGTGACAGCGGCTAACCTGCTCCTCGGACATCGCTGTGCGGCCGCCTCGCCACCCCGGACCCGCGCCTCGAAGCCTCGACGCCCTCCTGCCCTCTCGGCCAGCCCGGTGAGGGGCTCCGGCGTGCCAAGGGAGCCAGCTCCCCCATCCATCGCCGCTGTCCTGCCTCCGGCCGTTCTCCATCCTCGGCTCTGCGAGCCCCCATGCGCTGCGGGGAGCGCTCCGGGATCGGCCGCGCTTGCACCGGGGAGCGCCAAAAGACTCCTGCAGCGGGGCTCGGTGCGTCCGGCGGCTCGGAGATGGAGGGAACGGGCCTTGTCGGCATGTGGGCGCCAATAGTTGGTGGTAAAGTTGTTCAGGAGGGATGGCGTGCCCCCGTCTCTGTTCCCTTGCTCTTCTCCAAAGTAAATAAGTGCTAGCGGACTCCGTACCAAGTTAGAGACGCAGCATCCCGGCCGGTGACGTCTTGAGAGCCGGTCAGTGACTAACTGAACTGCTATTGCCAAGGGTGTGTTAATAGAAGAAACTCTGCCTAGTATTGCCCTGGATGAGTCACGTTTAAAGAGAGACTCTCTAGTCCTGGAAAAAGGAAAAGCAGAAATGAGCCTCACTTTCCTTTTTTGTTGCTATCTCTTTTTTCCATCCCACCCCTCACCTTTGCTCAGTGTTTTCTTCATTTGTGCCAGGGCTCTATTGGCACCCCGGCCCTGGATGGGCATTTGCAGAGCTGCCTTGCCTGATGTGCTGTGATGTGACGTTATGGTCTCTGACTTCATGGCCCTGAGGAACAGGAAGGCGAGCCAGGCAGGGACTTTTCCAGCCACCCAGGATGGCTGTCACCAAAAACAGAGGAAGTGACAAAAGCAGATGGTTTCTTCTACAAAGTTTTCTCTTGTGATTTTTCAGCTGGTGAAGAAGCTGGGTCGTTGAAAAGTGTATTTTCTGAAGAGCAGCACAGCTTCATTGTCAGCTGAAGTTCCTAATAACCAGCTAGGGTTCACTGCAGCTGTTGAGGTTCCCTGAAAGGGCTCAGGTACTCCCCCTACTCCTGGAGCTGCTCTCATGTAGCCCTGGGCTGTTGTAAAGGGTTAATCTGAAGCAATTGCCAGTGCTCTGGTCAATAAGTAGTTAATTGCATGAAAGGCAGAGCAAGGTCCTTTGTTGGTAAAATGTCTCTCAGAGAAATTTTGCCTGTCCCTATCATTCCTTCATGCTCTTGTCATTTCTGCCTCTGGGTCCCAGAGGAACATCTGCTCTTCACAAGGAAGTTCAGCTCCTCCTGTGCTCTGTGTTTCCTTAGCGCTCAAACACCCTGGGAAGATGGGAAAACCAACTGAATTTACCCAAGATGCTTTCATGTTTGTTCAGAAGCCGAATGGGCCTTTTTTTTAAAATGGGGGCAGGGTTGGGGGGCAGAAAAGTTCACGGTGGTCTCAGCCCTAGATTGCTTTTTTCTTCCCTAGCTACATCTACAGCATCTTCCCACTGCTGATCCTGACAGCAGGAGCACAGTGTAGCCACTCGGAGAAAGGGAGGGAAGAGAAACCTGGTGCAAAATCCATCCTTGTACGAGTGTGGCTGAGAGCTGAAACTGAAGGCCACAGTCCCCTGCCACCCCCTTTTCTAGGTGACCATGCATGTAACAAACCTGTGTCTGAAAATGAAGGTGCTTTGTTTCTCTTTGAATAAACAGCCCTGCGTTTGGGACTGCTGGCTGATGACTTAACCCCAGGAGATGCCACTGGCAGAAGCAGCTCTGCAGGTCACCTGGCAAGACCTGTCCCAGTTCCCATGAGCAGCAGATGAACGCTTCTGGCTTCCTGCTACCAAAGGAACCATCCTGTTCAGCTCCAGTAAGCAAAAGGAAGGGGTTGAAGTGAAGTTTGTTTGGTTTTGCCCTTTTTGTGTGTGTCTCCAGTAAGTGGGGAGAACATCCAGTTCAATTACTGTTTTTAACATTCTTCTGGCATGATTCAAAACTAACCTGCCATGCTGTCACCTCAAGTCTTCAATAAATGTGCAAAACCAGTGTTTGAGTGCTGATTACTGTAATCCAGGGCATCAGACCAGGTGAAGAGGAAAGCTGTGCCTTCTCAGTGATTGGTGCAGTGTCTGATTGCACTGCATGCCTGGTTCTTCCCATCTCTTATTTTGCCTCTGTGGCCAGTAAAGGTGGCTTGAAAAGGAGAGCAGAAGGGTGCGACATGGTTGTCCCTCAAGCAGAAAACCCAACATCAGCCCTTCTGTCCTGGCCTAGCTGCAGGGTGCTCCTGAGCAATGAGAAAATACAACAGGACTGCAATGCCCCTTGATTCTATGTTTTTTCATTAGCTAATGAACAGATTTGTAAGATGGTACTTAGCTTGGTTAGAAGAGTAGTCATGTGCTTTCACTCAGAACTGTGAGATTTTTGGTGAGAGGCAGGGGAGTGCCTTACAGGAGGGGAGGATGCTGAATTTCAGGCCTGTTGAGCTGAAGGGACTCTGTGCTCCTCAAGGATTTTGCTCTTGTTTCAGCTCCTCGTGGAGGGAAGGGAACAGGCCTTACCCTTCAAGCTAAGAAGCGCCTGTTGTGTTCGGTCCATAACACGTCCCAGTGTCAGGTGAGCCTCACTGAAGGAGCAAGCTGCCCTATGAGGAATAGGAGGAGTACATGAATTGTTTAAGAGGAAGTCAGTTAGTTAAATGCAAGCAGGGACTTATATAATACATCCTAAAAAAAAAAAAAAAAAAATTCTGCTGGCAGGAGGTTCCGTTGGGAGAGAAACTTGCTCATCCATAAACACGAAAATTTCCCAGCCTCCTCTAGTGCTTTATGACTTTTTTTTTTTTTTCCAGGGCAAGGTAGAATTCAGTCAGTCTGCACTCTGAGATGGAGAAAGAAAAATCTTCATAGGAAGCAGACAATGCTCCCTGCATGGACACACACACCAGCTCAAACAGCTCTTCTTCATCTACAGTGAACTATGTTGGTAGAAGCTGTGCAGCCAAGAGCAAGCAGCAGAGCATCTGTACACCACTTGGGGAGCAAAACCAACAGGCATTTTCTCCTCCAGACATTCACACCTTTTCTTATGTAACTGGTGCTGAAGTGTGTGCTTTAAAAGCTGCTTGCCAAATCCAGGGGCTGGGAGGCAGCACAAATGCTTCTAGCACTCTAGATGAAATTGACGGGGGAAAAAAAGAAATCCAAACCCAAACACCCAGGAACTCATACAAATACATAACTGCAACTTGGGCATGGTTCAAGTGTCTGCAGCAGTGTTGCCCTGAAGAAACTGCACTGGCCTGGGGCAGTGCTGGCACCCAGACCACTATCTGATGAGGATGGTGAGGAGCTGACAGACCAGCATAGAGGGGTGAGGAGCTTGGGGCCATTTTTCTTATGCAATATTAAAAAAACAAACAAACAAACAAAAAACAAAAACAAAAAACACACTAAAAAAAAAAAAAAATCTGGTAGTGCAGCCAGGAAAAGGGCGCCAGGAAGGCTGAAATACTCTTCTGAATGGTGCCTTGTGCTGACAGAACCTGCAGCTTTATTAAAAAAAAACCCAACAAACAACAAAAAGCGGGGCCACTTACTAGTGAAAAACAGGTATATCCTTTGCTTTGTGATTTTTGGGTGGCACTGGAGCTAGCCAGGAGAAGCATCTGAGGAGAGAGAAGCTCTGAAGTCCATTCCTGCCCACTTCAGGGAAGGAAGAAGCTGCCCAGAGTGCCTGAGGGACATGGGGACACGAGTCCCTGCGCAGCCAGCACAGCATCCTGGAGCCACCCTGCACGCCTGGATCCCTGCCTTGCCCACCAGCCAGTTGTTCCCTCTCCAGTACATGCCGTACACAGGGCTCTGCGTTTGTTTTTTAAGGGAGAAAACAATAATTTATTTGCTTTGTTTTAATCTCATAACAATGGGTAGTGGTAATTTCTTCCTACCGCTCTGTAGTGGCCTAGAAAAGGACAGCATCATCTCCACTGTAGCAAGAAGGCTTGTCCCAGGGCATAAAAATTTAATTAGGAACAATCACGCAGCCTTGAAATGGGAATTGCGAGCAGCAAAAAAAAGTCAAGCCATCAATAAAATATTCAATGGCAGAAATGTATTATTGACACAGACTTTAGAGCAGATAAAAGCGGGGAGGCGGGGCAGCGGGTGCCGAGCCTCGCCGCGTTAAATAACAGGCGGGGACCCGGCCAGCCGGGCCCCCCGAGCCCGCAGGAATATGGGTCACCCTGGGCTGGGGGGCTCCCGAGGTGACACACCAGCTTGTCACAGCCCCGCCCCGCGCACCACAGCAGGGACAGAGGTGTTAATCAAAGTCATTTATTACCTCGCCATCACCGCTGGCCTCCGCAGCGGCTGGGTGATGGCTTGTGAGATGCAAAAGGAAAAAATTCTGCAAAAAGCCACAGTCCTGAGCTGAAAACAGCCCCTGGTCGCGGCACTCTGGCTAACCCCGTGCCTGGTTATCAGACCTCGGTGGGGGACACAGGCGAGCTACTCTGTCTCCCACCCATGCAACAGTTCCAAATCCCGCATGCCAGCCTAGGGGCATCACCTGATGGCCCAAATCTGCTGTGATGTATTTTAAATCCTTATTTTCCACACCCTCCCACACCTGCCTCCAGGAAAGACTGGTGCTGGTTTGGCCTGTGCGATTATGACTGAACCTGCAAAACCAATAAATAACATATAATCGTAACGGGGGGGGGTTGGGATCCCCCACAGACATTCAAATTAATTTTCTTCCCCCATTTGGAAGTACCCTTTTTTCTTTATTCCTGTTTATTTTGCAGAAGGCAAGGCTACAAATGTAGCCCCAAAACGGAAAGAACCAGTTTTAAACCTGCAGAAGTGAGTTTTTTGGGATATGCAGAGGATATCCCATAACACACTTAAATCCAGCCATGTCCAAGGAAAGCAAGTTTTCTAAACCTGCTTTCCCTCCTCTAGGCAGCACTGAAATGCTCTTTACTGTCCATCACCCACTTTTTAGCAAGGCAGAATCTTTAAAAGCAAGAGTCCAAAAAAACCCCAAAAAACACACACACTAAGGCCAAAAAGCAGACAAGCAGGGGAGAAAATAAATGCAGCTGCATGGAACAAACACGTTTTTAACTAATTTTCCTTGAGACACATGATTTAAGGAGGAGGGTAAGGAGGAGCTTGAAAACCAACCTGCCCAAAAAACCCCAAAGCCCCAGTTCAAAAAAGGCAACTTTGAAACTGCATCTCCTTACTGTGGCAGCTCTCCAGTCATAACCTAAGAAACAGCAGTACCAGTGGATCTCCCAGCAAAGCAAACCTGAATCCTTCAATATTACTTGATCAGCCTGCTGGGCTGTGGTAGCACCTTGAAAATCAGCTTTGAGAGGGGAAGATGTCCCCAGGGCCCAGCAGAAGCTCAGGGGAGATGGTGATGGACAGCAAGAGCTGACATTCCTGGCTGCTGTTATCCAGGTGCAGACAAAGGGGCTTGGAGGCAAATGGGAAATTTCCCCTTACCTGCTCCTGTCTGCAGCCGAGTGCCACCCCCTTTGCCTCCTGTCCTAAAATGCTCTGAGCTGCTGCTGTGCATTATTAAAATATTGCCATGTTTCATCCCAGAGATGGCCACATCTCACCAAAGACAAGCTGCATCCCCTCATCCCCTGGTTGTAAAGCACTTCACTATAAAAAAAAAAAAAAAAAAAAAAAAAAGAAAAGAAAAGAGCACTGTGTGCATAAGATCCAGTCGGTTATAAAATACTCACAGCCTTAATTCAGCAAATAGAAAGAGATGGCTTGGAAGTGGAAGAGGCAGCTGCTGGTGCACAAACTGCTCGGATGCATCCATAAGGCACCGAAGCTCACCCCAGTCACAACAGCACACTCACACTGGCTTTGCTCAAATCCTTTCCCAAAGATTTATTGAAAACGGGATCTGCAGCGCACAGGGTTTACATTCTCACGGGGGAAGCGGGGTTTTGCGGTGAACGCTGTGCCCAAGTCACATTTTTCACATACAACACGTTGAAAACAGGCTCAGGGATCTCCCAGACAAACTCATCCCCTTCCCAAAACGCTTTGGTTTTGCAATTAAAATACAAGGCGACCCACCAGGACAGATGAACAGAAGGGTAACTACTGGCCATCAAATTAAAAAAAAAAAAATTTAAAAAATTTAAAAATATCAGGGAAATGTCACCAAGAGTATTTTGGTCCTGTTCCCCACTCACACCACCACCGGGGAAGGGCTCTGCAATTTTTTACTTCAAAAAGCAATTGAAAGATTAAATTAATTTAAGAAAACCAAGCTCCCGCTGTGTGCTTCCTTGAAGCATGGTCCGTGGCACCATGGAAAGTGGGTTTCTCCTACAGGTTTCTTATAATATACATAAAAAAGAGGGGCCAGAAATGTAAAGCTGCTTTAGGGCCTCCCCTGCTGCCAGTGAAGAGGCTGTTTGTTATGGTCCCACTTGCTCTGACGAGTTGCTGTAAAATCTGTTAATTTGCTCCATCCAGGTGAGCCTCCACGCAGGTGTCCACTGCAGCTTCGCTCCCCTAGTCAAAGGAACAAGGACTTCTCCAAATGCACGATGGGTTTTTTGAGGAGGTTATGCAGAATGGGTGCACTGCTGTTTTCTGTTCAATATAGAAACTGCTTAAAAAAAAAATTGAAGGGAGTCGCTTTCATCCTCAGGGGACGAGGGTTGCTTTGTGTCGTCAGTCTGTAGTTTTACTGTACAGTCTGTAAAAATATTCTGTCTGGCCATACACATCCATTCACAATATAAAGCAGTAAAAAAAAATATAAAATATATATATATATAATATGGTTTATTTATACAGTTACACTTTGAAGGCAATTGATCCTCCACTGCCTGGGCCCTTCTACCTCCAAATGCTCTGCCTGGTTGATACAACTGCAAGACAAAAGAAAAAAAATAACCTGAGCAATTCCACCATGGTGGGTAAGCACTTGCAAAAAGGAGAGTGGAAAACAGGATGTATGTGAGCACAAAGCCTGGACCGGGAGATGGGAATGCAGAATGTCCTGAAGGATGGAGGTGGATGTATCGGGCTGTGAGGAGGATGGCAGTAGGGCTTTGCTCAGGCAAATGTGGCATGGGTGGGAGCAGGATGCCCGGATGGAGGCAGCATCACCACAGCAGGCAGGTGTCCCTACCACAGCTCTCTTTTGCTGCACCCGAAAAACAGACACAAGGTGACAAAAGAGTCACAGGAGGTAGAAGGGGTTTTGGGATGAACTGGTCACTAAAATGGAGCAAAACCAGCTCCTGTAAAAGACAGGAGACAAGTTCTCCCTATCCTAACTGAGCAAGTTCTTAACCCTGCGGGATACAGAGAGGCAGGAGAGAGGATGGGAACCATCCTCCACAGCTCCTGGCAGGGCAGCGAGCGTGTGAGCCCCTGGCAGCAGAGCAGAGGCTGCCAGAGTGTGAGCTTTGCGCTTCCTAATGGCATCTATAAATAGCTCTGGCCTCCCACCACCAGCACACGCTTGCTCTCTGCAGCTCATTTTGGGCAGCAGAAGCCTCTCCCCTCTTCCCACCCATCCTCTGCGGACCAGCCCACACTCCCAGGGCCCCACTGGGACATACGCACCCTCGGGGTTCAGGCTGGACACCAGGGGCTCCGGCAGGGTCCTGGGATGGCCGAGGAGCTGCTTGCTGCTGACCTGGGCAGGCAAGTCGGTACCAATGGTGGGAGAAAAGCCTGCAGGATGGGGAAAAACATCCAGGCTGAGCCAGGGCTCGAGCCTCCCATGCTCGCTGGGCACAGCCGCTGCAGTGCCGCAGGGCAGTCACGTCACCCGCTCCGGATGCTCTGGAGCAGAAAGGACCAGGTCCCTTTCCAGGAGAACCCCCCGCCACCTCCTCTCATGCCTGTGAGGATGCAGACAAGGCCCTGGGCACCACCCTTCCCTCACCAAGCACAGAAAGGTTGTTTGTGGCCAGAGCATGTCCCCACCAGCCCACAGCCCCCAGGGACTGACGCTGGCGTTCAGCCACCTGCCTGCTGCTGCAGCTGCTGTGGTGACATGAGCAAGGCTGCCCAGGAAAGCTCCCTGCAGCCACCTCAGCCCCAAAAGCAGCAATGCAGAACCCAGCTCCTGTGCATGTCCACAAGCAGCCCCCAGGCTTCAGCAGGGAGGAGGAAGGAGCCCCGGGGGTGACAAATCTCTGAAAGCCCCTGGAGTGGTGAGTGACTGCCATGCCAGCACACAAACCCCCAGCTGCCTAGGCTCAGTGCCCAGGGGAGAGCCGTGGGGCTGACCCCGGGAGGAGGCAGGGAGCGGCAGGGAGCAGCCCCGGCCGAGCCAGCGGCAGCGTGCTGACCTCCGTCTCTCCGGTAGGCTGGCAGCTCGCACGGGCTCGGCTCCGGCTGGGCGTCCTCCTCGGGCCTGGCCTGCAGGACGGTCACCGTGGCCCCCGTCTGCTGAATAAACTGCTGCAAATTACACTGCCTCAGCTCCTTATTTAACTCCTCCAGCTCTTGGGTCTGAGCCTGCAAAACACACACCGAGGGGGGACACGGTGAGCCACATGTCCCCCCCATGCCCCAAGCCAGCTGGCAATCATCATCCCCTGGGGCTGCTCCCCCGCTGGGGCTCACCCTGCCGGGGCCAGCAGAGGGGATCTCGGCGGTACTGTGGCTCAGCTGCCCCTCTCTGAGGGCCTGCAGGAAGGAGGTGCCCAGGCACGGGGACAAGGAAGGCGTTAGTTTGGGAAGAGCCCTGCTTTGCTGCATCTCCACAAGAGGGTGCGAGCAGCCATCAAACGGCGGCCGCCAAGATGCCAAATGCAAATGAGATGCTCCAGGAAAGATGCTGAAAGCATGGACAGCCTGGGGAAGGCCTGGCTGGATAAAAGCTTCTTCATTTGGCTCCACCAAAGGGGACACGGTGGGTGGAAGGCAGGAGTCACGCAGCCCCCGACCCCTGATGCTGGGAGGCTGCAACAGGCGAGCAGTGGGGCATCACAGCTCAACCCCAGAGCTGCCATCTCCACACTGCTCAGCCCCTCACTGTGAGCCCAAGCACTGTACAGTCAAAAGACTTCATGCACAGGCACCATGGGGACCTGTGCTATCCCCTTTGTGACTCCTTCATCCAAGACAGCATCCACCCTTGTGCCAATGCCACCAGCCCCACATGTGGACCAGTTGCCCCAGCACCATAGTCTGTGCTGGAGCAGGGTGATGCTGTGCTCCCAGTGCACCAGTCAGGAGGAGCATTAGCCCAGATGTAGCTTGCAGGGAGAGCAATGGGTGTGGGACCCTGTGCCAGTGGGGCAAGAGTGGTGGTGTCCCTCTGTCAGTGATCAGTGTTGCTGAGAGCTGTGCCCCCAGCCCCAGGTTCACCAGGCAGGTGGAGTAACCAACCCCACTCAACCCATCGGTCCAATGTGCCTGGAAAGCTGCTCCCACCCCCGATGAAGGTCTTACGCACGGGGTGGCTCAACCCAGTCCTATCTACCTGCAGGTTCTTTTCAGCTTCCTCCAGGGCCTTCTCCACACTGGCCAGGTTGCTCTCCAGTTGGGTGCCTTGCTTGACCTTGGCCTCCAGGTCCCTTTTCATTTTGGTGGCCATGTCCTCCAGCTCTATGGGGCTGGGCATAGAGATCTCCTTGCCCCTCTTGGCCCTCTCGGCCATCTCCCACTGGATCTCCTCCTGCAGGGCTTCAGTCCGGACACCGAGCTCATAGATCCTCTGGGTGTACTCCTCCAGGCTGGCCCGCAGGCTCCTGACCCGCTCCTGCCGCTCCCGCTCGCACTCCTTTTCCAGCCGGAGCTCACTCTGCCAGAACTCCTCCTCCCCCAGCTCCGTCTCGTTCCTCCGCACCAGTTGCTCCAGATAGAGGATCTCGTTCTCCTGGCCGGCGAGCCGGCTGCGCTCCCAGAGCCGTAGGTCCATTTCTAGGGTGTCCCCATGCGCCTCCAAGGAATGCAGCTGCTCCTGCTGCTGCAGCACTCTCCTAAAAAGCTCCTCCTTGGAGGGCTGGACAACACCACCACCCTCCAAGTCCAGCCCATCCCGAGTCTGGTGCCTCCACCGGCTCACAGTGAACAGGTCGCTGGAGCCTGTAGGACCCAGGTTGAAGGTCATGGATTTTTTGGGCTCCCTGGAGCGGGGCCCATCCATGGCGGCGAGCCTGGGCTTGATGGGCAGGCTGGCCCGGATGAACGTCCTCTCGGGAGCCGGGGGAGCGCCCTCGGAGGAGGGCCGCTCGGCCATGCTGGGGCCCGTGCGCCGCAGGACGAACTGCACGTCGTTGGCATACTGCCCGCACTTGGCCAGCGACTCCAGGGGACACTCCAGCGGCAGCAGCTGCCGCTCCTTCTCCCGCAGCTTCTGCACCAGCACGTAGCGGCCCGTCTGACCTGCCGGGGAGGAGAGCACGTCAGCGGGGACAGCAGCGGCCAGCAGGACTGTGCTGGGGCTGTGCCCCACAGCCAGCGCTGGCAGCATCCCCACCGCCACCCGCCCAAGGGCTCCTCTTCCCAGGGACAGCCTGCAGCTGGGGCATCCCCCAGCAGATGGAGATGGCTCACCAATGGCCCGTGCTAGGGCAATGACCACTTCTTGGCAGGTGGTTTGCTCCGAGACTCCACACACGACCCTCTGGATCCCATCCACCCAGACCTTCAGCTCCATCCCCACGGCTGCCGGGGCTCAGCTGCTCTGGGTCATTGCAGGACAGGCTGCCTGTGGGGAGAAAAGAAACCAGGTTTCCATCCCAAGCCATTAACAAGGAATACAAGAGGCTTTAAAAGCAGTGTCATTAAATCACCCTCCCATGGGGCAAATCCTAGACCAAGAAGTTGTTCATTGCCACCCTGAGCACAGACTGCATTTTTGCTGATGTTATTAAACACTGATAATCATCTGCAAAGAAGACATTTTATTTTTCTCCTCATGTCTGGACAGTGGGTCTAAATCTTCCCCTGGTGAGAAATGATGGTTTTTGTGTGCTTGTGGTACCCAAAAGGTGCCCAGGTTATTTTTGTTGAGAGCACAGACTTTTAATGGGTTTGCTGGACTTTCACTGCAATTTCTCTAAAAATTTGACAGAATGGCACTGAGGGATTTTCTAAACAACATTGGAAAAGGCAGATGAACTGCTGGCTGCCCACTTTTGCAATGATATAGAGGGGAGGAGCAGATTATGCACATTTTAATCTTTTCATATTTACATCCATCTCAATTTATCAGAGAGGGATTAAGAAATTAAAATAAAGCCTCTTTCTGAACAAAAGCATGACCGAAGGTAGGGTCTGGGGGCGACAGCCAGGCATAAGCACCCATGGCAAAGCCCAGATTCTGACTAACACCAGGGTCCAGCTTAACTCCCATCCAGTGGGTACTATTACCTTAAAACAACACCTGTTAGCTTGGGCACACTCAATTCCTGTCTCTTCCAGCAGCTCAACAACTGCAACGGTCATAAATTTAAAAAAATTAAGCACAAGCTATAAAGAACTATCAAATATTTGATCTTGCAATGTTTTCAAACACCATGCAAAGATGTATCTATTTTGCCTGCTATAACACTGGCTTCAACAGTGTCAGTCTTATCTGAAAGCCCTGGATGGAGCAGTATACATTAAATTTTCGGGCCCTCCATCCAGGGGGTCACAAAGTGCTTTCCCAGCCTCACCTGGCTGGTTGCAGCCCCTCCCTCTGGTCCAGCTATCCCAAGTTAGCAGCCAGGCTGTGAGAAAGATCAACCTTAGGTTACACTCCACTTCTTCATTATTTTTTGTTGCCTACTTGAGTAATCAAAGGGAGGGCTTGAAGGGTCCTGTCTCCAGTGATGAGGAATTTTAATCATGGTGTGAGAACGGCAAGGAGAAACCAGGGAAGACACGGCTGGGTGAGGACACTCTGCGCAGGTGCCGGGTCCTGCTGTGCCACCTCCCTGCCCACCTCCAAAACACGGGCACGGAGCAGCCTCAAAATACCTCAGTGCTGAGCTCATGTTTGCCTTGGCTGAGTGACCGGGGAAAACCGTGGGGCTGAAGGACACCTGGGGCTCAGCCCACCTCCCTGTAAGCCCCAAACCACTAAAACTTGCGAGATACAAGTTTAAAGCTGCGTTTTGGCACCACTCCCCAGTCCTGTGTATTCAAGGCTGCCACTGTCCCCCGGCATGGAGCAAAGTCCAAGTGCCACTGCGGCACCACCCAAATCACCCTGAAACTGTTGCTGTTCACCACCCCAAACCTCCTCCTCAGCAGCACCCCAACACCAAAACTGGAGTGGGACAGATCCCACAGACCATTCCCTATCCCCCCCTCTTCCCTGGCAGTGGCCAAGCTAGTCTCAAATCCGGCTTCTTATGCCACCACCCAGTAAGGGGGCCAGGAGCTTAAGAATAAACAAGAAAAACAACCCAGCTTGTCCCACCGACAGTCTCACCTTGCTGGCAAACCCAGTGGCTGCTGAGTGCCGTGGGAGCAGGATGGCTGCTGGCACACGGGGCCCAGGCGCCTGTCCGGGTTCAAACCAGGCACCAGCCCCCGGCCCCGCCTTGGCCAGCCTGCCAGGCAATCATTTACCAGCAGCCCAGCACGCTGCCAAAAAGCTGGGGGAGAGGCAGCCAGCTTTGCTCCTCGTGTCAGAGAAACCCCCTAAAACCAGCCAGGGCATAATCCCCACCACATTCTCCAGCACCCCAAAAACCAAGGATTCTTTGGCTTCCTTAAAACCTTGCAAGCACAGCGGGTCCTTGCTGTAACTTCTGGGGTTTTATCTCCAGCTTGCTGCCACATACAGGATGTTATCTATCCCCTTGGACAAGGCTGGGGCTGCTCCCTTCTCTGCCTGCCCTCCCCCTGCCTTCTGGGGAAGATCAGCTTCCACTCAAAACCAGCCTGGCTGACCCTCTTCCCCCAAATCCCTGGCTTCACAAGGGAGCTGACAAAATGAATGCTCATCTTTATCTGAGGGGACCTGCAATGCTCTCCAAACCCCTCAGCTCCTGCTTGGGAGGGACATCACAGGCTGCACTCAGCATCTCATCCCCAGCACTCCACCATGACAGCACCTGCCTAGTTAAAAAGAACCACCACCATAAAACCCTATTAGGCAATAAACCTAAAAACATTCACCTTGCCCCAAGCATCACCTTTGCTGTAACCCGCTCAGTTCCTTGCCATCACTCAAAACCACAGCAGCCTCATTGCTCCACTTGCAATTAGACCCCTTCCTAACAATTGTCTCTGCTGACCCCTTGCATTAATAGTGGGTGCCTTTGTTACACCACCAGGTAGGAGAAATAATGAGCTTTTTTTTGGGCAAGAATTACTTTGCTTGGGGAGGAGCAGCTTCTCAGCAGAAGGCAGGTTTCCAGCTGCCTCTATTTGTATTTGCCCCAGGAGGTTGCTTTGATCATGAACCAGAAGTGCAGGCAGCTGCCAGGCCCTGCCCTGCCCCAGAACAGCACCAGGGAAGCCAGCAGGTGGCTGTGGTGCCAGGACACATGATGGCTGCTCCCAAAGGCCACTCATTTTACTCTTGCCCCTCCCCACTAAGGATTTCTAAGTGATTTTCATTGGAAGCAGATTAACAAAGTGACTAATTTTCTGTTCCCTTTCCCCATGTGATGGGTCCTAAAATTGAGGGTAGGGATGATTCATACCATTACTTCAACAGATTTCCTAACTGGAAGTCAGAATTTCAAATGCTGACACTAAAAAAATATTTTTTAAAGAATTAAAAATCTCAGATCTTGCAGTTTTATTTTGATTCCTGGCACTGCTGTCTCCCAGCCTCCCTGAAATTGTCTGGCTAGAGGAAGTGGAGACGAAGGAGTATTTCTGCATGTGCAGGAGGATGCACATCTTGCTCCTGCAAACTGCCATCCTGATGGCTGCTGGGACTCACAAGGACCTGAAATAATATAAAATTGGCCATTCACCCTCCTCACAGAAGTGATGACCACTCCTGATTTGCAGGGCCACCTGCCATGTCTCCTATGGGTCTCTCAGAAGCTGAGACAGCAACTTCCAGCCAAGGACTGCAAGTACATTGAATCTTTCTACTTTATTTTGCCATACACAGGAATAATAATAATAATAATAATAATAGTAATAATAATAATAATAATAAAATCTGTTTCAGAAAAAAAGTCACCCATTTTGCACCCAACAGCAAGGCCTGCTCCAACTCAAATACCAAAGCACCCCAAACATCTCTACCATGGCTTTTAAAAACGGCCATCTGGGGCCAGCACAAGGGTTTGGAGATGGGCAACCTGCCAGCATGAAGGTTTCACCCATTTTTGCAGGTTCACTCACCTCCCTCCCTATGTCCACCCCCTGGCAAGGAGCTGGGTACAGGGCCAGGTGGCAGGAGAGCAGTGCCACAGGGAAGGCTTCCAAGGAAGCCTAATTAAAAGTGAAAGGAATCCAGGAGACCAGCCTTTTGTGCCAGGGTTTGGGCTGAGGGTAAGGTCATAAAGACTCACAGTTAATCAACTGCATTAGTACTTGAGAGCAGCCTGTGATGAGCCTGCCATCCATGAAGCACCAAGGTGTCCATAGGGACCAGCAGCTTTGCATCCCTTTGGATGCAGTCCAGGAAAATGCTGGGGTGCTCTCAGTTGTTTTATTTCTACTTTGAACCTGACCCTCTGGCTCCTCTCCCACCCAGTGCCAGGGGGATGCTCATCCCAGCCAGACACACCAATAAAAAACCCCAACCCAATACATGAGTAAGCAGCAAGTGGGGAGGGAGGGGTGGCCCTGTGCTGCCATCCTCTGTGCTGAAGCTGGCTGTGACTCACTGCCCTGGATCACTGCTGCTGTGACACATCCAGCAGCTATCTCATACTTCCTCAAGTCTCTCCCTGCTCCAGCACCAGCTCCTGCACCAAAGGGGAGAGCTGGTGCTTGCCCACCTGCTGAAAACTCTGGTGGGGCAGAAGCCTCCCTATTACTCTGGTCACCAACAGAGAAGATCCATAAATAACTGAGACAACATGCAGCAGGCTGGAGGGGATGGGATACGGTCCAGGTTTCCCTCCAGACCACAAACTGTGTCCTCTGCCTTGGGACCCTCTTTTGGAGTGACGCCACCTGCCCTTGGCTGGGCTGTCACAGGGACTGAGAAGTTCTGCTGGGTGTTCCATGCTGTGTCCCTCCCAGGACAGAGGCAGTGCCGTGGTCAGGGCTGACCACTGACCAGCTGTGGCAAGGTTTGATGCTGTGGCACATCCCAGGCTGGCAGCTCCCTTGCTGGGCAGAGATGACCATCCACATCTCTGAACACGCTGTTTGTGCAGCAGTCTGCCAACCACCCATGGTCACTGCCACCACAGCTGGGGCACCAGGCAAAGCCCCAGCCACTTGGTGCATGACCTTTCCACCATTCCAGCTTGTCCGAGGATCCTGAAGGAACACATCCCCTGGCCTGGTGCAAGGCAGGCAAGAAGTCACCTGCCAAGGACAGCAGTGTCCTGTCCTACAGTGCAGGGGCCATCAGGGTGGGACACTCGCACAGAGCTCCAAACTGGAGCAGCAAATGGGTTACTTCATCCCAGCACAAAGAGTTGACAGGGGTTAAACAAGCTCAAGAGGTGACAAACGAGTCCTACCAGAGTGGTCACAGCCCAGAGAGGCAGCTCTTCATCCTTCCACCGTCACAGGGAGGGTGTGCAATGCTTCTCACCCCCAGGCCTAAGGAAGCCACCAGCTCTTACACAAGGCAGCCACAAGTACCCAGGAGCAAGGAAGCAGCAGGCATGGGGCTCTAATTCACACCCAAGCAGCTTACTTAAGGGTGGTCATAATAGCACCATATCCTCAGTTCACCCACCATCCCCCAGCCAGCTCCCTACTTTTACCAGAGATGTGTGGATCTCACCCTCCCCCCTCCCAAGGATCTGCTGCCTTTCAATAGCAAGCAGCTTCTTCTGGGGGCATCCTACAGTGCATAATGCACACTTGGCATCAGCAAAAGTTACATCCGTGTTTCAAGGGCTTTTTGCACTAAAGGAGATCAAAGGAAGACTATGTCTTGTGGCATTTGCATGCTCGAGAGCTAAAGCATGAATTGAGCCAGAAATCACAGACCACCAACAAAATCCTCTGGCAATCCAAGGAGGGGACACGTCCCACACAAGGGTCTTGTAATCTTGCAGGAACTGCCCGAAGAGACAGATTTTTGGAGAGCCATAAGCACCACACCAGCAACCCCCCTTAAGAGAAAAACAGAGGCTTAGAGATTTTCTGCTCCACTTCCTCCCCAAAATTACAGACCCATGCAAACATGCCTGGGGAGGCTGGCCAATGTTGAGCAGGGCAGGAAGAGTCAGGGACAAATCCTGCCCAGGGCTGTGAGGCAGAATGGGGACAGTCCTGAAGGTGATGGCCTTCGGCAGGCATTTAGGGGAGGGAGGCTCCCATCATGAATGATGTCAAAGACACTCCATGCCACCCTCACCTGCCAGGATTTCTGGTTTTTAACCCAAGCCTTTGGGTCTGCTACAGCATCAGACCCACACAGAAATAAAAGAAACAGAAACAGCACTGTGAAGAAGCTGGGAAACCTTTCCTCTCTCTTAGACAAGATTAAGATTTGTGGCCATGGCAGGTCAGCATCGAGAGTCATATGAAAACATCAAGAATCACAGCCAGTGACATTTTAGGGATGATTACTAGTCAGTCCACCCCACAGATGAGCCACCAACCAAAAGCTCATTATAAATTAAAAGCAGCAAAACCACCCCTCCTGCAGCTAGTGCACACACTCACATTACAGCCCTCCATCCTGGAGCGGAAGGATCATCTTCCGCACCTCCACGCATCGTGTTTCTCCCTTGCTGCACTAATGGCTACTGTCCATGGGGGGAGAGCTGGCATGGCTGGCTAGGAAAGTCTGCCCTAGACACCAAGGTTTGCACGGGAACCATTAGCAGCACCTGCTGTTCCTGTAACCATTACCATCACCCCCAGTCCCACATGTGAAGAGTGACTTCATGAAAGCAGCTGGATGTAAATCTGTAGATTCTTCCCAAGGGGGAGAAGCAAAACTAGCAAGAGTGTGTAGATAAGAGGAGAAAGAGGAAAGGTTTTTGCACTGCTGTGCTCTTTTTTTTTTTTTCCTTGTGCAGTTGAGTGCACGCTGATGCCACATCCAGGATAGATCTAGCTTTGCCCCCAGTAGAGGGGCAAGACTAGGTCTAGGCATCTTGGGGCCCTAGGCTGATCTATATCAGGTTCATCATCTTTAGGGGATGACTCACAATCCAGGTCCTAAAAGACAAGCTCTGAGGGGTGTTTGCCAACACATCCACACAAACACAACATGGCACTCATATGCCAACAGGTCCAGAATCCCTGCTGTGTTCATTTTCCACAGCAGCCAGTCATCAGCAAAAGCACGATGCAATTTGTGAACATTCCCCTGTTATTACACACTGTCCATTCCCCATGTCAGAACAGAGCTTGTGTTTCTCACCATGCAGAACACAGGAGGAATCTTGAGAGGCAAGAGCATGCTCAAGCCTTGGAAATACTCCTCCCCAGCCAAAGAAGAGAACTTCCATTCCTCCCCACCTTCAAGGATGAGACCAAAACAGGGAAAACCCAGGCAATGAGGTCTCTCTCCCAGAGCCTCCAGAAGAGCCAGAAAGGACCCTCAAAGCACAGCTTCCAGAGGATGAGATGAGCCTTGACCACCTATAATGCAAGAGGAGACACACACTTTCCCTGTCTCCTGTCAAATTAATCAAGACTTTCATCCCCATAGGAGTAAGGAAAATTCAGGCTCTTCAGCTGTCCTGCAGGTAGGAGCAGGGACATAAAAAAGCCAAATGACCTACAAATATTGTCTCTCCAACCTGTCTTCCAGCCTCCTTCAGAAGTGCTGGTGTCAGCCATCAGCAATCCTCTTTCCATTCCAATTCTCCTCCTACAGGAGAGGGTAATTAACAAATCAGCAAATGCACAACCAGGGATAAACCTTCCAGATTTTACTCTCTATTTTCAGAATAACTTGCTTCAGAAAGCAGCCACCTGTCAAGGACACACTGCTGAGTGTCCAGAGGAGAGGATGCACAGATGAACATGCAGGTGCATGCTGCCATGGATATTTATTTATAACTTTTTAGGATTGAAAAGGATTTTAATGACCCTTTACAGAGAGCTGAACAGGCTCCTTTTTCTCTCATGCTCAGACACAAAGACAAATAAACAAGAGCCTCAGAATGAATCCTGGCTGAAACCTTTGATAAGACCCTTGGGTATTTTAGAAGTCTCTGCTTTCACACTACCTGCCACATGACTAATTAGGTAGAGGTTGTATCAATCACTGCCTGAACACACCCAGAGACAATAAGCTCTTTAAAGCAGTAAAATCATGGCACATCTCTGGAGAGGCAAGTGCATCTGGCACATCCATCCAGGGCTACAAATCACAGTCCAACAAGTGATGGAAATCATGGCTGCATGACCAGCTCTAATCCCCCAAGCTGCCTTGCTGGACTTTGAGCTGAAGGGGTTTTAATGCCAGCAAAGGGCTCCATCTCCTGCTCCACACATAGGTCCAGCACTCAGTGATACCTGAAGGACCAAAATGGAATAGGAATTTGTGCTGGGGATTGGGCCAGCACTCCTGCCTGCATAGAGGGGGAGACTGAGTAAAAATACATTGTTTCTTCTGGAGCATTTAAGTGCTTAATCCTCATGCAGCTAACGCACACACAGGATGCTTTAGGGAAATGCCTACATTTGAAATTCCTAGCCCAACTTCTTTGTACTCCCAGCAGGTCATTAAAAAAAGCCAAATTAATTCAAAGAGGACAATACCAAATCCAATGTCTCAGCCTAGACAATCCTCAAACTGCATTAAGGCACTCCAAAAAACACTTGAGAAGGAGTTTTGAGGGACAGCTAGTTCTCAACATGCAGCATCTCAAAGACTCAAAGCCATGTTTCTAGCACCTCCACTCCTGGGTCCCAATGATGCTTCTCTTCCAGACTGGGAGAGCAAATGTCCTTTCCCAACATATGATGCTGAGTTTGTAAGATTTTTAAAAGACAAGAAAGAGCAATAGGAAAGGTCTTAAAAAAAAAAAAAAAAAAAACAAAAACACTCAAACAAGTACAGGAATCCTTTATGCACAAACACCTATGCAGACACAGCTTTTCTTCCCCACTGATGGTGGACAAGTGGGAATACTTTGGATCATGTATGATATTGTACAACCTTGTGCCCAGGCTGGGTTAGCCCTGGGAAAGCCTTGCAAAGCCACTCCTTTGGGATGGGACCTCGAGGATGTGACAAGCTGCCCTGAGAAAGTCCTATCCCAGAGGAATCAGAGGAAGAGGAAGGAGAGATGACCTCAGAGCAAGCCTGGGAAACACCCAGCTTTCTACAGGCACAAACCACCAAGCAAAGACCTGGGCATACTGGCCAAGAGCACAGGGAGACCACGAGCTGCTTTCTGACAATTAAGCTGTTCCTCAGAGAAGAGTGTGTGTGTGTTTGTGGGGCAGGAAGCAGCCAGCAGCAATCACAACATGCAAAGAGGTCCACCCAGCATTCCCAGTGCAGGTATGTTTGGCTCTTGGCAAAAAGGAGTGCTGACACCTCCAAACATTGCCAGAGCTTGGAAAAGAAAATAAAAATTGGCAAGTGAAAACAGCAACCACAAAGCCTCCAAGAAAACCAAGACAATCCATCTTTATTCTTATCTAGAGACGCCTGTGTTGTTTATCCAACCTGCTGCACACCACCAGCTGCCTCAGGCAAGCACCCAGAGGGAGAGACCAGCTCCCTGCTGCACACTCACATTTCCTGGGGAAAGCAATGTTCACAGCAGGAATCATTAAACCAGCAAGAACCCTACAAGTGCTCTTCCTGTCAGACAGCTTCACAACACCATCTAGGTGCCAGTGGTTTACCAGGGCTGGCAGGAATAACAAGGAGCAAAGGGGAGGCTGCCACTCACTGGGCTTCTCTGTCAACACAGCAACTCTCCTTCAGGATGCTCTGGGTGTCTCCTGTCCCAGGCAGTCCCTGCTGTGCTCAGGAGCACAATGGATCTAACACCACAAGGACATCCATGGGAGGCTCTGGACCCCAAAGGGCTGTTGAGAGCACTGTGACCTTCCACTGCCATGCAGGAGGCACCTGAGCATTGAGCATGAGGGTCCAGAGAGGAAGAGCTCCAGCAGGTTCTGTGTGCTCTAGCAGGGCTAGGAAGCAGCAGCAAAAGAAGCCTTCATGGCTCAATTGTCCTGAAGTTTCCACCTATGTGTTTGGTTAAGAAGTGTTATGTCAGGTTTGGTTTCAGGTTATTTCCCCCCATGCCCTCCCCCCCCTTTTCTTTTTCCTTGTTAGTTAAAGCAACAAGTTATTCTAGATGACTAGCCTGGGGCAGCTGGAAGCACCCCAATCCTCAAGAAAGTGCTGGCTGCAGCCCACAAAAAGCCAGATAATTAAGCTGCTTTTAGGAGCTCCTGAACTTGGCATCTGAAAAATAGTAGGACATAAAAATGTTAGCAATCCTTCACAACAACATGATTCTGCTAAAAACCTTCAGTGGAGCCACGCTTAAGTTTTAATTTGAATACACAGGTTTACAAGGGCATAGACAAGTTGGGACAGATGGAAGAACATCCTTTAAAAAGGTGCCCTTGAAAACAATGCATACACACAAAGCTGACACTTAAAGTGTCCCTCACACCTTTGTTTCAACTTGGGCACAGTGCAACCCATTGTCAAACAGCACCTGGATTTCTCCCCAGCTCACCACAGCACCCAACCTCACATGACTCCAGAAAACACTCAGCTCTGAAGCCTTGGCACACATATCACTGCCTCCTAGCCAGGAAGGATTAACTCTTTGTCTGGAATTGGTCCCAAAGCATTCCCTCCCCAGCACACGGAGAAACAACAGAACATGGTTGGAGGTCAATTCTGAGCCACCACTGGAGGTTTTTCCCTATAGAAGATGACATAAAGAAGACAGGACAGAGAGATAATGAAACGTATGGAAGGGATGAACCAGTGTGGACCATGCAGATGCACTCAAGCAATATTTTCCTGCAGCACCTGGTGACAGTGAAGGCAACCACAGGACACATCTCCACTATGGAGTTGGACAACACACACATGCTGCCAGATTATTCCTCTGGTCTGCCCCTTTAAGACCTGGGTAAAACTAATTTCCATGTTCCTCTCACACTCATTTGCAAAGAATTTTTTATATTTCAGAGTAACTGGCATGCTCTTGCTAGGAAGTAGTGCAGGATCCTGGGAACCCTTGTGCTCCATGCTGAGTGCTGGGCATCCACAGGTGCTGCAAGCAGCTCTCCCTGGCCTCACAACTTCATACAACACGGTGGAAGAAAGGCTCCAGGAAGATGTGAGCAGCTCCTGATTTCCATGCCATTTCTTTCAAGAGGGCATGGGGAAGAGATATGCTGAGAGGGAGTCCAGGCACCGTGCTCAGGCTCTCCCCCAGCAGATAACTGGGATGTGGGAGGATTCCTGGCATTCCAGCAGCACCAACAGAAGGTAAGAACATCCCCCCTCCCCACAGCCCCTTTCTGAGAAGACGCCACCAGCACTGCCTGATAAGGAAAACAAGCAGCGTTCAGAAAACGCTTCCCACTCCTACCCACGGCAGATACAGCGTGTGCTCCCGGTTTGCTCCCCTCTCCATAAGAAGGGCTGCAGCTCCTGCCCCATGAGGAGCGCAGCTGCCCGCAGAGCCGCCCCTGAGGTGAGCTGACAGGTGTGTGCAGCAGCGCTGCCCCGTTCGGCAGGCCAGGGCCCCCATCCCATCCCATCCCATCCCATCCCATCCCAGCGGGGCGCTGGCAGCCGTGCTCCCGCACGCTGCCGTGTGCCTGCCCGGCAAGTCCCGGCAGAGCACGGTGCCGGCATCCCGGGCAGCTGGCCCGGCTCACGGCCAGCAGCACCCAAAGCCCCCGGCTCGCCTCTTTCCACCATTTCTCACCCGTTTCCGCCTAATTTCGCCTGAAATCTGCCATCCCGAGGGGAGTGCCACGGGCTGTGCCTGAGGCAGCCGCTCGGAGCCAGAGGTGCACGGCTGTGACCCTTTCTTCTGTACCATACCCTTGAACCCGCGTTTGGGTTTTTAACCTGCAGTCACAAAGCGCTGTTGCAGGGCAGGGAAAAAAAGCCAGGAGAGGAGTTGGGTGTCCCGTCCCCCCGCCCCTCCTCCCCGCAGCAGGCCACAAGTGGAGTTACGAAACAACCTGCCAGCCTACCGGCAGAGTTCACGGAAGGCATCAGAAGTATGCGGCTAGAGCCTGGCTCTTATCGAGGAATTTAACCCCTCTCCTCGGGGAGACGGAGACGTCTCTGAAGGGAGAAAGGACGGGCGGCTCTGCCGCACGGATGCGAGGGCAGGAGGCTCCGGGCACGGGCAGCCGAGACCCCCGGACAGCGACCGCAGCTCCGGTGGGGCCGCGGCGCTGCTCCTGCCGGCGGAGCCGCCGCTGCTCCACTGACCGGGACACGGCCGGGGCCGCACCGGGCAGGTGGCAGCGGGGCTCGGGCTCTCGCCAGCGCCGAACGCCGCTCACAGTCAGCCCAGCCCGGGCTGTCCCTGCGGGATGCGGGGCTCCTGCGGCGCCCTGCCCCAAGCCAGCTGCTCGCCGCCCCTGCCCCACTCTGCAGCCCCGGTGGGCCCGGCGGACACCCGGGGCCGCAGCCGCCCTGCTCGGGGCCGCTCCCGGCGGTACCGGCCCGGCTGCGGCACGGCAGGGCCGCGCCCGGTGCTGCAGAGCACCGGCAGCCGCTGCCCGGGAGGCCCGGCCCGGCCCGGCCCGGCCCGGCCGCTCCCGTGCGCACTCACCTGCCGCCGGCCCGGCCACGGCAGCGCGGCTCCAGCTCTGGCTCCAGCTTTAGCTCCAGCTCCGGCTCCTGTGCTGGGCGGCGGCGGCCGCTCCGCTCCCAGCGCTCCGCAGCGCGGAGCCGCGCCGGCCTCAGCCCCGCCCTCCGCGCCCCGCCCCGCCAGGTGAGCCCCGCCCACACGCCAAACTCGCCCGCAGCACCTCGGCTGTTAAAAAAAAAAAAAGCTTAAATTCTCCTTGAAAAAATTGAAAAAGCTTTAAATTCTTCTTTTAAAACCTACCCCTAACGACCTTAAATTCTTCTCTTTTTTAAAGAAGCAATAAAACCTCTAAAAAAGTAATAAATTAAAATTCTCCTTTTAAAATAAAGTTTTAAATTCTCCTGTTGGATTGTTTTTTTAAGAATTCATAAATTCCACCTTTTCCCCCTAAAGTCTTAAACTCTCCAATAAAAAAAAAAACTTCAAAAAAACCTTTTAAAAAGTATTGAATTCTCCTTTTATTTAAAAAGGCTATTAACCTATCTTAAAAAATAATCTGAAAATATTATTATGTTTTTTTAAAAGAAGACTTAGAAACGCCTTTCCTAAAAACAAACCAAGCAAAACTACCCTGTACTTCCCTGTCCCTGACTCCTGGCTCTGTAGGGGCCATATGAGCAGTTCATTCCTGCCTGGAAGTGCTCAGCCTGTCTGACAGCAGGTCCCTGAGTAGAACAGAGAAAACAAAGCTCTTCCCCTTTTCAGAGAGGAAGAGCTTGGCCTGGTGCACAAGGAGGGTGCAGCCTTGAGCCCCGTGCCCTTCAGCCGGCCGGGGCTCAGAACACCTAAAACCGCAGAAGATGATGGCAGGGAGACAGGTTCAGCCGGTTTTGGAAGGAGCAGGTGTCTGCTGTCATGCTGGAGGCTTTGGAAACTTCTCACCTCCTCCCTCTGTCAGCTTTTCCCATCCTAACTCTCAAAAAACTCACCTGAAAGCTCCCCCCACCCTGCATGCCAATGTCCTTCCTTCATGGCCCTCCAAGCAATGGGGATGGCTGTGATGGCATCAGCATCCCATTCTCGAGGTCTCTGCAGGTGGAGATGCTCCAGCAAGGCCTGTGCTGGCACAACCCCAGTGCCAGATGCACAGTTACCTTTTTACTTCTTTATCCAGAATTTCTTGTGAAATGCCCTATTACTCACGAGAAATGATAACCCACCCATCAGACTCTGGATCCTGAGCTGACTGCTCCCAAACAGACCTCAGCTTTGCTGCTCCACCACAAAATGAGTGCTAATTTTAACTTATGGTCAGAAAAAGGCCCATCTCATGTGGGCCTTATGATATCCTTATCTAAGGTTTATGATATCTTTAACTACTCCATTCTCTACATGGAAGCTGCTGGGATTAGGAGGTGATGCAACACACAAGTCCATAGCTGTCACTCGGCAGCTTTAATTAGGTTTTTAAATGAAGTTTTCTGTTGTTCTGACATATTCCTCATAATTACGATCTCCTAAAATCAGATAGTACATCTGGCACTCCGTAACACAGGCCATGCCCTGGGGACCTTACAGCACAGGAGGAACAAAGATCTATAAAAGAAAACAACAAAGGCTGTTCTCAGGAGATACATATCTTATTTAATAGGTTGGATACTCTTCTGAGATCCCAATCGGACACAAGCTGAGCAGAGGCTCATTTGCCACTAGCAAGGATGGTTGCCTTTCTTTTAAGAAAAAGATTTTGAGTTTTAAATCTTTCTACCTTTAGCATGTTGTAAAAAGATTGGACATCTCTTTTCACTTGTAAAATTATTACTGTGAAAAATAAATAAACTAACTCTGACTCACATATCTGTATGATCCCTTGATTTCTCACCCTCTGAAGAGTTCTCTACTCTTTCCATCAACTAAGATGGATAAAAGTGTGCAATGTAGAGTTTCACACTGGTGAGCTTTTCCAGACTGGCTCATGGACCATCTTCTCCAGCCATAGCTCTGTCTCAGCCCACATTCAGATTTATTCTTAAAGCTCCTGTGATGTTGAGGCCATGTTCAGGGACTGACCAGGAACAGTGACTGAGCTGATTTCTGGGTTTGTGCCCACCGGTTCCTTGCTGGATTTTCTACAGGTGTATCTTAGAGTTTTGAAAAGCCATGTCCTCACTGTACACTGAGCAGCCAGGCTGCTTTAGGGAGGAGAGCAATGCTGTCTCAGCATCCCGAGCAGCTGAATCATAACCAAACAGGTCCTTAGGTCTCTCCAGCAGCAGATGAGATCGTAACCCTATCTGAGTTTCCTCAAAGATGATGCTGTCTCGCTGCTTTGCTCAGGAGCACAACAAGGAGTGTCCTGGTTCTGAGGCTTCTTAAGATACAGAATATGTTTGCACAAAACCCTCTCCCGAGTACAAATGTATGGTGGGTGAGCAGCAGGTCACCAGCTATAGCCTCTCTTAGCAGAGCACATCTTCCCTGGGACCTACCCAAGCCCAGCAGGGTTGGTCTGTGCTACAGTCATGGGCACTGTGGGGCATGAGGGGAAAATGGGTATTTGAGGCTCCAGAATCTGCAGAGCTGTTGGGTTTGGCTTTTGGCACAAACCCAATACTCCCTGAGCTGTGGCTGGGAGGAAAAGTGGGCAGCAGCATGGCTGTCAAGTCTTCCTGCCTGCTTTCCTCTCGTTCTCCCATTGCCATGGACTCCTTGAGGTCTGGGAATGTGCCTCCAGATCCTGCAAGCCTCAGGAAATTTGTCAGTCACCATCCTTTCCTGACACATCTTCAACATTTCATGTGCCCCAGAGAAATTGCCCAGTGCATCCCTTACCTGGCTGAGCACACAGAAGGGCAGGTTTTCCCCAGAAGATAAGCTTCTCTCTCAAATAAAGACAACCACCCCCAAAATCCCAGCATTTCCAGGAAAGCCCGGCACCAGGAGAGAAAAGTGGCCAGTACCAAATGGCATGTCTTCCAGCAGACACTCAAAGCTGTAATCCAAAGCTAGAAGTGAGGCCCTTTCTCTCTCTCAACAATGTATGTAAATAATATAATTATTTCTATAAATATATTTATATACACACACATATATATATATACACGAGAGCACTGCCTTCTGTTGCCCAACACACGTTTGTAGCAGTGTTACAAAGTGTCCATTGACCCTTTCAGTACTCTTAGGGCTTTTGGAAGGTTTGGAGGGTGTTAAGTTTTTCCAGGTTTCTTTGTAAGATTTTGAGCTCACCATATATTTTCTGGCAAGGGTTTTATTTTGTGACCATAAACCGTTTTGGTGAGAGACAGAAGATGCTGCCTCAAGTGTAACAAAAGGGCTTCTCTGGAAGAATTTTTTCCTCTGTTTCTAGGACAACAAGAGACATAAGAAAAGATCCTGCAGCATCGCAGCAAAGCCAAATGGGGGCTTGGCACTGCAGAGCCCTGCAGCTGACTGCCAGGGTACTACAGACTGTACCCCTCATTTCCACCCACAGCCCTGCCTGGGCTTGCAGGAAGGAGAGGCCTTGGTCTGGTGGGGACATGAGCTGCTCTCCTCCAAGGGCAGGCCTTGTGGCCTCTGAAATGTGATGTATTTCCCATCCTCCTGCTTTATCCAAGGGACTATTCCTTCTGTCTCTGCAGCAAGCCTGGAAAAGTTGCTGGGCTCTTGTCTCCTGCAGCTGCAAGGAATGGGGGTGCTCAGCAGCAGGATTGCAGAGCAAATCATTGGTCTGATGTCTTTGGATTGCCCTGTGTAGGCACACAGCCCTTTCCCAAAAGCACTGAGAGCCACCACAGGGTCTGCACATGCCTCTCTGCTTTCCACACTCTGGTGGTGGCAGCTGTGAAGGGAGACCTGCAAAGAGTTTCATGAAAATGGTGCCCAGCACACTCACAGTACAAGATGAATGCAAAATATCTGACCCATATAGAGTCAGAGCCAAACATTCCAGGTCTCTACATCCTCCAAAAATCTGCGTTGCCTGGTCTTTGCTGGAACAGCTCTTGCAAAAGATCCAAACGAGCAAAATCTACCTTCAAAGTGGAAGTGACTAACTCAAAATGAGGAGGAGGGCTCTTACACACCCCGTTTGCAATAAAAGGTAGGAAAAAATGTGATTGAGTTAGGTTGGAGCTCCTGCATTCCCGTTCAGCAACCCTGGGGGAGAGCAGGCTGTATCATTACAACTTCATTGCCATTCCCACTTCAAACACTAAGCTGAGCTGTGTGACATTGGGAGCAGGGGAGGAAAGAATAGCTGAAACAGCGGTGGATGGAACTGAGAGAGAAAATGGATGGGAGAAACAGAAAGGGGAAAAGGCAACAGTATCAGGAGAAGAAGAGAGGCCCGGGACACATCCCTCAAGGTTTTGTTTCCCGTCCAGGTGCTGGGCAGAAGACCTGCTTTTCGCCTAGGAAATAGCCTCATTAATTATGGCTGTTGAGTATGGGAATGCAGCAGCTCTTTGCCATTCTGCTGCTCGGGTAGCCTGTGACCCGAGCCGTTCAGGTTTCCCAAGCATTTAGCAGTGTGGTCATGCTAATTTAGTTCGGTTTTTCAAAGGCTTGTGGGGAAAAGTCCTCTTCTTCCCAGAGGCATTGAAAGTTTTGACCTCCTGACCCTCCCTTTTACTAGCAGGTTCAAAAGCAGCATTGCAGCTGTTAAAGTTTTTCTTCATGCCTCAATGATTCTCTGATGGGGGACCGAGCTGGTGTTTATCTTGGCTTGACCTCTCTTCTTTGAGCCCGGAGATGTCTCTTTCGTTCAGTGCTACAGGCAGGGCCATGCTGGAAACCTCCCTGCCTCGCCATTCACTCCCTCCCTGCGTGCAAAGGCAGCAGTACCCATTACTAATCCATCCCCCACCAGGAGCTGGGGCTCCCGGCACTGATCCCATTTGTCCATCACGCTGCAGATTCATTCACATTTAATCCACCATGACTTGTCTATGAAACTCGACCCTCCTCCTGCTCTGATGCTGGAACCCATTGGGTTCCAAAAGTCAACTACTGGTTTCAGGGGAAGAAAAATGTCCCCTTCCAACAGGCTGGCCTGGCAATGGACCTTTGGTGTCTCATCCTTCCCTCCACTTCCATGACTCATTATTTGCAGGGGACGTCCACTCCCCCTAGTTTACATCTTTGTCACCACATCCAGGGTGACAGGTTCCCTCTTCCTCAAGGGCTGAAATCCATCAAGGCACTTGAGCACAGGTTTGTCGAGCATCTTGTTTCAGGATGTTGCTCACATGTCACATCCCTTAGCTGGGACATTGGAGAGAGATAGCCTGATTTGTAACTGTTGTATCCTGCATATTTACTCACAGCAGCCCGATTTTCAAGCCAGGACAGGGGCGGTGCCTTCTGCTTTACCACAGGTCTCACCAGCCCATCTCAGTGCTGAAGCATTAGGTTAGGGTGCAAAGTGAGGCGAGAGAAGGCAGGAAGGGAAACATCTCTGAACTACTCGTCCCTAGAGCTGTGGGATTAACCACATTCACACCGACAGATTAGGGTCATTAAAGCAGTCATTAAAAAAAGGGAGAGTCCTACTGTGAATAATGGCAGATGCTTCACACACTGGCAGGTGCCTGGTCCCTGTGGTGGAGGCTTGAAGGTGATGAGATGGTGATGAGTGTGAGACACATCTCCAAGGCAAGAACAACACTCACCCTTTTTACACCTCTCCTGCCATCTGAAAATGGTGGCAAGCATAGGAATGCATGGATGAAGGACTGAACTACCCTGGATCATGCCCCAGTGCTCATGTTGCACAGCACTCTGCAGAAAGGTGTTTCTGGTCGAAGCTGGGACAGGGGCCTGGGCTCTGGGCTCCTGCACCCCTGCTCAATTATTATCTCTTCAGGTGAGCTCAGCTTCTCCAGCTGCAAAATTGGGATAATGTTTACTTTGCTTCCAGGGGTGTGGAGGAATAATTAATTAATGTTTATGAAATACCTTCAGATCCCTGAACAAGAGAGGTGAGATAAGCAGCAAGGGTTCATGAGGTAGGTGGGAAGCATTATGATGAATTATTGCGATTCAAAGGTAAATTACTGTTATTGCTGCCTAATAAGCAGACACAGCCATTAGCCTCTGACAATCTGATTTCTAACTCTGTTAGCTCCTTTCCCCTTCCTTCTTCTCAACAAAAATGTGGTTTCATCTTTGCTACTCACACCCAGTTGAAATTGACTATAATAAGCTGATAAATCATGTGAAGCTGACCTGGGTGCTTGTGGATGAGACTTGCTGCAGGACAGCCTGCACCACTACCATGAGCTTCTCACCTCTGGTAGCATCTGAGGGAGGCAGACCACTGTTCCTTTGCAACGGGAGCATCCCCAGATGTAGTCTCCCATCCAGCTTCAAGCAGCAAAATTGCTGTGTGAGCTCCAAAGCTTGTGGCAGGTCAGGATATGAGAGTGCCTAGATGTGATCCCCCCACTCGTGGTTACCACCCCTCAGGTGAGCTGGGAAACACATCCTTGGTAGCCTGTAGCCCAGCCTTTGCTCAGAAAGGTTTAAATCCCAGGAAGAGCCTTGCACTGGTGCTGGGTAGGAGGGCATGGGGGCAGTGATGCAGTGAGCAGGCACACGGAGCTCAGAACTGCTCTGAGCTGAGCTGAAAACAGTCCTTAGGCAGTTTGGCCATCTTTGCCTGGAAACCAAAGCAAACCTGACCTGTTTTAAGGCAGTGTGAGCAAAGTGAATCTCGGGCTGGTGAGAGCAGGTTTTTCTGGTTCTTGCTCCAGCTATTCCCCCTCCTTCCCTGCCTGGGCTCCTAGTTTCGAGCTGGGAGGGCACCTGAGCCTGGCACAGCTTCCACCCTTTAGGACACCTTTTCCTGCTCTCTACCCGTGCCATTCCTATTGGCCCCTAATTGCTTTTCCAGCTCCGTGCCTCAGAAGCCATGTGCCAGGTTGTGCTCTCAGAATGCCCCCATTACACAGCCAGCCCCACATCTTCAGCCTCACAGCCCTCTCACACCACCAGCACTGGAGGTTCTCTCCCACGCCTCGCTCTGCTGGTGCCAGGGTCAGAGCAGAGTCTTGCACCAGCTCTGTGCCTTGCTGGTACCCAAGTGGGGACCTTGGGCAGAAATAAGGAGAGTCCTAAGCCTGGATTGCTTTTGGTACTGACTTGGACATCCAAGGCCACCTCTACACATAAGCTCATAAAGTACAAGCAAACTTTCTAGTTTCTAAATGGCCTTTTGATACTCAAAATCTTTCTTCTAAATTTTTTTTTTCCCTGCCAGGAAGACCAGGGTTACATATGAAGACCCCAGTTCAGTAAGATAATTACCCCTGGGCTGGAACCCAACACTGAAGAATTAAACCCCTGCAGGATTTAAGCCTGAGTTTCAGTCCTGTTGAGCTAAAAGTCTTTAGAGAATAGGATTGAAGGCCTAAAATCATTCTAGTTCCTCTGTGCCCCCCTGGAAATCCCAGTCTGGTGGGAAAGCAACTGTCTTTTTAAAAAGTACAATGAAGATAACAATAGTTATCTTTAGTTGATCAAGTCGTAACTGGGTCCTATATGCACCTGAAACATACAAATAATACCTAAACAAAGAAGAACAGAGATTTTTTTGTTTTCATCTTTGACAAAATTTTGCAGTCTCTATTTTAATTTTAAAGATAAATTGCTATCATATTCAAGGGACTGATTTCTTATTAACTATCGATTTTTACATGAAGATGTTATTTGTCAGGATATTTATCTGCTTTCCATGCCCATAGTACTTGAGTAGGATAGGTAGTGTCAACTGGAATTTGTTTGGGGAGATAAATAGGAAATAGATTTTATAACCTACTCTGCTAAGAATAAATCGTGCCCAACACTCTACATAGAATCACTTAACCCAGGTTTTCCTAGTAACTACATAAATCATTCAAAGTCGCTTTTCCATTTGTATGTTAGTGGCATGCCTGAAACAGAAATATCATCCAACAGATGCACATTCAGCATGTATCTTCCTTTCTATTGGAAACTCAGTAAATTGGCTTTTGCTTCCATAATGCTGAGCTCTTGGCAATTTTTGAGCACAGCCATACTCAGCATACAGCAGGCAGCTCTAATAACAGGCAACCTAAGCAAAAAGGAGGATTTAGACTGCCCTTGCTCACCGAGATTTTCCACCTCTTAATAGTCAATATTTGCCTTCAGGCTGTGGGTTACTTAAGGAAGTCGGGCCAGCCCAGTAGCGGTGAGGCTTTGCAAAGTGCTGCTCATCTCCTGCACTGTGTGAGCCAGCACAGCCCCAAACACACACAGAGCCCCGAGGGGGACATGGCACAGCACACAGCCCTCTCCAAGCAGCGCTCTGCCCAGTCCTGTTCTCCCACCGAGCATCCCCCTTTCCCCCCCCAGGCATGGGAAAGACGCCTGGCTGCCATTCAGAGTGGGAAACACTGAAAAGCCAGAAACTTTAGACGGGATGAAGGCTGGACTGTGTCCCCCTCAACAAGTGGGAGTTTTAGAAAACACCACCTTTGTGAAACCAGAGAGAGAAAAGAATACAGAGGCTGGCATGGGCAATGAAATATGTATGTACCTAGGACCTCATCCAGCCCTCTCCCGCCACTGCACCTCTCAGCTTTGCATTCAAGACGCACTGGATCCCATCCAAAAACGATGCCGGGGAACAAATGTAGCCCTGGCAACCCCACCGAGGGCAGGGAGGAACAAAGAGGACCCCCGGGCTGAATTTGTTTCTATTTTTAATCCTTATCTTTACCCATCACCCCCATGCATGGAAAGAGGCTTCTCAGCTGTATAGATTTGCATTGCTATGGGAGTTTGAAGTGATAAAACATTTGGCCTGCCTATTCAGAAGCAATTAGTGATTCAAAGCAGCCTGAGACATCTTAAAGGGGTCTGACTTTCCAAGAGACAGGTGCTCTGAGCTGACTTCAGGGGAAAACAAAGTTTTTTAGGGAAAAAAGAAGTCACTGGCTGCTTGAAAATGCAATTCCTTCAAGACTTAAATTCCAGATTAGGCTGGTAAAATCTGGGAGGAGGTGGGGAGAGAGGCCTGATTTGCAGTGCTGGTATAAGGAATATTTATCTATCTTTTGAACACATATAATTTATTTGTTAATAATCGTTATGTTATGGGTTTCCCCTCCACCACCATGACTAATGCAGGCAGAGCCATCCCTGCATCCCTGTCCCAACAGAATCAGCACCAAGACAGAATTTCTCACCCACATCTCCCACCAAGAGAGGAGGTATTTTTTTGAGCTTTGCTGCCCTTAGCCCTCTAAATCTACCTTGGCAAAAGGGCAGCTTACCAGCCTTTGACCTGACTGCAGTGACCAGCACATCCTGCCACTGTTGCAGGACAAACTGAGGAAAGGAAGGAGACCTGCACCACAGCCCATGCAGTCACAGGCTCTGGCAGGATGAGAAGCCCTGGAAAGGCAGCATGGGGATGACCAGCTCTCAAGGTCCCTGGGAAAAGCCAGGAAAACCCAAGCTAAGGGCAAGATTGCCCATGCAGAGACATCAGGGCAGGACAAGTTGGTATACAAATGTCCAATGCAGAGAAGAAAGCATCGCTCTCCCCCTGAAGGGGGTGTCCTGTGGTGTCCTCCCCACGCAGCTCCTTTTCTCCCTTTATCACCAGGAGACAGTTTCCTGCTCCTGAGAGCAAACTGAGGCTTTTGCTTTGTGCTGTGGGGGCTCCAGTTTCTCTCCATCCCCATGCTATCGAGTTATGCTGACACAACCACTGAATTGCTGGGTTCAGGAGAAAAAAGGGAGGAGGAAGAGATCTCTAACTTCCATCTGGAGGCGTCTACTCCTCCCCACTGTACTGTGTACAGCACCTGGACTCCCTGCAAAACCATCCCAGTCGTTTCCACTACACGTGCCACATAGCCCGGGGGCTGCTGCTGGGGCTCTGCCAGGCAGAGAACAGCACAAGAGAACTGCAGGAAAGGGTAGGGCTGAATTCGGAGAGAAAAGGAAAAAAAATTAAATTATTTCTTCCAGACAGCACTTGAAAGCCAACAGGGCAGGGGGCCACAGCTGGCAGGGGATGCGTTTTAAACTGCTTTTTAATCTGGGAGATATATCCATCACCATCTCTAACATCTGCCTGGCAAGCTGGATGGGTGGGGGCAGTGATCTCCCAGGCTGTTACATGCAGACTAAGGGAGAAACCAGGCAGCAGACACATTCAGCAGCCCTCAGGGTCTTCCAAGGCAAAGCACTGGCTGTAAGCAGGTGCTGCTCAGCCCCAGCAAGCGATGGAGGAACACCCAGGTGGTGCAGATATGTCCCTTTTCCCATAGTTCTGCGGGAATCAAATGCTCATTGGGGAAAACACCACCCTCCACTACACAGAGCTCTGCAGGGCTTAAAGAGCATCTCAGCTGCTCAGCTCCTGGGCTGGCTTAGTGTGGTTCAGCTAGGTCTCCAGCTGAGACCAGGGCTGCAGCATGCACTGGCACACATATGGGGACATCTCCTACCCAGCAGCTTTCAGGATGGAGAATAGTAACAAAAGGAGAGAAAAACACTTCCTCCCGTTTCCCAGGCATGAAACAAAACTCCCAGATGCAGCTCAAATGCAAAATAATCAGCATGCAGATATCAACCTGCATCTTCAGGCACTTTCATGTCCTCATGCAACTCATCCTGACCAGACTGATTTTTGCACAAGCTCCAAAGCATTGAAGGCAGAGACATGAGTTGCAATTGCTTTCCCTGGTCCCAGGGTGCTAAACCTGCACTTCCCTGATTGTGAAGAAATCACTTGGCCAAAACAAGGGGCCAGACCTGCAAAGCTATTCCAGGTGCTCTTCAGAGTGTGCTACACCTGCAAGAATAACCTGGATTTCGGGCAAGGTCATAAGCACAAGTGAAATGCAAACAAGCAGCAGTGGGGAGGGAAGCACAGGTGTGGTGGAAGAGGCCCAAGACACCTGTTTGGGGCTAAGCTTGGAAGGTCTATCAGCCCTCATGACATGTGCCATGTTTCTTGTCTCCTCAACAGTAGCTGTTTGTGTGGATATCTCACTTCTCTTAGCACATACACATGCACCATCAGGTTTGAATTTCCACTGTTGCAAAGACAGGCTAGAGACCTTGAAATGCTGGAAAGTTTCAGAAAGCAAAGCACACTCGTGATATACTTATTCAATCTTAAACCTTGGGGCTGTGCTGCTTTTTTGAGTCAGCAAACTCTGTGGGACAAAGAGACGACTAAAATGCCAGAAGTTATCCCCCTGAATCAGGTGTCAGAGAGGATAAACAGGGTCTAATGGCAGCTACAGGAAGGACTTTCTTAGATCTCATAGGATCCTCAAGACCACAAAGCAGCCACCTGGAAAAACGCACCAGACAAGAAAGAGGGGGTACAGCAGGACCAGTCAGTCCAGAGGTGGTCCAGAAGGACATCTCCAACCCGCTGCTGGTGCCAACACCTACCCCCTGCCTCCAAAGGACATTCCCACCCACCCTGGTTCACTCGTGTGACAAGTTTTTCCTCCCCTACCTCTGCTCAGGTGTGACTATATCAGCTGTTTTTCAGCCAAGAGGATGCTTCACACCAAGGGATCCAGAGACAAGCCTTGTAATTAGGACACGGGTGCCACCCACCAGTTAACCCCTCCTCCTCCCTCATTTAGCCTGGGAAACACATAGCCGAGTTTGTTTATATTGCTCATACAACTTACCATTTGTGCATTCTGCTCTCTGTCTTCAAAGCACTTCAGCAGGTGTTTTGCAAGCTTCTTCCCAACTCTCATGTGACAAAGGATTTGGACAGGGGATGGAAGGGGATCAGGGAAAAGGAAAGCTAAGTAATTTGCCCGAGAGCAAAAAAGAGCTGGCAGTAGATCCAGGATCAACACTCAGCAGTTCCTGCCTCTGAATCTCATGCACTGATCTTTGCTGGTACCTCGCTACCTTCAGGTTCAAAACTCATCTTGGTACCAGAGAGCAGGTTTCAAGGGATTTCCTTTAGGGTCCCACCCACCGGACTGAGTGGTCCTGAAACAACAATTAAGCTACATAATTTCAAACATCTGGCAGTGGTTTGTAAACCCATGATCAGCACATGCTTCCCTTAAGAGCACCACATGTAAGAGAAGGGAAAGGACTCCTCCATTTATCCAAGCTGTATTTTGGACTGGTTAAAGCAGGCAGTGGTGGACTGACAGCCCGTGCTCCCCTCCTCATTGTGCCCACACTACTCTTGGTGCAGAGACTAGGACTGGACCAAGGACTGTCCAGCTCAGGGAAATCCCCAGGGGAGAAAATGTTTGATTTTTTTTCTGCCAGACCAATGCCTCTGCATGAAACAGTTGGAGAAATGTGCGTGCCAACAAAGAAGGTGGAGCAGTGAGTGCTTGGATCAGGATGCAGAATGAGAACAGCTTAAACTCCTTTTCCCATTGCTAGCCATAACAGTAGAGTAGCTCCAGGCATGTCACTGGAGCTTCAGCAGTCTGGACCACCACTACCTGTCAGCCTGTACTTGGAAATACCTGGTCCAATTGCCCAAAATTCTTAATATATTGATAGCCTTGCCACAGCTTTATTGTTGGCACTTCTGACTTGCTAAGCCCCTTAAACCATTGCTGGACCAAGAGCAGCCCCTCACCTGGGAGGTTCTGGGTCCACAAACTCCTCATTTTCTCCCCATCAGTGGAACAATCTTGTACTGGAATTTGTTTTGCTGCAATCTTTCTCTCTCGCTACAGAGGGAGAGGAAAGCTCACTAACACAGAGATAAGAGACACAGTCTCCATCTTTGTCTTTTAATCACAAGGCAAAATGAAAAGGTTCTAGCAGGTAAAGAGCCACCTAACCAAAGCTTTCTTGGTCCCAGACCACCAAGGTCCCAGACCCAAGGAGCATCTCCCTTGGGTGAAGTGAGAGCACCATGCTCAGTCCCTTTGCTCTATCAGTCCCTTTGCCCCAACCTTAGCCTGCCATTTACTCTGCTCCTGTGTGTCAAGGCTCTGCCCCTTGCTTTGCTTCAACCCTCCCAGACCTAAAATAGATGTGAGGCATATGGCATCTTTCCCAAAGCCCTCCAGGACCTGCTGATGAAGACTCAGGAAGCATTAGAGGACTCTAGTATCACCATTGCTTTGGGGATTACCCCTTTCAGGGGCAGGAGAGGCTGGCAATTACAGGGATCAAGTCTCCAGTCCTCTCCTTCATGAGGAGGGAGGGCAAAGCAATTTTGGCTTCTCCACTGCTGGGTATGCAGGGCAAACAAACACAAAGTGCCAAGGCTGGAGACCGCAGGCTTTGGGGAGCCTGGGGCAGCACTGGAGACAGCCTCAAACACTGGGGCCAGGTGAGGACTACCAAATCCACATACATGCAGGCTGAGTAATGTCCTGAGGAGCCCAAACACACATGGAAATGGCTGGGACTTGAGAAATCTTGCCCAAGGGCCAACAGGGCTCTAGTGAGTGACCGCACCAACTTATGTAGATCCCACATTCATTAAAAGTAAAATTACTGTCTCCCTTTAACAACATTATTAGTGATGTCTGCTGTCCTAAGAACCAGGATTGCTTGGACCTCACATCTATGGAGGAAACCTGAGCTTATGCTGAAGCCTTCTGGTGAGTGAGCTTTGCCAGGGTCCCTCTGTTACCAGGCCTCTCTGGTGTCTAACTGAGGTTTGATTTAAGCCAGGCCTTCCCAGGGTCAGTCAGTGAGTATGTCTGTCTTTCCTTCCCTCAAAACCCATTTTCACAACACTTGTAGCTGTCCTCAAGCAGATCATCTCTGCTTCTCAACAGTGTTTAAATGGTATGAAGAGAAGGAAGGGGCACAGACTTGTCAGGCATGCGAGTCCCTACCATGACTGTATTTTCTTTAAGAAAGCAACAGGAAAGAAAACAGACCAAGCATTATTTTCTTGGTGAGGAGAAGGGATAATTTCCTGCTCATGATTCAGTGCTGTCATGTGGAGACAATGACTGTCCTTTATCCTCCTCACAGCTTTGTCTTTAAACACCGCTCATGCCAGCACACCTCTCCAGGTAAGGTGCAATTACCTGGGAGTTCACTGGCTCATCACCAGCAATTACCCAACTGCCCTGTATCCCATCAACCCACCCTAATCACTACAGCCCTAAAACTGGTAGCTCCTACAGTAAATACCATCATTAAACCTCTGGGAGTGAATTTACTATCAGCCATGGAGTGATTGCTTGCTGGGGTCACTGCAAACATGCAAACTGAACAGAAGGATTGTTATAAAATACAGTCCCACTCAAATAAAAGCAGATGCTATTAGCAAGCAACAGGCACTGTTTATTCCATAAAATACCAGGAAAGATGAGTTATTTAATGACTGACATGTTATTTAATCTGGGAGAGTCCTGCCTCACTGGGGCTAATGTTCCCAGTTCATAAACTGCCTCAGCTGAATTGTTAGGGAGATACAGAGCAAGCTGGATTTGTTCCTGTTTATGGCCTGCAAGGTGTGAGTGTGTTTTCCCCTCTCTTGGGTTTCAGACTGACATTACTGTTCATGGGTTTAATAAAGCCCGAAGAATGTACTGGCCTTAACCCTTCAGAGAAACAAGTCTTATTTGAACTAACTGAAGCAGGGAGAGCTGTTGGCTCAAGTGGGAACATCATCCAGTCCCAAGCTGCTCAATTTTAAAGCATGATGGTTGAAAAAAACCAATTAAAATACCCAGTTTGTTTAATTCACCTTTAGTGAATTTAAATTTTAATTTTTTTCAGGTTCACCTAGGTCAAACTTCCTCTTACAACATGGGACAGATGTTTTTCTTAACTTTCATTTAGATACAAAAAGCATCACTGATTCTCACAGATCTAATAACTGGGTTTTCTAGGCAGGTTTTCTCTGCTGTAAGCCCACTACTCCATGACTGTAAACTTTGACAGCATCTCAGTATGCAGGATAATTTTTTTTTTTGACTGACAACTTGTGCTACATATTTCCATTTAAACAGAGAAAAATGATGTATGTAAATGGCATGACCCTTTCCCTCTCCCTAATCCCCCCCAGCCCTGGGACAAGCTGACTGTGCTAATCTTACCCCTCCAGGTCATCAGTGGAAATCCAGGTCAGCAATAACACGCTGCCAGCAAAACACTCCCTGCTCATTTTGTGATGTCCCTCTGCCTTTCCCTGCCACTGGGATGCTGAGGAACTGCTCTTCTACTATGAGCATGATACTAGGAGGGATCTCCAAGTCTCGTCATGCCTTTGGGTCTATGAGAAAGAATTGTTCAGGCAGGTCTCAGCCCTGTGCTCTAATAAATAACACAAGCTGTGATCCAGAAAGTCTTGGCGTTGTTATCCCTCCTCATCCTCCACTTGCAGCAGCAGGATCTGAGTGTAGTGCTGCTTTTCAGGACACCAGCCCTTCCACAAGCTCACCACCTGCCGCTGAGCCAGGGAGCTCCTCCGGGGTGGCTGCTGCCCTGTGGAGGTGGTTCCTCCGCTGGGACAGCTTGGACGTGCCCTGTCATTAATGGCTGGCACATCTTTTCACAGGTTTGTCTCTGCTAGTTTTGACAGGTGTGAAATGGACTGTGCTGAGCGCTGCCTCCCCGTGCCGGCGAACATCTCCCCCCAGCCAGCTCCTCGCATCTCTGCTCGCATCTTCAGGTGGAGGAAAAAGCCTCTTGCTTATAGCTCGCCCCTGCAATGCCCTTTGCTTTCCTGCGCACAGCTGAGCCCTGAGGCGCCCTTCCTTCCTCACCCCAAGCTCCAGAGGGACGGACATGCAGGTGGGTTGTGCTGAGGCAAAAGCAGAGCGGCTCTCTATCAGCAAGAAAAGCTGTTTAAATATAGAGCCATCTTCTTCTAGCACATCTCAGAGCCGTGGGTGCCCTGCAGGGCTTTTGTGAGTTTGATTAACCAGGCGAACCCAAAACTAGCCAAAACCGCTTGCTCCATCCTCTTGGGACAAGAGAGCTGACCGCACAGCTGTTGGAAGGGTCCTTCCTCCCCTGTCCCTGCATAGTTCTCCCCAGGCATCCCTCCCCAAACCCCGCTGAAGGGTCACTTTCAAGACCCCCCAAACCCCGGCGATTTCCCCAGCCCTGCTCCCGGCGGAGCCCGGCCGCGCTGCCGTGTCCGTGCGGGAGCGCAGGTGTCTCCTGAGCGCCCTGCAGCCCCTGTGGGCAGGCACCCGCAGCGGGCGGAGCTGCCCCGCTGCTGGGCTGGGCCGGGCCGGGCCGGGCCGAGCCGGGGGCACACACGGTACCTGCGGAGGGCCGGGGCCCTGGCGCTGCTCCTCGCCCGCGGTGCCTGTCGCTCCCGGAGCCCAGCGCGGACGGGAAAGTCTGGCTCCTCTGCTTCTCGTTGCCAGGACACCTTGGCGTTCAAACGTGAGCTGGGACCAATCAGCCCCGGGGCTGGGGAGCACCAGCCCCACGTCATCCGCTGCTGGCGCTGCTTTGAGGGAAAAAGCGTGACAGCGGTCACAGAGCCCGAGGGGAGCTGCCTTTGTGCGGGTGGGCTCTGCCCCCACCCCCCGCTCGCTGGAAGCCTCTTCTGTCGGGCTGCGGAAAACAAGAGACATGGGGAAGGGAAAGGAACACTTCTCCGCAGTTGCCAGAACCGCTTTCACAAGCCTGGGCTCTTCTGCATGTCCTCTTCTGTCTGCATGCTCTCTTTCTCCACTCTCCAGCCCTTATCCCGGTGCTCACCTCCCCAGGGAGAGCCTGCTCCCAGCCACCTCTGTCCGGGGAGGAGCGATGGAGCTTCCCCAGCACGGGCAGTGCGCTCCTGGTGCCCCGGTGCCGCTCCCACCTGCCCGGCTCTGCCCCGCAGCCCCCTGCTCCAGGGATGCTTTCTGCCTTGGCTGCAGTCCAATCGCATGTTTTTCTCCCAACCAGCCCTGGCAGGATGTTTTTTACAGAGCCCAGAACTGGAGCCTTAAGCCCCTCATGAGCACAGGGGACTCAGGTGCACAGTGCAAACAGTCCATCCTTTGTTAGGGAAACTTTCCTGTCAGACCATTCAGGAGGCACTTTGGCCATCACACTCCCAAATGGCCCTTCAGGAAAGTTTCCTTAAGGCCTTGGTGCTGGCTTCTCTGCTCAAACACATGCAGCTGCTGCCAAGGCACACCCCTGAGTGAAAGATGCAGCCATCACCTTGTTCCCTGCCGTGCTGGAGGTGGGAACTGGTGCATCTTGACTCCCCACAGCCAGAGAGGGTTCTTCCCAACCCAGTAGGCTCCTTCCCAATGTGGGGTAGGTACAGGTGCCTGTACCATGGTGGTAGAGGGATAGATAACAGCAACCCAGGGATTCTGGCAGAGCTTCTTCCCTCAAGCTCCCTAGACCCTCCAACCCAGGCATCTATGTGGATCTCCTTCCTGCTTGGGAAATAGTTGTAGGACAACATCCTCCACACCTAGGCCGCATGCTGAACCTCTGGGATAAGTGTACCTGGCTTCTGCTAACCCTGCTCACTGTCATTTGTTCTCCCCAGAAGACCACTGAGGTTTTACCAGCTCACAAGAGAAGATAACCTGAAGAGAGGTCTGAGCATGCTGGAGGGTGGGATCATAAGATCATCTTCATGTGGTGCTGTGCCTGACTCACTTCTCCATTATACCACATCCCAAACACCCATTTCACTCCATTAATTAGCTATGCTGCTGAGGTACTTATCCACTCCCGTGGCCAACACTTGGGCTGGTTTCCTTGCCACCCCATGCCAGCAATTAATGCATCCAGGCTGCTCCTCACCACACTCTGCCCTGCAGGTGGATGTGGATGAGCTGTAGCAGCCTTTTCTCAGTGGACCCACATCCTGCCAGTACAACACCAGGCAGTCTGATTGCCTTCCTCACCTTTGGGCTCAATACAGCTCTTTGTGAAAGAGGTATGATTTAATTAAGGACATTATTTCTGCAGAAGATGGCCCGTGTGAGGCTGTAAAGGTCTTGAACTCATTAATTTTCAGACATACCTGCAGTTAATTTGTGGTGACTTTACAGAGCAGACAGGTGCACAGAGAGGTGTCCATGTGACTCTGAGGTTGCTCTGCTTATCCTCAGGACCAAGCCTCCAGCAGTGCTGGTTAGACCAGGGTTACAGATGTCCCTTGTTTGGCTCAGATAACAGATTTCTCCATTGACTTGGTGCAGGAGGAGAAGGTGAATGCCAATCACAGAAAGTGACAGGATGGACTTCACCCCCTCCTTAGCTCCATCACCCCAATTACAAAGCTTGGGGAGGGTGTCAGCTGTCAGACTGGGATGCAGCTCTGCTGCCATACAGAGCAGAAGGGTGAAACATTGACATATCTGGCAGCCTTCCCAAAGGGAACAGACAAAATGGCAGGAGATCAGGTGTGTGTGAAAGGACATCCCAACCAGTGCTGTCAGTGCTGTTAACAGCAGGTTACAAGGGCTGAACAAGGCAGTAAGACCTGGCTGTCTGGGCACTGCCATGGTGTAGCAATACCCATGAGAAAGGTAAATAGCAGCTCTTGCCAGCAGTGGGGCTTGGGGATAAGGCTGTCAGAAATACTGAGCTGGGGCTGTTACCAGCATTTCTCCCATGGAGAAAAAGACATTTCTACACTTCTTGCACATGATTTAGAAGAGTTCCCCTTTATCCCCAACCCACCTGAGACAGGAGTGAACTTCCAACCCCCAGTTCACTGTCTCTAACCTCAGGCTTTAATGCAGGGAGATAATTTTGGACCCCAGTAACCTGGGGAGATTTTCAGTCAATGGAAAAATCCCACTTGAGTGTGATTTCTCTCTCAGGCAACTGACTCAGCCCCTGGAGGTGCCATCTTCCTCCTCCACTTAGGCAGGAGCCAGGTATAGCCAGGCATAGTCAAATGCCTCATGTTAGATGGGAGAGGAGTCCTGCCCCCAGGCAGAATCAAAGGATGGGAGATACCAAAATACTCCAGAGGGCCTGGGCCTCACTTCTTGGCTAGGTGCCACCTCAACAAGCCCCACACATTTTGTCCAGGCATGGGCAGCACTGGTGGATTGTGTTAGTGAGTTGGAGGGGCTGGAAGAGGGCCCAGCAACTATTGATTCAATTCCTCATTCAATGCATGTTTGAGTGAAGCAATTCAGAACTGTTCCATCAATCCAGACTTGCATAATAAAATTAGCCAAAAAATGCAGGAACTTGGTCCATTTTTCCTAGCAGATACATTATTCTGAATCATTCCCTGAGGAGCAACAATAACATTATCGTGGCCTGATACACCAAAGCCAAAAATCCTAAAAGTCTAAATCCAAAGGTTTTGTTATTGTTTTCCTCTAGACAAGAATACCTATGAGAATGTGCCAAAGAATCAGTTCCCCACCTTCCCTCTACCTTGCATAAATAATATTATGAAAGAAGAATAAGAATAAAGTAAAATTTAGAAAATATGTCTCTGAGAAGCACATTCAAAAATAATAATAAAAAATAGCACTTGCAAATCCCTTTTAGCACCTGGAGCAACCAGAGACAAGGAAAATGACAGGGCTAAGGAGGAATTTTGGGTGGGTACTGCCAGTGTGGGAACAGTGTGCAGGGAGGGAACTGTGATCCCCACTTTTCCACTTGTACACTGCACCCTTTCAAAAGACTTGAAGTTGTGTGTTTTCTCAGTCCAATAACACCTCCAACATCTCTGCCCTCCCCTGCTCTCAGGTGATCATCTCTTCTATCCCATGCTTATGGATTTAGTCTATGTATTCCCTGGAGAAACTACTCCAAGGTGGTATTCCCCCTCTCTCCCCCTTCCCCCTTCAGGATTATCCCTTCCCATCAGATTTGTTTTCCACATGGCCAGTGGGAATTGAAATGAAGGCAAACACACATATTAATGCATGTCTCCATCTCCATATCGATCTGCCTCACAGGTAAGATGCAAACCCTGCTGAGAACAACAGCTCTAACCATGGCAACACGCTGCAGCAACATAAACACAAAGGCACTGAGGTTGTGAAAAGGCTGGAAAAAAACATGAAAGGAGGAGAGGGACTGGGTCCATGGAGGCCTGCTAAGGGCCAGGCAGCTGGATCTGGGTTGAGCAGCCAGTTGGGTTGGTACCTCTTCTCCTCATTTTTCCTCCCTCTGTATTTATATCTCCTTTTGTACCTAACATCTTGCTACGTGAAGGTCTCATTCCATCACCTCTGCCCACACTGGGCTTGACTGACCTGGAGCTTCCTTCCTTGTGCCCTGAGTTGTGATAAAAAAATGTTACAAGTGAAGGTCTTGGCTCCCTGAAAAATCACAGGGTTAAGTGACCCCAGTGCCAGAAGTGGTCACAGCCCCACTGCTGTTTCACCTCTCTTGTAGCTGCTAAGAGTTTAAGACACAGCCAGAAACAGGACTGGCACCTGGTCTGGGTGGGAGGTGAATCTGGACAAAGCTGCAGACTTTTCCTAGCCACAGCCAAAAGGTCATAATTTCTGGATGGTTTTGGCTCTATGGTGAGTTCAGACCTCCTTTTAAAGGGTGATGTTTTGGTTATTCTTGGTTAAAACCCAATGAGCCTTTGCAGTCTGCAGAGTGAAGGAGATGATGATGACACTGTGTACAGACAGTGACACTGGAGGTGACACCCATGGCTTAGGAAAACTGTCCCTGTGCAAATCAGGGCGAGGAGCACCTTCCAGGATAACTGGTTAGCAAAGCTGGTGCCAAAGGGTTAAAGGGTTTTAGTGAAAGCACAGGAGAGACTAAAAGGATCGGAGAGTAAAAATCCAATTAGGAGATCTAACAGGAAGAAGCCAAGCCCTGAAACAATAAAGATAATAGTTTTAGTTGCCAAAGAAAAGATTAGAGTGAGAACAGATTTGTGGTGGAACCAAGGGGAAGGAAAAAATGTAGCAAAAAACTCGACAATAAAAAAATACAAAGAGTTATTATTCCTCAATATAGAGTCGCATGACAAATTCATGTTACAGCCTCACCTACAGCAAAGTTCATCTCGGGACACAAACTGTGCAGCTGGTTCTCACCTTTGCAATTGGCTGAATGCCTGCAAAGAAGTTTGAAGTTCCAATTTGAGTCCATCACAGTCTTACTGGCATGAAATAGACTGGGAGTCAGTTGACCAAGTAAGGTTTGGTTGCTTATTTTGCTTTTCTGTATTATCATGTTACCTGGGATAAAAGCAAAGGAAAGGAGCTCCAAAAACATCCCCTTCATGTCTCAGACAGTGCCAGGCTCTCACCTACATTCCCTCACAAACCATGGGGTCTCTGCAGGAAAACCAAGCAGATTTCATGCTGGGAGGAGGGATGTGCAGTCAGGAGGGAGACATAAAAACACCCAGACAACACCTCTACTCTTCCAGAGGAGAAAGAGCCCTGGATCAAAAGAACCCCAACACAAACTCAGAGCTGGTTATGCATGGTATGCACTGCCAATTACTTAAGCAAACGGATCACAGGAGCTGGCACAGCCTGTGGCCAAGAAACAGCAGCATCTGGAGGGAGCAAGGGCTGTGGGGCAGGCATGCCTGCCAAGCCACTGTGCTGACCTGTGCCCCAAAACACACCTCTTTGAAGCCTCAAACACAAACTGCAATAGGGCAACACGGAGAAGGGGATGAAAGAGGATCAAAGGTCTGGAGGAGCCTTCCTGCAAGCAAGGACTTGTGCACACCAGGACTGCTTAGTCTGGAAAAGACATGGCTGGAGAGGTTATGGCAGAGGGCTACAAAGTCAGGCATGACCCAAAGAAGGCTGACAGGGATTGGCCTTGATGCCTTTTCCAAGTGCAAAAACTGGGGCTAATTCAGAGCATGTAGGTTCTTGTGTGGTGGGGGTCAGACCTGGGGGACTCATTGCCCAAGGATGCTGTCAGCTCCGAGTATTTGCATGAGTTCAAGAGAACATTAGACCAGTGGATGGAAAAAACATAATCTGGATTAATAAATGCTGACAAATGCTGTTTATGAAGCCTGTGGGACTGTGCTCTTGACCTATATTAGGAGCCAATGGCATGGGGCCATATGGGCCACACTCTGCCCGTGTACACCTCACTCCTGGAGGCAGTGACAAGGGGTGAGAATCAAGGCAGTGCTGATCAACATGCCCTTGGGAGCACCTACTGCTCTGTGAAACCTCAGGATGCTCAGCAATTCAGACCCTTGATCTGGCTTAGTGCAGGAGTTTCTGCTTCCTCATGTCGAAACAGTCCCATGGATTGTAGTCTTCTTCCAGGATCAGAGCTGTCCTACAGTTTATCAGAAGGAAAACAGAACACTGAGTGATTTCTCCCTGTACTATGAGTCCTCAGCCTACATCAAAGAAACTCAGCCACAGCCTCAACCAACTTATTTCTAAAGTGTGACTTGTTATATATACTTAGAACAGAGGTCCTCCCACTGAAGAATCCCACCATGCCTTCAAAGAATCATCTCTCTCTCACACGGTTCACGCTCCATCTCCAAGCTCATGTGATCCCATGATCAGCCCATGGTCATGGCCGTGCTCCTCCACCACCAAAAGCACACTGCTCACATCAGTCAGCATGAAGCCACCCACCTTCCTCCTCCCACCCACCTGTCAGATGGGAACACACTCTTGCCAGCTCCCAGATGGGAAGAGGAAACCTTTGCCAGCTCCATGCCAACCCCAGGGCAGCAGGTCTCCCTGGCAGCTTCAGGTGTGCTGAACCATATTTGCCAGCTCAGGCAACCACAGAGCTTTCACGTTTAATCAAGTGAAAGCTGCAAGGACCTGGGGGCAGTAGATGCCTGGCTCTAGGTCAAGATGCCCATGTGCTCCTTGTCCCTCCCACATTATTTCTTCCTCAACCCTCCCTGTGGCCTTCCTCTGAGTACACATGATGTGGATGTGGGATGTGATGTCAAATCAGAAGCTGCAGTCTGGCTTTTATGGCCTGGTGGGATCCCCCATGCCAATAAGGGGTGCCAGGCACCAGCCAAACCCATGTTGGGTCTGTGTCTTACCTGTTGGGAGCCACCTCATTCTGGCACAGAGAAGGACCTCACAGAGAGGTCTTTTCAGATTCTCAATAAGCCAAAAAATGCTGAATTGTATCTTGCCAGCTCAAGGACCCCAACCCCAAGCAAAGCACTGCAGAAGCTGTGACAAAGCTCTGTCCCTGGACACGGCAGAGGAGAGCTGTTTGAACTGGAGCTGCTGCACTCCCTGTGCAGGATAGAAATCTTGCCTAAGCCAAATGTTAATGAGATGGCACAGGCTCTGGGCAGGCTTTGTGCTTTTTTTCCTCCTGGATTAAGCAGCAGCATGTGAGGATCATGGAGCTGAATGGCTGACAGCTGAAGGTTAACATCAGGTCAACAAGCCCTTTTTTCCTGCCTTTCACCCTGAGACCCCGAGGTGGGAGGGTTACCTAAAGCAAACATTTTAAAAAAAGACAGTTGTCCTTTCTTCCCTGTCTCTTTCTCTTTCTTGCAAGGAAAACTGCCCTGGGTTTGAAAGCCAGATTGGATGCTGCTTTTCCATGAGTGTCAGGATTTGGGAGTCAATGGCAAGCCATGGCTCTTCTCCCATCTGAAGTCCACTTTCCCAGGACAAGCTCACTCCTACGCACCTGCAAGTGTCTGCAGGCACCTGAGCTGTGTGCAGAAAAGAAAGCTTCAGCTCCTGACTCTGCAGCTGATCTCCTGGGAGATGGCAGGCGTGTTGCTCACAGCCTGACTCAGCCACCCTTGGATTTCCTTGTATTGCAGAAACATAACTGAGGTCTCCTGGCTCTGGTGTCTCTTCTCCAAAGCAAAGGTCTTCACTCTCCCTTGATCATCCTCTGGTGTGTGCTGAGATAGTGACATTCCCAAAGGAGTGGTGGTGTCTATTTGATCATGTGGCTGGTACCAAAACTCAAACACCACAAGTGGCTTCTTTTCCCCCATCCTGCTGTGCAGAGGGTGGAGGCTGCCCTGGCCTGCTCCCAAAACCACCCATTCTCATCAATGGCATTAAGGACAGCGCAGCAAAACATGGTACCTTAAGGATCTTTTTGCAAGGCAGAGTTGATGACTCAATTACTACACACTTTTTGAAGCAGTGTTCCAACAGCTGCACTGGATGGGGGGGCTCCAGGGCACCTTCTCCTTCAAAGAGAAGTGACATAGGGATTTTTTTTTCCCTAAAGGGATCCAACTGGGCAGTGAGGGAAGTTCAGAATCATGGCTGTCCAAGCTAAACCCAGTCAAGTGTGCTATGGCGGTGAGACGAGGTTTCCCAATGTTTCCTGCTGCCTCTGCTGTGGACACATCAATCCTGAGCAGCCAGAGAGTACTGAGCAGCTGGAGAAGAGGGGAAGAAACAGGAGGAAAAACAAGTCATAAACCACCACAGATTATCCTGTCATCACCTTCTGGCCACTGCTTCAAGCCTTGCTACTATTTAGATGTTACATTGATTTAAAGCTGTTGGAGTAATCAAAGTGGTACAAATTTCCCAGTCATTGTTTTTTCACATAGCACAGGTAGACACACACAACTCCCTGCACCCCATGTATATATATATATATATATGCAGACACACCTGTAAAACTGAAGCATGATCCCTTACACTGCCATTGCTTATTCCTGCCTGGGAAGGAGGTACTACTACAGATTCTTAAAAGATGTGTTACCACATCCCGGAAGGGCAAAACTATTTCACTTTAAGAAGACCTGCTACATTTCTTATTGGTCTTTACACCACTAAAAATATCATGTGTCCTCTTGGAAAATTAATCCAAAATAATTAACACTGCAAATCTAAATTACTGGAACCACATTAAGTCTTTCTGTATACACTCTCATCTTAATTTAGGTTAATTTGTAATTCTTTGAAAAATCCTTAATTAAATTGAAGGGACCATTATTCTATTATGTTTCAAATGACACCATCAATACAGCTCTTGGCTGATTTTAAATTGCCTGTCATAATTACACCAGAACAGAAGCACCTGAGAGTTTCTCTCTGGGCAGCCAAGAAGCCCTCAGGGTCTTGTGAGGGGACTTGGGGACAATGATAACCCATCCAGGCCTTTTATTTAAACCTGGTGGTGTGGGCAGACACACGATCACTTGAGCAGAAAAATGGCCCCTCTGGACTCTCTATCCTTCAGTCTCAGCATGTTCCCACCTCCCCAGCACCTGATAACCTCTGATAGAGCTTAGGAAAGGAATCACTTCCTAAGAGTGTGTGGAGGGAAAAAAAAGCCCAGTGCAAAACAATTCAGCAGAAGTACAGGTGACATAACATGGGATAATAATTTGGGAGAATGGAAGATAGAGTTGTTTTTGCTGGAATAGTCCATTGGACAAGAAGAAAAATTTCTATAGAAAAGATGCTTTTGATCATAATCTGTGATATGGGTTAATAATGCCTTGTTTAAAGCAGGTACCTTACATGGTTATCTCTGCTCTGTGCTGATAATGTTTTCAATAAAAGTAAGCAATGCTCAAAGAGAGCTATACAATCAGATGGGGAATAAAGTGATCAGGTGTGCTGGTAAAAGGATTTGGATCATTTTGCCAAGCTAAGGGAGGGCTTTCAAAACAGAAAGGGCTGTGATGGACACCAGGGTTGGTGCAGACATTATTGAAGCAATGCTCTGCAGTGGGGCAAGAGCACTCTGGGCTAGGAGGGGGAAAACTCTTCTATGTAGCTGTCAGTGCAGCAGAAAGCAATGCTGGTGCTGCAGTGGTGGGAACTGGCAAGGAAAAACTCTCAGGAGAGCCAGGACAGGGCTGGGCAGCATGATGTCACCTCCCCATGCCCTTTCCCCTTGCTCCCTTCCTCCCAGCCCAACAAAACCTCATTTCGTTTGAGTCAGGCAAGGAAACAACACAGGAGATTAGCTGCCTGGTATCGTGACAAGGCAAGTGAGAGCAAACAACAGCAAGGAGCTTATCATGAACTTATTTTTGTGTTTGGAGCTCATTGTTGCCAGCTGGGTTTCAGTCACTGACCATGTGGTTTGTGGCAAGGAGATGCTGCAGCCTGAAAAATTAGGGAACAAGGAACAGTGATGGTACCCAGCTCTGAATATTTCCATTTAGATCAGTATCCCTTAGCCTTGCATGGTGTTGCTAGCTGATGAAGGGATGGAGACTTTTCCTAGTGCTACCAGCGTGGAGATGAGACTACAAAATTATTCCGTTCCCGCATGCCAAAGGCACAGACGATTACAATTTTTCTTCTGACTCCTACTCATCCCGCCTTGTAGAGATCAGATTAATCATGGCACATGATCAAAGAGATTGAAATGAAGAAACTGAAAACCAAATGGCTGCAGTTACACTGCTGCAAAACTTGGGTGCAGATAAGGACTGTAATTCTGCTGTGCAATAGCCTGGGCTCAGAGAAGTGAGGAGCACAGAGCTAACCCCATGTGTTTTTATCCTAACAAACACCCTGGCTGCCCTGTTTCAATGAGAACTCTGTTAGCACATTGCTAGCTTCAAGAAATAAATTGCTGCCTTTCTGGAGAGTAAAAGCAAGGTGTGAGACCCGTGAAAATGAGCAGAGCTGCACAGAGGCTTTGCCACGCAGCAGATGTACATGGTGGCTTTGAGCACTTGTGGGCTGAGGCTCCTGCACACAAAGCCCTACGTGTCCCCAGGTCACTGTGGGGTCACTGTGCAGTGCACCTCCCCTGCACCTGAGCACCAGCACCACACCTCACACGAGCCCCTCAACGCACCCCCTTGTCCTGGGACAGAGCAGTTGGTTTGGTGAAGGATTGCCTCCCTGCAAGGGAAGCTTGGCAGTGTGGGGCACGTGTATCCTCCCTCTCCTCCTCCTCCTCTGCTGCTCCGGCACACCACCCACGGGCCCCGCTCTGGCCACCCTCGGCCCTCCTGGGAGAGCTCCTCTGAAGCAGAGCCAGATGGAGCTGCCAGCTCTCGGCTCGGATGGCACAGGCGTTCCAAGCCGCCTCTCCCTGGGCTGCCTACTCCTGTGTGGGAGGTGCGAGCGAGGCACGTGGAGCTTCCCCTGCTGAGCTTTCCTCCAGCGTGTCCCAGTGCCACCACTAAAGCCTTTGCTTGGGGGTCCTGCACAGCTGCCAAGCATCAGAGCCAGCTCAGATAAGCACCACATCACCTCCTCCAGAGGCCCTCTGGGTGGGGCACAGTTCAAGGCATAGCATTGAAGCTGGTGACCCAAAAGCCAAGGGCTGCAATTTCTGTGGTCACCCTGCTGTGTCTAAAGTGTCTGCATGCACAAAACCCCTGTCTGTGGACCCTGACCTTGCCCACCACTGCTTTGAAGTGATGCCAGCAGCAGAACCCCCAGCCTACAAACTGAAGTTCCTGGGAAGACTCACCTTCTTGCACACTCCTAATTTTTATTCTCACTTACATATTTGGGCGGCCCACAGGGAAGATTATTCCCCACTGCCCCTTAGAAAGTCTTGCCCTAGGCATCCTGTGGGATCTGCTGCCTACATGGACAGGTGACAGGGGAAGATGTCGCCTGCTGTGATACGTATCAGATGTGCAGATGATGTTTGTGCAGGATGAGAAGAGCCAAGACCACTGTGGGCTGATGGCTCTGGCAAATCCCATCTTTAGGTAAAATCCTGTCTTTAATTCCCAGCATTTTAATATGTCATTAAAGGCCAGCATACATAAGGGAGGAAGCACAGGCACCCTTGCCTGTACTGCAGATTGCCAAAAACAAATTCAGGAGCTGGCCATGTTGCAGACACTTACCTCAGGTTGTTGTGTGGGGCTTTATCACAGTTTCCAGCCAGCTGCAACCAGAGGTGCTGGGACTGCTGCCTTTGGATTATGGCAAGTGACCAATATGGGACTGCACAGGAGCAAGCAGGCAGGTGTCAGATTTGCAGTGCTGGGAAGCAGAATGCAGCCTTGTGTAGGCTGGATGAGACCACCCAACACAGACCTGTGTCTCTCACTGCCATCGACAGGGGTCAGGCTGTCTTCACACATTTCTGGGAATCCACCTATGCTGGAGAGGCACTTCCAGCTTTGGTAGCCTTGCTAACCAGGAAAGGACTGGAATGCCCAAGGATGCAGCATGTCCTTTGCGGGGAGCAGGCAGAAACACCCAATCCTGACTTTTTTCATGATGGCCTTCCAGCAATCAGATAAACTGGAGGCAAAATTCTCTTGTAAAAGGAGAAAAAACCCTTTCACACCCAAAATGGGAAGCCTGGGTGCTGCCCTGGGCCCCAGGGCTGCTGTTAGGGGTCTATCATCTCCTTGGGAGCCACCACCACTCCTGCACAGGAGAAAGGATGGCAAATGGTTTATTGCAGTGATGTGGACTTGGTGCATCATCTGGGATGGTGGCACACGTCACACCAGGCCTAAGGCCACCACCTTCTCCAGCAAGAAGACTTCAGGGGTTCCTAAGGTCCGCTGTGACCAAGGGTGGTGGCTGTCACCTGCAGCAGGCCCCATGAGTGACAACAGACACGTGCTAATGAAACAAACACACAAGAAAATCCCTTTCACCCCCTCTCACTGGCCCTCACCCAGGATGCAGGGTGCATCCCTTCGCTGGCTCAGCTTTCTCCATGGTAACAGATGGATGTCGCAGTCCCAGCCCCCTTCACGATGCTGGAGCGAGCGGGTGGGAGACAGATGGCAACAGAGGGGAAAAGAGTCCAGATCCTCCTGAGTGGCAAAAATTGCAGGAATCCCTGACTGCTGGAGCCAAGACGTTGACCCAGAGCAGTGGGAGGGAGGGAAGGCGGAGGCGCATGGCTCTGCTGAGCCCGGAATAGCAGAGCAGCTGTTAAGTTATCACTTGTAATTATTACAGCATATGGGAGGGAAAGAATAGCTCTCAAAGGGAGAAAAACAAATAAGGAAAAGGCGGGCTGCCGCAGGGCTCAGCCGCGGGAAGAGTGACACTGCACTGCGGCGGGTCCCCACCCGGCGGGCAAGGGCACTGGGGGACAGCTCTTCCTCTCCACAGCCCCTGCAGCAGTTTGGGTGCAAATAATGCACCTGCAGCGCCAGGGGCTCACCCATCTCCCAGGGTGCCCACTGCCCACTCAGGAATGCTGGAGTGGCAGTGGCTGGGCTGTTGCAGAGGGATGGAGCCCAGCATGCTCCCCCCCTCCCTTCTCCATGCACAATCCTACTGCTTGCTCTGTAATTTGAAGGATGCAGGGCCATGCACAGCAAGTGATAGTCCTGGAGCACAAAGTGCCCCAGTAAACCAAAGGGGAAAGCCTCAGGGACCAGCCCTGCATGGGAGAGCCTGCTCCTGGACATACATGGAGCAAGGAAGCGTGCAGCAACATGAGGGAGAGTAGAGAAATTCCAACAACAGCCTGTGAACGAGTAGTACCGACTGTCTCTCGTAAATTCTACTCCACTTGCAAAACAAACATTGTATCCCCTCATAGCAGTTGTTACTCTGGGCTTTCAATATTAGAAAGAAAAATGGCAATACGTCTTTAGAAATGTGGAGCCATTGGCATTGTACCAGCTGCACCCCCAGCATGGGGACAAGGAGTGTCGAGGGGATGCCACCCCTGCTCACAGCCCTGGAAAAAGCTTGAGAGACTTAATGGAGAAAAATCTAAACATAACTTCTGTGTATTAAATGCAAAGATTTAAGTTCACTGATGAAATTCACAGCCACTGAGCTACAGATTTTCCTAAGCCCTCTGGCATTTTGGGCCCATTTTATGTTTACTTGTCCTGTGCAACAGGCATATAGCCACAGAGATGAGGCAAGATGAGGAAAAGAGGTTACTTGTCCTGTGTGTTCCTATGCTCTGATGGCTTTTCCCCAGGCATCTGCTACTGGCTGCAATTGAAAGTTATGCAGGACCAGGGACAAAGGGTTAAGGGGTTAGAATATACTCTTACAGAGATATTTTTATATTCTCTTATACTCAACTCTCCTAGTTTTCAGCTGTATTCATTTGTCTACTACTGTCTTCTCCCTAGCAGGATCATGAATTTCCACAGAGCAGGTGAATTGGCACCTGCCTGCTCCCCTAGGTGAACTCTAGCTCATCCCTGGGTCTCTCATCCCAAGCCAGCCTGACCCCATTGTGAAGAGCTTGTGGCTCCAGTGAAAAGCACCAATATACATGTCCAAGCAGGAGATGGGGAGCCCTGGACACACTGGGCTGATGTTTCAGGACCAAAGCACACCACTCCCAGACTTAAGCCACGAGCTTGGAGCAGAGGTCAGCAGGACACAGATACAGATGGGTGCTGAGCACCTGCTGGTCTCATGGGAGCCTGGGAGATGCTCTTAAGCTCTGGTAGCCCACTTGGACATGCAGCACAGGCAGCTGCTGAATGGCAGTGAACTGCAAACAAAGCTGTGACAGAAGCTTTGGAAACAGGAGATGGTTCAAACTCTGTGATCCAGAACAGGAGTGAATTGCATGTGGCAGCCGACAGCCCCAGCACCCGTTAAATAAACCAGCCAAACCCTGCCAGCACCCCAGGATCCTTGCCAAGACAGGCACTGTGCTTGGAGATTGAAGGACCAGCTCTGCAGCTAGCACATATAAGCCAGCCTTGGTGAAAATCAGGGAGGCAACGCCTGTTTGCACCAGATGGAAATCTGGCCTGATGCTTTATAAACCACTGGCCCTGCCAGAAGGGCTGACCCTGCCCCATGCACCAGGGCTGCTGCTCAAGGGCTTGCCTGGGTGACACCCCCATGGGTGGCAGGAAAAGACTTCTGCTGCCTTTGTCATGAGGCTGAAATGCTGCTTGACTGCACATGTGTGGGGTGATCCCACCACAAACCTGAACCTGCAGGCGCTCCCCATCACACTGACACCTCAGAACAGAGGGAAACAAAAACACTCAGATTTGCAGAGCTGCTTGGGCCTGGTGTCCTCTCTCTGCAGTGACCCAGAGCACGGAAGGGTTGTGACAGGGCAGATGGGGAATGTGCCTTGGGGTAGGACACAGCCTGGGGCATCCCTGCCCACGGCATGGGGTTGGAATTAGGTGATCTTTAAAGTCCCTTCCAACACAAACTATTCCATGATCTAGAATGAAAGGATTCTCAGTCTGTGCCAGAGACTCACTGGGAGATTGTGCTGGTTCAAGCATCCAGGAGGAGACAAAAAGCCTGCCAAGAGCTGCAGATGGAGGAGGAGTGTGTTTGCAGTACTTTGCTATCTCCACGCTGGCCCTGCACTGGCAGTGGCTGAGCTACAGACCCTGTCAGGGTCCTGGGGCTGAGCCCTCCTTGTAGCAGGATGCTCTGCCTAGGTGGGGGTGAAACAGCTCAGACTTTACCCGACTTGCAGAAGTCATCAGGTTATCAGTGGCAAATGGAGTAGGAGGGGTCAGGCTGCTTCTGGTGCTGAAGAATGCTGAGAGGAGGCTGACTCACCAAGCCCAAAGTTAAACATTCTGAGGATGTGAAGAACAATGTTTCCTGACAGAAACTGGCACTGGTGAGGAGGTGGCAGACAAAGCTCCTGATAAAGAAACCAACAAGTGCTAGTAGTGATGACTTATCTAATGGTGCTGAGCTAAAGGCTGCAGGGCTGACACTGGTGGCCTGCAAACATATGGCTGACAGTCAATCACTTCATACTAGACAAACCCAGTCCCACTTTTTAATGGCAGGGTCCTCTAACACCCCCCTTCTTGGGTCTGTGTTGAGATTCCTCTCTTGAGTGAAGACACCCCTCAAGGCTGAGCAAGAGAGATTTGCCCATAGTCATTGAAATGGGTAATATCAATCTGTACTTAATAATTATTTTGCCCATTTTAATATAATTGCTTCAATATATATATATATAAATGGTGCACTATACAAGTAGTTAATATTACTGTATTAGCAGTAATTGTAGTAAAGAATTCTGATTAAAGTTTTCTTAGTCTAATCGTTATCATCATCAATCAAAACAAATCACTTATTTAATTCATATAAATACATTTGGTTAGCCATCCTTAATTCTGTAACACATAGTTGTATAAAGGCTCAATCACACCTATATAATTCTTTAGACATAAACCATTGACCAAGGATTGGATCCAGACTCCTCTCTGAGGAGTTTAGAAATCAAGGGGATCCTTTCTGACCCTTATGACTCAATGGAAGGCTCTCCATGACAGACATTGTCTGAAACTTCCATTCTGCCTGCAACACTCCTGCATCCCAAACTAACCCTGCAGCTCTCCTTCGACCTCCCGTGCCCTCTGCCCTTGTCTCAGGGCAGGGTGACAGTGATGCCAGAGTCATCCCCCAGGGCTTAGCACCTGGCAGGGAGCACACACACACAGGTGAACACACACAATCTCCCTCTTGCTTTTTTGGCCACCTTCCCAAATGCCAGGAGGACATGGCAGCCCTGGAAATACAGGGTTTGAGATTTTTTTTTTCCTATTTAAAAATTAATTTTGTTAGTGATCATCCAGGGAAAAAAAGTATTTGTTGCTTTGACCCTACAAGACCTCTAAATATTTTTACTTTCTTGCTATCACTGTAAAGCCCCACCTGGGGAGGTGGCAGGAAACATTCCTTGGAGGATCCTAGCAGCTTTTGGGGTTGAGCTTCTGAAGAGGGAAGACTTGGTGACTAATCCCAGGAAATCCCCTTTTCCTGGGGAAGGCGACCTGTCCTGATGCTGACTGTTGCTCCTGGTGTGCAGCATTTTTCTGGGAAGGGCTGACAGGTCCATACCCAGACCCTGGAAGGTGCTTGCCCTGGCCAGACATAGCAGTGGTTTGGGTGGTCTGGGCACACCAGGATCTGCTCTAACCCCTCCACTCCTGCAGGGGGATCCATCACCCCTGCCTGGTTACTGCCTCCACCTCCAATCCAGCACAACAAGGCTCTCCTCCTGTGGCAGGACTGCTGGTGCTCCCAGCCTGACCCAGCTGCTGGTGTGTCCATCTCCCCTGTGCTGCCCACTGGAGTGTGCTTCCTCCTCTGCTAGCCAAGTGCCTTCCTGCTGGGACAGGCCTCCCAAAGGCTTCCACTGCTCCCTCCCACAGCAGTTTCACCTCTTCCTTCTCCCCTGAACCTGACATCTCTGTGTCAGACAGTGCAGCCACATTTGCTGTGCCCTCGGTCAGCACGTGCCCAGCACAGCCCTGCTCAGAGCAGCTCTGATCGGTCCAGGGCATGACCAGGATGGCAGCACATGCTCAGCACTGTCCCTACAGGCAGCACAGCCAGGGCTGATGTGTTTTGGCTGGAGAGGAGAGAGCAGGTGCTGTGGTACTCACCTGCAGGTCCCCATCGTGGCTCTAAGTGTCCCCTGGGGTATGGCTGATGAAGGTAGCAGAAACCTGCAGAAGCCAAGTGGCCCAGGGATGGAGAAGGGACTGGGCTGGTGCTCTCTTTTGGGGAGGAAGGGTCTGACCCTGCCCATAAGGCAGCAGTAAGAATGTGGGTGTTGATTTTTGCCAGCTTCCTCACGGGAAAAGGGCTGGGACAGAAATTACATGGGCTGGGTGGTGGCAGATGGTGAGGCCTTGGGACCAGCCCCTGTGACCTGCCAGGGTCTTCCAGTGCTATCCTGACATCAGGAAGAGGGCCAAGATCCCTGCAGATGGAGCCACAGAAGAGACAATAAAAGGAACAAATGCAAACAGTGCCTACCTCACACCACTTCTCCAGAGAGGTCCTGCCAGGGAGGCATGGGGTGCCAGCAATTGCTTGCAGGTGGTGGCTGAGCTGGGCAAGAGCCAGGAGCACAGCAGGGAAGGACAGAAGAGACAAGGGTAGGGATAAAGGGGAGAGAAGTGGCAGAGAGCTTTCACACAGCTGGGCTGGGAGAGAGCTGGTTTCATACTGGAAGGCCTGGCAGCAGGGACTTGCCCAATTTCACTGGGGAGCACAGTCATCGGGGAAGCTCTGCCTGCTCTGCTGGGCTCCAGAGATGAGAGGTCCCTGGTCACCAAGGGAGGAGAAGCCAGAACACAAGCCATGCTTGGTTCTGAACCTGTTTGCAGGTTGTAGCTATAGGCTGTGACAAAGAACATATCTTTAAGACATGCTGGGGTGGCAAACAGCATTAGCATATGGACATGCCCTACAACACTCCAAAAGCACCTCAGCTTTCCAGTGCCAGAGTGGATCTGGGATGTTCTCCACTACTCTTTGTGGGCATTACAGGTTTCCTAAGAAAATATTTCCAAATACATCAAAGTGGTGTGATGTAGCAAGCCACTACCAGCATAATGCATTTGGTGCACCCCACGAGGCCGGCACACTGGATGCTGGATAGGTAAAAAGAAAGTGTTGAGCCCACTGAGTGCCAAACGCCTCCTGAACACCCTGGAGCTGCTTGAGTTTGGTTTCCAAGTCTTTTGGCTCTTGAAAGTTGTACTTGTGAGATTCTCTTCTTCCCTCTAGTGTCCATTCTGAGACATTCCTCTTACTCTTCAAACCCAGCCAAAGCAGAGCTTGCCTGCTTGCATTTGTGCTCCCCCCATTCCTCAGGCACAGGTTTTATATCTATAAATGATATTACAACTCTCCACACAGTAACCTGACGTTTTCTTTTTCTGGTTTACACTGTGCCATGTAGGAGGATCCTGTTGCAAGGCCATTGTCTCCTGGCAGCTTAAAAATTTATCTCAATTACTACCTTAATTTTAGCATGATCACTCTGAATTCCAGCTGAGGATGCACAGCCATGAGGTTTCTGATGGCAGTGTGGAGAGGATGCCTTGGTGAGGGATGGGTCAGAGTGAGCCCCTGCACTTGTTGCCTGTGTAAGATCATGCTATGCCTCCTCTCAGATCACATAATTTCTCCTTGGGCTGTAGGAAACCAGGACAGAGATTAGAAATTACTGCAGTGCCACTAAGGCTGGGTCAAGGCTGTCACTGAAAGGCTGTTTTATTTCTGGTGACAGCAAGGGACCTCCAGGGTAGGATCTCCATCAGCTGGGTCACCTCCCAGGTGCCTGAACTGGTTTCCAAAAGCACAGCCATAATCCTCCTCTTTGAGGAGAGACACCCCCCTTTTCTGGGGACAGAGCAGCAGATCTGCCCTCCCAGATGCACCTGCACTAGGCCAGCTCTCCACCAGCTCAGGGTCTGCTCTGACACCTTCAATTCATTCCAGGACAGGCCCTCCTTGGTGTCCTGCAGCTGTCCTGCCCTACCTGTGCCTCTCTGGAAGGTCCAGAATCTCCCCAGACTGGCTCAAGGAGCCACATGCACTGAGATATGCTGCCCCCGTGCTCATACTCCTGTCTCCACCCTCCAGGGCTGATCCTTTGTCTCAGCCAGGACATTTCCGGTATCTCCTGGGGTGATTTTAGAGGAACAAAACACAATAAAAACATGGCCAGGATTCTCTGGTGTAATGAGAAAGCCATTGCAGGGCAAGATTCATCTCACCTGGTGACAGATGGTACCAAGCAGACATCTAAGCCATCACAAATCCTGTTTTATCCATGGAGAGACTGGCACTACTGGAGCATGAGACATCTGACTCTTCATACCCCAGAAGTACCTGTGTTCTACTGTGGGTGCAGATACTGCCCATGGCAAGGAGCCCACGCCCGTTGGGCTCTGAACAAGCCAAGGAACCGCTTAGGAAATGATCCTGAGTTGGCTTGTCATATGTGTGTATTTGAAGAAGGGACATATATGATGTTTTCCTTCCTGAACATCTCCTGTGTATTCTCCTCCTTGACAGCCAAAGAAAATATCTTCTATTCATCCTTTAATGAAGATTAATTTGTTCCAAGTGCAAAGCAATCCCAGGCCTTCAATGAGAGTAATGGTCTTGGCAACAAGCACAGCAGCCATGAGCCCTGGGGCTGTGCACACAGCTGCCATGGGGACACTGGGCAGGGTGAGCATCCCCTTTGGCCTGTTCCTAAATGGGATGCTAAGGTGTCCACAGTGGGCTGGGCTCTGTAGAGCTGGGAGGTGCAGAACCCAATCCAAGTCTGAGCAGGAGCCACCTTTGCTTGTCAGGGCCCATTTGTCTCAGTGGGATGCTGTCCCAGACACACTTCCCTTCAAGGGCAGGGATGATTCTTAGTCACTGAAATAACTGGCAGGCACACAGCTCCCTAATTCTTTCTCCCATGTGTTTTTTCAAGTTCCAGCTGAGTGGAGCCTTTCAGTATGCAGGGCACCACCAGTCACTCCAGCAGGGCTGTTCAGGGGACACCAGCTAAGTGATGCTGAGCAGCCTCCTGGATGGATCATGCTTCTGCTAATACTGCAGCATTGTCACTTTGAGCCAAATCCCTTTGTTCTGAGCCCAGCTTCCTGCAGGGCAGCTGTTCCCAGCTAGCCACCCCCTCCCTTAGCAGCATGTAGTGGTGAGACTTGGCTCCCAGCAGAAAACTCTTCCCTGCAGTGCTGATTTATTAATAGGTGAGGGGAGCAGTTCTCACCCCTCCCTCCAGCTTACACACTAGATATCAATTTGGCAGCCAGCAGCAAATCCCATTAAGGCAGTGAGATACTTAAAGGCATCAGCAGCTCCTGGCCCATTACAAGAATGAGGGGATGGACTCTGGTAATGTACATCTGAAACTGGCCACATCCAACTGGAAACAAGGATCCTACTGAGACAAATATTAAAAGTCTGTAGAGGCAGGGATGGGAATAAGCTCATTCATTAAAGAACTTTTTTCTATATTCAAGGGACCAATGTGAGATTTTAACAGAGGAAACAGTGACAAAAAGCCCATAGAATGAAACTCCCCATTTTCCCTTTTGGGCTAAGAGAACTGAGTTCACAAATAGCCCATCATGCCTTACATTTCCTAATTAGTCCATTAAAAACCTGGCTGGCTTTTCCATTTTCTAGATGTAAAAGGTGGTAGATGAACAAACAGAGGCTAAGCCAGGGCAATAATTTTCCCTGTGGATCTGTTATAGCTGTCCAGACAGCAGTGGCTTTGTTTAATTTCCTTGTCCTGAAAACTGTAACAGACAGCAGCATGGCAGCAGGGAAACCCCAAGGTGCACTCACTGCTGGCAGAGAGAAGAGAGGAGGGTACCAGTCCTTCTTCCCCATCAGATTGGGCTGTGATCACAAACTTGCTCTCTAAGCAAGCCTCTCTGCTGTTCCATGCATGACAGGCTGGCCACTCAGTTCTGGGCACTAAATCCCCACAGACACCAGAGCAGATGGCATCCAGCCTGTCCATCCCTACTGGTACACACCTGAGCAGGTGATGGGCCACCAGCTGCTGCAGTGGTCAGTAGCAGAGCAGACATCTCCTCCTGCCCTGTGAGCACACCACACCACACCACCATGCAGCATGTGGCTCTCTTGGTTAGGGCACCAGTGGGGCAGGGCTGCTTAATGAGGGGTGTTCTGAGGGTCACACACAGCCTGCAGCCCTGTGAGTTACCACTGGGTGCCTGATGGCAAGGTACAGCAAGAAACTCTGAGTTAAATGGTTTTGATGAAGCCCTCAGGCACTGATTTCCCACACATCAGGGCAGAGCTGTTTTTTTCTGATAATTTCTCCACAACCTCTCTGCCAGCTCAAAGAAGCTTCTTGCTCTGTGCACATAAAGAGCCAAGTGGAGTTTGCTGAGAGATGAGACCACATTTTTGAGAGACTTTCCAGATCTGTACCAAGAGTTTTGTCTCTTCAGATGCTCATGTCCAGACCCAGTTCACACACCCACTGATCGTTTTTTTTTCCCCCTCCACCCCTTTGAAATGAAAGCTGTCAATTGAGAAGGAGGCTCTGAATATCTGGAGAAGACATCACCCCCTGGTATGACTCTGGATATAGAGAAGGGTCAGTGCTGTCAGTGTCTTCTTTCTTTTACAAGGCCAGTTTTTTATGTGTGTGTGCTGGTATGGTCAGTGACACCGGCAAAAAGTCAAATTTAGGAGCCTATTTAGGGACACAGGCACTGTTGCTGGGTGAAATCCTGACTGCATCCACAGCATTGCATAAAATCATATATCACATAGTTTTAAATGAGTTTTGTTAGATTTCTGCAAGGTCACAACAAAACTGGGCAAACTTGCTTCAAGCTCCAGGCTATTCTGTAAGATGAAATCATGCAAGGAGCACCACAACAAAAGGAAGTTTTAGGGCTTTGTCTATCATTCTGCTTCTCTAAGTTAAGATGGCCGGCAGAAAGGAAGCATGAACCAATTCATTAACTCATCGTGTAATTACTGTTTTATAAACTGATTTAAAGAATGTAATCTAACATAGTAATTTAAACTGGAAAAAAAAAAAGTGATGGCGCTTTGTTTCAGACTGCAACATCAATAAAGTTGTAAGGCACAGTTATTTGGAACAACATCTCACAGACTGCAGTCACTAAAGGAGATGTTTTGGATCTTACCCATGAAGCAAATGCCATATTGAAAAAAAAAAAAAAAAAGTATTATTCCCTTACTTTCCTGCTTTGCTGCATCATCACTTAATAATATCCAATTATAATAAATTGGAAAGTTTATTTCATCTGAAAATGCTAGAAATAGGATGGAGGTGAAAGGCACATGCAGAGGATGCTCTGACACCTGGTGACAGAAGTCAGCTCTGCTAGAGAAATTCTATTCAGAGGAAGTGAGACAAATCCTTCCAAGTAGCTATGGAGCAAACAAACATGTTAATATTGGGATAAGCCACTTGTTCAGCATTTGCTCCCATAGCAATGCATCCTACAAGAACCTCCAATGCCTGTGAATAGGGTGAGCTCTTGTGGGGGCATAAACTCTGAAACCACCCAGCCTTCCCAGGCTCTTCCTCAGGCAACACACCCCTCCATTAGAACCTGCTCTGGTCAACACTTCCTCTAAAGCCTTTGGTTTTGGCCCTCACATGCTTAACATCCAGGACTGCAAAAGACACATTGCTGGCTGCTGGTAGGTCACCTCCTCCAGCCCACTCCACAGACAGCAGGCTCCATGCTCTGCGTCGTTTGGTGTCCCTGCCTGACTCAGAGCTGGGCATGGTGTGGATGAGAGGAAGTATGACAGGATTTGTTCTGTTTTAGTGTGTATAGGTTGCAAAAATAACCACATTTTTCTGTAATAAGAAGTTTTGTTTGCTCATTGGTTGATCAGTGGTTGCTCTTAAATTATTTGTGGTCCAGCTGTATCCTGAATTGAGGCAAATCACGTTATTTGTTTGAACTGCTCTGTTTAGCTTGCAGAAGAAGCTGCAAGATAGAATTGATCCTTCATGGCTGCATTGTGTACATGGCTCCAACACATGCTGGCAGCTGGGTATCTTCTAGGACTGAAGCCTTCTGTTCTGAGATGTTTTTGTGGCAGTGGGTTTGTCTGCCAATGGCTGCAGAATGGACCTGGCAGTCAGGGGCCAAGCAGAATTCATTGGCCTAAACCTCTGCGAGGCTTTTGGGGATGAGCAGGCAGCTGTATGCTGGTGGTTGATCTCTTTAGAAGGGCTCTCATCCATGATGGGCCTGAGGAAAAGAGGAAAACTCTGTGGTGAGACTGCACTCCAGATCTGAATATCTGCACTCTCCTCACCAGCTCTGAAAACTGAACCAAAAGCTGCCAGGCCTGGGAGCAGCCCCAGGCACAGGAGCTTCCCACACAAGGCACATGCTCACTGCCTATGCTGACTCCAGAGTGACTACAATAATTCCCAAGCTGCCATGTCACAAGTCCTCAGTTGTACTTCTTCAAAGAAGCAACAATATGATGCTAAATTTACAGCAAACAGGTTCCGAAATAAACATGTTTTGGTGCATGTGACACTTCTCTAATGCCTACTTTATTTTCCAGAGCTCATTCTAACATGAATTTGTGTCAGGGAAAAAACCCAAGTGGGATGTCAGGAACCCTTTCTGGAGTGAACTGGAGGAGAATTTTGAACAAGTGCCACAAGATCTTTGCAACAGACACAGCATTGGCTCTGGGTGGGGAATATGAGAATGGAACACTAAGAACACAGCAGAACTCTGGGCTATGAGTCAAGAAAATACAAAATTTACAATACTCAAGCTATAAGGAACATAGGAAAATGTTTTGCTAGCTTTTGACAGTCAAAGGTAAATGTCAGCACAAATAAAAGGGATTCTTTTTACAGAAGAAGCAGGAGACCCCAGAGACAACAGTGAAATCTGCTTTTCCCTGTCGTGAAGTCCCTTCCATTTTCCCCAGAGGCATTCCCATGCACGTGCCTGATCCTTGATGACCCAACAGCTGCTGGTCCTGGAATGGCCCTTTGCTGGCTGGTGCTGCCCACAGACTGATGCTGCTCTTGGGATCCAGAGGCAGCCAGCGTGCTGTGCAGGCCCACGAGAGCAGGTTCTCTGTCCAGAGGCTGGCCTGAATTCTCTTGATGAGCCTTTGACTGGGATTGCTGTGTACACTGCCTATCCTCCTCTTGGCTGGGTATTTTTAGGCTCCTGTGGTTCCTTGTTTTCCAAGGTCTTGCCGCAACATCCGCTGCAGAGGCAGGTGATCGGTTTTTTGGAGGTGTTGGAATTAGATAACGTTTTGTGTTGGAGAACACTGCACCTTCCTGAGCCTGTGGCAAACCTGAAACAGAGTGGAAAGCACGGTGATTTACCAGTTCATCTGCTAAACGACTACCCCAGGGAGGGAAAGGCTCTGGAGATGCTGTGTGATGGAGCTGGGTGGGCAGATGTGTCTTGATGCTTCTCTGATATTTGGTTTGGGCTCGCTGGCAGCCTCCCTGCCAGCACTGCTGGTGGTGTGCCAAGCATGGAACAGCTCACAGGCAGAGCTCACAGGGCACACACGAGCTCACCTGCCCTCCTGTTCTCAGGCAGGATCACACCTGCATCATTCCCCACCAGTGTTTGCACTGACTTGTTCTAAATACCTCAGGACTCCTCCCAGTGATCTGAAGTGCAAGGCAGAGGAATAATCACAGATGAGTGGATCCACTTTTTAAATCAGAGGCAAAGATCATGGAATCTCATAAGTGCCTGACTGCTGGAGAAAATATCACACTTCATGCAGGGCTGCTTTCTGCCTGTTTATGCTTCAGCCATGTAATTCTCCCCATCTAATATGTCCAAGCACAGAGAAGAAAAACTTGTTGCTGACTTATAAATATAACCAGCATGCACACATGCTTAGAACCATCCTAAATATAGCAAGGATCTGATTGCTCTTGTCTATTGAAAGAACCAACCATTCTATAAATAGCAGGGATCCAATTGCTCTTGTCTGTGAAAAGAACCAACTGTACCTAAGTGCCTGATGTACAGGGTCCAGGGCAGGAACAAAATCTAAAGAATGTGCCACCAAAACTCAGGCCCAGAAAGTTCATCTCTGTGGCTCCCAGCACATCCCAATGGGGATGTATTTCACTGCCTAGGTAAAGCTGATAAAAAGTTTTCATGGAACAGTTGTATCATACTACATACTTTCAAAATGTCTAAACTTCATATTTGTTTTTAAGTACAGGCACTCTGAGAGACTGGTATGTCTGACTCAAGAGCCTGAAATAACATTCAACGCCTTCCAAAAAATGCAGTTTATATGGATCTGATGCTGCAAACATTTTTATGTAAGAGTGGCTTTGCTCAGATGACTTGTCCTTTTCTGGTCAGAAGGATTGCTTCCAGCAACAAGTTCTCCTGTGAGAAATTCAGATTGGATTGGGCACACTTCTGCATGTGATTAGAATCCTGGTCAGTCCTGCCTGCCACCTTAGACAATTCTAGATTTCAAACTACTCCATCATCATCCAGCAGATTTAGTTAGAAAATGGACAGATCCATGCCCAACCATTCACTTTTACAGTGCTATAGAGAATGACACTGATACACTGTGAGATGTTTGTCTTGTCAATCTACAAAGATGATGAGACCATCATACTCAATGTAAAGAAATCATATAAAATCTGAAAAAGATCAGATTAAATCTAAAGAGACCATGAGATCATAATCTAAGACTTCTGTGGTCACTGGACAATAGGCCATTCCTTTAGATTTTTCCAAACAGCTTTCACTCTTGTTAGGGAGATAGTGGTTTTAGTACTGTTAATACATATAGAGGCTTTGAATAATTTAATTTTTTTCCAGGGTTTTTTTTTTTTTTTTTTCAAAATATAGTATATTTTTCTAAATTTTAGTAGATACATTTTTACCCTTGAAAGAAATGTAAAATGAAAACTCTCATGCTTTTACTTAGAGAGAAATAAAAGAGTTGTTTTTATGAACAATAGAAAAAAAGATTGAAGTTGTAATTATATGTGGTGCTCTATTTAATATGTGTTGGAATAACCATTATTAATGTTTTCAATATTCTTAAAGACAATATTCAACAAGTAGTGAAGAGTGGGAATTCTGCTTTCACTCATGTAAATGCAGTTTCAGAGAAGCCTTTGGCTTTATTCCTGAGTAAAAGAGCATGTTCCATTTTTAAACCTTTTATTGAATGCATCCTTTTGGTTGCGTATCTTTCCAGAATTCCCAGTTGCTCAGTTAAACCTTAATCATTAGCTCAGTCATTATTAACATCAGTGCCAACTGGGCTCAAATACACCTCAGTAGGAATCACAGTATTTTAGACTCACCTGGCACTGTCATAAATTAATGACACAAGGTAAAAGACAGAGACGTGGCCTTATACTAGACTTGATGCTAAGCTAGTGTAAGATCACCTTTGCTACTCTTAATTCTACATATTCATACTGAAATATATCAGCTGATGGTCAACACAGCTGGCCACAATGTCCTGCTTAAAAACTGGAATGGATTGCTTAGGGTCTGGCTCTACAGTGGCATTTTCCAGTTGCTGCTCTAGAGCACAGATGCCAGACCTCCTGAAACACTGGGGTTACCACTGCACCTGTCTACAAACAGCACATGTCACTGCCCAATGCCAACCCTTCCCCAGGGGTTTAGGTCCAGTACCTGAGGAGGATTGGGAAGAAGGGTCAAGTGGAATCCTTTCAATGAGGTCCTTATCTTCACCCTCATTCACCTTCAGTGCTTGGCTGGTTTGTTCTTGCTGACCTGGTTGCAGGTACCTAGACAACATCAAGTATCACACTTTAATTAGCTTTTGAGTGTGTTTTTGCAGCTGGTCAAGTGCAGCTTGGCATGGTCACTCAGACAACACCCAGGCAGTGGATTTAGTTATCCACTGTTAATTCACACCTTCCAGGAGATATGAAAAATCATTTTAATTGGTCAGCCATCTAAGATGCCTGTGTCTGATTATCTCAAGCATCTTAAGGTTAAACAGATGAAGTGGGGCAGATTTAAAATACTACCCAGTGAAGTAACCTCGGAGAAATAAAACCATTTTTACTTCCAAAATAACCATTACCTGTCTGTGAGATCTGTGAGATCTCAGCAAGGTGGCATTTGTCTTTCAGCCTTTTGTTTGCTTAGGCCAATGTGCTGCTTACAGAAAAGCTCATCCCCTTTCAGCTCTTCTACTGTCTGAGGGTAGACACTGTCAGGGCCAAGAACAGCCCACCAGTTACGAAAAGTCATTTTTCCTTGTTCTTGCTAAGGAAATGAGCCATCCTGCCTGTGCTCCAGAGAGAAGGAAGAGGATTCTTCTTCCTTGCCATCCCGCAGATGCTCCAGGCGGGAGGACTGCCGCCCAAAGCAGGCGCAGGAAGGCACAGACTATCCCTCGAAACCACCACCAGGTGGCCAAGGCACTGATTTTATTTTTGCAGCAGGAAATGAATGCAGAGTCTATCGCACAGCAAGATTTCCCCGGCGGTCTCACCCCTTGTGCTGCTCTGTCTGTGCTCCCAGGTCAGGGGACACCTTTTCCTGATGCAGATCTCTTCCTCCTCCAGAGCCACAAAGGTTTTCTGTCCTCAGACCAGACAGCTTCAAAGGGCTCACAGCAGGTGGCTGTGGAAATAGCAGGAGTTACCTAGATATCCCTAGGAACTCTTCCCAGCTCCATTTCTAGACGTCGATTTTAGAATGCATCAAAGCCCACTGTTTCTGAGTTTTTAGATCATCCCTCATAATCTTCTCACTCCGCAGTTTTAAGAAGTCCCACTCCCCAGTCATGTACTGTTACAGCCTGAGGAACCCAGGGCAGCAGTTATAAAATTCTTGATTTATATTTCACTGGATATAAGCCTACAGCACCTATACCAATAAGCATATTAACACCGGTACCACAGAAACTGCATCACTTAGTGTATGACCACAGTTTGATTTCACATCCCAGTTTTTTGCACACAATAATTCACTAAAATGTTCAATTTTATTTCAGAAAAGCTTCCTACGCTGAGGCAGTGGCAGCAGAAAGGCAGTACATATTTTTTACCTGCAGTTCTTTAACATCTGCTCTCAGCATTAAGTCCATGTCCTGTGCATCTCCCTGATTTATCCCAGCCTGTTTAAATCTACTCATGTGCAGCTGTGCTGTGTTGAACCTCAGGGTCCACAAAGGCTGACCATGACAAACCAGGCTGCTCCCCATTACACCCTGGGTATCCTCTCACTGAGTTACTGCCAAAATGAGCAGGTTGACCCACAGGGCAGGGGCACTACCCCACTGCCAAGAGGAACAAACTTTGGCTTTGTGTTTGTTTAGTCAATAGGAACGACCTTGCAGTATTAGCAAGCTGACTGTTTACAGCAACATCAAAGAAACTCTGCTGAAAAAAGTATTTTTTCTTAATAGCTGTTGTGGAAATACTACCAAATTTTGCAATCCTGCCTTGTACTTTGCTCATTGCAGGATGTTAGGCAGTCTGCCCCAGCAGCTGATAGATGATTTCCATGTGTTCCCTTGCAGCTGATGGTCCACTGCTGCTAACACCTGGGCACATGCAACATCATGGCAGGAGACCCTCTGTCCTCCTCAAAGGCAACTGCATGTTGGGGGTTCTTGGGTGACAGAAGAGAGTGAACTGCTACAAACCACAGTGGGAATTCTGTTTATGCCAGGAGTTATGAGGGTCACCATGCAGGAATAGGAAGTACACAAGAAAAACATACACCTAGCTTTTGCCTCCTCTCGTGGAGGGCCTTGGCGGGGTTCCCACATATAACTTGACGGAGTCCTAAGAAAAACAGGAAAAAAGAAAACATTTTACTCCAGCATTTTACAAACAGTGCTGTCCTTGAAGACAGTCAGTATAATTTCCCATAGACAGGAAGTTGTAATATTCTGTGGTGTAGGTTCACAGTATCAGCTGGTATAGGCTGACACTGCTGCTAAGAGGCAGTTTCTCTGCTTCCACCAGAATTTACCAGCTGTTTACTCTGCATTGCTTCATCTAATCCGTCATCCTGAGTCCTACCTATAGGCAAAGAACTGAGGAGAGACTGGCATCTGAGAAAAGCAATCCACAGTGCCTGGAAACAAATGCCATCTTCCTATCTAATCTGCAGTCCATGAGCTGGTGAAGTTACACTGTTAAGGTCTCACCAGGAGTCAGGGAAGGATGGGTGGTATTTCCAAGTGACTAGGGCAAGAAGGGCAGAGGCAGACCTATGTTTTGGGCTAGCCTGTAGATCAGGATGTGAAGTCAAGGAACTGACTCCTCCTGCTGAGGGACCAACCTCTGGAAACCCAAACCAAAGTGCTCACTGAGAGCAGCGATGCTGCAGCAGTATGAGACTGCAGCACACACAGTCTGAGCACATGATCCAGTGGGCAGTCAATGTGCACCACCACACCTCTCTAGAGAACCACCTTGGACATGTCCCGTGGCTGAACAGGCTGATGTTACTCAAGCAGGACAGCTGTGATGAGGTATGAAAAGCAGCAGCATTGCAGCATGGGGCTGTGAAAAGGGACAGCAGCACGTGGTGCATGGGGGTGGGGGCTGAGGGGTGGGCAGCCCAGGTGACTCGCACCTCCTGCTGCAAGGGGAAATAAAGGAAAGCCTACGCTAGAGCAGGTGGGTCTCGTGGAACACAACATATGCTGAACCTCATTAGCAGTGGCATGGGTGGGTGGTATCCAAAGCACCCTGGCTCTCATCAGTAATAACATTCAGAAGGAGGTGGAGGTGTGGGAAAGAACAGGATTAAAAAAACATACATTACCATGTGTCAAATCACTGGAGTCATCTTCTGTGAACAGCTTATCAGGAAAAACAGTGGGATCTGGAAGAGAACAGCTACCGGACAAGAGGCTGGCATCACTAGATGTCCCTTCATTAGCAGAACACTGTGCATTTCCAGGTCTGGAAGTTGTTGGGGGTTTTGGGCTGCATCCAGACTGCTTTACTACTTCCCCAAGATACGAATCTAGAAGAGAGATTTCATTAGTGTAAGCACCGCTGTGCAAGGCTTCAAATCACACCATCATTGTACCTTGCCAATATGGTGAGTGCTCCTGCACACCTGGAGCTATAGGGGACAGAAAAATATGTAACTGCAGCTACAAGAAACATGCTGGAATGGGTCCAGCCTAGAGACAGAGGTCTTCCAGTGCTGCACAGTCATGTCAGAATCTGGGGATCCCTAAGTAAACTGATATTCCTTCCCATCCTTCTGCTCCAGGGCACCAGAGACAGACTGCTGGGGCTATGGGTCAGGAACTGCTCTGTGCTCACCACCCACCTCTGGTTGCCCCATAGGTGAGCCTAGATGCTTCCAGGGCTCTGCTACTTTCCCTGCCTGCATGCCCAGGATAACTGTAAGCTGCCTCTCATTTGCTGCCCAACTGCCCACAGGGGAACCATTCCAGACTTGCCACAGGCACAGCCTAGGCCTCAGTCTTTAAATGCATTGCTTAAATGCCCTGGCACAATGCATATGGTGATGGACACCTTACCAGAGCTACCAGTCAATCAGGGCAAACTGTACCAGGGGTTACAGAAATCTGGGAATGGCAGTGATAGATTTTTCCAGTATTGCCTCAGAGACAGATAGTTGTCTACCACAGAGGGAAAGGTGAAAACTGTTTTTGTAATGCTACAGGACATGAAGGTTTATACAAAAACTAGCAAAGGCAGACAAAGCCTTGTCCTCTTATCTGCCCAGCTGCTGGCTGTCCTGGGAGCACAGCACAGCTCTAAGAGCAGCATATGCAGCCAACAGCCCATGGGAGACAGAATTTCATTTCAGTGCCCAGATGAAATAATGTGCTTTTCAAAGTGTTGAGCATCTACCAGCTCCAAAGTGAGGCATCAGCTCAGTGATTATATGGCCATTTCCTTAAGAGTTGAGTGTTAGGGACCTTTAATATATCTTGGGCACAGCTGCTAATGTGAACCCATGAAATACACACCATGTGAAAAGTACCCAAATCAACATTGCTACTGGGAAGAAAATAGTACTGGGATGCCTGAACCTGACCATGTGAACTTACTGGTTTAGAGCTGCCAGCAAGAATATAAGTTTGGTTACACCAGGAAATTACATGAATTCACAGTTTTGTGCTCTGCCCCTACTGCTTCTGTCAGCAAACTTTGTTAACTAGTTTTTTGAACCTCAGGTGATGTTGCCAAAGCATGATCACTGAAGGATCAGATTTTAATGGATTTTTTCCCTACCATGACTACTATTACAACTAATGATTTGGACCCATAGGGACTCAATAAATGACAAATGTATGTACTTATTCCAAAACAAACTAAATTTTTAATGGAGTATGGTTGGCAGGCAAACCACAACCTGGGGAGGGGGCTGGGAAGATAACTGCATTGCCCACACTAATGGGAAGCAACATGAGCAGTTATAGGAAATACTTTGCAATATTTAATAGTATGTGGTAAAGTGCATGTAGCATGACACGTAAAAAGCATGGACATCTGAATTATTATCAAGGCTGCAGGCAAGGGGACAACAGATTTACTTTCAAACCATTTCTTCTCTACAAATGACTGTAATGAACTTAATCATAGTAACAAAGAAAGTGGAACAGATTTCTTACAAGACCATGCAATTTTCCTGGGATGTTGCTACCACTGAAGGGTGGTAACCAGATTGCCTTTCCTATTATTAAACTGGAATAGGAAATCCTACTACATCCATGCTACACGACTGTTACCATGGAAAGAGCTGTGAACAGCTGTTGTTGAAACACTCCTTTCCAAGCTTTGCTTCTTCCCATCATGCAGAACAAACCCTAAGTGCAGGCTCCCAGCTACTGCTGTATTTGCTTGATGCTCTGGAAGCTGTCTGCATTTTTTGATCTTGATGCCCAACTTAGGACAACTTCCACTTAAATCTGCACTGCTATCTGCTGAACTCCACCTTTCTTACTTCCTGGGTGAAGAAGACAACACCCTTTGTCCCTTCACTATGAGTAAAGATTGGCTTTAAAGAGGTCAGCTTGCTCTTCATCTTTCTTTTATTACACATCATAATTTGAAAAATGAACCCCAGCAGGAAACCTGTCATACCTAACCATGAAATGTCTTTGGCTAAACCACCATCCTTGATGGATTCCTTGATGATTAGAGAATCCTCATGCATCTTCTTGGAAGGAGGGAGAGCAGTCTGGCTTGCTTGTATTCTGTCCAAATACTTCAAGTGGGGAATGAGTTTTTTTACTTCTGCTCTGTAATTATAGTCTGGGTCCTGGAGAAATTGAGAAAGTGGTCAGTTTATTTAACAGTCTGTAGACTTCCAGTAGCACAGTACTGTTCAATTTGTATGAATGCCATATAATTCGAAATGCTCCTCACATAAGTTCTGCTTGAATTGATCATGAAAATGTCCTGAGGACTGCAAAGGCATAGCCTTCACCCAAAGGTTGCTTTGCTGTTTACCCACTGATGACTTTGCTGTTTGTCTTTGCTATATTATGCATAATGTGCAAAAGCATAGAAGGCCACTGATGCCCATGGAAAACTCAGGTACCCTCAGCATTCAGTCAATCTGTCTCCCTGCTTTTGTGATTCTCTGGTATTTGCATCAATACTCAGGAGATAGACTTGAAAAATGTTATGAGTGTTGCTACACCTGCTGATGGAGAAAGAAAGAGCACTTCCATGGATCATGTTTTTAGGCACACAGTAAAAAACTGCATAAAGCAAGAGCGCACTGACGGTGGCAGAATACAAATGGACATCTACCCACCAATCAGTTGCTTCACCCATGCAAATCTTTTGCTTTTCAGGGTATCACATGAAATATTAGAAACCCCCACAAAGCCAAGTCCTCATTCAATACAGAGTGGCCACAAACAGAAATCTTTCTGTGGGGCTTGGCTGGCTCGATGCTCCCTCCCTTTGCACAATGCAGCACTGACGTTGGAAGAGGGAACTCACCAAATAAAATGTTATTTGTTGTTAAGAGGCAGACACTAATTTTCTCAAACTCTTGAATCTTAATATAGAAAATGAGTCAACCATTCTCAGCTACAGCCAATTCTCAGCCATATTCTTCTCTGCTGGAGAGAAGAATTGTGTTACGCTCATGTTACATTACAGCAACAGAGGCTGCAGAATTTATCATCAAGTTGTTGCACTTGGTTTAGATAACAGGGGAAGATGAGCTCATCTGAAAATCAAATTACAGGGAGCAAACAGGCCATCTGAAGAAAGAGCAGTAAATTTAGCTGGACCATTCTCTATATTAAAAGTAAATAAATAGGAGAGCTTTTACAGACCTTTGGCAAGGGCCAGGCTACAAGAAGGAGCTTGAGGAATTAGAGCTGGCCATCAAGGGCACACCAAAGTAAGCCCACATCTACTCTTTTCTATTTGGCTTTTCTATACATTAAAAAAATGCAAACATCCATTGAAATCAAGAAAGCAACAAAGTCCACAGAGAAGCTCTCAGCAGTCAAGGGCAGGCCCCACTTTGTAACATGAGAGCAAAGCATCTTCCCACCACAGACACTGTGTGGGAGACTACAGGGAACTCAGTCTGCCTCTGATACAATTCAGTGTAAAATACACCATTGTGCTGAGTCCCCAGACAAATTCACATCTGTGACCACCAATGATCACTGGAGCCCTCCCAGATATTCCTCTGTGGATACCTGGAGCCTGGACTGTAGATAAGATAAAGATGGCACTATCTACCAGGTGTTATCTCATACTTAAGGGAAGGTTAACAAAGCAAGGAAAAGGAATGTATCACTGATAATAGAAACAAAAAGATGCATAATTTACAGGTCAGAAGGAAAGACAAATCAGCAACTCTGCTGAAATCAGTTCCCACTGGGTAAAAGGTAATTTTGACAGGGGAAGACTGTGATCACCAGCTCAAAAGAAAAGACTGAGCATGTGGACTAATTAGCATTAGAAGCAAGAGATAACAATTGAACCTACAGCATAAAAGAACTGTGTAGCCAATAAGCATGAATTCCTTTGTTTACTAAAATGTATAAAGCATGAAAAGTTTTGAAAGACTCTGGGACCTTACCACCAAGAAGGCCAGACTGAAGCATGAACAGCAGGGATCCCACTGGATCCACAGGTGGTGACACTATTCTCTCTTCTTTTTCCTATTTATTTTTATTTCTCTACCTCACATTTGCTGTTAAATAAAATCTGTGTCACTGACTTTGGCATAAGGTTTACACCATAATGGGGCAGAGGCATCTCTCACTAATCTTAGCACCTACTTGCACAAGAGTAGAGACAGCCATTCTGCATGGAGAAGAGCAGGAGGGCACACCACCACATACTACTGCTCTTTGTACTTCCTCTGTGGGACAACATGCAGAGCATCCCAAGGACTGATCTCCTCACCTGAACAAGCCAAGGGAAATCTGACATTTCTCCTTCACAAGTACACTTAAGGACTGAGGATGCCAAATCCTCCAACAATCCCACTTTCAGTGAGCAGGAATGACAAGGAAGTAGAAGCAGACCTTCTGTGTAGTTAGCATTTCCACAGTAGGAAGCAATGATAGGAAGTGTCAGTAGCTGTATTTATCTCCATGGGAGTAGGAAGAGTAGGCAGGCATGCCTTGTCCATCACAAGCACTGCAGGAATATGTTTTTCCTCTCATGATTGCATCTTCCATAAGGGAGAAATGTTCCAAAATGGAGAAATCACTTTGATTACAAGCAGTTACAATGTGGTCCCTTATGGATAATTCCACCAGTTGAAACTAGAAAGGCAAGTATATAATATTTTCTTTTGAATTCCAGAGAGGAAAATTATGATAGCTAGAGAGCTACCTTCCACAGTCCCTTTTACTGAACAATAAGATCAAGCCAACAACTACATATGAAAAATGCTATTAACTCATATATTTAGGAAGTGCCAAGATTTAAAATATATGTCCATTGCATGATTAAGTTTTAGTGTTAGCACCTGTTTTCAAGTCTAAGTCTAAGAAAAGTATCAAACTCAACCTTTTAGACGCATTAACAGCATCAGCATGACTTCTTTAGAACACACAGCAAAGCTATGGAATATGTCATGGTGGGATAAGAGCCTCAGCTCTGATTTTGGACCTGCATTATCAGCTGTTGGGATTTGCACCACCCTTAGTGAGACCTGTGTTTTACATAACTCTAGGTCTGTCCACAGACCTTCCAAAAGACCTGGATGGCAATATGTTGGTGTTTTAATATCCCAACAATGCTTTTTTATGAAGCAGGAGAAGTAAGATGAAGCAAGAGAGTAACACAGCTCTGAGGCTGTTCACATAGAATTAGATCTCCCTTGCTTTGCTTGTTGAGTGCCCTGAAACCCAAATCAGATCAGGTATTACTATGTTCTCATCTTTGTGACACAGAGGCTCTTTCGTGCCTTCAACAAAATACCTCAGCAGAAATTATTCTATCACTTTAGTATGTAAGAGGTGAATCACTGTATTTTCTACATTCAGCTTTTTCTGAAAGTCTTTTTGGTCATTTGATTTTAACCTTTCTGGGAAAGGGTAATAAGTAGTTCCAACATTATAGCTTTTCCTAGTTACTTCAAGCACTGTTTTTCTGAGGGCTCAACTTCTGAACATGTGGTGTTGGAGGACTTGCTTTTGGACTGGAGAGCCTCCAAAAGAAATGCAAAACCCTCAAAAATGGGTGTCTCACCACAGAATCACAAAATGGTTGATGTTGGAAATAACTTCTTAAGATCACCTAGTCCAGCCCCTCTGCTAAAGCAGGTTCACCTGGAGCAGGTTGCATAGGGTCACATCCAGATGGGTTTGGAGTATCTCCAGGGAAGACTCCACAGCCTCTCTGGGATGCCTGCTCTTGTGCTCAGACTCCAAGAGAAGTTTTTCTCATATTGCTGGGAAACAGGCCCGAGTCTTTACTAGCAGTCTTGTATTTCACTTGTGGTCATCTTGGAGACCATACTGATGAGACCATAAAATCAACAGAAATCAAAGGTGGAAAATGCATCCCATGTCATCATTTAGAATGATGCAATAGGAAGATGCAGAAACGTTTCTCATTTGCAACTCACAGTTATAAAGCACTGACAAAAAACACAATATGGTTTCAAACCACATTGGTTTGGTGCAACCAAGTCCTCACCTCTGCAGAGTCTGCAGTTGGCTTCAGGCAAATAAGGTTGCCCTCCACTGTCAGGTGGCTTAGCTTGCAACAAAGTCGTAGGAACTGCAGCTGGTTGATGTCCTCAATATTGTTCCCTTCCAGGTCCAAAACCTCAAGGTGATCCAGCCAGGTCAGCTGGCTCAGGTCAGAGATATTGTTATAAGCAATGTAGAGTTCCTCAGCAGAAGTAAACAGAATAAACATGTAAACCACGGGCTTGCATAAGTAACACCAAAGCTTTGGAAATTTTTTTCTAATATTTGAAATACTAAATGTCACAGGATGAAACTGTGCAAGGTAGTGAACATTTTATAAAGTGTAGCTGTTGCAACCTTAAACAACAAATGCTAATTTAGCTATATACTGCTTTAGGTATGCTCAGGATCAGACCTGAATGTTACACCTCATTTTAAAAAGCTATATTGTAGCATCTTTTAAACTAACTCATGCAATTCAAGGCGTCAAACCAAAGCCAGCCAGAAAAGCAAATGGTGAGGAGAATGAAGACTAAAAGTAAAGAATATCAACTGAAGATAATCCTGAGATTGTAATTTGGCAGGACACATCTATACTTACTTTTAGAGAGCTGCAGGAAGAGATCCCATCCAAATCTGAGAGCCCACACCGAGCCATCCACAGGACACGGAGATGGGACAGTGAGGTTCCAAGATCCCTTATAAAAAACAATTCAAGCTCCATTTGAATGAGTGAAAAAATTCAAGACTTGCTTTATTTTTCCTAAGACTAGGCCACTGCTACTTCCTTCAAATCTCACATTGTTTACAAGAAATTCCATTAAAAATGTTCACCCTCGAAAGTGAGGAATAAAATTAAACCCCTCTTTACTTATCCCACTGTCATCTTTGTTCTTGTATGACAGCATGTCATCCCAGTTCTGTTTGATTAAGTTTATTCCAAGAGCTACATCATGCTAATTCTGCCATAAATCACAGGCAGTTGCTAAGAATTAAGTGGAGTTTTCTCATGCTGGCATCATTGGCTGTACTCATATAACCCAAATTAACATATCTGAGCTGACTGCAGAGTCAGCCTCACTCTGTCCCTCTTGCAGAGTTACCTCTGTTCTGATTTTGCAGTTGAAAGGAATAACACTTTTGCCAAATAACATTTTCTTGAATCAGCATAAAATTATAATCCTTTCCATCCTATTTTTCCACCCTTTGGGTATAGCAAAATATCAATAAGGGATAATTTATATGAACTTTAAACTTTCTGGTCATAACCCAGAAAATCACACACAGACCTGCTTGAGTCCATGCATATGTAATGTCCCACTGACATTACAGTAGTGCACAATACAAAGATAACACAAAAAGGGTGGCAAATCAAACTGGGGCCTTAATCACCTGCCATCTTTGGTAACATTAAGTTGCATAAAGCCATTAGTCAAACATAAACAAAATACACTTTATCAAATTCCAAACCAACCAAAAGTTTAGAATTCTCGACTGTAGCCATGATATCAGAGTATCTGAATAATAAGGAGCCAAACACCAGGAAACTAAATTCAAAGACAGATTATCAGAGGAAATAAAGACTAGCATGGAGTTCACAGAAACTAAGTAATGGCTGAGTTAGAAGGATCTTGTCCAATATCCGTACTCAAGCTGGGCCAGTTTCTCAGGACCACATAAAAAGCTAAAATAGTTCTTAAATAGATATTATTTGACCTCAGAATTAGCTATATCTTAAAATATTAATTCTTATAATACAGAGAATAGGAAGCTATCTACCGAAAATTGCAGAAGATAGAAGTCATGGGGGCTCTTGTAGTTTTGAAATATCAAGGTAAAGTTGTTGTACTCATGTCTTCTCTTTGTGGGTGACAGGGAACAAGACCATCTTTGCATTGCCCTCTGAGAGCCTCATGCAGCTTTGATGCAGCTTTGCAGCATCCCCTGTAGTCAAGCAGCATGCTCCAGGGATACTGGGCATCCAGCCAGTCCCAGAGGCCAGGCAGGAGGGCTTTTAGGAGTGGGGATAGACATATTCTTATCTGTGTTTTTTTGTTGTTTCTCTACCATTTGAATACTTGGGAGGGGCCTTGTCAGGAAAGGAGCCTGTGTAAGTCTGAATAAAGGATGAGGAAAATATCCCCAGGTGCCTCTCTTCTGTGATGGGCCAAATACAGGGCTGAATGGGAGTTTCTAGGTGAAATTGGGGGTTTTCATCCCTCTGCCTCCTAGGAACTGGTATGTCCATGGGCGTCATTCAGACCTGTCTGACTTCATCCATTCTCTACCACTGCAGGGGCTGTATGCAGTGGGTGTCTCTAATTACCCCTTCCCTGGATGCTGCCCATTTAAATAAGCTCACAATGGATACACCACACAATGTGTTTGTGCAACATTTTATAGCTTTTGAGGTACAAACAGTGCAGCTGATTCAATGGCCAAAACTAAACAGAAAAGAAAAATCTCAGCCTCATTGAAATCTCTTTCCATCCAAAGCTAGTCTTCCCTTGAGGAGAAAACCCCCAACTGATATGAATCAAACACCTGCAGTGAATTTGGTGCATCCAAGAAGCTTGCCTCTACTGACACAAGGTTAAAGAAAGCCAAATTCATATCACCACATCCCTGGCCCTGCACAAGATCTTCCAGGGTCTATTTACATTGTCTATATTTTCTAAATAAAACAAAAACTGGTTCTAAGTCTTCCTTAAGGAACAGATGCCTCCCAAAGTAATATTTACAGAAAATTTATTATTAGATTTGCAAGCTGCATGCCTATAATAAGAAAGAAATTAAATTAAATTGCAAAAACAGAACCTACCATCGAGCAAGGCCAACACACCCATAAACACAAATATGGCATTAGGAATAATAAGGGATTGAACTGCTCATTTCGTGACCCTCTTCAAGCACTGATGAGATTTTCGAATTTTGGGGTAAATTTGGTGCAGAATTTTCTCTTCTGTAAACCACTGAACAGAGATAAAGGGAAGTAGTCAGTCTCATTTTTGTGTCATTGAAACACTGTTTCTGATGGATGCTCTGTTTATTAGGCCAGCAAAACTGAAGACAATCCTAACCTGATTACTCTACATATGGTAGAGGAAGATATGGTGAATGGACTTTATTTCCATTTTTAATTTGTCTTGAATTTTTAACTGAAGGGTTTTTGCCACAGAATGAGATTGCAGTAATATGCTTTTCCTAATGTTTCTCTGTCAATATAAAGAATGCCAAAGCAAAACAGAGGATTAATTCCCAAGCAATTTTTACCCAGGGTCCCAAGAACAAAGTTATTCCCTCTAGTCCTTGATCCATGCATTTGTGGAAGCAGTTTCCTGCTCATACTCAGAAGTCTAAGACTTCCAGAGTTAAACCCTATTTTTCTCTGACACAGTTTTCTGTTCCAAAGCTGCCTATGGCTAAACCCAGTGCACACAGACAGGGCCAGTCCCTACTCACACTGTGTGCTTGTTCATGCACTGCACACTCACTAGGAATTATTAGCTAACAAGTCCTTAAAGCATTCTCTGGTTGTGCATACCATCAGAAGAAAACCCTAACTGAAATTACTTTAAAGCCTACTCACCTTACTCTTCATAATTTGTGCTACTAAGTTTAGTCTCAAATCCATTCCAGTTTCATCCATGGGTTGCAGCCCTGACTCTCCTACAGATAACTGGCATAAGTCAGGAGTAGCACTTTCCAGGCTAATACTAATCCAAGTTGATGAGGATTTGTATTCTAGACAAAGGAATTAGGTTGTACATCTCATGTCTTGGCTACTTGCAGAAGGCAGAACCTTTGGCAGAACCAAACATTGCACGTTTGCAATGCAACCCAGTGTTTGATAACAGGGTCTTGTTATTAAAAGAATGCTTAAACTGACACTTCAGAATAGAAAAAATTATGGAAGCTAATGGGAAGTGGTTTCTTACAAAGCTGAAGTTGGCTGTCCCAACACTCATCTTTAACTCAAGAAACAAAATATTAAGAAAGCATCAACTTTGTTGCACTGTTTGGTATGACTTGGCTCAGTTTCGCTCTCCTGTTTCAGGGAAGAGACTTAGCAGCCTCTTCTCCTGCCCCTCAAGAAGGGCACTCAAGCTCTTATAAAGAGAAAATGACTGCTACCCCTCCTTCCCTGCTAATGCAGAGGCAGTGAAAAGAAGAGGCAAAAGGACTTTTTCCCCTTTGGGCCCTACTGCAGAATCAAATTCCTCTTGCTGACACTGGGGTCATGCTAGCTGCTAGAGGAGCCTAAAATTCTGGATCATGCAGTCACATTTTGGCCCTGCAGATCTTTACTCCTGCATCTGTAATGAGTCATCCCCAGTCAGAGATAATATCTCAGCAAAGTACATCTGCAAACATTTTATTCAGTAACTAGCAAACTAATCTTTTGGAAGCTGCATGATTCATGCTGCAGCATCAGAGAAAATTCCCTTGTTAATTACAATAGAGATAATTGCCCTTAAGACCATGGCTGCTGGAAGGTGAAACAGCCATGTAACTCAAAGCAAGCTGCTCAGAACTGCACACACCTGCATTTCTGAAAATTCTTCTGAAATATTTTGGCAGGTGAGACAAGAACTTAAGAGCTTGCGAGGGATGGGAGTGTCTCCTCTGGGACCAGCTCTAGAGCATCTGGCACATCCACCTTGGAGGGGGTGAGAGCAAAGTGAGGAATTGTTTGAGCACACATGACCACCATGGGTGTGCAAGTGTACATAAAGGCATGTTTTTGCTTATGGTAAGTGCAGAGGGTGGGATGAGCCCAAACTGAGGAGATACATTTATTGACTTTTATTTAAGTGGAGTTGAAGTGAATCTGCACTCTGATAATTATTTACATGGGTAGACTATTTAAAGGTAATAATAAACTCTTAATAACAATTTATCAGAGTAGTAACACAGAAAATCCACTATAACTATACATGCAGTGTAATAAAACACTCCCTCCAAAATAATCATTGACCAAGGCTGAATGAGGATTCTCCCGTGCTGAGTATGATATATACATACAGGAAATTACAGAACCTATTCCAAAAATAGAAAGTAGGATGGAAATGTTTGATGGCTGAAAGGAAAAAGCTGAGACACCGTACAAGGCTGGTGGCAGTTGATCATATGATGCAGCACAGGAGTGTTCTAGTGATGTGCAACCTACAAAGAGTTTATAGAAGGAAAGAGAAGACACTATAGAGAAAACATAGTTCTAATTTATACAAAGCATAATCCCAATCTAGTGGAAAAGTGTCCTGTCCCAAGTGACATGGAAACTGGGAACTTTACAGGTATTAATAACCAAAGCCATTGTATATCCTGCTCACCCCTGCTATGGTTCATTCCAGACAGGTTTGAGGCAGAGAGATGGGGCATGGGGTGGGGATGTGTATATCATAACCTTTGATTATGATAAACAGAGGATTACAGCCCCTGAAGCTGCCAAACCAGAGTCCTCCTGAGTAATTATTCCACATGTGCTCCTACACACACGCTTGCTTGCAAAGCACACAGTGAATATCAGATCATGCTTTTAGTATCCCAGAGTGCCAAGAAATCAACATAGACTCCCCTAGTTTCACTTTTTACCCAAAAATTTGCATTTATAATTGGTTTTGAGAAAACAATATTAATAAACAGAAGGGTTTGAAGCCTGGGTTCCAACTATCTCAAAATAATTGCTGCAGGGATGGGAACTCATCAAACAGCCCAGTGCTTCTGTGAGGGTCTTGGCAACATCCTCCCCACTTGAGCACAGCCATTTAGTAATTTTTCCCATGAAATCTGATGCTCCCATCTTGTCATCACTCCCCCAGGCTGAGAAGAGAGCAGAGGGGCAAGGAAAAGTTTGGCTCACAGCATCTAATAACAAGTTTGAAAAATAATGTGTTCTTCCATGAATCCAACATCCTTGTTCTTCAGGGACTGATTTGATCCAGCCAAATTTTTACTGGATGAATATCAGACCTAAAGAGCCAAATCCTACTCTTGGTTTCACGACAATAAATCTTGAATAGCTCCACTGAGCTCAAGCTACCCAGTAAACACAACAGTAAAACACCAAACACATTTGTCAGTTTGAACCCCATCATTTCTTCTTGGAGTCAGTTTTGAATCATTTACCTAGAAATAAAGCACTAAATCCATGGAACTTGCAAGCAGTTCCACACCTGCATCTGTTGAGTAAGTCTTCAGAAGCAATACATCTAAAATAGCCATTGATGCAGATTTTATTTATTTTAAAGATTGCTCTGAAAATGAATGTAAATAGAGAAATAAAGATCATGAGAGTGACCAAACTACAGTCTTACAAAATAAAGGAATACAAGAATCCCATCTCTGATCTACAGAAATCAAGTGGAATTTATCAAACCTCACTGTCATAATATTGATATAGTTGATGTCAGCACACACTGGCTTGGTTGTACAGATAATTCTGACATCTGAAACAAAAACTTTTAAAGCCTGAATGTTATTTAAATCAGTAACATATGCTCTAATAGGAAGCTTACATAAAAGTTTCATTGTGTTCTCAAATAGCTGTATTCAAAATTGTAAAACTGATTGTATGCATGTGTTCCTCGATTGATACAGCCCCCAAATTTGCAAGCAGTGCTGAAGCCATGTCCTTACTGTCCCTGCAGTGTCCTTTCACAATTGAACAAATGTCATGTGAATGTGCTGACCTGCCTTGCTTTGCAGCACTGCAGCCTGTTGGTTTAGTGTTCACTCTTCGAAATTCAAGTAGCAATATGCTGAGAACTGTTGGCTTGGTTCTCCTCTGTCTCACATCTTACATCACCATGACACACAGGCTGCCTTTAGTATCTTATGCTCCCTTGTGCCAGAGTGAACCACGGCCCAAGGTGCAAGATAGAAAGGATCATGTCTCATCTTTTGCTGCCAGAAGGCCACTTTTAGGCTGAAATACCATGGAAATGTAGCACTAATAATCTGGTCTCATTCTGCCTTCTCAACTGTGCAACTCTTCAACAGAAGGAGTTCCTGATCCTGTTGAGACATGCTGTTGGAGACTTCAAAAACTAAGCAAAAAGTGAGTTTGTTAGGCAATTCTTAAATACATCAGAGGAAGGCTAGCTTGTTTCAGGCTGAACAGAAAGCATGCATTTACCAAATGTCTTCTTAAATAAAAATTGTGTCTATGAAATTCTGTTTTCATAACTCCTTTTTACATGCAAATGAATTTCTCTGTGAACAAAAAGTAATTGTTGCCAAAGGTCTTTGCAGTAGCATGTCTCTGTTGTCCTGAATTTTTGAGGCAACCATACTATGAATAAGAAGCTGTTTCCAAAATGGGCTGCAGTGCTAATACCCTGGCAATATTTCTCCCAACAAAAAAATTTGTTATTTTATTCTAAGGTTGTGGGGGTTTTTTTGGTTGTTGTTTATTGGTTGCTTGTGTGTTAAGTTCCACGTTTGGAAAGGAGCAAAGATCTCATATATTGCTTTTTTTAGCTGTGGATCTCAGCTGAACACTTCATTGACAGCAAAATGGGTGTATAGACCAGGGAGAACATTCAAGTTGTCACACTTCACCCAGCCTGTGATTCTGCCTTTTCATCTTTGTTATGCCAAAGGGAAAGATGCCTGCCACAGCTTTTGTGGGCCTACTAAGGCAAATTACACTTATCAAGGAGCCACATGCTTTTGGCCAGCACTTGCACTAAAGCAAAAGCCTGAAAACAAGGACAGGACCTGGCTCTGGCAGCCAAAACCACAAACTATCCAAGGCAGTTGTGCTGTTCTCCAGGATAGGAGGCAAGGACCACCCTGGTCCTGATAAGAGTACTTGAGCTCTGCCATGGACACATCTGTGGCCATGCTTCAACCACAGACACTGCATAAAAATCCTTGTTGCACTCACACCAGTGCCCACTGCCCCCTGCCTCCCTCTCTAGTGCTGGCAGGCAAGGATGGCATCTGGATACAGGAGATGACAACAGATGAAAAACCCAAACCCAGTGAGATACATCTCTGGGCTATTCCTGGTTTATACCTTTTTCACTTGTCATTGTTCCTTCTCATTACCTCATTGAAACCACTGTAGCAACTGCAATGTTACATCAAGTGCTATATTACCTGCAAGAACTTTATTTTCCATGTCAGATTATACATCATTTAAACAAAAAGTGCTTTGTGAGACCAAGGAGAAAGACATTTGTAAGTGGGAGTGCTGATACATACAATTCTGTAACTTGTCATACCTGTGCCTAAGGTAACTGAGATGCTTACTCCTGTTTAAGTTAATACACATGAAATGTAGCTTTAATTTCAAGTGCTCTCATTTTTAGTTGCTGTCAAAAAAAACCTCAGAGCAGAATAATAGGCTTGATCAATACTGATGGAGTCAGGAACAGCAATTCCTTAACACACCATGTGTGGGAAGGATAACGTAATTTTGTGTTAATTTCCTTTTGATCATTAAAACTTCTTGTCAGCTTAGTTACTTTAACTCAGCTCCCACAATCTGAAAGGAGTAGAGATTGCCAAAATGTGGTCCTGTCGAACAAGACTTGCCCTTGACTACATTTTTTCCACCCTACTTCAGCTCCCACCCTTGGCATAAAGCTGCACCCCAGAGAAACTGTAGAAACCTAACACACCATGGTTGCATCCCGCTGAATGCACTATACCTTCCACAAGGCCAAATGGATTTTCAAATAGGAAAAGGTTGAGACATAGTAAATAAAACTCTCACACCCACAGATCCATTGCCCCTCAGTTTAACCCCAGAGCTACTGACAGTTCCTACAGCTTTGGCAATTGTTTGTTCTCACTGTTGAAAACTTACATATAAAAAAAGAAAGGCTAATGAAACTGTGGTTACAGAATGCGTTACTTACATTGAAGAATTGAATCTCACAATGCTTTGAAATTTCCTGCATAAATAACTTTTCAGTCTCCCACATGTTGTGTGCCTGTTTCACAGGTCTGAGCTTTGGCAGAGTAAGACAGATATATTCCATCTTTACTTTAATACAGATTTCATCCTTCAAAATCAACACTTAAAACTTCTAATGCTTCAGGGTAAGCAGAAGGAATATTCTGTAAAAGATCCAAATCATCTGACAGATTCAGTGGTGTAAAGACACATACCACAAAAAAAAAAGTCCCTAAGTCCCCAAAAAAGTATTTTTCTGTGTATCAAAAAACCTGGAATTCTAGATTAATTGACCATGCACAACTACAGAATTGGACCAACTTGGAGTAGCTATTCAATTTTTGTCATGGTAATGGCTATAGAGTTTCCACTGTAAAAAAATATTTGAAATATTGCAGAAGAGGGTTGAAATGAAAACCTAGAGAGAAAATGTAATTTAAAGTGATTCAGTCTGAATATACAATGGTGGAAATGCAGGTTCTTGAGACTCTTTAGATCAGGCACATTCACAAAACACTAATGATTTCCTTCAGAGGCTGATGGCCTTTTCTTCTTTGTAACTTTCCCTTTCTTTCTTTTTTTATCAGTGTATACATCTAATAAGAAAACAAAAAATAAAGAAGCTTGCAAGAAAGAGATACAGGTGCAACTTGGACCTGTGAATGACAGTTGATTTCCTCCAAATTTCTTTCCCCTCTCAGCCTCTAATGTTCACTACAGATCTGCGTGACAGACTTGTCTCCATATGTCCTGAGTCAAGAATTCTTCCTCAAACAATAGCTTCAAGTGTGATTTTTCTCTGCTTGTACTGGCCTCCAGATGTTCTGTTACAACAAGCAAACAAGATGCAGAAGAGAAGCTTGGGGGACCTCAAAGCCCATCACAGGATTACAGACAGACAGGACTTTATAGATTTCCATACTGAGGGTGTTACTACAAGGCAGAGCCCCAGCGTTTCCTTCCCAGCACACCAGCAGACATCCCAAACCTGGTGCAGTGTGTTAATCGGACATAGATCATCTTGACCTTGCTTTTGAGGCAGCTGTAGCTGCAACACTAAGCACAGTAAACCAAACCCCTCTAAGTTCTTACCTGTGGTGAGATGAAACAGAAGAAAGTGGAGTGGTAGGATTGTGAGGCTGATGAAGCTCAAATCAGGAGATGCCACAAATGGTCTTTCAAACACACACCAAAAGTGTAGTGGTAGGTTTCATTATCAGACCTTTGTGTTCAGGTTCTTACCCTCCCAGGAACACACAGTGCAGCTTATGGCAAAGGGTGAAGAATGGGCACACATTACACCTGCTGATGAGCTCACAACTTCACCTCCTAAAGCACAAAGGCATCTCAGTATTTATTTCTTGAAGCTATTGATCCAGCTGTTGATGCATCTGAGAGGTCTGATGCATCCTCTAAAGATCTCATGACAGAAGGATAAAATTTTGCCACACAACAAACGAGGAACATAGTTAGACAAAAAAAAAAGTGCATGTATTTTAGAGGGGAAAAGCAACAGGCCCTTTGTGTGCAAAAATGTGTCTGCAGAAAATAAGAACAACAAAATCAACTCTCGTGTGGAGAATATTCTATAGAAATTAAATCATGAAACTCATTGTACACTGAAACTCTACCTATTTATTCATTTTTACTCCTCTCACTTGGCAGTTACAATTGACAAATACAACCATTAGAATAATTTCCCCTCCAACCTGACTCCTTCCCTTTTTTAAAATCAGCATTTACCTTGCATTCCAAGAACATATTTTCCCACTGAACATAATTATTTTCAATAAAAAAAAATCAAACAAGCTGCGGAGAAGCAATTCCCTTGTAGGAGAGAATCAAAACAACCTACAAACCCATTAAACTAATGCTGATTATTTTCTTACTTCCATGAAGACAATCTTTTCACAGCTGGATACCACTCAGGAAGGAGGCACCCAGCTTGAGCTGTTTTTGTGTTATTGTGTCACAATTAAATTCCTCTAAGGATCCAAACATCTGTGACTCTGCTGTGGCAAACCCAGGTTGAACCAGTAAGGAAACTCTGAGTGTGTGGGTGTGGGGTGTGCAGGGAGCCAAGAGGGGCACCCCTGGGGTCACTGGAGCCACCCACTGTGAAGGGACTTGGGTCCCAGCAGTGAAAATCTCGGGAGGTGTGAGTGTTTCTGCCAGAGTGGCTCCTGGATGGCCAGCTTCCTTAACAGTTCCACTGGCAATGGGCTAATTACTGTTGCTTCCCAACCCTGTTCTTTGGTGTTTCTCATCCCATGATCATAACCATTTTTTTCTCATCACTGGTTAAATGAATATTTAGGTGTAAATTTTCTTAAGTGAACCCTGACACTGACAGCTGAAACAGAGCAGCTGCAAACTGCCTAATAATCAGGCACATAAGTACTTCTTTGCTGGCAGAAATCCACTAGTTACTATTGACATTTTGATCTATCATATCCATCCAGGGCATATAAGCAAGATCATGTTACCATCAGGCAAAGCCTTGTACACAACTCATTCAGAACACTGTGTCTGCCCTGGATAAAATAAGTAACTGAGATGGAAAATATGGCATATTTATACAGCTAACCCAGGATGCTGTAGAAACAACAGCTAACCAGGAGCTGAGTTGTATTTTTTGAAGACCTGATACAGCTGGATAGGTGCAAGGCACGAGAAAACATCCTGAAAGGAAAGGCTACTTTTTACCAAATAAACTCAAAGGAGAGTGCCTATTCAGATAGTGGGCAGAGAAGGGGCACAATTATTTAAAGGGCTTGTCTTACCTTGCAGGAGTTTGCTGGCAGCCTTCCTGCACTCATTAGCTATTACTCACTTTGCTTTTTCACTAGACGTGTTCATGATGCAAAAAGTGTTGCTGTGGTCTGTGATGATCCTCTGATGGCTTTTATGTCCTGCATTGTATGGCAGTCACAAAATAGAAACATGGTAGTGGTGTCCTGGGGGAAGAAGCCTGCAGATCCTCTTTGTTCTTTGAGGACAGAGATGCACTGCACATTCCTCACCAACCCTGCCATGGCCAGGAGACTCAAACCTGGAGCTGCAAGGGCAGCCCTGCTTCATCATCCCCTTCCTCACAGGCACACCCTGTACCTGACTGTCTGAAACAGAAGGCAGGGGAGTTTCAGCTGGGGAAGGCTTCAGAAAATGGGCTGCTGATGGTGAGAACTGTGGAAAGACACTGCAAGGCCATAAATTTGTTTTGATGTCCGCTGTATTTGCTGCAGAATGGAGCCCGAGCTCCTTCTGTGCACTTGTACATAAAAAGTTCCTTGCTGGGAAATCAGCCTGTCATTTCCCTGATATCTAAGGTCACAAAGACACATTTTCTACTTCAGGCACCTGACCTGGTGAAATTAAACCAGAGGTCAACCCAGGACAGATAAGTGGTCAAAGCAATCAGATTTCCCTAGGGCTGAAGGCAGACAAGCTGATTGTGCTTTTCTGAAAATAATACACTCAACTAAAAGAAGCTGTATTTTTGTCCCAAAACCATTACTTTTTATCAATAATATGAATATCCTTAAAACCATTAATGCTAAATAAAACTTGAGGTCACAGCAATTTTTCCCAGGTTTGTAATACACTCAGGGTTCTGCAGAGAAGACTCATTGATACAGAGATTAAGATTCAATTTAAATGCTTTCCTAGCTCCTTTCCTCAGTTCTCAAAGAACATGTTCTTAAGATAGACTTCATAGCAACTTTCATAGCTGAAGGACTTTCAGTCCAACTACACAAAAGAATTAACAAGAACACTTCCTACAGAAACTAGCCTGCATTTGAAATGAAATGCTTTCCCCATTCTGAAATGTAAATATGAAAGTAAACAGTGATGCTCTGGGTGCTGAAATAAGGGTATGAAGGGATTCACCCCAACCAAATCAGAGCAGTGGTTCTCTGACTGCATGTGTAAGAACAACCTAGAAAAAGAGCACCCTGATTCCTCACCAAACACAGTAAGAAACTGCTGTAACACAAATACATAATCTCTTGACAAACATTTGCACTTGTAATGCAAACTGAATTGACTTTAGAAACTATTTGGGGATTTTAAATATCATAACAGCAATGCTGATCCCTGTTGCCCAAAACCTGTTGCTTTTACATGTGATATCCATGTACCTATGTACATGTTACTACACATCAAACATAGTAATCCAGTAATTGCAAAAGATCAGAAATGACAAGCAGAAGAAAAAGGAGGAAAAAAAACTGGAGGAAAAAAAATATAAAGAGACAGGAAAGGAGTAAGTAAAAATAACAAGAAAAAAAACCAAATTTAGGGGAATGATGCCCCCACCTTCCCCCTGTTTGAGGGAAAACAATCCAGAAAATAGTTGGTGCCTAGACACACTATCAGCAGTACATCAAATTTTGGGGTGATCAGTGTCATGGCTCAATCTTGTACAAGATGTTGTAACTTGATGCAGATCCAGCAAAGCAATTGGACCAATGTTTCATTTTCAGCTTGTGAGCAATGCCACTGAAGGCAAACTTCTTGTGGCTTTAAAAACACAAGATATTATATTTCCTTAAACTCTTTTTTTTTTGGGTAAAAAGGAAGTTTATTGCTAAGTTAAAATACCTGAAGATCCTGATTCAAGTCTCAAAAAATACTTCTAAATATTTCTTTAGCGTCCTTACCTTGAATTAAGAAATAATTTGTTTGGTTTCTTAAAGTCACAAAATGATCAGCAAAATATTTATTCAAATCACTTGGGTCATATTTGCAGTTACTTTTTTCACAGCCAAGAGGGCTCAAAACATTTCAAAATGTGAATACAGAGACTCCTGTGCTGCTATTCTTGTCTCCAGGAGCTGGTGTTAAAAAAAAAACAAATCAAAAACCTAAGGTTCATAAAAGCATAAGAATTGTTGATTTTTAATGTAGTCTGCACCTCGCTCATTTGAACCTCCAGACAATTTTAACAACTGAAACAGACTAGGATTACTTCCCTCTTGTTCTGAGGGATGCTTCTGCAATAGTGCAAGACCAGTTAGAGAACTGCAGCAATGAAATGTTAACTCAATCTGGATGAACAAAATCTGTTTTCCTTTCCCCATATCCTCCATACTCACTTTTGTCCCCATACTTTGCAGTCTCTGCATTTCATCTCACTTAAAATATAACAGCCTCTCTGCTAGAAGCAGTTGCTTGAGAAGCCCTGAGAGCAGATCACTCTTCTGCTGGCTACAATGTGTAGTGCTGAATGGGAGGAAATGAACTTCAGCTGCTGAAACGGCTTATTCTGGAAACTTATGGGAACCAGGTCCCAAGATTCCCCTATCTGATTTAAAAGCTCTTTTGTAAAGATATCTATCTAAACATTTTTAAACAGATCTTTTCATTCATCCCTGAATCGAGAATAAAAGCAATCTGATAAAAAAATACACAGGCTACATGCCAAAGAAGTAGTAATTCATTGGCCTTGGAATATCGTTCTTCTACTGGAAGCATTTCAAAAATGAGAACCATGGCCATGACCAAAAAAAAAAAAAAGGAGAGGCAGATTTAGCAGGCACTCTTCAGAATAGGCTTGACTTTTCGTCCTCAATTATCAGTTCATAAATCTAGAATTTCTCAATTGCTAGCAAATGGGTGAAGGTCACCAAACAAGGACATAATGAAATTACTGTGATTAAGAAAATTAACAACAATATGATTTTTTTCTTTTCACAATACACTGGATTTTCCAGAGCTGTTCCCTTTAGCAAAGGGCCGGTAGAAAACCAAAACCCAGAAGCAGCCAAGAAAGAAATTCCCTTTCAACCACCAAGATCAATTATCTGAAAATAAACTTGGATATATTTTCCTATTGAATTAAATTAAATAGTTGATAGTGGTATCCTTTTAAAGTTTCAAATATTCAAAAGTAATGCAAGCTTTAGGAGGATTGGGGAAGGACCATGAATTTACAAGTAAGTAAGGTAGCTCAAACACATTTCCCATCAAAGGAATCACAACTTCTTGAGGAACAACCAGGAGAAGCCAATAACCAAACTCACTGACCTAGCAAGCCTTGATCTCTCATAGAAATTTATAATACAAGAACACCTTGATTCCTCACTGCCAGAACATGACTCCTTTGATTTCCATTGAACAATGCATTATTACCCACTCATGCATGCACAGTGACAGCCTTTTCTTCATAATGATTCACCAGAATATGTTCTTATAACATAAAATAAAGTAAATAACATTAAAAAGAATGTCTGCTTTTACCATCCCAGGTATATAAAAACACTCTATCTTTTTTCTGCTTTTCTATCCTTGCCTTCTTTTCAGTAAATAAAACTAATCTTCCAGTTAATCCTTACAAGACATTTCCTATTATCTGCTGCCCATTTTCAAACTACAACTGCAATGATTCTGACCTTATGGCTGGTGAAATCTGTGGGAATTACTTTCAGTAAGAAGGAAGAACACTTTTTCTGTCATCCTCAAAAGCTTCATTTGCAAGGGTTTGGTCCAATAAAACAAAATAATCTCTTTTTGGACAGAATCCAAATATCAACAAGATTAATTCAGAAATAAGATTCTCAATTTTGGAGTAAATGGCAGCAGCCTCTAGAATGGGAGCAGCTATGTTGCATTAGGTATAGCAGGCATCACAACTGCTGTGGCAGCAATGTTGCTCTAATGGGCATTAAATTGACATGATGCAGACATCCAAAAATAAAGTTCAAGTACAAGGCTGTGCTTGCATGGGATGTGCCCTTAAAAGATCTGTGTTTATCAATGACAGATTGTCAAAGATACGAATTAATAAAGCAAAGCTCCTGCTGTAACTATATGGACTGAGTTCATGTCTAGGAGAGCTAACAAAATCTTCTTTTTCCTTTACCTATTCCCTGGCAATTGCATTTAACTGGCACACAGGAGAAGGAGCAGGTAGCTTCTCCTGGAGCTGGAGTGCCTGGGAAACATCACAATATTAGACTTGATATCCAAGCCCAAAAATATTCGCATTAGTGTAGATCAAATCAGAACTCAACTTGAGACCAAGCATTCCCTGCATCAAGGTCCACGAGGGTGTCAGGTCAAAAAATGGTTTGCCAGAATTTTTCATGACAGAAATTAGAGTCTCAGAATACAGATGTGTAAAATCCTGCTAAAACCATTAGTCAAGCAGTTTAGTTTTTCTGAACTGCATTCTTATATTCAGTACCAACAGAACTGATCAAAAGGTTTTCTGTTGACACATTTTAAGAGAAAATGGAGTTTTGATCAAACTAAAAATCACTTTTTATATTTTTTCTTTTTAATATAGTATTTTTAATATTGTCAAATATCTCTTAATTGTGTCAAAATTTAAATTTTTTTTCACCCACTATTTATTTACTCCTCCATTGCAATAATGGAGCGATTTCATGCCAATGACAACGGTCAGTTGCTATTAAAGTAATTCCAGCAATGTAGAATCACCACTTTTACATGTTATGGATTAGAAGCCAAGAAAAACAAAACTTAGACTGCAGATACTTCATCTCAACCAGAACAAGGGAAAATAAGATCAAGGTGTAGCAACTGAAGTCCATTAGACACTTTAGAGAGACCAAGAAGAATTTATTGCCATTTCTTATGACGGAACATGTTCCCTTAAAAAGAATTGGCAAAGCCAATATTTTTTCCAGTTGAGCAGATACCCATACAAAGCCAGAGAGCAGTCCTGTTTAAAACAGGGCCTTTTACACAGCCCTTTTCTGATGAACTGTATTTTTCCACTTTGCATTAATTAGTAAGGATAAAACAGATATCAGGACAGGAGAGAGAAGACAGGTCTGCTTCTTCATTGTGATGGTTTTCACTTCTACCTTTCCAACCAACCAGCTCCCCCCAGTTGTCTGGGAGAAAACATGATGTTTTCATGCAGCTCAGCAAGCCAGGGACATGCAGGCTTCACAGCAGCTCTCATGCACCTGATTCCATTGACTTCAGTAAAGCCAAAGTGATTTTCATCAGCTGAAGAACTGGTCTGACCTGTACAGAACAGGCTACTGTGCACATTAAAAGCCCAAAGGCTGAAACACTGAAATCCAAGCACCTAGACATAGATAAGAGGGGAATTTTTAGCTCCTTTCAAATGTGCAACAAATTTCCATGGACTTCAGCACAGAAGGAACTACCCTGGTGGCAAACGAGGGCAAATTCATTTGCACCATTTCAGCTACACTGATTTATTCCAGATCAGGTCCTGTCCTTAAACCTCTGTGGTAGTGGAGCACATATTCATGACCTAATCCATTATCATAGCATGGAGAAATGGAAGGAATGAAAGCAGCACAAATGAAGATTTTATCACTTAAATAAAATACAAGGCTGTTATTCTTCATATTTATTTCACAGAATCATTCATTTCTTACCTCACAGATGCAAGCAAGCTATTGTTCAACTTCAGTTCTCTCAGATTAGGTAGATGCACACCTGTGGGAACAGAATAAAGAATCACTTTGAGGACCTGGAATTAGAATAAAGGAAATTTACGACAATTACAAATTGAAGCATCTAATTTTACAAGCATTTCTTAGCTATTTCTGCCAGGCCTATGCTGGACTTCTTCTTAGAAAATCAATGAGATTATTTCACTCAAAAACTATTTAATCCTTTGCATTTTTGAAACATATACGTATTGTCTGCATGACTACCCAATTACAATTTTTGAACCCCTCACTGGAAATTCTGATATGGCACCTTGCCAGACAGACAACAAAAGAAACTGGCTTGATGGGTGTCTGTTTTCTTTGGTCTGATTCCCCATCCTAACTGACTTTTAACTGAGTGATACTCTGCAGAGCTAAGGGATACTTTAGAGCATAGCATTCCATGACCTATTTAATGGCAAGTAGTGATGGACTTATTGATACACAGCCAAGTAACACTTCTTCAAAACATAACTTCGAATCAAACAGCAAACACATAATGTTCCATGTCACAACATCATCTTTCATAGTTCACAGGTCCCCCAAATGCTACATTTTGCAAAGCATTGCTTTCTTCTTTTAATTTTCTGGATACAATTGTTTACCATTGTTTACCATTGAATTGTGCAAGTTTCATAACTATAAACCCCTCAGTATTCTGTTGTTATGGGTCTTTTTCATATTCCTGAGACTTTTGCCTTTTTGGTTCACTCTAAATGTATCTCTGAACCAAAATCATACACCAAATCCCCCTGAGGTACAGAATAATTTAGACATAAGCTCAAGTCTCAGAAACCATTTCTTATGGACAGTAGCAAATGTTTATCCATTCCCACTAGCAGAGTTTACTCAAGGCTGATGAGCATCCTCCAATATAACATGCAACCATGTAGAAGCAATACCAATTTTAGACAAACTGGATCACTGCTGAAACATTAAAATGTATTCTCAGCAAATATTTTTATGAGTTCTCTGAGTAATCACTGTCCAGCAAGAGTGATTTACCAATGTCCAGAAGGTCACCAGTTGAGTGCTTTGCAAAGGATAAAAAAAAGGGGGGAGTAGGATTTCAAAAGCAAAGAAAGGAGGTCACGTTATTCATTCCCCAAAAAGAACAAGAGCATTTATGGCAAAAACATTTTAATAAATCATGTTTTAATAGAGGCATTATCTCCATCTCATGTTATTTTGGAGTGATCATAATGCACATATTGATCTTCATGCTGTACTGCAAGTATTTAAGTTCATGTCTTTGCAAAGCACTTTTGAAGATACAAAGAATTCAAATAATATTGAGCAATACTTTTAGCCTTGTTTTTCAATAATTTTTCACAATCCACAGAATCTTCACAAAAAGATTTTCCACAAATCTTCACAAAAATTGAAGAACAAATTAGAACACACAATCCTCATCCTGCAGGGTATGCTTTCCCATGTCAAACAAGTTCTATACATTCATATATACATATGGCAACAAAATAATTTCGAGTCCTGGCAAAGAAAATATTAGGATCTTTATTAATTACTCACAACAGTCATACTAGCTAGAGAGCAAAGACTCCCTCAGATATAAAACACACCCTAAGAAATCTCCCCCACCCCCCGCCCAAAAAAAAAAAAAAATCTAGACACTAAAAAAATTTTATCCTGTTTCTGACAAGGATGGAGAGATTAAATGCCATCCCCTGAAGTGTTAAAGGAAAAAATGAGAGCAGTGAAGTAGCCTCCCCAGTCTCAGCTCAAAACTGAGCAGTAGTGCCATGGATTCAGTCAGAGAGGCAAAAGGGTTACCAAGCAAAGGCTGTTGCAAGGCATTACAAGGAAAAGGAGTTTTAAGGACTACTGTTAAGCAGAAGATTTGAATGAGGAGTCAAGAGAAATGGAGAGACTTGCCCAAGAAAAAGCTTTTCACTGAATGTATTTAGGGCTGGTTCAGGAAAGAAGCAGCTATTAAAGGATTCAAAGAGGCCGAGTGACAGGCTGATAATACAATTTTCACATCTGGTTAGTTCATTATTGTAACTTGATCTTCCATCTCAGATTTTTTTTGCACTTTGGCCCAATCTCTCCCTGGGAACTCGTAAAATGTTACCCTTAATGTGTGGTTTACTAGCTTGAAATAGAAATATACAATGCATGGTGGTGCAAAATTCTGCCAGCAATATTCTGCAATGTATTTCTGCAAGTCTGCAGGTTCTTCCCTCCTTTAACTTTCATATTGATATGTAATTGTTCTTTGGTGCTAAGAATTCATTATTCCATTGATTTTTTTCTGGTTTTTAGAGTCCCAAATCCTTATAAATCGATTAGAGGCCTGAAGATTAAATTAGGAAGAAAAAATTGTAAAATGAAGGTGACAAGATACTTACCCTAATGTAACAATACATTTCTAATTTTCTTAGTTTTAACCCTCATGGCATCTTTCCTCAGAGCAAGGACACATGATACTAACATATAAAAGTACTCTAAAATACAACAGTACTAACTTCTAATATTAATTTTAGAAGTACAGGCAGTACTTATCCAGAAATTGCCTTCCTATGTATAATTTTGATTTTAAAAACCAGAATGGTCCCCAGAATTGCTGATGACTGCAGGACAAGGCTGAGAATTCAGAATGACGAGCAGTGTTATCTCATCTGTCTGCGATTCCCTTTCACTAAAGACCGGTTTTGTTACACGGCTCTGAAATTACTAACCACAAGCAATGTACTAGTGTTAAACTAATCTACTGTACCAGTGGAACAAAACTAAATGAAAGGCAGAAAGAAATCAAAGTGCAAGTTAGGTGAATAAAAGTGACAGACACATACACTCAACAACACTGCCTGTAGTAGTGCACTTCACAATGTGGATGTCTTTCCAAGGTGCCTTGGTACAGCAGGTGACATTTAGAAAACTGACTAGGAGTAAAGAGAAAGCAGCCAAAATGCTGGTTTTATTATATTCTACAAGCTACAAGACTTCTAACACTTGCTTACATTATGAAGTATTCTTTGGTATTTGGTATATTCTTTGAAGTATTCTTAGGTAGCATCATATATCTTTGATTTTCTGCAGTTAACAAAAAATCATTGAGGCTTGACTTGTTGTGTCTTTTGGAATATGAACTAGTGAAAAACAAACAAAATAAATTACTGACAAATGCTTGCATTTTGGCATCAGCCAACCATCGTACTTTGTTGATCCTACAACACAAAATGGGCACATGAAAACAGGCTGTACTCTTCTAGCAAGAGCAACCTGATATGCAAATCAAACAATCTATTTAGTTCACTTGAGCTGTGTTTGATCAAGCAAGATACATCATTTCAATGCTATTTCTACACACACATTTTTGGCACATTTCTGGGATGAACTGGCAATACAGCTGGGGGTGAGACCACAGCTCTTTCAGACAAACCCAAGGCAGCTGCAGTCAAGCTACCCGAGATGGGGATCTTAGAGGAAAACATCAGTGCAGGGTTTCACATAAGCACACTGACTCAGAACATACTTGTGACTCCTGGAGACCCTGCCCAAGCCCTGCTCAGCGAGTTTGTCAGTACCAGCTAAGCCAAGACCATCCTGGGCAGTAACATCATGCCAGGCTCGCTCCTCCAGCCCCTGTGCCATGCAAGCACCTGCTGCTGCCATGCTGGCTGCCAGCAGAGGTGTCCCAGCCCTTCACCAGGAGTGCCAACAAACAGGGCAAGAGGAAAGAGAGATGCTGTCCCTGCATGAGAAACAGCACATGGCCACTCCTGAGCCCTTGGCAGAGCCTTGCCTTGATAAAACGCCTGCAAGGGAAGTGGCAATCTCCAGACACGTAATCTACTTAGTCTGGCCACCAGCAGGCAACAATTCAATAAGGACCAGCAAACAGCACTGTGGGTAACTTGATTTGGAGCTATTAAAATTACTTAGAAATAAGAGGACTAAGTAGTGTCTTAAATGACTCTATCCCACCATCATTTTCAACAGGATTTTCTATGAGCCAGTCATGAATGCAATTCCATACCTGTCAGCAATCAAAACTGAAGGGATAAGCTAATGAAAAGGAAATAGTCCCTCTGTTTGACCATGAACTGAGGAGCACAGAAATCAACCCCAAGATATGCAAAGCTGGATACAAGGCTTTCCAGGGCGTTCAGTGTTTCATCTGTCACTCAGTAAAGTGCACAGAAAACAGCTGGAGAATTCAGCAATTACCCCAAGCCCTGCAAAGATTCAGATTTAAGCTCAGGCATGAAGCCTTTCCTTAATTTTAAAACTGATAACATGCAAATATTTCAATATGAGTATTTTCATGTTTTAGCCCACACCTGGTCCCTACAAAAAGTAACTCTTCCTCCCCACCATTTGTCATGCCATTTTGTAGAGGCAAACCTGACAAACTGGACAAGGTTAACAGGATGGTGCTTTAAAGTTTAGCACATCCCAAAGTTGAATGGTCTCAAGAAAAACATCAAGCAACAAGTTTTAAATCACTCTGGAAAGCTTTAGGCCCTGAGTGTTTGTGTTACAGTCTGTAACACAGGCTGTGAACCTTGAAATGTTTCTCAAGTGAAAACTGTGGTGTAAATTTGGGATTTGAGTGCTGTAAGGTTCTAGATGACTCAGAATTATGTGCAGTCTTGTAGCTTTTAACACTTTCACCTGGCCATTTAGGACCTTCCATGGCCTATTTTATCTTTACACATAAAACCAGTCAAAACAACATTGTTTACTGAGTGTGGACTGATCATCCAAAAATTTTGCTGATGATAAAGGTGTTCCTACCCACCTTCCACAACTAAGGAATATAGTGAGAGCAAGGTGAAGTGATTTAATGTGTGTTTAAAGAAAGCTTATTAGCCAGGTTTGAAATGCAAAAGAAACACCAAATTACAGAACAGTTGAAGGTCTCAAGCCCAGCATCCTGCTCAGAGCCAGGTTTGTCTGTGAGATCAGGGTGCTCAGGTCTTCATCTGCTTGGAAACCTACCAGGATGAAATCTCCAAACCTCTCTGGATACTCCTATTGCTTGACTGTCCTAACAGGGGGGAAACTTCATATCCTGTCATGCTGGAACGTCTGTCATTCCAGCTGGTCTAGTTCTTACCATACTCTTTTCCTCAGGCTATTTCTCCAGACCCCTGTGACCACAGACCAGGTCAGCAGCACAGTTCCAGGGGCAGGCAGCCAGCAGGGAGCAAGCAATGAGCCCAATATCTTCAACAGCAGTCTTGCTTGCAGCACTCACAGTGGAGGCACAAACTGCTCTGCAAAACCCCTAAACATTTAGGCCTTACTCCATATACCTAAAAATCATCTGTCATGTGAAAAATATGGAAAGAAACTGAAGCAAACTTTCTGCCCTAGCCACCTGCTGACATTTGCAAAGAGATTTTCACAGGAAGAAAACTTAGAAATGCACCTTAAAAAACAACCAGAAAGAAATTCAGAATGGTCTTGATGTTCTGTTATTCTCAAAAGCAGTGGGGACCTGCAGGTGCTGGTTTTTATGGCCCTCAAGGGCCAACTCTTGGTGTGAATAGTGGGAGATAAACAAGATGGAAATTATTTGCATCATGGACATAGTGCTCTGTATCTCATATTTTGTAAAGGTTGCAAAAGCCTAACCATGGGGAGGAGGAGGGATTTATTCCAGTAATGGAAAGGGAAGTAGAGAGTGATGAAGGTGAAACATTTTGCCAGCCTGTCACAGCTAATGTGAAATGGCATAGGAATGGAAGCATCACTTTTGAGCACTATAGAAATAGCATAATGAGATTTCCTTATCAACTGGAGGAAACATGATTGAATAGATTATGATCTCTGAAAGAAACAGATGTAATTTACCTTAAATTATAAAGTGCCTACGAGAAAGAGACTTATTCATGAAATAAACAGAATAACCAATACAAAGGGGTTATATATGCAAAACAAAAGCCCCCTTCACTGTTCTTGCTCAACCATTCTTGACAAACAGACATCAAAAGGCCCATTAAAGCTAGTCAGCTGTTGCATTAGTCATTTGCATATGAAAAATTAACTGCTTGTCTAAAGCATCAGTACACAGCTTTGGGGCCATGGCTCCTTCTTAGCACAGAAAATGTTACCCTGCAGTAGTTACCCAGCTTCAATGTAGCAGAAGATGGACTTGGGTGTGGTAGGAATCCACACGACAGAAAATGACTGCTAGTACTGGAGAAAAAATGGAAGGCTTTATATTTTCAGTGTTAACTCTGCTACAGAGGGAATTCCTTTGGTACCTCTCATTTCCCTGGTTCAGTGATGATGAAACATAAAAATGAATGACAAGTGTTAGGGCTGTTTGGGGCTCATCAAAAGGATGTACCTACAGGGGCTGCCCCCAGCTCATTTCCCAGCACAGCTCAGTGAGGTGGTGCCAGGTGCAGCAGGCTGCTGCAAGCATAAGCTACCTGATACCACTGGCAATTCCTCAGTCACAGGGATATCTCACAGGGGAGAGAAGCTGATCTCTGGCCCCTGGTTCACTGGAGACAAGAGTAAATGCTCATTTAGGGCCTGGCATAGCATACAAGAAAAATTTGTCCAAACTAGTTGGCTTTAGAAAGAAGTCATGTCACTCATCCCATTGCCAGAGTTTCCAGTCCTATTTAGAGCCTCGAACAAGAAGACAGAGATCTAAGAGTGTGAGGGACAAGGAGATCCTGTTTCAAGAACTCTTGAGACGGACTATACTTTTCACTGGCTGTTAGTGAATCCCCAGTCAAGACACCATAAAGGAAAATTCAAGATGATGAGCAGAAAATAAAGTATTTTCTTACCAAAGTTCCCCAAGCTGATCTCTCTGGTGTCTACTCGCATCTCAAGGGCCTTCACTTGCTTCAGATCATCTACCCCTGCCAAAATTTTCTGTAAAGATAAGCAAAAAAATATGTGTACTCTCATGCAATAAACCAGATGTCACAGGAGTAAAAAGGCATAGAAAGATTTTCAGCCAGTGTTTTGTCAACATATACTTCAGGTCAACATGGCTAGATATGCTATCACATTGAAATGAATGTAGTATTCAAAGATTTTCTTTCCTTATAGCCCCAAAATACTCTACTCTCCCGAAACTTATACATTGCTTAAAGTGTCAAGGCTCAGGGTTACATTCAAGCTGCAAACCAGCAACAGACCTACATGCCAGCTAGCTTCACTTAAACAGTATGTCCATGCTTTAAGATTTGCACAAGTCTTGCACTAATCCCCAGAAGATAGAAAGTGTTAACCTTAAACATCACCTGTAATTCAAAAGGTGCTGGCAGTAAAACCCAGCAAAACATGCTGTTTACCTTTTAACCCAAAAATAATAACAAGAAACAAGATTTTAGCTCAAGCAGCTCACTTTTGTGACAGAAGACTATACTAATTACAAGAATTATGAATTTCTTTGAAAGTATCTAGGCAATGCAAATGGAGGCCTTCAGAATCATTCATTATTTTTACAAAATTGTAGTAATTGGATGAACTGCTGCATTAAGCAAGGATGTGTGGTGATTGCAGACTCTTTCCTAATATCCTAAAGTTTGAGTTAATACATACACATACATTTTGCCTCACCAGGTGTAAGCAGGAGGAACAAAACAAGCAGAAGCTATACAAAGAGAGAGGGAAGCTTCAAGACTGTCAGTGAAAACTACAGCAAGGCTGTGAAATCCTAAGATGCCAGGCTGCAACTCCACAAGGAACTGAAGCAATCTCACATTACCACTGCTCTCATCCCTTATTTCTTCCTGCTGTGATCCAGTTTCTCTCTCCCTATTTCCCTTGCTCAAGGTGCATATCCCACCACCTCCTTTGCATCAGCTTAGTTGCATGAATTCAACAAAGCAGACCAGAAGAACTGTATCCTTTCTTCCTCACAGCTTAGTGGTTCATGGAGGAGTCTGAAACAATCCTTGAGAAATTAAAAGCAAGGTTTTTCTGTCATGCTAACTGCCTGAAATTGTTGATGCTATACATAGTGATGAAACTTCTAAATTTCCACCTTTCTGTGTCAAAAGAGTTAGAATGTGGGGCTGAACATATTCACTTCAAAGAAATGTCTGACCCTGGGACCAGAGTTTCCTCCTCAATGATGCAAGCAAGAGCAAGGGTTGAAAGTATTGTCACCAATCTTTCAGGCCTTTACTTAAGGTGAAGGCAGAAAGTCATTCAGCAACCACCATGGACAGGAGACAAATTTTCTCACTATTAAAAAGCTACAACATTCTTTAGGTTTTTTTTTTTTTAATAAGGGAGAACTTATTCATTAGAAGAGAATGTGTAGGATGACCTCTGTTTATGAGTTTTGGGAAGAAAAAATAACCATGAGAATATCCAGTTAATTTTGCAAGGAAAAAATCATAGTTGCAACATTCCTGCTCACTAGGTAACATTTTTATTGTGCACAAATGGCTGCAACTTCCTCTGATGGTTCCATATCTTCTTACAAAGGACCAAAACCAGTCTGAGTGTAACTGAGATGGTAGTTCAAAAGGATGTAGTTTCCAGAAAAACTGAGCATTCCTTCTTGAAAACTGTCCCCATTTATAAGATACTTGTACTCCTAAGAAACAGCATTATCCAATACCTTCAACTGCTTTTGAACTATTTTTAAAACATTACATTTAAAATTATTTTTAATGTTGTTTTTATTTTTTTAAACTGATTTTAAGCAGGCTGAACATAAGAAAGCTTCTAAGACTCTATTCCCACGTGCAGCCACCATAAAATGTTTTGCTCTTGCAAAGGCAGCAAACTTAACAGCTACCAACTGCTTTCTTCCTCCAAGTGAGCACAAGATCCTCATGTCAAGACACATTTTGCAGTAACCCTTTTCAGCAGATGACACTGTCTGTCACATAGCAGGAGATTATGTGTGAAACGAGAGCTAGCTGATGTCCTGGCATAAAACCATGCACTCGGATTGCTGGATTTGGATGCAAGTTCACTGTCATTAAAGGAAGAAGCTTCTGAAAAATACCTCCCTGCTTGCCATCAAATTACTTTTAAGCGCCTACAACATCAGAACAGGAAGAAGTCTCAGAACAATAAGCTTAGGGTCACACACTTTGTCAGTTGAGTAGCAAAAGGTCCTGATACCCCAAGGAGCCTTTACTCCTTATTTTGTCCTTTTCTCCTCTGCTGTCTGCAAGTTCCCTGCATGCTGTCCTTCCCCTGCTGTATTCCAGACAGCCTCCCTTCACAATTCTGCTCCCTGATCTTTTTTTTTCAAAATCCAAGTATAAAACCTGCATGAAATTATATTCACTCCTCATCTAGGGTTCCCTATTCCTTTTTCTCATACCAGGGATTACCAGTGTCATTCCTTGCCCTCTTTTTCCTCTTCCTGATCCACTACTTGTACCTTTTCCACTCTCTGAGAGATGAGCTGCTTAGTGCACCCGTATTTTTGTATTGCAACAGGCAGAACTGTGACTCCAGTGCTGGAAAGGGTTATTGGCTGTCATCACCAGCTCTTTGAACTATAGATAGCTGCCTTGAGGCATGTGCTAACCAGATGCGACAAACTCCAGATATATTCTCGGTGCCCACCTCCCTGTTCTGCATTTCCAAGAGTCTCTGTGACAATCTCTGTCCTTCCATCTGCTGATGCTGGGACAGCTTGAAACCAATTTGCTGTGGGATGCACAAGTTAGTGCAGTACATGAAGGAAATGAGAAATGCTCTTGGGTGGGGGATATGAGCTCATTTAAAGGCACTAAAGCACAGAGACCCCAGGTATTGATTGCAAGGGAGTCAGCAAGCAAAGGCCAGGGTGGCAGCTCAAGAGAAGGATACGTGGGGAATGGTTCCTGTGGAAGATAATTAGGACATTACCACTCTCCAGACACCGTTCTTGGCATGCTGGTGCACCTGCAAGTGTGATACTTCTCATGTCACAGCTAAAATTCTGACACCAGGAGTGGGGGACGTTTAGGGAAGGATGTGGAAACATTTAAGCAAAGATGAAACCTATTTAGCATGATCTTCTATTTATGCTGTTGTTTATTGTCAAAGCATGGGAACCTTCATCAGCATTTTAAAGGAGGGGTGTTTTGGATTAATTTTACTCCAAGAGGAAAAAAAAAAAAAATCACAACTCAACACACTGAAGGGGTCATCAGCTTGGACAGAGAGATGTCTGGCACCATGTGGATAGAAGTGATGCTACAGTGCTCCATCTCGCTTCATTCCTGGGGCCATCCCAGGTCTAGGACAGGCTCCTGCCCTAATTCAGAGGTGTCCCACTGTGGTTTCAGGCAATGACTGCCTGCCCATAGCTTAATGGGCTGTTCTGACAGCCAGGGACAGAATGTCTCTGCCTGTGCCCCAGGAATGCTTACAGACATGAAGGTGCTGTACCATCTAAGTGTTTCTTTGGCTGTTTCCAGCTGCTCAGCCTCCAAGTAGAGCAAACAGAAAGAGACCAACTAGGCAAAGAGTGGGATATATTCACAGTTATTTTAGATCAAAAGGATACCTTGAAAAAACAATATAATTCTAAGCTGAGTGTTGGGGCTCACAGAGGACTCTGCCTGCCACCCATCTGCAGCCCTGCAAGGTAGGTATCAGACAGAGATGTTTTCTGAAGAATCAAATATCAAAATGTTTTTGGCACACCATGTTCAAGTAGGTGGCCTGAAAGGTTGATTCTGAGCAGCAGTTTTACACTCCACTGTAAATTTGTTTATTTGAAAGGACACATTTCCATGGTAAAGCATAAGTCTTTCAAGATACTTTGAATACAGCATAAGTAAAATAAAGACAAATAAAGTTCACTTTACAATTTTTTAACCTTCTTTAAAATAGGAGTAAGACTATTTTTCATGAAGAAGTTATTGGTAAATAATTTAGCCAGTATTCTAAGAAGCAAGTCCATGATGTTTCACAAACCATTCCCACCATGCAAAATGTCTGGCCAAATGTGCGGCCAACGGAGACTGCCCACTGGTTTGGAAAGCTTCTCCTCTGACTGACAAGAAAAGCCAGTAAGTATTCTGTAAAAAATTGCAAGTGAGAAATACTTCTGTGCTTGCAGAGCTTCCCAACTGGTGGAGCAGTCACCTGGGGATGCTGGGAAATCCAGTTCAAGTCCCACTTGCAGCCATCTGTAAATCCCTTAATTGGCAAATAATATCTGTTCAGTCAAAACTGGCATACACAATTGATGTCTTCTCTCTTCCCTAGATTTTTCACATACTCTAAGAAAAGTAGGCATGTTGCTGAAGAACAAGTTGCATGCAGCTGTCAGAGAAATATTTCCAGCTGTGCATTTATTTTGCTGATCTTGGTTAATTTGGCTAAGACAGGAATTCCTGAGTAGTGAGCTTGCTCTCTTTGAATACTGCACCTGTATGCAAATCCTAGATTCATGTCCATTCATGTGTTTATCACTTTTTTTTTTCAAATTCCCAACTCAAGTATAATCTTTCCTTCACCAAAAAAAAAAAAAAAAAGTTGCTAAAAGTATAACAAAATATTTCTTCTAAGAAGAAAAATATTAGCTACTTAAGGTCTTAAGTGATTCAGTGAAAGGGAACAGATATTCTGTGGCCTCACAGGCAAACTTCTTTTCAAAGTGGCTAAATGATGCAGATGCCCATAACCAAAATATTTAGCTGTACTTCACTACTTTCTTTATGTGCATATAAATACATTCTTCTCTCAGCTCAGATGAAGAGATTAGCTAGGTGCTACAAAAAGAGATTTTCTTGGCTTATATGGGAAGTGTAGATGAGGGCAGTAAATATGAAATTTAAGTAGTGGTGGATGCATTAGTAAAGATGTCTTTCTTCTTGTGCTGAAGCCCCCAAGTCACGCCAGCAGATCCATGTGGATAGGCCCTTGCCTAGTCTTGCTATCTACAGTTCAGCTCCTCACTGACTCATGCTGGGGATTCACAGCTCTGACACCTTTGTTTAAACCAGTATTAAGGATCTGATGTGGCAAGTTGCTGGGAAATCTAACAATTGCAAACTGCAGCAGGCATGTAGGGCACCAGAAACAAGATGGGAGGTTCACTGATCTCCCAGAAATGCCCCGTGCCACTTCCATAGGTGGAAAAAAACCTCTCAGTTTCAACTATGTGCTGAATTAACAGCAGGTCAGGAGTAAGAATGTCTACTATCCTGTCTACATCAGATTTTGCTAGATTTGTTTTAAGGATTTACGTGCCCTCACAGAGTATTAAAAAAGTTATACCCCAACATTAATTCTTTTTCCTATCTAGGAATTAGGTACACAGACAGTAGCTACAATCGTTGTTCAAGATTGTGTCACTGAACATGGAAATTTCAAGACTGGAATTAGTTAAGCACTGGTGGCTGTAAGTAAATGAATATCTGAGTTTTATCATATAAAAGCATACATTTGTGTGTGCACACATATAAAGATTCCTGACATGAAAATTTGAAAGTAAAACATCAGATGCCTAAGTAGCAACTACAAGCCTTCACTACTGTTAAAGTATTAGTGTTAGGAGAGGAACTTATAAAACAAAAGCTCTGAAACTAAAGGACAGTTTGTAATTATTTTTTTCCAGTTCACATTATTACCTCTACTATCTGCTGTCTTGAGGAATCTGATCTAACTTTGAAACTACCTATCCTTGGAGCAGAGGACCCCTCAAACTTTAAAAAAAAAGACATTACACATTTCTAACGAAGGATTCAGCAGATCCAAATTAAATCAAATTCAGTTACTTCCATTCTCTTACTCAACATAATTTATCAAGATTCTGCACTTCCTTGATGTCCAATTTTTCCCTCAAATCCACTTATCTTACAACTGTGAGGAAAACTTTCTGCAAAAGGAAAAGGAAACAATTGAGCCATTTCAGCAAGAATCCAATCTGTTGTTCCAGGACCCTCCAGCATTTTCTTTTTCCCATGAGGATGAGTGCATACCATATGAAATACACCCTAACCTCCTGAGCAACAAAACTAAACACCACATCCGAACATGTGTTCCTAAGTTTGGAAAACATGATTAGTTGGAGCAGGATCAACAAAAAGCAGAATTAGAGAATACTTCCTTTCTTCTCTAAAGATCACACACAAACGTGATTGGGTTTTATAATGTGACAATGTCTGGAAGATCATTTGACCTTGTAAAATGAGTTTCTTCTGAGAAATGGAATGCTTTTAGTGGAAGTCAGGAAAAGATCCTTTGCAAACAGCAGGGAGACGACAGGAGTTGATAGAACAAAATAAAAATGTGATTAAAGACAGGTGGCGCCCTTAATTTCAATTTCTCCACATTTAATGAAAAATCTGTGTCACAGTCCTAATAGAGTTAAAAATTAATTACCCATTGTTAGCCTGTTTTCAGAACAAAGTGAGAATTTGCTCACCCTGGTATTCTACAATTTCTGACAGCCACCCATAAGGATGGACAGAGCAGGGAAATATTAATAGGAAAATAATGAGGAAAATATAGAGCTGAAAATATTAACAGGACAGGTATAAATGGAAAAGCAAGAATGCTTATTCATATAGAGGAAGATTAAAGAGTGAAAACAGAAAATTGATATTGATACTAGCAGAAAGAATAAAAATGACATGCAATGATACTAACACTTGCATCAAAAGCTTTTGACCTGTAGCTTGGATGAAGGACATTCAAATATAAAAAGATGCTACACGACAGTGCAGCAAGAGAGCTGGCAGAAAGAATAAACTAGAAGATGTGGTTAACATAATGGAAATATGAAATCATACAGGATTTGAGGTGAACATTATGCTGAAACAAGGCTACAGAAGGCTACAAACTCTGTGGTGAATGAGCATAAAGTCTTAGTGAGGGGATCCACAATGGAAAGGAAGAAAGTGGGCAATTGTCCAGTGGTTTTGTAGAAGTTGTCTTTTGCTCTACATGGTCCAAGAAGGCAAAAAAGAAAGAAAAAAAAATCAGTCTGAGCCAAATCTTCCTCTCTTTGGAGGAAAACAATGCAGCAAGCAGATAAAAAGTGAAGGAACAAGTGTCAAAGTTCTAGAGAGTTCTTAATAATGCAGACAGCTAATGGAGACTGCTAACGGTTTCACTATAAAATAGATAGCCATTCCCCTGGAAAAGGGGCAAAATGAATCAAATGTGCAGCTAGAAATGAGGCTGCAGGCTGCAGTTCAAGGTGCCCAGTCTTCACAGTCTGCACATCTGGACTGTGCAGCTTCCCTAAACTCAAACCAAACTGGTGCAAGCAGACCATTTTGAGGACAAGGAGTACTCAGGAACATCCATAAGGTGTCCAAAAATTTGCCTACACAACACTGAAGTGTGGCCCATGCCCTTTTTTGAATGTAAAACAATTTTACTTTAATGAGCCTGTATTTTAAAAGTCTATTCATTTCCTTCTCAGAGCACTTCAACAGATACAATCAATAATTCCTAAAATATTCACAACAATAACACAATCTAAAAGATACTGCAATTGTATTGATTTAAGCAAAACAACCTTTCAAGCCATTTGACTGTCAATGACATGTGGGTCCTTAAAGAATTATGCACATGAAAACTTGTTTTGTATTAAATATTCGAACATTCTGAACATTTGCAAATCCAGAGGAAATAAACTTATGTTAGCAGTGGTTTTCCATTTGATAAACATAAAGGTCAGAGAATAGGTACATGGGGTATGTTATTAAAACAAGCTATAAACACTGTAAATGTTTCCTTGACAATGTCATGTAGTTTTTCCTCTGAGCAGGAAGTATCCCAGCTATGCCAACACAAATGTCGGGTTCCAGGGCAGGAAATAACTGTGCTCAGAAAAATTAGCAGGACAGTGTACTTCATTTAAAAGAACCTTTGAAATTAGATTCTTTACAAATGTTAAAACCCACAATCTCAAAAAAAGGCAAAGCTCAATTATTTAACTTCTTATCTGCACTTTTTAAAAAGTTACAAAATAATAAACAGGAACTTCATGGGATGTAGGTAACATTGTCTTACATAGACTTTTCTGCTTAGAGGTTCAGAAAGAGAGCTTCATGCCAATGAAAGAACTTCCTAAGGGTTTCATTCAGAGTTGATTAAATCAGAGGACAGCTGCTTTGGTTACTCTAATGGGCTTTGGTTCGTGCCCTAAAAGTACAGACTAATCCGAGAGGTTCTCATCAGATTTATACAGGCTATTGTAGACCACAAACACATTAGACTGGTCCAATTCTATGCCAGGTTTTAAAAAAAGACCAAGAAGTGATCAGAGGTTCTCACAAGCCCAAGGAGAGTGAATGGCATAGACCATACAACCATGCAGCAATTTATCCGCAGAATGCTCAAAATACCCACCCTGCAGAAAGGGGTTTTTGCAACTCCAACCATTTTATAAACACTAAAAGACTTGGCTAATTAGGGAACAATAGTTCTGCCTAATCTACAGCACATGGTCAAAATGGTGACTGGAATGTAGTTGGGAGTGGCTGGGGAGTGGTGTAAGCCTGCAGCTGGAATCTGCCCCTGTGGAAGCTCTGTCTCTCCACTGGTGCCTGGACACACAGGGGATTATGGATGCTTGCTATCACCAGCCTGGCTGCTGGGAGCACCTGAACCACAGCCTTGGCAGCCTCCTCTGTCTTTCACAAATGCTCCTCAACAGGAGAGAGGTTCTTCTGTAGGTCTGCAACACAGAAAACCTCTCTCTTTGAGTTCTGCTCTCAGTTCTTCCTTCCTTTAGCACAGAAAAGTGACGTGGCTTGGTCAGCTCCTACACATCCCACAGGATTTCACCCTTAATTAGTCCTGAGCAAGTACAATACAGTGTGAAATCAAGTATTCTTTCACAAAGTGAATTCCTTCATGAAGATTTCAGCATGTTACTCTCTTTCAACAGGCTGCATACCAAAATAATTTCTCCCAGTCTAAAAGAAATGTGGCTTTCAAATATGCTTTGAAATTCCTCCCACTTTGACATGTATAGAAAGTACTTCTATCATTTGAAGAATATTTTAATTGGCTTTTTAGCAGGACAGAGGATTTCACTAACTCAGAGGGAAAAAAACCTGTGCTTTTAGTTACATTTCCAATCTCCAGAAAAAGATTGATGTAAATTCTTTTTCTAATGTTAAGATTTAAGGTACTCCAGATGGCATTAATGTAGACTATAATTATGCTACCTGTACTTTTCTTCACTGTACTTCAAGAATGCTGGCAATAAACACAGCCACATTCATGCTGGGAATACTTTTGATTTGAAACAAGGTGAAAGAAGGACAAACATTTGATATACTTTCATAAGACAGAACCTACTTTACACAGAAAGCTAAATGTCAGAGAGGCAACAATCCACAATCAGTACAATAGCAGATGGAAGGTTAATACAGCTCTGTATATGCCAGTTTGCCTCTTCCACTTCATTAAAAAGTTGGATGTCTACTCACCAGTTTCCTGGGGGAAAGATGTTCATCCATAAGCAGCTCTCCATCATCTTTAATCAATGGACTGGGATTTGGGTTGCCTTGCCAATTCAAATCAGTCTCCTGGTCTTCAGATGAGCCTGGATGAGAAACTCTGTCAGGATTCCGCTTCAGGTCCATCTCAACATGCTTTGAACAAAAGGATAACAAGCAGTCTGATTTTTCTACCCGTATTTATTATTTTCCTGTCAGCAAAATCTATTTTGACTCCTACTGCAAGACAGAAAATGCCTATGGAGATACAGGTTTCTTTAATCGGCACGAACACAAAGCTATACATTGTGTAACACATGATCTTCCTTTTCTTCACCCTCAAGAGCTACTCAAGTCCCACACCTCATTCAGCTTTGAGTGCAATCTTTCACAGCAAACTATTGTTTGCAGGTATACAAGAAGCCAGGTGTGCCTATAGCTCTGCACAAAGAAAGCTGAGAACAATCAACTCAGGACACTAGTCCTTTCCAGCCTTCTCACTACTCCACTCATCCTTCTCCAGTGCCAGTGAGCTTCCCACCCATACAGGCTCCCTACCTACCCATTTCCTCTTGAGAAACATGAACAACACTCAGCAAAACTTTGCTGGACTCCAGACTGCAAGTGCCAGTACCGAGGCACACCATCACCTCTCTCAAGCATTTTGAACTCTGACTGCAAGTAGCATGGACAGAACCTGTCTGTATTTGCTGTCCTAAATCAAACATCCCAGCACTGTTACTGACTTTAGGTTAGGCAGGCAACAGCTACTGACTTCTAGATCTGAAGACAGTCTTGGAGAAAATAAATTAAAAATACAATTTAAATAAAATTGTGTATGCTTCAAGTGAGGAATGAATACAAAGTTTGAAGATGAAGCACTTCAAATGAGGTCATTCTTCAATTCCCAAAGATATCACTTTCACAGAAATATTAACAATTAACTTTGAAATATGAGAGTAAGCATATGTACACCCGTTAGAGTCAAAAAGCAATTGGCTGTACCCAAATGGTACAAGCATTACTGTGATTTATACAGCTATTTACTACTACTTGGCAACAAGGAAGTATCACAGCTGGAAACACTGCTGTAACAACAAAAGGCTAGACTAGAGAAAAGCCGTCTTGCTCTACTGAAGGGACACCTGCAGTTTTGTTCTGTTCTTCACTGCGAAGCAATATTTATGCTGAGTGCTGGAAAAGTAATTAAATGATCAAGCTAATCATAACTGGCTGACAAAGCCTCAGTGGTGGCCAAGACCTGAGAATTACCACTTTCCTTCCTCCTTATACTAATACACAGTTAAACACAGGAGTAATTTCTGCTAGGAAAAATAGGAGTTCTGACTGCTCAGCTGGTCATCTCTACTTGAGAGGACTGACTCAGTAGAAGGTGAAAGAGGTTTGGATCAAAAAGATTTCTTCCTCTGACTACTCAAGTTCAGTCAAAATTCTTCACTTGCACAAGAAATAAGAAATTCAGAAACTCCGTACTGTCAGAAAAACCAGCAGCCTTTATCAAAACAAAAACAGCAACAAAAAAACTGATGATACACCAAACCTCTCCCTGCAGAATCTCCTATGCTAGGAAGGAAGGAACCAAACCCTCAGATTCCTAAGTGCTCCTTCTGTACACTCATCAGGGCAGAAGAAGCCCACAGAAAGTAAACCCTACCTACCTGGCAAGCACTCCTACAGGAGAAGCTCACTGCTCAAATGTGTTACACCTAAGCCACAGCAATATTCAATGCCTAAAAAAACATATTCAGGAACAAATTCTTCAGAGTCACACAACTCCTTTTCAATCTTACTGGCCTATAAAAGAACCACCATAAAATGAATTGAGTAGTGATATTTGCAGCTTCTAAAACCACAGTGTGCCCACAGTAGTGTAAGGACAAGTATAACTTTCATACTTCAGCCCATTAGGAGGGAAAAGAAACCTCAAAAACAGTGCCTTGCATTTTAGAAGAAAAGTTACAATACATAAATTTCTATTACCTGTTTCTTTTTCTAAAGAATTCTAGAATGTCTCAGACTTTTTTTCCTCTACTTATTTTAGAACAGGTCAATATGATTTAATCAGTACAAATTTGCAAGAGTCATCAGTTGTCCAAGAAAATTAAAGAATCTTCTGTGATATGAAGACTTTCTGGTGTCATTATTCTCCAAAGAAGGAATTATTTTGATCAGTAACTGATTTGGAGTAGAATATTCTTGTCACATAAATTCTAGAATCCCTTGCCAATTGCTCAAGATTTGCATTGGATTGTGTGCAAGTACTGGTGGTTCTTTCTAAGTCAAGTGAGGATTGTTATTATCCAGAGATAATCTCGTATGTTATCAGAGCCAAGTGGAGCAATAGTCAGAGAACACTGATGTAATGTGTGAGTGCAAAATGAGACAACAGTAGGATTTTGTAGATGCAGGCTGCAAAGAGTTAACACACTTGCATAAAACAAATTCCTGTTCTCCCACTGTTGGGCCATCACCATCACATTTCAGAACATCCTCAAATCTTTGAAACATGTTGATACAGCATTTACTTTAGGCTTGACAAGGAGATCAATTTGTGGCTTAATATCTGAAGTAATACTTTATTTTATACTTCCTGCTATTGATCTGCTCTAGTAATTATTGTAACATTGGATTAGTGAAAAGTATTTTCATTACAAATTGTTTGGGATCAAGTTGAATTATTGTCAGAAAGCAAAACTATTTTCTTACATGTTTCTATCACTTCAAAGCTTTCTCCAGAGAAGAATCAATCTCCTCCTGAGTATGGATCAAAATAACATGCTCAAAATTAGTGTTAGCCTCAGTGGGATAGTTTACAGGGACTGCAAAGACTTTTGTTGTCACTAAAGAGGTCTGAAAAGTCATGATCCTGAAGATTTCCTTCATGGAGAAGGTGGTGGCACTATGTTATGGATGGATGTATGTTGGATCCATGTGCTGGATAGAACCATTCCCACAGGGACACACAAGGGTAGAAGCCAACTGCACCTAGAACAAACCTGCAGTGAATCCAGTGGGACAGCACAGCAATACTGGTAAGCACATGAGTGTGTCATGGAAGAGAAGATGGATGGAAAATAATGGAGTTTTATACTGCCTGTGAACACTGAGAACAATAAGAGATTGAAAGAAAAACCAATAAATTAATTTTTGCAGAATTTGCATCAAAAATCTTATCTTGGCAGGCTCTTACTTGTGTGGATAAGTAGAAGCAAATAATCATTGAGTGGAGGAGAAATCAATGACCAGAGCAGTGAGATGGAAGATTTTGTATTCTACAAAGAGTTAATCTGTCAATGTTCTCCACTGAGTGTGTGTAATCATGGTAAGTTATTCAATTCACAGACATGTTGTGACAGTTCATTAAAAACTGCAGGACATTTTCAACATATATAAATACCAGTAATAAAAACCATTACTAAAATTAAATGATCCTTGGAACAACATGTTATTTAAAATCCCCTCAGAATACAGTAATTTGCTAGAGAGAAATTGGCAGAGAACAGTTATTTGATGTTCTTAGGGTCTGACAATCTGGTAAGACTCCAAGATTTTATTTTGCTGCTACGAGATTTATCGAAGACTCAGTGATAGAACTGTGTATTCTTCATTAAATATATATTAATACACATTTTAAATTCAGCAAGTGCCAGAAATGTTTGACTCAATATTAATTACGGCTTCTTAAGACTGGGAAAGAACCTCTGAATTGTGACTAGGCACGATAATTTCTAATGCAGACTTCACGACATTACCTGAACAGCTTGTCCAAGCTGTTACCATTTAAAAACAAAACAAAACCCCCAAACAACGGTCATTAATCAAAATTCACTCTAGAAAAGGCATATACCTCTACCTATTAACATCCCATACAAAAAGGAATCTCTACTGCCTCAGGCCAGCTTCTCAACCAGCATCCTCTCCTGCTCTGTGGCTACTTGTGCCTTCACTGGACACCAAGGGTGCCATTCCAGTGGGGGTACTGCAGTCTCTGGGCCCTTATCTATAGTTTTTGGTCATCAGCCAAAACCTTCTCTAGGAAAAACACCCATTTGAGAACCATTGTGCTATCTATCCCTTCATGACAGGAAGCTTGCACTGCAGACTTCAATTTCTCTTGTCTTGCATAATATAATTCTTGTTTGTTTAATTCAGAATCACAAACTACAGTAGTGCCCATACTGTTACCACTGACAGAGAATGAAAACAAAGAATTCTGTATTTACTATGGATTTGACAAAACGTTTGGTTTACAAGTCTCAAGGGAGCTATGAGTGCCCTTTCTAAGTGCAATTTTGCACAAGTGCACTGAAGATAACCTCTTCTGGAAAATAACTGTTTGGGCAGCTGGAATTTACTATGATGTCATCAGGAAACTACTGTTACAATAATCCACCCATAATGGCAAAAACAGTTCCTGCAACATTCATGTAATATAAAGCATCCTGCAACACATCAGTCTACTTCAGCAGGTGCAGCTTCTAAAAAGCTGAAAAATAAAACACCAGTCCTGTTATTAATATGACCTTTTTTAGTGTGTGTGCGTATGACTAAACAATCTGATTTTAATCTTCTGGTTTTTTTAAGCAGAACAAGACAACCACTTCAGTAATGCTACTTTAATATCAAGGGATCATGCAAACACTATAAAGAGCATTCATAAATATTCCACTTCTGTCCCCCACTAAAGAAAAAAAGCTTTTAGTGGAAAGCTGAAATATTAAGAAAACAATATTCCATGTAATATAATTAAAATTTCACTGACTTTAATGAGACTGAATGACTCATATGCTTACAATGATATTTTCATGTAACTGCTCAGTCAATTTGAGGCCATGGTTCAAGCATCCAAATGTGCACACAAAGCTAGTGTACTGATTTATCTAATTGTTTACCTTCCTTATTTATGGTTTTAAAAGCTGCAAGAGTGTTCTGACAGTTCTTTGCTATTAAATATAAATCCTGCTCGACAATTACCACAACCATGGCAGGTAAGCCTTGGGATCTGTCCCACAGACTCCTCAGGGAAAGCTCTTGGGAGTTTTGTGGACCTTGTAATACCCCCATGCTTGGAGCTGAGTTCAAACTGTGCTGTCACTCAAAGCAGCAGTGATCCCAGAGAAGAAAATGTATGCTACAAACTCAAAAACAGCTGAGATAAAAATGTCTAATATTCTTTAAAAACATAACAGTAATAATAAAAAGGCAATGCCTTTAAATATCACCTATTTCTCCTTTGTATATCTACAGATTTGATGTAGATATATAAAATAATAATTTCATAATTACAGTTGCATATATAATACTTTCCCCCTGAGATCTTGCTGAGCAGGGTGATGAGAAATGCTTTATCATATGAGCTGGCAATGTCCCTATATTACATAATTCTGGAGCTAGCTTGCACAATTTTTAAGGAAACTTCCGTGTCTGACCATCTGGGAGCCATTCTGGCAGCCACATTCCCAGCACCCCGGACTTGCACTGCTGGGCACAAAGCCCCTTCACAGTGGGTGCCTCACTCTTGGTCCCTGTGCACCCCACACTCACAGTCAGACAGGGTTTGACTCAGCCCTGGGTTTCCCCCAGCAGAGTCCCAGATGTCTTGATCCTTAAAATAATTTAATCATGGTGCAGTAACACAGAAACAGCTCAAGCTGGTGCATCTGGGGAGGGACCCCCAACAAAGGAATTCCCAGGTTTTTTACCCTCCAGGCCTGTGATAGTCTGGGGTCTTTCTGCTGAGCCCTTGGCTCCTGTTGTGTCCCAATGTCCACTCACCAGGCCAGTGCCACAGGTCCCTGTACCCAGCTCACGGCCCCTTGCCTGGGGCTCCCACCCAGGCACAAGCTGCAGCTCCCACTGCAGCTGCACACCCAGTACCTGCTCTAAGTATATTCCTCAACAAAATATCCTCATAGCAGGATAGAAAACTAGATCACTCTCTGTTATATGTTCTATTACATGCCAAAGAAAAAAATAAACCAAAGTCCAATCAATTGGTTTTAGTTTTTAGAATCCTGTGGTGGAAGGTGGTCAGTGGTAATTTCTGTCTGGCTACAAATGTTCATTGATTCTCTCTGTACTGCAAGTCTCCAGACAGTGGCTATGGATGAGTATGGATTATCTAAATCCTCAGATGAAACTGCAAGATGCTACAGATTGAGGATTTTTTTTCATATAAAGGTGAACTTCCTGCTGAAAAAAAAAAAAATCTCAAGACACACTTCTGCTAGCTGTTCCCACAACAAGCCCTAGAAAAGTAAAGAAAAGAGCAGGATGTGGAGATAACTGTTGAACAACAGGGGTTATAGAAAAACAGAACTCCAAGGTACCAACGCCTTCACTCTCAGAGGGCTGCCAAACGTACTTTCAATTGTTTCAGTGCACCAGATAATAATAAGTCCCTCACCATTTTATAAATGTAGCCTGAGATCAGAAAACCACATTTGGCTCTTCAGGGCCACAAGCTGCAACAAGGTTTTATCCAACAATGTCCAGATGTTAAATAAGGGAGAAATGAGGCTGGTCTAGTTAAAATCCTTTTTTCCTTATGAAGGAGTCCTATAATGGATAGCTAATGGCAAGGTACACAGGAATCAACATATCTGTGCTTGTCACACACACAGATCCTTCCTTAGATGTAGATGGAACTGGAAGATATATTTACCTTCCTTGTATTTACAAGGCATAATTCAGCAATTACTTAAAAGTTCAGATACTAGGCATGTTGTTAGACATACTAAAAAAGGACACAAGCAAAGAAAGGTTTTGCAGAATCTGTATTTTTTCAAGATAAACAAATATATTCTAACCCATGGACTCAGAACTGAGTGACAGTCCAAAGGTGCAGAGAAGTAAAACTATGGTTTTGGTTTTCACTGGAGTTTCAAGTATCCACCACTTAGAAGAATTTCCAGATTCCACTTGAGAAAAGGACAATAAAAATAGACCTTTTGCCTCTCCCAGCTACTATTGCATTGCATTTATGAGCCTTTTGAAACTTCTGTGCAGGATGAAAATGCATCATATATGGCATTTCTGAGTTTCAGCATACTCTGGCTGTCCTCAATCAATTTCCAGTCCAATTTGTTTGGTAATTAGGCTGGCTGAAGCAAGAGGTTCTTTCCTGGCCTCCAAAGCCATTTGCAGAGCTGCTGGGAAGTTTCTGATTTCCAATGTGTTGCTCACATGGGACAGGTTGTATAAAAAGAGACAGATTCTAGATGAACTTGTAGAAAAACACTGAACAGTGGGTGATGCCACAGGAACTTATTTAGTAACAGACATTGCCAAAATTTTAGCAAGAGCAGAAGATTCACAGTGAAAAGTGACCCTTGGGAAATCAGTTTGGGCTACTGATGAGATGGCATTATAACTGTCCTGCTGGGCCAAGACAACTGCTGTAGTCAGAAACAGATCCTTTAAAAACACTATCAGAAGCAGAGATAGTGATCTTTTTCCTGGCATGCTGCTGTAATTTCTGGCAATCTGTATCTTCCCAGTCCAAAAGGTGAGTTGTGTTCAACAGCTGGGGAGGTGTATGGGGAAGCAGTAATTTGTCATGTCTCAGGACATGACAAATAGTCACTCGATGTCCAAAGAAGACACAGAAATGTCATCAGGAAGTAGCTTTAAAAACTGAGAAAATGCATTTTTGCATTGTGTTTATCTAAATTGTGGAAGACAGGCATAGGTTGCTTGGAGGCTAAAATTAGAAATTAGGTCAACAGCAGTTAGAATTATGGAGGATACATCCAACTGTCCATGCCATTCATTAAATTATAGCTTTCTTTTGCATCATCTCACTTCATCTCCTCTTCTCTCTGAAGCATTTCATGGAAAGAATTTAATTTCTGCTATCTACCCTCCAGAATGATCAGCTTTGTACAAGAGCTGGCCAAAATTCAAGATATGGCCATAGAGAAAGTACATGAACCTCCATGGTTTTCAGAAATTTTAACACTGTTTGTCTGTTTGACCAGCTGCAAGATTATATTTTCAGATAACAAACACAATAGTTGAATGCTCTTTCCCAAGTATCAATAATTTACTTAAGCCCCTTTATTCTGTATGTTTCTTTTCCTCACTTTGAACTTGGGTGGATACTCCATTAAAATAAAGCAAAACCATGCCCAATCACCACATACGTAGGAACACTGAAAAAAAGAAAGAAAAAGAAAAGAAAACCAAGGTAGTTTTAGAACTCCATTCTAAAAAATAATTTAAAACTAAAGATGCAAAATATGCAAGATAAACAGTGAGCTTACTATACTTTGAATACTGCTTCCAGATGTGAGAAGCTATAGTCAAAGAAATGTGTGCTTTCTAATTTTTTTTTAATATCAGATAATGTTTCTTTGAACTAGCCAGAGTCCACAATCTTTTCCTTTTAATACAGACATGCTAGTATTTATTGCAGCTGCCATGGCAAATCTGGTCTTCTGATTTGTATTATAGCAAGTACATGTGACCCTGCTGATATAAAATAGCTTTTGCTTCCAAATTTTTTCAAGCCCACACGTGACTCCATAGAAGGTATAAAACCATTAATCATTATAATAGTAAAATAAAATGTCGATTTTAGTGATTGTCATTGAGAGGTCAGACCTACAGAAGCATAGTCATTTTCAGTGTTAAAGCCGAGAGAGAGAACACAAAGTCCAGAAAAAAAAATCACCACAACCTCCACAACAAAACCTGTTAATGCCAGCAACTCTGAGATCTGACATACCTGAACACTGTACTTTTAATCCAAGATTTTGGGTAAACTGAAACCAGGCAAAATAACATGAAGAAAAATAATACCATTAAATGGGAGAGTAATTTTAAAAAGTTCTGGAACATCTTCAGTAATTTCCACATTAGAAATTATTTTACCTTTTCTTCCAATGCCACTGCTGTTCTGCATCACTTCCCATTCCTCTCCTACAGAGATTTTAATTCAGTAGTCACAACTGTTTATCTTCATTTATCTTGACTGACAGGTGCTCATAGTGTTATTTAATTGTTCCATGTCCTGCTAAAACAACAGTAAGAACACAGTCTTCAAGAGAACAAAAAACAAAACAACAAAACAAATCCAAGAGATTCTGAGCACTTAGCAATTAATAAAGAGAAGTACTTTATTCACTGTAGCAGCAGAGGTCCATGCTCAATAGGGCTTAAAAGTGGAACAGGACATGAAGCAGTGGAGCCTGGAAGAGCTTAATGAAAGTATAACTCATTAGAGTTCTCAAAGAGACCACGAGAAGGTGAAGGACTTATAGAGAAGAATCTATATAGCTGGGCAAAAAGAAGTTTTTTACTGAGCAAAAAGAGCACTGATTTCTGGTAGGAGTAAGTTGATTCTGTGATAGAGAAAACATAGCCATTGAGGTAGCATGGGATAAAAGGTTCATGTCAATATTTAGCATACTTTCACTGTAACAGCTATCAGAAAACGTTGCCATGTAAAAGCAGTCCAAATGGAAAATAATAGGTGAGCAGGAACATTTACATCAGGAGTCAATAGCTATAGAAGACAGGTGCAGAGCCAGGACAGCACAGGCCACACAGACAAGTGCTAACCCAATTAACTAATTACTGACTGCTAAAAACTATGAGGGGGTAAAGTGAGTTTCTTACTAACAGAAACCATTTTCCATAGCACAGAGGGGTCAGGAGCAGGACAGGGACCACGTCTGAGCCCTTTCTGCAAGAAGCTGAAGGAAACTTAAATTCCCTAAGTTTGGCACCAGCAAATCTCTCCAGGCCTCCAAGAGGAGCTGAGGGAGGGCCCATGAAGGAGCACTTCTCTCAGTGTGAAATACCTGGGCACACTTCTACAACTCACACCTGCCCAGGATTATTTATTCACCAACTTTGTTCTCCTCAGAGCACCACCAAAACATAAAATTTAAACACGCTGTTACATCTACCAGAACACACACAGAGACTTCCAGTCCCAGACCTCAGGTGCCTTCCGCCTGTGCATGGGCTGGATTGCTACCGTGCTGCACATGCTTTGGTGGGGTCTTCAAACCCTGGGAACCATTGGGGGTGTCCCGCACCAGGCAAAGTGTCCTGCACCTGGACAGCGAGTCCCGCACCAGGCCGTGTGTCCCACAGCAGTCCGTGTGTCCGCACCAGTCCGTGTGTCCGCACCAGTCCGTGTGTCCCACAGCAGTCCGTGTGTCCGCACCAGTCCGTGTGTCCCACAGCAGTCCGTGTGTCCCGCACCAGTCCGTGTGTCCCGCACCAGTCCGTGTGTCCGCACCAGTCCGTGTGTCCCGCACCAGTCCGTGTGTCCGCACCAGTCCGTGTGTCCCACAGCAGTCCGTGTGTCCGCACCAGTCCGTGTGTCCGCACCAGGCCGTGTGTCCGCACCAGGCCGTGTGTCCCGCACCAGTCCGTGTGTCCCGCACCAGTCCGTGTGTCCGCACCAGTCCGTGTGTCCGCACCAGTCCGTGTGTCCCACAGCAGTCCGTGTGTCCGCACCAGTCCGTGTGTCCGCACCAGGCCGTGTGTCCGCACCAGGCCGTGTGTCCGCACCAGTCCGTGTGTCCGCACCAGTCCGTGTGTCCCACAGCAGTCCGTGTGTCGCACCAGTCCGTGTGTCCCACAGCAGTCCGTGTGTCCGCACCAGTCCGTGTGTCCCACAGCAGTCCGTGTGTCGCACCAGTCCGTGTGTCCCGCACCAGTCCGTGTGTCCCACAGCAGTCCGTGTGTCCGCACCAGTCCGTGTGTCCCGCACCAGTCCGTGTGTCCGCACCAGTCCGTGTGTCCGCACCAGTCCGTGTGTCCCGCACCAGTCCGTGTGTCCCGCACCAGTCCGTGTGTCCCACAGCAGTCCGTGTGTCCGCACCAGTCCGTGTGTCCCACAGCAGTCCGTGTGTCCGCACCAGGCCAGCGCGTCCCACGCCGCCCGCCACGGTCCCCACAACGGCCCTTTCTCACGGCCCCTTGAACCCGGGCGCACACGCCCCGGGAAAGGAGGGGAACCCAGCCCCCCGCCCCACACACAGACACCTCGGGGCTCCCAGCGCTCCCTCCGGTGTCCCCGCGGGCCGGGTCCTACCTGCCGGCCGTGCCGGGGCCGCGGGGACAGCGGGAGAGCGGCGGGAGAGCGGCGGGAGGCGGCAGCAGCAGAAGCGGCCGCTCGTCGCCCGGCAACGCCGCGGCACCTGGAGCGGCCCCGGGCCCGCCCATCCATCCATCCATCCCCGCACCCATCCATCCGTCCTCCGCTCCGCACCGCCCCGCGGCAGCACGGGGAGAGACCCAGAGTCTCCCGAGACAGGAAGGGCTCACGGCTGGGAATAGCAGCGGGAAAACAGCGGGAGCAAAACGGGGTGGGCACCGTACTGAGGACAGGAATGGGGCGGGAAAGGCAGCAGGACTCTAGGTGGGATTTGGGTGACACACGGCTGAAGGGGGACATCTCTGTTCCACGCGTCCAAAACCTTTGCTGGCCGATGGGAAACTAATGACATCATCATGCACAAAGGTGATCCCACATGCCTGCAAAAGAAAAAAAAATGCAGCCTGTGGCAGATAGGAAGGCTGGTTTCACCAAATGATTTTGCATTTAAAACCCCCCCAAAACCAAGAAAACAACCAACTAAAACCCAAACAGATTAAAAGATTAAATTTCCAGACGAGAGTTGACAAAAGATTAGACACGTAAGAATGAAGTTTATCATAATCTGGATCCAAGAGATGTGGTTCAACTTTTTTTGGTGACATCATCAAACATCTCAGTGCAAGACTGAAACCCTAGTGCAGCTCTTACCATTCTTACTCACACTTAGGAGGTATCTACATTTCCACCCTGCAATAATGTGATTCATAAATCAGGCACCTAGGAAGATGTGATTGGATGCTCAGTGGTCCCACATGAAAAGCCTGATTTTTCAAGGGTTTGCATTCAGGATTTTCTTGGGAGCAGCCCTTAGCAGTGTTTCTCTCGGAGGCAGGAAGGCACAGAGTACTACCTGCCATCCAGAAGAGGCTGAGGTTTTGACTACACTACTGGTATGCAACTCACCCCCTCACACCTTCTTTGTGAAGATGTGGGAGAGCAGCAGCTGCTGGTGGATTGCATCAGCATTTCCTCTATAACTACATTCAATTTACTCTAGGGTTTGGAAAACACTTAGACCACAGGTCAGGAAATGTGTTGACTCCCCTCTTGCAGGGTCTGACGGTCAATTAACATCAGAGAGAATCACCAGGGGCCTGATTTTCCAAGGTGATGAGCACACTCAGCTCCACCTGGTGTCATTGCAATCCAGCTGCCCATCTTCACAGGAAGGAAGGCAATGGGCCTTGACGTGCTCCAGGAAGGTAGTGTGACCCAGTGAAAACAATACTGAATCAAGCATCTGCCCCTGGAATTTTATTCCAAATTCTGCCATTTTTTTTTCCAAGTAACTAGCTCAAATCACCTTGACTCAGTTTCCCAACACATGCCTTCTTGGGACATGCTTCCCAAAGATTATCTGTGGAGCACCTGTTTTGTGTCTGCCCACATCCGCATGGTAGTTTTCTTCTTTTTTTTTGTTTTGCTGGAAATAATCTACTTATGATCAACGCAGTCTGAACTACTTGAAACCAATCGAAGAAATGCATCTTTCCATCACTGAGGAAGAGAAAATTCTGGCACAATTTCAGGGTAGATACAGAAGCTTTATGTCTCTTTATTCTGAGTTACTGTAATTGTGCTGGCACCATTCCCAGAGCTGAGCTAAGGTCAGTGAGAAATCTGTAAATTAATAACTATGGAGCTGATGTGATCTCTATCCAGGAACCATGTTGAACATTCATGAAGCTTTATAGGAAAGAAAAGTTATGTTTCAGTTTATCCAAGAAAGTTTTAGAATCTTACTATTGACAATGAGCATATCTTGGACCTACTTGGAGACAGTGGACCTGATTCTGATCTCACCTTCAGAGGAACTCCACAAAATGCATTACTCTGAATTAATTCCAATGGTGTTACCCAAATGAACAAGAATTGGTGAAACCTACTCTGAAAGCCAAGCCTAGACAAACATGCTTTTCCTTTGGGAGTCCTATTTTACAAGAAGAGGTTTGTTTGTTCCGGTTTTACTCAGTCACAAGCAATATCCAATCAATCCAGTCTGTAATTAATATTATTGATCAACAGATAATCGCTGCTGCTACTTGCATAATTAACATTTAAGAATTTCATTGTCCTACAATGCAGAAACACAGAACCAAAGGGGACTTTCGGGTCAGAGGAAAGTTTTCTACTATTGCACATAACCCATCAGAGTAATTTAGATACGTATCAGTGTCTCCCCTCTTCTGAAAGATTGTTCAAAGGGTCTCTGAAGATAGCTCCCCTTGCAGCCTGATCTCTTACCCTCATTAGTAAGCCCAGTAATCACCTTTTTCTTGTGAGAATCCCTTTTCTAGCACAACTAACAATTTCATAGAATCATAGAATAATTTGAGTTGGAAGGGACCTTTTAAAGGTCATCTGGTTCAAGTAGGTAGTACAGAAGAAGGATATTCATCTCCATTTTATACAAAAAGACAAAAATTGAAACTAATCTGAGATTAAGTTTAGAACTTCTTCTGCGGTACTGCCACACCCACCCAGACTGCATTTCTGCTAGAAAATTTTCCCATCTTCCTGTATTGCATGATAAGCAGAACACTGACAACTTTGGTAATTCTTCTATTGGTAAAGAACTAGCAGCTACTGTAGCATTTTCAAAAAAAATCAGCTCGGGTCTGCAGAAACAGCTTTGAAGTCTCGACTGTGGCATTAACCTCATCATTTCATGTAATTGAAGTCACTGTGTTCAGGAGATGATGTAAGAACAGTTTCGACCACAGCAGGTGTTTAGAAGTTCATCCTCAGAAGCAATGAATGAGGCTGAGAGGGAAAAACAACTGATCCAAAGATCTGGAGGATGACAGGATTCTGCCAATTGAATTTATTTTTCTTTGCTGCACCTGGCATGAAAAGAAAGGGCAATGAGAGAATCCAGTTAATTCTCTGATTCAATGAATCTGGGCATTTGTTTTTGCTCCCTTTCACAGACTTATGTGAATTCATAAACTGCAATCAGAAAGGAAAGCTTCGTCAGGAAACATTTGGCATTTTGTACAAAGCTGTATCTTTTCAAACTGAACTAGACCTGGAAAAACTTTTGATAACAGTTTTCATAGAGTATTTTAACTCATGCTGAAAGAAGGGCATTCATAGTTTTATGTTGCCCTTGTTTCTATAAACAAACGAACCAAACTACTGATGTCACCAAAATCGCACAGAAACTGTGTGTGGCCTTTGAAGGTGACCACACACTTCCGAGGTCCTGAGCCAGTGCTGAGTGACAGAACCTGTCTCTTCTCACTGCTGCATGCTCGCTCAAGAAAAGTGAACACCCTCCTTGGTACATTTTTGGGGTACTAGAAGGCAATAAAAACACAAAGGGTACCTTGTCATGGTGTAGGGTCTCATAGGGAAAAGGCAAGCTTAAGACAGGCTTCAATTGTGTTGGGATATCTCTTTAGCTTAAACACTGACTCCGATCTGCTGGGAGGGAAGAACTCTGGTGGGATCCCATTCACTTTCAAGCCATACCCGGTGCAGATGCTGCACCAGAGGGATCTTTCCTTCCTTTGCACTATTGCTTTAGAATGACCAAGAGATTCTGCTCAGAAGTAGTTGCATTACTGTGCAGTCAAGATGATTGATTGGGATGACAGACATGGGGTAGTAATGGTGAGATAGGGCACTGTACTAATATTTGACCCTCTGAGCCAGAACTGCCTAATTCCAGAAGGGCTTATTTCCTATTTCTGCCTTAATTATAATGAAAAGTTGTAAATAAAAAGATCAGTGAATGTAATATTTTTCTCCCTTTACATTTTTACAGGAAAAAGGAAACAAAAGCTTTTTATCTGAAAAAATACTGAGAGCCAGAAAAGTATGCTTATACTCCCTTGTTTATAAAATTCCTGACTCAAGATGAATCAATGGTAACTCGAAATGCTTGCGTAAAAATTATTATTGTTTTGTGCCTCTGTTCAAGACCCTCTACCTTTCTCAGTTTATTTTGGGTCAAACTATTTCCTGGTTTTAGAAAGCTCAAGGATGCTGTCTGCACACATGTGCTTTTCCAGTGTATGGTATCCTGTCCCAGAGTATGAGGCAAGTCCAAAGCTTCTCTTCAGCTTCCAGATGGTAATTTTTACCAAAAAACTGGTAGATACAAAACCCAATGTTCTTACAACTCCAGTACCACTACGGGGCTTCATTCAGTTTAGGTGTATCACTGTGCTTGTTGTGGCAGGAATCCTCTGCAAGAGAAAGTCTTACTGAGAAACCTTAAAAATGGCAGGCTTAAAATCAAAATATAAAAGGAAGAGCACTGGCTGCAGGATTAATGCTCCTGGGACACAAAATGATATTTATAATCCACACCTGGACCACATTGTTGGTGGTCCTTGCACTTCTTCTGGGATGAATTCCATGGTCAATGATTGAGTTACGACTTTGTTTTCAACATCAAACTAAGGGGAAAATGAATTGATGTTGGAAAGGAGTTACAGTCAGCAACTCTTTCTCCACAGTTTTCAGGAGCAACATTTGTTTTTTCATCACTTGCTGCATTGTAAAGGAACCTGTGGCCTCACTGTGCTTTTTTGGTTTGTTTTTCCAAGCAGGACTTAGCTGTGAAATTCATCTAGTTGTCTTCAGACAGGGGAAACAGCAGCTTTCCAATGTGTACCTGCTTTTTTGTGCCAATGTAAAGTCACCATAAAATGTTACCAAATCAGAAAGGGGTTGTTATTTTTCACTTCCCATCAGTGTGACAACCTATGATGTGACGCAGTGGAGAAATTGGGGCTTAAAAAAATTTTAATCAGGTCAAAGCACCAGTTTGCATGCCATTACACCACTAGTTTGCATGCACTTTGCACAGTTCAAAGCTTATTCTGAATGCAACTCATGTACACCGGGGCTTTCAGCCATCACAGCAACAACACCACTGTGAGCCATGTACAGACAACAGCTCTGGCAAAAATCCTCAGCAAATCCCTGTCCTGCAGGGCAAGAAATAAGGTGGCTGGTGTGCAGTCTGCAGATGTGGAGGGAGGAGATCAGCAGGTAGATAAATGGGGCCAGCAGTTCTGCGGACTGGAACAAACACTGTATACCCCATGCATGCCTGTGCTCGCCGTGTTATCCTAGGGCCAGCACCTGTAGCCTGGAAGACACAGCTCCCTGTCCTAACATCCTAAGAGCCAAAGTCCTCCTTTTGCACCAAGTTCCCTGCCCATCCCCAGAGTTGTTTCAGCTCCACAGTCTACGAGGTGATTTGTGCTTCCTTCTGGCTCAGCATCAGTGAATGAACTGAGCAAAGGCAAAAATGGTCCTCTCTGCTCTAAGGAACCCTTGACCCTACACATCTGCTTCTGCTGCAGGCAGCCTGGAGCCCAGTTCAGAGAATACTATGCAGGAATGAAAGGTGATGCAACACACCACCATACCATACTGGGATTTTATCTAGAATTTAAGCAGCTAGGGTTGCCTTTTCCCATGGATAGCCTCTTTGGAATGCCTTGGGACTCATCTGTATTTGGATCACTGCCATGTATAACTTCCTCTAGACTACCTAGAAGGAACCCCTTCTACATCCTTATAGAGAATGAAGAATGTTTCCCAGTCCCCAAAATGACAGTAGAGAGCTGATTTCTAGGCATTCTCTTTACAGCCTTGGCTCCAATTCTGCATAATGTGTGTATAGAAAAGGGGTTGTGTACTTACATCCCAGCAGCTAAGTTAGATTAGTGACAAGAAAAGATGTGTTATTCGTATGCTTCTGTATGTTTTATGCACTGTCTAGAAGTTTCAGTAAAAATTCAGCTTTATTACCTAACTCAGCATGCTGGCTGAGACCCAGACAGATACTCAGGTAGTGTTTCCAAGTGTTGAAAACCATAAAATACATCCCAGTCCACACAAATCTCACACCTACCTCAAAACCCTTGCTTGACAGTTTTCAAGGCTGGATCTGTCAGCAGCCTCACTGTCTGTACTGGTGACAGTACACAGCAGTGAGCATGGCATGTTGTCTTCCACAGGGGACTTCAGTTGTGTTTGTAGGCCAGCTCTTTGGCCATGAAAACCTGCACTTTATCACTGCTCTTTGGCCTGAATGCCTGCACTTTTGGCTAAGCTCTCCATCCTCTTTTCTTGAAGCACCTTAGAAGAGACCCTGGGTTAACCCTTATACTGGTTGAACAGAAGCTCCTAGTGCCTGAGCTGGGTGGTGGGCATATGGTTGAACAAATCCCTTCAGAAGAAGACAGAAATTCAGAGTGGGAATCCTCCCATGTCCACAAACTACTGTCATCTGTAGGAGCCAGGGAGCTGCTGTAGTACTGTGACTCACCTTCATTCACTTCCTTCACAGTCTGAGCAAAGACCTTTCATTCCTAGACTTCCCCACTGTTAGAAATGAAGATGGACTTTTGACAAAGTGAAGTGTGTAGCCCCCAACATTCCAACATCACCACTGGCACAACCTGTCTTCCTTGGAATACACACAAGCTTCCCCTATCCTGCCTTCCTATGTCGTGCTGTGGATGTACTAACACAGATCATTCCAAGTAATCTTGTGTACCAAACACTGGCACCTGGCTAATATCTAAGTTACCAGTTGATTGCTCCCTGCAGTAGCAGATCAAGTTGCAAGTTGAGCTGGTGGTAAAAATACCTTTCATTCTCCTTAAAAGCCAGTGGGAACACAAGTGTCTAGGACACAACTGTATATTCATTGTTTACTGGTTAACTCCTGGTTTGTGGAAGCAGATTTTCCAGGCATAGATCACAATTTCCTTTTCTAGAGAATTAGGCGGCTGGATGTATGACTACAGCTGTTTGCACAGGTCACTTCTTTCTTCTTTGAGATACTTGCCTCACAACACATGAACAACACACACAGCCCTTGGCAACCTGGAGAGTGAAATACAGAGACCTGGGGGCGTGGGGATGAAGGGGAGGGAAATAAATAACCCCACCATGGGTGTGATCTCAAATATATTGAAGTTAAAGGAAGTGATTTCAACATGCACCATCTACTCTGCAAAGAGGTGCCAAACTAACTCCAAGCTATTGTGCTTTCCAAAACCTCCACAAAGACCATGTTTATAAATTGGTGTTGTGTTGATGACAACCGTTGTGATAACTCCTGGTCAGTAATCATAAAAATAAAATCCTTATTCCAGCAGCGTGCTTGGCTGCAGCAAGAGCTGTACATAGGTACAGGGAATAGGCCTAATGACAAAGCTCTGGATGGAGAGAGAAAGGAGAGGCAATAAATAAGATGCAGGAATTAGCCTGAGGAATATTTCAACCCTGGTTCTGTAAATATCACAAGTAAGGAAAGAGAGGAGGAATTATCTCCAATTTGGACATAGCAAAACCTGAGTACCTTTCATCCAGCAAATTTGTAACACTGTTTATGAAGGAATTTTATATCATTTTTCCTGCTGCATCAGGAAATGTTGCTTCAGCCCAACGATTTAAAATACCTCTGCCATGTGGAGATGAGCAGGTGACTCAGGACAAGCATGCAGACCTCAGCTTGGCCCTTGGATAGGTGCTGTCATATCACAGTACATTTGTGAAATCAACAGCCACAATATGCTTCTGGAAGAAAGCACGCCAGGCAGAGGGCAGATCTGCTTGCACAGTCAGTGCACCCAGCATTACAGCCTGTGCTGCCATCCAGACCATCTACAGGTACCAACCATCCACGAGCAGAGCAGCTCAAGGAGCTGGGACATCCCTCAGGATGGGCTCAGGATGGGACGTGCTGCTTGCTGCTGTACTAAAGCCAGCTGAATGACGCCTCAGAACAAGGTGCAATTTTTGTGTCAACAATGGAATCATTAATGAATGCGTCTGCAGGCTTCAGACCAAATCCCTTTCTTGGAACAATGCAAAGGGAGTTAAAGGGGTATTTTTTGTTGAGCCTAAGGCTGAGCTCCCCTGCTCCAGACTGCAGCACACAGACAGTGGTAAGTGCGTGCGGACAGACAGGACTTTGCTCTCTAAACCAGGCTGGCTCCTTGCCCAAGCTTCAAATGCAGCCTGGGAGGATTTGACTCCAGACAATTTGATGGATACTGTGTGGGTGCTGGAGGCAAGAGAAGCCAAGAAAATGAAATATCTGTCTGTCAGTTGCTCTGTTTCCTGAGATATTTAATACAAATCCTTCACTTCTGTAAATGCACTCTGCATGCCGCTATAGGTAGGGTGTGGTTCTAAGTGTGATACTATGAGAAAAGCGTGCAATACAGGGACCAAAACTGGAGAGTGTTTAATCTACAGGCAGCATTCCTTACACATGGTAATAACATCCACATGATAAATTCATTTATTTCTGCAAACGGGTCATAAATTACACGTCAGCACAGTAATCCCCATTTATCCCATTCTTTGACCTCCACTGCAATATGCCTATTGAGTCTTTTCTACCTGCACTCCTTTTAACTTTATCAAGTGCCTTAAGCCCTCTGAATTTTGATCAACAATTGCCAACAACTGCAGTGATTAAACTGAAGCCTGAACCATCTCCATTACTGAAAATTCACCACTTGTCTTTTCTGCAAATCCCATTTCAACAGCATTCCTCTCCTCTTCTCCCTTGTCTGGGTCTGACAGAAAAAAAATATGCAGGACCATTTCCCAGGGTTAATTTTTAATAGTATTCTCACTGCTGCAGCAGATGAAGTCATTTATTATCCAGCAGGCAGCATGCTAACATGCTAGGCAATGGCAAATGCTGAAGGAGGTGACTCAGGCATAAGCAATCAGGCAGAGTTGTGCATTCCCACCTGCCGGATGGCTCAGCACAAAGAGCCGAGCATGGTGTTTTAGTTTACCCAACACTTGCATCTTCATCCTAGGGACACCTGGATTCCAGCCATGCAGCCAGTGAGGTTTTTGTGCTTCACAGTCATGTGCAAAGCATGTACATAAACAGAGGCCAGCCCTCCCTCTGCCTGGGCACTCTTTTCCTCTAAGAAAAGTGATCATCCCTGCTGCAGGAACGTGTCAGCCCAGGCAGTTTGGCCCTAAATAACACTTTGTGATCTCAGGCAGACTGGAGCTCAGCCTACCCACCTGTAAAACAGGTTTAATGGTAGTTGGCTTTTTTATAGAAAAGCTGGGAGGATTACTTCATGTCTGAGATCTCTAGATGAGAATTGCTTAGTGGCAGAGAGCAGTTTGAAAGAACAGCTCAAAATTAAGACCAGAGCAGGCTGGCAGCCCAGCGAGCAGGTAGAAATGACTACAGAAGTTGTACTGTTCTTGTCTCATTACCCAAGAGCCTCAGAAAGTCTGGGATGCAGATGATTCACTAACCAGAAAGTGCTTTTGAATTACTTATTAAGTAGGATTCGTGTTGCTTTTACTGCTCTGGGATGCACAAGGTTGGGCTGCAGAATCCCTTTTGCCATCTCCTCAGAGTGAAATGTGGTGGTAATGTAGGTTTCACTCACCCATGTATCTATCATAGTTGTATTTTCGCCTCCACAGAGTAGACCAAAGGCCACTGAAGAAGTACATGAATCTTCCCTGTGACCTGCAGTAGGCTTTGGATCAGACCTCAGCAAGAACATGCAGCTAAACATGCTACAACAAGTTCACTGGCATGTGCTGATCTGCAGGAAAGCTGGCCTGAGTGTGCTCCTGAAAACCAGGAAGATCTTGACTAAGGAGGCAGCAGCTTCCTGCTTAGTGCTCACTGGAGCACACCAGTGGTGTTTAAATGGGGAAACAGAACCCCAGCTCTGAAAACAGCTCTAAACCCATTCCCTCCCCTGTGCACTGTCCCAGAGAAGCCAGAGGGAGTGTATTGTTTTACTCTTAATTCACTTTGTGATCATGTAAGTTCCCCAAATCCCACTGCCAGTAAGCTCCAGTGATTAAACAGCTCACTGAAGGGAAAATACAGCTAATACCTTCTACCCCCATCAAAGCATATTGCTAATGAGAACTGAGAAATCACTAAGTGTTAATACAACATCTGTAGATTAACACAAGCTATGATAGTCACTGGCTGAAATTCCATCAATCACTTGGATTCATGTAACATTTGTGATCAGTGTTTTTGTACGTTAACCTCAGTATTTCCCCAACTGAAGGCTGCTGACTGAAAGTGGGAAACATAAAGTCATGAGTCTGAAACCAGAGAAGAAATTTGCAATATGTTGCTTTGGGCATCTCAGCTTAGGAATCTTGCAGGAGGTCTGACTTCTGAAATGTTTAGCGTTGGCCCTCTGAAAGCCCTCAGAGCATCTGGGTGATTTGCACACACACACACACACACACACACACTCACACCAATGCTGAGCTCTGCCTGAAAACATCTGCCTGAGAAGTTACTTAGAAACATGCAATGGACCTGCCTCAGACCTGCAGGGTGCGAGTGACTGCAGGTCCTGTTCTGCTTTTCACCTTCCCTGATGGAGAAGCAGCAGAAGAAAGAGGGTGTGGTCTTTATGGCTTCAGTGTGGGAAAGTTCGGTAATAAGGAAAGGGGTAACTGCCAGCAAGAAGAGAATCTGTGTGAAATAGGTGTAGAAATACTCTGGAGAGGCCATCTCATCTCTGAATGGATGATTTCTAGCCCTGTGCTGCTCTTGAAGCCATTTGTATGGGAGGACTATGCCCTCACCTTTAATAGGGATCTCTTAGGACAGCCTAAACAGGATAGTGACACAACAGCAGAGCCTAACTGCCAAGGAAACCTTCCAATATGTAACCTGGATCTCACTTGATATGGGAATACTGCTACCACCAGAAACTCCCAGGGAGCTCTATAACTCAGGATCTTTAGCTCTGACTATGAACAGCTGCACTGAAGGACAGAGTACACCTTTGCTATAAATAACGTCAAGGCTGAGGTCACCCATGGACTTGGTTACTGCAGCAGCATGTATTTGAGGTAATCACAGAAAGGGATGAAGGGGGAGCTGGAAACACTGCACAAGAGCATCAGGAAGAGGCTGCCACAGAGGAAAACAGCTGTCTGTAAGAGAAAGGGACCAGATAAGGAAACTTTGCTAAGGTTGGCTAGGAATAGAGCATACACTGGAGTGTCAAGAGCACTAAGAAGCAGAGAGATGCTGAGAAGGCTGGATTCTATCCTTCTCTCCAGTCTACAGGGTGATTTTTTTTAAATTTTTTTTTCTGCTTCACTTCAGTTTTACTTGCTTGCATAGATAAGAACCAAGGCTCAGGGCATCTCCTTACACTAGAAGGAAAACCAGAATTTAGTGAGGGGCTTAACAGAAGAGAAAAAAAGGCTTAGGAGTTTGAGCATAATGATGAGAAGGAGGGCTGCATGGCAGGGTTAGAGACAATGTGTGGCCAGTATATTAAAAAACAGCCAAAGGAAAAAAAACCAGTAGTTTAACTGGATCAACACAAATGTCTTTAATTCTATCTAGTTCTACCATGTGTGCATGCCTGAATCATGCTGTGCAACACTGCTTTGAAATTTCTGCAAGAAAGAGATGTAGTTAGCAATTGTTCTTTGATGCTGAGGGTAAGAAAATCAGCATTAGCTGATGAAGAAGAAGACTATTTTAAAAAGAATACCAACAATACTAGTGTCTTCTGCAGGAGGACATGTGAGATAGACTGAGATTTCAATACAAACTCATTTGGTACAGAGAGGCCTTGAACTACACAGATAAATCTGTTGCACATCAGTGAATGCAGAAATGATATAGAGCACAAGACATCCCTTAGCAACTCATCCTGCTTCCACTCTGGAAATCTGGCTCCTGCCAGCAAAAGTGACAGATGACCCAGAGCATGGTAAGTGATCCAAACTGTTGCATAAAAAAACCTGGTAGTGTATCAGTTGCAAAGGGTTCAAGCTTTTCCGTAGAGTTTGAAATAGAAAATCACATGAGGACTAAATATCACAAGGGCTTCTTAACAAAAAATAGGGCTTCCAGCTTCCAAAGACCTGAGTTATGGCTGTATGAAGGCAAAAGCCCTCTCTCAGTGGGCAGTGATGTGAAGATCAGGCTCCAAGGGAATGATTGACATTCCATTCAGGCTGACAGCTAACAAAAGCTCCTGTACATATGCCAGTGAGCCACTGCCAGGAAAATCAGTGTGGCTCCCAACTTGCAGATTTCTGCATTACCAGGACTCCTACCATTGTTGACCCTTGCTGATCTATGCTGGCAGGCTCAGCAGAGTGTGGAAAGACCTCACAGGACCTCACCAACCCTGGCAACTTTTGATGAGGTCGGGGCATTTCATGAAAGAATCAGTGTCTTTTCTAAGTAACTCAGGCTCCAGATTCACTGCATGATCAACTACAACTCCCTAGAAAAAGCACGAATAGCCAGAAACAACATTTGTTGGGGGCTGAAGCAAACACCCACAGGAACAAATGGGACACTGCAGAGGTCAGTATGCTTCAGATCAGACTGAAACTAGCAGATTGTAGCAATTGTAGAAAGCCCCACTGCTTGTAAACACCCAGAGATCAAACCTCTCCCCTTCTCATGCCACACAGCAAAATCTGAAGTCCAAGATCCCATTGTCCACTCAAGGCAGAGCCTCATGTTACCAACAATTGCACACTACATCTAGGGAGATGTGATAGCTGTTCATTCCCACAGTCTCTCTACAAGGAGGCTGACTGGGAAATTACCAGTTTTTGGATTATGTCTTGTGTGTGTGTGTGTCTGTGTGTGTGTCCTTGGGTTGTGGAGTTTTTAATAGAAAAAAAAAAAAAATGAATCAGCAGCTGTCTGTATTTTTAAACTATGGAACATTAATCTCTTTCCACTTCCAAGCTCTGATTACAAAGCCTTTCATTTCTGCAATTCCAGAGCATCGTCTTTGCAAGTTTCTATTCTCAGTTCAAAATTGACCAAATCCAACTGTTAGCAAAATTTACTTCAGTCAACAGAAATCTATTCTCTCTCTAGTTTTGATGGAGCTTGGGCCAGGCACCTAGCAAGATGCTGCCTTGCTTATTTCAAAAGAGAAAATCCATCATAAGAAAGATCTTGTCCTGGATCAGATAACCCTCCAGAAGTGACAACTTTGCTCTGTCCACCAAGAATCTTCTGCAACATTTCAAGTGGTTGAAAGAAGCCTGAGCACACTTAGTTTGCAGAATTTAATCCTCTATTCATGCCATTATTTTGAGTATTAAAAACAAAGTGGTCCCATTCACTGCTCGAGTAATCTGAATGATGATATCATGTCTTTGGAGGTGATATATAGAGGAAGATTTTGTTGATTTATTGAGGATTGATTAATTCATTCAGTGTTTTCTTTTGTTACTTGATTATTCCCAGGAGATCTTTCCAGTTCAGTGTCAGTCTCAAAAACCCTTTGCAGCCAGGACTAGGTGGTCTTTTTTTTCAGCAGTTGGACTGCTGCTTCTTAGGTATATCCAAGATTCCCAGGCCCTTAAGATGACAGTACACACTTGTGGCATGTAACACTTGTGATTTCTCGTGGTTATATCTCTCTTGGTACAACCAGCAGTAAGGATAAGCCTGCTGACTTTTCCCAGTCTCTAGGAGACTCTGTTAAATTATAATGTTGAACAGTTTTAGCATGGTTCCTTTGAGATGACTTTTATTTATCTCATGGTTTCTTTGTGTTGCAGGAGACTCAGATTTTTCCCAAGTCTTTTTATAGTCAGTCACTCATAATATAATAATTCATTGTCAAGACTGAACTCTAGCTTTGCATCTCACATAGATTTATCTGATACATTAAGAGTTTCTTTTCAAAGGCTTCTTTCCAAGTCATGCTATTGTCAGGGTTTGTAATCTAGCAGTATTCTCTCTACAATCTCACTAGGAAGCTAGAAGAGAATTGCCCATGAGTCACGAGAATTTTACCTGTGAATTCAGCTAGGCCCCAGGCAGCTCAGAAAGCTGGCCACTGTTTCTCAAGTATTAGTACTATTAGTATGCATGAACAATATAAATTTTAACTGAGTGTTTTTAAAATAGAAGGGGGAGCATACACTTCAGTCCATCACACAGTTGGAGCTGTGTTACTTGTGGCTCACATCAGTAGTCAAGGGATTAAGAAACTTTCAGTTTTTACTTCACTTTTCAAATCTCTCCCACAGAAGACATCCTTTCCAGCTCAAGAACAAAACATAGCCTAGATCCACCCCAGATCTGTAAATGAGTCTATGCTCGGCACAGGGTAGTTCCACTGGCTTCTGTGCACAAACAGCAGTTTTCAAAACTGTCTTCCTCTAAGCTAACAAAACTCAGTTTTTATTTCTTCCCAAAATGGAAAGTATGAGGGTTTCCCCTCTCTGTCCTCAGCTGATTCCATTTGCCATTTCTAAATCCACTAACTCAAGCAAGCTGAGTGGCAATGAGTCTGTCCTTCCCAGAAGCATCCCTGTAAAGAGAATGAGTTTGAAGACAGACTTTGCAAGCCTACTCCATCCTTTGTCCCAGGTAAATAAAAAATACTTACAGATCTGCAGACTTACGTCACTTGAAAAAAAAAAAAAAAAAAAAAAAAGACTGTCAGAGAATGCAAGCCAAATTAATTTCAGGATTGGTTCATCCCTTACTGGCATCTTCAGAGTTGCATCAGCTTGCTGAGGAAATGGATTTGTCTTTGTGTTTCTGAGAATCCAGCCTTGTTTCAATTCTTCTGAACACTTCCTTCTTTCCTTTTGACTGCACTTCAGCTTTGATCCAAGTATCAGATAGGCCCACAAGGCAGATGACTTGCACTGAATCGAACACAAACTTCTACTGACAGGTTCTACTACCTAGATGATGCATGACACACAAGTGAACAAAACTTATAAGGTCTCAGCTTCTTTCCCTGTTACAGTAAAAAAGCACTTTGTAATGATATATATATTTTTTTTCTGTTCCATAAGCTGGTTGCCATGGCAAGTTACTTGTGTTACTCGGTCAGATACCACAAGGAAACAATTTGCATTCCTTAGAAATACAGAATTTTGTAAAAGTTGATTGCTTATCAGTTTGCTTTCTGCCATGACACTATTCCTCCTCTAAGGTCAGGGAGAGATGAGCAAGAAAACATCCCAGTATGAGAAAAGGACTTGCAGGTTTCTTGAGTCTAGTGTATCTGCAGGAGCACTAAATTAAAAAATCATGAAGAATATGGTGCAATGGGGAAGCAAAACTCACAGAGATCTCTGCTTTTTCAGAATGCTCTCAGCAACATTGTTAAAGGGAGCAGAGTGACAGAGCCTTCCTTGCAAACACTTTCCAAGAAAGTTTTGGTTACACAGAAAAAGTGTGCATCCAGGAAAACGGGCTAGGGTGAGCTCAAAAGCCATGGAAAGCAATCTGTATGATTAAAAGTCAGGTGAACTTGTAGATATGGTGACAACAGGAGACCCAGAACAACAATAGCAACTGACATTGCTGATCTACTCTCCGTGTCTGCTGAGAACTGATAAACCCTCCAGTGTATCAAAAAGAACTATGTATCCTTCTGAAGCTAAAAAGTTACTGTTACCTACTTTGCTGATAATTTGATGCTCACAAGAAGACCTCTTCATGTTCTTTCAAGTTTTATACTAAGGAGAAAGAAAGAATTCAACTTAGGTGTTTCTAGTAGACATCACTCCAAAAAAAGACTAATTTTTAAAATGCAGCCTTGATCTGTACCTGATGAGGAAGTTCAGTTGCTCACTAAGCTCTTGGCATGTCTGTATGTCACACAGTGGACAACTAAGTTTATGTCTTAAAACATAAACTCTTAAAATTCTTGTTTAATTACTCTTATAATTCTCCTCTTACAGAAGTTAAAAAGAGAGTGAAAATATCAAGGAGTCAGTTTTGGGTCACAGCACCTACAAAACTCAGTACTGTAGCTTTGCAAACTGAATTTAGAGTGTTAGTACAAAAAGCCATGACAGGATAAGCATGTCTGTGAGTTATGGCCTTCCAATGGCAAGCTACATAGACTTTGGTGAAATTGATCATGAAAAATTTAAGGTATGGGAATTGAAAGTATTTCACCTCCACTGCATTTTGTTTTTAGAGTTTTATTGTAGCAGTAAGGACCTAAGATACTCTCACTCTCCTTTTTATTGCTCAGCATGCCAGTAGACCCAGTATTTGATTAGCCTTCCTTTCCTGTCAAGCAAGGCTTGCAACAGTAAGAGCACTGCAAGCCAGACATTTTCCAAGAATTAAACTCAAGTTTAGAGAAAGGAGGGAATAATCTGATCAGGAAGGACAATTTTTTACAAACAGAATGGGCTGTGACCTCACAAAGCGTAAATTTGTGATCTGACAAAAGTAATGGAGTTACTTTGCTTTGCCACAGTTGAGGATCTAGTCCTAGTATTTTGCCTTTTTATCAAAAAGTAGAAGGGGAAAGAAGACAATTTGAAGCTATTATAACTCTCTGTGCCTTTGCAAGTCTGTGCCATCACCCCTCTGCAACTGTGTGGTTATGACTCACCAATAGGTGATTCCGTCTCTGTCTTCCAGCAGTCTGCAAACAAACAGTCCTCAGGTATCTTACAGCCCGATGTGATCTGGCACTGAAGAATGAGCAAGAGACAGGCAGTTTCAGTCTCCTCTTCTGGTGTTTCTTGGCTCTCGTAGGTCACTGAGAAGCCCAAGAAGCATGAAACTGAGGTTCCCCCATAGCTCTGCCTATTTTACTACTTATTTGGTGCTTGCTTCCTGACAAGTTCTTCTGGGCCAGCTAGGTACCAAAAAACATAAGCCTGTTTTCAGGGAGCTTGAAGAAGGAAGATTTCTGCATGCTCCAGTAGCCTGCCTGCTCGTTAGAAACGGCTAAAACAAGACGAGACAGGTAGCCCGGAGAGGCGGTGCGCGGTGCGTGCGTGTGGCTGCCTGTGGAGAAAGCCATCACCTTTGTGTGTGCTGCTGCTCTGCCCTCGCCTCGCCCGGCAGAGATGCTGGCTTCCCGCGAGCTGCGGCCCTGGCTTCTGCGGAGAACCGAGAGCTCGCTCAGAGTCAGGAGGGCTTGTTAGAAGCAAGGGAAGAGTTTCGAGGTAGGTTAAAGCTTCAGCCTTTTTGTTTGGACCTGTCTGTTTGCGTGCTGGTTTTTGGAAAAGTGCTCTGGCAGGTTTGTTTGTGCTGGTGCAACACGTTTGTGAGACCTGAGAAAACCTGCACAACTCTCTCAACGGGTATCCTTAGAACATGTTTAATCTGCTCTTGCTACAAGCTCTGCAGGGCACGAGCTTTCTTTTTATTATGTGTCAAACATAGTATCTAGAACAATGGTTTTTAGATCGATTTTCAGATTACTAGATACTTTTCTAATGGAAACAATAAATTGTGAAAGTGTGTTTGAAACATATGTCGAAGTGCTTTTCTATTACCAGAAGCATGTACTTTATTTGACATCATATTCTGCATCAAAGCTTGCTTTCTTCTGCAAGCTGCTGGATAATACAGTGACTATGCAATCCACTATGTAGTTTCCAAACAGTAATAGTGGAATCACGGTGCCCAAGAGTAGAAAATGTCTGGTGTACTGTGACAGAATGGGAGGCACTGCATTGACAGACCCGATTTCAGGACGTGAAGCTTGAATCCATCAATATTTTCTAGCTCTGCTTCAGCGGCGCTCCTTGTGGGACCCAAATAGGATCAGACAAGACCCTTTCGACACGCTTGGACCTTCATCTGAAATTGCAATAATTCTACTCAGACAGTGCATATATCTGCTGATGAGCCTAACTGAACCCCATCTGCCTTACACAGACTCAATTCAGGTGTCTTTTCTTTTGTGGCCTTAATTGCACTTGAATAATTTGGAGTCATCTATTTTTCTAGGCATTTTCAGGGGCCAGATAAATGCACCCTGTGAGCCGAGTTTAGCGCATCACCTTATCAGGCAGGACCGTGACTGGCAATCACCGCTGCATGTCAGGGGTCTGTGGTCCTCCTTCCTTCCCAGAACGCCTCCGAGGGGCGCCGACAAAGGCAGCGCAGCCCCGGGCAGTCCCGCAGGGAAGGGCGGGCTGCGGGAGCGGCGGCCGCCAGGCCTTCCCCTCCCCTCGGCTGCGGGGCGCTGCTGCGGAGGGGCGGCCGCGGGGCGGGAGGCGCAGGCGGGTCCCCGAGAAGAAAGGGCGCGATCCCGGAGGCTCCCGGGGCGCGGGCGGCGGCAGCAGGGTCACCCGCCGGGGCGAGGCAGCGCCCGGCCGGCCCCCCTCGGCCGCCGCCGCCCCCCAGGGACCGCCCGCGGCCGGGCCGCGGCGGGCGGGCTGGCGGTGATTGACGGGCGGCGCGGCCCACCCGGAGGGCGGAGGCGGCGGGGACCGCCAATCGGGGGCGGCGGGCGGCGCGGCGCGGAGCGGAGCGGCGGGAGGGCGGGGCGCGGGCTGGGCGTGTGCCGCGGCCGCCGGCGGGGCGCGCTCCGCTCCGCTCCCGCTCTCCCCGCACGCACATTGTCCGGGCGCGGCGGCGGCACAGCGCCCCGGCGCCCCGTGCCAATGCGGGGCGGGCGCGGCACGCCGGGGCGCCTCCACCACCGCGGTGGAAACTTCCCCTCGCCGCCGGGCCGACGCGCGGCTGAAGCCCCCGGCGGGGAGGAGCGGAGCGGGTTTCGCCCGCCTGGGGGCGCCTCGTCTAGTTTGGTTTTTTCCTACGTTGGAAAGGCAAAAGCGAATAATACTATTACCCGGCTTTAAACTTCCGCGCCCCGCTCTCCAGGACGCATCCCGCCCGGCGGGGCGGACGAGCCGGTGAGTGACCGCCGGGAGCGGGCTGGCGCTGGGTCGCGGTGGGTGGGACGCGCCGTCGCGCAGGGGCAGCGCCCACCGGCTCGGCGGGGACGGGTCGGCAGCGCCGGCGCCACCTGTTAGCGGGGCTCTTCGCCCGGCGCCAAGTTCGTACCCCCGCCGTGCCCGGGGCGCCGGGGAAAGGGACGGACCCTCGGCCGGTGGGCGGCGGCGGGGCGCGGGGTGTTGGGGGCGGTGGCGGCCACCCACCTGCTCGGCTGGCCGCGCCATGACTCTGCTGCCTTGGCGCTGCCTGCCGACCCAAGCCCCGGCAGGCCGCCGGGGTGGGAGAGTGGTGGGGTACCACCGAGCCACAGCCTCTGTACCCTCTTTGCCCTCCATTCTCTCTGCCCTCCATCCCCTGCCCTCCTTCTGCACCCGCTGTGCACTCCTTCTGTCCTCCCCCTCCCAAGCTGCAGCCCTTTTTCTTGATCCCTCTTGCTGTCCCGCTCCCCTCCATTATCCCTTAGCTGCAGCCGTGCTCACCTCCTCTTCCTCGCACCCCCGGTTTGCAGCCCACTGCACCCGTCTTCCCTCATCCCCGTGCATGCCTCACAGTGCTCGTGTGACGCTTTGAAGGGGGAGCGCCGGGCTCCCCACTCTTTGCCAAAGCAGGTGCCTGCTGGGCGCTGACACCCCGCAGGGCAGACCAGCTCCGCGGAGGGGGCAGGCAGGTGGCGGAGGCGCAGGTATTTGTGTGCATCTGTGAGCAAGTGAGCGAGGTCCTCCGTTCTGTGAGCATGCGGCTCTGCGGAGCTGGTGACACCTCCCTCCCTGGTAGGGACGCTCGCCGCCGGGGCTCTGCGGCGTGCCGAGGCTGCCTGCGCCCTGCTGCCCTGCAAAGGGGGCCGGGGCTGCAACGACTTCACCCCACCTGAAGGTGCATCTGATGGCTCGCTTGGCCCATAGAGGTCCTGACTGGGAATGTGTTTTAAATTGCCTCGAGCAGTGGAGCGTGCCTGGAGACAAAAGAGACGATGAGAAGTCAGAGTGGACTGGCGAACTCTGGAGCTGCTGGAGAAATGCTTAGGACAGCTGGAAACAGGACTGTGCAGCAGGAATGGCTTGTTAAGCCATTGCATGGCAAGTCAAGCCACTGATTATTTCGGTGTCCTGAGTTGGATGGTCATATCTCTTGTAGCCTGTGACGTGCAAGTTGCTCCTGGGTAGGTCTTTGAAATACAGAAAGGGTAGGAACTCCTGGTGAGGCTGTATAATGATGTACTTGAGTCTGGTTGGCATGGGTAAGATGTGCAGCTTGGAGCAGGAACTGGGTTTGAATGGAGGAAAGCACATGAGGTTTGGTGTGGGCTCAGCTGAAGAGTTGCTGTAGTCAGAATTGCTGATGATCCTTCACAGCTCTGAAATGTTTTAATTCTACAGCTGGTGATTTGTGTGATTTTCCCAAGTGTTTTTAAGATGGCCATGACTGAATCCACGTGCATTCCTCCCCTGTGTGTCTGGTCCTTCCCTTCTCCTCGTAAAACGTTTTTCCTGTGTGATTAATAATGTGCCAACTGCTTCATTTCAGCACTGGGGAAGCTGATGCTGATTGATTTCCCCGTTCAGTCTTCTCAGTGGGTCTGGAAGCTGATGGGTGTTATCACTGCAGAAAAGTCTGCTTTTGGGTGGGAGCTGTCAGCATGTCTTTTTTTTATCTCAGCGAACTTCTTACTTCTTTTAATTAAAAAGAGATGAAGTATGCATGGTAATACCCTTCATGTTTACATAAAAATGATCTTGTAATGAGCAATAATTATCTCAGTTTGGGATATTGCTGAGATATTTAAACAGGACTTATGACCCGAGGGACACTTTTCCGGCCCCAGGGAGTTGCCCTTGTTGTGGTTCTCTCCTGTGGCGAGTTTGATTCTTGGCTGCTGCCAGTGGTAAAGGTAGAACAGCAGTGGGAGTAGCCTTGTGTTCCTCTGATGTCAGCCTAGAAAGCCATGGCCACAGCTTCCTTATTGAGCCTGGTTCTGCTTCCAAGGGCTCCCTGTCAGCTCTGCCATTACGTGTGTGGAGATGCTCTGCCTTTGATGGCTTTCACCCCATGGTCTGAGGATTCTCAAGGGGACCTTGCTGTTGTCTTGGGGGATGGGGAGTAAAAACAGGCTTAAAAATAATTGCCAATCATCCTTTTTTTTTTTTTTTTTTTTTTTTTTTTTTTCCCGACTCTCCCAGGGAGGTTTGGAGAAGGCTGCTGATAATGTGGGAAACTTTTCCCTGTGAGAGTAGAGATCCTGAGACATCCTTGTCCATCTTTCACCTGACTTCCCTTCCCTTTAAGAGGAGCAAAGCTCAGTTCAAAAATAAATTTGCTTCTAGTCTGGATATGGCTCCCACTGCCTTCCCTCCTGCTGCCAGTGCACCCTGTATTTACTTTTCTATTAGGCTGTCCTTGGAGCTTACCAGGTTTTCTTGGGGTGAAAAGCCTTTATGGAGTAGAAAAGTTGAATATTGGGAAAACATTCAACAAAATAAAATCAAGAGAAAAAGAACTGCCTACAGTGAGTGGTTCCTTGTGGGAGGGTGGTGATTCTCTTCTGTCTCTCAAGATGAGTTATACAGTACACTGAATTTTTGTCAGTCTAGGAGAAGCAAAATGGTTGTGCTTCAAGTAGTCTTTAATTGTAATTTATTCCCAGCTTTCTATTTTAACATTTTTGAACCGTAAACTTAGAACCAGAGCTTATTAAGCAGCAGATAAAAATGTTGAATATATTTGAATTTTACTTGTATTAACCTAATAATATATTTATGACATCATATTTGATCAGCTCTATACCTGGCTGAAGACCACAAAAGAGTGTTAATCAAACAAATTATTTGACAAATATGGATGAGATTAAATAAATTATCTATTTGCCAACTGCTGTTCAAGTGATCTGCCGTGGCATGTTCCTCATTCTCTTATCTTTCCCTTCCAGTTTTCATTCCATTTTTGCATGGTTTATCTTTTCCTGAACTTTCTGGGTATCTGTTTCATTTATCTCTTTTGTGTCATGGTTTTCCTTCCATTCTTCTGCCTCTTTCTTGAGAAAGAGGTACCCTTTCCATGCTTTTGAGTCTAAATTAGGCTTTTTTCCTTTTTCTCAACCTTCCTGGTGGAGTTTTTTATCAAGCATTTCATAGCCAGCTCAACAAAATCTGGTATGTGTTTAAACCCATAAAAATGTAAAAGTGAACCCAGACTGTGTGTATGAAGATGTTTGCTTGGTGGCAATGCTTCTTTCCTCCTCATGTTTTCTGCCTGTTGCAGGAAGGATATTCCTGCAGTTCTGGAGGTTTTTCCCCACACCTCATTTTTGCTTGTGTTCTCTTTATGCCTCTTTCAAAAGCGAATTTGACTTTGTACCTTAAGAAAGCAACCAGGATCAAATGGCAGCCCTTGTGTTGTTCCTGGTTGTGTATCTGCATGCCACCTGCTTCCATCTGCTGTCTGACCAAACTCAGCATTCCTGCCAGACATCAGGTTCCTCCTAGCATCATCCTTCCTCCCCACTGGGTTTACAGCCAGGAGGTCCCTTTCAGTAGGGCGAAAGGAACAAGTGCTCTGGACATTTTCTGGTTTACCTATTACTTGCAGAGTCTGTATGAAATTCAGGTTGATGAGGGTAGGTGGCAAGGGGTGAACAAGTCATTGTGCAGGTTATAGTGCATGACTGAGCAGTCACAATATTCAACTTTGATCTAGTATTCAAAAATGAAAGTCCCTTTAAAAATGACGTTTCTGTTATAAAGAAGATTTGATTTGTTTTGGGGTTTGTTTTTTGTTTTACCCCTGGATGAAATCTAGGAGTGGGGAGGATAATTCAAAAACAATGAAAGCAATAGAAAACCTTGTCTTTCAGAGGAGGAAATTTGCTCTGCCTTGGCAATAAAGCTCAGGCAGTCCAGAGGGGTGTGATGGGAGTGCTCAGAGTGCGTGATTCGCCTCCGCTGATGGTTGCAGTGATGTTGCAGCAGTGCATGAGCTAAGCTGTGTATGTCATAGCTGTCTGCTTGAAGTACTGGGAGTTGTGCCACGATGCTCCCTTGTACCCTGAAGGAAAGGTCTGTGCTGTACTGAAGTGAGCAGTTCCACCTCTCCTCTGGCTTCCGTGGGGGTTTGGGTAACACTCGGGTGCACTGATACAGTGAGCAATCCAGGCGGCACGTTGTTGCAAAGCAGAATTGATTGGGGAGGATGGAGCCAAGAGGAATATTCTTTTGCAGTTAATTATTTACTGCAGGGAGAGAGAGAAGCTGATGATGTTTGGTTTATAATTACAGATATCCAGAGGTAAATACTTCAGGATGATCTGGTTTATTCAGTGTGTTCCTACCTATTTCTCTATAATGTGGGACCAGCACTGTTTGATGACCAGCTCAGTAAAACCAAAACCCCATTATCAACTTCTCACCAGTGCAATATGGTTCTGTAGCTTCCTGTGTGTGGTGCTAACTGACCTGAATGCCTGCAGAGGGAAGAGTCTTTCCATGCTCACTGTCTTAGTGCATGACCTGCTTGTGGTGCCCATCTGACAGTAATGTGGGCTCTTGGAACAGCTGAACTCTGTGCTGAAAGATGACTTTGTGGTTAAAGCCACAGGATTGTGAACTGGGCAGTCCTGACCCCTATCTGGCCTTGGATAAGCTGGTTGCTTATCTCACTGGACTTTTCTTTAGGAGGGATACTGACTTAGCAGATAGGCTGGATATTTGCTGGTTATCTGCTAAAGGGGTAGGATGCCCTGGGTGAGGCACTCTGATAATGCAGAGGCAGTGGCAGCCCAGGTACTTATATACTGCTGTGCTGTGGGCCAAACTTTAAGAGGATTTTTCCTTTTGCATAGCTAAATCCATTATAGATCAGGGTGCTCGTATGCAAGTTAAATTCAAGAGCTGGTGGAGCTGAGTTTAAATGTGTGTGTGTGGGAGCAATAACTTGACAATACAAAAAAGAGACATTGCTGTAATGTCTCTGGGAAGATGCCTGTACATCTTCTGCTTGTTTAGCATCCTTGAGAGAACAGCAGATGTGAGGGAGAAGCTGTGGCCTGTGAAATGAAGAGGATGTGCTCTTACTGGGAGAAGAAGAGGAGCAAGATCTAAAAAGCCAGGGAGTAGGAGTGAAATGAGGGATGCAGGTGTGCACAGTGGAGGCTGCTCCAGGCTGCCCTGTTCTCCCTGGGTAAGGCTCTGCAGAGAGAGAAGCAAGGAGGAGATCAGTGGGAAAAGGCATTGTGGGGGCTGCTGTTTTGCAGAGTGGTGCATTTGCTCTCCTGCTGGTCAAGGCTGAACTGAGGCATGGCTGGCTGGCAGTGGAAGTGCGTGGGGCCATATTCCCTGAGAAAGGCAAACCCGTGAAAAATCTCCAAAGAGTCTGGCCAGCAAGTGCTTGTGCCTGAGGCAAGCTAGGATCTTGTTTAGATGCTTGCTGAGAAGTGAGCTCTGTTCATCAGCAGTTTTTTGGGGTAACAGGCAGCCATCGTGTCGGCCTGCTCCAGGATCATGTTGAGCACTCTGACACTCTGTGCTATCTTCAGCAATTCTGTGGCTTACATCCAGCCCTATTCAGCCTACTTCAAACTATAAGTATAGAATAAGTTTGAAAATATAAATTTGGAGCCTGCAAATGATGGATTCCATCCCACCCCAGAGAGCCACTGCAGCAGCCAGAGCAGTATTCCTGATGTAGCACTAGGTCCTCTGTTTCTGTAGTGATTGTAGCATCCATGCTCCTTCCCTGCTGATGGCTTTGCATTGGATGTCAGGGGCCTAATGTTATGTGAGAGACTGAAATTCCTTCTCCAGGAAAAGGCTGGGCTTGAGAAACTAGGCTTTTGGTTGGTATGATAAATAGATAAAACAGTAGTTGATTATGTTAAGTAAATAAAACATCACTGTTTCTTGTATGGGACTGATCCTTGCTTGTGTGTATGCTAATTCTGTAATTAATTTTTTTCATTGTCTTCCCTTGGATCTCTGTAGATGCAGTGGCTCCTTTTGGGTCCCACTCTGTTAGACTCCTGCTGTGAACAGCACAACTTTGCTTTGTAGAATGCAAACCTAGCAAATGCTGGTGAAAGCAGGAGGTACCTCCTGCCTGATGTGTGCATGCACACCCCTTGTTTCCCCCCCTTGTGTGCAGAGGATGAATACATAACCTTACAAGATAACCTTGGTCATGCAAGATTTCTCCCGGCCTTTTCCTGATTTGCATGATATTGTAAGAGGCCAGTTGGCTTTTTCTGGAGGGTTTGTCCCACTTTCCACACAGGCAGCCTTGGGCGAGTGGTCTGCTCCCTGACCTGCTGTGACAAGCATGTGCTGGCTTCTTGCTCTGCTGATGTGGTAGGCAGGGTGAGGATAAATGCTAGGGGCTAGGCAGGGGGAGGACATTGCTGTGCTGGTGTCACCTCCCATCTGGCCATCAGCGTAGCTGCTGATGGATGAGGAGGTTCACACAAATCCCTGCCTCATTGTTCTCCTGGGGTGTGTGGTGACTGTTCTGAAGTCTTAGGGGGTCAGATCTGCTTTCTCTCTTCCTAAGAGTACAGCTGCATGTTCTCCATTCTGCAGTACTCAGTTGCAGCTGATGGCTCTGTAGCTTTTCTGGTGGCCCCTGTAATTTACAAATATCAAGGCATTGATTCTCAAAGCATACGCACTGGAAAGAAATTACTACCATGACCATGGTGCAGGTAGGAAACAGAGGTGTGGGAGAGATTTAGACCTGGAAAGGTGCTTCAGCCCCTGCTTTTCCACAGAAACGAGGCTACGTACTGGTGTGGCTCAGTCACAGGGACATGTGCAGGGTCTCACCAGGTCTCTGGCAAAGCAGGGAGATAGATGGATGAGGGTGGAAATCTCTGATTCATGAGCAAATTATAGTCATCTGATCCCCACAATTACTGCACCTGATTATCAGGGAGCTGACAAGATGTCCTCTGCTTCACATTCCTTCTAGGAACACATTAATCTGTGTTCAGTAGACATCAGTTTATACCTCTGCTGTTCCTCTTCCTCTGTGGTGTATATCTCAAGCAGCCACCCTTTTCCAGTCTATGAAGTGTCCAGGCTTGGATGCCCCTCATATCTGCTAGAAAGTGAAAAATTGCCAAGTATCTACCAGTGCCTATAGCTGGAGCAGACACCAGGCAGGGAGAGGAGAGACATTATTACAACCCCTTGTTTTACAGCTGGGAACTGGGGAATGAAAATTCACATTAGCAGGAGGAGCTTAGAGCAGAGCTGAGAACAGAAATTGTTGTCCTAGTCTGGCACTTTGACTGCAAGGTCAGCTTCCCATTTCCTTTGGTAACTGATGAGCGTCAAAAGATTCAGCACTCAGCTGTCGATGTGTTGCTAATCTGATTTGCTGATGAGAGAAGTGCTTTCTTATCACAATGAACCCTGAGAAGGTGGGGGTTTGTTTCCTTTTATCATCTCAAGCAAGGCTGTCTTGACTGTTATTTTAATATTTTAGGTGTTTGGTCTTAGAAGTGATGTGAGTGGAGGGCTGGGATGGCAGTCCTTTGCATGTCAGTCTTCCAGGCTGTAAGTGGGGTTTGTGTCCAGAGAAATGGACAGACATCCTCTGGTAAAACAGAGTGTCTTGTTATGAGTTGGAAAAATAGTTAGAAGATTTGACTGAATAGAAATGTTGGAGGCCTTTGGATGACGATTGTTTTAAAAATCAAAAGGCTTTAGGATCTTAATTTGTGTTGGTGGCAGATGATTGCAAAATGAGCAATCTCCCTATTGGTCATCTGCACTGAGGCACTTTTTGTGGAAAGATCTAAAACACAAGATGCAGTTAATTGACCACATTTTTAAGGTTAAAAAATAAAACAAACTTCCCAAGGAAGAAAAAAAAAAAAAAAAAAAAGGTGGGTTTCTTCAAGAAGTGAAAATGTGAAAACCCTTTACTTTTTTTTTTCCAAAGCAGTTTCCAAGGCACCTAATCTAATCTAATCTTTCCAAAACAATTCTCTGGCAGTCAGGGCTCACATGTTTTTAAAAACAGTGTAGAAAGGAATGTATTGTGACAGTTTAATTTATTGCTGAAATATGCTCACCTCTGGGATAATTCAGAGCAACCGTGGAGTGGATGATAAACCTGTTCAGGATGGGAGGTGAGCAAAGGGAGGCTGCTGAGATGAAACCACCCATGCAGAGGTGTAATTCCTGGGGCTTAGGTTTGTCTTCCTCCTTTGACTCTAATGGGGCTGTAGCCTGTTAAGATATTCTAAAAAAGGCAGTTGTTGCTGAGTCCTTGCTGTGGCCACAAGGGAGGTTTTGGTGGTGATTCTCTGAGGAAGGTGGTAGGGAAGAGTCTCTGGTACTAGCCATCTTAAGAGATGAAATGGGGGAGGATTACAGCCCATAAGGTACAGGTCCCTGGCTGGGGATTTGTAAAAGCCTAGGGCAGCTAGTTGGATTTTGTAGTCACCAATCCAGGGATGCAAACTGAGCTGTGAAAGCTGGCTTGAAATTTCTGCTGTTTTAAAGCAAAAACAAGGCAATTGCCTTGGAAAGGGAAAACAAGGATACTCTTGAGAAGGCTTAAGGAAGGCCCTCCTGAGTTTTAGTGGAAGATGTACAGTTTAAAAAAAAAGATGTATAGAGTTGCTTATCTGAAGTGTGCTCCTTGTGAAGAGGTGGGAAGCTGAGTGCCTAGGAGAGGGCTGGGCTTTCTCAGAGCATGCTAAGCACATATTTTTTTGTGGCAAGCCCTGCAATTGATTGCAACAGGGTTGTGAGATCTTGTTCAGATTCAACTGAAGTTGGTTGAACTCTATTGACTGCAGTGTCTGGGCTGGTGGACAGTGCAGCATCTCACAGGTCAGGACGTTTTAATCTCCTTTGCTTCAAAGTCTCTGCACCTGGAATTAGCTTATTCAATTTGCAGGTTAGAGCAATTTCAGAAGAAATCCCAGAGGAGGAGGAAAAGAAAAAGAACACTACCACCTGAACAGATCAAAATAATCAAATGGATTGTGTTGTGGAATTGGGATGTGACTGGCAGCTGCTGCGTGGAGGTGGACAACCAGCAGTCACACTTTCTCAGCAGGGCTTGCTTTGCTGGGGCATTGGGAGCAAGTACTGTTGGGATTAGAATGCAAAGAGATAATATTTAAAATCTTAGGTAGGAGCCTGTGAGCTTGGTGACAACTGAATGCGAGGCTGGAAGAAAAAGCTGTGCCAACAGTAGGTCACCCTTTCAGGGAGCTGAATTAATGAGTCTCTTCCATGCTTGCTTTTTTCCCCTTATTTTATGTGAGTAGCCTTTGTAGCAACGTATGCTCCATGCATCCTGTTATCAGGAAAGTTATTCTGCCTGCAATCCCTGTCTGAGCTTAATGTTGTTGTTTTCTGTAGCATGAGGGCTGATGGCTTCAAGAAATCTCAGAATACCTCCTCCATCTCTCCCCTGGCCAGCCCAGCAGCATGACAGCTCCATTTAACATGTGCCATCTGCTTTGGCTTCCTGCCCCTAGACTCACTGTTTTGCAGTTGTCTGCATCAAGCTCCTGTGTTGCCTGCCCCAAAGGATTGTATATCAGAAGTCACAAAGAGAAGAGTCCTCAAGGCTGGTCTGTAAATCCCAAGCCTTTCTACTTGAAGAAATTACAGTGCTCTCCCATGTCCTTGACCCAGCCCTGCTGCATATGTTCATCCTCCCCTGCCTGTCAGGGTGCATCTCTTGGCGGGCACAAAATGAGCCTTGTAGGCTCTCTGGGTTCTCATGGCATGAAGTGTTTGGTGCCTGGGATGTTCTCCTTTCTTCACCTGCTAACACAGAGGCAGGCTGAGACCTGCAGCTCTGCCTTCTCTCCAGCCATCCCCCAAAGTTATTTGGATCCACTTGGAACATCATTACAGGGAAGATGTTGTGAAGTTTTCTTAATGGTAAACACTTAAGGGCATGGGCCTCTCATCTCCCACTTGAAGTGTAGTGTTACCCTTGGGCCTTAGAGGCTGAAGTGCTTTCATGTTAGGTGCAGGGTGAGATAGTCTCTCTCTGAAAAGCTTACAGTAAAGTGCAAGATGGGGAATGTCAGGGTGCAATTCCCCTGTCCAGATGTTGGCATCTCACATCCCAGCCCTTCAGTCCCCTATACAGGCAGCAGAGGAAACGAGCACTTCCACCTCATTGTAATGCAGGTGGATACCTGAAACAGATCAGACAGACTGTGCCTGTCTCTGCTCACTGATGATAGAGAGACTCTGGATGATGGGCTCTTGTGGACATATCTGTGCTGTAGGTTAGATGAGCCCCACCTTGCACTAAGCATGCTGGGATAGCACAAAAAGGAGGCAAGACTGTTGAATTTGGTCTGTTCTTGGCTGTCTGATCTGGTAAGCATGTTTGTCTTCCTTTGGTCAAGGAGCTACCCATCGCTTTGATTCCTTGCTGGCCAAGAGTAGAGTAGAGGGATGTCATCCAGACAGCAACTGCAAGACTGAGTTAAACACCTCTCAGGGATGCTCCTAGGACAGAGCTCCAATCCTGTCCCCGCTCTGGACCAAGGAGTATTTTAACCAAGTGAAGGCGGAAAGTGTAGGTATGAATGGAACAGTTTTGTCCTTGGTTTATCCTTTTATACTGAGGCCAAGTAGCTGGAGTGGGGAAAGACATGGGGCCTCTATATCTAGAACTGAAACAATGGCATGGGAACTTCAGATTGCAAACCACCAGGTGATAGCAGCAGGAGCCCTCCAGTGCCTCAAAAAGGGCTGCACATCTGGATGTTCCAGGTTTGGTGGGTAAAACTCTTTCTGTTAGGGATAAAAGAGCCTTTTTCCTAACACTGAAGCACTGCCACATGCCGTATTATGGCTTTGAGGATGATCAAGTGAGTTTCTGTAGATTGTATCCCATTTGACCTGAACCTTCATGGTTACTCTGAAGACCCTGGCATGGTCTGCAGGGAGCAGGTTGGATGGAGGAGACCTAGAGCTATTCTTGAAGGAACTAGAAAAATGAAGTTGAGCCAACTGAAAGGAATAAAGCCTGATAGCCTGGGGAAGATTTTCTTGACTGGCTGAGTTTCCCCTTTGATTTGGAGCACTTGTTCCATCATGTCTTTTGCTGGGGAAGAATGAGCCCAGTGGCAGAAATGGAGTATACTGGGTATTTTGGGAGTGAGAGACCTGTCTGCAGCAAGAGCCCACAGAGCTTGAACTCAGCCTCTGAGTCTGTGTGCTGACAGCTGGTTGCAAGACTGCTCAATTGGGGAAGGTGCCATGCCAGAGTCTTTACCCTCCATCTCATGCCTGTGTCAGCATGATTCAGTGCTACAACCCTGAAGAAAAAGAGTCAGTTTGATATCCCAATTCTGCTTGTTGTTGATACTCATGCTGTAATTCCCATCGCTCCAGACACCCATTAAATAGTGCTCTGGAGAGTCTGTCTAGTGTGTGCACTGCAGTTGTTTCAAACTTTACAGTAGCAGGAAGTCTATTAGAGGTGAAATTTTTGGCTGGTCCTAGGTGGGAAACACACATACTGTGCTACAGAAAAAGGAAAAAAAATTACCTTATATTCCATTATATGGTGTATTTTCCTCACTTCGCCATGCATCTGATCTTTCCCTGCTGTCTTCCCTGGCTACATGTGTCCACCACAAACTTTTGTACTTCTCATCTCATGCTTCTAGGAAACAGAGAGGGCAAGTATGAAAACCCTCAGGAGGTTTTTAGTTCAGTAAGGAAGGTATATCAGGGCTTGCACTTACCATATGTTTTTTTCTTTGGTACCTGCCTTGTCCTTTCCCTCTGACCTTTGGTACAGTAAACGGCCGACAGTGTTTGAAGAGCTTCCCAACAGGGGAGCACCTGGCACAGCACAGCATCAGGTCCTTGCAGCTCCCATGCATTCCTAGGTAAGTGCTTAGGGCTGGCCTTTTGCTGGCATCAACTTGCTGCTGGCTGGATGCACTGTGACAAAACAGTGCTTTTTACTTGTTAATTTTTGCCAATGACAGCATGCTGGTTGCCTTGTCAACAAAAGATGGTTTATAGGTCTCTGGAAGATTTGCAGCACTCAGCGTGGCGGGAGAAACCGGGATCCATCCATCCCTTTCACAAAGGTTTTGTAGCTATATGACCTTCTAACTAATTTTCCTAACTCCCTAATGACATATATATGTAATTAAATCTAGGCAGACAGGGCCATATCAAGCCTTGGACATGGGAAATTGTGTAATACCATCAAGTTGCCTTTTGTGTCCATCGTAGACCCAACCTTATTGCACCAAGAACTTCCTTAAGATTTTTCCTTTAGGGTGGGAAGAGAACTCCCATTGCAGGAAACCCAGTTCCCTCTGGTAGACTACCAAAGGCTGTTTTGATTTCTGATTCAGCTCTGCAAATACTGTCTAGTGGCTTCAGACTGGATGTAAATTTGGCTGGTATTATTTCCCCTGTGAAGGCTAGAACAAGGGAGAGAAAACTAAAGCAGCTTGTTTTAGCCTAAGTCAGCACGACAGAGTTGTGAGTTTCTGTAGATCCTAAATGAAAGCTCCCTGCCTTATCTGTCTTGATATTTTGCTGGTTGCGCAACTTGCACATCCCATAGATGCAAATATTTTCGTGGGGCTGGCCCTGGTTGCCCAAGGAGGGTGTTTGTTCAGATTCTCATGCTTTGCAATTAATATAAGCTTCTCAACTCTGTGTGAGAGAAAGAAAGGGAAGTGGTGCTAAGTGGTTTGTCTGTTGGTTTTTTTTCTCTCTCTCTCTCTCTCTCTGCTGTTGTTCCTCACCAGCTGGCTACTTTGAAGTGAGCATGTTGTGGTTTTTTCCTAAAGGAGCAACGTGTTGCTGCAAATTCAGCTTTGGAGAGGTTGTGGGAGCTTTTATCCGCTGGCTCTGCAGCTGCTGCAGGCAAGGCACAGACAGTACGTGGTGCTGTGGGTACCCAGCCTGCAAGCTTGCTCTGGCTGGAGGGGATGCCAGCCCAGCTTAGTGGCAGGATCCTTCTTTCCCACTGCATTCCCACACTCACTTGGTGGTGGCTGGGACATGTGAGTCCTTGCCTTGCTCCAAACCATGCAAGAGTAGGAAAGTTCACACCATGGGATGTTGTCAAAGGAATGAGAACCCGTTTCAAGTAAACACCTTTTCTCTGCCTTGTTTAGCTATGGCACCCTTATCTTAAGAGGGATGTATGAAGTGTGCTTGTCACAGCTGTCAGGCACCCACACAGCTCACAGACATATCTTGTGTGTTCTCTTCTGAGCTACTGCATGAAAAGTGGCTACTTTAGAGGGTAAATTGCCTCCACGGGCTTAAAAAAAGGTATCTAGTTTAGACCTAGAGAGCACACTTCATTTTTAGGTACAGTGGAAAACCTTTGAGTGAACTTGATGAAGTCTGTGTTCATTGTATTTTTCAGAATACTCTCTGAACTTGCATTTTTGTTTTGTGCTCTGCAAAAACAACAATTCCTCTGGGGCTATAGAATAAAGAATAAAACACTTGCCTAAAGTGGTGTGGAGGAGTTGTCACCCTACAAAACTCAGTCTGGGCCATCAGCTGTGTGTTTCACAATGACTTTGGCCAATCACAATGGTGTTGTCCTATGACCATGCAGCTACTTGAAAGGGAGGAAGAAAAGGCCAACTACATGAACTTTTGTATCTGATCAGGGTTTTGACTATTAGCTTAATTCAGATTTCTTGTTGAAGTTGATACAGTATGTCTTGAGTTTGATCAAAACTGAGGAAGTAAGGGAAAAGGAAGCCTGTGGAATGGCAGCCACCACTTGGAACAGCTTCTTTATAGAAGCTCTCCATTTGGGCAAGAAATACTAACCTCAAATATATTTTCCTTCAATGCAGGTCTTCACCCTCTGCCCTTTAAGTCTACAGGTGAAAGGCAATAATGGTAGATCCTAGAGCCTAATCAGCCTTTGATGGAGGGAATTGATTAAGAGCAAGACAAGCTCTACTGTAAGTTTTAAAGGATGGATTGAGAAGCTAAGTTGACACACTTTCAGTCTTCTGAGCTCTATTTTTACCTTGCTATTGGAATAGGAATTTTTATCTTGTGTTAATACACTCAGTTGCAAAACACTGCAGCTTGCCTTTTTCCTTGAGTGGTGCTTCAGGTTAAAGTTGGCTGGTTTGGCCTGTGAGATGGTGGTTTTCTGAGGAATTTTTCCATTTTTTAGAAAAAAGCTTTTTTCAAACAGTTCATTCATTTCTTTAATTTAATTTTATTTCTTTAGTTGAAGCTCCTGTATGGGAACAATGAGAGCCATGTAGAAACTGTACCCACTACACCATGCTGTGGCCTTGAAAGTTCATTGTAGGGACACGCATGGTCCTCAGGGTGTTTCTTTCTGAAAATAAGAGGATTAAGGGAGAAACCGAGCAGCAGTTTTATTTCTAGCTAGGTGTGAATGATGTACAAGAGTGAGATGTTGCTGGATGTTCCTTAGGAGCCCTGAAAAAATAGCACGTGGTTAGCTCCACTACCCTTAAGTAAAAAGGGAGCTTTATCAGCACATCACCCCTGTTCAAAATCTAACTGGTAGCTTGTCTCTGCCAGGCTCCTGTGAAGGTACAATGTCATGTTTGAGATCTCACAATATTGGCAAGATTGTAAAAATTCAGAGTTCAAGTTTAAGCTCTGAAATTATTCTTCTAAGGAAAGAGAATTTTGTCATACCAAGGATCTGAGGAGATATGAATCCACAGAGTAGAGCCTCTGACTGTAGATACTGTTGTGGTTCTCTGCTCCCTTAAGGAAAAAAAGAGCCAAACCCCAAACCACCAGAACTCTGAAAGAGGTTCTCATCCAAAAGTGAAGATTTTCTGTAGTTGTTCCAAATGACTGTTTCCTCAGGGGGATCATTTTCATAGCTTGTGTGCAATTCTTTAATCCAGCTCGAAGCCCACAAGACAGATGGGGTCATGACAAGAGCCAGGAAGTTTGCATGATCTTATTAGACTGGATTATCTTTAACAGTGCCAGTTCACATCACCTGTCCATTTCTTGCTTTTCCCAAACCGCTGAGGAAAGAAATAAAACCCCTAGCAGCCTTGTGACATTTAGCATTACTCAAACGCTTGAAGTCTCGAATGGCCAGCAAAGGGCAGATTTTGTGGGTGAGCAGAATTGGAGAGGAACCTCAGATCACCCATAGGACCAGGCTCCCACTACCTAACCAGTGCCTTCTTAGCTGTTACAGTCTGTATTTATAGTAGCAGACCAAAAAAAGCCTGAAGGTACGAAAAGGGATGATGTAGCCACCAGTATGAGCAAACTTAGGTCTTTTGGTGCACTTCCCATCTCTATGTCCCCCTAGCCCTGCCTGGAGCTGCTTTTAGTGGTATTTGCTGTAGCCCAGGAGGTAGCTGTATGAGCATTTAGGTGCCCTGAGGTCCAGTTTTTAACCCCCTTTCCAAAGATCATGGCTGAAGTATCAGAGCTTTGGTTCTTGTGTTATTGCTGGTGCTTGTGAGGGCAGGGATGACCAGCTGAATAAAAGGTCAGGACTCATTCACTGGGGGCTGATGCCAAAGGGTGATAGCAAGAAATACTCCCAGCAGTCAGTGATTTGCAGAGTGATGTAGGTCATGTAACAGATCTTCACACACACAGCATATAGAACAGCATATAGAAAATACAGTAATTTTACTTGTAATAATAAAGTTGTATTATTATGCTGGGGAATTGAAGGCAGGTGCTCGGATCTTTCTCAGTGGGCTGAAGGGAGGTTCAGATTTTGGTTTATTTATTTATTATTTATATGTTAAGCCAAAGCCAAAGATCTGTGAGTCAGCTTGATCTGCACAGCTGCAGTTCCTGTGCTGTGGTCCCCAGGCATTGTCTAACAGATGCCTGTACCCACACAAGGCTGGATGAACCCAGAGACTGCAGACTTATTTTTGTCACCCTGTTGCAGAAACTCCTTAGAGAGGCTCTGTGTATGCTTAAAAGCCAGTGGTATGGGAAAGCCTCTTAGCAGAGGGTCCTGGGAAAACACTCAGCTGCTGATTCCAGGAGAAAGTTCTCTGTGCCAGCACCATATGCAATTCCTCATCATAGCCAGATCTCCAGGGAGGAGGAAACAACTCTGCCACCTCCTTCCTTCTACTTTATGATGGCTGAGTTTTATGGTTGCTCTGTAGGCATTCTGTGTGCCTCCCTGGCTGAACAAAGGTGTATTTGTGCTTTCAAAGGTAATGTCAGTCTGCCTTGCTGCTGTCTCAAGATGCAGAGAGGGATAAGTGCTCCAAATGGGCTAATGTTGAAAATTAAAATAGACCAAGTGAGATCCTCAACCAGTGTTGATTGTCTTGGCTTTAGTGGCGTCAGTGTAAGGACTCTATTTTTTGCCCTTTCCTTAGGGTGAACCTTCAAGGTGAGATCACAGTTGTGGGACTAACTTGTCTGGTTCTTACTCCTTGGATTGGGCTGTCCTCACCCTTCCCTCAGTAACCTATAAAAACTTGCACCTTGTCCATACTACACACAGGTAATGGTTTAGGGCTGTCAGGAGAAGTCATCTTTGAAGTTCTAAGTTTGACTTCTGTGGTTATTTTTTTCAGGTCAAATACAGAACTGTTTGCATGAGCCTTATAAAGTCCAAGAATAAATCCAATGAATGCTGCTGTGTTTCTAAATGTCTCTGCAATGTGTGCTTCCCCAGTGTGGCAGAGCTGTGCTTAAGCAACAAGACCAGAAAATCTGAGAGGCTGAGGAGATATGCCTGGACACCAGGAAATAAGATGGGAAGCCATGTATATGCATATAAAAAGAAGTGATGTTTATAGTTCTAGCATCTCATTGCTGCAAGGTGTTAGGGAAGTCAGTGGCTTCAGAAGATAAAGATTTCTGTGTTGTATGGATAGCAGGGACAACCAGAGGTAGACATTTTTCAAAGACAAAACTGGTATAGGGGCCTCCTTTTTTTTTTTTTTTTTTTTTTCCCCAGATAATCTGGCAGGATGAGACCCTGGTCTGGGACCAGAGAAGGTTTCCACTGAAAAGAATAGAAGAAGGGTTTGGGCAGTGGAGAATCCCCAACAATGTAATTGATGCCCAGCCATCGCTTACACAGCCCTAATGAAGTTACATCTCAGTAATTACAGTGCATTACAGTTCTAAGTTCAGAAGTCCCTTTTTTCTTTCTTCGTTGTTTCTTTTTTGTTGTTGTTGTTTTGTTTGGTTTTTGTTATGTTTGTTTGGTTTGGTTTTGGGTGGTTTTTTGGTTTTTTTTGTTTGATTTGTTTTTTTTCAAATGTGCAGGAGCTTTTCCTCCTGCTGCATAGGATTTGCCTGGGGACTTTGCCATGCAGAGGTTGAGCTGTGATGGAAGTTGCATCGTCACACCTGACAAAAGGATGCTTCACCTTAGAAGGGCACCTGCAGGATCATGTGCCCTGTTTTACTTTTCCCAAGCTGTGACTCCCCCAGCTCATTTGAGATGTTTTGGGTTGTACTTTGCATAGTCTCCTTCTATGGTCTCAGGATAAATCAGGTGCTAAGGACAGGGTCTTGTAAGTGTCAGCTGTGTCTGGTCAGCAGGTGCTTGCCAGGGTAGTACCAACTGCATGCAGGTGTTGGTCTCTGGCTGACATCTCCTCCTACTGAAGACATTCTTGGTGTAAAGACTTTAAGGTTTTCTTCTTTCTGCTTGTAGTTAGGGGATTGTGTCAGCTCCCTGCATCTCTTTGTATGTTCACTTCATGGACTTTCTGAACTCTTTTCCAAAGCAAGGTGTCATCCCAGAAGCTCAGGACAAGGTTTGCTTCTGATCTGAACCTTTCAATCAAGCAAATCCGGTTCATGTGACTGGAGTGAGTGCTGCCCACTCTGTTGTGCCTGGTGCAAGTGAGGAGCAGATCCCAGTGTTGCGCTTTTCTCCATCAATTGTTGATCTATGTAGAGGAACACTTAAATTGAGCAGGGTCTTTGGAGCTTTATGGCCATGTTAAGTGCAATGCCAAAGCCAGATCTGGCTCTACTTATTGCTTCTACCAGGGTTGTCTGAAGGACTGGAGTTAAGTTGAGGGTTTCTGCTAAGATGTACGTACACCTAACCTGTAGGGAATTGTCAGAGGCACTTCAACCACTCTTCTGCTATCAGGGGCTTTGCTTATTTGTCAATCTGCTTGTTGGGCTCCAGTATTGAGGAGCCCAACAAGCAGATCTGACACAGACTTGGTGTCTCGCATTTCTGTGGTTTCTTTTGAGCCTTACTTGGCCTGCAGATGCTGGCTGCGAGCCCACACAAATCCTGCTTGTTGTTGCTGTGGACTCCCAAGGAAGCTCTGGAAGGAAACCCCCCCCTGGCTTTTGCTGATTGTGCAGGTCTGCCAGCAGATGCTGGAGGCTGCCACAGAGGTGGTGGAGAAGGCTTTGTGCTCCTGTCCCTTGCACACTCAACCACGGACACTGATGAGCATGTGTTTTATGACAAAAGCTCAAATGTGGGGGAGCAGAAATCCCCAGCTTTACCATAAGTTTCCTGTGTGACTGTCAGGAAGTCACTTAATTGTTGTGGGCTCTTCATGGCAGGGTGGAGTTCCTTGTTCCTTGATCTGCTGTGCCAGTTGTGTGTTGCTGAGCGGTGGGATATGAAGCTGTGTGGAGGCCACTCAGAGTTGAAGGAGCATGTCTTCTGTGTCCATTCTGTGATGCTTGCAGGACAGGCAGGATGAGTCCTTGGGCAGTGTCCCTTTGCTGGTCCAGAGCCAAAGGGGAAGTGCCTTCCTTTTCAGTGTGGAGAGCTGCAATCCTCACATCTTCAGTCTTTTTGTAGCAGGTCTATGATGTGACAGTGATGTACTTAACTCAGCCACAGCAACATTGCTTGGATTTTTTTTAAAATCCAGACTTCTGCAAAGGGAGGGGATATGAGCATCACATTAACAAGTCTGAGATTTATGGCTGAGATTTACTATGAGCAGCAAAGTGAAGTTTGGCTAATTCAGGACCTTAATTTAATACAGTTTTGCTGATCCAAACTGAAATCTTGCACTGTAAGGTTTGGGTGTTTCTGTTGGGTCATGTGATGATTTCCCAGAACTGCACACACAATGCATTGGTTGGCTCTGCATGGTTACAGACTTGGTTGTGATTAATTCATTCACCATGACCGTTGAAGGGCTGGGTTTGGAGGTCTTCTGTGGACCTCTCTGCCAGCCCTGCTCACTGCCCCCATCTCTCTAGGTTGTGGCTGGCTGATGCTGCAGCTGCCAGGTCCATAAATCAGCAGCGTGCCCCTGAATATCTGCTGCACAATGACTGATGCATATTCATGTCTGCTACAACATTGTGTCACCCTGCTAATAGTGTGTCTTGATGAGAAGGAGAGCAGGGACAGGGTCCCAGTAGCTGGTGCCTCCTTGCTTAATTTTATCTCCTCTTTTTGCTGTCACCTTGTCTTTGGCTCCCTAAGATACCCCCTTTCTTGCTTTTCTAATGTATTTTCCCTAGCTGTTTCTCCCAGATGTACTAAAGCAAGCCCTGCAGGTTTGCTTTTTGCTGTGGTGCCTCCTTTCCCTCCATCCCTGCTCTGCTAATAAATCAAGGTGTGTGCCTGCAAAGGCCCTGCAACGACTAAATGAACACGGGAGGATGATCATTATGTTTGAGCATGTAAATTAAAAGGCTTACTAATAAAAAGACACTCTGGAAGTATCTGGTTTTGGCTGTTCCTTTAGCTCTGTTTTTGAATGAGCTTTTATTGGTGTCCCATTGGGAATGGAAGGGTGAGAAGGAAACCCAGTTTTTGTCCCTTGTCTCAAAATGGATTGTCCCTCCCCACAACTCACCTGTGGAGAAGATGCTGTTGTACCTGTGCTGCTTTACCTTCTGTCTTGAAAAACAAGGAGGAAGAAAAATGCTGTACCACCTTTCCCTGAAAAAGATGAAATTTTGTAAGATATGATTAGCAGCCTCTGAAATACCACATGTGAGAGGATGGATGGGGGTTGACTCTGCTTTTTCTCTTTCAGTACAAGATCTCAAGTGCTGTCCAAGGAAGCTGGGGAAGCCAGCTTGGGTACTAACAAAGTGAATTGGCCTGAGTCCAACACAACCAGGACTGTCTGTCCCTGCAGAGAGGGATCCCTCTCATTCCTGCTCTGTATTCCTTCTTCCAGGGGGACTTGAACCATTGCCAGAGGAGAGGACCCTATTTCTCTGTGGAAGCTCATTAGCCATCCAGAGGGTGAGTGCCACTTGGACAGGAGCAGGCTCCTGCTGTCCCAGGATACTCATTTGTCTGCTTTTATGCTGCTGGCCAGCAGCTTCCATCTTTTATCACCCAAACCCAATGCCACTGGTTGTCTGGAACTTTCTGCTGCAGGAGCTGTAGTGCAGTAAGATGTGTGCTGTGTGTGAACCCTTCCATTCCTGGAGACTAGAGTTCACCAGTACTCTTACAAATCCTATTTTGCTCCTAAACCTGACCTTTTAAAAAAATCTCTTAGCCATTAAATGCTAAAAAAAGCCAACAAAAAAACCCTAAAGCATTATAAAAACAATTCTTGAAACTTCCCAGATGCAACTACACTGTTTTCTTATCCATGTGTCTGCTGGTAAAATACATGTGTTAGGATTTAAAGCAAGCAGGAAGTTGAACAACCATACCTATTTTCATTGCAAATTCTTCTCAGTGAGAAGTGCTTGTATGCATTTCCTGAAACCAGTTTCCTAATTTTTCTTTGTCAATAGTTGTTTGCGAGGAATAAGGAAGGATAGGGAAGGGGAGGAGAACAGAAAGCTCATAGGGAGAGTGTGTTTCTTGACTCTGGGGTACTTTTTTTGCTCTGCATCAGTGGTGCTCATGTTGGGATTGGCCCTTTTCTTAAGTGATGTGGGTGACCACCTTATACCACTAACTTTTCCCTTTCTTGTAGCTGGGCTTCAGGTGAGGAAAACAGCAGAGCCTGCCCCTCTGCTCCCAGCCCTACCTGCATCTCTGGGTGCTTATCTGTGGATCAGAGCATCTGCTTCTCTGCAGGCTGCCTGTGCCCATGACCCAATTGTGATTTCATCAGGATAATTGGAGAGCAGGGGCTCTCTTACAGCACTCTGTGCTTTCCCACTTGATATACCCTGCCTCCCCAATTTGTCTCTGCCTTGGGAAGCTGGGCTGGGGATGAGCTGCCAGCTCTGACAGCCCAACACAAAGACTCAGCAGGAGACCAAAGCTTTCCCATCCAAAACTTCTGCTGGGAGCTTTTTGTCTCAGGTCAAAAGCCCAGATGGGAAATCACATTGCCTGAATTTAGTTCCCAGCTTTACCACCGTTGCTGGCTTTGGGCCAGTCCCTTGGCTTGTTTGCATCCCCTTGCCTGTCTCTGCAGTGAGCAGGATGGTGTTTCTGTTCATGCATGGCCATGGCCTCCAGCTCTAGCACTGGGTGCTCCATCGCTTGCAGCTTGGTGGTGAGATCTGAATTTGTCCCTTCTTGTGCTCTTGCAGCAGAGCCTGACTGCTGCAGCCTGCCCTAGCATGATGACAGGACCACTGGGGACAGGACAGGCTGGACCTTTCCCTAGCAGCTTGCCTGCAGCTGCTCCTTTGATCACCAAGAGGAGCAGGCAGAACATACCAGGTATCCTCAGAAACCAGCCTGGAGACAGCATCTCTTGTAATTCCACACCATTACTGGGCAGTGTTTCCCCCAAAGCTTGATATTCTCTAATAGCTGTAATTACAGACATCCACTTACACTGGCGCTGCATACTCATCTGCTCCAAGTTTCTACTTCATTGCACCTTATATCTTGTGGGAAAATCAATACAATTTGGTACAAAGACTGGCAAGCCAAGAGATGGTTGTGTACCATGTGTTTTAACAATTAACATTTACTGTCATCTGTAATGTAGGTCTTGTTTTAGAGTTTCCTGTGTACCTGTCCATCTTTTTATATACTCAAGATACATCACATTGCCTTTCACGCATCCCATTAATGCGTATAGGTGGGATTTTAATGTAAAGGAAAGTTAAAAGTTGCATCTTCTCTTGAGCTCGGTTGTACAAAGTACCTTTTTTTTTTTCCTGAAAATGGCTGAGAGGCCTGAGAGAAGTCTCTTTTCTGGGGTGAGGTGGAGGGTTGCCAGTCCAGGCAGGGAAATGTCTGCCTCTGAACCACCTGCTCAGCCCTGGGAGGCTGGAGAGGAGATGAAAGTGGAGGAGTCCTGGCAGTTTGCAGCCTTCTGCATCTCCACAGTGAGAGCTTTTCCTCCTTCACACTGCTTTCCCACACATGTTGGTACATTCAACACTAGCTTCTAAGTCCTGACTGCAGGATAGGAGTTCAGGTTTTATTTAAGTGTCTCACATTGTCCTGACCTGCAGTGTGGCCTCTTCATGCCTTAGTTATCCATCTTTACCAACTTTCAGACACAACTCCAGTCTCATCTTTCCTTATGCAGGTTACTTTTGCTCATGTGGAGTCTCAAAGAGCACTGAAGTGTTGGATCATAAATCACAAGTGTAATTTTAAAACTGTCTTCAGTTTTTTCACATCACTGCCCTTGCCAGATGCAGAGAACAGTGAGCTGGCACAGGTGGTCCCTCCTGTTTGCATGTGATTTTTTTTTTTTTTTTTTTTTTTTTTTTTGAAGGGTCTATGTTCAGCAGTGGTGTGGGATGTATCATTTTCTTGCCTGTTTCTTTCACCCTTTCTGTGGGCTGGCAGCAATTAACCCACAGAGCAGTGTGCTTTCCCTCTCTGGAAGTTAGCTTTGTTCTTCTGCAGAGATTGTGGTGGCATGAGTGACTTGGTATCAGGGAGATAAATAGTGATGGTGGGGGAGATTAAGTCCCACCATGATTCTCAAGCATATCTCAGCACCTTCCAGAGTTTCCTAACTGTGCCCTGCTCCTCATGCCACGTTCATGATGCTGGAGACATGGGCATTAGCAGTCCTGACTTAAAAGTTTCTGAGATAATGGGCCTGCTCATCTTTCTTTGGAAAATAGCGATTTTGGTGGCCTGTATTGCGTGTGGAGAGTGGGGTGCATGGGCAATTCCTTCATCCAGAGGGAAGCTCTTGGGTAGCTGGTTTGTTCTCTGGGTTTATTGTATTACTAACTTATTTAGGTTGTTTGCTATTTTGGATTGTTACAGCTACCCAAAACTACCAGTTGCTTTTCTTGGAATAAGCTGCCAACAAAGAACTTTATTAAGAATATTTACTTTTTGAGAGGGAAAGCAAGAACAGTGTAGTTGCACTCCCTTACTGCCAACAGCAGGTGATTGCACAGCTTTGCCTTTTACTTCAATATCTAACAGCTGAAGCAGGAGCCAGGGAGCAGAGAACAGGTAGCAGCTTTGCAGAGAATGATGCTGTCTTGTTTTCCTTTGTCCTTCCATATTTTCCCAAGCCCTTTGTGGTTGCATAGTCTCTGGCAGAGGGGTTGTGTTGCCAGAGGTGCTTTGACTGGAAACTGTGAGGGCTGGGCCTGGTGCAGTGACCAGTCCATGTCTGTTCAAGACCTTGTGCAAAGCTGAGGCTTGCACATTGCTGCTGGGACATGTTTATGGCTGCTGTGGAGAGGCAATCCTTCTCTTCCAGACCTGCCTACCCCTCGGACCTGCCCCCAGCTTTCTGCTGTTCTTCATCACAGGTTTCTCCTTGAATGTGCATCTGTATTTTGAGCCTCCTACATTATGTCATTCTTTATCCTTTTCTTCCCTTCCTCTGCAGCAATATTTTTGTGCTCAGTCCTTTGAGATAGGCTGTGTTTTCCTTCAGATTTTGAAGAACTAGCAGAGAATGGAAGAAGCTATTCTGCTCCTTTTTGGCTTTTTTTCTTTTTTCCCCCCTAATAGAAGACATTCATTATTTCCAAGTTATGTCTCCAAAGCAGGGCCAGTATTTGCAACTTTTATTCTCTCTTTTTGTCATCCCTTTCTCTGTTTTCATCTGTGAGATGCACTGTCTGAGTTTGCAGGTATACAGCCAGCAAGCCAACAACAGAGACAGTTGGTTAGATTTGTAGCTCACTTGTTGATTTTAAAAAGCAACAAGTAAATTAAAATGAAGCATTGGGTAGGCTTCATAACAGAGCATCAGCTTACCAGCCTCAGTTCCCTAATCTCTTTGAGGCTGGACAAGCCACAGAGAACATCAGCATTTTGGTCCTTGAGTGAAAACAAAAGGTGGCATTTCACACCATTGGAGAGGCTCCTTCAGTCCCTTTGTGATGTTGATGACAGTCTTGTGCATGAGCAAATGGAGGAGAGGAGACTGGACAGTCACTGGGGTAAGCCAACAAGGTTTGCTTTATCAGTGCTCCAAAATCACTGAGTAGGATTCCTCATGTGTGGGTGTGAATGACTGCTGGTAAAAGACTGGGATGAGTGTTGTTCTCCTAGAGGACTGCAGACCGTGTCTGCCTGCAGGGCAACTCTGCTGAAGGGAAATAGAATCAAACACAGTGGCATTTGTGGTCATACAGCTCCTGTGGACAGGGCTTTGGAGGAAAGGGTGCATAGTGTGAGATGAGCCCAAAGAGATCTGCAGAGTTGAAACTGACTTCTGATGCCTTTAAATGCAGAAACTCCCAGTGGGCAGGTGCAGTGATGGTGACTGCTCAATAATGAAGAGTTGTAAAACTTCCTGGCATGGCTGGCCTTACTACAGTAGCATTGTGCAAACATCTGTCTCTTGACTTGTTTAGTTGGCTTGGTGTCTGTCGTGGGAGAGAAGCAAAGTGATGGGAGGAAATGGGAGATGCAGACAAAGCTCCTTCAGTTATTCTGTTGGAAGGGTGTCAGAGGCTCACTTGTAAATATGTTGGAAATCCACTGTGTATCCCTTCTGCTTGAAGGATGAGCTCTTGTTGAAACTGTGGTGGTGAGGTGGGACGTACTGATGGGGCCAAGCCCCTTGAGTTCCTCACCTCTGCTGAGTGAGTTTCTGGAGGCTTCACAGTGAGGTCTCCCCAGCCACCTCTCCAGGCTAGAGAATAGGGACCATGAAGATCAGATTGTTTTTTTTCAGGACACAGCTGGATCTCTGGGTAACACCTGTAGCCTTGATGCTCAGACCTAACCCTGTGACATCTTCTGCCAAGCACCTTGGTCCTTGTTTCTGCACGCAGGGCTTCCCTGCTGCCACCCAGCATGTGCAGGCAGGGGAGGTGGTGTGCCCTCTGACCTCACCCACACCTCCATCCCCTCCCTGTGAGACAAAGGGAGGATGTTGGTGTCCACCAGGGCTGGGTGCTTGCTCTCCTCGCTTCCTGCATAAGGCTGGCAGATGGCTCCTGTTTGCTGGAGCTGTGTGGCTCTGGCTACTGGGCTGGGAGCAGCTGCTGCTGCCAGGCGGAAGCGCTCAGCGAGGCTTTCCTAGACAGCTTTGAATGGGAGCCAGGAGCCCTCTGCTACAGGAGAAAATCCACGAGGTCAGGAAATATGGCAGCAGCAGCTCCGGCTGCACGCTGGGGCTGTTGGCTTGGCACAGGGATCCCAGCCCTCCTCTTTTCAGACAGTGCTCCTGGAACTTCTCCTTGGTGTCTCTCTCAGCTGTTGCTTGACAGTCCTGTGTGTGGCTTTGGGGGGGTGTAGTAGTGGAGTGCTGCAGAGGTGATAAATTTGGATAGGGAATCACTAGATGGTGACCTGGATGAGGCTTTCAGATCTTGAAGAGCTTGATGGTAGAAGCATTGTTCCTGCTCTGTGTGGGACTGGGAGGCTGTGCTTTTGTTTCCCTCTGTTATTTTGTGGTCAGCTGTGTGTGGGCTCTGTGTTGGCTGCTGAGCAGTAGAAACTGAAAATCCTTGCATCAGGAGCGGCTTTCACAACCACTAACAGGCTGTAAACCTCCATCCTGTGTGTCACCAGCATGAAAACTGGGGAGTCTGTTACCACTCTGTGACAGGAACCCCACTCTCTCTTCCCTGCATCTGTTTGATAGGAAGCCAGAAACATGGCTTTTGGGATGGTTGTTCCTTGAACCAACCCCTATGGTGGTGGTGATGGTGATGTTCCTGTGGCACTGAGGAACAGCCACCCATGTTGAAACTATGGGTGCACCAAAGAGCAGCCTTGCTCTTCCCATATTCAGGAGCGAAACGTGTGATGGGGGTGTTGTGAGATGGTGTTGGTAAGCTTAAGGATAGGACCAGTTACCCAACTCTGTGGCAAAGTTTGGCTGTATGGAAATCCCTGCTTTCCCTGCAGCCTTTGGCCAGGCTGCTTCTTCTGTGGGATTTGCCCATGCTCTGGTGTGCAGTTGGGTCTGCACACTGCCCGTGAGGAGATTGCACTGGGGAAAGGAAGCAAACTCCCCTGAGCATGGATTTTAGCCCACGTTAATTTGGACAACTCTCACGTCCAGAGCTGTCCATCATTCCCCATGCTCTTGCTCTGCATTAGGACCTGGTTTGCAGCAATGGTATGGAGCAGGTCGGCTGGACCTGCCCTCCTTTGCAAGCTGCAGAATCTCTCCTGCCACTGCAGGGGTGAGGATGGCAGAGCAGTGGAGAGTTAGCTGCGGTGACAGCACCTTCGAGGGGTGGTGTCAGTGAGTGAACACCAACATTGCAGGGCTCTTGTATGTAAATTGTCCATGTGTGGGCCACAAGCGGGGAGTAGCAATAGTTCCTTCGCCCCCCTCATCTTCCCTGTCTCCTGGGTGCAGGGGGGGCAAGAATACGTGGGTTTGTGTTTCTGTGGAGGAGCCAGATCTTAAAACTGTGTGCTAAAGTGGTGATGTGAAGGGCTTGCTGGTGTGTGGCTGCCCCGCTACTGTGCAGTGGAGCTCAGAGGGGAAGACACTCGAGCTGATGAGGGTGGCCACCTTGTCCCCCACCTCCTGATGCCATGTGCACCATAAAGCTGCTATGGCCTACTGGGCTGGGGGTCTTCCAGAGGAGTAGGCAGTGCCTTCCACTGGGGTGGTCTTGAGGGAGAACTCCCTCCTAGAGAACTTATGTCTTCTCCCCATATTGAGTCAAAGCTTTTCTCACTTCCTTAGCAAGTCTTACAGGCCTGGGCAGTTGTGCAGTTTTCCTTTGTAGCAACCGCTTCAGCATCAGCTTCAGATGCAGAGCAAGGTCCATGTGTTTTGCTGGGGGTTGCAGATCTCCCTGCTCTGTAATGAAAGGTGGGAGCTGGTCACAGTGTTTCTTCAGACCCCCAGGACCCCTCTGTTCAGCTGTGAAGCTGCTTGCTGAAGGAGCAATCCCTCTGGGACAGCTGTGTTGGTCAGTCAACATTTGTTCCTCAATCCCCTTTTCATCCTAACTTCCCAGAGAGATCAGAAGCCTGGGGTGGAGATCTCTCTTGTCCCTGAGAAGCAGTGTATATGAGAACATCATACACATGAGGGCATGCATTAATGGAGCAGAGTAAATGTGTGCACAGTCAATTAGTGAGATCACTTAGATTCTTTCCTGTAGCCTTCCTTTCAATCTACAACTCTTATGTGGCTGCCAGAACAGAGGCATGTTGGACTTTCAGGGGAAGCAGTGTCACTTACAGGTAGGCACCTAGAGTATGACATTATTTGCACTTCATATCCCCCCACCATCACCACTTTTCCATTGTGTTTAACTGCTTCTCCAGCACAGCAAACCAGAGGTCCTGCTTGGCATCATATTTGTTACCTGGTTCTCTTTTGCTTCTTTGCTCTTCTTTAGGATTCTGGATGCTGAGAAGGGCATGAGCTTTGTTGCCTTTCTGCTATCAAAACAGCAGCTCGAGAAAGGGCTTTGGCAAGAAGTGGTTGTGTCTGATTGCTCCCTGCTCGAGAGGGAGATGGAACTGTCTGGGTGGTTTAGGGTTGCAGTCAGGTGGGGATTGAAGGCAGAAAGTTCTGGCCTCCTTGCCCTTAGATCTTTGCTGTGTTAGGAAATGCATCAGCTGTGGTCTGGGTCTAGTGCAGCCTTTGCTGGCACAGTTCGTAGCAGCTTCCAGAGTTTAGGAGCAGGGCTGGCAAGCCTGGGGAGGAGGGTTGGAGTGATTTAACTGTCTGGGGTGGGAGGGTGGAGGAGGGGGTTCTAATCCCTGTGAACACTGATGGGTGTCTGACAAGAGGAACTGTGAGCTTGTCTTCCTGCTACCTGCTGCATTTTGGGTGGCTTCCCCAGAGCTTGCAGATGGTGGCTGAGAATGAGTATCTGACCCTGGAGTGACTTTCAGTGGGCAGGGCCTGCAGTCCAATGAGGGTGGATTTCTATTTAAACCTTTGGGGTTTTGTAATCTTCCTGAGTTAGTTCCTCTTTCTCAACAGACTTGGAGCAGAAATTTAAGGGAGGAGCTGGGGGGATGTGAATCTTCTGCTGCTGAAGGGCCATGGGAGGTATACAGAACTGCTGAAGTGTGGTTTGCTCATCCTGACCCTAATAATCATTGTCAGTCAGCACCTTTTATGACAGCATCTCTTTCCCCTCTGTTGCGTGTGCCAAATTCAGCTCAGGGAGCAGGAATGCCCCTTCTGCAGTCCTCCCTCTCATGATAGCAGCACTGTTAGCTGGAGGACAGGCAGAGGGTGTGGATGTGCCACCGTCTCAACCCAACTGTGTGGTTTGAGGTTTAACGCAGCCTTGAGGGTGAAGACATGGAGGTAACAGCATACTTGGGCAGGGCTGGACCTTTTTTCCTGCTCTTATGGAAACTGACATTCCAACCTTGTTGGCCAAGTGTTTCAAATCTATGTAAAGCTTTAAGATCGTCAGCTGGAGATAAGGTAAATCGGGGACAGTGCTGAGCACTTCTGCAAAACCAAGGTTATAAAACCGCTTAGTTTAGGAGTTGATTTACACAGCCTGTACCTCTTGTTTTCTCATCAGTAATGCTCTCCTACCTCTTGAAGTTTGCTCAAGGAACCTGTGAAGTTTGCATCCAGATGGTCAGGCTGAAGGATTGCAACAGACCACAGGATAAACAGTCTTTGTATTTGGTTTGATGAATTATTTTTCCCATCTTAAAGTAACCTCTCTTAGCTTAGTGACTGTGTTTGTCCTTGCAGGTGGTGGTGCTCCTGGAAGCCCTGAGCTGGGGTCAGCTGGAAGATGACTGAATACAAGCTGGTGGTGGTGGGAGCAGGTGGTGTTGGGAAGAGTGCTCTGACGATACAGCTCATTCAGAACCATTTTGTTGATGAGTATGATCCCACGATAGAGGTAAGTGGCTCTGGGCATGGGGTCGGTCTGTCTGCATGTTTTCCTCTTGCTTTTCCACCTTGTCTCCAACCCAGAGCATGCTCAGTTTGGTCTCAGGTCTGAACTTGAGCGGGGATGTTCCTCTGCTTTGCAGAGCTGTTCTGAGTCACTGTGTGTGTGTTCAGAGGTCACAGTGACCGACTTAACATCTCCTGCAGAAGGATAGTGGTGTCTGCTGAAGAGAGGTGACAGAGGAGGCAGCAGAGAGAGCCAGAGCAGGGCAGGGACTGAGAGGCAGCACAAAAAGTCTTCCTTTCTGATGACATGACAACGTAGGGAGGGATTAAAGGTTTAGAATTGAAGAGCCATTTTGTGCCTGTGCTTCCATTTCTCCTCCCGTGAAATCAGAGTAAATGTATTGACTTTTTCTGCAGGATGTTTTGAGCTTTACTGATGAAATGGGTTTTATCAGAGCTTGGTTGTATCATGTATGTCTTGCAGTTTGAGCAAGACATGCTGAGCAGATGAACTGCTGTGGCTCCCAGAGTGCTGCCTCTGCTTCTTCACAAGGAGTTGAAGGGTGATGTGTGTGTCTTGGTGTGGATGGCAGCACTGACCTGTGTAGCTCAGCACCCTGCCTGAAGAAACAGGCAGGCTCCCTGTGGTCCTCACAGGCTGTATGGGGGCAGATGGGGATCCAGTCTTCAATATTTATTATTTTCTTTAATTTTTCAAAAATATATTCTATTCTCCATCTGCTTTCACCATAGTTAGTGACGAGCTAATTAGCCTCTGCATGACTTACACCTTTGTTGGGTGAGACGTAGACAGCAGCCACTGCTCTGAATGAGGGGTAAAGTCTACCCTGGGAACACAAACTGGAGCTCTGTCATGCCTCTTGGACAATAGCCTCCCTGTCTGCAGTCCTAAAGGATTCTCTACCAGATGTGTATAAATGCAGCTGTGGTTGCTGCAGTTATTATTATTATTATTGTAATGGCTAGAAGCCCCAGCTGGGATGAGAAATCTATTCTGGTAGGTGTTGTATGTGTAGTCCCCACCCTGAAGAGCTTACAGCTTATATAAACAAGCAAGGCAAGGCTTGGTAGAAAGGCAGAAATAGTCTTAGAATCCTACAGATGGGAAGGAGAGAAAGCACTTAAAAAGCACATGCTATTACATCATTTGGCCAAGGTCACCTAGAAAGTCCATGGTAGAGACTGGAATTTAATTTAGGGAGTCTCCTTGCTTATGGATGCAATTGCTTTGTCCCCAGCTCCTCTCCCCTCATGTGGCTTTCCCCAGTAGTATTGTATACTTTTCTCAGAAACCCATTCCAGGTTGTATTTGGCAAAAGAGCTGCTCATGGAGAGCAACCTCCCTGAGAATATATCTGCATGGATGCATCCTCTCTTGGACCTTAGGTGGGCAGAGGCAACTCTTACCCAGTGATGTGTTGGGTTTTGGCATCCTGTGGTTTTTGTCTCTGGCTGCTCCCTGCATGTACCCTGCAGGGAATTTTCTCCATGTAAACAGGCAGCAGGGAATGTAAACCTTGCATGGCATTTCCCAGCACACCCTCCTCACCCTATCCACAGTGCTCTGGGAGACGCCTGCTCTCTCCTCCACTGTTCACTCCAGCCCCATTCTGTTCTCTTCCAAAAGCTGCCACAAGTTGCTCTTCAGCCCTCTCACCCTTGGTACTTTTCCACCTGTGGGTACCACCAGCATTGATGCCTTTGCAGCTCCCTTGGTTGTACCCTGCTTCCCCTGCTACCCTGGCCAACTACTGATTCATTGCAGGGTGATTCCTTTTAATTATGCTTCATTTTATAGGGACTTAAGAGACAGAGAGCTACCTGCCAGCCATCCAAATGTGACCAACAAACCACCTTCCTGTGACTAAGCTGCTTTGGATCATGCCCAGGAGCTGACTATGACTGTTCAGCCAGCTAACAAGCAGCACAGCAATGCTGAAATGAGCAGGATAAAAAGAGGGGGGGAAAAGAGGATATGTGCACAGAGCAAAGGTGTTTCCAGTCACCCACATGGATTGAGCACAGGCTGTGCTGCAAAGGGGGGTGCAAGCAGATCGGGGTGCACTGAGAAGGTGCTTCCCAGAGCAGGAGGAGTGGAGGTTTATCCCCTGTCTGGGGCAGAGACCCTGATGGGGTATCTGCTCCCCTCCTACTCTCCTGACACACCAGTACAAACATTTGGCTGTGTAACTCAATGCTGTCCACCCCACTACAGCACACTCTCACAGGCCAGCTCTTGGGCTGCCAAGGTACCTTAGGACCTTTGTTTTGGGAACAGGAGGGCCAAGGCAGCGAGGAAAGGTATGCCACTGGCATTGTCTCCCATGGTGAATAAGCAGAGATGGAATAAAGAGTTTCACTGTGTTGGGAAATTATTTGGTTAATCTTCCAGCTCTTAGCAGCTAGCTAGTAATGGGCTTCCCAAACCTCTGGTTGTCTCCTGACTGTAGTGCTTAGCAAATGGGCCTCTTGGCCTGGTCCCCCAGCACAGCTGGGATGCTCCCAGCATCCGCCTGGGATCTTGAGTCTCAACCCCAAACAGATGTTGTTTCTGCCTGGCACTTCACAGTTGGGTCGGGCTGCATTCCCCTTTGCTCAGGGTGAGGTGGGACATGCAGGGCTGCAGAGGAGTGCTGAGGCTGCAGGATGCTGGTGTGGGCTGGTGGCAGCTAGCCCTGCAGTGGCAGCCATGTCACCTGGCTGTGGGGCAGGGACAGCTCAGCTGCCATCCTGAGTTTCCTGTGGAGGGGGAGGTTGAATGAAGCTGTACACAAAGCATTGATGGGGAGAGCTTGTCCCCTTCCTTTGCAAAGCATCCTCTGCAAGACTTTGATGTCTCTGCCTTGTAAGCCAGGTGGCTGGCCGTATGGGTAGCCTATTGATGACCTTAGCTGAGGTGTGGAATCTCTTCTCTGTCAGCACACTGGGTGCTGGTGAAACATCCTGGAACTGGGAACTTAGCAATTAACTGTTGAACACGTGTGCCGAGAGGCTGGTTGTCTGTCCCAAGCCAAGGTGCAGAGGTGGGAGGATGCTTTGTGGGGCAGACGAGGCACTCACATCCCCTTGCACAAAGGAGGCTTCAGATACATTATTGATTAGAAATGAGAGCACATTTCTGCAAGGCAGCCTGCCAGTTGCCTTCAGAGCAGTTGGCTGAAAGCCAGCCTTTCACTCTATGCTTATTCTCAATGGGTCGGCAGTCCAGTTTTTGGGAAGGCACAGCTGAGAAGGTCATGGCAGAGCAGATCTCATCTCTGATTTCACAGCTCTCTCTTCAAGGTGAGGAAAGACTTGAATTAGCCCCAGCAAATGACGTTGTAATGAACCAAAGGATAGAGGCCATGTTTGCCTGCCATGTTGGCCACATTCCCTTTCTGTGCTGCTTCCGGTCCTGCTGGTGACCTTTGCTGTGTCGGCCGTTTGTCTGCAGACCTGCAAAGCTCATCTGATAACATTGTTGTGGTAGCTGAAGAGCAGCCGACATTTGAATTAATTTTAAACTGCACTTTGCGAGTGGCTGCAAAGCAGTGTGTGGTTGTACTGCTGACTTGAACCCTTTTCATACCCTTCATTTTGGCTTCCTTCTTTTGCTCAGGGTTAAGGAGGCTGCACTGTCCACAGGGGATGGCTGCTGGAGAGGGATGCCCTCCGTGCAGGGGCTGTCCCACAGCATCCCTGCTGATGAGACTGAGCACAGGGAGAAGCATGGTGGGGAGGAGCAGTGCTTTGAGGAGCCTGCCATGAAAATGAAACCTTTTGGGGGATGCTCTGGGTGATTTCCAGACCTGCTCACATCTATGATAAGTTGTGATTGCCTTTGCTGCAGGGAAAACCCCCAACTTCAAAGGACCTGCCTGGATAGTTCTTACCTCCCCTGGAGCCCTCTGGGCACAGACTGGTTGTGGGAAACACCCTGTTCACGGTGCGATTTTTTTTTTTTTTTTTTTTTTTTTCCTCATGTTTAAAGAAAGGTTTACCATCAAACCCAGTCTGAAACCTTACTGATGCCAATATTGCTTCTGGAGCCTGATTTGAGATGCACTGGAGGCACTAGATTTCCAGGTTATCTTAAACACTTTCCAGCCCTGCAGATCACAGATAGTGACTGGAAGCCCTGGCTGGCCAGAGCTCCTTTCCTGAGTGTCCTTCCTCTTCCAGCAGAAGTAATTAGAGCTGAGACTAAACAATGCTTAGGAAATACTTGGCTATGCAGTGTGGTAGAGATGAAGCTGCACCTGGTCTGCCAGAGGCAGGGCTGGGAATGGGGTGAGCAAGCTGGGAGCTGTCTTCTCTGTGGTTCTGACAAGGAGAAACCTGCCTTAGCTGCTCCTTTTTTCCTTTGTTTTTTTTATTATTTTTCCTCCCCCTCCCATTTTTGAAACAGACCGAGTCATCTCTTTAATGGAAGCTGAACATAGGCAGAGCATGACCTGGCATCATCCCAGGGATGCACTCGCTGCATCCCTTTGTTTAGCCAGATCCAAGCCCTCCCTTAATCCTCCTTCCTTTCCCTCTCCTGGCCTGCAGGATTCCTACAGAAAGCAAGTAGTCATCGATGGAGAGACCTGTTTGTTAGACATCTTGGACACTGCAGGGCAGGAGGAGTACAGTGCCATGAGAGACCAGTACATGAGAACAGGGGAGGGATTCCTGTGTGTCTTCGCCATCAACAACACCAAGTCCTTTGAAGATATTCACCAGTACAGGTCAGTATCCTGGGAAGGGCCCTTTCCCTCTTACCCTGTGCAAAGGGGAGGCCTTGCTGCTGTACTCTCCTGCCCACCCTTTTAGATCAGGCCCCATGGTGGAAGCCCAGACTGTCAGCAAAGACAATTAGCTCAAGTGGCCATTCCCCAGGGAAGAGACAGAGCAGACGGCTAATGTCAGTGACTCCAATAAAACCCTTCCGAAGGGATTGCCTGTGGCCTTTGGGGACCTGGTAATGTAATGTTTAAGTGTTTATGGTGTCTAAAGAGAGAGCTGATCCTGTATGACCCCCCTCCCTTCCCTACCTAATTAGTGGAATTGCTTTGTTAGCGCAATCGATCTCAGCAGCTTCTGCTGGCCCCAGAGCTGGGAGAGGAGGCTGGGAAGGACAAGGAGAGCAGCTTGCCCTGCTGTCCACTCTCACAACCAGGCTGTGGTTTGCCAGCTGCACACATGTCTGGAGAGACAGTCCTGCCCCACTGGAGCTTGGTTTCAACTAGGGCAAAGATGGAGCAGAAGGGGAATCAGGGCTCCAGTGAGGTCATTTGCCCAAGAAGATGTGTGGGGAAGCAGTGACAAAGCGGGGTCCCCGTCCCAGTACCCGTCTGAATTCTCCTCTCTGTTGATGTGTCCCCTGCAGAGCTGAAGAGTCAACAGGATGATGTAAACACAGCAGGGATCTTCCCTGTTTGCCCCGATGCTATCTTAGGAAGGATCACTCTGCCTGTGCCTTTTTCTGAGGCTTGGCTGCAATGGGAGGCATTTGCAGAGGATGCAGGAGATGGCTCTGCCTGTCCCTGCTCTGTCCACTGCCCACAAGAGACTGTAACCCAGTCAGAATCCCAGTAATCCTGTTGTTCTGAGGACAGGCATATCCCTTCCTTGCTCTATAGTCAGAGGAGCTGCTCAGAGCTGCTGAGATGTTTCAGTCTCATCCAAAAGGCTGTTCATTGTAATAGCTGCACAGGTGCACTAATTTGGCTTCTTTTAGCTGAACCGAAGGACAAAGGATGGGATTTCCTAAAGCACCTGAGGGATTGAGCAGCATTCATCCTTGTGTTGGGGCTGGTGCCTGTGAATTGTTTGTAGGATGGCTCGATTTCAAGCCATCATGATGTAAATCACTGGCTTTCATCTCCTTTAGCCTGTGCTCTTTGTGTTTGCACTTTTAGAAGAATATTCCCCAGAGAAATGCTGGCTCTCCCTGGTTAGTAACCATTTGGAGGTATCTCTTTTCAGCTAAGTGTAGCCTGCACTAAATTTAGTACTTACATTTGCTGATCAGGATGTTACACAGAACATTTAAATGGCTTTATGGCATACCATGCATATAGTCAGACTTCATTTGTATGTTATACTACATTAGAAAAAGATGATTGATTCTTTTGTGTGTGATAAACATCCAGCTGCCTTTGGATGGAGATTTGCACTTAGTTAAAATGCAGAAATTGGCATCTTAAATCTTCTATTTGCTAAATTAAAACCATGTTAAATGTTCTGGACCCATGAGCAAAAAAAAGGGCTGTTTTGCATCTAAAGTTAAATGATTTATTAAGCAAAGGAAGTTATTATCTATCAGAAGGGAATTGAATGGATTGTTTGTGGTCATAATGGCCTTCAAGATTTTTAGAAGTGGTAGATCTCATCCTCGCCCACCTAGTTTTAGATCCAATGTTGGAAGGAAGAAGTGAGCATTACAGCTTTTTTAGTTCCCAGTTGGTTTCTCAACTTTGAGTGACCTGAACTAAACTGAAAGGGAGCAAATACTGCCTGTGCATCTGCAGAAAAGGTTACAGCTGCCAAAAGCTGCTCTATCAGCTCAGCAAATTCTGGTTGCAGGTGATTCCCCCCAGCGCCCCCCCTATTTGGGGGGATCACTTGATCTAAAATGTTGGAAATAGCACAGGTAACTGCTTGAGAATTCGTTTTTATTTAACTTAAATTATCTTAAGCTCATGTCTTAATATAGATTGTCATAATTCAAGTTGTTTTGTAAATAGCTGCATTTAAAGAGCAGAAGTATGTTTAGTTTTCATTTTCAGATCTACCCTAATTAGTTTGCTGTTTACTCACTTGTGTGCCGTAGTAATTTACATTCTCCTGAAAGCTCAACACAAGGCACTCAACAGGAGTGAGGGGTAGCTGTCAAATCTTAACAAAGAAACTGGTGGGGAGTGTTCTAGAGCTTCCCCTTCACTTCTTCACACCTGCTCCTCTTGCAGGGAGCAGATCAAGAGGGTGAAAGACTCAGATGATGTTCCCATGGTGCTGGTGGGGAATAAATGTGACCTCCCTGCGCGGACAGTGGAGACCCGGCAAGCACAGGACCTGGCCCGGAGCTACGGGATCCCCTACATAGAAACGTCTGCCAAAACCAGACAGGTAGGAGGAGACTTTTAAACAAAATGCTCGTTTTCCTTTCTTTCCTCCATTGCTGCCCTGGAGAGGCAGGAACGGGCAGGCACCACCTTGCAGACAGATGGGTGTTAGGGCTGGGCTTAGTTGCTTCCTCAAGGCTAAGTGCTCCCTCAGGGTGTTCCTTCCCCAGTCCAGGCTTGAGCCTGCCATCACCAGATGTGCATGATCATGCTGTGGCAGCAGTGAAGATGCCTTCTCGGGGCTTTCTCCAAGGCTCTGGAATAACCTCCATAGTCACTGCAGGTCAGCTAAGCTCACTTGGCTAACCTCATCCATGGTCTCTTTTGGCAGGTGTACAGGCAGAAATATACTGGTGCTGAAAGGACCATGTGGAGCTCCCAGAGCACAGAGGTGGAAATGGAACTGACACCTTCAGTGCTCTAGTGGTGGCTTTTGTCTTGGGTGGTAGACCTCATTCAGACTGCTGAGAGCTGATGAATCTCAGGGACTTCAGAGCTCCTTATCCTCATGATTGCTTATTCAATCTTGCCCTCCATTTGAGGGCCACACTCAGGTCCTTTTAGTCTTCCCAGCTTTGTTCTGTACCTTTAACTCTGCAATCTGCACTGCTGGACAGTGCTAGGGACACCTTGCTGGGGAGCAGAGCCCTCTCCTCTTTCCACTGTCCCTCCTCAGAGGCTGCTTCAGCCTATGCTTTTTCCCCAGGGCGTTGAGGATGCCTTCTACACCTTGGTGCGGGAGATCCGGCAGCATAAGCTGCGCAAGCTGAATCCCCCGGATGAGAGCGGCCCTGGCTGCATGAACTGTAAATGTGTGGTATCGTGACTATGGTAAGTGGTGGAAGCAGGGCTTGAGGTGCATTGGGGGAACGCTGGAAGCAGGGCAGGAGGTGACTGCAGATGCACTAGCCTGCAAACAAGTGTAGCAGGATCAATTTCAGCAGAAGGTATTTTTTCATTAAATGCCCTTAGGATTGAAATAGCATTTTTCTGTCAAAACATAGGTAAGTCAAAATCCCTACTTTCTGAGGAAATGTGTGGCAGGAAAGGGTTGTTTATTTTTCCCCCTCATTTTGTGCAACAAAATTCTATACAACTGAATTTTTTTAAAAAGCATGTTTTGTTGTGCTTCTTTCCATGCTGCTGCTCTGAAAGAGGAGTTAAGCTGATGTTCAGATCACTGCATGCTCAGCAGACTGGCTCTAGAAGGGTCAGATGAAGAGCTGGCTGGGTGCGTTGCCTCCTAATGCACTCAGATAGATTGCCTCATCCTAAAGCTTTAGAGCAGACCTGTCTCACTGTGAAAAGTCCTGTGTTCCTCAGAAGAGTTTTCCCCATTAGATAAATCCCCTGGGATATTTGGAACTGATGCAATGTTGAGAATTAGCCATAAGGGGGCTGTTTGCTTTTATAAATTGTGTGTGCTGGAGCCAGAAACGGTGTTTTTCAGATTGTTTATGTTCACTTGCCTTTTTTTTTTTTTTTTTTTTTTTTTTAATTATGAGTTTATTTAAAACACTGCTGGATAGCAGTCAGGGAGAGTTCCTATTATTGTCCCTGTATGTGCTGGCTGGCCTTATGTGAAAGACCTAGGAATATCTGTCTGCATAACCAACTCCATCCATGGCAGAAATTTAGAGAGGGGTAACTAGGGATGAGTCCACCAAGGAGATCTACCTCTAAGGACATGTGGGAGTGGGACAAAAGCATGCATGAACATTGCCCTTAATGTCTTTTGAGGAGTCTCCCAAGCACCTGGACTGGCCCATCACCTCTTTAAATAGCTGCTGGAATCTCAAAGAGAAGTGCACTGTACCTAGAAATGGTGTTAAGAGGGTCTTGTGAAGGTAGAGATGGACAGCATGTTTCCTCTGATGCTTTTTGAGCTAGAGGCCATGAGCACAGCAGAGTTCTTCCTCCTGTCCCCCACTCCCAAGGGAAAAAAACCCAACAAAACAGTGCTGGCAACATTTGCTTCCTATGAGCAAACACCCACCCCAGAACCCCACCCCTCCGCTCCCAGCTGAGGCATGTGAGGTCGGCTGGGGGCCGAGCTGAATGCTGTGCCCAGCACACTTATCACTGTGAAGGGAGATTTTCCAGATGTTTGTGTCCTCCAGATGTTCAGGAGTATTTCCTCCGGATGGGGATATGAGCTCAAGGCTTGTTTCCTGCTCTGGCTCACAGCTGACAGCATGGGCTTGGCAGGCACTGCTGCTCCCTAACACCGACTGCCAGGAGCCCAATCCTTGTCACAGCCTGGTGGCAGCACCAGCTTGGGCAAGAAGGGCTGGGAAAGGGTCACTTGGAAACATTCCTCTCTGTTAAGAGAATGTGCCCTACAAGTTGCCTGTGTCTTTTTCTGCTCAGGCAGAAACTGAAAACCAGACATCCTGGCTTAATCTAGCTGCTGTGCCTAAGAGCAGAGAGGGGGAACATCAAAGAACAAAAGGAGAAGTGAGACAAAGACATGCTGGGATTTGGGGAGGGGTGGGTGTGTGTGGCCAACAAAATTTGACAGCATTCACCCTGGACTCATTTTGTGGTTCCCAGCACCCCTGGAGGAGGTGGAAAGATCTTGCCAAACAGTGCCCCTTCCCACAAGGAGGTTCAGAAAGAGACCTAAGGTCTGGTGAGGTGCCCAAAGCTCACCTGTCACTCCTCCGACTCCAAGACTTGTTCCCTTCAGCAGATGCTTTGCTGAGCCAGGCTCACACCTCTAAGACCTGTGTAGCCTTTTGCTTTTGCTCTGTGGGCACTAACAGGGTCATCCCAAAATGGGAGGGATGAGTACTGGGACAGCCCTGCTTGTTCTGACAGAGAATGGGTGCTCATGAGTGTCCTCTTCTGTTTCAGCTGTCTGGACCGTGTCTTGGCGAGGTTCCCACTGTGCAGTGCGCAAGGAAAGAGGTGAAGCAAAGGAAGAAGCAAATGGATTCAGAGGAAGAGTATGGGGGGGGAGAGGAGGAGGAGGAGGAGGAGAGGACGGGGAGCATGAGGCCCTCCAAGGACTATCTCACACTTCATCCAAGCCTGCGGCAAACTTTTTTTTTTTTATCCCCATCCCCTCATCCTTTGGCCTCCTCCCACCCCGGCAACTGTACAAAGCCACAGATTGAATCACAGTAAATTATTATTTGATCGTCTCAACAAATCACCTTGATGGCTGTGTCCTCCTTCCAGAAGCTGCTGCTGCTGGTGCTCCAGAAGGATCGTAGTGGGATGGTGGGGAGGAAGGGATGCTGAGATTTGCTCTCCCTAGACCAAGGTCATGCTGTAGATCACAGAGGTGATTGGGGTGGGAGAGACAAGCTCTCAGGGCAGGACAGCTTGTTCCTGTCTCCAGCAAGTCTTTGTTATGTCCTCCCCAGCCCACCTGAAACTCTGCTGGCCCCAAGTTTTGGGAAGGTGGAAGAGTGCAACCAGTCCAGGCCTGTCCTTGGCACCTCTTGAGTGCTTTGCTTTCAGCCTAGTCCTTGTGGGATTTATGGCCTCAGATGCAATGCCTGGAAGGGAAGAAGGTTCAGGGAGGAGATTCAAGAGCTGGGTTCACCTCAGCAGTTTGTTGCTTCCCTGATTCCCTTCTTGTCAGTTCTTTCTGGCACAAGACCTCCATCACGTGTTGTGCTCTAGAAGCAGAATTAGGACTTTTTGGTACCTTCCAGCTATGCTAACACCTGTATAGCATATACGCCTTGGGCTGCTGCAGTATGTACAGGTAAGCAAATCCTTGTCTGCCCTGTGCATGGCTTCCTTACTGGTGAGCATGTTGAGAAGGGCTCTCCTGCACTGCAGAAGCTGTCTGGCTGCTCAGTAAGTAAGACTAAAGGATTCAGGCTTCTAGTCCTTGGGTTTAGAGTGGGTTAGAGTGTTTTGGATAAGGGCTAATCTGTTGGGAACCTGTCTTTGCTTAGCTCTGCTCCTTTGGGGTTTTTGCCTGAGGTCTGATCTATGTGCCTTTCACTTGCAGCCCCAAGGCAAGGCACTGCACACAGTGCAGTGGGTGGCTTGGTACTCGCTGTCTTTCCCTCTTCCAAGCTATTGCACAGGCTAATTTAGCTGGCATCCAGAATTAGGAGCATCAAAGGGGGAAGGTGATCCAGCAGAGTGTGGCAGGCAGCTGTTCTGCATGGGCTAGCCCAGGCCTGAAGAGGTGCTGGATTTGGCAGCCAAGGTTGGTCTGGGTTTGGAGTGGTGGGGGCGGTGTGTGAGTCACATGCCTCATATGGAAAAACCAGTACAGAAACCCCGGTCACCTCCAGCACAAAGCCACAGCCCACCCAGGGCTTCCCAGCATCCATGCAAGCAACCTCCCATCCCACTCCCCATCCTCCATGCTGCCCATCAGGCAGCAGCAGAATTCAGCTCCCATGCTCTTTGGGGGTGCTGCCTTTGCTTTTGGCCTGGACAAGAGGGGACTTGTGCTAATGGCTTGGTTTCTGTAAATGCCTGTTCTGAACTGCTGTAAGGCACAACCCTCACCCTGGCTGCAGCTGCCTGGCACCCTGTTCCTGCAGAACAGCTGATACCAGCTGGATTAGTTGCCCAAGGGGACAGTGGCCTGCCTATAGCTGGGTGTTCTGTTTTCAGCAGCATTTATCCCTGTGCTGGAGGACTGCTGAAGATGCTGAACCTGATGTTACATGGTGGGACTGGACCAGAAACACCCAGAAAGCCTCCCACTCTGAGTTGTTTCAAGTGTGAAGCCTGGGGTTTGTTCCTGAAGTTGATGTCTTGTGCACAACTGGCCACAGGACAGGGTATTTTGTCCTTCTAGAAGATGACTTGGGGGCCCTTGCTTGGTAGTGTTACTGCACCTGGTGGTCTTCATCTGCAGTAGAACTTACCCCTTCTGAAGGATGGGATAGATCTATCTGGAGGCCTTTGGAGAAGTAACACACTGGCGCTCTCTCAAGGACTGGATAGTTCTAACCACTAAGAATCTCCTCTCATTTCTGGCTGGGAGCCAAATGCCATAGTCAAGCACTGGGAGCTGTGTTCAAGGAAGCTGAGGAGCACCAGGGCTGAGGTATCTTTGCAGGGCAGGCAACAGCTGCAGTTCCAAGAAACTGGCACATCATGGTGAGAGTATGCTAGAACAACACTGGCCAGAATACAAATTACTTAGAAGAGTTTGGTGAGGAGCAGGAAGCTGAAGTAAGAGCATCTCCCTTTCAGAGAGGTTTCTGCACTCAGGGTAAGGTTTTCAAGCTTGTCAAATAGTCCTGGTCAGTGACAGACCATCACAGGAGCTTGTTAGCTTTTTGCTATAATTAGAAGGTCATAAGAAATCCAGACACTGGTCATTGTTAAAGTCCATGCTAAAAGTTGGAGGTAGGTTAGGAGCAAAAGGAGGTGCTAAAAGCTTGACACCACAGCTCTTCTCCAAAAGCCACGTTTTAATTGTGTATTAATGCCATGCTGCATCTTTGTTCCAGGAGGAAAATCGCAACAGATCAAGATGCATCAGCTATGATCTGGTCTGATCTTTGCTGTTGGGAAAAACCAGATTGTATCACTTCTCTCAAGTGGAGTTGTTACTCTTTGAGTTGGCTTTTTCACTTGTTGCCTTGGTGCTGATGATGTGGGGACAGGACATCATCTTGCTAGCCTGACAGGCAGGAGGTTGGTACATGAGCTCACGATGCTAGCTGAACTTCTCAAGTCTAAAAGTAATACCAGGATTACAGTTTCACAGGAGTGAATGTAGGTTTGGAAAATAAATTGAGGGGTTTGGAGTTGGTTTTCCCCATTGTTATTCAAGGCACATTTGTTCCAGAAGTACTGGGACTGGAAGATGGAATTTTCAGACACTGCAATTGTTTCCCTTATGATAAGGAGTTTGTTGTGTACCTCAGTACTGCTTCAGAGGCACGAGCTCAGGTGAGCAGAATGTACAGTTATGTTGATTATTGCATAGCCAAAACTGGAAAAGAATCCACAGAGGTGGGCTTTTTGCTATATTTGTGTACATCAGCTCATCTCTGGCTGTTGTGATCTCTTCAGCTGGCCATGCAAAGCTGAACTAAACTTGTGCTGTGCTGTGGATCTCCAGCCAGTATGAAAACCAGCTCTGAGAAGGCTTCAGTCAGCATCCTGCTGATTATGTTGAGACTGCATATGCCATGATGGAGGAGTGCCACCTTTGAACCTGTACTTAAATGACAGAATAGCTGACAAAGTCAGTTCTAGTCTGGTCAGGTCCAGATGTCTCAGGACAGACATATAATACATGTTCTTCTCTCACATCATTCAAGTGCCCCACACCCTGTTACAGAGGGGTTGGGGCACCAGAGACATCACAGCTGAGTCAACTGCCAGAACTGCTTACAAGTCCTTAAAGATGCTGATCAAGTGCATGAACAGATCTCATGCCTTTTGGTCAATGAGGGCTTCCACCCTCATTCTCCTAAGCCAGCAGAGAGGGTGACTCCAAAGCAGGTGAGTGCATGGTGCTTGCTGAGGGCTTTGGCAAAAACCTGGGGTGTGCAGGAGCTGGCAGCAATGACTCAATGCTGGAGTGAGACCTGAGATGTGAGGGTAGTGGTAGGGGCAGCTGAATGAAAGGCTGAGTTTTACAGAGCAGCCTTGGCTAAATGCTGGCCTCATCCACCTCATCTGCAGTGTGGTTGGCTAGAGGAGCAGACCAGGTTTCCCTTCTGGACTACAGCCACTGCTGCAAACCTTTCCAGCCTAAGCAGTACTTCTGTATCACTTCTTGCCTTCACCATAAAGGTAAGCAAAGCCACTTGAGAACCAGCTTCCCATGTCTGAGGTTAGCTAAGTCTGTAGGCTTAGATGTGCCAGGAGCAGGGCTCTGATGTGAGGCCAGGCTCAGTGGCCTTCAGGGCACCAGAGTGGCCCAGGCTCTGAACTGGAAAGGGGGCTTGTGATATTGCATCCCCTGTAGCAGGCACCATGTAACAGATACCTCTAAGGGAGCTCCTACCAGTTTTGAACAAAATCAGAAGTTTCTTTGTTTACCTTTCTTTGTGTCTTAGGAGGAGACTGTTTTACTGTGTGGAAGAATAGCCAGGCTTTGTGACTCTAAGCCCTTGGACTCATGTCTTTGTGTGTGCCTTCTAAGTCTTCTCCATTTCTATCTCGGGCTCTTTTGTAACTGCTGCCAGTAAGGATGCTTGTGGGATGGGTCTACCTGCTGCATCTCCTGGCGAGACATTTCAGCTGTGGTTTGGTTGTCTCCTGCACTGTCCTGGTGCCCACATCCTTGTAGGTGAAGAGGATGCTGATGTATGCCCTGTGGGCCTCCTCAGATGCTGAGGCAGTAGGATTTGGGCGATGGTTTGGGAAGCAGTCAGATGTACCTCTTTAAACTAACTGCCAGGCTGTTATTTTCTCCATATGCTGCTTTATACTTGAGGATGTGCTGCGGGAAGGGAATGACATTGCTCAGAGGGTGGTGTGACAGCCACCCACCATCCTGGCCACCAGCAATTGATGGGAAGGGGAAGAGACAGATAGGCCTGGCCCCATGTGCAACTCCTTTGCTCTTGCTATGGGTTGAGTCCAGGGTCTGAAGCTTAGGAGAACCAAGGTATCATGCCTAGCAAGGGCTGCTGGGACTGGGGGTGCCCTTGCTCTGCTCCCCAAATCCCATCCACCACTGCCACATGAGGAGTACGTGAGCAGCATGCTGCTCCCACAGCAGCAGGTGATGGATGACAGCACAGCAGCATGCCATGGCAGCAGGACACAGCAGCACGTGAGCAGCACAGCAAGCCCAAGAGGAGGAACGCTCCCAGGCCCAGCCAAACTGGCTGGGGCACAAACCTGCCAGACACAGCACACCCATCTCTCTCCCCCTGCTGTATCCTGGGAGGAGAGCCTAAACCAGCACAAAGCCTTGCTCCCTCCCTCAGTTTGGCTCTGCTCCAGGCTCCACTTAGCATCAATTATTCAGTGCCGACTGGCTGAAGCCCTGTGGAGGCACGCAGGGGTTGATGAGCTTTCCATGTCGTGGGAGGTGGGCAGGGATGGTGATGAGCACAGCCGGGGCCTGGCAGAGAGCCAGCAAGCAGCAAGGACAAATGGTCTCCTGCCTGACCCAGCTCCTGAGCCAGGGAGGACAGGAGCCACAGGGGGGCTGCCAGGGCACCAGAGCTGAGCACAGCTTGGAGAGTTTGCAGTTCTGCCTTGGGGAACCAGCCCTGGGAGCTGGAGGGCTACTGTGATGACAGCAGTGGCTCCACCAGGAAAAGGGGGATAGATAATATGGCAAATACCAGTATTATTATTGCAAGTGCAGAGAAAGAGGCAGGAGAAGGACCAGTCCCTAGCTGATAAGACCACTAGAATTTAGAGCAGGAGCCTCAATACCATTTGCTGCTGGTCCCAGTGCTGTCCAGCAAGGGGGTATCTGTAACCTTGGGCTTTGGGATTGTCCTGCTCTTTGTCCCCTTTGAGCAGCACCCAGGCCCTGGGGGGCAAGGGGGACTGCTGGAATGACACAGGGGCTGTCTACTCTCCCATCCCCTCAGGAACACAAGTACTTCCCTGCTGCAGGGAGCATGCCATGTCCTGGTGCTCCTGGCAGCAGCTGGAGGCCTGGCATTCAGTCCACACTGGACACCAGGCATGGCTTATGTTCATCCCGAGGTCTTACACTGCTCTGGTAAGAGCTTACCTGTGGGCAAGTCCCAGGGGTGGTCTCCTCCTGGGAAGGACTTGCTGCAGTGGGTGCTTGGCACCCTAAAACCATACTTGAGAGCCCCATCAAGCACCAGTTCAAGGCTGGGTACCTCTGTGGTTCCTGCTGTCAGAGGAGGTGGTGGAGCCACACCTGTCCCTGGTCCCTGCAGGCACAGGGTGAGACTACCACAGCCACGAGGCCATAGCCAGGCAGGTGCAGAGAGTCTGGAGATCAAGGATACCAATAAGCAGTATCTTACTCCATTTTTTTTTTCAACACCAAGAGAACCAAGGCTGCTTAATGGAGGATGACAACTCTCAAACATAGCACAACTCACCTTCCCTTGGGGAAGCTGCCCTTCTGGACACTTCTGCTCTCTCCTTGACAGGGATGCTGTTTTGGCAGTTGGATAAATGCCGTATCTAAACCCTGCACTGCATGTCATGTAGGTAACCATGGCAGATGTTCAAATCTGGTCCCACCTGGCACTGCCTGAGAGCCAGCAGGTTCACAGGAGCTGGTGGCTGGGAGGTGACATGAAGCAGCTTGTGCAATGAGGCTGCTTGTGAGTACCTGGAACACAGAAGGGATGAGGTTTGCTTCACTGCAGCTTGGGGATCTCACCCTTGCTCACAGTGCTGCATCCCTGTGCTGGCATCCAGTGTGAAATGGGACAGGAGACGTGCCAAGTGCTGCATCCTCAGGGTGCTTCTGTACCAGTAAACACTGCAGTGTTTAGTGGCGTTGGGGCTTTCTTTTTGTTTTTCTGTGGTGTTTCTGACCAGGTTTTAATCAGTTAATATAAATGAGCTAATTTAAGGGCACTGGAGAGCAGTTTTTGTTCCTGTTTGACCTCTTAGGTGAGACAGGGCTGTGATAGAAGCAGGAAAAGCAGCCTACATCACTCAGTGGGTGAGAGACACATGGGGATGCCAATTTCAGGCACTGTTCTTAAATCCTAGGCTGCCATTTAGCTAATTCTGGCCCCTCCATCTGTGCTACTCTGGCAGAGACAGACACCCTGTTTACCATAAACATGCTGCTTAACACTGAGTGGCAGCTTTCTCTCAGAGGAGACAGAACGCTGCTTACATTTAGCACCTCAAAGGCAACAGCACCATGGTCATCTAAGCCCAGGAAACGCTGGCCATGAAATCCAGGGTGTGTCAGTGGTACTGCTCAGTCACAGGTTTTTAAAATGCACCTTCAGCTGTCAGCAGCACCACCTTACACTCCCAGTAACTGCTGTAAACGTGACTCAGCCCTGACTCATGAGTGAGAGTCACACCCACCCACCTGCTGTGCAAGGAGCTGTGTTCACTTGCTCCTGGTCCGGGTCCAGCCCTCTCTACACTGCCTACAGGCAAGAAAACAAACTCCAAACACAAAATCTTGGCCAAAAAACAAGCTTCAGCAGTGCTGCTGATCAGTAGCCGTGTGTCAGAAGGGATGCTGCCCTTTGTTCAGCTGTGAGAGGACAGTGGTAAGTAGAAAGGACCGATTTTCTTTCCACTGCTGCTGGGGATGCCTGGATTTAATTACAGCAGAAAATCAGGGAAGAAAGCAGAGTTGGAGCAGGATGGACCTATTGCAGCTGAAGCATACCCAGTAACCAAGCTAAAAGTCATCAGGAGAAGGCAACCAGTCTTGGCGCATCTTCTGTTCCCGTAAGAAACCTCGTGGACTTATTTAACCATTATTATTACAACCATGTAAAACACAGCATCAAACACTCCAGACAGTTTGGATCAGCGTAAAAAGGAATTATCGACTTTTTTTCCCCCAAAAAACCACTTCCTTTAAAATAAAACAAACTGAACAAAGAAAAAAAGCAGACAAAATTTTTTTTTTCTTAAAAGTAATAATTATAATACATTAGAAAGAGTCATGGAAGAAGCGTTCCATGCTGTAAACAAGAATAGCAAATAAAAAGGAAAGCAGATGGTAGCCAGGCTCTCAAAGTGCATGGCTGAGAAACCCTAACCTCAACCTCTGGTCCTTGCTGGAGCTGGGTCCTGTGGCTCCTGCTGCCTGCCACTGCTGCAGCCACTCAAAGTGCTCTATCACAAACAAACAACACAAAGAAAAACAAACTAAACCTAAAAAACCCAAACCCACAGCATTGGTCTTCACCTCTACATGGAAGGCAGCAAGGCCAGCGCTCTCTCATGGCTGCAAGGGCAAGGATGGGGGGAGCTGCTTTCCCCCATTTGCTCACAGTAAGAGTTGGTTTTGCAGAGGCAAGGTTGCGACTGTTGCAGGGGCAGGACAGGGCTGCAAGTGGCTTGGGTTAGCTAATTTGTCCTGCTGAGCTGCCTCCCTCATCCTTCTCCTTCCCTTCCTATTCCCAACAAAAGAGCTGAGGCTGAACCAGGCCTTGCTGCTGCAGACCCACCATGGCTGCAGCTCTGTCTGCAGTAAGAGGCAGAGGAGACAGGAATGGGCAGCTCCTGGGGGATCGTACACTGATGTGTTCAAGTGAGAGCATCACACCAAGGACAGCAATGCACGTTGCTGGTGGTTCCCCCAGGCCTGAAGATGACTGAGGAATGCTGCTCATTCCCATTAGGGCTTGGAGGGAAGGACAACCCGCACCCCTTGCCCTGTCAAAACTGATGTTGAACATCATGCACCAAATGCCATGCAATGAGTACTATGCATTTGACAGCTCTCCAAAATTAGAGCAAACCACCTTTTCAAATGTTAATACTGCAAAACATCCCAGACACACACTGTGTGAGGAGTCCAGGTGCACAAGTAACATGATGTGCAAAGGCTGTGTGCCTGAAATGAGGGAAAATGGGTTAAAACAAGGGGAAAGAGGTCTCAGCTCTTGCATGCGTGATGCTCAAAAGCATTAGAAGGAGTCATGTGTGGGCTTCAAGGAGAGGACAGAGCCCCAAGCTACAGAAGCCAAGCCAAGATGTGACCAACAGCTCTCAGATGCTTCTTGTTGCTCCCCAGTGAGCTCCTGTGGCCAGTGGGCTTGTAGCAAAAGGCAGTGGATATCTGTCCTGAAATACTGCACAGGTATTTTAACACACAAATACGTTTAACTATGCACAGTTATGGAAAAACATACTCTAAATTAAAAACAATTTAAGCACCATTGTCCTAGAAAGGACCTGTGGTGTCTCAAAACACAGATACTGAACATTCAAAGAGCACTTTTCCTCAAACAGCAACACTTGACTCCTCACAACACCCCTGCGAGGTAGCTAATAGGGTTATCCCTGCTCTGCAGAGGGAGAAGATGGGCAAGGTTGGAGGCTCAGTGGAAGATGGGGCCTGGGACAGAGCTGGGTTCCAATGAAAACTGAGGGTGCAGTGGTCTGGCTGGCTACATCCAAACAAAGATCCAGTGCTCCCTTCGACATGCCCTGCTGCAAACAAACCACCTCACGTACACAAGGCAACGTAAATCCTGGTAAATCATAGAACCATAGAATGTGCTGAGCTGGAAGGGATCCACCAGGATCATCAAGTCCAGCTCCTGGAACCCACAAAGTAATTTAGTAGAAGTTTTCTGCTGGGCTTTCAGGTAAGCTTTAGATCAGGTTATGCAATTGAAGCAGCCTGTGAGATAAAAAACAATAGTTTTCAAAGTCTTTTTAGAACTTAAAGGAGCCCAGAATCTCTGTTGAAGGAATGGGAATCCCACTTGCAGTCCCACCTAAGGTGGCACTCGCAGCTACTCCTCCTGGACAGCAAAGTAAAATCCAGCATATCTGGACTACTTCCTGCTTTTACACTGATCTGCCTTCCTGATGAAGTCTCTTCACCTCTGGGGTGAAGTAGATGCTGGAACCAGAATTCTGGACCAGCTCTGTGGTGTGTCTCCCCAGATCCCTGCACAGCTCCAGCCAATGGCTGTGCAGCAGCAGCACCCTGGGATGGGGAGGAGATGGACAGGCCTCTAGGACTTGGTGCATGAAAGGCAAGCAGGCATGTGGGCACCTATCATGTCTAAGTTTCCCTCCTTTTCTTAATTCTGTGTGGGCTCAGAAGGGCTAAGATCAGGTTCTGGGCAATGTGCTCCCCCAATTCCTATGCCTTCTCCACTCTGACACTTAACCTACTCAAAGCAAAAGTGAACTTATCTGGTGTACTGTGATTAGACTCCATCACAGCTCCAGCAGCTTGGTAATGTGGGCAGGTCTCCCAGCCCCTTTTCCTGTCTGGGAACAGAAAGGCAGTGAGCCCGCTCGCCGCGCTGGCCCTGCGAAGGACAGGCCAGCAGAAAGGGCACTCAGCCCAAGAGACCAGGCTCCACCTTCATCACTGTCCTTGTCACCTTGAGAACCTGGGAAAGAACCACCCTGCTGGCAGCCCCCCACTGGGGTGAAACCAAGATGTCCCAGGGACTCAGCAGCTGTTAAATCTGTCCTCCTGAACACCATCCACCACAGAAGCAGGAGCCAGACATAGCCAGGCATTCCCTTATGGAATTGCATAGAGGGGGCAGCAGGCTGCCTGTGTCCTGCCAGGATGCCACGGCACTGCCTGGAAATTCTGCTGCCTACAACTGCAGGTCTGGGAAATGAAATAAAGATCTATTGCTACAAAGGCCTTTGAAAGCAATGCTGTGGCTGCACCGATGGGGCATTTTAAAGAAAGCATTTCAGACTCCGACACTTTGTGCCTGCTTGCTTGGTGTGGGTTCCCACAGCAGACAGGAGCAGGAGAAAACAAGCAACAAACTCACCAGCCCTGCCTCTTTCCCCAAGTGATGAGGCTTGGGGAGCTTTGAGGAAGAAAAAATGAAAGCATTTTCCAATTTGTCCATAGGAAACATGCAAATCCAATCTGCTGGTGTCTCCTAGCACTGGTGGCCACCACTTTGTCTCCTCGCTGGCCGTTCGTACCAAAGCACAGCTTGATGTGCGATGGTGCTGTGCTGTCACCCCAACAGCCCTGCTGACAGAAGAGGATCCTGTAAATGGGGCAAGGGTGCTTCTCCAGAACCCACTTCTCCCTTAGCTTCCCCTTCCCCATCCCCACTAGAACGTCACCGATTTGGGCAGCTTTGCCAGGGAAGGAGAGCCTGAAAGGAAACTGTTCTCTGAGCGGGATTTGGCAACCTGCAGCGGTAATTTTGGTTTGGGGCTCAGCGGGGGTCGTGGGGCTTTCAGTGCATTCAATGGTTTCTGGAGGCTTTTCTGGATCTCCACCTCCTCTGGGTCCGGCGTAAGAGGTGGTGGCATGGAGGTGGTAGGCAGGGGATGTCCAGTCTCTGACAGAGGCAATGCCACCTGCTTTCTGTTCAAGAAGTCCTGCTCTGTTGCATGGGCCAGGTGGAGGGGAGTGGTGGTTTTGATAACGACGTAGGGGCTGTTCCCTTCCACCACAGGGGACGGTGCCCGCTGGGCGGGGCAGCCCTCGGCCAGCCCTGCTGCCTCCGGCTCTCTGCTGGACAAGACGGGCACGCTGCCCCCCGCCTGCCTGTGCGCAGGCAGCGCGCCCACGGCCTCAGGCCAGCGCCTGGCGCCGCTGGCACTGCCCGGCCTGCTGTGCTGCAGGCTGAGCAGCTCTCCTGTGGATGCAGCTTTGGATGCCGAGCGCTTCAGGCCTGTTTTGTCCGGCAGCACCGCCCTGCAGTGCCTGTCATCCACTGCCTCCTCCCTGCGCTCGTTCTCGGGGGAGCCATCGCTCTGTGATGTGCAGGAGAGCTGCTGGCAGCTGGCTGGCAGAGGATGGGGGGCTGCTTCGAGCATTTCGTCCCTGCTCAGGGAAGATGCCTGTTCTCCTACTGGCAGGGCAGTGGGATTTGGCTGCCACGCTGTCTGGTCCGTAGTGGAAAGCTCAGCGGTGCTGGAGTCAGGAGGAGCCAGCCTGTTTTGGAGAGAGGAGTCTGAGGAGCTGTGCTCAGCTGGAGCAGGGAGGGACACTCCATGGTCCACCACAGCACAGCCAGGAGGAGCAAGAAGAGGCTGCCCTGGAGGCAGGACCGTGGGCAGGAGGTGTTGCTGGGCCTGTGTCTCGCTTGCCTTCAGAAGAGATGATGGCTGCCTGTCCACGATGGGCTCCACCTGACCCTCCTCATCCAGTGGCCGCCCATCTGAAACAGGCACGTTTGTTTCTTCAGCTGCTTCACTACCCTGGAAAGTGGGAATCCTTGCTTCCACCACTGTCATTCCTCCTGGTGCACCAGGAACTCTCTGGGGATGGGGCTCCCTGTCTGCAGTGTGCTCACTCACCCGGCCATTCCGGCCATTGGCTGCTGTATTTTCCTTTATGGCTACTGGGTTGAGGGAGAGCTCCAGGCCCAGGGGTTTCCTTGGAAACTCCTCAGGCTTTGCTGCATTGGAAGCAGAGAAAACAAAATAAAACCCAAACTGTGCATCAGTTTGTTTTTGCACACCCTGAATGTGAGGAAGACAGATGCTTCCACACAACAGTTGCCAGCCCCTCTGGGCTGCCCCAGCTCCCAGCCACACCAGCAGGATGCTCTGGTCCCCGCTGGGCTGCCCACCTTCCCCTCTACCCACCTGGTGGGGGCAGGTCAAATTTCATCTTGCGCAGTTCAGTCATTGACACCTGCAGCTGCTCAATGACAGCATCATCCTCATACTGCAGGGAAGCAGCAATTTTCTCCTGCAGAAATTCACGTAAATCTTCCAGTGTCATCTTCAGCAAGCGCTCTGGGAGATGGGAGAAAGAAGTAATGCAGCGGTACAGACAAATTTCATGGTAGCACAAGCGTGGGTTACACCACGCTTTGATTTTATCTGGGATTCTGTTGCTGTTCCCACTCCACAGTGAGACAGCCTGAATGCTTTTGCCTCTCTCCCACCTTCCCACACTTGCTCAGGATCATCAATACATGTGTATATCCATGCCACCTGAGCAGTAGCTTCTCAGTGGCAGGACAATGGCAGGGCTGGGAGTTGTGCTGATGAGGATGCAGGTTTTGGGCTGTTTCTGGAAGTTCTCACCAATGCCTCTAGGAGGAGGAAAAGCTCCATGAGACAGGCCCTGAGCATCAGGCTGAACAGCCACTGCCAGCAGCTGCCACCATCAGCCAGGGAACCAAACGTTCACCAGCCAGCAGGCACTGGCCCTTACAAAGGATGCAGACAGGAGTGGGATACAGGCAGGAATGGGTTGTAGGAAAAGATGCCAACCCGAACTACACATTCCTCAGGGAGGCGAGATTTCACAGCCAAACTGAAACATCTGCCTCCCTGCCAGTTTCCCACTTTTTGCAAATAGGATACTTCAAGATTTATTTCTGGATAGCCTGTTTTTCATTTAACTGAAGGAAGAACAGGGTAGCTGTTTGCAGAAGCCAGCACATGCAATCCCATAAATTAGCTGGCCCAAAGGTTCTCATCACGCACTCCTGCCCCAGATGAAGGCCAAAAGAGTGACACAGCAAGGCTGTCAACTTATGGGAGTGAAAAGATTCAAAGTTACAAAAACCTCAAGGTAGAAACATCACTGCCTTGATGTTATGCAAGAAAACCAGGTTTTGATAATCTTAGAAGTGTATTAATGGATTTACTTGTCCCTCTAGAGACTTCTCAGTTGAGCCACCACATAAAGTTCTGCAGACAGATGGGCTGCTGTCTGTATTGCCCCTAAAAGCAATTTGTGGGGCATAGTACATAGGAAGAAGTAGCTGGGAGCATTTCAGATGGTTTCAATGTGCTGAGCACAGCAGGTCAACCCTTGCAGCATCTCATTTCCTGCCCTGGACTGTGCCTTTTGTGGCCAGCGCAGGGCACCAAGAGGCTGGAAGTGGCCAGCAAAGCTTTTCAGGTCAGCAGCACAAGGGTGGCCCAGCACAGTGCCACCACAGCCATAGGGGATGCAGTCAGGTGGGACCTTACTTTTGTGCAGTTTGAGGATGGTGTAAGCCATGGCCGTCAGCACCCGCTCCCCTTCCAGGATGTAGATATCCCACAGCCGCAAGGTCAGAGTGAATGGGGTCTGTTTCAAACACACAAACAAATCACAAATGGGATGATGAAACAGAGGCTGCTGCCATCACTGCATCACCTTGCACCAAAATACACAACAGGGTTAGGCATTGCAAGCCAGGAGTTCATCTAAAACACAAAAACGTCTTTTATCATCTATGGTTTTGCCTTAAAGCTAATGAAATGGGGTGGCCGGGAAAATATTTAAAACCCATCCATTAATGCAGAAAAAAGAAACTTCCCTCACAAGCACGCTAGCATGTGGATTCCCTTACCCTGGAGGGAGTACCATCATCTTTCAGCTTTGTGAGCACAAAAAACAACTCCTGTATCCATCCAGATTTCCCAGAAGGGCTATTTATGGGATAGGTCTGAAAGCCCAATGATACATCACTAAGCATTAAAAAAATCACTCATCTGGTGTCCAAAGAAGAGGTCTTTCTTATATATAGGCTTATCTCTGCCTGCTAAAAACACCTCTGCAAGAGGTTTTCATTTACACCCAGACTCAATCTGACAAATAGGATTGAACTGATCCCAAAGTGATGGAGCAGCCCACACCTCTCAGCAAAGTTCTAAGGCACCTCACCAACACAGAAATTAGTATTAATCCTACTGAGATGTTTAGGTTCAAATTTAGGATACTGCGCCAACTGTCCAGAGTTTGGCACAACTGACCATTGCAGCTCTTTTACCATATGCTAGTGCAGTTAAAGGGATTTCGCATTTTATACAGCTTTTAGTGGCAAAAGCAATGGGTTCCCTCTTGAGGAGAAGAGGCTGTCCACTGTTTTATACAAGACAGGGCAGCAGAAAATTGAGACTGGAGCACGCAGATGTCTTAAATATTAGCAAGTTTGGACGTTGCATTCAAGTCCAGTAAGAACAATGCTCACCCTAATAATAAAGTCTTGGCTCAGGACTAGCAAATTAGCTCTGGACAAATCAGGGTAATTGTCTCACAATTTTTCACATGTTTCCAGTCCCAATCTGTTCCTTTGCCTGCAGCTGCTGCACTGCTATTTGTTGAGGTTTGTGCCCCCAGCTCTACTTCTTTCTATGTTGTTTCCAGAGCCAAAGTGAGGTTAATTGCCTTTGCAGAAGTGCCAGTGGGCAAGAGAAAGATCTCTCCTGACTCTGAAGTTTATACTGCTGATGCTGAACCATCTCCCCACGACTTCTTGTGATGAGGCAGCAGGAACTGCTTGTCACTGACATGCAGTTGTTTTTAGCTTCTCCCTTATTAATTTTTTTGCCTTATGAGAGTGTGCATAATATCCCACCTTATAAAATATTAACATCTTCTTCAAAGTATGATATTTACAAAAAACACAGGCAGATAACCACGCATGCAAATAGCAGAGCAGCAAAAATCTCCCAGAGCATCCTCACCCGGTCAATGAAACACTGCAGGAACCACTTGGTTGTGTAAATCCCGGTAGTCATCTGCTCCTTGTCCTGGGGGAAGACAGCAAAGAGAGAGGCATTTCACCAGGCTGGTTACTGAAGGTTCAAGCAGCTCATAAGGCTTTGGGAGAGGTTGGTTGGTTGGATGTGGCTGTGGTTTGTCTCCCATCTCTCAATAAAGCCCCAGCTTTAAACACCAGTTTTGAAGGCCCACTTTGGTCTTTTGCCCAAGACACCCATTGAACCTGATCCTCAATGTGGCCGGACTTCAGCCATAGCACTGGAGAAGGATTTCTGGGAGAAGCTTTTCTGGCCTAATACCCACTCCAGAGATTTATAAAACCCTTCCAGGAGCCCAAACCACTCACTCCTTGCAGATCACCATTTTTGTTTCCATAGCATGGCTGCTGCAGGAGCAGGACAGTCTTACAGGCTAAGGAAAACTCTTAAAAACCTCATCACCACCACCTCAGTCTAACACTTCTTCATCTGGTGCCCAGTGCTGGGATGTGTGCAGAGCTGACGCGACCTCTGCTGCAAAGCCAACAAAGCACTGATGACAGGAAGAGAAAGAAGCCCATGGGATGAACAGCCAGCTCCAGTCTTTGCTTTTGGCTGGTGCTGTGCACCTGCAAGCCTGGAGAGCCTTCAGGAGCAGGAGGAATAAGCAGCTTTCTGAATTATTCCCATCCCCTCCCCTGCCGATGACTATAATTAAGTGAAAACCTAACATGGCTTTGTTTCACTTTTACAACCATTTGCAGCATGAAGCAAGAGCTGTTGCAGATGATGGTAATACAAACACTTTTTTTCTGGAGATGGGGGCCACCAAGCTTCTTGGGAGCATAAGAAAACTTTAGGAGTCTGGCCACTGAACACCAACTGTCTACACGAAATGCAAAGGGGGGCAAGGTTAAAAAACAAAAAGGGAGAGCAGGTGCTACAAAACAGTGGCTTGGACATTAGACTGGGGTCGGTGTGCCCTGCAGATGCTCCTGCAGCCACCAAATGGGCCTGTGTGCCATCTGCTACAGAGAAAAGCAACTGGACATGCCCAAGCAACTAAATATCCAGAGAATCTTATGTGCCTCCTGACTTAAAAGAACAGCAAAGCACTTAGAGCCAATAATTACTGAAATAATATTCCAGACAGACCAGCATCAGCCTTTGGGCCTTGCAGCTTATGTAAGAACACAGCCCAGCCTCACTGCTGTTCCTCCTGTTGCAGGCTCTGTAAGCCTTCCTGCTTGGCTCTCCTAGGGAAGTCTTTTAATTTTAGCAGTCTCTCCACTGATGATGACCAGTAAGCAAATGATTACCATTCACCTCAGCAAGATCTGGGCTACCCATTTAATAAATGCCTGCCTCTGCAGCTGAAGCAGTCCTGTATGGTTAGAAATACATTCAGCTGTGCATCTGTTTGGCAGAACACTATATTAACTGCTTTATCACTGAAATGTAGCATTATTATAGGAATACTGATAGTAAATAGATACCATGTGCTTCTTCAGTTTTGGAAACAGTTTGTTTAAAATTTGCTCGTGGTGGGCTTGAAACCTCTGCAGCTTCGGGAACCCAGGAATGAAAAAACCTTAAGAAGAAAACACAAGAGAAATAAATAAAATTTAAAAAATAATCAGGAAAGCTCTGCAGCAGTGACAGGGATAGCCTGATTTTCTATAAACTCATCTCTTGCATCACCTGTTGAAGTTGGCTGAACCACAGGGTGCCCAGCTGCCTCCTTTTCACCTTCCTTTCCAGAGGTCACCTCTCACCCCATCTGGGAACAGGACCCTCAGACCAAGCCCAGCTGGTCCTTCTCACCCAACCCCATGGAGCAGGCCTACACAGCTCCCACTGCCTGCCTCCTGTGACTTGGCTTGGCCAAGAGTTCTCCAAACACACCTCAGTGCTTACCAAGGTTCAGAGAAAAGCTGAAGATGTTTGAACACCACAAGCTTGTGCAGTGCCCTGTTATCTAGTAAGACACAAATTTAAGACTGTCCAGAGTTATCAAGCCATAAGGTTTAGCTCTCCACCCATAAATAACCCTCTGTGCATAGATTACTGCTAACCACAAGTAAGATGAAAGAATCTTTAATGTGTTTGAAGTAAAATAATACATCACACATTCAGTGGAATTACATCCACATTTAGTGTGGATACTCTCGGATGTACTTCTCCAAGACTTCTTATAAACTCACAACCTTGAGTTAATTGATTGCCAAGGGCAAGGTACCCTGGAGGGAGGACAGCACTTCTGTGAAAGTGTTAATTACTGAGCACTAAAGCTCAGGTGGATAAAACTCCGTTTATTTGATAAGAACTTGTCTGCCCCCAAGAGTGAAGTTCAGCTTCACTGAAGCAAGGCAAGGGCTCAAGTAGTTAAGCCTCACCCACTTTACTTAAACAAATACGTGAGGAGAAACAAGGCTCTACCGACCACCCTGAACAATCTTCCCTTCCTTTGCCAGACAGCCCCGCTCCCAGCCCAGCCTTACCGTGCATGGCGTGGCGCTGGTTGGTGAGCAGCTGTGCCAGTGCCCAGAACGCATCCTCTTCGTTCAAGTACATCAGGAGGATGGCTGCAATCTGGCTCATCCCTTGGCAGTAGCTCACTTCCTGCAACAGTCAAGAGGGGCACATGTGCTGCCATGGTGCAGAGCCTACCATAATGCTAAAAGCTGCCTGTACTTCCCTCTCCTCTTCCAAGATCTGTCCCATTTCAAAGCCTTTATTGTTTATCTACAAATTCACAGCTCCCATATGTCTACATCATCTACCATGTCACTGACTCATGGAGTAATTTGGGTTGGAAAAGGACCTTTGAAGGTCATCTCATCCAGCCCTCCGGCCATGGGCAGGGACAGCTTCCAACAGACCAGGTTGCTCAAAGCGTCATCCAGACTTCGAACACTTCCAGGACAGGGCATCCACAACTTCTCGGAGTTATTTCCATGAATTATTTCCAATTATTTCCATGCCTCACCACACTCATTGTAAAAAATGTCCTCCTTATGTCCAATCTATCTTTGGGATGACAAACAGCATGTGGCTCCAATGCTGTTTTGGATTCCTTCAGCTATATGAGCACTGAAGTAATTTAACAGTAAATAAATCTGGTAAGCATTTATCTGGCATGTGTGAGGCTCCTTAACTAACCCCCTGAGCATCTTCTAGGCTAACTATCCCCTCCTGGAGGTGGAGACAGTAGGTTCAGCTGCTAATTTCAGCTTATTCTGCTTGTGTCCTTCAGCTAAAAATGACTAGTTTGCTGTGGTAAATGTTTTCAACAAGGATACCATTAGATGTAAGACAAGAAGCCAGAGACATGACAGACTGCCAGAAGGCTAGTGCTGCTGAAAAGCCAAATGGCTATCCCTTGTTCTTTGCTGACACTCGCCCAAACTAAATCTGCCAGATGTCATTTACCAGGTGACAAAATGAACAAGGGAATGAAACAACTGTGGAAAGAATCTTGTGCTGCCTCAGAGTCTTGCCCCTGTCTGTACAACCCTCTAATAGGACTTGAAATTGGAATTACAGCTGGCTAAATAAGCGTGTTTATCACATATATATATATGTACACATGAAAATATATATGTCTACACACACATATATAAAGCTTTTCTTTAAATCTTTATATATATAGACATATATATAAAAATATACAAAGCATAACTGGACTTACTACTTACAGTGTTATAAACTGAGTATGCTGACAGGACGTGGAAGAGTGCCTGCTGCCTGAGGAGAAAGAAGGATATTAAAACATCTGAGCATGAGGTCTCTAGCTTCATAAGCACACACAGCACAGCCTGTTCCATTGTGGACTCTCTGAAGAGAGAATCAGCAGCCCAGCACCTGTGGGTTGCACTGCATGGTGATGGTTTGAGGAGAAGGCAAAGATGGCTTTGCTCTGAGCCAGGGGACTGTGGGCCACTCCACACCAGGGGACTGCTGGTCACCCCATCCAGCTCATCCCTCACATATGCACTGGCACAACCTCCCATATAAGCCACAGAAACTTTCCATACTCACTTCACTCCATAGCGATCCCGAAACATGATGTGGTTTCGGAAGGTGCGGTTAACATCCAAATCTATCTGCTTGATTTCTGATGAAAAACTCTTTGCTTGTTCTTTCATTTGCTGGAAGGGAGAGGGGCAGATAAGGGGCAGGAATCAGACACCATCCCAGCCTGCACCTCTCTCCACACAGTGAGAAGGCAGGATTCCTGCAGCAGGAGTGGCAGCCTGAGAGCTGCACAGAGCTATCCAGAGCAGGGGACATTGATGTCCTGCAGGGAGCAATGAACTGCAGCCTGGAGGTGAGCCCCAACCCCTTGTCTGTGCCACCAGCCCAGGGAGAAGGGGATGACCCACACTCACGCTAAGACAGCAGAGCTGCCAACCCAGCCTTTACCCATCTTCCAATGCAGATACTAAGTTTCAGAATCCAAAACAATTACAATTCAATTCCACTCTCATTGATTTTGATTTCCTTGCCTGGCTGGCTGTCATAGAGCACTGAGAGCTCTGTTGACTCTTAAGGAACTAATACACAGATGTATGCAGCACTCTCAGCTTTTCAAAAGCTCAATCATAATTAAATCCAAACTGTTATGACAGACTCTGCTCTGTGATCTCCAACTACTACTTTTCTTGCAAAAGAGAACCATCTTCACTTTAAGGAGTTTCCACTGAAAAGCAGCCCTGGAATATTCCCTTACTGGCAGAGTCCAGAACAGAAGCTAAACTCAAAGCCAAGAATCCCCATGGTTCCCCCTAGGCTGGCTAATCATTTAAAGCAGCATCACATAGGAAAAGGACTGAAGTCCACTTAAAAAAAAATGGAAATTCAAATGAAAGTTTACGACCACCTCAACCAATCTGCCCTCGGAGCCAACATGAAAATGCTCAATGGATAAATCTCACTGCAATCCCATAGGCTACCCATTGCTCAGACTGCAGGCAAGGACCACTGTGCTATAGCTAAGCATCTCATCTCGCAGCCTTTAGATGCCGCCAGTGATCATGCCCTCCTCCTTTAATGTCTCCAGGGTTAATTGCATGAAGAAAATACATTTGATGACTGTCTTCAGGCACACTGAGATTTACCAGCAGGTTGGAGGCAGCAGAGGTGAGCAGCAAGCCCAACTTGCCTTGAGCCCAGGGTCAGGACCCCTCCTGGCTCACAGAGGAGACAGAAAATAGAACATCTGCACAGATACTTATCATCTGCTCCAGCAGTTGCCATCCTATGAATGCTTGTCAGCCTGATACCAGGCGCCTCCAGGCTGCTGCTGACCTCCCAAGGAGGCCACATCAGCTCTGGGGAACATCAGAAGGTCATTAGCACCCATGTGTCCAGCACAGCCAACACTTAGGACGATCACAGCATCTTGGGAATATTAACTCCAAAACTGAAAGCAGCTGTATGGAGGAACAACAGTGCAGGGGCTATTTTGAATTATTGCCTGCGCAGGACAAGTGAGGATAAAAGTGGTGATGGAATGAAAATCTAATTTCCCTGCTGTAAATACTCTGGTCTCTGTATCCTATGGCTCCTTGCCCTCTATAAAGCCAGGCAGACTACCTGAGAGAATATGACCATTCATGTGCACTGGGTCACTCCAGTTCAAATGTTCCTTCTAAAGGCCCTCTTGTTTTCCCTGCCAGAACAACACAGAAATCTCCCAAAGACTGTAAATACCTTACTTTGGGTATTTTTAAATCATTGCACACAAATAGCAGGTAGGTCACACAGCACTCTGTCACCTCCATGCACCCAGGAGGCTTTATTAATTGTGCAGACATTAAAAAAGAAACACAGGATGAGTTATTCTCCTTTTTTTCCCTAGTGTAAATAACCTGGGGGCTCCACAGATGCTCTGTCAAGCTCATTAGTGCTGTGAGTCCTGCAAGCTGGTGGCAGAGCAGAGGCTAGAAAGCTGGAAGTCCCATCCCAAAGACCTTGTACAAAGCAGTGGGCAAAAGCCAGGATGCCTCTGCTCTGCCCTATGGCCAATATGTTTCTCCTGCTGCCTTCTCAAGCTCCCCTCAAGCCCTCTGGCTGCAGCTAACAAACCCCAGGGAGGCAGAGCATCATATCTCCATCAAAAGCAAGTGTGGAATGTCCCATGGTAGCCTTCATGCTTTTGTGCCATGAGTTATGCCCCAGGGAGAAATGGGGTGGTCTTAAAACCAATCCCACCAGGACACAAGGCTGAGGCTGAGGCTTAGTCTGTTCTTGAAAGCAAAACCCCTCATCCAGGACCTGCACCGAGCCTCTCCTGGAGGAAATTAGGGGAGAGCTAATTACTGGTAGCAGGCAGCACCAAAGAAGAGGCAGATTAAGATGATCTTGTAGAGGGTTTGCATCCAGCAAAGCCTATTAGCCCTGAAGCTCCTGTTTGTCACAGAACCCTCTGGAGCACAGATAAACTCCTTGTGACTTTCATTGGTTTGGATTGCTTCCCTGCCTGCACAGCACAGCACAGCTTCGAGGGAGGAAGCACAATTTTAATCTGCATGCTGGGAGAGTTTCCTTATCCGTGCTTACTGTGGTGAGCCACGCCTTCCCCCAGCCCCTGTGTGTGCTTCCATCCCCGTGGCACCTCACCAGTAACATCCACGGTTGACTAACTATAATAAGTGTTAGCATCATCCCACTTAATAGGCAGGGATTTTTAGAAACACCTGTTGGAAGCAGCACTCAAACTCCTGCCTCTGAAAAATAATTGTCTCCACAATACCACACCCTGGTACATGATGTAAGATAAATCATAACACAGACTTGGAAAATAAGTTAATTATCCACCAAGGGCTTCCACACGCTGCTATGGAAAGCTTCCCCTAATTTTTCCCTTTCTTTCTCTAAAGATGCAGTAACACTGACAGCAGCTTTGCTCGCAACTTCCAGCAGAATAAATGAAAGCAGTATATTATAGAAAGCAGCCAGCTAACATGCTAAAAGACTCCAGCTTAATATAAGATGGAAAAAGAGTTGATAACCCTTTGCATTTTCAGTCCTTACCAAACCAGCTTCATCAACCAGTCTAACCGCCCTATCACCTTGCTCCTGCCATCCTTGCCAGGTAGAGCCCATACCTCATATTTTCCTTCATTCTCCTTCTTCATCTTCTCGACATCCAGGAGAAGTGACCAGACCTGGCCTCGCACCTGAAGGGGGATCCCTTTGTACACACGCCGGCACATCTGCAAGGAGGAAAACACGGGCAAGGTTAGCTGGGTCCTGCTGGTGGCAAGCACATTTTCTCCCTGGTTTGCTGCTGCGGATAATCAGCCATCTGAGCAGACACCCTAGACAGTCACTTCCTCTCCCTGTGCTGGCACAGAGAGGGCATCTCCAATCTGATGGATAAGCTAAATACCCACATCCATTGAAGACAACTACTCAATCAAAATCATAGAATCACAGAATCATAGAATGGTTTGGTGGAAAGGGACATTACAGATCATCTAGCTCCAACACCCTTGCCATGCACAGGGACACCTTTCACTACACCAGACTGCTCAGAATCCCATCCCATCTCAACCTGGCCTTGAACATGTCCAGGGATGAGGCCTCTATAATTTCTCTAGACAACCTGTGCCAGTGCCTCACCACCCTCACAGCAAAGAATTTCTTCCTTGCATGTAATCTAAACCTGCCCTCTTTTAGTTTAAAATCATAGTCTCTTGTCCTATCAGTATCTGCCTGTGTAAAAAGTTGTTCTCCCTTGTTTATATATGCCTCCTTTAAGTACTGGAAGACCACACTGAGATCTCCTCAGAGCTTTGTCTTCTTTAGGCTGAACAACTCAACCTGTCTTCATAGGAGGGAGGTCTTTGTTCACTTCATCTCACAGATGCTTCTTCCCTTTTTCTTGTCATAAAGCCCCATTAATTTTAATGGAAAACAGAAAGAAAAAAAAGAGCTTTTTTTTCCATTGCTAGCTACTTACACTAAAAGAAAAAGGTTTATAAGAAAGAAAAATATCCTTTTCTGAATACTTTCCTTCCTTTCATTCACTCCACCTGTGAAATGCCTTGCAGCTGCACTACAAAACCCACTGTAGCACTCATCTGGATTCCTGAGCACCCTTGGGTACACTGAAGGATCTGTGGCACATGACCAAGCTCCAGTCATTGAGGCATTCATGTTGCCTCATGGTGCTCCCTCAGAGCCAAGCAATTCCTTGGGAGTGGGCAGAGGTGCCAGATTTCCAGTCATGGGAATGAGCTTGGAGCTGAGAAGGGTAGTGCCTGACCAGGCAATCAGCTGGAGCAACTGCCACTGTCTGGTACAAATGCATGGAATCACCTTCAAAATCCCTCTTCTTTTTCCACAGGGTGTTTTGCTTCATGCAATTCAGGCTGATGTAAGAGCAGGACTGCAATCCCCTGGGAAGCACAAGATCCTAGTAGAAGGTTTTCTAGATGTGGGCCTACCACTCTGCCACACCCAGCTGAACACCTGCTTCTCTTGCCTTTCCTGTCAGACCTACCTCACACCACCAGCTCTTTTATTTCCAACTTGAATTTTTAAGGTCAGCCTCTTACAAGGCCATAAAGACCTTAAGCATGGCACTGTGCTGGCTCACGGCCTCTATGAGCACAAAGTGACACTCCTCATTTCCTTACTGTCTTCATGGCACCATTGTGTCCACTGAGGGCAAAACCCAAAGAGTTACAAGACCAGGAGGTAAGACCAGAGGTGGGCTTCAAGCAGACAGGCTACGGAACAGCAAAGAACTAACATCACTATCCCAGCCAAAGAAAGTATGTAAAATAACTCTGTAGTAAATGCCAAGACCACTCTGTAAGACCAGAAGAACCAGATGTTTATGAGAATGCTTTCCCAGTCCATTACAATAAATATTTCAGAATTTCTGCTGACAGAGAAAGTGCCTGTAAAGTATCCTGATCCTGAAAGTTTAATCGACATTCAGCATTTAAAAAGCCATCCTCAGAACTTCCCAAATGCCTGCTCTGTCCCAGGCATTGCTTAGCGCCAGCTGTGAAGGTCCAATGCATAGCCAGGACCAAATCCTGCAGAAATTCCTTACTAAATCCTGCCTCTGTGTGCACCAAATAAAAGCTGCCCCCTAAAAGCAACCTCACCAGTAATACACACCCATGGAAGGCCATCATCCCGTTCAACAGCATCCTGCATTTTAATTGGGACATCACTAATTCACCATCTGCACACCCAAAGACTCACCTAAGAAGGTGCTTCTAAGGGCAGCAAACCTTCACACCATGTGGGACAGATTCATCCCCACAGATGAAAGACCCATTTCTCAACAGTCACTAAATCAGGATGAAAGAAGTGCAATGCATTGAGGCATGCAAAGCAACAGAATTAGATGAACCACATCCCCAAAGTACTAGGTGCCCACAAAAGCCTGGCTCCTGCAAGCACTCATGCCTTTATGAAGCAAAAGCTAAGGTGGAATCAAGAAACTAGAATATGCACCAAGTCTGACAAGAACACCAGAAACATCCAGAAAATATTACTTATTTCCAGTGTATTATGAGAGACTGGCTGACAGCTGCCAAGGCATATGATGATACTCAGGTCCATGGGAAAGAAATAATTTTGTTTTGAGTTTCCAGAGCTGGTATTTTTGTGCTTTCATGAGTGCAACCCTCAGTGGCATAATAGTAAATGTCTCTAATTTTTTTCTTTGCACGAGTGCTAAAGGAACAGTGGAGATACAAAACATGCTGAGATGGAATTGAAATGAAATGCCTTCCTGTTATTTATCCAAGGGCTTTCCTCCTCCCACCACCTCCAGACACGAAAGCGATAAAACCTCAGAGCTGTGAGTCACCCAGAAAAAAATGAGCAGCTTTTCTTCATCGTGAAACTTGAAGGAAAACAGGGAAGTTACCATACAAGTGGTATTTATGATGGGATGAAAAGACAGAGGTAAGGCAGCACGTGATGATAACTCCTGTACCACATGACAGTCAAAAAGAACCCTCAAGGTCACTCTCTTTTGTCTCTTATAGACTGCTCAGCCCTTACAGATGGGAAGAGAGCACCTAGATCATGTCCTATGCAGGCCGACAGACCAATGCACAGGCAAGAAGAACAGATACCATTCTGTTTCACAAAGGGAGATGCTGCTGGTCAAAGCAATGGTTCAAGACACTGTAGAAAGGCTGTATCAGCCAAGGATTGAAACCACAGCGCCTAAAACTTGCTGCAAGTTTTGCCATAGGATCATCTTCCCTCTCTAGGCTTTAACACTCATGGCACAGAGGGGGCCATCATCACCCCATCCCTCATCTCTCCCCTGCCTACATATTTTCTTTGCAGTAGATGGGATGGGGAAGACTAAGGAAAGTACAGACTTGAGCTCCATCTTCCTGCACCAGCAGTCTCCTCTGAGAAGTATCCAACCAATTGTTCCAGTCTTGAATAAGAGGGATGGAGTCATTGCCTTTAAAGACATCTTTTTGCAGTAGTAAATACAGTGAAATTAAAGAGAATTTGGGAGACGTGGGTTGGTTTTTGAAGCAAAATATACACATTGCCTTTCACCTTCACACTTCAGAGTCTGTCACTGTTAACTTCTCAGCCATGTGCACAGATCACCAGGAAGAGACTGCAGGAGCAATGCCCAAATTTTGGGTATGCATGGCAATATCCCCTTCAAGCATTTCCATATATCCAGCACATGTCTCCAACACCCTAAAGTGGGGGCAGCCCTCCTTTCTCAATTCCCTTAGGGCTCAAAGAGTGATCCTTCTGAAGAGAAAGGACTTCTTCACATCCTCTACCAGTGATGCACCAGGGGACCTGAGCTGTGCAATCTTCACCTGGAGTGGAGGATTTCCTTTTAGTACCATGAAGCCTGCTGACTGTTGATGTGGCAATGCAGAATGCTTGGCAGACTGGACATCAGCACATGGCTTTCTTTCCATACAGTTAATGACTGCTCCCAGCTCAACTGCTGTGCCTGCAGCTGGAGCCTATGCAGCTATTCCTGATGGGGTGCCAGCAAAGCGGGGGCAAATTTAAATCCTAAAGCTGGTGGGCAATGGACAGGCATTTGCAGTTCTTGCTCATGCTACCTTTGGAGGAGAGGAAAATGCTGCCTGCCTTTCCAAAACGGAAAAAAATAAAAAGTAGGCGAAGCCACCTTGCAGCTCCCAGACACAGCCCCCTTTCCATCCCATGGCATTTGAGGCAAGAGATCTGACTTCAGCCAGCCCTGGCATGACAAATGTCTGTTAGCTCTCCCTGGCATTAGCAGACTGCTCACTCTTGGGGTCTGTGTCAGTCCATACAGATCCCCAATTCATCCTAAACCGCTTTGCTGGCATGCACTGGATTAAGTGCCCTGCACTCCCATGACCTTAGCAGAGACAAGGCTTCCCTCCTGCACAAAGACAGGCTTTGCCTAAAAACCAGACATCTATGACCAAAGACATCTCTCTCTAAAGGTCCCATCCCACATGGCCAGCAGCAACACACAGCTTGCAAATGATGCAGAGGTCATATCCTCCTCCTATGACTGATGCTTCTGGCTGAAATCCATTTTAGGGCTATGATGAATAAATTATCCCGCTGTTGCAGTGCACACAGCACAGCCTTTTTTATCTGCAAAACTGTGCTGCCTGAGCTGTGTAGATTCTTATATGGCACCAGCCATTTCTTAACCTTCTCAAGCAGAGTCAGGCTGGTGTTTAAACTTGGATTCAAATCAGCAGTGGAGACAGATCAGTGAGCTTCCCTGTGCTGAACCCCAAATAACACAGTTTAGCACTTCTTTGCAGGTTTGACATACCTTAACTCTGCAAAACAATGTCATCCTTTCATGGACTCCCCTATTTTTGTACCCTTTCCCTTGTGGAAATTCAGCCAGAAAAAGGCACCATTGCATCATTCTAACCCCACCCATATGAAAACTGTGCTGGGTGCCACTTTTTGCTGATCTTGCTACTGAAATTAAATCAGATTGTTACAAAATATGTCTAGAACAGAGATGGAGACAGATCTAAGGCAACGATGAGCACATGGAGCCCCAGGGCATTACTTCAATTAAGATAATCCTATTTGTTGCTCATCCTGAAACAGGTTATGCCAGAAATTATTTCAGTTCCTAGCCAGGCCATTCCAGGCAAGGAACTGTAAAAGGTTCCCCTCTTTTTTTTCAGCCTTATTTCCTATAATCTGTGACAGTCACAAGATCCAGACTGCAATCAGCAACATGCAAGGATGCACACAGGCTGCAGGTGGGGGAACAAAAAGCCAAACCTGCTGCTCTCTGGCAATGGCTCATACCAAGGGTCTGAAAAAGCTGCTTTCTTGCCCACTGACAGGTGGCTGCTTTGGGGTCAATGCCCTTGATGGGTACACAACCTTGCTCCTCCTGCTCACATTTCACAACACAGAAGATGAGACAACAACCTAAGCCTCAATCAGATACTAAGATGCTGCAAAACACAAAGGCTTGCTTGCTAAGTCCCTCTTTATCAAGCACTAGATATGATCAGATGTCTGCCAGCTCCAGCACATGAACACGGACTGAGAAGGTTGGCCTTGAATTCCAGGAAGTCCCAGTCTGAAAAAATAAGATGGGTTTCTACAACATTCAAGCAGAATCAAAGTCAGGGCAACTTCCCTGTGAAACTGCTTGCAGCTCCTGCAACAAGACTTTTCCCCCCACCTCTAATAAAGCACAGCATATCAAAATTAACATCAAAGGGAAGGTTCTTGTTTTCAATAATAGGATTTTTTCAAAGATGACACCTTAGTCATTGTTAAAATAACACAGAGTGGCTGCCTTGTGACATTTGAGTTTCTACCATGTCAGCCAAGTGATAAAACAAACCTGAAGGAAATATGCAATGCAGATGTGGCAGCCTGAGTACTCAGAGAAGGAACAAAACCAACCTACTCTCCTTTAGAAAAATCAGATCAAGGGCTTGTCACATTTACTTTAGCTAGAACAAAACACATAGGCCTCCAACATGACTGTGATCCTAGCATAAGGTCCTTGAAATGCCACAGTTGAACTGCATCCAGCAATGACAGCAGGAGTATCTGAGTAGCTTCCATGCTCCTGACAGAGAATGGGGTTTCACATCTAGGTTTAGGATACAACCAAATTTTTTTTTTTTTTAATTAAAAGAACCCACACTTCTTTTATGCCTCTCAGCATCTTTGCATTTAACGGTGCATAGCTGCTACAGACTTTACAGCCTGCACTTGCCTTGGTGCAAGGCAATGGGTGTTAGGCTGGACAGGACTGAAACCAAAGCTCCTTTCTATTCCCCAGGGTCACCAGACTACTCCTTCCCTACTTGGGGCCAAGCACTGCTTCTCTGTTTGCTGGGAGAGGGGATGGCCATTTCCGTTCTCCCAGCATGGGACAATGACATCTCTGTGTCCAAGAATCATTGACCATTTACAGGCTGTTATTTATAAAATCTTTTATTCTACTACAAGAGCTTTCTGATTTTCTGACCCAAAGACCCCCAAAACCCACTTGCCAGTCTGACCCCTCACCATCCAGCAGATCTAAGTGACATCAGCTATAGCATGCTTAACACCCCCCACTGATCATCAAGGGAAATCTAAAACAGACAGGGATCAGAGACTGCTACTGCTCCATAGAACTCATGCTGGATCCTGCCTGTCCTCACTGTCTGACCCAGGGAACCCAAAGTGTGCTAAAACCACTCATCATTACCCTCCCCAAACACCCTCCAGGACCTGAAGGAATTCCCTGTATCCCGCTGGAATTTGGTGGTTTACCCACAAGGTCATAACCAATTAGTGCTAACTTCTAATTAGAAAGAACCAAGTCACAGGAGAGCCTCCAATTTTGCCTGTGGAGCAGCACTGATTAACAAAGTAATTAGAACCACCCAGAAGTGAGGAGAAGGATTATAAAACCCCATCCCTGCTGTCAGTAAGATGACTTTGTTTCTGTTTTAGTTTTTTTTTAAAGAATGAGACTACAGATGGTCTTTGGCTGCCTGAACTGGACATGATTCCTGATTGCTGGGCAAGAAGGATGCTCTGCTTGTTGTCCCTACAGCTATGCAGATATTCTTTAGATATTTCTGTCTACATAGCCCTTTTAACCAAGCTCAAATTCTCCCAAAGACCCCCAGCAGGAGCTAGAAGCAGTCCAGCCAAACACCTCACTCCTGCTAAACACGAAGACTGCAGAGGCCATGGCAACAAGGTAATGCCAGGCTTCATCCCTCTCCTGTGCAGAGTGCCGCAAGCAGAGCAGGTCAGACTCCTCTCCTTACTCAGAAGGACCCTGTCATTAGGTTCAAAGGGCTTTTTGTTTCAAGAGGTTTGTAAGGGGAACATATAACAGATACTATTTATTAAAAACAACTCAGTTTTGAAGTGGTGTTTGGTGCAGAGTTCATTTTAACACCAAAGCCAAGGCATAATGTTGGTGTCTCCATTCTTGATTTCCACAGACAGGTGTACACAGTATAATACCTTCTCACAGGCACAGCTAGGAGTAAAACACAAAATCCAAGTACTGTTCTAGACAAATCTTTCCTCAGGGAGAATTACAAGGAACATCAACTGGGCCGTATCAGTCACATCTCCCACATCATTTCCAGGAGGTGGAGACACAGAAGCGACTTGTAGTGTGCACTGCTCTCAGCTCTCACAGGGCAGGGAGCCAGCTGGGCACACAAACATCCCTGCTGTGCTCCTGCTTGCAGAGGGAAGCAGAAGTGCAAGCATGGCAGCAGCATTTAGGAAACCCTTTTTCAAGCTATGTAAGTCAGAACAGGACTTTTACCTTGACTCATAACCCAGAAATTTCTAGGAAAGCTTTAAAATATTGAAGAGTAACAAGAAGAATCAGGCAATGTTCCAGAGATCGCTGGTTTTTCTATTGACTTTTCGAAAGCCTGACTCATCATAAGGATCCATCACACTCACCTTTCCAGACATACACTCTTTTCCTCCTTACCTTGTCACTGTTTCTGTATTTGCCCCATTTCTTCAGCATCTTAAGCCACTTGTCCACACGTTCTATTTCCTGCTGTTTTTGCTGTTGCAAGGGAGAAGAAAAGACAAGGCAAATTTAAGAAAAAGAAGCCCCAGGAGACGCCTCCTGGAAATACAAAACTTCATTCTCTTAGGTTTAAACTTCTATGCAAAGACCACACATTAGGGATGGGAATAATCCATAGGGTATGTGCAGAAATGAGTAATTTCAGCACTTGGTAATTAAAAGCAGCATTGGTAAAAAAAACAAGACACACAGGCTTAACATAGAGAAAGCATTCCCAAGAGTATTCCCCGACAATAAAAAACTGCAGGTCCAGCTAGACTCAGATCCTATCACTGCATCAGATCAGCAGAAATGTGATTCAGTCCCATTTAGCAGGGTCCTAACAGAGGACATGCTCTCATCTCAGGAGAGATAAGGATGGAGGTGATGGTTACCTACAACTTCCACCATCTTCCCTTGAACATGCAGTCCCCTTTACAAGCCACAGCTGCTGAGCACTGTGCCAAAGCAGAGGGAAAGGCCCAAAATTGCTTTAAGAGGTGCTTTTTCAGTGCTGTGTGGAGGAGGAAAGTTGCCTGACCCAGCAAAATAAAAGCTCCAACAGCTGGGCATCGTGCAGAGTCCCCATCTCTGGGTGAGCAGCAGTGACCAGTACATGCTGGCTGCCTGCTTTGCTCTTACTTGCTCACTCATTTCCTCAAAAAACATTCCCTCCCCAGCTGGTGTGAAAAGGATGCCACATCCATGATGACAGAGCTGGCAGCTCTCACCTTCTCCTCCAAGGCGGTGCGGGTTGGCAGCTCCTGCTCGCTGGAAAAGCAAGGGGTCAGTGGTTACTCCATGTGTGAGAAAGGGTGTGGAAGAGCACAGGCTGCTGCAGCTCATGGACCACCTCAGACACCTCAGGGGGTATGCCCTGGGGACTTTGTGTCCTTCCTACAGCTGTCCCCAGTATGAAAGAGGCAGTGGAAGTGCCATCCAAATTCCCACCACCTAACAGAATCTCTGGGGGGTAACTGAATACTATTGGACATAACTGGAAATCCTGAGCATATATCTCCTCTTCAATACAATACATGATCAGCAATTTAAAGGGTGGGGAAGCAGAATTTCTAGACAGCAATTGCTTAAAACCACCCTCCTGCACACAGAACACCTACCATTAAACTTTTGTTCAGAATCAGAATAAAAATAGTTCTTTTTAAGCATTCTTCCCAGGCACAGGGTGTGCATCTAATTCACAGGCACCTTGGTTAGGAGGGAGATTTCCTAAGGGAACCAAAGACCATCAGGTATCTTGTCTGGTTTCTTCCTATACCTCCCTGAAAAATCAGCTCAAACACAAGGGCCTCTCCCTCTGTGACACACCACAGAGGCACAGAAGCACCAGACTGCACTTGTAACGCCAGGCTTGTGGTAGGAAACCATTTCTGAGCCTTGCCTTGCAGCAGATGCAAAGCAACAGTGTCTGGACATGCACAGTGGAGGAAGGAGGCCCATTTAGTCGTTCCTCCTGCATTTGGGATTGATCAAGCCAAGTCACAGAGCAGCTTATGGGAGAGAATGCTGGGCCAGTCATGCTCAGTGCAGAAGGATGGTCCACACACACACAGTTTAGAGAGGAAAGGAGAGGCCAGGAGGACTTACTGCAGGAATCCAAACCGGTCTGTAACTTTGTAGAGCGTGAAATCGGCATCTTCCCACTGGTCAATCTGAGCTCCTTCCTGTCTGCCCTAAAAGCAGAAAGGACACCTGTGAGCTGGTCCCAGCATCAGGAATACCCCAGTGCTTGCATCCTGCATGCAAAGCCCACATCCCTCTCTCCCAAATGATAAAAGGCACAGAGCCAGGAGAGCAAAATCTACACTAAAGAGCGAAATACAAGGCAGGCAAGAGAAAAATGCCAAGTTCAGCCTATCCAGCATTCCATGCATGCCTCTGCTAGAGGATGGGAAAAGCTGTACATCACAAAAAATAGTGCTGCTGGGCATAAGCCATCCTGGTGTTAAGGGAGCACTGAAGCACCAGAAGCTCAGCACCTTTCAGTATCTATGCTGAGCACACATGGGACCTTCAATAAACTCCAGGGATATAGTGAGAGGGGGTGTACAGGAAGACACAGTTGGCATGAAGCCTAATGGCATGAGTGTTACTGGGGCGATGCCTGCATGGAGGCAAAAGTTATTTGATGCATTCCTAATTGATTAAACAGCTCCAGCCCCAGCCAGCATGGTGGGGAGAGGCACAAGGCTGGTACCTTCTCATACTTGGCGACGATTTCTGCTTTTTCTTGGGCTATTAAAGACTCTATATCCTTCTTCATATCAGAAGCTGTAAGGGGAAAAAAAAAGCAGGAGGGAGGGGAAAAGAGATAAGTAAATGTGTACACAGAATGTGAAAATTTTTGGAAAGTGCTAATACAAAAAATGTTTGCTGACAATTTTAGCTTCCAGCCATATCCCACAGCTAAAATTAGGCTGAGGTTGCACAGTGTTCATGGAGCTTCCCTGCATGCAGCAGGACTGCCAGCTCCCTGCTCCCTGCACCAGGATACAGCCCAACCCAAGCAAGGGGGCATCTTGTCTTTGTTCTCAGGCACACACACGACAGTACAAAAGACATGGCTTTTAAATGGAGACACACAAACCAGCCACAGAGCACTGGCCCACCCAGCACAGGACAGGCACCACTCGGGCACTGCTTGGCACAGCATCCATGTGGATGACAGCAAACCACCACTCTCCTGCCCAACGTGTGGATGGGAAGCCAGGAGATGCTCTGTAGGGGCACCTAGAGGCAGATTTAACATCAAAGAAGAAACTGAAAGAAGTTTTTGCCTACTAAAGTGTGCATGAGACAAGGGAATTGGCCTCGAGGTGATTACCTTCTACAGAGAACTCCAAAAGAAAACAACACAGCAGCAAGATGCCCCCTCCTATGCTGAGAAGGACCAGTCTTGGTCTAAGCAAGACCCAGTCTAGGTCCCCAAGGTCTGTGCCCACTGCTCTGCTTCACCCTGTATACATACGTACAAGTAAGGTAACTTCCCACACCAAACTTGAGTGCTGTCCTGTACAAGCCCAAAGAAGCATCCTCCCTGTCAGCCATAACTAGTTCCTCATACACCAAAGGTGGATCTAACACACCAAGAAGAAAACATAGGCAGGAAAAACCCCCAGGGAAGGGGGATTATATAATCAGGGCTCTTCCATGGCCTGTTATCAGGCAGCAGCACAGGCATGGCACCATTTTACACTCATCCATTCAGACACTGGAAAAAATGCAAATTCTTCAAATTCATACCAGGAATGGGTGTATTTTCCCATTTTTTTACTCCACAATCAAAACAGAGCAAGGACAGAAATGTTAAAGTGCATTTTGCTCTTTTATTTTTCCAAGTTGCAGCTCCTACTTCAAATGTGAACTTTGATCAGTACATTTTAATCACAGCTTAATTTTCCAATATAGCAAGGTCTGAGTAACTGTCTCACCGTGTTACCTAATACTTCTGCATCTCCTCCTTCTCACATCTCCTGTGAAACTTACAGGCAATTTCACTCCCCCAATTCTGACTTTTTGGTTGTTGTTGTTATGGGGCTAAAAAAATTCCAATGATGTCTTTTACATGCTGCTAAAAATACAAATATTCTGCAGGCTACAGGGGAAAAATAAACTGCATGTCAGATTAAATGGGCAATTTTTCAAGACATTTACAAAGTGAAAGCTATTCTGAACATCTCTGACCACACTCTAAGAGAATAACAAAGGAAGAGCAACTTGGTACCATGGGAGGATTTACACAGCAAGAACACATATATTTTGGCATTGACCTCTGCAAAAGCCTCTCTACAGCCAGAAACACCAGACTTGTGCAAAGGAGCCAGATTTTCATCTCATGCCTGGAATATGCACATTTGTTTTCTCTTTCTATAACAGTGCAAAAGTCCAAATATAGAAAAAAACTTGAAAGCAGAGAAAATGAGTGATGGCAATGGGAAGGATGGAGATGGCAAGTGGCTTCACTGGCCTTGGGGTGTGACCACAGTGCTGCTGCTGGGAGAGTACAGTTCTGTGCTCAAAGAGGTGGTTGTCAAAGTACTCTGGAGAGGGAACAGAACATAGCTTAGCTTAGCTCTGTGACAGCATATATGGAATAGGGGTATTTTTATTATTTAATTCTGCACATGCTCAAACTCCAGAGAAGTTTTGACATCATGATGTTATGTAGCCTTTGCTTGAGGGAAATGACACCTTTTGTACATGGAAACTACTGAGATTTACTTTCTGAAGGATTTGATGAAACATATGTTTTTTGCTTGATGTAAACAGGTTTCCTATAAATAGGAACAGGTTGTACCTGCCATGCTTCTCCATATTACCTATGTATGACTATGTACCATATTACCTATGTATTTCTTTTCTTTAATACACCACTCCAATTACTTTCTCAAGCCTGCCACCAAATTTTCTCCTGAGAGTACTGTATTTTCCTAGCAAAGAGATTTTTTTTCCATGACAAACACACAAGATGAAGCTGCTATGAAAAGGAATAGTAAGAAAATGTGAAATACACAACAATGGTATAAGATAATTTACTAGGATATAAGCAACAAAAAGCCCTGAACCATGCACATTTAAATTCAACCCCAAACCAAAGTTATGAACTAGCTCCTTGTAAAAAGAATTAATTGAAAACACTCACAATCTGTCATCTCACACTAGCACTGCAGCTTCCAGTTTACAATTTAAGGAAGTAAAAATTAATACCAATGACAATAAGCCTAAAGATGTTTAATGAAAACGCACATTACTGCCTACCCACATTGAACATTATCTAGCCATCACCAAACCTGAAATAAAATACCCAATTTTTGAATGAAAGCAAATTTCCTTAAATTAATTCACCAGCTGGGATCTCAAATATTGGCAGGGACAATAAAGTACCTACATCAAAAATCCAAGACTTCATGTCAGAATTGTTCTCCATAAATCAGATTTACTGTTATACCCTTTCCACAAGCCCCATATTTTTCCAGTCAGATCTGCCAAGCTCCCATTGCCCCACATGGGCTAGCACCTGCCAGGACCAGCCTGGCTGGGAGAGGGGAACCTCTGTCCACCAGTCACCAGCCCACTGCTGCAGCCCTGCTTGCTGGCCAGGAGAACTGAGTGTTTCCCATGGCCCAGCAGCAGTGCTTCTTGTGACACACACATATCCCCTGTCACCGCAGCCATGACACGATGTCTCACACTTATCAATTCATCAGCAATCACCCTGCTGGTACTTAGCAGATGGGCTTTTGAAAATGAAAATATCAGTGAAATCACTTCTTGGGAAACAGCATAGAAACATGTTCTCAGTCTCAGGCTGGATTTGAGGATATTCTGGAACCCAGTTTTTAAATATTTTGTACTGTAGAACAGTACTTATTCAAGCCATTTGAGATTAAGACTACATGTTTGTAGTTGGTTTCTATTTGGCTGAAGGTCACTGAAAAAGCAGAAATGAGTTTAGGTAAATGTGTGTTCTCATTCTGAATGTGTCCACTTAACATTAAATAGAGACTGCTGCTAGGAGAAGAAAAAAAGGCAAGTTTTGACACACCGTACTTCCATACCACTCTGGCCTCTATCAGAGTGAAACTGCTGCTGTGGAATAAAGTAAAAAAGGTACATACTTACTACAGCCACACCCACCACTGCAGAAACACAAGTCACTGTTCCTGTTTCAAGTTCTATTTTAAAAGCACATTTAAACACAGCATTTTATGTCTTTAGCTGTCTATGGTATCAACCTGCACTTTTTGCTTTAGGGGAACAGTTTTAAAGGAAAAGCATATACATCTGTGCAAGTGAAAATGTTTATACATCTGCTAAGAGGCTATAACCTCTCAGAGGGTACACCTGCAGTCAGCACCACTTCCCAGCAAAGCACTTTTAAAGCTACTCACTTGTGAAGCTACTACTAGTTGCAACAGTGACTCATGCACTCGCATGCCCTGTAATAAACCTGGCCATGCAGAGCAGTGAAAGCAACTAAAGCAAGCTGTGAGAAGTTGAGTAAGCCCCATCAGGGCTTTTTAAGTGCATGAAACAGGCACCTTGACATACATCAAACCACACAGGCTAAGCAACCTGCCCATTCTGGCTCCCTGGTAGAATCTGGGGGGGACAGTCAGCAGCTGCAAGCCAAGAGGAGCTGTTACCAGAGGCTCTTTTCCCACATGCTCAAAGCCTTTCAGAAGCAAAGCCACAACATTACACCACTGCATATACCTACCCAGCACAGCCAAAGTGAGCATGGTTCTAGGACTGCTCCGACTGCATTGCCACAGCCTGAGGAAACCTCAAAGCCCCCCAAAGCACCCAGAAGGAGCTGTGGGCTGTTACAGGTGGGCACAGGCACGCCTGGCTGTGTGCTTGTGAGGTGACAAGCCGAGGAGGAAGTGGTGGCCACGTGCTGCTGACTGCAGGCAGAGCTTCTGCTCCAGCCCCATGCAAAGTCAACCTGCTCCTGAGGCCGTGGTACAAGACTGGCCAGCATCCCCATCTCTGGTGTCGCAGCTGCGGCAGCACATTTTTTACTACACCCCCAAACTTCTACCCCAAAATGGGCAACACATTCGGTGCACTTGGATCAAGGACTTCTGCTGATCCCCATGTGCAGATTCTTTCTCTTTAACAAACCCTGTCTGCAAACACCCAGGCCAGCAACAGCTTCAAAACACATCACTGGACTGTGCATCCCAACCTTAGCTCAAATCTGGCACACATCCCTGCTACCAGAAAGGAAATCAAGACCTGCACTCATAAAGTGAATTATGGCTTCAGGAATTAAATTACTATCAAGCAGGATGAACCAAGATACAGGAGATCCTGTTTACATATTTATTTCCTTGACTACAACCCAGGAGCACACAACCAAGCTTTTTTGTTTGTTTGTTTTAAGAGCGTAAGGAGCACTAAGCCAGCTGAACTGCAGGAAGGTTTGTTTTAACTGTCTTGGGATCTTTGAAAATCACTGCCATAGATCACTTTAGATGAATCACAGATGTGCTACAGAAAATTCAAATTATTTCCTGTCCTAGGGAACTTGCATTGTACCTGAAACTGCACTGGATGCTGCACTAGATAAAACCACAGACACCTCCCTCAGCAGAGGTAGTGGGAACACCAAGGGAGAATCTCCACTGCAACTCACTTTGATACCACCAGCAATACCCCAACAAGCCAGAGCATCCCAGCATCATCATAGATGAGATCCTGCTGATTTACTAGTATGTGTAACCACTGTATATGACAGCTCTCAGTGTGATTATCATCTGCTCTAGAGCCAGTCTGTGAGTTTGGAGAAGACAAGTTGAAAACATAACCCAGCTCCAAGCAATGTGCCCTTACCTGAGCCTTGTATCAGGTGCCAAGATTCATCAGTTCAGCTGGAGCTGTCCCCTCCCCTGAAGGCATCTACCTGGCAGGAGCCAGTTGTCTGTGCTGCAGGGTGAAAGCTGCCAAAGCCCACTGATCAAATGCCCTTTGGCTCACCCACACCACCCCAGCTCCACGTGGCTGCTCTCCTCCACCCTTGTCTTCTGGCACATGAGAGCTCACCACAGGCAGCTGGGAGGAGAGGCAAGGCAGGAGGCAATCCACGCTCTCTTGTCCCCCGGGCTCACTGCCAAGGAAATAATAAGTTGGTCAGTTTTCCAGTTCTGGAACAGCAAAAGCACCATCCTTTACTAGAACAGGAGTCTTTGAACACAGAGGAAAGGCAGGTCCCACTGGAGCTGGTGGGAAAGGATCAGGCTGTAACTGCAGGGCACACAATGGCAATGGAGGGTTCAGGCTATTCGTTCAGGACTTGGGTTAGGTGAAGACCAAGACACATCACCAACTTGCATGGCAGAAGAGCTGGCACCACCTGTGCCACCTTCCAGCACTTGCAGTTCTCCCTGATACATCCAAACAGCTACACAGTTCAAAGGACAGTGGAGCCCAATAAAGAGCTACCACTTAAAAAAACCAACTTTTTAGTTCTCACCTTCAGCAACTCAAAGCAACACACTAATTCCACAAGTGTGAGATCAAGACAGCATCCCAAAGCATGATGCTCCGCTTGAAGTCAGTAACCACTGGGCAGAGGAAGCACAGCTCCCTTCCATCACAAGCCACCACTTTAATAACACCACCTCTCTTCCAATCCCCCTCACAAACAAATGTACTTTTTTTTTTACCTCACAAGCAAATGGACTTTTCCACACAATCCCTGTTGTCACCTCTCCAGCACCCAGATACAACTTGGAGGCCCTAAAGTGCAGAAGACCTCTCACCCTTTCAGAGGTGACCACCATTATAATCAAGCAACCCCATAACACAAATTGTATTTTATATATGTTATCACCTAGTAGGTTATAATGTGTCTTACACACATTAAATGCAGGTTATACATACTTGCCTCTATTCTCACAATTTGCACCAAGCTTTTACAATACAGTTACATAGCAAGCTGTGGTGACAACGACAACACTTTGCTGCTAGACTACAGCAATATCAAGAAACCCAAATACATTGGCCAAGTCTTCTAGCTATAGAAATAACTAAAAAGCCATGTAAGACTGCAGCTATATGCTATCCACTCCCCCTCAACATGAGCAGCACTACCAATAAATAAAACCTCTCTCAACCCTCGCCCCACCTCCCTCTTCCCAGTACTTACACCTGGCTCTCATTCTCACACAGTTTTTGGTGCTGTGCCTTAGCACTCTTCTCCCAGAGGATGGAGATGGGAGGAGATAAACAGGAGGGTTGATGAAGAGATTTAGTCTCCTCCCTGCTTGCGCTCGATAAGCCCAGCCTTGGTGCTTCTGCACAGCTCAGCTGTTGCAAAGTCAGAAGATGCAGCTTTAGACATAAGCTAAACTCTGAGCAGAGCAGTGGTTCTATAAGCAATTCTTTGTCAGCTTCTATTTTTAGATCTCACAGGGAATAAAAGAGCATCAAAACATTTTTTAAACTCTTTTTAATGTGAACGCATCTTCTAGGGACAGCAGTAGCCAAAAAAAAATTCAGACAAAGGACTGCACAAGAATCAAAGATGCATGAGTTATTTTTTTAAAGCATCATTATTTAAATTATTTTTCTTTTGAAAAAATAAGTAAACTGAACAATGCAAAGGTCCATATCCTTCTTTTGAGAATTGAAGATTAATTTTCTAACTGCATTCCCTCCTTTTTCTATTCCAGTGTCTATAAAAAGGGGAAAAAATAAAAGCCCAAGGGAAAAAAATTCCTCTTTTTTTCAGGTGATGCAATGACCTGGAAGGGAACCATAACAACACGAAGCTTAGTAACTGGCTTCTTCTGTTTGCTTAAGACTGGTAAAGCAGTTTGCATTTCTTTAACCATAAACTAAAGGAAGCTACAATGATGGTCATTCTCCACTTGGACATGCATTCCTCCTAAAACACTGTATTTTATCCTTTATGGTACATGTAGCAACACTACAGGACACACTACTCTTCCCTTGTCATTCTTGTCTCCAGCTATACTGGGCAATTTTGGGTAAGCTAAAGGCTCCTTTTGCTATTTAAAACTTTCCCTGGTTTTGGCACTGTCAGCTAGAGGCCACCCACCCCCAACACGTGCCTGAAGCAGCAAGGTGAGGACTCGTGTCCTGGCTGATACTTGAGATGTCACCCTGGGCACTGTGGAGCTAGTGATGCTCCCTAGCCAGAACCAAAGGAACAAGGATGCAAACATAAATTTTCATGCTGCCAGCATCCTGTGCTCTCTTTGGCACAGACAGGCAGCATCTTTTTTAAAACACATACAAGGAAATAACAAATGTACCATTATATAAAGTTGCTGGTACAGCCAATGAAATAGAAGAGTAGGAAGTTAAAAATCCACTAACGAGATGTAGCTTGTTAAAAACTTGTCAAAAATAATTGAAGAGAACGACTTGTATGCTGCAGATAATGTAAGTTGAGTTTAAGTGAGACCTACGCTGACTCTGTGTGTCTTACACTGCTTTCCAGAGCCTCTGGCTTCACCTCTTTTTTCAGAGGGAGGGATCTTCAGCCATTAGCCTGACCCCAATTAATGCCCAGCCCCTAGGAAGCACCCTCATTCCTTCAATCACTTTAATGAGTTTAATCAGCTCACTCTGCCTCCAAATACAGAACCCTTGCAGGAAATTGTCTTTGGCAGCCTCTGCAGAAGACACTCCCTGACCATTTTACTGGCAATATCCTGGACTTGCATTACCTTCAAACAGCATCTCCAGATGCTAATACATGAGCTTTTGTTAACTTGTTTTCTTCTATCAAAGCCCCATGCAAGCATATCCAGTAATAGAAAACTTGAGGAAAACAAGAAGTATTTGATCCAACACCGGAAAGTACTGAGAAAATGTCTCCCAAAGCTTTTTGAACAGCCTTGGAACTATAAGCGGGACAACACTAGGATATAAAATTTTTTAAATTTGTATGAAAGCAACCTTTTTAATTACAATGTAGCTTTTTCTTTTTGCTTGTTGTTAATTCCTAAAATCACCCCAACTTAAGAAATGAAGGAAATTTTTTTGTGCATGTGTGTACAAACACAACATTTTATTAAAATCATAGAATCATAACAAGGTTTGGGTTGGAAGGGACTTTGGAGATCATTTAATTCCAACCCATGCTAAGGACAGGGATTCCATGCACTAGACCAGATTGCTCAGGGCCCCATCTGCCCTGGCATTGAACACTTCCAGGGATAGGGCATCCACAAACTTTCTGAGCAACTGTTCCAGTGCCTCACCATCCCCTGCATAAAGAATTTCTTCCTAATATTTAATCTCTCTTCTTTGAGTTTGAAATCATTCACCCTTGTCCTATCCATATGTACCATATTCTTCTTTTCTATGCTCTCTTTCAGTATTGGAAGGTCCTCTAAGGTATCCCCTGAAACCTTCTCTTTTCTGGGCTGAACAGCCCCAGTTCTTTCTACCTGTTCTCATAGGAAAGGTACTCCAGCTCTCTGATCATTGTGGCCCTTCTCTGGACCTACTCTAACAGGTCCATGACTTTCTCATGCTGAAGACTCCAGAGCTGGACACAGCACCCCAGGTGGGGTCTCAAGAGGGCAGAGGACAGCAGGAGTATCCCCTCCTTCATCCTGCTTTGGATGCAGCCTAGGATGCTTTGGCTTTCTGGTCTGAGTATTCACTGCTGACTCATGAAGAGCTGGCTTCAAGACAGAACCCTGAGGACCACTTGTCACAGGCCTCCACCTGGACATAGAGCCACTGACCACAAGCCTCTGACAATGTGACCATGATATAAAGACAAGCATTTGCTATGATGGAGGCCCATGCAAGGCTGTCCAGAAAAGCAGCAGCAGATGCTGTTCTCTCCAGGAAACAAACAAACACAACTCAAGTATCACCTGAAAACATGTTCAGCTTTCAAGATGCAGCCCTAAAAATGCATTTAGCTGAAAAAACAGTTCACTTATAAACACAAAATTGCAGTTAACTGCTACAACAGGCATTTGTAAGCAGGATGATGATTTGCTCAGCAGTTTGGGAAATGAATCTTCCTGTTCCAAGATCAAAACCTGGGAGAATACAATACATCCCACTGAAGGGCAGCTGGACTCTACAGTGTGTAAGAAAGCTTGGAAAAGGGAAGTTGCACATAAATAAGCATCTAAGGGCAGTGGAGTGCCTTTTAATAAGAAATACACTTTTTTTTTCCCCAAATGTAAAAAATGGGTCCAACACAAAGAATAAGATCCCTGCTTGAGTTAGAACATACCTGCAGGCTTTCAGATAAGACTTCAAATTTAATATTGCATGGGAGCTTTTTGCCTTTTTTTTTTTTAACAAAGTATCAAGTTCTCCAGCAGGAAGAATCTTTCCAGAGGACAGAGATCAGAGCTAGTTCACAATTTATTATCACTGTCAGTTGAGTAGAGAGAGGCCTCCCTTTAATTTAAAGCGCAGTTGCTTCAATTTTGTCCTGGCTGAATACAAATCAAGGACTTCATCTCCCTGTTTCCCACTTCCCATGTAAGCTTGGATCTCTATTTCCATCTTGGCCACAGACCTTCCTTTAGCATCTGCTTCACACAGACGCACTACTGCAGCAAAACAAAAGCTGTGCCCTTCCCACCCACTTTAGGCAGCCCTTCCTCATGGATCTCTCCCCTGCTAGAGGAATGTGTGCACTAAATCTCTTTTCCAGCAGTAAAGCCTGTGCTGCATTATAGCTACTACATGTTTCTCCCACTTCCTTCCATTGACAGCAAACAAAAGCTTGTTGCTCACTTATCAGAAAATATTTTCTTTCCCAGATTGTTTCTGCCCCACCTTATTTCAGAAGGGTTTTTAGCAGAGTATCAGCTCACTCCCAACAATGAGCAGCAGGGGGTGATTTGAGACAGAGGCCCTTCGGAGCCCAGACGGGGCACAGCCCGGTCCTGCCCTTCCTTCCCAGCCGTGCAGCCTCCAGCACCTCCTCCATCCCCGTACAGGTCCTGTGGAGAAGGCGATGTTCCACAGCATGGCTTGAAGAGACAGGGCCACTTTTGCACCACTGACCTGGCTTCAAGCGGCTGCCCCTGTTTTCCAGCTGCAAACCATCCCCAGAAGATATTGTGCCCACCCTGAGTATCTGCTGGACTCTAAATAAGCTCCTTTGAGAACCTGCTCTTCTCACCACACACTGCACTTCCTTCCTGCCAGATCCCTTATCACTGTGTTTCATGCCCAAACGACACAGATGAAGCTTCCACTCTTGCTGGTGCTGCTCCTTTATTCAGTAACCAGAGGAAACATTCTCACACAAGGCACGAAGCCTGTGGCACTTCTGCTAATGTGTTATGATAAAGAATTTAACCCAAGTGTGACATGAAAACAGGGCACCAAGGTTACAGTTCCCAAAAAAGCACTACTCAGTCACTCTTTATTTTTGATTTAATATTTTTTTTAGGCAACTGGAGTATCAAATGTCAGGTGCTAAACCTAAGAAGAGTGCCAAAAGTCCACGTATTATTCAGGATATGAAATGCTCAGCCATGGCCACCCAAGCTGACATGTTGCAGACTCATGACTGAAACCTGCCCACAACTGCCAATGCCAAGCCCAAACAGCTTTCATCCACAGGTGGGGTTCTGTACAATGAAGGGATTACCCAAATAACCACTCTGTGTCCCAAATTTGGTGTAAGTGAAAATGCACAACTAGTACCTGCAGGAGCTCAGCACCAGCCCTGCATCATCTCTTGATGAAAGCCTTAACTCTGGCCCTCATTTTAGCATAAGACTCTGCCAAAGACAGATTTCAAAAATATAGCTTCAAAATAAGTAAGTAATTTCTTGGTCCAAGAATATGGGGGCAAGGAGGGTGGTGGAGAAAGGACCACTTTGGCAAGTTTCTGATGTGGAATGATCCATAACCTCTTTCAAGCAAGATCTCCCTTACTGTGGCAAGCCCTGCCCAGCCCTAGAGTAGTGTGAGATTTGCAAGCATGCCACACCACATAGCCCACCCTCCACAACCAGTGGCCACAGGATGTGGGCTCGGTATTTTGGGGAGCAGCAAACTTTTTCCTGACTAAAGGCTGGACATGGGGTTTTAACACCTTCAGTAGACTAGACTGTCATTTCTGACTGTGCCTCTGGTAATTAAAAAGGCACCACAGCATAAAGGGATTTTCTGGAAAGCAAAATGGCCTCAGCTCATTTAATTTATTAGCAATTAGCAGAAACCACTGATCACTGATCTGGGTTCTGGAAAAAAATTATATAAACAAGTAAACAACCACTTAAATACCTTCCTTGTCCTTTTAGCCAGACACCTCTCCAGCTCTAGCATCATGTTCTTCCTGGAAAACTTTCCTGATGCCCTCTGAGATGGAGCAGTACACTGCAGATGCAGCACAGTCAGACCACCCTTGCCTGCCCTTCCCTCAGCTTGCTTGCTTTCATGTGTGTTTATTATTTACCATCAGTTTAATTGCTTTCCTTCCACAATACCACCAGAGGCAAGCCTGGGGAAACATATAACTGCTGTTCCCCTTGGAGAGCCATGGGTAGCTACTGAGACACAGACAACATCAGCAACTCAACCTGAAAATGCTTCTTCTCTCCTATCTTTTATATCACCTCTCTTTGAGAGACTTTTTCACAGCACCTCTGATGTTCACAAAAACCCAGGATCAGCACATTGGTCCTTCAAGATCTGTGCTTGCTTTTCAGTCTGTCAGCAAGAGGTGAAGAGAAGCCCAGCAGCTGTTGGATGATGAAGAATTTCAAGTTTCACATGGGAATTCATTGGCTCTCTTATCTTAGAGACAACATTTGCAGGTAGATCCCAAGAGGCTCCAGACAGTCAGCCACACCCCAAACCATAAACACCTGTAATTTAAACTGTCATTTCTTACACCTGCCCTTCCATGGGATTCCTGCACTACAGCATCTCTATCTGCACATCATTCCTCTGTCCAAGATTTCTACTTTCAGCTATTTAAACCTTGGTCCTGTTTTCAACTGCTTTTAAGAAGCAGGCACTGTCAACTAGACAGTTGCTGCAGCTAGAGGAAAAGCTGAAGCACAAGCCATCCCTCTGACCTGGGAAAGGTCCTTCACAAGGTACACCCAATGCTAACACTGCACCCTCTTAGGCACCAATATCCATCAGAACAGAGATTTCCTGAGTTCTCCTGCCAGTGGGCTGCTGCTCCCTTTTCTTCTCCCCCATCTTTGTCTGAAAAGCTTCTAGAACTACACAAACTCTAAATAAAGCATTAAATAAATGTATTATTAGAAGAAGGTCACAAAACAACAACTTGAGAATAGCTGCAGCTAAAAATACCCAATCCCCGTGCCCCATCTTTAGAGAAAACATTATCAGATGTCACTTCCAAGTGGTAAAAACATAGCTGTTTTTTAATTAAGGTTGCATTGTGGACACTGTATTTTTCTCTTTTTTTTTTTTGCCAGAGACCACAAGAGGAAAAGACCTTGTTTGCCCCCCCAAAGATCCCACTTTTCTGCACTGATTGAAAAACTCTTGGAAACTGGCGCCTGCAAATCTGTATTTTCTCTAACACCTTTAGAAAGTTAGGTGGTGTTAGAAGAACACAACAAAATAACTTTCTAAAGAGAACAAAGTATTTTGGCCACTCATACAAAGTTGCAGAGTATTGGCACAACTGGAATTTTTTTTGAGATTTTATTACTTCAGAGTATCAAGGAGGTCAGTATGGGAAGGACAAATGGAGTAGCAGTGCAGAGCAGATATCAGCACAGGGCTGGAAGCTGCTGCTCACCTGACCCAAATTCTAGACAGGACTGGAAAAATCTGCATTGTGGACACACTGAATTAGTAAGTTTTTATTAGTAAGTTTTGCGGGTCAAAGTCTCCCAGATCTAAGGAGCAATAGCTATGATGTATGTAAACCTCAGGGCTTACTTCAACAGTAGGATGAACAGAATCAAGGAAGTCAAACTCCCTCAGCAGAGACTTTTTACCTTTCCATTGATTACATAAGCTCTGATCACAAAAAAATACCACCCAGGAGTTACTTAAGGAAACACCTGTGATAACATTTTAACAAACTGAGCACACACAAGGGGAAGCTTAGCATACTAGCATGCTTTCTTCTCAAAAGACATAAATGAAACCCAGGAATAACTTCTCCTGAAGGTCCACAAACCTTGTCCAGGTCACACTCACTACTTTTTAACCCTAAACAAATATACACCTTTCCCCCACTCAGAAATGCTCAAACCAATACTTTTTAAGGAGATCATCACAAAATAATTTTGACAGTGCATTCCTTTGGTGGCCAACTCTTGCTCTGCTGTCCCCTGCCCAATGCCTCCTTCCCACCACTATAAAACAAGCAGTCCATCTCATATGTGCTCATTCCCACTGCTTTATGCCTGTCCATGGAGGTATTTTTAACTTAACTTCACCTGTTTCACTGTTAAAGTTATTTGAAACTGGCCTGATAGAATCTTTGGTAGCATCAGAGAGATGGAGTGTGCAAGCCTCCTGCTCCCCTGAGAAGTCAAGGTGAATACCCACCAAAGAGCATTGCAAAGGACTAACCTGGAAGTGATGAGTAGGAAGACAAACAGACCACCACAGCTATATTCTACTGCTAAGACATTTGCTAAAGATGCATCAGTGGGCTGAGGGGGCCTCCCTGCTCTCTTCCCAAAAGATGAGGAGGAGGAAGATTGGGGTTATTTTGAAGGACAGCCACTGAACACAACCACACGGGTGTACTGGGAAAGGGGCAGGGCTCAGATTCACAGCCACCACCTCCCTCTGTCCACTCAGCTGGGAGGAACTTGGAAGATGTGCCCGCATGATGTCATTAGTGGGTTGGTGTCTAAATAAAGGAAGCTTTTTATAGAATTTCTCAATGACAAACTTATTCCGGTAAACCCCGATAGCCAAGACGTCAAGCGGAAAGGAAGGAAAAAGGAAAACAATACCCATAGCCTTGCTGGGGTCTGGACAGGTGGGTGGCGTCTCAGGAAAGAAACCTAAACAAATTTACTCTCTAATACCTGCTTGTTGGATAAATTGCACAGGGAAGAGCAGGACACAATGTAAGGGAGATGTGCTTTTACACCATTTGTCACAAGGACACAGAGTCTATTTTGGCATCAGGGCAGGGGGAAAAAAGAAGATGAGAGAGAATAGTGAGAGAAAAAAAACTTTGCTTAAAGAGAGTAAATAAAACATACTTCCATGTCAGAGGAGTTTTCCAGCTTCAAATTAATCATGTGGCAATTATGTGCTTCTTAAAAGCAAACTGGGGGGTTCTGCATATTCAGAAGACTCTTGGCTGCAAATGCCTTGAGCTCAAATCAGCAAATACCATTTGCTGGAAGTTCCAAAAAACAAAACAACCTACCAAACAAAAAAAAAAAAAAAAACAAAAACAAAAACAAAAAAAAACAACAAACAAAAAAAAATCTAACCAAAGGAAAGCAAAGTGTTCACGTATGCCCACACATCATCCTCTTCTTTGTAACTCTTCATCACTTCCACAGCGCTACGAGCGGTTCCCCTTCCTCCCTCTCTTCTGCCGTGCATCTTCAGCCGGGCATCCACATGGAGAGCAGTTGCAATAGCCTGGTGACTCATGCTGCAGTAATGTGGGTGGGAATGCTCCCATGCCCAGCTCCTAAGGACACAGCCTTTTATGGTATTTTTAGCGTGGAAACTGTTGTGGTTTTGTAGCACTTTGCCTTTTGTCTTCCAAGCAAAGAGCTCACAGTTTCCCCCAGGGCTTCAAGGATGCAACAGTGGAGCCCAGGCAGGTGATGAGCAAGCCAACCCTGGAATTTCCACACCCAGCCACGGCAGGGATGCTCAAGGATGTCACAGCAGGCCAATCCACAGGCTCTCTCTTCCAGGTCCTTGGGCGGCTGCACCACCCTGCAACCTCCAAAGAGTGGGGCATGTGTGTCACTTTTTCTGTGGACACTTTAACGACTGCAGCCCAACTTGGTAATGATTCATTCCCTGTGTCCCCTGAGTCCTGACCACCCTGTGGCAACACACTAACAAGCTCATCCTGGCAAGCCATCAGACATACAGTTTCTACCCTTGATGGGCTGCTGGCATATGGAAAGCTGGCAGGTCCCATCTGTCTTCCCTCAATTAACTTAAGACTACATCTGCCCCAGAAAGTAGAAAATAAACTCTGTAGGGTTTCTACTTCAAATAAATATAGGTGAAATGGAACAAGAGGTTACTAGAAGAAAGCAGACAGGGGCGTTACATTGAAACCAGGTTAAAAGCATTAAGGAGAAGAGCAGTGGCAGAAAAGCCACTCTCTGGACCCCAAGTTTGAGGACCACAGCACATGGGATTCAAACTTGCCAAGGTAAAAAAAGCAGGCTCAGCTGTGCTCTTTAAAAGCTGAGAGTCACACCTGAGATTAAAAGAGTATCCCAACATTACCCCATAGGCCTTGAAACAGAACTCTGGCTACAGACATGCACTGGATTGCTTTACAGGACAGCCCCCCCGTTCCCCGTTGCACCTGAAGCATTATCTGCTGTAGAACAGAAAGGCATGAAAGTTTCTGCATCCCTGATCACAACTCCAAACAGCTACTGATTTTGGTCCTTTCAAAGTTACTGAATTCAAGAGGAAATTAAATGATAATCTGCACATGTCTAAGAAGTCCAGGAGAAAACTTAGCAGGATGAACAAAAAACAGTAATCAAACCTCCTGACGCAAGGCCACTGACACTAAAGCTATTTTTTAAATTTCTTCTGAAACTCCAGTGAGCTCTGGAAGGAGTCAGCCTACCAGCTGGGCCAGATCAGACTGCCTATACAGACAGATTTCACCAAGTGGGAAGCACCAGTGAAGAGCTGCTCTGGAGTGAATTCTCAGGTATGAGACACAGCAAAGGGGAAGTCTGGGGGAGTTTATGTGGGCTAGTACTGCACAGCCCACAACATACCTTGGAGGTGAGCCAACAGCAACAGACAAAAAACTCCTCCAGTTTAAAGTTTAAAGGTCACTCAGTGAATTGCCCTGGGTACAGCAACCCCCAGCATTTGCCAAACAAGATGCCCCACACACCAGGGAGACACCAGGGCTCCCTAGACAGACCAAGATGGAATCGTTTGCTCCTCGAGCAGATGAAACACATTTCCAAATTTAGGACGCCTTCCTGCTCTCAGATAACAGATCAAGATTACAGAATTAAAGTTTTTAAAAAAAAAAAAAAAAAAAAAAACATGTGAAAGGCTCCATCCTGTTCAAAGGAATACAATGCTTTTCCTGTGATCTTGCCTTAAATACCACATCACACTCGATTACTATCCCATCTTTGTCCTAAGTCCTGCACAGCCAGTTTGGCTATATGAGAGCAAAATGAGCTCTGCCTTGCCTCATTTCTCATTAAATTGCTAACTACACATGGCACTAGCTGTATAAGAGGCAAGCCAAGTTACTTAATTTTCATTATCCTTTACTTGGACCAGCACTATGAAATTGGAGTAAAAAATAAAATAAAATAAAATTAAAAAAACAGGAAGGAACAAAGGAACGGAACAGAATAATCAGCCTAAACCTCCTACAGACAGAAAAGGAATATATCCAAGCCTGAACTGAGGTTTACATATCCAACACCATACAGACCTCTCTGTACTGAGCCTTCAGTTATCTAAACCTGCCATCTGCACTCCTGAGAAAGCCAGGAAAAGGAGGAAATGACAGTTTGCCCCTACATGCTCAATTCTGCAGTTAGTGCAGGCAACCTGGTGCTGCTCTGACCTTGGTGTGCTGACAGACCCCAGGCACCCTGCCCACCCCCACCTCCAGCTGTGCAGTACACCTGCTTTTAACATACGTTTGGTACCTTGGGCCACAAACAAAAAAAACTTTCCAGCAAGCACTGTAAACTTAAAAGCATTGGATGCTGATTCTTACAGAGCAACAACTTCCCTTAATGCAGAAGCCAAGTGGTGCCAGCACAGCCTGGACATGGATGCATTGGTGCTTGGATGCATCCAGACTTTGCAGGTGATGTCATCTTCAAAGGAACAAGTCCAGCCCCTAAGTGCTTGCAGCCCTCTCTTCCTCCAGTTCGTGTCCCAGTGACCATCCTGCCATACACCTCCAGAGCTGGAATGCAGCCTCCCTTTGGAGGAGATCAGACTGTGGCTCGCTGGGACAGCTGTAGAAAGGGATGGATGCATTTCTCCCCCTCTTCATGGAGAAAGGGCTCCCTTTAAAGGCAGGATGCGAGGCAGATGTGCCTCTCCAGGGGAAGAAGCACAGACTTAAAGCATTTGTTAGCGAAAGATTACAGCCCTGGCTCCACTGAAATAAATGTGAATGCCACTAATGAATCTACAATGCAACTCAAACTTGCACTGCTTTTCACACAAGACCCATCTGAGCTAACATGCAGTTGTCACTGAAAAAGCTGAGCTTCACCAAGCTTCAGTTCCTTATGAGTTTTCCATGCTCATCTTCTCACTTCCCCCTCTCAAATTTGCAGATGGGTTTAAGCAGCTTCTGCTCTGGTCTCTTCTCAAAGCAGTTTGCAACATCAGGGTTGAGCTTAATGTAATGACTACAGGATCCCTTAGAAGGAGAAAAAAACTACATCCTTCACAGGATCTGCAGATGGCACGTTCCTCTCAGCAGTACCAAAATTCTTTAAAGGATAGTAGGAGACTCCCATAAGGAGATGCAGATATTGCCAACACAGACAGGTAAAAAGAAGGAGGCAATGGATCATGACACAGGTGGTGTTTAAAACCCACCTTTACAGGAAGGAAGTGGGGGTGGGGAAGCCAACCAAAAGAAGCATCCCACTGCATGCAGACTTCATGACTTATTATCTTGACCAGTCCTTTGCAGAGCCACAGCCTTCAGCTATGGATCTGCTTAGCTGGAACTCATCGGCAAATTATATAGTAACTGGAGACTTTAAAATCCTTGCAGGAAAATGCAATAAAATAAATAAAAATCAGCTGGGAAAGTTCTGTCTGACAACTCACTTTTTCCTCATCCAGTACATTGCCATATGGAGAGACATGGTATGAATCAACCCATTTTGGCAGCACAAGAGAAGTCAGGATGCATCACTGCTCCATTACATGGGGAACACTCCCCAAAAGGCTCTGTTTACCCAGCAGGAGCCAATGCAATTCCTACAAAAAGCCTGTAAGTACATTTAAAGCTCAAAAGTAATCTGAAATAGGTCCATTCTCCCCTCCAACTCCATAAATACAATCCAAATTGGGTCATCTCCTAACAATAAATGAATGATACTCACTTAAGCCTCTGCTACACTGCTGACATAATCTAGGTCCTTTCATTCTCCTTGTACTGCAAGTACTAAAGATGCTTTTGTACATCCTCTGAAGTACTCCATTTAAAAAACCATGGTAACTAGGGCACTGCATTAATCTGCTCTTGGAAAGAAAAGCCATTCCCGTTCCCTCTCAATAGGCTCTTAGGAGACTTGGACAGAAAAAAATTGCCTAATCCAAACTCAGTTCCACCAGGATGGCTGGAGCTGGGTGCTAGGAATAGGGATGAGCACAGCTACCAGGTACCACTTGGGTCTGTGGTGTGAAAAACACCAGTAATAGCACTGCATGTGGGGAAAGAGCCATTACCTGTGTCCTTCACCCTGAAGTCCCATTTTAAGGCACTGAGTGTGACAGCACAACTGCAGCATTCAACAGGTAAAACATCATATTTTCTCTAAAAGCTCCTAAATATCTCAGGCTCTTTTTACAGCATGGCAGGATTACTCAGTTTCAGTACTTTAAGAATGAAAGGACTACAGGAACCAGGAAGCAAGTTCTTCTGTTATTTTTGCATGGCAGTAAAAGTTTAAGGGGTTTTGGTGTTGTTTTATTTCTTGGTCATTCCAAATGTCTCAGAACTGTGAATTTCCCTGCATGGCAGCCTTTGAAGTTTGGCTGCTGACACCAGAGTCCTTCTCCTTTCTGAAATGGAAACATTCAGAGATGTGGGCAAAGAGATCAGATGGAAAGAGCAAGGCAGCTCCCACTAAAAAAGCCACTTAATAGGAAAAAAGCCACCACCCTAAAAAATGGAGATTTGTCTAAAATGGAAGGTCCATTATTTGTATTTTTAAAAAGAAAAACATTCATTTAAAAAAAAAAAAAAAACAAACAAAAAAAAAAAACCTAGCACTAGCACCAGAAAGTCTAACAGCTTTAACATGACCTAACTGTTTCACTATTCCTTACATACAATTTTAGCAGACTTTTTCCAAATCCCACTACGTACTATTATGGAGCTACATTCCAAGATTTAGGGCTTTAAAAATAGAAGGCTTTAACCACAACATCTGCAAAAGTACCTTTAAATTTAAAAAACAAAAACAAAAACAAAAAAACAAAACAAAACAAAAAAAAAAAAAAAAAAAATAACCCCTTTCAAGTTCTATCCTGTTATGGAGGCCATTCCTTAACTGATGCACAGAAGCACTTTGAGCCTCTCTGGAGGAAGCAGCATCAAATTCATGACAGCATTGACACAGAGGACCTCATAACAAAATTAATGCCTGTTTGAAAGATACACAAACTTGGAAGAAGACAGGCAGTTTTAAAAACATATTCTTAAATGGGGAAACCAAAGCATGTTATGATTAGCCAATTCCTCAAACAGCAAAAAATGTCTTTCTTCTGGCTAACACAGGCTGTCATGGAGAGAGATGTGAGAGGGTGAACTAAGGACAAGTGCAGTAGTTATCCTTGAATTCCTGACTCTGCTCCTCACACCATCCACTATTACTTTTCAGAAGGAAAACAGGAGAAAACTTAAAAAGGAAAACAAGACAACAGTGGGGCTGCCTTGAGAGACATGCAGAGAATGAAGGTGTTTGCAAGCTAAACCACTCTACCCTTATTTCCAAATATAAGGGAATAACATTTTAAAAACTATTACAACTTTTATATGAGGCAAAGAGTAAAAGCTAAAATAACAAAGGGCATGCATGAGATGCCCCCATTGTCACATTTCAATATGTGCAACAAGTGAGTAGTTTTTTTATATGCAAAATTTAATATTGTTTTGTTGCTATTTTTCTTGAGACTCCAAGAGCATTCTCTTCCATATGAATCCTCATCCTTATAAGATGAGGAAAAAAATAGGAAAAGCTACCACTTGGAGTATTGTTCTGGCAGGCTTCTGCTCATTTAGGCTTTTGAAGGTGGAAATTTGTTATGGGAATTAATGAAGAGAATTAACTCTGGAGCCTGCTGCTCCCCACCATCCCTCCTGGGATGAGTACAGCAGCTCCTGGCTGCACTCCCTTGTCTCTACTGAGGATGAGGCAACTGAGAAGTCTGCTCACAGTCAGGTTTATGAATGTTTCAGCAATTGCCTCCTCCTTCAAGTAGCTGCCCAAAAGCTTACCCAAGCCCGGGCCTTCTGCCACACCATCCGGCTGCTCTAACTAATGAGCTCCTCTGTTTGTAAACCCACGCCTTGACAGACACTCTCTGCCACGTGGGCACAGAGTGCTGCACAGCCACAGATGCTCCCTGCTCCCAGCCTGCTGCAAGGCTTCTCCATCTCCTGCACCTTGGGGGACAGCAGCCCCCTGATTCAGATTGACAAAGGCTTGCACTCTGCAGGCTCTGCTCCAGCCAGAAGGCAGAGGGTCAGGAGTAAGTTCTCCAACAGCATTTTACTCTGCTTTGCAAAGCCAGACTGTGCCAAGTTCCATCTCACAGTGGAAAGGACACACAGGCACACCAAGCCCCACACAAGTTTAGCTCCCAGGATCACTGATGCCAGCTGCATTGTGGCAACTCACTTTGTCCAATGCATAACATCTGTCACCTTTGGTCCAGGCTCTGCTCCTCCCTTCAGGGGAAGAATATGTCCATGGCACAACTCAACTTGAACAGCAGAATTTTGGTGTATTGTTGCCACAAGGTTCTTCAGGAACACAAAAGACTTAAGAAAGAAAGCTACTCGCATTTGGGGCAAAAGACAGAGAAATCTGCTGTGCTTTGTCACAGTATAACAGAAAACAGAAACCAAATGCTTTCTGGAGAGCAGATGACAGCTATCTGGTTCTGCTGCTGTTATTCCTAAAGAAACACCAGTCACGTTCTGGTCACAGATGAAGAACAAATCCTGCATGCACAGTGAATATAAATCTCACAGGAAACTACAACAGGTACTGTGGGATCACCCAAAAAGCAGGAGGATAGGAAATGTCTCACCAAGCCATCAGCATTTGATCAGGCAGGCAGCCATTTCCTCTGCTTAGACTCATCAATTAGTCACCTTAGTGCTTGGGAGCCCTTGCCATGGACAAAGGTCCTTCTCAATCTGACACAGGAACAGGTACCAGAAGATGGAGAGAGAGTTTCAAGGAAATTCCATTGGAAAGAGAAACCAAGACACACAGGAGAGTTTCACCAGAAGATGTTACCACACAGTTTTTACTCTACTGTTGTTGATGGATCTCCAATCCTCCAACATGGACCAGCACAGAAAAAACACAAAGCTTAGCAGAGAAGTAGAAATCTGTAGGCTTAATTTCTGGCCTGCTCCTTTCCTCACCTCACCTGGAGCAAGGGCTGGCAAAGCTTCCCCTTTGCCCCCAAAGTCCATACCAATATGCAATATGCACAACACAGAAATCCATAGACATTCAAATATAAATCTTTGCTGCTGTTAAGTGTACTATCTATTGTGGAACATGATGATCAGTTTGCTGGATGCATCATTATTTCCATCAAACTATCTCAAGCAGTGGTGCTCTAGTATAGGAACCAGTAAGTTGGGCAATGAATGTGTTGGATTTTCCTATGTGCATGGACATCAGCTCTGGAAAATTTTAGGAAATGAGGCTGGTTATTTTCTTATCACAGTGTTTGGAAAACTGAAACAAGTCTATTAGTGGCCTTCAGTACTTTAAACTAAGTGAATAAATGGAGAGAGCAGCCAATTTCTGTCTTCATCTAGATGAATTGCTGAGATCATGCCGTTAACTAACATCACTCTCACTTTGTTTTTGGCTGGAGAGGCAGACAGTGCAAAGGGGTGTCCAGTTACAAAATGGCAACACTGACAAATTGCCTGAAGTTTTAGAAAGAAAATAAATGCAAGATGTGCAACAAAAATGCTTGCTGAGTAATAGATGTGGGATCATGTGGGCATGTTTCTAAATTCCTTCTCTCCAGTATGCTCAACAACTCTTCCAGCTAGAAACACAGAATGCTTTTGCAACTAAGTCTGACATTACTCCATTTTCCCTTCAATTAGAGGTCAGTTCTAAGCCCCTTCAAAGCATCCACAAAACATTTGCCTGAATTCAGACTCCAGAGCAGCACAGTCAAAGCAGACAGTGGATCATCATGCAATATTGAGCTGCAGGCACCACAAAAAAGGTACCTATGTACTAGGCAAGAAAGAAAACAATCTGCAGGATTCACTGGTGTCATGCAAACCATGTTGGGAGCAAAAAACAACTCTTCACAGTGAAAGACCATGAGACAGCAGATAAAAAACGTTAAGGAGGAAATACTTCTTCCAAGTGACCCACAATTGTGTTGCGGCATGTTGTGCTACTCAGACAGAGTTATACAAGGTGTCTGCAAAGTACCATGGAAACTGCAGGAAGACAACACTGGTGCAACTGTTAAACCTCGAGACTCCTCTTTCCCTGAGGATGCACTCTGGTTGTCACCAGGGGAGGGGATACTGGCCAATCTGGACCTTGGCTAGAGCCAGTGTGGCAGGTCTTCCACTCTCGAGCTACCACACACAGGCATTACAGCAAAACTGGAAGACATCTGGGCTCCACCATTTAAACACTTTGACCTGGCATTTCAAGAGACTCTCTCTGACAGGGCTCTGAAATACAAGCAGACCAAGAGGAGATCACAGATACTTCCAACTGTTCTTGCAGGGAACATCTTTCCTGGACATAGGATTCAGAGGGGAAATGTTTTCTCTGGGGCAGAGCCTCAAGCAGTGAGACACAGTATGTCCTGTCTTCTCCACAGTGTGACACTATGAAACAGAAGCTGCAAGTATTCAAAGAGACAAGAACAAGTGCAACCCTTCATCTACCAAAAGGCAGCTCAAACTCCTGGACAGAGATCCTCAATGTGTAGCACGGTATGTATCCAGCATCTACAACCATCAGCCCATTAGAAAAGACATAGTCTCATGATTAAGAGGCCACAAATTTGGTAGAGGAAATATAAGGGCAAGAGGCATCTCCATCTGCTTGGACATCCCTGCCACACAGACCACTGCAATCTTGCTGCAACAAGCAGATTATGCTTACAAACCTCTTGTGCCACCAGACACGACAAACTTCCAGGAAGACACAAGATCACCTCTCTACACCACAGCTTTCCCATGCACAGCAAATCCTCCCAAAGACATTCACTGGTAGCTCATGCTCGAAGGCTGCGAAAATCAGTGCACTCACAAGGAATAGGTGCTGGGCACACTGCTGAACTGAAGGAGCTTTAAGCCACTTCACTCCTGCACTTCTCCTCAGGCAGCTGAAGGACCAGCGCACTGTTTTCAAGTTGTTCCTCTGTTTCACTAAATATCTGAGTCAAAACCTGGCACAAACAAACCTGCCAGAGTGTCTTTGGGTGTGTTTTGCCTCCAAAACAAAAATATCTTTCATGAACAGTGGAAACAGTCACAGCAGGGAGGAAGCTGATCCACTCGACTCTAAGGCTGCTCTGTCAGAACATACACGAAGGCAAGGTCCAGGAAACAGGTTAATGGCTCACACAGAGGACACCTCTATCTCCTTGAACCAGGAGCAGATCCAAAACCAGTAACACAGAGCAAAGATCCTTCTCCTTGTGGCAACCAACCCTCCAGAATAAATTAACAACAAAAACTGACAGGCCTCTTCTTCTGAAGGTTTTTTGGCCACTTCTGCTTTGAGAGAGGAAATCATAAGGACCTTATGCAGATCATTCAACTTGTTCTCCAAGCCACAGCAGCTTGTCAGCATTCTGCCTGGATGTCAGACACTGTATGTGCACATAAAAGGAAGCATTTGCTCACTGCTGTAGCTACTTTCCAACCAGACTGACAAAATATTTCTATTTCTTTGTGTTCCTCTTGTGCTTCCCATCCTAGGCAGCTGCTTCAAGTGTTCATGCACATTAAGAGCACTGAAGTACTCTCACAGCAAGTTATTAATTTCTGACTAGAAGAAGCCAAGAATTTTAAGGAACTAAAACGATAAGTTATCAAAATTTCATGAGGATTCTCTCACCAGTTGCTGGTTAAATAAAAAACTGAGCTCCATGGAAATTACAGACAGTAAAAATGAGAGTGATGACCACAATTAGAAACTGTGGGCCAGACAACTCTCGCTCCACAGAGAGGCACAGAAAAGCAATATGGTACTAACCAGCTCTGGGGCTGGTAGGGACTACTCAGCAAAGGGTGTCAAACCCTTTGCTACTGGAAAGGTGCACACAGAAACATGTTATGCTTTGGGGCCGACAAATCCCTCAACTGAGAAGGTTAAAACCAGGACATCCCATCAATGGGGTCTGTGCATTCATGGTCCCCCAGCTGTGAGAAAATGAGAACTGACAGCAGTGCCAATACAAGCAGTCTATCCTCTCTCCTGTTCGCTAGGTTTATGTGCCGACAATGCAGCCTGTGGGCATATTATACCCCCTCTTTGTATTTGGCATCCAGCTAAAACAACCCCTTCTCTTCTTTCTTCTCTCACCTTGAACCAGTTGGGCTTCTGGCAACTAGGAGAGTAACCAGAACAAACAGTCCTCCTGTTCATGTGCTTGCAGGGATGCATCCTTAACCCAGTATTGCTGGTAACAAAATGCTATGGTAATAAAAACAGTAACCTAAGCATCGATGCCTTGTGCCAAACTTTCAAATGAACCAACCCACCCCAGCCTGAAGTGCCCTGTGGACCAGGGCTCCTCTCCTGTTGCCATGGAGAGATACTCATTCAGAGTGGCCAAACCAAGTTCCTCAGCACTGCCACAAACCAGTGCCACACACTGCTTCACTATGCGAAGTGAAAACAGAGGCCATTGCTGGGACAGTTTCCTTCCTTCCTTCCCACAATACTTCTCATTCCATGAAAAACACAGTGAACAGAACCAGAGCTGCCCTGGAGAGTCACATCTCAACTCTTCTAAACAGAGCAAGACCACAGTCTTGGCCTTCCTGCATCCCAGCTCAGCATCATCGGCCACTTCTCATCACCCAGCCTGCTTTTGCCTAGGATAGCACCACAGAACCATGTGCATCACCATCACACTATAAAGTGCCTGCCATCTCCATGCTGCAGATTCCTGGCCAAAGCAGCAAGCCTTTGGAAGTCTCTGATGAGTTGTTTTTTCCTCCCTCACCTATATCAGTTAATCTGAATAGCAGATGCTTCCTTTGTTAGTTTTGGTTTCTGTTTTGTTCGGAGGTTTGCTTGCCTTTCTTATTTGAGCTGCACTTAACAAAAAGCCCAGCTCCGGGCATGGTGTGACCTGTGCATTAGGAAGACCAGCAGATTGCTCTTTTTTGATCTGCTAATACAGCTGATTTTTTTCCTCTTCATTTCCAGGGAAGGTGAATAGCTCAGCCCCCAGGAAAGAGACAAAGCAATTACACTTACTTCAGACCAGCAGAGCCTTTTAGTGCAGAGCTTGCACTGAGCTGGTGCCCTCCAGCATCTGTTCTGTATACAAGAGCACACCAGGGGATGAGCTCAACAAATGGGGAAAGCTGACAGCTCCTTGCCTCTTTGCTGCAAAGGGTGTCCCAAAAATCCTCTCAAGAACACCCGATAAGCCTCTGTTCCCCTGCTACTTTCATAAACTGAAATTCTAGATTTGAAAGGAAAACAATATGTAACTGAAATTAATCTAAAGACTTCTTTGTTAGTCATATTTCCACAAAAAAGGATGTGATTGCCCAATTTACAGATCAGTGCAGCTCTACAGAGTTCTCAGTAAGCACAACCACTGTGACTTTTCAAGTGCAGTCCAATATCTAATCCTTCATTTGATATATTTAGTTAGCTATAAATACAAACAGTTACATCTACAAGTGAGGCTTTACATAGGTAAAAATTCACACTATATACCTTTTGCAGGGTGTTCTTATCAATACATGAATCATATTTTAATGTGTACAACTGCAACTATTATGAAAGCATTAGGCATCTTATACCTGGTCTAGTGGACGGTATGGCAGGGGAGTTGAATGAGATGATCTTTAAGGTCTCTTCCAACCCAAACCATTCTGTTCATATGATCTAGGTGCTAAATTATTAACACCAAGTCTGTTTTCCCACGCATTGTCCTTGCAGCTTTTGCAATCTGGTTAGGAAAAGCAGGGGATTATTTTATCACAGATACCAATACATACATGAGGGAGGAAGTACAGAACAGAACTGCCTCATACCTTTGCAGCACGCCAAACTGGAATAACAGAACCAAAGTGAACCTTGGTTTGTATTGGAGTTGCTTTAGCTAGACTAGTATACCACTATTATTACCTCAACAGCATAATTAATGAGTTATGGCAAGATCATAATAACAAGCTCTTTAAAAAGTGTGCCAGCTGCCAACCCTATCTGTATCACTTTGCATGACAAAGTGTGCCAAGCCTGATATTCTGCTCAAGCAATGGAAAAAACAGCTTTTCGGGCAGATCCCCAGGACAAACACTCACAAGCAGACACAGCAGCTGGTTTTTCCACAGACACTGAGATCGTACACTCGCAGGCTTTTCCATACGTCGACAGACATAAAAAACCCTTGACTCCAAGAAAGTTTAATTCAAAGGGTTTCCATCAGGAAAGCAGGAGTCTCTTTCACTACATGCCTGCCAAACCTCCAAGGCTAGAAAGCTCAAGCATGAAGTCCATAGAGGTTTTTTTTTCCTTTTTCATTTTATCCATAATTAACATACCGATAGCCTTGGCATCAGGCTACTTACAGAAGTGTTCTCTCTCAACACTAACAGTAAAAAATATTCAAGAGAGCTTTGTAGTTAAGGTAGAGGATAAGCTAATTTAAACACAGCCCAGCCTATCTGAAGGTACTTAAATGCACCAGGCAAAAAGAGAGAAATTACTGCAGCATGGAGATGTCTTCTGGTCCTCTTGCCTTGGATGTCTGAAGGGGATCTCCCTTTCAGTGGCAGAAAGAGATGGAAACAGCATTTTCACTCAGAAACAATATTCAAAATGTCAAATATGAGTCCTTCTGAAAATTACATTTTTTTAATTGACCTCTGATTCTAACCAGATTTTTCAAGGAGGGGCATCATCAAGTTCTTATTATACCTTAGGCATTTTTAGGTAATGATGACTACACCTACCTAAGGGATGCTGTAGTGCCAGAGTTAAGTCCTTTAGTAAATTACCCCTTCATTTAGACATAAAGCCTTCTGATGGTTGAATATCAGTATTTTTGGCTGGTATCTGAAAACAGCCAAAGGAACAGCTGCTTCAAGCAACATTAAGTGAAACTGAATTAAAGACAAAAACAAAGTCCATCTTTTCCTATGGAAATAAAAGTCATCACCATGCTTGGAATATTACTCCAGGTGAATACAAGGAACCAGTTTTGAAGAAAACGTTTTTCTTTTCATACTTCAACATTGTTTTGAAGGGAAATATTATCCCTCCACACCTATCACCCATCTCCTCAGAGGGGCTGATACAGCATGGCATGACTTGAAAACAGGACAAGGGCTGAAAAAGGAGGACAAGCTCCTCTGCTCTGACACCAACCCACTGCCAGCAGCAAGTACATACTGCTGGTCCCACCACAAAACCCAACCAAGAAAAAGCATCTCGCAAAAAACCCCAACGGTTTTAACTGAGCTTAAAAGGACTTGTGTTTGCAGTTTATACACATGAACTCAGAAGAGATGCTCTGAGAAATGTTCTTCTTTTGTGGTTTTTCTAATAGCATCATCCTTACATCATTAAAGGGGAGAAACTAATTCATTCAACATGCTTTCAGCCTCTAGTCTCTTGATCCAAACACTTCTCTAGGGCCATTTGAATAGTCAGATGACATGGAGGCTGTTTTGACTAGAAACACACCACTGGCTTCTCCCATGTGGATTTTATTACAAAATTCTGTTGTTACATTAGAGAAAAAAAACCAAACAAATTTAAAGGATGAAAGAGAACAAGGACTTGAGAAGAGGTTATTAATCTCTACATGTGCCCCATTCTGTCCCTCCATCCTCTTTTTCCCCTGCTATCTTAAACCAAACTGCAGCCAAAGGAGCACACTGTTTGTCAGAGCATATCCAACTTGGCTGGTCAGCTGCAACAAGTACTGGGATTGCATGTTCAGCCAGTTACCCCTCAGGAAACCTATCTCCTGAGCATCAGATCACACACTGCAAACGCTGCAAGGTCATGGTAACGAGTGGCAGCTGAGAAGAGCATAGTGACTTGCTGTGGTTGCTGCCTCACATCCTGTCCCTGCGGCTGGCTCACCACAGCCCTCCCACTGGTGGATCAGCAGGCTCCCGGGACCGAACAGGCCAGGAGACCTTGTGCCCGCTCAACAAGACCAATGATCATTAGAAGAGAGGGGAAGAAGTCAGATATATCCTAGGAAACATCATTGCTATGCTTCAAGTACCATATACCTGGGCTGACGCAACCCACAGCTGTTCATCACTGTTGCAATGGAAGGAGGAAAACCCAAAAATGCAAATCAACCCCCATCTCAAATAAACGATATTTAGGTCTGTAAGAACCTGAGTGTATAAATTCTTCATTGCAACTAATTATTATATTAGGGAAGCCAGATCATCATGCTCTGAACAAACCGAGGGAAGTTTGCAGATATGCAAACCACAGTCAGCAACTTTTTAGTGCAACGTAGGTAGAGAGACACTTTGGTGCAAAGCTATGTCAAGCCTGGTAAACACACATGCATAAGGATCCTATTAATAACCTGTTATTTCGGCAGGGAATTGGGGGAATTTGAAAATAGGCACTGGTCTGGAAGAGTGGAACAGATTTAAAACGTGGGATGCTCTGTAGAAACCGGTTGTAACAGGTTATGTGGCTAGAAATGTTTCAATGAAAGTTAACTCTGATGAGGTTATGAAGTCCTGCTCAAACGTGAATTCAGCACAATGTTAACTGAAACTGGCCAAAACCAAGCAAAGGCTATGCAAGAACTACACTTTCAGAAACTTCAATGTGAATGCTGCAGCTTTCCTGCCTGGAGCTTTGAATATGAGGCCTTCTATAACAGGAAAGAAGTATTTTTTGCAAAGTGACCCAAAAGACTACAGAAGTATTTAGGAAACTGCTTTCCCTTTTTGTCAAAGTCAAAAGGGAAAAAAGCCCATAAAAGTGGAATACAATGTGAACAAGGCTGAGCTATTCATTCCAAAATGAAAGCTGCTTCTGAGAGAGAAGGGGAAATACCCACCACAATAGCTTTAGAAAACACTGGCCAAAACCCTCAGGAAAAGAATAAAAAAAGGAGAACATACTTTCAGAAATCAAGAATGATAAAAGTGACACAGAAGAATTGCAGCAATTGCATGCTAGTAAATAAAGACCAAAAAGAAAATCACTATGGTCGAGGCATTTATCCTGGCTCCCATAAACCTGGTTTTTACCCAGTTTAATCCAGAACTGCTGGATTTTAGTAGAAAACTGGCACAGGGGTTTTGGCAGCTGCAGGTACTCACACCATGCAGGATCCCTCTGATCCTCCCCACTCCAATGCTCCCACAGCTTCTACCTGGATGTGGGACAAGCCCATCCACCACACCTGGGCTGCTGGCACCATGCCAGGGCAAAAACAAAGAGTGGAAGATTGATTGTCAATCCCTTAAAAAATCCTTTTTCATAAAGATGCAACCTGCTAAATCCCTGGGAGTCTACACTTCTTGGTGTGCTCCTCCTGCAACATGGAGGTCTGGAAACATGTGGGGCTTATGGCAGCACTGTCAGCACCATCCAAGGCTATGCATGTGCCTGGCCCTGCCAACCTGAAGAATCCTTTGAAAGTCTCACTTCCACTCAAAGCACGACCACTGAGGCCCCAAAAACAGCTATCCTAGAAATTATTTTTTCAAGAGGAAAAGCATATTTCAGGAATGAGTTAACACACTTGGAAGGAAGCATTAGCCACCTCCTTGTACTGGCATCTTTCCAGCCTGCCACCAACCCTGCCACAGCAATTTTGCAGGGTTAGACAAATAAAGAAGCCACAATTCTAGAAACCTACCTGAAACCTTTGCCATTTCAGGTTGCCATTTTCATCTTTTTTCTCAGCCTCATCTTCCTGCACCCTGGCACGGGACCCTCCAGCATCCTCTTCAGGGCACTTAAGAGAGTGAACCCCAACCACAGCTGCACAATGGCCAGCTGTGACTTAACTGCTTCTTCTCTGCAGCGAAAAGGCCAGGAGCAATGCAAAACCACTCAGGCACCATCCACGGCATCCTGGAACCCAGCAAGGGATCCAAACTAGAGGCTGTAACTTCAGTTTCATAAACCACCAAACCCATGTTTTCCAGCAATGCTATTTTTCTCCTCCCCTTCCCCTCTGCCACAATATCTCAAAGACCTAAAAACACTTATTATTTATCAACTCAGCAATTCTGAGAGCTACTTAGGAGGAAAAAACACCCCAACCCTTATCAGATGAGACCAGCAGGATTCCAAAGCGGAGCATTGGCACTTGTCTGGAAAAAGTGGAACCACTTAGACAGTCTCAAGGAAGGAGCAAAACATAGCCAAAACCACCCTTAATGAAAGCTGCACCTTTTCTCTGAGGAAAACAAACAAGTGAACTGCATGGAAACTCAGCCAAAAAGAAAAAGTAACACAATCCCTTGTAAAGCGATAAAATATGAGATAGCCCACTGCATTCCCAGCTTAGAGAGAAGCAGAATATACTTACTGCTTAGTTTCTTTATAAATCTGGGATATGGTTTTTTGGCAAGCCTGGATTTCACCTGAGGGTAATGCAAAAAGGAACATAAAAAATCCTAACATGAATGACAACTGAAGAGCAGCCATCTGTGTGGGTGTCTCTCTTTCCAAACAAAACTTGGAGTGAAAAGGGTTTTCCAATGAGCCAGCCAAGAAAAGGGAAACTTCATCAAGAATCACAGTGGGATCTGCCTGGAGAGTATGCTGCATGCAAGTACCAGGACTAAAACCACTCCCCCTGCCCACTACCAGCAGTCCTCCCAGATGTCCATCTGTCCACTGTTCCTTATCTTCCCTTTTAAAAACCACAGTGAATGCTGCTGGGGAGGACACAACGCATGGCAAGTAATTACAGAGCAAAGCAGAGCAGAAGCACCTTTGGGGATAAGCAGCAATTCAGGCAGTCACCAAATCTAACCCTCCATGAGGGCTGCATGATGTCCCTGCTTGTGAAACCAAGCTGAGGGAACTGGCACAGTTGTGCTAGGAGGGCTGGGTAAACACAAACTATGGAATGCCCACAGAACTGCTCATCTCCACTAAACAAAGGTTTTAAAAATGTCAATCTGAAGTCAGCTCTGTTCCTTGTTGCAGGCAACCCAGAGACTGCTGGAATTCCCACTGCTGCATCCTCCCAAGCAGACACGGGTTCCAGCATTCAGCCACAGACACAACAGCTCCTTACCTGCCCCGGTACCTGGGACTGGAGGCTGTCAGCCAAGTTCAGCTCTCAGCCTGCTTAAAACCTAGCACATTTGCAAGGCATAGGGTCAAGCTAGAGCAGATGGAATGCTGAATTAGGAAGCTCAGCCTCCACCCAACTACTTCCAGAGCAGCTCCTGTTACACCACTGAAGACAGGGTATTGATTCAGACATGAGCAGTTTACATGCACCTTTGGGCCAACCCACAACAGTGATTTTCAGTGTCTTTGCCAGCAGATTACAACATATGCCCACATACTTTAAGCATAGTTCAAAGACATCAGCAAAAATTCACTGATAGAAAAAATATTTTCCTATCAGAAACTCGAGGTGGACATCTCCTCCTCCATAAACTCACCCGTCTGGAACAAAACACTCCTGATCATCAGTAAAAAAGCTGACCCAGGGATGCCCTGAGATTCCTGCTCATTTTGTAGCAAGCCACTGTAAGAGGAAATTGAGCTGAATACTGACATGCTTAAGGCCATTTGAAGCAGAGACTGGCCTTCCTAACATATCAGTGTTCTTCCAGCCTCTGAGGGCAAGAGACAGAGAGGAAGAGGATTGCTTTTGGAGAGAAAGCATTAATAAGATAGGAATTTCCCTGAAATAATTAGCAATGTAAGGAAAAACCACAACACCCAACCACCCACAAACTTTTCCTAAGCAAAAGCTTCAAACATATGAAATCTCTACATCCACAGGCCACCAGGTGTATGGCAAGCATGGGGCCGACTGCTGCATTAACACTGGGGCACACAAGATCATATGCATCCCACACAGACAGGGGATTTGCAAATAGGAAGTCCCCAGGGAACTATGGAAAATTGAATAGCTAAAACGATCCTGATTTGCCAGCTAATACAGATGGTTCTTAACAGAAAGATAATAACAAGCCTTAGGAAGGCATAAGCTCCCTACCCCACGGAGAGAAGAGTGCCATTTCGGCACTTACATTTTCCTAGTCTTCTCGGGAAGCTTGGCAGGAAATGGTAGAGTCTCCCTCCACTGCATAAATTCTTTTATCAGGTTAAATTAGATTAATTCCTTCAGGAAGATTACTGCTCTAGGCAGTTGATGAGTGCTCCTACCTTGATTCTCATGGTGCTTCTACCCAATGACTGAAAAGAGCACTTAAAATTTTGTTTCATCCCCCATCCTTTCGCCAAGATGCAGGTCTGTTACCTGCAGGCAACATATACCTACTTGGACCAAATGCAGAATACACCTGAATTCCTCTTTTTTCTGGTTTCCAAACATTCAGAAAAAAATTGGAACTGAAGGATTTTCCTTGTTTTCTTAAGGGAACCATGACAAAGTTGCAGTGCAATTGTCTCTTGGGGGGTTGGGGCAGGGAGAGAAAAAAAGATAAAGCAAACTGCTGGAGTTAACCTGCAGCAGGAAACAAATAATTTACATGTCCACATGTGGAATCAACTCTCATTTTTTCAGAGGAGTAAATACCAAAGGCTTTGAACACAGTCATCCACTCTCTAGTGTGTCATTCTCAGATGTCTGGTGCTTGCAGCACTACCAGCTAATGATAACAAAGATGACTCTGTAAAACAAGTGGTGGAAATGTCTGAGGAGATGCAAAACCAAGAGGAAAATATCCCTGCACCCCTGAAAAGTTGCTGCTTACATGAGTGGTTAAACCCAGAATGGTTAGAAGCAGTTGGTGAGAGCAATGAGGCATGTGAAGACAGTTTGTCCCTGGAGCAGCAGCTGGGGAAGAGAGGAAGACAGCTGCAGCACTGCCCTAGGAGATCCCATGTCCCACCCTATTCATTTCAGGGTATTTGACAAGGGTACTCAAACATGGGCACGATACAATGATACATTCCGTATCAAAAAGCTCAACCTTTAATGAGCCTCCAGTGGCCCCAAACACAGGTGCAACAGGACAGTGCAATGCACTGCAGGGACAGAAATTTTCCCAGGGACACTGCAGTTAAGGTGACTTTGCTAATTCGCTGCTCAGGGTCAGGTCAAAAGGTTGGTTCATTGATCACCTGCCCCTGCGAAGCCCTTCCCACCCACTGCTGGTTAACCTCTGTGGCAGCCGTCAAAAGGAACAGCAAGAGCAACCCAGACTGAGTTATCCACTGCAGCCACACAACGCTCTTCTCAACTTGCATTACCCACCCCTTATGCTCTCACAACAGTGTCCTAAGCTGTTTTTCAAGTCAGCATTTAGCTTTTTTCCTAGCTAATATAACATTTCCTTTCCCTTCCCCCAGTCTGAGGATTTGGCAAAATTGCTTCTTCTGCAAATCCCGCTGCAAATGCTGAACTTTTGCCAGATAGACAGGGAAAGTCTTGACTAAAAATAAACCATGTTTCAGAAAATAGCTCTCCTTCCAGTACAATGAAGTAGTGGATAATGCATGCAAGCAGATCTGCCAGGAGAACACAGCCTCCAGATTTGCATAAGAATCTCCTCAAGCTCAATAGACAGCTGCAACTCCTGTGACTTACCCATCTTAACAAAAAAAAACAGGGTGGGGGGAGAAAAGACAGAGGTAAGGTTGAGGGTGCTAAGATAAATCAAGTTTCCACTTGTAGTGGCAGGAAGGGAAGTGCCACCACCACTTGCCTGCATCCCCAGTGAACCAAGCTGGTAATAACCCCCATGGGAGGGAAGGATGGCATTCCCTGCATGGTCATTACAGAAGGCGAGAGTTCGTCACAGGAAATTCACTGCAATTCAGGCATGAGAAGGGAATAACCTGGGATTTTGCCACCTGAGTCACCAGGAGTCTGGGACACTGACTCAGTGCTGGCTCCCCCGACTCAGACATACCTGCAACAGCTTGCTAGCTAATGGAGGCACTCCTACCTTTGTTGTTCCCCTTCTTATTGTGATTTTCCCTTTAAGAAGAGGCCCTTTACAGCCGAGAACTAACTGAAGAAAAGGAAAGCATAAGGAGAAGGCTGGCATGGGAAGCACAGGCAGTGCTCAACTAACCAGCTCTGCTTTCAGCTCCGTAGTGGAGGGCACATTTACTTGCATGCTGTGATAAACCCCAGAAAATACAGGAGAATTAGGTGGAAACAGCTCCACCCTGACTCCTACTCCTCCAGCACATCTGCGGCACCACCCAGACAGTCCCGGATGAACCAGGTTTTCAAGAAAGATCTCTTTCCATAATGAATCCATTTCACTTTTTTAGGGATCAAGAAAGCTTTATGCAGCAAGCTATGGTTATATCCTGATACAATCAAATAGGCCATTCAGCCAAGCTAAATGCAAGGCAATGCCATTTTGATGAGCTCCATGAGGGATGGATGTTGGCAGGGGGAGCTTCATTTGCTCCTAGGGCAAGCTGAAGGTTCGAGCTCAGTGTGCCAGGCCAACCCTCCTTGTCCATTAATACTCACACAGCAGGATCGTCCACCCACTTTTCAGACCTCCCCCGAGCAATCACAGATGGCAAAATATTCCACTCCAATTCCAGTTGCACACACACTGGATCAGTTTGGAACAGAATTCCAGATAATACAATAGTAGACTGCAACCCAGCCCTTTATTTTCGCCTCCTCAAAGTAATCCAGAAATTGAAAGCAAGGTGCAAAGCAGACCTGCTGGTGGCATAGCAAGGGGCATCACTGAAAGCATGTTTGGCATCTCAGGGACTTCAACTGACTTAGGCAACGCACTTAGAATGTCAAACAGTTGCAAAGAGTGCAGATTAGATTTTTCATTTGAGCACTGATGCCTTAAAGCAATAACAAACCAAATAACTCAGGCAGAAGGATGCACAGGGCAGCACAGGGGAGGCACTACTCCTCTGCTCCTGAGAGCAATCAGTGGCAGAGCAGAGCAGTAATTATCCAGGGAGGAATAAGCTGCTACAGGCTGTTCTTGCCATACATTAAGAAAACAACAGCAGATTTGCTCATGGTTGGATACCAAGATGCACACAGCTCCCTCCCACCCTGCTGGGGACACAGGCGGATGCACGCCACGGGGGAGCTGCCAAAGGCCAGCTGAGCAGGAGGGCCCAGCAGCCGCCTGCGCAGTCGCGAGCTCAGCCGGGATTCCCCAGCTGCTGCTCCGGGAAGGAAAAGGCAGTGCATGTGTTAGCAAGGAGCATGACCTCCCAGGAGCTGCTCTGCAGCAGTGCTGTTTTCCAGCCCTGTCCTCAGAGGGCTGTCAGCAAGGCTAAATGCAAACCTAATCTTCTGCCTGGGTGTTTTCACAAAACCTCTTGATGGAAAAAAATTACTATTCACTGCAGAGCAGTCTGCACCACAGGATCCATTCCACATCCATCAGGAAAACCCTGCACACATTTCATCCCTGGCCTCATGCAGCCCCTCTTCCCCTCACAACGAACACAACAAACATACCTGTTCAGAGCATCAGCTTCTCCTATAGCACTGAGCAGGAGCCAGAACACGATTCCCATTGGCACACAGGAACTGGCAAATCCTGTAAGCGTTAGAGAGAATTGTAATTAGTGACATTAATGAGAGCTGGCTGGTGAAAAGGAAGGATACCAAAGCAATCTCACGAGAATCAGGAGGGTGTTCGATCCCTGCCCTGAACACAGTCCTGTTTAGCCCTGGCATCATAGCAGAGGCATGTGGCATGAGGCAGTCAGGGGACTCCTCCAAAATCACAGAAGGAAACCAAAGTAAAAGGCAAGATGATGAGTCCTAAACTAAGGCTGTTCATTCAGTAAAGCCTCCTTAAGAGCCAGTGCACTGAAGGTAACATCTATGTGCAGGGGCAGAAAAGAGGCTGGTAAATGGGATGGAAGGGATCACCTACAATGCCCCTACTGTGCTCCTTGAGATGCTGCTGAAGATCTGCTCCACAGCATCTGTGCAATTTCTTCTAGTTTGCAGAGGAGGAAATCCCACATGATGTCAGAGCCAGGCTGCCTCCATTTTCTCATCATCATAATTGATTCATCACTATAGTTTCATAATAAAAAAGGCTTTCTATTTTCCACTGATGGCTGTATAAAGCTTTGGTACCTTAGTCATATAGAAGATATTTAACCAGCGCTGAGCAAGAGCTGTGACAGAAGTCACCTCTGCAGGCTGCAAAAACACCCCACTTCGGGCATTTGAAGTGCCTGATGAACGCCAAAGAAAAGATAACAGAAATGTTTTACTGGAAACAACTCTAAGCAGTCACAAGGAGTTTTTCTAATGATACAACTGAAGCAAAGGTCACCACATCTAATGCAATTTTACTTTTTCCATCTTGTTCATGCAATTGTTCGGGGATAGCAAGGAACACAGTGGATGAGGGACCATCCTCAAACACACTGTAACATAGAGAGGATCTGGAAGCTGAGGGAGGTAAGGAAACAATGAGAAAACGTCTCTAGTCAAAACACCAAACCAGCAAAAGGAAGGTACAGAATCAGCCTGACAATGTCTCATGTACTTCCTGCCAACTGGACCTCATTATGTACTGTGAGAAAATTCACTCATGCAGCACATCAGTTTACCTTGGACTGAGAAAGAGAGACTTGCTTGCTTTCCCCAGTCTCTGCAGCTGATTCAGAGACCTGTCATTGCCAGCTGGTATTTAAAGAACTGTGAAAAAGTCTAATCCATCCATGGTTCCCCCTCACTCATTTTCCCCTTTCTCCTTTCCCATTATGGAAGAGCTAAAGGCATTTCTAAGGATGAAAACAATGCTGGAGGCCACAAGATCACAGCACAGACCCTGGACTCCTGCCTCAATAAAACCAACCAAAAAACAAATTTTCCATCACCCTGTTGCTCTACGTTAACTGAAACACAAGACTTATTTACTTCTGTTATGTATCTCCAGGAGGGTCTTCTGTTGTTCTTTTGAAGCCAGTAAATGGACACCATTCAGCAGCTCTACAAGGACAGAAATAACAGGACAAATCCAACTTGGCCAAGTAGTAGTGGTCAGTGGTAGCTTATGTATAAATGTATGGAAAGCAATGAAATTCATACCTTAATTTCACATGGCTTAAATGTGAAGGGGGGCTGCTTTAGCTTTGTAGGACTTCATCTGCACTGGTATTGACCCATGCCTGCCACAGGGCTCAGCACACAGGGAGTATCAACATGTCTGCCACACAGACAACCTTTTCTCTCTTCCTCCTCCAGTTCCTTTTCCATGTAACAACTTTCTCAACACGACTCCTACTCCTAGACAACGCTGCAGAAACATCACTGGCAAAATCCTAAGTCCTCACTTCCCAGTACTGCCAAGCAAGGCAAAAAGAGATGCCCGCAGCTTTCTTAAGTGCTGCTGGATTTAATCAAAGCCATATGAAGGTGGCCTGGCTCAGACAAAGCATTTTGTCCCACAGCAGACAAATATACTGGAAACACAGCGGAGTGCCAGGGAATCAGACTGCTCAGCCCCCACCTTAGTTACCAAACTTCCCTCTCACAGTGCCCAGCAGTCACTCACCCCAGGGCTGCTCTTCCCCAAGACACGATCAGGCTCCAGGCAATGCAGAGCATGGATAACACACTCATGACAGCTAAGCTCCTCTGCCACTTCCTGCAGCTCCAACCTGTCCATCAAAATATGTATTTCTCAGTGCCACCACCCCATCAGACCCTCTCTGTCCTTGGTCAAGATGACTCCTTTCTTGTTGCAGACTGAAGCAGTACTGCAGAAACACGATAACGTTTTATTTCATCTAATGCACCAAACAAAGATTCACCAGAGTTTTTTAAAAAGCAAGGCAGCAGAGGACTGAGTGATACTGGGTGACTACAAAGAAGGGGCATCCACAACTCCTGGGGGCAACCTGTTGCAGTGCTTCACCACCTTCATCACAGAAAAATTCTCCTTTATATTCAATCTAATACTCTTCTTGATACATTCAGCAGGAAGCTTTATTTAAAAGCTGTGCTCAAAGTCCTCCCAGAGGGAAAACCCCTGGGTTAACTGGGAAGCCAAACTCTGGCAGCATGAACACGAAGCCATCAGTCAGCAGTGCCCCACAAAGGACTCTTCTAACACTGTAGCCTCCCAGAAATATGAATGCACTTGCCAATCCTTACCACCCTTTTACATGGAAGGAAACTGGAGTAGAAGCAGGACATGTTCTACCAGGGGCTACACAGCTGTTCTTCAGCAAGCCACGCCCACTCCCACAGGCTCATCAGCCCACCTGATCCAAAACTACCCTCTGCTGCCACAACAGACAGTCCCACCTTTTCCTTCCCCCTACTTCTACACATCCTAGTCATCTCTACACTAGAGGTAGCAACCATCATTTGCTTGATCCAACTGGAAGCCATCTCAGAAATAAGAAAATAAAGGGGAAGAATTTCTGGCAGGAGAATGGCCTGAGATCAGCTAAAGCTGATGAGAAGCATGACCTCAGAAAGATGGCACAGTGGTACATGTGGAAACCTAGATGAGGCTTCAACCCATCATATATTTGTCTTTGCATAGGGGTAAGTCGTGTAAAATCAGTTTAACAGATCCATTCACTCCTGAGCATGCTCAGTCATTCACTTTTGTAAAGACCCATCCAAAACAGCCTAGTGATTTGCTCTCTCTCCAATCTAGGCTGATGCACCCAAACAGCAACACACCACAGCTATGCAAGCCTTGCAGCTTACCAAGACACAGCAGTAAAACAAAATTACTAATTCCTCCAAGATGCTTGGGGATTTTCTTTTTTTCTTTTGGGGGGGGCGTTTTGTCATAGCTGGAGGACGTTCTCAAATGGTTTCCAGGAGCAGAGGTGCAAGAACAAGCATATGCAAAGGATCTAGCAAAAGCTCTTAAGCAAAGTAGACAGCAGGAAGCTGAAAATAAATACGCAAAGCCCTTTGCAGCACCAAAGTTCAAATCCATCTGGATATTTCTAAGGCTGTCACGGCAGCCCATAGAGGGGATTTTCCAAATCCTTGCAGGCAAACCCTGGAAAATAATGACGGAAAAGTAGAAGCACAGGCTCAAACTCAAAGCCAGACCTTCATTCCAACACGTGAGCAACTTCAACAACACCAGGAGTGTGAGGGAGGAGCACAAGACAGCCCTGCTTGGTCCCACAGGCTGACTTGTCACCAGCACTGGGAAGCCTGAGCCCCTTCACCCTCACCCTGCTTCTCCTCTGGCACAGGTGTGGATGGAGGGGTTGCAACACACACAGGTGCAGCTCAGAGCAGCTGCCAGCACAAGCCTTCACATGCCAGCCAGGCACTTCACCTCCGAAACCAGCAAGAGGCACAGTCCCCACCCAAAAAGTGCATGCCACAAAGCTGCAGTGAGTGGAGGGAGCCAATCCATCAGCTTGACCAGAGGTCCCTTCCAAGCATCCCAGCAGCAGTCTAACAGAGCTCCCCACCACTAGCTCCTTACAGAGGGGAAGGAGGTAGAGCTAATGCTGCCTTGTTTTTCTGAGTTACACAACATTAGTCACACAGGCTTCTGCCCCAGGGCCCCTACGCAAGCCTTGCCTTCGATGGTTGCTGCGTGCTCCCACTGAAACCACCAACTCTTGACAGGAACAGACAAGCACAGTTCAAAAACTCACATTCAAGCCTCCTTTACACATCTTTCACAGAAATACCCAGAGCTGCCCCTCTACTTAACACAGCTCTTTTTTTCCCCCACCAGAAACAGCACCAAGTTAGTCAAATTGAGTTTCCATGGCATTAAAATCAATTAACCAGCTACACATCTACCCGTTTCCAGTTTTTCTGATAACTATTACCATGCAGACCATGCACACCCCCAAAAATATCCCAAAGCATTCTTAAGAAAATCATGGACTTTGTAATAAAGTTCAAGCTTTCACCTCTGAAGAAATGCACCTTAGTTTAAAAAAAAAATAAACCACAACCGATCAATTCAGGTCAGTTTTTACCGAGAAGAGCTTCAGAAGTCAGCTGCAGCTTGACCACAGAGCTCATGTGAGGCAGGACACAAGAGCCATCACGTCACACATCCAACATTCATGCTGGAGACCTTGCAGTTGCCTGCATGCCACCTCCTAGCAGCAGGGACTTGGGGCAGAGCACGGCTCCTCAGCTTGCAGGGAAAAGCAGCTCACTGCACTCACCAAGACACCAGTGACCACTGATAACAGATGGAAGCAATGCCCACACCTGTTTCTAAGTGCAGACGAGCTGCCAAAGCAACCAAGCAACCCAAAACCCTTCAGCTGCACCTCCACAGAGGTCTCCTGGCCCATGCCACAGCTCTGCTTTCCCCACCGGCTTTGCAGCACCAGCAGGAATTGCTCTGTAACAGTTTTGCAAACAGATGCCTGCAGCAGAAGCAGCCTCTGGTGCACAGCCTCTTTGCTCATCTTAATGCAACTCTTGAAATCAAACAAGAACAGCTAAATGCATTCTCCCTGAGCTCTGGCAGGATAGTGGCTAACCCAATCTTTTCATTTCAGTCTGCCACTTCCAGCAGTCAGAGAATATGGAGTAGAAACATTGAGGCACAAACTAAAGACCAGGGAGGCATTTCCCAGGGGCAAATACCCCTCCTGCCCAGCCTCTGTCCATTCATCTGTCCCCATGCCAGATCAAGCACCCTGCTGTAGGTGATGTGCACTCTCCCAAGTACTGGTCTGCTTGGATATGCCAGAGGATGAGGTCAGTGGAGATCCAGCTGGCATCCATGCCCAAGGCAGGAAAGCAGTAAGGGAAGAGATCCCTGCAAAATGCAGACAAAAATCTTGAAAAATTGTTTCCTTGGACACACAGGAGGCTGACAACAGCCTACTGCCAAAGAGGGGCAGAAGTACCCCTGTCCCTTCTTCCTCCTGCTCCCTTCAGTCTGCTGGAGGGAAAAGCTCTGACTGCCATGGAATCCATGCCTGCCATCAGACTGAGTGCTGGAACATAAGAGGGTGAGATGACAAAGATTTCCATCCAGACCTTCGGATGTTAAAAGCATGACGAGGGCAACACTGCAGGAAAGAAGACACTCTGAGTTCTCACATGTCTGTAGAGGGCCGGAATAGCTGAATGGATTTATAGACCAAGCTTGAAAGCACACACACACTTGCTGAGCTGAGTCCACCCCTTCTATTGACACATGTATGGTGCAATTTTTTCCACAGAAGCAGGATTACAGCACCCTACTTCAGGAGGTGACTAATCACACTTTAAACACATAACTGGAAACTAGTTCAGCCCCTTCAGTGGTTAAGATCTTGTGAAGCTTATTGGTTTTCTCAGCTACATGTTACATATGCCCCCTTCTCACTCCAAATTCAAGTTCCACCTGCTGCACCTCATGGCATCTTTTTCTGACAGCATGGGAGACCCTGAGCAAACTCCAGCCAGTTCTTTTCAACATACAGAGGTATCAAAGCACAGCCACCAGGGCACCCCCGCCGAGCCTGCTGTGGGATTTACACCACGATCTTAAGGCAGGCAGAAGAACAATGTATCAGGCTCTGCACAGCCTCCAGACATTTAGAGCATCTCTGGGAGCTCAAGTGATGGCCCTACCAGCCGTTTATCCACGGGAGCCAAGTGGTGGGTATCTGTTCACCCCAGCTACCCTCAGCCTGGTCAGCTCTGCAGCAAACCTCAAATCCTCAGCCCCTACTTCTTCTTCATTCAACTTTTTTTCCCCTCACCTTGGACTGATGACAAGGAAAATCCTTCACTAAGCTCCAAAAGATGAGGCAAGTGATTTGTTTGCTTGAACTTTGGGGTACCACAGCACTAGATCTCACTAGCACTGTGAGCTCCCACCCTGCCCAACACAACTGCCCAGCTGCTGCTTGCAGAACGGGAAGCTCTTCTGCAGAAACCTGAATGGTGCTGGCCTCCGCATTTGATTTCCAGGATCCAAGTCACCAGGAGAGCTAAAAATATCCCAATGAACCGTTCCTTTTCAACACAAGACTTGGTGATGGTGCCACAAGGGTATTATACAACTGCAAATCAAACTAAGACAAGTGAGAAATCAGAAAAAAATTATTAAAAAAAAAAAAAAAACCAAACAAATTGAGCAAACAGCTAGTCAGGACCATAAGATCTGAATTCAAGCATGGACCTCATCGCCAAAAATGTAGAAAAAGCTTGTGCTACTTGCAACTGTGGTGGCTGGCTCTGAGGTGCTTGCAAGTTTTGTGGTGTGACACACACACAGGGTATGTAATTTCTGTTCTGCATTGATTATACACGGAGAGCTCATTCTGGCCATAGCCCATGCAAGCTGTCTCCTGGATCAGCTGGCTGCTTAGCATGGTGCCATCCTGAATGTCAGGAGTTAAGCAGGAAACTTTTATTCCCTGCAAAACTCAATGCCAAGAGACAGCTAAGCTCTGGAGCTAAGGATTTCCTCACATGAGGATTTAGCAACAGATTTTTTTATCGCTGCCCAGTCTTTGCAGTGACATGCAGACTTTAAACATCGTCTGTAGGTAATACTGGAGTATATTACTCAGGGCAGTGCACCCAGGAGAACCAGCAAATCCTCTCCGTTTGAGCCCAAGCATTAGCTTTACTGTGGAATTACATTTATCTCTCTGGCACTAGGCTCTCATTAATGGAATTACCAGGCAGGCTGCTTCAGACTTAACACTTGAGAGAGGCAGGCTGGGATGGCTCCACTCCAGCCTCAGCCCGCAAAGCCGGCACTGTTCCTCCATCCTCCAGTGAGCTGCCGCCCGAACGAGCCCGACCCCGTGACGAGAGCCGGGGAAACAAAAGGAACAACCCCGAACTGTCCAGGGCAATCAATATCTTTCTAGGAACATCCAGGCTTCTTGCCAGCTTTCTCCCAACCCCGATTTAGCTCTTCTGCAGTGCAGAGGGGGATGGCACGAGCAGGAGCAACCCGGCAGGACGCAGAGCTGGCAAGCGTGGCTGGCACTCGAGCAGACGCTTAGGGAGAACAATGTACACCGGTCCCTCTACAAACACCTTAAGCTGAGGGTACAAATACCTTCAGCAAACCCACAGCTAGGGAGAGCACCAGCCACCTAGAAAATCAGAGCAAGCACTCCAATCTGAATACTTGCTTCAGAAATACTCACTGCTACTTCAAACGGGGAGGTGTATGGCAGCAAACCAGCTGAGATTGCTACCCTCCGCACTCAGGAGTATCTTGCACATTCTAGAAATCTGTCTTCCACCACACAGCAGCTCTTGCAGTGCCATGCTGAGCAATCTGCAGTGTGGCATGAACCAGCCCCTTAAAGAACCCTTGTACTACCCAGTGAAATGGACAACGGGGATGTCCCAGGCTGCCGAAAGCCGAAGGGGATGCAGCAAGCAACCATTCCACAAATCAGCACAGATAGCTCTGCAACTTCAGCATCTGTGGGGGCTGTTCTTTACACAGAGCAGCTGTAGGCTTCTTTAGTATATTCCCAGTCACCTGCAAGGCAACTTCTTTAATCTCAGCACGGATGGAGCATAAGGAGAAAACAGAGATTCACCAAAACCTGAACGATACTTGCCTGGCATTGTTCAGGAGCACAGCTCTGCCAGGGCAAGTGGAAGATAGGAAGGAGAAAACAAGCACTAAATTTATTTGCAGAGCACAGACATGTCCTTCCAACAGCTTGAGCTGTGGGAGCTGAACTACTCTCCCCTGTAATTAAAATGAAGGAGAGGAACACACAGGAATTGCTCCAGCATGACTGTGAAGGACTGACAAGCCTTGAGTTTCAAAATCCACTTTAACACAGATTCTTTGGTGCGATTTTAATTCTAAAGCAAAAAAGAAAAGAGGTTTTGCTGTGGGAAAAGTTGCTGTACAACCCTGTTATTAAACCAAACAAGGCACAAATGAGGGAGGGCCGTGGCTGAGGTTGACGAAGCAAGGCTGAAGACAGGCTTCTCTTCCCCCTGCCCCTGCATCTGCTCTGCCAGGAGCTCCCAGCAACACGATTCAGAGGCAGACTGCCCCGTGACAGGAAAAACACACATAACACCCAGGCAGTGAAACCTCACATCTGACAACATCTATGCAAAACACAGCCTGAAACATATTTTCCAGCTCCACAGAGTCAGCTTAATACTTAGCAAAGCCACACTGGTGAAATGCTGTCCCATGAATTGAAGGTGAGATTCCTCAGCAGGAGACTCTCGAGCATCTCCTTGTTTTCTCCATAGAGAAAAAAAAAAAAAGAAAAACATGAAAGAAAAAAAAAAAAAAAAAAAGAAGCCCGGGGTAAGATTGTGGGGTTCTGCAGCTCAGGGTAATGTAAAAGAGACAGGAGGACACGAGAAAAAAACAATTACACAAGTGCAATGCTCTGCAGTGTGGCACCCAGGGGAAGAGCTACAAAAACTACTTTCTTTTTAAAAAAACCAAAAAGGGTAAGGAGCCATCAAAATTATGAGTCAAGCTCCAAGATAAGAAATCATACTGCTGGATGGGTGCGGCTGCCTGCTTGTTTGGTCGCTGTTAGGCTTTTTCTTAAAGATAAACATGTCTTTCAGAACATGTTTGTTGGCCAATCTTCTCTCTGACACAAAAAAAAAAAAAACCAAAAAACCAAAAAAAAACCAAAAAAACAAACAAACAAAAAAACACACAGAAGGAGGCTCACAACCGTGAAAACGATAAATGAGAGACAGGAGAGCTGAAGAGCTCTGAGGTCATGCTTCACAGGCCCTTTAAAATAAGATGAAACACGTCAAAAAGAACAAAAGAGGAGTAAATTTAAAATTCCAAGTATTGCAATAAAATTTAATCAGAGAACCTATTAAGCAAACTCTGCAAGAAGCAGACCCCACTCACAGAGGCCAAAACCTGTCTAGTAAAATAAATAAATAATGTTTTGCACCTATTTCGTTTGCAATGCTGTTGATATATAGGAGTATTTAATCAGAAATTCATAGTCTGGAGGAGGATAGCTCAGCAAATGCATCCAAAAAAAGTAACTTCTATATCACAGGCAGAACTAAGGCAAATCCCTCAAGAAGGGTGTAAAATTGAGCAGAGAATGGTTTTGAACCCAACAGAATGACAGCTTGAACACAGCCAAGGTAGAAGTAGAAAAGTACTAAAGGAAAACAAAGTGTAAAGCACCCAGGAACTCGATGGAGCAAAAGCCACATCAGGTTCCATAACTCTCACCAGATTCCCTGCTGGCTCAGTGAATTGCAGTGACTTGGATGACTGCCTGCAGCCTGGCCAGCTCAGCCCAGGACTCTGCTGCTCTCCCCACAGCTAGGTGTTAAGCAGCCACCACCGAGGTTATACAACAAGGTTATTTTGTAATTGTCTTGGTTCAGAAAGTATTTTGCACTGGCCATCAACACATTTTGGGTTTTGTCTTGTCTCACTCAAGAACATCAGAGGGGAAGAAAAGTGACTGAGCATAAGGCAAGATATTTACCAGAATTACAGGTTTTTAACTGAGTCCTGGATATTGCTACTGCTGAACACAGCTTTAATTCAACGCTGCAAGCCCATTAATACTTTTGTCTTCCTCAACATAGTGCTCACAGAGAAATGACCCAACGCTCTCATCTGCTTTGCTATGTACCCCTTCATCGAGAGCATCCCCTTTTCCCGCATCCAAAACAGGCACCAAAATCCCATCTGGTCAATGCAGCTCCCCAGAAGACTCCAGTACACGCCCCCATCTGCCATTTCGACAGGCACCTGAAGTTCCCTGCTCCAGAGCCAGCATCTCCTTCCTTGTCCAGCAGGGAAATTGTTGCCTTTATTCCAGCTGGAGCACAAGAGCAAACGGAACCATTTCTTGAAGAAAAAGACCTCACGATTCACCACGGTGCCAGATTTCACTTCTTGGTTGTTGTTTTCAAAGGAGACATTGCAAGGCAAGGCGGAGAGAACCGACTGCCCGCAGCAGGTTTGCTCATCCAGGCACTTGGGCATCCCAGCTACCCCAGCCAGGCGCAGGGACCCAGCCCGGATGTCCCAGCATGGATGGCAGCAAGTCCTGGGGGCTGCCCGGGCTGCCCAGCCAGGCCGAGTGCCACCCCGAGCGCCGCGGGGCGCAGGGGGCGGTGCGGGCTCTGTGCCCCCAGGGCCGTGCGGGGCTCCGGGCGGGCGAAGCCGCCCCGAACGGTAACCGGGGTCATCCGGGCAGCTCCGCGCCCCTCATCAGCTGGGGAGGGGCTCGATATTTTGTGAGGGGCTTTTTTGTTCGGTTGTTTCGTTCTGTTTCGACCTCAAAGCAGCCCCAGCGGGACTCCAAGGAGCAGCCCAGGCCGCTGGCAGAGCCTGTGCCGGTGCTCCAGCCCCTGCTCCGACCGCCACACTCACCGCCGCCCCACACACACACACACACACAGAGCCGTACGCATCCTGCCCCCCAAACACACAGCCCTTCGCCGCCCCACACCATTCCCGTTCCCGCTGCCATCTCGTCCCTATTCCCGCCCCATTCCCGTTCCAGTTCCCATTCCCGCCCCGTTCCCGCTCCAGGTCTCACCGCGGGGCGCATCCTCCTCTCCCGGCGCGCGCCCAGCCCGGCCCGCCGCCGAGCCCCGGCCGTCGCGCTGCCGCGCAGGCGCACTGGGAACTCCGAGCAGGACGTGTAACGGCCGCCAGCACGCGGCGTCTCGCGAGAAGTGAATATGGTAGCACTGGAAGACGGAACGTTTCAGCGTGGGGAATTAGCTCAAATGGTAGAGCGCTCGCTTAGCATGCGAGAGGTAGCGGGATCGATGCCCGCATTCTCCAGCTACTTTTTCCTGCCCTCCGTTGTCAGCCTGCCGCCGTCTTCCGTTGTAAACCAGATCGTTACTGGTTTTACGTTTTTTAATTCCTTACATTTTTATTTACTTCTTTGGCATTCTGAAAGACCACAGAACATGCCGAGTTGGAAGGGACCCACCAGGCTCATCGAGTCCAGCTCTCGGCCCTGCACAGGACGCCCCAAGAGTCGCACAATGTGCCTGAGAGCACTGTCCAAACACTTTAGCTGTGTCAGGCTCGGTGCTGTGACCCTTCCCTGGGGAGTCTGTTCCAGTGCCCAGCCACCCTTTGGGTGAAGAACCTTTATCGAATGCCCAACCTACACCTGCCCTGTCACGGCCTCAGGCCGTTCCCTTGTGTCCTGTCACCGCTCACCAGAGAGAGGAGATCAGCGCCTGCCCCTTCCCCTCACAAGGAATCTGTAACTGCAGAGATCTCCCCTCAGCCTCCTCCAGGCTCAGCAGAGCGAGCGACCTCAGCTGCTCCCAGTACAGCCACACAGACACGTTTGCCTATCCCGTGCTTAAGGCAGGCAGAACAGTGTCTGTGCATTCCTGCCACTGCCAGAGGGTCTTTTGTTTCCATACGGAACATCGAACAAGGCCCCAGCAGTGAGCAGCACCCACTGCATCCAGTTCTTCCCACACAGCTCTGGCCACAGCCCTCCCTTTCTCATCCCACCCAAGAGCAGGAAAGCATTTACAGATCCCTTCACCTGGAGGCCTCTGGTAGAGCAAAAACACTTGTTTGCCTTCTGTAAATTTAAGAAGGAATCAAAAACACCTCAAGGAGTCATTCATGTAGGTGCCATTTATTTTAAAAAAAGGTCAAGACTTTGCTCCCAGAATTTATTCAGGTGCAAAGTTCAAGCAAATGCTTCACATTCTGGTACTACTCTACTGCAACAAGCTACAAGGAATAACCAAGAGCTTTAAAAAAAATAGAAGCAGTTTTTAAAAACTGATGGTGTATTATGGAAAAAAACCCAACCTCACAGGATTACACTCAGCTGGCATTTCCATCCCTGCCACAAACTAAACTAAACAATAGAGGAAAATACTTCTGAGCACTTTCCTCGGTTACATGCACTAGGAAATGACCTTTCTGGCAAATTTCAATGACAAAGAATGAAATACTGCTTTCAAACTGCTCACAGGCCCCAGCCCATACTTGAGGAGACTGCAAAATATCTCACCCCCAACCTTTGCAGCAAATTAATTCTGATAGTCCAAGGAAGAACTGGATTAAAGAGAGGATGCAGTGGATTTTTTTATTGTACAGGCCTTATGGGGAGCAGCTGAGGGAACTGGAGTTCTTTAGCATGGAGAAAAGGAAGCTCAGGAGAGACCCCATCACTGTGTACAACTACCTGAAAGGAGTTTTAGTGAGGTGAGGGGGGTCTCTTGTCACAGGTGACAAGTTACAGGATGAGTGGAAGTGGCCTCAAGTTGTGTCACATGATGTTTAGATTGGATATTAGGAAAAAATTATCTAAAGGGATAGTCAGGCATTGGAACAGGCTGCCCAGGTAAGTGTTGGAATCACCATCCCTGGAAGTGTTCAGAAGGCACATGGATGTGGTTCTCTGGGCTATGGTTCAGTGATGAACACACTGATGCTGGGTTAACAGGTGGACATGATTATTTGGAAGTCTTTTCCAACCCTCATGACTCTAAGATACAAAGTTATTTTTTTGGGCATAAATACACTTGAATTCTCATGGGTACTCTCATGGAGACTAGAGAGAGATGCCTCTACTGGCAGAGGACATCTACTATTCTTTTCTGCAAAAAGGCAATGGTAACATGCAAACTGAAGTCTGAAAAACAGATGACTGTATGGTTGTTGGGGTTCTTTTAGCTTCAAGATTTCATTCTTGCCTTTTAAAACTGATTTAAACTCACACTTCTGAGTCTTGTACAAACTCATGAAACAACCAGCTGTCCCTACAGTGGCCTTCAAATTTTCAGCAGATTATTCAAGTCTTCCTGTGCAGCAGGATTTAACAGGAAAGTGAAATCCATTGCAGTCTCCTATTTCATCAGCTGCTACACAGCTGGCATTAAGAGACTGTGTTGTGAAGTACACCTGTGTTTCTGGTCTGGTCCTCTCATTTTCCCCTCTAGCTGTGGCCCTATTTCAACATTCAAACACTGCAATGACTTGGAGATCAAGGGCAACCTCGGGATGAGAGAAAACCTGAGGACCATAAGTCTGGTCAAACTGATGCTGCATCGCCCTCTGCAGACGGGCAGGCAAACACTGCCACAGGCTGAGGCAGAAGATGAAAAAAAGCAGAGATGTGAGAAAAATTCCTCCGACAGTGCCTTTTCTGCAGGTGTGTTAGTCGATGGACTTATCTGGAAGGCCCCATTTTCTTGGGGCTCCATTTTCGCTGGACTCACTGTGAAAGTCTTTATCCATAAAGTATTACACATACACTCACAGCACTATTTCATTATAATGTTTTCCACTCCCCCCAAACATAAAACCAGAGCAAAATAGAAACAAAAGCTTTTCTTTTACAAGAACAAGGCAACCACATCAGAACAAGAATTTCCTCACTAATGGTTTTCTTGTGGGAATCTCTAATGAGCTGCCACAGTATGGAACATCCATATGCGTATGCACACATGCAAGTCAGGGTGAGCAATTGCCTGTATTTGCTGAAAAACCCAAACCTTGCTCAGCCACCTCACCACCAGCTTGCTGCCAGCATCTGTTTATTGACCTCCCTTTTGGTTTGTTTTTTTTTTTTTAGCTGCTGAGGCACCAGTTAAGCCACTCTAGCTCCACAAATACTTTGCTCCCCAGTGCTTAATCAGCCCACGACTCTTTAGGAATGATCCAAGTTTTGCATTTCCTCACCCTACAAAGCCTTACTTCAAGTTCACACGCAAGCTCAAGGAACAAATGGCTTCCAGCAATGGATCAAGTAGGATATAAACAAATCCTTCACTGCAACAAATGGAGCTGGGCACATGCTTACAACTTGCTGTTTTGATCTCCACAGCCGAATTTATGGAATGAATTTTCTGGTAGGGATCAGTCAAGTAAGAAAAAGATCTGTCACTACTCTTATAAGTTTATTGTTTTCAGTTTACAATAATGGCCTTAAGTATTCTTTTGCAAGTTTGTTCTAGGGTTATGTGCATAAATTTAGCTTTAAAATAAAATAATCTTACATGCAGAGACACATCTCGACTTCCTTATATCCCAGGATACAAGACCTGCACTTCATGCCTTCATGCCAACTGCACACAAAGGCAGCAGGGGCAAGATGGGCATCACCATGCTCTCCCTCCCTGCTACAAAGACCAAAAGAGGGAGAGGATCTTAAAAAAAGAGGAGATAAATCTGAACAAACTCAGAAAGGATAATTGAAAACTGTGATAAAGAAGGGAACACAGGGCAGATGTCACTGCCAAACTTCTCCAAGAATCCTCAAGGAATCAGCCTGAGTCTGTACAAATAACCAAATGGACACCTTGCATGTCAAGAGTCTTCCACTGTTTCTGTGGCAAGACATACACAGGTATTTCTCACTGGTGTTTGCTGTTGGTTTTCTCAGCCCCAATTTGTATTATTTCCTCTGGACTTGTGTGTATCTCAACGAGCAGGGTCTTGCTTGCTGGGGGAAGGGTAATAGATTTTTCCAGAGCTGCCTTTTGTTGTCCCCACAGTGAGGGCCACCAAAGGGTTGACAGGAAGACAGAAGCACATAACCTTTTGGCATGGCTATTTGGCCTGTACATCTAATATTTCACCAACACAGACCAGAGTGTATTGGGTGCTTTCCCAGGACAGGAGGTGTACAGAAGGTCCACATGACATAAACCTCTCTGAAACCTCTAACAAACACTAGACTTTGTCCTTTAGAGACTCCTGATAAGTGCAGCGAAGCAGAAACCAAGAGCAGAGAGATGCCAGCACTGGCTGGATAGGAAATGACACCTTTGCTGTTGGGCTGAATGACAGGCATCTCTTACCAGCATTAACTTTCTTCCTAACACTTGTGGCTTTCCTGAAAGCATCGTGCCAAGCAAGAAGGGCAGAGACATCCTTCACCAGCCACAGCATCCCCTCCATTTGCCTGTCAGGGAGAATCCTAACAAACCCCAAAGCCAGGAGCTCAGGCCATCCCCAAGCTCTTGCCTGTGCTTTAGCAGGTTTCAGGTCAGACCCAGAAGTACAGGGACTGCTCTAGCAAACTCTTTGTGTGGATGACCTTGTTTTCCTGAGAGGGAATAGGGAAGGGGTGAATTCTCTGGCTTTCCACTCTATTATGGGCACTAAGGAAAGTGGGTGTTAGCTCATTGAGCTCTCCTGGTGATTGGCTCCCATCTCCTCCTCCAGGAGAAGGATAATAAAAGCAGCTGGAGGGAGCCTCTAGTATTTCTTCTGTGGCTCAACAAAGGCTCTGTTTCCCAGGCCGTCATTCCACTATCATCTCTGCCAGCATCTGCAGCCACAGGAGGGAAAAACAGATCTGTCCTTCTGCTACTGGATCATTTGCAGGGTATTGAAACATTAATTCATCTTCACACAACTGAGAATGGGGGAAGAAAGCAGGTTACTTCAACCCACAACTATTGCGCAATGCAGCTTGAGTGATGGCAGGGTTTTCCTTGATGAGGAGAAGAGCCAGTGGGAATTTGGGAGGAGGAGATGTAGAAGTGAGAACCATGCTTACTGCTGAGGGGCAATTTTAGGGAGAGACGACCAGGGCTGTGCCCAAGGGACCCTTCCAGTCAATGTGAGCATTCAGCCTGTGCAGAAGCAGGGGGCTGCCTGTGCCCCAGCCCCGCTGGGAGGTGGGATGCAGAACCACCAGGTGAGGTGACATGTGGGCAGTAATGTGCTCAGCATCATTCCTAAGCCCGGCAGGACAGACTTACCGAGAAAACGGAAAAACTACACAAACTCTATCATCTCTATCCACACTGTAACACTGTGGTGGCCTAATTTTTGGACGGATCCTTCAGTGGCAACTACTCCCTTGCTCTGGGCTAAACCACGGCAAGTAGCCACATGATCCGGTGCGAGAAGTTAAAGCTGCCTCTGTCGTCATCAGGGGCTTTTTGTAACATTTGCTTCGTCACAAGCCAGACACGATCGTGTGCACAGTGCTTGCTCCGCAAGGCCCTGAAGAGCTGCCACGGGAGGAAAAAAGCGGTCAGAGCCCAGAGCAGTTTCCCTCCCTCTAGCAGGCACCATGTGTACGACAGCAGAGGTTGCGTGGTAACGCAGCAGGAAGGCGCCGGCTCTGCCCCGCTCGCTCCCGCACGGCACCGACAGCAGCAAGGTACGTACGTATCAGCGGCAAAGGCAGGCTCTGAAACTCCCGAAACTTTCCCTCTGCTGTCCAGGGAGGAGCACGGAACCATTTTAAAGCCGTGCTTTGTAGGGAACAACTGGTTGTGCTTAGTTGAGCTGTTGTGTGAGCCGGGGCTATGGGAAGAGGGTGTTTGTAGGAAGAAAAAACTGGGGGAGATGCTGAGATGTTGAGGGTGGAGGGAGCAAGGCAAGTCGGAGTGTTGCCTAGTGCCTCTCGGCACTTCAAAACCTTTCTTCGTTCTGTCTTGTGAAAATCTGAATGAGCTTTCACCGAGGCTAAAACTACCGAGAAACAACAGGGAGGGAGACAGGGAGTAGCCGGCAGGCGGAGGAGGAAGCCAGCCAAGGGATGACGAATGCCTTCCAGCCCTGACCAAGCGCTGCCACCCTCGCCCCGCCTCGGGAGGGATGTGCGGGACAGGCACTGGCCACTGGGGTCGGGTGGGGCAGTGGCACCCGGGGACAGCCCGGGAGGGCAGCAGGCCTGGCAGCAGCACAAGCCGGGGCGCCCATCCTCCACTGCTGTCACAGCTTCGTTCCAAAGGGCTCAGAGAGAGGCCTTTGTGCCAGCGAGGTGCAGCTCTCTGCTCAACGTGTTGCGCTAACAACATATGAGGGACATAGATACGAGAGAAGACGCGCCGTGGATAGGACTGGTGACAGGGATGGGGAGCAGGGACATCCCAGGCCCTCCAAGCTGGCCCCTATGCCCAGTTGTCTGGAAGCTGGAAGTCAAGGAGACCACTGAGGATATTTTTGTTGTTTCCAGTTCAAACAATTCCTAGTTCCGAGCTTCCTGGGGAAGTCGAGACCTTGCCATGGTGCCTCTGGCCTGGGTCACCTACATGCATTCCCATCTTGCTCCAGGTCCCGGCACACAGCAGAGGTTGCCCTCCCAGCCAGTTGGGACACTACCTCATTTTACGTTTGGCACTCCCACCCTTTGTGCATCCCTTCATTATAGGGATTTCTCCTTCTCCTGTCTTGCTTCCTGTGCATCCCAGGGCTTCTGCTCAGGGGAGAAGAACAGCAGGGAGATCAGGGTGGACAGAAAAAAAAAAGGACAACGAGAGATAGGAATAAAAAGAAAGGGAGGAAAAGAGGACGAAAATAGAAAAGTTGGTGAGAAGATGAAAAAGAGGGAAGACATAGAATAAGAGGAGAGATAGCAGAAAAAAAAAAAAAAAACCAAGGCAGAAAAAGGAACAAAAGAGAATGGCAAAAGGGAGAAGAAGGAAGGAAGGAAGGAAGGAAGGAAGGAAGGAAGGAAGGAAGGAAGGAAGGAAGGAAGGAAGGAAGGAAGGAAGGAAGGAAGGAAGGAAGGAAGGAAGGAAGGAAGGAAGGAAGGAAGGAAGGAAGGAAGGAAGGAAGGAAGGAAGGAAGGAAGGAAGGAAGGAAGGAAGGAAGGAAGGAAGGAAGGAAGGAAGGAAGGAAGGAAGGAAGGAAGGAAGGAAGGAAGGAAGGAAGGAAGGAAGGAAGGAAGGAGAAAAAAGGGAAGAAAGAGAAAGGGGAAGCACATGAAATAGAGGAAAATAGAAAGTGAAAAGGGAAAAAGGAAAAAGAAGGAAGTGAGGAAAAAGGAAGGAGATATGAAGAAAACATAAAGGAGAGTGGGGGGGTAGAAAGAAGGGAAAAGAGGGGAAAGGGGAAAGAAGGTCAGAAGAGAGGGAAGCAGGGAGAAGTCAGGAAAGACACGAAAGAGAGCAGAAAGGGCGTTAAGTGTCAGAGAGGACAGGAAAGAAGGGAGAGGGGGAAAAACGGAGGGAAAAGAGGAAGAAAAAGGGAGCGAAAGAGGAAAAGAAGGAAGAAATGGAAAAACGGGAGGAGGGGCAGATCCTGCTCCTCCCCGCCGCGATACGAGGCGGAGCCGGGCCGGAGCCGGCAGCAGCTGCGCGGTGGCGGCGCGGCGGTAGGAGCTGGGGAGCCGGGCCGGGCCGTGGGGACCGGGGAAGGAGGAAAGCCGGGAGATAAAAGCGCTGCCTGCGGTGCGGGAGGCGGAGCAGGAGGCGGCGGGGCGCTGAGCACCGGGGCGGGGGGACCGGGCAGGGCGGCAGCGGTGGCGGCTGTGCCCCGGGACAGGACCGGGCCGCTGCCCGGGACCCGAGCGGGATCCCCCCTCGGCTCGCAGGAGGGTGCAGAACTCGGGGCTGGGGGGAGAACCCTTTCTCCTTTCGGGCGGGGGTAGAACGGGAGAGTGCCGAGCGCCGCGGGGAGGGCTGTGACAGTCCGGCTGCCGCTGTCCCCTCGCGTGTCGCCGCTTGCTCCGAGCCGCATCACCCCGCGACACGTGGGGCTGTGGTGCCAACCCGCGGAGGCGTGGGCGGGGGTTCCCGGCAGCGCTCGCGTTGGGAAGGGCAGGACAGGGCAGAGCGGAGCGCGCCGGGGAGCTGACGGTGCCACTGTGTCCCGGTGCCGCCGCGTCCCGAGCGCCGCCGCGTCCCGCTGCCGCCGCGTCCCGCTGCCGCCGCGTCCCGCTGCCGCCGCGTCCCGCTGCCGCCGCGCTCCCCGAGCCCGCCCGTCCCGCTGCGCTCCCGGCCGCCGTGTCCCTGCCGCCGCGCTCCCGAGCCGGGGGCGCCGCGTTTGTTGTGGGTGCGACCGCACCCGAGCGCCGTCACCGAGCTGGGACTGCGAAAATAGGGACTTCGGGGTCCCCGCGATGCTACGGCGGCACGAGGGGCTGGGATGAGGGGAGACGGTGGCTGCCTGCAGCGCACATTCCGATGGGATAGCTCAGGGATTATTTCTTTTACAAATGCTCCGTAGCCTGAGTCATGCTGGCCAAACCAGGAGACCAAGGCTGCGTTTTGTCACCTACTACAGCGCTGCCTTTAACCCTATCCCTTGCAGACTAAACCTAGAGCTCAGCTACTGCCTTTGGCATGTTTTTGTGCACGTTTATCTGGAGCTGTTCTGCACAGCGCTGTGTTTACATCACTTCAGAAATGCAGTTTGACTGCAGAACAAAAAAAAAAAAAAAAACAAAAAACAAACCACCCCAAAAAACAAACAAACAAACAAAAAAATCCTGCTTACCAGGTTCTGTGTACTTGGGTTTGCCCGACCAGAGTGATCTTTCAAACCTTGGATATTGAATTGTGGAGGAACACTTCTCCCATCCATGGAAGTTTCACTTCTCACATACAGATACATGTCCAGCAGGATTTTTAATTTGAGCCCAGGCAGTTCTCATGCTCATCTTCCTCATTCACCCAAGTTATCTCAAAAATACCACAATTTTAAGTACAGCTTGAGGTTCCACAATGGGTCAGGTGTGCCACGCTCCTGGAACTTGGTGTCTCTGTGGCTCAGCAGTGCAATAGTGAGTAGCACCAGTGCTTCTATAAAGCTCCTTCTGGTTAAGCTCCCTTGGAGGTGGAAGGGGAATGTCTTTTTCTCACACAAGCAGCCTTCAGATAACAGGCTTTTGCCATATCTCTTCAGGATTCCTGTGCTTTTTTCCTCTCAGAGGAAGGCCTTCCCAAATCCCAGACAAAACCATTCCAACTCTCCTGGCCTTATACTGGTATTTGCAGGTTTTGGAAAATTATAATCTGTCCCCTTTGCACAGTATGACTCATGGCTGAGAGCTGGGGGATTGAAGAACATCGTTGCTTCTCAGTCAGTTTTTTTAAAAAATGTGGTTTTATTTTGTTTTAATTTTCAGATCTTAACTGTCAAAATGGAGCTTGACATCCAGTGTGAAGAGATGAGCCCATCTCGATGGGCTGAACTTCTGACCACAATGAAATCCTGCAAAACCATCAGGTAGTAACTAGCTGTGTATCATCTCTTTTGAGTAAGAACTGTTACATTTCTCTCATGTGCTTTTCATCTTCAGAATTGTTTGACCTGGGACTTAAAAATTGCATGAGGAATGAGTCTACCTTTTTTCATCCAGAAAGTTAATTTAAAAGGGGGATAAACCCCCACCCTCTTGCAAAGCATTTTTAACTACAGATAGATATCCTTAGTATGAAGTAATGTTGCCCTGTTTCTTGGTGTGCCATAGGGCTCAGCTAAGTAATGTGATTTAAATATTTGATCACTGTTTTGGTTATTCTGCCTTTGTCTCTCAAGAGGGGGAAGATATCTCGTTGTGCTTATTAGGTTGCACACTCTTTGGGTTGCAGGCTTGATGGTGTCAAGCAATTTTGGCTTCAGTAGTCAGGTACAGGCTGTGTGCCATCAGCTTCTAATTCTTCACTTGACCTTCAAAAGTACCAGCCTTGTTTGTTGAGCAAGTACTGGGAGGGAACCATTTCCTGGGGTGTAAGGTGTAGGACAGGGCCCAGAAGAGTTGCTCTTGCAATCTTTCCAATCTGGTCGGGAATTCACACTTCATGGGATGGCATCATCCTGCTGGGGCTGGAGAGGATGGGCCACTTCATGCCAGCAGTGCCTCAGAGGGCACCGGACCTGGTGAGGGCAACTTCCTTTTGTTTTGCAAAGAGCCTTTTGCAGGCAAATCTTCATGAGCCTGGCCTTGACTTCCCAAGGCCTGCTTTGGGTGGCAGAAGGCAGTGGGATGGTTGTCTCCTGGGCTGCTGGCTGCTGGCTGGGCTGCTCCAGAGGCAGTGGATGAGGGTGACTGCTGCAGGGATTGTTCCATCAGTGCTGAACATGATCCCATTGGAAGTTATGTCTTCTTGCTGGGGGAGGGAAGAAGAACCTTCATAGAGCCTCAGTTTTCATACTGTTGTCTAAAGAGAAATGACCAGACAACTTTTGGCACTCCTGGCTGTGGCTGTGCCTGAGGCTGTATGGTTCTTCATGACAGCTTCCTTTTGCTCTGTGTCTTCTCTGCCTCCCTCTATACCTTCCTGGCTGTCCTGTGCTCCTGATCCTTTCCTTGGCTCTCCTTTCAATCCAATTCATCCCCATTAATTTAGTCGCACCTAGAAGAATGCTGATGTCCAGTGGGAGAAGCTGCTGCCAAACTGCAAACTCAGGGTTTGTGTGCTGAGATTTCTGCTGGAAGGAGATAACAAACCAGCATGATTCATCTGCAGGACACCAACCTGCTGATGAGTGTCTCTGAGGCCAACTGCAAACCCAGCTGGGCTGTTCTAAGTGCAGAACCAGTCTGACAGCCTGTAAGCTGGCAGGTGGTGTGTCACTGTCACTCTTTAAATGAAGGTGCTTCCTCCAGCTGTAGGGGGATGACTGGTGCTCTCTGTGCAGCACAGAGAAGGAGCAAGATTTGGGAAGCTGCCATCCAGCCCATCCTGTGGTGCATCCCAGAGCACACCTTGGTTTGGGCCATGCAACACCCAGCAGGTCCTGCACACACTTATGGAGGCATCCCAGGAGCTGCAGGGACATTGCCCACTCTGCTTTCATGAGCAGTGCTCCAGCAGGGGAGAGCTGAGTACCTCTGTGGACTAAAGTGCTCCTTTTCTCCTTGTCTTTCAGGTTGGATGATTGCAATCTCTCCAGCAGTAACTGCGAGGATCTCTCTTCCATCATCAGTACAAATCCATCCCTCACAGAGCTGAAACTAAACAACAATGAGCTGGGAGATGCAGGTGTTGAATATCTTTGTAAAGGGTTGCTGATGCCAAGCTGTAGCCTGCAGAAGTTATGGTAAAGCCCCTCTGATTTTCTTGCTCTTGACATGCTGTCAAATGACTGTTTTGAGCTCTCTTAAAGAATCACTGGCAGAGGCAGGTTTAATATAAAAGTGAAAGTACAACAGTTTGTTGACAAGGTTCACTCTACTACTTACTAGATGGTTAAAGCACATAGAGAAAAAGCAAACAAAAATCTAAAGTCAATAAGCAGTGTCAACTAAAGAATTATCTACATGGAGGCTGTGAGAAGGGGGAAGGGTCAGGACAGGAAATGGTGAATAAAAAAGACAGTCCTTTTGAATTCTAAGGTTTGGAATCCTTGCTAAACCGAGTCCTGGACTGGACCAACACTTTAGGCTTAAAAGTTTTAACAGCACTTAAACTTAACAGCACTTGATAATAGCTTGAGTTAAACAATTTAACAAAGATTCAAATAGAATGTACTATAATGCAACAGTAACTCACAGACCTAACTTACTTACATATCTAAAGTACTTAATAATCTAGGACAGCAGCAGTCACAGTCCATTTGTGATAGCAGATTCCCACTCACAAGCACACAAACCTAAAGGAGTATGTACAAGGTGCTCATCTGTGGAAAATTCCCCTCAAATTCAGTGAAGGACTCACATCAGATGTCTTTGGGGTTGAGCCTTGTGGAGCAGGGGTGCCAGCCCAGGATCTGTCATCATTCAACGATCCTTGGCATGCAGCAAACTGGAGAGTTCCCTGGCTCTGAGAGGCATTGTATAGAGGCACCCACCACATTATAGCATTAGTGGGCTTCCCTCAGCAACCCTGGTGCAGGAGCTTTAGTCAGAGCCAGTGGCTGCTGCCTCTGTTCCTCAGAAGCCCTCTAAGCGATTCTTCTCTGTCCAGCATCTCTTCTGCAGGGTGCAGGAGTCCTCCAGCTCCTAAGAGCAATCTGGGATTCTCAGGATACTACCTGGTAAAAATAATTTGCCTTTTATATCAGATATTAAAGTCCCTGTGCCCCCTGCAATGAGGACTCAGGCAAATAGGAAGAAAGTTGATTGAGAACCTGATGAAACTGCAGCTCTCTGATGGGCCTTCAAGGAGTAATTTTGGTACTCTCTACTGGAACACCTAAGTAATTTTTCAGAGAGTTTGCCCTAGGCTTCAGATTTCTCCACATGCTCAAGTAACAGCCTGGATTAGGGATTTTCCATTCTGTAAAAATAAAATTATCTATTTTTGGGGTTCTGGTAAGGTGCCTTAAATAAAAGAGAAACCAAATAAAAAGGAAATAAAAGGAAGAGGAATATAAAGAGGAATAAATAAGAGGAATAAGAGGAAATAAAAGAGCAACCAAAGCTAAGTCAAACCTCCCTGCACAACACCTCTCCATTGCTCTAAAGTCTTATCCAATAACTCTACAAACACCCCCATAGCAGTACTAGCACAGTTCCTATGCTAATTCTCCAAGCCTGAGTGCTGAAGGATCAACTTCATAGATCCTTCTTGTACTGTACCATTAAACTAAATTACATCCATGGTTGGATGAGACTTTAACTTCTTCCTACTCTGGATCATTTCTAGAGGGGGCAAGAAATCGTAAGATGCCTTTGCTTCATCCCTGGGGTCAGACTCCAGATATTTAAACCACTCCTATAAAACAGTTGTAGAGGTGAATCCTTATTCTGGTGGAGATGCTGTATGAGTGATTACACTGAAGGAAGCATGGTAGCTATTGTTTGTGGCACAGGTATAATTGATAAAATATTATGGCACACGTGTAAAATAATGGTACTAACTTGGACAAACCACTTCCTAGAGGGTCATGCACCATCAGAGCTATGGTATCCTTTCCATGTTCTAACCTTGGCAGATAAACCTCTCTGAGAAGAGCCTCTCTAATTCTAGGAGTGCATTTCCCTCACCCCTGTTGCCTCTCTCCTGCAGGCTGCAAAACTGCAATCTGACGAGTGTCAGCTGTGAGACCCTGCGCTCTGTCCTCAGTGCCCAGCCGTCCCTGACAGAGCTGCATGTAGGGGATAACAAACTGGGGACTGCTGGAGTGAAGGTGCTGTGCCAAGGGATTATGAACCCCACCTGTAATCTGCAGAAGCTGCAGTAAGTAGACACTGGGCATTTTGATCATCACACAGGCCATGCTTGCCTTTTCCTTGAGACAAGCAGGAGTTTTGTTGCCAGGTGTGGATTTGTTCTTGTTTTACCTGAAATCGTCATGCTTGTTCATGCTGGTGGGTCTTGTGGGTTTGGAAGAGTCGGGTGTCTTCCCATAGGCTTTATAGGCCAGGAGTTAGCCCTCCTGGCCATGGTGGCTGTAACTGCAGGACCTCTCAGATGCCCAGGAAACATCAGGTTCTGCTGCCTTTGGTCCTTGTTTCATGACTGAGCAGGACCTGGGTGTATTTGCAGCCTGCAGCTCCCCCCAGGCAAGCCCAGAGTTGAGGCTCATGATGGTGTTGCAGTGCAGAGCTCAGCTCTGGGCTCCAAGCTGCCTGTACACTGGGTTAATGGAGGCCTAGTGAAAAAATTGGTCTTGCTAGGGCCCCCTGGGATCTAGTTTAAGAATTAATGCTTCCTGAAATGAGCAGAGAGATGCTGTTAAAAACTCTTACAGTTATCTTTAGTTTTATGCATTGCCTGATCTCAACTCACATTGGCATGTGTTCTGCCCTGGCTAGCACACACCAGGCTCAGCTGATTCTTGTGGTAGCAGGATGTGTGAGGAGGGCTGTCTTTTTGCCTGGACTTCTTTTCTTCTTGCAGGCTGGAGTACTGTGAACTCACAGCTGATATTGTGGAAGCTCTCAATGCTGCTCTGCAAAGCAAGCCCACCCTGAAGGAGCTCAGCCTGAGCAACAACACGCTGGGGGATACAGCTGTAAAGCAGCTGTGCCGGGGCCTGGTGGAGGCAAGCTGCAACCTAGAGCTACTACAGTAAGGAAGAGCTGGTCATCTCCAATGGCAGCTAGTGCTGCTTCTAGTCACACCATCCACAGGACAGGAAAAATTGTTGTCAGGAATGCTTGAAATGTAGGCCAGATTTTTTGCTGGCTCAGATTTATGTAACTGGAAACTGCACACAAATGTCAGGGGCTTTCAGTTTTGGAGTTTTTGGCAGTCCAGGTTAAACCACTGCTTACCAAGGGAGACTGCTCACCTGTGTCTCAGAGCAGACGAACAATCACCCTCAGTGGCTCTGGTTCTTAAACTGGAATTACCAGCCTGTTGAGTATACTTATTCAGAGCCCTTTTTTTGCTACAAAACAAAGGTGCTGGGTTTGGCCTCATTTCTGGGGTAGAGCCCATGAAGGGCTTTCTGGGAAAAGCACAATTCATTTTATCTTGCCCCTGAGGTTCAGCAGGGGTTGGCTCAGCAGGGACTCACTGTGTGATGCTGCCAAAAGTTCCTGTTAAAAAGGATAACTGATAAAAAGGGGAAGTTTGGCAAGAACAATCCTTGCATTAATGCATATGAATGGCTGGGTCAAAGTGCCCTGCAGCCTCATGAAATGCAGGAGCACTGTGTTGCCTCACCCTGAATCCCATCTTGAACACCTGTATCTTCTCTTAACCCTGTAGGATGGAGCAGTGCCTGGCTGAGCTGCACTGCTTTGCAGCAAGGAACCAGCCCATAGACCCTTCTCAGTCTGAATTGGGGTGTATCTAACACAGTGGGTCTGAAGCAGCAACTCCAACTGTGCTTTTTCCTGCAGCCTGGAGAACTGTGGCATAACCAGTGATAGCTGTATGGAGATTAGTACTGTTCTCAAGAACAAGTCATCTCTGATGGATCTTTCTGTGGGGGACAACAAGATTGGGGACTCCGGTCTGGCTCTGCTGTGCCAGGGAATGATGCATCCTAGCTGCAAAATCCAGAAGCTGTGGTAAGGGTGGGCAGTGGTTTCTTATATACTCTTTCTGAGCTGTTTAGGTTGTGCTACTGGTTTGCTCCTATGTAGAAAGTTTCTCATTTACCTTTACAGTAAAAAAAGTGTCTCAGCTGCAAATCAGTAATTTCCCAAAAACTGGGTGGAGAGTACCATGAACAAGTATGGCCACACTGAAATTGCTTGGATCAAATTCTGGGGAGAGGGCAAATGGAAGTTTCGAGTGGCATTATCTTGGTTTCCAGTTGAGTTATCTGTCTACTAGAATTGCATATTTCTGTTTCTTTTTTTGTGTGTTACAAAGCAGAGCTTTTGGTGCAGCAAGTGGAAAGTAAGGAAAGGAGGAAGCTGTGTGGTATGATGTATGAAAGGATACAAAAAGATGAGACAATGTAACCAGAAATTCAGAATACTAAAACATGACTCTGTTTTCTAATCTAATATTTCTTGGGAGAAAATAACATTTTGTTTTTCCCTGCAGGTTATGGGACTGTGATCTCACAAGTGCTAGCTGTAAAGATCTCTCCAGACTCATCAGTACAAAGGACACCCTCACAGAGATCAGTCTGATAGACAATAACCTGAGAGACTCAGGGATGGAAATGCTGTGTCAGGCACTCAAGGATCCCAAATCTAAACTTCAGGAGCTATGGTGAGCTGCTGTCAAGTTTCACATACCCACTGCCTTCTTTGGAGGCCTCACTGAAGAAAGATGTAAGTGAAGTAATGCCCACCCAGACAGATCCTCAGTTGCAATGGTTCCATAAGCAACTCCTGCTGGTTGTTACTGAAAGGATTTATAGAGTTCAAAAGGGCTTTTCTAGACTTAAAGACTTTAAAAGGATTTGTATTTCTAAACTCATAGACACTTTGAGGATGTGGCCCATCAGTCACAGTTATCACAGTTATCCTGTTATAAGCAAAGGGAGACCAAGCATCACTTGCAGAGCTTCTAATTAATTGTTTTATCAACAACACAATGCAGCTGCAACACAGTGGCAGTTACAAGATTTTTAAAGTTTGAAAGGCCTGATGGAATAGCAAAATGAGTGCTGTGATCAGATATCTCAGGTTCTCCACTGGAGCTAAACTCTCTCACTGATTAGACAAAAGAAACCTCTAGTGACATTAAACATTTCTCAGCATTCTGTCCTGTCGACTGTGTTATGTTTTAGGCTAGGCTGGGCTGGTCTGGTGGCTGGGAGAGGAAATTTGTTCTTTCACTTAAAACTTGAATTTTCCTACACTGCAGATTCAGCTCCTGCCCCCAGCTGGGTTCTTCCTCTGCCCTGGTGGCCTGGAAGTCAATGGGGTGCCTCAGAAGTGCACAGTGGAGCCAACAGTGACTGTTAAGAGCAGCACACTTCATCCTTCTTTGTCCCTGTGCTTTTTGGGCAGGTGCCTTTCCTAGGTGTATGCTCCAAGGCAGACATCCCACATAAAGAGTGGGAGACATACTGCCTAGAAAGGACTGAGCAGACAGGCATTGAGAGGAGTACAGTGATTGCAGGAAAGCTCTGGTTTCTCTGTTCCCACTGTCTGGGCTCCTGTTAAGTAAATGTAAAGAAGTGAATGGTGCCTGATAGTCTCTAGGTGTCCCACTTTTGTCACTTTTGCCTTGCAGGGTTAGGGAGTGTGGGCTCACCACTGCTTGCTGCAAGGCTGTCAGCTCTGCTCTCAGCACCAACAAGCACCTGAAAGTACTGCACATAGGCGAGAACAAGCTGGGAGATGCAGGTGTGGAGCTCCTGTGTGAAGGGCTGATGCACCCCAACTGCAACATCCAGTCCCTGTGGTAAGGTGCACTCTCAGAAGTCAAGTTCTCTCTTGTTGTCCAGATTCACCCTTTGTCTTCTACTTCCATGGTCCTTATGGGTGCCAGCACAAGTGCTGCTCCAGCTTCACTAAAAGGAGCAGGCAGCCAGCTGGAGCATCACCTCCAGCTCTGGGTGGGATTTGCCTTCCCCATGAGCCTGTTCCCTTCCCAGTTGGGCTCAGCTCTGGGCTGTGATGCTCAAGACCCCGTGCTTGTTCTCTCCATGCTGTTGGACAGAAGCTGGAGCTGTGCTCTGATGCCTAAATTCACAGTGAGTGAGTGGAGCAGATGGGCATGGGAGACATCAGTAAGACTTGCAAGTCTGTCCCAGAAAGATATGTCTTTTGACCACCTAAAGCTACTTGGTCATCAACTGAGAAGCCTCAGTTGCCTCTTTAGAGAGGTGGTTGCAAGTCTCAAGTTAATAATAAGAGAAGATGATGCATGATGGTGAAATTGGGAATAACGTCACCGGGTTCCTTCTGTGCCCATAGCCACACACTGTTATGCTTCAGGGAGGCCTCTGAGGTGTTCAGCAGTCACCACAAGGGCAGCTGTCTCTGTGGCAAGACCACAGTCCAGCCCCTGCTGATGTCTCAGAGGTGCCATCTTCGCAGGGATCTCTGGTTCATGTTGGGGATGTCCACGGCTGCTGCCCAGGTGTGGGCAGTGTTTCCTGGAGCCAGGGCTCACTGCACTGGCCTCTCCCTCCTCTCCCTGCAGGCTGGGTAACTGTGACCTGACAGCAGGCTGCTGTGCCATCCTTGCCACTGTCATGGCCACCAAGCAGTGCCTCACTGAGCTGGACCTGAGCTACAACCCTCTGGATGATGAAGGCATCAGGAAGATCTGTGAAGCCTTGAGGAAGCCTAGCTGCAACATGCAGCAGTTAATGTGAGAGATGGTGGTAGCCCTGGCAGGGGTGGGAGGCTGGTGCTGGCGAGGGAGTAAGGGGGTCCTGGGCTGTAGAGCCAATTTCTGGCTGCTCTTAAAGCTAGATGAGGCCCTTCCTGGCATATGACCTTCCCATACTGGCCAGTTGTGCTCCTTTCTCTTCCCTTAACAGGAGAATGCTCACTAAATCTCGCTTGCCTTTTTGTTTTGCTGTAGTTTGTATGACATTTTGTGGAGTTCTGAAGTGGATGATGAACTGAGAGCCTTGGAAGAATCCAAGCCTGAAGTGAAGATCATTTCATGAGTGGTGACTGCCTGCAGAACAACATTAAAGCAGCGTCCTCTTCTTAATCTGAACTTTTCAAACGTAAAACTAATTAACTTAATAGGAAATTTTCTTGTACCAAAACCATTTATGGATTCCCTGAGTGGGTGTCTGGGGAGCTGATCGACCTTTTCTGCGTCTCTGGATGTACTAACTCTGAGACTCATGAAAGCTGCAGCATCACTATCCTTGAAATAAACAATTACTGTCTTGTAGAAGTGGGTCTCTAGCCTTTAGGAGCTCTTTAATCCTATAATCCCTTCTAACAAATTAGTTGGGCTTTAAAGAGAGCTCCTTTCCCAAGGCAAGAGAACTACCCACTGTATTGTTACTGGGTGGTGTTTTTGATAGGTCTCTGGGGAAGGCTGTCAAAGAAACCTAAATGTTTTTAATCTTAAACTGAGCTCTCCCCTGTCTTTCCCTAAAAGAGTTCTTGAAAAACAGTGGTGGCCAAGGCACTAGAGAAAAAAGAAATGAGCAGCTGTTCAGCAGTTTAATGTCAAAATTCATGTCCTTTGAAAAGTGATTTTCATACAAACAAAAGATGCTATGTGCATTTTTGCTAGTATGGGAAATGATTAAATGATTGATATGTTTGATCTGGCAAAGAGTAGTTCTACATGAACTTTATACTTAATTTTTCTACTTATAAAAATAAAATATATCTGTATATTTCTCCTTTAAGACCAATCTAGTTATTTGTGAACTAAAATACTAATAATACCTTGTTTTACTTGTTTGTTTTTGCTAAGTCCCTAGCTGAAACATTGCTGGAGAAGATTTTAGTCAAGGCTTTAGGTGTAAAGAACAAGCCTAGAAGAAATTTTAGTTTTCAGGGAACACAGGTGTTTCATGGCCAGAGTTATAACAAACCCTTTTTCCAAGAGAAAATGCAGCTGCTATACACCTAAACCACAAATGAATGAATATAGCTTTAAAAATATAGAAGACAAGCCTGGCATTGTCCTTGGCTGGCCTTGCAGGATGAATGCCAAAAAAATCCCATTCCCCAATATGTCTTCCAGGAGTGGTCACTTTGTGTTTCCTTCACTGGCAAGTTCTGTGTGGCACCCAAGGTAAAGGCGTTCTCCAGGCTTTGCTTTTTGCTGCTCACATTCATCCCAGAGAGGCCACAACTGGCTTTTCTTTGTCCTAGAAGACTTGACCTAAGCAGTTCCTACAGTAGCCTTCACAAACCTAAAACAATGCCTGAGAAATAGCTTAGTTGTGTCTTCAGGTGTGAAGGATAGGATTTGGTTTTTTCCTCAAAGCATGTCTCTCATAGCTGCCCAAAATGCTAAAAACCCACTCCTTTTTGCTTTGGTCTTCTCCATCAATAAAAACTTACCCATTTTAAGGGACTCATAAACAGGCTTTTCAGTTCATGGTCTCCCCTGAATTTGGCATGCACAGACGCCCAGATTAATTTCATGCTGAGGGAGAAGACAGGGCTCCAGAGGGTAAAAAGATGTGTAGGGAGAGAGCCAGAAAAATCAGGCATCTGGGAGGGTGTAAAAACAGCCCTCTGAAAACACAGCAAACAGTATTAGAAGTGGATTTTCCCCATCCTGGCTACCCGAGAGGGGGCACTCTTCTCTCACACTGCAGCTTGCAATGCCTGGAAAATGCCTCCTCTTCCTCCCCCAAAGGCAGATTGGGAAGGATCTGCCCCCACTGGGGGCATTCAGCCTGGGACAGCTTGTTCCCCCCAGGGGTGAAGTCCATGCCTGCCTTTGATCCCAGAGTGGCTTTGTATTTCCTCCAAGAATGCAGACAGAATTTGGAAAAGTCTCTGCAGCAAATGCCACGTGTCCAGCTGCGAGCCACAGCAAGGAAAACCACAAGAGCCATATTTTGCCTGATTATGAGCTCAGGGCATCTCAGGCCAGGCCAGTCTAGCAAAGCTCTTCAGTTCCTCTAGGATGGGGATGAATCTGTGCACTCAGAACCTGTGCTGGGCTTTAGGACAACATCAAGTCCTGTGCTTGGCTCTAAAATCCAGGTAGAAATCCCAGGATCCAGGAGAATGCCACTGTAGCAAGAGACACTTGTATTCATGAACAAGACTTAAGCAAGGATTTCTATTCCTAAAACCTCATTTGTTTTTATTCATCTATTTGTTGGTCCAGGTCACTTCCCCGACAAAGCTTATCACAACCATGAACTTGAGAGAGCTGAAAGACAGAAATTTGCTTCTGCATTTTAGATGTGTGGGTAGGCGGTATTTTAAGCTAAAGTAGTCAGGAACTGAGTCACAAACCTTTCATGTGGACTAGGTAGTGGGCTGGCAGGCAAAGCCTTACTCATACCAAGATCACAGCTGGAGAACTCAGCAGTTCCTGAGACATTGCAGTCACATCCTGGTTCTCAGGGCAAATGCTTGGACCCCCTTGATACAGTGGTTTGCAAGCACTTACTTTCTACCAGCAAGGGCTGAGTTTCACCTCATATAATGAAGTTTAAGGACAATATTATGCAGCAAAACCAGAAGATTAAGAAATACAAGTATGACTTTCACTTTAAGCAAATACTAGAACTTTAAAAGATGTGCCTCTGAGGTCTCCAATTCAGAGAAAACAGGTTTGTATTTTGAACTGCAGTAACAGCAACAGTGGTTTAGGGTGTAGTAAAACTTCAGGTTTCTGCTAGTAGTTTCAGATTCAACAATACATCTAATTTTTTACTCATCACAGCATATGATCTTGAGTTGGGAGGTCACAGCGTTCCAGGTAACATTGCCAGAAGCAGTTGAACAAATACTACTGTCCTCACAGTTCATATCCCAACCAAACCTCCTACTTGCTTTGGAATATCAAGTCATGGCTACCCTGGTATCCCTGACTGCTATCTTGGTGCCTGGGCTTTTTGAAAAGGAGTCCCAGCACAACAAGGCCCCAGGTACCAGCTTCAAATGATAGTGATGTTATCAGCAATTACAAAGCTCCAGTTGAATCTGAAAGGGGAAATGAAGCCACTGTGTTTGAAAAGTTAACCACACACAGCTCCCTGCTTTGAAAACAGTGCTTGCCATCTGAGTCACTCACAAACCTCTACTAAAACAGTCTAAAAGGTACTTACTTCTTGCCTGAATTCCTCTTTTGCACAGATTATTGTGATTGTCAACATTTACAATGTTTTCCTCCTTTCTGTGTGCTGATTTAATCAGTCATCCCTTCCTCCACCATACCTTAATTTCATCTTTTACTAAAGGGAAAAAACATGGGAAAAAAACCCAAACAAACCACTAGGCAGGAAAGTCCCTCTCCTCATAAGATAAGAAGAATTTTGACCTAATTTACCCATTCCCCTCCTCACGGCTGCAAATGAACCATGGACATTTCTCCTCCTGGGAAACAGCATCACAGCCCCCTCCTTACTGAGTGATGCCCACTCCTCTGGCACACACACCAGAAATGCCAGCCAGTCCAGTGCACTCCCAGCTTGGAAAGGACTTGCAAATTGGCAGGTTGATGAATATGTGAGGTTAGTCTCGCCTCTCTCAGCTAAAGCCAGCTGCATCCACTACCAGAGGAAATGCAGCCCCAGCCGGAGGAGGAAAGTGTGCTGGGTCAGATGACTGCACAGATCGTAAACCTTTCCAAGCTAGAGGGCAAATCGGTGGCATGTGGGATGCAGGACCGTGTGGCTGTGGCTGGGGGGGATGGAAACTTTAATTGGCCAATATCGTGTCAGAGCCTATCTGGTTTGCAATTAGAGGCAGGTATGCAGTGGGAGAGGTGAATTGTTGGCACTTCGTCAAGCCCTTGAAGATGTTCCAGAGCAAACACTCAGGAAAAGTCCTAAGCCAGGTTGTGCTGCCCTCAGGCTGATGCACAGCAGCCCATACTATCCGCAGAGGGAAATAAAGTACCAGCACAGCTGTCACTTGCACGGGCACCCTACATGCAGCTCATGCAAATCCTCCTCTGCTGCTCCCTGTTTCCTGCTTCACCGGTGATTATCACATGCCAGGAACAGCCTGGTGCTATCAGGACAGCGCATACAGACCTAGCACTGCCCACCCCACCTTCTTTACTTCCCCTCTGTGTTGCTTCTGCCTTGTCTACCTGTCACAGAAACACTTATTTCAGACCCCAGTCATGCTTGGCAGATGATTAAAGCACATCTTTGCTCCTGGGTACAGAAGTGCTCTGCAGGCCAAACTGGGATTTTCTGGGAAGTGCTGCCTGCCTCCGTAACTTCTGGGTGCAGCTCAGTGGAACCAGCTCCTCGTAGCCAGTTTAGAGGTGTCAGCTCATGTCTCACATGCCATAACTGCAAACCAAGGCATGAGGCTGCACTCAGAGATAACCAGAATATAAAGCACCAAAGAATTTGCACTTCCCACAAAGAGGGAAAAGAAGACTGTTTTGTTCATCCCTGACTCCAGTGGGGACTTGTTGCTTTCTACACATCAGGCTCCCAGGGGATCCATTCCCTGCTCTGTGCCACGGGAAGCAAAGCAAATCTAAATTAGACACACTACAGAGCATACAACCCCATCTCCTAACTACAGCAAGATCAAAGATAGCTGTAATCCCACCAACATGGGTTAGAGTCACCTAATGAATCCTCTGGGAAGGAAGTCTGGCTGGATTTGGATCACTTGAGAGAAAGCAAGCAGAGCTTCCTAGGCTGGAGAGAGAAAATGGGACAGATCTGAGACTTCTCAGAGAAGTTCAACAAAGCCTGGGTGGGATAAGGAGTGAAAACCAGATGAGGGAGGAAGGAAAGCACTGGAAGATGGTGTTCTACATCCTTTCTCATCTCCCTTCAGAGTTCTTGGCCCTATAATCTCCATATAACTTAGCACCATCTTCTGAAAGAGAGAATCACTCCTGCTTTTTTGCTGCTAAGTGTTTCAAGACTTTCTAGGTTCCTGGATTTTAGGCCTGGCAGAACTGAAAGGGTATGGGATGGCTTTGGCACATCTGAGACTATGGATCCAGCTCCAGAGGTGTGTGCAAAGATTAAAGAGTATTCACTGCTGGCATCAAGCTCCTACAGGATATGTTTGTCAAAAAAAAAAAAAAATCCTTCTCCTTTGGATAGAGGAAGTAGATTTGCTTCCTCCTTTACTTTACTAGATTTTGCATAGCAAAAGCAGGTGGAAAACACATACTCCTGGCCCATTCATTTATGCTGTGCCCATGAAAGGCTTGCAGTGCTGGAAGGACTTCACAAGTCAATATGGATTGGCGTCATAAGTCCAGCAATGGGTTAGAATTACTCTCCTGCAAGCTCCTCAAGAGCCTCCTCCTCAGCCTTTTCCTTCGTGTCCTACCTGGTGCCTGCTGGGCTTCTCCCAGGACCTGCAAGACAGCAGCTATGGAGCAGCTCTCATTGTGACTCTGACAGCTGGATTTTCCAAGCAGGCACCCAAAACACCAGCCCTCCAGAGTTTTGCTGGAGTTAATGAAACAGCAGCCTCTTGTTCCTTTCCCATGTATGCCCTGCTCTGACCTGGCTTCACCAATGCTGGCTCCCACTCTGCTGAGTGACTTCTCTTTGGTAAATGGCACTGAGTTAATGAGCTTGTTTGGAAGGAGTGTCTGCTGTGGAGATGGGCAAAATACACCCTACACTGCAGCTGGGGAGCAGGGGCTCACCTGGAGCCTCTGGCAAAGGACCTTAGGAGAAACCCAAGGTCAACCAGTAGGGTTTTGGAGCTGGAGTTATCAGGACAAGAAGCCCACTATATTCCCACTGAAAAAGAGAAATTAGCAGCCTATGAGGGAGTTCAAGCCACCTCAGGAGTTGCTGGGACAGAAGCATCTCCTTTTGGCACCACAACTGCCTGTCCTACACTGGATGTTCCAAGGAAACATCCCCTCAACACATCCCATAACCAGCGCTAGATGGAGTAAGTGGGTAGCACTGATTACACAACGAGCCCGAATGGGAAAACTCTATTTCCTAGGAATCCTAGAAGAGATTATGAACTGCCAGAAGGCAGAGATTTTGGAACAGTGCCTGAAAAGGAGACTTGTGCCCTAGAAGCACCACCATGTGAACTACCAGAAAATGAAAGAGGCTATGGGAGCTGGGAGAGTGTTGATAACACAGCTGCATTTTGGCTACTGTGGAGAGCAGTGCTGTCCCTGGGACATTCTTTCTCCCCCATGATGGGATTGGGCAAGGTTCTGGGAGGGCACACATCCAGGCCAGCTGACCCAAAGCAACCAAAGGGATATTCCATACTATATATGATATCATCTCAGACATAAAAGCTAAGGGAGGGAGAAGGAATGGGGGGGCATTTGTTATTCTACAGTGTTTGCCTTCCAGAGCATCCTCATTGATGGGAATTAGAGATTAATGTTTCCTTTGCTTATGTACAAGAAAACTTTTGTTTCCCTTTTTTTGCTTTACTAAATTGCCTGATTACAACCCAATAGTGCTCATCTTATTTGGCACACAGCCAAATGGCAGGCCTTTTTTGGAATTCATTCTCAAAAGCAAGAAGAACCCAAGACAATACATTTTCTACACAACATTTCACTTCCATTTCTATTCCAGTAATATCAAATCCTGCTCTTTTTCCTCAAATATAAGCCCTTCCTACATTCCATTTATATCATAGAAATAGAAAATACTCCTCTTTCACTCCAGCAGAAGCTCTTCCCAGATGTGCACCACATGTGCAACAAATATCCAAAAATACTAGAGATGCAAAGTAAAATAGAATAACCTACAACAGAATGGAGCAAAACACAACACAAGATATTTTAAATGCAACATTGCATGCCCATTTATATCCAAGTAACAGAAAATCTTGTTTTTTCACTCCAGCTCTTCCCATATGTGCACCAGGGCCAAGACTAGACCAGTCACAGAGATGCACAACAGGGCAGTGGAGAGATGAGCCCTTTGGGATGCAAGCAAAACATGGTGGAGAGGTGGGACAAGGACCTTGGCTTGTTTCCTTGTGCATTTAGGGGAGCTTCAGAGCTTTTGAAGTAAGAGAATAAGATAAGTGAAAACACTGGCAGATGAGTTCCTGGGGAAACTCTTGCAAAATCTCTCCTCTCACCTGAATAGTTTTAATTTACTTCCTTCTCCTTTATCCATCTCTTAAATTTTCACTGAATAAAAGCAATTGCAAACCTTTCCCATACGTTCTTTCTTCCCCTATGACCAAAATGGATCCAGTTTCTTCCTCCACTACAGCCCATGTCTTGGTTACTGGATATGGTTTCCAGTAAAATTAATTCCTCAAGTTCCCAGTGACCTTCCTGCAGCTGCCCATGGCTACTGGGGAGGAGAAAACCCAGGCAGCTCTGCAGTGGGGAAATAGCCATCTCAGCAACAGGAGAGAGGAGGCAGCACCAAAATACCACCAACAGCTGCTAAGAACAAAGTATTAGAGGCTATTAGAGGGTTGCAGCTGCTCCTCTGATTAAGAGACAAGGACAGAAAGAAAAGCATGGCAAGAGGGGGTTAAAATCTGAAAGAGCCTGTCCTGCATGGCCAGGGGTGAGGGAAGCAGCCTATGCTTGCCCTCCCTCTTACAGCACAGGCTGGGCTGTGCATTTCATTCACTGTCCAGCCTGAGCTAACACACAGCTCCTCAGCAAGGCCATGCTCTTTCCAGCTCTTTCTTCCCACTGCCTGAACCAGGACTAGATGCTCATGTTATGCCAGGGGTCGTGGCCGTACCACACAACCCCTCGTGGGCCCCCTGGCTTTATTGCAAAGGCACCAGGTCTAAACATACCTTTTTTTTCTTAGTACCACTGTAGGAACAGGAGAGAAGTTCAACACCACCAGACTATAAAAGATCCATATCTCTCTTTTCCTTTTTTCTTCATTATCCTGAGGTGGAGTTGTTACAAACTGAGCTGAACAAGCCATGTTCCTGCTCCATCTCCTCCTTCGACAGGACGAAGGACCTCATCCAGGAGGGCAAAAATGTGTGGCAAAGAACTGCAGCAGACCTTTGGGATCACTCTGCTCCCTGCAGGATGCTAAGATAGAGAAAAGCACCCTCAAGTGGGAAGTGAGACAGGGTGTGAGCTCAGTAGCCATAAAGAAGGGTGCCTTGCCCAGAGAAGAAATGTGAATGACTTCTTGAGATTACTCCTTCTCTTACCCCTCGGAGGAACAGAGTGAGGCAGTTGCCAGGCCCCGTGGTACAGTAAGATGAGAGGCCAGCCCTTTGCAACATAAGACCCCAAAATTGCCATCAGCAATCAAAGGGGTCAGAAAGCCCAGAACCCCCAAAACTCTTTAGCTTTCAAACAGGTGCCCTACCAATTTCTTGACCATTTTATTTTTGGGCTCTGCATTATTGATGTAGTGCAGGAGAATTAATCTCCCTAAAATCTGTGTTTCATTTTTCAACCAACTACTCCCTGTACACGATGTGCAGACACCATGGGCTGGCAACAAGAAAGTGCATGAAACTGAAGTCTTTGTACTTTGAACCCATTTCCACATTATTCCATAGTGCCTAGGAGCTCAGCTGAAGGTAGAGGGAAGGGGGTCACCCAGAAATCTGGAGTTGCACCACCAGCAGGATAAAGACAATCGGTACTGCAGAGCCGGTGCAAGCTCACAGAGCTCAAGTTAGCTAGGGTTGTAACCAGCCAAGGATTGACAGCTTTCCTGGGGCCACATAATCCTTTTCTGGTCTTAGGCATGTTTGCTCCTTGCAGGAGCAGCCAGCAGTTGCTGGCAATTTTGGAGCAATTGCTGTTCCTAAAAGCACTGCTGGACTAGATGGCTTGAAGCTCTGAACCTAAATGGCAGTTCCCACTTGTTGCTACAGGCATCATGTTCCTTGACAAGTGTTCAGTTGCACATTATTTCAAAACTCCTTTGATTTGGCCACTAAGTTTTCCTGGGGTACCAAGCAGAAACCCAGGGAGCTTGGTCTGGATGTGGGAAAGGGCTGCATGCTGCAGAAACAGCTGTGGAGGGGGACACAAAGAGGGGACTGAGGGCTGAAGCCATGTGTGAGCACCTGCAGTGACAGCCCCAAGCTGCCATGGAGCAAGTGTGGGCAGCTGGCAGAGGATGTGCCCCTGTGCAAAGGGATTCCAGCATTCCCAGTCCTCCACACAGCCCTGGCAAACCTTACATGGAGGAAGGGCAGGACTCAGCAAGGTCAGAGGGGTCATGGCCTCCACACAGCCTGTACAAGGCAGTCTGAGAAAGGGGACAGGGTGACTTAATGCTGCTTGATGTACAAGAGCACTAGGTCATTAGCTGGGTGGAACCACAGCAGAAGAGGTTTTAGGGGATACCACTGAAAGCAAGCACCTGAATTTCCCTTCTTGACATGGACCCCTTTGCTAGCATAAGAGCCCAATCCTGACTTCCCCAAAAGCCCATGACTGTGAATAGAAACACATGAACACAGGCCCTAAAGGCAAGTAGCATTCCTTGAATAAGCTCAGCTGTGTACCCTACAGATGCACAATTAGAAGATAAAAAGACACTAAAAGATTGATTGATTTGTCTAATCTCATACAAGAAGTGTAGCTGGGAGCTTGAATTTGTACTAAGATCCTTTCTGGCACCTCAGAAAGCCATCACCATTTTTTTTCCTAGTAGCCTGCCAGACTTGGCTCACTAGGACTTCCAAATTTGTTACAGAAAGAGTGAAAACAGAGATTTTGGGGATATTGAAGTGAAACTGTCTTGGTGTGAGCCCTACTGTGCTTGTACAGAACAGGTTGGTTAATGAGAATGTATCCTCCACCTCTCCACTCTGAGATACCAGATAGGGGCTTTCCATGGCAGTACAGCCACCCCCAAATTGAGCACCTCTCCTGTGCTGCAGGCACAAGGGTCATATCTCACCTCTGACCTCCCTGCAGAAGCAATCTCTCCAGGGAAAAAAGCTGCTCCCAGCACCCAGCACTGTCAGGGCAAGAACCTGGCAGCACCAAGGTGGCCATGGCTGTGGGACCCTGCCCTGTCTCCACGTGCAAGTTAACACCAGTGTGAGACACACCAGGCATCTGCCTACCTCACATCATCCTCCTGCTGCAGGAGCCTGTGATGGATCCTTGGGGAGGGCTGAACCTGGATCTGCCTCCCCATCCTCCTTCTTCCCACTCCAGCTGGATCCAATGGCTCAAATGTTTTCTGCACCCTGAAGCAAGGAGTTTAATATACTTGATGACATTTTTATTGCCATTAATTCTAATGAATCCTGATATTCTTGCTGTCCATTTCTATTTAGTCTTTCTCTGAATCTTGATGTATTTTTTGCCCTTGGGAATTTCTGGGGCATGCTCATTCCTTGTCACAGAGGAAAATAAATTAAAGAAAAATAGGTTTTCACAGCTTAAAATTTCCTTTCACCTGTTTCACTGTCATGATGTGATAAGAGAGACCAATTTATCATTTCCTATATTCCCAGGTTGTCTCCTGACTGATTTCCCAGGCTTTCAAAGTGGCAGATTCCCTCATAAAAGAACCATCCTCTGACTTGCCTGCAGGCAGATGTGGGTTGAAATGCCAGTCTTCCTTTGTTTTGCATTTTTTCTTAGTGGTGCTGCTTAAAAACCCTGCCACTATGCCCTAATCACAAGACATGTAAGGTTTCACCTCTCAAGAAATCTGTTAAATGCATGGATGGGTTTTGCATAGAGTATCACAAAAATAAAAGAGTGAGGTCACAGTTGGTGTGGAAAGCAAGTGAAAGGAGGCCAGTAGAAAAGGGGGGGCGGGAGAGGTGCTGAGTTGAAATGGATGACCCTACAGCCATCCCCATCTTTGCACAGCTCCTCTCGTGTTTGCTTGCTCTACAGAATGTCTTTGGGTGGCAGCACAGGCCTGGCTCCGGGTCCTGTGCGGGCAGGAAGAAGGAGGCTTGGAGGAGGAAGAGCAGAGGAAGGCTGTGATGCACTGAAAGCTGGAGGAGGTGTGTGAGCTTGGATAGAGTGTCCCCAGAGTGTCCAGCTCTCTGGAGCTGAGCTGAGGTGTCCTCAAGATCCCAGTGTCCAGCTCTCTGGAGCTGAGCTGAGCTGAGGTGTCCCCAAGATCCCAGTGTCCAGCTCTCTGGAGCTGAGCTGCGGCATCCCCAGAGCCCAGTGTCCAGCTCTCTGAAGTTGAGCTGAGCTGAGGTGTCCCCAAGATCCCAGTGTCCAGCCCTCTGAAGTTGAGTTAAGCTGAGATGTCCCCAGAGTGTCCAGCTCTCTGGAGCTGAGCTGAGCTGAGGTGTCCCCAGAGCCCAGTGTCCAGCTGTCCAGGGTACAAAGCCCACGCAGGGCCATGGCAGTGGGTGACAGCTCAGAGCTGCTTGTAGGAGGTTGGCTTCCAGGCAGCTCTCCAGGTAAACAGGATTTTAGAGCTGCAAGGAGAAAACAGAAAGTAAGAACTCCTTTTGTCATCCTCTGTCCACCCCTTCCTGCAGAGGCCAAACACTATTTGGTTGCCTTTGGGGTCTTCCTCTTTTCATCCATGACCATTTTCAATCTCCACAGCTGTCCACACACAGCAGCAGCAGCACTCTGATTCCTGTCACCCTGATTGCCTCTCTGGGGCAGAGGCTTTCCCTGGCCTCTTTGAGGATGTGCCACTGTCTCAATTTAGAGACAAGTTTAGGAGAAGACACTCTGGAATGAGTCGTCTCTCTAAAAGGTTCCAACAATCCCTTTTCACCAATAGGAAGTTAATACTAATGGATGACAGTGGGGGGACGACGACAAATTCAACAGTTTATTAACAGTCAGAATACCCACAAGGCAAGGGGAAAAAAAAGTAAATAAATGCTAGATATTGAACTGTCAGATATTATCCCCCTCCCCCCCCACAGGCCAGAACAAAACCCCAAAATGCAGGAAAACACTCACCCGCGATGTGACGCGCGGTACAAGATGGCGCCGGCGCCTCCCTCAGGGAGAAGACCCCAAACACACAGGAGCTTCACGCAGCACTTCGGGCAATAAATGAAAACCTGATGACCTTCTGGTGTCACCCTCTTCTCCATGGCAGGGCTGGAGGCTCCTGGTTTCCCTTCTCCCCCCGGCTCGGCTTCTCGAGGTGTGGGGCCGGGGGGAGCGGCCCCTCTCCCACAGGTCCCGTTTCTCTAGTCTCGGACTAACAAGGCGTGCAGTTCACCTCAAAGACAGCTGAAGGGTTTCTGCTGCAGCTTCTCCAAGGCCACGGAAGGGAAAAACTTCTTGCCTGGGCTAACAAAACGAAGGTAGCCAAGCAAAAGCAGACTGCACCGCACCCTGTCTTTGGGGAGTGAGGTTTAGGAAAAGCCTGCCAAAGCGCCCAAGGCTACCCGCGGCCTTAAATATACGACAACCACTTTGGGACACAAAGCGGAGGGTCATGGAAGAGATTATCATCATAAATCACCCCAGGATAACCACTTGCTCACTTGCAGTGGAGAACTTTTCTCTCCCAAACACAGTGTGTTAGATTTCACTTGAAGTACACCAGGTCTGGTGCTGTGCCGCCTTCACATGAGCATGAATGGACAACAGGTATGATTCTACATGCAGCCAGGGGATGCTGAGCTGAGGAAGAAAAAGAGGCTTATAACTAAATACATAGTTTTTCTAAATAAATATGTATTATTATGTATCTATAAAAATATTTAAATAAATTTGGGCATTAGTACAGACAGGCAAATAGCTCTGCAAAATTTACCAGGAAAATATCACTGGAGCAAAGTACTATCAAACCACAGAGCCATAACTTTCTTCCTCATGCAGATTTCCCTATCTTGAGGCAAAGGTGGAGAAGAAGCCAGCTTCTGGCACACAAGTGAGCACACTGTCAGGACACTGTTATTCCACCCTCAATATAATGAGTCAGTGTGTTTATACAGTTAAACTATTAAGATAATTTTACTCCTCAAGGTCTCAGAGCTTCCATAATTAGCCTCTGGCAATTTTAGGTTTGGAGCTATTAACATGAATTGGAGGTTCATTCCTGTACAATTGCCTGTCCTGGCTGTTGGCCGTGTTTGACTGGTTTGGGGCTGCCTGGGGTAGCTCTGACACTGAGCTGCAGGCTCAAGTCCTTACACAGCTTCTCCTGCCTACCTGTAGTAACTACAGGTGATAATGTTCTTGGGATTATGAAGCAGAATGCCCTACTGAAGTAACAAAAAAGTTTTGGTGATTCACTGGAGAGTCCCAAGAAACACAGGGACTAGGAACTGTCTGAAAGCAGCACAGAATAGAAACGTGAAGGCTTTTCCTTTGGGTCTGGGTGGCTTCAGCAAGAGACCTTAATTACCTGGGATTTCCTTGTGTTTTCCAGGGTTTGTGCTACATTGTCCAAGCTTGGCTTTGTAGTGCCAGGCTTTCATGCAGGTAGCAGCAGATTTGCATGAGCTCCATGCACAGCTGCTTTTCTGGAGCCAGGGTCTGGCCCCGAGGGCCCAGTGCAAGTTCAGCCTGGGACCAGCAGAAGCCCCCAGCATCACCAGGGTTTCCCTCCACAGACTTCATGCATTGCAATGAAGACAAGCTCTCCTCTACAAATGACTGGGAGAGAGGGGCTAGTGAAGGGGAACTTCTTACCTTGAGCTCCTGTAGTTACCTGAGGGCAAAAGTGTCAGGCACATTGTTTTTCTGTTAAAAACAGGCCTGAAGGGACCTTCTCTATTTAATGTTTATATAACCCTAGCAAAACACCATCTAAGTGGACTTAAAGCAACATGTCCAGTTCAAGCACACCTGAACACCAAAGTTCTTAGATCCATTTTGTTCTGCACTTCCTCAGACCATGGCAAATCTGAGATTCATCTCTGGAGACAAATTTTGGGGTCAAAGCAGTTCAGCATTTAGTTACAAGTCCCCTAAGCCACAGTGTCCTGTGCTATGCTGCCATCCAGGAAACTCTGAAGGTAGCCAGGATGTGTCACTAAACACTTTGAGAGCTCTGGTATCCAAAACTTGGTCCCAGCCAGAAGAGTCTTCAGACTTGGCTTGGCTGGTAGAAACAAAATTATTATGGATTTGCTGCATTGAGCAGCACCTTCCTTCAGCTGCTGGCCAGGAAAAATCATTTCAGAGGTGCTGGCAGCCAGCCCAGGCACATGGATGTAGGATTGAGCAGCCTTTGATCGGCTCAGTTTGTTAATCTGCCCACACGTGCCACATGTCTCCTCCCCAGGATCTCCCAGCTGCTTTGGTGCCTGGCAAACCTCCCATATCCACCCTTCCCTCCCTCCTCCTCCCTAAGCACCTGCTTTCCATGGCAAGGGAGGGAGTGGAGCCCTGGCTGTCCCTGTCCCTGCCAGCCCAGTCATTGTGCAGTGCAAGTTCTGCTCTCCAGATGTGTCTGCTCAGCTGAAAGGAAAAGACAAAAGGGAGCTCCCCAGATCTTGAGGCATCTCCCCACCATTTCCATGCTCTCTGTACTGCTGGGCCTTTGGCAGCCCTCCCACCATGACCCTGAAGTCATTCCTGACTGTGCTTCTCATGCCCACATGGGCCCTTTGGGTAAACAAAAGCCACCCAAAGTCTCTGCCAAATGTGAGTCCTCCCTCCCCTCTTGCAGCAGCCAGGCTGGCAGCTCCCTGCCTTGTGCCCTGCTGGGATCCCCTCCTCCTGGCCTGGGCAGCTGTCCTTGGGGACAGTGGCAGCTGCTGGAGTGGGGTGGTCTTCAAAGTCCCAGTTTCTGATGGGCTGTCATGGGAAGGAGTTGAAAATGCTGAGGCTTTCCCTGCTTGCCTGCCTGTGTACCCTCAGCTACCCTCCCTGGCAGGGGTGGGCATCTTCAGGAGCAGGTGAAACCTCCTGAGGACCAAACCAGGTCTGGATGCTGTTTCTCCCTTGCTGTTGTCCTGAAAAATCAAATCCAGGATCATTCTAACCCTCCTGGATGAGCATCATGACAGTGATGGTACAGTGGTGTTTGCTGGTGAGGTGAAACAGCCCACTTGCCTGTCCCCAGCCTTCCCCCACCATCCCTGCCTGCTAGTGGCTGCTGCTGGGAAAACCAGCAATGCATCTTCTCTGGAAATAACAAACATGTGATTGTTCCTAATCCAACCTAGCCAAAGCAGTCCTGATAAGAACAATCTCTCATCAGGTGTGTTCCTGATGACCTTGGACAGAAGCTGCTGTCCATGCCAACCATTCCCAGCTGCACCAGTATTCCTCCAGAATATTTCCTATGAATACAGCACCCTACTCCTCCAGAAATACCAAACTTTGCCTTTGACACACACGGCCTGATGCTGGGCCACATCTCCTGCTCAAACTAGAGTCCCAGACAAGAGTAAACCATCACATGCAGTGAGAGGTCAAAAACAGGGAGTCAGGAAGGACCCCTAGCTGTGCCTGCCCCTGTGCAGCTGTGTCCCCTCATTCACCACTCACTGTGCATGAGGATATAATCCCTTTGGGAGCTTCTCTGTGTGTTTTAAGATTCCTTCTGTGCTTGCCAGGACAGAAGTAGTGTGTGTTTGGGACATCTCTGTGTTTGCTCCCTCGTGTGATGTCACACCACTGCCATACGGTCCTTACCCAGTCCCAGCCGGTGGTGGCAGCCCATGGCCCCACCGAGGCAAGCAAAGCAGGGGGTTGTACCAGCCAGCAGGCAGAATTTGTGCTTCCTTCTCCCTGTCTTTACATCACAGAAACAAAATGCAAATATGTGTTTAAAAAAACAAACTGCGGAGAGCTGGCAGGGGGCCAGGTGTCATGTCTGTGTCACTGTGTCAGCTCTTGCAGGGCCTACGGCAGCATCACCAAGACAACAACCTTTCAAAGGAGGAGCAGTCGGTTCCCCTGGAGAACAGAGCAGCAGCCTGACCAGGCAGCCTCCAAGGTCTGCTTGGCTCTAGATAAGCATCTGCTTCCCCACACAGCACTTATCTCCTTTTCCAAAGCTCTCATCACTGAAGCTAAGAGGCTTCATGACTGATTTACCTTTTCCAACAAACTAGCTGGGAGGTGAGTATTATTTCATGCTACAGATAAGGGCACATTAATTGAACTCACCTAGAAAGCTTGTTAAAAAGAAGGAAGAGAATTTAAACCTGTGGAGCCCTGGTATTGCTCATTAACTTCAGGCAAAGGCTTTACTCCGTGTGGGAGTGCAGCTGATCTCCCTACAAACAATTTCTCACTAAAGATCCTGCTAGGAAACCCTTTTATCCAACCACCCTGTGGCTGGGGCAGAAATGAGAAGATGAAAGGTGCTACCTGGGAGTAGCATAACTTTTCCAATCTTGGGTTAAAATGAGAGGTTTTTTAAAAAACCCAGGAGGTTGGGAAAGTGGCGGGGAGATAAAAGGTTGGAGAAACAGAAGTCTGAGTTCCTTATGCCTCTAGGATTTGGTGCAGGGATCAAAGGCAGTGTGTTTGGCCCATGTTGCTTAGTCTGTAGCCCTGTCTCCCTGCACACCTGCCCGTGTCAAAACTGAGGAGAGTCAAGGCTCAGCTTTTCCTTGCTGAGGACGCACCAGTGCCCCACTGTGAGCATCCCCAGTGAGCTGAGCCTGGCTTTCTGCCCCCGCAGATGCAAAGATCTCACACTCACTCCCGGGAGCTTCCTCTTCCTGCCGATGCAGGGGAAGCCCAGCATCCACCCCTGCAGACACCCCTGCTGGCACGGTGGAGCTGGGACAACAAGTGCAACACATCCTCTGCCCAAAGGGAAGGAATTCCTGGATGGAATGCACACACCATTCAGCTCCTGGCTCAAGCAATATCTTGCTGTGGTCCCGATGGGGATTATAATGTGGCAGGAAAAACTAGACTGGAAAAAAGATGTGTGTGGGGGCTGAGGTGGGGAGAGGAAGAAGCAATGTAAGCAAAAGGAGGAAATGCTATGGTGAGCCAACTGAGAATGCAGGGAGAGGTCTTCTTCATGTGCCAAGCACTGACTTCACTGCTGTTCTTTGAAGAGAGAGAAAAACACTGGTTCATTCAGACCATGGCCCAAAGAGCTTTGGGAACAAACCCTTCTGTTACCCTCTCCTGGAGCCAACTCTGCTCCTACAGGGAAGGTTTGCCATCCAAAGACAGCTGGGCAAGGGTGAGAGAAAAAAATTAAATCTGTTGAGTGTTTTTTGGTGCCCCAGAAGTTAAAGACCCCATCTAACATCATAAGGGCACCTAATTTCTCATGAAATTTGAGTACATCCTGGAAAACTCAAGCCTCACCAGAGTGGCATGTTTGGGCATCTGACTGTATGTTGAATTTTCCTTACTCTCACTCAAAAATACCTGGAATTTTTTTTTTTGCAGCCTTATTTTCAAGGGCAGCAATTAAACTTTTTTTTTTTTAATTATTATTTTAGTAAAGCAAGACTGACAGGTGGAATTGCTCACTTTTCAGTGAGCACTGAAAATTTTAAATAAGAGGAGTCCTGGAATGAATTCAGGTGGTAGAGACTGCAGCATGCCCTGTGTGCACACAGGGTTTAGAAATAGAAATTTCTAGAAATAACTACGGTGCAGGTGCCCCAGACTGTTTGTTGCCTGATTCATGCAATAGTTTCTCTTTGTTTGCTTAAGATTAGGCAAAATCATCCTAGTCTCCAGGTTGTTTAATAGGGAAATTGTACCTTTGTGCCTTTTTTAAAAGGCTTTCTGCATGAGGACTCAGAAGTGTTAAGGGCTGACATTTTGAAGATGTCCCTCTCACCGTCCTCATCTCTTCCATAGACCTATGTTGTACTGAGCTGTTTTCCTAAGTGACATATTGTGGGAATTTGAGAAAATACCCTCAGCATGCAATCTGAAAACTTGTTATTCTCACTCACTGGAAGTGAAACAATTCCTTCCCTAGGAGAAGTAGAGACTTGTGTTTTTGGGTCGAAACCACACTAAACATGTGCCTTCTGGGGAATGTCCTTGACACGTGTTTTTAAATGTGTGTTAATGAACAAACCAGTGCCTCCAAGCAGAGTCACGGCTCCCAGAAGAATATCTTAATCATTAACCATAACTGCACAATTTCCCCGCAGCTTAGAGAGCAGGGGTTTAGATGGACATCTCGTTAAGGGCCATCAGGAAACATCCCAGCTGCAGTGCCTGGGAGGACACCGAGCAGGGACCACTCACAGCCCATGGTGCATTATTGCTTACATCGACTGAAGATGTTCCCCCCAGTTACTGATCTGCAGCAAGCACAGGACTGAACTCTGTATACATCCCAGGAGGACTTTATTTTGGTCTCTTTACAGCTTAAAAAGAGGTCTCTCCAAACATTGCTGAGCTCTTCTTAAGTTCAGTGGTTTTCAGATCTGCCCTGTAGCATGCAGGTTAACCCCAAAAGGAGCATCTAGGCTCACAAAAACTCACAAAGTTTTTAATCAAGGCATCCCCAAGCTAATTTGTTGGTTGGGGCTTTTGTTTTGGTGTTTGTTTTTGTTATGTAGTCATACATTCCAATAGCCTTGCGAGAGTGCAGGGAAGCTGCTCTGTGTGAAACAAGTGAAACCCAAGGTGTGACCTTGGAAGGCAGAGTTTTCTTTGATTTTCTTAAGGCTGAGGACAGAGGAGCCAGTGAGAGCTGGAGGTGCAGAAGTCACGCTGGTGGTTTGCCTTGCAAGGAAGCTGCCCCAGGGGCTAATCACCTCCCTTTGTCAGCCCAGCATCTTTATCAGCTGCCCCACAAACGCTCTGACTCCAGTCGGTCACACTCGCTCCACAAACACAGTATTTGCTTTCAAATACTGAAGCCAAAATCAGTTGCTGTAAAAAAACATCCAGGTACCGAATGGCCTGGAAAGAGAGAGTCGGGTTTTTTTTAATGTCTGTGTGTACACAGGACACGTCAAACCAGCTCTGTAAATAAACTGGTCCCATCAACTGAAAGTTCCCAGGGTTTCCAGCAACTGGAGGGGGAAATTGGCACGGTAAAAGGAAAAGCAAAGTTTGCAGCCATCACCAGGCACACGAGAGCTGAAGGAAGAACAGATTTGGGTTACTGGGCCAAAAATGTTCCCTTTTATCATATGTTTACAGAGTTTGTGTAGTCCTTTCCCTATACCTTAATGCAGCATCGAAATAAATTTGTCCTAGAAAGAGGAGACAAGGCTGAACAGCTTTTCAGTAACTCATCAGTGCTTTCACTGTTCACAGAAATCTTGATGTAATAAAAATATGGATGCATTGATGACAAGGGCAGTGACCAGTCTTCTGCTCTGTACTGGTGGCAGGTCACAGTTAAGCCAAGAAATCTGTAATTTAGCTAGGGCTTGAGGAGAAAGCACTGTTAAAATAACCTTTCCCTTTCTGAATGGCATCCTCATGTTCTGTATTATCCTTCTTAGAAATCCTACACAAAGGGCAGTTGGCCTTTCCATCAACTGCCTGGTCCTGCTTCTTCAGGGAGCCCCTCATTCTTCAGGGAGGAATGCAGGGAAGACCAATGAGTTCACTGCCTGAAAGTGACCTGAAAGCCACTGGGAACTGTAGGAGAAGCTTATGACTAAAGCTTCCCCTGGGGAAGGATCAGAGTCAGGATAGGCAAAGTTATGTTGCAATTTCTGGGAAAAAAATGTGTAAATAAGCTGTTGACCCACTGAACTCCAGCTACAAGAAGAGGATAAACCAAGCAGGAAGCTCCACTGAGCTCCACTAGACCCTGAGTCCTGCTCCCTCAGGTTAGGTTCTGGTGAACATCCCTTAGAGCTTTTGAAGTAGCTTCTTTAAGAATCATCACCTACTGCTGCTTCAGCTGGCAGCATACCAAGATCCACAGGATCATCTCCTGTTTGACCCAGTGGGGATGAGCTTTTGAAGCCAAATTTCCTGCATCTCCTGCCCAGTGTCTTTGCAATTTTACACGTGTTTCTCTAGCCAAACACATCGTCCCATTGCACTTCTCAGAGGTCAGCAAGCTTGTACTCTCACAGAGCGTCCGGTTTTGCCAGAGCCCACACAGTGATGCAATAGCAGCAGCTTTCCAAAACAAAGCTTGTTCAGTAGATGCACAATGCCAGCCTTACACTACCACTAAAGCAACCCGTGACACACAAGTACTGGAGGTAAGGTTAGTCTTGGAGCAAAGTATTCTATGAGAACAAGAGGTAATTACCTTGCAGATTTGGTCAGATCCCTGCCAAGATTTCTAGTCCACTGCACTGTTCAGTGATGACTTAGACTTGACATGAGTAGTCCAAGACTTGTCAGGAAAAGAACAAAAGGTCCTCAAGGCAGTGTGAACCTGCTTGCTATGCCAAAGGCAGGAGTGCTAAATTGTATCTGATGCAAACCCATACTGGAAGAGTCCAACTGAAAAAACTGTATCCAGAGACTTGATTTACAGCTGAATTCTGAAAGCCCATGTCTCTCCCACAGGTGAAGATAAAAGTGAAACATTAGCAGGAAGTCTGACATCTGAGATAGAAATGCTTTGCAGTATATAAATATTTCAGTGGGAGTCTGCAGTTTTGTTAGTTCTCTGGAATGCTGCATTCTTACCTCAAGCAGCAAGTGAAAGCAAGAGGCCTAGTTTGGGTGTCTGAAGACAGTGAGGATGCTAGCATCCCCTTCCTCAGGGTATTCCTGCCTGGAGGACCTTTGCTGGACATCTCCAATCAGCATCCCAGGTTCATTCTCTTCTGTTGGCAGCTCTTGGCACAGTGTCAAGCTCACAGCCTGGGAGGCTGCGAGCCATGAAGCAGCCAGGCAGAAGCAGCAGCTCCAGATTGGGAAGCCCTTTCCCTGGAAGATGCACGCTTCTGTGCTGGCACCTTGCTCTGGTGCTGAGCATCAGCTCCCAGTGCCCTGGAGGGGCCTTGGCAGAGCAAGGCCCTGAGGATGCCCAGTGAGAACTAGTGACTTGTGCAACAAGGGCATTTTAAAACTGCTATTTACAGCCTCCTCAGTTTTGTCTTTCTTTTCCATTCCTTCCCTTTTTTTTGTCTTTACTTTCTTGGGAAGTGAGAATGCAAATTGTGACACAAAGTGTGGTTTCACATACAACACAGCTGGAGCATTCAGCCATGGAAACTTCTGCTTAAGTATGACTTACTAGTTCTTACTTTATCTTCTTTTGATTAAATGGAACAGCAGAAGGAATCATAACCATGAGATCCACTTGCTCCTCAGGAAGCATCACTACCTGTCAGTTACTCAATACTTTTGTAGGTGTACAAATACTATTAATATAAATATTTTATAAAAGCCTGCATTTTTCTAATTAAACTGAGCAAAAATATAGAAAAAAATCAAAACTAGTTGGCAGATGTCAGAAAGGAAAATGAAGACATCAAGAAAAACTTCTATTTTACTTTAGGTTGCTCGCACTTTCAGACTGGAATGAGAAGACCTCAGAAAATTTCAAAAAGCTGAAGTTTGTTTTGAGCCTTCATTCAAAACACAATTCAATGTAAATGAATTATGATTAAAAAAATGAAAAAATGATTCAACTTATTTCTAAAGACAAACCAGTATTTTTCCAAACTACTCTAATGAGGGATTTGTGAAATAACCATTTGTCTTTGCAGCTGTAGCCTTCTAATTAGACTTTCCTTCTAAGGCGAATTTTTAAGCCCTTCAGACCTGAGATGTTACACACAATCCTCTGTAATCTCTTCCTGAGGAAATTGTATTATTTTGTGTTCTTTGTGTTGGGTAATTACAGCAGGTTTCTTGCCTCCTTTCCATTCCTTGTTCTCTTTATGTACATTTGCAGTGGATTCCCAGGGCCACAGTCTCTGCTATTTTCCAGTGTATTATTCAGTGAGATGCAGCAAGAAGTGACGGACACAGGCTTGGGGGGATTATTCAGCATGGAAGATTTTGGTTTTTAACACAGAAACTGCAATGCCTTTTGCCTTCAATACACTTATCTAGACAAACAGCATAGCAGCTGCCTCACAGGCTGTAGGAGGAAGTGCAACAGCAGGGAGAAAAAAGCACATGCAGAGAGGAAACTCTGAGAGTTTCCAGATGGCAAACACCAGAGCAGAGGTCAGCAAGTGTTTGAGATGATTGCAGGCAGGGCTTTCCCTCTGCCCAACCAAAGGCTGAGTGTCCTGCTGGGGAGGAGATGTCTGTCTCGAGGCAGGACACAGGCAACTGGTAATGCTTCAACTCTGTTCAAGGCTCTGCCTTTTGGTTCTGTTTTATTTCTCACTTGGTGGGAGCTGGAAGCTTCTCATAGATACCCTCACAGAATGTCAGAGCTCTTTAGACAGCAGTTGTCAGCCCTGGCTTTAAAGGACCTTCAAAATTGTGGGCTTTGAAAATTAGGAAGGATGGCTGATTCTGTAAGGCTTTCTGAGAAGATATTTAGTCCAGCATGCTGGGCTGGAATTCAAGTGCTGTGTGCTGTTCCTGGCTCTGCCAGAGCATGCCTGTGACCTGTAACAAACCCCCTCACCTCTGCTTGCTCTCCTGCACTTTCTAGCACCATTCCTCAGACAAGCACTCCAGTGCCTATGCCACATCTCAAGTGGCTTCTGGTCAGGATGTTTTCTCCAAAAGCAGGATTCAGTGTATTCATGCAAGGCAGACTGGACAGCATTCAGACTTTATTAGCTAATCCCTATTTAATGAGACTGGTAAGAAGTTGTGTACATATATACACACACACGGCCTTGTTTATGCATTATAATACAATAGTGCTTAATGCTGAGGTAATAGGAGCTCTGCATACTGGGAGAATAAAGGCCATAAAAAGTGAATCTTGCATTAGGAAAAAACAAGTAGCCTGTTTTTTAGTGATCAGCTTTGTTGCCTGGGTACCAAGTACAGAAGCTCCTTTTTGCTTCTTGCCAGAAGCCTGTAAGAGTATGCTGTATTTTATTTCAGTCCAGAGCCATTATGGCCATTTATCCATCTCCACAGAAGTGCTCCATTTGCTGCTTCACAGAGATCCAGGCTGGCATTAGGGACAATTCTTCCTGCCTGGTGAGGGAACTTGCCCAAGGCTGCCTCAAGGATCTTTCAAGGGAGAATTTGAATTCTCAAAAGCCTTATTGTCTTGGTAAGGCCCAGAAAACAGTGATCCTTCATCTACCTGTTTTTCTGTAAGCCAAGGAAAGAATGCAAGGCTGTGCTGCCCAGCAGCTGCTAGCTGTATCAACAGGGATAGCTGAACTGGAGGGTAGAAACAGCAGCAGAGATTGCTGGACTTGGGATTTTACCAGCCTGGAAAAGCTGTGATGACTTGCTGATGTAGTCTGCAGACAAGACAAGACTGGTGTCTTGAGACACCAGCATCACTCATCAGCTGAACGTCAGGAACTCACAGCAGTGCAGTTGGAAAGCAGAACACATAAAGCTGAGGTACTGGCACTGGGGCTAAGGACAGTCATCTTTCTTTATTCTGGGAATGAATTTGCTTTCTCATTTTATATTGAATTATATTATAATTCTTCAGTTCTAAGTCCCAGAGACTCTTGTAGAATTAAGCTAGGTTCCTGCCTTCCCATCAACATATCTAATAAAATTGCAGGACATATTAGGTCCCTGAACAACACAGCTTCAAGCCCCAGTGCCCTTGAGGGGCTTCCACAGCCATAATCACTGAGGAGAAATAATTATATCCACCTGGAGGAGTGAACACAGCTGATTCCATTTAAGATGCAGTGCAACCTCAGCCAAGTCAATGTGCAGGGAAAAAGCAAAAATTTGCCTTGATAGTAACAATTTTTCAGACTGAAATAGCAGATTTCCAGTGAAAGAGAGTTGATTTGCAGAGTTAACATTTCCAGGTTTTTTCAAACACCTATCACTCCTCCAAGCTGCCATGAAGGAAAACACCAAACAATCCTGGTGAAATTTTCCCAGAAGTATGTTCAGTGCTGGGGAACAGAAATTTTCCAAAGTAACTTCTGACCCTTAAATGAAGAAGCCTAGCAGTAAAAACACAGCAGTTCTCAAACAGTAACAGATCAAAATACTGGTAAATCTCAGCTTCTTCCACTATGGGAAGTGCCTTTTGCATTTGGTGGAAAGGTCCAGAGTCACAGAGAGCAAAAGCTGCTGTTGCTTTTTTGACACTGTTTTTCCCTGCAGTGTGTTCCCTGAGGAAGGGCTGGAAGTAAACTTCTTCCCTAATCGATTCTGTGGAGAACAGCAACTCCAAAAATAGTGTCATTCTATTTAGTAGCATCACCACTATCAAGGATGTTTAATTTACTAATCAACTGTATCTAATTCAGCCCAGAAATACCTACATTTCCAGTTAAAGAGAAGGCCCTAAGACTGTGCAGGGAAAATCCTTAATGAGCTGTAGGTGAGGCACTTAGAACATTTGTATTTTTTGTCTTGCAGTAAGTGGTTGTAGGAGTGATGGGGGTACACACTAAACTGGGCCAATTACCCACTGAATCACCTCCAAGTGGTGGCTGAGAGGAGCTGTCTGGCTAAACAAGCAATATAGCTTCTTTAAAAGTAAAAAATTTTCTTCTTTTAACTCTTATACCAAAAAGTCACATTTTCACCAGTTAATAGCAGTTCCAGAGACAAGAACTCAGAAAGTGGAGATAAAACCTAGCAGTTAAGGAAGAGCTCAAGCACAAATTGTTTTTACAAATCAAGTGAAAGGAGAATCAATGAGTAGTTTTTAAACTGCCTTTCTGAAAAGCAAATCAGCTTGACCATAACCATTTTGAAGTTAAGGAACTAAGAAATACTTAACTACCTTTATACTAAATCTTATGAAGTGCCAACACATTTAAATAGCTGCTTTATCAGCCTATAAATCAGCTTTAACATTCAGTGACTATGAGTAAGAAGGTTTTACTCCAGTTCCTTTGTCTAGTCCAAGTTCTCCAAGAAAATGGAAGGAATTTGCCATCAATAGGCAAACAAAAAAATAGCAGGAAGTGACTAAGCATTGTCTCTGCTCACAAGTGTTGACTTATGTCCCTACTAAGTGTACCACACAACACTCAGGGGCATCTCAGCCTTTTAAAAACCAATTTACATTACAGGAGGCAGATGCTGGAACATGCTTTGCTTTCCTTCAAGGTCTTTCCTCACCTTGAGAGATCACAGTAGAAGTGCTGGTGTACAGCTGCAGTTCTGGGACTTACCCAAAGCATTTCACCAGTGAGCTTGAGTTTCCTCTCTGAATTTAAGAGGCACTGCAACTCCCGTTCACCTCCAGTCACAGCTTTCATTAGTTAGCACTACTGTGACTGAATCCTCTTCCCTATTTGGTTGTGAGAAATATGAAGTGATGAGTCAGTATCCATGGGTGGTTTCGCAAGAACTCAAATTTGTTTTTGGAATGCTTTCCAATATTCCAGACACCAATTATATATCAATATTTTCAACTACCTGCAAAGCCTTGTTCTGAACCATTTGTTCCCACCCCTTTCCCTATACTGCCATTTCCACTGGATTTGCTGTACTGTGCAACACTACCGTAAATGAAGCCTTCAGCAGCCTAGAGAAATATTGCTGTTCATATTGGAACAGCACATGAAGTGTTTGTAGTAAAATTCAATGTGTACTGGTACCTTTTACCTTTGCTTTGAGGGTAGTCATCAGGGCAGATAGAGTGAAGTGCTTCAACTGAAACTCTTCCCACCTCTAAAGCTGTAGATTTAGAAACTGATGTTCAGTCTGCTTTTTATTGCTTGCTTTAAACACTTTTCTATTATAATTCGATTATACAATAAATGCTGAAGACACATTTAAGTAGAAGATATATCCCAGACCACTGAGCCTGTATCTCAGTCTGCCTTTGCAAAGATCCAAAGATTAAGGCCAGAAATGGCATCTATTTTATCCTGCAGCTGTAACAGACTCAAGAATATCAACAACAGTGTTTTTAAGTGCTTTATATTTATTATAAAGTATTAATAACTGAATGTATGGAAAATGATTCTCTGTACAAGAGAATAATGACAGCTTTTATAAGTTCTGCTATACAGTACATGAAATGCTGCACATTTTTTCAGCCGCTTCAAACAGTATCTGCTATACAAGTCAAAAAGGGTAAACTTAGAAGTTTGTTTATAATACAGTGTATTAGAAAGCACAAACAAGAAACATTCAAAATAAACAAGCTCCCAAAAATCAAAAGAAATCTTTAGATGGCATGTACACAGATTATACTCAAGTTTCAATATACATGTTATTGTTCCCTACAAGATGCTCCACTTTACTGGATTCCTGGAACATGATGAGAATTGAAGGTGCAAGAAAAGCACCTCTCAAGCCACATAAGAACTGGATGGGCAGAACAGCAATTTCCTGAAGTGTTCTCCACAGTCTTTGGCTCTACTACTTATTACAGCCATATACTGTGGCAACACAAGAAGAGAGATGGGCCTCAATTACCAGTACTGTCAATGCCAATCCAGTTATCTGGGGAGCTGCTAGAGCAATTCAAGGCACTCTTCCCAGTGCTGCCAGCCTGAAGAACCCCCTGTGCAGGACACAGGATTTTAAGAGAACCAGACTGGGCTAAAGCATGTTCTTGAACAACATGGAACAAACAGTTCAAAATAAACTCCTTCAGAATGTCCAGTTCAAAGCTCATTCGTACTTCACTTCCCAGGCACACCAGCCTAAGAGAAACATTCATGTGTGTGTCACTAACACTTTAAAGCACACTGCTTCAATGTGTTTAGTTGCTTCTGGTTAAAGTGGTGTAAGGTATCAGCAGCTTTGAAGATAGTGTTCTTGGGGCATGGTGAACCTAAACTCACAGTAAGTTTTTAAGCCTACTTCACAGTTCAGCAGTTGTCTCCTTCGCTTTTCCTTCTCCTTAAGAGGCAGTGTCTACAACGAATCAGCTTTTATAGCTGTTCCACTTACAACACAAACCAGAATGCCAACACCCTCCAAAAATGTACCCACAGCAAGTTTGCTCTGATGCACATGGTATTGACACTTAATTGTAAGCTTCTCCCATAATACAAAATAGCTCCTAGATTGAAAATATTTAAAGATATTGCATGGTTGTATTTTACTTTTGCCTCCCAATCTCATTCCAACTATTTACGAAACTGTAAACAAGTAATTTTTATAGTCCTCAGTACTATACACCTGCATTCCCAGGAACTGGAATTCAGTGACACCTTCATTAGAGATACAGTAGCCTAAGCACAGTGAAAGTTCTGTCCAGCTGCCCTCTTCATACAGTAACCAACAGGCCACTCCTCCCACATTCACACCTTCAGCTTTCTCTTCTGATCAAAGTAGGCATCAAATCTGGATAACGCATATTCCTGGAGAAATAAGGGACATTCAGTATTCAATACAATAAACAGCTGTTTTCTTTTTTGGGATGAGGAAACATGAAGGTATTAACTGTGTTACTTTCCTAATCCATCATTTCAACGCACTAATTAGCTCTATTCAGAAGAATAATCTCTCCAGAGGTGTTCTGGCTTCTTAAAATTTCCTCCAGTTTTGTTTCAATTCTAACATAATTAGGTGCTGCCAAAATATCAGAAAAAACAGGTACTAAAAAGGCCAGGACTTCACTGAGAAGGCTGGCTGCTGCAAGACAAATATTCCATGTACCTGCCAGTCCTATCACTTTACAGTACACTGTGCACAGACAAAGAGCCAGACTGATCAGCTTCTCAAGTACAAGCTGCTACCTGGCACAGATATTGCTGCACACTGAACATTACCAAGGGACATGTGCACTTTGAGTACTCAGTTTGAAATTGTCACTGCATGTTGGCCTCTCTCTTGCCTGGGATGTCTTACTGCAGAATAATGCTGCAATATAGCTGACACAAGGCTATTCACTCTCTCCATAACCCTGGGAACAATTTCTGAAGTTTTAATGATCTTAGATGTTCTTTACGTTCTTAAGGAAAGAGCACAAACTAGTAACAAATGGATTTTTAAAAGCCTTACTCCACTTAGAAGATACTAGTTCCTGTGAGAGGCCATTCCATTGCCTTTTCAATAATTTACCACAGGTTACTTAGATTATTCATTTTCAATTGTGTAAAACTGTAGTTTAAAAACTTACCAGGTACCCAAACTCAATGGATGAGATCTTTGCTTGTATAATAGACCACAGACCCCAGAAGAAGTGTGACGCAAGGGCAAACCTGAAATTACAGAGTATTGAAATAAATACCCAGCTAAGTCACAGCACCTTATTTCAACATCCTCTTAGAAAAGTATTCTCTAGTTTGGGGATGTCCACACCTTGTCCTCAACTATGATACTATAAAAATAATTCCCCATGGAGTAGTTATCTGTTTACTATTAGTGTATATCACATATCTAATGTTACAGTGGACAGATTGTTCTTTACCACATATAAGTAGCTTTCAATCTCTCTCGGCTCAGGTTCCTCCACCCAGTGAGATGTATACAAGTATAGGTACCACAGTGCAAGTCTGAAGATGCAGTTGTACAAGGCAAATTACCTGTTAACTTCTACCAATACTTCTTCTTCTAATTTGGACTTCTCTTCATTGCTCAGATTTTCAAAGCCATCGTGGAATGCAGACAGGTAACTGGAGAGGAAATGAAGCTGGAAGGCAAGTAAACAACTGAGTTACAACTTTTCATCTCAAAATATATTTGTTTCTTTCAGAGGTAGGCAGACCTTCTAATAAATTGGCATTTATTTTTTTCCAAACATCAACAGTGTTGGAGTTAGCTTTAAGATTAATGGTATTTCTAAGAACTGCTTGAAAGTCTGGTTTAAGAAAAGTTATGATATTAGGACAGGCAGCATACTGCTGCTGCCAACTAATTTCATAGTTGCAATCTACAACTACTGGACTTTTTGTGGTGGATGGCTACACATAGTAAATATTCTATCCTGAACAGCTACTAAGTTACTATGATTGTTAAAGCAAAGGTAGTCAGGACTAGAGAAAGTATTACGCTTATGGAGGTCATGGAGGAAGTATCTTGGGACATAGCAAGTCCAAAAGAGAGCTGAAAAGAAGATGTGAAGACTGTGGACACTAGAATTTAACTATGTCTTTTGTGTCTACCTGTTGTTTCTTCGAAGGATATTTAAGAACACTGGCTTTGAAGAATGGGTACTTTTCATATGAGTAATCATACATCCATTCACAGAAGTGATTTCCAATATCAAATCCTCTGAAAAAGAAAAGACAAAGTACCTCAATATTTGCAATAGCAATCTGGGTTGTTTTTTTTTTTTAAGCAAATCCAAAATCAAGTTTAAAAGCACAGGCTACTCAGAAGTTACTGCAGTTTTGCTGGAGGTAGGGAATTGATAACCAGAAAACAACTTTTTGCAAGTTATTATAATAACAGTTAGGAAAGACAGGCAGTTAAGAATGAAAGCTACCAGCTACATGAGCATACTGGATTTTGCTACTGAACTTTATACCAATGGAGACATTAAAAATACTTGGGTATGCGCTACATGTCAGTGTGAAGGCAGACATCTCCAATATTGGCATTATTGCATGCAAAGAGATAATATTCAAAGTTTTCAACATATTCCATTCATACATTACTGGAATTCACTGTTTTATTATGTTCCAGCTTATAGTGATGTTTAACCCCAGTGACTGTACACACTTATATCATCCTTTAAAACACTTAACTAGATGGCTGAGGGAAGAAAAACAAGCACGTTGCATAAGCATGTAGTGAAAAACTTGTATTCTCATCTGCATAGATGAAAAAGCCATTAGAAAGGACAGAAGGAAAAAACACAAAAGCAAAGCTGCCCTACATACACATGCACACAAAATCTACCCTTCTCCTCAGCTTTCCACTAGAAAAATTTTGACATGCAAGCAAGATGCCATTTGTGCATAAACAAGTCCTCTAGCCTGAACAACCAAGGAGCCCAAACAACTTTGCCTCTGCTGTGTGCCTAAACTCAACAGCATCAGAACCAGAGCTGTTTTGATTAGTTGTATTTGCTAACCACACTATCAGAGCAGAACAATTCACTAGAATAGACAAACAATCAGTAGTGCAGCATTGGCCTCCCTGTGGCATGCAGAAAGGAACACACTCCCATGCTGAAGAGAAAATAAAAGTGTTTACCGGTAATTATAGCTGCTGTATTCAAAGTCAATGAGCATCAGCTTTTGGTTTTCTGAATTCTCTCTGCCTTCCAGAAGTAAGATATTACCTGAAAATTGACATAATACTGCATATTTAATAATGCAGGGAAATAAGAGAAAAGCAGTACTGTATAACTCAAGGAACATTGTTCAGCTAATCCCAGTGTCTCTTGTATCTGCACGGAAGAATAATAGGTGTGCTGGTTTTGGCAGGACTAGTTAACTTCCTTCATAGTAGCTGGCACAGGACTATGTTTGGATTTGTGGTGTTGATAACACAGGGATGTTTTTGTTACTGCTGAGCAGTGCTCCCATAGGGTCAAGGTCTTTTCTGCTTCAAACCCCAGCTCAAAAAAGGACTGGGGGTGCAGGCAGAGGTGTGAGGAGATATAGCTGAACAGCTGACTAAAGGAAGACTCCATACTATATGCTCACTGTATGGAGTGGGAAGAAGGAAGATGAGGGGATATTTGGAGTGATGGTGTTTGTCTTCCCAAGTCACTGTTGTGTGCAATGGGGCCTTGCTCTCCTGGGATGGCTGAATACCTACCTGCCCAAGAGTAGCAGAGAATTAATGTCTTTGCTTATTTTGCTTTCCTTAATTAACTGCCTTTATCTCAGGCCACAAATTCTCGCTTTTACCTGTCCCAGTCTCACTGGGAAGACTGAGTGGCTCTGTAGGGCTGAGTTGCCAGCTGGGTTTAGTTAAACCATGACAACAGGAAAAGCCAAGTTGCACTGGTTGTCCACCAAGCTCTCCAGAAGCTGAGATACATAGCTTTACCTTGTAAAGCTGAAAGCAAAGTTTTTCGTACAGGGAGAGGCAGATTTGTTCTCTGAAGGATCCTCTTTCCCCACTTTAGCTTGCAGCTGGCTCAGGTGGCCCTGTCAGCCTTAGCAGTCATTACTGCATTGTTCCTTTCCACAGTTTGAGATACATAAATTTCACAGCATCTCTCATATCTGCATAGCACCATCACTGATCATGCAATACTTGGGACAGAAACTGCTTTTCAGCAGCCCGAAAGTCAGTCTGATCACTCTGCTGTTCTATTATGTGGCACAACCATACCTATACAGAAGGTTTAGGTGATTGCTTATATGTCTTTCAATTCACATAGGCACTATAATTCATCTAAAAGGCATCAAGTCTGCCTCTGTCAAGTTCTGCAGTAGTGTGACCCCCTCTCTGCAGGTACATCTCCAAGAGAAAAAGCAGCCCAGTATTTCACACACATCCCCCAAATCCCTTGGAGCTTTAGGCTCCCCATTTTGCCTCAGCCCTGTTATGCTCTGATTCCTCCAGAAGTGCACCGTGCCACATCAGCAAGGAGACCTCAAACTCCACCACTACTGACACCTCAGGTTAGTGGCCTTTTCCCCTCATGCTGCCTATCCTTATGTGTCTATCCTCCAGGGCAGTTCCTCAGCCTTAGCTGACAAAGCTGGGATCACTGACAACAAGAGTCCTGCACACAGTCCCACTAGAGCATCCTTCCAGCTCAGCCCAGCTTACCCACTGCTCAGGTGACAGGGCACACAAACCCAGCATACCCAACACATCTTCAGCCTTGCTTCCTCATCTTTTTCAGTAACTGGCTCAAGAAAATAGTTATTCCTTCCATGACTCCCAGAAAACACTAAACTGTGGATAAGGTTTTCCTAATGTTTCTTACCAGTACAAGTTAAAAACTGCCACGTCTAACTACCCTACTCTCCATTTTCACCACTCACTTCTTCAGCATCTTTCTTTTAAAATGACTCAAGTAAACCCAACTCCGATCATGTGTATTGCAGCAAAGCAAGGTATGGTTAAACAGAAAACACATAAGGTTCCCATCATCAACTGACCTGTACTAACAGAGCATGAGTACACTCTTAGCTTAACCCAGTCGTGACATGAGGGTTCTCTGAAAAAGCCTGAAGGGTTGCAGAAGCCCATACTTTGGTACTGTAGCCCACCAGAGTGCACAGGCTGCTTCTTCAGGGCAGTACCTCTACAATATGGCTACCTCTCAGAGAGCAAACAAGTAACCAGAAAAAGTTCAACAGTACATCACTGAGAAATACTGAAATATTAGCAGCTTACCCTCTTGACAGTCATTGTGGCAAAATACAACTGGTGAAAAAGTAGCTTCAAGCATAGCTCTAGAAAAAAGCAATAGAGCGTCTTTTAAGTGACTGAGTTCAGTTCCACTTGCAGAAAATTTTGTTGTAAGATTTTGAAACACTATTCCCTCCCAGCAACAGCCTATTTTCTTAATTATGAACAAAACATCAGCACAATGAAGTTTGACTTCATGATCAGTAAGTCAGATCAGCAATTTCATCACAGAATTTTGTATTCATATAAGACTCAGGTTGGTCACAGAACCAAAACATCCCTGGCTTGCCAAGTAAAATGAATATAAAGTGTTATACTGTATAACATGTCTGAACAAGTATACAGAAATCCATCCAGAAACTGTGGAGATTAGAAGATAGTGGTAGACAAAAGCCAACCTTAGATTTTTCATTTCCTGGGGGAGATTGTAACTGAGAAGTTTGTTGAGTTTTCTGGTTTGGGATTCTCTGGTAAATTTAATTCTCAGCACTTGATTTAGATACCTGTTAAAAAAATACAATAATACAGGATTTGTAATAAGTATATTATTCTTCCCATACTATAGATACCATTTAAACTAAAATTGAGGAAGTTTGAAAGAGTTACTAAAGAAAACATTACTGCTCTTCAAGGTAATTGAAGTCCTTCGTGTGATAGTTTCTCAGTACAGTGAAAGCTTGTGTTCTCAGGCATCCAGGAAGAATGATCTGCTTATCAAAAGTACAACAGGTCTCCTTTTTTTCTCCCATAAAGTATTGCATAACTTACTTTTCCATTGTTCCAAAAAGCCACTTAGGTTCCTTATTAAATGGCATTTTCATGCCATGAAATCTGGCCATCTTCTCAGCTATTTCAGCAGATATGTCAGGTAAGCTTAGTTCTTCAGTGCTCAGTTTCCTGCTCTGTAATAAAATACAGTATTCTTAAAATACAGTTAATTGATGAGTTACAGAACTGTGATTAAACACTAGCATTAGGCTATATGCAGTACAGTGTGCAATACTAGCATAGTACTCAAGCAATACTCTTTTTTGGTCACAGATGAACTTACAAAAGTTTCTGCCTTTGGAAAAGCTGTTAGCCAGCCCTACTTACAACTTAATCAATTCACTTCTAGATTCAAGACCTGGGGAGTATCACATCTCACACTAAGAATATCTTCAAAGCAGATCAAGTATAAATATTTAAGAACATCAAAAGCATCTGCTCTTGTTGCTGTTTAAGGGAAGTGTTACTCCACAGCTTCCCCATGCTATGTTTGCTATCTAACAGGTTTTTTATCTTCATTTATTAGCCCCTGCTAGAGTAGAAGAGTTTTTAGATATCTCCCCCTGGCAAGAGTCTACAATGGGGCTCTCCAACACCCACTCTAACTGTATCAAATTACAGCCAGCAATTACTGCAGGCAGCCAAGTATTCCATTCCCACATCCCTGTTTTTCTGGGCAGTCCAGAGACCTTCTTGTCAGGATCAATTCAAACAGGTTCCAGCAGCCCACTAACTAATTATGACCAGGACTTACGGGAATGAATTCCTCCAGTCGCCCTTGTGGGAAGATTCCATACAGCTTTGGGCCAAGCGCTCTCTCTGCAAGAATGGCAAACATAACACTTTCCAGAACCATGGCTTCTGCCCCCTACCAAAAGAATTGAAGTATTAGTAGGTGCTTGCACAGAAATTAACTTGGGTGTGCATAACAGCTAAACTGCTACCAAGTGAGAAATTTTAGGGTTAGCTTTGAAAAGACTCTATATTTTACTAATTGGTTTCTTGATAACAACTTTTAGTCAGCATGGGAGCAATACAAATATTTACACCCTCTCCTCTGTAACCTGTAGGAACTCTGCAAATTCATTTCCTGGTGAGTTCATCCTCCTGAAACAACACAGGAACGACAAATGTTATCCTCTATCAACTATTTTAACACTCTCCAGAACACTGCCTCTCAAAAGGACATTTTAGCTACACAAGTGAATGAAGCGAACGAACAATAATAAGTACTGTTTTTATTAAATACAACAACTTCTAATTTAGAAGAATGACTTATGTGTTTGTCCCATTAAGCACATTTTAAGGTTTTTTTTTTTATGAGGAAGTAATTTAAGCTCCTGCTAAGGAACATGTATGTGTGAATAAATGTTCTTCCTTTTCTACCACCAAAACATACCTCAAGTTTCAATAACTTTTATCTAAGGTTGTCTTACCATCAATAGGCTTGGTTCATAACAGTGACAAGCAGACAGCTTTTTAATATAAATGCTTAAAAAATTAATAGAAATATTAAATATTTAATCTCAAAAACACAGTTAAAAATCACTCAAGTGTAGCTTTCTGGATGGGTAAGATTATCGGTTAGTAAGCAGAGGTCACATTATATATCTCTGCTTCTAGCAATTATCTTCAACAAAATCCAGCTCTACTTAAATCCTAAAGATCTGCCAAGCCTCTTCCTACTTTTGAGGAGCTCATCTTAAAGTCTGACCCATAACATTTAAAAGCATAAGAATGAAGAGCACAACATTAAGAAAGCTCTCAGGTATCTGCCCACAGATCTTTTTCCATTATTGCAGTCAACACAGTATCAGACACTGTATAACTCTATACAGGTTCCACTCTTGAGTACATTCCAGGCAGCACTGTTGATAAATTATTTTTATTATTGTCCCACACATTATTCGAGATCTTCACTAAATTCTAGCATTTCATATTGAAGTGTAGTAAAGACTCATGTAACTGTGTTCTGAAGCACAGACTTAAAGACCATTTGCATATGAATGTATTCCATCTATGTTCCCCACCATTTTTTTCATCTCAGTTCCTCAAAGCACCAAATGCTTTATCCACTAACACACCAAAAAAATATTTTCAATTATTTCACATGCCCTCATCATCACTGGTCTGAACTCTTTCCATTCAGTTCTGAAACATAATTCCAAGTACCAAAAAGGAAGTTAGTTACAAGCTACTAAATGTCCACTGTATCAACACTGACATGGACTGCACCTGATAAAACACCAGGCATTTTTAAGTCTGTTCCCATTAAGGTGTCAGTTCCTTGTTTCCATATCTTACTGAAAAGCAATTCACTATTCTTGGATAACAGGAAGTATAAAAAAAATCCTGTTATTCATTAAGGCATCTCTTCATGCATCAAGAAGTGCAAACACTAGAAGAACTTCCTCTATTGAAACCAAATGGTTATTTGAGCACAAGTCCAACTAGTGTTTTGGAACAATACCATCCATGTAATCTCAGGCACAAAGGCTTCTCCTTCATAATACCCAAGGGACCTTTTACCAAGTCTCCACTCCATACACTACTGTCAAACACAGGATAGGTGTGGAAATAAACTACTAAAGAACATGAAAAAATTATATAGCATACTTCATATGGACACTGAATAAATCTAGTTATCTGATGCTTCAGATTAATGTTCAACTGATGACTTTAAAAGATCAAGCATTGTAACTAAGGAAGTTATGTACCTCAGTGCCTCCAAATACTTTGCAATACACATGCTGCCAAGACAACAACCTGTTATTTTAAGATCTAAAGCTCTCAATTTTGAGCTGTTTCAGATTCATCCAAAAGCATTTGTATTTAGATTTCTGGAGAAAATTGGACCACTCATGTTTTTAAATGAATACTTAGAGATCAATGTTTTGTTTCAAACCTAACGATTATAATTTTTTTACAAGACTTTCCCAGGACGCAACTCCCATATAGGCAAGGATATTTCAGAAGCCTTCCTACACTTCATCTGTAACTGAAGCTTCTGCTTTTTTTCCTGCCTTAAAAATTTCACTATAAAATACACAAATTAGGCATATTCTAAGGAAAATTACCCCAAATCATAGCAAAATCAAAGCAAAACAAATTACTGTTAAAAGCCTTATGACCTGACAAGATTATCCAGTGTTTAGACAATTGTCACATCCCAGGCAGCTCAGAAGCTACAATGCTTTTGCTAGTGAACCCAAAATTTTCTTCTCTCCAAAGGACATCATCTCCTCTCATAACCTAGGCAAGAAAATTAACAAATGCATCCTGACAGTAATTCTTGAGAACACTGGTTCAACAGTGAAGTTTTGGCACTATGAGATTAATAGCAGAAAACAACTATCAGCAGAAAAAATCAGTATTTTCAAGCAACAAATACCACAAATGAAGTTCATTTGAACTTCAATTCTGAAGTTCAAAACCTTGTTTCCTGCACTGCAAAACTTCTATGAGCTTCTGTCACCAGGGTGGGGCTTGTTTGGACTTTTGTTTTCTTTTATAACTTTTTTTTTTTTTACAGGACTGTGGTAGAGATCAAGCCATCTCCATTTTTCATCTTTGAAAAACCTGAGGTATCAAACCAGTACATTTTTCAGTTCAATCTTGGTTCAACTTATTGAAGCTGTTCCAGTAAGCTAAACAAAGTTCAACAAAACTTCAAAAGCAGTCATTCAACAACAAAAAATTTAAAACCAGCTTCAAGTCACTAGGGAAAAATACCCACAAACCAAACAAATGCTTGAAAATGTTTCAGATGGCATTGCCAGAAGGCAAAAAAAACAAGGAGAGAAAAGCAGCACTTATCAATTGAGTAAAATGTACTTTTCTCTAGTCACTGCCAAAATCATTACAGAGCTGAAAACAGAGTACATAACAACCAAGGCATCTGGCTAGCATGCTGCAATGTTATCCCTTGCTGAAAAAATACTGCCACAGTAGAAATCTAAATTACCAAATCCCATTCACATGACTTTATGAAAAGATAGACTCAGCTAAACATGCTGCAGGAGAAGAAATGATTCCAAATGTAAGAACTAGAAAGTTTGCAGAGCAGAGATGATTCAAGCACAGTGCTAATCAGGAACACTTGATGTTCAAGAACAAGTTCTTTCCAGCTCCATTTACTTTCCTCAGAGAAGTTCATCAGTGTATTAAAAAATTAGGGATTAGGTAAAGCAAAGAAATTACGTTCCCCTACTTAAGAGTCTAATACTAGAAACAGCAGTACTGACACCAATATTCAAAATGGTAAGAAACTATTTAGGGGACTGTTTCTTCATAATGTGGGATGCTTGAATCTTTGCAAACTATGTCCAGACACTCACATAATGTTGCTTCTGTGAGCAAATATATTTCTTTTCTTCATTACTTGTTACATTTTCTAGACACAGTCCAGATGGAATAACTACTGGTTTAAAACAAGCAAGATGACCACATTTCCCTATAATCTACAACATTCTGTGAAATAAGCAAATTTCATTACTCACTTGCAAGTCATTTTCCTTCTGAGACTGTACAGACTCTCCCTTATTACAGGACCTCTATGAATGAGAAAAAGCAAACACAATGAGAAGATGAAATTTAAAGTTATTAACCTGCAACCACGAACAAAGGGAGTAGAAGTACCAGCTACAGTTAACTAAAAGTCTCAACACTGTCTTGGAACTGTGACAGCTACAGCACTAGTATCCATCTGACCTCTGACCACCACACTTTCAACAATTCCAAAATCTTTCAAAAGGATGTGCCACTGAGACCAAGCCACTTGTGTAAATACCTGATTTTCACTTATATTTTTATTGTTTCCCAGTCTTTCAAAACAAGATTTCAATGAACCATAAGCTCAGAGGAATGTTTTTAATTAGGAGAAAATTAAGTCCCTCTGCATGACATCTGGGATGAGATTCTTCCAGCCAAAGCACTTGAGACACATTACAGAGATTACATAAAAGCCTTAGAAGGACTATTGGAAGAGGCATGTTATGAAGGTTGCAAAGCACTTCTTTTGCTTATTACCTTATTTTCCAAATTTCTTATGGCTAGAATTTCCTTATTTAGAGTGTGTTGTCTTGGCTATATGTCCAGTGTACCACTGACTGTGCAAATCCAAGATTTAGAATGAATTGCCCATGTAAGCTAAAGGTGTCTCAGTAGGAGACCCTATACTAGCAAAACTTCAACAAGTTTCATGCATAATGTATTATGCTAGGGTTGTTAAGAGTCATTATAAAGCCATTTCAGAACATTAAACCATACTCTCAGCAACTGAACCTTCAATGGCACATGCTTTTAATAGAGCTGCACATTTAAAAATTCAAGATGTATTAAAAACCTTGTCCTTTAAATGGCTTGAAGGTAAGGAGAAGAGAAAGCAAATATCTGCTTAGAATTAGTGACAGTTTGTGGCTGCTATTTATGTTGCAATTCCACCATTGACTGTTTAAACCAGACTAGCTTTAGACTAGCCCATAAAGGCAGCCTGCATCTCCACCTTCTGAACACAAACATTGCATTCACAGAACCATGTGCATACCTTCCTGTTCCAAAGCTCTAACATGTCCAAAACAAGGGTGGAAATATGAACTTAATGGAATACAGTTAAGCAACACCAGCTGCCTTAAGTACAATACAACAAGCTAATGATTTACACAAACTCTGCAGTTACAGTATTTCAGAAGCTATAGAAGAAGGATAGTTAACAACAATCCAGGATCTTTCAGCAAGTACTTCCCATAACACTACTATATAAGTTTAAAACAAAACAATATGGAAACTACTATTACTTTATATTACTTCAAGGAAATGAAAAAAAGTCCAAACATATTCACTACAGCTAAATGTGTAACTACTCATTAGCATTAAAATCATTTACGGAGGGCTTCTCTGAATAAGCATGTTCTACATCAATACCAGTCTCATATTTTTCTTGAGCAGTCAGAAAGTTACTCACCATTCAGGAGTCTTTCCTGATAAATGGTGCTCTCAGAATGGTTCAGTTCAATCAGAAGGTAAGCACGTTAGACTTTTCCCTAAAACCTGAACTGGCATCTGCTTTCCAGAGGTCATACTGTATAAAGAGCTAGCCAGTTCCAGGAGTCCACCTCAAATTAGTGTTGGAGACAGACTAATGGCATCTTCTGTGCCATTAGAAAGGGACAGTTAGGGCTCTACTGCAGAGTCATCACAAGAGGAGACTTCCGCAGCATCCCTTCCCTCTTTTCTGTTCCCTCAGCATGAAGCATTAGTTTCCAGAAGAAAATAAATATAGGTATGCAAATAACTTGCAAATATGAATGGGAGCTTGGAGAGGATCAGTCTTCACAAGTGGCCATGTAGTCAGCCTAGGATTAAGAAATTCTTCACTGTATATGGGCAAGGAGAACAAAGAAAGCAGGATGCAATATTATGTACCAGAGGTTTAAGAGTTTAACAGATTAAAGCAGTAGAATTTGATTATTTCCTGATTCCACAATCACTTCTGAGAACAGTGGTTTAAAATAAGGCATCTCATAATTTGATCAACCTATTTAGCTCACTTGTTCTTGGTGAAATCAATCGATTTCAGTTTTTCCATAACTCTAATAGCTCACTCCAACTAATGTCCAATTCTGGGAGCTATTTACATCAACAGAAAAGAGGCAATTTTAATTACCTGAAAAAGACAAACACTGAGTAATTGCTAGAGCTTTTTAATCACTCTCTCTACATGGAAACTAACTAGAAACGGACATGTGTTCTACAGCCTCAAGATTTCTTCAAATATTTGTTCAGAGCTTTTTTTATTGTGGGAAGATTTATTCTCAAAGCTCTGAGAAAGTTCACTACAGTTTTAGTAAGGGAGGACAACTATATTTAATAGAAGTTGTTTAGAGTCTAATTTGTGATCATGTAAATTGATTTTAATGCAAGATACAAGATAAAAGTCCTAGAATGGGAAACAGTACACATTGATCTGTGCTCAGATGACCAGACAGTGTTTATACATCTGGCAATTTGATACAGAATATTGAGTTCAACGTTTTCTTCCTAATGCCCCCAATTTATTTTTTTTGTAGCTGAAACATGAAGTCTCTTATCAGAAAACCCCAGTGGTGCTTGGCCAGAGAATTCTGTACAGAGAAGGAACTTGTATCTCTTTTCTTTCATACATAACTTTGAGAGATGTTCACAAATTTAAATATAATACAACTCAGTTTTTCTGAGCTTACTCAGCTTTAGTTTTCAATACTTCAAAGTACTGCAATACTTTGAATTAGATAAACCCCTAGGAATTCAGATCTTAAATCACAATATTACAAAGAATTGCCTCAGAGGTTAGAGCTGACCTGTGCAGAAGAAACTTTTCTAGAAGCTGTTGGCAGACATCAATTTGAACTTCATTGTATGGAACAAAACCAGCTTTAGATTCAGCAATAACCACTTCTGCTTCTAAGGATCTGCCATTGATCACTTATCTCAGTCAGACCTGAAGGAACTGATATTAATTTGCTGAAGTTGTAAAAATCTAGCATGTGAAGAATTCCCAATTCAAGCTCTACAAAAGCCACAACTCCAATCCTCTACATTTCAAGTTACCATTCTGTTATGAGGGAGCAGAGAAAAGGAAGGAAATTTTTGATATTTTGTTACTGCTGTAAACATTGAGATGCACAGACAGTAGCTGGTGCTACTTAAGGCTTACTTTTAAACAATGAAATCCAGTACTAAAGAAAATGAAAGCTGTAGAGAATGCTCCACTTCAGAGATCTCATACTATACCGTGAATCGTGTCTGTCACCTGGAAACCAGAGTGCTCTAGGCACGATCGCATGGGCAAGCCTGCAGCAGAGAACACATGCATATACAACTAAAGTGGTACATTACCCCCAGAACACCCTTAATGCCACCCAACACAAATATATCCCCGTAAGAGGTGCTTGGTTTCTTTCAAGCCGTCTGCCAGTGCCAGGGATTTGTAGTTACTCCATGCTACAAACAGACATGGACACCAACAACCACAGAAGACGTTGATAATTACAGTTACGCAGCAGGTCTGCATTTTATTTAGTTACACAAAATAAAAGGCAGCAAGGCAGGTATGGAAAAAGATTTACCACAGAACTGTGGCAACCATTTATACTCATTTTGCATCTACTCACATGGAAATTGTGAGACCAGAAAGGAACATTAGGTACACTGGTTTGTTTTTGCTTATTTGTATACAAGATTTTGTTTGGGCTGTAGTAAAGTAACAGAGCCCCAGTGAGTCAGAGTTCAAGGTTCTTTTGACATGTGTAAAAGAATGGGAATCAATCCCTGATTTACCTTTTGATAGGTGAACTTAAATTTCACCTTAATTTGAGCTTATTTTTTGTTGATGCCACCTAATGTTGAAATTCTATTAGCATTTTCAAGATGCTGTTTTGAATTTAAGTAGAAACATTATAGTGATATGAATATGAAAACCAATTTTAAAGTCTGGACATTAAATGGCATATTGTTGGATAACCTTTTGTTTCAGTTGTTAATACTAATACAACCAACAGTTAAAGATATTTTGTCACAAGTTTTACTTTCAATGCTCCCCTTTAAATTTAGCAACTAAGCTGGAGCAAGAATAAGGGAAGCAGAGTAAGACATTTCCCTTTTTTCAGTGTAGGACATATCTGCATTGTGCCTCAAACATTGGAGTTTTAATGTGGTTAGTACTTTAACCTGTCACAAGTACAATACTTGTCTTAAAAAAAAAGCTCTGCTCAAGGATATACTCAAGAGAAGTCCTTGATTTATAGACATCCATGCCAGTCCGACCATTCATAACAATGGCCGAGCCAGCACAGTTCATCTCCACCCAGCTCCCCCCAAAACAGTCATGCACACAAAAAATTGGCTTAAACATATCAGCTATGACAGAGAAAGGCACAAAGCCTTCCCTGTGTGGCAGCTTTAGCCAGCTGGCATGGTTTATATTGGATGAGTTTCATGTACTGACATTTGTGTCTTCCAAGAGTCATAATAAGCAAACTGGAGCTATTTTCAAACTGCAAAAAAGGTTCCTTTAAAAGGTGGCTCAAAGAATTATGGTGCCACTATCATTCATTCTTAAGTTAGTAATCAGGGATCCATTTTTCACTTGTATTCAAAATTTTAACTTAAACTTATCTTCTGAATGTACAACAATTTGGTGCGAGTTACAATAGATACACAGTATTTACAGTAAAAGGATAAAGAACTGATATCACTGGTTTGTGCTCCAATTTCAACAGAAGGTAAAAATGGACAAGAGTTAAAAAACATGCTACAAAGGCTCAAACAAACAAATGGTAACTACTAATACCCAGTGGCAGTTATAATTAAGTCATTGAGAATTAAGTTGTGATTTTAGCATAGGTCTCAAAACTCAACTTACTTAAGCAGTGCTCCTTAATTTCTACAGGGTTTTTAACTTAAGCAACTTTACTAAAAATGTCAAATTACTCCCACTTAACAGGCTTGTCATAACATTCTGCTTATGCCACCTAGAAACTCATAGGAATACTATGTGAGGTTTTCAAAATACCAATAAAACAGTTTGCTTATATTTTAACTTGCATTTAAGGTAAAGGGGCTGGAAGAGACAAATGTTTGTTGACAAAAATTGTGAACCTCAATGCAATCGAAGTTTTACCTTGGGACTTTCTCTGCTTACTTAATCATTAGTGAACTGCACCAACAAGAGCAGTCATTTCACTGCCACTATGGAAATAAAGGAAGTTAGACATCTCAAAAGATCCTTCAACACCAAGAGCAGAAAGGTTAGAAAGTTATGAACACAGTTTCAATTTTCAAACCAAATTAGTTCTGATTTTAGAGCCCAAAAATTTATTTTGATTTCTTCAGTGGATAGGGGCAGAGAAGAGGCAAGTTAAAAAATACCCTGATGGAAGAAGAGGGCAGCCAAATTCTAGAGTCCACTTTATTTTTCCTTTGAAAAATAAGGGAAAGGCCATATTTCTTTACAGCTCTTGGGAAACAGGAGCTCTACCACTACAATAGTTTTACTGCCCATTTTCCTACTCAAGCTTTCTATATTAACTCAGCATTACATTGAAACCATTAATAATTCTTAAAAAGAACCCCAACTTAGCATCAATCCTAGGAGTAATTTTGAAAACAAAGTTCCATACTAACCTTTTTTTTTTTTCACTCTGCTTTTAGTTTCTCTTTAAAACTAAAGACTATTTAAGCTGGAATTGCTCAACTTCCACACACTTCTCTTGTTTAAGAGTTTAACTTTCCCAACACACATATGGTGCTGTAACCAAGCAATCAATACTATTGCAAACCACTAGAATATTTTACATATTTTTGGTAAAGTTTTTTACCACGGGAAAGTTAAAAACTCACATAATATAAAAAAGGAACACTTCAAAGTCAGTAAAGCAACAGTATCTAATAAGACTTGTAATAGTAAGCTTGGTCAAGACAGCAGAAGCAGGAAGAATGGGCTGAAATTTCAGGAACAGAAAATCTTCTGCAGATATTGGATCAGTTGTTCAGAACAAGTGACTGAGTACTGGAAAATATAAAATTAATGGATAAAAAACCACACCCTCTAAGTCAAATGGAAGCAATTGCCAACATACAGATGTAATGGTATGAATCTGCAATTTCTCATAAGGTTAAACATGTTATGACTGCTTATTTACAATATTATCAAGTGTGTAGCAGAGATGGATAAGAAGATCTGCTGTACAGTCCTAGAGTAACAGTCTGTCAGCTTTAGAAGAGACCGCATTTACAAGATAATCTTGCTTTTAAATGTTACTATTTGAAACAGATTTGCCAACCACTTCACTTAAGGTGTGACAAATTTCAATACTATTTACATTTTACTGACCAAATAAAAGTAGCATTAGAAGAGTTCAACAAAACATCTGGTTAAGCTTCTATGCCAGCTATAAGGCATTTCACACGTTCAGGAAAGCATGTTTTGGAATGAGATGACTGTACAGTAATGATGTTCACGCTTCATTCTTATTCTAAAACTAAAGATCAAACTTTCCAGCAGCACAATTACCCATGATATCTAATAAAATGCTTGAGCAGTGTACAAGCTTGACAAAACCTTCAGCTAATCTCAAAGACTGGTAAATGCTACCAAGATTAAAATTAAGCAGTTTAGTCTCTTGCAATCTAGCTAGTTATGTCAGTCCTACGTTCTGTACAGAAGCAATTTTTTTCTGAAACACCACAGTCCAAACTTAAGACCATAAGCAAAACATTAGTGCCCAAACAAACAGCAAACAAGCCTTCAGCTAAGTCACGCCAGTCAGGATCTGTGTAGAAAGGTGTAGTAAGTTCTAGACAACAACAAACCATAAAGAAAACTGCTTTCAGCTTGCAATCTACCCCCCCACCAGAGAAACATCATTCCCTAAAGGATAAAGCTGCGTAGTGTCACAAATGAAGATCTCCAAACACATTACAGTGAAGCTACAGAAACCCTCCCACTCCCAAAGCACTCTATGTACTCACCATCTGCAAGATTGCACCGTATAAACGCAGGAGAACTTTCCGTGGTTCATCTGCAACTGTCTCAATGGTATCAGGTAGCGAGCACTGAAACAGCATGTTGCTGAGGCCACCTCTGGAGACGAGAGAAATACATTAATTAACTAACTTGGATAAGCACATGTTGTGTTTTCAACAGATTAGAGGTGCACTAAACATCCTTTTGGTGTGATTAACTGGTCTCCTCTAATAAGAAAGTTTTCCAACAGTACCAATAACTCATAGTATATGAGACCTCGATAAAACAATGGCAGCTTCATACTTCTTAATGTACAATTCACCACCCAGAGCTATTGATCCAAACCACAGCTCAAGCTATTAACAAATGGACGTAAAATGCCACAAGTATCCAGCTTCAGTGATGCTGGAGTCTTGTCAGATATACTTGGCTGCACAAGCAAAACAATGGCAGAATAAGTTTAAAACCGTGCAGTGAATATAAAACTCCAAGTTTGAATTAAGAGCTGCTATCACTGGGATTGGCAGCTACAGAATTCAGCTATAAAGACTTAACCTGACTATCTGTGCTACAGTATAAAAGTCTTACTACTTCTGCTTTTTAGGGACACATTTTCAATTTGGAAATTTACAATTAAAGCAGTTCTTTATTTGAATTAAGTTGCTCGTGTATTCAACAAATCCAAAATCACACCCAGTTTCTCTGATCTAGTATCTATCTAGATTGATAAAGCTGTGGACAAAGCAAATGCTGTCACTCTTTCCTGTAAAAATACTGTTGGTAAACAGTAATTACATTAAAAAAACCAGCATGTTTGTGTATCATCTGAGTGACTGAAGCATAGATTTTCAAGATAAACACAAACTATCCAAGATGAGTTTCTAAGTTTCTTGATGTTCTTCTAGTCCCTAAGAACACCCATCTACTCAATCCACATTTTCTTTACTGCATTGCTTTTCTGCATTCTTTTAATTATTATGCTCATTAATCAAATTTTCAAATTTTCCTTCTGCAAGTGATTTTGCCTATAACATAATACCTTGCAGTGACCTTGGATTACAAGAATGTCCATCAGATCCAAAATGTAGTGGTTAAAATGCAGTTCTCAGTCCTAATCTGACATTCCTTTCAATGCTTTCTCAAATATTCTTCTGGGCTCTCTTTCAACACAGTGGGGAAGCAGAAAAGACTTTCTGGAAAAAAAAAAGGCTACCAAGAAGGAGACAGGGGCTGGCCTACATATCCAAAGTCAACAATTGAGAAGAAAAAAAGAAGTCTCAAGAAAACAGGATAAAACTGCAGCTGCACAATATGCTTGAGAAAGGAGACCATAAAGAACCATGTGGCTTGGCAGGCATCCAAAAAAGGATGTTTTGAGACAAGATATGAAGAAACTTTGAACCATGAAGGTGAACAGGTTGGAAAAAACCCCAAGAGACAGATGGAAAGGATATCAAAGGAAGAGCAGAGCCAGCTATTCAAAGGCAATCTGAACACTGGTTAGTTATACTAACTACACTTCTGGCTTCATCTGAACTCTGCTAGACAGATTTTTGTGAAAAAAACATTTGTCACCTTTTCTAAGCCTCTGACCAAAACTTTGGTGAAAGGATCAATAATTTAAGAGAAGAACTAAGCACACTGAGAAATACTTCACAAGAAATACTGGACTAAAGCTCAAGAATCTGTATAGTTATATGACTTAAACAAATGCTCAGTCTGCAGTGTGTGAAAGCCCAGAAATTCTTTTTTATACCAGACAAGCCAAAGTGGAGTGTCTTAGTGATGCTGAACTCCATTAAACAGAAGTTTCACTACAGTTTAAGTCCACTATAGCATTTAAGACTTCAAAAGTTACCTGGAAAAGTTATCAAGGAAATCCATACAGGAGCATAATAAAAGGCACTGTTCTTCTGAAGATCAGTAGACTCAACAGCTTGTTTAAAGGTCAAAAGGGCACATCTCACTCATACAGACAAAGCTACCAGTTACTTTACTGACAGTTGTTCAAGAACATGATTTTGCAATGTTAATGGACACATTGGAGAATTCACACTGAATGAAACCAGAATCAGCAAAACGATATGATGCAGCTTCCAGAGATGAAAGTGGTGAGAAGACTTTTGCCAAAAAATCCCAACTACCAATTAGCATGGCTTTATACATTCTTAAGTTTCTGCTCATCTTTTCTTCTGCCAAATTTGGAAACCACCAAGCCATTTTGAAGTGGTGTCTCACATGAAAGGTTTCCAAGAAATGCAAAGATAACTGTGCTAAAATGTAAGGCTTTGGAAAATAAGTACCAAAGTCAGCAATACACACTAATATGGATGGAAACTTAATTAAGCAACTCAAACTAGACATATCAGACTAGTCTACTATTTAGGAATTGTGTTGGTTTTGTAAAAATTCTCCCCTTTCATTAACTCCTTATGATCATGTCAATTGAGAAATGATCTAGAAAAACAAATACCACCTGCACTGGGTCTCAGTGATGATCATTAGTGATCTCAGTTGATGATTTTTCAATAAGGCTTTTAAAATAAATTTAGAACTGAGCAGGATGTGTTTTAACTATACTTTTCTACATCAGAGCTTTGTCAACTGTGTATGCTCCCTTAGATACCTAGGATAGATCTGTGCATGTTTTGTGTACAGACAAAAGTAGAAATATTGGGAAAGCAAACTGACAACAGTATCCTTTGAAACTGTCCCTGACTCTATACTTCATCACGGTAGAATGATCAGTCTGGAAGATGAGACAAATGGTGCGTAAAGCGGAAACTCCTAACATCGGTTTAGTTAACGCAAAATACAGATGCTATTTAATTCTGCAAAGAAGGCAAAGATCTCCAACACATTACATCATATGGCTTACAGAACGTCGTCAATTTACATATTTCTGCTGCCAACGTGCTGAGTCACAAGCACTCGTTACTGTGTGCTGTAGAAGATGACTCACATCACCGGCACACCGCGTTTACCTGATGACTTCCCAGTGCGGAGCAGCTAGGGCGAGCCCAGTTGGATCCTTTCCCGGCAGAGAGCTCGGGGCGCGGTGCAGCGGTTTCTGCCGGCTCCATCCCTCTCACAGCCGGCGCGGGGCCCCTCCCCGGCGCGGGGCCGAGACGGGGCACCGCGATGCAGCCGCCGCCGCCGCCCCCGCTCCGGGCCGGGGTGCGGGAGCGCACCCGGCACCGCCCCGGGACCCCGGCACCGCCCCGCGGCGGCCAGCCCGCTCCCGCCGCCCGCTAAACCCCGCTCGGGACCGATTTAAAAGAATAAAATGAAATTAAAGACGAAGTCCCTCGCCTCCTCCGCCGGGGTCGGCTCGGACCCGCGGAGCGGCCCCGTTCCCGCCCCCTGCATGAGCCACATCCCCTCCGCGCTGACCTGATGGGGCTGATGCACAGCTGCTCCTCCCGCAGCCCCCGCCAGGCCCCCGGCAGGAACTCCTTGCACCACAGATACGCCCGGCGCCGCGTCCGGGGGTCGAGCGGCGGCGACTCCTCCTCGAGCGGCGCAGGCAGCGCCGGGGGCGGGGTCGCGACGCCACCGCCTCTGCCCGCCGCTGGTGGGATCCTTCCCCTCGGGCTCGGGGTGAGCCAGCGGCGAGGGCGGCTGCCCGGCCGCGGCGGACCCGCGGCCAAGAAGGAGCCCGAGCGGGGACGGGTCGGCGTCGCCGTTGCAGAACTTGGTTTTCATGGCGCGGCTTGGGGGGGGCGCGGTGGCCGTTGGGGCGGCGGGCGGGGGTGGCAGCTCGTGTGCGTCCCTCCACCGTCAGCGCCGGCGGCGAGTGAGCTCCGCGCTCGCGCCCGGCCCCCCCTTTTATACGGCGTCTCGGCACGCGGGCCCGCTCGCGCCTCACGCTTCACGCCCGTTTGCCTGTGATTGGTTGGAGCCGGCTTTCGGTTCCGCCCTTGGAGCACGCGGCGCCTCCCGGCTCGCGGCGCCTCCAGGCGTCTGTGATTGGTGCGCGCGCGCGAGGGAGCACGAGGCGCTCGCCCCCGGGGCGGGGGCTGAGCATGAGGGGAGCGCTGAGGGAAGGTGAGAGGGAGGGATGGAGGAAGGGAGAGAGGAAGGGAAGGAACGAATGAAAAGAAGGAGGGAGAGAGGGGACACCTCACGGTGCGCTGTGGAGCTGCCGCCACTGGGTTCGCGGTGATGCGGTGCTGGATGGAGCCGGCACCCCCTCAGGCAGAGCTGGCCTTGCTTAGGGCTGCACAGCGCGCAGGTGTTATTCACTCCGTGACGTGACACCGAAATATGTGGGAAATCTCCGCACGGTACGAAGTGGGTCGCGGCGACCAGCAATAGGTTTATTTAAAGTCCGCTGCTTACTGAAAGTTACCGAGTTCCTTAGTTACCGTGTGAGGGCTGGCTCATGCCCGCATGGTAAACTGGTCTCTCGTGGCTCGGGAGAGAATAGCGCCTGAACAGAAGGGTAAAGCTACGAGAGCAAGAATAATGTCTACACGCAGCGCTTTCGAGCTGAGTTTCTTGTAGTTTTGGCATTGGAAATACGCTTTCCTGTTTTGGGAAACGCCAGCACCTGCCTTAGGCTCCTTCCCCCACAGCTCCCGGGTGTGGGAGTGGTGGTGTCACAGCCCGCTGCCGGAGCCGCGGCTTTCGCACCCCTCCAGCCGAGCGGGTGGGATTGTCGCCTAGTATCTTATATCACCTCGTCATAAATGAGCAGTAAAGCAATAAATCCCTTCAAGCCTTGAACTACCTCTGCACTTCCCTGATTTTTCCCTACCCCCTTCTTTGGCTGTTTACCCTTGATGGTCTTTTTCTGTATACTCGAGACTTGTGGCCTCTTGTAATAAGAGTTGTCGTTATTGTGGTGGTCATTGTTAAAGCTGGGGGTTGCTGGGTTTTGAGGGAGTTCCTGATAGGCTTCTTCCCTCATCCTTCCCTAAACTATTTCACCACAAGGGCTGCTCTCTCATTCTGTTTCATGCTTCACTTCAGCACTCTAGTCCTGGAAAATCCCCAAGGAGCCTACGGATTTTCTGGGAAGTGGCAGGAAAGCTCCAGAACTGGCTTTGGAACAGGCTTTGTGCTAGTAAAGAAGCTTCAGCACAACCAAAGCTGTTTTGGCTGAGGCATACCAGACCCTAGTTAAGAGGAAGAGTGATGTATGAGTTAGGGGTGCCAAACTGGGACAGAAGATACAGCGATTTTCTTTTCTCTTTATACTTCAGGTCTTCATTCTTGAAATAAAATCCTTTAACTCAGGCACAGATTAGGATGCTGGAAAGGAGACATGCAATTACTACTGGAGATAGCTACTCAGGACTGCAGAGGAGTCCTTTCTTTTTCAGTGTCCTGCTCAAATACCTGACAACATCACTGATGTTAGTTAACTAAACAGAAAAAAAAATATGGAACAAGTGATGAAAATAGAAAAAAAAAATTGCCTTACACACAGGTCCTTCTGTTTCCAAGTGCTTGAGCTTCACACTTGTTTGTCATGATAGCATGAATAACAGGACTTGGTTTCCTTTCCTAATTAGAGTTATTTGACTAGTTTGTTTTGGTTTTTTTTTTTTGGTTTTTTTTTTTTTTTTTTTTTTTTTTTTTTTTTTTTTTGCTATCAGTGTAGAAAGAAAAGGCAATAAAATCAGAGAAAAGAAACATTTGTTTTTCCTGGATATAAAGAGTACTACCCACTTTTATTAGACAAGAAAACTCCACCCTGTTGCTTCTGGCCGTTTCACTGACAGTTGTTCAAAAGCTTTGCTTCAAAACCTCCAATAATCTCTCCCAATGTATCAGAGAATTTAAAAGGAGATAGGAAAATAATGAACAATTTTTTTACAACCTTTTTATTACAACACACCCTTTCTTAGTGTAAGTTTAGCTTGGGTTTCAGTCCTTTAATGACTTCCTTTTTGATAAGTATCCTGGATCCATGTGAAGGCCACATGCATGTTCCCTTTAGATGTTTGCTCTGCTCATGGCACCGTTCATTGGTTTCATGCTTTCTTAGCAGTGAGCAACTCATAGCCATTCATTGTTGGTTTTACAAAAAGGGTGTAACTCACTTGAAAACAGTTCACTGTGTTTTCCAACAAACATGGTCTGGGGGCGAGTGGACAACACAATAAAGGCAAGAACAAAATACTCGCAATAGAACTTGTGATAAGCATAAGGTGAATAATCATAAGAGGCTGCAGGTTTAGTTGATATGAAGGCAAATAGATATGATACTTGCCAAAATGATTTTTATTTCATTATGCCTAAAAGTAAATATTGGTTATTGCTTAAGATGATGGTCATGTTTACATTGTGGGTAGGAGCTCTTTTAGCCACATACCTTGCACTATACATTTCAAGTGTGGTTGGCTGGAGTGGGCAGGAAGTAATGTGGCAGCAGTGGCACAAGCTTGCTCTGACTGAAACCCTAGGCAGCAGTGCCAGAGATATGAAGTGCATGGTCTGAAGGCATGATTCAAAACTCAGTAGAGTATGTGGAAAGATAGTAAAATAAATCTTCTCTTAGCCAAGAAAATTTTCTGTGGTATCCAAGAACTTCCCCAGTTTGGCTCAAAGCATTCAGGAGGAGCAATGCATAGGTAATTTATACTGCTCTTCCATGCAGTACATGTTAAACAGATAGAGTCAGATACTGTCCTTAGAGAGCTCCGAAGATGTACTTGTCATAAATTTTAAGTTCACATTCAAATAAAGCAGTTAGGGGAAAAAAAACCAAAACCATTTCTTCTACTTATATGTGCAATATTTTTCTGCTCCTGAGGAGGAATCAATTACACTTAGGTAATGCTTGTAATCAAATTTACCAAAACTAAGGCTTCTGCAAACTTCAGAATATATTGAAACTTAAAGGGCATCTGGAGAAAAAAACCTTAAAGAAGATAATTAAGTCCTGAATTAGTGGCTCAGAAGCTCCAAGACTGACTGACTAGTTGAAGTACTGAATTTGGGTTTGTGAAGCCTGATTACATTCTCGACAGCAACTGATGTCTGTTCCATTTAGAAGCACCTTGTTGTTAGGACCAATGCAATATCCTATGTCATGGATTAGTCAATCAACGAGCCATCTTCCTCAGTAATGGGAAAAGGCAAACGTGTCTTCATGATCCTTGTGCTGAATTTTACACCATAGCAACCAAGCTGCATTAGCACACTTTTGTAGCAGACGTGGGTTCTGTATTTATGTTCAACTTCTGCCTCAGTCTAATAGGTTAATTTGATGTAGCACCTAATAAATGAGACCTATTAAGAGAATAATTCCTCAGTTGCCTGTATCCCCTGGATAACCTGGCTTTAAAGCCTGTGAAGGAAGTAACCTGAGATAAGGAAGGTTAGGCCACAGACAAACACACAGTGACTAATACTGCTGTAAGCAAGGTATGAGCTGGACTAAGCTCTCCTCTTCTCATGTGAGCAGAGCCTTGAGACTTTGTATGACCTTTGCTGTCAGCATGGAGGGAGACAAAACTACTCATCACAGAAATCTCCTTCCCCTCAGACAGTAAAACACTGTTTTTTATGTCTTTGCCTTCAACTCCGTACCATGACCATGTAATCTGTTACTTCAATGGCTGAACAGAATATAATTGTCAGTGAGCCCACTACATCCTTTGAAGTAATGGAGATACTTCTGCAAGTCTTGATGGAAATTTCTGTTTTTCATTGCCTTTGAATGCAGCCTTAATCATATATTCAATCAGGAGATAGTCAATCATGTCTCTTGTCTATGACAGTAAAATATGAGCCTTTTGTTAATTTATTAATTTGTGTGATTTAGTAAAGCTCATTGGAATATTTTTTCCCATTTTTCTGTAAAAACTTGTATACCTGCATCGAAGGGAATTGAAGTTAGGTTGATGCAATTTTATGTGATTTTATTCACATCAATTGCATTGTTACAGCAGATATTTCTTATTGCTCACAAAAAAGCAAAGTCTACAATTCTGACTCATGGGTCACTCAACTTTCTTTCACAAGTCCCTCTCTTTTATTCTGAGCAGCAGCAGATTTTACTGGCAAGATCAAATGCCACCTAAGGCCAGATCTGCCATGTGGCATAGAGGGAATGACAGCGTGCAGACACTTATTTCATCTGGAAAGCTTGCAGACATCATAGTAGTAGTTGTTGATAAATTGTTGATTCTTTCTGGAGCAGTAGCAGGTTGATACTGAGTTTGTGAATCCCCTTTCTGAAGCTAGGCTGAGCCCGAGACCTTGACGTGGGAACTGTGCAGTTGTTGCAGTCTGGGTGAGAGCTTGGGGCTGTCCTTGAGTCTCTCAGCCTCTTGGCTTACCTCCTCAGTGCACTGCTCAAAGAGGAGCATTTTGCCATAGCAAAGTACTCCCAGCCTAGTCCTGCATTCAGGTTGCACTTGGAGCAGGGAGCCTGCTTTTGTGTTTTGAATCTTTGGTTCTACATCTGGTAAAATGCTTGCTGAATCTTACACAAAAATGAAGGCTGCTGTTTCTTATTCCCTGCATCAATGGCCAAAGAAATGCTGCTTTGAAGGACAGGGATTTGGACAGTTTTGCAGTTGTGTTAGACACCTAGGCAAGATGCAGCTGCAAGAGAGGCTTCACAGCTGTCCCCCTTTCCTCTCCTCTGTGATAGGAAGGGTGGTGGAATCCTGGCAGACAACATTCTCCTGGATCTGTGTCTCCAGCAAAAATACTGCATGGAAAAATAGACAGTAAGCAGACTAGGAAGAATAGGGGAGCATAATATTTCACCCAAAGCCCCCTTTGCTTGTCCCTTCCTAAAAGAATTTGCATCTTCTGTGTTTTGACGCTGTGAGACAGAGAATTTCAGGGTTAAATTTGATACAGTCATAGGTTGTTTTATTCTCCTGCTGTGTTTTTTATTTTCCAGCACCAAATACTAGCAAAAATCCGAGGTGCAACCTCGAATTATACCTTGCCAGAGCACACAGGGTTAAGGAGGGTAAAGGGGAGGGGTTTACCTTAGGCACTGCTTGGTATTTGTGTCTGCTGTGAATGCAAGGGGTGTGTTCCGCCAGAAAGCAGCCCGAGTGAAAGGATAATATGCTCATTCATTTGCCATGTTGGTCTAAGGTAACCACAAAGACCTAGAGCTTGTACCTAGTGCCAGGTACTCTGAGCAGCACACTAAGATAACATTACCTGGCCCTAGTCCCAGAGAATGACTTTTCCCAGAGTCAAATTGACCAAGCCTTTATTATATTACAAGATCTTACTCTGCACCAATTTGGGCTCATTGAAGAAGTGCATCTTGAAAACTTTCTTAGAACCTCAGATTTAAAAATCCAGTAGTAATAAACTAAATATTCTCTTATGTCTTTTAAAAACTCTAGCCTTGAAACTCCTGGTTGTGACATCTGCTGTGGTACAACACCAGCTTCAGATGTAGCTGCAACCCACAGAACAATACACCATGACGTGAGTATCACCTTTAAATACAGGCTCTTCAACATCTGCTTTACTTTTGGACGAGAGTCAAACTCTTCCGCAACCCTATCCCAGCTCCTCCCAGCCGCCCCCCCCCCCGATCCCAACAGAGTTCAAAAGTGCAGCCACAAAACCTTTGTCAAACGAGATTCTTGTAGCAATCTCCCTCCCCAGCCTGGGGACTGCACAGAAAGCCCCTTGCGAAGGAGTCCCTCCCAACCTATGCTCAAAGAAGAAAACAGTTGCTATAGTAACCACTTCTCTACCTGCACGGAACTGGCTCTCTATTCCCTCTTAATCTTCTCTGGTTTTATTAGCTCTGGGCCAGAAGCAGCTCGTCAGGTCAGGGCTGTGCTTGGTTCTGCAGGCTGGAGGAATGCGTGGAAGGCACTGAGGGGGCGGGGATCGTCACCCATCAGGTGGCTGTTACTTGCTAACTTTGTCTGCTGAAGAATGTCCCGTGTGAGGGCTGCCAGCACTGTCCTTTTGTGACAGAGCCACCCGAGCTGCAGGAGGCACAGGCACTTTGCTTCCCCTTCCTGCCCAGCTTGTGGTGGAGCCTTACTGTTATCTTGTCCTAGAGCAGACCCGCCACTTGCCATCTGTAGCCTTCCTTGCACATCCTTTGCAACCTCACTGAGACAGATTTCAGTGGAAAAAGAAATTGAATATAGTTTATTTTCTTTGATAGCAATTTTTTGCAACTCTTCCTAGGGTTAAGAATTACCACAAAACACTGAAAACACTGAGAAAATTCTAAATTATGCTAAATTGTATATTTTCCAATATGTCTGCTGTGGCCAGGCATTAGACTAATAGTTTTCTGCATTATGAATTCCATTGTGGAACTGTATAGCTAGGACCAAACAAACCTGCTGAAAGGAATAACATTTCCAGGCCCACCTTTAGTTCTGCCTGTGCAATACAGACAAGTTGCCTGCACAAGGTGTTCCCCTGACAGCAAGTAGACTCAGGAGGGTATGATGAGGTGACTAGGGAGGGGGAAAAATCCACAGAATTAACAACTGTAGATGTAGTTATGGCCACTAATAAGAGGTTGCAGAGGATTGTGTAGGACAGAGCAGGTAGTGCAATATAACAAGATACCAGGCACTGTCACTGCTTGTGTTAAATACTCAGAGCCTGTGTGCTGTGAGGGACCCAAATGCATTGACTGGACACTGGGACAGAGTAGGCAGGATCAAGCCAACTAGAAGATTTCCTTCTTATGTTCATGTAGCTGCCATTACCATAATAGTAAACGCTCTATATTTAAGTAGAACACAATAAAAAGATTCCAGAACACGCCCACTTCAATATGTTGCTTGAACAACAGCCAGTAGTAAATAGAAATGTGCATACTTTTGTAAAACATTTCAAAGTCTATTATTGATCCAAATAATGAGGTAGGTCACAGACTAATCTTATAATGATTTTGACTTCTAAAATATCTTTTTTTCTCACTCTGTTTTTGCTTGTTGTGCAACAATTTGTTATGCTAAGCATGCACAGCAACGGACAAATAGCAAGCTGAAATAACTGATTTGTGATGGAACTTGCAACTCCAGTAGTGCTGGTTATTCAAGCATGGTGCAGTTTCCCCCTGTGTTAGGATATAAAAAGGTGGATTCTAGATATGGATTCCAGACACCATAGTTTTGACTCAGGTGCTGATTATGCTTAAGCAATTGGCATAGCTTTTATGGGATCCTGGCGTTATTTCCTCATGGGCCATTAAACCTCTAACAGTCAGCATAAGGTGGTGGCAGAGGGAAGTTTTGGAATCTTTGGGGAGCCAAGCCTGCAGCAATGGCAGCAGTGAAACTCTGCCTGAGGCAGGATACATGTTCTAGGCAAAAGTTTCACCTCTTCACCTCACTCAGACCTATTTGTTCCTTGCCAGTGATAACAATTAACAGTCTGAGGTTAAAGACAGGTCACTGAGTTAGAAAATGATTCCAAATAGACACAGTGTGATTATTCATGGTGAGCTGACTGCCAAAGCAGTGGTCACTGGACTTGGAGCACACACGTGGAGGTAAACACGGGAGGGTCACCAGAATAAAGAGGTTTGATCATTTCAGGGGGTGGCTGTTTTCTTCCTCACATGCATTTTCAGGTGCTCTAGCCTGAAACCTAGAAAACTGCAGGTCTTGTCTGTTTTACACATACACTGACAATTTCTTAGCCTAACTGATGGGATTTAAATCATATTGCTAATTATAGGAGGAAACACATCACTCTAAATTTTCTGTGCTCATTTATTTTATATGTATATATATATAAATTCTCCCAAAAGATCAAATAAAAATTTTTAAGTCAATCCTCTAACCTAGTATCTTTGACTAACAATATCTTGTTATTGTACAGGTCTTTAGACTTTCAATAATCTTTTAATTGCCATATTGGTATAAAATAAGCAGAGTGGATTTTTGTGTGAAACACTCAAAATCATCCAGATAAATGGCCTCCCTTCAGAAACAGTCACTGATAATGCCTGGGAGATGAGAGTAACTTTATGGACAGCCAGAGTGATTTCGTGATATGCCTAAACTACCTTAATGTAACAGCTGTAGACTGGCTTTTGACCCCAGAATTAAGATCACTGTTAATTGTTACCAGAATAGTGCTGTACGCTACAGAGCTTTTAATTTGTACGTTACAGAGCATTTTGAAACACTCATGATAACAATTACTCATGATAACTAGAAAATACTGGCCACCAAGAAATTAATCCAGATTAGAAACCCTCTGAAAACAGAATGAAACCCATTGCCTCTTTAGGCAGAGCATGTAGTACTCAGTTACAGGTATTTAACAGATGTATGAATTAAATGCAACATGATAGAATTAATTTTCCCTTTCCATTCTGATGATAACACATGCCGACTGAATTTACAAATCTGGTTTGTTATATATTAACCAGTCATCTGTGAATCTGATTGAGTAACACAGCAGTTGTTGCAATACCAAGACTCCCATATAAATCATGCCTGAGTCCTAAGTCAATATTGATTCAAATATTGATTCCCATGAGAGATAGGGCTGCAGTTGAAGAGGTTACAGGTGCCAACTGAACCACTTCAGAGAGGACTGCTCCGTGTTCATTTGAGATCGACATCAAAGTGCTCACTTCGGTTTGGATTCGTGAGAACAGAGCGTTTGCCTTCACTTTTGATACTGACACTCTCTATCAGAACCTAGTTTTGATGTGCTAAAATCAAAGGTATCACATCCTGTTTAAGTACTAAGTTATTCAGTTATTTATACTCCAGATAGATGTAACATCTGGGAAGAGCAGAGTGAGACACAAGATGTTCTTTTTTATGGGGCACTAAAAGCAGAAGGGGAGGGGGACATGCAGGTATTTTTTCCTGCTTATAGATGCTGTAACAACTGCTACACAAAAATAAATGAACAAGCAGAAAAAGGAATTGAAGTTAAGGAAACATTGAACATCAAAATGAAAAACTGTCTTCAACACTTTGGAAAATAGGAGTCTCTCATCAGTTTTAGGAAGATCAAGGGAAAAGGAGTGCCACATCCCATTTGTTTTTACTCTAACAAAAGGCATTGTGAGCCACATCTACACAGGCAATCTGGTTTTCCATTGCAATACAGTGGTCTCCCTCACTTAACCTTGAATCCCAACTGTTTTGAGTAGGACAAGCACAGATCCTTCTGCATACATTTCGCAGTTAGAGATCTAAACGAGAGTGAGCTTCCTCAGTCTCCTGGGCACTGCTGTCTTGGCAAACCTTTAGGCAGCAGTTAGAGAAAAAAGCATATATACTCCGTTCCAACCAGTCTGAATCAGTGCACTGTGAATAACATAAGCCAGGTGCTCTAAATCTTCATGTGTTGTAGATAGTCATTTTAAGAGTGGCACTGTAATTGCAATATTGACTAAAGCAGTTGCTAAGAAAAGAGTTTATATCACAAAAATGAAGTTCCTATTTTGAGCAATTTAAGATAAGAACATTTACATAAAAACAGCTCAACCTGGCCTACTTCTATCTCTTAGAATAGCTCATTGTCTATTATTTAAAGGCACAGAAAATAAATCTATGCATTATCTTTCAGACTAACACTGTTTTCTTAATAATATTTGTAACAACTCCATTGGAATCAATGCTTAGAGCATCACACCACATGAGACATGATATAAATCATAACATTTGGAAGTAAATAATACATAACTAGGCACCAAATTCAGACTAATTAAAAAAATGGAATATCCTGATCTGGAAGGGACTCATGAGAATCATAAAATCCAACTTCTGACTGCATGCAGAGCAACCTAAAAAAGGCTAAACAATCTAAGTGTGTTGCCCAAATGCTTCTTGAATAGTGACAGGCTTGGTGCTGTGACCACTTCCCTGGGAAGCCTGCTCCAGTGCTTGAGCACCCTTTCAGTGAAGAACTTTTTTCTAATGTCTAACTAGCCCAACAAAACATTCTCTAAGTGGCATCTTTACTGTAATATGCTTTCCACAATGCCATAGCACATAGCAGAAAATTGTTCCTTGAACTCTGTGCAGACTCCCCTTGCCATGGACACATCCCATGCATGCCAAGCTGAATACTTTTGGCCTGCAGTATCTGCTGTGGTTGAGCCTCCCTTCGCTCCATGGAATGAAGAACAGAGCAAATTCAGTTATCTCTCTATTCCTTCTAATTGCCAATAGCTGTAAGACAAAATCCCTACATGTATCATTCCTCAGCACGTTGTGCAATTTTAAACCCTTTCCTTACAAATGTAGTTAGCAGATTGCTCTGAATTGTGCAATCAGCTCCTTTGTCCACTGGTTTGTAGCGTTAGAGGGCCAGGGTTAAGCTAGCCCCCCAAGGTGCTACGAGAACCCAGATAGCTCAGGGGGGTTCAGGTAGCCCTTTGGCTACCTGCCAGCGAGGAAAAAGACTGAGACCTGTAGCTGAATTATTCCAGAGACAGTTTATTCTCCGAAGGGAGTTCAGGCTACAAATCCGTTAGATACAGGTAGGACAGAAGTATTTATAGATTTCAGAGGGATTCAAAAAGGAACAAATTAAAACACTAGTTAGACTCAATATCCAATTATATTTCACTTAACACTCTAAAAAGAAACCAATCACTGCGGTAACTTGAACACCAATAAAACTCTAAAGTGATGAGAAGTTTTCAGGCACAAATTGTCTCATGTGAGAGGAATTTTTCTTTGTTTCTCAGGAGAGAGCTTCCCATGGATATTTTCCTGGGAGTTTTGTGTCACCCACACTGGTTGACAAACTAGTGAAGAGTTAAGGATCGCTTTTGCTATTGCAATCCAGCTGCTGCTGCTGTAGCTGAAACAAACATGGTGGCTCTCAGCTCATTGTAGCCATAATTTTTTTCCCCTATATCAGTGGCAGGAATTCAGTTTGCCAGTCCTCTTCAAAATAAGCTTTCTTTTTGGGACAGGATTTGGCCTTAGCTTCTCTTCAGACTTTGACATGGGGCTGGTAAATCCACCATCTTGGAGGAGCAAAGGACCTCCAGCAGCAGCATATAGGACCTCTCTGTTGTGAATTCCAGTAGGACATCAGGGATCTCAGCTATATAGCTCACCAAGCCATGTCACGCCTCACAGCCAGACATCTGATGATGCATGGAGTGATTCCTTGCAACATCTGGGCAGGAGGATGAGAGTGACCACAGCACTCTTTCCTCTGCATATCATGGTGGGATCTGTGCCCAGCTGCCTGGGAAAGCTTGTGCTGCCATTTGGAGAAATGCCTGAAGCAGATTCAGCAGCAGCTTGGAGAACCAAAGCTATGTGGTACCCAGCAGAATCACAGCTAGATTAGACATATGCTGAAACAACGAATTTAGGAGCTAACTTCAGGAAGTGCTGCTCTGAACTGATGTACACCTTTTCTGCTGAGAAAAAGAAAAGATCTCTTGAGCCACTTTGCAGTTCTCAGCGCCACATGGGAGCAGGGAAAATATTGTAAGCAAGGTGTGATTGATTGTTATGTCCCTCTCCACCCTTCTCTAGTGCTGGGTTCAAGGGGGTAATTTTGTACCAGTGACACAGCCATTACTTTATGTATAGGATTTTCTCCCACCTTCTCAACAATAGCATATAAGAGTAGTGTGCTTTCTGGACATGCTAAATATCAAAATACTCTATCTCAGCAATTGGGTCTGCTATGAGAAATCATTCTAACTCATTGACCATTTAAAGCAAAAATTATTGTAATTACAGGTTTGCACAAGAACAGGAAAAAATCCAACTCAATTTTGACTCCAAGCACAATATCGGTAAGATTCCTGTCACTTGGAGGTTTCAGGACTGTCTTACTGAGCATTCAAAGAATAAGCTCTTCCAAACACAAGTCATTAATTTGTTTTCTTATTCCTGCACATAGATTTTGCCACACATTATTTTGCAAGGCTCTTTGAAACCTGCATTTATGCTAAATGAAGAGCTAGTGGATAAGATTTTTTCTTTGTGGAATGATGAAAAAGCCCATTTAAACCTTTGTAAGAGGTTTCCTTCTTTCGCGTGTAGCATAGCATGCCAAGGCTATGGCTGCCAAGGCTATTGGTAAGAAAGTTTTGATTCAGGAATTAATAACCTGCTTAGCACATTGACAGGGTATGCAGGATGTCAGTAAGATGCTCCCCATGCAGAAGGTTTGAAGTGTGCAACTATCCTCTTGTCTTATGACAAGAGAATTTTACAGGAAGACTATTCCCCTCCTCCTGGAGGTTCATTGTTGAGAACATGACAACTAACCCACAGCCACATAATGTGTCAATGCAAGAGCAGAACCAGGTCAACTCTTCCATGTCATTAGCCTATTTGGCTTGGACCATCCTGTATTTGTCTTTAGAAGGACACCAGTGTCCCCCTACCTGCCTAGCCATTGCTGTTCCCTGGCACAGTCCCAGCAGTCCTGTTATCCCAAGGAGGTGAGAGGCAGAGGTCCAGCAGTGATGGCACCAGGCTGGGTCAGGCCATTCTGGCATTTGTGCATGACCAGTCTGTCAATACAGCCTGAGGGATGCTGCCAATCCTGCCTCTTGCTGCCCTTCAAAATTGCTCCTCGTGGCTTCATGGCTGCATGCCACAGAAAGACACTGCTCAGTTAAAGTTCAAACTGAATTTGTAGCCAAAAAAAACAACTCCTGGTCCCTTCATGTCCTGAATTAGAATCACTTCAAAACAAATAGGGTGACCTCAAAAAACAAAAATAGAAGTGCTCTGCATCACCTGCCTTCCTAGAAAATCCAATTTCCATCATTTGCACTTACTGGCAAGCCTCACAGGAAGTTTCAGTTTTGTAAGGCTACACAGTCCAGCAAGCCATCCCTGAAACGGATGACTTGCTGCCTGCAATGTTTTGTTCCCCACACTACAGGGGTCTGTTACACCTATTTTTCCCTATTGAAAAACCATCCATCTTCATGTAAACTTGGTAGAGTCACAACCCAAAAAGGATTTTTCTTGTTCTTTATAGGGTTTTCATTTACACTCTTATTGTGATCCACATCTTCCTTCCATTACAGTGCAGAATGGCTTGGGTCTCAGGATTTTCCCTGGAATTTTATTACACCAAGGGTGGGATTTCACCACAGACTCCTGCATCTTGGTTCACCCCAAAATCTTGTGTGCACTCAACAGGACCAAGGGTGGGTTTACCTAACCCTGAGAATTCTTCAAACAACTGCTAGTTTCTTTCCTTTGGCTATTAAAGGAACCCAGACTGGCTAGTTTGGTGTTCACCTCTACTTTGCAGATATCTAGAATGATGATGTACACCATGAAAAGTGACTGAATTCTGTCTGAACAGGATTTACCCTCCTGATTATTTTCTCACTGTTCACACATATGAAGGGAAAGCTAAGCATGCCAGAAGCATGCTCTTTTTTCCAGTAGAAGGGTCAGCCTTTCTTTTGGTTCGTAACTTTTGCAGCAAGGTTTCTTTCTTTTAAAGCATGAACACGCGAGATTAGAGCCACCTAAATTCTGTATAGTCCTCAACATCTTGGTGAGACAGTCTCTGTTATTTCCTCAAAGAGCATTTGCACTCCAGAGAGATGCAAAGTGCTCACAAAAGGATCAGTCCATGTGTTTTCACAGTTCTGGCCCTTACAGGGGCTTTTTGGTCAGACACATCATTTGTCTTCCTTGGTTTCAAACCTGGCAACTTGTTTGTGATAGGGTCCCCTTGAAATGACAGAAGAAGAAGAGGTAGCAACTGCTAGAGGCAGCAACACAAAGCTGTGAAAAGTCTACCATGTCTTAAGGATGAAAGCAAGCTAGGACAGAAGGCAGAAGATTTGCACTGGGAGGGTGGGAATGTGTGTTGGCCTGCTGGGAAGAGGGCAGAGGGCTTGTTTTTAGATGATGGTCAGGATTAGGTAGACCAGGTTGTTTGGGGAGGGATGAAGGTGTCTCTGTCTCTTTGTTTCTTCAGAAAAATGCTAGAGAAGTATCAGAATCAGCACAAAGTTTGAGCACACATTCTGCAAAGACAGAAAGGATGGTATTTTGTGGTTTAGCCTAGTTGTTGCTTTTGGCTGATAACCAGTAAAAATAAAACTTTACTGTTATTATTACCACATTTGAGAGAACAGTGTGAAGGACAATCCTGCCACCAGATAGAGAATAACACAGGAGAGAATCTAATAGCTCCCTCCTATCCTTTTCTCTTAGACTGTGCTAAAATGATAACAGTTCCTTATCTGCAAACTAACAATAGCTCTGCAGCAGCATAGGAAAGTTAAACAAGCCTTGAGTCAAGGGGATGTAGAGATTACTCCTAGGCACTGACTAAAGCTATAGACGACATACTCTTCTGGGGAAAAGAATCAACCTGAAAAAGGAGCAAGTTTTGAGGTGTTACCTAAAACTGTAGTCTTGTGGCTCCTTCCACCTTCAAATATCTTCCCCAGGTGCTGGTTACAGCCTAGCAAAATCACAGACATGAAGTTTTTTGCCTTTAGATCAGAATGCATCCCCTGTCAATAGCAGATAATGCTCTAGCAGTGGATTTCATCAATCCAACAACAAAAATAGGAAAGAAACCCTGACATTGAGCCAGCCACCAATAGACAGGCACTGCATGGTGGCTGAACTAATGTGCCCTCAGGAACTGTCCCGCTACGGAGAGGTTTCCTGCACATAGCAGGGCAAGGAAGAAGTAAACCAGGAAATTTCTGATCTTTTATTTATGTTCAGAATCAGGTAGTTTCCAGCTAAATTCTTTCAAAGCATTATTAAAGGAAAGACAGAAATGTAGCTTGGAGCTTGGAGTTTCCTTGCTAGGACTGCATTAACTCTGAATAACTCTGCTGCACTGCATCATGCTAAGCAGAATAGAATCCTTCTACTACTTAGAAAGCTTTTGTGCTTCTAGTTACTGAAATCAAAAACAATATACTTTGCATTGTACTTGTATGATTCTCTTTCCATGCTACATCAACATACTTAAAATATTACAGACTTCTGAGGAGGGCTTTGTTCCAAGATATACTTTTTAAATGTTCTTAGCTTTCCTCTCTGTAAGGTGTGTGGTGTGTTCTCCCACACCCACCCTTTGGCCTTGAGAAGCCAGTCCCTTAACAAACCACGCCACGCTCTGTTTGTTTTAGTAATTCTTACCCAAGGTCTTTATCTTAGAATCCTGTTTGTGCAGCTTTGGACAAGATTCAGTACTTGGAGGGGAGGGTGAATGAGGTGGGAAGGATTTTTTAGTGCCTTTAGTATTTAATATGTTATCTCACCTGTGACTATTAAGTTGATGATTTACAAGCTTGTTGACACTGAGATGGTGTGAGTTTCTGCCTCTTTACAGTAGATGCAAGCACAACTTGAAAGAGCTGCTATAAGAGGGGTAGGGGCTACAGAGAACTACAGTTTCCAGCCTGTGCACAAAGCACCCAGGAAGTCTTTGGAGAAAACACCCTGGTGGGTAGCACACTGCAAGCCCTGCACCTGCTCCTGGCAGGTCTGTTCCCAACAGCAGCACACTAAAATCACATCCGTCTTCTCTTGCACCTGCAAATTCACAGCTTAAAGTGCTACTCCACACAGTGAATTTGCTATGAGAGTTGTGTATCCGTCCCTGACCAGGACTCACTAGCCAAGGCCAGGCTGCTGCAGCCTGAGCAGCATGAGCTGCTGCTTTGGGAGCTCAGCAGCACAATGCAGGAATGCCTGGAATGTTTCAGTCAGCAGGTACTTCAGAGATCTTTCTCTAGGAAATGCCTGCATTTCTCATAGAACTAATCCTCCAGCCCACTGCCCCTCTGAGACAGTAACAGTGGGCTCCCTCTTCTCATCTCCAAGCCCCACACAAATAAAAATTTTCTCTCCAGCTCCAGTGTTAACCCCAGCTCTCCTTTGTGAGGCAAAATAATGGGAAATGAAAATTCCACAAATCAGCAACATACCAGTGTCTTTCCAAACATGCTGTGTGTCTGGATATAGCCTTGGAAGGCAGGCTGCTTTTAGAGGATGATCCCCTCCATAGCTGTGGGCCCAAATGCTTGCAGCCCATCAATTCAACAGCTTCCAACAGCTAGAAAAAGAAGTTGCTCATCTGCCTGTTTCAGGATGTATTAAAGAGGGCTCCATACTGTATATCTCCGTCTTTCCCTACCTATCCTGAAACACCTTGCAGATACTATGAGTTAAATTTTCTGATGAGTGCTTCTCTGATTTCCCATATCTTTTAAACTTCCCACCTCTGCAAACCAGTGCTTGGTAAAAGACCTTTGTCCCCACCACTAATCACCAGCCCAGCATATCAAGGACTTGCTCTCCCATGTCTAGGGTTTTTGTGGGAAAGAAGGAGATATACAGTATGGAGCTCTCTTTAATACATCCTAAAAATGCTTCCTAAGCTATTCCAGCTGTGAAATACCTCTGTCCATTGGATTAGTTATTATCATTTCTGGACAGATAAACTGACTGTCAATAAACATTTTTACTCATTTAGAATTGGTTAAGAAACTTCACTTCTAGAAGGAAAGAATGTAAATCACTGTAGCTGGCACTTAAATCGACAGGAAGGGTAGAGGTGTCAATCTGAGGGAAAATGAAAGCAGGGCTAGTTGCCAATATAGCAGTGTAAACCTCTGGAAAAACACCAGTCAATAACATCTCCTTTCTTGTGTCCAGGTTGACTTGTTTTAGTTGAAACAAGATGCCATCAACAAAACCAAACACATGAGGTTCTATACCACCATCTGCCCCACTAATGAGATTTGTGTTAGGAACACATGACCAGGGACAGCTGAACCAGCTATTCCAAAATACGTTTTAGCCACCCTGTGCAAATAGGGGTCTCCTAGGTAAGCTGTAGATACATATCTTGTACATAGGCAGGATATTCAGAGCTTTCTGAAAGAAGAATTAAAGCAGATTTAGTGTTTCATACACAGTGGCAGGCACAGTTGATTTGCTGAATATAAAATATTAATTTAATATATAAATATAAGAGGAAGGAAGAAATCAATTCACTTAACACTAATTTTCTCTGTGCTGGCAATCTAGTAAAATCCAATAATCTCGGTGTTTAAAGCAGAGATTCCTCCAATGTTCAACCCATTCATTGTCACTGTTGACCTATAGCACTGGCAGAGGGCAGCTCAATCCTTCCCAGGCATGTAGGGCATGGAAAAGCTTGTTGGATAGGATGCCTCCATTTCAGTATCATGAAACCCCTCCTAAGACAAGCTGCTGCTGCCTGGGACTCAGCAGAAAGCCCTGGGAATGGGGATCCTCCAGCAGTGGAGGATAGAGCTGCAGTCCTGAGCTGAGGAGCCTGGGTACCAAGCTGCAGCCCCAGCGCTGCTGAGAGGTGGGGTGTCACTTCTAGCTCGAATGTCCAGGACTGTAGTGTGCCAGACAAGCTGCCCTGGCCAGGTTTCCCAAATGCTGTACCCAGAGACAGACTGTACAGAGCATGCCCTACACAGAGAACACCCCTGTTGTGCTGCAGCTATTCCTCTGGGATCCAATGTCACACCAAATCCTGAGCAAGGGGAGAAATCCATCTGCCAAGGACACATCCAGAGAAGCTCTGAACTGCAACAGGATGGACAGAGTCTGGTCATGTGCTTCCTGTTCGTTTTGTGCTCCTGTAGGCAAGAGGATCCATCCTCAACTTTTTCCTGAAGCAAAGCTGTGTAATGGGGCCCTGCCTAGATTGCTAAAGGGAAAGTAGGGCCTGTCCTCCATGTGCACTGGAATGAACTTGAGGAAAAGGGTAAAAAACAGCCACCTGAGCTCTTGCATACCATTTCTAGGGCCCAAGAGAGAGTTACATCAGCAAAATTAGGGCAGCTTCAAGGTTTTATTAACTCAACAGTGCACTGACATCCACACTACAGCCTTTGGTGAATCTGCCAAGTGTGTGGTGGAGTTGGTAGGACAGATTTCACTCAGTCTCTCAGTGGGTCTGGTCTACCACTGACTAGAACTTCAAAGAAGATGAAAAATGTTACCTGCTCAGACTAGCTTGCATGGATGGTGCCACAAACTTTAGAGGAGGAGTTAATTTGACATGTCTTAACTTGTACAGAGAGAGGAATTTCCTTTAAATCATTATTGCTCTACCAGCCATAAAATCTCAGATTTCTGTTTGTGCATGACACTTCTTCAAACAAAGGATATACTGTATGTATGGTTAAAATCTAGACCCTGGGAACTGCAAAATTTACTGTGTCTTCTGAAGAAGTAGCTTCTAGAAGAAAACCCAGCTCTGGAGAAAGGGAAAATTTTTCACAAAATTCGGAGAAGAAACAGAAAAATCTCTTACTCTTGTATTTCTGCTTTCTACCACATAGTGTGTATGTTTCAGTCTTTCACTGCATGAGAAAATGGCTACACAGCTGCCTGGAAATCTCAGTGCAAGGTCCCTCTGCCTCAGCACAGTTTAGTCTCGTTAATCGTTCCGAGGTCTCCCTTTCCACTGTCTGTTGCCCTTCCTTCTCTTGGGCCATTGCTGTCTGTTATTCTCTCCTTCCAAGGTGAATCTTACCTCTGTACTTGTTCCATTCTTTCTACCTCCCCCCTTCTCTCGTTACCATCTTTCATGCAAATGCCACCCGCCTTCTCTGTTGTCTCTTGCTTACTCATCCAGTCTTTATCCCTTTCCAGAGGAGCTGAAAGGCAGGAAATTGCTAGAAATAGGAGAAACACCAGCTTTCAAACCTGGCTACATGACTGCTGTCCCTCATAAGTGGAAGTATTCGCTAAGAGACTTTGTCTTTCTTCTCTGGGTGAAGACACTGTGTTCTCACATAGTGTTTCAGTTTGTAACAAAAAGGTTTGTACACACTGACTGTGAGAGCAGAGGAGAGACAGAACAGGAAGGGCTGGGAGGTTGTGTTCAGTTTGAACTGCAGCACATAATACTTCCAACTGGGAATAAGGGCAGTCCATGGTGTCAGCTGCTCTATTTCTGATGCACAGCTCAGGAGGCCTCTATTTTCCACAGCCCCATGTTCAGCAGGTAGCATGGCATATGCACTTCTGCAAATGCCAAAGCAGACAAATGATGCTCACTCACTGGCAGTGGTCTGACTATTGATATTCCAAAACTGGAGATTCAGCTCCATCCCTGCACACTGAGTGCAGCAGTTTAAAGCACCATCACCACCCTTGCTGCATAGTTTGCTCTCAGCACGAGTGACATAGGGTGTCCTCTCAGTGCCCCAGAAGCAGGACAATAGCACAGGATTTACAGAGCCTGAGGGAATGATTTGCTGGAGCATACAGTGTTGGCCTGGTGCCACTGCCATGGAGGTCAGGTCGAATCAGCCATTGGCTTATGAAGCAGCTGGTACTATTGAAAAATGGCACCCCTGGGCTCTGTGAACTTGGGCTGCTTTCTCTACCCCACAGTAGAATTGAAAACATATTTCATCTGCAGCACTGTGGAGAAGATGGGCAGTAGAGAAGAGCTATCTAGACAAATGCCCTTTTCTCCCTACTAGCACTTGGAAATCTGCCCTTTAACCAGACTCCAACACAAACTTACAAAATCCCAACCCTTTAAACAGAACATCTTCCCTACATAGATGTGTATGCAAGTAAAAGTGAGAGAGCCCAGCAGTTGTCAGAACCCATCTAAGGCCACATACAAAACTTCAGTTGAACTTAGCTTCTTGTAAGAACCTATCCTGTTTGCTAGTTTTTCTCCATGTTTAAATAAATACCCAGACTCAAGCAAAAAGGGACACAACAAAAATCCTGGGAGACATACTATGCATTATTGTCATAGTTTAAGTCAGTGTTTGCTTTTAGATACAGACATATCCAGGCACTGCAATGCCAGCAAGTAGAAGGAACATCTGAAAATAACTTTAAAACTTAAGATACACAATTTAAGTAATGAAACATGGAAGCAAAGAGCTAAAAAGACACTAAAATGAAGCCTAAAGAGACTGGCCAACATCAACAGACAATATCTGCTGCATACCCAGTCTTAACAGGAAGCAGGAATTCCTTGCCTAGGGATGTCTTCTGGACAAAAATATTATAAGGCTGAGATTATAAACTAAGAGTCTTGTCCCTTGGATGGTACCAGCCAACAGGTCTATGCTGAGATGGCAAAACGAAGTAATACATGCTGTTATCTCAGAACACATTATAAGGTTGGAGGTTCCATTGGTATTTATGAGGTGGAGATGGTATTTATATTGACGTTCAAGTCATGCTTTTTTCAATAAAAATGTAATTCTGTGGCCCTACAGTGATTCTTCAGCTGTGGAGGTCCAGAGTCTAAGGTCAGGCCTTCATAAATGGGAATTTACTCATGCTCAGCTGACTCTGATGTTGCCCTTTGAATTGACACATCAATGATATGAGTTAAACTGCCTCACCCACTTCCATTCACCTCCTTCCTTTTTTATACCATATTGTGAATGCTACCTGCAGAGATGATAACTCAGACCTGCAAGAGTGAACTTTGGCTGCTGTGTGAAATGTTTACCCTGACTGCTGTGTTGTGTCACCCTCCAGGCTGCAAAATCAACATGAACTACATGATCTGATGGTTCAGAGAACACTCACCAACAGAGACAGAGCAAGCTGTCATACTCCAACTAGTGCCTCGTGAACTGCAACTCTGCTCAGGTGTAATATACCCCTCCACCCAAAGAAGGTGTGTCCAAAGAAAGGACACACACAGCTTTACATCTCAAATCCCACTGTGCTCATGTACAGAAAAGGGGACGTAAGCATGGCCTACGTATACTGTTAAATGGGAATGGAGGGGGCTGCTCACAACACAAGGTTTTCTCAGGTGCTTGCATGGCTGCTTGTCCTAACATAAAGAGGATATACTCTTAAAAGTTTACCCTGTTTCAGGCTGTGGCTCTAGAACAGCAGTCTCCTAAAAGTGCTGTTAACACTGATACCTTGCACTGTCCTCAATCTGTCCTTCAGAACTCTGCCCGATGCTCTCTGGAAAATTTCCCAGTGGTTCAGCTGACAGTAGCATTAAAAATCACAGCATGTGTCTGTAGTCTTCTTTGTATCAGACATTCAGAGATAGCACACTGCAGAGATGCAATTGTTGCAGCTATGTGCTCTTAAAAGACTGCATCTGTCCCAGGGAATGTCTTTACCAGAGAAGACCATGTCCAAGCAGACAGCTGCAGATCTCATCCAGTGAAAACAGTTTATTCCCCTAACAGCTATATAACTTAAAGTCTTTGCTGCAAAATCCCCTACTCAAGTTTTGCCCTTAAATTGAGGGTCATCCATGCACAAAACCTCTTAGATCTTTCCAGAGGCACTCCAAAATAAAGAATAATACTATTATTCATGCCAGTCACTGCTACGACAGCCTCCCTGGCACACTATTTTCCCAGGAATGCTGTTGAACAGATACCTTGTGCTGTCCTCCTCATCTTGTCCTTGAGAATTCTGCCCATTATTGCTTGGAAATTTTCCCAGAGTGGTTCAGCTTACAGCAGTGCTAAGAATCACAGCATGCGTCAGTAGATGGTTTTATATCAGGTGCACTGGGATACAATGCAGCAGAGACTGGAGTATCAAAAAGTTAGCTCTGTTATATTCCCTCCTTTGGTTATTAAAAAAAAAAAAAAAAAAAAGGAGCCAAGGAAGGAATAAATAGTGAAGTAAGTCAACAAGAAACCACAATCCATTCCTTAAGTGGTAACCAGGCTACTGTGCTTTGGAACTTTTCCTGATACAACAAAAGACACCATGAAGACAGGAACTTTGGCAGCAGTGGTCTTGAACTCCACAACCCCCAACTTTCCTCTGTTTTTCTATGCATATGTTACTGGAAATATAATCATCTGCTAGGGAAGCAGTCAACCTCCAAAAGGAGCAACATCAGCAAGCCTCTGGAAGTTACTATTGCTAGAATAAAAAGGAGATTTTCAGCAAAGCAGCCCTAAATTCCAGAGTTAATCGGTGGCCTCCTTTGCCTGACCACTGTCACCATAGTGACCACAGGACTGCTGCCGAGCCGAGCCGCTGCCCTGTGGATTGGGATGGAGGCGAGCGGGGCGCCGTGCTGGGAATAAAGTGACTTTGACCCAGGGCCCGGGGATGGGGATGTGGGCTGTGGGACCAGGCACTGGGAGCAGCATTGGGCATACTGTGGTGGGAAAGGTGGCTTACAGAGAAAAGAGGTGCAATTCCTGCCCTGAATGCCAGCCTTGAAGGGCCCGCACTGCCAGAGCATTGGCAAGGTTACCAGAGGAGTCAGAAGGTGAAACAAAAAGAGTTGATGAAGATGCATGAGGAGAGAAGACATTGACAACAGTACAGCAAAGACAGTTAAGCTGGAGCTGGAATAAGCAGATTCATCCTCCCTTGACATCATTTTTGTGGACTGCTCCCTCTCCTGGGGAAAACTTGACCAAAAAAAAAAAAAAAAATCCCAAGAAAAAAAAATCCCAACCCAAACCGTCCTCAAGGAAACAATGCTCTCCCAGAGCCCCTGCTTGCAGGTTCAAGTTGGAGAGAGCAAGGTGCAAGACCCCTGGGCCCTTCCCAGACAGGCTGTGTCCTGGTTGTGGGAGCCCGGGGTGGTGAAGCCAGCTGCGACCTCCATGCTTGTGCACAGCTAAGCCCTGCTCCAGCCTGCACAAACAACAGCAACACTTCTCCCTGCTTGGTGCTGCTTCCAAGCACCACTCAGACCATCCTCCACTCTCAAACATCTGGAGTTGTCTGGTGGCGCAACAGGCGAGGATCCAGGAAACAGTGCTTGCAAGCACTTTTCAGAGTGAATGCTGGAGTATAATTTCCTCTTTGCTGGGAATTGGGCAGAAATCACCACTTCCAGTCTTTAGTGCTGGCATGGACTGACAATTTTTAGCCACAGAAATAAATTTTAGAGTCTGTGAGTGAGGAAATGGAGGGACAACCTTGAAACATACTCTCATGGTGAGAAATATTCACCACTTATTTAATCTTTGCTGCTTTAGGATTCCAAAGTCCAGTTAAAATCTTTGCAGTGAAGCTAGCTCAGAAGATCTTGCAATAAGATTAGAACCAGCTGGTAAAAAATGACATATTACTGCAGCCAGTAAATACCCACATGAACCAGCCCTAGAGAGGTGAAAGGCTGTGCTGAGCTTAACAGCTCACAAGCATATACTGGCTGACACTGGTGTATGAGCAATGCCTCTTCCTCCTAAATACTTTCCCAGTTGATAAGCTCTGGTGTGGAAAACCAATGATTTAAATGCACATAATTAAAAATGAGAAAATAATTATTTCCATTTTACAGAGAGGGGGACAGCCTTGCCTGTAAACAGAAAGCAGTGACAGAGTGTAAAAAAACCCAACCAAACAGAAATACTTTCTGAAACCTTGGAGTTTGACCAAAGTCAACCACCTTGTCTTCTTGCACGTGCTACGACAGCTTTGTAGAACCTTTCATCCTAGTGTTGCAAGGATGTAAAAAAGCCTTGCTTGAGTCTTAATGATCTTTGAGAGTTATCATATGATACCACGTCAGGCAAGCACGCAGTCAGCAAAGGTCACAAGACACACAGCCATTCCTCTTGGCTTTACAGCTGCTTTCCACAGCCAAGACTCCTCCTTCTTACACCATTTTGAAGTCAAGTGCAGCAGCATTCCTGCCTGCCAAGCACTGGGGATCCCTGCCATAAGTCAGGCTCTGTAAGGGGCACATAAATTTTTGTGTCTACAGTTGCCAAAAAGAGAATCATAATGGGTTGGCAACATCTAATTAGTCTAAATGGATTCTTACTGGCTGCAACTGCATCTGCTTGGCAACATAAAAGAGGTGCAAGTCTCACTTGTGCAGATATGAAGGTTGGGGCAGGGGTGAAAGCTTTTCCAAAAGACAAAATCAAATGTAGGAAAGTAATTGTTGCCCTATATCTTCTACAATCTAAAAGAAAAAAAGAGAAGTGTTCTAAAAATTTTACTGTTCTAACTATGTGAGATACAGATACCTAATTCAAGGCTCAAACTACATACATAAAAGTGTGCCTAACTAGAAAAAGTCCTTGTCCTGAGACGCTTATAGCTTTATTGGACTTAAAGGCTTTATTAGGTGATGGGCAGGATCATCTCTGTTTTGCAGACAGATCACAGATCAGGAGCCAGACTTCAAATGCTTCAGTGATGTGTAAGGCAAGTCTAGTAAGGCCAGTCTGAAGGAAACACAGGAACAGAATTAAATATAAGGTGGGAAAGTTCAGGACTATAAAAAATAATAACCAATGCAATCCTCCCTGAAAATGCAGCCAAGGAGTCTTGATTCCAAGGCATTCAAACAAACTGTCTCCTTTCCCAGAGACTGCCCCTCTGCTGCTGGGAATGCAGCATGGAATGGCAGCACGGGATGGCTCAGACTCCATAGTACACAGTGCTGTGCTTGTCACCAACCCACTTCAATCACAGATCATGTGTGCAGACTGGGAGGGCTGCAGTGAGAGGGCAGATCGCCTTCTGCTTCCCCAGTCTGCTACTTCTGGCAGAGGCATTTGTCAGTAAGTTGCAGAAAAGCTCAGTTCTCAGGGCCCTTAACCTACTGATAACTATGACTACACAGTCACTGATTAAAAGCATCTAAATATGCTGTTTTGATAGATTTTATAAATTTGGTAGAGTCTCCTATCTCCTCACCTTCCTTTTTGTGAGTCAATTTGACTTTTTGGAGCACCCAACCTAAGCCAGACTTTCAGAGCAGATCAGCATTTGGGTATTGTTCTTTTTCTAAACAAGTAAAATTTTGATTCTGGGACCCAGTTCAAAGGTACACAAGCAGCTTATAATAGCCAACCAAGATTGCCTGCACCCCTGGCTGGATGTCCCAGTCAGTCACTCAGGGAATTCTTAAACCTCCACAGAAGGTCTTTTCTCTGCACTTGAACCAGTGTTTAGGAGATCAGTGCTATTTCAGTGTCACTGCTCTGTTCCCTTAAGGAACTAACTGCTAACTGTAATTCTGATCTCCTTCAAGACCATTGGGATATATGGTAGACTGTTGCTGCATTGTTCTGGGTAATTCTTGATCTAAAAAAAGGGATGGGCAAAAGTAAGAGTCTGTAGACTAAACCCCATGGTTTCTCTGAGAGCAGCAAGACAGGGCTGCAGAACAAAGAAAAACAGCCATTTAGTCTGGGTTCAAGGAAGGTCAGGTAGTGTTCAGCTGCATCTTTCATTTTTTGTCCTCATCCATAATCTTTATTAAGATTTCACAGAAATTATTCTACCAGGTCTGCTCAGATAATAAATACCTCCCTGTGTGTGGGAGAATAGCCAGTAAACCAAACATGAGAGAGTTCACTATTCCAGAAAGAGATGCTACCTAGATGGCCAGGATCTTCCTACTGCTGATAGCATGGAGGTGCAATCCCATAGCCAATACTAATTAAAAAATACTGCATAGCAAACGACAGGCAGCAGCCAACTTGCTCTCACTTGATTTTGGGAGCTGTCAGACCAGCCAACAACCCTTCCCCCTCAAGAACCCATACAGCATTCCTGAGGCAAGTGTTAATGCTGGATCTCGACCAAGAAAGAATTCCTATAGACTCAGGAGACGAAAGGAGGATGATACACTGCTTGCTTTTTTCCACCCTTCTCCTCATGCCCCACTGCTCCTGCACTTGTGGTGCCCCTTGCACAAGGACCTTTAACACAGTGACAAGTGGCTCCCAGCAGGATGCAAGGCACAGCAGCACACGCGGGCTGCCTGCCCTTGGCAGGAGTTGTTCTGACTAACAGAAACAGCAGAAACTCGAGAGACAGGCATGGAGAAGGCTGGAAAGTGCTGAAGGGGTAAATTCCTGGCAGAATGCAAAAGGATTAAAACCGGCAAGAGCACAGCAGCATTCAGCACCAAGTTACTCCCAAACTTGCCGAGCATGGCTGGTTGTTTTCTTCCCCCATCTAATGCTCAGATGCACTCCTGGGATGCCTCACAGTACAAAACAATAAATGGCCAAACAGCTTGCAACTAAGACACACTAGTCTCTTAACCGGGAGCAGGGCTGCATGGCTGAAAAGTCCCTCTCTTGGAATCGTAGTGCCACCTTGTGCTGGGAACGGTAAGAGTCAATGGATAAAAGAGCTTGTCCGGACCAGCGGAGAGAAAAGGGAGGAGAAGCCGTCGTTGGATCAAAGCTACATTAAGTGTTTTGGCTTTTGATCTTTCCTCTTGGTACAAACCAGCATCATTCCCAATATCCCGCTGTAGGGTAGAGTCCTTTTATGAGGGGACAGGTGGGCTACAGCGAGCACCTATTGCAGGTTTGCCCTGACCCCAGACAGCGGCTCCGAGTGACACCTCCACTGCAACCGTGCACAGATAGGTGCAGCTGGCAGATGTCAGCCTGTCCTTGGCACAGGCGAGTCCAGGGAGAAACACGGTTTCACCTCAGACAGGAAAATTTTGCTGAGTATTACTGACATCCTCTCTGGAGCCTGGTTTGCAACAGGTAAACCTGCAAGTAGTGCAGGTGTGGAAGATGAACCAGTAAAATGCAACAAGCATTTTACAGAGCAATTTCAAATGCAAAGTACTGCTATCCTAAACCAATGTGCAGGTGAGAGGAGCCAGCTGGCTTCCTTGGGAAATATAAAAGCAGGGTATGAATTTCTAATTTCTTTCTTTTTAAATTATTTGAGACTTTTCTCTAAATATAGGTAAAAATTCCTTCTGGTCAAATTTGAATTTCTGAAAATGTGGCCTTTTCTACACTGAGTTTTAGGGGAGCTTTAGCATAGTCAGCTTCATGGTTTTGTTTTTTAGTTTGTTCACAAAAGAGAGGTTATTACTTTGTAAAAAATTGTATTTTAAAGTCAGTCACAAAGATTTTGAACTGCTGTTGATCATTAAAGTTTTACCTTTTTACTTCAGGGAACATCTTTGCAAGTTGGCTGTGGAATTGCAATATTGCTTTGAATTTTATTCATTTCAGGGTTTCTTTACAAACTCAAAGGAGGAAAAGAAAAACATTTTGAAAAATATTTCTGTTGCAAGGTAGGAATTCTCTTGGAAAGAAATAGGGTGCAAGTATCCTGCCAAAGGGGCACGATAAATGAACACATGAGTATACTGACAGGGATGGGGCATCCACAACTTCTCTGGGCAACCCAATCCAGTGTCTCACAACCCTCACAGTGAACAATTTCTTCCTAACATCTTGCAGTTTATAGCCATTGTCCTTGTCCCTTGTCCTATCACTTGGGGAAAGTCCCTCTCGTGCCTTCCTGCAGGCCCCCTTTCAGTGCGGAGGGTGCTCTAAGGTCTCCGTGGGCCCTTCTCCAAGCTGAACAACCCCGTGTCTCTGAGCCTGTTCCAAGAGTCTCCCTCAGTCTCCAGCCTCATGCAGCACAGGGTGCTCCAGCCCTCTGACTATCTCTGTGCCCCGCCTCTGGACCTGTGTCTTTCCTGTGCTGAGCACTCCAGACCTGGACACAGCACTCCAGATGGGATCTTAAAACAGCACAGCAGAGGGTGAGAGTCACTCCCTCGACCTGCTGGCCACCTTTTACTAGATCTACTGGATCAATTCTGTTGTAGTGCGGCCAAACATGGGAATTACACAGAATCACAGAGTATTCCGAGATGGAAGGGACCCACAAGGATCATCAAGTCAAATTCTGAAACTAATGGGGAGTGAAGCAAAAAAAAAAAAAAGACTAAAAATCTAATTATGAAATAGAACTGACTTCTGATGAACATCCTACAGCACCAGTGGAAAAACCTATGGTTTGTTGGATCCATCAATAGCTCCATACTTGACTGAAACTCACTACCAAACACACAAATCTCTGCTTGCTAAGCTAAAGCCATTCCCAAGCTACAATTTCACTGGCTCTATATCTGCTTCAGCATTGAGATACCTGCACATGCAACAAGGAGTCCTTCAGCAACACCACTTGACCACCTAAGCTCCCGTGTCTGTGTCAGGAACTGTTCTGATCAGATTTCTTGTAAGGATGAATCCAAGCAAAATTACAGTTAAATCAAATGTAGATGCCTGGGAAGAAGTAATGGATTTCCTTTGTGGGGAGGAGTAACACTGAAACAACCTGTATACCTTGCAATAATAAAAACAGTTGTAAAATATTTGTAAACAAGGTATGTGAACTCAAGCACAACTGCCACAGAAGTTCCCTTGGTTGGCAAAAAGTGGGAGCTATAGCAGGCAAAAAAGAGCAATTGTTACTGTTGCTGCCATGAAGTGATGCTAAAGAACAGCAACCCACCATAACCTCCTTACTTTGTGAAATCAAGAGTTCAGAAGGGGCAACAGAGATTATGCCAGGCCATAGGTTGACTTAAAACCCAGCCCAAACAAGAGAATACTCATGAGGAGGGGGATTTAGGGAAAGGCATGATACTAGACAATACAATGTAAACTTTGCTGACTTTCGGTAGGTCTCATTCTGCACAGCTCCCAACCTTCAACCTTTCATTCTAAAAAGGGCAACCAACCATACAAATACAGGGAGTAAAGAAATTCTGCTTCTGAGTTGATTTTAAAGAAGGTAAACTGGCAGTATGAGGCAAAATGCACAAAAAGAAACCAGAAAAAAACCCCAGCCAACAGGAGACATGAACGTAATTTGGCTATGTGAGGGGTTGGCAGCATAACTGCAGGTGACAGGATGCTCCCAAATCTGCAGCCAGCCAGCCTGCCATTTTCATATGCCTGGGATGTTTCTTTTATAGCTGAACAACCCATCACATGTAACACACAACGAGCTGGCAAAGCCCATCTGTAATATGCTTCCTCCAGTCCTTCAACCTGCTAAAAGGTGCTGCGGTCACCTCAACCCTATACTCAGCTGTGGCATCTTTTCTTACCAGTATCCTGAGCAATGAGACATCAAGGCTAGACATGTTCCCTGACCATAGTCAAACTACTATGAGCTCCACAGTGCTTTGCAATCTGAACAAGAAACATGGCCAGATTGCCAGATTCTCCTACAGGTGAGAAACACACACCTTGCCCTGTTACTAAGGTCATGGAAACATTGAGATCCACCAATTCACATATAGATGATGAAAGAAAAAAGGCCACTTCCAGCATCATGGGAAGGGGGCACAACTGGGCTTGTGGAAGCCCTGCCTGCCTGCCCCACTTGGGGGAACACAGTTAATTGTTTTCAAGGTATCTGTAACACAAACATCCGTATAGCAGGACATGGTCATGGAAATGACTGGAGGTTTTGTTCCAGATTCTCTAACGTTCAATGAACAAGATCAATCCAGAGATTCCGATGCCCAGAGTTACTTGTACTTACCTTCACGCTAAAGGAAAAGGACAGCAGCTGTCATTAAGGGCCTGGCTGAACTATGAGTTAGGAGGATCATCCACTTCAGGAAAACAGCTTCTCCCTCTAAGGGAGGATTCACTTACAATTCCTTCTGTTTTATCATCTGCTCTCATTGCCTGATACTGGTTTAGCAAGCCCTAACCTTGCTCTCAAGTACACTGATCATAAATACCTACAATGGCAGGCACTGTTTATTTGCTGCATTGACCTCCTTTCCCTCACACGTTCAGGTGAATGACATTTCTGCAAACCAACCCCCCACTACACCTACCGAGGCTGCCAGAGGAGCACTGAGTATGGACCTGCAAGCAGAAGCAGCAGGGGCACAGAAGGGCTGCAGGTAAAAGTGTGCAGCCAGATTTCTGGTACAGCCAGAAATGCTTGTAGAGCATCCAGTGACAGATGGCTGTGAATTCTGGAGTAAAGAGCTGTATTACTGTCATTTGTCATCAGCTGTTTCCTGGATACTTCCAACTTTAAGGCAATCCCTTAATAACCCATCTCTCTCTCCTTTAACCTATTTTATGGTATAGTACAATTAAAGACCCCATAAGACAAGTCACCACAGCTGTGAGCATACTCACCAAAGCGTTTGTAAAGTCTTCCCGGAACTGAAGGCCAAGGTGTGACAGTATTAAGTCATGGACTGCACATACAGAGCCACCCACATTCTAAAAACATGCATACCCTGGCATGACACAAGGCCTTTCCCAGAGACTGACAAAGTTAAAAGTATCAGGCTCAATTCTACACTGAATTCTCTCCACTAATGCTTTCACCACTGATAACACAGTGGCCATATAACTGAATCTCTTGATCTTTAGGGCAGACAGACTTGGAAGTTGGGCTTGACATGAAAATCCTGAGCAGCCAACAGTGGATTCAGCTGACCCAACAGCACCTGTTTGAGGATGCAACTTGTGTTTCTACACACCTAGATACAAAAACTCAAAACCTTAATCCACAGTCAAGTAGAAACACAAATACCACAGACCAAAGCACTACACAGTTATGTCAACTCTGACATTTCAGACCTGTTTGAAAGAAATGGCTTAGAAAGCTGATTTATACATACAAACAATCCATTGTGTCCAGAAGTTTCCTAACATTCTTTTATTAAAAACCAAAGAGCCAAAGATCGCCCTGATGCTCTTCATTGTTATAAAGCAGACTCTGAAGTATTAAGTGAACTATGTATGAGCAAAGAACTCCAACTGATGCAGAGTTTAAAACTAGGTTTACAGTTTCCTATTTTATTGGCATGGATGTATTTCTAAACTTAAAAACCCTTCTGGCAAGTTATCTCAATTTCTTATGACAAAATTTCTCACAACACACAAATATTTACAACATATACATATTTTTTCATTCTTTTACAACTGGTTCTTAAAAGACAAACAATTCTTAGGTTACCACAGAACAAAAGCTGTGACTTAGTTGTTTTTAATTTGATAAAACTATCATAAGTTAAAGTGAATAGATTTTTCTTTAAATTCCTTGTAGCATTTTACAAGTGCAACAGAAAAATATGAAGAACCAATTTAGGATAGCTGCAGTTCATTGGATAAATGTTGCCCGTCGTAATCACATTATTTCACAGCAAATTCTTGAAAAAATAAGCACCAATCATTCTTGCAAAGAACAATTTTATCTAAAAGTATTGAAAAGTGTTAAATACAAGGTGTTTAATTTACGTAACAAGCAATAAATACACCATATCCAAACTTTATTCTGCATACTGCTACCCTTGTACATATAATGTACTAAAAAGTCAGCAAATTGTCCTTTTCATATTTTTTTTCTCTTTTTTTAAAGAAATCAATTTGACTTCCAACCAACGGTTTGCTACTATAACAAAGGCCACAAACAGTACGTCTGGGACAGCATACAGTGTTAAAACTGACAAACTCCAAGGGGGAAAAACCATCTAGCAAATAAATCGGAAAGCTGTAGATCATTGCTGGTGATGTTAACATATACTAGAAAACCTTAATATGCTGCTACTATGATTTTGTAAATTGTTTAGTCAAATATTGTAAGAGCAAACTAACGCTCCTACTGATCAAAAATAATTCTGTAGCCACACTGTATTCTCATTGTCCTGCATGGAAAGATCTGATGCAATTTCGTAACTTTGCTTGAGCCTTTATTTTACAACAGAGCATTACCTCTAACTCGGAATTGCACATAAGAAGGCTATTAAAAAGTACAATAAAAATCTGCACAAATCAGACTTAAGAAGAGTCAGTATGCTGTACACTTTCTACAATATTACGTTGATAGGTGAATAAAGAAGTGCTGCCACTAAGTTTTTCAGAAAGTTCTTTAGTTGAGGAATAATCAAATGGAATTTTTGTTGGATTTTTTTTTTAATTTTTTTTTTTTTTTTTTTTTTTTTTTTTTTAGAAATGACATCCAGGTCAGTTTAAGACCTATAAGCTTATGCATTGAGCCTTAAAGACTGATCTTCTCTCCTCCTGGAAGAAATATCAATATCTATTGAATCCTTGCCAACAATAAGCCTTAATCTCTTCGCTGGAGGAAGAGGAATAAAGTCATCAAATTCATCATCATAGTCATCTTCCTCTTCATCATCCTCTTCTGATGAAGATTCATCTGCTGTTTCCTCTTCATAGTGACCATAATCATCTACTTCCATTCTCGACTCCAAAAGGGAAAGAGTTTCACTACAACACACACCATTTTCATGAAGGTCCTCTGGGTATGTCCCTCTGTTTTCATCCTCTCGTTTTAGCTGTATTTTTAGTTTTGTTGAACTATTGCCTGATCCTGAGTTAAACCCATTATTTAGCTTTGCTACATATAAATTATTATCTTTTTCATGGTCTTTACTTAATTTTATGCTTATTTTTGAAGAATTCATTCCATCACTCTCTTGATCATTTGCCTTGCTACTGCTATCATGGCGCCTACGAAGAGTCAGTTTAGGGATCCCAGAGCTATTTTCAAGGATAAGTTGTGCATCATACCTCGTGATTCGTCTTTTCTTTTTACTTTTTGCAGTTCTAAAGCTGTCTTTTGCTTTAAAATTGTCAGTTGTTACAGAGCAGCCACCAGATCCAGGGATACAGTCTTTAAAGCCAACAGGTGTGTCCACCACATTATTCCTCTCTTCAAGTTCTGAACGAGAACTAATTAAATCTGGTACTTCATCCTTCACAGGTGTATTGTGCATAGTATCAGTTTCCTCTGTTTTTGAAGATGGTTTCACAAGCTTTCCTTGTCGAGATTTCTTTTTTGATGTGCCTGCATCACTTTTCTGGCACCGACCCTCCCCTTTATGTGACGGTCCATGAGCCACGCTGCTGTCATTTAACGCACGAGACTGCTGCTCTGCAATGTCCGATTGTGTTCCAGTCAAGTTACTCTTATAGCTATCCAACGTATTTGGTTCAAGCTTTGTGTCAGAGGTCTCCTTCAAACTCATCCTTGTTCTCATCGACCTCCTCGTGATGTATGTGCAGGGTGCAATATCACCATGCTCGTAAGCACCTTTCACAGAATTCAGTTTATGTTCTCTCGCTGCATGCCTCGTTAAGCATCCGCTAGAGACTGCAACTTTGACTGGTCCCTCCAATTCTTTATCCTTTTTAATGGGCAAGTTTTTATATAAAACTACTTTAGGCTCTTTGAGAACTAAATTTCCCATTTCAAGCTTTCGAGAAGCATTCTTTTGCTCTGGCCTTTTGCACTGATTTCTCAACTTTATCTTTGAAAGTAAAGGCTTTGCAGGCTTTTTCAGTCTCTTTGGTACCCTGGAATTATTTAAATGAGTTAGTTTAGATGAGGTAGAATTTGATGATGCTGGAATTCTTGATATAGACTGTCTGGTTAATGTTCTATTTTTGCTGTTCTTTTTTACGCCAATTGAAGATTTTCTGTTAGCTGAAAAAAAAAAACAAAACACTTTTGTTATGACACTGCTATATCCTGAATTTCTCACTCCCAAATACTGCAGTTGCTTCATTTATTTGGGGCACTTCAAAAAAATCCATGAGACAGGATGTAGTAAGAAACGAGACTGCTTAACTTGCAACTCAACACATTAAAGGAATTGCCTAACAGGCCACAAGTACATCAACATTTCCAGGTACACTTACCCTCACTATGCCTAGTATACCAAGCTATGTTTTTACTGAATGTCTTCTTCTACCAATTAAAAAAAAAAAAATCTATCTGACATTATCCACAGCTTTTGCTGAGTATTATTATGATCTAATATTATGTCCAGGATTTTTTTTTCATGGAGAAGGAGGAAAAAACCCCAAGCACCTTTATCTAATGGCTTCAGTTTCAGATGAAACTACTGCCTACTGTGGTAAGCAAAGGAGTTTGCTCAGCAGAGGTGCAACTCTAAATACTGGTCATTAGAGACTATAAAACGATTTGGAGACATCTTTTAGGTTTTCTTTTTTCTATTAGTTGGTTGGGTTCTTATGTTTCATTACTATGTTTTGTTTTTTAGTATCACAGCAGCAAACAGGAAACAGATGGAACTGCAGTATTTTACATAGCTCCAGACCTGTTTACCACTTAAATCAAAGTTCAAATTATTTGTATTTTGCCCATACTGACGTTGGTGGAGGTGGGGAAGTGGGGAAAGCAAATAAATCATACTCACTACTTCATGGAGAGAAGTCTTGCAGGAAGATTACAAACAAAAATCCCTTCCAATTTCTTCTGAAATCACTAACTGTGCACTTTCATTGCACAAGAGGTGCCTGAACTATCAATTCTGGATGTGGAAAGGGAAGAGCTGCCCAATTTAAAAGACCTCTAAAGGAAACAACTATTTGTTTAATAATATCTACTTAGAGTATTTATTTAAAAATTTATTTCCTAAGAATTCAAACTATATAAGTTTTCTTTCCTAAACCATACTACTGCCTGCAGCATTTTACTGTATTTTGAAATACAGAAATTATTGGCAGGACTTTAACTGACATGCTTATAAATATTTGCTTTTGATATTAAAAAAAAAAAAAAAAAGAAAAAGAAAACAAAAGAAGAACATACCACCTATTGTTCTTCAAACACTTGCAGAAAACCATGAATTTGCTGTTTAAATTGCCTTCAGATTCCTGAATAAATTAGCTTTAACGACCAGTATGTGAGAACCATCTCAGCACTAAGAGAGGAGTTCCATGACTGTGAAAGTTTTCCGTGTTTTTGTGAAGCCTTTAATGACTCCAAGCTCTTCCCCTTACTTACTTGCATTACCTTTTTCCTGAGTGGTATCTGCATCAGTGTTAGAGCTGACGGACTGGCTGTCTGAATTCTTGCTGCTGTCACCCAACTTTTTAAGTCTGTTCAATCGCTTGTCTGTTTCTCTCAGTCCATATTTACTGTTAATCACAGGAGTAGGTGCTGGCAATCCCACTCTTGATTTAAAAGCACCAGTTCCACGTCTACAAATAAAAGGAGGACACAAGGTATCAATAAATCTTAATGTAAACCTAGAGCTTTGTTTCATATACAGTAGTTTGGATCCCAGGTGTATCTGGATCAATGATACCAATAGTCACAGAAACTTGTTAACATTTTGTGGGCTGTTTTGTCTTCTGCCTGTCCTCTTGGGTGCCTAAATGTCTCAGCTGGCCAGCAAGAACAGCAGGATCACCTAGGAAGAGTACATGGACATATGCAGAGAGATGCAAATCTTCCTGGTGATGACTTCTGGAGGTTTGAAAGAAATTGTACTGGGCCAAATCTCCACTGCTCCAAACATACCCACAGATCCTTAAATCCCAGCATTTTAACATTGCAAATTAACACTCTTCACAGCATAGTTAAAATTGAGACATTTAAATACAATTTTTTTTTGTGATGTAAAAAGTGACTGTTGCCTCATCGATCTTGAAACAAGCAAAAAATGAGTCCTTATTAACTACCTCCGAAATAAAATCTTATATCTTTGACTGCCTCTACCACACCTTTGTAACCGAAAAGCATATTACTAAAGTTAGAATCACCCAAATGTTAGCTTAACAAAGTAACATAGTCATGTATCTAAAATATAAAAACAACAAGTTAATGAAAATGGTCAGACGTATAAAACTAGCTGTCCTGAATAAGAAAATATGCCCATATTACATTGAAATCAATGATCAAAAGAACTTGAGAAAAACCCCACATTGCTCCATGTAACAAGGGAAGAACAATTTTGGTGCTTATTTATTCAACCCTTTACAGTCTCCAGGACTGAAGTACATTTTTACTAGCAGCTCTCAAGATAAAGTCTGAGATTGCACCCTTCACTTGGAACGACCTACCAACATCAAATGAGTTTGGAGGTCCACACCAGAGCATTTTCCCTTTAATTTCAAGATTTGTTAGTGACCAAAGTAGCCAATAAAAATGAAAGTAGGATTATTAAACTATTTATACGCAGGCGTACTAAGCTATTTCCTAATATGAGCAATATTTTGTCCTTTATAAGGTTTTTCTTCCTACAGTTAGATCAAACAGAAGTGAGTTCTCTGCAGCTCCTTTTAGAACTGAGTGAAGCTCTCAATGAGAGCTCTCAGTGATGCTGAGCCTCTCTGCTCACAGTGAGCAGAAGTTTCAACATGGCAAAAACCAACTATGGAATTATTTCACCTGATTTTGTGAAGAAACCAGGTTGGAACAGCACATGCAAAAAACAAATACTGAGTGATGGACAGACAGAAGCAAATACTGTCCAAACCGGTAGATATTTACAAATATACAAACCCCCAAGTTCTAACAACACTGGGTGAAAAACTACTTTGCCCATTGCCAACAGAAGAGAACTTCAGGTCCACAAATAAAATGTTACTGGAATTTGCTTTATAAAGTGCAAAGAGCAAAAGTTGGGGATCAGTTCACAATGGTCTTGTAGAAGCTGTAACTGCTTTTCCTTCCAATTCTACTTTATTCAGTGCAAGTATTATTAAGAATTTACACCCCTGCTTTGTTCTGTCTCATTTTAGGCTTATCTCCAGAACACAGAATCAAAAGATTAAGAGAACAGAGTTTTCAGGAATCACCACCATTCTGCAGCAACGCAGAAAAAGTCATTATAGCAAATAGGTAGGAAGCAATTATTTTGTGTCCAAAAATCTGAGTGCTCATAATAAAGGACTTTCAGTTTCACAAAACAGATCATGAATATGCCCAATTTAATTTGAAAGCTATTTACATCAATGCATACCTTTCACAGGTGTAACATTCGCAGTATTCATTATTTTCTCCAAAAAACCCATCTCCGTAGTAACAAGAGATTTCTTCTCCAGGTTCAATATCTCTTAGAGCTTTCACACATGCTGTATCTCTGCCCGTTGATACAAACTGGAGAAGAAGATGATAGGAAGGGAAAAAAAAAAGGTTAATCATTAAGGCTGCAGTCTCTGAGTAAGAAATAAAACAGTTGAGGGAGAAAAGTTGGAAGGACAAAGAAATAAAAAGTGAGGTACTTTATTAATTTATTAATAATTTCTTGCTTACCTTACAGTTAGGTCTGCAATCTGAAAAAGGTCCAAAAGATAAAGTCAATTAACTGTGGATAAGACCTGAAACATGAATAGTTGTAGATATCTAAAGTAAGGATTCACTTTGACTTCAATGACTGCAGAATCTCAACTAAATACTGGGAGTTAAGTTAGTACTGCACAAAGCCATACATCAAAAGATTCCTGCTTTGCTATAGCTGCGTTTCTGAGCTCTTCCCTATGCTATCACAAATGTGCAGTTTGCCTCCTCTTTAAGGTAAACAGGACCATCTTCATCTTAAATCCTATCTGCTCTTCCTCTGCCACACAAATGCAACACAATCAGCTAAGCTTCTGGTGCAAGAAGTTAAACAGCCATAAGAAGTTCACCAAATAAAGATGTTACTGTTGATTGAGTTCACAAAGAATTCAAGGTAACCCACAATATGCTCCACTAATTTAGCTGCCAGTTCCAAAGTCTCTTTCAAGGAAGAAGGCATTGCTTCCTAGAGCTTCTCTGAGTTTCACAGCTGATCAGCTCTGCTAGGAAAATCCCAGTATGATTCTGTCCTACAGTAATACAGTATGGCAGATTCAGACATTTTTCTCCAAGTTCCTGTGCTGTTTGGCTCACATACAACACCTGAATTTCTTACGCCCTTCAACATGCTTCCTATACTTACTACTCACCATGATTGATAAATGCAGCAGGACCAAGCCACAGTTGTGCACAGTTTTTTCTTGTGGAATACATGACGCTGAAGTCATTTTCCCCATGTCTCAGCAGCATGTTTTCTTCCATTTCTGATAGTTCAGCAATACAGCCCACAAGTAATTCTATTTTATCATTTCGTTTCCTTTAATGTAAAAAGAGTAGCAGAAATAAGACTACATGTGCCAAAATTACAAAATAATTTCACAGAAAGAAAAGCTATTATAGAATCAATTACATCAAATCTGACGTCAGAAACAATTACCACCATTGTTTCTACAATTTCCTGAGACTGCAGGCAAGAAATTGCAAGAGTTGATTACTTCAGCTTCTGCAATTGTTAAAACCAAAAGCAAGATCTTTTCATTTGTGTATGCTCCCTCCCCATCACTACTTGAGAAATTTTGACTTCCTCCAGCTGCTCTTGCTTGTGTTTCCTAAACTTCTTCCTGTGGCCAGGAAAACTCAGCATAATGAAAATGCTTAGAGCTCCATGGCTTTTCAAATGGGGCCCAGTAATGACTGTAAAAGACTGAAATTCAAGCAAGATGTTTTCCTCTCTCATGAGTAGTTCTTCAGCATGAAGCTGGTCCTTGAAACAGAGCAAGGAGGGGAAATTACACCTACAAAAATCAACAAAACCACAAAGCCTTTGTGTGTAGACAGCCAACATGCCATCATGACTAGAGTAGTGCAGGGGCACTGAATGCTCAGCCTGGTAGAAGCAGAGAGTTTCCATTTTCTTGCATGGGCGTTGCTTCCACTGCTCTTCAGAGTGGCCATGCCACATTTTGGCCAGATTACTCTGACAGAGATGAACGTGGAGATACTAAAGGTACGTGAAGTACACAAACTAGAAATGAAGCCTTTTAAGCGCAAACTTCTCCTTTGACAGAGAGGGCTGAGAACTTTTGAGTATCGACAGGTTTCCAGATATCAGCAGGGTAAGATGCAGCCCTCCTGTCTTGCTCACTTCTCAGGCTACTCTAGATTTTGAGTATGAAAAGTTAATCTATTTCCAACACATCTACGTGCAAAGCTTCTACCCCAAAGAATCAGCCAAGGGGTAAATTCAAACACCACCAAAACAAAACAAACAAACCCAAACCCAACCAACCAAAAAATACAAAACAAACACCCCCCCACAAAACACCCAAAAATCCAAATAAAAAGCAAAGAAACAAACCAACCAACAAACCCCCCAAAAACCCAAACAAATGAAAAACCCCAAAATAACAAAAACAAAACCAAAAAACCCAGAAAACAAACCAAAAAAACCACCCTATCAGTATTTTCTGGGTTGTATCATGATTGTAGAACTTTCAGCTCTGGTCATGAAGAGCTGGAATCTGCCCTCAGCCTTTTTAAAGTTTCCTCTACAACACGTGGAGGTTGTGTTGCCACCAGCAGGGTGTCCAGGCACTCAATCCCAGTGTGAACAGAACCACATTTCCTCGCCTCAGGTGTGCTGGTACAAAAGGATACTGCCACAAAGCAAAGCTCATACAATTGGTGTCTACATTTGAATTAAATTTAAAATCTGAATTAAGCGAGAATCTGCTGATGCTGCCACACACTTCTAATGAAACTCAGATGTGCCAAAATGAGATGAGGAAATATACTACGGCTCCAGCCTTGTGTTTCCAGGAGAGATTTATCTTGCACAATCAAAATATGCAAATCATACTAATTTAAAAAGGCAAAAACTCACTTCCCCCACAATTATTTGCTGTGTAACAAATTTCATAATGTCACGTTTCTCATGGAAGGCTAACAACTCTTGAGTAGAGAAAATTATCTGACTGAAAATAAGATTAAAAAAAAAAAAGTAAAATAAACACTACATGTATAAACCCAAATACACAAAGGAGTATCTTCCAGAGGCATGGATCCTGTATTAAGTACTTAGCAAAAACAGAGAGAAAATTCAATTTGCAATTAGCAATACAAAATGATCTATTTCACTAATGGCAGTTTTAATTCTAAATAACACATTTAAATGTATTTTTATAGAATCTTTAAAATAATTGACAGAAAAAGAATGCAACAGTAAACTATATTTCTTACCATTCTTTTGTTGCAACGATTTTGGCTCCATTTTGCTCAGAAGAATACCGATTACAAGGCAGTATCTCAAACCCACTGTCAGTTGCAAACATTCGTAAATAAATAAATACCTGCAATGAAAAAATCCAGTACTTGTCTGTTACACACAAAACAAAAGCAGTGAGGAACTTCTTATATAAATAATGAAAGTGAACTGTACAAAACCAAACACAAAATGGATACTGGAGTGGAATACTGTCTGCTGAAATACATTTCTATATGTTTTATAATGTTTCTATATATTTAAGCTACACATATTATGTTGATCTTATTTCTTCACAGTAACTTGCAGGAATCCTCACACAGGTAATGTGATTTTCCAGAGTTTAAGGAAACTAAAGGTACCTGGAATGGTACAAAATTGGTACAACTAATGAAAATGGATAATTTTTTTCTTAAAATCACTGAATAGCTGTATTCAAGAAACGTCATATCTTTAAGAGCCACTGAGACCTAATAATCTATAGGAATCCATTTTATTATTATTACGATTATTAAGTTCTGAAATAAATCTATTACTTCCACAACAAACCTAGATGCTGAATTCAGGGACTGTTTAATCATTTTCTTTAGTTAAGGTATGATTGTGTTACTCTGAAACACTTTAACAAAGCAGAACATTTTCAGCTAACTCTTTCTTGCATTACTAGATTTGGTGCATTTTAAAGAAGGCCGAATTCCTTTTGGTTGTACCTGGAAAAAAGAAACTCATTCCTGAAGAAGTGCCTTTTTTTTGTTAAGTAAACAATACTATGATTTTTTTGCTTTGAACTTTGAGAATAAAAAATCTTTATACTACATATAAAATGGATTTGGGGAATGGGAAGTGGAAGAGGAGTAACACTCCCAAAGAAAGGCCCTATATCCACAACAACTGGGGTATTTTGAGGTAACAAGGCTAGTCCCTTTTCCTTTATCTTCCTTTGTCACCCAATTTGATTTAAAACAACTATAAGTAAAAAAAAACTAAAACACACCCCCCAAACAAAAACCCCAACCAAACCACAATATAAACAAATGATGAAGGGGGAAAAAAACTCCTTTCTTTCTACACTCTATTAATAAAAGGCAATGCAAGTTAACCAAAAAAAAAAAAAAAAAAAAAAAAAAAGAAAAAAAAAGAGGGTGTGTCTAGTTAGGCTTTAAAAAACAAAGGAAGTTTCTCTTAAAAAAAAACAACATATAACAAAGCACTTTATTGCTTTACTATTGCTTCATTCTTAAGAAATTTTTTACGTTTTCTTTGCCTTTCAACCATCTGAAAAAGCACATTAATTACAAATACACCTACATGTTCCTTGAACAACCTTTCCTGCATTTTGTTCTTGTTAAGAAAATAGTGCCGGGCCCAGTCACCTGACGTCAAGGACTTGAAGGCTTTTTCTAAGTGCTCATCTTTCTTAAAACGTTCAATCACCTCTTTGAGTTCTTCTTGCCTTCCTTTAATAGGTCGAAATCTGAAATTAAAAAATAAAGCTATTCTAGTCCACCATCAGTTACTCACAGCACACAGTTCATTTGCTACCCATATAAATGTTTAACTCCCTGCATAAAGATATTGAGCAACTTTTGCCAAACCGAAAGCCTTTTTATACTGATAAATTCACTATGTGGGTTTATGTGGATTGCAAACTTAACATGTGCATTCATATAAAACACAGCTCTTAATGACAACACAAGAAGTATCTACAAACACTAGCACACAGCAGAGATGCTACATCTGTGGAAGACTGAGGTTCCACAAGTTAGTGCAACCGTAAGAATTTTTCCCCCCAGAGAGGAAATCTTTGGCATGTAAATAAGCAAACAAACACCTGTACATTAGCAGAGAATTCTGCTTTCTTCCCAAACTTTGAGATTTAAGAAAAGCTACCCTTCGTATCTTCAGTGGAAAAAGTAACAGAAAAACCTGCATGACTGCCAGAAGTGGAAGCTCCATTTTGAGCTGCAAAACCACCAAGAGAAAACAGCACTTAAGTCAAGGGATTTTGCCAAATCTCTATAAACTGCCTTTGACTGAGCACATACCCATATATGCTCTGCTTTGGTGAAGAGGTGGGGTGTGTGTATTCTTACACGTATGCCACACCCCAGGGGACTCTTCACAAAGATAAAAATTTCCCGGGATCATGAGAAAGTTTTCTGCAGCTCTTTTTACAACTCGTATGTTTTGCTTACAGAGCATGTGACAAAAGTACTAAACAAACTAAAAGTTTTGGGGAAATGTGCAAGAGAGTAAGTCTCGTTACTTGTTGCTGGAAGTGCATTACTATGCTGATTTCATTTCTTTTACTTCTGTAATGAAATCTGTATTTCATTACAAAAGTAAACAAGGGGGGAAAAAAATTCTTGAAGTTGATGGGAGGAAACCTCATTCAACTTCCTCACTGATACCCTATTTTTTAAGTTGCCACATGAACTGGCTTATTTATTGTCACCTTAGAACACAGAACGTTGCAAGTAACTTCTTTTAAATGACCACATAAGATTTGCTTCTTCCATGAAACTTGTATAAAGGAAACCTCCTGATTTTGTTTCACTTTGTAAAATGCTAAGAGTCTAATCAGAAATAAGTAACAACCATGAGGACTCAGTCTCCTTCCTTAGAAGGAAGATGCTGTATTTATGCTCCTGATACAATGAAGACACATCTCCTAAGAGCGCAATCACTTTCAGCAGGTTTGCAGTGTTCCATGCTACTGCTTTTATAAATCTCTCAGATCTCCAAAAACTTCCTTGTGACATGGTAACTAAGCACCCTTTTAGACCTTTCTGAATCCAGCAAAATTTATCAGCATAAACCTGTGGGCTTTCAGGGGACATGGCTTAGTAAGGAGCTCTGAGCAGACATCAGGTTCAGTTGTCTTCTGGCTAGGATATGAATTCGAACAAGACAGCAGGAGTCAGTCAAAAAACAGATGCCTGCTTACAACTGTAGCACACACCATGACACAAAGTTTCAAATAAAGTTCTTTGTTAAAGAATAGACTGGTATCATCATCCCAAAAAGCTAACTACCTAACAAACTGATGAGACCTTATCTTACAAGAAACCTCCGCATAGACTAGAGATGAACAATCATTATTTTTGTTCTGCAGCACACTGAAGTCTTCCTCAACTTGCCAGTCACACATCGAATATCTCTGCTCTCCCAAAACCAGAAAGACTTTGCCTAGATTTGATAGTCATAAATCACAGAGCTTCCTCATACATGAAGGGAATTTAAATCACGTAGCCTGAGCTGAACCTGACTAGTTTCAGAACATGACTTGCACTCACTTTCAATCTCAAGCAGAAAAAACTTTCCCAGCAAGGAGCCAGTTGCATTTACACCAGGAGTAGAGAGCTCATCAATGTGCACAAATGAAAGAGTAGTATCTTACTTAGACCTCTATCTGCAAACATTACAGGAGGGAAAAACCCACAGGATTTACAGATCAAATTGGTCTTCAGCTATGTCTGGTCTTGCTGGGCTACATGAGTGACTGCCCTCTCCCTTACACTGTACTTTACATGTAGAAATCCACCATTTTTTATCTAAGTGACCTGCAGGAGCAAAGATGAGTGGAAAAGCCATCACATTTGAAACTGCATTAGCACCTGAGACAGGCAATGTATGTGCTGAGAGACATCATCATACTTACTCATCATCAAGAAACTTGGTCTAGGCTAGCTAAAGAAAGCAGCATCCCAACTGAACCACCAGCGTAGAAAAGAAATACAGAAAAAAGAAGGGGGCAGATGCTAAGCTTAACGGTGGCTCTCAAGACCTACAGAAAAAGAATCAACACCCTACATTTTCTAGCAATTCAAAGCACATCTTACCACCCCAAGTGCTCATACTTTAGGTCTTTCACAACACATTCATCTCAGAGGCTGACTCGATGTCTACCTGACCAGCTACCTTAGGTAGCCTGGAACCTGACCCCAACCTTTGAAAGTCACTGGCACACCTCCATGCATCATATTCAGCAGGTGTCTCTACAGATTTTTGTCTCAGGCACCACACTGCTGGTGGAATTCATTTAAGGGATTAGCAGAAAGTTTTGTAACACCATTCCTACCAAGTAAAATAGTTATAGAGTGTGCCCAAGCCCTGCAAAGGCCAAAAAGATGGCTGGAAACAAGAAAGGGATGAAGAGACTGTAAAACCCCCAAGACATTGCAAGGTCAGATAAATGCTGGACTGCATGGTAGGCATTTCAAACAGGAGCTGGGTTTTTCAAAGAACATGACACTCTGCACCCAGGGGTTCAAAAATTAATTCCAAGGACTTTCTGCAGCACTTCTATCAAAATGCTGTTCTTACATAGTGACAAGACAGAGATAATGAGAAAAGATAAACAGGAATCCAAATAAGCAAGAAGTGCATGGAAAGATGCTGGAAACCAACATTATGTTCAACATTTCACTCCAAGGGCTCCCAAACAGATGAAACGTTGTGCACCCTGAGCCTAAGTCAGAAGGCTGTTCACAGTTCAACAGCACATGTAAATTGCACTGAGAGCATATGAAGTTTGTAAGCAAATTCAAAATACTACAGTCCAGACTCCTCACGAAAGCTTTAGTGTATCTCCATATATACTTTATAAGGTACCTTCTCATTTGAAAAGAACTGAAGAAGCCAAGAAAGCCTAGAAGTCCAATGTTCCTTAAGAATTTGGGTTGGCTGATAGATACTTCACTTCTCCCAGGTGTATAATTAATTAGTTTATTCATTAGTATTTTGCAACCAAAATACCAATTGATTTTGAGAAGCAACCTTGCATCCTACCCTTTTGGTGTTACAGGGTTTCCACATGACATCAAAAAAAACCCCCAAAACCTACACATCTGCTAGAAGAGTTTACACAACTCTTTCTGAATTCCACCATGAAGAGAGCCTGAAAAGGCCCCACAGCCAAATGTATACATAAAAAATGAGCCAAAGAAAATGGCTTTTAAGTATCAGTAAAACAAGAGACTAGTTCAAAGAAGAGACATAGAAAGAGCACAAGGAAACCAACAGAACAAACCAGCCAACCCAGTCTCTGAAAAAAAGGCAATTAAAACCAGAATTATTTATCAGACTTCTGGTTTCTTCCTCTGAACAGTTACCTTTATTAAATTCCATCATGGAACCAAACAAGACACTTTGGAATTTGAATCTGCTCACAGGTACAGACTCCTTGAGCCACCCTGTGAGCAGCTTCACAGGTTAGGTCTCATGGGACATGAAGCCTGCTGCAAGACAGTCAGGTGTTAAAAGTGAGCTAAGAATAAAAACCTCTGCTATGACAAGTGTCTTTAAAGAAAAAAATATCAGCCCTTTTTCCTGACAACCTGCAGAACAGAAACTTTTCACACTTTCCTAGAAAATATTTATTTTTTCCTAGTCAACAAGATCTGATAAAGCTGTGGCTTATTGCAGTTTCAAAATCAGGTAGAAGATGATCTCATCCCAATCAAGGGCAAACTGACATGGTCTCAATAAGGAAGATGTAGGAAAATGGCTTGGGGAAGGAAAGCTCTTTCTCTCTCAAGTTTCTCTTACCTCAGGAGTACTTAAAGACTCTTGGAACTCCAAGGTATAAAGCCAAAGGTCAGTGAGATGCTTGCCTATAAAGGAAGTTAAAGGAGAGTTTCTGGTAAGTTCAGAAGCACAGTACCTTGCTCAGTCTCAGTCACTGAGAGCAGTGAGTTTGAATAAAAAGGATAAATTGATCCTGCAAGAGATCCAGTATGGAACTCCACGCAGCATACCAGTGCACGATAAAGAGTTTTACTTCCAAACTTTGTTTCTCAGCTTCTGACTAGGGAACATCAAGAAGAGTGAATTTATCAAAACCGTATCAACCCATTAGCCTTTTAACAACAGGCACCTTGTCTGAATGGTATTTCTACTTAAGCAGCTCTGGAAAATAGCAAGTTTATGTTCACCTAGTAACCAGAGATTGAGCACAGAAACTAAAACCACAAGCCTGTTAAGCACTCAAGACAGCAGAACAAGAGCTGAAAAATCCTCTATTTAAAAGAAGCATAAACAACTTATTTAATTAACATACATTTTGGCTTCCTCCCTGCCCAACCCTGTAGTGCGAGTATTTTTTCCTCAAAGCTAGTTATACAAGTTATGATCAACTTGTTCTGCCATTTATTGCCAGTGTTTTCATACAGAAAAAAAACCTCATGCTCTTTAAAGGCTGAATCTCAAAACAGCACTTTTAATAAAGAAAGTAATCCAAATTACTCAAATTTCTTGAACTGACACTAAATACACACCAGTGTGGTCAAAACTCCAATACAGTCGAGAACAGAAATAAAGAAAATTCTAAGACACAATTTCATTCTCCTTAATATGGTTAGCAAAGAAGTACTTTATAAAAATAAGTATGAGGGACACAAGAAACCCCCCAAACTAACAACCTAACACTGTCCTCTAATCCTATTCTGACACTCCACATGGTAAATTTAACTTAGCAGTTAACATGACCACTGGATGCAAGCCACTCCATGTTTTGAAGATGTAACAGTTTTTGTTGAAGCTTATTTCTTACAAATAAGAAAACTGTGAAAGTAAGGTGGTGGGTGTTGGTTTGAGGGGCAGGGCATGGTTGTTTAGGGTGGTTCTTTGCTTGTGATTTTTTAAAAAATCCAAAACATTAGAGAACAGTAAAACAGTTGATTCCCATATAATCACTGTGTGATTTATACACAGTAAAGGAAACAACCAGGAGTAAGATAAAGGACTTTACTGAATTAAGCTATCAGTAAAATGAATCTAGAAAAAATGGAAAAATCAGATTTTATGCAAAAGTCAAACAAAACAATTTTGTAAAGTACACAGACACTGAGGTCTGAAGACTGTAAAAACTTCACTTTGAAACAGGTTATCACTACAGAAGAGTTGTGTGCCCCTAATCCAGTATCTCCATAGCACCACAACATTGAAGCTGAACTGTATGGCCACATAATCCTATTTAGCAGAACCCACACCACTTTTTTCAGCCCCCAGACATCACTCAAGATGAATACTGAACCCTTTAATTACTATGTTGAAATGAGCTAAAGAACGCAGAGGAGATTCAGCACAGGCTCATAAAAGCAATGATATGGAACTGCTTTGTGCTTTTGGTCTCTATAGCCTAGTGGTGACTCTAAGGGATGAAGAGTGATGTACCCTGTCAAGTTCAGTCACCTGAGTCCGTGACTGCTGTTGAGGCAGTGTTGAGAGAAGCAGCTTCCTGTACATCATCCCCAAGCAGTTAACGTTTCCAATAGAAAACGTGGAAGTTCTTAAAGTTTGGTCCTTTAGTCCCACATCATCAGACAAAATCATCCACATCACACACCTGTTGGTAACTTCACTAAAAGTAGCAAACAGACCGCAACATATCTGACTTCCTAAACCACGTGCAAATTTAGAGACACATTGGAAGTGCTCTCAGTATTCCCTAGCGTGATGCTGGTGCTTTAGGGAACCAGGAAACAACACTGACTGGTAACAGCACCAATATGATTGGGAGTCTGGCTTAAGGTTTAAACAGTAACACCTCTGTATGTGAGATAGTATAAAGAGCAGATTAGCCACTAAGGCACCTAACTTCAAGATTCAGTGCTCAGTCTAGGGGAAAGCATCCAGAAAGAAGAGATGGTACGACAGACAAGAACTCACTTGGCATTTTACAAGTGTCAGTTTTACCCTCTAGTATTTATCAACCTTCAAATTGGGAAGTGTAGCTTGCAAAAATGAGTTTTGTTTTTACCACAACAAACAAACAAAGGCTGATGTAACAGAATTTGTACACGAAGCAACAAAACCTCTCAGAAGAGAGATACTTGACAAGAACATACTTTCCAAGACACGGGAAAGTACCTTTTAAAAAATCTTTTATTAACTGCTAAGCTGCCATTCTGTTGAGGTAAGAGCTATGAATTTGATGCAAGAATGACAACTGGGCCTGTAAAGAGGGTTGGAAGCTCTGAAAACAACCTGCTTTCTCTTGGAAATCCAAGAGGATGAAAAAAAATACTTTTGGGTAAAGCCACTGAGGACATTTCCAGAGTTACATGTTATACTATCCTTCAAATCCCTAGTGACAAGAAAACATTTCAGAGGAACACTGGACAAGGGGATTCAGTTGTAAGCTTTAGTCTTCAACTCTTTCAGATATTCCTGACTTGACAGTTTATAGAGCCAACAGCCCTATCCCCAAGACGGTGGGCGTTCACAAACTGCAGGACTGTATTTTTATACACCCAGAAAAAAATCTCCAAACCAAAACACAAAAACTCAGCAAGCAGAGTAACAGTCATGTTCTTGTCACCACCCTATCATAAGATCATTAACTCAATATAAAGACCATGGAAAACAATGACATTTCAACACCGATTTAGATACTTTACTATGAGGGTTTTTTTCTTCAATCAATATACTCAGGACAAATCAAATTTCAAACTCTTCAACTGGAAGAACTAAGTAGGAAAAGTGCTTACAGAGAAAACACTCATGCATACAAAAATACAGACCTGGCTTCCAGAGGTAAGGGGAAGTAGAACTTCAGTAAGTGATCATCAATTTACAATGGGCTGCAAAAATACAAACCTCTTACATGTTTCCAACACAGCACAGCAGAATGGTGGCACAGACACTTTCACAGGCATCTTCAAACAAATCAGAACAAGGGAATAGGAAATCTTTGCTTGCCACCACAACTGGCTGTTTTATTTTAAGCACACCTCCATACACAAACTATGTAACTAATGTGACTCCATGACACTGAAGCAGAAGATGCCCAAATATAAACTGCAAATCGTCATTTCTACTACATCATAATATTTGGGTACTGGTACCTGGCATTTTAGAAGCAGTATAGTTTTTTCATACCTGCTTTGCCCCCATCTTCCCTCCAAGCTATTAAAACAACAGTAAGGAGCTCTAGAGCTCTCAGGAGCACTAGAAAGACTACAGTTTACTAGATGGAAAAAGATAATCTAAGCATGACAGCCACAGTAACAAGCAGGTGTCATCACTGCACCAAAAAGATAAACAAGAACTATGCTGATGTCTGGATTTTAGTTATTACAACATCAGAAACTTTCTCAGTAGGACAAAATAACACAGGCAGAAGGTGTGCATCTGGTAGGAGATAAGCCTCAACAAAGTATTTCCCATAGTGCTCCAAGATTATGAACTACCGTCCTTGAAGTCTGCCTGTAACTGTTCTCCAAGTGAGAAAGAAAGAAAGAAATACACGATGATTGCCTTTGTGTAGCCTTTTGGTTCAAAATAGCAATTAAAGAAGTATTTTAGTTGCCAACCTACTAACATAAAACAACATTTGTGAAAGTAGCTTCTGCAACTATTAAATATCATTTCCATAGCAAAAAGCGTAAGAACTAACACCCTGTGCATAACTTGCAAACTATCATTCATGCGATGAAACAAAAATTCCTTTCAGCATATATTCTTTGCTTGATTAGCTCATGAAAATACAAAGATACACCTAACTGAACTGTAACAATATCTACAATGTGCTACTGTAACCAATAGCAGGGGAGAGAAGTGGAAAAACTCCAGCATCCTTCTTAAAGGTGGATGTTGCACTCTCCAGCAAGAAGGAAAGATCTCTTTGAGTAAGTCTTTACAGTTATTAGGACCATACTCCTGCAATTTCATGTGCAGTTGATGCCATCAGGCTCTACCAACAACTATTTATGTAACATGACAACATCAATTCCTCTAGCAGTCATTTTTTACTCAATCTGTTTGTTGCATACATATAATTTGCTTAACTGATACTGTGTGTATGTGCTGCACAGGTGAATTGTCCTTCAAATATACAGCAACAAAAACAGCAACAGTTTGAAGAGCTGAGAGTCTGTTTCCTATGATGTGCTGCTGGAAACTCCAGCTCTTATTATTGCACAGTAGTAAGCACTGTCCTTAAGAAACTTAGAGTTTATACATAGTTTCCCCATTGAGCTACCAATACAGATCGTGTATGCAAACAAGCTTAAGACAGATCTGTAGAACACAGCTATCATCAGTAGTACCTCTGTAACAGAGGGAGAAGCAGCAACAGCTAAACCCTGAGATCATACAGCATTCACAACTAAAGCATTCAGACAGGTGTGCAAAAGTAGGTGCACCTCTGGTAATCAAGTTTCCAGCTGGCACATTTATTTATCTTATCCATACAGACACATCTGTGTAGCAATTCCCTCAACAAGGGTCTGCAAGAATTTCAGGTCAAGTAGCACCAACACTGAACTGCTCAGGAGCTACATCTTTTTTCTGATGTTTAAAAGTAAGGAAGGAAAAAAAAATATCCAGGCACATGGAATAAATAGAAAAGTTACCAAGCACTGGCTTCTGCCTTTGAAAGATTTAAAATGACTACTGATTTCTAACTTACAATGGTGCCTTTTACCAACCTGTTCTACAGCACAAATACACGAGATTAATAGAAAGACCTATGATGGAGCATTGAGAGAGGCTGCATTTGCACTGCTGAGTTCCAGACACACATGCAACACCATTTTAAAGGCAGAAGCTACTCACAAATTGGCATTCTTTCACTTTCTTAAAACATGCATGAAATTCCATGTTTTTGCTGATTTACATCAACTAAGAAGATGAATTCTTTTCTAGAAAAATAAAGACAAGTTACCTAGTATTCATTTTGTGTGTCTGAAAACCTAAATAGGGATCAAGAACCAAACTAGTTGCTAGGTCATCATTTTCACAGAGTTCCTTGGCAGACATTCCAGAGGAAGGCACATAACGACTTTGACCCTCAAATCCTGAAGCACCACTACCTGCAAATAAGAGAGCACAAATTAGATATAATTTAAGGGACATTATAGAGTCCAGTTACATTTGGGGACAGACAGACACACAGGCTGGAGGCAAAAATACAGAACAATTGAGGAAGATGATGAAATACCTGGAGAAGCAGAATAAAGGACTTTAAAGGACATCTGAATAAAGGACTTGAATTTGCATTTAATCCTTCATCCAAGAGCAAAAATAAGAATCCATATTCCTTAAAACCACTGCAGAATGGCTACCAATATAAATGACTGGATTAAAAAATGGGGTTTACATCTATAAGTGTATTCACTGAAAGCTGGGCAAGTACTTCAAGTTATGTTATCAGCTTCAAATCATACTAGTTGTCACTTAGTGCCAATCATACATTTTATAATTATAACAGTTCAAAATTAACTTACACCCAGTTATTCTTGGCTTTTAAACTGATCTGAAGAGATCTATATTCCTGAAGGGAGTTAACACATCCAGAAAATACATACATAACTAATATTTCTGATGTTTGCTCCATCCTGACTGTAGATCTCCCTCATGAATTAAGGTAAGAAAGAAGTCTGGCTTGCAAACTAGGAAGTGAATCATAACACTAAGCAGCAGAAACGTGTACATACATCTGCTTGATCTTCTCTCAACTCCATTTTTGCCTGTCTTTGGATTCTCCTTTCCTGCATGCTGCAATTTGTTCTGCGCGTGGTCATTAGATGACTTGCTTCCACTTCTCCGGCCATTCACTACCATGTTCTTGGATTCTCCCAGCCACTTCATACCCACAGACAATCTGACTCAGTTGCATTTAGTCACTTTTCAAAAGGCTTGGAGAAGTGGATGAATAAATTCAGTTCCAATTCCTACAGGAAGTAAAACACAAACACAATTACTGGGAAACTGTTTTCAAGATACAGAGTTTAACAAAAAATAATACTAATAATACCCCAACAATAACAATAATAATAAAAGAAAAGTGAGACACACCCTGACCTGCTCCACCTCCCCCCCTCCCCCAAAAGAAAAAGTGGGAAAAGGAGGGAGGAAAGATGGCAACCTGCATTTGCATTATTAAGAAAGAAAAGCCATTCATTAGAACCAGTACACAGAACTGTAAACAGGTGAAGTATTGTCCTACAACTTACAATAGCATCTGTCAGAATTTTAAAGCTGATAAATTGCTAATGACAGCTCATTTTTAAGAGCTGGACTATACCCATGGATACACCTGTACAAGAATATGTACACATGGATAAACATGCCCAGAGCTATGTGACTCCAGACCAGAGTATCTTCAAACACATATCCAATTAAGATTTTATCTCCTAATACATAAAACCCATAACCTATTGGGAACTCTACAGCACAGACCATTTTACAAGCATTCTCCAAGAACTAAAGATGAGCAAAGTTTAGAAAAACAAAGGAAAAAACCCAACCAGAAAATGGATATTTTTGGAATGAGGTTAGGGGAAAGATGTTAAATCTTTATTCAAAAACCAGAGTTCAATAAACCCTCGATGACAGCCTAGAGGACCCAGGCTACTATTCTTACTGTTCCATATTACAAAACAAGCCAGTCACAACACACCTGGTTCAATATGCCAATACTAAGCAGGGTTATAAGTAGAGTTTAAATTTTACAGTACATAAATGTCTAGCAAAGCACATGCTAGTTTTTGTCTGCAGTCTCAATGTCTTTTGCATAAATAATTATAAGAAAACTAATAATGTTTTTGTACACAGTTGTGCCTCACTTTGTATAACTTGCAGCAAAAGATCTGATTTACACAATTATTTTACAATTGCATTTATGCATTAGTAATTCATTCTCTCGATTTTAATTCACCCTCCTCCCTACTGCTTCCTCACAAAGAAATAAATTGCGCCTTTTCACTTTACTGTAATTATTTAAAAAAAAGCAATGCTCTGCTCACAGCTGGTAACAGGCCATTGTGACACACATTTCAATCTGGTGGAAGAAAGTCACAACAAACTAACAGATGTTTGAAATACTGTCTTTTGTAGAAGTTCTGCCTTTTATCAGGTAAGAGTAGTAAATGAAAAGATTTCTGTTAGCCACCTATGTGATCCAGCTACCTAAAGAAATGTTTATGGCCAGATGTAATTAAATTATTTATAAAGATGCAGAAGATTGAGGCAATTAGGGAAACACAGTAAAAACAAGTGTGCTGTATATTAACAGATGCACTGCCTCAAACACCTTACTAGAACATATTGCCCAGAAACTGACAGGCTTTAGAACCTGTCACAAATTGTTACAGAAGAGCAGTAAAGACAATCAACAAAGTGTAACAATCACACTGAGCAAAAGCTGGCTCAGGTACTGCATTAATATCAAGAAAAAGAATTGAGATCATTTCAGTGGACAAAGAATTTTCTTGCTGCCAGTAATAGAAGGGATTTTCTTTAACCTCACGACTAATTCTATTAATTCAACTGTAGGTACACCCAGTCCTTTTGACAAAATACCTCCAAAATACTCTTGGATAGGCTTTTTTAAATTCACAGCTTGCCTGATAACATATACATGTAAGTTTATGACAACATACATCTAAAACAAAACACAAACAACAAAACCTCAGAAACCCCCTTAAACTTCCTTGTTAAGCATTCCACCTGAACTGTCAGAAGCTCAACTCTGTGAAGATCTGCCACTAACTGACTCTGATGTAAACACTTAATGACAAACCCACTCTTAAAACTTCACTTTTCTTACTTCTCAATCTATTAATTTTATAGGCCTACATACTCTAATTCCCATTCCACCATGTTTTTGTAACATTGGTAATGAAAAGCATTAAAACAGAAACTACATTACAGACTTGCACAAAATTCAGTCTTAGTGTCTTTACACACCAGGACTGAACTCCACGCTGTGCTGTGCTACAGCTCACAAGCAGTACAGGTGAAAGAAATTACCATGAAGTCTGACTGTAGATGAATCCTGTATTGTATCTAGCAGTCTAGGGGAAGTGCTTACTGTGATATTTTCTGACAACCACCAGGTACAATAGCCCCAGTGGGCTGAAGGAAAGGTGTTCTCTGTATGGAGAAGGAAATGCATCTTTCACAAGGGCCATTTGGGCAGGGTGAGTACTGTATGTATTAACACACTTCTGCTTTACCAATAACAGCAATGACAAGGAATACCACTGCAAAGGTAAGAAGCAACATGGCCACAGAATGATACTGAAAATATACTAAACATTAGGAAAAATACTTTGTTCTGCTCCAAAATAGATTGATATAGACATACCAACATAGCAACATGAGTCCTCCTCAAGCAAAATCAGGTCATTTAGTGATGTAAAGCAAAATTTTGGGGTAAAATCATTATTTGTTTGGGCTCATCGGCCTAATGAGCTAGAAAGTCTTTGTCTCCATCTACTGCGGTGTCTATTTTCTAGTATCAGCCAAATGACAAACTTGCACACTGCATGTGTGCTTCTTCAGCCTCTATTCAACAGGACAAGAGACAATGGGCAGAAACAGATGCACAGCAGCTCCACCTGAATATGAGGAAGAACCACTTTACTGTGCACGTGAACAAACACTGGAACAGATTGTCCAGAGAGGGTGTGGAGTCTCCCTTACTGGAGATATTCAGGATCTATCTGGACATGATCCTGTGCCGTGTGCTCTGCTTGAGCAGGGAGGTTGGGCCAGAGGACCCACTGAGCTCCCTTCCAGCCTTACCCATTCCGTGATTCCTTCGCCAAGTACCCAAAAACTGCTTTCCAGACATGACATCAAAAGCCAGAAACAACAGCCAGGATTCCTTTCCCCATCAGTATCACAGCTGCTAATGCCAACAGAAAACCTGAAAGGGAGCAAGAGATGCACCACTAACCACTACCACATGGTATTTAATACATCTTCCGATGTGATTTGTTCTCACTGCTTTCTACATTAGATTCATACTCAAAAGTCCTGTAGGAACTGAGGGAGAAAAGGCAGAGATGAACACTATCTTCCCATTCAAGAAAACATTCAAATACACCACCACATACTTCAAAACTCTTGCTACACAGCTCTGCCATCAAAATCTAACACCAAACCTGGACCACTTAGGACTTCGGGTTTACCTATAACTGTGAAGTTTACCAGCACAATTAGAGCTTCCAAGGGGGACCTTTTGTATTTCAATATTAATGACCACAATGCTGTTTTAACCCTTCATTAATAGCACCACTACTTTTTAAATTACACTGCCTTCAGCAATTCTATTATGGTAGTTTGACGGGCACATTTCCTCCTACACCAAAATATAGCTCAACTGGTACCTCTCACTGAGCATTCATTGCAACAGTACTCTTAAAAATGAAAACTCAAGTTTCATTTACTTAGTTCTAAATTTATTAAAGCTATTAACACTTTCTGAGCATTATTCGCATATCAGTAACATTCAGATGCACCATTCAACAACTGACACACAAACACAATTAGTACAGACAAGCAACAGACCTCTTTTAAAATACAGTTTATGGATTTTAAAAAATTATTTTTAAGTACTCAAACACCTATATTTTTTTTAATTAACAATAGCTGCAAGAAAGGTTTCCTCAATGAAACAGTGATGTATAGCAAATATAAGACACAAAAAAACCAAAACAAAAAACTCAGCCTCAGCTCTTCTGGACAAATCAGAGGTATCAAGAGAAAAGACAGGTTTCATTATTGATAGCCCTCAAAAAGTAACAGACCTCTGAATTCCCTTCTCTGGGAAGCAAAGAAATTAGTTTTCCTACGGGATCACCAGAATAAAAATGAGTAATCAAAATCAAAGCTGAAGAAAAACTTGCACAACTTTAAGGAGCTATTCAAAACAGTCCCAAGTCTTATTTTGGTTATCACGTTTGGGATGAACTGGTTCAGTAAACTGGACTCCCAGAAGATGTTTCTGAGTGTTTGTTTTTAGCTAGTTAGTGCTGAGAATATGCTCAGTGCAGAACTGGACATGGATCAATAGTGGCATGGGGAGGCTGTAAGACTGTCAAAACTGTCTCAGGTCAGTCCGGACTTGCAGAACTGCAGCCCCAGGATGCAGGCTGGGGAGAGAGCACCTGCATCCAAAACTGACCCAAACCCAGGCTCCAGTCCCTCACCAATAGCTCAGCCTGTACATTCCCCTTTTCTCTTGTGCAGACATGTGATTTTTGTGTATGCATCTAGACACTAATCCAAGCACAGTACAGGTACAGAAGAAAACCAGTACCAGCACAAAATGTCAGAGACAGAATTAACTTCAGCAGCTCCTGCCCCTTCTCCTCTGTCCTGCCATGCCCTCCACTGGGTGCTCTCTCAGGGACAGGCTGAGCACAGCACTCCAAAGCCTGTGTGATCCCCCCAAGCCACTGCAACAACTCCAGCGTACAGCAGTCACAGAGACAATATAAAAGCTTGCTGCTTCCAGGAGCGGGAGAACACCTTCCTCCCAGTTCACACAAACATTTCCAATCAATCCCAGTGCTCCGTGGACCTCTCCATAACTCAAATTAACTCTGTGTGTGCGCAGCTATGTGACTTACACAGGTTCAGGTTCAGTTCAGGGCAGCCCCACCATGGCTGGATCAAACAGTTCAATGAAGACTCCAAACCAGTGTAACTCCAAAAGTAGCGCTGCTGCCTCCCCACCTGCTTGTGCCCACTGCCACACCATTCTCCCTCCGTGCCAGGAAAACAATTGCAGAGCCAAGTGACCTGAATGATTTGGTCACCGAACCAGGGGAATCACCAGACAAATCTGAACCTGGCTGCTTGAACCATGAGTGGATGTTATGGGGCAGGGGGAACACACAAAGTCAGAGAAGTGGTCAGGATTACTTAAGCTGGGACTTCTTTGCATCCTCAAACCACAGCTCTGGTTTGGCACAGGAGTATCACACCTTAGATTTACCATGCTGACTTGAGCAACTGTCTGTTACTTTAAAGCATGTGCTATCTGCAGAGCAGAGCATACTGGGAAGTGTAGTCCTGCAATAGGATAGTGCAACAGAGCAAAAAAAGCATTCAGGAGCTCTAATCAGTCCTGTTACTGAGTATACAAGGATACATCATCCCACTCATTCATTTTATATGCAATACATTAAGCAATTGCTTTAAATAAGTCTGAATTTCCAGTTTGTGAGCTCCAGTGGGTGTGAAGCAGAGATGTCTATGTCTATCTGGTCCTCATAAGAAGAGGAAGAAAGAAGAAATAATAAGAAAACAGCCTGATAAAGAAACAATAACATCCAACTTTCTAACCAATAAGCCTTGATTTCTTCCCACGTTGTTACTTGCAAGGAAGAAAGCTAAGAACTAAAGAGAAAAGTTCAGTATTAATGAAAATTGAAGCAGCTGCATCCATAGTTAGAGTGGTCAGATTATGGAAAAAAGGTATGGCTCCATAAGAACTTATCCTACAATACATTTTAATCTCATTGAAAAAAACCTGCAGTATGTATTTATAGTTACATTACTGAACACTGATCAGACTGCCATCTCATATCACAGAATCAATTAAGTTGGGAAAGACCTCTGAGATCATCGAGTCCAATCTGTGACTGAGCACCACCCTTTCAACTAGATCATGGCATTAATTGCCACGTCTAGTCTTTCCTTAAACACCTCCTGAGACGGTGACTCCATCACCTCCCTAAGCAGCCCATTCCAATGTCTAATCACCACTTCTGTGAAGAAATTCTTCTTTAGGCCCAACCTAAACCTCCCCGGCACAACTTAAGACTGTCGTCTTGTCCTGAGAAGTGTTGCTCTACACTGAATTTAACGCACCAGAAAACTCCACGAAGTTCTACACTTCAGGTTCTCACACTGCCTGACACACCCTGACAAAACACCACGCACTCTCCCTCTCACTCACCGGTTTTCCCGTTTCCGAGAGTAACGTCTTAAAGGTAACTTCACTTTAAACTTTCAGATACAGATGTTGGACAAAGACGTGCCTTTTACCCCTTCCTTAATAGCATGTATCTTCCGATGAAAAATCACAAAAAACCACCCCAACAAAAAAACCCAAAAAACCAAACATACCAAAAAGCCCCCAAGGCAACCAGTCCGGCCATTCCATCAAACCGAGGCAAGATCGAGAGGGTCACTAAAACCATTAAGCCAGATGTGGAACTACTGGACCGGGCCGAAACTCTCGGCCCAGAACGCAGGGCCGGGCCGGCGGAAGGGGAGCGGGACCGGGACCGGGACCGGGTCCGGCCCCGGCGGCACCGCCCCGCGCCCGCTGCTGCCCCCTGGCGCTCTCCGCCCGCCGGCGCCGCCGCACGCCCCCCCCGCACGGCCCCACCGCCCCCGGCCCCGGGGCCCGGCCCCGCCCGCGGCCGCCCCTCAGCCCGCGGGTCCCCGCTGCGCCCGCCACTGTCAGCGCCCCGACGGCCGCCCCCGCCCTGCCCGCGGCGGCCCCGCACGCTGCCGGACCCCGGGCGCGGTTCCTCACGGTCCCCCGCGCTCAGGGGCGCAGCCCCCTCGCGGCCCCGGCGCCTCCCCCGCTCCACTGAGCGCACACAGACCCTCCCCAGAGACCCAAACTCACCGCCCCGCGCTGGTCCCCGCCGCCGGCGCTGCCCCCGCTGCCACTGGGGGAAAATGAATCATCAAAGGCAAGGGTGCGGGGGAAGGGGAAGGGAAGAAGCTGAAGGGGAAAGTGAAGATCAAGCCGGGGAGGGGTGGAGTGGGAAGGAAAACTAAGGAAGGGGAGAAAAAAAAGCGGCGATAGTGATAAAAAATAATTCCGAGTGGGGGGAGGAAAAAAAAATGGCGGATTAAAATCCAAGATGGCGGCGCCGAGGGGCGAGCGGCGCAGGGGGGAGGCGGCGGGGAGAGCCGCCTGGAGATCCCTCCGCCGCGCCCCGCGAGAAAGAGTCCCCCGGGCTCCCCCGCAGAGACCCCGCGGGGTGGCGGCGCGGACCGGCCGCCGCTTCCTCCTCCTTCTCGTCCTTCCCTGCGGGGAGCCCTCGTTCCGCCGCCCTGCCGAGCCAGGCGAGCGCCGCGCTGGCCGCCGCGCCCCGAAGTTTCTTCTTGTTCCTCCCGGCGGAGCCCGCGACCTCCTCGCCCCGTCCGGGGAGACGCCGAGTGCCCCTGCGCTCCCGGCGGCGGAGGGACACCGCGGCCACCCGCAGCCGCGCAGCTCCGCCGCCGCGGAAGGATACACCACTCACAGGAAAACACAGCCCGCCCCCAGCCGCGCCGCTCCCCGCCGCCGCCACCCGCCTCCTCCCGATACCGCTTCACTGCGGGCGGCGCGGGGGCGGCCGGGGCAGCGCGTGCGGCCGCGGAGCGGGGACGGCGGCGGCCACGGGGCCCATGACCGCCCGGCGCGGCGGAGGGATCCCGTCGCGGGAGGGGAACGAGGCCCGGGCCGCCCCGCACGCCGTGTGTGCGGGGAAGAAGTCCCGCTTCGGGATCCCTCCGCGCCGTGCTGCCCTTTAAACGCGGGGGACTCCCCGCCGCGGGGCGCGCACCGGGATGGGTGTCCTTATGCCGCCTCGCCGGTTCCCCTGCCGGGCCGGTCTCAGGGGTCTGTGAGGCGATAGCTTGGCCTGCCCCGCCTGAGAGGGGAGTGGGACCGCAAACTCAGCTCTTCCGGCACCTGCTCCCCCCCGCGCCGCTGCCTGACAGAGGCATTTAAAAATGGCCCCCGCGGGCCGGAGGGGCTGGGACAGCACCTCCCTCCTTCCTCCCTCTCTTCCCCCCCCGTCCCGGGGCAGTGCCGAAGGCAGCAGCGGCGGCGGGGCCGGCCACGGGCGGTGGCGGCGGGAGCGCCCTCCGGTGGCGGGGCACGGCCGTGCCCCCCGCGCCCAACAAAGGCGGCGGCGGCAGTGTCGCGTCCTGTCGCGATAGCGGGCGGGGAGGGGCGGCTGCGATCCCGCCCGAGGATAGGAACGGGCAGAACGTGGGGAATAAAAGCCTGTTATTCCTTTTTTTAGTACTATAGTGGCGGGGCTTGGAAAGCTCGGAGGCTAGTGTTTTCCTGCTGGACGTTCAGGAATTCTGTGATGTGCGTGATACTTCACGTTGCTTATTCTGTATTTTGTTGTACAATAAGCGTGTGGCAGTACAAACTGTTCTCCAATAGGAGCTTTATTTTTATAAGTTCCCCAAAGGTTGGATTGTTAGCACTCATTCTAAGGCAACCAGAAACGCCTGTGGAAGAGGGAAAGCTTTTCCGTGTAAGACCTATCCTGTCAACAGCTGTAATACCAAACACTCAGCTTTATGCATGATGCTAAAGATTTTCAATTGGACATAATTTTGCATGTGACTTTGTTTAATTTTGCTTTAATAACACCAGTGAGACGATATTTGGAAATGCCATGTGTCTCAACAAGCCAAATTGCTAGGCAAATTGATTTTCCTCTAATTTGATAACAAGAAATTCCCTCTGAAGCTGAGATTTTGCCTGCCCATTTGCTAAACCACGTTAACATAGACTTTTACAGGTGAATTATAAAACGTCTAAAAGATTTAATTCAAACTGAAATGCAGGCAGTGGCACTGTGATAATGTGAGTAACAACTCGTATATAGCCTTGTAGTGCACCAGGTTGCTCTGTAGGTTTATGGGAATGGCTACAGTCCTCTTGGAAGGTTGGATATTGTTAGATTGGAAGATGTTGTCTTCAGTTTTTGTGGCAACAAGAGTTTTCCATAGCCCTGTCAATGGCTGGTGAATCCTTAGCATGGCTGAAAGCAGCACACAAAACCCCCCTATTTATCCTTTCCCTGGACTCCAGCAGATGATCTGGTGACAAAGCCCTGGCTACATCTGAAAGGACTTTTTTTTTTTTCCTCCCCAGATTTCATTGATCTGAGACTTACTTCTTCTGTTCTTCTGGTGACAATTGCAAAAGTTTAATGAAAAAATAATTATTATTTCCACTTTAATTGTAGTTGGGTTTATTTCTTCATTGTAGTGATTTTGCATTGTAGGCCTTTGATTCAATAGAATAAAATACTGTCTTCGAAAATAAGAAAGCTGGGTGATCAAACCATGGTCAAATCATGATAGGATGCTGCAAAAATAACTTTACTGTGTTAAATGTGCCTTTTGGTTTTTTTGGTTCTGTTTTGGGTATGTTTGTTTTTCTATTATGATTTTTTTTTGTGTTTGGATTTTTTGGAAACCAGCAGATACATGGCAGCTATCTCCCACTAAATGTAAATTGAGTAATTTATTATATTTCTATATTATGCTCAGACTTCAATTTAGAAACTACTTAGATTAGTTTCAATACTGGTTTTATTTTCTAAGTTAATGTTACCACATCAGCCTAGACCTTTATCAGAACATGAAAAATCTCAGGTAATAAACCTCTGTTTTCTACTTAGTTATCAAAGGATGGGAATGATGGAATAATTTATTAAAGGTGTAAAAATTTCAGTCAGCCACATGTTACTCAAGATACGTGTTGATTTTGTACTTCTGGAGGTTTTTTTTTTTTTTTTTTTTGCTACTATTAGACCAAAATATTTTCAGTGTGCACCAAGCCCTAGATAAATTTCTGTGTGCATTGGCAGGAATCAGTAGTTTTAAATTCCAAAAGTAGTCTTCCTAAATTGTTACAGTTATAAAAACGTTCACTTTTTGCAGATTTTATAGATGTTCCCACTTTGGGAATTGTTTTTACATTTTCAGCATCCCATATATGCTATGACAGTGCAGCTGTAATATTGTAAACATTTTTAGTCATCCAGTTTTTACTGAAAATTTGTAGTTACTAAAATATTAATGTGATGAGTTGTTTTGGACAAGCCATATCTTTTAAGAAGAAAAAGGTGAACTTTAGACTTGAGTTGCTGCACTGTGATCTTTGGGGCTTTGTGTGGGCCCAGACCTCTGCCCATGGCTGCTGGGTCAGAATCCAGCCCTGAGCCTCCCTCTTCCAAACCACCCCTGCAATGAAACCTTGCCATTGATATGAAGCCAAATCCTGCTTAAGCTGAAAAAGATACAGCTCTAGTCGAGCAAATGGTGTTCTGTGCCTGTGTGCCCACTCTGACTTTATTTGCAAATCTGATTTACAGGCTGTGGCAGTGGGTAATTTGGAGAACTGCAAACATACAACCACGGTTGAAAAGTTCATCACCTGCTTGACAGTTCTACTCTGCCATGCAGGCATTGGGATTTTATTTCTGATTTTTATTCTGCAGTGCTTTTACAGAGACCCAGCATCAGCAGCTGTGACACAGACATCTGGGAGTGTTCCTGTGACAGTGTCAAAGCCGAGGTGTCATGTATGTTCTGGCTCTTTAGCAGGCCTGCCAGGCTCTAAGGCATCCTCATGCTGTAGGAGTTTTAAAGCACACATGACTTGTGCTATGTCTTATGTAAAACTTGCGTTGGAATTCTAAACTGGAAATACTGTGCCCAAGTCTTTACTTCTGACAGTCTTAGGAGCCCAGCAGTGTCACTGAGTGGAGGTGAAGTATGAGGAAACAGAGAGTGTTACAAGGAAGGAGCCAAAGGAAATCATCAGGTGTAATGAGCCTGATCTTTCATTTGTTGGTTATGTTTTATATTCTGTGCAGGGCAAGGAGTTGCTCTGTAGCCATCACTTTCACTACTGGGAAGAAATGATGTGCGAAGAGGTAAGAGGTTTCACATTGCAAACAACAACACTCTTCTGTTGGCATGGTCACGCTGGGAATTTGTTTCCTGTGTGCTGGGTGGGTAAATACCTTCCTGTGGTACCTATCCTGTGAGAGGATCAGTCCCTGCCCTCTGTGAAGGAGCAGGATATTAAGCACCAGTCCCTGTGCCTTGCCTAAAGTGGACCCAGGCCATCAAGGTGTGACCACCTCTGGCTGATGTCACAAGTTGGTTTTGACTGACAGTCACAAACCCAAAGCTGGATGTCACAAGCGACTATACTTAGGAAGAAAATAAAAGATCTTTCCCACCAAAGTCTTATTAATTTATCAAAAAGGTATGTATTTTTAGTAGCAGATGGTCAATAATAGATGATAGATGGCCTCCTCTGTGTAAATTAATGGCTGTAATTCACTTGAGGGGATCTGCTGATGTCATAAGCTGCCAGAGTGCAGCTTGAGTGATTTATTAACAGCTGCAGAAATCCTAGGCTGAATGACATCCTTGTATTCACTTAGGGTCTGCAGATTTTTATTTATAAAATGTGTAGGTTTGAATTTCTTGATGATTATAGGGATCTCTTCTTCTGTGACTCTAGTACAGGGGCACAGTGAAGAAATACTGACTATAAAAGCTCAGATGCCTGCCAGTGATTAAAGGCAGATTTTCTCCAATGCTGCATATCAACATCATCCCTTTTCTTTATTTTTTAAATCTGCTAATCAATATCTGTAGAGGTTTACAAAAGTCCTGTTTTGGGTTTTGTTTCCCCCCACCATCAAATATAAATTATGTCCTTATCTTCAGGTACAGGAACCTCTGTCACATTGGGCTGTGTCCAGCACAAAAAGCTGGGACAGGGTTGAGGGCTAAATGGAGTTTAGCTGTGAGTGCTATGCCTAATAATAACTGGATTCTGCTGTTCAGAAAGAAGGCAACAGACACAGAAGGCTAGAAAAGGTGCCTGGAAACCAGAAGTCTTTGTGTACAGGGAGGAGAATCTCCCTGTTCAGGGAGAAAACCTTCCTTTCTTCCATAAAATTCTTGAATGGTGAAAATTAAAAATTCTCTGAATATGGATCCTAGATTTATCACACCGTGCTAACATATGAACAAATGCAAGCAAATGAAACAATATTAATTTCAATTCCTTTTTCCTTCCCCCCCCCCCAAAATTGGAGCTGATTAGGATGGTATTGAATCCTGTTTCTCAAACAAGGGATGCATTTCCAAAATGTAATTCGAGTTGTAGAGGAAGAGGAAAAGGGAGATGAGAATAAATTATGAAGAATTGCATGGCAGGAAGGAACAGTCAGAATTCATTTGCAAATAACTATGCATATTACATTTGCTAAAGATGCAGAATTTCTTGAGAGAACTCAAAGGAAATGCTTGGATGCCAGTTTGAACCCAGTGAAAACCCTTCTAGTTTTCTCTCTTTTCTCTCTTCTTGGAATTAGTTTTGTTTGTTAATAGTTAGATCAATGTCCGTCTGTCTGACCTGCCTCTGTGTAAGAGGTACAAATAGAAGGAAGGTGGTGTTTGTACAGAAAACAAAGGTTAGAACTTGAAGAAAAACAGACTCCAGGTATTGTTCACAGCCTTGAGGTAAAGCCCTTTCAATTCATTATGGGTTTACTAATTTCAGTAAGCTTAACAGTAAGCCTGTTATTGCTCTTACAGTGTCATGGACAAAGCCTGATCACATCAGGGACCCACAATGTTAGATATTATACAAATGCACAGAAAGGTATCAAAAAGGTATTTTAAGTAAAGATGTGGATTTTTTGTTTGGTTTTTTTGTTTGTTTGTTTGTTTTCGTTTGTTTGTTTTGTTTGATTTTTTTTTTGGTTTTTAGGGTTTTTTTGGGGGGGTGGGGGGCGGCTTTGGTTGTTGTTGTTTGTTTGTGAGGTTTTTTGGTTTTGGTTTGTTTTTTTTCCCCTGGAATGAAATGCTCACTTCTGGTTGCTTTTAAAATTGCTTATAGTTTTGTAGTAGCACATTTCTGGAAGCTTGACTCTCCTGGCTTGCCTTTAACTTCACAGGAAGTGTACATACAGCAGGTGACCAGCTGGGCCATGGCCAGCCCATGATTTGCAACTTCCAGGGTAGTTGTGAAAGCATCCTCTATTTCCTCTGGAATTGTACCTGTATCCATCCCTTTCCTTTTCAAACTCAACTTAGGCTAGTTGGGATTGCTTTTCCTTGTCTCTATGTGCCTTTGCTTTGCTTGCTTACTTTGGATGCAGTTTGTATGAAGGCTGCTATGCAAAAACATTGAGAGTTTGGCAAGTATCTCCCTTAAGCTGTATTGATCTCTGTGATTTTCGTGTTTTGGAGGGAGGAATTGTTACTGTCTTCCCAAAGCTCCATTGTTACTCAGAAATTCATTATAATGGTGTGAGTTTTAAATTTTCTTTTGCCATACCAACAAGGAAGGCTGCTAATTCTGTTTTGTTTTTTTTTTTTTTATAACCAGCCTTTTCCTCCCTGCACAGACAAGCAAATATGTGCAAGACTACAGAGTCCCAAGGAGTTATGATGCAAAATGTTTATCTCCATTCCTGATTATTCTGCAAGTTCTGAGACAATTTGTTCCACAAACAACAGCAAGATGCCTGGTGCTCTCAGTCCACCAAGTCCTCTAAAGTAGAGACAAAGCAGAGGTAGTTGTTAGAGCTGACCTAATCCTGAGTGGCCACCACAGGAGACAGTGGACTGCTTATTATCTCTCATGGTAAATAGTAGTGAACCAGGTTCTGCTATGCAGACTCTTTGGGCTGCCTGGACCACACCTGTTAGAAGGGAGGAAGGGATTTCATTCATTCATTAGATTGCTGAATCCAAAGAGATGATATTTGCAATTCTGTCACTGAACAGTCTCCAGCCATGTGAACAGTGTTGGGAATCTGTGTCAAGTGATGGAGCAAACCCACAGATTTCACCTTGCAAGCTTTGTTCTTGTAAAAAGTTTGGGTGGGTGCTTTTCTTTTCTTGAAGGGAGCTGTTTTGGTTTTGAGGTTTTTTGGTTTTTTTGGTTGGTTGGTTGGTTTGTCTTTAAATGTACAGGATCATGGAGTATTTGTGATGGATACTGATCCAATTCCACCTGAGAATACTGATCAAAGTGTTATTTGTCCATCTATATTTATCTGTATTATTCGTACTAATACACACCTGGAAAAAGTAGTGTCTGCTTCTAAAATTTTCTGACGAGCAGAGAAAGGGTAAAAAGGAACCAGAAGTGTGCTTGTTTCATGTTCTTGTTGCAGATTTTCATGCACTCACACTGTTCTGCCATTATCTGATTACAGAATCTAACAGTAATTTGTTCTCATCACTGCTTTTGGATTTGTTGGAGAGATATGTGGGTATTTATCTTCCTCTCCTACCAGAGCCTGTCAGGCCTTTGGCTTCTCCTGATGGAGGATGGTTCTCAGGTGTTTTTTTGGTTTGGTTTGTTGGTTTTTTTTTTTGTTTGTTTTTTTTTTTTTTTTTTTTTTTTTTTTTTTTTTGTTTTTTTTTTTTTTTTTAGTTCATGGGATGCTGAGTCTTTTTATGCTCCATCAGCACTAAAGAGTTACCTCACACTGAGCACTGGATGCACATGCAAATCATGTATCCCTTCTGACATAAACCACACAGGCACTTTGCCAAGAGTAAATCCCATGAGAATGGCAGTAAATCAAGCACGATGTTCTGTTTTCCCTGTGGATACCTCAAGCCCCAGCTATTGTTTCCAGAGAGGCTGTCTTACCCAGCAATGATGCAGTAACATGGATAATTTGTGCACTTGTAATTTTGACTTCATATCCCAGGGTTGGCACAAGAATTTTTCCTCTCCTTGGGGAAAATTAAAAAAAAAAAAAAAAAAAAAGGAAAAAATAGAGAATTTCTGTCAAGTAGCAAAATTGCATCTCTGCAGCATTTCCATCAAGCAAAATGGAGTTTACTTGTTCACTACTTGCTCAGAAAGGGGACTAATGTCTTCTACCATGTGATTACACATTTTGGAAGAATGCAAAATATTAATTTAGGGGAGGGAAGGATGAGTGGTTTAAAAAATTCTCTTTTGCCTCATTTATGTATTTTGGGGAATAATAAAAAATCTGAGCTGAAGTAGGTTTGGGCCAGATGATCTGTCAACACCTGCAACAGTGGAAAATGTCTCAGGATTTAATATATGCAACTACTGAGCATCTTTTTTTTCTCGCATGTCTGTTACATTGGAGGCTTGCATCTTATGGAGGTAGCTTTGAGTACAGTTTGGAAGGAAGCCAGAAAAAGTCTCTTTCAAAGCCAATTTTTGTTAGACATTTGGGTACAGTACCAGCTATCAGTTATGTAGGAAAAAAACACTTTGGTTTTATTTGATGTTGAAAGACATACAGGAGTCTTGGTGTACTTCTGGTGATTCATCTCTGGATTGCAACATATCTGCTTTGCTGTATCGCCCTTGCAATTCTGCAGATGGGAGTGTCACACCATTTTATATGATGTTGGCCCTAAAACTACTTGATCAGCCTCAGAAGAGGTTCATGAAGGTCCAAGGCAATTTCACTCAGTAGAGGTGGAATTTTCAGTGACTTTCCTATTGATTTTTCAAAATCATTATCCATTTAGGGTGCCAAGCTTAGGCTGATTGAGAGAGATTGTTGCTCGGCTCTTTTGGCAATCAGAGATCACTGTAAAATGTCACAAAGTGGGCACTCTGTCTGCTCTTCAAAATTTTGGTCATGATGCCAGTTGCCTACTTTGATGTAATGGTGAGTTCTGCTAAAGTCCTTGTGATAAATAATTTATTTACCAAGAGTGAAAGAAAAATAGATCATTTTTCTGTGCTTGCTTTTGAGGCTTTCCCTCAGTGTGTTTATGATAAGTATGTGTATCTCAGTGCAAAGGAGTTACAGCTTTGATAAGGTGTCTTCCCTAAATATGATAGAAAGTCTTGCTGCACTCCAGTGAGCAATGCAGTGAATCTGCCTCAGTTATTATCACTTCAGGAACTGTCATAATTGACCTGCTTCCTTGTGGCTGTAAAGCACATTGAACTATGTTACTGTAAAAAGCCTTTTCACTCTCCTCTCAGCCCTGTCTGGGACTGAAGGATGGAAAAAAAATTGGTTACTGCCATGGATGTACATGGAGGAGGCTTGATGTCTCTATTCTAAGATATGGAAAGAGACTGTGTTATTCCTGGAGGCAGAATGGAAAGCAAGACATGGAAATTTTACCTGTACTCATTTTTTCATACAGGCAAATGAGAAATTACCAGCACATCTAGACTGGGCTTTGCCTTGGCAACAAGGGGGGGCGGGTTTTGGCTTAACAGGGTTTGATTTTGTTGGTTTTTGGCTTTGTTTTTTCTCTTTTCCTTCTCCTTTACAGACTTCATCCTGATGACTTTGGCATTTGTGTGAAACCACAAAGTGGTAGATGCAAGAGGCAGGATTGCAAGCTCTGAAGTTGGTGAGTGGGCTGATCCTTTTAAATGACAGACGGATAGAAACAGAAAAGAGGGGATGTAATGTGTTCTAGACATGCCTGCCTATTCTTCTGACTTTGTTTTTCTGCAGACAGCACCTTCCTCTTGGTCAGTCTCAGAAGCTGTCTGCTTTTCTTCTTAGTTGTGACATTTCCCTAGCAGTTTACAGAGGGAGCATAATGAAAACACAAAATTCTTTGGTACCATTAGAGGATAGGGAAAGGCTGGGATGACAGATTCCTCAATGCAGTTCTAGTTTTGCATGTGAAACATTGCAAAAATTTCTTGTCCCTCTCTGATTTCATTGTCTCTCCAATGTTTTTTATACCCTATCAGTTAAATAAGTTGATGAAGTCTATCCCAGAGGTCTGCTATGTGACTTTAGAGCGTTAAAAAGTGCATTGCAGTGAAGTAAAAGATCCTTCTGAAATTCAGCCTTTCACATTCTCCTCCTTTCCCTCTATTTGGAGGAAGAATGAACTTGTATCCAGCTTTCTAGATGAGCTAGAAGAAAAAGTTCTTTTTGATTGGCTGTAACTTTCTGATAACTTTTTATCATTCCTTTTCAGCTTTCTGACAGAAGTAACCATAGTCATGGCAGTGCAGTGATAGGTCTTGCAAAATGGAAGCTGATTGGCAGTTTTGGCTTTCTTGAAATTTCTGTGGGTTTTGAATGCCTGGATCAGCTTTCTAGGAGGGTATAGTTTCACCAGCAGGAGCAAGGAGGGCCCAGTGTGCAGATCCTGCTTTAATGAAGCTTTGACAAAGAAGCAGCCTATGCTCCAAGACTGAGGGCAGGTCTGGCTCACATAATTCAGGGTGCTGAGTCTGTAGCTGAAGGCAGTCACTTAAATGCCAAACCCATTTACTTTGAAGAATTCCAAGATGCCTCTGAGGGGAGGTGGAGACAAATAGGGAAACTTGGTCAGTAACAGACCAGGATAAACAAGGAGTTTCCCTGTTCAGAATAAATGAGAACATGGATGGAGTGATCAGAGTAGATGCTTGCACACATGTCTACGTAAAGCATGCCTACATCAGTTTTGCTTCTCCTGCTTTGCTGTCCTTTCTCATTCCCATTACCTGAATACAAAAGAACATCTGATGATAGGGAAAATTTTTCTTCATTGTTCTGAATATTGATGAGAACCCCCTTTTTCTTTTAAGGAGCTCTGGCTTTTCTAGTTAGTGTTTTTTCACACAAAGAGGTACACGATGTGCCATCATGTCAGAAAGCTGCTTCCCCAACAGATGTCTGCCAACATGAGAGGTCATATCTGCCTGACCTGCCATGAGCAGAGAGGCTGCTCTTTCTCTCTCAGGGACTCAAGCCCAGTTTATCAATACAGCCTTCTTCACATCCCAACTACTCTGGAAAAACAGCTACTTGCTGGCAGCTGATAAATGATTAGTCCCAAGAAAAGGCTGCTAGGTTCAACTCTTTAGGTGACATGGCAGGGGGATGGGAGAGAAGAGCTGCCCAGGTGACTGCAGGATGCAGGGATTTTTCAGGGAAAGCTGGAGTCAGTGGGAAGGCCCTGGTTTCACTGAAGAACCTTGAGGATAAGAGCAATGTCTTATTAAATGTGTAAATTGTCTGATAGACTCTGTCTTATGAACAGAATTCCAGGCTAGAGATCAGGCATTAAGGACTGCCTTGTGTTCCTGTGCATAAAGAGCACTGTGTGTAAGGCCCAGCTGCCAAAGATGTTGCTGCATGTGCAGTGTTGTGCTGAATGCAGAGATTACTGCACCTTCACAGCAAACCCTGAAGGTTTTCCTCAGCTGTCTCAAGAAATACAGCGACTTTATTCTTTGCTTTGAAACAGCTTCTGTGCTGAAACTGAGAAGTACAAAAGAATTAAACTTCCTTTTTCCAGTCTAGCTTTGCTTTTGGTAGTGTGTTCCTCTTCTCAAGAAAGTCTTAGACCTGGCATGTAAGAGCAGTGTCTTTAAAGGACTCTCCATTACTGAAATCAGAACTTGTTCTTTATTATAGCTCCCTCACATGTCTTGGTCTTCTTTTCATTATGGTTAAATAATATAAATTCCCTAACTTTTTCATAGAAACACCTAACATCTGATATAGGTATTCTCTTGGTTCCTGCTATCCTTTTTTTGTCCAGAAAGTGTAGATACACAGAACAGACCAATGCTTTCAGTTATGTGTTTTGTTTCTTTAATATTAAAATAAACTCCAGGATTCTAGCTTGCAAGATCCTACCGTGCCTCAGATTCTTTGTGAGGCTACAGTCTGTGTATGATCCCCAGTCTGCCAGTCCTATTGCACCCCATAATAACCATTAACCTGTTCTCTAGGCTTTTATCCTTTTCATCCAGTATCCATCCATTAGATGTAGCAGGCAGAGCTTGTAGGACAGGGTTGGCCAGTCTCATCATCCTTGCCCCAAAGGGGCCACTTCTCTGCAAAGCCCCTTCCCCCAGGCATTGTCAGAGCTGCTCTGACCACCTGGCCATGCTCAGCTTGGGCAGTGGACACCCCTTGTGAGGCTGCTGTGTCTCTGAACCTGAGCTCTCTCTGTGGGTTTGAGGCCATATCTTCTGCATTCACACAGAAATGCAGACACTTCTTTCACATTCTCCTTCCAATTGCTTCGTATTTGGGATGGAATTTTAGATTACAAATTTGACAAACAAGCAGCAATGGTCTAGTTACAGTCCCTGTTAAGCTTTTAAAAGCCAAATGGCCCCTCCTAAGTGAGAAGTCATCAGTGTAGAAGCCAGCTATTTGTTACTTAATCTAGACATTAAAAAATGAAAAAAACCAAACCAACAAAACCTCTCTTAGCTGTTCATTTTTTCGTCATATGCTTGTTTACTCAAGGCAAAAAAATGTGTTTGGTTAAAATACTAGTAAGTGGAATTTCCAGGAGGGGCTTTACTTTTGGTTTATTTTTCATCAGCATTTTATAGCTAAGTTCTTATGCCTAAGTTATGGCTAAGTTTCTATACTGCTGAGTTGTTCTGCTAGAGCATGTCCTAGCCCATGTTCCTCTCTGCTCTGTAAGGGAATGGAAATGCCACAGGTCATAGGCCAGTAATCTATTGATTCATGATATTAGACATTATAGAGCAGGCATTTTGCAAAATCCTGCTGCTTTAGGCTAGCTGTTCATCTGTCTGCTTCTTCTTGTGGAAAGTTTGCTCGTATTTTGTGGGCCAGTTGATCTGATTTTTATGTGAATTTTCAGTTTCTTTTGAAGTAAAAGGTTTTCTGAAGTGGAATTTTGCTAAGGAAACCTGTTAATGCACAGTGTCTCTAACCTCTTGTGCTGAGATGGTAGGTATACACAGGACAGACTGACAAGGCCAGTTTTGTGGGGGTGAGGGTGGCACGGAGTCAAGCTTGCTTTCAGACAAGGGATTACTGGATCCTTGTTTGCTCTCCTGCTGTTTGCAGTCTTATTTATGAGTCTACTCTTAGTCCTCCTATTTTAGGACAGAATTGTGTAAAAGGTGATTCATCCCTCATGATGCCTGACACCCTCTGACTCTCTGGAGCCTGGATAGTTTGTGTACCCTGTACAAACTTGAGTGACTGCATTAGTTTCGTGGCTTCCTGTGGTCAACATTTGATCCTTTTGGGTCATCTCTCTCTGATTCCCTTGACTATGGAAATACTGACATGCTTAGATATTGTGACAGGGACACACATGTTCTCTAATGGCCTAGGCAAAATATACTAGTAAGCTTGGCTTACCTGTTTTGACTGTCATCTTCCTTATCCCAAAGTGAATTGAGAATTGTCAGTTTTTCTGTCAGCCTCTCCCCAGTGCTAGAGCCATTTCAAGGTAACAGTGAGATCACACAGGCCATGCCATCTGCAAGGTGTTGAATTTCTGGTTTGGGTATGTTTAGTCAGCTATGCATTATCCTTCTGGCACAGGGCTGGACATGGATGAGGTCAGTACAGCTGTCAGGAATGAATTTAGGTTAGGAATTTGGAGAAAACAGCAGTCCATGCTTGTGCCATCTGAAGGGTTTCACATAAATTCTGTGCTCTTCACACTGCTTGTGCCTCAGGATTAGCCATGAACTTCAAGAGTCAATGGGCAGAGTGTTTTTTTCAGGAAACAACTATTTGTGCTGTGCAATTTTTACTGGCTTCTGGATTGCCAGATGAAATGTGATGCATGATGTCCTAAATGGATTAATTCCTGGTTTCCTGGAGCAGAGGAACTGATACTGCTGGTTACAAGACTGTCTGAGGTTTCTGGGCTAATAAACTCTTCAGATCTAGGGCTTTCCTTGAAAATGAATTTCTGATGAAATGTTTTTCCCCCATTAGGCTGGTAGCCTAATTTATTGACTTTCAGTTCATATTTTGTTTCTATACTTGTTTTTCCTGAGTACCTAAAAATGCAGATGCCTGTGTGTATGCATTTGTTCAAAGTTTCCTAATGCTCTGAACAGTGGAGACTTAGACATACTGCCTTCTGTGGAAAGCTGGCTCTTGTAATAAGTTCAAAAATTGTATTCTGTAACTGCTTAACATTCTCCAGTATTTAATAGGAATATCCTGTTACCCTCCACAGGCTATGAACTTAGAAAACCGAGAACTAAATAGAGACCAGGGATTGTCCCAGTACTGACCTTCTGACTACCCATTTTTGCTCACTGCCCCAAATTACTTCTTCACATTGTTCTGCTATAGAAAAGGTCTTACTTGCTCTCTATATTTCTGTAAGGGCAAAAAAATTACCAGGATATTTTAAATTAGCTCTTAATAAAGCCGTTCTGATTTATTGCAGACTCTTCTGGAAAGTTAAGCCTCCCATAAAGTCCTGTAGCAGTGATTTGGAAATTTAATTATGTTTTTGCTTCAGAGGTTATGAAAAAAAAAAATCTGTGTGAGGGAGGGGAAGGAAGCTGAACTTTTGAAATCCATCTTTTGCACTGAGAAAGGCCAGCTAGAGCTAGGTTCATGAATAAAACTTGTTTTTATGGAGCAAAGTTTCTAAGCAAAGGAAAAGACAAACTGCAACTGAGAGCTAGCATTCAAGGAAGCTCTTGAGGCCAACATCAGCAACACTTCTGGTTTATTACCACAGCTCAGGCACAGTTTTACTGATGTAAAATAACTGAGCCAAAAGAATATTACCATTTACCTCTGTTATGAATACTAAGTATTGGGCACACAATTGCTCATTCTGGGTGGCAGTGAGGATGAGAATGCACAGGCAGGACATTACCACCATCTCTATCCAAACCCATGAAAATCCCTCACCACACAGTAACATGGAGGAGATGCTGATTCTGCTTTCAGAAGGAAGAATGAGTGCCAGGGCCTTGATCTGTCAGCTTTAAGACAAGATCTTTGCCCTTTTCACCCATTCTATGCCATTCAGCTACTGCCTTTTAAAAGCTTTATTCTAGCCTTATATATTTACCTACAGCCACACATCAAAATCAATACCTTCTCTTTAGAATTCATTTGATGCATTACAGTACTGGAGAGAATTTCCAGTGGGAACACTGGGAAATTGGAGATTAGTTACCAAGTAAATATCTGAGGTCTGGTGCCAGAAGGCTGTTCTGGTTTCATAAGCACAATTTAATAATTTTTTGCCTTTGTGTATGTTGAAGTTGTAACTGAACGATTCTTGCTCGTGATTCTAAAGAAATTTGACTGAGATCCTTTTCTCTTTTTTCTCTCAGTGGCAGCTTCTGGAGTCTTTCCACTCTGGTTGTGGAAAAACCTGGTCTAATGAGGCTGCACAAGACCAAATGCATCCCCCATCTTGGTCCCCTGGGTCATCAGAGCTCTTCTTTGCTTTGTTCCTCCTGATGTTTAATCCAACCTGCTGTGCAAAGGAGGCTGCTCTAATTGTGTTTGCTTTCTACACAAATTTCTGTGGTAAACAAAGGTTTTGCCATACTTTTCATTATAGCAGAAGTCTTAGCAAAACACTTCCTCAACTAATGACTTTTTCTCCCCCAAAAATTTGGGTCCAGCTGTTCATTTAACAAATAACGGTGTTGCTCTTTTCTTTTAGCACCCTCTAATAAACCAAGAGTAAATTACTGACTGACCTACTTACTAGGATTGTTTAAATAATCCTCAATATGGCAGTATAATTTGATGCCTTAAAATACAGGGCATACAAGCTGCAATATAAAAGAATAAATACTGGATGTTAATACAAGTGGGTAACATAATAGCCTGAGGAATATTATGTTTCATGTCTAAGGTTCCCCTCCCTTCAACAACAGATTTTGTTCTCCCCTCTTGTACATGAACTAATTCCTGAATTTCTGAATGAATATTTCACCCATCTCTGAATGGTCTGGAGCTAAACTATGTGTTTTCTATCTTTAATAGGTAGTATGTTTAGAAGGGAGAACAAAACACATGCTTGCATTACACCATTTCTTGCTTTGTGCATTCCTTGTGCATCTCTGAGCATTTATCAGTGATGGCCCATTTAAAGAAGAAGCAAAGTATTTCAGGAGTAGGGGGAATCACTATGATACTAAATTTTCTTTCTTAAAAAGGTGATAGAAATGTTTCAAAGTCAACAGTCGGGCAGTTATCTTCCTGATTTAGCAAAATATTGTACTTTATTTGACCTAAAAAGCATTTTGCATTATAGATTCATGCTTTAGCACTGACTCTCAATTTCTCTAGATCCAGAATTTCATATGTCTATAACTGTATTTATCTGATTGGGATCATTTCACAGAATCACAGAATGGGTCAGGTTGAAGCAGACCATAGTGATGTGATCCAACTTCCCTGTTCAAGCAGGGCCACCCCAGAGCACATGGCACAGGATCATGTCCAGATGGATCCTGAGTATCTCCACTGAGGGACACTCCACACCCTCTCTGGGCAATCCAGTGCACGATCACCCAGACAGTAAAGAAGTTCTTCTTTGTGTTCAGATTAAACTTGCTGTGCATCAGTTTCTGCCCACTGCCTCTCGTTCTATTGCTTGGCTCCCTTCTTTTGGTACTGTCACTTCAGATACTTATTAACATTGATGAGGTCACCTCTCAGTCTTCTCTTCTTGAGGTTGAAGGCCCAGTTCTCTCAGCATTTCCTCATGAGATACTCCAGTCCCTTAACCCTCTTTGTTTCCCTCCACTGGACTTGCTCCAGGAGCTCCGAGTCCCTCTTGTCCTGAGGAGCCCAGAACTGCACACAGCACTCCAGATGTGCCTCCCCAGGGCTGAGCAGAGGAGCAGGATCACCTCCTGTGACCTGCTGGCAATGCTCTTCCTAATGTCCCCCAGGATCCCACTGGCCACTGCTGGTCATGGACAGCTTGTTTGCCACCAGCACCCCCACAGAGCTGCTTTCCATATATATATATATATATATATATATATCTGTGTGTGTATCTGTGTGTGTATGCATATACACAGAGTTCCAGTTCAAATCTTGACAAAGATGGATGTACTTTTGATTATTGTTGCTCTGGTAAGAGACCTTCATGGCAATTGTATTCATCATGATTCACCCTGTTTTATAATAGAGTTTGGCCTCAAGTTCCTGTGCATGGCTGCATTTCAGAGTTGCTGAATGCATGTCCTGGTCATCACTTTGAATAAGTAATTTCATTGCAAACCCATGAGTAATGGGATTTCTAATTTCCACTTTGTTGCTTAAGTAACCTCTTAGGATTTGGGCCTTCACATAGATGTCGCTGAAGATTTCCAACAAATGTGTGGTTACTGGCAAACTAAAAAATGTTGCAACTTCAGCTCTGTAGAAGCCTCTGATCATACATACACTTTTGGGTTAAACAAGAATCATTTATTACACAATTAGGAATCCTATCTATATGGCTTTATTTGATTACTGTTCTGACAAGGACAAGTGTCAGATATTAAAAAAATTAATGCCTGATCCAACATACTTTATTCTGCCAGAGGAAGGGCTTTATTGAATGAGAAAGATCTCCACAGGAAACTAAGAGAAAACAGAGCAACTTGGAGTGCTTAGGAAAATGTGTCAAACCTATCTTACCAACTTTCAATAAAGAACTGGGAACATCTGGATTAAAATGAAATGCTTGGTCACCTTAGTGTGTGTGGAACAAGACTACAAATTACCTAGTGACAATACTCAGTTACTGGTTCTCACCAGGCATGGCATTTACATTCAAACAAGACAATGAGGAGGATATAAAGGACTCAAGAAAGAAGAACATGGCTATGCTACAGAGGTTTGGTAACTATCTGGTGGTAGTTGAAATACATAAGGAGAGAATTTGTGGAGCCAGGCTTGTTTACCAGATGTCTTACAGAGAAATTAGAATACAGCTTCTCTTGCCTAATTTTTGGACCTATGAACTACTGTCATGGTGTCTAGGAGATTGATGAATTACCTCACAAAGAAAATGATGAAAGCATTGTTATGACACATGTAAGACTGGACTGATAAAGCAGTACACCCTATTAGAAAAGCAATTGGATATTGACCCTTTATGGGGAAGGACTCAGTAGGTTCAGCAATCTTTATTTCAGTAGTGGAGACTAGGAGAAGAAAGGAGAAATTAGTAAAATACATGTGATGCCGCTCAGCTGCATTTCTCCATCTGCTCAGCATCACAAGTGTTTAGTCAGCATTATTGGCAGAGGCTTATTCTAGCACCTAATTCTCGTTCAGTGAGAGGCACTACAACACTTGTTAAATAAAAGTGCCAAAACTGTGCAAAAATCAGACGGAAGGATGAAGTTCAGTAGGTTCTTTGCTTTAACAAACACTTCTTGTCTGCTCTTTCAAATCAATTTTATTCTGCTATATGATCACAGAGGGATCATTGTTAGTTGTCCTTACAGTAAACACTGCAAAGTATGTTAATTTTTTTGACATTCTCTCTCTCTGTGTTTGCCTTCAGGAAAACTCCATGGAGATATCCAAACTAACTGCAGAGTAGCAGGTGTAAATTAGCCTGTATGAATCTTTCTGCCACATATGCTTTAGGGTTTTCAGGATCTGGGCTAGCTCTTTTAATACTCCATGTTATGATGACATTGGAACCTCACTAGTTTTCAATCTCCACGTTGCTGTGAGGTTTTCCCTATGGCATGATCAGCTTGAGCTGAGTTGTGCTCACCTGCTTGCTGTTCTGTGGTGAATGTCTGGTATTTGTTTTAGCACATGAGGTGCTGGAAAGAGACTGCAAAATTCTTCATTTCATCGGCCCTTATTATGCAGCAGGCTGTCTCTAAATTTAATGGACATGTCAAATGAGAAGTGTTTCTTCAATTTGTAAAGAAAAGTTGAAAGAAAAGAGCAGTAGAGGATTTTCTGAGCAGTATCAGGAGCAGGATTTCTCCCAACACTTGCATAGTCTACTGAGACACATTCCTTCTTAATTTCCATTCCAGAGGCCAACAGGTGGAAGATCACATCTCTCTGTGGGAAAACCTGCTCTGAGACACTCCTTCCAAAGGGTTTGAAAGGGTGTGGTTATATGTGCAAGTCCCAGCAAGTGCCAGTTGCACTACTTTACCTGGTTGGAAACCCTCTTGAAGTCTTCAGTAGTAAAGCAATACTCTACCTGAGAGGGAGCAGGCAGAGAACACAGTATTCACAGTATTTAGAAGTTTTTCAGGTCTGTAGACAAGGTAAATTAATGCACTGGGAGCCAGAGAAGAATTACAAGGGGAAAAGAAACACAAATTAAATAGTCAAGAGACTATGGTTTCATGTTTAGTCTGGAAACCTGTCAGATGTCCTGTAGGTTCGTTATGGCTCCAGTGGTGTTTCCCATTATATCACACTACAGTCTAATCAAATAAACAGTGTATATAATTCTCAGGACACTTTAAGGGTCCTAAACCTGTACTTTTTCTGTCTGTAGTTTTTCTTTTGGGCAGGCTTTGGGAATAAATTGTGAGAAGACATGCTTTCTTCTGAGCCACTTGTTTTGTACTAGCAAGAGAAGGCAGCCTCCTTTATTGCTCAATAAAGGACAGCTCTGCAGTGAAGCGTGTGTCTTGACAGATCAAAAATATGCCTTAGCAAGGAATTGCTCCAATGAGATGGGTGTGGGGAAGACATTCCCATCACCTCATGGACCTAGGGGCATAGTGGCAGCTTGGTCTGTGCAAATCATTTTGTCTAACAGATGAAGCCCTAAAATGTTATTGGAGCATCTGAAAAAGGAAGATAGTCTCTAAAATCAGGAGAGACAAAAGTGTTTTTCCAAAGCACAGCAAAGCAAGAATTTTTTCTGACCCACACTTGTCTTCCTGAAGAAGCCAGTCTGAAACCTTGTGCACGTGGCTTCTAAAAGCCCTGAAATGTCAGTGCCTCCTCATTTGTGGAGATGAAACAGAACATTAATTTGGTAGCCTTTAAGAGTCTGGCATGGTATCAAAGATGATCATCAGTGTGTTATGAGGGAAAATTTGTGTTTGCTGTGATCTAATCTCTTTTGCTTGAGAGACCGGTGATGTCATTTTAGAGATGAGAGGAAATGAAGAGTGTTTGGTCTTTGTGCTGATATTGTTGGGGTAGAGTTAATTTTCTTCTCAATAGGTAGTGTGGGTCTGTGTTTTGGATTTGTTCTGGAAACAGCTCTGAAAATTCAGGGATGTTCCAGTTATCGTTGAGCTGTTCTTACACAGAGTCAAGGCCTTTCCTGTTTCTCACACCACTCCACCAGCAAGGAGGCTGGGGGTGCACAAGGAGTTGGGAAGCACACAGCCAGGACAGCTGACCCCAAGTGACCAGTGGGATATTCCAGACCATGTGACATTGTGCTCAGCACATCAAGCTGGGGGAAGAAGGAAGGGTTGGATGATGTTTGCCTTCCCAAGGCACCATTACACATGATGGAGCCCTCTTTCCTGGGGAAGGGTGAACACCTGCCCATGGGAAGTGAATTAATTACTTGTTTGGTTTTCTTGTGTACACATAGCTTTTGCTTTCCCTGTTAAGCTGTCTTTATCTCAACCCACAAGTTTTCTCACTTTTACCCTTCTGATTCTCTCCTCCATGCCACTGTGGGGGATTGACCAAGTGCCTCTGGCTGAGTTGCCAGCTGGTGTTGAACCATGACAGTCTCAGATCCAAAAGATGTTTAATCTAAGAATTGGGAGGACAAGCCACAGGGTCAAAAAAATTATGTATGGGTTTTGTATATTCCAGTTTTCAAAGGAATATAATTTTTACATCTTGATGATTTGAGATTTTTAATCTCCTCCAAAAATCCTTGCTTCAGTATTGTGTCTATTTGTACTTTTTGAGTGGTTGCTGTTGATGTTTCACATCAGTAGAAAGCCAGTCTTTGGACAAAGTAGAAGCATCTGGATATGGAACACTATTAAATATGCAGGGCAGCAGAAGCTGGGTGCACTCCGTTTATTTTCAGTGCTGCTGTATTTCATTTGAGACCATGTACTTAGCTGAGTCTGGAAATCTGTTATCTGGGGGCTGCACAAGCACAAGACTCCTGTTCTGAATGGCTGCTAGACTGCAATCTTTCTGTCTAAACGAAAAGCTGGAGATAAACAGGGAGGGAAAGGACCAGTTTTAGAGATGTGCAGAGCTGGGCAAGTCTGATCCTTGCTATGGTGATTTGCCAACTTGGCCATGCTGCTTCCTCAAACTATCCAGGGAGCAGGGCAGTTACCAGTCTCTGCCAGAGTACATACACTGCAGCTGCACCAGAAGTGCAACAAGTCAGGCAGGACACAGGGAGAATACAGCAGTGCTTAATTTGAACTGACAGTGTTTGATGCAACACATCAGGAGCTGTAAAGGGACAGGAGGCATTTCTCTTCAGCTGAACTGCTGATGTCAACTTGGGTAGCAGATGCTCCAGCTAGATTACAGAGACAGGATAGAAAAAGGTCTCACTTTTTCACAGAGTCCTGTTTTACCTGTTAATCCTACTGTTTTCCTCTGGCTTTCTCAGCTTTCTCTTACATTACACTGAGACCTCTGTGATTTTCATACAGAGGGGCAGGATTGGCAGGAAATGGTGATTAAATATTTGCACTTTCTTGCTTCCCATTTATTTCAGGAATCAGCCCACACCTGCACACATGCACACATTGAAAGCTGAAGCTGAATGTGCAGTAATCAATGTTCATACCATCCTTTCATTGTGCCTTGTGCAGTCAGATTATACTCAGTGGTATGATGCAGAAGCATTCTGTGGGGATCTCAGCAGTGGCAATCCCATCAAATCATTGACAGGAACAATCTGCAGCCCTGCATAAACCTTGGGTCCTACAGGAATCTAAATCTGACCTGTACAGCATAAGGAATTGCTACGCTTGAGATAACCTGAAGCAACTGGAGAAGGCTCAAGTGCTGACCTTCCTCTGTTTTAGACCCCTGCTGGCCCAACTCAAGGAATTCTTCTATCCTGATTCTGCCAATTGATACAGATTCATATTGCTTATTGAAAGAAACAACACCCTAGCTATTAAATCTCATACTTCCTGGTGGGTTTGATGTTGTTACTGCAGCTGTTAAACAAAATGTGTAAATTTTACTTTCTTTTTACTTTGTTCTCTAGGAAGTTGTTTTAGCATGTTCAGGTTGCTTTTGGTATGATGGATTGACTAATCTCTGTACATTACAAGTATTCCAGTAGAGCCTGGAGAAAAACTTGGGTTTGTGTTGCCAAATAGAAGGCACTGTATGTGCATTTTATCTGCTTCTCTGCAGTGCTTTGTTCTTGCAAACTTGCTCTTACAAAACACAGCACGGAGAATGACAGGAGAAAGGGAGACTGGGAATTCAGAGCTGTGGAAATTACCAGTTAGCTGAGAGTTTGTTCCTGTTCTTGTTGTCTTGGATGGCTGTTGGTTTGGTTTTTTGTTTTAATCCATGAAGACTGTAGTAACGAGTAAGAGGCAGCTCCTTTGTTTCTGCTCTGTTTGTATCAGTATGCAGCTATTGGTATGAAATGCTGCCATTCCCTGAGCATCCCGGCTAAACAAAAACCTTTGGAACAAAGTGTTCAGAAAGGGCAGACAAGAAGAGTGGGCTTGGGGTGGGGATGCGTGTGTGAACACTGGTGTTTAATTTACTCTGATATTTTTTCGTCCACCTAGAAAAGAGTTAAACGGCAGAATCACCCGATCCGCCTTTCACCTCCCGAGGTTGTTCTTTAGAATGAGAAATACTTGCCTATCCGCTTTTGAAAGAAACAACTTCAAAACCTTTGTGGCCGGGATGGCATCATGCTCTGCACAGCCCCGGTTCGGCTGGACCGAGATGCAGCCGCCGTCAGCAAGACAAAGGCAGAGATAATGAAAACGGGAACTAACCCAAGGAATTAAGAGGAGCGAGCAGCATCTGATGCGAGCTGAAAGGAAAACCCGGCTGGTGTTTCCGAGCGCTGGATGTTCACCTCCGCTGCGAGTGACCGGTTTCACCGCAGGATCCAGGAGGTGAGGACGGGACCGGCAGCTCCCTGCGCAGGTCCCGTATCATTCACAGCACAGCTTCTGGCCAATTACAGGAGGGAAAGCGACATAAATGGAGTTTTTTCTTCCTCCTCCGGCAGAATTTTGCAGAGAGATTGGAAGTGGAGAGAAGGAGTTAATCTCTGTGCAGTCAGACTGTGCCTCCTCCCCGCAATTTTCTCCTCTTCTCCTCTGTTGTAGCTCCACTGTGGTGCTCGGGCTGAGCTGCCGATGGAGCAGCTCCCTGATTGCACTGCCCAGACACGAACACCACCTGCTCCAAAACTCAGGCGAATTACTTTTTAAATTACAAAAAAAACCCAAATACAAAAACCCCCCAAACAAACAAAAAACTCCACCCCAAAACAAAACAAAACAAAACAAAAAAAACAACAAAAAACAAAACAAAAAAAACCCCAAAAAACCAAAATCAAACCCAAACCAAACAAAACAAAAAAACAAAAAACACAGAAAAAAAAGCCAACCCAAAAAACCAACCAACCAACCAACCAAAAACCCCAACCCAAAATGCCCTCAAAAACAAAACCACTCAAAAAAGGGCTTATTTAGGGTATGCTAGCAGTTTGCTTTCCTCTTCCCTTAGGATTCAGCTTTTTAAGTCTCTGTGGCAAAGCCTCAGCCGTTGCTTTCTTGAAAGCACTCCCAGACACTGTAATTCTGCTGCTTCTGTGCATTCCTAAGCAACAGCCGCCACCACTGTCAGCTCTGCCATGAGGATCATCCTGCCTTCCCACTACTTCTTCTTTTATAGGCTCTGCTGCTTTCAGAGATCTGTGTGATTGTTCCCATGGGGCTGCTGCAGAAAGGCACAGTTACAAACTTAAATCAGAAAAGATCATTATTATTGCCTAGCTCCACCCTTCCCATCTAACAGCACAAAGCTTCTTGCTGGAACTCTTGAGTTGGATCTTGTAACTTTTGGCTGAAGAATAAAATTGGCTAGATACCTGTCTTCCCCAAGAGAGGATAGCAGAGCAAATTCTGGATCAGATCAGCAGTTTATTTTCCCTAGAATCATATTTCCTTAGGTGCTAAAGTAATTAAAACTTCAAAGGCAAATGATATAGCATTTTACTTGCAAAATTGTAGATAGGGTGTTGATCATAGTACTTTTGGATTTTGACATGAGCGATTTCCTGACAAGAAACAAGAATGGTGCTGCATAAAGTAAGATCTCAGTATGGAAATTTGGAAGTTGCCAAGGTCCATCATGCCAGTGTACACATTATTATCTATCCTTACTTTGTGCAGACTTACCCACAACATCTGACCTAAGCAATAACCCCCCCACTCCTTTAAAAGGTACAGGTAGGATATTTTTGTCCATTTTCACATCTAGGAAATGCTGCACCCAGAACTCTCTATTTTGCAGTATGACTCTGGGTGCACACAGCAGCCTGCACTGTGCTTTTCATTTAACAAAATCACCTCCTTACCACTTGGCCCTGTGTTGAGATCTGAGTTTTTAAATATTAATTTTAATATTTAAACTGGAAAAGCATTATTCTTTCAAGAATCTCTGAACATCAGCAATTCTGAGCTCTACTTAGGATTCTTTATGACATATCTTGATTGCAATGGAGTCTTTTGGAGTTTATTTCAGAGGTGTGCACAAGTTCAAAATCTTCCCAAGTACAAGCATGTGCAGTCTCACTTGGCATGAGGGATATCTGCTGTGCCTGTGGGCAAATTACTGGGCTGAACTTGGCCCAGAGACATAAGCCAGCCTCCTGCTTCCCTTTCCTAGACCACTCCTAGACAACACAAACTCTGCCAATAGGATCCCAGTTTTAACTGAACTGTAAAACCAAGGAGCTATTGACTGACACAGGGTGGTGATAGTACCAGAACCTCATAGAAGAGTTATTGACTTTGCATCATTTTATTTTCAATTACAGAACCAGTCTAATCTGGAAAACCATTGTTGGGAAATAGTCTATTCATTGACAAAATCAAAGCATTGACTAACGTGATTTTAATTTTAGGACTAGCAATAAACTTCTCTTTTTAACACTGGGTTTAGTTTTATCCTTTGAAGATCAGCCATGCTGGCCTCTTGCATTTCACAAGGAGCTCAACTTGCCATGACCCAAAGCTTCAGTCTTCTTTATGGAAGAAAAATAAACATTTTTCGTTAAGAGGAGAAAGAAGAGTATTTTTTGTGATGCTTGAAGTCATATTGCATCATCTTGCAAAGCATGGAAAAAGGATGTGTGACTTGCTCCCTTTTTCAGAGCCCTCAGACACAAAATATTCATATTGTAACGCCCTTTGCAAAGAGGTGTTCCTCATTAAGAAGTTGATAAGGTTGATAATGTTAATTGCCCTTTCCTGTGGGAATGTGACAGTATATGCCAAACCTCAGTAAGTTCAGTGACCCTTGGTGTGAGCTGGGAAGTGTGTGCTTGCTTCAGCACTCCTTGAAACTCTGGGTCTCTGGAAAGTGAGCTACCCATGGACAGGCAGCATAAATGTCATCAGGCACGAGCTCAGCCTCCACAGTGATCCTTCCTGAGCTGACAAGTTGTTGGGTTTCCATGGCAGTTTAAGGCATGCTCAGATTTCCACTCAAGCCTTAAAACCTTGCCTTGAAAATCTTAGAATTTGAATCCATGGATTGGCTCTGTCACTTCTCATCATTAAGAAGAAGCACAGATTCATTTTCCCTAGCTCAAAAGACATCCAAAAAAGGTTTCTCAGGGAACGGGGGACAACCTGAATCATAGCTCTTGTTGGCCACAGAAAATTTCTACCAGAGAAGCGGGAAGCCAAGGTGAAAAAGCAGATTGACGTAGTTTGATCCCTTATTGTTCTCATGTGCAGGCTGTGCAAAAATTCATGTGTGCTTTGGGCTCCATTTTACAGCAATGATCTTCCCCAGTAACACAAACATCATTAGCTATGGGTGTCTTATTGTCCCTCCTCCCTGCTCGTTGTCTTCCTTGGTTAATGAAGCCTTTGCATTTTTAAAATGCTGTCTTCAAAATTTGAATTCCATCCAGAAGGACTACAGCAGATTTGGTTCTGCTGTAGTGGTAGCCTCATTTCACTTTTATGCCTGTCCCAATGGCTGGGGAAAGAAGGTAGAGGACTGGGTGATTTGCACTTGTTTCTGCTGAGCTGTTAAATTTCTTAACAACATTCTTAAACTAAGACCTAATTCAGTTTGCACGTGGTATCCAAGGGAAAGGCATTTGGGGCATGTCCAAATACTAAGGCTGTAAATTTTATCACTGAGCACAGTTAGATGGGAGGAAGGGAGAGAAGGAAGGTGGGGCTGCTGCTCTGTTGCTTTTGTTGATGTCTTCATCTGGCCACAACAACCAGAATGCTGCTGATCCTTTGCTTTGAGCTGTGAATGAGGAGTGTATCTGTGTATTTATCTGCCTGGCAGCACATGCCAGTATAGAGGTAAGGAAACCATGGCAGCAAGGTGCAAAATAACTTAAGCCACAGAGCTGTTCAGTGCAGAAGTCCAGCTGTTTAGTTTTCTGAAGACAGAGAGGTTAGTAATGCTGCCTGGTGAAAATCCCCTACCCTGAAGGATAGCAGTGGGGGGTCCTCATGGATCACAGCATAATCTGGTGTCCAGAAACACCCTGCTACTTGCATAGCTCCAGAGTCTAATCTTCATGGATATCCCACGTGAGGTCCTGACCCATGTTTGCCCACACAGGTTTCAGACAGCACTAACTCTGAATGTGTGGCTGCTGGATGGGACTGTCCATTGCCCAAAATGCAGGCAAGGGAGTGCATAGCTGCCCCTTGTTCATAGACAAACATTTCAGCTTCAGTTATGGGTAAAGGGGACTTTGAACTGAGACATAAGTCCACAAAGTGCAGTATGCAGCAGCTTCTTCCATTTTGCCAACAGTGCTGCAAGGTGTGCTCCTGCTGCAGCAGGGCTAGCACAAACCTAAGGATGGTGATACACTAGGCTACCCCAGGAAGAATTCATGAATTTTGCTCACCTGAGTCCATAAACTTGCCTCTATAAAATTCCTACAGTGGTTTTAATCATTCCGTTTCAATCACTACTTCCAAATTAGGCTGGGGAGACTTATTCTTGTAGATAAAGCTCACACCTCTGTGTTCTGCAGTATGTTAGAAAGGGGAGATGCCCCTTTATCCTAACTCAGAAGGATGTTTTTATTACTGTGAGATAGTCTGAAGATGAGAATAGCTACATAAATGAGAGGATATGGACCTTGCATTCATGTATGTGCATATATATCACAGAATCACAGAATATATCAAGTTGAAAGGGACCCCAAGGATCATCGAGTCCAACTCCTGGCCCTGCACAGGACACCCAAAGAATCCCATCATGGGCTTTGAGAGCAGTGTCCAAAGCCTTCCTGAACTCTGTCAGGCTGGTCCTGTGGCCATTTCCCTGGGGAGCCTGTTGCAGTGCCCAGGCACCCTCTGGGTGAAGAAACTTTTGTAATATCCAACCTAAATCTTCCCTCATGCGACTTCAGGCCATTCCCTCAATCCTATCCCTGTTACCAGAGATCAGTGTCTGCCCCCTCTCTTCCCCTCAGCAGGAAGTTGTAACTGCAGTGAGGTCTCCCCTCAGTCTCCTCTCCTCCAGGCTGAACAGACCCAGTGGCCTCAGCTGCTCTTTATACAGCTTCCCCTCAAGGCCCTTCACCATCCTCATGCCCTCCTTTGGACACTCTCTAGCAGCTTTATGTCATTTTTATGTTGTGGCACCCAGAACTGCCCCCAGCACTGGAGGTGAGGCTGCCCCAGCTCAGAGCAGAGCAGGACAATCCCCTCCCTTGCCTGGCTCTGTGCCTGATGCCCCCCAGGACAGGGTTGGCCCTCCTGGCTGCCAGGGCACAATGACTCAGATCCAACTTCCCACAGACCAGGATCCCCAGGGCCTTTCTACAGTGCTGCTTTGCAGCTTCTCATTCCCCAGTCTGTCTGTGCAGCCAGCATTGCCCATATACATAAGTGTGTATATATAGGCAGTGTTAAACGTAGATCTTATTTGCCACAGACTGATCTAGAAGCACTTTGGAAATTGGAAGTGGTCCACCCCCCTTCCTCCTACACTGGCTCTGGCACTGGTGCTCTTCAGACTCTCAGTGTTACACACAGGTTTGTAAATGGGGAGCTGAAGATGTCAGTGCAGGAGAGACAGAAGTAAACAGAAGCCAACAGAGGGACTGATCACAGCCCAGGGACAATCCTCTCTACTGGTAAGGGTGGCATGAGATCTTTAGTAACCCCACAGTTCATCCAGCTCAGCATGACTGAAAGATTTCCCTCATTGTTTAACTTGGTGTCATTTGTGTTGAAACCACATGGAGAGTGAAGTTCACAGCGAATGGAAACATAAGCTGAGCCCAAGAAAACCCCTCTGTTGTGACATAGCCCCTCTGGCCCCCCAGCAGTTGAGTTTTGTTTAAGTTAGCATCCCTGCTGCCCCTCCTGAGGACACAGAATTCTGTGTGACCAGAGCACAGCCAGCAGTAGCACGGCTGCAGGCTAGGAATGATGGGAGGAAGGCTAGTTCTTCAGCTCTGAGCTTTGTTGACACTGGCTTGTATTTTACCAAGATTGGTGTTTGTATGCTAATATGCTAAAGGAGAGGCAGAGCTGGTTTGACAGATGCACACTTGTGTTACAATGAAATTCCTGGAGCAGTGAAAATTTTCAACCATGTGGAAATCTTTTGATGTTGCAAACTGTGTTCAGAATGGCAGCACTTCTTCCTGGAGCCCTTAGCCATGAGCATGTAGATACTGACTTTAAACAGAGACAGGATGGCACTGGGTGAAGGTTTTATTCATGGAACACTCTTTGACACACAGACCTATTTGATACGACAAAGGTAGGGAAAAGTCTCAAAGCTGGAAGATTTTTTTTTTCTTCTCTCTTGCATATAAGGGATGCATAATTAATGGATGTGTCACTGAGTGAAATCAGATTTGTATCAACAAGATGAACTGGCTGAGCACAATTTTGCAAGGGCCAGTCGCAACAGTCAATCTGAAAAGGTAGAATTGCAGTCATTTGATAATAACAGTTTCTTCAAGTGTGAACTATCAGTTCAGAATTTCATTATCAAGTGCTGCTGAAAAATGTATATGTTTATATTTGGTTATACAGCAATCTGCAGCTACATGAGGAGAGCAGAATTACAGTGACATATACATGATGAAGCTTCAAGTGTTATTCCATTACTGGAAATCTCTAATGTCACATGAGTTCAGATTACTGTGCTTTATCTTAAACCCTTTAAGATTCAGCTTAGAATTGAGCATTTGGGGTCAAATTGGGGTGAATCCAAGCAAAACTTTCAGATTTTTCATTACTTCCACCTGGAATTACCACTCTAGTCAAGCCAAAAGCTTCTGAAAGTGAGCAGGCTTCTAATAATCCAGTGAAGTAGTGCGTTTGCACTGAAACCTGAAGCTTAATGAGATGCACATGTTTGATGACAAGTTCTGCAGAGATCCAGCTGTGGCATATGGGTAGGCTTCAAGTGTGTCTCTCAGCACACCAGGCTGTTAAATGTCAAAAGAGTACAGGGACAGAGTATGGTGACAGCCGACATCGAGGAAAGAGCAGATATATTAAAAAAATCTTATTCCACTCATTGTTTTCATTTGTCATGAAGGATTTATCATGAAACCTGTCTTGCTCATCAAGGAAACAGCAGTACAAAATGTGAGAGATGTGGAAAGAGAGGTAATATTGAAAGGTGCTCTTGAGCCTGAGCAGTCTTGAGAATCATGGGACACACAAACGATATTTGGTTGTAGAAAATGGAAATTAAAAGTTTCTGGGACAATGATCTGGAGGAGCAGGAAAGGCTGCTCAACAGTGCAGACCCAGATATGTGTCATGAGACCATCACACTGTGTGCTGGAGTGGGGGAATAAGGCAGGACATTTTGTGAAAAGTTTAGAAGTGCTAAAGTGTTCTTGAAGAAAAAAGAAGTAATTTACTGTGGGAGGGCTCAAGGTGACAGCAAAGGGAAAACAATACAGTGAGTTGTTCAGGACTAAGAGGTTATTTCTATCATTAAGGGATATTAAAAAGTTTACTGACCGGATAGATGCTGGATGCTCTGTCTTTCCTAAAGATAAAGGTGCTGAAAAGATCACTTGCTGCTCATAGCTGTCTGTATTAGGAAAAAGTTAACAGAATGAAACTTGATGGAGGGCAGAAATATGAGAAGCAGAAAACAATATCAGTGGTGTGGCAATCAGTGCAAATGATGCAAGAAATATGTAGAGCTTGTAACAGACCCAGGTCACTGTCAAAACATTTACAAAATGCAGGAAAACTGCATAGAGAGCAAGGAAAGAGATTCCTAGGTCATGAGAGATGTTCTTAGGATTGTAACACAGTGCATCAAACAGAAAAGGACTTTTCAATTAAGAGTTGCAAACACGCCATTACTGGAAATATCATGGTCAGTGTGAGCTGTATGTCAAAATGGAAAGGTGACAAACAAAACTGCAATGAACTGCTAGTTGAAAGAACTGTCCCTGAGCTGGCAGAGCATGCCCTGAGAAAGGGAAGAGGTTAGAAAATTAAGATGTAAGTCATCTAGTGTAGTGATGTAAGTACATGCTCCATCTGTCAATGCACAATCATTTTGTCTGCACCAGACATTTCACACCCATGATAAGGCCATTGTATCTCTGTTTCTCTGGCCATATGGGTCTCAAGTGTGAGTCAGGTAGAAAAAAAAAAAAAAGGCTGCAGGCTTGCTACAGGTTAAAGAAGGAGACAAAGCTTCACTCCTTAATCTTTCATTTTTCCGCTGTAAAAATGAGGTCTCACTGAGAGGCAGGTGCACAAACCCTCAAGGAAGGCCAAAGGGCACTGACCCTTCTTTTCCCATTCATGTTCAGAGATTGTTCCTGTGCTAATTGTTGGGATAGAGCTCAACATTAAACTGGCAGCCAAAATATCCTGTGATAGCCCTGATTGCTCTGGTCATATGATGAAAAATTACTGGGCTGAACAACAGAAGGGCAATGACTATATCCAGAAGAAAGAGGCAGAGAAGTTCTGTTTTGGACATAGCTCAATGAAGGCATAACACAAATGCAAGAAAAGCAGTCAAACCATGGACCAGCCCAGAAGAGCAGAGATTGTCAGGAGAAAGGACTGAGATTGCTTAGTGAACAATTTTCAATTTTGGGGAGAAAGATACAATTTTGTGAGGATGTCACCAGCCTGTGGCTGTATCTTGTGAGAGACCATGGGATGGGACTGGGGTGGATGACACTTGACTGATGGAGGAGATGTAGGAGATGTTGAGACAGATATCAGCAGATCAGCCAGGAGTAGGTGTGTAAGAACCCATCTTCCTGAGACAACATATGTGCCCACACATATCCCTGGCAGTCACACCCAATATTGGAAATGATAGGTACTGTCAACAGACATATGGATATCATCTGCATCATGTGGCTCCTTGCATCTTGCTCAGTCATAAAAAAAGTGAAAAAATGAACTCTACACAATGTGAGTGCATGCCCAGGACAAGGAAATTGAGATCAGATTCAGAGGTTGGAAATTATTCACTTAATTATTTCCTTGTTAGTTCCAAAGTTGAACAATCTGTTGCTAGTATGGATTTATCTAAAAAAAGTTACATAACAGCAGATTAGTAAGATTGACTGAAATTCCAGAAAGTGCCATACTTACCATGATTTTCGAGCAACCTGAAGGCTTATGGTACTTTGTCTTTTACAGGTTGCTATCTTTACAGGTTTTTAAGAAAGAAAGGAAATTTCAAATGAGTTCTAAAAAGTGGTATGTTTTGATATAGAACAGTAGGTTTTAATCTGTTGTCTATGAGACATCAGGAGGTAGGCTGCAAAGCATTATCAGTTTATTTTCTTTAAAACCCACACAGCATATTCCCACATATTCAGAATGGGAAAATCACCTCGAATTTAGAAACATCCTACAATATATCTCAAGAACACATTTATTTTAAAAGAAATCACTGTGCCTGTAATAGCCTGTTCAACTATTTTTGTAACAATTGCACCCACTGTACTTAAAATTGCTTTGTTTTCATATGACCTGGCACAATGACAAAAACCAATGACACATGAGCACAATGGCAAGTGCTTGTCCCAAGAACCTCAAGTATTGTGTTATACACTTAAGGGGTGGGTGGGGAATCTGATTTGAGGGGGGAAGTTTTGCATGCTGACAGGACAGCGTGGGATTGAAAATCTGGTAAAACCTGGTTGCTGGCAAGGGAAGACTGGGGAGGTACAGAACACATTTCAAGTTTTAAGTACAAAATTGGTGGAAGTTTTTGTTAGTTTATTTTGTATGTAATTTCCACTTTTAGTTAAAGGTTCATCTGAGATCAGTCTTGTCTGTTAAGCAAACGCCACTTGTGGCATTTCAGCATCACAGTGTTGGGGTCTGTGCACCATGAAATACAGTGCTAATGACTTTAGAAGAGCCTGGCAGGAGACTCAGTTGGCTCTCTGTGGTGAAATTCTCTGCATTTTTATGTGCTCTGCTTGGTAAACTGGCCCACTGAGCAGTTGCATGATGTCAGATTTCCTTTCTAGAACTTTACCTTTCTAAAGCTTTTTGTTGTTATGGTGTGACACACCAAGCTGCAGAAAAAGAATGCTTCTCATCAAAGGAACTGAATTAAGGGTCCTTGAACTTATGACTCTTGAGCAGATGAATTATTTTTGGTTATATCTTTATACCTTGTAAGCAGCAGAGTGGAAGTTAACAGGATAAAGTTAACATGCTTTCTGGTTCTCAGGGGAGTCAGGCACACTTCACTACTGCTGGTAAAATTTGCACAGATTTTTTCATAAAAAGAATTGTGGAAACAATATCAACATGGCCATTACACACATAAGGAACATTTGCATTGCTCAGAAAAAAAACCAGGGGGCTTCTGTATAAAATAAGAGAACCTAATTATGATGTACCAGTAGTAAATATTAAAAGATAAAGACTTGATCATGTAAATGGGGGAGGGTGTGTGTGGGAGTGTGTGGGTGTGTTTGAATTTCTCTGAAGATTGCTGGAAGAAAATGATTGTACATCCCTAAATTAGGATGCTTTAGGCCTGTCTCAGGTCAGTGAGCCTTCTGTCTGCTCTGTGCATCCCTGCATACCTCTGAGACAAAAGGTCTGCCTCTTTTTGGCCAAAGCTTGGAGCTCCTTTCAATTAGCATCACCAGACGTGTGTCACTTCTCCATCTAAGGGCTGGAGGAGCTACAAGGGGGAGTTGAGAGAGATTTGGGGGGCAGGAATCTACACTGGACACAAGAAACATCTTGTTTAGGGCTTTGTTACAGAAAAAACTCTGGCATGAGAGATGCATGGGTGGAGTTGCAAGCCCTTCCTCTGCTGGAAACAGCATCTGGTTGTATCTCCAACACACCCTTCCTCCTGCCCTTGGTGCCTGGCAGTGTGGGGACATGAGGGGGCTGCCACTGCAGGAGAGAGCAGTCCTCTGTGTGCTGCTTCTGTTTCTGTTCTGGGAGTTTTCCTCAAAGGGGAGCCTGTGCTTGTCTTTGCTGGGTGTTTCAGGGATATCTTTGTGCGCACTTAGCAAACATGAGCGTGTGCTTTGGTTCTGCCAGGACAGGCAGAGTTGCTCAGGACTGTGTTAAGTTGAATTGTCTGCTAACAGCAGGCAGGGGCTCCTGCAGCTGTCCCTGGAGCCTCTGGGCCTGGCCTTAATGGTGAGATCATGGCCAGCTAGATCAGGGGTAGACGAGGCACACACTTGGCTGAGTTGCTCTTGAGTTGACAGTCCCTACTGCTCCTGTTTAAACAAGAAATTGTATTGAGAAAAAGCAAAGAATTGCTTTAGAAATTGCAATGCTGTTACCTGGTTTGTGCTTCATCACCTAAAAGGCAAGCAGGCTTGACAGCAAATGGGACCAAGCAATAAATGGACTTGTACTGTGTAACTTCATGTGCTGACCAGTGACAGGACCAAAGGGAATGGCCTGAAATGTCAGGGAGGTTTGGTTTGGGTATTAGGAAAAGGTTCTTCACCCAGTGGGTGCCTGGGCACTGGAACAATCTCCCCAGGGAAGGGTCACAGCACCAAGCCTGACATAGCTCAAAAAGTGCTTGGACAATGCTCTCAGGCATATGGTGTGACTCCTGAGGATGGTGCTGTGCAGAACCAGGAGCTGGACTTGATGATCCTTGTGGGTCCCTTCCAACTCTGCATATCCTGTGATTCTGTAATTCATATGTCAACAGGACAGGGAAAGGAAAGAATGTGGAGGAGGAAAAAACCACAGTAACTCACACTTCATTTCAGACCTATTTCTCTCTCTGCTGCAGTGATACAGGTTCCTGGTTAAATCAGGACCCTCCCATTTTTCATTCTGAATGATTTACTGCAATTCTGAAACAGAAACAATAAAGTAAGGTCTGTCTGTGCCACCCGAATCATTATGACAACACATCTGTGGCTAATGATTACCAGCAGCGTTTGCCTTTTGCCCAACCAGGAATCTTTGCCTGCCTCTGTAGGAAGTGGCGTGACTCACTTTTTTTCTTCAGATGGAAACATTCCAGTCCTTAGCATAAGGTGAAGAGAGTGATTCTTGATCCCTAGGCAGTTATTTCTAAGGATGCAGGAAGCAAAGAAATAAACACAGTTCTGTGAAGGCACAGCCCCCACATTCCACTCTCCCTTGCAAGAAGGATTAATTCAGGCTGTAATGAGTATGCACAAGAAAAGGTTACTGAGATGATCAAGGAGTGAAGATCCTTTACGTGAATAAATCAGAAAGGCTGTGGCTGTTCACCCAGGTAATCAGAAATGGAGGAGGAGAGATGATTCCTGTCTGTTAATCCTGCATCTATGCACGCATTAGCTGAGAAGAGAGAAAATAATGACACGTGTTGGCACAAAACCTAACACATTTATTTGGGATATATAGGAGTATGTCTAAATTTAAGCAAGAAGTTAGAAGATTTTTAGCTGTTTCAGGGATGTCTTAGCTACTGGGCAGCTTTAGAATAAAAGCCTTTGCTTTTCTTTCTAGAGTCTACAACAAAGGCATTATTTGTCTTTCCCTGAGAAGTGAGAGCACATGTCCTAAAACATTTCCAGCAAAGACATGCACTGGAGCAATTTGTGTTCTCTGACTTCTGTTTCTACAAGGTTTCATCTTAGACTGATGCAACAATTTCCTAAATTAAGAAACTGGGTTTTAATGTAGTTTATTTTCTTCTTACCTTCCCCCCCCCCAGACTCTCCATTCCTATACAAGTGCTACAGGTCTCTCTTGAGCTTGCAGGGGTGGAGAGTGATTTCTGCCCTTGCTAAATTGCTGTGGCATCAAACAAAGCAGAGGGAAGGAGACCAGAGGAGCTTTTCTGCAGCATCCCTATCATAACTGCTCAGGCATATCACAGACAATGTGGTTTTATGGACTGTGAGTGTAGCATTTCTGCCTGGTTTTGCCTAGTTTAAATGAAGCCTAAAAGGACTATGGATGGGTGTGATGGATTTGCCTGTGAAACTGGGGACAGTGCTTACAAGCCCAAGCAGTGTTTTCTGTCCTTATGTCCCTTTTCATTCAGTGCTGAACAAACTGGTGTCTGAAGAAAGCGCTGTCCTGCAATTTGGATGGGACACAGAACATGAGTAAAGACTCTCTGGTTTCTGGAGTGTTGGAGCTGTGGTGGGAGGGGAAGGGGCACTCATTGCTACTGGCTGCTATCAAGAGCCTAGAGGTATTTTAATGGACAATGAAGATGCTGCTGGCATTAGGCTTTGTGCAGGCAAATCTTCCATTCGGTTTCTGGAATAGGAATAAAGACAGGAGCCCAAATGAAACCTCACGTGGGTAAAGGCGCACTTGGCCAGGAGTCAAAGCTCCTCTGAAAAATATTTTACCCTGAAAGCCACAACCATGGCATAGATTTCAAAGCATCAGTTGAATCCTGGGTTGACTCACTGAACAGCTCACCTGCCCTGCCAGAGCAGCGCACCAGAGACTTCTTTGCATGCTTCCAGCTGTCATCCATGGACAGCAGTGTGGCAGACAGGGAGCAGACTCCTGGGCACAGAAATGTCTCTGGTGGACCTGTCCATTCTGCCTGTGATGTGTCTCAGTGTCCTAACAAACTTGGTGAGCAGCTGCTTTGTGATGAAGTCCTGTCACAGGGACAATGCATCTATATCCTTCTCCTTCAGAGAGATGAAAACAATGTCAGATAAACTTTGCTCAGGCTATCATTCCTCATTTTTCAACAGCTGAGAGGCAGAAAAGCTCAGCTATTGTTTTTTAAAAAAAGTTGCGTTAGAAGAAGGAGAGTTGAAAAGGGAAATATATATTTTTTAACCAGATCTAAAAGTATTCATCTGCTGACATCCCAGCTGTAAACAACAGCTATAGTATTTGTTAGCAAAGTCACATCTTATGAAGAGCAGCTGAGGGAGCTGAAGTTCTTTAGCCTGGAGAAAAGGAGGCTGGGGGGAGCTCATCCCACTCTACAACTGCCTGAAAGGAGGGTGTATCTGGTGGGAGTCAGTCTCTTCTCTCTGGTAACAAGTGATAACACAAGAGTAAATCCAGCCTCAAGCTGCGCCAGGGGTGGTTTAGATTGGATATTAGGGAAAAATACTTCACTGGAAGGGTTATCAAGCATTGGAACAGGGAAGTTGTGGAGTCACCATTCCTGGTGGCACTTAGGGACATGGTGTAGTGGTGGATTTGGCAGCATTAGCTTTGACCTTGATGATCCTAAGGGTCTTTTCCAACCAACCTGCATGATCCTATGATTCTGTGTTTACTGAGATTTAAAATTAACTAGGAGATGTCTCTCACAACATTGTTAAAGCCTATGACAACTTTCTGGAAACAGAGAAGTTCCATTTCTAGCATTTCCTCTTTCTAAAATTTACTTTCTTTTTTTTTTTTTTTTGAGAGCTTTATTCTTTACTGCCAGAGTGGTTTAAGTACTCTACATTCTCTGTAGTCCTAACTCTGACCCCTCCCTCCCCACCTCAGCATCATGGCACTCTGTGGTATTGTGATGTCCCCTTATCCACTTCTGGTGTCACATTCTGTCACATGAATGGGCTGTTGTGCCACTGCCAAAAATAAATGCTGTGCTGGCTTTTCCTAAATATGTACAGACTCAGCTGGGTCTCCAGGACTTTTTATAGCCCTCCAGCGCAGTCCTATCTTTGGTAGCATCAGCATTTCCATAGCAACTAACTGTGATGTCAAAGCAACTTGGGTTTTTTTTGTGAGACCAGGCAGGAAGCAATGAGCTCTTCATAAGCAAAGATCCAATTTTAATTCAAGTGTCTCTCATAGTGTCTGCCACCACTGCTGTTTATGGTTCTAATCCTAATTATCTCACTGTTACCTTGCTGTCCCCCATCTGTCACACTCACCTGCTGCATGTTCTTTGGTAAAGTCCTGCAATGTGCCACTCCTTACAGGAATGTGTGTGTACTGGTGAGGAGAAAGGTGTGCTCCATTCAAAGCAAGAAGCACCAATTGCAATGGGAGAGATACAGCAGTAGCACTTATAAACAAGCTTTTGTTTTCTCTAAACCAAAACTAACATAACTGGTCAACACCAGCCTTCTCCAACCTTTTCCAGTGGTGGACATATTTCCAGTGAGATGGGTAGGTTGTAGTGATGTGATCTGAGCCTTCTGACTTTACTTTCCAGGACCTCTTACAGTCAGGTTCTCCAGGGGGAAGGATCATGGATTATGTGTTACACTGACAGCTTATAATGGAAAAAAGGGAACAAATTAGCTTCTGGGCAAAAGGTTGTTTGCTAACCCTATCTTAAATGAACTCTCAAGACCTCAGATTCTGCCTCAGCCTTGTCTGCTTGCAGTACTGCCACTTTGCATGTCCTCTACCCAGAGCACAGCAGGGAACAGTAGGGGATTTAACTTTTAATAGGATCTCTCTGTCTTTATCTGCAGTACTGCATACTCCTTGGACCAAAGATTCACGTGATGGAGACTGCCTTGTGGTATTAAGGATTAAGCCCGTAAGAATTTTGATTTGTAGGGCAGACTTCCCCCCCTGCTGAGGATGGGAGAAACAACATGTTGTGACTTAATGCTGCAAAGAGTAGAATTTATCTACTCAGAGCTTTCCTAGATGTCATCTGTTTTGTGGGACTGGTTGTGTTTTTACAGTTTAAGTGAAGATATAAGAGTGATTTTTCCATCCGCAGGAGTGAAAGAGGTTTACCCAATTCTACTTTGGGCAAGGAAGAGTCAATGTACTCCTCCCTGCCCAACCTGAATCAACAAATAAATGAGTTTACCTCCTCTTTAATTACAGGTAAGTCACTGGCTCATTGGCAGCAGAAAATGCACTGTGGTTTCTCCTGCTTTTAATTCTCAACCATTATTAAACAAATACATACATATAAAAAAGAGTTGAGAGAGAAAAATGAACTACTGATTCCCTGGCCCTGCAGAGGAGACAAGTTCACACAAAACCTCATCTGCCTTTACTACATGGGAAGACATAGGCAGGGCTCTTACTCATCTATAAATTGTCTTGCAGACTTACTTCTCCCCCATCTCACAGGCACTGACTGGTGCCCTGCATCCTCTGGATCATGTTGTGACCATGGGAGTGCTGGACCTGGGGCTCCTTGGCCCAGGTAAGGCACAGTGCAGCACTGCACAGAAAAGGGACATCTCATCACTCAGTGTCCCTAGGCAGAAGTGTCTCCTACCTTCTGTACCCATCACAGCATGACAAGACCATCTGCAGCTCCCATCTCATCCCTGTCTGCTGTGCAGTTAAGCTGTTTGCTGTGCTGAGCTGTCTGCTGGCTCCAGCAGCAGGCAAGACACTGCTGCAGACAGCCAGGGGATCTGCACAGTCCCACCTCACACCCCCAGCCTCCACTCATCCACCCTTGTGCAGCCATTAATCCTGAAAACTAATGATGGCCACAAACCTGGCATGTATTCAATTAATCATTTAAAAATAAATGCATGTAAACTCAATATAATGATAGTTCCTCCCATAATACAGACATCATTGTTTGCAAAATGCTACGGTTGCAGTTGCTCATTACAGACATACTGCAACTTACTTCAGTCTTGACACCATTTATCAAAAATTCTATCCATGGCAAAGTTTTTCAACCAGTATGATGACAATAATAATTATTTTAGGGAAAATCAAGCAAGTTGAACCAACAAATGCATAATGATGCATGTTTTATGACAAAACATCCTAGCAGAATATAGATAATACATTGTGGCTTTAAAAGTTGTGCTGATGGGGTCTTGTCTTGAGACTCTGCTGCCCATCCACTTGCATGCCAACAGAGCTGAATAAGCATTTACTGTTTCTCAAAATAACACCCAAATGCATTCATCAGAGTACATGTCTTTTGCTTTTCTTTTTTTTTCCTTTCTTGTCTGTAATGCTTCCTAGAATCTGACCTGCAAAGGTCAATCAGCTCAGATAACCAGTGCCTCCTCAGGGAAGAGAGCCAGGTAGGTCCTCAATGGGATTTAGAAAAGGAAACATGTATTGGCACTCAAGCATCCTTTTTTAAACTCCCGCCAAATCTCACCCACTGCTGATCTTCACCTGTGACACTACCAACAAGATGAGGTAAATCAATGCCCAGAAATCTTTATACCTTCCTCTAAGATTGGCATTTCAATGCTATTATTAGGAAGTTGGGGTTTCTTTCTGTCATCACAGTGGGATTTCATGCACTCACCAGCACACTCAGGTTTACAAACTTTGTGCAGAAACTGTTCTTTAGGAGCCTCTCCTAAGCAAAATTACCTGCTCCTGCTTTTTTGATTGCATTGTGATTTTTACAAATGTTCTGCATATCATTTTCTGCATGGAGTTTTCTTAGCAACAGTGTTAACAATTGCCTCAGGTCTAGACCCTAACATTAACTCACGTTTTGGTTCATATGCAGTGCCAAAAAAAAAAAGGGGGGGAGGGATAATCTGCCTATTGGTAAACCAAGATAAAATAATGTTACAATTTAAAATGCCTAAATTTTGTAATTCTTCCTCTACAAGAATCAGCTGAACCTGACCAATGCTATCCTAGTGCACAACCTCCTGTTTTTATTATGGTATGAGTATAATATGGGATTGTAGCATGACCTGCATCTGGCCAATGAGTAGCTAGTTGTTTTGTGATAGGCTACAAATAATCCTGACCCAATATATTTGTAGAGATACTGGAATTTAATCCATTTACTCAGCAAAATTGTATTCTCTTGTTCGGTTAGTGAAACAGATTACAGTCAGGATTTGATGGCTGTACTAGGTAAAGGCTCCAAGTTTCAGTCCTGAATGTTTGGAAACCTGGAAAGAAAAAGGGGGAAAACATAAATTTGAGAAATTATCCTACCTCTGAGGCCTTCTTCATGCCAAGAGGAAGGCCATGATTATTTTTACTGGCAGAAGAAAGGCAAGATGCAAAGGTAATACAGGTAAAAGAAGAGAGCTTGTGTTGCCCTGGAGGCTATTACAAAGGAGGTATCTATGGCTGCTACACTTGTTATGTAAAGCTGACTGAGAGAACGAGGGAGTTAGAACAAGTGTCTCCAACATCTTCAAGTATGTCCCCTTTGGTGTTACTGAGATCACCCCTTTTCTCAGCTTGTACCTGAATGCCTGTACAACACAGAACCCAGGCATCACTTTTCAATCCTTTCCCTTGGAAATGCTCAGTGCTGCACAGGCCATTCCAGAGAAGCAATGTAACAAGCACATCTCCCTCTGCATGCCCTACACCTGGAGGCAAACCAAGCCAGACTGTGCAGGATGTATCTGACATCTGGTTCCTGTGTGGTGTCGATCCTGTGTCCACATTTCCCCTCTGTGGGCTCACTAACACAAGATGTCTGGGTATATGAGTGTAGTTATGCTTCTGTGGCTTGCTTGAGCTGTGGGAAGCAAAGAGAGTGAGCTTTGCTCTTTGCCATTCAGTTTGTTCTTCCTGAGGTGGCAGGGATCCTCTCAGACACTGCTGAGGTGATGTACAGGAAACAAACAGGGCACATGGAGGAGCTGAGCTTCCACATGTAAGGTTGAAGGTGTGCCTCTCCTCTTGTTCCTAATCCATGAGGGTCCTGTCTTGATAGCACTGCCTTTCTGGGGGGAGGGGATGCCCTTTATGAAGCCTCTTCTGAGAAATTGCTCTGCCCATCTGTGAGGGGACAGCTTCTGCCTTGCAGTGGGGAACAAGGTACCTCAGTCACAGAGAGCTGATGTGTGACACCAGTGTGTTTATGTGTGACACCAGTGTGTTGCTCATGAAGCAAGGAAGGTTCATCTGCTTTTGGAGCTGCTTTATTACATTTAGATTTTTAGTTAAGTTTCCCTAAAATAAGAAGCAGCAGGAGAGGACACTGTCCTCTGCCTACAGCCCTTTTCCAGATGCCAGGATGCCCCAAGGGGCTGAGACATCCAGGAGAACAGGTTCTTCCAGCAAGCTGGGAGAAAAGCATCTTCCTAGTAATTCCAAATGGTTAGCATTCAGAAACTGGTCCTGATTTCCCTGCAATCTCTTTGTGCATATGCTGTGGGGAGAACTTTCCCTGCTCCCTTCCAGCTTTATTATTCCCCAGGCCTGATAATAAAAAGAAGCCACAAGAGAGGCAGCTGTTGCAGTGAAATACAGCAAAAAACTTCCACAAAAGACAATATTTATCCAAGGCAATAAGGAGGAGCTTCCTTATTTTGCAGAGCTATCAGTTTTGCACTTCTCCATCTTTTACACTTATTTCCAGGCTGCACGAGCCAGTGTGACCTGTCATTGTTTGCTTAGAGGGATTTTTTCACCTTCCAGCAAAAATACCAGTTATTGCTAATTCTCTTTTACTGCTAAAGAGATAAGTCTGCTTGAGGGAAGCCTGGTATTGAAGGCTTTGAGACTCTCCCATCTCTCTGAAGCACTTCCTCCACAGACCTGTATGGATACACCATCCTCCTCCTTTCCTCTGACCCAGAGTCTGTTTTCCATCCCAAAGAACAGTGGGATGTCACCCATAGAGAGGAAGTTACCCTACAGATAGGATGTCCTTATAAACTCCCCAGACCAGTCTTAGCCCAGCTTGTCCTGATAAGGTGACCATGGTCTTGCCCTGGCCTCTCTGTGAGTAGCACTGTGGTTGACAGGATTTGGGGTGAGTTTTTTCTACCACCTCTGAAATAATCCAGAGATCATGTGCTGGAGAATGACAGCAGAATGGCAGTGATGGCAAGACTGATCATGCTGGGTTGGATACAGACACAAGCTGACAGTCCAGCCACAGGATCAGGGCAGGAGGACATGATGGCTGTGGATTTGAGCACTTTGAGCACTTTGTGTGTGAAAGGCATGAAAGGAAATGGTTACTGACTAGAGACAGCTAGAAGCTCTGAGTGAGGCCTCCACCTTTGTATTACTCGTCTTTATTATGGAAGTGCCTGCAGAATTCAACGTTTTTGTGGGAGTGGAGCCAAGTAAGAAATCCCACCATTCCTTCTGGAGCAGTTCAGAGATCTCTCCTCAGCAACACATCCTTGGCCAATGGCTACTCCATGAAAGTTGGGGCAAGCCTGAATTTCATCTCTTGTTTATGCCGGGGGTCCCTTAGGATAAAGCAAGTTGCTACATTTTCTCACCCTCTAAAGGCATTTCTGTGTAGGGAGGAACTGGGGAGGAATCTGCCAGTCTGCCTTCATAAGGCTGGGCAAAGAAAGGCACAAAACCTTTTCTTGTGGTGCACTGATTGGGAAGAAAAAACCCAGGGAAATCTCTTCCAGCTGCTTTTGCTCACTCATGGCTTCTAAGCAAGACATTTTGTTCCTCAGGGCACAAGGGAGGTTGGGTATATTCTCCTCAAAGCCCAACCTCACATCAAGCACAAGGAAGGTATTTCCCAATACTGTCTCCCTCTTCACAGCTGAATTCCAGGGCAGATCCTGGGCTTTTCTTCAGCCACTGAAGATGTGACAAGGCTGCCTGCTTTGTAAGACACAAGGTCTCAGGCTGGTTGTCCCTGCTTCAAGCTCTATGGAGCTGCTGACATCCCTGCATTTCAGATTTTGGACTGCTCCAATCCACAGATTGTGAATGACTCAAATGCTCTTCATCTGCAGTTGTTGAATCTTTCCCTTTTACTTTCCAGGAAGGGGAAGAGACTGATTTATTCACTTTGCTGGGGTGGCAAAGGACAGAAACAAACTGTAAAAAGAAACAGCATATTCGAACATTATTCAAATCCTGAGGTTTACTGCATGCAATCTGCCTTTCCAGGATTACAGCCCTCTCATGAGTAGTGTCTTAATTTGCATCCAATTATGAATAAAGTGTGCACCATTTAACTTTCTAAGGGAACTCTCACAAACTGACATGTGAGATGCTCCTCATAGCTTAATGGTAAACTGGTTGCAAAAAGCAACAGCAGCTCTGTGTTTGTGGTTGTATCATTGCTTTTCAGAGAGCTCAGACTGCACATCTTCGTCACGTGTTCCATGCTGCAAACTTCTCAGGGAGATTTTAATTTTGTTGGAAACTGAAAAAAGGGGAAAGGAGAGAGTGATAAGTCAATATTTTTAAAGGAATATCATGCAAACTCCCCTCACTGTGGTGCTGAACTCCTGGGCGAAGCTTTATTGCTGGTATTTCCTTTTACTATGATGATGATTAGAGGTATCAACGATTTTACTAGGCATGGTGCAAACATTATAAATTGCCTCTCCCAGCCTCTCAAATTACCAATAATCTAACAGTCTGATGTCAGCAAATCTGAAACCATCAAGTGGCTGGGAATTTATCACCCCAGAGAGAAAGAGATCACTGATCACCTCCCCCGCACGCTCCAGCCTTTTACTCAGTCCCCTATGCAGTGTGTTCTTTTTCCTTTAAGAAAACAGAGCAAACCAAAGGTCTGTGCCATGACCCAGGATTCTGTAGGTCCTGAGACTCTAGGGACTGTTGGTAGGGAGCTGAGCCGGGTCTGTGGAAGGCTTGCAGCAAGTGGCATTTTGCAGCCAGGCAGCCTTCATTTTAGGGTGGGTTCATCTGTCCAGAACTGTGTATCCTGCCAGCCCAGCCTTTTAAAAGCCTTTATTAAACAAATTCCAAAGGAATGCTGCCAGGACACCACAATCAGCACTGCTAAGATTTTTAAAAAATCACTCCACTGCCATTGTTTGAAGGGTATTTTCTGTTTCTGCTATTCTTCTTGCAGAGAGGTGGTGACAGCCATGGAGAGATGCATTTGTAAACATGCATAATTCTCTCCTGGCTAAGGCCAAGACAATACCCTTTCCTTATCTCAGACAGCAGTTGAATTAATGGTGATGTCAGTCAATGGAGTCTTGATTTTGTTGATTCCCCTCCAGCTCAGTCACCAGCCTCCAAGGAGGATATGGGGCTCAAACTGGTCGTGTGGCCAATAGTTTTTACAAAATTTTTGTGTGTCATGCTGATATGATTGACTTTTGCAAAAAGCCAGTTTCCCAATCCTCCAGTAAAAAACCCCACAAGTCTCAGTTCTTTCCCTGCCTTAGATAAATCCATATTTTAGCCTCTGGGGAGCTGGTAGGCCCAAATTCTGGAGCAAATGCTGATTAAACAGCTGTATTTCAGCCACACAGGACTGGTAACAAAAGGCAACAGCTGCATGAAAATTTTTCCCCCTTCAGTGCTGAAGTTGGTAAGCTAAGCAAAACTCCCTCATTCCCTCCATTGTGCAGATTTGCACAGTGCAGAGCACCATGTGGGGCTTGGGTTCTGACCAGGCTGGAGCACAACAAGCAAGAGGGACCAAAGCTGCCCTTCTGACAAGCAAGAAAAGGTGCATAATCCTCAAACAACTCTATCCCCCTCCTGAGACATCAGCTCCCCATTGAAAAGGGTGACATGCTCCTTTGGGTGATGGGGAAGGCTTGAATCAGTTGAAAGAAGGAGGCCTGAAATCTTGTCTTTTTTTTTTTTTTTTTTGAGGGGCAAGGGGGAGGGGATAAGGAATGAAGTATTTTTTCCTCAGCTTGGTTATTTTTCATTACAAATAAAGCCAAGTATCACCTGTCTTTTCCTCTGAAGTGATGCAGAAATGGGTGAGTTAACACTGTTGTAACATGACAGATGCCAAGAGAATTAATTTAAAGGGGACTGATGAGAAAAAAGACACAACCATATTATTTTTGTCAACATTTAATCAATTATATTTTCAACAAAGACCTGGGAGAATAGACTCTGAGAAGAGGTCACAAGCCACCCAGAACCCTGGGGCACCTCCCACCCCTTATGCTGTGCCTGTGGCTCCATGTGCCTTGGTTACTTGGTCATTTTATTTGGGTGCTGCAGCTGGAATGTCTCACAGAGGTCTGAGGCTGTCAGCCTCAAGAATGCCTTAGTGAAGCTACAGCAATCAGTTCCAACAACCCCTTGGCATTTTCAGCATCTTACTTGAGTGCAGCAGATACTTTTAGCAGGATTAGAGGCTCTGAGGTCAGTCTAAAACATGCAGGAACCTTATAAGAAAACAGCATCTGTAGATGCAGCTGACACCTCAACTCAAAACAAACCAGCAGTTTTTAACTCCTGGTAAACACCATCCCTATAGGAGAAAGGTAATTTCACCCTCCTGCCTGGCTGAATGACCAAAGTAAAACAATCCAGCTCTTGTGAAGTGTCTCTTTCCAATACAGAAGCAGTGTGGGCCCCCAGTGCCCAGTCTTTCTCCCTTGTCTTTCTGACTGACAGACAAATCTTGCTGTAGTTTCAGCTGCAGGGCTCTCCTCCCCCTCAGGGGTCTGCTGCCCTCATAAACTTCCCAGGCTTTGCTCCTGTGTCCTGTGCTTTATGGCGTGAGTTTGACACTCACTGGTTGCTTTATAGCTTTTTGCCTACTCCTACAATGTGTATCAGGACAGGGCCAAGGATGAATGTAAATGGGGCTCCTGGGTCCATGGGCAGAGGTTGTGAGTGAGAGTTGGTTGGGTCAATTAAGAGCTATAGATGTCACTCTACAGCTGCCTGAAAGAAGGTTGTAGGGAGCTGGGGGTCCCTGGTAACCAGTGTCAGGATGAGAGGAAATGGCCTCAAATTGTGCAGGGGAGGTTTAAATTAGATACGAGGAAAAATTCCTTCACTGGAAGGGTGGTCAGGTGTTAAAAGAGACTGCTCAGAGAAGATTTGGAACCATTATCCTTGGGAGTGTTCAAAAGGCAAGTGGAGGTGGCAACGGGGGATATGGTTTAGTGGAGAACGTGGCAGGTGCTGGGTGACTTGACAGTCTTAGATGTCTTCTCCAGCCTTGATCATTCAAGGCCCTGACATGGCTGCAAAGGAGCAGTTGTAAAAGTTGTGACTGAGTCTTGGGTACAGTGAGAGCCTCCAAGTCACTTGTGCCTGGCAGTGGGCAATTGCAGACACATGAAGAGCCCAAGAACAGAGCCCAGAGTGTGAGGGTTTTCACAGCCTCCACCAATGAATGGCTTCTGTATTTTATGGTGCCTTTCTCTGCCCTGAATCTGTCCATCCTTTAATGTCCAGAATCCAACACATCCTGCTGTGGGCAGTTCTGCAGTGTCACTACACATCATGGGAAAAGCTCCCCCTGAACATTATGAATCTGTTGTCTTGCCTTTGTTTGAGTTCTCTGAGCTTTTTTATCAGAGGAGGCAGAAGTTAGTTATCTTTGCTAATTTCTTCCATGCCATCTGAACTACTGATTTCATCATTTCAATGGGCACAGAATGGCTGAAGGCTGCAAACTCTGTGTGCTCTAACAGGTCAGCAAACATGCAGTGGATTGGTAGCAGACTCTGTGTCTTCTCTCTGCCTCTGAATGAGTTGATTTTAGTAACTTGATGGCATAGAGGGAAAGGGATGGAGGTAGATGCTTCTCTCTAGTATTTCAACTACTAGACCCTTTCAGACAAAAGATAGCTAACAGCACTGTGAAACCATGGCCTCTCTTGCCTTATCCCAGCCTGGCTGGTTGCCAGGCCAGCTAGGCAGATGAAATCCCACTGCATCTCATTGCTTGCTATGACCTGATGCTGAAAAATGCACTTTTTCAGTCCATGTTCTTTTGTACCACCCATCTCCTGAGCCATGGAAATTCAGTTTGAGACAGGGAGTGACATTTAGCTGTGCTCTTATCTCCTCAACAAAAATTAGTATCTCTGTATGTTTGCTTTTTGAAAAAAAGTCGGGGCCCTGGGAAAACAATCCATCCTGTCCCTAAAATACTGGGATATACAAACACTGAGGCCTTGGCCTCAGTGTTAAATGTCACTGCAATAAGCTGCACCTCTCTGCTTTCTCTCCAATTGCTTATTCTTTCAATTCTACCCTTCAACTCTGAATGTGTCCCTGGATATTATTCCTTCAGACAGCCAGTCCCCAGCAGCTTAGAGGATACTCCTGCTTGCACAAGAGCAGCTGGATCTCCTCTGCATGCCTGCAAGGCTAAAACCCGCTGATTATTTCATGGGAAAAGATGTGAGGGAGAGACCAGGATAGCCAGAGCAGAACAGCTTAACTCCTGCGCTGCTGGATCTCCTACCCCACTGTTGTGCTGGTGTTCTGCCAGAGTGTGTGCAGGTTGGGACACACCCAGGTGATGCCTGGATGCCTGGCTTTTGAAGGAATAGTTGGTGGAAGGGAAGGAGGTGGGGTGATATCAAGCAGCAGGGAAAGAAATGCAGCTTGGAAATAACAGAGCACCTGCAGGTTTTGAGGAGAGACAGCAGAGAGGAGCTGGGAGATGTTGCTGCATTTCTTGACGAGGGGAAAAACACCAGGGCTGGGTATGCTTTCTGAAACGGTCATGTTGTGGTCACACTCGGCTTTTTCTCACCTGGAATAATTTTCTACTTTCAGAGGAAGCAACATCGTTTCTCCTAAAGGGTCAGGCTGGTGTTGAGAGTGAGCCAAAGAAGCAGCTCTTTGAGGAGGGCCCCTGGGAACCCTGCAGATGGTGAGGACAACCAGTGGCCTGCAGTGGGTGAGGAGAAGGGGACAGGTGGTGGCACAGTTCCTTAAAAGAAGAGCCCCTCTGTTCTCTGCAGTAGCTGGAGCCTTCAGTCCTCTACAGAGCTCTGCCTGATCCAGAGGCCTTTGCCAGGCCTTCTGCCTTGCTTTGGTGAGCAGGAAGATCCCTCGGGGAGAATTTGCTCTTGTACTCCTTGAGCTTGGCTGTGTGCTGGGCTCCGTTCCATCCCCAGCCCCGGGCACCATGCAGCTCCAAGCTGGACCCCATTCCTCCCTTCCCCACGCCCCCGCCCCCTGCAGCACTACCCTTGAGCTGTGCCTTTGCCAGACGGCCCCGAGCCTTGCGAGGACACTCGGGGATTATTTGCGGTGCCCTCCCTGTCCAGATCACCCCAGTTCCTGCTCCCAAATACTCCCGCTCGCTGCTGTTCACCCCTCTGGAGCGCAGATAGCGTGTGCCGAGGCACGGCAGCTCTCTGGCGTACCCCAAGCAGGGAGACGCCGTGACAGCCCCAGCGCTCCTCCCACGGCAGGGAAGGCTGCCCGGCTGGGCACAGACATCCCTCGGGACAGGGGAGGACGAGCTGCAGCTCCCTCGGCAGCGTTCCCTGCTCCTCCCCTGCCAGCGGCATCGGCCTGGCCGAACTCTGAGCCTCGCTGCCGCCATGGGAGTGGGAAGCGCAGGCAGCACAAAGGGACTCGCACCCAATGGATCGGCCCGCTCTGCTGCCTCCCTTCGTGCCCCGCTTGCTTCCTGCGGCCTTTGGCAGGAGCAGGGTGGGGACAGAGGGGCAGAGGGTGCCCCACGGTGTGTGTGTGACCCACACCCGGAGACAGAGGGTGCCCCACGGTGTGTGTGTGTGACCCACACCCGGAGCCTCAGGGCCGCAGCATGCATCCACTACGGGCACGTTTTGTGCGGCGGCTCTGGGCTGGGGCCAGCTCGGTATTGGGGCGTGCGTGAGGAGAAATGTGTCCTTGGGATAAACCCCACAACGGGGTTACGCTTGTGCCGCTCGCCCCTCCTAAAGGAGAAGTTTCAGCGTGTCTCGCTCAGCTCTCCTGCCGGCCACTGCCTGGTGGAGGCAGTTCAGTCAGCCCCGGCTGCGTCTGTGGCAGCAGGGAGCAGCAAAGGCTGCCAGCTGAGCTGGGAGATGCCAGCAAACCAGGGGCGCCCTCTCCTGCCCTATCCCTCCTCTTCGCTTTCCAGCCGAGCCCTCGCTGTCATGACAGGGTTTTGTGGGATAAAATACCCGCTGTCTCTCCCCCATCCCGAGAAAGCAAAACTCCCGGGGAGCTCTTCTTTCACAGCAGCTTGCAAGCCACCACTCTTACGTACGGGCTGGCATCTTTCCCTCTTTTGCCTCTCATTTAATCCAACAGTCTTTAAAATCGTGCAGACTCATTTATTTCCTTTGTCGCATGTTCCTGATGAGAGATTTCCTGGCTCGTAGCTTGGCTTGAGGTGTGAGCAGACCCTGCACTCACCTATCCTGCCCCAGCAGTCCTGATGGTGGCAGCTGGGCTCTTTGTACCTGCAGCACAGCCTGGGCTTTGTTTGCACTGCCTGGTACGTGGAACTGTACAAATCCACACTGGTGTGCAGTGGGAAGGGACAGATCTGATTCTTCTGGTTCAGGGCTTGCAATTCCAGCAGTGGGTCCTGCAGCAATGAATCAGTCTCAGACTGACACAAATGGACCCCTGCCCTGCAAACTCAGGTGTAAGAAGTGAATTTGCAAGGGGATCTTAAATCTATATAAACACCATTTGAGATAGTATTATTTCATAGCAACTGATCAGATTTAAAGGGGAGAGAAGACATTTTGTCATTGACTGTAGTAGTTATAAAACGAGAATATGATGCAGGCTGGGAGCCGAGGTTGTTTTATTTCTACCCAGATCTCATGTGTGAATACAGAACACTCTGCAGTGAAAAAACCATGCACGTTACTCTGCATATGATTCCCCCATGAGGTGCCTCTCTGCTTAGGTAGAGTTTTCCAGCAGTCAGTTGTCCTTCATAACCTGAGCAGCTAATGCTGCAACCCAAGATGCCCAGAAAGTTGTCTATTATTGTGGCTATTGTCATTAATGAAAACTTCCAGCTTAAGAGGCTGGAATGGCAATAGCTATAACATGGTACTAAAGGCAGTGGTTCCAGTAGCAAATGATGAAGCCTAAGAAAACTCTGCAGCCATTAGTTCATGGGAAATACAGTAATCTCTGACCTTGTATAGTCTGCACACTATTTTTCTGCCAGCTGATGCTAAATCTGCATTTGCTTTGAACAGCAGAGAGGGAAGAGGTTGGCTGGCAAAGGGTGAAGTCAGGATGTCCACTGATCTGTGTCCTTGCTCTGAAGTTTGACAGTGCTCTTGGAGACCTTCAAGCCATTCTGTTTTCCTTTGGCAGCCACTGCAGTCCAGCCCTGAGGGAGGACCTTGCAAGCTGATTTGGAATGTGGTTTTATTGCATTGATGCTGACTCAGATGGTTTACAAGGGTAAATTCTGAACCTCATCTACCTGCTACTGTTTCCTTAGGTGTCTGGGGAGTCAGAGCATGGGACCAGACCATCTGTCATCCCCAAATCAAAAGAAATACTTGATAAGTTCACTTGGAAGCAGAAATGTTCATCAGCTAGGGGTCAAATCTGGGACTCTCTTACACTTGAATAACCCCATATGGAATGGTATTGGCAGGAGCCAGCACCCTCTAGGGCACACAGACATGCTGCATTACGCATCTGAAATGCATGGCCGTGCGTGAAGACTGCCAGAGTCAGGAGGAAACAGCTACAAAAGAAGCACCAGATTTTGATGTAATATGTACTGCCTTCCATTGGATCAGAAAAGAAACCTGTGGGGAAAAGGGAGAGCTGTCCATTCAGGCAAACTAGCTTTCTATGCTAAAATGGTCACTCCTCCTGCCAGCCTTCAGCAAGGGATTAGATCCCCTCAGAAAAATGACACCCCACAACCTACACCCAGGAGGACCCACCCAGCACACAAGCTGCTAAGACAGAGTAAAATTTGTAAAACCCTGTTGGATTTGGGGCTTTCAGCTCTGCTGTGTCACTGTGAGCCCTGGAATTGCCAAGGAGTACCAATATTTTTTAATATAAGTTGTGGATGACCGAGAGAGGGTTAATTACATATAAATTCAGTCTGCTCTGCTCGACCATTGAAAGTTGTTGGATACAGATAGAGGCAATAAAAGGCTGAGCTCAGCTGTCACTCGGTGGTGAAGCAGGGCTGGTGTCCTTTGGCAGTGGTAATGGCACAAATAGGTTGGGAGGAGGTGTTCTATCTGCCCAGCAAGAATCTGGCTGGAGATTCTGGAGAAGTGGCTTTAAGGTTCATATTCCTCAAGGGATAGTAAAGCTGGGGGGTGGAGAGAGTGCCCATAAGCATAATATGTGCTAGTTCAACATTAAACATCTTGAAATATCATGGAGTTTTTCTTCCTAAAAACACAGCACTCTGCTGATTACTGTAGGCTACAAGGTACACTTGTTCTTAGGCTTTTTTCTCTGATCTTCAGAATTATAAATCTGTCTTATTGCTAGTGGGTGAAAGCTCAGGTATCTAAATCACTATTATGAAACTGGAAATACACCATCTGAAAGCCCTATTTCATGACTGCAAAATAGCCAGAGTTGACAATGCTGCAGACAACTCAGGTCCAAAGCATCTGAGTTAATTTCCAAAGGTTTCTCTCCTGTATTTCCTCCTCCTAAAGGCTCCTGACTGCTCTGATGTGGGTGATCTTGATTAATAATGCAGAGATGTGTGAGAAGGCAAAAGCAGCATCAATCCCTAGAGGCAGTTCAATAAAGCAACAAATGGTTTTCTCCTGAGGTGTGTATTTATCCTGACAGTGGTGTGATGAGACAGATAAAAAGCTAGGCAGGAAAGCTGGTTCTGTTGACTCCTAGAGCAACAGGCATCTTGTGTGGCTCCCTTCTGCCTCATGACAGATTATAGGCTTTGCATCTCCTCTTCCTCAGCAGAAGTACTGATGAGATCCTGGCTCCTTAGTCTCAGCTCCTCAGAACTCAGCAAGAGAGAACACAAGCATTCTATCCCACAGGCCCCAGCTACTGTGGAGAGTACAACTGTAAACTTCACTTCAAGGGGAAGCCAGAGCAGCAAATATGTAGTCAAGGATTAAAAAGAAGTTATTGGAATGGGAACCTCTTCTGTGTCAGTTCTGTGGCTGCTTTGCCAGAGTGGCACAACGTGCATGGAGAGGTCTGGGATTAGCAGATACAGTCTAAATGCTCTTGCTGTGGAAATTTCTATAAGATGCATGATGCCCTATTTGATGAAACGATGCCCTGATTAGCTCACTCCCTTGTTTTCTATTCACTTTGCTCAGATGTGTTTCAGTGCTGGTAGAGGTAGTGGTGCAGTAATATATGTTGGATAAAATGGCATTGCTCTCTTCCCTTTGGAAAATCAGCCCATCTTCTCACACACAGGTCTAGACTAGACTTCTCCTATTCCTTCCTATCCTGAACAAACCCTTGAACCACCACCACCATATAACTCTGCCCTGTCTTCCTGCATCTTACTGGCAGGAGCTGGTCCAACCAGCCACCACAAAACATTCTCCTGGCACGTTTTACAGACAGTGCTGCTGCTCTTGGCTCCTCAGAACCATGCTGAGGGCCCATTATCCCAAGGCCTTTTTGGCTCTGGGCTCTACCACCAGCTTTAAGATTGCAGCCCACCTCCTGGGCTGAGAATAGATGGGCTGTGTATGTGTCAGTACTGGGTATGTGACTTCAGCAATTCATGCAGCAATGCATGCAGGCAAGATGGAAATATGTGAGAAGCAACATTAGCAGAATGTCCAGAGAAACAGACTCTGATGGCATACATGCACTTCCACACCCAGACAAGTACCCTCAGTGCATGCAGCTCAAATGAAACCTAAAATGAACCAAAGGGAAAAAGCAGCTTGACAACTCAAACCCTTGGCAAAACTAAACCAATGTGAAAGCACATCTGCAAAAAATATGGGAAATTAACAACCTTATTCATTAACAAATTCTCTTGCAATGAGTAACGTCTCCTGGCACCTAGCAAGCAGTCAACCTCAAGCTAGCAGAAGTCAGAAAGGATGTTGAATAATCCTGTTTTTTGCATCAGGTGATCATTCTGGAGGCATGTGCCTTCCCTGGCTCTTTTAGAGGCTCTAGCCCTTTCAAAGGCAAGGCTGCAAGCTGTGGTTGCAATCCATTAATATGATCCCTGAAATGTAGTTATTTCTTTGAAGGGTGCTGGCCCTCTTTTGCTGGAACTCCAGTTTTCACTGCCCCTTCTGCTCTCTAACCTATTAAACCAGAGATAATATGTTACTGTAGGTAAGTTAGAAACTACTAAAGTGTTTTGTGATCTGCTAAAAACTTAGGAAGATTTTTCTGGCCTTTTGGGTAAGTGTGTGAACTGCCCAAAGTATTGCCAAACTTGCTTGGACTGCTGAATGTTTGACTTTAGGATGTAAGGAAAAACAGAGGCTGCATGCAGTCATGGACAAATGGAGGGCCACAGACCTCACTCGTTGAGCTCAGGGGCCAGCAATGGCAGGTTTTTTTCACTGTGTTATGTTGTTGCTCAATGAGTTGTGCAACCACTCAGGGTTTAGAAGGACTGCACCCATTACCTTATTAATTCAAATAGCATGCTGCCAGCCTCAGATAAAGGGGAGCTAATGACCTCCTGCAGTGTCAGGGGTTTGTTTGCATTGTTTTCTGTGCCAACAACTGTGAACATTTTCCCTGGAGTGAAGAAACTTCCTCTAGCTGGGTTCTTTCTGACAACAAATGAGCAGAGGAGTGGCATGTGGCCATATTGCTTCATACTGATAGACAAAAAAAGGCCTGTAAGTATATTTGTTTGCTCAAGGGTTTTTCTTCTCTGATGTGATAACGCTTTTTTTTCCCTATGCTTTTGCAATATCAGGGATGTTGAGTCCTTTCTTTCTCACTTTTGATGGAATACTTGTAAACTACCGAGGAGGTGCCTAACACAGAGATATGGCTCATGACTTACATCTGATTGCCAGTTGTCAGCCCCGAATAATTCCCAGGTTCCTTTTCCTGTGCTCCTCCTATAAACAGCTCTCCAGGGTACACAGATCTTTGAGACAAGCTCCCAGGCCACCTGCTCTCTTCTCACCTGCTGTTCTTTTTCTCTTGGCATGAAATGTCTGGCTAAAGTTCCTGTCCCAAAGGACCTAACAGCTGCTGAACTGGGTTATTCTCCGCAGAGAAAGGAGCTAGGGAAACAGAGAGACCAGTAACTTAGCTCTAATTTTTTCCTCTCCAAGAGAGGAACATTCATGAGACTAAAAGGCAAGAAAAGAAGCTTTGCTTTGAATTGTCAGCTTTGTGTTATATCTTCCCTCCAGAGTGACCAATCTACATGGCTTCTGCCAGCCCAAAACTAATTCTTGGTAGCCAACAAAACAGAGTTTTCCCCCTGCACCAACACAGAGCTTTCGTTAACTCACCCTAAAGTTGTATTAGCTGGTTTTGCTAAGTCTTTTGCAAGGCACCATATATCTGTATTCAGCTTGTGCTTCATCACATTGACCATGTCCCTATCCAAGATGCAGCCTGTACTTTCCTGTCCTCTACACCACCTCTTGTCAGCTTAGGATGAAACCCTTACTTCCTGGAGTTTGTTCTTCCACACTATTATACTAAAAAGTACTTAGGCTGAATGGGCCTATGGCCAAGTAATCCAGCCCGTGCCATAAGACTGATGGTAGAAGATACTTCTCTGGAGCCTGCAAGGAGCTGTGCAGATAAAACCACCTGGAAGTATTGTGCTGCCCTTAGGCACAGCTGTCAGATGGTACAGTGTGATTATTTCTATTATTTGTATCCTTTCCTTCCCTCTCTATCCTCTTTCTTCTACAAGAACATCAGATTTAGTTGGAGTACCACTATGCATCCATTGCAATGAGACCTGGTGGAATTTGGTGAGACTGTTTTCCAGGGAGCCATTTAAGAGCTCCTGATTAAACTCTCTTTTTCCCTCCCCTTCCATAACAGAGCATCATTACTTCTCCTTGTAGTGGATTCCATCTCTCATCTAGCAAATAGTCTTTGAGCCAATTTGCATTGCTGGAGAGCAAACCTGAACCAAAGGAGTTTCCACATTTCTGATTTGGGAAATAGAGATTACAAAGGGATCAGCCCAGAGAAACAAGCAGGAGGGTTTAGCTGTTGACTAGATCAGTGATTTCCAAAGTACACACCATGGGGTGCACAAAACTATTCAAAACTTTTTTATTGATAGTGGTATGCAAGATCAAAAAAGTTTGGAGACCATGGATCTGCATTTACCACAACACACCTCCCTTTCCATGCTGTTCTGTCTGGAGGGTCTTAGCTCTTCATTTATGTCCTAGGAGCCAACAAGATTAGCCATTGCAAGGGCACCTTAAACTTGGTTATGAACAGAAAGACCTCAGAGACAGGATGGCCACATGAAAAAGATGGCCAGGGAGACATCTCTGATGACTGAGTTTCTGCATACACACAAGACTGAGGCAATCATTTGACCTGTGGACAAGCAGATCTCCAAGGGCTGGCATGAGTCAATGTTTGCCAAGTGGATGTTTTTTGTTTTCAAGGTGATTCTCTGAAGACCTGAACATGAATGCTGACAGATGGTGATCTCTGGGGAATGTGAGTGTTTTTAGTATAAGATCACACATTTTAGTACCATTTAGAAAGCAATACTTATGCTTATAAAGGGCAACAGATATCTTGCCCCATTAATATTGACGTTTTTGCATACTTGTAGTTGGCTGTTTTGTTTGGCAGTACCACATTCTGTATCAAGTCTCTCATCTTAATGAAAGTAAAAGATGTGAAGCAAAAGAAGACATATATCTGTCCACTGATGATTTAGGGACACAGATGTACTTTAGTGTGTATGCTTTTTGGAAACATTTCTACTTTTTCTACCATTATCTAGGTGTGTGGTTTCAGGGTAAGAAAATGGGTGCCAGCTCTAAAAACTGACATTTTGAAGTGATTACCACTAGGTTTCAGAGTTAAATGACCTAGTTGTAAGGATGGAGGCAGTGCACACTTTCTGTGAGTTTGAGAGAGCCAAAAGAGACACTGCTATGACCAGAGATTGTGGTGCAGCTATAAGACCAAGCACTTAGAAGTCCATTGAAAAGCGCTTGGCTAGTTCTGAAGGTATCATATGGAACAAAGGAGAAGAAGGACACACCAAACTGAAAGAAAGATAACAGAAGCAGAAGCTGCAGTCTCTTCTTCTGCACTGTTTGTGTGAAGTGGTCTTTGGGAGTGTAGGGATCCATGGAGGCCCATTTCCTCTGACTCCAGCAGTCTGGGGAACCTCTCATGCAGCACAGGTTATAATCTGAAACTCAGATTGTTTTGGAACTGTGTTGCAGAGAAGTGGTGGGACAGGCACAAAACATCCCATCTTGCCTCAGAAATGTGCAACACTTGGTGGGGCACTGAGCGAGGCTCCCCTGCCAGCCTGCTGCCACATCACACTGGCCCCTCGGACAGCCTCCAAGTATTTATTAGCAGCTGCTGTGTTGAGATGTGCAGGAGATCTAGTGCAGCAGGAGGAGATGGTCTGTCACCAAAGTGGCGTGAGGGTGGGCTTATCTCAAAGACATTCATTTTGGCTGACAGGATGGCAATAGGTTAATCAAGCAGAAAAAGCAGTGAGCGAAGATGCTTTAACCCTTTTCTGCTTCCTCGCAGGCTCTGGAAAGGGGAATCAGTCCTTAAGCCATCCTCACACGTGTGCATGCACCTCCTTGTCTAGCCTGCTTTCCAGGCTTTCAGTCCAATTCCCCACTGGTGTTCAGGCTATCTCTGCTATCTCCTCCCAGCACCCCACTCCTTCTTTGAGGCTTTTTGTCAGTCCTGGGTCATGGCTGGGAAAGTGTCCTGGGCAGGCTGGGGAGGAAACTCTCATAAGGCACCATTAGTGGTCAGCTCTCAGCTCACTAAAGAAATTATTATTTAGGAAACTAAGCACCAGAAAGTATGCTAATAATTAACTGCCCTCTCCTGCCCTGTCTGTACCTGATCTCAGGAGGAGACTGGCAACATGCTTTGCTGTCCTCCAGCCCCTATGGACACTCTATGGACCCCTGATTAAAAAATGTGGGTGTTCATGCATGTGCTGTATCATTAGGGCAACTACCCTGTTCTTCCATCAGTATTTCTACTATCAGACTGTTCTGTGGTTTGTTTGGGCTGTTTTTTCTTTTTTTTTTTCTTTAGCAAAATCTACAGGTACAGACTCGGATGGCTGGGTAATAATACAGTGCCTCTTTCTATGCAGGGATGCCTCAGAATTTGTCTGAATCCAGTCAAAAGGCTTTATCTTAAAATAACCAGCTTTTTTCTTTTGTAGCACAACAAACCAAAACCACATCTGCTCCACACTGAGTTAATTTGTGCAGGCTCCTGATCACCTCATGTTTCAATATCACAGCTATAAACCCTGGAGTGGAAAGGCGGTGGTCAGAATGGTGACTTGCAGAAATGCCATCAGACACAAGGCTTACAGCAACACTGTGAGGCATTGCTTTAATGATCTTTCTTTCTTTGAGTTATGCAAACAGCTACAGCTTTTCCTTCTGTGCGTGTCTAAGACCAGAATGCTGGCTCAATGGAGGCTGCTGTTAAGATGGCGAGTAGGGAGAAAATGATGGGAAATTCATTGGCAGATCCACAGCTCGCACACACAGAGGCTGAAAACAAAGCAAAAAACCAGCAACAGCAACATTTGCAGAGCATCCACCCAATTCTGGCTTCACCTGTACATAATCTTCAGATGTTCTTGGCATCGGATCAAGATCCTGGTTGGTGGTGAGAGGAGGGAGGGAGGAGAAGGACTGAAGCAGGAAGTCCTGTGTTTGACTTGAACATGTTGCACTCAAAATCAGGTGTGGTGCAGTCTGCACTCTATTCGATTGGGAAACTAGAATTATTATTGATGATCTTTTCAAGCAAGAAAACCCCTGCTTTCAGCATAAAGGATATAGGCTTGAGTTTCAGGTTATTATTTTTATGCACTCCTAATCCCTCAATTTAAAAATTCCCGTGGCATAGCTCTAGACAACGATGGGATTTGGTAACTACTGTCATTATTACTTTTCATAATGGCGGTTCCCTGTTCGCTGCCACTCCACCCAAACCCCCACTTTTCCCATTGTATGGATTCTTGCTTATGTTGCTTTTCCAGTGTTGCCTTCTGGAGGGGTTACCTCTTGATCCCAAATACATTCTTTCCACCAGCTTGGACTGTTCTGCAAGAAAATAAAAAAAAGCAAGCAGCCAGTGCAAAGCATTCTAGTATGAGTCAGAAATCCTTATGGATGAGCTAAACAGAGCAGAGCAGAAACCAGGTCAACAGCAGCTCTCATGAGAATTTAGCTATATCCCTGGAGTGGCCATTCTGATCTGTCCTCCCAGCCCTTCTACTTCCCTGTACGGTCACACCTATGCCAGGAAGGGCATGCATAAAATCTTTGTGTGGATAAGGCAGGTTGTTCTGACCAGCGACAGCATGTTTCACTTTTCCTCAGGAAAAATTCATCAGTTAACTTACTGGAAGTGATTTCCACCCCCACATTAGTGAAGCAAAGCCTGTCTGCTCCCTTCCAGAATGGTGCTTTGCATGTGAGGACCAGCTCTTGTGTGTGTCTGTACAATAAGCATCGGACAAGTCCCACATCTCTCTCAATACAAGCATTACAAACCAGAAGCAGAAAACGCCACATTCTCCCCCTTGTGGTGATGTTGCAGTCTCTGCGTCACGAGAAATCCAAATGCTAGGACAGCCAACAGCGTGGATTTGGACACTTGGGAATTGGAATGAATTCATCTGGCAAGCTCCAGTTCTGGTTTATTATATAACCCCACAAGATGTATAGGTATATATAGGATATATACGTATATATAGGATCTATAGGTATATACAGGATATATGGGTATATGCAGGATGTATAGGAACAGGATAACAGCACTGCCTGCTGAAGTGTGCACCAGGTCACATAAATGGAGCACAGCTGCCAACTGCAGCCCAGAGGTGAGCTACAACAGCACTCCCATCCAGACTTCACAACATCTTCCATGGATGAAGCGTGCATTTGTGCTTGGCTAAGATATTTTCCTGGCTGCAGTATGTTGGCAGGGTAAAACAGTGGGGCTGTGGTTATAAACTTCTCAAGAGCTGCTTTCTGCCTTGTGCCATGACCCCAAAGCAATTTTAAGAGTTTTCTGGTACCCCCTTTCTGCCCTACCTCTTGTGCAGTTTGTGGCTCTCTTTGGTCCCAAGTTCTCTCCATTTTCAGACAGACTGAGTTAAAAGATAGAAGAGATAGAAACACAGCTAAGTAAAGATAAATGAGTGCAGGATGTTGCAACACATTGCTCCACGATGTCAGGTACAACACTCATCTGACAACGTGCTGCTAGAAATATCTCTCAGGCTGCCTCTGTGAGGAGGCAATGTAAATTTAACTCGTGCTTCAGAGATTCCCATGGCCTCCAAGAGGAAGGATTCTGCCAGAGTGTGATATGCATTTTTCATGGCAAAGCTGCAGTAACGTGATGCCAGTGGCACAGCTCTAGGAGTTTGAACATAAACAGGAGCATCCTTGTGGGTCCCAAGCAATGTTATATCTGTGGTTGCAGTGTTCTGTGGATGCACAAAGAAGATAATTTGTAGCTGTTTGCATGCATTTAGTGCTTTACAGTAATTAAAAATCTAGTAAATTTGATGGTCTTTCCTTGTGACCAACCCTTTAATTTGATGTATATTGTTAAAATTAAATTACATCAGAGTCTTGGCTTTAAAATAAATTTTAAAATAGCATTTGGGATTTATTTATGAAATTTTTAAAGTGACTACTATCAGTGGATGGGAACCCCTCTGCTCAAATATGAGGAGTTAATCTCAGTGAAATTTAGATAAGTTGATCCACATTATCACTTTTAAGGGCACTTGTTTCACATTTCCATATGTTTTCTCACATACACCAAAACCAATTTAGAATGATAGTCAAGATCTGTATGCAGTATCTTGCTTGAGGAAGCTAGAATGCTCTGAAAAGGCTCAAAAATAAGAAGAGTTGGCCAGACTCATGATTTGGTGAGACTGAATTCAGGACTGGGAAAGATGTAGGATCAGAAAGAAATCCAATTCCCTTCAAGATTGTCATACCAAAGCAAGCCATTGTACACTTGGTGGCTGGAGAGCAAGGACTGTCTTTCCCCAGCTAAAATGTCTCTTCTGTTAGCCTAGGAAAACCAGTGCTCCTGCAGTCTGTGCTGCCTCAGTTGCAGAGAGCAATAGTGCCTATTCCAGCACTGGTATTTTGCAGAGAATGCAGTTCCCAAGGAATGCATGTCCTTATCACACCACTGTCTTTAAAAATAAAAGCTCCAAAGAATCATCATGGAAATTTTTTTTTCACAATGTGATTTTCATTAGTAATTTATTCACTCTAGCAGATGCCAGCATGCAAACTATGCAAAGAGCAAATCTCTTCCTCCAAGTGTAAATATTTATAGATCATATTAAATGGTATTTAGTACAGTGCAAACATATTGTCAACAGTTCTAGCCAGATTCTTCCCTAATCGCAGCCTGGGAGTTGGCACAGGCATGTCCTCCATGAGAAGATCATTATCAGAAAAAATAATAGCAGGCTAAATAGGTTCTTGGCTTAATTAAGACTGGAGTTTACACCAGAGGTGAGTCTGGCCTACACCAAGTTAAAACTCTGTTATAGCAGCTTGTATGTACCACACACAGAGCTGGAAAGATGATGCTTCCCCAGGGGGACAGCTTTCCCAAGCAGGCTGGGAACCTCTCTTGGCACTGGACAAAATGGGCCATTACAATGCAGGGCAGGGAGTTTCAACCTTCTATATGTTTTAATGTAGTTCCACATTTTCTTAGACAAAATAGGAGATGTATGACTATTCTTTAATTTGCATTGACTGGCTATGTTTATTTGAATAGTCTAGAAGAGCAAATATTCCCCATTCAAATCACCATCTGTTCTTGAAACAGAAATGTATTATTTCTCAAACACAGATCTGCCTTTTTGTCTCCAGCTCAGCCAGTGCAAAGTCCCTGAATGGGTTAATGTCTGGGAAATAGCTTGACTATACTGAAGCCATTTGTGATTAAACTAATATCCTAAAATCTCCTTTCCTGCACCTCCAGCCCAAAACCCTTTGATAGCATTTTGTTGTATCCCATAATCTCTATTCCCCTGACAATCTGGAATAAATGCAAACCAACTGAAAGCTCATTTATATTCTATGAAAACCTGCTATTGCAAGTATGTCTTAGCACCCTGGCTTTTCACACGAGACATGTAAAGTTGCAAAGATCTCTAAACACGTCAAGATTGTCCTCTGGGTGTCTCAAACAAAACAGCTTAACTTTCTCCATGCATTGTAGGGAGACAGGCGAGTGAGGGCACGTTCATGACATCCCATGCTCTTTGGCTGCATGATCACAGCTTTTTTTGTCAGTGCCTGCACTTTCCCATTGCACATCTGGCCTTCTCTCTGGGCTTTTTTTTCCTCCTGGAACTGTTTCTCCCAGAAATGGGCTTGTTTTCCACTACACCAACCCTAAGGGCCACATGCCCTTGTGCTTTGCTCAACAGCTTCACAGTATTTCCTCCACCATTGTGCTTGGTCCTGCCAGATAATCTGTTCTACAACAGACAGTCCCCTCCCCCCTTCAGCTGTCTCTTCTAATTCTCTTACATTGTAGAGCTCCCTTCTCCCTTCCTCCTCCTCGGGAAAGGAGGGGAAGGAATATTTCAGTAAATGCTGGTATCCTATATGAATGATGGAATGATGTATCTCTACAATGTATACAGACAGACAGGCTTTAAACAGACTACTTAATGTAGAGCGCTGGCCAGCTTCACATTTTATCTCTTTTTAATTAACTGATGGAGCAGGGTTTCAGCTCCTACTGAAAGGAGCCTCCTCCTCCTCACTGCTCATTTTGAAAAGCAAATTTTTGTGTTCTAAAATTACATTGGGAAGTGTGAATTTTTGGCACCACTTTCATCTACGGACAAATTAGCAGTAGCAGACAAATCCATACATGACTTGAAGGAACAAGGATTCCTTCCTCACCGTTAATGGTACAGTTACTATGTGAAGCATCTCACAGTCTGGACTGTGTCTGTTTGTGCACAAGGCTGGTTTCTGCACAGTTTTTTTGATGACTCTTTTTGGAGGAGATCTTAAATATCATCCAGTTCCAACACCCCTGCCATGGACACGGACATCTTCCACTGGACCAGGTTTCTCAGGGCTCCATCCAGCCTGGCCTTGAACACTGACATGGATGGGGTACCCACAGCTTTTCCGGGAGAGCTGATCCAGCGACTCACCACAGTAAAGAATTTCTTCTGGTGTCTAATGCCTGTCTTCTTTGGGCAATCTGGATATAACCCAAAGGCGCTGAATCAGGAGACAGCGTGCTTGCTCAGAAATGGGCACCCATGGTTTCTTGAAGTCAGGCACCTAATGCCATTTAATGGACCCAGCTTTACACTTCGGAGTGCAGCTCAGACATTTATATCATGTATGTGTCTGCATATACATGAGCAGTATATGGTATATAAAAGATTCAAAGAGCCAATGCTGGCTGGGTTTGCCCCAAGCAGCTGGTGGCTCCTGATGTGCAAACTTTTGCCATAGACAGCAACACTAAAAGCAACAAAGCAATCGTCGAAGAGCTGATTTCTGGTCTTTGATTTAGTATTTATTTCAGCAGCATTCTCTGTTTAAGCAATGCTGTGGGCAGTGAACTGGCATGTCCAGTAAAGCAAAGACTTGCACAGTGTAGGGGTTATATGAGAACAGTTATGTCTGGATTATGGTGGAATGGATGTTTTTCATACTCTGGTATAGCAAGACGCTGTTAGCCAGTACACCTATCTTTTTTTTTCTTTAATTTTTTTTTTTTTTTTTTTCCTGCTGGGTGGTGATAACGAACCACAGAACTGTTTGGGTTGGAAGGAGCTTTAAAGGCTTTAAAGCTGATCCAGCTCCAGCCCCAGAACCACGGGCAGGGAGGGACACGTCCCCCTAGACCAGGCTGCTCCGAGCCGCGTCCAGCCCGGCGTCAGAACCACGCGCAGAACGGGCCGGCCCCAACGGGAGCTTTGCCAAGACCGCCCCCGCTGCCGGCGGGGCCGGAGCTCACGGTGCGGGAAGCCCAGGAGGAGAAGGAAAACAGCCTGGCGTGAGCATAGGCTCCGCAGGGCACACACACAGGCGCGGTCCCGGGCCGCGGCCCCGTCACTTCCGCGGGCAGCGCCCTCCGCCCCGCGGCCTTCCCGGGGCCTTTCCGGGGCCTTTCCGGGGCCCGGGCGGGGCGGGGCCTGCGCGGGCGGGGCGGGGCGCGGCTCGGCGGGCCAATGGCGCGGGGCGGGGCGGGGCCGGGCCGTGGCATGTGGCGGGGCCGCGGGGCTCCGCCGTTCCTTCCGCTTCGCTCCCCGGGGCTCTTCCCTGCCTGCCCGTGGGGCCGCGCCAGCGCTGGCCCAGCGCCTCTCTTCCGCCCCGGGCCGCGGGCTCCGCCACGCCGTGAGTTGCGGGCGGGCGGTGACTCGTGCTGGGCCTGAGGGAGCGCGGGCGGGAGGGCGAGCGGCCGAGCCGGGGCGCCGCGGGGCGCGGAGCCGGGCGGGTGCGGCGGAGCCGGAGCCTCGGCCCGCGAGCGGGGAGCGGCGGCTGGGAGCCGTTCCCGTCTGCTGCCGCTGAAGTTGCGAGCGCGTTTGTGGCACGAGTTGCGAATAAATGTTACAGTAAGTTGTGGCGGCTCCGCTCCCTGCGGTCCGGGAGCGCTTGTGGTTTTGTTGGTGGGGAGGCGGCGGGGACAACCGGGTTTGATTGCGGGGAGGAGGTGATTGACTCAGCAAGTAACTCGCCGCCGGAGTGGAGCATGGTTAGGCCCTGTGGAGCACCTCAAAGATCCGGTGTCCGTAGGAGCCGCCACCCGTAGGCACGGCATCACCGGTGCATAAATATATCGTGTGCTCGAATAAATCATGTTGAGTGTGTGCAAGTGAGGTGACGCTGGTAAGTGGCATCCTGTGGTATCGCTCTGAAATGTTTTTTAATTTGTCCTACCTTAAGTAAAGCTTTTCAGAAGGTTTAACTGTACCTGGGCAGTGTTAGCAAGGTGTCAGCTGGAGCCCAGGAAATGGCAGAAGAACAAACATCATTCTTTGACCAAGCTCTCAAATACGGTGTTCTGTGGGGATCTCGTATTGCAGTGCATCTTCGTCTGGTGGATTCAGCAAATCCTCTAACTTTCCTTTCTGTCTCCCGAACTTTGTTTTCTAGGATTGGCAAAGACAACTGCTGTTGCAGGATCGTGTCAAGTAATGTGCCTTGATGTCCTACATGTCAGCTGACTGAATCCCTGCCAGACTTGGTCATGCAACACCATTGCTGTTTCCTGATAAAGTGAGTTATCTGACTGCTTACTGGAGGGACAAACCCAAGAAATCCTCCCCACCTTAAGACAGATTGCAATGCAGTTTTGATGAGCAACATAAACTTGCTGATGGTGAACATTTGGTACCCTTTAGTCCTCAGAGGGTTTGTGACTGAACAGTAGCTTTGAAAACCAGGTTATAGGATGCAGGTTGAAGCAATGTTTCTGTCTCAAAAGTGCATGTATTTTTGTATTCATCTAATCTATCTGCCATAATCAATCACTACTATGTATGTTAATGCAGTCCATTATGTGGCAATGGATACTTTAGAAGGAATCCATCAATTTTTATTAGCTTTCTTGTCTATAGTAGATTTGTGCATGCTGTGCGTGTTTGCTGCTTGGTTCTGGCTCTTATGTGTATATAATGCATGTATACACACATGTATTATTTTAGTACTTTATGGAAGAAATTCCAGGCTACAGGCCTCTTAACATGTTGGTAAGGACATCTTTATTTTTTGGTTTTAATTGCAAATTCCCTGCTGCTGGATTTATAAACCCATCTGCCAGGAAACAGACTTTTTATCTGGTTATCTGTTATTGAAATTCTCATTGGCACATCCATACAACCTGAAGCCTCTGCCTTCTGAGGGAAGTCTCCTGGCACAGGGTTTTTGAAGGCTATGGGCATAATTTGCAAGCAAAATTTCAAGCTTTGTTGATGGAAAACTTCAATGCTGAAGACCTGGTGACGTATTTAAAATGTCTGGATGCATACTCTGGATTACAGGAAATGTACTAGCAGACTTTTCACTTGTATGTTACTGGCTAAATTTTCAAGGGAAAACTTTGCAGGGACATTAAGGGGTGGAGATGTTTGTACGTGGGAAAGCTGGTGGAAAAAGCAGTCAATTCACCAGGTAGCAGATAGCTCCTCAGCTGCTGTGCATTGCAGAGCAATGCCAACCCTCACCAGCTGGCCATTTGTCCTTGTTTCAATTGGGATGGGATGCTTTTAGGAGGGAGGTGCCTGTACCTATGTACACAGCTGGTTCAAAGTTCATTTGTGAGGTACATGAGATACCTTCCCACCCTTGTCCAGCACAGTAATTGTTGGATGGCACTCCATGGGTTGTGCTGAACCAGCAACCAGACAAGATGATCTTTATGGCTTTTTTTTTCCCCCTGCCTTTGAAAGGGCTGGGAGGGCAGTATCCCTGCTGTGTGTGCTGTTGCTGGATACCATCTGACACTATGTGCTCTGGCTCAACAAGGTTGGTTGCCTTCCAGCTTCCAGCCTGTTCTGCAGGTGTAATTCTTTGTCATACCCCACATGTGTGGGTCTGGAAAGGGCTCCCAGAGGACTGTTGACTTGGCTGATGGCAAAGCCAAGAAGTCCTGTGAAATAAACTAGTATTGAACCCTCTCTTGGTTGATGGTAGCAACCGTTTGATGTGTTCATTCCTCCAGTAGTTTCTGGTTCCCTTCCTACAGCTTAGACAGGGGAGAGTTAGTGAAGGAGTTGTGAATTGGCAGCTGGGCTCTAAGGAATGCTTCTGGCATTACAGGGACAGTGACAGTGCTGAAAATTAGTGTAGGCAGGACCTGGTTGTGCATTTTGGTTTCACAGCTCCTCCAGCTTTTGACTACTGGCAATCCAAGGGAATCCCTGTGCAGGTAAGGTGTTCAGGGTGTTTGTGGTGCAGTATTTCGTACAGGAAAGGACAGCTGATCTCCACCATGGTATGGAGACCTACTTCTTAAAGGAATGTCCACATGGACATTTCTGCACGTTCCTGTGAACAACTTAGCCAATGAAAGTAAGTAGCAAGAGCTGCAGAAGTAAGCTCTAATGCTCTGTGGAACCATGTGGTTGTCTTGCTGGTGTGTAAAGTAGCACTTGGTTGCTGTTTTTGCTGTCTGGCTTGCTCATTGCTTTGGTAGGTGAAAACCTTGCATTTAGCTGAGGGCTCTGCTTTGCTGTCCTTGTGTTTTCACTGGAATGGTTTCCTCAGGGCAGTTTTGATTGTCCATCACCATAGTTGCCAAAATGTCTGAGAGTGTTCTATTTCCTTTGCTGGCTTTGTTTTTCTTTGCTGTTCTGGGTACAGCCGCCTCAAGGCTCAGATCTTGGGTTTTAGTGCTGAGGTAGCTGTGCTGCTGCACTGGCACCAAGGTGGTGCTGTGTAGTGTTTGCTGTCAGATTGGGTGGGACTGAAACCCTGTCTCCAGTGGTGGCATTGCTGTGGTAGGAAGGCTGGTATTTAAACACCCTTTCCAGGATGTTAGGTCTCTGGAATGACAGTGCATGGGTCTGAATTCTTCATCATGTCCTTTCCTCCTGTTTCACGTAGCTTGTTAATTGTTGGGAGAGCACACTGGATGCTTGTTTGGTTGGTTGTTTTCTTGCAGGACAATGTGCTGTGAAGAAAGAGACAGAGAGCCAGGGATATGTGTACTTGTTTATTTTCAGCCAGCTGGACTGTCCCCCAGGGTGGCAGGACCCACAGTCCATTTGTGCATCTTGCACCTGCTTGAGGTACCAGCTGGTGACCCATTGGAGCAGGAAGCTCAGCCTGGGCTGACACTGTGGGTTGCAGGGATGTGCTTGGATTATCTCTGTGCAGCACCACAGTTCCTGGCACCTTTGCTTGGGGAGACTCTGCTGGGCTGTGTTCCTTAAAGGACAGCTAAATTGTGTTGTGCAGATGTGGCCATGGGGTGTCCAAGCCCCCACAGCCACCTCTGCAGAGAGGGAAGGAAGGGTGGTCTGTGTATAAGAGCCTTTTTATTAACTTATGGAGACATTCAGCAAGTCCCCTTCACTATTTCTGCTAACAATGACTGTCCAGGAGGACATTGGGATTGCCTTCCCTGGCTCCACCTGACTCTGACTTAGTGCCAGGCCTGGAGAACTACTTATGCAATAGTCCAGCAAAACATGTCAGTATGTATTTTTCATGTGTCCTGGTTTCAGATTAGTTTTTTTAAAAAGGGGTAAAGGAGAGTGGCTGATAAAATTTGTGTTGAATTTTACACGTATGTTTGTGTTTGATTTAAATTTATTTGGCTTGAGGAGACTTTGCAGCACTTTAACTAAATCTGGTTTTAAATCCACTTAAGCTAAACTCCTAGTACAACTAGCGTGTGCAGATCGGGATGAAATCTCATTAATTTTAATAGGATTAAGCATGTTCTTTTGCTGAGTCTTCTTCTCTATCTTTTTTTTTTGTTTGGCTTCTCTGTATAGAAAGCAGGATAAACCTTTCCACTCTTCCACCTCTTTGTGAAAATGCTTTGACAGTCTCACAGAAATGTCTCTGGTTGCATACAATAACATTTTGCACATTTTTTTCCTATGCTTTCAGCTGTAGTCCTACTGTATCCAGGCTTTTATTGGCTTTTGCTTTCCCTAAAGGCACAATAATTCCTGACAGCAAGAAAACAGTTACAAGTGTTTGCATGGTAAGTTTCTACACTCAAAATCATTATTTTTGCTTTTGGTCTCTCTGGATAGATTTGAAACTGCTGTAAAACAAGCCAATTAGTAGAGAGAAACTCTGTAGAAGTCAGCAGGAACTGAGCATGTGCAGATGGGTGAGGGCAAAATTAATCTCTGTTCACCAACCAGGAATAAACTGAAGAACAGGAAATAAAGTAGAAGTGGTCTAAATGCAAACTGGATGAAGGGAAATATTTGAGGTCTGTCTAAGATTCAACAACAATTAACTGGAGAGGAGGCTGCTTCATGCATTTGTGTTGCCTCTTTACTTCCACATTTCTCAGTGCCCTGAATATCAATGTTGATATAGGAATTTGATTTGTTTGTGGTTTATGTTATAGGAGCAGTCCTCTTCCCTCTCTCCATCTGAAAAGACAAATCCCACAGCAGGTATTTCTGGATGTTCCTGAGATGCCCCTTATGACACACTTACTACTTATGTGCTTTCATAGGAAAAGCTGACTGTCCTGTAGCTGTGTACTAAGCTGGATTTTAAGAGACTTATTTTCATTCTCACTTCCAGCTCTGACCAGTTCCTCCTATGGCTATACACAAGTGACTCAGTCTTTTCACACCCCTTTTCCCACCCTGAGATAAGGAAGGGTTCATCTACCTTGCCTCTGCTCTGCTCTTTTGAACTGATGCCCTGTTGTGCTATGGACTAACCCATATTACAAAGGTTGGGCTGGTGGTTTTGTGTCAGCAGAACTCCTCTATACCATTAATCCTTTTGATGAAACACTACATCATCAGTGTGTTGTCTTGTTGGCAATAGCACCTAGATTGAAATTCCTGTATCTAATTAAAAAAGGAGAATGTGGTGGGGAAAAAAGCTTTCTGGATATTTTTTTTTCCATAATATAAACAGAGATTGCTGTACTAAGGGGGTTGAGGATGAGGAATTCTGACAGGTGAGAAATGCCCAGTGATATCTTGAAATTCATCATAAAAGGATTAGGCTTAAATATCATCTAGTTCCAAACCCCTGTGCCATGGGCAGAGATGACCAGGCTGCTCAGGGCTCCTTCCAACCTGGCCTTGAACACTTTCAGGGAAGGGATACCTACAACTTCTCTGAGCAACTTGTGCCAGTGCTTCACCACCCTCCCAGTGAAGAACTTATTCCTAGCATCTAGTCTAAATCTCTCCTTGTCCTATCACTGTCTTCCCCTGTAAAATGTCCATCTCTCTCTTTTTAATATGGCCCCTTTTAGTACTGAAAGACCACAATGAGGTCTCCCCAGAATCTTTTCTTCTCCAGCCTGAACAGCTCCAACTCTCTCAGCCTGTGTTTGTAGGAGAGGTGCTGGACACAGCACTCCAGGTGGGGCCTCACCAGAGCAGAGTAGAGGCAGCATTTCCTCCCCTGACCTACTGGCCATGCTGTTCTTGATGCAGCCCAGGCTTTCTGGGCTGCAAGTGTGCATTGCTAAGGCATAAATTTTATCTTCACCTGTGATGTTTTTTAAGGGATTGCCAGCAGTTTATGTTTGCATTGTGGAAGTGGCAGGACCCATGTGTTCTGGCTGTAATGACCATCTCTGAAGTGGCTGGAGTAGGCATGTGCTGTGGCTGGAATGCCTCACTGACAATGCCTGGGGTATCCCTGACTCCAGTGGGCATTTTTTGGGTGGTGAAGCCAGCAAGGGAATGCAATGCCATGACCCTACTGGTGGCTACACATCTCAATTTTATGCAGGTCCCAGGTTCCATATGTTCTGCTAGACTTATTCTCACATATAAAGTTAAACATGGGCTTTGTGTGTTTGACAAATTACTGCCTAAAACAGATATGCTGATGTGGAAGCAGCTGATAGTGTTCTTCAGGGGCACTTGCTTGAGTCTGAGAAGCATGTGGCCTGATCTGAGCTCTAATGCAGATGATTTTTCTTACCAGCTGACTTGGTAAGCAAAAGCAGGAAGTTATGTTTGTTTGCTATTTAGCAAATATTTTTTGACTGAATCCCATGCATTTGTAAATTCCTGTTTGTTGCTTTTCTGTCCATGCAAAGGGAACAAGGATTTCTAGGCCTTGAAAATCTTCTAATGTATAGAAGCTGGATATATGTTGATGCAATGAAATATGAAGTATGTGAATTAACAGCTGTAGCAGAAGTGCATTTCCAGTGCTGATGATCCATCCTCTTAAGGAATATCTAAATGAAAGAGTTTTAAAATAAAATATAAACAGAAAATGTTGGTGAGTTGAGGGATTTTGGTTGCCTTTTTTTTTTTTTTTTTTTTTTCTGCAGTTTTTGGCAATATTAATAAGCAGTTCTTTCTGGGTGGTATGTTCTGCACTTGGTCTTTGACCCCTCTGAAAGTGGAAACAGATGTAATGCAAACTATGGAGTAGGCAACCTGTCCCCTGGGAACTGACTGGAAACAAACCCCTCTACTGAATGAGCTCTTAAGTTATTGCATGTCTTGGGACAAATTTGTTTGCAGTAAATCAGTAAGATAACACCTGCAGAGGTCCCTTCTGGAGTTAAAATACATGCTCCAAAATTGTGATAAACAGCTGACTCAGGCATTCACATTTACAGTTGCTTCTTAGCAAGGTACACTGAATGCCATCCAGTGAACATAGGGCTGTAACATGAGATTGACTTCATACAGAGATTCATCTGCATAAAAGATGTCTGGGTGAAGGAGAGAATTTGTAAATAAAATATGTGGACAAATTTATTTCAGTATTTTTCTCTCATCTCCAGGAATGTTACTGCTGGAGGGAAGTGCTTTAAAAAACAAAAACTGAAATGATGGGCGTGTGGTTTAAATGGTTAGACATTGTTTGATTCTGTAGATATTAATATACATCTACATAGGTAGAGAGTTCTTTATCTTGGCCTGTAGGTGCTAGAGGGCTTGCTAAGCAAGATGTTCTTCAGATGGCTGTCAGAAAAGAAAAGGCATATAAACCCAAAACTAACCCCAAAATCCTCAGCATGTGATCCTCACTGCAGTGCAGCTTTTCTGCTCCATTGTCAGCTTGGGCAGATTTACCTCACAATATAATTCCAGGCAATTTAAGTGAAAGTGCCCTTCTCTATCACATCCTGAGAAGATCTGTTTCTAAACTGCCCAAAATAGAGAAGGAACCTGAAGAGAAGATTTCTGATCCTCTGACCTATTGCTGTCTGGAGTTTCCTCTGATCTCTTTTGGAAAGTTTCAGATTTCTGGATGATTTTAAGAAGCAAACACTCTTTTCAGTAGTTGACAGTTGTGATGCCTAACATGCATTGTGTCACTCTGAGATTGCTGACGTTCTGTAGGGATGACTCTGCTGTTTATAGGGCAGTTCTTGGTTTACTGCAAACTGCAGCTTTTGAAGAAAGCAGCATTGGTGCCACTTCTCCTTGTGCTCTGAGGCAGTTTACTGGTGGGAACCCCTCTGCTTCACTGCAGTTGAACAGGAGCAAGAGCATCTGAGAGGGAAGGGGCAGGTTTATGGGTTTCAGGTCCCTACAACCAGCTGCTGGGAATTTTCAGCCTCAAGTTGGACTTGTCAGTCTGGTCTCTGATTCTGAGGGTCCTAAACTTTGTTTGAAGGATGAAGCTGAAGAAGTGTTGTACCTCAGTGCTGGCTGCCTGGGTTCTCACTTTTCTGCATTTATACCCATTTCTCATTCCAGATAGTCTCTAGCAGCAAACAAATTTGAAACAAAAGGTGTTGTTTGATGGGTAGAGGTGCACGTTAATTCAAATGTGAATTATTTCATTCTTGGCACATCTTCTGTTTTGTATCTGATTTCATTCAGTCACAGTCTGTTCCACCTGTTGATTCCTGACCTGTAATGGTATTGTGCTGATCTATGACACTGGACAGGTTTGTACTGGAGTACACTGGAGCTGAAGTCTTCAGAACACCAGTCAGAAGCAAGCAGTAAGAGTTACTGCTTGTAGTGTGGTTTTCATATGCTTGTCCTTTCTCTTATTTTTGTTGTCTGCACTTGGACAACCTCTCCCAGGGAAACTCTTGGCCCAGATAATTAGTGTAAGGTGAGCTCATCTTTGAACCAGGGTCTATCTTGTTGGTAGTTTGGCTTTTCTAGTTCACTATTCCCCTCATTACAGGATTGGAGTGTCTTTGGCATGAAATCAGTAGCCAGAAGTTTCTAATAGGCTCAGTCTTCCTCCTGCTTCTAGGTCACAGCTTCTGGAGGAGTAAAAATAACCTCTTGGTTTTGTTACATGTTCAGGTGTTAAAATTTGAGAGAGAGGTTTCAACTTTGAGGTTTTTGTACATTTGTTGCTGTACTGCTGAGCAAAAATTTAAGACTGATATAAGCACAAAGGCATCTGAGATGGCTTCTGAAAATATCTGTATTTGTGCCCCCATCTGTCCAGTCAAATACAGAGCACTTTTCACATTAGTGTCTTTGGTACAAGTTAAACTGATGTTTGTGGTAGTTGCAGTCTCTCCTGGTGAGCTGCTCTGCTGACTTTCTGTAGATGCCCATTACATTCAGATGACCCCTGAAATAGTTTTGGTTTTCTTGTTAGCCACAGCAGCAGCAGACAGACAAACCTCCTATATTGAGCTCAGAAAGGTTCAGAGGAACCTGCTGCTGCCTGTGTAGTCCCTCTTCCATGAATGAGGGGCTCTGTGGTACTGGAAGAGCTTTGAGGAGCTCAAACCAAGTTCATTTTACTGATATATTAATCAGTTTTTGAGTATCAAGACTCAAAACTGGAACAAAGAGTTACTCTGAAATGGAAAAGAGGGAACCTAGAGCGAGGTAGGAGAGCACAGCTGCGGCCCTGTTAGTGTGTAGGAGATGAGACCCAAGAGCTGGACTGAAGCACTTCTGCAGATGCTGCCTTGGCAGCCCATGAGAGTAAGGAGAGGGAAGGATGTTTTTCCTCCAGGTTCTGATAACAGGTGTAAATTCAGGTTGGTGCATGACCCCAGGATTTGCTGGCTAAGAAGAGCCTGCCACAGGGAAGACCAGCAAGGATGTTACTGTATTTGATTCTTTCTTTGTCTGAAAAAAAATAAATTTGGCTAAGCTTTCCCACCCACCCTGCCCTGTGATTTCCACACCTTTCAAGCTGTCAAAATCACAAAGCAGGGATGCATGTGCCAACAAACTTTATTTGGTATCACTATAAATATATTCCTGGCTTGGAAACTTAAGGAATAATCTCTTCTTTGTCCTAGTCATATTGTATTGAGATAAGCTGGAGTGTCTTTTTGCTGCATCTCACCTGGGATGTCTTCCATATGAAACTACCTTTGATTTTTAACCTGAGTTGTTAAATAGAGGAGACCTCCTATAATCTAGGAGCCTTCAGGTTGTTTTGCTTGCGAGGATAACTGGAGGTGGAGCCACATATGTTTATTTTTTTTTAAATTTGTGTTTATTTTCCGTATTTCAGGATGTCCACAAAGATCTTACTTCCTTGAAGGAAGGAGAAATAGCCAAAAATGTTTCCCTTTCTTCCAGTTGTTTTAGGGCTGAGCAGGCATTCCCTTTCAGCTATTGCACTGAGGTCATGTTTTGGCTGTTTCCAGGCTCTCTGGACTGTTTCTGAGCTCCCACAGTTTTTCTTGATGCTTTTGTAATGTAAGGTGACATTTTTGCTGTGTGTAACCCTGCTGAAAACCATGCACAGGCTTAAATTCCTGGGCAAAGTTGCAGGACCTTGTGTTCTGGATGGAGGTATGTCCCATGTTTCCATGGGCCTAAAATTAGTATTTCAGCTACATGAACCTATAGAGGAGCATAATCATTTTTCAGAAATATCTGGAGTGGAAGATAGCATTTCAGTGATATTTGAATTGATCTGGATTGCCAGGAATTTGCTGACTCTGGTAAAATTCTGCAGAGCAGGAGGTGGATGGGTGTCTAGACTTCAACACACTGACACTTGCTCCAGAAGTAACACTTGGTTATTTGTATGTTCAGGCTGAAGTTGCTGCTTGCTGAGTCTCTGTTAGCTCCACACTAGGCAGTTTTGGATTCAATAGCACCTCAGGCACAGTTTATTTCTTTTCATGTTGAATGTGCTGGTTCTAGCTTCTAATGCCATCCCTCAGCAAGCACAAAGCACCTGCACTGCGGAGTACCTGCTTCTGCAGACACTTAGAGAAACCAACATAGGGAGCTGGCCTCTTACCCTTCTTGATGAACTTTGCTCTGTGTTAGTTCAAGGGCTGTAGAATTCATGTGGGAGCCCATTGGGATGGTTCCTTTGAGGGTCTTGTTGAAAGCTGGTTAATTTGAAACACATGGTGTGAAATGCCCTGCATATGATCTCCAGTTCCCATGAGACAACAACACATCTGAAAACTTCTATCTATCTGCTTCGGGTGCAGACCAGACATGGGGAGGTTGCAGTTAAGCCATAGTACACATTTTTATTGCTTAAAGGTATTTTTTGTTGACAGATTTATTGTTCAGTCACAGCTTTATGCAGTTAGCCTTTGGCAGCTTGCTTTTCTGTATATTAAAACTAGATTGTTTCAGATATTTCAAAACAAGGCACATTTTCATAAATCAAATAGCTGTCTGATCATTTTTCACAGGAAAAATGTTTTGCTGAGTAGTACTTCTCAGCATCAGAACTGCAGCACATGGCACTAATATGGGGGAGAAAGGATGATGGATGGGTGGTGCTGGTTTGGGAGTTTTAGGCTTTAATATTTATTTCTTCAGAGTGTGGTGGCCATGGAGCCTCAATAGTGGCAATGTGGCTTGTCCTCAGCTGTGTAAGCTGTCTGCCTTGTGTCCTTCCTGAGAGAGGAACCAAGTGGGCAGCCAAGGAACAGAGAGGTGGAGATGGGTAAAGCTGGTAGAAACAGCTCTGCAGCTTGTCAATAACTTTCTTGGGGAGCCAAAGAAACTTAATGGCTCTAAACTCTGCTGTTTAGAGAATCTTATAACTTCATCTGGTCATACTCAGCTGACTTTGGGTCAGCCTCATGTGCCTTGGTGTTGCCCCTTCTGTCTCCAAACATATCTACGTGTGCATCTTGGAGAGAAGCTTGCAAAGTAAAATGCATCTGAGGATTGCAGTGCAGATTCCCTGTCTCCTGTGTTCTTGCCTCAATTTACAAAATGAGATGTGCTTGTCTTGCCTTGGCAAAATCTGGTTTGATTCTGTTTTTCTAAATAGAAAAAGGTTGCACTTCTTTAGTGAGCTGACAACGCGTCAAGTGTTTAGCAGCAAATGCAGATGGGAAACAGGCCTTCTGCCTTCTCAGTTTGATGGGAGGGTAGCATTGTCTGCAAAAGACATTCCACTCCTGTTTTCCCTGCTTTGTTATACTGAAGATAGAATATTTCTTTGCAACTCTGACCTTATTTCATACCTAGTCCATGCACACTTGTGAGTATGAATTTTGAGGCAGTGTCTACTGGCTCTTCACTGACAGCTCAGAGGAGCATGTGTTGCCCTAAATGATTTGCACTGCACACTTTGTACCTGTGATCTCTGACACCCACATTCCATCTTTTTGTATTTTTTGGTCTAGTTTTGTATCTGTCCTCACCCTGGTGCAGTCACTGCATGCACCTTGCAGCTGCTTAACCAGGAGCAGCTGAGGCTGCTGGCAGGGGCATGGAGGCAAGGGATTTAAATTCCAAGGGCTTCTCTCTGCTCTTGCAACATCATCCCAATCATTGTTCTTTGAAATAATTATTTTTTTGTTTTAATTTGTATAAATTCCTTGGCTTAGGCACTGTGAGATGAGCAAGAAGAGAGGAACTGTTCTTAAACTCAGCAGGCAGTGCCCTTTGAATATGTGTGTCCACTGCAAAGTCATCAGTCATTCAGTTGTTGACTCAAAGTTATTCTGGTTTGCCAGCATGCTTGTTCCCTGCTGAGTTACAGCCACAGATAACAAAAGTGCACTTTGTATTTTTTAGAGTGTCGTCTTTTCCCAGATTTTCTTTGTTGCTGTCTTTTGTGGTTTGGTTTTGCTTTGGTTGGCTTTGAATTTCCATGGGGATGTTCTATAGGTGGAGAAGGTAGTGCTTGAGGAGTGAACTTTGCCCCAATTTCTCAAAGTTACCACTGATGGGAGCAGCAGCATTAATCTCTTGGACTGTGTTGTCCAGACAGGGACAGTTTGGACAAGGAGGTTTAATTAGTGTTGTTCTGGGATGTAGGTGTGGGTGCTCAGAGGGATCTCTGAGTAGAGATGGAGCCATGTGGGACTGACTGGAAATGTGACAAAGTCAGAAATACAGCTTATTGCTTGTGATAATAGAGGGCAGTTGTTAAGTTGGGAAAAGTGATCTGCAAATAACTGTAGCTCCTGTTCTGGATGAATGGAATTGGTTAAGGTGGAAGAGGCCATAAAAACACACCTCTAGCTGGAGTTTGATATTTAACACAGCATCCCAAGACTCATCTGTACTGCATTAAGGTATGGCTGCAACTGGTTATCCTCTCTTTGCTTGTCTGATACACTTACAGTCCCTGCATTGTGTTTGTCTGCTTCACACACTCACTCTGCAATCTGCAAAGGGATTTTTATAATTGGCTAAAGGACATTGAAAAGTGTTTTAAGCTCGTTATCTTGTATTGAGTGCCCATGGGGAGGTACTGCCAGTTGGCCCCTGAGGAGCCCGTGTTTAGTGAGAGGGAAATCTCTTGTGCATGAGCTTGGCATGTCCCCCTAAACCAGTGCTGGCCTAATCCAGAAAGGCTGCCAAGTACTCTGGAAGAGGTGAGAGTCATTTTCTGGGGTTTTGTTTTGCTCTGCAGTTGTTGAAGCCAAGTGATACCAAAGTCAGCTGTGATGGGAAGGACTTCTAGTGAATTGATGTGATTGGGGATACAAAACATCTCTTTGCTTGTTAATGCAACAGCTTCTGATCATTTGATCTGGCAAATATATGTAGTTCTTGGGTTGGTTGAGATTAATATTAATATTTGTCCTAAAACTGAGATTTTAGTGCCAATAATAATGATAGTATTTATTTATAGCTATAATGCTGTTATATCTGCAGTTTCAAATGCAATGCAAAATGTTTATTCTTTAAGGGTGGTTATTACAATTGCAAAATTTTTGCTAAAGGTGTGAAAAAAACCTCCTATAATAAATGTTTATGTTTGTATTCATTGCTGTTATTCTTTACTAGTTTATTTAACACAGTATATGCATACATTATTACACGGGTAATTAATTTTCAGGGTCACTTCTTAGCTTGTGAAATAATGCTTCTTATAAGCCCTGAACCTTGAAAAGGGACATAAGCTGCACTCTTTAAAATGTGAAATACATTAATGATGGTTTGTTTTTCCTTTCTGTTTGTGGGTTAAGTACTGCTTTCTGAATCTCTGCCTATGACCTGTAAACTTTTTGAAAAGTGCACTTAATGTGGCACCATGTGGTGGGAGTGCAGGTTGCAAACAGTGCTTTGAGGTGAGGTAGTGTCTTTGAGGGAATCCAATTTACTTGCTTTAAGTTGAAGGATTTGGGGTTTAAAGGAAGTCCTTGCTGTCTGTTGTAGGAAAATCTCTTGTGGGCAGAATATTTAATGTTTTCTCTCGCTTTCCCTCTTGCTCCCAGTCTTATCAACTGCAGCTTTCAATGGTTAATCTACAATATGCAAAGAGTGACAGTGAGAGCGTGATAAAGGCCAAGACAAACTTGTCAAAGTGCCTTGCAATTTGGGACAGTGGGAAAAGTATTGGAAATGGCTTGGCTGAACACCACCCATTAGTATTGCCAATTCCCTGGTGAGGACTGGGGCTGCTTTCCTGAGCAGCTGATGCCAGTGTATCGTATTGCAAAGGCTGTGCTGGTGTTGCACAGGTCATCTCCTCTCCTGTCCTGATTCGTTCAGCTTTGCTAAGGTGCACTTGGAAGAAGAAGGGATACATGAAGAGCAAAGTCAGTCTGTGCTGTGTGTGCATAGTGTGTAATGTCAGAGAGGCCCTGGCAGAGCTGGTGCTGGCTGGACACCAGGCGTAGTCACTGGTACACAGGACTAGATGGGGCTGCTGAGCTGCCTTTGCCTGCCAAGACTTCTGTTGTCAGGTCAGATTTAGAAGTATTTCCAGCTTCCAGGTGAGATGATGCAGGCTTGAACCTCTGGCTGCACTGAGAAACCTGCTCACACCAAATGAGTGTGGTGCTGTGCACACTTGCTCCAGGGAGAAATCTGCAGAGGGATGCATGAACTGTGGTCAGCAGTGTAAGGGCCCTACAGTCATTTTGGGCTTGCCATCTCTCTGGGAGAGCAAATCTAAAAATGCTCCATCTATTTTCAACAGGTAAAACAACTCTTTTTACTAGAATAAATAGGCAGGAAGGTATCAGTGATGGAGAGAGAAGGACATCTGAATTTGGATCAGAAGCAAATTTTGAGTATACAAGGTGTTTATAGAGGGTTTTACTTGTATAGTACTTACTAAGTGTTCTATTTTTGGTTACAATTTTCCATTAGCTAAGCATTCTTCATTACATCAGTCACCTGGTAACATTATCTTATCACAAAATTTCACAACATGTTTCTTGGTCACTCCTTGCCAAGGAGGCATTTGTCTGTGTCTGTCTCTCCCTTGGTTTCTGCCTGATTAGGCCTAAGAAAGATATCAGGCCCCTTTACTAGTTCCATTGTATGGTCTGTTCTATTCTCTACAGGAAAGAGACTCTCAGTTCCTCAGGGAACTTGAGGGTTGTCTGGGAAAACCGAATTTGAGGCACTGCATTTTAGTATAAAGTTTTGTCCCCATCTTTGGCTCTTTAACAGTCCAGTGTGGACTGTATATTGTGTGTCCTCCAAGAAGCTTGGGGTAGCTGTTTATATGTCACCCTTTTCAGATAGGGTGGTTTTGAAGCTAAAACTCTATTGCCCTTTTCAGGCCTTTAGGATATAGCAGAAGGAAAAATTGGAAACAAAAGTTTAACAGTACAAAGCATCAAAATGTTGCAATCTGAGTCACAGCTAACAAACACTATTTGGGGTTTTTTTGTGAATTTAAGAATCTAAGAGCTATTTCTCCTCCAAACGTGGTTGAAACTGGAGTTCTCATGGCTGAAACTGAGGCTTCTAGCCTGGATGGCTAAATTAGGGTCTTACGCACATTACTGAGGACTGTTAGATGTTCTTCACTGTGGTATTTATACCATTCACACATGCTGCTCATTCTGTGTTGTGAACTGCCTTTGCAGTCGTCACATCCATCTCAGGGATGGCACACAAAGCTGGATCTCAGCACTCTTTGAAGGCTGTCACATTTTATAACTTCAGGATGGTGACTAAAGCTTGCTTTTGTGATGAGGAAGAGGATTGCACTTAAAAATTACTTAAGGAAGAGGCTTACAGTAGGTCAGGCTGAACCAGGAAGCTCATACAAAGCTCCAAAAACCTCAGAACCAAGAGGATAAATCCAGATAGAAGCTACTAAAGAGAGTAAATCCAGATAGAAGCTACTAATCTGCTCTGATGTCAGTGGGAGCTGTTTCAGTGTCTTCAGTGATGAAAGCCCCTCCATTGGGTCAAAGTTATGTGTGCATTAGTAATGAAGGAAAGATATTATCTATTGTTTTATGTAGCTGTCTGTATAATGTCTTTGAAGACCAGAAATAGTGAGTTTTGCTGGTTTGCAATTAAAATTTCTTTGAGCTTTTTGTAATGAACAGGCAAACCAAAGCAGAAATCAGCCTTGGTTACTTGGTTTTGACTGACTTGGTGTAAAAAAACTTGGTGTAAAAATTCTTCTGCTGAGCCTGGGCACAATATTAAGGGTCTTAAGAATGAGTCAAAAGACATCATATCTGTACTGCCACATGCTTCTGGGCTTTGAGATTGTATTTGTACACATGGTGTACAATAGCTTTTGACTTAAGCTATTCTCAATTGGGACATAAGGAAGGAGAGCAAAATACCTTTTCCAAAGAAAGAGCCTCTTTAGGAAGTTGGGAAAGATCTTTACTCCTCCTACCTCTGATCCCTTGCTTGTTTGTGTTGTGTAAAGATACTTGCTTGCCTTTTGTACATTTTTCTTTTCCATTCCTGCTCACAGGGATATAAATTGTTCTTCTTTTTTTTTTTTTTTTTTAAATAGGTGTATTGTGGTGGATCTGAAGTTGATATAAGAGAGAATTTCTTCTGGGAAGAGAAGCTTCGCTGTAAGGTCAACCCTGAAGATGTGGACTGCCATTGTGTTCTTCCTGCTGATTTCCATCTGTATATGTGAACATCGGTTTTCTGTCCTGAAAGGGAGAGGAGTCTATGTAGTGCAAATAAGCAGGCTTGCAAGTGAAGAGCAATGCAGGCAGGCTTGTCAGAGCCCCAGTGCTTCAGGTGAGGTTCTTGTCCCTGGGATGGAATTCCAGCTGTGTTTTGTGATCCTTGAAGGTCTCTGCTGCTCCTTCTTTGATGACTTCCTTTTCTAATTCCAGTTGTTTGCAGGCATTTACAGTTACGGTTTCGCTGTGCAGTGCTGTGGTGCTGATTAACTTCTGACAGCTTTGGTTAAATTGAATCCAGAACAACTGTTTCCCAGGGCTCTTCGAGCTTCCATAAGAAGCAGCATGTGCTATTGGTGTGCACTGATAGCGTGCAAACAGTGTTAGGTCACTTGAATTGAAGAATGATTGTTCCCTGCTGCCAGATGTTTGCAAGTGAGCAGTGCTGTTGTAGACAGCTGCACTAAAATGAGTAATCTTTGCTCCCTGGTATTTGTGTGTGTTTCCTGCCTTAGAAGAAACCACTTTGTCCTGCAACCAAGCACAGGGTTGAGGTAAAAGCCTACTCACTACTTCTGACATGTCTTTACAAAGAATTAAACTTCTAAAAGAATCTTAGAGTTGTCCTTATGAATGTCCCAATCCTGTCTAGCTAGATGGGAAAGCTTGTAGCTTGTACAAAAAGCTGGTGATGCTGTTTGAAGATGATGCTTGGCTCAGGTGGACTAATATCTGACATGCAGATGGTCAGGAACCTAATAAAGATAGTGGTTTTAATGGCCATTAATGGTAATTTTCCTCATTAAGAAATCTAGATGAATTTACATGGGTCCTAACTGTAGTGCACTTTGTTCCTGTCTGGGTAAATGAACTGCTGTTGTCAGGAGATGCTGGTACCAGAGAAGACAAACAAGCGAGTAGGCTGCATTGGCAATACTGGTTTCATTGGTTTTCTTTGGTTAATTTTGCTAAGGCTGAGTCAGGATCCTTTAAGACCCTCTTGATACTGTGTGGTTTGGGGTGTTTTTTGGTTGTGATTTTTTTTTTTCCTTCCTCCCCCACCTTAATTTTTTAATTCGAGATATGAAACAGCATGTTTGGTATCCTGTGTGCAGCAATCTGTTTTCTCTACTGTTTTCAGGGAGCCATCACTGTAATTGGTCTGTGCCCTACCAGAATCACTGCCTCCTCCTGCAGTGTCCACAACTGAGTGTGTGCAGAATGCTGGAGAACAAGACATCAAAGACCTGCTTGCAGGTAAAGCCATGTTTCAGGCTTCTGAGAAATCCAGGATCCTGATTCTTTTGCTTTAAATGCCTGTGTTTAACCCTTGATAGGCTTTCAGCTGAGGAAGATGGGTTGTGAAATGCCTGCAGGGTGATTCTGTAGGTGCAGTTCACTGGAATCACTGTTTCACTTTGTCCTAGGGACTCTGGCGCTTGCATGAGTGCATGATGTGTCTTTGAATAGCTTTTGTAACACTCACTGAGTAACAGTTTGTCTCCATGTTGAAGACATCATTCATTCAAGCCATTTGCACGCCACACGCTGTCCTAGCGAAAATAAAGGCATAACAGAAGTATTTGTATCTCTTTTCAGAGAAAGGAAAATGTCCTGGCATTGTTTTTCTCTCAGATTGCCAGGATTTTGTTCCAGAGTCAACAGACTGCTTCTTTAATCAGAGCAGCAATTGCTCATGGTGACTTTCCAGTGCCAGGGTATTCAATTTTAATAAAGTGACACAATTACAAAATGGAGCTTATTTATAATTGAGAAATCAATCTTCCAAAGTTTGTTTCAAGACTTCACTGTACCCAACTTTAAAAAAGGAGAATTTGCCCATGGTTCTGTTGGGTTGGCAACAGTTTCTCTGCAGTATAACAACTGGACTTGTGATAAGCAGATGGGATTTTTGTCACTATAAATCTAGCTCAGTTGTGAAGGAAATTGTCCTGATGTATGAAGGTGTAAGTAGAAATTTCTGCTCAGTTTTGACAAGTGACAATTATGAATCTAGGCACAGAGACTTTATCGATGATGTGTAACTTTGAAGGCATGAGTCTTCTTCTCAGGAACTGACATTTGTAAGACTGCTCCTGTTGATACTGTGCTTCTGCATTGCAGCTCTCTACTTCATTACTCCCCTTCTGTGACATTAATTCCGTGGTTGGGCAAATACTAGAGCTCTGTGGCAGAAAAAAACAAACCAAAAAACCTCAAAGGGATTATGTACAATAAAGGCAGGGGGGGTCTTGAGCTTTCACATTCTTGTTGAATTCTGAACTGATTTATTCCCCTTGTACTGTGTGTACTGCAGGATATGTGTTCTGGTTTGTTTGTTGGGGGGCTGAGGTTAGATTTGAGCTTGGGAGTTTTTTATTCTTACAAAAGTAATTTGTTTTGTCTTTTGGAAGAAATTGACAGTGGCAAATGGGAAACAGCCCTGTTTCAGCACCAGAGCCATCTGCAGAAAACAGAGAGGGTGCTGAATGCACGGATTGACCGACGCAGTGTGGAAAACACGTTTTCTTTAACTGCTCAGACTCACAGTATTCGTTTGAGGCATTTGCTTGGGATTGAGGAGAGCAGTGTCACAAATAGTACAAGAAAAGAAATTGCAAGCAGTGCTTCCACCACTGCCCCTGCCATAACAGCAAATGTTACCCATGCAACTTTCTCTACCACTTATGAAACATCTGTCAAAGCCTCAAATACCACTGAAGGTCCTGATACCTTTACTAAAGCCATGTCATCATCTGCCTCTTCTCCCCCTCATAGTAACATCTCTACTCCCACTTCCAGCCATGTCACCCAGATGGTGACCACCAGCCAAAAATCAGGAAATAATAGATCTGTCTCAGTATTGTCCCCCTCTTCTGCTCCCCCCACTGTTGCTTCTGCAGCAGGTACCCAAACACAGCAGCCTACGCCAGGTACCACCAGCACCAGTGCTTCTCACCCTGACAACTCCACCACTGCTGGAGCTGACCTCAAGTTGCTGACCACAACACTGACCACCCGCATCCTGCAGGATGCAGGAACATCTTCCACCGCTTCCACGCGTGCCCCGGCACCCACCCCAACTTCTCACTCCATGAATCCAGTGCATACTAGCACCTTGCCAGAAGCAAATACAACCACAGCATCTTTGAATGAATCAGCTTCTATTCTGGGCTCTACAAGAGGTGCCATGGTTTTAACTACAGCCTCTACGGTAGCAACTATGACTGAACATGGGATGAAGTCAACATCTGATGTCTTTTCAACAACCATGGCTCCAACAGATGCAGCCAGAACAACAGCTTCGGGTCTCAAAGAAACTCAGGACACAGACAATGACTATCTTCTCATTGCTGCTGAGCCCTTGACTCAGTACTTAGTGGATAAAAGTTCACTACTTGCAGTGCTTTTAGTTGGTACGTTCTTTTTCATAACTGTTATAGTCCTTTTCCTCATGCAGGCCTATGAGAGCTACAAGAAGAAAGATTACACACAAGTGGATTACCTGATCAATGGAATGTATGTGGACTCAGAGATGTAAAGAGGTGGGGATAAATAGTTGACAGGAGATGGAAAGGAGATTCAAAGTCTGCCTGACTTGTTTTCCCCTTTCTATCTGCCTGTAACACAAACTGAAAGTGCTTCCAAATTTACTTCTAGTGCAATTGAGGAGAAATGCCATGTACTGTATTAAGAAAAAATAATACTTTTTTATTCGACTGTACAACAGGTTGCTGTAAAATCATAAAAAGAGGAATAATTTTTAACATTTTCATAATACACAGTAGCTTTGGCCATTATAATTCATTGCAAAACAAATCTAACAAGGTGTAAGTTGCCATCCTCTGAAAATGCTGTAGCGCTTTTCAGCTGTTTACAGTGCAGGTTGTGTTTCATTTGTTTCACATGTGCTTCTCTGAAAACAGAGCAAAGGATGCTGTCACCTTTTGTCAAGTGCTCCCAAATAGCCAGATGAGAAGTGTGGAGTACTGTTGCAACAGGAGACTTTTAATCCAGTGAGTGTCATATTTCAGTGTGCTTCTTGCTTATGAAGAGGTCTGTTTACAAGGTATTGTAAACTCTGTTTACTGCTAACCCAAGGTATCTTTTCACCACGGAGTGGATTACTGTGCCTCTGCACTTAAATGATCTTATTTTTATATTCAGTTAATAAACAGGCCCTGGAAGGGCAGATCTTCTTGTGTTTCTCGTTTCATTGCTGTTCCTGCCAATTCAGAAGCAAGCAAATGGGTTTTTGGGGCTTAAGTAAATTAGCTCCACTTCAGTATTCCAAGTGTGGGGGCTTTGAAGACCTTGCTGAAAGCATGGACATGTCACAGAAGATACTGATCATCTTCCAGAGTACTGCTTCTATAATTTAAAACCATTAGGCTGCCAGTCTCCCAGGTATGCAGACCCACTTACTGCTTATTATCTTTCATTCTTAGAGGATCAGCCTCTGTTTTTGGTTTTTCTTTTGCATTTAAGACCAGCACAGAGTTGTTGGTATTTTGGGAACTTAATTGCACATGCAGTTGCAACTTGCCTCCCAAGATCTGCAGCTGAGAGAATGAGTAGAAAGCACTTGATTTTTTTTTTTTTTTTTTTTAGGCAAGTATTCTTCAGTGATTAATGCATCTTATTTGGATGACATGTACATACCAATAGCAAAGTGCTGGATCGAGGTGTGTTGAGGTTTCTCTAACCATATTGATAGCTTGTCTCTCCCTTTGAATTAGTTGGCTCTTCTTAAATCCAGCTTGCATGTAATCTTGAGTGAGAGTGATAATAAGCAAACCTCAGAATTTGAGCTGCTGAGTTTCAGTTTGATTATTTATTCAAATTCGTGGGCTGTTTAGAATTTGGAGGGAGCCTTTGCCCTGGAAGAGGCTACTTTGTAGACAACTTCATTGTCAGCGGAGAGTGATGTGAAAACAGCTGCAGAGAGCACAGGCAGCAGCACAGCCAAGGGGCTGTTTGAACAAAACAGGCTGGAGAGATTTTCCTGAATCTTACCCAACACAAATTTTGAGAGCAAAACTTCAGCAAGTAAAGCATTTTGAGGAAAGAGATTGCTTTGGAAGCAAGAGAACTTGGTTTTCAGCATCAGGGTGCATTTAGCAGTAATTTTGCATGGACCTCATCTGCATGCCAGTAGGCAATAGGTTAGAGCATCTTTCAGGGTAAGGGAGTCTTACTCTTTGGCAAGTTGGAAGTATAAGAAGTATAAGCTACAAAATTTACTCCATGTTTTCCCAGGGTGGGGGAAGGGGGCAGAATTTTTGAGAATCTCAGTTTTATTGTATTTTAAGATTACTGTTAACTAGTGTGCTCTAGGCAGAAGGGAACTGAATTCTAATTTCTCCATTTTCCAGGAGCCACCCGTGTAGAGCATTTGTGCAAACAAGGTGCTGGGAACATCCCCCAGCACAGTTGGGGGGTTGCACCCTGTTGAGATGCTTGGGATTGTGTTGAGCTGTTAGCAGATGTCTGGCAGATGCTGCTCTACATCCACCAAGTCCAGAGATTTATCTTTACATAGAGATTTCAGGTTTCACCTTAATTGCAGGTGAGTCATAACCACAGAGCCAAGCATGTGGTCTTGAGCTCTGCTGCAGATACTGAGATAAGAGCTGTCTGCTGGCTCCCTGCCATCTCCCAAGTAGGGAGATGAGCTTTACCTTAGACTCAGCTCACTTCTTTTCCTTCTTGTTTAGGCAGCTTGGATCAATGCATTTTGAGAGGACAAATCCAGGCAATAGTGCTCTTCCTTCCCTGTCTGTTTAGTGAATTCCTGCCTTTAGGAAGTGCCTTTCTACATAAAGGGTCAGTGTTGCAGCTCTTCTGCTGGTTCGCTGCAGTATTTTTGGGTTTTTTTCTAAGTTGCCTGAGCCATTTCCACAAATACAAACTATGATCATCAGACTTGTAATTGCTTATCTGGGAAATGGGGAAATTTCTGATGAACTTTGTACTCACTGTGGCCTTTTATCTTTTGGCATCTGTGGATCTATTCACAGAGCTGAAGTTGGACACCAGGTTCTGTGGAGTGGAAATTTGTGAAGTTGCACTGGTATTTATTTTCCTCTTTGAAGAGGTGTTAGACTCTTGTACTGTTTTCTTCAAGAGACTAGGAGGGGAAGGGAGAGGAAAGTGACATTACTTAAAAGAAACTCTTGAGTTTTAGAAAAAACTTGAAGATTGGTATATTAAAAGCAAATAAAAACCTTGAGGCATAATTTACATGAGTATGATACAATTACAAGAGTTGGAATTGAGTTATAACTCTATTTACGAGAGTCTTGGGGAGTTTCTCATGGACATAGTGAGAGTATTACAAGTATATCATGGCTAAATGAAACCACCACTATAAAAAAATCTTTGTGGCTTTTTAGCAGGTCCTTACAGGAAGGTGAGTACTCATCAGAATCTTGATGCAGTTCCCACAGCCCTGGTGTGTTTACATCCAGGTCTTCTCATCAGATACTGGCACAGCCTGTCTTTTTTGTTCTTATTTGAGTTACTGTACTTCCAGGTCTGAATTACTTTCTCAACAGAAGTTGAGCCTTTTCGTGTAAGGCTGAGCACCAGAGTGAGTCTTACCTCAGTGCATTTCTGCATACAAGGTGGAGATGTATGTTTGCCATGGAATCATAGAAAGGTTTGGGTTAGAAGAAACCTTTGGAGGTTTTAACCCCCCTGCTGTGGCAGGAACATCTTCGACTAGACCAGGTTGCTCAAAGCCCTGTCTTAACCTGACCATGAAGTTTTCCAGGGGTGGGGCAACCACCACCTCTCTGAGCAACCTGTTCAAGTGTTTTATCACCCTCAAAATGAAAAATTTCTTCTTTATATCTAGTCTGGATCTACCATTTTTAGTTTAAGCCGTTACTGCTTGTCCTGTCTCAGTGGTGCTCAAATTGCAGTGCCAGCTGAAGTAGGTTTTGCTTTGCAGCCCAACAGTCTCATAATAGCTCACTTTAGGCATTTAAAGACAAACGAACAAAAAAACCTCAAGTCATAGAAACCTGGGCTGGAGCCTTGGCTCTGAAAGGCTAGGTTTGTTTTCTGGCTGGTACATTGAGACCCAGTTGAAAGATTTGCCAACTTTGTGTTATCTCTAGCTACTTGTAAGCCTGGAAGAAGGAGAGGATTGCACATGCAGTTTTCTAAAGGGCTCTTCTATAGAGGTGACTTGATCTGCAAATCTAAAGCAAACAGAATTAATTCTAAATGCCACCTCTCTTTTTGTTTAATTACCTGTACTAGAAGGACATTGCTCTAGACAGAAGAGAAGAAAGGAAATAATGGAATATTAAAACATTTAAAGGAATATGAGGAAAGAAGAACTTTCCATGGCATATTGCAAACTCATTGCAATTGCAGTGTCCAGAGAATTAAAGAGTGTACGCAGAACTTTTCAGCGGGACCCTTAAAGCAGCTATTGCATGTCACTGGAAAATGCTCAGGAAGGTCTGGAAATGGAGGTATCATAGAGTTGGTTTCTCTGGATTTGTCTGGTGGCTGCTTATTTTTGGCATCAAAAAAGGAAACCTGAGCCTTTCTCTGCCGAAGCATTTCTGAGGGCTTTTTCCACTGTGGGTTCTCTGGTATGCAGTGAAGGCAAGTGTCCTTAGTTCAGCTGGGTGAGAGTTAATTTTCCTTTAACTAACTGCTACAGTGCCGTGTTTTGGATTTAGTATGACAAAAACATGGACAACACTCTGATATTTTAGTTGTTGCAAGCCAGCGGCTGCTTGGTGCTCTGCTGCCAGCTGGGGTTAAGCTGTGACAGCAAGTTCAGATTGCAACATCTCCCCAGCCAGGGCAACTCCAGCTGCCTCCTTTCCATGGCCTCTGAGCCTCGTGAAACTTAATTTCCTTTGTTGTGCTTGGCTGAAGTTGGCCCGTGGGCTCAAAAGCAAATGCTTTCATCTTGCACAAAGTATGGGCTCATAAGATTGTGCTTTTCTACAAGAAACCAGGCTGAAGAACAGCAGAGCTTAGAGCTATATTGATTCCTGCCTGCTGGAAGGACTAGGTAGTCCAGGGTTAGGGATTTTTGGCTTTTTGGGCTTGCTGGATAGCTGGTTATTTTGGGGGAAGCTGGTCTTTGCTCTCCAGCGTTTGGGGTCGATGTCCTTGTAGTTTCACGTCCTTGGATCTTGTCTTTCTGTGCTGCTGCTGGGCTGGGTGATGTGTTTAGAGCAGCCCTGCCTTGGCTGAGGAATGCCAGCAGGTTGTGCTGCGGGGCTCCACAAGAGCTGCTCTGTTCAGCCTCCCTCTGGCAGGGAAACCCCAAAGGATCTGGGGAAAAGTCTCTGCCTGATCTGGGGCTTCCTGATTAGCCCTGGGTGATGTTCAGCTTGTGCTTTGGCTGGAGTTATGTTTGTTTCATGATGTTTGAAAGAGAGGTCCTTTGCAAGCACACAGAACTTGCCCAGCATCCTGCTGGTCCAAATTAAAAGGGCTAAAGCTGTTTGGACTGGATTGTACAATCTCTTTGAAAAAGCAAGCAAATAACTTGTCTTCACAAAGAGTGGCTAAATTATTTTAACTCTTTCAAGCTGGAAATCTGGTGAAACCAATTACACTGGTTTTGAGGGTCATGAACTTAGGCAACTTGTTCCTGTTCTTTACTGCAGATGATGTAGCCAAAGCTTGTGAGTGTGAGTACTGTTACATCTTTCACATAACTCTTATAACATTGAGGAACAGAAAACAAAGGAGGAGGAAGTGACTACCATGGCTAGTTAAAACAAAAGCAACCAATCAAGATTTAACTACATTCTAAAGTTTAAATTAATCTCAGATTTTGAGATTACAGTCACTGCTGCAGATTAGAAAGTGGGAATTCTCAAAAGTACCTATGTCGTGATTTCTCACAAATGCTGCACCCACTATAGGTATTTTCCTGAGCAACTTTGCTCATCCTTGGTCACTGCAGTTAAGCTGAAGTCAGCAGCTGACTAATGACCAACGTGGGCTGTACCATGGGGCAGATGTTCCCCTGCTCTTGCAAAACTGGACCATTTTACTGCAGTAGAGGAGTGGGGATGTGCACAGTGGCTACCAGCTGGTCCTGCACCCTTGTGGCATCAGGCTGTGACAAGAATATCCTTAGTCTGGTGTGGTACCTTGTGTGATGCAGGTGATGCCAGGGAGCAGATGAGCCTGTGAAGTACCAGGAGAGAGAGTTAGCTCAGGGAGGAAGCTTGGCTAATATTGGTGCACAAGGCAGTACTCTTAGCCAGCAGCTGAAATCCTTGCTGATTACTTTTATTGGAACTAGATAAAGCTTGTTATGTAGGGAGGTGCTATTATGGTTGTTCAAGGGACAGGGGATAAATGGAAGTGACTTTGGATGAACTGTGTACTTCTGACCAGCTCAGCTATGGGCACTTGCTGCTGGTAGAAGACAACTCTAAACTGATTCCTCCTGCATGCATTCTGGTGAGTATTCCCAGCAGTGAGACAGCAGCAGCAGTGCTGTGTGTGCTACAGCCAGTGCCTACAAGTTCCAGGCAAAAAGCTGTCTAATCTGCAGAAGAAAAGCCAGCTGTCCTATCTCATTCTCCTGATTGCTGGGTCAAAGTGTACTGCAGAGATGTTGTAAGAGCTCAAGGCAAGTTGTTTACAGCCTTTTTTCCCCCATTTATTGATTTTTACATATACCTGCATGTCTTCAGTATTTAGACTGAAGTAATATTGGGCTAAAGATCTTCAGAACACCATGAGCTTCCCTGCTAATGGCACCCTGGAGTGAGTCAGTTTTCAATGAAGCTTTCCTTAGCTGGGGTTTAAGTCCCCAGCATCTCACAGAGGGTCAGGCAGGTTCCTGTGGTCCAGAACTGCCTTGGGAATTTTTGTGGGAAGTTTTACACTTTTTATCCTACTTCAGTCTGCAAGGAAAAGTAGAGAGACTCTTCTGCAGGAGAGAGCAATCTCATACACCAGCAGTTTGTGGCATGCAGTGAGCATCCCATTTGGGAGGAAATGGTGAGCCTCATGAGCACGGCCTCCACGCCTCTCCCGAATCACACGCAGTCCTGGGGCCTGTTTATAGCCAAACATAGAACTTTTTCAAAAGATGATGTCACCTGCTGAAAATCACATCCATGTGAATCCAAGCAGGAAGGGGAACAATGGCTGAAAGGGATGGAGGGCTCCACGTGGGCAGCAGATGCACATGGCTTGCAGTAGGACAGCCCATGTGGTTTTTTCCAGCTGTGAGCCTTGGTTCTGCCATCAGTGTGTGCGAGGCTTGGTGGAGTGTACTTTTTGTTGAATGTTTGCAGTTTTGTTTGACAGCGGGAAATGCTGGAAAATGTTAGTGAGAGCTGTCAAACCCTGTAATGATCTCCCAAGGGAAGGAGTAGCATCCCTACAGGAGTTCAAATTCTTAATATTGCACAAGGAAAAATCCTGGGAATGGAAGGATGACCTGAGAACTCTTCTGTGGGAAGTAATGAATGATGTGAGTGGGAGATAGCTGTGTGCATGCTAAAGGTAAAGGAAGATCAGGCATTTCCATGAAGAACTGTCCCTCCATAACTGGAACAAGCTATTACTCTTCATGCTTCTGGGTGTATGTGATTGCTGGCCAGATAAAAGCAAAATATACCTTTGAGTGCATTTGTACAGAACTGTCTGCAGAGGGAATTAAAAGCCAGAACAGAAACGTTTTTGGAGGTATGTGATATTTGTGCTCAAGTCAATTGTTTCCCCATTGAGTTGCTGGCTGAAAACACTGAGCAGCTCCATGTGGCAGAGGCAATTTCTGGCCACAGGACTGGGTGAAGGTTTGCTACATTACCATGTCCTTTTCTTAACTTATCTTTATAGCTGTTCTGATGCCTGTCACTAAGGAGAGAGGGCTGCAGCAGTGAGGTGAGGTTGCCTCATGTCCCTGCTGTGGTGTGAGGATGCCCACTGTGGCTGCTCCTTCCCACCCTCAGTGTGTGTTCAAGTGGGGATGTGTTGGTCTAGGAATTGTCCCACAACAACTTTGAAGTGTATATTCTTCACCTGCTGCCAATACAGATGTCATGGCTCTTTTCAAAGCAAAATGCAAGATCTCTCCTGTTGAAAAAAACAAACAAAAAAATCTGAGGTGTCTCTTCTACATCTCTGAATCTGGTTCCAGCTGTGAACTGTGAGGTTTAATATTCCTTCATGTCTTGCCATTTCCTGCCAAAAATGACCAGCAAGGTGCTGGAGGGAGGCTAATTCTTATTCTGAGATTTATTACACTACAAATCCCCCTTTAGCACTGCTAATTAAGTCTAAGCTCCACTTACCAAATGACCATGTACCTTTCTGCAGGACTGCCATGTGGTACCTGTTTGTTCTCTCTCCATGGATTTCCTGGTCATTCCAGTGGGTTGAGGAGGCCATAATGTAGATGAGACTAATAATAAACCTGCACTAAGAGCAGCTGCATTGTGGAGGAACTTTAAACCCCAAAGCAAAGCAGACAGGGACAGTTTTAACCACAATGTGCTCTTTAATTGAAACCTGGGCTGAAGCTGACCTGCCTGCCTTGTGATACTGTGTGGGCTGGGTGGGGATGCAGCCTGTGTTGTTAACCTACTGCTATAATATTTACACAGATAATTTTAGCCTCTGACATTGAGAAAATGATTTTCTGTACAACCTTGTGGCTTGGGCCACCTATGTACTCTGGGAGAGAGGAGATTGCATGAATGTTGGCATGGGTCCTTTTGCAAGTTTCCCATGCTCCTGACAGGTAAACAGTCACTGACTAGGAGACAGCAGTACCTCTGGGGATGGTACATTTTAATTCACTTTACCTTGTCTTTTGCTCATCCCCTAGCTAGAAGAGCCTTGTTGAAGGCTTTTTTTCCAGTGCACATCCCTCTTGTTGGGTGCTTATGTAGGCTTCACAAAAAGAAACACTCAGCTTTAGCAGCTGGCTTTGAATTGCACTGCTGGAGCTGAACAAGGATGTGGGGCAGAAAGAGTAACCTGTGCTGCAAGCTGAGGTGGAGCTGAGGTGCCAAGGCAGGTCAGTGGAAGGTTGAGACTTTTTTTTTTTTTTTTTTTCTTCCAGGTTTTCCAATGTACCTGACCAATACATTTTAGCTACAGCTGTCACTGGTGCTGCTGCATCACCTTTTTGAGCAAGCAAAACTCAGAGAGAAAGGGGTGTCTTCAGAGAAAGCCCTGCTAGTAAGGTCTGTGGGCTGATTTGCTGAAACAACTCAGCAAATGAAGACTTTGGGTGCTGATTTCATTGGGACCTCCTGAGGTGCTTCCTTATTCGTTGGCTCTGGACCACAAGCTAAAGCAGAAGGTTTCTGGAGCACAGCTGCTGCTCAGCCCCCAGCAGGGGTGAGCAGTGGCTGCCCTACCCAAGCACAGCTGTTTTGTGTTACTGGGGCCTGATAACAACTTCCTCTTCCCTGTGTGTGTGCTGTGGCCTGGCACTTGTGGGGCCAGAGCTACTGGCTGACCTTGGCACTGCTTTTTGGGTGATCTGTGTGTGCAAGCAGCAGAAGGGGGTCCCTGGTATTTTAGCTTTGGTGTCAGGGCAGGCTTCCTCCTGTTGACTCAGAAGAGAAGGGGCTAGGAGAACTAAAAACAAGCTGGGGGTGGCTCTTCTTGCTCTGTGGATCTCATAGCTTTGCTCACCAGAGTCAGGGAGGGCAGAAAAAGGGGGTGTTCAGCAAGCTGTGTAGAAGTAGAGAGCAGAAGGAAGAGGAGACAGATCCTTGAAGTTTTGTGTCAAACACCCCTGTTGAATTTTGGCTGCCTGCTCAGGAGGAGTGGTCCTTGCATGGACAGGCTGATGAAGAGCACCAGGTTCCCTTGCTTGTGAGGCTGGCTGGGGATGTGGGCCTGGACAGATGGCAAAGCAGCAGCTGTGGGATGGGTGAGAGCATGGAGGGGCGAGTGGCTGTACCTTGCTTGTTCTTCCAGATACAGGTATCTGAAAATGAGTAACCTGTGAATTCCAGTGACAAGAGCCAGCCTTGCTGCTCGTGCTCTGAACCACCTTACTGGTGGGGTCTGTCTTTCATCCTTCTGTGGCTGTCACACAAAGGCCAGAGGTATTTTACATCTGGGGACAAAAGAGTAAGAGATGCTTCCTTAATGTTGCACTTCCCAGATTAGCTGGCACAAATTTGTGCTACAAAGCATTTACCCTTCAATTGCATAATAAAAAGAAAAGCTGACCAGCCCCTCCTATACAATATGGGATTTATTATTTGATATCTAATTATTTAAAATATTTTAGCCATGCTCCCCATTGCATTAGGCTGAAAGCATGGATATATTGAGATGCTGCCATGGTTTAAAGAGCCCATGTCCTGTTACAGGCTGGACAGCTTTGGGGTACAACAGAGAGCAGATCTGGAGAAGGGATTCTAACTTAGGGAGGCAGAGGAGGAGAGTGGTGAAGTCAAGAGAAGTGGCTGGGCCTCTCATTTCCAGTTTCCTGCTTCCCACTCCATCCCTGACATTGCAGCTTCCCCTGTTTTAACACAAAAAGGATCTGTGGTAAGGGGGGAAGGAAACAGAAGTTGTCCTGCTCTAGAGTAGTGTCAGTCCTGCATTGCAGCTTTCCACGAGGCACTGGCTCCCTGTCAGAGGTGTCAACCCCAAACAAAGTTGTTCAGGATGTTTTCTCAGTGTGCTGTGCCACAGCAGTCCATGTTGGCTCTAAAGCTGAACAGTCCACTGCAGGTGGCTTGGAAGAGAAACTGCCTGCCAGGAAGCACACTTTTATTTATTGCCAGGCCAGGCAAAAACGTGTGCAGGGCTACAGTGGGTTTGCATGTAAGAAATGATGGATATTTCACATTGCAGGAGAGATACCAAGGCTCAGTATGCCTTGAAAGGACAAGAGATGGTCTGCTGAGTACAAGGACCTAAAATCCATGGATTTTCATAAAGATGTGTTTCTAACCTTTCCTGGAGTGGGGGTAGCCATAGCAAAATGGGGACTTGTCATTGTCCGATATCCCCTCTCCTTCTGCTAGCTGGATGAGAGACTTGTGTTGAACCTGTGGCTTCATGCTGCTGTTCTGTCAGCTCCAGGCCCTTTTTGAGGGGTCACCTCATCAGGTGTTTGTTCCCAGGCATTGCTGCCTCATCTGCAGTGCACTGATTCAGCTATTTCTGCTGCTCTACTCTGTACTGAATTAACAGCAAGGTTTTTGGGCAGATGTTGATTGCTTTTCTACTCTTTCAAATCAAAATCAGGAACAGGTCTTTTTCCAGCATCATCTTCACCTCTTTGTGAGTTGGATGCAATATTTCCTTCAAATCACCTTCCTTTGACCTCAAGAACAGGCTCTTAAAAATGTCTTTTCTAGCATTCAAGGGCCATGACCTCTATCACCATTCCTGCTATTGAGTGGTTATTGCTTAAGACACTCATCTCTGGATTTGTTCCTGGATTTTAAGTAGCAGATTCTGGGTAGGTTGGCTCAGTAGGCATTGATGTGATTCAGCTAATTTGAGATGTGTTTTCACTGGAAAACTAACAAGTACATGTGTGAGCCAACTTTAAGGTTCCTTTTTCTTGGTCAAGTGAGAGGTTGCTCAAGACAAGGTGACAGAATATTTATTTTAACTTTTAAATCATGGCAGCAGTTGTATTTTCCCCCGCCTACTCACTCTCTTAAAACTAAAAAACAGCTGAACCAAACTTTCCAAAAAGTTTTCTGGCAGAAACTAGAAGGGCAAAATTCCACCTGAAAAGGTTGAAGTTGCTTACAACTGAAAAGAGCCACTTGGGAATAGAAGTGAGAGCTGTCCATATGTGCTTCTCTTCTAATATTAAGAGTAATGAGTGTCCTTGATGGTCAAGGAGTGTTTTATAGGTACTTCAGGTACCTAAGAAGATGCCAAAAATCTGTCATGTTGACAGGCCTTAGCAGTATAAGACAGCATTGCACAACAGCTCTTCAGAATTGGAGAAAACTGGTTTCTGATGAAAAGTGAATTAAGGGAACTGTGATTACTGCAGCTGGAATATGGCCTGGCCAGTAAGATTTTTAAAACTTTGCTTGCTGTGAGCTCTACTTTGCATCTCACACAGAAAAGAAACCTCTGAGAGCAAAGTTTAGCTGGCACTGTGCAAAGGTACAGAGTTCAACCTGGGAAGGGAATCATCAAGTAAAATTCAAATGCCACCTTTGGCAGCACAAGGTATTTTATTGGCAGCTGTTTATTCAAGTGTTGACTCAGCCTAGCTTTTGAGATCTAACAAGATTGAGAGCCCTAAGGGCTTATGGCCATGGGCATTAATAAAGCAATCTAATTAAGAGATAATTAAGTCACATTTATTAAATTCCTAATTAAGCAGCCAACCGTAAATTTGTTAAGTAAGGAATGCTCAGTTGGGATTATTCACTTTCCACACCCTAGCAAAAGGTTAGAATGGGGGGGAAAAGAGCTCCAAAAAAAATCCTTCTCCTTCTGAAGTATGATTTATAGTTTAGGTGTGGTGCTTGTAGAGGAAGGAAAGACTAAACATCTCTGCTCTGCTGAAGTACAGGGAGAGCTCTTCCACAAGGTTTCCCTCCTCCTAGCAGTGATAGCACAGTGGGAATGGGTGTATCTGCATAGGTGCTGCTCCTTGGGAAGAAGAGAAATGCAGATCTGAAGATGGGAAGGGATTTCCCTCCCTTGGTGCTGGGTTAACCTCAGCTCTCCTGCAAACCCATGGCTTCAAGTCTTAACTAAGACGACAACCAGTCCTGAACTTCTCTAGAATGTAGTATCTGACTGGGGGGGGGAAAAAAAATGTATCTAGAGAAATAAGATATTTTTCTACTCCTGTCTCACAGATGAGGAAAAACAGGATGTACAAAGAACTGATGGCATACCTAAGATGATTTAGGGAAACCATGATTGAACATTCAACTGAAGGCCTCTGAGCAACCTTTTGAACAGCATGTGCTACCTGTGTACTGAGAGCCTGGCTTATCCTCTAGATGGGACAGTTCTCTGCTCTAGCTTTCCCCTAGCTTTAACTCTTCTGTGCAGGAATCCCAAACAGGCAGGTTTTTCTCTGCTTAAATTCAACAACAAAAGCCAGCTAAATGGACATTTGTGGACTTGGGAATCCAGAAGAAAAATGTGCCAGTCTTATCTCAGGGCTTTTGTTTGCTGATGTGGAGAAGAGGATGGGGGGAGAGGACTCCAGCAGTGCCCATGAACCTTGCACAGAGCTGGCGAGGGCGCGGCAATTGCGCTGCGTTCGGCCACACCTTGGGGAGTGGATGGGAGGCAGCAGCGTTTGGCCTGGGGCTCTGGGGCAGACTTCTAGGTGGAGCCTCAAAACCTTCCTTTCCTGCTCCTCCTAGCTACTGACAGCAGTCTTGGGAGCTGTTCTGGGTTACTAATTTGCCTCCCAAACTGTGCTTCTTTCCTGAAGACTCTTTTGGACCACAGCACTAAGATAAATGTCTTGCCACGAGGTTTGGCTTCCCTCTCCCTGGTTTATATTTGAAGGGGTGGACACACTCAGATGTAGACAGCTGGTGTGTTTGGACTGATCATAGGCATTTCTGAGATTGCATTTCTGTCATTTGTCTGTCTGGCTCAAGCTCCTCAGTTTTCCAGAAGAGGATTGCAAAAATGCTGATGGAGTTACAGGAATGGTTAATAGTCTAAGGCGCTGGCAGGTGTCCAAGTTTGCCAACTGCTAAACTGTGGCTCAGGGCAGTAAATTCCAGTTCCAAGCTATTTAAACACCTGGCCTGTCTGGGAGTTGTTTCTTTCAGCAGTCAGAGTCAGGAATATGAGATTTCCAGATCAAATGAGGATTATTTTCCTTTCTTGCACACACCATGGCTGGAGATCATATCCCAGGTTAGCATAGATCAAAATAGTGACTGAAGGATAAAAGTGTTAGGCATGTATGCACACAGCAATAACCAGTTTATGAATTGTTTTCACCCTTTTGCCTTTTTTGGTGCCTCTGCCTTTGCTTCCTTCTGTGCTGTGGATTCTTCAGTCTATAACAGGACCTATAGCTTTAATGATATTTTCAGGCAGAGCTGAGTCTGCTTCTTGCTGTCCCGAGTCCAATAAAGTACAGTCATCAAGTTTCAGGCTTTCTTTGGCTTGCCTAATTTTGAGAGGCCCCTTGCTTCTCACAGGCTGGGGTTTTAGGGGCAGCAGTAACCTCGAGGTGCTCCAAGGCTCTCCAACTCTTAACAGCCCATAGCAGAGAGCCAGTGCTGTGGATGGGCTTGTCTACAGCAGGCTGAGCTCACAAACCTAGGGGTTTAGAAAAAGTTTCCAGTTAGTTCTATCCTTTTTCAGTGTCTTTTGCCCTTCACCGTTACAGAGCACACAGGACAAAGTGAACTGGCCATGCTGCTTTTTTTCACCTTCCTCAGCCTGGGCAGTCTCAAAGATGATCTAGGTTACAAGGTGAGTTGTGAAGATGATGGCTGGACTCAATGATTTTAAAGGTCTTTTCCAATCTAAACCATGCTATCATTTAAAGATTAAATCCCAGTGATGGAACCGAAGGACTATGGTGTGGACACAGCTTACACTGCTTCAACAGTTGCATCTAGTCCAGCTCTGGGTTCACCTTCAGACCTTCTCTAAGGAAAGCAGGTCTGGGTGGGGACAGAACATAGAATTAGGGACTGAGGCTACAAGGTGGATGAATGCAGACAAGGAGGATGTTTTATTTTGTCCTGTCCTTTTCTTCTTTCAAGTAACAGGACACTTACTCGGAGCAGTATTTTCTTGAGCAAAATGATCTGTCAGTCTTGCCCCCTCTCTTGAGGTAGGTTCATGGTTTTGTAGGAAGGGATGGTCTTGAGCAGCAGGCAGGGCTGTCTTTGAAACACCAGGATTGCTATCAAAAGCTGAAGCTTTCTTTCATGTGAACTTGAATTTGCTGATGTGAGTTTGCACTTGCAGAAGCTGAGGGAGTCTTGTCACTTTTGTAGATTTATATTCACAAACACGTACTAAGAACACATTCTGCCCCACCCTTCCTTCTTTTTTTTTCTTTCCTTTAGCTTTGCTTTCTCCATATGAATTCTGGTTTCTGATGATACTCTTGCTGGTTATTAAGACTCCTTTTCTCTACACCCTTCCTTATGCCTGTTTCGTAGCCTAAGCCAAAAATATTTGTCTACCACAAGTGATCAATGCCAGATTTGTTGTGTGGGCAGGATTAACAGTGAGGGATAACAAAATAGAGGCAAATTGATGCTTCACTAAAAATAGACCTGCTGCAGAAGGTAGAAACTGTTTCCTCATGTTGAAGCTAAAGGGTAATTAATAGAGCAATTGGGATGAATTTGGGAAATGATTCTTGGTGAACCACATCCTTCCTGCACTCAGTGGAGGAGGCAGAGGATGATAGAGATTTGAAGCAAGCACAGCAGTGGTGAGAGGGTCGGTGTTTGCAGCCATTAATAACTGAAGCTGCCTGTTGTTTGGCTTTGTTGTAAGCAGCTAGAGCACTACTGCCCACGGCAATGCTGGCAGGTTTTCACATCTTCCTTTGTGGATGAGCAGGAATCTATGTGGATCTCAGCCTTAAGTGGAGATAGCAGATTGTGCAGAGAGAGGGACCTGACAAGGTTTCTTTTTTGCTTGCTTGTCTGTTTTACATTCGGTGTTTTACATTCTGGGTCAAGCCCTGAGAATTAATCCAGCTATTTAATTGCACATAATTTAATCTGTTGTCCTGTAAATCATGTTCTTGTCTGTAAACTGTCTGACTGAAATGATGTTTTCATCCTTTTAATACAAGAGATTATAGCAGCCAATTCCCAAAGTAGCACCTGTTGTTTAATTACAGCTAATAGATTATTACCTACAAGCACCACTGTTGCCAACATGGGGAAAAACCTGTGCCAGAAATGAGATGTTGGGAAACTGGAGATGGCTGGAGGGCAGGGAGAATGTCCACCTGAGCCTGGTGCATATTTCTTTGAAGGCAATTTGCAGTGAGAGCAAGAGAGAGATAATGATATAAAAAGTCCTGGGATAAAGTTAAAAATGTGCACTCCTTTGCTAGTCAGGTTACTGCATCAGGATATGCCCCCAACATAGGACAGACCTGCTGGAGTGAGTCCAGAGGAGGGACTGACCAGAGGGCTGGAGCACCTCTCCTTGAGGGAAGCTGAGAGAGCTGGGGTTGTTCAGCCTGGAAGAGAGAAGGCACCAGGGAGACCTCATTGTGACTTTTCAATATTAAAAGGGCTTATAAGAGAAACTGGTTAGTAGGGCCTGTTGCAATGTGACAAGGAGTAGTGGTTTTAAACTAAAAGAGGGGAGGTTTAAATTGGATATTAGGAAAAAAATTTCTTTACTCTAAAGGTGGTGAGACATTGGAGGAGGTTGCTCAGAGAAGCCAGGCAGTGTTAAGGCCAGGTTGGATGGGCCTTTGAGCAACCTGGTGTAGTGGAAGTTGTCCCTGCACATGACAGAGGTGTTCAATCTAGATGATTTTTAAGGCTTACCCAAACCATTCTAATATTTTAGTATGTGACAACTTGCATGTATTATATCCTTGCCTGTGGTCATGGCAGGCACTCTATTTTGAAAAGTAGGTTCATCTAAGCTATTGTCATATCACCCCTTAATCTTCCATTTAAGAGCTTAGAGGAAAGTTGGATCCCACTGAAACCAGTGGGTGAACCAATCACTACTTGAGTAATTAATTTCCTGTGATGATTCCAGTGGTGCCCACTGATGATGAATTAGGTAGAGGACTTGTAATGAGGGTAGTGTATAAATGTCTATAAATTCAGTGAATCCCCTGGGTGGGCAGCAGTGAGGAGCACAGGTTTGTGTCCTGAGTGGGGAGGAGACCAGCAGGACTCAGCTGTGACACTGCCCCAGGATCTGTTTTGCCAAGCAAACATGATGTGGGCTGGCCAGCCTAGCACATGTGCTAGACAGATGATCAGCCTACACACCACTCACAGCTAGCAGCAAAGCAATATTTTTTGCCTGGTGAGCATGAAGCAGGGGAGGTGAAGGATTTTTAACTGTGAAAGTATCACAGTGAACACTGGACATATATTACTGGAAAAAGAGTTGTATCAATTCTGCTCTTATCAGAACAGCTTATCATCATCAGTGCAGATTTCCCTTCTCTCCTACTGCTGAGTCTTTAACACATGGGATACAGCAATTCTTTTGAACATTCTCACAGGGCTTTAGAAATGCCAGTGTATCATTTTATAAGGGCAACTCTGACTCTCCTTGTGTTTTGCCTTGTCTATACCTTGCATTCTTTAGTCTTTGCTAATTTCATTCTTGGCATCTTGAATCCATGAGAGTCCTAGACATGTAGGCTGGAAAAGACTTGGTAAATCATGCAATTCTTCCTATAAGCACAGGTGGGATCAACATACCTGGACCACCTTGTAGACCTTATCAAGACATCTTGACAATGATTTGTCTACACTTGTTCCTAAAGATCCTACATGAAGAGGATTCAGTACCTGTTTCTACTAAAGTGCTTTACTAACTTTATAATTAAATAATTTTATTGAAATTGTTAACTGAAGTCCTGCTTTTTATAAATGTAGCCTTTTATATTCTTCTCCAGGCAGAGAACAACTTGAAGAACATAATGTTGTTTTAAAAGTTTGTAGTTAAGGTGTTTTACCATATAGTCCTAATTTTCTTCCTGCAAGGCAAAACAAGTGTGCTCTTTCTAACTTTTTTCTTGGTCATAATTCCTAAACTATCAATATTGCTCATTTTCCTTTAACTAGATCATGTTTTCAGTGAGAGACTTGAGAGAGATTAAAACTCTGCTAAGGTAGAGATCTATAATTGTAGAAAGACCCTTTAATACTAACTCAGACAAAACAGTGGTGGGTGTCTCATATGTCCAGTAATGAATAAGGAAAATGAAAAAATTGGGATATGCTTCCTTCATAAGGCACACTCAGCTTTCAGCAATCAGTGGTTTTAAAACTTCCTGAACTGGAGGTTGCATTTCTATCATCACATTTAATAGACCCTGATGGGCTAATTCAATTGACTGGAAAAGAGATTAGACAAATTTTATGGTTAATCTTCAAAGCATCTGGTGACATTGAGTTCGTCGATTTACGTGCTATCCACACGAAAAACATATTTCCCACAGCTTGTCTCAGATGTGTTTGCCTGGCAGCTTAACCACTGCTCCCACCCCTTTTATCCCCCATCAGCTCTTGCATTCTGAGAAATAGCAAGTGTCCTCCATCTCATGCAAGTTTGCACAGACCTGTGGCAGCAGTGGCTTTTTTCTAGAAACAGAAGTATATCACTCCTGAAGTCCTAGAATAAAATGGACTTTCTCTAGAGAAACTATGATAATTGGTCGGCACTCCTGGCTCTCCTCTCACAAAATATGCAACCAAAAATTTGCTTTGGTGCTGTCCACTTCTGCTTGGGTTGTCCTGTATCTTTGTTTGTCAGAACAGAAGTGGCAGCCTGTCTTCACTAAGGATCTAAATGGACTCAATTCACCTGTGGCAGGGAATTAGAGCACACTTGTGGACAGTTCCTGCACATTCCTGCCACATGCACCATGAACTCTGAGAAGTTATTACTGGCTCTACTAGGCTAGACCAAGAAAGTCTTTCATCCACTTTGTTTCATGGTTCTACAAGAGAAAGTAAATATTAAATGCTAGTAAATATTAAATGCTGGTTCCTGGCCAAACTAGTCTGCCAGTTCTTCACCTTAACAGTTCCATCCAGCTAAATAAAGATGATGATCACTTAAGGGTCAAAGCTTTCATCTGAAAATTTAAGGATGAGTAGATGTGCTGGGAAATATGACCCATAACAATTAAAACAATCATTGGAAGTTTTGATTTCCTTAAAGCTTAGGAAGGAGGTAATGCAAAAATTCAATTTTTAGTAGTGCACTGTAAATCACTTAAATCCTTTTTTGCAGGGTCTCAGTACCAGGTGCCAGTGACTGCTTGGCATATGAGCTGTTGGGTTCCAGCATCTGGCTGGGAGTTGGATGATAATCTCTCCTCTGGTAGTACCCCAGCCTTCTGTCCCTGTGCTGTGCTGTGCCACCAGAGAAAGATGGAGACAAAATTTATTGGTGGATCTCATTTGGGCTCTCCTGCTTGTATGCAAGCTTTCCAGGTCACAGCTGTAGGCTGAGAACTGCCCCTGCATGGTGCTCCAAGGATGGAGGGGCTCTGCTGCAGGTATTGCATGTCTGTGTGTATTTGTACATCACAAGTTCTAAAATTAGGTGCCCTATAACTGTTAAAGCTCCACAAGGTCCTCAGCAAAGGACCACAATCTCTTGCCTCTCTTCCAAGTATGACCTGAGTTAATGGCTTTGGGTGTGACTGTACAACCTCTAGAACTTTGTAAAAGGGAGTTCTTGCATCTTAACAAAGCAAGATGGCAGTCAGAGAAATGTAATAGCCTCTTCTGTTTTCCCCTTTCCTTCCTGAAAATAGCGGGTCTTTCCTGTTCTTTGTGTGTTTTATCATTCACTCTTACTTGCATGTATTTAATACATATATTTTTCCAAAACAGCAGAATGGCAAGACCAGGTCCAAATATTAGCAGGGGTGGCTCTGCAGGACTATGGCTGGGCTGAAGTGACCTGTAGGTTTAACACTGCTCTGGAAGACTGAAGAGCTACAGTGTTCTGTGCCAGGACAAGTCCTGCTTCATGGTCTGTTTTTGGAAGAGCACCGTAAATTTATTTTATGGGGTTTTATGAGGTTTAAGAAAAGAGTTTGCACATTTTTTAATTCATGAGGGTAATGAAAGATGAAGAAGCATATTATGATTATAGTTTGAAATCACCAAAGCTGTCTTTTTTTTTCCCGTCTTGACTATTCCTTGACTCAACCTCAAACTTCTTTCCTGCACAGAAGTGTCCCATGCACTTTCTTCCCAAAAGAGATACACCCTGATTGTTCTGCTCCAGTAATGTTGTACGTCTGATTCTGTAAAAAAGGAATTGCTGTAGAGGTGTCTCTATAGATATTGTGAAAATAGTTTTTTCCCTCTTCCTACTTATTCTCTCTAGCTTACCCAGGAAAATTATGAGGAATCTCCTGAGAGCACAGCTGGGTGCTGGAGCTGGTAAGTGTAGGGTGGTGTAGAAATCATACAGTGAGCCTGCATCTATACTAAAGGGTAATAAAGTTGTGTGTAAGACAGGAAATCATAGTCCAAATATTGGCAACCACATCCTATGTAGATTTTGCCGAGATTGGCTTTGATTGCCAACTGGTGGCCAGAAGCTGTCTCTGATTCAGCTCTTCCCTAAGACCACCCACCTGGTGGCTCAGAGGCACTGGAGCAGCCAGACTGGTTGTGGCCACAGCAATGCTCTAGCCAAAGGTCAAGTGAGCATCTTCTGCCAGCACAGAATGGGCTGATTCCTTCTTATTGGTAGATTTGTATTAGGTAAGGAATGCTGTGTGTGCTGTGGTACTAAGGAGTTGGGTGTATTGATTTACCTCTTTCTGCTGGAAGAGTGCAGATATCAGGGTTTGCCAGCAGTGTTTCCAAACCATCCCTCTGGGGACTTCTGCTAACAACTCACTGCAGTAAATTGGCCAAAGACCTTGTTGGGAGGTGGAATTTGAGAGGGTTGTGGATGTGGCTGGGATTGCCCTACTTAACAAAAATATAGCTGTAGGTACAAGCTCTAGAGAGCCCCATGAAGACTGGTGTTTGCTACAAATGGCCTCTAGGTACTCTGGTGAGATGGAGCTTCCTGGGACATCTGAGTGATTTTCTGATCATCTGCAGCAAGGAGGAGGTGGCAGGGAAATGATCTGTAGGATGTGATCTGTCATTCCTCCATAGCAAAGTACCTGGACTGAGAAGGAGAACCAGGTAGGAGTTAAAAGGCAGGAAAACTTGTTTTTTGGCAGTCAGGCTGACAGAAGACTTTCTTTTCTAAGCCTCAAGAATTCTAGTGTTATTGAAATTGTCACCTGAAAATAGCTTGGAGGAGGGCAAGCCTTGTGGTGGTAGTAGTCTTAGTACATCCTGGTTACTAAAGAAATAATGTTCTTAAAGTTCTGATGGGAAGAGAGGCTGCTTTTTGACCTTCCCCTGCTTGGCTTTGATTTCAGACTTTCCCTTGCTTGTTTGTATAACATTGGAGCAAACTTTGATAACTTCAATTGCTGACCTGGACCTCAAACAACTGACAGAAAAGGTCAGGAAGGAAAGTACAGTGCTACTGCTTTCCCCTGGCTGGTGACCACTCCTTCTCCTTATCACTGAGCCATTGGTAGCTCAGATTGCCCTTGTTCTTGTAACCAAGATTGCTGGGTAGGAGGAGAAATGAGCAGAAAAAGGCAGACAAGACTCAGGAACAATTTGCAGGAGCATGCATATATTAAAGCTCAGCCCAGACTAAGGGGTGAGCACAGTCTGCATAAGAAACTTTCTCTGCAAAAGGCTGCACAGATTGTGCCAAAATACATCCCTGTGCTCCCCTCACCATTTCCTGACTGCAGTCTGTGACTGGTGGAGTTGGATCCTGCTCTTGAGGCTTCTGCTAAGCTCCATCACTGACCTCATCCTGGGCAGTGTGCTAGGACCTATCTGAAACCCCTGTGTGGCAGCTGAGGGCTGTGTGGGACTCCATCTAGTTCAGAGATCACTACAGTGTTTAAAGCCACTTCATTACAACAGCACACATTGACTGGTGCCTGAACTCATCCTATATGTCTTGGCTATGTCAGATGCTTCCAAATGGTGTTTTTTTCCTCTTGTGAGTAGCAAGATTTACAGATGATGATCACTCAGTGGGGTTCAGAGGGTTGTTCAGATCCTTGCATGTTTGACCTCACGTTTTTCAGAGTGCAATCTACAAAAATCTATTTACAAAAATCTATTTGCTTTTGTGTGTGCAAAGGCCAAGTTCAAGACCTGGTTTTTGCAGTCAAACCAAAGGGGTAAAATGTTCCTTGGATCACAATATGCCCCTATCCCTTTTCTTTGTATTGAAACCTAAGCTGAATTACCCAGACTGCTTCAATTTGCAGAACTGGGCCTGAAATATCCCAAGTCCTGGCTTTCCCTCTGCATTTTTGCCATACTAGTTTCTGGGAAAAGCTATCAGAAAACAGAAAGCAAAGTAAAATGCAGGGGAGGAAAGGTGTTCACCCTCTGCCTGTTTTTAAATAGGGCCCCACCTGCTAAGAAAGTCTAGTACAGTTCAGAAGGATTCTTGTTGTGTCATGGTGATTTTCCTATCTCTACTTCAAACCATTCTCTGCAGTCTTTTTCAGAGAAGGGAGAATGTCCTACTCTGCTCCACAGAAGCTACTTATAGCAATGTTCATGGTGCTGGAGAGCTGTCAACTTTGCTAAGTGGTGAGGCAGGGGGAAAGCAGAGACTTGAGATAAGAATAGTAAGTGAAATCTTAAATTTGACAGGCCTGTCAAGGAGGAAATTACAGCTTGGAGGAGGAAAAGTGGTTGTGTTTTGAATTTTCTGTAGTAAATATAAAGTCTGGGGGTTTTGGCGGTAAGGAGGCAGTTCCACCAGGAATGTGTAAAGCTTTGTTTTGGACATGCCTGCCACAGCTGTTTTTCATTATAAGAGAGCAAGAGGAGGACTTGGTGACAAGGAAACCTTGTTTACTATGGTAAAGCTGGTGTAGAAGATGCAGGAAGGCAGGAGGACATGAGTGTGGAGGGAGCCTGGAGAAATCTCTTAATCCAAGTGGCACCTGGATGAATTTGGCATAAGGTTACTCTTTTTTCCCCTCATCTCCACTGAAATAACAAGTTCACCTGGTACTAACTGCATTGCAGTTCCCAGCTGTGCCAGGGGCTGGGCACTTGCTTTTCATGAGCTGTGTTTAAGAATGTGATGCTTGGTTTTTAAATTTTATTCTGAATTCTGCTCTCAGGCCAGCTTGGACTTGTACTAATGCTAGTATTTGTGGCTGCTCTCCTGGGTTTCCATCAAGATTTCTGCCAGAGGGAGTGGAGGGTAAAAGGGAGGGTGAGGGATGTGCAGGAGAGCTCTGTGAGTCCAATCTAGAAATGTGCCAGCACACAGGCATGCACCATCACCTGCTGCTCACAGGAGGCAGAGATGTCAAGGAACGTGTCCAGGGCCAGGCAACAGGCTGCAGTCAAAGCATGAGCAGTGCAGCCACATCTCAGCCCTTCCTGCTGGACTCTGCACTGCTCTGGGTAAGCTGTCCTACTCACTCCCTGCTCCTCCACGTGGGGTATCAGCTTCTTTTTCTGCAGGGTGCATTCGTGTAAACTGAGTGCAAATTGCAATGGAAACAGAAGAGAGATACACCTTCATCCTTTTCTTCCCCCCCTCCAAGAGTACTGAGAAGGTTTGGTCCTGTACCAGTAATACCAGTGATGAGTTTGGCAAAGGGTCTGGGGCACCAGCAGTGGCAGCTACAATCACAGGATGTTCTGGTCTCACTTTTGAGGAAAACTCTCAGTGCATTGTCCTAGTGTTGGAACAAAGCTGTTCAGCTGGACTGACACTGAGACCTTCTCTGTGCTGTGCATTTCCTCCTGGATGGGACCTCCTGGATGAGCTCCTGTGCAGCTGCTTCACTGGATTTCAGTAGTGACCCAGATGTGAGCCATCCTCATCTCAGCAGGGCTGGACTGCCTAGACTTTTGGAAGGACCTTACCCAGGGGAAGAGGGGACACTTCCCTGTGCCTGAGTTAGTGGAGTGGGGTCAGCTATCCTGGTGCTACGAATGCAAAGCAGCTGGGCTCACATTTCTCAAGTGTGATCTCCCAGGACCAATCTGCCCATACTTAGTACACTCAGATGTTTAAGATATTCAGCCCTTTATTTTGATGTTTCTCTGCCTGCCAGTCTAATTTAAGTACCCGTTCCCAAGAGGTGAATGCTGAAGCACTTCTGAACGTTGCTTGTTCAACTCTTAGCTACTGGTTTGTAAGAGATTTAACTTGTAGTTACCTGGGCAGGTGTCAGAATCAATCTGCTCTCCTATGGATCAGCTGGAGCCTTCAGTGCCTAATAAGAGGGATCTGATTTGAAAAGTTACCTAGACATGGGAGTCCAGTAAAGGGTCTTGACCACTAGACATTCTCTGGTGTCTTAGAAGAGTTTAGGTCCTGCCTCTCCCTTCCTCTTTATGAGAATACTGGGCACCTATTTTTATGAACTTGTGCAAATTTGGGATCTTGGAGCCCTTACTTTTTCTGTCATGACTCAGAAAGAGTTTTAAAGGATTTCAGGAGGAAAAAGAAAATTATCCGTAGCAGACAGGCACAGGTAGAGTGCCTGTAAATTGAATATACAGTGTGTAAATTGAATATACAGTTCTGTTTCTGAGCACTTATGGCCATTTAAGAGGGCCATGATTTCTAGGATTGTTTGTATAAAATATCAGGACATTTCACTTTTCGTAGTTGTACTCCTGTTCAGACAGAAGGGGTGAAGTGACTTTTGCCACTTCTTAAGGTGACACTCGTAGCAGTATTAATATCCCAACACACAGGGATATCATGTTATTGATGAGCTCAGTCTTTGAATACAAAGCTGTTTGCTCCCACCTCTTCCAGAGTGGATTGTGCCCATGATTTCTAAGCTCTGCTAAAGTCCTTTTGGATGCTTTCTTCTTGTTACAGAGCAAATCAAGGGGAGTTCCTAGTGCAGACAGCAGGGAAATAAGGCCAGAGCCAAAAGCTGTTCTATTCCCTGTGGACATGCTGGTGTGATAATGGGGAGCAGAGTAGCCAGTGGCAAAGCCAGGGCAGTGCCAGAAAATCAGCCTGATCACCACCTCTCCTGCCAGGGGTCTGGTGTTAGATCCTTATAATGCTATCAAGGTGCCAAGAGACATGGAGACAAAGTAAATATTTTAGCAAAGGCTGATGAGCACAGACTGCCTCTGTAACATCATGAGTTTCTCAGAAATTTGAGTGCTAAGACCTTTAGCTTTTTTCATTTCTGCTGTAACAAAAAAGTCTGCTCAGGTGGCCTCTTTCTTTCCTCTCTCTTTTCCCCCATCCCTTTTCTTTCAACCCTTCTTTCTTTCCCCCCCCTAGGTCCCCAATCACTATTATTAATCACTTGCAAGGGCTAGAATAAAGGTGAGAAATGGGAACAGAGTAAGCAATGGGCTTTGTGTCCTTGCTCTTGCAAGCAGTGCAGAGGATGTGGCAGCCATGGTGGCAGAGGAGAAGGTGGTGACAAAGCACTGCTCAATTGAGCCTGGATGTTGCTTTTCTAAATCTCTCTTCCTTTTGGCTCCCCAGTCTGCAATACTGCAAAGAAGAGTAGGTCTGGCTTCTGCTTCCCAGTCAGCTGAAATGCCACAGGATGTGGCTTCTGCTTTTTGCCTCTCTAGTCCTATGGGATCAAAACCTTCTTGTTCCAAATACTTCAGAGAGCAGGCACAGGCAGATTTCCCCATGCCTGCCTCTCTGTTTTCCCCCTCTGACCAAGCAGCACTACACTGCTGCTACACTACACTTTTTTTTAAAGTTTTGGCAGATAGAGCAAGGTCTTTTTTTGCAAGTAGCCTCTTTAAACTTTCCACTTTGGCTTGTTATTGCCCAATTGCTAAGAATCTTATTTCCTGTTGTGTTTTCTCTTTATTGCCATTTGGTTTTGGGTACTTCCTGAGTTATGGTGTCTTCTCACAATAGCAGCAGATGTCAGCATGGCTTGTCTTGTGGCACAGACTGTACAGAGCAAAAGAATATTGCCCACTGTGCCCATCCCTATGAGCTGGCAGTGCATCATGAAATTCCCTTAGTGCATAAAAGGTAAAGACAGGCTGATTTTCATGTGAGGAAGTGATGGAACCTGTGTGTAGCTGTTATGTAGTGGGCTTTACTGGTAGAATTGAGTGCATTTCAGAGATTGCAGAAAAGTAATTCCTACCCTTTTATAGGTGGGAAAACCAAAGCACAGGTAAAAGTAATTCAGCAGATCAGCTGCTGAGCTGAGAATACAACCAGAATATACATCTCCAGCCTCTCAGACCTGTGACTTCTCCTTTCCCTGAATGGAGAGGGTTTATGCACAAGCATTATTAAAAATGCCAAAAAACTATGCTTTGACTAGGCTATTTCATGGTAACTAATGTTGACATCTGTTTTGTTGTTTTTTTTTTTTTTTCCCAAGGTTCACACAGCAAATGGAGAGAAAATAGGAAGGATTGGAAAGTGTAACATTGTAGTATTATTCCTCATGTAAACCCCAGGCCCCATCTTGCTGTGATTTGATGCTGTGTTTGAGCTGTTCACCAAGGGCACGGAGGGTAAGTTATTCTTTTCCTCTTTAGCAGCTATTACTGTTCTCACCTCTCCTCTCAGTCCTCCTTCCTTTAGGCTGGTGAACATTGCAGCTACTGATGCAGTTTTACAATGAATAATCCCGTTACTCTGTAATGTTTTCACCCAGACCATATTTTTCCTAGTTTGTTTTTGCCAAGGTCACATGAAACACTGTTAAAGCCCTCAGCAGAGTCAGTTTATGTGGGTTTTTTGTGCTTGCCTGGTCTCTCTACAATGTCTCTGTCATAGAAAGAAATACACTTCATTGATTTGGTTGTGACAGATTGTGGGCAGGATTTTAACTACCTCCCATATACTGGGTAGATGCTCCCACATGGTTTGTTAGTTTTGTTTTCTCTCAGAGTTGAAGTTTAACGAAGCACCCTTAATTATAACTCCTCCCTTTCCCCTTTTCTAATATGGTCATTGTCTTTACAACTCTTCTGGAAGCATCCTGCTCCTGCACAAGCTGTCAGATACCACTTCTGATGGCTCTGAGGGTTCTTCTAAATTCCTCTGGATTAATTTCATCCAATTGAAAACTATATAGCTTATCTATTTTGTTCTTTATGAATTCTAACCTGAGGTTAACTATTACTGATATTAATTTTGTTGACTGCCTGATCTGTAGTGGTTTTTTTGATAGAACTTTAATGAAAGTCTTTAATGAAGCAAAAAGAATTCATTGAACACTTCCTTGCTTAGTGATGTTTACTAAGAGCTTCCAATGCCTCTTTAATATATCTGTTCATCACTTGTTTTCCTTTTACTAATATTGTACAAATGCAATCTTTAACATGTTTTTTTCTCTGTTAGTTGTATGTTACTTTCTGCCATGGCCTCTCTGATTTTCATCTCTGTACACCTGTACTTCCATTGCTTGTAATTTTTATCTCTTTTTCCAGATTTTACATGCTTCCTCTCTGTGGAGGAGGAAGAACCTGAAGATTTAGTCTCTTTGTCCATGCCATTTCTGTATTAGGACAGTTTGTGAGTTAGATGTGCTTTGTTTAAGGACTGGAGGCTCCTGTGAATTTTTTCCTCACAGGAGCTGAATTCTTTCAATTTAATTCTATGTTCAACAACTTATTTTGTTCTTCCCACTTTTTCTTTTCCTAAGATTCTAACACTTTATAGTTTGTTGCTTCTCTACCAATTTCCTTCCTTGCTTTTCTGTTTCACTGCATTTCACTACTGTCAGCGTCAAATACTCCTCTGAGGGATTTCAGAGATTTTGCATCTACAGTATTTCTTCTTGCACATGGCTGAACAACCTGTGGAACAGCCTGTGCTCTTGTCTCAGCTCATTCCTTGCTTCCCCTGATTACTACAGGTAACCACTGTCATGTTTCAGTTTGGCTAAAGTTTCATAATTTGGTTTCTAAATTGTTTTCTTATTGCCTGAATTTACCCCAACCATCTCTGCCCTCTCTGTCAGATCTTATTCCAATTTACCAGCCACACTGAGGAGTTAAAATGCTTGTTTTACAAAATCCCTCAGGGAAGAGAGCAGCAAAGAAAACTCAGAAATGGTGGATGTGTGTGTGGTGGAGGTTGTGAAAATCAGTATAGCAAACTTAACTTCAAGGCTAGCCTGTTTCTGGAGAGAAGTCAGTAAACTGAAGATAGTGCTGATAGAAGTTTCTTGTCAAGAACTCTTTTCTCAAGTGAAGAGGATGAAGACATTAACTCAGTCACATTTTCCTTGTCAGCAGAGTGCTCTGCTGCATTGGCTGAAACAATTGTTTTCATCTCATAGAAGTCCAACAAGTAATGAAACTTTAATCCTTCTGTTTCCTAAGCAGAACATCATGTGTTCTTTATTTTAATTGGATTGAGGCCATGCTGATACTTCATTAGTACAACTATGAGCCTTACATAAATTCTTGTGCGTAAGTTCTGATCTCCTGAATGGTGTTTCACCTTCATGTTCCTGTGCCCGTGTGTGCCTGCTATATTATTCTGTCAGAAATCATAATATGTATTTGTGTTATGCAAATACTGTGTTTTTGACATGTTCTTTTATTATCAGATGAAGATGGGTGGAGGAAAACTGCAAGGTCCAGAATCTGCCCAGTATCTGATCATAGAATTATTTGGGTTGAAAGGTACCTTTTAAAGATCATGAAGTCCAATGCCCCTGTGTTGAGCAGGGGCATCTTCATCTACATCAGGTAGCTCTGAGCCCTAGAGGGATCTGTTCCATGATCTTCCCAGGAACAGAGGTGAGGCTGGCAGGTCAGTAGCCCACAGGGATCTCCCTTTCTTAGTATTCTTTGTGTCCCTTGCCAAGTTCAGCTCCAGCTGCACCTTGGTCTTCCTGACCCCACCTCTGCACTTACAAGCAATATCCTTATATTCTTCCCAGGATACCTCTCCCTGTTTCCACTGACTGCACTTTTTCTTGCCCTTTTACTTTGACCATTGATCTGGCCATCCTTTCCTGATTTAACACACGTGGGGATCGAGAATCCCGATTAGTTCACTTGTGCCGGTGACTAACAGGTGTGCTGTCACATCTCCTTTGGCAGGGATGTCTATTGCCTGGCTAAAGAATTTACCCTTGATGCATTCCAAGACTTTCCTGGATCACCCACAGCTTGCTCTACTACTTTTCCAGCAGATGCCATTTGCTGAAGTCCCCCAGAAGGATGTAGCCCTGATCATGACTTTAAGCTCCTCTTCTGGATCCTGTAGGCTTGTGAGGTGCAACCTGTGTGAAGAACTGAACAGATGCAGCAAGTCCAGCCCCAAAACCAGTTTGCAAGATTGATGCTTAGAGGGTAGAGAAGCTCACAGAAATAGTGTTGTTCTTTGCTTATTGTGCATACAGTTCAACCTGTTCAGTTCCCCCATGCTGTTTACAACAGAAATTCAACAGCCACCTGCTGGCACATGAGAGTTTGAAACTCAAATTAACTCTGAAGTGGGAACAAGTTTTGTAATTCTGTATGAACATAAGTTTGTTAATTTTGTAATTAATCCTGGACTATCTGCAAAGAAAATGAACATTCTTTAATTGGTGTTGACAGACCAATAGGAGCTCAGGTTTTTCATCACTAGGTTCCTAACTTCGGTTCCTAACTTCCCTTGAATCATGACTCTCCAGAAGTAGCTGCAATCCTTATTATAGTGGGATACTGCCCATTCCAATGATTTCCTTGTCACTCTCTGGAGTTCCCTCGAGATGCTGACACAGCTCTGATTTTGTTCAATGTGCTTTGTGCAGCAGGGATGAGAGAGGAAAAACTAATTATTTAAAAATTAAAAAAAAAAAAAACCAAAAAACCAAACAAAAACGTGAAAAGCAAATTAATCATAACCCTCACCGGTGCTGCACAACGAGAAGTGTCACAGGCAGTCGCGGGTGCCAGCACGGCTCCGTGGGGCTGCGGTTCCCGGAGCGCCGCTCCCCAAGGCTGCGCTCCCGGGAGCGCCGCATCCCGGAGCTGCGGGGCTGCGGTCCCAGGAACGCCGCTCCCCAAGGCTGCCATCTGCAGGTTCCCCAGCTCCGTGCCTCCCTTCGGCCCGTCACGCTGCGCCACGCCCGCGGACAGAGCTTCATTCGGCTCACGGGCAGAGTCTGAGCGTTCTCACCCGCCGCACAGCAGGCTCGGCATAGGCGGGGCGCGCTCGCAGCCCAGAAAGCCCAAGGTGCCCTGGGCTGCGTCCAAAGCAGCGTGGGCGAGAGAGGGGTTCTGCCCCTCTGCCCTGCTCTGGTGACACCCCACTGCAGCGCCGTGTCCAGCTCTGGGGTCCCCAGGGCAGACAGGACATCAGCCTGCAGGAGCCAGGCCAGAGGAGGGTGGCCAAGTTGATCAGAGTGATGGAGCACCTCTCCTATGAGGAAAGGCTGAGAGAATTGGGGTTTTTCAGCCTGGACAAGGCTCTGGAGTGACCTCATTCTGGCCATCCAATACCTGAGGGGAGCCTGCAGGAAGGATGGAGAGGGACATGACAGCATGTAGTGATGGGACAAGGGGGAATGGCTCCAAACTAAAAGACTAGGTTTAGTTTAGATACTAGATAAAAAAGATTACCATGAGGGTGGTGAGGCACTGGGACAGGTTGCCCAGAGAAGCTGTGGATGCCCCCATTCCTGTCAGTGTTCAAGGCCAGGCTGGACAGGGCTCTGAGCAGCCTGGTCTAGTGGAAAGTGTCCTTGCTCATGGCAGTGAGGTTGGTACTAACTCTTCTTTAAGGTCCCTTCCAACCCACATAATTCTGTGATTCTATATATTTTTATTTGTTACAAAGTGCAGACCAGGTACTGTTCAAGAGAATGTTAAATGCAATTAATTGTCATATATTGATATCTAGAAACGCATAAATATTTAAGGAAATTTTATCAGGGATTTTTTTTCCCCCCAAGGTTACACTAATCTGCAACTTTCCCACACAGGTCACTTTTCACTTTTCTTTCCTCCCTTACCTTCTGCTTTGTTTGGCAGCCACCAGGAGCATGCAGTGTAATCCCAAGAAAGAGCTGCTCCCAGCATTGTCAGTGAGCAGATGGCAGGTAGAATTGATGTAACTGCATTCAGGGTTGGTTTCAACATCCACCATTTTAGTATCTAAACAGTCATGGCACTGAACCATATCATAAGGGCCTTTCCCACTGCATACAGTGGAAAGATTTCCATCTTGCTGGGACAGAGCAAGTCTTGCCTGGCATCTTAACCACACACAAAAATTAGTCAGATGGTAACTAGCTGAGTGGGGCTTTACCCCTACTCTACAACATTTTTTGTGTTTCAGAAAATAAAAGAGCAGCTTTCAAAAGTAAAAAGAACTTGTAATGCTGTAAATGTCAAAAAATCTACCTCAGACTGTGACCTTGTCAGTAATCTGTTTCAGGGAGCACATCACCACCAGATTGTTCTGATATTCCTACATCTTCCAATCCTACTTGGTTGATGCTTTTAATGTGGAAGTGAGCTTTGGCACTGAAGGTAAGAATGTATATGACAGTTGTGTACTGGTGTCATGTACTGCTATTTTACATGAGTGTATCAACCACAGTTGGTTGGAGTGTAAAGTGAGGCAGAACCTAGCAGTTATATGAATACAAATTGCATTTATTCTTCCTTCAAAAAAACCTCTTGTTGCTTTCCTCAGTACCCAGAAATTATGAAATGCAGATATGTTTGGAACAGTGCAGGGGCATGTAAATATTACCCTAAATAACATCAATTTTCCATTACTCCCAACTGGAGTTGTTCAACCTGGAGAAGAAAAGACTGGGGAGATCTTGTTGCAGCCTTTCAATATTAAAGGGGTCTTCTAAGAGAGATGGGGCCAGACTGTTTAGCAGGGCCTGTTGCAATAGGACAAGTGGTAGTGATTTTAAACTAACAAAGGATAGATTCTGACTAGATGTAAACATCCTGGTTTCAGTTGGCATGGAGTTCATTTTCCTCCTAGTAGCTGGTACAGTGTTATGTTTTGGATGTATTATGAGAACAGTGTGATACCACTGAGGTTTTAGTTATTGCTAAATAGTGTGACTCTAACTCAAGGACTTGCTGGTTTCCCATGCTCTGCCAGTGAGGAGGTGCACAAGCAGGGAAGGAGCATGGCCAGGAGAGCTGATCCAAACTGGCCAAAGGGATGTTTCATATCTTAAAGTGTCAGGCTCAGGATATAAACTGGGAGGAGCTGGCCTGGAGCCAACAATCACTGCTGGAGGATGGGCTGGGCATTGGTGAGCAGTGGTATTGAGCATCACCTGTGTTTCTTGGGGTCTACTCCTCTCTCTCCTTTTCATTGCTAATATTAGTGTTGTTATTGTTATTATAATTATCATATTTAGTTTTAATTCACTTATTAAACTGTTCTTATCTCAATCCATGAGTTTTGTTTCTGATTCTCTCAGGGTGGACAAGGCTCTGACCATGTGCCTGGTTTAGTTGAAGGTATCCCAGCTTTTGCAGGGGTATTGGACTAGATAGTTTTTAAAAGATCCCTTCCAACCCAAACAATTCTATGATTCATATAGGGTTTTTTTTAGTGTTTCTTCAATATCTATCTCTGTGATGGCTTCTTTAATTTTTGCTATTGCTTTTGCTACAGAAATGCCAGTGTTGTTTGTAGTAAAAGATGGTCCTTCATAACTTTGCCTTTACAGGGCAAAGAAGAGGACTCCTACTTCGAGATACTGAAGATAGCAATCTCTCCCCTGCAAATCAATTTGCCCTTTCACAAGATTTCCTCTTTTTGATACAGAACTTCGATGACATTAGTTAATTTTGCAAGCAGCTTTGCAAATGTTGCTGTCATGGAGGTTTTGAAGAAAAACTTTAGCTCATACAGTGCAGGAAAATGCAGTGACTGCTGCTCTGGTAGCTGTAACAGGGAGTGTAGTTGTAACCAGAAAAGCATTCAGAGTCCAAGAATCACCACTGAAAAAACCCACTGAACTATTTTTATGTTTTCAGAACTTTTTATGGTGACATGTTTCTCAGGCAGTGTCAGTCCCTCTGTTCCTGACATTGCTAGCCAGCATGAGGCTTTGGGAACAGGCTCTTTTCATTCTCTCTCACTTATATGTTTTTTAAATCTGATAGCAGAGGGGCATTTGTCAGACTTTTTTTTTCAATATTAGTTTTCCTCTTGCAAACCTGTGTGAGCCATCTCTCTCCTTAAACACATTTCTGCCAGGAAGTCTCTGTCCTGTACCACTCTGCTCCCCTGGCTTGCAGTGTCTCCTAATTTCCCTGTATTTGAGTTGCTGGCATGTGTGTCCCATTTATCCCTCTTGGAGCACAAACTGCTGGCAGATGGGCCCTGGGTATTGCAGAAAATCTCAAGCACTAGCAAATGCTGGGAGATTGCCATGCTCTGTCTTGTTCTTTCTGTGGTCCCACTTAGGTTACTTGCAGCACTTAAAACATGCCATAACTATTTGAAAAAAACTATTTTTTTTGGTTGATCTCCAGTCCTGTTTGTGACTCCATAACTGACCTCACTGGGGTTGCCACACTGTAAATGCTGGGGCTGCAATTCAGGTGTGGCACTGGAGCCTCTCTGTGCAGGAAAGTTCTCCAGCTTCCATGTACTATAATGTAAGATAATCATGTGCCTAATGATCTCCAGTTATACCTAAAATGCACCTGTGCTCTTTCACATGGCTGCCTGAAAAGTGTAGTTTTCCTCGATATTTAACTTTAACCTTTCACTGCACATCCTAAGATTTTCAAGCTTTTTTAATCTGAAAGATTTCCCAATAAGCATAAAAAGTTCTGTAAGGAGATTTTAAATGCACTGAAGTTTGACTTCTTTTCCATAGTTTCTTTTAGGACTGCCTTAATAGGGCCTTACAACCCACAGGCTGAAAGAACATTGATTTTAATCTGTGTCTGCATGGCACACTGTGGTGGTTAAACTGTTAGTTCATGTCAGAGTTGAGCTGGGGAAGGAGCAGAAGAAAGGGGAAGAAAACTGTCACACAAAGTTGGGTTGCTGAAATATTTAATGGAATAATTAGTTTGAAAAAATTAGGCTATTGTCCCTGTGCAATGCCAGGGAAACTACATGATACGAACAAAGGTATTATTTTTTTACTGTCATTTCCTTTGTGGATAAGAAGGTGGTGATGGTGACACTTTCCCACCGTTTCAGGCAGCTTAATGAGTGGCTGTGCAGTTATTTAGGTTTAAATGGTAACTATTATTTGGCACCTAAAACCCCACCTTTTCCAAAGCAACACCTAAATGCCCCACACAGCCTCAGAACCAAACCCACCCCTAACCAAGACTGCTTCAGATTTCTGCTCAGAAGGGGTCATCTTAACTACAGCTGTATGCATAGATATGTTTTTCTCAGTGTGTCCATTTTTTTGAGAGATGAGGGAACTTGTATCCAGGTAGTATTTTCTGCTATAATGTCTGATTTGTTCTAGATTACCTGTAAACATTGTCTCTTCTAATACAGGGTGATAGAGAGTAGAAGTCCCTATGCATAATTAGGTGGAAACTGCTTTTTAGCTGGAAGCTGGGACTGAAAGGGTGAAGAAGTGTATTTGAGATGTGGTAGAGGAAAATTATTTTGTCATATGGCCTCAGAAGAAAAGAATGAAAATGTTTTGACATTGTCTTTGTTTTTTACTGATTACTTTACCTTTCTTTTGCAAAGAACCAAAGAGCAGCCTCAGTCTGTCTGGGTCTAGTAATTTCATCTTGACTAAATTGCACTGCCCCAGAGGAATAAAGATGTGTGTCTTGGTACTGATATTCACCATGAAATAAACCTGGGTGTCAGTTGTAAAACAGTAGATTCACTTTAGGGCCTTCTGCAGTTGTCATTAAATGTTAGCTCCACAGGAGCTCAGACAGCTCTGGCAGCTGGGAGTGAAGGATATTGTAAACTGGGGTAGGAAGGAGAAATCCAGGAGGAGTAAACATGCAGAAACATCTGGAGCATTTCAGTCAAACCAAGTTTCCCAGCTGTGGCAGCATGGCTACATTATCCTGGTGCTCAGACACTGCTCTGTTTTCCCTCCTTTAGCTGTGTGTGTCCCTCCCTTCCCCATCAGGGATGGCAATGGAAGAATGCAGGAGCTGACCTGCTTTTACACCTTGGCAGGGGAGCGCTGGGCTCCCACTCTGCATTTCCTCCCTTTCCTGCTTTCTACTATCAGGCTCCAAATTTGCTGCAGTTTCTATCAAACTATGAACAGAAATTATGAAAGTCAGGAAAATTATTCCCTCTCCTCCTTTTATTGTAGGAAGAGAAGACAAGGAAATGTTAGACTGTGACTTGCCCAGGATCACACAAGAAATATTAAATGAAATGGGGCATTGGCTTTTTTGTTTTTGCATTCTTGGACGGTGAGAGGCAGCAATATGAAAAGAGATCCCTATTTCTTCAGTTAAAATGAAGGATAGAACTATGCTTGTGCTATCCTGATAAGTGTTTTTGTTTGTTTATTTTTGCATTGTTTTTTACTTTCTTGCAAAAATATATACATTGGACATTTTAGGAATGTCACAGCTTTGCTTCTCCTGGTTTTGCTGGAGGAGTTTTTGCAGGATTGGAAAACAGATGAAAGCCAGCTTGCTTAGCTCCATGACTTCAGATTGGCACAACTTTAATGTCCTCCAAATTCCCCTTACAACATACTATCTAAATTTAAGATGGCATCTTCTGGGGCAGAGAAAGACTCTATTCCTCACTGCTACTGCATTTGCCATTGCTTTAGATGAATGTTTTAGATGTTTTTTTAGCAGAGTTGTTATGGTCAAAGCCCATAGATGTGTTCTGGTAAGATTCTCTTCCCTAGTTGCCTGCTTCCATGGCCTGATCTCTCTCCTCATTTTGCTTTAGACTGTGAGTCAGTCTATTACCCAATCTGCTAATTGCTCACACGCTGCTATCTCTCCCTTTTGGTATAAACTGCTGCCGTTCCTAACTTGACCATGCAGTTTGACAGGGTCAGAGAGGGGGATAATCAGCTCTTGGATGGAGCAGGGAAAGCAGCAGGCCTATTGCATCCTAGTATGGGACTTTAGGACCCAAGTAACCAAGTGCTGGGAGCAGCTGCAAGCTGAAAGAGAAGTTGCTGCTGCCTTCCAGCAGCCTTTGGGCAGAGTCACCCCCTCCTCATGGCTTGGTGCTGGCATTGCAGAGATGGATAGGTCATCTCAGCAGCTGATCCCTGATCCTGTTAGGGCCAGGGGCAGGAAGGGCAGGAGACCCAACTGCCCTGGTGCCATTGAGGCCAGAACAGAACAGCCTGGCTCTCCCTGCAGGCACACAAACTGGTTTTGTACATGGCCCCCAAGCTGATTAGGGTTGGGGATGGGATATGTACCCCACTGTTCCCCACTGCCTGCTGCAACTACAACTGCTTCATGTGCCCTTTCTCTGCCTCTAACTTCAATTAACCCCACTTACTGTCATGCCAGGACTGCTGGGTAATTTCCACGATGCAGGAGGTCAGACCCATCAAAAGTAAAGTCCAATCACTGTCTTCAACAAAGAAATCTTTCTTCCAGTTATTTGTCTGGTGTTGGGCAATTTCTTTAAGCAGATGAAAAACAAAACCCTCATTCAGTTGGTGTTCACACGAAGTGTTTCCATTAATGATTTACAGCAGCATAGATTTGGGCTCCAGTTTATTACAAATCTATCACCAAAGACTAACTTCTGCTTTTCCTGCCTTCAAGGAAGTTGAGATTTTTCTAGGTTTTAGATGCCACCAAAAATGAGCCCTCTTTAAAATACATGTTCTCTATATGTTAAACCAGAAAGAAGAAAGGAGAAATTTTTTCCTTTCCCCTTTATGGGTGATCTTTAATGTCAGTACTGTAAGCTTTTTGTAATCCCTTGAATTTTTAAACTACTTTCTGAGTTAAGCGGAATATCGCTGACTTTAGAAACAAACCAAATCAAAGCACCTGGCCTTTTCCCTTGCAGGGGATGTCTGCAATGAAGTAACCAAGAGGACCTAAAACAATTATTGAATATTTGATCCTGGTGTATGAGTTGGGCAGGGGTGTCTATGGGGCACCAAGGAGAAATCTCAGCTGCTGCTTTAGCACCTACAGCAAGGCAGATAAATTAGCACGTGGCAACGGGGCAACCTGGAAGTCCCTCATCTCTGAAATGTAATGAAACTATTAAAATGTAACAGCCATTTGCGCAGTGCTTGCTTGTGATTTATGGCTCCTGCTCTGAGACTTGCAAGAAACATTTAAAGGGGAGGCCGGGCAGACCTGTGATTTCCACCTCTAGCAATCCTTTCTCTTACTGTCAAATCAGTGTCAGCACAAGGACGCTGATGCCCAAAAATGGACACTTACATGAAAATTCTTGACTTAATGCCGTTTGGTTTTATCGCTGTGAGGGAGGCGGGGGCAGTGTGTGGCCTGTGAAAGGTGCGGGATGTTTCGGTCGCTGCTCAACCCTCTCTCTGCACCTAACCCCGGCTGCACGCAAGCCACATGTCACAGTGCACTTTCTGCCTCTTTCCTGGTGGCAATGCGTTTATCGGAGCAGGTGGCATGCTTAGCAGGGACGGGGGAAATGTCAACAAAAGACTGCTGTTGAATGCATTTTTCTTTGAAAAATATTTTGTAGAAGAATGACTTAATAAAATGTTTGTTTTGGTGGGAGGAGAAAGGCAAGAATGAACCTCCCTTCGGGAAGAAAACAACCACTCTTTTTCCCGGAGAGAAAAAGGGCCAGGCGTCCCCGCTGGTAACTTCCAAATCCACCAGCAAAAGGTTGCTTTAGGAAAACGCAGCGAGCCATCTTCTGCAGCCTTCTCGGCTGGTTCTGGAGCACTCGCTCCAGAAGGAAGGAGTTAACCAGATAAAGAGGCAAGCCCCGGCGCCCCACCCCTCCCCGCACGGCCAGGTGTTCCCACGCGTGGGACGGCGCGCCCCCGCCCGCTGCGGGCTGCGGTGCGAGCCGGGATCCTCCATCCCAGCCCCCTCCTGGCGGCGGCGTGAGGACGAGGAGGAGGAGGAGGAGGGGGAGGAGGGTCGGCTGCAGCGCCTCCCCCCTTCCCCGCCTCCCTCCCTCCGTCCTGGGCGAGCGCAGCGCCCCGAGCATGGAGCCTGCCTGAGCCGCTCCGTGCGCTCGCAGCTGCTGCGGCGGCACAACATGGAGGCGGCGGCCGCCCCGCCGCTCCCGCTCCCGCTGCTGCTGCTGCTGCGGCTCCTCGCCGCCTCCGTGCTGCGCTGCGAGCCGGGCCGGCCGGGGGTAAGCTGGTGGGGCGGCGCGGGGCCCGGGCCGGCGGGGAGGCGAGCGCCGCTGTCCCTTTTGTTGTCGGACTTGGGCAAACTTTCCCCCGCGCTGCGGCGGGAGGGGCGGGAGCGGGCCCGGCTCCGCGCTCGGAGAGGAGCGCACATGGGCGAGGCGGGCCGGGGAGCGCGGGGGGCTGCCCGCGCCGCTCCCCCGAACTAGTGCTCCTCGCCCCTCTTCCTGCAAAAAGGGTGCGCAGGAAAAGGAGGCCTCTCCTCGCTGCTCCCTCGGGACATGTCCCGCCGGGGGGACGAGGCGAGTTTCCCTCAGGGTGGCTCAGGTGAACGCGCACAGTTGCAAAAAGAGAGACAAAAGTCGCCCCCCCCCTCTCCCCGCTGCCGTCCTTCCGCGGTCCGGGCAGGGATTTCGGTGGAGTTTGGAGGGGTCGGTGTCGGGTGTCGCTCAGACTCAGCCGGGCCGGGGAGGGGGTGGGGGGAAGGAGAGTTGGGTGTGCGTGCCCTGTGTTCTCCCCCTGCCCCAGCTGCGGTGCGGGGCTGCGGGCGGCACCGGGGAGTCCGGCCCGGTCCGGCCCGGCCCGGCCCAGACCCGCGGGCGATGCCGCAGCTGCGGACCGGGTGCCCCGAGCCGGGCACGGAGCCTGCCCTCCGCTTTCCCTCGGCCGTCCCGTTTTTAAGTGAGTGTGCTGATCCTTTTAAACCTCACATAAACGGAGGCGGTGCTGTGCCTGCAGCATCCGAGGGCAGCGGGCCGGTGTCCGATCCTACTCCGTTTCTCCTGAAAGCGGCTTCGCTCCCGACTTTGTCTCTCCCAGGACGGGGAGCTCGGGCTGCATGTGCGAGACTTCTGGCTTTTTGCTGCTGCATGTGGTCTGCCCGAGTACATCACCCCGGTGCCTGAGCAAGCCGAAGCCTGGTTGTTGCGATTTCCTGGGTAGTTTAGAAAACTCGGCAGCGTGGCCAAGGCTGTCAGAACATCACCTCAGGGCCTCTTTTTATTAGGCCACCCACCTTTTCAAACCTCCTGTAATTATTAGAACTGTCATTTAGAACAAGAGAACCGACCATTTTCTGCTGGCATCATCATTCTATATTTTTAGTTGGAGCTCTGTGTGGGTGTGTATTGTGTATTGCTTATTCAATCTGGATTATATCAAAAAGATACCCTTCATATCACAGGGCTCACCTTCTCCATCCACACTGCTACAATCTTTTAAAAATGTTTATGAAAAGCTGATGTGTGGTTTGCTCCTTTCTGAACACTTCTGTTTGTGTAAAGATGTTCACATTCCTGCTTGACTGAATGAAGCTAGTGTAGCTTTTGGGAGGGTGGAGGGTGGAAATTGACTTCTGTGATTCTTATATGAAGGCCCTTTAAAGGATTTCTTTACATTTACTTAACAGGCTCTAATAGAAAGGGTTATTTTTAAAAAGGGATAACATTTGGAATTCTTAGGAAAATAAGAGTTCATGATAAAACTAAGGAGTAAGTTTGAACTTGGAGTTTGGTTTTCTTTCACCTAGTTTGAGAGAGAGTGATTCATTTGATACAGTGTATGTTTGGTATGTGCAGTCACCTTCCTTAACATGCATGGAAGAACTCGGCCATGAATGTACCATTTTCAATAACTAGTGAAGGAGTCTTAGTTATAGATCTTAATGGCATTGCCTTTGTTCTGCCTACTTAGTAGGAAGGTTTTGTTGTGTTGATCTGGACAGTACTTTTAAGGACAGTTCATCTGTCCTTTTAGAAGGAGCATGAATGTACTGTAAGAGGCTGTCCATGGATTTAATTCCCTTTCTGAGAATCCCTGCTCTGTAAGGAGATGCCTGACTTTTAGCTATTAAAAGTATTTTGATGTGCTTATCTTACAAATATGTAAATGCATCTCGGCATGATTGGGAATCTGCTGGAGCTTCTGCAGCACTAAAGCTTCACTGAAGTTTGGCATGTTATAATAGATCTTGAATACTTTGGCTGTGAAATAATTTTGCTGTAGAGCTAAGTTCTTGCTCTGTATGTGGTGGTGTCAGGAGTGGTTTTATTTATGTGGCTTGAAATAATGATAAACCTGTTTTAGATATGGCTTGTACTTGGCTCATTTCACTGTGAAAAGACAAAACAATGGTTGCATTTGGTTCTTCCTTAGGAAGCAGGGGGGAGTTGGCCATGCAAAGTATTTAGTGCTTTTTCATTTTTGTGTGAAAATACTGTAAATTCTGGATTCTTACTATTGCACAGTGGGTATTTCATGTATGGTTCTTAAAACGTTCAGGTAAGTTAATTCTTGCTTAAGCAAGAATTATTTTTACTTAAACTCGCAAATGCTTGCTTAACTGTGTCTTGTCATGCACTTGAATGTTTCCCAAAATTGTGTGATTATATCTTAGTTTTCTTTAATGTAACAACTATTTGCCTCATACCAACAAACACAGGATACAGAAGGGCTAAGAGAGAAGTGTCGCACAGGGAAATGCGATGGTTACAAATCTTTGAAACTAGAGATGCAGCATGAAATAAAAAATGCTTTTGAGCACAACCCTAAAATGTCTTTTAGTCCATACTGTTTTTCTGGGATAACCTATAGCTAGTGAAACTTGTTGCTGTAGTTAAATGTAGAGTGTAGCAGGAAAAATCACTTACTAATTTTATGACAGGGAAATGTGCTGTGTAGGAGTCCTCAGGTGCACTTCAGTGCCATTTCAGTCAGTCTCATTGATTTAGGGGGCTATTTTCCTGGTAACTACTGCTAGCATGATGTGAGGGTCTGTCACAAATTATGGTCATAAATCCTCTTGAAATAGTGAGGAAATAATGAAAGTTCAGGTTGACTCTGCACTTTAAGTTGATACTTTCAAAGCACTGAGTCTTCTGTCTCCAGGGAAAGTTTAATGGGTTTAACTGTCTTTAGCTATGGTATGTGAACTAATTTGTCGCTATTTCATTTTAGATTAAATTATTTAAATTTATTTTAAAGCACACAGAGATGCTTTAAAATCACTCTTACTGTAGATGTCTGAAATATGTAGATCAGCATGACATACAAAGTCAGTACTTAGAAGAACGTGAATGTATTTCATTGATACCCCAGGGTAAGTTCCACCCTTGCCTCTTGCTGCTTTAGCTTAAGAATTTTTTTGTTGTTATTTATAATATAATTGTTAGTGAAATAGGCTATGGATTTTGTCCCAGCTGTAAATTTTCTCAGTCCTGCATGTTTCTTGGATAAGGCAAGCCAAGGTAACTTCTTAGCAAACCGAGATTGTTTCTGGGAACTTGTTATCCTTTAGTGTTAGGGCAAGATTTGGCAGCGTAACAAGAAATAAAGGTTACAAAACCTCTCCTGGAATATAGACACACCTGACTTACTATGTAAGGGTGTCTACTGTAACTCTGCTTCTAGTTAAAAATTAACCAGTGTACATTTCAAAGCAATTGTATCTCTTTTTGTCAAAACGGAAATAAATTGCACTTGGTGAATTTCAATTGGTGGTGCTCAGAAACAGCTATAATGATAAGGCTTAGTTTCATGTCACATCACTATTTCTTGTGAACTTACTGGATTGTATGAAAGCAGCATGACATGTTGAGACTCAGGAAAATAATTAGGTTTAAATTCCTTCCTAGAGCGAAGAGAAATAAAGTTACCTACAATACCTTCTTTCTAAGAAATCCTCTTATTTTTTTCCTTATGTGTTTTACCCAAGGGCTATTAAACATTCAAAATGTTTGGCTTTTATAAGTTCAGAATTTCTCTTGGGAATTGATGTGACTGAAAAGAAACCCACAGCACTGAGAACACTTGAAAGTAATGGATATATTTTCTGCTCAAGACCTCTGTGAGGAACAATCTGAGCTTCAGGGGAGGAATGACAGCAGGACAATTATCCCCCCAAGTTGGTGGCACAGGCCAGCAATAGTGCAGCTCTACTATGCACAGTGGAGAACAGCATTTTCCTTAGATTCTGAGGCATGTGGATTGTTCTTTTTTTTCCCCTATTCTTTCTAACAGGACTTATTTAAGAACACTGCAAGTTCCCCTAGGACAGGAGCAAATCATTAAGCTGGTGGCTAGGGATGCTGGCTAGCCAAACCCGTGTGCTGTTTGGACACTGAGATCTTTCTGAAGAAGGCAAAGATGTGCCATCTCCTGATAGCTCACATCTGGGACTTTTAAACTGGAAAAAGTAGTTCTGGAGAGTCCTGCTGTTAAGTTAGGCTATGGAAAAGCTTGTGATGGAGCCAAAGAATATTTTTAGCAATTCTTGAGATTTTGTGTGATGAAACAGTTGTGGTGAGAGCAGGAAAGAAAATGGGAACGATGTCCCACAAAGTATTGTTCAGTACAGTTGTTTGTTAGGAGCTTATGGGCCAACAATTCTTTTGGTTTCTTCTCTCTTGGAAAAATTGGAATGTGGAACTTAGCAGTGTCTCATCTTTGTGGTTTCTGTTTACTAAGGATTGAAAATATCTGTTAAGCCACACAATTCTACTGAGAAGCTCCAAAGAGTGTAAGGAATGGGTGATGGGCTGGTAAGGGTGCTGAGGGTCTGTGTAATAAACAAGATTTTTAATTTAGATGTTTTTTCCTTTATTCTTGCTTGACTCACACCTTGCCTGCCAGCACAGACAGATGTAAGGTGTCATTTCGTACTGATGCTAAATCCGTGGGCGACTTTTGCAAGGATGCCAATAAATTGACACATGTTTGATTTAAATTGGTGTGTTTGCTCTGGATGATAAAAGTGTTAAAGCAATTGAAACTGCTTTCAAACCAATAAATAATTTGTGGTGTGTTAGATTAACTTAATGGAAACAGCCTAGTGGGAAAAGAGATTTCTTGACTGTAAATCAGCTACAGAATTGTCTTCATTTCACAGTGTGAAGGCTTTTTGCTATTGCAATAAACAGCACTGACAGCAGATGCAGCAGTAAGTTCTTGGTGAGGTTGTCAGTGGCCTAAGAAGCTCAAATGTGTTTTTAAAAATGTGTCTGGTTAATAATATAATAATTGTTGGATTCTGTTTGGCACTTTCACTTTCTCAAATGCTGTATTATTTTTAGCTAATTCTGAATGGTCTGCAAGGATGGCATCTATTATTTGTCTATAATACATAAGGAAATTGAGCTTCCCCAGTTAAAGTTCACTTACTTTAGGCAGTAACAAAAGCTGTCTTTGTGGCAGGCAGAAGTTTTGAACTCTGGTCTTCCTGTTGAGACTATAGACGTAAACCAGGTAATTGTTCAATAAATCAAGTGTGAGCTATGGTGAAAGGTGATGCAACTGGAAAAATGGAGTTGCAAGTGTGTTAGGGTGTAACTCTTATGGAAAGCAGAAAGATAGAAATTGTATTTCTGGTTTTTATTTGATTACACAAAGGTCTTGGTTTTAATTTTTTCTCATGAATTCTTGTTAAAGGGCATATGGTGTTCTGTGAAAGTGTAGTGCTTTTAGTTTGGTAGTTCTCTCCTTTTGGTTAGTTTTAGTTCTGTCATTACAGGACACCTGTTTGCTTGAGTTTTGTCTGAGAGGGAGATAAATGACTGAGTTACTTATCTTGACATCTCTTCATGTGGCTCAGAAATTCATTCTGTGGTGGTGATTCTAAAGGTTCTCTCTTGCCATTTCTTTAAATGCCATGACTGTATATTTAGTTTATTTTACTGTGTTGTTGCATTAAACGTGATGCATTACACATTTTTTAATGGAGGTTTTTGGAAGTGTCTTGTTACACATAGCCCTGGGGGATTCTTGATCCTCAGCCTTCAAGAATTAGACTGGATGTAGGAGAGGGTAGTAAGTAAAGGCAGAAGCTTGACTTTTTTTTTTTTTTTTTTTTTTTTCTGTGGTGTTTTTAAGAGTAAAGCAAGGCCAGGGAGAGTGAGTGTTGTCTGCTTTGTGTTTCTGCACCTCTGGGCAGATGTAGCAGGAGTAGCAGTGGATTGAATGAACCTGCTTAATGAACTTCTTGGCTTTGGGATTTGGGAATCAAATACTGTTACTATAATGTGATTTTTTGTTTTCTGCCATTCAGTGCTGGTTTTAACTAAATCAAAAGGAAAAGGAGTAGAGAATTGGAGAAGACACAGATGATGGAAGTGTGCAATACTGCTATAATCTGTCAGGTTTTGATACATAATTTGAGAACTTCTGTGGAATTCTGTATGTATTTGTGGCTTAGGCCATGTAGTCCAGGGCTTGAATTAGGCACAGATTGCCCCTAACAGCAGATTTAATACACTTAAATCCTTGTCAATAACTTTGGCATGCCTTCTGTGGAAATTGTGATTCCAGTTTCATGGATGCTTTTTCCAGTCCTTGTACTATTTTTCATTGATTTTGCACACATTATTTTCTGTTCTTCATAACAGAAAAGAAAGATTGAACTTGTGTTAGCTGGGCTTAAGAAGGGGAAAAAATCTTTAAAACATAAGAAATGTAATTAAATCGTGTTGGTTTGGTTTTAGTTGGGTGTTTTTTTGTTATCACACAACACCACACTGTAGAATATGGCTATCAATAAAGTCAAGTTGCTTCCTTTTGGCCTTGCTGTAGGAGGTGAAATGCTTTTTTAGTAGACTTTCAGTGATGGTGGTGTTCAGAAATACGCTGTTTGTACTTAGTATGTGCTCCTGAAGCAAACAGCTGGGCTGTGCATGGGGTAGGTTAAGATTTCATAGGGCTCCCACCATGACATGGGACTTTCAGAATCTTGATTTCTTTGGGGTTAGTTTTTTTTTTTTTCCTGGCTTCTCTCTTATTTTCCTAAATAACACATCCTTTAAACCTGTTTCTTCAGGTAAGACTGAAGGGTGTTTTTTATGACATTGAGTGAGTGATCTGCAGCTGCCTTATTGTTATGAGGTTTTTCTCTTCCTTGCACACAGTGGGGTGCTTGGACACTTTGTTGTGTTGTTTTCCTTCAGCCCATCATTTCCAGGGTGTTTGAAAGCTGTGGCATGTTTCTGTGTAACCAGACTTTGTTTGGAGAGGCTGTTGAGTGTTGAAATCTGAGTATGTCAAATTTTAAAAACACTTCTAAGCTGATTTCTCTAGTTTTAGTTCTAGAAGTGGAGCATACATGATACTCAAGGCAGTGTGAAAGCCCTTATGTCTTTACTGTAATTATTATTGTTCAAGGGTTATTTTCAAATAAATAATGAGGGACAGTTTCTACAAGTTTTTGTGCAGATACAGAAATAAGATTTTTGGGGCAAAAATGATTGCTTTAGAAAGACAATCACAAATCCATGGCATTTGGAAATGTTTCTGCTGCTTATTTGTCTCCACAATTCTGTTTTTAGTTCTGTGGTGGTTTGGCTGGATGCCAGATGCTCACCAAAGCTGCTCTATCACTCCCCTTTTTGACTGGACAGGGGAAAGTTTAATAAAAGGCTCATGGGTTGAAGTAAAGACAGCCAGAGATCACTCACCAATTACTGTTATGGGCAAAACAAACTCAGCTTGGGGAAATTAGTTGAATTTATTACCAAGCAGATCAGAGCAGGATAATGAGAAGTAAAACAAAATCTTAAAAATACCTATCCCTCACCCCTCCTTTCCTCCCTGACTTAATTTTTTTTCTTGATTTTCTCCCTCCTTCCCACCAGCAGTGCAGAGGGACAAGGAAAGAGGGCTGCAGTCAGTTCACCAGATGTTGTTATCCACACAATAACTTTTTTTCCTTGCTGATCTCCCCTGTGACACTCCAGCATCACCCTTGGGCCCAGCCTTGGCCAGCAGTGGTCCAGGCTGGAGCTGCCTGGCATTGTCTCTATGGGACATGGGGGGAGCTTCCAGCAGCTTCTCACAGAAACCTCCCCTGAAGCCCCTTCAATTACCAAAACATTGCCACACCAACCCAGTACAGGCTTAGTCACTTAGACCAGTGTCTTGCTGATGCCAGGAAAATATATATTCTGAAATAGAGCTATCTTTTAATCTCTTTTGCATTTCATTGTAGAGGAAGAGAAAAAGTGAGAATTTGCCTCTTGGATAACAAGCTGTCTCTGCTGATGACAGTGAATGATTCCAGGAGGAAAAGGGATGGGAGGTTATGAGATTTATTCTCTGTAGTCTAACTAGGGAGTGTCTATATAACATACTTGGTATTCTTTCTTAGCACTTGAAGCTAATACAAAAGTCAGTATGCTGTTTCTTGAACTTCTCAAAGCAGCAGAACTTAAAAGCCAAATCCCTAATCCTTTGTTTTATAGAAGGTGTCACCTTTGGCACTGAAACATAAATTACCCAGTGTTAGATGTATATTGGTCCCCACTTACATTGTGCATATTGTTCCAAAGGCTTTGGAGGCTTTGTGTAACTAGTTATTTCAAATAAAGTGTCATTTATGTATTCTGTCCCCTTAAAGGAAGTTTACTCATGGCCTCCAAAGTTCCTATTTTCTCTGTCACCTTTTGCTTTGTGTTCAGTTGTTGAAAACTTTCTAGGTTTAGAAAAAGCTCAGAATAGAATTGCTCGCCCTATAGGAATTAATTTTTACACAAAATATGATCTAAATGATAGTTTACTTTTGCTTTAGATTTTTCCCCTGTTTGCTTCCCCTGCTTGAAATTCAGCAGCTTGAAGTATGAGGTGTTTAAGTATCTATGTTTGTTTTTTTTTTCAAAGGAAAACTATTTTAACCTCAGAAATCTGTATTGCTGGCTTACCTGGATGTGTCTGTCCTAAAAGATATAAAACCAAATTAAACTGCTGAGTTATTTGTGTTCCCAAGTGAGAGCTAAGAGGATGAAAATGCACCTGGGTGGCATTTTCCACCCATGTCTGCCCAGCTGTGGATGATTTAAAAAAATCCATACATTTTCTGCATGTTCAAAAGATGTGTAAAAGAAATATGTAGTTGGGGGAATTTTGGCCTGAGTTTTCACAGTGTGTTTTTTACTGTCTGAATGTGGCAGACTATTATTTAAGTTCTAAATCTCCAGTTTGCAGGTGTGCAGTGATAGAAGGGGCATGCTCAGAAACAATTTTGCATCTGGACTTACTTAGGCAGGCTACATCAGAGTAGGTAGGGTGTGGCTAATGCAGGCAAAATTATGGTGGAGCCTCAGTGAATTGGAATTGAATAATTTGCAACCTTTCCCTGCCCCTGAAACCTGTATGAACTTGGATTTTCATCTCATCTGGCCTATCTTCATCAGCCATCCCATCCTGAGCCACAAAATCCCCTGGCTGGATGTCAGCTGTGACTTTGGAATCTGTGCACAGGAGGAGGACGTGGTCTGTGCTGCTGTTAGAAATGTGCACTTGTCAAAAATGTGCACAATTGCAAAAGCCAGGTATGGAGACTAACAGAAGGAACCACACATCCTCTAAAGAGTGGGGGAATATTTCTCCAGACTTTTGGAATAGAGTAACTGGATTCTTTAAGGGTTGTCATAACTTAGTTTCTGTGAACATTGTAGCTAATGGTGAGATTTGGAGAAATGCACAGACACCAGCAAAAATGTGAGTGTTGGTTATACTTGCAGTGAATAAACCATGATCTGCAGGTGTTCTGTAAGAGTTGCAGGCAGCTCAAGTGAGCTCTGCAGCTTGTGTGTAGCTACCAGGCCATTCAGTTTTCCTGGAGCAGAGACAGAGTTGCTCCTAGTTTAGAAAAATGCTGACCTAGGCAGAAGTAATCTCTTGCAAGGTCCTAGCTAGTTTAGGGTGAAGTATTTACACAGGGAAGGGTGTGAGACTTGTGGGGAAACGGGGTGGTGGTGGGGAGGTTTTCCTCATGTGTCTGTGTGTGAGCATGTATTCAACAAGTAACTATGTTCTCACATGCTTACACAGTTGGTTAACCAGTTTCTCCTGCTCTGTTTTCTCCACTTTCATTCTAATGGCTGTGTTATTGAATAACCTCCTGTTTCTGGAAGAAAACCTCCATAAGCCAGAAAACCACAACCATACTTTTTATGCAGACTTGAATGCCTGATGTTAGGTGTCGATGCAGAATTTTAAATAGGAAGAGAGTTTTGCTGTCGCCAGGTATGGGACTGGAATTCAGTACACCTGGATTTGTTTTGGTGGTGTTACCAAAGCATGACCTGAAGTCTGTTAACTCTCAGTAATGGTCTCTGAATGCAGCTTGGAGTGTTTTACACAAGAAGCACCTCAGAGCCATCTTCTCCTGTGCTTCTGGTTTTTAAATAACCATCTAGGAGTAAACCTGCTTTGTTTGGCTCCATAGCATTGTTCTCTTAATTACTGTTGTTCCTTTAGAGAGAAATGAAGCCTCAAACTACCAGGATGATAGGTGAGGTGTTTCTTAAAAGGCAGGGCAATGAGTATTTTATTCACCAAAATTGTATACCTGATCAGTGTTATGCACCTAAATATTTGACCTTGCATAACCACTTTCCATACCTTTTGCAGTCTTTACAATTTCTGCATGCTGTATCACTTTCCTGTATTGGTAGTGTTTCTTCTTCACTTGAAAGCTCTTCTAGGCAGGATTTTGTATATTGTTTTTAAAACCTTTGCCTTCTTCCTTTGTGTTGTTCCCCCCTCTCCCCTGACTGTGTGAAGCACCAAGGTTGCTACAGGCTGAAATGTCTGTAGGTGGGTAATTTTTATTACCCAGTGGTCAAGAGAGCTCTTGGGAACTTGTTAGGTTACTTCCTTAAGTACGATGAAGAGGCAGCATCATTGAATAAAAGGCAGAAAACCAAGCCCTAAACAAAACAAAAAACAGCCCCAAACCACTCTTCTATTTCTGACAGTTTGGAAAAGCTGCTGCTGTCCCTTTATCATGTGGCTCCACTAACATTGCCTGCCCATGACAGAACTGGTAAAACTGGAGAAGCTCTAACTGAGTGTGTGTTTGAGGACTGCTGCTTTTCATTCAGTCTAGGGCACGATGGAGAGAAGATGAGCATGTGGAAATACTTGGCTTGTGACCTCTGTTGATGTTATCTCTCAGCTTGCATGGTCCACATTAAGGTTTCCATTGTTACCTGCAAAAGATGTAAGTGGTCTAGGATTTGTTTACCTTGGGTCTCAACCACCTTGACACATCTGGTCCTTCACTATCTTGACAGAAATTAGTTCATGGAAAATAATGCTGGTTGTTGATTCCCAGGTTGTGGAACTCCTGGCATCTGGAGATAGAGCACATCTGGTGCTGGTCCTCAGAGGCAGAATAGAGCCAGCCCAGAGCTTATTGCATGTGGGGAATGATGCAAGTGACTTGTTTTCTCTGAACAATGGCTATGGGATCTTTGTGAGTGTTGGCCTCTTGCCTCGTTGGGTTTTTTGGTTGTTCTTTTTTTTTTTGGTTGTTTTGGGTTTTTTTGTGTTTTGTTTTTTTTGTTTTGGTTTTTTTTTTTTTTTTTTCTTCCTGAGGAAGTCTGTGTGCAATCAGGGAGGATGTGGAGTACTGTAAGTTTTTGATACAGCTGACTTGGTCCTCCAAGCAGTCTTTGCTTCTTGGCAGTGGTGCTCTTATATGTGCAAAATGCCTGCTTCTATCACTGTAGAAGACACTTGGTAGACACAGGTAAAGATTCTGGGGTCTGTCTTTTGTGCTTTTCTGACTCTTGGGATTCTGTGCAGTCAGTGTTGCAGGGCCATAGGAGAAAATTTTCTTTCTAAAGGAGATGTACTGAAGTGCTCAACTTTGAGGAACTTACTTGGGGCCTGTTAGAATCTCCTTCCTTGTACAGACTGTAAGGCTTTTATAGGGTAACAAAACTTGCATTGTTTGAGGCTGAACATGAATTCAAAATCCAACAGCTATTCCACAATTACTTCCCCTGGGGTGCTTGTATTTTGGAATGGTTTCCCCACGAAGATTAGTTCTGGAATACTTTATTATGGTCTTATATTTGTCTTGGTCTTGGAACTCATTTCACACTGTGGGGATTGAGAGTGAGTTACAGGCTCATGTTACTGAATCTGAGCATCTGCTGGTCACATCTTGATGTAAACTGTTTCATTATCATGGTTGTTTATAACATGTCACATTTCCATCCACTTGTTGATAGCCTCTTAGGACCCTTTTGTCCACAAATGGTCGTTTCTGAGGGCAGAAGCCTTCCAAGAGTCTGTGGGAACACTGGGTCACATGCAAGAGAGTCTTTCAGACACATTTGGCCGTGAGGCAGAGGTGGGTGGGAGGGCTTGTTTGGATGGACAACAGGAAAAATATTGATTTGCTTGGGAAGCCACAGTGTAGGACAGGTGTACACACTCAACTCGTGTGTACTAGTGTGGGGTAGGAATTAGTTCTGTTACTTGTAAATTCTGCTATTCTGTTTTTTAATTACTGTTAAATTCTCCAGGTGTTTAAATCCCTGACCATTAGTTGTGAGGAAGCTGCTTTACACATTCTTTCCTGCTTATTTTGAAACTATAGCAGTGGGTTTGTTTTTTTGTTGTTTTTTTTTTTTGTTGTGTGGATTGTTTTTTGGTGGTTTTTTTTTTGGTTTGGTGTTTTGTTTTGTTTTTTTACTTATTTAAACTTTATGAATAAAACCTTAGTCTCTGTTGGAATTCAGGTGTCTCTGCTGATGCACAAGTTCCATCGCTGTTACAAACCACTGTGTTGGCAGGAACTGATCAGTGGGGTCAGTAAAGCTTCACAGCACTTGAGGGATGATGTTCCATTACTAATGAAAAGCTTTTGCATGGTTTCTCAAGCCTTGGGCATCAACTGAAGATTGTGGGAAGGTTGCAGGGGTAAAAATATAACTTGTCAGCTGCTGTGCTCTGAATTACAGCTGCATGCAGTGCTTTCTCCTGTGTAACTTGTCTTCCACTTTACTGTGAGGCAGAAGCAGTACACTAAATTCTACAAAAACCTCAGATTTTCTCCAGGAACTAATTTTGATAATTTTTTTCCTATTTAAATTGAAATGTTTTGTATGCAAGAATAGAGCAGTCAAGCACAGTGGGGGATGTTTAAACATTATGTGCACACACTTAAAACTGCAAAAAGAAATTTTAGCACCAGTTTGTTATTATAAAGTCTGAACTAATGTTGGCTGTTTATAAAAGGGAATGGACTTCACAGGGTTATTTTCGTATTTAAACTTCAGCAGGACACTGGGAACAGATTACTGTGAGTATTTGAGTAACTTGTGTTTGCTTAGTGTGCTTGGCAACATTTCTTGTAATGAAAGTTTAGCTTTTAAGCTATTCAAATTCAATTCCAAAACTTTTGCCTTCACTGGGAAGGTAAGATGTCTGGGAAGAAAAATCAGTGTGGGGATTTTTTTTTTGTTTGTTTGGGTTTTTTTGGAAATTTTTTTTTTTTGCAGTTGCGAGATCTCTGTTGTGTATGTGGCCAGAAGTGACTGTGTTTTATTATCTTTATTCAGAAAGACTTTGAAACATGGAATGCTAATTTATTCAAAGCCTTGTCATAAATATTACTTAATCCTAAGAGGAAAATGTTTGCTGGGATGACCCCAAAACACTGACAGATAGATCAGTGCCCAGCAGATAGGCAGGCACAGAATGCTTTCTCCCACGTTTGGCTGAGCACGTGCCAAGTGCATGGTCAGACTCTGCTGGGTGCTACAGATCTCCCAACTCCAGCTCCACCTGTTGCACTGGCAAAGCAGAAATGGTTTCAAAATTCTCCCCAGTGTCTGAAATGGCACAAAACTTCCTAGTTCTGACAGCTGCAAGTTCATGTTAGAAAAACAAGATTTCCTGAAAATTATCTATTAGCTGCCTCAAAGCACATCTTTCTATATGGCTGTAAGATTGGCACTACCAGAAAACACTGAAATTTTATTTATTTGCAGTTTATTCTTTAGATTTTCATTATTTTTTTACTCCTCCCCAGAAGCTTATTTCACACAGAACTCAACAACTCATTCCCTTACTGCTTCCTAAATCCTGGAAAATGGTTGTATGGATTTTTTTCCCCCTAATACAATACATAGGCACAGATCATGCAAATGAAGTTGCAACAATGTAATGCCATTCAGTGAATTTTACATTTTGATACATTTTAGAGCCTATTTGGAACTTTTTGTAACTAATGGTGTTACACTAAGCCAGAAGGAGCTTGTTGGCAGCCCCTGGTGTAGATTAGGACAAGGCTGTGTTTCAAATAGACTGTTTTGTCCAGTGGTTTTAGTTGAAGCAGCATTCTGCATCAATTCTCTGTTCCTTCTAGTGACAGCACAAAAATGTGTGGCCATGTGGTAAACTAGGCCTGAAAGTAACCTGCTTAATTATATTTTTGTTTTGTTGGATGTCTTATCCTTACTCATTGTTTTAATTATTATTTTATTGTTTTAACTTCCTTCTGTCCTTCCGCCACCACGCTCCCTCCTCCATCAAACATATTATTAGTAAATACATGCATCAGAGAGGAGAGAGAGGGAGAGTGATCACTGACATAGCCTAAAATGTGACTTAAATCAAATTTTCTCTAGTCTAATAAAACTGTGATACTCAAAGATCAAGGATTTGATGGGTCTAACATATTCAGCTTTGAAGGAAGGACGATGCCACATGTTTCTGTGCAATTCACATGTTGCACAGCCTGTGACGTGATGGTTCTCTGTGTTGGGGGTTCTTTTTTAAATGAAAAAAAAATCTAAGCTCTCTGTGTTATTTTTGCAAGTCTTTAATTGTTTGTGCTGCACCTCATTAGTGACAATAATAGGATCTTGGAGAATCTTCTGAGCAATGCAGAAACGGAGCATGTGTTCGCATTTATAGTGTGATGTGATGTGAAGGAGGGTTAATTGTATGGATTAACTGTTCTCTGGAGTAGATAGATGTTTTCTCCTTTGATGTTTTGGTGTCCTTGGACAATTAATGCATGAGCTGAAGTTTTTGGTTTGAAAACTTTGGCTTAAGTGGCCTTTAGAAATGTTTGGTGTCATTTGATGTCAAGTCTTATTATCTCATTAAGCACACATATATATATATGTGTGTGTGTATCTATATAAAAATGTCCTCTGCATTCTGAGGTTTTATAAAGGAAACAACTTAATGCTACGATCAGTGGAACACATTCTTGAGAGGTTTTAGATGCCTTAACTTCCTCCAAGTAAAACTTAAAGCTGGTGTTTCTCATTTGTTGATAATAACACTGGGGAAAGAAAGCATCTTCTCATTTTAGAGCTTCTTGATGAACAACAGCAAATGGGTGATAATGACTTGTAGTTACTGGCCCCTGGGTGGCTTTTATGAGGTAACTTCCTGATTTTGAATCTCCTTGCTGCAGAGGTATTTAGGTCCCCTCTTTAAAGGAGAAAAAGTTTTAATTTTCAATTGCATCTTAATTAATTTCTTTACTAGGTGAGCTTGATAAAGGACTTTCCTGTTTCCACTTGGTACTACTGTTGTTGCAATATTACATTATTTTAAGGACAAGGTGATGGTTGCCTTAACTGAGCAATTATTTAGTTACAGGAGCAACCTAAGTTTAGTATAAAAGTGGAGGGCTCTTGTCAACTGTGCTTCAAGTTAGTGCTTGTTTGGTATGGCTTGGGGTGTTTTTGTTATTGTTGGTTTTGTTGGTTGGTGCTTTTTTGGTGTTTTTGAGGAGAAAGCAGTTTTTCATAAAAAGTGAGTGCTTTTGTGGTCTAGTTTACATCTAGTTTTTAGAGAAGGTAGGTTTTCCCTCTAGTTCAACAATACTCTGGCTGTTCAGTCTTCTCTTTCAGAGTGCATCAATGGTTAGGTGAATGCAGACAACATGTTAAATTTTCTTGCATTTCACAAATAAATTTAAGGTGTCTTCTGTTTGCTTTTGAAACTATTCACATCAGCCTTACATTTGGGGCATAAAATATTTTTAAGCAAATCTTCCATCTTCAGTGTGTAGGAAAAAGAAGCCCTTCCCTTTGCATATAAATCTGTGGGTTAAATTGGGTTTATAAGCCCCTATTGTATTATAAGAGGGCAGATGTTTGTTTTGTATTTAGTCATTGTCATTCATACCTGGAGGGCGTTGCTTAAATGCAAATGCTCGTTTTTTGCATGCATTTCATGTTTATTAACAGTCTTGGTTATAAAAAGTTAAAGTGCAGTTGGTACTTGACAGTGTGCTGGTGTCTGACATTTCTGGACTGGAAACATGATTTTAGTCTGTGGGTCATACATAGCCTTTTGTATTAACAGTTGCATTTTGTGGTGTTTTTAATAAGTAGAAGAATATGCACACGTTTAATTGGGAGGGTGGGATCCAGGGCATTTTAATTCTGGCTTGTAGGTGTCTCCATAGTATGAATGACCACAGGTCATGTTGTGTACAATTTGTTGTTTCCTTTTGTTCCCCCCACCTCGTTTCTCTGCAGGGACAAAATTGACTTTCTTCTGGTCCCCCTCTTCCTCCCCCTTTATAATGAATTTCAGATTTTTTTAGACATTCATTTCCTTTCTTGTTTGGGAAAGGCAGATATGTGTTGGGTTAAAACAATAATTAGGCTTGGCTGTTTATACAGGTGGGGAAATCACGTATAAAAGGAAAAGGAAGAATTAAGTCTCAAAATGACCTGGGAAGAAAAGAATTTTTTTTTTTTTCCTTTTTATTTTTTAGCTCCTTCTGGAGTAAACCTGCTGTTGAAATTGAGGTGCACCATGCTTTTCTAGTATCTCTCCTACTTTGTGTTTCTGTAATAGAGTGTTCAACAACATTGTGGCAGCTTCTCTTGCCTATGCAGTGCAGACAGTTCATTTCTTATGCCACTGAGATGTCATTGAGGCTCACATGAAAATTTCAAGAGGCAGATAAGACTAACTTGAAAAATAGCTAATAATTTGTCATAGCTCTACATGGAAATACTTAAAAATCTTTAGTTTGGGAGTTTTTGCTGGCTGAGTTTATGCCTAAGGCATAAGAATACAGCAGACCAATGTGTTATACTAAAAAATATACCAATGTATTATTTTTTGTAAGCACAAAACCTCATCTAAAGTTCCTTCCCCTGAGCACTGTGTGGACAAGACACAGCAGCACAAGAGAAGGTGCTCTGCAAGTCTGTCTGCAAGATTCTGTCTGCAGCTGAGCTGGGCAGAGAAGTTGCCTTATTGCTTTGTATAAAATCTACATGCCTTTTAAAACCAAGACTCTTTTGACAGGATCAGCTCAAGGAAATCAACTGTGTTCAGTGAAATGGGCAGATATCAGGACACCAAAACATCTGTGGTGTGGTGGGAGACTGGGGGATGGGGGGTGATGTGGGGAGGGGCAGGAATGGGAGGCCAATTCGATCAGACAGCAGAACAAAACCCATCTGACCCAGCCCAGTGCAAAGGGCATATTTAAATCAAGATCCCTCCTAAAACAGTGTGGCTGCAGTTTGATTTGCACAGTTTCTGGTTTTTTGCAGTTTTACAACCTTCCCTTGGTGGACCATGCCAGCACTTCTTTAATATTGTTTTTAGTCTCCTTTTTGGGTTCTTTATCCTTGATTGTATACCACACTATCAATAGATGCATATCACACAATTCTGCAAACACCAAAATTCAACAGACACCAAGGAGAGTGACCAGTTAATAATATTGAGATGATACAGAGCAGTAATTACGTGTAAAAACAACAAAAAAATTTTAAACAACTCCTATGTAACTAACCTTTGAAAGCCCCAAATTTTCTTTGCCTCTCAGATTTCCTTAATTTTTAAATAATTATCTAGACTCAAAACCTTTTCTAAAAACCAAGTGAGGCATTCTGGGGCTGAATTCTAAAACATGTTTCCTTTCTCACACACACAAACTACCAGTCTGTAAATTTATGTACAGAACTAAGGCAATCTGCTTTCTTTTGAATGTGATTAACACTTCTCCAATCGTGGAGACTCTTTTATTCTGGAAGATTTGAACTGTGTTTTCTGGAAATGTCCTTAAATTCTACATTGTGGAGAGGCAAATACCATAGGTAATTATTTTATGTTTCTTCAGCTAAGCTAGCAGAAGATATTCCTTTTTGTATTTCCATCAGTACAAACACTCCAGATAACTTGCATGACAACTACTGACCTTAAAAAGATAAAAGGAGCCATAAGGAATTGATTTGGAAGCATCAGTGTTCTTGGCTAAAGCAGAGTCATCTTCTGCAAGGACTGATTTGCAAAGCTTGGAACAGGTTGTTCTGTTTATTTGCTGACTTTTAGGTGGCAAATTAAGTATTACCAGTGATATAAGTACAAGCACAAGGTTACAGATTTCATTATCTGAAATAACCTTTTTCACCTCATCTTCTTTTTTTCCTCCTCCCTAGCAAACTTTCACAAAAACTGAATCTTGAGTATTTGACTGGAACGTAGTCAAAACATAAAACATAAGTCGTGTCTACAGCTTGGCACTAAAAACTTCTCTTAACTTTACACCCTCTAAAGCTCACTATCATGTAGCAGGTTCCATTTAACAAGGTGGTTTTATTTGGGAATATTCTTAACTGTTAGGAGAAAACCACGACAAATTGTGGAACCTACATTTGAGACTTGACTGCATTTTTGTTCCAATGAGTAACATTTGTCAGCAGCTGAATCCAGCACATGCTATTTCTGAGTCTCTTTTTCTGCAATTTGCAAATACAGTACATATTGTACCTTTGGTGGAAATAGAAGTAAAATATCTTTTTTCAACTTTCTAAAGATTTGTGTGTTTTGGAGTTAACATAACATCTGGAACTGGAACTAAAAATTGGAAACAATTCAGATCAGAAACAAGCATACCTTTGTCAAGCCTGTATTTGTTCAAGTCCTGGATAAAATTTGCAAGCCAAATTTTCCAAATTATATAGAACCACTATTTTATCCATTAAAAGTTTGGAGCCCTCATCACTGTGTAATCTACTATTATTGGCCAGACAGCTGTCTGCCAAACCAAGGAGGAATACTGAAAAAGAAAAAACAACAGAAAAGAACCTTGCTCCCATTGACATCCAGAATCTAAAAAGGGGACACTGCAGGGATTTTTCCATTCATGGATTCACCTGAACTGTTATTCCCAGAAAAAGTTATGTTTAGATGTTCAAGGAAGTCATCCTTTTGTCTGCATTCTTCTAAACGAGTTTATGCAGAAGTAGGACAAATCTTCAGTTTCCTCTGCAGTTTTAAAATTGTTGAGCATATCATGGGGGTGGGGGAAAATCCATGCCTATTGCATTTAGAATAACAACAGGAAAATTGTTGCCATATACTCTGCATCACAGAATGTGAAACATCCAAGTATATTTTTTTCCTGTCACATCCCCCAACCCTATTTTTAAGCACTGCCTTCTGCACTTACCCGTTTTGGCAAAGCCCAACAGCAGTATCGTGTAAGAGACTACTTCAGTGCCACTTCTGCTTATTCTAAAATCAGAAAATACCAGGAATCTCAATGGACAGGCTGTTTCCAACTTTTTTGGGTACAAGTAGAGTGCCATGTTAACTCTCACAAAGAAAACTATTGTGAGTCCTGTGTGGAATGTAGTGAACACTAGTTATGGAATTGGAGCGATTGTTGTTGAAGCTAATGGTATTGGGCAAAATGCAGGTCTGTACTTTAAAAAATCCTTAATGAAAATGTGAAACATCACTGACAAAGCAATGAACCTGCTGTTGAAGTGAATGTGCCTGTGATAAAAATCTCTATTTCTGTGATGATATCTTCCCAGTGACTTGCTGAGTGATTTGCCTCAGAACATGGTTGTCAGAGACTTCTGAACTGAGCTGGCAGAGGCAGGGGCACTATGGGCTTTTGCATGAGAAACACTATAAAGCAATACTCTTCTTCCTTCAGTGCAAGTAATTTTTAATTAAAGGTTACCCATACCATAAATTGTCTTGGCCCAGGGTTACAGACTGTAAATGCTTACAGCATCTTCCACTCTTAGGGGCAGCATAGACCAGAGCTTTGTACAGCTGGAGGAGGTGAGCATCCAGTGCAGTAGTCTGTGATGTGTCTGCAGAAGGTGCTTGGTACATCTTGAAATAGCAGGTGGTGTGTGGGAGCTGTAACACCTTCCTTGTGCCACACTGTTCTTAATTTAAGCCAGAGGAGGGTTGGAGCTGGCTGTGGTGCCAGTGGATCACCAATGTGTATGCCATGGGTCTCAGCTTTCCAATTCCTCTGTTTCAGCCATGTGTTGGACTCAAACCTCCTAAGGCAGACCTGTCCAGTACTGCTGCCTACTTGTTCTCAGAGAAGGGCAGTTTTCACCTTTTTTGTGGGGTTGCTGTCTTCATTTAGGGTGGGATTTTCAGTGTACCTTGGGAACTTTAACCGTTATCCTTGAAGTTTGATAGAAATTGTCAGTTTAAACTCCCTTGGAGTTCAGTGCAGGTTCTAATCTCCAACCAGCACCAAACTCAAGGAGAGTGCTCAGTTTAGCAACCATTTTCAAAGTACTGGTTTCCAGAACTCGTTGGTGGTGTCTGTCTGAAGCCAATTCCCTAATCCCCAATAGATGGTGTATTTGTGTTTAAGCTGTCACGTGCATTGTGGTTCCTGAATAGCAAATTGCAGCAGAAGCCTCAGAAGAACAAACAAGTGGTTAAGAACAGTATACTGCTTTTGGGAAAATCACATGTATATTTTAACCTCTGTAAAAAGCTTGGGTGACAACTTTCCTGAGGTTGAGAAGATGTGGGGACTCAGACTGCAGAGATTTTACCTGCTTAACATTAGCTAGTCAGGATTGCAAGAGGCTGCAATCCTCAAAACTGTTTGGCTGAACGCCAGTTGTGCATTGCACAGAGAGAGATTGCCAAGAACCAGTTTTGCAATAATGTTTAGAAATTTCCTCTAACAATACAGACCAAATAAAAATTGCTTTATGCTCTAGTGAATCATGTTCTGTAAACGTTTAAAGTGCTTGCAAGTCTTATCTGATGAGTATCTCGTCGTAAGTTGACGTGTCCCCAAATCACAGCTGATATTTTGGGGTTTGTTTAGCTTTTCAGTGGATCTTTAAATATGTTCTGTATGCTGCTTGGTGGTCCTTGTAGTGTTGTCAGCTCACATGGGCTTGGCTGTTGTCCTTTGAGCTGCTGAAGCTGTGTTAGAAGATGAAATATGCTGTCCTATGTAACCAGTTTCAGTGTTTGCTGCAGCAGTACTGAGAGAGCCACTGCCTGGTGCACCAGGAGAGGCATTTGTGTGCTGTGCTTAATGGGTGGTCTTGGGAAAAGAGAAAGTTTGAGAAACCCTCCTTTAAAATAATGTGTCCACATAACAGTGGTCTTGAACATGTGTAGTTTGTTCCAGGATCTGCAGAGATGGAAGTGCTCTGAAATACACACTGAATCCAGTAACTTGGCTTTTTTGACATGTGAATTTTTTTTTTTTTTACTTGAAATAGGTAATATAACTAGAAACAGGACAGAAGAATAATGAATAAGTTCAGAGAGTGTTGTTGGGGATTTTAAAAATATTTAATTGCAACCCAGCTAAATAGAACAAATCCTAAATTTCATAATTTGCCTAAAGCACCTTTGCCAGACTTCTTCAGAGCACACTCTTCAGAGAAACACTTTGGCATCTCTTGACCAAGGGAAATGAACTAATTTCGGCCAGTGGAGATGAAATGGTATATAATCAGTGCTATATTTTGTTGTTACTGCTAACATTATTATTTAAAAACTAGGCTGCCAAACAAAACCAGTGGTCTGAAGTAACTCTCATCCTCCTAAAACCCTGTCATTATTGTGTGTGTGGGAACCCTGTGCAATGCGAAAAATATAACAAGATCTTCAAAAGACTTGCTGCTTGTTTATTTAAAAAAGAAAACAAAAGTAGCTTGAAGTTTATTTGACAATATTTTAACATTACTATTTGATAAAGCTATGAAATCCATCTGTTTCAGGAGTGCAACAGAAACAGTGATGTGAGTTACTGGGAAGTTCAAAACTATTTTGTGTAAAACCTGGCATGAGCACAACCAATCCCAGACCCCTTTAATCAAGATTTTCAGTGAAGCACTAAGAAGAGTTCAGTTTACTGAGCTGCTGGGTTTTTTTTTTTTTTTTTTTTAAATTAGTTTTTGATTTCAAGACACATAAAAGAAACTCCTTTCTTGAGCAGGAATTAACTGTACAGAAACCACACCTGGGAAATGGCTATAAAACTACTATTAAAGCAGTTTTTGCACCTTTTGCAAGCACTTGTAGCTTCTGTGTGCTCCAGTATCTTCAGAGCATGTTCCTCTCTGCATTGTGTCTGCATTTTCTTCCCCATTAATGAAAACCACAAAGCCTAACTTGATCTAGTTTCTTCTGTGTGTCCTTTCTGCACTGGCTAAGAAATACTGAACTTCAGCCTATCATAAAAGTTTTTGCTGATTGGTCTGCTGTTTCACTGTATTTTTATCTCACAGTCTTCCCAGCTCCTCTTCTTGATGACAAGAACAAGCTTCATATGTTTTCTAAACCCACTTAAACCTTTTTTATATACTTTCTGTGGACCCTTTCCAGCTTGCTGCTGCTAAACCAGATGTCCTTTAAACTTGCATCATTTACTTACATAACCCACTTCCAAATATATTTGTGGCTGAAGCCATGTCACTTCTTGTAGGTGCATTAGTGGATGAAAAACCTTGCTTCTACTGTAGTCTGACAGTAAATAGACCTGAGCCCTGAGATCCTGTCTGTCTTCTGGTATTCTGTGGTGATACTCAAGTAATACTTAGCATATATAAACAAAAGTTTTACCAAATATGTTTTATGATATGAGATACTAGTGTGGAGTGGATTACTGCACAGTGGTGTATGCCTGATGTGACCATGTGAATAATTTAAAATATAGGCTGGTAAAGAGGAAGATTTGCAAAAATTGCCTTCTGTACATAATGTGTGTAATTGTATGATATTCTTAGTGGTCTCATCTTGAATTTCAGACCTTGATCCTAAGTAAAATCAGATAGAATGGAAATTAATCCTCATTATTTGATAACCAGAACACCTCATGATTTGGAAAGCAAAATTCCCATTAAATGGATTGAACAGCATGGTTAGAGGAATGGGATGTAATTTGAAGGAGTGTATTTTCCTCTTCAAGTAGAACTATAAACCAGCCATCACTGAGAGGACCAGCTCACAGAGAGAAGTCTTAGCCATTCAGGAATTAAAAGCTGAGTACATCTCACTGAGCCTTTTGTTGGAATATCTTCAAGTGCCTTACTTGAGCATGAGTGACTTTACTGCAGCCCTTTGAGATAATTAATAGCAGGAGGAAGGACATGTTTGTAGAAGGAGAAATGATTTTTGGAAATTGTTGGGCTGAGGTTCCTGCTCAAGTTCTTTGCTAAGGGGAAGAAATGTGTGGGAGTGAAACCAAGGAGTCCTGATTTTTTTTTTTCAGTCTTGTGCTCTAAAACTGCTACCACCTCCCTGTGTGTTGAAGCAGAATATTCTGTAATTTAGTTATTACACTGGGAATTCACTTTATTTTCAATACTGTGTTTTGAGGATGACAGCCATAGCCCTCTGTTCTTCAGAGGACTCTACCTGGCAAGCTGAAACTTAGGTTGAGTATGTAGGGTTAGTACAGGAAGATCAACGTTCAGTCTTTCCTTTTGACATTGGTTTCCCAGCACAGGAATGACATTGACATGCTGGAGAATCCAGAGGAGGGCACCAAGGTGATGAGAGGATGGAAAGGCAGTGAGAATTTGTGTTGTTCAACATGGAGAAAAGAAGGCTTTGAGTTGACCTAGTTGTACTTGAAGGGGCCTACAGGCAAGATGGAGAGAGGCTTTTTATGAGAACATGTATTGACAGGACAAAGAGGAATGGCTTCAGACTGAAAGAGAGTGGGTTTAGATGGGATATTAAGCAGAAGTTTCTATACTGTGAGAGTGATGAGACCTGCCACAGGTTGCCCAGAGAAGATGTGGGTGCCCTGTTGGTGTTCAAGGCCAGGCTGGATGGGGCTTTGAGTGACCTATTCAAGGGTCTCCCTGCCCATGGCAGGGGGAATGGGAAATAGGTGAACTTTAAGGTCTCTTCCAAACCAAAGCAGTCTGTGATTCTGTGACATCCGAGGTCTAAGCCTCCATATGCTCCAGAGAGTTAGAGCTGGACACTTTGAGGGATCACTTTGTGTTGTAAAAGTGGTTTCTCCAATTAATTTATGGCTGTTAGGACCCTACTTACACAGTCTTGTTTCTGCCCTGCAACTGTTTTTAAGTGTACAGAGCTGATGCATGCTAATTCCATATCCTGCCTAAAAGAGTTTCCATAATATGGTGCAGCCTTGGGTGCAAAAGTTTTGACATGTTTGTTTTTTTACCATCTTGCATGCCTGTGGTAGGGATGTGGGGGGGTTTTTTGCTCTTTGGTAATAAATGTTTTTGTGGTTTGGGACATTGACTGCTGCAAGAATTATGCTATTCTCTGTCCAGCTGTACAGATGGTTTAACCACAGAGGTCTCCATTGCAATTGTCCTGTTAAGGATTGAAATAATATTTAAAATATAAGTTGGTGCACATGCTGTAATTTTGGGTGGCTATTTTCACTTGTATGCTTATTAAAATGAGACCCTCATTTTATGTTGTGTGCCAGGTTCCCAAGATCCTCAGTTGCTTTTCTTAAAATCACAGTTAAACCCTTCCATGAACTTCAGCCTAGTTAACTGGTTTAGGAACTGGTAAGTTAGGCATTTCTCCAGTGCTATACATAGGATTTGTGTTTGTTCTGTGCTTCTGGTGCTTTCAAGGGTAGAAATCATGCATGTGCCTCAGTATTCTTGTGTCTTTCTATTTTGGCTTTAAGGAGAAGGAGGCAAAATGTCAACAAGTATGAAGCAGTAGTATACATTTATATAAAATAACAAGTTTTTTAAAACCCTTACTCAGCTTGTCTTAGAACTGTTGCAGCTTGGCAAAAAAACAAACTGATGACAAATGCACTGTTGATTATCATTCATGATCATCTTAGTCTTAATATGTATGTTGAGCCATGTCAAACTGGTTTTTAGAAAGTTGTTATTGAAACTAATAGTAAAGACCATATAGTGCATTTTTTAGTTGTTTGTTCCATGTCAATTTACTGGGGCTAATGGGGGGCCCCTGAAGCACTTAATAAAATTCAATGGGCACAATTTAAACAATGGAAGTTAATGACTGCATTCAGAAACTGGTACTGTTTATGGTGGTCAACTGAATAAATTACACAAAAGTGTACAAATCCTCCAGTCTTAAGTTATGTGTGCACAAAACAACTTTCCTGATGCAGGTGAAACAATTAAAATTTAGTAATTGGCCACAGACAAGGAATGAGCATTTAAAGGATCAAATGCAAAGCTGGAAATGGAACCCTTGCTTGATTCCTACCCTGCCTGATCAGGAGTGTTTCTATTTCTGCAGTTAATAGATTGATGAGCAGCTCTGTACAATAGGCTTCTGTGTAGATCGCTCACTACATTGTCAAGTCAAGGGTGTGTTTTCCAGTTAGCAGAAAACCACAGGAAAATTGGTGGGTTTTGCACAGAAATAATATGTCTTTCTAGAATGAAGTGGTTTTCATCAATTACTGCACAATCCAAGTAGGATTGTGGAATTGCTGCAGGAAGAAATACTGTAACTTTGTGTTCAGTTCAGGCTGCTATCTGTTTAGAGTTTATTTGAAAATTTGTTGGATTTCAGGTTCTTTTCTTGTTTTGTCCAAAGCTGTGGACTGTAGCCAGGTACAGATGTTTTAAATATTGCCTATTATGGAAAAAATATGGACTGTTCTAATTTTACTGAGAAAGAATACTTTTTTTTTGTGACAGCATTAAAATGTCGTTTCAATTGGGTGGTAATAGACTGGATATAAATAGTTTATCCTCCACATTCAGCATCCATCCTTTCACTGTTTATTCTTCTATTTTTTTCACAATAGAAACTGATGTTTCCCTTTTCAAGCAATTTGCTGTTGTCATGAGTATTGCTGATCAAAATAAAGCATAACACTCAGTGTTCCTTTGAGTCTCTTAACCTTCTAACCATGGAATAACTTCTCAAGGAAGGGATATTTCCTCCTGTGAAACAGATAAGCTGATTTGAAGGTTAATGGTAGTCAGTTATTGCTTCTTTTTTGGGTCTCCCCATCCCTCCCCTCAGAAACTCCTGTTAACTTGCCTTCCAGTTTGCCTTGTCAAGAATTGTGCAGTAAAGAATTACATGCATCAGGGATAACAATGTTCTGTGGGCCATCAAGCCCAGTTCAGGACTGAGGAGACAGCATGATTTGGAAGGAGATTGGTCTTCATTTTCTTGGAAATGAAGTTTTGGTTCTACTTTCATGTGGGATTCAAAATAAACTTGTATCATGTCCGGGTGGGATGACCTTGAATCTGTAGTATGGTTTATTGGTGGCACAGCAAATCAGGTGTTTTGTCAATGCCATTAGTTTTGATGCTTTTTGAGCTTTGTTTCTCATTCTTATGCCTTAAAAACCCTATTGGTTGTCATTTAGTAGAGTATTGAATTGCTAAACTGTTGAGTTTAGTAATTTTATGAAACTAAATATTATGCATCTATCTTTCTAGAAACACATTTGTTGTCTTGGTTGCCTCTTTCAGATTTGCTGCTTACTAACTTGGAAAGCTGAAAATTTGTGGGACATCTTGGAAATTGTATTTAGTGGAAGGTGCAGAGTTTTTACCAGAACTAACTTTGCCTGCTCGTGTGCCATCACATTCTGACCTGAAGTGATAAATACAAAGCAGTGATAAATATGAAATCAGAGCATTTAAGTACTCTTCTGGCTTTTGCTTTCTTTCTTTTATTTATATGAGAGACATGAGGTTTCTTCAGCAGCACTTCAGGCAAGAATTACTCTAGAGAAGCAGATCACTGTTTTTTGTTAGAGTTTTTGTCTTTTTCATGTTTGTTTGTTTTCCTAACCAGCATTGCTCTAAAAGGGCTCTGTAACCATTTTAAAAATAAAAATTGGAATAAAAAAATAGGCTAGTGGGGAGGAGCAGAGAAGTGAATATAGTTTTCAGAATCAGAGTTCTGCCTTCTCTTTTTGCCTTTTCCCAAAGGAAATGGAATACTTACTTGTTCTTAAAGGGGATAAAGCTGGCCATTTTCAATAACCAGTCAGTTTCCATGCAGTGTAGTGCAGTGAAGTTCTAACACAGCTGCAAGCAGGGCAGTGTGATTTCCCTGCTGGGTGCTCATGGCCAGCACAATGCAGCTGCACTTCAATCAGGACATTGTGAAGAGCAGAAGTGACAGAGAACACGGTGGTTAATGCGTTATCTGCCTGCTGCTGTCCCACTGTGTACAGCAGCAGGGAAGAAATGCCTTGAAAGGGATGGGGAGCTGGGATAATGTTGATACTGATTGGATTAGACATTTTTCATGTCTGATCTTTAGTTAAGAAGCTGTTGAGTTCTGCTATTGATTGGACTTGATATTTCAGGTTTGTTTTTCCTTTGTAGTAGCATTAATAATGCCTTCAGCATGGAAATGTCTAGATGAAAATCCATCTATTCATATTTCTCTAAACATGTTTTTGGGACAATATTTTTAAAAAAAAAAATTTATGTAGGCTTTTTGCAGCTTTGATCTTCAACTGGGTGTGGGGCTGGTTTTGTGAGGCAGTGTGCATAATTTGAGAATGTCTCTGCCCCAAAGGATTTGTGACTTAGAGCCTTCTAACATGAAACTTCCCAAATGTTCAAATTGTTTGATACAGTGCCACTTAAAACAGACGTGGCTATGGGGAACCAATGAGCTGCAGAGAAGAAAACAAGCACTTGGTGTTTTAGACTTCTTTTGTCTGTTTGCAATAACTAACCTGTCGGACTTTCCTGATAGTATTCCTAGTGTTCTTAAAGATGACTGAGAGAAGGACTTGGCAAGCCAGCAAAATCAAATAAGAGGGATACTGAGACTTCATTTCTTAACAAGTAACTCTCCTCAAGCTGTATAAACTTCTTGAGTTAAATATTGTAGAGAACAAAGATACTACATCTTCTGTCAAACACTAGTGATAACAATTGGTTCTCTTTGCTGTTCAAGACCTCACTAAAACCACCAGGTGATACAAATTACATCAGCATACTGTTCCTTCAAAAAGCAAAACAAAACAATCTCTTTCCTGACTTAAGGGGGGAAAAAAAAGACCATGGAGAACAATAATAAAAATTCTAAATTTTTATGCATGTTTTTGAGTTCATCTGAAATTGAGTTGTGTATTCTGACTGAGGTCCTTGGCCTGCCCATAAACATTTTACTGTTGTCAAGGATGTGCAGAGGCACACTCTCTCCAGTGAGAATGTAGCCAGAGCCAGAATTCATGAGCAGGGCAGTAACATCTGACAGGGATGCCAGCATTGCAGACCTGCAATTCAGACACTGTATAAACTGTCTTCTTTTTTAAAAAGTGCAGGAGGAATTGAATCTGAAAGACAATATGAAGAAGTAACTCATGTATTACATACAGTAACATGAATTTAGAGGTATTTATATGACAGGCTTGAACCATAGGAGATGTAATATATGCTGCTCTATTCTGTGTGTTGTTCCTTGAGTAGCAAATGGTTGGACCTGTGTTGACTGTGCATTGGGGGCAGCACATTGGATGAGATGGTTGCACATGGAGCTGGGAGTCAGCAGGTGACTGGTGTAGAGCTCCAGCAGCTACTGCTTGAGTTAAAAAAATTGGGTGAGGCTGGGGAAGCTGGGAAGCCTTTGTCCTTTTGCTCTCACTGCCTCTTTCAGCTAACAGCAGTCTTCACAAACACCCACAGCCCATGTCATTGTCTGCCTCCAAACTCTGCCTTGAATTTCTCTTGCTGTGGTGCAGGAGAGGAGACAGGAGTTCTGAAACTCTGTCACAGCTTTTGCTGTTTGGGAGGGTGCTTGATAGGAGCATTTCAGGGTGTTGTGTCTAGTGCTGTAAGCTTTCAGCCTGCTACTAAAAGGCATCAGAGCTTGCTTTCTGCATTTTGTTACTAATTCAGCTGGTTGAACCAAGCTTTTAAACCATGAAGATTTAATTTGTTCTATTTTGTCTGTTGTTAGAGCAACAGACAGAAGGTGTTATTGAAAGGTCTTGGTTTGAACTCCTAACTGTGTGGAAGTTGCTATTCACATCCCATAGATAAAGAATTGGGCCTGCTCTTCCATTTCTCTTTTACACCTTTGGCTGACATAGGGAAGAAAGAGGTTTTCAGATCCTGCGACGCTTCTGTACTCCCAGCCCTGCTGGTCTGGGAGGAGAAATGCTTCACTGCTGCACACACAGTCAGCTGTGGAACACCTGTGGGTGCCTGTAATGCTAACATGCTTTCCTTTTTTCCTTCTGTAGCATCTCCCTTCCTGCTGTTTGCCAACCGGCGGGACGTTCGGCTCGTGGATGCCGGCGGCACCAAGCTGGAGTCCACCGTGGTGGTCAGTGGCTTAGAGGACGCTGCTGCCGTCGACTTCCAGTACTCACAAGGCATTGTTTTCTGGACAGATGTGAGTGAAGAGGCCATCAAGCAAACTTACATTAACCAAACTGGGAATGTGGTGCAGAATGTCATCATTTCTGGTTTGGTTTCCCCGGACGGCCTGGCCTGTGATTGGATTGGGAAGAAACTTTATTGGACGGATTCAGAAACCAATAGGATAGAAGTAGCTAATCTCAATGGAACATCTAGAAAAGTCCTCTTCTGGCAAGACCTTGACCAGCCCAGGGCAATAGCTTTGGATCCGGCTCATGGGTAAATATTAATTTAGCTTAAATGCTTAAATGGATACGGTGGTGATTTATGTTGGGTTTTTTGTTCTGAAAAGAAAAGGAACACATAGTCTTTTGTTTCACTTTACATTTTCCCAAGGTATTTTTCTCAAGATCTGTAACTGAACATATGTTTGAGCTTAAATATTTTGTGGCAAGAAATGGCAGCCCAGACCTTGAGCCAAAAAGAAAAGTACAGCTGGTTCTTAGGTGCCAAGCCAAATATTCCACCAGTATAATTACCTGGCTTATCCTGTTGCACTTTGGAAAAGTAATTAATTTTCCAAGCATTTTATTATTATTACTATGATTTTCTCAGTCATCTTGTCTGGTAAGTTAACTTTGATTTTTATATGCGATGTCTATTTAATGTAGACAGCAACATGTGCAAGTCTGCATGCGTTGAACAGGAGTTCTCACTTGCTAGGGTATGGTAAACAAAATCAGGATATTTCTAAGTGATGATGTTGAATAATAATGTTTGTGCCAGCAAGGAAAGAATCCAGGTGAAACTGGATTCTCAGTGCTGTAAAGTGTCCATGTTAAGAAGTAGCAAGAGTGCAGGCTGCATGTGTCACTTCTAGTGAGTTTAAAAACACTTGTGTGTGTGTGTGGTTCCTCCCTCCCTCTTCAGTCCTCCCCAGGGTTTCACATGTGCTGTTTGCTGTCCCTGTGCACAAGCAGTGCTGGTGTTCTGTCCTTTGGGCCTGGCATTTATTGCAGTGGTGACTGAAGATGTGCTGTGCTAGATGGACCCTCGTGAAAATGAGGAAAGAGAAGTGAAGTGCATTTCTCTTGTGTGCACAGATCCACACAAGTGAGCTGGTTTGCCACTGATCTGCTGCCATTTTCACAATACCTTGTCAGAGATCACTTTATCTTCCTCCAAGGTATACATGCATAGGTAGGTTTCTCATCTGTAGGAAAATCTGGCATTAACTGATGTTTTCACTGAGTCTGCCCTCTTTGAAAAAGGATCCTGAGTTAATGCAAGGGCTTAGTATAAACTATAAAAATAAAGGATTTGGTGGTTATCCTGCTCTGTGAGATGGAATGTTTCTTGAGAAACTACCTGCTTCAAGTGTGCGAGAAGTGAAAATGGAAACTGGGCAACAGAGGGCAACTTAAGATTACCATGTCAGCACCTTACACAGGCTGGAACTTTGGTTGATTTTGCAGTGCTTCCTGTGTAAGTTTTCCCAGATGAATGTGAGGAGTTACAGGTACATTTATGATTAATACATAAAGGGCATGCAAAGGCTAAATGAAACTGTGTCTACCCAAAGAAACAAAATCCTTCGTTTTGTTGACACATCAAATGCTGGAGCTGCCTGTGTCCTTTAGATAATAGAAAGGTGCAGCCATTACCAATAAAAGGGGAAGTGGAGTGACTTTGTTGGGCCAAAGGACTTTTCCAGAGAGGTCCTTATCCTCTTAATCCTGCCTTCCTTACAGATGCCCTTAGGTGAAAGGAATTCTCCCCACAGCAAAATGTTGTATAGAGGTGTTTTAAATAAATTAACAGGAATCTTTTTGTATCCTGACAGCAAGTAATCTATGCAGAATTAATTAGTGTTGATTAATTAGATACAGAGTTCAGTAGTAAATTTCAAGAGAGAATATGATGTTAAATTGAATATTTCATGGTAAGGTGGATTGCAGAGTGGTATACCACTATGCATGAAATGCCAGTGCCAAGTTTACTTCTTGTAAGTGGATGCAGTTCCTTGCCTTTTGACTGACTCTTTAAGTGTTGAATCTAAGACTGGTTTGCCTGAAAAACTAATATATCAAACTTAAAAGAAAATTTAATAAATCAGACATCATGTGTATTTGTGGAATAAAGCTTTCAGGTTTGCTTTTACAACCACTTCTTTTCACCTGGTAGTTCTGAAATACTTCCTAGGTGCATCTGTGAAATAGTGATCATGACATTTTATTTTGGCCCAGCAGACTCTGGGGTTGAGCTCCCATAGAACAGTATGTTCCTTGTTCCAGGTATTCTCAAGGGAAGAAAAGTGGGTGACAGTAGAAGAAAACAACCATTTAATGCCTTTTTATTTGTCTTTTTGTTAGTAAGTTTTTGGAATCACATGGCTAATAGGTTTCCTACAACTGTCAGAACAGTAGTAGATCAGAGCCCCTGAGTAAGTTTGTGGGGTTTTTTTCTGGATCATGAAATCTGATAAAGCTCAGACTAGGAGGATTCTTAAAACTGGTTGAGGCAATCTGTCAATGGCTAGTTATTTGCTTTCAGTTTGGAAGGATTTCCATTCCACAGATGTGATTTTGTCCTTTTAGCAGCTTCTACTAGAGAAGTGTGGGTGGGAAGCTTAGAAAATGGGGAAGAAAACTCCATTAGTCAACTTCAGTTTCCAGAAGCAAAATGGGACAAATAAGCAGTTTGCAAATGCTTAGCTGATACTGTTAGTACCCAAACACGGGTTTGTCTAGAATGCTCAAAGTAAAACAAATCTTAATTTTTCTCTCTTGAGAAAATGACATGTTGTTGTGCAGAATGGTGACACCTTCTCTTGTCTTTTGGCTTTAGTAAGGCAGAGGTGGATGGAGAACTGTGTGTTATGGTGTTTGCAGCAGGGTGTTAAGCCCAGAGTGATGTTTGAGTGATAAGTAGATTTTATTTCATTTTGAGTGCAATTCTTCAAGACATAGACTGGTTTGAGAGAATAGAGAAAAACATACTGAATATACAGTCATCATCTCTCAGGAACATCCAAAGTGCAATGACCAGGCCTTAGGACATGGGAGAGGGGCTGAGTTGACTTCTGGAGTTTCCTTTTGAAGCCTGTTCTTCTGTGATTACCAACTGACATTCACGAGTATGATTGTTCACATATTCTAAAGGGCTTCCTAAGTAGTAAGTCAGATCTTTGTGGTGTAGTGACATTTTTAAAGAGAGTTGCATCTTTTGCACACTCAGCCTATCTTCCTTCTTTAAAGGCAGTTATTATCTCAAGGTTATGACTGAGAAAGAGATTCCTCTCCCCTAACGATCATTCAGTGCATTCCTAAAATTTCATTTTTTTAAGGCAAGCTGTGAGACACTCAAAGCTTATGTGGGGTTCTCTCTTCTTCTCAGAGCTAATGAAAATCATTAATTGTACAGGATCTTCTGATACTCTGAAAGTGTATCATAATTAATATGTAATGTCATTCTTTCCAATACACATTAAAACTTTCTTGCTGGACCCACTGTATATTCTAGGTATTAAAGGAAGCAGAATATGTGATAATCCAGTTATTCTTCCCTGAAATGAAGGATAAACTAAGAAGACAGAGGAGAGTGCAAAACATTTTTCTGCAAATTTGCTGATGCTTTGTTTTTAACATTTCAATCCCATTCCTGCTCTAGATTATGTTAAACTGACTTTATATAATGGAGGAATTAAGCTAAAATTCTTGGTATTGTTTTGTAGAACATTAGCATTTAGGTATATTCTTGATACGTAGACTGCTGATGGGGGATTCAATAGTGTTGGTGTTATTAATGCTTAGTTTACAGCCATTGCATAAGTATTTACATGTTTTCAGGATAGCAACTTCTAACAAAGCTGAGTTTATTGTATGTAAAGATTTTACTCAAGCCCAGCTAAAAGAGGTAGCTCAAATTCCCTGCAATGCAGTGCAGAGAACTTAAGTGTCATGAATGTTGTCTGAAGAAGGAGGAATGTATTTGAAAAACAGGTTTTTATCACATGTCATGGCAAGCAAACTTCAGTTTCCTGAAAAGAAATCTTCAAAAGAATGCATGAATGAGTAGCCAAAACAAATTATTTAATTCTCAGTCCTGTAGCGAAGGTCTTAGATCTGAACACCCTAGAATGTGTGTTGACAAGGGTCGTTAAATCTATGATATAAAACTCTCAAGGCTTGCTACCTTCTCCATGTAACACAAAGCTCTGATTCTGAGGATCTAGCATATCCATAATCCTCATACCTGAATTTCACGAAGTGCTTAATGAAGTAGTTGGTTCACATTATTAAAGTCTACAATGTATTAGAGGTATTTACTTTGGTTAATATAAATCTTGAATTTGTTCCTGCATGTGTGATGGCTGCTGTGTTGCCTTCTGGAGTGAGCTTCCTGTCCAAGTTCAGGCTGTATTTTCTGCAGCTTGGCTCACTCAGCAGACAATAATGCTTGAGAAATTTCTGCCCCCTCTGTCTGCTGAAGCACAAAGAGCTCAGTGAGACATCTGTGAAATGTCTGTGAAATGATTATTTTAAGGAAAGATAAAAATTGCTTGCCTTAAGAAAAGATGTGCTGTCTTGTGGGTATAACCACAGTCACTGCTTGGTGTAGTCACTGGGCTTGTTGAATGTGCCATACCTGAGCTGGCCTGCTACCTTTGGTGGGATCTGTAGAAATGGTGTTTGTGAAAGAGGAGAATAAGGACCTTTGAACTGGTTTGACTGACTGAAGGAAAGCTGCAAACTGCTGTCTGCATTTCCTTCCTCATTTTAATTCTTAAAAAGTCTTGCATGGCATGGTGTGAGGCCGTTGGACAGAGACAGTGCTGGTGCCAGTGGACCACCACGGAAGCTGACTTCATTTATGGAGCAATCTTCCCCTTTTGGAATAGCAAAGCTTCAGGGGAAGGAAGTAAGATGCAAATTAGAATGCAGCAATAAGAAAAAAACCCAAACTACTAAGTACTAAAAATAAATAATCTGTTTTGGCATTCTGCAGAATGGCTATTAGTTTAGAGATTAAAACAAGTTTAATCATGTCTGAAGAGCATTAAGGGAGCGTGTGCCATAGCCTAGCTTAGCCATTGCCTCAGGTTGCTTATGGCAAATTAGCCAAAGTCTGCAAGCAGTGGCTGTCATTGACTTGAAGTATATTTGGCACCAAAGAAAGGATTAGATGATGAATGCACCAAATGGGATATTAAGAAATGGATATAGAAGGGACAGCTATCACAATTAGAAAGCTTTCAGTTCCGAGCCTAAAACTAAAAGCCTCAGACATGCCTAGTTGTTAATCCAGTGTTTCCTCAGTGTCACAGCAAAGCCAAGAGCCAGACCTGGAGCTGTTCTCACTCACAGTTGTGTTTATATCAGCACTTCAAACTGCAGAGGTGTTTAGTGATGATTCACCAGGATGGTCCCACACAGCAGCATGGCAGGTACTAAAGGTTAAGCATGTTGGCTTGCTGTGTAAAATTATTTGGATCTGTATGAGCTGCAGTCTGAGACTCAGCTGAGGCTTTTGATACAAAAAAGCGTGAATGATGACATCTTTTAAGCAGTGTAACTTCTGGCCTTAATCTCCTTTGGATTAGTTGAGAGGAGAGGGAATACTGAAGGAAAGCTTCCGACTGTTGCAAGTGGTGGAGAAGAAAAGCAAGAAACATCCTCTGAGTAAAGACTGTGCTTTTCAGAAACCCTAACTCGTGGCTGCTTGGTTAAAATGCAGAAGATGCCCAGGTTTTGAGTGAAACATGCTTATTGGTGCCTGAAAGCTAGAGATTAGTTTATATCCTGTGTGCTTCTAGTTAGTAATTAATTGCAAGTATACAATTATTTTGAAGCTTTTGGTTAGTTATTTGAAACTCTGTAATATATGAGTAGCACAATTATTATCTTAAAATGAAAGAAAAGTACTCAACTGTAAAATTGGTTCACAGTCATATCCAATGTCTTGGTGTGGCTGTAATTTCTGGGCTTGGAAAGCTTTTGATATGTGTCTCCAAATAGCTGCAAATAGTCTCATGCATAAGAAACTTGAGGTTTTTGTGGGAATTGTTACTTAGTCTAATTTTCAGATGATTGTCCTTGATGGTGACAGTCTTTCTTTAAATGGTTCATTAATCTCCTCTGCTTATTTCTCCCTTTTCCTGCTCATAGCTATGACTAAAGGGCATATATTGTTCAAAGACCTTTTGCTTCATTTGAGAGCACCTCTGTTCAGAGGTGATGGAAAAGAAGTGATTTGCTTCTCCCCTACTTCCCAAAACTGTGTGGGAAAGAGGTGGAAACCTGTAGATTTCCTGAAAAACTCCACTGAACTCCTCCCCTGCTTGCACTTTTCTTTTGCCACAGATTCTTTGATTCCTCCTATCCTGAGTCCTGGAGACTGATACTTCTTTGCCCTGTACACATTTAATCTTAATAAGTTTGGGAATTGTATTCTTATCTTCTAAATTTCTACACCATTTCTTGAGGGAACAGAAGCAGCAACAGGATGGCTTTAGTTGTCAGAGTGCCACTGTGTGTTGCAGTGGTTTCTGGGTGAAATCAGGAATCCTCTGGGACCAAGGAGGTGATGGAAGCTCTCTCATTAGATTACTTAATTGGGTGCATTTTTTATGTGAAGATCTTAGCATATACATACAACATGTTGGTCTGGCTGGATTGACACTGTTCTGTTTGTCATGAATGAGTTGCTTTGGTTTAACTCAAACATATTTCTGATTTTTTTTTCATGTAAAGTTAAGCATTAGTATAAACTGAAGTAAGATTTTTTCCATGTAACCTGCTGAGGATGTTCTCAGGGTTTTGTTTGTTATTGTGTTTGAAATTACAAAGGTGCAAATGAAATGCTGAAGTTGCATGCTTTGACAAATTCCTGTCTGTATTGGAGTGTACCTTTCCCTAAACATTGAGTTAAAGCACATCAGCACAGTGAAACATAAAATGTGTTGGTTTGAGCAAAATGTTTAAGAGCAGTTGTGAGACCTGTGGATAAGAGAGCACCAGCAGCTGACTTACACCCTTGGATTGCCATTGTTCGATGCATTTGATGCATCCCATCTTCCAATAAGTCAGTACAATGTGTACATACAATTTTTTGACTGTCCCAATATGTTTTAATTCAGTGTTTCCTTATGGAGAGAGGAAGAAATCTAGGTTTCCTAGATTTCATTCCTTCTGATGGATGCTGCCATCAGAGGAACTTTGCTCTCTGCTCAGTGCTGGTGAAATGCCCCTTGAAGTGCTGTGCCCAGTTCTGGGCTCCTCAGCATGGACATGCTGGTGTGAGCCCATCAAAGGGCCACAGGGATCATTAAGGGCATCTCATCTCTGTGTGTTTTAAAAGAATAAATCAGAACAAAAGACATTGTAGGAAAACTAGTGGAGAAGGCTGGTTCTCAAGGGTTTTGTTTGCTTTGTACACATTTTTGAATACAATGTGATTAGTTGTAATGATTACCTGCTGTGGCATATTTTTGGATTTGATGTAATGATTTTGTCAAGAACATCCAGGTCTCAAAATTCAGTGCTTGAAAAAAGAAAAATAAAAGGTAATTCGAGTAAGCAATTTGCAGCTTAATGCTATGCGAGATAGACTTTCTTTTCTTCTGTAAACAGTTGAGGTATTTAATTTCACAGTGGAGTTTTTGTAGTTTTAAAGGTAGGATGGGGGAAGTAAGTTTTAAATGTGCAGGAATCTAAACTTCATAGCAATTTCCTGTAAACTCCTGTTTTGTGCCGTGGGCTTGTATAAGTTTGAGAGCATTGTTGAAATTGGAGAAGTTTGTACTGATTTATATCATCTGTACTACTGGCCCCTTTTGTGTAAGCAGGTTATGTAAGGTTTGGCAACTGTACTGCATTTTGGGAGATGGAAAAAGTGTTTGGGCAATGTTGGCTGCTTTTTATTATGTCTGTGATACCTTCCAGCTCAGATGGCTGATCAGCTGCTCTTGGAGGGCACAGCTCTGATTTCTAATCTTTGTGAAAATGATGACAAGAGGCATGAAGCACCAGGAAATAAGAAATGACCTGCAGCTTTAAAACTGAGGGGAAATATGGTCTTCATCCTGGTTTTGCTCCTGCACCTGGAATTTTAAAATGAGTTTAACAGGGGAAAGAAAACAAACCAATCAAACAAAAGAACCCACCCAAAACCAAAGCCAACAAAAAAACCCACTGGGGTGCAGTTTGCCAACTTTGAAATCTGTTTTTGCAAGGTGGTTTTCAGTCCCATTCTTCTGATAGGAGGGAAGCACCATTTAAGCCCTGATTCAGTGTGGTGATTTATATGCCAAAACCCAGTGACTTGTTGACTGCAGTTGAAATGCATTTAATCAAGTTCTGACTAGAAAGCCTGGTTGTGAAGCTTGCAGCTACTGTGCTTACACATAGAGCAGTAACTGAATTTTATTTACTCTCTTGGTTCTGGTGCTTCTGGCTACTGGAGTGGATGGACTGTTGGTGGCTTGGTGCTCAGGAGGAAATATACATTTACATCATAGCTTTGGTGGAGCTTTGGGTTTTGTCTGCTGTCATTTCTGTGGTGTAGCAAAGTGCAGTTCAGTTTAGGGACAGAATTGGTGCAAGTGCTCTGAAATTATTGTTTGATGTTAGTCTCTTTCTCACCCTGCTCCTCCTCCTTCCTTTCTGCCTTGAAAGTCTGGAGTTAAGGTTTAAAACTAGTGATGGGTAGAAGACACTTAATAATCTGTGAAGAACTAGATAAAATAACCAACAAGTTTGTCCAAGGTTTGCTTTTTGTTTAGAGCTTCTGTAGTGCTGCTTGGTTTCTTCTTTTTTTTTTCTTTTTTTTTTTTTTTTTTAAAGACTATTGATTTGTGATAGCTGCTTAGCAGTGAATTTTGCTCACAAGGGCTTTTTTCCCTCTCATTAGCTCTTCAGGAATTCATGTTTTCATTTTCTTTTACAGCCTCAGTGCTGTTAGACTTTTATTGACCTGTTGCAATGCAAGCAGGATGTAAAACTCCTCGGATGCCAGATCTCAGTCCCAAAATGTGATCGAACTAATGTGTACAGAGATACTGGTTTTGATATTTTTAGTTTCTTACAATTGTTATGGTGTGCTCTGGCCCTGGGGTATTTAAAACGCTGTAATTTACATTTAAAAACACCACCACCACCAAGAAAATCAACCAAACAAAAAACTACCCAAATGCTTGCCTTAGGCTCTTCATTGTTATTCAGTGTGCATCTTTTCAGCTGGCTGCAAAAACTGGGAGGCATAATAGCACAGGTAGTAGCAGACTGAGATTCTTTGCTTAGCCTACTTATTTTTCTGAAATGTTATCTGGCCAAAATACTGTTTTTTGGTTTTTGGGGTTTTTTTTAATGGTGACATGAAAACGATAGGGATTGTTAATATACTGGACATGTAGAAAATAGGTTATATTTGAAAAACAAAAAAACAAGTCCTGAACCATAATTTGTCCCAGAAACATTGATGATGTCTTGACTGTTTGAAGGTTCTTGGTGTTTTTTTTTTTATTGAGGTCTATAAGAGATGTGGACTCTTGATCATTCTTTAAAAAATAAATTTAGAAAGTATTTTTTTCCCTACAGAAATAATGTGTCAGTTCAAGCTCCTGAATTAAGGTTAATTTAAATCAGGATGAATCAAATCAGTTCCTACATATAAACTGTTAAAGCATGCAGACTGATTTCTTTCTCTGAGAAGCCACTTGGAGCTTTTCCCCCTCCAAAAGCTCCAATCAAAAGTGTCTGCTCTTTGTGTAAGAATTGATCCTGTAAACTGGAGGCATTTGGAAGATGAAAGCTGTAAGGCCTAATGATTACTTCAGGACATTACTAAAGTCTTTAATTTCTCCACTGTTTTTCCTGTATTGCTCTTTCTCTGATGAACCAACTTTTGCAAGCAGATTTCATTACTTTTGACAGGAGACTAATATTTTTAATCAGATCCATGGTTTATTGCCTTTCTCTTCATCACAAATCATACCAAGGAAGCTTTCCTGCTGCCCCAAATTTTTCTCTTACTACTATTCCAGTTAAGTTTGCAGTGCTGGGCTTCTGTCATTCTTTCCATAATAACCATGGATGTTTCTTCTCTCTGTGCAAAAACATTTCTGTCTTCAGGTAACTCTGTGTTCAGCCAGGACATTGTATTTTTGACTTGGTTTGAACTACCTTTGTCACTCAAAATAGAGGAGGGCCACAAAAAGGAAAACTTGACACTTTGTACATTCTTGAAAATCCCTCACATGAAGTTAAAATATGACATTTTATGGCCTGTTAGTCTCTCATGTCCAGTGCTGTGTTGTCAAAATAAAAAAGTGTCAAAAGAGCCTAGATGTTGGGGTGGAAGAGGAGGGATGGAAAGGACTGCCCTAGCTTATTGCTGAGTCAAAGGTGAGTGACTTGCCATGGGGGAGTTGATGAGAAGTGCCTCATTCTCTGATTTCACAGGCGGCTTCAGCTGGCTGGTTACTGCCCTTATTGCTCCTTCTTTAAGCACCACTGCTGCAGGAGCATTGGTAAGACTGATTGTTTGCTAAGGGAACTGAAAGGTTTTGGGTTTTCTCATTTTGTTCCCTTGTAGAGTGCTAATGTCACCACCAGGGAAGAAGTGCTCCATTTGGCAGTGGTATGGTTTTAAATGGGCTCACTTAGACCAGAGATCACTCCTGCTGTAGGAGCAGCTTCTTATATTGATTTCCAAACTCCCAATTCAGGGTCTTAATGTTCTGAGAGATCCCCAAACCAGAGCAAATTTCCTAGAATTCATGGCAATTCATTACCTGATGCCTGATGAAATGACAAAAACCTCTTTGAAAAAGGAGGCAAAAATTGTATTTGCCATTGCGTGGCTTGGGGTGTGCTCCTGTGATGGACCATGGGGATTCTGTGGCTCCTGTGATGGACCATGGGGATTCTGTGGAGCACACAGAGAAAAGGAAACCTTTTCCTCTTTAGGTGTTTGATTACTGCAGAGACTCTGTGTACTCTGAAAAGTTCATTGACAAGATCAGCTTTATGATGCTTGAGGGATTGCAGAGACACCTTGTAGTCAGGACAAGGTGGTGACAAGGTATGCTGCTTTAAAAAAGTCCAGCTGAGAGAGAAGTGCTTTGAAAGAAGGCTGCCTGCTTTCAGATTGTTCTCCATGTTATCTAAGTGCATCTTCATCCTGCTAACCCTTCCTTTGTGGTGCAGTTACTTTGCTAATACCATGTAGTATTAAACCTTTGAATAACATTGAGCTTGGTGCCTGCTAATGAGCTAAAATGTAGAGATACAATTTCCCTTTAAGTTTGTATGTGAATTTGAAAGAACTACTTTTGTACAGCACTCGCTGTGAGGCCAAGGGTAAACACACATCACCTATGAAATTAAATAACACTATTTTTGGGAAGAGGCCCTTGAGCTGGAGCTCCTCTAATATTATAGAAAAGCCATGAGGGCCCTTTGGTTTACAGTTTGGTTTTTTTTTCCTTCATCTGAATGCATTTAGAGTACAGGCTGAAATTTTAATGGAAAGCTTGAGGAGAGGAATTTTGTTCCATGATAATTTAGAGGGTGTTTTTTCATCCCTTTAACCTGCTTTAAAGGTTTAATAGGACTTAGCTAGTTTTGTCTCCTTTGTTTTTTCTTTTAGGTAACTTTCATGGGATTTTTCATTTTGGTCTAATCTCCTTTTTAGTCTGCACTTACACATTTCAATAGCCACATGATATGGCCCAAAGTCACTTCTAATAGCCATGTTTTTCTTCATTCAGAAGTCTATCTTTTGTCTGCTTTATTTCTGTAGAGTTGGATACAGATGGTGCAAGCTAGTGCAGATGAGCTGGATCAGACAACTGATTTGACCTGAAAAATGAATATTTGGCCATATCAGTTTCACAGTGTGATTCAGCAGTTGGCTGTGCAGACAGGTTTTTTGTGTCTGCTTTTCTCTGTCTTTAGTTGTTTGTCAATAGCTGCTTCCCCACACAGTCCAAGCTGCCACAAATTACAGCCTGACTTGTTAAGGAAAACCAAAATGAGTGGCAATTTACATTCATAGGTTGTCCTGTGAACTGGGGCAGCTCTCAGCTCCTGCTGCTGCTTTTTTCAGGAGCAGTCAGCCTATCCTGGTTGCTGGAGCTGAAGGCATCTGGGGACATGATTGTGCCTCAGCCACTCTAACTGAGCTATCAGAAACCTGAGGACTCACCTGTGTGGAAGTTTTTTATTTCAACTAGAAATCTTGTTTGACCCTCACAGGTGTATGTGTACTGTGATACAAGTGAGCAATTTCTGTTTGTCTGCCTCTGTATGGTTATCTGTAGTCCCCTCTTTGGTGGGGTAAACTGCTTATGATTATATATGCTGCTATGTAGGTGCTGTGACTGCCCTGGAACTGGAGATCTGCCTATTTTGGGGTGGAGGGTGCACCTCAGAGATCAGAGCACTCTAAGGTTAAGTGTGTTGGGAGGGACATTTGCTGGTGATAACTCTAGAGCTGCCTGTTCCTCCTTGGCTGAAATGATGGCCCCAGCTCCAGAGCCTCTGCAGTTTGCAGGAGGATCTTGCACTGCAGAGGGGAGACCACCCTGCAGGGAAACATGACAGCAATCACAAATGTAGTCCCTACATCATCCCTGAAGTGGACAGCATTCTTTCTCATAAAATAAAGCATGAGGCTTTTTTTGTGTAAGTGTGTTTTCACAGTCCACATTCATTTACTTTCTTCCTGGTTCCTACTGTGATTGCATAGCAAGTGCTGTCTTCTTCAGGGGAGCTAAGGGTGTGGGACAATCCAGTGATGAAACATCTGGCTAGTCCTTGTGCAGGACTGAGTAGATGTCTCTCTACCATGCATTCCTGGAGCTCCAGTGTTAGGAGGACTTAGCTCAGTGCTTGCCCAGCTGGTGCCCTTCTGGTGCTGCTGTGGATCTGTTTGGGGAGCCTGGGGAGGTGATGGGTCCAGTCACGGGTACCTGGGTATGTTTGAGAGCTCCCTCAGGGCAGAGGCTTTCTCACACAGACCCTGCCCCACATGGCTGTAATGGCATTGGGAAAGCTGCATTATTTCTCTGACCAGCCTGAGGCAGCTGTGCTGCTTGTTTGTGCTGTGTTTGCATGTCAGACTTGCAAGCTGGATTATGTGATGCTGGGTAATGTTTACCAGCTGTGAACTGGCTGTCCTCTCCTCACCAGACCACTGCTCTGTCACCGTACAATCTCAACTTCTCATGTGGATTTTGTGTGATTTGCCACACTTTGATCTGGTCCTTTCCAATTGGTACATGCTGTTAATGTCTACTGAGGCTACTTAAATTGCCCATAGGTAGACTGACAGGGAAACTGGGACATGGATGGGAATGGGGAAAAAAAATCCAGAAATGTAATGTCTAAGTCTTCATGGATTCATGATTTTTTAAAATTTCTTTTATTTTTGACAGAAGCAAATTTCAGAACAATTGATTTTATTCTTTTCTTTCCTTATGGATTTGCAAAAGGAGATTAAGCTGGATCATTGCCTGCTTGGATAGATAATTAGTTGCTTCACAATGAGATCTAGGATATTAACTTGTAGTAACTGACCACACAAGGATGGTACTCAGTTGTAAATATTTGTAACAATCAGGTACTGCTCAGCATTGGAAGAGAATGGTAAATACGTTGCACAGAGGCAAAGCTTGTGAGATGATTTCTTGAAGGACTTGTGTCCTGTGGGCCTGGGTTTTCATTTACTTAATAAATGTGTTAAAGTTTTATGAGTAAACACTGGTGTCTATACCCTGCTGCACGCATGAACCATTACAGGCTTTGCAGAGCTGCTGTCCCAGCACGTGCAGTGGCTTCAGCTGTGTGTGTGTCTCTTTCAGGTACATGTACTGGACAGACTGGGGTGAAACGCCCCGGATAGAGCGGGCAGGGATGGACAGCAGCATGCGCAAGATTATTGTCGATTCCGATATCTATTGGCCAAATGGACTCACCATAGACCTCGACGAGCAGAAACTTTACTGGGCTGATGCAAAACTGAGTTTCATTCATAGGGCAAATCTGGATGGTTCCTTTAGGTAAGCTTCCTTTGGTCTATAATAAGATATAAGTTATTTCTCACTTTCTGTGTTCATTTTAAAATGAGACTTTCTTTTTTTCCCAGTAGTCTAGAATATTGCAAGTACCTTATTGTTTATTTTTTTAAATGCAGTTCTTAATAGCCTTGCAAAAAGTAATCTCACATACTATAAAACTCGTTTTATGAGTAAGACTGTTTGTATCAGTGTTTCACTATAGACTGTTCACAGCCTTCTTGTACAGCAGGATTCTTCTTTTTTAGACTCCTACTTGTCTTGAAAATAGTTGCAGATGCTTATTTTTGACCTTAGACAAGATAACATTTAACTTGTGACTGGGATTTTAACAGTATTGTTAATGTTGTTTTTTTTACCAACAAGAAATACATGTTGAGACACACTTGTCCATGGCCCCATCCAGAGATGTCCTTTATGTCATGCCTGTTAATTAACCAATCTTGGGTTGTATCAGACAACAAGCAGATAGGAAGCAGATTTTCCTAAAGCTTCCTGGAGGGCACAGTGTGGAAGTTTTTTGGGTGCTGCTATTAAGTTTTGGCTTTTGTAGACATGGAGAAGTGACACTTCAGGCAGGGCAGATTTGAGATTGCATCTTCAATTCTGTGCAGTGTTCAATGGGCAGGGTGTGTTGGTCCTGAAGGGTGAGTGTCATGTGCAGTAAAATGTCCTGCCAAAGTAATCTCTGCATTGTTGTCTGGCTTTGGTCTTCAGGTGGTTTCAAATGACATTTTCATTTTCATGATTTCATAACATTTTAAATGCCTGTGTCAATAAAATTGTTTTGCCTTGCTGAAAAGTTGGAGGAGCTCTATTTTACGCATTTCTGTGTAATAGAATAATATGCCTTCCCCAAAAACAACATTTTCCATGGTGTTTTTCATTTTTTTATACTGAGATGCATTCTATGCCTGTTTTTCACAGTCATAAAAGAGCAATAGCAATATTGACATCCTTTATAAAACGTTCTGAAGTTCCTTTGAGAGCAGTATGTAAAGAGCTGGATAATGGTGGCATTGTAGTAAGTGACAAGTATTGACTGACAGTCTGAAGTAGAGACAAGGAAAAAGGCCTTTGTGGAAGGCAGTGGTAGCTCCAAGTCTGGCTGCAGGTTTGTAGACAGGGAGAAAGATTTTCATATAATTCAGCATGAATATGTTTGTCTGATTTGGGGGTGAGTGGCAGAGTTTGAGGTTTCCAGGCTGTTTCTGTGGTTTTCATGCACATAGAAATTGTACAGACTTTACTTGCATGTGTGTGTAAATCTTGAAGTTGTAATTGGCAAGTAAAATCTATTCTGCTCATTTTATGGTAGAGAAAGGCCACCTGAAAGGGAGCAAGACTTTGAGTAAACTAATTCCAGCAGTCTGTCAAGATTACTTCGTGGTAGATCAATGCCCCACTCTCAAACAGATTTCTGTTGAACCATAAATCAAATAGTATTTTAGGAAAAAATAATGTGTTTTGCATTAAGAAAAAAAATGGCTCTTGCATATTTTACTCAGCTGCTAGAGCATGTAAATACACTCTTGAGGTCAGATATCCCTGTACAGGGTGCATTCTGGAAGTTCCTGATGTCTGACTGCACCTGAACTTTTAGGTATTGTCCAACATAATAATTCCTAAAGTGTTACAGATATTGATAAAATGCCATGAAATTTGATTGTAATCATAACTCCTTTTAAAGGAAATTTTTATTTATTCCCTTTTCCGTTCCATTGATCCATGTTGAAACAGACATCTGTGAAGTTGAGACTTTTGGATTCTGGTATTAAGATGTACTTCAGTAAGGGGCCAGACTCAATAGTAACTTTAGAAGTGGTTTCTGTTCCTTAAACATGGAGCAAACAGGTTTCACTCATACATGACAATAAAGAAATCTGTGATGTTTCAAATGTTTCCACCCCTCCCATCCCAGAATCCATTCAGGATTACCTCAAGATTCAAATTAAAAAAAAAAAATTTCATTCTCTGTGGTGGATTAATGTTACTGGAGCAATCTGCCTCTTAGCAAGCTTTAATTTGCAACCACATTTTCTGGAACTATTTCAAGGGATGTAATTACAGGAGAAAGGGAGACTTGATATCTAAGAATGATGGAAATAGGGGCAATACATAGTGGAAAACAGCTGTTAGGATATTGGGATACAGCCACTGCTGTTATTGGTTAAGAGGAAAGAGCAATGGTGAGAGTGGAAAGAGAAAGTGAAATTAGTATTTGTATTTATTCTGTTGTGTTTTATGGTAAGAAGCAGTGGTAATTAGGCAGAATTTTTAGAACAGTTTCAATTTTATCTCTAGAAGAGAAAGACCATTAATAATATCATTTTCTCATGTATATGTCAGTACTTGTGTGCATGTGTCAATTTGTTTTAAACTTGTCCATATCTGAATATATATCAAGAATTTGGGGGGTATTTTTTATTCTCTCCTACCCTGGAAAATGCAGATAATTACCTATGCTGCTCATAATGAAACAGTCCTTTCCCTGGCAAATGTTAACTGGTTTTTGTTTTTCCTTAAATGTCTTCAGTGGGAAAAAAAAAAAAAAAGTGAATGTAGATTGAATATAGGTATGAGAGAATTAAGTTCCTCATTTTCCTGCAGGATGACACTGAGATTTCAGTTTTCTCAGTCATATGATGAAAAATTTTGAATAATGCTTTGCTGTGTCAGAACACTGGTTTGAAAAGTGTATGCATGCCTTTGTCCATACATAAAATGCGTGGATTTTCTGAAAACTGAGTACCTAGTGTTTTGACTGAGGAATTGTCAAGCATCTTTTCTCTGACTTAATGAATATCTTCAAAACTACTGAATCTAAATTATATACATTTATTGCAACAGGTATAAATTTTGGGATCCTGTGAAAACATGTTAGAAATGCCTTGTGATTTGTAGCTTTCAGTTCAGCTAATTCTCGGAGGTGTGGATGTATGTAATTGAAAAAAAACATTTCAAATGTTTCTGATTTGTATTAATTATAAATATTTAGTTTTAGGAAATGTATAACTGACCTTTGTGCTACATTCAAAATTAATCTGAAAAATACTTATTTCTGCTGCAAAGTTAAGAGGGGTCATTCAATGAGACTTCTAGGTAATTTCTGCCTTTTTCTGCAAGAAGAAAAGACTTAGTGCAACTGAAGTTCTGGACAAAGATGTCATATACTGAGGAACACTCTTTGGACCTCAGTTTCCTTGAAAAGTGATTTGTGTTTGGGTATTTACACAGCTCGTGAAGTTAAGGATCTTAAGGGGTCACTGTAGAATCTGAATCAGATACTTTTTTTCAGATGCCCTGAAACCCAATATATTTGTGTCCTTATTGCTATGAAGGGGTAAAATCTTATTTTACATTTTTCAGTCTGCTTGTCACTTCTATCACCAGGTGAATCTCTTGGTCCTGTGAATTTACTGAGACGACAGTTCCTCCATGAGTTTCTACAGAGCCCAATCTTTTAATGTGTGGTAACAGTTGGAAGCAATCCATTTTTTAATCCTTTCTCTCTCTCCCAAAAAGGCAAAAAGTGGTGGAAGGTAGCCTCACTCACCCCTTTGCTCTGACACTGTCTGGGGACACGCTGTACTGGACGGACTGGCAGACGCGCTCCATCCACGCCTGCAACAAGAGGACGGGAGAGAAGAGGAGAGAGATCCTGTCTGCCCTCTACTCCCCCATGGACATCCAGGTCCTGAGCCCGGAGCGGCAGCCCTACTGTACGTCCTGCTCCCCTCAGTGCCCTGCATGCTGCTCAGCTGCCAGGGAACTCCTTAGGCACAGCACTGCTTAGTGTGCAGCTCAAAGCTTTGCACGCTTGTCGAGGGATTGGTTGCTAAAGGTAGAAGTGCTTGAACCCTGTACCTTGCTTTGAGTATTCCAGCCCAAGTTGGTGTGAGCTCACCCACTGTCCCAGTTGGTGGTAAAATCCAAAATCCAGGGCAGTACTTCAGTGACTTGTTTTGGTTTGGAATATTTGAACAACAATGGTACCAACTTACCTGGCGTCTTTTTAATGCCATTGCTTTCAAGAGAAGTGTAAGAAATGCTTATAGTTACTTTTTTAATAACTAAAACTGCCACAAAATATATAATAATGTTGTGCTTATAAGTGCCATTTTTGCAGTCCAAACTTGATCTCCAATACATATCAAATAGTTTGTGAATTCTTAGTGTGGAAGAGTTTTCATTTGAGCTTTCATATGAACACACACATACCTCTATTTTTCTATATATTCTGTAGAGCTGCATATATTTTGTATGTTCATGTGATTGCATGTGGCAGCTGGTCTAGGTTTTGGAGGTTTATTTAGGATTGTGAGAAAGGGACTTAAAAGCAGTGTTGTAAAATGTATATAATTGAGTAGCTCTGGGGAAAATCAACTCTTATCTGGAGGAAATACTCTTGCCATTGAGACTGGCTTCTTTCTTTATGCCAGTAAAATCTGCTTCCCTAAAGATAACATTTGTTATTCGAATGAAGTTTATAGGATGTGAGTAAGCAGGCCTGAAAGTAAGCAAAAGGAGTTTGGAGATCATCTTGGGGATGGAACATGTGCAAGTTTTCCTTGAGGTTACTGGGTATGCAGAGCACCCTGGTCTGTCTCACAGCTCCAGATAAGAGTTTGTCTGTGCTGAATTCTTGTCGTTGCTTTTAGCTCCAGGAATGTCCCAGCCTTGGGTCATAGTATTTGAGTCAGTCACAAAGAAAATACAGCACATAGAGCATATGCTGAAAATAGCTGAGATGCCATTGACTTCATTAAGATCAGGGTTGGATTCCTTCCTCAATTTTTTTTTTTTTGCTTTGTGAGTGTCACTGGAAGTAATGGAAGTCAAATTAGCTAGACATTTTGAGCTTTTATATTAAAGTAGTTCAGATGATGATTCAAACTACAGTTTTGCAGAAATCTTGCAAAAGTTGCAAATATTTTTAGTAAGTGGCCATATTTATCCATAATTACTTATTAATATGGTTTCGTGTCTTGCTGCCATTTTTTCCCTATCTACAGGAGAAGGGACTGTTCAGTTGTCATATGTCCATCCTGTACATGCAACAGTACTATTATATAGGAATTGTAAAAATTGTTATGCTTTCTTTTCTTTCTGGTCCTCCCATCAGTTGCATTCATCTCAATTTAGGTGCCCCTAGAGTTAAGATGCTGGGGAGGGGGGATATCAAGCATTTTATGTTGTGATTCCTCTGGTTTTTAGCACTAAAACTTATGCCAGTCATTTGGGATTTATAATTTCTTCCTCATTCAGGAAACAGGGCTTATGGGCTTCTAGAAAAATTAGAATAAATCTGTTTTGTTTCTTGAAGTTCACACTCCGTGTGAAGACAACAACGGTGGTTGCTCCCATCTGTGCCTGCTGTCTCCAAGGGACCCCTTCTACAGCTGTGCCTGTCCCACTGGTGTGCAGCTGGAAGATGATGGCAGGACCTGCAAAGCAGGTAGGAACTTGGCTTTTGTCTGCAGTCACACTGTTGGTGTGGTTTGGGTTCACTGCTTCAGAGCTGATCCTTGAAGAAGTGAGTTGAGAGGAACTACCTGATACACTGAAATGTCATTTTGCATCCAAACCTCCCACCAAGCTCTCACCAAAGATGGTGATTTTTAAGAACTGAAGTAATCTCTTGTGGTAGAAATCAGAGAATTTTGTCTGTATTTAGGGTTGCCATTTCTCTGTAGGAATTAAGTATTGTGTGGAATCCATTGCTGAAGGATTTTATTAGAAGTAAGTTGATGTAGTGGAGAAACTTCTGCTCCCTCCCATTCGTTCTCCAGAAGAGATCTATGATAAGGTAGTGGTGGCTGAGTTGTTGAGAGAACTGGGAAAATACTGTTCTAGGTGAGTTGTCCAGGTCCTTGAGAAGTGGGAGAGGGCTGTGTATCACCAATAAAATACTATTTATAGAATAGCTATAGAGTATAGCTTTTAGTTAGAAAGTGTAACTAGGTGAATATTTTGTATCCACAGGTTGAATGAACCTTGTGGTATACTTCGAAAACTTATTTTTTTTCATTGATTGAGAAGTCAATCAGTCTCTCAAAGTTGCCTTACAAAAGCAGGCAACTAACACTAGGAGGCAAGGTTTTGGGGAGTGTTCTGCTGACTCTGCTGCCTGTCTCCAGTGTGCTTTTGAGTCTAGTCTAATAATATAATAATTTTCTGGTGTGGCTTGATTCCTCTGTGTTCGAGAGCAAGCATAAGAGATGCCTTTCATTTGTGAGCTAGAAGCACAATTTAAACACTGAATCTCCAGGGTTTAAGAGCCAGCTTTATTAGCTTATCCTGCTGTAATTGAAAGGCTTATAAGGTAGTTTTGCAGCTGCTAGGAGACTTTTCCCTTTACTCCTTCCAGCTTTGGAAAGTTTCCCTTTCACAGCTTTTAAAAAACCTCACTGAATGCTCAGGACAGCCTTTTGAGACGTTCATATTGACCTCTTGTTTCTGGCAGAGGGAATGGAGGTCAGCCTTCTTTTGGCATTTTGGCAGATAGCACAGGCAGGAGCGACTGCTTTTGCTGTGCTTTCACCTTTCCATTGTCAGGCCAGACAGTCTGCCAAGGGTTTTCTGTCAAAGGAGGCAAAAAAAGTGGGATGAGAACAGGAAATCTGGTTTTGCATAAGAATGTGGCTTTTTGGTTCAGTTTTCTGGCTTATTTCTTTCCCAAGCTCCACATCTTTTGTTGCCCTGTCTGCCTTATGCCAACATCCATGTGCTTCTCTTTCCCATCTTACTAATTAACTCCTTGGTTGCAAGGAACTGACTTTTTGTTTGACTTTCATTTTGACTTTTTTGTTTGGGCCCTTTGTGGTGATGTTGTAGCAGGAGCTGCAGATCCACGGGTGTTCATCACCTCTTCATTTTGTTCCCTGTTGGCTTGGCCAGAGGTGCAAAAGTACAGAGTCACTTGGGTTTCACATATGAGCTTCTTTGACTTCAGGCTGTTAAGTGAATCACACAAAAGCTGCTGGGGGTTTATCTGCAGAAGGAAAGAGCAGTCTGTTCTGAAAATCTCTGTCTACATGGGGAGTTTACTGGTGCAAATAGAACTATGTAATGTTATTTTATATATCTGTCAGGAAGAATTCTTGAGAAGAAAAGCCCTGGGATGCTTTGGTGATTTTAGTTCTCTTGAATATTCAAGCATACATACATTGGTAGTGTTCAAATGAGGGCACTCTGTAGCTTTTTACAGTGGTACAGGGCCCAGATAATTAACAAAAAAAGGAAAAAATGAATTCAAGGACAGTGCCAGTATTTACCTTGCTGAATTCTGTCTATAATGAAGCTCTGAATTTTTATACTTTGACTAAACTAATCATTGCTATGCTGGAACCTTAAGTATTGTGCCTGTGTTAAAATATAGTTCATTTTCCTGTAGTTTTAGCTTTTGGTGTTGATTTATTCTTGCTTTCTCTCTGGTTCTAAAGAGTTGCTCTGAATAATTTTTTTTTTAAAAATACCTTTACAGTAAATATCCATCACTAATAATGGACGATAGATAGATAAATAGATAGATAGATAGAAACTGGCATCAAGTATATGTTCTCTTTTGGGAATGTTTTTGCTGTAGGTAAATCCATCGTTTTGCAGACCCATGGTGCAAGTCTGTTTTCCTCTTTTGGCTTGAAAATGTTCTGCACTTCCTTGAAGTTCCCATATCAACAAGCAAGGGAGTTATAAATTTGGAAATTAAGTCAGCTGCTCCTGACCATGTACTCTTAGCAAAGTGACCATTCAAGCTCTGGTCTTTGAAATGACTTAGGAGGTTTTGTTGGACCACTACTGTCTTGTTGGATGTGTCAAATACATGGCTTTAGGTAGGTGTCTGAACCTAGTCTTGCTGGCAAAGAAGGTAATGAAGTCACAGTTTGTGGAGCCTGTCAGAGTCTGGTGATTCTAGTTGTGCCTGTGGAGAGTGGCATACTCGGTATGAGCTGGTAACACCTTGTAACTTTCAAGAATAACTGTCTAGTGAAATTAATTGTCTCCAAATGGAGCTTCAATTATTTTTCTTGATCTCTGTTTTGTTTGGGGTTTTGTTTATTTTGTTCATTTGTTTGAAAGCCTTTCCTAAGCTGACTTGAGCAATTGCAGGAATATTTGAGAAAGGAACCAAAATTTGGTTGCAATAATTTAGAAAGGTTGTGTAATTCTCCTAGGAAATAGGCCAGTTAAAAGCAGAGCAAAAGGGTGGAAACTTCACAAGCTTGGGGACCTTCTTTTAGTAATTTTGCTGATTTAGGACTGTCCTGAAATTTTTCTTTCTTTCATTGTTTAAGGATCACATTTATTTTCCTTATGAACAGAATTATTTTGATTCATGAGTCTTGTGTCCATGTGCAGTGTCTCCTTTCAAGAAGCTGTTCTTTCTCCTTCTCTCCTTGTCTTGTATCCAACAGTAAATTATTTATTCAATTTTTACCTTGCAGGGCAGAGACTTCAGGTGATCTCTGTCACCTTTTTTGAGCAGATTGATCTTCCTTATGCTTCTCACTTTCCACAGTGCACAGTGAATGATGTGAATTTCTCTGTAGTTTCTCACTCCAGCTCTGGTGCACCTTTGGTATAATTTGTACCACTCAAAGTGAATGCTTCCAGATAAAATGGAGCTGGATCTTTGCACTGTTCTGCTTTTGTGGAGCAGGTTTGTTTTGCTTTGCTGGGTGAAGCTGCAGTCTCAAAGTATTGGATGACTCCCCCTGCTTTTTCCTTCCTTCTGTGACTTGACCATGTGGTTCAGTTTAATCACATTCAGGGAAGTCTAGATGTTTTTTGTGCATCTTGCCAGCTAACTGTGATTAAACCCTGATCCCAGTCTTTAGTACAGCAGCTATGTGTCTGCATCCTTCCAAGGCTGGGCTGGTTTTTGTAAACAGCATTCAGCAGCATGTTTCTCTTGTGTTTCTGGAAAATATATAATTTCTTTCTGCTGTGTTCAGTGTCACTGGCATACAGCTATCACTTCAGGCCTTCTAAAGGAATGTCAAAAGCCTCATCTTTTTTCTAAGTGGATAAATTTCCTGTAAGCAGTCACTCTGACTTCCTAAATTCCTTCTGCCTGTCAGAGTTGCATTTCCAAAGGTTCTCACTCTCATTGCACATCATTTTCTGATATCATAGTTAGTCAAAGTATAAGAACTAGCATTAGTTGGATAGCATTTTAAAACTTATTATCCAGAGCTGATACCTGCAAAATATTTTCAATATTCCACACTTCACTCTCCCAAGTCTTTACTAGCTTGGCTCTATGGCTATGAAGCTGTAATAAGTAGGATAAACTGGGACTTCTGATAATGTTCTTTTTTATACTATATTTTTAACTTCAGCAAGGACACTTAGAGATACACAATGTCAGAATTAGTCCAGATTCATGCAGCTTCTGGAAGCTGTGTACCCCTAGTTTAAAAAAAAAATTTAGGATTTTGTTTTGCTTCTTATTAAATATGTAATGCTTGCTGCAGTATATAAATAAAATATTTCAGTAAATGCTGTAGACTTTTACTTTACTCATTATGCAAATTCATTGCAGCAATTTCACGTGGCCTGGTATCATTACTTCTTGATCCATTTTACATACCTAAATTCCTCTCTAACCAAATTTAAGTCTCTATTAAGAGGAACTTTTTTTACTTTCTTCCACATAAAAACACATACGAAAAGAAGCCAAGCCTTTCTGTGACACTGGAATCTTTTTGAGATTTAATTTTATTCTGATTTATTGTCTTTCCATTTGTGTTGGGAAAGGTCAGGATTGTGTTGCCTTTCTTGTGTTTGAAAGCAATGTGAGAGGCCTCTTGGTAAGGAGTAAGGGTGGTTGAGGTATAGGTGTATTTGCATGCCATGCAAAGAGTAGATGGCGAATGTGATATCCAAATTTGCCATAGTTTTGGATAAATGCTTTTGATATTTTGAATTTTACATAAAGCAGTGATGCCTGGAAGTAAGGGCAGTGCCAGCTGAGGTATGTTCCTGGAATGCACTAGGCATTGGCTCAGTATAGATCTAAGCCAGGGAGGGTCTGGACAATGCCTTTGGTCACAGGGCTTAGCTTTAGGTGGTCCTGCAAAGAACAGGGACTTGGACTCAATAGTCTTTTACAACTTGAGATGTTCTATGATTCTAAGTAGACTGAGCAAAGCTGTCTCCAGGAAGGGCTATAAAACATAAGTGATCCTCTGCCATAGCTGAAGACAAAGAATTTGGCTGCAAAAGCAGCCACATTGAAATGGTACTTTAACTTCTGCTTACACTGGTAATATTACTGAACTCAGAAGAAGTAAATGCCTGTGTGCTGGGGGACAGATTTGTGAGCTGATGCTACCCATGCAGTGCTTGCTAATGGATTGCTGCTGTAAGGGGTCTTTTCCCAAAGGCTGTGCAAAAACATGTTAGGGATAAATATCCAGGATTGCATCGACTCCTGCTGGTGGCTTGCCTTAATGCTGAGGTAGCTGGCAGGTTTGATAGTGAGACAGGTACCTGAATTCACAATTATTTTAGTGGCTTCTTTACCACAGCAAATCTGCCTTTACAGAAAAGGGGGTTTGCACTGCTTGAGATGTGGAAATTAAACTCTTGCTGTGCATCAGCATGAGCATTCCTTAAAGCCAGCATGAGAATTGCTGCTATATATTGAGCTTTAGGCATAACAGGAGTTAAACGAAAAAATTCACTCATTTCTAGAACTTTTTATATATTCAGTGGCAGGAGTTTGGTGCTTTTAAAGTGGTAACAAGGAGAATTTTTTCCTTCTTCTGCTCCCACTCCTCAAATGTACCTCACTTGTTAGGTACTTAGTAGAAATCCTTTTAGATATCTCAGCCTAGCTGTTGTAACTAGCCAGCTGCTTTTGGCAATAGTATTGTCCCTGCTATGTCAGAGTGTAAGTGACCATTTGGAAAATGCTACATTGACCTCAACTCATCAGAAGCATTTCTCCAGTGGAAGGCAACTGTTCTTTGCTTGAAAATGGGAGAATTTGGCTGTGAGGTAGTCTTGTGTGGTGTTCAAGTTGTAGGGTTTCTGCAGGAAGGTGCGACAGTTGCAGTTTCTCAAATAAATGAGGAAATTCTGTTCTCCCAAATGAAAACTAGAAAAAAACCCCCACGTTTTTGTAACTGGAAAATAAAATACTTGCTTCAGGTGTTTGGAGAGTCAGCTACCCTTCTCTATCCATGATTCTGTTGTTGAGGCAGCTGGTCAGGGTTGGCTACTTTTCCCAGTGTCTTATTTCTCTTTGCCATTCTGCACATTGCAAAATAGAAAACTGTTTTTGGAACCTGCTGGCTAATACTGCAGGGCATATAGTGGTGGTTTTTATATGCAAGAGATAGAAGAGTATTGAAGGAAGAAATGCTAAGGCATTTTCTTCTCATCTTCTATGTATTTCTTGGTGCACATCATACATTTTAAAAGTTTTGTCTGCAGTTCCTTGGTGAGCAATCATGAATTTATTACAACAGCTAAGCCTCCAAGCAAGGCAAGCTGGCAGACAAATACCTTCATGGTGAAGTACTTACCTCATGCCATTTAACCACCAGAGAACATTTTTTTGCCAGCATGTCTTCCTGATAAATAAAGAGGAACAGTATGGATTAATCCAGACTTTGTGATTAAGTAGATCAACCACTAATTGGAGAAGACAGTCTTTTTGAGAAAGAAAAGGGTCAGGGAGATATTTTTTTGTTTGGGATAACTGCTGTAGAATCAGTTCTTTCAAGTACCTGATAAAGCTTCTGCTGGAATTATGTGAGTAACTGTCTGGAGTATTCTAGCACTTGGAAGATGCTGGAAGAGAAACCTGGTGTATCAATAGAATAGAACATCTCTGATTACATTCTAGCATTGATTTGGAGCTGTATTGGGAAGCAGCACTCATGTCCTAATCTGTTTGTCACGAGATAAAAAAGCAAAAGAAAGCTGTATTTTACCTTGTTTCCTAGAACCCTGACAGTGACTGGGTAATTCTCTCTCCCTGTTGACAGCTTTGTGATTGAAATGCAGCTGTGGAAAACCATAGGCTTTTGGTTGCAAGATACTTTAATTTCTTTGGTGTTTTCTGTCCTGTGCCTGGTGTCTGACTGCTGTAGGGAGATGTTATCCAGAAACTGGAGGACTTTTTCTTCACTCCCTCTCTCCCTGTTGCACTCCCTAAGATGTGTTGTACTTGCTTTGTTTACTGAGGATTTGTTGAAACTGCAAGTTTGTAAGTGAAAACTACCCAGTAACGGGTACCCAAGAGTATGGAAAATCTAGAGGTTACCTCTTCTTGTTTTACTCCATTTCACAAAAATTTTGTGAGTGTTTTTTTTTCCCTTTCATTCTGTGTGTAGATCTTTGTGTTGCGTCTGTTTCGCCCTTGCATTATTTAGTGTGTTATGTTGATTTGTTTATTTGATTCATATGAAAAGATTACATTATTTTCTATTCATAGCAACTTTTATGCTTCTCAATGGGGACTACTTTGTGTAGAGACAGAATGAAATAGCCTCATATGGAAATGGCCTTATTTATAATTTCACTGGATAAAAGCCATTAGAAACATGCCATAAGGAACAAACCTGGAGGGAGTGAGGAGCATTCTTGAAGGTCTGCCACATCATCTTCTCGTTCTGTTGTTGGTGGTTTTCCTGGGCTATGATGAATGAAAGTTTCTTTTCAAGCTTTGTTGGTGCATGTTTCAAATTGATGACTACTTTCCAGGACTCTGAAACACTGTCTAGTTAGAGCTTATTTTTGTGGTTAGGGGTTTTTTGTTTTGGGGTGGTTTTTTTTGGTGTGTGCATATAAAGGAAATAGCGACGCTCTCCCTTTTCAGCTCTGTTGAGTCTCTGGATTGAATCTGGTTTTATACTGCAGAAGAACCACACCCTGGGTCTGCACTGAAAAAGTTTACATGTAAACTTTGTTATCTTGCATTCACTGTGTGCTGGGAACATACACACAGGCAAAGTCACCAAGACCCAGTGATAACTGCCTAAGCTGCTGTGGCTTGTCTGCTTCTTCCAGCATTGGGTGGCTGAGTCTGTTTTATTGCATCAATGTGAGACTGAGACTCTCCCTAGATTTGCAAACCCTAATTTGCAGCTGTTTGTATCTTTTTTGTTTGTTTTGTTTTGCTGTTTTGCTTTTTTCTTGATTGTGTCAGCTCAGAATTGAATTTTCTGGGGCTTCATCAGACTTGGCACTTAATAAATAATGCTTAAATTTCAAAGCATTGTACAGTTTTCAGCCTCAGAGAGGGCTGGTGGGGTGTAAAGTATTTATTTCTGTTTGTGTAAAAGATGACAGCAGGGCAGAGAAACTTAATATGTTCAAGGTCTCTTGCTGAATGGGAAACATCTGCAATTAGAAGTCAATAGAAGTGGGATTGTAGAAAACCTAGTGTATTTCTGTTAATTTTTAAAATATGTTAATTATGTATCTTGTTGTGTTGTAATGAATTTTTGATTCTTGTCTCTGTGCATTTGAGGTGTTACAGCCAATTTAACAGAAACTAGGTGGTAAAATGGATGTCAGTTCTAAAGTCAGTGATTCCTTACTCTGAGCCAGTGGGACTCTATCTCCAGCAGAGAGCAGGTACATGAAAACTTGAAAACCTTGCTTTGTGAGGAAACACCACAATCCAAAGCCTACCCTTTTTCTAGCAGTAGGGATTTCTGACAGACTTTTTCTTGGCCCATCCTTTTTCCTATGGGTTGCAATGAGCTGTTATTAAGAATTCTGTGCAAAGGGATGTTAATGTTTTTTGTTGTTGTTAATAAAGAGTAAAAGCTGGGAGTATGAGATCTGTAAGGTAACAGTCAGGCTTACCACTTAACATTTCCAACTTTCTCTTCTCGTCTCTGTCTTTAAAGCACAGAGAGACTAGACCCAGGGCAGGGTAAGACTGAGTTGTTCAAGTGCTTTGAGGTATTTGTTGGAAACCTCTGTATAAGGGCAGCTTCTTTGCTTGCTACAGCAGTAGCCAGATGGCTGTGCTGACCTTTGGTTCTGGTTAATACCAATGCAGTTAGGACTTACATTAATGCTGTTTTGAGTAAATCTTCCTAAGAGTTGTCTACTCCTCTGGCAGTAGTAACTTCTCAAACCTTTGTGCTCACAAGTGTAGAGCTGGGCATGTAAAACTGAACCTGTCTCACAAAAGCTCTGTCCTAAACTAGAAAAGGGTAACTGAGATTTCTGTCTTGCAACAGCTTTTTCTGGAAGAAGCATCACTTTTGTCCTAGTCAGCTGCTTTGTGCTAATGATCTTATCAGCTGTGCAGTTTAACTAATATTCCATTTGTGGGATTTCATTTTGGTGGCTGTGTGAATGTGTCAAAACTCTGATTTGTAGGTGTTTTTTCTGGTTCAGGCGAAGTTAGAAGACTGCTGCTATGCTAGTGGAAGAAGCAGGGAGACAATGGCTTTTCACTGTAACATGCAGACAGATATGATGTAATTTATGAGTTACGTAAGTGCTCTGGTATTTCCTTTCTTTGTCACAATTGTTAGTTTTCCTTATGCTTACTTACCTTTCAATTAAATCAAGTCCTGTCTGAATGTGGCCACTCAAAACATTCTTTCAAAGAAACCTTTCCTGTTTCTATTTTGCTGGTTGCACACTCCCACTGCACACAGTCCTTGGTTTTAAATTGCCTGTGCAGTGTCCAGTTGGAGAGTACATGGCCAGCCTTTCACAACCCACCACTGTCACACAGTCAGAAGAAGCAGTCCTGTCTTCCTCTCAGACTGAAAGATAAATAAAGGCCTGAACTGGAATGCACAGTGCTGTTCATGTTGCAACTGGCTCTAGTAAGGTAACCAAGGAGAATTTTAAAAGTTAAGTTAAAAGTTAAGAATGTTAAAATAAGAAGATTTTCCATTTATTTCTAGGTATTGCTAAAGTTTGTTTCAGCTCCTTAAATATGACTGTTTTCTGGGGATGTTGAGAAACAAGAAGTGGGTTTTACAGAGTTTTGTTGATTTAAATCCGTTCAGTTTCATTACATCATTTTTCTTTTGGTGTGAAGAGTGACTAATGTTAAACACTTGTGCAAGGTGTCGTAGTTGTTTTGAATATTGGAAAGCTTATTCAACAGCATGGCAGTGTTACCAGTGCTTATACACTCCATGTTTTCTCCCAGAACCATACTCTGGCCCCTTCTTGCCATATACTTAACTTTGCCAGGTAATTCACTGTATTGCAGCAATCAACAAAATCCCTTGCTTTTTGGATTTTTTTTCATTTATCAAGAGTGCTGAGGTAGCTGTGCTCAAACATCTTGTAAAGGAGTTGCCTGCAGTCAGAGTACTTCTAACACACTCTTTTCAAAAAACACCATTTTATTCTTTGGAGCAGAGCTGAAATCTTTCCTGTTTTTACAGTATCTGATTTTCTCCCCACAAGTTTAGAGATTTCCAGAGCTGTTTGTAATGAGACTGAGTCTGTACACGCAGGTGCATGCTCATGCATATACATAAAACTGGGGGATGAGTCCTACAATGGGTCATTGTTCTAGCCTAATTAGCAGGCAGACAAATGGGAAAGGAATAGCATGGCCTTTCCTGGCAAAGATTAACAGAGGCAGCCAATGCAGTCCACATGTTTAGGTTGGGTGAATAAATTGGAGCATTTGTTACTGTGTTATAGATGTCTTGTTACTTGTCAAATGTGAAGTGGGCCAAGGGAAGAATAAAAAAGGGTCTTGTCAGGCTGGTGAGATGGCCTGTTTTGCTGCTGTCAGCTCTGATTGCAGTTAATTTTGCAAATAGAATACAGTTGCCATTTCCAGCAGTGAAGCATGAATTTTTAATAACAAAAGCACAAACCAGCCAAATAAAAGCAAGCATGATATCCTAGCATAGATATTAAAAATACTGATTTCTGGGTAAGGCAGGAAAGCATCTTGTGTAAGAAAAGAAACGGGTCTCCTAACCCGTTTCTCTAGGATTTATTATTTGCAAATAGAGTATAGAGTCTTCTTATTTGGGTTTTTTTCTTTTGTTTTGTTTTTTTGGTTTTTGTTTTTGTTTTTTGTTTTGTTTTGTTTTTTTTTGTTTGTTTTGTTTTTTTTTTTTAACTCAGGTATTGTTCTGGTGTCCCATCCCTGGAAGAGTTCAAGGCCAGGTTGGGTGGGACCATGAGCAGCCTGATCTGGTGGGTGGCATCGCTACCTGTGACAGAGGGGTTGGAATTATATGTTCTTCAAGGTCCCTTCCAACCCAAACCTTTCTGTGATTGTATGTCAGCCACAACAGCTCATCAGCTCTTGTGGTTTTAGATCTACTGAAAATTTCTCTTGAAGATCTGCAGAAAGCTTGGGCTGAATAGAGAAAAATGAGCAGTTAAAAATTTAAACCAGTTAAATAAGTAAAATAATTTGAATTTGGGTATTTTAAAATACTTTCCGAATGGAAATTATAGATTTATGTAGTTCCTTCTGGTGTTCTATTTATGGTTTGCATAGAAAACTTTTAATAAACTTTTGCTGAAGTGTTTGGTTGCTGCAATTGTGATGTCAGGATAGCTTGCATTTTCCACTGCCCCCAAAAAGACTTTTGTTCATTGTGTGGTGTTATAAATGACCATGTTGTAACAGTTAGCAGTTCTGTTGGGAATCTCTTGATCCTGTGGTTAGAGAAGTGACTGCAGTGAGAGAGGTTTTTGAAGATGAAGTTACTTAAATATGTTATAGCACTTTAGGTAAATAGCTGGCTGTAATGTGTTAGGCAGATTCTAGGGTATCTAGGATAACACTGGGCAAGTCCCAGCACAGCACTTCTGCAGCCTTGAAAACATTCCTACCAACATTAATAATCAAAATACCTGTGTGATACAGATAAAACTAATGAGCCAGACAAGCGTGTTCGTCCAGGTTTCTAGAGAGAGCCAGCGTCGAGTTCTCGTCTCTCCTGATGTGCTCAGAGCCTGCTGCCAGCTCTTTCTCTCTAGCAGAAATGTGTTAATGGAGTCAAATACAGTTATAACCAACTGTCATTTTAAACTGTGTTGCAATAAAAGACAGCATTTTTCCATCTATCAAAAATTACCTATGATAACAATCTATTAAGAATTTCAAGTGGGGGGTGTAACGTGGTGATACACGCTGTGGTGACATTTTCTCTGTTCACATGTTTTTTAAGGCTCAAGGATGTAGGTGCATGTCTGTCAAGAGTCTTTTTGTGTAATATTTCACTTAATTTTAAGCATCCCTAGGAATTGGTCAGGTAGCTCATTCCCCTTATTATTTCTTTTTCCCCACAAGCTAGAAGTATGTTAGAAAATAGGAAAAATTACCAAGAGGCATCCCGTTCAACTACCAGTTGTCAACTGAAGATTTTTTTTTTGTTGGCTAGATCAGCAGGGAGAAGTTTTCTTCTTCCTCTTTTTTTTAGCCATATATGTCCACAGGACAGAACTGAGGTTGGGAATGTATCTGCAGTAGTGTTTGCTTAGAGAAAAAGAGCAGCTGAATGTGTCAGAAAGAAATTATTTCTTTTGGTTTGCAAGACGATTTCTGATGTAGCTGGTTCAGGGTGTCTGGGCTGTCCTGTTTCCTGGAAAAAATAATACTTTGCATGCAAATAAATATGTGGTCTTATGCAGAGGTGAACCTATCACAGAGCTGGATGAGAAAAATCTGAGTCTAATTATTGCTGCTATGAGGAAGTGAAGGCTGTTTTGATACTACTTGTGAGTTTTAAGGGGTGTTAACAGTATCTTTCAGCCTGTTGTCTATTCAGCATTTCTAGGCATAATCTGGACCTTAGACTGATGGTTCCTTCCTCTGAAATTGTTCACAGTGAACCTGCAATTTCTTGTGTGAAGAAGCAAAACATATGCATTTGATTCTTATCTGTTTGTTCCCATGCAATGAGGCTTGTAATGTTGGTTATCCTAGAAATACATGTAATATTGGTAATTGCTGTGTTATCACTTGCTAGGCGTGTATGTGATGGTCTCTTCTTCACCATTCTTGTACTTCAGTATTAAGGCTGTGATTGCAGACATGTTGATACAGTAAAACTTCAGAAGTTAAGGTGGATATAAACTTGAGTGCTCTTTGGTGTATGAACAGCTGCCATGCTGTTACTTGAGTATTACCCACCTCTCTTGGACCCCTCTTTTCTCTAGGGCATGTTCCATGAGATTGTTTTAACAAGATGCCTGAAGAGATCAGTTCTCTCTTCAGGATCTTCCTCAGGACCCTGTTTCTTCATTGCAGCATCCTGTGCTGCCCCATGTCATGGTCACTGCAGCCAAGGCTGCCCTCAGCATTCACTTCCCAGCCAGTTCTTTGTTGTTGGTTAGTACAAGGTCCAGCAGCACAGCTTTCCTCACTGGCCTCTCCACCACCTGTGGTAGAAAGTTGCCATCAGTGCTGTGCAGGAGCCTCCTGCACTGTGTGTAAGAACCAGGATCTGTGACTGTGAGGCTCCTTCCAGCTCTCTGTAAAAGACCTCATCCACTTGCTCCTCCTGATCTGGTGTCCTGTAACAAACACCCACAGCAGTGTCACCCTGACTGGTCTGTTCTTTAATCCTAACCCATACACTCTTGACTCACTCATCATCCTCCCTGAGACACAGCACCACGTGTTCCAGGTGTTCTGTTAAATAAAAAGTAACTCCAACATCTTGCCTGTCTTTTTAAATGAGTAATTTAAAACCCTTCTGTGTTTGTACAACACTTAGATGACCAGATACATCCCCTTTTCCATGCTGAGTTTTGAGGCCTGAATTTTTACTTGATTTGCACTAAACAAGTTAAACTCCCATAATGAAATATTTCAGAAGCATATAAGCTAGACATAAAACTATGTTACATGAAGTTTTTGGTTCTGCTGTAATTGCTGTGTCTCTCTTGCTTTGCTGTCCATGAATGCATGGGCTTTCATTCTTCCCTTTTCTCCAGGGGTTTTTGAGCTCTGAGTTGTTGTTTCTCTCCTTCTACCTAACCCTTTCCTCAAAGTGTTGCTGTCCTTATCAGACCTCATTCAGCTGATGCTGAGTGGGAGAAGCACTCTTGCTGGAGCCTCTCACTGTGCCAGCACAAGTGTTGGTGGAGCTCTGCAGGTCTGGTTGTTAACTTAGGCTGATGGCTTTATTTCTGCTGAGTTAGTTTCTGTTTGGATCAGCTCTTTGGTGTGGTTTGCAGCACACAGCCATAGGACAGGGCCATGCTGTGCTTGTGTGTGAGAGCAGGTGATACAGAAGTGAGAGCAAGCAGCCCATGGCCAGGAGGAGAGCAGCACGGCTTCATCCAAGAGTTGTGATGGCTTGAGGTAGTACAAAATGCTTAAATGATATTAAAATACTGTTCTTTTAGATCCTTTCTCTCATTATACACTTGTGCCCTGAGCACTATTTCTTTTCAGAGCTTCTGAGATGATATGTGGAGGCTAAACCCTGATTTCCAAACTCAAAACCAAATCCAGCACCCATAGTGAATGTGAGTTTGGTTGTGTTGTAAGATGGATTCAACTTCTGTGTTTCCAGAACTACATAAGCATGTGTAGGTGTGGAATATTTCTGGAAGAATGTTCTCATGAGAATTTGAATTTCTGTTATTCTTAGTGGGCTCAAAAGAAATGTCCCCATGTTGGCCCTTTTCATTCAATCTCAGCTGTTGGGGGGAACTGGAAATTGCCACCTCCTAGTGGTGTTTGCTGGTCTGGATGAAACACAACAAGTTACTTTTGTTTAGGTTTCCAGTTTTGGAGAATTGCTAAACAATGAAATGTGTTTTCAAAATACACAGCATCAACTTGGTAGCAGAAGTAGGAAAAAACCCACGTACTTCTTTTTATACTGAAGCATGCATGGGTGGCTGTGGGGAAACTTTATTAAGCAGCTATACATTTTGCTGTCTGTCCTCATTTTTGCACTAATAAAAGAAGCTGCCACTCCAGTGTCAGACAACACTGAAGATGCCATTTGTTCTTGAAATGTACTTTAAGTTGTTGTTTGGCACCCTTTCCACAAGCAGGAAAACTTTGCAGTGGGGAGAAAGAATAGAGGAGAGAAAAGAACAACAATCCTATTGCCTTAAAATTGTTTTGTGTCAACTTTGGCCAAATGATAAATACTTGCTGTGGTTGTGACTTGTTTTCTTGTTGGACTGTCTGGAGTAAATCACTAATGGAATTTGTTTACAAAATACTCCAGTCTTCTGTTAGCCCCTCTCGTTTACTGCATAGGGCGTGTGTGGAAACTTGTCTAGTGCACTGATAGAGGTAGTGAGACATTTGGCTGAGCAAGTCTCTATAATGTGATGAAATATTTGGACCTGCACCCACCATATTGTCTGGTTTTAAATTCTAGAGACAGATTGCTATGGTCTGTATTTAGTTTAGAAGTCTGGGAGAAATTGTCATCTCAAATATAAGCCAGTCTATATTTTCATGGGAGCTTGATGTCCTTATTTAAGGAAATCTCTTCTTGTTACAGCGACAGTAGCAGCTCACAGCCTGCTGTGCTCTACTGAAATCTTCACATCAGTAGGAGTGGAAATGATGCCATGAATGCTTTTCTCCCCAGGTGCTGAGGAAGTCTTGCTGCTCGCTAGAAGAACTGACTTGAGGAGGATTTCCCTGGACACGCCGGATTTCACCGACATCATCCTGCAGATAGACAACATCAGACACGCAATTGCCATTGACTATGACCCTGTGGAGGGCTACATCTACTGGACTGATGATGATGTCCGGGCAATTCGCAGGGCCTATCTGGATGGCACTGGGGCCCAGACTCTGGTGACCACAGAAATCAACCATCCAGATGGCATTGCTGTGGACTGGGTGGCCAGGAACCTGTACTGGACTGACACTGGCACGGACCGCATCGAAGTGACCCGGCTGAACGGCACCTCGAGGAAGATCCTCATCTCAGAAAACCTGGATGAACCTCGAGCCATAGTGCTCAATCCTGTAATGGGGTGAGTTTTGGGTTTGGTGAGAGCCCTGTGGTAGGTCTGGGATGCAGCTTGTGGTCTCCTGAGACTGAAAACATGCCAATTGCAGGATGATGTGTGTACCGTTTGTCAGATATTCAGGAAATGACTGGTTTGCCCTTGATTCATCCCTTTAATAACTGTACATAAAAGGTGACTTCTAAATATAGTGTTCTTCAGTGAACCTATACATTGGGTGTTTGGTTGAATTTTCTTTTCTCTGCATCTTCAGTGTGATCCTGACTATGAAAGAATTGGGCCACTGCATGTTTTCAGTAGTTTAATTTATTTACTGCTCAAACTTTATTTTGTCTTCACTGGTTACAGTTTGAGTTGGCTTGTTTGCTTCTCTGGGGGAAGCAGAAAGCAAATTCTTTCAAAAGCAAAAGAGACCTTAACTCTTGTCTTGTTGCATATGTTAACTGTTCCCCCTTTTTTTTCTTTTTTTACAGCTACATGTATTGGACAGACTGGGGTGAAAGTCCAAAGATAGAATGTGCTTATTTGGATGGCTCAGAAAGGCGAGTTCTGGTGAATACATCCCTTGGGTGGCCTAATGGCTTGGCACTGGATCTTGAAAAAAACAAGCTTTACTGGGGAGATGCAAAAACAGATAAAATTGAGGTGAGTAACAGAGCCATATTTAGGTGAATTTGTAGAAAACAAGTGCAGTTCTCATATGCAGCTTTGTCTTGGGTACATTTACCTATTTTTGGATGAGTCTGTTGTTTCATTAATATTAAAATTATATTTAGCATAACAAGACATATTTGAGAAGAAAGGAAGTACATTCATGTGGTTCAAAAAATTTCTGCAAGAAAAGGTATGTTTGTTATGTCTACATTGCTCCAAGTGTAATTTAATTGCTTGAAATCACAGGTTTTACCCGAGGCTTTTGCAACAAATTGGGACACTCAGGTAAAATTTGTTTAAAAGATGTTTTGGCTTGTTGCTTGGAGCTGCTATCTAAAATTGCTGGATGCAAAAGACAGTACAAGATTCATATACAGGAGCCAATGAATATGAAGGCTCTGGAAAGCCATATTTCAGGATATTAATGATTATATGATGTCCAGATTTGTGGACAAGAAGTAATTTTTACAAAGCTACTGCTTTGAAAACAATATAGGCAGTCTGTGCCTGAATTTGAGGAGGGAAATTTCTACCTTGGTCATGGCCTGTGAAATCAATTGAGTTTTAATGTTGTTTAGGCTAGTACCATATGCAACATTTTTTGATTAATAATTTAGATAAATAGATTTTGAGGAATGACTACTTTCTAAAGATTTTGCAATCAGGAAGAGAGGAAACCAGACTGTCTGCTAGCTCCAGAAATTTAACTTCAGTGTTTGACAGTAGCTAATACTGAGTTTGATGACTACCAGAGAGATCCTGTCTCCCCTTGCCTTTCAGCTTGCAGGACAGGGAGTGTTCCAGATGCCACCTTTTATAGCTGTGGTGAAAGTTATGCCTTGTGTTTCATGGGGTTAAGCAATCTGTTCAGTCTGTCTCACTTCACTGTCAGGCAGCAAATCCAGCAATCCTGTTTGGTGTGACATCAAAGTCTAGGAAAACCAGAGAAACTAATATAAGGGGTTTTTATTCACTCAGTTTTTCTTTTGTGCTACTCTACTGGCCCTAATATGCACAAAACCTCACCGTCTGTCGTTTGAAGTGGGGCATTTCCAGTTTCACTTGCTGCTGGAGTAATTCAGCATAAACTCATTTTCCTGTGCTTGTGTTTTGTTGCCAAGAACGTGCCATTTTAGTAGGAGTCACTCTGTCTCAGAGATTCGTTCTGTATGTATGTATGTTGCATCCACAGCTTGTCAGAAGCAAAAATCAGCTGCCTTTAAGTTCAGGAAACAGATCTATATTCTGTGCTATAGTTGACCCAGCTGGGATTTTTCTTTTTTCCCAATAGACACCTAAAACTACCTTGAAGCATGTTACAGGATAAATTTAGTTTCTGTTATCACCTAAAACCAGCATAAATGGGATGGTAGATGGTAAGCTCTAACTATTTTGTAGCTCATTAGGTAGCAAAAGGAAAAAAAAAAAAAAAAAAAAAAAGGATGATATTTTGGGTGGTTTACTCTCTTGCTACACTGCAAGGAGGGAGTTCTTGCTTCATGTTAAACAACATTGAGATTTGTGCTGAGTGCTTCTGAAAAAGAAAGTCTTCAAGTATTTTGCCCCTACACAGTTCAGAAAGCTGCACTCTACTGCAGAAGGCAAAGAAATTTTGCTGCCTTTTCTGTGCTGAAGATGAGATCCCAAATTGCTGTTAGATGGTAATTGAGAATTGCTTTCATCACATGGCATGCCTTCAGCTGCTTTCTACACAGAACAAAACATAGGAGTGAATATAGCTTGTGTGTATCTCTGCTTGATATTCTGCTCTGATTTCTGGTATTTTAGATCTGCAGGGAGTCATCTTACTCTCACTGGGAAGGCCTGTTTGAATTTAAAGTTCTTAAACAGTGAATGAACTTTGTACAGCTTGGCAATTTGATAGGCTGAAGGCATCTGTCCTGTTTTTCCTGGACCTCGGGTTTGAAATGTCCTGTGAATGCCCCTGGGTTGGTTGGTTGGTTTCAGGGGTGGTTTTGTTCAGTTCTGGTAACACACTGTGACATTAATTTTGGGTGCACTCTTTCCTCAGTTAGAAAATAAACTCTGCAGAGCTGTTGAGGGTACCAGGCATCACCCTGTACCAGGAGACTGTGTTTTATTTGTGCTTGGAGAACTTCACAGGGTGAAAACAGCAGTTCCCCTTTCCTGTCAAAACCCCTGTGCTACCCTTCCCATCTGCAGCATTCAGCTGTGACACAAAGGGCCCAGTCACTTTGCAAGCACTTTGCATCCTGAAGAAACCACTTGGCAAGGCTTGTCAAAATTTTGCGTGACAGGAGCCTATGGGGCTTTCCCTGCAAATTTGGCACCCTGTGGTAACATTGTTCCCAGGTTTTAAGTTTATATTTTAAAATTCCTTTGACAAAGAGTAGGGCAAATAGAAAATAGATAGCAAATTTTGAGTCATGTCTGTCAAAATCATGTGTTTGTCGACACAGCTTCAGCTACAAATAAAGGGCATGGATTAATCCAACCAAACTTTGGATTTTACTGACAGAGAAAAGTTACTTTCCAGGAACAAACAGCAGATTAATAAGGATTACAGGGTTCCAGCAGAGAGAGAAGCAAAGGCCCACGTGTATAGTTTCCTCGTTCTCCTTTAAAAAAAATTGTGGCAAGCCAGGTTTTCCCATGTATTATTTCTTCAGTATTTGCTTAAAGTGCCTAAGGTATAGTTGCATAATGAGCAATTAAGAAATTTTCAGCTCCCTGTCATTATGTATGCTTTTTAGTAGAGCTTGTGCAATATTCTAGGAATAAGTATTCAGCAGAATAAGTATTCCCCTCATTCCCCTCTTCCCTTTCCCCTCTGTGGACAAATGTCCCTTGTTTTTTGTTTTTATTTCTGGGAGCTTCATAATCACATAACTATCACATACACAATAACATATCACATGCAGTAAGTCTTTGCAACTTTGTAGGGTGTTTTGAGTTTAAAGTGTAAGCACCAGATGATGGTCACGGAGCTCACTGAAATTTCTTTCCAAGGTGCAGTTGTGTGGGCTGCCCTTGAATTTTCAGGAAGCAAGCTTTATAATTAGTGTGTTGTTGACCACATTCTGCATAATATTGTAAAAGGATATTTGGAACAATTTGCAGCTTAAATATAGGAGTAGGATTTGTGGAAGTTAGTTGTACTGGGGAGAAAAAATAATAATTAAACTAAATTAATGCTGCTTTTTTTAAACAAGTCCAAGTATACGTCACATATTGCATTTTATTTTCCAGTTATTTGACCTAAAAGATGCAGTATTTAGTTTATACATTAGACATTTTCTCATAACTGATACGTTTTTGTGTGTGTATGTTTCATTTTTCAGCAAAGGATTAAAATAACTATGTAATGTAATAAACTACTGCTGAAACAAGCAAATCTTACAGGGAGAACAACTAATATAAATGTATTGCCACATGCTAATTAGCTGTAAAAATCTCAAAGCATTGTTTTTCTGTAAATACAAATGCATTTCAGAAGACCTAGTTTATACTTATATTAATCTAAGTAATTCCCACACTGCGTATTTCTACTAATAATGAGAACAGAAAAGTTAAATGGATATTGAAATAAGGAATGCATTGATTGAAATAACAGATCTACAGTCTTAGATCAGTCTAAATAGGCAGGTGCATTAATAAAATAACTTTGATTCATAATAGTGAGGGAGCCTTAATGTCAGTGGGGCTTTTTTTGAAACTTTTCAGTGACATTCAATTCAATTTAAAAATGTGGCAAAGAAATGTTATTAATGGAAGTTTATGCTGTGGTCCTTAGATGAATGAGATATGTATCTTCTGTACTTTTTCTACATCCTGTATTTTTTACTTCTGATAAATTAGTAAATCACATCCTTTCCAGCTGCAAGTGCTACATGTCTGAAGGGATCACATGATGTTGGCATGCAATGTGTTAATGTTGAATAGCACATGTCAGAACTGGGCTGGCAAACCTCATGTTCATCCCTGCAGTTCATATAGCTCTGTTCTGCACTGTATTCCTGCAGCTCCTTTGGATGCTGCCACTTTTGATTTTTCTGTTTGCAATGTTCTCCTGACTGGCATTAAGGTGCTGTTGAGGAGTGTCATGTGTGCATGTTAGTGGCTGTTGGGCATACTTTTTGCTGGGGATTGTCTGTGTGGTTTGTGAGCGTTTATACACTGTGTTTTTATTAATCTGAAGTAGCTGTTAGGCCTCTGCATTGCTCTGTGTTTAGCTTGAGGAACCAGCAAGCATGAATGCTGTTGTAGGTGGATGGGGATTATTTTTTTTTGTTTTGCTTTAAGGGAGCTGCTCAGCAAACTTTTATCACATGAGAGCTCTGTTTGTAGCAGTGTCCAAAGACCTGGTGTATAACCAGCTATCTTTTAAGCTTCTGGAGGGGTATAATCTGTACTGGTGAGCTTGGGACCAGATTTACACCAGGAGCCACATAACTACTGTGGAATAGGAGGAGTCATTTGGAAGAAGGATTACCTTAAAATGTTGTTACAGAATTCTTTTTTTATGGAAAGAGTGATAAAGTGCTGGAATTGTCTGCCTAGGGAGGTAGTGGAGTCGCCATCCGTGGATGTGTTTAAAAAAATGTGGCACTCGATGCCATGGTTTATTTGGGGTATGTGCTTGCCTGGATCTTGAAGGTTTCTTCCAACCTTGTGATTTTGTAAATTCTGTGACAGTTCTTAGACTTTAAGACTGATGACAAATCAATTATGTTTGCTTTTCCCAGAGAATAGAACACAGATTTTCTGGGAGGGAAGAGAGCTGTATCTTTGACTAAAACAAATTCTAATTCTACCAAATCATGTCAGGCCTCACAGAGATGTGCACCTGTAGGAAGAAGAAAGAAACCTGGCAGCCAGGGGAAGGGGATCTTTATTCTCTCTTGTTCAAGGATCCCCACTCTCTCATCTGCCTGTGTTCTGCTTGCAACACCAGACTCATCACCAGATTTGGGGTCAGGAGTAAGCACCTCAGTTCAGACTCCCAGGGATGTTAGTGGAGTCTCATTGCTCTACAATGATGAAACTTCTGCTTGTGCATATTTGGAATGATCTTTCTTGACTACTTTGCTGTCACAGAAATGATGTTGCAGTTTGTCCAGCCTTGTACACACCAGTCTGTAGTGTGGAACAGACTGCTGAGATGACATACAGTGATGTGTAATGTTCAGCAGGTCAGACTGATGAGTGATTTCAGATCTTAACGGCTTTTAGTGAATTTAAATTCTTCTGAGTTTGTTACATGTTTCTAAACCCCGATCTGTGATTCAGGATTTCCTGATGTGATACTACCTCCTTCTGGAACACAGAAATATAGCCAGCCTCTACCTGGTAACAAACAAATGCACATACCCTGTTCAGGAGCATAGAGCCTTCTAGCTCTACTCCTATAATTACAAGATCAGTTTGTCTGTGTTTTGCTTACTGCTTAATTAGGCATTTCAATATGGTATTTTATACCTTGCACCACATCAGCTTTGTTTACTTCTCAGAGGATTTTTGCCAAGTGTGGGAACTGTTGAAGTCAGATCCAGTTTCACAGACTGAGATGCTTTAGATGAGAACAGAAGGGTCACACCTTTCTGCTCTAAGCTAAGTAAAAAGGAAGTGTTCACAGAGCAGAGACTCATTGACTGAAGGGAAGAAGATAAACCTATGAAGGTGAATTTCCTCCTGTCCCTTTTCAGTGTTAGCTACCAGGTGAACTTGTGTCTGAGCCCTGAGCAAGTGACAGGTATGACAGTGTAGAAGAAGGAAGTGTTTATTATAAGGAACACATCCAAGCTGTGGCTGATTCCATCCTGTGATCAGTAGTGCTCTTGGAGTTACATAAAACTTCCCATTCTTCAGCAAAATTTTCTTGAGAAAATATTTTTCTGCTGTTCTGGATGGGATGATAGGATGGGGTGGGATGGTGGGGTGCCTCTGCAGGTGAATGATAACCTATCCTCAATTAGTCTGGTCTTTATCATCTTTTCTCTGAAGTGCAGCAGCCCAATTGACAGGGGTGTGGAGGCTTCAGTCCTCAAGGTATGTGCCTTGTCTCCTTGGCAGCATGAGGTGCCATGGGCACCTTCTTAATTCTTTAGGCTGAGATTTCCCAGATAACTAACTGCAAATCAAATTCAAGATGCCAGTTCTTCTCTTCACAGCCTAGGCCATGCATATGGAAAAGGCAGCTACATGTCTGAAGTGAAGACTGTTGTCTGGGCTACTGTTGAGCATAAATGGATTTTCCACAATAAAGGCAAATCTTTTCTGTAGTAAAGAGAATTTTTTCTTGGAGGTTGTGCTGAGATACTGGATTAGCCTTCTCTCTTTCCCCCCTTCCCCAGTTTTCAGGAGCTGAAAAACATCAAGGGGTTCTGCTTCTCTGTTCCAAGTGCAAAGTTCAAACTAGTTGACCTTGCCTTCAGCATCATAAATAACCAGAAATTCTCATCTGTAAAGAAGTGGAGCAAAACCAGCCTTGCAGCAAAACCCCATTGTGTAGAAGCAGTTGCAGCAGGGACTTCTTGCCCCATGGAGATGATACAGAAGATGATGTGGCCTGTGTTAGTCATGTCACTTCATGTAGAAAACTCAAATAATGTTTTGATTGAATGAGATCTCTCTATAGGATGGTTTTGGTCAGAGATTCTCTTAAACTTTTGTATGCCCTTCTTGGTGCTGTATCAAATAGCATCAAAGTGAAAAAATACACAGATTAAGTACTTCCAGTTTAAATACTCCTTTGAGTCTTTCCAGGCTGAAATGCCTACCAGTATGAATTTACATCAATCTATAACAATTTGGGATTTATTAGAGCTGCTGAATTGCCATAAAAACCTCTAAATCTTGTGTAATTATCCAGGGACTCTTTTGTTTTGTACTATTCTTTTAAAGGGGCAACTTAAAAAAGAAGCAACTGACAGGCAGCTTCTAAATTTGGTCTTTGTGGAGTGCTCAGAAATTGCTTCTATATGTGCAGTTTTTGCCATATTTATCGAGAGGAAATCCTGAGGATGTATTAAACTACAAAGTTGAAGAATTATTTGAGTTTGACATGTTTGGGGCTCTCCTTTCTCCCTGAAGAATTATTTTAGGCTATCTGATACCAAATCACCCTTTTCCTCTTGCTAGGGAGAGAATTCTGCTTTGCTTCCATTGCTGGGATCAGCTTTCTGGATTTAAAAGAGGGATTTTGTATGTAGTGGTACAAAGGCTTCTGTACCTATGCAGTGTGGAAATGAGAACCTGGTGTATATTCTAGCACAGAACAAGTATGTGTTTTTCCAATTGCTGAGGAAAAGTTGGCTTCTGTGGAAGTTGGAGCAACTTTGAGTTTGTCAGACTAGCAGGCAGAATAGTTGAGCAGTTTTAACTTGGTCACCTTCTTGAAGTTACCTGCTATATTATTTGCTGTATTGTATTGTATAGGTTTGAGATTTCCTTTAAATACTGTTATCTGTTATGATTTAATTTTCCTACTTTCTTCTATATTTTCCCAAGAAAAATGCTGAATTTGCCATAGAACTTACCTCTAACTTAGAGAGAAAGTGATTTTTTGCTGCCTAGGAGTTGTGATCCCATGAATACTGTCTTACAGCAGTGTTGAAAGAGACTTGTTTATCTCATATTTTTAAGACAGTTGTGCCAATATGCACAGTTTTTCATCATAGTTTGGGAACTAAACTTTCACTGGGAAAAAAGTCCTCTCCCTGCTCTTGTTTGAACCCTTTCTTGGTGTTTAATGACCTTAGGTCTGAACTTCTTAAATGAAGAATACAGAAAAGTTTTTGTCACAAACACAAGTTCCAGCCTTCTATTTCAGCTTTGTTGGATCATTTTTTTAAGGCCATCTGCATTAGTGATGATATTTCACAACACAGCAGAACATCATATTGGAATGTTCCAGCTGGATTGTCTTGAGCAGCACTAGGAGGGCAGGTGATGGTACCACAGGTGCCTGTCAGCACAGATTTCTGCAATTTTTGCTTGTGAAAAGTGAATGCTGTAAGAAACAGGAAAGTTGATGTGCTGGGCTGGCCTGGTGAGGTTCCCATGCTTCTGAAGAGCTCACACTACAAATAAAGGTGTGGAACTTGCTTTTCATGCCACATCTTATTAGTGAAATTTTGAAAGCTGTCAGTACCATTTTTAGACTCATATCATCCTAAGGAGAGAGAAATCTAACAGACATACATGACAACCACCCCAGTTCTCCCAGGATTGCCTGCAGTGGTGGGAAATTTTCCTGATAAATGTCGGTGGTGTGGATGAGACCAAAGGTTTTTGTGTCTATTTATCCTTTCTAAAAATTCTTCAGTACACTGATGGGATAGCAGTCACTCAAAGGAAGACTTCCTTTGCTTGGCTTGATTGACCAGAGTCATTCTGTGGGAAAGGATGCTAACTTATTCTAAACTGAAGGTGACCCTGGCCTTTTTGTGAGCAATAAAGACATAATAGAGGCCCGGTTAGGGTTCAGCGGAACCCCCACAGCCATCTGCACACTTCATTGGCACAAGTGGCTTTCACTTGAACTTGCATTTGACAAGTGTTTTCTGTCTCTTTCTCATTCAGAAGGGTCTTCAAAGCCAAGTAATTGAAATGCTTTCACCCCTCACTCCTTTTTCTCCTTCCCCCAGACTTGCTTAAATTGCAGGGCAACTGGCATTCAGTGCTGAATGAGTAAAAGTGCATCCACTTCCAAAGCTCCCACTTTCTTTCCCTTCCCATAGGGAAAGTTTCTGAATAAAAACCCACCCTCTTTTCCACACTCTCCAGCACCAGCTTCATAAAGGAAAAGTTGGGGGGAAAAAGTGTTTCTGTTACTTTGCCGTTTTTCTCCCTCCCTCCCTCCCTCTTCTTCCCGCACCCCACCCCCCCCCTTTTTTTCCCCTCCTCATCAGGCTGGACTTTTTGAAATGAAACACAAATCAGGTCTCTGGAATAAAAGGTTGTGAGTATGCCTTGTGGCATTTGGAATGAGGCTATTCACTGCCTGAATGACTATAAATAGAAAGCAAGGAGCTGCGTATTTCTCAGTTCAGGCTCCCTGCAAAGAAGCGCCCTTCCCAGTTAAAGGGTGACTTTTTGAAAGAAGCCTTGTTCCTTGAGCTGAATTGAATTGCTCCAGGAATTCTTCTCCTTGCAGCTTGCATAAAAGGCGTTAATCTCTAATTTATTTCTCCTTTTAAAAGGCAGTGTACTCCATCATAAATGTATATTCTTAGCCATGTTGCCAGATATGCCTGTCTTGTCTGTACAGAGTTGCACATAAAAAAATTCTGAGTGCAGAACATTGTTCTCGGCAATTTTTGTGCCTGAAAGGTTTCTTTTTGGCTCTGGGCCAGCTGTCGGCTCCCTTTTTATCTGGTATTCATTCTTTAGTGAGAAGGCTAAATTAGCAGCACTCAGGTTTTTGTGGCTTTTTTTTTTTTTTTTTTTTTTTTTTTTTAAAGGATCAAGGAACAGAATGGGAATTGTGATTGATTTTTATAATAAAAGATTTGATTCTCCCAACACACTTGTGATGTTGCCGATGGTGAGAGCTCCAATAGGTTACTGTTGCAGTTCTGCAGACAATTTGTTTGGCTGATTTGGCTGTTAAAAAATGCTGATAAATCTCCGGTGTTGTGCAGTTATGTAAATGTAGTGCAATCATTTTTCTTCTGCCTCCCCCTTTTAGAATGACTGTAGTATTGAAGAGAGACACACAGTAGATGGGAGGAAAATGTTTGACAGATTTGTGAGCTGGCAGTGTTAAAGATCCTAGCACTCAAGCTGTTGGATTGGCTTTTTTTTTCTTTTTCACCCCTTTTTTCTCCCCCCCCTTTTTTTTTCCTTTTTCTCCTTTCCTTTTTTGTTCTACCCTTTTCCCTTTTTTTTCCTCCTAACACAGTGGTGTTTTGTGTGGCGTTATTTTGAAAGCTGCTTCTTATTTTCTCCTCAGACCTTTTGTTTCACTTTTTTTTTTTTCCCCTACCTTCAAAAAACGAGCAAGGGCAGCCTTTTTCATAGTCACTTTTCACTGTTCATAGTTTTTAAAGAATGGGTCTATAGATTCTTTGCATTGCTCTTTCCATTACTTATGGAAACCTAGTTCTGTGAGTGGTTTTTCTCTTGCTTTGTTTCACAGAGGAATTAAAAGGTTGACAAATACCTTGGGTTTTTGTTTTTTTTTTTTAAGCCCAGCCTGTGCATGGTTTGCAGTGGTTTTTGCATTAGTGCTAATGTAAAAACGAGAGCAGCAGTGAACAGGCAGGAAATAGAGGGAGCAGTGTGCTGGTACTGTTCACATTTCCAGTAGAAGGGAGGAAAAGCAGAAAAAGAAATGTGCTCTTCAGCAAGACCAGGAAAGCAGTTTTCAAATGGCTGCCAAGCAGACTAAGGAGATGAGAGATTTTATAATATTTAATTTCTTTTGTTTTCTTAATTGTAAATTTCTTAGCTTAAAACTGATGGCCAGTATCATTCAGTTGAGTTTTTCATAGCTGGACAAATGAGTAACAAACTTTGTAGAGAAACATAGTGGAGTTGGACATTTCTGACTATGGGGACATCCTGATCCTTGTCATTTGATTGTTGTCATTTTGTCCTATCTGTGCTCTGGTTTCTGTCTGGGGTGCTCTGTGTTTCCCTTGTCACCTTTATTGTCTGGCTGACTTCAGCTCTGATGTGCCCCTAATGTCCCCTTGCATTTGCAGCTGGTGTGGGTATTTCTGTCACCTTGCTTTCTCTCAAGCATCTCTAGTGAGCCATTGGAAGGGCACAGTGGGCTCTTTCTCATCTTGCCCTGCCTCAAGTCACTTCAGTCCAGCTTTTAAGGCCACCTTGTAGATGTCACCTACCATCCACCCACAGCTGTAAAATTTGCCTGGTACTATTTCCATCCTAGATTATACTCCTACAGTAAATTTTCCCCTGCTTCTTAATTTGAACTGACTTTGCTTCATGGGGTCTTTTACCTTTATAAATCCCCTTGAGCAGAGCTCTTAGTTTAGAAAGATGAGTGATTGCTCAGGTTATATTTTGCCAGTTATTCATCTGAGTTGCCCTTGAGTTCTTCACTTGACTTGAAGTTACTTTCCAGCTAAAAAAAAAAAAGCATTTTTTTCCTAGATCAAATATTGCATTGTTTTATTTTTAATTATGTTGTCCACTAGTTCATGATTATAGGAAATTTTGGATCATGTGCTTTTTAAATTTATTGGTAAGATAATTTTCTATGTTTAAAAGTTAAACATTGTGATTTGTAAAATGAGTGGCAAGGACAGAGTGCATTTTTTTCCTAGTTATGGATCTGGTTTTATTCCTTGCTAAAATATCAAACTTTTTAGGCAAATTTAAGGCCAGAAGAAACTTTCCAGAAAGGACATAAGTAGAACCTAGACAGTTGCTTCTAATGTAAAACTGGCCTCTTTTTTGTCAAATATATTAATATTTTAGTCTTATTTTGAAAACCCCATTGCTATCACAGGTAAAGCAGGTAAAGCACTGGAGAGTGCTTCACAAAAGTCACAAAAGCAGTGTCCTTGGAGAGAAGTCAGGTGAGATCTATCTCTGGGAGAGTAGAACTGGTTTTTGTTCCTCTTCCCTGGGGTTTGTCCTTACCAGGCTGGTCCAAGCAGTGAGGTTGTGGCCCCTGCTGTCATCTTCCATTCCTGTAGCCTGTCCTCCTGTTCAAGGCCCCAGCAGTTAATACAGATCTACATCAGCAAAGGCCCCACTCAAACCCCATGCCTCTGAAAACATCTCAGGATGGATCTGTTTTATCAGATAATCAGAATTAACAAACTCCGTGCATCAATTTCACCCATGTCTGGGATGGAAGATCTGGTTTGGTTTCAGGTCTGGCTTCCCTTAGCTCTAAGAAGGGTTTTACAAAGTGTGCTCAGAAAGTGTGGATGGTTGGTCCTCTAATTTACATTTGGTCCTCTCTGCTCTCTTATGTGAGTGTTTCTTAACCCAGAAACTATGGTTGTTTGTCTCATCCAAATTCTGTGCTGCCTGTGAACAATAAAAGGGATGTAATTGCCCTTTCCACTGAGGTAAGATATAAAGAGAAATATATATTTTATTTTAACCCTGGTTTTATGGAATCCTTCAGTGTTCCTTTGGTTTGGTGTTTGCTCTGCTTTTCTTCAGTCTGACTCTGTGAGGTAGCAGTATTGTCAGCTCTCATGACTCCAGCTGCATTCCTGTAGGAGTCAGAAGGTTTCTGTGTGTAACCAAGAAGATCTGTTCACCTTGGCCACATCTGGAGGCATGACACTGTTGTCTGAGCTGATACAGAAAATCCTTTTTTAAGAGATTCTTGGTGTGCCTTTTATGTGTATGCAGGGTCAGCAGGATCTGGGATTAGGGAGGAATATTCCCTATAATTTGCTGTCCAGCCTGGTGTATGTTCCTGTTCCTGTTAGCAGGTATAGAAATGGGAGCTGTGCATCTTTGTGGCAGTGTAGGTGTCATCCACTTTGCCTGTGGCTTGTGGATGGGTGACATTCAGTGCCACTAGAGGGACCTCAATGTGGAGCAGTGTATGACTTTACCTGGACCCCATGTTCTTACATGGTTTTGAGATGGATGTGTGTGAACCATTTAATGAACTGATGATTTGGCAGGTGTCAGGTTTTTTTGTTGTAAGTGAAAGCAGTTGTGTTTCTTTTTTGAAAAACAAGTCTGTGCTTTCCACTGATAAATGGTGGTTTCATACAGCAGCACAAGATAATCTACATGTGCCTTGTTCTAACTGTATAACCCTTTCTGAACATTTCTGGTGCAGGTTCATCCTCACTGGGAATAATTAGAACTACCCAAGTCTGTTGTCTGATCAGAATATTAATGGATGGCATATTATTAAATCAAATCAATCAAAATGGTTTAAAGAGAAGCTGAAACCAGCAGCTGAATGTAGAGCCAGTACTCCCTGCATGTAGCAACATGAAGCAGGACCTGGACTGAAAGCACAGAAATGTGTCTTTGATAAAATGCAAGTGAAGTATTTGTTAGGAGCATTTAAAAGAGAATTGTTAGGATTTGTTTGCACAGCTCCCACAAAAATAATGTCAACTTAAGCAAATTTTCAACACCCAGCTTGTCACTGCGTGGACAGCTTGTGTAGAAACCACTGCAGCTGGGAAAATCTTGTGGCTGTGAATTTGTGCTTAGATTGGAAGTTACACTTGAAGGCTGTGCTGTGCTTTGGAAATTTCTGCTAGTCCAAACTGGGAAAAAAATACAAGAAATGTACATTGCACTGCTGGATTCCTACTTAGAAATGGAAAGACCTGCCTAAGGTGTGACGTTGCCTTAGTGATTCAGAAATGTTGGGCACAGGAGAATGAGCAATTAATGCCAGATTCCCTAGAGAATCTTGGAAGGGACAGAGGTCAGAACCAGAAGTTTCTGAAGATCTTCCCAGAGGAGTACTTGCAAGACTCCTGGGTTTTCTTTTTTTTTTTTTTTTTTTTTTTTTGTTTGTTTGTTTGTTTGTTTGCTTGTTTGTTTTTTGGTTTTTTTCAGGTTGGTTTTGTTTTTAGCAGAGGTTTAATAAGGTCCAGCCTTGGATTCGTTCCCCTAGGGAGATACTGTATTTTGCAGCAACTTTCTAGACTGTCTTATGAGGCAGTGGAACATAAGTACTTCCCATTTAGTGAGGGATTAAAGTTTGCACCACCCAGTTCTACAAAGCTGAAGAGCTCTTGTGAAGGGCAATGATGTTTCCTGCTTAACTTTACAGATTATTAAATTGAGACATTAAATGAACTGCTGGGAGATGGTCAGATTTGGGACTTGGGCCAGGCCTAGGAGTTGGGAAGATTAGGAGTGTGGAAGAAGTCATGTCCTTCAGCCTGTGTCAGGAAGGTCATTTGCTCAGAGCACTTGTGTTATCCTGGGAGCATCATCACTCCTCCTTCCTTCAGTACGAGATGTTCCTCTGCTAGTGGGTGTTTCTGGCAGAGCTGCACTGGGGAAATCTTCCAGCATAAAGTAGATCCCCAGGGGACAAAAGTAGGTGGTACTTGTGCTGACTTGCTGCAAGACCTTTGCCTGAGTGTTTCAGCATCTTGTGCCCCTGCAGTGGAAGAAGGTTGGAGTTTTCCAGCTTTACTAATTTAAGGTTTATGAAATGCTACCTAAATGCAAACTTACTGTTGCCAGCAAATGAGATTAAAGGCATCTTTGCAGAATGCCACAGCCCCTCCTTTGGCCTCTGCTCTTTCTTCTGTATGGTTTGACTTATGCTTTGAATGTTCTGATCTTGTGAATCCACCCTTTAGGATTCAGCAGCAGACCAAATGGCAAAATTGTTCTTGGTAGAAGCATTTGCCTTTTGCTTCTGGCATGGCCATACCAGCCAGAAAAGCAACATCATCTTCTCCTTGTCTTTGAGGTTTTGTAGTCATGCCATTATGAAATGTGGGTCCTTGGACTTTGTATGATGCTTATGCATGAACAGGGTTTCATTTTGGTGTGAATGTAACACCCTTGGGACAGTTGTACCTTGTCTGTCACCTGTTTGTTCCCACTGTGGAGACAGTTCCCAGGGAGAAGGAATCCCAGGTATTCCACAGAACCAGTGCACCTGATGTCATCCCTGTGTGGTCAAGAGCTTCTCATCCGTGGCTTTTGTTGACTTCTACTTCTGAGATCTGCAAGACAACTGTCCTTTTTTTTTTCTTTCATTTTCATAGTTATCAATTACCTGTTGATTGTGCTACAATGTATAAAAATCAATGCTAGCTGTTACCATTTTTAAGAACGCAGTAAAGGTATCATTATCTATTTCCTGGCTTTTGGAAGTTTGGATTTGTGATTGTAATAAGGCATCCAGTAGCACAGGACAGCTTTGTCAGTGCAAAATTAAAGTTGGTTTTATTGGTGGATATCCAATCTTGACAGAAGTTGAAAACACATAACAAATGATTCTCAAAAGATAAAAGCTTGCCAGTGAAGTTGAAGCTGTTAACATCTGACAGGTTTATGTCAGCACATGAGACTCAAACAGTTTATTCCAATAACATCTGGGTCCTTGCTCATCTTTGAGTTCTTGAGTGACAAATCCAGTGGTGCATCACCTTGAGAACCACTATCTTATTCAGCCCTGGTGATTTAAAGTAAATTGACTTGAGCTTCTCCATTAGAGACCCCAGCAAACGCTGAAATGAAATTAATTTCAATAAGTTCTCAGATATCGTCTCCTTTGGAGAGGTGAGTACTGGACAAGCCAGCAGCATCTCACTTGTCAACTTCTCACCCTGGTATCTTTCCAAATAAATGGGTTAAATTTTTCACCTTAGCTTTTTGCATTTACTTTTGTGTCCATGTTGCAGCTTCTTTTGACAGCTCCTTAGACAAGCTGTTCATGGCAAAAAAGAGTCTCATGTGTTCAACATAGAGTTGGAACTCTGACATAGACATGAAGATACAAGCAGTGGAAGGTCATGGGAAGTCTCCTATCTAAGATCAAACCAGCTTCAGCTTCCTTTTTGAGAGGAATTTCCTCTAAGTATCTAATAGTTTACTGCATAACAGCTGCATAGTCCAGGCATTCCCAAAATTTGAAGTATTTTTTGTTTGGAAATGGCCAATTCTTTTATAAAAAGAATTAGAGTTTGATATACTGAACAAATTCACCACAGGCAGTCTTTGAGTAAATTAGTTGATTTTTTTACTCACAATTGACATGAAATTGGCAAATATAAACACTGTGATCCAAGTCAGGAAACTGTGTTATCCTTAATACAAACAAACAAACCAACCTTCCCTATATCCAGAGAAACTTCTCAGATGATAAGCCATCAAGTCTAAATACAGCCCCAGATTTAAACAGGAAACTGATATTTTTGTAGTCACAGTGGCTGCCTCCTCCCATGTCCTCATGCTCAAAGCCCCCGTACATTTCCAATAGATGGTTGTTAAAAATGCTGTTCTTTTAAGTCAACTTGGTAACTAGGGGTATAATTTTAATTATTTTGATCTGTTTGGATGCTCTCTCTTGCTTTCAGCCTTGTTTTATAAAACCAGGAAGAGGTTCTCCATGAGTCACAACCTCTGCTGGCACACAGGGCTCTCTGCAGCATCCCTGTGACCTGGCTTGTAGTCCTTGCTGCCAGTGAGCTGGGAGCTGAGGCTCAGACATGGCCTTAAGCTTTTTCTGCAGCAGGTAAAACCCAAAGTGTTCAGCTGGGGCTGTAGCAGTGCCAGGCACACGGGACAGAGGGGTGTCTGTCTGTCCTTACCATGTGCTGCAGAGAGGCACTGTGCCACTTCACCATGGACACTTGGCTCATGGGACAATGATGCTCTTGAGTCTTGTCTCCCAGCAGTGCTGTGAGGTTTCACTCAGAGGGTGTTTGCATTTTCTAAATAAATGAGCAACTGCAGGAGCTTTCTTAGGGGGTGATTAGAGTATGTGCTGCTCCCTGGCTCAGAGGGAAAGGCTTTCTCACACAGCCCTGTGAGCAGAGCATAGTTCTGGCACCCCAGGGCTCTCCATGGATTGTCTGTGAGCCCTCTTCCTTCCATAGTTCTGCAGTGTACCTGACTGTGCCTCTTCTACCAGATCTGCAGCGCTCTCACACCATTGCCCTCTGTCCCTTCTACTTTCACCCTCAAAATTTCTTTCCACCAAACTATTTTAAGTAACTAATCTGGTCAAAAATTAGTATTGAATAGAACAGACAAAGCTACACCCCAAGCAGATATGTTCTGAAAAGGAAGCTCTAGAGAGTCCACAAAGTATTCTGGAAAGGTCTTTCTCCCATTGAAAGTGGCAGGTATTGTAATTTTAAAAGATCCTCATGTTAAAAGTAAATATTTGAATGACACTAAGAGGAATAAGCTGAAATTATAAAAGCCCCTGCAGCAAGGAAGCAAAACTCAGTTTAGCAAGACAGATTTATTTTTCAGGCTTTTGTACAGTAAGACCTGGTGCATAGTTAGGCTTAAATTTACATGTGAGTGAGCTGTGTCAGAAGTTTCATTTAACGGTGAGTTTGATTTTTATTTTCCAGAACATTTATCTCTGTTTTGGGTACTAAGTACTTGACCCTGGAGATCAGCAGTGAGATATAATTGTCTATATTATGGAGATGCAGTTTCATTTTTGCCTCTGGCATAAATGCTTAATTTCAAGATTAAATAATTGCAATAATTTGTACATTGACTTTGAGCTTCTGAAGGGAGAGTAGTGCTGCAGTTTTGTGGTCTCAGCATTTGGAATAAGAACGAGTAACAGGAGCCATGCATAGTCCCTTGGTTAAATGATTTGTATTCCTTTTAAAAACATGTTCAGCCAGCCCTTTCCTTCAACTTCATCCTTTCTGCCCTCTTATCCACCATCTGTCAAGGATGTAAAACTTACATCTTTATTTTTGGTAGTTCCTGTGTGTTTTTTTCAAATATGTGTGTGGCAGCAGTGTCAGTCAGGAGGCAGCAGTGGCTCCTGTGACTTCACTAATGCTGCATTACCCATCCCTGTGAACTACAGCAGCGTGTGGTGGTGTCCTGAGTGTTTTCTTGCATGCAACGTGGGGATGGATAACTGATAGCTTTCTGTACAAAGTGTTTGGATCCATGGATGGAAAGAACTGAGAGAGAGGCTAAGCACTGTAGTTTGTGAGTGGAAAATTGACCTCTAGTTAGCCTCCCCCTTCTTCTAAGTATACACTGTGTTTTGTTTGATAGTGGAAATCTAATCCTTTGGGAAGCACAAATTCCTATAACAGCTCTGATATGTATAAATAAACCCATATTCCTCATTACAAACAACATCAAAGCAATCACAGTATGGATTAAAATACACAACCCACCCTCCTCCACACTAATATGCAGCAATGCAGAGTTCAAATGAAGCCATTAGCAGTATCTCCAAGTATTTGGCAAAAGCAACCACACTTGTGTAGCTACAGGCAATGAAAGTCCCTACTACAGAAAGGGAGGGACAGGGGGAGTAGCCTGCATTGATCTAATTAGTCAATGAAGCACAAAGAATGTAAAATCTCATTATGTATCACCAGGAAAATTTGGCTGGAGAAGTAAAGAATATGAAACTGATTTGTCCATGGGTGGGTTATTTGTGTCTTTGAATCTTCCAAAAGGAAATGGGATTTCTGACAACATATTAGAAACATGCACATGCACATACATGCACACACAGAAATATATATATATGTGTGTGTGTGTGTGTGTATCTGTGTGGATACATAGGCACACACTTACATATTGCCAGATTCTGAAACTTACTCAGCCCTTACTCAAGGTATGTTTTTATGAGAAAGTTCCTAAATGGGAGAAATTGAAGATTTAAATTTTTTTTTTTTTTTAATTTGGATTGCTGATGCCAGTCACAGCCTGAAAACACAATGTGTGGGTGTTCCAGTGTTACTAAACCCAGACCCGGGGTTTGTCCCATTGCCCCAGGCAGTGCAGCTCATGCATGTAGCAGCTCCTCTTCCTAATATCTGCTTAAAAGTGGTGCTTAAAATGACTTTTTGTAGCTTGCTTTTTGCCCTTATCTTTGAAGCCTTTCAGGGATTCATGTTACATTTTTGGAATTTCTCTGAAACCCAGAGTACTTAAAACATTTCTATTTCAATTTAGGCCAAATTTCCACCCCAGTCAGTGTCTCCCAAGAGCTGAAGATATGAGTAAAGTGCCAAATAAAAGTTACAACATATTCCCCCCCACACACACATCAAAAATTTAAAAAACAGCAAAAACAACCCCAAAAAACCAAAAACCTAGCACAATACCCAAGCAGCCACCCACAAAGCCCCAAAGCTAAATAGCTAAATAGACAAAACAAAAAGGGAGAGGAAGAGACACAAGCCCTGAAATGAAGAGACTAGTTCAGTCTTGCAGGTGGCCAGTAGCAGGAACAAAGGAAGAAGTCATCCTTCTTCCACACAGAGTAAAACAGAAGGTTTGTGAGTCTCCAGACATTTGTAGAATCAGGAGAGATGGCATTTGGAGAAAATGGTGTTAACAGTGCAGGTGCAATTAGTGATTTAGCTCTTGATTCCTTTTTTTAATAAATATTTAACGTTGGCTGTGTTCCAGTTGTGTCCCCAACCACACTAGTAGGCTCATTTTTGTTGGCCACTTTTGCATTTGTCACCCTGGTTCTGATTTGCTCCTTTCCCTTGAGCTCTGCTGTGGCAAAAGTTCCCTACCAAACTCATCTTTTAGTCTGGCTGAGGGTGTTATGTGGTTTGTGGTCATACCAGCAGTGACCTGATGAAGAGGAGAAAGATCTTGTGACCCCCAGCAGTCAAGGTCAGCACAGTCAGATCCCACAGTTCTGACTGGGTGTTGTGGGCAGTGAACTGGGGAAAAGATCTTCCTTTCTCCCCAGAACAAGAAGCACCTGTCTGCTGGTCCATCTCAGATACTGCAAACCATCCAGGTCCCATCTTGAGCTATTTCTGAGCAGTGACCCCATTTGCCATAAATAGAGTCAGCAAAACTCCAGTATTTAAGTTCAGACCTACACAAAGAAAAAATGTGTGTCTGCACTGCTGACACTACCTACTATCCCTGAACTACCCAGGGATTGATGCTTCACTGCTGCTTTGGGAATTTCTGCTCTCTGAGGAAGGACACACTGGACCACAGAGCAGCTGCAGCACAAGGTATTTTCTCTTCTCTGGAATTAAATCCCTGGTCACCACTGCCCTGTGCCTATCCACAGATAATTTTTTTTTCTGAGCATACAAGTTTGTTTCCTGTTTGCAAAGATCAGGTGATGGGAATTAAGTTGAAAGAGTGCTGTTTTTTCAGTCTGTGTCAGAGTAGAAATCTGTTAGGTGGTTGTTGGCTTGCAGCTCCCCATGGCCATTGTTCTGTCAGCAGTGGTGAGGGCTCTGGGGGTGCCTCAGTGGGAGATACTGCACAAGGGAAAATGATGAATTGATGTGTAGAAATTAATGACTATCACCAAATTATAAAATAAATATATAAATAAATAAAATTTTATATTTTATTAAAAATATAAAATCAATACGAATATGACATGAGCAGACTAAAAAGCAGATGTGCAGGTGGACATCCATGGACCAGGTTTTTGATGGGGCAACTCTCATCCCTGAAACACACCCTTTCATTCTGTGCTTTCCAGTGAATGGGACAGCAGCCTTAAAGCAAGGTATGAGATGAAAAGGATAGCTGGAGCTAAAGCAGGAATGCTGAGCCCTTTTTGGAAAAGGACTAGAATGCTTCACAAGTGTGGGGGCCCTGCTGTTTGAGCCAAAGTCTAAATCTAACTTCAGAAAAGAAGTTGAATATTTGTGTCCATTTGCAGGCCTGCAAACTTGGTGGAGATTATCATGAAAATAAAAAAAAACCACTGGCAATTAGTGAGGTTGCTAAATGAGAAATTACTTAAATACCATGCAGGGTTGGCAGAGGCCTGTGGTAAAGGGTAGAGGGGGTATATCCACAGCCCAATGTTTCAGCTGATACTGTGAGCTTAATACCCAGAGCCCTGCAGGTGCCATGTTTTCAGGACATGGACCTCAGCCATGGTTCTCTGGAGCTGGATTTGGCCCTGGAGTGAGAATGGAGGGAATGGTTTATACTCATGAGCTGTGAATGCAGCCCAGTGTCTCATTCTGAATATCTGCTGTGCTTTTGCAGCAGACTTCTTAAATGAAAAGGCAGAAGGTAGCTAAAACAGACTGTCTAGCCTTTTTATGAGCTGCTTTGTTTTAAAGCTGGCTGTAGGAGTCAGGAATATTAGCTGTGGTATGTTGAGGTAGACTGCATCTTAACCACACAGTCAAAAAAGGGTGCTTGAATACTTAGTACAGTTCTCAAAGAGAAGGCAGTGACTGCAACCCCAAAATCAAATGTTGCACTTCTTTTTTTGTTGTTTATTCCATTGTAAAAAGTGACCTCTTAGAGGATAAGCACTTTTGCATTGTCCACGTGTGTGTGTGGGCACTGGGAGCCACTCAAACCATGGCCTTTGGTTAGGAAGGTCTCCCCTGCCCCTCAGTTGTGTGCTTTTTCAATAATTCAAATGACAAGGCAGCTAAGTCATTTACTGTCATTAACCACAAGCTCTAGGAAGAACAAATTGAAAGTATGAAAGTGCTTACCTAAAATTAATGTAGAATAAGAAGAGGATAATAATGTATCTGAGAAATATTTCTTAACTAGTAGTCTGTTGTCTTGATTTATCAAAAGCTGGGTCTGATACCCATGTCTCAAACTACGATCACAAGAGTTTCCTGAACCCATGTAGTACTGAGTGAGAGGCATAGATTTGTTTTTCTCTTTGGTAGCAGTCTTGTTGTCAATGGGTTTTTTCATTACTATGTCAAAATGACTTTTAGATCCAGGACATGCTTGATGCTGGTCTGACATGTGGCATGCAGGTTTGCCCAACTATAACAATTCCTCAGATTCTTCTTGTGTGTTGTAGTGAGGTTTTTTAATTGTATGAAATCACATGACAAAAAGTCTTCTGTAATCTGTGATGATACGGCAGATGCTCTTCTTCTTCCACTTCTAAATATTTTGTCAAGTGTATGAAAAGTTGTGGGGCTATGAAGAGAAACAAGATTTCAAGAGTGGATTGTCACCTATATTTACTTCAGAATATGCTTACAAAGACTATCTAGAAGGATGTAACTTTAGGCTACATGTGAGAGGCTTTACTCCTGTGGGGTGGTTATTACCTCTAGATAGCAAAACCAGACAGAAATTTTACATAATTAACTATACATAAGTTTTAAACAACACTTGGAAATATATCTGAAATCTAAGTTTACCCTGTAAGACTAAGCTCTGAAGTACTTTTTTTTAAATCTGGAAAAGAAGTTAGAAGTTCTGTAACTTGCCACGCTGTAACTTTTTTCCCCCTCTTAATCTAATTATATAAATCTTAAAAAGAAAAAAAAAGAAAAGAAAAAAGGCACTTTTTTGTTTCTTTTTTTTTTTCCCTCTTATGGTTATGTTTGAGACTTACTAACATAATTGTGCCAAAAGCAGGGTTGAAGTTTCTTGTTTTATAACAGCGTTGCTGTTTTCAGAGCTGGCAGATTGTCTGTTCACAATGGATTCCATATGTGCTGGAGACCACAGCGTGAAGGGATTTACAGAGTACAAGGTGGAGTGCAAATAGTGGAGGTGGGAAGCACTCATCTCCCTGGTTTTGAGTTTAAAAGGGCTTTATTAAACAGCAGGCACAGAATCCCAGAATGGTTGATGCAGGAAAGGATCTCTGGAGGTCATGTCCAGCCCCCATGCTCAAGCAGGGACACCTAGAACTGGTTGCCCAAACCACATAACTGCTGAGTATCTCCAAGAATGGAGACTCCACAGCCTCCCTGGGCACCCTGTCCTATGGCTTGGTCAGTCTCACAGTGAAATAATATTCCTGATGTTCAGAGGGTGTCACCTGGATTTGAGTCTGAGTTCATTGCCCCTGGTGCTGTCACTGGGTACTGCTGAAAAGTGCCATGGCTCTGCATGCTTTACTCCTTTCCTGCAGGTATTTACACACATTCACGAGATTTCCCCCTGAGCCTTCTCCAGGCTAAACAGACACATCTCCTTCAGCTTTTTTTTTTCTTCATAAGAAAGATGTTAATCACCTTTGAAGCCTTTTGCTGTGCTCACACCAGCACGTCCACATCTTTTTGTGCTGAGGAGCATTGGAACTGGACACAGTACTCCAGGGGAAACCTCACCCGTGCTGGGTAGGGGAGGATTGCCTCCCCTGACCTGCTGGCAGCACTCCTCCTGATGCAGCCCAGATTACCATCACCTTCCTTGCAGCAAGGGCACATGTTCAGCTTGGTCTCCACCAGGACCCCCAGATCCTTCTCTGCCAAGCTGCTTTCCAGCTGGGTGGCACCCAGCATGTGCAGGTGCCTTGGCAGTGTTCTCCATGAAGGATATTTTGGTACAGTCTGTGTACATTGTCATTGACTTTGCCATAGAAAAGGCTAAATGAAAAAGTGGTGTTTTGTGTGCCTTAAGTTCTGTGTGAATGCTTTGTCCTAGGCTGATCAAGCTACCTGTATCCATAAGATATAGTGTGCATTACAACCACAAAAATAAATGAATGACCAATAGATGTAGTTCTTTACTATATTTCTGTCATTTTAAGCAGTTTACACCTTTCAATTGTTGTGGAAGTCTGAAACTGAAATGCAAGAGAAGAATGTGCAATTCTTTTGTTTCAGAGTGGCTCAGTCTTAGGTTGCCTTGCTTCACTTGGGCTTTATTCACACAGCACTATAGCTGAGAGAGGACAGGACAAGTTTCAGGTTTTATACTGAATCAAATTCTTAGTCTGTCTGGCTGTACAGCCACAGAAAGGCGTGTGCTGGCAGAGGAGGAAATGAGAACGAGCTGCGAAGTTTGATGCTTAGGAAAGGTTCTTGAACTGTCTCTTCCAGTGGCTGAAAATGATCATGAAGTTGCTGGGCTATTGTGTAGTAAATTTATAACCTCAACTATGTTAAGTGAGGCAAACAAGCATCTTAAACCTTTACTGCTGGCTTCAGTTTTCTCAAGTGAAGCCAAGCATTCACTTGGGGAAAAGAAGACTTAATGCTTTTTTTAGATAACTGTAGGACAACACTGGCTTTTGTAGCTTTTAAACCAAAGCAAGAGGAGAATCAAATTCAAGAACTTTTCCTGGGCATATCTTGGTAGCAACAAGATCCAGGAGAGCCAGTTTCTTGTATTCACATACCCCTTCAAGAAGCAAGCAAAGAGAGCTGGAAGTCTTCGTACGCATTTCTAGAGGTACTAACTTGAGAAGAAGCAATACTGCTTGAATTACCGTACTTCAGTTTTTCTTGGCTGAAAAATGCTAAAATTCCTTTTTCTTTTTACACAAAAGTATTTTCAGGAAGCATTCTTTGATTATGTAACTGTTTTCACAGAAACAGCTTTTAAACTAATTTTCAGTAGAATATGATTTCTAGTATTGGGTATCTGACTCCTGAGGAGATTTTTGTGAATCAAAAACACTCCTTGCAACATCTTTCATTTCTGCCAGTGAACTCTTCTAAGCTGAGAATAGACTTGTCTCTAATTCCTTAAGAAATGAGAAAAGACTTTGCATTGCCTTCATTCTGTTACTGAGATGAACTGCTGCTTTTCCCCCTTGTTTGTTTGTTTTTTGTTTATGTCTTAGTTCAGGATTTCAGGAATTTCATGCAGAATTTTGGAATTTTTGTGTGTGTCCTTATAGGCAGCTTACCAGTAATTCCTTAAGGCTTTTTTATTGTTGTCAGAAGGTCCATCAGTTTTAAATAAAGCTTAAACATGTGTTTCTGATTAATTGAAAACTTTCTGTACAAGTATTGGAAAATAGACTGATAATATGACTGCAAATAGTTTTGTTTAATTTAGAATACGTGATATACTGCTTAAGAAAAAAAAAAGGCAGCAGTGTTATGCCATATATTCCTGAAGATAATGACATGAACAAGTGCAGTAGTAGGGTTATGTCTCTATGTTCCAACCCTTAACATTCTATGATTTTGAGTTACTTTAACAGATGAAAGTTACATCCAGGCTGGATGCTGCTGTGCTCACTGCTGCATATGGATATCATATTTGGTGGAGTTCCTTCAAAGCCTGGAGTATTGGACAGCATTGGCTTGGCCTTTTCACCTCTTATTTCTCTATCTATTGAAAATATTATGAACTAGAAATATCATGTCAAGTCTAGATGCAAACTCTGTCTGCTGTTAATGTGAGAGACAGTTTTGGGTTGGCATTAGTCAGTTCAGGCTCCCTTCCCTTGCATTTGAGAGTTGTACTGTTTGAAGAGACATTTGTAAGACCTTGGCAAGGGCAGTGGGTGTAGCTGGTGATCTCCTGTGATCCCCCTCTTTCCTTTAAGAGCCTGAGTACTGCTAAAATCATATTTGACCTCAGGGGCCTTGAGGATTCCAATTTGGAGATTCTCCCCTTCCTAATTAGTATCAGAAGGAAGGAAATATTTTCCTCTGATGATCATTTCTAGCCTTTCTTTCAAAGTCGACTTTCCTTCTTGTTCCTTTCAGGACTTTCTATTAAATTACCGAGTTAGAACATTAAAAGGGTATGTGAGGCCAAAGTCCATCTGGTCCTAGTCTAACTCCCACAGTGAACTAAAGCAGGAATCTATAGAAGAGGAGAAGCTGGGTGTGCATATGCTGAGTAGCTTTCTCGTCTTTCAAGTATTTTTAAGCCAGGGTCTTTTCCTTGACGTGGCAGGGCAACAATTGATCCATACAGTTTGGGTGCCTGGAAGATGTGAGTTGAGTCATGGGCATTTCTGCCTTTGTTCTTTACTATATTAAAATACACAGTTAGAGGAGTGTGTTCATGGCTCACAAAAAATGCTTTTTTTTTTTCCATCTACTTCTTCATCACTGTTGCTTTAGCTATGAGCTGCTTGTCTGCTACAGAAAGAACTCCTTTAGAAATAAACATCCTTGAAAAAACAAGCCTTCCAATCCAAGACAGTGAAAATGTAGTTACTGGTGTTTCATTGTCCTCTTGTCAATCCAGTCTCCTGTAGTAGCAGGTTTTCAGTTGTGCTGCCCTTCAGGGAGGGAAATACTGCCATTAATTAGTTATTTTTTAAATGTAGATTTCCCACACCCACCTCTTTAAAACTGAATTCTGGTTTTCTGCTGAAGCCTTCTAGACATGGAAACATCATGTTACAGTCTCTGGTAAGATGAGGGTTTACCCCAGTCCAGTGTTTGCACAGTCAGGGGAATACAGTGCAGAAAGACAAATCTTGGAAGGCAAGCAGGGGGGATCGTTGCCTTCTCTGCAAGTTGAGGGTGAAAAAGCTGTGCTCTTCTCTCCATCTTTAGGGTCCTCACCTTTCATACATAACAAATAATTTGAAAGCAAGTGTGGTGTTTGGGATTAGTGGCAGATGGCAGGTGGGGTTGGTGTTGGGTCCCTTTTCATTGCTTGGCTTTGCAGAAGTTCCCTTTGGGTGACTCAGTTGTGTGCACAGGTTGTGTTTGCCTCTCTTACCTGCAATTAAGTGTATTCAGATAATGCTGGTTTCACATTAAATGTGAGCTTTTGGGGCATTAGCATAGGATTAAGAGATCACAAGCTTTATGATTTATTTCTAATTTAATGTCAGCCCTCCAAGGTAAGATTGTCAACTATACAACATGTAAGTCATCAATTATTTACTGTCTAATTGTTACACAAGTTCTTCTCATCAGTACCTGAAGGCAGTCCCAGCCCTTCCTCTCTCATAGTGTGTTCCTGCTTTGTCCTGGCTGGCATAGCAGTCTGTGCAGCCATGTGGAAAAACTGAGCAGGGAACTGATCCAGCTGAAAAATAATCAGCCAAAAGGGTTTATGTTTTTCGGTCTGATACATTTTCTGCCACACAAGTAGTTGTGCTGGCATGGCAAGAAGGTGTCAAAGTGAACAGGGGAGTGAGGAGCCAGAGGTGGAGTGGCATCTGCTTGACCTGACTGAGCAGCCCTGCCTGCCAAATTCTAACTGTGCTCTGGAAAATGTGTTATCTTGTCTCCTTTCTTTGGTATTGAGAATCAGTTTGAACAGACAAGACAAGGTTCAGAAGAGAGGGAAGAATTTTATCCATTTCATGTATGCATAGAAATGATGTTTGGAGACTTACTTGAGGGTACACACTGGGATCTCTCTGTCTAGAATTTGAGCTGTAAAACAAAATAATTTTCTTGATACCTGAGTTAACTGCTCAACTTCAAATAGAAGGGAGTCTTAGGTACATTTCTTTTGGAGTAGAGCTCTTAAGTGTGGCCTTAGACCAGCCTGATAAAGGCAGAGAAGCAGCTTGCAAGTTGCAGTTGACTGTAGCTGACTGCCTGAAGATGTTGTGTATGTCTGCTCTTCTCTTACCAGCAGAGGCTAAACACACCTTTTTTGCTTACTTTCGTAGGGGTGCAGGGATTCATGCCCTAAAAAATTGGTCTTGTAAGCCAAAAGGACAATCCTAAATTTCAACTTAACTTTTGACTCTATTATTTCATATTGGTTTGATCTGGGAAGCTCTTCATGAACAATTGTACTTGGATTTACTGTCAGGAGCCTCAGGGTGTTTAAGAACTGGGGTGGGACAGTTAGATTGTAGGATTGTGAGAGCTACATTAAAAATGTAACATTCCAGGTAATTCATATGGTGGTCTGACCTCCAGAGGGGGCTGATGAAGAGAGAGCAATGTAATGGAGCATCTTCCTGTGTTACATTTGCTCCACCAGAGACTTGCACGTTTTGGCTGCAGGAGTAGTGGCACCCTCCCTGGGTGACAGCACAGAACACATTCTGTACCACAGTCATCAGAGACAGAGCTTTCAGCTGTGCAGGGCTTGCTTTCTTGTGGGGAGCCCTGTGGGTTGAGCTTTAGAACATCCTCTAAGGGTCTGTCTTGCCAGGCTTGGCAATAAGAAAGGTAGCTTTCTTTTGAAAACAGATCAAGATTGTGCTGGCTAAAAGTTAAGTGTTTTGCCTTTTTAACCATTTGCAGGGACTGGAGACCCTGTGGTAACTACATTTTTTCCATAAGTTCTCTGAATGCTGCTTTGCAGAATTTATTAACACTAATAGTGTCTCGAATAGCTGTGATTGATAATGTTGCTTATCCCGAGTGACAGTGGAGTGCAGGCTCTTACCAAGGCAGGAGGCCTTGTCATTGTCTGTTCTTTTGGGAGACACATTTCTGCAGGAGGTGGCAGTGAAGTTGTGTTAGCACAGTGTGGTAGCCTGGCCTCTGCAGCTGTAGATACTCCAGCTGACTGTGGACAGCCTGGTTTAGGTTTGTGTCCATGGCTTCTACTTCTGCTTTGTTGACATACACCCTACCTGGTGGTGAGAGTGGATTAGTCTATTGCAATGTTTCTATAAATGGTACAAATAGAAGGGAATCATTAGCATTTGTTGATTACTTGTGCCAGGAAGCTTCATGAGATGAGGAATGGAATGAATATTTGTAAATGCATGCAGGAGTCCTTAGGCTTTCACTGCCTCTCTCCAAGGTGGCATTGTGTGCCTGCTGCCTTTGGTTGTGTTTGTATTGGATTAATATTTTGTGTCTCCCACAACAGAAATATTTAATAAGAGAACTTTTATTCAGCTTCTGAGTCATGAAGGAAGGTACATGAGGCTTAGCTGATAGGTTGTTAAATGAGGATAATAGCATCCATTCTTCCAGGTGTAGTGCCACTAATGGACATGTTGGCTAATCTAGGGTCTGTTCTTTAACCTTTGACTTCCAGTGGAGTTTCTGTTCATGACACTTGTGGTGACTTGGACCATAAGAGATTTGTTACTGTGCTCTTTGAAGCACTATACATGTCTAGCACGGTATGAAGAGCTACAAGTGACTTCAGATAATTGCACTGTGGTGAGGCTGAGAAAAAGAATATGTTAGGATTCTCCAGGGCAATGCTAAAAAGTTGAGTTCTGAGCAAGAGGTCCCACTGTGCTGGACAAAACACCAGTAGCTGAATCTCAGTTTGCTGTGGACAGAGGCTGGCTGCAGGAGACCTTGCATTGTAAGGCCTCAGGAGGGGGCATGACTTGACCAGTGTTTCTCAATCAATTGTTCAGGAACCTCTCATTGTCTGTGACAAAAAAGATTTTTGGAAAAACCACTAAAATCCACATATTTGGGGGTAAGGAAACAAAAAGGATTAAAATAGCAGTAGTTCATACTACATTTATCTTACTGTGTATTTCATTATGAGTTAGTGTTAAGCATGGTAACATTGGACAGGAGACAGGTTTTTTCCTTTGGAAAGATTAGCCAGTATTAGTGCCACTTTCTATGTCAAGATCTATTGTAGCTGCTGTTTTTGGCATCCTTTTGGCTTTTTAAGAAATTCCAGTTGGCTGCTGAAATTGCTGATTTGATATTTGGACTCAAAAGTTTACCACAAATTTTTTCTCATATCAAGCTCATTACATTTCTTTTCATGTCTTTTTTCCATGTTGTACATATATGCCAGCAGAAGACCAACGTGGTAAATATTTACATGATGTGCTATTTCTGCAGATTTCTAGTGGTCTATTGAGTTGAGAAAATGTTTGAATTTGGAAGATCTTACTGGATTATTCCAGTTCCTTGGAAGAAATGGGAAACCAGGAGAGAAGTGGGGGAAAATTCACATACATGAGTTAAAAAAATATTCCTGTAAAAAGTTTAAATTCTTCTTCACCTTTCCCAGACTAGTTGTCTAGAAGTTGGAAAGGCATACTGTTTTTATAATGAGTGTTAGCTAAATTTCAGAGTTGTTGCATGCCCCTTTAAAGTCACAGTGGTCAGAATTTGAGAATGAAAAAGTATTTACAGAAGGTAAAATTTCCCTCAGGTGCATTAAATAAGCAACTTCCACCTAAAAATAAAACTGGAATACTAGCTCAGTAGTTTCTGCATGCTTTAGGGTCTAGCCACCAGTTGCCATAAATTCTTTTGGTGTTTTAACTTTTTCCTCTTTTAAATAGTTTTGAAGTATGTGATTGTATTCCTACTTATGAGAGACAAGTTACAGAATTGACCAGCTGCACCCTTAATCCTCTGATATCCTGTTAGCAGAAAAAAGTTCTGGAAATGTCAGGCTGATGTAACTCATGGAGAACATTAGCTACTGCTAGAAGAGGCTTATAAAACATAAGCAGGTTCAAAACCACGATTGTGTTCACATAGCCTTTCCAGCAAGAAGATGTTCATCCATCAGTGTTCCTAGAGACTATTTCATGTGTCCTATTTTGGAAAGTCTGTCTGAAAATGCAATACTCTCTGTGGAACTAAAAAAATGTTGTGAAGTCTTAAGAGAACACTAGGTGTGATGATGATAATATGAACACAAGGATAAGAATGTGTTCTGTTTATATTATTCCCAGAGAAAGTGGAAGATCACTATGAACTGCCACTTTTTATCCTGTAGATTTATATTCTGTTGCATTTGTCATCTTTGTAGGTGGCTGGGTTGGTTTGTGAGTTATTAAAAAGTCACTACTTAACTGGCTTACATTCATTTATAAGTGTAGATTTTATTTTGTATGAGACAAAACAAAGTGATAAAGAAAATATGTTGGAGTCATTGCCTTTGGAGCAAAGTTTCAGAGTATTCTGTCAAGAAGATGACATTACTAGATTGTAGAGAATTTTCTTTGTAATACTGCCAGAAAAAAGTTTGTGTGTGGACTCTTTTACCAGTGGCTATAATTTGGAATTTCACATCTCCTGCTTTGCTTTGCCTGTCTAAGGACTGACAGCCATGGCAGGGCACCACCACAGCTTCAAGAGAGAGCCAAGCACCAGGGGTAGTTTGCCACCACTGCTGTGCTTTAGCCCTAGGAGACTGCAAAGGTACTTCTGAAGGGAGATTATATATATAAAAAAAGGGTACTGACATTCAGTGATCCTCTTTGGAATTTTCTTTGCTGAGTGTGTCTCAAAGTGGCTTTTATATTACAAGTAAAAATGCGGCCCCTCTATGTTGCTGTGGAGAAGGATGTTGTGATGCTGTGTCTTCAGCAAGCTAAAATGACATGTTCTTCAGTGAGAAGTGAGAAATTTCTCTTAAAGAAAGGAAAAGAATATGAGAGAAAAGAATGGTGATGGGTCACTACGTGTATTTGCAAGCAACAAATGGTTATTCACAGTTCAGCAGGGGTGTTGCACTCAGTATCATAGGGATTGGTTCTGTGTTCTCTTGGTTCATAGCTTGCTCTGAATGTAGGTGGGTGATGATAGTTTGGAACTGCAGCCAACCAAGCAATGTAAGAATTCAGAAAATAATGATATAGATGTATGCCATCATCAAAACTTGTCTGAAAGAAGAGCCACAAGAGTGCATGTAGGACTAATCCATGAAATGTAGTAGCAATAGAAACCTGATGAATGTTATGGGACAGCTTTTACCAGGTAGCCAAAATATTATCAAGGGGGACAGAACTACGGACAATATGGAGAACTGCTTTACAAATTCTTGAGTGTACTCAAGGGTTTGAGGCAGTAGTTTGCGAAGAGACTCAAGCAGCCCATCTCTGGTGGAAAATGACCAGATATGTCTGTTGTCCATCCATCTCTTCTTTTTTGATATATGGGTTCTGGTACTATTTGGTTGAAAGTTATTCCCTTTTCTGCTTCCCAATATCTGCCAATACATGCCTGACATTAAGCCCCTTCAGGCATTTAAAAAAAAAAAAAAAAAAGTGTTCACTTTTATCCCAAAGCATCGATGAAAGGTGGCTGTGTTTCAGCTGTTGGAAATATTAATGAATGGCTTACACTCAGCTGAATATAGACTGTGGTATAGACTGCTCACAGCTGCTTCACTCTTCTCTTTTTGGGCTAGGCTTCTTTACCCATAGGAGTTTTCTATGTCATTCCATTTTTCTTTGTCTTTTTTTTTCCCTGCCGACTTTCCTGTTTTCTTTTCCATGCTACCTACCTGATCAGTCTCTCAAGTTCTTTCTTGGGCCAGAGAAGGCTGGGTATGTTCACATGAGGTGCCATTGCAGAGTCTGCTGGTGAGAATCCTGAGAAGCCATTCAGAGGAGGGTTGAGGCTGGAAGAGACCTCTGGAGCTCAGCTGGTCCAGCCCCTGCTCAGGCAGGGTCACCTGGAGATGAGTGCTCAGGCTATGACCAGATCACTTTTGAACAGCTCCATCTGTGGAGACTCCACAGCCTCACTGAGCAGCCTGTTCCAGTTCTCAGTGACCCTCACAGCAAAAGTGTAGCTTTCCTCAAGATCTGCAAGACTCACAGAGCTACAAGCCCACCACGTGAGTCTCCTGGATGTGCCAGTCATGTCAGTTTACTGTTGCCAAGTGCTGTGTGTGCTCACACAGTGATGTGGCTCAGCCCAAGAATTGATCTCCATTTGACTACAGCTTTGTCTTTAGCAATCGAATAAATTTTGTTTTATCTTAGTGACTGAAATATAGGGCTAGGGTCTTAGAGGTCTCTTTGTTGTTCTGTCAAAAGATGTCCTGTATCTATGCTGAATAGCTGTTTCTTCATAGATGCACCTGAAATACAGCTTGACTACATGAATCGTGCTGATGTGTAGAATTTAATTGCATTGTTTTACTTTAATCTTCTTCAAAGAGCCAAGAGCTTTTGAGTGTTATATTTAGAAATACTTGTAAAATCATTTTGCATACATTTCAGCAGCATCTAAAAAAAAATCACACGTTACCACCTTCTCGTGTTTTTCTGTAATTCAATTCATTAAGACGTTTGATGTTGATTTCACTTTGCCCACAACAGATTTTAGCTGAGCTTGGCAAGGCCTCATTAGGAGATTTGTCATTGAAGTCTTGAAACTAATCAGGGGCTTTCAGTGTGTGACGTTGTTCAAGGGGAACTTTCAGTGTTCCGTGTGTAAAGCACAACACATTTAGTGTTTCATTTATCCTTTTGAGATGCATTTATCACTTACAGAGAGAGAAAGAAAACCCTGAGTAGCATAAAGCCTATTCTTGTCACTTTGTGCTAAATGATAAGGATTGTACCTTAAAGTCTTCCTTTTTGTCTGCAGTCAGCAGATCTTAGCTGTCAGATATTAAAAGATGAGTTAATATGGTATTTTGTTATCTTTTCTTGTCTTTCCTCCATTTTGTACACGTACATTATAAAGGTTCTTGCAGTCCCAGTAGCACCAGCAGAAGAACAACATGGTAAATATTTACGTGGTGTGCTATTTCCACAGACTTTTAGTGGTCTGCTGAGTTGAGAAGAGGTTTGAATTTAGAAAGGAGAGGATAAAGATCTTATGGGATTATTCCAGTCCCTTGAAAGAAATGGGAAGTGCTGATTTAGTAACAGGAGTTGTGCTTTTAGCCATGTTGTGAGGCCTGCTTGTAGATTTTTACTTTGAATCCTTATGGTTTCATTTGATGTGCTAGACTGGAGCTGTATCTCTGGGAAGATGGATGGCAGGAAAATTTGATGTAAAGACTGTGTACATGTACCTGCATTGACCTGCATGTGACACCTCCCTGTTTAAGCTTTGCCCTGGCTCCTAGAAGATCATCTCATGGAGAGAGTTAGCATTTCCTGCTTGTTAACATGAACCCACTTAGAGGGTTCATTGCTCTCAGCACAGAAAAGTCCTCCAAGAGCTACTCTTTCAGCATCCAAGGGAAGCCTGCTTGGATTTGTAGGTGTTCTGCCCATAGTGTTGGGGAGAGGGAGACTGCAAACATTTATTCCATCATTTTCTTAGTGAAATTATCAGCTATTAAACATTTTATTGCTGTCTGATTCCATATTTTGGACCTCTATTCCCACTATGTTGAACAGCCTTGTAATTCAGGAGTGCTGCAGCAAGGTCACACCAGTAAGGTCTTTGTTCTCTTCCCCAGGCTGAGCAGCACCAACTCCCTCAGCCTTTCTCCACAGCAGAAGCCTTGCAGCCCCCTGATGATTTTTTGTGGCCCTCCTCTGAACTGGCTCTCAGTTTCTCTTGTACTGGGACCCCAGAACTGGATGCAGCAGTCCAGGTGGGGCCTCCCAGAGCAGAGTTGGGGGGGAGAATCACCTCTCTGCATTGCTGTCACACTGCTTTGGGTCCAGCCCAGGGTCTGAGTGACTTTCCAGGCCATGAGCACACATGGCTGGCCTATGGAGATTTTTTCACCTGCCAGCACACTCACATCCTCATCAGGGCTGCTTTCAATCCCATCATACCCAGCCTGTATCAATACCAGGGTTTGCCCTGACCCAGGTGCAGCATCTTGCACTTGGCATTGTTGAACCTCATGAGATTCCTGAAGTTCAGCATCTTGATGTTTTCTGCAACATCCACTGATGTGCATGGGTTTCAGTAAATGGGTCTGCATCCTTGGATTCAGTCTTCACTTGGACATTATAGCCAGCAGCTCTAGTATTTGAATTATTCTTCTACTGTCCATTTCTGTAAAAGTGGATGGAAATGTGGAAGTTTCATCTTCATCCTGCTGATGCACTCTTGTAGTGTCCTGTTTACTCAGTGTGGCACCAGTTTGGCTCCAGCACCTGAGTATGCATGACGAACTTTTGACTTTTGAACCTGCAGTATTGCCTGTGGGACTGATAGTGTTCTAAATAAGTGAGCATTTGGGGTTTGCCTGGACATGATGTAATGACATAATTGCAGAACCATTTGGCTTTTAACCACCGATACAGCTTTTTTTTTTTTTTTTTTTTTTTTATGTACTCTATTTAGCTTAGCAAAATAAAAATATATTAATCTTCAGTCTCTGCTACTCCATCAAGTAGTAGAAGAATCATTAGTTGATGGGCTGATACAAAACTTCTTTGAAACTTGGTTTGCAGGAATGCCAGTGTTATTTTTAACTGTCTCCAGCAGGAGGCTTTTTGTCTGGAAGGAATCCAGGGGTGTACATCGTAGCCTCTGTTCAAATTCCCATCTGTTACAGCGCTGATTTTTGTGCACAGCATGGCTGGGTACAGCTGTAGCAGTAGCTGAGTGCTCACCTCTGCTGTTTGGCTGCTGGTAGCTGGGAAATCCATGTCCCTTGGCCTCAGCTGGATGCCAGGTGCTTACCAAAGCAGCTCTGTCACTCCATTCCCCAGCAGGACAGGGGAGAGAAAACACAATGAATTCAGATAAGGATCCAGGCAGGGACAGGGGGAGATAACTCAGCAGTTATTGTCATAGGCAAAACAGGCTCAGTTTGGGAAACTACATTTATTTATGGCCAATCAAATCAAAATGCATATTGTTTTCACAAATCTGTAGTGTATTGTAATGTTTTAAAGCAGAGATTTCATTTTAAAATTTATTTGGGTATCTCCTGTTCATGCATGAATGTAGTGAAATTCACATGCTGATTTAAAAGATGTGGTCATTGTCATTGGTCATGTTAAAAAAATTAATTTTAGGTGCTTCTGCTGTTTATTGTATATGAACAGAGTCTTACAACTCTATTAAATTGTGGTAAAAGTGATGGTTGATTTTGACTGCCCACATTTAGGCATTTAATGGTTTCATATTAGACTACATCAGAGTTATACATATTTGTAATAAAAAATAATATTGCTCAAAGAGTTAGAAATTTAAAATTTTTATCCTTAAATTACAAGAAAACAGAGGCACTGCATGGTGAAGGGAGCATAATCACCTGCAAGGTACAGGTTTAATATGAGTCTGAATAAACAGTTTCCAAATAATAGCAAAGAGGACACTATTTAAAATCTCAATCACAGATCATGGAAAGGACATGCTGGGAATTTCAAGAGATTCTTGCATAGCAGTAGCTGTTGATATTGCTATATTGGAGAAGATAGGAGAAGATTATTTTTTCCTTTTTTTTTTTTTTTGGGCATCCCACAGGTCATAAATGTTGACGGAACAATGAGGAAAACCCTCTTAGAAGACAAGCTTCCACATATATTTGGGTTCACACTGCTGGGGGACTACATCTACTGGACTGACTGGCAGAGACGAAGCATTGAAAGAGTTCACAAGGTTAAGGCCAGCAGAGACATCATTATTGATCAGCTGCCAGATTTAATGGGCCTTAAGGCAACGAGCGTCACCAAAGTGTTTGGTAAGCATGGGCACCATTGCATGGCTCTGTAGGGGTCTTTATATGGCCTTGCTCTTATCCAGCAGCTGTTGATCACTTGTAATGAAAATAACTGTGGTCTGGGTGGGTTTGAAAGGAAAATGGCACCTATTGTTTCTAAAGTTGGGAAACACAGTGTTGCAAAATAAGTTGCTTCCAGTTTTTAGAGACATAAATCTTCCACAGCTTTCACTACACTCTTAGAATTTTTATGAGGATTTTATTCCTCTATGCTACAGGAATGATTATGCTCACAGAAATGCTCTATTTCCTGCTGATCTTCCCTTCCAGAGCAAAGTCCCATGATGTTCAGTTAGCAGAATGCTTTCTCAGTATTGGATGGTATAGGCACGGTCAGTTGCCATTACAACACTGCCCCAAAGCATGTGGCACTTATAAATTAACTCTTAACACCTCAGTTGTACCTACATTTTAACAACTCAAACTTGCCCTTAGCAAAGTATCAGCAGCTGGATCTCCATGTCCTTCCATTGCATCTCTGAAAGGTGCAGCCAGTGTTTTAGGTCCTCTTGTGGCACTGTGCAGCAAGTGTGTCACAGGACCTCCTGGCTTCAGGGCTCCTCAGATTTTCCAACTACCTGGAACACTGGAATTTGGGCATAGCAATAAAATTACTGAGCAGAGTCACAATGGAGTAATGGCATCCGTCTGAAATATGTATGCCCTACAAAAAAGGGAAAATGAAAAGAACCCTGGTTGAGACTGATCTTTGAGAATTTTTTTGTGTGTGTGGTAACCTAAATCCTTGGTTCCAGCTGATGGAGAGAGGCACTCATTTATGTGTTGGTGCTTACTTTCCCCTACACATTTCATCCTCATCACATGAAAAAATAAGTGTGAGATTGTGGTGATCTTGTTGGAACTTCTTCTGCTAATGAATCTTCTCAGCTTTAAATTAAATAGGTGGGAAAGAACTGCGATTTTCCAGCTCTTTTCTTACCCTTTTGTATCACTGAACATTTGTGAAAAGTAGGTAATTAATTATCTGTCTTCAGTGAAAGAATTTAATCTTTGGGAGACAAGAAAGATCTGTTTGTAGATGATATTTGTACAATAGGAGGGATGGGTCCAGCTTTGTAATCCTGTGTGGACAGAAAGAATCCACTTGGAGTGTTTTGGGGGTTTTTTTCGGGTTTTTTTGTTTTTTTTTTAGAATTCCCTGCTGACAACCCATAGTGTTAATTTATTCTGGAAAATTATACTGTGTTTTTGCTCAACCTCCTGTGCTCCTTTTACCTTCACAATGCAGCACTAATATGTGTTTTGTTTTAGTTGTTTTTCTGGTTTTTTTTTAAAGGAACTAATTCAATGCACTAATATCTGTTCTGGTTTGTTGTTTTGTTTATTTATTTTTTGAAGGAACTAATTCGTGTGCAGAGAACAATGGAGGCTGCAGCCATCTGTGTTTCTTTACACCCCAGGAGGCCAGGTGTGCCTGTCCCATTGGCCTTGAGCTGTTGAGTGACATGAAGACTTGCATCATTCCTGAAGCCTTCTTAGTTTTCACAAGCAGAGCAGCAATTCATAGGATTTCCCTTGAAACCAATAATAATGATGTTGCTATTCCTCTTACTGGAGTCAAGGAAGCATCTGCTCTGGATTTTGATGTCTCTGATAACAGAATCTATTGGACTGATGTTAGTTTGAAGGTATTACTGACATGCAAATTCCTTGAATATAAAACCACAGAGCAATTACTTTGATCTAACAAAGGTCTCTGTTATATGATCTGTCCTGCAGTTGCCAGTGTTGTCATTGAATTGCATCCAAGGAGACCCTTGGAGATGAAGATAGTTGCCTTGCTGAATGCACAGTAGGGTGACAGACATCTTCTGCTTCAAATGAAAATGCAGAGTGGTGTCTGTTTGTACCCAATGCCTAAATCTTGGGTGCTGGATGTGTTGCATCCATATATGTATCTGCTGTACAAAAGCTGATTTTATCTAAATCTAAACATTGAGCTCAGCAGCCCCCTGAGTTTTCTATCCTCATCCAGTTTTGACTTGAAAGACAATTGTACTCAGTATTAACATTTGACCAGTGAACTTTGGATTGTTTGCTGTTAGTCTGTGGCTCCATCTTGGCACAGAAAAAGCCAGGGAACTTGTCCACTCTCCTCCACACTGTGTTAAGGGCCCACCTGCCCCCAGTTGTATCTCAGTGTGTTCCCCAGAACACATTTCCTGTGATGTTTGGTACACATCCAGGTGTGTGCTAAAGTGAGGGTTGTGCTCCTCATCAGTGTTACTTGGCCTTTTGAAGTGAACTAAGTACATGGTAGAAAATTACAGATTCACTTCACAGCACAGGAACTGAATTATTCTATTTAGATTCCTAATAGGTTTTCCAAGAGCAATCAGAGTTTCCTTGCCTGTGTGCCCAAGCCATAACATGGCAAAGCTCATTTTTGGAGCCTGCAGGGCTCAGGCAGTTTCCATAGCCTCTCTGTGTAGGCTAATGAGGGCTGTGCTTCAGTGTTAACAGTGCTGCTTGTGGTGTGGATACCAGTTCTTCAGGGAGAGTGCCAGTGTAATAAATTAGTGTAGTATAGACACAGTTACTAAATAAATCTCACACAGGCACGTGGAGAGCAGGAGTTATGGACATCTTAACCATTTGTACTGGAAAGCACATAACTTCAGCTGCATCAGTGAGTAGGTCTCAGTCTCACTCTGTGAAGAACTGGAAAAGCATTTTACTTGTTTGTTGCCTCCTGAATTTTCCAGCATACTGTATTTTCATATACATGCATTCATATTCATATAAAGGTATCTTCCAGCACCCCTGGTTTCTCATTCCCCTTGTCCCCCACATCTAGCTGCTTAGGAGCAGGTATGGTAACTTCAGAGCTCACAGTCATCTCCCTTCCCTTTGGTGACCACCACTTCCCTGATTTCCACCTGCCTCTGGTTATAGGAGGATTCATTTTCAAAATCTACACTACGTGATTTCAGGGTTTGACATTTGCCTTTAAAAGTATAAAATGTCTCTGACCCTAACATATTCATGTATCAAATTATTAAGAAATCAGTAGCTGAAATATTGGCAGGCATGTAGACTGATTGCTCAGTGTTGATAAGCAAGGGTGGGTATTTGGTCCTGGAAGTTACTGTTTACCTGGGGTTGTTTCAGTGGTGTTAGGAGTAACTTATTTATACGTGTGCAGTCCTTGCCCTATGACTTATTTTGATGAGTTTGCATAACTAAAATGTAGATGGGATCAGTAAGCATGCTCCAGATGACTGATTATGAGAAACAATTTAGTTTAGATGCTACTGAGAGGTGTTTGTGAGACTTAAAACATTACAGTGAATTAAATCATTTTTAAAAGCAGCTTCTTGTGTGCAAATAGAAGAGAGGGAGAAGGGTCAAGGAAGAATCTGTAGCTACATACTGCTTTATGAAAATCATATCCTTTTCAGGTGTCTTGGTCTGGCCATCAGAAACCACTAGCTTTCTGAAAATTCAGGTGTTTTTCTCCTGAGAATTTCTCTGTCTTTTTTGACAACAGAAATTAGTTTTTTAAAAAGCAACAATCGCTGGGGTTTTTTGGTACTAATTTCTTTTTGTACACCAAACTTCATGGTAATTATTCCTTTTAATTTCACTGGGGTATCCATAAGCACTGTAATATTTTTACACCTTTGTTTTCCAGACCATAAGCCGAGCTTTCATGAATGGGAGCTCTGTGGAACATGTGATTGAGTTTGGGCTAGATTATCCTGAGGGAATGGCAGTAGACTGGATGGGGAAGAACCTGTACTGGGCAGATACTGGAACCAATCGCATCGAAGTCGCCCGCCTGGACGGACAGTACAGGCAGGTCCTTGTGTGGAAGGACTTGGACAACCCAAGGTCTCTGGCTCTTGATCCCACCAAAGGGTAAGGATCTCTTGTTTTTCAAAGCTTTGCATGGGTGTTCTTGTATGTAACAAGTTATTTGGTGTAGCACTGTTTCTTCAGAGTCTTTGAAAAGGCAATAAACCTACCACAATCCTGTGGGTAACAATGAAATATTAATAATTGTCAAAAATACTATTCTGCCTTTGTGTAAAAAAAAAGGTGTATTGTGATGCTGCTGTATAACCGTGTGGGTAATTTTTTTTTCAGGTGCTGCAAAGAAATCTAGAAAGGCAAAGCATACAGCTATGGCTGATGTCCTGTTTTTGTTGCATTCTCATTGCAGGTACATGTACTGGACTGAGTGGGGAGGTAAACCCAGGATTGTCCGAGCCTACATGGATGGCACAAACAGCATCACTTTGGTGGACAAAGTGGGGCGTGCCAATGACCTCACTATTGATTATGTGGACCAAAGGCTCTACTGGACTGATTTAGACACAAGCATGATTGAGTCATCAAATATGCTGGGTAATCTACTATTACATTACACCAGCCAGTACAGGCCATATGTACTGGCCATAGTAAAGTAATTTAATAATATCAAATTTGAACAAAATAACTGATAATAAATCTGTGTGTATATTTTCTTATAAAAGGAAGTGGAGAGTTAAGTGTTTGAGAAAATGTCAAAACCCTTCATAAATTAATAACCGTGTGATGATTTATAATGGTGGCAAGATAGGATGTCATTTCTCTCTATTGGTGTGAAACTGTCTGTGTTGTACCAAAGCAGAGATGGCCTCTGAGTTCTCAAAGAGAGGACAACTTACAGGTTCATTGTAAATCATCCCTGACATTTTAGCCTGGACACTAATATTCTGTTGAAGTACTGTGCCTTTTTTCTAACTTCAGACCAGTTATATTGGTTCTAAACCAAAATACTTCTTGCATTTCGTGGAGACTGAAAGGTCGTGCAGCTGCTTCTGCACTGTGTGTTTCAGATACAAATTTACACATTCTAAAGTTTTCCATTGGAATTTCATTTATACATACAAGGCATGTGCTCTCATTGACAATATACATAATTTTATGCAACTAGGGTTTTTTTGTTGTTTTTTATTCTGTGAAAATATATTTTTAGAGTTTTTTTTTTAAGGTGTCATTCTGTGTTCATATCTTCAGAATTTGGAGATTCTGAAGTCACTCCATTGTAGAAGGCCACCAGGGTGGTCAGGCTCAATTTGCCCTTAGTGAAGCTGTGCTGGCTGTGTCTGATCATCCTTTTGTCTTGCAGGTGCTTAGCATTGCCTCCATGAGGATCTGTTCCATGATCTTCCCAGGCACAGTGGTGTGGCTCATGGGTCTGTAGTTCCCTGGGCCCTCCTTTTAAAAATAGGAGTGATGTTTCCCTTTTTTCCTGTCACTGGCAGTTTCATGGCTTTTCAAATATGATGGACAGTGGCTTGCCAGCCTCCTCAGCCAGTTGCCCCAGGACCCTGGGATGCATCCCATCAGACCCCATAGACTTGTACCCATTCACTTTTATGTTGTACAATGTCTTTGGAGTCAGCAGATTATGAAGACTCAGGTAGACTTGTAACAACTGGGCACATCACTTAAAGGGATGAGCAAAGCACTCTGAAGTGGATGAGTGAATGCTGCTCCAGCTGAATCTTGGCCATTATAAACAATAGGGAGAAAAGAAATCACACTTTTAGGAGCTTTTCTTCCATCTACTATGAAAATTCAGTTATACAGCTTATCTGCCTCCTTCAAAAGGTCTTTCTCCTGAATTCATCACTATGGATCAGAATTGCTCTAAGAAGTACCTGAGATACTGTATGGGATATCTGTATCCCTAACTTGGAGAATTTAGATGCCTAAAAATTACATGGGAAGGTTGCCTCTATATTTTGGTCGGGTGGCTTATAAGGAAGTGGCCTCATGTTCTGGTTTATGGTTATGTTATTCTTTCTCAAGTCTTGGTGAAATGGAAGGTAGGACAGAGGAAGAAAAGTGAGATGTTCTGTAGAGTCTAGCATTGGATGTTTGAGACAGGAGGAGATGGTGCTGCATCTTCATTTGGTGGCAGAAATTCAATGGGGTTTATTCTTGAAAATGTTCGGGAAGGTGGTTTGTAGTAAGGCTTTATCTCCTCCAGTAATGCATCTCTGTCAGAGACCATGCCCTAGAAGGTGTTAAATCTGTTGTAAATGTTGCTAACTGAGTGTGGGAGTATGGAGATATCTGCCAAACAAATAGTTTCCTGATCTCCTGGGACAGCTGTATGGTAAATTGCACTGCAAAAGATTTGTTTCTTGAGTGAAGCACCATCATTTCTCATAGCAGTTTCTCTGCAAATCTCAAGTTTGTTTTTGCTTTTGTGCATATTAATGGACTTTTTTATTGGCCTAAATAATTACTGGAACTGATAGCAGTCTTGGATATGTTTTTCAATATCTATTTGGGTTGATGAGACATATGAAGTAGTGTTTACTTAGATTACAATACACAGGCATCATTTCAAATTGCTCTGTAGGCAAAAGGGTAACAAGGTAGGGCTTTTGAATGCAATTGTTTGTTACCTCTTGAGCAGATATGACTTAATGAAGAATCCCATGATGCTGATTTGGAAAATGAGGTTTTATTTTAAAAAAAGAAGAAAAAGATTTTTCTGCATGCCAGTCACACTCTTCATTTTATGCCATGGGAATTGTCTTTAGTTGGTATCCTTGTTTTTGCAGGACAAGAGCGAGAAATCATAGCAGATGATCTACCTCATCCATTTGGATTGACCCAGTACAGTGACTACATCTACTGGACAGACTGGAATCTTCACAGCATAGAAAGAGCAGACAAGACCAGTGGGAAGAACAGGACACTTATTCAGGGCCATCTGGATTTTGTGATGGATATATTGGTCTTCCATTCATCTCGTCAGGATGGCTTGAATGACTGTGTGCAGAATAATGGCCATTGTGGTCACTTGTGCCTTGCCATCCCAAATGGATTTAGGTGTGGCTGTGCTGCTCATTACACCTTGGATCCCAACAGCAGGAACTGTAGTTGTAAGCCTCTTTATTTGCTACTGTTTTCTTCAGTGCTTGTGGCTCCCAGGTGCAAAAGGAAAGGGGTCCCAAGTGTGTTTCAAAGGTTCTGGATTTTGAATATGAGGACAGAGTACGGAATTTTATATCCATTTTTGTGACTTGTACTAGGTGTGAAGATTTGTATTTCAAGTCTTAGAAATGACAGTGCTGTCAAGTCTGGTCTTTCTTGTTTTACCAGAAGTGCTTTCTAGGTGATTCAGCTGTGTGAGTGAAGCTTTCCCACTCCTTACCTAAGTGAGTAAGAGGGTGGAAAAGAAATTACCAACAAAAAAAGTATTTTTTTCTTACATGCTTGATAAAGTCAGCTAAAGTAACACTTATTAAATAGTCTAACTTCTAAGTAGTCTGCCCAACTTGCAGATGCACTTGAAATACATATGATTTTTTTTCTCCCTGCATGTGATATTATAAGTCTGCCAGTTGACTGGTTGTCCAATAGGAACTTAAGTTTCCAGTAAAAATGGCACATGAATAGAAAATGGTTACATAGTAGCATATGAGGCAATTTTAACTGAATGAAAGGGTGAGGTTTTGAAAGGCAGGTCCTGCTGATTTAACCTGATCTCCTTCTACAACTATAGAAAGAAACATTACAACTTTATAGCAAAAATCTGCAGTTATGAGTTATTTCATTTTCGTTGTGAATATTAGTGTCTCTTTGCGACTTTGTTCTAAACATTCTCTTTCTTCTCTGGGATATATTTTTGGGAATTGTACTTTCTCATGCATTCTGTTTTGGCTTGTTTCAGCCCCGGCCAGTTTCCTGCTATTTAGCCAGAAATCTGCCATCAGCAGGATGATACCTGATGATCAGCAAAGCCCAGATATCATCCTGCCTATGCATGGTCTGAGGAATGTCAAGGCTATTGATTATGATCCCTTAGATAAATTGATCTACTGGGTGGATGGGCGCCAGAATATTATAAAAAGAGCCAAAGATGATGGCACCCAGGTAAGTGTACATCCTGTATATAGTTTTGTCAGCCTTTTTGTGTGCTTTTACTTTATGCTTGACCTTCCTCTTTATCTGCCACACCAAGGCATCATCACAGTCAACTGTTCTTGTCAGCACTTACCCATGGATATTCTGTTTATATATGAGAATAACTGAATGTTTTTAGGATTGTGGTTTTAGGGGTTTCCACACCATCAGGCAGGTAAACCATGCTTTCTGTGCAATCAGTGCTCTTCATTCAGTCACCAGGATAACGGCTGGGAATCATTGCCCACGTGTTTTCTTGCAGCCTTTCACTGTAATGAGTACCCCAAACCAAAGCCAGAACCCAGAGAAGCAGCCACACGACCTCAGCATTGATATCTACAGCCACACCTTGTACTGGACCTGCGAGGCCACCAATTCTGTCAACGTGCACCGGCTGAACGGCGAGTCCATCGGGATGGTGCTGCGCGGGGAGCACGACCGGCCCCGGGCCATCGTGGTGAACGCGGAGCGAGGGTGAGCTCCCTCCTGCACCCTGCAGAGCCCTCCTGGGGCCTGTGCCAGCTCTGCCCGCGGGAGTCTTGTGCTGCAGCTCTCTGTTTGTACAAAGAGAAGTTTCAATATTGTTCTGGGCATAGGTGGCTGCTTATCTGTTCTGAGGGTATCCATCTTTCTCTTCTTTTGCCTCTGTTCTCACAGCCATATGTGAGGCACTAACATTTGTTACAACTGTTCCTGCTACACTTAAACCCCTTATGTTCTATCCATTTTTAAGTTAGTTCTGCTGTAATGTGTATATTAAAAACCTCTGAAATGAATTGAAGTGAGTAGGATGCATGAGAGTGATTTCCCACAGGAGGAAAATGTTATTTTGCTGCAAAGCAGTTTTGGTTAGATTCAACAGACACTCTCTCTGCTTCTGATAGTAGCTTCCTTCTTAGATGTCAAAGATGGTCCTTTCCTGTTAGATGCTTAAATTCCAGTTTACTGTTAAATGGCTTACCATGTGCTTGACAGATGTTGAATGACAGTATTTCACAACTGTGTGAATACAGTAGTACCCAGAGACTCTGTCTGGAGTGTTTATAGGACTGGTGTTTTATACCAGTGTGCTCTGCACAGTTCAAAAGCTGTTGTGGGGAGAGGGGGATTAGAGGAAAGATTCTAATCTTATTGGGACTAAGTCACTTGGATATAGTTTGTATTCATAAAAGCTTATCTGCTTTCTCCATTAAAATGGGAGTTTGGGTTTGTTGATCTCTAAAACTCTCAACTTTTCTAGTCAGGTTTTCAAGTGATTTAGCACTAAATCCATTTATAAATTAAAGGAGGAAAAATGAGGAAGACACTATGTTAAACAATATGGCTGTCTGGGAGAGCTGAATGAGTGATCTTCAACAACTTCTGCTGTGGTTACAGAACTTCCTTCCTCCACCTCTTCCTTGACTGCATGTTGTGACTGCTGCCTCCAGTCCTTGTGCCATAAGGAAAGGCTGTGCAGCAATACAGCCCATGCTATTGGAGAGTTTGCCCATGCTACTCACCACTGAAAAAATAATGGACTTTTCCTTTAAAGAGGTCTCAGTTCATCATGGGGGTGCATAAACTATTTTTTCTCTGTGCATGAGGAGGGCAGAAACTGCTTTTGTTTGCAAATGAGCTGGCTTAGACAGATATAAAGAATTCATGGAACTAAGATGTCAGGAACATGCCATCCTCAGTTGTTCTTCTGTAATCTTTTTTCAAGTTTGGTAGGAAATTTTACTTGCTGAGAAGGAAAGGTAACCTGTAAGGAGAGGAGGTGGTGGTTAATGTTTTTTTTTGTCAGAAAAAGCTTCTGGACTTGGATTTGTGAGTGGGGACAGCTTTACCCAGGGAGAGTTGCAGAAGGTCTGTGCCAGTCTCTTACAACCCCCAACACTGTGCAGGAGCAGTGCTGCTGGTGCAGCAGTGCTGAGGCACTTTATGGCCTGGAGATAAATCCTGTTAATTTCAGGCTGTGTGTGTCAGTCAGCAGATGTTTGGTTCTGCATCTTTGCCCCTGGGAGCAGTCACCTCAGCCGTGCCTGTGAAACCATTCCCACTTACAGCGTGGGTCACAAGACCCTGCGCGCACAGGGGAGCTGCCTGCCCTGTCCCTGTCCCTGTCCCTGTCCCCCTGTCCCTGTCCCTTCGCTGCCAGTTCAGCGGTGCTGTCTCTGTTCTCAGGTACATGTACTTCACCAACATGCAGGAGAGAGCTCCCAAGATTGAGCGTGCAGCCCTGGATGGCACAGAGAGAGAAGTGCTTTTCACAACTGGCTTGATCCGACCGGTAGCGCTGGTGGTTGACAACAAACTTGGAAAGCTTTTCTGGGTGGATGCAGATCTGAAGCGCATCGAAAGCTGTGACCTGTCAGGTATGTGGTATGGAGTGAAGCATTTGCAGCACAGTGTTAGCATGTACAGGACATCATTCCCTCTTTGATGGTGACCCTGGTGACTTTCACACCGTTGCCAGTTCTGTGTAGGCAGTCACAGACAGCAATTGCTGGTGGGCTCCCATCTTTGATGTAATTAGAATAGACATGACTGTAATGATTGACACCCTCCAAGACAGCCATTTGACTTTTGATATGTTCTGAAAGTGTTTTTAATCACGGAACCTCTAAATCACCTCCTCTGTGCCCCTTTTTTTTTCTTAGTGATTTGAAAACTTTGCATAATTTTCAGTTTTCTTTCTCTGGAGCTTACAGCTTGGTACATCAAGGTAGCTTGAAAAAAAACAAAGGGCAATTTTTTTTTCCTAATCTAGGTGTTAAGATAGCTCATCTGAAGTAGCGTTGTTACAACACAGTGGAGGTATGCTGACTTATCACAGTTTTCCCACATTAGTGATATAAAGCATTACTCTATATACAAAGCAATAGCACTTCAGGGATCTTAGAGAGCATGGTTCATCATTGACTTTTAAGAGCACTTGATAGTGCTGAAGAAGTGGAGAAATTGGCTCTGGTGAGGGGTATAGAACAGAGGATGCAATGGCCCTGCTTTCTGTCTCATGGTTTGTTCTCTCATCATCATCCATGTATCAATAAGTGAAACTCATAGAGGAAGTTCAGAGAGAAGGGAACAAGTGTGGGGGAATAGAAGCTGGGCTGTTACAGTGACTGGTACATACCATAGAGTTGAATCTCCAGTTTTGGTGACTCTTCTTGCCATGTAATCACGTCCTTCCCTTGTGTTCCAATGAAGCAATGAACTAAAACAGCAGGAAGTTGTTCACCTTTTTACAAGGATAGTTTGCTTTTGAGCACCTAAAGCTGACTGAAGGTCAGACTCTTCCAAAGAGGGGATAAAAATACTGAAGCTGCAGATGGGAAGGTAGAGCAGCCCATGTCTTTCATCAGTTACCAAGCTGAATAGAGAAGTATTGTCAAACTGCCTGAGCAGCCACAAAGTGTTCAGTCCAGGACAGGCATCAGAGAACCTACAAAAATTTGTAGGAGAAAAGAAAAGAAGAGAAAGCTTCAAGCTATGAAACAAACCACATTTGAGAAGAAAAAGGTGACAGACTGGGTGTATTTTTTTGTATAACACAAAATGCATCAGAGATACTGAGAAGGGCTTCTCTAGTGATAAAAGAAGTGCTCTAGGAAGACATTTAAAAGTAAAATGACAAGAAGGCAAGGCTTCATGTTATGCAGTTATTCTGGAGTGGTATCCAAGAGAGATGGAAAAGGCACCAGGTAAAATTGTATAGAAATCATATCCAGTCACAGCCAAAGAATCAAAGCTTATAAGTAATATAAAAGTAGGAGGAAACGATAGGATTTAAAGAAAACTATGTTGATGAACTAGAGAGAGATGTATCTGTAGCCAGAAAACTGTAGTTATTTGATCCAGTTGAGCTCATTGTAATTTGATTCACTGAGATGTTGATTTTTTAATGACCTAGCAGCTTACCTTTATTTTAAAATACTTTTCAGTCTTGCATCACAACTTTTTTTGAGAGCCAAAGTGATGTTGATTTGAATTACTTTCTCTAAATAGTATTTCCTGAGCAAAATACTTTAAAATGGGCATATTTTAGGAAAAGGTTTTTAGCATAAAATAAGACTGCTGAATAAATGGGACCAAAATTGTGTATAGCATCCTTCATGCCAATTAAACTGGTTTAGGCACCCTCATTCCATTGTAGACTTGTAGAAGTGACATGGTTATGGAGGTTCCTGAAGTTTGCACTGTACCCTGATTAAAACAGCATCCTGCTAAATCAGGGAATAGCCTCAGATGTTCAGTGCTTAACTTTCAGAGAGGGATGAAAGACCTATAAACCCATCTAACAGTTTTCTTTACAAGGTACTGGAATTTTTCAGTTGGAGTTGACCAAAATTTGGTTTTAAACTCCTTCAGTTTAAAACCATTCCCCCTTGTCCTATCACTATCTGCCTGTATAAAAAGCTGCTCTCTCTTTTTTATAAGCTCCCTTTATGTTTAATGAAAGGCTCCTTTAAGGTTCCCCCTGAGCCTTCTCTTCTCCAGGCTGAACAGCCCCAGCTCTCAGTCTGTTCTCATAGGAGAGATGCTCCAGCACTCTGGTCATCTTCCTGGCCCTCCTCTGGAGCTGTTCCAACAGGTCCATGTGCAAAACTAATAGAACCTGTTACAGTCTCATGCTTGGCTGGGCTCTGGATAATTTATGTAGCAAATTAGTTGAATGCAGTTCTCATAGCATTTTTATTATCTGGACTTTATAATCTCGTTTTGTGTGGGGACTAAAAGCTTAAATTTTTTTTATATACAAGCAGACATAAGGTCATAGTTCTAAAATTAATTATGAGAGCAGAGCTAGCACCAAGTTATGATTTTGTTTTAGATTTTCATTTTTTAATCAAATATATCCAGTTACATAGGCATACACAGGGTCAGAATGGTTTCAGTGAATTAATAGAATAATTTGGATTATCTTCACCCTAGAAAAGAATAATAAAAATAATAATTAAATGACTCTAAGTGTAGGGCAGTACGCAGTAGACAAATGCAAGTAATTAAAGTGAAAACTGGTAATTAATGCATTTTTACTTGGCCTTTTTTTTACTCATTGGCTTAAAGCAGATTTTTATACATTTTTATAAAGCAGAGAGCCTGAGCATATGGCAGTGTTCCTATTTAAGAGCATATTGAGTCACTCACTTAAAGTTTGGGTTTTCTGGTGGGTTACTAAATAAGAAAAGTTGGGTTTTTTTAAAGAGCTTTTCTTTTTTGATCATGTGTCTGTAGTTGTTGCATAGGCTGTTGCAAGGTTTGATACTTGCCTCTTGCTTTGCTTGATGAATATGTTTTATTTGAGTAAAGGCAGTGAAACTAAATTGGTTGTATTTCGCTCTTGCTTATAGATTCCAGAAAAAATGTGCTGCTCTGTGTGTGAGTGCACTGTAAAACTTTTGTCTCCTTTTGGAAGCACTCAGAGTTGCACATAGCAGGTGTCAGGGTGAGGCTGAGCAGCCAGGCTGTGCAGGGATGAGATGGGTTTCACCTGTTTCTGCTTGCCCTCGGGACAAGCTGGCATTTACCTGAGATGAGACTGAACAAGCAGAGCTTTGGTCTGCAGGGGCTGATGAAGCCAATGACCTTGTAGCTCACCTTCTCCAGGGTTTGGTTTGGTTTGGTTTTAGCTGGGATGTTGCTTTGTGATGTTTTTCTAAGGAATAACTTAGAAGTCAACTGGTGTAAAACTAGTTTTTGTTTTTGTTGGTCTCAGGTGCCAACCGTAACCCTGGAGGACTCCAACATTCTTCAGCCCATGGGGCTCACTGTGCTGGGGAATCACTTGTACTGGATTGATCGTCAGCAGCAGATGATTGAGAGAGTGGAGAAAGTGAATGGCTACAAAAGGACTAGAATTCAAGGCCGCATTGCTCACCTAACAGGCATTCACGCTGTGGAGGAGCTTGATATGGAGGAATTCTGTGAGTTTCAGTATCTGATGTCTTGGTCATTGTATCTCAAAGTCCTCCTGGGGCTGGATATTGTAATAATGTTGCCCGTGGGCTTCAAACAAGCCATGGAATGCTTTCAACTTTGCCAGTTGGGAGAGGAGGAGAAACAAATTTCTCTTCCGAGGGGACTGTTGCTGCACAGCTAGAACATGTGATATCGTGGCACTGAGTTGCCTACTTTGTACAAGCTCACATGACACTGAATTCAGTCTAAAAGCTACTTAAAATTTTGATAGTTAATTTTCTAAGTACAGTCAAGTAATAGGTCTTGGAAAAACCTCTAGCAAGATTCAAAAGGATTGTACTTGCCTTTTCTCCAGGTGCTTCAGACTCCTGTGTAAAGGAATGTCTGGTTAGACTTGGCACAGTGGATGATGTAAAAGCCTGCAGTGAGGGAAGCAAAATGGGGAGGAAGCTCTCCATTGTACTGTGCTTGTACTGTGGATGGGTAATTTTTCTCCCAACAGAGGTGGAGCATTTTAGGTGCTCACATCTGGAAAGGATCATGCATGCAGGACGTTCTTTTTCTGGACTAGTGGTCCAAATTACTGTGGTTTGGTGGAGAGTGCAGAAACCTCTTAAAGTAGTAACTCCTCAAAGGGACAACCTGCAGCTCCTCCTGCTTAACAGGATTGTAAAAGAGAATATAAAATCACAAACAACATGTGGGAAACAGGGATCTCTGTTGCCTGTGATGAGTTGTCTTATATAGGGACGGTACATTGGTGTATAATGCTTTAATTTTCAGAAGAAATGATTCAACTTGACAACAAACACTCTCTGTCACATACATTAGTGTCTGTGATGGCTGGAAGTATTTTTGAACTTGTGTATGTGGGTAAGCTGTTACAAATCAGGTAACGTAAGCATTTGAACTGTGGTAGATTCTGTGGGGTAATCCTGACCCAGAGGGTTTTTTTTCTTTCAAAGTACCCAGCTTTTCTTTTTCTGTGCCACTTCACACATTTCACATCTATTGTATATTTCAAAGGTGATATTGACTGAAGTAAAAATATATATTTTTTAAATTCTCAACAGTGTTAAAAAAGAGGTTTGCTTTCACCCCATGTGCTTATTTAGGATGGGGAAAAGGAATTCTCTTTTGCAGCTGAAAAATTTCTACATAGGTGATTTCTGTTACAACAGTGGAGTAAATATAGATATGCACATGCAGGTGTATATGCATGCACTTCTGTGAATAACTCATGCCTCAAACACTGTATTAAACAAATAAATTTGTTGAAGGTAGAAGGCAGTTTGTTGAGAAGCCTGGACAGTCAGAAAACAACTTTGGCTGAGAAATCATGTTACCTATACAATTTCTTCCCTGTGGAAATTCCTGGTCCTGAGCAGTAGGAAAGAATGCGCTGTTCAGCAGCATCACAAATAACACAGGCTGTAGCCCCACAGATTGCTGCAGCAGATGCTCAGCTATCAGCCTGAATAAGCAGGCAAGAGACTGAGTCTCTTCTGGCTTTGTTGGGCTGGGGTCATCAGACCTCCTATCTCTGTGCCTGTTTCTTGTCCACCTAATGTTCATTAAAAATCGTTTTTTAAGGACCTCTCAGTGTTTCTGGGTTACTGGTTGAGAACACAAATGTGTAGCTTCCTATCTTTAAAGAAAGACCCAAAAATATTTGTGCCTATATTTCAGTTTTGTGAGCAACAGGGAAGTTGAGGCACTAGATATTAAGAGCTCTTTAAAGGAGAAATCCTGAGGCTTCTACAGGTTGGCATTCTGCAGTGACATATATTATTTCTTGATGCCTACCCTAGAAATGCAGGTAGGGTATCTAGGTAAGATGTAAATGCAGCCTTCTCAAATCTGCCTTTCAGTTCTCTTCACCTCAGCTCCCAATTACTTTTTAGAAATTCTTGGAAGGTCTCCATATGATAGAATCATAGCATGGTTTGGGTTGGAAGAGACCTTCTGAAGGTCACCCAGTTCCAACCCCCTGCAATGGGCTGGGACATCTTCAACAGGTTGCTCTATTACTATAACTGTGAGAAATTTAGTCCTTGTGGAGTAATAAATCAGCTTTCAAGCATTGAACTGAAAAATCCTTCATGTATCTGCCTAAAAATTTGTAGTGAAATCTTGGTTACTCAGACAGAAGTGGTTTGTGAGTAGTTTTTGATTTTGCCCTATTGAGGAATAGTTATAATTTCTTTTATGCTACATAATATTCTTTTTGTGTATTTCACCAGCTGTGCATCCATGCTCCCGTGACAATGGTGGGTGTTCACACATCTGCATTGCCAAAGGGGATGGAACTCCCAGATGTTCATGCCCTGAGCACCTTGTGCTTCTACAGAATCTCTTAACATGTGGAGGTGAGTTAAGTTTAACAGCACTGCTAATCAATTTGTATCAAAAATGTGGCAGCTGAGGTTGATTCCTACCCAAAATGTAGATTTACACACAGTTTTTCTGTACGTGTTGTGCTGCATCCTGTGTTAAATTAGTCTTAGGTAGTTGTACCAGCTGCTTTCTGCTTGAGGTTTTGGGCATGTGACTTCTCATTCTGAGCAGAATATTCTTCTTTGACCTTAAAATACTTGCATCTTCTACTGAGATTTTTATAATTGTATGGTGTGACAGGTTTGTGCTTTAAACAAGTATTGTTAAGATGATGTTGCATCAACCTGTGATGACCTAGCAGCAAAAATTTTGCCTATGATTCCCACAGTATGACACTCCAGTCTTTGTAATTAATTTGGCCTTGTAACATGAAACAATGTACTGGCTACTTATCAAATGTAGGCTCCACTGTGATTCTTTTTAATTAAAGTAGCTCTCCTCTTTCCACATGTAGACTTTTCCTTTAGCCTTCCCTTTTACCATCCTAGTATTTTTAAAAACTGTTAACATTACACTTGCAGAAGGATTCAAAACAAAACATTCTTTTTTGGGAGGCATTATATCTTAAGTCGGTTGGCTCTGTTGGTCCTTTTGACTTCTTTTCATGTATTTATTTTGCTGTGGATTTCATTTTCTGGCTGAACTCTGAACTCCCATGGGACAGTCATTTCCATGATAAACTGTTTTCTTTCCCATGACCACAACACGTTATGTGGCTTTAGAGTAGTGGTGGTTACATGGGGAGGGCTGGGTGGATCAATCTAATTATACTTCTTGCTGTAGTGTTGTTGCACAACGTGGACAGTGAGAAAGTCTCACATTCCACTCCTTGGGATTCTCAGCTATAAATCTAAAAATTCAGGGGCCTCCATTGCAGTGTCTTTTTTTTTTTTAATTCTAATATTTTGCTAAGCCTGCAACAACTTTTTAACCCATCTTGCCTGTCCTAGTGACAGCCACTACCCAGTGTTTCAAAATAGCTTAGTTGGCTGGAGAACATTTGTCCATGTTCTGGACCTCCTGATGAATGCTTTTGTCAAGACTTTTAATGCAAGCTCGTGCTTGCCAAGTGCAACCACAGTGCAACATTAAATGTGCCTTTAAATGCAGAAGTAGTGCTGTTGAATTATCCAAACAGCACGCTTGTATAAAAATTTAACTTAAGAATTACCTTAATATCTGTGTCTCACATCTTTATTTTACCTACAGCTGTCAGGTCACTGGCTGTGTAATTCTCATATTGCTCATCCAAATAATCATAAATGAGGAACTTTAAAAAGTCATATTTATTTTAAAACCCAAGCACATTTTGGTTTTTATTCACATTTTGTTTTCCAAGCTCTTGATTATACTTTTGTTTCATTCTTGAACTTTTTCTCCCTAATGAAGGAAGGACAGCAGGACTTTAAAAACTGTTAGCATTTAATTCTAGAATTTTTAGCACCACCCTCAGGAGAAAAAAATACTCATACAGCTAAGAAACTTTCCTTATGCTAGGTTCTTTGTGAAGTCTATTCCTGAGCTTGAATCTTAGGCAAAGCCCACTGGGCTTCCAGGGGAGTGTTACCATCCAGTGCCAGAGCACACCTGTAGCTTGATCATACTGTTGTTACATGCAGGGTATGATGTGGCTCTCTCTTAATCCAGGTGTTGAAGCATCTACTCAGAGCATTCCTGGGCAACAGCAGCTGTGGGGAGGAGTGACTGCCTCTGCTAAATGATTTAATTATGTCACAGGGTTTAGACCCAGCAACTTTTCAAATCAGTGGAGATGTATGTTATTGCTGCAGGGGTGTTTTGAGATGGCCATCACATTTTGACTGTAACTAATTGCTACTGATAACAACTGAGTGGACTCGGCCCATTGTCTGTTTCTTTCATTGGTAACAGTAGTGGAAAATTGTGTGCTCACTTGTTTTATGTAAGAATTTGGAGCATTTTTTGCAATAGATTCTTGATCTGGATTGTGTTTGTCTCCTGACATTCTGAAGAAAGCAACTATGGATGCCTTGTAAGAGCATAATTGTTGCATCTCTATATGGGGTTTTAGCTGCTGCCTGATGCTGTCAATGCCTCACTGCAACCTGAACAACAGTATGGATGTGAAAAGGAGTGATACCAGAATCTTGGGGTCCATGAAAAGTCAAACTTGAAGGAAGTCACAGCTTTTTTAGGTCAAGCAAACATAAAAACAGCTGTGAATAAGTTAAAAGTGTCTGTCTCTGTAGTGAGAGATTATAAGAAGATTAGGGCAGGTCTGCAGTGCCCCTCAGACTGCTCTCTGAACCTTCATTGACTGCAGCCCAGAGACTTTCCAGCAAGAAAACTTAGCTTAATGTTTACCAGCCCTATACAGATATTTTCTTCTCCATTCATATCTTTCAATTCATAACTGACTCAGAAATTTTTTATGAAAAAGCCACTGGAAAAATAATGAAACAGATACTGTAGAAGTTATATGTTACATGTTTTCAATATATTAATTGCCAATTAACCCCATGTGTCAGGTTTTTTAATGAAGAATTGATCCAGACTAATATAATTGAAGGGATTGGAATTGTTTAGAATCTGGTTTGCAATCAGAAATTGAGTATTCTTTCGAATTTATGTATATGAGAGTGTCTTCCAAAAGGTGACTGTTAAAGACAAAGCAAGCATTTGTAGAGTAAGTATTTGTAGCTCCTGTCCTTAGTCCAGTGCTTGACTGCTAAAGCAAACTTCTTCTACCAGCATGCATCCAGTTTTTGTTTTAGAGATTGGTAAAACTTAATTCCTTATGCAAAATCATGTTTTCCTCTAAGCTGGAATCTCAGTATAGTCACAGAAGAATTCCAGGAAAGAAATAAGTGTGCTTTTCTTGACAAACTCTGTCATACTTTTACTCTGTTGAAAGGGATAAGATTGAGTATACAAATCTGATCTGTTTTCTCTTTCTCCAGAACCCCCAACTTGTTCCCCAGACCAGTTCACATGTGCAACTGGAGAGATTGACTGTATCCCAATGGCATGGCGGTGTGATGGGTTCCCTGAGTGTGATGACCAGAGTGATGAAGATAGCTGCCCCATATGCTCTGCATCCCAGTTCCAGTGTGAGAAGGGACAGTGCATCGATGCACACTTGCGGTGCAATGGAGAAATTGACTGTCAAGATAAATCTGATGAAGCTGATTGTGATAGTAAGATCAGTTTTCCTGAACTCATCGCTTTAACACAAACATCCCTTGAGGATTCTAACTGTTCTTGAAATGTATAGATACAAGTCCTTTTTGTTGAGGCAGAAGTTCCTGAATATAGATAAGAAATTTAGCAGTTACTTAGCAAGGATATATTGTACATAATATATCTATTATGTATGGAGTATGTATGGTTTTATAATATGCAACATTACTACATTTTGTTAGCATGTCAGGTTATCAATTACACTTTGTTAGGTAAGAGATTTGTGCTGATTTGTTCTTAGTTTTGCCCCAGCAGGACTGATTGGGCAAAGGATTGGGAGTTACTGGGGCCAGAATTTTATTTTAGCTCCATTGAGTAAGATGTATAACAAGGAGGAAGAACCAGAGATATGCAGGCTTGCAATTTACCCACGGCAGTGTTCTGCTGCCTATCTGATCATATATGAAACTCACTTCTTTAAAGTTTTCTCAAGAGGCTCAGATGCTCCTGTGCTGCCAGTAGTTGATTTTTCCTTTCTTTGTGTGCAGCGATTTGTCTGCCCAACCAGTTCCGATGCGCGAGCGGGCAGTGCATCCTCCTGAAGCAGCAGTGTGACTCCTTCCCGGACTGCATCGACGGCTCTGACGAGCTCATGTGTGGTGAGGTGTCTTTTCTTGACGTTCATGTGATGTGTTCAGGCATGTTCTACACCCCTGTGAAGAGCCCTGGTCTTGGCAGAGCAATGCTCTTTCAGGGAAGAATACTTCAGAATACCTCTGGAACTATCCCTAGGGAAACCTGATTTGGCTGTGCTCAGTACCTTGGAACTTGCAGAGCTGCTGCTAAGCCTGAAGTGGCTTTTAAAAAGGTGCAGCCCTATCCACTGCAAAACAGGGCCAAACTGGAGGCTAATTATGTGGAGGAGCTAACATGCAATGAGCAAGTGTCCACAAGAGACCACAAACCCATCTCTTACAGTGCAGGTGTGAAAAGAATATATGGAGAGATGTTGATTTTTCTGGGAAAAATGTAACTTTGAATTCTCCTAGCAGTAGGTATATACAAGTTACAGATTTGCTGATGGCAGCTGTTGTGTTAGTCCTTAGAGAATCTGTTACTTTGCAGTCCAAAGTGGACAGTAAAATTCACATTCTTTTGCTCTTCTTGCAATTTCTGTTGTTTTGCACTGTTGGGATGACTAGAGCATGAAGTATCCAGACAATGGGGCAGATGGAGGGAGCATTTAGAATCACACAAGTGGTTTTAGCAAAGTAGTTGGAACAAAGCATTTGAAAATAAAAGCAAATAGATGTGCTGGTCTGTCTGTTCATTCTGAACAAATAGCTTGCACTGGGTTTGTGTAGAGAAATGCTGCACTTACATTGCCTACAGGACTAACCTTAGTGGATTGTGAGGTTTTTAAATCTTAGATCTTGTCACGTTTTGAAGCACCAGTTGTCAGAAGCTGTGCCACTGCTGTGATGAGAGGAGGGTTCACCAGGTTTGGTCCAAGGTAGCCTTGTTTCTTCCTTCCATCTTCATGGAGGATACTTCAAGGAAAAGTGTATTCATGAGTAAGGTGAAAGGAGCCCTAGTTGTGAATAGGAAAAAAGGCTAAAAGAATGAAGACAGAAACTTCAAAATTTCAGACTGAACATGCTTCTCCCACATCTTCCATTTATCTCTCCACCTTTCATCCAGTTCCTCCAGTTTCCTGGATAATATGAGGCCACTTCTTCCTGTTTTGTTTTTTTCCCCCTCAGTTTCTTTGTGTACTTGGCAAACTTTCATGCTGCCAAGTTAATGCAGCTGTTTCCTGTTTGCACTTTGGGTCCAGTCCTGCAATTAGGTCTTAACTGATTTAAATGTGTCTTTATGTAGACATAGGATTGTCTCCTCTGGACCTCTTTGTGGAACAGAGCATTCTGTGGTTTCCCACTTGACTGAGGGAAAGAGCTCAAGTAGGGAATAAAAATGATTGCTACCATCTAGATAAGGATCTTGCATTCAAAAGAAGCTAGGTTTAACCAAAATGAGAATTGTGTGTTTAAAAATAGCTAATTCAAGAACATGTTTTGATTTTGGCTTTGCTTTTTTTCTGGTATCACGGCTGAACTAATCCAACTATTTGAAAATTAGGACTTTAGCTGACATAAAAGTTGTCATGCACTAATAAATGTGAAAAAACATAAAGACTTTAAGACAGAAATAATGATGCTGAGATGTTAAGAGTTTACTGCTAGATCTTTGTATTTCCTTTAACTTCCTTCTCAAATTTCAGTTGTTTTTCATTCCCTTCCACTGAAGTGGAAACCAGAACCACTGGAGAAAAAATTTATGAAGTGAAGGCCTGAATCTTATATGAACCTTTTTACTTCTTACAACTTTGTCAGGGGGATAGGGGCCTATAGTTAGAACTGAGCATGTGAAATTTGGACAAGTTTATTTTAATTTTTTCACTTTCTGAATGTATTTATTAGTGTATGTTAAAGAGTAAAATTATAAACACATGAATCACATGGAAAAATTTGATTTCCCTGAAAAACATCACATATGTGAAAACCAGAGAGGTGTTAGGTTTATCTGGCAAGAATTTTGAATGTGTTACCCATAATCAGAGGGAGATGTGAGGCATTTTTTATTTTACGTTGGGCTACATAGAGAGGAAAAAAATAATGAGTAGAAAATATTTGAGATATTTTAGATTGTGTTTTCCTTGTTGTTCTATCAAGATAAGTTACAAGATAAATTGCTAGACAAAAAGGAGAGTACTTTGCTCATGTTGCTTTATGGAGGGGAAGAGGAGGCATGAAGTCTTGTGTATTGAATCAGAATATTGGAGTTACAGATGCCTGAGTGTGATGCAGATGCTTTTAAAGATACTGTGTGAGTGGCTGTGTGCTGAATGAGGACAGCAGCATTTACACTCCTCCATGTTTAATGACCACGTTTAATTCTCTTCTCCTGTTTTTCCAGAAAAATCAAAGCCAGCCTCGGATGAGTCGCAGCCCCACAGCAGTGCCATTGGTCCTGTCATTGGGATAATCCTGTCCCTTTTTGTCATGGGAGGAATGTACTTTGTTTGCCAGCGGGTGGTGTGCCAGCGCTACGCCGGGCCCAACAGTCCTTTTCCACATGAGTATGTCAGTGGCACCCCTCACGTGCCTCTTAATTTTATCGCTCCAGGAAGTTCTCAGCATGGCACTTTTACTGGTAAGGCTGCTAAGGACCTTGCATCTAATCCATTACACTGTCTAGATTTCCAGTTTTGCACATTATTAAGGCTGCTGGATGTGGAGTTTTCAAAAAGCAGAAATTAGATGTTGGTCATCTCAGTGGTTTTGGGATGAATCTGTCATTTGAATCAATATGTAAAATCTATTAGCTCTTCTTGCACTTCAATGGCTATGGCCAGCTATTGCTGCTTAAATTATGTTACTATGGTTATCAAGAGGTTTTTGTGGTAGGAAATAAAATTAGAGGATGAAATAATTGCAGGGAAAATCTTCACGGGATGTTTTAAATTGGTCTTCACACTACAGCTTTTTTAATTAAAGCAAGTATCAGTGGTTTTCATCTGTACTTCTGTAAAGAAGGTGCTAAACTAAGCTGTCATTCTGATTCTCATGCATATTTGTTAGCTTTTTCTGATCCATATTGTTGTGACAAGTTACAACGGCTGAAAATCTTACTGTTTATGTTAATTCTAAAGAAAAGACAGGTTTCTAATACCATGGCATTTCTGAGAAGGATATATAGTCATGAATGATGATTACAAATACTTACTCTGCTTGTAATAAATATTTCCTGCATTTGAAAAAAAAAAGTTCTGAAAACTTCCCAGACTTAACTCTTACATTAGCACTGAATAGTCTGACAGGAAGAAGCTGAAAATGAATTGTCTGAGTTAAGAGTGTATTGTAGTAAAACAGACTGGAGAATGTCATCTTCCATTTTCCAAATTCAGGTTTCCTTCCTTTTCTCTCTGCTGTTTTTTAGCTGTGATAATTTTCAATAAAAATAATTGGGTTTTGCAGTTATTTGTGTGCTTACAATTTAATTTCTTGCGATGTAAATTGAAACTTTGGAGGTTTCAAGCTTGGTTATTTTTGTGCATTGTATAATGTTGTTGTTTTTTTTTTTTTTTTTGCAAATGCCCAAGTTTGTTTAATTGGAAAATTTCTTAATTAATTTGGGTGAACAGTTTGGATCAGCTGTTCTGAAGATTCCTTTCTCGGCAGTGTGATAGTAGGTTGTGAGGAGTTCAGTGCTGCAATGAGACAATAGGTGGTTTGAGGGTGAAATATTTTCCTTACAAAAAGTGTCCTTGTAATCCTGACATTTTGCATAAAGCACTCTTCCCAAAACGTGACAACCATTATTGTGCATGGTTTTGCAAAGCTAGGGATTTGGTTTCTGTTTGGCATTGATAGATAACACCGTGGTTTATCTAACCTTGTTTTCCTCTCTGTTTCAATGCAGGCATCTCTTGTGGAAAATCCATGATCAGCTCCATGAGTCTCATGGGAGGAAGCAGTGGTGCCCCATTGTATGACAGAAACCATGTTACTGGAGCATCTTCAAGTAGCTCATCCAGCACTAAAGCCACTTTCTACCCACAGGTATGTCTTGGAAATACACCTTGAGTTAGGAACCTCCTACTTCTAAAGAAAGGAAAGGTGGAACTTTGTGCTTACTCAGTAGATGTTAACAACTGTTAACAAATCTTGGGTGTTACTGTTTATGATATGCAGGCCCATTTTGACACTCACTGAACTTCACAGAAGGGCTTTGTTGTAGTCCATCAGGATTATACAGTGCTCTCTGATGTCCAAAATGTTTTGTTGTCAGAGTGATACTCAGCTGGTTTGTTCCTGGATACTTCTGTTCTTCCCTTGGAGATGCTACCTCCTTTGTTCTTTGTTAACTCTGATGGCCATGGCCCAATGACATTTTGCGCTGCCTAATGCTGCAGGCACACATGGAGTAATAAGGCAAGCAAACCAAAACAAGACTGGAATGCAAACGTGTGAAATAAGTGAGACTGGCTGTTTAGATAAAGTATTGGCTGTTGATTCAGAAAACCAAGTGCATGCACTGGAGGAAAACACTGGTACAGCAGGTGAGGCAGAGGTTACTTTGCTTACATTTTTTTCAGCCATAATTTAGCTCCATTTCTGATTTTTGAGTGTTGGAAGCAACAGAATTCTTGTCCCCATATCACAGTTTCACAAATTCCAGGATGTATATCTTGAATGGAAAGAGTCCCCTCTGAATATGTAGGAGAGACATACAAAGGTTCCTGTTTGCCAGCATATTTTGTCATGACAGTTTTTTTCCATTGTGCATCTGATCAATATATCCATTGGCTTTTAGGTACACACAATAACTGCCAGAGTTGACTTGCCAGCTATCGAGGGGATTTTTGTGTAGTGTTGAATCAGGGCCCACAGGCTGTGTGGGTATACATTCATTTGTGTTTACACATAAGCTGTTATGATCTGTGTGGGCATTTTGATTGATAACATTTTGGCCAGTTACAAAAGTACTTTCACTTTAAGAAGGGCAAAAATGGAAAAGAGAGGCTTGTGAGCTTATCTGTTGGTAAGGTAAAATTGGGTACTTAATTCTTGTATTGCCTTCTCTGTGAAGCCACCAAGAAGCTGATGTTTGGAGCTCAGCAGCCCTCCTAATTGAGCTTGTCTCATGTCACCAGTGTCTCTGTAATGTGCTGAACAATTTCATGCTAGACCTGATTGATGTATCAGTACTACACTAAAAAGGATGAACAGAAAAAACACTTACTTAAATAAAGCTTAAGAGAGAAAAGAAGCCCAAGAGCTGATCTGCCTGTGTGATTCTATGGGATCTGTGTCAGTCAAAAGATCAACTCTTCCGTTTGACTTCTAGCCTCAGTAAATCAGACTGTTGCTGGGAATTCTTTTTCCACACTTTGCTATGTCAGCCAGGGCCTGCAGGGATGATACCAGCATTTCCTTCATGAAAGACATACTAGATTCTTAGAAGGAAGCTATTGCAAGGGCTTTGTTACATTAAGGTGCTGCTTAATCCAAATGTTTTGGTGAGTTCTTCCTGGTAGCTAATTACCCAGTTTATGTTAATAATCAGAAGGACAGATCTGAGCATCTTCATTTTCTTGGCTTTTTTGGTTTGTTTAAAACATCTCAGTGGTACTGGGAGGTGCTCCAGTGAATAGAGACTGGGAAGGAATCAGTATCAATGAAGTTGTGCCAGTTTATATACCTGAGAACCTGGCTGCAGTCATTCTGACTGACACTGTTTGCTGTATTGAGTCTCCACATGAGGTGGTTTGATGCAGCTCAGGGTGTCAGTAGGAGTGAATCCACAAGTAGCATGCAGTGCTCCTCCAAGGAAGAAGATTTCTGAAAGATGCTCCTGGGGCAGTTACTCATCACTCCCCACAGATGGCAAAGGGGGGTGTTCAAGCTCTCCCTTCAAAGAATCTGGGTGCAGGGCTTGTCAGTATTAGTAACAGTGAGCTCAACTCAAGGCCAGGAATCACTTGGCTGGATGCTGCGCAGTGAAGACTCAAACAATGATCTCCACTCCAGTGATTTTAGAGTGTTTTTGTGGGAGAAGAGCAGAGGCAGAGGAAGGATGGTCAATGGGGCAGGCCATGAGTTGGCTGAGTGCCCAGGGCAGGCAGTATACAAGATGTGCACATCAGCAGCAAGGCTCAATCAACAGCAATGGTGTAATTTTCCACACTGGAAGAGATAAACTGCTCTTTGTGGGTTTAGGCCGATGTCCTGCTGGCTGTGTCAGAGGCTCAGCTTCTTGCTGCTAGAAGAATCCTAAATAATTTTGAAGCCTGCTAAACTTTTTCCTTGTGTGAAGACTACCAGTAACTGTGTGTAAGCATTCATAGCTGAGCCATATGTGTGTATGCTGTCTATATACACACATAGACAGGCTATAAATATTTTTTAGCTCCTAGGCTTTTTGCATTGTGAACTCTGCCAAAATGTTTATAGAACAAGAGTAAAAATGAAGCATTCAGGGAAGGATGGGGTTTTATTAGTTGTAGTAAAGGAACTTGACTTCCTGACCCTGCTATTTACTGGGGACATGTTTAGGATCTGGGAGTGGAACATACTTTATTTCCCATTAGAATCTGCTGAGGATGCTATCAGTCCTTATGTCCAAGGAAGTGCACTCAGATTCAGCCAAACTGGGTCTCATTTCCAGCTTTATTCCAGCCTTCCAGCATAACAACAGATGTGGCAAGGAAGAAAATTCCCTGAGAACTCTGAAGGCCTGCACAGTGCCAGAGTCCAAAGTAAAGTCTTGGAAGGAACATCTGTGATCTTGAAAAATGCATTATCACATCCAAGCAGCAAGGAGAGGAAACTAGAATAAGAATGTATGACAGGGTGAAGGCATAAATACTATTTTCAATCTAAAAAAAATTGTATGTTTAACCCAAAATTTCACACTTATTTTTTCTGTTGTTTCTAGATTTTGAACCCGCCTCCTTCCCCAGCTACTGATCGCTCCTTATACAATGCAGAGATGTTTTATTCCTCAAACATTCCTTCAAACACAAGATCTTACAGGTACAGTTCAGATAAAAAAGTTTGCTAAACCTTCTACTTATCTGCCTTTAGTTTTGGATCTTGTTCAGACTTCATTTAAAAATATTTTCCTTTCTTAATAAATGACCATTCAAGTTATGTCTATTATATTACTGTATAACAGTCCCTGATCATCCTGTATAGAGATTGGTGTTTTCTGCTTATTCTCTTCAGCTTATCTTAAAACTCTTCCATAAGTCAGCCTGTTTATTAGTGACCGGGCTGAATGGTCATAGTGGTCTTCTCTGGTAGTTTAGGGGCTGGAAGAATGTGCTGCTGGCTGGGAGTAGTTGTGCCATTCAAAACTGACACAGTTCAGCTACTTCTTGTTGGATTTCTCTGAGAGTCTGAATCAAGGCTCATGTAGTATTACTGAACAAGCCTCTTGACTGAACACACAGAGCTGTTCAATCTCTTTTTTCTTACTTTTCTGCCCACATTGCACCTAATGCACATGCTTTTTTCACTTTGTTTGTGTGCAGGCCGTACCTTATACGAGGGATAGCTCCACCCACGACGCCGTGCAGCACAGATGTGTGTGACAGTGACTATACCACGAGCCGATGGAAGGCCAACAAATACTATATAGATTTAAACTCAGACTCAGACCCTTATCCCCCTCCACCCACACCTCGCAGTCAGTACATGTCGGCAGAAGAAAGTTGCCCTCCATCTCCTGCCACGGAACGAAGCTATTTTCACCTCTACCCCCCTCCACCCTCTCCTTGTACAGACTCTTCATGACCTCAACAGAAGGAACTTTTCCTGTAAATATTTTAAAATATGAACAGATTTAAAATATATATTTTATGATTTAAAAATAAATCTGGGTGGGAATTAAACAAAACTAAATGTGAATAAAAATGGGTGGGAGGGGTGGGGTTGTGAAAAATTGTACAGAGGAAGAATATTTATAAAATTGATTTTTTTAACTTAATTTCCATTCTTTTGTGCCATATTTGCCTTTTTGAAGTCATGTAACTGACTCAGTCTCCAAAGGATTTGGGGAGGGAATGTTGAAATTTTCTGCATTTTTAAGTCACCTTTTTACATGCAAAAAGTGTATGTAGTTCTTTCTGTAAATGTGAGACAAGAAAACAAAGTGGCTTGTGGGAAGGGAGATCATCTAAAGAAAGACGCAGTCTTATTCCTAGAGAAGAAAAACCCATTTAAATACAATTGTCAGTATCATCCTTTCACCATCACCAGAAGAAAGCGTGCAGAATCCTAACCCTTAGATGCTCCTGTTTGCAAGTGAGCTGAATGCTTCCCAGCAGAACTTGAGTGCCAAGACCTGAATTTCAGACCTCCCTCTCCATCTGCTTGGCATTGAACTGAAAGAACACTTCTCTTGGCCAAACCTTCCAGCTTAACTAAACCCACAGGCATCATGTCCTACCTCATGTCAGTGGCACTCTGCACATGGCCGATTCTGTAACTGATTCAGGCTAAGTAAGATCAGTCCTAAAAAACTTGATTTAGTCCCAACCAGTCCCTCACCAGACTGGGTGAATGATAGCAGAAGCAGTTCTACTGACATGTGGGTGAGAGCAAGGATCAGGTTTAAAGTGGTATTTAAACTAAGAGAAATGCCCAACAAACTGCAGATTTGGTCAGACTCACCATTTTAATAGTGATGCAACCAAGTTCCTTCATCCCTCCTTGTGAAGGTTTGGGGCTGTCTGGGAAGAAGCTGTAATAATCAGCTGCTTCTTAAAAAAGAGTGCTAGTTTTCTTTTTCTCAGAAGTCCTGTAATCCCTGTGCCAGGTTTCTGAGGTGTTCACCTGTGTTGACTTGATCAGAGTATTGCTTGTCTCTTAGTATTCTTTTTCCAAAGTGGAATGAAAGAGTAACTTGTATTCAAATGAGGAAAGTTGTTTGGGTTTTAACTGGGGTTTGTAGAAAAGTGGTATCTGCATAGCTCGAATCAGTATAGTCATATCTCATAAAAATTTGCCACATGGTTCAGATTTAGAAATACATAGAGAAAGGAACAGAGGAGGGAGAAGAGACAAATATTTTATTTCTATTCATGTTGATACAAAAATTATTAACTCGTACAAACTGCTGTATCCTCAGGACATCACGATCAGCAAAGTGCTTGTTCCTATTCCTACAAAAAAAACCATTAGGGAATGGGGGAGCTAGAATCAGTCCCTTTCAGATTCAGAAGACAAATTTTTGCTTTAATTGCTCTTTCTCTGTAGTAGAAAGGATTGGGTATTGTATGGCACTTTAGAAATTCAGCACTGGAGGTGATAATGTGAGTGCCTGCTTGGGACATCTGAGGGAAGGTCTGAATATGCAAACTTGCACCTGTTTCTGCAGCTGCTCAATAACAGATGTGTTGGGCCTTCAACAGCTTTAATATTGATGGCAACGATGAAAGTTTTTTCTTGTTTGAACTAAAATTGTACTTGGCTTTGGGTCCTTTTAGCAAGTTATTTGAGAGCACATCAGAGGAACCCTACAACTCCAGGAGAGAGGTCTTTGTTGTGGTGGTGGAAGGGCTGGGACCACAGTATTCTGATCCACTTTGGGTTTTCAGATTTATTAGTCTAGATCTGTTCTTCCTGTCTGCATCGTTCAAGGATAGGATTTGTGCTGTCACTGGTGTGTTACTAAAATTCCTAGAGTAGCTTTTACTACCTTCATGTCTAAATTCATGTCTAAATTGAGAAATTAAACACAAAGAAGATAATTTTTCATAGAGTAAAGTACAGAAATGGAGTTTGAGAATGGGTTCTTTCCTCATCCCCTATCAACATTAGCAATTTTGTGCTATGCTGTGTTGTAGTTAGTTACTCTTGGAGTGACTTAGCCAATCTCTGAACCCATGGTTTGGTGAAAGAAAGCAATTCTCAAGTGATCATGTTTCAATTAACTAAATTAGGAATATACATCCACATATTTTGTGTGGCTATTTTATGTACCACATGACTTGTATAAGAGTCTTTGTTCTGCATTACAGCAGTTGGTAGTCCAATTTCATATCATATGTAATTTTCTGCTTGATAAGTATTCACTATTTCTAATGAATTCATTAGTTGTTTCATGTCACAGTTCTAGCTTAGAGATACACCACATGAATTTTCCTGTCTTCCTGTGATGACACTGGATGCAGAATTACTTTTTTCATTAAACCACTTATCTTTTTTAAGAGCCTAACCACTTCATCTGAAGATTTGTATCCTATTACAAACACTGGAATTGAGTCCAAGAAAATTAGTGTTTTTACTGAGAGCTGAACTATCTTAAGAGTCACATTCTTTTGGTTCTTAGGTTTTAAGAAGTTAGGAAACACTTGCTGAATTGGGTGAACTAAGAGTACTTTTTCATTTCAGTTGAACGTTCATAGCCTCTTGCTGTTGCTTTTGCTGAGGTATTGTCTTCTCTGAGTCGCTTGAAGTTTGGTGATGAAAATCAGGGCCCCACACTGCTCCATATTACTGATCTTAAAAGCCTTTTCCAAAAAAAAAAAAATCGTGTACAAATTTAGCATCTTAACATCTAAATACTATTTTTGATTGCTGTAGACAATATACTTTAAAAGGATTACTGCACTCCTGGTGTTAGAAAAGACTAGGAAGAAAATCTGTGCAACAGGAGCTACTTCCTTCTAGAGTATCCTCACTGTGTTCTTGATTTCCCTCCTGTGAACTTTCAGGCTAAAACATAGAAAATAGGTGCTATTTTCTTCTAGATAAGGATGAGAGAAGGACTTGCAGGGAATTAGTGGGTGCATATGAGAAATTCTGGCTATTCAGAGATGAATAGGAAATGAATGGGGGAAAGTTGCCTTTTGGTGAGGCTTAAGCATAGTTTTACTAACTCAGAAGTTTTCTGTGAGAAAGCTGACTGAAACATTTTAAGAGTTCTACCCTAATAACCTGCAGAGGGGTTCATGTGAGCTTGTGAGTACTTGATTCAGTGTTTTCAACCACTATTTTCCAAGCCCATTGTGACTGCATATTAGCACTTGAAACAACTCAGGGTGTAACAAGGAATGGTGTCTAGAGAGCAGCCAGCGAATGGGCAAATGATATGGTTGATTCTGTGTTAGATTTAAAGGACAGATGGCCCAGCAGAGAGCAGCTTACCTGTCCTGCAGTGCTGTCATGAAAGCAGCCACTTGGGTCTTCCTCCTGTAGAATTTATCCCATTTGCAGGGCAAGTGTGAGGCTGTAAGGTAAATGGACAAGTAATCATCTTTACCAGTCAAGGATTCTTTCATTTCAAGGAACAGTTTGTGCAAGTTATAGCTTGACTTCAGCTAGACTGGTCTATAGCCACTGCACCTTCAAATTTGCAGTAGAAGTAGTGAATTTGTTCTAGATGAGTCTGGGGGAATTTTGTGAGCACTATCCCAGCTGCCTTATTTAGATTTCTTACTCAGATTTCTTCTGTCTCGACAGATCACTATAGAGCACTTAGGCTAAGATTAAGCTAAATCTGTATATATGACAAATAATAATTTCTTCAGGACAGTGCTCTAGTACAAAATGCTCTGTGTTTAAAAATAAGATTATGCCATTATCAGCATATTCTAAAGAGGAAGGCAGAAATGAGTGGGAAATAAAATTCTTTTTTGAATAATGTAATTGATTTTCAGTAAAAAGCCTTCATTTCTGTGGTTTGCAAAGGTACAGGCACTTCCCTAAAAGTTCTGACTCTTTTCAAAGTAACAACAAAATGGTCTGTTCCCTCAATACCTGTTTTACAGATCTAGGATGGGCTTTCTGGAAGTCTCCAGGCTTGTTTACCCTAGATCTGTTTTCCACCTGGTGTCTAGAACATCATGTGCCAGGTCCAGGACTCATGATATTCTCACCATTTTTATGCCAAAATGGTGAGAACATTTTGGTGCCTCTTGGATTCTGGGGCTTTTGACATTCTGGCGCTCTGTGCACAGCAGTGAAAAAGGATTTGAAAGCAGGAGCACTCAAGTAAGAGCTGGTCACACTGGGCTGATGTCACTCCTCCTTGGCCTGCAGGGTCAGACCCCTCTGCTAGGGAGGGCTCTTGTGCTGCCCTTCCTCAGAGCCTCTCTAGCATGCTGTGCTACTTCACAAGTGTGTTCAGTTAAGCGTCACAAAAGTTGTGTGTCCTGTTGGCCTCAAGCATTTTTGGAAGCAGATCTCCTCTGTCATTTTGTTGGGGTTTATATTTAGTCAGTCCAAATGTGTAGCTGTGCTTACAGTTGTACTACAAATGATATCCATTAATGTTGGAAATGAAAACAGAAGGCAAGTGTGTTCCCAATAATTAATAACAGGCACGACTGCCTGGCACAGAGCCCTGAATTAGAAGAAGTGTATTTGCTGCTACAGTGCTGAAGGACATTTTATCAAAGTCCATGTGTGGACAGAGCCTTAGACAAGCCACAGTTAAAAGTAACTGTTTACAGCTCAGTCCTTTGGCGGCTGTTGTGTGTTGTGACTCAATTGTGAATTATAAGTAGAGTCCTCCTTGTAAATTTGCCTTGTCTGTAAGAGATTCATGGAAGGCTCAATCCTAAACTCTGAGAGGTGTCTGCTGCTGTTCCCTTAGGTACTGTAACACTTTCTGTTCATATATAAAACTCCCTTTCTACAGCAGTTGTAAGTTTAACTAAACAGCTTAAGGTATTTGCTACAGATTAAAAGAAATATTTAATAGGCATAGGTATTTTCAATCCTTCCTGAGAACACCTGCTCTGGATTTTCTAAAGAGTGATTTTCTTTCATTTGTTTATTTTGAGGTTGGCCAGCCATGCTGTGGGCTTTTTCACATAGAACCATACTCCCTGTAAGGAAAAAAAAAAAAAAAAAAAGGGAAAAAATTATTTTAAATCAGTATAAAGCCTGCTGATAGGAATGATGGAAACCAGTCTGCTATGTCTTCTGCATTCTACACACAAAATCCTTCAAAATGCCATGTCCTGACCTGTGCCAAGCTGCCACATCCTGGCTGCTCCCAGCATGAACCACAGCCCTTGTTGCAGCCCAGGAGTCAGGGCTAGGTCATCACCAGCCAGCACAGAATCCTGGTGGATAGAAGATCACAATGACAATTTCTAAACAGGTTTATATTGACAAAATACATGCAGAGAATGTGCTTAGAAGGGCTTGTCAGAGGAGAAAAACAAGTTTGCCAGCTCCAGTGAGAGACTAACTCAGCGCCATTGCCACCTGAAAAGCGAGTGCTCCCACTGCTGCACCTTTCTGCACATCAGAATGAGGCTGCTCTGGGACAGCATTCCTGGGAGGCGATGTTCCCATTCCATTTGAGATCCTGCAGCCTGTAAATAGCTGTACGTGGAACCCGCCAGCCTGTGGAGGTAAAACAAAAAGTGTTGGAAGCGGGAGGACGGCTGTGTGAAGTTTGGGGGGTATCATAAACACAACTCTAACCCAGACCGCTTCCCTACTCACCTACTTGTATCGCAATTGCTGCTATTGTAAATGTACAAAGAGTACCAAGAATTTTTATATAACCCACACATAATCTTTTTATATTTATATTGAATTGTGTATTCTGCAAACAGCCTAATAATTGCAGCTTTATACGTGTATCATTTTGTAGCATTTGTTACCTCAAAAGACAACCAAACCCAATACTTCAGTGCCTTGTGTATTTTAAACAGATTAACATTAAACTGGGGTGAAAGAAAAGTAGATTGTACTCCGCTGGTTTTATCAAAGCTTTGTATTATTGTTAGGGTTCTCTTCAGTTAAAACACATACAGCCACAAGTTGTGGAACTAACTGTAAACTTACCATTTTGGAGGGGTTTTTTAGAGCATGCATGTTTTGAATTTGTAATATATTGGAATTTCTCTCAAATGCATTCTTTCAAGTTAACTTTTATTTATATATTCATATCTATTTCAACAGACATCCCAATACCTGTCAAAAACACGTAGCATTAAAAAAAAAAAAATGCCAGTAACTGATATTTACATGTTTGGGGATTAAAATAATGCTGTTTTCAGCATGTCACAATTTTCATTAGAGCCATAAAATCTTTATTGTGTTACAGAAAGTCTTTATCAATTATTTTTCCAAGCATGACATTCTAGCACACAAATGACTTGGTTATACTGTTGTAAAAAAATCCTTGAGGCTGTCATCACTTCAGACCATTGTACGTTAACAATTTTCTGGTCATGAAACCGCAATGTGTCTTTATGTTAACAAAACCAAAGGCTTGTTTGAAGTAACTGGTATTTTGTATAAATATTTGTACAGATAACAGACTCTGCTTTTGTACTATAGATTATGTGGATTTTGTTTTATAATAAATGCTTTAAAAAGAAATGCTTAGCAGCCTTTTTATGAGTGAAGCTGTTTCATCACCTACAGTAGAGACAACCAGCCAGTATCACAACTCCTTTAGATACTATTTAAGATAAGGATAGTGCTGTCTCCTTGGTTTTAATTTTAAAAATGTACAACAACAGTGAGAGCTGGAAAGCAAATCACCTTTAGAATTAGAGTTGATAGCAACAGAATTTAGCACAAGTTTGTCAGCATTATGACCTTTCAAAAATTGTTACACTCCATAGGTACAATCCCAATTGTTCTGACTAGGCCAGATCTGATCTGTATTTCTTTTTTAATTGTGTGATATCTTTCAAATGGATGCTATAGGATGTCAAAGTAAACTATTTAAATAATTTAAATAAATTTAAATAATTTAAATAAATTTAAATAAATTATTTAAATAATTTTTTTTTTTTTTTATGGTGAACATACTTTCAAACTAGTTCCATTGAGTCTAGTTTGCCTTGATTTGTGCAGTCAGTATTGGTGGTCTCAGATTTGTGAGATTTAAACTAGAAGTCAAAAGGATTTTTAGTGGAATATCCTTTCTCCTGCCTGCTGGTTAGATAGGGCTCACACTGAAGTGTTCCTGAGCAGTCATCAGCAGTCATGCTGAATTCCAGTTCTGCTTCTTCTGATTTTTCCAGGCTAGAGAAAAAATAGACCATACACATTCTGAGGCCTGCTTGTTTCCTACAAAGTTATTTCAGGTTTTGCATTATACTGAACCAGAAAATGTTAAAAGATTTTTCCTCTTAGTCACATTATCCTTGCTCATAGTGCTTAATATACATGGACTCTGAATCAGCCATATGATGACTGCCTATACCTAGTGGTTTATACCATCACTGACTAGGAAGGGTTTGTGTCTTGAAGGAAAATGACAAATCTTAACTTCTGGTGCTCTGCTTACCCTGGAACAGGCCTTCCATCATCCTATCATGTCAGAAAAGTTGGACCAAATTATCCAGAAGTACAGAAAGATTTTTAGGATTTCATATGGCATGAAGCAGAACAGCTCCACTTTTCTTTCTGGAAGTGCTGGCTGTAGCTAGGCTTTCTCTCCTGAAAAGATGCACAAGGTCCTCTATTAGTGGACCCTGTCTGACACTGGCTGGTTGCAGGAAGGTGTCTGATACATGTATCCCACACAGTAATGCAGATTTCTGAACAGCATACCTAGCATTACAACTTCTCCAGTGCCTTAATCCCAGAAGTTTCACAGTATTTTCTTTTTGCTCCAGAAAAGCTTGCTCAGCTGTCTGGATGGATCTTTGTCGCCTGACACTCCCACAGCTTATGGATTTCTTAACGTCGTAATTGAGAATAAAGCTCTGATACATCATTTGTCTGAATGGAATCTGAATACATTCCCAGGGCTAAACCTGTGGTCACAGGGAAGGGTGCCTAATTCCAAATCCACTGGTCCTGATCTTTTATGAAATTGCCCCAGCTGTTACTGTCTGTGGCAGGGCAGAGCAAGGTGTTTGGTTGATTTTAGGCAGCATCACTGAGGGTTGAACTGAATACCTGTGTCTGGATGTGCTAGGAAGTGGCTGAAGTGGTTGAAATGCATTCTGCCACAGCATGAGTGCTCACAGCTGCACTCAAGATCAGCCTGGTCCTAACCTATTCAGCTCCACGGATCTCCTTCCACGCTTTATGCCAGCCTCAAAGCTTCTGTACACATGGTGGTTGCTCCAAAAAACAAACATCATGAATAACTAATGCCCTTCCTTTCTCCTCCTTTCTCCTAGCTTTTATTGCTGAGCAGACATCATATCACATGGAATATATCCCTTTGGTCAGTGTGGGGGATATCCCCTCCCAAGATCCTGCCCTCCTCCCAACCTACTGGTGAGGGGTTAATGCTGGACAGGCAGCACTGATGCTGTGGGAGTGCTGCTCAGGGGCAGCCAAAACACTGCTGGGGTGTTACCAACAGTGCAAAGCACAGCACCAGGAGAGCTGATGTGGGGAAAATGAGCTCCATGTCAAGCAGACCAAACAGAGTGAGCTAACTGTGCCCACACACTGCCAAAAAACCCACATAGAGTTATGGGGAGGATTCTTATCTGCCTAGAAAGCACAGAGAGAAAGAGGGTTGGTGTGCACAAGAGCCAGTGCTCTTATGGGTCTAGGCATCACAAAAAGGCACCTGTTAAAATTCAAACTGGAGACAAAGGTAGCATCTGAGAAATGGAGGCTTGATGAGCCAGGCTAATTGCTGGACTCTGAGTATGTAGAAGAAATGAGGCAAGGATCATAACTGCAAGAGGTATTGCCAGATCAGCTGGCTGAGATCATAGCTACAGCAAAGATCAGGACAAGCAATTTACTTGGGTCTGCCCAGTTTGGTTTTTGATGGATTCCTCACAGGACACAACAGCTGGAAGAGGCATAGAAAGGGCAGGATAAGGTCTTGCAATTAGAGACTTGTCTCTTGTTTGTAATTAACATGAATAGAAAACAGCTATAATGGCTTTTGGGATAGAAAAATATCAACAGTTTACATATATTCTGGACAGCAAAGACAGGATCTGGGCTTGCCCTAATTGAGGTTAATGCCTTCTGTTACAGTTTCCCAAAGGCAGAGCTACTTTGGCAATAAATCTGATTTAAGGGAGAACAACAGCTTTGACAATCTAAACTTTGCATGGCCTAGAAGGGCACAAGAAAGACTCATGAGAACAGGGACAATTGTTCTCCATTGTATTTTAATTTGGCTTAGCAGGCTATTGTTACAGATTTAATTAGGACTTAATTCTTGGACAATTTCTCTCACAGTGATCTGAATTCCTTCTAGATTGTAAGGAAGCAGATTTAGTGCTCTGCTGGTTTCAGATGGAGATAAGAGAGGTCTGGGGGGAGCAGCACCTGGCCCAGAAAGAGAGGAGGGCTGTTTTCCCTGTAGAGCTTCCTCTGTGAGCTGCAGGGACCAATCAGAGGGCTGATTTAGTAGCTGATAGCCCAAGTAACCAATTTAAAAGTTATTTCCCTTCCCCTTGTTCTGAGAGGAGAGGTTCCCAGCTGATCATGTGGTATGAAGAGCTGCAGCTGAGCTTTAGAGTTTTCATCCAGCTTTCTCCATGAGGCCTAGAGTTTTTCCAGCATGGCCTGGCCCAGCTTCTTCACTTTCTGGATGCAATTTTAACTCTTTTAATGCCTGGATAAGAGCTAGATCTTCTGAGCTCCCCTGAATGAAAGGAATAAAGCAAGGACTCTACTGAAGTCAGTGAAATGAAGATTAAGGTTCCAGATGGGAAGAGATTGAAGAGATGCCAATGATAAGTAGCTGAAAACTTTTTTTTTTTTTTTTTTTTTTTTGTGGGCCATGAGGGGACTGTGACTACACTGAAATTCCTTTAAACTGTGAAAAATACTTCGGGAGTTAAAGTGCTTGAGAAAAGGATCTTTTGCCTGGAGGGAATGGGGCTCTCTGTTTTGAGACTGGAGATATGGACAGAGACATTTAATAGAAAAAGAGATGATGAGAATTTTGTCTTTCAGCAGCTTGCCTTGAAAAGTAATACCCCAAGTGTGCAGCATAACCCATAACAAAGCTCTGGAGGGACTGTGGGGATGAGAGGAAGTTCATTTTAATGTGGATGTCTCCCCATAAATGTCAGATGTGGCCACGAGGAACAGGACAGTGATTGCCTCCCTGTATTGGGCACTGGGGAGGCTACATATAATTCAAAAGGTTCCAAAAACCAGAAGTGGTTGATATAAAAATGTGAGGCTAGGACATGCCACTCCAATTAAAAAAAAAAAAAAAAAAAAGAATACTTCAGAGCTTAGTACTAAGCAAAGCCACAAGGTGGCACAGTCATCTGCTCTGAAGAGTTGCTCACCAAAAATCATTTCCCAAAGTAAACACAGCTCCAGAGCTTCCCTTTCCGAGGGGGAATCACCCAGCCCCTCTCCATCCCTGCATTTGATTTCACAGAGTAAACACTGATGGTGGGTGTACCTTTCCTCAGAGTGAGATTTTTGTTATAAAATAAAACCTTACTATGGAAATATTTATATGGCAATATTTTTCTGCTGCTGGTAATTTTTCTCAGCCCTAGAAAATCTGTAACTGTAAACCCCCTTTTTTTTGCTGGTGGAAGCAGCATCTCTGCTAGGCAACTGTTTGTTTGGTGCCTGATTTCAGCATTAATATCATAGGACTCATAGGTTTTCAGAACAAGTTAATAAATCTATTTATCTATCCCCTCATTTTCTTCTTTGGAGGGAAACCTTCTTTGTGGAAGGTATGGAAATCCTGAGATGAGAATATGGAAAAGGCAAATGCCCAGAGGCAAAAAGGGATCTTTTGGGAGGGGAAAAAGAAAGAAGAGAGTATCCTTATAACACTTGCTTACAGAGACAGCTGCATTTGTGGATAGGGAGGATTTAGTATCACCAGGAAAAAGCAGCACAGTAAAGAGAATCATCCAGTCTATCTGTAGTTTTCTCTTTTCTTCTTGCCTACCATGAAGTGCAGACACTTGGAGCTACTTCTGTTTGCTGAGAGTGTTGTTTGACAGCAGGTGGAAATAATTTCTCTCATGTAGATTGTTTTGTTTGTCTCTAACAAGAAATATGCCAGTGCCCAGACTGCCCACAGACACCCTGGTCCTTTGGGCTGGAAGAGCTAGTGTTTTGCTGTTTACTTCTGAAAAGAAAGACACTCAGCAATGATGCATCTCTGCTTGGTGTTAAAGTTCTGAAAACTGATCCTTTTGTTGTTGCTGAAAATAGTTATCTGTCTATGCACACATATATACACATTTCTTCCCTGTCATTCACTTCTGTACCCTCCCTTTTTGGAGGTTATGGATATAAAATTGCTATGTGTATTATATCTCTCTAGATATATATTTATAATTTGTACATATGTTTAGATTTGAGTGCTTGGGAATCCTGAAGAATTAACTAACTATTCTTCACTCTATTGAATTGAAATCAACCCTTGTATAAGTCAAGCCAGATTCCCATGTAGAAAATGTACATTTACTCCCCTGTTCATCACTTCTGTACTGTCCCTTCTTTGAGCTTTGCTCTATGCCACAGGCTTAAATGGCTGTGCTGAGCCTCCTGTCTTTTGTGAAGGCTTCATTCATGGGGCAGATCAAACCTCAGGGACACAAGTATGATTCTCTAGGGTCCCAAGCCTGCTGCAGGGGCTGGCAGAGCTGGAAAGAGCCAGACTCAGGGCTGAGTGCTTGCAAATAATATGTCCAAGCAAAGTCTGCTCCAAACTGTGCTGTTTATCAGTTGCATAAGTCCAGAATTTAATTCAACAAGAACGTGATCAAACTTCTAGAGCTGCTTTGCTTTTCCTATCCAGAGGGCAGAGATTTACTTTCTTTCTTTGCAGCTAATGAAATACCTGAAGACCTCCTCCTCCTTGCATGGGAAATCAGAAGTTTGAAATGTCTGTGAGCTCACACCCTGTACATGCAGCATATGGGAGTGCAGCAAAATTACCTAAATGAGAACATGTAAGTAGTTAGAACTCAGTGTCTACTCCTGGCCCCCGCTTTTAATTCCTTCTGTATGTTGTGTGGGCTTCCACCACTGAACTTCACCAAATGTCTAAAATGCAGCAGCAGTGTGTCAGCATGGGCATATTATATTCTCAGTCCCTCCCACAGGCTGAGGTGCCTGAGGACCTTCATCTAGGCTGCTGCAAGGGGAGACACTATACTTCCCCTCCTGTTGGACCATCACTAGCAATAAGAGGAAGGACTGTCCCAGGAGAATGGGTCTTTTTTGTGGCATCTTGAAGGTAAGATGAAAAATTAGTGAAGGGGCATCTCTACTGCATTATTTTTTTCCCAATCGCTCTGCATCTTCCCCCGCTCCCCCAGAGTCTGACAGAGCAATTATATTCTTGATCAAAACATGCCACCTGCTGTTTGTCAGAAGGGAGACATGTATAGTCAACAAAGCCAGTGCATAAACTAACCAAACTGGAAATGTATTTGCATTGCAAAACCAGTCAAAAGTCCTGGCTGCCAAAGGTTAGAGTCTGCTCTTGGCCACTGTACAAAAATCACCTGGCAACACTGCACTCTTAGAACCATTGAATCATTAATGTTGGTAATGACCTACAAGTAACAGACTCTAACATTAGCATACAGCCACTGTGTTCACCACTAAACCTTATCCCAAATTGCTGCATCCGCATGCCTTCTGACCACTTCAGGGATGGTGATTCCAGCACTTGCCTGGGCAGCTTGTTCTAATGCCTTACAACCCTTTCAGTGAAGACATTTTTCCCAACATTCAGTCTAAATCTTCCCTGTTGCAACTTGAAGCAGTTTCCTCTTGTTCTGTCACTTCTTACTTGGGAGAAGACATCAACTCCCACCTTGTGACAACCACTCTAGAGTAGTAAGATCCCCCTGAGCCTCCTTTCCTCCAGGCTGAACATCCCCATCCCCCTTAGCCACTCCCCAAGACTTGTGTTCCAGACCCTTCTCCAGCTTTACTGCCCTTCTCTGGACTCACTCCAGCACCTCAATGTCTTCCTTGCAGTGAGGGACCCAAAACTGAACTCAGGATTCAAGGTGTGGCCTCACCAGTGACGAGTACAGATCCTTTCCCAAGTCCTGCTAGCCACACTGTTTCTGATGGCCAGGTGTCATTTGCCTTCTCGGCCACTTGGGCACTGCTGGATCATGTTCAGCTCCTGATAACCAGCACCCTCATGTGCTTTTCTACCTGACAGTTTTCAGCCACTTTTCCCCCAGCCTGTAGCATTACATGGGTTTATTGTCACCCAAGGGCAGGACCTGGCATTTCTCCTTGAACCTCCTGCAATTGGCTTGTTCCATCAATCCAGTCTGTCCAGATTTTTCTGCAAAGCCTTCCTACCTTCCAGGAGATCAATGCTACCACCCAGCTTGGTGTCATCTGTGAACTGACTGAGGGTACTTCATCCCCTCATCCAGATCATTGATAAAGATATTAAACAGGACTAGCCCCAACACTGAGCCTTGGGGAAACACCACCTGTGAATGGCCACCACCTGGATTTAGCTCCAGCCACCACCATCTCTGGGCCCAGCCATCCAGCAAATTTTCTACTGAGCAAAGAGCACACATGTCCAAGCTATGAGCAGCCAGTTTTCCCAGGATAATCCTTTGGAAAAAGCTGCCAAAGGCTTTATTAAAGGCCAGGCAGACAATATCCAAAGTCTTTCCCCATCTATTAAGTGGGTCATCTTGTCATAGAAGGAGATCAGGTTGGTCAAGCAGCCTCCCAGCTGCCTTTCCCAAACCCCTCCTGGCCAGGCCTGATCCCCTGGCTGTCCAGGATGTGCCACAGGCTGGCACTGAAGACAATCTGCTCCATGACCTTCCCTGGCACCAAGGTCAGGCTGGCAGGTCTGTAGTTCCCCAAATCCTCCTCCTGACCCTTCTGTAGATGGGCAGCACAGCTTCTGACTTCAGCCAGCTGGGCCCCCCAGTTCAGCAGGACAGCTGACAAATGATTGGAAGTGGCTCAAACTCTTCCAGCAGCTCCTCAGTGCCCTTGGGTGGATCCTACCAGGGCCTCTGTGTGTGTCTTGTGCATGTCTAGATGTGTAGCAGGTCACTGAGCATTTTCTCCTGGATTATGAGGGCTTCATTCTGCTCCCCATCTCTGCCTTCCAGCTCAGAGGGCTGGGTGCCTGGTGAACAGCTGCTCTTGCTATTAAAGACTGAGGCCAAGAAGGCATTAAGTAGCACTCTCGTTTCCACATCCTTTGTCACTATTGACCTGCAAATCTGCAAATGCTGTGGGCCAGCAAGGCCAGAGCCTGGACAACCTTGCAGATTACTGCTACCATCCAGAGCCAAAGCACAAAATTGGCACTGCCTAAAAAAGCCACAGTGCAAACACCCCTGCTGCCTGCAGCTGAAAGTTCCTAACACAGGGCAAGGAAGGGTTGAGCCAGGACACTACAAATTGCTGTTGAAGCAGATTACAAGGCAACGCCCAATATCTGCTTCAATACCAGCACTGATAATAGAGGAGGCCTCTGGGAAGAAGCACTGCCTCTGTGAAAGGGAAAACTGAATGGGAGGCAGCAAAACATGCTTTAACTTTTGGTCAGCCCTGAAGTGGTTAGGTGGCTGTGAGGAGGAGGTGAGGTGTCCTGGGCCTTTTCAGCTGGTGCTGGGCCTGGATGGCTTTTGGGATACTATTGAGATGACATTTTGTAGCACAGAAGCAGAACTGCAAGCCTCTTTGATATTGTGTGCGCAGTCCTGCCCCAGCACTGTCTCCTAGATTATCTGCCTGTTGCTGCAGAGCAGCGCCCACGGTCCTAAAGGAGTCTGCAGGACAGCCACAGGTCCCTGGAAGGGCTGGGAGACACCATATGCTCTACAGAGAGGGAAGGAGGGAAGAAGGGGTTAAATGACAGAGGGAGGGAGGGCTACATTAGCAGATGTCCAGGACTGAAAAGTAGGTCACCTATTTCTGCCTCGGGGGGTGATTGAAAATCGACACTGCATCAATGGATAAACAAAGCCAAGCAATACAGCAAGGAATGAGCCTTAGAAGCCTGACAGAAATCCTCCAAGTACACACACAGCTCTTCTAACACATCATACAGGTCTATTAATTAATACTAATTTTAAAAATACATTTTTACCCACATAAACGTATATACAATTACATAAGAGGAGGAGCTAACGAAAAAGAAAAAAAAAATTGAATGAAAAAGACCCAATAAAAGCAGAATTTTGCTTATTATCCATGTGCAAGGCTTGGAGCTATGTTCCAGGTTTTTCTCAGCAGCTTTATGCACATTATTTAGGCCTAGACTCTCAAGGCTAAGTACTAACTCCTGATGATGCCTTTGTGAGTCCTTGTAAAACAGATACTTGCAAATACTTCTGAGGTTGTGGTTCTCAGTGTGCCTGTGTCTCTTTTAACATGAAAAGTTTCCATAGCATGGCTGAAGCAGGTCAGATGGTCTCTGCAAGGCATTCCCTTCCTCAGATGTTGAATGACATGAAGAGTTAACTGCAATCACCTACACTTTTCAGGAACCTAATCCCATTCTATGAGGGCAAGAAGGTCAGGACAGATGGGATGAGAAGGAGATGAGATACAGGAAATTAGGTGGGTTTCTCCAGTCAGGCCTGGGTAGAGTAATTCAGTATTTATAGTCCCTAAGTTATTGAAAAAAAAATTGAGGACAAATTCTGATAGACATAAAAGCAGTCCCAGCACATACTGATCACTCCTGACACCACATTATGCCCAAAGGATAAAAGCTATTGAACTCACTGTAACACAAAATATCTTTCAGGTAGGAAAAAACAAAAGACTCCTATTATTTTGTATAATTTGTTCAGAAAACAGAATATTTTTAAACTTTTATAGATTTTTAAATGCCTTAACAAGAAAGTTCTGAAATACTTTACATACTGCAGAAAACATATGGGTTTGGGGTTTATCTGTTTGAGGGTACCACTGAACAGTTACCAGGCACTTGTCAGAGCTCTCTGGTGTGGGATGTTCCAAGCACAGTTTAAAGACTCTTATTAATTGATGCCTTATTTCTTTCACAGTAACAGTAAAATTACTTATTTGAAAAGAAGCTGTCAGATGAAATCCTCAAACACGAGGAATTAAATCAGCTGTTTAAAATCCAGACTTGGAGAAGGACTCAGGGAGTGTTACACATTTGCTATAGTCGAGTACTTAGTGATATCAATTGAGTTTGTTCTCAAGCAGGGGCTGGAGAGCTACCCTTGCATTATGGCATCTGTCTTAACCCATCCTACGGTTAGTTCAAACTCTGTTCAGCCTGGATATGGTATCCTTAGTGAGCCTGTGTCACTTTCCTAATTTAAAAAGGCTTAAATAAGCATTTTCAAGTGGGTCATGAGGTCTCTGCAAGGCATTTCCTAACCTAGAGATAGGAATTACCTGCAGAGTTAATTGCACTCAGACGTTTTAGGAGCCTAATCCCTTTGACAGGCATTCCTCATCTTCAAATACTGTTCCACACCATGAGGGCAGCAGGTCACGACAGATAGGAAGAGAATGGGGCTGAGGTAAAGAAAGTATCTTAATTTTCCTTTAAGTACTGTGAAGGTAATTTTTCCACTTTGTTTTTTCTTTGCTCATTTAGTCATCGTAGTTCTCAAAAGATGGGTCAGCTGATCACAGTGGTCCCTCCTGGCATTGAGACAGGGAAACATCTTCCTTTTTTCCTTTCCTTTCCTGGAGCAATGGCTTAAAACCAGAGTTTGGCTCTGTATTTCAAGGTTACAGGGCTTAAACTATGTACCAGTTTTCATCTTGACCAGTTTTGGAGAATGACACACCCTTTTCCAAGGTGGAGTTGAAGGGGAAGAAAGAGAAAAGAAAGGGAAAGCTTAAAGCAAAAATAGCCTGCAACTGCTGCTTATGATATGCACCTCATTAGAAGGCTGTGTTCACAAGTTTGCCTGGGTAATCCAGTTTCTGTCATTTCTTTCAGTCTCCTGTTACCATTTCACAGAAACTCAGTAGTTACTAGGCAGCTGTATCATGGCTGGTTGGGAAATGACAAAATATATGCACTTTGCACGCTTGAAAAGCACCTTAATTTTCCTAGGAGAAGTACCATGAAGGTAATTTCTCTAACTTGTTTTTCCTCTGTACTAGTTTAATCAGCTTAGCTATTAAAAGATAACATGGGCTTAGGACTATCATTAGACCAGAGTGGTCATGTGGTTATGCTGGTAATTAGTACTGTTGCTGAACAGTGTGACATTTTTTTAATGGGTAGCTACATAACAAAACCAGTACCTAGTGCACATCTAATGAAGCAAGAGAAAAATGAACACTCTCTCTCTCTCCTGGGATCTGTATTCAAGTACTTGTCTAGCAGTTTTCTTCTCTCTTTTCTCCTCTGTCATATTAGTATCTGTATCAAAAGTATTTTACTGCTTGAAATGGGATTACGACACTGCAGTCTAAAATTGCAATCCTGCAATCCTCCTGCTCAGCTGCTCTGTGAGCTTTAAGGTATCAAAAAATCCCTGGGAGGGCCCTGAGAGGCCCAAACAGGTGACATCTGAATCATGGTGCAGCAGCTCTGTATCATTTGGCCTGAGTCCCCAAGAGCTCAGTTTGGTCAGCATCCCAAATCCTAGGCCTCCTTCCAGGATACTGGACTCATTACAACTCAAGAGTTGCTGGGTATGTTTTCTTTTGAAGCACAGCCAGAAGGAAAACAAAGGGAGATGGATGCTCCTTTTATACAAGTCTTAATGAGACTGTGGTTTAGCTCCCATTCTCTCCTTTTGCCATGGAAATTTCAACCTGCACCTCCCAAATGTACCTATAATCACCAGATTACAAGCTCTCCTGGGGTGGGAATGTGCTGCCAGGCTCCTGTCAGGTCAGTTTGGACCAGAGAAGGATGAGCAGTGCTGTAAACCAGTCATGCAAGACAACTTCTTTGGATGTTGCACGTGTATATTGTTTAATGGATATTAAATAAAGTTCTGCTCACCTTCATCCCTAGACTTGGGCTTCAGCCTCAGATGCCTGCTGGTAACTATACATTATTTCTTCTGCTTACAGTACACACCCTGTTTTATTACTAGAGCATAATTTGCTTCTGATGTTAGTAACTGAGGTAACCAGATTTTCCCCTGTTTCCCATGATTCCTAAGTGTTATGTTTGGATACAAATGTTTGAGACAAACTGTAAGCCTCCAGCCCTTTTATCTGGACAAAATAATCCAAAGACTCAAGGGAAACCACCCTGCATTTATATGGGGACAGGGCGTAATGTTTAGGATCATTAGGCATCCATTTCTTCACCAATTTTCCAATGTAGTAAGATATAAGGAGCTTCCAACAAATTATGTCAAATTGCCTTTTGACCATGCCCTCACCAATCACTGTTTCCTCTGCTCTTTTAGAAAATGGATGGGAAGAAATTGATACTTCCTCCCTACTGCTGGCAGCCTTCAGCATCCTCTCAGAAAAAGAGAGGATCCATTCCAAAAGGGATGGGGTTGATTAGTCAGGACAGCTTTCCTGTGCAGCCACCCAGCAGGCTCCCACACCTGCATGCTGGGCCCGTACTGTGCACTTTGCTGGCATATCAGCAAAGCTAACAGATTCTGTCTGCTCTTTGCTCCCAGGTGATATGCCATTGATTGCTACTGCTGGGCAGCTGGGAGAAAAGGATGACCAATACTGATATATGCCCTCCCATTGAGATGGAAGTGGGATGGCCAAATCATTCAAGTGAAAACAAAATGGGTTGGTGCCAAAACTTCCCTCCATGCCTGTGTTTTTTTCCAGCAGGGCCACAAGCATGGTATGGAGGTCCTACCCTAGTCCCCAGCAGCTTTGCCTTAGAAATGCTAATAGGATCAATGCTTGAAATGAGATTAGAAAACTGAACTTGAACATTTTGTTTCAACTAAATGGATTAACTTGTGGGTCTGGTGCAGGAAAACATCCATGTTCACTCTCAGGAGCATAACCATGAAGTTATTGTTCAGAAATGCTCCTTCTCTCTTCTTAAAGCTACTTAGTTTTCGCAATTTTAATAAGATGTTGGGCTAAACATTAAATCATTAAAATTCTTTATTAGGCTTTATTTTCTCCTGAACTATAAGAAAAACAATGGATTTTGCAAGGGCTATGTTTAAACCAGAGGTGTTTCTGTCTTGGCTGACCTTATTCTACAAATATTCATTCAGTGTTAACAGAGATGGGGATTGTGGTGCAAGGCACCTAATTGTCCTGCTTTTTCTATGTCTATTCCCTACATGTAACTTGTCAGTGCTCTCAGAAGAGTGAACCTCAACCAGATTAAAAGAGGTTAAACTATGACTTCATTTTATGCCTGAGTTGATCGAACAGCCAGATATCAGCAGTGGGGAGGTTCAGCTCCAGACCTGTGTGCAGGTGCTCCCATCGCCTTGCAGGCACTGGTGCTTCCCTGTGCCTGTGGGAAACCCAAGCCTGCAAGCTGGGTAAACTGGAAACAAATAACCTCTCATAGGGCCCCTCAGCTGCCCAGGGGGGACAAAGGGAAGACAATATCATGTTGGTAGGGACAGGACTATGGTTGTCTTGGCAAGCTGAAGCAGAAACACACCTCACATGCTCACGGTTTGACACTATGGCTCTGTAAGAGCAGCAGCAGCTAATGGTGAAATGCTGCTGAAAGGCTACAGACTTGCCTGCCCACCTCTGCTGTCACATCCAGCAATTGCAGAGCCACGGGACAAGCTGGCTTGGCAGGCTGTGCCACTCTTGGGAAGACAGGTTTGTTCTCCAAGGTGTGGCAGAGCTGCTGAGTCACAGCAAGCCCTAAGTATTGCTTCCTCTGGCACATGCAGGGAGCCCACCAGACTCACCAACTCCTGGAGGGAGCACAGCTATGGCTGAGGGGTTAAAGTGCACACTGAGGAAACATGCTCAGCATCCTTTGATGGGGTGACAGTGACTGAGCAGGCTGATTATTTGTAATTTTTAAATTTGCCTATCATTTTGTGCTGAGGAAGTGGCTTCCTCGAGGGAGTAGAGGAATTAATCAGAAGTGCTGTCTCTCAAAGTGCCACAGGCAGCAGCCATCACCAAGATACTGACACTTGAAACCCTAGCCTAGTGGTTTAGTAAAACACCATCAAGCTTCAGGTCCACTGACTAAAAGTTGGAATTCCCCTGCCAGCAATAAAGTACTACAGTCATCTGAAGAAGTCTAGGTTTCTGTTTCTGATTTACCTGTAATCACAGGCACAGGAATGGTGTGGAGATTTGCACATAACTCCCAAGGATAAAGGACTAGGATATTTCACTCTTTTGCCTCTGGTTCAGCTTACTGTGTGATGTTGGGCAAGCCACATAACCTGCCTGTTTCCCCCAGATTTTCAGTAGTAATTTGAAATCCTCTTTGTAGACATGAAATGTTTCTACCTTGAGGTAGTAGTGCCCTGGCATTAGCAACTTACGTGGTAATGCCAGTTTCACCTGGACAGTTGCAGTTTTAAAAAATAATTGCACAAAATCAAGATTTAGAAATATATTGACAGGAAATCTCTAAGATAAAAACAGGGCCTATGAAGTCCCAAACTTTTCTGGAATTGTGATGGTGATGATAGGACCCTTGAAAATCAGATACATGCCAGTGAAAATATTGCCTCTTCTGAGTTGAGATGCATCCCTTGCTGCCAGGGCACATTTGCTCACGATATAGGATGTGTCCACAGCAGCTCATTTAAACACTAAGTTATCTGTGAGGACATGTTTAATATTTACAGAAATTACACTAGGTACCTAGCTATTTTATTGTTGGAGCTATTCTACACTCAAGCTATTAATCCCCTCTCCAGATACCACTTCTGGTGCTTGCTATATTATACATATATATTTTAAAATTTTTAAAATAATAATCACATTATCCTTTTTACAGCCTACCTGCTTGTCCTGGGGATGCCATTTAACACGGTATACTCATCCATCCATTGTTTATTCCCATTCTTTCCTGTCAAGTCTCTACTCACAATTTCCAGTGTCTTTCCTACACACTGTTATTGACAACACAACCAGAACTGCCTCTGCACATTTTATATTGTGAAATCTCCATTTTTTTTAGCTAGTGCAGGTATTCTCAGCTGGAACATGCAAGTGGCATGACATAAACAAAACCACACCACAAAAAAAAAATCCAGACACAGTGAAAGGAAAGAAAACAAAAAGAAGACAGCTAAAATTAATGAGGAACAAGTACAGTCTAGAAAGCTTTCTGGGCTGACCACTAGTTGAAATAATGAATAAAGAAACAATGTCCCATTTCATGTTGATTGTTTTGAGGATAATAGCTTTTATTTGGTACATTTCTAAATAAATCTGCTTGCATGAAAAAGAAAGCAAAAGCCTGGCTGTATACTCAGCGACTTTTGTAACTCTCCACAGTAGACATCATGCATTTCATGCTGCTGAGTTTTTACCATGTGTTTGTGACACATTAAGATCACATGTATCCATAATTGCTGCAGCTTCAGTAACTTATTCAGGCAGAATGAGATGATCATGTGTCTGTGCTGGCAGCCAACATCCTATTAACAGAAGCAACCCACCAGGCTCACAGCTTGAGGAGGGCTTCTGTTTGCAGGGGTTTTGTAAACCAGGGATGTGCTATCATATACTGAAGGGGAGCAAGCACAAACACAGCTCTTAGTAGGATAATGGACGCTGCAACTCAATCTTTGGGAGAACCAGTAATGCCTGCAGAGAGGACAGGAGCCAAAGCTTGGTCAATTGGTAGGAAAGACACAGGAACATGAAGAAAGCTGACACTGTGGCCAGCTTTTTATGCAATAAGCATTATGAAACAAAGCACCTGAGCAGCTGGCAAGAGTTTCTGGACAAAGCACAAAGGCCAGGCCACGTTAGCCTGTTTGCAGCTGTTGTAAATCTGGTAGCTACCTTTTTACTTAGAAGCAAGCGTCTTAACCTATGTTTCTTTATTTAGAGAAACCCCAAGCAGCCTATATCCTATTTTGTAATTTTTGAACAGAATACCATTGTGAAGATGTGGAGTCTGTCTGATCTGAAAAGGACAATCACCAAAAGGTAAGCAAATGCTCTAAAGTGTTTACACTGCTATTACTGTCCATTTGTCCAAACCCCAAGATGTTTTATGTAGAGAGAGGCTCCCATTAGCACCTCATTCTTGTAGACCAAGGTTTGAGCCCATTTCTAGCTTGGATCACTGTTTCTCTCCTGAAAAAGGTGCTGCGTTCTGCATCAGCACCCTCAATATTTGTCTCTTTATAGTATCGCTAACTTTGTCTAAATGGGAGCAGACCTGCTGATTGTTTTTCAGTAAGATGTAAGTACAGCTGTACTGAGCTTAACTTTGTCAGCTGAGCAAGTGAAAGATGTGAAGATACATTATTCATAGTGTAGTTGCTTTATTCTAGACTGCTGATTCATAACGAAGTTAAAGAAATATATTTTTCCCCTCCCCTTGGTACATGAAATAAACACATTTCTACCCTTCAGTTTTCATGTCCTCTACATGAGGGGCCTGCAAGAGCTACCCTAATGTTGAACTATCATTTCAGCTCTGTTGTTTCTTTCCCCAGTGCAAATAAATAAATTAATGAGTCCTTGCCTTAACTAGCCCATGCCCTCTCAACAAGAAACCACACTGAAACCTGACAAAATCCCATTGAAGGCAGATCAAAGTCCACCAAAACCAGACAAAACCTGTGGACACCAAGCAAGGCAGGTACCTGATGGTAACCTGCTGCCCACAGGCGATGTGCTGCTGACCACAGCTGGGTGGTCTCCAACAGGGACATGGATGTCATCCTGACTGTGACACTCCAACCTGGGAGGCTGCCCTGAGGGGCCAAGGGGCTGGACCTGGAGAGGTCACCACCTTTTTGGGCAGAGGCGATTGGGGAGGCTTTGTGAGGGAAGGCCAAAAGCATCCTAGCTGGCCAGAATTTGTTCATGCCTTTAGGACACAGGGCACTCAACACTCACCGTGGGTGTTCTGTGGCAGCTGTGGGGCACAAGAGGCTGCCTGTGACAGTGTGTGTCACCTGTGACGGTGTGTGTCACCCGTGCAGGTGTGTGTCACCTGTGCAGGTGTGTGTAATCTGTGATGGTGTGTGTCACCTGTGCAGGTGTGTGTAATCTGTGACGGTGTGTGTCACCCATGCAGGTGTGTGTCACCTGTGCAGGTGTGTGTAATCTGTGACGGTGTGTGTCACCCGTGCAGGTGTGTGCCACCTGTGTTGGTGTGTGCCACCCATGCAGGTGTGTGTCACCTGTGCAGGTGTGTAATCTGTGACGGTGTGTGTCACCTGTGCAGGTGTGTGTAATCTGTGACGGTGTGTGTCACCCATGCAGGTGTGTGTCACCTGTGCAGGTGTGTGTAATCTGTGACGGTGTGTGTCACCCGTGCAGGTGTGTGCCACCTGTGTTGGTGTGTGCCACCCGTGCAGGTGTGTGTCACCCGTGACGGTGTGTGTCACCTGTGTTGGTGTGTGTCACCCTTGCAGGTGTTTGTCACAGGTGCAGGTGTGTGTCACCCGTGCAGGTGTGTGTCACCTGAGCTTTCCAGCAGAGGCCCGTGCCCGCCGTGCTCGGCTGAGCAGGGCTGCAGTGCAGGTGGCAGCCAGGGGGATTTGCCAAGGCTGAGGCACAGCACCCACCCTGGATCTCACACATGATCATTCCAGAGCACTTCGGGCTGTATTGGGAATTGTGTGGCCACAGGAGCAGGGCAGTGATCGTCCCCCTGTGCTGGGCACTGAGGCCACACCTCGAGCGCTGTGTCCAGTTCTGGGCCTCCCACTACAGGAAAGACACTGAGGTGCTGGATTGTGTCCAGAGAAGGAAAGGGTCTGGAGCACAAATTCTGTGGGAGAGCTGGGGGTGTTCAGCCTGGGGAAAAGGAGGGTCAAGGGACACTTTATCACTCCTTACAATTGCCTGAAAGGAGGGTGTAGCCAGGTGGGGCTGGGCCTCTTCTCCCAGCTAACAAGTGACAGGGATGAGAGGAAATGGCCTCAAATTGTGCCAGGGGAGTTTTAGATTGGATATCAGGAAAAATGTATTCGCTGAAAAAATGGTCATGAATTAGAGCAGGCTTCCCGGGGAAGTGGTGCAATCAAAATCCCTAAAAGTGTTCAAAAGGCAGGTGGACCCTGGGGACATGGTTTAGTGGTAAGCAAGGCGGTATTGCTAGCTGACGCCTGTACTTGATCACCTTAAATGTAGGTCATTTCCAACGATCCTATGGTTTTACAAAACACACACTGCCGGATCTCAGACGGCCTTGGAGGGCACCTGCACGGAGGCAGGCTCGGAAAGGGCAGTCCCGCCGGTGGAGAGGGCGGGCACCGATCCCGTCCCCTCACGCATCCCGGGCGCGCACTGACACCGGGCCCACCACGGCCCCGGCCCCCCCGCGGCCCCTCCGCGCGCCGCCGCCCTGTTGTCAGGCAGTTTGGCGCCCGCGCGCGCCCCGGGGGCGTGGCCCCGCGCTCTGGCCAATGGCGAGGCGCGGGGCTCCGGGCCGGGGCCTGCCGGGGCTGCCGGGCCGGTCGTGCGCGGCCTCCCGCAGCCGCGGCGCGGGCCCCGGAGCGGCCGGGGCGCGGTGCGGGGCCGGAGCGCGGGTCCGGGCGCGGGTCCGGGGCGCGGCGGGGAGGCCGGGCCGCAGCGCGGAGCCCTCCCTGCCCGCCGCCGCTTCTGCCCCCGGGTGCCGCGCGGGGCTGCTCTGCTGGGACGGCTGGGTTGCTCCGGGGCTTTAACGAGGCAGCTTCTCCGAACTGTTATGTTTTTAGAGCTTAGCACTGTTTGGGTAAGCGTTAACTGCTGTTAAATACGTTTGGCAAAATCTCACCTAGAACCTGCTAGTTTTTCTGGTTTTGTTTTGTGTTGGTTGCTAAGAACTTTCCAAAGTATAAGAGGGAATTAGTGTTTTACTCTATTTAGTGTCATATGGGACTATCTTGTATGACATAAGTGCAATTGAGGCTAAAGATCATTTCTGTCAGCATAAATGTTTAAGTCAGAACAGTAGGATACTTTGAATGGGTGTGTTGCCATTTTAAAAAAATGTTCTGAGTGGAAGAGTGGAGAAAACTTAGGAGTAGGTGGGTAGCTTTTAGAAGGGATACTTTGAGATGCTGACAACTTAATAATGAAACATTGTTTTACTGCTGGTGATGTTACTTAGGTTTTAAATGTCCTTCGGTGAAATGAGTCTAAATGTACTCTACCAGTGCAGTGTGTCTTTGTATTACACAAATACCTGCATGCTTTTTTTTTTTTTTTTTTCTGGGGTGCTGAAAGGTGGGAAGTCTCTCTGTTTCAGTGTTCCAGAAAGGTTGCTTCAGTTATTTGAACTGAGTGATCTATTTCCAGCACAACAGACATTCAAATAAGACTCTGATTACTTAGCTCTGTGTTATTTATGTTTTCAGTAGCAAGACGCGGACTAACTGAAGCTTGCAAGAGTTTCTTTGTTATACAAGTAGAAAATAACACTGCAGAATTGCCTTTCAATATGTAAATTGTTAATGTGACACCATGCAAAAGTGATATCCAGTTTACATGTTTTTCTTGACAGTTTGTATTTTTAAGTACTTGTTTAGTTTCACTTAAGTTAGCTATTTTGTCTATCTGTGATATTATTTGAACATACGGATTCTTTTTATTTGTTTTTTGTTTGAAAACCAAAATGTATAGGCATTGAATCCTGCACTGTCTTGAGTTGCTAAAGGAATTTATTTACTAAAACTAGTTGGAAATACTGTTTTGGCAGATGAGGTCTGTTTACAGTGACCAAGGAAAACATTGAGTTAAATGAAAGCTGTAGTTTAGAAATTCCGGAAAAGCAACCTGTTTAACAGGAATGCCTTTAAGCAGTGTAGTGCATTACAGCTTCTTTACAAGCCAGTTAGATTTGTATGTAAACTGCTGTAAGCATCAGAGCTTTGGATTTTTTTTTTTTTAATACAGTTCAGCTAGCTGTTGTTCCCTTATGGAATTAAAGATACTGAGTAGTTTATGTGCTTCATCACAATACTGCCTGTAAACGGCTCCCTTCTGCTGAGTTGCTGAAGTGAGCAAAAGTGACTTTTTCCTTCTAATGCTTCTGTCTTGCACTTAGGGAGGTGCTACTACAGCCTGTGTACCACTCAGAGAATCAGATTGTGTTCTGATTTTCAGAAGAGTGAAATTCAAGTGAATTAGTAGGTGGAGGCTGAAATTAGCAGTATTAGAGCAGAAAATTTTGTATGTAGCTTTTGTATTGACAGATGTTTAGAGAATGAACTCTGTTATGGCTCAACATCTTTGCTTATTTACTCAGCTTAAGCTTGCATGTACTGTGAAATGCTGAAGAGCTGGCCCAAAACCAACCAGTCAGAAGGTTGGGACAGTCAGAAAGGAGAAGTGTGTTGAAGAAGTGTTGAGTCCACTGTCCTTTCTGTCCATTAATGTCCTGTTTTGTCCAAGTGCTTAACAAGCCTTGTAAGTATGTTCTTAACGCCACAGTTAAAGATTACTCTCTGTAACTATGTTGCAATAAGCCATTTTTTAGCTTCAGTGTTTCAGCATAGTACACAACATCTTTGTAGGTGGGAGACTTTTGTATTCACTTTTCTTGGGTGAGTTAATTTATGACCTTTTGAACTGTGATGGAAACCATGGCTTTTGTGCTTGGGCAGAAGAGGTGCTGGTATGAGCAGAGCAGTCTCTTTCTGTGGTAAGGTAGGATGGCTTCAGCACATTGTGTGCCCTCTAGATTAGTCTTTTCTGGTAGCACCTTGCCTGCGATCCTTAAGCTTTCTGTGTGCTCTGCTATCTCATATGCCAGGTTTAGGAATACTCTGCTGTCTCAAGTTAATATCTCACAGCCAAATCCTAGAAGACCGGATGTCTGGTTGGGTTGTCCTAGGAGCAAGATTTAGAGTCGTTGTTTTTGGCAAAACTTTTCACAATAATAAAACTAATATGGGTAAATGAGAAATAATATCTTGCTTGTGTCTTCTTATTTTGGTAAGTTGGAAAAAGAGGGCAAAGAACTTGAGAAACTAGTGGTCCTGATATTTTTGGGTTGGGAAGCAAGCCTGAAAGATCAAGGAGAAGACACACAGAGAACATGAACATCATGTTGAAAGCTCTGCATAGCATGTTTAATTGTTTCTGTAGTGTGTCAGGGTGCCAGCATCTGTTTTAGAAACTATATGCTACTAGGCAACTGAAGTAAAATATTTTTCTACTCTTGGATATTATGTGTAGCTTTATAGCTAGTTTGGGACACTTCTCAGGAAGTGGAATAGACTGACTTGAGAAGATTGGGAGAACATGTGGTTTAAGCTTGCCTGTTTATGGAATAGCTCTTCACATAATATTGGCAAAAAATTGTTGGTATGAAATACAAGACTTTTCCTGACCCTTGATTATTTAGGAGCTTATATAACATGTCAAGAAGCATGTCTGAAATGCTGAATGTGATTTGGAATAGGTGAAAAAGTTCCTAAATGTTTGACCTTTTTTTTTCCTCTTGCTGTTAGTTCACAGAGTCATCCCTTAATTCTGTTAAGTGGATGTATCTTTTCCTCTTAAACTTGAAATGCTCAATGACAAATCTGTGGGATATATTGCATGCCAGCTGTGGAAAAGAATAGCGAAAGCACCTCAGCATACAGCGTTATGGACTAGTGAAGCTGTAACACTCCACTGGAGGGGAGATTTATGTTGTTGTGTGTGTTGGCAAAGTGGCAGAGTAGAGTGCCTGGGAAATGCATAGTGGGGATTTGATTAATGAAGGGGAGGAGAGTAGAAAAGGAGAATAAAAAAATGTGTGTACAAGCAGAAACTGCCCAATGGTGAGATTTGAGGATTGATTAGTTTCCTTGGAATGTTCTTAAAATTTTATCCAATTTCATTTTCAATGGGATGGTTCCAAACATTTATGCAATTTAGGTTGTGTGTCTGTAAGAAGGTGGAGTACATGGCCTGGTGGTCTCTGGCCTGTGTCCTCTGGGCCCTCTTGAAAATGAGCACAGGAACATCATAGGCCGTCTCTTGTCACCTGTGCCAAAAGATGCTTTTAAACATGAGGAAATCTCTAACGCCTGTTTAGGAAGCCCAGGCCCATCCTGGGTGAGGCTTGGGAGTTGGCCATGTGATTTCCAGTTTGGTGACAAAGCACAGTTGGGATGGAGGATGAAAACTTAAAATTTTTAAGTAAAAAGTAGTTTCTGAGTTAATTATAGAATAGCTATTTCAGTACTAAGAGCATTCTGATTGTTCATTACAAAAGTGAATCCCAGGCCTTCTACCCTTGTTACACAGTGGGTGAGTTCCCTTCTTGAGTGACCATTGGCAGGATTTCTAACTGGATACCAGTATATAAAATAAGATTTTTGTTGTGCAAGTTTAACTCCTGCTGTGAGTTTTTGAAGTGAATCCCATTATTTTCTAACTATTCTGTAAATGTACATGATGCTCCTTTAGAAGAGCAAAGCCTAAGACTCTAATCCTCAGTTGTGTGTTGCACATTTCTCTCTTGTGGGAGTAACCTAATTTATAGATTAAAAGCTTCAAGTAGTGCTTTATGCAGTGGCTGTAGGCAATGCTAGTGCAGGTGTGATTGCGTTTTCCATTGTATTGTAACTGGTTTAAGCCTTTGTTAGAGCAGAAAACAAGGGAGTAGCAGATACTCTCAAGTTGCTTGCTACAAGTTGATATTATTTCAGTACTGTTTGCATTGTGAAAGGAGTGTAAGCCACTGCCTTCACAGGGTGGATTTCTGCATCTTTGTAGCAGAGTGCTTATACAGTTAGTGATTCTCGTAGAAATAGTGAAAATACAATGCTATTTGCTTTTTTTGGAAGTATAGTGGAAACCAAGTCTCTGTGTTTCTGATATTAGTGTGAGGTGTTGGAAAGAGGGGTTTTGTGTGGGGAGGTTTTTTTTTTGTGTGTGTTTTTTTTTCAATTACTCTAAGTTTCATTATGGCAAAAATCATCAGTTAGGTATTGGTGAAAAGACTCGTTCTTTCTGTGATTTGCAGAAGTAGGGCTCTCCATATTCTGTTCTTGCTTACCACGTAACTACTACTTTGACCAGTTTCCAATCTTAAAAGTTCAGCTGTGAACTTTAGGTCTGGTTTGAGCTGCAGAATTTGAATTAATGTTATTTCTTCTACTTCTGTCTTGAGGGACTTGCTGAATGTCCACATAATTAAAAGCTAAGTGTTCTAGAAAATAAAAAGTAGTAGGTTACATTTGACAACTTTAGCTGTTGTCACCAAACTTCCTGGGAAAAGATGGGAAGTTTGGAGACAGCTGAAACAAAGCTGTGGCGGTGGCAGGAACACACCCACTTTTAAGTAAGGGGGGTTCCTACTGATGTAACCATCTCCTTTCTCTAGGAACTCAAGGTCCATTTCATGTCCATGTTGGTCAGTCTAGATGGAAGTGCACCTAGAAGTTGCACCAGCACAGGAGTTTTGTTCCCTTTGGCCATGTCTGTGTTTGTGTGTCCTTTCTGGCTGTTACAAGGAGGAGTTTGTCACTGCTCATGGCAGCTCTGAGGGGTGGTGACATGTAGGTGTCTTGTCCTGTCTGTGAGGGACAGCTGTAGAAGGTACAGTGAGCTGGCCTTGAAGTATCAGTTCTTCCTTTTTCCTGTGACAAGCAAACATTCATCAAAGGATCCTTCTCTGTGTGTACTTGATGCTGATGATGGGCCCTTTGTTACAACTGTAATCCACACCTAAATAGCAAGAATTTGTTCACTGAACACTGTATTTAGTAAAATTTGTTTGATAAAAGGAGACACTAAAGGTAACATTAATGAGAGATCTGCATTTCTTAATGGTCAACATAAACCAAATGTGTCTTTTCAGGCTGCTTGCCTGTACTGTAAGGGCTAAGGCAATCTTCTAGAGTCGCAATATAAAAGTTTATAAATTTCTCTGATATGAGTAATATGTGATTGAAGACTGAACTTACTACTTCTCAAACCACTAATGCTTGATTGCTTTAATTACTCAGTAGTTGGACCAGGTGCAGTTGTCTTAATATGACTTCAGTCATAGATTGGCACTTTTTTTCCCTGTGTCTGCCTCATCCAGTATGCTCCCCTGCTGTACTTAAATATGACTTACTTTGAGAACAAAAGCCAAAGAACTTTAACATAGCTGAACTGAGTACCAGCTACACTTAGCTTTCATGCTCTGCTTCAAAAATGCAGTTTTATAATTTGCAAAAATGCAAGTTATAAATATAAATTAATCCCTAATGCCTGAGTTATTGACTAGGAAATTTAGTTGCCCAGATTGGAATTGGAGAGATAGGATATTGAAGGCAGACAAGAATAATTCTGAATCTTTTATTTATGAGGGTGTTAGCGGAAAAAAGATTCAAAGTCTGAAAAACCCATGGGGTTTATGTACTTACTTATTTATATATTTATTTATTGTAGGAAACACCGGCAGATGTTCTTCATGGTGGATGGATGCCTTTTAAGGCATAACAGAAAGCAATAATGTTAATACTTGTACAAGAATTTTTTCTTTGAAATGCACTGGTCCAGTCTTCCCCTCTTCTGGACTTATGAATTCTGAAGTTTAACTTGCAATCCAAGCCATAAGGCTGGAGATTAGAACACGGTGGGGTTGGGTTTTTCCCCCTCCCATGTTGAAGTTGTAGCCCCATGCAACCAGGAATGAAATTATTTATAGAGACAGTAAAAATTTGTAATATGGTACTGATCTCATCCTCATAAGAAGAAGGAATTATAGGTTATCCAGATGTGGAATTTTTTGCGAAATTATTGTAGGTTGTGAACATTGAGTGAAACCACCTAAGAAAGAAGTCTTGTTATAGACTTCAAAGCATTTGAAAATAAGTTAATTTCTGTGCCACTTGGCATAGCAGTAACTTGAGTTTTTGGAATGGTAATAGAACTGTCTTGACAAGTCTGTGTGGAACCCTAAGTCTTAGTGGAAAGGATAGAAGACTTAAGTTCAGGTCCTAAATAAATTGATTTCTTAGTCTTTGACTCAGCAGGGTATTTCTCTCTACGGCTCTATCATGAAATGCTGTAATAAATACCATTATAAATTCTGAGCTTGCATTTTAAATAGCTTGGTTTCTTTGAAACTTTATGCTTTAAATCCCTTGAGTAGGCATAGGGCACATAAGTATCACTGTAGTTTTGTGTAGCTATACCTATCAATGCTGTTTTCAGTTTTGCATTGGGATTGGTGTTAACAATGTGTGTTCAGTAATTCCTAGTTAGTAAAGCAACACTTGGTTAGAATTGAGGCTCTTCTTGAGCAGGAGAAAACTGTTAAGAGAAAGAACTTGTAGGAAGGAATGGATGCTGAAAGTACTGTGGTGAGTTACTGTGTGGTAGCCCTCTCTTGAAAGGGCACAAAGAAAATGAAAAACAGCCAGTTGAAGGAGGGGTCATTTCAAAAGAACACTATGTCCCTTAACTGAGGCATATTGCTTGAATGGGTTTTTTTAAACTCTGTTTGCAAGTACATACTAGTGTCCTTATGGTATTGCACAACTGATGATCACTTCAGTGTAAAAAATTAGACTAATCACTCTTTGGAAACAGTAGTATTAAGAACTGCTGCTAAATCTTTGAGACAGACTTGCCCCATAGTTCCCACTTGTGACTGCAGTAGAATTCTGAAAGGCACTCAAACAAATCTGCTCCCCTGATATTTCATAGAGAAGCATTGAAGTAGAGTTTAAAAAAGATTATTTTGAAGATCACAGAGAAAATAGTAGCTTTGGCTTTTTTTTAATGGAACTTCAGGAGTTTTTTTACATTAAACTAGGGTGAGTGTTGCACTTGGAAGCAATGTCTTATTCTGTTAGGTGGCCTTGATTTTTGTACTGTTGTCCAACAAAGTAGAAGAGTTCCGTGGTGGAGGCATTACTTCTGTTCAGTTGAGACACCAGAGGCACTTGTGCCTAAAAAAGTGTTGTGTGATTGCTCTCTGTGTGTGGTTTGTAAAAGCACAGCATTGCAAAACTCATGTTACTGGAGTGTCCAAAATATAAATTGCCTGTGGGACTGGGGAATGGGAAAGAAAGATAGCATTAGCTAATAGCCACTACAGACTTTACTGGGAAGGCTTTTTGCACTGAAGTTCCATGATTTTCCTGGGTATCTAATTTCTTTTTTGGAACACATTTTTGCATGTACCTAAATAAAAATGATAGTAATTCATTAAACTTAGGTAGGTGATAATTGGCTTCCCATTCAAAGCATTATTTTCCTAGTTTTCTAAGATGAGTCCCAGAAGAGTCAAGCTGGTCATGCTTTTTTAATGCTCGTTGTTTAAGTAACATTGGACACACTTGTCTTCGTAGCACTCGATATTAAGGAGGATATTGAGTCACTATTCAGCTGTCTTAGTCTTTGAGTGAAAAGTTAATCTGACTTTGGCATCAAGTACTTAATTGACATTTCATATGTATTAGAATATTTTTCTTTTTGAAGTACTTACCTTCATCCTCAGGATATCTGCAGAGGTGGGGAAACTGTTATGTAGACAGTTTTCCCAGAGTCTATAGGGTATGTTCTGTGAAGGAAAGTAGTGTTCTTGTTGGTAAAAGATTCAAATAAAGCTGTACATGTGGCACTAGGCTGGGGAAGATTCCAGGTATTTCAGGTATATATTTCAGGCATGAAAGCATTTTGCTAAATGTAGGTACCAAAATCTAGAGAAATGAATATGCTAAAGTAGCATCACTCCCCTTGTGTCTAGGTGTTGCTTCTGTGTTTTATTTCTCTTGCTTGGCATTGGAAGAACTTTTCTACTTTTGTCCTAGGGATTGTATTGTTAAACTTGAAAATGCTGGTATTGTAGAAAAAAGTGTAGATGGGACTTAAGCTCTTTGGTAAATCAAGTCAATTTTGTAGTCCTTGCCCATGAGCAAATCAAAATAAAAGATGTTTTAACTTGCTTAAAGATTAAAAGAAGAAATATCTTCAACTTTTCATTATTTTGGATTTGAACACATTTTGAAGAGTATTAGGGATTCTTTCATTTTGGAAAGCAAAAAGATGTTTATGATACTGTCATTAAGGGAATATTTAGCTTCTATATGCATGTAGGGTGGGTTGAATAGTTCTGTCAGTTTTTTCAGGGTATGGTAGCATTTCTTGATGTCCTAATTAAAAGAACTTGAGAACTTGCAGCTGTCAAAACTTTTTTGAGTGGCTTTGTAAAGCTCAGTATGAGGAAAACCAGGAAGATACTCTTGCCCACAGCCTTTAACTAGTGCAGTTCATGTAACTTACAATGAAAATTCAGGTTACCTGAACAACAGGTCCCAGAAACTTTTAATGAAAGTGAAGAGTTAAGCAAGAAGTTCTAAGTTGCTTTGGATTTAATTTTGAAATTGTTATCTTCATGCAAGAGTCCACTCCAGTTCTGGCTGCAGCTATAGCTGTCTGGGGCTTCAGGAGACAAAACATTGCTATGCTCCTAGAAGCTGCTGACTTTATTTCTAAACTGCAAATGGTCTTTCAGTCTTGTTTAAAAGAATACTTAGACTTTGCATGAAAAGAAATACAGCAAATAATAGGCATGAATGCACTGTCTGTACAGAAAGAAGAACACTGGTGTCCTGGTTAGAAGTTGCTGAAGTAGCTTTCTTTTACCTCCATGTATTTTTCATGTGTCTCAAAATTTGTTTTATGTCCAACTTTCAAGGCCTAATCCACAAGGGGTAATAGGAGGATCAAGTCGAGAAAAAAAATTCAAACCCATGATGTCTTTGAACTGATACAGTGAACAGAATAAAACTCATGCTTATAAAAGAAACCTCTGACAAAATTCAAGCCTTTCAATTTCAGGCTGTGTCTTTATGTTACAGTAGTTGTTTCTAAAATGTTCAAACAAAAAAGTTAAGTTTACTGCTAAAGCAGTGAGTCAGTGTTACTGGGGTTTTCTGCATTTCTGTCCTGTAGTAGGACAGGAATTCAGGACTCATTTACACTTGCAAATTATTAGCTGGTTGAGACAACAGTAGAACTGATGCTGAATTGTCTAAATTCAGCATCACCTATCTTATTTATCAGATTCAGGGGAGTTTATACTCTGTAATCCTGAGCAGGCTTGATGTGATATAATTTAGGGCAAAGGTGGAAGAGTCAGATCCTGATTGCACTGTCCCTAATGGTGTGTTCCCTCTTTCTTGGCTGCACTGGCCCCAGTGATTGATGGACCCTTTGAACTGTGTCATCCCATGGACATGGCAGAAAAACTCTTTTCCCTCCTTCCTCCTGCATTTGCCACTTTTGGTGTAGTTTTTTTCATTCAGAAAAGTCTTGGCAGAAGTTTCATACATGCTGGGCAGCCAACAGAGGGTGACTGCACAGCAAGGGGTAGAACAAAGCTGCTTTGCATAAGCTAATTTAGCATCCTAAAGCACTCCTGTGAGAGACCATCTCAGTCCTTATCCTCATTCTGAATGTGGATGGTGGCATTTCAGCAAACAAATATATCCTGTAAGCAAGGTGTTGGGAACTGATAGCCAAAGCTGTCAAAGTTCAAGTTCTAATCTAAGCAAGATGCTTCTTAGTGTTTAAAAATTGCCTTGGTTATCATGAAGATTTTTCTATCAACTTAATTAGTTCATAAATGAGAATTCTCGACTGGTTCAGATGCAGCAATGTCTTGACCCTTCAGCTCTCACCACTCCCAAACTGATGGTTGTGGACAACACTCAGATCCTAAAGTTTCTTCGAGTACCATCTGTCCAAGGGGTTTTTGGGAAGAGATGTTCCTGATTGTGTGGTAACACGAATGTTCAAAGGAGTGTACATTACTTTGATTTTTCTCACCTGACATTTGGAGAGGTGTGATAGGGAACAATGCTGAGTCTTAAATTACGATTTCACAGTGCTCTGCTTAAATGTTGCATTAAGCAGTTTTGTATTGCTAGACTATGATTTCACTGGAGGATATTTCTGGGCCAGTAAACCAGTGGAAGAAGGGAAAAGATTCTACTATTTTGTGTTTCAGCTGTTTTTCATGTTTGTTGCATAAAAGTTCTTGCACTTGTGGCCCAGAGAGGTGATAGAACTAAACCATCCCATGCCCTGTGCTTCCCTTTTTAAATTGTAGTCCAGACCCTTATGTTCTTTCTGGAAGAGATGCTGGTGTTCTGCTAGTGGCTTTATCAAGTTTATGTAACAACTTTATTTCAGATATATGAAGTTATATAAGGTAATGCATGCAGTGAATTACTGTAAGAGCAGCACTGTTCAGGAGCTTGCAGTTCTTGCACTTTTTAGCCAGGATGCACAAATGTTGGATTGGTTTCTATTGGTAGATGTTTGATTGGGCCAGTAGAGGTGCATGGGAATGATTTTAGAAACAGACATGGTCACTTCATGCAGCATTACTAAAATTAGTTTAGTCCTCTTTATGGCAACTGATCACAATATGGTTGACTTCTCTTACCTAAAAATGTGTGAAGGAAGTTTGTTAGGTGATATTAAAACAGACTTTGCCGTGCTATTACATTTCATGTGAAAATGGATCCTACCCTGGGTAGTTGTGCCTTGCTTTATTTTCTGGGTATATCAGATAAACATGAACATGGGTGTGGTCCTGGTTGTGATGAGTCTTCATAGTTCTGTGTTTGACTGTAATTCATCTGTTCACATGACAAATACTTCCATCCTGCCTTTGCATGTTACCTTCAGGTCTGAGGCTTTGACCTTCTATCATTTGATACTTCTTCATGACAAGACTGTATTAACTTGGCTGAACTATTGCTGAATGTAAGCCATCCCTGGATGTAGGAAAGTCAGATTTAAATAGACTTGAACTTCATCCAGTCAGGTGATTATTTTTTTACATTATTTTATGGAAAGAACTCCAGTGGGTTTTTGGGGCTGGGGGTTTGTTCCTTTTTTCATTATGCAGTACCTAATCTGTGCTGTAGAGAGGAACAGCCTAAGTTAATAAGCCATATGTACCACTAAGTATAAGTCAGTCTTTAGACCAAGCTCTCTACTCTAGCAGATTCTGAGGTGGACTGAAAAAGTCCTGATTGACCAGAGCAGGGTTCTGGTGGCACACCCTTCACAGGGTGTGCTTTAATACATGCATTCCAGGTATCTTGCTAATATTGATTACACTGGTGTCTCTAATTTACTATGTAATCCTACTGTATTTGACTCAAAAGCCAACTGTTCTCTGGTGCTACACAATGGTATTTAGACACTGAAGTCTTCAAACAGAAAGCAGAGTAGAGAAATAACAAAGACATCCTTGTAAGGGGAGTAATCATAGTGGTTTTCATTTGGGTAGTTCTACTAGCAATTGAAATCTGTGGATATTAATGTGTACTCTTCAGAAAGTGCATTAAGCTAAGCAGGCTTTGTTTCCACATGACATAACTGAAGAAGTGATGTTCTCTCCCTTTTTGGAACTCTGCTTTGGAACACAGCACTTTTAAAATGCAGAAACAATAACCTAGAAGTAAAGTGAGCTGAGTCCAGAAAATGTGTTTACTTTTTCTGCTCTAGTTCATCACTTGACTCACGGGGGATTGGCAGGTCTGTCAGGCATGGAGACCTGAAGGTCTGCGGGTGCAAAAACATGTTTAAAAGACCTTTAAGAGAATTATGGTCAATGTCTTACTGAGCTTCAGTTCATGTGTATGTTGGTTACTGAAATAATGCAAGAAATTATCTTTAAGGTGATTTCCAACCCAAGGTATTCTTTGAATCTATGATCTTTAGGTTGACAGAGACCATCTCTTAAATCACCTGCAAAGATCAAAAACCAGCTTTGAAGACACAGCTCCTTATCTTTAACATGGAAGGTGTAAAATTAAATTATTCTCCTTGGCAGAATACTTGAAATGCTTTTGAGGTGAATAGTTTGGGTTTTTTAGCTCAAGATATGTTTGTGACAAACTGATAGCAGAGCTTCTCAGCCAAATATGGGGTAGTCACTGACCTCAGTTAATAAACATGCCACTAATTTTGCTGCCCTTCTTAGTTGCTAATACTTTACTTTCCATAAACAATATTACCAGTGTTCCCAAAACAAACGATAGTATTGTGTTGCTTGAAACCTGTGTTAAAAAACAAAATCAAAAAGCCCCTCAAAGGGCTGGAAAGTGGAGGTGAATTTTTGTTTTGGAAATTCTTCCTACAACTACTACAAATGGCTAATTGGAGAGAAAATTCAGTTTGTAGGATGCTTTTTCTTCCCTGCTTGGTGTTGACTAGAGCACAGACAGTAAGGACAGGTAAGTATCAGTCTGAAGCCAGTTAAGGATACCTAATAGAGCTCTTCAATTCTTCCAGTGTAAAGCAAAGTAACATTAAACTATCAAAAGTAGAGATTTTCATAATGGTGACTGAATGCTGTCTTAATTCAGCCTGTTACTTTGGAAGCCTGGATGTGGTCTGTGTTGGTTTTTGCAAAGTTGACCTGTTTTCAGAGTGAAACTGGCTGAATTCTTTATTAACTTGTGCCAACATAGCAGGCATTCTTAATGCTTCTTAGTTTATTTCTGTGCAGGTTTGTGGATAAATGACATTAATATAAGGGAATAGTTGTGAAGATAGTAAAAAAAAATAATGCAGAAAGCTCTAGTAATGGGATTTTCAGGTCTTCCAGATCTGAAGGTGTTACTTTATGGGAAATTGTTAATAGTTTTTTTTTAGAAAGTCTGGATTTGTGTTAGATTTTGGTGAAGAGCAGATTATAAAGGCAGTTTCATTTCAGTGATACAAAGAAATTTCTTCTTCTGACTCCAAAAAATGGAGGGAAATGTTAAAACTGGTTTAAAAGTAAATAAGTATTTCAGATGACATGCTGCTTTTCATTTTATTTTCAGTATATGCTTCACTGAACCAACACTTTTCTTCCTAGCAAGTTGTTTCCTTCCTCTGTTCATGTGTTGTATTTGTTGCAAAACAGACCTTAGTGTTCATGCAGTTGTCAAGTTATTGAATAGAACCTATTAACATTATTAAATTATACAATTTTTTTGTCGTTGTAGGAAGAAATCTGCTTCATCTAATTCAATGCTAATTCAGTCCTGCTAATCTGCTAGTACTGTAGATTGAAAGATTTTTTTGCTGTTGCCAGGATATCCTGTAATGGGCAAGAAGCCTGAGAGAATACAAAACGTTCTGATTTTTTAACTTTTAAAAACTTTTGTGTTTAACAGGTAAGAAACTATTAAACTTCACCTACAGCGGTAGATTTTACTTCTTCATCTATAAAGCCTTATTTTAAAGCATTCAGAAACCTCTTAAATTTTAAACCCCTGATGTCTGCTAAAATCACCTGATTTCGCAGGTTCACATTTACCACTAAGCTGCAGTTCCTTCTTCAGTTCAGGCTATGTGGCCTTGTCTTCCCTTCCCTTGCAGCTTTTTTCTGACTACTTTCTAGCTGGCTGATTATAACTTTGTATTTTAACCTGCTCTGCTCTTGCACTTTCTTCTCCCTCCACCCTGCTTTGGTTTACTGTGACAATCATGGGTGTTCCAGACACACTGTTGTGGATATTCTGTTTCTTTTACACTGTTTTGCTTTTGTGCCCAGAAGTGTATCTGCTGCCTAACCTTTTTGAAAGAGTTTCAAAGCAAATGTGTTCATGAGCTGACACATAGTAGGTATGAGTGATTTTCATAGATTATTATATTGAAGTAATGCTGTCTTCTGTAATTTAGTTTTTTAGTACTTCATGTTTTAGTGCAAAAGTGTCTTCTGGGTAGCTATGCATTGTTGAGCTTGCATTTTATATTGTTATGTAATCATATGCATTTCTTAGTGCAAAGATATCTTCATTTTCTTTGTTTTGAAGCTAATTGGAAGAATTCTGAATAGGAAAAATTTACCTGAATTCTGTGTCCAATGAATGTTTTAAATTTGTAATTGGCAGTTGATGTGGAATTACTAGAAAATGATTCATCTTCTCTACTTGGGCAGAAGAGATTAGTGTCTTAATTTGTAGTTATTGCAGGTAATTAAGATCTTTATTTATTAACACTTACTAACCTGTGGTTTGAGATAGTGTAGGAATTGATGAGGATATAGTTGCTGCTTGGTATAAAATTGCTCTTGTAAATTCACTGTGGACTGTAGATTTCACTTGATTTTTGTACGTCTGTTGAACAGTTATGACCTCTTGAATTTTGGGGGATTGGTGTCTTGGAGCAAACTTTAACTAGTTTGGATTTATTTACATACTTCAGTAGCTCCTTTTCTTGCTTGAACAGTGGAGACTAGATTGAGCATAGCTCCTCTCCAGATGTGGCCTCCCTAGAGCTGAATGGAGGGCAGGATCACCTTCCTCCACCTGCAAGCCACACTCTTAGGATACCAGTGTCCCTCCTGGCCACAAGGCTACACTGCTGACTCATCCACAAATGTGTTTTTATAGTTCTCATCTAGATAAGAGTGCAGCTGGGATTCATAAATAAGGAAGATTAGGTTGATAAATAAGGATAAAAGTGATTTCACTTCACTTCTTAACTGTTCTGTAACAACAGCAGGCTCTTCCTTCTTGTGTCTCATAGGGGACTGAAAGTCCCTGCTTTAATAACTTGCCTCAATAGGAGGTGGCACCTTGTTAAAGAGCATGTTCGGAGATGGCTGGCTGTCTTCATACAGTTTTCTGGCATGTTTATCTCCCAGTCAAGAAAAGACTGCCACATGGCATCTCCTGTATTTCTCTGAAGAGGCTGTAGTTACCCTCTGAGAGTGTTGTAGTAGCTAGCAGAGGAGCATATGTGCTGTGAATGAGTACAGTGTCTGGAAGCAATTCCGTCATGACATCAGGAGGCCACCATGGCAGCAGTGTATGTGCCCCAGTATGGCTGTCCTGGGAGCTGGGGAGGCAGTGGCCTGAGAGATGCACTCGCGTGGGAGAAGGAGGCTTAGATAGACTGAGGGCCCCTTTTTGGGGCTCACTCCCCTGTTCCTGCTGCTCTTGGGCGTAGGGACTGCCCTCTGCCTCCCCTCATGTGCCTAAGCTTCAGCCTGCTCTTTGTCCTGTGCCTGGGGTGCCCTGCAGGAGACAGTGGCAGCAGTTTTGCAGAAGGGTCAAAGATCCTTGGTAACCTCCCACTCTGCAGCCCCCTGTGCCCAGCAGTGGCTGGGAAGAGAGTGAAGCATCTAGAAATCCTGCTGTGAGAAGTGCAGCCTGCACAAGATCTCCCAGCCTTTCATGAAAGAATTGTTCGTTGGTTTTGTTTCCTTTTTAGTATCTCTTCTAGTTTGTTATGCCTGTGGACTAGGAAGGAATGTGCATAGTGTCAGAAGTATGCATTAAATTGTTGAGGTAGAGGTGTTTCTATTTTCTGTTCTATTTAATTCCTTTTAAATTCAAACCATTTATTTGCTCCCTTCTCCACAGAGTTTCTTTGAAACTTCACTAGCCTATTATAAGTAATGAAGTATTTCTTTTCCACTAGGTTTCACATTTGTGACGTGAATAGGCTGTTCTAACACTGAAGAAACAGCTACATGTTATTTTGTATTCACTTGAGACTTGTATTCTATATCAAATTGATCTTACATTTTGTTTAGAAATGTAGCAACTGTACTGTGCAAGTTCTTCTTTATTAATGCTTTTATTTTTTTGTGATTGCTGTGTGTAATTGTAAAGTACTGTAATTAAATCTAGGGATTTTGAACATCAACTTACATCTTTCTAGCTGATAGTACTCAGTGAACCTCTCTGCTCTGATTGAAAAGAAATTTATTCTAAATAGGTTAGGACAGGCAGTTGTAGACAACAAGTTTACAATGGGTGATGCTCTGCTGAGTACAACAGGCAATTTAAAAAGTAGCAGCTAGAATGTCTTCTGTCATTTTTGTTCACTGGTAATTCTCTTTAGCTCTAAATTTTTTTCAGACATGCATTCATGCTTAGTTTTGTTTTAAACAGAGGGTCCATTTTCAATGTCAAAATAAGCACTTTATAAATGCTATGGTATTGTCTTATTACTGTCCATTTATTGGAGAAGAGACATCCCCTGCCCCAAAGTGGAATCTAATTAAACATACCTCGATAGTAACTAGGTGAGGTTATGTGAAGCATATTTTCATCATTATTTTGTCCTTCCTTAAACTTATCTACCTAATTGGTTTTTAGGAGGCAAGGGCTTCTTTGCATTGGAAACGCTTTTATCCATAAGAAGTGCAAGACCATCTTAAAATCAAGGACTCCTTTGGTGGTTGCTCTCCTTGCATCCAATAAGTAGGTTGACTTTTGCTAGTTGCTGCACAGAAATTATAAGTCCTGTTTTACTGAAGTAGGGTACATCACTTAAGGTGTGTTTCAATTGTGGAAACATTTTTTGGTACAAAAGTAACTGATTTTCTTTTCCACCTGTGTACTTGAACCCTATAGTAAAAACAAAATACAGTAGTGCACAAAGAAAGTGACAGATTCAGGGTTTATTTTTTTATAATGTAGTAATTGGTACAACACCTTATGTAGCATTTCTCAGAATTTCGCGTGCTACAGAATCTTCAGCTTGACACTGATACACTTAAAGTTTCTCTTGCTTGGAAAATTGAACTGGGCATTGCAGTAAAATCTGCAGAATTCCTACCTGAAGCTCTGTGTATATGCCTTTGACATCTGTGCAGTTGTCAGGTAAAGATTCTTCAGCTGAAATCTTTCTGGTTTTCATTCTGCACTGGTCTGGATGCCCATGTCTGTTTAGAGCTGCGTATACTCGGCTTTTGTGTGGAAATCTGAGGTACTGAGGGTCACAAGGTGTAAAACACTCTTCCCAACTCAAAGGAACAGCTTACTTTAGTTTTCTCATTTACTGAAAAGACTTCTGGATGTCTTAAAGACTTGTTAGTCTGTTTTGTGAAAGGTTCAGCATTGGAGACATTGTCCAAAATTAAACCAAATGCTTTTCTGACTGGAATTCACATTTTAGTCTGGTAACTTTGAAAACAGGAATGTGTCTATTCAGGAGATGTGTGTGACAGCTACCATCACCTGAAGCTAAAGAGAGACTTTGTGATGCAACTGTTACCAACTTTTTCTGATGGAAATGCCACTTAAGCACTTGATCTCTAGAAAGAATCACTGATAACTGTTAAAAATACTCCTGTGGTTTTCTTTCCCTGTAACAGACAGAAGATTTAATTTTCCTTCTTCTGAAGAATCCTTCTGAAAGGATTGTTTCAAAGCTTTATTTCTTCCACTTAGCCTATAATAAAAGTGAGAATTTCAGTTAACTGTATGCCAGCAATTGAAAGCAGGCTTTCTTTGTTTTGTTGAACTGCATTTTATTTTCAGATTTAAGTCAAATGTTTATTACATGGAATGCTATTCAGCATTCATTCAGAGAAGAATTTGTTGACAATATTAATTAAGAAAACAAAGCCATATTTTTCCAGATTTTAGATGTTACTCAGGAATTGAATTGTCATAAGTTATGCATCAACATAAGTGCTTATGTCAGTCTTGCTTACTGGGAGCTTTCAGAGATTATAGAAAACTAACATGTTACAAAAGACAGTCAAATGCATGCAGCATATTTACCATCTTTAACACATTTTGTCTTTCCACATGTGAAAGTTTTTAACATCATCCTAGGTTATTTTACTTACTGTAGTTTGTAATCTTGAGCAGGTCTCTGATTTGGAAGTCTTTTGTATCTTTCATTGAGTCCAAAAGTCTTTTTCTGCACTGACTGAAAGTGAAGTAACATTGGGAGTTATACAATCCATGTGACCCACTGAGTTTTTTGTAAATTTGCAGGTAGTGAAGTTTTGGGGAGAGCAGACTTGTGAGTTTTGGAAAGAAGGCCTAATGCTGACTCTGTTAATGGGACTGAAATTTGAAAAAGCATGATGTTTCAGAATTAGTAGTTGGGAGGGAGGGTAGAACAGTAGGCTCTGAGAAAAATAGCAATAACATGTTTTGATTTTAAAACTTCCAATCAAAACTATGCTAGGCTGATTCTAGATTACTGTCAGTCGTAATGCCTAAGAAAATTCTCTTCAGGGTTCCTGGATTTTCCCTTTGGCACAGTTTATGTTGTTTATTTTTCCTTATTTCAAAGGACCTGGGCTCCTGTTGAGAAGTGATGGAATAATCTGTGGCCGGCACCTGACATGTTGAGGGAGCAGCCCCTAAAAGAGCTTGCCTGGGAGACACTTTGTGAAATAACACAGTAACATGTTTGCAGTAGTATGCCTCTTTTTTTGTTATTGCTCTTTTCCATTGTTGAATTTCTCTTGAAATAACTGACTGAGAAATACATTCAAGCTACTGAAATGAGCATTAATCACTACAGAGGTATTTACATCTGGAATTATCATTGATAGTGGTTACTTACAAGGATGGTGCTTTGACTAATTGTGGCAATGGGAGGGATTTGATCTACTTTCTAGAGATTTTAAAATCCCAATCAAAAATATCCTTTGGCTTTAATAATGCATTGGTTTCATTTCCTTACAGCAAGTTTGTATGTAGCTTGCATTACCCACAAGCTAATGTTTTTCATAAATGTATAAGTTGTTTTAAGCCAATTTGTAAGATCAGGTGTGTTAAACCCTGCTTGAAAGTTTACTAATATTTGTAGCACGAAATAATTTCTTTCTGCTTCCTAATTGTTTGATACTTGCATGGCATGTTAGATTAGTACCAATACTGCAGTCAGCTAAGTCTGTACATTGCCTGATTTTGTTTGAACCCTATATCTTTATAAACAGAAAGCTAAATAATCTAAGGCCAGTTATGAATAACTTCTGAATAAAGTTTAAGCAGAGTAAGATGATCAGTATGGAGTGGTTAAAAGCAACAATTAAAACCCTCAAAGCAATTAAAATGTCTCCATAGTGAATATACCAAGCTTTAAAATATTTAGGCTGAATACTGAAGAGTCTTGCTTGTGGAAAAATTGTGCACATAAAGATTTTGCTAGATCCTTGAAGTTTTTTCTGTTTCCAAATCGCTGAAGTACTAAATTTGACACAGTGCTGTTCTGAGTAGCTATCATGTGCATGCTGAATCAATTTTAACTTGGAAGTAAGTGCTTAAATGCTGCCTCTTAATTGCAGAAGAATTGTATATTTCTATTCTAGTTTTATGGGGTGTTTTGAGTGTATGACAACAGCATAGTTGGATTATTGCCTTTAAGCTTGCTCCTGTGTACAGCCTACAGTTTATAGAAGTGTCCTTGCTAAAATAATACTATTCACTGAAATTCCCTGCCTTACTACATGTCCTCACAGCTGACATTGCTAATGCACAGCAGTAACTAATACGTTGAATTAATCTTTCACATTTGGAAAATATTTACTAAAGGAGCAAAAGGAGTGTTTCTTCCTTTCTTTAAAAGCACTGCTCAAAACTGCTGCTTTGAATTGTAAGGAAAGAAAAGTTTTTCTTACTGTGTTCTAGTATATGTAGTATCTCTTTTTGGTCCACTAAAAATCTGCATTCATATAAGCCCAGTTAATACTGTGTCAGAGGTCAAGTGTCATATAAAAGCCCTGTTTTCAGGGAGGGAAATGAAGTGTTTATATGGAGCTTAATGAGAGGTGAAAGCAAGGATTTGTTTGATATATTGTAGACTGAAATACTCTTTTTTGATAGCACAGTTGTCTCAGTAGCAACTGTTCAAAAGGTGTCTTAGAGAAACAGAATTAACACAGAGGTGCCAGAGCATTTTATGGGAAATGATGAAGTTGTTCATTCTTACAGATCTGTTACAGCCTCTTAGAATGTTTCAGTGGTTGGAGCTACAGCCCTTGACATATTTGTGTAACACATCTTGGCCTTTGATATTCCTCCTCTGTCAAGTTTGTGGAGGCAGGGACAGTTAGCATAGTGTTTAAATTAGCTCCTGCACTCTGAAGTGTGCTCCCTGCAAGGAAAAATTCTTTTCATTCCTCTATCTTTATGGATGTTTTCTTCAATGTAGGGGTGGTATTTCAGTGCAGTTATTCTCTGTCCATTTCATCTTCGCCCAGTTCGATTAGATGCTGAGCAGATTGTTCTGAATCTCTGATTCAATGCATAATTAAAAACAAGGAAAAGCAAATTTCATACCATTTTCTTTAATGTAAATTAGCATGTTCCTTTCATGTAAATAAAACCCTGCCTAACTCTCACCTTTGGATGTTAGAATAATGGCTACTGCTAACATACTGCTATTCTTCTTACACAGACCAGCATGTTTTGGAAATTTGATCTCCATTCGTCATCGCACATAGATACACTTCTAGAGAGAGAAGATGTAACACTGAAGGAATTGATGGATGAAGAGGACGTTCTACAGGAGTGCAAGGCTCAGAATCGCAAACTTATAGAGTTTCTGCTGAAGTCAGAATGTTTGGAAGACTTAGTTTCATTTATTATTGAAGAGCCACCTCAAGACATGGATGAAAAAATTCGATATAAGTAGGAAAACTTTTGGGATTGGGGGTGATTTGGAAGGTGGAAAGAGGACTAAATAAATCTTGTAATTTGATAGTGTGAAACCCTGTGTGCTGGTGTGTAGTACAATATTGATGTGTTTTAGATCAAGTATGTTTTCAAGAGGCTTCATGGAACTTAAAAGCCAATTTTTCTAATGTATGCATAGTTTTCAAGTGGAAGCTTCTTATCCACAAATGCTTCCAAAACGAGTTCATGTCCAAAAGAATTGACAAAAAAATGTGCAACCAGAACTCACATTAAGAATCCTGTAGTTGTGATAAAAAAATAGTTGAAGGAAAAACCCTTTTTGGGTAGTATAACCAAATGGTTAGCTTTGCTTTGTTGACTCATAAGATGTTTTGGAGATGCCTTTTAGAAGATTTGTGGTGCTCCTGGGAAGAATGTCCATAGGGTCTAAATGCTGATGTTTTCCTTTCCAGAGTATAGGCATGACTTCTGGCTTGCTGAGAAGGTTCAGACTCAAAATCCATCTAGCAGTTTGTAGAAAAGCACTTCTACTGCTTTTGGCCTATTTTAGTGTTGTCCATACAGAAAGCTGCTTTTTTTCTTAAAATGGTGTGTTAAAATAATGTGAAATAAGCTACACACTTAGTTGCAGAACTTCACCATTTCTGGTAAACCAAACGTCCTGTAAGTGCTTCTAGTAGAGTTGGAAATTGAAGCAAATAAGAAGTCAGTACTTGTAGAGATGGATTTAACAATATATCTTGAAATGAAGGCTTGCTCTTTCCTTTTTCAACTTTCCTACTGGTGTTCTATTGCTACTGAAGATCTAAGTAGTGCCCTTTTTAAATGAAAATAGGGCTTATAGGCTGAATGTGCAGTTTTATTACTTTGTGTTAGTTTGGTACTTTAGTGTAAATCAACCCTGCATGAAAATTTAGTCAGATGCATTACCAGGTTCTGAATTCAGAGCTGGAAGTATGAGAACTATGACGATGAGGTAATTTTTTTCTTTTCCCTAGATACCCAAACATATCATGTGAGCTGCTTACATCAGATGTCTCACAGATCAATGACAGGTTGGGAGAAGAAGAATCCTTACTCCTGAAACTGTACAGCTTCCTCTTAAATGAATCTCCTCTAAACCCTCTACTGGCCAGTTTCTTCAGCAAGGTGTTAAGTATTCTTATCAGCAGAAAACCAGAACAGGTAACTTTTTGCCAACTCACTAATTTTACAAGCGCTCTGATAACACTGTAGTCCTCAGCTATTCTGCTTTAAGACTACATGATTGAGGGATAGCAGCAGAGTCAAAAGAGTATTCAGCTTCCATCCTTGCTGAAGACATCTTTTCATTATGTACACGATCAAAAAATGCACTTGGATGAGTAGGATGTATTTGATTCAGATTTGCTGGAGCTATTTATGCAATCAGTGTGCGAGTGCCTACCTTTTGGCTTAGCTTAGCTCAGTGTTTTATATGATCATATTTTCATTTATTGCTGTTAAAAGCAGATGTAAATGACTTGAATCAGTGACAGTGATTCTGAGTTGGTGTGAAGAATTATTCAGAACAAGGAGAAAAACGTGGAGTCCTTGCTCAGAAATGCATTTTTACTCGGTGCACATGGTCCAATACTGCAAACAGCTGCAATGATTTGACTCTCAGACCTGAGATACTTTGTCTTGTGTGAAGAGTTTTGCTGTGTTGAGCTTTGCCCAGTAAGCAGAGATGAGACTGATTCATATAAAGAATAAATCCTGACTCTTCATTGGATTATAAGTGGGTTATGGTCAACAAGTTGTGTTTGAGAGGAGACCCAGAACACACTGCAGGTAGTATGGATCTGCCCTGTGCCACTTTTGCTGTTACAGAGGCCTGGGTTTTATTTTATCTTCTCTTGTACTGCAGGCTTTAAGTGGCAGAAGTGTTTAAGAAATTCTCATCTATTTTGTCAGTTTGGTTGGAAAGTGAAATTGAAAGTCATTGGTGTAATTTATCATGTAAAATACATGAAGCAAATATAAGCATACTTTTTCATTTCCAGATTGTGGATTTTTTAAAGAGGAAGCATGATTTTGTAGACCTCATTATTAAGCACATAGGGACCTCTGCTATCATGGACTTGTTGCTCAGGCTACTGACTTGCATAGAACCTCCACAGCCCCGGCAAGAAGTGTTAAATGTAAGTAAAATGTCACAGAGCTTCTGACTTGTGTGAACTGGCTTAACTTCTGCTGGCTTTACTAAGTTTATTTCTTGAATATGCTGAAATTAGATGTGTGCAGTTTTGTTTGTTTGTGGGGCTTTTTTTGGTCTGTTAGTTTTTGGTTTTGTTTTTTTTCTGAGCTGCCAATACTTTTCCAGTGAAACCCCAGTGCTTCTGGGGACAGCTTAGAACCCAAGTGGCTGGTCTCTTCCTTGATGTTTAGTATCTAACTTCTACCTGGCAGGTGTAATTTTAAAATTGTTTTGGACTTTACCAAACACATTTTTGGCAGCAAAGTTTGTTGAAATTAACCGAAGATTTTTTTTTTTTTTTTTTTAACTGTGGCTCAGAAATGCTGACTTTATTTTTTATTTTTCTTTATTTTCTGAAGTACTGTTAATACTTATTTAGAAATACTGACCTTATGACTTATGGTAGTTGTCAAAAAGCTGCTTTCAATTTCATTAGTTCGTTTAATTCATTCACTCTGGAAAAATTCTTATTAACGTCTGCAAACATTTTTATAGTGGCTGAATGAGGAGAGAATTATCCAGCGGCTTGTGGAAATCGTACACCCATCTCAAGATGAAGATGTAAGTATTGGTCTGATGATGCCTTGAACTGGCTACCTAGAATAGAGGCTAGACAGAATTAGAGAACAAAGTGGGTATTTATTATTTAACAGATACACCTTGGGAAGTGCAGGAGCCTCATAGAGGCTACATCCACAATGGATGGTGGTCATGAGTTTTCTCAGACAAATCTAAGTTTAGTCTGTTTGCATATCAGAAGTAAATTGTCCGGTTATAGCTTCAGGTAGTGAAGTCATGTGGCTCCAGTTTGCTTCTGTCCTGGATTCACTTTTTTTTATACTTTTCTGGTCTGAGGCTGTGATGGTGACCTTGGTTCTCAGACCTGGAAGAATTTTGTCTGACCAAACTGTGAAGAGAGCTTACTAACACTCTAGATGAAGTTCCGAATTACACACTGATGCATACTTATTACTGTATTCTAAAGCCCGAAATTCCAAATCTTTCACAGTGTAATATTACACACTTCTATTCAAACTACACACCAGTGATTCTAGTTCTATCATTTAATTTTGGAAGCCTTTTCCAAGGCCTCAGGTCAAAAGCAGTGCTCTTTTAGGGGTCAGGCCTGACAGTACAGCAAGTTCTGTACACACTCACAGTTTCCAGAGTTCCAACAGTACAGGATCTGAAAAATATTAAAGCTGAAACTTAAGGCATCACTGGCACTCTCCTGGGTGTATGTTCAGCTGTACAACATGGTGGTAGAACTTTGTTTTACTGTTTTCTGCTGCTTTTTTCAGTAAGCTGATTTCAGTATTAAATGTGGTTATTTGAGGAAAGTTATGTAATTTTGTTCACCTACCTGCCTCCTTTTTGATATCTATATCTAAGCCTTAGGTGTACTTGGAGTTGTTGGAAGATTCAGCTCTTATATTTTGCCACCTTAATGTTGGAAATAGATTCTTGTCTCGTGCTTCAAGGTTTTTTTGTTTTGTTTTGTTAAGGGTTAGTTATGGCATAAAGCTACTGCCTGAATGTTTTTTGGGTAGGAGAGCTCTTGTCCATGTTGAAGCTTTCACCTTTTTTAACTGAAGAATTAGAGTCCAGCCTGTTATTGTTCTTGTAGTGAAAAGTGCTGTTTTTCTGTTTCAGAGGCATTCAAATGCATCACAGTCACTCTGTGAAATTATTCGTCTAAGCAGAGACCAGATGCTACAAGTACAGAACAGTTCAGAACCAGATCCACTGCTTGCAAGTTTAGAGAAGTAAGTTGGTTTGAATTTTTGATTTTATTCTCACTTCATAAGAAACTAGTTTTAAAATTTTGACCTTGAAAACCTTCAGAAATGGCAAGCTCTTTTCAGGTGAATTTTCTTGACTACCCATCTGTTGTTTGTGTAATGAAAAATAACTTGGCAAGTAAGCAGAGCACACCTGGAGGATTTTCTTTTGGGGAGTGTGAGAGAAAAGTTGTGTCATTAAATTATTTCCTGTGCTGCTCAATTGAATGGTATCTTATATGTGAGGTCAGCTTGATACTGTGCAGACTAAATAATGGGAGACTTCAGCTTTGTTCTTTTAGTTGTTTTAAATTAATCTAAGTATATGTTTCTGCCAGACAAGATTCTCCTGTATGCCCTTCTCCCTTCATTTATGTGGGCAAATGGTAGTAACTTCTGCTAACAGCTGTATCCTGAAGTGGTTTCATCTGTTGCCAATGCTTTTCTTTTCAGACAAGAAATCATAGAGCAGCTTCTCTCTAATATTTTTCATAAAGAAAAAAATGAATCTGCGATAGTCAGTGCAATTCAAATCCTATTGACCTTACTTGAGACAAGACGACAGACGTAAGTGTTATCATTTCACTTGGTTTATGCCTGCAGTAGCAAATGCCTTCCTTGTGCTTGTGACCAAACCATTTCTGTGACCTGTTGTAGCTGAAGGAGTAAAAATGCAAATCAAGTGATTGTGATTGACATTACTACACTTCCACCAAATTACTGGTCTTTCTGCAGCTTTTTCTAGTGTGAGTACCAGTAGACAGATGAGACTAAGTACATTTCATCAGTTTGTTTCTGGATACAGGGAATAGAGTAAATATGTATAGTGCAGTGACTGAATATTGACTTTTAAAAAGTTACTCGTAATGTTATTGCAACTTCATTTGGAGAAACTGCTGAAGAGATCTCTCTGGTACATTCAATTTACGTTGTTTCCAATAGACAAATGTAGCCCATTATCTGCTTCAATAAAGCAAATTAAAATGTAATTTTTAATCTCAAAACTATTTTGAGGATTTCAAGCACAATAAACCTAGAAATACTAGGGCTAGTGCTTGGGAAAATCTCTTGTTCAACCATTATGTCACTCTTAATTTTTATGTGTGTGTAACCTTATGTTTTTACATTTTTTTCTTCTCTGTTATTTTCACATCCTTTCATAAGTGTTACATACCTCAGACATGTTTTCCAACTAGTTTAGGTACTAGTTACCAAATTTTTCTTATGTGCATTTTAGATTTGAAGGCCATATAGACATCTGTCCTCCAGGCATGAGCAATTCCACGTATTCTGTCAACAAAAGTGTTTTAGAAGCCATAAAAGCACGACTTTCATCCTTCCATGAGCTCCTGCTTGAGCCTCCCAAAGTAAGTAAAATCTTGTGTTAACAAATTAATTGAAGCAAAACTCACCATGTGTCTGTTTTAGGCAGATTATAACAAACAAAGCCTAGTCTGACAACTTTTAGGAAAGCACCCAGGCTACTTCCTTGCCTGTTGTGAGCCTTGGCTCAGGCAAACAGTAATAATGAACAGCAGTGTTTTGTGCTTTTCCAGCACAAACTTTGTTTAATTAGCAAAGTAACCTTGGAGCAATTACTTCTTTCTAAAAGCAAAGAAAAGAGATTTGCTATATATTCTCAGTCCTGTTTTCTGCTTGGAAGTCCAGTCTGGATAGGAAACACTGACTATTGATGCTGCACTTGTTTGGAACTTTGGAATGGCCCACATTGGCCTTGTGCAATTCTCTTGACTTTCGCAGGATCCAAGTAGATTAGCTCCATGACATATCCCTGCACTCTAGGCATGTAAAATTTCTTGGGCTTTTTAACTGATTTAAGCAATTTACCTATGTCATGCTTTTGCCAAAGATTAAAAAAATGTGTAAATAGAGGGTTTACCTGTGATCCATTTGTATTTTCTACTTATTTTCTCTGGCAGAATTTCAGCTGGAGCACTGCACCCTGAACTGAGTGCTGCAGATTTTAACAGAGAAATGAACATGAAATTGTTTTTAAATATATGAAGTTAGGGTTGCTAAGGCATTATAATGTATTTAGACTGTGCCACCTAGCTGTTCTTTGTATGTTGTGGTAACATAGAATATAGCTGGATTATGAGTGAGAATTTTTTCTGAGGAGCTATCTCCCAGTTCCTGTCAAAGTTGAGTAGACTTCATCTCAAAGTAGACTTTGAAATCCTGTTTGTAGTTAGCAATTTTTTTTACCAAGTTGTTGCTTTTGTGTGACTGGTTTTAGTACTCCTGTCTGTGGAAGCTACAGTATTTGGAATTAAAAAATAGGGTTTTTTTGCAGGATGAAGGTAAGACAGTTACTCAAGGACTATATGTATCCATTTTTAAGCATTACTCAGTCATTGTATGTAGTAATGATAAGCTAATATTTTTTAAAAGACATTTTAATGGGTTTATGTATTAAACTTTTTTTTTTTTAATTCAGAAAAGCGTCATGAAGACAACCTGGGGTGTACTGGATCCACCTGTAGGAAACACTCGTTTAAATGTGATTAGATTAATATCTAGCCTTTTACAGACAAATACAAGCAGTGTGAATCAGGAGCTTATAGAACTTAACAGCATAGGAGTTATACTGGTAAGAACTTTATACTGTCTTCTTTATTTTTATGGATTGCTGATAAGATCTTGTCTGCTTTTTCTGACTCCACGGATAATTTTCTGGTCTAAATTATTTTCCAGCCTAATTTTTTGGTACCTTTGTGTTGTGATGTCTATTGCTTGGTTTAATAATATTAATACTAGATTTTACTGTTAGTCTGTCTGAGGTCAGTGTTTTCCTCTGACCACTTGACTGGTTCTTACTTCCTACGCCTTCATAAATACATGAAGTGGTTATCTTAATAATCTTACTTTCAACTGGAAGTGCTAAAGTTTTCAGCCATGTTCAAGGCTTCATTGCTATTTTCATTTCTTCCCTAAGTTTTTCCCTCAAAGCCCTTTATTGTAATGTATGGCCTACAAAATGGTATCTCAGCAGTGTCCTGTAAAGGAACAGTTATTCTTGGTAGCTTGTACTCCTTCAAACCTCAAAGCAAGATGGTGTACAACAAACTCAGTTACCTAACTCATTGCTCTTTGCTAATGTGAACATGTACTTTCAGTACTTCCTACCTCATACTTCCACTGCAGCAGATACATTCTTTGTGTCTAGGTTCACCCAAGAAATCCAAATGTTTGTTGATTAAAAAATAACTAGCAAGTCATGTAGAACTTAAGCTAGTTACTGAATAACAGTATGTAAACTTCTAAGTTGGCAGTTGTAAGCTTAAAGTGTAAATACCTTCTCTTTTCTGATTTTAGCCCAAAACATCTTTTTCCTGTGACTGATTAATACAGTGTGATTGACATGTTTTCATCTCAAATTTTCTTCACAATTGGGTTTGTAGACGGGTACAAACTTTCATACAAATGGCTGACTTCACTGTTTTCTTCAAAAACTTCACAGCTGAAGTTTTTTCTAGATTCATTGTGTGAGGGAACATACACTATGAATATTTGCATGTTCTTGTAAATACGATATTTTGTTAACTAAGTTCAGTGAGGTTTGAACACACTTTTCTGTTGCAGGTTTTAGGTAAGGAAAAAAGTAGTTGTAGCCATAGAAACATCAGTGCTTCATGCTGTTTGCTGAAAAAGCACATTTTTTACTGGGCAGACTTGACTTAGGAACAGTTAGGGAAGAATGTCATTAGTTTAGGAGGACTGAAGATGGATTCAAGACCTTTAGCTGTACTTTGAATGAGACTGAAATTGTTCAGTAATGTTCCAATCACTGCATGGTTTTCCAGAACTCACTACATTTTACCAGTGACAGCAATCATTTGAATTTTGCAGTAAGTAGCCTAAAATAGCTAGACTTGACAAAAATCTTTCCTGTGTTTAAGAGAAAAAATGAGGAGAAGCAGGAACTTGATTAAATGGATACTGTTCATTGTATCTCAGCCTCAGTATTTGTGTTTTGCTTTGCTAATAATCTTAAACAGCTTCCAGATTATCTGAGGCTAGTGGATAGTGTTGGGTTTGAAATAGGTAGATACAATTTCATAAGGAATCTCACTGAGGTGAGGAGCACATTTATAAAAGGGTATTATAGATACTAGGAAGGTTAAGTGAACTCAAAAAAGTCTGACTCTGGAACTTTCTGGACTCTAGCTGGCAGAAGGAATGTAAGTGGGGAGCATTATTTTTCCATGTCTTGATAGTCTGAAAGTGCATTACTTGTGACCCTGCAATAAATCCAGTTAGTTCTGGTCCAGTATAGTATTTCTTGCATTCAGATGATGACAGGCACAAAAGTTACTGATTTTGTGGGTCGCAAATTTTTTTTGTGTAATAAGACTTAGTGTAGAACTTAGGATTTCTTCTGGTGTAGTCATTCAAATGATTAGGTGGGTGAGACTATTGGTTATGTTTAATGAAAAGATCTTGGTTTTTGTAAATCTTGGTGAATTTGTTTTTCAGGACATGTTTTTTAAGTATACGTGGAATAACTTTTTACATACTCAAGTAGAAATCTGTATTGCATTGATTCTTGCAAGTCCTCTTGAAAACACGGAAAATGGCACAATTACGGATCAGGATTCCAATGGGGACAATCTCTTACTGAAACATGTAAGTTGTGTTTTGCAAGTCTCTTGAATTTTCCCATTTGCATGCAGTTAATTTTACATAAAATAAACCCCAGTTCTACTTAATATATAGAATGAAAAAGAATGTCTCTCTGGTTTTACTTAAAATGTTAGTTCAGGGTGCTAAATCTGAAACTGCCATAGAGTAGATTTTTTTTTTGTTCCTCCAAAGTGAGCATGGTGAAGAGCTGCAAGTATTTATTTTCCCTGAAGCTCCTCCTATTTTTAAGGCTTAAAATTGCTATTTCAGTAGCTTTATGCTGCTACAACAACTCAGCACTTAAAAAGAGGAGTAGAATTAATACAAGTTTCAAGGTGTGATCTAACTGCTGGACTTTCAACCCTTTAATGACAGTGTGTATCCTGAATGTGAAATTACTAGTCTTGCAGACTTTAGTATCAGCTGTAAAAGGCATAAATAGTGTTCCATTTTACTGCTACTAAGCATATTATTTTCTTTTTTGACAGCTCTTCCTTAAGTGCCAATTAATAGAAAGAATACTTGAAGCGTGGGAGATGAATGAGAAGAAACAGTGAGTAATTAGTTGCCTTATTCCCTGCAATAAGACTTGAGTTGTGAAGTGAATGTATAACCAATCCAGAAGTGATCTAGCCAGTTTTCTAAAATCACTTTTATGTTAATATTTGGGTTAAAGCCTTCTCTTGTACTTTTTGATAGCATTCTAATTCTTTTTCCTGTGATGTTTGAGACCACAAGAGTTGTCATTCTTGCCATGTTTAAGATATTGCTATGATCTTTAAAGTTTACCATGTTTGAGTACAGAAACATGTTTTGAGGGGACAGGAGGTACTTTTCCCCAGTAAGTATTTGAGAATTACTTGTGAACACGTCAGAGCATATCACATACTGGGGAGCATCAGACTCCTAAACAGTAGCCAATTCCTCAGCAATAGAATACCTTCTAAAATTATGTGTTTGAAAGGATGTAAACTTCAAGTAGCTAACATTGTCTGAAACTGTTTTTGTAGCAGGAGAAAAAATCCTCAGTCATCACCTGAGGTGGTAAAACGTTCTCATGAAGGCCAAATAATTTTAGCTCTGGAGATACTGAACAGTAAATGTTAGTTCTGACCTGTCAAAATATTGAGTTAACTAGCTGGGGTAGTGCTACTGGTTTGATGGAATGTTGAGACAGTTCCACTGCCCTAAACATTCCTGTTCCTATTTTAAGTGAATCAGATAGTAAATATATGGCTAATGTAACTGACCTGGAAATAAGGATGGTGAAGAAGGGGGGTAATATAAAATGGAATGTGATAACTTTAACTGTAGAAAGCATGCTCTCCTGAATGTCTTCCATTTTATATCAATTCTCCTGAGGTTATAGAGAATTGCCAACTTTACTGGCAATTAGATTCTCATAGGAGAGAAATACGAAAAGTTTTCTCTGTAATTCCAACCTAAAACTTAAGTTTTACTTGGATAAGACTGTTCTTGATCCAGTGCTTACCATATGAACGATTTAATTTAATATTTAGTCTCACATTTGAGAATACTGATGAAGAAAATAGTGTTTCAAGCCTTAGGTAGTGCTTATATCTGGGAACAGACTTGTAATGAATTCATCCTTTATCCAGTTTTGTACAGGTGTGGCTCCAGCTGTAAAAGATAAGTCTTTAAGGGTACTTTTAGCTTAGCTGTTTCAGGAAATGGTATTTTTTTAGTCCTTTTGTATACTATCACTTAACGTTATTTCAGGCGGCTCTAGAAGCTTGAGTGACTGCTTTCTGCTGGTAAAAATCTGACATAGTACAAGTTGTTTGGTTTGCTGGGATTAATAAGCATTTGCTAACAAGAGATAACAATTGTATTCCAGACTTTCTGGCTAGGCAATGACAAGTCAGTCTAGTTTGTCTAATAGAAGCACTCTGTGTCATATCCTGTATTAGAAACTATAACCTTTGCCATTATCATGTGCTGCTTGTTTTGAATGTGCTTGTTACCTAAGCAAGCTGTAAGCAGTGTGGTAGTTTATTCACGTTATCTTGCATAGGCATAACATAATTTCAGTTACCTCCTGTGTTAGCTGATGATCGTGGAACATAAAATCATGTGACCTGCGTGTGCATAGCAAGGTACTTCATGAGCTGCTGTCACTTTACAAAGATTTCAGTCGTGGGAGGTTTGTCTAGATGGGGGAGGGGGTCTTTCTTGGTTTTTGTTTTAAACACAAAGCCTTAAACTGATGCAGCAAAAGTTTGGTTGGCTTGCAGCCAAATGCTAGAGAATCAGTTCAGGCTGGACCTCTCACGGTTGCTATTTGGTCAGATGTAGAATGGTTCCAACTGGCACTACTACTAGTGTTCAGAGCACTACTCTAATGTCTGGTAATTCCTGTTTCTGCAGAGCAGTTCTGTGTGAAATATTTAAATGGCTTTGTAATTTTAGTTTTGGTAGGCATGTAAATGTTGTTCCTAAATTTCAGGAAAGCAATGACCCTAACTTAAATGGATATGCTACATGTAATGATAAGAAAATCCTGCAATACTAAATACTGAAATACATGAAATACTAAAGCATACTTCAGAATGCTTTTCCCTTTTGATCATGGGCTGAATGCTCTGAGGGAATATTTGATGTTTTGAGGTTTTGTAGAATACTCTCAGCAACAGAAATTTCTGAAAAACTCTGAATCGGTTGCTAGTTCTGTCATTATTTTGCTAGTGCTATGCATTTTGCTTTCTACACACAAGCAGTACAAACACTTATACATCCTTCTTGGTAATTTATGTGCTTGTTAAGTCTCCTAAACAGGCTCAGTGAAGTCAAACCTGTTGATACCTTAAATTCATAAGTGTTTTTGTGAACCTGTGGTTTTAGGATGCAACTCTTAACTTAAGAAGCCCAGTTCATTGCAGAACATCTTGACTCTGGCAGTGTTTCACAGCAACATACAGTATGAGAGTTGGTCTGAGTACGGTGCTTGAACTCTTGGTCTCTTGCAGGGCTGAAGGAGGAAGGAGGCATGGCTACATGGGTCACCTGACAAGGATAGCAAACTGCATTGTGCACAGTACAGATAAGGGGCCAAACAGCACACTAGTCCAGCAGCTCATCAAAGGTATTCATTCATGGTCTTGACTTTATCTTCAGGGCTTTCATTATCAAATGCTGAGGAAGTAAAGCAAATCTAAATTAGAAAGCAGCTGTTGGATTAAAGAAGAAAATAACTGGATTACTTCAGAAGCATTAAATTTAAAACAGTCATCGTTAAACAAATGCTTAAGTATTTTCATTTCAAGCAGTGTTAAAGCTTCTTGAAATGGGTGCAAAGAGGTGCTGACCTGCTTAATTTGGATTTGCTTGCTAGATGGATTTAGGGGGGATGTATAAGTTCTTACTGGTACTTTTTGGTAGAGCAGAAAAAAATATTTGAAAATGAAGTGATGCTTTGTTGTTGATAGTTTCTAATTGGTTTGGTTTCTTTGTTTCCTGTGCTAGAGCTTCCAGAGGAGGTCAGAGAGCGATGGGAAACATTCTGCACAAGCTCTTTAGGAGAAACCAACAAGAGGAATACAGTGGATCTGGTAAGTAGTGATGGGTAAGGTATGAAAATTGCTGCTGCTTTCCTTGGACAGTTTCTTTTTGTCAGTAGCACTGTCAGTCTTCCAAAATCCAGTGTATTTGTAAGAAGTCCCTCTTGTTGCTGAGCTATGGAAGTGATAATTCTTTAATTTGCTTTTCAGGTAAAGCCATATTATTAATATTTGTGCCGGCATAATGCAGACAATCAGTTTGTAATAACTAACTGGCTCATTACCTAGTGTAGCTAATCCCGGGCAATCTGCAAGGAGGAGGATTTCTTTAGCTCTTCAGGGTAGTGTCCTTGAAAACTCCTGTCTGCTTGAGAGTACAAACTAAAAGTGCAGGAGCTGGTGTTGATTGCTTTATCTACAGGATGTAAATGACCCAGTCCAAGTTTAACAGAAGACTGCTACCTGCATTCCACTGCCTGTGTTACTGACCTTGCTGAAGTAACTTTGCTTACTGTTGTGCACCTGCCATATTTCTTCTGCGTGCAGCTGTAGCGATTACACTTTCAGAGAAACACTTAAGTAGAAGAGGTTTATGTAATCATGTTAAAAATACAGTCTTAGGGTAATCACTTGGAGACTTTAATAAGCAGAGGCAGTTTCCAATGTCAACAGATTAATTAATGAATTTTATTTTACCTGACTTCTCCAGGAATGCAGTGCTTTGCATTTGGCTTCATTAACTTGTGCTAGTCCTATGTTACTTGGACTACATTTCATTGTTGAGTTTGCTGTTTCAAAATAAATATTAACTGAAGCGTGATGTTAACAGGTGTCGATAGAAGCAACAGGAAATTTATCTGAAACTGCAACTTTGAACAGGGCCAAAAGATGTACATAAGGCATTTTTTTCTTCAGCCAGTGAATGCAAAGAAGTGTGTAGGGCTTGTGGATGCATGTTTCTTTTCCTCTGGGTAGAAACTACATCCTGGGCAAGACCAAGAAAAGGATCATGTGAAGAGGAAAAATTTTAGGCTTAAAAATGGCACTGATTGGCTCTTTAGATACAAAATCATGTGCTTGGAGGTACTTGATGTAATAGCAGTAAAACTGAATTGAAAACTTATTTCCAAACGCCACATTTTTCAGTAGAATAGAAAGACAAAGAATTAAAACAATTTCTTTTATCTTTTAAACAAATGCATTATATACTATGCTAATGACCCCATTTCTTTGTATAGGTTACTACCTGCCACATTCACTCTTCAAGTGATGATGAAATAGACTTTAAAGAAACTGGCTTCTCACAGGATTCTTCTTTGCAGCAGGTGAGTTGAATTCTTTTAACAGCTTAAGTTGCCCTTTCTGTAAAAGTAAATTAGGACATTTTTTAAAACGCAGTGGAACTTTTAATTTCTCTCAAAAGCAAACACAAGTCTAGAAAGTTTAAATTTAAACCTAGGCATGTGTGCTTGCACACAACTGTGTCTTACCAGACTCATAAGCATCTCTTTGAATTCTTTTTCTGGTAGTGAATGAGTGGGAGCCTTGTGGCACAAGATTGCCAATAGATCACTTAGAAGGAATCAGATGCTTTAGATAGCATTATTTGTCTGGTTACTAACCGAAATCTTTCAGATCACACTAACAGCTGTGTAGTAACTACCTAGTCTAATACTGGCTTTGGTATTTTATGCATTTTCTGTAGTTTTTATAATAAGTAATTGCTTGTCTAAGTTTAAACTGTGGGTGGTGGCTCAGTCTTAAAGAATCTGATGCATTTTTATCTGATTAAGTGCTTTTGTACCTGTAAGGTGCACTTGTAAAAAAACTTGATAAGTTGGGTGCTATCTGTAGCAGCTTTAGTGAGAAAGTAAGATCTTCTAATATCTCTGTGCTTTTCATGCATCCCCTTAGTGACCTGCTGTGCCTAGGCAATCCCAGCAGTTCCAGGTAGTTAATCTGGAGAAATGCAGATGGTCCAGTGCTGCTTCTTTCAAGTTTGTCTTGCTGTATACCTCCTCCTTTTATATATATTTTCTTTTTCCTTCAGTTTTCATAATGCCTTAATCTAAACTTGGGGTTTTTTGATTGTTCTTTTGTTTTCTTTCCATATTCACTTTGTTCAACTTTACCACCATACTGTGTCCCCTCAGCTACCTGGGCAAGGATCCAAGAATTGACATGATAGCTTTATATCTTAGCGTTGGCTGACTTTACACATGTTACTGAAAGTCCCTAGAGGATGTGTAGTAATTTATAATTTAATGATAGTCTTGAGAAATAAGACACAAAAGCTATTGTTATGGATAGATGATGCCCACATGTACCTTAGTGTATATACTGATCTGCTGGCAGCTGACACTGTCATCTTTATTTTAAAAACCAGCTCAGTTGTGTCAGTGACACTGCACTGAGATGTAAAATATTCCATGGTTTCATTCTTCCAATATTTGATAGATGCTGCTGGTGTGTGTGCCCAAGACTGGTTTTGCTAGTGATACCTGCATAATAAACATGCAACTGTACTTTAGTATCTATATATAGTTTACTTTTCTGGTTCTTACTATTTATAACTTCATGTTATTTTGACCAAGGCAGCTTTTTCTTTTATATAGTGTTGTTTCTCTGTTTCTTTGGGTCCATTTGGAAAGGTGCTGGTTAATGTGATTAAACCACAGATTTAACTTTTTCATTGAAAGCTGTTAGATTGGCTTTCAAGTCTCTAAATGTAAGTAGGGCGGTAGTTGATGCTATCTTTCAAAATTCAGAGGTTAAGACAAAACCTTCTCCTGTCCTTTTATGTTTAGTTTAGATAGACTTTTATTTCTTTGAAGCAAAATGGGCAAATAGATTTTAGAGTATTAGTAGAATCATTATATCACTGTCGTTGGTCCTGGGGTTGCCAGGCCTTTTCTGATTATCAGATGCAACAAATGACGTCCAATTTTATTGACCAGTTTGGCTTCAACGATGAGAAGTTTGCTGATCAAGATGACATTGGCAAGTGAGTATAATATTACATTGAATTTGGCTATAGTCTTGTGAGTTTTCTTTCTTACTGTGTTTTTGGCTGTGGTTTTACTGATGCTAAGTACAAGCACTTACTGATGTGAAGCAGTTACCAATCAGTCCTGTTTTTTGTGCCATCTATGTGCATTGATAGAAGACTCCCTGAACAGAAGGAAGCAGTAGCTTTTCTTTTTTTCTAATCTCCTGGTTGTGCCAATGTTGAGAATGTGGTGCTTGTGAACAAAAAACTGAATTATAACTCTGCTTTTTAACAGAGAGCTATGGCTCTCTGTTGACCTGACATTATTTGAGTCACTTTCCCTCTGTCTCAAAGTGGCTTTTTTCCCCTGCTGATGACCATATGAATAGCTCTATTTCTACGTTTTCCTGGAAAAGATGACAGGAATAGCATGTCTAAGTCTGCTTTTCTGTAGGGGAGAGTAAGGAGGGACATTGTAAGTCTACCTTTGTTTACAAGGTCGAGGCAGTTACAACTGATTTCTACAAATAGTCTTAGATGAAAGATGAGGGAGTGAGAACAGTTTTGGTCAGGTTAAAAAACCCCAAATGAAACAAAAACCAGCACACAAGAGAAAACACCTCTCACAAAAGCTGGTATCTTTCTTCGTAAGTAAACGGATGCAATAAAGGGAAAAGGGGAGAATAGGGATTCTTGCTGATGGTAGAATTGATCATAGTTTTTGTAATATTTCATGGCTTGGGGTGCCTGAACATGAAGGTAGGAATAAAAACATTACTTCAAGATGGTTTTTAGAAGGGTATTTTTATAATAATCTCAGTACTCCTCTATAAGAGATATGTTTAGTATCACTTACTATGCTTAGTAAGTGATGTCTGACTGAAGCTTATACCTTCCATCCAAGAAGCATTGCTGCCTTTTTACATCACAGAACCTGCTGGGATTAGAGATTAACATATGATGGTAGAGGAAGTAACACAGGGTACTCCTTAACTTTGTTAGAAGCAAGTGGATTTTGGCAAGATAGGAGTTGGAATTCCTTAAAGGTCATGCCTTTGGAAGTCTGTTCTCTTGGTAGAAAGATGATGACTGCTTATGTAAAGAAGTCTCAAGACTTGTGACAGGTATACTGATGATGTACTCATGAGTTGAATTAATCTGTAGGTGAAGGTACTTTGAAGTTGTGCCTTCTGTGCAAGAATCAGTTGCACTCTTAAGTTACCTGCATGGCTTTGTGCAGTAATTCAGATGGCATCTTGCATAGTAATACAGTGACACTTGTGACTTAGGTTCCTTTAGATCACTTACCTTTTTCCCTGCTTCGTAATGCAGTGAATATTAGAGGAGGAGGAGTGTGTGCTCTGCTCAATGCACTCATGGTTAGACAAAGAATATATGAGCTCTTCTGATATGTAAAGGTGTGTCAAGCCTAATACTTAGCATTATTTCTGGGAAAATATTTCAGTGATAGGTTAAAAAAAAAGTTTGTGGGATCCTTTTGTAGGAAACAGAATTTGATATTATTTTTTGTTTTGTCCCTTCCTGTTGAAAAGGTGAGATATTAATGGTAGGGCATAGTCAGACTAGGCTTTCTTTAGGCCTAGGTTTTTTCCAGTGCATAACAATACAGTATTTGAGATTTGGGTATATAATTTCCGTTATGCTTGTTTATGCTTGTTGCATACACCTAACTGTAGATGGCAATGTTCTATGTTTTTGTTTAAATATTTAACAGTTAAAAAAAATCACAGGAATGCCAGGCTTCCTTGGCGTGTAATTTTGACTGTTTTGTGTTGGAGACTGTGTCTTTTGTCTTCTATTTTTAGATTATTGGAAAATAAGAAACCAAAGAAGTTAAATGTCTTCATGTCACAATAGAAAATCCTGTTTTATTGAGTACATTTATTTTTCTCTTATAGTGTTTCTTTTGATCGGGTTTCGGACATCAACTTTACCCTCAATACAAATGAAAGTGTAAGTATGTGTTCCAGTACTATCAGAAAAATTACTGCCTCAGAGTGTTGGCAGTGGTTATATTTACTGCTTTTATGTGGAAATCACTGGAAAATATTTACCCTACCTTATTCCCATATAATGAGATTTACTAATTGGAAGACACTATTATTGTTCTTTTTGATAAGTATTAAGCAGAATTGCTTCTAATTTTTATAGCTCGGTTTGAGATGGGTCTTAGATCTGATTTGTGCATGCTACACACTTATGTTTTATGATTAGAAGCTCTTTAAGTCTTAAGTGAGATTGTAGTGACAAGAAAGTAATGACAGAGTCTCTGAACCTCGATATTATTTGTTGGTTGAGCTAAAATGACCCTTCACTCCAGAAAATAAAGCTGGAGTACTTTGTGCTCTGATTGTCTGGAAGGCTCTTTGGGGTCACTTCCACATCCCATTTTTAAACATGATGGAAGCTCCTAAGTGTTCTTTGGTCCACTTGTTAGTAGCCAAGTAAAACAAGCAGCACTGCATATTTTCTTGACAAGCTTTAAATTAAGACATTTTGGTTTTTGCTGTTTTTAGAGAAATGCTTAAGATTCTCTTCAGAAGAGACAGTGTTTTCAAGATGCTTACTAATGTAATGTATATTTTATGCTTTTGCTGTATTTAGGGCAATATAGCCTTGTTTGAGGCTTGCTGTAAGGAGCGGATACAGCAGTTTGATGATGGTGGCTCTGATGAAGAAGACATTTGGGAAGAAAAACACATTGCATTTGCACCAGAGTCCCAGAGGCGTTCCAGGTGAGAAGGGTGCTTCTCATCCAAATAGCAGTCTGTTAGTACAGACTGTCCAGTATAACTAGGTGTTTCCATTCTTTGGAGAAATGATAGAAATGTGGCTCTAGTGCTTCATTTTCCAGCTGTCATTTGCAGAGGATGCACTTTGGCTTTTGTAGCTTGTTGGTTTTGGTTTTTCTCCCTGTTGTGTCTTCTTTCCTCCTGCCTTTAAACTGGCCCAGCTGTCCTTGCTTTGGATGAGGCAGTCCAGCTCCACATCTCTATTAGACCTTGCTGTCCACACTACAATACCAGTATGGCTGTGGACAAAGGAAAATGCATTGAGGGGAAGGAGCATCTAGTACCCAAAACTCAGGGCTGTTCAGCCTCCCTCAGGATCTACTGACAGCCTCTTCATGTGATGAAGTGAAAAATCTTAAACCTTATTTCTTTGAGTGAGACATGAGGGGAATAATAAGAGCTAAAAATTATACCTCAAGTAATCTGTCAGAAATAATTGTAATTCTCTCTAGTCTGAAATCTGCAATATTTCATTGTACCCAGGGTGTTATACTAAAAACAGAATGTAAACTCTCTCTTTGTATTTGAAGTTCGGGCAGTACAGACAGTGAAGAAAGTACAGATTCTGAAGAAGAGGATGGAACTAAACAAGACTTGTTCGAATCCCACACCAATACAGAGGACAAAATGGAAGTAGACTTAAGTGAACGTACGTAGCTTTTTTCCCTGCTGCTTTGGGTTGTAGGAAATTGTTAGATCTAGCAGCCTGGTTTTTTAGGAGTTGCCTCATTGACTGCTTTTATTCCAACTGTCTTAAAGTAGTCCTTCCCACTTGCTCCAGGGCATGCATGTATTGGGAAGTTTGAATTCCTTACATGTCTTAAATTACTTACTCTCTCTAAAATTCATGTTTCTACTCTTCAAGAGTTAAAAAAGGAAGAGTAGTCACAAAGGGGAGGATTAAGTACTCATTTATAATTATTGAGTGCCTACAAAAACCTAATATGCTACTATCTAAACCCAAAACATGGTATTTTTTACTGGAAGCCTTTCAGACCAGCATTTTGTCTAAAAATGCTTTTTAGAAGACTTCCTGCAGAAGCTAAGTGAATTTGCATTGTTCTGGTTTCAAATGTGAATGAAAGATAGACATCAGGAGACTCTTACATGGAATCTAAACTGATGTAATAAGTTGAAAAGTTTTCACATTCGAGTCAAGACTAAACTGGCTTTTGTTAAACTGGCAATGTCTGTAGGTAAAAGCCCTGTGTTTATCTAGACTGTAAGGAATTACATTAGAAGGAAAAGTTAAGGGTTTTTTTCTTTGTCAGATTGGTGTCGTTGGCATCTGTGTGTCAAACAAGTTTTGATCCATGTGGGTCTCCTCCCATATCTGCCTGGGTTGGATTTTCTAATTACTAGTCAGAGCTTCCTTTTCAGCCTGTTTTTTTGTATGTAAGTGTTAAAGAAAAACATGTTTCCCTTGGGTAGGTGAAGTATTTTGAATTGACCTATCCTAAATTAGATGCTATTCACAGTTGCTCCCAAATTTAAAATATCAATAAATACTTTAAGTTGTAAAAAGCTTAAACTTTTCTGAAACTTAGCAGTGGTCTTAGTGCATGAGAAATTATTTGAAAAAGGGATGAAAACTCTCACAATTGTCATCATTATAGAAATTAGTTTGAAAAATGATAGCAAATATCGAGGTTAATTTAAATGATAAAGTGGGATTGTACTTGTGACTTAATATGTTTTATTAGTTTTGTTCTTCAGATAAACTTTATTTTTTTTAACAGAGTACTCTGAATTACTGATCTTAAAATTCTGCCTTACTAGCAGAATTTTCCTTTTAGTGAATACCTTCATTTTTTAACAGGAAGTACAGGTTTTTTCTGCATGTGCTTTCAAGTCTAGTTATGAATCTTGCTTCTCTTTATGGAATGTACATAGAGAGAATCAGTGTGTTAGGCATATGTGCACTCATGTTCTTTATAGAAATTTGTTCTTAATGAGCTTAATGATGGTTTTTCAGCACCTAACTGGTCAGCAAACTTTGATGTACCCATGGAGACAGCACAAGGTGCCAGTCTGGATTCTGTTGGCTCTGCTGTCTGGAGTACTGAAGCACCTGTGCCAGCTAAAGAAACTGGCTGGGCTTCCTTTTCTGACTTCACATCCTCTTTGAGGTAAGAATATGAGTTACTCAGGGTGAGTTTGGTTTTGTTGGGGTGTCCATCTCTGCACAAGCCTATGTTGCTGATGCATGTAAAGGGTCTGAAGAGCGCCATGTGTTCCAACAGCATGTGTCTGTATGATGTCCCTTTCCAGGATGGATTGGTAATTGTGGTTTGGGTTTTTTTAATTTCATATCATTACACAGGTGTGATAACTAGGTTAAGTAGCTCTGCACGATTTTGAGAACACCCAAGATAATGCTGTTCTTTTTTTGGATTGAACTCTACACTCTAATGAAGTCTTGTGTATATACCTAATCAAATAGGTGTAAATCTTGAGTTGCCAAATATTGGCAGTCAGGAACTAACTCCTTCTCATATTGGAAGACTTTGCTTTTATGCATTTGGCTTTTCACTTTCTGTCTGGGCATTAAAACAGCTTAGATATATAAGTATGATTTTTTCCAACATAAAACTGTGTTGTTTCATGATTGAGGCAGGTAAATTGATCACCAAATTTAGGGCCTAGAAAATGAAGACTTGGAGTTGCCACATTACTGGATAGAAAAGACATTCTTTAAATGGTGAGATGTTTTTCAAGCGGCCAAACCTTGTCATCTGAGTTCCTTTAGATTGAAAAACTTGTAGCTGTACAATATATGAAATCAAGTAGTGAAACCGCTTTTGTAGTGGTTCATGACTGCACTGGCAGTCTCAATAGTGAACTATCAAGTTGGAAAAATGCATTTAGCAAAACAGTTAAAATACTTAGAAACACTGCAAGGAGCTGGTGATACCTGTATGCCTTAGTTACTAGGGACATGTCCACTAGTACTTGTAATGTAACAAAATCAAGTAAAAATAACATTACTGTCAAACACCCTCAGCTCAGTTCTGGTGCATTTTGCATTACTGAACTTCTTTAGCATGGCTTCCCAGCACTCCTAGAAGCAAACTTCCTGTAATTCAGTTTCAGTATAGTTCTAGGCCTTATAGCTTTCTTTGAGAACTAATACTGTTTAAGAACACTTCATTTTGCTATTCAGGAATGTTTCTAAAGGTTTTTTTTATTCTACTTGAAGCTCAAAAGACTCCTTAAGAAGTAATTCTCCTGTGGAAATGGAAACAAACACAGATCCAGGTGATCCCTTGAGTGCAAACGCAACTGCTCTTACAACACCGCTAGAGAGTAAGTAAGCTTCATTCCTAAATGCAAATGGCCTGATCATAGGGGGGGTGTGTGTAATAAAAATCTCCCTGAAATTTAAAATTTTAGGTTTCTAGAGACTCTTCTCTGGCTCTGCTGCTGTTCTGACAGGTATTATAAGTAGTTTCAAAGAATTTATAGACCACTTAAAATAGCTTCAAGTTTGAAACAATAGCTGGTGTTACTGATACCTGTAAAAAAGTCTGCACATCATGAACAGAAAAGTATTGCAAAGAAGCAAAGTTCATTTTGTTAGAGAATCTTCTCACGTCAGCATAGCTAAGCTGTGCCCAAAAAGAATGGTAGCCTCCACTCTTGTCCTGTGTGGTAATAGGCCAGTAGCCTCAATGTGTTCAAATTTCTCCTCCATGCTCGTGCCTTTCTAAGCCAGCTTCACTATGCATGCTCTAATTGTTTGGTCTACATGTATGAACTGGTTAAAAGGACAAAAATATTGGAATGATCTTCTTTTTGTATCTATTACTACCAGAGGGAGCAAGAAGTGCATGTGAGAAGTCCAGGCAGACTGGACTTCTCAAAGATTTGTCAGTACTTGGAAGCTTAGAGTCAGATTTGTGCTGTGTAGACTTGTCATGAATTTGACTGTACAGAAAAATAATTTGTCACCATAATCCTACTAAGGTCTTGTTTAGGCAAAACTGTTGCAGTAACCATTGTCAGTCAAAATGAAAAAAAGCTACAGACTGTGGCTTTTTCTTGAGCCATCTGTAAGTAATGCTTATATTCTCTATGTGTCACTTGGAGGAAAGGTGACATTCTCTGTAAGGAAGAATTCCATAAGTGTGCAAAACTGCAGAAATACTGTTCTTGATATATTGGCTTATGTGCTTGCACATGAAATAGAAACATGATCAGCCATGTACTGAATTGCTTCTATATCTACTTGCAGCCCCAGCAAGTGTTGCTATGGAGGCCAGCTCAGATGGAGAGGATGATGTGGAAAACACAGACAAGGTAACCGAGACAGTCATGAATGGCAGCATGAAGGAGACACTGAGCCTAACTGTAGATGCTAAAACTGAAACTGCTGTTTTCAAAAGGTAAGAGTGCCTATTTACTGTCTTTCCACCATGTGAATAGAACACTGGTGATGGAACACTGTATTATCAGAGAGAGTTGTTATTAAGTGATAATTTGAGGCTTTAACTAGAAATCTTTCAAAGTAACTATTTTCAAATTTGACTCCTAGTTTGTTACTATAACATGCAACTTTACCCATCAAGCCTTAGTTTCAGTGGAAGGTTATTAGCAGAAGACTGACTCAGCTTTTGTCGCTGATGCATATTACTATGCATTTTTCATGTACAGTTCTTTTAACATTGCATATCAAAACTAAGCTTTTAAAATTTTGGACAGAGTTCTTAGATTTGGATTGAAATTTCATTCTTTTCATCCAGGATGATAAAAGAAGTTAAAGGCCAGTCAGGCACTGCTTTTGAGTGAAGCTCAACAGACAGTTGGGGTGATCACTGTTGGTGGTATGCACGATGGTGTTAAATCTGTTCTGGAATTCTAGAGTAACTGGAAGAACAACTTCTTAATTTTGCCATCTTCTGACACAAAGATTCAGGAATAAGTGTCTTACAACATAGTCAAATTGTATATTATATGTATATCAACACTGTGATCCTTTTATGAAAATAAAGCTCATTTCAGTGTTGTCTACTCCAATGCATCTATTAAGATATTGTGATCTCAGATTTAATGATCCAAGTGTTTTTTATTTAGTGTCAAATATTAATGTAGGGAAACAGAGGCTACAAACAGTATGACATGCAAAAATTTTGTCTTTATTGAAGCTGATGTGTCCTGCCTCCACCCTGATGTTGATAAATTGGAGCACACTGCTAGAGCATTTTGACATGCAGCCCTCTTCTTGTTCTTTTAGAATAACTTCCTAGTATCTGTCCCTATTCTGGCTTTAAATACTGAAACAAAATTGTCAGTATGTCTTAGAAGTTGTTTAAAAAAAACAACCCTGAATCGATGCCAGTAAAAAAAACTTTTCTAGTGTTACTCCTCCTTACATTGCCTGTTGTATAAATTAATTTACTTCGTTAATGTTAGGAGATAATTCCTGAAACATCCAAAATGAATAGACCTTGAGAACCAAACGGCTTTCATCATTCTTGTTTCCATCCATTTGATTATCTGGGTGACTTAACTTCTGATGGTTTTTCAGCACAGAGGAGGGAAAATCTGTACTGCACAGTGCTTCTAAGTCAAATGTCATTGATAGAGGAATGAACCACAGCACTTTAGAGAAGTGTTGGGACTCCGTGCAGATCGATGTCACATGAAGCCATCCATAGTGCATTGCTGATTTAGTAAATGATGTGTCTGTTCTTCAGTTTGTTCTGTCTTTTCACAATGCTTTTTCATGGTCTTTACTCTTAGATGCTTACAAATTTGGTTTACTTATCCATGGTGTCTTTAACCTTCTCTTTAAACTAGCTTAGCTCACGTGCACTTTCAAGTTGCCTGTCTAGTGATAGTGGTGTAAAAACTAAGGAGGCAGCATCTGGTGACAATTCCTGCCTACCTTCATGGAACTACCTGCTGGAACTATAGTTAAAAGGACATAGAGGTGCAAAGGGAGACAATATCATAGAATTGCCCCAGTCAGAAGGGACCTTGAGAGTTTATCTGTTCCAATATTTTATGGGAAAGGGTGTCCAGATGAGATTACCAGGCACTCTGTCCGATTGCACATTGAAAATTTCTAGTTATGGGAACTCTGGGGTCTTGATTTGAAAGGGAGATGTTAAAGAAACATACAAGGTGGCAAACATGAGGTCTTAAATGTGGAGACTGTTCTACTCTTATAGAGATGTGCCGCTTCATTGTGGTTCAATGCTCAAGTGGCATTTTTTTAAACCAACTTGCTGGGAAAAAGTTTAAATTAAAGGACAGTTAAAGTAGTGAGGGGAAGTCCAACTCTGGCCTGTTTCCCTTTCAAAGTGGATGCTTCCAGACTTCAGCTTTATCTAGGTTTCTGTCAGTAGAAAATTGGTGGTGTTGAAGTCAACATTGAGGGGATTTATAAGTGCAGTAGTTAGTAGTAGTAGTAGTAGTGTGAAAAGCTGCAAAGGACAAAAATCTGATTTCTGAACTTAGTTCAGAGTGGAGAACAAGTAGGAAGAATGCTAGCAGAGACTGTCTCTTTTAAAAAAATAAAAAACCCCTAGGGCATCACTTTCAATAGTGATGGTGACAAGTATTTTATTTGGAAGCAATGTGAAGAGTATCAAAGCAAATGAGATGGGGAGATTAGATGGGGAAAACTTGATGCAAGATTGCAATGCAAAAGACAGTATTTTTGCAGGCTCTGCAGGATAGAAGGAGAAAAGAGAAGGATTCATTGAAATTTAAAGGATCCATGGAAAGGAGAACTGTGAGAATAGGAAGAAAACCAGCAGAGGAGATTGGCACTTCTTGAATAAATAGATTTGTTGCCACAGAGGTATAAGATTGATGTTTGTCTACTTCAGAGCTACTTTATAACTATCTCTTGCAGGTATATACGCTCAAATTTGTGTTTTAGTTCACTCATAATGGTGTGGTTGAGGTGGAAGAGGGTGGAATAGAGAGGCAGAAAAGTTTGGGTTTATAGGCAAACCAGAAAGTTTATTTGATAATGACTTTTGAGGCTGCCTGGTTACATGGTACTCTCTAGCATAGTGTGAGTGTACAGCATTTTCACTGAACTTTGTTTTTGTCTATAAGAGGAAGTTTGTGAATTAGATTTGGCTGCAGTCTTTGTACATAGTATTCACTGTGTAGTTACTAGGAAGTTTATTATGAAAGATAGTGATGAGTTAATGATTTTGCTGGTATGTTTCATGGACAGACTTTATTAATGCCAGTTTCTGAGGGAATCTTGAATTTCTTTTATACTTTCTTCCATTTTTGCATACTTCTGGCTTCAGAGTGTTGAAATCCTATCGGTATGTATAGTAAAGGATCGTGATTGTTATCACTTCAGGCATCACACACATTCTTTTTTCCTTTCTGATCGTATTTGCAATCACTGTGTTTCCTGCCCTTTTATCTGGTCAAGTTTTAATGGAATGTAAACACCAGTGCATCATTAGGTGTTTGTAAAGTCTAGAGCCATGTGCTTGATCTTCATGTTGCAATCATAACTTAAAATCCATTTGCATGTGAAATGTGGACCCATCTCAGTTTTCTCCTGTTGCCTGAAATTCCCTATAAATAAACTTCAAAGTTAAATACATTAAATAATCTCTTGCTTTTGTTTTGTTTTTTAAGTGAGGAAGGAAAATTGACTACCTCGCAGGATCCTTCTTGTAAATATGTAGTAGAAGAGAATACAGAGGTTGCAGAAGAGGTCCCTTCAGGTCTTCAGCCTGCTAACAGCAGTCCAGAACAGAGGTAACTGCGTTCAAGGATGCTTTCAATTCTCTAAATAGCAGTTTGTGTGCTTTTCTAATAGGATTGATCTAAAGAGATTGAGTTTAGCTCAGTCTAAAAATGTGTTTGCTTTTATTTTATTAAATCCTAGCAAGCTGAATTTTTAGTTGATTCTAAGACTCTTGAGTCATCAAAGGTGTATTTTTCTTGCAGGAAGTTGTAAAAATCCCCATTCTGTTTTGTGACAATGTTACTAAGTTAGAATAGTGAATTGATGCACAGAACTACTGCATGTTCTGATTATACTGTAGATAGACTAAAAAATGGAAGCATGTTTGACAAATTTAAATTCTGTTTTTAAGGCTTGTTTATGAGCCAATATTTAACAGGTTCATTTCTTCTAACTTCTTACTCTGCATAAATCTCAAACTTGATCAAGAAGGGGATTCTAACCAGAAAGAAAACACCCCTGTCTACTTAGTGGGAAACCCAAAAACTCATACAAAACTCACAGTGTCTCCTAGAGAAGCAGTTTTTATCAAGACAGTATTTTTTTAATGCTGCTAAGCATTAAATTGTAGGGAAAAAGTCCTTGGGTACTAGGTGATTAACCTTTTGAGTGAAGATGCTTGTCTGAACCAACAGAGCTAGCAGTTTGCTAGATTGCCTTTAGGTTGTGGGAAGTCTCAGGAGCTCCTTTCACTGAGTCCTGCTGGCTTCAGCAAAGCTCAGAACTTTCTCTAAAGGTGGCTGTTGCAGTAGATCCTGATAAGCACAGGATAAATACCAAGGTAAACCTATCGGTGCTTTTGGGGCTCCATGTATGTATGACCAGTGGAAGGAGTCCCCTACGTAGGTCTCCGGCTGGTGGCTAGCAGGAGTAATTCTCTGCTAGGAGCCCTGTTCTATCATGGACTTTTTTGTAGTTAATAAATGAATGATACTTGTGCAGACTGTCACACTTCCTGTCCATGCAACATTTGTTTCTTGCCTTCCAGGTTTCTCTAAAAAGTGTTTGCTTTTGTCTAGTGCTGTCTTTTCTCTAATGTTTACATATGTTTTTTAAAAAGGGTTTTTAGAGCTTAGCAGCCAAAGACTTAGCTAGGGGGCTCCTGCTGGTCATGTGCATGTAGAGCACGGACCCCAGAGTGGCTTCTCTGTGATGTCCACCATCAGAGAACAGGAGTTACAGGTAACTTTCCTCATCTGTAGTTTCAAGCAGTATTTGCATTCTTCTAGAGAGTCTTTAGATGTATTCCATAGACTTGCACTGAATGGAAGTTGAGATTTTTTTTTTTGCCTCTGTTGCTTGCATATTTTTAATGTCTTCATGCACTGGTTTGATCTTTGTGTCAGTCCAGAGCAATTGAGCCCATGTTTACGCTAAACTTTTATCTAGAAATGTATATACTGTTACTGTTTTCACTCTTGTAGGTTTACTCTCCATTTTCCTCCGTATTTCATGAATGTTTCATCCTAGTGGACTGACATTCAAAGTATTTTTGAAAGGCTCTTTTTAGATTAGATGAATAACTAAAGCAATTTTTTAAGATGCTGTTATTTTTCTTGTTGTGTCTTAGCTGCTGGCTTTCCAGTGCACCCTTAAATACTCCTGGTATCACATTTTGCTTCATGGAGTAAGATTTGGATAAGTATCAGAAACATGCTCTTTGTTAGTAATTCTGAGATACTGCATCTCTAGAGATCACTTATTATCTCAGTTAATGAAGACCACACATTGTTCAATGGTGTGCCCAGTTAATTAAGTCCTATGCTTAATGAGGAAATAAGGACTCCAGAAATGCTGGACTGCAGAAGATAATTGGGATGTTATTAGCACGTTTCCTTCTTTCAGTTCACAGGTTTTGCTACATGGGATCTGAGGTTGTTGGTTTTTGGTTTGGTTTTTATTGCACCTACCTGAATCTTTCTTGTGTACTTACATCTTTTTTTTTTTTTTTTTTTTTTGGCCTCTTAGGACTGATCAGCACACCCATTTAGGAGAGGCATCTGTTAATGGCCCTGTATGATATGTGATGTCTGCTATCTTGGCTGAAGAGAAAGAACTGATGTCCAGGTGTTTTGAGTGGATCTTGAGGATATCATCTAGACCCTGTTGAAGCCAGTCACTGCTGCACTAATTTCGCAAGGAATCAGGACCAGCAACATTTATATTCTAGATTTTAAGACATTGTACAGAAATTCATAAGTGTAAAAATATTGCACATTGAGAAATACCAATAATTTTTGCGTATGTTTATATTGTATTGTTCTAAATAATGGGGGGCCTGTGAAATAAGATCCTGCTACCCATGTAATGATGACAGTAGTGTTACTATAGTTAAAATGGCTGTAAGAATAGTTTTATAAAAAAGTGAATACAAAAATCTAATGTATTTGAGACATAACTATTTGACGATTAGTGTGACCAAAGTATTTAGGAGTTTTCTTACATTTTTCACCTTGTAAAAAAGAAGAAGAAAATTCATGTTTTTTCTGAAACTGAAATGCCCTATAAATGTTATTTTGGTTGGTTTAGCTTACAAAAGTGATTTAAATAAGAATTTTTTGGTGTTCAACATTTTACAACAGGTTTTTTAATTGGTAATTGTTTTCTGTATTGTTCAAAACAGATCAAAAAAATGTAAGTCTATTGGTAGAGATTTTAAGTATTTATTGCAACAGCTTAGTTGACAAATTGATGTTACTGTAAAGCCATATGTTCTGTTAAGTCTAGTTTGCTTGAAACAATACCTTCCAGGTGAAACACTAGAATATTTGGAGTGCACATGGCTTGTTGTGTTTAAGTGGGTCACCTGCCTTTAAACAGTTCACCAAGATTTAGTTTAATACCAAGCATTATACAATGGAACATTTCAGAACAATCTGCGTATTTAAAACGCTATAATCCTTTTAGACAAGTCAAGTAAAAGAAATGCTCATGCTGCTAATGTAATTACAGTACCTGCATTTTAAAAGTTAAATAGTGTTTTTAATACAAATTTTGGCAGCAGAGCGTGTTAATTGGTAATTTCACTGTACTGATCTGTGTGAGGCTTTCATTTGTATGTTCTAAACCAGTTTTTTTCACAGCTGGTTTGTGTATATATATAGTGATTATGGAAACTAATTCTGTGTAATTTATAATTTTCTATGTCAGTGTAAAATTCCAACAGCCTTCTCAAACAAACAGAAGCAATATACTGTATATTGCCACACTGTCTGGTGAAAGGGTTAAAATACTCCTGCACTTTTAGACGCAAAACCATTTTTGTTTCTGTAATAGTCATATTCATTTATTTTTACATCATTTGTTTTCCTGACCAGTATTTAAAGCCAAAAGGATATTCTAAACAATGGCCAATGATTTATTTTAGAAGGCGTCCCAAACAACGTGCCTAAACATTACATTGCATTCAGAAATAAAAAACCCACATGTATGTCACTGCCCTTATTGCTTTCTCTTTTGCATTTTCTGCAAGGTTCAGTGCACTTGTCCTTGGAAGTTTTTGCAAACTGATCAGTTGCATGAAAACAAAGGGGTGAAACCACAATATCATAAGTGGATTTGGTAGCTATGGTTGCCCTTTTATTTGTACTATATAAATGATGGAATCCAGTAAGTTTCTAAGTATTCTTTATCAATTAAGAATTACTTTCAGATCAGCTTGACCAAAACCGTTTTGTGTGTTAGCTTTAGCGCAGGCAGTTGTCCTTCTTGTCACTTTGATCTGTCACTGAACAAGCAGCTTTGGAAACAAAACTACTCATTCCAATGCATGAATTGGAGTCAAGTAGAAATTCCAAATACAGGCAAAAGCAGCAAGTTGGTTTGTGTAAGTTTGATGCTTGTAAGGAGAAAAACTTGGGTCCTTTCCAGTGGAGCTATTTGCCCCTTGCTAAAAAGTTGATTTATCTAGTTCTATAGCTGTGAAAACCAGAGTACCCAGTAGATGAAATTGAATCTGGGCCTTGTTGCCTTCAGTTCAGCAGTCTTGTACTTGTCTTTCTGTTCACAAATTGTCATATCAGTCCACTGTTTTGAGGAAGTGTAGGGTGTGTTTTACCCACTCACTCTATTACTCGCACAAAGAATCCAGAACTTGAAAGCATTGGAGGTGTGTTTGGGGAGGGGAAGGGTGTATGGGTGTGTGTAAACACGTTTCTTTTGCCATCTTTTATTAACACTGCTGCTGACATGCTGCTCACATAGCCTTACAGAGGTTTGAATGCACTGTGAGAATCCTGAATGGCTGTTACCCAGCCTGTTTAATGAGATTTGACTTGCACGCAATGGAATTTGAGTCTTCTTTATGAAAAGGTATTTTAATGCATTTGCAGCATGGGCTGAAGTCTAAGACCTTTGTACAGGTTTGAGTTCCTACAGTGTTTTTAGCAGCAATTAGAGTGAAACAAGCTTGTTTTGAAAGGCTTGTCCACTGCCACATTCCACAGTGCTCTTTGAAATGGCCAAAGGTTCAGTCACTTGAAACTGAGGAATAATGATATCAGTTGATGTCAATGGGCAGTGGATTTAATCCTCAGGATTTCTCTGGTAAAGGATTTTTACTCAAGCAAGAGTTTGTTTCAAAAGTGGCTAGACCAGTAATGTTTCTAGTAGCTCATTGCCTTTTCCCACCTGGCAGAGTGGATGAATCATGTCTCTTGACCAGTGAAACCATTATTTTTAAGTGTAGGCCCTGAATTAGTTGTTTAGCAAGATTGTTCCATTTAAGTTAAAGCTTAAGTCATCATCTTGACTAGCATTGCCATTAATTCACTGAAAAGAAAACAGGATAGTGGAAACAATCTCATTATGTCGTTGTACATGGAATCCCGTGTGACCATGCTCTTGAGTGAAGTCTACATTTTTGCACCTATTAAACCTTGTATCTACCTCTTGAAAGCAGTGAGTTCTGTGTTGTCATCTGCATACTTCTTGTGGAAACTTGCTGTGGTATTCATTCTTTGTGTGAAATCTGTTGAGGAGATTTGTGAGGAAGACGAATAAGATTCTTACCGTCATTTGTTATAAACTTACCTTTCTGTTTAAATTTTAAAGCATTAATTTCCTTGGAGATTTTGTTTTCTGTCATATGTCCCATACAGTTATATCAGGAAGTACTTACTGTATATAACTGTCTCTATTAATAGACTTAATCACTTCTGACTGCCTCAGAATAAATAGTGCTTTCTCCGGTGTAGTACAAGTGCTTTGAGTTTCATTATGGAAGTGTCTGTATTGTTTTCCAAACTAGGATGGAAAATGACTGTTACTGTGGCAGCAAAATGCCCTTTTTTGGTAAAGGTTTTAACGTCTGTTTTTTAGCTTCTGTGTCTTACTTGCTAGCAGGTAAGGATTTGGCATCTTATTATTCCATTATTGTTTGAGTATGTAAGGTTACAGCATGGAAGGAGATGAAGGCAATAAAATTAAAATAAAAAATATTCTTATTGTAAAGATAGAGGCATTTTTCTGTCTCCTTTAGATAGGACAGTTCATGAAATTTTTTGGACTTGCTCAGACCAGGTTCTGTTACTTGTTTTAAATTGTGGTTTGCCCTGTGTTTAGTCTTGGTTAATGACTTGGCTGCAGTCACACTTCTAATTATATCCAAAGGAAATCTCTGTACTTCTTACTCTGCTGCCACAAGCTAAAGCACTGAGACCCAAACTTTATCAGGTGTTTTGCTGATAGTGTCTTTCAGAATTTGTTTTTATATGAGTCTGGGCTTAGTGTTTGCTTAATTTTTATTGGAGAGAACTTTATCTGTATGTCTGTCTTCTCTAAGTCACTAAGTACCTTGCAAAATGAAGTGGGATTCCCTTTATTTTTCTAACCATAGCTTAAATACTGTAATTCTGATTCTGAGGCCTCATTCTGGATTTGAGTTGTGTATGGTGTGGGTGCTTTCCTGTGATCTGTGTTTTCTGTGTCTCAAATCATGATTCTGAAGACCATAATTTAGATCATGATTGTCTGTTGGCATACAGCCACCCAGAGAAGAAAGCTACACCTTGCCTAGTTGTGATTGTGTAGATTTTGTTGCTCATGTCCCATTAGATGTAATTTTGCCCATTTGCACAGGGGAAGTTTATCTGGTAGTCTCACTGCTGTGATCTGTGGATGATATTTAGGTAGATGGGTGTTTGACGTAAATTTTTCAGAACCTGAACCTGTTACAAATCAGTTAGGTCTGCTTTTAAACTCTACTATGTGCCACACTTCTGTCTTTCTTACCTAGGAAGGGTTCTCCCATTCCACTTATCTACACCAATTATCTGTCTAAGGTTGTCACAATTTCACCTTGGGTAATGCACTAGCCTGGCTCTTTTGCAAGGGCACCAAAGCCTGACTGCAGATGTTGCAAATAAAACCTGCTTTTCCTTACACCAAACAGAATTAAGTGTTTGGGAAATCTCTCTGCTATTTTTTCAAATGAAAGATAAAAAGTGTTGACTGTCTTCTACTGATTCTCATATCAGAGAGATTGCTAAGATAAGCTAAGACTGCTGAAACTCAAGTGACCTTGTTTCTGTTGTTGGGAGTTCTCCAAAGCACCTTTCCTCCTTTATCTTTACAGAAACATTTGTTAATGCTGTATTCATTTAAAAGAGTTGTTTTTCTTTAGTCACTGCTAAACTTAAAATTCTGAGGTGTGCTTTCAGATGAGAAAAACTGCTTTGGAGTGAGCCATGGGGGACTGTGCATATTGACAGGGTAGTAACAAGGAACTGAGATATTCGTGGGGCTGTGGGGCCCTATTGTTTCTCTTTAATCCCTTCAGAATCAAGTAGCTTGAAAAGATAAAAGGGCTGACAAAACGTGCCACTTTTCTAGTACACTGCTTACCTAGTTTGAATTATTCCAAAGACAAATCTCTGAACTTGAAAAGTAGTGGGTGACTTCCTGGTAAGTAAATTGTTTCCAGCTTTACTTACACGATTCATGTAGAATTCACACTTACTTTTATGTTCAAGCACTGAAGACAATTTTAAATAGAGCTATTTAAATAAGTATCTACAGATTCACACCTGTGTACATGCACATCAGTGTGTAGGATACATTCTCTTAACATGGCTGGTGCAGTGCCTATGGTGCATTTCCAAAGTATTCTACTGGACTGTAGAATACCAGGAAGGACGAAGAGATACTTGTGCAAAGGTTACAGCCCACTCTAAAGCATTTCAGGTTTGTGTCTACATGTGTAGGCATTGTCAGTGGTCTCTGGCCGGCCTGAAGGTATCTTGATGGGAGGAGGAACTGGTGCCTCTGGTGTCAGAGGCAAACTTCAGCTTTTGTCAGATGATTTCTCTGATGCTCTCAGTCCAGCTGCTTGATACATTTGAGCCTGTGTTAAGGCATATCCAACTGGGAGTCCCTTTTACAGTTTCGGTTAGTTACGATCTAGAATGGAGTAACTCAGGAAAGGAGTTGGATTGTAAAGCTAAGTGCAGGGCAAGGGTTATTTTAAGCATGAATTTGTGCATGTACATGCTTGATGCTCTTCCATGTGAGCTGTTCTCCAATATCTTTTTTGTCATATGAGAAAGTATGGACTATGTGTTAAATGACTAACCAGTTCCTTCAGTGAGGGAGTAGGTATTACTTCTAGATACATTTTTGTGCCGAGTATCTGGAAAGGAATCAAGAAAGTGATGGCGGTGTAGTGTGACACTTGTGCAGAAACTAGATCATCTGGTCACATTAAAACGTTTGTTAGGAGAAGTCTCTTGTGTTAATGTTCACACAAAGTGTGCAAAAAGGTTATGGGTAGGCAACACTCAAATGGAAAGGTGATTACTTTCAAGTATCAAGATACTGTCTTGAAAGAAATAAAGCAGGAAAATGGCAAAGCTTTGAGTGCAGGGGAAGGCAATTTGAAGTATTTGATCTCAGGCAAGGCCTTGTTTCACTTTTTGGCATTGCGGCACTTCAGGGAGCTAGAAAAAGATGAAATCTTTCTGGCTGGCTGTCTGCCTGTGGAATGATGGATTGCTCTAAACAAGAATCCCCCAAAGGCCTTGGGCTCCTGGGAGAATTCTTTTTCACAGTTCATGGCAGTGATGCATGTGGCATGTTACTCATGAAGGGAAAAGACTGAAGTTGCAAGTTGCAATAGAGAAGAAAATACACTAATGAAATCCATTGAATAAGTTGAGTATTGAAGTCAAAACTCACGATATGGCTGTGTGTTACGTAGTGACATCTGGCCCTCTGGAATGTGAAGATTCAGAAACTTGAATCATTGCTGCTGCTAGACAAAATGAGAAGGTTATTGGTTTTGTGTTCATATCAGTTGTCTTACAAAATCTTCTGTCTAAACTTGCTGTGAGGACTGTGAATTTAGTCTTCATTTACTCACAAAAGATATGATGGATAATATGACATGTTTGAAAGAGTAACTAGTTAATTTTTAAGATTATTTTTGCGTCTATTGTAATGTCCAGCTATATGTGTAATCAAGGTATTCCACAGGCACTTATCTGGCTCTAGGGACTTAGTATAGCCTCAAGACTTCGGATTTGCTCCTGCTTTGACATGAACCAGTATTTCAGTGCTTGAATATTTCTATCTCTGACAATATTCATTTTATGTTTTTATGACAAAAAAGCTTTTTTGGCCTCAGAGCAGAAAGGGTAATGGAGCAAGAATTACTTGTATATAAACAATCTGTGGCCTTGATGTGTGCTACAAACCTCTAAGAATGTCTTAGAAACTCTAAGCACAAACATTTCTGTTAGCTACAGCTTTTCTGTTGAGGAGAAATAAATGTAGTGAGGCTGACTGCTAAGCTGACAGGCATTTACTAGGCATTATCAGTTTACTGAATGTGTCTAAGAGTAAACTCTGCTGCTGCCATAGCAGCTTCTGTGGTGGCTGAGGATGGAACCGATGAAGTCCTACAGTAATAATGCTTGAACTTTGAAACAAGCCACCCTTAGTCTAAGAAGCAAAGAGGAGAAAAGAATCTATGTCAGTATTTCCCAGTGCTTTTCATTATGTCCTTTTTCTCCAAGTGCTTTATCAGGATAATCACTTAGAGAAATAAGGAAAAGGAACCAGTCCTAGAAATGTTTTAGGGTTTTGGGGTTTTGTTGGTTGGTTGGTTGTTTTTTTGTTGTTGTTGCTTTTTGTGTTTTGTTTTTTTTTTGGGGGGGGTTTGCTTTTTTTTTGTTGGTTTTTGGGGTTTTTTTTACAGTTAAAGGATGAAAATAAGAAATAGGGTGACATAAATGTTTGTGGGTTGTGAATTATTTACAGGAAGCTCTTCCTTATTCTCCATTAAGAATCCTGGCAGTATGTTTGTAATTCTTTTTTGCCTGATACCTCATGGAAGATTTCACAGAACTATCTGTGATTGTAGAAAGATAGAATGAACTGTTACCAGGGCTGCAAAAATCACATACTCAAGACAAAGGTGCTTATGAAGTAGAAGGTTTTTTTTAATAGATGTTAAAAGTTAAACAAGTAAACAAGTAATGGCTGCTAAGTAAAAACTGAAAGAGGTAATTAAAAATCTCTCTTATACAAATCTTTGTAGCAAAGACTAGAATTTCACTTCATTGTGGATCAGCTTGAACTCTGATCTGTCACATGCTCTGTAAAAAGCACAGTTTAACCTGGCTTCACATAGCATAATTAAGATCATTGATGCTTAAATTCTATCTTCTCCTCTAATTTCTCCTTCCTACCCTCACTCACTTCTTGAGAAATGACAAAATATTAGAAATCCAGATAGGATGTATTTTTACTCCATTGGAGACTGAAAATAAGTAAAACTTACCAAAATTATACTTTCTGAGATGCTGGAATCACTGAAAAATATGAAACAAAGAGACAGGAGAAGAAATTGAAGAAATGAAATGCTAAAAAAAAAAGGAAGAAAAAATTCTGAAGTGAAATCAGTAAAATAGAGTGGGATGACATGAAGTTCAGTGAGGGTTTGTACAGTTCAATTTGCATAGACAGTTGTAGCCAGTACTTCAAAACCTTCTGAGCTGCACAGCCAAGCTGTGATATGAGAAGAAAAAACATGACCCCTCATCCCACCCATGGCATTTTTTCCCCACCATGCATTTCTACACATTTATAAGTATTTTAAAGTTTCTAAATCAGTTCCTATAATATATTTTACTACTGTCAGTATCTTTAAAGGAAGTAATTTGTTTAGTTAAAAGATCTAAACTTACTTGTAATAGGTTAGAGCTGTTAAATAAAAATATGAATGCTAAAATGGGTTTGAGATCAAAGCTTTTGTTATTTTCATCAAGTTTTACAGCTGTTAACAACTTCAGGTAATCAGTAGTAGTGGCATGTTCTCCAACAGCTGTTAATATGATACTGAAAGACATGGTTGCCCTCCCAAAACCAGGAAAGGGAAAAAATGGCCCCTTTTCACAATTTGAGCACACACAGTAAACAGCATAGTAAACCTCCTAAATTACACATATCATCCATCACACTGCAATCACTAATAGAAATCTACTGTTGTAGCTGAGGAAGTATAAGAAAGAAAAAAATGGACAATTTCAAATTCAAATGGACAATTCTTACAAGAATTAAAAAAAAAAAATTCTTAATGAAGTACACCAGAATAGTCTTACTAACTGCATAATTAAAATAAGAAAAAAACTCAGCAGTCTTGGTTTTACTGAAGAACTGCCAGGGAATTTATAATATGTTAAAACTGAAAAGATCTGACAAGTCATTAAACTGAGATTTAGTCAGAACTGGGCACTTTTGTCTTGGTGAAAAATTTTCTGCAGAAAACATTTGAACAATGACCAGGATAACACTTTTTGTAAATGATTGGTGTGTTGTAGGCATCAGCAAACATTATTAGTTTATTATAGTAAGATTAACATCTAAAGCCTTGATTGGCTATATCCATCTATTGGTTCCTTGTCATATTTAATTAGTCTGAGGGGAGTGACTTAACTGGTTTTTATGTTTGAGAAGGCAGTATTCCTGAGCTGCACTAAGTAGATCTTGACTGATCCTCTAGAGGAACCTGTTTCTCCAAAGATTATCAAAAGCCTAGGGAAATATCTGTCCTGTGTAATGATGTAATTACATTAATTAAGACTGAACAATACAGTCCTCTCACAAAAACACTTTGAGTTTTCTCTCCCTATAATGCTCTTCACTCCCATTCCTGCATCCTTGTGACAATAGATTGATGTTGTGTTGGGGAAGGCAAGAGAATGACCAGTTTCTTAATTATACTTTCAAATTTCCTGCTTTCTAGTCAGCAGAACATTAAGTACAAATAACATGTAAGTGATATTCTTTAGCACTGAACAGCACTTATATAAGAAGCAGTGTGCTGCATTTCCTTATCAGGGAGGTCAACTTGCCCCATACTGCTCTCCTTACCTGTTAGGCTGGTGAGTAACTTTGTAGAATATAAAATTCAAAGTGAGGGCACGAACCTTAAAGCTTTCAAACTGAGAAGGGTAACAAGATGAATCAGTGACTAGAAAGTTTAAAGGAATTAGGTAACTATCCTATGATATCTTAAAGTAGCACCAGACAACTCAAGTGCCTCAGATGCATATGAATTCTGATCAATAATTTTAAAAAATGAATTTAAATGTATGTTCTGTTTCTATTCTTAGGATTAGCTGTAAAGGTCACAACCCCATTTGTAATATCGAATCTCACAATTGTGAGGCACAACTTCCATTTAACTTTCCATGTTTGCCAAAAAGATTGCATTTATCTGCTTATTTTTAAATTTTATCCCTTATTGCAACCTGTGCTTATTTGTTATTAGCTTGGTCTTGTTAAAGCCCCATAAAAATGGGCCCTATTTTGTGGTTTTCCACTCCTCTAGTTCAAAGTAGTATTTATCAACTAAAACCGGTTGCCCTTTATTCTGCCCTTGACAGGAAGCATTGATGTCAGAGAAATTTTTACCCTCTTGAAGGCAGATTACAACAACTACATCACTGTATGAACCAATGCAGAGTATCCACCCAAACCCCCTGAAAGTAAGCATGAGAAACTTAAGCTTTTTCCTGTCATTGCTGTGTCTCCTTTGGTTACAGACTAAGTAGTTTCTCTTAATAATCAGTCTCAACATCAGTAATTTTTCTGGTTGCATGATATTTGATCATGTGCACTCTCTTTGTCTTTTCAATCATAGTAAACTACTCTAACAGCATCTGAACTTGGGTCCTGAAGTCTTCAGCTATAAAACATTCTTACTACCAGCTATGCCCAATTACCCACAAGACCAGGAGTCCTAACTGTGCTCCCTGGACAGTGTTTGTAAGTAACTGAGTTCACCATATTGCATAAAAAGAGTGAACTGGTTTTTAGTGGTGCTGATCAGCTGAAAAACAAAATGCTGAGTACTCTTGGATATACATGGGTAAAACCTTGAGGGTTTTTTTAGAGATTTCACAGAGGTAGATTACTGATTTTGTGTGCCCAAGCAAACAGGATTACTGTTTCCTAAAATACAAGTATTGCTGCTGTTACAAGGGCTCTGGGAACTTGCAAAGTTATCCAAGCTGTCAAAAATTAAAAAATTTTGAGGTCTTTGGATTTGTCATGGCTTAACCCCAGCCAGCAACTAAACACCATGCTGCTGCTCACTCACATAGGTAAAAGTGGGCCATATGATACTGTCCTCTGAGCTCACAAACAAGTTGCTTAGATGAGTAAAAAAAGATATCAGATGTTGTCATGTGATAAAATGAAAGTTAACACTTGCAGTTTTAGATGTGATTTCAAATGTGTATCCTTGATTTTTACTGGATCTCTCAAAAATCCCAACAAAATGAAACCATTTGTAGTCTTTATAAGCAAAAACAATCCAAGAAATTGGAGCCGATTCAAAACTGGATGTTTTGTTGTGGGTAGAGATTTACCTCTTTACAATGGACATAGAACTGAAATCTTAGGTGGAAAAAGTCAGGTAAATTGCTGTTAAAAAAAAAAGAAAAGAGGGATCACTGGAGCTGTAGAGCTGTTTGTAGAGCACATGTTCTTGTTACTTTCCTTGAGATATCTCTCTGTGTAATTTGGGGTGGGTTGGTTTGCCTTTGCTGATCCTGAGGTGACAGGATAGCTCAGCATTTTTATGTAGTCCATGAAACTGAGCCATAAGGCCAAACATCGATTAAACATAGATCAGTAAATCCAACAGCTGGACAAAAGCAAACTAAGAACTATAGCAAACAGATTAACACATGAGATACTCATTCAGCACAGGAAAAACCTCAGCTGGAGAACACTTTTGTGTTTCTAGAAGAATGTACCCATTTGGACAGAGACCTTAGAAAGCTATGTAAATTGGAGACGTCTAGTAAATGTGACTCATGAAAAACACTTGTATGAATTATTGGATCATTTTGGTCTCTAAAACTCTATATTCATTCAGCCCCTTGATTCTTGGTTTGCCTTTTTGGATTGACACAGCAAATAGTTATTGTTCTGTTTACAGCTAAGAGTTACTGTATGGTGCAACAGGTTGTCCTCCTGATAATGATTGCTTGCAAATTTCCAAAGCAAATACAAAATGGATCTTTTGACTCATCCATTTTATGGGGAAATACAGTGTGCAATCTAAATTGAGAAAATTAATGTTCTGTTTCAAATAATCTGCATTCTGTTGAAGGGAGTATTATACTATATGCAAAAGAAGAAAAATGCAGATTTGCTCATTTAACTGAAATCAAGCACTTATTCCAGAATTAATTACTTGGAAAGGCTTCATATCTTATTCTGTACTATGCAGTTCTTTCTTTGAAAAAAGAAAATCAACTTTTTTATCATCTATTGTAGTAAAAGAATCTCTGATTTAATAATATCGGAAGGAACACCAATGCAGGCAGCAGACAAGTGATTTAAAACAGATGTGAAATTCCCTCTGTGTAGAAAATTATAGGCACTGGTGATGACATTAGATGCATATGACTAATCACAGTTAATGCTTGCTGTTGCCAATTAGCTTTATTAGCACAAGCAATTTGAGCACAGCATGACATTACTTTAATTACTGTAAGCAGCTTGTTCATTTATTGAGCAGTATGCATTTAGAAAAGGGGTATTCTATCTGCAAATTAATCATAACCCTCTTTGTCATTAGAATTTCAGGAACACTGAGGAAAAAGACTTTACCATGCAAATAGAAAAAATGAGTGATGAAAGTCTGGCAGTAATTTTAGTATTTTACTACTATTCCACTTTTTTATAAAAAGACAAAAGCTATTGTATGATTTCTGTCTGAAAGCTGGACATGAGTGAGACAAAATTGCTACCATTAGAGTTAAGACAAGACATTATGACCATTAGGTGGTAGCAATGCAAAAAAAATCTTGTAAAAGTGTACAGGAAAAATAAGGATTCAGGTATTTAGGACAGAAAAAGCCCAATCCATACTCCAAGCTGCATAAGAAGCTTATTTTCTCCTTTTTAGATCATATGAAGATACATTACAAAGTAAAAATTTGCATATCAGAATACAATCTTCAGAGGGTGGAGGATGCATAATTTCATTAGGAAAATGCAAAAAGAGTCATTGTGCAATTACATTACTCAAAATTGCTGTAGCAGATGAAACAGCTGCATTATAGCTTGTTGCATTTGGCACCACCCCACTGGCTCACAAAAGTATTGCAGAAATGAAAATTGATGCTGTGGAAGCAAAAATTCAAAATAAGATTTTTTTCTTCTTTTTTATTTTCTCCTTTAGAGAAAGACTTTATAAAATCTCAGAAATCTATATTTCTTATTTCAAAAGGTAATAGATTCAAGAAACAGAACATACCTCTCCTATATTTTATGTCTGTAGATATTTTGAAATCAGATCAGGAATCATATTCCTCATGTTTTACAATAACTATTTGCCATCTTTCTTTTAACCTTCCTGTTGCAAATCTTGTTTTGGACAAGATATTCACTGTCCAAAAATGAATTTAGAGAGGTCTTAAAAGAGAGGCCTTATCAGTTGTTGGCTGTTGTGCTGCTGTTACTCTTCTGTTCACCCACAGGTGTTGCAGAAGCAGTACTGCTAGAAGAGGTAAAAAGTCTGTGGCCTGTGCTGTGTGAAGAGGTTGAACTGAGATGTGGATGGAGCTTTGAGCTCCATCTGATCGAAGATGTCCATGCCAGAATAGGGGGGGTGGAGCAGGGTGTTCCTTAAAGGTCCTTTCCAAGCCACTCTGATTCTGTGAGTCAAAGGTTCATTCTACAGTGGTGAGGAGGAACTCCTCGGGACCCACTGTCTCCTTTTGCATGAATGTCAGCCTATTTGGGGTTACAAGTTGCAGGAAATCATGTAAAAAGGAAAGAGGGTTCAGTACTGGTGCCAAGGATTGTTAACTTTTACATCCCAAGATAGTATTTAAAAAGATATTTCTCAATGTGTACCAACAAAATCTTAATTTCCTACTATTTAAAGCATCTGAAGGGGATCTGAATCCAAATCCTTACTTACTCAATACAAAGACAAACCTCTATGACAGGAATATGTCCATGACAGAACAGGCAAAGTTTGAAACATATATGTAGCTAATTGAAAAGCCCCCATGCAAAAGAATAAATTAAAAATTACAGAAAGTGAAATGTATCCAGCAAAAAATGAAAGGTGTAGGGTAAGGGCAGTTTTAAGGGAAGTGCTGCCATACAGCTGAATGGCTTGGAGGGAAGACAAGATCATATAACCTGCACATCATCTGTAGTCAAGGTGCATGGTGAGCTTCATCCCTGACACCCACCCAGAGCTGCCTGCCTGCTAGGGCTGTGTTAAGCACTGAAAGAGGAGGAGCTCCTGTGGCTGGGTTCCCAACGAGCTGTTCTGTGTGCCTGCACTCATCAACATCTCATTATACTCATTGCATGAATGCACCACAGATTTCTGTGTTGTGTTCAAAGGCCAGTCTGGGTAATTATAGTTTATCCCAATTTTCCTTTTTTCACTCAGATATGGTTGTTGGTAGCCTAACAAAGATATACATGAAATAATGTGCTTTTATTCCTGTGCTGCATCACAGTCAATGTCATAGTTGAAAAAACAACACCAGTGAATGCAATTTATAAACAGTATATAAAAGACCCCTAAGGTGGTCAGGTCCAGCTGTTCACCCAGCTAGAACCCCAAATGCGCCTTCACACAATTTTTGGAGATATGTTTCTACCACTTCCCCGGGCAGCTGTGGGTAAAATACTGAAAAACAAAGTTCATTAAGAGGGCATGCTTGTTTTGGCTGTGGTTCAGCAGGGACAAACTGTCTGCACACCTTAGGAACAGAAACACGGGGGGAGCTTTGTGTACCATGACAAGGGAGATGTGGAACCAGGGGTGGGGTGGCACTGAGGTGTTGTGGTCATGCTCTGTTGAAAACAATGCAGCAAAGGGGAACTAAGCCCAAGGAATGATCCCAACAGTAACTGAAATGGAAATACATATTAATTTTCATGATCCTATATATGCTGATTACTAATAACACTATTCCTTATTTGTCTTAAAAATCTACTAAAGAGGGGAAAGTGATTATGAACGGGAGAGTTACTATGGATGTCATTCCAAGGTAACATTTAGGGGAGGAACAGTAATCTTATGTTTTTTTCCTTAAATCTGACTGTAGCATGAGTTTAAATTGCATGAATTATAAATGCTTGATGAGTGTTATAAGGTAAAGCTGCTTGGAGATGCTTCCTAAATAAGGTTGGCTATAGGCTGACAGTTTGGACTTTTTTAGTCCCATCTCAACTACATGTGGAGCTGCAAATAATAAGCATCACAAATTTACAAAAGCATAATAGATTGTGCAAGTGAATACAAAGAGGCTAATTAGAATTCACAGGCAATCAAATAATTATTAAATTTAAAAAATATGAAGGTATCTTAATACAGGGTTAGAACCCTGAATTTAGAGTTTTATTTTTTTGAAATCTATTTAAACATGGCTTAATAAGGAAGTTTGGAGGTTAACACCTCCCCATACTTCATTTGCTGTAAAGGTGAGGCTTATTTCAAAAGAGTTGATTGATGTATGGCTGGAACAAGAGTTGTACACCCCAAGGAGTGTTAATACAGTCTTCAGCCAAGTCCTGAAGCTTTCTGAGCAGTTTCATTGCCAGGGTGGGGTTGCAGAACAGGGAGGGAGAAGTTCAGAGCAAACAAAAGGGAAACAAAAAGGCAAAGGGTGAGAGCTATTTCAGCAAAACTTGATATGGAGAATATCCAATTAATCAGACTGGGCAATAAAGCAGTGTCCAGAAAATTGCAATCAGGCTGCATGGAAGTGCAAAAAACAAATGTAATTCACATTGCTTACAGTGGGATTATTTTGCAAATGAGAGGACTATTTTGCTATTTAGTATTTTCTGAATATTCTATGAATTAGTATTTTGTTTTAAAAATGCCATCTTGAGAAAAGATGAATCTGTTTCTTAATAGCACAGAATGACTCACAAGGCTTCATGGTTGACACCAATTGCATTTTAAAGGTCGTAGTTTACAAAAGTCTAATAAAAAATATTCTAGACAACTCTAAATATTGAAATGTCTTTCAAAGCATTAAAATTTCCCTAAATATCACATACATTTTTTTCAAATAGGAGCTAATGCAGGAATAAAATGCTAATAAAATAAGCAAGCTAACCAAAAATATATAAAAAATGAGTAAATTTCATTTATATAAACCATGAATGTCATTTTCTAACTGTAGGCCACACAGTGAAAACTGACAGAAAAATGTGATGCTCTTTAAAGAAACCAAGAGGAAGATCTCTGTGGTGACAGAAATCATAGAAGAGAAAATTATCTAGCTATTTCTAATAACTGTGGTTCATGTGAGAAAAGAACAGAATTGCCACTTCAAAGGGTAAGTTTTTTCCTTAGCCTTCAAAAATGACAGTTAATACATTTTAAAAGTATTATGCACATAGTATCCATAGGATCTTTGCAATAGAAGAAACCAGCTCTAATACGTGTTGTGCTCTTTTATGCACTATCTTTCAGCGTTTTTTTAATTAGCTGACTTTTTCTTATCTGAGTTACAAATGAAAAAGAAAAAACACATTTTAACAAGTGCAGTTTGAAATTTGAAACCACATTAATGAATGGAAACAATAAAATGAAAATTTCAACTTAATGGTTACAGGTTTTGTTTTATTTAAAAAAACAGTTTTCTTCATGTTGAAGTCTGTAACAGAAAAAAGATTAATCAAAAGTAATATTCTTCAGAATCACTTGGCAAAGGTATTAGTTATTTTTTCATTTTCAGTTTGCTTGCATGCTTTAATTTTGATTAGTGTCTAATAGAAGACCTCGTCTCATTTAGCAGATGGGACAGTGATGCTTCTTCCATTCTGTTCCTCCTCTTCATGCTTTTATTTTTCCCAGTGGGAGCCTGGAATGACCTAATTCAAAACTGAGGCATCTTGGTTTATGTGAGAGGAGCAAAGGAAGAGGGAGTGTCTCATTTTCCCTTGCAGGAAGGTGAAGGGAAGTTCTCCAATCACTCAGATGATGTCTGCTGCTAAATAAGATAAAGAACTTGCTTTGTTTCCCCACAGCACACAGAGAAATCTTGCAACCACTGATGCTTCAAGTTTAGCTCTTAAAATACAAACAGCAAGTTTTTCCCAGCTGTTTGCCTGTGGGACTCTGGATATAATTTTCATGTTAGTACAAAGAACTTGAAAGACTGTAAGCTAACTTGTGACAACATTCTTTCAAATTTGTTACTTCATCTTATTTCTCCACGTTCAACTGAAGTCCAATTTCACCTCAGTCTTGAATTCATCAGTTAGGATAAATGCCTGCTTACAAAACATGCAGGATGTACTTGCACATCACAGTTGACTGCTGTACTGATTCTACTGACAAGGGCCTAGAATAGCTGTGTCCAGCATAAATTTTTGGAAGGAGGCTACGTTTGCATGACCTAAACACATTTTCTGACAAAGTCAGTGAGGAAGTCAGAGCAGACAGTCTATCATCTGCCACACCTATCAGTTCCTAAGAATATTGATATACATTGAACATGTATTGAAGGGACTGGGACCTCTTCTGGCCTCTTGTACACTCCCAGGGGAAGCAGAGAAAGCCTTGATGCTGTGCACACACTGTTCAGCAATAGCTGAAACACTGGTGTGGTTTCAAACATATGAGCTGCAATGAAGGAAATTAAATCTAACCCAACCCAGTACACCTACAGAACAGACTACCTAAAGCTGGTGGAGCTCAAAAGTCCTCCCCTTATAAACAAGTATGGTACTCTCATTTTCCATAAAGTAACTGGAATTGGCGTGTTGTTTTCACTACTGGGAAAGTAAATAGCTTTCCATGTCTGCCCTGCAGGGTATTTACATAAGAAATTGTTGTTCAAGGTGGCATTATATTTGCAAGACAAGAAGCCAGTGTAGTTCAGAATGTGATACATCTCATCCTGAAGCTCACAGTTATCTTGGGATGGATTTGCACTCCAAGTTCCAGTGTTGAAGCAGTCTCTTTAATGGAGCTAAGGTAATTGACCAGCTCAGCTCAGCTGCCTAAAGGTAGGTGGGCAAAATAAGTTTTACTTCTGTTTAAATATTTTTTCTGTAGTCTAGAGAGACATTTGTAAGTGAAAAGACAAATTCATTCCTTCTTATCTTGCCCCAATCCACCTTCCTTCACCTACCTGTTGTTCCTAAGTCAAAATTCCAGACACAACCTTTAAAATTTTCAGTATTTTAAAACCTTCTATTGGCAAAACACTCTTCTTGCCACAGAATACCATCTTGCAACTGAGTTGTCTGTCAAAATGTGTAAGTTTTCAGTATTGGGGCTTTGATTATGAAACATTTCCTGATAAGCTTCACCAGCGTGTATTTACTAACTTGCAAAGACTAGAAAAAGCCATTTTGGTTAGTCAAAAACAGATGGAAAAGCAAAGGTCTGTTTTATGCATGTGTACATATCTTTACCCAATAGGTAAAATTTTAGACCAACCATAATACTTCATTTATTTGTTAACATTTGGGTCATGCCAGACTCTGCACCTACTGATATTAATTCTTTTTGCAATGATATATTAATAACACCCAAGACACATAGAAGAAAAAACAGCTGCAAAAAGAATAAGCATAATTTTTTCCTGTTTTTGTCATGCTGGGAAATCTACATTGATACAAGTGTTCATTACAGAGATTTGTGAAATTTCTGTAGATTTCTAATGAAGAACAGGCAAAACTATTTTCACAGTTTATAATACTTGCTTTTTCAGTGTCAACAAAACTTATTTGATAAATACTTTTAAGTTATTCAAGAAAACTAGTAAGGTACTTGTCTGACAGGCAAATTTCTGATTTTTTTTTTCTGGTTTATTTAATTTGCTTTATTCAGTTATTTAGGGAAAATGTAGCCTGTAAATTTTCAGTAATAATTGAACTGCTGTGCTGAAAGAAGGAAAGAAATAAAGAAAGAGTAAACACACAGAACTAATCTAAAAAACCCCACCCAATTGTTTTACCTCAACATTTGTACATTTAGAGAATTAAATTTTGAGATTAATTATGAACTTGTACTATTTGTAAAAAGAGAAGAAGTATAATCTTTCAGTGAAGACTGGCTTATAAATTCAGGCATTGGTGGCTGAAGTTCTGAAGAATGAACCTTTAATCTGTTCTTAAAGGCTTCTAGGTAATATAGTTGGGTTTTTTTGGGGAGGTTTTTTTTTTTTTTTTAATTAATATAATATCATTGACTAAGATAGTAATAATTTTACTCCGAGTTGCAACATACAAAACTGATCTGGTGGGGGTGACTTGGTAAGTACAAAATTCAATATTTTTGCCTTATACATGTTTACATGTATAAGCAAAAGAAATTTAAAATTAACCACTGGTTCAAATTCTGTAAAAACAATCCCAAAATCTTCTGGTGGCTTTCTTACACTGATAATAAAGAAGTGGAAGTTGATTAAAACACACCCACAGAACAGTACTTCTAAACTTTACAATCCTGCTGAAGTGTTCAGCCAAGTAATGATTTTCTGTACTGGAAAAATAAAATCAATATTTCTTTCCCTCATGTAAAAAAAAATATCCTCAAGTAATTCTTAAGAAACACAGAACAAAGACAACAACCAGAAATAAGGTAACATATTCCTCTGGTAAGCGCTTCACATTTATTCCTTTTTACCCATAAAAAAAGACATTAAAGAATTAAATGGTGTGGGCGGGGAAAATAGAAAGAAGAAAATGCAGGCTTTATCTGGATTTACCTGGTGCTACATAATAAATGTCTGTAGTAATTCCAAAGGTGGCAATCCAAAGGACTCTATGCGATGTTGCTTTTTTCTTTTTTCTTGAATATTTGCAACTATTTGCTAGTAGTTAATAGAAATTTCTAACTTTCATTCAAAACAAATGACTCATTTTTTTCTTTGAAGTAATACTGGAAAAGATTGTGTATAGTAAACATATCTTTTCCTTGGATAGAAGTGGGAGGAAACACTCAATTTGAAGCCTGCAAATTCATGTTTAGCTACCAGCAGCAACAGATAGTTTTGAAAATGGCAAAGAATTGAGATGCTCATATAATGTAGCCGTGCTGATTCACTAGGATAAAGCTCTAACATTGCTCCAATACCTGAGAGATTTTCCCCTTTATAAATACTGCAGAACTCAGAGCATACAGTTTCTGTGCACAAAAGGCCAGGTAGCTCTGCAAACAGCCAGATTAAGCCTCTCCTTGATCAAATATTGTGTCAGGTTCGTCCACATCTAGGATATCCTATGCTTTGTCTTTTGAGAGAATGGGTAGAACAAAATCAATTCCCACATTTGCCTTGCAAACCAGGCCTTTAACTGGGGGCTCGTTACTTTTTTTTTTTTTTAGCTTATTTTCTTTTGTGTGTGTACTGAGGAGACTCCAAGGTAGTTTTATCAGAGTATTCTGGCACCTGTATTAATTACCTCTCTGCACACCAACACACACAGCACGGGGTGGAAACCAGGCAGAATTAGAGATGTGTGTGCACATTCTCACTGCAGTTACAGAGACACGGTGGGATGGCTCACCTGGCTGGAATGCTGCCATGGATGGCTAAGTCCTTTTTAGGATAGACCAGCCAGCAAGGGGAGGTGGTGGAACTGCTCTCTATGTGAGACAGCAACTGGGATGTGTCAAGCTGTGCCTCAGGCTGGGTGAAGAACAAGACAAGAGCTCACAGGTAGAAATTCAGGGACAACGTGGGTGACACTGCTGTGGGTGTTTGCTGCAGGCCACCCTGTCAGGAAGGGGAAGTCAATGAGGAATTCTCCAGTCAGCTGGAAGGAGCCTCACAGTCACAGGCTCTGGTGCTCACAGAGGGTTTCTGCCCTGATCTCTGCTGGGAAAACATCTCACATGGGCACAAGGAGCCACAATGAGGAGGTTCCTGCAGAGCACTGATGGTGATGTTCTGACACAGGTGGTGGAGGAGCCATGGAGGAGAGGTGTGCTCCTGGACCTTGTACTGACAAACAAGGAAGGACTGGCTGGGGAATCATAAAATCATGGAACCATTAAGGCTGGAAATGACCTCCATGTTCACCAAGTCCAACCTTTAACCATGTCAGTGTTGGGGTCAGCCTTGGCTGCAGTGCCATGGAGTACAGGATCTGGCATGGAGGAGGCCAGGCAATGAATAGGATCACAACCCTTGACTTCAGGAGAAATATCTTTGGCCCCCTCAAGGATTTAGCTGGAGGACTCCCATATGTTAGGGATCTAGAAGGTAAGCGTGTCCAAGAGAGCTAGTTAATACTCAAGCATCACTTCCTTCAGCCTCGAGACTGGTGCATCCCTATGAGTAAGAAATCACACAAAGCAGAGCAGGAGACCTGCATGGATGAGCAAAGAGCTTCAGACAAAACCCAAAAGGAAGAAGAAAGTTTATGAAATGCTGAAAAAGGGACAGGCTGTTTGGGAGGAATATAGAAACATTGTCAGAGTATGCACAGATGTGATGAGGAACACTCAGGCCCACTTGGAATTAAACAGGGTAAGGGTGGTCACAGACAGCAAGAAAAGTATTCCACCCAATGTTCTCTAACCTGTTTTCAAATTACACCGTGAGCCTGTAAGATGGAATGGGCTATTTCTTATCATAGCAAAAAAAGACTAACATGGTGCACTTATGGTACAATAATGAAGGCTGTGTATGATCATCCTGCTAACTCTATTTTGTGCTTAACAAAATAAAACCCAATAACACACAAGATACAAAATTGTATTTTGTAGCTGAATATCTATCTTTTAACATTCTGCCTATTCTTTTTGCACTTCAATGAACTTAACATAAAAACCCTTTTGGAAAATATTTGATGTAAGTATTATTCTGTAGCTCCTTTTTGAATTACTGTGAATGCATTCCATGTCTGAAATGCCTACTTGTGAGGCTTTTTGTATTATAAAGTTGCAACATACTTGCTAATGAAGCAGCTGGCACTGTGTCCTGTTAAAAGATAAGAGCCGTGAAAGCACTGACCTGCTTTCCTGTGGCTTCTCACTTTAGTACACATAATTTGGTAAAGCACTTATTGTAATTTAGCTCAGGTTGGAATGGATCTTGAAAAATCATCTCTTGTTTAGCACCCTGACCACTTGACTTTAAAACCTCCATGATGGGGACTCCACTAAGGCCCTGGGACATTGATTGTTTTCACTGTAAAAAATTCCTCTCTTACATCAAAATGAAACCTCTCTGAGTACAGCTTGTGCTCTTTGCTTGCTGTTCTCTCCATGTGTACCAATGTGAACAGAGAGCATTCGTGCTTTTTGTGGCTGACTTTTGGGAACTGGAAAACTGTGATGAGATTCCCTTGAGCCTCCTCTTCTCTGGGGTCAAAAGACCTAACTCCTTAAGTCTTTCCCCACAGAGCAGGTTCTCCAGCTCCTTGATCACCTTTGTGGCCCTCCTTTGAGCCCTCTCCAATGTGTCTTTGTTGGTTTGTTTTTTTTTTTTTTTTTGAATGGTGGATAGCAGGACTGGCCTGACAAGTGCTGACTAGACTGGGATGATCAGGACACTATCTCTGCTAGTTGTGCTCCATGGATGCAGCCTAGGATCCAGTTTGCCTCCCTTGCTGCAGCAACACACTGTTATCTTGTCCACCAGGATTTCCAGGTCCTCCTCACCAAGGCTTCTCCTCAGACAGATGGATTCTAGCCTGTCCTGGTAGCTTTGGTTGTGCCATGCCAGGGGCATAGCCTTGCACTTGTCTTTGTTAAACTACATACTGTTCTTTCTATCCCACTCTTCCAGCCTGTCCAGCTCTCCCTGTAGGGTTTCCCTTCTGACATGTTCAGTGCACACCCAGTTTGGTGCCACCACCAGATTTGGTGAAGGTGCTTTCAATCCCATCATCCAGACCTTTGAGGAGGATGTTAAACAGCATGTGGCCCTATAGGGATTGGGTAGGCAGGAATTCTTCCTGAGATCTTGCAGGACCAGAAACTCCCTTGTGTTTGGTGGGTGTGAGCTGCCCCTGAAGCTGACCAAAGGAGGAGGAAGTCATCGCTGAGTGAGGAATTAAATGGAAAACTATGCCATGAACCAGCCTCCTTCAGGTAAGCATCGGAATTCAGAGTCTGGTAAAGGAGCCTCTGCTCCTTTATCTAACCTTATAAATCCTGAATCAGCTCTTTGAGTTAGAGGGTCTCACTTGGACTCAGAGAGAGTCAGAGAAGCTGAGCTCTAGCATTAGGAGGAGCTGAGAGCCAAACTCAGCTCCTTACAAAACTGTGATATATAAAGCTGTGTTTGCTTCTGAGAGAGGCAGTGCCTCTGACCCTTTGGCTACAAAGGAAATAGCTGAAGCAGTGGCTCTCCTGGAATTTCAGTGAGCCTTCTGCACATATCCCCTTTGCCCAAATAGAAGTGCTCTGGGGATGCATAGGCTGGGAATGGCTGTGGGGTGTGCAATCTTTATTGATCCACTACTATTCATACCAGAAACACTTGAAAATGGGATTTCTTAGAATATTTTGAATTCTCAGTGCTCTTCTTAGATAAACTGTCATCAGGAGAGCCTGTGGCTCTGTCTGACTGCTTTAGGAAATGAAGCTTGTGTCTTTGTGCTGTCGAGAAATCCATGATAGGTTTGAACCTACTGGCTTATCTTATCCAAATTGATCCATTATTTGCCTGTAAGGAAGCAGGAAACAAGACTGTTTTCTTATCATTCCTCACAACATTATTGATGTGAATAGTAACTAACTTCCAGAATTTTTCTCTGAAGTGTTTATTGTGTCGTTTATTTTCTATAGATACACAATTAGTCTAAAAATCACCATGCTTCTTGAATCAAAAATAATTTTAAAAATATAGGAAATTATGTGGTAGTCACAGTTTTGATGCAATGGTATATGTTTGTGAGTAATAGCTCTGGTAGCACACTGAATGATGTAATATAGGAAATTGTTGATTGATATCTGTGTAATTTAGAATAGAAAATCGCCTTTCATTTAGAAGATATCTATAATATTTAGTTCTATTTGATTCTCAGGTGGTAAAATGTGCAGCAGATTCACTCAGTGAAAATTGCCTACATTTCACAGAAATTACAAAATGGGAAGAAAACAAAGCAAAGGGTTGAAGGATGAAGGAAATTACCTCCTTTTATTAATATTTTTTAAGAACAAAACACAACAACCTGTTCTCTGTTCTACCTCAATTAAAGGAGGAAGTAATTCTATACATGTGAGAGAAAGAATAATCATGAGGTTTCTTTAAGAAATAAGAGCAAGCTACTTACAAAATGATAGTTGCATATTGAAGTTCTGTCATCTTCAGATAAATGCAGACAGCATCATCTTCAACTTATCTCTGCTTAGGGAACAATGAGCAGCTGAGATATAAATATTGAGGGCTGGGAAAACAGTTTTGAGCTGAAAGAAAAACTTTAAATAACTTTTCATGTTTGGCAGAACCACCAGACTCATTTACCACAAAAATAGCAATAAGTCTTTAGATCAGTGGAGCAATTCACAGCCTTGATGGCAAATGGAATGGCTCTTTGCTTCTGGATACTCAGATTTCTCAGTGTCCATACTCTGTTAGAAAGAGATCTATGCCTTTCCCACTCAGATTTACCACAGAAAGTCTTGCATTTGTGTTTTCCACATTCAGTTATAATAAATCTCTCTATTCATTGTTTCCAATGCAGAAAAGATAGCAATGCGAGTTACTGGTGTCACTGCATTTTAGTGATCACCTGGTAAATATTGAATAGGATTCAAAATAGACATCTTGAAACTTCTGCAACCAATCTTTTCTAGTTAGCTGGATGATGATACTCCTCCAATAAAGCATTTACTTTCTGCAATGTCATTGTTTCACTGAATTACTCATATATAGGAGACATTTTTTGTGGTAATTTGTCTCCCAAGCCTAGAATTCATTGCAATTGCTCATATAATATTAGAGGTTTTGTATACACATCTGAGAAAGGCCTTAAATAACATGTTTACACTTGATGTTGCCTGGGAAGTAGGAAAAAAACTCACGAATTTTTTTGTGCAGATGGACATCACTGTGGCTGCAGTGGTTTCTAAGATTTGATTTTGATATTCATTGGTGAGTTGGTGAAAACAACCCTATTAGACAACTTCAACACAGAAATAGCAGACATGCTTTTTCCTGCTTCATTCATTATCTCTCAGTAATCTCAACTGTGAAGGAATCAACTGCAGACTCCAGACCCTTTGAAATTATAATGCAAAATCCACTTTTATTCAGTGTTTTTCCGACTATACAAGTTAACCATCCTGTATGACTTTTTTTTTTTGCTAATTAAAATTTAAGTGGTCCATCCTACCTCATAAATTTTATAAAAGAGATATTTTCATCATTAAAGACATGGTAGAATCCTTAGGATTTCCTGTTAGTTCTCAAAATTAAATCTCCAGTGAAAAAATGTAATAATTTTATTTCCCAAGTTCAATGTTTCAATACTGTCATTTATTTAATCCATATTATAATTTCCTTAAAAATTCAAAGCTTTTTGCTCTGGCTGAAAACACTATTCTTCCCTGTTTTTCTTTTAATTGTTTTTGAAAAGCAGTTACAATCACATCTGTAAAATTACATACACATGTTGCTGTGTGAGACAGCCAATCCTGCCTCTCATGTATCAGTTTAGAGACATCAGAGACAGTTTTGTTCTCAGTGCTTATTGTTCCATTGACTTGAGTGAATTTTAGATGAGCTTCATTGTGAGTTTATCTGATGATGGACCTCTGGTGAGGATTAGGCATAACCTAACAGCTACTGCAAATTGCATTTGGCCTTTCCAATTAACCAGACAATAAATAAATCAATGGAGGAATTAGTACACTGAAGGGTCTCCTCAATGAAAACAAGCTGTGCAGTCACAGAGATGGCCATTAATCAAGCTAAGATTGGAAAGGCAGGCTTCAGACTAATGCCCATTTTTTTCCCTCTGAGCAGTGAGATTTAAAATTTCTATGGAATAAAAAAAAGACTAATAGCATTCTTGAAAGATAGAATTGTGGGAATGAGAACATCAATTGTAGGAATGACTGATAAAATTATTTAATTGACACTAACATAAATATAGATTTAGACAAAAAAGTATGATGAGCAAGTGATGGATTAAACTTTTCAGTATCCAAGAAGGCTTTCTTTTGCATCTGACTCTAGTGAAGATGAAGAGATCATTTCATTCTAATTTGACAGGAAAGTGCAAGTACTGTGGATGAAAAGTCAGAATAAAAACTGCAGGCTCAAAAATATTTCAAATACATTTTACAGGAACATAAAAAATAAAATTAGTCCGAGTTCACGGAATTAACACGTATTAATAACATTTCTTGAATGCAAAATTGCACATCTCTTGATGTAACTTCTGTGGTTTTTTTGTTTTTTTTTTTTTTTTTTTAATAACTTAACAAAAAGAAAACATTTTGTGGCACAAAGAAGCTTAATGTTTCAAAAATTACTTAGTGGAAGTTAAAAGCTGAAAGCTAGGGAATTTCAGTCAAAAGTGCACTTTTGATAAGGTAAAGGAAAACATATCACTTTGCATAAATTATACTGCTATTTTTCATACCTATCTAATCTGAATTGTGAGGAACATGCAATAGCTGAGAGGAAACCTTCAGCAAATTATAAAAAATATCAAATAAAATCTACAAAGCTGAGCTTCCCATATAGGTACATCAGCATTTAAGAATTGCATAAAATAAACTTTATTCCAGCAGTTTTTGCTCAGAGACCCAAGGACAAGGCTAGACTGTTATAACCCTACTGCATCTGACAAAGGAGGGTAGGAAATAGAAATACAAGCACAGCTTCTGCTTCTAGCTTGGGTTGTGAATATTATGCTACTTTAAAGGAAAAAAAAAAAAAGTTTGCTTTTAAATTAGTGGATGATAAATGTGTTGTTCAAAAGTTTGCAGAGACTCTTTAGCAGTTTCTGGAAAAGGAGCTGTAAATATAACTTATTCTGTGCAACATCTGTGATGTTTTCTCATTGAAAGAGAAATGAATTTGAGAGACTTGCAGTGAATAAACTAATTTGTTGCAGAGAAAGTACAATTTGGCACGAGGGAAAAATTGAAGTAATATTGGATTCTTTGCTTTGTAATTCAGTTTTGCACATCCCGATGCCAGCTTGTAACCACAACTTAGATAAGCAAACTGGAGAAACTCCTCTGGTTGTAAAGGCACAGGCCAGGGCTGGTCGAGTGACTGGAGAGAGCTAAATCCCTGACTTTTATAAACAACCCGAGAGAAGTGCTGTCTCAGCTACAGAGCTGCAGGAACCACGGACTTCCAGCAGCTCCTCTCACTGATGCTGGAGCAGCGGGCACGGCTCAAAGGGATTTCGGGGGCCGCGAGGGAAGCACGGGGAGCTGCAGGGCTGGGAATCAGAGCAGAGATGTGGGAAATCCTCCCTGTTCCCGAACGCAGCGAGTCTGCTCCGCCTGCAGCACACGCACACACGTGAGTGAAGCTCTCTGAGCAGTGATGTGCAGTCCCTGTCCGTGAGTCTCTCAGCAGAGATGTTCATTCCCTGTCCATGGAAGTCTCTGAGAAGTGATGTGCAGTCCCTGTCCACATCACTGTCCATGAAACTCTCTCAGCAGTGATGTGCATTCCCTGTCCATAGAAGTCTCTCAGCAGTGATGTGCGGTCCCTGTCCCTGAAAGTCTCTCAGCAGGGATGCGCAGCTGCTGTCCCCGGTCCCCGGTCAGCGGAGGCGCGGGCAGGGCAGGTTGATCGCCCGCGCTGCAGCTCCCCGTTCCCGCGTCGTGCTTCCAAGCGCCTCTAATTGGGTTTGTGGCCGTGATTCCTGCCCTTCCCTACCCGGAGCGGCGGCTGGCCGGGGCCGTGTCCCGGGGGAGGCGGGGGAGGCGGTGGGCGGCTCTGCGCGCATAAAGCGCGGCGAGCGCGGCCGTGCGGGGAGAGCCGCCGTGGGACCAGCGCCGCTCCGGCCGTGCCACGGCAGCCCCGCGAGGGACACGCCGCCCAGACCAAGGTACCATCCCCCTGTCCTCGTCCCCGCCGGAATGGGGCTGCCCAGCCCGGCAGCCGCGCTGGGGAGCAGGTTGGCTGCCCCCGCTTCCCTCCCAGCCCCGTGCCCCGGGGCGGGCGGCGCATTCACCCCGCTGCGCTTTCTTGCAGATGCAGAGGTGCACCAGCTTCCTGCTCCTGGCTTTAATCCTTTGTGCCACCCTCTCGGAAACACTCGGGCTGGTTTTCTCAGTAAGTATCTGTGGCTGAGCTAGCGAGGAACCGTGAACATCCCACGGATAGATGCTCTTAGATACAGGATTGTAAAGGATGCAGCACTCAAAACCATTTCGGGCTATAAACAGTCTGCTATTTTTTTTTTTTTTTTTTTTTTTTTCCCCAGCTAAGAGTTTGGAGATTTTAAATGCTAGCTCCCTTGTAAAAAAATACCATGACTAAGAATGTCTAGTTGCTAGACCAAAATGGAATGGGTGTCCCGACTGACTCAGAAAAGACGATGCACATAGGGACTTCTTTTAGGAAGAGGCTGTCATGTAAACCCAAGCAATAGAAAGAAGCACTGCTGTTTGGCAAGGTGGCTATCAGGTGGTAATGTAAATTTCAAGTATAAAGTCGAAATTTCTGCCTCCAATGTGTTATTTGCCGTCATTATTTATGTAGTGTGAAACTGTCAAACCACATGGATGTCAATAGCAACACTATAGACTTAGACAGGGAGGGGTCAAGAACTCACCATGAATATTTACTTCAATATGATTGGCTTTATTTGAAAAATACTTTTTCTTGATTTTGAGCCTTCAGAAGATTCTTTCTGCTAAAAGAATGTCCTTTTGAGTGCAGGTCATGCAATAACATACTTATATTTTTTCTTTAAGGCAAAAGACAAAAGGGGTTGGACTTTGAATAGTGCTGGTTATCTACTTGGGCCACGTAAGTGAGGGTTTTCTTTTTCTATTATTTCAAAATGCAAACATTTTGTTATTCACTTCTCTGAATATAGCAATTTTGTCTAAATCTGCAAGGCTGAAGAAACTCATTTGGGAAAACACTTGTTTAGATGTTTGCTACATGCCTATCATAGAACTGAGTTGTCTTAGACAGCTGTTCTTTTCTAAAGAAGTGTGATGTGAGGGCCTTATGTCCAGAAGCACATCTGCTCACATTTTGTGCTTCTGAACTGTAATTTTCATATGACAAATATGTGACCACCAGAAGAGTGAAAAAATCTTACAGCATCTTAGATGTCAAGGGCAGAATGACAACGTGATATTTGGCATGTCTCCATGTATTTCAGATTTCATCTTTAAATCTTTTTACAAACTTTCACTACTTCAGTTTGTTATACTACTTTTTTTTTTTTTTTTAGAATTAAAGCAAAATGAATTAAAACAGTGTCTTGCAAACTCAAGACTGTTAACAGTTCACTATGTGAAAAATATATATACAGGAGTACTGGTTTACAGATGGAGATAACAAATACAGGTTGTAAGAAAAGTAATGCAGGACTAAGCTGTCTCCAATATTTGTCCTTTTATCATTAATTCTTATGAATGTGGTGAAATTCATCACCAATGTTTCTATATGCTCAGTCTCAGTAACACACAGACAAATACTACACATACTCACTCCTACACTCTTAATTCTTTTTAGCTAGCAATAAGGATACATTAAAAAAGGAAAGAAATTTAATTAATATTAAATATATTAACTGGTTCTGTAAATGTCTAGAAGTGTATTTGCCCAAAGCAGATCTAAGCAAATTGGGAAAGATACTGTGGGGAAATGTGCTTGTCAAAGTCTTATACTTTCTATCTAAGCCTGGAAAGGAATCATCCTTTCTTGCAGGTCATATTGATCAGCTTTTACTGATAAAGGAAATGCCTGTTGCAAGGGGGAGAGAAGAGGCACCAGGGGCATTTAAGAGTTTCTGAAGGTTATTCATGTACACTATCTGCAGTTTTCTTTTAAGCATACTCACCAGCAATACTCTCTTAGAGAGGAAAGACTAGTAAGAACAACTTCCCAGTTTACAGGCAGATATACCCTTACATTTTTTCTTTACAATTTCTGAATCCAGCAATAGCTTCAGCAAATATGTAGCACAGGATTGGGTCTGTGATTTAGATAAATCACAGGCACAAATTTGGAATAAAGGTTATTGTTTTTAATGACACATTAGCTTCTTGTAATTTTGTACATCAAAGCTGCCCATTGTGATATTTTCATGGAAATCTATGAAAAGCAAGCAATATAGGAAAGGTTGTTACTAAGTCAATTAACTTCTCTGATTTTTAATTTATTTATCAGATGCAGTAGATAACCACAGATCTTTTAATGACAAGCATGGTTTCACTGGTAAACGTGAAATACCACCTGATGAGGATATTAAAGCAGGTAATGAAAATCTGGAAACCAGCATTTTAAATTTGTTTTTTGTATTAAGTAATTTATTTGCTTTTGAACTCACTACTTGGATACAAAACTATTTCTGCATTTCAACAGAAATCCTAATAAACATATGAAAGGAAGAAAAAATAAATTTGGCCATTCAGTGTGATGTTTCTATGGTCATGGATTACAACATCTAAATTTTTAGAAAAATGTATCATAATTTTGTTGCTTTAAATATGTAATAGACCATATTGCTTTGAAGAAACTTTGGGTTTTTTCTCTTTTCATATGTTCAAATAAGTATTTCAAATGTCACTCTAGCCACTCCAGAGTTAATTGGTTTTGGCAGAGAAGACAGTCCATAAAGGCTGTCAGTAATGAAGGCTATAGAAAATACAGAGTCTCAGTATTTCCTATGATTAAGCAAGGTGGATTATCTTCCTTAAAAGGTTCAGAACCTGGTCACAAGTGAGGTCAAAATGCTTAGTTGTTGCATGTGTCAGAATTTAGTAAATGGTAATGAACAGGGTGCAGCCTTGTCCTGGATTTGTCATCCAAAGCTGGGCCCCTAAAATATGTGTCTGGACTCCCTTTATGAAGAGAAACTGCCAATTTTTAGGTTTTGTTTTGAACACCTATTTCAGGATAAGGTGCAGAAACTTCTAGAAAAACCTGTTTTATCTCCTGAGGAGAAACTAAACCTGCTGCAGACATCTAGATTGAGTTGGGATGAATCTCATCCTTAGGCTGATAAAAGTGACCACAGTACATTTATCACTGCACTAATGGGAGCAAAACAAAGGGTTTGGAGCCTATTTTAAATACACCCAGTACAGCACAAATGTAGTTAACACTAAATAAGTTCATAAATAAAGCATGTGCTTAATTACAATCTTACACATACATACTTCTAGAAGACAAGAGAAACATTAATAAATTTCTGAATTGTTAACACTCTCTGAAGGACTGTCAGTTCAGTCCTGGTGCACAGTTACAGAGTGGGGGTTTGTGATGGTATTTTTTTGTGCTGTGTTTTGGTTTGTTTGATGGTTTTTAAGGGAAAAACCAACTCTGCTGTCTCAAATACTGGTTAAAATTATAAATTTAGTCAAAAACAATGTAAAAGTTCTTGCAAAGGACTGTGCTCTCCTTGAAGGAATGCTGCAAAATTCATAAGCTCTCCAGATAACCTAGAAAAATTTGTAAGCTGTATTAGGGACTGAAAATTAGGTCCAGGAAAAAAAAGCCACTACAAAACTACAAGTATTTCTGAGCATGATCAGTCAAATCCTCGAGTTACAAGGTCATAATAGCTTGCTTACTGAAATCTGCAAGTTATCCACTGTGCAGAATTAAGGTCAGTAGCAGAGCAATGCATAAGTACAATATTTCCTAGTCACTGAGGAATAATATTTATCCAATAAATATCACATGGAAAATAAAATTTGGGTAAAAATGTAACTAATACAATAATAAAAAAATCCATAACAGGTTAGGTGGATAAAAAGGTTAAGGAAAAATTAAAATAAAAGAGTATTATTAATGCAAATAATAATAACATTTTTGTGGGATTCAAAGACTGGTAGTCAAGATTTTTAGGTGCAAGCCCATTAAATGCATTCTAAAATGCTTATTCTCCATGTACCAGAAGCATTTGTGTCCCTTGCAACCCTCACCAATGTTTTAAATCTGTGCTACAGAGCTCAGTCTACCTTCTGACCCATCTGATAATGTTTCCAGTGATGTAATAATGGACTGTTGCTTCTGGTATCCATATCTCTGTGCAGAGGATTAAAAATCTTGGGAAAATTATTACCATTTGTTCTTAATAGAGAGGAGTTTTCCATCTTCCTAAAAATAGCAAGGTGTCTTTCTCCAACTCCCTGCTGGTTTTTTGTATCTCTCATTTACAGATGTATGCAGAAAGCATCTTCTTCAAAAGTGCAATAACAAGCACCCATTAGGCAATTAAAATAGCATCAAAAAGCTATTTTCACAAGCTTGAAGATAAGTGTACTGGATTAGATACCTATGTAAAAACACAGCTTTCTGGACTTTTAGAAAAACATGCAGGCCTAGTTTTTGTGCTACAAATCACTTCTAGATCATTTCAAAGGCTTACTTGGAACAAAGTCAGGTTACATGAATGAACTTTTAATTGTCCTGTAAAGCTGATGAATTTTTTTGCTTAATTTTAAATTTATCCTATCCCTGCAGTCTCAGATGGACACAAGGGAGAGAGTTGGAATAGATTTCACAAGGCCTAGAGACCACAACCATGAAGGTGTCAAAGCAGCTGCTGTGCAGCAATGGCACAGAAAGCTGACTGATTTTGATTCTGAGAATTGCAGTTACCTACCTTATGGGGGCTTTGCCTGTCCATGAAATGAGGTTTTCTATCAAGGATTTTAAGGAAAAAGGAATTTCAGATAGTTTTGAAAGGTTTTTTTTCCTCCCCAGTGTCATTAGGATACTGCTGGGAACCAGGGAAAAAGCAGCCTTGGAGCCTTGGGTTTCTCAGGCTGCTCAAGGACAAGAAATTATAACAATGATTAAACACCTACTGGAGATGTGATGTTTTGCAGAAAGCATGTTTTCAAAGAAGGGTTGCCTTCTTGGACCAATGAGCCTTTTCTATTCTGTATTGCAGGAACTACCCTATATAAGTGTAGTGTTTCTTTAAATAAAGCTCTCTTTTTCTTCTCCATTACACGAAGAACTGTTGCATTATCCTTTTGGCTGCTTTTCTATACCTTCAAATGCAACACCCCAGAGTACTCATAAACTTAGGCACAATATTTCATGCAATGTGTCTTTGAACCATGTTATCCCTGAGTAACAACCAGCTTGTTTTGCAGGGAACCTTGGAAGGCCCGTGGCTGATGAAAACATTGTGCGCACAATAATTGAATTTTTGACTTACTTGCACCTGAAAGGTTAGTGAATACCTCTTAATTTTACACATTTTCTGGTAGGAAATTTACTGAGGAGGCAAGCTCATCCCTTAATGCACACATCTGCTGCAGATTTGGGTGTGCTAGACCTGGCATCACTCACACACACAGAGTGCAGGTGGTCCTGAAAAATCCCAGCTCAGTGGAGACCTGATATGGCAGAGTTCTGATGCCATTCCATCCCTTGTTAGTGACTAAGGACAAACATCTCCCTTTTTGCACGTATTCTACAATAAAGTTGCATGATAAAATTGCAACAACACTGAGCTGAATGTTGGCAAACAGCTCAGAGTGAAAACTGTACAGCCTCACAGTTGTGACAGGAATTGTAATGCTGAGCTTACAGCTGTTTCTGTAAGAATGATAACTTCACTGTGGAATTCAGGGAAGAATAAATTTATCTGCTGCTGTGTTTTCATTAGTTTTGCTTTTAAAAAAACCCAAACCCCAAGATGTTCAGCTTTTAAAAACCTCTTCAGCTCTTCTAAAACTGTCTACACAATGTATAAAACCATAATACATAGTTACAAAAAAAACCCAGCAGGTAGAAAAAATTATTCTACTGCAAACATTTGAGGGTTTTTTTCTGTCTCAAGAACTAGACAATTCAATAAATCAGTAACTTCTATATTCTTACTTTTGTATACAACAGATTAGAAGCCGCTTTTTGACAAGTGTATGCTGTAGAACTATGTGTGCATTTGTGTTTTAATTTCATTATTAAAAGAGGCTTTCAACAGATGGGTTCATTTTCTGCATACCTGGGATGCTTTTTACTCATTGTTTTCCAAGTTATTTGTATCCACCCAAGGAAAATAATTCTCATTACTGAAAATGTGAGTCCAGTGTTTATTGAATTGAATTTGCATTTGAAAACAAAACCTCTTTATAGCTAGTCCTAAGGGCCTGAAATAATTCAAATACATATTTAAAGTAGGTTATTAGCATATATATTTACTGTGGAAAAAGTAGTAGTTTATTTGTTTTACCATTGTGAAGAAAGAGTCCAGAACACTCCCTTACTCTGCTGTATGAGTCTAGGAAATAAAATCAATAGTTGGACACAGCAAAAAGGGTGTAAAACAAATTAAACTCAAGCACACACCCTCTGCATAGGCTAAAAGCTGCTAAATTAGACAAGAAAATAAGAAGCATCTCACATAACTACAAATTTCTTCTTCCCTGGAGCAAATGAGCTAAAAAGGCCCCTTTCTTAGGATGGTGATGACTAACAGTTGTTTTTTTATTCAGAAAAGGTGGTGGTATTATCATGTCCTCATGAGAAACAAAAAATGAATCTCCAGGTCTGGCTTTTTCCAGTCATAGCTCTTGTATTGTCAGGTTGTAACAGACACAGAATGTTATCATATATCACCTCTTAACAATATTTATTGGAAAGGTTTAGTACAAACTCTTACACAAACACAGAACTGTAAATTAAGCAGGTGAAAACCATATCTTTTCATGACAGAAAAATACCTTTGCTTAAATGAAACCCTACTTGATTAAATACATTGGTTTAGATATGTTCCTTGGTGGGGAAGGGGGGAAAACCCCACTCATGGGGTTCAGATTCAGGCACTGGTTATTCAGATTAGATATACATTTTAATCTGCAAGAAAAAGACAGTATTTTTACTGCTAAGAAGTACCTTGGTAATAACTAAAAGTGGCCTTTTTCTCTTTTCTCTTGGAAATTATTCCCTGCAGCTTTAAGTGCTTCTCATAAAGAGCAACAAGTAGGATGGCAGCTGTAACTAGATAATATTAAGTCTAATGAGATGCTGGGATCCAGCAATATCAATTGGCATAATGAAATTAATGTAATTGTTGTTCTGTCACTGCTGTTTCTAAAATGTTGAAATTGTATCAGGATGATATTATTGACATTCGAAAGAAAAATCCCAAATATTTTATAAATTAAAATAAGAAAAGTTCAAAGATTTGTCTCTTCTAGTTGAGAAAAGTATTAGAAAAATTATATTACTGAAACAGGATTTCATTACTTCATTTCTAAGATAAATATACATACTTACATATGTGTTAATTATCTCTTTTTTCCCTATTTTGCAGAGGTGGGAGCACTTGACAAGCTACCTACACCAGAGGAAATGAACCAGTCTTGAAGAATCCATTTTTATTTTGTTGCAGTGTAGATTTAGACTGAATTCTAAACAAAAGACCAAAATGACCTGAAGTTAAGAAGTATGGTTTGCATTTATCTGATAAACGATAAACAGCATTCTGCCCTCTGGTTGGTTTGTTGGATTATTTTTTTGCTTTTCTTTTTTTTTTTTTTTCCTCCTTCCCTCTCCTGCAGTGTGACAGTGTATAGTTTTGCTTTGGCAAAATTTTTCTGTAGGTCAATGATAAAATAAAAATAAAGAGCAACTAAGTTGTTTCATTTTAAAATTATGTACATACCAGCACACAATGCATCATATACAAAGCCTGGGGTAAATTGTAACATTATACTGCATCTATACCCTGCAATATTAGAGCAAAATAAAACATATACAATATATACTGGCTACTTTAAATAAATAACAGTGACCTCAGAGTGCTCATGCAGAATCATTTTAAGTCACACATCTCTCTATACTTCTGTGCTTCAAGGAAACATTACTTTACATTAACATGAACATTCATGTTGTCATAGATATGAAATAAACTCCTGTTCAAAATAAATTTTATATTATTCACCTGTACTACACCAGCCCACTGGCTAGAGCATACCTTCATGCAATGTAAATGTAAGAGCTCTGTGCAGGTTTACACAAATCTTAGGTGTAGGATTCCATGTCATTGAGAACACTGGGGCTGTGCTCCTTAATGAAGAAAAGCTCTTGGCTGCTGCCAGATTAAAAACACACTTCATGAGATGCTTTATTCTAGCAAAGCACTTGGGTCCATGTTTAATCCATGCAAAACAGCTTTGATGTGCTGGACCAGGATGCTGGGCCTGCACACAATAAATGTCAGATCAAGACTGAAGAAAGGTTTGAGAGGATACAGAACCTTAGGAAGGTTTTTCATATTCAGATGACTTTCAGCCTCTGCACAGTGCAATGAAATATCATCCTTTCAAAATGCTGACATGCACAGACTGACAGAAATTTTGCAGACCTTTATTATCTAATCTTTTTCACTTGTAGCATAGCAAAATTCTAAAAGCCAAGCCACTAGTGTGTGCTTTGTACCCACACAGCTATCCCACCTTGTCATTCTGTGCTTCCCCTGTGATAATCACTCAGCCTTTGATCTACTGTTCGATGTTTCCACTTTCCAAAGTGTGAAAATACAGTTTACATCAGATTCAGTGAGCTTCTGAGCAAACCCTTCACACTATGTTTTACTGGATTTCTTCTGGGTTTTTAAGAGTAATGAAAAAAAGTATGAACTGCTAATATACATGCTGCTAGTTCAACATTATTTAGCAAATTTATGGGCTTCCCAAAATGTGAAAAAAAGAATAGAGTGAAATTTAACCTCTGTGCATCAGTATAGCTCAGTATGTCCAAACTCTCATTTCCATTAGTGATGCCCACACTTCTCACACAACCTTGAAGTAGGGCTCACTAAAATTAAGAGGTTTTCTTTTCATTGACTTCCATGGACTTTGGTTCATTGACTGTTAAAACCCAGGATCTATTTGAAGAGCTCAGTAGCAAACCATCTCTGGCAAAGCAGCTGAATCTATAATCAAATTAAAGGATCATTTTAGCATCGAGTTTCTTTCCTTTTCAAAAATGATAAGAAATTAGAAATATTAGGATAGAATTAGAAAAAGTTATTACTTTGATCCAATTAGCTTACCTTCAGCTCCTTAGAGTCGTCCTGTTAGAATGGTTATTCAAAATTCTGAAATTTGAGATTATTTGAAATAATGGAAAACTCATAGGATCAGGAAGATTTACAGCACTGTCTAAACAGGGAAGCTCACAAGGTTTTACATTGTGCTGCACTGTTACATGCATATCTTATAGAAACCAAATTATTGTAAACTAATCACCAAAAGCAGTCCACATGCTTTCATTTAATAATTTCTGCATTCAAACACATATTGATAATATTCTGAAATAGGGACAGGTAAAATTTTCAGCTTGTTTCTTCACCCTTGTAATGTCTCTTGTCTTTGCAAATATGAAGGGAGGAAACCACAGTAAGGGGCCTTTCTTCTGGATCAATTTTGCAATTTCAGTAACATTACTATTTTATTAACACTCATTTTATTTAAAGTATGCTTAAATCACTTCATCTCAAGTGTAAGTTCTTCAAATATTTGGAATAACATCTTCATAGTCAACCTCTTGGACAAACACTTGATAAAAATGTCCAGTGTCCTTTATTCCACAATTTAAAAAAAAAAGTTTTAATGGGGCAATTGGACAATAAAAGAATGTGACATTTCAGTAGAAAATAATAATAATATTAAAAAAATTCCCCTTTTCTATCCTATTGTGTCATTTATTGCTTATTTGCATATATTCTATTCCACTGTTGTCTAGGTTTCACTCAAACCTATATTTACACTACAGACAAAAGCCAAAAAAACCCAAAAGAGTAAACATTTCTTGCAATGTTGGCCAGTGATATGAAATTACCCTTCATGCAAATTGGACTCTGACAATGAACAGAAGGCTTGCATGATGCTGAATGACTGGACAATAAAATGGAAGATGAGATTAAATGCTGATGCAAGCAAATTATGTACGCAGAGGAAAACAACTCTAATTTTACATACGCATACTGATGCTCCAAATTATGTCAAGAAATATAACTCAGACCCATTGCACACAGCCCTCTAAAAAGGCTTTTTTTAACGTCAACAGTGGATAGAAAGGCAAAGGGAATATTAGGAATTACAATGAAAATATACCATTCCCAATTTTGATACCAACAGCAGTTCTGGGCAGTTCATTGCAGAGAAAAAATCATTGTCAGGTCAGAAAAGCCATAGGGAAAAGTGACAAATATTCTTACAGTAATTTTCATACACAGAAAAACTAAAGAGGTAGGAGATGAGAATCTTAAATGTTGTTTTAAAAGTGCTTTTTCCTGTAACCCAATATATAATTTTTAATTGCCAAATGATGACAAACTTCTCAAGTAACACTTTTAAACTCCACACCCAGAAAAACCCAGAGGCCTTTTCCATACAGCTCCTGATGAAGTTGTGGCACAAAACTGTGGAAGCCATAGGTTCTGAGACAGCTATATTCATGGAAGAAAAGTCCTTCAAGGTCCAAATGTTCAATTAAATTTTTTTCAGACCAAATTAGGGACGTGAGAGCACAGAGCTATAAAACAACCCTTAGAATTTGATCCAGGGATTAATTAAACAGATCTTCAGCTGTGCAGCATTTGATGCCAGTTTACAACAGAAACTTGGAAATCGTATATTTGGCAAAAAATTCTGGAGATATACTGAATTCTGAGCACTACTTATAACAAAAATACCCCTGTAATTTCATACTGTGTTTCGCCTACCTGCCAGGTAGTCTCATTAAATCTTGTTTAAATGCAAATCAGTTGTGCATAAAAGGGGGAACTTCTGGTGGCACAGCTGGCACAGAAGAGTCTATGCAGATTAGGAAGTCATTAGGGAGCTGACAGGATACATGGATTTTCCCACCTGTCTACTCAAGTAAAGGTCAGACTGCAACATTAGCACAGAAAAATTAGATAGGACTCAGAGTACTGAGGATGTCTGGGGGGCTTGATGTTGGGGCTGGCAGAATCCTGCTCCCAGGTTTAATGTTACCAGGTTCAAACCACAGCTCCTTTTGCCTGAGGTCAAAGAGAAGCTTGGTGTGAGTCCATTTACAAAAGATCCTGGCATATTGCTGTGAGCTCTTTTGTATTTCCAAAGAGATGGGGGGATATGATATGAGATAGCATGTGAAGAAAAGCATTAATAACTCCCCCCAAAAGTGGCAAAAGTATTTTAAAATTATTTCAGGATATGTGACACAAAATGGAAGCAAGTTAGACAAGTATTTTGCAGTTTGTCCAGAATGCAGATTACCTCAGGGGTTTTCTAAATTCAAAAGAGTTAAAGTTTAGACTAAAGTGTTATCATTGTTGTAGAACAATTTTTCACCAATTCACAGAGTACATTAACAGTGAAGTACTTCTGTCATTATTTTTTGTTCCATCACTTAATTTTAAATAAATGCAAATAATAATTCTGATACCTGATTGTATGAGGATTGAGTATGATCCAGCCACAGAAAAACTGCACCTCACTGATCCATTTACTACTTAGATTCAGTAACTGGGTAAACAAATATCAAGTTGTGAAGATTTTTATTACCTCAGAGCATTTGTCAATGCATGTGCCACACTCAGAACATCCCAGAGATGAGCTGTGAAAAGCAGGAGCTCAACCAAAGATGAGAATTAGTTTGTCACCTTGCTTGTAAAGGAGCAAAAACTTTGTCAAAAGACTTATTCCCTAAAACTTTATCAAATTCCCTTGAGATTCTACTTATGCATTTCTAATTTAATTGATCTCCACAGACTTTTTTTTCTAATAAGTATATATAAATCATACAGCCTTTCTGAGTGTTAGGAGACATGAGGCTCATAAAAATGTCTGCCTGAGGAGAAATTCCAAAATACCTGTTACCATTCAAATTGGATTTTTTTTTACGGTTTTTAAAATAAATGTTGTCTATGTATCACTTATCAACACATATATAAATAATTCAGAATTAAAATTGATAACATAAATAATGTTATAATTAATTCAGAATCAATAATTTCCCCTTCAAAATGTTCATGAGATACTGCATTTCCTTGAAATTATTCTATTTCATTAAAAATCATTCTATTGGAAAATATTTGATCAGATTTATGCATGTTATGGCCATTATTTACATTTATCAATATTAAAGGTAGTGTTTCTTTGCAAAATCTAAAACCTGATGCTTCAATTATTTACATCAATTCAAGTTCCTGTGTCACATCTTTAGGAGTATTCTTTGCTTACTATTTATTCAGGTAACAGTGTAGGGGAATCACACCATGCTTCCCTAAGATCTTTCAGTAATTTGATATTACCTGAATCTTCTTCTTCTTCAATTTCTGATCTAAAAGATGATTTAGGAATCATGAGTTCTGATACATTTCATATCTATCATTCTCTACAGCAATTAAATTCCTACTTAAAAAATTCTCTAAAGGTTTCTGTGAGAATTTGATATAACTTTTCTGCAATTCAGAATTTGAGGACACTTGTATTGAGTGACTGCTTCTAGGGTTCTCCAGGGGCACTATGGGCTCTGGAAATGAAGAGGGCAGCTCTGAAAAATGAAGATTTGAATCTGCTCCCTGCTAGCAGAGCCTGGGTTCTGGCTCTGAATCCAGAGCAACATTTTAAATGAGACATTTGGATTTCCTTCTTCAAATCAAGCAGAATGATCCCAGGCCCTAAGGCTTAGAGAACCAGTAGAAGCAGATAGGAAAAACAACCATGTTTTTACAGCTGAATGCTACATTTTTGCACTTTTTAAAACTCAGTTTTGCAAATTATGTCTGCATGGCTTTCCTGCTGATTACCCATTTAGCCACTGTTTCAAAATAAAACTCATCAAACACAACATATAAGGGCTAAATCCTGACCTATGAAACTAACTGCAGTGGCACTGTTGACCTTGAAAGTAAGTTTATTTATATCATTTAAGGTTCTACTTTATCCAGTGCAGCAATGTTATTAAAAATTTAATTTTAACAAATCTCAGATCTTACATAAAAAAATAAAATTTCAGAAATAAAACTATAGCCACCCTTATTCCATCAACAATATTCCTCCCTTCCACCTGCTGCAAAGCATGTTGTTCATTAACTCCTACTGTCACTTTGGGCTATCAGAACCATCTACTGATTCAAGCCATTACATAAATTATACTCTCTCTCTGTATTATCTAGAAAGATCCCCAAATCTGTGAAATTTTAATTAATTTTACGTAGTTCAAACTGTATAACAATCCGCCCCCCAATTTACATTTTTCTTTGCTGTCTAGTCCATTTTTGTTTGAATTCCTTTTGCAGTGCACATTAGAGACAGTATTTTATTGTACACCAGAGCCCTCAAACATCTGCTTAATTAGACATAATAATTTTGCAATGCCAATAATTATTTTGATATTCTTCTCCCCATTCTAGCTATGTTTTAGCATAAAACATAGTAACTACCAAAAGTCAATATTTATGACTGAGTTGATAAGCCAGATATTGTTGACTGGATAAAGGGAAGAAGATAGAACTTGTTTTTTTCCTTCTATCATATGTAGCAGTTATTAAGCATAAGCATTATTCTTCACCTCAACCAGACAGAAAGGAGGCTTTCCTTTGTGGGGGAAAAAAAACCTAATATTTTTACCACACTACCTTTTGTGAATTCATAGTGGAGTCACATCTCAAATTGACAGACTTGGGATACATTCTTCAGAAGAATTAAAGCAATAAAGCATTTCAATCCTAAGAATGACTTGAGGAATTTTAATTTTTTTAGTGTTATTTTGAGACTCAGAAACATACTTGGCTGGATCTATTACACTAGGAAGTATTGAATTACCAACATGATTTGAAATTTTAATTATTTATATGCAATATGAACCATTATTAAAGAAGAACTTAAGTGCTCTTATAAATCCAACTTTATACACATCTTAATCTTAGGATGCTGAAATAAATCCCCTCTACAGGTGAAAGCATGGGGAACACTATTAAATTGCTACCAAGGTTTTATCTGTGTTACTATTGGTTTACCTATTTCTCAGCAAAAATGTGATGTTATCCAGCAAATAAAATGAACTCACCAACATCTCAAGGCCAAGAACCTGCCAGGGAAGTGCCAAGGCAAGTCCATGGTGGCACAGCTGCAGGTCCTGGGCCATTCCATACAGGACCCCTGCACACCTGACAGCAGACTGGAAGAAGTACAGTATACAGCAGGAAGGATCTTCCTTTAGAAGAAGGAAGGTATGAATAAAAAGAAGCACAAGGAATATACATGTATGCTCTGAAAAGAGCCAGGAAACCCTCCATGCACAATCTTTCTTCATTTCCTGGTGTTATGGCACTTCCCTTCTGAGCTCCCTGCTGCCATTTGCCAGCAATATCACAACCAGAGGGACAGCTACACTATATTCCTGGGCTCATTTTCTGTTCACTTGTGCCTTTTCTACCAAGCACTTATTTTGTTGACCATGAACATGGGAGTAATTTTTCCCTTTGCTGTTACTAAACCAGTACATTTCAGGACAGTTACTATGCCCTGCCTCACAACCCTTTTGGACTTTTTTCCTAAAGGTAAAAAACACCACAATTTGCTAAACTTGGAGAAAACATGGAAAGGGTTCCTAGAAGAAAAGTTTCAGATATTTGGAGGATCAAGGTTTACAGTTTTCTTTGTTTTGGTTTTTTTCTTTTCTTTGATTTAAAATATTATGTAGAACATGTTGGGGCTGTTTGGATGCTAAATGCTTTAGTTCTCTAGTTTTTGTGCATGCAGGTGACAGCACAGATAAAGCAGAGAGGGCTGACAATTTAGAAGGCTGCAGTGCACTCCAGCACTATTCTTCTGAGTGTAATAGATGGCATAAATAGCCACAAGGTGGTAATAGTGCTCCTCATGGCAAAGCTCAGGCGTGTTTAGCAGAGCAGGGTTAACTCTACAGAGATGTCTGATTTGCCAAGAATGATAATTGCAAAGAACAGTTGTGCCTTTGGAAATGAGGAAGTGAAAACTTCTAGCAGAACACTGTGTGCTGGCTAAGAGAGAAATGCCCTGGCTCAGTGATACACACTGACAGTAAACTGATTTTAAAAATGCTCTTGTAGTAGCTCGACAAACATTAAGAACACCATGGGAGTAAAGTCAGGTGATAAAATCCATGATAGTCGTGCAGTGGCTGTCTGGGTAAATTGCCAAGGTTTTAGTGATAAATAATGGGGAAAAAAACATTCATAAATTTTGCATTAGAAATAAGTAAACTTATTGCTCTTCTGATTTGAGCTGAGGTATGGTTAGTTTTCTTCCCAGTGGCTAATATGAGGCTGTGTCTTTTATTCCTGCTGAACACAGGGTTCATAATGTAGAGCTGTTTTTGTTATTGCTGAACAGAGCTTACACATTTCAGTGCTTAAAAGCACAAGAAGAAAAATCCAATATATATAAAATATGTATTTATTTATTTATATACATTTGTTTTGTGTGAGGCAAACCTATTGATTCAGAGAGTAATGAATTTGGATACTTGGGCTTGTAGACAGTGTATCAGTCCCAGGCATAAACCAATTGTCTGATCATTCACATAACTCAACAGAAATATTGCTGATTTAGAACCCTGTTCTAAAACATAGCATGTCTGTGGACTCCAAGGAATACCTTGGTGTTAAAGTTGCATGAAAAAAAAATTCCAAATGATGGATGTGTGCAATATTCATGCAGAATAAAGACTATGATACATGCAAAGTAACACTTCAATTTCTAATCACACAGCTCAACAATGATTATGTAGTCAAGCAATTTCATTACAAGGTTTTACTTACTCTAAGATGATACTTGAAGAGCATTTTTGCAATGCAATTTAAAATTTATTTCACATCATTTCACAAAGGATCTGTAATTCTTCTTGTGTTCCACTTAAGCCCTGCTAGCTCTTGCAGACTTTACACACAGTGTTCTACACAGTCTGGAACAGAAGGAAAGTTGGAAAGTTATGAATTTAAATTTTACTATCACTTTGGAGTCCAGACTTTTAAATCATCCCATGTAAATTCAAGGCATCATTTCCACTGAAAGTTTTAGGCCTTTTATCCTTTAATTTAAAATAAAGAAGAAGGATTGCATCAATTGCTGTGCTGTTTAGATCACTGAATCATGTGAGTAATGGTTCACCCATCTTCTGGCTGTCTAACCCATGGTTAGTGAATGCTCCTCATGCCCCCTTCACCAAAAGCACTCAACTCATAAACGGCTGCCCATTCCTAAGGGAGCTCCTTCAGTCTGAAGAAGCAAACTTTGTGATAATGTGACTTCTATGCTTGTCATCTCTGCAGAAAGTATCAAGTTACCAGAAAAAAAGAAGCAAATCACACTACCGTGACCCACAGCAATTTTCTTTTGTCTTGGCAAAGAGATTCTCATTTAAGCATATAACAGCACAATAAAGCTTTCTTTTTTCTCCTCATCTCCTTAAAAAGACATTACACATGCTGTTTCTCTTCAATCATATATTTTTTAAAAGTTTCAATTATAATTTTGTAACATTTTTTTTTCTCTTGTGACTTAATTGACCCATTTAAAGACCTTGGTTTTAGCCACTCCAAGGTGTACAATATCTCTTTCTGTAAAAGAGGTAACAGTGCCTTCAAGCCTGTAAACAGGGAGAAACCAGGTTACCTGTGGGGTGTCCAACACCTGAATCTGAACTCTGTGACCAGTTCTCAGAACAAGGACCTCTCATTCTCATGAGAGTTGCAGCAAGAATTAATGACTTTTATGTCTTTTAAGGCAGAGTCAGACATTAGTGCTGAGCATGCACAGCATGGAATTTACTTTCAGGGATGGTACAAAACAAAAACTTCTTAGTCCACCAAGTTCAGTCCTTTGCTTTTAGTAATTGAGCTTGCATAATCCCTTTGCTTGTTAATGACAGAGCTACCCACATGTTGAGAACTAAAATAAAGTTTAGCTTAAGTAAGTTTTAAGTAGACTGAACAGATTTATAATACTGTGTGTGATTTAGTACGTTCTTTGCTTAACTTTACTGACTCAGCAGGAGTGGTGGGGTTTGCTGAAACCTTAGGCTTCAAGCTGTGAGCTCACACCCAGATATGTTTCCAGCTGGAATAGAGTTAATTTTCTAACTAATTTTCCCACTATCTGGTACAGGGCTGTGTTCTGTCTTTAGTATGAGAAGGAAATTGGCAACACACTTACATTTTGGTGGTTGCTAAGTCCTGTTTATCTTGAGTCCAGGGCTGTTTTGGTTTCCCATGTTCTACCAGCAAGCAGGTGCACCAGAAGCACAATAAGAAGATAAGGAAGCTGTAACCACCAGCAGGAGCTGCAGCTTGACAAGACAAGAACAAGGCACAACCTGCCTGAATGGACAGAGAGAAAAAAACCAAAAACAATGAGGTGCTAAAAGACTTCAGACCAAGAATTATCATTCCACCAAGAGGTACATGCAAAGTGCTTGAAGGTCGGGGGGGGGTACATGAATTAAAAGAGTATAATTGCCTTAATTATTTCTTTGTTCTGAATCCCTCTGCAGAGACACCCAACTCGAGCTGACCTGCTGCTGTACCACACTGTTAAATTATTTATTTCTTTAAATCCGGTGCCTGAGATTCTGCTCCTGGGGGCCCAGGGTCAGGTCTGGAGGAGGAGGAAGTGCAAAGGGACTGAGGTCACAGCAGGTAAAATCTGTGGTGGTCTGAGTGCAACTGCTCAGGCAGAGGCTTCTCCTTTAACAGAAATGTTATTCCACACTGTGTCTATACATACTCAAATCAGGCTGCCTAGAAAAGGTTAAATCAAACAACAGCTCTGTGGAGTTCACTCAGGATGCAACAGAGATTAAAGGGGTTGTGGGTGCCCTCAGCTCTTTCCTTATAAAACCATATTCTGTCCAGATAAATGCCACATCTTTCTTCTGTGCAGTGAATACATTGGTGTTGTGCTACATTATGTTATTAGAGTTCTTATTGTCCTGAAATGATTGTCCCAATAGAGATGCTGTGAAATAGCTAGTTCACAGAAACTAATTAAAAAGTTGTGTCTTCCTTTGTCATAACTCATCTGATGTTCCTTCTGTGCTCATCACAGTAACATAATCAAGCCCCTTTCAATCCAGCATTAAGAGTATCAAAAAATAATTAACCTAAAGAAGAACTTATGAGTGGATACTGAGAAAAGTCCTGCCAATTCTGTGTAATAATTAGGTTATCATTAGTGTGTGGGATGGATTTAAATGAGAGTAAATTTCTAATAATTTATCAAAGCTGTGACTGAAATGACCTATGGGAGCTTGTTTGGACAAGTTGTTGCAAACCACTGCAGTTTGCTTAAGAAAAGACAGGAAAGAAAAAAAAAAAAAAAGTTATTTTCTTCATTTTCAGAACTTCAGCTGGACAACACTTCTGTGGGAAGTTTGGGAGGAAGATATTCCTGTATTTCCAGGCTGTGCTGAAGGTAAGACATGGAGAGTGATCCCATTTTCACTGTTTACAAGTGTTCTATCACTGCACAGTGTCACCTTCTACCTCAGCACACACCATCCTTAAAACATGTGGGGAATGGCTGACATTTAGTCAACTTCTGTGTTATGATTTTTTTTCTCTCAGGTACAGATTATTTCCAGATGTCCTGAGGTCAGCTACCATTAACTACCCTGATACAATGGAGCCTAGCACATTATCTCAAAAGTAGGTTAGTATTTTATACCTAATTAATTTTCACAAACTAATCTGCACACAAATACTGTGAGACAGAAATCTGCGAAGGACCAAGATCACCTGAACTGAGATTTATATATTCTATGACCTTCAGCTATTTTACAGGTTAAATACTTGGGCAGTATTTGAATGACAGAAGGGAATGCCAGCAGATGTGATAGAAGTAAGATTATCGTTAGCACACAGCCAAACCCTTCCTTTTATCTTATGTTTCTGCTTCTAGTCAAGCTTTCAAAAACAGATCAAATAGTTAATTACCTGTTCTTTTCCCAGGAAACAGAACTGTGCACCCTATTGCAGCATTTAAAACACCAGTTCTAAAGGACTTTTAAGGTTACCAAGTAAGTAGGTATTTTTTACTGATATTTTCTTTATACTGTTATATTCATTTATTTTATACTGATATAATTTATCTATTTTTACTGATACTTAAACTACAGAGCATGCAATCTTCTTATATTAAGAAGACTCTTATATTATTATATAACCTGAAAAAACACAAGTGCTTGTGATTAATGATTGAGTGGAATGTGAAGTTTGCTGCCACTTGACAACAGAATGTCACTGAGTAGGCAGCCCCTCTACAAATATCTTAGAAACCAAGACATTTGAATTAATAAGTAAGTCAAAGAACAGAGAATGCTACACCTACTTCAGACATTATTCAGGTGGCATTTGCTCTAGAGACTGTGGATTAAATCTGACCTACTCTTGACTTTTAAGATTTATGTACAATATCTCAGGAACATTTTCAAGGAGTGAGTGATGATCCAGGGGTTGTCCCTGTAATACTATATATCCTCTGCTTTTTCAGAAGTTAGTCAATCTTGCCTAAGAAGTTTAATTCTAGATTGAGACATTAATGCAATGATCTTGGAGCAGTTCAACTTGAAATCAAAATACTTTGAACATGTGTGTATGCTAATCCTGAGGTGAATTTAACCAACCATGGAATTATTATTCAAAGCAGGATCACCTTTGGCTAGAATTGAGATGTTAATAATGTTATATTCCAGTTGTTTCTTCCTCATTGGAACAGTGATGGCCAGGATAAGGAGTAAATGATTCTTCCACAGTTGTCCTAGGTGTCAGAAAAACTTTATGGAATTGCAGCATTTTTCTCCACACTTTTCAATCATCTGAAAACCAGTGCAGACCAACAGCAGGCAGTCTAATACCTGTTGCCTTGAGCTGAGTGCTGTGTAGATGGGATAGTTTTCCTGAATTGTTTGTTTCTTGCTCTCATTATTACTAGATGGCAGAAGATATGCTTCTGATAATGATGGACAATATTACAAACTTACTCTGGAGGACTTTTGCTTTTCAAAAGCTATTTTAAAATAAAAACTCTACATAATTTACCAGTATACAAGTTACATATCCATTCCTTCTTATCACATGAAAAGTAAAATACTTTTCTGATGGTGTAAGTAGTTCTAACTACATGGGATAATTCACATAAAGGGAATCCATTCCTTGGTTTCCTGTGCTGACTGAAATCTACAGGATAACAGAGGGAGGTCAGAATAATTCAGACCACTTTGAAAAATCCTGTCTCTGCTGCCATTGCCAATCTGAATTTTCTAAGAGCATAATTCACTAAGCACACTGTGCTGCCCTCTCTCCAAAACCAGTGGTGTTCTAACAATTCAATTATTCATTGGAAAAAAAGCCTCACCAAGTTAGAAGTTTCATGATTTTTCTGTGTATCTGAAGTAGAAGAAAGGCTGACAACTGTTTAATGCATTTCCTGCATCCAAAAGAGCAGCAGCAGGATGAGAGCAGAAACCAGAAACAGCAGAGAAGAGAAGGATGCTGTGAAGCACTGTAATTATCACAGAATCATAGAATGATTTGGGTTTCATCTCCTGGTATGGGCCTAGATAAATAGATGCTTTCAAGGCTTAGCAAGAACCACACCCCAGGCCTGTAAGATAAACAGCTGTACAGCTGCTGCACAGATGTAGGACCCAAACCCAACCCTGCTTATGTCAGAGGAAACTTCTTGTTCTCAGTGCAGCAGTATCAGGTTAGGAAAATTAATCACAGATATTCTCTGCAGAATACCCAGGAAATAAATGCATTTTTGTTTCTTTTCTGATTTGGGTTTTAGACTAAAAAACCTGAGTTCAACACCAAGGAAATTTCTGAACATCAAAAGATGATTTACAGTACAATATACACACATAAACTGCTTTTAATAAAACAAAGCTTCTCTGATATTTGCTGCAAACCTTTCCTTACACTGAAAATCAATAATTAAAAAAGTCAACTGAATGCTACTATTGTGAAGTCACAGTGTAAGTTTCTTTAAAGACCAGCAAGAGTTAAATCAATTTGTTCCAGGACCAAACTTTATCTCATTAAAGTTATATCTGAGAGTTATGAAAACTAAAGATTGCTGTCCATTGTCCCCAGTGCTGTTGGTATGTAACAGAAAAATACAGTATTATCTTCCATAATTTCTCTTCCTGCAAAAAAATGCTTTTGAAGTTGTTACTCTGACCCTATAAGATTTCTAATTTGTAAACATTTTAAAAGATGCCACTTCCTTCACCATGAATATTCCTAATAGATGTAAACTATGTACAACAGTTGCTAAGATACTTGCATAAAAGCAATTCAGCTTAACCAGACACATTCTCATCTTCTGCTGTGCCAATTGAAAAATCCATATTTAGTTTCTAGGATTTACCTTTGTTATGTAATCAAACCAATTTTGAGCATCATGTCAATCTTAAGAGTTTTGCATATGATATATTGCAAGATATATTCCACAGCTGAACATTTCCTCTCTACTCGAGGGCTATCAGCATTTCAACCATGGCATGTTGATCCTACAGAAAGCAGAATCTGCCAAGAGTATTTATTTCATACAACAGACTCTCATCAGCCCCCAAACACAAACTCTCTCATGACCTAGTGGCACTCTCTGTCTATAAATTCTGACACTGCATGATGTTTCTGAAGAGATTAACTTTTTAATATCCCTCCTAGAATATTTAGGTTTTAATTACTTAACTACATTTACAGAGAACGGCCTGTCTGTTCTCCCTCAGCTGTTTTATTAAACTTCTAATATTGTATTAATGTGAAATGTCAAGTTCTCCTCAAAGATATCAAGAAAGGTGAAAATTAATATAAAATTAAATTCAATGGCACGCAGTCTAATTAGAATCTGACCCTAGCATTCAGGAGGTTTGCCATTAAATTAAAAAATTAATATCCATTTATTTTGTATAAAAATATAATTGTATGAGTTTCTCTGGAACTGCTGGAACCAAGAAAATTACACTTTTGCATAATAAATCTAATTCAAAGACAGACATCAAATACTTTCAAAGTACAAAACACAAACCCATTCATCTATTTCAAATACATTTCTTCCATACTTGTTAAGGCATCTAAATGCAAAAGATCTTTTCCCCCCTCCCTTTCCAGACTAAGATTTTATAGCTTCAAACTCTTATTTTGTCTCCATGCTCCTTTCAAATATGAAAACTTCTCCTACGCCGCATCAATAATGTAATTATACCTTAATGTTTCTCTTGTTACAAAGAATTGAAGCATTACACTGCTTTTTACCAGCTTCCTTGCTAGGCCAGAATACAGAGGGATGTGTTTTTAGCTACAGTAATTACCTTAATTTTGTAGGAACATAAGATTGCTGTGTAATCGGCTATTACTAATGCAATTACTCTGAAGAAATGGCTCACAAAGAGATGTGTCAGGGGTGCTTCTACATCAGCACAGATTGAAGTAATTTAATAATGAGTCACATTTGGTCTCTGAAGTGGGTAATGCTGAATGGCAAATATCCACTCTGTAATGAAGATTTATGAAAGCATTATTTTGGCATGTAGTTACAGGACAGCTACTGGGTTTTGCAAATTAACTGTACACCTCTTCGCTTTCCAAACATGTAATTTATGTTCTAGTTGAGACCCCAGCTGGGCCCAGGGTGCCTTTCAGTGAGGTACCTGGTCAGGACCTGGTATTCCTTATTCTTTTCTGATTTCTTATTCTTTTAAAAGCATGAGTCACAGCTTGCTGAAGTAAACAGGGAGGCTGGGTGAGTTATGGACTCATAAATGACAGACTACAGGAAAACAAGGTGGAGGTAGGGGCCTGCCATCCCATTTCCAAGAGTCCCAGCTTAGCAAGGTTCTTGAGAACACGACTGACTTTATTATTCAGCATTCACTCAAGTATTTTCCTGAGTCAAAGCCATGGAAATTCAGTGAGTACCTCAAGACCAGCCCAGAAGCATGTGACACAGTGCAAAAGTGAGCTCAGGTCTTTAAAGTCCCTCTTTGGCCCCTTAGCCACACACCACACAATGTCTGTCTGCAGTGTGCAGATAACCAGTAAATTTTTGACCTTATTAGCACATCTCAAAAGGCCTGACATAGCTTAATTAGTTATTGACTGTGATTGCAAACAAACACCCTAGTGAATAAACACTATAAAATATGCCACAGCAGGTTGCCTCACTGCAAGAGCTGGAATGAAAACCCTTTACCCAAAGATCAGTTGCTTTACAGAATGAGCTGATTTATCATAGCTTTACTGCAGAAGCAGAAGCACTGACACACTCAAGGTACCAAACATACAGAACTGTCACTACAACAGGTATGGTAAGTCTTTCCCCAACCCTTTTTTTTTTTTTTACTATTCCTGCAACTGAAAAATATAAACTAAAATCACCTAAAGATAGGGATTAAATGATGGTAGTAGAGTTTTGTCATTCAATAAGAAATGACTGCTCCCCCTAATAGTGCAGCTTAATAGAATGAGAAGAATATAATAAATTTTTTACCAGTACAAAACTAGTCACTTTCAGCAATATAAATTGCAAAGGTATTTGTAATTTTACAGAAGGGCTGACCTGGCCAGGGTTAACACAACAGGTTGTGATAGAGAATCAGATTCTGCAGATAACAGAAGCTGGCCAATGTGGGGCTATATTAATATGACAGTAAGAGGAGAAAATGTCTAGATTAAAAACACTGAAAGGGAGTATCCTTCACCCTTTGAGTGAAGAATGAAAAGATTTACTGGGGTCCCTAAAAAAACTTAAACAACCAAACTGGGATGCAACCCCTGGCCCCACAACTCTTCAAACAGCAACAAAAAGGAAAACAGACCCCAAACTAAATACAAAGCCCAGTAAAACATGGACTATTAAAAGTGTAAAATGGGGATGAGCTGTTTGTTAGAGAGGGAGAAAAAAGGGGCACCTGCTTTATAGGTTTCACCAGCCCAGCCTGGAGAGCACAAACCTGTGCTCCTGTCCATCCTCTCAGGACTCCAAGGCACCAACAGAGCCTGCACCTCCTTCCCCTCCTGGGGCTGGGCTGCCTGTGCCAGGGGCCAGCTCTGACAGGGCACCCCTGCAGCCTTGGGCCAGGCTGCTGTGAGAAGGAGCCTCAGGAAGCCTTGTTGGTGCCCTCCTCCCTGCACTCCAGAGCTGCTCTGAGCTCAGACCTTGCTCCTTCCCAAACAGGTCCATGCCTGGTTACGTCCCCTGTGGGGGACTCACTGATTGGAATTCCTGCTTTGGCATCACATTTCCCTCATCTCTGTGGACTCATCTGGCAGCAAGCAGAGTGTAGATCTTATTACAATAACCAGAGCTCTTCTGCTCTGCATGCCCAGCTACCCTGCAGTTCATTGGTGTGGAATTTGGGCACACAGGGCTGCATCTCCAAACCCAGTCCCTTATTGACCATAAGCAACATCTGTGTCCAGATTGAAACAAAGCACAGAACACTGGCTTCACTTTCCCCAAACACCTCCCAGCACTTCTCTATTCCACATATCAAGAGATTACCCAGTACCATGGCACAGAAAGGATCAGAGTTTCAACATCAAGCAAGTCTTTAAATTGGCAGAACATTAACATTGTTCTCAATTCTCTCACAGAGAATCATCATAAAACAAACAAACAAACAAACCACAAAAACCAAAAGCAAAACAAAACAGAAAGAAACAAAAAAATACAACAAAAACCCCCCCCTATTTCTGTAGTTGAAATTTTTTTCATGCTCCAAAAGAATGTTTGATCAATTCAAGCTCAGCATTTAAACAAGACTATTCAATATCTCCAGGAAGGTGAATATACACTTCCTGCATTTTTCCTCAGCATCTCTTAGTGTTCAACACTTAGTGGTTCTAAGAAGGCCATATCAATGAGGTGAAGTAATTTTTGGGTGCCATAGGTGACTAGTAAAAGTCCTGAAGTATGAGATTCAGGCAAGGAAAAATGGCATAGTGGCATCCTCTGCTGCCTTTCCTTTCAGAATCCCCTGAATATGTCAATATGTACAGACACCCAAAACTTTGTACCACAGATTTATTGTCTCCAGAAAATCTGTTTTAATTGTACAATTTTTGAAATTCCATTTTAAAATAGTTTAGGTTCCTGGCTCACACATCCTCTCTGGAAGAACATTTCAGAACTGTAGTCTTTGAACAGTTAAGAAAACTTCATTTCTATTCTAAATTTAAGTGATATGTATCCTTTAACGACTCCCAGTCCTCTTCAATATCGATTTCCTGAATTTAGTTATGAAGAGGAAGCATATATCTTCTCAGGCTTAATTTGCCTAGTCTAAATCAAACTCCTCTGCTCACTCCATTAAGACACATATTCCATTCTCATTTTTCCCAGGAGACCTTGAGGACTGCATCTGTTCCAAATCAAGTTTCTTTATCATGAGCACAGATGACCAGAACTGCACACAGTAAACCAAATGGAGATTTCCCAGCATTTTATAAAATACTACAAACATCTTCCTTCCTCTATTAAAGAGATACTTTCCAGTACTCCCTAGAACAGTATAAAGATTTTTCATAGCTGACTGGTATGAACAAGTAGTGGTAGCCAACTAAGTAGCCAAGTAGTGGTGACCTTTTGATCCACCATTTAATTCACATCTTTCTTTTTGCTTCCTCTTGCCTCAAATCAGTACAAAACTAATACAGAATTAGAAGCTATTTCTTACATCTTGCTACTTTATTCCAGCTGACACTCTTCCTGAGGTGTGTCTCTCATATTTCCATTTCCTTTCATGTTCCTCTGCATTGTGCTTTTTATTAAAACTTGGGCCCTTTTGGCATTTACCCTTTTCTTTTTCTGTCCATATAAGTCAGCTTTTCCAGTGGACCATGTAGTGTAAAAAGAGAAGGGGTTTCCTGTCAGAATGTGCTACAATTTTTTAGAATTCCCTAATTTTTATAATTCCCTAAGAACAGTAAGTATAGTTGACTAAATTTGAAGTCACCTGGTCTGATCAAGCAGGGACTAATTTCAAATCTAACTAATAGGGAGGGCAGCTAATAGCAGCTTTCAATTTTATGTGAATATCTCATCTAGTGGATTGTGTTATAATTCTCTGTATTATTTCCTTTAAATTTTCTCTGTGATTTTTTCCCTCCTTATTATTTTCCTACCTCTTGACTAGTAAAAATTTCTATGTTTTTTTCTTTCATCATTTGAGCTCATCTGTCTTTTTAACTTAATAACTTGACACTTTATATTATGACACTGCTCCCTGCTGTGTGTTCTCAAATAGAGATGCATCTGATGATGAGAGTGCATTACACAAAATTCAGTTTTTCAAGAATTCTAAGTTCACCTTGTAATGCATTTATCTTTTTCTACTCCTCCCAGTAATTTTAAATTTTATTTTTAATTTATACTCCTCATTTCTACATTTAATCCTTGTTTACATCACTAGTTCTAACCTTAATTTCCTGTTTTCTAGTCATGATCCTACTGAAACTCAATTGTACTGGGAATTTTAGGAAGTGGATTTCTGTTCTACACTGGGTAGCTTCTGCTTCTAACAGATTTTTTCTGAGTTTTTCCTAATTTATCACATGGATGACTGTGTTCTCACTACATAATTAAACTATATCAATTCTGCTGAATGGCTGCCAATGGGAAAGGTTAAACAAAAAGTCCCTTACTCCATCTGCATGCAACATTCAGATCCTGCCTCACAGGACAATTTAATTATTTTGGGATACTATATCTTTGCATTCAAGTAAAAAACTTTCTGAAATTAAATTTGGGGTAGAATACTTCCTTGAAAGAATAAAAATTATCATTTAGTCAACACATGGCTAGTTTTCACCTAACATTCTATCAAGGGAAGGAATGACATCCCTACGTTTCTTTATGGAAAAATAACACAGAGGCAAAGCTCAGCTTTGTTTAGGCCAAAAATAATGTATTCCAAATACTGTCATTAATGGAAAAAAGCTCCTGTATTCTCCATACATGAAGCTGATAGCAGTGTGTACTGTACATTTTTGTTTTTCTATTTTTTAACCTTACTGGCTTTTAATCACTCAGTTTCATGAACTCAGTTGCTGTAACTGCACTTGCAGTTCTTGCAAAAATCACCATTGGGAAAGCAATCACAGTATTTATGATTAACCATGCAAAATAACATAAAAATATCTTAACTGGTTTAAGTTGTGAAATTTAAGTTCTATTTCTAGTCAGAATTCTTTAGTTTCTACTAAAGAAAAAGGTTCATTTCTGTGTAATTTAATCACATCCAAACCTAGACACAGAGCTTCTCTCCATCAAATTTACATTTTGTAAAACATATCTAGTCCATCAAAGAATCAAATCTAATTATTGTGTATAGATCTCTGTGCATATTATTCATGTATGAAAGCATCAGCAAGACAGAGAAATTTCATTTTAGTATACAGCATTTGCATTCTATGTAGGATTTTCCAAGCATGCTTCCAGATTCTCTTCCTATTTTTCATGCTATGGATCATATGCCATATAATATGTCATCTTCAGCCCTGCACAGAATTCTGAGCTTCTGTGACACAAATCTACATCAAACGTGGATTTTTGTATCTCAGTATCAGATGAATAATTTTTAACACAAACATAATGTCTGTCTTAAAGGACAGGTCCTATATGTTTGTCCTTTCATCTACACACTGCAATTAGAAACACTTAAAGGTTGATAAATTCTCACTTACAGTTTAAGGCACTGAGATTCTGTGCAGTGATGTGGTTTCTTGGACTTTGTAGCCCCTAAAAGATAAGGTAAACTACACAGGTTGAAAAAAAAAAAAAAAGAAGAAAAGCCATGTACAAACACAAGGAAATATTCTATAGTTTTAAAACATTAAGTACTGTTTTTATCCTTTTAAAATAGCTGCTACCTAACAAATCTGCCTCTTATTTAAAAATTAACTGCCATTAAATATTAAAGGAAATCATTACTGTTAAAAATGCAGGCTAAACACATGCTAATTAGATTTAGAGACATCTCCATTAAGTAAGATAATGAAATGTTTTTGAGGCAAATGAACTACACAATTGCACTGGTACTAAGAAACCTGAGTTAAAAGAAAAATGTATAAAAAATCCTAATGGGAAAAAATATTTTCCCTTTTTTCAGTAAAATGTGGTTTTGTTCACCCCAAAAGAGTCTTGGAAGGGTTCTCAGAAACAGCATAACCTATATAATGTCAAATTTAAAGGTTCACAAGTGAAATAAATGTATTTTTCTTACTGAAAACTGTATTTTTAATTCTGGTGTTACTTCTAGCAAATGTTGAAACCAGGAACCATTATATGCAGAAAGTATACTGAGTACCAGCTAAACTACTTAGAAAATACACACAATTGTTGCTTTTCAGTAACATAGTCTTAACAATACATTTTAAAAAGAGGAAAAGGAATGCATGTTGCACTTTACATTGTAAGATTACAAAATGAATCTTGAACTTGTATTTAATTCCTTCCCATCTATGAAAAGAGGAAAAAAAAGGAAACCAAAGGACAACTCAAAAGCTCAAGAGAATAATCCCGATTAACTTTCAATTCCTTGTCTTAATTCTTGTACTTGCTGTGAAGAGGAGTAGAACAGAAAAAACTCAAGCAAATAAAAACTAAAGAACATATTCCAGCATGCTTCCCTTCAGTTTTTCTTCCCTGCCTTTACAGCAAGTAAACATGAATTTTAAAGAGGAACATGACCTTTAACTTGAATGTGTCTGTTTTACCCTTCAGACAGACAAAAGCAAACAGGGTGCACACCTGGAGCATCTGCTGAGAGATGTCCACAGCCAGCACCTGCTCCTTTTAAGAGCTTGGATGGTGCTTAATATGAAAAGGATTTGTGTTTCAACTTCTATCAAAATAAAGGACTATATAAAATTATATTAATAAATAATGAAATAAAGCATGTAAAAATATTTTGAAGAAGCCAGATTTAGGTAAAGTAATCCTTATGTACATTAAAACTGAAACTCAAAATATTTTGCCGCTGCTTAAATGAAAACGTGCTACTCCATCTAAATAGCACAAGCTTCAGGACCCCATTTTTTTTAAACAACCTGATGACATTTCAAGCTCACATAATCACAAGTCACTAAATATTACTGAGATATGCTGAATCCCAAGACTAAAGAAAATCCCATAGCCCTCAAGGCTTCTCTTCATCTATAGAGAAACAGTGTCCCTTGGTGGCAAATGAGGGTAAATGCAAAAGTATTCAGGGGCTTGTGCTAAATGTGGTTTATATGGAGAGGAATCTGTAATAAAACTTCCAGTAATTTTAACATTTCCATCGCTCTTATGTCCCTGGAGTGCCTAGAAAATTTTCAGTTAAAAAATAAATTAAAATATTAATGATGGTGTCTCTGTTACCTTTGGCTCATCTGCTCCATTGTTGCCTAAGAACACAAATACAAACAGTTGCAAATTAACAATCTGTGGTATACTACCTGGCACTATATTATCTAGACAAATATATAAATTTGTATCTATATAATTTCAAATTATCTAGAGACAATTATAGTTCTTATTGTACCTGATTGAAGATAATTATTTTTGTTGTGATGTCAGGAATTAGATTAACTAATTTTATCTTCTGTGTGCCACAACTGTTTATATTAACTGTATTTGAGTACCTACTTCCAACTGGCAGATAAGCTGGAATGAATAACTAATTATTAGTTTTAATCTAATAAATGCAATTCCAAGCATATAAAGATTTTCCTAAGAGTACCACCTATCTTATAAAGCTTCATAATCACAGATTGGAATCTCAAACAAATGGATCACTATGTATTAAGATGTTTGCTTTTTCCACCCTTCATTTTTGGAAGCATCTATTGAGAGCTAAAACTACAGCTCCTTAACATGCCATTGTAACAGTAATTTCATTTATTTAGTTGTAATTGATAAATCAAGAGGTTTCCTTAGGATAAAGCAATCTTCACATAGATTTTTTTGTTGTTTGTTTGTTTCCAGCTGTTAAATAGAAAGTAACATGTTTTATATATATATATATGTAGCACCACAGATAAAATTCAGGTTATTCAAGGAACTAACATAATTCTTTTTATGGTACTTGCTAAGTGTGACTTTCCATGCTAGCATGGTACAAATTAGTCAATTTTCTCTGGCATATAACTTTGCTATCAGTTACAGCATACAGTTACCACAGGGTTGGAATGATTTGTGTGAACATCTGGATCCCTCTGCTTCACTGTGCAATGCTAATAACTTGCAGTCACACTTGCAAATATTTGTTGTCAGAAGAATTGCTGTCTCAGTAACAACACTGACTGCCTCTCTTACCTCAGACTGGAACATAAAGTTTTAAATCTTAACAAGTGTGCTTTATAATCTTCTTTAAATCCCAAACAAATGCAATAAATGTTATATTTTTTTCTGCATAGATCATGTTTTTTAAAGCAAGGATTGTATTCAAGTGTAACACTGAGAATACTTAATTTAATTGTCAATGGCAGAATGATTTTTGCTTCTATTTCAAGTAAAAATATTGCTAAAGAATGACAATGAACAGTAACATACTTCACAGTAACAATGGCATTCAGTGTTTTCAACACCAGGAAGCATCCTCTTATTTCTAAATGGCCCTGAAGAAGTTAGGCAACTCATTAATGGGAATTAAATCTGAGTCAGCAGCCAGGAGGGCCAACCCTGTCCTGGGGGGCATCAGGCACAGAGCCAGGCAAGGGAGGGGATTGTCCTGCTCTGCTCTGAGCTGGGGCAGCCTCACCTCCAGTGCTGGGGGCAGTTCTGGGTGCCACAACATAAAAATGACATAAAGCTGCTAGAGAGTGTCCAAAGGAGGGCATGAGGATGGTGAAGGGCCTTGAGGGGAAGCTGTATAAAGAGCAGCTGAGGCCACTGGGTCTGTTCAGCCTGGAGGAGAGGAGACTGAGGGGAGACCTCACTGCAGTTTGCAATTTTCTCCTGAAGGGGAGAGACAGATTACAGATCTCTTCTCTCTGGTGACCAGTGCCAGGACCCAAAGGAATGGCCTGAAGTTGTACCTAGAGCAGGTTTAGGTTGAGTATTAGAGAAAGTTTTTTCACCCAGAGGTGGCTGGGCACCAGAACAGGCGCCCCAGGGAAGCACCAAACCTGACAGAGCTCAAGAAGTTTTTGGACAATGCTCTCAGGCACCAGAGGGGATTCTTGGGGCATCTTGTCCAGAGCCAGGAGTTGAATTTGATGATCCTGATGGGTCCCTTCCAACTCAGCATTTCTATGATTCTATGATTACAGTGCCATCTTCCCAAAAGTCACACTTCTAGACTAAGCCTTGCTGCTCTCAGTACACTGACTCCTGAATAGACAATGTTAAAAATCCTGTTTACAAAATTCCAGCACCTTTCAGAAACATTTTTCATGAAAAGCCCAAATTTCTGTCACTTGCTTTGCACATACCTCGGTATTTATATCTGAATAACTCAAGAATTTTGAGAGAATACTTAAGTTGTAAAGAACATCTCTGCATAGGTAGGGAATGCTGATGTTAGAGGCAGATTTGAATCCTCAGCCCTGTTCCTTTATGTACACTGCACATGGGAAAAAAGCTCAAATAGGAATTAATCAGCTGCCCAGGGTTTTTTGGTGCAGTCCCACTTGGCAGTTTGGGTTCAGGTGGCCTTAGGAGAAGAGCCCTTCCTACTTGTCCTGAACTGGAATCAGAATGTGCAAGGGAAACACAGGAGCCAGTTAAGCTTAAGCCTTGAGGACCAGACACAGGGAAAAAATCCAAATGCTGCTTTGCCTTGCTCCACAATGGAGGAAATCTACAGAGCAACATTTTCCTTTGTCTTTTTTTTTGTGAACAGATCAGACAGGACAGTGTTTGAAAGCACCTTTTACCATCTGGCACTTAGAATAAAGCCCACCTTAGACAGTCAATAGTTGGACAGATTCTTCCAATCAGCATGAAACCTTGCCTGGATACTTACTGCTTAATCACACACAGAAGCATGTCTGAGGTAAAGTACAGGTATCACTGAGGGAATTCTAGTACATAAAAGAATGCATGTTTTGTTCACAAAAAAGATTAGTGTTTTAACCAAGAACTCTCTTCCAGCATCAATAAAAGATTTTGATGTCACTACAGCATTACATTCTTGTGAAAGAAATATTCATATTATTTTGTAAAAGACTTGCTGGGAGAAACAGTTTGGGTGTTTAATGTCTTCAAACCAAAAACATTTATTCTTACCTGCAACTGGAGATAGGAATATGAACACCTGAAGAAAAGAAATTTTTATTTAAACTATTTTATATATTGAAAGATTTATTTTTAAAAAGTCAAATGACCAAACAAAAATCATGACTTAGTGACATTAAAATGGGAAGCTACTTACATTTTCGTGATGTAACAAGGCATATAAATGCTGTGGCCCATGCAGCATTACCAGATACTGTTACATATTTTGAATATTATTTCTGTCTTTTCTGTTCAGTGTACAGTTCTGGTTCAGATGCATTTACAACTATAATAGCATCATATTTAAAACCTACATTTGTGTTTTCAAAAATAAACCAACCAAACAGAAAATGGAACAAAGGCAGAAGCCAACTACAGCTGGGTTTTCTAGTTTCGAATCAGAATTTAAATTGTTTGAACTTGACAATTTGCTCTCCACCTGTGTGTGCTGCTCTTCCTCCTTATACAGAGAGCAGTTTAGGAAAGTAAGAAAGCAACATAGAAACAAAGCAATCAGTTTTATTTCAATACAATTATTTTTAACCTGCTCAGAATTTTGCTCTAATTGCCTACAAGAAAAAGGGCAAAGGAAGGAAACATTGATATATAGTGGGGTAAGCTGTAAGGATATGTGGAAGTGAGCAGGTCAGAAAGATTTTTCTAAATCTCATTTTTAGCTCCTGGCACAGGGACTAACAAACTTTTATTATCTTCATCTTTCAAGAATGCAACTGTTCCATCTGATCACATCTTTATTATTGGTATGACTGCTCCTTCTGGAGAGAGAATGCTTGAAGTTGGAACACTGGCATTTTTACATGGCATCACCACGAAAAAAAGAAAGTGGGCACAATTTGATGGCAGACAAGAGTGAATCCATATGTTCAGCTTCTTTTGGGAGATTTAATACCCTGTAGTTTGATTTCTCATTAACACATTCCCTATTAACTAGAAGACATGCTAAATAAACTGAATGTTCACTGCTCCTGTTCCTAACTGGATTTAACAGCAATGGTTTCACAAGTCCTGAATTACAAGAGACTACAGCAAGGGAGCTGGGAAGAAAATACAAAAGATATTAAACATTGTTCTAAGTAGTGGTAATTTTGAAATTTTATTTTGTTTTTTGAAGTCACAGACGAAAGTAGAAAATAGAGACAAAGTGTTGGATGTAAATAACCAACAACAGATGTAAAGTAACTAAACAAGATTAAAAAAAAATCCACTACCTTAAATTAATACATTTTACACGAGAAAACAATTGGTACAAAGGCTGAATTAGAACCATGATTTTCAAGGTCAGGCATGCACTTCCCTAGTCCCTCAAAAGCCTCAAGCCTTAAAAGAATATTCAGCTGGGAACTGTATTAATCCTGAACAATGTACCCTGCAAATGGACTCCATGCTTTCCTAACTTCTGCCATGAAATAGCTGAAATAATAAATTTGAAAAAGGCTCATTAAAGGTATATTCCACCAATTCCACACTGCTGTTTAATAAACAGAAAAAAGTATCATCCAAGCTTTTAGTTACCTCCTGAACCCTAAGTTTGATCTCCTAAATCACTAATTGAGAATCTATGATTCAAGGTTTTTAGGATCAAATTAGTAGTTTTACTGGAATATGAACATTTAAATTTACAATAAAATACACTGTACTAGAAGGTTCTTTCAAATCTAGATAATTTCAGTTACATTCCTATGGCTTTGAGAAAAAAAAAAAAAACCAAGCAGTTTTACTGTATGTACACAATATTGAACATCAAGATTTAAATTATTTATTAATAACCTACATTCACTGTGGATTTCTAAGATTTACATCCAAAAAGCATATTTTATTTACATGCTGCTGACATTTTAAAGAAAAAGAAATAAAATATTATCTGTTTAGGAACCACATCTATTCCAAAATTTTAAAAGATACATTTAACACCACAAAACATTTTAAACATTTACAATAAAAAACAGCTTTCTGTGCCAATCATACTTACTCTCCAAGAATGCAAAATTGCAACTAGACTAGAAACACTTAAGACCTGAGAGTCAAATCTAACCCTTTTTTTTTTTTTAAAGAAAATCCTACAAGCTAATATGTCCTTATGTTAATTTAAACACAGACAGGTCAGTGGTCAATTAGGGGGAAAAAAGAAAAAAAGCCAACACCAAAAATAATCCCCCAAAACCCCAGTGCATTATTTCTGCAGCTCCAAAAATAGATCACTATAAAATTGTAGCTTGATAAGTGCCAGGCCTGCCAGATGCAGTAAGGCTTATTTCAAAGTGTCCTTTCCCACACACTGTACCCTAATCAAATAATGAGTGCCTTTGATCAGTTCCTGTGAGGATTCCCACATTTATGTAAGCATGCAGTTACTTAAGTATGCATCTTGGATTTTTGAGGGTTTCCACCTCAAGCATACATACACAGGTGTTTTAATAGCTGGATCAGAGTAAAAATAAACATGAAGAGGCAGAGAAAGTTAGAAATACTGGCCAGAAAACATTCAAAGTCTAATGAGAAGTTTTATATCCATTTCAAGGGTCTTTTAAACTCAGCAGAGCTCAGAGCATCATTCACTGCATTAGTAACCATCATGTACCTTATATAAAATAATAAAAATTTTAAAAAAAATGGTTGTGCTAACAAGTGCACTTTACTGCACTGCAGGATGTAAAAAGGTACCACACCTATAAAGCCCAGGGAAGAGAAGCATCATGCAAAAGTTACTCCATTTGGTAGCAGCCATTTTATTTCTGCCCTTGGAAACATCATGCTTTTTGAGTGAAAAAGCTTCCCCCTCCCTCCTGGTATCCTTCAGAAACTGCCTGACCAAGAGCATCTCCCAGGAGGGGTTTGGGAAGGCTGGGATTTTCCCACTCTGGAGCCATTGCCCATGGCTGTAGCAGCTTGCCCTGCCCATGCAGATGGCTGGCAATGCAGTAGTGGTCCTTCCAGGCTGGAAGCAGGGAAGCTGCAACCATCAGCCTGCACAGGCAGCCTTGCTCTGCAGACTTTTCCTTGCATTCAACCCAATTAACATTTCCCAGCACCCAGAAACTCAAGTGACCACCAGTTCCTATCACCAAAGCAAACACATGAGTATCTGTGAATCCCAAACAAAGGTAGTCCCTCCCTTCCTATGGACCCACCTTTGCTGTTTAAGAACAGGAGCATTTCATTAGAACTTTAAACCCGACTGCACCATTTGCCAACACAGTCAAGTCTGCTTATGCCACCTCATCCTAATTTGTAATCTAAAAACCAGACCTGCATTACCACAATTTACCTCTTCCATGACTGAAACAACTCCCAGCATATGCCTTTTTCCTGGGCTAAGGATCTTTGTTTTTCTAAGGCACTTGCATGAACAAGCACACAGGTCCATTATTTATACAGAAATCAAATCAATGTCACAAACAGGCTTGTAAGCAGTAAGAAAAACGTGATACCTGCTAATGAGGGGACATGTGGTATCCAAGGGTTGGGTGTTGTTTTGTTTTTTTTCCTTTTCAAAACCCATAAAATTTCTACAGCTTAGTGTATTGAGGTGGGTTACAGAAGGGATTTTTTGGTATGTTTTACATAATTTACCTCTAAAAAGAAACTAAGGAGCAAGCCACAAGTTTTGTCACTCATTTACATAAAGCAGCAGATACATTGAAGAACATTCTGCTATTAATACATGCCAAATCAAATTTTTCTAGTACTTAAGTCAGTGTGCTTTATCCCTTTGATTCTGGAAACAAGTAAACTAATTTGAATTAAAAAAAAAAAAAAAAAAGAAAGTGTATACAAATTAAGAGAAAACTGCAGAAGTTAGAATATACAGGACTTCATGCAATTATGCTATGCTTCCTCCCTAAAAACATAGAAGATTTTAAAAGTCATCCTTTGTTGAAATAAGCTCTTCCATACTACTGACAAAAAAAAAAAGCCAAAAACAAACCACAACAAAAAAGACACATTTAATATACTGCTAAGGTTTTAATAGGTGATCAAGAAGGTGCTGACTCAGTTTCTTCTCCAGCTACTCTTCAACAAACCTTGCTCTTGTTCACTGTGCAGAAGAGTTCTCATCCCACCAAGAGGGGATTGCTTGGCACCAAGAATGCAGGTCACTTTGTACAGTTCTTACTGAGGTTAAATAAAGCCATGATGTCAACCATTGCTTTCCGGATGTTCTGTCCAAAGCGATGAGAATCCTTTAAAAACAAACCAAAACCAAAACCAAATACTTGTACTGTCCATCAACAGTTATTTTTCAGGCAAAAGAAGAAACTTTCTAATATTTTGTAGTTTTGGAGCTTATGAAATTCAGGCATGTATTTTACCATACAATGGGGATTTTAAAAAAAGAAATGTTAATGCCATACAGATTAATCCAGGTTTATGCTATTACTGACCAATGAGTTCTTCATTATGCATTTACTTTCCTACAGTCAGAAATGAGATCATATCCTTTTGAAATCAGATGCATGCACAGCTTTCTGCTACTCAAAAATTGCTGGGTGTTAATATTGCTTTTCCTACAAGATTTTGCAAAAGCTCATTTTCAGAAAAAAAAGGAATGTTCAGGGAGTGTATGACTAATGACCAAGAAGTGCTGAAAGTGCAAAAAAATTATTTTTCTTTGAGTTCCTATCTGAAATGCTGAATAATTTGCCATTGAAAAAAGTATCGAAAAATGAAAATAACAACTTTCTAAGTGTAAACAACACAGGAACTTGTTCTGTTTATTCTAAGTGCTAGATGAATGGTACAAGAAAGAAATTAAAATTACAAATGCAAATTATTAGCTACATTACAGGATTTACTACAATGACCCTACTAATATCAAGGCCACACACAAAATGCTGTCTTTTCTGTATGGACCTTTGACTTGACTAATAAATGAAAAGAACAGAACAAAATTTAAACTACAAGCTAACAGGCATCTGAAGAACAATTTCGACTATGAAGAAAACAAAGCTGTATTTCCTAATCTTTAATGATTAACCAGAAGCACCATGATTTTCCTGGACAAGTGAAGGTCAAAAGAGGAAAACTAGGTCAGCTATGCTACCTTGAATGAACTCAAGCATATTTAGTAAGGCCATAAAAATATAAAGGGAAAGGAACTGAACTCAAAGCAGGCCTCCACAACAGCAGGATATTCATCATTTGACATCTACTATACTCTAATAATGAGTGTTATTTCAATAAATTTTTGGTTAGTTATGTTTTTTGAGCACAGATTATAATTTATGGGTTAGCTTATTCAGTATTATTTACACCAGGAAGGCTTAAATAGAGAACATATGTTTTACTCATATATTTTACTCAGCTGCAGCCTGAGACAAGCCAATCAAAACTGTAATAAGAAAAACCAAGATATGCCCATCTTTCTGTTTAGGGGACACGTGATCATTTCACATATGTGTAAAGATGATCCTGGGCCACTTCTTTTTTATGCTTGAAAGTGTTAGTGAAATAGAATATGGTGTCCTTGGTTCATGCAATTATTTAATTTATACAACTGGAGACAAAAAACTCCAGCAAAACATCATATATTGAGAAAGAAAAAACACGTTATAACAGTATGTTGTAAGTTCTACTATGTATTTTAGACAATGAGTAGAACAGTTCTCTAAGCACACAGCAGAACAGATTTATTAAACCATAGGGAGGGACTGACTCTTACCGTCTCAGAACAAGATATTTTGCTGGAGACATGGAAGTGGATGGAATTTTCATCCAAGATAATGTAAGAAACACCATAACCATCATCAGCCACCTAGGGGAAGAAATAAGAGAAAATCACATTTTAAACATTTCTTTTTCCTTCATTCTCAATCAACTTATGAACAATTAAAAAGTTCCTGCAGTTTCTAGAATCATTGGAGTTTCCTCTAGTAAAACTTCAACTACACTTAATGCATAATTTCTGAAGATTGGCTCCACTTAAGGAATAGTTCTAGTCTCATCTGAACTGCATGGAATAATCATTTCCTGAATATTAGCCTGTAATATTTCCCAGCCTTAATAGTTTGAAATAAAATACTTATTCAAAGAGCTTCCCTTATCAAGGCCTGGTCTTAAGCAGCTATACAGCTTCAGTGCTTAAGCAGCAAGGAATAAAATAGTTCAGTTTACACTTAAACAATCAGTCTCCTGGGATCATTTTGCAGATGTAAACAAACACAGTATAAAAGCCTTGCATTATGAAAACTTGCCAAATGCAGGTTTTCTTCTGACCCTACAGCAAACATGTGATTCTGAACACCTGTATCACAAACAGAGATCTGGTCCAATTTCAACATTAGTAGCGTTAACTGTCCCAAGTTTCAGTCTGATGTTATATTCCAACTATGCCTGGTAAACACAGATTATCCTGATGTCACCCCTCTTCATGTATTTCCTAACTCAAAGGATCACAGCCTTCCATCTCTCTGCTGCCACTGCTGCTAAGCAGTCTGACAGTCTTCTCATTCTTCTCACTGTTAGTGCTACAGAGATAAACTCTACAGAATGCTTTAAAAAACCCTTCAAAACCAATAAAAAACATGCATGGAAAACTGATGTACTGAATCTCTGGGCTACTTCAGCAAACCAAGTTTTTGGTTTTTGTAAACAAAAACAAAACGGAAAGTGTTAGATATTCCTGCAGCCAAAACCTTTTGGGCATTCTATTGCCTTTTAGGCATTTGGAATATTGACTTCATGATCTGCTTGAGGAAGCCAGTTTCTCAAGAATGAGCAGTATGGCCATAGCTAGGCCTCCTTGATACTGCAGGTCAAATTCATTCCAACTTCAAAAACTACTGAAAGCTGTTATCAGAAACATGAGTAAATAAACAACAACAATTTAACTTCCATCCCCCATCTTCCTGCTTGACAAACCAGCCAAAATACACTGAACTTGTCACTTAAATTTCTGTGGGGCAAAGAGCAGTCCTTTGACACCTCCCATTGCTCCTTCAATAGAAACACTTTTTGAAAACATTAATCTAGTATAATACCTCCATAAAAGCTGCTTAAGAGGTCTTGTTGACACCAATATCCTCGTCAATGGCCAAGCTCACATACCAATAAAATATCCAGCAAACAAGCAGCTCATTAAATCTCTAACAATACACTGGTTTCTTGAAAGTCTACAGAGGCATAGAACATGGCTGTATTCTTGACCTGGCCATTATTCACACTTAGGAGGGCAAGCTGAACAATGTGAGCAGCCTAATGTCAAGGAATGTATGAACACATTTATTAATCAAGTAGGAGATATAAACAATAAGTCAAGTATAAGTACTTTTACAAATACCAATCTTAAAATCTAGTTTAAGTAATAAGGCATTTGTCACTGCAATAACAGCCTGAGGTACAGAAGATCTGGGCACAGGCAAAGTGATAAGAACCCCAACTTCATTAGATCTCTTTGCCATGGAGCCCTGTACCACTTTTCATAACTGTGTATTTCTTTAAGGATAATCCATCCTTGTAGCTGGATACCAGAAAAAGGTGGCACAGATTTTTCTGAGCACAGCCACATCACAGGAGAGTATTAAATACATGTATTTAAAAGCATGAGCTGCACCTCTGATATGCAACAATGAGGGGTTACAGAGCTAAAATTTTTTGACCGGCATCTTGAAAATAAAACACTTTTTTAGTGGGTACTTGTACTTAGGAAACATACTGGTCCAAACCCTCCACCAGAGGATAACATCTCTGGGTTCTTCTTCAGATTAATGTGTTGCTGTGGTGTCTGACTCGTTGACAGCCTCCAAGGTTCTGCCAAAACCTTTATTAGATATGGAAGGGAAGCAAACAAATAGAAAACACTGTTTAAGAACAGGCAACTTTCTCAAGAACTAGTCAAGATAACAAGTGTTATAACAGGTGTAATATTGCTTTATAAACTCTTAGAAAACACTTTATAAAGCACTATAAAGGGTAACTCCCATTTCAATGGAATGAAAAATTAAGAAGCTTAAATGAAACAGTTAAACTTATCCCGATATGGAAACCATTAACATATGAGGAAGTGATGTCAATTCCTCAAAGAGAATAAAATAGATTTTCAATAGAAATGCTACTTCAAACAAGATTATCTGGTCTACAGCCTTGTAACTTCCACACAAAAGGTCTTGTTTTAACAAGACCATTATTAGTCACATTCAAATCCCAAACCTTCATCAAGGTAGAAGCTTGTAAAATCTCTAACAATACATCTTGAATGTTTGTGGAAACTGTAGAAAGTTGTTTTATTCTTGACTTGGCTACATTTAGGAAAGCAAGCAGATAAATGCGAGTAGCTTGATTTTGAGGCAAGGTGGATCACATTTTTTACTAATCAGAAAAAATGAACAAGTGCAGTGTAATTATTTTTATAAAATCCAACCTTAAAATCTAGTTTAATTAATAATTTGTTAAAGTAATAAATAATGACATTAATGCCATATACAGCTCCTTTAACTCATAATAAATTAAAAGGAATTGAAGTTTTCAGTTTCACAAGAAAATTCTCAGAGAAAACACACAGCCTCTGTTACACTCCCTTGAAAATACACAAAATCCACAAGCAAAAAAAATTTTTTTTCAATATTGATTGTATATCTCTTGCAATTCTAAGTAACATGTATTATGCTAAAAAGCTCACTGAAAACATTCTTCTTGGTCTATCAATAAATGTATACACAAAGAAAAACGAAACTAACTTAACAATTTATCAGCAGATGTTAAACAGCGCTAGCTGAAATTTTACCTTTTTTCTTAGGAAAACCAGAGTTGTTCAAGTATCTTGAGCAGATACCACAAAACACTAACTGCCCAAAGGGCTGTTTACAGTACAGAAGAGTGATCAATAAAAGTCACCTACTTCCTTGAGGAAAGGAGAATCTACAGCGAGGTACTTGGACACGACATAGAGGCAGAAGAGGTGGCGGTCAATGCCAGCCCCGGTCATGGCAAGGCGATACAAGAGCTGATGTTTGTCTGCTGCCTGCCGAAAGAACTTCAGTGTGTTTTCAGTCTAGCAAATGAAACAAGATGAGGAAAACTCAGTTAAGTGAGCTGCATTAAGGATGGAGGTACAGAAACTAAGTTACAGCAATGACTCTCAAGCCTTGAGCGCTTAAAGGTCAAGTACAAGACAACTGACCTCAAACAGAATCCTCTGGCTTTTCAACCTCTTGTATTTAATTTCAGGTATTAGCAAGTGTCAGCTATTACCTGCTGTAAACTGCATAATGAAAACTAATCTGTAGTTTAAGTGTTATCTAACCCTACAATCAAACATGATTACAACTCAAGTTTACTACATTATTTATCGTTTCTATAGATACTGGTCTTAAAGAGTTATAGAGAGCAAATCTCAATATGATTTAAAGAAAGCTCAAACAGCCAGAGTCATTTTAGAAGACAAACTGGCAACACTGAAGGTACAGAGGTCCATAAATGCTGGCCATCAAAGCCAACGTGTAAGAGCAACTACTTCTTTCCTGTGAATTAATTTTGCTTGTCTGTCAGAAAGGAAAGCTTAGCTAGTATGAGATTAGTTGTTCTATAGATCTATGTTTGAGTTTTACAAGCCATAAAATTTTCACAAGTCATCACAGTTTCCTGGAGTTCAGAAACAGGTAAATAAGGGTATATTTGGTTAAGTTCTGCCATTCTTTTTTGGTAAAGAATTTATTCTTTATTGACAGAAAACTGGACAATTACCTTATGCAGCTCTTCCTTCCTAAAATAAAAGCATCACTCTAAATGCTTAAAAACTACCTGAGGGCTTACATTGTTGTCTAGTGGTAACTCATGTGCCTTATGAATTATCACAGAATCACAGGTTGGCTGGGCTGGAAGGGACCTTTGAGATCATCCCATTCCAACCCCCTGCCATGGGCAGGGACCCTTCCATTAGACCAGGTTGCTCAGAGCGCCATCCAGCCTGGCCATCCAACACTGACAGGGATGGGGCATCCACAGCTTCTCTGGGCAGCCTGTGCCAGTGCCTCACCACCCTCAGAGTGAAGAATGGATTCCCAACAGCCAACCCAAACCTACTGTCCCAGCTGTAACAGGCACCAGCACCAGGGACTCACGCTTTCGTTGGGGTCTTCCATGGCTCGAACAAAGCGGCAGGACTCGACCGTGCACGAGCGAACCGTCTCGGTCCTGCCTTCTCGGAACAGGCGCGTCATGGACGCTTCGTATGTCAAAGAAAACTTCCCCATGTCCTTGAAAAAGGGGAAAATAACAACTTAGAGGTTATATAGACTTGGCCTCTCTTTCTTAATCAACAGTCGGAGCTAAGCACACACAATGAATCACTCCACAGACCAAACTCAACATTTAAGTTTTCAGTAGCCCACCATTAGCTCACTTACCTGAAGATAATAAAAGCAAAAATAAGATCAGCAGCAGGATTTGATAAACACTAACAGAACAACAACTCTCTGCATTTTATATTCAGCTTTCTTCAGTTTATAAAAGAAGCTGTATGTTGCCACACTGGTCTTTTCTGACAGCACATTACAGGAAACGTGAGCTAACAGAAGAAAATACAGGTAGGAATTTCTGTTAATCCTCTTAGGGAGTGTCCATGACTACTGCATCATGTGTGACTCTAATCTAAAAGGTAAGTTTAATATTGTTTAGATTATAAGAACAGCTGCTAGAAGTTTCATATCTTCTTTCTAGTCCAAAATGCCCAGGGAAAGACCAACTAAGCAGAAGAGAAAAATTTAGAAATGTATTAATATGTGAAACATTGTAGAAGTGATTTGCAGCTAGTAATCTGCTTAGGGTTTGTATCAATTTGCATGGAATGTCTTTAACAACCTTGTACAAGCAGTGCAAGATGACTACACAGTCACAGGTTTTAGTCACAGACATGTTACACCCAACTTAATGAGGTTCTGTAAGCCAGAGCAGTTCTGTCCTTACCCGATAATGAGCAAGCTGCAGGGCAAGTTGCACAAAGGCATCAGGGCTGGTTTTCACTTTCTTTATTAGTCCTTTCCCAAAAGTATCAAAATAAAATGAAGAGAAGTCCACATCATCTGCTAGAGCTACAGCGGTGCTCAGAGACTTCTCAATCACTTCTTGGCACTTAAACAAACAAACAAACATCTGTATGTATACAAACATGTATTCGTGGTATTTGAGAGAACTATTGAAAAAGTGCAAGTATTTTTAACTGATAAACAGGAATGCCTGCCTTTATGCAGGCCAGGAGCATCATTACCTAAATAATTTCCCTTTAGAGAAAGAGGAGAAGCTACCTTTCCTTGAAAGTTAAAATTCAAAAAGCTAATAGAAATGTTATAAGCCAGTCCACACTCAAAAATAACTCTTGAAAAACCCACCAGCAGTAAAACTGTTCAAATCAGGAGAATATAAAAGAATGGCCTAGTTACAGAATGGCAATAGTAGTGTGACTTTCAAGCTCCCATACGTGTTTGATTAAATACATCATCAATCATTAGCTTTATATTCAAAATTAAAATCTAAATAGGTGGTGGCAGTTTTTCTAGAAACTAGGCAAAAAAACCAATTTAAAAACCAAACCTTATTAGTCATGTATACAGAACTATGAACACACACACACAAAAAAAGACAGCTATTCTAAAGGAACTATTAGACAAGAGTTCTTGTTGTGACAACAGTAATGAAACCTCAGCAAGTAAAAGTTTATTTTAGTACAGTCACTATTTAAAAGAGGTGGCCACTTATTTTTGACATACTGCCAACCAAGCAAGCTTTTACTAAAATGTTGGCATATTCTAGTCAGAACTTTTAAAGATTGATATTAAAATCTCCTGACCTTCTAAGTAAACTGAGTAATGGCTACACTTGAAGTACACAACATACAGGACTCAAAGGAATTTAAAGCTGATTTATAGGGTTATCAATAATTACATAAATTATTTGATTGCTGGGGAAAAGAGCAGTTTCTTCCTCATACCACTAAATCTTATGTACTTACTTCTTCTGGAATTTCCCACTGCAGTTTGGTAGGAAGAGGAATATTTGGATTGATTTCTCCTTTGCAATGTCCATCTACTGAATAGCCCAGTTCAAGATACTCAGTTGCCATCACATTCTGCAAAGAATGATACTTCTTTAGAATTGCAACACACTACTTACTGCCATGGAATTAGGATTTCATTGTGAAAGCAATATAACTTATTTTCACTACACAGAGAAACAAAATATACAATCCATTTCCAAATAGTGAAAACAATTGCAAGTGAAGCCCCCAGTTTTAAAACACCACCACCAAATGCGGTACCAAACACTTATTCAATTACATTGGTGCATTTTGTCAGATGCTATTGATTTAATAAAAAACTTTTCAACACAAAATCCACCTAAAACTAAGCAAAAGTAAAAAATTAAACTCAGCCTTAGATTTCACAATCTTTGTTCAATTTAGATTGTAAAGAATTTCTTCAAGTTTGTTATTTGTCAAAACTTATTCATCAAGGAATAATTTATTTCAGAGTAAGTGCAAACCCCTGCAAGAACTCAATTATTTTTAAGATTTGTATCCCTTTCAAAATTACAGTTTATTTTACATGTGCACTAGAGCTCTTGGATGGGAAAGAAGAATGTTCCCAAGATGAACAGCACAACTTGAACAGACATAAGAAGCCCTGTCCTACAATCCTCAATGTTTGAAGAAAAAATTCAGAAACAACAAACTCACATACAAACACAAAGAACTGCCAAAAGATTTGAATCTGCTCAATACGGAAAGAAGAAGTTTGATGATTTATTTCTAATCTCGTATTTTAATTTCATTTTCTCTTCATTTTCTCATTTCACTTAGTGGTCAGAACATGACAACTATGAAATAAAGCTTCATCCATTCTATTCTAAAAACAGATAATCTGTAAAAAATAACAACAGATAACTTTCTGAAAAACTAAATCTTGTTTCAGCCATCTTAATTCTTAGCAGCAAATGCACCAACTAACATTCAGTACAGATATATGCATTAAGCATATAATAACATTCATTAAAAGCAAAAAAGTATCCCTCTTTCATTGAGATAGTCTACACTGCTTTGTCATGTCACTCTCAAATCAGTTTGGCCTTCTTTCTTCCCTGAGTGGAGAATGCAATGAGGCTTTCTTTTTGTTGTTCTTATACACATGGAAATACTTCTATAATATAACTTGGAAATTACTTGGGGGACCAGACCCATTTGCTCAAATATATACAAGATCAGAATTAACTAACGCTTTTGAAATAGTTTAAATTGATCTGTGTCATATAACTGTTTGTAGGTTTAAGCTTCAAAATGAAAAAGGAAAAAAATCAAGTAGGGTTTGATGAACTGACATGGCAAAGTGAATTTATTGCATTCATTGCAAATAAATACAAGAGATAATGTCAACAGCATATCAGTCTGCATCTTAGCAAAAAATGCTTACACAAAAAGTTAAACTATGTACAGTTTTTTAAATTTTGAAAGTAAGCATAGGAGTTTTATAGTGCAAGAAATCTTAAGAGCTTTAGGAGCATGTACATACAAAAAATACAATGCCATTATCAAAGAGGCAATAATCTGTGGATTTAAAACATTAAAATAAAGTTAGATGGGGAGCTGTATCACTTTTCTGTGAAGACATCTAAGCTCACTAAAATGCTACCCTCCAAAAAATATCAGCTTCTTAAGCAAGGGTTTGGGATCTTTTTCAAATTCTACAGTTGCTGCAGACACAGGCCCCCATTCACTCATCAGCAATGTGAATGCAAGGGGCTGAAAGCAGCTGCTGACCTTCAGAGCTGCTTCCAGACCATACCACATTATCTTCTGCATTAGCTCTTTGTACCAAACCTACCTCCCACAGGTGTCCAACAATAGGAGCATCTGCCCAGGAGTGCTCTGCATTCAGACCCATTTTGCCATTTTTGAATATTATAAGAGTGAATGTCTTATCAAACCACCTACAAAAGAAATTAAGATTTCTTTATGGTTTTGTATATTTCAAAAGCATTTTTCTGTTGTAGCTCCCTCTCTCTCTAAAATTCACATTCAAATGCACTTTTTATTTAAGAACATTTAAATAAATAGACAGAAATTTGAATCTCATGAAGCTCAGTCAGGCTAACTACAAGGCCCTGCACCTGGGTTAAGACAATGCCCAGAACCAACAGACTGATGGATGAAAGGATTTAGCAGCTCTGCAGAGAAGGACTTGAGGATGAAAAATTCATCATGAGCTGGCAAGGTGCACTTGCAGCCCAGAAAGCAAATCATGTCCTGGGCTGCTCAAGAAGCAGCATGGCCAGAAGGGTGAGGGAGGGGATTCTGCCTCTTCACTGCATTCTGGTAGATCCCACCTAGAGAGCTGTGTCCAGCTCTGGGGTTCTCAGCACAAGAAGGACATGGAGCTGTTAGACTGGGTCAAAGGAGTGCCATGCACATGGCAAGAGTGCTGGAATACTCCTCCCCTGAGGAAAGGGTGAGAGTTGGGCTTGTGTTCAGTCTGGAGAAGGCTCTGGGAACAGCTTCTTGCAGCTTTCAATATATAAAGAGGGCTTATAAGAAAAGCTGAAAAAGACTTTTTATCATGGCTCATGGTGACAGGACACGGGGCAATAGATATAAACTGAAAGAGGGTAAATTTAGATGTGTTATCATGGAGAAATATTTTTTACAGTGGGCTGGTGAGACACTGGAACAGATTGTCCAGAGAAGTGGATGCTTTGTCATTGCAAATGTTCAAGGTCAGGTTGGACTGGGCTCTGAGCAATCTGATGTAGTGACAGTTGTCCCTTTCTGCTGCAAATGGGGTTGGAACTAGATGAAGGCCCCTTCTAACCCAAACCCTTCTGTGATTCTATGGAATTTATCAACTGTAAAGTCATCATTAATTCATACGTATAGCCCAATTTAAAAAAAAAAGAAAAAAAAAAAGGAAGGCATTTTCCACAGCCAATACTGCACCTGTCATAACATCTGCCATGTATCAATGATTTTGCATATGCATCCAGTGACCTCACTGGGTCTTCTTTCTTGTATCCCTGCTCAATGTCATCCAATGTCACAAAAAATGCTGCTTTTTCAACAGCATCTAAGGACTGCTTGTTCTTTCCACGGCTAAAATAAGCCTGACGAGCCTTAGCCCATGGTACTCTGTAAAAAAAAATTGGTTTATAGCCAGATTACATAAATTTGTCAATGTTTGGTTACCTTTAAAATCACTATGAGACACTCCTCCTACTTTTGTGAAATTTGACACAACTGCTTTCCTTGCACTTAAACTATGAGAGCTGTGAAAAGCTCTGATAGTACTTGTACAGTGGAATCCTAGGAACCAATTCAACTCATCATCACACATGTCCAAAAGCTCAGAAACTCAGCACTTCTGCACATGCAATACCTATAGCATAGATCATCTACACTTAAAACTAAACAAAGGAAAGAATCTATTGTAAGGAAGAAGACAACAGTAAAAATAATAAACCATTGCAAAATTGTTTTAACTCCACACAATTACAAGTAACTGAAGCACTGTTACACATCATCAATATACAAAATCAGTGAGTGAGGTATAAACAAGTGACTGGAGACTATTTTAAAATTCTAAAGCCAATATTCCATGATTATGTTATGCAATGATTTCTAAACACTAAACTTATTTAAAAAGTAATAATCACTATACCTATCTCCTGCAGTAAGAGCTGCAAGTTTCTCTTCACCAGGCTGAGGTTCTGAATCATCATCAAGAATTCTCTGTATTTGCTGTTCAATTTCTCGAGGTCTCAGCAATCTGCCATCATGGTACAGCCACACCTTGAAGTAACGGCCCTTGTGATACACAACAATGTGCTTGCTGTCTTTCACATGCTGGAGGGTATCTACAATTGTAATCACTTATGTCAACACAAAGCTGAAGTCTCAAAACATAATGCACTAAATAACATCAGATGCCTATTGCATGCACTACAAGTTATTTCAGCACCCCATGTTATTTCATCACAAAGATTCCCACGTGAAACAGTAAAATACCCAGATCTGACAATCATTTGCATATATAGCACCACCAGCTGCTACACTGGAGGCTGCTATTAAGCAACTAAATCTGTATTTCTGTACCTGAAAAATGAGCACTAGTTGTGTAGTCTGGTGAAGCAGTCAGCAAAGAACATCCTAGGTGAGTATCAGGAAAGGTATTTTTAAATATTTTGTATCCAGGTGCTAGACAACTCATGGAGAGTCTTAAGAAACTCAAAATTTATACCATCAGCTTTTGTTTACATTTGTCCTGGCAGGCGCAGAGTGAATATTCCATACATGGCCAAAATGTGTAATGTTATGTGAAGCAGAAAACTAGGCCACATTTTTTTCCTCATTTTACTATCTACATGGCTTAACTGGGATAAGCCTAAATTTAGTCATGAAGGCATTGTATCAAACCACAGGTGAAGCCATTCACTCCTTAGCATGTTTTGTCAAAGATCATGATTTAATAGCTGCTCAAGTGACAGGATACAATGATCATCAAGATTTTACCACCAATTAATACAATTTTTTTCCTTTTTTTTTATCTTTAGAAACTGAAATATACATAAAGTAATTGAGATCAGGAGACAAGGAGTCAAGCTGCTTATGAGAACGTGTGAAAATGTTTTTGGAACTCAGACATATACCAAATGATACAATTGTTTTTCCTTTAGAAAAGACATACAGAATGACACAATTGCTTTTCCTTTAGAAAAACAGAAACAAAGAAAAATGGAAAAATTGAAAAAGTATAATAGGAAATGTGAAAAGCTTAGGAGGAAAATATGGCAATTTAATTTGAAAGACTTTAAACAGGAGAAACTGAGGAGAATCACTAAGATATACAGGATGTATTTTAATCAGATGCTAGTTAGAATGAGCCACTCCTACACTTCTGTGCAAAACTTATTTTAGACTGAAAGAAATCAAATCTGAGGCTAAATGCAAACTTTTTATACCTTTTATTATATTGACAACAGGGAAGGGGCAAGGTATTTATTACTCTTAGTACTTGCACTCTCAGTACTTGAAGCATTGAAGTATTCTAAATAATAGTAGCTCATAGACTAAAGTTGTCCACCAGAGATTTAAAAACCTGCTCATCTCTTTAAGCAACTGGTTATGACACAAAGTAATGACACCAGGGATGTCCTTTCCTTCACTCTGCAGATAAAGCTGTCTGAGGCATAGCTGGGAAAAAATTCCTCAACAATCTAGCACAGGCCAGCAGCAGAACTGAGAGAAAAGTCCTTATCTGACACATGCACCTACTGCTTTATCCCCTACCCAACGCCACTTCTCCCCCTTATCCAACTTCTCACAGCACAGCAAACGTCAGCCCCCCAGCAGGGAAGAGTGGGCAGATCCCTGCATCTGTTTAGAAACTCTTTGTTTTGAATTCTCTAGTTGAGTGGGAGTAACAAGTTTGAAGGCTGTTTGAAACATTGGAGTGAGTTACAGGCCTCACAGAAAGTAAAAAAACCAAACATCCTGTCTTCAAGTGGCAGCCCAAATGTGCATTCCCAAAGGAGGTGACTAAACAATACCTCCTGCTTGTATTTCACTGTGATGCTGCCATAATGATGCACTGTTGGGTAAACATGTGAAATCAGTTCAAAGAGGCTCTTCAGCATATGACATGATCAGAGATGACTAGATAGAGCTTAAGGTTTTGTATAAAAACACAACAGCACAAGTCTCCACTAAAATCTGCTGTGAAGTCCTCAAAGAGTAAAGAAATGCAATCTATTTGCATTAGTAGAGTAATTCTAGATGCAATCTGACTTCACTTACAGTGAGAAAACTTAGAAAAAACAAAAAAGGCAATATAAAATGCCTCTTTTAATATTAAGACCTCAAAAATCATCTTGAGCTTGGAAAAATAAAAGTAAAGGTTATTTATAAATTAAAAATCAGGGCAGACAATATTATCTTGTAGCTGTTTTTTAAATTTAAATAAAGGAAAAAAGAACCACTTAAAAAGCTTCAAAATCTCCCTAAAATGGAAAACGTCAAGTCACTTCACAGCAACCCATTGCATCCTGAGTCTTGGAAGACAGTATTGATGTACACTTGTGCAAGTCAGATCTTTATCTGGAAAACCTGATTTTTAATAGAAAAGACACCAAGCCCTGAATTCCACCAAGGTGCTTATTCTTATTGGCTGGCCTTGCTTACCTGATTCCTCTCCTGGGATACGGGAAGTATTAAACATCCTTTCCCACTGAGCTGAGCAGAGTGGAACAGTAGATCCCATCAGAAGAATCTGTGAAGCAAATGTACATTAAAATGCAATTGTGCATATACAATTAGAAAATTAAAAAATAAAGAAACAAACCCCCAAGATCTGGTTAAAAAAAGGCTTCAGAATAGTAAGATTTATAATACATTAATGCAGTGTTGAGTTTTTCCCTTCCTGTTAATGGTCTTCCCTTGAACTACATGTGGAATATTCCATGGACATTCCATAAACATTATTTTTCCCCCTTCTACCAAAAGCTCACCCTTCAGGAGGGAAGACTGAAGTTAGCTAGCACCTGAAATCCAAAAAATTCTCCATGGGTGGTCCGGATGCAAAACTTACACATGCAGCATGCAGTACCCCTTAATTAATTCTTTTATGGATGTGTAGGAACAAAAGTTCACCTTTCTTAGACTTGTAGTTCTATACAATTAATCACATCCCTTCAATGATCTTAAAAAAAAACCTACTTAATTGTTTCCACAGTATTTATTTACTACGATACACAGCCATTGGATAGTACAGAAACACAAATTGGATTTGCCTATCTTTGCTCCCTAGAAATTAGTGCAACACAGGATTTTATCAACATCTTAAGCTCCCACTGGCCCACTCTTGATGTCAAGTGGCGTCCAGACCTTTATCCCTACCATCCTGTATTGTATCCATACAACTCTGTATTTTTGACAGTTGGTAGTTTCTGCCCATGTGCAATTCAAGTGATAGCCAAGATGATTTGGACCACAAAAATTGGTAACAATAAGACATTCCTCTCCCATTCTGAGTACTGGTCAGCCTCTCACAGGTTGTGCTGGAAAAAGATCCAAAGCCATTTAAACTGATATACATACTGGCTTGATTTCTTGTCTGTCCAGTTTTTTCCGATAGAGCAGGATGGCATGGATAACATTGCCAGCTCTAGCTGCCTGCAGGGTTGTGGGACACAAAGAGAGGAAGTCCTTTAAAGTAGATAAGAAACATAAGTTAATGATTACCAGGATACATTAAAAAAAAAAACCCAACCTGATAGTACTTCTCATCCATATTCTTAAAAGTTTATTCTGGACAGTGTAGAAAAGGCTTTAAAATTTATGAAGTGCACAAGTGCAGTGAGCTGATGAAACTTTTCTTCAGCAGTCACAATCTCCTTAAACATTCTTAATCATTTGAGGGGAAAAGACAGTGCTACATAAAGCTTGGTCCAAGACAATCATATTTTTTTTTTATTTTAATTTTCACTCGTTTTACAATTTTGCTTCCTGTACATACATTTGCTAGTATGAGCACACGCCTCCTTCAGCTGTGTTAACCATGAAGTTTTACATGGAGTTTTTGGAAGATTTTTACAGTAAAGACAAAACTGTCTAAGTCATTATTGCATGAGTTTGCCAAAGTGGCAGCTGTGCTAGGGTTGTTAAGATAGGTGTACTTAAAGTTCTTCAAGTATATGACATACTTGAAGGTACCTGAAGACACTTGCTGAAGAAGAAAGAAAAACAAAGATTACATCCTCAGTGGCAATGGTTTTCTAAGCAGAGAGACACCATGAAGTAAGATGCCTGCCAGAAATGTTGAAGTGCTTGTCACATAAGGTGTTTATAGGATTTACCTACCATTGCAAAATAGTTACTATTGACCATAATCGGTCCACGGCCTCTAAGGTAGATATATTCTTCCCACCAATCACTAACCTGCAGCAGGAAGGAAAAAAAGAAAGTAATAAAATCTCATCATTTCCACAGTTTATGTCTTCTATGTTGATGGCTCCACAAGACAACATTCCACACAGAAGTAGGAAGGAAACTGCTAGTTTGCCTCCCTACGTAAAGAAGACAATAATCCCTGCCCTGCTAATTTTTATCAGACTTCAGGGAAAACAGGAGAAAAAAGGGTGAGAGAACTAAATTAAATTCAGCTATATCTCTCTGATAAGGTTTCAAAGAAGTCATGATCTCCACATAATATTTAAAGTGTATCAGATCTCCTGGATGCTTTACATCCTTTGCCAGGACAGATTAGTTAGATCAGGTACAGGTACATCAGATAATACATCAAGAAGGAATTAACATTACAGTTATGTTGAGAGTTGGATTTTTTTTTTTTTTTGAGAATAAAAACGTAGACCAACAACTCAATTGATACAGTTCTTTTATTTTTCTTATATATGCCTTAGCTGCAAACAAAACAACAGCAAAATTCTCCAGAATAACAGAACACAAAATGAGGATTCATTTTTTAAAGTTTCATTCACCTTTGTGCACCACACTGTTTTCCAAATCACACAAATTATTTACATGCAAAGTCACACATACTTTAAAAAAATATTAAGCAGTTTCAACTTCCTTCTTTCACATTTAATGAAATAATGGAAATAATGGGACTAAAGCCAAAAAGAGCACCAGGGAACAAATAATATAACTTGAATCAACTGAGCCTCCTATTTATCTACTTACATAATTGGTGGCCCACCAGGATTTTAGCTTCAAATACCACTGAAGCCTTGGTCCCAAATTAAATGCAAAATCTTTGGCAAGACCCTCCATTCTTTTGAACTTCTCATCATCCATAAGTGGTCGAACTGACTCCAGATACTAGAACACAAGAAAAGAATCAGCATCACTACAGGAACTATTACAGAAGCTACTAATATGTAGCTTCTCATCATTCCTGCATAAAACACTTTAAGAGCAAACAAAGATTATCCAGTCTCAATCCATAAGGCTGCAAATACCATGTTTTTAATATAAGAGTCTATGATCTTCTAAATGTCTGCTGCAAACTTCAAAAAATAAAATATTTTTTCAGACATTTGTCAGCAAAACACAAGTTGAAGAGGTAACATTTTCTAAAGATTTTCCACTCCAAAGAGTAAGACATGCTGCTTCTTCAGTACAGACAGATTAACTTCCTTTCTCCTCTAAAAAACAAACCTTTAGTTTCTGTGACATACTGCCATATTTACACACTTTGCTACAAGGTTTTGTATTATAAGACACACATTTAATAACACTGTACAACTGGGGAGGATAATAAAGGTGGTCTGCTTCAAAAACTCTGGAAATCAGAGTTTGTGGCACAGCTTTAAAACAATAGACATCATGTCATCCAATGTGAATCACACTGGCTTCAAACTGTCAACAGTTTCACTGGTTTGTCACAGCCTTTATTTTGTTTTCCATGCAGAAGTTTGAATCTGGTACATCATAGTAATACCACTCTGCAGTTTTTCATGAGGCATGGCAAAAAACACCCCAAAAGGCATCTAGGTATGGATGCTGTGTTACTGAAGGGAATAAACTGGTGAATGTACATACCCTGTTAACTGTGTCTTTAACAGCTGGAACTGGCAGTCGTGGTAAAGATGTCTGGAAACTGTATAACATGGGTTTACGCCCTGAGAAAAGTTTTACAAGGGTCTGAAGAAAAGCAAAAAAAAAAAAAAAAAAAAAAAAAAAAAAATCACACCAAATTATTAGGTCCAACAAAAGAAAAATGACAGAGTAAATGTGTAATGTAGCTCACATTCCTTTTCACTGGTAAATTATACTATATTAGATTTAGGAGCTACCAAATTTATCATAGTTTCACAAGTAAAAAATGGCTTTGACAGAAACCAACTTTCTAAATGTTAAGCAACATGTCAGTGGAAGAGCAAGAAAGAAAGGCATGGTCATTCCTGACTTCCCAATCATCATCCTGTCACAGACAATATTGCTGTTTATGCAGGGCACACCTTGATCTCAGTACAAATACAGTTACTTGGCACTTTTCTTCATATATTAACCTCTGGAAAGATTAAAAAGAGCATGTCTACCAGCTGACCTTTTACTGTATTACATAGTAGATACTAGAAACATACTGAAATTGTGCTTCAAAACATAGTCATTACCAAGCCTGTGACTCAGCTAAGGTTTCTAGATAACTACAGCAATCTTTAAAAATAATAATTATGCTTTTGTATCAATGGTTTAATGTTTTCCAAAGTTACAGCTCAACATCAATAATAGGACCAATGTTACAGGGAGTTAATTCAAGCATGAATCAATCTCAGGTAGTTTACTGCATGATTTGAACACACCAAATTGTGCAAGCATGCCAGTGTTATATTCAGTGCTTGTGTTACAAAAAAACCAGCAACAAAACATAAAAGCCAGAGAGAACTTAGCTTCAGATATTAAAGAATATCTCCTGTGCTCCAGGGACAGTGAAAACAGAAGAAGCTTTTCTGTCCACCACTACTTTTCAGTTGCAGCACACACTAAGCTGAAATTCTAGACCATGCAGCTTCTAGGCTAGTCATGAAAGGATTTTGACACTGCCACCCTATTTCAGCATGAAAGTCAAGTGAAGCATTATAACAACAATCCAGTGGAACTTTTACTGTCAAAGTGCAATCTTGGTCCAATACACAGGATAGTATAGACAAGCCAACAGACAAGATAGAATAAAACAGAGGATGGCATTTCACTATTAAATTCTGAAATTTTCTCCTAACAAAACTGTTAGAATGCAGAACTTTTCCTCCCTCTCAGTTTCCTGGGTCAGCACAGCCAGAGAAGATAAGTTTAGGCAGCACAAAACAACCAAGAGTTGCAGAGTGTAACCAGCAACAAACATCTCCCTGCCAATGGATCTGTATCAGAGCCATCAGATGTACGTGGGATGCACCACAGGATCTGCTCAATGAAATCCAGTTGTGCTTCAGGACAAGATAATTTTGGAAACAGGTGGGAAACAAAAAGCTCAGCTTTCCATCTGGAAATCTAATTTCATACTTGGAGACAATTTTATTCCAAAACTCTTAAGGCAGAAAAGGCTAAAATTATTTTAAGAGAGTACCTGCTCAATGGACAAAAACCAGGAAACACATTTCACAGTATTTATCTCTTAAGAAAACTTGTAATAGAGAATTTATAATAGCATGAGGCCAATAAAGTGCTCTGACACACACACACATTTCATTACATCTCTGATTTCATATGCAGACACAGCAAATAATGTCATTCTAACATATGTTGCATCTGTTCTCACAAGACTATCACTTTTAAAATAATTTTTTTAATGGCAACTCATATTTGGATTTCCCTCCTAACACTGATACAGGAAATTTGACTTTACAAGGTGAAATATGCTGATTAAAAGTGCCACTAGACTTCCAACCAGTCTGAAAAATCCCTGTGAAAGAAATAAGAGTTCAGGTTTTTGATCTGCATGATGATTTGAAGAGAAAACAGCATTATAAAAATATAGAAAGCTAAGGTAGTTGGAGCTGTTTCACTAGTGAAGCCAGTCTTCTTTTTGCTGGGTCTAGTTAAATAGACCTTCTTAATAGGTATAGATGAGACACTGTTGGGCATACACCTTCAGTGTTCTGTACTTTAAAAATGTATACAGTACACAACAAAATACATATGCAACATATATGATAGATTAAGATTGATAAATACAATATGCAACAAAGCATGGTAAGTAGCATTACAGTTCATACTGTTTTAAGGTTGATAAAGCAATATTAAGAGCTTTGAAGTATCTATCTGGTAGGACATGCTGAAAAACAAGGCAGCTACAGCTCCAAGCAATTGACAGAAAGCCTTACCATTCAGAGCCTCTGGATGATACCAATTTGAGTCATGAGGCTGATACTACTTCCAGGAGAAACCAGCAATTAGAAATCTCATTTGTAACAGACAAACATTAAACTCTATTTTAGTGTACACCATTCTGGTTACTTCTGGTCCTTGAACAGCTTCCATAATAAATCATGATCTGTGCTTAGTTTAACACACATCCATGAATTTTTGAGGCTGTAGAGACTAATTTTTATCACAGTACGGAAAATTAGCTATTTCTACCACAATACAGGCAAAAGTGAGATGAAACAACCAAGTCCAAGTAGCAAAACCCCATTTCATCTCTTGCAGCACCTACATCTACATTTCCTCACTTTATACCTATCATATCCTTTAAGAATCCTTTTCCAAAGCTCCACAGCAATCCACAGGAGATACCAGTCTCAGTTGAAAGGACACTCAGCAATATTTTCTTCAAGCATAAGAATAATTTTATGATGGATGACTAGAAATCCTAACATTTCAACAAAGAATTAGGGGAGCACTTTCTGTGAGGACAAGTAAGCTGTACTTGCACACAGAGAAAAAGCAGGCATTGAGTCACACAGGCCCAAGGTGTTGGCAGATTCAGAAGTTATTATTGAAGTGTTTACTCTTCCTTCCAGAAGGCCATGATGAATAGTTTCATTACAGCATTAGAAGAGTGACAGCAGAAATAGCTACCTGACAGCCTCCTGTCCCATGACATAAAAAACACAAGAAAGGAATAAAACTACAAAATTTTCTTTTAAGGCTTTGAATACTGATCAGTTAGAAGTTAAGACAAAATGAAGCCAACTATCCTTACCATCCAAAACTTGGTGCCAGCACTAAGCTTGCCATGCTCAGAGAACATCCAGCCATGGTAGGAGAGCAGCATTTTCAGGGAGTAGCGCATTGTGACGATAAGGGCGACCCAAAGCCCTGTGCCAAAAAGTACTCCACTCACAATGTTCTGTGTTTGGTTTGACATATAGCCACTATTTAAAACAAAAGCCAGCATATGCCAGTTAGTGTCCATTTAAGTTCCAAAGAGAAGCTGGTATTGCAAACATAAGTCAGTATGTAGTACAGAATAAGTAGTACAGACAGGCCTTACACAAGCTTTATGCCTGCCTACTCTGCTTTCATAACTTCCTTTCCAAACACCTTTTCATGCAGCAACATCAAAGGACATAAAAGTTCCCAAATACCCAGAAAACTGCAGCAATACTGGTACAACAACCTCCCCATTTCATATCCTCCTACATCTGCCTATTTGGCTTACCATGTCGCAAAGTTGCCGTTCCAAAACTGATACATTTTAACAGGAATAGCTTTAAGAGTAGCTGCAAATAAACTGATTTTCCTTCAGAGGAACAGCAACCTTTCAGCCTACTTACGTTGTATCAAGTGTTCTGTTGATCTTGGCTATTATTCCTAAGGAAGGATCAATTTTGGCGTACATGGTTGACATCACACCCACAACTACAATAAGCCAGCTAGATGGGCTAGCAGGATAAACTCCAGTGATAATTCCATTCTGGAAAGAAAAGCCTTCACATAATTTTTTCATACCAAAGTGACTGACTTCATATTACCATGGAAAGAAACAAAAATCAACACATTGAAGTAATTTAGTTATAAATAAGTACTTAAGATTGTCCAACATTTTCTAACATGCGATTATCTCAGTGGTAGGGAATGGATTTACTTAACTTTAATTACTACAGAAAATTGTAACAATGATATCAACAGTGAAAGGAACTTTTACATTCTCTTGTAGACACCACTGACCCTGCTGCAAGTCTTACTAAAAATACTGAAACTAACTAACAACTCTAAAACAAATGACACTTCAATAATTTCAATTTACACTGAGTTAGATGCTTCTATATGAATATGGCAAAAAAATCCTACTGAACTAGACACTGAGAACCAGAATTGATGTTTTTTATATAATCTAAACAGTTCTTCTCAAGAATTTATAAGTAAAATTTAGTAAGATTTCTGTCAATATGTTTATGTTTTTGAAAGGGATGCTGAAGATAGCCTGTAGCTTATGTAGTTTGCTACTAATTAAACACATTTTAGAATTATAATCCCATGAAGAGAACAATAAATTCATAGCAATCTACATCAAATACTCCATCAGAAACAATACTACTTAGCTATAATAAAGAGTGTAGCCTTGTACCTCTAAGACATCACACTAAACATCACAACTAGTCATATTTTTGACTTCTGCTAAAAGATTACACAGTTATGTGGTGCATTATGAAGAGAATGAAGACACTTTAATTAATTTCTACATCTGCTTCATCTTGCTTCCAAAGAATAAATCAAAAATATGTACCCTTTCAGTCTCTACATTATCACCTTGTGCCACCTTCCTCAGTACCCCTTGTCTTAAATAAAACCCCCATAAGTTCTTTCACAATGAGAACTTTATTTACCATAAAGAAAAAAAAAAATCAATTTTCCCTAAAAAAACTTCAATGAATTCATAAAACATTAAATAAGCCTGAAGTTTTGTGGACTGGACTAGTTTAGCATACCTTGAATCTGATGAATTTCTTCTTCCATGAATAGACACCAGACAGGTAAATCTGTTTGAGTGCCTCATGGCTCATGCGCAGGTCAATCCCATCTGGAGTTACTGTAAATTGAAAAGCTACTGCCTGATGAGCTTCCGCCATCTTCAGAGAGAGTTCTGCCAAAAAACAAAGTTTAAAAAGAGTATTTCCTTCTTGTCCAAAGGAACTAGGGGCTGGTCCATTTCTAGCAAAATATTTTCTACATCATAATTTTGGCAAAGATTTCTAAGTATAAAAAAATTATATATAGTACTTGCCTTTTCCTTACAGGCTCTGCTTGCACTTCAGTCTGAGTGTTCTGAAGGTTAATTTAAGGCACCACTTTTAACCAAAACAGCTGCAAATGGAAACAAAACACTCCTGTAACTCGGGTGTTCATCACAGATAGCTGCATATCATCTATACATGCAATACATTAAAAAATGGAAGCAGAACAGAAAGCCAAAACATTTAGAAAAAGCATATCACAGAACATCTTACATTTCAAAGATGATTCAGAAAATGCTTTATTTGAAACAAAAGGTATCCAAAATTTTCACCTCAGCTAGAAAAACAAAGCTGCTTCTGGCCATATCTTTTCCCAAATTTTTTTTGCACATCCTAGTTTCAATATGATTACTCAAAGCAATAAGAGGCTACAGTCTCTGTGGCTCCGTGCTGTGTCTGGCAAGTAACTTGAAAAATCAAAACTATGCAGAGCTGAGGAAAATAAATCACAACTGTCAGCAAAATTACCTTCCCAAAAAAATCTGAAATTATGATGAAATTTCATGGAATTGCAGCTCTGTTCAACTGCCAAAACAAATATCAACAACCATGCCAATGTTTATACATAAATACCATGGAAATTATTCCTACTAATTATTGATTCAGACTAATGCTTTTTGAGCACTTACAATTAGAAAGTAGATTTTTGCAGTCAGACTCTATGTATAACATTAAAATGGTCAAAACTATGTACTCCTGAGGAGAGGATCATGATTCCAAAGTCAGTCTCTTGTCCAAGTTAATTTATTAGCTTACCAAAACTTTTATTCATAGCCCTAAAACCAATATCCCTAGAAGTATGACTAAATGGTAATGGAATTTATTATCCCATCTGTAGGTCAGGATTCAAGGGCAAGTTTTAGATTGAGATTTTCACTGGCACAAAACATGTTATCAATACCAAGTGTTTTAAAGTTGCACTGGCATTTCTCTGTGAGCAAAACAAAAAAAAAGTACAACTACTCTACCTTTTAAAATTCTAAAAGCCAGAATTTACATTTTGTCTGCAAACCTTAAGGTAGTAATTAAATTCTGGTAGACTGTCATCCCCTGTTGAACAGCATGTGAGGACTAACCAGTGCCATTTAGGTGGGCATTTCAAAAGCAGCTTGTTATGACCAGAGTGCTGCTCCTCTAGTCTGTAAATACTCAATCAAAGTCATCAGGAACACAAAGAATGGGTGCCAAGGTGTATGAGTAGACAACCAGGCACTTGGAATGCAGCAATAACAGAAGGCTTGGGAAATTACTGCACAATTTACAAAGAGAAGGAATACTTAGCAGAGATGAATGAGGCAAGAGCTGTTGCACATCATCTGTTAAGGTTGCTGGCCAACAGGCACGGATCCTTTGCATTTAACGTGCCTGTTCCTGGAGCAGCCTACAGTGATCCACCTCTGCAACACAACTACTGCTGCAGTGCCTGATGGTGTTCACTCATCTCACCAATCCCTCAGCCACTGCTCAGATTTAGAAGGTGTGCTGGGTGAATCAAAGCACCTGAAGCTCACAGTATCCTACAGACAGTATGCAGTTGATTTATGTGTGTGTAGTGTCTGATTAGAATAACAAAGAAGAACAAAGGAGAAGAATGCAAACCAGCTTTGAACTCCAGTTTCACAAGCTTTAACACAAGCCCTGTGTGCCTGAGTAACAACTGCAATTTGTATCCCTCAGTAACAACTACTTATATGGGCTCTGCTGTAGGCAAGTATGAGGAAGTCAAAGTCAGCTGTCCATTCATTCATTCAAACTGCTCATCACCAGCTGACAAGAGAGAAAAAACCAGGCAGAGGCAGCAGTAATACAGGGTATAATCTGAATTCAACAGGGTTTGCAAAAGCATTCCAAGTTAAGAATTTTTCATATGTTTAGTGGCACTGTTAACTAGGATGATAAAACCCCAAAAAACACACACAAAGACACAACCATATTTGCATACAGAGAATCAGGCACCTGGATTTGTCTCAAGAAGGGCCAACAGGTCTGCTCAGTTTCACACATGGAATTTTGTATTCTGAATGCCACTGTCTCAAGTACAGGAGCAGCTAGTTTCCCTTACCCTTCAACTTCCCTGTGACTTCTCAGCCTGGAAATTTATAATTAACCTCCTCTTTGTTTCTGAATGGAAAGAATTTCAGGAACCCTTTCGTTTTTAAGCACATGCTATTTTTACTGTCCTGAGGCAAAGAAAAAAATTATAAATAGCATCAAGCATTACCAGTCAACCTGACATTTTAATGAATTAATAATCAGCATTCTCCTATAAACAAATAAGCTTCATTAAGGAAAATATTCCTTATCCCCAAATGAAAAAAAAAAAAATCCAGCAAGAATTAATCCTGAATCAACCAAACGAGCCCTGCTAACAAATACAATCCAGTTCTAGGACTGTACTGCTTGACATTAAGAAGTGAAACAATAAAACGGCTTGTTTTTTTCATATCCTTTTCCTTTGCTTAAGAAAACCATAAGCCTTTAAAACTGCCCTGAATTATGATGGCGGAATACCAAAGGCTTCCCGGAGCCCGCTTCTTTGAGCACTTGTTTTCCTCCTTAAAGGCCAATTTAATCATAAGCCGCGTACACTTCCCCTCGCCGCATTCCTGCGCTGCCACGTGCTCGCCAGCAAAGTAGGGGAAAGGGCACAGGCGGAGCCTTGGACTTTTAAACTTGACTTGCCACCGCTCCTAAGGCAGCGCCCACATCAATCGCTGAACCAGCACTGCAACAATAGCGTCTTCTGACTGCGGGCATTCGGGGCTGCAGCATATTTCTGCACAGCATATACTAATTAACCTCGTTCCCAGCAGAGAGCCATAAACAACAGCTTTTGACTTTCCTAGCAGCTTGGCAGAGTCTGACTCAAAGGGGAAAAAAACCCAAAAGCTCAGCACAAGAATTTCTACAACTAATCTGAAATGGCTATTTTCATTCCTTTCAGTGTTCTCTTGCAATATTAATGTATCTTAGAAAAACCGCATGCTTGTCCCTTAAAATTTGGTTTATTGATTGTTTGAGAGTTTTTCCTTTTATTTAAAGAAGAAAGCTGCCTGTTCCTTGCTCTTATCTGGTTTTATTTAAATTCAAACATGCTGCAACAGTTGCAGATGTTTCTCTTCTTCCATTTTCATACCTCTGCTTGAGCCAAACTAAACTAAGCACAATTTTTTCCTCATTGTTATAAACAAGCACTGCTAGGCTGGATGTCACTTTTAAGCCAAGAAAACACATTGCACACTAGAAAGCCTATGTGCTGATGGTGTGCAAAACCATGCTGCTACATCTACTATGCAAAAAGCATCCTCACATTGTAATTTTTGCAGTTTTAGGACATTTACAGCACACAGACTGAGGTTTAACTCACAGACCTTATGACTTCAGGTTGCAGACACTGAACAGTCAGTATAAGGGCTTAAAAGTTCCTACAATCCCAGAAGGAGATAAAGGCTTCAGCTCTGGAAAATCTGAGGCCATGAGAGCTCCTATGTGCAGGATGCTTCCATTTAAGTCAGGCATGCAAGAAGTTACCAGTGGTTGGCAATGTCTCTCTGAAGCACAGTCAGAACTGCCATGTGCATTTTAAAAAGCAGCAAGCCATGATACAGAAGCTAATTGCATTACAGTACTCTGCACAAAACAAGGTATTAATTATTGAAGCAGTTACTTCTGGAAATGCTATTGAGTATGAATCTTTTTATTTTTCTGTAAATTTCATACATGTTACATGGATAAAGTGATAGTGCTAAAATGAATAAAGGCCCCATCTATACCTCTAAATAAATGCAAATCCTAGGCTTTAAGAGGATGTCATTTGCTTCCTATACACTGGTTGGATCATGCAATTCACTTTTTTCTCCATTTCCTCTTCCTCTTGAATAGAAAAACCTCTGCCACTTGTCCTTGTCAGGATTCTAAACATCTAATGAAAAGACACATATCACTTAAACACAGTTTTCCCATCTATAGCTCCTTTTACTGCAAAGGAAGCAAACAAATGCAGAGGAAAACTGAAGAGGTCCTGTTCACTTGATCCTGAACAGCTAAAACCTTGATGAAAGACTTAATTCTATGACTCTCACTTCCAAGGTACATTGATAATTTAGAGCTTCTCTTCACAGGTTTCTGACACCTATTTACAGATTAGCTTTAATATGCAGGGCATATGATTGTCAGTAGCCAAACCAAGGTCACGAAACAATTCTCTCCAATTATTCTACTTGGATAATCACAACCTGACAGTTTCCTACAAAAAGCAATGGCTGCTGCATATAGATTCTCTGAGAACATGGCTATGTACCACCAGACACAGGTTTGATACTGTCAGAGCAGACATCAAACAGACATCCTTCATAGATGATATCAGAGATTTCATAGATGGTGGATAGATTTGTAGCATTATAGGTATGATGGCAGTTCTGAAATAAGAATTACCTGTATCTTGGCATTTCTGAATTCAAAATTACCTGGAAGCCCTTATATCTTCAGGTAGATGCAAGGCACCACCAATAAAACAAGGAGAAGCATCTTATGACAAAGGCTTTGTCTTCTGACTCCTGCCAAGTTACTACTTGGGATCTTAGAAGTAAAAAAAATAAAAACAACCCAAAACAAAAATCCCAATGAACCACAACAGAAACTTGACCCTGAAGAATTATTTGCACGTTTCTTAAAATAAACTTACAACTTCAAATTTTAGCTTGGCAGTCTGGTTTCAAATAGAGACTGATAAGGAGAAAAGTGTGACACTAAACTATTTAAAATAACATTGTTTAAGGCAGCTTTCAAGATGGGAGTGGAGAAAAATATCAGATGAAAGTACATTAAATCCAATTTTAATTAGTAAACATACTTAAAATTATATTAAGGTTTCTATTTAAAGCTAGACACCCTTGATTGAAGAATGGTTTTGGAAAACCAAGCAAGTACCCCAAAGTCTTAGTCTGACCCCAAACCAGTTTATTTAAAAGAGAAAAGCAAGGAGGAAGGAATCTGTTTCTATTAACATGCAAATCAGTGAGAGTTACTGTTTGAATGTTAAAAGCAGCCACAGAGAAAATAATTCTGGAGTACCCAAAAGAACTTTAAGTCTGAAACCTCTATAAATACTGAAGAAATTTTATCCAGTATTTTGCTGTCCACCCATCAGATCTCTCTTTTGGAGGTGAGCTTGCTACAGCTTTTAAAAGAAAACAGACACCCAAAAGATTTATCTTGTATGTTTAGTGATAACATATTTTGACACTTTAGGGTAGGTCACTGAACTTAAAGTGTGAGGACATACTTAATGAAATTAAAGCCAGTATTTAAACACTTGAACAGCAGTGCTGTGTTTGTGCTGAGACAGTGACCAAGTATTTTCTCTCAGCAGCTGTGTAAGCCATCACTATGGAAATTTGCATTTTCTATCTCCAGAAAGCCAAAACTATGAATGTATTTTGTTTTATACAGATCACTAAAGAACTTTGTACGCTGATATCTGTTGATTTCATACCAGGCACTAAATCAAAAGAAAGAGAATTTCAAACACTGGGATGTCTATGCAATCTCTCCACGCATTAGTACATGCCTCACCTGGATTTCTGTTATTGATGGTCCTGTCAGTCCAAGCTGTCAGTACCACCTACACAAAGTATTCAGACGAAACTGTGGCTTTGCCTAGACAGTGTGCTTGCAATGAAATTATATACAGTGAAGCACAACAAAGCCAGTGCCAACATCCCCAAATAACTTCCTGGCCTGTTAGTTTATTTGCACTTTGCCACCTGCTACAGTTTAACTGACTTATACAGTCATCCCAGAAGTGGCTGCAACAAACCAACCAAGCAAACAAAAAATCCCACCCACCAGAGGTAAAAAACCCAAATTGAAACTGCCAATGGATTCACAAGTACAGGGCTTGCACCTGGGAGAAGTGGCTGACAAATTAGAGTGTTCACTGCCATCCAGATGGACCTTGACAGGGTAGAGAAGTGCAAAGTCCTGCACGAGGGGAGGATTAACCCCACACAGCAGCACACACCAGGGACTGGCTGGAAAGCAAAGCTCAGCAAGTGGCACATGAGCCAAGAAGGTGTCCTTGCAGCAAAGGAGGATGCTGACAGAATCCTGGGGGCATTAGGAGGACTCCTGCCACCAGGTTGAGGGAAATGACTCTGCCCTTCTACTCAGTGCTGCTGAAGTCCCATCTCAAAAACTCTGTCCAGTTCTGGGCTCCCCAATGAGAGAAGTGAAACTACTGGAGAGAGTCCAGTGAAGAACCAGCAAGAGGATTAAAGGACTTGAACTATGAAACCTGCAGAGATGTTTTAATAAACTTAATGTAGGAGTTTTCATAAGACATCTGCTGCAAAAAAACCCCAACTTACAGAGCACTAAGGCCTGAACAAGAAATCTCGTGCTTCAATTGCCTTAAATGAACAGCATACCTTGAAATTCAAATTTGTAGTAGCAGCCAAATATCCAAAAAGCAAGTTTTCTGCAACTGACAAAAAATATGCTAGTTGTTTGGAGCATAAAAGAAGCTCGACTTTGAAGAATGAACCCTTTATAAAATGATTCATCTCAGCTTTTCAACATTGCTCCAGTAACTTTGCCTTCACTGAAAAGCACCAGAGTGCCATTATACAAGGTTTTCAAATGTATATTGGTAAACACCACTGCCTTGCCCAGTGAAAGTATGCCAGTCTTAAGGCAGCAGGTAGATTCCCAGAGCTGACTTTGACTGCCCCATATTTTACAGTGATATGGTGGGAAACCATACAAGCTCCTAATAAAAAGAAAAGAGCTTGAAATGCAATGTTACATGTATTTACACCTATTTAGAGAAAACACTGACTGCTCCAATCAAATTAAAAATGACTGTATTATCAATAAGAAAATGGATGTGACTTCAGTAAAGTATATCGAGGTTTTTCATGGGGTTTGCTATAAATACAATAATTTCAGGCCCTGAAGTATACACTGAACAGCAGCATCCAGCAGTGACTCAGTAACTCAAGATCCCATCCACTCTTGGGTCAGATAGTGGTGGGGGGGCAGTCACTTACATAAATGCCAAAATTCTGTCCTACTGCAAGAGGATCAATAAGGCGAGGCAGCTAACCAGGGACTGCCAGGAGAATGCCAAAAATGCTTTTACTTGTGTGCACGTGGTGCTCCTTTGATGCATAGTTGAACAAAATTAAAGCTATAGAAAAAGTATTCAGTTTAAGGGAAATCTAAACAGGCAGCAAATTTGTCGAGAGTTCTATGCCTTTCCAAGGAAATTCAGGTCTTGTTCTATAGAATCTTCAGTAAACAGTATAAAGTATGCAACTGAAATTTTAAACATATGAACAAAAAGACTGCCTGGCCTCTCATTTCTGTTTCTTGGATATTCTCTTGGGTCATGGCACCTTCCTGTATACTGCACTTATGCAAAAATGCATCAAGATACCAAAGCCTCAAAAAGAGTATTTTATTGAGTTTATGCTTAGCTCATGTGACATTCCACAAGGTGCTGACTTCTGAACTTACTATAAAGATTAACCAGATGCAGTTATTCACTTGTGAATTTCACTTCTAAATTAGGCTTCTTTGCCTACTAACCTTCAGTAATGTCTAATCATGCTTCAGTATATAGGATGACACAGATAACTCGGTGCTTTCAAGCCTTACCAAGAACTCGGCTATCTTACAATGACTAATCATATTTTACAGACACAAAATCTTTACGAGAAATATGAGAGGAGTGAAGCCAAATCACATCTGTGCAAAAATTAGCCACAAGGATTAAGTTCACTCAAGGCTTCTCAGGTGAACCTAATGACTATGGCATTCAAATAAAACAGAAACTAAAGAGTCACTCTCCTTTAAAAGTTGAATAAACATAGCACTGATAAAAACAAAATTAACCTGACAGGTGTTCTCATGACACTTTAGTTGGGACAAGTTCTCATATTTGGTTATTGCTAATCATTGGCTCCAATCCTTCCCACTCTCACCTACATCTGAGAGGTGTGGTCTCTTGGAATTGCAAATGTCTTTAAGGATTTCTCACAACTAAGAGATGAACAAATGCTGTGGTTCAAGCCAAGGTGGAGAACTGAATACATGTATCTGCCCAGCTACAGCAAACCTCACCCACAGGAGAGAGAGTTTGAAATCACAACAGCTAAGAAGTCTTCAGTAACTTGCTGTCCCACTGATAGCTTACATCCTGACCTCAGCAGTTTTCCAAGATCACCTGTGGGTGAATACACCCATTACCCTCTGCAGATATCTCTTGTGGAATCTTGGGCCAATTTTCTTATTCCCTTCCTTGGTGGTAAACTGGAGCAACAGGTCTGATGGATGGAAAGAGATAATGACAAAGAGGCCAATGAATGCAACATAAACATAGCCAAACAGCTGTCTTCATTTAAAGCAGGCTTGAGATCTATTTGTCATACACAAACCTTCCATCCCAGAAGCTCACTGCCCCTGGGATCCTGAGAAAGTTAGGACACAACAGGAGGCAGACTCAGCCCAATGCTCCTAGCTCCTCACAGACACTACACTACAGCAATGGCAATCACTCAGCTGTAGCTCTCAAACAGAAAGTCAAGAAAAACAGTGTGAGCTTTGATTCACACACAGCTTTCAACTGCTCAGAGGGGCTGGATCAGATTGGAACCATTTCAGAAAAACTGATGCCAGTGGAGAAAATAGTCACAGACAGTGGCTCTGAAACACTATTTTCCATTACACTGAATGACACTGTTTACACTGAACATGTATAAGATGGTGAGGAACTGAGGAGTGACAGAAAGTTCATGTGCTCCCCACTCAGTTATTTCTGAGGGCTCCAGTAGTGACTGCCAGCTACTGTGACAAGCAAGTTAATTTCAGGGGCCAGACTCCAATGTTAGGCTCAGTATTCAGTTTAAGACATCCAACCAAGTGTTTGTCTGCTGGCTTTAAATCCCCATTAGACTCAACACAGATGCCATCACCATTTCCCAGAGAGGTGTTCAGAGAACTGACTGTTTTCACCAGCACTTCAAGGAGAAAAGCCACAGTTAGTAAGTTGTTCTTCTCACCTGATCTGGAAACAGGCAAAGCAGAGGAGATTTGGAAACAATCTGTTAATTAATTACTAGACTAACCCTAAGGTATATTAATCTGTACAGTTTCTGGATCATATGATCTCTCTCCTCTTCCTAATAGCAAGCTCCTGTAGAAGATGGAAATGTACATTTCAACAAACAAACAAACAAACAAACAGCTCTCCCAAAAACCCCAATGAACACAAACCACCGTCATTCTCCAAAATCAAAACAGAAACTTTTACAACTGTTGGATTATTTCTAGGGATTTTTTTCCTTATACAGGACATACTATTTTATTCCTAGGCCTCTTAGATAATTCTAGCCTCTACTGCAATATGTGTTATATTGTCCACATCCCAACAAGCTACATCCTCTGACCTTCTAGAAATCCAGAATAATCTGACTAAGAGAGAAGCACACTCTGCTAAAACACTGCACAGTTATCATGCCATGCAGAAAGCTCATCCATCTCATAAAAAACTAGGTTCTAGACCTGGGTATTTCTTTTTAACTGCTGTAAAAGGCATACCCAGGCATTCAGATGATGCAAGATTATTGAACCCTTCTCTCTCTCTTTGAACTTAATGAGTTTCTGTGCTCTTGCAGTAAACAAGAATTATTATCTTTCTTATGACAACAAATGTTTCTAGAGTGACAAGACTTTTACAAGACATAAAAGTTGTCACATTTTAGGACTTAGGACATGCTGGAAGATGGACAACAATGTGTGGTGATGAAAAAGCAAACTGAGTTAATTGCTCTCACAGTATTCAATGACCACTTACTGCACAAGGTTGAAAGACCTCAATAAGATCTTTCAGCTTGCATGAGGCTAAGACTGAAGAACCGGTTCCAAAGATTTGCAAAAATATTTAAATTGACATTCACATTAAAGTTAACCCAGACTTGAAGAAAGAGGGTTCAGTCATTTGGATTGTGTTTTTTCAAACATGTGGAGTTCAGGACTATGATACAAGCATGCTGCAGGGCAAAGACAATGGGTTTAGAATGTTAAAAAGAAAAAAAAAAAAACAAAACAACCATATTTTGGAGTTTTGTTGACTGGCTGGGGTTTAATTTGTGGATTTTTTTTTTTTTTTTTTTTTGGGGGGGGGTGTTGTTTCTCTTTTACTACAAACATTTGCTGAAGGCTTAGCCTTTCAACCCAGACTTTGGAGATAAGACTTGGGATTCACCACTGTGCTCGCCACTGTCTGGAGGGCACAGGACCCCCTTCTCTGTCCGGGGTTCACAGGTCTGGGGGTTCACAGGACCCCCCTCTGCCCTGGGTTCACAGAAGGCCCCTCTCTGTCCGGGGTTCACAGGACGCCCTCTCTGTCCCGGGGTTCACCGTGCCCCCCTCTCGGCCCCGGCTCCATCCTCCCCTCGCTCCCCAGCGCGCACCGCGCGCGGCCGGGGCCGTTCCCGAGCTGCGGGCGCGCCCCCGCCCCCGGCGCGCTCCCGGCGCGCGGCCCCGGCCCGGGCGCGCTCACGTGACGCTCCCAGAAGTGGGTGAAAGGTCGCTCCGCCGCCGGCCCCGCCCCGCGCCGCCCGCGCGTCCCCGGCCGCTCCAGGCCTTTCCACGCGCGCCGGGAAGGCGCTGCCAAACAAAAGTTCCCAGAGAAAAGGACCGCAAGCGATGAAAGGAGCCAAGCGCATCTCCCGGCGAGCAGGGGAAAAGGGTGTGCTCGGCTCACGCAGCTCAGCGATTTCCAGCCTCAGCTGTTCAAGGTGACGCTTTTCTTGAACAAGGAATAGCGATTTCTTCCTGGAGGAGGCTCTTCAATCGGGGCTGAAACACCCCAGAATTTTAAAAAGCACTCAGATCGACTGAACTTTCAAACTAAGTCACGGTTGTGACAGATCCCGATACCTGTGTAAACATGAGAAGTTACATTTCCAAGGATAACAAAGATCCACACACCACCACCTGTGCTATTGTAAACTGGCAATCATTAGTTTATATTGATACGCTTACAAGAGGAAAAGAACCTGCTAGTTACCGCGGAAGCCCACAACACTTGTTTTAACTAGCATCCAGTCCTGATGGGCAGAAAAAGCATAAAGGAGTTAGCAGATCTGAAAAGTGCACACGTCAGACACTCGGGAAAACGTAATGAAAGAAGAACGAAGGCACTAGATCTCCATTTTCAGTGCTACTCTCCTACACTCACGTGAAAAGGAAACGAGCAGCTTTCTGTACTGTAATTTCCTTTAGACTGCAGATTGTCCTCTAAGTGCTGACGAACTGCCAGGTTCAGAGGCAGAATGAGACGTTTGTCTTGGTCCTACTTTGTACTTTTCTCTTTCCAAAAAAAGTGCTTCCTGTTACAGTTTCATCAACACTAGTACACATCTATTATAACTGGATCACAGCCCAAGTAATATTTTAGGTTCTGTTTTCCATTTTAAACCAGAGAACACAGCGCAAAGACCAAAGCTGTGAGAATACGAGACGAGAAAATGTACATTCCGTGATGCTGCAAGAATCTTGATCTATCTTTTTTACAAGAAGTCTAATTAGCATTCTCATGCAGTAAACCTGTCACGCCTCGAACAAGATAGTACGTTTCCTGTGTTTGCAGTTCCAGCAGTTTGTAGTGACTGCGGTTTTTATGGGTTTTACAGGCTGGAACCACACGGACATGCAGACTAGTTTCTCTCTCACAGACACACACAATAAATGAGAACCCAGCACCGATGCCACGCCGAGCGCACACTTCCACGGACGCGGAACTCCTCTCGGTTACGAGTCAAACCCACGAAGCTGCGGGTCACCAGTGTCACCTTTGTTTGGCGGCGGCACAGATTCAGCGAATCTCCCGGTACCGTACGTGTGTCACACCGCTCCCCTGCCCCCATCCTCGCCCTTATCTGCAGCACTAAGGCACTACTCCTCGGGCCGGGGCAAATGGCGAGCACGATGCCAAGGGCACCGCGCCTTTCCAGGACTCTCCAGCACGGCGCCCACCACCCTTCCCTGCGTTTCCACCCTTCTCTCCAGCAAGGGCGAGCCCCGCTTAGGAAGCAGCGCCCGGCGCACTCGCACATGCACCACGGAACTTCGTGCTCGACCTAATGCAAACAATAATAAGGCTAAAACCGGACCCAGCGCGCCCGTCCGCCTGTCCCCGGTGCTGCCCTTGCCCAGCCCCGAGGAAGGCGGACGGCGGCGCGTCCCGGCTGAAGGGGGAGGGGAGCGGCAGCCCGCGGTGAATCAGCCGGGCTCGGCGGGCACACGGCCACGGCCGCCCCCTGCCCGGCCCGGAGCCGGAGCCGGAGCCGGGCCCGCGCCGCTCACCTGCAGAGACCGGCGGCGACGGGCGGTGAGCGGGCCGGGTGCCGCGGCGGCCGCTCGGGAAGCAGCGATGGGACGGCGGCCGCTCCCTGCACGCCCCGCGGAGGCGGAGCGGAGCGGAGCTGGGCGGGGAGGTGCCGCGGCAGCGATGGGGTGGCCTGGGCTGGGCCGGCAGTGGGAGCCGCGATGGAGGAAGCCGGACGCGCGGGGAAGCGTGGCCGTGGGAGTGGCAGTCCTGGCGTTGCGACAGGAACCGGGAAACACGGTCCCTGTGGCCTCGCAAGCGCCCGCGGGAAAGGAGCTTCGGGGACTGCGAGGAGAGGAGAGGGGCTGGAAACGAGGCGGGAAGAAACGCGCTCCTCGGGGGAGGGCTGCGCGTGGGACACCTGTTTGCTGGTGAAGGGACTGCCAGGGAAAGCTGAGATTTCCCTCAGCCCCTCTGTGAGCCCAAGGCAATGGCTCTCCCGGGCTCTGGCAAGAATGGGGTCAGATCTTAGAGCAAGTGCAGATGGGGCTGTGAAAGAGCTTCCAAGGGAAGGCACAGCAACAGCTCTCCCTCCTGGTTCCTTTTGCTCGGGAGCCCTGGCTGGAGGGTCTTTATTTGAGTTTTCTCTTTTGAGCCTGGGTTCTGCCTGGCGCAAGGCATTAGGTGAGCGATATCCTTGCAAAGGCAGAGCCCTGGTGAGCGCCAGCAAGAGTTTTCAGTCCTGTATGGGACTCCCCTTCTGTGTGGGAGCCCCAGCACCGAGCCAAGATAGCCCCCCGGGAAGGGCCAGCCAGCCCACTCTGCCCCAGCAGATACTGGGATTTGAGGGAAATAGGTACACTCAATACATCTCACTAAAAGCGACTGCATTCTTTTAAAAACGCAAAATCATGAAAGTAATTAAAATGCAAAAGTACCAGTCTCAGGGCAGATTGACAGTCAGTTTGTAAATGACTAGTTTTTGAATTTGTAATGAACTTGCCACTTTCAAGAACTTGGATATCAGATGCTTTGTTTGATTTTAGCATGATAACAGCTGGAAGGCTGCTCTGTCCCAAAAGGAGGTCGTGTCCTGTCCGACTACAGTGGTGTCAGTATAGAGTCTTCTTCGAACTGCTGAGAGGTGCTATTCCTACATTTTTCCCTTGTGGGCACACCCACCCAGCCATGCAATCCTTCCTGCTGCAATTTCCAGGATGTGGCTGAAAGCTTCCAAATACACAAATGGGACCAAATCCAGAAGCATGGACACGACAGACTAAATCTTTCCCTTACACTGAAGGTCATGCAGCGTCAATGAAAATAAACCCCCACTTCTGGTCAGATTTTTCTCTTCTAGTGTTGTATGCCTAATGACACAATTTTAAGTTGTTATTCTTTCAGAAGGAAACATAAAGCCTAGCAAAAAGCAAGGCGAGGAGAAGAAAAAGCAGAAGCATTTAGATCTATTAATATCAGCAGGGAGAGAAAGAAACCAAAAGAATAAATCATCAGCTACACCCATCAGCAGCACTCATATCTACATATGTCTGGCCAGGATAGGAATAGTGGATAGTTGGACAGTTACAATAAGGTAATTGGGTGGGAAAAATCATCTGTGTTTTTTTCATTAGGCACAAAGGCAACCTAAAATATCTTGTTAGGCATTTATATATTGTGTCTTGCAGGTGCCTTTTACTATCAAGATATTTACATAAAAAGAAAAGAACGAAAAAGAACAAATCTGCCTTTGTTCATTCTACCAGTACCTGTGTACATATCTTAGTCTCCAGTCCTTATTTTCCTCTACACATGAAATCAGGAGAGTATCAGTCAGCTGAGAACATAAGTTGATGTTAATTATTTTGTTCTCCAAATAATTGTGTGAGCTGTCATGAATTAGGAAGTATCAAGACAGAGTGCTTACTCTAACATGATTAAGTCCCCTGCAGATAACCTTAGTGAAGACATGAAAACTATTGCCTTACATAAAGCTGTGATGGTTGCAACTTAGCTAAACCTGACTTGGCTCTGTTTAGCTGGCAAGTGTAAACATCACAGATAATCCTGCCAGTAATTCCCACTGGTCCTGACACTGACATCTAGGTCAGGCTCTATTCACCCATTAACCCACAGAAGCCAGTTTGATACTTCTGTAAGAACAACCTAATCAGAACATTTTCTGCCTTTTATTGTATGCACTGCTGAAACGCTCTATCTCCTCTGCTAACTGTGTTTCTTCACCTAAGAAGGTGATAAGATACAAGGTGATTCTGATGCCCATGGCTGCAACTGCAATTTTCTGCATGCCTGCAGCATGGCCTGTGCTTTTGTAGCAACCTTGCACTGCTCAGCAAAGTTTACTCAGTTTTTTTCCCTGTAATTGGCCTATTTTTAATTTCCAAAGAATTTGAGTATCATCAGCACAGACCACATGTGCTTGGTGCTGTAAGACTTCTTGTAATTAATTCTGATCCTTGTAATCCAAAGAAATCAAAATAATCAATGACAGGTCATGATAATCTCTGTCTTGTCAGACTGAAATAATATCAGTTTACCAGGATGGTTATGTAGTTCTTGACCTAAATATATTTGATTGTCTTACTCCAGGCCTTCAAGACTTCCTGGTTTCTGTTACCTGCAGCATGACTTCTTTGTAGCAGCTTTTCTTAGTGTACCTACCTTTCATTATTTTTACTTTTGTCTATTTTTAAGACATGGCAAGGTGTTATACCCTGAGCCTGGATCTGGCCTGGAAGCTATCTCCAGTGCAATTTTGTGTTTCTCTGTTTTGGTGTGTTTTTAAAAAAATACTTCAGTTTCTCAAGTTGCTTATGTCAAACAGTTTAATACAGATAATATAATTAGTCTGCTCATTGGAACTGAATTATTCAAGACTTCAGAGCACAAATTTATTGGGTGCAGTTTTAGTTTCTTGAGCAGATATTTTTCCAGTTTGCTTGCTAGTGAAAACACCACTGCAGTTTCATTGTAAACAGGGCTAAAATCACTTGTTTATTTTTTTTTTTTCATCTCCCAAGGCATCTAAAAATTAAGTTAGAATGTACAATTGACAAGTAAGTCAATGTTCCGCAGTTACTGACAGTCTGAGTGGCAACACAAGGTGGTAGAAAATGAAACAACAGCTCAAATATGTGACTTTGCATAGAAAAGTAAGTGTATGCATGTTTGTATGCCAGGAGCCAAGGGTGAGGGCTGAGCAGGCCAGACAGGACCCTCCCTGACAAGGGCATCTCCTCATGGATCTGAGCAAGATGAGCAGGACAGGTCCTCTGACAGCAAACTGGGTTGGCCAGATCATTACTCGAGTCTTCAGCAATGGGGCAAGTGCAAGGCTGTCAAGGTGGAAAACAGCTGCAGGAAGGCACTGAGAATGACACTGTGTGCTTAAAAGCTACTCCCAAGCTAAGCAGGGAGCCCCACTGGGACCCTGCAGAGCAGATTCTCCCAACACCTCATTTAAAAACCAGACACCTGCACCCTTTTCTAAGGAGGCTCAGAGGTCTGGCAGCCAAAAAGCCCAGGAGAGGTGAAGGAAGAATACCCTCAGGGCCCTGACAAGGTAACTATACATGAGTGCAGTCCCACTAAATGGCTGCATTTACCTTTCATGAGATGATGCAGGAAAAGTATTAATTTATTTGTTCTCCAAATAATTGTGCAAATTGGAAGAACTGTCAACTCCCTGGAGGGCAGAGAGGCCCTGCAGAGACCTTGACAAAATAGAGAGATGGTCAATCAATCCCCAGTGTATGAAGTTTAACAAGGGCAAGTGCCAGATTCTGCACCTGGGACAGGACAGCCCTAGTTGTGTGGACAGATTAGGAAATGAGAGGCTGGAGAGCAGTGCTGGAAAGGGCCCTGGGGATCCTGGTCTGTGGGAAGTTGGATCTGAGTCATTGTGCCCTGGCAGCCAGGAGGGACAACCCTGTCCTGGGGGGCATCAGGCACAGAGCCAGGCAAGGGAGGGGATTGTCCTGCTCTGCTCTGAGCTGGGGCAGCCTCACCTCCAGTGCTGGGGGCAGTTCTGGGTGCCACAACATAAAAATGACATAAAGCTGCTAGAGAGTGTCCAAAGGAGGGCATGAGGATGGTGAAGGGCCTTGAGGGGAAGGTGTATAAAGAGCAGCTGAGTCCACTGGGTCTGTTCAGCCTGGAGGAGAGGAGACTGAGGGGAGACCTCACTGCAGTTACAACTTCCTGCTGAGGGGAAGAGAGGGGGCAGACACTGATCTCTTCACTCTTGTGACCAGTGCCAGGGCTGGACGAAACAGTATGAAGCTGAGTTAGGTCAGATGTTTGGAAAAGGTTCTTCACCCAGAGGGTGGCCTGGCACTAAAACAGGTTCCCCAGGAAAGTGGTCACAGCACCAAGCTTGACAAAATTCAAGGATAATGTTTGGATAATGTTCTCAGGTACCTGGTGGGATTCTTGGGGTGGCCTGCACAGGGCCAGGAGTTAGACTTTATGATCCTGATAAGTCTCTTCCAACTCAGCATATACGATGCTTCTATGAAAGTCCTTACAAAATCCAGTATCTGAAAGGACAAGATGTTTTGTCAGGATCAAAATATTGCAAAACTGTATAGTGCACATTACTGACCAGCAAAAATGATTTAGTGATTTCATATACCACAAATACTGCCCATGCCTAGCCACATCCTCCTTCTCTTACGTGTTCCAGACCAATCCTGTCTCCCAAGCCCTCACTGGTATGAAACAACCATCTCATCCGCTGTTTTACTGAGTAACATCAAGCTCTGCCAGCACAGTAATGCCTCACACTTCAAGCTGGCTTTGTCTTTTTCCATTCTTAAATACCTTCTCATGAAGATGCAGTAACAATTCAACACATATTTAAGGAGAACAAAGTGTCTTGCCATGTCTTGCACTGCTTTTTTTAAGCAGAGCTAACCTCACTCGACCGAGTTGTCAACAGGGTTATCAGACTACCCTGTGATAGTCAGATCTGGCACAGAACACATGGTGTGCATCTGTGATTGCAACAACAGAAAGATGTTTTGGGAAAATAAATATGCCCCTTTTCTCCTAACCAGGATCCTTTTTAGAACACTTTTAGTTTATTCATTTTCTTGAGTGAGACAGGCGTTTTGTTTTTAAGGAATGGCAAAATGATCACTCAAAACATATCACAACTTTTGACAGGAGTTTAAATCTAAATAAAACAAGTGTACAGTGCTCTGTCAAATTAAATAGACTTTGCAGTCTGTCTGCAAAATGCAGGTGACACTTAACCACATTTGAGCAACACATTATTGCTTTAGAAATTAAATCCTCTCCAGTAATTCTCCATGGCCACTGTTATGTCCCCAGCCTCTGGTATTACTATGTTGAACAGCTGAGATGGTCTCACCTATTGTAACAATACCTCCAAAGAGATGACTGGGGAACCAAATAAACACAAGCACTAATCAATATCCATTGGGAAGTGGGCAGGTATAGGCCTAATACACTATTGACCAAAATGTCCATAAACTGAGCAGGTACCTATGTTTTTTAAGGAAATTTAAATTTTTAATTAACTAACCATGAGTGGACCCCATTGGGATTTCCAATTGGGAAATCCATTGGGATTTTCATCTTTGGCAGAAGAGTGCAAAAGAAATTGAGTGACATCTGCATACTCAACGTTCCAAGCAATTCACTGTCTCTCCACATTATTCTTAGTACATATTGACCAGTAAGACCAGAATGAAAGCACTGCTGTGGCACACAGAAGAGAGACCCCTGCTGGGGCCTTGCTGGGCAAGTTCATAGGAGATTTTCCACTCAGAAAAACGGGTCAAGAAGCCATTTGGTGGGAACACCCGCAGCAAGTGACAGATCTGCATCACATGCAGATTTTTAGATCTCATGGTTTTAATTTCTCTCCTTCTGATGTTTCACTTCTTATCTGTTGCTTTGTGTATTTATGGCTCCTGACTTTGTCTTCACAGTCACATTAAGTGAGGAATACAGATTTTCTGACACCATCCTGGATGTGAGAAGATTGATGACATTCCAGGTCTAAAGGATATTACATACAGGTCTTACTGTGCCTAAGGTTATGTCAATAGTAGCAAAATGGAGCCTGGCCAAGCTTTGAAAAGAAAGTATGCAGTTGGAAGTTTTCTAAGGTAAGGGATCAAGTCAAAAATACAGTACTAGTAGAAAAAGCCACAGTAAATGTTGCAACTTAATGGTGTTTGTGTTTGTGACTCCCTAAACTCTGCAAAATTTTGAGAAAGAAAACTTTGGCCTGAAAATACATATCATCATTTCTAGCAAAGACTAGAGGTATATTTGGAGATTATTTTGAAAGTTATTTAGAGGTTTGGTTTTCAGATTGGTGGATCTGGCAGATACTTTTGGAAAGACACAGCTTTGTCCACTCATAAAATATTTAAAATAATCTACTGTCAATAGAAATTCCGTAACGCAGACTAACAGTCGCTCTGAAACTGATAGAATACTTTTCCTTAACAGTTTCAAATGCCAGTCAAAACAGAAGAGGTTCACATTGCAGAATTTTTTTCTCATTTGGCCACAGATACTATATGTACTACTTTCTACTGCAGTCTTCTGGATGGAAGCAGAACTGTTTGTTGCCCACCTAGGTCTGCAAAGACAATAATATTAATTATTTCTGACTATTTGCTTGATTTCTGGTGTACCAATTACATGCTTTACAGTAGTTCTCAGACTGGTTTAGAGGTTGAAGTAGATTGAACTGCTGTTTAGAGATGAAACTTTAAATGAAGGAAGTGAGTTCAATTCCTTGCTACTCTAATTTGCAGTCAAAGAGTATCAGCAGACTTCCTCCTTTAGTTCAAGTTAAGCAGAGGATATGGGAAGGCTGTGCAAAACCTTATTTGTGCAGGTGGGGAGTAAGGAGGAGAAAAGTCCTTTTGTTTCACATGGTTTTACCATTTTAGATAGAATGAGAAAAGCACAGGATAATATTACATGCTGAGTGGATTAAAAGATTTGAAGTAGACTAAAAGATTCTTTCTCTTTCCTCATAGTTTTTGATGAAATTAAGCCTCCAAGCCTTGCAACACTTCTTAGGACTACTGTTGGTTACATAGCATTGTTGTGTCACTGTAGCCCAGTGTTTCCCTTCAAACCTCAGCACTCTGCCTGCCTGACTGAAACACATCCACACATCTTCCTTACCAAATTTCCTTCTCACTCTAATATGCCTTCTTTAGTGTGGAGTACAGCAGTGTGAGGACATACTCTTCCATCCTGCCTAGAGCTTTCTGATTTTTTTTCCTCTACATTTCAGAAAACCTCCCAGAAAATACAGGAAATTTGAATTACACCAACTCTGCCCCCATCCAGCTTCTCTTGGCATCTAGTATCTGTGCCAGAGGTATTTCCAAAATAAATCAGATAAAATATCTGGAATTGAAAAACATGATCACAGCAATCAAGCTAAGATCCAGTGCTACTCTTTATAACGACTGTTTCTCAACCACTCTTTCAGGAAAGGTAAAAGTATTCTAACTTTAGTCTTGAAAGAGGGCTCATTTTCATTATAATGCCCACTCTAAAGTAAATATTCTCTGTGCTGTAGTTTCTCTCATATCACACCAGTAATTTCCATAAATAAGCTGCAATATAAGCTCAATAGCTCCTCAGACTTTTCAGATGTATAATGCATAACCAACAGATCTGAAGGCCCTGTAGATTTGCACTGTGTGCAAGTCTCATCTTCAGTCAAGTTGAGTGTACACATATGATTAAAATCAACCTTTGTACCTTTTCTGTTGAATTTCCTTATCTTTTTATATTTGCAGCCATAATAAAGCAGAATTTATTTGTGATGTGTTTCTTTTAGCTTCTATAGTACTACCAACTCAAGCAAAGCACAGTGCTGAATGGGTAAGAAAAGGGAAAAATCCTTCAGAAATTGGGACAGGACATTAGAAAGTATTCCTCCCCTTCTATTGTGTTCTGTTTCTTTGATGTCCCTGGTAACATGTTGAAACCTCTTACATCTTTACCTGGAAGAAATGTGTGGCTTCCAAACCAGGATCTTGGTTACCACTCATGAGTGTTTAACATAGAAGCCCAAATCTTCCTTACATATGCCATGGAACATCTGGCATTAAGCAAAATGTGGTTCTTTGCATTTTTCCCCCTCATCAGAAACTGACACTAACAACAACAAAGTCAGTGGCTAGTTTTACCACCAAGGCCTCATTAGAGATCAAAATTGTTTAGAGGCGAAGAATTGATTCAAGAATTACTTTGGGTGTTGGGTTTTTTTGCTCTATAGTTGTCTGTTTTGCTGTTTTTCTTTATTAGCCCTGCTTGAGCAATTCCCAGAGCAAACAATTTGTCACATTGGTCTTCCTTCTCCACTTATTAGGCAAAATGTATTCCCTTTATATTTTTGTAATTTAATATTTCTGGAGATCATTGATGTATCTACATATATGAAAAGCAAAGCAAGTCTGGAAAAGGTATTTTGTAATGGGTGCAGAAGTAGTGAATTTTGTGGTACACTTCACCTAAACATGTGCAGGAGAAAGATTGGCTCTGTGGGTAAACAGCTAAGAAGTCCACCATAATATTTTTCAGTCTCTGGAGAAATTGAATTATTTAGTCAAGTTTAATGACTCTGTGTTTATCAAACCATCCCAATGAATAATAAAAATTGTTACAGAAAACAAAATGTTTGACTAACCTATCTACCAAAGTTAAGTTCAGGTTGTAGCGAGATGGGCAGCAGAAAGTAAATCAGAAAGTGCAGCAGGAAGTGTACAAGTCCTCTTCTGCTGTTTGGCTGGTCTGTGGAGTGGCCCTAAGCATCCAGTGGACTTTGTTCATGTTTGTGACTGAACAGTTCCAGTCTGTGTAACTCTGCTCAGTTTTGTGGTTGTGCACAAAGTACAAATTCTCCCCACGCGCATCTAAAACACGTATTGTAACCACATAAAGAGCTGAGAAGAGACAAGTAAAAGTGACTGGAAGTACAGATCATCCACATGTTTCACAAACAAGTTTTTCAGGACCTAAACAATTACTACAGCCTGACCATGGGTTATTTATGAACCTGAAGGCAGATCAGCTTCCTAAGTAATCTATGTCTGCCGGGCTACTGGTTAAAACATTGTCAGCCAAGAGGGACTATTGCAAATCCCCATGTTCTCCCTGCTGGAGATTCACACTGTGTGTGACAACAAGCCTAGTTTGCATTCGTGCCTGGAAAGCTCATGAATTTAGCAATCACACAGATGAACTGCTGGATGACTAGAATTATATCTGCAGTTTAGGGTCAAGGGGAAATCAGCTAAGATAAAAAAAGGCATGGGTATCTGGGATTATTAAAAGCAAAGGCAGGGAAGTTTGTTGCCTTCTGTATAGAAGACAATATAAAAGAAAATCAACTGGTCAGAGAAGGGACAGCAGTTGCATCTCGCCTTCAAAGACTGTACCTTTAAAATGATTAAAAACGAAGAATAGTGGAGAAAATCAATATTGTGAAACATCACAGAATGCAAGGAAAGAGGGCTTTCTACCAAAGCTCATGAAAATAGTTGAGTGCTATTCCTCAGGATATCTTATGAATGTCTGGTATTTGTGACAAAGTGAGAATGACTCTGCCAGTGACTGATTTTATGTGGCTTCTAGGAAGAAAATATGTTTTGAAGCATGAATTTGATGCAGGTAGATTTTGGTTTTAGAAATAATTGCATGAAAATTACTTTGGAAATGATGCATGGGGGAAAGTTACATGTTCCAGAGTAAAGGCAGTTTAAAAAAGCAATAATACCATGTCCCTAAATGTACTTATCTTAATGAATCCTGAATTTCATTCAGAATTTCAAAGTGATCCTCACTTTGAAAACTTGGTGAGGTACTTCACTGTGTCACATTAAGTCTTTAGAGTGCAAGCATCAATGTTGTTGAACAAGCACTTTGTGCAACACATTCAGTAGAAAATAGGTCATACTGCCGTCATGTGGCTGCTGGTAAAATAAATAATAAACAAAGGCTTTGGAAAGTGTATGCTTCATGGTTTAATGCAAAGTAACTACCAAGAAGAGGCACTCACTAAACACAGACTGCATATTTTTCTCATTGCGAAACTTCTTGCCTTTCAAGCAGCTGCTTTCAAGCAGAACTTGACTAGATAACCCATTGATCTTACATTGTCTGATTTCTATCTTTTCCTGGACTCTTCTATACTTGAGGAGATATTTTAGCTCATCTGTTTGGAGACAAGAAGGAAATAAGTGATGGATTCATTTTTTCATCCTACCATTTTTGTGACTGATCTTTTGTTATTTCATCATTTTCTCAGCAGCAGAAAAGGAGGACTACCTGCATGGAGATCAATATTCTTCTTCATCCCATCATGAGATGTGTTCAAATAGTTTTGGATCACTGCACTTAAGAAATAAGCTAAACTTAGAGTTACTCTGCTTTCATACCTTTTCAGAGTGTACTTCTACAAAGCCCCTTGAAAACTAAAGGGGTTTCCTTGTTTGTTCATTTTTATCTTGCTAAAAAGTCCTGCACAATGCTGGCTGCTCACAGATATCTGCAATTCTCACCCCTCTCATGGGATTTGAGATGGATATGACTTCCAGAGATAGAAGTGTGCAGTTTTGCTGGACATCTTGTGATAGTGCACAAAGAGCATGAATATTGATGCAAATATGATTGGAATTTTTGGAGGTATCAGCCAACTTCCCTCACCCTCTTTCATCACTAGCTTTCTGTGAAGGGGATTCTGGCTATATGCATCACTACTTTTCAGAAGCAACAACAACAACAACAATAATAATAATAATAATAATAATAATAATAATAATAATAATAATGGTAATAACAATGCTGCAGCAGAGATGAGGCTGCAAAATCTCAATTTTTTTCAGAGGGTGCACACCTTCATAATCTTCCCCTAATACCTGGTGATTACATTGATAACAGTGAGCCCTGTGAGCTCATGACTGACCTTTCACATTGTACCTGCAGCTTTCCAGTGAACATGTCAGTGTCATGGGATTCCAGCACTGCATGAAGGGCCATTACCCACCAAAGATGTCCTTGCTGGAGTCTCATGTGTAGGATACTGTTATTGGCCATACTCCTTACCAGGTTTGTTGATTAATGAATATTACAGCATGTGCAGCTGCACATGTGCCATGTCCACCTGTCACTGTGCCTGTAGGGTAAATATCAGATATAACACCTGACTTTACTGGGAAAATTTAGACATGTTCTCCATTCCTGCCTCTCCCTCACACAAATTCTTGCAGCACTCAAGAGATAGTAGAGACCTTTGAATCATCCTTTAAAAACAAGTGGGGAGGACAAATAGAGGGAGTCTTTCTCAAACAGCTTGTCCTTTCAAAAGAAGGCCACAGGCATGAAAACACTTGGCACCCTTGCCCAAAATGGACTCTTGAACTGGACAAGATACATGGTTTGAGGTTTAGCAACTTATTTATTTCTCTCTCTGTAAATACTGGTGCTAGGACACTATCACCTACGCTGATGTTTGCATTTCAGCCTGCTGACAGAAAAGGTGGACAAGTGTGGCTCAATCACATCTTGTTCAGCAAAATCTCACCAAATACCAACCAGTCATGGTGGAAGTGGCTTAACAACTGATCAAGCTGTTCACACAAATTAAAAGACAGAGAGAATGAAGCCACAGAAAGGAAGAGTAAAGCCAAGGTGTTGTTTTTTTGGTTGAGGAATTGAGTTTAGTGAAAGTTTGCCAGCATCTTGGCACTTGCCCCATTATGACAGAGTTTTTCTTACCTCATGGTGGCTCTCTGATATTTAATCCACTAAATCTCATTCTAGGTCCTTCTGTGAGTAGTGGCAAGACATGCTCTTCCAGGCAGCTGGAACATGCCCGCAGGCATTGCAATGATTCTCCAGGGCTAGGAGAGGAGCCTGCAACACTTATCTTCTTAAAAATTAATTCTTAGACACCTAAAATGAAGTGAGATGGATTCCTTCTCAAATAAGTTGGTCCAGTAATGTTTATTTATGGCCAGACACTGCCTGCTCCTGCTGATGACCACAGTGCAGTTAACTCCATTTCTTCCAATGTTTTGCTGTGGGGGTTAGAGCTACAGATTTGGTCTTCTGACTGTAATCTGCATTGTGTCTATATGGCAACTGAAACAATGAAATATTTAATCAGAAAAGGAAGTGATTCATAGCATCAGCTTTAAAGCAAAATATTGTGCCATAATGAAGCAATAAAGTTGCAGTGACTCATTTTATCTTTCTTTAAATGACAGGGTGTCCCAAGAAATATCTGCAATTTGAGGGAGTCTCCTTTGAAATCCAGCCCAGTATACTCATTACTCTTAGCTAGAGACACAGTGTGGGAATGCTTCAGAGCCTAGGGTGAACTTCCCACTTGACACTCTGTGAAAGACACTGACTTGCTGGGTGAGAAACTCTATTGTAGAAAGATTTACACCCACACTGCAATGATTGCTGATTTAGCCTGCTGAGATCCTGTCTCTGACAGCTGATTGTCTTGACTATGCCAAGTAGCACATTTAAGCCCATCCATGCTTTTCTAGGCTACAGATCACAGTGCACACACAGCTCTTCATTAAAATTGTTAATTGCACTTACTGCACTTGCATCCTGGTGACATTTAAATAAGCATAGTCCTGTCTGACTCTTGGGGCAGATCCTTTCCACTTGTAGAGATGGGATCTTATCAAGGACAGAAGCAAAATCAGTTGCAGCTCCTCCATCTTCCCAAGAGAAGTCCATACTGCGAGGTGTTGAGTCCCTGGCTCCAATCCAGCAAAGCATTCAAATCATTTACATGTGCATTTTGTGTCAGTGTTCACGTGCTTGGAGATGAACCTGCATTTTGATGGCTGCTGTAGAGGAGAACAAATCCTTAACATGCTGGGTGATGGGTAACAACAAGAGCAGCATTAAACCAAAGCATGATATTTGAACTTCTCACTTTTAAGATTTTCAGGCCTTCTATCTGAGTGACATGCATGCTCAAACAACTACTTTCAGCAGTGCTTTTTATACCATACTATTACGATATTATAGAGTGGAACCTGGCCTTCAACTTACAAGACCACTAATCCCACTAACAGGAGTGACAAATAAGACAGAATTCAAAGAATGTGTATTTTTGGTGTATGTCTGGTATTTGAAATACCTTTATCTGCTAGATGCCACCACCAGTTAATTTTCAGAAGTAATTTTCACCATTATGCCGGGATAAGAAGCAAAGCAGTGTAAAGTCCAGAAAAAGTTGCTGTGAGACACTCAGATTCAGCTCCAAAGGCAAAAAATTGTGCAAGAATTCCCTGTAACTGATGACTTATTAAACCAAGGTGTGTTTATGAACTACAGGAACTGGGTAGTTATCTACTTCCTGGAAGTACTTAAGTGTTGCCAGGAACATTTAATTCACTTTAACTGAACAGAGTCAACTATAACACAGAAAAATCTCACAGGTTACAAGGAAAGCCTGGCAAGCTTTAAAAGAGGGAAGGGCTAGACTGGCATGTACCACAAACCACTAGAGCCAGCCTCAAGCTGTTGCAATTTACTTGCTGCATGTCTGGTGTGTCTTCCCAAGCAGCCCTATCTCCTGGTGCTTTCTATTCAACAACCTTGTCCTAGGAAATGCTGAGTGTTGCTCACCTTCTTTTCAGCCTTGCAGCCTATTAACTATATCACTGACACCCTGGCTAAGCACTCTCCTTCCAAATGAAATAAACCAACACATTATTTTAAACTCCACAGAACCCATCTCCAAAATTAAAAGCTTTCAAGCACTGCTTCCATATAAAAAGTGCCAGAATGGCAGAAAGGACAGAAAGCTGCTACTGGCTTCTACCTGGCCCTGTTGCCCATCCACAAATCCACTAGATGGGAATAAGCAGCTGTCTAACAAACTATGTGTACTATGGCACAATTTAACCTACCACAACTGCAGCTCCAAAACTGAGTATGTCTGGTGACTGTTCACACACAGAAGGTATGTGGAAAGAAAGCTGTTGCAGGCCTTCTATTTTGCATTGCAGACCACAAACTACACACCCAAATGCTATGTGCTTTCTTTTCCACCTCAATATACCATGCTATTACTTACTTTCAGCAGATTACAGCACAAAACCTGAAAACATCCAGCATCTGCTACCAAAAAAAACAAAACAAAACAAAACAAAACAAAACAAAACAAACCCCAATAAATGCCAGGAGAAAGCTGTTGCTAGCCTTCCTTTCTCTGTAAAGCCTATAAACTGCACTTCAGACACTGGGGCTATATGCTTTCCATGCCTTGTACAGCTGCCTTTGATGTCTTAGCTGAACATAATAGCTACTTGTGTATGAATGCCCTGGGTTTGGCAGGTGTTTGCAGTGTCACTGGTGGCTCTGCTGTGATTGTGTGAGAGCAGGAAGCAGGGTTCTGCAGCTTTTGATGATGGCATTGGTGGCTGAATAGATGACAGGAGAAGCAGGGCACTGGTGTGAATCGGGAGGAGTTATGCTGATGTATTGAGGAGAAGGACTAAAACCAAGGTGTGTTGTGGTGTGTTGCAGAGGAGATGTGGAAATGTTAAGTCCCTCCTTTTCACCCTATGTAACATTGGGGCAGAGATAGATAAAGAGGAAGTGATTTATTATGCAAGTTAAATGCTCACATGGCTGGGAAATTCTGCATAGTTGCAGATCCCACAAGAAGAGGCATGGAAGGCTCGATCCTGTTAACGAATGAACCAGACCTTGGAGGAACCTGAGAATGGCATCCTGGATGTGGTATTGAATGCTGCTTAGAGAGGGTCAATCTGAATTTAATACTTATATATTCTAGTAAAGAAGGCCTGTTCTGAAGAGCATAGGCTGGTGCAAGATTTGAGAGCAATAACCCAAATGAAAACTAACTAAATAATGGGCAAGTACTTATTTGACTGTTTTGGATTTAGAAGATGCTTTCTTTTGCATTCTGGTGGATGAGCAGAAATCCAGCAATGGAAGAAAGATGAAGCTATGCTGCACAGTACTACCACAGAGATCAAGAAACAGCCCTGCTCTGTTTGGTAATGTATTTGCAAAGGAACTGGGACATGGTTAGGTAATGATAACAACATAATTTCATGCCAATATGTGAATGAAAGAACCTCCATTGGCAGAAATACCGAGACATTCAAAAAAGAAAAAAATATTCTGCAGTTTGGTGGATAACTGTATTGGGAGGAATGGGTTAAAAGTGGGGGAATATTGTCAATAGCACAAATGACTGTGCAGCTGGGCACCAGGCAGGCTGTCAAAATTTTAATAAAATAAATCATTCAGAATGTCAATCTTCAGACAACAGACCACATTTCATCAAACAGGTGGTTCAGGGATTGTCTTATTTCCTTGGGTTTAAGGGACATTTGTACACCCCTTAGAGAAAACAATCTAATGAAAAAGTGGAAAAGTTATATCAGACTATCAAGACAAATTGTCAGTTTTTAGGTAGATGTATTATCTACTGCTGTACTGTGAATCCAGATTACTCCACGTGCTAGAGAGAGAGAGTAAACCCCTTTGAAATTCTGTATGGCAGATTGCATCTGATTAATACTGTGGCGACCAAAGATGATCAAATGCATGTGACAGATCATGATATGTCGAGAAATTATCTATTATATCTCTCTCTCATCGGTTTTGTCCTCTTTGCATGGTATCTCAACTGGCAGAGTCTCCTTTCCTTTGGATGTGGCTGTCCACAGCTTTCAATCAGGAGACACTGTTTATACCCAGACCCAGAAGGTTGAACTGTTGGTGGGAAAGAAAATGCTTAGCTCCAATGCTGGTGATGCAGCTTATGGGCTGCAATGGGAAACCCAAGGCCACCATCACCTTTCTATCCTGGCTCCTTTTGTGTGGGAACATTTACCTGACTTTCTCAGTTTTGGAGCTGCACTTGTGCTCAGTGAAAAGGCATCAGATACATTAGATTCTTAGGCAGATGCATACCACCATCTAGTGGTGTTTTGGAATGGCACCGGGGGAAGGAAAAGAGCCAGCTCTTGCTCATGGGCACTTCTCCATCGTACCCTCTAAACTGCACCACCAAATCTGAGGCTATGCACTTTCCTTCCCCAAAAAAGTGCCATCTCATGCTTCCTCCCCAGGAAAAGCCCAGCTCACAGCTGAGGAAGTCCAGCAACTGCTCCCACACAAAAACTGCCTGGACAGAAAGCTGATGTTTGCCTTCTTTCTCCATGCAGTCTATAAGCTGCACTAGCAGCTCTCGGATATGTGCTTTCCTTAGCACCTAAATATTGTTATTTTCTCTCTGCAGAATCAAGCTCAAAATTTGAAAACATCCAGAGACTGCTTGTATACAGAACAGGACAAAAAGATGTTGCTGGCACCTTTTCCCTGCACCACCAGTACTGGGGGCCATAAACTTTCCTTGCCAACTAAATCATCACACATGATCACTCTGGAAAGAGATCATCTCCAAACCAGAAAATGTCCAGTAACAGCTCCCACACAAAAGGCAGAAGGACAGAATGCTGTTGCTGGACTTGACTCTGCCCTGCAGCCCATAAATTGCACCATAAACACTGTGGTAATGTGCTCTCCTTCCCACCTAAATCTACGATTAGGAGACTTTCCCCTCTGAGCACCCAGCAGCCCCTCTGGCAGTCACACTCCCAGCTCCAGATACTTTCATTGCTGGGACTGAGGCTCCTTCACAAAGAGTGGCTCCAGTGAGCCCATGGGTGCCCCTCCTGACTCCCCACACTCACACAGTCCCACGAGGTTTCCTTACTGGATCAACCCTCAGTTTCCCATAGCAGAGCCCCAGATATCTGGGTCAAACATTCACTCTGGGCAGGTGGGGGCACACCTGCCTAGGTGTGGGGGAGAAGGGTTGTTGAGGGTATTACAAGTGGAAGTGGGAGGCCAGCAAGAGCTTTCTGTTCTGTCACCTTTACTGTGGGAGCAGCCACTGAACATTTATAGTTTTAGAGCTGGGCTCCAGAATGAGAGTATGAGGGTGGGAAGGAAGGCATATAGTCCCAGTGTTGGTGGGACACTTCAGAAAACAACTCCAGAAATAGTGGACATGCCCAGCCAGAAAAATGTACAATGACACTCTCTAAAACACCACAAACATAGCTCCAAACTTGAAAACCTCCAGTGGCTGCTCCTACACAAAATTTGCCTTGACAGAAAGCTTTGCCTTCACCTTCCCTTGCAGCCTATAAACTGCATGACCAACATTGGGACTGTGCTTTTCTTCCCACTTAAATGTACTGTCACAGTATTTACTCTCCTCGGAGCCCAGCTCCAAAATTGATAGTGCCCAGGCACTGCTATCACACAAAATTTGTCTGGAGAGACAGATCTTTCTGGCCTTTACATTCCTGCTGTCCCTGTTCCACAGCACCACTAGATGGGGTGATGCACTTGCCTAGCAAACTAAATCTACCCTGGCACCAAATCAAACCAAACCGCTCCAAAATGGAAAATGCCCAGCAACTGCTCCCCGTAAAATAAGGTTCCAGGACAGAGAGCTGTGCTGGCTCTAGGTCTGTGCAGAAAGTGATATGAGGGATGAAAAGTGAACAAAAGTGTACATGGGGGTCCCTGGGTTGTGAAGAAGGGCACTCAGAGGACCATGAAGTACACAGGATGGCATTTGGTTCTCAAATCCACACAGAAAGGGACACGAAAGGTAAGAGGTGAACACACTATAGTGTCATTCCCTCCTGCCCTCCCGTTCTCTCTACCTCTGGCCCCCCATATCCCCCTTACTTCTCTGAGTTTGGCAACATTTGCTCAGTAGAGATGAAGCCAGGATGTGATGCAGGTGTACTGCCAGCAAGAGCCACGCTGGCCATTGCCCACAAACCCTGTGTAATATGGTACCATCCTAAAATGTCATTGCAGCAGCACTTAATTTGATAATTCCAGTTCTTAAACCAAATGCTTTCTGTAAAACACAACTGCTATTGCAGGCATGGCCACAGTATTCTGATTTTCAAGAATGAGACTTTTAGGGCTAAACAATAAAGGAACTCAACAATGAACTGAGGTTATGTGGAATAATGTGCTGCAAATAAGTCCACTGGAAAGCAAGATCAGAGCCCTGAGAGCCACCTGTGGTTAGCCTAAAATTGCTGATGGAATTACAGCTGTTGCTTTAATTTGTAGTGTGTAAAAACCAGTGTCCATAAAAACTACCAAAGAGCTGTGATGCTTTCAAAAAACACAATTGAATTTTCATATATCATGTTTCATTCTGACCAATTTACTTATTGTGAAGTTTAGGTAGGGAGCAGCTGAGAGCACTTACTGCACATTAATTGTTACTGGTATATGTAAAACTGTATGTCATAGACTGCTTTGAAGAATTAAAACTATGGTTGCATAGATGTGGGCAAAAGTTCTAAAGAAACTTTGCCACAAATAATAATTTGCATTTCAGAATTAATCTGCTTCAGCAAATGCTTATACCCCTTCCAGAACTGCTTCTTCCAAATGCAAAGGTTACTTGAATCCACCTTCAAAAGGGTTACTAGAAGAAAATTCAAACTTACATGGATGAGAAGTTTCTATGAGAAGTATAGAAAGTGAACTTGGATTTCAGTGAATATTTTCCTTGAAAATTCTTTGTAATAAAAATTATACTCATTCTGCCATGTAACAAAATTGATATCATGTGAGAAATTGCAACTCCCCAATAGAGCACAAAGAAGAGTGATAAATAATTGCAGTGAATGCTCTTTTGGCTCAAAAAACTAAATATGCCACATATCTATTGATTGATAAATTTGTGTAGATGAGATTAATAGGCAAGAAAGGTAGCTGCTTGATAAATAATTCAGAATAGAGTCTTTTTTATTTGTTTACTTGGTTGACTGGATAGATTCAATCCAGACAAGTAGAGAGGATTGAATTGTTCACTTTGGATGACATACTGAATTCTAGCATATCTGAGAAATGCAATGGTTTAGGGCACAATGAATCAAAAATGCTTTTTCTTATTAAATGAAAGAAAATTTTCTGTGTTACTCCAAAGTATAGGAACCTGACTGGGAAATGTACCTAAACAATTTCTTTTAAAAAGCAGTGAAATGTGGCAGAATTTAATGCTTCCCAGTGGGGTACCTCATGACCTATAGAAAAATTATGAAGAAAATAACCACCCACCCAATCATTCCCCCCAACTCCCAAGTTTTCAGGACAGTTATGAAAGTTATGTCGGGACTTTCACTCTTCCATAACTTTCCTGACATAACTTCATAACTATCCAGAAAACTTGGGAGTTGGGGGACTATGTCAGTGGTTTAGGTTTTTTTTTCAACTTTTGGGGTATTTTTCTTACCCTTTGCATTGTGTCTGTATGTCTCTGTTCTTATGATCTGTGTGTTTTGTTTCTTTGCCCTGGGGTCCTTTGGCACTTCATTTTTGCCATCATCTATATCACAGTATCTCCCCCTTTCTTTACAGTTAGATTAGTTCTTTCTTATTCAGCTTTTTGTGCCTTGAAAACTACTCCTGCAGTGTTCCCTCCTTCCTTTCCCTAAGTAAAAATAATCTCTAATGCTGGAAATCAGATCTTCAAAGGGCTGGAACTTGTCTACATTTTTAGGGCAGTATCACCTTTTAAAGGAGTGATTACATTCACAAATCATAAGTAAATGCCTGCATATACAAATCTGTATTCGAGGAACTTAACTCACTTTGTGAGTGTGGCATACAAAACTGAGAAAAACTAGAATTAGGCCTGCTTGTGCAGCCATGGTTTTGTCCACTGATTATGTTGCAGTAAGGTCTGGCATTGCTGGACCATTGCCCTTCCTCACAGGCCTTATGTTATTCATGAGGTGGATATTCATGAGCTGTTGTAGTTTGTTTCCTGACAAGTGTCCAATCTTTCTACAGACTATAAAAAGTTAATTTTCTTAATGAGATTTTCCTCACAGCTCTCTATTCTTTAATTCCTTTACTAACTTCCTTATCTCCTACATTTAATAATTGCCTTTGGAATGGCCTTTCTGACATGATATATGAACACTGTGTGGAAGAAAGTGATGATGGTCAGTCCCACAGCAGATCAGTGCCAACCTAAACACAGGGTTTGGTTTCTGTGACAGTCTCTAGTCTTGCTCACCTCTCCCAGCCTCACCTGTCCTATTGACAAGTCTCAGTCACTGCACATTCGTGCTGCAGTTTGATAAAGCTTAACCACATATTTTCTTACTGCTTTGCCTCTGGTCTTCCCAGTCTGTCAGTGATCCTGTTTCAGCTTCAGTCTGCCCCTCCCTGTTCTCTGTGTACCCAGGTCACCCTCTGCTGCTCATTCTGCCTTGCCAGCCTCCACTCCCCACTGGGCAGTTCAAAGGTGGGCAGTGGACCAGTGAGGGATGGATAAATTCCAGCACATTGTGACTAAGCAGGTGCTCACCACTGGGAGCCACTGGCAGTGTCAGCTCCCACGAGATCCTCCAGGACTTGCATGCCTAAGCCTTTAATCCTTTTCCAGCAGTCATAAAACTCCAGTTTGGTCAAATACTCCCCTAAGCCAGAGAAGACTTGAGCTGCTGAGGGATTTGAGCAGCTAAAATGCTCCTCAGATTCTCATTGCTAGGGCATAGGGAAATGACCTTCTGAAATTCCCTGCTTAGTGGAAACTCTTTTGTTCATTTCACCACAATGGAGCTGGGTAGAATTGCCAAAGCTTGGCATGCACACTAATTGATCTTTGGCAGGACTGAATAACAAGAAAGGGTATCTGCAGCAGCAATTGCACTTCTATTTCTATTTCTATTTACACTGAACTATCAATTGCTTAGTTCTTGAATCTCAGCTCATTTAAGCAAAAATAAATCTTCCAAGACAAGGTTGAAAATAGTAAATTTAAGACGTTTTCATTTAAGTGCACCATTAAACATCCTACTAATGAGGTGGATTATCAGTGTAGTGGGCACAAAAACACCATCAAACAAAACTTCTCCTTTACTCTTTAGTAGCAGACCAATCTTTACTACTTTGGGTTACAGGAGTAACAATGTGTTGTGTCTTTGTATGTCCTGTCAGAATTCAAATCTCCATTGGAGCATTCAGGTTGACCACTTTGAGCAGAGCTTGTGTCCCTTTGGAGATTTGGCTGGTTCACAAAGATGAGCCAGGACTGTGTGTGATTGTGAGGCCAAAGCTTGCAATGAGATTATTGTCTGCCTGCCCTATTTCTGCATACTCCTCGTGTAGTATCTAAATGGCCTCTGTATTTTGCCTTTTTTCAGTGCTCAGGAATGTGGATTCCACATTTTTTTGTTAAACTCAAACAAAAATGCAATGCTTTATGTTTTGAGTTTGATTTATGAAACACTAACCATACATCCTGCTATTCTGTAAGATGAAATACAAGTATTCTCCACAAAGGCTTGCAGCATCCCCAAACTGCTCCTGGGTCACGTTGCATAATTGCAAGCCACTGATATTAAAGTGGAAAAAGGAAATGCATTTGGCATCTGGTCTGTACTGGTAACAGCAAAACTGCAACCACTCACAGATGTTATGTTCACTCCAGTATTCTGAGAGGATGGATGTCAAGAAAGAATTAGAATCTGTAACACATTTGACAAGAAAGAAAAACTGCAGTGAGATATTCACATAAACATATTTCAAGCAAAACTAATCCCTTTGCTTTCTCCTGACTGCAGTCTTCCTTCTTTATTCCTCCAAAGCACATCAAGCCCTGTGTTTGGCCTTTTGCTGCTTTCTATTGTACAGCCTTTTGTACTTCATTTTGTGTGAGATATTTCAAGATAAAGTGTTTCACCTGGAAATAAATCTTCTTAAAACGGCAATAAAAATTTTTTAAAAGGTCAAAAAAGAGAATTTGTGAGAATTTAGAACTCTGTAATAAAAGCAGTGATGTGTTCCTAGACTGAAATAACCAGACTTTTAGATGGGAAAGTACTCAAAGCCACACGTTATGGCAGATAGATAACTTACATAATTTATATAATTTTTCATACAATTCCAGCAAGTTCTTTCACTCATTTAATCCAAAATAATGTTAATGTCATCATAGGGATTTTTTTGTTAGATTAGAAAATGAAAAATGTATTATTCTCAACACATATCACTGGACAAAGAGCTCCAAGTAACCCTTCCAGACAATTATAGCTTAGAAGTACTTAGGCAATTAAACTACAATTTTTTTAACAGGCTTCTCTCCTCATCAATGCAGCTGCCAGGAATATGGGTAGAAATGTGTATATATTTGCAATAAACTTTCCCCCCCCCCCTGAAAAACATATTTTAACTGTTACTGGTATAAAATCTAGACTAGTATGATATATATATCTGCTTATATATCAAATATTATTTGTGACACAAGCACTTTTTTTTCCCCCTAGTATCAAAACACAGACTTTGTTATTGTATTTTTAACTTTTTAAGGATGACTAGGAATTTTTTGCAGTTTTGATTCTTAAACAGTTAAAGGAATCCAAGACTTGAGGAATTATTGCTCTTGGAGCTTTAAGGATTCTAAATTAATTTTGAATATATTAGCTGTAATACTTATTATATGACTTGAGTGGAGCTGTTGCAGAACAGTAAATAGCAAAAGAAAGGCCATTGAGGATGTGAATGAAAGTTTAAAGAAATCTGAAAAGGTTGCTGTTTTCATATCTCACAGCATCTTAAACCTTAAACTTGACCTGTATTTCAGTTTCTTAGTCCAGTCATCCATTATTCACTATATAAGTTTCAAGTGAATCCAGAACATTTGATTTTAGGCATTGCTTATATGAAATTGTAATTCAAAATAGTTTGTGATAGCACTGCAAGTCAAGTGAAGAGTGTCTGTCTAGACAGAGAGTCCAGAGTGCAAAATGATGCAAATAGGCTGGAAGAGTTTCCAGAATAAAATTAATTCAAAGGGCTTGAAATTGTGACAGAATAACTGTAATATGGATCTTGCATCCTACATGACTTCTGTAAAGTAATTAATACTTCTAATTACTTTAATTACAACTCCTAAATGTTTACAGAGAAATTTGTGGTTGCTTTCATGAATCATTCCCATGCTATAAATATCTTCATATGTATGCACATACAGAATTAATGTAATATACTGCATGCTCTGTTTTAAACCCTGAGATGCTACTGTGACATTGTAGCAAAGCCAAGAGGTGGGCAGAAGCTCTGGATCTGACTTTTGAGACCCATACCTTGAGGATATTTGAATCTCAGATTTCATTCACCTCCTTATTTAAAAGGAAAATCAGATGAGCTTGACATTGGATCAGCTTTATAAGCCCTGCAGACTGAACACACCTGGCCATGTCAGGGTCTGAAGGCTTCTGTGGGGGAGAATGGGAGTGCTGGGAATGAAGGCTCACAGGCCTCCTGCCAGGGGAAAAAAAAAAGCTTTAAAATTAAGCTTTAGCTCTACAGGAACCTCAGCTTTAAGGCTGCTCAAGAAAAGCAGAAAGCTGAATGAATCCCTTTTTGAATCAGGCATACCTTTTCTTCTATTTTCCTAATCCTCTGCCAACAGCCTCCAGCTTCCCTTAGGAAAACTAGACTACCATAACATCCTCAACTAGACAGATTTAGAGGACATGAGCATCCCTGTGGGGCTGGGCATGAATCCAGCCCTGTGTTTCAGGGGCTGCCCTGTGAGCTACTGTCACAGGTCAGTCCAGACCCCTTTCCCTGTATCTGTGTTGCACATACAAATGAAAAGTTCATGACAATGCTTTTCTATATACAAGAGTGTTGGATTGCTCCTTGATCTTTTATCTAAAGCTAATATGAAAGAAAAGCAGAAGTATTTATTCTGCCAATCCACAGGTACAGTGAATAACCTTGAAATACTTTGTCCATTGGGCTTAAAACTTTGATCTGATTTTGATAAATATCTTCTCTGGCAATAGTTGTACTGTCATATAAATGAGATGACATGTTTTATTCATGTTCCTGGAACAGCACTCATCTGGTCCAGTTTCTGTCTTTGCTTTGGTTTTGAAAGACTCAGATCATTCTTTTCAAATATTTCACAGCCCCTTGTAGAACTGTTGTGTTTGATGAGCATTTTAAAGGGGCTGACACTGAGATCTCACCTTCACATATGCTCATATTTTGTATCTCATATCAGAGTAAAGAATTCAGGAGCTTTGCTGTCTTGTAAGTGATGAACTTGATCAAGGTATTATGCCACTGACAAGGGCAAGATCAGCCAAAGCCAAGGGTCTATGAAAGACTTCAGGGTTTTTAGGGAAAAAGAAAGGGGCAGGTAGAACTTCATACCACCATACAAGAGTGTAAGAGCCATCTCCTTGTGACAGGAACATGCCAGGATTGTTCTTCAAAGTACAGCTTGATGTGTGTGGGGGAAGATATCTGGCAGGATTATGGTGAATAGCTGAGGACGGAGGAAAAAACACAGAATTTAGACCTTTCCTGTTCCAGCCTTTTAAGGTGATTTTCTTCTTTTCAACAAGTGCTGGAAAACAAAGAGAATAAATGAAAAACTACACAATATTTTTGGTGTCACAAATTTAACATACTCCACTTTGTATTAGAAAAAAATGCCCCCAAGTATAAATGCTGATATATTCTGGTTGCCAGAAAATAAAAGCATTAAAATTACCAAGGTGGGAATGGAAAGGCAAACATACCCTGTATTTCATCCTATGGGAACATGGGAGTGGCTGCAGTGTCCCAGATGACAGTCCTCCTAAAGCCAGAGTCCTATCTCTGATGAGGTGTACCAGAACTATTTCACATTTTTGCAGAAAATATTTTAGAAACTGGCTTTGGGCTCACACATTAAAGCAGTAGTGTGCTTTCTAGAAGAGAAGCTGAGCCCAGTAATAGCCTGTAAATCAGTGGTGTTCATCTGTTTCTTTCTAGGCAGTCTTGCTACCACAGTTTCATCTCTTTTAACTGAGCTTCTACTTTGTTTCTACCAAGCACAAAACAGGTTTTCAAAAGGCATCAGGATCAGAATTCTTAAGCCTATTACTGTCACCAGAGGAAAGTGTAGGTCAAATGTTATTATGCTGACCTACATTCTTCTCTGGCTTCACAGCAAAGTACTTCTCTGTTCAAGGGCTGCCTGTGCAGTGGTGATGGCACTGCTGTAGTGGCTTTATCTGTGTGTGCTCAACACTTTATATGTGCTTCTAGGCTACTGTGGAACAAATGAAAAGGGAATTCCCAGGCTGGTTTAAATTTGAGTCTGGAGAGAAATTACTGTTACAATGAAGGACTCCTAGAAAGCCTAAAAGCACCAGGAACTGAGCAATAGAAAACATGTGGAGGAAGAAGCATTCCTTGGTGAGAGGAGACTCATTATTTCCTCAGCTCATATTTGCTTAGCAAGAGGCATCTGACCTGATTGTTGAGTAAAGCTGTGACTCTTAAGAGCAGAGAGAGCTTACACTCAGCTACACATGGAATTCAATTTAGCACATTTTCTGGGGTGTAAGTGTTGCACTGCTGTTCACCTGGATGAAGGCAGAGCTGTGCAGCTGTTGCATCACAAACCTTATACTGATAACAAGTAACAGTCTGCAGTAAAGTTAGAAATTGCCAAAATGCCTCGGCTGGGCTGCTTTGCCTTTGGCAATTGGTGATCTGTTTATATCACAAGTTCTCTAGGGATTATTTCAATTTCAGTGTTGTGGGGTTTGTATTTGGGGGTTTTTGTCTGTTTGTTTAAAAAAGTGAAAGAAGAGTAAATAACAGGCAAATCTTTAATGAAAAACAAAGCAATTCATCTGAGTGATCCAAAATAAACTTCAAGTGATTCACATCAGGTATTTAAAATGCACGTTTAGATTTTAGAACAGAGTATTTTCTGTGATTTCTGTAATTTCAAATGAAATTTAGAATTGTATTCTAGGAATGGAAACTAATATTAAAAAAATATCATTAAAAAAACTCACTTCCTGCAGGGCTTTAAATGCAACCATTTGGTGGAAGCAAGAATATTTATATTCTACCTCTTATGTTGAATTCAGATATATAGAAACAAAACACTACATGATCAATGGTCTTGGATTAGCACCACCAGCACCATAATTGCTGTTACTACTCAAACTGTGTCTTTGCAGGCAAGGTCTTTTCCATAAGACCAGCAGTGTTGTCATGTAAAAGAGCAAAAGTAACTTTGGAAGAGAAAAATGTTGCATGCACCCATAATTTTTTCCCAATTCTGACCAAAAGTTTGGTTCATTACCATGAGTGGATTGCACTACCTCCCTTTTCAGAGCCTCTTGAATGACTCAGCCTGAGTGCTGTGAAAAGTATCAGGACCATTTTGGAATTTGAACCAACTCCTTTAAAATGGACAAGATTTCTAACAAGAAAAGCTTACTTTAGCTTCTGAATATGGATCTGACCTGACACCAGAATATTTGGAATGAATTCCTTCAAATAGAGTTGGGATTCCTCACAGGAAATGCAAAGCCTGGTAAAGTACAGGGTTTCCAATGCACAGAGTATTGCACTCTTACCACTGGCAATTCTGTAGTGGGGAACTCTTGCATTATTACAGATGCATTTCTCTGGTGCCTTTCAGAATCCTTGTTTTTGCCAGCTAAGTGTGTATTTACCTGGTCATTGCTTTCATTACCAAGTTGCAGAGCATTTTAGGAAGTCTCACACTTGCACTCAATAGCTGGAGTGGTGTGCTGTGTGGTGCTGCCAACTCAGTGGGCAGAAATAAGCAGCTGAAAGCTGATTGCCATCTTGGAGAGAAAGAAACCTCCACAGATCATTAGAGAGACACATTTTAAGAATTATTGCAAAGACAACCTGTCCAAAGTATCTCACTCACTGTTTATACCTGCCTCCCAATATGTAGGATTTCCCATAAATGAATGTCTGGAATGAAATCCAGAATCTGTGAACCATGGAAAGTAGGTACCCTCAAGCTGAAATAATATCTGGGAAGATGGATGAACTGTTGTTTCAAGCAAAGGGTGTGAAAAAACTCCAAAACCACTGGATTAAAAAAAACCCCAAACAACTTAGAAATAGGCAAGTACTTGATTTTGTAGTTATTGTGAGGACAATTTATTTCTCTAATCTGGGAAACTGTAAAGTGGAATGGCAACCTCAGTCCCTGTTGAGGACTAGATTTGTGCTCACAGATGTGGGGTAAAGCTGCCAGCTTCAAATCCTATCAACAGGTTTGACCATATGCCTTACAGACAGCAAAAGCTATTTGGGAAGGAAAAAAATATACATACCATATACAAACATATTAATGACCATTAATTTCTGGAACATCCCATATAGAGCTTTGGATGTTCCAGAAATTAATGGCAATTACTAATATTATTAGAAAAAATAATATATTTTCATGCATTTCATGCAAACAGGATATTGGTTTGGGTCACATCAAATAGTATCTCTCCATTAACTGGTGCTGTGTATGTATGCACAAATCTGCTTAAGAACACTTAGGGGACACAAAAACTGGGAGAGTCAGGCACTTTTTTTTCAAACAACAGGAGAGCTTTACAGCTCTCAGTTTTACTCCATCTCGTGCTGTGTTCACATAATCTATAAATTAGTTTTCACATTACAATCTCTTCTGATTTAGTGATACAGGCTGAGATTGTTAATTTATTAAAAGGTGTTGAGGCTCATGTTTGTCTCCACAGTTAACTCACTAGAGCAAAGTCAGTTGTTTATCATTGAGAAAACTGGTGATGCAGAAATGAGAATGGCAGGGAGTACATCAATTGAGTGCCTGATAAAATCATCACAGCAAAACCATTTTGGCAGCCTACAGTTCTTTTATAAACAATGACTTCAGTAAAGAAATGGAGCTTACTTTTAGGTAGGTGATTACTCCTGATGCAGCACTTATGTCCAGAAGTAGGTCTTGGGAGCAAGGGGAGCAGGAGGCTTCCACAGCAGCACAGCCCAGCACTTTAAGAATAAAGCCACCTGCAGTACTGTGATATATGGAACACCTTAGAGACAGGCTGGTTTGGTTTTTTAAGTTCTTATACACACCCCTTTTGATGACAGTGATAATATATAGCACAGCATGGCCCAGAGACAGGGGGAGAAACATTCTCAAGTAAAGAAAGTTTATCCTGTATTGGTTTTTTCCCTCTTTCTCTAAATCCTCTTTGTTGATTTATGCAAACGTGGCTTATGGAGCACCTAAGCAAACCTGCTGTTTAAGCACTTAACTAAGGAAAGTCTCACTCCTTCTTTTGTGACCTTAGCATGTAAGAAGGGCTATCAAATTTTCCTCTCAAAACCCAGGAAGTGGTGTTCTCACAGTTTGCATCTGGTAAAGACCAGGATGCAGAAAAGTAACTGGCTCAAAGTCACTCAGCAAACTACTGTGGGTGCTAGGAAATGAACAGTGCTCACCTGAGGTCAGGTGGCATCACTGCCTGAGCACCATGCCTCCCAGACCCACAGTATGGATTCTAGCCCAGATTCAGCTGCTTTTAGGTCTGAAATGATCATTAAAAGATTTGAATAGGAATAATGGATAGGATGCTTGGCATGATTAGAAGCACCAGATTAGAGACACTAGAGGTAGTGAGAATGAATTGGTGAATGAAAACCATGCATGTAACATGATACTGTCAAAAAATATAAAATAGGAATAATTTTGATTTTCATGCCCCAGAGCTCTATCTTAATTAGCAGTGTCTTGAGGATGCCCACATAAACAGCAAGAGCAAATAATTTAGGCGTGAACCACTGCAAGTGGAGGCATTTCTTAGCTCCATTATGGGCTGACAGGGTCCCTCATGAGCTTCACCATGCTGCTGCCATGTGCATCTCATGCTAGTGGTGTGACATGGCTGGAGGGAGAAGCAGCTCTGATGCAAGGTGATGTTGCATGGTGTGAATAGAAGGAGAGGTGACTCAGAGGGAGTGCCACATTTTACCTCCCCAGCACAACAGGGGCCATGCCAAGAAACACTGCTAATGGAGCAGGTCAGGGCCACCCGGGCGCAGTGTCCCAGCCAGCCATTTCAGAACAGCACCTTGTCCCAGCAGAATTACCTCTTCTTACACAAGATGATGGCTGACAAACGTGACTAAAGCCTACAGGCTCCATTTTGGCAAAGCTTTAGCCCCAGAGGACCTTCTTTCCTTCTCCCACTGCACTCTCCTTGCTCTCCTTTAACTGACTAATCACTCTACTTTGTGCTTCTTTTTAAATTTCCTTCTCTGCTTACCTTTCTTCTACCTTTCTCTCTTCACATTTCTTTCAAAATGGTAAAATGATGGGATTTGCTTCTACCAGTAGGGAAAATGCACATATACTGTGGCAGTTCCATTGCAAAAAGATCTTTCCAGAAACTCAGTTTGCAGACTGTGAGACCAAACATGTAAGATTGTGCAACAGCTTATCACCTTTTCCAAAGCAACCGTCTGATTTCTTGTAATGTGGCTTTTGCATTGATAAAGCAGCATATAAACTGTGGGATAATTCAGACAGGAAATTGTTCATAACCTCGTAAACATCAATAACTGCATAAATAAGGAGTTTCTGCATGTTACAGAAGGGATCTCAAAGGCTATGTGAACAAAATATATAGGTGTAGGTATAACCCTAAGAAAAGAGCCATAAAAGAGATATTTCCTCTCCTTTCTCTGCTACTCCATGAAGATATTTAGCTAAAATTCTAATATCTTAAGGATGGGGGAAAAGACTTCTCTTTTGATGCAGTCTTATAGATGTGCTTCTGCACTTGTGAATTGTTATCATTGGATTAGTCCATGACACAATCTTTCACAGTTTTTAATAAAATTTTCAATCACAGGGCTTTTCAGACTGCTTGGAGAAGTGTTGCTGCAGTGTGAAAATGATGCTGAAGAATTCCACAGCGAGATGTCTGATTCAGATACATCTCTGATTTTGATTTGCAAAAGTGGACTTTGTTCACAGTCTATTAAACTGGCTTCATCTGATATTCCTAGTTTATAACCTGTTATTATTTTTTATCGCTCACCATCATAAGAGTGACCTGAGACTTTGACTTACAGGATGTAGAATGTGAGGGGATGATAATACCATAAATACTAATCTAGTTTCCCTTCTTTCAGCTACAGAAACAGAGAAACCTGATTAACCCTGTTGCCTCCATCCAGAACTCACCAACACCAAACAATTCAAAGCCAATCATAGTAGAGAATGTCATGAACATACTGCATTACATCTTCACCACTACATGTGTAAATCCTCTAAATAAGAATCATGCCACAGTCAGAATTTTTCCAGGCTTTTGCTGACTTTTGTAGCAGCTACTCCCACAAGTTTTCTATCTCCTGAAAAGGCAGAGATTTACATATTATCCTTTTTTTTTTTTTTTTTTTTTTTTAATCCCACAAAGAAACAGTGATACTGACTAGAGACAGGAGAGTCCATAAGGGAAAAGAAACAAGGCTGCATCATAGAACAAGTTCCCAGGTCTCCTCTGACATACCATTTCCTTCAAAAATGGACAGACAGGGTGGGGCTAGAGAGAACCACTGGCATTCTCCTTGGCTTTATGTGGAATGATCACTGCATGTTAAACGCTCGCATGCTGCACATTTTCTGCTCTCAGAAATTCTTGTGAGAAGACAGTGATGAATGTTTTTAGTATTAAAATTAAAACTGGTGACAGAAAGAAACACTGAGAAAAAATAAAGCCTGACTAGAGACTTGGTGGTGAAGAAGAGGCAGCACTTGAGCTTTTTGAGTTTGTCTGGCAACAGCTGCTTACATTTGTAGCTGGAGATGGATTGGAAAGAAAACTTTGATTCTCCAGCCAGCCCAACAGCACAATTTTGACTTTTCGACAGAAAAGGATGCTTTGCTGGACTCGCTTTGAAGCCAAAGAGACTTTGTGCACTTTTTAAGTGCACAAAAGACTTTTAAGATGTTTTAACTCAAGACATTGGATTTACTACATTATGGGAGAATTCATTTTCTCTCTTGCCTTCTACTTGGCACAAAGGAAGCAGGGCCATAGACTTCCCACAAGCACTGGTCTCTTAACCCAAAATCCAGTTCACTGGGATGTGAAATGGTTTTACTTTTAGATCCCACTCTTCTTCTAACTACGTTGGACAGCTCTCAGTTTTAGATGCTGTGATTGGGCAGCTACTCCAACAAACAAAAGTGTGTAGATATATCCCTGCTAAGGAATATCAGGTGGAGTGACAGCCATTTTTCTCATGTCACCAGAAATGAGGGTCAAAATGCTTTGCACAACCTTCTGTTATTTTTTAAAGGGGAAGAAAAATCAAAGGTGTGTCTTTGACCTTTGAAATATGATGGAAATTCCCCTACAGATTAAGGTCATAGGAGTTAGGAAACAATAGGGTTGATCAATTCTGAGACAGCTCAAGGGTTAGAAAACAGTAGGAGAGATCAACTTAGTGCTGTAAAAATTATCACCATTTAAAAATACCTTTCATCTCTTAACTTACAAGGCCCATAAAAAAGGCCAAATAAAAGTGCCTATTTCTCTCAGAAGTCTAGATGGTCAATATTGAAGAAGATATCTATCTACACAGGAAATCATAGAATTATTTAGGCTGGAAAAGACCTCTAAGATCATCAACTGTTAACCTAGCACTTCCATGTCCAGGATTAAACAATGTCCCTAAACACCACATCTATAGCTCTTATAAAACCTCCAGGGATGGTGATTCAACCTGGGCAACCTGTTCCAAGTCCTGACAGCCAGTGAAGAAAATCTCAGTGAAGAAATTTTTCTTAATATACAATCTAAATTTCCCTTAGTGCAACAAGAGGTAGTTTCCTCTTGTTCTTTGCTTGTTTCTCAGAGAAGAGATTGACATCCACCTCACTACAATCTCTACATGAAAGTAAGAATCTTGGGTAAAAGCAAGTAAAGCAAGGATCCACAGGTAAAGAATCTCATATTTATTTTGACCTGGGGACCATCATCTGTATGCATTCCCATCAAATGTGGGACAATATATGAAAGGTTGATTTAGAGTCATGTACACACAATAGGTTTCTTGGTTTAACAAATCTAGGTCTTAGAAAAATGCTTTTAATCATTCTTGAGGCCATATGTTTTGTTCCTACTCACCAGAGCCTAGAAATGGATGCAAATGGGGCTTTAGGTAAGTCTGAACAAAGCTATACCTTTCTTTAAACCTTGCAGATTCTGTAGCTTTGTAAGCTTGAGTCCCCCTTGTTGAAAAAATGCTCACATCCTTGGAAATGTTCAAGGCTAGGTTGGATGGGGCTCTGAGCAACCTTCTCTGAGGAGCAGTTTGCCCTGTGACAGGTTTGGCTGAAGCTCTCTGCAAGTTTTGGAGACATTGTTGGGTTTGCATGCCTCCAGCATGGTCCATGAGAAATGATGACTCTGGGTCCTAGTGAGGATAGGCAGAATGCTTGGAAATATTTCAGTGGCTGGAAAATAAAACCAGCAGAAATTGTGGTGTGTACTGGTCCCTACTTATCCCAGTTTAATCCCTCCCCTCTTCAAATCTGGGTTACCTGCTAACTCCTGAGCAAAGATCCTTTTCTTCCGTCTGTTGCCAGGAAGTTTGGTGTCATGTAAACTGACCTGTGATCAAAAATTCTGCTGGTAACAGCAGGCTCAGAGTCAGCTGAGGCTGTAGGCATCTGTGTGATTTTCCTGTTTCCACCTCCATTATTCCCTGCAACTGGCAGATAGAGGAGAACACTATTTGTGCTCCAGATCCCACAACCAGGCCATGAGATCTCTCTTGATTGATCTCAGACTTCTTGTTGGGACTTCATCAATGTCTGCTGGAAAAGACAGCAGTGGATAATATCCAGAGGGCTGTAACAGGCTGGAGAGTTTCTTAGTACTACTTGGTATGTTAGTTCATGGGCATTCAGGCCCAGTGACAAAATGTGCAAAGCTGAAATGAGCTACCATGAACGTGATCAGCCTCATGAGAGTTCATGTGCATCTTCCCTGAACATGCACCCCCCTCACACACACCCACACACCCCAAATTGTGAGAAGCTGCTGGAAAATTTGCAACAAAACTCCCAGATGCACCATCACTGACAGCCTCAGGTTTAAACAATATAGCTGTCAAGCGAGAAATTTGAGATTAAAATATAAACAGGAGTGAGAAATGGTGCCAAGCTTCGGGGGATTAAGGGAGTCAATGAAAGATGAAACTTCAGAAAGTGTTTGAACCTGTTTCAAAATCCTTGAAACTCAAACATACAGAAAAGTAACCTCTTAGTTGCTACACAAACCTGTGTATGCCTTTGCCACTGCCTGCAAATGGGACCAGAAGAGCAAATATGTCTCAACCACAGACCTGTGAACCATTCCAGTGAAATAAACTCTTCCCTCTCTGTCCATGGATGATAAACACAAGGTCTCTCTTACAAGCACAAAATCTTCTTAGGCTTTTCTGTTGAGACTAATCTAACTTCATGAAATGTTCACGACTTGAGGTAAAAGAAACAGAGTGACAATACTCATGACAGCCTTAGTTGGAAATCTCAGTTATGAGAATTACTAAATCCTGCAAGACTGCATGATCACCTAGAGCCTTACAGATGAATGGAACTAACCAAGTAACCAGTCAGATTTCTACAAGTTTTTGTCACCTTCCTCGGTACAAGATAAGAGGGCAAAATGTTCACTGATCCTGACTGAAATTCAGCTGGAAGACACAACAGGGAAAGAGAAACGGTTCTGCCCAAATAAGGCTGTCTGTATGGTGGGTCACATAAATAGGCCTCTTTCCATTGGAAGACTTTTGTCTTCCTAAAGCAGTACACCATTAACACTGCACACTAATTCCCTGGAAGAAAATATTGCTTCAAAATCCATTTCAAACTATATTCAGGAAGCTCAGAGGGATGCACTTTTTGCTTGGAACACAGTGAAGGACAACTTGAAGTACAGCCCAGGGACCACTGAGAGCAGCCAGCAACCAGGACACTGGTGCCTGACTCCTTGTCTTGCCAGGCATTTCTTTGTAGAAATGCACACCTTCAACCTTTTGCTTTGCTTTATTCCTGTAAATTGGGATAGCAGTAATTTGTTCTGTAAAGAGACATAGTGAGAGTCCATGACTATTTGGAAAGGTCACTTAATTAAGACTGTTTTTGTGTTTCATTTTGTTGAATTTCTCCATGAAATGACCTTGAAAGCTACCAATGCAGCAGTCAGCTGAAACTAACCCTTAACTAGATAGCTTCCAGAAATAAATGAACATTTCTGTCTCTCTTGTTCCTCAAGAATGTTGGGCAGTACAGAAATCTCAATGCTGCCGATGTTGTTGGCTCAAACAATGCTTTTGACATTTCAGGACTAGAGCATGAAGGATTAACAGATAAATGCACATTGCTATGCATGAAGAACAAGTCTTAACCCTTCACACATCCCAAAAGAACATTTGCATGGTCTGGGTGGGAAGGGAAGAGGACTGGGGAAGGGGCATTTGGCTTTCCTTTTGCATTCACAAAGGATTCACATCTGAACTTCCTCATTCTCCTCACATTCTGAGAGGATCAGAATGCACGTGTATGTGACTAGAGCTCTGCAAAAACTTGACAGAAGATAGAATGACAGCTAGGGTAGGTTAAATTATGCTTGTTAAAAGAAAGCTAAATATTATCATTTTACTCTTGAGGATTGGGCTATGGAGAGCACTGAATTGGAGGTTTAACTTCCTTTAGTTAAGGAAACTTACACACTTCACTTCACACACTTAACTAATTCATGTCCACTTTCCTGAATAGACAGATGACAGTCAGGGGTCAGCCAGAAAGCCAGGGAGTGGAACTGAGAGCTATCAAGTACAATGTTAGTTTCTGCAACAATTGCTGTGTTATTCTTTTTTTATGAACTCAGCTAGGATTACACATGCTATACTCCTCCTATTACCATGCATTAATTTTCTGTTATGCTGTCTTGCAGATCTCTCCCAAACCAACTCTTAGTGAAGTTTAGGAGGCATGTCCTCACTGCACATTGAATTCCTTTTACAACAGTGAAATACTGTCAGGTCTTAACACGCTCAGGCTGTACCAAGGCCAAGGCAGATAGTAATCAGTTGTCATGCTTGGAGAACATTTGCTATAATATGTGTCTGTACATTTCTGTAAGGGAAGAGCTGCCAAGGAGGTGCCCTGGGAGGGCAGAGGCAGGGAGCAATGGGGAGCTGCCATCCTGCATGTATGCCAAACCCCCAGGAAAGGAGGAAAGTGCCTTTGTACATTTTGACTGTTGGGGTCTGAAATGGTGTTTTAAACCCTTCAGTTTTCCCTTTGGGATAACCAAGAGTCTGCATTACAACAGCCTCAGCTGTCACATAGATTAGACAGCATGTGAGAGTGGGATACAGCTGTTATCAGGCAGTGCTTCTGCAATGTTCAACAGTGTCAGCTTTACAGCCACAAGGACCACTTGTTCCTCTTGCTTCAGTTTTTAATCCCCAGTTAATATTATTCTTTGTTATTCTTTTCCTGTAAAACTGTGAACTCTACCCTTTGGCAGGAATCTCTACCATTTAATGGACTTCTAAAGGGCATTCCAGTTTTCAAATAGGAACAATCCCTTTATTAGTAAGTTGTGCCTAGAAAAAGCCTTCAGTACCTAGTGTGGCTGTAGTCCTCCATTTAGACACATGATGAGGTACATTTTAGAGTGTCATTGCCATTAAGATAAATCAACTCCTTTAAGACACATGCATTATTAAGTATAGAAAGGTAGGTATCACCTAAGTGGTTCATCTGTCATTTCAATCTTTTTCTTGAAATAAATACAATAACCACCCATGACCTATAATTTTCAGAGGAGAGTTTGTAAACCTCAACAGAAAGTAGGTTTGGATACCTCAATTTGCTTAAAAGTCCTAATTGCCTATAGAACAAAGATAAAATATGGAGAATTATCAAATGCAAAGACTCCTTTCTGTTCATTCAGGATGTTGTTAATTGTTCTAGAGCTCCAAGGTTTGAATACCCTTCCATTAAAATTCTGTCATCTATCTATCTATCTATCTATCTATCTATCTATCTATCTATCTATCTATCTATCTATCTATCTATCTGCCAATGCATGTAACTACTTCACAAAATGGAACTCTGACCTGAAACTTGTCATGCATCTTAATCAATTAGCTGCAAATGGCTTCAATCAACTGTCTGCAGTAGCTTTACATGAAACCTGTAGACTCATTTTGCAACCATCTCTTTTATTAGCTCATTACAGAAAAGAAAAAAATTCCAAACAAACAGAAGAATAAGAGTGTGGTCAAGGACAGAATTATGTATCTTGTGGCAATGAGAAACCTCAAACTCAGTTTGGATAGAGAATTTTCAATAAAGAACACAATAAACAAGCAGTTTGTGTTCACTGAGATCATAACATAATTACATACAAATCTTGAAGCCTGAAGTTTTAAACCCAAATGTACTTATCTTAAACTTATGAAGCTTTCATGTTTAACTGCAGAGTGGAAAAAAGTAGCTCCTTGTTTAAATTCTATTTCCATTTAAAAATTAAAAAAAAAAATAAGAGAATGTCTCTGGGAGAACACATACATGTGTGAATGAATCCACAATTACCTGCAAAAAAGCAAGATGACTACATTAAATGTACCCAGGCAGGCATGGGTCTCAGGCTGAAACAAGGAGCAGGCTGGACCGATCAAATACTTTCAGCGAGTGAGTCAAATTCTTACTTCTCTTAGCACTGCTTCCAGGTCTGAATTCACTATTACTCCTGGAAATATCTTCTTGGAATATGCAGTTGCTGCTTGGCAGATGTAGTGTAAGCTACATGGGCAAATGTAGGGGCCCCGTATCCTGCCTTGCCAAGCAGGTCAGCACTGTCAGTGAGGAATGTAGCTCATGGGTTAACCACCCTCTTTATGACTCCTCATTGAGATGAAAGATCCAAGTTCCTAGGAAGAGGTTAGGAAATTTTTTTTAGATACTTATTGCATTTTTTTTAAGTACTCAAATGCAGTGCTGATAAGGAATCTGCCAGTGCCACATTTTTTCCACCAGAAAATTCCCTTTTGTCAAAATTTGTAATATTTTGTGAAAATGTATCAACTTCAAAAGAATATTACGTGAAATTACATTCTTGGTCAAAACAGACAGTGACGAATTTGACCTAGTTCGAATATGTGAAGCTAAGTGGTAATTAGCAGGATGGGCAAACAGCTTCTTAGAGCAGAAGATGTCCAAGATTATAATCCAGGTAAGAGAATACTTCATCCATTGAACTGTGATTTGCCAGTTAAAAAACAATGCAAAAAAAACCCCCAGAAAAAGATGAGATCTTGTTTTTCAAGTGAAGGGATACACAAGTGCAAAAGAAACATCCCTAAACCAAATTAGAGGGTGGATTTTAGAGGACTGCATATGTCAGCCTTTAGAATTGTGAAAACACAGAAGTGCTTTTTTCCTTGTGCAATTGTTACTATTGTGTAAGTGGTTCCCAGCATGGTAAACAGCAAAGGTGAGATGGTGAGATACAGATAGCTTGGAGAAACATGTATTTATTTGTCAATACCATTTTGGTGCGTGCAACTACAAATAGATTTGATACTGTATGTGCAGTGTTGAGTATCATTAATATTTATAAGCAAATCCAAGAGTATGTAGCACCATTCGTCCCTTTATTAAGGACAACCTTCATAACTCTGTATTTGACTAAATATTGTCTGTGTAATATCCTCTTCTACATGAAAGAGCTTTGTGCTGGTTTGGCTGGGATGGAGTTAATTTTCTTCATAGTAGATGGCATGGGACTAAGTTTGGATTTGTGCTGGAAACACTTGAGACAACACAGGGATGTTTTCTTTACTGCTGAGCAGTGCTTATACAGGACTAGGGGTTTTTCTGCTCCTCACCCCTCCCCACCCCATACACAAGTGGTCTGGGGGTGCACAAGGAGCTGGGAGAGGACAGAGCCAGGATAGCTTATCCCACCTTTGGTCAGGTTCCATATCATACATCATGTTCACACATAAATCCACAAAAAGATGAAGGAAGAGGAGCATGCACAGAGTTATGGTGTTTGTCTTCCCAAGTAGCTGTTACACAGCTCTCCTTTCTTGGGAACAGCCAAGCACCTGCCTGCAGATGGGAAGTGGTGACTGAATTCCTTGTTTTATTTTGCTTGCGTGTGCAGCTTTTGCTTTGCCTATTAAACTGTGTTTATTGCAGTTGATGAGTTTTCTCATTTTTCCCACCAAGGGAGAGTAAGCAAGTGGCTGGACAGAGTGCAAGACAGCTCAATGCTGTTAAAATCAAAGTGAGGAAAATAAACTGACCCCAGTTGAGGAAACAATTTAAGAAATTTGGTACAGCCTGCTTCTAATGTAATTTGCAAAGCTGCTAATTCTGAAGTTTCTTTTCAGGTGACCCTTGGATCTTCACTCTTGTAGAAACTTTAAATGGTGTTTGCTCAGTATTAAACTCTGAAACTACTGCTAGATGTTTTCTTTTTTCCAAATTACAGAATAAGCAGAATTGACCTGACTTCTAATTCCCTTAATTCTAATGAATGTTGCACTTAGTTCTTCTGAACTGTATAACAAATAGCTGCTTGATATCCTTTTACTGCGATGTTGAATAATCTTGCAGAAATACTCTGCAATCACTAGACTGAGATCCATTCATTGCAAAACAAGCAAATGACCTAATGGCTCACATTTGGCTTCTTCTCTTTGCACTCTTGCTTCCTAAGAAAGGCTGCGTGTGTCTAAGTTCACATCCATCTTTTCTGTTTGCCTCATTGGATCTTTTTTAGCTATTGACCAGTTTTAACTATATTTGACATACGAGTAGGAGTCCCAAGGACACCACAGGTTCAATGGAAATGGTCAAATGAGAAAAGAGGAGTCTTAAAAAACCCCAAACATGTCATACCTGGATCTGATTCTGCTTAAGAATTCAAATCCAAACCGTCCTAAAACTTCAAGCTTCCCCAGACTCACGGACTTGTTTTTATGTCATATGATGAGCTGCACAGATTACGTACATTGAGACAGATCTGATATTCCATGAAGAGTAAATCAGGGGTTTCCAGAGTTGTACAAAATGAGTTAGAGGCAATAGTAATTCCTTTGTTCTTTGCCAGATGATGATAAAGAAAAGATCCAGAGAATCACTACTTTTAATTTTGACCTGTTTTCCAGCAGATGGTGCTCCTTCCCTTGTCCTGAGGGTGCTCTTTCTATCGAGTAATACCTGTCTGTATCAGACCCTTTGCATCTGTCTCTGCCCACCCTGTATACCAGGATGCATTGCTCTGGGTGTCTCCCTCTGGCCAACAAAGCTTTCCCAGCTCTGACCTGCGGCTGTGCTTCACAGGACGTTCGGGGTCTGTTTGGTTCTTCAAAGCCTTCTGCATTATGAAACTGATATTGCAGCTGAGTCCAATCACATTGCATCAGTACAGCCCAGTGCTTTGTTACCACCATTCACATTCACCTTTGTGGCACTGTCTGAGACAAACAAACCAAGAAATGGGTGCAATTCCACACACCAGCATGACTGTTACAGGCCATGGTGTATCAATCAAGCGTGGGATTATGACCCATGATGGAATGCATTAGCTGTTTGGAAATTGGTTTCTCCAGACTTGGTTTGTATCAGTGTAAACAAGTGGATGACAACACCAAATTAAAAACAAAGGCTGAGTCAAGCAGGAAACAGAACTGATTCTACAGTGTCTGCATTCTGTGTTTTCCAGAGCACTTGCTGCTCTTACCTTGACACTGCTCCCTGCGGAGGGTTTGATCTTGCACCAACCAGAACCAAGGCACTTTGACTTGCCCACAGCAGATCACCAAAGTACTCTTGTAACCTCCACTTTTATCTAGGACCAGGAAGACAGCCAAAATAAGATGTTGTAAAAGCTTCTTTATCTCTATTAAGAGTATAAAAAATTTAATCAATATTGCATTGTATTTTCTCTGCCGTTTTAGATGTATGGAGTGACACTGCACAGAACAGTAAAGGCACTGACTCACAAGCAACACTCCTGGGACCTGACAAGCCTCCAGCCACTGGATCTTAGTGGACACAGCAGAGCCAGCTGCAGCCCTGTACTTCAGCTATCAGTATCCTCAGCCTGCTCACAGCCTTCCACAGCCCTCCCCTCTGCCTTTTTCATGGACCTGCTATTACAAAAACTCCTGAAATAACTGAACATATACTTTGCTGTAAGGCTTTCCCTTAATTTCTTTCTCCCTCTCAGTATGCTTACCCTACTGTCAGTCCCCACCCTACCTCCCACTCCCCCATGATGGTGCATTATTGGTCTTGTGGAGGAGACACACTTACCAGATCTGTCTGGAAGGGATGGGTGGGGGTTCCAACATCTGCTATAAATAGATGCTGAGCAGGAAGAGTTTGTTTTCTGCAGGGCTTTGGTCCTTTGCTCTTTCTATGTTACTGGGCTAGGAAGGAGGCAGGTAAGAGATTGTAGCAACAGAGCTACTCCTTTTCACAGGAAGTTCTTGAAGTTTTTTATGAGACTGAGAGCTATCACTGCCCCATTCACCTCTTCCTGAACTGAGACAGACACTTGCCAAGGCTGCACAGTGAGTCACTGTTGAATGGGCATGCCTTGGCTTTAGCTTGCAATTCCAGAATACATTTTAGGGACTCTGTAACAACAGATGATTTAAAAGAGAATTAAAATGAGTAAAGAAAACCTCAGTGAAACCAGATGACTATAACAAACCTAAGCATTGTAACTGCTGCATCCTATTCTCTCCAGCTGGATGTTGCTAATTCACCTAAGTCTTTACATCTATAGATGAAGAGCCAGCTTAAAACCAGTTAGGACTTCTGCTAAAAGATTAACTAAAATTTCATTATATTTCTTTCTTTTTTTCCCCCACTGCTTAATGGGAAAAAAAAATTTCAACTGTGAAAACTTTACTTTCCTTTTTTTTTTTTTTTTGAGATTACATGTTTTTTCATTATCTGTTTGTCTTATTTAGGTGCAATTGTAGATATTTAATTTTAATAGCAAAAAGCATTATACTTTACTCACTGTCAAGCAGCAGAGTTCTAGAAACAGCTTCTTCACAGTCTGCCTGTGTGCAGGAATGGTGACTGATTGCATAGACCTTGAGACTCATCCTAAGCCTAATTTTCCTTGATGTCTTGGTGATGCATCAGATCATGTCATCTGTTGTGAGGTTTGTGTGTCCCACATTTTCAAATGCCTGGATGGTCAGATCCACTTTTAAGCTAAAAGGAGCAAATACATACTCCCATAGTTATGATTAGTGATACAACCATTGCATGTCTTTATGGCAAATATTTCAAGGATTAGTGACAGCAAATATTATGGCTCAAGATCAGTGTGTTAGTATGGATTGGAAAACCTATTTCACTATGGTCTTTTCTACCCTGAAGTTTGCTTAATTTCAGAAATAATTCATAGAAGTGTTCTCATCTTCACTCTTCAGCTGCCTTAATAGTATGATGCATTTATAGGAGAAGGAAAATTATTAGAAGAATTTATGCTCTCATCTGATTCATTATCCAAGAGAAAAAAACCCCAAACTAACCCTTTAGAGTATTTGTGGCTAAAGGTGTTCCTTCTTTCCCATTCAGAACAGCTTGATTCACATGTCTCTGGGAATGATTTTTGCCAGTGAGTATTGAGTGGCTGGTGTGAAAACTGATTTAGAAACAGACACAATTTTGATGAGGATGGGACAATAGAACTGCAGGAAATACTTGTTTGTGATGCAAGAATGCAAATTGTGCAGTATGTGTGCAGAAGAGTTAATCCAACAAAATGTGGTTTTATCTCAAGACAGTTTAAGACTGTGCTGCCCTTCCTTGGACATTTTAATTGCAGGTGGAGAGAGATAAGCTAGCACTCAAAGTGACAGCAAGCTAACACAATGCTTTGTACTGAGAGCAAAGGAATGAATAGCTTTCTCATTACCAATTTCAGGCATGGGCAGGCAGAAGAAAGGCAGTGTGAAGACCTGGAACAGGTCTAGAGATCCTGCTTCCTCCCTGCACCAGTCAAATGGGGATAGTAGAGCGTAACTCCATTGCTGGGCTGGAGCAATTTGTACTCTTCATGTTTAGTGATTATTAATGGGCTAAAAGTTACAGAAATAAACAGTTTTTCATATTTCATAGGCTCACATATATGTGTGAGATATAATGAAGATAGTCTTGCACTGACAAAGAAAGTGGCAGGTTAACCTAATATCTTAGTTCTGTCTCAACACTGAAATTAGCAGGCTACAGAAGTTAATAAAGCAGGACCCTCTGTGGAAGGAGAGGACTTTGTCTCCAGAAGGTGACCAAGGAACAGCTGTGATTCAGAGCTGAAGTAAGAAAAGAAGAATGTGTTTTTCAGAAAGCCTCCAGCTATGCAGCTCAGAAGGGCAGTATTCCTGGCATGGAGCCATGGTATTGACTGCTGGTATCCTTCAAGCTGATGGCACATGTCTTCTGACTTTGGCCCCTGCATTTAGATTTGGGTGTCAGGTGTTAGGAGCCTCTTTTCTTGCTCTTTTATTTTTCTCTTCATTTTATTTTCATAGACACTACAGTACACATTCTGTTTGTTTAGCAAAAGGATCTCAATGTCTAGACCAAGTTCTTATTCATCACTAAAATCCTTACAAAAGACTTCCAAAGGTAGTGTAGAAGGCACTCTGCAGCACTAGCAGTGACAGTGCTCCTTGGCACCCACTGGGACATTGAAGTTCCTGTGGCTGAAGCATCTTTTAGAGACTGAGCATTTCCTGGGGAACTACATCTAGCTGAAGGTCTCTCAACCACATCCCTTTTTCTCTCGAGGACATAAGAAGAGCACACCAGAACTGTACTTTACAGGTCCTGCACATTACTGAAGCAATGAAGAGTTTTTCCATGTCTTTCTCAAGGGAACTTTGAAGTCATTCAAAGAGCTTTGGGAATGTATATTTTAATAACAACCCAGGACCATACTTGCTGGGCTTTGCATTTGGCTTTGCCATTTTGTTTACTATAGTGTTTGTGAAATAGGGACAAGCCATAAACATCCACTTAGATGCACTTCTGCAATGACATGCTCTGACATGCACGAGTATTTTCAGTGGAAGTGTTCCTGCAGCCTTCTTCTTTGTGGGTTTTCAAGTCATCCAGTTAGGCAGAAAAACATCCATAACATGTTACTGAGGTCACAGATGAATAAGACATTATGAATAGTCATGCTGGAAACAAAAGCTTTGGTGAATACCTGGTGAGAACTGTGGGGGTTGACAAAAGTTTGCAGAGCAATTCAAATTAATGAAGCACATGGAAAAATGTTACTTTGTGGATAATTTCCAGGCTAAAGGAGTTTTTGAATAAACTGTTCAATGTTGGGATTTCACTCACCATTATTTTCAGCTGAGCTGTGAATCACCCGATCAACGGCTTGAAGGTAAATCATTAAGTAAAATAATTTAGGGGGTGGGGGGGAGAGGAGGGGGTGGCAATCAATGTGTCAGGTTTACCCTATGTCCCAGAGCAATGAATAATTGCTGTTACTGTAGCAACTGATGGCTTAATGCCTAAGCTTAAACTTCTCCCCAGCAGTGTCAGATCTTCTGAGTGGGTCATAAATAAATGGGAATATATATATACCATTTTTGCATCAGAAACTTTGCCAACAGATAAAATACCTTTCTTTCTTATGCCATTTTGAAAGAGAGCATATACTAACATGCCCACATAATAATAACTTGCCCATTTGTGACAAAGTTTTTCTCCATATCACATCTTACTGCCAAGAGTAACAGTCAACAACTTCCTTCATGAACTGCTGCGATTTTATCTGGAAGTTTCAATCAAATGAGTGCTTGTAAACTTTTCTCAACTATAGATTGTGAACATTTATACATTTATTCTTCCAGCAGCCGTGTAAAATGATACAATGTATACAGTTCTGGACCTGAAAGATAAATATCATACAACCTGCCTTCACTATTGTAGAAAGTCTACAGTAGAAAAACATTCCAGATTTCCTAAGGTCAACTCCAGAGCCTTACATACATAATTTTCCAACTCTGTGGTCATGGGTCCAGACATATCTGTCCCTAATATGTTAAATGGCAGAAACATGCTAGCACAAAAAGACAGGGAGAAGTTGAGTGTTAGAATATTTACTTTTCTCAATCTTATGTTAATCTGTTTTTCCTACCTCTGAGGTAGATTTTATAGATTTTTCTCAAGTGATGCAACATACTTCAAGTTCACTTTGGTTATTCAGTCACTTATTTCCCCTTTCTTCCACAAAATAAGAGAAGGTTTGCCATCTGTCAGAAAATTTCCAGTGAAAGGACAAAATTGGTAGCAGCAATCAGCTGAAAGTAAGAATGTGCTTATTACATGAAAGTGCATGCTTAGCAATTAAAATTTTCTAAAACAACATTGTAGTTGTTTTTGTGTTTTATGTACAGTATTAAAAATAAAATACTCTACCACATGTAATTTATGAAAGCAGCTAATAATGAGTTCATTATTGCATAGCAAGACAATGTTGCAGTCGTGGTTACAGGCCTAGCCAAAGTCTTTGATCTTCTGGTTCATTAATGTATAAATGAAAAGACCTTAGCTAATTATCTCAGTAACTGGTCTCACTCAGGTCTCAGTCAGTTCTTATTCAAGGGCTTACTCTTTCATTTTCCATCCTCTATGCAGGGAGTGAGTCACCTGAGTCATGATTTATTGTCCTTTCGTATAGGAGATTTGTTATTTTCATACCTATGTCTAAGGGACTCATCTGTCTATAAAATTTGCAGTTGAAACAATTTGAAAAATGCCAGGTGATGTGGCTATTTGCAGTGCCACCACTGGATATTAGAAAGAGGAGCTGATTTTAATAGGGAAATGCAGCACCCAAGAGTTGAGCCAGCCCCAGGGCTGAACTGAGTATCATCAGAGCATCGCTGCACTCTTTGGGCTCCTTCCTCTGCTCCCAGGCAACCAGGTTGTGAAACCCATGACTGGCAATGGGAGTCCATGTTAACAGGGCATTTAAAAAATCCAGTGAAGGTGCATTTTTGAATCTGCTAGCCTGGCTACTAAAAGCATACTCTGTCAGAAGAAGAAATAATTCTTTCTATTAACTCTCAGCTCTCTACACAAAAACATGGTATAGTTTAAAGCTTTTATTAAAGCTTTTATTCACTTCAAATGGCCAATATCCTGATAAATTTCAGTCAAATATATATATATATATATATATAATATATTGATTTATAAAATAGAAATTAATTCTGAATTTTCAACTATTGAAATCTGATCTTGATGGTGATTTTAAAATGTGGCCTTCATTTTATACACAGATTGTAATTTTCAACTTGCATCTCAAAGAATAGTAATAGTTACCAAATGGTGCTTCATAGATCACTGCCAGTCTCTCTCCCCTTCTTCCCCCATCTTTTTCATTAATTTAATAATGACAGTTCAGTGACAGCAAATAGGAACATTATGTTCCTGCCTTAGAAGCTGCATACCAAATTATTTTATGCCAGGATTCTATGACACATTCTGTATTTCTTATTATTATAAACAAATCACATTCCATAAAGAATTATGCCATTAGAAACTCACATTAAATTCATGTGCTACAGTACTTATATGATGAATGTTTGGAATAGTAAGATGGCTGATATGCCTTCGAGTTCTTGCATTATGTCTTTCTTGTGGTATCTTTCAATGAATCCATGCATGAACATATCATGGCTTACCTGCCTCCACTGCCATTGATTTTCCAGGGATGAGACCTGGTGCTGGGAATGGAATCTGTTTTATGCAACTATGCTATGTGGAGAAAAATGTTGAAGGTAATATTTAACAATGGTTGGGCTCACATATAATTAACCATTATTTTCAGGGGAATTTGCTTCTGTTATTTTTTTACTGCACACAATTGCACACGAACAGGTGGCTGCTTTCTTTCAACTCGTATCCTTATGGACAATGGATTTTATGGTGCCTTGGTGCCTCTACCTACAGTATTATTGGAGATGTGAAAAGAGATATGAGGTACAGTTTAGAAGATGAAGTGACATGGTGAGAGGATTATGACAGTGGATTACAACAGGAGTATATTTTTCAACATGACTGGGGGAAAACTGAGCCAGATAAACTTCTGGCCAGAATGAGATAAATCTTTGAAGAGTCTGTAAAGGAAGAGGTACGAGCGCCATACTGAGGAACATTTAAATCTAGTCTAGATGATAGACTGATTACAATGATAGTTACAATAGTAGTTTTAATTAATGAAATACACTTGATTGACCAAGAAAATGCTTTAAAGGGACAAAAAAACCCCTTAAAGTCTATAGCAACCTGGTTTGATCACTTACTTGGCTTTGGTTTGAACAGGAGGCTAAACTAGACACATTCTGAGGTTCCCCAAGAGTCTGAAGTGTCCTTTATAATCACAGAATGATTAAGGTCAGAAAGGACCACTGCAGGCCATCTATAAATATAAAAAGCAAATAAATACAATCAAATATATGGTGGAGAAAAAAAAATGGAAAATTACTACAATTTCCTATGAAGTTGAAACTTCTCCTTGTTTTTTCCCCCCTTTTTTCCACCTCTTTCCTTTTCTTCTCCACTCCATTTCTTTTTTGTAAATTTTGGGCATACTAACATCTTTTCCAGTGTTTCCTGTGTTGTGGTCCAAGAACATGCTTTTTGTGCTCTTTCTGTCCATATGGAAGAATGCTCAGATCTACAGGTCTTGTGCCTGTCCCCCATTTAGATTAGACCATCAAGACCACTAACTAAATGATGTACTTGGCAAAAAGAACAGAATATCCAATCAATTTTAGTAGCAATGGTGCAATCTCCTAGCACAGAAATTGACTGAAAGTCTGTGCCTATTTTTTCCTCCAGATTTGGTAGCCCCAGTAGGTGTTTCCCTCAAGTATGCTCTGGAGAGGCATTTCTGCTATGTGTGTATATTTGTGGGGGTGCATGGTAAAGCCATCTGTCTCCTTAATCAGTAGGGAACTGATTCCCACCTGGGAATCCTGGGGTGATAGGAAGAGGCATTTCTGCCTTTAGTATGTCTGCATGGAAGTAGAAGGATCTCCTGCAGGGCATGAGACCAGTGATGGAGTTTCCTGGACATCATAACTCCAGCTCCAAGGCTTTCACTGTCTTAGGGAGCGGTTCAAGGAGAGACTCACCCCTTTGAAATTCAGGGCTGTTTTGCTGTGGGTCACTGAGCCCAGTTTGCAAGCCACAGAATAAATCCTACTAAAGCCACTACAATTCTTCTCATTCTTTCCTCCCACAGATGCAGAATGCCAACTGCTAAAAGCCATTTCAGAAAGGGCATGGGAGAAACCTGGGAGAAGGTTTTTCTTTCTAAATAAATCAAGTCATTAATTCTGACTAATGCAATGTTGCGTAGTAACCCTATACAGGGGTGATGAGGTGCCAGCTTCATGTCAGAGTGCCTTGCTGCAGTGCCTGTGATACTGTTCAAATGGTCACCTTCCAGATTGAATAGTCTGGTTTGGAAGAGGCAGATGAAGCTCCTCAGGGCAAACTGAGAGAACTGAGTTACACAGAACTGAATTACACTGGCCCCTTATCCTGGAAAAAGTGATGTACATGTGCTTTAATCTGGGAGCAACGTGCCAGATTTAAGGATAAGAAATGTGAAATCTTTGCCGAGTAAAAGGCATCTGGAAAATATTAGGAGTATCAGTCATGAACAGCCCACCTCAAATACTAATGCAGCAGAACCCCAAGGATAAAGGCTGAACTTCTGTGCCTCATAAAATTAATTAGCATGATAAGTGCTAGCACAATGGTCTGGTGCAAAGCCTGGCATATCCAAGATCTCCCTTTATGGCATCACTAATAAACTCTGCAGAGTCTTCATCTCTAGACATAACCACTGAAACTTGGAATGCCTCATGAACAGGAACGTATTTATCTTTATAGTGTTACATCCTTTCAAGAAGGGTAGTCGCCTTAGCATCAGGACTGGGAGACCTGGAGACGCCAATTGCTGAAAGACTGACAGAACTCAGAGGAATAACCCAAGCCTCTGAACTCCTCTCTCTTTCCTGCTTAGAAAAAGTCCCTCTCCACAGTGCAAGTTTTGTAGTAGGAACCAGCTGACTTCCAATGAGGTCAGTGTTAAATATTTGCTTATTCTGTCCCTCATCTTCCTCAGAACGATATTTCCCCTGGTCACGCATGCATCAGACATGCATACTCCCTGGCAGACAGTGTGCTTACTCCCCTTCCAACTACAGGATGTGAAGAAAACTCTTTGGACATATCAAGATATAGCACATGCATTCAGTAAAAGATTTTCCTTTAAATGTTATTAAAGTGAAAGCATAGTAAGGAAAGGGTGCATTGTCTCAATTTCATTATACAAACAAATAAAAGTACTTGCAGTTCCATGGAATTTTAACACAGTTAATCATAAACTTGATATTTGCATCTCACAGGCACTGAACATTGTGTAGTTACTGGAACTGGGATAAACTGGTTTCGAAAGATTTGCCTGCTATAGCTATGTTCAAGGGTTAACCCTCACTCCCCTGCTCAGATGCTGGCAAAGGAAATCCTCTCATAATCACAAAGATTGGAAGTTCGCCGATGAATTGTTCACATCTCTATCTTGCAGGTAGCTGCTTGCTTTGAGATGCCCTCAAAAGATCTGTTCTGGTATGACTCCTAAGGCTAACTTGAACCATGAAGGGTTGGATTTTTATTGTCCTTTGTACCTATATAGTTCTTAGACTCCCCTTCATTCATTTCTGTGAAGCTATTCCAAATTCACCTAATGGCAGATATATCCATTGCCTAAATGCTGAAATCTTGGAGTCTTCTTTAATATCCTTTCCCAAAATGCATGACTGTACTCTTTTAAATTCACTCAGCTGACATCTGTACACCAAGACAGAAATGTGCATAAGAACATTTTCAGTTTATCCCCTCTGTAGTCGTTCAGTCATGCAATGCTCACTCACATGCACACAGACATGCATGAAAATGCACTCATCCAGCATCCTGCTCTTCAATGTCACAAAGAGTGAGAAGCTCACATTGAAGATCTTGGGCACCCACATATTCATACTGTTGTGGGTTTGTGCTGGGCATATTCCTATTTGAGCAATCCAAGGGAGTAGCAGTGCTACCATAGACCCTCATAACTAATCAAATCTGTAATCTCTCAGTCAGTTGCTCTGCACCACAATTTGTCTGTCTCTCTATTCTCACTTAGGACATGTGTTGTGCCATCCTGACCTTAAACTGCTTTTGATCTAAATCTGGACATGGGTAATTGTGTCCAGGGCTGTCCTTGACTCTTCATCTCTTTCATTTTCTCATGCTGTGTGGATTACAAGGGTCACTGCCTTGCAAGTAGCTGATTACAGTGTGAACAGTTCCCATTTTTTCATGTAACTGGCCCTGCCATTCCTTTTCAATCTGATTTTATTGGCTTTTAATATGTCTTCATAGCATCTTGTTGACCTTATTTTTTAATTTTCTGCTTTCCCAGCACATAACAGAAATTATGCATGCTCCTTGTAGGTCTCTTCTAGAGATTAGAGGCCTACAACCCATCTAGCTAATCTAGAGATTAGTTCAACCCAAATTCTCTTTGAACAGTTTTTAAGTTTGGGAATGTTCAAACCATTTAGATTTTAAATGACTCTGTAGGGCTCTTAGGGAATCCAACACTCTTAAACCAGGAAAAGTTTAATTTGGTGAGACATACTGCATCATAAGATTCTCTGTGTCTGGGAGTCATGTACCCACTCCCTAAAATGTTTGATATATTCTGTATATAGTGAAACACAGTCACTACTTACAGTGCTTAATCCTACTTTCCTTACAGTTGTACTACAATGTCAAGGTACCCACATGACACAAGCTCTTTTCTAAGTTCTATAGCTGTATTCCAGTTTCTATCTTTGTGGTCCTAGCACAAATCTACAATTTCTATATTCACCAAATTTTGGGAGTGAAAGATGCAATACCCAGGAATGGTTATGCTTCTTCTGATTCCTTGTGGTTTTATCATGACCTAGTTTATTAATGTAACAGCAGAAGTATTTGAGGCCTACTAAAAGTTTATCTCATGATATCTGTGCTCCTTTCTTTTTCAATCTTTGTGCATTACTTTGTGTTTGCCTTCTTTATGTTCTCATAATTTTGCTTTGTTTCTGGCAGCTTCAAAGTGTTTGCTCAGAAATTCAAACCACAACAGATAGAAAAGACCCATTAGGTCATTTTGCCCTGCTTGTTGTTTAACACCCTCTATTGCATAGTTATAAAGTTTTCCTCTGAGACATCATTGCACAGCCATTATTGCCTCATAATAAATTAAATCTTTTGGAGATTGAAAAGGCAGTACACACAGCTATATAAAAATACTATTAGATACACACTGTCAAAATCTCACAGAAATCCAGGAGACCATGTCAACTCATATAGGCAAAAAGATAGTCTTATCAATAGTTTTTTACCAATTGATAGTGTTGACTTCTTACAAATTTTTAACATTTTTCCTTCAAACCAGAAGCAAAACATAACTGATGCTGCCCTGCATTTAATGGCCTCCTCATTGCTATATATATTTTTATTTGTCACAGACATTATTTATTAATATTAATCTTTGTCTCCCTGTTTCTCATACCAGTTTATTCCCAATGGTTTGTGCAACAATGGTGCATTGAGTTGCTTTAACCTACACACTGAGTAGACTAAAACAAATAAATAATTAATTATAAGCCTATATTATCTCTAGGATTTGCATTTCTTTCTTTCAGTATTTGTATAAGCCATTTGTGTTTGCCCTGACAGTTAGTTCATTCTGGCCATTTATTACCCTTATCTTTTCCATGGAAAACTTAATATGTTATTTATATTGTTTTTTTCTTTCTCCCCTATCCCCATTCTCTTTCTCAGTTCAGATGTCTATTTTTTTTCTTATGAATCTCTCAGAGAATGGACAGTTTTGCAGTGTTCCTTGCAAAGTTTCTTAAGTAACTTTTTTTCCTGCAAGTCCTTTAATTAACAGATCCAGACTTGATTTTGCCTTTTCTGCATCTTTAAACTGGCATAATGAGAGAAACCACTGCAATGTTAAAAATAAAAAAAATTAAACTCTTGATCTGTGTGCCAAGGAGGCCAAAGGGTCAAGGTGGTGAGGGTCCTCTCCAGGAATAGGAGAAGTGGTACTTAAATGGTATTTTCTGGATGGCAGATGGATTTCTTGAAAGGAATTTGAGGGTTTGCTTTTATCCCTTTGTTCATCAGGTTATCCAGTACCCCTTTTGAGGCATATCTGGATTTTCAGGATACATCCTTCTCCTGAGGAGAACATACAGAACCAAGGAACTTTGTTACTAAATGATTTTCAGTTTATCAGATCAACTAACAGAAAGTTGGGGTCTGTCTGATGACTATTATGTGTGTGAAGAACCTGTAGAAATACTAAAATATGTAGCTGCATTGGTTTAAAATTTGAATCTTTACAGAATTTTCTGCAAAGCTCATATTCTGCTGTGACCATTGCCAACATCTTTATCATTACTTTCTTTGCTTATCATTTATCTAGAGAATGATTGGCAGAACTGTAATGGATTTTCCTTGAGATTGATTACATCTGGAAAAATGCAGACAAAATGCTTAGGCTGTTTTCTAGACTCAGGCCAATATTTGCTAATATTTTTTTAAAATTTCATTTTTTTCTTCTTTTCTGGGTGAAAAGAAGTCTGAATTACAGAACTGCTAAATACTAAGATCTGAAATGAGAATGAAGGTAGCTATGCTTTCAGTACTTTACATAACTATAGAATACCAAGTGTTTTAAATACATGGTGCTCAAGCAGCTCAAAATAGATACCTTGAATTAATTAACACCTTTGTCTTGATCTTTTCTCCATTAAAATAGGGATAATAAATTATTACTTTCTTACCCCACTAGGAATTCATAAAGATCAATAAATGTTTTTGTGCTAATACTGTAATGTTAGTGCTAATGCATTAGGACAATGTAATACACTAATCTACATATATTAAATGTTTATTTACATTATAAGTACATGTTTAGCTATAATACCTAAAATACCATGAGGATGAACAGCATAAGAAAACTCATGAGGAAATGAACAGAAGTTTTCAGCACAAGTTTGATTCATGTGCAGCAAATACAGCTCAGGGCCACTCCCTTATGCATAGTATTGGGTAGCTTCCCTTTGGATGAGTACCCCCCTAGTCTGTGCCCTAAGTACTGCACCTCCCAACCTGTCACAATGTTAATAATTTTCTCTTAGTTCTGCTCCCTGTGTACAGTTTCTAGGTTTTGAATAAGTGGCATCCAGAGATGGCTGTTTCAGCATTGAGTAGCCTGTGGGTTAATCCCATGAACAAAGCCTTTAGCTCCCACCTACAGACCTCTGCCAGTTGTACTGAGAGTAGCTGCTGGACCAAATGAAGGACTCTTTGGAAAGTTTGCTTCTTCAAGTTGGTGGATGTGAAGGAATAGCCTTTTTTATCTGCTAGGAAAGCCTTGTGAAGCCAGGAAGTGGAGAACACTTGCTGCAAAAGAAAGCTGAGGTAACAAGGCTCTGCCTTGTGAAACCATCATGTGGATTACGATTTCAGGGGAGAGCAGTGGATGCTGTCTCCCTGGACTTCAGCAAGGCTTTTAACACTGTCCTTCACGACATCCTTGTAGGAAACTCAGGAAGTGTGAGCTGGATTAATGGACAGTGAGGTGTGATGAGAACTGGCAGTGTCAGATCCCAGAGTGATCAGCAGCACAGGGTCTGGTTGGAGCCCTGTCACTGGTGCTGTCCCCCAGGGTTCAATACTGGGCCCAGTCTTGTTTACCAAATCCATCAGTGACACAGAGGAAGGGGCAGAATCCTCCTCAGCCAGTTCCCTGCAGACACAAAGCTGGAGGAGTGGCCCACACCCCAGAGGGCTGTGCAGCCCTTCAGAAGGAGCTCAGCAGGCTGGAGAGATGGGCAGAGAGGGACCTTCTGAAATCCAACAAAGGCAAGGGCAGGGTCCTGCTCCTGGGGAGGAATAACCCCTGCACCAGCACAGGCTGGGGCTGAGCTCCTGGAAAGCAGCTCTGTGGAGAAGGACCTGGGGGTGCTAGTGGCAAACAAGCTGTCCATGACCAGCAGTGGCCAGGAAGGCCAATGGGATCCTGGGGGGCATTAGGAACAGCATTGCCAGCAGGTCACAGGAGGTGATCCTGCCCTCTGCTCAGCCCTGGGGAGGCACATCTGGAGTTCTGTGTGCAGTTCTGGGCTCCTCAGGACAAGAGGGACTTGGAGCTCCTGGAGCAAGTCCAGCAGAGGGCTACAACGATTATTAAGGAACTGGAACATCTCACTTATGAGGAAAGGCTGAGACAGTCTGGGCTGTTCAGCCTTGAGATGAGCCAAATCAGAGGGACCTAATCAATGTCTGTAAGGATGAGACAGGAGGGTGTCAGAGGATGGAGCCAGGACTTTCTCAGCAGTGCCAAGCAAGAGGACAAGAGACAATGGGCAGAAACTGATGCACAGATGTTCCACTTGAATATGAGGAAGAACCACTTTTCTGTGCATGTGAACAAGCACTGGAACACATATTCTGGATCTATCTGGACACAATCCTGTGCCATGTGTTCTGGGATGGCCCTGAAGGTTGAACCAGAAGACCCACTGTGACCCCTTCCAAACCTTCCCTTTTTGTGATTCTGTGATTTGTCAGTAAGCTTTAAACTGGCTAATTTTGGTAGGATTTTATTTGGAATGGTAAATAGTACACTCTTAATTTGACAGCCTGTTGTAATCAATCTGTGCTTCAAACATAAATGTTCCTGAGCTTTCCAAAGAAAAGGCACTAATATTTTTTACTATAAATACAAAGTACAGCACTTTCCTTAGCCCTTTTGAATTTGTCACAAAAACATATACTAGTATGGATGACAATTACTCAAAATTTTGTTGCAAAGCAAATGTTCAATTTAGAATTTCAATTTAGCCAAAGAGCTAAAGGCTAAAATTTAGCAAACTGTGAAGAAAAAATTACAAGGTCTTGCAAGCCTAAGTAATGGGCAACCTTAGTAACAGGTGGCATTTGCCTGTAACATAGAACACAGCTTGTAAATAGTATCTGTCCTATTTCTTCTGGCTTTTCTAGTGATGTTTTTACAGAAAACATATTATTTTCCATGAAAGCATATGAATCACTTCTGATTTTGTTGCAGCAGAATGAAGGCAGGATCTCATACTCTGTATTCTCAAATTGCTTGGCACGTCTAACCTACATATCAGCTTTATACTCACCTTTTGATATTCCACTGGAATTTAACAAACGAAACAGAGATTAATATTAATGAAAAAATAGAAATTACCATACATTTGTTCTCTGTTTCCATCAGGTGTCAGACATTACAGTAAGAGACGCCAATTTAAGAATCTAGACAGATTTAGGTAATTTCCTTGATGCTTGATGGCTATAATTAAATTAATTCTGGGAATCTGCACTGGCACTTCTGCCATACTATGATTGTGGCATCCAAATTCCTAGTTATAAAGTTTTTAATGTTTTCTCTGCCACCTAGAACTGTGTGGGGACCAAATTCATGTTAATTTTGTGGCTGCAGTGCTAAAGAAGGATAAGCAGAGGGAAAGGCCTGACTGTCTCCAAAAGCCACCCGTAATCCTCTCTGTGCTGAACCACATGTAAGTGCCAATAAGCATACTTGGGAGCATGGGGGCAGCATAGTTGGCCAGGTAGGGCAGTAAATTTAGGGAGCCACCACCCTGTGTGGCACCCTGCCTTTGAAAATAGCACAGTAATAAATAATGCATGCTGGTGTGCCGACCAAGCTAGCTTCACCCTGTCCAGACCTGTTGGTACAATGTGCTTTTTTGTCTGTCTGGAAGTATTCTGCATCTTAGCAACCAAAGCTGTCTCTGCCCTTAGGAGCTGAAACAGAAAAGGCCCACAGTCACACAAACAGAAAGTGACATTCCAGTCTCAGTACCACATTGGAACCATTTTTATTCTGCTTTTGCTGATGTCCTTTCTAGCAACAGGAAAATTCTTTTCCCGGTCTATATTGAAATCCAGTGGTCACATCCTCCTGTGGTGCTTCTGCAGCATATAGATGAGATGTATTTCAGTGTGATTCTTTAATCTCTCATGTTTTGCTCAGTGGCAAAATGTAAGACTTGGGTTTCTTGCTAAAGGCATCTTTTCTGGGAAGGAAAGTGCTTTTTACTGCTTGCTAGTTCTTTGCTTCTTAGCTTTTCCTGCTCTGGACTGATCATTCATGCTGATATTATGCTAAGGCATTATTTTGATGAAGAAAGCTATAAACACTCACCAAGACATGACCTGGTATGCAAATACTTGGACTCAGTGACATGAATGCTTAGAGAAATTTTTTAAGTGCTAGGCCTATCAAACTAGTTGCCTAGCTGTCTGTAGGGACAACCTCAACCCTTGGTGTCGTAACTGCAAAACAATGAAGCTCTCCAAGACAGGTATTTACAGTCTTTCTTCTTCTTCAAGGACAACTTTCTTTGGTAGGTGAGAATCAGTGGAAGCCATGGAACTTGACCTAACCTGGGTGAGAAATAACTGAATCCTCCCAAGCACCACTTGTACACAGGTGGACCTTACCTATGCAAACAGAAGGAACTTAGTTTTTAATTTATGTTAGTGTGGATGATAGGAACAAAGGTGACATTCCTTGAGTCTGAGATCCATTATTTATCTTGAAATCAGGTTCAGCATAAATAAGATTTGTGAAATATTTTCCCTACATTGACAATGAGCCTTGATTAATAATTAATAGTATCTCTGGATGTTGAAGGACAATTCATTCCCTGTGCTTGGTAAATCTAGCACTGAGAACTCTTGTCAGCATCTGTCAGGGGAAGATTTATGATGAGATTTGGGATCAAAAATGAGCAAAGACTAGAAAATTCACTTCACACAGACCACTGAACAGTCACTGAATAATAATATTTAGCATTTCTTGTTTTATGCATACAAATTAATGAAACCTCAGAACCTTCCCACATTTTAGTGCATTTTTAACTGTTTCCATGTTGGTGCCTTTTTTGACTAGTGAAATCGTGAGAAACAGATGAGGCTTCCCATTTTCATTTGGGCTCCTGGTTCCCTGCTCAGGTTCATGGCTGCAGGTGGGAGAAGTAACTCACATATGGCAAAGGAAAACTTTGGACTGAGCACATTTACTGATTCTCTGCCCTGCTAACCTGCATATAGCTGAACTTTCATACTCAACCCCATATACCCACACACTGATGACTTCTTTCCTCATTTTGTTTCTTACCTACTCTCAAATACCCAGAGAAGCTGAAGGACCAATAAACCCCCCCTTACATGCATTTTTCAGGATTCTCAATATATAAAAGAAGAGGATTGAGCCCATCACATGGGCTCACCCAGTCCACCTCCCTGTCAGCAGAGGGTTATTCCACACCATGCATCTCCTAATGTTATTTCCAGACTAATTTTAATTTAGGACATTCCTGCTTTTCACTTATCCCCATCCTAATTACGATCTCCCTATCTACCTGAAATAACCTCAATTTAAAAAAATAAAATAAAAATGAAGGGATGGTCTTAAAAAAACAACTACAAAGAAATCAATCCCTCATCCATTACCAGGTTTTTCTTTTGTTCTGGAGCCACGCGTGTAACCCGGTTAGACCTGTTCTCTTTGAATGCCGAGGACTGAGCTGGCCTTATGCAAACGCTCTCAACCTCATCTTGGTTGTTGTCGTTGCAGATCCAATCAAATGAACAGGAAGTGACCTAAGGAATTCCCCTATTGGCTGCTTGAGTGTTCAGCAAAATGTTTTAAAATTAGTATCACATCCATTTATCTTCACTCCTGGGAGTCTTTAGTTGACATAACCTAGTACCTGTGCTTACCCAACCTACTGTTCTGTAGACAGTTTTCCCATTGCTTCAGTTCAGGATTTCCACTCCAGAATCTGCAGCTAAATGAGGTAAGGTGTTTGGGGTATTTATTTTTTTTCTTAAATGCACTTCCTTTAAAATAACACCAGTGAAAATAATTTAAAATAAAATAAAAAAAATAGTCTGCTGGACTTCTGGCCACCATACCAAGCCTCTCCCTTACCACTCTGGAAGAGCAGCTAAGCCCATTTATTCAAAAGGCTTTTTAATGTTGCAATAAAGATTTCTGCTTTCCTGGTTTGAACTTGTATCTTCTATTTAAGTATTTCTGTTGTGTTTGTGTTTGAGTGGGGCCAGATCCTGAGAATCTTTTCTATTATGATGTATCTAATAATATTCCGGGTCCTAAATCTGCTACTTTTGTCAACAGAGTTGTCATCAGTTGTCATCTGTTCAGTAAGACAAGGGGAGAAAAGGTGGACTTTCTCAATGCTATTGAGAGTGCTTGTGTCACAGAACTGGGATACACTCCACAATGACTGTGTTTCGGTTCATTTTAGTGATGAGGATGTTGATGGACATGGAGTTTGCAACAAAAAAACATAAAGTACATTTATAATTTGGCTTGGTTTCAGTTTCAAGGAAATTTCTTGGCAGTTGTGTGGTGAAGGAGGTTCTGCTGATCTTAGTTCTGTCTAAGCAAAAACACTGCACAGAACCCAGCTCAGGCACTGGTAGGTAAATATAGTGTGAGGCCCGCAGTGTCTTTACTTGTTTAATTTGTTTCTGTTCCAAAGGTAATTTTATTTTAATAGAACCAGAACTGGCCCCTTAAGGTATAGACACAGCTGTTTAAGTAGTTGTAGAAGAGAATGTAAAGCTGCTCCAAATCTGTGTTGATTTTGTAAAATATGTGTAATGGACTTAGTGACAAATATTTGCATTTCACTCTGTGAGACATTTTAGGCACAAACTTGTGTGTATATTGTTACAGAATTATTAAATTATATCAGTAATGTGCTTTTTGATTACTTCATCTAAAGGTATATGTTGATTGTTTCTCAAGTACATCCAAGTATCCTTTCTTTTCCCATCTTTGCTATTTTTTAGAACCAAATAATTAGAATTAAACAAGCTCATAATGACGGAAATGTACCTTGAGGTAGATGTTTCATTTAGTAATTTTATTTATACTTGTCTCACTTGATGCTGTGTTAAACAGATCTAATATGCACCAGTATTTTCTGCAATTTGTGAAAACTTCAGTGAAATTGAAAGTGCTCCTTTAAGTTTTGCTTTGAAGAGAAATTTTCAGGGTGTAGTTTAAGCCAGTTGTCTGACATCTATTCTGCACTGTAGAAAATACCAGAGCTGGAAAATATAGCAGTTTTATATTCAAAGCAAATGCAGAAACTAAAGAAAATGGCTGCAATTAAGACTAGAAAAACAACAGGATTAGGGTGTTTCACCTACAAATATCACAATGACAGTTTAATTCCTGTCCTGTACAATTTTCAAAACCAAGTGATTATTGCAATAACAACATAAGACTTGTCAGAATTTTTCAGAGATAATTACGTGACTTCAAGTAGAACTTATCTTTTAGAAAACTTCCAATCTTGTAAAAAAAAGTCCAGAAGTCCTGTGATGGGAAATTCCCCAGAATGTTTTTAAGTGCCCCAGCACTTAAATACCATTCTTCTAAAAATATTCTATCTCATTTTCAGTCTGACATGATCTTGCTTTAACATTCAGCCACCTGATTTTGTTGTCTTTTGATGGTTATTTAGAAGTTCCCCTGGGTAGGAAATTTCTGTTCCTTGTGCAGTTAGTTGGGGACAAGTCCTTTCTTAGCCTCATCTCTGATAATTGAGGGAGTCTGGTCTCCAAAGCCTGTTCCTTTTCATGGAGAAACTTACAGTACAGTGAAGGATCTCAACCTGTTTCACTGTAAGCTTTTCCATCCTTTAATCACTTCAATGCTCTCCTCTAATTTTTCAACATTAGCTGTGAAATTTGGATGTCAGGATGGATCAGAGTCTGTAGAGAGCCAAGAAGAGATATTATGAGTCAATATACTGGGAATTCCAGTTCAGGGGTTTATAAAGTGTGCCTAAGGCTTTCTTAGAGCCGCCATCCTCCAGACACCCTTCTCCCCCTTGAGCACTGGTCCTGTATGCAGAGACGAGGATATCATTAGTAGAGTCGATGTTCCCTTGCATTTAGCATTTCTATTTTTTTCTACTCCAAGTGTCACCTGTAAAGCCTATAACAATGGTAAAAACACATATTTTCCCCAAGTTCTGATAATAAAGGCTCTCGTATCAGATCAGAATATCTCTTTGCTCTCCCCAGCACAAGTTAGGTCGCACTTCACAGCAGCCTATAGAGTGACAACCATATATTTACCCCAGTCGTGGTGAGATCAGGTAGTAGAATGTGGTCTGTTTAACACGGGATATTATTACCCTCTTGTCACCTGAGAGAATATGCTGTGGTATTGCCACAGTAATTTCTTATTACTTTAGATATTCTTGATATTGTGGGTTTTCAGCAGTGCTGGAAACAGACAATAGAACAGTTGGACAAGTGAAAAATTCAATCATTTGGCTCCCACTCAGCTTCCTTAACTTTTTCTCATTTCCAGTGAATTTTCTTGTTAACATCTGAACTTGTTTTGTCTGGGTAGTGTAAAGTAGCAATCTGCAGTGGAGAAAGATCAACCAAAAAAACCCAAAAACATCCAGAAACACAGATGGAGAGAGATTAGAGAGGAAAAATAAGGATTTCTGTAGGTGTGTCTGTGTTCGGACAGGAGTGACATTTTAGTCTGTTGCATGTCCCACAGCAATTTACACCAAACTCCCCTGTGAGGATGGAATTCTACACCTGCTGAAGAAGTGGGTATTTATGTACAGTTCTCACAGGAAAGGATTAATGATTTTATTGACTCAGCAAACTCACAGAACTGCCCACGAGCCGTGACACCTTTCCAGAATCAGCGCTTAGTTTTCCTTCCTTGTTCACCCCTTCCATGCTTTTCTATAAATACATTTAACTTAGTGACAAGATCAAACCAGGAAAACTTCTCACTAACTGAAATGCAGCCTGGATCTGTTCTGTGGAATCTACAGTCACATGCTTTCTGTTGCTGTTAACTTAGTCTGATTCAATCCTCACAAAATTGTCTGACCTCTTTCTGCAATACTATGAATACCATCTCTGTGAACTGGGGCAATGACCTACTGTACTGAGAGACAGGTTGGAAAGTGGGTGCTCCAGGACAGACCTGTCTGGCTTAAAAATTTGTTAGTGTGCTGAGATCAAGATACAGATAGAGATGAATTACCGCTTCTTAATCTGAGGGCAATATGCCCACCCTTTGTAGGATTTTCTGTGGTCTTACAGGGCTTTCTTTCTCATCAGCCTTCCTACAGTTGTAAAGTCGGTATTCTTGCTGAGGTATAGGCATTCCTGCAACACATAAAAAGAAAATGGCCACAAACTTGGTTGTCATTTGTCATTACTAATGACACACAATATTAGGATGTGGAAGAACGAAATGTAAAGGCTTTGCTGTCCACAAGGAAATGAACAGAAACACTATTTTTGTAGCTAGCATAGTTTGTGATGTTTAATGAAGTAAAGTCTCTGTCCCATCTCACAGCTTCACTACTACTGAATTTCAGCCATAAGCTCATGGAATTTTCTTCCTAATAATAAGCGCCTTGTGAGAACTGGTGAAGTTCAACACCATCTTCAGCAAAGCGCTCTGGCTTCAGCCGCTCAGCCAGTGTCCAAGGGCACTTCAAGATCTCTAACCACAAATGGCTGCACCTCTCCCTCACTGTCTCTGCCTTAGCATACTCTGCAGCTTACATGTATTATGGTCTCTGATGATCCCAGGAAGTATTTCAGTAAGTTTTCAAGAAAAAGGTACATTGTAAACTTGGTAACAGTGAAAGTCATGAGTAACACTGCTGATCGAAGGCTAAGCAAAGAAGGATTTGTTCTCACAGCTGGTATACATAAAAAAAAAAAGGATTAATTTGGTTTTTGAGGAAGTCATCGGGAGTCTTAGTATGAGAGCTCCTTCGAGCTTTACTGGGGTTGCAGTTTGCACCAAACCCCTCACTGAATGCCTAGAATACTTGGGGCATTTGTTGGTCATTGGTCTACAGACGGGTGAGAATGAGTAAACATGGAGTCATGTAGTCAGTGGAGCAATAGACTGGCATTTGGCATTTTGCATGTCTCCTTCTGAGGAAGAGCCCTCAAAGGCTGCCTTTCCAAAAGCTGACATTGCACATGGTTATCATTACCTATTCCTCTGCTGATCTTGTGAAATGTGCTTCACAGGAAAGAGTATGATAACTAGTAGATGGAACAGCCAACTGGAGCTGGGTAATCACTGGTTATAGACTGATGAGGTGGGGTAATAAAAGAGAATTCCATTGTGGTGGTGGAAAGAAAGTAATTTTACCTAAAGGAACTACAAAAATGTGGAATAAAAGTTGCCGCCTATTATGAAGATGTTTTCTCAACTCACAATCAGATGTAGCCAGAATAGTCTCCTGAGCCCCTGTAAGTCTGTAAGGATTAAGCAACTGTGTAAAAATATATTCTATTGCCTAAATTAGTAGTGCCATCACAAGAAGAATTGGTTTTGTTTTTTAAAACTGTTCCAGGTTTTCTTTCATTTAGCAGTGAGAAGCTAACTAACTTATGTTATACAGTTAAAGAACCCCTGTAAAACTGGCCAAGATACTATGGTCAGGAATCAGACTAAGTCCATGATATAGTGATTACCCCCAAACTTTCTTAATGATTTTTACTGCAACATGTAATTATTATTACACAATAGTTTGAAAGCTTGCATCTTGATGATGCACTTTCAAAGTATGCTTGGCTAAGCAATTGTCTCATAGATTGGAGGGGCTTTATCAGGGAGTCAAATTCTGACACACTCAAGGGTGCTGTTCTCATCTCTTTTGCAGTGAGATCTAACAGTACTCACATAAAAGACTCTTAATATTCCCAGGCACCTGCCCTGACAGAGGAAGATGAAAAAGTTTAGAAGACTGAATTAATAGGTGATTAGATTAGTGAGATATCCTCATAGACTTATCAAAATTAGAATGTACAAAATGAAAAAGATACAGTTTTTTCTACACTTAGTGACTCGCAGATACCCTTACTCTCTCTAAGACTTTTAATGATGGAGCTGTAATACTTTGTAACAACAAGTAGAAACTTCCTTTCCTTCTTTAAAATCTTAAAAGATTAAATATTTTTGGACGAGAACCAATCCTGTAAATTTCTTTGTCTGCCTGTTTCTGATTCCAGCAGTCACAACAAACACCTTGCTCTAAGTTCATGGAATTATAGATTCATTTAGGCTGGAGAAGATCTCTAAGATCATTGAGTCCAACCATTAACTCAGCACTGCTGAGTCTACCACTAAATCAAGTCCCTAAGTGCCATATCTACATGTATTTTAAATATCTCCAGGCATGGAGACCCTGCCACTTCCCTGGGCAGCCTGTTCCAATGCTTACTAACCTTTCCAGTGAAGAAATGTTTCCTAATATTCAATTAAAACTCCCCTGATGTGGCTGAAGACCACGTTCTCTCATGCCGGCACTTGTCACCTGAGAAAAGACTGATACCTGGACTCCTTTGCGTAGATTTGGAGAGGGATAAAGTCTCCTCTGTGCCTTTTTTTCTTCAAGCCAAAACACCCCAATTCCCTCAGATGCACCTCATAAGACTTGCAAATTCCTTATCTCCTTCACAGGCTTTCTTCCCGTAACTTTTAAAAGAGGAATTAAAATATTTTTTCCCAATTTCAACCAATTCTGCTTTCTAATCTGCATAGCTCCTTGATTTAATTCTTTAAAATGCATAGTTATTGGTATTTGGCATATCAGTTGTGTCAGTAGGTGTAAGTGAGTGACTGGCATTGTCTTGTAGTGAGTGAGGGGCTGTTCATTCCAGAAGACAGAGCTGCCTTCTATTTCCATGCCTGTGGGTTTTGTCCTGTGCTGCAGTAGGGCTTTTTTGTAGGAACACGTGCGTGGCCTGAGAGCTGGGGTGCCCAGGGATGCCCTTCCTCAAACCACGGACTATAAGCAGCAGATCAAAGCATCAGCCTTCCTTATGCTATGACACATCTCAATGTTTAAAAATCTCATGAAGATTTAATAATTCAAGATAAAAAGGAAAGAAAAAACTCCCCAGTACCTGTAAATAGCTGTTATAAAGATCTCTGATAATACTCCTTTCTCAGAACATTGTTAAAATAGGTATGATTCCATGGTGAAAAATCTCCTTTTGAGGAAAATAGTTGTTTGAAATAGTCTGGAAATATTTTCATTGATTTTGTTGGGGAAATCTCTTCCAATTACATTGATGACTGAGATATATAGCAGTACAGGGGAGCAAAAAGAACTGGAGGAAGCAAAGGGTTTTTTCGATTTCTGGCTCCTCCAGCCTCCCTTCCAGAGAGCAGCTACATTCTCTGCAGTTGCTGTAAGACCTGGCATTCTTGTGATAAATACCTGAAGATGATATTTTAGTCTGTTTTACTGGTGACAAGATTATGATGTATTGAAGAAAAATTACTTGTCCTCGTCAGTCAGTCTGACTAATTAAAAGGCAAAGAATTAAAGAGAAAGGGAGAAAAAAGAAAGAAAAATTTTAAAAAGTAAAAGAAATAAGTAGAAAGATGAAGAATAAAGGTGTTCAGTGAAAAAGAATGAATGTGATCACAAACTTCACATCCTAGTTTGGTTTTGAAGCTGCTTGCATTTCAGGATTAGTGTGGTTGGGCTCTGCAGAGGGTTCCCTGGTCACCATATGCACAACAGCCATGGTAGGCAAGTTTATTGCTCCCAGCACAGCTGCTCTGGGGTGATTTTACTGCCTGTGTGCCTCAATTTTATGCTTCACATTTCTGTCTTTCACAAACAATTCCACATAATTGTGAGTTGCACATTTGATCCTTGAACAACTTGAATATATGTTTTTACATGTCAGTTGATTCCCTTATTGCCAGGGAACTTTCTTTCAAAAATTCCTTTTTTTCATTGGTATTAAAAGAGAAAATGATAAAAAAAACAAAACACCAAAACCCAACCAACAAAAAAAATCCTAAACCACACAAGCAAACAAAACCCAACCAACCAACCAACCAACCAACCAAAAAACCCCCAAACAAACACACAAACAAACAAACAAAAAGGAAGGATAAACTCCCATAGAAATAGCCATAGTTCCACAGAACAGAAATTATGAATTTCAGCCATCCCTGCTTAGGAATTTCTAGCTCATTTTCAGGATCATTCATAGGTCAAGGGCAGGTTTTTTGATTTAATACTTCAAGTGTAGGTTTAATTGTTTGGCTAACTTATCATTCAAATCTCTGCTAGTCACATAATAGCCATGATGCATAGAAGAATCTTGTTTTCAGTCTGAACAGGTCTTTTTTTTTTTCTTGAGAATTCTTTCTCTTGTTTAATACCTTCTCTCTGCCCTCAAAAAAACCACATTCAACCTAACTCATCTGCATGTTGAAAGATTTCCCAGAGACGTGATGCAATGGATAGCAATGGAGCTTGAGCTGGAAGATATGCGTTAGACTGACTTCTCCATTGACTTTGTTATGTGACTTAAGTGAATAATTTCAGCTCAGTGTCTCAGTTTTCCTATTTGTAATGTGGACGCACTGCTGGTTCCTTCCTTCATTTCTATGTTTTGTGCTATTTACTGCCTTTGCTTTGTGTGCAGACTCTTCCTTCTCTGCTCCGTGGTTGTCAGTGTTTCAGTTCTTCCACCACCATAGATGCTATTAGAGTAGATGAGCCCCGCAGGCTTAATTTTCAGAAGAGCTTAAAAGTAGCTCAGTTCCCAGCTGAGTACCTACTTCTCATGGACTCAATGTTATTTTTTTCCCTGTCAAATAGTAAATTAAGAGATGGAGTATGTGGGGGTTCATATGGGAAAGCAAACCCTCCCAGTCTTTCAGGTTTTCTTTATCTCTCAAAAAGTTCCTTTACAGTTTACACTTAATTTGCTGCTTTTTCCAAGTAATTTTTGAACCACCGTGTCTTAGCTGCATTTGCTTTGCGTATTTTGCATAATACTTCTTCTGACTTTAGTCTTAGAACAGCGTGTTGCTTTGACTGGTTCCAGTGATGGAAAAGAATAGTATTGAGGTATTTTCTGACACCAGGTTATTCTGTAGCAAAGGACCATTTGTGAAACAAGAGAGAGTTCACATAAGAATTGAAAGAGCACATTTGTACGAAATGCAGTGGGAAAAGCTCTACCGTCAAACCAGCCCTGGCTGTTAAGGCAGATGCCTGGCTTTGCTTTTTTTGTTTGTATTCCAACAAATCAAAGCTGACCTGTGTTGTTATCGGAGTAGAGCAGCAGGTGCAAAAAAATAACTCTGCTGCCAACTCAAACGAAAGGGTAAGGCTAATACCCTCTGGGAGGTATTGAGGAGATAACAGAGAGCCATGCCAGCAACTGAATTAACGGCTCTATTTACGGTGGGTTTTACTTAATAACCTGCTCCTTACACTGACACATAAATACTCCATTGTATTGTTTAACGCAGCCACTGGGGAAATCAATGGAAACAGGATGGGCAGCTCCTGCTGTGCCAGGTGAGAAGGAGCGACGCCACGGAAGCGTTGCTCTTCTAACCACAGGCAGGAGGGAGACAAGGAAAGTGGGAAGGTGTTCTTGGCTTTTACAGAAGTGGGGAGACATTGTTTCCCACAGCTTCTTGACTTACCTGTAGAAAGTGGCTACAGAGCAAGGAAACCTCATTCCCCCATTTTCTGGTGGCTTTTAATGAAGGCAGTGAGCATAAACGGGTGGTGGCATATATGTAAAGTACTGTCCCAGTGCCATGTGGCTCTGGGAGGCTCCTGGGAGCAGGGGGGAAGCTAGCCTGCTGCTACACCAGCGGTAAAGCAGACAGCCTTTGTGCAGCCACTGGAATGGGATGCCAGGGAAGTGGTTTTGCAATCTCTTACTCTTTTCTCAACAAATACAATATGAAAAAACCACATGGATACAGCTTGGCTCCAAGTAAATGTTTACCAAAACCACACAAATGTGAAAGACTGAGTGGTAGTAAAAGTAATGGTCTGACAGCAGCTTTCTGAAACAGGGTCAGTGGGCTCCACTGGACTGTACCAGTGATAGCCACAACTTCCTTTGCAGACAGAGATTCACCCTGGGATACTTGGTAATCTGGGGAGGTAATCAAGCAGGCATCCTGGATGGAGCTATCCCATAGGTGGGATCAGCACGTCCCAGCTTGGTACAAGGGAATGTGGTAGAGGAGTCAATAGCCAAATAAACCCTCCCTGTCAGCTCAGCAGAATGACTCTTCCCACCATGAACCCTGCATTGACTCTGCTACATCTTCCTCTTTGAAATATGCTTTTCCTATCCCATCAGCAAAATGTGTGATCATATTGTGGTTAGTAAGGCAGTAGGTTGTAACATGGTGTAAATACTTCTATCAGCTAGGTTGGATCCCCAGGAAGCTGCATAGTTTAGCATAAAATTCTTTATGCTTAATTTCCAGTTTCTCTGCCCTAGTTAATTTGTGCTGTGGCCCTGACATATTTAATGAAGAAGCACAATCTGTTTGTTGATTGAATGAATCAATTAATGTAAAAAGTAGTAGTCAAATTGGAAAATTTTCACATCCCCCAAGACACTTTGCTGTTTTGGGTCTTCATCCCAAGTTCCTTATTCTGGTTGCTTCTCACTCAGAAACCAGCCCTAAATAGAAACCTTGCAGTTTTCTGGTAGATACTCTTTATTAAAAAAATATATGAATCAGAGTTAACAAAAATGAAAAGAGAAAAAAGCACAATTGCTTTCATTTTTTTAAAAGTAGGCAAATTAGTGGTTGTTACTGTTGAAAACCAGACTAGTCCCATAACAAAAGAGAAGTGTTGGTGGTGATAGTGGTTAAAGTTAACTTCCACATTAAATAGTGGCTGCTGCTGCAGCATATATCTGAGTAGCTGTTATGTCAGCAACGAGTCAGCATCTAATGAGAGCCAAACACGAATACAAACACAATTATTACTGTTATTATTGTCATTATTCACTAACAACTGAACAGTCACACAGGCTATATTAGCAGTATGGAAAACATTTCCCTCAATATGCTGTTGGTCTTTAAAGCAATGCAAAGAGAAGCTGTCGTGGAAGCTATAGGGAAGTGGTTGGGGAACCAGAGCCAAGGGAAAAGGAGAAGGTGTTAGAACATGATGGTAATATTTTGTTAGCTGATGAGGTTCATGCGTAATTATAGACGTGTGGCTTGTCAAGTTACAGGGCCATCTAGAGTGCTTTTTGGCCATTTGTATATTTAGTGTATTGTAAGCAAAAGGGAGGTGTTTAGCAAAACGAGATTAGGGAGATGAGCTGGCTCCTGGTTAGAGGAAGGATGCAGCAGAGAGATAGGAAGGACATGAAAGGAGGTGTGGAGTTGTTCCATGAGGTGTGGTATTAAGTACTGAAAGAAGAATAAAGAGCAAAGGCAGTTTTTCCCATTATTGCGTTTCCAAGACTCTGTATCCCTGAGGCTAGCCTGATGAATCTATGGCAAATGACTTCTAAATAGTCAGGAAAAAATGTTTGACCCAAATTATCATGAACTTGCTGAGGTGGTGCAGACAGTAATGAAAGCATTGCTATATACCAGTCAAAGTCAAGTCTGAAAAACAGAAAATAGCCCACTTATTTTTGGCCAGTTTTTAGTGAATCTATCTACTTGTTAAAAAAATATCTAAAAATACATTACTGCAAATATAATCCAAACATCTATCACAAGAAAGAAAACTTTTTCTTGACTCACTTTTGTCTCAGCTCTATGATAGCAATTTCACTAATATTATATGGATCTGTGCGCAGAACTTCTGCAAAAAGGAAGATGAGGTTTCTGACAGTAAAATAAATGATATTTTTTTTTTCGTATTCAAAAACTAGTGGCATGGCAAGAAGGTGCACATCTAGCCTGTGATGTGACAGGAAAGCATGGATCTGAAACACCAGATTAAGTGTTAACCACTGTTAAATGGCAGGTTCCATTTCACTGTTTTCTCTGCTAAAGTAACATGACAATGGAGAAAATCTGACGTACAAACCCTTGGTAGTTAACACTGTCAGACACATCTATGCCTCAAGGACTCTCTGTTCACAATCTGCCTTCTGTTTGCTTCTTATTTAGAAAAACAAACAAACAAGAAACCTCCTCTTTTAAAATTCTTCCTTTTATTTTCATTTTACTAATGAGCACCTTGAAAATTGAAGTCAGTTCATATGAAGATTATTGGGAAAAAAAGGGGTCAGAGAAAAACAACCTATGAAACTTTGCATATCATCAAGTAATTTTTTTCCTTGCATTCATAAAGTGAACTTTGTTCTCTCTCAAAAAGGAAACTGAACTATGGTTTTGTCTTTAAATTACATCGTTAAAAGAGAGATAAGAACCAAACCCTGGAGCAGAAGGATAGCTCAGATACGGATCTAGATCCTAACTTTTCTACCCAAGGTTCTCTTTAGTTAAAATATATATGCAAGATTTTGAAGCATCCATATGAACATGTTTAAACAACCACCACATATCTCTTACAAAAGTTGCCTTGTAGTGATCATGAAAATAAGATCTTTTGTAATAAAATATTCCAATCAAGCTTTATTTGATTTTGTTTATCACGATCCTATCTGTAATGTAGGTATATGTTAAACACTCCTTTCCTATTCATCTTCCTTTTTCTGGTCTTTCAGTTTACCTTCATGTATACATTTAATGTACAAGGTTCAAAGAAAACAAAAGAATAAACCAAAGTCTTCCTTTCCAAAAGCCCACAACAGTAAATGATCAAGGTTTCAATGTAGTCTCTGAAAGCTCACCAAGAGCTCACTAGTTTTGCACATGCAAAGGTGGGTTTATGCATATGAACCACAGCTCTGTACTCCAAAAATATGTAAGCATAGAAACGTGAGGTGTAGTAGGAAATAAGATTAGCCCCAAAGACCCAAACCAGAATCCTGAATACTACAAATTTTGGAGATTATTTAGAAAATTTTCTTATAAAAATGATTCCTTGAACTTCATAGTCATAATGTGATTCAGTAAACAGATTTTGTTACTATGGCCCAAAGGCACATGAGATGGACTAAAAATGAAATGCATCAAATGCTTGGTATGTTTTACAACAAATACTGAGTGTGATCAGAGTGTTTCTTCATATAAACTTTCTTCAAAGCTTTCTAAGAGTTTTTCAGTTCTCTTAGTGGTGAGTCTTGAGGTTATCATCAAACAGGTCAAGCTGCATAGACTATCACCTGAATAGTACCTTGCAGGCCATAGCAAAGTGGTCCAAAGTTGAGCTTTTTGTTATGCAGTAGATGCCTGTGAGTAATCAGCCTGCAGATGAGTTGTTTCTTTTGAGGCTTCTCTCTGCTCTACAGGCACTATAGGTATGGAAACAAGGAAGTGTGTACTAGCTACAACTGAATCTACATGGCCAGAAGAGATGCTAACGCACTGCAGAAAAGGTCACATCTGAAAGTGAGCCATGGCAAAGATATCTTATGTGGGAGTCTGGCACAGACACCAGGGATGAACCTGAGACCTTTGCAAATTAGACAGATAAAGATCACAGGGCAATCTTTGGGTCAGCCATAGATGTATGTATAGACATAGTGCCTCAGACCAGGACCCTGGAGCCCTGGTAGTAATGCACATTAAATGAAAGGGAATTAAAAAAACCCTATAACAGAAGACCCAAAGCTCACAGGAACATGCAAACAGGCTTTCAACATTCATATATTCAATTTGTGCCTGCCCTTACCACCACTGGAGATGTAAAATAGCTGGTTGGAATGTAAAGCAGCTAATTGATCATATACATTACAAGTTCAAGGCATTTATGTTTCTGAAGTAGCCGTATGTGTAAAACAAGTCCACGTGCTATGTCGTACATGTCCTTAGTGAACATCCTGAAAACTGCTCACTTAGTAGTCTTTTGATTTTTCAAGAAAAGGATTAAAAATCCAGATTTTGTTACTGTTCAGTTGCAATTATCACTTGGTGTTATTTATTTTAGATTACGGTGTAAGTCTTTGACTGTAATCCAAGATGCAGCAATGATCTAAAATATTTAACATACTCTGTAGATACTTGTTCCATAAACTCCAAGCCCTGAAAAGCAGGGATTGTGTCTTCACTGTGTACATAACACACTTCAAAGAAAATAGGCCCAGGTGAAATCGACATTTGAAGTTCAGCCATGATGGTAAAAGGGGAAAAATGGGGAAGAATCCCATAGGTAAATATGCCAAAAGAGATCCACCCTTTCGGACACGCCAGGAGGAGCTGCGCTGAGCTTGTCTCAGCTAGAAGTCACTCTTAGACTTTGCATAGCTTACAGGTGGAGTCATGGCTTAGTAGTTTCAGCCTGTTTTGCCCTAGACGTTGTTGTTGTGTTTTGCACAGAGTGCATGGCTTCACCAGTGGGAGGGCTGGGGGCCCCTTCTCCTATAGATCCCTTTCTCTTATGGGCTCCCCTTCCACTAAGAGTCCCTTAAGTTCACTTCAGAGTTGTGTCCATGAGTAACTATACAAATTGGTATCAGAACAATCACTCTGGTTGTACCTACTTCAGGATTCAATCACTTTCTCTGTTCCACTTATTCGCTTTTCCAGTGTTTGGAATTTTTGTGTCATTTAATATAAGCTCTTCTTGAAGGATTCTGGTTCAAAGAAAAGAGAAACTCTTTATATGGATGTTAAGATTCATTGGGTTGAATGTGGAAATAAGGATCAGAGCAATTTATTTTCAGAGCACACCTGTAGTGCAATAAAATAATTCGCATAGAGTGCACTATACAGTGTTCAAGGTTCAAGGATTTGTAAATATGTTTTTCTGTAATGCTGGATTTGCTCCATAGGCAGGCCATGGCTCCTTGCTCTCTCCATTACCACTGTTTGCTCAGAGTGGTCAGGCAGTCATGGAAAAGAAGAAGAGCAGAGCAAATGACCTCCTGCTACTGCGAAGTTGCTGGGCTGTGGCTCAGCCAAAGCTCCTCCAGACTCCAGTGAGAGCTTTTACTAAGAGAAGCCTTCAGGGTTTGGTCTTAGAATACCACCTCATAAAATGAATGTTGGTGAAATTTTTATTGTTTATATTTTAAATGCACTAATCCCTTCTGATAGGATTCTCTCTAGAAAGAATTTTGCTGCACACCAGTTCACAAGTATATTTAACTGTGCTGGCTGAGTAAAGTGTCATTTACGTAGTGTTATAACTCCAGAGACACCAGCTCTGGGGGAACAGAATAGGACTATGTGTACAGACCCCTGCCATACACAGACATAGACGTGTGTGTGCATGTCTGTAAAAATACATGTGATTATATACTCAAATCATATTTCATCTGTGCTTTCATTTATAATGTACCATGTCATAGGAGAGGGACAGATCTCAAGATTTTTTTATATTGTTTTCCAAAATATCAGCTCAGCTAGAATCCCTTTTAATATGGTTTACAGAGGAAATGAGGCTTTCATGGTAAATCTGTCTTTTGGCTTTTACGTTCGGCCTGTAATAATCTTTGAGTTTCATCGCCAATTCTAATTAAATTTGATATGGGGGTAGAAGTCCCAGAGATACGAAGTTTTTACAGGATTAATGAAAACTGGCTGCCAAGTACAGAAGGAAAATCCATTAATACTCGATCTGAAAGAGAGAGTGACGCTTGAGCTCACTGCTTCGAGACAATGAGATATTATGAATGCCCCAACCGTGGGAAAAACTTCAATCAGCACTCACATCTTACTAGACACTAGAGAATCCAACCACAAGATACACATTCATAGGAAACCAGGCTTCATTAGTTCCACAATTCACTTTGATACATGGAATATAATTAAAAGAAAATTGAACATCTTATGTGTCCTTCCCCTTGAGGTTTCACACCCTTTAACCAGGTTTGTCTGTACACAGGGGAAATTTGAGCATTTGGCCCTGGACTAAAGAGGAACACGCTGCTTCCAATATCCTGACTCAAAATCTTTTCAAGTATGGGATAAGCATAAATTTCCCATAAACTTTTAGCAAAGAAAGGCATGTACAGGATGACATGAAGAAAATTCCAGTTTAGTCTTCATACAGAAAATACTGTTGAGCACAATGCTGCATGCTTCCAAGAAAAGGTGTGGAAGTTGTTAGTAGGACTTTATAATCCTCCAGAACAAAGTGCTAGAATGATTTCCAAAAAAGGAACACCCTAGCATTAAGATAAAGGAGATGAACTAAAAATTTTCAAGACACTAAAAAACCTGTTCCTTGAGTAATACATAGAACTTTGGCAAAGTTTAGGTTAAAGCTAAATCTAGTTCTCCTTCTGTGATTAATGTCATATTATAAATTCTCCCTATTAGGTACAATTGTTCCTACAGGTGATACTGGAAGTTAATTAAGTTATTGAGGTTGAGATAATTTATTTAGCTTCCAAAACCAGGATGATTGATTGATTAAATTGTAAAGCAAGTTTCATGGACATTATTTGAAAATAATATTAATGTTGTTCAGGGATATGGTGAAGAGCAACTGTCTGCTAGACTGCAACATGGAGAGGATGTTTTAAAGGAAAATAACTAAAATCCAGATCTCAGGAAGAGGCTGTCAGAGCTCTTCTTTTCACATCTCTAATGTTCATTTGTTTTAGTTACTGGTGGGATGGAAAAACTATGCAAGAAACATGATTTGGTTTATTTAACTATCCATAGCTTCAGTTGCCGAGTCAAAGTGTCGTAGGATCTTTTGGAAATTCACCTGATTAGTTATGAAAGGACATAAATTACACAGAAATTATTTCAGTTCATATGCATACATTATCCCAGATGTACTTGTAAGCCTTTTGAACAAGTTATGAAATCTGTGTAGAATCCCAGAAACTATAGAAGTTGCAGAATACATGACCACATAACACAGTACTTTTAATTCTGAGATTACTTCTGTAAATGTGACTTCAGTTCAATGGATTTAAGTTATGAAGTGCACATTATAACTTTTTAAAAAGAAGCGAATTCAGCAAACTAAGTTTCTAAGTGTGTTTTCCTAATCCTCAAGTTTTATCATTTTCCCAGAATAGCTGGTATTCTACCTGACCTACATTTGACACTGTATTAAGGTCTTTTTCATTCATTCATACCTAGTTGTCTTTAATGATTTAAACCAAATTTAAAGAAATAAATTGATATATCATACCTCGGAAGTGTATGCATTGACTGTAAAATATACTTTACTGCTTAAAAGTTCTTACACATCATGTATTTAATTTATATACATTATAGGCTGAACATGTTTATGATCATGAGATTGAATTGAAATGCTTCCTCACACCTTCTCACTCGCAATACTAAGTCACTTGGCCTTTTCCACAGGGCTAAAAATGTATAACTTGTATAACTTGTATAAACTGAGTGATGTGATAGTCATCTTTAATTTGGCCAGAATGGGACAAGAAGTATCTCTCAATTATTAATTTTTTATAATCTCATATACCTACTATGAGAAATTAAATCCTCCTTGCTAGTGGTCACTGGATCACAGACTGGCTATATTAAGAATGGAAAGTGACTGCCAAATCATTCATGGTTTGATTTTGCCATTCTGTATAGCTACAGGAAAAAAAAAAAAAAAAAAAAGCACCCTAAACTAGTTTATACTGTAAAATACCATTTCCTGTGAAAAACTTCCTTAAACTTCCTAAGGCTTTGGCTTTTTAAACAATTGTCAGTAACCTCTCTCTCTCCCTTTCCCTATCTAAATACATAGGGGGCAGAGGGGTTGGGGGGAAGAAATGGATGTAAATTTTAAGTTGCATGATTTATTTATTTTAAATGACAGAGGAAAACACCAATCTGGGTAAACTGCTCCTTTAAAACCAAGGCTGTAAGTGTTTCTATTGACTCCTTCTCTTTTACCAAAAGGCTGCTGGCATGAGTTTGTAGGGGATAGAGATGTGCTCTTGGTGGATGTTTTTTCACTGGCCTCAGTGGATAAACAGCCAAGACCAGTGACTTTACCCTTCACAAGTCCATTTTGTATTTCATAACCTTTTTAATTTTAGGGTGAAGTCTAGTTGCATGCACATGCCATCCTGATGTCTAATGTTTTGTTTTTACAGACTTTGTGGCTTCAATATTTTTGAACAGGGGTTTGGTTTTCTTTTTTTCCCTTGTGTATATAAGAATTACAATCCAAAGCCTTTGTAACATTTAACAAATTACTTTCCCAATCTTCTCAATAATATCTTGGGTTATAATGTATATTTTTAAACTTTACAACTTCACACCACTGATAGTGTAAAACATCAAGAACACCCAACACTGGGGAATTTTGTATACTTTCATAGGAATGATTAAGCATGGGATAAATGTAACATTTTTCTAGAATGTCATACAAGTAAAGTTTTTTAAAGTATAAAAAAGTAAAGCACAATTTTACTCATGGTGCTAATGCTAAAATACATGGAAAGGAAAGCTTGCTTAAAAGAGGGAATGCTGTTTTGGGAGTGGTATCACTCCAAAATATTGATTCTGTTACAACAATGGCTGTCTCATTTACAAGATCTTTGACCATCTGATTTTTCCGGTGGGTGGAAATGTATGATCTGTGATATTTGTTACCAAGAAGTGTTATAGACACTGTTGACACAGATCAGATAAGAAACTGGGTCAGCTGACAAGGTATTCCCTGTAAGGCTACCTCCCTGTAACATTATTTGTATCCTTCTGTGTGAGGGATTTTCTGAGCATGGCTTGTAGTTTATTGTATAGTTTCATTTGCAATTATTGGAAAGTTCTTTCTCTCTCTTAAAAAAAAAGAAAAGAAAAAAGAAAAAAAGAAAAAAGAAGAACATTTTAAAATCACATTTCTCTTTAAAGCAGAAAAAAAAAAAGTAAAACTATTTAGTATTTAATTTCTCAAAGCTTGGCAGTTTTCATGTATTGCGCTGTCAGGAGCCTTGTCTTTTCATTCGGCTTCTTTTCTGATTACAGATTATTCATTTATGGATGGGCAGCTGTAGAAACTTGCTTCTTGCGTATGCAAATTAATCATGGTAATGTTTATCATAAGGAGATTTTGTGGCAGTGGAAAAGGGGTTGTGTCAACATGTTCTTGATTTCAGTTGTATCTCTGTCTACAGATGGAATTGGCCTCCTTGCTTTACCTTCAGTGGATTGTTTTGTTTTTTTTGCCATTTACCTCTTGGACTAGACACCGCTCACTAAACAAGCTGTTTGATTCACTTACAGATCATGATTTTGGAAGGAGCTGGCAGGATGAGTATCAATTCCAGCAGCAATCTACTCCACCAGCAGCCTTCCTGGACAGACGGATATTCCACATGCAATGGTAGGAGGAATTCAGCTGCTTTGAGCTATATTCTTTTTTGGGAGGCCGGGGGAAAGGGGCTGCTACATGTTTAAGCATATATGAGTATTATTTTTCACTAGTTTTAATTTACTGGAGTTTCACTTCTGGTAAGAAAAATTTTCATTTGCTACTTCATTTTTAAAAAGCTGATCTTGAAAAAGGGACCTTACTGGCTCTCTTTCTTAAAATTTAATGGCGTTGAAAGTGCCAGGAGTTCTCTCTTCTCAGTCCAGAATTCTTTCTCTCGTACCTTTACCCCTCATGCTTCCTCTGAACCAGCATTACTGTTTAATGCTAATCAACCCTCTGGCTTTCCAGGGGAATAGTATTTTTGCTCCTTTGCTGTATTTTCTTTTTCAGCTCAAATTACTAGATAGCTTTCTAATTAAACTGGCATTAGAGCACTAGATAGCTTGTGGCTTGTGATCTTTTCTCTTTTTTTCTTCTTACTTGTGATTATGTATATATGATCTGCGTATATAAAATGTATTCATATATATTTTCTCAGTATGAAAAATATATATAAACCTATATCTCTATAGATGCTTGACAGAATTTTAGAATTCTTTTAATTATTCAATGGACAGGTAAAACTTAAAATCTAAGCAGACAATCACATGCTGCTCTTGTCCTCCTGATCCAATAACACTACAACAAAAATTACAATTAAAGTTCCCACTTAATGAGATATTTATTCTTTTTTATGTGTAATTTCTAAATACACAGGAATACAACAACATGTGCTTAATAAATGTACCTGTCTGCCTATAACAGTGCCACACAGAAAAAAAATGTAATATCTGAGTTTCACTCTTCCACAGGATTTCATGGAGGGAAAATGGTGGGGGTCTATATCAAATTTTCAGGGTGAAAATCCTCAGGATTCACTTATGTTTTAGAGGGATAGGAAGCTCAAAGCTCAGACCAGCCTGCACAATGATTCACCACTTCACTTACTTTTACCTCAGCTACTTTCTTCTCTCACTAAAGTATCTTTGCTAGCATTAGGATTCTACTGGCCTTTGAAATCAGTTTACTCTTCTGAAGTGATAAGAATACAAATCAACCTCCTTTTCAGGGAATATTGACAGCATCAGCAAACCTTTTTTCTCTAACATACCACACTTTTAATGATTTTCACGCTCATTCCCCAAATCCTTTAACTGGAGGATGAGGAACAGTCCTGCAAACTCCCTAAGTTACTTACACAAGACTTATTGGCTAATATTGATAAAGAAAGCTAAATAACTGTGGGGATTGTTTTTGTGCTACCTGGAAACTGTGTCCTGTACCTCAGCTAAGGAGACCTGAGGTCTAGTGTGCCTGAGTTAAGGTGATTTCCTACAAAGTGCCAATTCTAGTGCTTGTAGTCCTCTAGCAATATCCACTGTTGTGTCAGTATTTCTCACTATGTGGTTATTTTTTTTCTAGAGGAGACTGGAAACAGACTGGTGCCCTATCCTGGAGTGAGGTCACTACAGAGCTAGGCCATGGCAGTCTCTCCTCCTGTAATCTCTCATTCCCTCAGCCTTAAACCCTTCTTGCACTTGTGAACATTTTATCTCACCATCACCTCTGTCTGGCATAGTCCATTTTCCTCCTTTCCCAGGGAATAAATTGCACTGAACTCGGTGAGGACAGACCAAAGCAATCCTGTCTTTGCTCTTATCTTACATAATGATCCCATCCCATGTACAATTTCTTCCATTTGCACATGCAAACTATTGTCGTGCAATGACATACAACTAGGAACAGTTTGAGATTGCCAAGAAAAGACTCAGACAGTCTAGCAAGAAAATTAGGCAACTTCCATAACTAAAAATGAGTTTTAAAACTACATTCAGAAACCACTGTACATGACTACAGAAATAATCTGCACCATCAGAATGCCAACTCTGTCATGAAACCATGGCTCACACTGATAAGCTTTTACCTGGAGCAGTAGAAGAGTGCTTTTAACCTTCCTTTTTCTAACCCCACAATTCATACTTAGCCCCTACTAAGTTCTTATTCAAAGAAAGTTTCCATGTCACCTTATGAGAGCTTTGCAAGGCTTTTCCATCATTTTCTGATGCTTTATCATAGAATTTTGGTGTATTTAGTCAACATTAATAAGGTAATTCCTGCAAATCAATCAGCCAAGAGGTGCGTAATGAAATAATGCCCAATTTTTAGTTGGAAAACAGAGGCCAAAATCCCTACAATATCTCCCCCAGCAATAGCTACTGAGCCAATGTTAAGGACTGAGAAAAGTGTCTAGATCCATAGGCTTCCAAGATGTGCAATTTGGCTATAGATCTTACTGTTGATGACTATTATGCTATCTGAGACAGTAATTTTTTTTTTTTTTTCTTTCCAGTATCCAGTAGTTTCTATGGAACCCAGTGGCACGAAATACACCCGCAGTACTGGACTAAGTTTCAAGTCTGGGAGTGGCTGCAGCACCTTCTTGATACGAACCAGCTGGATGCCAACTGCATACCTTTCCAGGAGTTTGATATCAACGGGGAACATCTGTGTAGCATGAGCCTGCAAGAATTCACTCAGGCAGCTGGGACAGCAGGACAACTGCTTTACAGCAACCTCCAGCACCTAAAATGGAATGGTAAATAGATATTAGAGATAGACACATGTACATTGGTCTGAATTCTGAGATCTTCAGAAGTCATTTACGTTCCCCAGAAGCCTGCCTGGTAGATTATATTTGCTATGTTTGCTATTCTGCTTATAGCTTATCTACTGTATTACTAAATTTCTTGGATATGACTTAAAGCAGAAATCTGAAGGATGAAGAGGAGAGGGAATGTTTCCCGCTCCAAAATCAGCCCTCTGGCTCAGGTGTAGAAGTTGCTGCTTGGAGCTAATAAATTTGATTCCTCTCTGCTCATTCTCATACCTCCTATCTGCCAATTGGCTTTCTTGCAGGTCAGTGTGGAAGTGACATGTACCAATCTCATAATGTCATTGTGAAGACAGAGCAAACAGGTGAGTAGCAGTTGGGTAAATTGTCTTTTGAAAAGGGGGGACCCCTCTTTCAAGGGAGACAAATCAAAGTGGCATTAAATAAAATGGAAAGTGTATCATGCAGAATACAAATGTCAGTCAGTGCCTACTTCTGAAGTTTCAGGTAATAGCTGCATGAGTGCATGTGGCCACTTTTCCTGGGAGACCTCTGCAGTATCAGCAGTCTACACTGATGTTCAGAGCTGGAATAGTCTGAGGTGCTCCATGGAGGCAGCTTTGCAGAGGACTTCCTTCTATGCTTCATTCAGCAGATTTCAAAACAACGTATTTTAACAATATGCTCCAGTAAAAAAAAAAAAGGAAGAAAGAAAGGAAGAAAAATTTTTTTGTTGTGAAGTGCTGTTAATGTTTGAAACATCAGGAAATTTCCAAAAAAAACAGCTTGGAAAGAAAACAAAACGTTACATTTTAAATTTTTCACAGGTTTCAACGAAACTGAAATTCAGGCAGTAGTTTGGTTTGATCAAATCTGCATTTTTGCTGTTGCAGTTCTTTTTCTGAGTGTGTTTACAGCTAGATCCCTTTCCTCCCAGGGCTTTGTTTAACTGAGAAAAGAACTTCAGCTTGATTCAATCGTCCTCTTCAGGCACAATTATTTCCCTTGTTCCTTTGCCAGATCACGCCTGTCCATATCCACACACTCTTTATCCCACTAGTCCCAGCCTCTTTGTATGTAGGTGTGCCCATGAGCCACATTTTGGTATCTGCTGGCAGAACAAATACAGATCTGTTGCATGTGGTGTCTCCACCAAATACTGTCAGCTTGTTTATCCACCTAACCTGCTGGAGCCCACCCTCTGCAGCCAGGAACGTTACTCACATTCTCCCTGCAGCAGGCAAGGATTGCAATCTGCAATCCACTGTGCCTGCATGGTATGGAGATGTGCATGAGGCAGCATTGCTACTTTCCATAGAGGTAACTCCAGTAATCCTTTAAGTCCTGATTTGTGAGATCCTGGCATAATATTATTTCCTCCTCCTACTAGAGATGAGGGCAAAGTACCTCAGCTGCACATCTTGGGAAGGACTGACTGATGGATGGTTCTCCTGGATGTGCTGGATCAGGAGTGGCTTGGTGGGGCTCTGGTGGTGCCAACCATGGCCAGTGGGAGTGGGTTAAGTTTCTGCATGTGGGGGAGCAGGAATTGTGGAGTAGGGCTGCTGGGAAAGCTACTCCTTGTAAGACAGCAGGGACAGGGCTGGTGGTTTTGAGGGGAAGCCCCGCTCACTCCAGCAAAAAACCACAGCTGCAAAGACATGGGTACTGAAAAAGGCCAAAATGGGAAGGTGAACACTGTCCCCATGTTCTGGCTGGGTAAGGTCTGTTTTCAGAGGCAGCATTAGGCAGATCAGGTGTCCAAGCAAGCAAAGGGTGTGTGCTATTGTAGGAACGCAAGCTCTGGGTGCCCAAACATGCAGCTATTAGTTAGCATGCCTGATAAATTCCTATGTCATAAGTGGTAACTTGGCCAAACATGATTATTTAGCTGTAACTCATTTTGGGGTTTTTGATTTCATTTATATGAACATGAAAAAAATTAGGTTTAACCTCAATTTGAACTGTATATCTCATCCCTTTTGACCTGGTTTCAAAGGAAAAAGAGATTTTTAAGGCTTCTGGCCTTAAAAGTGCACTGTGAAGGAAGTAATTTCCAGATCAGTGTATGGGTCATAAAGACAATACTTCTGTTCTGCCTATATTGATCCATATGACCAGAAGGTCACTAAAAATTATTTCTCTTTAATCATGAAGGTGATTTTTAGGTTAAGGATTGGGACTTAGTGTGCCTGGAATAAAATGGCCCTTCATCTAGGATTATGCTTTGATGTTTCTCACTATGTGCTTAAACATGAAGCTGTGTTTCAGAGAGGACTTTCGAGTTCTACCATTATAGAAATAAATACTCATCATAAGCATCCTTCTGTTTTACTGGATATTTAAGAACACTTTCATCTCTGTGGCTCCAATGCATTGTCATAATCATCAGGGGCTGAGAATTCAGGACTGGATTGGGTAGAATTAGAGTTGATCTGGCATAGAAACCCTCCAAGGCCAGGCATAAATGATATACTAGTCAGGAAAAGGAAGAGCATACTACATTATTTCTAAAAGTCAGTGGTTTGTGTAAATACATTTGCCTGAATATGCAAAACTCCATGCATAATTTGAGTGAGAGGAAATAATTTTGTACATAGCCCCTTCACTTCTTGGTTCCCTTGACAGCTTTTATTTTTTATTTATTATTATTATTATTATTATTATTTTTATCCTTAGCATTTTAAATTATTTCAGTGCTCAATATTTACCTCTGTGCTAAAAAAAAAATGCTCTTTTAATGATCCAGTTTTCCTTTTGGTCCTTCAGATCCGTCATTAATGGTGTCCTGGAAAGAAGAGAATTATCTTTATGACAGTGGCTATGGTAGCACAGTAGGTAACTAACATCACAATACTTCATGCATTCTGAGATGGCTTTATTGTTGTCTGAGGCTATTAGTTTAAACATCTTCTTTTTAATTCCCAGAGTTATTGGACAGTAAAACATTCTGTCGTGCTCAGATTTCCATGATGACACCTAGTCACCAATCTTCTGGTAAGAAACTTGTAATTATATTTTTAATTGTTTGTCACTTGTCCCAGAGCTACCGACATGTAATAGTCTCTGTGGTCTTCTGTTGTAGGATTGCATCTGAGCCTCCAGTAATTTTAAACTGAGCAAGGATGATTCTGACAGATTTATTAGCTGTCATTATTACAGTAGCTTTCTTTAAAGAAATGCTTCTGTCGTCTCTCTTGTCAAGACAAAGATGATCAAATAATCTGTAATCTCCACATATCTTTTAAAGTGACTGAGTCAAAGGGGTAAACATTAGTGTCAGGGAGACAAGCCATTCCAGCTACTGCGGTGCAGCCCATGGGATAAATGCGTGTGGCCTACCCTCGGCAGCAGCGGCCGAGCTTCCCGCAGAGCTGATTCATGCCGAGCAGTTCTGGGGCCAGGCTCGGGCTGCCCGGGCCAGGCTGCAGGGCCCACACCGAGCCCTGTGCCCCAGCGTGCCGGCACAGGGGCTGCCCCCTGCAGCCTCTCTCCGTGACATCGGGGCGTCACTGACTCCGCTCGTTCCGTGAGGCAATCTCAGCGCTCTGCCCGCTGAGGGGCAGCAGGCAGAGCGAGCCCGCCCGGCCGGAGCGCAGGCTGCGGGGAGGGCCCCGCGGGCCTGGCCCGGGGCTGGCCCAGCGCGGAGCTGGGAGAGAGCAAAGGAAAGGAGTAAAGGAAAGGAGTAAAGCAGAGATGGCAGGGCAGCCACAACGCGGGGAGGGAGAGGCGGGCTCTTTCTGGGAAGCCGTTCAGCCGAGGTCTGAGGGAGGAAGGACGAGAAAGGAGGATAAGGAAGGAGAGCTCGCTTTGTACGGGGACAGCCCTGTGCGTGTGGGCAGTGCCCCCAGTCCCTGTGCCTGCCATCCCCGGCTGCTCCAGCCTCCCCAGCTGGATTTGTGACATGCGGTTTAAACTAACGCACTCAGCCACGAATTCAAAAAATAAATGGAGAGAGAGAGAAAGCTTGACCAGAAGAAGAAAACCACCAAACCTTAGAAACCCCCAACCAACCACCCTGTTTTCTTTCCCCATCACCTCCACCCACTCTCAGAAGATGTCTACCAGGATTTCAGGGCTCTGTGGCAGGGCTGGGGACCTGTCCAGACCCTGGCACGGTGTGTTTATCTGCTGACTGCTTAAGCCTAGAGCTAGGGTGGCACGCCAAGGGCACAGCCTCCTGTAAAAACTAAATTTGTATATCCCGTAAAAAAATGGCTCATTCCTGAATCATATGCAAATAACGTGTAACCTTTTGTCAAAAGTTTTGCAAGACGGCTTTGTTGAAACTGCATCATAACTCTTCTCATCTGTCAGGCCCCAGCCTCCTAACATGGCATGTTTGAAACCAGTCTCCACGTAGGAGCTGTGGCAGAGCAGGAGGCTATTTACACAGCTGAAATCCAGAATAAATCACTGGCTAGGCAGAAGGCAGCTGAACTTCCAAGAATACATTTCCAGCTAAGTGGAGCATAACAAACATTTGCAAGCAAATTGTGGGATTTTAAAATGAGAAGGATTTATATGAGGGCAAATAAAGAGCTGGGTCCTGCAGTCGTTACCTGGAATTCCCACAGGCTTTTAATAACTTATGGGGAATCATAATCTGAGGAAAGGCAGTGATATAAGCCTCATTTTACTTCCCCCACTCCACACCCCCCTCCAAGCTGAGCGAGGTGCAGGCTAGTTCCTGCTCTTTGAGAGTGGGAAGGCAAAATGACTCAGAGCACGTTTGCTGCTTGGGGGTCAAGGGCAGTAATTTATCAGACTTAGAATAGCAGAGGTTAGGCCTAACCCCACGGTCTTGTTCAGTTTATGTTTCCAGTTATGTATGAATAAAGCAAGTGTGTGAATAACTTTGCATCTACCTTTTCACATGCAGCTATTGCAGTAGCTTGTGCAAATCTGACAAGTTTCTATGCAAATAAATATTTCCTGTGAGTCATTTTCCCATGCAAATGCCTGGTTTCCATGAAAAGTATGATAATTGTGCATTCATAGAAGCTGGGAAAACATGCGTGGGACCTTAAGCTTTGCTTTATGGGATTCAGGGACAAGGTATGCTGAAAAGCAAACACAGAAGGGGCTCCCTCTCAGGTCTATCCCACAGATTTTGCGAGACTTAGAGCAATCAGATGAAAGCTATTCATTAAGTACAAGAGCAGAGCCAGGCTGCCGTGGTTTGGAGGCGGGAGGGTTGAACGTGCAGACTGTGAGGTAGGTTACAGTCATGAACAGGCGGAACTTCTTTTTTTTTCATTTCTGAAGAAATGCTTGTGCCAGAAACCCTATTCCTCCTCTGGCTGGCTGCAGGTTATAAAGTACCATTGATGAGAAATGGCTTGTTCCTATGGCTCTGAGCCACAGAAAGATATATGCTTGTCCTGCTGCCAAAAACTCCTACCAGCGCAGCCCCTTTCCCCCACCCTGCCCCCCTAAACAACAGCGCTTTGCCAGTTCATTATGTTTTAGTCAAGTAGGTGTTCTGTGCATTGGTACCAGCACATACATTTCCCATTAGATCATCTCTTCAGAAACAAATAAGCCCCCAAAGATACGTGCTTCAGCAAAGACTAAGATAATGGGACAATTTAGGATTCCTTTTACAGATGCGATCATCCTATTTTTCTCTCTCTCACACACAACATGAGGTGAGCTATTTGTTAATCAAATTTAGCTTTCAAAAGCCAAATGTTTACCTCTGCATTCATTTTTTATTCATCAATGGTCTCTTTGAGAAGTGTGCTGATTAACATGTAGTACAGAAAACAAAACTCTCCCTCCTCACTTAGATTACCTTCCGAAAAGTGATTATCTTTAGAAGAGATATTTGTTCTTTTTTGTGGTTTTATTTCTTTCAACCTGCTAGTCAATGGAAAGCCTTTAATCAAATTTACAAATAGGCTTCATTTTCCTTCTCTGCAGACTCTTCAGACGCAAAAAAATCGCAAGATCATACCCCAAAGTCCCACACCAAGAAGCACAGTAAGTCAAAATTCATGCTTATAATGGTTGGTTAGTTCATTGAAGGAAAAGAAACAAATGAAAATCAGATCCTATTTGGGAGGGAAGAGGAAGCATTTTGAACACAAAACTCATTAAATCATTATTGTGATTGAATTCTGAAAGGATCTGACTGTCTAGTACTGCTTGTTTACATCATTTTTGGACTCAATATTGTTAAACTTTTCAAATTGTTTATATCAGTGAGGGCATGTGGGGAAGCAACCAGAAACCAGCTTCCTCTGCCCTGTTGAGCTGGGCTGGTGGAGCGGAGTAGAGGAATGACGAGGAAGACTTGGGATTAAATCAGGAGGGCCTGTGTGTGGGCACAGTCATGCTCGTGCCTGTGCCTGCCAGGTGCAGCACACACCACAGACCCTGCTCAGCATCTCCTTGCAGAACTTCTCATGTATGACATCACAAGCAAGCACCTGTGCCTCAGTCTTGCCACCTTCTTAGCCCCTGATATGACAGTCTTTCCCCTCCTCTCTACATCTGCCTACATCTTCTGCTAGTTTTTATTCAACCTGACTCTGAAGACAGGATACCACAATTGTGATTTCTGTACATAGTTCCATTAATGTACTTTAGAGAGATTTTTTAATGCTGAAAATATCCTATGTATGTCTTTTCCATTCTATTTAATTCCTTGATTATAATAGGAAAGCTTAGTATTGGTCTTTCGTGGTATTTGGGTTTGTGGTATTTGGGTTCATCCTGTTTCAATATGACCTCCAGATTATGTCCCTTCCTGACTCTTCTTATTCTTGTTCTGTCGCTTTGCCCCAACAGAACTCCTGAACTTTATATCTGTACACAGATACCTGGGTGCGGTTTTTTTGGGTTGTTGTTTTTTTTATTTTTTCTTTTTTTTTTGGTGTGTGTGTGTATAAAAAGTTGTTCACGAAAGGATTAGACAGAACTGGTCTGAAGAAAGACCTGTGAAGAACTGAGGTCTGTCAGCTTGTTCAGCTTGGAGAAGAGAAGGCTGAAGGTTGACACATCCCAGTCTCCAGCTTCCTCAGGGAGGGCAGTGGAGGGGGAGATGCTGATCTCCTCTGTCTAGTGACCAGTGATAGCACATGAGGAAATGGAGTGAAGGTGTGCCAGGAAAAGTTTAGACTGCTCAGTAGAGAAGGTTCTTCACCCAGAGAGTGGTCAGTCACTGGAACAGGCTCCCCAGGAAAGCAGTCACAGCACCAAGCTGGACAGAGTTCAAGCAGTGCCTGGACAATGCTCTTAGTCACGTGGTTTAGTTTTAGGATGTCCTGCAAGGACCAGGGAGTAAGACTTGATGATTTTTATATGTCCTTTCCAACTAAAGGTATTCTGTGATTCTAACATCTCAAGTCACAGACTGGGCATACAAAACAGGTCACATTGGCAATCTGGGCTAATCCCCTTTGTTTCCAGTTTCTTCAGTACTGCTTTATATCATGACCATAAGTTACTGATGTCCAGATAGGCAAGGTCCACCACAATTTAATGGATCCAGAAAACAATTATAATAATAAAGAGAAGCATTGGATTCATTGACTGAAATCTAATTCTACTTATTCTGCACTGTATACCATTTTCAGGTTACCTTCACATCTTTGATTAGCTTGTTTCCTTCTTAATTTGGTCTAATTACATGCTTTTGAAGTCAGACCAAAGGAGTGCTGTCTTTCTGGCTCACCTTGTCCCTGTGTTTGTTATTCCCCATTTGTAAACTACTTCATCTGACTTGATAGGTTTTTTTTTTGTTGTTGTTTTTTTTAACCTGGACTTTCTGGTGCTATCTTTATGGAAGCTAGGAGATGTATTTGTGCTTAAACTGAGAGGTCTACCTGTTGAACTTTTCTACACCATAGTCAAACTTTTTGGTTCCCTTTTTACATACAGTTTTGGCTGGCTACAGTTTTGTCACTGTCCTTCTATCTACTCTACACCTTCTTACTTAATCATTCATGCAGAATGGCAGTTCACCTCTCGTGCCTTCTGTCTGTCTTATAAATGCATGGAGGTTTGGTGCCTGCTTCATGTTAATCTCGGCTGTTTCATGTGCTACACAGTAATATCAGGTTACATGCTGTGCTGTAGACAGGGATCAGGAGAAATGGGCAAATGAGATGAGGGGAAGGCTTAAACATGTTCTCTTTAGGGCAGAAACAGTGCCAAAGGCAGAAGAAAGCAGTGGGTGGTTTGGACTCTGGTTGCTGGGGCTCCTACCTGCCTGCCACAGGGCTCAGACTGCCCGAGGCTGACACTTACCTGCAGTCTAAAGGCTGCCAGTGATTTTCAGTTTCTCTGAGGTGGGGGTCCTGTGTTCCAGAAACTATGGCCTGAGTGTTCATCCTCTGTAGATGGCATAAAAATTGCAAGCATGGCCCGGAGAACTCTTGAGACACTCCTTCCTGCCGTCTTTCCTTTTTCAGACCCTCGAGGAACTCATCTTTGGGAATTTATTCGAGATATTCTTCTCAATCCTGAGAAAAACCCAGGATTAATCAAGTGGGAAGACCGGTCAGAAGGTGTCTTCAGATTTTTAAAATCTGAAGCTGTGGCTCAGCTGTGGGGAAAGAAGAAAAACAACAGCAGCATGACTTATGAGAAACTCAGCCGGGCTATGAGGTGAGCTCGATGTCTCTGGGGAAGACTGTGGCACATACACAGACCAACTAGATGGAGAATTTGTCTGACTTTTAAAAATGACTTGCAAACAGCAGCAGTTGCTTTCTTTGACAGTCTCTCACATTAGTTTTGAGATTGTAGCATTATGTTCTTTCCTTCTGTTTCTGTAGATTATAGGATATATATCACAAAAATAATTGTGTAAATATATTTATATAAATTCTGTTTTTCTCCATCCAAACAACCAGTGTAGGAAGGGAACATGATTGCAGAAACCTGAGAATGTTTAAATTCCCCAGTAATGGCTGGAGACCTTGTTATTTCCAGCAGCATTCAGAAACTAGGCATACCCCACATCCATTGTCTTAAAATAGGTGTTAGGATTTTTTTTCCTCTTTGATTTAACATTTTGAGACTTTTTCTATAATCTCTGAAACTTCAAAATGTATTTTTAAAAGGGCGCTGAGGTTCTTTCCTGGTCTGATTTTCAAATCCTGGCTTATCTGGAAAAAAAACCCCAGTGAAATCTCATAAGAGTGTGTGATAAATCTAGCAATATGCTTTGACCTGAAATGCAGTGAAATTAAAACTCAGAAGCTAATTAATATAAAGGAAAAAGAAAACATCAATTTTTCCATCTCTGTCATTTAATTATAATGATCTAAGATATTATAAACGCATATCTCTCAATAGAAAATAAAGACTTTTCAAGCTAGCTAAGGGATTGTCTAGTTGGCAGGGGCCTTTTAGGACCATAGCTGAATTTACTCATATCTTTTACTGTTTTTATTTTAACAGATACTATTACAAAAGAGAAATCCTTGAGCGCGTGGATGGTCGGAGATTAGTATATAAATTTGGAAAGAATGCCCGTGGTTGGAGAGAAAATGAAAATTAAATATATCAAGAAATAACATTTAAAACACATGGATGTAAATATTCAAAGACTATTTTCTTAATATTTATGTACCAAACTGGGGTGAAAAAACAATTCTACTTCTGTCGGGAAGAAAGAACATTATCATTATTGGTGTTAAAATTATTTTATTTGAAGTATGTCCTGTATGGGGAAAAAATGTACACAGTTTTCTGTGATATAAGTTAACATTATAGAATTATGATTATTTTTCCCTTCTTGTGAAGTTTTCCTCTTTTTTTTTTTTTAAATCATACAGGCATAATGTGATTTATGAGTCATGTAAAGAAAGGGAAGGAGCTAGATATTAGGGCATTTAGGGAGTATGATAATCCACTTTGGAAGGCAACAAAAAGTGGAGGAAACAGTAAAGCATCTCTGAGCCAAGTAACCTTCTTCCATAGTCAGATGGTTTATAGCTTTCCTTGGCCAATACCACTTGTTCCTTCCCTCCTCTGATTTCTGAGTGTTTTAATACTTTGCTGGCTTTCAGCTGCTTTTCTTGAATTAGACAGTGGGTTCCTCTTCAGCTGGCTTATCTCAGCCACAAGAATGGTGGCTCTGCAAGGTGGCTGTCAGCATTTATTTGGAGAACCCATACTACCTCCACCACTGAGACCTTCTTTTGTGGGCTGACATTTAGGACCAGACCTTACCTGTGTAATACTCAGTGTCTTGCCTAACCTCCAAAGAGCATTCAGCTCACTTCAGGAGGAAAGCTGTTTTTTGTTAACTAATATCTTTGGGGTGAACTGCTGGAAGAGCATCAGTCTTGGGGACCAAAAACTGTTGAAGGAAGTCTGTTTTCTGACTGGGCAAAGATATTAAAGGCACTGGTTTCCCAGTAGGAATGTTAATAATCCTCTCACCCTCTTGCATTTCTAATTAAAGCTTTCAAATCTGTGCTATATGGAGCGATGAGGAGGTGGGCAAGCAGAACGTTTATTAATCCCTTGGCATGAGGAAACAGTCTCCCCAATTGCTTCAAGCTGTGTGGTCCTCCTGGAAGGTCAAGTCTCACTGGGACAGAAATTTTCAAAAAACCTTTAAGAAATGCAAAGCTAAACTGTGTGCAACATATTAGTTCCCTTTGCTTTCCTCCAGTCTAACTCTATACTGTAGTTGTATTTGTCAGTTGTGCTTGGGATTCTTAGTTGGAGGAAAAAACCTCATTGACATAAAGCCACTGAGATTTTAAGGACATTCAGATCTGCGTCAGTATTTAGGGTTCACCTCTAGCAGTGCTATGCAGACACTGGGTGTTCATTGGCAGCTTCCTTTCTCCAATTCACAGATGCCTTCTGCCACCACTGAGCATATGCAGAATGCAGGGAAATAAAAACTAGAGGAGGCAGCACTTCACCAGGTCACTGAGTACGTGAGATGTGGGAGTCGAGAAACAGGATTGTCTTGGTGATGTTAACAGAGGTGAAACCAACATCAGTTTCAAATCACTATTTCAGGGATGGGGAATTTGAAAAGCAATAACAGAGACTGAGAAGTCCACAATTAAAAAAAGAAAAAGAAAAAAAGGAAATTAAGAATATTAAATCCATCCAGTATCTATTTCCTGAGGCATCCCTTGGGTTTGAATCTATATTAGCTTGAAATGCAGCAAGATACAGCTGGAGGTTGCAGGATATTCCATTTTTGTTTGTCTTAAAAGGAAATAGAGATGAAACCAAGAGACAACAGAAGTATCAATATGAAGGGTATGAAAAGTGCTTAGCAACTATTTGTAGGCAAACATGAGAGCCTAACTTGTTATCTACACATGTAGGGCATGTTAAACAATAACACCACCTCCTACATTGTGTATGCCAGAGCTGTCACCATCAATTACCCATACATGACAATTTTTACTTTTCATAACCTGGGTGGAGAAAGCTTCATCTTATTTACAAATCAAATAATAAGCCTGTGTACTTCAAAGCATTTTTTTTCTCTCAGTCTATCTCTCTTTGTTTTTTTTTTTTTTTTACTGTCTGTGTTAGCCTTGCTTGCTTTTGTGCAACTCAATAATTTCCTTTTTTAGCTGAATTTGCTACATTTCACTTCCTTTCCCATTATTTTGTAGTTCATATAACAAAAATCAGACAACCAGACGAGAAGAGCACTTTCACTTTGCTCCTAAGACCATTTCTTCCCTTTACCTGATGGTTATTTGTAGCCCTTTGCTCTGTGCTCTTCACTCCACCTCCACACCTTGGGTGAAAATCTGAGATCAGTGGTACCATCAGAAATCTGCAATGTAGCTGTACCTTATCTCAGGTTAACATATATCTTATAGCAATGGATTGTAATACTTCATGAATTTGCTTTCTACCTGACCTCTCACAAAATTTCTTGGGAGATAAAATGAACCTGTGATTTATGTGTGTCACCGTTTGGTTGCTGAGCAGCAGCTAAACCTGCTTTTAAAGGTTTTGAAAGATAAAACTGTACTTAGAAGCAAACTGTATAAATTGAGAGAGTGGTTTACGTTGGGGTGCAGTATAAATGGTCTTCCACTGTCACATCTTTTGGCACGTGGAGATCTGCAAGTTTCTGTTTCCACCCTGCAGAACTTTGCAGTTTAGTAGGTACTTGCCATTCAGCATTACAATAGCACAAAGTTGGAATAGAAGCTAGCCAACATTTATTCTGTTTTACAAATATATTAACCTTTGCCTAAGACAAACACAAAGGACTGTTTAAAACTACGGTTCTTGCCAAGGACAGATGCAACCAACCAAAGAGAGTCTTTTTACCAGACCTAAGCAAACGGAGAAAATGAAGAGATTAATTTTTATGTAAATTGCTATTTAAACAAAAAGCATTTCTGATTGCTCTTTTATTTTGTATTTCAGAGGCTGAGCAATCATATTTTTAGATGTATCCTTTAAGTTAGCAGCTGCTGAACTGGTAGCACCATGTGTATAGATTTTTATTGTACCATAATTTTTCATATGTATAAAGCTCTAGATAGGAAAGTATATTGTATTTATACAGTTACATGCAAATCACAATGTCAAAGGGTTGGCATGAGCACTCTCAATATTTTCTGCACAGAATTAGAGCAACTTGCTCTAAAAACATCCTGAGAAACTGTATGTAGGCTGTTGAACTACATAGACATTAAAATGTTTAGTTACATTTTCATCTTTCTTTCTGTAGCACATTGCATAATTCCTGCTTGCTTCTCACAGCATCGTCTTCAATGTCTATGTGTGGAAACCAATCCAAGTTAGATATTTCACTATTGCCACTGTAAATCTCAGCATGGAGACAATGTATTCACAAAATGGTTCTGAAGACTGCTTCTATTTTTGTGAATATGATATAAATTCAAATAAAACACTCATGAAAGAAATCATTTGATCAATGTTTATCTTCCCTTTTTTATATCTTATGATTGGAAGTGACTAATGTGAATTCTTTCAGTACTGAAGAATATTTCAATTATGCTTTCAGCAATTAATACAGCAAAGGACTGCTATAACTACAACAAAATCCAAAAGCTTAAATTAACTAATATGTTGAATACCTGATCTATTGTGAAGATACTGGGTTTCCAAACCTGTTTTATGTCTCACAGGCCTCACTGAAATAATGGATTATGTCAACACAGCTAGATTGCCTTTCTTGTTTGGCTGCTAAACTTAACAAAGGCCTTACTTCAGCACTGATTTAACTTCAAGGTATTTTGAAGTGTGTGCAAGGGCTAGGCTGATTAAGGATGCCATTACTCACACTGAGCGTTTCCTTTACTGAATCAAAGCAGCTAAAACAATGAAATCCTGTCCTTCATGTTGTTTTTCCATCTAAGTGATGGCTTCAAAAGGGGATTTCTCTGATTTACTCTGCAGCTTGAGGTAAAAAAGTGAAAACACCTACAATTAAAAGCAAGCCAAGGCAGACTCCTGGGGCATTTGCAGTCTGGGGGCTGTGGCTGTGCCAGCTGGGTGTGAGGGTGCCCTGTGTGGCTTGTGAGGGCCACCCTGTAGCCCCCGTGGTGCTCTGCTGGGTGTCCCAGGCTGGCAGCACAAGGTGGTGCAAAGCAGCCAGTCTGACACGGAGAGCTGAGCCTGCTGCTGTGCCAGCACATCTGGAGCTGGGCTGGAATCTCAGGCAGGAGCTTCACTGCAACAAGTCACACCATCACACTCTATAATCTGCAAATGTGCATAATTTTAAGCAAGTGAGTGGTTCCCCCGCCTTTGAAATGATGCAGTTGGGTGTTTGAGGATGGTGGCTCTGGAAGTGTTCAGTTGGTGTTGAGTCAGCCTGTATTTGAACCTGTAATTTCAAAGGGGCTCCAATATTAAGTCCACATAAATAGGAGAATGGGTTTGAATTTTGAATACGGGTACAAACCCCATGTTTGGCATGCAAAATCAGTGTCCCAAAAGAGTAGTCACAGTTTGAGAACTTGGGAGTCCCAAACTAGGTTTCAAAAGGAGCTAGAACTAGATTTCAGGCAAGTTCAGACTGAGATTTAAATAGGCACAGCTGATTTTCTAGTGAATGACTGGGGCCTTGTTTCAAGCAATATGAGGCCAATATTTGAGACAAACACAGATAAGAATATTGTTTGGAAACATGCAAATAAGTGCACACTTAATAACCATTCCTCTCCCCACCTCCCCCCCAAAAAACCCCCAAAACCCAAAACAAACAAACAACAAAAACAAGCCAAAGAACCCAAACAAACCAAAACTCTTCTTTGGTTGTCACTTAAAATTGAGGAAAACTTCAGCTTTCAGCTTCAGTGTAAGGCCACATGAAAAAAAAATTCAAGGCAAAATTCAGTTTACAAATCCTATGTTAATTGAGAATAAATAAGAGGAGTGCTGTAAACAGAGTCTGCCTATATATTAACATGATACAAATTTGGTTGCATGTCTACATCAAGGACAAGTGAGAATTGCTTCAGGTAAAAATCTGGTACTAGCAAAAAAAAAAAAGAAAGGTGATTAAGAGTTACCAATACTAATAGCTTCCAATAAATGGGTTAGTTACAATTATTTGAAAGATAGGTTATCTATCTGGATTTTCAGTATTTGCTCCCTTGCCAATGAAGCTTTGCACAATGCAGTCTAAGTTCTAAATTTTGTGCAAGCCAAGAATTTTCTCCAACAACCACACTTTCCCCAGATATTTAGCTCCTTCAGTCACCTGAGTGTTGTAGAAAATAATAGGGAAAGAAACAAAGGAGGAGGAAGAGACTGAGTTGATGACCAGGTTTTAATGTACGAAAAGTTCTGTGTGGAAATACAAAGCCTGTGTGTGCAAAAAAATTTAATAACATCCAAGTCAGTCTATTTATAGTCTTTCCATCAGAGGCTGGCTGCAAAAATTAAACATAAATTAGTGTTTACAAGTTTAATTATAACTTTTAGAAGAACAAGAAATTATAGCAATATTCCTGTGTGTACTGCATCATCTTGTGTGCCTAAAAAAAAATTTAATTATGAAAAATGACTGAAGCTTTATTTCTGCTGCAGAATTTCTCCCCCCTGTATTCAGTATGGTGTGATACCCTCTTTGCTTCCATCTTGGTTTGAAATTCAACAGTAAGATTCAGTCTCAACATGAATGAAGAAGGAGATGGTTGATCTGTATTGTTGTAGCAGGTATTTCAAAGTAAATAGGCAAATTGTTGCTGCTTCTTCCTAAATTTTTGGTTCCTTATTTAGCATTTATACTGTCCCTGGGAACAAGATGAGAAGTTGGGTATAAATACCAGTATCAGTGACACATCTTGTGAATTTTGCAGAGGAGCCTCCCCGTCTCCCTGTAGGAGTGGTGAAGAGACCTTCAGAACATGAAGATTGTGAAAGCCTCCTTCTCATACCTGAGTATGTTGAGAGGCTGGATACAACACCTTAAAAACTGCTTTCTAAAGCTCCTGCCTGTGTTTTGAAAGCTTTGGACAATAATGCAGCCTTCAGCATTGTGTGGCAAGGGGATTATTGTACTTCACAGCTCACTAGGGAACGGTGTGGGCTGAAGACTTTTAAGAATGCATCCCAAATGCTTTTGTGAGTGCTGCAGAAAGGTCAGAGGATTACTGGCTCTGCTGAAGTTCCTGGAGGTGATGCTCCCATGAGGATGCTAAGACACAGCTGCCAGCTGGAGATACTGAAGTGGTCTGGGAGAGGAGACTGTCCCTTCAAGCCTTGCTAGTTTTGCTCTCTGTTTGTCAGCTTCTGTCTCCAGTTTTTTCTCACATCCCCTTTTCCCAAGGGGTGTGATTGTAACATCACTGGCTGTAACTGTGGAAACTGCTCTTTCCCTGGAAGGGGGTGTAAAGTGTTTGTCTTCTGAGTCGGCTTCCATGGGCTAGGACCAAAACCTTTGGCTCTAGTTCACATCTTTATTGGCTCTTAATTTGGCAGGGGAAATTCAGAAGCCAACCCAAAACTGTAACCAGGGGCTGTCTTAGGGAGTCACTGAAGTTTGGAGAGGATGGAGGCTCACACCACAGGTCTGATCTTGCCCAGCCTCCTGTGGACTAAGGTGCTTCTCAGTACAGTCATGCCATGAAGCCTGTGCCCAAACACTGACAGGAGAAGCAACATGCTCCACCAAATACACACAGGCTGGAATCTTAAGCTGTCTAAGATCCCTGTGTTTTCAAAGAAGGCTTAAATAGACGACAATTAATTAAAAAAAAAAGGAGAGATCACGTTGAATTTCATCCTGCTCATAGCAGATAGAATCATAATGTCTCAGGTAATTAGCTTTGCCTGAGATGATGATCACTCATTTTAGGAGTATATAAAATCTGTGAGTTGTGATGTGAGGCAACCTGCAACTCTCCATGCATCCTTCTAGAATTCGCTCTGTACTCCTGTATCTCTCTCTGAATCGTACCTCCTCTCCTGGGGAAAGGCTCACCAGAGCTTATCAGATTCAATTACTGCTGTTTCATATCAATGTTCTCATGTGAAATCAGAATACAAATAAGCCAAGACTACCTCCATATCCCCAAACAATTACAAATGTCGATGATTCACCAGTTATTCATGCCAAACCAATATTTTTCAGTATTTTATAGTTCATGAGTGAAACATTTCAGCATGTTCAGACTGAAATCACTGGCATGCCAGGAGGCATTTCATGGAGAAGGGCACTCTGCAGGGACACATGGTGTACCCAGCAGCTGTCATGCAACCACATTTGTCTTATGGACACTTTTTACTTTTCTAGTAGGTTTGGAGGTGAAGGGTTAATAAAAGTTATATTTACTTTCAAGAAAGTTTAGAGTTAGATGACAAAGCTAATCCAGTTTTTTACTTGCTACCACTGTAAGACACACATGCTTTGCCCTCCTACGTTCCCAGACTTTTCATCTGATGTAATTTTTAAATACACATACAATGAAAAATTATGTGGTGGTGGTAAAACATATTTTTCTTTTTCTTTCTTTTTTTTTTTTTTCTGGTGTGTAGAAAGAATTTAATTCGCTATGCATGGATAACCCATTTGTTTATACTCAGGTTAAGAACAAAGCCAGCTAATAAGCTTTGCTGTCACCTTAAATAAATGGTTTCACAAGATAATAACTCCATGCAGCTACGCCCAAGGGTCATCAGCATTTTTAAAGACTCTTTATGTTTCAGAAAAAGAAGTCATACTGTAAAAGCCAACAACATTGTGGGAGAGCTATTAAAAATGCTGTTTTGCTTGGATATCAAGGTTAAGAGTTCCTGAAGACCTGTGGCCCACAGAGGCTTTGAGCAGATCCCCCCACCCCAAAAAGGGTGTATACCAGCAAGGTTTTCCTCAGCTGGGAGGAAGGCAAGGCTGGAAACTGAGCCTTATCACAAGCATATGTCCCAGCTCAGCCACAATGTGAAACAGCTTGAGCTTGATTGCAGATAACAGGCATAGCCTGTTTAAGCTGCCTTGAAATCCTGCTGAAAGGGTAGCTCTGGCTCCCTTGGCTTGTTTCTCTGTGCCTGTTTGTTGCCTTATGTTTGTACCAGCACTGCCACATCCAGAAGTTATTCTGAAATGAAAAAGGGTAAGTCTTTTTGTTAGATCTCCATATGCTGAGGCCACAGCATCAGCAGTCCCAACTCAAGGGAGCAATTGGAAACCTGCAGTCAGAGGAACAGGAGTGGGAGATGACTTCCTACCCCTTTAGCAACTCTTTCAGTTATATCAGTCTAAGCTAATTTGTGAAACCTCAGGTGATTACCTGCTTCATGGAGAAGCCTCCTGTGCATGTGTGTGAGAACCTAGGATGTGTATAAATATATAAATTAGCAACACCTTTCTTTAATTTTGTATGTTAATGAAATAATTTTATGTTATACATTCGTGATCATGTTTCTCTGGCCTTAAGAATGTTTCTGTATGCTTAGCAAAGCACAAATTTCCAGGGACCACTGAGATTGGGACATGAAATTCTCTTAACACAAAATGTGGCAGTCCAGGGGTATTGCAAACTCTTCTGCCAAACAACACAGCTGAGTTTTCTGGAGAGTCAGTTACTCAAAACAAACAAACAAACAGGGTGTTTGCTGGAGAAAGATACCTCCTCCTAGTGAGTGTCCTCACAGGATGGTGAGGAGGTCACATGAGTCACAGGAATCTCTGAAACTCTGGCATCTATGCCTGGGGAGTAAGGGAACAATGGGGATGAAAACTGCTGATAAATGGGGTTGGGAGGTTGGTGTTTTTTAGTTGTATCACCAAGATATAATGGTGGAATATAATTTTAAAAAGGAGAAACTGCAAAGATGAATTTTGGGAATAACTTCTTGACTGCAACTTGTCCTTCTGATGGGCTGGTTGAGTAACTGGAGGTGCTTGGTCTGCAGAGCTGCTTTGTGCTCACTATGCTGCAGTGCACAATCAGAATTAAAAACTATTATAACTGTTGTGAGTGAAATTGCAGGGTGATGCATCAAGTCCTTTTGAACTCTGGATGCTGCATTTGCCTATTAATATCTGAGAACAATTACCTCATCTCTCCTAAGGGAAGTGGCTGAGGCCCCATCACTGAGCACCAGTAGGGCCTGATTTTCAGAGGCAGTGAGCAATCTCCTATCCCATGAAAAACCAAGATGGAAAATAAACTGCAGATAACTATCTGATGCCAGCAGAGGGATAGGATAGCTGTGACCTGTTATGTATTTTTTCAGTTTCAAACTTTTGGGATTGTGCTATTTGTGTTCACCTGATATGCTAGTAAACATAATTTTTTTAAGTACTCTGTAAAAACCCACAGGGCTCAGTTCCTCTGCCAGTTCCCACACCTTCTTTCCTCAGCCCACTGAAAATGCTTGGTTGAAAAAAAAAAAACAACCTAAGAAACCACAAGTGGAATGGATCATCACACCCCTGCAAAGGCTTGGTTGCAGACAATTAATTTATTTTGGTAGATTATTCCCAGGGCTTACACATCTGCCCAAAGGAGAGAAGCAGAAAAATGCATCTCCTACCTAATGCTGAGCAGCAACTACACATTTGGGTTTGGGTGTGGTGTCCAGGCCAGACATCTGTTCTGCACACATGAGCATGGGCACAGAGGTGATGTGGAGACAAAGCAATGCTTCTCTGCCTCTGGTGATGCACAAGGGGAGATGGGAGCTGCCCTGTGAGGTATAGATGCTGCTGCTTCCTTCCAGGAAAAGTTAGGAAAGAAAATAGGACTCTGAGTAAGTTTATGGGCTTATTTGAAGCAAGACAGCTACAAGTATCCTGTTATACCCTACTTGAGGTACTAAGAGGTCTGTGGTCCAAATATTTGGGTAGCAGAAGGTAGATCTCTTTATAGCTGGGGAGGCCAAGATACTGCAGTAACAGTGCCCATCCTCCCTTTCCTGCTGTGTCCTGGAGAAAAGGCAGGTGCATGCACTGCAGTGGAAAGGGATAGCATTGAGAGAGTTTGGGTTTTATTATCTTGAGATGTTCTGGAGTATGTTGTCTTTTATCTACCAAATGCAATAAAGCAGAAATCCTAGCTATGACCTGGATCATTACCTGCATGTGGAAATGTGCCCATGACCTATGTGTCTCATATGTGTTCATACATGACTGGGTTCCCAGAGGAATTGTCCTCTATATGGGGTCCAAACTTGCCAATCACTTCACATTTTCTAGCTGGCAAAGTCTGATTTTTTTCCCCTCTGGCTATTGTTTTGAGATAATGGAGTTGGAGGCTACATTCTTCTTTCCTTTAGTGTAATTGTAAATGTGTTTCTCCTAAATTCTGCTTTGATAAACAGGGTGGTGTGCTCATACCTCTGTGAAGTGCTGTGTGCTTATGTATTAAGGGACTTTTTTGGGGGCACAGGAATATAAAAAGACCTAGTTTGGTTTCAGTAACTTGGGGGGGGATCTTATAGTGGATGATGTCAACCATTTCAGACAGACACTCTGCAGTTCATCACTGTGCCACGTTGTATTCAGATACAAATCTTTCTCAGTGCTTCAGGTGATTGCAGCTGGCTTATGACAAATGTGTGTGTGGGAGATGCAGCTGCAACACCTATTCTCACTGAATTGGTTCTGGACTGTGATATGTTTGAAAAGACAATTTCTGCAATGCCTTTTGCTTTATTATACAGCTTTATTTTCTGCTCTAATGAGGGGAAAGCAATAGTTTGCCACGGGGACCCAGTATAACCCACAGATGAGACAGCTCGGGTAATGGTCTCTGGAGTTTTTTGCTCATACATTTTTAACTCTACTTTGGGCCTGTCAGTTTTATTTCACCATGTAGAAACTATAACCTAGGTGCTGAGCGTGGTATGAAAGTAGAAAATTTCTGCTAGTATGTTTTGATTGATGCATGTCTTAGGGAAAAAAACAGGAAAGAAATGCTAGGTTCTTAAATTAATCACAATGTTTTTCGTGTTGGGTTGGTTTTATGCTTATTTTTTATTCAGAAGGCATGTTGTAAGTAAATAAAAGCAGCCATGACTTATAACTTCTAAAATTTTAACATACTATTTTAAAAAAAAAACTTGAAACTTTTTTAAAATATACTACAATATAAAAAAAGTTATTTTTTATTTTGGAATAGATATTTTATTTTTCCTTTTTTTCTCTGTACCCATCTGACTAGTGAGAACCTTTTGAAACTTTCCAACTGGGAATTTGGTTGGACTTCTGATCAGCATGCCAACACAAATTAAGATCAGAAAAAAAGAAATGGCACCTCAGAATGGAGTGCTAAAATAATATGAACTGAAAGTTTCACACCAGCAGGTCTTTCCAAAATCTATCCAAATGGTTTAGGAAGGTGTTTAAAGCAATCATTGAATGGTTAACAGTGTGTTCAAAAAAGAAAATCAGAGCTATGGTAAACAGAAAAAGGTGAATACAGAAACTGTACTGTAAAAGGGGATGGTGAGGAGATGAGGACCAAGTCAAATGTAGGTCAGAAAGTGTACCTTCAGCTTCTCCAAAATTGCTACCCATACGCTATGTGCAAAACACGTGTAAAGCCACAATGGATTTCCAAGCACAATCCCAGCCACTTTTATACAGTGTAAGCGTGACAGGCTGACATTTCTTTACAAACAGGAGAGAGAACATGCCAGGCTTACTGTGCTAGGCTTTTGACTGCTTCATAGATTCTTTCATAAACAAAGTATGGAAAAAGGATCCTAATGAAATTACTCTAAACTGTGCTCAAACTAGTTGCAAAACTGTACTCCAGGAGTGGTTATTAGTGATTCACTGTCAAACCAAGTTGAATTAAATGTGACTCCACTGTGATCTTTCATGGGCCAAGTACTAGTCAATATTTTCATTAATGAATTTGCTTATGAAAAAACAGAGTCAGTTTGCTGAGTTTGTAGGTCATACCAGCCAGCCCTTTGAAGGAAAGGATGAAAATTCAGAATAATGATGATACACTAGAGAAGTGATAAGTACATAAGTGAAAGGCCATTCCAGACAAGCAAAAGCAAGGGCAATGGCTCAATATGTTGCACAAATATGCAGGTTGCACAAATATGAGGTGGTAAATGACTTATTGGATGGTTGTTTTGTAAAGAGAAGGAATGCAGTGTTGCAGTGGATCACCAGTTCTAAACAAGTTGGCAGTGCCATGCTGCCGTGAGAAAATAGACGAGAACATATAAATAGGTGTGACAGCTGTGAGATAACAACACTGCCCTTCCAGCCCGCTCAGCAGAAGTGGGACTAGCTTTAGACACAGCAACATGTTCAGCTTTGGACACTGTGCTTCTTTTAAAATTAATAAAATTAAAAAACAAATAAAATCAGTTCCCTGGTACTGCAGCAAGGAGGACTAAAGAGCTAATAAATATATTTTATGAAGGAAGTTTAGAAAAACAGGGTTATTTTACAGAAGGATGGTAGAAGTCTTCAAACATGTAAAGAATTGTGAGAAAAAATCTCTCTCCATTACTATTGAGACAAAATGAGAAATAACAAGCTGAAACTATAATGGATGAAATTTGGGTTACATGTATGCAAGAGATTTGTGATGGTGTGGATAGGAATCACAACAGCAGACATTTGTAAGAACAAGTTAGATCAACATCTTAGGGAATTAAATAAATGCAGATGATCTTTCTTTTGGGTGAGGGATCAACTGGCATCATCTTAGATCTTTTCCATCTTGACATTTTCTGACTCTGCAGTAGGTCTTCATGAATTATGTAAACATTTATGAAACACAAAAGTTTCCATTAAAAGGATTTTTTTCAAAATCTTCTGACCAAACTACATGCATTGACAGTTCATAAAGTTTGCTTTTGTTAGGATTTCACTGTTGTATTTGGTCACTTTTTTCCTATATTTTGCAAGAAATTACAGGCATTTCTTGGACAGAAGAGTAGCATGTGGACAAACGTTTTAAATTCAAATATGTGCAGTATTCAAGCTGGCTGCAGACGTCAAGTGGGAGAGCAGCTCACAATGACCTTCTGAGTCATGTTTGAGCCTCACCTTTCTAACCCACTAGGTGATTGTTTATTATGTACTTTTTCCCTGAAGGTGAGTGATAATGAAAGTTCAAATGTTAAAAGAAATTGAGAGGTTGTTGTTCTCATTAGATTATGGGGAGCATTAACCTAGGTTGGTCTATACTGCTACACTGGCAGCATCATGTGCTGCAGATAACTGCCCTCCTGTCTACAAAAAGATACAACAAAAAATTTCCTGTATGCTTATAACACAATTTCATCACCCATCCTGGTGCAGTATCCTAAAATACCTTTCAATCCTGTCTTCAAAATACTTTTATCAGAATAAGTACAGTAATCCTCACACCATTTATATACACAAAAGAATGCCAGTTCTAGTTGGTGTTTTTGAGATGCTTATATACATGCCTGTGTAGACTTGAGCTGAATCAACTTCCTGAATGCCATATGAATAGATCCTGAATGCAAATGCATCTGCCAGTTACAAGCAGCTGCCCTGCACTGGGATTGTCCTTTCCTTTAATTTAGCTGCCATGAAGCACTCTCATTTCTAGTGAAATGCTTTTGCTGAAAGTGTAGAAAAAAGGTTTAATAAGTTTTGCTTGTTAGAAAAAATTAAATTCTTAACCTTAAAAAATGAAAGGTAATATAAACAATTCTGGTTTGACAGAAAAGATCATCCATCCAGTTAATCAGCCTGCCTAGTTGGCTTTTGTTTCATGAAAATGAAGCTTTTAGCCAATCTCATTCTTCTTGTTGACCAGTGGTAGTCATCCAGTTAAAGGTGAATATGTGGAATCTGTTTCAAAAGAAAGAGAACAAGATAAAGGAGCTTGTTCTATTTTTTTTTATTCACGTGTAGATCAACTCTTTTTCAACAGTTTTGTTCTCTGATTTCATTCTCCAGTTTTAGTCTTCAGTTGAGTTCTCAGCTAAATAGAAAAGCTGAAAAATCTTACCCTTGAACTTCCATATCACTATCAACAAAGCAACAAGGAAAGGAGATCTAGCCATCCAAAATGCAGCTGGTGGAAAAAAAATGCATTAGTGTTGATCTCCTAAGCAGAGTGATACTTGCTCTGTAGTAAGGTAGTAGCAAAGGGCTGGCTGCAGCCTACTAAGATCAATTATCTGAGAATTGTCTGTAGTGAATGAACAATTTTTGTGTTTGCATGTGGATTTGGGACATGCAGGATGTGCAGTGCCTGTGTTGGGAGAGTCAGCAGACCAACATTGCAGGTCAGCAGCACGCTCTGCACAACACTGCAGGAAGAGTAAAAATCCTATGCAAAGAAAGAGCAAGCCTATGCTGGCTGTGGTGTCAGATGAGATCAGGTTGTAGCAACAGCAGATAAGTTCTAATGACTAATTTACTTAGCACTACTAAGTTAATTCTATTACCTAGAACAAGGCTCTCTCTACCTTGGCGTTTGGAGAATTCCAGCGCAGAATCAAAAGACAGACGATGACCCAAGAGTTAACAGGAGGGAAACATCTTACTGCACTTGCCAGAACACAGCAAAATGGATTTGGCACTTGGTGCTGGCATCCTCAGGTACGTGAAATGATGTCGGGCTTGGATAGATCAGGAAGCAAGGACTGGGTCTCTCTTATCTTCTGAGGATAACTTGCTCTCTTCCTGATGCCTAATAGGACCTGGGATATGCCTAATCAGACCAAACAAAAGATGTAGAGATTAAACTGCACCATTGGTATGCACTGGTGAGATGACTGGAGAAGATCTCTCACATGCAACAGCTTCATTTCCATGCTTAAATGATTTACTTCTTTATTAAGTCCACTTGAATCAGCATTTCATCCCAGGAAATTAAATGTATGTGAAAGAAGAGTTGGCATCTTGACCACAAGCTATGCTATAGGTGTGGATTTAAATACACAAGCCTGTAGAGTTACATATTACTAATGATGGAAATAGAGCAGAAATTAATTTGCATATGCTCACTCTTGGGGAAAAAAAAAGTTACAGAAATTCTAAAAGGTCAGTGAAAAGTAAAATATAAAAGAAAGCAGAGCCATCATAAATATATAATTTCTCAAAGAACTGCTGTTTCACTTCATGGGTAGACTGTGGATTTCAGCAATGTAGGGAAGGTGGCAGAATGATCTGCTTATAGTTATGATACTCACAGCTTTAAGATTCTCTGAATGTTTTCATCATTCTGGGAAAAAAATCTATAGCTTGTGAATAACTCTGTCCTCCCCTGCTTGAGACCAATAGCAATCATGATATTTTGACATGAAATGTTTTATTTCCAGAAACTGCTAAGGTAAAATTTTGCTTATGATCCTCTGTAGATTTTATTGTCATTTTAAAATCAGCTCCTGCCTCACCCCTTCTCAACTGCAGGATATAGGAGGAGGGCTGGAGAGATGGTGCTGGGGATGGCAGTCCTGTTAGGCACCAGCTTTCTGCTCCAGGGATGATGGTCCTGCATGGGCACCATCCAGCAAGAGATTTTAGTCATTTTTAACATGAGTTGTGAATAGGAGTTGACTGCTGCAGATGAAAGATTCCATATCCCAGTTACTCACTGCTCAGTTACCCAACACACCCCCAAGGTTTTAAATTTCTAGTGAAAACACACTTTGATCTTGATTCTCTGGAAAGAGGGCAATTTGTTAACCATGAATCAATAGGATTGCCTCTTGCCATACCAAATAGTTCAGCTGTGTTTTGAGAGCTTTGTAAAAATCACTGTGGCACAGAAAATGGGAACCTTTCTCACTCAGAGTTTTCTCTATTATTTACAGAATCTAGGATGTGATACAACTTTTCAGTCTGGATTTCAGTTGAATTTGTCAGTGAAATAAAGATGTCAGGAAAAATAAAAATTGAGAGGCATTCTAAGTTGGTTATGGGAGAAATCTTCACAAACAGCTATTTGCATTCATATGAAGTATTTTAGATTAACATTTATTTAATTATTAGCTGATAACAGATTTACTTTGTTGCTGTAAAGTGAAGTTGTAGAGGCACATGGAGAATCAGTCATCACAACTGATGGAGAAACATGAAACCCTTCCCAGAAGCTGACAAGAAGGGGAGCACAGAGATGCCAGGCAATGCACTGGATACTCAAAGCAAAAAACATCTCTGAACTGGACTTGTTGGTAACTGAGCACCTCACAACCATCATCACAGCACCCATCACATAGCTGAGGCTGGCCTGGGAAGAGCAGCACATTTTTCTGAGGGCAGATCTGCACATTGGCACAGGGGAGAGCAGGGGCTGTCCCAGGCCACACAGGCAGCACCAGGATGAGAACATTCCTGTGGCTTGTTTCTGTTAATCCAATACATTTCTGTTCATCGTATAGAAGAATATAGTCTAAACAAAAACCTGGCAGATAGGTGAAATTTTTGAGGTAGTTGAAGCAGTGGAAGAATTTTATAAATAAACATCAGTGATCAAGTGTTTGAGAGATTTTTCCCAAGAAAATACCAGCAAACTTTTTAAAGGCTTGGAGGAAAGATTTGGGAAAGCAAGTGCAGGTCACTGTGGAGCTGCCCAGGAATAACACAAGTGTCTCTGGGCCTTTCCAATGCCTCTGAACAATGTCCCAGCAGTGGGTCAGTGCCTGGCAGAGGCTGGGCACTTGCTGGTCCCAAGACAGAGTCCCTGTGGGTCACACAAGCTTGTCCCTCTCCCCCAGTGCTTGCTCAGCAGTGCTGTGGTTGTTTTGGATCAGGTAGCCAAAAGTAGCTGCAGATTTTTCCTGCAGTGACTTTGTTTCCCTTGGTTTTCAGGCTGTAGTCACACCCAGAGGTGACAGGGCACAGCTTTGGGCAGAAGGCAGAGCTGATGGCTTTCTCTCTCAGTCCCCTGTGTTCTGACCCAGCACTTCCATGTGAGCTGCAAAATGCTTGGCTTCTCTACTGGTGGCATAATGCAATGGTTACCTTGAAATGTGGTTGCTAAGCCAAGTGCCTGAGAGACAAAGCTTTGTGCCTTGCTAAGTGTCCCCTCCAGTTTCTGTACATAAGAAATAATATTTTTTTTTATATCTGACATTTTCTTGTCTATATTGCATGTAAAGATGCTAGAGCAAACTTGAAGTTGCAAAAGGAGGCAGTTTATCTGATTGTATTTGTTTTCCTTTGCTGTTCTTTAAAAAATAATTAGATGTGATTAGTAATATTTGCTGTAGCCTGGCAATACATATAGCGGTAACAGATGAGATTCAATCTCAGGTGAAACCATCATCCCCAGCTAATGTGTGTGGGAGAGGCATGCAGACAAGATTTTCAGCCCATTTATTTAGTTATGTAATGGCCTTTTAAACATTTTCCATTTATGGTCCCTATTCAGTTTACTGTAAGTTACAGTGGCTTCATGTCAATCCAAGCCATAACATACACCAGCCAGCCCAGCCATAAATCAGAGCAGCCTATGGTCTCTGTGCATTTCTTCTTGAATGAAAAGATGTCCATTCCCAGCCCCTTAAAATGAGACTTGAGAAAATAATTAATTTTGGTTGCTGCATAGAACAAACCTGTTCAGGGAGACTAGATCTTCACCCATAACAAGTGAAATAAGCATTTAGAAATGCTTCCTTTTAAAAACATTTGAACTTACCTTTTGTGTTATCTGGCTTCAATTATGATTGAAAGAGAAAACATGGTGGGGAAAATCAGTCCTGCAATATAATTTTCACATTCTTCAAAGTCAGGAGCACTGACAGGCCAGTATTTCCATACACCTCATTAAATGAGGTTTGGATTGGTGTCTAAATTAGGATATTTACTGGACTAGGAAAAACCCTGGCTCTACTGTAAACTAGTCATAACATGAGTTTCAGCAGTGTTTGCTTCTTTAATTGTCTTCACTTTAGCACTTCACTCTCTTCTTAACTTTTCCAACCACCATATACCTAACACTGTGGATGTTTGTTTCTTTTATTACACATGTCAATGGTGAGTTATTTGAGCTTCAGTGTTGGGAATCAATTCTTTTACTTCCATCCCAGCTCCCTCTGGGCCCTCACCACAGGCATGAACCAGAATGCAAACCAGGAAGATGGGGCTCTAGGGAGTGTAACCCAAACTGTGTGGTATCCACCAAGGGAATGCCCCAGCATGGACTGTGCTGGCTTATGCAGGGCAGTCAGGCCCTCTGCAACATGCATCTCATACATCTTCCCCAAAAATTAACAGAAAAAGTGAGTGATGAACACAGTGATGCTGGTAAGAGCTGTGTTTTTAAGAAAATGATTGTGATGTCCTGGGGCTTCCCCATGTCAGAGCCAACAAGTTCAGCTCAGGTATGACTCAGGACAGGGTGCAATGTTGAGGTGCCCTGGGTCATCCTGAGCAACCAGGCTGGGTACAGGCTTTTGTGGAAGCAGGGTGGCCACAAAATTAGCACAGCTGCTCTGCTGAACTCCTGTGCACAGCACACAGGGCAGCAGAAATCCATCCCCCGTGGTTTTTCACCTGCTGCCCAAGGCTGTTGTAGCTCCTTAATTAGCAGGGTTTGCCTCTTACATCATTAGGTGGATCTCTGTTTTAAGGGTGATGTTGTTTCTGGTGTTTGGACTGACTTGCACAATTTTGCATGGTGCTGCTTGTCACCCTGACAGACAAACTGAAACATCTGATCAGGTTTGCCACTGTACTGGGAAATGAAAGGCACATGGACAATTATGCACCTATCTTGTCATGGTAGACAACCTGTGTGATAAGAGAGTGTGCCAGGTGGGCATGCAGATGCACACAAGGTGGCTTCCCTTTAGTGTGCTCAGGTACTGGTGGCACTTGAATTGTGTGTATGTGGCCAGCAGCCAAACCTTCCTGGGAAATGGAATAAACCAATGGGCAATTAGCCCATGCAACCACGGCTAGGCCTGCCAGCTCTGGGTGAAAGCAGCTGGGGTCTGCCCCACTGTGCTGCCTCCTGTACACCCTGGGGATGCACCCCCAGTGTCCTGGGTGCTGCTGGTGCTGACAGCCAGTGCAGGAAGGAGAGGGATGCCTGTGCTGTGGGACTGCTGAGCCACTGTGCTTCAACACCCATGGCCAGGGCTCTGCTCTCCACCTTTTCACTGTGGGGCACTCCTCATTCCTTTTTAATGTATTTCTTCCTTGTTATAAGGGACACAGTAAACCACAGTAGGCCACAGGATGGATGTTAAGGCTCTGGCAGCTAACTGGTTAACTGTGTGGGTGTCTCCCTTTAAGCTGCAGGCAGGGATGGGGCTAGAGCTCAGTCCCTTGCTGAAGGTCTCTGGACAGTGCTCCCACCAAACCAAAACACTGCCTGGTCTGTGTGCCTGGGGGAGGGCAAGTCCCTTCCAGGGCATTTCTGAGGGATGTGAGCTCTGGTGGCAAAACACAGATCTTTGAATTCCAAATCCCCAATATTTTAGGCTGATCCCTCCTGTCTGTTGGGATAAGCGCATGCTGCAGAGGGAGAGTGGAACTGCTGTGCCTATTTCTGTGTTAATGAAGACAGACTGTACCCTATATTTCTTCTCTGTATTGACTTTATCAGATTGAAATCTGATGGGTCTGGTATATTTGTGAGAGCCTTGTGTGCATTGTTCTGGTGTTTGGTTTTGATAAAACGTGGTATTGTACTTGATGTTCTTTAGCTACGTCAAACCTTGCTTCATGGCTAATGCATGGCATTGGTCCATACCACAAGTTGTGCAATGCTTTACAGCAAAAATATTGATGCTTCTTGGGGATTAAGAGTGTTATTTCAGTGTAAGTTCAGTTGAAGAAGGAAAGAATCGAGGGGGGAATAATTTTACTGCAAAATTAATTTTGGCAAGTTGATGAAAAGAAACATCCCCTTTTTCTTTACCCATTCAAGCATTATGTATTCATCTGTTTCTAAAAGCAATTTTTTTTTTTTTTGGTTTTAATTTCAAGCTGAAGCAAAAGAGGAATGATAAAAAAGCAAAAAGTTAAAGTTTTGTCAGGAGCCCTTTAGAAAGCACATCTAACCCAGGCTGGGGGAGAGAATCATGAAAGATTTTACAGTATCCGGTCTCTTTCCCAGTCAATATTTCTAGTGAAGTCTCAAGAACTGGGACACTTCAAGGCAGCAATGTTTATCATATCTGACCAAATTCCTATAATTCTGCTGAAAAGAATGAGGTGTCAGCAGAGGTGGATTTGGTTCATTCTGCACAGAGCTGGTACTTGGCCATAATCATTCTGGGAAGCTCTGATGGGAACTAAATACTTATGGCCTCTGTGGTTATATCTGAGCTGCTAAATTGAACAGTGAAGAAACACTCCTTGCTTGCTTGATTATGCCATTACACTTTCACAACATCCGTGGAACACTTTTCCAACAGTTCCCAGCATGTTTTAGGATGGGCTGCTCCCCACTAGAAGTCTGCATGGAGAGAGGGAGTCCAGTGGTCCTGGGGACTGCAGGGTTTAGTTTGCCTGCAGGGACATAGTGGCAGGATCTGCAAACTGAATGGGCTTTGCAGTCCTACAGAAGCAGGGGTGACAAAACCACCTGGCCCTTTGGCATCCCAGGCTGAAGGCTGCCTGTTTAGCTGAGCCCTTGCTGAGCTTGCAGCACTGTGGGTTTTGCCTTTATGATGAGAATTTGAGATTCTTTTCCCCTGCCAAGTGGATAGCTCCTTGTTCTAGCAGTGCTGAATTAATTCTGCTCCTCCTTTTTCCCAGCCAAGGAGGCCCCTGCAGTCTGCAGAGAAAGGACCAGTGTGTATTAAATGGTCCTGCTTACAGGAGAAATGCCACCTCCATTTCTTCAGGTAGCAGCAGGATAATTCTCATCCACCCTTTGGACTCTGATTCATGAGCTCTATGCATTCATGATGGGCTGATAAAAGAGATTAAGAGCATGATGGGCTGCCACACCTGTCTGTCTGTCTGTTATTGCCCTGCAACAGAGCAGTGAAAAGGCAGAGTGTCAGCTTCATATGCTCTCCAGGTCATATGCTGATAAAGACAAACAAGCTGCTTCTTTGCTTTTGTTTTTATGCTACTCTGTCTTAAAACAGTGTGTTGCAGTGACATAAAAACAGTGTGTGCCAGTGACACATGACCCCTCAGATAAATAAATAAATAAATAAATAGGTTTTGAAATTTCATTTCCGGCATAAATTCTCTGAGACTCGTTCTGCCTTTTTTTCCCCAGCAAATCCCAGTGTCCACTAAGACTGGCAGATTGTTATTAGCACTGCTGCTATTAACCACAAGAATAATAACAGCAGTGAGTGCCTACATGAGCCTGATAATGAGTTTATTAGATGCCACAAACACTTTTTTATCATGCAATGAAAACATTTATGTCATATAGCCTAAATGCCCAGACTCCAGCTAAAACCCAGACCACTGGCTTTCTTCCAGAGACTATCCACATAGTAATTTTGGGGTCAGTGTTGCATGTTCAGATCCCAGGCTATCTGAATCCAGAAGGTCAGAGAAGAATGTTCCGCCCTTATGCAATGATTTATTCCAGCAAGATCACTCCATCTTGCTCTAAACCCAGCACTCATACATATTACAGGGATCTCTACCCACTGAAGTTTGCATGTGGTGTTTTTGCATATTAAATTCCCAAGTCCTCAGGTCATCATTTGCATTGTGTATCTTCCTCTCTTGGGCTGATGATGTTGCAGTATGAAAACACTGAGGCTAATTGTTCTAGTATTACAAAGATCTCTTGAAACAAAGCAGCTTTGGAGGATAATGCAGGGCAGGTGCTCAGAAAACAGGATGTTCTGTTGTCCAGTGACAGGTTCCACAAAAAAACCACAGATACTGTCCTTGGTGTTGGCTACGTTGGTCTCCAGATGTTTCAAACCTTCACAAAAAGAGAGGCAGCACAGAAAACCTCCACAAGTATCTTCCACATCTAATCCTATAAGCATAACATTAATTTATGTTTTGCATAACTACGCATGTTTTTCTGGAAGTAACTCTGCCTTTATTTTATTTACACTGTGTTACATCTGTCAGTACATTCAAGGACATAGATTCAAAACTGTGTTTAATCTCTGGATAAGTCATCTTGAACAGATGAAGTGAGGAAATCCTGTGAAGTCCAGTAAAAATATTTTCAAGTCATACATAGATTTTTTTTTTTTTCCTGTAGGATGTTGTAATTCACCCTAATGATCCTTAAAGAGAGATATTGCTGTAACAGAGCTGCATAGGGGTTTTAAAATTTTTACAGAAAGGTTAGACATTAAATTCCACAAAATTTCCATGAGGAAAATGAGAATGCATGCCATTATTATGACTATTTATCCTCAGGCTATAGTAAGAGAGACAAAACTTCAGCCAGTGAAAGGAGAGGAAGCTGAACATTGCATTGCAGATTCCTTGCAAAATCTGTCCTTTTCTTTTAGCTGCAAGTATTAATTTGCAACAAAGAAAAGCAAGCAAGGCTGCAGTGGAGTCAGATATAGCAGCAACCTTGTAAAGGTCCACTCCATTTTAAAACTAATTTCCATATTCATATGACATAAAGTATTGTTCTAATAAAATCTTTGTATTGTTCCTGGAAAGTTTGTAGTTGTAATCAAAATAGAACAAACCTAGGAATATTAGAAATCTTACTATAAATTATTAATGAAATAGTAAAGCAGAAAAATGAGCTGGAACAGTAAGAATCAATATGAAGGGGGCTTTAGATGTAGGGTTGGGGTTTTTTTGGTGCTTTTATAAAATATCTTCTTTTTCTTCTTCAATATGAGTAGCATAGGATGAAGGAAAATCTCACTAAAACGCAGTAATTCCAAAAGTGATCGTGAAGAAGCTGTGCTGTTATTTTACTCTGGAAAAAAAAACCTGTTTTAAGCCAGCCTGTGAAATTTACTGTTTGAATGAGTTGGACATTCCAGGAAAATCCCTTCCACATAATACCTAAATATTTCAACTGCGAACACACTGGCAACTGTAGCAATATCCAATTACAGCACTCAATAGTCAAGCAGCATTATTTGATGGCAAATACCTTTGATAGCAAGTTTCTGGTGCTTGTTTTATGTTTAATTTAAGGCAGGCTCCTAATAAAGCATGCTTATAATGGCATGACTCTTTATAATATATATTTATATACTGTACCTCATCAGTTAAAAAAAAACCCAACAAACCAAGAGAAATAGTCATTCTTAGCAGCAGAAAGTGCAAGGAGAATAAAAAAAAAAGAAATAAAATAACAAAAAGCCCAGATGACATGTAAATTAGCACTTATCTCTTATCCTGCTGTGATGCTCAGATGAATAAACAAGAATTAGTATAAGCTTTTTTTTTGTTAACAGATCATTCCATAGAATTATGTATGTTTGGTTCATTATGAGCTTGTGAGCTGTAATTAGGGATTTTCTAGGTGCTGTGCAATGAACTGGTAATTCATTCTAGTGGCTCTCACATTAACCCCCTCACCTACATGTGCTTTCAGTGCCCTCAGTATTAGCAGCTAACTAATGAAGTAAATGAGCTGAAATTACTGCATGTGAAGAGTTAATGAAGAGTTTTTAATACAGTTTATGATAATAATTTAGTGTACTTCACAATTACAAACCTGGGAAGAGTAGAGCTTTCAGCCTGATCAGAGGATAATATGGTGGATCATTTCTCTTTTATAAAGGCCTGCTGATTTAGCATTCCTGAGCTGATAGACTTGATCTCCATAAAAATACATGGTAAGAACTAGGTAGAAATAATAACTAATTGCATAAGGCTTTTGGGATATGCATTTGCATTGCATATATTCATGCCTACATGCTAACTGTCAGCTAAGAAATAGATGTATATATACAAAGGTGAATGGGTTATTCATGCTTTTCAGAAATTTTATAGACAGAAATTCAAATATTTATAGTTTTAGGAGCACCATTAAGTTAGATTTCTTAATAAATAGCTTGCTTTCTTTCTAGAGATAATGAATCATATTTTATGCTTCTTAACTGCCTAGGAGTAGTTCATGAATAATCAGTCATGCAAAGCTGTCACACTTGGTTAAATAGCTCAGTCCTGTTTTTACTGCTTCAGTCCTTTATATCTTTAATTACCTTTATTTAGCTGATATGAATCACCCCAGAACACATAGGAGAACACTCCTAGGCAGCCATATTTCTGCATGTATTCTGCAAAGCACTGGTTGCACTTCTGGCTGAAGTGCAAAATACAACAATGTATCTCTTTTTCTTTGGCATGGTTATGGAAATATTTTCCTTAGTTCTTAATCCTTTTATCTACAGAGAACTTGTTCTTCCCCCCTCCACCTTCCTCCACTCACCCCCTGCCCCCTTTCTTAGACACATTTCACTGCACTGGTGTTCTTGCTCAATTGCTTTCTCATACAGATACACACATTTTTGCTTTATGCAAAGTCCCTTGTGAGGACATTTTTTCCAGTACCTTCACTCCTGGAACAAAGTTATTTGGATATGCAGCCCAAAATGTGTTCCCCATTCCTCTGTTTGCAATCCACTCTGCACTCCTCTGTGCCTGAAGTACATTGTCTCTAAAGCCACCTCACACAGCTGGCCTCTAGCTGGCAGCCTGAAACTCTGTGTTTGAGACAGCAATTCACTCAGAAGGGGCTTGATAATTTCAAACATAAACATTACTGCCATAATAAGTGCCTGAAAAAGCCTCTTGGCAGCCTAACCTACTCCACTGCTCAGGTACTTGTAATGAAAAAGTGATGATGGGTTAAAGTCATTGTAACTAGAAAAGCCAGTTGATGACTGCCAAAAACACTGAGGCTAATGTGAATGTCACTTTCCATGTATTTTTTCATAATCCTGCTGTTACAGTGGACAGACAGATTTGTTATAATGGCTAGTGTCTGCAGATTAAACGTGATTAATTCTCCAAAATGAAAGGACTTCATCTTCATGCAAAAAGTTAATTAGGTTCTAAAAATTGTCTCGCAAATCTCAAAAGGAAAGACAGGGGAAAAAAACCCAAAGAAGATAAACTAGCTGGATTATTTCAGGATGATAATTTAGTTAGAGCTATTACTTCAAATTCTCTCCTCTTTTTTGAATATGTTTTAACTTCTTTTCAAGGACTGCAGCTGATTATGTATACATGGATATAAACAAATGACTCTTCCCTGTTCATTGCAAGGGGTTGGTCTAGATGACATTTAAAGGTCCCAAACCATTCAATGATTCCATTACTGTGGCTGAGAAGATGTGTCCAGTATTTCTGATTTTTTAACAGGCTTGTGACCAAGAATGTGGTATTTCACATTTCTGTGTTTTGTACTAAATAATGTGAGGATTCAGACAAGCTTTATCTCTCTCTTCTTCCCTGTCCCTTTGAGCTTTTATCTTGTTTTGAAAATTTTCCCTTGTAACTTCCAGCTCATGAGTAATAGGGAAACATCTATAGAAACAACACTTGCTGTGAAAATACCTGCTCAGAGATAGCTGCATAATGTCAAACACATCAACAAGTCATTAGCACCCTAACCTTCTGATGCATCTCTGACATCAGCATGCCTGCAATCAGACTGGCAGAGGCTGCTGTTCTGGCTGGTCTTGCTTTTTCAAATTCTTCTTTGCATATTCACTGCCAACTGCACAAAACTGATAGGCCTTTTTGATGAAACAAAGGAAATATTATTGGACAAACTGCTGATGACAATATGTTGATATTTGCATATCTAAATGCTGGCTTGTGAGTAAGCACTGTAGGTCTGGGGATGGGTGGGTTTCTGTTAGAATGACTGAGGCTGTACCTGTGCTTTAGTGAATAATACTCACCAAATGTCCTCCCCTTGTCTGTACACAGAAAGGTAGGAGCCACTCTTTCCAGTCCACAGATGCCTTTGGCTTTCAGTTCATATGGAAAAAACCAGTAAGTTTTTACTCTAAGGATTTTTTTTTCATGTTCCATGAATACATTAGTAATTTTCACCCCAGAAAATTACGTGGAATTTCACAGAGGTATTTAGCCACGCTTGAAGTTTCTGAGACCCAAAACTGTGACCCCCACCTGAGTTCAGGTTATTGATTTTTCTAACACAAATGTGCTATCTTTTCCAAGCCTTGTACAATGAAGCTGATGAGTTCATTTGTGCCTCAGTCTGAATGTTTTACCTCTTTAATTGGGATGTAGTTCCAATGTTTTCCCATTCTTCTTTTCATCCCTACATACCTTACTTGCCTTTTACAGTACAGATCCTCCACAGTTTTAGTGATAGAAATCATTGTCCCCTCCAGCTCCTCTTGTCCTTCCAACATTTGATCTATTTTGGTAAACAACTTGATAAAGCTGATCTCTTGCACATTGTGCCATGGCTCATAGTGCAGGGCAGGGGTTTTATTCCCCTACTGCTTATTTACTCCTTCCAAACCGATGGAAGTGTGTGCTTGGGAGTCAGCATGGATAGAACAGCTCCACGTACCCACCCTTTCAAGGGAAAATCCCAGGTGGAAATCAAAATGCAACAAACTCTTCATGACCTATGGGCCTGTTTCTTGTGTAACAGGTGTTTCCAACACTGGAAATTCAGGTGCTTTTTGCCCTGCTCCAGGCTTTGGAGGTGGTCCAGAGCTGCTCTTGGAAGACCCTGGTGAGACAGGTGTATTTTGCATGCCATATGCCAATGTGTCACTAGCCCATAGTCTCTCTGAACTCCCTAATTTCCTGAAAAAGGAGATCTTCCTTCCAAGTCCTTTGATGGATGAAGACCTTTCTCAAGATATTACAGCTTTCCACCTACAGAAGAGATTCATTTGGAAAATGCCAGCAGTTAAGCCTCACACTGACAAAAGCTCTTCTGCCCTGCATTTAGGTGAGCAGCAGGTGCTCCCTGTGCCATCCCAGTGCTCAGACAGGGGAAAGGGGTCCCATGGCCCTGTCACACCCACACCACGCCCAGGTTGTGGGACTGGGACACGGGGAGGATGAGCAGGGGGCAGCCTGTACCTGGGTTTCACCCTGGTGAGGATTTTTATGTGTGTAGCACTGCCTGGAGTAAGATTCAAGGGATCAAAATCTCCCTAACTCCCAGGTTTTACCACCAGGAAAGCTGTTCAAGTAGTGATGTTATTAAGGATTCTGGGACAGTGGGGTTGTGCTTATAGTTAAAAATTCAAAGCTGTGGAGATGATACCCTGCAGGACTTTTTAGGAAGCACAGGAAGCAAGAGGAAAAAGGGATAAGTAAAGAATGAGGCTGATGGACTTTCTCCCCCATGTTTTTAGTTCATGCAACACCCAGATCTTTCAACTCCCATGTTCACTGTAAGAGTCCTTGTGGAAAAATGGGAGCTGGGTTGTGTTGGGAGTAGTGCACAGCAGACACATCCATGGTGAATCTGTGGGAAATGATTCCTGTCCTGGGTCTACTCATTTTCTCATGTTCTGTTCAGCACTTTGTCCTTCCAAATGGTCAGAGCAGTTTGGAGAAGTTGGTATGTGAGTACTTTTACAGATAATCCCACAAAGGAGTGAAGGAAGTTGATGGACAGGCCTGTTTAGGGGTGTCATTTTTAAGAATTCTCCTCTCTGCTGTACCCCGAAGTAGGGCATTTTCATTGTGTCCCTGCAGGACCTCTTCTGCCAGGGCTATGGGAGCAGCTGGAATCCGAGTTTGCAGAGCTCTGCAGAAGGCACTCCTACAGGGAGCAGCATAGCTTCTGGAGGGAGGGTAGGGTGTGACAGATCTGACCTGGTCTGCACGTATTGGGTAGGTGATGATGCCCTCTAGTGCCTCCCTAAAGAGAAAATGGGATGGAGCAAATAATGAGGGAATGTTTTTGAGCTGGTAAAAGACCTATGCTGATAAAGAATTCAGGGCCTCTGTCTTTATTTTTCTGTTTGATTGAATGCAATTATTATATTTATTGCCAGCAGCCTGTTAAATTGTTCCAACATAACGAGGCCTTGTGAGGTATTGGGCTTGGTAGAGGTTAACTCTTGAGCCTTTTTGTTAAGGAATTCTGCTCTACTCTAGTAGAGTTTGCATAAAATAAAATACACAGCTGCATTATTCTTCTTTAAATACTTAGAGAACTTTTTGTAATACAAGGGCTATGTTTTCATACAAACCTTATTAGTCATACTAGGTCTATTTTCTTGCCATGGGAAATTCAGGTTAAAAAAAATATAAAAACTGGATTTATTCTCTGCACTCATTTAGTGGGCACTTAATTTCTTGGGATGCCTCCACAGTTTCCTTTCCTTTTCCAGCTGAGTAAAATGGAATTTGAATCAGATGTTTTATAAGAGCAATGTTAGTGATGTGGGCAGTGCTTTCTGGATGCAGATGAGCCACTTGTAAGGAGTGTAAGAATGGTGGATATAAAAGGTTGACAACCACCATGTTTGCATTTGAAGTACTCTGATCCACTCAGCCCCTTTGGTACACCCTCAGTTTTCCATGAACTGATCCATTCTGCAGAGATGCTCTTGTTCACTCCCACGCTCTTGTGTCTGGGCAGCTTTTCTTGTTTCCCTTGTAACAGAATGTCACCAAATATCCTCTTCTGTGAGAGTTATTACATACACACATACTACCTCAATTCTTGAATTACAATCAGTTTTGATATATCATTTCTCTTGGAAAGAGACCTCTTTTGTGTGTGTATATGTGCATCTTCTCTTATTACTGAAAATATGTCAACGCTAAATAAAAAATTCCAAACCACTCCACTCCAAAACCTCCAGTAGTTTCCCTTGTTGTTTCACTGTGGCTGTTCATGGCTTTGTTTAGCCTCAGTCTGAGATGGAGTAGAATAATGAGGAGGGGAAAATATATCCTCTTAGTGCTTGGCAAAGGAGCCACCATCCTGCTCCTTCAGTGCCTCCTGTTTGTTCCCAGATGCATGAATATGGCCAAAATATAACAGGCAAATATTGTACCTTGTACCAAATCTGCATCCTCTTAACCCCTTGTATCTTCAAATACTCATCCTGCAGGATGTCCAGGATTAGGTAGTATTGGTGAAGCAAAAGGGATGCAAAAAAGGGAGGGGACACATAGGAGAACAGAGGTGATAAATTGAAAAATATAGGGAACACAAAAGGATGCCTTTGCCTTCCAACTCAACCAGCATTGTCTCAATGCTCCCAAAACCTGGGAAGCAGAGGTGCCATGTTTGCAAGAGGTCAACAGTAACAATAGTGATAGAGGAGGAGAGAAATACAAAATGAAATGGGGCAGATAGAAGCCAGGTACATGTCACAACATGGCCTAGCCTTTTATCTTTGCTGCCACTTGCCAAGTGACCATCTGAAATAATCAGAGGGTATTAATTAGATTAGCAACAAGAATTCAGTGGGTGGAAAAGTGGGACAATCTGCTTATATTACACATGTCAGCACGTATGACTTCTGTGCTAATCCAAGGTGTCTGTTTTGACACTTCTTGGTGCTCCCTCAAGCTGACAGAAAAGTGCTGTGGGTGGAAAGAGCTGCACTTAAACTGTATTTCACTACTCACAGATCTCAATTAGATGAGGGTAAAAAGTGTGTTAGACTGTGTACTAATAGGCCCTGTGTGAAAAGGGCATTATACCTACAGAATCTCCTATCTGAGAGGATAAAGTGAGACGTGAAATAGAGGGGGCTGTCTCTGTTTGGTTTTAGGAGTCCTCAAGTAAGATTGTTAATTATCAAGATTAATCTTGTTCTTTGATCACACTCTTTTTTTTGTGTAGAAGCTGTCCTTTTTTTAAGTATACAAATGCTTAAAAAAACGAAAGCCCTACCTTGTTGGTACTATTATAATTCAAATTGTTTTCTTAGTAACTTTTTGAGTGCAGGTTGTTTTTATACATAGGTAATGTTTTTGAAAACTTGAGTGAGTTCATGCAGTACTGGAGGAGAAGAGAGCAAGCCTGTGCAGGTGAATTTGAAAGAGCAGGTCTCTTTAGGACATGTGATGTACAAGCTTAGAGCTGTATGACGTGGTCTTACTGGCAGTTCTGGCTGCACTTGTGGGCATCCCTTCAGCTGTCACTGCCTGATTGCCTCCTGTGGAGGAGTGCTCTTTGAGGATGTGCCTGACCATCATCAGGGGACAGTTTCAATACATTTGTTGTTTTTCCACGTTAACAGTTAGTACAGATGGTGCAGGTGCAGGATGTTACAACTGTGTGCCTACATGGGGTGAGGAAGAGGATGGGTTTTCTCCTTGTCAGGTAGGGTGATGGAGAACCAAAAAGACTTTCCTAGATATACATTAAATATTGGAGCAGGGATGGATAACAGAACTGGAGAGTGCCTCACTGCTATGTCACCTTAGCTTACCAGGGGAAAAAAACCCCACAGAATGAATTAGTAAATCACTTCAATTAGGAATAGCTGGGGGAGGTTTTACTCATTTACCTTATCCCAGTATTAGGGTTTACTATGGACCAGGAAAATTTTATTTCTGAGTGCTTATATCTCTGTGTGTTGATGTATTGGGGTTTTTTTGTTTTTTAGGATCACGTAGTAATCTCTGAAACTGTGGTTTTCAAACTAGCTCTGTGTCTGTACTCAAACCACAGGGCTTCTGAATTTATGCTGCTTCTTCATGCTGTATCTGAAAAAGCAGAATAGGTAAGAGAAACTTACACATTTTCAAGGGAGTTAACACTTGGGAATGGACGGCTGTTACATTGCAGCAAGTTGCTCTTCTCCTATTGTTGGTATATCACAGACAGACTGACAGGAATAGGTCTCTGCAGGTAGAACTGAGAGCAGGGTTTGGCTGCAAAGCCTGGATGACTGGGAAGGGAACAGGAGGGCAAGAACCTGTGTTGTAATTGCATAACTGATGGTTGAAAAAAGACTGCTTTCAATTATGAGCTAAAAAGTGCACAAGAAACACTGAGATAGAGATTTCTTTAATCCTACACTTTCAGTCACATGATGGGACAGGACCACACTTCAAGGCAATCTGATTTTCTTCCTATAGATTTAGGATTCTTCTACAATTCCCTAATTGCTGTGGAATGTAATAACAACTAGGGCATTATCACTACATCTGGATTGTACAGCACTAAAATAGTTTGCATTTCTTTAGTCTCATTTACCATGGGGAATTTAGATGTAACCTGACTGGTGAACCTACATGATTAATATTCCTTTTTTTAGGCATGCAGAAATTGAGATGAACCATGCTGGTATTTTTTTTTTTTTCTTCCACACTGTACAGACTAGAAAAGCCTGAGATTGGAACACATCCTTTAAGGGTTAATTGCTTTAACCCTTAAAGTGTATCTACAGCTTGCACAAAAATCTTCATTTTCAGCTTCAGGTTCTTGGGCATACTCCAAAGAAATTCGTAAAAGGAACTTCTTTAATGGTTCTTAACTTCTGTGTTCTTTAACACAGAATGGGTTTTCTCAGGCTTTCAATATACATTGCATTTGTGAGAAATGCATTAAAAATGTATAAATACTGAGAACATACATGATCTCCTATTCCTGCTTTGTGAATGGTTATTTGAGTAGTCAGATCACAGTTCTAACACTCCTTCTAGGGTCTAATCCTATAGCACACAGAATTCATACACTACTTAGCTGCTGGTTTTGACTGCCAAAGATTTGAACCAAGCCTTACTTGAACTAAAGAGAAATTTTAATGCTTTTAAAATCTACACAGGTTATTTCTGAATACTACTTCATTTTGAGCAAAATATATAGATCTTTTGGGTAGAATGTGGATTTTTACTTTCTCAGAATGGACATCTGAGAAACGTGTTGGTATTTCCGTTCCTCTGGGGGATGAGGTTTACCATGTAAGTGGAAGTGTCCCATGCTGACTACTTTAAAATGTTTCATTATTAATGTATATATTTGTTTTTTCCTCTCAGAGAAACACATGTAATACAACAGAGTGGTTTAAATGCTAATTACCAGACAGTGGTGCACAAAGAACTGAATGTGCTAAAGACAAGAGGATTGTGTGTGTGTGTGTGTGTGTGTGTATTGGGCTTGGCTGGGATAGAGTTACTTTTCTTCGTGGTATCCAGCATGGGGTTATGTTTGGATTTGTGCTGGAAACACTGTGATAACACAGGGACTCAGCAGCTGTGTGGGGTCAAGTGGCTGGCTGGGGTTGAATCACAACTCTGTGGGTTGAACTCTCTCTGGGAAGTGCTCTTACAGTGTTAAAGTGCAAGTCATGAGAAGCAAAATGACACCCTCTCCCTTCCAAAGAAATGTGCAAACAATGACATAACCTCTGTTGATAGGTGGAGAAAAAAATGACACAATTTTTGGGTTTTCTGTTTCCCAGCAGCACATCTAGCACTATGCCCAATAGCTCACTATGCATTACGACCCCAGAAGTGTAAAATCAGAGTCACAAAGAAGTAGTTTTCTGTCTGATTTACCTGCTGAGAGCTCAGGACCCTGGAGGTATGGGTGTTTTGTGTTTCCTTCTCCCCTCGTTGTTATTCTGAAGGATGTGTACTGAAGTGCCCAGCTCATTGCCCATGATCTCTCAGCCATCTGATGACCCCCACTAACCTTGACCAGACTAGAATGGTTGTTCAACCATTTAACTGTGGGAGATAACATTAGTCCAAGTTCTTGGCCATAACTCCTCCGTTTCCAGGCCAGTGCATGTAGGCAAGATGAACCTATCACAGCTGTGGTTTAATGGGTAGAAACAATTAAGTAATTATAAATCAATGAGCTCTGTAACTCTGGTATTATAATAATTACATTTTAAAAGGCACTACTTAGTTACAATTCAGGAATTATTTACAGGCAATAATTAAGGTCAAACTGACTTCCTCCTGTTACACAGAGTATTTGTATGAGCAGCATGTCAAACTATAAATAATTAAAGGCAAACCTAATTGCCTAGTGTACTGAAGTGTGTCATTATCCTAGAGATTATGTTCTTGTGTCTATCACTGGTTATATTTTAAAGATAAAATATGTCTTTTTTTAATAAAATGCAAATTGTCTTAATATGTTACTTTTTGGTTAGAATGGTATAATTTCCTTCAGGGTTTTTTACACAACCCACAGGAAAGGGAATAAAGTAGCAGGAAAAAGAGTATGGCACATTCCATGTATGAAGCAATCCTATGAAGAAAGAATAGATGAGAAAAATTAGTGCTATCATTTTACAGGATTATTCCCCACAGTATATTTCCCAGTGCTTTGTCTGGTCTAGTTTGCAAAGATGCAAATGATGTTGGTTTTATTGCTTCCCTTAGGGGAGATTATTCCAGTCTAATAACACTCACAGTTAGGAAATTTTACTGATGTTCAAACTGTTTTTCTTTACCTGACTTTACCCCCATTGCTCCTAGTCATAAATTCCCACAGGCAATTCAGGATAGCTCCTCTCCTTCCTGGGTGTTCTGAGCCAAGCAATACACTGGTATTTCTTTTAATCTTTCATTGAAGTCTAGCTACACTATGGATGCTGTGGCCTTGGGGAGACTCCAGGCTTGAAGGGAGCCTCTGGTCACTGCCCTGTGTCCACATGAGTGTCTGTGCCTGGACATACTTGTGTACAGAGATGGCTATTCCCAAAATTCTTACCTCAGACAGAGCCCTTGTGGTACCCACTGACCCATCAAGCATGGACTGCAAATGGATTTATTTTCCAGTTAGAAGAAAAGTCCCTTCCAAGGCTGATAACCTCAAGGAAAGGTGAATTCATAGGATCAGCACAAAGGTGGGGAGGGGTCCCAGGAGTTCTCTGGTCTGACCTCCATCACAGAGAGTGACAAACTATGAAAGCAGACCATGTTCTAGAAAGTTTGCCCAGATGGATCTCAAAAGCCCTGAAAACCACATGTTCCTCAGCCTTTCTCAGGGACCTGTTTGGACACTCCACTTTGTCATTGAAATATTTTTTCCTTTGCACACAGCCAGAAACTAATTTTGTACTTGGTAATCTCTTAGGAATCATTTTATGTTTGAGCAGAAACAGCAGTCAAAAATTGCCTCATGAGCTTTGAAAGGTAGAACAGACTTCTCCAGTTTGGGGTCAGCAGGATGTTGCCAAGTTACCTTCCCTCTTTCTTTCCAGTTCACTGAAAATTTGTTTTAATGTTAAACCTGGGGAAAAATAAATCTCTGCGGTAACATCCTAACAAAGCATACATAAAATGCTTGTGTTAAAAAACTTCAAATTCAGTCTTATAATTATGAAAGTACTTTCATAAAATGTTGATAAGTTTTTAATAAAATATTTCACGTTACATGACCAGTTGTCACACTGTGCAGTCTTTCTGCATTATTTGTATTTAAAGTGGAATTTCCAACAGGGAATACTCTTCTTTCCTGTCATGATATCAACATCAGATGCCCTTGGAGACATCTTCTAAAGGGATTTGCTTTCAGAGCCTGGTGTATGACAGACTCTGTCACCAAAGTGCCATTCCTGCTCCTCTGTTTTCTCTGCATTCCTACTGCTGAACAGGAACTGAGCCTTTTCCTGCTCCATCTCACTGGTTCAAACCTCTTCCTTTTAATCTCCATTGGCACTGGATAATTAGGTCACTTATTGGTTCCCTTCCCTGAAATATATTGCTGTATCTCAGAGTTCTGGCAGACTTGATTATCACCTGGGAATTGTTCTCCTCCCAGAGGGATGTGTCACTGATAAATGGATACCTGTCCTTTTTGCAACAGCAAGTGTAGTGCACATTTATTTGAACTTTTCTTTTTTAACTAACAACCTCTAGTTATCACAGTCTCTTGAAGACCCCTTCCTCTTCTTGCTCTTGTCTATGTCACTTCCAGATGCCATATTTATTGAAGTGGGATTATCAGTTCCATAAGCTTGGTATTCTAGCTAAAGTCTTACAAACACTGAGAACAGATATTTCTTGTGTCTGTCATGTTGCATTTTGGCTATAGGAGAGTGGTGGAAAGGATAATGCAACAGTTCTTCATGTAATGGAGAAGCAAAAGAGAGCTTTATTTAAAGAAACACTACACTCATATATAGGGTAGTTCGTGCAATACAAAATAGAAAAGACTCATTGGTCCAAGAAGGCAACCCCAGAATAAGTTGACTAAAATATAAATGCCACAGTATTTGTAGTGGGGAAAATAGGCATTAGTTAAGGAACAGATACATCTGTAAAGGGAACAAAATAGAATGCCTGCTTTATAAATTATTGCAAGGGAAAATGATATGTCTTTATGATAAAAAGTTTCCAAAACTCAAGGATGACGTATTTCATACAAAGGCTGCCTAGGAAACTGTTTCAAAAATAACAAAATGAAAGAGTTATGTTCTAAAGCAAATGTGTTTATTTTTCATTTAACAAAATATCAGTTTGACAATAAGATTCTTTTGTGGAGATGTACAGATACGCACAGAATCCAAAATAATAACTTAGGGATACTGGAATAGCCTTTAGCAAAAATATTTCAAAGGGGACAGGGTTTTCAAAAACTTGGCTTTGTCTTAAGAACCAAATCAACTCACCATGTTCTTAAAGACTTGTGGCACACATGGCTTTGAGCACTTCTGAAAATTTGCCTATGGAGGTGGATCCTGAGCACTTGAAAAAATTATCCTTGAGCTGTTTGGAAAATCTGGCTACATTTTAGACAAATGCCTGTTCTATGATCTCTTGCCCTTTGATATACTAAAGCTTCTCATTGCTATTTGATAAACTGCTTGCTGACAGATATTTATTAGTTTTTAGCTGACTTTAAAAAAAAAAAAAAAAGGTGGAGGGGAATCTGCGATTTTGTGGAGATGTGGCTGAACTATTGAGGGAAAATAAAACAGCCAGCCAAGCAATCAGTGAAATTTCTCAGTCTCTTGAGATGACCCAGAGTGCATGGTCCAGCTGCAGGCCTGGAGAGACTTTCTCATTCCAATCTCTAATTGCATCGAGGTTTCAAGGATTTATTAATGTTAGTGAGAAATGTTTGCATAGCCTTGTCCACTAGCAAAGGGGAACAAAATACAGCAAAATTTTGTTCTGATGTGAGAATGGTTAGACAGTTTGGAAAGTATTTTACATGTAAGTACCATAACTAATCCCACTGCAGAATAAGCTTTTTCCTCATAAAAGAAACAATAAGAACATGTGTAGCATTCACAATATTCCACAAATAGCTGGTTTTAAGTATGACCTACAATGGTTGTATTAATCTAATTTAGTGTAGCTAATTTACTACTGTTTCTGGATTATATTCCTGTTTTTCAGGTATACACTTTGACACAACACATCATGCCTTTTTTCCATCCTGATAGTGCAGATGTTCACCTGGGAATTCTTTTCCAGCCTCCCCCCCTCTGGAGAGCATCTAAAGTGAATGTACAGAATACACATTCCTGTGTATTTAACTGACAGTTAAAATCTTGTGGCTTTCCTGTATTCTGAACATATATCAGAATATAATCTGGTGCAAATTCAGATTGGATCAGCAGGGATATCTTGGGTGGCCTGGGAGTGTCCTAAGTGAAACTGTCAGGCTACCTGCTGTATTATATCCCAAATGTTACATGTGCAGAGGCTGATTCCTGCAAGACTGTCTGGAAGAGCATTGTTGAATTCTTTTTCATCCATGTATATTGAAATGGGCCATTTTTCAGAACATATGCCTCCCTTGCTGTACTCACAGACATTAAATTTACAAGAGCAGTAATTATTTACAGGACTAAGTAGTTAAATTGCTCTTGTTTCAACTACCAGTGCTATCCTGACTAATCAGTATTTAATTCTGCATTCCACCTCTCTATTGAACTTTGGAAATACTTTTTGCTATCTATCAGATAATAGTATATAGTAGGAATTATTTTAGATCTTATGTGAATGATTAATTCTCTGCTTTTTAACATGGTGAGAACCGTAGACTTCTCCAATGCATTTCTCAAAATTACATTAAAGTAGTTTCTGAGCAATAGAAGTGGCAGAATTTATTGTGCCATGGGTGCAGTGATCCAAGCTACATGATAGAAGACAACATTAATGCTTTGTTTTGAGAAGTTATTTGTTTGCTTATTCCCCATAGCCTCTCTTCAAAGATTATCAAAGAGATGCTTAACTATAGCAGCAAGGTAAAGATATGATTGCATAATAGATATGGTTTAGGATGAGTTTTAATCTGTACTGAATCTTCTCACTAAATAATGAATGATATGTAGCTGATGGAAGAGATACTGGAGAGAAAGAGCAGCTGGTGTTTTGACTGATTCTATGATATTGTAATTATGTTTCTAAATCTGTGCCAGGTGCTTTAACAATTCTAGCAAGGATTTATTTTATGTGGATGTAAATAAATAGAGATTGTGGTTAATTTCCCTGTTTCCTGAAATAAGACTTTATAGGTGTCAGTGAAAACAATGTGATTGAGGCCTAGAAAAAATAGGAGACTTAACTATTGGAACTGTGTAGCAAAAGTAATGGGGTGCTTGAGAGGTTGACTGGGTAGCAAGGGGTGATTTAGAGATGATTTAGCAGGTCATTTTGGTCCATCAAAGGGTCTGTATTTGTCTTAGTAAGCACATGAAAGCTAGAAGTGACCAAACTTAGGGCACGAGCCCAGGTGCAGAAAATGACTGGAGTTAGCATGGGTACATATTGTATGGGTAAGTCATTAATCAATTGGAAAATGCCTTGCAGATTGATGACAGAAGCTAAGCAGCAGGGAATACAGGGGGGGAAATGAAAAAAAACAGATATAATTAAAGAGCAAGGGAGAAGAGATTTACATACAAATTTTTGACTCACCTGCTTGAAAGCTTGACCAGCATCATGCTTCATTATTTACTGAGCTACACCAGTACAGGGAGCCAAAGCAACAAATCTGGTCTGGATTTAACTGTGTGGTTAAGGGTGACTGGCTGAGTGAAAGTTCCTGACTGGCAGCAGAGAGAGGCTCCTGCCAGGGATGGGGAGCAAATGAATCCACAGCCAAACCTGGAGCAGCACCCAGGGACCCTGGAGAGCCAGTGAGAGGGGGGCACAGGGGGCACGAAAGGGTTTGCAGCTGATAATAACACACACATCAGATTCAGGAGATCTTAATTATTATATTCTTAAGGATTTAACTTGATTTAAATTTAGATGTTTATTTTAATGCAATGTAAGTCAGATAGCATTGGAAAATAAAATGTAATTACTTACTCCCAAATAGTTGTCTTTAACACTACTTGCCTCCACTGGAAGCATAGAAGTAAATGGGAAAGAAACAATCTTGTTCAACCCACAATGGAAAAGGCTTGAGGTTTTTGTGAAATGTGGTCAAATTTTCTATTTAACAAATTTTTTTTTTTTTTTGTTTTTCTTGTTTAAAATATCCTCTAAAGCCATACGAGATTATAACCAATCTCATAATATTCCATTTAAGTCTCTATGACAATGGTTATTGTGCAATTTGCTTTTCAACACACAGTTATGCTCTCTGGACTTGAGCCCTACTGGAACATGACCAACCTCAGGATAAACAACAAAGAGAGTATATAATTATATGTACTCACAGGAGATGAAAATTAAAACTGTTTTCCAGTTTATAGATGTCAAATGGGCTTGAGTCCATTAGAAAAATCATCTTTCACCATACGTTACAGCAGTTAATTAATTTTAAAGTGAGGGATGGTCACCTAGTGCAACTTCTTAAGCAGTTGTGCTTCTTTCAGTGATAAGCAAAAGTATTAAATCTTTTCCCTGCTGCAGTGCCTAGCAGCGGAAACCAGTCCTTGCCAAAATCCATAAAGCCTTATGCCTTATCCTCCTCTAAATCCCTCCTCAAAACCTTTTTCTGCTGTGATGCTCATGAACCACTCCCATCAGTCAGGCAAGTAGTGAGCTGTAGTGAAGTCTGTTTGCTTTACAACTGTAAAGCAGCCTTTCCAATCCACTCCCACTTTGTTCATCTCTTTCATCCATTGCTTTTATCCTGTCTGATAAGAACCCTGTTAGATCTGTGATGCAGGAACTCTTTCTTATTATTGTTTGCAAAATACCTAATTAAATGGAGTCCTTTCATTTGGGGTTTCTAGGTGCAACTGTAATATAAACAGTAAATAATAACTTTGTGAGATTATCATTATCTCTAACCCAAAAATCTCAAAATAAGACTTCATTAGTAAGTGATATGCAGTGCATTGGGGTGCCACAACAGAATCTCAGCACCAGACAAATCCTGCCCACTAATGGAGGAATGTTAATAGATTTGTGGATTTGTGCATGTGTAAATCTGTACAGTTTGCTCTCAAAACACCATCCAGACTAGGAAGTTAGAACAAAAAGTATTTCCATTGTAAGATATTTTATAGTACACAGCAAAATATTCTGTACATACTTAGGTCTGTCTTATTGGTTTTCTGGTTGACCACCTGTGCCCAAAGAGCCTCCCACATTATGGAGCTTAGGAATAAAATGTAACCTGAGACTCCTCTCATTGGGACCACAACAGCATATCTTGTCCTGCTCTGCAAAGTGTTTCAATACAGAAGTTAAACCTTACAGGAGAGGTTACAGGTGAAAGTGCTGGGTCATTTCTGTGTGACTGGGCTTTTAGCATGTCAACATGGCTGTGATATTAATAATTAAAAAACTGGCAATGAAAATGAATACCCAGGGCATCACTAAGCCAGGAGGAGAACACTATGTCTTTTAAGAAGTCTGTGTAACTGGTCATACCTGTTCTAAAATGAGTACATTCTTTGAAAAGCATTAAAGGAAACTGACCTTACCTTAGTGCCTAATCATAATAAATGACAGACTGAGTTAATTATTACTTGGCAATTCTTTATTTAAACTTTGTACTAAGATTCATTTGCAGTATATTCTTTCATGCAGAACATAAAAGATGTAATTGTGTGCAGAGTGGGAGTGGTGTTTCCCTAGGTCAAGTAAGGAATAATTCCTTTATATATTTGCCCTGTATGAAAAATACATGCATGCTGTACATGAGTATCCCAGTTTTAGAGACTGCTTCTAGTAATTGTTTGTACAAATTGAGGACAGTCACTTTCCTAATGCTTGGGTGTCACTTTTCTTCTTAAAGTGGTAGAAGGGAGCAAGATACTGATGTGTTTGCACAGTGCAGAAACTTTGCACAGAAACTAGGTAAACACTTCAACATCCAGTCTTCATCCTTCCCCACCCTATATATCAGTATTTCTAAACTAGCTGGCCTGATCACTCCATCTCATAGTCCTGTATGACCTGGTAAAAGGTCAGAGCCCAGACATTGCTGCCAGGCCATTGATTAGCCATCCCCAGGGATAAAACAAAGTAATTTTTGCTGAACTTTTAGTACTCTGAAAATGGGCTTTTGCCTTATGATACCTGCTACAGACACTGTCTCACTGGATCACTTTTCTGACCAAAACATATGCGTAGCATTTGCATGTGTCCCATATGTGCAGTTATTGCACCAAGAAATGTTTGTGAATTAACAGAGGTGTAGGATATGTGGAATGAGATGTAGGCAAATAAAGGCAGAAGTCATGTTGGAAAACATTAATGTAATTTTCTGAAAATAATTCAGCATCATGAGAAAGGGAGAATACTAGCAAATACTCTAGGGTTTTCTTCTGCAAAGCAGGATTCTTCTTTTTATTTAATCATCCTCTTGCCCCTTCCCCAGCTCTCCCACTCTCCAAATAACAAGCTTCACCTCCTTCCCCCATCCCCCCAAAATGAAGACCAAAGACAACCCTCTAAAAACTCCTGAACCTGACTTCTCTGTGTAACCATCAGGTTTCTATCAAAATCATCAGGATCCTGTTAAGACTGAGATAATTCAATGCCAAACTTGTACTTAATTCTCAGCCAGACATGGAAGACATTGCTCCTCAAAACTCCTGCCTTTTCTCCCATCTTTAAGCACTCTTCCTACAGCTCACAGCCATATTTTGAGCTCAAAGCCCTTGGCCATCCCCTGCCTTGGCAACTGGTGGCAAGCTGGTGGCATCTCCCTGTTTTGGTGCTTGTTTTTAGCATGGCAGGAAGCTTGCCATGCATGAGGAAGGGTGAATAAGATGAGTCACCATCAACACCAAGGTTAAGAATGAAAATCAAACCCAGTCACTTCACTCATGGCTGGCTGATGTTTGTTGGTAGTACCTGGGCTGCTACAGGTGAATCAGAGAACACCAACAAAAGCCTAGACTCCATTCAACTTTAGAAGTTTCCATAGAGAGGGAAAAGGAAGAAAAGTAATTGCCTTTGCTCCAGGGGATCAGGAGTGATGTAGCTGCACTACATGCACAGAAATAAACTGTGAAAGTCATCTCTGGACATGCTGTGGGAGACTGGAACCACAAATCTGCTAACAGACACTTTAATTAGTGCTAAAGTTACTGGCCCTCAGGGCAACTTCCTTTAGTAGCCCTTCTCTGCAAGTACTTTGGGTTCACCTACTCAGCTCTCTGGGAGTCTCTGCACTGTGCAGCTCTCATCTCAGGAGGGTCCATGATGTGTGGCTATATCACAGAGGAACACAACCAATTACAGAGGAAGGAAACTTGTTTTTCCAGCATAGGGAAAAAGGATGGTGTGCCACAGAGTGCTCATTGTTTCATCACAGAGCCACTGTTTTTTCTGTTATCAAATACTTTTATAAAGTAAATGTTTTTCTAAGCTCTATTATTTTTCTGCCCTTTAGATACTCTTGTTCTAAGTTCTTCACCCTATATTTTTCCTAGTATTTTCTTCATGTGTGCATTTCTTAATGTCCCCTTGGCATCTAAAGTCTTCGTCCTATTTGACTTTTCCAATAGACTTCCTTTATCCTCCTTTCTTTTTTTTTCCTTTATTCTCTCTTCCATCTTCTTCTCCCTTTCCCCCAGTATTGTATTTATTTATTAATTGCACTTAAGCAGCCTCAGTTGACTACAAGTGACCTTTTACCATGAGGGCATGTTATACTGGTCACAATCTACAAAGCATAGCAGAAAGGAATTTTATCCTCTTTTCACAGATAAGGAAAACATGGCTCTAGCCAGTCAGTGTCTTGACCTAACCCATGAAAGGAAACCAGATGCTTTTGAGGTTGAGATGAATAGAATAGAATAGAATAGAATAGAATAGAATAGAATAGAATAGAATAGAATAGAATAGAATAGAATAGAATAGAATAATTTCAGTTGGAAGGGACCTACAATGATCATCTAGTCTAACTGCCAGACCACTTTCAGGGCTGACCAGAAATTTGAACCTATTGTTAGGGAAAGTGCCTGCATTACTAGGGAAATCCCAAATGCCTCTGAAATACTAACAGGTTTGGGGCACTGACCAAATCTTTAGAAATCCTGTTCCAGTATTTGAGCACCCTCTCAGTAAAGAAATGATTTGCAGTGTCAAGTAAGGGTTTCTCTCCCCTGACACAGCTTTGAACCTGTCTCATCTGTCCTATCCCTCAATACCAAAGAGAACAGAACCTGCCTCTCACTTCCCCTTCTTAATAAGCTGTAAAGACCAAGGAGGCCACAGGTCAGCTTCCTTTTCTCCCCACTAGACAAAGCCAAGGGTTTAGCCTCCTTGCTATGGGACATTTCTTCCAGCCTTTTAATCAGATTTTGTGCCCTTCTCTGGATACATCCCAGAGCTTTCACATCCTTCTTAAATTGTGGGTCCCAGCACTGCCCACAGTGAGCAAAGTGAGGCTGCACCAAAGCTGACTACAGCGACCTGACCTCTTTTGACCACCTGGGGATGCTTTTTGATGCACCCCAGGGTGGAATTTGCCCTCTGGGATGTCAGAGCACACTGCTGACTTCTGCTGAGCTGCTGCCAGCCAGCACCCCCAGATCCCTGCTGCTCTCCAGCCACTCTTCTCCCAGTTGATATCTGTGCTCGGCATTCCTCCATCCCAGGTGCAGAATCCAGCATTGGAACTTGATAAATCTCCTTCCATTAATGGTAGCTTAATGCTCCAATCTATTCAGATCCCTCTGCAAGGTCTCTTGTCCTTCAAGCCAGTAAACAGCATCTCCCAGTCTGGTGGTGCCAGCAAACTTGCTAATGCTGCATCCAACTCCTGCATCCAGACCACTGATACAAATATGGAGCAAGACTGGTCCTAGAGCTGAACCCCAAGGAATGCTGCTAGTGAATTGTTGCCAGGCAGATGAAGCCCCATTCACTACAGCCCTGTGGGCCCTGCCCTTCAGCCAGATGTTGTCCCAGCACACTGTGTACCTGTTCTCCCCACAGCTGGACAATTTGTCCAGAAGGATACTGCAAGGGTTGGTTTCAAAGCCCTGTGAAAATCCAGAAAACCAGATTGTTCATTAGTCCCACTCATACAAGGCTATCAGTATTTTTTTTTAACCACACCCTCTATGTACACTTTGTTTTCTCTTTTGTACCTTTCCAGAGAGAACAGTACTAACACCTGGCCACTTTGCTGAGTGTGGATACCTTTCCACCCATTCAGTAGCAATGATCTCAGGTTACAGGATGTTTCATCAAATGCAGAACACCTGCATTGCATAACTCAGGCAAGTTGAACAGTACACCCATCTTGAAATAACACTAGACACACAAGTTAATTGCACAGTTGCTGTGGAAAAAAACTCCACTAAAATGAATTATTTGGTCATAAGTATTCTGTGACTTTATCAGCAATGGCAGTAACTTGCATGTTTAACTTCAGATAACATGTTCAGTGGTTGCTATTTTCCAGTAATCATGTAACTGACTGGTATTTAAACATTTTTAAATCACATTTTGGAAGAATGTTGGCACAAAATCTCCCAAGCTAACACAGTAAGAAAATGTTACTACCACTACCTCTCCAAACATTTCTGACAACTTTTATCATAACTTATTAAAAAATAAATGAAAAAAAAATAGAGTGAGTACTTTTGTTTAATTTTACCCATGTACTGCTGTAGGGTAGTAGTGAAAGGTGCACAGCTGGGGGAAAAGGAGGAAGAAAAGAGGTATTTGATTGACATATAAATGAAGATCAAACAGTCTTTCTAGATTTGTTGTCCTCGTGTGGCAAATGATTTGGTTGAGGACAGGTTTTTTGAGTTACATGTTGAAATTTATGCTTATCTCATTTGCAAAGCAAAAGAACTATCGTCCTTTTACTCTGGGTGACATTAACTCTCCAAACCTCAACTTCTAGTTCTGAGAGCAAGATAGAATCAGCTTCATTTAATGGGAGTGGAAACAAAATAGCCAATAGATCTAATTAGATTTGAAGTTTCTAATATGGAAATGAATATTAGGCTGATAAGAGAGAAAATTTGATCTTTAGGCTTTCTAGAAATTAAAGAAAGAATCATATTTTGTCAATTCTCTCAAAAGAAATTTTGAATGAACAGGTTTTCTCAGGGGATTTTAGCATTTATGGTTGCATGTTAACAGAAAGAACCATGTTCAGTCTACATAAGGGACACCATCAAAATAAAGAAAGGTATTAATAAGAGATTGTTTATTCAAATCCTAAATGTATGCTTGTATTCCAAGAAAAAAACTTACCAGTATTAAACTGCTTCTTTTAGATTAGAAGACTCTACCAGTTACAATGATGCTGTTACACAGGTGTAACAAACTCCTTTCCTTTCATACACACAAAGGGGCTTTTTCTGCTTTTAGTTCTGGGTGAACTTAACCCCTTTCTAGCCAGAACAATGCAGCATTTAACACTGTAACATTCCCACATTCACAAGGGCACCATATACCTGTGTTACTGCATTATCTTGAAAGTGCATTTACTCATTTTTACATGTCAGCAGTTGAATTGAGCCTGATATCTTTTTTCCTGGGTGTCTGGAAGATTGGAATTCAGTGTCTTGAGTGCTAATGTAATACAGAGATCTTGCAGGAATAGTATCTACTGGAAGTTCACAGCAGCTGTTTTTCAGTCTGTATTTTGTTAAGATGCTTCATTATTAATGGAAATTCTAAGGGAGTTGTTATCCCATATTAACACATAACAAGAGATTTCAATCTATTATTGAGTCATAATAGCTACTGGCACAGTGTTTTTTTGAGTAGTAACTGGTTGGAGAGCAACTTCTGGACATGTTCCTGCAGCAACACCCACTCTTCTAGGGAAAAGGATTATCAATGCAAATTACAGGGGTGTGTTTATTAAAGGTTACTAATTTGAAAAATGAAAAATTTGCTGAGATGAATGATTGGACCAAAGGAAGATTATAAGAAACATGGAAAGCAAAAGACGTTTTTGTTAAAAGGGTGGCCTGGAATCTGTAATTGCTCATTTCTTTAGATATATTCTAAAGTGCCTATTCAAACCTTCATTTCAAGATCAAAGACTTTTCTCAAGCTTCTTAAGTATTTGTATTAGAGATATCTAATCCATAGGTTCTTTTCTTTCTAATTCCATCTAAATTTCTTCTGGAATTGTGTACAATAGTCAAAAACCTTGAATAACCAAGCACATGCATCAAAACTTAAACCCTTCCAGGAGCCAAAATCTTGATATGTCTTTGGGGGTTGTGAGCACTGGATCAGGCTCTGAATGAAATATTTTTTGTAACTGACACAGAAAAGAAGCTTTTGCAATTCCATTTTATATAAATGACACCCATTCAAAAATCTCCAGTACAGAGTACACTGTGATTCCTTCTGCTGCTGGAGGGGCTTCATATCTGCATCTCCCATACAAAAGCTTTGCTGAGTGACAGTATTTAGCTTTCTTCTGCTTGCTCATCTTCCTCTAGCTCAAGCTAAAAAACCCCAACACAACAAGTAGGACAGAGATTCGAGCATCTATCTATAAACTAAAGACAGAATAGGATTCAAGACTCCCCTGTCCCATGTAAATGAACTACTGGTTGCTTGAGGTTTCACAGGCACCCACTGCTCTCTCTCTCTGAGCCAGGGAATAATTCCACAGCATTTTCAGCTGAAAGGAATGAGAATACTCCCACCAAATTTAGAATAACTAAAGTTTTAGCTCTTGACCTGAGATGAGAGAAACTTGGTTGTACCTCATTACAAAAGGGTACCAGGTTTTCATAATTCTGAATAACTGCCTTGGATACAACTTGATGGAACTAGTACTTCCTTCTCCTCAGGAAAAACAAAATCCCTGGTTACATTTTATTCAAAGACAGTGCTTAGTCATCCACCTTTAGGAATGGATTCTAGGTTGAGATTTCTCAAATAGGAGGAGGCTGCTATTCTGCTCTGTTCAGTCTAACACCCAGATATGGCTCAAGATTAAAGACCTACTGTTGCTTGTGTTGTGTGCTACTGGTTCCTTATTTTACTTCACATACAGCTTGCATTTTAAAAATGTAAATTTTCTTCTACGTTTGAATACAAACTTTTTACAAGGCAGTTCATTGCAGGTATCAGAAACCTACCTCCTTTTTTTTTGGATAGCATTTTCAAGCTATAAATGCTTGAAAGATGTGTAAGGAAGCACCCAAAGCATCCTGATTCTCTTCCCCAGCTCACCAGGGAAGAGGAAGCAAGTAGCCATGTGAGGCTTAGTCTGGGATTAAAGCACAACAGGAACCTAGAGCTCCTCTAAGATGTCAAGCATTGAAGTTACAGTTTGGAGAAGGATGTGTGCTCTTGAAGATGAATTAACTAAATATTTTAGGTAATCCTAAGAGCTTGTTTGGGTTATAGAAGTTAATTCCCAAGGATATCTGCAAATCCTGAGGAAGTGTCATATCTCCTGTTCCTGAAATCACTATGCTCAGCCCCTCAAGGAGAGCATGCAAGGAAGTCTTCAGTTACTTAACATTATTCTTTATCCTGGTGAAATTATCTCTGGCCTGATCTAAGCCTTTTTAATGTTTTAGTCTTTCTAGTCAATATAAAAGGCATAGAAAATTGTGATAGTTTTCTCTATAGATGGAATTAGTCCATCTAAATAATTAGTTATACCCAAAAGTACATTTTCAGTGCAGAGGTGGCAAGGTATGAAAACACAGCTTATGAAACTATCCTGATTTTAACCTCTCCTGCATAACAGCATTTTAGTCATCCTTGCTGTATTGCTTTGATTTTCTGGGGGTTTAACACTAATTACTTATGGCTTTTAGCATGCCCCTTCCTGTTCATCTGTACCCTACTCCTCTGTTCAGGAATCCTGTGCTCATATTTTACCATGTATGAATATTCTGTATTCCTAAAGCAGTTCTTATGTGTGGGCACTTCTTCTATGAAGAAATCTTTGAAAACTGTCCCCAGTGTTGTTAGGATCAATTCTGGATATGGTATGAGGGAAAAAAAATCACAGACCAGTAAAGATGGGTAAAGCAGATTGGAACACTGCAGAGCCTTGAAGAATTTCTTGAAGTGAAGCTGTGAATGGCCTATCATTAATAATAAGAGGAAAAAGCAAAGTAGTTTCGAATTTTTTTTTTCCCCCCAGAGATTAAGCCTTCTGATAAGTTTCTTCATATTGATTTCTGCATAGATTTCCAAATGCACAGAAAGATGATAAGGGAAAGCTCGTGTCTTGCATAATGCTGCTATATGGCATAATGCCACGATTTTGGTCTCAGTGTTTCAGCTTGGAAACCTTTCTTAAGATGGAGTTAAACATAGGCTATATTTTACGGAGAGACATTAAATAGCTGGGATGACTGTCTTTAGTTGTCTCCCTATGGGAACAGGTGGCAATGCATTGTCATTTCATTTTCTTTGGTAATTCCTTTTGTGCAATGTGGGTTTCGAGTTACACCAAGGGTTACACTCAGGTTACACTTATTGTCTACTTGATCAGCCTTTGTTCTCTTCTGGTTTGAATGGAATTAGTTCCTAATTTTCAGTATTGGATAGTTTTGCTTTTACCTTCTCAAAAATTTAGTAGGAATCTGTGCAGTATGAACTACTTAAAAAGTCTAGACTTTCTTTTTCATATATAGCAGTCTTCCTTACTGAGGACTAGAAGTTTCAGACAGGACAATACATCTTAATGTAGATTAGTATAAAGTCTCTTATTAATAATATTAAATATTCAGGCTACTAGAGCTGAGCTGTTTTAATCATAGTTATAGTAAATCATGGCACAATTTTCTAGCAGAGTGGAAGTATTTTATTAGTGTTTAAACTGAAATGGACAGTGATCATCATGCTATTTGTTTACCTGTGCTTATCTGCTAATGTTGCTACCACTGCTACTAGATGCTTTTTTATTTACGTGTCTGAGACCTTAATTATATTTTCTCTTCTTGCCTTTCCTACAATTAAATAATTTGTTACCATAAAGTGTGCTTTTCCCTCCCTTGAAACATTACTCCTCTCTTGTGCTATGGCTGGAGGCTTGGTAGCCTGAGCTGTCCCTGAAATGCCACTGAATGGGTTCTTCTCCCTCAGCTGCTTTTCAGAAACAGCAGCTTCCCTCTTGCTACACCTACACACCTCTTTGTATCCCCATTTGTTTTAACCATGGCAAGCAAGCATGACAGCAGCCTTGGGATTTTTTTGCCTCTTTTTTTTTTTTTTCCTGGCAATTGGACTTCTGGGTTCAAATAACTTATCCAAGCAGAGCAAAAAAAAAAAAACCAAAAACACCCAGCCTTTCAGGTACCACTACAGCACTCTAGTCACAAGCCTCTAAGCATGTAGGAAGTACCAGGTAGAAAGTGTGACAAATTCTTTACTTTGACAGTGAGATTCTCCAAATAAAACTCCAAGCATGCACCTGAATTTAAAATGCAAATCAGGAACCTCCAGCCCTAAGTATTAATCTGTTCAGAAACAGCACTGGTAGGTGCTAAACTCCTATGTGGGCACTTCTTTATTTATATACAAGTTGAAAAAAGTACCTGCATTAAGAAATCTCATTGGTTTTGCCTATGTTTTTCATAGGTGTAGTTCTGAACCCCTGTTTTTGTGGTGCATGCAATATTTCTGAAGTTATCATAACCTGAAGGCAAGGGCATCAAATAAAATGATGACCCAAGAAGATGCTGCAGCTTGATTTTGAACACGTGACAGAAATCATAAAAGGAATAATTTTTTTATTGTATTAATTAAGTTGCAGGGATTGTTAAGTTAAACTTAAAATAACCCTTTTAAAAGTTGTTGAGGATAATGAATTACCCAGGAGGAGTTAGAGCCTGCTGCTGCCAGCTAAAGTGCTTGGAGACTTGAGATAGAAGTGAATGATAAGGAGCAGCTTTCATGCATTCAAATAAATTACATGTTGGGCTTGGCTTAATCCTGGCAGCAGAATGATCTCAGGGGTTTTCCCTACATTATCTTGGACTATGATTATGCAAATATCCTTTTAATGTAGCGACTCTTTAACAGGAAATTAGTCTCATACTTGCTCATATGCTCTTGCAATCAACAGACACTTGCTTGCAAAATCCTAGTGTGTCTGAGATACAAAAGGCACATTAACTGTTTTAAGTACCAAAATTTTGCAAACAGACAATAACAGGACATGCCTAGATTTGTCAGGGATGTAGCAGATGAATCAGGAAAGAGATGTTTGCTAACACAAAAATATTCCTGGGTTTGAAAGTTCAACCAGAATGCAAATGGTACTAAGTTTACATTTGGTTTCAAAGATTATAAGGAAAACACCAGAAGGAAGAAAATCTTCCAGAAAAGCAGGATTAAAACAGAATAAAACACGGAAATGAGACAAAGCATAAAGACAAAGAAATGGAATAATTTGTGTTAAGTGCCCAGCAGCCTGCTGAGCTCAGGTAATGCACAGTCATCCTTCACACATATCCCTTATTGCAGTGCTCTCAGGAACTGAGTCCCCTGAATGGGGACTCTCAGGGTAACTGCTTTGTCTGAAACAGGAATCAAAAGGGACATTATAAAACAGATGTTTCATCTGGAAAGACAGGGAGCTGGTATCCTTTGGGAAGGGAGAAATTGGAGTCACAAAAATTGTGCTGTGTTACTTTTAGTAGTCTTAATGTACTTGGAGTAAGCAGAACAGCTCAGTTCCTGATTTCTCAGGTTTGTAAATTCCTTCTAGGTGAAAGCAAGTTATGTAACCTTTTTCTTAACTTGAGAGACTACAAGTTTCTAGTATGAAAAAAAATTACCAATTAGATATTTGGTATCAAACTGGGATACAGCAGTGGTAAGTTGGCAGCTTGTAAGGTGACCCCCTCTGTTTTTTTTTCTTTTTTTAGTCCTGATTGAAATAAAGACAGCTATATCCTTGAAGTTAAGAGGGGAGCCTATTGAAATTAATCCTCTGACTATCCAATGGGATTTAGGGTAGTATCTGATTTATTCAAGGTCTTTTGAAACTCCCATCAAAGTGAACTGTTCAAGGCATGACCTTAAGGTAACAGTTCAATCAGCCACAACATCTTGACATCCAGGTCTTTCTTTTAAATATAAGACTTATTCTTTCTTCTATATCCAGTGTATTCTGTTTGTAATAACTAGAAATTATCATTAGAGAAATTGAAGCTAATCTGAGGCTCATTAAGGAGCAAGAATTTATGTTCAACTACTTAAATAATAATCCTGTTGATCTGGTTTCTGGAGATTAACCTGTAATTTTATCTGTTGCAGATGGGAGAAACTTGCTAGTCCAACAGCACAGCATCTTAGAATTAAAAAAACCAACACACATGTGTAAGTACAGAGAGAGTGTTTGTCAATGCTACTCAGAGTATATGAACTTCCATGATTGCCCATCCAGACAAATATACTCAATCCATTTTTGTACTGAGCATTAGGCAGTCACTGGTTTTCTCTGACTGCTCCAGCAAAAACTAGCAGATGCTAGATGAAGTCTGAAGACTAGAGAAAATTTAAAAAATTTAATATTTGGATTTGCTTTTGATTTCAATAGATTCAAATCCTAAGAAATAGGCAATGGCTGTGGTTCCACTAGAAGTTTCACCTCCAAAATAATTTTGCAATGGTCCAGTCAGTATATGCTGAAACCCTTGGGTTCATACTTAGCAGAAATACAACCCTGTACTAATCAAGTCAACCAAAAACCCGATTTTGTTTACCATCCAGTATAAGCAGCAAAACCTTCAGCAGTACCAGGAGAAATCCTGATAGCTCTTTTTCAGACTCAAGGACTTAGAAATTTGCTCTTTTTAAAATCATGTCAGGTAGTATTCTTCTGGAGTACCATTAAGCCTTTAACATTAAGCTGACTTGAAATTTAAGCAAATGTCCAGACCCATGAAGGCTTAGATTAGCTGGTAGCAAAGTGCAATCACAGGCTCCTCTACACGCTGTTACAAGTCTGTCTCAGCTCAGAGGGCTGTCCTTGGACACAACTGGGTTCTGTAAGGCACAACTTCTGTTTCACCTAACAGGCAGGAAAACAAAACAAAACAAAACAAAACCAAAGCCTGCAAGTGTTCACCTCGCCTTAGAACAAAACTTAAATACAAATACGTGTCTTGAAAAATGAAGCATTTACAGAGGTTTTTTAACTGTTTTGAAATCAGGAAGGATTAATATCCAACTGTGTATTTTCTTCTACTCCTCAGTGTAAGAATAATCCGTCCAGAGTGTTCCAGGTGTCTTTTTTCCAATTTGCCATCTTCTGTAAAATAGCAAAAAATTGTTACAAACCTGTTTGGCAAAATGCATGGCAAAAAACAATTTAGAGAAAGGCTAAAACAGTTTAGAGGAAGGCTACTGGTTTATTTGTAATGTCCCACTAGTCAGTGGGCTTTTTAATGATAATTTTTAAATTATAATTTCAGAGTTGAAGAGGATGCCAATTGTTCAAGCATTACAGCATTCACGACAGAACATATATTGGCATCATAACTGCTTACGGTAAGTTAAGCGTTCTATCTCTTTAACATTTCAAGATCCTGTATTCTGCAGTTTTATTTCCTTCTTGGAAAGCAAGCAGGATGTTTGCTAGGATGTTACTTTTATTGAGAAACGTTGGAACTTACTTAGCTTTTTGGATGAGCCATTTAAATGGGAATTATGTCATTTTGCCATAAGCCTATCTGGTGATACTAAACCTAGATAATCAGCTTCGATGGAGATCAAGTTTTTGCTGCAAACATAGAAAAATACCTAGCTGGCTCATAAGCCTAGTATTCACATCAGGAAAAGAGATAGACTTTAAAATTATGTGAGTTAAGAAGCTTTGAATCATATGAGACATTTCCTTATTTTTTGTTCTACAAAAATAGGAGCTGAAGTGCAAGAGCTTTCTGAGCACTTGAGGAAACAGTAATCATTTCACACTGTTATGAAGCCACCAGAGTTGTGAAGGCAATACTTTCTTTGATGAGAAGACATGAGAAGGGTGCATTTTACTCATTTCTAAATCACTGAATGGGACTCTGAGCATCTAGGAATCCTGTATGAAAGAACTTTACTGCTGTAGAAGTGTGATGATTTTCAGATTTTAGAAAGGCTACAGAGGGGCAAATTGTAGCTGCATGAGAAAGTGAATATTTTAAGTAGTACAACCCCCAGAGGAATATATTTGTCAAAAAAAAAATACCTTTCCTTGTGAGTGTTCTTTTATGGTTTGTCATTATATATGCAAAACCAAAAATTTTTAAAATGTAAAATGTTCTTTATCCTTACAAAACATCAGTATCATGAAATGATACAATTATCAGCTATTCTGAAAGCATCATCGGAATACCACACAAAGTTATTTTTTGCAAAAATCAGGCAGTTTAAATAAAGAATTAAAGGCCACAATGGCAACTAGATTTCAAGACTAATTGGATTGTCACATTAAGAAGTATTTTTATTAGTACATTCACAGGGAAGAAAAGCTAAGAGAATTACAGCCTGCTTTCCCTTCAGGAAAGGAAAGTCTTGAACAAGTCTCTGAAGTCTTGAACACATTTCAGAGATATTTTATGCTTAACTGAAGCAGCCTGTCCAAAGTCGCTCTCTGGTCTAAAAAATAGCATTTTCACACAAGCTCTCACTGCAATCCACATACAGAAAATGTGTAATCACAAAGTATGTGCCACTAACAAGTGTCACATTAGTGTCTAATAATGAAAAAACATACCAATAAACATACAGCCAACAACCTGCAGTTACTTAGTGATAATCATTATTTCACAATAACCAAGGTTATTTAAGACCCTGAGGGTTAAAGGTTGCACACTGCAGGTACAGAGCTATGTACAAGAGGGAAGGGCAAACATGCCTAAGTACCCAAAACACTGACCTTAACTGTCATCCCCAGGAAAAGGGGGAAGTGGTGTCTGCAGTCTCTGACATCTGCCATCTCTGGCATCAGCTATCTCCTCTTTCCCTGGCTCTGGTTCTCTTTGGACCCACCTTGGATTTGATTCCATGTTTTTACAGTGGCTTAGTAGTAAATAATTGCAACACTTTTTTCCTCCACTCCCACAATAGTTTTATTTTCAGTTGAAGAGTTAATTCACCTCATGGAAGCTCAAAGAAAGTGCCAGGGATGATGGAAGGGGAAGTGGTGGGAATGCATGGCCCCTAGCAGCAAACAGGGTCAGCTGGCACTTAGCCTGTCTCAGCTCACCCTCGGGACTGAGGTCTCAGTACTCAATTAGAAAGTTGGTCAGTCAAGGCTTACACTGATGCCACCAGGGGGGCATTCCAGAAGATTTTGAAAGAAGACATTAAGTGTCATAATTATGTGAGACTGTATTTTAATGAGCAGTTTGATTAGATCTACCTTGGGGGGGCTAAGCAGAGGTCATAAAAAGCTGTTATCCAAAGTGGAGGAATTTAAAGATGTAAGACCCAGAGCAGTCTCTCAGTAACAACTACAAAATACATGCTTATAAAATTTCCTGTCATTATAATGACAAATAGGAGAATTTAAAAATACATACGCTACAGGCTTAATTTAAAAAAAAAAAAAAAAAAAAATCCATAAACATGAACATGATATGAAGGAATCAAGAGTTCAAACAATGCTTTAAACTTTATTAACTTCTAATTAAGGGGTTGGCCTCACTTTTTTCCCAAAGAATAAAAGCTACAATAACTTTCAGAAATGGAGACTTATTTCAAGTTAAATGATGTAGCATTAGAGCAGGATCAACAAATGCAGGTTGTTGAAATATGAATTTTTAAGGCACAAAACCAAAATGTGACATTAGTTCTCCAAAGTTTTTCGAAGTATTTTTGCATCTGAATTTTCATTCCTCCTACTGTGGCATTTGATAGGACTTGTAAATTGCAATGATTGTTCAGTAGTTGGGTTTTTTAACTCTCCTTTTCTTCTTGGGTGTGTTTAACAGTTAAAAGTTCCTGCTGAGATTTGTCAATCAGCTGAGGATCAGCACCCCCTTCTGGCTTCAATAGTGTGGGGTGAAAGCTGGAACTGCCATCCTCATGTAAGAAACCTTTACAGGAGCAACCAAAGTAAAAGCAAAAATATTCTAAAACTTGTCATAATAAATAGGCAAAGGAATATCAATGCCAGGGGCATTTCCCATGGAAAAGGGCCACCATTTGTGTCCAGGGCCTTGGGTGTGGGACTGGGTTTCTGCATGCTAAAATTCAGAACAGTGCAGGATTCCTCCCAGACCAAAGCTGTCACCACCTTGAATGCTGGCTGCCTTTGGAGTGCCAAACACCTCCTCCATACTGGTGTCAGGATATTGGGAGGGGTGAGTTTTGTTTCCCATGGAAACGGGATACCTTCCATGTACAGAACCCTGAAGCCAAGGAGGGGAGGCAGGGCCATGTGACACCTGTGGCAGTCACGTGACCCTGGGGGCAGGACCTTGTGACATTCCCAGCAATCACGTGGCTGGGGGAATGGGGCCACATGACATCCCCAGCAGTCACATGGCTGGGGGCATGGGGCCCTGTGACACCCCCTGGCAGTCATGTGGCCCAGGCAGCGGTGTCATGTGACACCCAGGGTGGTCATGTGCCCAGGAGGTGGAGCCACATGACACCCCTCAGCAGTCATGTGCCTGGGGGCAGGGCCACTTGACACTTCCAGCAGTTACATGCCTGTGGATGAGCCACTTGACACCCCCAGCAGTCATGTGGCCGGGGGTGTGAGGTCACGTGACACCTGGGGCAGTCACATGTCCCAGGAGACAGGGTCACATGACACCCCAGCAGTCACATGCCCAGGGGGCAGGGCCATGTGACACTGGCAGGGGGGAGGATCCCATTGCCAGGGGCGGGGCTGGGAGTGATTCTGGAATGGCTCTCGTGGGCCATGCAGGAGTCCCGTGCAGGTGTGGCAGCCAGCGCGCTTCATCGCTGTAGGCAGTGGCAGCACCCCAAATCCCTGCTGTGGCAGAGGCTCCTGACAGCACACCTCCTGTCCCACTGCTTCCTCCTCTGGGGTGGGCATAAAGGCTGAGGAGCCAAGTCCCTGTCTGTAGTGGGCCCATGTTGCCTGAGCAAGCATTTGTCATTAGCTTATCCTGTTTAATTACACCACTGCTTTGGTCATGAAATTCCTTTATAATCTCAGTACTGGCACCTTTAAACTTGTATTTTCTAACTCTGAAATGTTATGCTACCACTGTGTTTTGCCGTAGCAAGCTGTAAATAACTTATGTGAGAATTGTTTCAGTTCAAGTACACCCTGATCATGTTATCTATGGGGTTTGACTACAAGAATTTCTTATGAAAAATGTCAAAACTCATCACTGCTACTGTAGAAAGTCAATATGATTTCCTGCATTGTGACTTCCTGCATGAGGTAAGCAGGTGACACTTATCAGTGAAACTCAAACCAACCAAGTCTGTTGAAGGAAAATACCTAGCCCCCTAAAACCCCTAGCCAACCCACCATATAGTAAGTAATATCACTGAGATGGTCTGAAATCATACCTGATCCTGCAAGCAGAACAAATGCAGGTGTTCAAACGTCTCTATAGATCAGCTCCCTAGGCTCTGGCCTTTTTAGTCCATTGACTTTTCTGGTAATGCTTGATATTGTTTTGTTTTAAAAAGAAATCACACTCCATTCTGTACATTGGTACTAAATGTGCAATGGACATATCTAGCTATGAATACATATATTTTTTATTGCATTGTTTAGAAAAGGAGCACTATTTCAGGCATAGATACAACTGCAGTGGTAATGGAGCAGACTGGGGGAGATGAGCAATACTGAGTGTGAAAGCAGACTGAAGTGATGGTGTCATCTGTAGTCTCTCCCTCCAAACAGATCATCCTTACAGATAAATTCACACCTGAGTATAAATGTTGTTGACATTTACAAGATCCCATTTTCTCCTACTGGATGTTTTGAAGGATCTAGCCCATGCTGCTTCATTTGCACTGCGATATCAAACAAGTAGTCATAACATTCACACCTAAAATAAATAGGGAAAAAAATGCAATGTAAGTAAAGCTCAAGTCTTATCATGTTTTATGAAAATCAGTATTTTCCTTCCTTAAGATTTTATCACCAAGATGACAGTCTGACTGGACAGCTCTACTATTGTTTATTTCCAATGTTGTGGAATGGAAAGTGCCATTTTGCTACATAGTATTGACTTGCTGCATTTCCATCAGCAGATGAGATAAATTCCAAAAATGGGATTAGGGAGGGCTACACAAATAGTACTGGCAGGTGTCATATAAAAGCAGAGATAGCCCATGTGTTTCCATATGAGGAGGGACTTGTTGACTTATCTGAAAAGAAAATGTTGGCTACCCTATTAGCCAGCATTGATATGAAAGGAAAATCAAGCAATGGAATCATGCATGAATCCATTCCCAGAAATTCCCTATATGTGCAGTGAGGCCTTAATATTCTGAATCATTGCTCCATGGGCTGGACATATACATAGCAGTAAGTTCATTAAGATCTTGAGGCAAGAGACAGCATATTCCTGAATTGTACTCACATGGTTTTGGCTTTTTCCCATGTCTCTCCCCATACATAAACACCATGACGTCTGACCAAGACAGCACAAGAGTCTGGGTATTTTTCCATTGCACGTGCCATTCTCTCCTTGAGATCCTTCTCTTCTGGTGTATTCTCAATAATAGGAACCACTAGCGTATCGTGATATCTATAAAAAAAGTCATGTTCACGTATTTAAAAAATCCCTGTGCTTGGATGTATGAAGCTTATCCCTATGAAAGAGATTATCCTCTGACTGTGTAAAATGTTAAATTCTTAGCACTAGATTTTATGCTCTTCTCTTGTGAGTCATGCTGTAGCATAGGAATTCTCAGGAACGTCTCACTCCCAAACACGTATTACGCTGGCAATACCTGAGCTACACTTGAGGCACAAAAAAACCCCAACACTTTAATCTATTAGGTGTAGCTGTTTATTGCCATATCACTTTGTAGTTGGGTCCCTCTACAACTTTTTCAAACTTTTCATCCTGTACTGGCATCATCTACAAGCTTTACCTCAGACTAAATTATTTAAAAGAATCATATCATGAAGAAGGAAATGAAGCTGTTTGCTGGAGAGCAGAGAAAAAAATTAATTTAGGTAGTCCAAAAAGCCCCTGGAAGATTGTCCTGCTAAGGCATATAAATAGAAGGTAGAGTCAACACATGAAAAATAAATTCTCTGTGATGGAGTCATTGGTGGGCTACATGTGATCTTAAGAGAGCCTGAGAACCCCAGTTCCAAAGACAAGATGATGCACGTTACACAGTGGAACTTGCCTAAGAGTTTCTTCTGAAGGAGGACTGGGATATTTGGCATTGTGTGAACCTTAATTAACACTAGCAGAAACTTGTTTAAATAGTTTTAATAAGTCCCCAGTTCAGGTTCAGATTTATCATTGAGATCACATAGATATTTCATGAGTGGATTCTAGTAGTACTTTCTTTTGTAAAACACAGAAAGAAAGTAATGGTAAAAAAAACCCAACACCAACAGCTTGTATTTTAAATCAAATATTCACAAGATAAAGTCTCATCCCTTACGGTTCTCAATGCTGATGCTTTCTCAAGGAAGGCTATAAAAATAGTGAATGAAGAAAGTGAAGTGGCATTTGAAGATTTACTTTGACTCTTAAAAATTCTGATCACTAATATTATACTTGGAGTGTTTGTTACTAATGAGGCCAAATGAGTTAATGGATTGGCTTCCTAGGTTGTGCTTTCTGCTTGAGCTTGGAAGCTGCTATAAATACCATAGCTGATTCCTAAGCAGGACCCTAAGCTTTCTATCAAGAACTAATATCTAAAAAATGTCAAGAAGACTCTGAATGAGCTAAATACTTGGTATCTCTTTTTTAATTGGAATATAAGTAGCCCACATTTAGTCAAACCTTGATGTAAAATACTTTGTGATAGTCTGACTTTCAAAGCTGTTTACTACTGATCTAATTCTCCTTCTATGGAAATCAAAGGTAAAACTAGTCTGGGATCACTGGAGTCATATTTAGGCCAACATATATTTCTGATTATTCTATCTGTAGCATTTTCCTGGACAGCTTCCAAAAAAGATTTAAGTAACTAGAAACAACATGCAATCCTTTTTTTGAAAAGTCCCATATTGGACTTTGAATCCAAGGTCCCATTTTTCTTTTGCATTCAATGGGGAGACTTGTGTGAGGCAAGCCAGTGGAATCAGTCTAGTATAGATGAATACGTGCTTATGAGCCATATTCACCCTGGAGCTTTGATTTCTTGAGGTTTTCTGGTAAATTAATAGAATGACACAGGAAAACTTGGAGGTATGGAACCCAATAAATACAATGTTTCCTGACTAATGTTTAGGAGTGCTTGAGTGTTCAAAATGGATATATAAAAAAACTGTTGTGGATTTTTTAAAAACAGTGTTGTTAGACAATTCAATACAAGGGCTTGTATTTTACCACATTAAAAATGCACATGCTAATGGTGACAAGAAAGTGAAGTTGGCAAGTCAACCAAAATGGAATAAAATATGCCTGGGCGTAAAATCACATATGGCTTGCTCCCTTGCTAAAGGGCAATAGTTAGATACAAAAATTAACATCAAAAAGTGGAAAGAATTTAGCATTTCAATTTCTCATCTCCTTGTCACATGTTATATAAATGTTGTTTGCAGATCCCAATTCAACAGTCTGTGGGTGGAGACCTCAAAACAAGCCATCACACATAATTTGGAATAACTCAGCACTTACCTCAGAGCTCATCCTTGAAAAGTAATAACATTATCTTTAATGAGCTGTTTATTCTGAATTTTCTTTCAAACTCTGTCAAGTAAATCTGAAATCCTCTATTCTCTTAACATGCCCCAAACTAGCACAGGCAGTGATATGTGAAGTCCACCCAAACGTAGTTTGTACATGCTATCAATCCAACCTAGTGTTGGCTGGCTCCAGTTCCAACTGAATGTTGTACAGATGTGGTAACATCTCAGGATGTAGCTCTTTATTTGGCTTCTTCCTGTAGCTCAACAGACCACAGCAGCCTTGGCAATACAAGATTTTATCTCAGATCTCTTCCATAGGCTTCAGATCTTACAGAAAGCCAGTGGTGACTCATTCATTCCAGAGGTCTTTTTACTTCTTATTTCTAACACTTTATATTATACACTTTCAAGTATATAACTCAAATGACTTGTATTTAAACTGCTGAAAATAAATTATCAAATATCATGCCTTTTTTCTAAATATAAAGAAGTACCTGTAATAGCCTCCTGAAGTACATTTCTGGATTCCTTTTATCATCTCCTGATGGGTAATAGAGAACTCACTCCCTGGGTAAAGAAGGGTAGCCATAACAGCAGCCTTGGAATGTGTATGGATCACTGCACCTGCTCCTAAGAATAGAAAAAGAAAATTTATAATTAATTTTAAAATTATTAATCTAATTAAATTTTTAAAATAATTATTAATTTAATTTTAAAATTAATTTTAATTTTTCTGTTAAGAAAATTTTATTCACATACTTGATTAATTTCCTTTGATTAGGCATCTTAGCAAATGGTGATCTGCTATTTGATAGGAAAAAATATACAGCAACCTAAATGAAGGAATGAGGCAATTACATATAACGGATAATTATGGATTATCTTAGGACACTTGTGTTAACTTTTAGTTAGTGACAAATTCCAGAAGAAACACTACTTGTACATTTCTTTACATACTGCAATGACTGAGACATTCTTAATTTTATCAGAGTTCTGAGATTATAAAGAATTCCTGAACTTATTTGTGAAATGAAAGTTTAAAGCCTTTTACTTTCTTTCTATGTTTTCTTCAATTATCTGCTGATTCTCTGAAAAAAAACATTTATCATTATCTTATTGTGTCATGATGGAAAGATAGGTAGACAGTAATCATAATCTACTTACAAAGATGTGATGTTGCTATTCCTTGAGTACACAAGTAAGATGCTTGTGCAGGAAGAGGAGACTCCCTAAATCCTTTCTAAAATAACAGATATAAATTTTACACGACATCAAAAGCTCTCTATTACTGTCTACCTGCAAAATAAGTGTTTCACACTGTTTTCACCTATTCCTAATTTATAACTGTTAATCTCAGCCATATGATGCAAAAGGATTTAAACAGTAATAGATGAATTAGCAAAACCACTGATATAAAACTGCTGTAATCACAGGATTCTCCTGCAACCTACCAATATTCTGCACTAAAAATCAATGCTGAAAAGATGATCACAGGCAGAGCTACAAGAGAAGATTAAATTGCAAGTGATACTGAGAGGGTGTTAGTATGGATTATATCCCAGGTACATATACCTTTGCAAATCAATTTATTTTATAGTTTCATGTTTATCTCACTGTAACTTCTATGTATAAGGAATATGGTACTGAATAGCAATTTCGTGGATGTACATACACAGTGTTTCAGTCACTGCTGAACTGCTAACATTGCTACATACCTCTCATGGTGTAGGCATTCATAAAAAGAGGTGTGCACTGACTTTTCTTCAGTTTCTTGTGCAGTGGAGGACTGCTGATGTCCTGTTCATTCATGTCACAAACAAACATATCTTCTGGCTGTAAGAAAGAAGAAATTATTTTGATCTGTGATAGTTTTGTTTGATATTTGACCTCTAATAGTTTTGTTTTCCCTCTAGGGAAACAAATATATACAAACCATGTATTTAATATAGAATGTGATTTTAACTTTGTAAAAGTGCAGTAATGCTCCACATTTATTCCAGCATCTAATAGTACTTACCAACAATGTGTAATGGAAATTAATATTAGATACTCTTTTTCCTCAGACTGATGCCATGCAGGTATTTGTAAAACTACAATTTTCTCAGAAAGGAGATCGTGTAGCTCAGTAACAACCACAGATCAAAAGGAAAAGTAGTAACTGATTCAAAATAAGAACTGTAGATATACTTTTCCTTCCCTACTTAAAAGATTTAAGTTAAACTCAAAAATAATACATTTAACTTGTAGAACTATTTCTTTTTAAACTTTGCTTTTAGTAGCTTTACATAAATATTATCTTTGCATCAATTAGCTATTCATAGTAGTACAAAGAATTGTTCAGGACAGTAATAAAATTTTAATGTTATTTTAAAAATCAGCAGAAAACACAATTGCAGGAGATTTCCTCACTGACTGTGCTTAATCCTCTGTTACTGCAAGCACAGACCAGATCATTGTGGTTATCTTACATACCTTTGCCTGCCTTACTTCTCCACATCCCCAGCAAACACTGGCTGCGAGACCCCAAGTTTCTATCAGCAAAGAAATTCCTTTCTCTCCTCACCATATTTATTCTCAGATTTATGAGATGACAAATCCTTGCCATGCATTACTCTATTCTGGGGGAGTTCTATACTGTCATAAAATAGGTATTGTTTACTGTTCTCCCCTCCTCTTACATTTTGGGGCTTTTTGGAAAGCAGACAGATAGACAAGGTTACCTTTTCAAGGGGAGAGCCCAGTTATTTACTGAGAATATCAAGACAAATATTTGCAGTCACTCAAACGAAAATAAACAGCGACGAGGTGTTAATGTCTATTTAAGTGGGTAACTTGAAACTGTAGCCAGAGTGGTAAAGCCAGCCAAGCCTGACAAAGAATAAAGCTGGACTGGAGTAATGCTCCACTCTCACACTGCTTTGTGTTAATTTAAAGCAAGGAGAACATCAAGTCTAGTCTACACTGGCCACTGAAACACATACTGGCTTGCTATGATAGTGGAGTACTGGGAGAAATCATCAATTGTTTCAATAATCAGCAGTAGTCAACAGCATAACAAGTTTGTAACTTCACATAAGGAAAAATGAAACTCTAAACAAAGGCACTTTCATATGTCTCAGGATGAGCTCTGAGGTAAAAGTTCAGTTTAACACACCTGTATTCTTTCCTTTTGGACTCCTGAAGGAGCGATGTAAATTTCATCCCTAGGAACAGATGAGAAAAGTCAGTAAACAGTTGAGCAACGACTGTTCCACTGTACAGGCATTTAAGCTCTTGAGCCACTGAAAAGGAAATAGCAAATCTAGACCCTCACAATTTAAAAACTTTCTTGCTCTTTCCATACATTGACAAGTAGATAGTTTTCAAAATAGAACCAAATTATACAAGAGCAAATAAAATTTCTAACTTGCAGGTGTACAAAACAGTGCTTTCAACCTGACAAATATCTAAAAACACATGTAAGAAGTGCAGCCTTATTTTTCCAACAAGGAAAAAAAGCCTCTGCCTGCAGGAGCTCAAACTCAAATTTCTAGAATTCAGAATAAAAATTAAATGAGAAACTGCAAGCATACTGATCTGTGACAAGGCAGATGACAAAACCATTATATAAAAATCTATAAACTATCTATAAACAGTATTAATGATCTGCAACATTCAGCATCGTAAATACTTTTTTTTTTTAACTATGCAGGTTAGGTTTCTAGTGCAGTTCCATGTTTGTGTTGATAAAGAGATAGCACTAATTCAGTGCAATTAAATGACTGAAATTTAAGTAGAAGTGCATCACTTCTTGCAAGGTCTACATGAACAAAAAACTGTAAAAACTGATTGAAACGAAAATTATTTCAAGATGGTACTGCATTACTGTCATTATTAGCACAAAATCCACAACTAGAATCTCTCTCTGAATTGCAATCACTATTTGGCTTCAGCAGTCACGTACTAAATTCAGGAGCACAGAGACATCTAGTGAATAATTAGTCAAGTTACAGACACATTTCCTATAGACCATGGGATGTTTGTAGTTCTGGACAAGAGTACTGGAGCCTGGTGAAGGGTCGGGAGCACAAGTCCTGTGAGGAGCAGCTGAGGGAGCTGAGGATGTTTAGCCTGGAGAAAAGGAGGCTCAGGGGAGACCTCGTTGTTCTCTACAACTGCCTGAAAGAAGGGTGGAGCAAGGTGAGGCTGGTGTCTTCTCTCAGTTAACCAGCGGCAGGACAAGAGGAAATTGTGTGAATTTGCATCAGGGGAGTTTTAAACTGGATATTAGGAAAAATTTCTTCACTGAAAGGGTTACCAAGCATTGGAATGGGCTGCCCAGGAAAGCAGTTGGCTCACCATCTTTGGAAGTTTTTAAAAGACATTTAGGCATGGTGCTTAGAAATGTGGTTTAGTGGAGAACTTGGCAGTGGTAGGTTTATGATGGACACTCAATGATATTAAGGATCTTCAGCAACCAAAACAATTCTGTGATTTTAATTCCTCTAAAAATAAAACTCTTAAGATGAGGTACTATTCATAGTGGTAAGATGTCTGTGAAGCACAGAAAAATGTGGCTTTATCATATTTGCAATTTTTGACATTCATGAATTAACACTGCCGGCATTGCATTAATTTAGTCTTAATTCATCTGCATGAGCAAGATGAGAAATCAAGTGGTAAATTCAATTACTTATGACACAATTTTTCTTAAATCAGATTATTTTCTTTTTTAGGACTTAACCAGAAAATCTGATGACGAAGTCTTCAAACACAAGATACCTCACAAAGAACTCTACATCCATTTTTAATATGCTATGCCAAGCCCAAATTGGCATTTTTTTTTTCCTTAGTAGCTGATATGAACATCACAGTGAGTAAGGCTGATTAAGATTAGCTGGTAAGAACAGTTGCTATATTTGAATCAAATTTCAACCGTTCTTTTACATTTGCCTTTCTAACAATGCCAGGTAAACAAGCTATAGAACTACTAAGGAAAACTACACTAGTGCATTCTCTGATAATGCCATTTGTCTTGCCAAAACCAACAGGAGTTGCACGGGAATGACAAAGAAAATAGGCTACATTTAACTACTGATGACAAATTAGTGCAAGCAAGATCTTCCCACAGACAACTTTAAAAACAAGAATTTACCCTCTTTTCATCCATCTCATTATTATTACTGTTGTTGCTTTGCTTGCAAAATCAAGCAAGGGGGTGAAATGACCTGCACAAAGTCCAAACAGCACAAATATGAACATTTAGGGTCTTTTATTAATGCATACATATATATATATACATATATATACATATACATATATATATATATATATATATATGTATAAAATACACATATTTGAGTAGCAATGGGTGGTTGTGCATGCATGCAAGTGTATACCAGAAAAATGAGAGGTCAGATACTTTCAAGATCATGTCACAGCCTTGTGACTGGGTACAGCATTGCAGGCACTGTGCAAGGCTTTTTGCAGACTGAGGACTTATCTTTTTTTCAGTGGCCACTGAGAGGAGCTCTGTTTCCACTAAAAGGATTGGGGATTAAGAATAAGCAGGAGACAAGCAAATTAAAATACAAAATAGTGCTTCTTTGTAGGAGATACAGACCAAAAGTTGTTGCTGTTACCTGTTGTGCTTTAATTATATGCAAAATATTTGTCTCCTTAGAAATTACTGCAGTAGAACACTAATTTCCTTCTTAGAGGAAATATCTGGCCTGCAAAACATCCAGGGTGAGATTGATCTTACTTAACCACAGGCATTTGAAAGCCGTGTGCCTGATGTAACCCACTCCAAATTCCGTAGTCAATAAAATGAAACGGGGAAACACATTGTTCTCTAAAGGCAATTCATCTACCTTAAACAAAGGTAGAAAAGGACAGGATAAGGTCATTCTCTGAAGCTGTCTCTCCATTGAAAGGTCTGCAATGATTAATTCAGACTATTCACCTCCCTCCTATACGGTTAAATTTGGCATACTGTTCATTTCCCCCTCTAACTTCTTGCTCACTCTCCACTTGCAAACATTGATCATGGAACTGAAATGCCCTCACCAGCTGCTAAACACAGCCAGCCTCACTCTCACCACCACATTATTTCTCTTTCATCATTACTTACCCATGTTTCAAGCTGATTCCTCCACCAGTTCCCGTTACCCAGCCTAAACCATAAAACAATCTACAAAGCTCTGGGATAAGATTCCTCGGATGTAACCCATCCTAAAAAGAAATTAAATAAATAAATGAAAACCATCAGAAACACCTCACACCTAGGAAATCAAGCTTTCATACTGAGCTAGAAGGATTAGTATTTTCATACTGAAGCAAAATGGTTTAATTTATGCTAATGAACTTCAATTACAAAATAATTGCATGTTTACACAATGCCCTTTATGCTCTGCCAGGGACATCACAGCTTGAAACAAACAAAACCCCAAATAAGGGGCATGTCTGACTAACTTTCAATGGAAAGGTCTCATCTAAAATTTATTTGAGTGCAGTGGCCTGTGCATATTACACCAGCAGGATTATGTTATGGGCTATTGAACAAAAAAGGGAAAATAGATGCATCTAACATTATTCAGTTTTAAAAGCTTGACTAATAGTTTTCCTATTAAATCAGTTTTTCTGTAGGTTTATTTTGCTTGATTTACAAATTTCAGTAGAACAGACTTTATTACTCAATATATATTTTTAAACAGCATTCAAAAATACCATAGAAAATAGATGCAAATTATTTTATGACCTTAATATTCCTACATTTTTACAACTCAAAGTTATTTTACATGCAGTTTAGTCGAAGGCAAATTAATTATTTTAATATTTCTTTAGAAGGAAAAAAAATACTGTATTTGTTCCATATTCCATTTTTTATTACAGTAATACCCAAACCTATAAATTAACCAAAGGTATCTCTAGTGCCAGAGGTAAAATTTCTACCTACATTATGACAGTAAACCAGCTGCTTTTATGGTGTGCCTTTTTTAATAGGATTTTTTTTTTATTATTGCAGCAACTAGAAGCTTTAAAAGTTTTTCTGAAATGACAAATGATTAGCTGCTCTACTGCTCATGTCGGTCATTAACACCCATCAAATAACATTTCCAAGAAAATATTTTGTTTAGCAGCAAGAATCCATATTGGGGGGAGTATTTTGTCAACACTCATAGAATAGACAACCAAAGCAAAAGCAGCACACAGCAAACATGGTAGGCAAGTGGCTACTTGGTGCCAATACCTTTGTTGAAATGTTTAGAAAGAAGTGCTTTGGAAGAGAAGTCCTCCAAGAAGAGGACTTGCAGAACTAAGGGTGGGGAGGCAGCATGGAACAGGAGCACAAGGTAGTGGGTCTGAGGAAGGAGACTGGGAAGGTGAATTACTGGAGGTGGCAGCCTGGGGCACGTTTGACAACTTTTGGAATCTCCTGCTCTAACCTCATCTTTACAACCTCCAATGACAGTGAGTCACAAGATTTCTTCTCTCTTACCAAAGATCATGGACAGAAGATGGTCTCCCCTTTCCCATCTGTGACAACGTCTTATGTATTATGACAACTCAATCTGCTGCTCTTTTTTTGCTTTGTTTTGTTCTGTTTATGATGAACTAGACTCTCTCCCTCTTTCCTGACAGGCCACATTATGTAGGCTGCTGGTACCTCATGTCCCTGTTAGTTCTTGTGGATTGTGAAGATTGGGCTGGTGGCCCAGTAAGTGTCACATACACACTGCAGAAGTGTTCTGAGCCTTGTCCAGGTGATGCTTCCATGTGTTCAATGTTTACTGTGCTTGGTGAAGCACAGCACTGCCAGCTTATGTCCTGGCTCTGATGACACATAAAACCCCAAAGACCAATTAAAAAAAAATAAAAGAAAACCAAATCGCAAAACGAACCTGAACAACATAAAAAGAGCCATGAGTGCTGTAGATGCAGCCAGAATGGCAGCTAGCAACATTCTGGAAACTGTACTAAATTTTATAACATGTTTACATAGGATCACAGAATAGTTAGGGTTGGGAGAGACTTTTGGAGATAATCCAGTGCAATCCCCCTGTCAAGGCAGTGTCACCTAGAGCAGGTGACACAGGAAAACCTCCAGCTGGGTTTTGAATGTTTCCAGAGTGGGAGACTCCACGACTCCCTTGCGCAGCTTATTCCAGTGCTCTGCCAGCCTCAACGTAAAGAAGTTTTCCCCCGTGTTGAGGTAGAACTTGTGCTTTAGTTTATGAACATTGCTCCTGGAATGCTGGGCACTGAGTCCGCCAGGATCTTGCTGGCTGAATCTCCTCCTGGCCGCCAGGACACACTGCCAGCTCACAGTCAACCTGCCATCCACCAGTGCTCCCAGGGCCTCCCTACAATTAGCAACTGCGAAGCTGCTGGCTAATTACCAGGGTTCACGAACAGCGTCAGCCCCCGCGATGGCGGGGAGCTCTCGGAGCGGTGGCGGCGCCCCGCCACCCCCGGCCCTCGTTACCTGCGCCGCGTCCCCGCCGGCGGCCGCCATAGCAAGGCCAGCGCGGGGTCCTTGCTCGGGGACTTCTTTGGCGGCCGCGCGGGCGCCTGCGGAGCGCCGGGCATGCCCCGGCCGCGGGCACCGACCCGAGCGCCGGCGGGGGGGATGGAGAGGCCGCTGCCCTCCCCGCGGGCCGGGAGCCGGCAGTGACCAGAGGAGATGCGGGTGCGCCCCAGGGACAACAGCCAGGCTGGGCACGGGTGTCCGTGAAGCTGCATTTGCCCGAGCATGGGGCGATCGAGGCGGACAATCCCACGGCAGGTGGAGGGGCAGGCGGGACACGGGGGGTCGGTGAAGCCGCCCCCCGGCGCTGGGGGCGTGCCGGGTTTTTTCAGCTCAGGCAGTCAGCGGGGCAGCCCCGGCGCGGTCGGGGGGTGGGGGGCAAGATGGCGGCGTCCCTGTGGCTGAGCGGCGGCGGGGAGCGGCTGCTGCGGGTGCTGCGGGCCGGGCGCTCGGCGCTGGGCGCGGGGCTCTCCCTGCCCGCCCGGACAGGCTGGAGGCACCTGCACGGCACCCGGGAGCTGCTGGGTGAGTGGCGGGCGGGTGCCCTGCTGTAGGTATGTGCGGGGACCTGCGGCGGAGAGAGGGTTGACCCTGGCTGGGTGTCAGGCACTCACCCAAGCCCCTCTGCAGCTCTCCTCCGCAACTGGGCAGGGGAGAGAAAATAGAGCAGAAGGTTCATGCTTTGAGCTAAGGACAGGGAGAGACCACTGGTCGATTACTGTCATGGGCAGTGCAGACTCGATTTGGAGATATTAATTGAGTTTGATGCCAATCAGAATACGAGCAGGATAAAGCGAAGGTGGAAAAAAACCCCCCAAAGCACTTTTCCTTCACCCTCCTCTACCTCGTCCCTTGCAGCTGCGCAGGGAGACGGGTATGGGGTTGTGGTCAGTCCATCCCATGTTGTTAATGCCGGTGCTCACGGGCAGGGTCGGAGCCCTTCCCACGGGGGACAGTGCTCCACGAGCTTCTCTTACTTTGCTCCATCTTTGGCAATTCCACCACTTTTCTGTCCTCTTGTTCTCCTGGTAATGTTTCAAGTAACCGGAGAACGTGTGTGATGTATCGTTTATGTAATTCTATTTGGCTTTTTAAGGGAAAAATGGAGTTTATTAATTGCATATCTAGATTTAGCATCCTTCCTTCCCTACATAGAAGTCAAGGTGTGAGGTTATGACAACACCCTTTCAAGAGATATATTTCAGGAGTATCAGGCAGATCATTTGCCCTTCCATGTTTTCCTCTGTCTCTAAGAGATGGGGGAAGAGTTTAGGGATCCTGAAATGAAATGTGATCTTTCCCTACTTGCTCTGTGAGTTACAACTTGTAAAACATTTCAGCAATGGTCAGGTGCATTGTTATGAGGTCTGGGTGTGACACTGAGCATGAAATACCTGAACTCTTTAGGGTTTAAGTGCACTTACAAAAAAGTGAGCTTTCATTAACCTCATGTAGTAAGACTCAGTAGTAGTTCAGAGACAGTTTAATCATTGTGGTTTAGACCTCAACATTCCCTTCTTTCCAGCAGTGGCTGCCTTTGCTGCTTTGCACTATGAGAATCTTTTCCTTTGTAAGACCTGCTGTGTGTGATACATGGAAGTCTATCCCTTTCTTGAAATAAATGTTACTTTTTTCCAAATTTTATCAGGAAAAGCTTACTTTTATTTCTACATATAATAGTATGCGAATATAGTATAATGCAGGATAAGCTACTCCTAAATTGGTTTTATTATTTAACTCCTTAAATAACTTGTCTACAGTCCTCCCAGACTATATCTATTGTGTTTTATTTTGAGCTGGAGTTAAATTTCTAAATTTGGATATGCAAATGACTAAAATCTTTTAATTCCTTACAGTAAGCTTTAAAGTGTTAGGGTGGATAGATCACACCTTTATCTCATTCAGGCTTTCCTCATTTAACCCTTCTAGTGTACTTACAGCTTTTCAAGGTGGTGTATTTTGGTAACACCAGTTTGCTTAACTTTGTCATTGTCTTTAAAATTAAAGATGAGAAGCCATAACTTCTCTGGTAGCATACAGCTTATTTGAACATAAAACTCACTATTGGTTCCTAGTTTGACAATGTAAATATTACATTTTATTTTCCCATTACTTCTATTGCTCTGCTTCTCTGTTTCTGAGGAAGTCACTATTTGCAGTATTGGTTCATGTGGATCTAGATTTCATGTCACATTTTGCTTCTTTCTATATTTGTGTTGCTGTTGTTTTGCATAATTAAAACAATTGATTCAGAATGGAATTCCTAGTTTGTTGATCACAGAAAAGGAGAGGATAGAATAGGATGACCTCTTTGTTAGAGGTGTGTCAATTTTTCTTTGTTTTTAATGTTTCATAATCTTATCATTGGTGGCACACTTTTCAATTCTCTACTGACTACAGAGTGTGTGTAGGAGGTTATGAAATATCTCTCTGGTGGGACAGGTTAAGTACGCATTGAATGCCTTCATGGTGAGGGAAAGCAGCAGAAATGTTTCCAGATTCAACTTCATGGTTAAAACGTGTCTCCAAGAACAAATTCTCTTTGATACACAAAGAGCTGTTTTCAAAATAGCAGTCTCTTGTTCATGTGAAGTTTGTTTGGGTTCTTTTTAAGTCTTCCTCCTTTTATATTCAGGTAATTGATGTGTAATAACTCAGTTGCTGCTGATAGAAGTAAAAATTAGTGGGTGGTGACTGGAAGTTCAGAAGTTCTGCTTGCTTATGTTCTAAATTCTAATATGCCCTTATGAGCTTAGTCTTTGAGATTCTGTGCAAATTGCCCAAACTTTTTGCTGACCCACAATTGCAAAGCAACAATATTTACTTCCCAAGGTGCTTGTAAGGGTTGTCTGTGCAACAGAGCAACTAACTTATGTAAATGCAGTCATTCCTTTTTCTATCCCCCTTTTTAGTTGAATGAGGGCAAATAATATTTGATGAAAGTGATTCTGCAAGCAACCTTGTAAGGTTGCTTTTCTTTAAGGAGGCACATTTAAGCCTGGTTTTTGTATGTGTGTGGCCATTAGCTAGAAAGCAACTGAAACAGCTTTGAAAGACTTGTGGCTGGTGTTCTTGTGTTCATGCTGAACAAGGCTCTTAATTGCAACAGCACTGAACTTCTCTGGGCATAAGCACTAAATGGATGCACAAGGTCCTGTATTCTACTTTGTATCCAATTTCATTTATTTGTTTGTCCATTTCATGGCTACTTGCTACTGGGATTCCTCTTCTAACTTGATGAAAGGACCAGAATGGATTGTATGTTTTGTGGTAGTTGCTCATAACACTGAAGGGAAAATGTTACAGTGGCACAAATTTGTTGCTCGATTTTGTATTTGTGCCAAAGTATGAAGCATATTCTGGGAAACTGATCAAGTAACTCTTTTTGGAAGGGAAATGTGAACCACCATGTTAAAAATTAATTTTTTCTTCATTAAAAATGTGGATTATTTTCACTTTTTAAAGTGAGGTTTATCCAGTAGTTATCAATAATCCTGGATATTTGTGGGATATGGCTTCAAAATAATTTTTTGATTGTCAAAGTCAGACTTCTCAAGTTAGACTGATGAAATTGAGAACACTTCTTTGCATCCTACAATGTATAATAATCTGTATTATAATGTAATAGTATAATCTAGATGTATAATGCATCTATAATGTATAATGTTTTCTACTTGCTGTTATTGAAAAATTCTTTTTGAGTATATGTATAGCATAAGATAATTGTTAACTCATATTTTAAATTGTAAGTCGTACTTCAAATACTACCAAACTTTATTTGGTAAATGAACACAGATAAGCATTCACATACATAACATGTTTCATTTTTCTGTGTATTAGTCCTAGATGAGAAGTTGCAAGAGACTTTTTAAAGAAAGTGCATGGAGGTAGTTCAGATGGGAATTGAGTGTTACAAGGAACATTGTCTGGATACATTTCTAAACAGGATAGTCATGAGTAATATTAAAGTGAAACTACCATGGAAAGACTGAGACGAAGTGTGTTTGCTCATGCAATCTTCTGGGAACATCAGCCATGCAATTGAGCTCATTTCCACAAAACTCAAGTGTTTTGGCTGGCATGATCCTGATTGTGTTGCTATCTTGGGGGCTTTAGGGAATAACTAACTCACTTTCTACTCTTGGTGCATTTTAAAATGTCAGGATCATTGATGGCTGCTAAGGTCATTAGAGGTTTGCTACTATGTTTCCATTTCACATTTTTAAAAAATTATAGAGTGGTTGGGATTGGAAGGGACTTTTAAAGGTCATCTAGTCCACACATCCTGCAATGAGCAGGGATATCTTCAAACAGACCAGGTTGCTCAAAATCCCATTTGATCTGACCTTGAATGGTCCCAGTGATGTGGTGTCCACCACCACTCTGGGCAGCCTGTTCCTGTGTTTCACCTCTGTCATTGCAAAAATCTTCCTTATACTCAGTTAAATCCTCTCTCTATCAATTCAAGCCATTACCCCTTGTTCCACTGCTGTTGGCACAATTAAGAAGTCTGTCCCCATTTCTCTTAAAAGCCCCCTTTAGTAACTATTGAAAGACTGTGATATGGTCTCCCTGAAACCTTCTCTTCTGCAGGCTGAACAACCCCAACTGTCTTGATGTTTCTTCATACAAGAGGTGCTCCCTCCCTCATCATTTTTGTGGCTGTCCTCTGGACCCCCTCTAACACATCCATGTCTTTCCTGTGCTGAGGATTCAGGAGCTGGATGCATTTCTCCAGGTGGGATCTCACCAGAGTAGAGTAGAGAGGCAGCATCACTGCCCTTGACCTGCTGGCCACACTGATTTTGGTGTGCCCCAGGCTATGTTTGCCTTCTGGGCTGTGAGCCTCGACCTGCCACATGACAACTTTTCATGTGCCACTACCTCTAAGAGGCTTGTCACCAATGGCCATGGGGGCATGGAGAGGATGCCCACTACCCTCTGGATCCAACCCATGAAACAGTCTACCCATCAAATCCTTATTTCATCAGTTTACAGAGAACAATGCTGTAAGCCCAGAGGGGTGACATCCATAGCCCTTCTGTGTTTACTGGTGTAGTCATCCTATCATATAAAGACACTAGATTGGTCAGGCAGGACTTGCCCTTGGTGAAATTGTTCTGGCTGTCCTGAATGTTCTCCCTGTTCTCCATGCGCCTTAGCACAGCTTCTAGAAAAAAAAAAAAAGAGAGCAAGGAAGAAAACTAGAAGAATTTTGAGCTGAAAAGCATATAATAAGGAAAAAACTGGAAAAAAAATTAATTTCTGTGAGGTTTTTTTAGCTGTTTCTGACTACTCCAAGCAATACAGCAGCTGGGAGAAATGTGATGTTTCCTATTGAATGATAACAATCCTTAATGCTGGGTATTAGACAAAAGGAAAGGTGAAGCAGAAATAAACTTTGCCACTGTATACAGTGTACCTTCTATGTGTCTATTTCTGTTCTGTAACTGAACACAAATTCAGACATAATAGTTCAAGAAAGAACCTGAAAAATCAGGTACTGGAAAGCTGCTTTTACAAAATTGATCTAAAGAGATGCCTTTCTTTTTGGCCTCATGATTGTATTTAAAAGTACAGAAAGCTAGTATCTCTCATATTGATGTCAGAATGCTCCTTTGGTATAGAGGATCAGATGACAAGAGGTATAATTTGTCTGTGCTGTGTCCTGAGCTCTGCCCTCAGAAGAATCCTACTGACATGGCACAGACTTGCTGTTACACAGTGCTGCTTCTGCATATGGGTTTACTGAGCCAAGATGAAATCACTGAAACTTGAAATCAAGCAATTTCTGTGAAGTAGATATAATTTTCTAGCAAAAAGGATAAATAAACATTAAAAAAGTTTATCAGTGAAAGAGGCAGATCATCAGTGTCTGGAATACTAGGATCACAAAGGCTTTATTTAAAAGATATGCTTGAATTTGGAAAAAATTCCACAGCCTGAGTAAAGGAGGAGAAGGATGACAGGGGATAGGAGGATGTAGTGCTTTAGTAGATTTTGAGATGATCAACAAAACTTCAGGTCTAGGAATTCAAGGTCTAGGCATTTCCACTTCTCTTGTAACTGAAATTGTAAATTGAAATTGCTCAAATTCCTTTGAGCTCTTTGGTAGGTATGCTTGTATGTAAGCTTAAAAAAAAAAAAAAAGCATCACAGTGAATCTTTTGTTCAGTTATCTTTCAGATTCATGCACTTCTAGTTTCATTTGTGTTAAGCAGTTAACTGAGAAAAGTTATGCTGAAAAAGTACTCAGTTGAGATAACAATGTGCTTGTTTTGCAGGTACACCTGGTATTAAAGTTCTTATGCCTGCACTTTCTCCAACAATGGAAGAAGGAAACATTGTGAAATGGTTAAAAAAGGAAGGTAAGGTAGCATTTTCTATGATCACATTTTCTGTAGTTTTTCAGCAATGTAAATCTGTTCTGTAAAAAGAAAATAATTCTTCCTGGTTATAAATCAGTATTTTGAAGCTAAATGTTTGGTGTATGGATGCTATCATCATGAACTATACCTGCTTTGAAATTGTTCATTCTTGAAATGTTATTTTGCTTAATTGCCTTCTGAAAGGTTGCAATGATCATATTTTTGAAAAATTTCCATGTTTTGAAAAATGTTCCAGGGTGTGACTGTGTGTCCTGTTTTTAATTCCCTGTGTTGTCAGGCTGCTCAGTAGCTTTGGTAAAGTTTGAGAGCCACTTGGGGAAGGTCTCTCATTCATTATTCTGCTGTTATGGAATACCATGAAAGATGGTATTTTGAATATCTTTTAAAATGTCTTAATTATGGTCTGCAGTTAAAACTGAGAAAAAAATAAATTACTTTCATAACCCTAGTACCAAATCGGGAAACTTTTCCTAAAAGAACCCAGACTGAAAACCAACCAATCAGTACTCTGGCAACTATTTGGTTCTATTAAAATATTTTGGAGCAACTGTCAAAAAGTCTGTCAAGTTTTGTCTTCACATAGGTTGTATGTAAATGAAAAATGATCTGTAGAAGAGTCAGTAGTTCCTGTTCTGTCAGGAGATGTTTGTCTGTTTACTCCTACCCTGTCCCTTCTTCAATCTAATATTAAACCTGAATTTTAATTATGACTGTATTTTTTTATTTCAGGTAGCAGTTGGTATAGGATGCATTGCAGGGTTTTGGACAGAAGTAGGAATATATCTTGTTCACAGGCATTTTTAGATTTGCTAAAGAGATGAATACATCTGGAGAAAAGAAAATATCTTAAAGCCTATTATCTTTGACAGACACAGTTTGCATAGCTAAATCTGTTTTGACTATTGTGCTTAGATAAGCCTTTTCCTTTGGCTTATCCTTTCAAGTGTTGATACAGCTTCCATTATTGTGAGAACTTTGCTTTCCTACATTTTGAATACATCTTGAGAGGTGGCTGGAAGACAGCTTCTTGCTTCAGTAGTGGATTTGACCTTTTGCTCACAAAACTTTTAGTAAGAATTTCTGCAAAATTTACTGGAACAATTCAAAAGTTCATGTCTTTTAAAAAAATTTGCACCAGTGTTCTTGAAACTTGAAGCTTCAGTTAATCAAGTCCACGATGATGCAGAGAGGAAAGAATGATCCAAAGTCCTTTTTTTATTTGCTGTCAATAATTGTAAAACGTTAAATATCAACAGTAGCCTGTTTTACAGTAATTATGACATTCAGAATTGCAAGAGAAAGCAAAGAGCATGGTTGAAGTTGAGCAGATTCCAGTTTGCTCCCCAACATGAATGAATCCACTTTACTCATAAAAAAGTGTTAGAATGTAAAAGCTATACAATGGGTTTTTTTTTGTCTTTCCACTAGCCTTCCACCCTAACACAAAAGAAAAGAAAGCTTCACACGTATTTTATTGAAATTAAAATCAAATCTTAATTGGCAACTAGACTTTGAATGAAAACCATTTTATTATTTTTATTGTTCTGTTATCTATTTAGAAAGAAGACCAAACCCAAATACAGTATTTTGTCTTATTGGCCACATCTATGACCATAATTAGTTCCTATCAATACTTTTGTTTCTTTTAAGAGTCTGGACAATAAATGTGAAGACAATAATAAAAAAATGATAATTTTTTAAGCAAATAGTGAAGTGACTTAATGCTTACACACCTCTCTGTAAGGGATTCTCTTAACTACTTAATTCTCTAGAATGTTTGCCACATAAAAGTAGTGTTACTGCTGAGTATTGACAATCTAATTGTCAAAGAAAATAAATGTTTTAAGCAGTTGACAGAAGCAAGCTCCTTGCATATGAAATGTTTTTCCCACTGTGTAACCAGAAGGGGTCAGTATAATACTACTTTGATAATCTTTCTTTCCTTTGTGTAAATATCAAGTGGTTTCATTTTACAGTTTTACAGGACAGACAGATAATTTCACTACCACAGAAGGGAAAGAGCTGAATTTAATTGATAGCTTTACTTTTCCTTCTCATTGTTAATGCAGTTTCATGTTGATTCCTGTGGGTAATAAAGTCATTTTGACAGAGATAAAACTATGTTTCTAAAAACTTCTATTTATTATGTATGAATTTAATGTTGATGAAAGATGGTAGACTGACAGCCCAGGAGACCAAAATCCTCTTGTTAATGTGGGCAGAAAACAGAAGATACAACAGTACTGGCAGCATCCACACACAGTGTAACTCTGCTACCTTTTGAGACATCAGCTCCAGGGACTTCAGTGTCTGTGTTCAGTCAACTCTGATTTTATTTGCAACTTTAAGAAATGCAGTTTGTATCTTGTGATTTGGATACTTGTCTGTGAGTAGTTGAACACAGCACTAAGGGTACTGGATGCCTCCAGTTGGAACTCCTGGAGGAAGACAATGCTTCAGTAGAAATCCTAACCATTCAGCTTAGCTATGGGTATTTAATAATTAAGATCAAACTAAAAACAAATAAAGAAACAAAATGCCAACAAACAAACAAACCTGAACCTCACCTAAAAATTTTCAAGGGCATTATATACAATCTTAGAGAGCTCTGGTTCAGGCAACTTCGGTTGCAAATACTGCTCTGTCTGTTTAAAGTGTAGGAGAAAAGATATGCTTTGCTAAAGTGCTCTTTCCAATCCTAAGGAAAACTGATTTGAATTGACAGCAAACTGGGCATCAGTTATCAGCTATCACAAATATTTGAATCTCTAATGAGACTAACTATGTCCTTGTATTGCACTTGAGTACTGAAACACTCACAAGACTTCAATGCTGCTGTGAAGTGAATTCTTATGAAGTCTTATATTGCATTTATTTAATTGCCTTTTAAATTTGTGGTGACTTTATAGCTGCACCAGTGGAACTAAAACAAAAGAAAAGTAATGGAAAAGTGTTTTATCTCATTCTCTGATGACTTTTCCTCTTGCCCTCCCCATGCAAGACAACACTTAGTTTTCTGTGAACAGCCTCATGTACCCAAGTTGAGATGTGATGTGTGACAAAACACATGGATGAAGGTATTTGCCTTGGCTGGCCTACCCTGCTGGAGGTACTGCAGCTAGTCTCTGAGCACTTCACTCTGAGATTCCTTTATAATGGTGCAGAATGCAGATTAGGATGCAGAGTTAGCCTCCTTTCTGCTTGCCAATCACAGCTCTGCAAATTACAGAATTTGCCCAACAATTTGATTTCTTAACAGCTGGGAAGTACTTGCCTAATGATCTGATATATGGCCTACTTGAATTAATGATCCAGTGAAATTAAAACATTCATATAGACCCTGGAGTTTTGACTTCCTCTTCTAAACTGTTCATGCTCTAGTTACTGCAAAGGGGAATGTGGCTATTTGATTATTACATTAAAAATGATGAAGTATATTTCTCTACCAATTGCTGTAATAGGAATGTTTATGACTTACAAAACTATGTAGGTGACTGAGCTTTTGATGTTCTCATTCAATATAAATGAGATACAACATCTCATTTTCCCTAATTCCTGTAGTCCTGAAACAGGAAATTATTATTTTTATAGTGTTGTCCCTTACCTAAATATAGGTGATTACCTGCACTGGGTTTTAATTCTGCTCCTTAAGCACAATAGAGGGATATCAGTAGTTAAGCTAAATGCTTAGCTAATGCTGTTGCAGCTTTTTTGGTAATGGGAAGATATTTTAGAAAGAAATTTTATTTCATATAAAATTGTAGGCATATTTTAGGCTTGTATGTGTTGTCTCTATAAGGAATAAAAGATGTATTTTGTTGGAATCCAAAACATTTAACTACCTCACTGTTTTTAATGTAATGTCAGTTTTAGTGTTGGACATCTAGTTTGTATTGATTTGTTGAAATAATCCAGACACATAGTATCTTTATCATCTTCTAGCAGATACAGATGTTCTTCAATAACAGAGGAAGAGCATACTTCAGAATTAATCTTGGATTTGTGTAATGTAGCAAAAGCAATTTATAGCACTTTTGCATATTTTTATTTCACAAAGTATGAATGAATGAATGCTTAAAAAGACCTGTCTGAACTATATAAAAGATTAAGCAAGCTTGGAGCTGTGCTTTCCCAAAGACATTAAAATTCTTGAGGTTTTTGTTTGAATTTCTTTAATAGTGTAGACACCAGTTACAGAACTGTGATACCATTGTCCTAAGTAGGTTTAGATAGATTGCTCTGACTACCAGTGAATATGGAAGGCTCAGTATTTTATTCATGGCAGTACTACAGAGTATGGGGTTCTGGAAGTAAGTTTCATTGTGTGTGTACTTTCTCTTGGAACTAGCTATAAAATATATTAAAGAATACAAAATTACTCTATTGTATGGTGAGTATCTATCTTCCATGGCTACAAAAACCTGGAAGGAAATTTAAGGTAAGTATTCTGAAGTTCTGTTGTATTTTGCAGGTGACACAGTGAATGTTGGAGATGCACTGTGTGAAATTGAAACGGACAAAGCAGTGGTTACCATGGAATCAAGTGATGAAGGCGTATTGGCTAAAATACTGGTAGGAATCCTGCATTTCTCAGTAGGGTATTATAACTTCAGAGTGTTGTTTAGCATATTGCCTCAAAAACTAGTTTAGATAACTAAATTTCTGCTTAGCATTCAAAAAATGCACTTGATTGCATTCCTGGGGAGAAATAATTGCTCTATTTTTGCCACGTGTGTACCAGACTATTGAATCATGGTACATGATTCTGTATGTAGTTAATAGATTTTCACTTAACCTGATTGAATTAGGTTGCTTTGTATGTTTTACACCTGGTGAATTATGTCTGTGAATATTGTAGTATATGAAACCTCTTACTCTTGATTTACAGGAAAACAATTAACAATCCGCTGGAATATGGAATTTTGGGTGGTACTTTACCCAGGATGTGTTGTCTCTGTGCTAGATTGTCTTGTGCTAGTTATTCAAGATGGAATGTTATACAAGATGGGCTGACCCAGAGAGCAGTTATTTGAGTTAATAATTTCCTCTATCAAAATTAGATTGATTAAGCTTAATATGAAGAACAAAAACTGGGATGAGTAGGAGATTTTCTGAACTGAAGCAGTTTCAGCTGGTGGCATATTGCAGCTGTTTCTTCTCTCCCTCCACAATAATTAAGCAACAGGGTGAATTGCAAGTATTTGGAATAAAATGAATAAAAATATGAGTGATGTGTACTTCCAGTAAATATTATGTCATTTGGTTAGGGAGGTCTCATTTGGGAATATCTACCTGTGAGGTGTGGATCACATAATCATACAAATTAGGCATACTGGTATTAATTGCAATCCAGCTACTTAGGAAACAGCAGAATGGGCATGGGTACAAACTGGTTCCTGGAGCCGTGAGAAAATTCTGCCCTCCACACAGTGAGCCACGTGTTTCTGCTGCTAGTACAAAAGCTTTTTGGATTGGTATATTAGACTTCCTTTCTCTGCTACAGCTGCATTTTCTTACATCAGCATGTATTTGCGCAATTATCCTTTGCAAAAACAGAAAAGGGAGAGTAGTTTCCTGTGTGGCAGTATTTGAGAAGTGATGTTCTGTTTGGTATCTTCCTCTTTTGTATAAACAAAGGCAACATCCTTTGCAAAAGTGAAAGTCTCAAGATAGATGGGGGGCTGGGGTAGGGAGGGGAGGGAATGTAAGATGGAGCTCATCTGTAAATAAGCTCTATCAGTGCTTACAAAAACTGTCATTAGTGTTCAATTTCTACAGGATAACTTGCATTTTAAGCACTAGTGCATATAGACAAGAATTTTTAAAATCTATTTCCTTCTTTTAATTGTGTTGCTAAATTTGTGTTCAGCTATGGAACAACACATTTAATAGATTTCAGAGGATCCATTCTGCTATGCCAGGATAAAGTCTCACGTTGGATGTGTGTTTTAATCTGTGTTTAGTCTCCATGCGATTATTTAATTAATTGCTTTCACTATTTTTAAATCTCTGTTCTTCAATTTTGAGTGCTTCTGAAAGTCAGTTTGCTCCTGATAGCCTTGACAAAATCTTGTGCAACTTATTCTGCATTTGCAGAAACTGCTTTGTTAGATAATTTGAGGGGGAGATGAGGGTATTCTCTCTGTCAAAATATTAAAGAATTAATCCTAGGGAGATATAAAAAAAATGAAATTTGCTTAATTTTTTTAATAGTAAATCATGATGGCTATGAGTAACATTAGTATTTCAGAAGCTGTGGTTTTTTTTTGTTTCCTGTCTTGTTTCAAGTGCATTGCAGAATTTGAAAATTTCTCTGTGTATTGCTCTTGTGGCACATTTCTTGATAGATCAAAGCCAGGCTTTCCAGCAGCTGCATAATATAAGTGTCATGGAACAGTGACATTCAGCCTTAGTTATATCCAGATCATCCAGTAACAATCCAATGCTAAGAGCTAAACCTGAGAAGGAGATGCCAGGAGGTAGAAAATAACTATAATGTCTTTCAGAATAAGGGAAGAGAGGCAGCTTTATTGGAGTAATGTGAATGGATCATTATGCAAACCCAATTTTTAATGGATTCTTTTAATCCTTGGAATCTAGAAATGATGGCCTAAGAATTAGAGTACAGAATAGATGGGCTTTTATTCCAGTTTCCTAAAAAGCACAGAAAAAACCTGATGTTTCAGAAACTAAAATAACGAGAGAGCAAGAAGATCAGAAATGTTCAGATTTTTTTTCTTTTTTCCCTAGCTCAGGTGTGATCCTTGGTTGTCTTTCTGCAGTATCTGGTGGATATTTCTGCTCTGTATTTAGGTGTTCAGTAGATGTTTGTGTAAGACTTATAAAATGTGCTGTGTCAGGTTTGTGGATGGGGTGATAATTACTTGTTGAAAAGATTGTCCTTCCAAGGGCCACTCAGAAGTTTCGCATGTGATGTAGTTGATGGGAATTAAACAATGTTTTGTGTCTCTGAGTTAGCATCTGGCTGAATTTCACTCACTTCCTGAAAGAAATGAGACAAAATGATGTGCCTTTTGATTCCAGATACAATTCTGAACCATCTTGACAGAGTTCAGTATTTAAAACTTGAGTCAAATGAGCACACTGCTTAATGCTTTGAGTTTTGCATTTAAAAATAGGGAGTTCATTAGATTTAATTAATTCAACTTCTGTAACCCTTTTCTTGGCCGCATAACCTATGTATGGTTTAGGAAAAGCAGGCTAGCAGTGAAATAGAAACTCATGCATATATATTTCTCTTCTACCTGAACAGGTCTTTTAATGATCCCATTTGATTCAGTGTAAAATGCAGTAAAAGATAAAATAACTGAATTAAATATTAGAAGGGTAATTTCAGAATGATGATTATTCTTTCAGTAGAGTTGCTTCTTAAATTAATGCTGATTTTTTTTTTTTTCCCCTAAAATACTTTACAGTTCAATTTGGAATAAAACAGATGATGAACTAATTGTTGATGTAATTAATTGTTGAGGAATAGACTTAGAGCAGGTCCTGGGTGCACAGCTGCAGTGGGAGCTGCAGGTTGTGCCCTGGGTGGGACAAATGTTGGGAGCCCCAGACAAGGAAGGGGCCATGACCTGGTGCTGACCCTTTGCACAGCAGAGGGCACAGGGACCTGTGGCACCTGCCAGGTGACCGGACACTGGGACACAGCAGGAGCCAAGGGCTCTGCAGGAGGACCCCTGCTGTTGGCAGCACAGACTGAGGGTAGGAAAGCACAGGGATTCCTTTGTTCAGGCTCCCTCTCCAGAGGCACCAGCTCGAGCTGGTTTTGTGTTACTGGGCCACAATTAAAATTGCTTTAGGGATCCAGGTGTCTGAGATTCTGCTATGGGAAATCCAGGGTCAGTCTGGTGAGGAAGCCCTGTCTGAATGTGGGGCCAGGGTGTGCAGGAGCCAGGCATGGCTCATGGGGTCACTGGAGCCACCCACTGTAAAGGGGCTTTGGTCCCTGCTCACATGGTGGGACTGTCATTGCCAGAATGGCTCTTGGACGGTCAGACAGGAAAGTTTCCCTAACATTTGTACCTGTTACCATTTTCTCATTCATGACCTAATTGAGAATTGGTATGGAAACCACTTTGTATAAAAAATCCACTGCAGAATGAGCCAGCATAAGTTCTTTCCCTTTTTCTTCCCATTCTTCCCATAAACATTTACTTTAGTATATATTTGTTACTAAAAGCACTATGCTGCAGTGGCAAAAGCCCCAAGGAAATTCTACTTCATTGCTCACTTTATCTCCAATTTTTTTTTCCCTGACATGATCACCTGTGCTTTGTTGGTTTGTCAGCAAAGCTAGGATTTTTTTTTTTTTCCTCATCTTGGCTACAGAGAACCCAGGGCCCTTAAAGATCATCTTGTACCAGGGATGCCATTCACTAGATCAGGTTGCACTTGGCCCCATCCAACCTGGCCCTGAATGCTTCCAGGAATAGGGCATCCACAACCCTTACATGCAAGCTATTCCAGTGCTTTACCACCTTTGAGTAAAGCATTTCTTTCTGATCTAAACCTGCCCTCTTTGAGGGTAAAACCGTTGGCTCTTGTTCTCCCTCCCTTTTATAAGTACTGGAAGGCTGCTATAATGTCTCTCCAGAGCCTTCCCTTCTCCATGCTGAGCAACACCAGCTCTCTCAGCCTTTCTAGGAGAGGTGCTTCAGCCCTCTGGTCACCTTTGTGACCCTCCTCTGGACCCAGTGTTGTTGAGACACTCCAGGTGGGGGTCTCACAAAAGTGGAGTAGAGGGGAAGAATCGTCTCCCTCACCCTACTGGCCACATTCCTTCATTTGCCTGCAAATCCACACTGTTGTCTTGTGTCCAGCCTCTCATCCCAGAACCCTAAAGTCCTTCTACTTATTTCAGCTCTTTCTACATATGAGATTCTAGGAGTCATTGAGGTTTATGCAGAAGTTTTTTTGTTTTTGTTTTTGAGTAGTGAAAATGTAGCAGTGACTTAAAAACTCCAGGAGATGAAAAGTTAAGCAAAACTGTAACAATTTTTCTTCTTCTATTCTAGTTCTAAGCTGCAAAGGCTTCGTGTATAAAAAGTTACTTTGATTCCTGAGTGCTAACTTTAGGTGTAAGGGATTTGGGGCATAATTTAATGTTCCTGTCCTTATAATAGCAATGATAATTAATTTCAGTCTTGAAATATCTTATTAATAGTAGCAATAAAATGGGATATATCTTACTGATGAATTGTCATTAATATGCCTGAAACTTCAACATCTACTGGTTTTAGTCATATTAGAGCAGACAGTGTAATATGTAACTTAATGTTCTTAATTTAGGTGGAAGAAGGAAGCAAAAATGTTCGCTTGGGCTCACTAATTGGTCTGCTGGTAGAGGAAGGACAGGACTGGAAGCAAGTTGAAATACCAGCTGATGCTGGTGTTCCATCTTCTGTGGCTCCACCTGCACCTGCCCCAGCTCCTGCAGCTCCTTCAGTTTCAGCCCCTCCTAAACTGCAACATCACCCTGGGAAATTGCAGTAAGTTTCTATGTTTGTTATGAAAGAGAACTCTTCATTAGATCAGTAGAACTAAACCAAGAAATATTTTTGTCCCTTTTTACCTCGTAGTAGGCTGTTAGTTTCAGAGTTTCAGTATGAAGGAGGTGATAAACCTTGCAGGCCTAGACTATTTTTTTTGCTCATAAGCCCAGTAAGTCAATTCAAGCAACATAATGTTATTAGAATTAAATGTGCTTTTATTCTGTTCTGCAATTAAGTTAAGAAGGATTCTAAGCTTACAGTTGAGAAGAAATTGTGCTAATACAGGATGGACATTAGTACTTATGCATCAGATGGTGGGTGTACCTATGACTTGTTTTCTATTTATTTGAAGAGAAAAAATGAGCAAAGAAATGGCACGCACAGTCCTTCCAATCTCCTGCATTTTTATTATTAGAAAAAAATTATTCTAATGTTTTCATAGCAGTGGAGTGCAAAAAGCTTAAAGCAGTTGATTTATGTGTTCTTTGTTAGTTTGGTTTGGATCTGTTGGTATTCTAAGCAATTGTAAACATCTTGGAGCAGTGGTCAGCTCCAGAGTGTTATTCAGGTAACAATAATCCACAATCACTTAGTGTCCCAGGATATGTAATTGGAGATATTACTCCTTATTTGTGCTTATTTTTTTCCCCCCAAATTTCATTACTTTTTCTGTCTGGTCATTCAGGCTTTTGTCATGCAAGTGGAAGACAACTGAGGTCATTGCCCAGGCATTACCTATAGTAGGAGGATGATCCACAAAAGGATCCTTGAAAGGATTATGTCTTTCATTTTAGTACCTAAGAACATCAGAAGTGCTGTTTCACTGTTAGAGATTTATCAGCATCTTTGGAACCAAATGATCATTTATGACATGGGTTTTTTTGGCAAGGGCTTAATGGACCATTCTTAAAATTCAATATGATGCAAATACAGTCTTCTTTAGGAAATAATGAATAGGAGATTTTGTGGAAAGACTTGAAACCAAGTTTTTATATTTTTATGAGTGTGTAGTTGCTTTGTATCTAAGAATGCTAAAGCATTTTCTCTAGATGTTGGCTTTTCTCCTCATTTCAGAAAGCAAATTATATTAAGATGCACTGGGTAATCTGTACCAATGTACTGTGCTTTATAGTTGACCAGAGAGAAATATAGTTTCTCATGATGTACATTAATGAAATAAGATAATCTTATTATTTCAATAATTTATTTTTTCCCCTCATTTCTTCAGGGTTCGCTTAAGTCCTGCAGCTCGCAACATTCTGGAGACACATGGACTAGATCCAAGCAATGTTACACCTACTGGGCCTCGAGGAATCTTCACTAAAGAGTATGTAGATCATTTGGTAAACCTGCAACTTTTGATACTAGAGCAACCTTCATTAGATTAAAGTTTGTTTATTAAAAAAGCCATGTCTTTGTTCCATTTTTTGCTATGGATGGGTTTAGTTAAATTTGAAAAATCTGTTGAAAAGATAGGGAGAATGATTTAGGAAGTATTTGAAGAAGACCTTAATTAGAAAAAAACCAAAACATATATTTGTATTTTTTAAGTCCCATCTTAGCTCTGTGGTACTGCTGTCTCATTTCCTGCAGCTCAACCTAATGGTAGTTATTGCTTCTTAGGCACCGCTATTAGCTACCACTGTGGATCTCAAGAATTTTGCTTCCTATGATGCATACAGAGCCAAAATAAAATATCAGTGGCTTATTTTCTTCCACTCCTTTACTTCAGGGAGTTAATATATTTTGCTTTTTTTTTTTTTTTCTGCAGTTCTGTTCTGAAACCTGTCAGGATTTAATTTTTTTCCTATTTTTATTAGGCTGGGAGGAGCAATGAAGTGTAATGATGAGAAATTTCAGAATTCTGTTTTTCTCCCATTCTCCCATCCTAGAGAGAAAAATCTCTAGGACTTAAATAATGTTTTTTTACAAAGCTGTGGTTTTTTATGATCTAGTGGTTTTTTTGTACCTTTTTGAGTATTTCAATGGAATGATTGGCACTCAAGCCTTTGAATGAGAAAGTTGAGTGTAAAAAATGTGGTAGATGCAGTGCATTTAGCCTTGAAATGATGTGTTCTCTTCACATAAGTATGTATGTTATTGGTAGTGAGGATTTTGGCAAAAATAAATATTTTTGTTCTCAGTAAAATTATTCCTTTTGACAAATACCATCAGAGACTTTGCTGGCTGCTATTATTTTAGTTCCATTCAAAGACAGCCAGGACCAGGTCAGTGTAACTTGGAACTGGAGCCAGAAAAGCGCAGACAGTTTTTCAAAGCTTTTTTTTCTTATGACCTTTGGGTGAGTTGAGATGTAGTAAGGAATTAAATAGATGGAATGTGCTGTATAACAGGAAATAATCAGAGAGAGTTCTTTCTTAATTATGTAAGTGTAATGGTAATTTGTGGTGTGTAACGAGGCTATGGCAGGTGGAAACCCTCTAGGACTTTGAGATAACGAATTAACATTTCCTAGTTGTCATGGAGATCCAGCAAAGATTTTTCTGTAGTTATGAGAATTATCTAGCTAAATAATTTCTTTTTAAAACTGTTTTTTTCATACAAAAGATTTCAGTATGAAATGTCAATTTAAGATGAAGAATGTCTGGGGTTTTTTAACCATTCTTTTGAAATGGGGCTAATCTTTCAGATGCCCACAGACTCTGCTATTATATTCAGTTTGAAATGAAATATGCAGATTTTTATAGAGAGCTGCTGCAGATATTCAGGGAAATATTTCCTTTGCTACACTCACCACATTACAAAAAAGAAAGATAGTGACTTACGTAAGCAAGCAAGATTCTTTCTCCCAAATTTCTATCTTTATATTCAGTTCACTGTAAAATTGCAACTGCACTTGGAACTTCCACTCTACTGGCATTCTCTGTCATGACCCTCTCCCTTAGTAGGCCAACATTTTATCTGTATACTTGTATTTATTTATATTTCTCTTATGTTTCTGTTCAGGGTTGAATTACAGTTGTCTTTTTCCTACCTGTTTTGTTGGTGGTGGTTTTGTGATTTTTTTTTTTTTTGGATGGATGCAGGGTTTTTTAATTTGTTATTTCTAAGTAATATCCTCTTATATAACTTAATACAATTTTCTTCAAAAATGTGCTAGAAAATTGGTGTGCCAGTACAAGGCAACTCACAAATTCTGTCAAAGATTGTACCTTGTTTCTACTCATCAGCTCAGACACTGTTTGGGAGGGCTATATTAAAATTGATTGTTTCAGCTACTACTGCGCTTTCCCATTCTGTTTCATGGTGGTCTAGGGATTTATAAATGCAGCCATGAAAAGGCTGGTTACTGAGAACTGTGTTTTTCTGAGTCCATGATGCTCCCAGCTGTTTTTAAGTTAGTGTGTCTTGGGATCGCTGAGCTGCTCAGGCATTTTCAGCTTGCAGAGAAGAAACAGCACACACATGGAGTGCTGTTTTTCTGGAGATTAAATTCATGTGCATGTATTGAGTATGAACTGGCCCTGGCATCTCTGCTGTGTGCAATTTGTGAGCTGCCATGAGAAAGGAATGAGTTCCTTTTATAATGATAGTGCAGTAAGTCTGATACCTGGAAGTTTCTGATGTGCTCTGAATGTCTGCTAACCATTTGCCTTCTTCCAGGAAATCTATGAATTGAGTAAATAGGTGTAAACATAAGAAAGGGGAATATGAAACATGAAAGGGGCTGGGTACAATTTAGTAAAATTAACTGCCACCACAAGAAGTTTGTGTTGATCCATGCATCTCCTGTTTCACTCTTGGATGCTTGGAGGTTCTTAGGTGTCCATGTCACCTAACTTGTCTATATCAAGAAAAGTATATTTTGAACACAAAATACCCAGTTTGCTTTCACCATTCTTTGGATTTTGTCTGACATGACTACACACTTTTGTAGTAGTGGTAAACTCAAGTGTAACAGAGTTGTCAGAATCTGCACATTTCTAATAGTAAGTGTGGTGAGGCATCTTTTTGTTTAATAAATGTTTACTAAACTCCCATATCTTTTCTGCAAAGCAGGCTGCTCTTTCATGTTTGTTACCTCTCTTCTTTCTCTTTTACTGACCCATGTTCGTAGAACTTTATAAGAGTTGTTGGAAAGATATGACCAACCCTTCCTATTCCAGTTTTAATAAAATTTATGTACCTGACTTGTACTTAAACCTGTTTAATTTTTTTTGCTTTGATGCCTCTTCTAGCTCTCCTTATATTCAGGCTTGCAGTGTTGCAGCCATGACAGTCATAACATTGCTGTACCTGTTTTTCTTAACCAGTAAAATAATTTGGAATTCATGGGGGGAATCTCTATTCATATGTATGTATAACAAATATATGTGAACTTTGATTTTTATATGTCTTTTGTACAATATAAGTTAGTTTCAGAAAGTCTTGAGTGAATCTATTAATCTGAAAATAAGCTTAATTTTGGCAATACATTTTCCAATTAACACACTAAAAGCCATCAAAACCAGATAGTCTCTCCTATGACTGCCAAGTGAAAAACCCTTAACAAATTTTTGGTAGCTTCTAATATATTAACCAAAAAGCTTCCATTATGCCATGCAGTTACTTTTTATGTCTCAAATTGTCATGGTAGGGAATGATTTTCATTCTATCAAAACTATTTTTTCCCCTGGTATAGTAGTTTGTCAATTACTAAACACTTAATTTTAAAACAAATTTTGACTAGCATGGTAATTTGGGAAAACAAGTAACAGCTTTTAATTAGAAAAAGTTTTCTCTTCGGCTCGTTCACTTTTTTATTTTCAATATCATTTGTTGAAGTATGTGTTGGAGGTAAGAATAAATCAAAGCAAGTCAGCAATGGTAAAAGGCATTATGTAGAGCTTTTCAATTTTCAATTCTCGTTTCTGATGTGCTACTTTTTAGGAAGAACTAAAAATGCATAATGTCCTGAAATTTCATTCTTTCTATAAAAATTTAGTAACAGACTCTTGGCTGTCACTCAAGAATAGTCTCTCAAGCAGTAATCTACTGAAATTAGATAGCTTTGTTTAGTATTTATGGTTTGTGTTTCAAAACCTTGGTAGGGTTGTAAAGACTCTGATTTTTAGTTTATTTTAATTTCCTCTGCCGATTTGTGGAATTGAACTTTTGTGTACATGCTGTGTCTTTGTGAAGTGATAGAGATTTATCTAGGGTATATGATACAGGCTTTTGTGAGCAAATCTGGAGAAAAAAGAGAGGAGATCTACAACTGACTTGCCTTGCAGTTGGCAGTGGTGGTGGAAATGTGGCTATTTCTATTCAGCCTTGCAGGTGCTGATCTTTAGCTTGTGGCTTTATGAATGATGTGCACCTGGAGCAGACACAGTGTTGTGGCTTAGAGATGGGAGTCTCTGCTGTCTGTCCTACTGTGCCCACAACAGGAAAATCTTGTGATGGTAGCTCTAGCAGTAAAAATTCCTTAAAGAATGCTTTGGCTTTGTTTCTCCAGTGTAGTGTTAGGAAGTGTGGGCCTATATAACATCTGTGCCTGAGTCTGAAAATTTATGTCAGAGGGGTGCAGAGAAATGAGTGATAAATGTATTACTTAATTTTCACTTAGCACTAATTAATTACATTAAATTCAGATTATTACAAACATAACAGATGCAACAGCTTTTACTTGAGGCTTTATAGAGTGAATATAAATGTATTATTTTATTCAGAAGAATTGTTAGTGCAATTCAAAAATCACTTTGCTTAGTGATGCTTAGTTAGTGATGATGATTGTTATGCTGCTCTAAGACAAATGTTTTCTGTTACTGCATATTCAGGCCCTTTATCCATGGAAGTTAATGTGGATTTACTATCGTGTAATAATAATCACCTTCTTGATGTTTGGTTTGACAACAGAAATTCAAATGTACAGAAATGGCTAATTAAATAGGAGAAGTGATTGAATAGTAAAGCTTAGGTAATTGTTAAATAATTTCTTTGTTGTCAATATTTCACTGTGTTTAATCACCAGGGATGCTCTCAAACTTCTGCAAGAGAAGCAGAAAGGTAAACCCAGTGAATTGAAACCTATGGTTTCTCCAGCTGCAGCTGCAGTGCCTTCTCCTTCACAAGCAACCGCTGTGGCTTCTTATCCAAGGCCAGCAATTCCACCAGTTTCCACACCAGGACAGCCTGCTGCACCGGTAACACTTCCAAGATTTCAGCATTGCTACAGCTGCATTGGGCAATAGTTGCTTCAGTGGCTCTGAGATTTCGAGATCTGGAGAGAGGAAGGAAACTGAGGCACCCAGATGTCAAGCTCAGTGATGTGCAGTTTTTAATATGTTTCAGTGATTCTAAGACAATGTAATTAAAACTCTGAAATCCTTGAAATTATGGTCTGCATACTATTTTGTGTAGCTTGAAAATTGAAGTGATGAAAAAATTTCTATTGCAGACCTTGGAGAAACTAGAATGATGATTTATTTTTACTGTACTTGATTTGTTTGCTTTCCTGCAAGATGTAAGCATCCACTAATGAATTGTCACGAATTAAGGGAGGAAAAGGCTTCTTGGTTGCCTTGGAGAGTAATTGTGCAAACTGTACAACCTAAATAAGTTTCTATGTTAAATTGAAATGTTAGAAATACCAGAAAAAATCTTTTAAAGAATAAATGCCCTTGCTGAAATATACATTAGTAGAAATTTAAAAGCTTTTGTGAAAAATGTTTTCTAGCTCTAGAACTAAATTTGATATATCTTTTTAGGCTGAAGTTTACAATGTAGCTACAATTATAATATTCAGAAAATGCTGCTTTTTTTTTCATTGCAGAATAAAATATTTCTATTATTGCCCCAAATTATACATATTGCAATTTATTGTGTGTTGAGTACTATTGAATATGTACTAAGGATTCTATGAATCCTTATATGTTCAAGAGATATGTGCTAATGATTAAGTATATAAAATAATGTTTTACAGAGTAATTTATCTTCTTGCTTTCTGTAGTCACTAATATTTTAAGAAATTTCTTGCAAGTTGACCTGCTTCTGGGAAGAAGTTGGCCATTGAAACATTATTGGATATATCTGAATGAGAGAGAAGAATAGCAGAAAAGATGGAGTAAAGCCTGTCTTAAGGAACTACACAGGGACTTGAAAAAGCAGTAGTTTGAGGAAATGTTCTTTTATAATTTAAATATGGAGCAAAGCATAATCTGAGCAATATGCCAAGCATGGAAGATGGAATAGTGCTTATATACTCTGGCTGAAAATAGATGCCTCAATATTTGGATTTTTTTTTTTAAGCAAGGTTAATTCTATACTGTAAAATGGAATTATTCTGTAAAACCTGTTGTGTTGATTCCAGTTAATAGGAATAGACTAGAACACTCAATGGTCTTTGTCATATTCATTGAATGTTGGAATGTATTTGGGATGTATCACTTTTGGATACCTAGGGATAGTTGACATAGGCTGGAGTCACTGATGATAATGCATAAATGCTGGAGTACTTTCAACAAGGGAAAGTGTGTTTGCTGTCCTGAGATTAACATACAGCATGTGATTTCTTTCAGGGTACATTCACAGAAATCCCAGCTAGCAACATCCGAAGAGTTATTGCCAAGAGATTAACAGAGTCTAAAACCACCATACCTCATGCATATGCTGCTGCTGACTGTGTCATTGATGCTGTTTTGAAATTAAGAAAAGAATTGGCCAAAGGTTAGTAGTCTGATTTACTTTAACAGGTGGCAGTACTGATGTGGTTATGCTAACGTATAATGTGTCCTGTTTACATTTGTAGATTTTTGTATAGGTAGACCACTATGCATTCAAATAATTTTTTTTCAGTATTCTGTATGTTGGACTCAAGGTGTAGTTCCTGGAAATAATTGTATCCTTGTCAGGATACAGGAAGACAGAGGTGTTACATCACTCTGAAGTCTTATTTTCCACAATGAGCAGGTTGCATAAGCCAGTAGTCATGCTCTGTTTGGTGATGGAGACATGCACCTCCTAGGCTGGTACTGAGTCTGTGACTTGGGTAAAAATATCTGAAGGCCTGTTATTTTATAGAGTGAAAAAAACAACAGGATGGTTTTTCTCCTGCTATTTTTTTTATTTTTTTTTTTTTTAAAGACCACAGGTTAGTTCTAAAGACTAAAGACATTCATGGGAGAATATAGCTGTCTGCACAAGAGAAAAGTATATAAGCAATTTCACTTGGATTCTTTTTAGCGTTTTTCCATGGGTTCTTTTCTTCTGGTACCATTTGTGTGGTTTGTTCTCAATAGTTCAGCTTTGAGATGTTTTTCCTCATTATCACAATAATGTAAAATGAATAATTTTAGGCTTCGTAATTGCTGTTATGGTTGAAAGCTTATTGGTTCAAGTGGTAGCTTTCCTAAGCCATGTCAGCTCTGCATTCAGAATAACACAGCATAATAGTTTTAATTTAAATTTTTATTGCTTTACTGATTGAGAAACTGAGGCAAAGTGTTTTGTACTAGTGAATAGCCCATGATTGTTTATCTGTTTGTGTGGTCTAAAATGAAATTTGACCAGTATATTCAGATTTCCTAGATGATGATACAGGAGCGCTTCTCCTTCCACTGGCGTTTTGAGTGACTAATTTTTAATGCAACAGTACCCAAGTCATTTTTCTACCTATTATATTTCCTAACAGTGTCTTATTCACAAGTGAGTGTCAAAGACATTTCCTGATGCTGATATTTCCTTTAAACAGCAGCAGTTCATAATGAATGAACCAAAAAAGGATCTTAGGAATACTCACTTGAAATTTTTCACACCTCTCCTGTTGTCAATTCTTAATGAATATTTCTTTTAAATGCAGAGGTGGAAAAGCCATATGTCTGCATGAAATTGAATTGCAAAGCTTGTCCTGGTAGATTTTTGTTTCCTCTAATGAAATTTGCAGTATTTTCTACTACTATAAACTTCAGTGATGCAGGGTAAAATATTATCAGATGTGGATCATTTAACTGTATTCCGGCTTTACTACTGGACAGTGACATTTTTGCCAAAGGTTAGGAATGTAGTATATAAGCAGAAACCAGTGTATATTTGATGACCAAGGTACAGGTTTGTCTGGTGTGAAATTCTGTCAGTGCAGCACATTAATTGCAAGTTCCATTATGTTCTGTTGGAATGCTGTCTCTCTTCTTATACATAGATTACTAATCATGGCAAATGTTGCAGGCCAGTTATATGGTAAGTGGATACTTGGTTCACTCCTTCAAATTTGTGATGGCTTAAGAATGTTTCACTTTATATAATTATTTATAAATTATTTTTACTTGCAAAAATATTCCTAGAGGTATGTGTGTTACATGCCATAAACCAGATTTGAAAATTAAGCAGTCTTGATGCTTGATCAGTTTTGCTGACAGTAGTGATGGTGGTGGAAGGGTAATGTAGTTTGTTTTAATTGTGAGAATGATGACTTTAATATTGTGTAAATGTCATGCATATCAGGGTAATCTTATGGCCTAATCTGCTTTGTTCTATTATCCCTGCTTCTGCTGCCACTCCTGATTTTAGTTACCAGTTTCAGTTTCCTGAAACTCTCCTGAGTTTCCCTGCATGAGATTTTTCTTGATGGATATGCTTTTTGTCCCAAGGGGGGAAAAAGTTTTCTTGCTTTTACTACTGGACTTTGAAGATAAGTGACTTTCTGTTAATGCTTCAAAGAAATAAATCTGCTGAATCACTGGAATCTTGTTATCACACAAATGCTGATAAAACAAATCATATGAACAATGGCTGTTATCCTTTTTTTTTTAATTCTTCTGTTTCCTTTTGCAGATGACATTAAAGTATCTGTAAACGATTTTATTATCAAGGCAACAGCAGTTACTCTGAAGGTAAGAAAATAATTGACTTAAAAAATATATTTTAATAGTAAACTGCCAAAGAGACAAGAAAATTATTTTGTGAATCTGTGTGGAAATATGAATGGGATCGCAGTAAAGCTGGTAATTCTGTATTGCTTATTGTCAGATTTTCTTAGGTTTCCAGGTAAATTCTCTTCACTGTCTATGCTGTGAAGTTTCAAAATGAGAACTTCTTAGTGAAGATCCATTTACTGCAGTTAACATCTGCAAATTACAGTAGTTGCTTTGTCAGCAGACTAAAGCCATTGTTGAGATAATTAATCTAATCTTAGTTATATCTCATTTCTTTAAGTTATAAACAAACATTTGTCTAAGTCTTACACCAGCCTTATTACTTCAGGTGTATTCTGATGGCACAATCAATGATACCTGCTTTGAAATAAAAATTCTTCTGGCAGCCACTCTTTGCTCATTGCTAAGAATTCTTATAGCCTGGATTACTTAGTGATGATATAAAAACGTTGGAAAGGATGTGAGAGCTGTTTTTCTCATTTGTGAGGATAATTTGAGGTATTTAAAAGCTGAGAGAAAGTTATGTTTAGGTTGGGGGACTATTCCTATGGATATGTGGAATTGAGAGAGCACTGGACTGGAAAAGACTTAACAGATTTCTAGCTGAGCATGTACTAAACATTAATGCATATTTTTAAGAGGTACAGCTTTTTGTATAATTGCAGTTTGGACAGAAAATAGATGGGATTCTAGGCAATTTTATAAGGAAGTGCCTGAGAGAAATTTGAGGCCTTACTTAGACTGGAAAAAAACTCTGCAAGTTAATGCCAAAAGGAGGCTCTAAATATGTGCACTCCGCTTGTGTTAGATGTCTACTTAACAAGAAGATTCTTTTAGTGGCCTAATGAAACCTTTTGTGAGGAAATGGTGACACCCAGAGTTTACCATGAACTTCTGTAAGTGTTGTATAACTCATCTCTGCCCCAGAGAGCAGGTGAAAGGAACAGAAGACAGAGAGCAAGAGGTTTTGTGATTTGTCTTCTGAGGGGTTTGTTAGTTTTTTAGGTGATAAGAATAGTGTTGATATGGAAGTAATCAATAAAATTCTTTTATGTTATTGCTTTGTTAGACATCTATGCTAGCATTTGTTTGACTATTAAAATGATACATCAAAAAAAGCCCAAACAGATTTAAGTCAGTGTATCAGGAGACAAGTTCATGATCAGGCTTTCTGTCAGCATTTCAGGAAAAGATGTAGACAACTGCTTTTAAAAAAGCAAACATTTCCTCCTCTACCTCTCCCCCCTGAAACTGGGTGGTGCAAATACATCTTCAAGTTTAAATTCAAGGCAGTTTCATTGACTCTTTTCTGGGCATTCTTCAGAGAATATTTTGTTACTATTTTATTTCTGAACAATGAAAAATGTGTTCTTCCTGCTTTAATGAGCTGACTGCAGCTAATTTAACAGTTTGTGATTATTTGGCACACATCTCAAGGTATTGCTTGTATTGGTTTTTGAACGTGCTAAATTTGTCCTTCACTTACGGTATCACAAGTCCAGTTATGGGTTCTGTGTTTCAGCTTGGTTTTGCCATTTGACAAGCCAGCATTTTGTGAATTTGCCAGTGGTCTCACCAGGTGACAGTCCAGTAGAGCCATTCTTCTTTCTGGAACAAGGAGGGAAGAAGGATGGAGGAAGGAAAACTTTCAAGCTTATCTCCTCGAGTGGTTAGGCTTCATAACAACAGCTCCTGTAGCAGCTGTCCTTTAAAAAGAAATCTTCATTGTTGAATGTGACATATTGTGTCCCTGCCATCTCTTTTGAATACCTTTGTTTAAAGAGTTATAGTTGCACAGCACCCACTTGGGGGCACCTTACAACTGTGTAAACTGTGGGACTTCTAGAAGTTTATTTAGCTTGCAAAGAAGAATACTATATACTTTCTTTTTTTTTACTCTATACATTCTGGTGTTGAAGAATAGGAACTCAGAGTACCATCATACCACTCCTTCCTAGGAGTGCAGTTACTTTAGATAGACAGTAGAATCACTTCTGATAGTGTGTCCCTCCTATACACTTTTCTGGAATACCTTGTTCATTTCATAAAACTAAAAAAACTGAATTATATTATCAGCAAACATCTTAATTTTAACTTAGTCCACCACAAAAAAAATCTGAACATCTGAATAACATTGTACCTGCAGCCTATTTTATTTGTTGAGAATCATGCTTGAGACACCAGTGAAAAACAACAGGCCAGTATAGTAGGATGTCCTTTTCCATGCTTTAAAATTCTGCATCCTGTGATTTGTTTTGTGAGAGAAGTTGCACAGCTTTGAAGCTTTACATGCTGGCCATCATAAGGTGGGATCTATGAAGAAATTTGTCGTAATTTGGGAGTTTTTCCCTAGCAGCAGAAACAAACTTCTGTCCGTCCTGCCTTTTTTCGTTTCTGGTGCATACATTCCTTGCTTTTTGACAAAGTAAATATAAATAAAATCAGTGCAAGCTCATTCACTTGGTGGATGCCTCTGTGTAGCTATGTATCTTAAAGGAATTTCCTTTTTCTTAACAGCTGATTGCACTATTATTCTTCTAACAACTGTCTTTTTTTTTTTTAATTGTCTGTGTTGTAGCAAATGCCAGATGTGAATGTAACGTGGGATGGGGAAGCCTGCAGGCGGCTCCAGTCCATTGACATCTCCATTGCCGTGGCAACGGACCGAGGGCTCATTACACCTATCATAAAAGATGCTGCTGCCAAGGGAATACAGGAAATTGCTGCCTCTGCAAAGGTGGGTCTGAAATGTGCAGCAGGCTGAGGAACAGAGCAGCTGTATGGTTTTCTGTAGCAGAAAATGTAGCATGACCCAGATACACATCAGTAATAACAAAGGCAGTGGATCTAAAGCAGTTTCAGCATTACTTACACTTCAAAATTCTTGTTAATTTTGCAACTTTCTTCATTTTTAATCAATAATATCATGTTACTTAATTTAATGGTGGCTAGACTGCTTTTGCAATTTAATATAATTGTATTTCTTTAATCCTCAAGAGGAGGCTACTTAATGCTACTTCTATTAGTATTTCCAGTCTTGGGGTTTGAGATTTTGGGGTTTTTTTGTGCTTTTTCCCTTTCCCAGAAGATGTCTCATGTCTGCTTTTTTTACTGTCTTTGCACTTACATTATGGAACATATTTCTGTCTGCATTTTTTTTCAGTATGCAGTTCAATTAAGGATGCAACATTAAAGTCCTCAGACTAACAAGCAGTATTTTGCATAGACCAGGTGCCAGTCAGAGGGATATGTGGCAGTTGTTGCCAGATAAAGGAGTGGTTTTTGGCAGGCAAAACTAGGATGAATGATGAAATGTCCCAGCACAGGCCTTTTTTTTTTTTTTTTGTCATTTAATGAGTACTAATCAAAGGCCTGCAGTATCTGAGGAATGCAATGGAAGTAGATCGTAGGGCATGAAACTGTACTCAAGCTAGACACCACTGCAATTTATAAATTCTTGCCTTTTGTGTAAAACTACAGAAACCATAATAGCCTGTGTTGACAGAGGGGAATGACCAAAAAGTTATAACAGAAAAAGATTGGTCATACCACAAAACATTTGTAAATGGGTGTTTTTAAGATTTTTTTTCCAGTTCATATTGCTTACTTTATACTGAATGTGTTGTGAAAACAGTTCCTTATGCTAATAGCCAGTTTAGGAGGAAAGTCAGCTGAGATTGTTGTGGGGTTAGTGATGGAATGAGAAGAGGAAAATCATTGTTGAATGTTGTATTTTCATTATCATCCCCAATACTTGTAATAGTGTGTGGTATTGTGAACCTCTCTTACCGCAAATCAATGTCCTGCAGTTCCCGGGGTGGAAATGCTGCTTGTGTTATGTTCACTGAGGCCAAGATAGTGAGCGTTCCCCTTGCCTTTCAAATGGAATGTGTGTGACATAGGTGTCCACACCAACAGCATTTTGCTTTTCAACTTCTTAACTGAATTACTGAAATAAATGCATACCTGACGTACACAAGGGGGAGGCACTCACTGGAACTGCAACTGCTTCTCTGTCAGTCTTCCTGTAGTTTGGCAGGCACTTTCTTTGTGTAATTGCTTATATATCCCCTTCTGCTGCATGTTAGTTGTGACTTCTTTCCAGGTCATGTGCATCCTGGCACTATATTTTCATCATTCAAGTAATGCAATTGCACAAATACATCATGCTTATATTGACCCTGTTGTGTGAATGCTGTTCCCATGGCTGTTGTCATCACTAATCAGAGATGAGAAAAAGCCTAAAATAAAGCTCAGTGTATCCTTGTAACTTTGACATGCTTATTATGAATTTTAAAGTTTTGTACAATTCTGCAGTCTTATCTTGGAACATAGTATGAACTTCTTGAGCTGTATTTGAACATTTCTTCTGCTGAATTTTAAAAGAAAGTCTCACAAATTAAATGGAGATCACAGAAGGAGTGGCCTTAAAGGCACCCTTTTAAAGGTGGTTGAATGTTTGGCTGGGAGAAATACATTCATTCAATCTGGTAGAAAGTTCTGAAATGGTACATGTCAGTTTCTTTAAACAAATATGTTAGGAATACTGTGAATTTCTCATCAGTATTTTGCTAGATAATGTAAAACCACCAGGGAGAATTGTGGTTGAATTGTAAAAACTGGAACAATATTTGTAGGGTGAGAGAACAGCTTTTATTGAACAGCCAATAGTGGTGGGAAAATGAAGTTTTGCATCCTAGTCCCTTTGCCAAATCACTGCAGATAGAACAGTGTTGCTGAGGTGCTTCCCCAAATCCAAAAGCAGGTGACTTTTGCTCACTTGTCTGTATGGTAATTAAAATGTCTTAGTGAAATAAAAATTATTAGTCTCTTATAACCCACTAACTTTTTTCTTTTCTCTGCCTGTTTCCTTCTTTCATTTTCTTTAGGCTCTAGCAAAGAAAGCCAGAGATGGAAAACTGTTGCCAGAAGAGTACCAGGGAGGATCTTTTAGGTAAAACTCTAGAAGCATTCAGTACATGCAGCATGGGTTCAGAACTGTTTTATCCTCTGCTATTCCACTCTCTTTTAATGCTTTGATTTTAAAATCTCACTCGGTTTAGGATGAAACTCCATGTGATGATTCTGAGGGTCAAACCTAGACTGAGTGTCTTGTATGGGGGGAAATAATTACCTTGGTACAGGTTCATTTCATCTGTACTTGGCACTGGTGAGGCCACACCTTGAGTCCTGTGTTCAGTTTGGGTTCCATCCCCACAAGAAAGACATTGAGGTGCTGGAGTGTGTCCAGAGAAGAGCAGTGGAGCTGGTGAAGTATCTGGAGTCTCACAAGTCATGTGAGGAGCAGCTGAGGGAACTGGGATTATTTAGTCTGGAGAAAAGGAGGCTCAGGGGGGACCATATCACTCTCCACTCTTTCTGCCTGAAAGGAGTGTAGTTGTAGTGAGGTGTGGCTTGGTCTCTTCTCCCAGGTAGTAACAGGAGGAGAGGAAATGGCCTCAAGTTGCACCAGGGGAAATTTGGATTGCATATTAAGGAAAAAATTCTTCATGAGATGGATTGTCAAGCATTGCAACAGGTTATCCAGGGAGGTGGTTGAGTCACCATCCCTGGAAGTGTTCAAAAAGCAGAGGGATATGACACTTAGGGAGTGGTGTGGTGGTGAACATGGCAGTGGTGCCATTTGATGGTTGGACTGTACCATTTAATAATTTTCCACTCTTTGCCACCAGAAAGGAGAAGATGGTAGGCCAGCTTTCTCCATAGGCAACTTGTCACAGAAGAGTCCAAGCCTTTCACAATATACCACTTTCCAGGTGCTGACACCACAGAAATGTTTTCATGTGCCTCAGTGATACTTAAATGCCTAAATTATATTTCTTAGTGGATATCAGCTGCTATTGTAACTTGCAGTTGTGAGGTTCAGTCTAAAAGACATTTGGCTTGGAATAGGGACAGACAAAATATATTTAAAGACATTGCTTTGCTGGCTTACTTTCTGGCTTCAGTGTGTGCAGTGCAAGAATATATTGCTGTAAAGAAATGGGACTTTCCAAAAGGTGCATTATTTTTAATTGCAAAAATTTCAAACCCTCGAGAATCTGAATGTGCTCAGCTGAAAACAGTTGAGATCTATTTTTAACTTAATGGGCTTTGCCTTGGAGGGGATTTAAATCATAGTAGTTGTTGAATATAGATTATTTCTTGTAGGGAATATGTAATTTCTGATGTTACTGAAACTCTTTTCTGTTCTATTCAGTATCTCCAATTTGGGCATGTTTGGCATCAGTGGTTTCACAGCAGTCATAAACCCTCCTCAGGCCTGCATCCTCGCTGTGGGCCGAGCAAGACCAGAGCTCAAGATCGTGGAAGATGAAGAAGGGAATGAGAAACTTGAGCAGCATCAACTCATGACAGTGACTCTTTCGAGTGATGGTCGAGTGGTGGATGATGAACTGGCTTCAAAGTTTCTGGAGACCTTGAAAGCCAATATAGAGAATCCAATGCGACTGGCCTTAAATTAAACTCAGTGAAGATTGCTTCCTGTTTTGACAATATAGATAACTATTATTTACTTAAGGTTGTTTTTCTGTATAGAGGAGTAAATAGCTGAAGACGGACAGTTAAGACTATTTAATTTATGAATTAATGTGAAACACTCATGATTTTAGTCTTCTGTGATAGCCAGGTTTCCTACTGTAAAGCTAAAAGACTTTAAAGTTACCATACCACATTTCTTTAAACACATAGTATCAATGATACTTATTTGCATAGGAAAGTCAATCTCATCTGTAAAAAAATTCAATAAAACTTCTTGAAATATAAAAGGGAATAATAGAATAATTTGGATTGAAAAGGACCTTTAAAGGTCATGTAGTCCAGCTTCTCCTGCAATGAACATGGATGTCTTCTGAGCCCCACCCACCCTGACCTTGAATGTTTCCAGAGATGGGGGATCTTCTGCCTCTCTGGGCATCCTGTTCTGTCTTTTACAACCCTCACTGTAAAAATCTTCCTTATATCTAGTTTGAATCTACCCATTTTCAATTTAAAATTATCACCCCTTCTCCTATTGCAACAGGCCTTGCTAAAAAGTTTGTTCCAATCTTTCTTAAAAGCCTCCTTTAAGTATTGAAAAAAACAGAACTTAATTGTGCAAGTGATGTTCTCATAGAGGTCCCAGTAGGAAAGGTTAAACTTTGCACACTGAATAGTTGCTGATTAATGCTGTTCTTTGCATGGATGGAATGTAGATGTAAGTAGAAAGTGTTTCATCATCGGTGTATATTGAAACATAACTTGGAGGCTCAGGTGCAGTGGCCTGAACTTAAAATTATCAGAATTAGATTGGTATCTTTCTTACATATAAATATGGAACCACATATTGCATGTAAATGTATGAAATTACTGTGTTTACAGGACCTCATGAGAATATAAATTGTCAATAGAATTATGGGAATTTGTCTTTTTCTGGTTTGTGCAACTGCTTTTTCCTAATGCTTTGTAGGAGTTATTATGGCAGCAGCTCAACAAGTAAGCAGCTACTCGCAAGACAAACTTTACTTAACACTGAGGTGAGAGTTTTTGCTAAATGAATTTGCTTTTTTGCCTTCTTCTGATATCATAAATTTTGCAAACTACAAGTTTGACTGTTGGGAGAGATTTTGGATTGCCAGATCTAGTTTGCTGTGCAGGAATGGACATAACCATTCTGTATTTCCAAGAGTTTTTTACTGATAAACCATATTAAAAATTGGTTCTTGAGGACTAATTTGCAATTTCAAATGGTTGACTTCCAATTTTTCCAAAGCTGTTTGTCAACCTCGTATTACTGTCAAAAAAAGGGACCAATTTCTATATTGTCCTTAATGTATAAGAAGCTGTCATCATTTGCTCCACCTGCTCTGCCCAGGATATTTTTCAGGCCAATTATAAATCTGATTTCCTGCTTTTCAGTGGTGTTGATGTTGCTGCAGTGGTGCTGTGTGTTCCCCAGCATCCCTAGGTGGTGCTCCTGCAGGGGAGGGCTGCATGGCTGCTCTCTCTGTGCCGCTGCAGTTCCGCACGCGCTGCGATCCCTTCTTGCGAGCCGCTGCTTTTCCTGCGCCCTCGGAGCCACTGGAAGGCGCTGTTGCATGTAAGGATGGGATGGGATAGGATGGGATGTGTGTCCCTTCTCACCCATGTGGGTGCTCATGTCCATTGTGCTGTCCCAGGTAGCTTCTCCAGGTCCAATAAACTTTTGGAGCTTCAGAACTGGGCAAGGCTAATACAAGCTTGAATTGCAGTTTCTTTGCACCTGCCTGCTTTGCTGGCTTTGTTATTTGAAGCAGATATAATTTGTCAGTCATCAGCCTGAGAAGGAAATGTGTGGAATTCAGACATGTGATAGCAGTCAGATCTTCTTAATTCAGAGGAAATCTACCCTTTGGCAACATCTACCACTTCAGCAGAAGTGAGGCCTGCCCATACAGATTAAATATTCAGTATCTTCTTGATGATTTGGGGTAGGAACAATGGGTAAATTGCCAGAAAGTGAATAATTGGTAATGAGTATACTTGCTTTTGAAGCAAATTTTCCTCAAAGTAAAATTTTCACAGATGAAAAATTTGACTTTCTGTGTTTTAGTCTTTCAAATCTCTTCTACAACCTATTCTTCACATACAAGAAATTCAATGAAGATGTCTACTTTCTTGAGTAATTTTTTAAAAAATGGAGTATCCTAATATGTGCTGGAAATGTGTGCCTTTGGGATACTTACTATCTTTGTATCATTTCCCATTGCAGAAAGCATTGTAAAAAAAAGAAAGGTAGCTATTTTGGACTTTGTGATTGTTGGCAAATCTTGAATTGTGTGTCACACTTTAATCCCTAATTGCAATGTCAGAATATTGGACTTCTGGGGATTTTTATTTTCCTGCAATACACTCCTTATGAAATAAAATTTCTGTAATTCATCTTCTTGTTTGATCCTGTATCCTGCAGCTCAGGATACAGTTGGCCCTTTTGGCTGCCAGGGCATGCTGCTGACTCATATGCAGTGATGTTCTATTCTGTTTGTCTCTAAAATGTTGAAGGCATAGAAAGCAGATTCCTCTAAGCCAGTATAGCAGTTACATCCATAATAGATTAAACAGGAAAAAAACTGATAAACTGAAAGTGTCTTTCAGCATGTTCTTTAGTTTAGTATAAGTTTTGAACTTTAAAATTGGGATTTCTTTGTCTGTAGTCATGCTTGAGTGAAGCAGGATGTTCATGGTAGCCTGCTAGAGATGTGTAGAAACATGTCCAAGAAACACAAACTTAGGATTTGGGTGAAATCACATGTTGATTAAACTTGTATGAAAATCACTGGAAGCTTGACAAACTACTTTGCATGTTTACTTTACAAAATCTGCATCTTTCATCTTTATCAGCAAAAAGCCATCATTGTTTGCTTGAACTCAGTTTGTGCTCCTTTACTTTTACGTCAATTTTGTTTCAACTTGTGTCATGGTACATAATGGTTCAGATACAATAACTATACTGTTCTTCCCTTTCTCCATAATAACGGCCCTACCTGTCAAGTTAAATATTTGTGTCATTATGAGAAAGTAACCAGCTGGAAAGTGACGGACATTTCTGTTTGTTTGGTACCTGTACTAAGGAAAATGATTCATGCTACGTTAATGACTGCCACTATTTATCTTCTTAAAAGATAAGAGAACAAGAGAAGATTCCCTTTTTTACTTTAGAAGGTTTTTTTGGGGTTTACACCTAGACAGGAAGAAAGGGCAGCTGTGAACATTTTTATTTCTGCTCACTGTTGTATGAAGAATGATTTGTTAGAGCAGCAGATCTCTCCTGCAGTTTCATGATTTTTGCATTGTCTATGTGATGTGCATTACAGCACACTTTCCACTTTACTTTGCAGGGCTCTGAGCAATTGAAGGATACTCTCCATTGACCTAGCCATCAATTAATTCCTATCTCAGCTGTCTATTTTCAGAAATAATTATGTTTTATTTTGTAGCTTTGGTACACTTTTAGTTTCTTCTCTGCCAAATAAATTATAAGCTTACGTATCTGAGGAGGCCGTTGGCTCATACAGATGCTTATACTTGCTGTGTCATGTCCCAGTCTGCATTAGCAGCATGCACTGACTTTCTGGAGGTTTCAGCAGACAGCAACATGCCGTTTCCTCCTCCTTGCCTGCAGAATAGGAACTGCCACAGATCCCTGGGTTGATCAGGAAAAGAACTCTCTTACACTCTTCTGAAGTTTGAAACTTTTGGCTTACAGTGGGAATTTCAACCCAATATTCTGAGTGCAATGTGTTACATGCTCATTCTAGGATACTAGGAAGGAATTCTACAGCACCTTTGCTATTCCTTTAAAGTACAGACAATGCACAGATTCAAATGGAAGTAACATTCAAATTCAACCCTCCCTCCCCCAAGAGTATTTAGAGAGAACTAATTTGCAGTTATTTTGGAGTCAATTCAGAAGTTAATTGGTTGCACCCAGGGAAATTCATCAGATATTTTAACACCATACATTTCCCTGTTGACAAATACAGACGAATTACAGCTTTTTCAGGTAGGTTTGGAGTCTTTTCTTTGTCCATTCGTATTTTTAACCTACTATAACTATCACAGTCTTCAAAGCAGGTGTCTTACTCATGCTCATAACAAGGACTAACAATTCTGGGTGGCTCCAAGGCTGGAGCAGAAGAAACACTTCTGGGTATGCGAAGTTACTTGAAACAATGCTCTAAGGTACCTCCTTGGCTGCTATCCATATGGATTTGTATGCTCTCTGACAGCTGCAGATAGAGGCCACAAACAGAGGGTCCAAGCCCTCTTACTGCAGTGAATAATACTCATAGAAGAGGAGTGATTATTGAAATTCAGCTATCAGGGCTGTCTCAAATATTATTCACATGGCTTAAATTTTAAGTGTAGCCTGAGCTGACAGAGGCACTTTAGCCAACACCTGCATTGAAGCAGTTGCAGGAAGACATCTTTAATTTTGAAGACAATCCCTATTGTGGAGGGTAGAAGAGATGAAAGAAAGGAATCTTTTTCACCTGTACTTGAACAGCGTTCTTTGTGTAGCATTATCTCTATTTTATTCATTATCAAGGAGTGCCTGGATTTCTTTAAGCCATAAAGTATAAGCAGATGATCTGACTGTGTAATTGTCATAGGCAAGCTCTGAAGGAAATAATACTTCAAAACTAATATTCCATAATGCATTTAGAAAGAGAATTTTACTTCTTGGACCTCCTTTTAAAGAAAATGCATAATTCCCATGTGTGTGGGGCCAAGGTATAATCTCTGTATGTGCAGAGGTGGACTGGTAAAGACCAACTAGTGCTTTTTTAACCGTGTTTGTTAAAGCCTTTCAGATTTTGGCTACAGGATGAACAGGAGCAGGCTTCTGAATTCCCCTGCTGAGACTTCAACATTTCTGCTTTAATGTCCGTGTTTCGGTGTGTGTGTGTACAGGTACAACACTGGGGGAGGCCTGGGAGAAACCTGCCCTGATTACATTTGGAGGGAGTAATTGCAACATTGCATCTGTTGCTCCAACAGGAGTGATGAGACAGGTGCAATGATAGCTGGGAGCAAATACTCTTGGCTAAGAGAAATGCCCTGAAGAATGTGTGAAGCAATCTTTGGGTGAGAAAGCAACCTTCTCTTGTACCTACCTCATCACAGGATTTTGGGGTTGTGGAAGGAAGGGAGGAAGAGTTGTCTTGTGTGAGAATAATTTGTCCAATGCACTTGGAGAAGTTTTAAATATATTTTTTTTGTTAAGTAATAAAAAGACAACTAACCAAGTAAAACCTGCAATTGTTGGAGAGTACTTGACTTACAGATAAATCCAACAGTCTAGAAAACATATGATATTGGGACTGACTTAGGCATAGGCCAAAGTATTGTTTTTCTCTGTGCTTTTTTAATCATGAGTCGAGTTTAATTTTTAAGCTGTCTAATGTGGTAATTGTTCTCCTGTGAATGTGCACTGTAGGCAGCTCAGTAGTGTGTGACTCTGTAAACCATTTAAATCAAATGGTCATGGATGCTAATTGACAATTTACTTTTAATTTCAGAATTGTGGCACCAATGCCACAGGAAATGCCATCTCTAAAATAACAACAAGCAAAACAAAAACCCAACCAACTGCCAAAATTCCCAAATAGCTATAATGCCCCACTGAGACAAGAGTTTGCCTAACTAGTGGCAGAAAGTGATATTGGGACATGAAAACAGTAGCTCTGTGGAAAACTCAGTGACAAAAGAACTCTGGATTCTTGCATACCTAAAGACAAGGAGGGTGGGGAGTGTTTGTTTTGGTTTTTTTTTCAATTTTTGGATCAATTAAATACAGAAAAATGTGGCTTTGTTTTAAGTGACTTTTTTTTTTTCCCATAGCAACCACAAACTCTAATTAAAAGTTCTCGAATTTGTTCTTTTGACTCTGGAAGTTTTAGGAGTTTCTTCTGAAGTTCTTGTGGTATTAAAACTAATTGTTTTCATGTGGTTTGCCATTATTTTGGTGGTAATTTAGAATGCTTGGCTGGAGTTTCATAAGTGAAGAACAGATTAAGCAACCATAGATTGCATTTTTTTTTGCCTGAAGTTGCAATTGCTAGGTAAGTTTTCTGGAGTAGGTGCCCCCATCACCAACAGTAGGAAATGTAAAGATGGCCTTTTGGTAGGCTTTCAACCAAATGAGAACAATATCTAATTTTTTTCTTGCTCAATTTTTTTCTTTTTTCAGTTAAAATTTGTTTCAATTTACTGAAAGAATTAGTGAACTAGTTAACCAAAATATTTATAAATACAATGATTTTTTTACAAAATCGTGAATTATATCTATGCATGAAAATGTATTCATTAGAATTCCAAAGGACACTCCAAAGATGTTCAGTTGCACAAGTTTTGTTTCAGATGCAGATTTATGTAAATAATAAACTGTATGCATAAAGATTATTTTAGTACTGACCACCACTTTTAAAAAGGTCATTTAGTAAGAGCTCATGTATGTGTCAGCTGTTTAAATAATTTGAGGAATTTCTTATCTGGCTATGCATAATCAGTTTTTACGACAATCCCAGGAAACCTTGACTCACCTCACTGTGAATTCCGAAGAATTTGTGTTATCTCTGAAATCCTTATACAAACACGCGTTTTTACAATGGAAGCATGTTTGAACTTGAAAGAAATCTTCAACAAATTTTAAAGCCTGTGAGGAGTCAACTTTCTCAGAAAGAGTTAAAATTAAGAGTTTCTGTCTATCCTTCTTTTAGTGGCTGTTTTCTTGCTAATGTACTAGGAGAATGTAGATTTCTGAGATAAAAATAGTGCTGGGACTGTCCACAGAGGTGCCAAGAGACTGAAAAGATTAGGATAGCAGCTCCAACTACATCTTAAAAAGCTGCCTTTGTCTTCCAGTGATAATCAGTGAGGGAAGCTCTTTGTGTTCATGTGTCTCCTGGGGCTCCCTCACCTTTTTCAAGTAATCAAACTGTGAGAAGACATAGAAAATAAGTGACCACACAGCAGAAAGCTGAAGCATCTCTCAAAAGTTTACAGGCAGTCCTGGCTGAAAGGAACGTCCCAGCTGGCTGGAATTCAGCAAATTTGGCACCCAGCTACAAAAAAAGGTTGGAAGGAAGATCCAGGGAAGTACAGATCTGTCAGCCTGACCTCAGTGGGGGGAGCAGATTGTCCTGAGTGTGATCACATGGCACGTGCAGGGCAACCAGGGCATCAGCCCAGCCAGCATGGCTTTGGGAAAGGGAGATTCTGCTTGACCAACCCTACCTCCTAGGACAGGATGACCTGTTTAGTGGGTGAAGGAAAGGCTGTGGATGTTGTCTACCTTGACTTTAGTAAAACCTTTGACAGCATTTCTCACAGTGTCCTCCTGGAGCAGCTGTTCTCCTGGACAGGTGTTTACTGGGTCAAAAACTGACTGAGCCTGGAGATGGTGGTGACTGGAGCTGCATCTGTGCTGTCAAGCATTGCAGCAGGCTGCCCAGGGAAATGATTGAGTTGCCATCCCTGGAGGTAATCAAATGTAGATGTGGCATTTTTTAGTGCTAGATTTGGCAGTGATAGGTTTATATTTGGACTTGATGATCTTGAGGATCTTCCCCAACTAAATGATTCTATGACCTAGTCCATCTACTTGGGGACATTTTAAAGATCTCAGAAGTCAAGGTGAGAGATATTTTACCAGAGAACTAGATTTATGTTTTCCTTGTGCTGATTTCAACAGTGCCCCTCTACTGTATCTTAAATAATAACAATTTCTCCACCACCATAAATGTGAAGTCTGAGTGTTCCTAGTGTTGAGCTCACTCTGTTTGTGATTGAGATGATCTAGAGGCACTTGGTTCATGTTTGTTAGATGTAGGTATTGAAATCTCAGGCAGTTTGTGAAATCTTATGGCAAAAACCCCACAGCCCTGCTGCCTCCTCCTCTGTAAGCCTAGGCTGCTGTCCCATTTCAGTCACTAGGTCCACTTCCCACTCTGGATAATCCTTGCTTCTGCTGTTTCTCCCTGAAGCTGTCTCCTGTGCTTACCAGCACTGTGACAGAAACTGGCTGATATTTATCTTCACAGTTCTGTAAAAGGAGTAAAACAGTGGCTCTAAGTAAGAATTGGTGACTGTTTTCTATATATCTGTGTGTGCTGTTGTACTTATTTGCCTAGCCAGAAAACTCTTTGAATGGTTTGTTTAGAGCTAAGTACTGAAAGCCAGCGAAGCAAGGAGAAATATTAAGATGACTTTATTTCCTCCTTTGTAAACTGTTCATGTAATCCAGCAGGATTTGCCACTCCTTCAAAATAACTGCTTTGTCTATCCATAAACTGGTTTAATTCTTTTAGATTCACTAAAGCAGGACTCATAACAAAATGTGCTTTACATTTTAGAGCAGGGTGCCTCTGACTGCTGCCAAATCACAAGTTCACTGACTGATATATAAAATACATTATTGAAGCTAGCATGGTTTATAATTTTCTTTTACTGTTTTAATTATTTTCTTTACCTCTCAAGCCATGTTGTAATTGTAGTGGCCTTTACATCTGGTTTAAAAAAAAAAAAAAAAAAAAAAGCTACAGGAACAGGGGACAATTGTTGCTTTTCAGCAGTGGCAGCTGGAGGCCAGGTGGGATATCCAAAGGTGTGTAAAATAAGAGGCTTGCATGTAAACAACACAAACTCATTGCTGAGTTACATCATGAAGCACAGAGAGAAACCACTGTTAGGTTTGGACTTGCCATTCCTTGTTTCCCCAGAAAATAAACTCGAATGATTTTTTTTTTATTGAATGTTTGTTTTTTTGACAGGACCTTTGTACTTTCTCTGTAAAAGGTAAGAAGTCATTTTGAATGCTGCTCTCAGCTGGATAACAAAGGATTTGCTGGAAAACAGCTTGATTTTATTATTGTTCTGGTAGGTTTCAGATCTTTCATAGCAGTGAACTGAATTTCAGTGGAATAGAAACAGGAGACACTTTCATCTTCATTTTTTATTAAATCTCATCCAATCTTCTGCATCAACTACTGTTATCTTTAACTTGGAGATTTAGATCATGACTCAAAGAGGAGGAAAGTTCTGTCTAGTAAGTCCTGTCCCAAAACTAACTACATAGAGATGACTGTTGAATTTTAATTTTAGGTGCCCAGGAAACTCCAAACTTCAGACGTAGTATCACCCCAGATTTCCAAGGACTGCCTGCTCACCAGGTGCTTACCCGATGATTTAGTGATGCATATGAATGAAAACACAGAAATTTTTGAAAATCAGGAACTGAAAAACACATAACTGCTACTAAACTGCATAAGGTATGTGCAAACAGTAAATTAGAAGTGTGCTCTGATTTCATATTGAACACATCCAGCCAAGAAGACAATCATCTTTATTGAGTATTTAGAGTAGAAATAAAAATCCAAAATTAAATTGTTCTCCTCAGTGTAAGAGCATTACATAATAAATTAATGTGAAATATAGTTACTTCTTCTGTATGAGTTTTTTTATTTTCTTAAATAAAAAAGCCCTCAACCTAGACATAAAAAATGCAAAAATCTCACTAAAAGCATACAGGCTTTTTGCAGCATACATCACTTTTCAAGACCTAAAGATAATTAGCTGGACATCTCTTAAATACGTTGTATGTACACAATAAAACATTTCTTTAGTGAATAGTAGGCTGATACTGGGGCAGGAGAACAGCAGGGGAGAAAGCAAGAGATGCATGCACATGTTGGTGCTGACTACAACACACCAGCTTTGTTGTCTTAAACCAAGAACATCATCAAACCAATCCCTTTGATCTTAAACACCAAAGAAAATGAATTGCTATAAAATGCCACACAATGGATTTTTCCCACTGCCATTCCAGCTGATTATTTAGAATAAGAATTAACAATTAATTAACATTATTGTAATTCAAAGTTAGGTAATTAAATCTGTAATTAGGTCTGATTTTTTTAGAACAGATGAGAATGCAATTCCAATTGTATTCCAAGGAAAATAAATTGTCTGGAGGGGGAGTACATGCCCCAGGCAGTTGAGATAGAAGGTTCCAGAAGGAGATTGCTAAGAGAGTTTCCAAGAAGAGAAATATATGCCAGAGACTAGAGATGAATATAAAAATGGAGGTGCAGGTGACCTGGCTGGCACTGTAGGAAGCAGAGCAGGTCTGGGGAACTAAGGAAGAAGTTTGCTTTAGTGTTTTTCACTGTCCTCTTGTGTATTCCCCATGAGAACACTGTGCTTCAAAGATTTTCTGCCTTTACTTTCTCCAGCCATGTTAATAAACTCTGACATTTCAGAGAGTCAAATCTCTTATATTATTATGTTATATCAGCACCTTGTATGGCAGGTTCTTTTATAAAATCACTCTTGCTCTTTAGCTGGAAGAAAATGTAATCTGGATTTTACACAAAAGACAATCTTTTCAGAATTATTAACAGTAGGGTGGTTACTTGTGAAGGTAGAAGTTTATAATAGCTAAATACATGTTATTGTATGTCATCCCTAAGGCAGAATGATTAACCTCTGGTGGGGTATCATTCATTCTTTCTGGAATGTTGGAAATGGTTGTAACTTTCCAGGCTGATTTCAACAGTGCACTGTTTATCATTAATCTGCTGGAATTTTAAGCAGGCATACCCTCATGTTCTGATGTTAAAATATTCTTTAGCACCTATTTCACCAAGCAAGTTCAGTTTAATTTACTGTAAAGTAAGTGTTATTTTCTGGAATCCACCAAAGGGTGTAGAAAAATGTTTAAATATGCCTGCTCTAGGGACAGATAACAGGATTACATAGAAGGAAGAGAATCGCTGATACCTAAAACAATTTTTTAAAATCCACCTACTAACTTACTGTATTACCTTACAGTAGCTGGAGTGATGCAGAGAAGGATGTCTGGAAAATAAGTCATTTGCAATTAAGTATGAATATTGATACATCACTCATAAGTTTTCAAGTCCTAGTATGGAGAGAAACAGGAATCAAAGCCTGTAATGCAACTGTCCCCTAGATTCAGAAGAAACTTTGTTCTTGTTGTGACCTGGATTTTCCACTGGGGTTTTTTTAATCTTCAGCCCATAATAGGATGCATTTACTATCTTAAACTTTAAGAATGTCAGGATTTCCATCCTTGACATTTAGATCCGCTGCCAAACCACCAAAGTAACTGTTATCCTTAAAACAGCAGATTTATTTCTAAATAAGCTAAAGAAAAGACAGCAGTGTATTAGAGGCAACACTGCTGTATTTTCTTGAGAAAAGCTCCATTGTTGCTTCATAAATAATTTGCTTCATCTCTAATGTTTACTATAGTGTTGCCATGTCTCACTGATTCATTATTTGCAGTCTGCTTCTGAGGAAGAAAACTGCTGTCCTTGCTCTTTTGTCTCAGCAGCACAATTGTTATGATATGCCAGTGTGTTTCTAACAGCACAAATGCACTATGGCCTGTGAACACCAGGCTCCTCTCTGCAGTTTTCACAGACTGCAGAAAGAACAGAAGCTTTGCTGTGCTTGGTAAACTTGTGGTGGTCAAGCATGGAGCTGTGACTGATGCCTGCAACTAAAACAAGGCAAGAACTATCAGCTCAGTCTTCCACTCAGGGGTCATTGAAGTCAGGGGCAGATAGCCAGAACAAGAGGCACATTTCTGCTGAATACAACCAGATAATGGTTCTTTGGGAGTTGTTTTATTTCTATGGAAGTAGCCATAAGGCCTGCGTTCACAGGTTGCTTTACAGAATCTACCTCTCCTACCTGTTGCCAGCCTTTCCAGTTCCAGCAAGCTGTGTGTACCCACTGTTCTATTCTCCAGACTGCCTCGTCTTCTTTTCTCGTATCTCTTTTCTTTCCTTCTTCCCTTGAGGCAGTTTTCTTCCTTTGCTCTGTTTTGGCATCTCTAAGTAGTTTGCTGGATGGGTTTTATGCTTTTGTGATGGCACAGTACCTCCAAAGGAGCCAAGGTAAATCATAAATGCAGTAATACTGAAACCCTTAGTGGGCTTCAAAAAAGACAATCTTTATAAATTTGTGCAGAAGAGAAATATTAAGAAAACCACTCTTTCCAGGATGCTTAAATGAATTTCTGAAGGTGTATGCTGCCTTGCTACAGCCTCATATTGACCATGAAGGCAGTACAGAGAAAAGATGCAGAAAATAATCCTGTTGAGCACGTTACTTGCAGCAAAGTCCTTACTTGGAGAAATAGCTCCAGAACAATTTAAATTCCTCATGAAACTTCTCAGACTGCAGAAACTTATTTGTTAAGAAAAGCAAATTACAGACATTGGACCCTGGCAATTATCTCCTGGAAGAGACCCGTTGGATGTACATAGATGTACATACTTTTAATTATGGGTTTTCAAATAAAAATGTGAAAATGTCAGTCCCAAAGTTCAGGAGGAGCTCATTAGCAGATGCAAGAGGAACAAGTTTTTTCAGCTTGCTGTGGATGCAGCTGCCTTGGCAATGGCCAAAGGAGCCCTGCAGCATCTTCAGGTGTTCTCCTACCTAGCTGACCATGCAAGCCTGTGGTAGTTGTTTTATGCTCTCTCCACTCCCTTCTTTTCTGACAATTGGGCCTGTTTGCAGAACTGCAAAGCTCTTTTCCTTCAAAGCTCTTTTTTCCCCAGTGCTGACCCAGGGAGTGGTTAGCAGCCTTCCACTGTGTTGCAGCTAACCCTTGGTGCAGCCAAAAGCCTGATGCAATGATCTGGCTGCTGGTGTGCTGCCAGTTCTATGGGCTCATCCAAACCTGTGGGTGACCTTCACCTTACAGGAATCTAGACCACTATTTTGTCTACTTTCTTCTGTGGCTCCCAGTCTCTGAATATATAGGTATAAGTTATCTCTGTGGAGTCTTTTCTGAGTACAGAAATACTCAGATGCAGAGAGCTCAGGTTCACTAGAACAGGGGTTCCAGTCACTTATTCTGTCCAGCAATTTAGTCTGGGAGATAACAGTTCACCTCTGCATCCTGTTCTCTCTAGTATGAGCTCATCTCTAGATGAGCTAAAGTAAAACAGGAACAAGACACATGAGGGATCTATTCAGAGTTATACATAGAGGTGGGGAGAGGGAGGGAATTTTCTGGTGATCGCACCCTGGCTCATGAGACTTAATTATCCAAAACAGTCCGATAACTCATGAAATTGTTTGCATAGCTAACTCCCCTGATTAGTTCTGAGGACATGTGTGCCTTTCTTTCCACTTCAGGGAATTTCTTGTGTAAGTTTCTTCCAAAGGTGGCAAATACCATATTTCCCTAAATGCAGCAGGCTCTGAGGAAACAAACTCTGAGAATCAAGCTCTGTGTTCAGCAACTGAATTTTCAATTTCATATTGTTTGATAGTTTCAGCTGCTACAGGAGTTTCTTTCTCATTTTCAATACATACCTTGTACAAGTTACTAGCTCACACTTCAACCTCAGTTATAATATCTTTAAAGTACACCTTTTTTCAGAGTAAACCTATTCAGCTGTGACACTTCTTTCCATCATTTGTCTATTCAAATCTCTGGTATTGTATAAGAAAAGACAGAATTGTCACAACTACCAATTTAAATGGCAAAACCTTTTTGGAACACAAATCTTTTTGTCCAAAGCTTATTTGGATTGCCATCTAGATTTGAGTTTATTTTTAAACAGATCAGCAAATTGTAGTGTTAATGCATAGTGATCTAGACTATAAATTATTCAGTACACAGAGCAGGTGATCTCTTGATAGCATCAACCTCTACAGGTCAATTAGTGTGAGATATCTGGAAAAGTAATTTTTAAGACCTTTTATTTTGGTGTTTGTTTTGATAATCTAAATATATTTCTGGAGACTTAATGGAAGAAATTTTTTTTTCCTTCTGAAAGTAAAGGACTCAGCCTGGCATGGCAAACTGAGGAAATCAAGAAGAAAAAAAAGTAGAACTTTAATAGTTCCTTTTTATGCTTGTCACATCTCCTTTGAAAGTAACTGTTTGAAAGTTGACTGTAGCCCTGTATTAACATGGGGACAGAAATAGAGATGAGTTAATCCTCCCAATGACTTCATGTCATGCTGGACTAACTGCATTTTAGCAAACAGAAGTCATATTTTTAGGATGAAATGTGCTTCCCCAGTTCACCTACTTTCCAGACATGGACATCTGCTAATTCAGACAATGCAACATTTGCTGCTGTGTTTTCTGCCTTAATACATTGTGTTTTCTGCCTCAGTAGAGCTGTGGACCATAATCAGGAGAGCACACTCCAGTGATGTGATTTCACTTCTTGTCTGAAATTGCCACTAATTGTGGATATAGAAGAAGGAAACAGGGTATTCCATGAAAGCTGACAAAGCTCAGGAAGACATTTATTTTCCTTTTCAAAGGCATAAAGAAGAAGAATCCCCTTGTCATGAGAACAGCATGTAATGTTCCTCAGACTGGGATCAGAGGTGCATGCAAGGAGGTTTCTCACTCCAATGACATCATGTGGAGTAACTGTTAGCTACACATGAAGAAAGAATACAGGTTTTTGTCATGTTTTTATTATGATTGCTCTTGCTTGGTGGACTTTGAATGCAGAAGCTCATTTTTTCTTGCCATCCAGCATCTGAACATTATGAAGAGGCAAATGAGACTTTCAACACTCTGCTTTACAGATTTTGAGGTGATATGTGCTTCCAAACAAGTTGGTCTATTCACTGTTTCTTTTGGAAGGAAGAGACTTTAGTACATGATTTTATAAGAGATTTTCCCACATGTATTTTGCACACAGCTGTCCCAGTACTAACAATTATATTCCTAATTTATGCCCTAGGATTTCTTAGTCTCTTGGGCTGTCAAAATGACTGAAAATCTTGGAAGCTAATGAGAGAAGTCTCAGGAAAAAAAAAGGAACATCTGCACATTAAGCATCCTGCAATACATGGACAATTGGGCTAGAAGTCAGTCTGGTTGTTTAAGGCAGGATTATAGAGGCCAGTAGAGAAGTAATTCTTAAATCTGACCTTCTTTTCTTTGCTTGGAATTCTAACTTAGTCATTCCTTGAGGTATATGAAAACTTGAAATTCCTGGTTAGAAACTCCCTTCTGGAGTTCAGAGGCCCATTTGCCCTTTCGGTCAGGATTCTGGCTCAGTTTTAGCATGCATGAAAGGAAATCAGACATGGACTTGCTCAGGGGTAAACCTATGCCTTATTAATTATTAGCTCCTCTAAAGAAAAATTATCTTGCTGTTCAGTTTTAGTGGAACAATAAAATCAATATTTCCCATCAATGATAAGAAATATGATCACACTTTTAACTCCCATGATCTTGGTGAATTTTGTAACTGGACTTTCAGAGCATATTCAGTAGTGGGAACCAAAACCATTTAAAGGACACAAGCCATAGGTCTAATCTCCCTCAAAGCTGAAATTAGATTGTTGGCAGTCACAGCCTTCAGCTGAGACCTCCCTGGATCCCTCCTGGTTTAGATGAGTCTGTTTTGGTTTGGTTCTTTGTAGGCATACATTTCTTGGGCTTGCTGTCTAATGGTGAATCAGTGCTCTGTTATTTCAGGTCTTATAGAAAGAGGAGCCAAACATTTATCTGTGAAAATAGACATAACTCTTCTGCCTGCAGCCTGGTTCTCAGTTGGAAGTGATGTCTCCTGCAAAAGAAATGTGTAAATATCTTGTCTTCTTTCTTTCAGTCATAATACTTGATGGGAGAAGGTGGAAGTGTTGTGTTCTAAATAATTGGCACCACTTTCTACAGGTGTTTCTGTATTAAGTGCAGCATCAGAGAAGTAAACATCTGAAAGTGCCAAAGGAATTGCAGCACTCTGTGGCTTCACTATCTGTCTTCCTGGGTGGAATTATCCTGGCCAAAGATGACGTGTGTGTCAGTGAAGGAGTCTGTCAGATACTGAGTGTGGTAGTTCACAAGTGAAGCCAAGGGAAGCCTTGGATTGTGAGGAGCTGGACTGAGCTGACAGCAAAGCCTGCGTGCATCTCTTCCACGAGGATGATTATCCCCCTGCCACAAAGTTTTCCATGATTATACCACAGAGCTGCAATCCACGCAAACGGTGTCCTGCTATAGCAACATGACTCATTTGTTCTTTTAAAGACATTTTCAGTGCATCAGGGAGACAATTTTTGGAAGTCTGATAATTTTCACTGAGTCATTTAACTGTCTTGTCTTTTCCAGATGTGTCTGGTTATCTTCTGAGTAAGCTTGGAGAATGTGAGGCTGAAGGACTGTTGTTGGGGTCTGTCTGTCTCCTGGCAGAAAATACCCTGAGTAAATACCTGGTTTCTATGATGTCCTGGTATTATTCATGAACATATTCACCAGGAAAGAGAACAATTGAGCAAAACAGTATTTTTTCCTAATAAATTGAAGAATGCCTTTTAAGGAAGAGAGTACTCCTCTTTCTCAAAGGACTTTTCCAGGATAATTGTGCTTGGAAAAATAATTTTTAAATTGCTACAGAATAACTCCATGACAAAACTCCAAGTGCTTTTGTTTTATAGGAACTCCACTTTATGAAAAAGCAACTTTGCATCACAACAGATAAATCATAGGAAGTAAGCTTTAAAGAACTTTAAATGTTAATATGATAAAAATATGAGGTTGTCTATTTCAAAATTATTTTTGTTGTAACTATACAGTCCAGGGTATTTTCTCTGAATTTTTTGAAACTTCTTAACTAAAGTTTTTTTTATTTGAATTCATCAAAAGAATTTGGTTTTGTACCTATTTCTATGTATATATCATTTTACTGGGAAAGTTTATAATAGAAAGCTATCTGTGTGAGAGCACACTGATGTGTGTGCTATTTAACAGAAAAAGACAGATTTTTTTTGTTTATAAAACATTAGGCCTGCAGTAGACATTTGATATAAATCAGAGTAAACAAACAGATAAACAAATCCCACTGGGTAAATTCAAAACAGTCCTGCCTGCATGCTGCCCAGATGATTTATGTGTAAATGGACAATGACAATGATATACCCTTGTAACTGGAAAATATAAAAAATTAGAGTGAGGCAAGGCTAAGTTTATTTTTTTAAAAAGTGTTTTCTTAAAATGGCTGTAAGGAGAATATAGGCACTGATCTTTAAATACTGTTTTTGTTGTTTCAGTGGCATAACTATTCTGCAAAAACAAAAACTGTGTGCTCGAGAGGAACTTAGGCAGTGCTTGCTGCAATTCTCAGTTTCAGGTAAATCTCAGCCTAAGCACTTCTGGAATGGCTCGTGACTCTTGAAGCTGGTAAGAGTTACAGTATGGAAAGGGAACAGCAGGGAACTCCCCAGGCTTGGTGCTTGGTAGCTTAGAAACACAGATTCCCTTAATTTAAGTTGCTTTAAAAGTGTCTCCTCCATCTCTGGAAAACTGCATTAGGCAAGCATGGAGCCAGCAGACCACTGCAGTCTGGGGGCCCTCTGATGTGCTGCTGGCACTGTAAACATTCCTGTGAATGTGGAGCTACCAAGTGGGAGGTTTGCTCAGCACCACAGCACACAGGAGCAGCTGAATTAATAACTGCTCAGCTCAAAATGCAGCTCTCACAGGATCACCATAACCAGCTCCCAAGAAATAACATGTCTCAGCTTGCTGGGCTGCCTTTAGTTTTACTTTCCTACTGGCAAAGGCAGCTCTTGCTGCAACAAACGAGCATTTGGGGCTTCAGTTTAATCTCAAAACACACATAAACTTTTAAATTAAATAATTCTTTCAAATTTTTACTTTATTCTAGGACCCCTAAAAAAACCCAAACAGCACCACTTCTGTTTGCTTTTACACAAAATCAGACAAACCAAACAAACACCTGTGAAACCTGGAACAGGAGTTGCAACTGCTCACAGTTATATGGTGTCTGCCTGGCATTTAAGTGCAGGTAGTCAAGATTAAAAATAACAACAGAGAGCTCCTAATTAACACATAGGTGCTGTTTTGGCAACCAGGAGCTCTTAAAATATGAATGCACTGGATAAAGCTCTCGCAAATCTTGTCTTCCCTGTACTCCAACTTTATATAAAAGTTTGTTTTTGCAATTTTTTTCTGCAATTTATTCACGTTTGCTTTAAAATGTAGTATGTATCTCCACAGAATTTTGCATGTAAATAATTTATGATTCAATTTTTCCAGGCATTGATGGATCACATTTAGCTGGTGTTTGGACATAGAGCAATTGAAAGAGCAAAGCATGAGTTAAATCACTCTGGGTTTTGTTATGGGGAGGGTACCACAAGCTTTAATCCTGCTGATGCAAGCCAAAAAAAGAAGCAAGCCTACAAGAGGACACAGAAAGCACCTGGAAAAAAATAGGATAGGGAGTGCAGGTACAAAAATGTCCATGCATATGTCTGAGGGCTGGTTTTGTATTTATTCAAAGCAAACTTTTAAAAAAATATTTTGCTGTGGAAAAAGACCAGTTAGGATCTTTAACACTTGAGAAAACAATCACTTGTTTCCTACATGTTTTCTCTTTTTTTTTTTTCCCACTCAGTGAATCATAAACTTGTTTTGGATTTTTCTAATTTTTTTAATCATTACGGGAACAGGCTAGAAAGGAGCAATAATTATATAATGCATTACAAAATAAGGTACTGTTGAAACCAGAAAAGCAGCAAAGCAACCTGCTTGTGGTTTATTTCCTGGGTGAGAAAAACAGTGTAGGGTGTGACTGGGAAGAGCAGGTTTGTGCCATGAAGTGTAGCAATCACCACCCATGAATAAGGAGCTGTTGAATAATGGACAGTGAAGTTTTGGGGTTCAGATGATTAACATTGGACCTAATTTCATTCTCTGCATCCTGCCCATGGCTCTGAGAAGTGTTCTCCATATATTTTGCCCATCTGGCTGTATTTCTGGTTTTAGCCAGGATTAAATCAGCTGCACACAGAATGCTGATGATTAACTTGTTGTGACAATACAATGAACATTTCTTTGCATTTAAGAGCAGGACCCAGAATTCTGATCAGATTTCAAATCACTATGTTCTTCTTCCTTAAATTCTAACATATATTCATCTGAAACAAACAGTTGTCAAAACAATGCGCTTTCAATCATTTGCTGTATTGCAGTGACAAATTTATCCTCAAATGTAGCCTGCAGTTAGAGTGAATTGATGATGATGATAGACTGCCAAATAAATAGCAATCATTGTCCATCATAAGTACCCATAAAATAAACATTGACTAAATATTGCTGTGTAAAACTGGTGGATGGAGAAAATGAAATTGTTGTGGTTTGTATTTTATTTGGTAGTTTTAAAGCTGAGATGTGACTTATATAGTGGATCTGATATGAATGCCAAGCAACATCCTAAGTTAGTTTACTTCATGCCAGTCAAAAGGTAACAGCAAAAATCCCATGATTCTTTAGCTATATAATATGAAGAACACTAAAATAAAGTTCATGTCTTTTCAAGAGAAAAAACTGGTGGCGCTTGGAATGTAGAGATCAGGAAATTAAAAAAAAAAAAAAAAAAAAAGAAATATTGCTAGAGTGGAAAGTAAACCTAATAGGAAAATGAACTTCACTATTAGAGGCTACTATGTTAATTAAATTTCTGATGAATAATGCTGGATTGGCAGCTTGGAATGCAAAAGGATTTTTAATTAAGAAAAGAAATCCTGCTCACTTGAACAGCACTTTAGAAATGGCATTAGATCAGTGGTATTGAGCTCTTACATGTAGAACAGATATATAGCTGGATTGCTTGATTCTTGAAAGAATATGTGTTGCCAGGTCTTCTTGTCTTCCCTATTAGACTGCCACATTTTGCTCACTTAAGGTATTACATTAGATGGTCCTTTAACTTCATTCTTTTAAAACTTCAGAGTTTTGTATATGCCCTGCAGGATTTTTTTGAAAGTCCATGTATATGTGAATCATAGGAATCTTTACTAGTTCATGTTTTGGGTGGTTGTCACCTATATTCAACTTGATTGATCTGCTTTTAGTGGATGCTAATTAAGAAGAAAAACATTTAAAACACCTGCAGAACTCAGGATTTTCCTATCTTGGTGTAATTTACCACTGTCAATTTAAGATAATTCTGTTACAATCTGCTGTAGTAATAATCAGCTGACATGCAATCAGATAAAAATTTTATTAATAGTCCACAGAGTCTTCCTTAGTTTCTCTCTCTGTTTCTGTCTTGGCACATGTGATCTGCTGTCTCCTTGTGACCCCCTAAGATTAAAATTCTTGCTAATTGTACCAGTTGATACAGAATGTTGGAACTGCAAAATGTCCACTGTGGAGCAGGCGGAGAAAATCTTCCACAGTGAGGTAAGGGTTTATTTCTTTGACAAGGATTTCCTCCCACTGAGCAGTACAGGAGGAACATGTTTAGTGGATTTTATTTTTTTTAAGAGCCCAGATAATGTCTGAAAATACTGCAGCTGAGGTATTAAAGTGGCATTTTCATTTGAATGGGCCTCTGCTGCCCTGCCTTGCAGTGGTGCCTCACAGTGAAATTGGTGTTTGGAGGAGAAAATCACAGCACAATTTTCTAGGCTTGCTTGGAGATGGGTATGTGCAGGCAGAGCAGTTTTAGCCCCTTAGCAAGAGGCTTTACTTTATTCTAGATGAAGGAAATAAGAAGTTTGTTGGTGAGAGATGTTCCAATGTGTGAAAGTGGTGTCCATTCAATTCTCTTTTCAGTAGAGGCTCTTAGAGGACACAGCCAGTTTGACTGGGATATGTTCTTTTGCTTAAATGTGAGCTTGGTAAATAGTGCAGAAATTCCAGGGGAAATGGGGGATCCTGAGGGTGTTTTTTATCAATCTCTCACATAATCATATGTGAATATGCACATCTCAATAGATTAAAACTTGTTCTCTCTCCTTCTTGTTCATTTCTGGTCTCCCCACTGTCACTGTCTTTAACCTGGCAATAGATGACCCAAGGTTCCTCACCAAGTATCCCAAGGAACCACTTGAAATTAACTAGAAAATGAAATAAGCTGATAATTATAGACATGAAGTTTGAAAAGAACATTAAGACAGTCCCAAAGCCAAACATTCAAGCAGTAGGAAATAGCAGAAACAGGTTTGCCTGTGCTTCTATTTTTTTTTAGTTTCTTTATGTGGATACTGGTGAGGATTCAGGGAAAAATGCAGCTTGCATTTTCCCTTGAATCCTCACCAGTATCCACATCTTTATACATCTGATTACAGTTCTCTTTTTGAGTGCAAATTACATGCTTCCTTCACTCCTAACCCTCCCAGGACCCCAGGGATGCTTGCTGCATGACATACACAGTACTGCTCACTTAACAAGCATCTTTTCAGTATTTTGCTTATGCCTCATTTTTCTATGATTGGTGTTTAGGGCTGTGTCTGGTGACCAAGATGTGCTTTGAGATGACTTGTGTTTTCCTGTAGTGCCTGAATGCCTCAAAAACAGTTTATCTTCACAAAGGCCCCTGAGACAAGCAAATCTTATCACCTCCAGGAGGTTTTATGATTAAAAGAAACAATTAGCTTGATTTGAGACAGTGTAGTTCTGACACATCTGAAACATGCAGGAAATCTTGTTTAGGAATGTATAGGAGTGAACTGAATTTCATACTTTCAAAGTATAGCTCTCCCAAATTTCACTTGCACCTGTGAGCCAATGAGATTATTTCTTTACTGGAGCTGAAATTCAGATACCCAGAAATTAACATGCAGACTTCACTTGTTTTAGAAAAATAAATTATTATATCAAGATATTTCTCCAGTTTCAGGCAGAAAATATGAGGCAGAGAAAGGAATTCAGTCTAACCTTTAATTCTCAACCCTGAGCACACCTTTTTCTCCTGCAGGCCTTAGTCTAGCTGCTGTATTCCTCCCAGTCTCTGTGAGGATTATAGGTGCTACCCACACTGTAAACACTTTTACTGCAGAGCTTTCCTGCCTTCCAGAGTGTTTTGGAGCATGCATGCTGAATAAAGTATCAATTGTGAAATTGTGAAGGTGGTTTCTTTATGCATAGAAGCAACTGATGCATTAACTCATTTATTAATATAAACCAATGAATACTGGTATTTCCTCACTTTTGTAGAACCATAGAAAGGCTTGAGTTGGAAGGGAACTCAAAGATCATCTAACTCTGATACCCAGCCAGGTGCAGGGACACCTTTCACTAGACCAGGTTGCTCAGACCCATCCAGCTTTGCCTGAAACCTTCCAGAGATGGGGCATCCACACCTTTTCTGGACAACCTCTTCCAGTGCCTCACCAGCTTCTGAGTAAGAACCTGTTCCTAATAACAAATCTCAATCTCTTCTCTTTTATTTTCAACCATTCTCCTACCACTATCAGCCTGTGTAAAGTGTGACTCCCTATTTTTATAAACCCCTTTAAGTACTGGAAAGCATCTAAGGGGTCCCCCTGGAACCTTTCCTTCTCCAGCTGAGTTGTTGCCACAGCCTTTGCATTAACTGTTTATCTGTGGTAAGCTGATGCTTGCAAGCAGACCACTGCTGGAGGGAAAATGAGGGAGTGGTATCTGACAGTGAGACAGTGAGATCTGACAGTGAGTCACTGTTGTACAGTGACCTTATTTCTGGAAGGCATTTACTGTACCTCCAGTGGGACACTGCTTCTGGCAGGAGAGAAAGGGTATGAGTGTGGACACAGCTGCAATATTTATTTACTTCAATGCAGAGATGAGCTTTTCTATTCCTTCTGTTCTGTGCTGAGATCTCCCTCTTGTTTTCTGTCCTCCTTCCCTTCTGAGTCAGCCCAGGTCTTTCCACATGTTTCTTTCTGCAGTCCCCTTGCATATAGGTCAACTCTTGTCCTCTCCTTAGCTCTGGCACCTTCTTTATTTCCCTGGAGTTTGTGTGGCTGTGTGGATTTCAGCAGTTTCAGGGGTAGTTGTGCTTAGCCCTGTGCTTGGGCATGCCCTGTGGAGGTGGAATATTTGATACTCGTGGCTGCAAAGAGCCACTGGGTGTATATGGCAGTCAGCTACTCTTAGAATTTTAGCAGCACTCAGAGGGGGGGAATATGCAACAACCACTACCATATAAAACTGTAAAGTATGTGGGTGTTAGAAGAATTGGATTAAAAGAACAATTTCAGAAGTATGGATATTTGAATAAAACAGATTTTTCAAATGTTATGTTCTGAAAAAGCCCAGCTATTCTGGACGAAATTTTAAAAAACTACAGTGACTTTACACAGAAAACACACAGAAAAAAATTCATTTCAAAATTTAGCAGACCTAGAAATTTGATTTTTAAAATAGATATAGTTACATGACTTTAATAGGTAGAGCTATATATATGGTAGTTACTAAGCCACCAGCACATGGAACTATGCCTCTATCTACATAAGGTAGACCTGGAACTCAAGCAGCGATCTAAAATTATAGGAGTGTGTGTTTTATTTCCAATCTCTGAGCCTTAAAACATATTTATTTCAGGATTCTCTTTCCTCACTAGAAGGCAATTCCCAACAAAGTCAGTCCTATCTCTCCCTTTTTTCTTCCCCTTTCATTACTATAATAAATTGGGTTTTGTGATCTGCAGTGTTGAAATGAAATTGGGTCCTGCCAGGTATCCTTCAAAAAGAGAGATGTAGGAGGATACTGGAGCAATTAGTTAAACCTCATACATAGAATTTCTCATTATCTTTTAGATATGCTTTGTCATTTTCTTAGTGCTTTTTATTCTTTGTAATAACATGACCTAAAAATATTTCACAAAAAATGAAACAAAACAACAACTAGATGCTAGATTCTTGAATGGAGGAAGAAAAATGAAATATTCTTGCAAAGTTCTGAAACATATAGGCAGAGGAACCAAATTTCACTCTGCTTTGGTAGATTTTGTTTCAAAATGGTGGGCAAAGATAAAAAAAAGTCTTGGAACTTCTGGAGGTTTCTTAGGATTTCTGTCATCAGCCCTTTTTCCTTTGGATTGCCCGAAGTCTTTTGGAGGAGGTGCTGTACACCCTCATACCAAAATAAGTCAAATATACAATAGTGCTCATAGTGTATAGCTCTGGTTCTGTTGCCAGTCATTTGTACCTGTATGTGCTCCAGTGTTAAACGTTGCTGGAAAGATTTTATACTTTCTCCCCTTGTTTTTCCCCATTCTCTTATTCTCCTACGTTTCTCCTTTTTTATTTTTTTATCTCTCTTTTCTTCTACTCTTTACCTCCTCTCCACTACTCATTTTATTGCTCACATCAAACCACAGATAAGATTAGATTAGTTTATTGAGCTTCTATGTCATTACTTGTAAGTCAAAAGTGTACATCTTTGTTAAAAAGGAAAGAAAAAGGGAAAATCCCTAGCTCTCCACCATGTAGAAATTTCCTGTAGAGCTTCTGAAGAATTTCTAAGCCTTTCTATCCCATTCACAGAGAGGCACATGTAATGTCTGTTTTCATGTCTGTGAAGGAAAATATGGGCTTGTTTACAAGAAAATAAATTCAAAATTCTTTATTTGTATTTTCACAGCTGATGACCACACACTTCATGGTGAGTATTCAGAATGTGACTTCCAGGTCTTGGGTGCACAGAAATAGAACTGCAAGGAAATTCTTGACAAAAAATGCTGTGTGAGAAAAGGACAAAGAGACCCTTTCTAATATTCTCTCTCTCCCAACGCCTCTGCAAAGGAAAAATAATTGCTATTTGTAGTCTTTTTTTTCTGAGTTAAAAATCTTGGAGCATTTCATCTGCAAATCTGCACTGCAGTTGGAGGTTAATGCAAGTCCATAGGCCCTCTTTTTCTGAGCCAAATGGTCTTTGTCAAATGCTGCTAAAGCATATTTTCTCTCACAAGTGTTGAGTTTTCATTAAGATACCTAATATTTGTTGGAGCCATCATTATTATAATTATTTAGAGCCTTATGATAAGAACAACCTTTGAGATTTGAAGTGCAGATTTAGAAACCTTGGGTAATTGCACAATAACAAACTCTTCAAGATTCTTTGTACTGTGTAGGTACCAAACCACCTTTTGTACCTTTTTCTATGTCAAGGAGTTGAAAAGAAACAAAGTCAAGAAAAAAAAGCCCAGTATTTTATTTTGTAGATACACACAAGATATTGCACTGTGGCCACTGTATATTCTTTCCTGGTTAATGCTTGTGGTCCCCCTAATGTATCAAGGTGTCATTTTATGATGTATGACACAGAGGCATCATAGAAAAAGGTCTTTCCTCATCCCCAAAAGGTGCACTGCACTGTAAGAAACAAAGCAGGGAGACTAAACTGGGAGAAAAAAATCAAGCAGTGCTTAAGTCAGTTGTCTGCATGAGGAGTGTTACAATTTTATGGCTTCATTCAATAATAAGCGTATAAATCATAAATATGACAGTGGAAAAAAAATCAACATTACTTTTTAATAATGTATCTTTTGTAAGGCTCATATAAACTGCTAAAATCCTAGAGTAAGGCATGGCAGCAAAATTGTTATTGTCTGGACTTGGAAGGAAAAAGTGAAACAGCTGAGGGAATACTGATAAGAGTCTGCAAAAGCTGGAGCATATTAATGCCAAAGAAGAAGAAGAATTTACTATGATGTAGAGGAAGTACTATAAGAATTAATGACCTGAAAAATTTGGAGGAAGTATAACTATGAGACTGCAAAATGCTTTAATGTAGACTTTAAACTCTATGGTCGTATCTGAGCCTTATAGACTTCCTGCCACCACAGTGTTTTTCTGCCAGTAACCTCAACACTCATAGAGAGCTGATATGTTGCCCTTCTGCCTGTTATATTACTGATCATGAACTGTTCTGTGGTAGGCTTTGTAAAAAAAACCATAAAAACCTAAGGGCTGACCTACTAAAAATAATCTTTAATCCAATACCAGGAGAAATCTCTGTAATGATAATAAGAAATATGAACTCTAAACTGAGGAAGAAATAAAGACTTGTGTGATCTCGAGGCTCAGTATTTACTCATCAAGAGCCTGAATCAAGTAAATAACTATAGAAAAAAAATGCAGAGGAATATGACCAGTGGACAGAAAGCCAGCAAAGGGAATATGCAGATGAAAACAGGGAACAGCATAGGTACTGAAGAAAGTACGTGTCATGTCAGAGACTGGGTGTAGTCAGTGAGAAACCAAATATTTATACACCAACACCACAGCATAGTAACACAAGGGAGGAAGTTGAGCTGGTGGGGGAAATGAAACTAGACAAGTAGAGGACAGGAGGAACATGGTGGAATAAGAATCATGTTGGTACCAGTTGTTGGCACAGAGATGTGTGCCACATGCAAACCCCATTTTTTATACATTATTAAGGCAGATGGAGAAAGCAGCACACTCAGAATATGATCAGAAATTTAAAAAATAACAAAAAGAAGTAGTGTGGCTTTAGTGAAATAGGTTTGAATCAAAAGTAAACACATTTTAAAATAGTAAAGTTATTGTGTGCCAATACTGAAATCTGTAGAGATTTTTAATGATGTTAGGAAATACATTTGGAAATCGCATGATTGATATTTTTGCCTTACCTGATAAGAGTTGGAAAATAAGTCTTACTTACAAGGATGAGTTGTGTGTATTTGCGTATAAAGAGACATGGCAGGAAGATGCAGGCATGAGGTTTAACACAGTAAGAAGTGCCAGCTGGGTGCAGAGCAGTGAGGGTGAGCAAAGTGTGCCTTGCTCCTAAATCCCAGTGCCTGTTGGAGCATTGCCTATACCTGGAATGTCTCTACAATTGGCTGTAGTTCCCTACTGGGCACAAACCTAATTGTCCTGCTTTGAAAGTCCTGCTTCCAGAAGTGATGGACCTCAAGTGCACAGGCAACAGAATCCCTGGAAGAAATTGGCAGTGGAGGCATCACCAAAGTATAGCAAAAGAGACTGAGTAAAAAAATAAAGCTATTTCTACTTCCTGCTGCTTGCCAGTCTGAAATCAGCCTGGAATAACTCAAAAGATGCAGCAGTGGACGTGAGCCAGAAGTGATAGTGGCTTCTGGTTTCCAGACTGTGCTCCTGTAGAGTTGTTAAGGGAGAACTTTCTAGTCTTGACCTGTAGTCATTTTTAATATCATTTATTTGCAGGAGTTTTGCGTGCAAACTTTTCTGCCTTTTTTTTTTTTTTAGTTGCAGTAGTTTTTGAAAGAACATTTTGGCGTACTATTGAATACTATTCATTGGAATTAAAAGCATATCTGAATTTTGGAAGTTTCCCCACTAGTCTAACAGATGTAGTAAGCAATTATTACATGCTAAAAATTCTACCCTTAACTTTAACCCTCTGTTTTTTCTGGGTGGGTTTTTGGACAGAGGACAATTTTTTTTATTTGAATGCAACTGTGGCAAAGAACTTCTGATCTGTTGCCAGAACATTATAGTGTGTTCCTCCTTGGGATAGTAATCCTTTAGGTTTTATAGCTTATGTTTTTGCATAAACAATTTGTAGTTTCAGAAGTGCACAAGCATAGTCATTAAAATCTGGTTAATATGGGGCAATATAAGTGTGAGGCTCAGACAGCTTGTGGTTGCAGAGGAGATAATGTAGATGGCTAGTAGAGATTGTACTGTACAGATGAAAGGTGGCATAAAGCTTTACTTTTCCTTTTTCAGCTTCTTAGTAATCTAATCCCATTTCATCAAACCTGACAGAGACACTTTTCACCAGAAATTTTTAACTAGGAACAAACTGCAGTATTTTTTTAATGCCTGAACTAAATAGGAAAATAAAGTGTGAAGATTCAGTGTTTCCTGGGTAGCACATGGGAGGTCAGCCATGTGGTGAAGGAGAGATTTAGCACAAGCATTATGGTCCCAATCCACCGAGGGTCAAAACCATGAATTTCTCTCTTCCTTGGCACAGCACCAGAGCAATGAACAGCTCTTTCACGCCTTTGTGGAGTGAAAACAAAAAGACTGCTGAGAGAATGCAGGAGCATTCTCTGTCTTCATCTAGAACATTGTCTGCCATTAGTTAAATCTCAGCTGCATCTTTGTGCTCCCATCAGTGCTCCATGGAAAAGGTACCTGTTTGTTCCCAGGGTGGGAAGGACCGCAGTGACACAGTTCTGATGATTCCACATCTACTGCATTTCTTCATGGAAATCTGGGAAAAAGCCATTGCTGTTCAGGTGTGTCACTACTGCTTTGCCTGCTGTAGGCGTTTTAAAGTTTCTTCTAAGATTTTTAATCAAAGAGAAACATGAATTCTAGAGCTTTGGTGTAGAGGCATGAGAGGGGTGATAGGAGCAGGAATCAACCTGTTCATCTGTTAGCTCTAACAAGCCTTTGGTTGCTATGGCAAGGTAGCTTCCTCAGGAAACCTCACAAGTTCATTGCCTCCCTAACTTGGTGTTCTTTATAGTGGGAGCAAATAGTCTTTACGTCATTCAACTTCTTTTTGCTTGGTTCTTTCTGTCCAGCCTTACAAACCACAGAAATAGGAAGTCCAAAATCTGACAGCAACTTGTTGAAGAATTTTCTGTGAGATCATGTTAAATACACAGAGTAAAGCAAACCATATATATTATGTCCTCAAAAGAGTACCATACTAAGTTTGGCATTTCTTGCAATATTTTTTTTAGTGAATTCAACAACTGAAGAGAGAAGAAGAAAAGGGGAAGGAAAGGAAGGGGAACTGAAACACAGAGATCAGTCAAAGAGAAAAGTTTTAGCTAAATAATCCCTGTTGCAGTTGAATAGACGAGTTGTATGAATGAAGTGGCTTGCTTTAATAGTTGGCAAAAAAAGTTGAAAAAAAATAGTTGGAAAAAAGCTGATCTGCATTACTTTCTCATAAACAGTATTTAAGGAAAATTTAATTGAGAACTTGCTGAAGGCCTAGCAGATAAAAGCAGTCAAAAATAGGTTGAAAATGTTTTTATTCTAGATTATCACAATATTTTAATAAAGCGTTGATTTTCAAACTGAATTCACAATCCATATGTTAAAATTTTAATACAATCTTTGCTAACCATTTTTCAGTGACTTCTAGAGTGAAAGAATCTGCTACATCTTCCACAGATATCTACTGAGTATGGAGAGAGCTGATACCACCCAGCTCTTATATTAGCAGGTGGTAAAGAGTTTTGACAATAGCAGGAGCAGCATAAAAGCACATAGAGTTGACATCTGTAGGAACCACTCCAGTAAAACTTGGGAGAAAATGAATGGAAGAGATTTCACACATGCAGCAGGTGTGAAACAAAATCTGACTATTTGAGATATCAGAAGAACAGTAAACAGAGAATCATTAGAACATGGAAAAGTTTCTAGGGGGACTCTTTGTTTTCTTGGCTCAGTTGTTATTTAATATTTCCTCCTTTAATAAGTATTAGAACATAAAGCCATTTCCAATAAAGTTTATGGAAAAGATGGTGCACTAAAAAAATGGTCAGACAGGTCCATGATTCAGAGTCCTTTATAGCCCACATGGAGAGCCTGTACCTTGTATTTTCGTACAGCTGCATGTGATATTTTAGAACTGTGAGCAGAGAACAGTTTACTAGACAGGAAACTGAATCCCACAAACAGCAGTGTGCATTTTATTATTGATGGCTAACTGGAAATGAGATTATAGTATAATTTTTGCCTCAGACCACACCTACATCTAAACTATTATTCTCTTTTCCTTTTTTTTTTCACTCCTATTGATTTGATAATAGGATCTTCTAAACAAAAAATTCACACGGTGACATTTGAATTGTTTCCTTCTTCCAAATGTAAATATTTTGAATTTTTCCTTTCCTGTTTCAACACTACATTGTTCCAGACTGATTCAGCTGTTTCATTTTGCTTAAAGTCTTGTTCAATTAAGTTTTAGCTTTACTTCTAATGCAAAATCATCACTTTTTAGAAGTGAGTCTGTAACTTTCCATTATTAGGACTGAAGCATTAAAAACCTTTTTCCCTGATTGTTTACAAAAATAAGACCACAAACTTTGTGGGTTTTAAGGACCACCTCCTACTAATTATGGGAGATGCTTGATGACCTGTTTGACAGTCCAGGTGGCATTTAAGCTGACCTTTAGACCACATAACATTTTCTCCAGGAATTGCAACAGAAACAAAACACAGAAAATGATGAGCAGAGCTAGTAAACGAAACAGTAATGTGCCCTTGTGTCGTGGTTTAGAACCCAGCTGGAATTTGAGCACTGCCCAGCTGTTCTCTCAGCCACCCTGCCCCCCATCCCCTGGTAGAATGGAGAGGAGAAACAAAAGTAAGGCTTGGAGGCTGAGATAGGAACAGTCTGACAACTAAAACCAAAGCAAGGAGGGAAAAAAAAAAAAAAAAAAAAAGCGATGTGCAATACAATCCAAACCTTCAGTGTATTATCAACATTATCAGTGTATTATCATTATAGTCATTTTGAATCCAAAATACTGCACTGTACCAGCCACTGAGAAGAAATTCACTCCATCCCAGCTGGAACCAGGACACCTTCCTGCAAAGAAGGTAGTGATGTCTTGGGCTACATCAGGCAAAGTGTTGTCAGCAAATGAAGTGAGGCAATCCTCCCCCTCTGCTCATCACTGCTGAGGCCACAACTGCAGTGCTGTGTCCATTAACAGGTCTTAGCTTCATGGAAAATTACTCCCTTGTCCCAGAATTTAATTCAGTGACTATTAAAGCTGAACAAATTTTTATCTAATATATCTCCTCTCGGACCAACAGACACAATTAAGGATGGACAGAAAATCAGTGCTGATATATCAAGACTGAGGAGCAATACCTTATGCATTCACTCAACATTGAGTGATGTGAAAATAAATAAGGTAGCATAAACTAACCTAGAAGAAGAAATACAGAAATCCTGGAATCGAAAATGTAAGTAGATTATTTTCATCTGTATTGTTTTAAATTTCAAATAGAAACATACTAATACTCCTCTGAGATCTGCTAGTAGAGTGATTAAAGAAAGCCTTATACATAACCAGTTTAATTGGTAATATGGTCTTTCAAATTACTTCATACTGAAAGCAAATATGATGTAATTCCTACAACTGGTTAAACTCATAACTTTAATAATGTTCTGGGAAAATGAATGTATCAGTATCACACACAAGCATTATTTATATTAAACTGGAATGCTAAACAAACATAGAAAAGAAAAAATAGGGCCATATAAACTGTGAGAGGTGCTTTGAAACAGTAGCTCTGCTCCTGCCCTATTGGATAACTTTTGACTAAAACCTTACAAAGCTTTGATTTAAGAGGCCAAATGGATGTATATATTCAAAGGGAGTTTTTCTGAGTGGCAGCCACTTTATTTGTGAGACCAAAACGTGTGTGATGGAATTGGTGCAAGCCTTGGAATTCCCTATAAAATCTATTATATTTGGCTTAGGCAAATTTTTGTGGGCTTGTTTGTTGTTTTTCCTGAAATGAATATAAGGCTATTAATGGCTTAGTGGAAAACACATTGAATTTTTAAATTTTTACTGATTCTTAGAAAAATACCAGCTAGCTTCAGGGACATCTTGCTGTGGAAAGACCAGGTTCATCCTTGATACTTTTCAAAACAATAGTTGCATTCTTGGTCACTGAAATAATTCAATTTTGCTTAATGTAGGCTGGTAGAAAAAACGTTTGAAGATTGTCAAATGATCATTTGCATTGGTATTTATGTAGACAACATCATCTATTTATAAACTCCCAATCTTCTCTGACCCTGTAGAAGTAATTTTCTTCATTTTCATAGAGGTAAGTACGTATAAACCAGCAAAATTCCTGCAAGCACTGCAGTGCATCTTCAGATTTTCTCAGCAAAGCAGTCTATTTTAGCTCATTTTTAAATTGGACATCTCTGCATGTCACCAATGCAATGTGGCTTAGACATGCAAATTAATATGTTGGTCCTGGCAAAGAAGAATATTTTCAATAATCTGTGTTACCTACTTCTTTGCTGGGCTTTATTATTATTGCCATTCTCTTTGCTGCTGATGGTGTAAGAAGTCAACTCTCAATGCCTGAATTTCTTCTCGAATGCTGTGAAATTATTGTCACTATGTGCACTCCCTCTCAGGCCAATAGGGCCACATACATCAGCATAGAGCACAAAATCATTTATTTGCTCCTCTTTAAAAGTGCTGTGAAGGGCTTTTGCAATACTGACCCAACCAAGTTATTTCTAATTGCAGTAAAACTTAAATTCCTTTCTCTGGCCAACATAGTAAGAGAGAGCTGATGAATAAATAATTTAACTACATCTCTTCAAATGAAAAAAATCCATTTTGGAGGAATAGTTTTGTTTGCATTGCATAGATGAATATCTAGGCCTACCCTTTGAAGGAGAAACTACTAGGCTCAACAATAATATTTCTGCACTGATTATCACTGCTTTCCTTTCCTGTTTAATCAAATAATTTCTTCCATTAAGATCTGAATTTTCATAAATGTGAACATAAATGTAAACACATATTCTTATAAACATAAAATTCAGTTTCTGGGTCAGAATTGCAAACTTCCTTGAAATACAGAGTTCTAACTTGAGAGATCCCTGGGAGGGATTGATATCCACTTTAAGCAAAGTGCTCAGGGAAATAGATATTTTATGCTCAGGTTTTGTGTTTTAAGCCAGAAGAATTGGGGAAATAATAAAATAAAAAGAAAGAATGTTGTAAGTAATGGAAAAGGAAATTTTTAATTATGGTTGTGATCTCATGGGTGGTGGAAAAGCTGCAGTCATTGCTGCTTTGGGAGTACACATCTTATGTTCTGCTAAGTGAGGGGAGAAATAATCTCATCACCAGCAGTAACTCCCTCTCTGACCTTGCAAACACTGTGCAAATACAGTAAATGGGATGCCCTGAAGTCCTGTGAGAAAATATAGTGGGGGAAAAACTGTCTTTCTAAAAAATTATTTTGACCATGGTAGTAAAGGAGGGATCCTGTTTTATACTATTCAGCAAGTGTCCCAAATCATAAAGATACATTCTTGTGTATATATCTAAAGAAAAGTGGGGGCATGCAAAATTATTCTTTGTTTTAACATTCACTTAATCAGGAAGATAAAAGGGCAACAGGTTGGGCAGAAAGTCTCTCTGAACTAATATGTTAATGCAGCTTCTTTTTTTTTTTTTTTTTTTTTTCTCTTTTGATACTCTCCTTAATCCAATGAATAAATCAGAATAAAAAAGAATTGTGCCATTGTTGAATGAGTGGAAGCACAGGCAGGAAGTACAGTACCTTCTTGTACAAGGTGATATTATGAAAGGTAGCAAAGAATTTGCTTCAAGATTCTTCACCAGATAAACAATCGGCTTTCTCTTTGGGAAATTCTTTTTGTGTTGAGCACTTTTATTTGATTAACATGTGCAGTCATCAAGGGTTTCTCAGCAGCAGCTACAAATAAATGAATCTGGAGTATGAAATAGGCACTTGATGAGCCAGGATCATGAGCCACTGATGACTGTGCAGTAATGCAGGAAGTTGCACTCCAGAGGGAATGTGACAGAACATGTCTCTGTATCCTGTACCTGCAGCCTTGTGCCAGCAGTCATTGCAGATATCTTGAGGATTACCACATGCTGAAGTGAGGCTGCTCACTCTGTGGAAACACAGGAGAATATGGGTAGCTCACTTCTCTTAAAAATTTTAAAGAGTTTTTCAAAGATAATTATATGGACTCAATTTTCAACCTAATTTCCTGCCAGAAAAAAAAAGAAAAAAAAAATGGTTTAACACTAGTTTGGCAAAACCCGGCTAAAGACTGAAAAATTATGACACACTGGCTTCTTAAATCTAGGCAAGAATATTGGGTACTTTTTGTAATGGAAGTGATGAGATTACTCTTACTTGTCAAGGGGTGAGGGTTGGGAACAGGACCTCTTAGGCAGTAGAAAGGGGAAATTCAAAAATTAAAATAATGAGATGTCAGAAGTTCCTTCAGTGACTTGTTAAGATGAGTCACTGGACAAGAATGCAGATTTTAAACCTTTTGGACAAAAGGAAAAAAACCCACCCCAAACATGTGCTTCTGTGTAGTTTATATGGCTACTGTGGCATTATCAATTCTAGTGAGACAGAAACAGGACCCTGAGACACAGGAACATTCTCTGAGCTTCCCACTGCACTAAACAGATTCTGACAGCAGAAAAATGCAGTAATGTGGTGTTATAAAAGGAAAACTTCTTTCACTGTATTTTGAGTCACTGGCAGAAATAGACTTAATCATTATAATTCCTTGAGCTATACACATTGGACCAAGCCTCAGTTCAACCAGGAGTTTAGAAAGCAAGGGGGTCTACTCTGAACCTTGTGACTCAGCTCCCTTATCCTCTTGCATCTTTTGTCTTTGTGTAAATCATTCTGAATCAATGCTAAATCAACTCTCCTTTGTCTGTTCCATCCACACAGTAAGCAATAGATGGAACCTTACCATCAAGATTTTTTAAAGTTGCATTATTATAAATTTCTATTTATAAAAAAACCTTTTTTTCTAATACCTTTGATAGTGGTTCTTTGAGCAATCTTAACCCACTCTTTCATGACAAATTGGCATCGTTGGCAGGACCCTAAATGGGGATTCACAACAGATACAGAGAAGTGTTTCCTTTCCTTGAGTTAATGCTGGATTCTAATAAAGTCCTTCAGGACTTTAATCCATTTTTGTTTTTTCTGCTTTTCTTGCTCTTTAAATATGTGATGGGTGATTCATAAAATTTCCTGTTTTACACACACACACACATACACACAAACATACATAGTGCTAGAAATATATACATACACATATACAAGTGTATATTGGATTACTACATGCTACTGTAGAGCTTTCAGCCTTTTTTAGCATCTTGAAATAGATATGAAGAAACCTGGTATCACAACTGTATTTTTTTCCTTTTTCTTTTTAAGGATCATTAATATGATGGACATTTACAATCAAATCAGAAATTATATTTCTGTTATAGTTTCTCTCCTTTTAAAAGAAACATCTCCACAGAAGTGAAACACCCTTAACAGTTGCATAGGAATTCAAACAGCATAGCAACTGTGCTATGAGCACAGAGAGATACAGAGCAATATTTGAACCAACCAATCCTTGAATGCCAGTCTGGCCCTTTCTGTAATCTACTTGCATAGCTGAGACTCTTGTCTCCCTTAAGAGGATGCAGAGAATTTCTTCAAGTTTAAAGTAAATTGTAACTAAAACCACCCAAATAAGAAAACAAACAAAAACCTAACTAAAAAAAAAAACCCAACCAAAAAAACCCAAATCCAGTGTAACACACTGTTCTGCAGCTTCTCATCTGATGTGCAATTTATTCACTGTAATTGAGACAGTTCATTGCAAAATACCTGGCATGTTATTTATGACTTTCCTTTACTCTTCATGTAGCCACATGCAGAAGAAAGAATTTATTGGACTAGGGTGGAAGTTGAGAAATAAGTATTTATTCCTTTGGAAACTGGAGTTTATTTATAAACCCCACATATGGCTTCTGATTCCAATTCAAAAACTTTTAAAAATAATTAAGCAAATGTGTTTGATGTTGAATTTAAAAATTAAATTAATAAGTGAAGTTTTGTTTATCCAGAATTAGGGTGGGTAAGAGGTGGTTACATGCAAATGATTACTGATTGAGACAACATTGTCTTAATTGCTGGGTGGAAATGAGTTCTCTGTCCATATCATGTTTTTTTGTCTCCTTTCTAGAGCTTGAGATTTTATGACTTGTAGCAGGTTTCTGAATTCTCTCCAGGCTCCCCTTTTCTCTTCTTTGCACACGATCTTTGGTTTGTGCCTCTTTCCACCCCACAGCAATATCAGAGATGCAAATTCACTCGTTTCTTTGATTTAATAGAGAAGGCAAACTGAGATTTATAGAAACTCTTGAGACTATGGAGTTTCTTTTCCCCTTTAAAATCTGCCAGGTTTTATGATATGCATAGGGAGAAAAATCAACATATTATTTGGCCTAGTGAAGCAGATTGGTTTACTGAGTGTAGTTCTACATTTGTAAGTGTTCAGCCTTAGGCATGAGTTTCAATTCCCAAACAAAACTAAACTTTACAGCTGAAATGGGGAAGCAAACTCCTTGACTTTAATACTTCCAGCATGGAATGGACCAAACTTCTAAGACTTTGATTTGTATCTTATTCTCATTTTATTGTTAAGTTTGAGGTCATTGACACATACAACTGGTTGCCCTTTGGATTGGTTGTAATTTTTTTGAAGATGGGCTGAACATCTGAATTCAGACTCCTTTCCATGCTCGAAGACTGGCTGACAGACAGTACCCAGATCACAAAATGGTGAAAGGATTCAAAGTGTCCAAAATAGTGTTTGTCTTGGAAAAAAGGTATTTTTACACTGTCATGGAAAAAGAATCTTTACTCAAACCAAAAATTACCTTTCTACCTCTAAGTAGACAGATCTGTCTTGAAGTTTTTACATTCAGGAGCCAAAGCCTAGACATAGATAGGATCAGATTCTGGCTCATTTTGGGACTATTTAGAAATAGGGAAAGCATAGGCAGGAACAAAAAATCTGATGATTTGAGTCTCTGCCTATAGGGAAGAAGGGCTGAGGACATACTGCTGTATAAGCCTGTGGTCTATCTCAAGAAAAAGCAGCCACCATCATGTGAACTTCTGTAATTCCCCCTTTCCCCCCCTGTTTTCTATAACTTCTCTTGTGACTCCCAGATTTATAAAGATGCTTCAGTGTTGCTTGTATGATCAGTGTTGTGTGGCTGAAACTGGTCATGAATGATCATTGTAAAGTCATCTGAAAAAGATTATAAGAGTACATTTTGCTTCAGATCTCTGTTTCTGTAGGCTTGATATTTTCAGTGACAACATATCTCCTGACAAATCTTTTACTCTTTCCATACTCTACTACCATACTTATAGCAAGAGATCATTATACACTTCATGTTTCTGAACTGCAGCACAGAAAGGATTCACTGACCTCAATAGAATAATGCTAATAAGAAAAGAATGTGTTCAGCCCAGTCCTTATTCCCTTGTTTCAAATCCTGTGTCCCTCTCATTTATAATTTCTTTCACTCTGTACTGCTCCACTCACAGGAATTTCTGAAACAAGTCAGAGCTGCACAGTTATTAATTCCAATATTTCTTTAGCACTGCCTACCATTCTAAAAAGCAAATATTATTTGCAAAGTAATAGCTCAGCATGCAAAGCACTGAAGAATATGTAATAGCCCAGCAATGAGACTGTACTTGACCTAGGAGATCAATGTGCATCTCCTTATGAGAGCTCCTTTTTGTACAAATGTTTTTCTTTAAAATGCCTGTGTCTTGAACTCTCCATTCAGTCATGCATCAACCCACGTGTTTTCTCTTGTGTTAGAAGCAATTACTGAATCTGTGAGGGAGCAGAAATTATTCTAAGATCTGTGAGGGTTTAATGGCATTGCAGAGCCCAGAGCATAATGCCCTCTTTCCATGACAATGGCACTGAGTGAAGTGTTTGTGTTTCTGTTGGAGTAAAATGTAAGAGATGATTAAAAATGAATCTCATAAATTCATACACAGACTATTCCTAATTTTTCAGTCAGTAATTTGCTACCTACTGATAATATCCCATGCATCAGGGATGTTAAATGGATAGTTGAGAAATGTAAAAGTAGGATGTCTGCGAGATGGTTAGTAACACAAATAGAGAAGAAACGGGTTAAAATACTAATGTTCCTTCCCATAAAGTAATCAACCTGTGTTTCAAGAAGCAGAAAAGCTACTAGCTGAGATTCAATCTGAAAGCTGTGTGACTGAAAGCACCCCTCGTCTGCAGCAAACTCTCTGAGGAGTGGCAAACCCTACCATGGTGTGACTAATTCCTAGTACTGGTTTCAGTGACTGTTCAGATGTTCCAAGTATAGCACTTGGGATGTGGGATCCTCTTAAGTGAATCACAGTCATAGTTAAAAAGCTCTAGCCATTTCATCTATTCCTCTGTAGGGCAAGCATGTTCTCAGAAGCTATTCCACTATTTAGCTGGTCTCAAACCAGGACCTTCCTAATGTTCAGATTAATTTCTTTCCTGTCTGAATTTTACCTCTCACTCATGTTAAGCCTCAGGAGAAATTTTTCCTAGTCTTGCTTGGCCAGATTTCCTGCTTGGCAAAGAATTTATTTGGCAAGACCAAAATCTGTTACTGAATAGGCTTTACAATCTGATGGCTTTAGGCTTTAAATATCTTACTGATTTTCAGTCAAAATCCACACCACCAAAATCTGAAATCTTGCAGATCTTGCCAAAGAAAAAGAGTAGGGAGATGGGGAAAGTGCAGACAGCTCCTTTGATAAACTCTTTCTTATCTGACAGGTCACAAGCTGTCTTACAGGTGACTTATGACCAAATCCTGCAATGAGATACGTTCTTTAGGTAAGCTCACCTCCAGGGATGAGGGACACAACTCCAGTTTACAGCAGAAGAGGGCAAAGAGCTGTACCCAGCTGGTGCTTCCACATGCTTTAATTACCAGGTATGTAAAGACATGAGTTCCTCAAAGCCGTAGATCACTACCAGAGTGTAGCTGGTCCTAGCTAGTCAGGCTTATCTGCAAAGCTAATTAGCTCATCTGCAATGCCAAACAAGCCAGGCTCCAATGTTTTCAGCTGGGAGGCAGGCTCAGCTGACAGCAGGCTGGAGCTGCCTTTGCTATGCAGATGTGCAGATGCATGCTAAGCTGCCTACTCCCCGAAGGAAGGAGGATCTCCATTCTCACACAACAGTGTCAAACAAAGCATCAACCATAGGTTCAGGTTCTCTCTCTGGCCCAGTATTTCTCTCTTCAAGCAAAATGGAACAACTTCAACATGACTCAAGAGATGCCCAGGGGACCAAATGGCCACTAGCAGCTGTGGTTGGAATGTTCAGAGCAGGTAAAGGCAGCCTCAGCCTCCTTGGGCACCCAGTAAGGGCTTCTGGCTGCTTGTGACTAGCACTGTGTGCTCTGTTGTTAGTTTTATTTCTCAGGTTTCTATGAGCTCTTCAGTCAGTTCTCTAAAGCTATAAAAAACATAAAGTATTCTGGAACTGCTAAATTGAGCAAGGACTGGGCTATGTGAACTGTATTTCAGATATATCTGTCTGTACAGAACTGTGTGATTAAGAAGAGAGGAAAAACTAGCTAGACTGGGATTGAAGAACTGAATTTGAATACGGGAGGAGAAGTTAAAAAGGAATGCTTAAATAGTTGAGATAAGCTTTAGCATCCTTATATCTGTATTTGAATTAGACTCTTGAACATTCATAGCCTATCTCACATCTGTGCCCCTTGAGATATGCCTTGTATAATTCATCACTGAGGGTGTAATATATTTGTCAGAGATCATGTTGATGTTGATGTAGATCTATCCTTCCTGGGCCAGCTAATACCAAACAGTGACTCTCCTCCTGTATATGGGAAAGAATCCTTGCAGGAGTGCACTCAACACATTCCTTTTTGTCTCGAGACTCTCAAAAAAACTGTTTAATATGATTCACTTTCTGTGGTTTTGTCTAGCAGTTCCTGCTTGCTAGATAGTGCTGTAGCAGATCCATCAGACTAAAAGAACAGTTTTTGATTCCTTCTATTATCTCTGCCTCTCTACCCATTCCCCTAGGGAAAACTTTCATTAAATCATTGCAACAGTCATGGAAGGGTTGGTTATAGAAAACAAAGTGAGGGGAGTATGAACCTCAGATAAATCTTCATGTGGGCAAATTCTTTATCTTAATGTGTCTTGCAAAGGACAGGAAGAGGAACTTTGTACTGCTGAGACTTTGGGTACAATGGACAGCAGATAAATGCAGATTCTCTTGCTAGTTTTCATATCTATTTGTATCTCACTGAATCTGGTCTCATATCGTGTATCTTTGAAGTATCTGGTGACTCAGACATAGATAATTTCTTGTAAATTCAGTGCAAGTTGGCTGAAACTTTAACATCTAAAGGAGTCTTAATAGCTTTCCAGACCTGACTTGTTCAAAAAGCTGTTCAGACATGACCTGCTTAATTCTTCCAACACTTCAGTAAAATATTTAGACAATATAAGTAATGTTTTAGAGGTGAACTAATAACCCATAATGTATTTATTGCCAGTTGTATTTCTGCAAATGAAATGTTTGTGAACACATTGCAAATATTTTAGACATGCACTATTCTGAAGAATTGATGAATTCATGAAAAAATATTTTCTTTATCAGTGAAGATCAAATTATTGAAAAAGGAGTTTTCAGGATCCAAAAGATGATATGGAGTTGCTTAGCTATGATGATCATATTATACTGTGTAATTTGATGATTACTGTATTTACATAAATCACCAGCATAATTTTGTAATATACAATTGCATAAAACATTGAATTTTTTTTTTTTTCTGTATAGAATTTCTGTCTGGCTAATATCTGTTGCTGATAGATCTAGTCAAACATCCCTCAAAAGGTTACCCAAAAAGACTGCTACTAAATGCAAGCACATTTTCAAAATCATATTGAAAGTAATATTTTTTCTTAAATTTCGTTATTTATTGTCACTCACTATTACAAAAGAAAAGACAAAGCAAATGAACCAAATTTTGGTCAGTAAGAAAGATACATTTTCAAACACAGCTGTGTTGTTCTAGGTATGAATTTCTTGCTAATGAGAGTAATTTAATCCATAACTGAACTTTCACCAACTCTGTAATAATATCCCAAATGAGTGTTTATTTTTAGTTTCTAAAATGTTGGCTTTCATTGGCACTTAAGCCAAGTTAAGTAGGCAATGAAGGTGCAGCCTAGTGCGACAATTCCCAGTTCCAAGAAAAGCTCATTGTCTTGTCAGAGCAGTCAGCTCCTCCCTTACCCATTTCTGTAGCAGAAATTCAGGCACAGGGAGATGTGCAAAACCAGAGTTTCTGTCTCACTAATCTTTTGAATTCTATTTTCTGTGCCTCTGTCCCAGCCTCACACAAAACTCCTGCCTTCAGTCACCCAGAGTTACCTTCTTTCTCTTGTTTACACTACAGAGAAGGGAACTTCCCTCACAAGTCCTGGGTTTTCCTACTTCAATTCCAACATACATTATGTAGAGCTTAGAAATAAGGCTCCAAAAGGAAAAACTGGGAGGAGTTTCCTGCCTTATGCATTCTCCATCCATGGACGGGCACTTAGTGCTACCTGGACATGAAGCAGCTCCTCAGGCTCCCTGTTTTCCAGCTGAGCTCAGGGAGACAGCAGTCCTGGCTTTGTCTGGGTATATCCAGGTGGAAAGGATCAAACTATAGGAAACCAGCTGCTGCTGTTGTACCAGTTCATTGACTCCTGGCTGTGTTTAACCTGCACAGCTTACAGGGTTCAGGGGGAATGCTGGATGCTGCTATGTCTGCACATCCAAGGCAAAAGGACTGCCCATTCGAGGAAGACGATTCCATTGCTGTAGCAATACATTCCTAAAAGTATATGAGGGCCAGACTGCTTTGTGTGTACTTTCCCCAGCGAGTTCAGCATTTCAAAACCAAGCACTGCTGTGCCTGTCAGCCTCCCCACATGTTCATCCTATGATGAGTGCACACCTGCACCTTCCCTTCTGGAGCCACACTGGAAACAGCTGGAACCCTTGCCTCTGAAAACAAACATGCTTATTATCATCTAAAATTAAGATGCTTTTCCTTCCCTTCCACCTTTCAAAGGAATCATAAAACTGACTAACAGGGAGACTACTGAAATTTAGTAAGTTTCTTTTTATATACAGACAGGGTCTGGTTTTAGTGCTCTTTGTAACTGAAAAAGATAGGCTTAGCTGCTCATTCCCACACTGCTATGTTTAAGACACGGTCTAAATGTGGATATGTTGTGTGGGGCTATGGCAAGAGTGGCACAAACATAACTGGTGTGAACAGAAATTGCTCCAGCTAAAATTGAGGGCTTACTTTCATTAGATAGGAAAATATTTTGTCTGTGGCTGTAAATCTGATGTAACCCCTCTATCCTCTCAGAATATATGTATATATACACACAGGGGAAACACATTATGCAGTAGGCAGAGTTATTGTAATACAGATACTGGGACTGAACTAAACACTGTTTGCAGCTGCCTTGATTCAAAATTTCTCAAAATCAATAGAAAACCTCCCTTGACTTTGAATGGCTCTGGTCAGGTGTGCACTAGGCACAAAGGCCCCTAAGCATTTATCTATATGTAACAGTTAACAGTTTGGTTATGCAAATAGGAAGTGTTTCCTGAGTTTCCTGAATGTTTGCCTTTTGTAAAGCTCACCTGCTCTTCTGGGGCTTTAAATGTTGACTTAATAATTCCAGCATGCTGTATGGAAGAGAGGGTGGATGAGAAAAAATGGGGGATAAGGAAAAGGAGAAATTAGTGGAGATGACAGAGAGAAGTCAAGGTAGAAGTCATGAAGCAAAATCAAGCAGGAGAAAATGGAAAGACAATGGGGAGGAAATAGTAGATTCAGGAAATGGCTTAGTATAGGCTTGATTCACCTCTTGTACAACTGCAAACAAAAGAAATGAAAGTGGGAATGCAGAATGCTGAGCACAAAGAGGACAACTCACCCTCAGTGTTCTGTATTCCCACTTTCATTTCTTTCACTCAGATGTGTCAGTGCCAGGGATTTCGTGCATGGGGTGTGCTGGGAGGGCCAGCCAGGGGAAGGAGGGGCAGGGACAGACAGAAATCACCTACAGGGAACAGGAGAGTGCCCTTGTCCCCTCCTTTTCCCCAGTATTCCCCCAGCCCAGCCACACAGCTGCTGGTGACTCAGCCAGTCCTGAATGGGCTCAATGTCCCTGTGGGGCTGGCACAGCTGCTGGCCCTGCTGGGGACAGGTTTCCATCTCCAACCATCAGTGACCGAGGGGGACAGTGGTGTTAGAGCTGTCCCTGGGACTGGGATTTGCTGCCTGTGCTCCGTGGCACATGAGAGTCAGCCAAGGACTACATGCACTGCAGAGGTGCTGGGAACAAGAAAAATGATGGAGCCACAGAGTCTGACAGAATTCCTTCAAGCCAGCCTGAGCCATGCTGGCTGTGGAGGCTTGTGCCTGTTGGATGAGTGAGTTGTTCAGGGATCTGGGGCGAACCAGTAGAACAGGCTGATGAATCCACACAGTAGGTGCCAATCTGGGTTGCTGCCTTTTTCAGGAGTAAACAACTGGGAGCCATTGTTCATCTTCCCAACTCTCTGCAGGACACAGGCTGTAAATTACATCTAGGAACAAAAGCTTGATGGGAGTAGAACCGGGCGCTCAACTTCCCAAGGGAGTGCTTTGCCCTTCAGCCAAAAAGAGCAGCTTTTCTTGCTCAAACCAGCACAGGCTCTTCTTGTGCCTTCCCATCAGCTCAGAGGCCAAGAAAAGTGTGCAGCTCAAGATCTGCCACTCTGGAGCATTTACAACTGTTGCCATTACAAAACCTGTTTTCAGGATTGATAATGAAAATTAAATCTGCTCTGAAATTGAATCCTGTCTGAAATGCAGGAAACTAGATTGCAGTCTAGGGACATGGAGGAAATCTTATTAAAAATAGCATATTTTATTGGTATTACAGATAAGTGGGTATGAAATCCTCCCTGCTCCCCCAAATTTGATTTTCAGCCAGTCTCACAGATCATCTGTAGTCTACACAAAATACACACAGCCATGACCAGAACCACCTAATGACATTTGTGCTTTTTATATTCACCAGGACCAGCTGCTATTCAACTCCCCATAACACACTTGAAATATTCACCAAATTTTGCTCAGAAAATGATTTTTAATTAAAAGTAAGTATTTCTGCCAATAATAGAAAAAAAGAATTAGTAGCTGTATTTTTTAAAGAAATTTTGGGGTTTCAGAAGACAAATGCCAGCTATTTTCACAGAAAAAAAATTCCATTCTACCCTTCTTTCAATTTCTCCCATTGTGCTGGTTTGGTGACACTCATTCAATAGTGAAATCAATCTCCATTGTTACTTTTCTTTCCATCATAAATGCAGGTTCATTCAGTACATCCATTTCCTTGTCTGTCCACAAAATAAAATCTAAATATTCATTCTAGGGAGAGGCTGCACCACTGAGTTCAGTGAATTTTGGTCTTTCAATTAAGCTAGACCAGAATTTCATCCTCTATGTGAATTCCTGCAAAAACCCCAACTTTTTATATCACTGTAAACCATGCATATTCCTTTTCTAGGGCTCCAACATATGCACTCCCTATTAGTATTTTTATCAAAATTAATTAGTGCTGACTGCAGTTCACATAAGTGATAAAATCACTGATGAGTTATTTTGGTGTTCCTGTACTATATTTTACCATCACAGATTCTGTATTCACTGTATTAAATGTATCACAGAAAAGCACTCTTTTAAATGCTGGGGTTTTATCTTTATACAGTCTTATTGTTTCATTCTCTTTTGAAAACTTCATTCATTAATCATTTTACAAATTTTTGGTGCCAGTAGTTTAGCTTCTTCTTGCCAAGGAAGTAAGCAAATTCCAGATCTCAGATATTTAACCGTACTGACAGGCTCAAAAGGGATGTTCTGCTGCATGTCTTCAGCTGAAGATTTACTTCAGGATTTTTCTGTTCCTATGTAATAAAGTTTTCCCAAACTAAAGGAGAAGTTATGTACTTCTCACAAAGAAATCCCCAAAACAAAACCCAAACAAACCCAAAAAACAAACCCACCAGTTCTTCCAGAGTCATACATCTGCTTTGACTAAATTTTCTGAGCATCATTCTGCCCTGCATTTCTACCTGAGACCAACATAAGCTGACCATGTCTATGTAGGAAAGAAGAAAATATTTTTGTATCATTTTTTTTGGTGGAATGCACATGTGTATCCTAGGCTGATGTGTAAGCAGGCAGATGGCACAAGGAATGACCAAATTCACATGTCCCACACAACAGCTCATTAACTATTTTTGTGATTTATCACACAAAATGATGTAATGTTATCAATTATTTTTCTTGTGTAGATCTGTCTTTTCCTTTTGCATCAGGTACCAGCACCTCCATGCACATGGTCTAAATGTGTCTAATCTTAGCCCAAATTTTCAGGGCAACAAGCAAGAGAGAGTCTTTCCAAAGCAGAATACCACCTACCCTCACTGAACACATGCAGAAGTATTGAAAATACTGAGATGAATAGCAAGTAATATCTTGGTATCTAGAAAACAACCTGTTAATAATCAGGTGTCAGAAGGGCTAGAATTAGAAACTTCATACCATGAAGAGACTAGGTATTTCCACTCCTGGTTAAATAAGACTCTGCCCGTATTCCCAAAATGGATGTTATTCTCCCTTTACCTGTGGAAAAACACCCCCTTTTTTTTTTTTTTTTTTTTTTTTTTAATTTGGTATCATTATGAATCCAGGGAATTAATGGAGAGGCAATTTATGTTCATCAAAAATAGGACTCAAAATTTCCTGAATTTTAATTAAATGTTTAATTATTCTGTTTCATCCATAGGACGTGAACTTTGAAAGTAATTTAGCATTTGAAGAAAAAGATACACTTAGTAAATTTAAAGCATTCATTAACTGTGCACTAGCACACTAAACTTTATTCATGGATTTTGATGCCAAAACATTTTTAGATATAAATGTACAGTATTTTACAGAACTATTTCTCCTTCCACTTTAGACAATAAAGTATATGGGAGATTGCTTTTTAATTGCTTTTAAAGCCATTTCTTAGGAAAAAAAAAGTAGCGTATTTACTAAAGAAAATGTGTTTTATCCATAATTTCAAAGTTGCTAGCTTCATAATGAAAAAATTCCTTGTGTTTAAAGGAATGATTTTTCACTTTAACTTTGTCCCATCAGATATTCTAGACCTGTAGGAAAAGCCTGTTGGAACCTGTTGCTAAAAATTTGGCTGGTTGAGGAAAGGATAGCCAGCCATCTCTAAGTAAAAAAAAAAAAAACCAAGTCCTGAAAACCTCTTTATGTGACCTTCTTGTGCCTGTCTGTATTTTTCCATTGTTTGTGTTAACGGAGATTAAATTAATGAGAAAATTCTTTCAAGTGGGAAGATCGACAGAATGGTAATCTGATATAGGACTATTCATTCTGGATTTGGCAAGGGAGACTGAAATTGGGGCATTTCTGGCTGTCAGTCACCACCACAGGCTGGCTGCTAAAGGTAGGAAGTGCTGGCTTTGGTGATCCCTGAGCAGCCCCTCATCCCAGGCACAGGAACCACTGTCACAACTCTCCAGCTCTAAGGAGGAGCCAGTGCATGGAGACACCACGGGAAATCTCCAAGGCACACAGGAGACAAGCTTTTGCTTATCTACAGAGGCATTTGAGGTTTTCACCAGGGGTTTCATGAAGAGCCAAACAAAACCACACACTGCAATGAACATATGATCCTCAGGAGCTGAGACCTTGTCTGAACTCAAAGGTCTTGTACCTTTCCATCCTGTTTCTCTGCTTTCTGAATCAGGAATAGGAAGAAAAATTCCTTCTGTACCTTATGCCATCAGTACAATAAAATATCAGCCTTAGTCCTCAGTGTCAGTCACTTCTGGCACTGGCATTATTCACTGCTCTTGTTTGTTCATTATTCATGTTGGAGCAGCCTGTGTGGAGACATCAAGGGTAGAACAGGCTGTGGGGAACTGAACTGCCTCAACTTACCTTCTGCATGAGGTTATCCTCGAGCAGTGAGCAAAAACATTGCAGAAAGCTTCACTGCAGAGCAGGCAGTTCTTAACTGAACTGCAAAAAGAGAAAAAAAAAAAATTGTGAGATAGGAAAAAATATGCAAAATATTTGGGGGAAGTATCTATCCTGTTATAGATGCTTTACAAAAGTTCAGAAATGCTAGTGCTTTTATGTTCACTTGGTTTGCAATAATGAAGAGATTTTAAAAGGCAGGAGGAAAAGCTTATAACAAACAGTGCATTTCTGAGGTAACTCAGGAGAGATTACTCAAATTTTCCTACAAGCACACTGAGCATAACTTTTGACTGGACTTGTGTAAGAAGAGAATGGCTCTTTAAAACTCAAGTGTGCCTGCTTAGTCAGTACTAGCTCTCCTTCCACTCCCCCTTCTGCTGCTGGGTAACTTTTGTTGCAATATGGGTGTGACTTTTGATGGAGCTTCCCCCTCCCAGTTATGTCATTACTTCAGTTCCTTTGAATCAGAATAAAAAGTGCAGCAAACTTCAGACTCATTGACTGCAGGCTTAACAAGCGTCGGGGCTTTTCTTCTTTCTGCAGCTTGCAAGGATCTTTGGATTTTGCAAAGCAGTTCCAAGAAAACCATGGCCACCTTCTCCTTATGGGCAACAGTTGGATTATGTTTGCTGAAGCTTTGTCTAACAGAAACAGGTAAGATTTTTATGAATGAAAAGACTTATGATTGTTAAGTTAATGCTTCAGACAGCAAGTGCACTTCTGCTAGATAGCTAAAAGCTTTCTTGCATCTTTATACTTTTATTATTTCAAGTGTTTTCAGAGATGTTTTAGAAGTGTAATCTCAGTTGTGCTGGTCTGTACCATCACAGAAAGCTGTGTATTGCTTGTAAAGGGCAGTTCCAGATCTATAAAAACTGAATTGCAGAACATTAGAGAATGAAGTTTAAACTAAGAACAGAACTATGTTGGGGAATTCGGAATGGCTCTGGTAAAGCTCAGTGTGACAATGTGACTGCTGTTACAAGCGCTGTTTGCTCTCCCAGCTCCGCTCCGGACTGCAGAGAAAAGGGGGGTGGAGGGAAGGGGGTGAGCTCCCCCAGCTTGCAGCTGCCTTCTGGAGCTCACATGAGCTGAGCCAGCACTGAAACAAACTGCATTTGGGCACAGCCTTGCTGAACAGGAGAAGAACTGCAGGGATCTCTGCTGAAATTTGGAGAGCTTTTATGCCAAGCACGCTTGCTTCTGACTTTCTAAGGTCTCTTCGAGGCTGACTGATGAGCTTTTGGAACAAAGAGGGTTAGAAGTGACAAAGTTCAGTTGTTTATCACTTATCTTCCTGCAGCTTGGTTATCTGCTTCAAATATTTGCATTTTTATATCCAAGGTTAATACAGAGGAAAAAAATAAAAAAAGTTATGTCCAAAGTGACAAAAAGCTTTTGAAATTTCACATGATGCAGGCTCAACCATCTTTTAGGGGAATGACCATACTTTTAGCAGACTCTCACTGTGACTGCAACTGCCTCGAGGCATTTAGTGGTTATGGATAACAGTTGTGCTTCTATATTGTTCTTGTACTCATCAGTTCCAGGAATCTAACAAAAGGCATTTTTCATGGCCATCATCACCCAAGGGCTGTGTGTGTGTGTGTGTGTGTGTGTGTATAGTAAATATATGTCTCATTTGCTTGAGCAGCAGGGGATACTTCTGTAATGGTTGCAGTGCTGCCAGGCTGAATGGGTGTGTCAGAGGGAACAAGCTCCCAGTGCATCTGTGATAGCTGGGGCAGCCTCATTGCTTTTCTTTCTAAAATCGTGTGTCCATTGTACCAAAATGCTCTTGCTAAGACCAGCTATATAGACAAAGTCTTAAGAGAAAGACAGGGCTACTGTAGGCAAATAAGGCATGTCTAAGATGTGTTTAAATCCTTGGCTGTGCACTGTATAAATACTATAACTGCTCGACTGATTTTTACTTCTGTGAGCTGCCTGGAGTGTCCTGGAGAGCAGGGTCTGCACTGGCTCTGGGAGTAATGTGATTTTACAGTGAGACAGAAAGCCCCATATTTGAGCCCTCAGCAAAGATACAAAAAGTGTGTCAAACTTCACATATGCCCTCCAGGGAAGTTTCTTTACTGGCTTAGTAAGGTATTAGACTATAGCTACATATATTATATTTTAGTTGGTATACAGTACATTCCAGCATGACTTTGTAGTCAGTAATTATTTCAAAACAGCCGTTGGTGGTGGTGGTTTCTTTTTTTAGCCAGTGATTTTGCTGTGTATCACAGACTAATGGCTATTGCTGTTGGGAAACTCCTGAACTGGAATTTTGATCCTTTTAGTGCAGAGTTTTATTGAATTAAAGAGGACGTGGAATTACTCTTAATGTGATTTCAGAAGGAAAAATGAGAAAACTGAGAAACTTACTCATCCTGATTTCTGTAGTGTTGTGACTATATTGTCACTAATATGTTTCTTACTCATGGTGTTGACATGGCTTGTCTAAGGAGTCTGGATCCTGGAGAATATAGATGCTGTCATCTTGGGTAATGATGTTTTCAGAGGAGATTTCCTCCTGCAAGTATTTTGTGTTTGTAGAAATATTTTTTTCTCAAAGTTTTCCTTAACACAAAGCGAATCCCGGAATTTTGCCCCCCAAACTGGAAGGAAGTGGAGCAAAAGTAGCAAAGATGCAATGGAAGGAGGGAGGATGAGGCTGCCCATGGGAGGAGGGAGGTTGGCTGCCACAGCCCATGGCAAGGTAAGGCTCTGAGACAGGGATCCTGAAGCTGCTGGGCAGTCACAGAGGGAGAGACTGCCTGCCCCTGGGTTTACATATCCATCCTGTAAATTGGTAAATAAAGCAGCTTGAAGAAGCTCTTTGTGCCAGTTTATTTCCACTCAGTCCTTACAGTGTGTATCTTGGCGGTTTCCCAAAGCTACAAAGTAACTAGACTTCATTAAGAAGTCACTTGAACTTTCCATCATTGTTTAGTGGAAGGGTTATGGGGCTGCCCTGGAAACACTTGCACACGCAGAGCCAGAAAACTCTGGCAGGAAATTTTTTTCAGTCTTTGGAGAAATGATTGAAGATGCTTTAGGTACTGGTATTCACCAGAATGAATAGCCATTACCTTGAAAATAGGAAGTCAGAGAAAGGCTTAATGAGGACAGATAGCATCGTACAATTGAGGAAGAACTTTTTAAAGTAAATGCTTTTAAAACCACTGGTAGCTCTAGCCAAGGTTTAACAAAATGTTCATCCCTATGTGGTGTATCTTTCCAGAAGAGTTCCCATGAATTTTATAGTGTGTGAATTGAATATATTGTGAATATTGCAATTATTCATCTATTTGACTGTATCAAGAATGTGCCAGGAGTCGAAGACATCATGACATGCTGATAGACAGATAAACACCAGAGAGAACCATGAGCTCATTTCTCCTAAAATACTTGTTGAAAAGATGCAATAATATTTATAATATTAGCTCTGAATATAATTGACTGGTAGTAAAACATGTTGTAGAGAAGCAGAGAAAAAGCAATGTAGAGTTCCTTTATGAGGAGACAGTAAATCAGTCAAAGAATTTAGAAGCTTTTTGACATTCCAAATGCTGTAAAAGGGCTTCTCCATCCACTTTCTGGTCTTCTTGCATCATATATTTGTTCCAGAACTAAGGGATAAGTGTTTGAAAATACAGTCAATATGGAAGATGATAATTCTCCTCTTCATATATCACTATTTGGTCTTTTATTTTCAAGAGAATACTATATAAAAGAGCAAGTGAAGGAGTTCTGCAAAACTCACCTCTATCATTGTTTTTTCCAGGACCAAGGCTAAATGTATGTAGTTATCTTTGAAATATAACTTTACAGGAGGATAATTGTGAAACAAACATCACCCATCACAGTAATCTTGCCTACTTTGAAAACAATACAACATTGCACTGGGACAATTAATGGTGCTCAAAACACATCATATTTTACAGTCAGCTGGCATCTGGGCGCATGCTGATTTAATTTGTCAGCATTAAACTGAATTCCTAAAATAGAGATAGGGAAGCCTCCGACTTGCTAGAAAGTAGAACATATTCACATCTATTTTGTTCTTTGCCTGTTACTCTGTCAGGGTTTCTCTGTGACAAACCTGGTGGCTTGGACCATTCTCTGTGCGTTACCCATGACTATAGGCAGGAAGCCAGTTTGGTGCAGTTGCTGGTCATTTTCCAGGAGTCCATCATCTCTTAACAGACATCTCTCCCTCCCAGAGAGGTAATAATAATTTCCAAGCTATCAGGCACTGTGATTATCAGTGGCCATTACGGGTGCTGCTAATAGCAGTGGCAGAGAGGATTGTGTCAGTGCTGTTTATTATCAGTTTCCTCCCCCAGTGCCTCTGCAGCAATATCAGTAGCAGCTGGCTGTGATTTCCCAGCTGCCGGAGCTGCCCCCGCCCAAGGATGGCCGAGCACTCATCCTATGAATGAGTTTGCAGGCAGTAATGTGAAGTGGCAACTGAGAAAAAGAGGGGGTTTTCCTCGGAGAATCCTTCCAGTCAGACAGAAAGTTCAGCTAATTGTGATTTAAAGTTCAAACATCCATGACTGTTTCCTGCCCAACGAAACCTGCAGTCATTTTTTGAGTCTGTGCTTTCAATTAGGAACGTAATTGAACTTTCTTTAGTAAGCAATGGCTTTGGGACTTTCCAGTTCCTCTGCATGACAACACTAGCAACTTTATATAACACAGCAGTCTTATTTTGGTACAATAACCTCCAACTCTCATATTGTGAAACATTAAAAAACCCAAACAACAAAAAACCTCAAAAGGAGTTGAAGAATAATCTACAGTTTTGGCCGTTAAAAACATGAGAACACAAGCAGAGTGTGCTAATTCAAACCAAAAATCACAGACAAGTCCTGAATTCTACTTATATTTGGAGTTTGAAAAATACTTTGCTTCGCCTTTTTTTTTTTTTCTGTTTTCTGTTGGTGATTGATGTAGCTTGGTAGCTGGAAATTCTAAGAGTCTGTTTTGTGTCTTAAAAAAAAAAAAAAAAAAGAAGGAAATAAAAAACCCCACCAGACACACAACAGCTGTGGTAAAACTTCCATCTCTCTTTCTGCTAATGTTCCAAAAGCAGTGTGAGAGGGTTATAAAAGAGATTGCCAGGGTACAGCTGCCTTGGAAAAGGGCATTAACCTGCAATCCTCAACTTCACAACTAATGTCTCTTTTACTAAATACCTGCTTTCGTAAATAAGATGGTGCCTCTGACAGAACATATAATAGTAAAAAACAAAACTGCTACAGCATAGCTCTTGTTAATTATGTATGTCTCACAGTGACAGCATGTTAGCAAAACAGGTTCTCAGAAGTACATTTCCCTAGGGGGCTTTTTTATTGTTATTTTTGTTAATGGATAGATGTCTGTAAAGAAGCAGGGTGTGGTGTGTGTGGGTAGCTGTAATGAATAGTTTCTTGCAGATTTCCCATACAGAAGTGAGAGGTTAACTGGAGCTCAGGGGATGTTCTGTGGGCACCCAGACCCCTTGAGCAGATGTGGGTGAGTGCACAGGCAGCAAGCACGCTGCTGGCCGAAGTGGGGTGCAGAATGGAGCAGGGGGCTGAGCTGGCAGCCTCCCAGAGGGAGCACAGCTTTCCAGCAGGGAGCTGCAGCAGAGGGGTTGGGATGGTGCGTGCCAGGGCAGCCAGGCTGCGGCTGCTGGAGCTCTGAGCCCACATGCCCACTGCAAACAGACTGAGCAGGCTGGAAAATGCTCCTGCTGCAGCATGGAAATGGCACAGCTCAGCAGAGCTGCAGGGTGGCTGGGATGGGAGTGATTTCCCTACTCCCTGCCATCGGCCAACTCACATCTTTGAGACAAGGTGGCGTGTCCCCATCACGCCATATGTCACTGCTGAGGACAGCCACGTCTGCCCAGCTCCATCCTGTGCTCTGGGTAAAGCCTCTGCACGAGGAATATGGAATAGTTCACCAGGCAGGTTCAAGGGAAAGCAGCATTTGCCAATTCTAAAGAAACATGATCCATTAATGATGGAGACGCTGAGGGTGTGGCCTGAACGCATCTTTCACTCACTTCCTTGTTTTTCCTCCTCCCGCTTGATTAGCTGTCCATCATTATTTACATGTCCTTTCCCTTTTCCATCATTTACACACATGTAGGTGTAGGAATGTAGAAATGTAGGGAAAAAAAAACTTCTTTTGCTAATGAGTCTTCATATTTAAAAGTATAGGGTTTTGTCCTCTGCTTCTATATGTTGTTTATGCATAAATTTGACATATAGGAACACTTAGAACATGGAAGTGAAATAATTCATGTTTTGTTTCAATCAATTTCGCCAGTAGCAGTTCTGTAAAAACCAGACAAAACTTTATTGCTCTGACAGTTTTATCCTGTTTACTTGTGTGTTTGCTGTCTATATATTCGCTGAGGACTGGCAGCTATTCTCAGTTCAATAGCAATTGTTTCCTGTTAGACAACAATAAATGCAAAGTAGAGCTTCCTTAAAGAGTTTTATTCTATGCTTATCTTTTTATAAGGGATGTTTGCCAAGTGAGAACTGACTTATATCTTTGCCCTACTGTAAGAGTTAACATTTCTTAAAGTTCAAAAACCTTAGAATTTATTTAATGATTAGCTGAAGAACAGTGTCTTAAATTTAGTCAAGTTTTGCTCCTGTTTGAACCAATGCTTCCTAGTGATAAATATCGACTGTCTTATTGAGATTTTGGAGGTATTTGTATTTAAATCTTGATGCTCTGGGAAAGGCTGTAGGGCTGGCATTAACAAAATACCACACTTCCATTGCACTAGTCAGAGTAACTTTGTCTTTTGTGAGAGAAAATCTCTCCTAACACAGAAAATGAAAATATCCTCCTTGAGATTGCATATTGCGCTCTAAACCTCCAAACTCCTCTTTTCCAGAATGTAACAAAATAATTTTATGGCCTACTGAGAAGAGATACTTGGTGGTTCCAGTTCATCACTGAGCAGACAGCTGAGGTTTTAGAGAAGCACTTATCCTGTTGACAATTCTTGTATTAAAAGTAGCAACTGCCTGGCATTTTGAGCATGTGAGACACATTCCCAGGGTGACTGCCTAAAGAGAAGTTTCTTTCCTGCTTTTGTGGCTTGCCTCAGTAAAACCCTGGATTAATTTGTTCCCTGTTGTGGTATAAAATATTGCATAGCTCTTCTAAGAGTGTCTATGATGACTTCTTTGTCTTGTGACATTTCTACAAGATCAGTTCTATTTTTTTTTTTTCTCTCTCCTTTTATTCTTATGGCTTAATTTTCTGGCTGCTTTTTATGGGCTGGAAAGGATTACAGTAGTTTTGCTTTCTTTTCTCAATATTCTTGACCTGCCAAGTCTCGCACATTATCTAGTAGGGATATTGTTTGTGCTCACACTGAACAGAGCACAGCAGTAACTGTTTTTTTTTCAAACAGTGAAGCAGGGGCAATCTTAGAGCATCATGGAAGAGTAAGATCAGCACAATTTTTCTGGTGATTTTTCAGAGCATCTCTAGGCACATACACTAGACAGTGTTTTCTGTCTCTGTGGGTTCATGTGGATTAGAAAATGCCCAATTGTCCAGTTTTCCAGGAGGAGACATATCCTATGAGTAGATTGCTAAGACCAGTGACTAAATCTGAAGTTGCTTTCTGATAATACTTTGATGGGAGTTTATTTTAATTCAGGTACTACATATAACAAGCAGTTTGTGTTTCTTTCTGGAGCTGGAGATAATTTTTCTTCTTTGATATTTCTTAACAACTCCTATCACTTATATATATGCTAGTGGGGACCAGACCTATTGTAAATTAGTGCCGCAAAAACAATATATTGCATAAAAAACAGTGCAAGACTGGTAAGATTTTGCAACAGTGGCCTTAAAGAACAGCGGAATTTCTATCCAAAAATTTGCATTTGCAAATGAATAAACTCTTTAATTAATTTCCTTTGCTGAGCAAAGGAGGAAAAATTATAAAAGCTCTCTCTGCCTGACTAGACTACCCTTCAAATTACAATACAAAAAATGTTATTTGCTTCAATTGCTTTTGTCACAATTTTTATCACAAACCCATTAAAAAAACATAGCATAGCCACAGCATTGAAAGTCTCGGCCCCAGCAAGGTTTATATCCTTTAATAACCTACAAAAGTATCTATTGATAACATTTACTTGATACACATCTTCAAAGCTGAAGGTAGATGTTAGTAACAAAAACATGTGGTCTCTTCTCAATACATCCTATAGTATCTTAAACATTCAAACATTTCAACACCAGCACGTTTGATACGTATTCCTTCTGCTTGTCACCTGCCAGATTCTTCTGACTATTGTAGAAGAACTAGAATTCTTGAAACAGATTTGACATTTTAGGTTTTCCCAATGTATCACTTTGGAAATAGATGGTGTCTCTGTTGAAACTTTTTTCTTTTTTCTTTTTTTTTTTTTTTTTTTTTTTCTTGCTTTGCATTGCACGGAGTTCACATAAATATTACAACAGTTGGTTAAGAGGGAGTAACCTCATCTGGTGGATTTCATCAACACTTTCAGCAGAGCTGGAGTCAGGCTGAATGTATTTAAATTGCCCTAGAACTTAAAATTTGAAGTCTAGATATGATAATGTTTAACAGAGAAAGAATATTCCCAACTAGTGAGGAAGAAGTGAACTGACAAACATGCAACCAGCCGAAAATAATGATTTGTGATTTTTGTAGCCCACAGGAAGTCAGTGTTTTTATCCCCACCTCACAGGTAAGACAACAGAGGGACAGCAATAGACAGAGAGACAGCTGTAAATAGAACATCTTCTCCAAAGTCCCAGCCCCTTGTCCCTCTTTTGCTTCAGTTTCAGAAAGCAGGTATGATTTCACCCACAGGGCTATTTCAGATGAAAGAAGCATTATGATTAATCGTAAGAAAAATGTTCTTGTGCAAATATTATTCTACTGAATGGGAAGTGAACAAGAGCACAGAGGACCAGAGCATTCTCTGAAAACTGTTACCATAAAAACAGGAAACTCTCTTCAGTTACTGTTTGGCAATCCATCACTGAGTCTGGCTGTGCAATCCTTCCTTCAGCTGAGCAATATGTGTGAGAAAATATTCCTAATGAGTAAGAGTAAGTGTTTTGAAACACTCACACAACCCATTTTTTGTAGACCTACACTGAATTTCTTAACACTATCAGTCTTCTGTCTGACTTTATTACTCATAGTGCTCAGGTCATGCCATTTTATCGATGCAGTCACAATCACATCACTGTTGACTCACAGCAAATGCAAGGCATTGACACCTTTTTTCCACCCCTGATGTGATACAGATACATCCACAATGAAAGTCATGGCAACATGACTAATTGAAACCTATCTTTTGCTTTTTAACTTAATGGTTTTGGTATCTTGAATTGATTTCTATATTGGGAAGTAGCCCAGTATCTCCCACCCATCCAGAGAAAGTAGTTTTATGAGTCAGGTGAATCAGCAGTTTGTTACAGCAAGACATGTCTAAGACATGTTTTTAGGCTGTTCAAGGAAGACAAGAGGATCTGTGCACAATGATTGGTAGCAAATCACCTGGAAAAGTGGTTTCTCACTGCATCATCTGCTTCTGCTGTTTCTACGACATCACAGAGTCACAGTATGGCTTGGGTTGGGAGGGACTTTAAAGACTATCTTGTTCCAACTCCCTGCCATGGGCAGAGATGCCACACTCAAAATGAGCCTGCTCAGGGCTCTGTCTAACCTGGTCTTGAATGCTCCCAGGGGTGGAGCTTCTCTGGGCAATCTGTTCCAGTGCCTCCCAGCCTTACAGTAAGGAACTCGTTCCTAACATCAGATCTAAATCTTTTCTCTTTTAGTTTAAAGCTGTGCCCCCTTGTCCTATCACCATCTGTCTGTGTAAAAAAACTCTCCCTCTTTTAAAAAGCCCCTTTAAGTACTGCAAGGCTGCAGTGAGACCTCCTTGGTGCCTTCTCTTCTCTGAGTTGAAGAATCCCAGCTCTCTCAGCCTCTCTTTGTGGGAGATGTGCTCCAGTCATTTTCATGTGGGTTTGCTCCAACAGGTCCATGTCCTTATGTTGGGGACCCCAGAGCTTGGTGCAGCGCTCCAGGTGGGCTCTTACAAGGGCAGAGTAGAGGGAAAGAATCACTTCTTTGCCCTGCTGGCCACGTTCCCTTGGATGCAGTTCAGGATGCTGTTGGATTTCTGGGCTGGGAGCACACACAGGTGGCTCATGTCCAGCTTTTCATCCATGACAAATCCCAAGTCCTTCTTGTCAGGGCTGCTCTCAGTATGTTTCTCTCCCAGCCTGTACTCTTATGTCCTGGATGGATGCTTTGTCTAGCACTCTTGATAAACCACTTGATGAATTTTGCTCCAATTATTGTCCTTGGTGGAAGAAAAAATATTGTGTTGCTTTATTAATTAGTGACTGTCTCAAATTTTGTATTTATTAAGATAGCATATTCCCAAACTGATGTTTGAATTGACTCTTGCTCAAAATGAATCCAATGTCGTAGAACTCACTGTACCTGGAGTGAAGTCTGCCACTGTATCATTTACTATTCAAATGTGGATTTAGCTCTGGACCTTTTTGTAAAATCCAGTTATATCTCTTTAAAACAAATTACTAGAATCAATGAGCATCACAACAAAATTACTGGTTTCACAATGATCCCAGCACTTTTGGGAAGCAATGATGCTTCACTATTTGAGGATGATTACATGCAAGCAATATTGCATTGCTTTTATGTGTCTCCACTGCCTAAATATGTGTAGGATTTAATGTAGTTTTTGAAATCACTGAATATCAAAGCCACACTGCCAGTGCCTCTTTCCCATTCTTCCCTCAAGCAATAGAATCTTCACTGCCTTTCATGAATTTTTAAATTTAAATAAACTTTTTTTTTTTAAATAGGAAAAATATCACCATTCCCACCATATTTGTGATAGCAACAGCACTGTGTACATACTAATGTTTATTGCAAACTCTAATTATTAAACATGCCTTTTTATAAAACCAATTCTAAAAGATTCATAACTAAGACTGTAAGAATTATTAAAGAAATTTAACTGCTTGTGTAGCTTAGTGTATTAATAAACTGCATACATTTTAGGAAAGTTTCTTCTAGTCATCATTTTCAGTATAAATCTCAAGATTCTTGAAACCCTAGTATATGGCTGGACAGAATCACAAAGAGTCCAGAAAATGGAAATATTTTGCCATCAAAAACTCCAGGAGAAGTTGCCTGCTGGCCTAGGCAATCTGATTACAGGCTATGGGATCCCTGTCATTCTTGTATTAGGGGAAAAACAAAGGGACTAATGAATGTGACAATGTTCTCTTCCACCATCAGAAGCTTGCATAAGAACTTTCCCTTTGACTTCTACAGATCATATCCTACATTGTGAAGCATATTCTAAGCAGCCTCTTTTTTTTTTCAGTATGTCTACCAGAGTAATGTTATCTCTGTTTTAACTGGCTGGCTTTCAGAGGTTTTGAAAAGGATTCTGAAGTTCCTTTCTTTGATTGGATAAGCAACAGAGCAGCAAATAGGAATAAGGCCCTTTGGGCTCTAGGCTGGGGTGTCTGAGCCACTCTGTGTGGCATCTGCTTTTATCCCAAACAACTAAATCGGTCAAACAGTGAAAATCAGACTCCAGCTATTATTCTGCAGTTTTGTTTCATGTGTTTCTTCACCTGGGTTGCATGGAACAGATCCCAAGTGATGCTCCTCAGAGCCCTTGTTAGTCAGCCCCTGGGCTTAGGCTGCTCACTGCACAGCCTGGAGCTCTCCCCGTATCGGCAGTGATGATTGTGTTTTCATCATTTCCAGGGGGGCATATCAGATAACTAATTGCAGACTATGATATCATTGCTTGCAATTTTTCCCCCGAGGTGCTGTGCAGCTGTACCACATCCTATTGGAGTCTGAAAACTTTCAGCTCCCTGTTGGGTGAGACTATTACAAAAAGACTAATATTAATGTCAGCAGCAAGGAGGTTTATCATAAGTGATGACACAGTATAGGCTCACTCAGGATGTTTACCAGAGCAACAGTTGCCACGCAGATAAAGTATGATTGGAAGATGCATTAGCAGATTCTTTTCTTCCTACAGCAGCTGCTGAGGGCTGAAGCATATTTCTTGTACTTACTTGCATTTTGAGTGACTCTGTGAATGCTTGATTTATTAATAGCACTACCCCCACACCCATTGTTTTAAAGCAGTAGCCAGGAGAGCTGCCAGTTAGGAGACTGGAGATTTTTGTCCATCAGTAAACAGATACAATGACTTAGATGTTCAGAAGGCAGATTCATTAGGAACAACGATTTGGAAAAAAGTCGGCAGCTTGTGCTTTGTCCCACATCCCACCTCCAGTGTGCACTCCCAGAAGTAAGACAGAAATGCAAGGAATACTTGCTAGTTTTTGTTGGAGAAAGGAGAACCTCCCTCTGGCCCCTGTGGATACCTCTGGCTGTGTTTCTTTCTCTCTGCAGAGATCCACGTCAGCCCACTTGGACCTCAAGGTTAGCATGGCTGTCCCATGACTCTTCATGCAGTTAGCAGCACACAGGAAAGTGAGAAAGCTACACTCTTATTTGCTTTTTTCAGACTTAATTACTAGGTACCCAAATATAACTGGGTAGTAGAAACAGCTTAGGCACAGCTTCAAAGAAAGTTCTGACTTTACACCTTGGATCTATGGAGAGTCATCTTCACTTTCTTGTCACCACACCCAACTCCTAAGAATACGTTGTCTCTATTTATAGTAGGAGCTCCTTGCAGGTAAATCCCTTTTAAAGTGTTTTCCTGGTCATTGCTGTCTTTAAAAAGCCAGGTGTGCAGAGAATTTTTCTCTCCCCGAGTATCAGCTATCTATTAGGGATATAAGAATGTGGGATTTTTCTCTCCCATTAAAATTTTCAAGGCTTAGAACATTTTTCTATGCCAATCTGAAATGAAAATATGACATTATAAAAAAATCCCTGAGGGAAACTTTTGTCTGGGTTACTTAAACCATCTATATGTATTGCAGCCATGTAAACATTTAAACCTAACTTTCTTAAGTGATTTTATTTTGTTTTGTGCAAATGAATTATTTTAATTTCAGAATTAAGGATAATTTCAAACTGAAAAACAAAACCCTTATTTTGCTTTATTTATGTACCCACAGGGGATACTTTGAAAACAAAAAATATGGTTTATTGCCACTAAATCTGGAAATGTATTTCCTATAAATCATTGTAGGTTTCACAACTTGGCAATACTCCAAGGAAAGTATTTCATGGGCCAACTCCTAAGAATCTGTGAAGACTTACTTTCACTGTCACTATTAGGAAAAGTCTTGCTTATGGCACAGGTGGTCTATTTCTAGACTTGTTTCTCTGCTTTCTTTAGAGCATGCTGGTTAGCAGAACAAGAATATCCTAACTGGAAGAACACAAAACCAGCCACACTTAATGATGATACACGTGGCTTGATCCTTGGCCCTTTTTGTGTTGGGATGGCAAAGGACTGCTTGTTTCATTTCATGTGGATCTTGCAAATTTGACTTCTGAATTTTGATCAGTGAGTAATCATCCCAGTTTTGAGCCCTATTTCCCCAGCACAGTGCTCCTTTCCTCATCATGCCCCGAGGGATCCAAGTATAGGTGTGTTTTAATGATGTCGACACGTGTCTATTAGTGACTGTGGCTGGGATTAATGAATCATTTTACATAACCTAGCAAACAGCTATCCAGTGGTTTTCATCACTGACTTGGGCTTCAGTCCAACTTCTGACATAAAGGTATTGAAGCCTCTGTGTCCTGTTACAGTTGCCTGGGCTGTGAGTTGCTCGAGTGAAGTTTTTTGCTAATAGACTCTAAAAAAAAGGTAGAATACTCAGCAAATAATGCCTTCCAGGCCATGTGTGTTGTGGTGTATTAGGTAATGACTGAATGATATTTTTTTGTACATTTAAGTTCTCGCAGATGTCGAAAGGGCGGTAATCAGACTAACTTAATGCATACATTGACAAAATGTTTTGGATCCTGAAATGTTTCATGGATCCATCCCATGTGAAATTTTGTATTCAGAGGCCATTTTCTCAAGTCAGAAATAAAATATGCATTCTTACTTAGCCATGAAGTAGTTTTCTTGAGAAATTATTAGAAAACTAGGCATAACTAGAGATAGGTCTGAACTGAAAGCCAAGATCTGGGTTGTCCAAACCTCCTCAGGTTTTAGGATCATATGGCTCAATTAATAGATTTGCCTGAAGAGAAATCTCCTAGTAATTACTAGGATTTTCTTTTAAACATATTTTAATCTCTTTCCAGTATTTTATTTTTTGCCATTCATTTCTAGCATGCATTTAAAGCAGGTGATGGTATTCATAATGTAGGTATCAGTGCTAAGCTGGTGGTTGTTCCTGGTCAGAAGTGTCAGTACAAGATTCCATAATCTGTGATTATAAGGAAATATTTACCCATGTATATGTGCCGAGAGCTAGAAATCAGTTTAATAAATTTAGAACCAAGTTCTTACAGTAAATGTAAATCCTATATTCTATTAAAACAAAGAGAATGAAAACTGTATGCACTGTCAAACCTCTAGTTCCTGTCTCTGTTTGCAGCCCCAGTTTAGCATATCCTGGTGACCTATCAATCATCTTGAACCACAAACTGAAAAGGAAAATCCCCACAAAAACATCCCCCTAACATTTCCTGGTTGCCATGCAGTGCAGCGTGTGGTTTTACTGAGAAGTCTGTTAGCACGTACGAGTCTTACACATGCTTTCGTTCAAGTGGGCAGGGTGCTCACAAATCTTCCCCTTGCTTTGCTTTGATGTATCTCTGCAGTTGCTGAAAGAGCTGGTTTGTTTTTTTTCCCCTCAAATACTAGACAGAGTCCACCTTGTGAATGAAACCCCCTGGTGATGTCTCTAAAACAATGAAAAGCAGGGAGTAGTGCATGAGACATCCATACAGTATACCAAAAATTTAATGGAAAATCAATTTCAGTGGGAAGAGTTAGTGTGAGTCAGTGTTACTCATTATACATAAGGGTTGCAGAATCAGGGTGGAAATGGAAATTGCACCTGGTTTCTTACAGTGACAGTTTCTAACAAGCCTCTCCTATTAATTATCAGGGTGTAACTCACACTTCTCTGACAGGACAATGCTCTGCTGTGTGAGGTGATTCTATCCCACCAGTGGGCTCTAGCTAGCAAATTGTCTGGGGAACCAAAGTTAGTGATTTTGGCTGACAAGTATTAATTGAACCTGGCTTTGATATGTGAATGAGGATAGCAGAGAAAGGTTTGCATGCAGCTGCTTGAGAGAGGGCACCAGAAATTCCAGCAAAGATGGGCAGAAATGGCCTGTGTGGAAGTTTATGTTCTCCATTTTCATAAAGCTCAGCACAGACAGGAGCATTCCACGACTATGGTTTGTGTCACCCAATCTCATGGTCTGGGTGAGGTAAATGATTGTGACAATTCAGACATATTTTGCACTGTTTGCCTTCTTCACGGGCTTTTACTAAACAGCTGCAGCAAAGCATGTGGATGAAGGAAGAAAGGAAAGATTGTGTCCTGTCAGCCCCCAAAGCCAGACAGCTCTAACAGGGGGAAGGAGGGAAAGTTGGCGTGCTGTTGGTGAGTCCACTCTGAGTCAGCCCCTTTGAAGCCTCAAAAACATTAAAAGCAATAGTTTGTCACGCAGAGTGAGTTTTTCATTGCCTTAGCTCTTGGAACACAATAAAAATTCATCTTTTGCATAGCTGTGTTAAAGCCAGCTAAGCAAAATCAACATAAAATTAATGGATTTGACCTTCCTTTCCTATGGGAAAAGGTGAAATGCTTGTTTTGATTTAAATTTGACAGCCATATTTCTTCTTTAATTCAAAATTACTCTACAAGCCTCAGCATGGGAAAAAAATTAAGAAATTAACTTAGTTTAGATCCCATAATTTATTTTTATATGGTATTTATTGGCGTGATCAGAATTTTTATCATTAATTCAGTTAAGGGTCCCCATTGTGTGAATGCTAAAATCTGAGACTATACAGTAAAAATGCTGTGTTCCCTGATAGCTCTGGGTTTGTATTCTGTCATTTTTAAAATGTCGTAATCACTGCTTCCAAAGAGCAGATGCTGAATTTACGCAATTTGCTTAGACTGTGAAATACCATGTGAGTTTTGGGTACTGCTTTGGTCCTTTTTCCGTGCTCAGCTCTGCATGAACAGAATGTCTCTGCCACAGCAGTGGTACTTTTGGAATAGTAGGCGTGGAAGATATCATCAAAGTGAAAACAAAGATGCTGTCTCAGCATTTCTTCAGGGCACAGCGCCAGGGAATTGGATGGCCTCAAACCCAGTTTTGAGAACTGGATTGCCACACTTTTCCTGGGGTTTCCTGGACACCCATGTGATCTCTCAGGCTGCTCAAGCAGGGCTTCCTGGGAGCCTGGGCTTGGCTCCCGTGCATGCCTGCAGAGCAGCTGGGCAGCACACGTGCAGCCAGCCTGGTGCTCCTGCAGGTCCTGCTGAGCAGGGTCCATCAGGCTGAGCACTTCCATGGAAAACATACACGCTGCACACAGCCCACATGTAGTTCCATTAAACCTGTTTGTGTAAATAAACCTACTTCTTTAAACAGCAGAATTGCTCTAAGTGGAATCCTGGCTATGACTGAGCCTCAGAGTGGTAACAGAGCATAAATTGTAGTGTTTAAACCAGGAATGGGCTGAGGTTTGATGATAGCTAGATCAACTCACTCTAAACAAAAGTGAACTTCACTTTATAGGATTAACTGCAATCAAGTGGAACCCAAAGCAAGTGTATGTGCTGCTTCCACAGTAAAAGCTTTTTAGAAATTAGCCTAAAATTATCAGAAAATATGTTGATGCTCCAAGAAAATTTATCTCTAAAATCTCTGAGCTTGTTACTTTAAAGTAATCAAATACAACTTTGTGATCTGATCCCCATATTTATCATTAATTCTTGGGCCTCACTGAGTAAGCTTTAGGAAGAGAGAATCAAGAAGGGAAAACTAAAAGAAACCTTTTTCTTGTCTAGGTCATTTATGCTTAATGAGCTGCTCTCTGGACAAGTTCCAAGACAATGTCAGGCTTTGAATATGAAATATTTGGAGCCAAAGTAGAAGTCACTAGCATGGCAGATGTGAGAGCAGCTCCAACCCATAGCAGTAGTCAAGGAGTGGCAGAAGGGCCAAATGTTTTTTAATGACATATGATAATAAAAATATTAAAAATACTAAGAATTGTAATCAGCAAGATTTTTAACTCTGAAATACAAATTGATTTTGTCTAAGTTAAATGTTTTTGTCAGCTGGTACAGTGGGGAAAGGGGAATGATTGGAGGAGAGGTATATTTTCCATTCTTTTTGTGGAAAGGTATTCAAGATTGGATACACAGCTTTTGAGCTCCTTTGGACAAGCAAGCTTCAAGACTGCTGGACTCCTACCCGTGCTGTGAATAGCTGTCCTCTCATGCATCACCCTGTCTGCATCTAATCTGGTTTTTTAATCTCCTTGAGTGTTTCCTGTGAGCTATGGAAAGGAACATTCCTAGTGGTTTACACAGAGGAGATACCCTGTACACAGAATAACATAAATTTATGAATGGACAAAAGTAACTAAAGAAAGTGTGCATGCCTTGATTACAATCATTTGCTTTCACGTCTATGCTGTAGAACAAAATAGACTGTCAAGCAAAAATTACATTAGGGAAATTGCTCATAATTTATAAGCAATGTGTCAGAGCAGATGTGCACAAATTGCATTTTGTGTCTTTTAGAAAAACAGTTTTTATATGTCATCTTTTTTTTTCAAATAGCCAGTAAGGACTCACCCTTCTAAAATTGGAGAATTCTGGTCTATTTTTCCCATTCTTGCACATGGAACTTCCATTAAAATTAAGATAAAAATGAGTCATGCTCCTCTTTGCACTGGAAATCATAGCTACTCCTATGAAGTGTGCTTTGCAGTTGTCATTCTAGTCTGGAGTTGCAACTGCGTTTTTTCTCTTGAGGGAAAGGTGGGGCAGAAGCAAAAATAATTCACGTTGCTTTGAAGTGTCCTGTTGTTTCCCCATTTCTCTCTCCACACATGATTATTCTAGTTTGTATTGATATTATTATTATTAACCCTTTCATCTGCACAATAGTGTTAATGGTGTGTTAAAGGTCCTGGATACCTCACAAAAACATGTTGTATTGCTAGTTTTGGGAAGGCTGGAGATTTGGCTCATACCTCAACCCAAAGAGGGGAAATATGAAAAGGTGATTGAAAGAGGCAATGTTTTTCTGAATTAATTAGTAGCTGTTACTTGTAAGTTTGCTTTGAAAGCATTATACTTGAAAATAAATAATTTCCAGGTCTTCAGTGAAGCATTAGGTCTAAATTTTTAATATTGTTTTTTCTTTCTTTTTGATGACAGAATTCAATGTAAGTTGCAGATATGGAGGAGTTTTTCATGTTGAAAAAAATGGTCGCTACAGTCTCACACGATCTGAAGCAGTTGAACTCTGCAGAGCTCTCAATAGTACCTTGGCAACACTAGAGCAGCTGAAGAGAGCTCATGAACTTGGATTTGAAACTTGCAGGTAAAAAAATTCTTGAAAACATAATATATCATGACACCACTAGTGTAATAATTACATTTGATTTACTGTAGAGATTAAGATTAGCTAAATAAATTATATTCTGTAATGGACAAAACATCTTTGTACATGTGTATCTTTGCTCTGGCTCCAGTAACAAGTAAGTCCTTGATTCATATAGTTTTTAGTATTTATCTTTTAAAAAACCCAAAACTTCTCACAAATAAAATCTAACAGCAACAAAAGATTCACAGAATAATGAGCTTATTAGGAAGATGTTCAGATCCTAATGTGTCACTGAACAATTCATTTGTTTCTCCAGAATTTTAAGACGTTCATTCTGACACCATGAGAAATAGTACTGACATCAATACTGTTGCAACTATTTCCTGTTCTGGCTTGTTCATTTCGCAAGTATTGTGATGGTGGAATATGTGAACAGAGAATTCTTAGAGGATTCTTCCATCAGAAGTGGAAATGTAATTTAAAATTGTGTCACGTAAAGGCTAGAAACAGTTCTTTACTCTGGGGGGATAGTCCTTCATAGCACAGTGGGCATGTTCTTTTTCTGACATTGGCACATGAACATACACTGCATTCTGAATTGCCCAGCACTACACAATATTTAGAGATCAAATCCTAAATAATGTGTGGGGGTAGAGATTTCTATGCAAGCAAATATGAGTATTCTAAACTATGAAAAATATTATCTAAAGCTAAAATATAACAGCAATTGAAAGAAGAAGAGGGATTTTTTTTTTCCCAGGAGGAAGCTGTGATTTTTAATTACTGTTACAATTTTTTCCCAATTCACAATTTACAGATGACAGATTTGGACATGTAAGCCAGGTAGATAGAATTTCTTCCTCCCTTCCCTTTGGCCAACCCTCCTAGCCTATTACTTTCATTTGTTGATCTTGTGCTAGAAGTATTCCTCATCAGTAAGCTTTAGCTCTTATTAAATATGAGTAGGAGAGGGAAAATACACTGCATAAAACCATCCAAATGTATGTGAATAAGAAGAATCAACAGAACATAACACAAGTAGGTCAATAATGGTTTGTAAACAGTCAGCATTGTAAGCTTAGTTGGGAGTGTGAGTAAAGCAATTTATAATTCCACCTACAAGGGAGTTTCAGAATTGCAAGTACCTGCACACTGGACATGAAACTGGAATGGTGTTCATAGATAAAAAACTGCAAAGGTGTGACATTTACTCCTTGCTGATAAATCATTCCTCTCAAGAAGTAAAGGAAAACCCAAACCAAACTCCAGTGCTTGTTACCATTCTATCACATCTCCAGTTAAATACATTGGAATCAATCAGGTGTTACAGGATTGCAAAACAGTAATAATGTATTGTACCTTATGTAACCACAGTCTTCACTGAATTATGTGAGCTCTGTGCACAATAATCACACTGTTCAACTGAAAGATATAGGAAGAATTTGTGGATGAATGGTTTTGTATTTGAATATTTTACTAGGCTGTCAATTTTTGCAGGAAATGATGTGTGTTGCAATCATTCTTCAAACTTGCTCAGGTACCATAAATTGAGCCCTCAACAATTCTGTGTGAAGTGTCACTGAGAGGTGTGTTATGTCAAAGCAATGAAAATGTGAACCCCTAAAGAATGGGAATTTAGTGTCAGATAGTGCAAACTGCACTTGCCTCCCTCACTTTCACTCCCTTGCTCTGGAACTGATCACTCTAGCTAGCTAATAAGATGCCTATTTAATTTAAATGGATTTAGGTCCGGAAAGTAAATACAAAATTATGCTGAATGATGGGAGGCTGATGTAGCTGCATGTGAGAAAGGAACACTCAAATGAAAAAGGAACAAAAAAGCAGCAAAACAGTATGAATAAATGCATGCATTTTTAAAAAATAATGTCTTCTTTGTAGCTTTTTAATGTCTGAAGTGACATCTGCTATAGTAAGTAATGTGGTTTATTTACCTCTGTTCTTCACAGGTATGGTTTCGTGGTGGGGCATATTGTTATCCCACGGATCAATCCCTATCATCTTTGTGCAGCAAATAACACTGGCATTTACAAACTTTCAGCAAATACAACTGCTCGGTATGATGCATACTGTTACAATGAGACAGGTAAGGAGATGATTTATGATGCATTTTAGAGACAGATTAACTAAAAATAACATATGTAATCTCCTATTTAAGATGCTGGAATGAGAGCTTATATAATAAACATAGCCTGGTTTTCAGCTGAGAATAAATACAGCCTCTAGAAGTGTATCTGTCATGCCAGCAGTGACAGTTTTGTTATCAGTGTTTTTTGAACTAGATCACTTTTCTGGCCTTAGGACAAACTTTTCAGCTTCAGAACAGTTCATTATAATGGCTTAGTGAAGTGAACCACTGCAGCAGTGAATCTGAGAGACATCACTGTTGTCAGCCATGGCACTCAGGTCTTCTGTGCATGTAGACATGAGCTTTAGAGCCAAGAGCAGGGTTTTTTGTGTTTTAGGAGTGGCTGCCACCTGCAGCAATTCCAAGGCTGTGATGGCCCATGGACACAGCTGCTGCTCTCCTGTTTGCAGATCCATTCAATATTTGCTCAGGCAAATCTCCATTTAGACACGAGGTAGCTGGACAGCAATGTGTATCAGCAGCAGACCACATTCATCTAAGGGTTAGGATTTTTAATAGTTGGAAATATTATAGTAAATTAGTAGGAAAGTGTGTATAATCTGTTACAGATCCTGAACATGCTGTTTGGAAACAAAATCTGAACTAACTTCAAGAATCTTGAATTTCAGTAGGTTGTGACATTCATAGTGGAAGCAGAGAGTTCTCACAGAAAGCTGTAGGAAAAGTTTTCAATGATGATTTGAATGCAGTGATTTTTTTTTTATTTTGTTCTTGGTAGTGATATAATTAAAAATCTCTGCATTGGTGTAGCATCATGTGAGTTGCCATTGTCTGTCACTCACAGATGACTATTCACAGATGACTGCTATGGTGATGTCCATGCCCTCCAGATCTTTATGACTCCTCCCAAGCATTATTCCCTACCAGCAGCATGAGCAGGTAGCTTGTACACTACCCCAAGGAGGGCACTCCAGCCCCCAGGAGCCAGCAGTGCCCACCAGAGCAGGGCACACGCTGCCTCTGCAGAGCCCTTCCATGGAGGGGATGGGTCTTGTCAGCCAAAAATGGTTAGTTGCTACTGCCACAATGGCAGTGGGTCTGACTGCACTGAAACTGGGTCATAAGGCTGTTTTAACTGGCATTGAGTGCAGCCATTGTCTGAAATGGTTGTGGAAATGGAGAATCTCGTCGTTAGCTGACAGGAAAATCTCAAAGTTCCCCACCTGAGAAGGTGGTACATCAGTGAATAACATTTGTTTGGAAATTATTTTTCAATCCTCCTCATCTGAAGCTGATGTTTTGTAATTATGTACAATTGATGTGGTTTTACGTGTGATTTTTAAATCCATTTTTTTTTTCAAATTAATCCTTTCTATTTTCCTTCTTTCACAGAAACAGCAGATAAAACATGTGAGCCAGTTGTAAAAATAGATACTTCTTTACTCAGTAATCAGGATGAAACAGGTACTGTGCTGATTAGAAAGACATGCACTTGCTCAATTTTTAGTAACTGGTTATCTTATTTTTACATAAATAATCACTAATATTAAAAAAGCCAAGGAAACATAAGAAAAATCAGTTAAGAGATGTTCAGTAGAAATTAAAGCAACTAGTCACTTGTCTTCCCCTAAAGCCTGTGAAGTTTAGTTTATCTCAGGGTCTCAAACATTTTTTTATAGGCATTTGACATTTTTGGCACCTCAGAGCTGCTAAGATCCCTTTGACATAAAGGAATTTGATTAAGACTGCAACCTTCCTACATCTGATTTGAGCTGTTTGTTAGAAGATGTGCTGGAATCTGAAAAAAAGGCCTATAGTAAATTATTTCTGCAAACTCTAAATTCTGACTTTACAAATGCCAAGATTTTATGTTAAAATCAAGCAGTTTGATAAAAATGAGTGATGCAAGTCAGGCCCTACAAATGCAACAAATATGTGAATTAGCGTATATGCATTAGACATGTTTTATCGATCTGGGTTAGATGGGAGGGCTAAAAGGGGTGAGCCATAAATCCATATTAATCCATATTAATCCATATTAATCCATATTAATGCATATTAATCCATAGGTGTTACTCTCTATTAAAGCTGTGTATCTCCTTGACATGAGCTGTTATTCCGTTCCCACAGTCATTGACAACGCGGACGGCTCCCGGTACAACCCGGACGGCACGCGCCACTCCGGCGGAGAGTCCTCCACCTCAGGGGTGGATGAGGAGAATGCAGGCAGTGGGTCACCTCAGGAGACAACTCCCATGGATGCCTCCATCAGGAGATCCAGCCCCTCGTATTATGGGAGTCCTACTACAGTCTCACAGCTGCCAGATCATACTTCTGGAGGAGGTGAAAAAGGGATTCCTGGAAAAGATTATGGTAAGGACAGTAGTTTGCCACTAACTTCATGGGGCAAATACAAATGCCATATTATTTTCTATTTATTTTATTTAATCTTTTATGTTACTTGTGTGGCTGAAATTATCAGAGGTCTGAAAGACTCACTATCCACATTAGGGATATAGGTATAACTCATTCTCTAAGTACAGTAAAGTTAACTGTGTGACAACAGGCTTTTTATCAAATTACCAGTAACTTACCAGTGAAGAATACCAATATTTTGCATCACTCTCCTCAACATATATACCGAAATTAAAAAGAAAAAAAAAAAGGCAAGAGCATTAGGATTATAAAATTACTTTTCATTGGTGGTATACTCATGGCATTTTATGCTTGCTTTGACATGTAGCTACCACCACAAAAGGTAAATCTTAAGATTCTTTTGCTACGGAACTTGGATCAGAAACATTCCCCACATTCCCCAAGGTGTGTGCTGTGTATTTCTGTTACCATTTCTGCTTGCATGAGTAGTCTAGATTTTTGGATTAAATCTCAGAATGTATCTCAGCAGAGGGGAATATGAACAACTTCACTCATTGCTCTAAGATCCCTCATGTCCTCATGGTGTACAGCAACAATGAGATCACATGAACAGATGGTGGCCAGAATGTTCATTATCACTGTAATACATTCTCCTCTTCAAATGTTCTGTTTGAGTGATATCCTTACTGAGTCAGTAAGGTAAGCTTATGTGGGGTCTGCACCTTTCTTCTCTCTTGGACCAACAAATGAAGGAATGAAGCTTGCAGGGTAGAATAGTTGAAGTGCTTGTGAGTACTGCATTGCAACTGAGCTACTGGAATAGTAATAATTTATCCATCACCATTCAGATGATGAATTTTCAACTGTATCATCTGACATCTCTTTGGGAACGGTGCCTGGTGATTTCCATGAAGAAGGTGACGGACAGTATCCTGCAAGTCCTAGTAAGATTTATGTTTCATAATAACTACTTTACAAATACATCACATTAAAACTGCTTTCTTCTTCCAAAAGGGCATTCTGGTAAGTGAAGTATACAGCACCTTGGAAAGACATTGAAATACACTACTTTCCACACTGGTTAAGTGGGAAATGAACTTCACTCTGGGACAAGGAGAACAAAATCATTTACAGTATGTTTTCTTCAATGCTTGTACCTGAGCTCAGAAAGATTGTTGTTTTGGATTTCCCATGGCTGTTTTATCACACCTACTTAATCTATGAGGCACCACAAATTAGTACAACCTTGCTAACCAAGGCAGTGCTTTATATGGCAGTTCCAACTGCCAGGCCATTTGTGCACTGCAAAAACTCATTTCATTATTGCTGTTGGAAATAATGCATGAGAAAAAATTGGAGGCTGTGGTGGCTCCACAGTCTTTGAGGACCCAAAAAAACAGTAACCATTTTATCTTCTTTGTCCTTAAATGTCCTTACTGAGTTGGAAAAACTGCTTTTGATGATTTTATCAAATATGTAGTGCACAGTAGATACAATAAATAAAAAGCTTTTGAAGTCCTCTTCCACATTTTAAAGTGGAAATAACGTACATATGTTCACACTAGTTCTGATGGTTAGAGTGATAAAGATCTTTGCCACAGAAAATAAATTGAACTTAAAGGGAGAACATTTTAATTATACAGAGGAAATCTTCAGAGGCATGTTGTAGTAAAGATCAAACTGATAGAAATGAAAGTTTCTTCCCACTGGCTCTTTTGTTTTTTTCTCCATCAGGGGAATCCATGAGAAATTGGCTTGATTGTCTGTTGTTTGCTGATAGTTGGTCAAATGGTCTGAGTGACTTGGAGAAAAGGTGCCCTCTTCACTGTATTTAGAAATCACAGGATAGAGGAAGAATGATTGTATGCATTACACAGTTAGAAAAAACTCTGCTAAAACACATAAATTATTAAACCCAAGCACCTTTTCTCAGAAGACATGAAGGCCAATAATGCCTTTTAAATATGTAGATGGAAGAAGAAATATTAATTTTATTTTACCCCAGACCTTGAAAAAAAGTAGAGAATTTTCTGGTGCTTGTTTTCACTGAAGGTTTTCATTACAAAATGTTGCCTGTTAGGGGTGGAGGGTGCAGAAAATCCCACCTGTAATAGTGGTGAGTTTGGTTTACTCTGATGGTGACTTTTCTCTCCTATATGTTTGCTTTTGTGTGCAGGTGTGACTTAATGTTTCCTTGTACTGGTGTTTCTGTACCCACTGCAAAAAGCTGTGTATTGTTTCTGTACAGGAACACTTTCTGTTTTCATTTTATTACTTCATTATCAAATGTATTGGTCCTAAATATGTATGTCCCTTCCTGTTGCTAGCAGTTGTCTCTCAAGGGCAAGACAGAGGGAAAACAAGAGATATTTAAGATCTGAAAAGATCAAAGAAACTATAGAGCAATGTGATAAAATGTGTCAATACTGATAAATGTGTATCACGGAAGTGATAGCATTGGCATGTTTGTTTACAGGGTTAGGGTTGATATACTGGTTCTCTGGGAAGAAAAGAAAGATAATGAAAGTAATGCACCTGGTAGCTTTGGCTGTTACTCAGCAGCATCACTTTAACGCCAAAGTGTTGAACTCATTTAGTTTAATTTTACTGCATTATAAATTAATCAGTAAGCTAGCACTCCTTTTAGGAAGAGGTAAAGTATAAACTGTGCATCTCTCTGAGAAGTCATCAAATATTCAGTAGCACAGAAGAAAGTGACATGGAGAACATCCAAGAAAGAAGATAAAGCCACATCCCAATATCTGTTACTTAGCTCATATAGTAGTACAGGCTCAGTTTTGGCCACAATTTAATTTCCCAGAGAAAATCACACAGACAGGGAAGTAGAAGATTAAGAAAGAAGTAAAGAAAAGTATTTGTCGTCTATCTTCAGACAGATAGCTGAAAATCTAATTCTATAGTGTGTTAAAGTGAGAAACAAAATCAGTGGCTCTCCACCTGTACTACAATTAATTTGTAAAGTTAAAGTTTTTTAAAAGATATCTAGCTTAATCTAAAGAATTCTTTGCTATGGTTTGAAATGAGCAATTGGCACAGTTCCTTGTTCTTGAGAAAATACACATTAATTATTTCTCTGGATTTGGACATTTTGGACATTTGGACATCATTGGTGGTGTTCTCCATAAAATTAATGGTCCAGATTAATACACCATCAGCACTTTACCATTGATTTTCTCTCCTTGCAAAAACAGGTTTTAGTCTTTGTTATTAGCAAATTATGATTCATCTGTAGGTGTGCCATGAATCAGATTAAGGACTCTAATTATTAATGAGCTACCTACATGAACAGTAACTCTGACTAATTTTTCTTCATCCATATGTGATAGACACATTTATATCTATTTGCATGCCAATACCTGTTTGGATGCACAGTGGATGAAAAGGTTGTATATTCCTGTAATTTTTTGAAGCAGAAACATCTTTCCATTCAAAAATACCTATCACAAAGCTGTAGAACTTAATATTTGATATGTTGTATTCTGAGAAAATGTTATGGTAGTAGTAAAGCTGCGCCTCTCTTGCTGTGATATACTAATGCCTACCTGGAAAGTGGTTCTGGTGTAAAATTAGGTGACAACATCAGGTGAAGGGGCGTGCATGTGCCTTTTGAAAGGAATGGCCTCAGTTCTAAACTCAGGTTCTGGGCAGCATTGGCTTCATGGATACTTCTTACATCTTTTAATATTATGCCATCTTGGTGGATGTTCCTCATTCTGGACTCTATTTCAAAGACTCTCCACTCTCTCCTGTGAGGAACTCATTAACCCTAGGGAATGTGGAGAAGTTAAAATCCCCACAGGGGGTTTTGATGGCTGCTCTCAAGGGAGCATTCTCTTTCCTGGGGCTGCCAAAGGTGCTTGCATCTGGCTGTGTTGGAGGAATGTGATGACACCATGAGTTCATACATTCGCCCTGCTCTCACATCCATCTCTGGGCATGAGCGTGCTCAGGGTGCTGGTGCTGGTGGACTTGACTTTGCTGGAGGAAAAGCTGCTTCTCAAGAAATAATGACAAGATCTTGGTTAAATGAGCCATGTCCTAACAGCTGCAGGGCCTGATCATGACAACCTGGAGAGAACCACCACCCAAGCTTGGTGGAATCTGTTCCCAGGCCACTGGTGGTGGTCGAATCCTGGAGAGAAGACGCAAGAACCCACGTCAGCAACCAAGGGTAAAGAATGCCATGCTAAGAGGCTGCTTGGATTAGGGGCTGCATTGCCAGAGACCAGGGCAGCAGGTCCACAGACTCTAAGTGGAACAGGGGCTGAATGTGTGGCATTTGTCACTGCTGTTCATTGCTCCGTGCTTGAAGCAGGAGAAGCAAAGTCCTGGGCTGTGCCTCACGGACTGTCCCTGTGGCAGCAGCAGAGCAGGTGTCCACACTGTCCATGTGCCATGGAGGCATTCTGCCTGTCTGCAGGGAGGAGTCATCATGGAAACCATGTACCTGGCTCTTGCTTTGTGCCTGTTTGCAAGCAGGTTAGGAGAGCAGACTGTGCCAATGAAAAGGGCTTGTAGGAGAGAGGACAGAAAGGTTTTCAAGGCAGTATGCTCTGCTCTGCTTTCTAGAAGAGGACAGGGCATGTTAGTGCTGTGAGCATGCAAAGGGTCCCAAAATGTACCTAAGAGCCCTAGTGGGGCAGATTCAGCAGGGCCATGGCAGAGTGGTGGTGGAGCCCTTGTGAGTGAAAAGGCCAGGAGCAGGCACAGCCCCTGGGAAGCACAGGGCTGTAAATTCTGCTCTGTGATTGTGAGGCTGCGAGTAGGGGAGGCAGGAAAGCTGAACTGCTGCCAGCACAAGGCCTTGTGGGTTAGGGCTTCATGGCAGATTTAACATCATCACAGCAGATGTGACCTCCAGTGGCAGTGACTCAGATGATGAAGACTCTTCTGAGGAGATGATGAACCCCACAGTGTTTCCAGGCTGGGGCAGGAGTGTGGCCAAGGACGAGACTGATCTGAGCACGAGTAAGGAACTTGTGTTGTCCTTGGTGTTGGTTTGCTCTTCTTCCTGTCCTCCCTGGTGTTCCTCCTCCTTAGCTGCATGTATATTGTTTGAAAATTGGATTATCTTCTCATCAATTCTTTTTCAAACACATCTCCCATGCCACAAAAAAGCCCCATTTAGATTGTGTGGGCTCCATATAGTTAAAAACATCACATTTTATTGATTCTTAAATTGTTGTCTTCATTCTCATTTGATTTGTGGACTGTCCTTGTGACTTCTTGGGACTCAAGGACTGATTTCTCTTTGGAGGGAATGTCCAACCTCCTACAAGTGACACAATTATTTGCCTGCCAACAAGTAGTTGGCTTGCCTAGTATGGTGGATGAAAAGGCTTTGGATTCCTGTAATTTTTCTACGCAGAAATCACCTTCTATCTGTAAATGCCTGGCATAAATCTATGTATCCTGCCATTTGATATGCTGTATTCTAAGAACAGGTTGTGCATTGGTAACAGGATAGAAGCAATGCTGCTCCTTTCTCTCCCTGCTGTATTGATGCCTATTTTGAAAGGTGTTTCTGGTGTGCATTCAGCTGCCATCATCAGGTCAAGGGGCGTGCATGTGTCTTTTGAGAGGAATGTCCTCTGTTGTGAGCTCAGGTCCTTGGCAGTGTTGGTCTCATGGGGTTGTCAGGAGAAGACCAGTTTGCCTCTCTGAGTGTGCTTATCTCTTGATATCCTTCTCACCTATCATAGATACTTCTTACATGTTTTGTATGTGGTTTTATGCCATCTTGGTGGATGTTCCTCATTCTGGATTCTATTTCAAAGACTCTCCACTCTCTCCTGTGAGGAACTCATTAACCCTAGGGAATGTGGAGAAGTTAAAAGCCCCACAGGGGGTTTTGATGGCTGCTCTCAAGGGAGCATTCTCTTTCCTGGGGCTGCCAAAGGTGCTTGCATCTGGCTGTGTTGGAGGAATGTGATGACACCATGAGTTCATACATTCGCCCTGCTCTCACATCCATCTCTGGGCATGAGCGTGCTCAGGGTGCTGGTGCTGGTGGACTTGACTTTGCTGGAGGAAAAGCTGCTTCTCAAGAAATAATGACAAGATCTTGGTTAAATGAGCCATGTCCTAACAGCTGCAGGGCCTGATCATGACAACCTGGAGAGAACCACCACCCAAGCTTGGTGGAATCTGTTCCCAGGCCACTGGTGGTGGTTGAATCCTGGAGAGAAGACGCAAGAACCCACGTCAGCAGCCAAGGGTAAAGAATGCCATGCTAAGAGGCTGCTTGGATTAGGGGCTGCATTGCCAGAGACCAGGGCAGCAGGTCCACAGACTCTAAGTGGAAGAGGGGCTGAATGTGTGGCATATGTCACTGCTGTTCATTGCTCCGTGCTTGAAGCAGGAGAAGCAAAGTCCTGGGCTGTGCCTCACGGACTGTCCCTGTGGCAGCAGCAGAGCAGGTGTCCACACTGTCCATGTGCCATGGAGGCATTCTGCCTGTCTGCAGGGAGGAGTCATCATGGAAACCATGTACCTGGCTCTTGCTTTGTGCCTGTTTGCAAGCAGGTTAGGAGAGCAGACTGTGCCAATGAAAAGGGCTTGTAGGAGAGAGGACAGAAAGGTTTTCAAGGCAGTATGCTCTGCTCTGCTTTCTAGAAGAGGACAGGGCATGTTAGTGCTGTGAGCATGCAAAGAGTCCCAAAATGTACCTAAGAGCCCTAGTGGGGCAGATTCAGCAGGGCCATGGCAGAGTGGTGGTGGAGCCCTTGTGAGTGAAAAGGCCAGGAGCAGGCACAGCCCCTGGGAAGCACAGGGCTGTAAATTCTGCTCTGTGATTGTGAGGCTGCGAGTAGGGGAGGCAGGAAAGCTGAACTGCTGCCAGCACAAGGCCTTGTGGGTTAGGGCTTCATGGCAGATTTAACATCATCACAGCAGATGTGACCTCCAGTGGCAGTGACTCAGATGATGAAGACTCTTCTGAGGAGATGATGAACCCCACAGTGTTTCCAGGCTGGGGCAGGAGTGTGGCCAAGGACGAGACTGATCTGAGCACGAGTAAGGAACTTGTGTTGTCCTTGGTGTTGGTTTGCTCTTTTCCTGTCCTCCCTGGTGTTCCTTCTCCTTAGCTGCATGTATATTGTTTGAAAATTGGATTATCTTCTCATCAGCTGCTCCCTTCAGAAATACCATTTTCACTACTGGAAATTTATATCAGGTTCCTATGATTAAAATAATGTCTCCTCTTTCACTACTTAAAATTAGCATCTCAGTTTTTGTTTATTCAAATGTTTGTATTTACTCATAATTTTCCAAGACAAAAAAGTTTATCTTTCATTCTATTGATTTATTTTAAGTGTTAAAATACTTCTAGTTCATATTATACGTTACCAACAGCTATTCAATAGCAAAGTTCCTGTCTCTGGAAGATGCTCAGGCACAATTTGGAAAGGCCAAACCCCATGTCCTTTTTTCATTGGGAGCTGTCAACAAAACAGTGCCACGTTTGCTACCTACTGCACACTTCCCATGCAGTCTTCTATCATCGCCTCTTTTTTTTTTTTTGGTGACCTCAGATGTCTAGGCATCATCCAGTATTACAATTGAGATATTTTAATATATAGCCTTATTTTCCTGGTATGAATAGCCCTACAGTGATCATCTGAGAACTCTTTTTTAATTCAAAAGCCATCCATAGATGAAATATTTTTTTCTGAAAACCAGAAAAACACCACATATGAAGGTCAAAGCTAAATGCAATGTGTTGCTGAAGTGCACAAACTGCTACTTGGCTTTATGACTGGGGAATCTCTCCAGCCCTGGGTTTTTTTAGCACAGACGTTATTGTTGATGACTATACTCTAATGCTCTTATTTGTACAAATATATTGATCTGTTCTATTTTTGAAAATTTATTTAATTTAATCTTAACATCTCTTGTCTGTGTTCTCTTTTACTCAGCAGTCACTGTTCATAAGGCTTTTATTTTTTTGAAGATAGTGCAGTATTTGTGTTTTTTTAGTAGTGGTTTCCATTTTTAGTAGAAAATGCAAAATCAGGAATTCATCTTGCTTTGGGACTTTTTATTTTTCTTCCTGTGCTTTGGATAGTTTTGGTGTTTATTTGTCTTTGGGACTCTGCACTGGTGACTTGTCCCACAGGTGTACTGTATTCCATCCCAATGATGGCCTAGTGGTGTCTGCATGATCCACGGGTGAAAGTGTATGCAGTCTCTGGTCACAGACCCTTGTAGAAGTTCTGTTTTATCTTTTTAATTGTATTATAACTTTCTTGTCTAATACTGGCTTCCTGGTGGTTGTCAAGGTTCTCTCATTTTTTTGCTAACCATCATTTTTTGCTCAGTCATGGATATTCTAATGTGGTACATCTTGAGCACTTAGCAAGCACGTTTTTTGTGCATTGAGATATCTGCCATATTCTTTAGGTCCAGCATTATTCTTAAAACATGAGTTAAATTTCTACAATGCTCTAATGATTTTGCATTGCTTCTACTGTACATTATTCTTCTGCTGCTTGTTTTTCCCATTTTTCTTGGGAACTTTCCATCTATCAAGTGCAAAGAAAAGAACAACTGGTTAATGTGAAGGGATTTGATAAGAAGAGTAAAGAGGCTATAGCTAGGCTATGCAAGAACTTCCATTTCCCATCACCTTTATGGCACACATGGACAGTAGATTTAGAGCACTGAATCCTCCATTGTCCCAACAGCTGTGGACTCACAACATGAAACTCTTCTGGGAATCACCACACAAGACCATTGGAGCCCCACCTTCACAGATGAAGAGGAGCAGTATCCTAGCTCTGCTAGCAGGGGTAAAGCAATCAAGCATTTCAGAGAATACTCAGATTTCTGATACAGTTCAGTGAAGTATGACACTCGAGGTGCAGCTGTTTGTAATTCCCATATCATTAGCCTCAGTTCAGATACCTTTACATTATTTGTGCTAGAGCCCTCAGAGGTGACATCTGTAACATTCATCTGTCACTCCAAGTCTGTCTTATGCGTCTAAAGGTCATTTCTTGCCACTTTTCCTCACACCTTTGGTATTTTAAAATTTGCACTGCCAGTATTGCACTGCAATAAAACTGAGCAGACTGGAACTTTCTGTCACCCACTTTGGTGAGAAAAAGAATTCCTTTTTCTACTTCAAAATTTCTGTTGTAAAATCTGAAGACAAAAGACAAAAAAGGGATCTAATGTTACAAATACATAAATTGTCCTACAAAGGATAATATACTACCTCCAGATGAATGTGAATGTTTTGCTACCAGTGTTAGTGCCAGTAGCCAACTGAGATAACAAAGCATTTAATTCTAAAATCTTCTGTAGGCAAAAGCTTATAGAGTGCATTCTCAAGGTATTTTTCTGTGTCTTTCTTTTGAACAGCCAAAATGTATACAATTGGCATTAGAACAGGTTTTGTAATCACATAGAAATGGGTTTTATGATAATTTTCTTTTAGTGATGAGGTATTGTTAGATCAGTTGTATTCATACATAAATAATATTCGCCTTTTTTTTTTTTTGTGAGACAAAATATATGTATTAGGTTTAATTTTAAAATAATTAATTATATGTGCATGAATGCTCTCTTTATGAATATTTCATTGCCTGAATGTGAAGATAAATATTCCTCCAGTTTTTATCTTCTCGGGAAATAACACAGTTTCTCTGTCTGGTGACTTAGGACATACATAACACATCCAACTCATTCTTTGCATGCTCTGATTAGGGACCTTAGCTTTATTTTTATATGTCACTCATGGAAATGTTTGATACTTAAGGCAAATATATTTTCAGCTGAGTTCTTATGCTCATCTTAGGTTTAGCAATGCATCTTTTCCAAACCCTTATTAGAACATCTCTTACGGTGGTGGTACTTCATCTGATTTCTGACTGCATCTTCTGCTGTGTAAACAACAGCAAGCTAGAGAGTAAACAATGAATTAATTTCATTGGTAAGAGCTTTAATTATTATTGAGTTCAAAATAAGTATGCTTATCTACTTATATGAGCCCATTTATTTAATTCATCCAATCTCAGAAGAAATTACAATTTCCTTAGGGCCAGCTTTGTAACTGTGCAATTGAGATAACTCAAAAGAGAAAGTTCATCAGTGTTTTACTTTAAAATACACAGACACAGAATACACAAACTCAACAATTAAGTTAGTATTAATAAATACGAGATAGAGATGCAAGCTGTTGTTTCTGTGAGCTCTTCTGCTTCTTGGACATCTTTTTTATCTTCCACTGGTCATTGGGATCCTTTCTAGTGCACTTAAATCTTCTGCTGCTCCTGGCGATGCTTTTGTGTGATCAGATTTCCAAAGGAATTTTGTTTTCTTTCATCTTTCATTTCACATGAAATGCAACAACAACAAGAAAAAGCCAAAACACAAAAGCCAAACACCTTTGTTATGTAGACCATGAGATAAGGATAATGATGACTGATGTTGAGCATTTTGATCATTATTGATTCAATCATCATCTTACCAGCACTAGTTGCAAGTGAAAATGAAAAACATCAAGGACCAACCCAACATCCACTATTGCACAGCGTTCATTCTGGAGGGATCAGTCAAGAACAAAATCCTGCAAATACCACTGGCAGTACTGAACAACACGAATTTGCTACTGCAGGTGAAATTTATTATGGGAAGGAAGCTTCTACAGGTAATATTACAGGTCACCTTTTAGTAAATTTTCAGGGTTTTCTAAAGATTAGTTTTAGGATTTTTACTAACATTTTTGCATTCTGAGGCCATAACACAGATTCTGTGAATAAACTGAGCAATTTTGGTGTTACATTATTTTTTTTTAAATTAGTCTATTCTTCAGGCTTGTTCCTGGATGTTTGTCTTCTCTTTGTCTTGCATGTCAAGACCTTTAGTGGGTTAATTCTGTAACTGTCTCCTACATTTTGTATTGTTTGTCATGCTGTCACAAGCTTTCAACAAGCTATCTTACAAGGGTTTTGTCTGTAGGAAACAGAGAAGGCTTAAATGGAAAAATAATAATGTCTGCTGCATTTTTCACTCTTTTGGGAACTGTGTTCACTCCCCTGTTGCAAACCATTGCTGGACCTGGGATTTTTTTTCCAGTTTTTGTTAATGGCAGCTGTATCTAAACTGTAGAAAAAGAGAGAGGCTTCTCTCTTTCATTGGTTGAATCAACTGAAACATAAAAGATAAAATTATACTGTAAAGGTGGTTACTGAAAATTGATATATTTTAATTTCGGTTCCTGTGAGCATACCAAATTTATGAGTTAATGACAGATGTGCTGTACTAAGCACTGCAACAGTGAATTTACTGCAGTCACCATCTGCTCTTGTGGATTATCAAATACAGGTCTCTCATAATGTTATAATATGTTACTACAGCAATACATAATGGTGTAATTGCAATTAAAATTGTAGCACACCGTGGCAAATTTCTTGCTTTCCCCCCCCCCTTATTGGGTTGAAGGGGTTAAGAAGGTTCATGCTTTTTACAAGATTTGGGTACTCTTTTGCTATGATTGTCTAATAAAAACTGCAGGTTAGTTGATATGGATAGTGTTTTTCTAAATAACTACAATATCAAATATTCTCTAGCTGAATGCTGTCTTATTCATTGTGTACACCATTCACAAATCTGTAGCATGATCTAGCATTCCCCTTTGTCACATTTCCTTGTCTGTTTTCCTGGAGATGCTGCAACTAATGAAACAGTGAAATTTGCAGGGGAAAGAATTTGATATAGTCAACACACCCAATTTATGTGATTAAAGTATTACTGATGGGTTGTATCCTTGCAGTTATTTGAGGTTTTTAATTCTGCATCAGTGCATTTTGGTTTGATATTCAAAAATACAAAGTCAACAGCAAGATTCAGAGAAATACTTTTGTAAAACAGTAAGATGCCTTGATTCTGAAAAGCATCAGTTTGAGGAAGGAGTTGGTCCTATGATGACAGTAGGCAAAATATAAATATAAACCAGGATGAGAAGCAAATATACTCTGCTTCTCTTTGCCATTAAAAGTAGTAGACATGTGAGTAAGGCCTGTCATAGAGACAAGAACTGAAGAGGAGAATAATGTGGGAAATGGATCTTTATGTGCTGAGTTCATAATTGCTTCACCATCACCATCACAGCTACGGTCCCCAGCCATGGGGCCACAGAGAACGAGTCAGCACATGAGCCATGGCTGCACCCAGGCTGGGATGAGGGAGAGGACTATGCCACACAGCCTGCTGTAACAGAGAGAGCTATTCCTTCCAGAGACAGCAGTCATGAAAGAGAGCCTTCCACTACAGGTACTAGTAATAATGTCTGTTTTGTATCTTGCATCACTTCTGTCTCTCAGATGGACTCTCCTGGAAAGATATTGCGTGTACTTGTAGACAGGAGTAATTACTGATCTCTTAAAATAATGACATAAACTATAGAGTGATTAATTTTGTCTGTCTGGATGGTGGTGGAACAGGTTTCAATTTTAGCTCCATACTAAAGCAGTTGTTCTTTACTTGCCACAGCACTTATAGGGCTCTTAATTTCTTAGTGAAGCATGGCTGTGTAATTGCATCCAGCTCATTACATAAGTTATATTATTTGTGCTTGCCAGACTGTCTTTATCATAAAGTCGAATCCATATATACTTATATATACTTATGTATATTGGTACCTCAAGAGGTTAATCTATTTACTTTGTGAACATTCACCTGGAGAAAGAGCATTCTTTTCATAGACTTTATTGAAATATTTATCCCTCTGGTTCATTCATAGAAAGATGAGAGGCAGGAATCTATAAAGCACACATGGAATTCACAGCTAATAAATAATCTGTGTTTAAATCATCTGTTATTAAACCACCATAACAGCTGTTGCCTCTCCTGATGGTGCCCTCCATGAAGAGCCAACTCAATCTGGGATAATGCCTTGGGATAATGAATCAGAAATGAGCACTGAGGGCATCATGAATCCCAGGGATACTCCCGAAGATGTTCTCCACGGGACCACAGGCACAATGATCAAAGCTGGTAATGACTCTCCTCCCATGGGTACCAGGAAAAATAATGGATTGTACTCATTTCTCATGTCTGGTGTGAAATGAGACATTATTTCTTCTGAAACTGGCTTCTTTCCCTGTCTTTCTCATCTTCAAAGAGTGCATTCTTGTTGGGAAATTGCAGTGCAAATGTTTTTATGATTTTGTTGCATGTCAATATTCCAACAAGAATTCCTGTCTGTTTAAGGATTTTTTTTTTTCCTGTGTGCCCTGTTTCTTATGTCCCTTGACTCTGCTCAGGTGTGTTTTTAACTGAGAAAGTTGCTGCTTTCTGGAGATGGCTGCTAGTATAAATGTTTGTTTTTCATGTCTGGTTATTCCTAGTATTAATATTTCAACACATTCTCTTAATCCTGCAAAATATGAAATAATTTATTGGAGTTTGTTCATGTAGTTCTGCAAGGTTCTCATTTAAATTCCCGAACTCTGCACGTTATCCATTTAAAATTATGCTCATTCAAAATACTGGTTTTTTATTTAATACAATAAGGTGCTTTTTTTATCACACTGTAGTGGTTTGGAACTTCTTGCATCTTCCTGCATTTTCTAAAAAAGAAATTCTAAAGAAAAAGGAGCAGTTCCTTTTGCTTTTCTTCCTCAAAATCCATTTTTATCTGGATTATTTAATTCTTAACATTTAGGATTTGTCAGAGAGCTATGAAAACTACAAATTGTGTGGATTATAGATACAGTTTGTGGATTAAAATATATTCTCTATCATCTACTTAGGTTTTCTAAATATGAATGAGATTCTGTAAAGTTTCCCAGTTTTTCAAGCTTTATGAGATTTGACAGGTCAGTTGCAAATATGAAAACCCAAATATGATTTTGCAATATTTTAAAATGTTTAAATTAAGTAATTCTAATCTAATTCCCATGTTAACAACAGGAATTCTTTTACTCATTCTGAAAATAATATTGTTGTTTTCTTGCTTCTAAACAGTGTTCACTAGGTATTTTCAAAACCAATATTTTAGGCTGCATTGTGAATATTAGTGAAGGAAGAGACAAACCCAAAACAGTGTGTCATATGCAGAGGATGTTCTTTGCTTGTGGCTTTGTTTTTTTTTTTTCCTTGGTTTTTTTTTCTCACTGTCTGTTCTACATAGGCTAATAAAAAAAAGGGTGGAGATTACTAAAATAAAGAGGGAGTAATATGTAAGGTGCATTTTTAAAATGTGTTTGAAGTTAACTTAGCCATCATCACAACAGTCACAGCCTCCACTGACATTCTGGCACCAGAAGATATAACCCAGGAAGCATGGGCACCTCATCCTGTGGCAACAGCTGCTTCCTCTCCTGATGGTGCCCACCACCAAGAGCCAACTCAAACTCCTGTGCCTTGGGATGGTGAACAAGGACAGGGCACTGAAGGCATCACAAATCCCATGGATACTCCCAGAGATGAAGTCTTCCACAGGACCACAGCCAGTGTGACCCAAACTGGTAATGGCTCTTTTCTGATGGGTAGCAGTAAGAATAATGGACCACACTCATTTCTCATGTCTGGTGTGAAATGAGACATTATTTCTGCTGAAGATGATTCCTTTAATTTTCTTTCTCATCCTGGGGATCTTCATTCTTAATGTGGACTTGCCGTGAAAAATCTTTCGGACGATCTGTGGACAAGGCATAAGGGACTCCTTGCTGGTGCACTTGGTGGTTTCTGTCCTTTGCTGAAGCATGTTTTTGGGTCCTCTCCTAAATGTTCTGCAAGACATGCACTTTGGTGATTCTGAATCCCCAGGCTCGCCTCATCTTCCTTTCTTGTGCATCCATGGGATCAGGCTGGATATGCTTTGGCACCATGACTGGTGTGGTGGAGGTGCTCTGGCAGGTTAATCAGATGGCTTGGTCCTGTGGCTCAGCAGCAGCACCATCACTGGGGAGTGGTGTCCCAGTGCTGAGGGCAGGGCATTCACAGAAGAATTACATCCCTTAAATTCTGCCATCAGTTTCTTACTTCCCTTCCCCTGTGTATTGCCAGGCAAGACCAACAGAGGTGAGGCTGCTCACTCCTGAGTTGCAGGGTCAGGTTGCTGCTGCTAAAGTCTTTTCTTCTAAAGGTCTCCCCTTTCCATCTGTCACTGGGATCTGTACATGTCACCAGCATCTTGCTCCAACATGCTGAGCGTAGATGTGGAGCTTGAGGGTCTCTCAGCAGCCAGTGACAGAGTGGAAGGAGAGGCCTTCAGGTCTTCTCTCCTCCTTCTGTGCTTTGCATGAGGAAGGTGAAGGTGCTTTCTGGCTTGCTGTGGCCCCAGAAACAATGTGGGTGGTGGTTTTTGTGAGTGCCCCCTGATCATGCCACCATCGTGACAGTCGTAGAGGCCGTGGATGATGCTGAGCAAGAGAGAGCAACCAAGGAGCCACAGGCACCTGGCACTGCACCTGGAAGGGAAGGGGAACCAGCAAACACCACAGATGGTTTCCATGTCTATGGCATGCCTGGAGTTTTTTCAGACATTGAGGACCGTTTTGTTCCCTTGCAGGATCCTCTTACTACCAGTAAGAAAAATGAATTATAATCATTTTCATTAATCCATCAGTAAGTTGTTATCGTGGGCAATGGCTATTGTCCAAAAATGTGTACTAAGCATAATTATAAATGGTTGCCATATTATGACTTCCTTTTTGGGTTTTGCTATTGGTTTTAACCTGCTGATAAGATGTCATGAATAGTATCTCTTTCCTAAAAGCATTAGCTAAAAGGCCAAAAATAGGGTTTTGCAAGTAAGCTTTCCTTATATTCTGTTACCAGCATGTGGTAACACAACTATTGAAACAAAGAAGTGCAGATTTCTGCTCATGACCATATATTTGTGATAGCATTTTGTCTTTCTTTTTTTGCTGGGCACAATTGACAGCTATGTAACCCTTAACTATCTGTCTCTTTTTCCCCATCTGTAACTCCTCTACATTAGCTGCATACATACAAAAGAAAGGTAATTCTCTGTGACACTAGAGAATTTTTTTCCTAACTATATGTGCTGTTGGTATCTTTCCAGTGATTAATTGTAGCTGTTACTGGGCTGTAACTGACATTTCATTTATGAACAGCCTTGTTTTCAAAGGGTTATTATTCTGCTGAAGTTAGTGCAGTTAACAGTGTTTGCTTTTTATACTACATACAGCCTTTGGCATTTTTTTACGTGTGGTCATGTGCTAATAATACGGGAAATGAAGGGACTTTTCTTTATTCCCAAATGTACTTTCCATACAAATAACCATCCTAACACTAGGAGTTTTTTTCCCCAATTCAGCTAATCCAAACTGTTTTCATGCACTTTCTTGGAAGTTAGTGGAACCATTCCAGAGTAGAATTTGGCCAATGCTCTGTGGGCATTCATTGCACATAAACAAAATTATGTACCTATATTTTTACAGCCTTACACAGAAAACACTTGAAAGCTAATTCTCTTAATAATTCATTAATATTAATTGATATATTGTGAGATATAACTTAGGCTAATTATTTTTTCAAGAATTTTGTATAAACCAGTAAATTCAACTCCAACACAATTGCCTGGTGGTAGTATTTTGACATTGGCATAGCACTATAAATGCAATATATGTATTTGTCAGAATTTTATTAGAAAGCTAAATCTGTTTTTAATAATGTCTTCCTACTAAAACTCATTTCTTTCATTTCACAGGCTCTATTCACTTAATTAATCTAAGCTGCCTTCTCAATTTTATATGCAGACATTACACACTATGAAAAAATGTTTTCTACCTTTCTGTTCTGAGCACATAAAACCTGAAAGAACTGGTTTAAATTTTTTTTAGTGGGAATATTTGCATTGAATCTTTGTATTGTCAGTAGCCTGGCAAAAGGCTCAGAAGGCCATTTTCTTGAAACCCTTCCTTTTTTCATTTACCCTCTCTTGGTGCATTTTAAGAACACAGCATAAGGAAATTACTAAGACATTACCATTGTCATCAAAAAGCTTATTTATTGAAGGGTTCATCATTCATTTGTAATGTTGCCCAATATAGGTGAAATGGAATGGAAAAGATTCATGAATGTATTGTTAAAGGTCTTCTCTGATCAAATGAATGGTTTGATGTACTGTACCACTTTTTTTCACTTGCTTTTTTTTCTATAGCAATGTTTAAGCTGTGGTCAGACATCCCACTAAGTGTCCAAGTGTCCACAGAATAACAAGTCAACCTACTAAAGGAACACAAAAAATAACCGTCCATAAAGGAAAAAAAATCTAATATGTTACCAAAAAGAAATGTAGAGAGCTTCTGAGGATCCCTCAAAGCCCTTGCAAGCACCTCCTCAGAGCCAGAACAGCTGGGAATGTGGCTGACCCCTGCTGCTGCTTCTCAGTGCTCAGGGGAGCAGCAAATGTAGCAGGTTTCTAAGCACCCAAATTTTAATAAATATCTGAATGTCTTTCGAAGGGGTTTGGTGGAAGAAAATGTCTGGAATTTTTCAAAGATGATTCAAAGCACTTGAAAAACTGCTGAGATGTAGTGTGGACAAGTTAGTAGGTCCCTCTTGGTCAGCTTTCTTTGGCTCTGGATCAAGACCCTTCATTGTTGAATTTGTGCTCTGTCCTTTGTTGTGAGATAGCACCAGACAAGACGCCAGTCAATAAGTTTCTTGTTAATAAAAATAATAAAACATCTGGAAAATTAATGAGCTGCTTGCTGGCTATGCTTTACAGAGGGAATAAAACATGCTTCTCAGTTTTGGATTTGCCAGCAGTTACTAGGAAATGAGATCAGAAATGCTGGACAGAAATTAGTTGTAGTGTGTTTCAAAGAAAAAGAACTTTACAGCTGACTAGAGTTAGTGTTTAATTTCTTAGAGTCTGGAAGAATTCAGAGGTGGAGATCTGTAATAAATTTTTTGTAGTGATAATGAAGTAGTAGTCCCAAATGAAATTACTCTATCTATAGTCTGCTGATAATTTTAGACTTGGGATATCCTTATGGTAATAGCAAGGGCCAGGAATGTAGTTGCATAAAAGTTTAAGCAGTATGGCCAGCATGGAAAATATAAGAGACTGATTTAAGATCTAATACAATCCTGAAACCAAATTACAAAACTTATTATAAAAGACAAGAGGATCCACATCTAAGTTTGCAGAGAATATTTTGTTTCTATTAGGAAAAAAATGCTTTTAATTTTTAGAGTCCCACTCTATAGCTGTCAAAGTCACAAGCATTCAGAGAACTATTGTTCTGTTCTGTGACAGCACTCGAGTTTTAGGTGTTCAGTTTTATCCTGTGTCAGAATAGAATTGAAACATGAGGGAGACAAGAGGGGAAAGCTGTGAGTTTTGCTTCTCAGAATACTAAAGCTAGCCATAGGTAGTTCAATGAGTGCCATGCTTATAGTCTATGTGATAGTTTGGAGTATAAACACTCACTAATTGCTTCAGCATGGACTTTCTAGAGAACGATTTTTACATTGTTAAAGTCACAGTCTTTGTACATTGCTGTTACATATTCATCAAGCACGTTTGGCCTAATGGATGGGGACTTTGTTCTTTAGGCTCTAGTGTCTATGGTGACCAAGGACCACACAAGGGACATTATGAATCCACTACTTCCCCTGAAGAGACAGCCACAACAAAAATAGCTTCACAGCCAAGGTCTTCCTCTCTACCAGGTGGGTTTTTAAAGTCAAATGTTTTAAAAATCCAAGTACAAAATTGTCTTCATATGAACTGAAGTAAGAGATGAAAATGAAGGTCAAATACAGTACTTCAGGCTTTGTTCTGAATCAGATAATATTCAGCATTTCAGAAGTAGTCTGAAAAACAAAGCATATTGTAACTCATATGATTTTTGAGCAATATTAAGATGAGAGAAACCATGCATTTGGAGAATGGGATTAAGATTCAAGTAACTTTTATAAATTGAAATTAAATCAGGCAAAATTTGGTAAAGTTATGTGTACATGATCATATCCATGAGAATGTTCAGGGAAAATAACAGCTGAGACAAACTCTCCAGAAGAGAGCTTGCACGCTAAAACAGAATAAAAAGAAGCCAACACCATGATACAGCTGCAAAAGAATGCAAATATGTTCTGGGACTTGTTAAAGTCATTTTTAAAACAGAGAAAGTAATTATCCCACTCTTCTTAGGGCTAGCAGGTCCAGAGCTGAAACTCTGTGTTCAGTTCAAGGCATTGCATTAGTCATATGGGAAAAAATGGAGAAGAGCACACAGAAAATTTTGGAAAGGTAATCTTTGAAGCACCTTTTGAAGAGCTCATTATTTGCAGGGAAAACTGAAGGGAGATACAAGAAGAGCATGCTACAAAAAGAATGCCTGTCAGTTTTTCACCATGGAGTAATAATAATTAACTAATTAGAAGAGATAATTTGTCCCAAATGAAATGTACGAGTCTTTTAGACAAGGGACAGTTGTTTTAAACAAAGAAGGTGCAGGACATAGCTCTTGGGAGAGCACCCCCCTCTGTAATGGTAGCAGAGCTATAATGGTAGTGCAGAGTAGGCTACTGGCAAGGTTGTGAAACCTGCTTTACCAAAAATGTGCTAAAAGTCATCCTGCTTCTGTGCCTGGGACTGTAGGTGTGTCATGCTAAGACTTTTGTTTTGCCATTGGAGTAAATCAATGAAACAGCTCCTCTTCACCCATGCCAACCAAAGTGCTCACAGCAGACAATAGTGATTTGCAGGGGTATTTAATCTGAGCTGCCTGTGTGCAGGCGGATGATGAAAACGAGTTTGATTTGCATGGAAAGACCTTGTAAACCAAGCAAACATTCATGGAAGCTAGGAAAAGAGTGTGACAGCTTAAAGGAAGTAGAAGAGATTGTGTTTTTGCAGCTCTGTGAAATGACAAAACCACATGAGGTACACTCACATGCTCTCTTCCCCTGCATGTCCCTCCAGAGTGGCTGATCATCGTTGTGGCTCTGGTGGTGCTGGCGTTGATCCTGGCAGTGTGCATTGCTGTTAACGCCCGCAGAAGGTAAGGCCACATTTCCAAAAATCACTGCCTTACTTTTTTCTTCCTCCAAAACTTTGTCAAAGAGCAGAGTAGCAAACCTCAGGAAAGAGCATCAACCTCAGGAAAGAGCATCCTCTGCAAAGCTCTGTGGCTTGGAGTGTGGGGACCCAGGTCCCCATGTCCTGCACAGGTCACACATCAGCCTTCCCACTCACCTGGAGACACTCACATGCTATAGAACAGCTCAGTCTTGTAAATTGAAACTAACTGCATATAGATCACAGCAAATTAATTACCCTCTGTCTATTAGTTATTAATGGGACAATCGTGTTCACAGAGAGTGGAAGTTGTGAGATGAACACAGACAGCAACAGCCACAGGATGGGGCAGGAATAATCCTCCACCATTGAAGCATTGTCTGTGTGCAGTGTGAAGGGCTGTCTTAGACAATCACAGTGATTCTGTGAAAACATGTTAATCTGCCCCTTCTGAATGTGAGCCAGTATCACAGCTGGCTGTCACAAGTATATATGCTAACATTGCTCTCAGAGCTCTCAATGGCTTTATGTACTCCATTTTACAGATGAGGAAGCTGAAGAGTGAAAAGTAATGCAGTGATCTGTGCAAATTTAACTGGGAAATTGGAAAAACCCTACCCTAAAGGATAGGTTATAATATTCTTACCTCTTTCTTTTCTCTGGGGGTTGTTCTGACGTTACTTTCCAATTGTCTTCAGTTTGTCTTTTCTACTTGAATGTTAGATTTTAACTCTCTCTTTTTTGTGGATTTTTTTTTTCTTTTTCTTTTTTATTTTTTTAATCAGAGTGACACCATAATATGTGGAGATTTTTGTTCAGGAAGCAGTGAGCACATTTTTTCCTAGTCTGCTGTTTACAGATCACTCTGAGTTGCTCTTTTAAGAGGCTATGGAGCTCCACAGCTCCTTGCTGGCATCTTTTGGCATTTTATGACTGCAGAGCAGGATATCATTCCCAAGGGTGTGTGTAACATTAGCAGAGTGAACTGAGCTACTTCAGATAAAATAACCCTTTTCTATGAGTCAGTGGGCATGAAAGAAAAGGTATTTCAGAAGCATAATAGTAAAATTGAACAGCCAAATTAGTCATTTGGGAAAAAAATATGCTTCATTTAAGAAGAAAGCACTTAAAAGTCCAATTTCACAGACACACTGTCCCTCTTAGGCATGCTGGGCTCTGCATATTCAGTTTACACAAGGCTGTTTGAGGACAAGCAGTATGTCCAGCACTGTGTAGCCAGAGAGTCATCTAAACAGCAAATCTGACAGCTTAGGTAGTTCTGTTTTACCATGCTGAAGGATACCCAGCCCACAATAACCAGTGTGCATCAGTTTTGGACTGGTAGCTGTTTAAAAGATTGTGTGTGCTTGTGTTTTAATTCAGAGCTGCATATAAAGTTTATTGGGCAGCCCTGCAGCAAATGTAACTTGAAAAGCACAGTACCCATTTCCTACCTGAACATCCCAAGGAGCTCTGCTGCAGACAGCAGCAAGAGTAGCTCTCCATATTTCATTACTCTTTGTTGGCTTCTAAGCTTGACATGCTAGTACAAAGAAAAAAACTGTTGTCATGTTTAACGAGGCGAGAGAGCTTGATCCAGATTTTCTGCTTGCTTAAGAATTTGTGCATTTTCAAAGCTGTGGCTCCAGGCCTGGGTTTAGAAAGTATCCCCATAGTGAGGGTATTTACAAAGTTCATAAACATGGATATATTCAAATATAGAAGTATATTTCTAGCATTCAGTAATGAATGTCATTGCTATATGTAGCAACATTAAATATAAATTGGATAAGTGAGCTCCTAATAAATTTTATGCATATAATAGTGAACACTTTTAAAAATAAAATATGCAATATGGAGAAATTTTACACTTTGTATAGTATAAGTCAAGTTCAATTTCTAATTATTTTTTCCTAAATATTTGCCTTCAGTTTTTTATTACTTTTGTTATTTATAATATTTGATATTATATTTATAATATATATTTATAATATTTTATTTTTTATTTCTTTCTAGATGCGGGCAGAAGCAAAAGCTCGTGATTAACAATGGCAAAGGGGCAGTGGAGGACAGGAAGACAAGTGAATTAAATGGAGATATCAGCAAATCACAAGAAATGGTGCACTTGGTTCATAAAGAACAGTCAAATGACCGAACAGGAGCATGTGATGAATTCCTGACTGTTAATGAAACACAAAATCATCACGAGTTTGACATGAAGACTGGAGTGTAATGGTATCACACTGCCAAGCTGATCAGGGCTGGGGAAACCAAAATCATGTGGAACTTGAACAGGAATTCACAGATGCACTGTGCTACTGATGTCTTTTGAACATAAGCATAAGTTCTGTTTCTTTTTAATCACCTTGCAATGATGCCTTGAGTTTAAACATTGACGCGTGCTTTCTGAAATACACCTCCAAGAGCTGCATAATACTCTCAGTTCCCAGTCCCTTCACAGAGGACTCTCACCGTGTCCTGGATGCTAGAAGGCATACAAATTTACATCATTACTCCCCAGATGGAAGAACTTCACTGTGTGGAGCTAAAGAAGTATCCAGTCAGTCCATCTTACAGATATTTCAAGTATTAAACATGCCATGATTCAGAAGTAAGTGAGGAAAAATGTCAAGAGGAAAAAAATCAAGTTCAAACCCAAAAAGCGTCTTCTACAATGTCTGCAACATCAGAATCCTTCAGAAATGCCTTCCAGCCAGGAATAGCAGTGGGTACACTCAGAATCTGCCAGTATAAACAAGAAGTGACACATTATAATTATGTGTGGCTTAGTCTGCAACGAAGGAAACCCAGAAGATCAAAATTTATTTATCTCTATTTTTAAATATCTATGGACATACAGCAAGTCTTCTCAGGAGGGGTAATAAAGGCATGAAAACATGAGCTGAAACATAATAAACTTTTGTTCTTTATTATCCAACAACCTGTACAATTATCCTTCAGTTTTTGAGATGTTCATGGTTCTTCTCCCCACTCCCCATTCATTGATCCAAGTTTGTGCATGTTTTTAAAGAGCCTGTTAGTTAAGATAATGAATAAAACAAAATGACCCCAGCTCTGTCACATATGCATAAATCAAGCAATTGAGATCACTAGGGAAGCTGACAGCATTTTGTTCCTGAAAATAGGTCTCTACATTCTGCTTCACTTTACTAAGGAGATGCTGAGCCTATTAAATTTTTTCCCCCTGTAATTATTGTATTATACAAGATTGCTGATATTTTAAAAGTTGCTTTTCTATGATCTAGCTCCTTTCCTCTGAATTATATTTCATCTACAATGTTTTTCATCTGCTTTTTAAAAACACCGAAAAGAAACATTGCTTGTTTTTTGGTACCAGAAGTTCAATTTCTACAGAAAAGATCAAAGCAAATGATACAGGAAACTCTTCCCAGCCATGTAACATAGTAGAGTAGCTGAGCTGCATTGTTACATGCTTTTGTTATGTCCTTTGGTGTCTATTATGTAAAGTATTTGTATTAAGCTGTGATGCTGTGCATTATATTGATATGAATTGTCAGGAAAAAATTATTTACTACCAGTGGTCTGTGCCATTTTAAGAAAGCATATTGGAATGGAGGGAGAATTGTAACTTCTAATTGGACTCCCCCCAGGAAATGCAAGGATAAACGTTGGTGTATGTGGATGGTCTGTAGCAGGGTTATTCAGCAGTTCTGTTCACTGACCATAGCCCCTGCCTTTGAAACTGTTCTGCTGAAGTATGTTTTTTAATGTTCTCCATCTAAAGCAATTTGGAGGATGAATATTCAGCAGGCTAAATACTGACTTTAGCTAGGACTGATCTTTACAGGGACATAAAGCACAAGACTGTTGATGATATTCCTGAGTCCCAGCCCTCCAGCAGTTTCCCATGTGCTTCATGGAAATGCTCAAGTGCCCTGGTATCTGCTGGCAGATGTCCTCAGGGCAATTTACACCTGGGCAAAAAGTCCCAAGACAAGGTGATGTTTTAAAATGCACATAGGATGTTTTCTGGCTTCATGTAGGTCAGAGATTTCATCTATGAACAGTGCATTGATTTTTGTTTCATGTTTTTAAACACGCTTTTCTATTTGTCATTAGAAATCAAATCGATCTGTTTAAAGTGGTGTTAGGTACTCATTCTTCTAAGGATGGAGATCCAGAGTAGGAATTATTCCTCTCTTAAAATCCTAACTGAATATAGGTGAGAAGGACATATTTCATTGTCTTGGAGGCTAAATTTCTCTCTTAAAAAACAAAAAAAAATCTGTGTCATGTTATTAATCTCCCTATTCAGATGTTGAATGAAGAAATCCACAAACTTAATCATAATTTGTCTTTTAGAAAGTAGCTACAAAAGCACAGACAACACTGGTTGGGTTTTTTGTATATTTTTAAATGGGAGATGCTCAAGAGGCAATGCCATTATTTTATATATGCTGATTCTTTTTAGATTGTGTCCTGTGACCTGTGTGTAATTGTTTCATTATAGTTTCAAACCTAGAAGGCCATTTCATATGTGTAATACAGTACATATTTTTATTAATCTTGCTTTTATTATGAGAGGTTGTTTGTTGTATGTATTTTTATATAGACCACTTGATATATTTGCATATTTATTTAACAGATTAATCAGAATGAAAGAAAATGCCATCTCTAAATTGTAACTAGAAATACTATTGCTAAAAACACGTCAGACTTTAAAATAAGCTTCCAAAATAAGCCTGATTCCACACTGAGGATAAAAATGTAAGTCCAGCTGTGAGTGGGAGAGAAGTATTCAGTTGTGTTGAGTGCTGTGATCATTTCTTCTCCTTGCAAATTCCAAGCCAGGCTGAGGTGAATGCTGTGTGACCTTGTCTGCTCTGCTGGCCTCCCACAGGCTCCACAGATGCTCTGGGAGTCAGGGATGAACTCAGCTTTCCCCAGAAGCAGACAACAGCTAAAACTGTGTTCAGGTTAAGATCAACCCAGTAAGAGCTTGAACACCATTCCTGGCTCACTGAACCAACAGCATTTGGAGAAGGCAGCACCCAGCAAGATCCAGCCCTTTCTTCTGGCTGCTGACAGACAAACTGTGCCTTGGGCTATCCTTGGTGCCTAAGAAGAATGAGGATCTCTCCTAAAAATGCCATGGAGGTCAGACCCTGCAATCAGCTTGTGCTATTCCTGAAAAGCTTCAAATAAATGTGGTCCAGACCAGGGGAAATACTGTCTAAAGCAGCAGGCATATTTAAGAGGGGCTCTGTATGTTTTATGAGAATGTAATATTTTCATGAAGCAATGCAGGCTGATTGTTTCATCTGTATTTTCTTGAGGTTCTGAAAAGGAGTATTTGATTAAAGCAGAGAAAGGATGTGCAGCTGTCATGTCTACCTTTGTGGATGTGAAACCCTTCCCACAGCACCAGTTCCAAAATTGTGCTTTTGCAGTTTTTCACATGATAGGGATGGGTTTTCTTTGTGTCCTTTGTCAACAACAACAGCCTCTGTGCCAATTAGTTTGAAGCATGTTGCCTGGAATATTTTTTCAGAGACCATTGCCAAGAGTCTCTTTAGAGCATATTCTGTTTAGGGCTGGTCCTAATTATTCTTTCTGTAGATGAAGGAAATAAATCCTCTGACAACTGTATTCTGCCTCTGCATACAAAGACTCCAGGATATTTTGTAAGTCAGCAGTTAATGGGTTTAAGTTATATTAGGACATTAGACAATTATTATTTCTTAATCTTTATTAAACAGTTTAAGGTTCTGATGCCTCTGAGTGTCTGCAAGAGATCTGATTAGTAAAATACCAGCTCTTTTGGTAACCACAGGTTCTGATTACTTCTTCTCTGTGGAGGAGAAAAGGAAAAATGGTGACAGGAAAAGGGCTGTTCCAGCTCTGTACACAGGAGTGGGGGACAAAATTCCTGTTCCTTAAGGGTGGAAAGAATTGTGCTAAGGTATTTTGGGCATGGAGCTCTGGGGATTTCAGGACGGAGGGAGAACACAATTTCTGGGAAAGGATGTAAAGGGAAAGTGAAATTTCTGTACCACAACTGGGAAAGTACCTCCAACACCCCCAGGACTGTGGCACTCTAATGTTTCACAACTCTAAGCAGGAAAAAAGAGCCTTTTCCTGTGAACCTCCCCACCTTCAAGTCATCCTCCACATCCACCTCCTCATTTTCAAGCTGGTTTTGGATTTTCCCCTGGTAGCTTATTTCTCACAATTGCTAAACCCTGCTGCCTGTGGCATCCCCCATGCTGGGGCAAGCAGCTGTGGCAATGAGGAGAGGCAGATTCAGCCAAGATGAGTGACAGTGTCCTTTGTACAGCACAGAGACTCCACTTTTTGTCTTCTCTTACTCACCCCTTTGGAGGAAGGTTAGTAAAGGCAAGATTTCAAAAACATTTATGAGAGGGACTGATTGGATTTTTATGTCTGTCTTAATATATGTTATACATGAGGTGAAAAAATACTGTAGGGACTGTAGATGTGTTGAAAAGCCCAACACATGCCAGGTGTTAAGGATGCCCAGGAAAAAATGCCTGGGAAATGGAGCTGTGGCAGCAGCCCTAGCAGATAAAAGAAGTTACTCTCTCCATCCCCCTTTTTCTCTCTCTGGTCTCTTTTCTATCCCACTCTGGTCAGAACCAGAATCCATTCTCTGTCAATAAATGGTTCTCAGGTACAGTATTTGCTGCTTTTGGGCATTACTTTCATCTGAGAAATCCAAAATGATATCCTCCCTGGCTGCTCTTACAGCAGGATGGGACAATTCTGCCTCTTGCTTACCTTCCTGTTTTGAAAGTGCAGGACTGATACAGATTTTCACATTGCTCAAATGAGCTGCTGCATAGGAGTTTTTTAAAAGTTAAAACTGTAGAAGAGAATCCACCATCAAAGCAGCTCTCCTGACCTCAAGACAGTTGATTATTGTTAAAGTGCAGGTAAAGCAGGGGCAGTGAAATCCTTTCATATGCTTTAAACACAACCTTGTTTCAATTCTGTCCAGATGGTTCCAGCAAGCAATAGTAAGGTTTTGTCTGAGTTACACCTTCAAGGAGTCTCAGACCTTTTAATAAAAAAAGTTTTATTAAAAGGGATTTATTTATTTGTACTCTAAAAGGGTTTTTCATGAAAAAGTTGGGGAATGAGACCCATCTTTATACATTCTTTGCCACAAGAGTGCATTTAACACTGATGTGAATGTCTTCAGTTTTTTCTTTAAAATTTTTTTTTAAATTATGACATTTTGGTTCAAAACAAGTCCATAAAAACTGTCAAAAAAGAAGATGATTTTTTTTTTCCTCAGAAACAGACATAGTTTCTGCTAGTTTTAATATTCCAGATAGAAGATACAGCTCTACAAATTTCCTTTTTTTGGTTGTTGGAGGGTTTTTTTGGGGAGGGTGGGAGGGGAGATTCTCCATGTCTAATATACAGTATAGCTTTCCCTTTGTACTAAAATGAAATTCTTAGAAGTAATTTATGGTCCCACTTGGGAAAAAAAAAAAGTACATGCAAATTTACAATGAAGCAGGATTTTTTGAGTCTAAGATATCATAAATTTATTGGAAAAACCTCCATTATTTTTTAGAAAATTAAGGAAAAGTCTCACTCAAACACTCACTTAACTTAGAATTTAGGTCATCAGCAGCTTTCTGCAGGTGCTGAAGCTGAGGCAGAGCTGAGATTAGGGGTATGTAGGCTGGCAGGGGTAAATCAGCATATGGCTCATAGGCACTGGACATTGTATATCCAGAAACTTTTAGGTCTGCTGAGTTTGTCCTGAAATCCTTGTAACTCTCAGAGCAACCCAGGGCAGAGAAGGATGCAGTAAGGCATTTTCCACTTCTCTGGAGACTCTAAATTTTGTTCCTGTCATCCAAAAGCCTTGCCTTGGGTGGTAGTGGTAGGATGGAGTCAGTTTTAGCACCTATATTGCAGTCTCATGTGGAATTGTATAAAAATTGTTTGGTGCCATTTGTTACCAAATGGCTTTTGTACAGCTGAGTTTTAGCTTTAATTCAAAATTTACTTGTAGTCATTGGTGTATATCATTTAGCTACTGGCAAGACAGAAGGGTTTTCTTCCCTGGGTAAATCTAAAAAAAAAACCTTATATCATTTTCAGTGATCACATTTTCCTTTGCATGAATTGAGACTCCACACTTCCATTTTTCTTGTAAGAAACAGTAATAAACTGTTCTGCCCCATGATGGGAGTTAAAGTCTGAGTTTATATTTGTATTTTCATGTGTATTTTATCAAAGCACATTTTTTTAAAAAGCAAGCATCCTGTTTAGGGCTGATGCTAGAGATTGCTAGCAGCATCTTACTGGAGCTAGCTCAGGGAGAAGTTTTCTGCAGACACAGTGATCTCACTTGATAACAGCACACCATGGGAGAGGAGTCTTCCTGCACACGCTGTGCACTACAGCCATCAGTGATACAAAACTCAGAGCAAATGCTGGGCTCCTTTTACTTTTTGGACCCACAAATTATTCTCTGTTTTGGCTTGTTTGAGCATTGCCTATTTGTCTGTAACCTAGTGTGCAAATACATGGCATTTGTCTTCCTGTAAAACTGTTTCCCAATCATCCCCTCAGTTCAGCATGTTTTGTTTTCCAGCAGTAGGTCTTCAGATTCACTAGCTCTTGGGTATTTCCCTGCAGTTCTTTAGTGGTTTATTTTCTAGTTAATCTTTCTTTCATTAATCAAGTGAAAGTCTGAAATGAACTGAAGGTAGGGATGCTTGTTTGTTCAGCCAGTGACTTAAAAGCAAACTTACCCTTTGTTCAAGAAGGTTGACTTCTCTCCCCACCCATGAAGAGGACAGGTATAAAGGCTGCCTATTGTTTACTGGCTGGTAGAAAATAGGAGAAGCCTGGTTCAGAAACAAAGCTCAAATTATTCAGTCAATTTAGATAACACTAGTAACCTGGGTGAAATAGTGGATTGAATTTTCAGTGCATTTCTTCTTGTCCCTTCAGTGCATTGGGAGTCAGCTGCCTTTTCTCCCTTGCACATGTGCACAGCAGCATTTCTCAAGTGGTGCCCAGAATCACAGGTGAGTGATCCATGAAGCATCTTCAGGCACCCCACTAAGAATACAGCCAAATGGGAGATAGATCTGTTTCACAAATGGCTACATGGAAAGCAAACATTTTTAGTTCAGTCACGAGCGAGAATGAAGAGCACAACACTGTGTAAAGCAGACCCCATCTTGCTTTTCTAAATGCTCATCCCTGTACTTCAGAAGCCCTACCAGGAGTGTGAAGCCTTGCTCCTCCAGACTTAGTTCCTGTAGTTCTGGTGGGCAGCAGTCAGTTTTGTCATTTATCTGACTGCACAGACACATCTTGTTTATCAGCACAGAACCTGCCTGCCCCAACCACCACGACCACAAGAGTTATCTTGCATGCAATCTGTTTTCCTTCCTGCCTTCAGTGCATGCTGCAAAGTGAGGCAGCAGCAGTCACCTGCCCAGCCTGGGAAGCTGCCCCAGCTTTGGGTGCCTGCACAGGGCTCTGCACAGCTTTGGACACAAAATGGCACCAAGCCCTGCTGGGGTATTTGTACATTATTGCAATGCAAGTGCTTGCTGCAGATAACTCCTTCCAGCCTGACTGAGTGAAATTTGTAATGCTGGTTTCCTCCTAAAGTGCTGTACGTTGGGGCCACCTGTTTCTTTCATAACCTTGTCCTGTTCACATCCTGGCTAATACAAAGAGGAAGAATGTTTCCAACCTAACAACCCCAAACTATTATCTCAACTGTTCTTTCATGCCTGAGAGGACATACAGAAATATCTCTTAATATGGATCCATGATTCATAACTCACTGGCTTTTATATCCCCTTTTAGCAGATTCTTTCCTGTACAGAGGGACATATTCCAGACACAAACACGTTCCTGAAATAATCATTTTGTCTAAGACAATGGACATGGAGAAAAGGGGTACAAGGGGTTTGCAAGGGCTTAGAGAATCAACCTTTGGGGTTTGTATTTTCAGAAAGGTCAGCTTCATATAATTGCAGTACCAGCTCCTGCACAGGTTGGTTATTTTAGGTCATTTTGCAGAAGCATTGCTTTGAAAAAAGCAACATGCACAAGTTGGTGTCGAGCCTTTAATATTAAACTTTTATTCTGATGTGTAACAGAAGAACAGACAGATTTCTTTTATGGAAGGCATTTGAACAGAGTGCATATGAAGTATGTGAGTGATGGGCATCCTGGAAAAACTTGAGCGAGGAATTTTATTTTAGCAGAATGCATTTATTAACACCACTTGTTGATGAGGCCAGAACAGGACATTTTTGCTCTGGGATCAAAATGACAGCAGATAGATTTACCTTTGTAGTAAATCAGATTTACTTTTTGCCCAAAGATCCTCCTAGCACCACATCAGGGCTTAGCTCGTTACTGACTCAGAGGGCAGCCTGCCAGCTGAGGCACTGCCAAAGCCACTTCCTGCCATGCCTGGATTTCTTTGGAGGTTTCTCAAGTGGATGATTAAGAAGAAAAAGGCCAGGGCTGTGCACACTGAGAGCCCTCCCAGGCGAGGTTTCGCTGTGCCTTTATCACACACCGGTAGCTCTGCTATTTCCGCAGCGCCTGCTATTCCGAGCCTGCATCGGCGCTGGAGCTTTCTCTCCACACTTGGCAACTGCCACCCCACTGGGCCATGGCTCACTCCATGAGATCTCTTAATTTATGTGCTAAATACTGTTGATTTCCTTATAAAGAACTCCAGAAGTTCCGCTACAGGCTTTGTTTGTTTTTTTAAATTTTTTTTTTATTTTTAGAAAGGCTATGAATAAAAGACTTATTTTTTAGCAGCCAGGAGAGGGAAGTTGGTTTCTAAAGCAACTGCAGCCATTGATTTGTGTCCTCCTACTCTTCTAACGTCTTTTCACTTCTCTAGGCTTCATTGCCAAGAACTGAAGTTAGTGAATCCTGGCCTTTGTGGAAAATGAGCTCATTTGCAGCCAGCATCCTGGAATATGTGGAGGATAAAGTGAGGGGTGAGATTTCTAACTCTCTGGCAAAGTCAGGTCCATATTCTACCCTGCATGTAGTTCTCAGAACAGCCAGCCTCTCTCTTCAGACTGCTTTATCAAAACTCATACACAAAGCATTCCCATACTGAGCTCAGGCTGAAATTAAAATTCACAGATGTAAGCCATGAAAATTATGAATCAACATTTATTGATGATATGTACATAAGAGGTAAAACATTTAGTGAAATATTATATTCATGACTATTTCCAGTATAGAAAGAATGTCTAGTTTGTTTTATACATGAAAGTTACAGAAATCAGTTCACTCTGTAAGAAAGCATTAAAAGCAAATTACTAACAATCCTTGTAAAGAGGAAAGGATCTGAACTACAAAAATAGAATCAGTCTACAAGGCATTCCAACTACAATATACAAGAACAGAGCCCAGGGTTGGGAGAAATTTTATCATCTGCATTTATTAATTTCTAAACAAACTGTGCTATAGATACTGTACAGTATGTCATTTCAAAATCTCCAGAACTTTCTGAGTGTAAAGACCAACCTCATCCCTCTTCTTTTTATTTCTTTTTACAATAGAACACAGCAAAACATTCCAGTTCATGCTTGGTCACCTTAAAGAAGGGGCAAGGGATGATGAACAGGCAGCACAGAGTACTCCAGTGTGCAATTCATCCTGAAGAATCATAATGGGACTCACCAAGCAGGATAGTTTCTGTGCCTTGGGGTCTGCTTTTTATTTCTTTCTGCCTAGAGGGGATGATTATATTTATAAGATCCAGGTCCAGAGTATTTAGGAATGAATCAGCTTCTTGTTGCTGCACGGTTCTCTTTTCTCATAGAAGTATAACTCTGATTTCAGAAGATTTTTACCACTGACTTTGTAGTTGATCTGTCTGTTTTTATGATCAGACATGCTTTTGTAAATAACAGACCTGTACAAACAACCACAGTAGCTTTAGAAGCATTTAGCATGGCATTTATTTTCCAATAAATACTAATATCCCTTTTTAACAATGAAAGAAACAGTGCCCCTTTGCCCGTGAGTGTATTCATGCTTCTCAGAGACTGTTCCTGCTAAGGGGATGAAGCAGAGGTTCCTACTCGGACTGCTCAGGCACTCTGGAGAGAACTGGCAGCCCTTGCTGCCTGCTGGCTTGCCCAGTCTCAGCCCTGGGACTGCACTGCTTTCCTGGCATCTGTGGCAAGGAGTAACTGGAAGTGACTCAGAGGGATCCTGTGATGCCCTGATGTGACTAAGGGCTGAATGATGCACAGAGCCAAAAGCAGCCCGGGCACCCATCAGGAATGCAGTTAGATGGACTTCCCCTCATTTGTTGTGCCAATTTAAATGGTGACTTACTAAGTTTCTGGTGATAAAGAGTCCAAACATTTCAGTCAAACAAGAAGAAAATTAAACAGAAACTTATCATTCCAGGTGAACATTAATTCTTTATGACACAACAAGTGTATTCACCAGGCAGCAAATCTATGCTGGGATCACTTTCACTCACCGCCAGGGAACTACACACATGCAGCTTCTAACACACACCATACTGGCTAGATAGTTGAAAACTAAAACTAAAACCAAAATATTTACAATGAGCTGGTTGCATACATGATTCTGAATGTTGTTAAAACTGAATACTCCATAAGAGACAGATAAAGTAGCAACTAAGCTATGGAACCTAATCAATTGAATGGTCAAAAAGAAACAAACCCAGATACAACTGAAAAACAGAACAAAATTTTAAAACACAGTCTAATTTTCTACTATGGCTCAACACACAGAAACCAATTAAATTAATTTAAAGCACAGCTACACATACTGTATACACCATTTCACTGAAATTACATGTTGATAGCTACATTATCTACACTAAGTGCAGAGAGGCACTGGACATCATGCTTCAACAAAATGTCAAAACTGGTATCAATAAGGTTTTACAGCCATTAGAAACTCAGCACTAATCTACCTGTGATTCCTATTAAGTTAATACCTGTTACACCTGATTTAAAATACAATATAGATCAAAATACAAGGGTATATCAACACACTTCCTACATATATATCTACTAGAAACTTAGGCTCCAAGACCTCAGCAGAATAACATGGCCACACAGATTTCTGAATAGCTGAAGAGATACCCAGTATCAGCATCACCCTGGGACAGCAGTCCTTCCTATTCCATGTTTTCTTTGTTTTGAATTACAGTCAAAGAGTTAGTAGGCCATAAAAGATTTTTTTGTTTGTTATATAGTTGTTATGGATATTTATATTATTTTATTTTTATTCCTCTAAAAATGGTTCTTTATTAATTAAGTTGAAATTATTATAGCCACTGCCTTAATGCCAACAGGTATTTGCCTAATGGGAAGAAATTACCAAAAAGAGAAGTAACTGTCATTTGGGTTGAAAAATATAGTGATTTTTCTCTTAAAAATACTTAAGAAAACAGGAGGTATTTGTATGGATGCTACCCAATTACATTGGTCCCATAGTGGTTCTGTTGGTCCTTTTTCAAGAAGGCAAAATTAGGTGGCAAAATCCTGAACTTTTTCCACAGGCTGAACTCACACACACTGTATTGTAGCAAGATGGATGGGGTACCTGACAACATATTTTTTGCCTACCCAGATCTATTTTCTATAAACTGCATTCTGAGCCAGTCAGTTATACATTAACAGGTCCTAAGGAAGAACTGCAGGATTTGGCAAAGGTAACATCAGGAAAAATTACAAAAGTGAGGGACGATTGCCCAAGACAGTCAATCTAGAAGATTGCTCAGATTATTATAGTATTGTTCCATGATGAACTGCAGCATTTAAGGACATCTTGAAATTCCTATTTGCTTCTTGCATTTTGTGCTTTGTCTATAATTCATCACCAAACATAACACAAAAATATTTCATTGATCCTAAATGTCATAAGAAAACTGGTTTTGTTCTAAGGTATAGATCACCTTTAAAGGATTATTTCCCTACATAACATGATCCCATAGAAAACATTCTAAGAAAATATTTGTGTGTCTGTAAATTACAGATACTAGGTAATTTAATTCAGTCTACACTGTAGTTTCCAGAGAACAAGTACAAACCCCTAAAACCTGTATTATTCTTCACTAAATCAGTGTTGAGCACACAATATTTAACACTATAAATACATATTCAGCTTTTTCTGATGTATTCTACAAGCAAGAGTTCATACCAGATCATAGGAAATAAGATATATTTAAGAAAGGAGCAGGATATATTGGATGGAAGTATATGCAGTTGTCTTTAAGTAGGAAGGACAACCTGTAGTACACAAGAACTCACAAGTCCATACAAAATACCAACATGGAAATGCTATAATCTACGATACTGACTGCAAAATCAATATGCAAGCACAGTTTGTTTACAGTCTTTGAAAAACTGTAGAAAAAGGAATGGAAGGGAATGATACAAAAATTCCAGCAGACTACACTATTTATGTACAAAGCAATATACAGGCACGAGACAATCCAGGTTGTGTGATGCTGCCTACAGCAGCTTCCCTTCGTGCAATGGTGTGTGCCACAGAGCATCATCAAAAACAGTAGCAAGACTCCTGAATGTTGAGTAGAAGACTAGAAGGGCTGGAAGCTCTAGCACTGATCAGCATTGATCCTGCTCCTCTGCAGCAGGATGGAGTTAGGAATTAAGGGGATCAAAAGTTGGGTAAAGTGAGACCTCACAAGTCTTCTCGCCTCCCCAGATCTTGCATTAGGGTTAGTTATTTCCATCCTGGGCTAGTAGAGACCTACTCAGTGGCTCAGTCATGTGCTCAAGGCTTTTCCAGCATTTGGAACCTGTTTTTTTGTAAGACTTCTAGTTGCAGCTGCACAACCTCGTTATCTGTTAGATTTGTATCAACCCATTAGTGGGGAGTCACTGGGTTTCCCCTGAGCAGGGGAAGATGTCTCTGGGATGGTGGGCACCTGCGAGGGACAGCTCCTCAGAACCTTGTGCCAGGGAGGCCACTCAAAACAGAAGTAAAAGAATTACCAGCACCTGGGCATCAGCAGCAGTTTGACTCATACTTAGCAGCAGATTTCCATTGAACATAAAGTATGACCAGGAGGAAAAACTGAGGGAGGCACCCACTGTAGATCCTGTCTGCACCAGGCACTGCTGCTGGGGCTTCTCCACGAGTCCTGCCTCAAGTCTGTGTGTTGTCTGCAGGGAGACACAGCCTTGGTGCCCATGGGAAGAGAGACTGGTGACTTTGGAAGGAATCAGCACTAAATACACTCTTTCAGGAAAATCATGAACAGGAACACAACATTCTCCAAAAAAATCTTCTACAGCTTGACTGCCTTCTTTGACACTTCACTACTGTAAATCCTGTGTTCTTTTTAGTGCTTGAAACTACACTCTCTATATCATTCCTTAGACAAAGGAAATGGGGTAAATATTTTCCCTTCAAAGTCACCAATATTATTAGAGAGAAGAAAATAACTCATCTTTCCAAGAATGCTTTCTGCTGGAAACAGGAGCTTCTACATAATCTTATATGGTGAATTGTAGCTGAGGTGAACTGTCCCAATGGACTATACACCTATCATAATAGCTAATATGAAAAATATCTTAATTGTGGCCTTTAAAGTCACAGCAATAAAATCAAGATAGTCTTCAGGCTCATAACAGAATAATATTACAGTACATTTTTATAAAGTGCCCTTATTTATCCTTCTGTAAATTAATTCAAATGCAGCAATAAAAAGAGCTGAATGTAAATTAAAGAGATGAGAAACAGTTATATCTTTACATCTCCACAAAAGGATTCTTCTGAGCCCAGTACTAAAGCTCAGAGCCTTTTTAAAGATAAAAAGAGAAGCGAATATTAGAGGGGAGGTTTAATATTGCCTATAGTTATGGGGATTTGTGCAACTGCTGCTGTGTTGCTACAACAAGGCTGCAATAACACAAGTGAAGGCAAGGAAGCAAAGAAAATCCAGGCAAGTCACCAGAATAAATTTATTCACATGCTGATGCTTCAGCTTCTCAGATTAACAGTCTACTCTTCTGCATGACAAAAAACTAGTGACCCTGTGAGTGATGAAAAACAAATCAGAAATCTATATTACTCCTACTTTTAAAAGTGGCATAAAGTCTAGAATTTCATGAGCTGTGAGAAAGAAATGGAGATCAGCTATATCTCAGAGAAAACATGGGAAAATCTGTGATGAGAGTGATCCTTATTTTTGTGCTGAGTTTAATTTCAGTGCTGGACTTGTAGCACTGAAACAAAATAAAAGAAGTATCTTGGCAGAAATCTTTTGGATGTGAGAATCAACTTCCTTATTAATAGCAGACAAAGACTATTCCCTAGGATGAGATTGTGAAATGTCTCATAACTTAAGAGAGACAGGAAAGGACTTGACTTTTCCTGGAACATCGTGACTCCCACAGATTTCAGTGGGGCTTCCATGTAGTCAAAGCATTGCAGGCACAGTTTTTACTACTGCAAACAGTTTTTCAAAGACCTACTGAGTTTCTCACCAATTCAAATGGAAAGAGCACACCTTGTAATAGGGACCAGGTGGCTTGTGCCCTACCTATTGGAAGAATCGTTGTGTGTAAGACCCACACACATTTCCTAAGAGGTGGTGCAGAAATAATAAAGAAATAATTTTAGTGGCAAAGTGCTCCACCTTTCCTGCAGTCCTAACATAGAGAGTGCTTTAGTTTCAGTGAACAGATACTATGAGAATGCTGACCCAGCATCAGCAGCAAATGCATAAAGTAAATGCATAAGCATGTATGTCATTTAGTATGCAATGAACTGAGTCTTTGCCTGGTCTAGACTTCTCCATGTGCCAATGTGCTGCCAGCAATCCAAAGGCCAAAGGATATCACAGACAAAGGTGGGGGGACCTGACAGAGCAGCAAATGAAGAAAATAGTGTTAATATGAACTACACAGAAACCAAATGATTTTTCACTGAGCTTTTTCTTTAACCTTGCCACCCCAGCATTGTGAGCAAATTAAAAAAAAAAAAAAAAATTGCCACCTGCAAATTAATGCATTGAGGCTCCTTGTGAAAGTAAAAGGAGGCTGGCCAGAAACCAGCACTGCCTGCTGAAACGTGAACCTTGGATTAGCTGAAGTGGACAGTCCCTGGGTTATTTTCTGTTTATTTAGTTAAGTAGCAACCCAGACTCGTGGAATGAGCAAATCGAGAAATGAAAGCCAAGAGTGAGTTACATTTTCCCACAGAAATGGAAAGCTTTTTGATGATTTAATACAGTGCTGCACTGGAGTAACACTATATTAAATATTCAGTCAGGCTACAAGCAGAGGAATAGACAAAACCCAACATTTCTCCTTCTCCCACATCCACATTTAAATAGAGAAATACCATCATAACTATATTTTAAAAAATCCCTGAGTTACCGTATCTACAGAATTACCACTTTAAAATCACAGTCTGCTATTCTAATCCTATCAAAAGATCCAAATTTATTCTCCCATTTGTGGGTGGGGTTTCTCTAGCACTGCATTCCTTCCTTCCCCAGTCTCTATCCAAAGAAGCACTCTTCAAAGGACATTACATCCCAAGTGAATAACTGTAAGCATATTCTAAGTGTTTCTCAATATGTAATTTTGTGGAGCTGCCTAGTCATGTGTTGCTGACATTCCTGTTTGTTTCCAACTGCTAAACAGTTTCAAATGACAGCTAAAAGTATATGGACCAGTTTGCTAAAGCTACTTTCAATGCAAGCAATCAGTGTGGCTACTCCTAAGAAACTGCTGTGGTGAAGAGGACTAAAAATCATCTATTAATGGGTGAGCTGTGCCATGAAACAGCCCAAGAATGCTGGATAAAAATGCTGTGTGTTATTCTTGGATATAACTACCACTCGAGTGGCAGGAAATTTCACCTGATGAGAGCCAGCACCTCACCTCAGAGCAGGGAACATTTTACAGTACCTACACACCATCCCAGGCACATTGCTGGCACATAACCCAGTGAATGCTACTTGGGAAGCAACAGCTAGACAGAGGTTAACTCTGGAAATGCTAATAGCAATGACTGAAGAAAAGAGAATATAACCTGCCTGCCACTTCTCTAAATAACCTGCAATTCCATCCTTCAAAAAAAAAAAAAAAAAAAAAAATTAAATCCTCAAGATCCTTCAGGAGGCCTTTGGAAAAGGCCTCCCCCTCTAATACATATAAGAGGCCTACAGAATTCACAGTGGTTCAATATTGGTTAAATTACATAGGCCATTTTACTTAGGATTTGCTTGGCCATGGCATTCAAGTGATGACAAAAATACAGTGGTAAGAAAAATATTCCATGATAAATGCTTAAATGAGGGATACTCTGACAATGGACTTGATCTTGCACATCATTAATCATGCAAGTAGCCTTAGCTGGCTTAGGTCCGTGTGCAGTTTCAGAGATACTTATATGACTGCAGATGAACAAAAGCAGATTATATTTTTACTTTAATAGCCTCTACAGAGCCAAATAACACTCTAGAGTTAAATATATTACCCCCATTTAAACCCATGACAGGTCTGAGGACAGACACTGAATTGCCTATTTCCATAAATGTTTGAACTCTGTTTCTTGCCATTTTTAAATTCGCCATATGCTCATATTCTGAATCATTCTGAAAACTTCTGAGAGTTCCCCCCAAAATTGCACAAAGCCTGTTCTGCAAATAGAACCTTCCAAGGCCACCTGGCTCAGCTTTGCTATGGAACATTGCTAACAGTATAATAGTGTTCACCAGTATCTTAAAATTGCTAAGTCTTTACAAGCACCTTTAAAAAAATTTCACAAGGTGTTTACTCTCTCTACAATTTCTTCTGGAAAATTGAGTCAGATATAGTATGTTGACCAAACACTGTCTTATCAATTCAGATGCTATGTGCTCAAAGAAACATTTCTCTGACATTAGGGAGTTATATACTTATTTCTCTGCAAAAGAGACAGAGATGTATATTCAACATACTGACCTAAATCCTGAAATTCTGGTTTCATTTCCATTCAGTCCTAACCCTGGACAAATTCTCTTAACCTTATATGGAATTTGGTTTAGCAATGAATTCAGGATTTAGCCACTGTCTGAAACATGACATCCTTGAAAGACGGCTTTCACTTCACAGCAAATGCTACTGATGATCACATTCAAAAATTCTGTAAGAGAAATGGATTCAGAACTTGTTTGCAGCTTATTATCAAGTACCCAATCATGACATCCATAATCAATCTTAGTGGTACCTTACTTCAGTATCCCATCCAGGTGAGAAACCCTCTGACATCAGTGGAGCAGGGTGAATAGTAAGGTACTACCTATTTCGATTAGAAATGGCATAACTGAGTCCATGGTTTTCTGTATTTTGCACACCAGCCATAGATTTAGTGAAGGAACTACCACCCCTGTAATTATAGTGCCTTGTACTGGATGGTGTACTGTGGTCACAAAGCAGCACAGCCCCAGCATGAAATAAAGGCTGCACCTGCTCTGGGACATCTGATAAAAACACACCGCGTGCACATACAAATCTGAGGTCTCCTCTCAATGCTAAGTTTTAGTTGTACTGATCTAACAAAATGCCTGGGATAATTTATTGACTTGTATGCATTAATCCTGCCCCCAGATCTAAGCTCAGTTTAAAGTACAACTAGGCACAAAAGTACAGTGCTTGTTATTATCAAAACAAATAGAAATCTTTATGGATGTTTTCAAAAGGTATTTTAGCCATACAGTGATAAACAGAGGGGTATGCCACAAGAGTCACCAAAACACTTGAAGGCTTACGTGGTGCTGTGTTTCTCTTGTATCTGTGACCCTGAGTCCCTGTAGTGAACTGTACTGGCACTTTGATCTTCCCATTTTGCAGCATTTACATTCTCTGTGTCTTGAATGAAAGGGGAAGTGGGTGAGAGCACATTGCACTGCATGGAGCATTCTCCAGGTGCATCATCCAAACAGCATCACGGGGGAGACAGATGGCTATGGATCATTGCTTGGCAAAGACACTACAATGACTTGATGAGATCTTTGCTAAGTTTCAGTTACAAAATTAAGCAGAAACTGTAGATGTTAAATGGGGGAAGAGAGAAATCTTCTTAAATCATGGTATCTTCTGCCACAAGATAGCTTCAGGACTTATTAAGGATGTAGCTAAGAATCTCTTCACTTAGTTTTCCCGTTTCCAAGGCTCTTCTTCAACAACATTGAAGTCTGCAGATTTGCCATTGGTTGCCAGTGTTACCTGCAAGTAATTATCATCAACAAGCAACTTAAAGGCCAAGGCACTTTGACAAGAAAAGTAGTGAGTTTTTTATGGAAGATTATGATATTTACAGGAATTATATACACTGTCACTTATTATATAAGTAAAATGCATTTATTCAGAATTCACAGCACTCCCAAATAGTGAGATTCCTGTTCATTTATTTATTATAATGACTAGAAAACATCAATAGTAGAAAAATGTTCCCCATTTTCTTAAACTTCACTGCAGGCTTTATATTTTTTTAAATAAATATGTCAGATTCTATCTCTTTCTATCTCTTGTAGATTTCTCTGGGTTATTTAAAAAACAGAGGGTTTTTTTAAATGTAGGAAATTGCTTTTTTTTTTTCAGTGGAAGTCTTTAGCAAAGTTGCATACCTGATGCAACAACATGAAAAATATGCAAGGCCAAAATAATCACAGATGTGCATCTAAAGAAATGGATGAAAAGACATGTGAAAGTATTGTTCATTGTACCACTATAACAGCGTAGTGAAAGATTTTGACTATAGTCCAATTAAAAATTCACAGTAATGCTAAACTGGTCTCAAATAATGCACAGCAAATCCTCACTCTTTCCTGCAAAGATACATGCTGGAATTTTTCAGGTTTTAAGAATAATAGAAGATCTACAGAGACCTTCCAACTCACAGTGAACACTGGACAATATGTTCCATTCCAGAGATCAGTATAAATGAACCTGTGCTTCAAGAAAGATATCTCCAGCCAAATGACTTCAAAATATCAAAAAGGTAAAATGTCAATTTAACTTTACAAAAGTGATGTAGATCTTGATAATGTGAGAAAAACTTTCATTTGATGGCTTACTTTTTCCTAACTTACCTTGTAAGTTAATATCTTCAGCTTCAAATGAAAACTTAAAGACAGAGCTGAAATTCCCCATGCTGGATAAACAGGATGCATGGAAGCATTGGGACATGGAAATATGACAAAATGCACTGATTTTTGAAACAAAGTCAAGCTTTTTCTTAGATAATCAGAAGGGGAAAACATGCAAATACAGGAACGAACAGCTTATTCAGAAATGAAAATCACAGAGAGTAATGTGAAATATGATAAAAAAAATACAAAAATACCATGCAATAACAACCACTCTAACCCCATACAAAGGTAAACTACTTATTAATTATGTACATTGACCATGCAAAATTATAAACTACTAGTGTTATACATGGAATATATTACAGAAAGTAAATAGAAAGGGCATGCTAGAAGATTAGCTTTTCCATATCCTGACCAGAGTTGCAGTAAGCTTTTCAACCCACCAGCACATTGGACAGGATGAAGAGATAGCTTTTCAAATTTAACAGCTGGCTGTTTCAGAGCCCCACATTCTACTCTCTGCTGCCTTTGCAAGTCTAACACTTGGGAGTTGTAGACCCCTTCAACATGATCCAAATGCTTTGCAAGTGCCAGCATATATTCATAGCTCATCAGTTAGGTCACAACAACACATCCTTTTGGCAGCTTGCAGACAGACAAGAGGAGTGACCTGCTCAAAGTCAGTCTTATGCTCAATCCAGTAAAGCCTGGCTCTTTTCATGAGCTTAAAAATGCAAACCGAGACTGTAAGCAGAACAAACTTAAAACAATTAAAAAGAACAAATATTGCTGGCTCATAAATCACTGGTCCCAAGCTTGAATTCAAGGGTGTGCTCAGGATGACATACAGCACCATTAATCCATGGTTTTGAGGCAAGCTGTTGCCTCAGTTGAGGAAAATGACATGAGAAACTGAAGGAGAAAAGAAAGTGCAGCAAGTATTGACTGAATCCCCAGGCTACTACTTTTTAACTTGACTTGAAGCTCTCTGCAAATCTGAGAAACCGAGAGCAGATTAAATTATCAGTATTCAGTTCCATAAACATAATCTTAAACCCAGCATTGGCTATTTCACTTAAAAACAGTTTTCAAAATATTCCAAATAAGTTATCCAAAAAAGTGTGTGTGCACATGCTTCCTTTCTAGACTGTTTCTTTTTTTCTTCAAATTTAATCTCTTGTGTCCTTGCCTTTTTGCGAAATATAAATTAATTATAATTTTCAAGTTTGTGTAAGTGTGTGTTTTCCTTGCATTTCAGATTTTTTTTTAAATTTTTCAAATGGAAGAAGTGTGGGTCTGAATAAAAGGGAAGAGCCATAGAAAAAAAAAAAAAAAAAAAGTATGATTTTTAAAAAAGTCACTTCATTAAAACATTGGAAAATTCCAGGAAAAACTGAAGATAAGATGCTGCTTTTTTTTTTTTTTTTCCTGAATTCAGTATTACTTTTTCCCATGAAAATTCAGGTTTGGCCTGCATTCTCAGTAAGTAAGCATTAGGAAAAAAAATAATTCTAAAGAACATTTCCAGCCAGGCTAAAGACAAGGAAAATGATTATATTTTGTATAGGATTGTATTTCCAGTATAAATGGTGATCTGCTAATGGAATTAGTGCAGTCATTTGCAGCTAGATAGTGGCTCAGTTGTGGCAATTGGAAGAATCAATAGAATCTGTTTGGATAAATGGCTAAGGTAGGCTGATTGGCAAACCCACTGTCTCAAAGACAGTGTACAGCATCAGACTGGAGCATTAATAAAATGCAGGGGAAAAGGACTATGAAATTAGAAGTTCCACCTTGTTTTACTTTCTTTTCTCCTCCTTTTCAGAAGCTCTCTCTGGATTTTAAACTGCCCCATCCCAGCAGTGGGTTCTCAGTGAACTTTTAACCACTAACCTCCCAAACTTGGCATTCAGCTGGCAGGATTGCTCAAGCTCACTTCACTCTGATCAAGATGCCATTGTTAGTATTAGTACTGCATGTTAGTTACAGCAAGGGTTACAGAGGGAAGAGAGTGTTTGTGCCTTAGTGCCTGGGGAAGGAACGCTGGCAGAAGAGAAGCAGAAGCGTGCTGTGAGTGCAGGAGCATTCTCATGCTAAAGCGCATTCCACATGTCGACCTCTGAACAGCATATCATGAAGGCAGTCAGCAAGTGACAACACCTGCATCTGAATTGCAGCCATCCTTCATTTGGGCTGGCAATTAAGTTCTCTGTTGCCACAGAAAATTAAGTAAATGTCCACAGAAGGTGATGCCATATTCTCTGTGTCTTGGCATATTCCATAATACGCTGCATCTTGCCTTTTGATATGTAAACAAAGTACATGATTTTTTCCCATCAAATGACAAGTTTTAAGAAGAGTGCAAAAAACCATCTTTTGAACTGCTCAAACACATTCAAAATGTCTGGGGTTCATGGACATTGTTGTCACATTGTTATTTGCAGAACGATTTGAAAAATACATGCAGGTTAAAAAATAAGGTAAAATAAAGCATGCAGTGCTATATACATGTCTCAATATCCATAAATGTGAAAGGTACCTTGCACTCATCTACCATGACTGAGTTGTGAGCTGCAAAAACACATTGGTTTGAGTTGTTTTCCCTATGATTTTTCATGTCGTCATAGATTGACTGAGTCTTGGTCATTTCAATGTCTTCATGCCCTTTATGGTGGGAATCAATGGTGTCAAGTTCTGCCTTGGAAAGGTGGTAGACAATGCCAGCACCAAAAGAGTCCCCCACTACATTGACTGACGTTCTCATCCGGTCCCTACAAAAGAAGGAAAAGCAGAGGCTGAATGGCATGAGAGGAAGAAAAAGCAGCCCTGTTTATGGTACAGTTACTGCATTTGTTCCAGGAAGCTTAAGGTATCTTTTAAACAGAGATGGGAGCTTTCAAGGGAAATGGGAGAAGTTTGTTTTCCCAAGGGACTTGCTCAAACAGGGATGATGCTCAAACTCCCATGTCCCAGATGCTCGTTCTCATGGAGTTTGGCAAAGAATGTATGCTAGATCACAGCCAAACTGAAGAGCTGTGCTTGACTGAGAGCCCCCAGTGCCTGCTTCTGGAGCTGGAGGTTTCAATATCAGGGTGCCAGGCCCACACCCCTGCCCTTCATTTAATTATCATTTAATTATCATTTAATAATTTATTTATCAGAGCACTGAACTTAATGCAGCCAGAGAAAAGGATTTTGGTTCTGATGAGCAGCTCTCATTCCTAGTTTGAATTAACAAAAGGCCTCTCCCTTTACTCTTAGTGAGCAAACTATGGAGAACAAAAATGCCTGAAATATCTCCATAATGCTTAGGCTATTGAAGCTCCTCTCCTGGCACCATCTTTACAGATGGCCATCTGTTGGTGTGGCAGCATGCCTGCTCACACTACGTGTGCCAGAGCTTGGCATATGAGCAGCCCAAATATAGGTCATGGCCTACAAAATTATGAGCCTGTGACAGCATTTCCCCAACGAGTGCCCCTTGTTGTAGGAGGGTGCCAACCAAGGCTAACATGCTTCATTACAAAGAAATATGTTTGTTGGCACTTTCTGGACAGGATGCCATTAAACAGACATGCCACCTTCCTCCTGTCTTGTCTTTAGTGTGGCTCCATCTGTCAACAGTGAAGTCACGGTTGCAGATTTTCCCTGACTTCAGAATTCTGCCCCAAACCTGACCAAAATTCTGCAAAAATAGGAGCTGGCTCATGCTATCTTTCCTGCTGCAGCACACATGTTAAAATCATTTACAATCTCATCTGCCTCTTCATATCTGCACTAAACATAAAACTCCTAAAAACCTTCTGACCAAGAGGGCTGCAAATTAAACCGACTGAAAGCATCTGAGTCTAGCTCTGCCAAATAGGTCAGAGAAGTGATTACACTGATTAATTCTCAGAAGAATATTCATGAAGATTCATTTACACAAAATGGCCAGGTTCAACAGTGTGGACATTTGCCAAGTGACAAACGCTAGCATGTAAGACCTCATTTCCCAAGACAGTGATTAATTTCAAAACAACCTTTCTAGTATTTCTAGTACTAGATTTGTGTGACATCTCCTTTTTCTGTAGAACACTGAGAAGAAAACATCTAAATAAATAAAATCTCAACTGATAAACATTCATTATTCATGCTCATTCATGACCATATAAACTTTTGAGCCCATTTTAACATCTTTGCTCTACACATTGGTAAATCTGCCTTTCTCAGCTGTGGAATTATAGTCCCATTCAAGTTTCTCCTCTCCCTCTCAACATTATCATATTTACAGACTTTGTGGAGTAATATTTTGCTGAAGCAGTTAATTTTCTTTTCTTTTTTTTTGGCTTCAAAAGAATACCCAGAAGGGAAAAAAACCTCCACAATAACTCCCCCTAGAAACAAACCAACAACCTATTGGAGGAAAACGTCCTTCCAGTTTTGCTTCATACAAATTAAATGCTTTATACAGTTCTCATTCAATGCCTGTGAAGACTATTTTAAACCTGGTCAGAGTGGTAGACTAGGAAAATAAGACTTTCTGGTGTGATTTTTAATTAAGACCATTAAATACATTGAACCTGGCAATACAACTCTACAAAAAGAACACCTACTTATTTTTTTTTTGCATGAATGGTATTAAATTTTGAAAGGATTCACTGATGCCAGATGACAGAGGGATAGTATAGGATGCCAAAAAAACAAGGTGGAGAGAATACATAAATAAAAATGAATTGAGGCAGAATTTAAATTCTTGAAAGTGTCATTTGAGGAGATGCTCCAGCTCATGCACATGTAGCACTAGCTGAGAGATTCAGCAATACAAACTGCACACTCATGCACAATGTGTTACACTGCGCCATTCGAAGGAAAATGGGAAGTGCCTTACAACAAAACCAGCAAAGTCTCAACAGCAAAGTGCCACTGACCTCTTTTGGGGCAAAGAACACCCTGTGAAGAACAAAGACAATTGTACTTACTCTTTTGTTAAAACCAACCAATCAATTAATTTCAGGCACGTGGGATGGATGTAAACAAAACAAATACAGGAAAGTTGCAGTCTAGACCCTGTTCATAACATTCAGACTTCAATGGGGTCTGAATATTCTGAATCTAGATGTAAGCCAAGGCTTAGATCAGAGTCAGAATATTCAGACCCAGAGTCAGAACTGAAGCAAACTTTTTCTGATTTACTGAATGAAGGTTTAAGTACCGGATCAGCTGCCCAAGCTCATTTTCCCTAATTCCTCTCTCTTTGCTGCAAAATGCCACTAATCTGCTACCACTGATACTTGCTAAGCTTGTCAGCTCACATCTGGAGAGTACCCAGTTTGTGGCTCAAGCAAAATAAGCTCATTTTATTCCATCTGTTGGCATATAATTACTGTCCTATTAAATGCCACTGCTGTGTTGTGCTTGGTTTTAAACTGCAACAGAGACTGTAAGAGCTGTGAAATCCTGGGAAATTTGCCTGGTTGAAAGAGTTTACACTGGGCATCTGTGCATGGGAGGTAGAAAGATTGAACAATCCAACAGATAGTGGAGAGTCTTGAGAAAAAAATGGTATGGAAATCTTTCAGCTCCAGGTTGAAGGAAAGAGTGCCAAGTTTAAGGATTTGATATAAAGTGATCTTTGTGTTACCCAATGACCAAATAATGCAAAACTGGTTTTGGTAAGAGATGGTGGTAGTACTGTAAAATCAGCTGATGTTCTGATATTTGCTTTTACCAAAAGTAATGAAAAACTCATAGAGTAGAATATTTTTTTAAAACCTTTTTTATCTGAAATTGGAATGCTATTGAAGGGTTGCTCCAAGTACTTCTATATGGCTGATTGCATTTACTCATGGGTTTCAGAAGAGTGGAATTAGGTCTTAAATACTTTACTTTCTCTTCTACATTCTGTCAGAAATACTGCTGTAACATTATTCAATGTTTGTAAGTAAAGAAAATGTGTTTTTATGACATTTCATTTCAGATATTCTTTAAGTCTGGTTTGTGTGTGCAAAAGCTTGCTCAGAAGTTGACCTGAGTGCCTTTTCTTAACATAGCAATATCAGCAGCATCATTTTTCATAGTTCATTTCATCACTGTGGCTGCCACAACACAGCCACTAGAAGATGGAAAATGAAGCTACTAGTTGTTGAACACAGAATAATAAGTACAGTGGCATGACACAGAGCTTTTCACCTCTTCTTTTCTCTCTTTTCCTTTTATCTTTCAGTTCTGGATCACGCTGCACTGGCACTGCTGATCAGTAGGCCATGAGCATCCAAACCCAACCATTGGGGCTGAAAGTTCTCTCACCTTCCATTTATTTTGGAAAAACATCTTGAAATATTTCTTTCAGAATTCCTATCCTTCCTCTTCCTACATTCACCATGGCCACAGCTCCACAGTACAGAAGTTTTTATTTCTTAAGCAAGGTTGGATTAGCCAGTGGGGGCAATGCTGCTGAAATGCAACACCCACTAGTGGATCAGAATTGCTGATAAACTTACAGCTCTGAGGTTTGCTAGTGTAGGCAGAGCTTCTCAGTCCACAGGAACATTGTAAAAATACATTTCCCTAAAAAAGCCAAACAAACCACAGGCTTCTTTTGCACATCCTCTCAGCAGCTGCAGAAACCTGCCTATTTGCCTAACTTGGAAAGCTAAGAAAAACAGATATTTTAAATTCATTTTTATGTATTTTTTCTCTCCTCCTTCCAGCTGCAGATTCCTATACCACTTCCCTGTCTTCAACTATGACATCACAAATACAATAAACCCACTGAATATCACATCCTTCCCTATGTCTGCTGTATCTTCTCATTTCACCATTCTGTATCATGATATCATGAAATTCAGTTATATATAAATAAGAAGTCAAGTTTTCCCTTTGCCTCCCAAGCTGTAAATTCCTCTTTTTCTCTTCCCTGAAGCAGAAATCAGAGCTGCTTAGCAGAACTCTTAGTGACAGATAGACCATGCCAGTAGACCTAAAACATGTCAGAGGATTAAGTTCTTGGATTCTTCTTGATAAGCCAAAAGATAATCACAGAAAATTGAACTTCTATTTTATCTGCACATATATATTCTCAACTCTGCTATTTTTTCTTGCACAATTTTAGTTGTGTATCTGGAACTGAAATCTACCAGAGGCGGGCAGCTGAGGCTGCTAGTGTAGGAGAAAACACACAAATGGTACAGTTATATATATGTTTCCCTTTCTGGGCACCACAGCTGGAACAACAAAAACAAATTTCTTTACTACTTAAAAGGCTATCAGGGAGAGCTGGCAGTTGACCAGAATATATCAGAACATGCTGTGCTGCAGCAGTACAGGACAGTACTGAAGTGTCTCTAGAGTCCAGCATAACTTAAGGGCTACTGGGTCTCTTTCAGGTCTGCACAGATGACAGAAAGATAACCCAGCTGTCAAATGACAGCAAGAGAAAGGATGTGGTCTGGCATACACTCTGTATTTACAGCTTCTGTATTCAAGTGTTGAAGACCAATAGCCTCAGAAAACAATATGTGGGTTAGCTGTTTCTTGCTGGAGGACCTGCAATGGCATCAGAGGACTTTGATCACAAGTTCTTGGAAATGAAAGCCATTCTTTATAGTTCAAATGGTCTGTCAGTAAAATGAAACTAGGAAATTACCTTTTCTATTTCAGTTTTCATTCTTATTTGTCTTTGGTCTTTGTTCTGCCCTGGAACAAGCTCTTTTAAAAGGTGTTTTACTTTCTTATATACAAAAAGAAATCGACCTTCCCCCCTTCAAGTATAAAACATTTGCTACTACAAATGCCCAAATCACTCTATAACTTGCTGGTAACCTCCTGATAAGAACTTGCATTTTCAGCGTTCATCCTTCGTTATGGACCAGAACTATAATAAACTGAAATATGAAAGGAAAGATTAGAAAAATGCTCTTGAATGATGGAAAGGCATCATTAGGAAGAAGATAATATAGAAGTGTGAGCTCACAAGTGTGCCAAGAAGACCCTTGGCTCATGGAAACTGACTTCAGTAGCTCTGTAGCAGTTTGAGAAGCTGCTTTGCTTTGAATAGCCCATTTCCTCCTTTTATTTATCTGGAGAGACTTACAGTTCTGTAAGAGCAGTGGCTGCAAAGCACTGTGGACAAGCATTACTTCACCACCTCTCCTGCACCAAGCAGCAGAGTCAGCACAACTTACAAAAGCCAGTCAACAGCAACAAGCAAGCTGATGTCCTGGGTAGGGAGACCCACTGCAGTCAGGATCAGCAGCATAGTGACAAGTCCTGCACTGGGAATGCTGGCAGCTCCAACACTTGCAAGGGTGGCAGTCAAACTGCAAAAACAAAAATCAAATGGGAGTAGCAGGAAGAGAACACACACTTTACCTGCATATTTGTGTGACCATTAGGAAAGTCATATTTTTAATGTGTTCTTCCCATAAAACACAACTATATGATAAATCAAGGTAAGCTCAGGTCATATTTTTCACTTTTGTGTTTCTCTAGAAATATTTATTAGGGGAGGCCAGATCTATGGGGTTTGTTCTAAGAGTTGAAAGAGGGTTGTCTGTAAGCTAATTATGCCATTCAAGTCTGTGTCGTGTGTTTTCTAAACTTAACAAACTCATGCAGGGTTTTGAATTCTGAACATCCAGACATGCCAAAGTTTGGTGACTGCAGGTTGAATTTTCAGGGTGATTAATTTCTGTTTATTTATGTTACCTGAAGACTGAATTGTGAGTTAAAGGCTGAGAGAAAGCAGTTATTATTAAATACAGAAGAATAAGTCTGGTATCCAAAACTTGCAAAATACAAGCCAGTGGTGTACCAAGCCTGGACACAAATCACCCTAGATGAAAAAGCAAAATTGATCTGATTGTTTCATAAATCCAAACCTGTGGGGGTTTTTTGCCTCTTATATTTTCATGAAGATCAGTAGAGTCTGAGCTTCAAATGTTTAAAAATACAACAAGACTATAACAAATATCAACATCATTAGGCAGTCATATAAAGAATGGAAAATTTTGTTAGAGGGCAAGCCAAGGGGAGAAAAACAGGGAAGAGAAGGAGGAGAAGGAGAAGCAGAGGGAGAGGAACAGGGTAAATAAAAAGGAAAGCAGGTGAGAGGGACAAATTTGATTTTTATTTATGTCTCAACATACGCTATACATGAGGTGAAAAACTACTATAGGGACTGTACACATGCTGAAAGCCCCAACACATGCCAGGTTTTAGGGAGACAGATAATGGAGGGATGCTGTTTCTCTGGGGAGACTTCATCTGGCAGCCAGTCAGGGCAGAGAAAAGTTCCACAACTGGGCTGCCCCAGAAAAAAATGCCCAGGAAATCGGGCTGTGGGTGAAGCCTTAGCCCATAAAAGCAGTGAACTGTGCCACAGCAGGTGCCATTTTCTTTGGGTTTCTTGGGGGGACTGGGGCTCACCCCACCATTCATACCCAAGAAATCTGAAAGTGCTTCCAATGCAGAAGTAGGGGAGAACAGACCCCACAGGAAATGCTTGCCCATTAGCCCCAGAACTCATCTGTGAGGATGTTAGGCTGATTTAGAGCTGTCAGATGCTGTCTGGCTGGGTCTGACCCAGGCTGCAGTGTATTTGTCAGGTGTCTGGGTTAGAGTGCAGCCTGGCTCACTAAACACCCAGAGAGGTCCAGCAGCTGTGCAGGCAGGATGCTCTGCTCTGCTGTCAGGCTTTGCAAGTGGTGCCAGATCCTCAGGCACTTCCAGCCTAAACTGGTAAGGGATTCCTTCCAAGCTCTGTGAGGAAATGTTCCTGCCCACCTTCCCACAGCAGTGCTTACAGAGCTGGAGGGGAATGAAGCTAGCACAGTTCAGACTTAAACAGAGCCTGTCTTGGCTACCAAGATCACCCTTTCCCAAAGAATACAGAAAATCAGACAAATTAAATGACCAATATGATGTAACTAAGGCTGGTGAAAGGCTAAGTCTTTCTTAAGGTTATGTCTGGGTCATTTGAATATTCTCAGTATCACAAAGTGCATATACCAGACAAAACCTAATAGCCTTTCCTTCATTTGTATTATCATCTCAAGAAAGAGTTCTTGTCATATTGCTGTAGCAAAAATGCTTGAAGAGGAAAAACAGTGGTTTTACAAGTTGACCAAAGTTCTCCTGCTTTGTAAATGTCAGTCACAAAGCTGGATGTACCAGCCTTGAAATGGTGAGATCAGGAAATTGGTCAATCTCTCAGAGGAAGAGGAGTAACTCAGGCTCAAGCCTACCAAATCTCCTGGACAACAGCAACTCCTGATTTGAATTTCTCTGGTCTCAATTTAGTTTAATATGTGGGCATCTCTGAAATAACTGGTTTCAGTTTTAGGAACAAATATGGATCATGCAGGTCTAGCATCTGCCTTCATTAGAAGCAGCCCTGAAAACATTTTACAAACTTGGCTTTACTATTTCAGGAGTCAGGGCAGGAAGCAAACAAATGGAAAATGTGGAACTAGTATAGATGGACAAGAAACATAGAATTAGCCCTTTGCAGGAGTTTCTTTGGAGTTAAATAGGTTTAATAAAAGAAAAGTGTGTAGGTGAAAACGACAGGAAGGAGACAAACTTGGCAGCCTTCACTTGTGGTTTCCATTTTAACTATTCAAAATGCTAGACCTGCTGTCTTCATCAAGTTAAAACTCCCTTACAGTCTTCAATCACTCTTATCCTTTTTTAATGGATACTTTCTTTTGTCCTTAAAGATGCTCAGCTTTCTTCTGGATATGACAATTTGATATGAAAAGACTACAGCTGGGCTAGAGATAAAAGGGCTGGGAGTATCCAGATCATGCCACAGACAATCTCACCCTCAGGATGGGCTATCCTCAGTTAATTATTTTTTTCCTGTTAACCAAAGTCATGGAAAAAATGACAATTTTTTTTGACACATAGAAAGATTTTTTATGTATATTTTTTCTTCTAGTGTATACAAACAGATATATTCCATGAAGTTAATGGCCCATGTGTGAGTTGTAACATACCCCTAAACTGAAAAACAAAAAAAAAAAGCATTTCATTGGACAGAGAATGCTTTATATTACAATTGACACTGTTTTGTGGCCTGGTTTTGGCTGGAGTAGAGTTAATTTCCTTGGCAGTGACTGGTATTGGGCTGTGTTTTGGATCTGTGCTGAACACAGGGTTGACAATACAGAGATGTTTTTGTTATTGCTGAGCAGGGCTCACATAGAGCCAAGGCCTTTTCTGCTTCTTGTACAGCCACAGTGGTGAGGGAGTTGGGGGTGCATGGGAGGAGACACAGCTGGGACAGGTGACCCCGAGTGACCAAAGGGATATTCCACACCACATGATGTCATCAGTGCACAGAGTGGGAGGAAGAGGAGAGAAGGGGGTTTGGAGTGATGTTCTTTGTCTCCCAAGTGATGGCACACGTGGTGGGGCCCTGCTCTCCTGGGGATGGCTGAGCACCTGCCCACCCCTGGGAGGCAGAGGATCAGCTCCTGGGTTTGCTTTGCTTGTGTGTGTGGCTTCTACTTGCCCTATTGAACTGTCTTTATCTCAACCCATGAGTTTTCCAGTTCACCCTTGTGATTCTCTCCCCAGTCCTGCTGGTGAGGGAGGGAGTGAGTGGCTGTGTGGAATCTGCCAGGGGTTAAACCATGACAATTGTCAGGTGAAGAAGTGTAAAACACCATCAGCATGCACTAAGGCTGCAAATGATAGAAAACACATCACCAGAGAACCAGGACCTATATGTAAAACATTAATTTGTATATCATTATAAGAAATCCATGGATTTTATACTGAATCCAACTGAGACAACTCAGCTACTGAGAAGACATCCAACCCAAAGCATTCACATTTTACATTTTGTAGAAACAAAGGACTCTTTTGAACTGACCTCACAGTAACTATCTGGCCTCCATCCAGGTCAATTCCATTCATCTGTGCTATGAAGATGGCAGCCACAGCTTCATAAAGGGCAGTTCCATCCATGTTAATAGTTGCTCCAACAGGAAGAACAAACCTTGTTACACGCTTATCAATGCCGAGATTTTCTTCAAGACACCGGAATGTGACAGGCAATGTTCCAGCACTAGGGAGAGAAAGCAAAAACCATAAAGAAGATATAATTAAAATTAATATAACACATACACATATGGGAGCAAAAATCAGAAATTCTAATACAATTGTTTACATTTTCTACTTCCACTTTCTGCGGTGATTTAAGCCTTTTTTAGACAATTTTTTAATTAGGCCTACATTTAGCTGGAATTGGGACTGAGGCCAAGACATGAACATGACTTAATGTAGGATGAGAGCTTGAGAGTGCCTGGATGAATTTCTCAGACTCATTGCTGAGGTCTTGCACCACAGCATTGCATGTGATGCAACAGACCCAGAGTCTGCTGCAAGAGACTGTCAAACTGCCTCCTTCATGGGGGAGGTACCTAGGCTTTCCCACCTGGCCTGACCTATAGTAATCCATTGGAGTCTTTGTTTTTTGGAGGACCCTCACCACCACGAAGACCTGATGGACAGCATCAATGGGAGGCTGGTGGGATGCACAGAGTGGTGTTAGTTTCTTTAATCTGTCACTGTTTCTGTCTCCCCATCTCAATTCTATTTTTCTTCCCTTCCCTTCCCTTCCCTTCCCTTCCCTTCCCTTCCCTTCCCTTCCCTTCCCTTCCCTTCCCTTCCCTTCCCTTCCCTTCCCTTCCCTTCCCTTCCCTTCCCTTCCCTTCCCTTCCTTCCCTTCCTTCCCTTCCCTTCCCTTCCCTTCCCTTCCCTTCCCTTCCCTTCCCTTCCCTTCCCTTCCCTTCCCTTCCAAATAGAATCCATACTATTGACTTTGGCATATGGTCTTGTTTGCCCCTTAATTCAGGCAGAGGCTTTTCTAACAATTTTAAGAACTGGACTGTAACACTGATAATACAGACCTCTGAGTGTGACACACAGACCTCTGAGTGTAGGGACAAATTTTAAATTTCTTTGATTGTGAATTCACTCTAAATGGAGAAATCTGTATGGCGTTGACTGAAAAAGCCAGACAAAAAAATACAACCCATGTTGTTCCCTGACACTGGAGGACAGAAGAAAGGATATGAAACACAGTAGAAGGATAGGAAAAGATGTAAAAAATGGCTGAAAGAGAACAGCTCTTTGCAAAGACACATAGTGCTTTGCTTTTGTGGGAATATTTCAGGTCATGACATGCACTTGCTCGAAATAAAACCCCTCCATTCAAAAATACTGCTGGAGTGGAAACTCAAACATTTCAATGAACAAAAGCCTTAGGTAAATTGTCATTTATGAAAACTCTTGGTCAGAGCAGATCTCCTATAATCCAACATTGTTTATCACAGAGCCACAGAATTGCTTTTGTTGGAGTGTATCTCTGGAGGTCACCCATCCTGACCACCTTGCTCAGGGCATGGGCAGCTAGGGCAGGTTTCCCACATTTCCCAGGACTGTGCCCAGAGAGATCTCCAGGGATGAAGACTCCACAGCTCCTCTGGGTGACCTGTGCCAGCATTCATGCACTGTGGCAGTAAATCACAGCAAAAAGAGAGTTTTCAGATGGTACTTCTGTGCTTCAGCTTGTGCCCACTGCCTCTCTTCCAGTCACTGGGCACCGCTTGAAATGGGCACCACTTCATCCTCTCAGCATGTCCCATCACATATTGAGGCACATCAGTAAGCTCCCCCAGAGACTCTTGTTCATCAAGGGAGAAGCTGTTCAGCAGAATGGTTTGGGTAGACCCAAAGAGACAGCTGAATTACAGTTCTTTCAAGGCATTCTTCAAATCAAGAATGCTCAGTTTTCTGGTGGTCTGTTTTGAACTAGGGTTTTTTGCTTTCACCTTTTTAATTAAACTGAAATTTTCTTCATAAATAAAACATTTATTGAAGGAAAACACTTTAAAATATGGTATTTAACTGAAAAACATTTTCAGCTCAAGATCTACCGACTACCCCAATGCAAAACACCAATTTTTGATTTTTAAAAATTTAGTACTGACAGCTGTGTTACCTACAGAATTTTCTGAGTCTGTTCTGTGCATTAACAAGTCTAAAACGTTCAGCTTTACACTGAAGTCCAATTATTTTGCCAAAATTGATTCAAATAAAAACTAAGAGGTTTTTTCCTTTCTTTTGTAAAACCTAGCAGCAATATTTTTTTGTTTTTTTCTTTCTTGAATGCATGAGACTGGTCTTAACATGCTCTCAAAATAAATAGAACTACCACTTTTTCCTAGTTGAGGAAATAAGCACAGAAATTAACACAATTTGCACAAGTGATTAGGCAAATGGCAGAAAAGAAAACAAAAAGTAGGTCTCCAAGATGTCTGCAGCCTCTCTAGAAAATCCTGAAGGCAAGTGGTATTTTGATTTATTTAAACATGACTGTATTAAAAATAGTTTTCATTCAATGGCATTAAATGATTTTGCAGTGAAGGTTAGAACAGCAGATGTACCATGTGTAAACAGCAGGTAATAATCTGCTAAAAAGTAAAGCACACTGGTATTTCTCAGGTGTACCTGGAAGCTGTGCCTAGTGCTGTGATCCATGCCTGGAAAATCCCAGCAAGGAATGAAAATGGGCTTTTCCTTGTTATCACAAAGTAGAGCAGAGGCAGGAAGATCCCTCCATGGATGACAAGACCCACAATCACAGTGACCATGTACATGCCAAGTTGTCTAGCAACTACTTCTAAGTCCTTGATTGCAATGATTTTTCCACAGATGAGGCAAGCAATACCCAGCGGGGAATACCTGGAGAAAGAAAACAAGCATAGACAGAACTTGTCTTGGCAGTCAATCATAAAAACTGTGCTGAACAAAATACAGAGGGGAGAAGAGTAGGGAGCTCTCAGGCTCAACACTGAGTTGCACTGAGGTCAAGAACTGATGGAAATTCAAGGGATAGCTTTCAGATCTTTTTTTAAAATGCTGGCCATCTCCAGCAAATTCCCCATCTACTTCATTTTCCATCCTATCAAGTGGAATATGCCTTTCCTGAATAGCTTTCAATCCTGAAATAACATTGTACAAGAATATGATAATGTTACAAAGGCTTGTATCATTATAAAGAATGGTGTAGATTTGTTCTTAAAACGTAGCTGTTCCAACCCATTGTTTATGTGATTTCAGGGGCTTGCATTATTTACTTCAGTTAAACTATTTGTTGAAATGAATTGTTTATATCTCGAAGGCTGAAAATGTTTCCACTATGTTCTTTCAATAATTCAGACGAATGCTTTTTAATTTATGGATTCTTCATTAATTATGTACTTTTGTTACTCAGGGCAGGGTTTTTGCCTCCTCAATAATTAGGACAATACAAAGGAAACTGACTTTCAGAATAGAAGTGCTCCCTGGCTTTTGTTAGATTATCTCATGGTTTCTTGAGCAATGTGCCCAAGGCCTGGAAAGCCTTCAATCACTTCAAATGCAAGGCCAGCTGTTATACCAGTTATCATAAAATGCCACATTTAAATGTACTTGACAAAATACACTTCTTACAGAGAGTTACATGGTGTCAGAGCCAGATGTCTGTTTTGTTTTATGCTTGTGTAGCAATGCCATGCTCCTGAGAGTCTGTAGGTACCATGGGAGTTACAGATGTCTGTGCTGAGCAAGCATAAACCAAACAAAATGTAACTCTCCATAAGGAAGTGCATTTTTCTATATAAACACACACTAAATCCCCCTTGCTTCTGGCCTCAACAAATCTTTAAAATTCTAAACAGAGATGAGCAAAAGGAATTCCCAACATGAATTTCCTTTTTTCATGAGAAGAGAAATAAAAAGCACATCAATAAAAATAAATATTTACACTGAATTTCTTGAAAGTTGAAAGATTTCCTGCTGTTGCAACACTGACTACTAGAGAACATTTATATTGAAGGCAAAGTATTACATCTACCAAATGGTGCCAAGTAAGAGTAAATTCTAGCTCCTGGAGGGTTATGGGAGAATAGTCACCATTTCTCTATTAAGTGGAGATTGAGTAAATATTGAAAGTTTTGTCAATGCAGGTTTTATGCAGTAAGATCAGCTACAGAAAAGCAGAAGCATAACAGGAATGCAAGGCCATTGCTTCAAGTTCTTTTTGTTATTCTGCACACTTCCACACTGTTGCTACTGTCTGCATCACTCTTGCCTAACCATGTCCCTCTGAAACACTGATGGTGCTGATGACTTGTGCTTCAGGCACCCTTCCTTTCCTAGACACTGTGTCCATCGAGCTGCAGACAAGAGAGCAGCCTTGTAACTCAAGGAATCACTCCCAGGGACACCAGGGAATGAGCCATGATACCTATGCTCTGCTGGAGTGGCTATTTCTGCTCTCAAAGACCTAGGGAACACAGTGGTACAATGTCAAACACAGCAGTGCATTTTTAGGTGCTGGAAAACTGGCTTTATGTGAGGTAGCCATGCTTAGCATACAAATAGCTCTGGGGAAGCACTCAAAAGAAACACTTAAAAAAAAAAATAGAGAGAGAGACAGAGTCCCCTCTCAGAAGAGTAAACAAGGGCTCATACTTAATTGGGTAAAGTCACTTCCTTAAAGGCAAGTGAGGCCCCATTAATAAAAATGGGTATATTTAAAAAACAGGGCAGATCTCTTCCAGTGACCCCATTGCAGCAAGGCTGCAAGACACATTGTGCAGAAACCCTCAGTGAAAGGATTACACATTACTGAAAACTACTGGAATTTTATTTGATGGTAAAGTATTTTTACTGAAGAAGTCCATGAATAAAGTGTGTCTACAGGCTTTTTTTTTATAGTTATACCTCCTAGGTAATACCCTGGGATTATGCTAACCTCCCAGGAAGATTGGGATGTTTTTATGTGGGCCATTCTTGCTTGCTTAGGTGTTCTCCTATATAATGAGCTTCCATAGTCAATGTAGCATTTGAAGGCCTTTGCTGGTACATGCATATGTTGTATTTCAGTGCACAAAGAACAGAATCTCTTCAGAAATTATTCAAACTGGGTCCTAAATAATCCTCACCAAATAGAAATAATGCTGCTCTGGTTCTAATATACTTGCCAAGGCTTTAGAAAGTCAACTGTTTAATTACACTGTTTACTAACAAACTGGCATCACTATATTAAGGTTTTAAAAGGGCTTTTTAAAAATGACTTTTTTGTTCTGTGAGTTGGAACTACAAACTTACCACATGATCATGGTTACTAACTTCATTACAATCTCATTCAGGATGTTGAAGAAGTCCACCATCATCTTGGCCTGTTCTCCCATTTTCCCCATAGCAATGCCAAAAGCAATAAAGAATCCTATCAAACCTATTGGGAAAAATTGCAGACAAAAAGAAGGCTTTTAGGAAGTTTTTGCACCTAGTCAATGTCTTGATGCTACCTGCAAATTCAGATTTCACAGAAGCATAGAATCACAGTTGAGGTAACTTTGGAAGGGACCACAGTGGATCATCTGGTCCAACCTCCCTGCTCAGGTAGGGCCATCCTAGAGCACATTGCTCAGGATTTTAGAACTATTGGGTATTACACATGTCTTGGGACTTCTTAATATATACTCATGCTCAACTGCCATGATCAAATCCAGAAAATCTTTGATTCTTCAATGGTTTATTAAATTCCAGTTTCACAGCTCAACTACAGTTTTGTTGGTTTTTTCCCCTGTGTTATTTGAGCATCAAAAAATACATACACAGTAATCTTTTCAGTGCCATTCATCTATTAGAAACCTCATGAGCCCTGGCAAATGGGAAAGGTAACACAGTGCTGCACTGTAACTCTGTTGTTAGAACAGTTGCCAAAAACCAAGAGGAGTTTTCTCAGGCTTTAGAAAAGTGCCTTTAGAGACCAATCAGTCCTGAAGTGCAGGGAAAGGCAAAAGTAGCCCTAGAACTTTTATAGGCCAGGATTATTCCCGTTAAATGAATAAGGTAGATGTGGGAGGAGAAGGTGGGTATTGCACTTAACCACAGAACTCCCAGTAAGCAGATTGATCTCATTGAAAAGGACATCAGTGGATGCAACATTATAGTGTTCAGTATGGGTAACATTTGGCTCCTAAATGTAAATTCTAAGGTGGGAATATCTGGAGTATTGGATTATCAGTGAGAAAAAAAACCTGATGCATCTGTCATGGATTACTTTGGAGCTGTTTATTCAATGCTAGGCTTTTACATCCAGAAATTTTCAGTGTCCAGAGTTGGATTATTAACTGATACTGACAGATGGTTTGAATCTTCAGCCATTCTTTGAGGCTAAATTTTCAGTTCTCATATGAGTCCAGTATTTAACAAATGTGTAAACTCATCTGGGAAATTCCTATGGAAAAAACTTATTGGGACACAAAAACATTCAAGATAAGGGATTATGAGCTGCCAATACCCTGGGAAAAGACAGGCTGTCCCATATCCTCACACTGGGTTCAGCAACCAGATTTTTTTCTTTTTTTTAAATCAAATTTCCTGGATACAAAGTCATTCTTTAGAACCAAGCTATCTTTGTTGAGTCAGTTGAATAGGGAAGTGAAGCATATGTTTGTGTGCTGCAGAGTGGAGACAAATGATGAAAAGCTTTTCAAAGACCAAGTTACTTCCTGGAATTCAGAATCTGCATTAGAAAATGTTAATAGGTAGTTTTGTTCATTAATTCCAAATGAGCTGTTCTGTTAGTCATGAGAGTCAGATTGGTTCCTATTTGCAGGAATTTCCCTGGCTTGTACAGCTTATCCAAACTGGATGGCAATTCCCACAATATTTTCATTTCTTCATTCAAAATCAAACCCACACCAAACCAACCCAAAAAACTTGAGAACATTTGAGAGTCATTGGTCAAAACACCACAGAAAATTCCCCAGCTAAACTGTTTTTTTTTTTCTGTGGGAATTGTATTGAGCCTTCTAGATCTTTTCTTATCCATGACAGAGCCTGCAAAAAACAAGCCCAGCATTGAATGTAATACATCTCTGATGTCAGAACAACTGTTTCATTTTAATGCATAAGCAGAATTCCAGGAGAGAAAATAGCAGGTGATGGTAAACAGCATTGGCAAGGAGCTGCTGCCTCATGCCTGGTGCAAAATGCCAACTTGCAGCTCTGAAAGTGGCTCCTCTGCCCACAGCTGCTGAATGGAACGAGAGCCATGAAGGCAGGCAGGATACAGGGCTCTTGCAGAGCAGACTTCTTCACAGAAAAACAAGACCAGCTTATAGATGCTATCATCTTCCCTATATCTAAGCAAAGCAGCCAACCAACTCACCAACAGCCCAGGAAAGTCTGCAGGTACAGCAGCCCCTGTGTCAGCAAGAGCTGCTCAGCAGCTCTAAGAGGCCATTTCAAAGGTTATGGCCCAGTGGTGAGAGAAAGCAGGGGGCCAGGTACCCCAACACACCGTCCCACTTTGAGGACAACATCTATAGACAGAGAGCTGTCAGCCTCAGCCTTGTGGACCTGCTGTCACTGAGCATCTTCGAGTGTCAGTGGGAGGCTGCAAATTGAGAGCTAATCTGTGACTGACTTCACCTACATGCAGAAAGCAAGGAGTTGAAGGAGGAGCACTGATCTCTCAGATGACAAAACAGGGACTCTAGGCACAGAAAAAAATAGAAGTAGTGTGGAAGCTATTTGCTTCTCGTGTGCCCCCATCCCAGACTGAAAGGTTGCTTCAGGAAAGGGTGGGAGATAGGCAAAGTTTTCCTACCACCTCCACTTGCTGGCTTGTCCAGACAAGATGGCATGATGGCATTTACAGCTGGTAAAGGTCAGCAGCCAAGATGAAAGGAGGAGGGAGTTGTGACTCAGAAATGTGTCAAGCCTTTCTGGGATTTTTCTTGGGTGGTGTGGTTCACACTCCACCTCTCACTTCAGGCTCTGCCTCAAGCCAAATTAGTTCAGCACACCCAAGACACCTACTGGAAACAACTTAGCTCAGATCCATCAGGGGGTGTGTGAAGCTCTGGCTCTTGAAGCTCTCCCCCATACTGTTTTGCCAATATGCATTAGTATTAGCCTAGGCCAGCTTCTTCAAGGATGAAAGGATATTTTGGGTACCTCCTACATGCTTTGCCACTGTACTCTTGCAATTCATAACCACAAAGCTGCCAATCAAGAACAATTCACTTGCTGATTTCTGTGATATCTCAAAGACCAATGGACAGCCAGTAGGTGATAACATTTGGTGATTATCTGGAGAGACTAAACATGCACTGAAGACCAGATCAGAAAACACTGACCTAGCCACAGCAAAAAGCTGTGACATACATATGATGTTTGTCATATTTGACAGGCATATTTGACTGGCAGAAAATTTTCTTACCCAGGACGTTCATGCCATCCTTAAATTCAAGTCCCTTCTTAATGACCATTTGGGCTTCAGGTGGTGCTGTCTCATTCACCATAGCAAGAGCAGAATCAGTGACATTAGGTGGCTCTTCAACAGGTAGTGGCACCAATACTTTCTTGGTGACTGTTTGGATCTGAAGGCAATAAAAAGGGAAGATGAGATTGCAAATAGACTGAATGCATCCATATGGTAGATAAGGAATTATTAATAAAAATTCTTCACTTGAAATTCCAGGTAACTGTATTTTTAAAGGATTGCATTCCACAGCCTCTTAACCCTTCTTCCAAAACTAAGATTATTTTTCAACAGTTTCAAGTGCTCCAAAGTACTAGGGGTCTTCCTTATTACTCTAGTGTGAAAAGTATGGCAAATGCATGGTTTTTATCACTACAATGAAACATTTTACAGATAGTTAGTTCCTTTGGCATGGCAGTTCACAAAGGGTGCTTCCCAGACTGTGAGTTACAGGCTGATACCATTTGTTTAGCACCAAAAGCCAAGTACCTCTAAGATCAGTCATGGCAGAAACTCTGCAGTAAGGCTTGTTATTCAGGATGGTCTGTACAGCTGCAGACATCCCAGTTTGATGGTTAACTTGAATCAAAAATTCAGGACATTTCCAACACTTCTCTCACAGCTTTTGAGCTCTCTTGACTGCAAAAACTCAAAATGGAATATACACAGTCCCCTGAGCTCTCTAACCAAAAGATTGTGGGGGATAGATAACAGAAAAAATACCAATGCTGCCAGATACAAATCTGACCCCCTAATTAAAAAAAAAAAAAAAAAGGCATCAACTTCTGAATGCATGGCAAGGTAAAGAAAAAGCTGGGAAGGTGTGGTAGGAGGAGAAGTGAGCTTGAGGTTACAGCTAGGAAAAAAGGGAGGAGGTAGTGGAAAAAGAGAGATCTGTGATTTGCTGCTTTTAGAAGGGATGTTTTCCTCCCACTTCACACCTTGACCCTTTTTCCACCTCTTCATGGTCCTGGGACAGGCAAAATGTTTTGGAAGCTGTGACTGGCTTGCCATGTTTTCCCACCTGCTCCCTACTAATCTGGCTCCTAGAAACACTTAGCAAGATAACAGACTCTGTGCATTAGCTTTCCAAAGAACATTTGCACTGCTTTCTTGTTGACATGGACACTGTAGTACTCTGGATGATGATCCAGATTTGATCCCTATGGTTTAAAGCCTCATGGTTTTAAAATGCCTAACATCTCTCCTATGGAAACCTGCTGCCTAAATCAGGAGAGGGGGATATAGACAGAAAACCTACATAGCTTTGCATGAGAAACTCTTCAGTTGTCCTGAAACCACCTAACATTCTTGCATGCCTACTTTTTTTCAGTTAAATTTTATCTGAAGGATTTTGTCAACACAGTACATACTTTTTATGTGAGGTATTCAGAGTGTAAAAACTGAGTAATGGAAATAAATTATGAAATATTAGACTCTTCACACTCACAAATTCCACTACAGTCACTTAAGTCAAAGATCCTCAGCAGTCCTTTGCATATAGCCACAGTCTCTAAAAATGTTAAGTCTGACATAAAGCTTAGATTCTGACCACATCTGAGACTAAAAAATAATTTAAATGTCATAGCCATAATCATATTTATAGATGGCCCCATGTTTCTTCTGCTGGAATAGCAACTTTCACTATAAATGTAAACTTTCTTGTGGATCATGCTAAAATTCAGGACAGATTGAAATAGCCCACAGTCCAGTTTGCAAATGAACAGTTCCAAAGCTGCACATGAATCTCTTCTTTGTGTTTTGCCTGGTGGCAATGGAAGGCACAAAAACCTCCCCCCCCCAAACTGTTCAGCAGCATCACTTTGTACCCTTCAGAACCACTCTTTGCAGGATTGCTGCAAAACATTTCTTCCTCCTAAGGCTACCTGGAAACTCTGAGTGTCTATGGAGAGAGACTGTATACATGTAGGAAAGAAAATATCTGCTGACACCATCAAAGCAGGTAATTTTCCTCCTAAAGAGAGGGAAAAGTAAAGCCTAACTCTTTACAGAGGAGTTAAGGGCTAACAGAAGCAGAAGTTCCATCTAGTCACACTTTACAAATGAAATGTGACTTTGTGGCAGAGGTTTTCACTAGAAATTAGTCTGGAATCTGCTAAAGTCAAACACTGAAAAGCCAAAAAGCTCTTTTTTTTAAAATTAAACTTTAAAATATCGGTGAAATTGGTGCTCCATAACTACTGAAGTAACCTGAACGTTGGTATTGCATACACTGAAGAAATAATACTACTGTTTTTTAAAAAAACCTGACAAAGGTAGCTTAATTCTTCCTTTTTCTGCTTTTTTTGCCCCTTTGTCAAGATATTTGACCACTTTCAACTGACAAGAAATTGCATTTTCCTCTCTTCCACAGTTCAGATGAGGGAGAGGAAGAAAAAACCATAGGCACCCTGCTTTTTATCACTGAATTTTGCAAAAATACATTTCACATCACATGTGATGTTTAGCCACCAACAGTTTGACCGCATGACTGACATTCCCATGATGATTTGGAAATACTGAGAATGTTCTCTCTCTAAATCCCCAAGGATTATAAGTTTTTATGTGGAAGGCCCTGTAAGAAGTGAAGCAATCCAAGCCCTTTTGGCAGTTTAGGTCACCCTCCATTCTTCCACTCTCCCATGGCCTCTTTTCCCTTCTCCCTCTTCCCTTTCCTTTTTTCTTTGGCTATAAGCACAGCACCAGCTATCACACCATTTTACACAGGAACACTTAAGAACAGGTTTGGCAACAAATCCTGTTACATGCAAAAAACAAAAAAACCCCAAGCAAACAAAAGAAAAAAACAACTCCCAAAAAACCTGTGTGCATTACTTTCAAACAAACAATTCAGTTCGAGGGGAAAGCATCTTACATACAAGAAATATACCTAAGCATATTTTACCTCTTTAAGTCAAGATGTTTTGATGAAACACTGGTGAAAAGCTTCCAGACAAAATTATCTCCCTACAGAGCAAACAACACATTGTGCAAGCATCCTTCCTTCCCAGCATGCTCCAAAGCTGGTGAGATGGAGCCACCTGTAGGTGGGTCAGCCCTTTGGATCTATTATCCCCACCTCCTCTGGACTCTAACACAGCAATAGAGGTTATGAGAAGTTGGGTTTTGGGGTACAATTTTGGCAACAAGCTGGACTGATGATCATCCATATATTCCAAACAGGGCATTGCAGAACCATCATCTTCTGCAACTAACAGCCAAGTTAAAATTCAACCTGGGTGAAAGACCAAGCCAGCATTTATGACCATAGATACAGTATGAAAAGCATGGAGAAAATTAAAGTTTACTTAATAACAAAATTAAAATAAAATTAATTTTAAAAAATTATGAATTTAAATAATAACTATGTATACCAAGCCAGCTATAAATAATGCACTTTAATTTACCTGCTCAAGACTTTGGACCTGTATTCCTCCTTACATCATAATTTCTCTGATTAACCTAAATGATGGCATTAATTCTACAGACAACCCTAGCAAGCATAAGATGTAAACAACATTATCAAGGAGCAGAAGGACTTACCTGCTGAAAGCATGCTTGAACCAGATTTTCAGGGAACAAGTTTCGGATCAAATCCAAGAAGGCATCCAGACTAGATACTTCATCATTCTTCTTCCCTTGACCAAGCTGTTTCTTGAGTTTGGGATTCCCTGGATGGATGGCTAAAACCAGAATCACACCCAGCACAGCAGCAATAATAGTGGTGGACATGTAGTAGACCATGGCTCTTGTCCCCAGCCGGCCACTTGCTTTAGCATCTAATCCAGACAGTCCTGCAAACATGTGGACACTCAATATCCAGTTCAATAATTATAAAATAAATCCTTTATGATTTTCAAAGTTTAATGACTACCAGTGGGTACCTAATTTCATCCCTGTGATATTCTCACCATTAGACAGACTACTGATGCTTCTCCCTCTAGTTCTTATGCATGCAGTGTCTACTGCCTCTAATTTGAAGAGAAGCATTTAAAACTCCATCTAATTGCAGAGGAAGCATTGAAAAATAGAGAAGATCTCTGGCATCTTTTGCCCTGACTTCTGCAAACTGGTCATGGTCTGGCTGACATCACACCTTCAAGAAGGCTAGGCTCACTAATGTCATGCCATTTTATTTGCAAGATGCAATCCAGAAATCAGATCAAACAGCATATCAAAAAATTTCTGATGGTAGCACGTGTTTGGAAATAAACTCACTGGAGCATGCATATACTAAAGTTAACCAAATTACTCAGAAATTTACTCTGATATACCAACTGCAACTGGAAAATGCTGACAGCACCACACTATTCTTCCTACATCACAAAAAGCAAACCAGGTGATATCTGTAGAAAGCATCTTAAAGTATTTATGGCTAATGGATCTCACCTGTGATTAAACTGGAGATAATTAAAGGGAGGATCAGCATTTTTAGCATCCGCATGAGAATATCTCCTGGGAAGGCTATTAACATGATGATGTCAGGGTCAATAGGTGTTGCTAGACGAAGGAGACCCCCACACACTGCACCCAGGATAACACCTGGAAGAGGAACAAAAAAAAAAGGAGCAGGTAGGTATTGGAAGGAACTGTCTGATGTGGAATACTGCACATGTCTTTTTGAAGAAAACTTGATTCTTAGGGCTTGTGTCTTATTCCTATTTTTGATGCTCTGCATCCTTGTCCTTGTGCTGGTGTTCTCAAATTACAAACAAACTCCTCGTCATTTATGTGGATTAAGTGATCAAACTTAAACCTCCCGCTCAGGATTGAGGCTGTTAAAGCATGAATTAGGGAAAAAAATGCCACGTCTGCTTTCATAACATGATCTTTGTGAACAGGTATTTTATGTTTACATCCAGTATGCCTTTTTTCCTGATCCCAAGCCCAAGTGTAATAAAACCTGATAGCAAAGCTTCTGTTGTGATTCACAGCAACTATGACTATGAAGTATCTCTTTGATACAATAAAAAATATATGTATCTTTAATTTTTTTTCTTGGACAGCATCAGGTGCATCTCTAAAAGGTGATTCAAGGCAAACACTTCAGCAATATGGGGTTTTGCAAGCTGAAAATATGGAGATGAAATTTGTAGCTCGAGACCAGTTGCAGCTGGTTTTTCAAACAATAACAAGAGTACGTCTACAAATTTGCTGCATATGGCTGTTGGGCTTTCAGTGAAAAAGAAACAGGCAAAGAGCCAGTGAACCACAATAAAATGTCAAACTGTTCTGTATTTGGAAGCTGCTAAAGCCAGAGGCAATATTCAGGATGAGATCATGGAGTGCTGGCTTACAGCTACAGAGAGGGAAGACAAACTTTAAACCAGTGAAGTGTAAACTGGGAGATATAAGAAAATTTTGAAGAGTTTTGTCTTTTTTTTCAAGTCACTGAGAGGAAAAAAGTGTAGCACATTCAGTTCTACTGGATGACACTGACCTGACTGGACTTGGGGTTTAAATCACACTCCTTTCCAAACCACATATCTCAGTGGTGTGGGTTTGATCTGTGCTGTGTCAGGAATACCCTGCTCACCTGAACTACACAAGCAGTGCCCATGGGTGTCCTATTCACTCTCTGGATGTTCAGCTGGAGTAGCTGAAGACCACAAACAGGGGTTGTGGTGCCACAGGAACAAATGCAGATACACACAGAGTGTCCAGAGCAGCAGATGTAGCTTACCAAACACAGTGAGAGTCAGGAGCAGATTCCTGTGGAGGGACTGGCAGAACTGCACACATATGTTCCTGGATCTGTGCTCCACTGGATTTAAATGACTTTCATGCATCCGGACTTCTACTTGCTTAGGCATATTGTTGGCACTAGAATAAAAAGTGAAAATCAAGTAGAAGTTATAGCACAAGATGCCAAAAGGGAAATTCTGGACTGCTTCCATCATATATAACTGGAGAATCTGACACATATTCCACTACCTCCCACATTTCATAAACACTGCATATTTACTGCTCCAATGAAGCCTGAAATGGCAATGCTGTGTCCTTCTAAAGGTGTAGCCTTCACAGTATTTTTTGTGGTTATTTCTCAAATGGTAGTGATACAATCAGAATTAATTCACTGGACATATCATCTCAAATGTTGTATGGATTAAACTACTGGTGTGGTGCTAGAAAACTTGGTTTTCCCAAAAACTATGGCTGTTAACTTAAGCAAGAGAGACAGCTGAAGAACAAAATTTTTATTTGAGGGCATAATACCTTATTTAATTCAAACTGAGAATAATAGTTTAAAAATTAGGATTTATTTGCAAAATAAAGTATGCAATAAAATTTTGCTTAATCTTTTGAAAACATTTAATTTCAACATTAACATTTTATTTTAATATAATCAGAATGCTGAGGTCAAAAAATACTTTTAACTTGGTTGTAATGAGACTTGAACAATTGCCACTGAAAATTGGTCAGAAAACTATGCATTTCCCAAGAAAACCTTTGGTTTCATTGAATTGGCAGTGGTTAGAGGAAAAACTTCTTTTACTAACTCTGGTTTGTATTTGAGGAAGTGTGTAGTGGGTTGATGCTGGCTGGTTGCCAGGCACCTACCAAAGCTGCTTGCTTACTGCCCTCCGGACAGAAAATTTAACAAAGGGCTCATGGGTTGAAATACAGACTGGGAGAAATAGTTCATCAAATACCATCACAGAAAAAACAGGCTCAGCTTGGAGATATGAGTTAAATTTATTACTAACAAAGAGCAGGATAATAAGAAGTAAAATAAGGCCTTAAGAAGGCCTTCCTGCCACTCCTCCATCCTACCCCAGCAGTGCAAGGAGACAGGATGTGGGGGTTTGGTCAGTTCATCATCCTGCTGCTCAGGGGAGGAGTCCTTCCCCTGCTTCAGCACAGCATCCCTCCCACAGGAGACAGTTCTCTGTGAACTCCTCCAGCGTGGCTCCATCCCACGAGCAGCACTCCTGCCAAAACTGCTGCATGAGTCCCTCCCACAGGTGCCAAAAGTGCCACAGTCTTCCCAAAACTGCTGTAGCATGAGTCCCTCCCATGAGCAACAGTGCTCCTCAAAGGGTTCAGTGTGGCTCTCTCTTCAAGGACAGGCTGCCTCTGCATGGGAACAGAGCCACTCTCTCCACAGGTCTCCCAAGGGCTCACAGCCTCCTCTCAAGCATCCACCTGCTCTGATGTGGGGCTCCTCCAGGGGCTGTGGGTGGATCTCTGCATCCCTTTGGATCCCCATGGGCTGCAGGGGCACAGCTGCCTCCCCATGGCCACTAACACGGCTGCAGAGCAATCTCAGCTCCAGTGGCTGGAGCACCTCCTCCCCTCCTTCCCCACTGACCTTGGTGTCAGCAGAGCTGTTCTTCTCACATGTTCTCACCCCACTCTTCTCTGGCCATAGTTATATCTGTGCAATAAGTTTTTTTTTTCTTTTTTTTTCTTAAATTTATTATCACAGAGGCATTACCATCATTCTTGATTGTTCCAGCCTTGGCCAGCAACACGTCCATCTTTGGAGCTGCCAGGGGACATGCTGGAAACTTCCAGCAGCTTCTCACAGAAGCCACCCCTGTGCCCCCCTGTTACCAAAAGCAGGCCATGCAAACCCAATGTAAAGTGATACACATATGAGAGCAGGACTGCAAAAGTCATGTCTCTGATTGTCTTAATAGCTGAGAAATTGTTAGTAATAGATTCCCTTTCAATATACAAAATATTAAAATGTATTGGAAAAAAATACTAAAAATACTACTACGAATGAAACATTTCCCCTAAAAGCTAAGGCTATGTAAATATAAGAAATAGGTAAAGAATGAAAATTTTATTATCAAGAAAATTATACTTTTTGAGATCTGGTCTTATGCCAGATTAGAACAAGATTTTAGAAAATCTGTCCATACAACAGTAGACTGAGGTTTATAGACCTCAAACAGGTCTGAAAAGATATATAAAGTTTGAGTGTTCTCAGTACTGAGCCATTCTCAATTAATCAAAACTTGATTTTTAATATTGTACAGATTGTTGTCTTTATAAAGTTTTTCAACAGAAAGTTATTAGACTTGTAATAAGAATCCACTCATTTTGATGTAAATATTTCTACAATTTTCCCTTTCAAATTGAAATTGCATTTCTTTCTAATACACTTGAAAATGCATTAGAGAATATTCCTTCTTCTTTTTTTTTTTTTTTAATGTGGAAAACCCCTCCAAGTGTTGTAATCTTTATTCTGCAATTTTAAAAACATTTCAGAGCAGTGGTCACAACAAAATAAGCTGAAATAACAAAGTGAAATAACAAAGAATACCAGTACACAATTCTGACAGCTCAAATGTGAGGCTTGCCTACTTCTTGAAGATTTATCCATGCAAGCATCAGAGATAGATAAGGATTAGCCAGGGGATAATGTACACAACTTGAGGCATTACAAGAAAGTTGAGACAGTGTCTGCAGTTTTCATGCACATGGGCCCCAAAGCCATGAAATCACTGGTGGAAATGTGCCAAAACCCCAAGGAACTTGGGATCTGAACTGTGCAACTCAGGATTACTACTAGTTTCACTTGCATACCAAACATGAACATAGAACTTGTTCTGAGCTATTATTCACTACAGGTTAATTATATATTCCTCAGAAACTCTGAAATATGGACAGCTGAAACTAATTCAAAAGAAAACCTTGGAGTCTTGCTCACTAGTAAATAATTGGGTGGAACTGAAATGGATCAGTAAACAGAAGTACTTGATGATTTTACTTTGGGCTAATTTTAGTTTGGTTTCCTGGAACCTTTTCCACTTTTCAAAGTTTGACACTCTCCATCTCTTCAAGATTGTAAGTAAACCTTCAGCATGGACTGAAATTCTGATGAGTATAGGGTTTTTAAAGAAAAAAGACACAGTAGGAAAACACACTAACTGTGCACCCATGTTACCAAAAGTGAGGACAGATAAATATCAGAACATGAAAAATGGTACCATAAAGGAGTTAGCACTGTTTTTCAACAATGAGATATTTATCACTGGACCAGAGGGGAAGTATTGTTCTGGGCTTTTGACTATCTTGTGGGAGGAGAGGAGGAGAAAAAATAGTGAGATATAAACCTTGTGTGAAGGATAAGAGAAGCTTCTTGTGTAGCACATGACAAAATCTGAGTTTTGGAATAGGAACTTTTAGAGGAAAATCTGTTTATCTCAGAGTCACAGAAATTAATTTTTGTCTTATGGACCGAGACATCTTCCTTATGCTGGTTTTGTGCCTCTATTTTGCATCTTGTAAATGATACTTAGCTCCAGAAGAATACAGAATTTTTGCACCTGAAACTTGAGGTCACATAACTGCAAGAAGTGCCCCTTGAAGTCAATGGAAGATGCACAGATGTAAATCAGGGCAGAGTATGGGCCCCTACAAACAAGATCCCCCTGGATCTGTCCTACTCCTCTGCCGTCTCCCACTGACACTGCACACTCGCATGCACAGCTTTCTTCACACCCTGAAGGCCACAGTGCCATGCTAAAGTGTTCAGGGAAGGGACTTAAACATGTGTAAGGCTTTCTTCTGCTTCACATTTTCATGCTGATGGAAAAAATGAATGCATGGTGGAGTGGAGCTTGTCTACATCCCAGCTCATGGGCAGCACTGTACTCAAGTACAAAGCCAGAGGTGTACCAGCAGCCAGAGGCCCTTCTACACAACTGAACACCCTTAATTTAATCTCAATGTTAATGGTTCCTCTGTACACAGGTAAGTATCACAAAACAGGGAAAAATGCATTTTAGCAGCTGTGATCTCTCAAACATGCAAATTATTACCTTAGTTAAATAAATCATTGTTCCACTGTGCTGAGCTTCTATGGCTATTCAAACAAAGGACCCTTTCTGAATGCTTATCTGAAACCCATCCAACCAAAACATCTTTTAGTCTAACTCCACTGAGGCCAGAACATAAAGACATAAATTAGTTCTGCTCATTATTTTCTTATGTCATTGTGACAAGCAGCCAAACAGCTAAGCTCCAAAACAGGTCCACACTCATAAGTACCAAGACCTTCAAAGACAATAATATTTACTACGGATGACTGAAACTACAGATGCTTAATAATATTGACAGGATTTATGAAAAAATGAACCAAATATTGGAAAATAAGTAAAGTAGTCACATGAAACAGTAGATCATACTAAACAGCACATACCAAGAGCTAGACATATGTTGTAGCTTTTGAATAATTTAGCAGGATGTTCTGCTTAGCTCTGTCACCTACCCTTCTCCCTTCTGAGGTAGAACTTTTCCCTAGAAAAGAGAGAGACAGACTCCTTTGAGCCCAGGAGATTTGATTTTTATTTACCTCAGTAGAGTACAGAACTCTCCCAAAATGAATAGTCTATATTTTCACTGATTTCAAATATGTTTTACCCTGACAAGGTGATACATAAGTTCATTAATAGAATTTAGTAACAGAATTAAACTTCAGTTTTACTCCCTTTTAAGCAAAGAAAGAACCTCTTGCCTGAATAATTGAGAAGTTAGCTACTGTCCCTCTTCTTAGTGTGCACTAGGTACAAGAAAAAGAATCTGCCTATAAACATTTCAATTTACAATACCTAAATATTTACAGATAGTTTTGCATGTAAGATACACAGTGCTATATGAGATATTCTATTTATCTGCACTTTTTCGGCTGTAGTCTGTTTGTCTTGCTGGTTGCTACACATAATGTGCCAATGTGCAGGAAAATCATTTATTAAAGCACTAAAGTCTCTGTTATTTTTTGTTCCTATTTTCTCCTGAAGCATTTTCCTTAGGCTTTCTCGCAGTTCCCTCTGGGATAGTCTGTATTTCTGTATTTCTTCAACTTCTTCTTTCCTTCTTGCATTCACACTGAAACTTCTAGTACTAAAAGGTGGGGGGGAGGGGGCTGTTTGCTTTTCCTTCACTATCAAATGTAACTCCTTTCCTCACAGAATTAAGGGTTAATGATTTTCACTGTGCTTTAGAGACAATACCCTTTTATTTTCAGCCAGTTAAAGGGAAAGAACTCTCCATCTCCCAGATACTCCCCCATCTTGGCATAAACCTAGATTACAGACTAGAGAGGTAAAAATAATCTTTCATTTAAATGAAAAATGTAGGCAAAGACCGTAACAAGGCTAGTGAAAACAGATGCTGGGGACAAGGTAAATGAACAGAAACTTTGTTTATTCTGTTCTAGGTATTTCAGCTCTGTCAGTTAATCAAGCAAGAATTCTCAGTATAAAAGTCAGCTTTGTTTTGTAGCAATTACTTCAATCGAGGTAGCAAGTGCTGTACTTGAGAAAATAACCTTGGACAGATAGGCTTAGGATCAGGGTTTAAGAACTTCTCTTGAGCTACATGTTTGTTGTCAAACCAAGCAGTAGTCTCTTCTGAAGCAATGAGTAAACAGCAGCTACAAAAGTCCAATTGTTCCTAGAAGGACTGTTCTTAGGGAAAGAAGAAAAAGAGGAGGCATAGAAAGTTGAATCACCTTTTTTGACCTCAGAATAAAAAGTGAACAGACTGCAAATCTTGTCTTGCCAATTCCATCGTGCATAGACAAGTGGTTTAAATGTAGCTGGAGCTGAAAAGCCATGGCAAAAATAGTAAGATGAAGTTTGGTGGACAGCAACCTTCATGATTCCTCACTGACAGAGCTCCTCCTAGCAATCAGTGGGACTGCATGGGAGTAAATGAGGGCTTAATATGCCCTAAAGAATATTTGCCAGCAGCAGATCTTGGATCAGGGTTGTATCTCTCCCCCTTTCCCTGGAGAGACAGAATAACATTGATTATTAAGAATTACATGTTGTGTTCATGACAGGAAGAATGGATCTGCTCCACCCCATGATCAGTTTACTCATCTCTTGTATGTAGGAAAGGGCATGCTCTGGGTGCTAGGTAAAAGATGAGTGACTAGGAAAACTTATGGAATATCACCAAAACAAAAGGGATTTCACTAGCTGGATGGAAGGAACCCAAACTGTTTGCCACAGCTCTTGTGAAAATAGGGCTGAAGCATGAGCTCACCAGGAAACTTCTAGCTGGAGTTCAAAAAGTGTTTTCTGCTGCTTCAATTAATGATATCACAACAACAGCTGCTGAGCTGCTTTAGGGAGGCAGTCTGGGACTATACTGACCCACTGTGCTATGCCATGTGCTATAGTTTGGGGGTTTCATTTCTTATATTAGATATATTTTTCAAACCACACTGGAATTGGTAAAGCTCAGCATATAGAGCCAAAATATGACAAGCTATGAAGGTGAAGCAGCTGAACTATTTTTATTGCAGAAAACACAGGCTAGCTTTGGTATCACTCCTATCACTGCTATGTAATGTTCTTGTTAAATGTTGCATTATATATCAGCAAAATAATCTGGTCAGATCTCAGCTTCTGCACAAAAATAAAAAAAGTACAAAACCAAACACACGTATCTCCTACAAACAAGAGTAACATAAGCTTCAGTCTGCAAGAGAGTCTGCAATAACAAGGGTTTTAAGCTACTTGCTGCCACTAAGCCCTTCTATTGAATTTTAACTGCATTATGTAGGCTTTTTTCTTCTTTGTGAGACATTAATGAATTCTGAGTGGAGATTTACTATGGAGCCTGATTTGGCCTAGGGACTGGTATTACAAGCAACACCCTGAAGCATGGCTTGCCTTTTTGTAGAAAAAAAGAACTTTTTGTAGGAAAAACAACTTTTCTCCCTGGAACAATTTACAGCCATGTTGTTTCATCTGAGCTTAGCATTTACTGTACATTCTGTTGTGTTTAACATAATTATATGAGTGAGTTTAATCACAAGCACATCTGAACAACCAGGGCATCAGGCCCAGCCAGCATGGTCTTATGAAAGGCAGGTCCTGCTTGACCAACCTGATCTCCTTCTATGGCAAAGTGACTGACTTAGTGGATGAACAAAAGGCTGTGAATGTCATCTACGTGCACTTAAGTAAAATCTTTGACACCATTTCCCACAGCATCCTCCTGGAAAAGCTGGCTGCTCATGGCTTGGGCAGAGGAACAGTTCACTGGGTTAAAAACTGGCTGGAGCTGGCACAGAGATGGTGGTGACTGGAGATCAATCCAGCTGAGGGCCAACCACCAGTGGCGTCCCCAGGGCTCAGTGTTGGGGCCAATCCTGTTTAATAGCTTTATCAATGACCTGGATGAGTGTTCCTCTGTCAGCCCACAAATGACACTAGGCTGGGTGGGAGTGTTGATCTGCTGGAAGGCAGGAAGGCTCTGCAGAGGGATCTGGACAGGCTGGAACGATAGGACAAAGCCAATTGCATGAGGTTCAACAAGACAAAGTGCTGGGTCCTGACCTTGGATCATGACCTCAGACAGCATGACAGGCTGGGGGGAAAGTGTCTGGAAAACTGCCCACCAGAAAAGGACCTGGGGTTGATGCAGCTGAACACGAGCCAGTGTGAGCCCAGGTGGCCAAGAAGGCCAATGGCATCCTGGCCTGGATCAGCATTAGTGTGGCCAAAGGACCAGGGCCATGATTGTCCCCTGTACTCAGTACTGATTAGGCCATGCCTCAAACCCAATGTTCAGTTTCAGGGCTCTCACTACAAGAAAGACATTGAGGCACTGGAATATGTCCAGGGAAGGGCAATGGAGCTGGTGAAGGGTCTGGAGCACAAGTCTTGTGAGGAACAGCTGAGGGAGCTGGGGGTGTTTAGACTGGAGAAAAGGAGGCTCAGGGGTGACCTTATCCCTCCCCAGAACTGCCTGAAAGGAGGCTGTGGCCAGGTGGAGGTTGGTCTCTTTTCCCAGGCAACTATAGGTAAAACAGTTATAATGGAAAATTTTGCTCACCAAAAAGCATTGGAACAGGCTGCCCAGGGAAGTGTCTGAGTCGCCATCCCTGGGGTTAGTTAGTGTAGATGTGGTACTTAGGGACAAGGTTTGGTGGAGGAGTTGGCAATGAAGATTTAACCACTGGACTCAATTATCTTAAAGGCTCTTTTCAACCTAAATACTTCTAGGATACTCCAGTTATATATTCAAATAGCTGATCAGCAGCATCCTTACTGAACCTGAGAAGAACAGTGGTCTGTGTGACCTGACTTCTTACTCTGATTTACTTACCAGTTACATCTCTTTCTTCTAATTTTTTTAAAGTATTGTTCCATGAGATCATTTAAGAAAACAACTCATGATCCACCTGAGTTTGTAATCTTTAAATTTATGTTACATTTGTTTGCACTGTTAAAACCCTATTAGAATTGTCATGAGATTTCTGCTTATTAAATACTTCCTTTAACAGTTTCACCAGCTTTTAAATCTGGCCCACGAAGCTTAATTGTCCTGCAGAGAGAGGCTACTTGATAGCAGGAGCAGAGGAAAATGAAGTATAACACCACACAATTTTTTACAAGTGTATGATCCTTTTTTCCATCTCTATCCAGGTCTTTTCACAAATATATATCACTGTGGAAGAGAGACTTTTTTTTCCCCAAGGTTTTTTATGTCTGACTGACTAATGTATTGACTTATTAACTGGGCTGTAGCAATACATCTGAATAATAAGAGAGGTAAAAATGATGGATCTGCCAGGCAGGAATTCTCTTCTATTCATAATCACACATCCTGTGTATGGCCACATACATGGCATTCAATAATCTCTTTAGACAGATCGCAGTGCATGGATAATGCCTTTTCCTATGCTCAATTTTTCTTATTGACTTGCAGCTTAGATTTCATGGAGCATTTCATAGCATATACTGTGGAAAAGAATATTAGTCTCCCTTGAGAGATCATGAACTGAAGTTCACTTTTCATGGAACCTTGCACCATAAACCACGTGAATCCAACAGATCACAATGAATCACATGGATTTTGTTAGAAAGGAGATGAGTGTATTTTATACAGACATGTATGTACCTCCATGCCTAGAAACTCCTTGGAAGTGTCAGGTAGATAGGGATAAAGCAGCCAGGATCACACTGAGATGTTAGAAACGAGGAGAGAGAAATTTCTGCATTAAGTTGCAAAAGCAGGGATGTGTAACAGCACCTGTGTACTCACTGCACAGTGGGTCTGATGGAAGGAAGCCATGGGAAGCTTTACAGGTGTCCTTGCACATGGCAGCTGTGCAGTTCTGCACACTGGAAGTGTGTGAGTTAACTGACTTTCTGATTTAAGTGTCATGGCAAAGCCTGATGGAAAAAGATTAAGCTACAGATTCTAAGAACAAAGCTAAGGTAGTTATTCAGACCTCACACAGACAAGTGTCCTTGTAGGCTTCCAAAGTCCTTGGCAAGATTCAAATTTACTCTGTATTTCAGACTTTAGAGGGATATTAGTTCTATATGCAAGAAGGGCCACCAGTTTGTTTCTTGTTTGGAATAAACAAGGTTCATTTCTATCTCCAGGGATTCTACTCTGTGCCTCATTCAGAGTCTAAAGCATGAAAGTGTAGTTTAGACCAGACAGCATAATACTTACTACAAAGATGATAATTTATTTATGTAATAATGCACATGTGGAATATCTGCCAATTTGCTGATAAGGCTTTATATTGGTGTAATGACCTGGGACTGTGCATGCTTCATTACCCAAGAATTATGTACTGAGGCTGAGATGAAGAACTAAGGATGAATCATATTATTATCATCATGGCAAATTATACAATAACAGTGTGCTTTGTGCAAAAAATTATTTCCATACATCCTCAGAAACTCTGAAACAAGTAAAATCATGACCTTTCATTTGCTTCTACTTGGGGTGTGCCAGGCAGCACAAAGAAAAAGGCTATGAAATTACTGGGGATTAGCATAGTTTTCTGGGGCACTGAGCAAAGATTAAGCCAGTGAGAATGTGAGAAGACCAGAAATGTAGCAGCTCCTAGACATGCTAGCTAGGGACAAAAACGAGTAGAAGAGTGGGGGGGGTTGTATAATTCAGGATAGTCCACAGAAAGAGAGACTGATCGAGGAGCTCTGATTGAGACAGACAGTAAGAATTAATTTGTCATGAAAGAGGAAACAAAATGCAGTTTCTCCTATGAATTTATTTCTTGAGTAATGGCTCTTGAAATACTTTTTTTTTTACTGAAGTAAATTGTCACATGTTTATGACACATGCATTTGCGTGATTTTTGACCACATGACTCACACAGAACAAGTTTCTAGTGGCCATCTAAGTCCCCCCCACCATGGCTGAATTAGTCTACAACTAAGCAAGTATTAACTAAATCTGAACACAGTTATTACCATTCATCTAGACCATTAGGGATAAAAGGATGCAATCTCAATTGCTTAGTTTATTTTCTCATCAAATCTGCCTATTAACTGTTTATTTTAAAAGTATGATCTGTATTAATGAGAAGAAAAATACAAAAAATTAGGAAAACCCTTCATGCCCATCCCACCATGATTGTTGTTCTTGGAATCTACTTTGAAAATTCCCTGTAGTTTTCATAGCAGCACAAAAATGTCCTTCTACCCATCCAATGCCTCAGGACTCTTACTCATGCTGTGCTATAAAATCCCAAGTGATTTCAAAACAGTTCTGAAGTATCCTCCAGCTAAAAACAGTGACCACAGGTGTTGCTGATTTAGCCTGCAAACAAAAGTTCCCTCTCATACCAAAACCTTGTTTTTCTTTTCCAATATGCTTTAGAAACTACAAATCCAACAAATTGCTTCTCAAAGTACTGAATGCCCTTTACTTTATGTTTTCTGAGAAGTGGCTGAATAGTGCTAGGTTTGCTATACACACTCAGTCAGAAGACTTGAAAAATCAAGATTAAAAAACCAATCATCAGAGCTACTCTCCAACAGTCAGTGGCAAAGGTCTGAGACAGATGACCTTTCACATTTCAGTATTTTCCTTTAAACCCTGCAAAGTGCACAGTTAGATACAAGTTTGACAAGAATTCGGATAATAAAAAGCAACCAAAAGGTCACTAAAAAGTGCATTCATTTCCATGAGATGTTTGTCAGTGAGCCAGAGCATGTAACAGTGCATCCAGCACTAATTCTGCTTGAAAACATTCCTCAGTGCTTCCTGTGGGGAAAGCTCTCTTCCAGAAACTGTTGTGGATAGAATCAGAAACTTCACAAAGAGTGACTACTAAGAAGCCTACAAGAAAACAGTTGAACTTATCTGCAGAAAATGTCAGAATTTGAATTAGCGTATGAAAACTCAAAGTCTCACTTTGCTCCTGAGTACAGATAATGGTCTTTCTCAGCTGTTCTCCAAAATCATAATTACAACTATAAAGTTAGTAATTCTGCAATCTCTGAATGCCAGAAACCTCTACAAAACTGCAGAAGTCACATAGCATAACATTATAAACACATTATGTTTGTTTACCAATGGAATATTACCTCATAGACTGAAAAGGAAAACAAAAAAAAAAAAAGAATTTTAAGCTTTTTCTCTCACCATATGATATATTTAGTTTAAAATGTGTCCCATTTGAGAAACTCCTTGCCATTCCTTTTTCTCTTTTTTTCCTTTTTTCTCTTATTTCTTTCATTATTTTAGCTTTTTTAACCTAGAATGCCTGCTTCTCTTTTAATACCACTACACTTTTATTAGAGCCAGACATTTAGATTGCTTTCATCACAACTATTGCTCCAACAAAATTGCTTTGGCCGAACTGCTCATGTTCCTTGAAAAATATCTCAACAAAAATTACCTGGGCTGGACCCTGAAAAAGTGAAGAAACTTTGTTTTAAAGACATAATCTCTCCATAGGATTTTAAAGAGGTTACAGAAATCAGATGTGGCATAACAGAATCACTTGGGATACAGTTTAAAAAGAGAGCTCCGTGTGCTCCCTGGAGCAGTATTTGTGATCACACACAGCTAGCTTTGAAGAGTGCATGCCATCTACTGGAACCAAGACTTCTTACAGAGGAAGTTCTTAAAAGCAGCAGTGACTTTCACCCAGTGTAAAGCATCATCTTCTTTGTCTCATGTGCCTTTGTAATTAGGGTTTGGAGAGTTTTTTTATACTGTGCCTTTAAAATAAATGAAAAACAGTAGTAACCACATTTTGACCACAATCTTGTGAAAGGAGGGAAAAGTTTCCTATTCACATGGACTGGTAATTTATTCTAGTAGCTGCATGAAATGGAATGGACATTCAGATAAATAGGTTGCTCGGGTGGTCTGTTTCTACCGTTCCCTCTTACCAACATATCAGAAATGTCTGCTGGGAAACTACATTTAGAAAATCCATAGTACTAATGTAGGAATTTATAAACACAAAATAGCTTTCAGAAAGTAGAGTACATTTAGGATTATGGACCTGAGGATGGGTGATTGGGTTGCTTTCTACCTTATACATGTGATGCCCTCAGGGCATGCACTACTCCATCGAAGGTTCTGCCTGTCTCCCCCAGGTCTGCTTACATTCATTTTATAGATGCAAAAGAGTTGAGAAAATTTCATGAATAGCAGGAACAAGATTATTTTTTGGCATTCCATAAGTCTCTATCTGAACAAGGCATTTTCTTGAACACTTTATTTTTCTTTCATATTTAATATTGTCCACTGGATAGCAGCACCACTTGGAGTAGCCTTAACTGAAATACTGCAGTTGAACTTGGCAGTGCCCTCTTAAAGAGGTGGTTCCCTTCAACACAGAGCAGCACAGTTACTGTGTAAGTGTTGAAGACAAATCTTTATATCCAAAACTTCTGAGGCTCAATGGCAGGTTGCATTTCTTTGAGCTGCTAAAGTTGGTTTTCTGCATGATACAACTACTGCCACTGCATAAGGATCTACAAGCTTCTGTAAAAACTAGGATGGATTTTCTAAACTTGGCCTAATTCAAACATGGAAACTTGAATTTTTCAGTTAGTGGAAACCTAAAATTGTTAATTTTCCAGTTATTATGGTGTTTTAATACAAAGAGTGAAGCAGGTAAAACTAGACGGGTCATTTAACAGGGTTTGAAATCTCTGACACTGAGCAGCTCTAGATACACAGGACATGACTATAAAATAAGCAGGTAGCACAGTATTTCCCAAAGTACTGTCCTGGCATTCACTGGTCTGTGGGTTGACGATTTCAACTGTTATCCAAACATAACTGACTCTTTCAATACAAAGTTAGAAAAAGGAAGCACAAGTAATTTTCCCCATTCTACCTTGTGAGATTTATAATCCAGATTTCTTAAGGAGAGACCAAGCCTGAGATGGCTTTCTGAACCTCTGTAGACCATGCTGTATAAGTAGAAAGCTTGCAGACTTTTAGCTAAAATTATACTCATCTACATCTCCAATCATAAATTACAGAATGGTCTAAACCCAAACAACACACACTGTCTGTTTTCCATGGTGAATTCCAAAGCATGTTATGTAAACATCACATCCAACAAAATGATGATGTATGGCAGGATGCTTTAGTCTGAGGAATAGAAAATTTATGCCCCAAAATGAACTCCCATAAGGTAAATCCTAAGGCTTTTGCTGAGTTTTTACTGACATTTCTACTAAAGCCACTTGCATGTTTACCTACAGCTGGAGCTACGGAAAATCTCATTCACTTTTGGAGGAAATTATTGCCAAGAAATAAAAAAAAATCTCACATCACTAAAGGTCTAAGCAGTGGAAGTCTCTGCATGAGTTTGAAACACGATAGTAAAACTGTGTGAAGCATGACACTCCTCAGCTGTGGGACTCCTGGCTCATCCCCAGGCCAACACTAGAGGAAATGCACACTGGAGGCTCACTTTACAACATGTCACACCCAAACATGATCTTCTGGTCTTCTAATCTAGTGAAAAGGGATCTCCTGGGACACAGCTGTGTGTTAACTTGGCAGCTCTTACACATCTCCTTGAAGTTAAGTACGTGTTTATCTGGTGGACTGAACTGGTCCCTAACCACTGAACCACAGGAAGATACAGCCTTAGAATTTACTAGGCAACTTCTCATTAAAAAAAAAATCAATTTAAAATGGAGTTTTAAACTGAAAATAACTGATGCCTAAATATAAAATTATAACTAATGGCTGTACATATCCTAGGCTATATTTTTAATGATGACCAAATATTAGGTTTCTAAGTACTTACGGATGTTGAAGCTAATAACCCTTTGAAAGGGCCTAATGGTCATTTTTATTAGATGCAGATCATCTGGAATATTCTAACTATTTCGTTAAGAAGCTTTAGGAAGGCTTTAGCTTATATTGCTTTTATTTATTGCATTTGAATGTAGTTGCTTGAAACCTTTAATAGCAAAGGACACTTGAAACAATGATTCATTGCCATTGTCCTGCTGTTTGTAGCTAGCAGTGAGCTGGAGTCTCAGCTGGCCAGACTGTTTCTGATTCCTGGCACTCTCACTCAAGCTCTGGTTGTCAGTACAGTGACCACAGGGGTCCTCAGTGCAAGCCAGTGCATATCTTGATAATTTACATTTACAACTTCTTCCTCATCAGCAGATTCTTCCTTCAAAAACAGCAAAGGGGAGAAGCAGCCACAATGGATACACTAAAAATACACCAGACTAGTAATGCTGTGGTTGTGTCCATTTAATCATGCCCTGAAATTATGATGCAAAGTTTTATAGCACCTTATAGCACTTGTCTATTGCTTTCAGGTTCATGAAGAATTGCTATTAAAAATCCACAGAGTACATGACCTATCTTTGCATCCCTGCAAACAATACAGTATGTACTACTTTAATTGCTTGTCTTTGGCTACATATTTAGTATACAGATTTAAGTGGGAAAATTTTAAACATTATTTTGCACAACAAACCTAGTTGAAGAAGCATTCTCTTCAAATGCTCTTTAGAACTCTTCTGCCCTGCCCACGTATTTTGCAGTTACACATCTGTTTAATTTGTGGTACTTTTCTGCCAGATTAACTAACAGGTGACACCAATCAAAGCACAAAGTTTGTACTACTGAAATATTTAAAAAGCTCTGGCAATGAAAAATCTGACCATGCATTCATGTGTCTTTCCTGAGGCATCACAGAGTCACTGACTTGAAGTTATGTCATATTTTTGTTCAATTTTCTTTCCCTCTCTCACTGCCCAGCTCAAGTCTCATACACTAAGCCTGCTACTTTCTAATTACTTATAACTATAGGTTTTCACAGTTGCATTTACTGTAACACAATTAAACAGGTCAGTCTTGCAGTTTTCGAAACACTTAACTCAGTTTCTTCTGCTGCTAATGCTTCTTTAAGCTGCTGTGTAGCCCAAAAAGCGCCCCATTGCTCAGTGAGTGGCCAAAGCAAACATCTCATGTGACCTTTTGGCCACTGCATCCTTCACATGGCACTGCTCAGAGAATGTTTCAAAATACACAAGTGTCCCTTACGACATTTAAACAAGCACAGTGACCATCTCCAAAAATGATGAGCAAGCTCCTTCAGCTGACGGAAACCAGAAGATTCAACAAAATCAAAGTATTTTCTTTAGAGAAAATATCAAAGTATTAACATCTTGAAGAGGAGCCCTGACCAATTTCTGTCCCTGCCTCATCTCCTTCATCTGTCCCCACTCCTCTCCTCCACAGCAGCAGGTGGCCATTCCCCATGCCTTGCTGTCCCTCACCACCTGCCTGCAGAGAAACTCCAGCTGTGCCATGCTGCACACACAGGCAGGCTTCCCAGAACTCAGGTAAAAGTCACCTTCTAGAAGTGACATTATGAAAAATTTCAAGCCAGAACCAATGCATCACTCCTCTTACCATAATTACTACATTTATTATATTTCTTGGCAGGTTCACTTGAACCTTCAAGGGGCAGAAGCACAGTTAGTTTCAATTCCTTGCAGCAGAGTCTCCCTACCAGATGCCATAAAGATGAATTCCATTGGAGCAATACTATTTTCAGCTAACATGATATGAAGTTTCACTTCTAGCAGACTTCAGAAGGATTTTTCCTGGCAATCATGGCACCACCTATGAAGAGAAAGATTTCTTCTCCCTCTTGCTATGCAGCAGAAGTCTACTGGAGATGAATGGGCACACCTTTTGCTGGTAAAAAAATTGTGTGCTTTTTCTAAAACAAGCCCTTTATTGATATTTAATGTCATAAAGGAAAATCCAGTTTCCTAAGAACTTCATGAACCTCAAATTTTGTCCTAGACTAATGTAAATTTGGGAACACCCATGAACTCCTCTACAGTTTTTCAATTCTGGGCTTTAATTGACAGGTAGCAATGAAATAATTTTCTAAAACATTTCACTTTATTTTAACCTTGTATTTATCCCAATTCTGCCTCCTTCTTCATTATTCTGCTTTAAACTCTTTAGCAACTAAAGCTTAAAATACTTAAATGAAAAAAAAAAATCTTCAACTGATGCAGGAGGCTGTGATTCTTTTTAGTAACCTGAACAGCACAAAGGCTCCATTTCGGAAGGAAGAAAACTCATCTGAAATGACCCAGGTAATCTGACACACCCACTTTGAGGGTGACAGGAGCTAGAAAATATGGTTTATGCTGGAGGTACGCTCCTTGCAGCTGTCTTGGCTCCCCACAGCAGTTTGAGAGCTGGTGCAGGCTTGCAGAGGCAGCAGAGGCTTGGGCAGGGCAACACCTCACACCACCACTCTTACTGGTACCACAAGCCCAAATTATTTACCAGGCCTTGCCTTCACAAGCCAGGCAGCTGCTGAGAACCACAATGAATGACCTCTGCATGTTTGCCTCTGGCTCTCAGTTTTAGTCATTTGCTCACTTCCATGGCAAAGACTAATGCAAAACATTTTTACATACTTAGCTTTTTCCATGCATTTCCATACTGCCTTGCTTGCTAATTTATTAGTAGCACGAATAACAACTCACAGGTGTTTTGCAAGGGCTTATTTATAACAGGAAGTCATAGGTGTTAGATGAGAAAATACATTCATCATCTATGGTTAAAAATAAACATGAAACATGAACAGTATGGGTGAACCAATATGGTATAGGCAGGTAAGTGTGAAAATATACAAGAGAGCAAAGCTATGAAACAAGGCCTTACTCTGTTGTATTCATGTATGAAATCCAACCTTTGAATGAAAATATAGAACCTGTGCATTTTGACTGTATATTTTAACAAATAAAAATCTTCTGAGCATCTCCTTCTTTTAGTTACTCATCTCTAGAAACATGGAACTTGACTATCCACTCTACTAGTATTGCTTAGCACTAATAATATCAAAGCCCACAGGATGCCAGAACAGGTTACAGTTTCCTGCATTGTTTATATGAAGAGAAAACCCACTATTCTGATTGTTCTCCCTCCTCTCACACATCACTTGGGTTAAAAACAACTTGGCTTGTTATTGCACTTGCAGAATTGTGTTACAGATCATCAGGTATGATGAAATGCACACCTGCACTAGCAGAAAATCTACTTTTAAAGTCATTAAAAGGAAAACTGGTTTGCTTTGTTAACACAGTAATTTTATAGTAGGGACACAATTTTGTGAAACATGTTAAATCCAGTATTGTTTTTACCTTCAAATAAGGTTTATTTTCATGTAGCATAAAAGAAGGTGAGGGTTGGGAAAATTCACCAGAATGTCACTACAGTTTTTAACAGTAAAATAGCACACTTGGTATCCATTACTCCATAAATGAGTCTTCTATCATTCATTTCAATGTCCCTGGTAACATCTACTTATTTTTGTCTCTCTTCTCATTTCCTGCTTTATATGAAAGAGGTGTTACTATCATTACAACTGTATAAGATGGACACCATCTAATTGAAAGGGGATGGCCCTTGTTTTATTCATGTGTGTGACAATGACCATGTTTCAACTCCCTTTAGTCTTACCTTGGAATATAAAAGATTGGTCCTCCATGCCTCCCAGAGAGTTTTTCTGCTTAAAAGAGTCTAAGAATAAAATAATTCACAGATTTTCTACAAAGTCACTGAACTAGCATGTTACAGTCTAGACTCATTTACTTCTACTAGAAATAATAGCTCTTCAGACCATTATTCTGTATATTAATGTCCCAGATTGTTAATTAGCATCACCTAAAAGAAAGCTCACCTTCATGCTGAATCTTGAACTGTGTTTTTCCTCCTTATTAATTAGCTTTTCCAAGTTAAGCAAGGTCAGCACATCTCTTTTTTTGTCTCTCACTTGCCTGCCCCTTTAATCTCCTTATGTTTAATTTATTTTCTGAGCTGCTACCTCTCACACATTGACAGATAAATATTCATATGATTGTTTTAAGGCCTCAGCCCACTTAGAAATTGTCTTGGGTTCTTTTCTTTTTTTCTATCACTTCTACAAAGGAAGAGAGATTTTTTTTCTCTTGGTTGTACAGGTACGTATGAGAAGACCTGGCTCTATGAGTGACTAAAATTAGGAGTACATAAAGCTCAGCAATATCCTTCCCCAGGTACAAAGGAATTTATCATGTGGGACATTACCATGTCTCTCAATTGAGTGCTTATTTACTCCTAATTCAGAGCTTAGTCAAAATTCAGGGCTTGAGAAAAGTTCAGCAAAAGTTTGGAGATATTTTAGATATGCTAAAATGAAGGTGTGTGATTACCTAAGGTCGACACATATTTTCATCTTCATAAGGGACATTAACATGATTTACTTCTCCCATCACCAGACATATGTGTACTTTAGCCCAGGCTATTAAGAAAAATGGGGAACCATCTGGGTACCCTGATTACAATTACTATGGCAAGACAACAGCAGTACCACATTGTGACAGTTTAATAATCCAGCCAGGGGAGTTCTGATCTGAGTTTAGCTTGAAGTGATTGATTTTCATACAAGGAAAAGAAAGCATGCCCCAAGATCTCTCTCTGCACATCCTTTGCTCACACAGATCCTCCAGGCAGTTTAAATATATGCTATAAAATCAGATTCACAAAATTACTTCAATTTTCTTAAACTTCCTTTATCCCTGGGCCATATTTGTATGACAAATAAATGAAACATCATAGAATTCTGGAAACCCTATGGTTTAGTTTGTGACAGCATCATTAATGTAATTTAATGGTTTTCTTTTTGAATAATAAACCCCTCAGCTGTTCAACACAAATGAAGCAATATATATGTGGTCTTCATGTGCTCTTTGAATAAAATATAAGCAAGAAAAATCCCAGGAGGTCTATCAAATGCAAACATGCAATACCAAAACAAACATATCATCACTACTTGCCAAGATACATACTCATAACACCACTCCTCAGTGTATAACCTCAAACAGGAGTTAAACTAGCAGTAGATTTACAATTTCTACTCTGCAGTTTCTTGACTAGGAGTCACATGAATTATTACAAAGGTTGAAGTGTGAATTGTTATATTAAAGCAAAAAAAGGAAATTACAAATGCTGATTTTGTTTATTCTTGCAAATACATACATATTTTAGATACATATTATGAGCACCCATATATATGGCTGCACATAAAATCTATGAATTTCTTTCCCCTCAAAAGAAAAACTCATTAGAAAACAAAAGTAAAGTAACAGTGGAAAAGCTTTACAGCCTTAACACAAAAATGGGTAGGTAAAAATTATAGTATAAGAAATTGTTAAACCACGTTAACTCAGGAAGAGACATAAAAATGAATGTTAATATGTCCAAAGTATACTGATAAGCATGTTTGACATCTGTTACACACAAATAGAATAATACAAATTATATGTGATACAATAAACAATGTCCCATGTTCACATCTTTGAACATTTTCTCCCTAGTCAAATCTTTCATTGTTGAAAAATATTAAAGGCATACAGGTTAGAAAAGGTTCTTTAACGCAGAAATGCATTTGCAGTTTCTCGAAGAGCTTTTGAAACTGCATTTGCAGAGTAAAGTATCAATAATTTTTTCACAGAAGCATGTGCTAGAAAGCACCATGTAATACAGCTGTATTCAAGTAGTATTTGACTGTGGACAGGAAAGGTGAAAACTCATTTGCAAGAAATTATTCAACACAAAGCTACAATCTGATGGTCAAACCCACCTCTCCTACAATTTGTACTTGACCCTGACTTTTTGCAGGCAATTTCTTTCACACATATCTCTTTCACAAAGGTGAAGCAAAATAAATACTTCATATGTAGCTGAAGGAAAGAACACTGAAAGCACACTACTGAGTTACATAATAGCAACCTGGGTCCTTCAAGTCTTTCTCCAAGCAGCAGTTGTGGAGAAGAACAAATGAGATTCCACGAAAGCCAAAATTTTGGTTTCTCCTGGCTTACCACTACTTGCCAGAAAGGCAACAGAAGAACCCAATTTACCCATTCTATTCCATGGTCATTGTGCTGGACTGTATGTTTTCTTGTAGTAAATGTTGCATCCGTTCTGTATTTACTAGATTTAACCCATAGAATAGTTATGAACTCAAAACCAAATAAAAATACCAATAGCAATTCAGATTTAAAAATGAAATACATATTTATAAATCTACCATGTTAAAACTCATGTAAGTCTAGCAACTTGAAATTCATTCAGAAGATTGTGCGGGATGTAAACAATCATAGATTAAAAAACCAGTGTTCAGTATTTCTATTCACTGCTTGCTTTTGTCTGCCTCCACAGGTGCAGCAGCCCAACCTGCAGGCTGTGGGTTTGGCTCTATTGAATGTGAAATGCTTCTAACTTCCCTTCAATGCAGAATGGGAAAAAAAATCCAAACTTCTAGAGGAATCTTGACAATAGAAAAATTCACACTTTTCAACATAGAAGTTGTGACATGTCAACTGGTGTTGTGAAAGTGACCCTTAGCATAAAACTTGAAGTCGAGTTTGTCCAGAACATCAACTCCTCCTATGTGTCTTTTGCCAGCTGTCAATGAAGTCACATGGCTCCTGCCAGTGGTCTGAAGAAAACATGTATGTGAAAGAAAGAGAATTAATAACCAGACATTTCTTTTTTGCTGACATTTGAGCAAATAGGCAGCCTTGTCACATCAGCCTGCACACGGTGCCATTGCGGCAGGAGAGCTTGTTCCTCAAATCCTTTGCCAGAGGAGGATGCAGGACACTGGAGTGATGAGAAAGGTCTTACAGAAGCCCTGCAACTGTATTGCCCTGGAGTCATGCAAAGTCTGTTTTCCTCTGCAGCCATTTTTCGTCCCTTTAGTCTCTTCTAACACCTGTTGTGCTAGACAAGAGAACAGCAGCATCAGGAGCAGCAGCAGCAGCTCCCTCGTGCCCTCTATTCCATTTCCACTCACCTACAACAGGCAAAAAGAGGCCTTTAAAAAAAACTTTTTACTGATGCATGATCCTGAAACTGTGTCTAAACATAAGGAGACATTCAGCTGAGGAGCTTTAGCATATAAGGTGGTGTTTGAAGCAGGAAAAGTAATATCTGGCTAGCAAGGGCTTCAGTATTTTTATAGATCTGAAGGAAGATTGGAAGTCTGATGTGATTCTACATTGCCTGTAAGTCTTAGAGTGCTCATGTGTTTAATTCTTCCTTTTCCTTGCTTGGGATTTTCCACCTTGATGTCTCTATGGTCTGAATTGACATTCATTTTTTACTGCAATCAATCATAAAAAGGTGGTGGTGGTGTCAAATTATCTTTGTGAACAGCTGAATCTGCTGTACCCATGCCAAGCAATCTGTAACCATAGTGATGTATGAAATGTGGGATAAAGACTCAAAATGAGTTAACATTAATAAAGAAATAGAGAAGTAAGAAAGCAAACACCACAAACAACTTGAATGAATACCACCTTTGTTCTTTGTAAATGCATGTGAATGTCTTAACTCCAGCTTCATAACTTTGCATTCTAACATAAAAGGAGTGTACACAAGGAAAATAGAAAGAGGGAAATTTTAATGGGAGCTAATAACTTCTAAAGATAAGGACAGGACCTTATAAAGAAAGATACCTTCTCTTAACTTTAATGTACAAAGGGAAAAAAAACCTCCCCAAACAAACTTCTCTGGGTACACTCAAACCTCAAATCTTTGAGGGGCACAAAGCATGCACTATTGTGCAATTAAAAGTGCTGGAGAGTACAAAATGTTTTCTATGATGGAGTAGCTTTGGTTTAGCTCCTGTTTTAATAATGCTTCATGAGGTACATCTGTGACTGGCACTCAGGATAAAGGTTAGCAGACAGCAAACAACATGTCCTCACTGTGGTCACTCTCTGTGCTTAGCTGCTGGTTTTTGCAGATTCTTCTCTTCTTTGGTTACTCTTGGAGAAATAGGTATAACCTTGACTCACACTTCAAAACTAACAAGAGAAAAAAAAAAAAAAACATGAGGGGAAAAACAACTGCTGTTTGAAAATAATTTGCTAGAGCCTCTGAAACCTCTGAGTTGATGCCAACTATTTCAAGTCTTAGTCTGCCCTAGTCCAGACCAGGTGAGCTCTAGAACATATTTGGCTCCTACAAACCTCTGTGGGTGCATTCAAAGGGTGAAAAGATGACAAGAAAGATGGTTTTTACATGGATGCTTTTCCTCTGTCATCTACTTTATACACTTCTGCTCATGCCCATAGCACAGTTTCACTTCTGTTTTCAAAGAAAAAAGAACCTTGAAGGATCTTCCTTATACTCAGCCATTACAGACTGAAGTCAGCAGGTGGAGACTCAAGTTCTTGGGCTGTGAGCTCTGTGCAGCTTCCACATGCTGGGAAGACACGGTGTCATGGCCTCACGTGCTTGTCTGAAATGATAACGCTGAAGGTTTTAGAAAAGGAGCCTGCCTGGTTACTCACCCTGACCTAAACTGCCTTAAAGGTCATTCAGTATCAACGGATCCATCCCTTTTTAGCAGATGCCTCAAGAGCCCTTTTCCACAGCCAATAGAAAGGGTACAGACAGGAAAAGTAACTGAATACCACAAAAATCAGAACTGATGATTGTCAGCAAAACTGTATGAGATTTAGGGCATTTGATATGTTTTAAAATACTATAGGAGCATAAGAGATGCAGATTATGCCATCCTTGGCTAGGATGGGTTAGGCCCTCCAAGCCCCATCATGGCACTGCATTACCCAGACAGCGGTCTCTTTTTTTCCAAGCAGTAGCTTCTTTGAAGAAAGCAGAAAGGAACTAGAATGAAGGCCCCCATTATTCTGCCAACTGAGATGACCAGGTGGAGAAGGCAGCTCAGCATGCACCCTCCTACAGGTGTGAACAGAGCATGTTTCTCTTGGATACAGCTCTCCAGAACTGCACAGTCATCTAGAGATGCAGGGCTCCAACACCAGAGGTTTGCTAAAGGTTCAACAAGTTGAGACAGAGCCCAGATCTCCACTGCTCTTCTAAGACTCCATACTTTTGAACCTGAGCCAAAGCATACTAAAGTTAATAAGGGATTCCTATTTCTTTTAGTGATTTTCAGAGAAAACACTCAAACCTCAGGGCTGCCTGATGTGGGCTCCTGGCTCTGAAAATACTGAGTTCCATGCCTGAGTAGAAAGAAGGAGCTATCCCATTCCTGCTTTTGTAGATGTAAATCTCAGTCATTACGCCTGTCCAAAAATGTACATTTTCTAAACTGGTAGGAGCAGCAATTCTATTCCTGTCTAGTATAAAGTTATTCCCTACAGTCTCACAGATAGTAATCCATACTTTTCCTCCCTGTGACACATCTTCCAAAGACTTACATTACACTCCCCAGCTTGGCTTTCTCTAGCTCAGATATGAAGATTTCAAGCAATAAACCAGAAGCATTCACTATTGATGTGCTGTAGAGGGGAGCTTGAAACCTTTTATTTCACTCCAGCAATTAGGGTCTACAATGCCATCAAAGAATATTTCCATCTCCAAACCTTTGTTACTGGAGCATGGAAATAATTTGCTATACAAATTCCTTTTGGGGATACTGAAAATAGTGTTCAATGTCTTAGGGGAAAAAAGGTTCCATACAATACTGTCAAACAAATAACTAATTATTTCCTTAAGCTAAATACTTTCTGGCTTTCTGGGAATGTATAGCTTAATTTCAAATGAAGCAGCAGATTTTATTTTAAAGCATGCAATATTAATGTGAGCTGAAATAAACTCAAAAGAGCCATCAGTCCCCTCGTTTCAGGGAGCATTCTTGCAAACAGAACAAGAGGAGGCCACAAACACTAAAAAAACTCTATTTAGTTGTTACACATGTAGTGTACAGGTTATTCAAAATGTTTGCCTTTAGAAATATGTTTCACCATAGCTTTTTGCTGATATGTTCCTTCTTTATAGATTTCCCAGTCTGGGTTGGAAAAACAAACAGGATTTCTGCACTTCTTTGTTTCTTTTTCATTAAAAACACAAAATTAATGAGAATCTGGAAAAAAATCTTTATATACATACATGTATATGTATATATATATACATATATATATATATATATATAAGTTTGAAAAACATGTAAAAACAGCCAGTCCAGAAAAAAAATCTAAGTTCCATGTTCTACACAAACATGCTTTAAAGGCACAGCTACAATGGCTATAGGAAAAAAGCAGAGGATTTGCATTCCTGATCGTATCCTCTTCTCTTTACAGTTAGTGGCACCTCTGCCTACTGGCCCAGCCTTTTTAAATCTAGCCAAAGGAAAAAAACAGAAATTCCACACAAAACTCACAACTGATGAACCCTGTGAAAAAATGTCAACAATCCAGAAAGAGATTGTGCAGCAGCCTTGATAGGAAGGCTGATCTTGGACTAGAAACATAGACAGGAATTTTATGACTCCTGGCAGCTCTTTCAAAAGCCTAACGGAAGCCAGTTTATTGTAGGCATCACCAACTGCCTTACAGGAGACAAGACAGCTGCTAATAGACACAGATATACACTACGGTCCTTTAATCAGTGTTTTTCCTCTGCTGGGAAATTAAATCAGGATATAAGTGCTATTGGCAACTATTAGGACAATTTGGCACATCTAAGGAAAAAGTTAAATTGAATAAGCCATCTCAGCTTTGTTGGCATTAGTGGAGATAAGCCAGTTAATGATCAATTAGTTTACTAGCATTTTGAAGTGTTATAACTCCTTTAGACTTGTCCTTGACTCTGTCACGAGTCCACTGTTACTCTGGTGATTTGCCAAACTTCCCTGTACCTTCATTCACCTGCCAGCACAGTAAATGAATGGAATGCTTCCCACAACAGCATTGTTAAGATGCTGAAACGTGTTGAGGCCACTGCCTCAATTACAGCAGTTCCATTGGTGTTTTACTTCAGCTTGGCATGGAAGTCTGAAGGCAGGGGTGCAGGAGAAGCAGCTCCCTGGCAGAGGAGGCCAGCAGCACACACCTGGGGAACAGTGCCACACCCCATCAGCAGTGACTCAAACCAGCCTGTGCCACACCAAATGCTGAGAGACTCACAGCACAGCCTCAAGGCTTCTGACACTTTCTTCTCATAGACAATCTCCTGAGCCTGAAAATGACACAAATAACATCCTCAGAACAGAAAGGCAGGAGAAAGCACAGGAGCACTGTCTGTATCTTGTGCTGGTGGTAGCAGACAAGTTACCTGTTTCAGTAGACCCTACCCCAGAGCTCTCCCCAGACAGTTTTCCAGTTATTGACCACTAAAACATTTAAAGTTCTTGCATAGCATTCCTTCATTATTCTAGCTGTACAAACTAAAAGGCAGTGTGTTTTTGTCTTTTACCTTCCTTTTCCTCCCAGCAGTCTCCCAGAAGGCAAATCAGCTTGAAATACATATTACTCATTTCAAGCACAGGTATGATCTCTGCAAATTTGTATCCAAATTCTTTTATGCTACCCAACTTTTGCCTTGAGAGGGAAAACAGGTATTAAAGGCTTGTATGGAAAATGTTTTATCAATATATGCTGATGGGAATTTCTGATATTTCTTAAGAATGATGTTCCATTTGTCTCCTTTTTCTGTCTCAACCTGCTGTGTCGGAATTGACATAGACATCAGTTCTAGGTAACTTTAATTTTACAAAGTTAATATTAAGACTCACCTTCCTTATATCTCAAAGATCATCAACATGGGAAGGTCATGCAAGGTGAGTGAGTGTCAGTACACCCTTTATTTGCACAGTTGTGTAGATGTGGCCTTCTCTAGGTGCTCTCTTCCAAAGCAGAATCCTAGCCACAATACTGACAAGCTAGTGCAAACCTTGATGTACTTCCTAGTAACTTCATTCCATAACAACCCATCCAGAATCCTCTGTTTCAAGCTGCTTGATCCCAGCCACCCCAACAAAAATCAGAAATTATTTGCAGGAACTATGTTACAAGGACAATAATACATAGGCCATAGAAAAGACATCTAAATTTCTCTCATGCATTTAAAAATGTTTAAAAATATTGACCTTGGAAAAATTACCTGACCCTCAGGTTTCTTACACCAGTGTTAGAGAAGTCTGATTTTGCTAAGCCTAATTCTTCTTAGGCTGGCATAAGAGATTCATTCTGGAGTCAAAGGGATCTGTAGTGAGAACATGGACCATCAGTTCACTGGATTCACTCCCAGGATTGTAATAATGCACATTAAATGAAAATTAAAGCACTCTTAAGCCAGGGTTACCACAAGCTTTATTCCCTCTATTAAAATTTTATTATACCACTCATCTTAAAAGAGTTAAAACAGCATAAAAACTTTTGCTTTTTGCTCAATTAGATTACTTAACTGCCAAAGATAATCACCTAAACATTCTCCTCTCATGCTTTACCACAGACTTAATAAATCACTGTCCTTCTATTGTAGGATTCTAGACAGTTTTCACCAAAAACCCGGATGCTTTAATCCAGACAATAAACTCTTATTTAGTTCTAATTGCACTTCCCAAATGGTGTCTTTACAGAGGGAAAACAAAGAGGAAAGATAGTCTGGCAAATTAAATCCTATTTGTGGTTAAGCAGAATAACAAAAATTAAACTTCTTAGAAAATCAGAATATGCCATCTAAATTTGCAAAAGCTTAAATCAAGTTAGATTGTGCCACCCCCTTCACAATGGAAATCATCATGTTTCAATTCAAGGCTCTTCTCAAAATGCAGCCATATTATTTTAATGTAGAAAGACAAATAAAGTAAGATTTTTCCAGAAAGAGAACAACATCATTTGCCTTACTGTCCTAGTGACAACACTCCCTTAGGTGGGCATGTAGGATGCTTCCTGATCCACTGAACAGTGTGATTCATCTCATCTGACAAAGTTCTTCACTTTTCAATTTTCTCTCTCCAGAAGCAAGTCAGTGATTTTGAAAGCATTCAGTGAAGGACGGAATAGTGCCTGTAACCTTATTTGGTCCAAAGTACCAGACACATAAACACTGTAACAAAGCTCAATGAGGCCAGTCACCAAAGACATTTGACACCTTTCAGTAAGAAGCAAAACAACTTCAGTCGTGGGCTGGGTGCTAAAGTAGGCTCTCTGAAGGGATGTGAAGGTAAAGCTCTCACCAAACAAGTGCTGTTTTTGAAATGTCCCACATGCGAGGCCCTAAGTCTAACCTGCTGGTGAAATAGAAAGAGGTTATGCTGAATAGAGCAAACCATCATGAAAATACCATATTATAAACCTGAGTGACTGATAGCTTTATTATGATTGGAACAACAATCAGTTTTATTCTGTGGCTGTACTGCATCTCTTGTAAGCCTTAATATAAAAAAATAACCTTTCCCATAAAAAATAAGTATTTAAATTAAGAAATAACACCAAGTCAGGATCAGAAAAACACTCCATTATGAAATTCGCTGCTCTACGGGACAGAAATTGTTTTTTATCTCTGGCTGGAGTAGATTGAAGGAAAAAAAAACCCTTAATGTTTAGTGAGGAGACTGAGGTTAGGTGTTATGAAAACTCTTCCACTCAGCAGAAATAAACTGTGGAGGCTAGGGGTGCTCTTTGCTAACTCTCTAGTTTAAACAAAAAACAAAGATGGAGAGGGACTTAATACACAGGCAGATAGTGAAAGGACAAGGGGGAATAGTTTTAAACTAGCAGAAGAGAGATTTAGATTAGATGTTAGGAGGAAACTTCTTACTGTGAGGATGATGAGGCACTGGAACAGGTTGCCCTGAGAAGTTTGGAATTCCCTATCCCTGGAAGTGCTGAAGGCCAGGTTGGAGGGAGCCTTGAGCAACCTGATCTAGCAAATGGCTTCCCTGCCCATGTCAGGAGGACTGGAACAAGATGATCTTTAAGGTCCCTTCCAACCCAAACCACTCTTGCTTCTGTGATCAAAGGGCCTTGATTTCTTGATTGCATTTAATCTCTTACTAATTATCAGTCTGCCTCAGAGAGTGAATGTGTTTTACAGTTTATGCTGTGAAGAGGAGTCATGCTTCCATCTGTGAACCAGTTTTGATGTGCTATGTCCCTAACAGTGGTGTTTGGGCTGTTTGAGATCTAAAGCACCCTGTCACTTTCCAAATAACAAGGCATTTTTAAGCACCAAGAATTTCAGTGATGTTCATTAGCAGGAAGATTCCAACTGACAGGTCTGTACATGTGCTTCTTTAATAGCATGATGCCATTTAGTCATTTAAAATAATGCCAGACTCCTGATTTCCTCAATAACCCTGGATATCATGCTCCATCTAGTGCAGAGGCATTAAAATTCCTATTTATCATATCTCAAAACAAAACAGCTTCTTTGCTCCATGATTGTGATTCCATGTTGTTTTAAGCACTGGTGTCTATTTGTAGTCCTTGTACCTATTCATGGATAAAAGCAAAGCAGTTTATTTTTAGTGCACTTTTTTCCAAGAAGTTTTATTTTAAAGCCTGACTAATCTTTGCTGCACCACAGACTAGGCTGATCTCTTGATAAATCTTTGCTTAGATTGGCGACTGAGCAAGACGACACCAAGTGCTTTTTCAGTTAATCCTCTTTTATATCTACCTTTAGAAGAGGGTAAGGAAGACACAGAGAGAACCACACAGCATGTAACACTTCCCCAAGGATCCAAGTGCAGCCTGGAAAAGATGGGGCAGCCACATGCATTTAGTTGTATTTTCTTTCTTACCACAGTCTTTTCAGCAGCTTTACAATGGATGATTTTGTTAGCTCTGTCTGCAATTACCAACTGCATCTCAGTGAGAGAGGAAATCATGAATCAGATTTACTTGCTCAAATTTTCTTGCTTTTATCTTAGCCTCTCTAGGGGAGAAACAAGTTCAATTAACAGAATGGTGCATTTTTGGATACATATTATTGTGGAGTTTTATTATATAATAAAAACAGTACCAAAACCACCAACAGTCTTAAAAATCTTTCTCCTGGAGTCTGTGAATGGCAGTTACACAGCCTGAGCCTGTGGGACAGAGATGGACAGACACAGAGAGATCTCTTTTGTGTTCACAGCCTTGTAGGTGCTGATTTTGAGTGCCCTCTTCCCTTGTAGGGGGAAATATGATGCTGTGATTATTGCAGGCGGCATAAAGGTAAGGGTCACTTGGACATCATGCAGTAAAAATCAGGAGGGATTTCTCTGGTGTGAGGGAGGTCCCAGAGGTAGAAATACATGTGTAGGCACAGCAGACATATGGGTACAAGAAAAACTATTTCACTGACTAAAGAGTTATGAGGAGGACAAATAGTTGACTCCATCTGTCCTGGAAGTGACAACCTAGACCTTGGATTACTCCCAGCTGGGTAGAGGCAAAGACCCAAATGTTTTCCTAATCTGTACAGGAGTAATGGCCATGTGGAAAACAGGGGAGCTGTGACAGGCACCTCCCCATTTCACCGTGTCTCAGGGCACAGACCCTAGTCTGATTTTCTTCAGCAAGAAAAAACCCTTGGCTTCAGCTTCCTGATGTGCTCTGCAGACAGGAAGAATGTAGCCTTTATTCTTCCAAGTAATCTCACAGGGACTGCTTGTAAGAGGAGGCATTGCAAAACCAGGCTTGAACTCTTCTGCCCCATGCTTAAGTAATTTCCTTTCCATTTCACAGAGGGAACTAAGATACAAATACAAGAAAACACTGGATCATTCAGTTTTTGGTGAAATGACACCTAGATGTACTATTCAGCCTGAGATGTTTATTGAACTCTGAACAGTGAAATGCCTTCAAAGTGCAAGTCTTTATAAATGTTTGACTAAATTTTATAAACCAGACTCTAGCTGTAGCATTTTGCCTTTCTTGGGGCATGAATTTTGGCTTTTAAATCTCCTGGCCAATCCTCCTAATGCTTCTATGGGGAAATCAGCTGAGTGGGGTAGGGCTTAACACACGGTAACCTTCAGAGAGCCTGGTGGCCATCAGCTGTCTGCAAGGGATGACTAAACTGGCTGCAGGATAGAGGAAAATATACAAGTGTTAGGAATGGGTGGAGACTAGCAAAAAGCAGCATTGCTCTTGCTACAATCAGAACTTCTGGGGTTTCTGGTAATTCTCTATTTTTAACTCAGTCATGAAGCAATGACTATGTCCAAACCAGTATGTGTTTATTACAGCCAGCCCCTGTGGGTTGAGTGTAATCAACACAGAGCAAAAAATACATACTGTCTCCAAACCTTGCGGATCTTCATGAAGGTTTTCTGATTTTTTATTTTTATTTCTTCTGTTTAACCTTTTCTTTCCATTTTTCTTTTGTTTTTCTTCTTTTCTTTGCTTTTTCAAGCTGATTTACAATGTTTCCGTTTCAAGTCACAAGCAAGAGGGAGTTGCCTTGAATATTCCTGAATCACGATTTTATCTGGGTTTACTGAATAGCTAAAATATCTGCTAAGGACAGCCCCACTGCTAATGTTATGGCCCCACACATTCCCCACAGGCCACATCCTTGCCTCCCTGCTATCCAGTTTTCAGTGGATTGCATTTCAGGGTCACTCCTTGGCCTTAGTAAAGAGATCATTTCCAGCCATGGACTGCACCCACACAGGGAAGGAATAGTTTCTCTCCTGCAAAGAGATGGCTTTGGGGCAGTGCTGCAGATAATGCAGTGATGAAGAAACTGAAGATAAGCATGTGCTCCCCTCTCTATTGTGCACACTAAATATGTCAAAGTGTGGTGGAAAGTCTCAAAACCCTAGGGACAATAGCATCCCACAGCAGAAGAAGAAAGAGGGCTGGATATTTTTTTAATTTGACCTTTCCTCTCTCAAATAAAGCTCTAAACCAGATGTCTAGTAGGTTATCTGGGCACTTCCTGAGGAATTCAGGTGGTTTGCCTAGTGATGTCAGCCACTTGTCCAGCCTACTCATTAAAATTTTGAGGAATTTATCTTCCACTGCTTTCCCTAAAAATGTCCAAAACTGTCTAATGAATCTTCTCATTAATAAATAAATACTTGCATACATTTGGATTATTTTTCAGTAAATTCAAGTTCATTTTTCCCTTGTTTTGTTTTCTTTTTTAATCTGAATATTCCTAGTTACATTTCACAAGGACCAAGCAAATTAATTTATTTCTTTTCTTCACAGTACAAATATTTGTCTCAATCTGCAGTATTAGAGCTGCTCAAAGCCCAGCAGTAGAATGTACCCAGATAAGCACAGGCAAAGTCCTTAAAACATTAAAGTAGCCATTTCTTCTTCCCGTGGCAGTAATAATGGTAAAGACAAGCTCTTCTTCTCCCTCTAATTCTGTCAGCCTAGGACAGAAAACTGACTTCTTACAGAAACCTGACAAAGAGCAGGAGTCTGTGCTTTGAACTACAGATTTTCCCAAGAAACTTACTGTGCTGCCACTCATTTGAGGTCAGCTGGTTGGCCTCATCTGTTCCCAGCTCTGCTGAACAGCTGAAGTCTTCCATTCCCTCTGAAATGGGATCCCACATTTACCTCTACAAAGTTGCAGAGGAGCATGATCTGACTTGAATAGTTGGCAAGAAGTTGCCTACTCTTCAGTTTATTGCTTTTCCTAGAAATAGGAGAATGTCCTCTGGTAAGCACAAGCTTACTAATAACGTTGTTATCACTATTTCTCCTTCCCATGTCATTAACAGTAAAGGCTAGCTCTGCTTCTCCCTCTAATTTTGTAGCCTAGGACAGAAAATGTATTTCTAACAAAAACCTGACAAAGAGCAGGAATCTGTGCTTTGAACTATATGTTTATCCAAGAAACTTGCTGTGCTGCCACTCATTAATGTCAGCTGGTTGGCCTAATCTGCTCTCTGCTTTGTTGAACAGATGAGTTCCCTTATTCCCTCTAAAATGGGATCACACATTTACCTCTAAAGCTGCACTGAAGCAAGATCTGACTTGAATAGTTGGAAAGAAAATTGTCTACTCTTCAGTTCATTTCTTTTTCCTAGAAATGATCAATGCCACATGCCAGGTGTCTCGGCAAAGTGAAGCATCCCACACCACTGATTCTTTGGATTTATCTTTTTTTTTTTTTCCACAGGACTCATTAAGGGCTTGTGATCCTGCTTGTGACAGGCAGACACAGGTCTTATCTGTTTGGCTGATGAGGTTATAGTATCTGCTCTAGACCATCAGATATGGATTTCAAACCCTGCATGTAAAACCCCTCTTTGGTCTCATTCCTGCACATCAAAGCCTAGATGGAGAGTCAAGAAAGGACAAGAAGAGCTGTGGAAAAATCTGTGCTAATAAGGATCCCAACAAGAATTATCAGCCTACAGTGATGTTTGAGTATACTAGACATCACAATGGGGAAAGCTGGGGTTGAAGTAAGACTTTGATTAACATGCATAGCTCTGCAGCAAGCTCTGAATTTGACTTCAAGACACAAATTCCTGTTCACAAGGCATAAGGGTGATGCACAGCACCCTTCCTCAGCTACAAATGAGGGAAAGAAAACTCTCTTATCTGGAGTCACCAACCAAATTCCTTAGTGAGTAAAGACTAAAGACAAATCTGAATAACCAAATAAACCTGCCTGTACATAAATGAGAAAAATTGGTAAGTAGGATCACACCAATAAATAGTTTTAAAGAAGACCCACAACAGCAGTTATTCACAGCCTTTTTAAAAAATAAGCATTGTGTCAACAAATTTTGTTAGCTTAAAGTAGTTGTCTGACCCTCTGGAGAGTAGCTGCTGTCCATGCCAATCCTAGAACACAGAAATACACCTTGATCTTGCTATTAAAGGTAGAAAAACCTGTCCTCAAATCATGCCACTGGCATATTTAATTTCCAAGTGAATTGTCCCCTTATCTTCATGACGATTTTCATACTAATCCCTAAAAAGAATTTCCAGGAAATTTTATAAAATAAAATGTTTGAAGTATGTTTGGGAGAAGATAGATCTCAGCAAATAAAACCCACTATGAAAACTCCTAATAGTGCAAAACCAGAATTTAACAGCTCATCAATATAGCTTTCATTTTATTATAGTATTAGAATGCTACAGTCTTCCCTTACATATGTATTGGTCAGAAATAATTTTTGGATAACTGAATATACAAAAACCCCCTTAAAATCTTCTGCAATACTTCTGCAACCATGGAAATTCTGCATGGAAAAGCAGTATCAAAAACTAGCAGGCATCCAAATGTTCCCCCTAAATTTTTATTTTTATAGTAACCACCTAATTTTAATTTCAAATAGAATAGATTTTTTTTTAATATAAGGAGGTATCTTGTGTAAAAAAATTTAACCAAGTGATTTTTGCACTGAAATATTGAAGTTCAGAGGAAGAAATTCCCTTTTTAACATAACCCATTCTGTCTCTTAATGTTTAAAAAAAACAGTTAGAGCTGTTTAAAGCTTGAGAGTAGGAGATGAAGCTCCAGGATAAAACAAATAAAGAAAAGATATCTTACAGCTTACAAAATTTACCATGAAATCCCAGTGCTACCAAACACTTGCACTATTTTCTTATTAAAACACATGACACCACAGTGTTCAGGAACAGAATTTAGCATTTTCTGCTGCTGAAAACCACTAATAATTTGAAGAGTGTATGTCTTGACAAAGGGCAGGGAGATGTGTGTACACTGAAGCTGAGGTTGCCCCATAAAACACACAGCCTGCAACTACCTGAATGATGGATTGTCTTTATAAATTGCAGGCAAGCAGAAGGTCACACCTCTGCTGACATAAGATGACAGAGCTGTACTGAAGTCAGTAGAGTGATGATCAGTGGACACAAGCAGAAAATATATCTCACTGTCTGCAAAGTCATCTGCCTGAGAGAAAGTAATAAGAAACACTCTTTGTTTCCATTTTCTTTCTCATTACACTCCCTGGAAAAGCGTTGTTTGGATTCATGTTAATCTTATATTAGCATCTGTTTCTCCCAGTGAAGGACCAGTTGTATATGGACACAAATGCACTCTCACAACCACCTCCAGTGGTGGTTAGTTAGCTTCAGTCTGTGTCCTTTGGCCAGAAAAGTCTGTGCCACATTTTTGCACAGCTCCTTCAGCTCCCCAGAGCATAAAAGCAAGTCAGAAGTAATGGTGATAGGTACATGGTTTGCTTTGTGGTGCTGACCATGATTTCAGAAGGAGTGTTCTTGTAGTTTAGGCCATTTTTACCAGCTTGAAGTAATTATTATTTATAACAACACATCATTCTCTATTGCATGAGTCGCGCACATGTTGTCAGCCTTGCTTCTCTAATAGGGCCACTCCTCTATGATGGATGGAGCAACAGCACGGTATAATATCACAACATCTTTTATTTTGGGAGAGGCAGAGTTAATTTTACATAGTGGAGGGTGTTGGTGTTGCAACTGAGTGGAACTGGATGCCTAAGGGAGGGGAATTGGGATCATTCTTGGGCTCAGTCCAGCCTGACTCGGCTGTGACCGAAATGCACAACCACAAACGGCAGTTTTGTGATATATGTAAAAGGAGTGGTTTCAGTTCCCACAAAGCCATCCCACAAACCACAAAAGCATTACTTATGGCAGACAAGCAGGGAGAAGCCAAAGGATAAATGTCTGTTAGGACTGGATTCACTCCCTGCAAGAGGCAAGATGAGATTTTTCAAGCATACACAATTAGATGTTTGTACATTTGGAGGACTCTTTAAAAGACTATACTGAAGCAGCACTGAGAGCTGCCTACCCATGGAGAAATACCAACCCAAACCTATTCTTCTGGGCTGCTCATTTAGCATCCTTTATAAGGACTGAATTCACACGGACCTAGAGGAGACAACAAGCATGCTAATACAAAGTAAAGCCATCAGGTTCAGTTTAAAATCTAAGGCTAGGAGAGAAACAAAATTCAGAGAAACCACATGCGACTAAGATCTAAAAGGCAAATGAAGAGTAAAGAGAAGCTCAGCTGGCACGTATTTCTGATGAGCTCTGAATAGATACAGGAAGAAGAGAGTAACTCACTGGTAGGAGAAGTTAATTCATAATCTCTTATGTTGCACTAGAATATGACAGTCCACATGAAAAGTTTTAAGTGCACTATGGTCCCTAATTGTCTAGACAGAATTTTAGTTTGGCAGGTTCTTTGAGTTCAGGTTCATGTCTGAAGATCTGACAGAGATCAGATGTCAGGTGAGCACAACCATGCCCTTCCTGCTCCACCAGACAAGGTGGTCTGGGGTCAGCCTGCAGAAGGGCTGCTGCACCCTGACCCTGACTGCCAGGGCTCAACAGCATAAGGCAAGCAGGAACAGACTGCCTCTGCTCAGGCTGACCAGAATGGCTACCATGACTGCACACAGGCTAATTTGACAGACAAGACACTGGGCTAATGCAGCAGCACAACTCTCCCGACTTGAATTGCCTACCATCCCTCCAGCCCAGAGCAGAGGCACAGCAGTCTCAGTATAGCAAGGGATTGAAAGATCTGCATCTTGAGGCCAATTGCATTAAGAGGAAATAGCTAAGTTTCAGCTCTCTAAATCCATTTCTGACCGAGTGCACCTCTTTCTGTACCTCAAGCATCCACCTATACATCCCAATCTACATTTTACCAGCACGTTACCCTAAAACTAGCAGCATTAAACAAACAGGGAGGAACAGAGACTGGTCTTTCTCCACTTCTTAAAAAATGTGATTAGCTGAGTTTGATGATATGAACCAGCCTTCTAATCTGCTTTGGGAAGCAAACAAAAAAATTCACAGATATAAAGTTCAAACTATGCAATATTCTGCATTATAAAACAGAACTGAGTATTAGGAATTCTATCTTTTTAATACAGTGAATCTTTGCTCTCCATCTGCTAGCAGAATTGAATTCCAGGTTTGTATTTTCATAAGACAGGAAAAAATGTCACTTCACAACTGCAACTTAGAAGTTGCATTATCAGTGTATTACTAAATGGAGTTTCACTAGCCTATCTACTGTATTTCATTACATAAAAAAGTCCACTTACCATATGTGAGCACTTTCCTCACAGCCTCACTAAGGAAGCATCTATTTGTCTTGTTTTGGTTTTCTCAAGTAATCTTTTTTTAGTGTTAATTACACCTTCCCATAGAGCCCTTTGAGTCCTTGTGGCATTTACTGTTAACAAAATGCTCTCTGAAGGGAAAACTGGGAAATATCACATAAATGTTACTGAGCTTTACCTGTTTGGGTTTTTTTTTCTCCAGTGACTCACAAGCAATCATGCACTAAGTTTTTGTAAGTATCCTGCTCCTTTTACACCTACAGCAAGAAGGAACTGTGCCTCAGAGGGAACAAGGCAAAGTCTGAAACATGCAAAGAAAAGCCTGTGGCTCTTAGACACTCTATTTCTAAGACAATTATGAGTCAAATTAATCTCATGCACAACATGCAGTGGTTTTATTAGCTGCCAGGCTCAAACTTGCAGAGTGTCTCATGTACTGCTAGCTGGTAGTCAGAAACAAGCAAAGTCAAAATCAATTCTTCAACCCCATCTCCTGGCCTCATCGGGCAGTCCCATTCAGGACCAAGCCAAGGAAAACAAAGCTGCTGACACTCACAGTGCACTGAAAGAAGATGTGATTTTTTTGAGGGAGGCAGCAAAGCCTTTCTAATTCTAAATGCCTGCCTGCACTGGTAATCCACTGTAGTGCAGGCAAAGGTAGCACACTGGGTCTCCTATACTTTCAAGGTATGGTCAGTTACCTTCCCCTTGCTTTGGGGTAATCGTATCTGTGTGAGGAATTACTGCAGAGTAGCTCATGCACACCCATTAGCAAATAACTTGCTTCACAGTAGGAAAGCCCATACATTTCCAGACATTGTGAAGGACTTCTAAAGAAAGACTTCCAGATAACAGGTAATCCAGCAAAGCATTAGAATTTACATGTGACACATATCATGTATTCTATGAAAGTCTGGGCTTGAGCAAAAAGATCAGCATGTTCTACCAATACTGCTTTTTTGCTGCCAGCCACACTGGCAATAGTCTCACTGAAGGAAGAGTAAGCCTGAAATTAAATTTTCCACTATTACAACAGATGAGAAGTGATTGCCAGAACATGGGCAAATCGCCAGAGCAATCTGTATTGGCAAACCCAAATAAATGATGCAAAGCTGGCCAAGAGAACTGCAATTAAATGTACACCACCTTCCTCACATTCCTTTGTAATTAATTTTTATTTGCTCTTGAAAAGAGTAAAGATCTAAAAAGTAACCAACAGGCAGAATACCTACCTTGCACCTATTAAAAGAAGTATTTGCTTAGCACTGTGAAAATTCCAGAATGCACTTTTTTCCTCACTTCTTTTTCAATTAAAACCTGACACTTGTATAATGAATTAGTTCTAGCAACTATCAAGTTGCTAGAATATTCTAATTTATACTGGGATGGGACTGTTAAGATCACTTCCACAGTGCCCAAATACTTCTTTTACACTGAACTTGGACTATGATGAAGGGCGTTTCACAATAAAACTTTAAGAAAGGTATTCTGAGGTCAGAAATACCCAGACACACAAACCAAATGATAGCTAAGCCCTCTTCACTTAAATGTAAATTTTTGCCGTATATCAAATGGGACAATTTCCAAGTATGCCATGTTTTTCAGTTATGTCCTAGGGACACCTGACAATTTAGTGGCAGGTTACCACTTGGGACATAACAGTGACTGCATGTTTGAATGTGTTTCTTTTAGTATGTGTCTATCTGTAAAATATTTTCCATGTCTCAGTAGATATGAGGACATCTTCTTTAAACAAGACAGACCACTATTCAATTCTTTTACTCTTTGTCATGTAAAAAATATTTTTCTAGGGTGTGATCTTGGCTATTCAACTAATATAATAACTTTTCTGTCCCTTGCTAGTCTGCTAGACTAGACTAGACTCTTCTAGACTCTTACTAGAATCTAAAGTTATATCATGAGCAGAAGTCACTAGGAAGAAACTGTATGTTGAAACATGACACATTATTACAGGAAATTGTTAAAGGAACAACCAGCTTCAGGTATGTTTTGACTTTCCTGTTCCTGAGTACTCTTTTGTAATAGTCCGCAAAACAAACAGTGATGGAAGATAAGCAAAATGCAATAACCCGATCACCTGCCAACAGAGATCTTTCCATTCCAGCTTTTGATGTACATTTGGCACAAGTGTATTTCTCTTCACTGGGAAATGTCCTATCTATCTTTCAGGTATGTGCCCTTGATGTCTAAAAGCCTAGATTTACAAATCAGCCACTCTTAATAAACCCATCAGTTCACAACAGTGCTAAGAAACAGCAATTCTGAGAAAGGCAGTCTGCCTCTAAAAATGAATCATGATTGTCAGGTTTACAGATAATTTAAGCTTCAGTTTGAGGAATAAAAAACCTGAGAGAAAGCAAAAGAAGAATATAAGCTTTCCCAAAAAATTCAACAAATGTGAGCACAAAATGGTATTTTCGTAAGAGAAGGGAAACCACTGCAGGTCCACACAAAGAAGTTGAACCCCTCATCTGGCCTCCATCTGCTCCAGTCAAGCAGGGCAAAAGCATAACCAACATTACCTGGGATGAAAAATATGGGAAACAGAGAGTTTTGCATTGCCTGACTGGCCATGGCTACAGCACAATTTTCCCATCCTAGCTGCAGATTCTGTGACAGGGAACAAACTTCACACCTTAACTCTCCATCTATAAAGACAAGAGCACATTACTTCTCCTAAGCTGTCTTTGATTTCTTTATTAATATAGGAAGATAAATTAGGAGATATTATTCTTCCTGTACATGCCATTTTAGCCATAAAGAGGCACATCTTGGACACACTGGTATCACAGAATAACTAATAAATTAACTGGAGAAATAACATCTCTATGTAGCCATTCTGAATATATAATGGATGAGAAGTGAGGTTGACCAAACTACCATCTTTCTTGATGGCAGAGGGAGTATAAATAGAGACTAACTGGCTAGAAGTTAAAATCCTCCTCCTCCTTCCCTTCTCTCCTCCTTGGAAATAATGAAGAAGCAGTATATGGCAGTTATTGTGATGTTCTCAAGGTATCCAAAATTATGAAAACACTGACAGGATGGTGTATGGTCAGTGAGTAACCCAGGCAATTACCAGGCATTAACACACAGGTAAAAGATGGTAATTAATTTGTGCCCCTCTTTTCAGTTCAGCTTGCAGCCATGTCTGACCTCCAGGCATTTCTGCAGCTTCAGTTTGATAATGTGCCTGTCTAACCCATGCCCTGTTCTTCCAGGCTCCTTTCATCAGCACTGACCAGCTTCCAAGTGACAGCGTTTAGTGCTCCCTTTGCACAAGTAAAGCCAGTGGCTTTGATGTGAGAGCTCTAGCTTTTTCTTCTCATCATCTCCAGCACTCAGCAGGCTATGGCTGTCAGAAGCAGCCTAGCAATCTCAGACGTGCTGACTGCATAAAGCCTCCTGTATTTGCACGAGAAGGAGGGATATGTCAGCTCTTACACTGGTTCAGGCATCACAGTGATTTTGTACCTTCAATTCAGAGCCTGAATAGAAAATATTATGAATGGTTACCACCCAGTGGAATTAAACTGTCATTTAACACTTTTTCAACTTCATTGCATCAATCCTACACTGTCGTTCCATCAATTTGTCACGGAAGTCTAAGCAATGAACAAGTTTTATATGAGGTTGAATAGCATGACATACAGCAGAAAATAATTTGTACTTATCAAAACAAAGGGCAAATGCAGACTGAGTGATCCAGACACACGGGAAAACTTCACAAATGAAGTATTATTGATTTTTGTGGTTTTATTGTTAGGGGCTACATATGCTGGCTTCACAGGGCATTTTGGGAGCAAGTTTAAAATGGACAGAAATAAAGGCACAGGCATTCGAGCATTTCTAAGATTACACCTTTACAACTCCCTCAAGAAATAAAAATGCATTATTTTCTACTGACTTGGACAATACATACAGATTAACTAACCACTGATATTTTGAATTGGAAACATTCATCTGTAGGTTAATGAATAAATATCTCCTACAAATTGAGTTGGTTTTGGTCTCCACCTTGCGCCTGCCATCACTGCAGCTGCTGCATCCAAGGGCCATAACAACAGAGGGTGTCTTTTTTTAGCTACAAAAATGTATCACACAAAGAGATTCTGGCAATAAACACTGCCACACCTTCAGTGCAGCAGCTTGCTGGAGCTCTGTATAAGAGTGTAATTGTCCACAGCAGACAACTACCTGTCTTTCTACTGTAAAAGTGTATCAAACACTTAACACACAGTTGGGCTCTGACCCCCAGCCTGGGCTTTTGGACACTCTCAGCATAATGACAAAAATCTCAACAAAGGATTGACCTCCTAAGATGCAAAGGTTTATGTTCCACAAATCCTTAACTGCAACGGATGGTAACACTATCATTATTAAATATTTAAGGAAAAAAAAAAAAAAACAAACAAAAAAACACCAAACAACCAGAAAAGGCAAAAATTATCACCATAAATACCAACCAACATATTGGGATTTTCCCCTTTGCACAATGATCTTATGTCCACTGCCAGGCAACCAAAAAAAATGAGGCTTACACAACCACACTGCCCCTGTGGGTTTTATCTGTTTCCTGCTACCCAGTAAGTCTTTCCACCTATTCACTGATTTCAAGCCAGATACAATTAGGGGATCAAATTCAAAAGACAATGAAACCTCAGTTATCGAGTGAGAGTGAAGACCCCCTAGATCTCCCTGAGAGAGGCTGCAGTGGGAGTTCAAGCTTTATTTGGTTTGCAAGGGTGCCACCGTGTGACACAAACACGTTACCAGCAAAGGTGACAGGAATGTCCTCCTCAAGGCACTCCAGCAACTCACTAGAAGAGATGGTGGCTGCTGTGAGGCCCTAAACAATGAGCCCATTACTGTATCTTTCAGAAGATCCTCCCCAGGTTCCCCCTGGAAAGGGTTACTGGGAACCCCCTTCAGCAGGCCACCAGGGAACAGATGCCTGCAAATCGGACAGGAACAAATGCAAGAAGAAAAGCAACAGCTAATCCTGGAAACAGCAGAAGGCTTCCTACAAAAGTTCTTTGGTATTATGGTGACACAGGTTTTGTATGTTTTGCCCTACATCGTTTGAGGATTCCTCTGGCGCTTTTTGTGTCAACAGAAGCAGTATTTCCTGTCAGTTCCCAGCATGGGACACTGCAAAATGCCTGTTCTAAGTCCTCCTAAAATGTCGGGTGAGCAATTCTGATCTGTTTTCCACTACCTGACCTACATTTTGTGATATAAATAGCAACCAGGTGTTAATTAATTCCCATATGCATGCGTGTATGTGGATGACATGTGTTTACATACACGTGCGCTTTTCAGGACAAATCTTTTCTGTTACCACAGCAAAAGTAGGTCTTATACAGATAAGGACCAGATGCTTAATTAATGAGAGTGCTTTCTGCCTCAAAGGAAGCGTACTAAACCATATATACTTGAGATGCTGCCTCTGCTATTGTATGCAGCCCAGACCCTCTGCACACTTGGCACAAATTTGCAAACCTCCACATTCTGTGATTGGAGAGCATGGTTTACCTCCAGCCATGCTTTGCCTTCAGCAGTGTGTGCTGCTCATGGCGAGCAAGCCAAGTACTGTTCAGTAGTGACTTACACAGGCAGGTGACTCGAAGGCCATGGCAGCACCTCAGCTTGTGGCTGCAGAAGGAGTTGTGCTGCTAGCAGGCACATCAGCAGCCAGGAGATGATGAGAGCCTGCCAGGAACACCTGCCCACCAGGGAACACTTACCTGAGGCGTATCAGTGACCAACCGAGGGTCAACTTACACTGGCAATTTAGTCCAAAGTGAGCTTCTGGAGTGAACTTCCTGAAGATGCCCACCTGCTGTGCTCTGGTTCATGTTAAGGAGCTGAATTACATTTGGATAAAGCTACACCAGGAATGTACTCTAGAAGCACACCTAAGGCTCTCCACATAATAACCAGCACAGTGTGGAGTTAGCAGGTCCAGCTACCTCTGCTGGGTTGGGTTATTATTTGTGTATACATAGCCTGAATCCAACCTCATGAAAAATCAGTACATGGATGAGTATATTCCAGGATGGTGTGCTAGCAGTACATGGCATCACAGCCATAGCCAAGAGCTAGGATTTGAAGATACTACATGGAGATGGCTGTACACCTTGAATTTGTCATACACAGACTCTCAGAACAGTTAAAGTTGGAAGCGACCTCTGAAGAGCCTCTAGTCCACTCTCATATCCCCAGTTACACATTACGTAAGTGTTGTCACTTTTTCAGTTAAGCCATGGTCCCAGGCTGCTGGTGGTTTGCAAAACCACAAATGCTGACCCTAATTTTTGTACTCAAAAATAATGCTGATCTTTTTTTTTTCCTTGTCTTGAGAAACAGGCTTTGAGACTCTGTATGGGCTGAACCTGACGTACAAAGGGTACCTGAGTCTGTCTGTGTGCTAGCCTGGCAAATCCATACTAGTGCTCTCCTGCACTCAAGATAATTAGCTGGACTAAGAGGCTGTCATTAACTTGGATACAATACCAGACTAATACAGTTACACCACTTTGAGGATCTAAACTGGTCCCTGGTCATGTTGCTCCTCCAGATTGGAAACATGTACCAGAAGTGTTTGTCAACCCATCTAAGAGGGTGCTGCATCAGACACACTTGTCCAAAGGAGTAGGAATGAGACGGTTTGTGCCCTGCACCTGCCAGACAGCCTTTGTGAATGATGTGCAATGTCTCAAGCTTAGCAGTGCATGTGACTTGTTTAGTGGTGATCTCTGTCATTGTCCCCGTGAGAGAGCAAATCTCCAAGAACCAAATTTCATTCAGCTACTGCGTAAATGACAGTACAGAAAGTACAACGAACAGTTTGAAAGGCAAACACCAGGGGTTCCTGCCTCAAGGGAGATGAAGTCCACCATCTGGAAACCACATGGTATGGCTTGAGGAGGCCACAAGTCAATCAGAAGTGCAGTGACTCCCAGATGTGAAGCATAAATTTGGCAGTAGGGCTAAGTGAGAGTAACTTAAATCACATAGAGATGTGAACTAGCAGGTTATGTAACTCCACTTAGACCCATTTACCTGTTTGCCCTGGGATAAAATAATGCATTTACACTTTTGACAAGTAACAGTTTGAATGCAGATTTGACTTTTAACCTTTTTAAGTGTTCTAGTACCAAACTGACCATTTTCTCACTCACACAGATTTTAGACTTGGAGACATCTCTGATTATTCTCAATATGCCAAAGAGATGATAGATTAAATTTAAAATGCCCCAAAACACCTACTTCAGAGGTGCTGTCCATTATCCTCTCACTATGGATGCAGTTGATAGTGAGCTATCAGAGAATAAGAAGAAGCTCAGTTCATGGAAAGGGCTCATGGACCTTGACTTTGGGAGTGGCAGTAGCATCCTCCTCACTGAACATTTAGGCAGGCAGCCTCTGTGCCTTGATATGGATAACAGTGCTAAAAACCAATGCTGCAAAAAACTGCAGTTGTGAAAACCAACACTGCAAAATATACTTGCAGAGTGTGATGTTGGCAGAAAAAAAAGGCTCAAAACTTCCTGAAAATTTTGGAAGCAACATCACTGAACCAGCAGAAGAAAGAATCAGATACGCCTTTTTATGCAGCCTCCAGAAAAGGAGGATGAGGGGGGACTTTATTGCTCTCTACAACTCTAAGAGGAGATTGTTGTCACCTTTAAAAACACAAAAAAAGACAAATATTGTCTTAGTCTACTCAAAACATTTTCTCAATACACAGTGAAATATTTTCCTTTGTATTGAAGATCCCATCATTTTAGTGTTCTTAACTGAAGCTGAAACCAAGAATTTATTTTTGAAAACTAAAAATTAAATTCTTTTCATTTTTAAAATCTCATTCTATTTTCTTTTCTTTAAAATGCTGCAATAGATTTGATTTCTCAGACACAACTGTGAACCTGAAATACTGCATTTTCTTGAATTCCACACTGCTTTCCTAAAGATACCTGTAATTAGCAGGAGTATTCCTTAATTCTTTTATGCCTTGGTCCTTTCTTAGTTCTTCCTTGTAAGGATTCCCAATTTGGAATTGCTTACGTACAATGAAAGATGTTAAAGATAAAAGTTATAAAATATGATGAGCTTTGAACTCAGTCTGTTTTCTTTTCTAAGGACTGAAATGTATTTTAGTCAATTGTCTTAAAACTTTAAGCACACTGAGAGCCTTTAAATTAATACAGAAGTAGGATTAAGTATATAAAATCATACTTATTTTTCTTGCTTGTATGCCTCAGGTAATGGCATTTTAAAGTAACGAGCTGGAGACTAAAATTGGGTGAAACATTGTACTGAGCTGGCAAAAGAGGAGTTTCATTAGTGGATGGATGATTACAGAGGTGATGGATTTGACAGACCCAGCCAGTGGGTTTTCAAGAAATCATACAATTAACAGCTCTAAATAGCAGGCATTGTAGGACATTCTGCTGGAGAAGGGAATTAAATCCCACAGAAAATGGAAAGGTATTAGACGAGAAGGTACCGAAGGTGAAGGACCACTTGTTAGCACTGTGCCCTCACCCCACACGCCTCACACACACAGACTGCTTTGGTACGGAGACAACTCTTTACAGAGACAGCCCAATGCTGCAGGCTCTTGTCAGTGTGGGATCCATGTCCACAGAGAGCCCCAGCATCCCCACTGTCACCTATACTACGGAGGAACCCACATGCCAACCACACTGCCCCTGAAAGAGGACAGAATTTTAATGTGACTCTTTTAAACTGAAAAACTGCGACCCTTTAAACACTGCTCACAAATTAACAGGTCTTAGCAGTCTTCATTGAGGCAGCCTGTAGATGAAGGGGAAACAGGAAAAAGAAGGAGAGAAAATTAAATGCAATTTGCTAGTACAGCAATACTGCTTTGTATGCTGACTTCGTAGTGCATTGTATACAAACATTTACACATGTCCATGGAGAAGGCTGTACACATACATTTATCTCACAGAAACCTATGGTAAGATGAGTCTTTTGAAAACTTTAGTCATTTTTTAAGGAAGCACAATCTCTCTTCAGGCTTCATATATCTAATCCAATAATACAACCTGCTATTTCCAAAAAGTTCAAAATAAATAAGCACCTGTAGACTTTATCGGAAATGTATTAATCCCTGGGCATCTATAAAATGATCTGAATATGTATAAAAATGAAGTTACTGTCTAGGTGATAACTTCTTTTTGAAAAGGTATCTCAAGGCCAGACTGAAGGTTGGGGCCATGAGAACTATTGTGTCATTTAAGGATCATAAGTTATCTTCTGTAAAGCCTAACTGTCTTGTACTGAAATTGATGAGAGATTTGCAATTGACAACAGTGAAATGAGGTCAGAGCCACAGCTGATATGACTAATTACCAAGCTACATTCACTCCATCTGTCCCACAAAATGTCTAAGATAAAGAGCATAGGGTAAAACATCTCCATCCTATGCTGGTGCTCATCAAATAATGCATAAAAATAACTGAGAGCATGTGCAAGATTTCATCCTCTGAAGTATCTAAACATTTGTGCCAGAATAATTCCTCAAGTTTCCATGTAGAGGAATTTTGTGGGTAAATTACAGAATAAGAAGTCAGATGACAAGAAATGTGTGGGTGTGCTTGTTGTATATATTGTGGCAGATCCTGAAAACCCACTCTCCTATGTAGGTGCCTGAACCCTACAATGAAATGCCAAGTTAGTTTTCCTGACTCACCTAGGTTTGTCATGTTGTCTCCAGGCTAGGTGCATAATACATGCTGGCAATCTCCCTTTCTGGCTTTGTCTTGACAATGCAGCAAATGGCTTATGACTCCTGCTCCAAGATCCAAAACCATCACAGCTGCATGACTAAAAAAATAATCCTGTAATAAATGAATTCTTAATGTTCAAATTTGTTCAAAAAATGTTGACAGGCTAACTTGCATTTACAGAGCTTTATGCCAGAGGTATTTATTATTTGTGCCTCCTGTGTTAGCTTATGTTAACTAATAACCATCCATCTACAGCTAGTAGAGAACCTATGTGGGTTCAATGGCTGTGGCTAATTTTGGAGAAATCAAATCATATGCTCTCTGGTCTGGACCAAACTTTTATTGTTTGGTGATCTGGTAGCACAGACAAACAGTACCCTGATGGTGGAACTGATGGTGGAGAGTGCAACTTGCGATGAAAATAGGAGTATCTACAGAAGAATGTATAAACAACCTAGTTTGGAGAAATGGACCTCAGATGAGGTTCTTTGTTTGTTTGTTTCCTTCTAAGTAAGATATTGACAGAGTCAAATACCAAGGCGGGGATCTCCGTACCTGCCATGCAGTTTATCTGCTACTGTGAACAGAGCGGGAGCATTGCATTTGTGCCATTTCATATTACATGAACACCATTTATATTATGTACATAGAACTGAGAAGCACTATTTCACTAATCAAACCACGACACTAAGCAATTACCCAGACTTCTGTCTATTCAAACACAGAATGTTTTCATACTCTTCCAGTTCACTGATTTATTTTGTAGCAGGGTGCATACATACACACACACACACACAGAGACGTGCCCGTTAACTGAGCACCACAAATCTGAACAGGTGACATCTCTGTGCTTTTCCTAAACCCTCCCTGGGATGGCTCTCCAGAACTGAGACCAATGGAAGAGCTCACATCAGTATTATTAACTTCTTCAAAATACGGTGACCCTACCCAAAGTGCCCACTGGGAATGGCCACTGGCCCACACTGACTCCCTCATCATGCCCATGGACTGGGAGAGGACTGCCCAGCCAAAAGCATGGGGCTGCCCTGAGGCTGACCTGCACACAGAGGGCTGAGCTCCCAGCTCACACACCTGCTCTGCCTCTGTTTAATTTGCTTCTACAGATGCAGTGACAGTGTCTCCTAGTGGCTATATTCCTGAAGGAGCAGAGCCTAATCCAAACTTCACACCTGAAACTCCCGCTCTTTGGAGGCATACAAAATACAAACACATCTCTAGATTTTTAGAGTACCTATTTTTTGAAAAATACAAAACCAGCAAAACAGTAGTAAGGTACTCTATTCTTTTCCTTTAGTAAGACTAAAGAGAGAGATAAGAGCCATAATAAAACCATGTGAATTAAGGACTTTGCTCGGAGATCTGAAGGCAAGCGTGAGCATCAACTGATCAGAGCCAATCTCATGTAACCTTTAGGTCCTATCAAGACCCTGTAAAAGCAGAGGAAATGCTGTAATGCTTTACTTTGGTAAATCTCCATAGATGAACCCACCATGTACTGAGCCCAACACCAGACACCACAGCCTGTGGGTATGGACTCATGTCCTGGGATCTTTGAACCATGGTAAGCACTTGCAGCATCCCGCCTGCAGCTGTGGCCAGCAGAGGACATTTAAACAGAACACAAAAACAAGAAACCTTGAACTATATCCATACTTGATGCTAGCCCTTCCTCCTTTAAGAGGCTATTTTCCATTTTCAGCATCAGCTAAACACCAAAAATCCATCTTAGTAATGAGAACTGTACCAGAGGATTTTGTGAAAGAAAGACTAAACCTTCAATATAGACACAGCATAAACCAAAACCCTACTAGCTGGACTACAGTAAGGTAGACCCAGAGGGCACATGGGTCTGATTGTGCCATGTTGTTGAACTCATTTTCTTTTCTTCCAAGCTTCCCATTGTTAACCATGCTCTTGGAACAGAAAGATTTGCGCAGCAAATTTCCATACATGGATAAGCTTAACCAAATAAGATATTGAAAGAAAAATAAAAGAATGACTGGAAAGGCACAGGCAAGGAAATCTTTCCTACCAAATCCTGTCTGCAAGTGACGACTAACTCTTAACAATGGAGCACAGATTTACCTTCCTCTGTATATATATATCAGGGCCTTTTGTTGTTCATTAAACTTCCTGTCACACACCTGACATCCTCACTTTGAAGATTTTACATAAGCTTCCCTGTTGGAAGAGTAATAAGTCACTGCAAAAATGACTGTAGTTGGAGCAGTTTAACACCACAAAATAAAACCTTTACATACTTCTGATCTCAACTAACATATCTAGCTGAACATCCCAAGAGAAACTAGATGCAAATATGGAGTGTATCCCTTTGATCCCAGCTCCAGCAGGTCCTTCTCCATGTACCTGTGTGTGCCTGAGATAGTGTCCATGTCTGCAAGCAGAGCAGTGTTTCTGCCACCATTCTCACATTGTGCCAGTGCTGGAGGAAAGCGTTTCTTGAACAAGGTCCAGTCAATATTCACTTTCCCTGATGATCCTTTTGGTGCCTCAGTTTGCTGACCTTTACATCAGAGTGAAAGCTAATCTCTACCCTCAGCTTTTCACTTGAGGGGAGAGAAAGATGAGAATTCAATTTTGGAAGAGGTTCTTACTGGTAAACACAGATTGACAATTGAGATGCTTCCCACTCATCTTCTTTTTCCATACCTCCTTCAGCTGTCACAGACCACAAACTGAATCATACCAAACAACAATTTCAGTTTGTCTTGGTCTAGGTAAATTTCCTACAGGGTATGAAAACAAGGCCTAAACTTTTGGTTTCTTTTCTCAACCTGACAATTTAGCTGTGTTCCATAAGAAAAACAAAAGCATGCATCGACTAAAGTCTTTCTGATATTGCCACTCTGATCTTTTGTAGCCCGCCTATTCAGTCAAATTCTTTTAAAAGAAATTCTTTCTACACACATTTAAAACCTCCTCTCATCCAAAGTTGATAGATCTCTCTAACACAGCCACCTCTTATTAAACTCCTGTACAATTGATCCCACCTTCCAGCAGTGGTCCAAAAGAAGCACAGACCTCTGCAGCCACCTCATGTGGGAATACAAACATCAGATGACCACATCATCCAGAGGAGAGTGATAGTTGGGGTAGTCCAAGGATACAGAAGGGAAAGAGCTGGAAGCCTAGGCTGGTCCTTCCATCTCTGAGCTTCTTCCTCATGGCTCTGATCATCTGTTGACAGTATCTAGCTAAACAGAGGATATGCTACATAGGGCAGATTAAACTGCTGGGCTGCCACCAAAACAAAAATACACAAATTCAGGGCAGAAATTCCCCACAAAGGTAAGGCAATAGCGAACGATAAATTAATGTATTCTGTCACAGTCCTGTGAAAAGCCAAACAAACTCACATGTTTGCCCTCTGTTAGACTGAGGGATTGTCCTTTTCCCAAAGTAACATAAACCATATTTTCTAACCTTCCATTCCTCCCAAGCCAACTGCTTGGGGGCCGCTGCACAAACAGCCAGTTTCTTATTCTGACCAGGTAATGGGATACCTGTGTGCACACCCTCCCAGACATGTGTTGGGTTATTTAAATCAGCTCAGCAAGTCTTTTAGCCTGAGAGACACAAAGGCAATATAAACAGAGCTTCCTTTTGCACTCTGTCCTTAGAGAGTCCTATCCTGAGCAGATCATGCTGATACAACATGACAACATCCAGGGATAAAGGGGAGGCTCACACTAAAGGCAGTCTAATACTAGATAGTGTTATAAGAGGGCAAGCAGAGATCAATGAAATATTTTCTTTTCTTCCCTACCTATCAGCAAGTCTGCAAACTGAACAAGCCCTCTGCCTCATTAGAGAGCGACGAAGTGGGCGACTCCTGCAATCCTGGCATGGGTAGGGACAACGGTTTCCTTCCAAGGGACACTACCATAACTGAACTGTGTTTGCTTTTCTTTAAAGCCTCTTGGAGAACCCTTTGCCCTTCCCAGCATTTCTCTTGCTAGAACTTTAACGCATTTGGCACAGAACTGCGAAATTGCACAACTCCTCAAGAAGTTGGATTTGTTTGTTGGCTTTTGAAGGGATGGCTGGGGAACAGGTTTTCGATTTTTTAAAAAGTTATAATATTGATTATCATGATTGTTATCATTAACACTACTGTTAAATATATTTAGGAAGAAGATTCCCCCTCCCTTTTGAGTGAATCATTCACTTGTACTCCTCTTTCAGGCAGGTGGTTTAAGCCAGATCTGCCCTCCAGGGGTTAAATAAAGAAGTGATGGGAAGGAAAACGAAGACCTTTACAGTGGCTCATATTTGAAATTTTTTCCCTCGCTCTCTTCTATATGTGGATCGTCTGCTTCTCGTTTCCTCTCGCTCCCTAATTATTCTGTTAGGGAATGGCGAGGGGCAAGGATTAACAATGAAGCAGATGACAGGAAACTGTTACCAAAAGAACAATGCCGGGCATCTCCCCCATCCTCCCGTTCCTCCCACCCAAGAGATAGTCCCCCTCACCCTTCTGTCGATGCCATGGCTCCGAAAAACCCCCTGTCTTCTCAAGGGTCCAAGGGATTAATTTGGACAGCAGGGCGCGAAGGAGGTTGGTTCTTTGGTATAACCCTCGCTCACGTCTGGGAAGGAGCTCGCAATTCCTTGTAATCCTGGGGGCTCGGCAGGGCTCGGATCCGGCAGCTCCTCTCGTCCTCGGCTCTCCCCCACCCCGCCGTCCCAGAGCAGGCTCTCGGTGCCCCGGGGACCGGCGCTGCAGTGGCCGGCGGGGCGAGGAGGCGCTGGCACCTGGGCTGCGATCCCCGCGCCCTCCCCTCGCCGCGGGGAGCGTGTGCGTGTGCGCGGCTGTGTGCGAGAGCTGGGGGGCGACTTCACATCGGCGCGGCGCTGGCTGAGGCTGGATTGGAAGGTTTAGCCCTCGAGCCGTGGATTTGCAGTCAATCCCTCTCTATTTTAGGCACGGGCTGACATCACGAGCCGTTGTTACTCCTATAAATCCCCCCCAACAGCTCCTTGGCAGCAGCGGGGGGGGCGGCGAGCCCCTCGCAGGGGGAGGGCCGGGCGCCGCCGACCGCGACCTGCCCCGCTCGCCGCGGCCGCCACCGCCTCCCGGGGCAGGCTCGGGGCTGCGGAGAGCCGGCCGGAGCCGCGGGAAGGCGCGGTGCCCCGGACACACAGATACACACACAGACACTGCCCCGCTCAGGGTGTCCGCCCGCCGCCGCGCACCGCACGTGCCCCGCCGAGCGGGCCGGCGCTCGGGCGGCACCCGAGTCCCGCAGCGCGGCCGAGGGGCGCGCCCCGCAGCCGCGGCACCTGCCCCGGCGCGCCGAGGCGGCAGCAGCCTCCTGGGAGGCCCGGCCCCTGTCCGCGCTGTGCTGTCCCCCGGGACGGCCGGGCTCGCTGAGGGACCGAGGGGCCGCGGCGAGCGGGGCCCACAGGGGCGCTCAGGGTGCGGCGCGGCGCGGTGCTGCCCGGCAGGTGCCGGCAGGTGCGCGCGGCGCTCGGTCCGGGCCGGTCCCCACCCGCCGGCGGCCCCACCTCGGTCCGGGCCGGTCCCGCACCGCCGGCAGCCCCTCGGCTCCGGGCCGGTCCCGCACCGCCGGCGGCCCCACAGGCTCGGCCCGGGCCGGTCCCGCACCGCCGGCAGCCCCACAGGCTCGGCCTGGCGCGCTCGGGCTCGGCCCGGGCCGTCCCCGCTCCGCCGCGGCCCCGAGCAGCGGCACCATCCCGCTTGGGGCCTCAGCCTCTCCGCACGCCTCGCCCGGGCCCGCCCCGCTCCCCTACCTGCGCCGCCCGCCCGCCCCGCCCCGCCACCGCGGGCCCAGGGGTCGCCCAGGGCATTTTTGCATCGTAGGGCAGGACGCTCCTGACACTGCCACACACCTTCGCTCCCGCTTCCCTCAGCTGGGGCTCTGCCCGCCAACCTCGGTGCTGTCTTTCCATCCAAGTCTGACCAGCCTCATGTCCCGTTTCACAGGGAACAGACATTTCCGCCACAGCTCGTTCCCTGTGTCCCGAGGAGGTGGCACAGAAAGCCAGCAGCCATGCGGAAGCCCCCTGACAGATAAGGAGCTGGGAGGCTGCAGGGATTGCACGGCTGAGCAAAGCCTGCCTGACCCTCCGCACCACTCCCACTCCCCCAGGATGCTTTCCCTGCAACCAAGCCAATTCCAGTTACTTGCCCTTAAAACATGGCAGGATGCAGCATATCATGCAATCCCCAGTCCTAATCAAATACACATTTTTTCTTCTAATCTTACCGTGGACGTAGGCTTTCAATGAAAATAATTTACAAGGGCAATTCTATGGAGTAACTGAGGGTGCCTGAAAAGAGCCTGTACTTCAGTATGTCCATTTCCTTTCAGTGCTATTTTTCAGCTAAGAACCCTGGCTTTTGGAAGTAATTTAATGCAGCCCCAAAAACATACAAAGGAAAAACATACAGTCGTTGGGGTGAATAAGAATGCAGAGAGTGTTTTGCTCTCCTCTTTCCATAGCAATATCCTTATGGCCTTTCCAGAATGCACAGATCTTTTTCCTTGGAGGGAAAATGAGCTGCTATCCATGTTGTGCTATTTCACACCCTTTCTCCAACAGATGGCACAGATCCTCACCTGTTCAAAAAGAGATGTTTGAAATAGTTCCACCTCTTAAAAATAGAGCCAAGCTATCAAAGAGATTAGCAATTCCAGGTCACACGTTGCTTTTTTTCAAACATTTTATCCCTATTTTTCCTCATTATTGGCATTTAATGCCAACCCCTGCATAGTTCTGCTCAGTCTGTAAACAGGAAATTACTGTGGGAAGCCTGACAGAAAGGATGGACAAGCTGTTTTGTAATTCCTGGGAATACTCAATGTGGTACAGGTGCTTGGATATGTTGATATGACTGCTCACTTGTACGTGTGAATACCTATGTCATACAAGCAGAGAAATACAACATTATGTGGGCATTTATAGATAGGCAGGTTTGAATCTAGGATTCAAACATGATTGAGGTCCAGAAATAGAAACAAATGCTGCAACCTCATCCTCCTCCTGTTAAGCACAGTGCAGAAATCTGAATCCTGGGGTTGAGAGGCATCTGGCTATTTTCTTGCTTCTGCTTTCTTTGAAGAGCATCACGGCTGTAAAAAGAAGGGGTTGAATAGTGCTGTGCATGCACAGCTATAGCAACCTCCTGAGATTTTAATTCCATGAATTCCTACAAGTTTCTCTTCAAGAATGTACTTTTGTGTGATATACAGCTAGTGAACAGCTATATTGTTGCTATCCAAGCCCAGAAACTTTCAGCTATTCATTGCCAGGTCTGTGAGTGATTTGAAGCCAAATGGGGATGGGATTCAACACTGAGAAGCAGTTAGAGGATCAGTAACTACTAAAATATGGCTGATTTTTAGTGAAAGGAGAAGAGTGAGGTCTAAGGCTGGAATTAAACCAGACTTTTGCAGATCTGTTTGGACTGGACAAATCCTAAAGGGAGAAAAAAGCATTTAGGACTTTGTCTCTCAGTTTTAGCTGTGGAAAGAGCAATAATGCTATGGAAAGCAATGCAGTCCTGGTGTCATAACTGAGAAGACAACCAGCTCACAGATCTTTATAATTTCTGTTTACCATTAAATAATACAATAATTATTTAGATTGTAGAAACTCTCGTTTAATGTAGTCATGAAAGAGCTTTCTCATTTCATTCTTTGTTGATAGTGTTAGGAAGAAACACATGTTGACTTTCTGCAAGTTTGTGCTTCTCCAAAACTAACACCTAATTTCCTCTAACCCATTCTGTCAGCAGGGGAGTACCACACATTCATTGGCATGTGTTCCTCCCGGCAGAGGAATGAAACACATCATGTTTTTCACATTTAAATCAGGATTTTTGTTGCTGTTGTTGCCATGCAGTTTGTCGGCCAAGCATAATCTCCTGGCAGGAAAAGACAGACAATCAAGATAAAGAGAAGCAATATACTTTGTTGTAGCCCTTAAACTTTTTGATTTAAGCAACATCATGCAGTCCTATTGCCAGTGGAAACAAGAAAAGTGCAAAATCATAACACAATAAGAATTTCTGCCAGGAAAATAAAAAAGAAATTACATGGAATTATGTCCAATACTAATTGTCCTTTTAGCAGCAGTTTTCAGATTCAAAAGTAAACTACTGAATGCTAAGAAACTCTTATCGAGATTTTACAGCATCTGAGATCAGAGCTGAAATCAGCTCTAACTTCTAACTTCAAGTTGCCATAGCCATGCAATAGGTGAAACACAACTTCAGGAACTGAGTCCTTCTTCGTAAGAGCATTAAATCTTTTCATCATATTCCCAGCCTTGACATCCAACTACTGCTGTAAGCTGGTTTGGGCACTGTAATAAAAAAACTCCACAGTGTCATATCCAACTTACCAAGAAATCATTATTGATGGAAGACAGTCATTACTGTCTCTTCTCTCCAACTTTTAAAGGATTAATCCCTAGTCTTTAGCCATGATTGAATAGAGAGTTGAGAATGATTTAGTGAAAGAGCAGTGACTAAGGACCCTAAGAACACCCAGGTGTCTCCCTGGACAACATGCCCAGTGGGAGAATCTTACCCTCTGATGTCACAGTTCAGCCTCAATTCAAGGAAAGTGCCAGCTAAGTGTGAGACCTGGACGTTATTCTTCATCCTGAAGAGCTACAGAGGAATAGTTTTACCACAAATATATAGGAACTAATGGGAATCAGAAGTTTTCTTGAGGTTTTCATAGTTCTTTGAAATAACCCACTTGGAAAAAAGTATTTAAAATATGTTTCATGTTTTCATCTATTTAGACTGCAAGGTGAAAGAGAACTCCTCTGTACATTTCATTGTAGTAGTTCATGCAAAATAGCAGCACTGGGTGTATTAAGAAATAAAATCTCTTGTTATTTATATACATAAATAGTCCTTGAATTTTGTGCTGATTCTGCCTTTTAGTGTTCCTGAAGAGTTCCAAGTGAGAGTGACATGCAAAGAGACAAGGGCAGTAGAGAGTTCCAGGAGTGTGACACAGATAAAGCAACAATGGATCTAAATGATGTCAGACGTGAGTATGTAGGTTAAAAAAACAAACCATGGTTTATTTAAATGTGTAAAGTACTTGGAGGGAAGAAGATTACATTGTACTATGGCAATACAGACAGCACATACCGTAACAAGCTCATCCATCGTAATGAATTCAGGCTACTCTTTCCAGACTCTTAATCCACTCAGTCACACAGATCTTTGGGAGAGGCTCACCATCAATTTCTCCAGGGAACTCCACACAACAGGTTAATTTCAGACAGAATTTACTGTCCTGTTTCTGCATGTCAGACTCAGGAGCAGAGCATTGTCCTCCCACCAGGGGAGACAGACAAAATATGGCAAAACTTCTCATGCACTAAGACCCTCTGTCATGGGTTAAGTAAAAGTAGCCTGATTAAATATCTGATCCTAGGATGAATTACCAGGCTGTCTGCCTTAACCTTATCCCAGATGTGTCTCATCACTGGGATGAGAAGCCTAAAGTAGCACAGACTTAGAGAGATATTATATTATAAAATGCCATTTCCAGACTCAGATTTTTATTTCATGTTCTTCTCAATCCAGTCTTTGAAGGGAAGAGCTTTGGTGTAGCCACTGTAGAGTTCTAGGCTGCAAGTTTTATCATAACCCCAGCTCACTAATCCCATCAGGTGCCACCTTAGCTCAGGAGATGCTTTTCCTGGCAAAGTTATGGCAGCAATCCCACCAGTCTCAGCAGGGCAGATATTAGAAAAGGCTGTGGGGTCTTGTTTGGCACAGAACATACTGTCAGTGATGCTGACTTGTATCCCATTATCCTCATACTGTTGCTCACACAACAGTGAATCCACCATCTGAACGACTCCCATGCGGATTGTGTCATTCTTGTATCCGGGATCTTTAACGTCAGCCAGTACCTTCCAGCCAGTAACCATGATCTTTAAATCCTCTGTGGATGAACTCAAGTCATGAGAAGATGACAAGCAAATGGGTTGAACACGACTGCTGATCCTGGCTTTGTCCAAGAGTTTAATGACAGCTATATCGGAATCAAGTAATATAGGGTCATAATTGGGATGCACTATGATGGCAGAAATCTGGAGAGGAAACAGAGTAGGAAGAATTTCAGGGTTAATAGTAGTGGCAGCTCAGCAGTACTCTTTCCATACTACTAAAATACATTTTAGTTCATCTTGCATACTTCTCCTCTACCTCTAGCTGTGGTGCTCTTTCACTCAAGTGAGAAACATGTGCAGATCAAACATCTTATGACCTTTGTTTTTCCTTCTTTTTCTTCTTTTTCTGCTTGGATTTCATGAAAGTTTTTATTGCATGAAACACTTTTTACACAAAAGCAGTCAAGGACATTTTTTAGCAATGTGGGGTTAATATGCAGTTCATGTTTTTCTACTATGTACTGAAAAGGTTTTATCTGCCATGATACTTTCAGCCTGTGAAATTTGGAAGGGGTGAGTACTTGAACTAAAATGCTACTTTCTTATTGAAATGCACCTGACTTCCCACCAAAAAAGACTACTAGCAATACATTACATTATACCGAGGCCAAACCTTTACTGCTCATTTCCTTAATGGAATGCTACAAGAACAGATAGGATCCCTATAAGGAAATACTGTAAAAGAAAGTAATATATTTTCTTGCAGGAAAAGAATGAAAAAGATGGGATTAGAGAAAGAAACTAAAAAGGGGTCAGAATCTAAATTGTACTAAAAAGGGAAAAAATCAAGTTAATTATATTTTTGGATAAATTCCATTAATTAACTCAGACACACACTCCACACTTCCCCTAGAAAAGAGACACACATACCCAAAATTGCTGTATTTATCATTTTGACTTCAGCCTTTCTAGTTCTGCTTGAAAAAAGAAAATCACTCTGGTGATTTGGTGCTATTTTTAGAGCTGGAGTCAGACATAAATTTCTTTTCAGTTTAGAGCTGTACGGCCTTGGGGCTGAGAAATGAAATGTGCTCATGGCATCAAACCAGGATTTGGAGCACAAGTGTTTCCCTCATAAATTATGCTAATCAATTTTGACAGTAGCTGGCATCTCTTCTACTTTTTTTACTGGCAATATCATTCAAGACATTATGGCCCACTGAACCTGAGCTATTTTCTTAATTAGCGGTGAATGTATGAGTTGGATGGCTTCGAGGAATTCAATGAACTACAGCATGTGCCCTTCTTATGCCATGGCACTCGAGTCTTTACACATGCATTTCAAAGAACAACATGTAAGAGAGTGCACTGCACAAAGGGTGACCTTTTTCTTCACAGATGTGATCAGCATCTACCTGTGCTCACATTTTTCACTCCTGCCAGGCTTACTCACCCTCAGGTTCTGGATGGTCTTTTCATCCCTGTCATCATCTCTGTAGAATTTGCCCAGAACCACCTTGAGCTCTGCTGTCTTGAGCACGATGGTCTTGCCCAGGTCAGTGACACAGTGAGCTGCCACCACCACCGTGCGCTCGTTCACCAGGGCCCCGCTGCAGATCAGGATCCAGGCCCCTTTCCGAAGGCTGCTCTCCTTCACCCCGTTGGCTGTGCGATAAATGGCTGCTTGCCATGGCCACCTCATAGAGGTCACTGCCTTCTTAAGGGTGATGTTTTCTGCTTTTCCACAGACTGAGGAAACATGAAGCAAAAAGTAGGTAACACTTACTCTCCAAAAGAATCTGAGCATGACTCTTGATTCCTTATTAGAACGTGCCAAAAGAAACGAAACTGCAGTGATGAATATGAAGAGTTGTCTAATTAGGCTCTGTATCTAACCTGCAAAATTATAGGAGTATTTGATATCAATTTTCTTAAAGTATTCAAGTTTTCCATTATTATCTGAATTCCTGGGTAAAGAAGGAATGTGGATTTAGCACTTGAGCAGGTGAATTTTCACAACCTTATTGAGTTGCATTGTAATGAGATGACCGCAGAATGAAATGGAAAGAACACCCCTGATTCTTGTTTATCATAAAACACCATAAAGCCACCAGTGCACTCAAATTCACCCTAGGCAGTGACAGTGTATTTTTGAGGCCTCTCCTGGCACGAATCTTTGCACAGGTCAATTCATGCCTATAAGACCAGACTTGCCTTGCAACAAGAATGTTGAAGCAAATGCATCTAAATCAACAGTCACCCTGGGGAAAAGAAAAAGCTCTCCCTTCTTCTGGGAATATGTTATCCATGCTTAGACCTGGGGTAAAATCCCCTACATCACAAAAATTTACTTCACTTGAAAGAGTTACATTGCATGGTTGCATTTTTTAGTCTCCCTTAGGAGACTTTATCATGTGTGCATGTCCATAGTGAAAGCGATACTTTTCAAAATACATGATATCATCTCAAAGTAAAACCACAAACAAGAACAATAAAAATTTGTTTGTTGTTAAGATCTACTTTTCACAGTTTGCTTGATGTCAGTAGTGGGGTTTACCAAATCTTGTGACGTTCTTACCCTAACTTAGTTTGTGCATTAGCTCCTGATTAGATTTTATCTGGACTTGCAGTTTGCAGAATGAACCCTTCCTTAGCAGAGCTTGTTAAAGGAAGACCCTCTTTAAAATTGCAGACTCTCCCTTCTATTGCTTAAACTTTGATGGTTTTGTCAGCTGTGTGCCAAAGAATACAAATGAAAGAAAAATCCCATATTTAGTAAATAATACAGAAAAATGTGAAGTGGTTGTAGGAAAGCTATTTCAAATCAGGAGAAAGACTCACTATACCTTTTGCTCAATAAAAGAGTAGGAAAAATTAATGGCAAATTACTGTGCTGAAAGCCTGATCACTTTACCATCAACTGCACAAGTTCTACTGGTGGATAAAAAGACACATATATCCTTCAAGCTTTATTGCTCCTTTCTCCCAGCTGGAAGTATAGGCAGCCTACACTGCTATGACTCCCTAAATATCTAAGATGAATACACATCCTGTTCCCTCATTCACCCAAGAGATATGCACATTTCTTTTCCCTTGGAGACTCACTTGGAACACACACAGGGGCTCTCCCACTCCATTTTCCTGTCTTCAGGCAAGTCCTCCTGCTGCTGCCCAGGCGGCGGTAGAAAGGAGAGACGCACTCGTACTGGAGCTGAGTGTGCAAGTGCTGGTACCCCGGGGGCAGCTCTCCAAATGGCAGTGCTGGCTTCTTGGTTGGATAGATTTGAAGCTTTTGCTTGCTGAATGCAGAAGAGTAAAGTTGATGCAAAGGTGTTTCTCTGTTTCAAGGCACAAAGAACACAATAATTATAATATTATAAAAGCAATCATTACTGTAATTAGCACCAGTTATGTTAAGTATCATTTAAAATCATATGAAGTTTGCTCATGAATGAATAAGGAAAAAATATAGTTCCACCATATTTTAGCAATAGTCCCATTTACATCCCAGCTATTTTTTTACATATATCTGCACACATATATAATTACACATATGTTTATACATATCCTATTTGTGTCTCTTTTTTAATTTTGCAGTTTCTGAATTGAAATCAGTTGCTTCTGAATGTGGAAGTTTTTTCAATTCACAAAAGGACTATAATACTATTTTTTAAATAAAGACATTACACCTGAATTTGGTATTGTCATAATTAATTCTCAGTAGAGGGGAGCTAGGTACATCTTTTCTCTAGTGAATATTTTAATAGACAGTATTAGGAATTGATTCAGATTAAATGATGTTGTTAAAGTTGCTTGATTTAGCAATTAACAGATAATTGCCTCACCACAGAGATTTCATAATTTCATAATCGCTAAGCTTCCACTTAGAAATTGCACTGATTAGCTGAAACAGGGAACATAATTAAGAAATAAATATATGCACCAGCATAGATATGGACCATAAGCTTGACAACAGTTATACTTAAATTTTTATCATTTAGAATGTGCTCCTTGCTTCAATGCTTAAAAGCTCATATCTACAAAAAAAAATCCTTCCTTTCATTATACCTGAAAAATTCAGCAGGAAATTAGTTTCCCTTGAGATTTCTGGTACTGCCTACATCCAGAAAAGACTTTTTATTTTTTTCTCATGATGATTTCAATTTTTATCACAGGTGGCGCAGAGACACCTCCATTATATCCAATCTATGAGATGATATATAATAGGAAAGTAAAGGTACGAAGAACAAGAGCAATAGCAAGTCCCTTGTGTTTTGGAAGAAGGATGAGAGAGCTCCTGTTGTGATACTTAGTCTGCCAGGGTCATTCCAAACTCACAGATGACCAATATTGCATAATCTAGACTTTATCTCACTATTGACCTATTAAATAGAGATTCTACTTCAAGGGATTCTACTTCAAGAGATTAAATAGAAATTACTTCAAACATGATGGCATCTCATGTTTGTGGACAAAACAGCCCACAAACACAAGATGCCATCATCTCATGGCGTCTTATGGATGGGAGGGCATGTATGTTCTCTCAATACAGCTGGTGTTCATATCTGAAACATAAAAGACTTGTATTCAAAAGTTAATAGAGAAATTTAAGCAATAAAAATCCTCAAATGGATACTAAAGCCTCATGTCAGCTTCTCAAGGCCATGTCTGCAATCATACATCACAGACCTGGAGAGTGGCAGAGTGACTGGGAAGTTATGCTTGCCTAGCTCTTCAGATCTTCCCTAGGCATCTGCTACTGGCTGTTGCCAGAGACAGGATATGGCTTGAGCTGGACCTTTATTCTGACCTGACATGACTGTTCTTAAAAACAAAGATGAGGACAGTTCTTGCACTGAATCTAAAATTAAATGAGTCATGTACTTCAAAAATAACCCTGAAATGAGAAATTACTACTTGGACGAAAATGGACCTGAAGATTGCAACATAACTAATTCAGATTGGGTTTATTTCAAGAAATCTTCAGAAGGGTAAGCCCAGGAAGAATCTAATTTTTCATTCTTTCCTCTCCTCCTCTCGCTCATGCCCAGCCTATATAAATTGTGCTATATTGCTTTGGATGGTGAAACTTACTGGGAGCAGATTGCACTGCCATACCCTCTTCTCTCCTTGTGCTCTCCTTGCGCACTAAGATGGCACATGTTCATATTTTAACACACATAATTAGCCCCAAGGAACTGTTCTTAGACTGTTCTCATTGCCTGTCACAAGCTTGCAAGCAGAATTCCAGCATCATCCTGTAGTTTGTCCGTCTCTATCTCTGTGCATTTCTTCCTGGCTGCCTCCAGCAACTGACAACCTGTGCTTAATCAGACCTCCCCTCCCTGCAGCTCTCATTGCTCAATTATCAGTGGATTTGTAGGAATTGCTGCTCAGGCAGGCTAAACACATGGAGTGAAAAGGAGAAGAGGGGAAAAGCAATCACATTTTTTCTTTAAACTGTAGTTGAGATATTACATTCTCACCTTGACTGAACCTGCATTGGAAGCACTTTCTGTCTCACCAGGTCAGAGATCTTTGGCTCTCTGCAGGCTAGAAAAAATATAACGTTGCACAGTACTTTTTCACATTCACAGCTCAAGTGCTATGGTTCATACACATTTCCAACCTTTCCTCTCACTAGCTATAGTGCACTGGGTTAAGAAAAGAGGCAGTTAAGTTACGTGCATTAAAATAAAGATAGATCCTAAAACCTAAAGACTTGGAAAAACACTTCTTCACAATTCACAAGATCTATCCCATTTACAACAGTGGAAGCTACTGAAGTACTCTGGACTGGCACTTTCAGGAACAGAGGAAGATTTTTCCATCATTCAGTGTGTCTGAATGCTATACTTGCACCACTACAGATGATGGTTTTGTATCAGAGCAAACTTTTCCAGTAATGGATTTATATATAAAAATACTTAATTTCCATCTGTGCAGCCCTAAACAGCTAATCCCAGTGAACTGGCATACAGAGAAAGGCTGCAGGATGTTATGGACTTCTAAGTTTGTGCACTTATGGAAGGAATTGGAGGCTCTGATTCAAAGGAACACTTCAGAGTTACCTGAATATGCATAAAATAACAGAAAGGATATCTAAGATTTCTAGCTTTGCATATTCAGTTTACTCACTTTAAGATTAGGATAAAATATTAAAGTTCAAATAGCTATGCCAGGGTCTCCTTCCTGCTTCCCTGAGTGGAAGAAAAGGATTCTTGCAGGACGGATTTTATCTGTATGCCTGAGCAGTTGTTCTCTGTGTAATTTAACAATATCTAGTTCTTTGTGATTGATATATATATTAAACATTATGTCAGTATCACAGCAAGCATCAATAAAGATGCTTTCCACAGATGATTATATGCTTCAGGAAGAGACTGTTTTCATCTAAAACAACAGAATAAGTCAAATTCCCCAGGGACAAACATATTTCCTTATATTATCATCATTTCAGTTTTAAAAAAGTCCATATGTCAAGAAATTGCTTTAATAAAATGAATTTAGGAGTTCCCTAGCCCAAATTCATTCATTCATTCATTCATTCATTCATTCATTCATTCATTCATTCACTCAGTGTTTCATACACACTTAATAGAATAGCTCCAGGTCAAGAACATAGGATTTAAAGGTGTGATTCAGTGTTTTGATGAATACATATAAATTAATCATATCTTCAAGGCTGCAATGTACAGGCTCTGCCTTTTGCATTCATGACTGGTCCCATTGTTTTAAAACGATTGTGAAAGGACAGTTATTCCCTATGACAGCAACTGATTGTTAACGGTCTCATGAGACAATTATTTCATTCTATTTCAATTCCCTCCTGATCTTCTTTGATTTTGATCTTACACAGGTTCAGTCTAGAATGAGGATAATAAGGGTCTCAGGGAACAATCCTTTCCTGTTTAAAGATGGAATCTTCTGGAATCATTAGCATTTTCTCTGTCTGAATATCGTAGCCAGCAGAGCTGGCAAACTACAAAGCTCAGTATCAGGTATCAGCCAGACAGCTTACTCTTTGCAAATATGATTGTTTGTCGAGTGCAAATTATATTAAACATCATCCAGTAAAACCATATCAGCTTGTGTGAGTTGTGGTAAAAAAAGTTTGTAAACTACCTTTTATGCAGATTGGTTGCTTCCCTGACCATTCTCCATCGTCCTGGCAGGTCCTTTGTTCATTGCCACTAAGAACATACGAGTTGTTACAAAAGAAAGCAATGACTGTGCCAATTTTTGCATAGCGTCCGTTCAAGAGCCCAGTGTCTTCTACTACTCTTCTGTAGCCATTGAGTGGGCCACCAGGATCTGAGCAGTTTTTTTCTTCTAGAACTAATAATAGGGGAGAAAGATAGTAACCATTTTATCAGGTTCACTACATTATTTTCACAGATCAAATTGCTTGGCATTTCATTCAGATGTTACTAAACAATCTACACTTTATTAAAGATGCCTTTTCAAGACCATCTGGGATCTCTGTCTTTGAAAATGTCAAATACTAAAGAAGAAATTATAATATAGAGATATCTATTTATAATACACACTTTAGTCTCACTGAAAGCATAAGATTTTCAAATTGGTAAAAATTCTCTAATTGTTAAAACCTTAAGAAGTATCTCACAATCCTGAAAAAGAACCTTGACTTTCCATGATGTTAATGTCCCATTAATATTAACAAGGCTTTTTCAATAGCATAAAAGGCTGCACTTAAACTATTTGCAGGAAATAGGCCCTTGGCATTCTTTTCCCTTTTCTGTATTTTCAATACTTCACTGCACATGGATAATAAAACTAGACTACTTAATTTTGCTTTTATGTTTGGTTGCATTTTGTTTTCTTAGAACTGAGAGGGATATTTCAATAATCCAGGGAAATACAGGAATTGAAAGAGAACATATGTATGTATTTACTGACAATAAAAATTTAATATGAAAAGCTTACTCATGCTATATTCTGCCTATAAACCCTCTTTTAGTTCCTCCTTCCCAGTATTTTCCACTTCTTTTTAATTCTTGTTGGTTTTGGGGTTTTTTGGTTTTTTTTCTCAATAAATTTAGATTTTTGGCCTAAATCTAGAGGACAGTATTCACTATGTGATGCTAGAAGATGATTTTTCCTTTATTTTTAAATCCTCTGCTTTTTCTGTTTAGCAGCTGACAAGGTGCTTTTTTTTCTTCCATTGGATTTCACCTGTTTTCTTGTCAGGACAACAGTAATATGTGATTCTGTTTGATTTCTCTGCCTGATGTCTCGGTGCATGATAACCAGTGAACATCTAGTTCAGACAGCTGGTGTTGGTGCTGCTCACAGAGGGTCCAGAGGACTGGGACATATCAATTGACCCCAAATTACCTCTTCGTATCATGGCTTCAGACTCAGCTGCCTGCTGAGCCTCAGTTCACAAAAGCACCAACATATAACAAAGCACTTGTGCATTTATTTCAATTGCTGTGAACTCAGCACAGTTACAGTGCAAAGGTATGGCCCTGCCCTGTCACAAAACTCATACCTTGTGCCCCCAGACAGCCCACCTCAGCAAAGTGTGTGAACACACAGCCAGCCATAAAAATGCCACTTCAGTGAAGAGCAAGCTTTTACACAGTGAGTATAGCATTCAGGCTAAGTCTGTATTTCAGTGTTTTCTTTACAAGCACCGTATTTTAGCATATGCTGGAGGCTATATATGTACTTAAATACTTTTCCACGAGTTATATTCAGTAAACAAGGATTTCTGAACTTCCTTTCCACCAGGAGAAAGAGAAAAGCAGAGCCCTGTCTCTCTCCTTTTCATTTGTCTCCGTTTTCCTTCTGTGTACCTCACAGGCTGTCTCACTTGTGAACCATAAGTGACTGATAACTTGATAGCAGCTAAAGACTACAGAGAATCCCCCACAGAATAATGCTTTATTTGCAAGTTGCCTTCTGCACTGATGGCTGGCCTGGAGGCATCATCTGATCAGCAGAGTGCGTGTTTCCAAATGTACCAAAAGCTTGACCACTAAGTCACTTAAGGCCTTCTCTTATTTCAGTGCTTTGACAGTAATTGTCTTCTTCCTTAGGCTCAGGGTTATGACCTTTTTGATTTATTAAAAACAAAGAGAAAACATCTGGGAAGGAGAGACCTAGCACTTCAGTGACTGCCAAGTCTAGAGACAGCTCTTTCTATAGATCTTTAGCCAGGGCCATCATGCAGCAGGGACTTGGCATGATCCTGACATTACATTTACTGCAACTGGAGACTTCTCTCTAGACAGAAGAACACCTATTGCTTCCTCTTTCAAATCAACTTATATACAGCTGGATTACAATACTCCCCCAAAAATTTACATTGCTTGACATAACACACTTATAAAACACTTTATCAACTGAAAAAAAAATCATTCTGGAATATGGAAATGAAATTGTGCAATGCAAATCAACTAAAGGAAATTTAAAGTCTCTTTGGATGACAAGAAGGAATTTTACAGCTGAACCAATGTGAATGGTAGGCATGCCATCCTGCACAGTCAGAATGAATGGAAGTTCCTTTTCTATCAATTTTTGTCTAGGATGGGAATTGAAATAAGTCTAGTGTTCACACAGTAAGCTCCCATTCACCTCCACAGAGTGCACCAGGTTTCTGCACAGAAGGAGTCAGACATGCAGAGTAAGGGAAGTAACTATTCATTGTCGCACTGTGTCCATCACTTGGCTTTTGTCCTAGACATTTTCTCTCTATGTGGAAGAAGGACACATGCCTAAAGACTTTGAGGTTATTAGTTTTCAGTAAAGTGATGTTTCAGTCAGACCTTTATATAAAAAAGTCTTGCAGGCTGGGCTTCCAGCAAAGTAAAATAAGAATTCCTTCTGCTTCTTAAAGACAGGAAGAAAAAAGGACGTGTTATGTCACAGACCTACCAAATTTCAAGTGAGATTTAGATAGTCTATTTCATGGGAATACATTGGCCAAAATATTTGATAAGAATTAAAACTTAAAGTGACCTTACCACATTCAGGATGATGTGCTGACCAAATCCCATCAAGCTGACAGTAGGCAACACGGCTGCCTTTTAAGCTGTAACCTGCGTTGCACTTGAAGTAAACCCGGGCCCCGTATTTAAAGTCATCTCCTTCCACAATACCATGAGCAGGAGCACCTGGAGTCCTACACATCACCACTGACAGTTCAGATATTTCAAAAAAATCCACTTTATTACAAAAACAGGACTGTGTTAAGGTGATTCTTTACTTAGAACATAGAAAAACCAATTACAATGGACACAGGAATCAAAATTAAAAGACCAGTATATACTGATCCTTATAAAGTTGTTTAGACATCAGCTCTACACACATTTACATCCCACTTTTCAAAACCTATCTAGATCCATTAGGTTCAATAGGATTACTTTGAAGTGTCACCTGATCATGTGCATAAGTGTTTGAATCACTAGGGATCATTTGTTCAGAATATCAGTACTTGAAATACTTTCCATCTTAACAAGGGTTCTGACTGAACTACCGTGCTTGGTGAAGGAAAAAAATCTAGATCCTTAAAATCCTGAATTTCTTTCAAACGCCTCTTTACATTTTATATAGATTTTCAGATAACATCTTAGAAATTAGAAACCATTATTATTTGTGTAAATTAAACATTAAAATAATTACATTAAACTGGGATATTTACCCTTTACACAAGATTTATCCATTGGGCAAATACAGATGATTTTCTATATAATTACTGTAAGTAGTAAATATGAAATTAAGCATCAAAAGCAAGATTTCTCTGACAGCATCAAGCCATGCTAAGTCCATCCAGCCAGAAACATGTCCAGTTGTGGTAAGCAGTAGATTTGAATGAAGGACTATAAAAACAGAACAAGCACGTAGAATACATTCCTGGCATACCCTGTCAGCATTCAAAAGTCTCAGGATTACCTGAACAACAAGAACTACCTGAACAACAACAAGGAGTACCTGAATAACATACCATGCTGATATTTTTTAACATCTATTTGTCTTAGTATTTTCTAAACTCAACCACATACTTGGTATCCACAATATCTTTAGCAATGAGTTCTACAGACTAAGTGCAAAAAAATATGAACTGCCTTCTTTAGTTCTGTTTCTAGTCTGCCACCTGATAATTTTATTTGATGCTGTACTTTCTTTATTATGAGAGGCAGAGAATGTCCATGCCTTATTAACCTTCTCCAAGTCACTTTTTACACTTTTTAAAGCTAGTTTCCTGTATGTAAAAATTACATGTGTATTTCTGTAGGTAATGTAGGAAACACATGGTTTATTATCTACACTGTCATTCATCTCTCTGTCTCTGGCTTTGCCTGGGCCATTCATTGTGAAAAACTTCATGGGAGAGGCTTCAGTGCAGGACATAGATATGCATACGGGTTTTTTACCTGTCACCTGTGGTACTCTGCTGACAATAGATAGATCAATGCTAAAGAGATCATCCCTACTATACACTTATAGAATTTGACTTTTCTGTTTTGCCTCATAGCCAGTTGCTTGCTATCCTGCAGCCAAATTTTGATGCTTAAAACTTCCAGAGGAAAACTCTTCTAAGGCCTCTGCCCTACAATTCTTACACAGAGCACACATAAATTCATCTATTTATATGGATTGTGGACAATCCAATGATTCACATAAAGAAGACATCAAACAACAAATTGGAAGAATCATTTGTGCACTAGTGAGCAAAGATCTTGGTAAGAACAACTGTCTAACAATTAAGCATTAGAGAGGGGCCTGGACTATAATGCTCCTAATCAAATTACATCCAGTTAGGGGAGGTCAGAATTTCCTCTTGGCTCCCAGTATTCTTCACCAATGTCATCATTAGCAAAAGAATAATAATAAAAATGTTTAAAAATTAATTCCTAGCCTTTGACTTTTCTCCTGTGAAATACAGACACACACATATATATATATATATACACATATATAGGTGGATATGTGTATACATAAGCATGTAGATAAATAAAATATAAATAATGGGAACACAGAATTTCTAAGTGTTTTAAATTCTCAGAACACTCATCTTCCCACTCATGATTTCTGTATTCCCAGTCACTCCCTCCATATCTTTCAGTGAGCAGCAATCCATTTCCCTACATTTATATTTTTTCTCTTTCAATGTAAAGTCACACTCAGCTTGTCAAATGATAAAACTAGATGAACCATCTGTGCACCTCTCAAACTTCTATTTTTTGTCATAAATACAGGTTTTCTGTTTTGCTTATTGTCCAGTTTAGCTCTGCAGAGCAAATATTTTGGTGCTTTTTGGGAAAAAATGTCACCAAGTTACACTTGCTTACTAACTATAAATATATGTTCTTGTTCAGTTCCTAAATGTTTAAAATATTTAGTTTCTTGTCCTTTTGATTTGTTTGTTGGCAGACTTTCTTCAGATTCTCTGTGCCCCTGTGAGCCAGCTGGAGCAATCTGGTTTTATTCATTATGCAAATTCAGTATTTCATACACAGATTCATTTAGATTCAACTATGGCCTGGAGCAGAGGACTTGGAGGCAAAAGGTCATGAGATCTAATCATAGCTAAAAAAATGTGGCCATAGGTAGGTTGCTTCATCTGCTGTATGTGACAAACAAGAGCACCCCTTTCATCAGAGAGATGTTACAAGCATTAGCTCATACTCACTTGTGTCACAGAGCCACTCTAGGGTTTCTCTGATGGCAAATCACCTTAGCATTATTAATAGATGTGTCCCTTCTGTTACCCATGCCTTTAGCTACTGATTGTCTGTTCTCCTGTAATACAGGGATGATTTGCCACTGTAGACAGAGACACTCCATTAATTTTTTTTTCTATGGATAATTTGTAAGCTCATTCTCTCTACAAATTAAATGTGGTTTTGAATCTTGAGATGTTCCTTGCATTTCAGTCCCACAGCCAGCTCTCTGTTTTCAGAGATATTATCTAGTCTGAAAGTATCATACAGTTACTCCAGTACCTGCTTCTACTGCTTTGGTTTGAGCTCTATATGCTTTTTCTTCTTCAGTTTGACCTGCCTTTTATTCCTTTCACCTAATATGTTTCAGGGAGCTCTTTTGCACCTTTTCTCTTTACTTGTGAACACTTCAGGCATTGGAATTTTGAAGAGTTATTATGAAGGGAATCCTAGCCCCCATGTGTTTCATCCAAGTCTATCTTATTTTTTTTGTGGATAACTTCCCATCAAGAGTGAATTTAACTGGTTTTTACATCTTTCAGAATGTGCAGTGTATTCCATTGAATTTTCAGACAGCCTTCTTTGTTTGAGACATTTTATTGAAGTCTTTCAACATTCTCTCCTGGTGTACAACTAAATCCAACTCTCCAACAGACATTTTTCAGAAGTAAAGAAGAAAGAAAAGAACATTTTGTAAGAGTCATTCATACCTAGCTCTGCTCTCTGGATACACATTAGCTTTAAAATCCAACCACATGATCTGACCCACTTCTCTTCAGTTTCTAAGTTTTCTAAAGTATTTGATATGATTTCAGATTCCCTTGCTTAGGCAGGATGGACTTATCCTACCATCTACTGAGTATTTCTGAATATCAGTCCTCCTTCTGTGCATGATCCAGCAGAGAGGGTTGGATCCCTCTCAGAGCTCTCACTCACCTCCAGCCATCCCCATCACAGCTTGTACCCATCCCCAGCTGTACCTGTGCCTGGTCTGTCCTGACTGCTACAGCACAGACAGGGCTATGGGCTGTTTAGACAGCACTTCCTTGGGAAGCAGGTGGTGGGCTGGCCAGGAGCAGCCCATGAGCTTCAACCATTCCTAGTCCACTAGCTAGACTGCTCTGCTCCACATAAAAAAAAAGCCCAAAAAACATTCCTACTGCCCTCTGGCTTCCTGCCTTTGGGGCAGGCTGGACATGTGTCAAGTGCTCCACCTCTGCACAGTCCTCTTGGACCAAATCCTTCAGGCACCCAGAAAATGGACTAGGTGTCTACAGAATTCTACTATGAGGTGGTAATGGACAGCCAAATATGAAACACATTCATTCAAGTTAGAACAGAATTGTAGGGAACAGAGCAACACCAGCAAACACATCATGAGCAGAGAGATTTTAATTTTTTCCTTATTTTACTACACACTGTTGTTCCCGGGGAGTTCCACAATTAATCAATACAGTGTAGGTAACTCTTTCCACTTTAGGGTTTGAGGTGAATTTTGGCTTGATACAGCTCTGTACAGTTAATAAGAGAGCAAAGTAGGAATGTATATGAGAGGCTCCTCTGGCAGAAATGCTCAGTTGTGACAGCCCAGCTGTTAGATAATAAGAACCAGAGCTGCCTCAAGAGTTTATATCACAAACTCACACATTCCCGATAAAAATTATTGCACTTCTTGCTCTTACTTTGGTGTCTTGGGAAAAAGAAAACAATTTCTATCCCATATGAAACATTTGACTTCGCATTTCATGGATAACTTTCCTCAGTCTGAGAAAAACTTGACTAGAAGAACAGTAAGTTCCTGAATTTTTAAGTAAAATATTCTATTATTAATTATAACAGTACAAATTCCTTTCCCTTTTAAATTATATGTAAGACACATTCCTCAGATCAGAATTATCTGCCATTTAGAAATAATCTTCAGGCTCATTTTATACCAGTGAGATAAATTAGATGATCTCTCGAGCCACACTTTTCTCTCTCCAATATCCTTCAAATCTTGCTTGATGGAATTATCATTTGCTTTGTCCCAGAGTTTCTTCATTAAATGAACACTATTTTTTTCTGCTGCCTTCCTCTCACCCACTTTGTTAAATAATATATACCCCCTCATACATATAATTTATTATCTCTATATTCTGCACAGCCTTTCAATAATATATTGCATGCCTAAAATAAACCTCATTTCTCATTGCTGGTACTAATAAAAGGTTTATCCCTTTTTGTCCCTCCCTGAAATTAGGTGCAAGAGGATGCATGGAATTTTGTTCTTAATTTGCTTACAAATTTTTTTAATATTGCTACTTGCTTATTCCCAAGTTGGAGTTTGGCTTTCAGGCTGACCTGTGCTAATGCATATAGCACATTTTGCCTATGTAGTATAGCTCTGAACATTTTTTATAGAATCATTGTATGGTTTGGGTTGGAAGGGATCTTAAAGATCACCTAGTTCCAAGCCTAGTCATGGGCAGGGACCCTTCCAGTAAACCAGGTTGCTCAGAGCCCATCCAGCCTGGCCTTGAACGCTGTCAGGGATGGGGCATCCACATCTTCTCTGGGCAATCTGTGCCAGTGCCTCACCACCCTCACAGTAAAGAATTCCTTCTTGATACCTAACCTAAACCTACCTTCCTTCTGCTTAAAGCCATTCTCCCTTGTTCCATCACTATCTGCCCCTGTGAAAAGTCTCTCTCCAGATCCCTTGTAGCCCCCTTTAGGTACTAAAAAGTTACTCTATGATCTTCCCAGAGGCCTTCTCCAGGCTGAACAACCCCACGTCTCCCAGCCTGTTCTCATAGGAGAGGTGCTCCAGCCCTCTGGTCATCTTCCTGGCCCTCCTCTGGACTTGCTCCAACAGGACCACATCCTTCTTGTGTTGGGGACCACAGAGCTTTTCTAGGTGCTTGAATGTTGCTTTTCCACAAGTTGTGCTGTTGTGCTCAGTGGAGGTCTAACACTGAAAATGGTCACAGAAACTGCACGTGGTAACCAGCAGGGGAATGAGAGCAGCTTCTGCTGTTACGAATCCTAGCATCTTTCTGCAGAAAAAGAGTAACATTGGAACTCCTGCAGCCACCATGCTACTCAAACCAGTCTAATGACTGACAGAGAAAGCCTGATAGACTGAAACTGAAGAAATTTAAATAACTATCTTCAAAAAGAGGACATTTTGTCTGGAGGAAGCCTAAATTACATTCTGTTCCCCAGTGAGTGCTGTCATTACCCTGCATGCTGCTAAAAGTTACAGCAGCCCCCGAGCCAAAAAAACGCCTGCACAGGGATGCTGAGCATCAGGATTTTGGATCTGAGCTTTGGATTTTCATGGTTTCACAGCAGTGGCCAACAAGTGCTCTGGAGCTGGAGGACCTAGAAGCCTGAGAAACATGGCTCCAGGATCCTGTTGCTGGAGTGAGCACAACATGCAGAGTATGTGGAAGTGACTTTTTTTCCTCTCTGTGATTAAGAAAACAAAAATTAAAGGAAAAATCCAGCAGAAGACACAAATTTTTTTGAAATTTACTGCTATGAAACCATTCTGACAGAAAACTCCCAGCCAGATCCACCTACATGCATTTCATACAGCTTGCTGATATTTGCAAAGGCTGCCTACAGCCAAGCCTGCTAAAGTCAATAGTGGTAAATCCCATAATGTTTGCCATTTTGACTGTAAGTCTGATTTGATCAAATTCTTTTCCTTGGTTTAAGTTTTATTTAGAGGGCAAGCCTGACTACCTTAGTATCATTACATAATAGTAATATCTGTTTTTCCAATTTTTTTATAACATTAGCATATCTGCATTTTACTGCTGGGGAAGCTACAGCATGGAGTTATCAAGTGATTAACCTGAAGGCAAGCAATGAATGACTGGCAGAGCTAGGAACAGTCCTGGCATGTCCTGATATTTTTACTATGTTTACACTTAAACTGGCCTGACTTTGTGCAGAAATCAGCAGTAATTTTTATACCATTCAGTAATATACATACTATTCTCAGCAGCAGGGCTTTGTCCATAGATGATGGAGCCATATGGGAGCAGATAGTTCAGAGTGTCTGAACACAAAGCATGTGAGTTAGGGAGGAATCCAGCCATGAGCAGCTCAGCAGCTAGTGCTGGGTATTGTGATTCCCTTTGCAAAGCCCCATGTGTAAAGAGCTCTTCTGAATTCAGACATACAGAATCTGTAGTCTTCACTCATAACAGAGTTTATTTCTTAATCTTGGCCCATGAGCTCTATTGGTCCATGTAAATCTCTGACACCATTTATTCCTGTGCTTATCCCTTCTCTCCCCAGCATGCATCCACAAGGTGAGGACGCTCCAGGTTTTCAAAAGGTTTGCCAGCAAAGAAGATGCCATGGGGGAGGACTCAGATGGTTCTCCAGAGACATCCTTCTTTTGCAGCTTGGCACAGCAGCCAGAGATGGTTAATGCCTAACACATAAGCCCACAGAGACTAACTTTAGCCAAAAGCATAAGGACATTGGCAGTCAAAATATTTTTAGAATGGCTATATCCTCCAAGAGGGAATGAGGTGAGGAATTCCTGGAGGCCATGGCTCAGAGTGCTCAGACCTGCTTTTCTACTGCTTCTCATAAGCAGTGCACAGGGCTTGCAAACCAGCATATGGGTTTGGCAATGGATTTGATAAAATAATCTGCACTGGGAGGTGTCAAGCCATCCTGCTATCCTGAGGCAGCATGGCTCTGCACTCTTCTCTGCTCATGAGAGATCCTGTATTAGGTCACACAGAGAACGAGGCAGGAATCCTGACTCCAGGATCCTGATTCTTTAGGAGTCCCAGTGTTTTTGTCTGGCTCCTGTCTGCCTTCAAGGTTCTCTGCATGCTGCAATCATGGCATATAATCTGCCAATAGCAACACAGGGTTGGTGAGGTCCTGTAGTGCCTCATAGAGCAAACTGTGTCAACTGTGGTGGGAATGTCCTCTCTGTGACACTGCTGACACTCTCTGAGCCTACAATTGTTTCAGCACAGGCTTTGTTTCTACAAGGAGCTCAACTCCCAGTGATGGTACTTACACTCAGGAAAGAGCCTGGCATCTTCTGATGCTGTTCTCAAGAACAAATCTCAGCTCAACATCTGAATAAATGGAGCAAACACTGCAGGATCCAGCAAAAGGAAACCAACATTCTTTCACCACCTCCCTGAATGTCCCACCTCTCCTACACTGGAGAGCATTGGTCACTAAGAAGCCACACGAAGGAGCCCAGCTGTTCTGCTCCAGATTCTGGCAAGAGCTGGATGTGAATGGAGCCAGAGAGGCTTGATGGCATTAGCTTTGCAATGTAATCTTCATTCTTCCCCACAGCAGGAACAGACTGCTGGGAGCTGAACAGCTTTGGAGGACAGGTGGTCTTGGTCAGGACTCTGAAGAAAATGCTTTCTGGGGGTGGTGTGTGTTTACACGGGCTGTGCCTGAGGGGGCTGGTGATGACTAGAATGCTCGCTTGTCTTCTTTGATTCCACTCAAAACTTTTACTTTTTGGAGCTGACAGGCTCTGCACTTTAGGTGAAAAAAGAATGTGGCTGCAACTTTTAGAATCAGAAATTAGAAGGGGATGAACAAGAAAAGCCAAGAGTACTAAGGTTTGGATTGAAAATTATTTTATTTTAAAGCAAGACTCTCATAGCAAAGAGCAGATGCTTGGAAACATCACAGTAGATCCTGTACAGGAAAGGGCATGGAAACTAATGTGATAAAAAGGTGTTCACAGCGATGGCAGTGTTTTCTGAACAGCTGCACACACATATCAAAGAAGCTCTGCTCTTCTCGGTCATGCCTGTCCCCACAGACTCAGCAAGGAGTGGGTGAGGCTCTAGGCAGGGGCCTCAGAGGTACTTCAAGCCTCTGTGTTATCACAAGCACTTAGCCAAGGCTAAGCTGCATAGAAGTGCTCATATCACTGTGATTGCAATAGCTAAAAGAGCCAATATCCCTCAAAAACTTGGCCTTCAGTATCAAATACAAGTCCTGAAGGAGTAACAATTATTCCCCAAAAGTGTGCCTGTGCATTGCAGTAGCCTCCATTTAGGTTGCTGCAGGGCAGGACTTTTGATAAACTATCTCTGCCCACAGTCTCTTGTGTTTCAAAAGAGAGGAAACACGCTAACCTCCTTCATGCCTCTTGTGATGTCCCAGGACATATCCTCCCAGTTCCATGCCCAGCTCCAGCCATAGCACATGCAGAAGTGCTGGGACAGGCTATTCATTACAAAGGTCTTTGGCCTTGATTTATCCTCCATGAAAGAGCCCTGGAAGTTCAAATTGCCTCTCACTGTTGCATTTTGCGAGTCCTCACATTAATCTTGGAAATGTCAAAGGAAATCATAACAAGAGCAGCTGATCAACCAGCTCTAAGAACCAGAGAGATTTCCAGTCCTGCTCTCTGGGCCTATTTGCTTTTGCAGTAGTTCCACCAGCTAGGAATAATTACACAAAATTATGACGTAATCCCTACTGAAATCCAAATCTTTTCATTCCCTTCCAGCCAATTGGAAGTTGCCCCTGATGTTTTCTAGCTCCCTGCCTCTGTGAATGAGACCGTATCCATGAGAAAATATGCTTGGATCACTCACTGTGATTTATTCATCCGGAGGCAATTTGGAGGCTGTTGCTTACAATTAGCCACTTGATCTTTATCAGCATTGTTCTTAGCCCTTAGAAAGCTGTGTCTCTGGATACAACCTTTCCGGTACTTGGACGCCCTATTTAATTATAAAACTGGACCTGTTTGTGCATGGGATACTGGAGTGAATGAAATCCTAACAACCTCAACGTTCATTTTCTCCATCAGTAGCAAGAACTAATATTTATCATAAGTTCCCTAATGTGTCTCTTGGAAAAAATCACAGTATCAACCTTCAGGGGAGAGTACTGTCTGCTCAGGGGGAAGATTATGGGGCAAGAAAGAAGAGGATATGCTCATCATTATATCAAATTACAAATGAGAGTAAATAATCCTGAGGTGTTTCATTGTGGAGATGCATCTTTCCAAATAAATAGGGACAAGCCCAGGCAACACTGAATGAAAAAGGCACTCTAAATAAATGCATATTGCTGTGAAAAAATGTTTCTGCATGTACATTAACTGAAACAAGAGAACAATATTTAATGATATAGATTCACCCTGGCATAGCTGACAGAATATTTCATTTAGCCTTTTGCAAGGATCTGAGCTGAATTTCTTATAGGAAGGACGATCTGGCTTTGCCCATTTTAGAAAAAGAGATGGAAATTACCAAACATTGAGATGAGAGTATAGGGAAAAGAAAATTAAGGGAACTGAAAAGCAGGAGAGTACTAAGGAAGTAGCAGGGCAATTTGATTGGCTGTGAAATGCAGTTTCTGAGCTCTTGAAGAAACCAAAGTGGAAACTGGGAGTCATAAGAAAGAACAAGTGGGATTCTGCCTGGTCAATTTTGTCATCATTCCTGCCTCCTGGGGCCATTCTGCCTTGGCAGTGTTTTGCATCACCAGCAAATGGCATGGAAGACAATGAAATGATTCCCATGAAGGGAAGTGTGTAAGATAACTGCCTCAGAGATGTTTGAGTGTAAAATCCTCAAGGAGGAACAAAGCCTTTTAATAAACTTGGGGGGAGGGGGAAGGGAAAGAATAAAACTGCAAGCTTTGAAGAATGCTGATTATTTCAGCAAACTTTCAAAGTACTTTTAAGGTTACCCCAAAGCACTGCAAGAACTGCAGTCTGTATGCTTGCACCCCAAAAGTACAAGCAGTGTACTAGCAGTCTTCAGAGAGGACTGAACAGAAGGGTAGGAGGGGGAAGAAAAAAAAGCAAAGTTGTATTTTGGGAGGGTTCCTGCAATTGAAGCTTATGGCAACATGTTTTCAGGTCATGGACACTGGAGAGAGGCCAAGCAGGAACAATTATGACCTACTTTGTACTTTTCATAGAGGTGTGCTTTGTTGGCGTCTGTTGCTGGTTGTGGTTGGTTGGTGAGTTTGGGGGTCTCTTTTGTGTCTTTGGTACTGGTTATGGTTTATAGTTGGAGATAGAGATTTAAGTCATTTTTTTTCTGAGGTGATTTGTGGAATTCTAACAAGAAGTGTAGTCTTCACTCATTGGTTCAGAAGACCAATGTTTTTTTCTAAACTATTAGAGTATTTTTAGAAGTTGAATATTTTGTTTCTCTAGGGCTTCAGTAATGGGAAAGAGGATTAGGTAAAGTAGGTGAGGGAGGCTAGCTGGCAAGCAATGATAAATGGTTGATACAGGCAGAGATCCCAAATCTATAATCTACTCTGGGCCCTTCTCTCAGTTCTTCTAGCTCCAAAAAGCTCAAAAGTTACATCTCCTCACACTCAGCTCGGAGGCAGAAAGCATCTCCATCAGCAACTTAACAACTGTATTACAGCCCCCCTATTCTGTGACCTTTGCAGACTGCTTTTTGGGCTGCAGGCAGTCATTCTGTGCTGAAGAGCTGGTTTATGCCATGCATTAGAGGAGGCTTTTCAGAAAAACTCAGCCTTCTAAGTGATTCAGTGGTGAAATGACAAGCAAAAGCATCTTTGTCCCATCCAGTGTGGCAAAAATACCTGAGATGTAGCTTGATCCAACCTGTCTTCCTGACACTGATTCATCCTTCCACGTGCAAGTTATACCAGAGAGAATCCTATGGATGATTTTATCTCTAAGATGTCTTAGCAGGGTGAGGAAAAAGTTCAGTATTGTTCTGAAGTGAGCAAGTAGACATTGCTTATGAATACATTTCATGTAGTTTAGAAATACACTTCCTATGGCAGGCCTATCCTTGGATAGATTACATTTACAAAGAGACAATTTCTCATTTATTTGGGTGTTGGCTATGCCTGGGAAGGATACTATGGGGTACTATGGGGTTTTACCAGATATGTTTCACTTTCTGAAAAACTAAAAGAATTATCTAGTTAATTGACACTGAGGAAATAACAAAGCGACAAGAGGAGCTGTCAGTAAAGCAGATGTTCTGTCTCTTTCACCCTTGCTGTCAGTGACACTTACTGGAGTTTCAAGACACTGTACAAGTATTATGAGATCAAACACTTAAGTGGTATGAGCATCTTCCTCCCAGAGATTACTTGACTTACCCAATCCAACAGTCTTACTGATGGAACTGAGGGAAAGGCCAGTCCTAGGGACCAGTTTTTTTGCAGGTTGATTTACAAGCAGCTGTTGTTTAGTGGCTGCTTCAGAAGTTTGTAGCAATATTCATCAACATAATTTTTCTCTTAGGTGTTTCTGTCCTCTTAGGAGGCATCTTGGCTGTTTGTGTAACACGAGCTGCAGAGCTTCAGTTTATTGCTCAGTGAATTAAGACAATCCAGAATTGCTGTTAGGTTATCTTAAAGCACCACACACAGTGTTTGGTGGTTTGACAGTTTCTCTGTGTGCAGTTCCAATATTTTTCTAACCGAGGGAGAAATCTCCAGGAGATTTCACTCCAGGAGTGAAAACTGGGAGCAGAAATCTCTACCTCCATCTCAACCCAAGCCCTTCAAATTCCTGCACTAGACACTAACCAACATGTGTGTAAACACACGTTTTTCTGGAAAGGAGTGTACTGCAGGGCAGTGAGTATGCTGGGAGGCAGGATGGGGAAGCACAGATGACACCCTAGCAAACATCTACACAGCATCACAATCTTCTTCTGATCAGCTCAGCAAAACAAGAGAGGGCATTATGCCACCAGAACTGAACTCTGAAGTGACTTATTAAAAACCTCTCCATATTATGTTGCCTCTCAGAGGCAGTTCCAGGCTGGAAAACAGCCCCCCCGAGACCATTCTGTGAGCTGCTGCATGACAGGCTAAAAGGTGGTGCTGTGTTAAGATTCAGCCTGCAGCCCCTAATGGATCTTCAAAACCCCAGAACTGCCACACTGAGTGAAAGGTTTTGTGTAGGTCTCAAGGCAGGTGAGCTCTTGGATGGCAACAGTGAAAAAAAGGCCACTAGCCTCTACTCCTTAGCAGCTCCAGGTACATATGCCCTTCAACAACAGGGTTTTTATTTCCCATCCCATACACATATGCCAATAGGAAGGACAATGGAAATGTGGTGGAGGAGGAGTGGCATTTATCTCATCTCTTTGACATAGTCATCCAAAAAAAAGTGACCTTGACACAAGCGAGGAAGAATTCTCTCCCTTTAAAAAAAATCTATAACAATATAAAAAGCCATTTTCTACTGGAAAATTCACACAAAGCCCAACAACCAACCAAAAAACCCCCAAAAACCAAAAAAACCCCAAACAAACAAAAAAACAAATCCCAATGGCAGTCCCAGAAGCAGGGCAATTAAGAGTCATATTAAGAGTCATATTTCTATTTGGAACATTTTCCCTAGCTGGAATAGGACTGATTTGATTTCCAGGACAACATTGCAAGAAAGGACTCAGGGGCATTTATTTAATTATACCTGAAGTTCTCCATTGTAATCATGCAGTGAAGGTAAGGTGTAACACGTGTAAGCTGCAAATGGCACAGTGATGATACACTGATATAATGTATAATTATACACTTACATAGTGATTATAGCACTCCTTAAAATCTATTACTGGGAATCTTTCTGACAAATTTAAAAAAAAAAAACCTCCAAGCAATCTATTAGAAAACTCTGCATTACATATCCAAGGTTAGGTAAGAAAACTAGGTTCAGTGCCCAGAACCTCTCCCCAGTGCCTCATCCTAAGCTCTGCTGGGTTTCAAACTCTGTTTAGCTTATGCCAAGCACTGACAGCTGGGCTTCTTTCTCCCACAGCAGAACAGGGGGTGGGGTGTGGTTGGTGGGATGTTAATGCTTCCTCCCTATCTTAGGTATCAGTTACTCTGACAGGATGAGTGCATCCCTAAGAACCAAGTCACAGATGTATGGGGCCAAAAAGGATGGAAGTGGATGATATCAGCAGTGGGGAAAGGACTGAAAGCTATATTCAGAGTCCTGTTGGCACACTGTAAGGCCAGCCCTAGCAACATCAAAGGCTACAGCAAGGAGTTAGTTTATATAGTTTTGTCAGTTGGATTAGACTCTTCATTAGGATGCAGAACAAACCTCTCCTACTTGGCAGACAGGAGCGAGAAACAGAATAAAAATGGAAATCAGATCTCAGCCCTGAATTCCCCATTCAGCGAAGCTCTTCTTATTTGCGTAGGAACTCCAGTTCGCCTGCCTTTGTTTGAAATAAAGGTAACAGGAAATTTCTGGGCAGGATGAGGTCAAGGTCTCTTGCTTTGGGGCCAGCAAGCCCTGGGAGGACTCTTGAGTCAGAACAGCTCGTCCTAGGAGGAGGACAAGCAGAGGGCAAGAGCATTTGCTATGGGGTACCAGCAATGCTGTCTCTACAGCTGCACCTTCAGCAGGCAAACTCAACAGGGAGGCTTTGGAAAGGACCTTTCTTAGCTTGAGTTGAACAAATAGTTGTCACACTGCACAGAGTCATGGACAGCCTGACACTGGAGTGGATGGTTTTTAGCAGGCAGGTTGTGCACCAGTCAGCTTGTTACTTTTCCCCTGCATCTTTTGATGAAGTTGCTGGTTTTTCTCAGTGTATTTGTATGCTAGGAGAACAAGATTATCTGATTTTGTGGGTTCCTAATGCCTCTGACAGCATTAAAATATACAAAGGTCAAAGAGAAAAGCCTGAGTTTGCTCTCAATCATGTCAGCATGGCTAAGGGGTCACTGGGAGGGGTATGCAGGTATACTGCAAATTAAGATCAGAAAGAAACCAAGACCCAGGAATTTAAAACAGCAGTTATTTTTCTCTATCTACTGTATCATGATAGCAAAGCATGTTTATCTGTAAGAAGGTATTTTTTGCTGTCCTTAGGATTTGTCTTTATTTTGTTTTGGGTCAGAAGATAGAAGATTAGCATTTGTTTTACAACTTCATATACATTTTCTAACAGTCTCTGGAGTGAAATCAGACATATTTATATAAAATATTTCTTGTCCTGATACAAGACTGACTGAAATATATTATCAGCTGTCAGAAAGATAAATGCCTACATTTCACTCCATGCTGTTGAAGCCTTTAAATCACTTTATTAGCCCTTCAAATTGTAAACAAAATGTTAATTTCTTGGCTTCTATAGTAGAAGATAAAAGAGGCTGTTAGTTGTAAGTAACCTGTACCTTGGATTAATTTATTAATATTGCAAATTGTAAGTGACAGAGCAATTAAGGTTAAATATGATCCCAGGAAAGCAGCTTGACCAATGTTGATCATCCTGCTAAATAGATGGAATTTAATTTAATGGAGGAAACAATAGGTTCCCTGTGGTTTATCTCATTAAGGTGATTTCCATAATTCCAATAGTGATTCCCATATCTTTAAAATTAAGCTTGGCAACATACAAAAATATAGAGCAGCATTGGGATGGTAAGAGATTAACAAAACTTCTGATGCTGTTGTGAAATACCCATTGCTAAATTTGTTTAATTTGGCCTTAACTTATTCCTCAAAGAGATAATCCCACAGTCTCTCTTCATCTGAACTATGTCCCTTGGATTCCTTTAAAACCCTCATATCTCTGGCTACCTTCTGTTGCACCACCTTAGAGCTTCTACATGCACTTAACACTAAAGGGCTCTAATTTTCTTCTCTCTTACACCTATTTTTCATCCATTAACTTTAATGGGATTGCACCTGACTTACTCCAAGAAAACCAGACTGAAAAAAGTCAGTTTTATAGTGTCCAAAGTCATATTGAATATTCCAAAAGTGACTATTTTATGACAGTTTTCAGCAGAAATAAATTTCTTTCCCTTGGCTCCACCTCACAAGACAGCACTTTTGCTGAAAGACCTAACAGAAAGAAATATTCTGAGGAAGACACAATCTCTCTTTAACATTCAAACTAAAAGGCTCTTCATGAAACTAAAACTAGCTTTTACAGCCATAGATATTTTCCCCAGTTCTTCCTTTAGTTCTTAAAAACACAAATCAAACTTCAATTTTCTGACTTTTCTCCCCATACATTGGAAAATACTTAGGATGCATTTTGGCAAAACTGAAGGAAATAACTTAAGGAAAAAAATTACTTGAAGCCAGAAATAAAAAATATTTGCCATGATGTGTTCCAACTGTGAGGTGTGCTATTCACATAGAAATCAGCAATATAGGTGCTGGAAAACAATATTATGCCTAGCATGAGCAAAAGGCAAACATACAGCCACAAACATCATAAATAACAGAATTTTATCCATCAAAATTGTTCTTTCACAAATCAAACTACAAGGTTCCCATCAAGTTAAAAATTTTACTGTATCTATAAGTGTTTTTCATCCTGTTAGTACATGTACCCTTCATTGCTTACAGTGACAGAAATCTCATCTTATTGTTTTTCAACTATCTCCCTTGTTCTTTGCTGTGTGGGTTGCACGGGTGAAGTTTCTACACTGGAATTACAAAATAAAGTCAGTAAAAGAATATGAGCTTCATTCCTTGCCTTGCCTGTACTATAGAGCCTGCCAAAACTAGGGCTGAGGTTTGCTGCAAATGTAATTATTTGAAATTTCAGCTGGTTCTGAATCAGACAGGAATCTTTCCTTTTTTTTTTTTTCCTCACTCCATTCTAAAGGAGCAGAACTAATCTTGCTGAGCAGTTGCAAAGAGCTCAGGAGTTTCTAGTCCCTAAATGACCTGCTAAACAACTACTCACAGGAGAGAGGCTGTTAGCAGAAGAGCCAGACAGTCTTAGACCTGAGGTCAGGAACTTCCAATTTTTAGCAACATCTTCCCTACAGAAAACATACCAGGAATCTGTGCAATCTGTTCAGAAACAAAATTTTTTCAGGTTTATGGAAAATATGAAAAGATCTCTCCTCACATCTGAGCTACTTCTGGAACTGTAAAAAATGAAAGGTCTTTCATCTCAAAATGATTCATCAAAGGAAGTATCATGCCACTATGATTTAACTCTCCTGATGAAATAAAAGAAATTCCAGGAGATAAATCCACTCCTAACAATGGCATACAGGGGGGAAAGATTTTGAAGTAAGATTTGGTGTATATTGGTTCCACTGATACAGAACTGAAAACTCTGCTAGCAGGCAAAGTATTGTTTGCCTTATGGCCAGAGGAATGCCACAGCAGGATACAGTAAGCCACACTTTCTGTCTTGGGCCAGATATGATCCCAAGTGGATTTCCCACTACCACTGAGATCTTCCAGTGAAATCAGCTCAAGCTTAGTGACTTCAGTATTGCAGAATACTCCTTTCAGCTAGTATAGACTGTACAGCTTTTATCATGGCATATATTGCAAAATTCTTACTCCCTCATGCTCTTTTGAGCCCTGTTAGAGGAAGATTTTCTCACGCATGAAGAAATAAACCACTGGAACAGACAATTAATCTGAATCCACTCATTTTGCAATTCACTTGTCAGGACAAAAACAGCTGTATGATTATAGGTACAGTGAGGACTACCAACACAGATATGAACAGAATTTGCCCTTTTTCATTTGTTTTGATCCCAAGCCTCTCTGCTTCATGGTGCCAGAATTCTGCTTTCCAGGTGACTGTGAGGAAAGATGAATTTCCTATGACTGACTCAGTCTAGAGCATTAAGCACAGGGCTCAGCTGGGGTATGTGTTTTCAGTAGAGAATAGCTGATGCACATAGTGGAAAGCAAGAGGCAGGGATACCTCTGTCTGATAAAGCTCATCCATTACAAAGATTTCTTGTGTGCAGTTTCCCAGCTTCAAGTCTGTTTTACCTTTTTAGACACTGACATAAAGCTCCAGAATGACTGAGTGAAAAACTCATGAAGTGCAAGAAACATATCTTAAAGAAGCCACAAGAAACTCAGTGCATTCTCTGGCTCTATGACTGACCAAACCTACACACACCAATGACACTCCTTACAATAAATGCATCAGTGACAGCCCTGGAGGTTGGTCATGCACAGTGCCTGTACTCACAGTTTTCACAGCGATTCCCTGTATAGCCAGCCAGACAGGCACACTTGTAGGTGCTGCTTTTGTCTAGAATGCATGTTCCATCATGAAGACATGGAGATGAAGAACAAGCTGCAAAAGAAAAGCAAGAATGTTCATGGTCTCTCACAGGATGGGGAACCTGCTTTTCCTCATGGTGGTTGTGCCTTGGGGTTAACTACATATTTTGGTTAGAAGTTAGAAAGATACAGTAAAGTGCCTGATGCATGTCAAAAAGTCTTCTGCTCTTACTTACTAGAGGAGGGTTCTAGTAGGGATAAGGTGCTCCTTAGTAGGGATAGGGATAGGTTGGACTTGATGATCTCAGAGGTCTTTTCCAACCTAACTGATTCTGTGTCTGTAAATGAAGTTGATACCTCTTTTAAGCAGCTCTTTTCCCAGCATATATTACTTTTACTATTTTCCTTTAACTGCAGTCAAGTAATGAGAAATATTTATGGAACAAAAATAATGTACAACAAGTCCAATTAATGTTTAGAGCTTAGACTAAACCAAAGAAGTTTAATAGCAACCTACATTTTTCCTGCCATTCAACCCAGAGTTTAGGGATAAGTTCTGGGATACATGGTTTTTGAGTTTTTTTGTGTCTTGAATCTTATTGTTTTAGATTTTGGGAGTTGCTTTGTCCCTGGGAAATCCTTGCATACAACAGTCTAACAGTGATACACATCAAACTGTATACACCAGCATAACTTAATATCAGAACGTGTAACTGTGCATTAAATACCAACAAATTCCATTGTGTAATACACACACATGTTTTTTGGTGCCTGTTTTAAGAGGAGATGAGTGAATAGAACTATTGTGGTTTAACCCCAGCTGGCAGCTAACTCACCCACCCTACCACCTCTGATGGGGAGAAGAATTGAGAAAGAAAAAGTAAATCTCATCAGTTGAGATATGAACAGTTTATTAATTGAAACAAAACAAAATATGATTATGATAATAATAATCATAGGAATAATAATTACATTGAAAGGGAGAGAGAGGGAGAGAGAGAAATAATGCTGGAGAGAAAAAATCTATCCACAACACAGTTGTTCACCATACCACTGGCTGAAGCCCAGCCCCTCCCCAAGCAGCAAACCATGCTCCCAACCAACTCCCCCAGTTTATATGCTGAGCATGATATTCCGTGGTGGATATTCAGTGGAATATCCCTTTGGCCAGTTTGGGTCAGCAGTTCTGGCCATGCTCCCTCCCAGCTTCTTGTGCAACTCCTCACTGGCAGAGCAGGAGAAACTGAAAAGTCCTTGATTTAGAGTAAGCACTACTTAACAATCACTAAAACATTAGTGTGTTATCATACAAAATCCAAACCACATTATGGCCCCCTCAGCAACACCACTTGTCACTGATGTCCACTGGGGCATTGAGCTGTTGACCACCACCCTCTAGATCTGACCATCCAATCAATTGCTCATCCACTGACCAGTTCACCCATCAAATCCATTTCTCTCCAGTGTAGCCAGAAGGATGTTGTGGCCATGCCCAAGGGCCTTATGAAAGTCCACAGCCATAACATCTCTAGCCCTTCCCTTGTGCACTGGTGTAGTCCCTGCACTGTAGAAAGCCACTAGATAGGTCAGGCAGGACTTGCCCTTGGTGAAGCTGTTCTGGCTGTCCTGAATCACCTCCTGTTCTCCATGTGCCTTAGCACAGCTTTCAGGAGGATCTGTTCCATGAACTTCCCAGGTACAGAGGTGAGGCTGACAGGTCAATATTTTCTGGGCTCCTCCTTTCTATCCCTTTTTAAAAATGGGTGCATTTTTATCTCTTTTCCAGTCACCAGGGACTTCACCTGGCTGCCATGACTTTTCAAATATCATGAAAAGTGACTTGGCAACTACCTCAGCCAATTCCCTCAGGACTCTGGGATGTATGTTGGCAGGTCCCATAGGCTTATGTATGTTGAGGTTCCTCAGGAGGTCACAACACTGATGTTCTCTTACAGTGGGAAGGACTTTGCTGCCCCAGCCCTTGCCTTGCAGTCCCTCTGCTCAAGCAGTGTGGGAAGAGAGATTGCCAGTGATGACCAAGTCAAAAGACAGAGGCTCTGGCCCTCCTGCAGCCAGAGCTGGGTGGTTCCATGTTTATGTGGCAGCCCTGCCTGGGTCATCACCTCCTTCCTGAGGTGCAGAGGACATAACTCCTGCTGAGGGGACACCATGGCTGCACTCCCTCCCAGGGCATGCTGACCCTGCCTGGGCTCAGCTCTGCAGCTGCAGCAGCACCTTGCCCTCCCTGCACTCCAAGGTGCCATGAGCTGCTCCACACCCTGGCTGCACCCTGGGCTGCTCTGAAAGGCATGGGGTACAGAGGGGTGCTTCTTCTGGCAATGTGCAGGTCTCCTCAGAACCTCAGCTGCTCAGGTGTTTCCCACCTCAGGAAAAGCCCCCGTGTGCCAGGATCTGTCACTGCCACCATATGGACCAACCTCAGAGCAGCTTCTCTCAGAGAAGTTTCTTATTATCCAGATGGCATGAGGTAAGAAATATATAGATGCCACATATGGATTTCTCTGGAGGTTTCATGTGGTAATGTAAGAGCAATTTATATGTGCCTGGGGAATTAATATCTTTCATGTCTCATTGAAGATTAAGGCTTGACTAAGGACAGCAATTCATTTGTTAAAAGAAAATATGTATGTAGCAATTGTACTGTATACAACTAAGGTAAAATATCACTGAGAAAGGGAAGGAGAAGCAGAAGACTCCTTACAGACTGATATTTTGTAATCACTGGCTGAAGCAAGTGAACTTTTTTTTTCTTTGTCCCAGCTTTGTCTCCTAATTCTGGAAAGTAATCATGTCAAGTGAACAAGGGTAAGTGTCAGATACTGTCCTTGAAAATGCCTGATGCTAAAAACCACTAAATATTTTTTTCTGTTTTAAGGAGTCTGACTTTCCTGGCTTAAGGGAAATAACAAGGGACAATACTACAGAAGTTTAAAACCACTATGTTATGTCCACTAGCTTGGCTGTACAGAAAAGAAAGCATTATTGAAAGTCAGTAACTGGCTTTTATTTAACTGGATCCAGCATATGTCTAATCCAGAGAGACTCTGATAGCTCCCCATCTGGCCTCCCATGCTCCTCATCTGAATTCTGTTCAGTGACTTCTAGTCACTCATGCCAATAACTGGTTCCCATTTCACACTTGGCATAGGATGGGACCTAGCACCTGCCTCCAGACTAGGCAGCACAGCAGTTTGTGTGGTTCATCCTTTAATAACTATACACACAGAGACCTTTCCTAAAGGAGATGTAGGCTTTGCAGCTTATTTTGTATCAATCAAGACCTTCCTGGAATTTGAACTAGTGATCTCTGTGCAGTCAGTGCCCTTGCTTCAGCAAACTGTGTCTTCTAAGCCAGTACAGAGCTCACAGGAAGAGGAGGCAGAAAAAGAAGGAATTCACTTTTGACATACTTCTTCAGTCCTTCTACAGCACTAAGGTGCTGGGGACACCAGATCACCTTCATGTCCTAGTCCACATCCTGTAATTACCTCTGTTGCTGCAGCTCTCACCTGCAGCTCAGGGAATTGCTTTAGCAAGCCCTGTGAAATCTGTTCTGGGGACCTTGGTTTTTCCACAGTGCTGTGCACAGAGGGAAATTTCAGGGCAAACGCTTCAGTTTTCAATGTGCTGCCAGAGCTTTCGATCCTGTGCTGCCCCCATTTTCAATTCTATGCTGCCCCATGCACGTTGTATTCTTCCCTGAAATGGTCCTGCTGGCCAGGTTAATGCTTCACACAGAAAGACACTGGGAGTGTTTGAAAAGCCTTTCACTGAGCTACACATTAGACCAGAACAGCCTCATAATAAAGTGCACAAATAGAGCTCCTCACAACTCTGAGAAGCCCTTTACAATGTGCTCTGTGTGGATTACTACACTTGCAGCCTCACAGCCTCAGAATAATTACCACTCAAAATGGGGCGGAAATAAAGTGCTCAACAATATTCAAATACTGAGTGTTCCCTGCTGGGCAGAGAAAACAGAACCAATTCAGCTTGCACCATATGGAAAATGTTAGTTCCCTGGGTGTAGGCAGCCCTTATGCAACAAGCCCATGCCACACTCATTTGTTCTATATCACCTCTCCTGCTGTAAGCCCAGGCAAACTATCAATAGCTAACTGCTCCTGCTAACAGGTACTAAAGGTGACATTTGAAGAACAGGGCAGGCTGAGAAATGGCATAGGTGCTATATCCAGAAGCACGAACATTTCAGATTGCTAGTTACACCTCTGATCATAGTTAGGAGCTAGGTTTGTGTGTTTACATCAGGGTTATATAAACTAACTAAATTTCCTGAGCCAGATATATCCTGGATGACCTCATGAAATGTGGGTCATCAGGCTGTACATACAGAAGGCAAGTCATGGTGAGTCATTGATCCTGCAGGGTCTATCTATGGCAAAGCAGCACAGTCTGATTAACCTGTGCCAGGAGTACTGTAGATAGATTTGACCAAAATTCCTTACATCGCTAAACAAGGAAGATCCAGGATGAGTGTGGAGGCTTCTGCAAATACAATGACAAAATGATGAGCCAGCTACACTTTCAGTGCTATTTTGAAACTATGGAAAGCAATGTAGGGGACTGAAGCACTGAGTAGTAACAAAACCAGTAATTCTGGAGCACCACTTCTGTCATTCATAACACTGAGACCATCACAGAATGGGAAACGCCTCTTCATTTTTTTTCTTAAAGAAAATAATTTGTTCTTTGTACACACTTGGGGGTTTTTTTGTTTGTTTTGGTCTTGCTTGGTTGGATTTTGTTTGATTCCTAATGGTACATGAGCCAACACAAGAGTTCTGTCGGACATTTTCACTGAGCTATCTATGAGCATCAGGTTTTTGCTGCTTGAGACAGTGACTCTGCTCCTGCATACAGCATTGAGCAATTCTGCCACTGCAGAATTCTACTTCGTCTGTGCTCTTAATTCTTCGATTCAAACAGATAAGTCACACAAAACAGCAGCTTTTCTCTGCTGGCTGATGTGCTTGTTCTTCACACAAGTAGAAGAAATTTAGACTTTTTTAGAAGAGCCTCACATTCACATGCCATCTGACAGCTTTTGGATCTTCCCCATACTGACTTTATGTAAGTTGCTGTTGGCAACACAGCATGAAAGTTTTTAATGAAGCCAAACAGGGAAAGAGATTAGTGAAATTGAATTAATGAGAATGAGTGGCATGTTCCACTTTTAGATTTTGTTACCTGTAATTTCTTCAAAGACAGCATGAAATCCATCAAAGTTCTTGGATCCATCAGACTGGAAGAGGACATGGAGTGAAGACCCAGTGCTTCGGATAGGAGGTGGCCTCTCATTTCCACAGAATTTCTTTATTATTTGACTGTCCAAATTGTCCCCATCGCGGATCTCCACATAGTCGTACTGGCACATGTAATCAAACTCCAGGCTCAGCATGGAAAATCTTGGGGAACAAGGACAAACAGTCAGACTGCTTACTTGTGCATCCTGAATACTATTTATTTGGGCATTTAGGTATTTAGGGCCTACCCCCTCCAGTGAATCAACAAGTCCCTATCCACACAAAGTCCCCTCACTCATCTCAATTTTTGCATCATGATGTCTAGAAGCCAGCTCAACTCTACACAGTTGCTCCAGGAGAACATTCAAGTGTCAGAACAGTAAAGTCTAAATTGAAGTCATACAGTCTATTCACGTGCATCAGGTGCCTAACCAAAATACAATGTCAGAACTATCATCCAGGGTCAGGCACTGCAGGGGGCGTATTTCTATTGTCATTGTTTGCTAAAAATTGTTCTATTTGTCCTAAATAAAGTTCTAAGTACTGAAAGTTACAGTATCAAATAACAAGGTTCAAAAGCTATTTACATTGTGATGTTCAGAAGTCAGCAATTAGGGATACAAGGAAAGCTTGGGGATGTAACAGAAGCAGAAACAGCCAGAGAAACAGAATCAAAATACTAGAGAACATTTTGCATTAGAAAGAAAAATGGTAGTAAATCCCCAATGTGTGGCACTTGCCTGTCTTTTGAGAGAGAAAATAAGGCAGTACAGGAATTAGTGCAGAAGAGAAATACTTAAAGCCTTTTCCCACAATGCCTGCTTTCCTAGCTTCGATCCAGCCACTGTGCAAGGCTTTTGTTCATTAACAGCCATGCTATATGCTGCTATTGGAATTCAGGTGGGCACAGAGCCAAAGCACCCCACCAGAATATGAACGAGAACAGAGGGAGCAACACCAAGTGCCTCTGGAGAATGTGCAGTGGTCAGGGGGCTGGGCTCAGCCTTGGTACAGCAGGAAAAGGAGGAGAAATGGGCTTGGGAGAGGCCATACTGCTAACTGTTCAGCAGGATATTTTACAAATGAAACCCATTATGTACTCAATCCTCCTGAAGACTCCTAACACTGCAGATGTGTATTTAGAATTAGGCTGTATCTCCCACGCTGCCTATTCCAGTGTGGGCCTAGTGGTTTGCAAACACTGCGTTTTCACACCAAAGAGGTGAGACGAATTTTGGATCTGCTCCTGGACCTCACAGTCTGAATGAAAGAGAATTCTGGAGCCTGTTTCATACTCTTTTCATCTTGAGACTCAGGTCCCCATGTTAAGGAGACCTCCATGTTCCTCCACCTTCCTTTGACAACTCATGAACTGAGTTGAGAGTCCTCTTCACTCAGTCACCTTTGTTCAGGTCATGTGGCTGATTTTTGAGCATCAGGAGTATGCTACCTACAGAGAAATGACTGAGCACTTGTAGGAAGCTACGCCAATGGTGCGGAGCCCCTTTTCTTTTTACATCATCTGATGGAATGTAGAAGAAGGAAAAAAAAAGACATCTGTTTTAAATATGCATTAGAGAGAGATAATTCAACTTTGCTTTGCATAAAATGCATGAGTTGAATTCTAGTTCTGTCAGGTCTGTCAGAGACATCCTCACAGGTATCAGGTTATACACTACATTTTCAAAACATTCTTTCACTGGTGAAACACACCCCAGGGATCTACCCTTATGGAAGTTACAGAGTAATACAAATTAACCCATTCATCTTTGTCACACTTATCAGGCTGCAGTTTATCCTGGCCCAATCCTAATAATATTTTCTGGTTTTCTGAACTGGTACATTTCTGATTAAAATTAAGTATGTGTGCAAGTACAGAAGGAAAGTTTCTGTAATGCCCACCATGTACTAGGAGCAGTATTATTTATAGATTTAAAGGTAAACTGTGTCTTGATGTGTGTCCCTGAACAAAGAATATAAAGACATACGCACAGAGAATGAAAGAACCATACAAAGAATACTGGTTTTAATTGTTTGCTTTCTCTGTTTTAAAAAATGATGAAAACAAAGTGGAAAATGAGTAAGGCATAGGGGTTCTGACTTGCATTTTATTTAACTTGGCAAAGAAGCAGGTACACTGTACCGATGACATGGGATCCTGTGATTAAGACTCAGAATTGGCAGGTCAGAAAACCTGCCAAAGCTTTTAAAAACCTTTTGGCTACAGCCCAGCTGACATGACCCTTTACAGACCATGAGGTCTATTGCTGTTTAAACCACAGGTACACACAATTCTAGGGACCTCAGTTTCCTCACCAGTGAAAGCAAAATTATATCATAATTCTCTTGGATATTATAAAACTAAGCATGCTAATTTTGTGCTACAGATCATCAGATACACAATGGAATGAAAAGTATTGTCTTGATTTCATCAATGGCTGCAGTGAGCATATATTGGCCAATCCCTCTGAGGAAAGCTTTTAGCCAAAGGACATATTTAAAACTGCATCTCTGCTGAGGCACAAAATAAAAGAATTGAAAGTTGTGAGCTACTTCTACTGTGATATGACATCCTTGACATGGCTCAGGCTGAGGGAGCCCATACATCACAACCTAAAAAAACCCCCGAGGCTGACAAAAAAGGCAGAGAAAACAAACTACCACCACAACATGGACACTATTTATCAAAACATCTCTACTGAGCCAACCCCTGAAGGACTGCATGGTACACTCAAAGCAAGGGAAGATTTATCTGTGCTCCTGGGAGTTTTACTCTTCCTGCCCTATGTAAGCAAAGTCAACCACTTTGATTGCCTTCTGTCCCCATCCCTGCCCTTGCAAACCAGGGTGGCAACAAACAGGATTTGTGCACAGAGAGAATGAAAAAAGGAGTTCTTTTGTTGGCAGTTGTGCTGATTCAGCTCAGTGTTGGCTGTGCATTACAGCTCTAAGCAGTTACCACCCACAGAGGGGATCAGCACATTTATATGAAACTACAGTGAAGGAAACATGGATGGCAGACCCAGGAGGCAGTCTCTTTTGGTTAGCTTAGGTGAACCTTCTGTGTAGGAAGAGCCTAAAGGTCAAGTTTTAGGTTAAATGTATGTGTTTCCCACAATACCTAACTGCTGAAGTACCTCAGTGGACAGCTCTGAGGTGGTGCACCTTGAAAACTGACCCAGAACACACTGCAGGGTTACCTTCTGTGAGGACCTCCTGTTCCATGTTTTCCATGAAGGTTTCCTTTAGGCCTCCTGCAGAACTTGCAGGGTGGCAAGGTTAACTTTGGACATTCAGGAGAACTCCTGATCTTTTCCTGGGAGTGCTATGTCATCTGCTGAGATTTCTAGGCATTCAGACAGGTTCATCATCAGGCTAGGCAAAGGGCTTTAGGATTCTCCAACATTACCCAGCTCAAATAAATTAGATGCTGACAATAGAAGTTTGGTAGTTCAAGATTCCTTCTTGGAGACCTTCACAGTTGAAATGTAACATTATTTCACATCAAGTTGACACCTAGTAGTAAGTTTATTTGATTGCAGGAAGGATTGATATAGGGAGGAAAAGACGGGCACTCTTGTGTTAAACCTTTCCATCTTCTGTAAAAGTTGAACAGTGAACTGTGAACCGTACCGTGAACTGTATGGATCTCGTGTGACACATCTTCCTAGTCTGTGTGTGGGTGGTCCTCAGAATGTAGGATGAAAGTCTGATTTCTCCAAAGAGTTACTACATCTGTTAACTACAGCAGTCCCCATTCTACTACTTTGAAAACAGATTAGAGTCTCCTGAGGGCAGCCACAGCAAGTTCTGCTCTTGGATACAGTGTCCTTTGTTAAAATAACCTTTGGTGCCTTTCCTGCACCTTGTACCTGATGCCATCTGGCTGTTAACACTTCATCCAGAGATAGGTGCCCAAAAACCCAATAGTTATGTACATGCTCAGGACCCATTTCCATTCTCACATCCATCCCCACAACAGCAAAGACAAGTGGCACCTGTAGGTCTTGAAGCACTTTTCAAGCCTCACAATTGACAAAGACCTTTTCAGAAATGTAGAAAAGTATCACCTCCCTAAGCTTGTGCTGTGCAAATCATAACCTCACCAACAATATCTCTTAAAAAGAAGGCAGGTACAACCCATGCTCACTGACACTGATGCAAAGTTATGTCATAACACAAAACTCTTCCTCACGGCATTGCTCCTGTGATATTAAGGCAATAATGGCTCATAACTACACAATAGGCTTGCATTTCCAGGTCAGAAAAAAGTGTGGGAAAACCACAAACTCTTCTTTTCAACTGATTTGTTGTTCTTCCTCCCATTAAGCTGCTCTTCAAACATATAGGAACATATTTAAACTGTTTAAAACATATTTTAACTGTTTGTGCATCTAGCATAGATTTTTGCCTGGGCTCCAAAGCCAGTGAAATATCGAAATATCTATTATTTTTATTATATTAGCTAGCATGTTTCAAATACCATCCCCTGCCATACTTCCTGTGGCATGTGTGAGCACCCTGCTGCAGACATTTGAAAACATTATGAATTACTCCAACAAGAGGCTCTCCTGCAATAGGCAGGTACTGTGAGCTTGAGTCATTAGGGGTTGGTTAACAAGTCTAAGCATACACAGCTCAAAAGATTGATGACTGGACAAGAGGATGCAGTCTTAGGCTGTGTGAGTGGAAGTTTAGGCTAGACATTAGCAAAAAATTAATCACAGAAAGAGTGATGGGGCATTGGAATGGGCTGCTCAGGGAGGTGGTGGAGTCACCATCTTTGAAGGTGTTTAAAAAAAGACTGGATGTGGCACTGAGTGCCATGGTTTGGCTGATAAGCTGGTGTTGGGTCACAGGTTGGACTTGATGTTCTCAAAGATCTTTTCCAACCTAGTCAATTCTGTGATTCTGTGACTTGTAGGAAAACCAATCACATCCTCCAAGCATGGGAATGGTGAGGGGAATAACTGAGGCTGATAGAAAACAGGGGTGGTGAAAAGAGTGAAAAAAAATTAAAAAGAGAGGGAAAATGAAAATGAAGGCTAGATGCAAGTGCAAGGCACTCTTGGACAACTCTCCTTGCATGAAACATCATATTAAAACATTCCTACATCTTTTCTTCAAAGAATGTCTTAGCTCAGCCTGGTACAATCTTCAGAAAATATTAGGTGTTTTTCACCTCTAAAGAGACACATTGTGCCCAATGCCTGAGAAACTCTCCTCAGCATCCATCTGTCCTAAATGGGAATTGAAAGCACAGTACTGATTTGTCCAGTGTCCTTCTGTCCCATCACAAGCCAGATCAGGGGAAAGAGCTGTGGTACCAAATAAGTGGTTGCTATACCTTCACTGCCCCATTGCTCACAGCTGCTGAACCTCATTGACTCTTGGTTACCCACATGCCCCAATGTCCACCTGAAATCAGTGCTGGCTAAAAGTCAGTAGGACCCACCTTAACTCAATGTTAAATCCAGCTTGAACATGGATAGTCCATTCACATCGTGCATTCAGTGGGTAACCCTCCAGCAAAATCTGACCTCTAGAAGCCCGAAGAACCTGCCCGCACCCTGGGGAGAAAAACAAGGAATAAAAAAATTGTGTGAAGGACCTTCAAGAGACATTTGAAGAAAATATATGTAAAAATAACATCAGAAGGAGACCATGGGATGGCTTAGGAAGGTACACTGTTTCTTATAAGGCAGTGTATAAAATGTTGGGACAGCTACACAATGGCTGTAAAGATTTATGACTATACTGGAGTATTGTCTAGGCTAAGAGACCCCCTGGGAAAGTTGTAGCTGATTGCTTCTCCCTGGTTTGCAATGTAGCCCTATGAAACCACTTCTTGCAGCTTTTTCCTCTCTGTTAATTAATCCACCCACCCACCTGGCTAATGCTCTAGCTCAGAACAGTTTTGATGGAGCCAATGCTGACATTTGCAATCTCTGAGGCTGAGGAAGCTGGTGGGAAAGTGACAAAACTACAATGAACACTTGAATTAGCTCAAGTGAGCAAAAGAATGAGAGAAAAAATCTGATGCACCCAACATCGTTGTTACTAGTCCATGAGGAGACTCTGGGAGGAAAAAGAGCTGATATATTTCTAGAGGACACATTTGTCCTCTGGATTCACTACATCATCCTTGCATGTTAATGCCACCATGCCACCATCACAGCTCCTCTATCATCAGTATGACACTGATGACTCAGTGTGACATATTGAATACATAGTCCTTATCCCTTCTTTCAGTTTCATTCTTATCCTTCCTCTAGTCTTGTTCCACTCTGCCTCTCAGTGCTGCTCTCAGTTTTTCACCATACTATGGAATGTACTTCAGCACCAATAGGATAAGATTAAGTGCTCCAGTCATTTGTGCACAATCTAAGAAAACCATCAGAGGACAATGTGCTGAACAAACAGCAGACAAGGTCACACTGGGGGAGCCTTGTCTTTTCATGACTATCCTGCAGCTGTCCCTAGGCATCTGTCCAGGGATAGTTGTCCTAATTCCTCATCTTGAATGCTGAACATTTTTAGCCCAGAGAGTTCTCTCACCTTCGGTAACCTCTCCCTTTTCCCCAGCTATAAAATATGGCTAATGATATTTTCCTCCATGGAAGATGAAAAGTTGTTTAGTGATTTTTGCAAAGCTTACTGTGATCTGCACATACATGTCCTAGCAAAATGTACAGTTACATCTCTATGTACCAAACAAAGCTAATTTTTCAGTTCCTACTTTCCTGACTATATCTTTCTGAGTGAAGTCTTGCATATGGCTGCATCCCCTGGTAAGCCTTTTGTTGCTTTGCTGGAGTATGAGGCTGTATCTGTAAGCCAAAAATTGCAATTCAGTCTAACAGCATCACCTAATCAGGAGAGTCTACACACTGCAGATGAGGATAAGTAAAAAGTCAAATGACCCAAAAGACCTCCACAGCAATTCTCTCACTTCCTTTACTTCTTCAGTCCAACAAAAAGCTCTGCTACTTCCATCTGTTTCCCTAGAGAAACCCTAAGCTTTTAACCCAGGATGAATGTTTCCTACTGAAACAGAGGGTTTTAACACTCGCCCCTGGGCCCTTCCTTCCCTAGGGAGAAAGGGTGACAGTGACCTGATTTGGTGAAGTACTGAGCATCTGTGGTTCCCATTGATCATAGTGTCTGGAAATCAATCCTGCTGCATCTGGTCTATGGGGAAACATGAAGACTGCAGGTCAAATCCTCCTCTTTCTTCTTAAGAAAGTGTTGCTCAAATGAAATACCCTTTGTTCATTTACCCTCGGTTACCCTTAATTAAGCAGGACCCAAGGAAACAGAAATCCTGCTCAGAAGAGTTCCTCAAAAGTGTTTCATCCTCTTCTGTGGCTCGCTCAGTTCCCTCTGTAAAAGGCGAGGATTAATGAGTGTGCCCAGCAACCACATTAGGATTCAACGAGTACAGCAGGATCTGCTGTGGTGAAAATGATAATGCTCCTTCCCACAGCAAGAAACGGGCCCTTGTGCTGCCATTGGCTCCTGCCACAAAAACAACCTGAGACAAAGCTGCTAGAAATCTTCAGAGGGTTTGACAGGGGGCTTGGACCACCTCAAAGAAAGTTTCCCTTTCGTCCTGAAGGGCTTTTGAGTTTTCGATGCCTCTAACAAAGGAAAGCCAAAGAACTGGTGCAAAGAGATACTTGTATGCACAGCATACTAAACACACTTCTCTGTTTGCTGTGGTACAGCCTGAACTCTCTGAACACTGGCGCCGAGGAAGTAGGCTTGGCCAGCAAAGCAGGTGGTCCAGAGACTAAAGAGGAGCCATTCAGTGACCCTCTCCAAAAGAATGTTCTCAGGTTTGCTCCCACCCTTCTCTGCACGAAGCACCTTTGCGATCACATCAAAACTGTGCTCTTAAATCTCCAGCGCTTCTAGTAGAAGTTTGACTCTCCAGACCAACAGTTCAATCATATGTTGATCAAAAGGAGTCTTTTCTCTTCCTATTCTAAATCTGCAGGAGACCTGGAAAGCTCTCAAAAATAATTTACATCATAAACACAAATGCTGGCAAATTCTGCCTCATTTACAAAAAAATAAACCACTTTGGCAGAGTATCAACATCCTTGTTCCGTTCCTGTTCCTGAAAAAAAGGCAGCTTTCAGGGCCACAGTAAGATTTCCTCCAAGGCTTGTTACTAACAGAGAATAAAAAATTCAGGAGACCTCTGAGTTGTAGCCCACAGAGACCTGTGGGTGGATGGAAGGAGAGGTCCTGAGACGACCTCTGGTAAGAACTTGTTATCTTCTGTTTGAGTGCTGCATCTTAGATGTGAGGCTCCTTCAAAGGTCACAGTGACTGAACAGAGGAGAAAGACAGCAGAAAGTTACTGCTATTCAGAAACAGGCTGATATGGGAAGGCAGCTGTCACTTGTCACAACTTGTTGCTTCCAGTTGGTTGTTGGTCACTAGTATTATGTGAAACAGTAATGTCCAGAAAGTTCTGAAAACGACAAGTACTGTTGTCTGGCACAGGGTCCACATTCAGACAGCAGAGCTGAGAACAGCTGTTAGAAAAGACCACTTTCTCTCCTGCTTTGATGGAGCACATGCCTTGAAGTGACATTACAACTTGGGTTTGGCAAAAGCTGTTGGAGTGCAGGGTACAGAGGAAAGGGTTCTGCAGGGTTGGTTTTCTTCTGGTTTTAGAGCCTGATCTGCCTTTTAGGCCATGGTAATTCAATCCAAAAGAAGTCTCACTAGGAAATATACTAGCACCCAATTAAATCTAGTCAGTGTGTTTATTTCCTAATAACACTCCTTTGGCCTACCCTTAAATTAACTTTTAACCAAATGATCTGGTATGCTTTGGTGGGTTTTCAGCTATACCCATGCTTCCAGCTATGCCAGAGGATACTACAAACGGGACAGACCCATGGTACCTCTTGTTTGCCATGGGTCTCCATCACCTCTGCTTTTGCTGGCAGTTCGCAGAGCTCTCTCCCGGGGCTCACGCTGCGCTGGCGAATGCACTCAGCCCTCGAGTGCCGCCGGGGCCAGGCCTCGCTGCTCCCGCGGAGCTCCCCAGCCCTGGCCCACAGCTCCCCCGCCGCCTACGGCACCGAACGGGCACCGAAGCTGCCGCAGCCGCTCCCAGCCCCGCGCTCCCATCCCGCGGGGTGCCGGCCCTCACGGCGCGGCCTCCCCGGGCCCGCGCCCGCCACCTACCGCCCGTGCGGCGCCGCTGCCGCCGGGCCCGCGGGGCCGCCCGGGATGCGGTGCTGGCCGGGGATGCGGTGCTGGCCGGGGATGCGGTGCCCGCCGGGCCCGCGGGGCCGCCCGGGATGCGGTGCCCCAGCCCGGCCCGCAGCGCTGCTCGGCCGGCCGGGCGGCCCCGGCGCCGGGAGCCGCAGCGCCCGCCGGCCCCGCGAGAGGGAGACAGAGCCCTGCGCTCTGGCACGGCCGGGCTGTGCTCCGGGAGCTCTGGTATTGGCAATACAGGACCGAGTAGGCAGATTACATCCCGCCATCACCGTGGTGGCGCTCCTTTGTCATTCTGTAATTGTTTGTAATTTCCTGGCCCTCTGCCGCTGGCGAGGCACCCGGGCCTGGCTGCAGTTTCAGCTGCGATGCCGTACGCAGGTACCCAAGAGAGAGAGCTGCTGTGCTCTCCCAGCTGGGATGTGTCAGCACATCCCCGGCTCCAGCAGCCAGTGCCTGCTGGCAAGCCAAGGACACTTGCTGGCCACCCTGCAGCCCCAAAGCCACATGGCTGTGAGCCCGCAGTCCAGCACCTACATGGCCATAGGCTGCTTTCCAGGCGGGCAGTTCTCTCATGCCTGAGCCTTCCATCAAGGCCAAAACTGAGATACGTGAGAGCCACAAAAGGGAGCTCAGGATGGGGTCACAACTATCCTCTGTGTCCTCACTTTAACAGCAGAAGGGACAAGAGCACCATCTAACCTTTCTACCCTACCTCTCAAGTACCACAGCCTCAGTGTCACACTGCTTCCCTTCAAAGAGCATCTAGTAAGAAAAACACTGTAAGACGAAGCTGTCAAAAATTTCAGTACTGCAAAAATGCCCAAAGAAACCTCTGTGTGATGGTGCATCTGCTTCAATACAAGTGGGAAGAATAATCTGAAATATACTGTAGGCAACCAATATATTTGGGCAGATGGAAGAAAAATTAGATGAGTTAATGACTGTTTCTTTGCTCTACTTTTAAAGAAAATTCCAGAGAAGCTCTAGCATGGACCTAGAGAAAATGGGATTTAAAGTGTTCTCAGAAATCACACTGTTAACAGCAAGGGACTCAGTTGATCAACTTCCAAAGCCTCAAGGTTGAGTTAGCTCTGTTGCTGAAACTTGTTAATTCCCCACATTCTGCTGTTTGAAGCAATGATTTTATTTTATATGCTTTCACCTCCTGAATGGTCATGAGCAGTGTTGTGAAAGCAAGCTAAATTGTTGCTTTAAAATCAATGACTAAGAGGACACAAGCCTAAGGTGTGTAGCACAATGGACAGAACAAAGCAGGGAAAGCAGACTCTGCTTTTATCCCTTCCAGTGAAATATGAACAAAGAGACAGTCAATAAAAATTGAAAGAAACCTGCACCTTCACCTGGGAAATTGGTGAAGGAAATACCTGTCTTAAACTCTATACAATTAGCTAATAGAATTCTTGAAAGACAGAATTGGGATTAACAACTTAGCAAAACTAAAAAGCAGGAGCTCTTGTACATGGTCAGGAACAAAACCTTTAGATATTGGTACCAGGGCCTGAAACACTCATTGTGGTGACATAATCAGAAGTTACAAGACAGTGTTTTCTAGAGGCGCCTGGAACGGTGTTGAAGATGTGTGGCAGAGGAAGGAAACACTGGGATATCCTTGGAGCTGGCAGGGTTGAAGGAGGACAGAGGGTAAGCTCTTTGGTAAAGCTGTTGCCCTTATAAATGTTTATGCTTATATTCCAGGGCTATGATGAAGCATGTCCAAGAAATGAAGATTAGAGAAGATTTCCGGAGTCACGGTAGTTAAAGTTTTAAAATAAACCAAACCCAAACAGACATTTAGTAGGGTTCTAACCCACCATGACATGAGGCCCAGTCCAATTCCTCTCAAACAAACACTGGGAGAGAAGTTTTTTTCCTGACTGTAGATCTGCTTACTGCCTGGTTGTGTTTGCCTTCTCCTGCTTGTGCCCTTTGCAAGGGTTTCTGTACAGGAATAGCTGGAAAGGCACAGCCTGGCCCTGGCTCTGTCCCACCCCTCCCTGCCCCTGACATCCCTCCCTGCCCGTGTAGGACACTTACTCATGCAGTCCCCTCCATACCAGCCAGCTCTGCACTCTGCACAGTAGATTCCCTTGATGTAAAAGTCATCAAGTGTCCCTCCCCAGGAGCCATTGCGACAGGACTTGCAGTTCTCAAAGATGGTGCAGCCTAAAAAGAGAGCCACTGTGTTAGATGAAAGCCAAGGTGGATTGTCCTGCAGGAAGAGGAGCAGCTCTCTGTCTTTTCCACAGAAGATGCCAATGACGTTAATGACTGCCGAGGTGCTGACAGCTTTCCCACTGGGAGCCATACCCAACCTCCACACCCTAGGCAGCTCAGACTCTGAGATTTGGAACCAAACTCCCAGTCTGACTTGCCCAAACTTCTAAATCTCATTGCTCCAACTGTAAACACCTCTCTTAGGAGTCTGAATGTGTGTGCTGGTGCCAATTTGGCCCAGCCTAAATGATTCTGATGACTTCCAAACTGGTCCTAGCTCTTCCAGCTCCCTCCTCCTCTCACCTTTCACTTTTCTTTTTCCTTTTTACTTGTGGGACTTGTCTCTTCTTGATTGCTTTGGGGATGTAAGTCAACCAAGAGTACCACCAAAGCACTCTTGGTGTGAAGCCAGATGTAGTGTCACCCTTTGGCAGCTTCCAAGGCTGCCCAAGACATGCTAAGGACAGCACTGCTAGTAGAAAGTGCTGGGTTGTTTTGGCCAGTGATGCTACCTGCTTTGGGGGAGCCTTGCCAAGTGTCTTGCTGCTGTCAGCTGAGTGGCAGAGGAATTTCCTGAGGAAATGCAGGACAATCCTGTGCCTCAGTGAGGTGTGCTTGTTCACCACTGCCCTGCCCAGCATCTGCCATGATGCCTTGGCCAAAGATTTGATGTGAACACAACATAGCCACAAACATACCTGGGTGGATTAAACAGGAGTCACACTCATTCTCCTCATTCCTGCAGCAGGGAATGGTGTAGCCCACTCTTTCTTTCTGTCCTGGGCAGATGCACTCGATTTGGTCATATTCACAGCATTCCCGACACATGATATTCCACTCTGCTCCTGGGCAGTCCTCATTGATCACTGTGTACTCTGCAGAGAATGGAGAGGAGGACACACAGAAATAATCCATTATCTGATGAGGAATGGCAGGATCTATTATCCAGTAGTTTATCAGGTCATGGATGGCATGAGGCTGGCCAAGGTCTTCATCCCAGAAAAACCCAAATTACGTGGTACCGTGTACCTGAAATGTCAGTGTGGTTTGTGTACCAAAAGAATACACAAGAGTTTTGCAGTGCCAGCCAGAGGAAACAAACAGACAGGAGGGAAGGAATATGTTTGCTTTCTCTGCAAGGCCTCCCCACTTCTGTGGTGAGAAAAATTGCTTAAAAAACCACAGAGGATGACATCACATGAGGAAGTCTTCAGATTGCAGGACTGATTTAAAGCATCGTGTATAGTATAGATTATTTAAACTACGATTGTATGTTTTGGTTGCATTTCTGCTTTGTGAATTCCCTATTGTTGAAAACTAGAGGGCCCACCAGGAAAGGCCACTTTTAAAGTTGGATTTTAGCTGGTTACACTCTCTATTTTCACCCAGCACTGCCAAAGTAAACAACGTTTTTAATCATTTTTCAAGGTTTGTTTTGCCTGGCATTTCTAATATGGTAACATCTTTCTATTATTTAGCATAACCTCATATGATATCTAAGCTATGCTGGAAGTACCCTTTTAAAAAACAACCTCAGACTGTGACTCAGGACTGCCACAATAAGTGCAGATCCTGTCTTTCCCCACCAGTGTGCTGTCTAAATTCTACAAAGAGAGATCCAAGGAGGGCACAGAGCTGTCAGCGTGCTTTCTAACCAGCTGATGACTGCTTTCATGGAGTTTGATAGTAAAAAGAGACAGCAGACTTGAAAGATAAAACACGAAGGAAACTTAATGAGACTAGCTCTTTTTTCCCCTTCTATCCTCTTTTTCTCTATTTTTTTTTTTTAATTGTGGTTAGGTAACAACCTTTTTCCTTGTGTATTAAACTCTGAGTAACAGGGTTGCCTTGTCACGAAACAAGCCATACATCTCTAAGGTGAAGCACTCCCATCCGTGCCTGTACCTGGCTCCCTTCTCACACAGCTATTTTTTGTTTCACTGTTGCTGATAACCTAATTACTGTGTGCTGGAGCTCCCCACCACTGAGCCTTGCTGCTCAGTCTCACTTGACTCTCCATGACCTCATGAAGCCTGGCTCCCGGAAGCTTATCTTCTCCCCTAATGATTTTTACTGACTCCATTAAAAAGGGACCACCAAACTGTTTCTTTTTTTTTTTTTTTTTTTTTTTTTTTTTTCCACCCCCCACTTTGGCTGAGAAATGAAATGCAGCCCTTTGTGCTCCTCAGAACTGAGCCTTTCCCCTGCGCCTGGTGTACCAACCAGGGAGAGTTTGCTGCTGCTCTAAGTTTAGGAATGAGGCTGCTGTTTGTGCTGAAACCTTTCCATCCCCCCTCTCTGCCCCTATAATCATTCCAAAAAGAAAAAGCTGTTCCTGCCATCCAATAACGTTCTGTAGTTTTTTATTCCAGTAGTGGAATCTTGCATTGAAATAATGTTCAGCAGTTATAGAGCCTTTTGCCTATAGATCTTGACATGCTTTACAAAGCTCTCTTTACAGATGGGAAAATGAAGCACAAGGGAGGTGAAGTGACTTTGCTCAAGGTCCCAGGGAAAAACAATAGTAGAGTTGGGAATTAAACTCATGCCTTCTAATTTCCAGAATGGCAGTCAATCAACCTGGCCAAGCTGGGGCTTCTTAACCTATGGCTATTATTCCCTTTTAATTAAGCCTTGTATCTATGAATTGTATCTGATTCATATTCCAAAGAAAATTAATTACGCACATCCAATTATCTCCGTAGAACTGACACTCAGTTTGATACATCTCACCATACAAGACAGACAATAGCTGTGTCTCTGGTGTATGGGATGGGGGTGTCACTCCTTCCTGAAGAAGTACTCTCTAAAGTCTGACTAACAAATAACTACCCAACACTCAGAGCTTTTGTAAAACATCCTTCAAATTCTCATTTTTTCTAACTCAAGATAGAATTGTAATTTATCTCAAGATTGCTAAAGCCGATTAATAAAGTGGATGTATTATCCAAGAGAAATTTTGGTCTGTATGACAATGATCCAAATATTCACAGGCAAAGTTACATTGGGGTGACAAAGGAATGTCTCCATCCTTGCAGGAGCTCAAATCCTGGCAAGATAAGGCTGTGAGCAGCACAACTTAACTTTCAAGTTAGCACCAAGAGGTATGCTGGATCATGTGACATCCAGAGGTCCCTTTCGACCTAAATTATTCTATTCTTCCCTAAAACATTACACATGTGTACCTACACATGTAGGTAGGTAGAGAGTGTGAGTGTGTGCATATGCATATTTATTTTAATATGTACAGCTTGTCTACACAACAGAGCAAAAAAGCAGAGGTCACACTTATTCTTGGTGGATCAAATGTGTGTTTTTGTAGCATAAGTTGACCTTAAGGTAATATTTAGTGTTAAGAAGGGAGCATCAGATCTTGGCCTTTAAAAGATTGTAAAAATATACTTGCTGCCGCCTATACTTGCTGCTGTTTTGTCACTTCTTTTGTCTCAACTTAGACAATGAAAATAAACTGCCTTTTGATTTACTGACAATTTAATTCCCTTTCAGATTCTCAGTTTCTGAGAACAATTTATATAACATTGACAAGGAAATACGTGGATTTGAGATTTTTTTTTAAGTGGCCTTTCTAGGATTTTCTTCACAGAAATCATGGAATCTATTCTTTTGATGTTCTGTAGTAGCTATTCTTTAAAGAAATATGATTAAATAATTTCTGCATCCCTTTAATAATAGCAGGATCCTTTTGTTTTATTTCTGGGCTACCAAAAAACCAGTAAACAAAAAACTTTGCCTTAGAAGTTTAAGAGGGTTATGCAGAGAGTCACTTATGTGTGTAATCAATGTTTGTTTGTGTGGCTGAGCCCAGCCTGTGCTCCAGGGAGGCAGAGGCATAACCCTGCTGGCCCTTGTATGTTTGGGGATGGGCAGCCACTGGCAGCTCCCCCACACACACTTGGCCATTATTACCCCAAAACAGAAGAGAACAAGGCACAGAAAAGTGGGGGAAGATTTATTGACTGAGTGAAATACTGAAAGCGAGGCCTCAGCCAGCTGTGGCAGAGATAATTGTGGGGTGTTTTGTGAGCTTTACTTTGATAATCTTCCAAAGCAGGCAGTCTGGCTTGCAGGCAGTGACTGTGTCTTTGATTTTGGGACAAGCCGGAAGAAGCTGCTTGACAACTCATGCAAAATATTTAGCTGCAAAGAACAAACAAGACTCTGGACAGGCAAATAAACAGTGGATTAATTTATGAGATTTTAATGATGGAAGAAAAGTCCATTAAATGCAGGCATAAACAGCTCACATGGAAGCAACTCAAGACCATGGAAACCAAGCAAGAAATGCCTGTGTTGGGAAAGCACACAAATGCCAAGGGCTTGGCTCAGGAGTCTGGCACAGCCCAACATAACACTTCACCTGATGCTTTGGGTCCAGCCTGAGCAGCACTGTGAGGGAGATCAACATTTCCAGGTTCAAATGGCAGCACATTCATGCTTGCTGCCAACACCTGCAGCTAGCTCCTAATCCCTACATCGTGTCAGATCCTAGAGGCTGTCGGTGATGGATTTGGTAGGACAGCAGCTGGAGGCAATGCTCCCAGTCAATGTCCTCCTTGTTGGCAGTGTCAGTCCAAAAACTCACCTCAGTGATGCTGCTGCCTCCCCTCATCCCCAGGGCTGAGATCAGCCTTAAAGCTTTGGTGATTCAGGAACAGATTCACAAGTACATTGTTGCCTCAGGGGTGGGTCGGGCTGCTCATCATGGTAAAATGTCAGCTTCAGCCGACTAATCTTTTGCCATAGTGAATTTGTATAACATAGATGGTAAGGGCTTTCTGCTCCAAAGATCTGAGAGCTGGGGAAGCTGTGTAGCTAAGACCTACGGTGAATTCAAGCAAGCCCAATTATACCAATTATCTCTTGTGTCTTCCACTTCTTTGGAAGAATGAGAATTTTTTTAGAGTACAGTCACTTTAAGCCCATGCTGCTGCTGAGATGGGACATTTTTCTTCTTTCTCTCCCTGACTTCCTATTCCCATCCCTGTACTTGTGCTGACAGTTCCTGCTATGTGGAGGGATCAGACAACTGATTGAGCAAAAAAACAGTTTGCCCTATCTGTCCTTGGAGGGAACTTCCTATGCTTTAAGTCCATTCTGTTATGCTGCAAAAGTTTTCCTTCCATGCCTCAATTTATCCATCATTACATTGGTAAACACTACTTAATCTCTTAGAAGTATTATTTCAAATTGCTTTGAAAAATGCCATTTGCAGCAACAGTACAAGTAAGGCCAGATACAACAGATAGATACATCTCTAGAATTTGAGTCTATAGAGGATGATTTTCCAAAGTGATTAGTTAACCAGTTCATGTTCCACAGATGAGAACATGCTCCTTTGTATTTGATTTCATCTTAATTTTTCAACGTGCTGCTCAACAACAACTACTGTCTTCTGCTGAATAAACAAGCAGTTGAATTTGAAGGAGCAATTTCTTGAGGCTGTTAGTAGGGAATGTTTGGCCATGTGATAATTTTGAAAGGATTCTCTAATCCGAAAGGATTCTTTAACTTCTCACTAAAGAAAAGACAGCTTTGACAGAGATGAAACCTAGCAGCAGCTCACACTTTCTTTAGGTCTGTCTCATTTTTCTGCTCCTTTCGTACTTGGCTCTACTGCCATTGTACAGATATGCAAGCTGTGCCTCACCCCACAATGACCAGGTGTGTGGGCATTGACCACAGGAAATGCTCTGAGTGCAACACAGGCTGAAACTGTAATGAATAGTAAAACTCTCCATTTGGGTTCAGTGAGGCCAAGAAGAAGACAACTTGGAAGGGAAGAAGGATGTTCCCTTTAAGAGATTTTTACTGGGGCTCTTGGCAAATGGTGTACCCCAAGCCCTTAATTATAAAGGAAAGTACAGGTCTTTTATTGTTAACCTTTTTGCCTCAGATTAACTATTGAGCAAATTACGTCTATTTGTCTATTTGATGTGTTAAGAGGATGAAAGGGATAATGCTGTCTCTAAAACCACTTGCTTCTCTTTAGAAATTATGTACCTATTACTCTTTTCAGCAGCCAGGCTAATTAAAAGAGGAGCTAAAATACATCCTTGCTTTAGTTTTACTCAGTGTGCTTACTTTATGGTCAAGACCTTTGTGGAACAATTAGACTGCTGCTTCTGCAGAGTCAGTTAGCATCCTTTTCTGCCAGTAGTGTGTGCTTTCACACTGTGGCAAGGGAGAGGCAAAAAGAAAGGATTTCTATTTAAAAAGAAAATCAAAGCCAGTGGGAGAGCACAGGAGGAAATCTACAATACTAAATGGAGTCTGTCCACCTAATAAATGCACACTAATTTGACTGTCTTTTTTAGATACCACTCTCCTTTAGCTTCTTCTCAGTATTTATGACCTGGCATTTGTGATCTTACTAGTGGCACTGTGGCCTTGTGGCCACATTTGAGAAAAGCTCTGGCAGGAAGAAATTGGCAGCTTAAGGCTCTTCAGAGGCTGCCATATTACCCTTCAGGCTTTAATTCTTTCTGGGACAGAGGATCTTATTCTGGGCAGAAAAATTATACTAGTATGATCAGGAAGAGAATTTTTCTCTGTGCTGCAAGACAAGGAACAGGGAACAGGTAATAAATGTAGAACTTTTGAGTAAGTGACAGCACTGATGATGTTAGACTTCTGCAGTAGGGGACAATGTTTGGAAATCTGCAGAGAAGAAGCAGCTGCAGTATTGAAAATTCATGACCACATAACATGAGAATGTGCTCATATCCTAAACACAGAGGAGTGGTGCTGGACCTGTCTTGGGGGCTTACCCTTTGTAATGGTATGAGACCTGCAACATGCTGGCAACTTAACTGGCAGTTAGTTGCCCAGATAGCAATAGTCCACAGAGACAGCAGCAGCCCTCCTCAAACTGTAGTACTTACATCTCCTGTGGAGTGTGCAGTCCAGCCCTAACCAAGGACTGGAGATGCCCTCAGCCTGCCAAGCCTCATCTCTGCTGATCTCTTGCTCCCCTGCCCTGTGGCTTTCCTTCCAGCTGGCCCCTCACCACATCCCTGTTCCTGCAGGAGGGAGAGGGGCATCCCCATGCCCGAGGGAGGTCCTGCTGCTGACAGCTGCATCGTCCTGTGCTGGTCAGGGCTGCTGCAGAGAAAAATCCTGGGCATTGGCAGGCTTGCAGGGACTCCTGGGAGCTACTTGAAGAGACCTCAGGGTCAAAAGTGAGTAACCCCAGCTTTTTTCCAAAATAAAAAGCAAGTCTCTTTCCCTTTGTCCATGCTAGGAACCTAAACATGTGAACTGGAGTAACCCATTTGCTAAGATTGAATGCATCTGGATGTGTCTGAGTGCATCTGGCCTTCACTTCTCTAGACAGAGGCTGGAGGGGGAGGGGAAGAGAGGTTGGGAAGGGTTTAGATAGGCAGAAACACACAAAAACACACATATATTTTTAAGGAAACATGAGTCACTTGCACTCCAAGTTTATTCCAAAAAATAAATTCCCAGACCGCCTTGACTCCTGCCCCCAGCTCTCGAGGCAGGCCCTGTGCAACTGGGTGTGATAAATATGGATAAAAATTGGATACATCTGTGGGGAGGAGACAAAAAGCTATTTTCCAACCTGCCCTGACATGCTAAGGCCACTGCACTTCTGAGTGGCCCCCTGTCTCTGAGAGTCCCTGTGCTGTGGCTGAGGGGAGCTCCTGGCTCCCCTACTGCCCGCTGTGTGCCAAGCAAGTGCCACCAGCCCTGCAGAGGCAGCAGGGCAGGGCAGGGCAGGGCAGGGCAGGGCGAGGGGCACAGCTGGCATCCCTGTGTCCCACAGGCTCTGCTCACACTGCTCCTGGTGTGCGAGCAGTGGGTGTTGGGGGAGCCAGCACGCTCCCTCCAAAGCTCACAGCCCTCCTGTCCCTCTGGCCACTGCTGTCCTGCCTCCTGCCTCCCCGTGTCACTGCTGCCCAGGGGACTGAGCGCTAGGTTACCCTGCAGACCAGGTTCCTGCCATGAGAGAGATGTGCTGCCCCTGCAGCAGGAGGGGTTTGTACCCAGCCAGCTGCCTGACAGCCACAGCCTGTGCCCAGGGATGCTCTGCCTCTGCTGGGGTTAGTTCTGAGCCACTCCAGCACACGGCACATGCCATGGAGCCACCTTGCCTGGCCAGAGTGCAAGATGGCACATGTCAGGGACAGGCCACTGCAGGGACAAGGCAGTGCATGTGGCACTGAGTGGGGAGAAGCTCTCTTGCCTGTGACCCAGGGGAAGCTTTGGCAGGAGGCCAGCCTCCCAGGATAGCTGCAGGTGAATACCCTGGTCATCCCCTGTTCCCTGTGTCCTGCGGGGTCCGCAGGGGAGAGGCAGACCCTCTGCTGCAGCCCCTGCTGGGGGGGCTCTGAAGCACCATCCTTGACACCAATTTTTTACAGTCGTTGAGATCTGACAGCTCCCCTGGTAAGAGGAGTCAGCAGTGCCGAAATATGCAGCAGCTTCAAGGGTGGGTGACTTGAGGGCACCTCACCTCCCTGTCCTTAGGGCTGCAGCTCCCGGGAGAGCAGCCGGGATGCTGACAGCTGGTTGCTGCAAGCAGGTCTGGACACCTCCAGGTGTAAACAGCCCAGGTTCGTGGCCATAACTACAGCAAATTTGCACTCAACAGTAAATGCTTTTTGCTCAACCTTATCAAGATAATACATGCTGGTTCAGCAGAAACTGGGATGGGGCTTGAGTATAAAAAAGATTGTTCTGCTTTAACAAGGCTACCCCTTCGAAAGAATAATATTGGAAGAACTAAATCCCAGATTGGAAACAATGTGTGGGTTTTGTTTTCTTTTTTTCCTTCACTTTTTTCTCCCTTGCCTTCATTCTTGGTGTTGGGCTGGAGAGGAAAATCTCTGTCTTGCCAAACTAAACAAATTACGCTTTACAATTCAGAGACTTAAATGCCTCTTTTTATCATCATTTCCGTAGCACTGAGTGTTGAGAAAATAAAAGGAGTAATGAGCAAAGTGATTGCATACCTTTTTCTTAATGGCCATTGGCAAACAAATTCAGCCAGTTGTTTCTCTTTAAGGCTATTAAATTTGCCTGAAAATCATTCCTGGGTAAATCCACACACACACACACACACGCACTCCATGCTGACAAGAAAAAAGTACATAAAGCAGAGCCCCTTCTTTCTGCTATTGCTGTCCCTGCAGATCTCTCTGCTTCCCATGACAGCACATGAGATCAAACCCCTCCGGCCGCACTGAAGGGAAGGGACTCGTCCGCCCGTGCCGGGAACACACACGCTCTCTTACAGTACCTCTTGGCAAGCAGGAGATGAGCAGGAGCTGCAGAAGGGTGAGTCCTACAAGTGTCCAGGGTGCTCGCTGCATGCTGCCCAGGCCAGTGCAGCGCTGTGGCTGCTCGGGAAGGGAAGGCAGGCAAACAGCTTTTACTGGGACCTCACCAGCTCCAGGCTGCGAGGGATCTCGGATTTCAGACCTCAGCACGCTCCCATCCTCACCAGAGGGGAACTACCTTCAAGAGACTTCTCAGGCGTCCAGAAGCACACGTCACCCCAAACCTCTCCAAGTGCTGCCTTAACCCTTTCTGGACTCTGGCAACAGATCCCTTTTGTGATGGCTTTATTGGCTCAGTGCTCAGAACAGAGACAGCAGCTTTCCTTACGTAAAGAAAGATGTTTTAAAGCGGGGAGAAGGAGAAATGCAGCTATCCCTCTCCATGAGCCGTCCCAGTGAGCTGAAGTTACAGACACCTCCAGAAGGAGGCACTTGGTCCAGGCTGATGCACCCCAGGGGTGGCAGGGCTGGGTGTAGGTGGCTGCAGAGAGGGATTCCTGTCCCACACTGCTGCCTTTGGGCAGCCTGGCCAAGTGACACTGTTCGCTGTACAGCGTGCTTAAAATAGCCGTGCGTTTATGGTGGGGCAGATGAATGAATGAGGCTCAGTAAAAGTTCACTCCACAGTGGATGAAAACCACAACACACAAAAGGAATCACTTGGCATACGTGTGCTTGTGCTAGTCAAAACCTTTTTACTGTCCATTTCTGCCAGGAAATGCAATTTTGGCAAAATCGAAATGTTTTGTCAGAACATGTTGATATTGAGGAAATGTTTAATCCAAGCAAAGGAGACCATTTAGTTTAGATTTTATCTTCGTGTCGTATTTTGTCTTGCTTTTCTATTAGCACATGCTACTGACTTTTTTCTGGTCTTGAACCCATATCTCATAGCAGCACACTTAATCTCTCTAAAATTTTTCTTGAACAATTTTTAATACTTTCCAAAAGTTACAGTTTTTTACCTCTAAATCAGACTTTCTCAATTTGATTTCTATAGCAAGATTTCAAAATTTGCATATAATACGAGGGGGAAAATTTGAAAAATTGGCATTTGCTTTGGAGTAGGAAATCAAGTAACCCAAAAACTTTAACGAATACCTACAGCAGTTTATAAAACTCAGGCATGTTGAGCAGCCTCAAAAATTTGAGAGCAATTGCCAGTGGAAGACTTGAGTAGTTCAGCACAGTGCAAAATCCCCTACACCTTCAGGTGGTCTTTCATGGGGTGAATTCCTTTAACCAGTCATCTCTCTAGGCTTGTCTGTCTGCCAGCCTCTTGACTTTGCACTGTGAACAGTCTTTTCAGGGCCTGTGCACCTTCCATATAAAACAGTACCAAAGTTTTGGGGTTTGTTTTCCAAATCTCTTAACACTGTTACAAACCTACCGTTGATAATACCAACAGAAGAAGACCTGAGGCAGTTGCCAAGATTTTAATCATTATGGTGCATAATCCTTGCTGAGCCAGCCTGGCTGCTGCTCTGGCTGCTTTGCAGCTCAGGAGGTCACCAAAGCTCTCCAAGTCTCACTGGGCCTTATTAGGGCTCAGTTACTGTGTTCTCCTGGAGCCCTTGATGGACATCTCTTGCCCCAGGGTCCTGAAACTCTGCCTTGGTGGTCCTTGGCTCCTTTGTGATCATTCATACGTATATGCTCTAAACTCCTTCCTAATTCCAGCTTTGGGGTCCTCTAACAAGCCATTGCTGGTCAGTGGCAGGAGGAAAAAAACTGAGGAAAAAACTGAAGCCCCCAAGAGTAGATGAAAACAGTGAAAATGGGAAGCTCTTACATCTTCTCAAAGAAACACTAAGCTGTTTTAAAGCCTGTGGAATCACGATTAGTTTATTTCCTATCCATTTTTTTCCAGTAAGCAATTAAATTATTTAAGCTAGTAAGATCCTTTTGGACTGCAAGTTGACTTACAGATGTCTGAGGCTTAGGTATCTCTGAGGGGGAGGCTTGTGGGGATGTAAGCCAAAATCTGGGTTTGGTGTGTAAAGTGAATGTAAATCACAGAGCACTGAATGAGGCTGGACACAGGGAAAGAGAGTTTTAAGGCCAGACATAGAAGACTCAATACTTGGTTTCATAAAGACCAGAACCACTGGGGAAAATATACCCACAAGGGCCACAGCTATTCCTTTGAGTCAATTCCTGTGGTGAGACATTCAGCATGGTAGAAAAGGAGTAAATGAAGTTGTGTCTTGGCAGGAATCAGCTCTGCAGGGACACCTTCTGTTTTAGGGTGGAAAAGTGGTCCTTCTATATGAGGAGGTGTGAACTAAAGGGTTGACTGGTAGATTTATGACATCTTTTTTTGTCTCTGAGGGAATTTAATTATGCCACCAGAAGATATAACCACACTCAGCATTACTGTACAGGGCTTAGCTTAGCTTAGCTTGGCACCTTGCAAAATCACTTTAGTTGGTGGTTCCACTGCCTCCTTAGAGAATGGCTCAGCAGCCAAAAAAGAGAATTCAGTCATGAGCCCACAAGTTTGCACGTGGCCTATTTACATGGGCTGTCTGTTGGGATGTAGCTTTAGTCCCAGGAATGGCTCTGGACAACTTACACAGTGCTCCTGAATGCCCTTCTTGCATTCCTAGTAAGAGGCAGGGATCAAACCAGGCACAGTGCACCAGCCAAATATTTCAGGTTGTATGTAATCCCCCATGAAAGAAAGTTAAAAGTTCTTAACCATGTGTCTGTGCTGCTGAGGAATCTCACTGTAGCATTTGGCTTCAATGTTTGTATCTGCCTTATTGTTGAATGTAAAGGTTTGGAAAGTACATTCCACTGAAACTGAATTGTAAAACAGAGTACTGCAAAAACTGATAGAGTTATTGTGTAATAATAACTTCCAAGCACCTAGCAATCCATTTCACCCTAGAGTAAAACAAGACCTTTAATAATTAATTATTGACCACTGAGTGAATAATTAATGTGCAATCAATACCACTAGCTCATGTTTCTAATAATTTGCCATGAAATCTGAAAAATAGCGTGTGGTGCAACCTGCAAAAACAGAAAGAATGCCATTATTTTATACTGGGGAAAAGTGACATGCAGGAATATGAGCTGAGGCACATATCCTGAAAAAGAGTGGCAGGTCCAGAGTGGAACACAGAAACTTCATCCCATTTGGTACTTGTAGCTCTGGACTGTCCTGCTTGAGAGGACCCAGTGAAGAATAATTAAGGATGGATATATAGTTCTGAATAAATTAAGTTTGGACTCAAAATAAAAATGATTGCTTTTCAGTCTTTAAAATTTTAGTGAACTTTTTATTTCCCCCTAAACTACAGAAATCTCTTGTTTCTGTTACTGGAACATTGCCAGAAAAATTTCTGCTTTTGTGACTTCTGCTCAGACAATTCTATCCCAAGTGCTCTTGATCATCGTCCAAAGCTCCAGAGGTTCTGCTAGGAGGAAATCTGTGATTTTCAATGTTATTCTCTTCTGCTACTACAGAATAGATGCCTTCACAGGACTTCCTTCTTACAAGAACATTTGGAGCCCATTTCTTTTTTATAGGCAATATTCCCACTTAACTGGAGGAGTCTTCTGCCAAAGAAAGAGTTTGAATCATCTGGACTCAAACATGCTCCCAAGAAGGTTGTTGGAATTAGATACTGAGTTTTAGTGGCTGCCCAATAATATCTATCCCACTCAAACAATATATGAAGAAACCACTGGGAAGACATCATAAAAGAAAATGGACCCATTGAGAGGGTGGAAAGGATTTGTATCTCAGGGGGAAATGAAGTTCAGATGAAACTCAGATCTGGCACTTTAGGAGTAACAGCAAGAGAGGTTAATGAAAGATTAGCATTAATATTTTGCTTTTCCCTTCAAAGTGTTGTTGTCCAATAGGCAGGGTCCTTTTAGAGGAGTGATTATAAAGTGTTTGGCTTTTAAACTAAATTCCAGACCTTACTGGTATATCTGAGGAACATTTTATAAGTTCCTAAGATAATCAAGAGTATACTTTGCCCTTTGGGTTTCAAGTTCTGCTGAACATGGGCAATGCAAATATCCAGTATTCATGAATTAAACTGGAATTGTGGCAGCCTACCCACACAGGCATCTACAGATAAGGGCCCTTTGTTTGGCTTTTTCTGGCCTGAGCTCTGCAAAATATTCCCATCTCTCTGTGGGGTGTTAATCCTGTGACTGAAGCATTACAGTCCAGGAGAGCTAACTGGGTGTGAATAAAAGTGGCCAAAAGAGGTAGGAGTTGCTGTGCCAGCACACAATACAGCCCTTGACCTAATGGGACATGTAAAGACAATGATAATGCTTTGTTAGAAAGCATTTGTATTTGATAATATATTTGTTAGAAAGATTTTTTCAGGAAAATTGAAATAGTATAAAGTTTACAATTACAAATATATTTCTGGACAGGTCAGCAGCAAAATATGGCCAGAAAAATATGACCTCCTAATGGCACCTACCAAGCAATATGCTTTTTTTCAGTTATTATTACATGCCTTTGTCTGGATGGTTTTTTCAATGATCTTTCTCTGTTTCACTTTTGTATGCAGCCTATGATAATCTTCACCATAGCAACGTGTAAGAAAAGAAACAGGTGGAAGATTTGGCTTGAAATTAAAACTTGCCAGTAGTCAATCCTACTTAACAATCAGTCAGACACTGATATTACTGTCTGAGGGGATAATAAAAAAGGGCTGCAATTATTTATTCTCCTATGTGGTAATTAACAGCTTGTAGGTTCAGTCATTCTTGTGATACACATTTTTTGTTTGAAGATTAACAAATAAGGCTTTCTAGGTTAATGAATAAAACTTCTAATCTGTATAGCAAATTCAAACTGATCACCAAAACATCAGAGACAGAGAAGATTAGGAATTGTTTTGATTTTAAGTTGGGCTTATGTTTTATGGTCTTGGGTCATGTGAATCAGGATGGAAGCCAAGAAAAGAGTAAGGTTTTGGGACAGAATCCTAACCCTATTCCACCAAGAAGGCCAACTGCAGCACAAAGTCCAGTCAGGTGAATGTATGCATGAAACAAAGGTCAGAAAAATGTATGTGGGAAATAATTGGTGGAAGGTCAGCTTTCCAGAGGTGCTCAATATCTGATTTTTCAAACTGTAAATGTAAAAGTATAGCAGTTCTGGAAATGCAGTTCTGGAAATACAGTTCACACAAGCTGTAACTGTATTGCAACTAGGTAATGGAGATCATGGAGGGATGTAGGATTTGAGCAGTGCTGTCTAACAAATTAAGACCTTAGTCTGAAGTACTGCTTTTTTATCATCTTCTTTTCTCCTTTCATTGATCCTCATAAAAACTGAAATTAAGGTTCACTTTCTCTGTCCCTGTAGGTCAAATTTGCCAAAATGTCCTTAGGAAGGTTTTGTGAAAACATCTATCTGGGAACAACAGTGAAATTCTAATAACAAGGAGTAACAAACCCATTCACCTTTTATGCAGTTGTTTTACATGTCCTACAAGTAAATAACCTGGAAATGTACAGTAACACACCATTTATTTTCCTGATGCAACTTTTGGGAATTCTGCCATTCATCATCTAACACCATCTTACACTAATCAGTTCTCAGATTTTTTTGTACTTCTCCCTTGGTTGACTTGACTGGCCTTGAAAAAAAGGGAGAGACTGAAACAAGATGACAAAGACGATAAAAAGAAATATATATAATGGTTCAGAAAGAAAGAATAAGATTACTCCAACTAATAGATGAAGTGGCTGAGATCTTTCAGACCAGTAGTCTGTTCTGAGAGCAGTTGGACAAGGTCACCAGGGGACTGCAAAACTTGATCTCATGTTATAAAAATATATACTGCTCAAAATCCCAGACCAATGTGCACTCATGTCATCCATTTTTATTTAAAAAAAAAGTCACCACCATCTTCAGCTACTGCAAAACCAAGTGCTGAGAAGCAAATTGCTGAAAAGCATAATTTTATCCACTTTTTCTGTCCCTACCAAGCACTGATGTGCCAAGTGGACAGTCCTGATGGTCTTGCTCACAGATTGTTATCCTCCACATCATCCTTGCCATCTTTCAGCTCTGGTGTGCCAGACCACAACTGCTGTTTCACTTAAAATCATAGGGAAATTTTCCTAGAAGTTTTTCTTTTATTATTTTTTAGGCGGAGATATTGGGATACGAATCGGATCGTACATTGTTCAATACTGCCCCTCAGTATTTAACCTGTGCATAATTCTGAAGCACATATCCCACCCTCTGCCCCTGCATAATTCTTAGGGGAATATTTGATTTGCATCTGTGAAATCACCACCTGTGGTACTTTTCAGGAATGCATCCTCAGCAAGTCTAGGATATGTTTGTATCAGGAAATACCCTCTGTGTATTGGGTACCAGAGAAAAATGCATCTTGGCACAATTCTGCTACTAACATAGATATATAAACTGGGGAGGTTTAGAAGACTTATAAATTTTTACTCAAGTAGAAATACTCTGTATACAAAAAGTGTGAACTAAAACGTTTATTCAAGTTACTAGAAGATCTTGTGTAGCTCATAAGATCTGTTTAAAATATCCATGAAGATACTACACAGTGCTGATCACAATGGTATTTTAAGCTCTGATCTAGTAAAGACTTCAGCATGTGCCTAGCTTTGGTTATACCAGCAGTGTCATTGAATTCAGTGGGTCTAAATGACTCTTATAAGTTTTTGAAGCCTGAAAGTACCAGTGGATAGCCATAACTGAGACTGGGAGAAGTGACAACACCAAGGGTGACATGGAAAGTTTTCTGCCCAAGTCCTGGGATGGCTGGGCTTCCCTCACCTGCAGAGATGTGGAGCATCACTGTCAGTACTGCAGTTGCTGTCCTCATTTTACAGTGTGCTGCCTGCTTTGTGCAAGAAATAAAAAGAAATAGATTCCATCAGAGCTGGGATTACCAGCAGACTAGCACCAGTATGCTGCTTCAGAGACACTGGAAGAGTGACAGGAATTTCTAATTTCTAAATCCTTCAACATACATTGCTAGTAAGTTTATCAGAGTTTTTAGCAAGTATTTATGTAGAAGCCTCCAGGATTAGAAATCAACACCGCTGATTCACTTTAAAGATTGAAAAACTCAGTTGAAACAAAAGTCAAAGATTTTTCCACACTGTTGTTGCTCTCCTTGGCTTTTAGCATTCAGTGGCATTCAAGTTGACAGAGAGGGTATTGATTTTTACTACTCTGAACATTTCTTCCTAGAAAAGGAGCAATAAAAAGGAGTAGAAAAGAAATAATAGCGATTCTTGTTTTCTCCAGCAGGGCTTTGATCTTACAAGTTTGAGCAGTAAAATAAAAGAATAGTCTATTCCATTGCACTCTGTCCTGCTTGAAAATCCACCTTTCTCCATCTTTATTATTTCTCTATCTTCAAGCCACAATGAGAGCACGTGCCTCATGGCAGCACAGGTTTAAACCTCCTATATGACACCTTGAACTCCTATTGCACTGTAACACAAAAGAACATTAAAGAAAAAAAAGTTTACACAGAAAATCTGTTTCAAGTAGTTTAAACTGCTTCAGGAAGGACCTTAGAAGGGCCTTGGATCCAGCAGGGAATTTTTAGTTTGTGTTGCAAGATTATTGACTGTTATGGGGGGATTATTCCTGTACATTTGGTTCTGTCCATACAACCATTGTTTATATTCAATCACTGATTTCTGTGTGAAGAATCTCTTGGCCATTGACGTTTGCTTTAGATCTCTTTTCATGTATTTTTAATCAAAGGAAAAGTTGATCCAAAGCCAGACAGGTAGTGCTGGTTTGGGTTGCCATTCATCATGAAGCACAATCTTGTCTGCTTCTGCAAAGTGCATATGCCAGAAGGGTGGCAGGATCTGGCCTTTGGTGCCAGTCCTGCTCTGCTGTTCTAACAGAGTAAAGTTGTTTTAAGGGTTTTATAATTTTATCAAGCAAAATAAGTCACATGGGCTTTGCTGTCCACAAATAAATGGAACAATAAGATGCATATGAAAGAAATCTGCATATTCCCAACTATCTGGAGTATATTTGGTATTATCCTCTTCCTCCCTGTGATCACAACTGAAGTGGACCCACTGCTTTGTTTCACAGCTTTTCTCTTTGAAGTATGGCTTATCAACTGCAAAAAGAAGAAGAAAACATAAATCAAAATGCCTTAATAAACAGTACTTTAAAATAAGTTGGTGAGACTTGTTTTTTCCCCTGTGTGTAGTCACAGAGTAAAGATTTTAATCAGTTTAAGATTCTTTTATAAGGTCGCAGTGCTCAGTGTGATTAACTAGATATGAAATTTGGCAGGCAATAAATTCATAATATGATCTAATCATGTTTGGTAGTGAGGGGAGGGAAAGAAAGAAATTGGCTGAGAGAGGATTGCTTAAAAGTTGGCAATCTTGCAAATACTGTAACTTCTCTATGGAAATCTCATCAGAATGATGAGCCAGCCATCTTTTCCAAGCTTGTGCAGAAATTTTCCTTTCAAAATATTTGTGCCTGAGAGATAATGGATGACTTCTATTACTGGATGGCTCCTGCAGTGCACTTTCAGAACTAACCTGAAGTATCCCCTGCTATTTCATTATTGGACCACAAACTGCTTTGCCAAAAAGCCTCACTCCTCAATCCTTCCTTTTTTTTTTTTTTTTTTTTCAGGCCTAGGGCTCATAGATCTGCTGGAATATTGTCACATAAATGCAGCCAGGTCAGGCAAGATTAAGTACCCTCTTTGTATAGCTTTCAGCCTCCAGAAATGACCAGATAATTCCTTATTACTTCAACAGATAAAACCAGTAAACTCATTGGGATAACCTTTCTAGCTCACAGTTCTATCTTGTTCTCTCCTAATAAAGGCCAACTCAACTCCTGAAGTGTTTTTGGTTTAGTAATTATGCTTCTTACCTCTTGTTCTCTCTATATATAGATGTTTCATTCCTCTTTTAAATGTGTTAAGGTTTTGCTTCCAGAAATGTGTGGTGGAATCGATTGATTATTTAGCTCTACTTTGCAACAAGAAAAATTTATCTAGTCAGGTTTGAACTTCCTACATTCTGTCATTAAATTACCCCTAAAACCAAGACAAACAGTTAAACCCTACCTCTCTAACATTTTCTTGACTCACCAGGTTGCTATTTTTTGTTAAGACAATGCTCAGTGGCTTTTTTATTGCTGCGAATAGACAAGTTTAGTATTCTTCACCCTGCCTCTCCCATTTGCCTCTCCATCCTTTAGTTCCACAATATCCATTTGAAATGCAGTGATTGGGATGAGGTGAGTATCCCACAGGGCTCATTCCACTGATTAGATCAAAGCATTGCATTACTCTCTTGGCCATGCTCTCCTGTGTCCCTGCTTGCTGGTGTGCTGGAATGCAGCTGCCACTGTAGCCATCACCTCTTTGGCCTGCCCAGAGCAGGATCTGGCTCATTTGCCTGCTCTTTCTTCCTATCTCTCAGACAGTTTTGACCCATAAACTCTGTTTCTGAGCCATGTTGTTTAAATGTAATTCTGTCCTTCTATAGGGCACCTCAGAAGAGGCTGCAGGGAAGTCTGAGCTATGACAACCACCCATCCTCTATCCACTGCTTTACTCTCCTGAAAATTCACTGGGTTTTTTGTCTTGCAATGCCCCTTACTATTCTGGGCCCAGAGATCCTCCCAGCACCAGCACAGCTGCCACTGTCCTCATCTGCTGCAGCCTCAGATGGCTCCTGCTGAACTTCTGTTTTCACCCATGCAGTTCCATTATTTATGAAGTGGAGCTCCCATGCAGCCCTATTGGTATGAGCGATAATTGTGAACATCACCTACTTTTATCACAGAAATATTTTTAAAATATATATTTTCATGTCCTTCTTCCCCATAGGCTCAAATATGCAGGGACTAGGTCCCAATGCAACATCAGTATCAAGTGTCCGAAATTCTTGCACCAAAAATATTGCTTATGTTACAAATGAGAAATAAAAGCACTACTGTCAGTAAAGAATGATTCATCATTCTGTAAGGCTTTGGCAATGTGACAAAGGGAAAATATTCCGAAAAGGAGAGTATTTTCCCAGTGTTGGTAAAATGTTCAATAAAATAAATATGATCTCCCTAGAGATCACACAAAATGAACATCTAATTTCAGCCTTTACAGGAAAGTGTCACTGTTTCTTTTATTCTAGGTAACTCCACAGAATAAAGGATGTATTTATAGAAGACTAATATCTAGATAGTGGGTTTCCCAGGAAAGATATTTGCCATTGCTACACCCTCTTTTGACTCTTCATAAATTTACACATGGGTGTTCTCAGTATTAATTGCCAGACAGTTATTTGGTGCAGTCTTGGGCACACACTACTCATAGAATCATAGAGTCATAGAATCATAGAATCAGAGGATCATAGAATCCTAGAATCATAGAACCATAGAATCATAGAGTCATGGAACCATAGAATCATAGAACCATAGAACCATAGAATCATAGAATCACAGAGCCATAGAATCATGGAATCATAAAATCATAGAATCATAGTCATGGAATCATAGAACCATAGGATCATAGAATCCAAGTATCATAGTACCACAGAACCATAGAACAACAGAATCATAGAATCATAGTATACCCTGAGTTGGAAGGGATCCACAAGGATCACCAAAGTACAACTCCTGGCCCTAGACCAGAAAAACACATTCTATGCCCAAGAGTGCTATCCCAAAGCTTCTTGAACTCTGCCAGGCTTGGTGCTGTGACCACTTCCCTGGGAAACCTCTCCCAGTGCCCAAACACCTTCTAAGGGTGAAAAACCTTTTCCTAATATCCAGCTTAAAGCTCTTTAAACCTGGTACAGCTCTATGTCATTCCCTCAAGTTCTGTCGCTGGTCAACAAAAAGAAGATTCTCAGTATCAGAGATATTCTTTAGCATTGCAAATTGCCTTTAATTTACCCATTTATCTGTTGTGTAAGATAACTTTTAATTTATGAGGCACAGAACTACATTGGTGATGAGCCAGCATGACAGTGAATGCTCTTCCACACTCTAAGAGTACTTTTACTGGGAGCAGAAACCCTGCTTTGGTACAGGTGCTTCAGTCCCAAGCATGAACCCTGGTGTTCAGAGCTGCTCTGCCATGGAAGGTGGGGCTGTGAGCATCTCAGCAAGTGCCTACCAGAAAAAAAAAAAAAAGGTGCCACTCATTCAGACTTACTGACAGCCTGCCTAAGGGAAACACTCTGGGAGGAAGGGCTGGCTAACAGGTGTTCACGAGCTTCTCCAACTTTTTGCAAGAGAGAAGTGAAACATGCTTAACATCAAAACAAGAGGACCAGATGTTGGTGGTGGGCTGTATAAAGCTGAGGAATCCACAAAGGACAGGAAATCTTAGCAGGTGACAGGATCAAAGAAATGTTTTCACAGCAGAAGGTCTTCTCCTAATGTGTGGGAATAAGTAGTCAAAGCAAGCTGTTCTTCAACAAGGAAAAAAAGAGAGAGAAAAACACTATGACTGAAGAACAAAGTAAATTTTATTTATTGCTCAATTCGAACATCTGTCAAAGAAAACTAAGATACATTTTTTCTACTTTGTTCACTACTTTTCCTTTTTTTTATGTTTGATTTTATTTAAGTAAATCATTGTATTTTTGCAAGGTTTTACATCCAAAGGGTTTACTTTGTCATGGGAGTTACAATATTATCTCCCTCCTTTATTAGAAATGCCAGGAAGAGATGGCAGCAGACAGGATGCCAGAGCAACACTTCCAGAGGGACACTTTGGGCACAGCAGTGGTCTGAAGAGGGTAACTTAGCACCTCTACACAGTGCCCTTATACAGCCAGTCAGGATCTGGGGGCTGGTTTGGGCAGCTGCACCAAAACCAGGCAAACCCATCCTGTGGTGGAGCATACACAGCCAAAAACCTCTCAGAGAGATGCTCATCTTCATAAGGATAATGTTTGCCATTGAATGGATCCTGAAATGCTTTCTTGAATGGAGATGGACTGGAATATCATATCAAGATCATAATCTGGTTTAAATTGGCCTATCAAAGGTGAGGTTTAAAAAGTTTTCAGATGTCTGCAGAAGTTTGGTTATGTCCAGCATAAGGGATTATCTGTTGGTTTTTTCCTTATCCTTTGCTTTTTCTTTCCTAACTCAGCCTCTTACCCCTGTGTAATAGAAAGAAAAGACATGATCAAAATGTCATGGCTAATGATATGGCACAGTTCACAGGTGGAGGAAAATTATTGATCAGGCCAAGTGCTATAGCTGGAAAAAACAGATAAGCTTTCAAGCACACACCATAAATGAGCCCAGAAGCTTGTCAGTTTTTCCCAGCTGTGTAACTTGGTATTACAAGAGCTATTTCCTCTCTCTATGACCTGATTTGTGTGGATCCTCTGGGGGCACAGTATGGACAATGTGCTGGGAGCAAGGGAGCCCAGTGAAGTGTCCTAGCATCCCACTTTATAAACTGGCACAGCCTTGGGTGAAAAGTGCCTTGATGCTCTGAAATTGCTCTTAATTCAATCCACAATAAAATCAGTTACAAATAAAAGCATTTTTTCCATGAGATCCAAAATAGATATGTTGTCTCAAAATTTATGAAAGGCAAAGCTGAAGTTATGGAAGGAAAACTAATTTGAGATTCATTAGGGAGAGACTCCCTCCTATATTTCTGTCCCCCAGCAGTTCATTCAACCTTTCCCCATGCCCTCCTGGCAGGGGTAATCCTGTCCTTTTGCCTTTCTCCTCAGATTTAACCCACAGGAGGGTTCAGTTGGGCAGATTACCACAGGCCTCAAGCCTGGTTTCCCCTTGAAGCCTTCCATAGAATGCATCTCACCACTCTCCCTGAAATCCATTTATTTCTTTTCTATCCAGGCAAAATCCTGATTATTCTTCATGAAAAGATGGGTTGTTTGACTTTCCCTGCAGTGTACCAGGTGCTATTTCCTATTCTTCTCTGACCACTTGCCCATGTACTCTGCTTCCTTGCCCATGCTCTCACAGCCATAAATCTGTAAATAAATACAATAAATGTGTATAACTTTGCATTTGTGACCTTACACTGAAGCCCACACTTCACAGTAATCTGTACCTTAACAAGTGTGCTTGATGTCAGCATCTCTGTGAGATAACCTCATACATCTCCTGACTGGATTTTGACTAAAAGAAGACACAAAATGAATTAAACACTCTATGGCAATTGAAGATTTGGCATTGTTGACTGTGAATATCTTTTTCTTAACACACTCAAGTAAGTATCCTACTCTCATGCTCATGGCAATAATGAATCTTTCTCACAGCTCTGAGCAAGGACATGATGACTAGATCTCATTTTTTACTTGAGGGGCTGAGACAGATGAGCTGACAGATTAGGTTCACAAGTGTATTTGTCTACGTGGTCCAAAACTAGATGCTTAGACAATTGTTTTTGTTTCTTCTTTTGTTTGCTTTTAAATTCTGTTGTTTCTTCTAAGACCACTAGAGCAGACTCCCATTGGCTTCCATGACTGCTGACAGTGACCATCCTTCTAGTGGTCAAATCTTTGGATGCCAAGTGAGGAATCTCAGTTTTGGAAAAACCAAATTCAAACAGGTGAAAAGCTTGGCTTAAGAAATCCAGATGAAGTGTTTGGGTTTTCTGTGCCCCTCTTTAACAGAACTGTGGATAAAATCTGCTGGATTCTGCCTGTTAGAGCAGAAGGTATCCTCTTTTCTTGTATTCCCTGATTTAATTCTCCACAATACTGTCACTTTCTGCAGGCTGTAAGGCAGATGTCTGACCACTTCCTACCCTTGGTTAAACACCACAGGGCACCATTTCACAAATCTTTCTCCCTTTGTGTGATTTTGTCCCAGATAAGCAAAGCAATTGGTAGAAATGCTTGTTTGGATGATGCGCCTTTGTCCAGGACTTCCAGTGCTCCCAGGAAACCCTGAGCAATTGCTGTTTTGTTTTTATTCCATTATTTTAAACATTCTCAGACATTTCAAGCCCAGAATGAGCTGCAAGGTCGGCTTCTCAAGGCTGCCTGTGACTTGGTGGCTCTGCAGCCAGAAACTCCTGCCTTGACCGAGGCTCCTTTCTGACATTTGCTGACACACAAGGAGAAGCAGAAAGGAGAAATGGCAAAAGGAAATGCAGGGTGAGTCTGTGCTGTCCTTGTTCTTTCAGAGACAAATAAGAACAGGCTTGAAAAGTGGGACATTTTTCTCCCTCTTGAAAAACCTCCATTCTCTTCTCGTTTTTAACCTTTCAAGGATCAGAAAGGTCAAGACTTATCAGAATTGCTTTTCCTTGTGGAAATTCAAGGATATCTGTGTTACTGGCTCTATACAGCAGACTGAGATGAGTCTTCAGCAAATTGATATTTTTTTCCTCCAGCTGTCTATAGCAGTGTTGCATTAAACATGTACTAACAAAAGCCAGAATTTTAAACAGCCAAGATATAATTTACTTTTTCTCTGAGTTATTTGTGCCATACCTTTATCATAGATATCATAATCCTACTAGTTCTTAAGCTATTGGGAAAAAGAGTAGAGACAAAATCTGAATTTTTCATGTGCAAGGTATCTACTGAAAAGTTATCTGAGAATATCTGTAAAATGCAAACACTTTCAGGCTTTCTTTATAGATAGAAGAATGCAAAGCAAAGGCACAGACTGATGTGTTCCTCCCTTGGTATCATCTCCAACAGCTGGGAAAAGCTGTGGTTAAGTCACCATGGAGGTATTTAAAAGGTAGGTAGACAAGGTACTTAGGGACATGGCTTATTGCTGGAGTTGTCAGTGGTAGGTTTATGTTGGACTCAATCTTTTACAACCCAAATAATCCTGTAATTCTAAGAGTTTTAGTATTTCTCTGGCTCTGGGTCAGTAGGCTGCTTTGCATAATGCAAGAGGAACACAGGTGATGTAGTGAAAACCAAAAGTGTTTCAGCCTTCAAAAGATGTTCATCTGAACAACAGTAACTCTGATCCCAGTGTTATTTCAAGAATCTTGGGTTCTACCTCCATGCAAAACATACCAGGGCTGCCTCAGGAAATGGAGCCACAGGGATCCCCAGTGCTCCTTGAGCAGCACTGAACCAGAGTTTATCACAGATAGAAGCTGGTCATGTGTGCACAAAAACAGGGTGAGGGTGAAAACACTGCACTGTGCTCTCCTCCAAAAGCTGCTGTAACACGAGAGCCACGGTCCTGAACAAAGCTGTGTGAAATGTGCTCAGCTGGAACACAAGAGTGCACAGAATGAATGTTACACACTTGAGAACTTTGGACAGAAAAGATCCCTTTGTTTGGGAGGTACCTGGCCCCAGTTCTGAGGAAATTTGGATGTAATCATGAAAAACATAAACTGCTTCTTTTTATTTTTTTCCTTTTTTTTTCTTTTTAACTTGAAAATTGCTGAAGCTGAGGGAAAAGAAATCCACTGAGACAGAAGCCAAAGAAAAGGGTTGTCATTATTCTCATTTACTCTTTTACCCTGTCCTCATGATGCCTTGCCAGGACACATATTGAAAAGTTTACTGAGTCCTTGAATGAAGGAATACAACTCTTTCTGTACAATGAAAGCAGGTATATTTCAGTGTGACACCAGGGAGAGACATTCAACAATATGTCTTTTGTACAAATGGGAGGCTTTATTCAAGAGGAAGATAGCTGTGATAAAACTAATAATTTGTAACTTTGATATGATGCTTTTCCTCCAAAACTCCTCACAAAGGAGGGCATTCTTATCCTATCATTATAGCAAAAGGGAACTTTTACAGCAAGTAATGAAGGAACTAGTCTAAGATCAAATGGTAGATCGTGGGAGAGAAATAACCTCTGTCCTGTTCCTGTCCCACATGTTTAGCCTGCCCTGGGAAACATACTGAAGGTAAGAGTTGCTTCCTCAGCCTGATCTTCTGATGGAGGAATTAACACTCATGAAATTTCATCTTCTCCCTCCTCTGCTGCTGCTTTTGTTCATCCCCTCTTGCCAGCCTGGCATGTTTTCTCCAAACCCTGAGCAGCCTGGACACAGAAACAGCATCACTGAGGAGGGCAGGTTTGCTGTGAGTGTCACTGCTTTGCTGCAGTGCTCTGAGCAGCACACAAACCTCCTGCACACACACAGCACAGCTCACATCACACACACTGCAGCTCACAGCAGCCTTGCTGGGGGGGAGAAGCTGTCCTGTCCTCAGAGCAGCAGATGTCCAGCCATATGTCTCTCCTTAAGAATCCTCACAGCCTAGAACAGTCTTACAGCAAGGGTCTTGTGGCAAGGGCAAGGGCAGTGGGGAAGTGCAGGAAATTACAGGAGGAGAAAATTCCACTCTGGGAAAGAGATGCTCAGAGCAGCTGAATAAGAAACAGATATGTAGTCACTTTGCCTAGATTCAGGTGTTATTGCCATTGAGTGCTGAGAAGCACTCTAGTGATGTCATTTTTTAAAATTAAAAATGATCCATTTTTTATAAGGAAATATGTCTTTTTCACAAAGATGACTTCCAACTTACTGTACATACATCATGAGGAGATAGGAGCTACAGGAGCCTGGAAATCCAGGTGCTGAGCTTTGCATTGCAAATGCAATGCAGAGGGAGCAGCTGGCCAATACTTTACACAAGTTCACCCAGTGATTATGTGGAAGTAGCTTCCCCAGATGAAGCCTCATTATGGCAGATGCTGTGCATGCACAGGGGCAGAATCCTTACCCAGATGGGTTATGGTCTCTCTAACATACACACTTCAGAGCTTGAAGGCATAATGAAAGGGGATGTCTTGTCAAGGATCTCAAGGGAGTTTCGTGGCAGAAGTGCAAACACAATAAATTCAGATCTGCTGAGCTAAAGCCTGTGTCCTGACTTCAAAAGCCCCTGCCCTTCACTGAGCAATCTCAGGCTACTTTTTTCTTGACTCTCCTCTCCAGATGTTTACTGGAAACTACTGTGGCATGGTGGTTAGAGATTCAGATCCACAAAGGAAATAAAAGAAACAAGAGAAACCTCCTTTGGGCTGCTCTGGATAGAACTCAGGAGGTTTATGTATGGAAAATAGCTGTTTGCCAGGGATTTAGGGGTTGAAGGGGGACCTGTGAAGTGTCGTCACTAGGGCCAGGATAAACTGGAACAAACCCCAGAACATCCTGAACAGATACATCATTTTCAACAGAGCTGTCAATTAGCACAGAGCAAGTCAGATGTCACTGGAGAAAAATCTCTGCTCTTCAGGGAAGGGAGGAATTTCTCCGTGACTCAAGAGCAGATGGTTTGGCAGCAGCAGCACAGCCAGCCCCTATCACTGGATTAACAAACTACAGAGATATGCTCCCTGCTTTGTATTTACAGCACATGACTGGAAAGAGGGCTCAGGAAAAAAGGATAATGTGAGAAGAACTCACATGCAATGTCAGCTGAGTGGCCAGAAGGGATTCTCATTGAAAGCCAGCAGCCTGCAGCAGGATGCTGCTTGTCTCCCTCTAGCAGCTCCACCTTTCTGCTGGGCATAGGATTCTACCTCCCACTCAAGATAAAACACAGCACTATAAAATGCTGGTATTTTCCTCTCTCTAATTCTCACTGCTTAAATTAATGCTGAGCCTGTGTCTTTAAGCCCCATTTGTTGCTTCTCTTGTTGCCATGGAATTTAGTGTTTCCATGTTTGAGATTTCCTTTTTTTTTTTTTTTTCCTTCCAGACATTACCCCATCAGCACAATTCCAGACCTGGGATTCCAGCCACTTTTGGCTAAAGGGAAACTCATTTTTGTTGCTATAAAAATATCAAGCCATGTAAATGCCTGTGGTTCAGATTTAGGTGCTGTGTCTAGGAATAGCAGCACAGCTGAGGGTGAATAAGAGAAGTGAGGAAGAAGCAGATTTCTGTGCATCTCATTTCTCTAGGGCTACCTATCCTTTCAAGAACAGGGAGAGGAAGAGACTTTTGCCATCCTCTGGCACAGCAGCAATCCTTATGCTTTTGTCAGGGTGATTTTTGGGGTGGGAGATGCTTGCCTCAGGTCTGAGCCTCTGGTTGTCTTTCTGGGAAACAGAAGTAGTGAGTGGATATTTAATTGCCTTAGTAAAGTGTCTGCTGGTACAGAAATGGAAGATATGAGCTAAGCACAAAGTACCAGCAATATTAAGCCATTTCTTACAGCATTATTAGCACTGCTTTCTGCAAAACACTGTTGTTGACTCACCCTGGCACTCAAAATATTTAGGCTGTACAATGTGTAAATCTGTTACAACACACTGCAGATTGAAAGAAAAAGTTAAAGTACTCTGGGGAATATAGCATTAAGTTTTAACTAGCTCTAAGTAACCACTACTGCTAATTATTAACATTATACTTTTCACTAAATTGCATTAAAATAAGAAAACATTCATATTACTTAAATAGCTTAATTAGCTACTGTATTATGTCATATTTTAATATGTCAGAAGCAGCAGTACATGCTGGCCATGTATTGAGAAATTACATTTAAAATGAAGATAACTTTAGAAATGGGGAAAACTAAATTAAATTGGAAGTTTTTGTTTTTTTGCAAACAGAACATTTTTTACAGTGCTTATTTAATTTTAACACATTTTCATTCAAATTCTATCCTTGATGCTCATGAATTTCAAGGAAAAGAAAATCTAAGATTAGTCCTGGGACTTTTCATGAGATTAAAATAAGAAGTGTGGTGCCAAATGCAAACAATTTTTCTGGTTTCTACTCACGGTTTTTTGTGGTTTTATATGAATATTTCCTGAATACTCATGGGTTATGTTTCTCAGGGAAAACCCCTGAGAGAAAAAAATTTCAATAAAGAGTTTGTTGGCCATACTATGGTGATTTATTTTTATTACCACTTCTTGAAGCAGTATCTTTTTGTCTTTTTCCTTTTTCTGTTTTTTTAACTTCGCACATGAAAGAATGTTTCTGGCAAAGGGGAAACTAGTAAAATCCTCAGGGTGAAAGTTTCTCATTTGGACTGTCTTGAGAGTCCAAAAGAGAAGAGGACTAACAATAGAAGCAAGGCTGACAAGTTGGGTAAGTCATGGTTAGGGAAGCAAAAAATGTTGATCAGCTGTGGGAATCCCCAAGCCTCTCCACCAGAGCACTGTGCAACAATGCAGGAACTTGTTGCAGCAGCAGTGAGGAGCCACTGCTCTGAAAAAGCACAGGCAAATGTTCTGGCTCCCCTCTGGAGACTCTTCAGAGAGGCTGACAAGGCTGGCATGGCACAAAGCAGGTCTGCAGCAGGCAGCAATTACAGGTTCATTTGTTAGGCAGCCCAGACAAATGAATGGTGGGACAGCACCTGACCTTCACCAAGGGTCTCCAGCTGGGATTTCTGCTATCTGAACTTTTCCCATCACTGTGTCTCTCTAGCTTTGCTAGGATCCACAGTGAAGCCTGTTAAGCCACCAACCAGAAGCACAAGAAGCTAGTAAGGACTGATGGGTAAGGTGATCTGGATCTTCCTTTCCAGGTTCCCTGGCTATCAGAGAACGTGCACATTTCTGGGCAAGTCAAATTGGAGCCTGCAGCGAAAAACAAGGGGGATGTAAAAACATTTGCAAAATCCAGATGTACATTCAGGCAATATTGTCTGGTGCTGCACAGCAGAACTGCAATTGTGAAAATCAAGCCATGGCTTGAGAAGGCAAAAGCTCAAGCTGCATCTAAAATCCTAATGAGGATTTGAAAAGATCTTAAAGAGGATCCTAAATAAAGATCCATAGAGGCAGATTCTCACAAAGATTAGACATACAACCACATGTGAAAACTGCACATTGGAAATCCTCAGTTCAAGCTTTTTATTAGCACAGGGCTGCTGACTTACCCCTAGTAGGGGCAGGGGGCAGATGTGGATTCATCTTCTCTTCCCTGAGCTCCCTTCTGAACATGACAGGCTAAAAACGATTTTTTTGTTCCTACCTCCTTGCCAGACAGCCTAATTGCCCAGCTAATTGCCCCCTCACCAGCCAAGTTATACCCAAGCTAAATTCGATGTTTGAATTTTCACCAACAGAAATATTTTTGAAATTTAATAGCAGAACTGTTCTACTAAGGCTGCCTGAAGGGAACTCATACCAACTTTTCTGGAGCAGAGACTGATTTTGTTTTCTGCTGTTTTATTTCAAAGATCCAGATCCAGATGATGTCATCTTTTTGCCAATTACACTCCTGTGTCAGCTGCATCCAAGAATACAGAATGTCAAAGGCTCTGAGCTCCAAGAAATGTCTCAGCTGGCACTTGACTCCCCTTGGCTTCTGGATGCTGTGCACATGTGCACAGAAGGCTTTTGCTATTTCATCTCAAATCTGACATCCCAATTTGTAGAGCTGTCATCATGAGGACAGATTTTGATTGTGTGGTTTTGACTTCCCCACTCACAGTGATAGACATGAACACAAATGTCCAGTACACAGCTGGACAAACACATCATGTGATGGGAGAGCAGCTGGCTCACAGGATGGGGACAAAGGGTTACAGGGAATGGGGTGACATCAGATGGTGACCTGTCACCACTGGGGCTCCACAGGGCTCCATCCTCAGCCCTGTGCTCTTCATCATCTTCATAAATGACTTGGACACAGCACTTCCTCATCCAAGGTGGGAAAAAAGTCTCATGGAGACAACTTTTGAGAAAGCTGAGCTGCTTCCTGCTGTGTTGGTATTCAGACCATCAAGCCCTACTAAAAACAACAAATCATGGGATAACTTGCATTTAAGTAGAGATCCTTAGTGATACACTGTCAGCATCTAAACAACTTTTGACATTCCAGAGCATTTGACCATGAGCAGATTTAACCTTGATGTTTGAAGATAATAAAGCAAGTAAGATGGATGTTGCACATTAAATATTATTTTGTTTCCCAAGCAGAATTCATAACATGAGCTCATCTGAGCATGTTACAGCTGTAGTCTAAATCAGAGTCTGAGCATCATCCTCACATTGCATATTTAACCTAGTAAATATTGTGCTTGCTTTGGTTTTGGCAGCAGGAGGCAGGAAGTTCTCAAAGTCCTTGTGTGGGCTCCTGAGTGCTGCAGCTCCTGATGAGAGGATATACAGAAGGAAAGTCCAAGGTCTTTACACAGGCTTTGTCCTTGTCTTTTGTTCTAGCAGGCAGAGAGAGAGCACCAAAAGCAATTTGAGGTCATTTCTTCAGGTTGCCTGTCCCTACACTGGCATAACACAGCAGCACAGAGTGTGGAGCAGATTCATGGTGATGGAACCCCTACAAAGCTGAATTGCCCCTTGTTGGTGCTTAATTTGAGAAACCCTGTAAAAAGGCAATTAGAGAAATGCAATGTATTTCTTTACATTAGTTCTGTTCCAGAATAATAGACCATCTGGTATAGGGTTTGTGAAGCGACCTGTAATGCCTGTATCTGCCTCAGTGGTTTCCAAATCCCAATGCCAAACTTAAGGACAATTTTAGCGTAAGGACTGGAAGGCAGGGTGGGGTACAGGTGTGTCCTGGTGATCTGAGCAGGGGAGCTGACACAGCACATGAGCCCATGCAGTTGCTTGTCCAGCCCAGAAACACCCAGTACCAGCTCAGCTCATCCCTACCACCAACTTGCCACTTCCTGTGGGGCACATCACATTAAACCACATCTTTACTGCCACTCCATATCTGAGGAAGTTCAAATCTATCTCAAAGCTTAAAAATATAAAATATATATATATATACTTTCTATATTATGCATTTGTTTGTTTGTGCTGTATTCTCTTATCTCCCTGGTGTGTTTTCTTGTGATTAAGTTGAAAAACAACTCTCTGATGCCTAACAAAGTGCAGGGGGAAGAGAAGAGAGTTCACTTCAGTAACTCATGACTATGTTTATTTTCCTTCTCTATGAGGGATTTGTTTTATGACTCTCACTAAACTGTTTACAGAAAGTTCAACAGCTAGGCAGAAAGTCATTTGCAAAGAAACTGGGCTAAATTAAAACAAAAATGTTGGTCAGCTTCCCAGAGGAAAAAAAGTTTTTCTCTGTTATGTCTGTTCTGCTCTTCCTCTCCACCCACATTCTGGAGAATTTCAAATGGGATAAAATGGGGAACTGGGTAGGGATGAGAACTGAAAGAACTGTAGCTGTTCTGGAAGATAGTGAAATTCATTTATCTGTCAAAACTTCTGGCTTTTTCCAACCTTTAGTTTGAAATCAGTGAGAAGGACACAGACTTACATAAACCAGAAGTTATGTGAAATATGACAGTATGGCAAAAAAAAAAAAAAAAACTAAAAAAACCTACTGTGTTGACTTTCTTGAGTGTCCACCAGCAACTGCTAGCTCTCAAAGAGAACTCAAAAACCTCTTTAGATATTATCAAGTAGTTTATCTTCACAGCACCCCATTCTGCAAGAGGAGTAACCAAGGCACTGGCTGGCTAAATGTCTCACCTGCTGTCACAGAGGGGAAATGCACAGGGCCAGCTGTAGAAACAAACACCTACATACACTGTCTTGCCAAACCATTGGATGGAAGAAAGGTTAAGGGAGAGACTCCTGCTTTTGCATTTCATTGTTCCTGTGAAAGACACTCCTTGTGCAGCACATGGTATGCAGGACACAGTTTCTTACACTGCCCAGGACTCCTGACCCTGCCCAGGGCTCTGCAGCAGGACGAGCAGCACCTCTTTCCCCAGCGAGGTGGAGGAGGCTTATCCTACCAGAGCACATGGAAGACATACAGCAGAACTCTAAATTATCCCTGTCTTGCAGTTTTACAGCCCAAAGCTCCAGCCACTCAGTGTTACTCCTCCTGCTGCACTGTTTAGTGGCAGCCACAGACTTTGCAGCCTGAGGAACCAAACATTGCCTTGGGCCAGTTAAGCTATGCAGTAACTGGGAGGTTTCCCTGTTTGCAGGTAAACTGGATTTCATTTAGTTAAAACACACTTTGTTTAAAAAAAATGCATCATGGTATTTTTAATAAAGTTCATTGAATATAAAAATGTCCATGGCAGTTGGATATAGGGCAGATTCAGTTCCTGAGTGTAGTCCTTAAAATTAGAAGGGTCCTTCCAGAGTTCCTTTTAAATCACATACACTAAATATTGCTTGCTTCTGACCTTTTATTTATTCCCTGAGAGAATGCTACATAAATACCAGATAAGTAAATATGTAATCAATAAGACATTTATTGAATGTTAATTAGGCATAGAATTTTAAATGGGTCACACTAAGATGTAGAGGGTGCAATGGGGAAAATTCTCAATGTAACCAACCCTAATCACAGAAAAATCATGAGCTTGGACCTTCAAAACTGGGTCACCTTCATGACTCAGATGTGTGTATGTGTGTGTGTTTCGATTTCTGCTTCACACTCGATCTTTTACAACCTTTTACTCCTGTCAGATGTAAAAGTCTTGACAAGGAACATCTCCACTGCACAATGAGCAGTGGTGCATGCATCACTGAAGCTGCAGAGATACAAATCCCTAAGTTCACTTGAGCCTTAATTTAGGCTAATAATGAAAGTGTGCTAGCAACTGAACCTGGGCTCCTGAGCTCAGACAGGGAGCATTGTTAATGCAGCCAGACCACATCCAACCTAGCCTTGAACAATTCCAGGAATGGGCCAGCCACAGCTTCTTTGGGTGACCTCTTCCTGTGCCTCTCTGCCTCTACATTTCTTTCCTTTTTTTTTTCTTTTTTTTTTCTTTTTTTTTCCTTTTTTTCTTTCTGTTTTTCCAACCTAAACATACTGCTTTCAGTTTAAAGCCATTTCCCCTTGTCCTATCACTACATGCCCTTCTAAAAAGTCCCTTTCCAGCTTCCTCCTAGGCCACCTTCAGCTGGGGCCACAACAAGGTCACCCCAGAGCCTTCTCTTCTCCAGGCTGAGCAATCCCAGTTGTCTCAGCCCATCTTCGTTGGAGAAATCTAATAATCTCCATGTTTCTCCTCGAGACTCTTTCCAACAGGTCCATGTGGTCCATCACAGGTTTCCTGTGATGAAGATCCCAGAGCTGGGCATGGCACTCCAGGTGGGGTCTCATAAGAGTAGAGAGGCAGCATCACCCCCTTGACCTGCTGGCCATGCTGCTTTTGATGCAGCCCAGGACATGATTGTCTTTCTGAGCTGAAAATGTCTTCTTACGTCCAGGGTCTCATCCAGCAGCACACCCAAGTCCTTCTTGCAGGGCTACTCTCCATCTGTTCATCCCCCAGCCTGTGTTGGTGTTGGGGGTTGCCCTGATCCAGGTGTTGCACCTTGTACTTGGCTTTGTTGAGCCCCATGAGGTTCCCATTGGCCCAGTTCCTGAGCTTGTCCAGGTCCCTCTGGATACATCCCATCCTTAAGGCACATCATCTGCACTGCTCAGATTTCAAGTGTCTCCAGGATGTCTCAGAGTCACCAGCTGAGGGCCCTCACCAGGTCCCCATCTCTCTAACCTTGGTGTTTCATCCCACAGCTTGTCCAGCCAAGCCTGGTATTATTCCTCTCCCTCTAAGTCCAGTTTAAAGCTCTGCCAATGAGCCCCACTAGCTCCTGAGTGAAGACACTCCTCCTGCTTCAGGAGCAAATGCCAGCAGGCCTGCTGCTATGTAGGCTATCCCCTGTGAAGAACTCCAACATTTTGGGGGTGACACCAGCCCCAGAGACATTTATTTCATGAACTGGGCCCATCTGTTTCTTCCAAAGTCACTGGCTGGAACTGGAAAGACAGATGAGAAGATAACCTCTGTTCCATATTCCCTCATCTGTCCCAAGGCTCTGAAGTCTCTTTTGATCCCCCTGAACTGTGTTGGGACTTCACTGAGCTGCCAGTGGAAGAGCAGTAAGAGGCAGACCTCACTCTTGTTTGAGGTGTGAGAGTGTCAGCCAATAACTCGATCCCAACAGTGGGAATGTGTAGAACAACTACTACAACAGGTACAGCAGCCACAGTCAGTGCTTCCAGCAGAGACATCTGCTGGAGAGAGTGAGGAGGAGTGGAAATCTTATCATCTGAGTCACTTCAAGTTGGGTAAAAAAACCCCATGAGAATGTGGAAAAGGAAGAGCCCCCATGAGAGAGGAGGGAGCCTCAGTGTGCCCTGATGCAAAAAACTGTACTGTCACCTGAGATGGAATTGTACCTGTCCCCAGAGGCAGAGTTGCTCCCCATATGTGCCTGGGGGCTGTATACTGTAGCCTTCAGGATGCTGCTCATGTTGATGTGTGCCCTGTCTGAGTATCAGGCCAGGGATGTCCCTATGGACAAGCTCCAGGTGAATCCCTGGTGAATGCCTGGTGTGGGAAAGGGGCAGACAGAGCTGAGAAACCCTGCACCATGCAGGCACAGTGTAAGAAGGCTTCCTCTGGCAGGACCTGTGGGCCAAAGGAGAGGCACTGGGACACTGCTCCACATTTTTACTGCCTCACCTGACAGCTGTATGTAGGGGCAGAGGACATCTTCAAGGAGGGGAAGAAAAGCAAATGTCCAGGGAAGAAAAGCAAATGTCCAGGGAATTCATACATTTCTTTCATTTGTGTCTTCCCTCTTCAGCACTCTTGGCAGCCAGAGAGGGTCCTCTGGCCTTGGGAAGAACCCAGATGCCTCTCCAGGCAGCACATTGGAAAAAAGGTATTAGGGGTCTGGAAAGTTGGTTTGCTATTTAAGCTGGTCTTTTTCTCTGCTTCACTTAGAGACAACTGAACAGCTGGCTTTCCACTGGCACAGCTGGGGGTTTTACCTTAAAACTAGTTAGAACACTTTCACTGGCAGTGGAAAAGCTGCAGTTTTTAGGACTTGATGAAAATTTTAACAAGTGTCCTGGGTGTATTTTTGCAGTAGAACCTGAATGTTATGACCATTTTTTCTTCCTTTCTGTGACAATAGTAACTTTAGCTTGGCCTTATTTTTCTAGTCAAGCCTGGTCCACTTCAGTTTTTAATTGGGTCCATCACAGGGCTAAGTGCCTGGAGAACACATTAAAGTGATGATAAAATGATATTTTATCATCACATTAAAGTGATCATTTTGTATTTAACCCCTGGCACAGCTTATCAGAAGGTGATGGAGACTCTCTATCTAAAGACAGTATCTTTCCAAACCATACATACTTCTCCACATAAAATTCCATGGGTTTGCAGGAGGGGTCAGGAAGAAAGAAGGTCATGGGCTGTTATCAAGGTGGTTTGACCTTCTCTCTCCTGCAAAGACACCAAATTTGAAGTTCTCCTCTCTGTTCTGTTCTGCTGCACCAGGGCAGGTTCCTAGAATTACTATATTGAATAATGGAGCTCTATTGAACAATATTCTTCACTCACATGTTTTGGCAGCCAGAAGAAGGAGAGAAGAAAAGTTATTGCTATAAGTGACATGTAGACCATTGGATTTTAGCTTTCAGACCCCCCTAGCAGATAGCAGAGGCTAATACCTAATGTGTTACTTATCCTCTCATGGGGTAATTACCTTTAATTGCCTAATTACCTTTTCTTTCCCTAAATCACCTCAGCAGTTTCACTTCAAGAGGTCTTGAACCTCTTTACCTCCTGATCTTAAAAAAAAAGTGTATTTTTAACGGATACAACTGGCTCTTGTTTCCCCCCAGAATGGGCTGTATTTGAGGGTGAGTGGTGACCTCCCTGTTCTAATGTGCATGTTGCAAGTTTCAGTGAGCAGCTCATCACTGTGCAGCTTTGCCAGTTCAGATCAGCCAAGGATTTCCCCCCAAGCCACGAAAAGCAAAGCCATCATGCCTGATGTTGCTCATACAAAAAATCCTCCCAGTTTAATCATCAGCTGTCTGGAGGCTGGGTTGTATTTGTATAATGGATGCTGCTGACCTATCATTTCAATATATTTCTTTCATGACAGTTCTGCAGAGTCTGCTTGTCAGAGACACTGAGAATGTCAGTCTGAGCATAGCACAAATGTCTTTCCATCTTTTCTGTTCACTTTTAATGAGGATGAGAACAAATCACCTGAAAGACTTTGCATCATCAGGCACCCGACATATCTTATGAACACTTTCAAGAGCCAGGCACAAGAGCTCAAGTCCCAGAGCACAGGAGAGATAGGTTCCATTCTAGGAACAAAAATTGCCAAGCTTTATATTCTGCATAGTACATCAGATTGAAAAAAAGCCCACAAACAAACACAACAAAATAAAACAAAACAAAACAAAACAAAAAAAAAAAATCCTTATATACTACCATATGTCTGAGAGCTTTTCTGTGAAATCAACTACAAAGTCAAAGCAACAGAAAAGCTTCCACATTTCTCTATTCCAGGCTGAGACAAGTTCATAAATACTTCCAGAAATTGCCAACATGCCTGCAGGGTAACATCTCTAATGTACACCTCCCTGATATGAAATGCAGAGCACCTTAACTTCTTCAGCCCTCCCCCAGTCACAACCAGCTGTAAATCCTGCCCTTCAGCTGTCGGAATATCTCATCACGAGGGATGCATTTTTTAGGCTGACTAATACAAATGCACCTTGACAGAGGCAGTCAGGCATATACTGCTATATATGCTGTGCTGCTGATAGGATATACCAAGCACTCCTAGTGTGAGAATAACCTACAGCGACACTTAGCAGATAACATTTTTGCACACTAACTCATTGCCTCTATGGTTTATTCCAAACTCCCCACCTTTCCCCAGGAGAAACAAGCTGTATTGGCAGTAGCAGTGTTTTGAAGGTAACCCTGCACCTGTAATAGGTAGCTTTGCAGGCACAACTCCTCATCCCTAGCCAGCTAGTCTAAGTAACTTCCTTGCAACAGGATCTGAGCCTGAGCTGCCTTTCCTCCAGGAGGCTGTGGGTTCAGGCAGTACAGAAGGGCAGCATAAGGTGCTCTCACCACCAAGTGAGCTGGCACCAGAGGGGCAGCATGGGGAGGAACCCATCATCAGCAAAAAAGGAGCCCTGCAAATCAGCCAGTGTAGGTTACTGGGGTGAGGAGAATGGATAGTGCTCTGATGGAAACTTCCAATACCAGCATTTACCCTAACCCAAAGACTCAAAATGCAAAGAGAGGAAATGTGGAGGGACAGGGAAGTGCAGCACTGAGGAAGCAGGGACATCGTTTTGCTCCAGCCTGTCTGCAGCAACTTTCACAGCAGACCCAGTCCCACATTGTAGCATGTACTCAGTGCCCCTCTCCAGACAACAGTCTCAAGTGGTCCCTGTAAAAATGGCTCTCACTGGTTTGGGAGTTCACCGGCACCAACTCACTGCCAGGAACCAAAGGTGCTAAACAGGGGTGGGAACAAGCTATTCATGGACAGTTGAGGAAATGCTGGATAGAAGTAGAGGTGTTTGGTAACCTGACTGATAAAGAAGAAAAAGTGCAGATAGGGCTGGAGAAGTACTCAAGGTGGGAACAAACTGTATAAAAAGTCTTAGGAGGGTGAAATGTAGAAAAAAACATGCTGGAGCAGAATAAAAGGGCTCTATCCCCATCCCACCCTGGGATCCTGAACCCCAGTTCAGAGTAAATGAAGTGCTTAATGTGTTGGGCTAGTGAGAGAGATCACCATGAAGCAATAGCTCAGGCTCACCCCCTGCAGTCTCCAGGAAAGGAGCTCACAGCCCTGCTGCAGTTGATGTGGCAATCACTAGACTTGATAACTTGGCATTGAGGTGTGTCAGGTGTGCCTTTGGGTATGCACTAAAACCAAAGTTGAATGGAAAGTGTCTGTCAGTACTCAGTGAAGGCAGAGAAAATTTCATGAGCCTGGGAATTACTGGAGGAGACTGACTAATTTTGGTAGTCCAGAAAGGTCTGTGCTGGGAAATAACTTCCATGCAATGCCTCTGAAATGTGGGGGTGGAGGTGTTGTACTGAAGCCTTGAGCTGTGGGAGAGTATCACACAAAGATATGCAATACTAGCACAGGCCAGAACTTGCCTGAGCCAGAGGGTGGCCTGCTCATGGCTGGAACAGATGCATTCCCTCTGTCAGCTGCAGCTCCAGCCGTGGGGGAGATCCCCTCCTGCCCTGGAGAGCACTGGTGCACCTCTGGGTGCTTTGAGGTGCTAATAGTTTCGGGCTCTGGTGCAATGGAGACTCGCTCTGTGCCTGCTTTGCCATCCTTCCTTGCCCAGCAGAGACTGTTAGCTGGGGCAGGGCCACTCAACTCCAGCATAGATACAGTGTCCAGAAAAGAAAAGTCCATGTCTGCTTCCCCACGACCCTAATCCTATCAAAGCCCATGGGAGTTTGGCATTTGTCTTGAATGCAAAATAAATTTCACTGCAGCAGAGAAATTGTCAAGTCTCAGTTCAGTGCCTGTTTCTTCTGCCTTTATTGGGAGGAATTGCTGCCTGCAATAGCAGCTACCCCTCATCATTTAGAAGCTGGGTACTGGGCTGCCAGGAGGGGAATTAGGGGAATAAAACCTTCAGTAGACTAAAAACGGTGTGAAACATCAACAGTCAGGTATTCTCTGAGCCTAGCTTTGCCAGGCAGCTAAAATCAAGTTAATATAAGAAACAACATGGAGAATCCAGAAATTATTTTGTTATCTTTCTCCTTGCTAGAATTCTGGGCCTGGAGAGTGGCCAGCACTCCCTTCCCCAGCACAGGGCTGTGAAGCCTGGAGACTTTCTCCTTTATCTCTGAGCTGCTTATTGCAATGTCTGCAAAGCACTAACAAGACATCTGATTGACCCAAATATATCAGTGATCACAGTTTCAGGAATGCTTAACATGCTGTAAATTGAACAGCTTGGCTGACGTTTAACCCTCTACCAATTGTCTGTTTTTAAAATATTGCAGCTTGTAAGCAGGATTATTAGCCAGAGGGCTGGCTCAACTAAACTCTGGCTTGTACTCCTTTCAAAGAGTGCAGTTAGGAGGTGGAGTATTTGGGGGAAGTGATGTTTTCCCAGCTATTGATTTAAGGGTGTAGTCACAGTATAGCCTGTTGATTAACTGCCTAGCTTACAAGAGGCAAGCTGTAATTGAAATTAATATCATGCATAACCTGGAGGTTATGTCCACCTTAAAAACAGGAAATCTAGTGTCCTTATCCATGGCAATGGATAAGAACATGGAATTCCCAGTGCAGACACTGGCAGTCTGATGCTCACAGAAGCATAACTCACCTGAAAGGAACACAAATTCATATAAAGTGAAATACATGTCCAATTAATGTATGGAATAGAATTAGTTTCTTGCTTTCAATCATTCTCCAGCAATCCAGGAGTTTTCTTAAACCTACTTCAGGCTAGAAAGTGGCAGAGAACAGAGACAATTCTGTGTAATTTCTTTGGTAAAAATACTGCTGGATTAAAGCCTCCTGCTCAGAGTAATGGTACAGTTCTCATCAACCACTGTGAAGTGTAGCAATCACCAGCTCCAAAAGTGTAAAGCATCATCTGGCAATAAGGCTTCAGGGTCGGGACAGCAGGAGACCCGAATTCTTGGGCAGCAAGAGGAAAGTTTGAAGCATGTATTGCCTTTGAGGGGAGGCAGGCGGGTGAGGATCTCTCACCAGCATCGTTACCCGCGCCGCCGGCGGCTGCAGCGCGGAGCCGGGAGCGGCAGGAGGTGCTGGTGCGACACGGCCGCGGCCGCACCGAGCGGCGGGGAGGCGCCCGCCGCGCTCTGCCCGCGAATTTGGGGCAGGAGACAGGGAGAAAAGACAGCGAATTCAACTTCTGCTTTTTTTTTCCCTTTGCGTTGTTTGTTTGTGGTCTTTCGTGTTTTGCTTTGATTTTTTTTTTGTCCTCGTGGTGGGCGAGCTGTATGCGTGTGTATATAACTGTGAGTTGCTAAGGTGTGTTTAGAAGAGTTTGAATGTTTTTAACACAATTCTGAAAAAGAAAGAATTCCCTAATTCTTATATTAAAAGGTAATAAGCTGTATTCCATCCAACCTGGAAGACTGGAGTGTGGCTGAAAAACAGAGTTGTTGTGATACCTGAAGAGAGCAGAAAGAGTTCAAGAGACGAGAAAGGATTTTTTTTTTTTTCTTTTGCAGTATTTAAGATTCTGCGTGCAGTGGTTTCGCTGAGCTGATCCAACTCCAATAACTACTTTGGAGGATAGCCACGGCAATGATAGCAGAAGGGAGAGGTGTTTAATCTCGCTCGGCTCACAAACGTGTTCTTCCCAAGAGAGGTCCCCAGTAAAATACAGAAAGAGCAGAGCTAAGCGTCTTTGCCATGCGAAGGAAGAAAAATCGAAAGGGGGAATAGAAAAATAGCTACTCTTCTAAACACCTCACAGGGACACAACTTGAAAAGAAAGGTTGACTGCTCCCTCGGGCAGGGTATTCCGAGAGGTGGGTTAACCCTCTCGGGAAGGTTAAAATGCCAGGAAAAGCTGGTCCGCACACTCCGTGACACACCTGGTGCTCGAGCACCGCGCACGTCCCGGTAAGGCCGCGAAGGGCGCTGCCCTCCGCGCCGGCGGGCCCCACCGAAGCGGGAAGCACAGCGGATGATGATGCTCCGTGGGGTCTCACCACCGCGCCAGGTCACTGGCGTGATGCCCGGCAGGGAACCCCGGCATCACGCGGCGGTGTCCGGGCGGCTCCGGTTCCGCTGCCGGGCGGACAGGTGTCTGTCCGGGTGTCTGTCCGGCCGTACACCGCGCGGTGCTCGCGTTTGCAGCGATGCCTTTGTGCAAGCACCTGCCGGCTGCCGGCTCCCGCTCGGCCCCGCGCCCCAGGCTGGGCTGAGGGCTGCTGGAGCGCAGGGGTGCCGCTCCGCGCTGACCGCGGCGCGACCCCGCCGTGTGCCCGTGGGCGGGAGGCGGCGCGGCCGCGCCCGGGGCTCGGCAGCCGCCCGTGCACCGGCGCGGGGCGGCCCCACTGGCGTGCGCACCGCCTTCTTCTTCCCCTTCCCCTCCCCGCTTTCCTCCTCGGTGTGCAGGCTCCTTTGTGCTGCCTGCAGCGGCGAGGAGGAGCCGGCGGCACAAGCGCCCGCGCCGCAGCGCTCTCCGTTCCAGCGGGCGGGCGACCGGCGCGGCTCCCACGCCATCCGCGACCCTTCCGCCTCCTCGACGGGGCTCCCGCCGGCTGCGGGACCGCCGCCCCCGCCGCGCGGGCCATCGCCGTTTTAAGCGGAGGGCCACGCCGGGGACGGGGGCGGGCGGGCGCGCCCCCGGCTCCCCACGTGGTGCGGTGCCCGTGTCTCCCGGCCGCCGGCGGAGCTGGGCGCACACGGCGTGGGGCACCGCCGGGCTCGCCTGCTCCCGCCGCCGCTCCCGAGCGGCAGATCCGGCCCGCGGCCATGCGCCAGCGCCGCGCTGAGCGGCCGAGCGGCGGGGTTGCACCGCCGCCGCGTCCCGCGGTAGCGGCGTGAAGCGGCGTGAGGATGAAGCGGGCGAGGCGGGCCGCGCCGGGCCCCTGCCCGTGCTGGGGCTGCTGCTGCTGGGCGCCCTGCCGGGGCTCTGGACGGTGCTGCTGCGGCGGGAGGCGGCGGCGCTGCCGGAGCCGCGCCCGCCCGCCGGGCAGCCCCGGGGCGATGGGGCTGGGGCGCTCCCCGGCAGCGCGGGGCGAGGCCGGTGGCGGCGGGCAGAAAACTTTTCGGACGCTGCTGGCGGTGCCGGCGGCGGCGACGGGCCGGGAGGAGCGGGACGGCGAGGAGCGGCTCGCCGTGACCGACTCGCCGCCGCCGGCCGACACCGCCTCGCCGGTGGAGCGGGGCATCTTCTGGAGCCGTGAGCTGGAGGAGCAGGTGCCGCCGGGCTTCGCGGCGGAGGAGGCGGCGGCGTGGCTGTCGGCCGCCCGCGCAGCCCGCGTGGCCTCGCTGGAGCGCGGTGGCTGCGGGCGCAGCTCCAACCGGCTGGCGCGGCTGTCGGACGGGAGCCGCGCCTGCGTCCGCTACGGCATCAACCCGGAGCAGATCCAGGGCGAGGCGCTCTCGTATCACCTGGCCGGGGTGCTGGGCATGCAGGAGCGGCTGCCGCCCATGGCCCTCGCCCTGGTGGAAGCCCGCGGGCGGCAGTGGGAGCCGGTGCGCGAGGAGCTGCGCGGCTCGCACTGGGCCGAGGGCGCCGTGGTCAGCCTGACCCGCTGGGTGGACAACCTCACCGCCGTGGTGGCTCCCGCGCCCTGGGGCGACGAGCCGGGCGCCGGCCGGCGGCTGCAGCCGCTGTCGGCGGGGGAGCTGGTCGGGCTGCCGCCGTCGCAGCTGGTGGAGCTGGTGCAGTGGAGCGATCTGATCCTCTTCGACTACCTGACGGCCAACTTCGACCGCCTGGTCAGCAACCTCTTCAGCCTGCAGTGGGACCCGCGGGTGATGCGCCGCGCCACCAGCAACCTGCTCCGCGGCCCCGACGGCGGGCTCGTCTTCATGGACAACGAGGCGGGGCTGGTGCACGGCTACCGGCTCCTCGCCATGTGGGACCCGTACAACGAGCCGCTGCTGCGCCCGTGTGCGTGTTCCGCGAGGGCACGGCCCGCCGGGTGGCCGAGCTGCACCGCCGCCGCAGCGCTGCCGCCGAGCTGCGCCGCCGCTACCGGGCGCGGGAGCCGCTCTGGGCGCGCCTCGGCTTCCTGTCGGAGCGCCAGGCCGAGCTCCTGCAGGCCCGCGTGGACTTCGTGCACCGCCACATCGCCCACTGCCGCGCACAGGCCGCCGTGCTCTGAGCGCCCCGGCCGCGGCTGAGCCCGCCCGCCGCCACGGTGCCCCGTGCTCGCCGCCACTGCCGGCCGAGAGAGATGAACTGCCTGCCGGGGCTGTCCGGAGCAGCGGTTCGTTCGCTTTGTCAAGATCTCTGAAGGTGCAGAGCGCAATTGATATGATTACGGCCCGGTTCCACTCCAGGACTCTGCCCCCAGAGTTGGAAAAATGAGAGGGCTCAGCATACTCAGTGCTTTCCTTAACTCTCTTTGTGCACTCGCCCTCATAAGAGACCCTATAGGAAAGCAGTCGTCTTCTGTCTGGATTGGGGTCGAGTAACTTTTTTCCTTCCAACGAAGGCAGGCGGACATTTTTTTATATATTATTTCTTTTGCAACGGCATATTTAAGTATGAATGTTGATGTTCATTGACCAAGAACTGATTGCACAATAGGGGAGCCCCTAACTATCAAAACTGCCCTATTTATGAAACTTGTTTCCTACCAGTTTTCTTTAACGAGAGTGAACCTTTCCACTGATTGTTAAACCTTGTTGATGAGAAGTGTATAGGAAGCCCATATTGCCTTTGTTCTTAGGGGGTTTTTTTTGTGGATTCATTGGGTTAAACTGTTCTGATGCTTCTTTGTAAACATCACCATCATAATTTCATCTCACCAGTAAAGTAACTGACTAATGGGTGGCACAAGAAGATCTCCCATTTAAAAAAAATATTGCTATGTGCTCAGACTTTGACACAATAGTTAAAGTGGAGGAAAAACTGTTTCATGCACTTTACTTTGACTTTTTAATATTTTTTTTATAGAAGACCTTTTTATTTTACAAAGTCTGCCTTTTATGTACATTATATATGTTCATAAACTTTTCTGTAACGTACTAAAGAAACTGATATTTCAGTAAAGTGTGTTAATGTTTTGCCTTCTTTGGCCTGGATGTTTGCCTGAGCTTTGGCAGGGAAGCATGCATCTCTTCAGTCTTTCCTGATGGGCGATGGAGGCCACCGCTTCACAGCTTGTCACTCCACTGAACAGAATGAACTTTTACTCATTCCCTCTGAGGCAAGGAGGAGTAGAGTTTAGCTTTCAAACACTGTCCCTGAAAGGGGAAAAGCTCTTGGAGTGGGTAAAGTAGTGTGAGTACTTCAGCAGAATAGACATTTATCTGGTTTTCAAAGGCTGAAATGGACTGCCTTGGCTAACCCCGGGATAACTGAAGCTGTTAGTTTCAGCAAACCGGTAGAGCTGGTGTGGGCTAGCTGCTGTCAGCCTTTTTGGGAGCTGGGACTGGATACCAGCCTGGTACAGGTCATGTCAGCTGTCCTTGCTCCAGAGGCTTGTCAGTGGTGTTCACCCTGCCTTCTCTTCCCGTTTTGGTTATCTTTGCAATGAGGAGATTGAGGCAGAATTGAAGAACAGGAAAGCTTTTTAATCACGCTGAAATAGTTGGTGGGTTGTTGTTTTTTTTTCCTACAGAATTCTGTTCTAGGGCAAAGTAGTAGCAGTGGACGTACAAAACAAAATATTTGCATCTCCTGCTTGCTTTTTTAAACGTACCAGTATTCATAGAAGAGGCCATTGTATGGCTCAGAATAAGGACAAAGGATAAACTAATCCTTTTTAGGCCCCAAATGCCAGTATATATCCTGTTATAATCAAACAGCAGCATAATCTCTTCTACATCTGGACAGGCAGCTCTTGATGAAGGCAGCAGCATGCCCCAGTGGCTGCTGTGCACGTAGGTGCTGTTTTCAGTGTCAGGCACTAACCCTCCCTTGAACTCAGGGGGGGCTGTGCATTCCTACCTGCAGGAGGTCTTTGGTCTATTAATAATCATTATTTAGATTAAACTTCTCATAAAGACAATTTTTGTTGGCCATTACAGTGTTGTAGGGGTTTTTTGGGGGTAATTTTTAAAATAAGACAACAGTTTCACAAAAAAAAAAAAAAGGTTGATTAATTAAGTATGTTAGATATTGCATCTTTGTGTATGAGTATTTATTTCAAAATGTCCTGGCAGCCTGCAAGACTAGCTTTCATTCAGCTGCTGAACTGTCAAGGCTTTCTATTGAACTTGTATTTATAGTTCACTGCATTTATCTCTACGAACAATGCACAGAATCCCATGTGACATTCCCTTGTCATTTACATGATAATACACAACTTAACTGTAATTCTTAATGCTTCCTTAGCCTTGCTTTGTCACTCGAATGCAGCAGTTTCTGTCGCATTCACCTCACGAAAATATATTAAAATAATAAACTGCTGGCATACATTTTAAACCACTGTGAAGAGCAAACTGCTGTGCCACAAGCATCTAAGGTTTTATTTCTGTTTAAGTACTTCTATAATTATGGCACAACTGTGGCTTTGATGGCTAATGGGAAGTAAATCTCATTTGCAATGTCTTTAGAGCCAGAGCCTAGATAATTACCTCTTTCAAGAAGAAACATGATTTCCTATTTGGTGACTGGTAACTACCTCAAATTATATATAAGTTACATGTTTAGAAATGGTGCAGTTGTAGGTTGGTGTGAAACTAGAGATCCTGTGCTAGGGAAACAGTGCCCTGGGAAATGTGTTCATTCAAAAAGGATGGACAAAACTAGCACAGATGGATGATTATACTTACTTTGTTACTCTATTTTATTCTTCTGGTGCAGATCATCCTCTGTAAAAGCTTTGAATGATCATTATATTAAGGCAAACTTACTCTTTTCTGTGTGATTTCTTTAAGGCAAACAGTGCTTTATAAATTAGTGGTCTCATAGACTTTTTGCATGGTATTTTAGCTATATATGCTGTCTTACATTTGACTATTCTCCTGCAGAACCAAGGGATGAAACTCTGTAAAACTTGATGTGTAATTTCAGTGGCACTCATCTGTCTGCTTACATCCAGTAGAGTTTCCTTTGCATCAGAGTAATCAGACAGTCAAGGAAGGCCATTGAGAGCTGGAAGGCTTCAGGATCTGAAAGTTGTGAATAGAAGGTTGTCAATAGCAGGATTGGCAAGTTCTGCTTGTGCATTGCCAGCCTCTCAGCAGCACTTTAGGTGAGGCTCAAAGAGTTATCTGCCCAGCCTCTGTCAGAATGGGCCTGTAGGGCTTTGGACCTCACTGAGCAGAACACTTAAGAGTGCACTCCCCCCTGCTTTTCACAGGCTTTCCATTAAGTATGTGTTGACAAGGTGGGCTGCACTGGCGCCTTGGTCGAATGTGGCCTCTTGCGCAGATCTGAAGAGGCTGGGTGGGAGTCACAGCCCAGATGTGGTCTGGGCAGCTCCAAATGTGGGACAGGAGGTGCTTAACTAAGTAAAGGAGGTAGGAGACCTAGGTGTTTAACTGATAACATAAGCTTCAGAGGAAAAAAAAACAAACCAAAACCCCAAAACAAAACAACAACAACAAAAACCAGCAGCAACAAAACCCAAAACAAAACAGGGAAAAGTATCTAGAGAGAATGTATTTAAATGCACTTCATTCAGTTCTGTATTTCTGTGTGTTTCCTCAGTTAAATTCAGAATGACTCTCCTGATTGGAATCTGAGGAGGCTTGTAAGATTAGGTGGTTGCTGCTACTCCCAGCTTGAGTTCATAGTCACTGAACAGTATCTCCAAACACTAACACAGTGAAGGGAGGACCAAATTCACAGTTTATGAGAAGTAAAGGATACCAAAATTGTGCTTGCAGTGGCTACTGCACCCCCAGGGTGCACCAAACAGCAAAGCCTGTGAATTCAGGGGGGTTCCCACTTGGTGAAAAAAGCAATAATATTGTTTGTGGCACAAATCTCCTTTGCTTCTGTTTGCTTGCATCTGAAGTAATTTCCAGTGTGGATTTATTTTCAGTGTAGATTTCCCTTTGAGAATTTCCTTCACAGCTTGGGAAGCTCTTCCCAGGTGCAAAGTTCCCTTGCCTCCCACATAAAGCAGCTGCCCTGGGGATGGAGCTGTGTTGACCTCTGGTGCCATGCTTTGCTGCCCTGCTGAGGCTGTGTCAGCCCATTCAAAGATTGGGGAAATAGCTCAGGACCAGTGGAAGACAGTGAAAATATAGTTAGTAACACTTTGGCTCACTGGTCATACAGCGTGCTCTTGACATCACCAGCGTATTTTTTTGCTTTCCCTTTGAAGTTTGATGCCTTTTTTAATGTTAATAAACTTAGAATTATCTCACTGACATTACTAGGTGGTCCAGGACTGTGAGATATGAGATTATAAAACGTAATCCCATTTTGCCTGTTATTCCTACTTTGCAACTACAGCATGAAATTTAATCACTCCTCCTGAGCTGTGCTCCCTAGGTTAAATGTGGCAAAGCTCCCAGGAGGAGGGGGTGGGCTGCACAGTAAGCAGTGCCTGCCAGGCACCCACACAGCTCCTGCTACTCTCAGTGACCTAGAAAACCTTTTACCTTGCTTGGGTGCTCCCTTCTGAAGCAATGCATGCTCATCTGAGCAGAAGTTACTTCCCAATGGGGTGACTCATGTATTTTATTGTGAATCGACTGATGTTTTAACAAATATTACCAGTCCCACACTCAGGGACTGTTTAATCTGAGTGTACTTTGGGTATGGGGCAGGAGCAAGGTGTTATACCTGTGATGTCTTAACACCCTCGTGTGCTCCAGTGCTGGACAAGTTTATGGGAAAGAAGGATGCACACAAACCTGCATGAACTGGTGCTGCTGTGTGCAGGTGTGAAAGGAGCTGTGCAGATGAAGGAGACTGATCCTATCTGAAAGCAAACCAGTGCTGTACTCAAGGAAAAAAGCTCTGGCTGGATTATTGGAGGATGAACAACAATAATAGGACAGCAAAGAGGGTCTGATGTTGCAAATGTATTGTCTGGTTTTGCATGATTCTGCTATTCAGCCTCTTCCTGTGGGGTTTGGATTGACGGGTTTGTCTGTGTGGGACTTGCTCCATTTCTGCAAGAAAACAAACACAAGGGAAGACTGACTGCAAAATGCAGTGATTGCTGATGCAGGGAAAATTGAGCAGACATTCTGAAGGCCCAGACCCTTTCAGTTCCTATCCCAAGGAGGGATACACAGGTAAGGGGGTTTCAGGTGGAATACAAGCAGTATGCAAGCTGGACAATCAAATCAAGGAGATTTAATTGTACTGCCAGGGTGTCACCATGCTTGTCCAGCCTCTGTCACCTGGGCTTTTTAAAGTGACACACTGTCAAGCCAGTCTTTGGTGTCAATCCAGCAGAATGTGTTTCATAGGTAGTCAAAGGCAGAGAAATTAAAAACAGGAAAAAAAGGTGTTGAGGCACCTTAAAGCAGGCAAATTCCATCCAGATGCTGGGACCAAGCAGCAAACATCCTTTGATGAAATTGGATGGCTGCAGTGATAGTGTCCCACTCACAGCCCCTTTCTCTACCTCCTGTGACAGGTTTCTTGCAACAGCCTCTGAAATGGGCCTTTTTGAGGCAGTCTGTCACAGAACAAGGAGAAAAATGTGTACCAGGAGATTTTTGGTACTCCTGGTACAGAGGACCTGCCTTTTCCCTGTGTAGACCCTTGGCAACCAGTGATCTTGAAAGAATAGGCTCATTTTCAAACACTCTCATTAAATGTTTTTGTTAGCTGGTGGATTTCAGCAAGTGTAACATTATGTATCCTCAATGATTTTTATTGCCTGCAGTATTTTATTTAACCAATTCAGTACTATTTGCCAAAACTCATGAAGCACTTTCCGCGTTCTGAGTCTTGAGCAGTTCACTAAAAACTCGCTTTTGATTCCATGGAGTCCATTATATAACTTAATATCCAAGCATGTAATAGTTAAGGTTTTCCCAAACTATTTGGACTAGAGGATGGTGTCAACCTTGGGGCATCCTCAGATCTTACACCTGCAGTTTTGTGATGGATTAAGTGGTTTGGAATCAGCGTGGTTTTGTGTCAAGAGTGAGGCTGGGATGGTTTCTTTGCTGTTTCCACTGTCTGCTCCTTATGTTCCCCAAAAGTACATGCAGGAGTAAAATTACTGTTGGTCTGTATGGTCTGAGTTGATTTTCCTCTTTAGACTAAAATGTAGCTGAAGGGTTTTGTTCCCAGTAGTATCTCCCAGAAAGAAAAAAAGGAACTGTTTTAAGTGTTGATGTCCATCATGTCCTGCCTCCCATCACCTACCCCTCCTTAAAAACCTCCCCCTTCTGCCAAAAGCCTTCTCCCCTCATGGTGGGATTTTAAAAAATGCATTGCAGTGAAGCCAGAAAGGCATTTACCTCAAGTGATATCAATGCAGTAATGCCCCCCAGTAATGAGGTAAGGAAGAAACACATTTTTTATCAGTATCTCCAACCCCAGCACAAAAGAAGGGAGGTGTATTTCTGCATAATGTATGTTTCAGCCAGAAAAGTCATAATTTTTTAATGTCCCTATTTTGCTAGTTTCCTTTCTGTGTCCTTCTGGGGGGTAAAGGGCATTAATAAACAATGGTTTCTAGCTGCTGTCATGAATATTTTTTAGCCATGCATATTTCTTGTAGGCAAGCTAGAAGTCTGCTCCCAGAATTTATTTGTTTAGGTGATTGCAGTTAGTTAATTTGCTTTAGTTTAGCTAGGTCACCTTTATCACCCCTAAAGTTTTCAAGGTCCTTTACTATATTCAAGCTAAGGGGAGGTAATTGCTTCCTTTTTTTTTTTTTTTTTTTTTTAACATACAGGATTTGCTCTTCAGACAAAGAGCTACTTTTTATTTTTTAACAGTGCAGTTCAAAGTAAAGTGGCACAGATTATGAATGAGCCTGGATGCAAGGATCTGAAGGATATTAATGGTATTATTTCCTTTCACACCAGCTACCCCGCAAGGCAACTGCCCAGTGGAGTTATTCCTGGTTTGATAGACACCAGAGATCAAAATTAAACCTGTGATTTGTGTCTGTGATTTGTTAAATGCAAGTAACACGCTAAAGTATTTTCTGATTTACAGCCCTGCAGGCATAAGAACATGAATTTCCCTGCAGTTTAGATGCAAAAACTGGTAATGAGTATATCCACAGTGAGTGTTATTTAAGATGTGCTTTTAGAAACAAGGGGAACTGATAGTGGAGCCTCTTGCTCCTTTCTTTGCTGACTAACCCAGCAGATTGCTGGGATCCCAGCTAACCAGAGCCAGCTGTGAGAGTCAGGAGATTTTTGAGACCTCCTCTAGCAAGAAATATTTCAGATTGTGCCATCACCTTCTTGCTCACGAAAACAATGAAGATGAGTGGTTGGAGCTGATACCATTAAATGGATGCTCCTGGATTGCCTTCTGTTTTTCTTTAATCACAGAATCAGAGAATTGATAAGGTAGGAAGGGACCACTGGAGGTCATCTAGTCCAACCTATCTGCTCAAGCAGGGTCCCCTAGAGCATGTTACTGTTAGTCAGGTTTGTGTCCAGACAGCTTTTGAACATCTCCAGGGAAGCAGACTTTCTTCTTTAATTAAAAAAAAAAAAAAAAAAAAGTACCCCCCCTTAGGTTTCTATTGTGTTTCAGGTGATTAAAACTAAATTAGAAATGTAATTCACTTATCAGTGAATAGTACAGATAGTTGTTTTACTTCTAGGTTGCTTCTCCTAGTCAAAGTAAATAAATGAGGCAGTTTCTGTCAATAATGAGTCTCCAGGCAGTTTCATTTCCTAAACCTCTCCTACACAATCAGGGCAGTGTAGAAACTACAATCAGTATTCCTTGAAATGAAGCTATATCCATACAAATAATTAAAATTAATCATGTATTTTATAAAAGAGAATATTTGGAATTTTTTCTTTCTTGTGAATCTTAACAAACAGGCTACAATTTTTTTTCCTTTTTAGACTGTCAGTTTTAGCTCCTTTATGCTGAAGACAGAGGAGACAACTGCTTCTTGTGACAGCATCTATTTCTGATTAAACAGCACAGCAATCCCGTCTGTCTTAGCAGTGCTTTTGGTGCCATCAGGAAGGTTGTCTCTGATCAAAGAGGCATAGTACAGGTAGGCTACTTACTGAAGTATGGATCTAAGGCTTGGTTCCTTCATGGGTAATGTATTGCTGCTTTGTGAGTGTATGGACAGTTTGGGTTAGTATGTAGATCACTGTTGCATATGCAGTGTCAGAAATTGATGTAAATTGTGGCACTAGTGAATTCAGGTGTTAGAAAGGCTCTGTGTTGCACTGGGAGAAGAAAACCCTTAGGATCAGCCCCAAACAACCATCTCCCTTCCTCCTCCTTCACCTCCCCCCTCTTCAGTTGAAAATAGATGTTTGAGTCACAGAGCAAGCCAGAGCAAATTCAGGCAGGATGAAAACAGGTGGCCTATGAAGCTGCAAGGTCTGTGCTAACCCCAGTGTAATCCTGTGTCAGCAGAGTGGCAGCTGGCTCAGAGGGTGGAGCTGGGCTCCTCCAGGAGCAGTCACCCTGTCTGCCACAGCACCATGCCATGGCTCTGTGCTCTGGCTGGCCACATCACCAGCTATGCTAGGGGCCAGGAACTGGGACAGGCACAGCTCTCTTCCTACACAAGAGAGAAACCTGACACAAGGTCTCTAGCAGGTACCAAATGGCAAAAAATTGTTTCTGTAAATTTGCTAATCTTTTAATTTACTAAAGGTATCTTCTTGCTCCAGACTTGGTGCTTTTCCTTGCCAAGATCATTTTCAGCACTTCAGCAGCTGAGGCTGCTCTTGAGACATAGTTTGACCTCAGAGGTGGGAAGCAAAAGTAGAAGGATCCATCAGGAAGAAGGAAGATATCCTCAAGTCAAGGCTGCAGCTGTGAGCAGCTCAGCTGAAGTTTGTGGTCCTTGCCAGTGGAAAGGCTGGAATAGGGGCACTGCCAAAACATGGAGGTGGGATGGCTGCTTCTGCAAGAGCCTCAGCAGAGTCCAACCAGCAGTGAAGAACAGGCTCCAGCGAACTCATCTGCTCTGATGGCATTGAAAGTGCTTAAATCCATATTATCTGGAAAGAGAACTGGAGTGTATTGACTCCTCACTTTGTTCAAAGTGCTCAACTCCTTTTCTTTACCATCCAGGTAATTTTTGCTGCTGTCCACACTCTGCTTCAAGTTCTCAGGTGTCTCTGATGTTGACACATGCTGGTACATGTTGTACAAGTCTGCCTGCCCCAGGGTCATGCTCCCTCCTCTTTGATACTCTGCATTAGGAGGACCTACCCACTCACATGGTGCCCCAGAAACACCAGCTAGGGTGGTAAGAAACACATGACATGCTCTTTTATGTTGAAATGCAAATAAGTGTTTTCCTCATTGTAATTTTTCAATCTGCTGTCATTTTAATGATACCCATCCATTTCTTTCAATTCCAGCAACTATCAGTATGTTCAGAGTCATCAAGAGAATTCTTTCTCAGAAAGAAAAGTATACTCACTGAAAAACTTTAAAAATTATCCTGCTTGATATGAATTACTCACAAAGCTTGTTAATATTTCAGTTCTCCGTTTGCATAATAGCTGAAAAATAAAGGTGTGCCAGATGGAGTCTTTTGTGCATTAGAAATTACAGAATTTTGACTTCTAACATTTCAGATGTGCATACGTCTTCCTGAAATTGTTGGGAAAGGGCATATACAGGAAAAGCATTTCCAACATCTCTGAACAACTGCCAAGAATCTAAGATATAGCATGGATGCATAATAAAGAATAATATTCATGCTTAATGATAATGACATGGACCATTCAGAGACAATAAATCCGGTGATAATACTGATGATGTGCTTTGAACTTTTGCAGAGCATTTCATGATGGATTCAAAGCATTTTACGAAGATGAGTTAGGCATCATCACAGTGCTCTTGTACACATCTTACTGCTCTCATGTTACCAAGAGACAAACAGGTTTGAAGGACCCATAAGAGGATGTTGCATGGCACTGGCAGAGCCAGAGCACCCAACTTAGCAGGAAAACAAAGCCAGTGATGGGTGAGCTCCAGCAGTGAAAGTGGAAGTGAGCAAAGGCAAACCTTGCACCCATGTGGCCAAGACTAGGGCAGAGGGTTTTTTCTCCCAGCCATGCTGTGCAGGCAGCAGCACTCTCTCACTTCAGTGGTGCTCGCAGTGCTGCTGGCTGGCGGGAGCCTTCACCATCTGCCACGGGCAGGAGGGGTCCTTGTCCGTGCTCCCTCCAGGGACCTACTTCCCCAGAGCTGGCAGCTGGCAGCTCAGGCTGCCTGCACTGCTGCCAGGAGCCAGCAGAAACTCACTCTGCTGCTTGGCTTCCCCCGCACCTCTGCCCTTGATGGAGCAGCACAGCCACATTGCAGAGATCCCCTTGTTTCCCAAGAATGCCAGACAGGCTTCAGGGTAAAGCAGAGGGATTATAGATACAAGGTTCATCCTTGCATAATTGCAAGTAAGAAAACTGTGACTTCTTTGTCTCGTGTTTCTCCCAGAGCCATTGTGTGACACATGCCTTGAAGGGCAGTGATGTGAATTCAATGGAATAACCCAACTTCAAGTACTCCTCAGTATCTGGATTAATTATTTTCTTTCCCCCATATTTAGACCAGATCTTTCTGTTCTTAATGAGCATGAATGTGGCATCAATGTCTCACATACCTGCATCTGTTGTCTTCTGGGATCCTGACCCCAGAAAAATGGCTTAATATATAGCCTTAAAATATGCTATAAAATCTACGAGGTTTTACCCAGCAGTGCTGGATTAACTGCATGCATTTTCTGCAAAGACTGTGCTCTTTTGTGCCTGCCTTTGTTAGCAGTCAGATAGAGCATCTTTGGAAACAGTATTAACAGGAGACCAGAAAAAGCTGTGTGCTGCTGAAGTCATTCAGGTCAAGCTTTTCCCCTCTATGTAATGTTGAGCCAGGAATGCCAGACTTGCAAAGGTGGGAGCTTGCACATCGGTTAATCCAGTGTGATGCTCTCATCCCTCTGGGGTTGTCTCTGGGCTTCTTGTAGCAGGCAGTGTCCACTCCTACCTGCCACTGGCCTGGCCATGAAATGGGTTTCCTTTGCCTCAGCAGGGGCACCCGCAGCCCCACAGCACACCTGATTCCAAGCTGTTCCTGGAAGAGCACAGCATTAAAGCTGGCATTTGAAAATTTGTGATTGGAGGAGTCAGTGCAACACAGTGTATTAGCACTGGCATATTCACTTACAAGGGGCATGGTAATGACTTGAACACATTTGGTATTTCAGTGCCCTTTTTTCATGTGGATGTGAATAGACATTCAAGTAGGAAATGGTTTTTCCACTGCCTTGCTGTTGGTGTAGGAATTTGTACTTTGTGTGGATCATAATGACTGTAAAATTAAACCTTACAAGAAATGTATAGTTTTATGCATTTTACTCATACTCTATTTGTGTAAATAAAACTGTAGGAGAAGCAGAAGAAAATTAGGACATTTTATGTTGTTGACTATCTAACTTAATCACTGTTCCCAACTTCAGAATAACTGGGTTTGGAAAAACAAACAACAAAACCTTTATTAAGACAAAGGAATGAATTTAAAGCACTAAACAAAGGTGAGGCTTCTGTAGATCATCAGATATCAAATACAATTTTATCACAAATATCACCTAGTATTAGCAAAAAATTCCAGGGTTCAGGAACACAGGAAGGACCTTCTTTTGTTTTAAACCACTGCAGCTTGAAAACTGATTTTCTAGTTTTCTACCAGTAGAAGTCAGATCAGAATCATGTTTAGAATATTATTAATCCAAAATATAAATATTTGATAATGCTTGGTGGGTTTTTATGTTGTTGTTGTCGTTTTGTTTTTTTTGTTTATGGGGTTTTTTTGGGTTTTAGGGGTTTTTTGGTAGTTTTTTTTTTGAGTGAGGTGTTGGGTGTTTTTTTCCTATAATTACTTTTTGAGACTAACTTGTTTGAATGTTTGTCTGTTAAGAGCTGCTGATGACTGTTAGTTTGCATTAGACTGTGAGTACTGTCTGCTGAAATAAATCTGGCATTCATATTCTCCTCACAGAGTCTCAAGTTTTGCTCTATCAACACTTTTCTTAAGTTCACTGCATTAAGGATTCAATATGACAGGTTTGCACCTGGAGGCAGAGCCTGTTCCCTTCCCTCCCCTCCTTCCCTAAAACCCCAAGTCTTTAATTTTCCTTTGTTCAGGATAAAATGATATGTAAAGTATGTGTTGCCATGGATGCAAAACTGAGAGCCTATTGATCCTCCCCTTTACCAGGTAGATTTCAAGCAGAATATTTTACATCAGAGGGCACTATGGCATGGATTCCCAGACAGAGACAGATTGGGGCAGGAAAAAACTGTTTTAAAATTAAAGTTCCCATAGCTCAAAAGTATCCTGGGGAAATAAAGCAACTCTTATGCCCCCTGGGGAAGCTGTTGGACTTGTTCCCCATGTGCTCAGCAGCATTCCTCTGCCTGTACTCCCTCCCCTCCTCCACATGTTCCCACCATGCCAGGGACATGGTTCATTCCCACTTCCCCCCCAAACCCACTCACTGAGCTGTGTCCCAGATAAGAAATTTGTTGTGCGTGCCTCAGATGGTGTAGCAGTGGTGTTTTGAACGCCATGGGAGAGCACTGTGAAGGTGAATGTCTGTGAGTGCTGCCAGAGAATCCTCCACTGCTGAATAACCCATCAGGGTCAAGCTGCCATCCAGCTGGGGCAAGCAGGAGCACACTGCCACTCATGTGCAGGAACTTCAGGAGACAACACCTCTGCTGATGTGTTTTTCTCTTGCAGCAGATGAGAGCAAGCACCTGGATTTTATGCACAGTGCACGGGGTAATGTTCAGTCTGTAAGAGGCAATCATCTCACAAGAGTGTTATCACGCCAGAGAAGGACACAGTGGTATAAATAAATACACTTCAAAAGTGGTTTACAATGTTTACCTAACTTAATTCCAACCTTATTTTTTTATACCTATAGTTTTTGCCCTGGCTTCATACCCTTTCTGTTCAGGAACAGCGTACTTAACAGAACATCAATTTTCCATTGTAATTACGTTGCACCATGGCCTCCACAGAATTCTGCTAAAATAGTTTTATTTAATTTTATCTAGAGTATACCGTTGCCTCCACAGACTTGGACCAAAATTGACTCATTTTGCTTCAGATTAATTTTTTCCCCACAAGATTGCTTTATTACAGCCTGCACTTGTTCTTCGTTGCCGTAAGCACACGCTTTCATCCAGCCTGGGTCATGTGTTAAATGCCTTTTCAGGAGGATTTATATTTTTTATTGCTGGGCAAGCTCTGAGTACTCATGGGCAGAGCACTACCAGAGCTCTGCTCAGCAGTGCCTGGTTCACAGCAGAGGAGGCCAGAGGTGAGCACCAAGCTGAAATTAGCTTCTCATTCAGGCAGTTCAATGTCTCTGTTATTGGGGCAGAGGAAGGTGAGGGCATCTGCAGGAGCAGCAGGGACCATTGTTTCCCTTATTTCCAACAATCACCCCGTTGTAGGGCCCTTGCTCCTTTGTCATTCATAAGAGCCACTGCTGAAGAAAGGCACTTTCTTTTTTCTAACAGAAAAGGGCTTTAATAAAGCTATTGTATTTGATCACTGGCTAAGGAAACAATAATTTAGCATAATAGAAAAAGATCATTAATGTTCAATGAACCTAACACTCTGCTCCAGTTTTTTGTTGCCCTAGAGAGATGGAGTAAACTCTTCTTCCTTAATTGAAGACTAAATAGAGTACATTTCATTTTTCATTTCCAGCACTTTTTCCAATAGGCTTGTGATGTTTGCTAATGTGTGCTGAAGGGGGTGGACTGCCTGGCAGCAGCGGAGAAATTGGGTGGGAGGGTTTAGAGCACATAAAAACTCGCTTGTTCTTCATCAGACAGCTCTCTAGGGCCTTCGACTTCTTTCTCGACAAGCCTAATTTCTAAAGCCCCTAAGGACCATGCCAAGGAGATGCAATGGTCCATTACACTACAAAATAGAGAGGATCAGAGGACAACGCTCACGTCCCCAAATGTCCTGCAACCATCTCTCCATGGGACACCTATGTCCAGGGACACTGCTAAAATTGGGGTCTGGCTGCCATTTTGATTGGAAATGTAATTTTGTATGTAACCAAGCTGATTAAAGCTTACAAGCATAGGTTTGCACCACTGCAGCTCTGGATTCAAATCCAAAGCCCACTACCAGGAAAGCACAGCTATTGTTCTTTGCACTGGAGACAGCTCTCAGGGCTGCCTCCCTCTCTACAAATCACTTCAAACACTTTAGCATTGTCATTTGCAGCCACCTGCACTCATGTCCCCTTCTGGAGGCACAGCACAGATCCTGCCCCGAGCTCTCCCCGCACACGGGCAGGAAGGTGCCTCTGCACTCCTTTGTCAGAACTGCTGGCTGCAAGGATGGCTCTGGCTGCTGTGGCTGGTGTGGGAGGGAGCTCTGGCCACGTTCACCTGTGTAAGACGAGGAGGTGAAACACATGGCAAACACTGCTGTTCCAGCTCTGCCCAAGCAGCTTGCTGAATAAAATGCCTGAGCTCAGCTGTCATGAAACAAGCAACTCCACAGAATAGCTGTGGCACAGCTAATAGCATCAGTGTAGCCTTCATTTAGTGCAATTAAAAAGGGCACTGCTAAAGACTGGTTTTCCCCTAGATTTTTCCTTGATGGATTCTGCCATCAGAGAACGCACCATCCTCATTCCCTGGTGTGCAAGAACAAAATTAGAGGACACAACTATCAGCAGTAAGAAGCAAACTGAAGCAAACTGAGTAGCAGTGCTGCAGGAGGAACTTACCCTAAAAAATAATGAAGGACTTAACAGTGCATGCTGCTACATTGCCTGATGTTCAGGCTGGACATCACTGGGAAAAGCCATGCCGATTGCAGTGATAACTAACAAGATTAACAATAATTGCTTGTTCCAAAGCCACAGCAAGTCTCTGTTGGTGCAGAGCGGGTCTGCTGTCCCTGAGGAGTCTCTGTGTGGGTGTGACTGGGTGTCCATGTGTGCACTGCATGTTTGGGGTGCAATTTTTGGGGGTGTCAGGCTCTGCTGGACCATGGGCTCGCCAGAAGCCCTGCCCAGCAATCCTGGCAGGCGGCATTCATTAGGGTGTAAGGCCTGGAGCCCAGGCTGGCCCTGGCTGCAGTGGAGCGCCAGCAGGCCAGGGGCTCGCCAGAAGCCTTGCCCAGTGTCCCGGTCCGCTCACCCGAGCGGGGGTCGTGAGAGGTTCTTTTAGGGATCTCGGAGCGCAAAAGACACAGCAGGGGACAAAACCAGTTTACTTTGCAGAGATGCACTTTATTGAGTGCCAAACCAAAATGCAATAGGAGGGGAGAGAAAGAGAGAGAGAGAGAAAGGGGGGTCCGGGATTATAGCTACCAAGACGGTCAGACGAATCCTCATGGAATCCAGCCAATAGATGTCTGTCGTCCGGGGAGATCTCAGGGGTCTTCGGTCAAGAAAGTCACTTTTATAGTCCTTTCCAGAGCGAGTGGCTTCTGGCCAAAAGGTGGGAAGATTTATGGACTATTGTTTATGGAGATCGGTGCTCTGTGGAGGCAGGTGGGATCGGGGGGGGGGGGGGTTCCAGCAGTAGCCTGCTGAGAGCAGAGCATGACGCGATTATCAGGGTCATCACAACCGTGCTCGTGGTTCCATTGTTTCTTCCATCTGTGAGTAAACACAGTTCCATGTCCCATGATCAGTTGCCATGAGAACCCATCCTGGTCACCTGCAAACAGTCCTTTGGCGAGCATCCACCTAGGCCAGGCCAGAACTCTGAACTGCGGTTTGGGGGTCTTCTTAGGCTTCAGATGAGGGTCGTTGGGCAAAAATGAACGAGAGGCTTTAGACAGACTCTCACACCCAGCAGTCCCGGCAGGTGGCATTCATTAGGGTGTAAGGCCTGGAGCCCAGGCTGGCCCTGGCCGCAGCAGAGCACCAGCAGGCCGTGGGCTCACCAGAAGCCCTGCCCAGCAATCCTGGCAGGCGGCATTCATTGCCAGTGTAAGGCCTGGAGCCCAGGCTGGCCCTGGCTGCAGCAGAGTGCCCGCAGGCCATGGGCTCACCAGAAGCCCTGCCCAGCAATCCCGGCAGGCGGCATTCATTAAGGTGTTTAAGGCCTGGAGCCCAGGCTGGCCCTGGCCGCAGCCGAGCGCCCGCGGGCCAGGGGCTCTGAGGCACGGCTGCGGCCTGTGAGGGAGGGAAGATGGCGCCACTGACCGCAACGGGTGCTTTCCGTGAGGGAAGCAGCTGGGAGCTCCAACACATCTGTGCACTCTGATAACCATCAAAGTGATTCCCTGCGTGTCTCAGCCTCTCCTGAGCACCACCAGCCCACTGCTATGTCACTCCAGGAGTGGCTAGGCCTGCCCAGCCAGGCAGCACCAGAACCTGCTGGCACAGGGTGCCCTCATAAACACGGTGAGGTCTCCATCAACTCATCAGCTTGATGGCTGCTTTCCTGAAAACCAAATAAAAGGGCAAAGCAGTGGTAGGATTTTAAACTGCTAACTAGACATGAGCAGGGGGGGTATTTGGATGGAGCTCCAGGGATTGGAAGTTCATTACTCAGCTGACAGTCGTGTTCATTAACAGACAGAACAGTCAGTGGAAGAAGCTAGCACTCCCTGTGTTGTCCATGTTCCTTCACTGCTGGATGCTTTGGGAAGGTTCTTCTCAATCCAGTGCTAGTGAGGGAGGAGAATGGAGTGGTTCAGGGTGGTCTGTTAGCAAAATATCAATTCTCAAGCCTTCAAGTTGTTTCCAACCAAACAGGCAGCTGCTGCCATGCGATGATTACTATGGGTATTGCATACACTATAAGTGTTGCCTCAGCTGGCAGGGTTATCATCAAAAAGGCTAATGGTGAAGGGTTTTTTTTTCATGGTGTGAAAAATGTGCTGTTATTACTTAGCATATTTTGTACATAAAACTGAGATTTTCATCTTCAAGGTTTGTAAGATCAGCTCCTGTTTTGTGCTCAGTGTCCATTTTGACTCTAGTGGGAATTAGGCATATTAAACTTTCTCTGAGAAATAAGGGCTGTTGTCTAGGGGAGTTGAAGAAATGTAACATGAAGTCTTCATCTAGGGAGTAGGCTGTGGTCTTTCTTTAATGCTTCAGGTTACTCCCGAAGATCACAGCTTTTCTTTATTTCTAAAGGAGGTGTCACATTACAGACCTGTTCATTCAAGCAAGATCTCTGTATAGCTGTGGGTGTTCTTCTTTGTCCATGTCTACATTTAGACATTAAGTAAACCAAGAACTCCAGAAAATCAGGGAGAAACCTGGCTGGCTGAGTTGTGGTTTTTTGGAGGAGGCAAGGAAGGATCCCTTGTTATATTTTGGGCTTTGGTTAATACTCTAAGAATGCTAGAGCCTTCGAGACAGCCTCATCTTCTTGAAGTATTTTCTGGAGTCTGGTTTGGAACAAAGTGACCTCTGGCTGGCTTGGTGTTGCAGTAAGATTACTAACAGTCCTTTCTGTCACTGCATGCCCCCTGAAAGTTGTTTATAATCTGCCTTTGATCTATGCCGACTCTTACTTACAGTGTACACAGGTTAAATTAATTGAGTGTTACTGATTTATATTTACCAAATTTAATCATTATCCACCCATCTCCATTACTGACAAGATAAATAGTTGCTAGCTAAAGCTTTAATTTCCTTAGGGTACCATTTTTTTTGAAATGAGTTTGCAAGCTGGTGTTCATCATGTGTCCTCTGACACCTTCCCAGGCAGCTGCTGCCTGGCTGCACCACCTGTGTGAGATGGGCTGTGGCTGAGGCCACTCACTCAGGTAAAATTGTTGTGAGTCAGAAGTGCTCTGCAGGACAGCATCTACATCTTTGTGTTGGCAGGCTTCCTGCTGAGTGGAATGAGGGTGGGTTTGGTGGAGGCCAAATAACGTGGATTTGTCTGTGCTAGAAAGGCTTTAATGGCTAACACTCTTTAGCACTGTGCTAGATCACAGTGTCTGTAATGTGTGTGTGTAAGCCTAAAGGACTCGCCTCCTGTCCTAGCAAAGAAGTGCACCTGCATGTTGTCATTGTGCCCACTTACTAGTTTATGAATGCTTCCTTTAAGGAGAGCAGTAATGCAAAGCAGTTGGGACAGTATCTCATCTTGCAGAAGAGCCTCATAGCAAGGCAAACCAAGGGTGCAGAGGATGCCTCACACTGACCTGTGGTCAGAGCTGTGGAGCTGCCAAAGTGGAGCCGGGTCACAGCTGAAGCTGGAGTCAGGTGGAACTTGGTATAAAGTACAATTTGTACATGGGTCTCTCCCTGATTTTATGTTCAGTGTCTGCAGTGTCTCTTGAAAAAGGAAAAAGTGTTCATGCTTTTTCCCTCAATCAGTCACTTCATGGGGATGTTAGTGGACTATTGGAGTTCTTCTTGGCTAATTTAAATGATTCTGCCTTCTATCTTGAGTATTGCCAGTCCCTCAGGATACCTGACACCAATGCTGCTTGGAAAAAAGAGTATCTATTTGGAAGCAATTCTGCTTCTGTTAGGAGTTTATGGTTTCCTTTGCTTGGCAACTTGGGGCACCCGTGTGAAAACACTGAGGCTTTTGATTCTTTTTCTCTTGCTGCTATTGTTGTGTCACAAGCTGATTGCTCAAGGGATGATTGTGCTATCCAAAGTGGAGGATGCAGTTCCTATCAAGTGTAGTGACTGGCACTCCAGAAGTATCCTGACACTTAGGGTAAGAAAGGCAGGTGAGGATCAGGAGAAGTTCATTAATTTCCATGCACTAAACCCCAAATAAAGATAAAGAAATTACTTGATGTAAAAATCCAGTAGTCTTGTTAATATGTGGTCGGTATTACTGGGCAGAAACACAAAGAGGACCTCCAGTGTTCTTCCTTCTCTTCAGTGTGTGAGCAAGAGGGAGTTTGTCAAGAGTGCTATCTGCGAGGGGCTAGATTTGGCAAGGAGCCTTAGCTCAGGTGTCACATCTCCCAGCTTTGGAGTCATTAGGCAGCTACTGTAATACCAAATGCTGATCTGATTTAGGGCCTAAGCTTCCCCTGTTATGTGTGAGAACAGTTACTGCCTGAGAGGGTGATTTAGGAAACCCAGAATGTGGATCCATGAGGTCGACAGATGCTTAGGAGAAATATATAGTTTAAGCTTTATCCTTTGTCTTCCATGCCAAGGAGAACACCTGTTTCATCTTGGGAAATGCAGCAATGAATCTTCTCCCTTTTTTGTATTCCAGCCAGTTATTTATGCAGAGAGGAGGAGATACTGAGATACTGAGTTCTGCCCCAGAAGGGCCAGCAGACCAAGCACTGGCTCACTTCTCTTCAGAGGACCTGGATTCAGGTCTGTCAAACAGACAGCATCACTGAACATGACCCTTGTTAGAATGGTGTTGGCTATGCAAGAAGGGCTATCATGAAAGCATTGTTTAAATTTGTTTTACATGTGGCCTGCCTGTGGCAAAGGCAAAAGAATGGTTCAGTGGATGAATTAGATGGGAAACAATGTGCAAGGCTGCTGCCAAGCTGTTTGGTGTCTGAGACTTGGGCAGCCTCCTTGCTGGAGGAGGGAAAAAGAATATCTAGAATTTTGTTGGTAGACACTAAAATGTCTTTAGGATTAGATGGGAGTTGAGGATTGATATTTTGAAAGTCAGCATTTGAATCAAGGTTTAGTTATCTAAGCCTCCCTCTAGCAAGGTGTCAGGACATTTTTTGGATTCTGTTCTATTAAATGCTGGTAGATGAAATCAGAAAATGCTCTGGAAAACAGCTCTATTAGACTTTGCCTCAACTCTTTCATTTGCCAGCAAGCTGCTGCCTCTCAAATAAGAGCAACAATTTTTTTGCAGGGAGTTGTTGAAGCAAATTAAGCAAATATTTCAGGTATTCCTAAAGTGTCTCACACTTCACATTTTCTCTCCTGAAGCATGAATCCTTGATTGCTTCCCTAATTAGTACTTTTAAAATCTCTCTACATTCCCATTTATAAATAAATAAAAATAGATATTCAGAGTGTTAATTTATCAGACACTCAATGTGCACTCTTGAAAAGCAAATTTAACACCTGTGCATGCAAGGAATGAGTGCCCCCCACAAACTCCTGAGCCACTGACTTTGTTGGTGGCAGTGGAGCATCCGGGAACATCTCTTGTTGCCCAGCTTCATTAACAAGGCAAAAAAGCCATGAGAAAAATTATTTGCCTATGCAATTACATTTAATTTTCTTTCTAGAAGGTTTCCCAGTTCACTTGGCAGCTATTCTTTCTTCTTTTTTTTTTCTTTTGCCAATTCATGCTTGCTTTCATTTTTTTCCCATTCTTTCTTGGTCCTTTTGACTGAACAAAAGCAGTCCCACAAGGGCAGGCTAATGTATTCATAGTTTTGCTGCCACTTGGCTGATAAAATAAGCTGAAAAAAATGCTGCCTCCTATTGTTTGCTGAGAATCTTTGTTGTGCTTTGTAGAGTTGAAATGAGTGCTGTCTCGTGCCCTCTGCTCCCCATCCTGCCAGAACAGAGCCTGTTGTGTGGAACCTGTTCAGGCTGGAGATGGTGGGAAGGCTAAAGTTCAAGTTCACAGACCCAAAAGTAAGTTACAGAAATGATTGCTTGTTTGAGCGTTCGCTTGCTTGCTGCTGCCTTTCATTCTCCTTGATCTAAGCACAGCGTATTGTTAATGCCTATCTGAACATTGCATTAAACTCTAATTAAGCCTGCCAATCAAAAAAACTCAGAAAGCAGCCTTCTAATGTGCCTAGTAGTATTTTCACGCTCAATTTTCTGACTGTGAACATGTAATGAGTTTTTGAAGGTTTGTTGTTGTTTTGTGTTTTGTTTGTTCAGTTTTCTCTGAACTTCAGACAAATACTTAATGAACTTATACCCCAATGTTTACCTTAAAGGCTAAATTTCATTATAAAGTGGCTTTGAATAAGCATCACATGAAAGGTCCAGACCTCACCAGGCTGTAGCTAAGGTCACACTGGAGGATCACAGAGAACTCTAAGCTGCTCTTAGCTCCTCATACAATGTCAGAAAACATGCTAGTGCTAATGTGATCTGGACAGGCAAATATGACAAATCATTCCATGAGGTCTTTTTATAAATAGGAGAGTATTGGAGTCCTGGATCATCCATCTGACATTGGAGCAAGAGCCACCAATGGTTACAGTTAGTGTAAATCCTAATTTGCTAACCAAAATCCAAAAGTGGAAGTTTCAAATGATGTGGCTTTGGACCTTCCTCTGAAGCATCAGGAGAGAGGAAGCTGGATGTCAAAGCCACCATCTAGTAGTACCATTTCATAAACAACCCTAAAAGAAGAGAGGTGGTTCTTAGTCCCCAACATATTTGTCAAATAAAGCATATTGGAAGGCTCAAGATAACAGTATTTGGTACAAGAATTTCATGACTGGAAGCAGAAACAATTTTTTTTTTTTGCACATTTCAAAAAAAGTTCCAAACCTCAGATGGTAATTTCTTTTCAGAAAGACACCAGAAGCTTAGTTGCCTTATTTTGATATAAATTGAACACAATAAAATAATAGCATAAACCAGAGACTAGAGTGAGACTAGCCAGGTTACCTCAGTAGGTCTTTCCCATCTCTAGCACTCAACATCTATTTTCCTGTGGAGCACAATGGTGATTTCTACTGTTTGGAACTGATGACTCTCATACTGCAGTGCTTGTGAAGTTTGCATCAAGTGTGGAAGTGGTACAGAATTTGCAAGCCAGAGTTAGGTATCTGAGAGACCATGGGGGTGGTTGTGTCTGAAGACATGCTGCTCCTAGATAGGTTATCATGGACCTTAATAAGAGATCTCAGACTAATTAAACTTTAATGCTATGGTTGGGGAAGGCTGACAGCTCTGCTCTAGCCTGACCCATTTCTCAATGTACTTCTGTGCCTGCCTGATTTTTTTTCCCCTTCCTTTCTCTGCTGTAACCCTTATGGAACATCTGCCCCAGCCAGAAACAAATGGACATTTGTTCTCTGGATGCCTCATCCTTGTGTCCTTGTTGATACTCTTAGGTCCTGAAATCCTCCTGCCCTTTGTTTCTCTGCCACTTCCCCCCCACAACTCTGTAAGACTTGATTAAGCCAAGTGCTGAGATCCTGCAGGTGCTGTAGTTATTTTTAGCATTAATGTTAGAGCTCTGCAAAGGCCAGAGGAAGATTTATGATTTTGTCTCCTGCAAATCTCATGGCTTTTCCTATCTCTTCTACAACTTGGATGGATTCCAACATCCCCCCAAATACTCCAAATTGCCTTTTATTTCTTTAATTAAAGAGCTGTGAAAGCCAGCAGTTTTGCCTCATGACTGTGGGGCAGAGTGGGTCCCTCATCCCTTCTGAAGTTCAGCGTGTTAAGCTCTTGTCTGCAGACATTGCAAATCTTCATCCTGGAAAGAGCTTTTTTAGCACTTTCCATAGTGAACTGGGAGAAGAAAGGTTCCTTGAGCACCTGAGCACCTAAACACAACTTTCATAGTGGATGTTTGCATTACTTTCTACTTTACTCTGTTCATCCACTCTTCAATTTCCTCCTGTGCTGACAAATCAATGCTTAACTTCAGCAATTTCTGAGTTTATACTTGTGGAAGAGTTGGGAAAAATTTGTTTTTTCATTAAGAAATGTCAAGAATTAACTTGTGTCTCTCTTTGCTTGTGTCTTGAATCTTCCTCTCCTTCCTGGGCTTTGCACGTTCAAGCATGGCCATGGTGTTTCAGTATGACCAGGATACAGCTCCCCCCATGGATTTTTTTCCCCAAGTCAGGCATGCCATACACCAATGCTATTTCCTGATATGCCTAAATCTTACATACCAAACCCATGTTTACACCTCACTTAAAATGAATTTGATGCATCAGGGAGGCAGATGTAATTACCATATATTTTCCAGTATGTGTTTAGCCACGCAGGTGTGCCCACTTGTGCCAGCTGGGAGCTGTTGTTTTCTCCAAGGCCTCCTTTGGCTTGCAGCCTTCCTCCTCCTCCCCATATACAAGGAGAGCTACATTCCTGGATTGTGGGGGCACAGAATGTTCCTTGATGAAGAATCAGGAAAAGTTTGTATCTAAATTATTCTGCTTTTCTGAAAGTAAAATTTCTTTATGGTGCAACAGTCTCCAAAACCTCAGTGATTATCAGCAATGCCTAGTAATGTGCCTTTGCAGCAATGCTGTAGGCTTTGGGATGTTTGGGGGGGTTTGTGGCTCTGGACACAGGAGGAGTTGCTGTGTTAGAGAACCCCACTTCTTCCTCTGCTGAGCAAGGTTTGCAATGTGGCTGTGCTGTGGTGCCAGCCATTGTAGGAATAACCAGCTAGGGGTGTCTCCAATTATACATTTCCGCATACAAACATGAAATCAATATGCTGAAGTAATTAACTAGACTTCATAAACTTCAGCTGGCAAGCTTTCTGGAGTCTGTTCAAAAAGGCAGCTGCTTTGAGAGAGAAGTGAGCTTGGGGCATTTCTTTTGTTTAAGTGGTGAGGAGGACACAGGCAAGCCGAAAGAGAAGATTTAATTACTTTCTTTCAACCTCAACTTTATTTTTTTAAATTGAAGATATCTCTATATCTTCAGTGTTATCAGTGGAGAAATTAATCTTTTCAACATCTGAGGAAGATTCAAAATCTGTCCTTACTCCTTACCATCACCAACACCTCTTTTTCATAGGAAACAGTGAGTTAATTCTGGTAACTTCCGGTGTTCCAAATGGTGGATCTTTTGCCTGAAGAGCTGAATGAGATTACTGCTGTTTTGACTAGCAGACCAAAGCTGTCAGGCTCCTTTTCCCTGTAGGTGACTATACTTCATATTCCTGGTGCCAGATAGTATTTGACATTTAATTTAGGACCCTCAGTGCCTTCATGTAAAGCTTCACTATGATAATAATGATAAAGTGTCCAAGTGTTGGATTTGACAGTCTTTTCCTTCTCTCTCCTGGTACATCCCCATGCCCAGTTTAGGCTGAAATATCTGACTTGAATTAAGGAGATGAGGGGACTTTGCCCTGATTTTTTTTAAATTAATTGAGAAGGCCTTATTTAAAGATAAATATCCAAATATGAATCTTATTCTGTCTATGAGATCTTTCACTGGCTCACTCCTAAGTTGGCAGGCAGAATTTAAGCAGAGGAGAAAGACTGGGTGAGAGATAGGGTCAGCAGAAGGATCTTCTGTATATAATTAATCCAATTTTTCATTTTTTTACAAAATAGCACATATTGTATTGATCAGTAGAGAATTTCCCATAGAAATAAAACAGTGCTAATAGTATCCACAAGGCTGTGTTTGTACTGAGGAGGAGATAGCTGGATTTTTTCCTAAAATCATGTTTACTGCATCTGCATTGAGGGTGCTTCAGTCTATCCTGCAGGGGAAGGTAGGTAAGGTCAGCAGCTCTCAGAAGCAGAGGTCAGTGATGCCACGGCAGCTTGTCCCCTTTGGGGAGCAGGAGCTGCACTGCTCTGGAGAGTGCGACAGAGGAGAAGTGACAGGGACAATACATCTGTCTTTCATAAGCAGACAAACCTGGGAAGAACTGGGGTGGTGATGCTGGGGCCCAGGCTGTGTGAAGTCAGTGGTGCGTTGTCCTTTCAGCTCCTCTCCCTGGTGCACTTCCACAGGCTCTCTGCAGCAGGATTTGAAGATTGCAGTGTCAGCACCTCAGGGTCTTGAACACATGTTATTTTCATGCGTAACGTACACATGGTAGCTGTCCTGCCCTCTGACTGCAGAAGGCTGATTTACTCAGTGCCTTTCAAATGTACAAAAGGTGGCACAGAAACAATCCTTGTCTTGGGAGATACAGGAATACAGTGGAAAATGAGCTACTTTTTTAGCTCCTTTTGCCTTCCACCATTTAAAAATGCCCCATTACTGATTTCAACACCAGTGCTCTGTCACTTGTGTTAGTTGCGTGGTGAGAAAAAGTTGTGGTGAATCATGCTTTTAATAAGCGATTAAAATATTATTCATTAGTGTGTTGGAGACAGTCCTGGAGAAAGCAACTGGGAGGAAAATTCTTACAGGAAGATAAAAGTTTTTTACAGAGTGTCTGAGATCTTATGTGGTTCCCATGAAGAAGTTATGTACCCAGTCCTGCAGCAGGGACTAGAAAGAGTAGATGGATAGTGTTGGAAATCTTTTAATTTAAAGTGAGTGTGTATGGCACAGTATGGGGGAATGGATTTTCTCTGAGCAGAACAAATATTCTACGTCAGGCTTTCAAGATAGTGCCTGCCTGCATGAAGGTCCCCAGTTCCTTGTGTAATTACTTCCTCTGTAATTTTGTGGGGTGCACTTGTTTCTCTCCAGCTCTTAGCAGCTAATAAGATTGCTATTTTTAAAAACCCAAACACCCAAAACTCAAAACAAACAAACAAACAAACAAACAAACAAAAAACTAAACAAAAAAAAAACCACTAAAATGGTCCTGTTGTTCTTGGAGAATCCTGTGGCTACTTTAGGATATGTGTGATGGAAAAGATGTGTAGTTGTTTAAGATGTGGTTAAAGCACAGTGAAGAGAGAGCTCACACAGAGGAGCTGAAAGTTTGCTGTTGAAACTTAGCTCCAGTGCATATCTGTATTCTTGGGATTGAGAATAGCCAATGGAGATTAGCCAGGATCCCCCCTGCCAGTCCATTTCATGAACAGTCTGCAAACATGCTGCTTTTATGCACATTTTTTGTGTCAAGGTTGCTTAGCCGGCATTCCAGGGCTTTTAATATCTCAGCAGGTAGACTTGTCTGACGCATGGCTGGCAGGTCTTGCCTTGCCTTGCCTTGCTCAAACCTCACTCACTCACTCAGGAGTTGGTTTTAAGCCACCACCCTTCTGCTGAAGCTGTTATGTTGCATACTTTGTAGTGTTATGGCAGAATAGCTCTCAAACATGGCTCAGCTTTTACTGGAGACACACCTCTGTGGTAGCAGGGGAGGCTCTGGTGAGAGCAGGAGCTGAGGTGGTGGGGCTCGCAGGGGGCTGTCTGCAGCAGGTTGTAGCCACTACTGCAGCCATCCCATTGGTGCTGCCAGAGCAGAACACAAAAACCCCCCAAAAAACAGATGGAAACATATTCCAGGAAGCGTCAAAATCTGCCCTTCCCTCTGGGCAGGATCATTTGCGAAACAGATATTTGTCTAACCTTGTAATGGAAACCTCCAAACTCCACAGCCTCTTTGGGAAGTCAGTCCAAGTCTGTTCCTACCATGAGTATTAGAAAGCCTTTCCTAATATCTTTTAAAAAATATTTCTTGCTGTAGTTTACACCCACTATTATCAGCTCTTGAGTATTCCTACCACTACCACCTTCCATTTTTCATTAAGAATAATTATTGCAAGTCTTTATTCCTTATTAATAAGTGGCTTGTTCAGTGTTCCCACTTGCAAAAGTGTTTCTACCAGAAGCTCTAACATGAATTTCAGATTAATTCATTAAGTAAAGTGGGGAGTGTTAGCAGGATCTGGCTGAAGCCATCTAGAATAATTAGCTGTGCTATTAATATGTCAGGCACAGAGAAGCACTATATGATACTGCATTTATGAAATGACAAAGCAGAAAGAAGACATTTACCAGTTTTTGGTGGAATTGTGCAGATGGCTGTACGATTTTCCTTGCCTGACTGGGAGAGGCAAAAAGGAGGTGAAGGGGCTGATGAGTTGCAGGAAGAGGAAGCACTGGGAGGGTTACCTTACCTCAGGAACATAAATGGATCTTAGTTCAACCATCAATGGTAAGAGAAGTCATCAGAGTTCTAGCAGTTTGAGAAGCTTGTGTGGGGAAAGCATCAAACTTTTTAGTGAACATAAGGGTAAAAGTTACAGAAAAATAGACTGGAACTTGGGGAACAAAGGTTAAGTGCTATAGAAGACTAAATACACTGAAAGCAGGTCCAAAGAAGCAGCAGATATGAAAATAGTTGTGAGGAGATGCCAAGGCCATAGAAGAATAGGGACTATGGGAAAGATAGTGGAGAGTTTCTCACTACCAGACCAGGAGCCCATGCTTTTGTTGCAGCTACTGTAGAGCAGAGCAGGGAGCAGCAGGGATTAGGTACAGCTAATCCCACACTGCATGGGTTTGGCATGTGCATGTCAATGTTTTGAGTGTTAATTATGGCTGGGCAGCCTCACACTGCAGGCATGCTGGGCAGACTTGCTCTTAGACCATGTGTTTCTTTATAATTTCCTTACTGAGGTTTATTTCTTCACAGCAGACAAATCAGAACCTGGTTTGGAATATTGAATAAATAGATGTGTTTTAGCAAGACACAAAAGTGTCAGTTGAATATGTAGAAAATTAAGAATGCTTCAGCTGTGTTTAAAAAGGACTGCTGTTCATTATCCCTGCCTTATACTGGCCAATATACCTGGCCACTCCCAGCAATCAGCCAACAAAAGAAGTGCACATTATGCTAAGGAGAAGCTAAGCTATTGTTAGAGACATGTTTCTGAGGGAACTAAACTGTGTGTTAAACAGATGAACTTGGGTATATGCAAAAGACTGTTCCTGGAATTGCTAAGAGGAGAAAACGTGGTTTTAATTGCCTGCTTTTTACACTCATGAGTGTCTGGACTAGGAACAGAGAAGTGTGTTTGTCCTACCCTGTTAGCTGCCTGAAAAAGCAGTCAGACTGCCTCTGCCCTCTCTCAGAGGACTGCATGAGGTGCAAAGCAACAGAGGTGTGAGAGCCAGGGACATGAACTCAATGACTTGTCAGCTGTAAACTGATCTGACCCCAGACAAATCACTCATAACGGGTGCTTGGGTCCCACTTGGCCACTCGGAACTGGTCGCATCACAGCACCATAGCTGTGGGGAGGGCTGTGGATGGTTCCTCTGCAGTCCTGCAATTGCTTAGTGCAGCTGTTCTGTCTCTCACTCCTTGTATTATGTGACCTGTTGTTCTCAAGTGAAAGATTTCCTTTTGTAAAGTACAGTGGTTGAAGTCTTACAGGGTTGCATCTCAGAGATTAATGAAATTGAATACAAGCCTCCCTTTGAACAGCCAGATTTTTTTTTAAAACCTAGTGGAACAGTTAGAGCTATGTTTAAAAAACAAACAAACAAACAAACCACTAAAACAAGGTAAGTCAGCTGTCCATCTGCATTTTCCTCTTTGAGCACCCAGCAGTTGTACTGCAGGGGCGATTTGAGAGCAAAGCAGAATTTGATGTCCTGATCGCTTGCTGGCAATGATATGTTTTCATTAAGGCTTTAATGTGTTCTCAGGGCCTTTGGACAACGGCTGAGGTCTTTCTTCCCTCGTTAATTTACTTGTTCACTGAGGGGCTAAAACCCCTTTGACGATTTTATTTGGTACACATGGAGACTGTAGACCAGGGTGGATGTGGCCTTCAGTATCACATGTGGGTTAAAATATCTCCTTGCCACCAGTGAGTGCTGTTATCCAGAGAGCAGGAAGGGGACCCTTGGCTGTGGGGGCAAGTGCTCCTTCACAGCCAGCAGCTTTGCCCAATGGGGGATTCACAGCATGGATGATGAACAGTGCCAGGTATGGATCTGGTGAAGGAGGGGAATCTCCTCACCTGCTGCTGCCATCTGCCCATCTGCTCCAGTGGGGGGACACAGAACTGCTTAAACAGGATGGACCCAGCTCTTCCAAGTACTTTATTTTATTTTGCTTTAAATTCATTTTTACTTGACAAGCTGCCATTATTTTCTGGGGAACATAAGCAAGAGAAAGCAAGCAAGTTGCCTTTTTTTTTTTCTTTTTCCTTTTTTTTTTTTTTTTTTTTCCTGTTAGTAAAGCAATAAAACTTGGAAGCTACTTCAAGAAGTAGATAGAAAAAGGGCACTTGACTAGCTGGAGGGCTTTCCTCCATGACATGAAAAAGATGGATCCTTTCCAGGAAGGTATCAGTGCCAGACTTTTCCTAACAAAAATTTGGCTTATCTCTCATTCTGGAAAGTCCCATTTAGGCAGTCCCATTCTGCCTTCTTTCTGTACATTTTGTTGTAGGTGTGAGTACTTTCTAATTTTCCAAGACAGTGCTGAATTTAACCATGTAACAGTTGGTGAGTAATGTGGTAGTCAAAAGTTGTTGAAAGTTACAGTAGTTTTGCAGTAGTGTTGGAAGTAGGTAGCTCTGAAGTGTAAGACATGCTGCTGTCACATTGCTGCCAGTTCCTGATTTCTCAGGAAGCTGCATACAGTGCCTTCTGCAAGAGAGACATTAATTTAAATTCAGATTGGAAATGTGTGGCTATTCAGCCATCCCTGTGTGCAGACAAAATTTGAAGGTATGTGCTACACGAGCATCTGTGGCTCTGAAAACAATTAGCTGACAAGCAGTTACCCAGTGAGTGCCACTGAGAAATACCTCCATCTGACTATCTCTACTTCTTATTTTTTCATTCTCCCAAGTGAAAAGCTGGACAGAAAATAGTGTGAGGATTACAAATTCTCTCAAAGCATGGCCCTTACTTAGAGCAATCAAGTTTTATTTTAGGAAGAGCTCTGTGCAGAGGGTATTTTTGGCACTTGGTTCCAGTTACCTAATTAAACTTCTTGAAAAAACAACAAAATGCATCACCGCTGAAGCAGAGTAGAGCTTTGGAAAGCAGCCAGATAAATTGAAGGGGAACAAATAGAGAAATTCCCATTCCAAGTTTATAAATTTTAAAACCTGGATGGGGTAGGTCTCCAGTGATTTGTTGCTGCTGTGCAGACAGGACAGGTCAGCCCCTGGCAGGAAGATAATGTCACCTTGATTTTTGCTTACCTTTCCCCTTTTCAAAACAGTAACCATTTAGATAAGTGTCTGAAGTGATGTTCCTGTCTTAATTATTTTTATTAGGTCTCCACTTTCAATTCCACTGCCCTGATAAGCTTATGCTGAAAGATGCCTTGTGAGCAGTTATGAAGAGAACTTTCCACACAAGCTTCCACCAGTATACAACTGTGTTAATTAGAAGCAAACTTGTAGCAGAGAAAGTTAGGTGCTGATACCAGCCTTGCCCATCAGTCAGGGTTAACCTGTGCCAGTTCAAAGATACTGCCTGTGGATACCATCTAGCATGACCTATAAAGGGTGTTATTTTTCTCTCTCTATTGCAACTGCAGTGAGAAATTTGGGTAGTGCACCTATCAAGGTCACGTCAACACTCTGTCCTAAGCAGTTCTGAATGGATTATACTATTACCAAATAACAAGTACTTTGGCTGAAATTTTTTTGTCTGAGTTATCAATCTCACCATGTTATTATTATTGTTATCCAGAAAGAAATGTCCAGCCTTTTCCAGCAACAGGACTAGAAGGAGAGCATTGCTTTACATTAAAACAAATGGGTAAACACATCTTGTCAACTGCCTTCTTAGGAGCTAGAGTGTCCCAAAAGCTTGTTAGCCAGTTTTGGGATTTGGCACAGCAGTGGCCTTTGGGATCATGAGTGACATTTTCCCCCATGTGAGAAATGCCCAGTTTTAACCCATACAGTATGCATGCAGCACAGATTTCCAAGTTTTCTTGCTGAACATTAAAGTTTTCTGTTCACTGAAAGGCTAAATTTGTCCCCTCAGTTACAGCTGCCCATCCTGCTGAGGAGCAGAGCAAGATGAACATGCTGTGCATTAGTTAGAGACAGGAGAAGAGACAGCTCAGAAGCAATCAAGCAAGTAGAAGGAAAGACAGGACAGCCTGTGCCAGAGAAAGTGTGCCATGTCCTACATCCTCTGGAGAGGATCCCATGGTTGCTGTCAGCCAGGATCTCAGCCTGCTCTGCTGCCAGAGCTGGCAGCCCAACTCTCCCTCTCTTTTTCCTACTGGGCAATCCAGCTAAAATTACCCAAGTTTTCCCCTGCATTAGCTGCCTGACCCAACTTCCCATGACAGGACATGGCATTTCAAAGGAAAGCAGGAGTACGGGATGAGGAGGCTGCACTTCCCTGCAGACACAGGTCCTGTAGAACTTGCTGGCAGCCAATGCATTTGAACTCCACTGGCAGCTTGCTTTATTCCTTCTCCAGCTGATCAATACAAAGGCCAACTACTGTTATTCCTGTAAGATGTTATGTTTGCCCAAGTAAAGGCGGTCTGTGAAGCAGATTGGTAGGCAGAGCATTGCCATTGATCTCCAGGGGTGACAACATGAGATCATTTTAGAGTACTCTTGTTCTGTGGGTTTTTTTCATAATTTCTTCTTGCAATTAATTTTGATTTTGACTTACATATAAAACAAATTGTAGAAAACATGTGATTGAGACTTCAGGTCATTTCGCCCATGGTAGATCTACTCTGCCATTGAGGTTAGAGAGGAATGAAGTTACTGAATCCTTCATGTTTGTCATAAAGGCAATACTCTATGGAGTGGATGTAATAGGGGAGGTGAAAAAATCTAATAATGCAATTAAGGCAGTTGCACAAGTTGGTATAGTGATTTTTTTCTTTTCTCCCCCCCCCTTCCAAAAATCCCAATGGATGCTTGAAAAATATCTCCTGATTATCTAATTGAAGCAATTCTAATATTTAAACACCATAATCCTCTTTTTATGTTTCCAAAGTGCTCGGCCCTCTCAGCAGCTTCTTGGAAGCTCACACAAAGATACACCTTTCATTTGTGACTCAGTTCTTAAAGTGAGAAGGGGACCCTGTTGGAAGGTTATGTCCTTTTGTCCCGAACACTGAGTCCCAATGTTATCACTCCTTTGTCCTTTCGAATAGACCCTGAACAGATGAGATTGTACCTCATGTACTCTGCACAGCTCAAGTGTGTGTAGGTGAAGGAGGAAATCAGATGAAAGCTTCTATTTTGCTAAGTCTGTGTTCTCTGTACAAGGCACAAAGACGGTCTCTGCCCTGAAGAGCACTGGAAGCCACTCTGAAGAAAGGTCACACTTCTTTTGTCTGGGGATTTTTCCCTGAGTTCAAGTATCTTTGAAAAATCTACAAACTGTAAGGATTCTGCACTGTGCTTTTTGTGAGGTGGCCCAGGAAAGTAACTCCAACTGTATTGAGTGAAAATGGTGGTGCAAGCTTCCTTAGGAATCCATATGGAATGTATTGTACTAGGACCTGGTAACACCAGTTTTGAGTTTAGTGTATTTGATAAGAGGATTGTGTTTAGAGACTTGACAGAAAAACCCTTCTGGCCTGAATTCCTGGGTTCTGAGATGACTTTTCTTTTGATAATGAGGGAAGTAAAATGCCCATTTTGGCACTGTTGCACTGGAATTGCTGTAGTCATGCTACTTTTTCCTGAAAATTGCCCAGTTTGGACCAGTGAAATAGAGCAACTCTCACAAACCAGGTCCCACCACTTACCTGTGGATAATGTGGACAGCAGCCTCTCCAAGTTTCAGATCCTTTCCTCACCTCACATTTTATGTAAGCATTTTTTGACAGAGAAGTCTGAGGTCACAGGGTCCAGAAGACATGCTGTTGCCTCTGCAAGCTCTTGCTCTTCTTCCAAAGGAAGATCTGAGACTGTGCATTTGTAGGACATGTTGAAATGCCTGTGTGAGAAAAGGTAAACACAGTATACAGGCACTGGGTGGAAACTCTCCTTTACAGAAAACAGGGAAAAGGTTTCAGAGTGCTCATCATGTTTTGTGCTGAGCAATTTGGGAATAGTGGAGTCAGTGAAGGAACCTAGTTGTAGAAAGTGTGTTGGTGATCTTCTTAATCTAGTAGATTCTCCTTTCCACAGAGAAGAAGAGTGTTTTGTAGTTTATTCCCAGGATCTTATGGATCATGAGACTGACTGTGTCTTCAGGCTTCTTAGGTAACAGTGAAGACCTGTGGGATTTTTGCTTTGTTTCTGGGGCTGCATCAGGGTGTGGAGCCTGCATTGCCCAAAACCTTTGGGGCTAGTCCTGGCTACTCATTATAAAATGCTAAATATGTGGTTGTATTTCTCTAGGATGTTTGTGTTGCCATCAAATGCAACTGTTTTACTGTATGAACAGTGTATGTTAAGGGGAGAAAAATACTTCTTGTTCATGTGCCAGTGGTGTGTGTGTGGTCTTAGTATCAAGGTCTGAACTTGGAGAACACAGGGATTTTCTTTGCTATGTACATATAGGCATGTGCAGGTAATGTTTAATTAATTGAAATACAAGTGGCAAGCCAAAGTGGAAAAATATGTGGAGAATATTGTATTTTGATGGCTTTCAAAAGATGTCCTATTTGAGAGGTGTGAATTTATGCATTTTGTTTCATGTTCCTGTTCAGAATGAATATTCATCAGGATTAGCAGCATTTTCTGCATGAGAGGTACCAAACCAGGCTGCCAGCATAATGAATGCATTCCTTTTGTTTTCTGGTTTAAGACTCATTCTGTCAACTCAGTACACCTTTTTAAAAACTTCCTATTTATTTATGTGATGCCAATTATCTGCTGAGGTCTGTAGGCACAGGCTAGATTTAAAAAGATGGTCAGTCACCAGCCCCCTCATCGTATTCAGGAATGGTTTAATCCTGTAAGCAGAATGACTACTAATTTGCCTCTGGCAGGGTAAATTCTCCTCTGTCAATCTAGTGAAAAAGAGTTTTAGTGTGGCATTGACCCCGTGCTTTCATTTCCACAAATATCAGGACAGAGATATATTCCTCAAAGTCCTTTGTTTAGAGATAAAGGCAGTAAATTTAAAATATGTTTACAGTCTTGCATATTCTGCTTTACTTGGAGAGTGGGGAAATATGTGATAAGAGAAAACTGTTTATACATGTCAGTCACTCTGATGGAATCAGAAAATCAGTCATGATATTAAGCTTCATGTCCCTGAGCCTTTTTGACCCAGCACAGAATATACTCTGACAAGGAAGAAAATCAGTTTAACAGGCTTTACATTTAGGAGCATGCGGAATCAATAACTGCTCTGTAATTTTTTAACATTTTGTTTTGTTCATTATTTTTGCTTGGTGTATTGTCAAAGTTGTGACAATCTAAGGACATCATTAATCCAAGGTTTGTAGAGATAATGTCTTTCATTAAACCAGCAAATACAGCTGAAAAAGTCAAAGATGCTTTCAAACACTCAGTCAGCACTTGATTATGACTTGTGTGCCCAAAAGCCTCTCTGCTTCTCCCAGCTCTACTGTTTGGTCTTGTCTGAGATTGTCTGTCTGATCACAAACCCTGGTACTTAAAGGCCACAGGAATCTTGCTGATTTCTGCTGGCTATGGTAGAGACCCTCCCTCTGCTCACTCGCATGTTTTTTTTCCAGGAACAAATGAACAAAATGGATTTCTCACCAAACAATTTTTTGTAGATAAGGTAGGAAGCCTTGAAGCAGTGAAGAAATTGCACAGTTTTGTTGGGAAAAGAGTTCTCCTCCCTGTTGCTGCAACTGTTTAAAACTTGTTTTTACCATGAGCCCATTTTTTAATATTAGTTTTTGAAACCTTCACAAGTAAAATCAAATTATTTTAATGAAGTTTCTTTTTACTATTTGTAGCCAATTTGTTAGTAACTGAGATAAGAAGTTTGAAGTTGCCATTATCTGGTAATTGACTGTATCGCCTCTGCAGCTTTAGTTTATCTCGTCCCTGTGTCCCTCAGTCTCAAGTCATACATTAATTCCTAGAGAATATTTTTTTCCCCAGAATCTTTTCCTCTTTACTTCCCAGAATGTTCTGTAGGACTCTACATTTGGTGATGTTCTTCTCAGTAGGGACAGAGACTCAGAAGTATCCTGAAGCACTGGTATATTATGGGTTCTGTCACATAATAAGGGCTTGCATTCTTCTGGGTATGGTAGCAGATCTGTGCTGTATCCCTGGAACTGTGAGTGCTGCATTCCTAGAGGATCCTCATCCTTTTTCCAGAAGATGACTCACTTAAGGGAGGGGAGAAGGAGTTTCAGGGTGAAACTCTCCCCCAAGGCACAATCCATTGTGGACAATCCATTGTGGACAATCCATTGTGGACCCAGCTCTGAGGCCATGGCCGAGAGAACAGCCAAAGTTCAGTTATATGCTTCAGCTGCACCTTATCTGCAGCCAGGCAGTCCTTTGAGGACAAACAGTGTAGGCTTTATGAAAAGAGATTTTTCTTCCTAAAATCTGCAGGTAACCTGGAGAGGCAGAACTCCATACTCAGCAGCAGCAATATTGCTGCTGATAAACTGTCTGGTAGGAGGAGCAGAATGCTCTCCACCTCAAGAACCTGCAGGGAGCAGTGGCTCCTGCTTCTCCAGCTGTGGTGCTGACTGGACTCTGTGTCCCTGTGGCAAATCTGATCAGCAGAAACCTAAAGACAAACCAACACCTGCCTTCAATGAGCTGGCCTTGTTCAAACCTGAAGTAAAAGAACATATGGCTTACTTTCCTTCTGCTTGTATCAGCATTTAATATATTCATAAATGCCACTAAGTATCCTGGTTGATAAGCCATGACATGAGTACTAATGCAGGAAGTTGTCCAATCACAAACTTAGATGCCCACATATTGTCAATGGTTGTGAAGGGCAAAAAGTCAAATGTCTTCAGCCACTTAATATAGAATTCCTGGTGTATTGTACAAAAATTCTTGAGTGCTGCTGTAAAGGAGTGCTTTATCATCTTTATTACTCAGATGACAAATAGAGCTACCCAGCTATTCAATGCTCACTTATAGCCCAGTAAACATATATGGCACTCCTGGCTGCCAGGACGCTATTGATTCATATTCAACTTGCCATCAGCCAGGACCACCAGGTCCCTTTGAGTACTGCTGCTCTTCAGTGTCTTGTTCCCCAGTCTCTCCATACATCCAGGGTTGCCCCATCCCAGGTGCAGAATTCAACACTTGCCTTTGATAAACTTCATTCTGTTGGTGGTTGCCCAGAGTGAAAGAATTTTGCAGAGGACAGCAAGACTAACAGATCAAACTAACTGGTTTTCTTTTTATTCCTCAAAAATAGACATGTCTGCTGATCACTTTCTATTAGTAAACTTGTTCTTTTGTCCTCCAAAATCAGCTCTGTCAAAATTCAGTTCATTGGACATTCAGTTCACTGGTGTTAAAGCAGTAAAAGTTGTAAGAAACTCAAATTTGAAAGAGCCCAGCAAGTCTGCACTGGAACTTTAACTTTTCTTAATGCTCTAGGGAGAGGTTAATTCTGCTCAATCACCTTTTATTCACCTGCAGCATAAAAGGAACTGCAGACACTTTAATATCTGAATTGAAAGTTTGTTGAGTCACCATTATATCTCTGTAGTCTTTGTTCGCTTGCTATTTTGCAGCTGCTTTTACCATTATTCACTAAGTTGCCACAGAAATCCCTGATAGTGGTACTAAGAGATTTTTATTTCCCTAGCAGTGGGAAATAAAGTGCTAATCCAAATCATTACTGCTAGCACCAGGGGGCTTTGCATTTAAAGTGCAGGTCGTACAGTAGAATTTGTAGCAGCAAGTGACTGTCCCCAGGCATTTAGAAGCATATACTGGGTTATGTGTGTGAAGGTCTCTACAATTTTGAATTAGACTTTATAAGACTTGCATGAAATATGCCTAGTCTGGGACTTGACCCCTTGCCTACTACCATATTATAAGTAATTAATAACTTGGTAAGTATTTTGTCAAACTTTTACATTTCTGCTGTATGAGCCAAACTGGATTTCCTCTTATGTGCAAGCTGTAACTTGTGAGTAGTACCAGATCAAGTTGCACTGTCCTGCCCATCTCTCAGAGGATGTCATGGAAAAGTACTATATGTATCTATGTAATATATGGTATGGTATGGTATGGTATGGTATGGTATGGTATGGTATGGTATGGTATGGTATGGTATGGTATGGTATGGTATTTTGTGGAAAAGTATATAAGAAAGACAAGTACTTCATGGATCCTGAAGTACCTTCTACACTTTGAAATGGTAAACAGCCAGGAGTGCTAAGGAAAACCAGAATAGGTGTTTGTTACCCTTACCATACCACATTTGAGTAGAAACCATATGGTTTTGGGTCATGAATGGTTTTGCCATGTGGGCCACCCATTTTCCAGTAGAGAGGCATGGGCTCAGCTCTTCCTCTATAATCACATAAGGTGCACCAAGACCTCTGTAAGTTGCCACACCATAAAAAAATTAGTAAAAAAAATAACCTGAGGGGACTTTCCCAGTCTAACTGAAATAGTGAGGAAAATTGAACCTTTATTCTGTTCCTCTTCCCAGTGTGTATGAAGAGAGGAGCAAACCAGAGCAGGTATACCAGCTCTCCCAATTATCCATATGGCTGCAGGGAATCAAAGCAGCAGTGTTACACAGTAAGTTCAAAAGACACTTGAAGTCATTCTTTCCTGTTCAGATGAGTAATATTGGATTAAAAAAGACACCATTCTGATCTGTGAGTTTGATAATTAGTGTATTTCACCATCACACTTAATTTCATAATCAGTTTTACAACTGTGAGAACTCAAAGCATGTTGTATCGAGTCAAACAGGCTTTTTACAACCTGCTTTCTAACAAAGCAGTCAGTAGCTTTCAAAACCAAAGGAGCAAATCAGTACATGCTTTAAACCTAGAGACTCCAGAGTAGTTCTACCAGTGTTCCACTAACTGGGCCCTGACATGTTAGGAATTTGATTTCCCTTATCCTACACAAAACATTTGATCAGGTATTAAGCATATTTGCACCTGGTGCCTAAAGCAATTGGTGATGTACAAGATTACTCTTTTTATTTCTCAAAATGGAAGGAAAATTATTTTTAGAATGGTTTGTGGGTTTGGAGGAGAGGTAGAAGAAACAAATATTTTGTTTATTTCCCTCTCCATTCAAATAAGTCCATCAATGGAATTCTTGCAATGATGCTTGCAAATGAAGTTTGAGTGTCTTGAGAGACTTCACAGAGCAAAGCCAAAATAATAAAATGGATTGCACTTGTGCACTGAGGATGGATCTCGTTTGTGCTCTCCTCTCAGTTCAGAATTAAAATGAGCCACAAACAAATGTAACAGTGTTTCCCTCATCCATAACTCCTGAAAGAAAGTGAAATAAGAAAGACACTCAGCATAATAATGAAAAGAAAGCCATGTTTTAAGGATTCTATCTCTCATAGCCAGCAGTCTGGTGAATAGTCTTACAGTAGGAGTTTGATTTCTAAGAACCCAACTGGTTTTATGCTTGTCCACGGGCTTTGAGTTTTACTCTGTATTGCAGGTCTTTTGCAAGCCTTTCCCTCCTACAAGAGTGAAAAACAGTAGGGTGAGTGAATGTACACAGACAGATTTCTGTCCTTGCCCTGATGGATGGTGAGGAATTAGCAGCAAGAGCATAGTTCATGTAAATGCCTAAATAACAATAATAAAATTATCTGTAAGCAAAAGTGTTGTAATATAATGTCTTTCACACTGCTGTCCACAAGGTTGGCTGGCTTAAAATGTGGTCTGAGCTTGAAGTGGTCTGAGCTGTGCTGAGCTATGCTGTTCATGTTTAGTTTCTTAGTTATGCAAAGTATGTTAAATTGCTTGCCTGCTTTGGTTTATGTGCCATAATTGCTTTCCAGATTGTCCAAGTACTTAGCAATCAATGCCTGCTTAGTGGAGTTCTGTCACTCTGTTTCCTGGGTGAAAACAGTGGAGAGCAAGCAAAAAGGTGTTTTTCATGTGTTCCCACAGCATGAACTCCAGTCTACACAAATCTTGTGTGATTGATGCAGCTACCATCACCTGATACAGGTAATCTTAATTCCTTCTGTGACATACATGGCTTTGGACAACACTGATTCCTTTCTGATACTTGCTTTAGAACTCTCGTTTTGTTTACTGGAGTTTGTTCTTATTGCAATGGATTGTGAGAAGAATCTGTCCCTATGTGTTTTGCAGCATTTGCAGTTTAATTTAAACCCTGCTATGAGAAAGAAATGGGATCTCTGAAAAGCTTGGTACCATAAGGCTTCTGATATTTACACACCATTTGCTTCAATACACATTGGATAGCTGATCAGCTCTTTTCTGCAGTAGCAGGTAACATGGTGTTCCTGTGAATGGATAATATTGGTCCCAGTTCTCTACTAGTGTAAGAGGAAAGAGAACAGGTCTTAGGGTGTACATGTACATTCATTCTTCCTAAATTGCTGTAATCATATATTGTTGTGTGACATAAATGTAGTAATAAAAGCATTTGGCCTGTTAGCTCCTTCATGACTCAGTCATCAGTAAGGATGATGCCCTCAGCCATCAGACCATAAGATCTTGTCTCTGCTAATGACAGCAGGATAAAGACTATCCTGTTGCTAAGTGTTTGGTTCACAAAGAATAGTTTTCTGAAGTGCTGAATCTAAGACCCTTGACTTTCTCTCTCTTTTCTCTCTCTTCTTTTTTTTTTTTTTTTCTGCCTGGAGAGCCAAAATGCGGTATGTGGGCAAGCATACTTTTTTTCCCCTGCTGTTCTATTCCAGCTTTCTTTGATATCTGAAATCCAGTTTTGAGAGTAGCAGCTCTTAGAAACTTGTATAAGCCAGTAGGGACTGGTCACAGCATTAATGTTGTAAAACCTTCTAATCCAATTTGTGCCAAAAGGTTCTTGTTGTTAAAATGCCCAAACACATCTAAAAGGCTGAAATGGTTTGTTCTTAGCATGTGTTATGTATCCACAGCTCCCATTAGCTTTGTCTGGCCCTGTGCTTTGACTTTTGATTATTTGGGAACCAGTTTTTACACTACATTCTTTTATGCCTGCCAAGCACATTTAGACTGGAGTGGGAAAGAAAGCTTCTCATCTTCAAATGAGAAAGTTCTTGACCAAAAAGATGAGAGAACAAGATCCCAAAGAGTCCCAGCATTGTTGTGTTTATTAAAGGAATTGTGTGCTTGAATCAAGAGACTGGCAGGGAGAAATAAGAACTGGTGGACACAAAGTGTTTTAAATGGCTGTGTTATAAAGGAAAATTTAGCAAATAATGTCCTCAAAGTCTTAGGTGTTTGTGGGTACAGGTTCTTCTTCTTGCCAAATTACTTCCAATTTTAAGCATAAGGAAACCCAACTAGATGATGACCCATTGGTTACTAGTATTATGTATCACCTGTATTTAGACTGAAATATTTTTCCTTAAAAATGAGGAAATTAACAAGCACAAGAATGTGAGAAACAAGCATTGTATATGATGCTTCCTACTACTTTCTATTTTTTATCAGGTTTTTTTTTTAGCATCTCCATCCACTTATCTGCTTACAGAATATATTTGCTCAAGTCCATCTGGTAAGGTTGCATCTGAGAAAAAATGGGGACTCATCTGAGGAACATCTGTTGTGTCATTTAGGAATCTTTTTTTTTTTTTTTCATGGCTGATGTCAGCTCATCAGCAATATTTAAACTGTAGTCTTATAAACTGACCTGCTGAAGGGATCTTTCTAGTTCTTTTTTTCACACATTCCTGCTGGACTTTTAGAATGCCTTGCTGTTCTGCACTGAAGAGCCCAGTTTAAATCCGCATGGACACTCAATGTTCTTAACTTCCCCAAGGAAACTGGTAGCATTTATAGACCATCAGTCCAGTGGAGACTCAGGAGGGATGCATACCTTTCTGAGGACCCACTCCCTTTACCTGGATGAAATCTTGGATATCTCTGCCTTGTGGACAGACTGATTTGAATGCTGTGCTGAGAACGAGTTGGTGAAGGGAACCGTGGGATGGAGCAAAAGCAGATCTTCCTGCTATATCCTTGGGGGACTCCTGCTCCAGTACCATATGTTTTAATGCCATTTTGAGACTAGAGCCAGGGAATAGGAAGGAGTGCTAACTTCTCAGAAGCCAGTGATGGAGTGCTGCCTCCGCAGAGCAGCCCTGCTACACTTGTTGGTGCTAATTAGTTGGTGTCTGTTGAGCTTCCTTATGACACAGTCTGTTCTAATTAACACTTCCCTGTAGATTGCTGCTGAACTCCAGAAATCTCATTCATTTGTGACATACATTTCACCATCCCAGGGAGACAAATTTATTTTGTTGACAAAGGTGCTGATAACACTATCAGACTGCAGTTTAATGTGTGTCTTAGAGATGGAGAGAGGTGACAAGACAGCCTGAGTGGGAGAATGAGTTAAAAATAACACTCAGAATTGCAGCTGTAATTTGTCTACCAGGTTGAATTGTTTGAGCCACAGACCATGTAATACTTTACTGGCTACAGACAGTTATGGTCAGTGTTTATTCCTTCTATCTCTACCTCTTTATTCTATGTGGTAACATTAAAAGATACAATAGATACAATTGCTTGAATGAGATGCTCAGAAATTATATACATATGCTATGTACATATTTGTAGCTAAGCACGCTATACCCAAATCTCCATCTCTCTCTCTGTAGTCTATATATATTGTTTGTTTTAAAAAATTAAAAAAAAAATCAGGAGGTATTCTGTGAGTTAAATATAGGCCTTGCAAATGGACTATAGCTGAAACTACTGCAAAATTTAGACCAGAGGCAGCAGCACCTAGGGACCTTGCAACAGGTTTTAGAAATAATTTGCAACTAAATGTATGAGACCTTTTTTGCTTGGGCTGTGGCACTTGTCAGTGAGGCTGGCTGCTGCAGCAGAGTGAGGAGTAATTGCAAAAAGCTGTCTGACTCCATGTATACAAGGAAACAGAATTGGACAAGGAGACCTGTGCTATTTCCAGTGCAGCAGAGAACTCTGGAAATTCTGGAAAGCCTTCCCTGACACCATAACTCCTCCTACACTCACAACATAACCACAGCCTATGCAGGCTTAAGCCTATCTAAAAGTGGGAAATGCTGGCCAAGGGTTGGGGCATTTGGCTCTTTCTGCTAGGAGGAGGAACCAACTAGAAGGCACCACCTTTCTAGTTTACATGATCTGCTTTATATGAAAGTCCATATTTTATACTTACAACCATTGAAGTCAGGAGTTGTATGGCTGTTAGCATGAGTCCTTCCTGAGATCAGCTTTTCCTTGATGGTCATGGTCTCTTCTGCATCTTATATTGCTCCCTTCTGAGTGGCTTTATGTTTTATTGCTGTTCTGTAGCATAACAAAAGCTCCTCTGGAAATGCAAAGGCAATTTTTTGCCTTAATGGCAAACTCAGAATGAGTTAACTTTTGCCATTTTTCTCAACCTTCCCTGCAACATAACAAATATCTCATAGTGTGGTTTCCTCTAGGCATTTTGGTGTTGGCAATGTCCTGTACTGTGGTATGCCAGAAACCATAACTTTCTTACCACATTTTCATTTTCCTGGGTCCAGTTAGTAATTATTCTAAGCATCACATATATCTCTGAAAAAGTTGAAGATACCAGAGTAAAACTGACAAGGACAAAATGAGCCTTGAACAACCTGGAGCAACACATGTAGAAAACTTGATTGGAGTTCTCTGAATTTTTTAGATACTGATCTCTAATTGTTTTTTATGGCGATGGGTTGCTTTTGCAGCCCCACTTAGATTTCAATTTTGTGTATCAAGGATGATTTCTGTCTTTAAAATAACTTCCAGAAGTGGCTTTGGACACCCATTCAAACTGGGACTTGGAGAGTTCAAGCCAAGCTAAAGCTGTCTTCCTCACAATAATGAAATCTTAGCAGGATCCCAGAAGAAGAATAAATCATGAATCAGAACAGTCTGCTCACCTTACACAGACCAGTACTGAGTTAACAGCTTAGCTTGGCCTCTGAGGAGTGATTAACCATTTACTTCCCCTCTGCCCATCTCCTGTCTCAGCTTGATTAGAAATTGCTTCAGATGTGGGTGGAAATGGAGATTTAAGTAATTTTAGTCAATTTAAAAGGGTTTTTGCAAAGAATACCTTTGAAGTGTGACTGTTTAAATAGGAAGCTTTCTGTTTTGAAGAAACATTCTTCTATTTCTGCCCAAGTTTTCCTTTTGTTCAGCTTGGCTTTGCTTAATCTGAAAGGGAACTGGTAAATTATGGCAAACGCTGTGGAAAAGTCTACCAGCCCAAAATCTTTCTGGGATCATGGAAAGGCAAGCAGTTGGCTTGATTTGACAGGCAAGTACTTACTCTGTGTTTTACCTCTCAAAAAGCAACATTGCAGCTCCCAGGTTCCATACAATGCTCATGTCACTTTTCCTATAAACCATACTTTAATTTAGTAATAAGTGGAATGCAAAGAAAAAGAGTTGGAAACTTGAGCAATAACATCTTTGCAGTTTGCAGGTGCAAGAATACAGACCTCCAGTGTTTCCTATGCCAGAATTCCTCATGGAAGGATACCCTAACTTTAGAAACACCACTCTGCTCTTTCAGAGCTGCTCAGCTTTCCCATACTTGGAACAGAGGCCTGCTTCCCATCATGCTGAGGTAAAAACAGTGTAAGTAAAAAACTAAAAGAGTTCCCAGCTGCCATAGGAGTACATAACAGGAGATTCAGGCTTCTGTTTTCACTTTAACATTAGCAATATCTAATTAAGATAAGCAAGATGTTTGGATTTGAAGCATCATGTTTCATTAATCCTTTACCTGCTGCTGTGCATTAGACATACAAAAAGCATCTCCAGCCACTTTGGAGCCCAAAGAGCAAAAGTGTTTCTTCAGCCATTTTTTCCATTTTACAGATACTGGTCCATTGCTTGTTTGTTGCATTATCTTGATTTCAGTGCACTTGTAAAGAAACACAGGCATGTGGCATGAGGCTAGGGAAGCATGGAATCTGGGAGCACAGTCATTCATCATTCAAAGAGATATTGAGGCATTCCTGTAGGACTGACATGTGAGGGCCTTTCACAGGGCAGATAAGCTGAGTACTTTTCCTCTTCTCTCATCTACAAGAAAAGCATTTTGTATCAATTTAGGCAATTTTTCTTTTGATTTAATTTCTAGTAAAGCAAAGTAGTAATTCATTTTCAGAATAAACAGCTCAGTAATCACAGCTCTCACTGAAAGCTTCGACAGTATTCTGACAGACTCTTCTCCAAAGCAGTACATGTGAAGTGGACTGTTAATTGCTTATTGTATTGATTTAACGAGGCCATTTTTCTTTAAGATAGTTTGGATTTAACAGAAATCTTCATGCTTGTATTTTCTACTGGCATGTTCAGTGGACTTGCCTCCATGCTACAAGCTTCTTAGGCACACCTTTTGCATGTTAATTAAACAAGAAGTAATTTCAGCATCCACAACAGGTGGCAAAAATACCAAAGTAACAATACTTTGTTCTATGTCATGTGCACAACTCAAGGCACTTTCCAGAAGACATATCTCATATCATCATTTGACATCTGGAGACTGGGAAGTTTTGTTAAATTTCTACAGGTAACTGTGACAGAAGCAGAAGATTTGAGAGCTTCTTGACCTCTTCTCAGGTAAATTTAAATAAATAAATAAATAAATAAACAAACACTTTTCTTATAGCTCATTTTCTCAATTCTTAGCACTTTTATTACAGCTGCATGTTCTCAGTTATGTTGTTCAATACTGCCTTTGAGGAGGAGAGACTTACAGTAGCTCCAGTTCAAACTTTGGTCCACTAAGGACAAAGATGATTGAAGGGTGTTTACAGATGCCACAGCTGGTCAGTTGTCTTCACAGTGAAGAACTCTACTCTGTTTGTGTTGGTGTTCTCGAGGTGAAGAGCTGGATGATTGTTCAGAGCTGCAGGCAGCCAGGCAGTGCATTACACTGCTTTCTGAAGAACAGCAGAACACACAGGATGTGCAGCCTTGTCAAAGGGTTTCAGTAAATGCCTCAATGCAAGTCCCTCTGGAAAGTGTAGGCTCTCTTCCTTTTGGTGTCAATTGTTTATCAAAAGCAGGTGCAAGGAAACCAATAGCTGCTGCTGTGTTCAGGCCATGCCTATACATCTTTGAAGCAACTTCTATGTCCTGAGAGCAGCCCAGTTATTAAATTCTGAGCAGACCTCAAGAGCATTCCATCCATCCCAATGTAGCATCCTCTGGCATGGTGTGGATGACCCCTTGACAAGAGCAGGCATGGTTTGTAGACTTGCTCTGCACATTGTGATTGACTCTTCAAATGCTGAGGCAATTTTTTAATGAGCACATTGTTTTCAGGTTTAAAATGTTGCTCAACCCACTTTGTACATAGTTAACACAGAGCACATTACAAGAGCTTTTTCAGAGGGTGACATGTCAGTATAGATGTGGCAGAAATCCATAATGATGGTCTGACTTGTTTTAATTGTTGGCTGGTGAACTCTCTTGGTTTACAGGGATTTAGTTGGAGGCTGTTCCTCTTAGCTGTGCATCACTGAAGTGATTGTCAGGGTGGGCAGGTGGAAGGAGATCTCAACTTCAGAAAAGGCCAAGGAAATAAATAAACTACAAGGTCAGGGAAATTATTTTCTTTTGTGCTCAATATTAAACATTCATGTAGCTTTTGACTTTCTCTGCTCTTGCTGTTATCATATGGTTCATAATAAAATTTTGTATTTGTTTTGTGCTCAATTAAGTTTATCTGGGAAAATTGTGGCATCTTTGCCAAAGTCATGTCATTTTGTGTTGCAGTAGGTGCAGGCCAGAGGGAGGTCTTCAGTGAGTTGATTTTTTTCTCACTAACTTAATCTGAATTCTGAAATGCCTAATTTTCTCATCTGAGAAAAACCCAATCCCCACAGATTTATCTCTAAGTAAGCAGTTAACAAATCAGATGCACAAGAAACAAGACATATTCAGAATACTTTTCTGCAGCCATGGCAATACAAAGCTGTAAATGCCTCCTGTCCTACACAGAGAATTTCCCCTGAACTGAAGGAATTGGATTCCCTGAGCAAAGGGTCTGTACTCAGGTATGCTATGAGCTGAAGGCTGTTACTCCTCCTATCTAATCCATATGCTGCTGCAAAAGGAAATTAAAAGGACCTGCATCCAGCTTTCCCCCTGTATTCAAATCCTTCTTCAGACATTGCATTGGCTGAATATGGTGGTGGCCAAAATACCTCTGCAGCATCTTTAAAAAGAAAATATTAATGTAAAAAAATACATAGAATCTTCATAACAAACAGCAGTTAACCTTGCTGGCCTTTTTTTTTTTTTTTTTTTTTTTTTTTTTTTGAGACCTGAGTGATTTTTTCTGTGTTATGTGTGTATCAGGTCTAGGGAAAGTATCTTTTAAAATCCCAGCCATAATTGTGCAGCACTCCTTGGAGTTCACAGACAGCTCCTAAGGATGACTTTCAAAGATGCAGCTGACAGCAAGATACCAAACAGCCAATGAAAAGAACTTTGTCCTCTCCCAAAGCTGCAGGGACTACCCACCAGCAGGGCAGGAAGAGCCAAGTGTGTGCAGCATCTGGGAAGGAGGTGGTGTAAGTCACTGCTAAAAGCTTTCCTGGTCCCTTGGCTATAACCTGTCTCACTGGGTCACAAACAGCTTCCTGAGGCTGCAGGAGGCCACCTGCTTCCATACTCACTAAACAAACAGAGAATATAATTCTGTCCTCCTAGCTGAATTTCTCTTTTCAGCTGCCTTCCAGAGGTTGAGCAGCTAGAGAAAGAGGAATGTTTCATTAGTTACCCTGTTGATGCAGGGTTTTCTGCCCTTCCCTCCCCAGGGCTCTGTTTCCCATGTAGTGTAATAAAACAGGATATTGTGGGAGAAGTTAATGGGTGGGTCAGGCCCTCTCAGTGTGAAGCCTTTCTTTGATTAAAGGCTGCTGCTGAGAAACCTCTGGACTCTTACCCACATGCACCCTCACTAACAACACAATCAGCACCTGAGAAAAGGCACTACAAAATGAGAGACATGGGAGAAAATAGGTTTGGTGCTATGTGTCTGCCAGAAGAGACCTATGTGCCTTCTGTCTGCAATTTCTTTCCTAAGAATGGCAGACCTAGAGCTATTTAGTGTCCTGCAGTTGATGTGGTGTTATGTAGGATTTGAAGTAAGTAGCTGCCTACATGATCCAGAAGGATCTTGTGTGGCAACAAGACAGAGATGTACAGAAGGCTGCCAGCTGCTCAGCTGTAAGCACCATGGTGACCATAGTAAGTACTATGATCAGGTCAGTCTGCCATGAGGATCTCACACAGGGCTCGCAGTGGGGCCAAGACTTTGGTGCTTTTCCTTCTTCAGTTGTTGCTCTTACATGGCAAACTTACTGGAGGTCATTGACAGAGACCATGGGACACAGACAAAGAGAACATCTGGGTGCATCACTCTTCTGTGCAGTGGTTTTAAAGCCACTCCTTTCCTTCTGCCTCTTCTCCTTTCCCTTTCCCCACTTTCACTCTCCCTTTTCCCAGGATCTCAGTGGTTGGAGATCACTTTATTCCTCTCCTCTCAGGCAGATGGCTCAGGGCCCTTACTCCACAGGCTTCCCTGCAGGCAAACTTTTTGTTGCTGGGTAAGTTTTCTGTTGTTAACGCAACATCTTGTGACTGTTTCCTGGTTTTACCCTCTTAGAAATTCATTTCAAAATTAAAAATTTGGTTTCTTATTATTTTTCTTCAAATATCTGCTTTCTCAAATTTTTTTCTCAAGCTCCCACTTTTGCTTGTCTGTTAGCAAGTAAGTGCTCATTAGAAACATGTTCCTTCTTGTGTACTGTTTCCTGGACTTATTGGAGTATGTAGTGTCAGAACTATTCTTCATATACCCATTCATAGGAGTTGGTATGTGTCAGCTGACTAACACTTCTGAACTAAGAGCAAGAGTCTGTCAGTTATCCTTAAATTCCCTTTGGGACAGGGGGAAAGAGAAAGCTCTCTGGTCTGGCAGTGATCTACAGTGATCACCACCTGGATTTCCTGCACAATACACCTGCCCAATGATTACTGACCCAAAACTGTTCATATTTTACTGAGGTCCAAATTATGACTTGTACATTTGCATCAAACCTTTTATTGTAAGCCCCGTTTTCTGATAGACGCTCTGGAAGACCAATATTTTATTGTCTTACAATTATTGGACAAGGCATTATGCTTTTCTTGCAATGGAAAGTAGAAGTTATGGCTGTATTTTACACTAACAAGGTGACAGGTTTAGGTTTACTTGTTCACACTTACCTGTATTTTGTTTCTGAAAGAGATTGTCAGCTCCATTTTGTTACCAGATGGAAAGGTAGGAATATTTGAAATGTGCTTCTTTAAGAACAAAGAGAAATGCCTCAAATTTAAGAAGGGAGCTGAATGCTCTTTCTGAATGCAAGTTGGTGGCAGGATTGCAGGTGCCAGGTCATGTCGCTGTGGCATCTCACCTCACCTCTGCCCAGCAGCATTCCTCTTCACTCTCCCTGTGCCTTCCCTGCTCTGCTGGCCTGAGGGGGTATTAGACACCTCTAGGAAACAGCTTTTCTTGGTCAGGTCTGTGTGTCTTATCTTGTAACTGCCTCCCTGTTATTGCCTTGCTCCTTGGCTCAGGGCTGAGTGGAAGGACATGTGTGTCACCTATCATGCTGCCTTCGCTGCTCTGGCTTCTCCTCACCCAGCCCTCTCAACTGGGCTGGACCCTGCCACCTCTGTGAGACTTGATGGCTCACATGGAGTGTGGTTTGGCTTCATGGGCCACTGCTGGGGCTGAGCTCTGCTGCCTCTGTGGTGCCCCAGGGACTGCCTCCCAGATGGTTTGGGCAGGAGAGGTTATGGAGAGGTGTGGTACGTGGATGTGCCCTAACAAAGTGACTTACTTCTGACCAACCAGCCAGGATGCCTGCAGCTCCCACTGTTAAAACAACAGACTCCATCCATGCAAAGCCTCCCAGAGCTGCTCTTGGTTTTACTTAATAAGAGGAACTGCTTGGGTTTTTTGCCCCCTCCTCTTCCTGAAGTTTTACTGCTTGAGAAGAAGCTGTTAGAATTTGGAGAAAAGCAATTAATGAAGGAGTTGGGATTTTTGACTGACATAGTAATTACGCTGGAAAATGTAATTTTCCCTGCATATTAGAGATGGGATTATTTCAAGGAGATCTTATTAATGTGCTGTTCACCAACAAAGAGCCCAGTAACCTCTCTCTTAATAAGATTAGCATGGGGGTCATAATGCAGGAGGCTGCTAGGGTGATATATTCAAGGTTTTGTCCTAAAGAAATAAATCATCTTCTCCTGTCTGGTGAGGGCATATAGGAGTTTATTTTATTTAAAAGACATATCCTCCTTTTCTGAGAGCTAGTGGATAACCTATACCCAGACACTTTTGTCCAGATGCTGTATATCAGCAGTGAAATCCCAGGGTTCAGAGGGGAGCCTGGAGCAGAGGTCAGAGCAGCTGAGAACGAGCAGGCAGATAGTTCCTCTGGCATCCTTCCTTAGATCAGTGACTTCCTCCTGTAACTGCAAGCATGACCCTCTACCTCCTGCTTCCCTCTTTCTGTCTATAACATGGGTAATAATTGTCCACAAGTCATTTAAGATTAATGGCTGTTTGTGCAGTGCTCCAGCTCCCACAGAGCAAGGTCTGCACCCTTCATCATGGACCACAGCCACTGCCATCATATCTGACTTGTTGTGCTCTGAAGTGGGAAATGGGAATACAGAGGCATGGAACGGGGTGCTGTCAGTTTGGTTGTAGTTTGGTCAACATGGCTTTTCTGGGACACCATGTAGGTGATGTAGGTGCTTTTTCTGGTTACACAAGACTTCTTCCACTCCCTGCTGACAGCTGTGGGGTGTTCTTGGGTAAGCCAGAGAGTGACACTGCTAAAAACATTTCCAGGCAGCTTTCCCCTTCCTGACTCTGTTCACATCTGTCCACCATCTGTTTTGATTTTGCCTCTGTTGTGCTACATGTAAACATCCTCTTTAAATGTTCAGGGCATAGAATGTTTGGGAGATCCTCCCTTCCAGCATGGGGTGTGAGGTGCAGCCTCCTGTTGCTGCATTAAACATGGGAGATGCTTCCCAGTGCCATTGAGGAAAAGCAGCTGGCATTTATTATCAGCACTTCTGGTCTGTGGGAATCTCAGTTATGGGTCAGGGATCTCTATGGTCAGGCTAAATGTGCAAACAGCAACTGAGTCCAGTCCGTACTGTCCTGTGCTAACCTTTCCACAGCAAGCTCTATCACCATCTACAAATATTTTTAGAGTTAAAACCACAAGTTAACTCTACTTCAAAAAGGGAGATATTTCAGATGGTAGTCTTCAATGTCACTATTGATTTTTGCCAGAAAGGCCCTGATGTATTGTAATAGAGTGCAGTGGTGTTGAAACCCTTGATAGCTTGCCAGGGGAACCCAGGACATGTCTTGCATACAAGTTATTTGCTTAACTCCTTTAGCATTAAAATAAATAAATGAAGCATTGCTTATCCTCTTGGTTCTTGATATCTCATTTACCTTTCAAACAATATGCAGAAACAGGGAAAGACTACTTCAAATTTATGTGAGTTGAAAGTTTGCTTGGCACAGTGTAGTGAGCTTCAGTTAGGAAGTATATTCTGATGCTGTTTCAGTTTGCTTATGAGCTAGATATCACCAACTTGTAACATTATGTTTATTATTCTTACACAAGCATAGGTAGAAGTGGTGCAACAAACCACAGAGTTGTAAAGTTTTCAATTCTTGGGCATACACTGGTCATGTCTGAAGGTATTTGTGCAAGGTATTGTAAGTTAAATGTTATTAACTTATGGTTTGAGCCGGGAGAAGGATTGCATGTCTGAGAACATTGCTTTGCTGGACTAGGTGAAAATTTAGAACACAAGGTTGTCTCTGTGCCAATGAAATGCTTTTAGAAAAACATCTTATTTAACTTAAATATCTGACTGTCTAAACAGATAAGCATGTTAGTGATAAGACAGAAAAGCCCTGAGTGAGCAGAGGAGGGCTTGCAGTAAGATTTCTTGGGCAAGGGAGAGTAATCGTTTCTCTCTTTCCCCAAAACACCTTTCTTAAAGGCAACAATCAGTTATCAGTTAAGTGAAGCAATTGTATAGCTGAAAAACATCAATTCTTTTAAAAGTTTTAAAATATACTGCTGTGTCTCAGTGGAGTTGCAAATAGGATTTTCATATTTCTGAGCAGGGAAATAGTGGGAAGAGCTCTTCTGGCCACATAGTCACAATTACTTTCTTTTAACCAGTTGCAGGCATAACACAATCTAAATTATGCTGCCATATCTGCTTGTCCTCTCCTTGTTAAAACAGACTAAATGTAAGACTAATGATCAGGGGGCTCTTTGGTGATAGTGGAAGGAAGTAATAGCCAGTACAACTTGCCACTACTCCTAAACCTCAGTCACAGATTTTGGAGGTTCTCACTTTCTTCCTCCTAAAATACTGCTGTTATATCTGTTTTTACCAAAGTCTCACTTGCCAAATGCTATTCCATTTTCAGTGTAGGTAAACCAGGTCAGAGTCAGTATTAGCACAGATAACACTCCCCTTTAGTAAGTAAACAAAAACACTGAACGTTTCTTTCCTCTGAAAGCTATATACATTGCTTCATCATCTGCTTGAATACTGGAGTGTTATTTATAGCTTGACTTATGATTCCAATTCTAAGGCAATTTAATTCCACTGCTGTTTGTTAGGCAATGCTTCTTTAGAATAAAGGAAGTATAAAGGCTCTGCTGGATTGCAGTCATAAGAATAGTAAAGGCAAATAGCATGATTTCAGTGAGTAACCACATGTTAATGTTAGAAGTGATGGTCAGATCATCCCTCCTGGTGTCCTCAGAATTCCCAGAAGGCTGGGAATTTTATCTGGTGCTGCTGCACTGGATCTTAGTTCAGCCAAAGCATACCTATCCAGCAAGATCTCTTCATGGAACACAAGTTTTGAGATACCTGTTCCAATGCATTCTAGCCTGGTCAGAGCCAGAAGAGTGATTGATTGGTAATGCAGGATGGGAGGGGCTGAACTTTCTCATAAGACAAGTGATGTACCAAACTGCCTGACTGCCTTCTGCTCTCAGAGTCCTCTGTGAGTTGCACTAGCAGCCACATCACCTTGGTCTCCTTTGGGTTCAGCCCTTTCTGTGGCTTTCACAGTATCACTTTTTCCCTGCCAAGCTCTTTGGAGACAGTACCTTTATGTCTTGCATATCTTTGGATGTTCTCCTATCAGTGTTTTACTGCCTGCTTGTATGCAACAAAGCAGAGGGAAGGCTGTTACTGGAACAGTACATGTTTAGTGTTTAGATCTTTTTCCCACTGGTTTGTTTTACTGTCACAGTGGGACAGATATGGGGGGAAATGTGTAAAATGTGTACTCAGCTACTGTTGTAGTTGGGTTGCAAGATTGTAAAATATTCTTGTGTTTGAAAAACATAACTTTTCAGACTATTGTAATTTGACATCCAACCTCAATGTGTGGCAGGATTTCCAAATAGACTTTTTTCTTTTTAAAAGTTTCTAATAGTTTCCTTTTTAGCAGTTAGACTGCAACATTTCCAGTTTTAGTGTGATACACTACTCTTGGTGCCTCTCTGTGGGGAAGTCTGGCGCTGTGCATGTTTTTTGGTTGCACTTAGGAAGGAGCCTCTCTTGCCCACACTTCATTTGCCTCAGTAATAGAGCTGGTCCCTGAAAGAGGGAAAATTGCATTTTGAAAAGATAGTCTGACCAAAACCCAAGAATTTTATGAATCTCCCTTTGCATCCAAAAGCTGGGCACAGACAACAGGAGAAATACATCTCAGTGTGAAAGCCCCACAGTTTGGGCTTAGCTGGGCACTGGGGCCATTTCTGAAAAGGTCACTGTTACCCTCGGCCAAGGTGGAGTGGAAAGTCAAGGTCAGGTTCTTCCCATTGACTTGGGTGTTCAGAAACAGAACAGGTCAGCTTTGTTTCAGAACATGGCAAGAGAACTGTCCAGCTTGTTATTTTCTTTTATACTGGGTTTGGAAGCCAGCAGGAAAAATATGAAGCTGGATACCCTATTCACAAATTCTCTATTGCAGTAGTTTTGCATATTATTGAGCAATAGCAGCCAGTCTACAGCCTGCAAATGAATTTCTTGGTTGCTTTCTAGTTTCCTTTTTAGAAAATACAATGGTGTCTTTTTGGGCCTGATATACAACTTGGGTGCAATGTGACAATTTTCAACAAAAACATTTATGTTGAAGCAAAATGAAAGCACAAAAGCAGAGGTGTTGAATGAAAGCTTTTTTTGTATTAACATCCTCTAACAAATGTGAGGTGTTTTCAAGCTAGCTTACAAAGTTCTTGTGAAATTGATTGCAAAAGGCGTCACATTTTAAAAGCACATAGGAACAACTTCTTCCTTGTCATCTATTTCCAAAAGCAGCTTGAAACATGAACACCACTAGCTTTTGTAGAAACTTAATGACACTTGATTACAAAGATTGCTTGTGTGTATGAGAGCACAAACCTTTTTGTTCCTTTTAATTCTTTTAATAAAATTGCTGAGGTCAGAAATCTTTTTGTTGTCAAAGCATTCTCAGGAACAACATCTTAAGACAGCACCGGCAAATGTTTTTTCTAATTTCAAGCTCAAAAAGTAGAGTGTCTAGATCTTTTTCAGTTTATAGGGCAAGCTTACAATGTAACTCCACCGTCCTGCTGTGGCCTATCTATGTTAAAAAAGGAGTTTTGTATCACAGGGAGAAGGTAAGGGACAACATAAGAGGAGTAGGAAAAAGAGATGTTTTACTGTGGATCATAGGTATTTAATAAACTGCTGAAGGCACCAAGCCAAAATTAGCACTGCTGACACTGACCAATAAAACACCTATTTTTCAGTAGTGCTGCACTCATTTACTTCAACAGTTCCCAGGTAATCTGCTCTCTGTTAGGTATTTTTGCCCTGAGTTATTGGGATGAATAGCTAGCTACCTGAGATACTTTATCTTCCATCACAAGGATATGGAAAAAAGGAATTGCCAAATGCTGATGCAACTTCTGCTGGCAATGTGATTTGGTTACAGCCATTGCTGACTGTCGTAGACATGGCATTTGCATGGGAAGTCTGAATATCTGTCCCAGAAAATATTTTTTGCCTTACTGTTCTGTACATGCACACTTGCACAGTTTCTTCACATTTTTTGCATTTAGGTGAGCTTCATAGTAACCAATGCTTTGCTTTCAGTGAAATGACTTTGGCCTTTGCTGGATGGTTTGATGTAACAGTAGAGATAAAACTTGCGTACCTTAGGTGTCTTCTAATCCTGATTGTAGATGAACGGAGAAATGAGATTTGGGTTGAGTTACAGGTGCCTGTTCCAACCCTTAACCTTTCTGAGACTGCATAAAATTTTCCAAGGGAATGGTTGAAAGCCTCTCTTTTCAGATGTCTGAAAATTAGGTTGGATAAGGCAGTAGCAAGCATCCTATAGGGAACATATCAGCACTCTAAAGTGGTCTACATGGCTCAGCTTCAGAGACAGAAAAAGATCCATTAAGTACAGAGCAACAATAATTGTGCAGCTAAAAATTGAGGTGCTAAAAAACATAAGCATTTGCATTTCTCTTTTGAGTCTTTGAAGCAGCAGCTTGCCAGTAGCTGAGTTCCTCTTAAATATATGTGACACAGCCATTTCCTTATTATCACTTTTATAGACAAGAGATCTAGTAGCACATTACTTCTTAAATGTCCTGCCATCATGAAGGGATTTGCTGTTCATTGTAATAATGCCAATCATGATGAATTCATTTTGCCTTCATGTAGATGTCATGAGCACTTGAGATTATTTTGTCCCCTAATTTAAATCAGTAAAAGGACACTTAAAAGCAGTATCCGTACACCCGTTGCTGTGCCAATGAACAAAGGAAAATCATGCCTGTGGATTCAGGCTTGCATAATCCTCTGCACAGCAGGGAAGCTTCCTCCTGGCCAGAAATTAGCAACCAGCCCTTCTGGATTGATTGACTCTTCCTTGTGACAGCATGGACCTTAATCAATTTGTTGCATGCACAACGGGCGCATCTGTGCCTGCCGAAGGCATTCCACTGTCATTTAGAGGCTGGCTCAATTTAATGGACCACTTACTATATCAGATACCTGCTTTGAGGGTCTTTTGGAGCTGGGGAAAGGAAGGAACTCCCTGTATTTATCAGAAGAACCATCCTCTGTCTTTTTTTGCAGAGTGCTCTGGGTGCTTCCCCTCACATAAGTGCACTTTATCTGTGAAAGGTTGGCACTGCAACGATGAGCCTGTTGGCAGTGGATAAACTCTGTAGTTCAGTGATGCAGAATGTCTGCTCAGTGAACTGGGAGAGAGAAATAATTTGGTGGCAGATGTTTGGAGTTCAAACAGCACTGAACTTCCAAGTGCTAACGTGAATTGCAGAGTGTTCAGGAAGGGTACAGGAGGGGAGAAGCACCAGGGGACCGAGGCTTTGTGCAGAGTGAAGAGGGCCAAAGGAAGGCATTTAAATTACTCCAGGATTCTCTTACTTAACCCAAGCTCTACCAAGTCATCTCACTGCAAAGAAAAACATGCATGTTTTTACACAGCATACACTCACATCATTTCCTAATGCTCTCTAAGATTTTTGAAGGCACTTCAGGTGTCTCTGGAAACCCATCAAAGCTGTTTTGTCTATCAGTGGGCACATAAGTTACTCAAGTTTCCTGACATTCTTGTGAGTCAGCTGAAAAAACAGTGGCATTGAAGGACTACATAATCAGCCAGGGTCATTGATGAGGTAAGCTGCAGGGAAGATTGGAATGTCAAAACTCCAATCCCCACATTTCTGTCCTAGATTTCCATTCTCCTCTGTTCTTTCCTCATGTCTTGGTAAGTCTGGTGCCATTTTATGACATCAGATCCAGCTGGCCCCAAAATATCTGAGACTTCACTCCAGGACTATATGGTTCAGGTCTGTGTGCTGAGCACTAAGTCATCAAATCAAGCATTCGGGTATCCAACTGGCTGGCTTTATTTTCAGAAGCTGAAAGAGGGGAAGGCTGGGAAACAAAGAACAAGAGACCCAGTTTAAACCAGAGCAGCACAGATAGGGAAAACACAGAGTAGAAACCCATAGACATTTTTGATAATACAGTCATGATCTTGTCATGAATAAAACAATGTGTTTCACTTGACCACTCCTTCTAATAAGGATTCACCTCCACTGGATTCTATCATTTTCAAAGTAATGAAATCTCTGCATCACCTTGGAAGAGATAATTCGACCTTTGTGTTTATATGCATGAACATGACAGCAGTTTCTAGGAGTATCCAGTAGGTCCACTGCTACTTACCTTTTTGATGTAGGAGAAAGGCTTCTTCTCAGGTTTATTGGTTCAGACAGCTGGCTAGGAGTCTTGGGCTTGAAACCACCAGTCTGCCCCTGCTGCAATCAACACTCTTTTTCCACACCAAGAAGGCTGTCATGTGGTTTAGGCATAATCACTTCAGACACTGAACTGCAAGGAGGAATTCTTAATGTGAAAGTGGAGTGTGCAGATGGGGAGTGAAAGCAAAATAGCTGTTGTGCTTCAGAAATAGATTCTCAGTTCATCTGGAAATACTGCTTTATGGATAAGTTCTTACAGCTTCTGCTACCCTTTATAGTTTTTATTAGGTGGAAATTTATAATTATTAATATCTGCTGCTTTGGGTCTATGCTAGAAGAGTCTGGGAGGGGGGCAATAAACCTGCCTGGGTCCTGTGGTCACTTCCTCATGTAGTCTTAGCATATTAAGTCAAATCAATTACTGGTGCCAAGACTTCCATATACTTTATTTCATACCTGAATCCAAAGTTTATAATTTTGGGACATTTTTCTCTCTGGTTTAGTAGGACTGAAGGGAGCAGATTTAGTTTGGTCATGCCCCTCCTGTTGTGTAATATGTCAGAGCTGTGGAGATTGATCATACAAGCTGCTATGGCTTTTGTTCCTGGCTCATTTTTAGCCATTCACAAAAAATGCCAAGTATTTCCAGCACTGAAGGTCCAGCATCCTTCCTATCTCATGTTTCAGTAATTACTTCAGCTGAAGTCCAGGTAAATTGTACCTTCAGATGGAGATTGTAGAAACTTTGGTGATTTTTTTTCTTGAATAGTTTTTATGGGTTGCTTTTGGTTTTTTTTTTTCCAAATGTCCAAGAATCAACTCCAAATTCAATTTAGGAGCAGTGGCAGGCTGTGCAAACATATGTGAAGTTAGAGAGGAAAAAAGTTTTTTGTGAAAGTAGACTAAAATTTTTCATCTTCCAGTTGAGCAGTAGCATTAGCACACTGAACCTCAAGAGATTACTGTGTAAGAGTGTGACTGTGGTGCTCTTTGCTGATCATCTACTTGAGATACAGAACTCTTTTTATGTGCTGTGCTACTCTGCTAGACAAAATAAAAGGAATTCAATATATAGGCCAATGTTTGCCCCATTATCTCTTAATTTAAGTTGTTCTTTGGCATCAGTATTTACAGGAATGGCATAAAAGTGCCACTCAGAAATGTTTATGGAGATTACAGCTGGGAAATTACATCCTCTCTTAAGACAAGGCCAGTGCTACATGGGTGAAGGACAATTTCCTAAGTGCAATGACAGCAGTGTAAGCATCAGTGTTGTTTCTGCCAGGAGTGTCCTAGAAACAAAACTTAGTCTTGCAAACGACCTTAGTGACCTGGTGGTACTACACAGTGAAGTATTTGTAGAAGAATATTTACGATAATTCATCCACTCTATCCCTAAGCCACTGGTGGTGGAGAGAAATATGTGTTTTGTCCCATGTTAATCAGAAGTGGATTGTATGGGAAATGAAAAAAGAAGAACTGAAATCTTATATTGGATCATAGAATTGCTCTAGTTACTTTGCAGGGTTTAGTTTTAATTCCTGCTTTGGCTGTGATCAGATGAACCCAGCCAAAGTAAGGAAACTGCTCTGCAAGAGGCCTGGAAACTTGACATTTCACTACTGGAACTGGGGAGGGTTTGAGGATTGAGTGTGGGAATCCTGAGCTGGCCTGTTTACCCTGAAGATGAAGAGCAAATGATGAATGTGAGATTAACCTGAAATACCCTACATAGTTTCAAGGGAGGTTTTTGTTCTAAGCAATTTCAAAATGATTCTCAGCTTTTAAGAAATGCGTATTTTGCAAAAAATATATAGTACTCACTCTTCAAACAATAAATGTAAATTACCCTCTTTAGTGAAATCATGCATTTTTATATGAGAGAACATTTTCCATTTTAAAGCTGCAATTACCCCTGGTTTTATCTGGTATAAAACCTTTGCATTAGCTGGCAGAATGGCTCATTAAACGTTCTCCAGCTTAAGTGTGTGTTGGGCAGGCAAGAGCTCATGCCACTGTCAGTGGTGAAGAGCACTGTTCTGCTCTGGCTTCTAGGGAATGGCAGTTCCCTCTCCAGTTCTCTCTGCCTGGAGCAGGTGTGGAGAAATCTTTTTGCTTCAGAGGGAGATCACCACCCTGGTCCCCATGCCAGGATTGTGCCACTCAGTTACGGTGTATTTTCAGGAAAGGGGGTTTATGTGATGTTTGAGAACAGAGAAGTGTTTTAAGACATCTGATGCTGAGTTCCCATTAAAAATAGAAGTGTGTGGGCATCTATGTTATCCATATTGCCCAAGTAGCTTCTGAAACATCAGTCTTAGTAATATTAGTAATTCTAATTAGCTAGTATTAATTGTAGAAGTGCTTCCAGAAATTAGTCAGAGGTCTAAGAGGAGAAGAGTCACTGTTTCAAAGACCTTAGTTAGCCGTGTTTATACAAGAGTCTACTTGACTGCAGTGGGAATTTTGGTTTGCTTTGTTTGGGTTTTTGGCTTTGGCCAGTATAACAGTAGACTCTTGCCAGAGTTTTGTGGTCAGCTGCTTTTTCCAGCTGTGTTGGAGTGCATATATCTTCTGAGAAGCAGAGCTGGTTCCTGCAAGCAGGCATGCTGACCAGCTGTCTCCTGGGACACTTGGGCAGGGCTCTGGTGGACACATGGGCAGCAGGATGAGGTCTGAGTCAACTTGCTGCATCTCAGCTTTGTGCCTGCAAATGTGTCGTATTCCTGTTGAATGTGCCATTTGTGTTGCTCTATTTGGCTGATCTGCAGGCATGCTCCCAATTCTATCCTAGCTACAGTCACATCTAAATGCAGCTCAGTTTTGACCAACAATTATTAAAAGTGAAGCTGTACCTTTTTCTGTTCTGGCATCTAATTGTACTGGGGGTAGGTAATTTTATTGTCTGGTCTAGAAATGGAAAATTTCTGCAGTGCTACTTTTTTATTTATGGTCCCAGATGCAAAGCACTCAAGTCCTGAAAAGCATCCAGATGCCTCTGTGGCACATTTCCCCTACTCTTCTGAGGGCATTTGAGAGAGGGAATTCTATCCTTCATTTAGATATAAGTGCTCTCCACTTTTCTCATTTCTTAAATACACTTCCTGGATACTTAATAATGGAAAAAAATGCTGCTCAGTTTTTCTGCCCTTCTTACTCTATAAAGTGACTTGTTGGAAGAGACAGTTACTATTAGAAAATAACCTCCACTAAATTCACGGCTCTAGAGGAGCCTGAAGACGAGCAGGCTGTGAGCATGGAACACTACAAGGTACAAGACAATTTAACTCTGCCCTTGGAGCTGTTGCCCAGTGGAAGTGATGGAGAGCTGCCAGAGCTCAGGTTTGCATGGGAGCCCCTCATAGCAGTCATAGGGACTGTCCCAGACTCCTGGCTAAATGGAGACCTCTTGGCTCCAATGCAATTTGGTGTCAGAAGCCCTCTGAGGACAAGATTTCACTTTGACATAAATACCTCTTTGTCCATTTTGTCCAGTACTTCTGGAAGGGAAATTGCTAATAAATCATGGTAATGGGTGTGAGCTCCCAAACATTTAAGCAGAGCTAGTGAGCAAGCAATAACTGTAACCTTTTGTCTTCTAGTCTTCTTATCTCTTCCAATCCGTATTTAGTAGAAAAAGGCGTTCCTGGTTCTTGTCATCTTTGTTGTTCAGTGTGTAGGATCCCTGGGAAACATTCTCGTTTTCAATGTGAGCTAACATACAACTACTTATCAGATATTCATGGAGCTCCCCCTTTGTCACTGACTGGGAGTGTAAGAATTAATTATGGAGACAATCAACTGCTCAGCCTTAAAGACTGAAACAATATCAGAATGTGGTATCTAATGAGGAGTGAAGCAATGAATAGAATTTGTTCTGCAAGTTTCACCTGTTCCTCTCAGTCTTCAGGTCATTTAAGTTAGAAAAATCTTATTCAGGACAGATGTTTTAACTACAGTGAACATGACTGTTGGACAATCTCAGCCTTAACATTACTCTTATCCCAAGGGTGATTCCCACTTTTGACATTAAAAACTTCTGAAAAACAGAAATTGAATTTTTAGGCCCTAGGTCTAAATTAATGACATAGCTTAAATAAGCACAAAAGTTTAAAACTAAGAGCAAAATTTCACGTATCCCAAGAGATCAAGAGCTGTCAAAAACAAGCTTGAGCTAGACTCAAAGCAAAAGCAAATAAAACAAAGAGAAAAAAAGGAGATCCTGCAATCAAATAATTACAAAGTGAAGAAAGAGTGGGGGTGGATGGGAGAAGATGTACCGTGCAATAAGGGTGGGTTACAATTAAATGTAACATCGTTGGAGCTCCAAAACTAAGAAACTGCTTTGCTTTTCTATTCAGGAAAGATGATTTTGTTAGACCTGATCAAGCCTATACTTTTCCACCTTTGTTCAATAGCAAGGGTGAATAAAAGGAAGGCAACAGTAGCTCTGAGGTATGAAGCAGAGAAGCTACCTTATTCTAGGTGATGCAGAGCTTCAAGACTTCACTAGACATGCCTGAGGGGTGGATTATATCTTTCCCAGAATTCTGCTGCAATTTGTACATGAAGTCCTGGCGTCCAAGTAAGAATTTTTGTTTTTTAAAATAAACGTGAAATGTGAATTTACACATTTGACTAAACAACAGGAAATCTCAGGGATAGGCAGACATGCTAATCTAACCTCTGTTCATATTCACGACTATAGATCAATTTGGGAAGGAGAATGACTGAGAATGAGTGCAAAGTAGGAAGTAACCCAAAGATTATCCTGATTTGGAAGGGACCCACAAGGACCGACCAGTTGCTGAGTAGTGTGCACCTTGATTCTCCCACTGGACCTCTCCTGTGGAGAGGCACCCATCCTGTGAAGTGCCATGCCATGCCCTGTTTGCCTGCTCCGTTCACCAGCAGTACCCAGGATTACTTAATGGGGCAGCAGAGGCATCCACTGTCCCTCCCAATCCCACCTACACCTCTGCAGCCACTCCCTGGGGAGCTGCCAGCTCCCAGCTGCTGTTGGTGCTCTCTGTGGCTCCTCTGGCTCTAGAAACCTGCTGGGTTTGCTGCAATTCCCTGCTCCACTGCAGGATGTGCCTGTGCCAGAGCTGCTGTCCTCGGAAACTGACCAAATAAATACAACATCAGGTTTTCAGAGATTGTGCCAAATTTATATTATACCTTTAAGTAATGAAATAACTGATCATCTTGGCAAAGAAATGTAATAAACAGAAATTATTTGAAGCCACAATTCACAGACAGTTGGATAAACTGGAGAAGATGGGAATTAGAAAGTAGCAGAAGCACACAGGTAACAAGGAGATGCCAGGAAGTGATAGGAAGGTTGGAGGAGGTTATTGAGTCTTTATCAGGGAATGGTTTGGGGACCAATCTTGCTTAATATTTTTATTAGTGACTTTGGCTCAGAAAGTAGAGAGAGTTAATGAAATAGCTTTCTGTTACTGACATGAAGTTGTGAGACACATCAATAAAAGGAAGATCAAGATACTATGCAAGAGGAATTGGATGACCTTGAAGATTATGTAGTAGAAATGTTGTAAAATGGCATGGTACCAAGTACAAAGTTATTCACCTAAGGATTAAAAATAATCCACTTTGCTGGGAAAATGGGCTCATAACTTAGAGAGGAGTGAGGCAGTAGTGCTTGTGGCTTGGTCCAGATAAGACTAGCAGCATTTGTTTTGTCTGGAAATTCAATTATTTTATTGCAGGAAAGGGTTGAGTTAATTTGTACAATATGTTTTTTTGAAAACCTGTATGTATTTTGCAGCATAAGATGCCAATGTGATGCAGCTGGAGAAAGGGCAAATGCAATCCTCCCTGTACAGTTGATAGAGAGGGGCTTTACAGCTGTTGTGTATTTAGAATCAAGAATGTAGTTCTGGTCACTCATATTCAAGAAGGATGAACCTGGAAATGTGTTCACTGATGGTTTGCTTAAAGGAAAAGGTAATACAAAGGGAGAAGAAGATTTATGTCATACAGTAAAATGATGGCAAAGACGCAACAGGGGTTTGCCCTGTGTGTTGGAAAGAGTAATTTAAGCTAACAGACAGTCTTGGCACAAGAACAGCAGGGCATAGATTATTGAGGAATACATTCAGGCTAGCAATTAGAAGAAAATTTTTAACTATATAAAAGTTGAGGCTGTGAAGTAGACTTCCACTTACAGAATTTGGAACAGCACAGTTTTGTTCCTGACAAGAAACAAAGGTGAAAACATGATTAGTCTAAGATGGAGCCTACTCTGGACAGAATGTATTTACCTGTGATGGATGGAAAAACTGGGCTTGGATGGTTCAGAGGGAGTCTTTGCATCCTGGGTTCTTCATTTTATCCTGGTGAAGAGTGAATGAAGTTGCCCTGTGTCCCTGTAGATCTCAGTTTTACACATATAGAGTAGGAAACACTGCACACTTGTGCTAAGGAGTATGGTTTGTCCACACTTGGTGTGGCACTTGGAGAGCTTCAGGGGAGAGGAAGAGATTTGGATGAGGAGATATTTGGTGAAGCAGCTGAGAGGAGTGTGCCAGCAGGTATGAATCTACCTGGCAGCAATTAAACAACAGGTTTACAGCAGTCTTTCTACTGACAGCATCATTTGAAATGTTGTAAAAGCACATGAATACATGATCAATCACTACTCAGTTCTCTCTAGGGAGGTGGACATGTGATGAGCCAGTGAATCAGAGTGCATGATGTGGTTTTGTTGAGTGCTAGGTGTGCTCTAGGAGTTCATCTCACTGTCTTAATTATGTGGGGTTTTTTTTTATCTTTCTTTCCTCTCTTTCTGTAGTTTCCCATCTGTCTAGTTATCAAATTGCATCATTAAATTCCTCGACTCCTCATTTGTTAAGAGATGTATTTATAATTGTTATATTATAATTTTTAGGTGTTCAGTTTTATAAAAAGATGTGCCTGACCATGATCCAAGTGCAGCATAAACAATTTTCTGATCTGAGGAAGTGAAGAGATTGTTTCTGGGAAGAAACCCAAATATTTATGATTTAGCAAACAATCACATTTCTAGGCAAAGGACTTTCAAATGAAAACAATTTTGAGACAAAAATCAACAACTCAAAGACATAATGTGCTCAAGTCACGCTTCTCTTGCCGTTTTTAAGTACAGTCTGCTTTAATGTCTTTGTTTACCATAAGCCATGACTTCTCACCAATTGCAGGTGCAGCATCATCTCATGCACTGTCGCTTGCACCATTTTGATGAATCAAGAGGTCTGATATTTGTTTCAGAAGAACTGTTTGGTCATGTCTCTCTTCTAGAAATCTAGCAGGGTCCTGGATATTACAGAAACAACAGTATTGAGCAGCCAGTGGGCTGAGTATCTGCATCTTTCCCTTAAACTGTAGAAATGGACAGTGTCTTGTGTAAGAGTTCATTTTTCTGCTGGCCCCAGTGCCCCTGGTCGAAGGCATCATTCCAAGATGCTGAGTGCATCATTTAGAACAGAACATTCTTGTTCTTATGAAAAATGGAGCTTGAACGGCAGTGAATGTGTCCGCCTGTCATCAGGCAATGAACTCACTGCTTGTCAGCTGCTTCTCACAGGTCACATCTGTCAGGCAGTGAGAATGAACTGGAACCAGCCTGACATGGACAGCCTGGTGAAATGCTCCATGGTGCTGTGAGCAGAAACAGCCACTGCTGTTTTGGGAATGGCTGGGGCAGTGGTGCAGCTGGGGGCCTTGTGGACCGTTGCAGTCTCTCCTCTTTACTTTTGGATTTTTATGTACCTCTGCGATATGAACTAAAGGCCTTCATGCTTGCGCTGGAAATGGGCCTGTTTTAAAGAAAGCTGGCCCTTACAAGATCATTCTGCTGTTGAGAGTGGCACAAAAGATGTTTGATGCTGTTGAATGTGGCAGTGGTCCTTGTCCTGTTACAGGTCCCATGCAAATTACTAAAAACACTCCTGCATCAGTTGTGTGGGAGGAATGGTGGTTTTCACTGGCTCTGAAATCACATTTCTTGTGAGGTGAGGTGACAATATGGAAATAATCAAGTACAGATATATTGTACAATTTGCATTACAATGCATGTAGGGGTTCACAGAACACAAATAGGAAAGAGATGAGAGTTCTGACTGTTCAGCGATATTTTGTAAATACTTCAGAAAGATGGTAGCCAATCTTAATACAAAAGGCTCTAGCACCCATACTATCTGCAAAGCTTTACCTGGAACATCTATTTAACTCAAAGAAACAATAAAAGATAACAAAAAATATCAGTATTAAAAACGGAAATGTGGACTTCTGGTTACTTTGTCCCCTCTGGTCCCCTTGGACAGTGAACACCAGCAGTACAAATCCAGTTCCAGCTTGCTTTCATATTTCCCTGTAAGACAACTTCCAAAAACATTTAACAGCTCCTTAGCAAGCCCATCTGAGGCTTCTTTCTATGTACAGAGCATTGTACAGTTGACATTTCATCCCTACTGTCACTATTTGGACACTTCATCCTATAGTGATGCACTGTAGCACTGTTGGGAAGTCAACATTCCCAGTACTGTGATGTCTAGAGGTTTTTTCATAAACCTGTGTTCCCTAGGAAAATTAATCACTTCCTCTCAATTTCTCTGGGTCCAGCCTCGGTTTAGTGGTTTGCAATGCTTAGGAGACACTGTTTTCTTCATATTATGAGCTTTTATTAATGATCCATGTTATTGGTGCATTGTCCACTGAGGTTGGAGCTGGTTTCCACAGCTTGGATCACAGTGCACAGGAGAATGTAAAGCTCTGCTGACCACTTCACGTGCTGGGGTAGGGTCCAGTTCTTTCAGTGTCCCTGTTGGCAGCTCTTAGGCAGTGACACACTCATAGGCTTTTGCTGTGGATCAAGGTCTGGGTTCTTAAATCCTGGATCATAAAAATTGCTCTCCATGACTCTGAATGGTCCAGCTGTTCTAGGAATATTCTGAAACTACGGAAGTTTGAGCTGATTTAAGGGGTTAATAAAATGAAATATCCAGTTTGCTGCTTTCTGTTGTGTACTAATCAAATTATAGGGCACAGCATCCCTGCTCTAATCCCATTTTGGAAAGTGTAGATTCAGTACACTGGCTGTTATGTTCAAGTTGCATCAAAAGCAGCCAAACAGATACAAATTGCTTCCTGTAGATATCTATATTTTGTTTCTTTTTTCCTGTAAGTAGTTTGAATACCATTTCTTGGTAGAATTTTTGTCTTGTTTCTGAGCAAAATTTTATTGCCTCTCAGTCTATTGCCATGTGCCTCCTATTTCAGCTGTTTGCTGTCTTGAAGCACCACTTGGGTATATTCTCAATGCTGATCCACCAGGAGCTGTACAGAAATATCATTAGAGAATTGCAAAGACTTTATGGGGCTGAAATGTCTCCTGTGAAACCATTAATGTCCCTATATAATGTACTTTCCCTGTTCGTTTTTTGGAGCTGTCAAATATCTTTGTTGGTGTCCTCCTTTCTTTAAAAACTTAAACATGACACTATATAACTACTTATTCTTAGAACAATTAAACCTTTTGCTCTTTCATGAATTTATAAAATGTTTTTAATTATATATCAAACAATGAGTAATTCTTTTCCTTGGCAATCTAAAAGAAGAGTCAGTCAATTGACCTCATGAGCTTGGTGTAGCAGCATCCAAAGAAAAAGCAATGCCCTTAGACAAGCACCACTGAGCAAGCACCTACTGAACCACCAGCCAAGGGTGTTACTGAATTTCAGAAGTCATGGTGTCACAAAGATGTTGATCTCTATACTTTTCTTTTTTACCCAAAACTTCCCTCAAAGGAAATGTTTTGTGTATTAGCAGTAGTGGCAGTTCGGTAGAATAGTTACAGTTCTTTAATGGTGTGTGTGCCAACCCATCAAACTGAGGTCTCAACAACTCTGGCTTCCTCTTTGTCCTTCTTCAGTGGGCTGCTCCTCTTCCTCAGCAGCACATTAAAGGTGCAACAGACCCACAAAGACAGATACAAATGAGTAACCAATCTGATGCAAACAATGTAAGGGGTTAACCAGACTCCAGGGGAATGGGCTTTACAGATCTTTGCAAACCTTAGGACAGGGAACAATAGGTTGGTTACATGAGACAATGTCAGATTATAATGAGAGATCTTGGTTCCCTCTGGAACAGCCTGTTAACTCTGATTTCTTCCTGTGATTTGTATGAAAGCAGTCTGTGACATCCTTCTGGTTGTCAGTGAGGTGTAAATCTAGATAACAAAAAGAAACAAGTTCTAGAAGACACAGCACAAGGCAAAGTGTAGATGCCTTGTGACAAAGGAAAAATTCCTCCAGGCCAAGCTGGAGGTGCATTATTGCAGGAGTGCAAGCATGGCTGCTGAACCAGTGGAATTAATGATTTGGGTACTTTGGTTTTTTTCCTCCCCTCTTTTCTGATTGTCCAGTTTTAATTCGTTTTGTGATATCTGCATGCATATCATAGTCTCATCCCAAAAACTCACTGTGGGGAGCCTCTAAGACTGTCTATCCTCATCAGGAGATGGTAAAATTGTGTGTGTGCTCAAATAAGTGCTGCCACATACCTGTTTCTGCTGCAGCAGCTTACAGTGAGGTAGACTTTTGTCATCCATCTGTCCTTCATCAAGGACTTTGCATATCTATTCTTCTCTTTTCCAAAAGGAACTGCAAGCAATTAAAATCATCCCAAGGTCTCCTTGGCTTCCTGCTTCTAATCTATATTCTCAAGAATTAAATAAAACCATGAGAGGCAATTGTCTTTTGGTCATTCAGTTTTTAGAGGTCTGGAGTGGAAGAGCAGGGAAAAAAAGAAATGAGGTACATTTATAAACCAAAGACATTCATCAGACAATTCAAGGTCTTACATGAGCACACATACTGATGTAAAGAATAGGTATGTGTGAAGTGTTTCACTTATTCTTCTTTCCTTAATAAGAGACTACCATGCTGTAACTGCTACTTCAAGTGACTTTAATATATTTTTCCTATTTTGTCTTATTCTTTTGCGGCAGTGTGAAGTATGAAGTTGTGGTTTTTGTTAAAGCTAATAGTTTTGTAGTTTCTTTCTGAATTAAAATAGGGAAAATGCAATTAAATAAGTTGCTAGTTTAGGCTAATGCAGGTGTGTTTGGTAGGCACTCACCATCTCTGCTACTTTTGCTGCACAAGCCCTTACCTCTGAAGGCAAGTGAATGTTAACAAAACCTGGTTTAGGACAGACCACCACTAAGGTAGTCTGAGGTTTTCCTTCTAAATGAAAAGTAGCTCTGGAAGTCAGGTTGCCTGTGATCATTTGCACTGCTGAATAGCCAAAAACAACAGAAAAAGCCAAGGATGGATGTTCAGGACTGGGACTTTGGACATGGAGTCCCATCTCCAGATCCCAGTTAACAACTGCAGTCTATTTTAGCTGTGGAGACTGAAATGCTGCTGCCTTAGCACTTGTCCTGCCAAAGCTTCATGCTAAAACAACTGCTAAATTGAGTACTTTTTTAGCCCACAGCCCATTGTTTCAACACAGATAGAAAGGAAACTGCACAAACCAAAAATAAGCTGCAGTAGCCAAGGAGCATACATCCCTCTTAGCCATCCCTGCTCCTCTGACATCAGAGTGAGATACAGAGAGCTGAAATTAGAAATTTTATCCAAAGGCAACCCTGCCTTTGTCTACAAATGCTGTGAAATGGAAGCAGCCCTTTTGTCTATTGCCCTTTCAGGCTTCTCTGGGCTGCTTGCTATGGGTCTGGTGTCTGAGTGAGGGACTGGTGTGTAGGAAGCTTTAATGCAGCAGGGCCCTGATCTGGATCCATAAGGGCCCTTCAGCATAACTGTTGAACAAGTTATCCTATTTTAAAATACTTGCAGCTGGCTACTGGGTGAAAAAATAGCATCTCTGTACTTTTATGTAAAGGGATCATTTGTTTCCAGGGAGCATGCTCATGTGTGCATTATATGTATTTACACAAAGGTGTGTGAGTGATGCATGAATCCAAGATTGTATTTTATCTACAGGATGGGAAGAAATGTAGCTGTTTGTGTGTTTTGGTTTGGTTTGGTTTTTTTCTCTCTGAAACTGACTGGACACTAAAACAAGGAGGATTTCAGAGGAAATTCAGCTGGCTTCCTTGGTAAATCATGCCTGACATTGTGATCAGGAAAGATGACAAAATCAGAATTTTCCCAAGCTGGTGTGAAGCCCCTGGCAAATGAGAAGGCAGATAATAGTAATGATTCAAGGGTACATTAAGAGGGTGATTTCATTATTGGCTTGTCCTTGAAGATGCCTCTCCCAGCAACAACCCAACAAGTAGCACATGTGTTATTCCAGCCATTTTCCCATTTGTGTGCAAGGTATAGAACAGCTTTGAGAACTCTTTCAAGTGTGAATGCTAAAACAACTTGAACCACTTCTCATCTGCTTTCAGATATCTGTGTTTTTGCTCCCTGCAACAGGGTCACTGAAAATGTCAGATTATTTAGTAGAAACAGGGTATTACTGAATCTCAGATTTCTCTCTTTCCTACAGGGCCATCGGTACTGCTTTGTTTCTCTGAAAGATAGACAATATAATATATTCTCTTCTTTTAATATATCACCTCCTCTTTTTGCTAGTTTTTGGTTTTATTTGATTGGGTTTTTTTGGTCTGTAGTTATGCTATACCAAAAATCATGGTGTTTGAACAAAGCCAGAGCTTAGAAATCAAGTGTGTTCAGTGCTGCAGCATAGGTATTTAACTGAACCAGTGAGAAAAGTCAGCTTGTGTGACAGAAGTGATTAGGCCTGGATGAGATTTAGCACAAAGCAGTTCGGTAGATTTATTGGCAATAACATGAATGTCTCCAATGTGAAACTATCATATGAGCTTTGGAAGTGTATGGCTGGCATGGGAGATTTTGGTTCTGTTTGGGGTTGCCTGCCAATTGAGACTGCACACAAGCTGATGGAAATAAGGCCTGACACTAAACAAATGAGGGATTTTCACTCCTGCTGGCTTGGAGGTGATGGCCTGAGATGCTCTTTCCAAGCTCCTAAGACAAAGGCTTCATTCACAAATGACCTTCTGACTCTCCAGTTGCATTCCCTCCCTCAGCACTGCCCTATTTCCTTTCTCCCTCTCTCCTCTGAGGAAGCTGCCTACAGCACTGTCACTGCACCCTCTGCTGATACCCTCTTGTACAACTCATACAAGGTGGGTTGAGTGTTTGTGGTTGTTTTCCTGCTCCCCACTTCCCTTCACCTCTCAGATGATGAGTCAGCTGCAAAACAGACACTGAAGAAAATAAATTTGCCAGGGAAATTTCATCATGTGCTGCCAAGTGGAGAAGATTTACGGAAATTCCCTGGTAGAGCAATGAGTTGCTGTGTTGCCATTTACCACAACTGCTCACAACAGGCCTGAAGTTTTCCCTTATGACTGCCCTTAACCCCCCTTTAGCCTCACATGCTGCCTCAGCACTTGTTATTGCTGCAGTCATGCCAGCAGCAATTGTATGTCCAAAACCCTTGGGCAGCACTGCTGCCACTTCTAAAAGATATGAAGGCAATAAAAATCACCATATTAGAGGAGGGGGAAAGGCAACTGAAACAGTAGTGCTGTTATAAAGCATATATCCTGATAGTAAATAAAATGCAGGAAGTTTCTGGAAGAAACTCTGTGCTCTAAACATGAATTTGCTTCATGTTGAATCTACTTTATACAACAGTAGTGACAATAACACCAGTGGAAAAGCAATAAAAACATTTCTGTACACAGAGTTAATTGATATGACTGGTTTTGAATAGAGTGGGGAGAATGGACACACAGATGTGCAATCAGTATTTTCTGTGCACTGTGTGACTGTCCCTTACCCAGAATATGGTGTGGTCTATCCCCACATGATCACTCACAGTGGACTAAGGCATCTCTGGGATCTTGATGTTTCCCGAGCTCTGAAGCTTGCTGAAAAGGAGTGAACTGCTTACTGGAACAGCAGAGCCTGGGCTGTGTTACTGGTATGGTTCTTGGCCTTACGAGGTCAGTTGATCTCCTGGCACTTTGGTCCCTTTTGCTGCAAAGGGAGAATGAGGTGCTTGCCCTCTCTCTAGTGCTGTGACGGGACTTTGCTAACATGCTTATGAATCTGCCAAAAACCCCAGCTAGGCTGTAAAGGCAGAGCTGTCTGCCATGCCTTGTGTCCCCAGACACCTTGAGGACAGAGGAGATAGGACTGGTTATGGAAACTTTAAGAGCAGGATACCTGGATGCCTCAACATCTCACCTTATGTTTTTGGGTACAGATTTGAAAATACTTTCTTGACAAGACCAGTGTGCTATGGGAAGCTGCTTTGAAGGATTTCGTCATCACACAGAGATCTGGCTTATTTTACCCACAGCTTGCACGACTGGAAGGGACTAAAAGATGGACAATTTTTGATTTTTGCCATCAAAGTTCCTAGTGGATTATTAGGCACATAGCTATCATACCAGCACTGTGGCAACGTTCATCAGCTCTTGGTAGCTGCTCAGGAAAGACTAAGATCTGAAAGGTCCTGGACATCTGACCCAGCTCTCACCAGCAGGACTTTCCTGCAGGGTGGGAGATGGTGCCTGTTTTAAGGCTTAATGAGGCATTGCCTTCCAGGGCTGCAACAGCAGCATATTGCAATGACCCCAAAGTCAGGCACCTAAAGAAGCAAATGAATTTGTCATTACACGTTAGAATTTATTTCAAGGGTACAAATTGCAACTAGACTTGTAGCCCAAAAGGTGCTACAGCCCACTCCTCAGTTGTTTATGGGGACTCTGTCCATACAGACAGCTTTCCTTGTTCTGTTAGTTTCCATTTTCTTTCCCCTGTATGTCTTAGTTAGGCATTATATGGATGCAGTTGTGCATGTGTCTTTGCAGCCAAAGAGGAGCCAGGCTGGTCCACGGGTTTGCACAACCTGCTGAAGCCAGGATGTGCACTCTGGGAGATTCCTATTGATGCACAGTGTCTGTGTGTGCCTACTTTTCTCCTGTTAGTTTTTGCTGATGTTTTTTTCCTAGCAGTAACACAGTATTCTTTATAATCAGCCCATCACCCACTTGTGTTGCTAGTTTGCTTGTTTGTGGCAAGATGTCTCTGTCTGATCTGCTCCTTAGTGTGAAGGTCCAGTTGTTCTTTATTTCAGTGTACAATATGTATATGGCAATTCAGTATCCCTGTGCAATGCCCCAGCCTTATGGACGCTTTTAAGAAAGAGGGGAGCGAAAGAGGAAACCAAACTCATTTTAACTGTCTCTTGGAGAAATCACTGCACAGGCAGGCTATGCCTTTGAAAACAAAGGGGCTGCTGAGATTATGAAATTCTCGAACATTTGCTCAGCATGGCTGAACCAGGGCATAAGGAGATGCGTGAGCCCATTAATCATTCCAGGGCAGCTGCCAGCTCCCTGACTTTAATTGTGGCTTTCTAATATTTACCCTCTTTGAAGGTTTTTTTGGTCCTGCTGATAAAGGATTTCATTCCTCTCTCCTGAAACTGTGCAGAGGCAGCAGAGGTGTGAGCTTAATTCAAGGTTGCTGAATGACTTGCAGCTACTGGGGGAAATTATGTTACTCAGCATTGTTTTCTTCCTAAAATTGTTGCCTTGGCAGCATCTTGAGGACTTCTGCATATTTGTCTCTTTAAATTTCCTGTTCCTCAGACTGCTCTATCTTTACAGTTTCCAGTCACTGCACTTTTATTAAAGATCTCCATGGAAGTAAACAGTCTCAGAGGGTGCATCATTCCAATATCCCTGGCTTGAGAGTAGGAAGCAGGAGTGGAAGTGTTTCTTAATAAGGGGAAGATTGGAAAGTATGCTATTGACAATGTAATAGGTTGAAAAATCATTCATGTGAACTCAGACTACATCTCAAATGATAGACTATAAAAGATTATTATGCTTAAAAGAGCTCCTTTCACTCACCATGATGTGTGTGTCTGGGGACATGCTTCGGTGCTCACTTGCAAACAAGCCAAACATAGAATTGTGAGTTTTCAAGCCTGTGTGTGCCTCTTTTACCCCCTCCTCGCTGTCACTCACTGCCTTCTTCCCAGCAGGAAAAGCCAGGAATGTTTGTGGGAGGAGAAGGAACAAAACAGACTCATTCTCCAATACTTGGAAGGTGGCAATGGCCTACAAAAACTTTGCCTCCTGTGAGGTGGGGGATGAACCAGGGTTTTCAGGGGAAGTTTTCTTCCAGCTTCACCCACCTGCATAACTGCAAATACAATATAAGAAATTTTCTGGAAATTGCCTTCTCATTTTGCATTTAAAGTGTTGCAAACTATTACCAAGCACACACAAGACAATGGAGCTGAATCTGAGTGTTTATCCCAGTATATCTGCTTTGATTTATGTGGCATTGATCATCTCTTTATAATACAGTTAATGTGAGGGTCATCTACCCCCCTCAACTCTTGGTGCTGCATTGCTTTTGCATCTTTGTTGACTCTGAATATCCTTTGTAGGTCAGCTGCCATGCAGGGAGCCTACATGTGCAGGGTTTAATTGGTCTCTTAGCTCTTTCCCATTCTCTACTTTGTTTTGCTTACAGAGCTCATCCTTTCCCTTCCATTTCTCTTTCCCAGGAGGAAGGCAAGACAATGATGATGATGCATCCTCCACTAATGGACCCTGCTGAGACAGTGATTTTGGCTGCAAGGGAGACTTTACGGGCATCTTGCACTTCACATACCAACCTTCCCGAGAGAAAAAAGGAAAAGGATCACACATTTCCACTGATCTGCCTTTTTCCCAAGAACCAATTGCTGAAACCCTTCCTGCCCTGCAATATCTGCAAATCAGCCTGGACTTGGCTTTTGAACTCCAATCCCACAGCATCTCCCACAAAGCATAAGGCAGTATGATCAGTCTTTATTGATTTCTCAGAGTTCAGAGTTTCAGAACAAAGAAAGTAAACATGAAGGTTATTAGTCGTGAGCTATGAAAGATGTTACATTAGCTAGGGTTCTAAACCATTCAGAGCTGAAAGGGATTTTTGGAAGGCACTTACTTCCTCCTTAAAATCTCATCCTTACCTAATAAATTCTAGCTAGCTGACAATGCTACAAACTTGATATAACTTCATACAATGAATGAGCAGGGGCTCATTGTTAGAGTCCAGAGATAATCTCACTGTTTAAGCATCTTACCCTTTCTTACTTTCTGTCATACTCTTTTTGCCATAATAATGATAATAGATCTTCTTAAATTATAATTATGTTGATTCATATCCTGGAAAAAATGCAGTTCACTCCTAGTTAATTAGTCAGACCTTTTAAAATCTGATTGGATTTTCAATAGTAAAAGGAAAGACAATAAGATCCCACTTCATGTCTAATACCAGTGTAGGCTGTGGATGCAGTTCAAACTCTGCAAGGCTTCTGGTGGGAATGTGTCACAAAAGACACTTTGTCTCTCTTGGAACAAATGCCACCAAATAGTGGAATTTATTTCTTAACTATTTTTCCAGGGCCCCTCTATTTCCAGCATGCTCAAACACTTTGCATAGAGATTTGCTTCTTTGGAATGGCATGAGGGAGGACCAGTAGTGGGGATTTGCTTTCTATGCATGGCATGGTTTACCTCATCTGCATGAGCTCTTTCTTGTTCCTAGGATACACTAGCTTGACTTAATTTATGGGCTTGCTTTATTTTTTTTTCCCCTTGGCTGAGATCTGTTTTGACTTTCCCACTAAGCTCCTTTTGAGCAGGGGCAAAACCAACAGCACTGAATTTATTTAAGTGGAATTAAAGGGCAGTCCTTCTGTGTGAGGCTGGGGCTGGGCTGCTAAATCATGCTCAGCCTCCTGAGGTGCTAAAAACCTCATGTTTCATTCAAAAGCCAACTGCAATGAATAGCAGAGGACCACTTCTGAGAACTGCAGTGGGGCTCTAGCACCAGAAGCAGGGAATGAGAGATAGGGCTTTAGGAGATTATGAGATATAAATTGAAAAAGAGAAAAGAGTTGACAAACCACATTACATTAAGGTCCCTAGTTTTGTTGTCCCAGAAGCAACTTGTGGAAGATGAACTACTCCTTCTGCTCCTATGGTGCAGTGGTGACTTCTGAAAATGGGTGAGGTAGTTAATGGACATACAAACACTGAGCCACTTTCACTAACAGAAATGAAATTCACCTCCTTCCATAGCATTATGAATTGCAAAGAGGGACCTTTCTGTATTGAATCATCAGCTGATTGTCCTTGAAAATTCACCCCTACTTTGCATCTGCGGATATTTTTCTTGTTCATCTGCACGTTGTGTTTTGATTTTCCTCGTCCCTTTTAAAATAAAAACCAAACTGGAGCTTTCATCAGAAACATGTAGAAATGCAGTGACTGGACATGAACAGTGTACAAAAACACAAGGGTTTTGTGAGCATACCAAAGGTACTAGGTATTTAAGAAGTACATCTACCCAGCAAAAGAAGGGGTTTCTGTTAGTGTTCAGAGCAGCTCTGGTAGCTGGCTCCTCAGTGTGACCCTGATGCTTATGCTGATGCAGTAAATGGAAAGCAGTTTTCTGGAGGACCCTCTTTCCATGTAGTGCCCTTTGTATTGGTGGGTTAAGAGAACTGTCCATGTATATGGGACAAGGTTTATTTCTTTTCTCCTTGTTTTTTTCTGCTAGAAGAGAAGAGACAGAGCTGGAATTCAAGAATTTAAAGAAACATGTTTGTGTCTGTTTTTCAAAATTCAGTCTCTCTGCCTCCATCTAAATGAAAAAGGCAACAGGTAAAGTGAATTACAGAATCTTTCGGCCATACCCTTGAAGGGCACAGATGATGGAGGAAATCTAGTAACTCCAGAGAGGCAAAAGATTAAGATTCCTTCTCATACCTTCAGGATGTAGCTGCTAGAACAAAACTGAAGCTCTTGGGAGTGGAAAAAGAGGAAGTTGTTTTTCTCATCCTGTACTTCTTTTGCTCTGCACATTGAAATAGTGGTTAAGCCTCAGGGGTGATTCTCCTATGTTTCTAGCTGGCACTAGATTACTTTGGGAAACTAGCAGAACCCTTATATAAATCACCTCCAGAGTATCCTCCTGGTGGTAGAGGTCCCAGAAAACTACTTTTCATTGCACCTTTAGTACAACCTCATACGCTGTGGGTTAAAAGATTTTGACCCAATCAGATGATGGCTGTGTTCAGCTGGGCTTGTATTTGTCTTTTCTTATTAAAAAGGTTAGAAGAAGAATGAGCGACATCATGTAATACATTATTTGTCTTGTAAAGAAAAAAATCCAGCACGATCTCCAAAGATTTCCCTGCATTTTCTACTTTATCTCTATTTTCCAAAGTTATTGTTGGTCTCAGGATTTTTACAAGCAATGAAATTGGAAGCCCACACTTAAGAAAGAAACCAGACAGAAAAAGAATGACTTTTGTTGTACAAAGTGGAGGTGAATTTAAAAAGATGATGACTGGATACATTGTTGTTCCCCGAGGAAGAAAGCCCATTACTGTGTTAGGCTTTAGGATACCAAGGATGTAGTGCTGGGCATTTTCCTGTCTGCTCGCATATGCTCCAACATGAATGCTGGGGATAATTATTCTTGATCATCAGCTATCAGAAATTACATTAGGGAACTTGAGATCAGTTTTCCTGCAAGGCAGGGCCCATACCATAAATCTGTGAGGTGTCATGGCTGGTGTCCAGGTGTGTCCATACATCATGGCTGAGGAATGGCTTTGGCACAGGCAACTGACCTGGGGAGCAAAAATGAAAATGTAGCATGAGAAGCTTCAGCAAAGGCTAACAACCAAGGTAAGGATATTGTCTGCCACACATCAATGTTTCACTGGACAGTATGTGCTGTCCTTTTCCTAAATGTGCCTTCTGGTTTGGGAAAAGCAACCAGATCTTGCTGCAAGGCAGCCCTTTGTCACAACCAACCCTTTCCATTTCTAAGAAAATCTTTCTAGTTGCCCTAACCAGCTGTGCGCTGGTGAAGTTAAGTAAGGTGAGGTGAGATGAGGAGAGGCTGGTGTCGGGGGGACAGTGTGGAAGGAGCAATGTTGGGACAGTGCTGTGCTTGCCATGGCAGGCCTTTTGCAGCCACAGTTCCCCTGGAGCTCTGGGCTTTGTGGTTTTCTGAACCCTAACCCTAACAGGTCAATAGGGGGCTCTTAAGTGGAATAGGTTACACAGATGATATTTTTAAACATTTTTTACTCTTTTAACATTCCTGAATTTAGTTGGTGCTCCTGTATACTGGTGCAGAGGAGTTTGTATGGTGGGTGTCCACATCTAGACCAGTGACAGACCCGGAAAATGGAATTTTCATGACAAAACACCTGTTCTTTGATTTAGAAAATGTAACGGCAATAGGAGGACTGCAGTACTTCATGGTTAGGAGCTATTGGACAGACGAGGGTTATTTTGGGCTGGGTTATTACTTGGGTGTGTTCTGTAGCTTTGATTAGATATGATCTTGATTTCTTTATTTAGGAATTTTAGCTAGGAATTCTTGTTATCCTTTAAGTCCATAAACCCTTTGTTGCAGAAGATCTCTTTTCACGGAAAAAAGCCCAACTACTCAGTCTCCTTCTGGTAATGAACATCAGAATAATGTCTTGCATAATGCACATGCTGGCAGGAGAATTAGATGATATTCTCTCCTGTTGCTTCACTTTGACATGTCTTTGGTTCACCTAGATAACATGATTTTTTTCCACATATTTCTCCTTCAAGAATTCACTGCTTGTCACACCTAATGATTTATGCACTTGTCAAACTTTTTTTTTAGGTTGATAAATACCCTGCAAAGATAAGGCACTGGCCTTTGAAAATATGGTGCCAGTAATTAAAATGAAGAATGCATTACAGTAAAGGGTAGAAATATGGATCTAAAAGCCACACTGGTACTTTTAGTGATGGGAGTAATTGAGAGTTTCATTTTAATAATTCATTGTAGCTGAGATTAATAAATGGTATGAGGTAAAACTGGTCTTTGAAGACCAGGGTATAGTTAACAATTTATTTTACTATATCCTGAAAGATGCTGCAGGAATTAGTGTATAATAACTCAGCGCAGTCTTACAATCTCCAAGTTAGTTTTGTAGGAAGAGGAACACACTTACTGAGTGAGGATTCTGTGAACTGAAGTGATCCATCTGAAAAGAAGCCAGAAAGGCCCAGTCCCCAGCCATACCTGCAGTGCCTCACTTTGCATCCCTCTCAGTTTCTGCACAGGAGGAACACAGGGGGGCTGTGGGGAGGACAAAACACCTGCCCAGCCACACCTGTGATGAAGTGCCTGTTAAAGACACAAGCCTCACAGGGCAGGCCAAAACCAAATCCTCTCCTTTTTTGGGGGTAGGCTAGTGCAGAGAGTGGGGGAGGAAATCATCAATGTATAGGTGAAATGTGACTAGCCAAGGGAAAAGTCCCACCTACTATCTTCATCAGCAGGAGCTGCTCTAGGAAGCACTCTACATGTGCAAAGTTCTGGATAGGTGCAGTAGTCATGATCACTTTTATCCTCCTTGCTCCATCTCCCAGGAGTCCCAGGAGGTTCCAGGATGGCTTCACCCCTTTTTGAATAGCTTTTAGGGTATCAGGTTAGCTCTCAGCTGGAAGGGGTGCTTGTGTCACTGGAGTCCAGCTATGCAAATCTTACTTGCAAACATTGTAAATTCTCTTTCTACTTGTGGTCTCATGGGGTTCATTATCTTGTTGTCTTTTCAAGTGCCATGCCAGAGATAATTTTCTAGTTGGACCCTTTAGTTCTTATCATGTCCCACTCTCACAGGAAGTCTGCCAGTGTAGAAGCTGTGAGCTTCATCTGCTTACGTTCCTTGGCTCAGCAAACCTACTTGAAAGGATTAGCTCTGTGTAGACAGCAGAACCACTTGTCAAGATAATTTGTTGGGCTTTGGTTCCTTTAAAGACCCTTTCAGCATCATGGCTGTGTTTGATGAGAATTTTTCTCTAGTTTATGAAAAGACTAAACCAAATAAATGATGGCGCTCTCTGCTTAAGATGTGAGGCCAAGCAGTGCTGAGCTGTGGCTGGTAGGCAGGCTTGTAGTCTTCTGTTTGACTACAGAATATCTCATGATCAGAAGCTTGCCCTGGACCTGCCAAAAAGTAGAAACCTCCACCAGCTAAGTCCAGTTTAGATCCTGATGGAGCAAGATGCCTTAAGCGTGTGAACAGTTGTCTGGGTTCTTTTTGCTCTGATGTTGATAGGGTTAAACTCAACAGCTTTATCTTGTTACACTCAGACACTAGAAAAACTTTATTTCCTGTCTGTATGTTAGGTAGGTGAGTTGCACTGCAGATGTATGCTACAGCTGGGCTGCATATGTTGCATTCTGCCCTGACTTTGCAATGATGATTATACATATGGAAATTATTCAGTCTTTCTCCTATTTGCTTTGCAAAGTATATTTTGTATACCTTGTGTACACCCCTAACTTTCTGTTTACAGCTATTGATGGGCAGAGCCAAGCACTCCATCCACCTTCTGAAGTCATGGAGTGATCCTACAGGAATGGCCAATTGATTTGCATGCAATGGAAAGTTTAACCACTTTCTATACTTCTGTTTCTCATTTCAGTTTCTAGGATAACCTGAAATTATATGGGAATAGTTTAAGGGAGAACGTTCCCCTCTCTCCTTGAAATGCCACTTTGCATCACTGGCTGTTGGATTTGGTGGGTTTGGTTGGCTTTTTTGTCATCTGCAGGAATGTGATTTTTTTTCCGTCGTTAGTCTTAGCTTTCTGATCTCACTATGAATTTCAAAGCAAATAAGGTTTTTCAATGCAGGTTCAAACATTCCAGCTTTCTCTAAATCAAAATTTGTGGAACACTAAAGGCTATGAACTGAAAACTCTGTAAAACTCAGTTATCAGTTAAGAGGCATGGCAGTATTCTTAAGAGAGTTTCTAATAATTTTTACAGTTAAATACTGTCTAGGTCACCTGATAAACTGAAAGCAACAAGTACATTAAATATGGTGCAATGACTTATACAGACCAAGACCAGGGCTCCTGGTTTACTCGTTTTATTGGTTTAAATCCCTTGATAGTTCCCCTGATTGCCAGAGCAGGTACCCATAGGCTACACAGTGCCGTCTTAGCTCTTGAACATGAAAATCACACTGTTCCATTTTGTTCCTGGACTGTGCTGCTGGTGCATTATTCAGATTGGGACTGAATTACGATCTGATTTGACCTGGCCTACATTGCACTTCTTGCCAAAACACTGAGTAAGCCAAGGAGGCAGGTAACAGCCTCAAGTGGCCCGCTCTCCTGATCTCAGGATCAATGATCAGCTTTTATTGCTCAGGTTATTGCTGTTATCATAGGCTCATTAACCCCAGCTGCAGTGTGCTGGAGCTGTGCAAGCACGGGACAGAGCTGGCTGCTGCCCCCAGGAGTCCCCAGCCTGGGCTCTGTGCAACGGTGCTCTCTCAGCAGAACAGCTACTGAGCTCCTCTCTAGGTTTCTTTGCTTCTCTGTTAGGCTCACAATATATAGTATAGACAGTAACAAGGAGGAGAATGTGAAAGAAAAACAGTGATGCCACTTTTGAAATTAAACTATTTATACCCTGTTTGTACTTGGCAAATAGTGACTCAGCCACTGTTTGTGTGCAGTGCTTCTGGCCCACAGATGGTACCATACATTTTGTTTAGGCATACAGATCTTAACCATTCCATTGTACCACTGCAGTCTCTCGTGTAGGTACACATAATTTTGTTTCTCTGCCAAAAAGAGCATTTCTTCAAAATATTGCTACTGAAAAAGCCACCTTAAACTTGCAAGCATGCTATGCTGGGTTTGGCTGGGATAGAGTTAATTTTCTTCATAGTAGCTGGCATGGGGCTGTGTTTGGATTTGTGCTGGAAACACTGTTGATTACACAGGGATGTTTTCTTTATAGCTGAGCACCGCTTACACAGGGCCAAGGCCTTTTCAGTTTCCCACGCTCTGGCTGCGGGTAGATACACAAGAACTGTGAGGGAGCATAGCAAGGACAGTGGATATCCATAGGATATTCCATACCACAGAAGGCCATTCTCTGTATATAAAGCTGTGGGAAGAAGGAAGGAGATGATATTTGGAGTGACAGTGTTTGTCCTCCCAAGTAACCATTACATATGACAGAATTCTACTTTCCTGGAGGTGGCTGAAGATTTGCCCATGGGAAGTAGTAAAGCAATTCCATGTTTTGCTTTGCGTGTGAGCTTGGTTTTTGGTTTGCCTCTTGATCTGTCTTTATCTCAATCCAATCAGTTTTCTGACTTTTGCCCTTCTGATTCTCATCCCACCAGGGGAGTGAGCGAGCAGCTGTGTGGGGCTGAGTTGTCATTTGGAATTAAACCACAGCACAGACATGGAATGGCAACCCAGTGGAGATTTTCACCACCTCTGCACATCTTATGAGCCTCTTTGCTCATTTGATTTCTCAGACTGTTGATTTGAACTCAAATTTATTTCTGTAAAGAGGACAAATCAAATCCTGTCATAACTAAAGAGCACGGTGTGTTATCATTATTGCTTACCTCTGAATGAACCTGAAAAGCAAGGTGATCAGTATAGACATAATTGACAGTGTCACCAATTAATTGTGACTGAGGACCTCTTCAACTGGCAGCCTGTCAGATTCAGAAATAGCAACGATCTCAGGATCTGTAATGTAATGTGGCAGACTTTGTGTGGGATGAAAACACCCTTTTGAGCAAATGTTTAACTTTATTGTTTCAATTATTAGCAGTAGGCTCTTCTTTCATTGCTCTGCTGCACATTTTGAACTTCCCCATCACCAGATGGGGATGCCCTGTGCAGTCTGTCCCTTTCTGTGTATGGCAAGGATCAATGAACCTTGGCTAAGCCCTGCTTCAGCCATGTGATTAGGCAGGTACTTAGACTAAAGCATGAGATTAAGTCACACTGAATTCAAAATTAGTCAGATACTTAAAGGCTTAATACAAAAATTACCCAAATAAAATTCATCCTTGCTTAGTTCTTAGTCACACAAGTTGTAGGGAAATCTCATCCAAGCAGCATCTGGGCTGCTAAAAAATTAACACATGAACAACACAGTATATTATTTGTAGAAGGTTTTAAAATATTTTGACACTTCTTAGAATGAGGGCTGGCCTTAGTAACCATGAAGGTCATTCCAGCTAACTGGAGTTAATTCCAGCAGCAATCTCTGTGTCTCTATCAGTGAAACAATGAAACCAAGAACATAAGGGGCTTTTCAGGAAAGCAGTTTCACAGTAAGCCACATTGCCCTCTGTAAGTTTTTGAGTTGATTTTGCATTTAGCCTTTATCCTTCAATCCATCTGTTGAGCACAAATAATTTGTGGCCAAGGCTTACAGAGAGAAGGTCACTTTTCCACAACATGAGTGTTTTAAAAAATCCTTAAGATTTTGTCATGTGGCTTCAGTTTAAATGTAGTTCCCAACTAATTAGTCTTGTAAAGTATGTATATTTGCAAACAAAGAATAGCTATAATACTATCCCAGGGGAGATCAGCACGGGAATTTGGGGAATGGAAAGGTTGATAATTGCAGTTCCTGTGCTATAGTTAGCTGGAGCAGACAGACGGCTGCCCTTAAAGAGACCTCTCTTGGTGCCAAGAGTGTTACACACAGGACAAAAGGCAGTGGATCCAATTGCAGGATGAAAGGGCAGATTCTGATGGCCTACCTCATTTTATTCAGTCCTTTCTCAGATAAAGTTATTGTGTTGCATTTCCTAAGGAAAGACTAGAAAATTCCCAAGATTCTTAAACAGATGGAGGCCTGGATATTTAATTTCTTTTCTGAGAGGGCTGTAATTCTTCTTATCTCTCTATCTATCTCTCTCTCTCTTTTTTTTTTTTTTTTTTTTTTTTACATCTGTGTCTGACTTACTAACTACCAGTATCAGTTAGGTAATTCTGCCTGACTTGCCTGACTGCACAGGTATTCCTGTGTGTGAGTGTAGGTGCCTTCAGCATCCTCAAGAACTATGCATTTTTAACAATTACCATTCCTCTGGCTTGGAAAGTAAAAATAACTTTGTTTCTCTTTAAAAGCAAATAAAGATTTCTTCCACCACCAACTCAACCCCACTGAAAAGATGCACAGCTACCATTTTGGCTCAGTTTGCATTGAGCTTTTATTTCATAACACAGATTTTACCAAGCATAGGATGGTTTGTTTGCAAGCCCCAGATAATGAATGGACAAATCAGCTGGGCTGATTTCAGATGGATGCAAAGGTCCCAAATGACTGAAGCATTAGCAACATCAGAATTATTCAAGAAAATATTTCCAAAACTTGAAAATCCTGAGGCTTTCTTTTTCTCTGTGTGTGTGTGTGTTTTCTGGCTCTGCACTGAGAACTAGTGTGCTGCTATTGGCCACAGGCTGGATGTCCAGAGGTGTCAGCTTACAGCTTACTTTGCTCTGAACTTACCAGATGCCTTGACACTGGTGCGAAATTGAAGATGTATTTGTTCAGGCAGGCAACAAATGAAGTATTCCAGCAGGCAGTCTTGATGACAGAGGTAGAAACAGAGAGAAATACTTGTTGATTAGAGACAGCAATAAGCCTTCAATGTGGCTTAAACACTGCTGCCTCCATCATAGTCAATCTGACTTGGCTTTTCTCTTGCAGTCTGAGTGTGCCTCAACAAGACATTTGCCTCAACCTTGTGTTTCTTAATCATCTATTTCATTGGAATGCAAAAAAAGGCATGGTGGATTTACTCCATACTGTGGTTTCTATAGCAATGGAAGAGGGGTTCTTGCTCTCCAGTGCAGCTGAAGCATCCTCACTGATGCTGATGGCATGTGAGCAGTTCACCATGAGCTCAGTGCCCTTGGGTAAGGCTCTGGATCCTGAATTTGCATTGCTGCAGCACTCACTCGAGCCTGTGTGCACTCCTCCAGCTCCCAGGCACTGTCTGCCTCCCCTCCTCTCCCTCCCTCCTTGCCAGGCCTTGGCTATGACCACAATAGGAAGTGACACTCTCCCGATGGCCACATCAAACCTCTTTAAGCACTGGAAGCTGAATGTTAGCCAAGAGGGCTCCCCTGCCCAACAGCCTTCACCCCCTTCTTTCATCAAGCCTAAATAATTAAGTCTTCTGGCAAAACAAAGAGGTTTAAGGATGTAAAGCATTCTTTATTTCCTCCTTCCTTAGAAAGCATTTGGTTAAAGTTGATTTAATGGTACAAATGTAAGGTTCTAGTTATCATATGATACCTCTATAGGCTTTATACATAAAGGAGACCCAAAGGAGGGAAGCAATTGGAGCAGATGAGTGTACATGCAGTGTCCTATTTGCTAGTGCTGGTCACCAAGCACTGCTGGACAGTGATACTTTCACACACCAGCTCCTGTAAATCAAACTGGCAGGAGCAGGCACAGATAAAGGCTGTTTTGTGGCTTTTATGTGGTTGCAGTTTCTGGTGACTTCTGAATGTGTGCAGTGAGCAACAAGATGGTTGGGTTTCTGAAGCTGTGAAATGTTTAGCAATGAGGGACGTGAACATGGGCTGACAGAGAAATGTAGTGGTGTGAAAAGATGCCATAAATGAACAAGACAACCCTTAACCCAAAAGCAGCATCATGTCTGAGCTCTGTTTGTGCTTGGTGTGCTGGAGGGGAAGAGGGAGAGAGGAGATGAGGCTCAGGCACTATGATCAGCCTGCCACAAAGAGCTGTACTGGGACACCACAGACTTGTGGGGAGCTTCACTTCTCTGACATCAGCCCCTACTGTATAGCAGGAGACAGCAATTGATTTGTTTCATAGTTCATCAAAGCCCAGCTTCAGTCCTGAGCATACCCCAGGGTCAGCTGGGGCATCATCCTGCCAGCAGGACCTGCAGCTCCAGCTGCTTTGAAGGACAGTGCAGCTTCCTTAAGGGGACATTTTTCCTACCTCCAGCCTGTGGATGACTTGCAAGCCCTGAAGCCTGAGAGGTGATGAGCCTTGTCATTTTAACTTGGCAGAGCTGCAGATACTGTTCTGAATCACCTCAAAGCTGTACTTTTGTTTTAAACTTGCCTGCATGCATTACCTCCCCAATGGCTGACGGCTCTCACAGGTCACAGAAATCATCTGCCACAGCAGTCGATTTGTGTCTCTAGTGCCTCCAGTGCATCTCGTGCAGCCTGGCAGTGGCTCCCCCACTCACATCTGCTGTTTGCAAGGCAGACAGAGAGCTGATCACAGAGGGAGAGCAATGCCAGGCAGAGGAGTCACGCTTGCCTCCACTTCTGTTACAGCCAAGAAGGATGAGAAATATGCTTCTTCCCCTCGGGCAGCCGGAGAAAAAGGAAACCACAGAGGAGCACAGAGCAGTCCCAGCACAACATCTGTGAATACTGAGCACCGCCTCTAGTGGGCCGGCACACAGCACATGAAGACAACCCTGTGAGGCAACTTTGCATCAGTTGTTCCGTGGTTTGCTTTCACATGAGAGGAATTAAATGCAAGCTGACACAAGTTTACAGCCAACAAAATTATGTTTTCAAAGGCAGAAAAAAATTCCTCACAGAAACAGAGCATCTCATAGATGTGTCCCTTCTCACACAGCTCCTACCTCCTTTAATTGCTCGTTCACAAGTATCTTAATTAGTCCTGAAACCACAGGATTGGTTGTGTTCTTCGGCCTGAATCTGTAGCCAAGGGATGGGGATGCAGCTCTTCATCTATCCTTTCAGTGTCACTGATGCATAAGCACTTCTGTCCTACAGGTGTTTATTTTTGAATGTACCTGTAGCATTGTACCTGTGTTAGAGCAGCTTCTTGTTGCAGTTAAATGAGTGCAGCTCTCAAATTCTTTATTAAATGTAATATGCCTTAGTACAATCAATGGTGGAGAGAAGAAGGGGAGCCTAACTGGGCTCCTGCTTTTGTTTGGGATCTGCTCTCCACAGCACTTTCACACTGTGCCCAAACAATGCCAGGCACCTCTGGAAGTTCTCCAAAGGCAGCCCGTGTCAAAACTGCAATTCAATAAAAGCCAGGGTACACAGCATGCATGTCCCCTTGGTGAATAAATTCACACTGTTTCAGCTTTTCCCAAGTCTAAGCAAAAGTTTAATAATTGCTTCTCCAAAGCTAAGGAAGAGGTGGGCCTGAGAGGAGGTTGAGTAACTATTAAATAGTTACTCTTGAAATGTTGAAAAGGGGTTTGGACAGGCAAACAAAGAGACACAGTGATGCCAAGTGTCTGAAGGAAAACCTTTGGTCCTTAACATCAGTGTTCAGTGCCTGCCATGCTCCCAGGCTGTCTAACACAGGCTTTACATTTCAGCTGGGAGGCTCTTAAAGCAGCCAAGTATTTGCAGATGGATATACCCAAAGCAGTGAAGTCCTGAGCTGCCATGAGCTGAGCTCTTGTGCGAGCTCTGTGGTGCATGGGTAGGTCTGCAGCAGCTGCCATGCAGTTGTGCACGTGGGGCTGACTGCAAAACAGCAGCATGTGCTGGTGCTGCCACTTCTCTTTCCTATACAATGCTTCTGTTTAGTCTGTTAGTCTCTTTCCTGGAGCAATGAGCTTCTCTGCTGCTTCAGAGGGACTGACCTGCTCACATGTAAGACAAATGCTGCAAGCAGCAAACTGGGGGGGCATTTCAGTGCAGCTGCTGAGGCTTTGTCCTCTCTTTTGGATCAGGCCATGCATTTCTGAAAGTATCAAGATGTTATGTTCAGAGCTGCTACCTTTATTCTTTGTGGTTGTAGTCCAAAAACTGTTTTGAGGGCTGGTTTTCTTTCTCTGTTTTCTCCTAAAGAAGCTGCCTACCTACAAATAGTACTCTTCCATTGACTCTCTGAGAAAGAAACTTGGTTTCAGGGAGGGAGTCTAGGTAGATGAGGTGATGTGTTTTGGCTCCAAGACAGGAATTCAGGGTCTCAGCAGCTGGTTGAGTGCCTAAAACCAGGCTGTCACCCACTGATGCATGAGGGAATAGGACTGGGATCCTGCCTGGGAACACATGTATGCCCATCTCCTGCTGTTCCCAAAGTTGCCAAGTATTTAATCCCCTGTGGGCTGGGACTTGAAAAGGTTGTATTTGACCTCCTCTGAATGGGAAATGCTCCTGACAGGGTACAACTGAAGAAAATCAAGTTCAAAGAAAGACAGGAATGTGGCTTGCTAGAGCTGGGATTAGACTGTGTGGATTTATAAAGATGTATTGCACCTTGCTATTTGATCATTACCATGTTGCAATGGGTGGTGAAAAACACCTGGCTATGGTCACCTTTCCCTTCTGCAGCACTGGGGCACCTCCTAGCAGTGTGTTGGGAAGCATTACAGTACATAGGAAAAGAGATCTCAGACTTTTCAGCCAGAATCCATCCCGCTTTAAATGCAAATATTGATGTTTAAACTCGAAATTCCCTTATATTTTGGAAAAGTCCACATTTGAATACTGTGCTTCAAGCCCCTTATGGTGCTGCAATGGTCTGAGTGAGGTTAAACAAACAAACCAAAAAACTAACCCAGCTTTAAAAAAACACTGAGTAGACTTTGTGTGCAGTGGGTGGCTTTGTCTTTTCTGTACAGCCAAATATCACAACTGCAGGTAAAAATATTTATCTCTGTACCATACATGAAGAGACCATGAGGAGTCACAGCATCTCCTTGCTGCTCTCTGCTCAGCAGCACTGGGGAGGCTAAATACCCTCAGTGTGCAGATGCCCCAACTCAGGCCATTGAGACAGAGCCTCCCCTCAGAATATTATCTCCCACCACAAAATTGCATTGTTAACTAATACCAGCTGAGATGTTTCCATAGGGAAGTAAATAAATAAGGGCCTTCCTCCCTTCCCCAGCTTGCTGCAGGGAAACCACCCACGATGTGTTTGAGGAGAAAGAAAAGAAACAAGCCCCCTGATGTGCAAATGCAAAGAAACTGAAAATGATTGATTCCTGCCTGTTGAGGTATGTTGCTAATAAGGGCTTTGTCTGCCAGCTTTAGAAAAGGCAGTGTCTTTAGAGCAAGACCACTTCCTTGTGCCGGAGGGGTTTCAGCAAAGAACAAGGGGGTGAAAACAGAGCAGCCTAGTTGGGGATTAGGGAAGAGCAGGCAGTGCTCCTCTGTGGCAGAGGGTGAGGCAGAGGATGCTGATGTGGCTCAGGCAGGGCTGAGGAGCTGCCAGAGCCGCCTGCTGACACACCCAGGGAGTGCCATGGCCAGGAGGGCAAGGTGAACACCCACGGCTGCCGCAGCTCTGTCTGCTACGTGCAGTCTTGTCCTGGTGTTAATGTGAATTTACAGTCTGAACTGGCTCCAAAGCCCTGTTTAATATTAGCAGCCAGGTCCTGTGGGGCACCACTGTGTGTGGCCCTGGAGAGAAATGCCAGCAGATGGTTCCTACCCCTGAGAGCCGTGCAGCAAAGAGGCAAAACATCCTAGAGGAAGCACAAAAATCCTGTGGATTTCTAATCCTTTGTATTTCTAAGTGGGGAAACTGAGGCACAAAGCAACAGCCACTGCAAAAATGTGAGAAATAAATCCTCTGCCTTCACTGGCAAGGAAATAGGGAGTGCGGCCATATGCAGGGGCAGGCTATGGGGAAGCAGCAGCCTGTACCTGGTCTTAGAATCATAGAATGGTTAAGGTTGGGGAAGACCTATAAGATCATCTGGTCCAACTGTTAACCCAGCACTGCCATGTACACCAGTAAATCCTGTCCCCAAGTGCCACATCCATACATTTTTTAAAATTTCTGGGTATGGTGAGTTAACCATTTCCCTGTTTCAATGCCTGATCACCCTTATAGTGAAGAAACTTTTGCTAGTATCAAATCTAAACCTGCCCTGGTGCAATTGAGGCCAATTGCTCTTGTGCTGTCTCTTGTTACCTGAAAGAAGAGGCCAGCCCCTGCCTGAGTGCAACCTCCATTCAGGCAGTTGTAGAAAGCAATAAGGTCTCCCCTGAGCCTCCTTTTCTCCAGTCTAAACACCCCCAGCTCCCTCAGCTGCTCCTCACAAACTTGTGCTCCAGACCCTTCACCAGCTCCATTGCCCTTTTCTGGACATGCACCAGTACCTCGATGTCTTTCCTATAGTGAGGGGCCCAGAACTGGACACAGGACCTGAGGTGTGTCCTCATCAGTGGGAAGTACAGGGAGACAATCACTGCTGTTACTGTTTGGCTTTTTAATGTCATTGTTCTTTACAGTAAATTATTATCTCAGCCTGTGATCTCTGTTTGCTGTTGCCCACCAGAGGGGAGTAAGGAGAAGCAGCTCATGGTTTTCTTTTTAATGGGAGCACTAACTAGGGTGCACCATTCCTAAACCATGACACATGGGCTTTGTTCTACTCCCCATCTCAGTTTTCCAGCTCAGGGTGGATGGTACTCCAGGGTTTCATGCACCCTGCAGGTAGCTGGGGCCACTCTTGATGCTCACTGCTGGGTCTGGCCAGCATAGCTGCATCAGCCTGGGCATGCAGCACCTGAGAAGTGTTATTGTTTAACCCTCATGCCTCAGTCCTAGACATGGCCTCAGTGGTTTCCCTGAGTCCACTGTGACCTCTTTGCTGGTGATGCTGGAGGTGCTGGGTCCCCACTGCACGCAGGCAGGTGGTGAGGGAGATGAGGGACACTTCATGCTGGAGCTTTGAGAGCCTACCCTGTGTGAGCCACAGGGGACGTTTCCCACATTGCTCCCCACCATCACATTGTTGTTTCCTCATCAGTTTTGCTGGAAAGACCCTGAGAAAGGGGCAAGGCAGAAAGCGTAGCTGAGGACTTATCCTCTCCAATAAAAAAACCCTAGTCCTATGGACTCCTCTAGGGCTGAAAAAACAACTGATATATGCCATCTGCTGATGCACTCTGAAGGATCCTTATTGGGGGCAGGAACAGTAGCAAAGCCCCTCCCAGAAAGAAGAATCAGCTGCCTGCTTGACTGAAAGCAGGGAAGCTAAGTGATGGGTGCTGCTGCTCCTCCTGAGGGAGGTACAGCCAAGAAGAGGTGCTCATAGCACTGGGAGAGCAGGGAGGTGAAAGTGGCAGGATCAGAACAGGGTGGCTGTACTGACACTCTCGGGGTGCTGCTCTGATGGACACCAGCTCCCTCTGCTACAGTGGGACTTGTTCCTTTTCTGAAGTTGCAGTCATTAGTCACCAATCTTGATGGCATCTCATCTCTTATACTGATTTCCTGCCTTAGCTGCTGATCCAGGCTATAATCACTTTGTTTTTTCCCAGGGCCAGGCAAGAAGTAGACTGGAAATTAGTTGAGAGCTGAGGTGAAATGAGGAAGAAGTATGATCCCTCAAGGAAAAGCATTTCTCAGTTAATGAAGTGTGAACCCAAATAGCAGGGAAGGGATGAAGAGCAGCAAGCTACTATACTCTGAAACATAGTGAGGGCCACAGCCATCCTGGTCAGGAGTCACAATGTGGGGCAAAGGAGTAAGCCTGGTGCAGTGAGATCATCAGAGGCATGAGGGTCACATATCTGCCCATTTCTTGTGTTCCTGTGCTCCTGTTAATTTCTTTTCCACTTTAAGAAGAGGTGAGATAGGAGAAAAGATGTCATAGAGACTTTTTTCAGGTGAGAATTGCAATGTCACCGTAGTTAGTTGTAGGTAGCATTGGTGGGCTGAGGGATGAAATTCCAAAGCCACAAATCCCACTGGCAGGCACCTGGAAGAGGTAAGCTGGCAAGCAACTCCTGCCTGGTGTCTGTTGGGTTCAGGGTGTCTTTTGTGGCTCTTCTATCAGAGGTCTGACAGCCACACTCATCACATTCCAGGGCCTAAAAGAAAAATGTGCAACTCATTTTATGGTCAGGAGTAGCCTCTTGATCCAGCACTGCACTCACATATTGTGCATATGCACAATACATATGCATAAAAATGTTGTGCCCCTACTCCTAACAGCAGTAACTGGTCTCTTAGTCTTTTTGGAGATAAAGTAAATCATGAGATTAATTTCCTCTCCTTTTTTTTTTTGGATACCTTGTCAGCAGTAAAGTATATTAAATACATTGTAAGCGAAAGCCCTCATGCTACCTGAGAAAATATATTTATTTAGGGAGACACCATGCCAGCAGGTTTTCAGCATGTCTCTTTATTGCTGGCTGGTTCTTTGTAGGCATAGAGAAAGGTCATGACCATTGGCAAATCACTTGAGCTCCATGGAAAATCTTTTTTCATATAAACAGCATTTTCAGACAGGCAGGATGAACTTGCCATCCTTCTTGAAATGTGGAAGGCTCTGGGTGTTGAGCCTGGGGCATTGCTGGAGCAGCAGCAGGATCCCAGAGCACCACATTCAACCTGGGACTCCCCACTCCGAGCTCCTGTCCAGGCCAGGGCACCCTGGGGCCACCCTGGAAACCTGCTGACCCCTTCAGTGTAAAGACACATCCTGGGGTTTTCCCAGCCTGTGTTAGTGTGAAACCCTCTCAACCACCACCACCAGTGTCAGAGGGAACAGCCTTGGGGAGGGCAGGGTCTAGGGAGCAGGGTGTATCCGGCACTCTTGGAAGCTCTGCTCTGTCAAGCTCTGACCCATAAAAACCAAAGCTCCTCAAACTGGTTCCAAGCTTTGGCAGTGCAGTGGCTCTACTCAGAGCTGGAGTAGAGCGATGTCCCTGATGGGATTCCAAGAGCACATCCCTACGTTTCATCCACTGAGGCACCTCCCTGCTCCCACCTCCTAGCCAGCCTTTGTACTGCTCTGATGGTTTTCACAGCCTTTTTGGGATGTGGGGTTCTGCCTGTGGACTTTGGCCACCCCTGGGGTCAGAGAGCCGTGATGCTGCTCACAGCTTAAAGAGATTATGTCATTCTGAAAGACCAGGGTGAGCATCAGCAAATTATGAGGACCACAAAGGCAAAACGCACGTCTCTGCTAGGTGGGAGTGAAGCAGGGATGAAAGGAGGGTCCTGCCAAGATAAACCTTGCTTCCTGGAGGCCCAAGAGCTGTGTGGTACACCCTGTCACACGGACAGCTGTCAGCTTTCAAGAGGGCAGGAGAGGTATTGGCAACCCTAAAGAACACAGAGTAAACCCTTCTCATGCTTCTCTGTTCTTGATCTCGTGGGAATATTAGCAGAGGGAGAAATAATACATCAGTCAATTGACAGTTCCTACAGAAAAAAAAAAAAAAAAAAAAAAAAAAAGACAAAAAATAGATTTTCCAGTAAAAAGTGCATTTATGTGGCTTCTTCCCCATTTGCAGAGCAGACAAGACAAATATGACCTAGTTTTCACAGGTGCTGGGCACCATTAATCCCACTAGGTTTAGCAGGTGGTGCAGATGCTTGGTTCCTCTTGAAGAGAGAAACCAGGTCATAAATCTCCCTGCCTCTACCAGCGTCATCTTCAAACTTTTAAATTAAAAAAACTCTGACTTCTGTTGTTTCTGGGATCTGAAAATTAATTGTCATTAATGCAGTTTAATACACTTTAATAGTTTAAGGTTCTGTTGCTCAGACCCTTTTGTCCTTCAGGTGAGTGGTACGATCAGAAATCTGGAACAGACTGTATCCCTGCTGCCTTAAGGGAAATTAATCTGTTTTTGAAATTCATTTTGCAAGAGTTTTGAGTCCGGTTGAGCTCTGTGTTGCTGCAGCTCCCCTTTGGTGGCGAGCGGTATTGCTAGTGAGCTGCTGTGTGACTGTATCATATCCACATCACTAGTGCTGCTAAAACAGGTCCTGTCAATAAATGTGCAGAGGGACCAGGGCAAGTGAAATGAGATATATTTTCACTTTGTGAACCTAGATGGAAATTTTCCCAACATTTCACATCCTTAGTCATATCTTTCTATTCCTCTCTTTTTCTTTCCCTGTATGTGTGTGTGTAATCTGCAGCACTTCCTGCATTGCTTTACCCCTTCATCCTTGCCTGTCAACACCTCCCAGACAGAGGACTTTCCCCTGACTTCTTTCCCCCCACAGCTAAGTAACCATGAGTAACCACGCCTGGGCCTCATGCACTGCTCCTTGAGCCGTGTGTGGTCTGTTTGGTATGTAGCCCTCACAGCCTCCTGCATTTGCTCAAAAGCAGCTGGTGAGCAAAGAGCACAACAGCACACACTGGGCTGTGCCTCCCTTTCTTGCCTGCTCTTCTGTGCATCATGGGAGGATTTCTTATTTGCATGTTCTCTACTTCCAGTCACTCCATGTGTGCACAGACACACACACTTAAAAGAAAGACAGTCGTGTTTAATGCCTTTTCTGCATCTTGATCTGAAATTCAGAAAACAAAAATCTCAAGAGTAAATGCTCCCTTGGTATATATTGCAGCTTGTCCAGATACAGCTTTTCTTCCCCAGCTTTTCCCTGTCACTTTGTTCTACCATCTTTTATCACTACTGCACTGCTCTGTGCCCTTGCAAAAGGGCACCCCGTTAAGGATGGAGCTATTATTCATTAATAACTAGTCTTTTTTGACATTGGTAACATCTGCAGCATGGCAGATGACTTTGATATGGAGAAGAAAAAGGAGAATTTCCCCATAATAACCTTTGTAGCCTGCTTCTCTCTCTGGGAAACAGAAAAAAACCTTCAAGGTTTCTTCTTCACAGTCAAGGTTAACACACGAACGTTGAAGGGCCCAGATGAACAGAGGACGCGTTATCATTTTCAGCACCTTGCAGGATCATCTCCAAATATCACACTAAAACACATGGACTCTTGTAGCAATCTGATATGCACAATCACACCCTTCTGCTACTCCCTCTGTAGAAGTGCAGCCCTACCTGTGCTCCCATGGTGAGCATTGCTCAGACCATGGACATTCTGTCCACCAGGCACAGTCTGTCACAGGGAGCCAGGGCAAAAGTGGTACTGGTGCTACACAGCTCTGTTAGCTTTTGTCTGGCATCAAGGCTGTTGAAGAAAAATGCCTAGACTTGAGCAACAGCTTGAGGTGTCATGTATTCATGTAAATTTTCTAAAACACTTACAGGAAAGCAATTAACTTACTCATGATTTATAGGTAACAGTCCATAACTCCCAAGAGAGAATTCTGTCAATTTTGAAAGCTACACATTAGTAAGTTTACATGGGAAGTGTATGAGGGAGGGTTACAAAATATGTTTATCTGTAGTTGCAGGAAACTGGCCTTGGTGGTCCATCAAGTCCCTTCCTTACACTGCTAGTAATCTTCAAGAAACTTACCCTGTAGCCAGTGAATACCCCAGCAGTTTGTGAATGATGAAGCAGAACATTATAGTTGCCCATCTCTGTAGCCAGTGGGTGGGTGGCTCTTCTGGGGCCTTGGCTGTGAGGCTCTGGGTTGTGTTTTCTTGTTAGTCTTTACTGCAAATTAAATAACCATACACACACAAATCATAAAAAATGCTTCTAAAGCAGACTACTTTTTTCCCCTTCATAACTAAAGTGATTGAAAATGAGTAAAATGCAATCCTTGGTTAGGGATACAGCTCAGCTCAAATTAAATCAACCAAGTCATGAATTGGCAGCATATGAAATGAAGTCAACAGCTGATCAAATCATCAAATAAGCATATACAAGATTTGGGTAATGAAGCCACACAACATATGGTGAATTTTATGAAACAATAAGTAATGCTCCTCCTTACTTCAATTACACTTGTCACTTTCCCACACATACTTTCTTTCTCTTTGCCTTCCTCAAAATCTTTGGGGTTTTTCCCTTGGAAGTAGCTGCAGAAGGTAACTCTGTTCATTTTAAGTCAGTAAGCATCACCTGTTGATGGTGGATGTATTTGGGTGAAACCAGCTGAGGAAATACTAAGAGTTTGAAAAAAGAGTGATTGGAGTTGCTTCTTCTTATATGCAATATGACAGTTTTATTAGATAAGCCTATTTCACAAGATGGAGGATCAGAGTTGTTTAGAGAAGCAGGAGAAGAAACCAAGGGAAACTCTCTGTCTCCTCGAGAGTTTGGAGATGGTCCTGACCACAACTGCCTAACACAACTTCTGCCTTGGCCTGGCTGCAACCCCTGAACTGCTCTGGCACACCCAGAGCTGTGTGGGCTGTCCTAGGTGGTGAAGGAGAGAGAGCACAAGTCAAGCTGATACCCACAAAAAACGCAGGAAAAGAGGGCTGAAGCCCTGAAAACATAACTGGCATACATGCTGCCGTTTGACTTGAGGTGTTTGGTGTGGGGATATAATGAGACATCTCATAGTTATTAAGCTAAAGAAAGGAGATGTGTTTCTAAAAGTAAAGAGGAGCTGTGTGAATACATTCATACAGTACATCCTCAGTTAAACTCTTACTGGCCTAACAGCAGCTTGCTATGGTAATACCTACTTCTCCACTGAAAATTATATTAGCTGTCTATATACAATGTTTATTTTCTCATTCAGATGATCAGAACTGCCCTCTGTGTGTGCGAGAGCTCGAGCTCAAGGATTTATCATTTCTCAGGAAATTCAGAAACACGGCATTTTAGATGCTGTATATCCACTGTTGTACTACTTGTGTAGTTTGTAAGCTCTTGCTGTCACAATGAAGAACAGTCTTGCAGAGGCCCCTCAGCAGTCCTAGTGCCACAGAGGTTTCTTACTCCTTCCAATTTGCATGTCCTATTTGCTCAACGTGACATATTTATTACTAGCTTCAGTCTCGGATGGTCGACCTACCTTACAGACTGTGCAGTGCAAAGCAGGAGAGAAATCTTAATGGAGGCAAGTCAGATGGCACAAGATATTCCTCCAGGCTGTTTCTGGGCTGAGGGAGAGACATTGAATGCAATTTTGTTTCCTGTGCAGATAGGCTGGGGCCCCACCTGCCAGTATTGCTTGCTGAAGAGGTGGGCTGACAGCACTTTACCAAAAGAGGCTGCTGTTATTTACACTAGGAGAGAATTACTCAGATTCTGAGACTTCGTTGGCTACAAGTGCTTCATTCAGGGGCAGGATAAAGGAATGAAATTTAGATGAGAAGACAACTCCTGGAAACTTTGTGGGAAAGTAGCATTGCTACATTGAGTTAGACCAGGATTGGCATCAATCCTGGCTCTTGGTGCTACTTCACAACGCTGTCGGTGGCTCAGGGCTCTGGATTGCTTGTGGTGAGCATATGTTAATAGGCAGAGAGGATTTCACTCCTGCGTTTGCTGTTAATTAGCTGTAGTGGTGCTTCAGTGATGCAGAGAAGCCAGGACTGCGTGGCAGCAGAGTCTTCAGCCTGTAGGCACATCCCACGGCAATTGCCACCTACTTCGAGGCTGCTCCCTCCCAGGCTGCTAATGCTGTCCACTGAGGTGACCCTGGCAGCTCTCTCCACTGTCCGAGGAATTCAACATAACTAACACAGAGCTGCAGCTTGCTTCCTAGTTGCAGAATTAAGAATTTTCTTTCAAGAAAATTCTCTTTTCTGTTGTATGATTCAAAGGATTTTATTTCTTTCCAATAGATACAAGATTCCTCAATGTGTATATTGACAGTTATTTGGTATACCAGGGAGGTGGAGCTTCGGGATAGAAAGGGAAGCATCTTCCCAAGAAAGTCTGCAGCAGCAGTATAATGGAGAACATTTTGCTGTTTTATACTTCACTTGGGAAACCATTGCCCTCATGACAAAGAGTCACTGTAGAACTCAACTCTGGCTGTGAGGAAGACCCACTGTGGTGTCTTCCCTGTGCAGGCGCTGCTGCTGTCCCTGTGGTGGGGGAAGAAAAGAGCTGAGGCATCAGAGCCTGCCAGTGTTTTACTTGAGTAAAATCATCTTTCTGATTTTCCTGCAGCCTTCCTGTGTGACCCTGGCAGTTTACTTGGCCCCTAAATGCTACCTAGTTATCAACAGGTAAGGCTCTGATGTGATGTGAGCAGCACAGCAGCAGGTGAATGCCTGTGAGACCAAGGAATTCTTTCATCATAAAGAGGGCTTTCCTTCTGTTCTGCAGAAAATCATCTAGAAGATGTCTCAGAAGAAAATTCGGTTTCCATTAAACACTTGGGAGAAACTATTGCAGTTTTGGAGTCTGCTAGGATCTGGTCAGGGTCTGAGTTCTTACACTGATGAAAAGTAGCTCAGGAAAAAGCAAAACATCTTTCTTCTCTGTCAGCCCAGCACAAACTGTTTTTTGTCTCTCCGCCTCTGCTCTTTCCCTGCTGCACAGGTTTCCTGTTCTTGAGCTGCAAAGGAAAAACAAGTTTTGTTTTCTTCTTGCTTTAATTGTGCTTTCTGAGTGTTTGTGTATAGCCGAAGGGCAACATACACCTGCTTGTACAAACTTCAAATAGACCCATTTGCTCTCATTGTTTAGGCAAGAGATTCGAGGGATGTCAAATGTGGGCATCTGTTTCTCAAAGGAAATAGTGGTGTCAGCTTGTCATAATTCACTCCTGCTCCTGCATCCTGTGTAGTGAAGCAGCAACCCACGCACAGCTGGAATCCTTGCCAACAAAAGAGCAGCAGCAGGTAGGTGAAATCCACACAGTGCCTCATTTGGGTCCTTGAGCTTGGACTCTTAACAGGATTCCGGTGTTCTGTGACCTTTTGCTAGGTTGCCAGACAGAGGTGAATTTTTCTTTTTGTGAAAGCAAACAAAAAAAATCACCTGACTTCAATGGATTCACTGTCAAAATGCTTTCCATGTGTGCAGTATTCTGTTTATTTGCTTTTGTCTTCTTTTCCCAAGGGGTTAATTAGGACAACCTATCCTTCTTGGGCTATATTTTTACTGTAGAGAGACTGAAAACACAGATTTGTTTTTATCTATGACAATGTAGTCATATGTCCTGAACTGCCGCTGGCAGAGCCAGAAGCAGCTTAGGAGAGCAGCCAATATATCTCCCTCCTGATGCAAAGTTCCTCCTTGAAGGGCAGTCCTTGTGTTTTAATCAATATGATTTATAGAAACTTCGATTACGTCCCTTGCTACTGCCTGTTTCTCTGTTATTTACAAATCCTAGAGTTATCTGGAAATCCTGAAGATTTTGACAGTATTTATAATTTTGGCAGTCCAATGGAGTCTGATTCTAGTTGCAATTAATGCATATTAAGACTCATACATTCAGATTTGTTTCATCGTTTTGCTTTTAAATGCTGGAAAGGCTGTGCTGCTCTGCCACAACATGTCTGTTGGTAAATGAAGGATTATATTCTTTGAGTTTTATCTCATACCATGAAGTTCAATATTTCCTGATTCTGTAGAAATCCATACATTATCTTGCAGCTTATAGAGATGCTGGTGAGCATCTAAATATCCCTGCCTCAAGGCCCTGGTTAGTGCAAGGGCTTGTGCAATCTGTTGTATTCACTTAGAGCCTTTCTCTTTAAAGAAACAAAACTGAAAACAGCAAAAACAAGAAGCAAGGATAAAAAATCTCCAGAAGGGCTGGCGGATCACAGAGAGGTAGAGGAGGATGAGCTACAGCTGTAGTCTAGACCAGAAAACTCAGTGGGTTTTGGCTCGAGTGCTATATGTAGGGCAAACTGTTTGGCCTCTGCTCCAGTAAGGAAAGGATTTTTGGCTGTCCTCATTTGCAGCACAAGTACTGATTTTGTTGCAGCAAACCCAAATTATAAGGACAGTTAAGGTGATGCCAAATGGAAGACTATGGAAGAAACCAGAACCATTCCCACTGTCAGCCAGCTCAGGCTCTGGAGATCATCCAGTGGGATGCCATGAGTGTCAGGCTGTTACAGTCCTACTAGCCAATGGCCTCTTCCTTGCTGGGTCAAGAGATACTTTTTATGTCAAGAGAAGGGGCTGTATTAGGACTACACATGGAAATGTTTCTTTAAAAAGGGCAAAGGCAGGCTGCCGTCAAAGGGAGCCCATTCCATACTGAAATCTTAAAAAGACCCATCAGAAAGACAATGTCAGTGTAAGGATTTCTGCAGTTCTATATCCAGCCTATAAAGACCATAGGCCCTACTTTCTGGCTCAGTCAGCAACATGGAAGATAAGGGTGTTATATCTCCATTGAAAAGATTAATGTCAAGCATGAGGATTAGTTCTCTACAGCGCAAGAGATTAAGTTTGGATTTTGCAAGCTTTCCCATTATCAGCTTTCTCCCCAGACAGTCCCCACAGGCCTGTACCACCCTCCCTGGACAACAATGAATCTTGGGGAGTCTCTCTCATTCAGCTGTATTCCCTTTTTGCTCCAACTCCACATTTAAGAAAACATTGCACTGAAACTCTCCTTCACTATACAGATTTACTGGGCCTCTCCCACACCCCATCAAGGATAAAGCCTATGTCCTGAATTAGAAAGTGGAAAGGAGCAAGTTTTCTCCTGCCAGGTGGAGGGCTAAGGCCACAAGTCCTATTGTCAATCCAACTGTGCCAGTCAGAGGTGGTACCTCCTCCTCTGGCTATAGCCACCACTGTTCATCAACTCACCTGGCAAACTGGTTTGTGTGAGCACTCCTGGTCCTGTTCCAGGCAAAACCAACCAGAATAACTCACAGCAACCTCTTACATTTTTTAAATTAATCCAGGTCATTTTGCCTAAAATGCATTGAGGGGTGCTCTGACTGGGAAGTCAGGGCAGAAATCAACTTCTCACCCTCTCTGAACCAATTGAAGGAAATGCTTCTCCTGTATCTGCACTACCAAGAGCCAGGAGCAAGACACAGGTGTATGCCAGATGGAGAGCTGAGGAGATGTGACAGGGAAGGATGTGCTGACAGCCTCAAAATGTAAAGTGCCTATGGCCTGACTTCACCCAGGAGCACATGCTTCAGCAGTTGCAGCTGTTTCAGATAAGCCTGGGTTCAGGAGGTTCCTGGATTCTTCTGCTGTTAAGATGATTTCTAGCAGTGCTTTTTGCCTCACTGGTTAAATAGACCCCACTTAAGGCAAGGCTGGGTGCAGACCTGCCCCTTGCTGGGCAGGGTGCAGGGTGCAAAGCCCACGGTGCTGTTATCTCCTATCATTTCAGCATCGCTCTTAGCTTGGCTCTGTTCTTCGTTCTGGGTCTGTGTTCCACTGGCTGAGGAAAGCACATAGAGAATACCTCTTCCTGTTTGTGTTAAGTACTTTATCTTCTTGAGGCAGAGACCCTGAACAGGAGGAGCTCTACCTGTTGGCAAAGGTGCACTCGAAGGAAAATCAGGGCTTAGTTCATGAATCTTTGAGTTGCTTTGATTGCGTAGTAAGGCTTCATATCATAATAGGATCAAATAGGCTTTACAGACAGTAAAACCAGAGTCATGGAAGAGAAACAGATGCCTAGCTTTCCACAGGAACACATGCCAAGGCAGAGAACATGAATCCCAGTGTAGAAAAGGTCAGGCTCCCAAAATAATAAACCAATTTAATTATCTTTTCATTAATTATGTATTTCTGTGCAAACTTGGGAACAGTTTTACTCTGCCTTAAATTAACATCTTGGCAAAGGAAAAGTACTTCATGGTGTTAGGTGGGTGGCCAGCTTTGATTCAGTGCCTCTCTCTTTCATCTGCCTAAGAAAGAGCAAGGGAAGAGCAGAGCAGCTGTTCCAACTGCCATCAGGAGGCACCACCATTCCAGGACCCTACTGCCCACGCTTGCCCTCTTCATCAAAATCCTCTGACTTATCCTCTAAAAACTGAAGGAAGAGAAAGGAGGAGACTTTGTATCTTTATTTATCACACTGGCTTTAGAACACAGTATTTTTTAAATCTTTGAATTTATTACATTGTTATTTCCCACAGCAACTCTACATCAAGACCCAGCATTTAGGCTGATGCCAGGCAGCCAGGGACATTAGCATGACTGACCTGTGTCTCCTTTCAAATTACATCACTCTCTATGCATACTTAGTCTGCAGGACCCCACAGATCTGTAACATGACCTGGAGCTGCACTGACAGCATACAGTTTATGCTCTGTCCCCACTGAGCTGATGATGTAGCAATGAAATGTGACAGCTAAGAAAAATGCATCCCAAATTGAATAATCAAGGAGGTGTCAAAGGAAAGGTTCTGCTTTATTATGACCTATAAAATAGTAGGAAAAGGCCCCATGCATTTTTCTCCATTTTTAATAGATTGCCTAATGGGTTGTGCTGAGATAAATACATATATATACATATACATATGTGTATAATGATAGTTTAAAAGTTATTGTGTCCATACAAACGGTCCCTCACAATATAAAAAAAGAGTAATAGATTATGTATGAAAATGCAAATACTTTTATATCTTTCTTGTCAGTTTTTATTTTGCATCTTTTGGAAGCTTCATTTAATCTCTAGCAATAACTAATTTCCCCAGGGTTCTTAGCCTTGTCCTTCCTGCCTCTAATACCAGGTTGGCAACTCAGTCACAAATAGTTAAAAGCAGTATCATGGGGTGAATATAATAATGACCAGTAACTGGGCAACTGCCTGCTTAATCTGATTACTGGCCTGTGACGCACTGTAGCCCGTTAACCTTGTTTTGACCAGCTTCCCGACACTTGTGGCACAAATGAAGTGTGACATGATTAAATGAGACTGATCAGTTTTGCTCACCATGACAATACCCGGCATTGCCGCGCTGAGGATTTACAAAGCACTGAAAGCTTTGAAGTCCCATGATTTAGCTGTTATGATTGCTCTCCTCTGGCTGGAGGGATGGCTGTCCTCTCCAAACACATGTAGTTCAGTGAGGACACAGCCACTTTTCCATGGTGGTTCCCTGTAGATCTCTGCAGGGCCCAGCTCATGTCCCAGAACCACATCTGCAGAGCAGAGGTGGGTTTGGTATATACCTGATGCAACAAGCAAATGATGAATTTAGCAGATGAGAGAAAAGTGGGATAGTGCAATGGGAGAGAGGCAAAAAGCAAACACAGCTCCAGGAATATATTTGGTATTCACAATATATTTTAATATGTTTTTGGGGTGGTTTTTGGCCAGACAGTTTAAAACTGAAAATATTAATCATGTAATAATCCAGGTACTCTGTATTAGGTTGTTTTCTAATGGCTTGAGCTGCATTTAGTGGGTAGGCATTTTGCTCCAAAAGGATTGTTTCTTTTACTTGAAGCTTTACATATTTTAAGAGCAAAACAACTTTTACAGTTGTCCTGATCCTCTGCATAATGTTTTGGACTGTCTCCCCTGGGCAGGACAGTGCTTTTGCTGAAGAGTACACTGGGTTGTCTGCTGTTGGTGCTGTTGATGTAGTGTTCTGGGCAGCTACAGATGCTACATGTCCAGTAAGTTAATGTGCTGATGTGCCCTTCACATAGTAAAAAAAAATTAAAATCTCAGCTAACCTTGCAAGCTCTCTTGTTTACTGGAAAAGGCCGAAAGGGAAAAAGGAAGGAGATACAAAAAGGAGCATTAAGTTGAAAAGGAAATAATCACCAGGGATGAGATATGAAATCAAGGAAAGTCTTTTCCTCCCTGCCATGGCCATTTATTTTCACTAATCCATGTGCATGCGGGTACAGGACATCATGGGAGATGACTAAACACACATGGGAGAGTTTGATGCTGGCAGGCCAGGGGAAATGCCATCTGGGGAGACAGTAACTCATTCTTCAACTCTGGTAATTTTGTGAAAGATTTCAGGGCCAAACACTCATATGTTCAGGAATGTCAGCAAACTGAATGGTTTTGAATGAAGATAAACAAGGCATGTAAGCTGAGTCAGAGACTACTGTCAACTTATCACTTGTCTGACCTTAACTGCTCTCTAATTACACTGTCTAGGTCCCAGGTGCTTTAGATAAATGCCTATAATAATATAATGCCTGTTAGAGGAGGACTGGCAGTGATTTGTATGTAGTCACATCAGGTGGGGAAGGGGACTACGGGCAGGCATTAAATCCTCTGAGACAAAGTGCAGGCAGGTCTGATGCCTGCTGCCAGCTTCTCTTCCCTGACCACTGCCCACAGTGACACTGCCACAGGGCCCAGCAGGACTTGGGGGAGGGCACCCCAGCCCTTGCTTTCCCTCCTTGCATCCTTCCCCTCTCCCAGCAAATGCTGCCTCAGAAGATAAAGCCTCAGATGGCCCAGGCATGGACAGGGGCACTTCATTGCTCCCATGACACGTTATTAGTGGGCTGTGGTAGTGCAGGGAGCAGGCAGCGGGCCACGAGGTTGTTTGGCTTGGCAGCAGCCACCCAACATTATGGCACTCTTAATGTATAAGCACAAGACAGAATCCAGCTGATGTGTCCAGGCTGCTATGCACTGCCAACCACAGCATGGATGGGGTGGCCTGGGAGACTAGGATGGAGCCTCTAAACTGTGAAATCCAGTCCAATCTGATGGTCCCCTGGTGGGGCATGAAGCCCTGGCAAGCTAACACCAGGCACCAGTCTAAGTTTCTCTTCTGGAAATGCTATAGGGAAAGAAGCCCTGACAGGTACTTTGCTCAGGCTAGAAAAACTAGAACCTGGCTGTTTCCCAGAGCCTCTGCCCCATATTCCTTCCATAGGGAATGGCTGGTCTCTGCCATGCTGGTAGGCTTTGGCCAGCTGAGACCTCATGCTGAACACTGCCTGAGTGCAGCAGCTGCCTGCCTCCCCAAAAACAGGGACGTTGTCTCATCACATAAGGCAAGTAGCCAGGTGGTGCATCACACTTGAAAGAACATTGTTACAGCAGCCTTGAACAGAGGTCACAGTCACAGGTGGTGTCTTCTTTGGGCTGAGTGCAGGGGCAGCTCCCTGGGAAACTTTTCCTCACAGGTAAAGAGTAGCAGGGAAACAACTGTCATGAACTGCTGTTGGCTTCCAAAAGGGAACATGGATGGAATAGGATATCTTCTTGGTCAGCTCAAACAACTCACGCTGGAAATGGATACCAGCACATCAGAACTCCACTAAGGCAAAGACCTTCCGGGCTACTTTTACAATGTGTATTTTTCCATTCCTGGTGTAAGTCCCCATTCTCTCTTCTGAATGCAGATTGAGTTCAAAGATTCATTGTCTATTTTTAATACTCCCTCTATTTTTTTTCCCCCAGGTATCTGCTCCTGCATTTCTCTGATATTTCCCATAGGGATAGTCCTCAGTGATTCCATACAATGACCCTCATGAAGACACACTGTTAAGTAGGAATCACAGATGACATGAAGAATTCCCCAATATCACTGCCAAAAGGGAGCTGGAGGAGGTAAGAGTTAAGGGCAAGAAGTTTTTTCCAGTCCTACCTGCTGCAAGAAAGAATATTTTAAATGTCATTTTGCAATCTTTTGAGAGTATCTCTTTCCTGAGAGGATTTCTTGGAAATCTTTGTCTTTGGTAAGTCTTTGCATTCCATTTAGGACATACATCTCCGACATGGATAATCTGGGAATTCTATCTCCTGCTTCAGAACAATAGGGCAGATTCTAAACTTTGGTATAACTATTTATCTTCTATTTGGTACAGGATTGATGCAAAATCTGTAATAATATGCCTGACAGAAGTTGTCTTGACCTGGAGGTGTTAGATTGCCTGATGGTAATAGCTGTTTCTTAGCATTGCTGTTGCCTGGCTTCCTGTTTACTTACCATTTGCTTTCAAGTATCTTAACAGACCTGATGTGGTATCAATTCATTAACTCCTTCCTCCTCTGCACAGAAGAGAAAAAAATTGTGTCCTCCTGCCTTAAATGAAGACAGGAAATCCTGATTAATTTTTCTTTACTTATCCATTTTCTATGTTGTACAATCTTAGTATACTGTACAGAACAACAACTTATACTCAAATATATTTCCAAGCTGATTTTTTTTTTTTTTTTTTTTTTTTTTTTTAGTTCATGCAGAAATTTAGAGTATGGACAGCTATCTTTTAAATTACACCTCTCAGCTTGTTTCAGACCAGCTTAATCTGACTTGCCAAATCTCAATGTGAGTCACAGTTTAGCCATTAAAAAGGTCAAACTTGGAAATAATTGATTGACTCAAAAATAAAATTTTGAAAAGAGTGTTAATAAAGATAAATCCTGTTTTCATGCCACTCCAGCTAGTTCAGACACCAGCATTTCAAACAGCTCTGCTCGGCCCTGACTTCTGCTAATGTCTGCAAGCTCAGGGAAGCACTCGCTGTGTATATCACTTAATTTTTACAAGCTAACCCAAAGGAATGCCTATACAGTGCTCTAGTCAATATTGAAAGGCTTCTAACAATACACTGAATAAAAACTCAGCTGCTACCAAATAAACTGATCACCCCTCTGGCCATCAAAGTGCAGGACAAGCTCATGCTAAGGATTTGTGCAACATCTCAAGCAAAACTGTAAGTGTAACACAAAGAATAATGAAGCTATTTCATGGGCAATAGCACCAGCTTCTAAAAAATGAACCACTTTGACTTCGGGTCATTTTATTTTCAGATCCAGATTTGCACTGGTTTCATAAGAAATTTAAAACCAGTGAAAACTTCATTTTGTTTTCAGTTTAAGTCTGATGCACACCTATGAGACAACTGGGCCAGCAAAGCTGATTCAGATTCACCTGTGTCCAAGCAAGGAGGTTCACAGATATGTGAATGTGTGCTGCTGAGTGGGGAAATCCAAACCTTCTCACCTGCAGTTTCTTTCCTTTCTGCACAACCCCTGTTGTTATGCAGCTGCATGTGGAGAAACAGGGATCACTCCTGTGTTCTGCTACATCTTATCCTACACCTCCTGTTAGACTGGTATCTTTCCTCCAGCCTTTTGTGCTGAGGTTTGATGGTAAGCCTGTATGATAGAAGCAGCTTCCCTGATAGTGATTCTGTCGTGTTTCCCTATTTCCATGAAGTCTGTTCATTGTCTCTTGAAGTCAGCTGGGTAGTCCTTTACTGGATATCTGCCATGCCCCTGTGTAACATGAGCTTCATGTTCCCACATGTGGATGTGTGGCTTTGCACAATGCTCTGTTAATTCTGACTGGAGTATAAGAAAAGATGGCTTCTCTCCTCATCAGCAAGGCTGGAAAGAACATTTCATAAATATCCTTTACTGTATCTCAAACCTATTCTTTTTGTTGGACAGAGAAAGAGAAGAGAGGGTTTTTTGCTGGGGTAAGTCCTGTTGGCCAATGCTGTGCCAGTGGGAATTGCTGGCTGGAGAGTTTCAGGTGAGACTGGAGTTTCTAGGGCTCAAATTCCCATTCTGGTTTGTGGCAAAGTAATTCACTTTGTTCTTGGCCCTGCTGACATTGCAAGCAGCTTCTGGACCTGAAAAGTCTTTTGTGCTTCTGGCAGGTGAAACAAATACCAATGAATGCATAAGAGAGGTCACTTTGGATTTCCATACAGACAAGTTTTCTTTTTTATTTTTTTCTTTCTTTAATGAGATTTCAGGACAGAGTGAGGGAAAGTGGGTGATAGAACATTATGATGGAGCTTGTAATTGCTTATACAGTTTTCTAATCTACCTGTATTAACAAGAGTGTGATGGAAGAGAGGCAAGGGGCTGACTGCTCTCTGTAGAGTTGTGGGGAAGGGCAGGGATGCATGCAGGGATAGAGAAAGGCCCTTCTGACATTGCATGCATAATCTAATCTAGGCCATAATAATTTCCTACTGGCTCAGCATCAGTCACATCGTTAGCCTAATGCTGAAATTAGATCTTGTCTGTCACTGACATTTGTTTTCCTATCTGGACCATCTCTGTACTGCAGTACTTCCTGGCTCAATTCATGTGGGACCAACAATCCCAGTTATGTCGATCCAGACATAGCAGAAAGCTTTTACTGAGCATTCCCTGCAGACAAGGGAAACCATCAAAGTGAGTGTTTCAATATGCCATTGCTCTCTTGTGTAAAATAAGAGCAACTCCCCATTACAACTTGGGGTCTTATTCCCATCCAACACCCTGCGCTGGTCACAAACAAACAGTCAGTAATAAAAATATCACAGAATCATACCCCGTATTGTCCTGGGTTTGGCTGGGATAATTTTCTTCAGAGTAGCTGGCATGAGGCTATGTTTGTATTTGTGGTGGAAACAGTGTTGACAACACAGGGATGTTTTCCTTGCTGATGAGCAGTGTTTACAGGGAGCCCTTCTCTGCTCCTCACGCACCCCACCAGTGAGGGGTCTGGCAGGGCACAAGGAGCCTTGAGGGGACACATCTGGAACAGCTGAACACAGCTGACCACAGGGATGTTCCAGACCACAGCACCTCAGTGCTGACCTCACTGGGGTTCCAGACCTCAGCATATAAAGCTGGGGAAGTAGAAGGAAGGGGGTACCTTCAGAGGGATGGTGTTTGTCTTCCCTAGTTTCTGTTATGCATGACAGAGCCCTGCCTTCCTGGAGATAGCTGAACACCTGCCCATGGAAAGTAGTGAATTCCTTGCTTTGCTTTGCTCGTGTGCATGGCTTTTGCCTTACATATAAGAACTTTATCTCAACACACAAATTTTCTCACTTTTATCCTTCTGACTCTCCCCTATCCCACCAAGTGAGAGTGAGTGAGTGGGTGAGTGAGTGAGTGAGTGAGTGAGTGAGTGAATGAGTGAGTGAGTGAGTGAGTGAGTGGCTGCGTGGGGCTGAGTTGCTGGCTGAGGTTAAACCACAACACATGTCTAAATCCATACCATACCTGTGTCTATACTGTGAGCAGTCAAGCTGAGATGACTGAGCTGGTGGGACACATCCATTCAGCTGTTGCTCCTCTTCCACTGAAAGTTCCTCTCTAGGAAATAGAGATGCAGTATTTCTGGCCCCTGCATCAGACCTTGGGTCACACAAGTTTATGCTGTGATCTTATATATTAAACAGGATTTAGGGCTGCTAGAACCACCATGCTGAGAATGCTGCATATACTGAAGTTTTCCTTTTTCCCAAAAAGGGAATGCACCCAAAATTATATTTCATTAAGGGGTTCTTGCAATAACCGATGAGTTTTTCATCCTTCAGAAAATTAGAGAAACCTGGACAATTTCCTGTGTGGGTCATAAATTTCTGCTGAGCCTCCTGTTCGTCCCAGGGTGCAAACTTCGTGCTGTACTCACAATGACTGTACCTCAGGGGTGGGAGAAGGGATCTGAGCCCCAGTTTAAGCAGCCCCTCTTGTCCCAGGAGGGCTGCAGCTCACAGAGTGTTGGCTCTGCATCTATATAAGCTCCAGGCATTTCCAGTGCAGTTGTTTCCACTGGAGCCAGACATTGTGGGCTTTTTTTCACATTTAATTGAGAGAACTAAGCATTTCTGGGGATTTAGCTCATCCTGAAGGGGGCATTTAAAAAGCCAGATGAACCCTAGAAGTGCTTAAGACGACTTTATCTGTGATCAGCTTGAGGAACATTAGCCACTGAAAAGACTAAATTTTGGACAAATTCGAAATTCCAGATGATGATTTAAAAATAAAACATTTTAAACACACATTAAAAAAAAAAATTCAATTTACCTTTGTTAACTAACACAAAATTATTTAATTCACAGTTTTTCAAATACCAGCCAGGTTTCCAGTTAGGAACTGCAAACACCATGTAGGTTATCTTCTTCTGACATCTTGTTGCCTTGTATCTCAGGAGAGCTTTGAAGAGATAAGATGCATTCCTTCCTTCACCTCTTACCTAATCACAAGTAATTTTGTGGTCAAGACCATTTTAAAAGAGTCTGATTTAGAACCTCAGGGTTCAATTCCAAAAGAATTAATTTAAGATCTGGCACTCAGAAAATTCAGTTTTAGCTTAGGGCTTATTTTCCTATGAAGTTTTTAGGATGCTGGCTACTCCACTGCCTCCCACCTTGTGTTTTTAATTACTTGCCTGCTTCTGGTTACATTTCCTCTACTCTGTATACAAAAGCATCAGTGCAAGATAGCACCAAATATTTTGTGAAAATATTTAGAAAGAAATCCCACATATGCACTTATAAGGCAGCTTTCATTATGTGATTTTTTTTTTTTTTTTGACATGTAGCATAAGACAGGCACTACTTCTAAAATAGACATTAAAGCAGAGGCAGGAGTTAAACTTTCAGACCTTCAGGTGACATAGACACCATGGGAGGTGTAACATTTTACATTAGCAGGGGATTTACATGCATAATGTAGTTTTAGGTCATTTTGCTGCAAATTACAGCAAATTTTCATTATATAGACAAATCAATTTGACTTTTATTATTAATTTGTTAGATTCTCTTTAAGGGACAGCTGGAGCTAAACTGCTAGGGGATATGTATTGATCCAGGCATTCAGTTATTGATTAGCTATTTTACTGTCAAATAATCCCTCCTGTTTACTTGTCTTCATCTATTTTAGATTCTGGAAACAGCCTGGAAATTTCACACACTGCCCATTACCTCAGTGGAAAGTATTGATATACTGATTGTCCAAGAGGTCATTGGAAGACTTGGTAACAGCATAATCATCTTGCTGTTCTACATGCTATTATTACTTCTTTCGAAATCATTGGCTAAAAATATTGACATTTTAGGTAATGAATAAAACTCACATTTTGAATTAAACCCACCCATTTCTCCCTTAAATGCAATAGATGTTTAATGAGTCCCTCCAGAAAATACAAGTACTCAGACGATGAAGTATAATACAACTGTGATGTGAGTGGGTGAGAGGTGGGGAGTGAGGAGCTTGTAAACAAGAACTATGTCTGGCCTTGTACAGCTGGAGAACTGTAACTATAGAACTTCCTAATTCATCTCCACATTTATAAATAGGTGTCTTGGTTTGACCACAGACAGCAGCCAAGCCCCACACAGCCACTCTCCACTCCCTCCAGTGGGATGGGAGAAAGAATCAGAAGAGTAAATGTGGGAAAACTCATGGGTTGAGACAAAGACAGCCCAATAGGGAAAGCAAAAGCCATGCTCATGAGCAAAGCAAAACAAGGATTTTATCCATCACTTCCCAAGAGCAGGCAGGAGTTCAGCCAGAAGAGCAGGGCCCCCTCACATGTAACAGTGACTTGAGAAGACAAATGCCATCACTCTAACTGTCCCCCTTCCATCCAGCTTTTTATGCTCAGCATGATGTCATATGGTCTGGGCTACCCTGTGTCAGCTGGGGTCAGCTGTTCCAGCTGAGCAACCTCAGCCTACTTGCTGGTGGGGTGATACAATAAGCAGAAAGGACCTTGACACTGTGCAAGCACTTCTCAGCAATAACAAAAACATCTCTCTATTATCAATGTTTTCAGCACAAATCCCAGACATAGACCCATGTTAGCACTGTGAAGAAAATCACTTCCTCCTCATCCAAAACTACACAACAGATAAAATAGAAAGGATGCAATATTTTGGAAAGTGTTTTTCTTTTGCAATTGATTCTGCTAGTGTAGCCCCCTGTCACTCCACAGAATAGGATTAAAAGATGAAACAGGTATCATAACTTTCCACCAGCATTTCTGATTTTGAACACTGTCCTTTGTATCAGAGTAGCTGGAACTGGGAATTAACTTGGCTTGAGCAAGCGATGTGGAATAGTAGAGACGGACTGGTGCTGGCAAATATGGGGAGGTGTGTGTGGGGCAGCGGCTGGAAGAGGGCAAACTGCTCTGAAAGTGACCCAACTGAAATTTAACATAGCTCAGAGTGAAATAAGGATGAGGAAAAACAGCTGTGTGCCACAGCTGAGTGATAAAAATTAGGGGTGAGATCCTGCACCTTTTGTGATATCAGGGAACACAGAGACATCACCCAGTAATACTCCCAAATTGCTATCACAGAGTCGTGAGCTAAGCCCCTTGCCCTGCTGTCAGGAAATGCTGCTGCGGCCAAGGCATTCAACCTCCTACCATGGCTTTGGCAGCGTGGGACAGCTCAAGGCCAAAAGCATTGCACTATCAGTCCTACTTGCCCAGGTTATGGACAAATTGACCTCACACGACTTTTCATCTTTGGTTTCTGAGTCCCAAACAGGGAGTGCTGTTAGAGCTGCAGCTCAGGCCAAACAGCAGCTGTGCAGCAGAGGGCCCTTTGCAGACTGGGCAAAGAAGGAAATGAAAATGAATAGGCCAAAGCTTTGGGACCTCCCCTTTTCATAGCACTAGAGCAGAAAAGAGAGCTACGAGTCTCTAACTTGCTGATCCCATAGCCTGGCAGGAGAGGAGGAAGAGGGTTCACACTTAAGATAGCCTCATGCATACTAGCAGAATATCTCAGATTTGGTCCATCATAACATCTTCTTTCTGGAGGCTCATTAAACCCCTTTAGGGCACACAAAGTATGGAGTAGCTCACATCTCTAGAGACCAGTCCTAGAATTAACCATTTGCATGCCTGAGGAAGCTGTGAGAGTGTGCTCCTGGGAGCACAGAGGCAGGCCAAGGAGGCTGGGTGGATCCCTGAATCCAAGCCTGGCACTGCTGGAGCTCAAGGGAAGATGCATGAGTGTACCCAGGTGCTTCCTGTCTCTGCAGGCTCTGGAGCCCATGGTATGCAGGGGGCAGGAGAGGCTTCTCTCACTCACTCTTTGAGCTCCATCCTAATTCAATTTGCTTTCTTTGAGAAGGCTGCCAATGTAACTGCACATGTCTGAGAACTGTCCCTTGCTTTTGATTTGATCCTTATGTTTTAAACTGGCATAGTGATGAGGACCATATCCATGCACACAGTTCATGTCCTTCACATGTCAAGATGAGAGAAGCAAATCAGAGAATTTCATTTCAGAGAATGCAAATACCTGGAATGACTCCTCCTTTAAAAACTTACCTCCAACTCTGTTTTGCAGAGAGAATATTGCTTCAACTGCCAGGAGAACTAGAGATCAGGACATTACAAAGTCCTAATGAAGATGAATTCTAATGGATAGATGGATATAGGCTGATATGCTAATATACCTGTTTAACTTGATAGATGTTAATGCTGATGACAAGTTCATAAACATATTTGGACCTACATTTATCATTTTGCTGCAGTGTGTTAAAAATTTGATTATTATTGTATTGAATCCTTCAAAAAGCTGTTGCTAATCACAGCTTCAAACTCCCAGACTTGCTAAGTGTCAGTTCTGACATATACAAAATATTGCAATATATTATTACAAATTTTTATCCTTAATTACAACAGTCCTAACTTTTCATCATTATCAATCCTGTCACTGGGCATGACACATATAAATTACTAATATTAATTTTGTTCAGAGTCCTATTTACAATTGAAGTCAGCAAATTTAGATTGCACCTAGAGACATTGTATTTTGCTCTTTTGCCTCAAACTAACATCAACTCCCTAAAAAATCAACTTCTACCTTATAAGAATGATTGTGAAATTAAATATGTGTTGTATACTGAGCTGATTAGGAATGATAAATGAAAATTTGAGCTTCAGCTTACAACATGCTGAGCAGTGGTACTTCCTAGAGAGGTCAGGTTCTCTTGGGGATACAGATCCCCTGCAATGCACTTAGGAATAATAATTTGTCCCCCTTGATAAGAGCTGGAGGGTTTGCCAATGTGAATTGGAGACACTCCATGGCCTGCAAAACCTAAAAAAGAACAATTTTATACTCAGGCTTGCTGCTGCCACATCTGGAGAGCTGGGTCCAGTCTGGGCTCCACAGTACAAGAGGGCCACGGAGCTCCTTCAGCAGGTCCAGTGGAGGGCTACAAGGATGATCTGGGGACTGGAGCATCTCTCTTACAAGGGTTGGAGAAGGAAACTGTTCAACCTGGAGAAGACTGAGAGGGTTTTTCATCAATGTATCTGTTCTTAGGTATCTGAAGGGGGTTGCCAAGCGAATGGAGCCAGGCTCTTCTTGCTGGCTCCAAGCATTGGCATGAGAGGCAACAGGCAGAATCTGATGCACTGCAAATTCCACCCGAATATATGGAAGAATTTTACTCTGTGGGTGTCTGAGTACTGGAACAAATTTCCCAGAGAAGTTCTGGAATCTCTCACAGCAGAGATTCAAAAGCTGTCTGGACATAACTCCAAATTATGTGTTCTAGGGAAATCCTACTTGAGCAGAAAATTTGGACTGTATGGTGCCACCAGTGGTCCTTCCAAACCTTACCCATGTTGTGATCCTGTAATTCTGTGATCTTGTGGGAATACCAATAGTCTTCTGTGATAAGCTTGTCTGAAGAAAATTTCCCTTTCTAGCCTTTAACGACAGTGCACAAAGCTAAAAAATGTGGCTTTCTTGTAATGGATCCTATGACAACTTGTCATTACTTCAGCATAATTTACTATGAAGCTACTCTCTTTTTCAGAGTATATTCCTTGTTTGTCCTGAATATAGGCTGGTGTCCTGCATTACCGGTAGTAACCACATTCTGAGCAACCTGAAATTATTTATTTATCCCTTATCTTTGTGGTGTAGTTTCATCGAGAGTCAAAGCACTAACAAGAGTGACTTGCTTGAGGCCACACAAAGTCTGCAGCAGAGCTGGGATCACATCTTGTTTTGAGAGACAAACCCAGAAATCTCGCCTGGTGAGAGGGGAGAAGGCAGTTCATGTGAGGATAATCGGAGTGTGCATTGTTGACCTGAGGCCTGTGATCCTGTTCACTTACGCATAATCACACTGTTTGTTTGTTGGCCGATCTAGTTTGAGGTTAGTGTTCACACAGAAGTGATAATGTGCCTACATGTAAGGTAGCTAGAAACAGCATTTAATTAGAATATAGGATAGGCTGTGGTGATCAAACCCAGGGCTCAGCTAGATCTGGCCAGCCCGTTTCATCCCCTTTTTTCTTTATTTTCACACATTTCTTCCTGCTCAATCCACCTCATAGATTTCCTTCTCCCTTCCTGTGTTCCTTGCTCTAAACATTGCATGCTAAGTCTTGCAGGTTCCCAAAATGCTGTTCCCATTGCATCCCTTCATGTGTCCTATACCACAGGCAATAATCACCTTAGTTTGCCAGGCATCTGGGAGACAGTTTCTTGGCAGACTTCACATCAGCTGCCTAGGTTTAATCAGTTTTCTCTGATATGCTTGGGAGCAGCCAGTGTTGTGCAGTCCATTTTCCCTGATGAAGTTACTGAGGTTTCTCTGCCTTTGTTCTCCCTGTATCTTTGTGTTAACAGGGATTACACTTTTAATCACGTAGTCCAACATCCAGAAGGTAACGAGGAGTAACACTGGACTTTTTATTCTGTGCTGGCTAAGAAACTGAGGTGTGCAAAATGCTTTTACAGATTAAGAGCTCCCCACATAATCTCAGCAAACTAGAAGATCCTGCTTTTTGGGAACTGCTAAGGAGGCTCCCATCTACCTTGCTTTGCCTCTGCACCCCAATTGCTGCATTCAATCAGGATGAGTTGGCTGGAACCCACCAGGTGGTGAGATGATTATGCTGGGGTGTCACACTGGGAGCCCAGGAAGGAGGGGCAGCAGCCAGATTGGTGTCCTGGCAGGCAGAGGAAATTCCCACAGCTGCATCTCTCAAGAGTCAGAAACCACTCCTCCTTCTCAGACCCCCTTCCCAAGCTGACTTCTATGTGGGAATTAGCTATCAATGGTTAAAATACCACTGAAAAACTAACAGAAGCTACATCTAAGTATTCAAGTAAAAGCCTTATTTAAATAAAAAATTAAATTCATCATTCCAAATGCTGTGAAATCCTTATCAGTCAATCTCCACAAGCTCCTCTGAGTATGTTAAACATGAATTGTAAGAATTCTACTTGAAATATTATTATTGTGCAGATTAGCTGAGCTCAGTTTTAGAAATCATTTGGCAGCTCTTTGCTACTATAAACGCGCTTTAATTCTTAGCTAAAGTACCTTCTGCACTAAGCCTTCCTCTTCAGCTCTTAAATACATGCTGCATGCTTTTTAGAGAGTTAAACTTCATTCTATACACATGCAGATCTACTTATGTACTTGACACACACACACAGGGGAATGCTTTACAACCAAAAGGTACCACTTAATGAACTGCCCATGATTTTTGCATGAAAGCAGAATGGCACACGGTAGTGTGGGTTTCTTCCTGGTCATCATATATTCAAAAATGTTGTTCCTTAAAATAAGGCCCACTCCTGCTCCCACTGAAGCCCAGTAGGGTCAGGATTGGGTCCATAGATTGAAAATGCAATATAAATGTTCCAAATGCTGTGTTTCAGAGCTTTACTAGAATAGTAAACCCTACAAGCTGGTTCTGATTTCCCTTTGTACTTGGCACTTCCCCCTGTACTGAGCACTGGTGAGGCCAAACTTTGAATACTGTGTCCAGTTCTGGGCCTCTCAATTCAGGAAGGACATTGAGGTACTGGAGTGTGTCCAGAGAAGGGCAACAGAGCTGGGGAAGGCTCTGGAGCACAAGTCTTGTGAGGAGTGGCTGAGAGAGCTGGGGTTGTGTAGCCAGGAGAAAAGGAGGGTCAAGGGAGAACTTACCACTCTACAACTGCCTGAAAGTTGCCAGGTGCGGGTTGGCCTCTTCTCCCAGCTAACAAGTAACAGGATGAGAGGACACAAACTGAGCCAGGGGAGGTTTAGGTTGGGTATTAGGAGGAATTTCTCCACAGAAGGGGTGGTAAGATGTTGGAATGGACTGCCCGGGGAGCTGGTGGAGTTACTGTCTCTGGAAATGTTTAAGAAAAGAATGAACGTGGCGCTCAGCGCCAAGGTCTAGTTGACAAGGTGGAGTTTGGTCATAAGTTGGACTTGATGATCTCAACTTTTCCAATGTGATTCTGACTGACTGGCTATGGAAATACCTCGTCTTCTAGTTAGGGAATGAAGTTTAGAGGAGCATGCATCAGAAGATGTAATGAGAGCTTTTTGAAAGCAGTATACCCCATTGTCATTGCAGAAGGTGTTGAGCGAGCATTTATGCCCCTGTGTGCCCGTAGGGGTGCAGTTCTGACCCAGACTCTTTTAGGTGCTCCTAAAGGGCTCCTGTCCGCCGCTGCACGGCAAGCGGAAAGTTTGTTGTAGGACACGCTAACCCGGCCGTCAAACCCGGCCGGAGGCGTGTGAGGGGCAGCAGAGGCGAGGAAGATGAGGCGGCCCCTGAGCCGCGCGGCCCGGGGCGGCGGCAGCCGCGGGTGGGCACGGCCGCCCGGCGGGGCGGGGCGGCGGCGGCACCACCCCGGGCCTCCCCGGGCCGGCCCCGCACCGCCGCTCTCGCCGCAGGCTCCGTCGGGCCGGACTGGCGGAGCAGCCCCGAACTTCGCGGGGTGGCCGGCGCGGGGCCATGTGGCTGCTGTGGCTGCTGCTGGGCTCGGCGGGTGAGTGCGGGCGGGGCGGCGCCCCCGGGGCGCTGCCCGGGAGCGAGGGGGCGGCTCCGCTCGGCGGGGGAGGGCGCCGGGGCCTCCCGCCACCCCCCGCCTCCCGGGCGGCTCGGGCGGGCCGGGGCGCCGCCGCCGCCCCTCCCCGGGCCGCTCGCCGCTCCCCTCCCCACCCCGGGCGGGCCGGGCCGGGATGCCCGCCGCGGGGGCGCGGCGTGTGTGGCTCGGCCCCTCCGCCCCTCGGGGCGTGCTCGGGTGGTCCCGGCCCCGGCCCTGGCCCCGGCGGGGTGAGCGGGCCGGCGTGAGGCGAGGCGCGTGGAGCGGGCAGCGGGGCCGGGCCGCCGCTGGGTCGGGCGCCCTTGGGCCGAACCGGGCGTCGAAGCGCGGCCGGGCCGAAGGGGCCGCGGCTCCGCTGGTACATCCCGGGCGGACCCTTCTCCTTTGCGAGGCCGCCTCGGGCGAGGGAGGCCGTGGTGGGTGCCGGCCACCCTCCGCCGGTGGGCCCGCGGCGGGATATGGCCGAGTGAAGCGCTCGGCTCCCGCCTGGCTTTGCTTGGGGTCCGGAAAGGGGATTTCATACCTCTTGGTCATATTCATCTGTACAGAAACACTTTCCCCCTGCCACGGTCGGCATATGCCTGTCAAAATTGGCAAGTTGATGATGTTTTGTGCAGCTTTGCTGCAGGTGTGAATTATTTCTGCAACATGATCTTAGCGGGCGCTTTTCCAGACAGTGTAAGTAGCCTGGCTGCATGCTGCTGTGTCTGTTTCCGAATCACGCCTTGGCGATGAAGTGATGACACACAGTGTGTAAAACTCAGATTATCAAGCTCAAATTATTTTCTCTTCTTCTCTTTCAAGAGTATTTGTTGTCATGAAGAACTCGTAAGTTTCACGGCTTCCATGGTAAATGTTCGAGTTTGTTGTAGACGGGTAGGAAGGAGAAGAGTTGCAGGACTTGCACTGTTTTGAAATTGCACAACTGCAAACTTTGACTGTGGCATTCATAAGCCTTTGGAGGTTTAGGTGTCTTTGCAGAGCTATTTCCGCCGTTCCATGTTTGGGAGGCTTTAGACGAAGCTCAGGTTTGTTTATCTGAATTGTGTTGCCTTCTTCCTTATTAATTTCCATTCTACTACTGCCAAAAATTCTTCTGATTATTCACAGCAAGTTATATATTTCCATGTGTTGAATATATTTGCTTGTAATACCACCCTTAGATTAACAAGGAGGGTTCCCATCTACAAGATACTGATCTTTACATCTGAAGGTTTCCCAGCCACCCACACCCCACGTTCCTGCTCCACCTTGGCTTGGGGGCAGTGACCAAGACCTGTTTCTTGTGTGGAAGTTGGTACTTCAGCTTTTTGACTGCTGACTGCCATTCTTGCACAACATTCTTGCAGTTACTTAACCAGAGGCTCTGGCTTACTTTGGGGCAGATTCAAAGAAATTTCTGAAACTTTTTTTTTCATGTGTTCTGTTTTTCTTTTAAAAAATAAAGTAGGGGTTCTTTAGGGATTTGTTTTTTAGATGTTGCTTCCTCTGTATATTTTGGCACCCCTGCAAGCTTCCCACAGGGAGCATAAGTTTGTCTCTGCCTGGCCTTCACTCGGTTTTTAGTTTTACATCTGGTAACTCCTGATATAAAATATAAATACTTCTTTTCTTATTGAATCTTTTTTGGGTACAGATGGGAAACCTTGAAACCCTAGAGATTAATTTCAGTTTACAGGAGATAAGCATCATATAGTGTCCCTGTCTAAGCAGATGTTCTGCTAGTGTGCAGAAGTAACTGTGACTTGCATTGGCAGTGAATACAAGGCAAAATTAATCTTTTATTTTTGCCTTTGTTAATAATATTGTAGTTGTATCAAGTAGTGCTTTTTATCCTGAAAGAGCCTGTCTGCATGAGAAAGGTTTTACTTTGTTATGATACTCGAGTTTGAACTTTCACCAGGCTGGTTAATTTCAGTCAGTAACTGACTGGTAATTGATCAGAAAAAGACCACTGATCTGAAGTTTCAGCTTCTGCTCCTGGCACAGGAGCTTCCTGATTACCTTCCTTTCCTTTTCTAGTCCCCACCTCATTTCAAGTCTCATCAAGCTCTTGGGCAGCTCACACACCATGCACACCCAGTTTCTTTCATCTCTCGTGCTCTTGCCAGTATAAGCAGGTCAGGCTCAGCTCTGGTCCCCCTCCTGCTGCCCTGTACATGTCATGGTGTGACCCAATTTCCAGAACTTTACTTTGGCTCAGTGTCAGCCCTGGAATTCCTGGATGTAGGTTAGGTCCTGCAAGGATTCCTGTTTTCAGCTCAGACTGTAACAACATTATTGGGTTAAGTTAATATAGAAGAAGGTCTGTTAGTTAGCAAACAGACATCTATGTTTATCTTCTTCTACTGCTTGTATGAAGTAATGCAAGCTGATCTACACAGTTACAGTGAGTTTTGGAAAGGATTGTTTCAGAGAATTGCAAGTACACTATAGCTGAAAAACCAATAAAATGTAAACAGTCCCTAACAGAAAAAATGAGTTCTGTAATCCCAACTGCCACTGTACTGTGTATTCAAGACAATTCTTTTATTCAAAGAAACCTAAATCTACTGAGTGTGTTTTGAACATAGATTGATGTATTTTTTTTTTTCTTCAACCATTTTTTTTCTACTATCCATTGAGGAGGGAAATGATGGCAGGAGTCACAAGCACTCAGGTAAATTAACTGCTTTTAAAAGTATGATTACAAAGTGAGCAGAAAAGGGACATTGTTCTTTCACACAGTTACAGACCTTTCTGTTTTAACTGAAGAAGGTTTAAAAATGTTAGTCTTAAACTGACTGGAGAATGAAAATGCAATGCACAGCTGGAATTTCTGAGTATCATCCCCAGGTGTCACAGTTCAGTATAAGGACCTTTCTGATGCATAAGTCAAATACATAATATAGATATTATACCTCTTAAGATATGCTTAAGATATGCTTAAGATTGCTCTGTATTAAGGGGAGGCTTCTGGGTCTTATTCCCTCCAGTCTGTTTGTCTAATATTGTTAGAATCAAGACCCATTCCACAGACAGCATAAACATGAAAGGCCACACGTGCTTTCATTACATTTTGCAGCTTCACCTCAAAAGCTTGCAAAAAACCAGAACATCCCTAAAATCAAGCAGGGGTAGGAGCTATTTGAATAGTTACCACATTAGTCTGCATTGTGAAATATCTGCTAACTTAAAACTTTCATATGGTGTTAAAGAAATAGCCATTATTTCCTTACATGGGTCTTCATTTGTGCTGACATTCAGAGGTATTGCTAATAGTGGAATTTGCTGAAAACCTTATGCACTGCATGGCAGCAGTAATTAGCACTGCTGCATAGTGGTCTCTACTGTTGGATAAGCAGGGGAGAGAAGAAAACCACTCTCTACTTGAAGACTCATGTCTGTATTGTTTATTCTGTAGGCCTGTTCTGTATTTTTCAGGCAGTCCTCTTGAAAGCTCTTAAACTGAGTCTAGTGCTTCATGACCAGTGTTTGTATTTCTTGGTACGTAAGCCAGCTGTGGGCATGGGTAGCACATCAGTGTGGGAGTGATGGAGAAGGATTCCTATAGTTGGCAAGTCAAGTGACTTCCTGCTTGGGACAGTAATAAATAACAAACACTGCATATTTCCTGAAGATGTGAGTCTGCCTGTAGTCAGAATGAGAGCAGCCAGGAGTACTCACTTTAATGCAGAGCTCCACAGCTGTGCTGAGGAGGATGTGGGATTTCTCACAGGAGCCTGTGCCCACACACAAATTATCTTGAATCAGTTTCTGGTTATTGGACATTCGATGTTTGAGGCTGTTGTCAGACTTTACTCTTGCAAGTACATTTTTTGTGCAGGGACTGAAATAAGCAGAGGATGATTTGGTGGGGGTGTGTCCTTGGCTAGATTTAAACAGATTTCTCTTACTCACTGAATGTGGGGAGTTGCAGGGCCCAGGAGCTTTCAGCCATCCTATCTCATTTGGGATAATTGCTGCAAAGAGTCTGCAGTTGCCAGGTTGAGAGGATGGAGGCATGACTGCAATGTTGCAGTCACATGTCGTGATAGGAAGTGGAGATTGTTATAAAGAAAATAGGTAGTAAAAATGCACCTTTCACACAAATGTGAAATAAATTGTTACAAGTCTGTAGTGCCTGATACACAGAACAGCAAGCTCCATACTTCTTTAGAGGAAAAAGTTTCCTGGTGATACTGTAATATTTTTATTGTGACAACAGGAACCTGCATCCTGCTTTTATTTGTACACTGATTATCTAGTGGGTGAGGAATAAAATGGCTCCCTTTGCTATAAATCTGGTAGACTGTAACAAGGATATGTTGATTTGTTAGGTAGCAGTGATGAATTGAGCTGAGATTCAAGCATTTCTGTGTTTCAGGGCAGTGTGGGAAGTCCTAATTAAAAATTAATTTGTCACCTGGGTAAAGAATTTGTTTGTGTTTTTGTTATTTATGTTTTTTAAATTTTAATTTATTTTTCCAAGCTGGTACATTTTACCAGAGTACTGTCTGTCTTATATCCTGTTCTGTGGTTACTTGCTGTCTGTGTGAGCAGAAATGCAATAATGGAGTAGCCTGAAGAATCTGTAGCGTGAGATCTGCTCTGATGGTAGCAGTGCTCTCCATTTCAGTGTCTTGTCTGTTGTGGAGGCTGATGAGTTTTATGAACTGCTAGAAAGCGTTGTTGTCCTGCCTACTGCAGAGTGGAGCTGTGGTTATTCTACCTTTGGTACAAGGCACTCTGTGATAACTATTTCAACGGGCATTTTCAGGGCCTGAATTTGAAAACAGCTGCATTATCAGCTGGCAGGTTTTGAAGACGAGGAAGGAGAAATAGCTTGGGTCGTAATAGTAGGGTTTTGGCGTTTTTATTTTTTCAAGTATTAAAACAAGTCTTCTGCTCTGGCAGGACCATAATGGGCTATGTCTAATATGCAGAATGGAATATTTCAAGTGAAAACAGTTTTAATTACGTATTTTAAGGTAGCTGTCAAGTGAAACACAGGTTGCCCTTTGCTTGAAATGTAAATAGATCATGGCTGGAGGTAATTGTACAGTCAGCCATTAGGATAATCAGTTTATCATACATTTACTGACTGCTATAGAATTTTTGAAGGGGAGCTTATATATATTAAGAAATAAAAAAAAACCCCAACAACAAAGAATGAAAATTAAACAAATAGCTTAAGAAAAACAAGCAAACAAAACACCATGGCAGAAAGCATTTGTCTAAATTAATTATCTCTGATAGTGAAATTTTTGATTTATATGATCAATGGGGTTTTGCATTTGCATGGACTGTGTGTCCAGATACTTGGATTATCTGACATGTAGAAACTTGTAAGCTGCAGTAACTTGATCAGATGTTTAGTTTCTTTCATGCAGCCTCTTGTGCTAGTGAAACTGTCAGACTGAAAGGCATTTTAGGCCAACCTCGCCTTGCATGCAGTGCTGTCTGTCAGGACAGAAAAATCCTTTTAGGAGAGAAGATGGTGTAATAGTAGGTGGCTTGGTGTGTGTGTGTGTGTTTTAATTTGCACATGGGAAATGCTGAGGCAGTGGGATTTCTAAATGGAGCCATTGGTCTCTCCTTGTTCTTGTTCTCAGCTGCTTATGCAGGTCCGCACTTACCCACTTCTTGGTTGCAAAGGAACTTGTGGAATCGCATACTTATTTTAGTTACAGCTTATAGAAATGTGTACTCTTTGAAAGTTGGAGAGAAATAATAGGTAGCTCCTGTTAGTGTGAGAAATGTGTTGAAGGATTGGGGAATCATGTGGGTGGATATTCAAAAGGACCCAGATGAACAAAATGAAAATGGAAGCAATCTGGGGGGGGTGGAGTGGCTGCTGATAACTTTTTCCTCTGTGTTCCTTGAGCCTTCTTCCAGCCATGGGCTGGACAGCTGTGAACTTGTCACAATTAAAACATATCAAGCAAAGCTGCTCTTTGTCAATGTGTAGATGGTTGAGTAGGTTGCTGTGTCACATGTCAGAGTGAACAGGGAGCTGAGATAATGAATAGAAGGCTGTGGCTCTGAAACTCTGCTAAAATCTGGGATCATTTAAGATTGGGAGATAATGAAATCTGACATCCTGATACTATGTCCTCTTAGCCAAAGGATTTCCATTTTAGAATATCTTTGGTGTCTCTCAAGGAGGCTGTGAGACTTAATTTATTAAAAATTGGGAAGTGTATAAGTTGAATATGGTTGAAGTATGCTGTTGTGTTATGAAATAGGTTGTTTCGATAGAGACAAAAATACAGTTTTTCAGGTTTTAATGCTGTTTTTGTTCTTTAGTAGGGATTCTGATTAGTTTTTTCCTTTTTAAATTAAAGGAGAAATCCCTAAGTGCCACAGCTTGCTTTGGGTCTGTGGTGTTATTATCTTTCATCTGCTTGGACAGATTCCAGATGACTCCTAGGGAATGTGATGGGGGAGATTGCTGGTTCAGGGTTCTCTTATTGAAAATTTTAGATGGAAACCAGTTATATCACATGAAGTAGCCTATGTTGGTCTATTTTGAAACTGTTGGGTTTGTGGGATGAAAAGTTGGATTTTAGGTAACATTTTCCTTTGAGGATTTATCTCTATTTTGATAAAATGTAATACTGTTACTGCAGCAAGTAGGTTGTGGTTCCATTAAAAATTAAGATGTGAATTCTGGCTACTAAGTATCACTTTGTGCTCGGATTCTTTAGTTGCTTGGAATAATTTCTCTTGCTTTATGTATTTTGGATGAATTTATCACTTCAATTGTTAATGAGTCAGATGATGCGTATAGCTCCAGACAGCACACTGTAGCCATCCATCTGTCTCTGTGTCAACTGAAGACTTGTATTCTTCTGGGCAAAGCTGTTCAGGGTCTTGGTGCTGCAGGATCTACTCCAGGGTGTGTTACTGATTAGCAGTATGACTTTGGGCAAGATATAATTCTTTCCTTACTGTACTCCCTCCCTTTTTACCTGTTCAAACATTTTTTTTTTGGACGCCAGTTCTCTTCCCATCTTTCTCTGATGTTTTCTCTAGTGGTACCCTAGTTTTAGTCGAGAGCTATATGCCACAAATATCAGGCATATGTTTTTACAGTTAAAAATAGTGGGTTTTTGCCTTTGAGAGATGTTCTGCCTTGCCTGGTGTGGATTTGATGTGTGGTAAGTAGATTTTTCTTGATATGATAATTTTCAGTCAAGTATTCCTGGTTTTTTTCTTTCTTTTTTTTGTTAGCATAAAGGCATTAAGATTCCTCAAACACAGGAGTGTTAGGTGTACAAACATGTGAAGCATGATAGAGATGCACAAATTGAGATACTAGTGAAAATCCATACATTTGTCAAGTTGCACTTTCCCTTTTGTGAGGCAGGGCAAGGGTTGGCAACTTGAAGGGTTGTTGCTGGTCTTGTTGCTTGTCTGGGGTGCTCTGCACAGGTAACCCGTGGTTCAGGACCATGCTGAACCTGTTAAATTGTGGCTGCTTGACAGGGAGTGGGGTCATTGCTTGCACATGGCTGCAGAAGGTAACACTTGAGCTTGCACTTTGGGGTTTCAAGGCTGGTGATTCAGTCTCAGGGCTGGTATTCTGCTGCTGTCTCTCGATCAAGAAGTTACGCTAAGGGCTATTAAATGTTTCTGCTGCTCTTTGTATAAGCTTAGCTAAAATTCTGCAGCTAAAGATAGCCATTATTTCTCAGATTGTGAATCTCTTTCTTGTCAGATTCAAACTCTTTTCTTTTTCTTTCTTTGCCTGCATCCTCGTTCTCTTGTTGTGAAACTGCATGCTGATGACTTAGTCTTTACATGCTTCTTTTCATAGATGATTTGTGTTACTTCCTTCCTCTAAGTATCCTTTTCTCATTTTTTCCTTTGTGCCTCTGACCTCACCAAATTGTACCCATTGATGCATAGAGCTAGCCATGGATTTCCTCATCATGCCTCTGTACTTAAAGAGAAAGATGCTGTTATGTATACTTACTATATCTATGCCAAACCTGCAGTTAGGGATTATCATTTTTCCCTTGCCTCTTCCTATTGCAAGTGCTCTGCTTCACTCTGCCATTGGTGCTGTGCTTGCTTTTCTTCTCCCTGTCTGCCCTATCTGTTGCTTAGCTATGCTGTGTGCTGAGGCTCAGCTCTAGGTTATGTGGGACTTCACTGCTGCTGAGTTTGGAAGGTGGAGTTTAGTAAGGGCAGACTACTTGGGACTTGTCTTACTCTGTTTCTGGCAAATGAGCTGTTTCTCAGGGATAATTTATGAAGGACAGATAATATTTACTTGACACAATGCAAGGTGTGATTTATAAATGGCTAAATAGTTAGTGAATGCATTGTTAAATACGTGCAGTCATAGACTGGTTAGAGAGTTACATATGTAGAGTTGCTTCACCTGCCAAAGCACTTCAGTTCTTCAGAGACACATAAATTGGTGGAGTAAGCATGTGTGACCACCAGAGGAAACACACTACAATCAGTGAGTTTGATGGGCCAAATAAGTCCTCGCTTGTTAGCCAGCCTTCTGCCAATGGCACAAGTTGCTCTTATGTCTGGGCCCAAAACTGTCAAGTCTTAAAAGCTGGGTGAAACTGCACTCTGGAACCTGAAGTGAATGGATTTTGTCTTGAGGAGAATGGCTGTCCACCAGAAGAGTTTGGGGCTCTGATGGTGATGCCAAACTAAATCTTCCATGATCTGATCAACAGTAAGAAACATGTTTTCTCAAGATCTTGGCATCATGTAAAATTTGAACATCTTTGCTTGTTTGGGTAACTGGAAAGACACAGTACAAATGCTGAGATCAAGATCTGCTCAGTCTGGCAGAAAGCAGGCTGCACTTGTGAAATCCTGGAGTATGGAAGAACTTACTGCTCAATCACTTTCAAAAGACCAAGTCATTAGACTAAGTTGACATAATTCAGAATTGACTAAGGAAGAACAACAGTATTCATGGTGATTCCTGCCTTTCAAACTCAAAAAAGGCTTCTTTCTCCTTTTAGCGGGTTTTTGAAAGGTAAAAAGAAGGGGGAGAGGGAGGAAAACAATCCATATGGCTGAATTTCAGTACTTGGTTGTGAGTGAAATGAAAGCATGAATGGAGTTACAGGTAGAATTGTGAAAAAAAACAACCCAAAACATAGTGAACTTTTAAATGAACAGATTATTCATTTTACTATATAACCAAGGTTCTAGATATTAAACTTACCCTTTATTGAATCGAGTCCTGTTGGAATTCTGATTTACATTCTCTAAGAATTCTTTGATAGCCCTTTCTTAAAAAGTGAGATCTTTTTAGGCATTTTCAGTCTTGTGAATATACTGGCTTTGAATATCAGCAAGTGTGAAGGTAAGAGAAAACTGAATCTCTGTGATATTTCAGCTTACATTCTTAGTCAAACCACAGGCATTTGTCCTTTTGCAATCAGATGGAGGACTTCCCTCTATTATCTGCAAGCAGTATTTAAATTTCAGGAACCTATTCTTTTTTATCTCCTCTGAAAATGGAGCTACCATGTGCAGTATACAAATCAGGAATGTACTTCTGTCCAGAGATCAAAGTGGTCTGTCTAGAATATAAGCAGAGTACCTAGAAGATAAAAAGGACGTTGATAGTAGAGTTCCTAAGAGTATTTGTAAACAGTGCAAGTTGGCAGTAGAAGTTGTACCCTGAAAATCTTCCATGAGGAATGTGAGCTTCTAAATTTGAAACAAGTTTGAAGTAGTGTTGTCAGATTTTTTTCCTGTAGGGATTACTGACTGCGTCATGTTTTTTGAAATGTTTTTCCTTGCCACTTTTCTTTTCAAACAGAGTCCAGAATAGTTTTCTTCTTCAGGTTTTCATAAAATGAGAGATGAAATGTTTTGCAGTGTAATTTCCTATTTGCACTGCTATTTCAAGTGATTGAAATGCCTGCCCTTTTCAGCAACTGAGGCATTTTTGGTCATTTCACGGATACTCCTGATTCAGAGGTGCTATATGTAGGCTCTTTTGAGGTAGCATGTAAGAGTGTGTGTCTCTCAGTTGTATCAACAGAGTCCACCCAAAAGCGATGGGTACTCGATGACATTGGTTTGCACAGCTGTACCTTTTCATCAGTCTGACATTTTTCAATATAATACAGAAAGGGTTTTCCATTCTTATGCAAAATTGTACATGTTAGTTACAGAGGAAAGGCCCAGTGTCTCTTCCTGCTGCGGCTTTGAAAATGTTCAAGCTTTCAAAGCTAAAGGCTCTTTACTTATTAATGACTTCTACATGAGATAGATTTCAGTGTCTAATCAGATTGAATATCCTTAAAATTTCTAATGGGATCCTTGAAAATCTGCCAATGGACTATATAGGTTTTCTGATTAATTGTTTTAATTGAGCTCTGCCTTGCTATTTGGTTAACAGTTTTCAGGGTAGCCTCAGGCTGCTTCCAATTTCCTTGTGTTATCTGTAGATAAATGTCCACCCCATTGGAGCTTAATGGCCAATTAGCTGAGTCAAATAAAATCTGGGAACACAAGAAACAGTGCTGATCATTGGCAGGGTATTCGTGTCCTAACTGAGGTTGAACCCAGAGTTGCTGACCTGCTGACTGCCACTGCTCCTTGGGAGTAGTCTCATGGGGAAACTGTTCAGCCTGTAAAGCATGGTTTAGCTAATTTTTCCCTGCAGTGTTGGTGCTTTATTTGTTTTCTCATCAGTAGTAGCAAAATTAGGCAGATCTCTGTTGTGAGCAAACTCTCCAGTTGAAGAAGCAATCAATGTAACTTCCTTTGGGACTGTATCAGAGAGATCTCTGTAAGGTCTGTTAGATCCTGTTAAAATTAAGCCCACATACAATCAAAGACTCATCAAGATTGGGAAAGCCTTTCAAGATTGGTTCCAGCCTTTGACTGAATGCCACCATGTCGACAAGTGTCATGTCCAGTCACTTCTTGAATACTTCTGGGGGTGGTGACTCCACCATCTCCTTGGGCAACCCATTCCAGTGCTCACCCTTTCAGTGAAAAAATTCTTCCTAATGTTCAACCCAAACCTCCCCTGATGCAGCTTGAGGCTGTGTCCTCTTGTCCTGTCACTGGTTGCCTGGGAGAGGAGGCCAAAGCCCACCTGGCTACAACCTCCTTTCATGCATTTGTAGAGAGTGATAAGGTCCCCCGACCTCCTTTTCTCCAGCCTAAACAACACCAACTCCCTCAGGACTTATCACTTCACCTTGTTGAGCCTCACACAGCTGGCTTTGGCACATTCATCCAGCCTATCCAGCAGAACAACACTCCTGCCCAACTTAGCACTGTCTGCAAACTGGCTGACAGGACGCTTGGTCCTCTCGTTCAAGTCATTGATAGAGGTTTTAAGCTCTGGGGAACATTGCTTGTGACTGGCCACCAGCTGGATGTATGTCCATTCCCAACTGGGCCTGGCTACCCAGCCAGTTTTTTAACCCAGTAAAGACTGCCTGATTCAGACTTCTAAAATATCAGGTGATTGTCTCCATTTTGGAAAGGAAACATGTCTGATAGGGGATGTCTGAAAGGAGCAGTGACATTGAGGACATAGAATGGTCTTTTTACCTTTGCCAGTCTGGCCCTTGAAGATAGAATAAGTTGGGTGTTTGCAAACACAAGCCTTCCAAGCTACTTTGCATATTCCTGTAAGAAAACTACCTTGCCACAGATTGAGTTACTGTTCCAGTGTTGTTTGCTTTGATTTAGAAGGACTGTATTGGCCTGTTGTGTTGGAAAAAATGTGTTACTGAAATGCCATAGTAAATGTTTTGGTAGGAGAGCAGTTTGAGTGAGCTCAACTGTCAAAATTAAACCCTAGGTATAAGCAGCTTTACTAAGACCTAGTCATTGCATGTTTCCACGGCAGAGTGATTTTGGATACTTTGAAACAGACAGATTAATAATCTGTTTTCGAACAAGCTTCACAAGTTGCTCCCTTTTTGCACTAATCACATCCCAGCATTAAATAAAGTGAGGGGTAGGTGCAAAAGGAAAACAGAAATTGAACCATACCAGGTTCTTGTTGGACTTGTAAGTGTAAATAAGTGGGCAGTTAGTTTCTGTATCTAAAATACTTTGAGTTTCTGAGGTCTAGGGATCGCTTATCTCTTGAGAGTTACTATGTAAACAGTCTAGTTGGTAGTTGAAGCTGTAATTTCCCAAACTCCTTCCTGCTTATCTGTTACAGCGTGGTCCTACCGATTTTAATCAGAATTCTGGAACTGAGTATTAGCTGCATACCCGCATACCTCAAAGATTTTTGGTTATAAAATTATAAAAATGGCTGTTTGCTGTTGAGGAATTAATGGAGCTTGCAGACAACACCAGGCTGGGTGGGAGTGTTAATCTGCTGGAGGGTGGGAAGGCTCTGCAGAGGGACCTGGGCGGGCTGGATCGATGGGACAAAGCCAGTTTTCTGAAGTTCAGCAAGGCAAGGTGCTGGGTCCTGAGGCCCTTGAGTCACAGCAACCCCATGCAGTGCTGTAGGCTTAGGGGAAGTGGCTGGAAAGGCACCCGGTGGAAAAGGACCTGGGAGTGCCAGTTGACAGCAGCTGAACGTGAGCCAGCAGTGTGGCCAAATGGCCAAAAAACCAATGGCATCTTGGCCTGGATCAGCAATAGTATGGCCAGCAGGATCAGAGCAAGGATTGTCCCCTCTACTCTGCACAGGTGAGGTCACACCTTGCATCCTGTGTTCAGTTTTGGGCCCCTCACTGCAAGAAAGACCTTGAGGTAGTGGAATGAGTACAGAGCATGGCAACAGAGCTGGTGAAGAGTCTGGAGCACGAATCTTGTGAGGAACAGCTGAAGGAGCTGGGGTTGTTTAATGTGCAGAAAAGGAGGCTCCTGGAGGAGTCTTATTGCTCTCCACAACACCCTGAAAGAACATTGTAGTAGGCTGAGATAGATGGGGTAACGAGCAGTAGGACAAGAGGAAACAGCCAGAAGTTGTGCCAGGGCCAGGTTTATGTAGGGAATAAGGAAAAAGTTCTTCACTGAAAGGGTGATCAAGCATTGGAACAGATTACCAGCAAAGTGATGAAATCACAGTCCCTGGAAGTTCAAATGACATGTAGATGTGGTCCTTAGAGATATGGTGTAATAGTGAACTTGTCAGTGCTGGGTTAATGTTTGGTCTCAGTGATCATTGAGGCTTTTTCCCTCCCTAATGATTATATGATACACAAATCAGCTTTAATATTAACAGTTTGCATTTTAAAATGGTATTTCTTAAAAAAACCAGTTTATATATTTGGCAAACAACTGATCAGTATATATCTTCAGGTACCCATCTTCTCAGCATCCAAGCAGGGTGGAAATATAAATTATGGATGCTGGCAGTATTCCCATGGGATAGGAGAGCATTAGTAGTCATTAACAGATAAGGAAAACTGGAGCCAAGGGAAGCAGAATGATATGGTCGTGTAAGACATCTGTGGCAGGGCTGAACCCTATCTCCGGTCATCTCAAGTTCCACACAGAAGGCTGCCCTTCCCTGAAAGGCATCCTGTGTGCAAGGCTGGACTGTGTTGCAGGTACTGACATTTATCTTCCCCCTCCTGAAGCTTATGTCACCAGCATTCCTGACAGAGAGCTGACTACAAGTCAGCACACTTGAAAGCGTGTAACCACTGTGGTGTTTGAAGGGGCATCGTGGTGTTTCACACCAATTGGATGACATATGGCTGCTAATTTGTAAAGCTGCATCTGTGTCTGCCTCAGCTCTGGCAGCTGCTGTTGAGGGTGAAAGCTGTAGAAGTGTGAGAGGCTTACCTTTAAGTACGTGTAGACAATAGCCTGTCTGCTTGCTAAGTTCGATGAAAAATTGTGAAGGGGCAGGATGGATAATAATGTGCAGTGAATGCTCACATCCTCCTTTGTGTGTTTGGTTTTTAATGGTATAAATAGATAATGGCAGCAGTTGGAAAGGCCAGGTGTGAAGTATGGTAGGAGTAGAGTGAGTTCTCTTTCCTAGAACAATTTTATGTGTTAGTGATAGGGAATATTCCTGTGTGGCATTACTGACATCCTTGAGTGGCTGGCAAGAGTGTTTTAAATCCAAGACTAAATTCTTGGCTTTCTTCTGAGTTTCTAGTTGAATACATTTGCGTTGGCAAAAAAAGTTGGCTGACTTAAAGACATGTTAAGCACAGACTTAAAGTATCTTGAAATAGTAGGACTTGAATACCTTCTTTACTTTCTCAAGGGCAAATCCTGCCACTGAACATATGTTGTAGATCACATTTTAAGGTGGTTTTTCCATGGCTCCAATATTGCTACCATTTACTTTGAGCAGCATTTTTCTCCCCACCTCTGAAAAGGTAGTAGGATGTGGTTACTGAAAATACTGAATTCTGTACGTGGAGCATTCAGTGTGCCTCTCTGAAGCAGGAATATGTTACAAGTCACGGTGATGTATGACCACGTACAAACAGAACTGAGATAACATGCTAGAGATAAGTGATCCTCAGCAAAGGTGTGATGTCATGGAATTGTTTGCTGTCTGCCTGGCTTTGTGCCATCTGCAAAATGGGCATAGCACTTACCCACCTCAGTTTCTTTAGTTTTATAAATGCTGGTAAGTGCTCAGTTCCCCAAAGTGAGTGTCATCAATAATTCATTATCACTTAATTGCTGGAGCTGATTTCCGATTGATCTGCTAAGTAAGATGCTAGGAAGTGGTAGTTTGGTAGTTGCCACTGTCAGTTCCACTTCTCTACTTTTGCCAATGTTTTATGAGGTTGTTGTGCACATGCCTTTTCCCTTCTCCATGAATGCTTTGCCCTCAAGCTACAATAAAATTGGAGTAGCTTACGAAAAGAATGGGGCAAACAGCATCAGGTGAGGTGGTGGATTTCTTTTTGCATCAGCAAAGCAGCAAGTCCAGGAAGGGCTGAAACTCAGGCTGAACTTGGAGGACTCAGTGCTGCATGTGTGACACACCGTCTCTGTTTGTCACTTTCACTTCTTTTCTTTGTTCAATAGGCTACTCCTGGACTGCTGTCTTTTCTTCTTGCTGGTGCTCAAAGTGCTTACAGGTCTGCTGCTTTTGTCTAGTGCTGTTGTCTCTAAGCTTGTGTAAGAAGGCTGTTTCAGTTGTCCCTTTTATATCCCTACTTTGAATCAGATGTGAATTACTTCTGATCATATTTTGTTATAATGGGAATATGTAGGTTGGAAGTGGATAACAGTTGTGTATGTTTTGCTTTTTTATGTGAGGAGTCATAGGTGAGGATTTGAAAGTGTGCAGGTTCTTCTTCCAGTGTTTCCTGATAGGAAGAAGTTAGTCCTTCCAGTCTTCTAGGGTGGAGTAATGGCAGATTTATTTTCTGGATGCTAGAGAGGGGAACTTTAAAATAGATGTCCTGGAAAATATGTGGTGCTTATTTTTATTACATAGGGTAATCTCTGTTCCATGTAAGATACAAGCTAAAATACAAATGAGGAAGCAGGGCAGTATCACACTCTCTCATGTGTAGAGATGAGAGATGGGGAAGGAGTGTTCATTTATCTGTATAGCTTATCCTCCAGGACACTGCAAGTACCTTTCATCATTTCCGAGATGAAGGTCCAAAAATAAATAGCTACTACTCGATTTTATTCATAGATTTTCTGATTACTTTCTTAAGATTTGAGACACTGCCTTACCTTGCAGAATCTGAACTGTTGAACACTTGTGCAGGGTTTGGCAATGCCAAATGTTTTTAAGCACTACTTCCTAAAAGTAGTGTGCTACTTCCTAAAAACCAGTGCACAGCCTGTTGGAGCATGTCTTTCATCTGAGTCTGGTTTGCCAAGGAGGCATTAAAGGGAAATACACAGTTTGTTTTTTATGGTGAGTTTTTGGGTTTTTAATATAAACATACATAGCTTCCAAATTGATCCAGTTCTATCTTAAACACACATCAAGAATGATTTTTACTATTTTTATACATTCTTGGGAATTTGAATCACGATTTTTTAAAAGAACCTAGATGGGTTTGTTTCAGTGCAGTAACTTTTTACCTTCAACTGATGTGGGTATAAAAATGAATTGACAATTCAGTTCTTAGAGATCACAGAATATGCTGATTTGGAAGGAACCCACAAGGATCATCAAGTCCAAATCTTGGCCCTGCACACTCTGCCCGAGAGCATTGTCCAAATGCTTTTTGAAATCTGTCAGGCTTGGGACTGTGACCACTTCCCTGGGGAGCCTGTTCCAGTGCCCAAACACTCTTTCTTGGTTTTGTTTTGATGTGTTCTAATGTCTTTAAACTTTATTTAAGGGACTGGGCTGGAAAGAATATCAGTGTCAATCAGCTGCTTTGTGGGATTCCTAAAAACCTACTTCATTCTTGCTTCAGTTTCCATTTACCAAGCTTCCTTTAAACAGTATTGGTTTCAAAATGAAATTTCAAATGATGACATTTCATTAAAATTAAAAAGTTCATTTTTTCAGCCTGCTGCACTATGTTGTGTCTGCACTCTTGCTTCTCTTCAGAGTAAAAGGAGGACACAAAAGATGCTGCTACTTTGAGTGAATAGTTTTCCATGGAGGAGTTGTCAAACTGAGTTTTAACTTGAATGTGTTGCAGCTAGGATGTTTTGCACAGCAATGTACCTGCATTTTGCACAGCAATGTATCTGCCTTATGTTCCTAAATCTATTCTTCCATGTATTAAAAGGAATATTTATTGTCGACCTTTCTAGGCAGCAGATTGAGAAAGGAAATAGAATAGTTTTTAAGTCTTGAGTACAATGGCTTAAAACTTTACTTTCCACAAACAAAAGTAGTCCTTGAATCTGTGCTTTTCTCAAGTGAGATTTTAACAGCTTCAGTGGAACAGCTCTTATATAAAGGTGCTGCAGAAAAAAGAATTAAGACTTGAGGAAGGGGTAATTAATTTCCAGTTTGAAGAGGCACAATGAATTTTGTGCTTTTGCTTTGGGAATACATGGGGGAAGGAAACTTTTTCTGTATTACATTTAAAGTTTTACCGTAGTTTTGATCTTGCCATACTAATTTTTTTCAGTGCTAAGTGTTTGATCACAAAGCATCATTGTCAGTGTGTGCTTCTTGTTGCCAAGATGCTTCTGAAACACAGAAGGTATGTGGACATACTGGGAAACTTGTGTCACCACCTTTCTGGAAGTCGCTGTGACTGACAGGCTGTTGTGTCTGAGTGTGATGAAGAATGTCAGCCAGGTACAGGGTTATCTGCAATACACTGAAAAATTCATAATAGCCACTCAGATGATGACAGTGATGAAGCTGCAGAGTTACCTTGTGGTAGCAGTCTTTGTGAGAACATTTTCCTGCTTTTTGGATGAAGCTTCCAGACTGCTGAAAGATACTCTGTACCACTTCTAATCACATTAATGAACTTGGTGGTCAGATAAGGTGAAAGGAAACAAGAACTTTTATCCTCAGCTTAAGGATGTCTGTGTTTGGGGTGTTATATCATAAACATTTTCACATGGCCTTCTTTTGAGTTCACCCATGGAATGAACAGATGCTGTTTGGTGGAGGTAACACTTCAGTTAAGTTTGTGCAGTCATCAGCTGTAATGGAATCAATACTTAGCATATTACTTTTAATTCTGTTTTGTGGAGAAAACACAGCCATAGGTCAAAGAGCTAATAGAAAATACTAAGTAATTCTGGTCGAGCCATATCATTTGTTTTATGTATGAAACACAGCAATATGATCTAGGATACTTAGAGCTTGAACAAAGTTTCTTGGTCCTGGGTGAATTTTAGCATTTCATTATATTTTCTGTGTTAGTTTTCCCTTTATTCTTTGAGATCGTTCACAGAATATAGGTCAGTGTACATGGTCAAAAGTAATTCTGTTTTTGTGTTTACCCCCTGAATCAGAAATATCCATACACAAAACTTGTAATGAGGCAACAAGTGCATAGATATTTCCTTTCAATGTTGTAGGCTATATTGTGATTGAATATGTGAAAATTAATTGCATAGGAGATGAGGAGAATGGGAAAGGTTATAGTAATTGCATTCAACCTTTCTTGAGTGATTAAAAATGAAGTTAAATTAATTCTATTTATTAGTTGAGCTTCACCGCTTTTTTTTTTCAAAGGGACTAACCCTTGAAATAAAGAGAAGTCCTGTTGCTCAAGTAGAAAGCAAACACAATTGAAGTGCTTTCAGTGTAACAGACAACTATACAGTTAATTTTTCCTGCAGCCACTCCAGTTACATGGCTGTTAACAGTTACATTATGAATGAGGTATTCTGAAGGAAGCTTTTCCTGACTCTCAGCTATCCTCTTTTGTTTGAGCTGGTCATCAGGGTCACAGGAGTCTCATTCCATATGAAGCAGTATGAAATGCAGACAGGCTTTCTTCCTGACTTGAAGAGAATGCAACTGAGTTGTCGGTGTCATTCACAAAACTCAGTTGTTCTAGGTCTTGAATGCAAGGAGTTCACATTCTGTTACGATGAATGATGAGCATCCTTGTACATACTGATGAACAAAGGCGTGTCTGGAATGGTTTGGGCTGTGAGGTGCTTGCTTGGGGGTCTCTGAAAACAGAACAGCCTGATGTCTTGTATAATATATGGGGTCACAGGTTAGCCAGTGACATCACCATTCTCATCAAGTTGCTTGTCCTGTGTCCTAGACAGTATGGCTTATTGTCTTTTTGTGTTGTGTAATGTCTCCTGCCAACAGGATGGCACAGCTCTTCTGTTAAATTGAGCATTAGTGATAATAACAATGAAAGCATCCTTTTTTGGAAGCATCTTGAAGGATAGTGACTTTTTTGTGTGTAATAAAAGGAATATTGAAAGTGGTCCCAAGTTCATGGTCTATATAATATAAGCACAGGATTTGTCTTCTTAGCCAAATACTTTTTGCTTTTGTGAGAGTGAATTTTTAGCTAAAGTGCTGATCTCCACATACTTCAGTCATTTGTCAGTATTGGGAAATAAAACTGAAGGGAAAATTTAGGTAAGATAATTGCGTTAAGTGAAAGCCCCCTCCTACTTGTCTTGTAGGAGGAAAGTCTTTGCTTTCTTTAATTTTTTTTTTTTTCATTTGCTTTACATCTTGTCTGATGCAAAGTATGTGAAATCTTTCTGAAGTGTTTAACTAATTTTCCAAAGTTATAGCAGGGTCTGTTACCACCTCAGAGCTTTGTACCTCACCTGTGAGGCCTGTTTTTCTGGTGCTAAATAGGGTGGCTTCAGAGAACAGCAAAACCTCAGTGTATGGATGGTTGGAGTTTACTGGACTTTCCAGCAGTGAAGGTGGGAGCTGTGACTGCAACTCTTCAACAGAAGATCTGAGCAGAATGTCACCTTGACTTTTAAGAAAATTACTGCAGTAACTGGGAATCAAAATTAGAGAAATGAATCTGTGAAGAATCTCAAGTGCCTTTTTAAGAACTTAGTTGCTCCCAAGTGTCTTCAATTCAGGTTTCACCAGGAGAAAAGTGAGTTTTGAATGTTCGGCAAGATTCTTGTTCTTTGAAATACGAGCCTGTGTTTTTAAAGAGAGGGTATGTGTGACAGAGGTTCTGGTGCTGAGAGACTGAAAATCTCAGTAAGTCTGGAGCAAGTTTGCTTAGGTATTTGGTTAAGAAAATTCAACCCTAAATGAGCAGAAGCAAGTAAGGACTGCGAGTGGGTTGAGACATTGTTCTGCCAAGGAAGAATCAGAGTTGTCATAACAGCAGTGATGCACTGCCTCGCTGACTCGTGGAAATGCAAAGGCTGGAGGCTGCTTTGCTTTTGTTGCTTCTGTTGCACACTTCTGTTAAGTAGGAGAAACCTTGGCTAGTGTCTGCATGCATTACACTGGTGGTCTCTTTTGATGGCAGTGCCTGTCAGTCTGGCACTGCGTATTACTTAACAAAGTGTCCTTAAAAATGCCTATTATGTATAGTTTTCATTGTCTTTTGAACTTGCAGTGTGTGAGAAGGACAGGAGGGTGCAAATGTGTTTGTGAGTAGTAGTAGTGGGAGAGCCACAATTAGAGCTCGCCAGTCACTGATTTCTTGGGGCCGTGAAAAAAAATTGAACGTTGTTGTTACAGAGAAAATATGTTCAGGTTGTCCTTGTATTCCAAAGACATCTCCTGCTGCTTGTTTTGTCTTACCAAGATTTGATAGTTTCTTGGCAGAAGTCTTGGCATTGCTTGGCACTAGCAGTTCTCTGCTAATCAACTTGAAAAAAATGACTGCTGAAACTCAGAAATGCACATTTTTGAGCTGCACTGTTTTCATCATTATCAAGTCAATACAGTTTGATTTTTCTTACTTCTTTCTTTCCAGAGATTTGGGGAAAAACCAGAAAAGCTTTCGTAAAGTGTGGTATCTTTATTTTAATTCTCATTAATCAAATAGTCTCCAGCAGTAAAAACATTATGTGAGACCCACTATGCTAAATTTACACCCTGCAATTTTCAAACATTAGTTGCCACTAAATTGGCAGAGCGACTGGAACCAAAATATACCTGCTTTGCAATTATATCTGCTGGGTTGGTATTTATGGGAATAACCAACCAGGCCAACAAGAGTCAAAATTAAAATTAACCCTTAATGGCAGCATGCTGAAACTACTGTTCATTACTGTGTTGAGCAAGGTGCTGAAGAACCTCTATTCTGGCCAGCCTCAGGTGCCACGGCAGCAATAATGCTTACTTTCCAAGAAGCTTGAAGAAAAGATTGGCAAATTTATGAGCTTAGTGTGCTCTAAGTTCCAGTTTGGGTTTGTGTGAAAACAAATGTTTCCTGCCTTGGAACCAAGTAGTTTGCACTTTGAGAATAAGAAAATTTATCACTGAATATGTAGAATGCATGTCTTTTGTCTATGCATTTTGAGTGCTCTGGCTTACTGAAATATGAAGTTTTTTGTTTTGTTGAAAATTTTCATGAGGTTCCTGAGATCTTGTGTGTTTCTTCTAATCCCAGTCTGTGCAGTTCTGTAGGTGATTCCCCAGCTCATGGGTTTGCTCCACAGCTCTCACAGCGTTTGCCAGTTTGGCACGCTCTGTCTGGACATGTCTTCACTCCAGGTTATACAGAATGTACACTTTGTAGCATATCTAAATATGATGGGTGCCAGAAGGAATGTGGACCTTTCAGTTTGTTCAGCCAGGAAAATGATGTGTGGGGTTATAGCATGGAGATTTCGAGATATCCTGAGTTTTGATTTGGCTCAGTGAAGAATACCTGATGGAAAAATGTTGAATGACGCCTTAAAAGGTAAGGATGGTTTTGTAGTTAACCAGAAATGTATTAATTTTTTTAGCTGAGTTTGTCCCCAGGATTGACTCATCTGAATGAAACACATCGAGGTTTGGAAGCTGCAAGAGGGCTCAAGTGAGACACCCAAAAAATTTGGATTAGGGGCTGAAGTATGTAATCTTTTGTAACTAGACCATACTGGGAAGCTTTTTTCTGAGACTTTTTGCCTCACTGGCTCTTTGAGTAGGGTGGATAAGATATTTTTTTTCTTCTGAGACCAGGACAGGTACTCTTCACTCTTTGCTGTGCTGTTAAGTACAGCAGCTGGTAAAAAAGCCAAACTCCAAGATTACCTGTGTTGCAGTCAAACCCCTGATTTTACTGCTAGCTCAGAAGCAGTTTGGTGTATATGATGTGTGGAATGGCATCTTGCTGTGGCAGTATTTGCTGGAAAGGATTGGTCACCAGTGCCTTGCAGGAAGATTGCAAAGCCCCACTATGCTCCCCATGTTAATGTCCTGTTGTGTGGAGGCATTCTGTACATTCCTCTGCAGGGAAACGTCATTGCTCTTGGCTATGGCATCTGCTACAACAAGTGAAAGACATAAGGTGAAACTAAACTCCAGTGAAAAGAGTGAGACCCTCAATTCAGTATAATCCCTGCCATAGATGTGCCTAACAGCATATTTTCTATTGACAAAATGCAAATTATATTTATTTTTCTGGTTTTGATTTGCTTACAGAAAGCAGCAGTAGTCTAATCCATGCAGCAAACACTGAATAACTTTATCTTCTGGATAATTTTTTTATTATTGCTGTATAAAGCACATCAAAGAGCTCAGTTTGAATAGGAGAAAATCATTCCTTAAGTAAGTGGTTATAAAAGCTGTTATTTTTCACCTGAAATTATTATTTTCTATGTCTCTGGTAGTGATGATGGGAAATTTCCAACTTCAAATAAATGACCATTACTTGTATACATCTGTCATTCCTGCGCCCCATCTTCTGCCCCCACTTAATTCTCTTTGAGGCTTACCTAGTGGAGGACATGTGACCAGAGGCACAGGAGAAGGGCAGATACACAGTCTTTTATAAAAAGAAACTTCTCAACTCTAAAGTAATGGCAAAATCTCTTCAAGTAGACCTGGGACATGACATTTGAAGAGGCTTATGTCCTGTGCTTAAATTTGACCAGTATGTTAGCAGGGGTCTCCAAAATATTGTGAGAGTGGTGCTAGCTCCTGGACAGTCTGGTAGCTGTGGCTGCTCCATGGCTTATCATGGTTTCATGTATATCTAGGGTAGATGAAAATTGGCTGATTATAACCCAGCCTGGTGATGCTCTGAAATCAAGGCTCTGCTTTGGCTTGATTTGTTGAAATATTTTTTTCTACAGGGTCCAATTTTGCATTCTGCAGCTGGTGAGCAATGAGTTGCCTTTCTCCTTAAAGGTTCAGGGCTGTTCTAAGTTCACTTTGCATCATGTTTTGTCATCCAGTACACATGGTCTTCATGTATGCCCTCTTTTCAGTCTCACTCTTACCTCTTTGTTGGATTTGCATGTATTTGAAGAGGTTATCATATCTTTCCAGGTGATGCTTCTGTTTAGGAATACTATCCCATCTTTGGTATCTATGTGCTGTCACTACCACCTAGAAACTATTGCCTTTTCTTTTCTCTGATTGTCTTCTGGTAATTCTCCTAATTTTAACTGTTGTTTTAATGTATTTAGAAAAATATTCTTGTTCCTCTTCCAGATTTTTTAGAAGCCTCAAGAGAGAGGTTTCTGGTTTCCTTGTTTTCTTTTCTCAGGGCAAGACTTCAAAGCAGGAGCCAAGTTGCTTTCCTAGGGTAGGGAAGTCTGCAGATCTGTCTCTTGCCTAGATGAAAATCATGATTATCTGTCATCAATCTCCTCACACTTGGAAATTAGCTCAGTGTTTTTGAGTGAAGGGTTATGAGATTTTTCTTTGTTGTTAAGGACAGTGTTGATGTTTTGTTTTGTTACTCTGTCCTACATCTTGGCCTTCGTTGGGCTTGGTTCCTCTGTGAAGCCTCTCATGTATCTGTCTCTTCCAGGCTTTTTTTGAGGTGTGACCTTTTCATGAAGTGTCAGAACCCAAGTTCTCCCCTCATTACCAATACCACAGCTTATCTTCCCCTCCTGATGTGCTGTCACATCTTAAATGCAAACTCTCTCAATGGGGTGGTCGCTCTGCCTCTCTATCATCAAGAAGATGATCATTACCACAACTTCATCTTGGTTTACTTTCTCTACCATTATTACACAATGAGTTTGCTTTCAGACCCCTGCAATTTTTGTCTCTAGCACACCTTTGAAATTGTCAGTGACCGGTGCTGAGGGATAGACTTGGAGCAGGTTCTGAGTGTGCAGCTGCAGTGGGAGCTGCAGGTTGTGCCCTGGGTGGGACAAATGTTGGGAGCCCCAGACAAGGAAGGGGCCGCTGACCCTTTGCACAGCAGAGGGCACAGGGACCTGTGGCACCTGCCAGGTGACCGGACACTGGGACACAGCAGGAGCCAAGGGCTCTGCAGGAGGACCCCAGACTGTTGGCAGCACAGACTGAGGGTAGGAAAGCACAGGGATTCCTTTGTTCAGGCTCCCTCTCCAGAGGCACCAGCTCGAGCTGGTTTTGTGTTATGCACCATGATTAAATTACTTAAAGGAACCAGAGATTTGGGACTTTACTATGGGAAACCAGGGTTAATGTGGTAAGGAAACCTTGTCTGACAGTGTGTGGATTGTGCAGAGAATCAAGTGCACCCATTGGGTCACTGGAGCCACCCACTGTGTAGGGGTTTCAGTCGCAGCAGTGGAAGTGTCTGATAGTAGGAGTGTGACTGCCAGAGTGAGTCATAGGAAAGTTCTTGTGACACCAGTAAGATGTCAGTGTGGAAAACCAGCCTTCACCATTTACATGTTTGCTGGGACACAGAGTGGCATGTTTGGTTCTGACAGGCAGCTTTCCTTACTGGAGAAGACTGTTATACAGCTACCAAGAAGAAATTAGTGCTCTTGAAAACTTTGCTGCTTCAAGAAGTAATTGTGGCATAGTTGTTAAAGACAAGTAACTTTGTGAGACTAAGTGGTGCCTATTCCAGTTGAAAATGGCAGAAGCATTTACTTTAGGTTACCTGACTTAGCCTGAGAAAAGGCTACAGTGCTTGTTGTGTTCTTAATCTGGAGGTGGTATGCATGTTCTTTTCTCTCTCTTCTGTGATGGCATAAGCTCTTGAAACTTTGTGGTGAGTTGATTCAGAAAGCACTGAGAACTACAGACTCTAGGCTAACTTTTTTTAAAGCTTGCTGCTCACCTGTGGTGGAGTTTATGCAACTGGATAGTAAGAGGAAGACAGGAATTTGTGGCCAGGCTTATAGAAAGATGGGGCTATTTGCTCTGATTTAAATCAACTTGAACTATTGAGGATATGCAGCTTTAGGTTATCACAGCTATGTACAGAAAGCAGCATAGAATAGTTTGACATGGTGTTTCTGCCCCTGACATGCTATACCATTCCATACTGATGGACTTGCATGGACTTGGATTCTATGGTCTCTGTAGGTGCAGAGATTGTCATTTTGTATGGTTGGGGTTTTTTTCCTTCCTGGCTGAAACATTCTTTTGCCTACCAGTTAACAATATCTGTTTATTGTTTGTTTGTATGTTTGTTTTTCCTGTAATATGTAGCTCTTGCTTAAGCTGCATTCACTTACAAAGGTTGATTCTATGTCTGATCTGTGTGGTGAGACATAAGACTACAGAAATACTAAATATTAAATATTGTTAGAAGTGCTGAGTGACTACTCATTGAAGAAGAAGCAAAATAATACTTTGTTAGCATCCTGCTGAAGCATTCTTTCTTCCCTTCTGTGTTTTTGTATGCTGGGATGTAAAAGGGGAGGGAGTGTGTCCAGTATCAGCTACCAACTCCAAAGGACTTTGGTGGTTTTTCTGCCTGTAAGTTAGAGCATACTTTAAACCACTGCCACAATGAAATGCTCCCAGAGCAACTGACATTATGGAGTTGATTTTTTTCAGAGAATTAACACTTTTACAGCCTCTCTTCTGCCAATCCTTGTGATTACTTCTCATTGGAGCAGTGCTTTAAATGATTGTCATGTGACACAACAGAACAGCTTGAAGTACCACTTGCCTGTGGGGAAATAACCTAATAGTGAATTCAGTTGTTTTCTCCAGACAGAACAATTGTGGGATTCTTCTTACATCACGTGTAAGGCCTAGATGAATTTGCCCATCTAGTAAGGCTGAATTTGCACAGCTAACCTTCTTCTCTGAAGGCCCCAAAATGCAGGTAATTCAGTACATGTTTTTAAGTAAGAAAATGTGGTTAACAGCAGCCTTTTATGATCTCTTGCATCTGCACACTGCAGAAAAAGTCCTTGCAGAAACAAGTCTCAAAGGGCAATTAAAAGCTTTTGATCTTTGAAAACGAATATTCTGATTCTGATTGGGAAACTTAAATTTAATTGTGGTAGGTAGGTTTTTTTATTTGCATAGAATATCATGTGAAGAAATTTAAACCTAGCCCCTCCCAATTGTTAGAAAAATAATAAAATATGCATAGTACTTCTTGTTAAATGGAAGGGATTTTTTCACCACTTCTGTTACTCCTTTAAATTTGATGCTGAATGAATCAGACTCAGTCTTGCTAATGTTACATTTCAGGCATGATCTCAGTATTTTCTGGGCAGAATGTCAGCTTGGCCTGTGTTTTGGGAAATTGGAGTAATGTGATGGATCACATGAGCTTATTATCTCCTTGTTTACCCCTACTCCCCATTTAATTTCTGGTTGGTACATCTGTTTGATACAAAAACTGATGCCAAGTAATTACAAGTGTATTGTTAAATGAAAGACAGGAATAATAAAATCTAAATTCTGTCCTAAGATCTGCTGTAGGTTTTCTGCATTATTGTGCATAAATCCTTTAGTCTTTTGTTTTTGTGAAGACAAAAATAATGTTTTCCTTAGGGTGGTGTTATAGCAGCATACCACAGAATCATAGAAATGCTGAGTTGGAAGGGACCCATCAGGATCATCAAGTTCAACTCCTGGCTCTGGACAAGATGCCCCAAGAATCCCCTCTGGTGCCTGAGAGCATTGTCCAAAAACTTCTTGAGCTCTGTCAGGTTTGGTGCTTCCCTGGGGAGCCTGTTCTGGTGCCCAGCCACCTCTGGGTGAAAAAACTTTCTCTAATACTCAACCTAAACCTGCTCTAGGTACAACTTCAGGCCATTCCTTTGGGTCCTGGCACTGGTCACCAGAGAGAAGAGATCTGTAATCTGTCTCTCCCCTTCAGGAGAAAATTGCAAACTGCAGTGAGGTCTCCCCTCAGTTTCCTCTCCTCCAGGCTGAACAGACCCAGTGGCCTCAGCTGCTCTTTATACAGCTTCCCCTCAAGGCCCTTCACCATCCTCATGCCCTCCTTTGGACACTCTCTGGCAGCTTTATGTCATTTTTATGTTGTGGCACCCAGAACTGCCCCCAGCACTGGAGGTGAGGCTGCCCCAGCTCAGAGCAGAGCAGGACAATCCCCTCCCTTGCCTGGCTCTGTGCCTGATGCCCCCCAGGACAGGGTTGGCCCTCCTGGCTGCCAGGGCACAATGACTCAGATCCAACTTCCCACAGACCAGGATCCCCAGGGCCCTTTCCAGCACTGCTCTCCAGCCTCTCATTTCCTAATCTGTCCACGCAACTAGGGCTGTCCTGTCCCAGGTGCAGAATCTGGCACTTGCCCTTGTTAGACTTCACATAGTTGCTGTCCTTCAAAGGTATTAAAAATAGAATGTTTTTGTTTTTGCTGCTTCATTAAGGAAGTGGTGTGGGTAGCTCTAGCTTGGATAAGAATGGCATGAAATTTCCATTTGACCTTCTTACTGGGGAATGCTTGTCTTTTGGGGTGCACCCAGTTCTGTAATCTCAGGTATTCCGTCCTGCTTCCTTTTTCTGTTTAAACCTGTATTAGTTTGGAGCTGTGTTCACTCTGCACTGTTAATGGCCCACAGCCTCTTTCCCTTCCACCACACTGAGTGTGCCAAGAGCCCGCAGACCTGGGGGATGTATTTTTGGTGTGTACTCAAGCAGCTGCACTGCTGCTGAGACAAGCAAATGTGGAAGCTTTAGTGAAATGCCCAGTCCCCCAAATATAGAATCCAGCCATGAGCAGTGCAGGATTAAAGTAAGCCTGTTCACTTCGGCTCACTTCCTGCACGTTGTTGCAAGGAAAAAACGCAAATGGTTGTTTATTGAGGAGTGGTTTAGAAGATTATATTTCATTAAGGTGCTTGCATGGCTAAGTGCTGAAATGCAGCCACCTACTACAGGGAATGTGCTAGTTGCTTCAACTAATGCTGTAAGGTATTTAGAAGATACTCTGTTCTATGCATGTTGTGTTATTTATGGTGGGGACCATGGTGGATTACGTGAGCTCCAGTTCAACAAAGGCAGGTTTTGCAGTGAGGAATTAATGGGTGAATGATGGGCATTGGGTAGTAGTCAGAGTTCCTCACTGCAGTAGTTTTTCTGTCTAAATTTAAAGAAGCTATTCATTTTAGTGCTCTGAGAAGGTTGGTTTTCCCATTGTCTTTGATTTGCCTCAGTAATATTTAGTATTTAATTTGAAGTTACCGTAGGAGTTTCTGATCTTTTGACTAGGACTGATCCATTTTAAATCTTGAAAGTGCCAGATACCAAATATACTGCATCTCATGGATGATGGTTGGAAAACTGAAGGGGGGGGAAGTAGAACCTGGTCAATGAGCAGTTCCTTGAGTAATCTCTAATTACCTGCTGCTTCAGTGAAGAAACATTTTTGGGCACTCGTACTGCAGTGGGACTGTCAATCTGCCTTTACAAATAACCCTCATAACTTCTAATATTGCATAAGTACTGTAATCATCAGGTAGTTTAAATGAGGATGGGGAGGATAGGGATTAAAGCTGTTCAAGGGGATTTAAGTTGTCAGATAATTAGTGGCAGGTGTCCTTCACTTGTGGCAGATGGCTTGGGTGTTGTCAGAGGTTTCACTCCAGAGCAAGAGCACGCCTGTCTTTTTCTTTGCTTCCCAAAGCCAGCCTGAATGTGTGCTGGCATGCTTTTCTTCTGTTCTGGCAAGGACCTTTGCAGTGGTGCATAGGAAAGCAGATCAAACTGAAGACTGCATTTTTGCTGATTTACACGATACATTTCTGAAAATTGAGCTGCAAACAACTTTTGGAGTGATTCCAAAAGTGTTTATTTGAGAGATGGAAAGTAAACTTCGCTCTCATTGATGTATTTTCCTTACCTTTTTGGTACTGTTAATGAACAATCTTTTTATAGCCTATGTGTTTGAATTCAGCATTGGCACCTTCCTCTTCAAAGCTAGTGCCTTGTTTTCATTTTAACAAGAGGTGAAGTGTAATAAAGAGGTTGAGCAAGTTTGTCCCACAGTCTCTGGGTGGCTGCATGAGTCTTGACTTTCTCCCATGAGCACAAATTGTCTCTGCCTTCTGTTTCAGTGCAGTGAGCATTAATCCAAGTCTACCTTAATGCTACTGGTGTTATCTTGCTGACAACACACTTGTATTGCCAGTGAAGTTTGTGCATGCACATGCTAAACTGAAGTTTATAGGCAAAGCACTTTATTCGTGCTCAGCTTTTGAATTCCTCCTCTGAGTGCATCACCTGCATTAGTAGATCTCTGTAAAATAGGCATGGAGTCACGTGCTTCATGTCAAGAGAAAGAAATATGAAAAGAAACATCTGTCCTGAGGGGTGAAATTCACAGAAGCAACTGGACCTGAATGTAAGTGTTTGGAAGAAGTTTTGTGTTCTCTGAGGAATCTGGGGAAATCTTGTAATAGCCTACCAGTCACTTGACAGTGCTTATTTGCAGTCTTTTAAGATGACAGAGGAGGATGAAAAAACATCTGTTCAAGTCTGCTAATATTGCTGGCTTTTCTTTAGCTGTGATGTGTTTTGCTGGTGATCAAATATTGGCAGGTATTGAAGGTATGTCTTTTGGATGCCATCTTGCTGCAAATTCAGTTACTGACTTGCTGTAGTGTCTCTCATTTGTTTTCATAACATGTTGCAGATTTCAGTAGAGTTAAAACAGATTTTTCATGTGCTTAAATCAAACCTGGTGTGGATTTACACCTGGCAAGGGTTTAAGCAGAAATTAGAAATGAATATGGAGTATAATGTGCACATGGTGTGACAGAAAAGTATCATCAGCAACCCTTCAGCCTCACAGCTACATACCAGCCTGATCAAAATAATTCTCTTCACATATGAAAGCTTTAAGTAGTGATCCATTGAAAGTCTTCTGTGAAGATCTCATGATTCCCACAAGACATGCCAAAGGTTTGGCAGTGAAGAGTTCATGCTTCATCCTTGCAAATAGATCCTTTTTGCCACGAGGCTGATGTTGCTGGCATTGTTCATGAGGGCAATGAACACATTGTCCTGTATTTCTTCCTCAAACCCCCTTTGCCAGGCTGATTGCCTGCTCTCACTGATTATGCTTTCTGATACAGAGCTGTGCCATCAGTAATGATCTGTTCTGTACACAATTCTCTGGAGTGCTTTCAGGTAAAGGTGGTTTTGTGAAGAATATCCTTGACTTGCTTGCTTAATACAGTGCGAAGTGCTTGCTCAGCTGACTTGTCCTTTCATTTATTTTTTTCCTGATTCTTTTTTGGAGAATATTAAATATTTAGATACCAACATTTTTTTGAAGTGGCTGCTAAAACAGATTGATTTTCCTTACTCAGTCCCCTTCAGAGTGAAACACGAGTCCATTTTTTTATATTCAGCCCAGATGGTATGCTGCTTAAAGTGAGCAATGTGTTACAGTGAAAATGGACTACTTTTCCCCCTCTTTCCTTCCTCCTTTGCTTAACTGAACACATCCGTGTAGCTCCTATTTGGGTTGAATTCAAAATTAATCAGAGGCTGCAGGGTAAATATGTCAACTATTGGAATGCCAGCTCTGCCAGATTGGAGGAGTTTCTGCCCCTGCCAACAGGCAGTGCAGCAAGTTGGCTACACAAAACCTGACATCTTTATGGATCTTGTTAGAAAAATGGACATGATGATGTGGTTTGGTCCTTTCCATGTCTGTTCTGAGTGTGTCTGTTACACTGCTTCTCCTTGTGCCTGCGCAGTCCTGCACTGGGCTGTGCTATGAGTGGGCAGGAACATCACGTTCCTGAGGGCTGGGAGCTGAGGACCATGCTGAGGATTTCTTTGAGGTTTGTTTTTTTTAAATCCATTAGGAGAGACTTGCAAAGTGTGAGGGAAGCAGAAGAGAGTAATACCATTTAAAACAGTTCCACATGTGCCATTGTTTTGACAGTTTTTTATCCACCAATGGATTTTTTGCGCGTGCACGAAATGAGTTTCTAGATGTATTGACTATGACTCTCAAATTGTTCTCTGTAATGTGCAACTCTCCTAGGAGCTGATGAATGTTGTGTTTTAAGAGAAGTATTGGTTGCTTTGAAATGGACTAAGTCAGAGTTGCCATGTTCCCATTCCACAGCAAAGCTTGGGTAGGGCTGTCTGCAAGTATCTTGATCTGACACTATCTTTTGTTTATTCGGTGAAAGGGTTAGTTATCCTTTCTTTAAAAGGATATTGAGGATAAGGTTATTATATGACAAAGGAAATCCGTAAACAGCTTACTGGTTAACAAAATTTGATACCTGTTCCTGGACTGTTGCTTCAGTCTAATAGGATAGAAGTATGGCATTTATTTAAAGGAGTTGTTAAAATGAGCAGGGTCTTGATAATGCGTTTTTAGGGAAGTTGTTTTTTGTTCATGCTTTTTGCTTTTTGAAACTAAAAATTTCTAAAATTCATTAGCTTGGTCTAAAATCTCTTCATTAAAGGAGTGTCGAGATCATGGCTGAAACTTTTCAGCAAGGTAACAGCAGTAGCTCTGACAGGAGCTGACCTTTGATTATTCTGCACAGGAGGTGTTATAGTGCTTGAGATGCATCCAGTTATGTTTTTTCTCAGAAGCACCATGATGCTTTGTGGGGCAAAGGCAGTTCTGTAGCTGGGGCAGGTGGCTGTGAGACCTGCTGTTGGTTCTTAGCTAGCAGTTGCCCAAGTCAAGAGGAAGTCTCACTTAAATATTCACAGAAGTACTTTTCATTTTATATAGGTGCTGCTTCCATGTGGGAGGGGAGCAGGTTGGATCAGAGATACACAAGGTTAGATAAGAAGATAGTGCAGAGCAATGGAGAGAGATACCATGAAATTGGCACCTTTTTGGTGTTGCTGCCTAAATGTACTGTCTTAGTTGCTTAAGTTCTGAGAGAGCAAAAGCCTTGGCAATTTCTAGTTCTCTTGTCAAGCTTCAGTAAGCTCTGTTTTATATCAGAGATTTATTCTTAGCCAGGACATTTCAGTTTTGTAATATCTGAGAACTTCTAAATTCTTAGGAAAGTTAAGAAAATTACCAGGAAAGTCTCCCAGTAGTACTATACTGACCTGAAACTGCTTTTGGGGGGAACTGTGGAGAAGGGAGATAGATTCTACTGTTGAAGCTTTTACGCGCCTTGTAACTAGCTTGACGCTAGTACATTGAACTTCTACATTGCCAAGAATACTGAGGTATCTTTCCTATCTTCATCTGACAATGCCATCTTGTAATTTTGTATTACTATGGTAGATTTTCTCCGGTTGCAGGCAGAGGGTGGAGTTCATGCACTGGAATAGTTTGCTAATAAAAGGTTGTGTAGATGCCGGGAGCTTCACCCTGCAGCTGTTTAGGTGTGATAATTTTCATTTGGTCGTTACTTAGCAGGTACAGGTCAGTGATACAAAGACTGAGTTGAATGTGTTCAGTTACCGTTGCTAGGGGAAAAGAACACCATAACCAACACCAAAGCCCTCGCTGGTTGAACACAGAAGTGCAGAACTCAGCCTGGGGGTGCTGACTGGCAGCATGGTATCTGTTCAGTGTTTCATGGCAAAAGTAGCCAAGGACAAACTGTTGCCATTGCTGATTTGAAGTCGGGGACTCGGGCATGAAGCAAAGTTGGGTGTAGCATTTCCCCGGGAATTGCTGGGGCAGTGAGGACCCTGCCTGGCTGGGCTGGAGCTGAGCCTGTTCCAGTGGGCTGTAGGCTGTAACAGTGTAGAGAGCAAACCTGCTGTTTCTCCGTGGGAAGAACAATGATCCAGGGCATGAAGCTGAGTTTTGAATGACACTGCTAAAAGATGTCGAATTGCCAGCTGCATCCCTGAGTATGCTTTTTGGAGACTGTCACTCTCTTTCTTTAAGGTGCTACATACAGCAGAAGAATTACAGCTGACTCTGGAGACCATATTTCCACCTTTTTTTCCTGAACTACATTGTCTTTTAACATCTCAGGGCAAATTTCTATTAAAGCATCTGCTCTATGCTGGCAGATTCTTGAAACATCCCCAGGAAAGTCAGCCATTTGCAAGAAATAACATTTGAAAGGAAATACATTGTTTGAGAGAGACATAGGCTTAAAGAGAGTACCTCCCTGGAGCATTCCTCTCGTGTCTTGAAATAATGATGTGAAACATAGAAGTTTTACCTGTGTCATGGATGGAGCATTTTTATACCTTGTGGGGGAGGAAGGGAACAATCTACATTTGGCTGATTCAGAAGTTTCTGAAAAGCCTCGTACACTAATCATGCTACAAAACTTAATATTTTGGTTGATATGTTCTCCAAAAATGTGTGTACAAAGCAGATTCCTTCCTGGGACTTCAGGAATGAACTAGGAAAAAGGTCTTACCTGAAACTTCTTATGTTGGCAGTTGTGATCTGTTCTGTGCCCTGTGCAGCACTGTGAAGAATGGAGCACTTGTCACGTTGTGTTCGTAATAGTTTTCCTCGCCCTTGGTGTTCAGGCCTTCCTGGGAGGGGATGGAGTTGGACTCCAAGAGCAACAGGAAGCAAGATGGTGTAGGGATGGGCAGTGGAGGGAACCAACTACAGCTCTGCCATTCCCCCAGAGTTCCAAAAATGATGTACTTATCCTCAAAATAGATAAATGATAGGTAAATGGTTAAGCTTTGTGTCAGCTTAGTTTGTTCTTCCTGGTTCTAAACCAGGAAGTATGCTGGTATGGCAGGGGGGACATATTTTTATGACTAGTCTGGAATATGACAGGAAGACAAGGGGAAGAATATTATTTTTCTCACTGTCTGCCTTGTCTTGCAGCTTCCCCCCAACTCTGTGACAGGTCATGCCATTTTGATGCTTATTAAAGCCATTGAGTGTCATTATCCTTCCTTCACTGAAGTTAGAGTTTCTGTGATAGCTGCATTCCAAAAGACAATGCACAAAGTGAGAAAAATGGTAGATTAAAATGTCTGACTAGTGCTGTGTCTAACCTTGAAGGCAAAGCTCTAGGTTTCTTTCTCTCACTGTTCTCTGGATCTCCAGTATCCCGCTACTGTGCCCCCTCTACCTGGCAGACTCAGTGTGCCAGCTGCCTTCCTGGCCTGTGGACAGATGTATGCCAGGGGACTGTATTGACACCAAGAAGCTCAGTTCTAACTTTGATCAGCAGCACTGTTTAAAACTTAATTGAAAACCTAGTATGAATTAGTCAGTGTTTTACCTTGTGCATAGCCCTCGGCTAACAGCAACAAAGTATTCTGCAGGCTAAGTATTAATCTGACAAAAGCATGGTAGGATAAAGCTGAATTCATGTACCCTCATCCATTTTACTCCTGTATGGACTGACCCTGTGAAAAAGAGAGATTTCTTTGTTTTTTTTTTTAAACAAACATTGCTTTGACCTGAGTATACATAGATGCTGCATGTGTGTTCTAGAAAGAAAATAGCTAGATGAAATCTGCAAAATAGTGTGTGAGAATGGAGAACAGATAAAATGAGAATTTAAGAAAAAGAAAGTGCTACAAGTACCATGCTCAGGATACTGATAGGATAATGACAAAATAACCAGGATCAGGGTCCATTTGTTTCATCTTCATTCAGTCACCGATAAACAGCTTGCTCAGTGACAGCTTTTGCTGCCTTTGTTAATACTCAATGAACTTACCTCTCTTTCATTTGCCGCAGACAGCCAACTGTTCCCTGGGAATAACTTCACGAATGAATGCAACATTCCTGGAAACTTCATGTGCAGTAATGGACGCTGTATCCCAGGGGCCTGGCAGTGTGATGGAATGCCAGACTGCTTTGATGACAGTGATGAGAAGGAATGCCGTAAGTGACCGTTGCTGTGACCTTATCGTGCTTTTTATCACGGGGTTTGGCTAACTACTGTTACTGCTGTGTTCTGTGTTAGAGGAGGAACAAAGCTGCTGCCACTTTCCTCATTTAGATCTTGTTGGAAAAAACACTTAGGTTTTATTGTTTCAGGTCTTTAATGTTCTTCAATGTCCAGTTTTAGTACAGCACTTGGGGAGGTACCTGAACAGATGGATAAATTGAGATGGACTTGACTTATGATTCTTCCATGATGCTCTGTGGTTTCTAGGGATCCTGCATGTACTGCTTCAGCACACTAGGGTAGTGCTGTAAGCTGACCTTCACTACTGTCAAACCTAGTTCCTTCCATTTCAAAATTGTTGATGGTATTCTGTAATTTTTATTCTCTCCAATCAAAATGCAACTCTTAACTCCATGAACTTTAACAATAACTTTCTAAAAAATAGGCTAAAATAATTTGCTAATTGGTGTTTTTAAGTTTTAATCCTTCCTGAAGAACTTCTAGTTCTAGAGAGCTAAAATGTCTGATCTGGTTCTCATCTGTGATTTTGTCTTTTCCTTAGCATTAAGATTTAGTTAATATTACTCAGCCACAACATGAAACTTTCTAGCCTACATGTGTTAACCAGACAGCAAAATTATGCTGTAGCATAATGCTGTGATTTGAAATACAGTTGAGAGTGACAAAAAATCAAATTTCATGTGATTGTAGAGCAATTGAGAAATTTCTGAGATGTTACTGGTTTTTATTTAGCAAATGTGATTTCTTTATGTGTGTACTTTACAGAGGTTTTCATTACACTTAAACTGAATTTATAAGAAGCTTACCTTTCCCAGGACATTTCCAAGACAAGCATTAGCTTTGTTGATTGAGCAAAAGGAAAAAAGAATAGCTTCTTTCAAATTACCTGACTAGAAATACATGTGTTGTTAAATGTTCTTGCTTTTTTAAACTTGATTCCTGTTCTTTAGCCCCAGTAATCCACCCCTTTTAAATAATGGGCCTTTAATAACTGTGCCGTGTAAATCTCCATATATAGTTTTGCTTTAAGCCAGTGAGCTTTGGTTGCTTTCTAAAGATTTAAAACTATCTGTATGAAGTAACTAATGCTTTGCAGTCTTTATAAGGCATCAGGCTTGTGTTGAAACATTGAAGACAGGTTAATTTAATTTTCTTTCACACTTAAATGTTAACATTAAAGGATAGGCCTGTTACAAGGATTGATCAGTGTCATGCATATCTGTTGAAACCCTAGCAGAAATTATATCAGGGGGAGCTTTGGCAAGAATAAGAATATCTGAAGTTCAACCTATACCTTTCAGTGAGGTGTTCCTGGTGACAGGAGCTGTGTGGCTCAGGTTCCTCATTACTTGGCTCCTGAATAGACTGCTGGCATGACTTTGGGTGTGCTGCTGCTTCTTTTTAAAACATGCTGAATGACAATACTTCCTTGCATTTATGGGATACACACCAGGAGATTCTGTGTCTCTAAGACTGTTGTGGTTGTTTGCCTTGCATAAATTTTGTTTCATTTGATATAATTAGATGATGTTTATGAAGTTTTTCTTAATGAAGGCTGGACTGGGTATTTACTTAGGAATCAGTAAAAAGAAAATATGCTTTGTGACTCTCTGTTCAAAAATTTCCTTACCAAAATCAGTTGGATCTGATGAGTTACAGACAGTAGTAAGCTGACAATAAAATATAAATAGCTGTAAAATGGCAGTTCATAAAAGCTGTTCCTGTCACCACAGACTCAAATAAACCTCAGTGATGTAGACTAGGCTGCAACTATGAATTTTACGTTGCTGCAGAACTCTTCTTCCTGGGTTTTTTTCAAATACTTTTATCCAGCTTGATTGGCTGACAGTTTCCTGGATGAGCATCCTTTTGATCCTATACAAATTGATGGAGATAATTAGACTGTTCTTTCCTCTTGCCATACATCTATCTGCTATTGGATCACCCTCACAAATGTAAAATTAGCATACAAAAGAGACTTGCTGGGAGAGCAAGAGATGTGAATCTTATGCTGGCCTGCTGTTAACAGGTTAGATAAGCCAAAACAGAATGGAGAGAGTGCTCACTTGAATCTCCACATTTGTAGTGTTTCCAACCTGTCTTTTACATTATAAAGTAACCAGAATTTGGATGAGCTTATACAGACCAAATCTGGTGTTAGATTTGTTCCTAGCTCAGAGATAAGGCATTGAAAAGCAGCCTTATAGGTATAAATGCTTATTTTTTTAATAATTTTAGTCTACACTTTGTTACATTCCTTCCATCTTAACAGGGCTCTACTTCCTAAAACTTACCTTGCAGCAAAATTAGAGTTCTTTGTTTTCTGCTGTGATTCTGCTTTGCAGTAGCTGAACTGTTGGTGGTGAATACAAAGCCATAGGAGTTGCATTAGCAGCATGAGATGGCTGAGTTCCCAGTGTGTTACTACTCACAGCTGTACTTTAAGCTGCTTTGTGTGTGATTCCTCAAGAAGTAACTATTTCACATTAAAATGTCTGTGTGTGAATAGGAGCTTGGTTAAATGGTTCATTTGTTGTGAAGATGAGTATGCTGTGTTGTGGCATGACCATGAGGAAGTAGCTGTGCACATGTGTGTGGTTATCTGGCAAGTCTTTCTCTTCTGATTTGTCTTAGGGTTGAATGTGGATGTCCAGCAATAGTTTATCAATTCTGTTGCTGTAACATCTCCTCCTGTCTGTCCCCCTTTAAACAGGAAAACTTTGAACTCCAGGTCTGGTTCTCATACTTTATGGCAAGCAAGTGGAAAATGGTGGTCTGGGTGTGAGGAGGAAATAAGATGGAAAGTAGAATTACCTGCACATTGTCCATTCATGTCTTACCTCTTCCCTATCTTCCTTTTGTCTCTTTTCTGTTTCCTCTCCAGGACTGTCTCTGTTAACCATGTCACTTTGCTTATGGGTTTTCCTTCATCTCCCACACTTGCCAGAACCCACATACCATCTGTCATCTTCTGTGGTTCCTCTGTGCCCTTACCTGTCACCTTAACACGTCCCATGCCAGCCGTCTTTGTGCTGTTTAGTGCACAGAACATTTCTCCTACTCTCCTTCTCTAATGGTGATGTGATGACTGAAAAATGTTGTCTGGTTTTATCTGGGGAGGAGGGTTGAGGAAAGGCATGGAAGTGAGGGAATAAGCTGAGACAGTGACTTCTCATTGCTGTACATGAGAACTGCTTCTTGAAGAACTATATCACTTTTTTTTTTTCTCCAAGCAACTAATTGAGCTTGAAAAAGATTAATTTACCATATCAATGTGGAACGTTTTGTGAGTACTTCCAGTTCTCTGTAGTTTGAGTAAACTGCTATCATCTGTGGGTTTCCCAGTGGAGAACTGTTTTGTAGTTCATCTCCCTGTCTTCTGGTTCTCATTGTTTGGATTGCTCCTCTACCTGTGTAGTCCAGTATCTGTCATTCACATTTTTTTTAAGTGTTGCTATTACTACTGCTTTTCACCATGTGGATGATTTATGAAGGAGGCTGAGGCTCTTAACAAATGCAGAATCTTTACCAACAGGACTTTCCTGTGAAGCTTGGAGGGATTGATTGCATAGGTCCTTAATCCTCCTCTGGTTCCATATCAGATATTCTAGATACCTGGGTTAGTGCTTGCCCTGGTCAGGTTGGGAGCTGCATGCTGTCAGCACTCAGTTCTTTCTCTATCAGATATGGAAGATACAAAATTTTCCAAAATAGACAGCCTGAATGATAAGAGCCTAGAAACGTGTGCTTGCGTATTTCAAAACATTTTGAGGTAAATGGATTATCTCTAGTGCTGACTTTTACACCTACCTGCTGACCTATTCCTTTGGAGCCAAGACCTGTGTCTCACTCTTGGAAGGATTCTCATCTTGAGATTTAAGAGTGCACTAATATTCTTAGTTAAGTTCATAATTTACTCTGTCATCTCTGTTTCCTCTTTCCTTTGCTCTTTGTACATCTTTGTATTAGATTATTACAGAGAGAACATTGTGAACACAGAATGGCTTTTGTCCCTAATGAGCAGCAGCTAGTGGGGAGATGGCATGTGCTGCCTTTGTCAGCTAACGAGGAGCAGATGGTGGGGATTCAGAGCATGGCACATCATCCACGCTAAGTGCCTGGCATGACAGCAGCCAGAATTAGAGACATACCAAATACCCAGGAGCCTAGATTTTCCTTTGTCGCTCTTCTGAGGGATGCCAAATTTGTGTGTTCAGCTATGAGCAAATAGTGGCACACAGTGAATCAATGACTGACTGTGTTAATCCAAGGCCTAGAGAGTGTAAGCTGTGGGCTAGAAGGAAACTGTCAAGGATAGCCTTGGGGCAGTGTGTTCTCACGTTCAAAACCTCTGTCTCACTTGTTTCTGTTTCCGGTTGGCACTGTTGCTCATCCAACACAAACATAAAGGTAAAGCAGGTTTCTGAGTCAATGCTAAAAGCTGTGACTGGGTTGTATAGATGTCTGAACAAAGGGGCATCATCCATGCTTGTAAGGATGTGCTGCCAGCACACTCCTGGGCTGCCTAGCAAGAGCTGGTCTGTAGGAACATCCAGAACTGTGGTAATAAAAAGCACATTTCATCACCAGCAATCCATCGTCATCAAACCTTGCTCTGATCGTCCTTCAGACAGAGCAAGTCTCCTCCATGGGGGAGAATGTCTTTATTAAATGTAGTGCTGCATGAAAATGGTCCATTATAATTAGGATTCCCTAGACAGGTATTGAAGCCACCTGCCAAGCAGGCTTCCACTAAAGGTCAGTTTTGTCTCTCTGTCTGAGACATGTGTGCCTGCAGGGAACCAGTGCTATCAGAACTGAAGGTTTTGTAATACCTGCAGTCCTGGGTTGCACTCAGAAAGGTGTGGTGGGCCAAGCTTTTCTGCAGTTTCACAGCAGCTGGCTAACTCTCATGGTCCTGAACACTGTGACTTGCATTTGGGCAATCTGAGAAATCGGTTTAATCCAAGAGTCCAGTAGATCTGGTAAGAACACTTCTGTTTCTGTGTCAGAGAAGTTAAGCCCTTGGCAACCTTGCTGAAGCCAGGGTCTGGTGACAAACACCGTAGGAGCTCATACACCTGGTGGGCTGCAGGCTATAGTGCAAGGGGCGAGGTGGGAGTGTGTTCTGGTTACAGTTGTGAGCATGCTTCTGTTGCTGGTTTTGCAAGTGTTTTTAATTGTCTTTGTCAGGTAAGTAGATTAACATTTGAGATAATCCTATAATTACTTGTTCATTGCTGATATGTTAGCATATTAATCTTTGATTTCATCCTCTCTTGTGTCTTGTAACTATGTTCTTGCTTTTACCCTGTAGAGTTGGAACTGTGTATTTATGTATAATAAACATGACCTATTTTGTCACATTCCATTCTGTGTCTATCTTTTCTATGTTGAGTATGTTTGCATTTCCATTTAATCTATCTAAATGCACACAGGGTTTTGTATAAATGCTTTATAATCTCAGAAGATTTTATAGATCTGGTTTCGTCAGGGTGTGGAGTGCTGGAGTGGGAGATGTGGCACAACTAAGCCTGCATTATTCAAAGTGTTTGTGTCTGCACGCTTGCTCTCAATCTTCGTTGTCTCTGCACTGGTGGGGACTTAAACTGGATTAGCAGTATACTGTAGTTTGAAAGTGCAGGCCACAGTAACCATTTTTTAGTTTCCCCGAGGTTTGCTGTACCTTAATTTCTTATTTTTTCCATCTCCAATGTGAAGCTTTCTTGCCAGGCAAGTGTTTACTGCTCCCTCTGGTGTTCACTTGCAACAGGTGTTGGAGCTCCCTACGCTGAGGAGCAGTGTAATTTGTAATGATCAGTTACATACAGCCGTGGAGGAGAGAGAGTCTTTTCACAGGATTGCCAAATGAAACCCACGCTCTGCAATTAGTAGCCCGGGTTTCCTAGATCATGCAAAGAATATTTCCCTGTGCTCCAAACCCTTTCATTTGAGAAACTGAAACTCTTGGAGAACAAAGGTGGATTAGCTAGGTTTTCTTCAGGTGAATTTTGACTGACTTAATTGCACTCATTTTCTACAAAAGAGATAGGTTTTTTGTTAACAACTACATTTGAGGGCTGGAAAGTATTTAAAAAAGAAAAAATCCCACTGAAACCAAAGTCGTGTCTGAGGAAGTTGGTCTGTCATTGGAGAAGCTCTTGAGTGCAAAAACTCCTACACTTGCTAGCACAGGCTGCAGTAGGAAGGAGGTGGATTGAATGGGGACTGCAACAGCTTCAAAGCCATGTCATATGCTTGGAAGTCTCAAATGAGGACTGTCAGACTGCCTTGTCCTGCCCTCTTTGATGTAGGGTATATTTCAGGAAGCAGCCTTTAGATTTGCTGCTGTTCACTGCTTTAAAAAAAAACAAAACAAAGGTTAATCATGGAGTTTGCCCTCAATCAAGATCACACTTTGAGTCTGCTCTACAGGAAGCTCACAAGTTGATGTACTAAGGCACATGATGTGTGCATGCTTTTCCCTTTGTAAGTCCCAAAATTATAATAGAGGCAAAGGCAAAATTGAGTTCTAAATGGTCATTGCTAACAGCTCAAATCATTCTGATGACAGTCTGAATTTAGATGTGTGTCCTCACCTTGTGTTAAGGTTTGCTGTGAGAGCAGTCAAGATCATGACTTCCACACTGCTAAGAATAGGGAACTGGCTTTAGCAGCCACTTTAAAAGACAGAGAAAAAAAGTCTTGTAGAGACAATGAGTTCTGCAATCCTTATAAGGTATTTAATAAGTGCTTATTATGATAGTACAGTTATTACAGCTGAAGACATTTTGCTTGGATTTAACCACTCAGCAGGGTCAGTCTAATGAATGGCTTTCATGTACAGGAACAAAGGGCACAAAGTAGCTCTGGCTCCTATCCTTTTAAATACCAGGCTTTCAGTTCAACAAGCAGAGCTCAGTGCACTGAAGAATGAGATGTGGTGTTTTGTTAAAAAGAAATTTCTGCCCATTCAGAAGGGATTGTCTAAACCAGTTGAGATCTAGAAATACAGCAGTGGGCCAGGACTTGGGCCACTACCTATCAGTAAAGATTACTGACTTTAAATGAATATTCAGTAGCCCCAGAAAATTATTCTTAAAGCATTAGTTAAAGCCAGGAGTAGACTAGGAGTAATTCTACAGAAGATGAGGGGCAGGGTGATGTTTTGGAGATGCTTTCAGATTCCTGGGATTAAGATTCAACATTGCATACCTGCAATAAGTTTTTGGACTGCCCCGTGATGTATAAAGATGAAGGCATCTCAGCTGCTGCCATCTAGCCAGGTGCATTTTTTAGCTTTGAAAAGTTACCATTGCTGATAAGTTGTATTCTGTCTTGCTAGTGAACAGCTTATATGCAGTGTGAGCTAAATAGCTGTGGTCTTGTATCAAAGTTTACTACATTTTGGAGAAGATTAGTATTCATTAGTTGCTTATTTGCCAGGATGTGATTTAGTGATCTGCTACTTAAAAAAAAACTTAAGTAAATCCAAAAAATCTCAAAAGGGGAACTCTGGCATTGAAATCACTTTTTCACATCTGAGGATTTTGTTACAACCTTGTGATTGTAACACAATTCAAAAATATTAGAGCTAAACTTGTGGTTTTTAGTTCATCAGATCTCTGTCTGCTACTTTGGGAAGTGTGGAGTGGCTGTGATAAGGTTTGAAGTACTTGCCAGAGGGTTGGGTGGCTGTGAACTTCAGTCATTGTCTGTGTGTAGTTGTGGAGGTGATGACAAGCCTCTGCTATGGATGCATATGTCCCGAGACAGAGGACTGGTCCATAGGAACAGTGGAGCTAGCTGTCAAATACTGATGGATTTGAAGTTCTCTGTAATCCCCTGTGAGCAGGAAGGAAGGTGATACAGGCACAACAAAAAAAGGAAATAATAAATATATTAATATAAAAGCAGTATGTTAAAAAAATAGTATAATTACAGCCGATTGAATACTCCATAGCTCTGAGTAGTGCTAGCATCTGTGTGAAAAGTAGGAGTGTGAGGCTTGTGGCCTCACATTTTTTGAGAGTGTGATCTGGGAGTTTGACTAGCCTTGTAAAAAGGACTAACAGTCTACCTTTGTGGCACCCTGCTTTACACTACATCTTCATCTAGTGCATTTTAAATGATTAGAGAGAAAACAAGAGGAGTCACAGAATCTCAGTGTCACAGAATGATTGGAATTGGAAGGGGTTTCTGAAGGTCAAAGTCAAAGCCCCCTGCTAAAGCAGGTCCACCTGGAGCCAATTGCACAGGATCATGTTCAGGTGGCTTTTTAATATCTCCAGATGAGGAGTCTCTGAGCAGCACTAGCTCTAGTCACATCTCAAAATCACTAAATGCTTTTAAGTCATCTTCTGTGTTTCTTGCTGCTTCCTGTCATCTCCTGGTTGACCAGGATTCTTGCAGGTAGGTAAGAACATCAGAATTCTTAAGCAAAGCTGAATATTAAGCAATGTGTGAAATGAGCATCTGTATTAATTGGAAGATGCTGTAAGGCAGCTGCTGATCTTTTTGCCACTTACTTAGATGGGTCTCAAACTTGGAATATCAAACTGAAATTAGCTCTTGTTTTTACTCATGATTAAGCAACCAAATACTTAGTAGTTATAATAAGATTTGTGATTAAGTGACCATGGTGAATATTTCATTTGAAGCTCAATTACACATTAGTATGCAGGGAGATCAAGATGTTTGTGGTGCTAATTATTTAATCCTCTTGCTAGGGGTCAGTAAATAGCCTAGTTGGAGAGCTTGGAATTGGACAGGTTTAACAGTTGAGTGGAATCAGGGGCACAACTGAAAGAGAAAAAGAACAGATAGGTAGTATCCCAGAATGGAGTGAGGGATTGTAGCCCATCAGACACACAGATGTTCCTGAGGAGCACTGCTACTGAAATGCCTTAAGGGTAGTGTTCTGTCCTGCCTGTTTGCATCCTGAGTAACTTAATGAGTCTGAAATTGCCTTTACTTTGTCCTTTACTGTGATGTTATTGTTTAGGTTGTTTAGTGAGTAGTAACTTCTAAAATACTTCTCTTAGTGAGAAACTGCTTTACTGAATGTCTGAAAACCAAGGTTTTTGTCTGTGCTCTCCTCTGACATTTCTGCTTTGTGATGATTTTGAAGGACTAAAACATAGACTCCTAGACCATGAAAGTTTACTTTAGGGCCTTACTGTCTGACAAGAATTAGAGGCCACTGACTCAGTGGTAGTTCAGCTCTGAAGTGCTTTCTTTTTTCACTCTTTTAGAAGGAAGCCATTTACTCTTCATGGCAGCAGACTCCCTTGGTTTTTTTTTTGTTTTTTTTTTTTGGTTTTTTTTTTTTTTTTTTTTCATTAGGATTGTCCTTTCTCTTACTGCTACCTATAGTGTAAATATTGCTCCTGTAAATGGTTGATAGTTTACTATATTGGAGGCAATCCCTGATGCTTCATACTGGGCTAATTTTACTACTTTAAAAACCATAAAATTGCTTCCTTTAAAATAAAGCATATTTTAGGCTCTTTTTCTCTGTGTTTGCATTAGCAGTTTAAGAATAGCAGCTCTTTCACCTGCCTTGTTAAAAAGGAAGCAAAAGCAAGAGTGAGCCAAGGGCTTTTTGTAGGTGCAATGAATGCTCTGCAGTTGGCTGTGTTTTATATCATATCTCAGTAAATTAAATAGTTGTTTTGTTTTGAATTGGAGAAGTTCTGGCCTAGTGGACTGTTGGGTGCATTTTATACTGGTAATATTACTCAAGTGCTAGCTTTTTTTTAGATTAAAAAAAAAAAAGGCAGGATAAAAAAGATAGGAAGAAGCTAGCAGAGGAAATGAAACTTCTCTGTATTGTTCAGTAAGACAGCCTTGTTCCAGAGCTCTGTGAACCAACAAATGATGCATTTGCCTTCAGTGCTGAGGTAGCTGAGTGACTGCAGGTAGCAGTGGCTTTCCCATTGGGAACAGAACTGAAAATACTGTAGGGCCCAAACAGCAATTAACTAATGCAAAATAACTAAGTGTCAACAGGGTTAGGGTTTCTATCAGTTCTTGGGGTGAAAGGAATCATATTCTGGTGCCATCCAGCTTATATTAACAGCATAACGTTGTTAAATCAATCCTTCTTTGTTAATTGAAGTCAAAACCTTTATCTCCTTCATGTAAAGCCTTTACAGAAATGCTGCATCTCACCACAAATTCATCAAAATAATCTGGTTTTAGAGTGCTGTCTGATGTGGCTGTGGCATCCCTTACCTAAATTACCAGCAGCAGAGGAGTTTAAGGTGGTTCAGTATCAAAGTCAGGAAAATACTGATGGCTTTGCAGTAATGCAGCATCTGCATGCAGTGGTTTCTGTCTGGAGAGCTGCTCTTGTCACATGCAGGTAATCAAGTTTTGATTAGCTGAATAAATCATTTTCTGTTGTTGAGTTGAGATGTGTAGCTGTGAAGCAGCATAAAGTTACTTTTCTTGCTTGCTGCTTGGAGACGTTCTGAGGCAACAATTTAGTTCAAAGATGCTCAAGTTCTGTGCAGTTTACTTCTATCTGTATGTTGTCACAAAATGTCAACTCTTGTATCTGCTACATCCTGTTTCCTCACTTAAAATTATAAAATAATTGAGAAATATTTTAAAACAAAAATGTTTGTAAAGTTAAAAGAAGAAAATAAGCTTGTCTACTACTCTATAGTGTAGAGTGTCTGCTGTGTGCTCTCTTTGCATGTTTCATTCAGTAATTAGTGCCCAGTTCACTATAACTAGCTGTGTAATGCTTGAGGTATATAGATAAGCTGGCTCAGCAGTAGCAGTCATAGAATCACATGTAATGGTTTGGGTTGGAAAGGATCTTAAAGGTCATCTAGTTCCAGTCCTCCTGCCATGTGCAGGGATACCTTTCACTAGATCAGGTTGCTCAGAACCCCATCCAAAATGGCCTTGAACACTTCAGGGATGAGGCATCTTCAACTTCTCTGAGCAGTCTGTTGCAGTGCCTCACCTCCCTCACAGTAAAGAATTTATTCCCTATATCCAGTCTAAATCTGCTACTGCCTTTCATCTTAAGTCCTATCACCACATGCCCTCGTAAATAGTCCTTCTCCATCTTTCTTGTAGATCCCCTTCAGCTACAGAAGAGTCACAGTATGGTCACCCCAGAGCCTTCTCTTCATGAGGCTGAACAGCCTCAACTCTCAGCCTGGTCTCATAGGAGAGGAGTTCCAGCCCTGTGATCCATTCTCTGGACTCCCTCTAACAGGTCAATGTCCCTCCTGTGCTGAGAACCCCAGAGCTGGATGCAGCATGCCAGGGGTCTCCCAAGGACAGAGTAAAGAGGCAGAATTCCCTCCACTGTCCTGCTGGCCATACTGCTTTGGGTGCAGCCCAGGATGAATTTGACTTTCTGGGCTGCAGGTGCACATTGCTGGGTCATGTCCAGTCTCATCCAGCAGAATCTCCAAGTCCTTCTTGGCAGGGCTGCTCTCAGTCCATTTACCCTCCAACCTGTCTTGACACCAGGGTTTTCCTCAACCCAGGTGGAGCACTTTGCACTTGGTCTTGTTAAATTTATAGTTAATATTGTTAACTATAAAATGCATTTGATGTCTTTGCTGCTCCATCTATGAAAAGAAAAATCACCTGTCCATTGCAGATCAGTTGTAACCTTCTAAGCAGGTTCCAAGTCATTGTAGCCATGAGTATCAAAATTGCTTTTATTCAAGAGCATTATCTATATACAGCATAAGGCTTTACACAGCATATGCCAAATCTGATTTCTTTTCCTCTGCTATTGTGCATCTCTGCTGAGAATAATAAAATGGATTACACTTTTTTAAAAATAGTACAGTTTCACACTTGGATCCTAAAGATAGCAAAATGTTTTTCTGTTAGTTCTGTAGAGCTGTGCCTGCAAACTGTCACATCCTCAGTGGAGTGTACTACTGGTCCTGATGGAAAGCTAGTATTTTTTACAGAGCTTTGAAAGAATAGGGTGGGTGGATTGGGTTTTGTGTAGCATAAGGAGCAACTTCACACACTCACACGTACAACTGCCAAAATAGTTTTTTTGAACTTAAGCAAAGCAACCTGGAGGGAACATTTGGCAAACTTGTACTGTGGCCAGCAGCTCTCTGCCACCATCATCAGCATTTGCTTCATGATTGAACTTTAAAAGATGAAAAGAATATTTTAGTGAAGAGCATTTTCTTCCCATGGGTAATGGAGTCACAGGAGGCTCCTCAAGTTCATGGTAATTCACTGACACCTCTTTTTAAAAACCACGGCAATTCCCTTTTGTGAAATGTAAATACAGATTCACATTAATTTTCCAGTCCTGGGTCACTTCTGACATGAGTGGGTAACAAATGAAAGGTGGAACTGGAGTGAATTGATCCTTTTTGCCATAGGCTCACAAATTGGTTGAATGGCAGTTTTTTGGGGTGTTTTTTGTACTTGCTGTATTGAATCCAGACAGGATCTGTGTTTGAGTAGCCTTTCTTTAGCCACAGTTTTGCAAGCTGCTCTGTGGTTTCTTGCTGTATTTCACCCCTTCCTGTCCAATGTGTGGTCTCTGTTTCGTCCTTTCTGTAGACATGGGTTCAGGGGGACTTGCCTGTTCCTTTAAAAACAGCCAGCTTCCTCCCTTTCCTTTTGCTAGTTGTAAAATAAGGTCAAACAATCCTCATGTGCCTGTGTCCTTTTTCACTTCTCTTCTGTCATTTCCTGATATCCCTGTAATTCTTGATTATCCTGAGCCTGTTTCAACCAAGCGTAGCAGAGAAGAATATAGAGTTCAAAGACAGTGCTGTCCTTGAAAGCTAATAATTGAGGCTGAAATCACTGAAATAGCCAAATAGATAGCTGCAGTTAGATAAACATAAAGCTTCTCACATACAGATCTGCCTGAAAACTTGAAACCTGTGCAGTAGAAGACACAATGATGAGCAAAGAAGAAAACTCTTTTTGTAACAGTCATATAATGGGACTTGGAATTGCAGAGGAATGCTGGGATAGTGCAGCATATGACTTGAATGTGCTGTCATGATCCTAGTATATGTATCTACTACTTGTTAGGGTGCCAAAGAACTGAAGAAAATGATAGCCATTCATGTTTAGGGTATTTCCAGAGAGCCTGCAGAATGGGAAGGTAGGTTTCTGCTCTGGAAGAAATGATTGTCCCTTCCATAGGAACTTTATGAGCAGTGACCAAAAAAAAGTTACTTGAAAAACTTGGGAAAACTATTCTGGGGGACAAGAAGGATGTCAAATTAAAAATAAAGCTGAAATTCCTCAGCAGAGTTCTTCAGAGTCAGGGGATGTGACTTGGACTAAGCCTTTACTGGTTTCTCATTTTTCCTGCATTTGTGTACAGTATATGAAAAATGCATTTTGTGTCTGGAATTGGAACTTGGAAAACTAAGTTCTATTTGGGAGCAAGACTTGTGTCTAGTAAGTGACTGACTGGCTAGTGAATCACCTTGGTGGCTGAAATGCTCTTTTATATTCCTAGGATCTCTAATGTGGGTATGAGTTTGAATTGGGATTGATTTATATATCACATCTGTTGCAAATATAGAGAATTGCTTTTGGGTTTTGTTTGTTATTTTTTCCTTCTTTCCAATTAAAAAAAAATAAAATCGTTGGACTATAGAAAATGGAAAATTAGAAATAATTTGAAGGTGTTCAGTTCCTTGTTTGTTTTTGGTCTGTGGTTACTAGTATGTGTTTTTTTAAAAATCATTATTCTAAAACAGAATTTTCTTGTTCTCTGGCTGCTGTCTCTGAAGGAGGAGGAGATGGAAAAGTGTCTGGGGATAAAATGTTTAATTAAACATTATATAACTATCTAAGTAATACTTACATTAGATAATTGTCTTAAATGGTTTCTCCCTCTTTTTTTGGTGGTGCTTTATACAGAAGAAAGAGTTCATCTTGAAGAAACTTGACTTTGTTCCTGGTCATTCCATCATGGTTTTCTTCCAGATGTGGCCAAACATTAAATATTACTTATGGCTTTACTGTGGTAGCTCAAGGGAATGTCCCAGATGTGCTTTGTACCCTTTGGGGGCCAGAGCAGCTGGGGATGTTGTGACCTGTGCCTGTCATACCTGAAATGGGGCTCTTGCAGGGCTCACTGCCACTTCTGGATGTTCACTCTGCTTGTGAATGTGCAGCTTCTCCACTTTAGAGCGCCAGAGACTCTGGTTTTGACGACTCTCAGCCTGAAATCTGTCAGGAAGAATAGGCTACCAGAGTAAGAGAATGGTCCATGCTAGAAATGTTAGAAGTAAATAATTTTGAAGCCTTAATTTGTCAAGATTTTCAGAGAGAGCAAAGAGCATCACTGAGTATGATTTGCCAGAAAGTTGCTAGCCTCTGAATTCAGACCCCAAGTGACTGAAGTAAACCTGCTTGGAGAAATGGGATCCAGTAAATGTTAACAGACACAAAAGTACAGTTGCTTCCCACTTTTCTTATTTCTTCTCCTTCTTGAAACTCTTGGAACTTCTTTCTTTTGTCCCCTCTGGAACTCAAAACACGTCTCAAGTAAGCTGTCTGGAAGCACTTGGGGAATGTTCACTGTTTTCAGAAAGATGTTAGCTTTTATAGAAAGGAAAGCAACAACAAAAGCACAACATGAGAAACATTGGGCACCTCTTCATGTACCTGTGCTATTATCACTCTCTTCCAGCAGCATCTTGGCTGGCTTGTTAGTGCATTAATACAGACTGCTTGCTTTGATGGCACAGAATCTGTTGCTGAGGTTGTTTTGCTGCCTTTGTTTAAAGACTGGGAGTATATGATGGTGCCTTACACCTTGTGGTTATTGAATTATTTAACTGAGATCAGTCTCAGAAGTCTAACACAGAAGCTGCTCTTTGAAGCTGTGTGAAGAATTGCAGGGGCTCAAATGTCTCTGCTGATGGTTTTCTATTGCCATAGGTGAGAAGCATGGTGGCTAATTCAGGGTAATTTCTCATCTTTTTCTGCAAAGTAATGGCTCACTTTCTTTTCCCCAAGAGGACCTTGGATACTCTTCAGAAAAAGTGGTAGTTGAATATATGAAATTTAGTGATATATCTTACTTTATACTTCATCATTCTAATTGAAAACTACTAATAGAATGAAGAAAAACATGTAAGAGAGCAGCAACTGCAGGAATTTGATTTTTGGAGGACACTAAAGCAAGTGAGAATTACTGTAGTTGTGGTTTCAAACAATTTATGTGCACTCTATTGAGCAGTGGAAGAAGGGCTTTGCTGCAGCTGTACTTAGTAGTTAATCCTGGAAGAGAGGATTCCTTCCAAATTAATGCTGTTTATCCCTATTAGATATAATTATTTTTTTTTTTTTTTACACTGATACACTTGTCCTGGCCTTGTAAAGCTGTGCAGGTTGGTGTATTGATCTGCCATAGGTCCACATTAAAAATCTTGTCTCTTGCTGTGATACCCAGTCTGTCATATTTCAAAACCTGTGAGTTGTAAGCACATCTTAGATTTGGTAGATTTTGTGTAGGAGTAGGAAACATTTGCTTAAAAGGCCAGCAAGCTCAGGATCTGGTTTCTTTCCTGGTGTTATCCCTTCAGTGGCGTTACCACATTGCACATATGCACCTTCCTGCAGTTACCAGCATGCTCCTCCTGCAGAGATTGCCTTTGCTTTAGAGTGGACTGTCTGAAGACTTCAGTGTCTTGTGGTATGGTCCATCGACTCATGAGATAATTAGAAAAAGCAAAAATTTGATCTTTTGTCTTGTAAAGTTGCTTTTTTTTGTTGGGAGTTGTTTTGTTCTAGGCCGGTGATAGCACAGGATTTAACTGGTGATTGCCTTGAGCATCATGGTGGAACCATCTGCATTACTATGGCTGAGGGCAGTGTTCTCTTGCTGAGAAGAGCTGCTGTGCAGTAAAGTAAAAAATGTGTAGTACTTGAGATCTTAATGAGATTTTGTAATTCATGTAATCATGTTAAACACGTTTTGATGCTATTGTTAGTATTTAATGTTTTATGAATAGTTGTGCTGTGCAGCAGGAGATACAGTGGTCCTTTTGCACCCAGTCTTATATAAATCATGTTAAATGAAGCCAGTGTTATTTGTGTTTTCAGCCTGAAAAATATTTTTATGAGGGTCTCTTGTGTTTCTTAGACTCACAAAGACTGGTTTGGCTTGGAAGGCACCTAACATCAGTGCCAACAGCACTGCTTGGAGCACCCTTAACTGTACTGCTACAACAGGATCTCTTACTGTAAATTGTTTCCCTCACCTCTGCCCACTTCTGTCTCTTCTCACAGCAAAAGCCAAATCCAGGTGTGGTGCCACGTTCTTCCCCTGCGCCAGCGGCATCCACTGCATCATCGGCCGCTTCCGCTGCAACGGCTTCGAGGACTGTCCCGACGGCAGCGATGAGGAGAACTGCAGTAAGTGGGAGCCTGCTTGCAAGTGAAGGCACTGCTGCTTGTTTCAGCTAATTGATGCTGCTTAGAAAGGAAACATTCAGTAGCCTTCAGTTTCTGAGTCAAAAATTCTCCCTATCGTTTACAACCCAGATGATCCTTGGCTTTTCACTTCATGAAAATGAGTCTGCCTTTTTTTTTTTTTTAAGGTCTATCTCAGTCTTGCTTTGTATATAATGTCCATATGATACTTCAAATCCCTGAAATGACTTTTAAGTTGCATGTTCTCTGTACTGAAATGTAACTCAAATTGAACAAATACCTAAATGTAATTTGAATTGTTCCATTTCTATTTGCCAGTTTCTTGTCACTGAAGAATATGATGTATTTGGTCATTGGCACATCTGGGTTTCTCTATTTGTACATGTTCTCAAACAACAAAAAAGGAAATAATGGCATATTTAGTGAAACAGGTTTTTGGAAGGAGAGGCAGATTCTTGAAGCCAGACATGCCTGCCAATGCACAGCAGCAGGGAAGTTGTAGCAAAGAGATGATCTGAAGTACTGCTTGTTTTGGGCTAAACCCTCTGTGTGTGGCTGCACAAATCCATTTGTGTCTGTAAGTCTAGCAGGGATATACCATACCAGTAGGGAAAAGTTATGTTGAATCCAGCAGCTCTGTTGTTACTATTGAGAACTGGTAAAAGCATGGGTCTCTAGATGAAAACTTGCAGCAAAATACTTGCTCGTTCTCCTGTCAGAGGCATGCTGAGGTTTTGTTTTCAATGACTTTTAAAGGTCAGGAGGAGGACAACAGACAGCAGCTTTCAAAGATAACAAAAGGGGCAATCTTTAGAGTGATCTATCACTGTCTGCTTAATGGAGGACTTACCTTTCTTATTGGTGGTTGGTGTGCTTTCCCCACAGCATGAACCTCTCTTAAGGTGGCATCTTTTGTTGTCCTGGAGAGTTTGGTTTGGGTCATGTGAGGACTGTGTGACTGTGGCAGGGAGTCAGCAGTTCTGTGGAGAAAGGAAAGCCAGAGAAGTGTTGAAGGCTAAGGAAATTACTCTGGGTTATGCTTGAACAAGTGGACTAAAAATAAGTTTTGTCGAAAGTGCTTTGAATATCCTTTAGGTGATGGACTCATAAGTGGCAGGTCTCAGTTGAAAATGCTCCATCTTATTGAGTTCATTAGGAGTGACACATTTCTGTAAGCTTATAGTATGTAGCTCCAATGGGACCTTACAGCTACTGACCTCCCCATTATTCTATGCCATTGAGGCACTTGGTGGTTTTTAGCATGTCTAAATTTCTCATTACTGCTTATGAAGAGGAACAACCACATAGGTTCTAAGATGCCCTCAAAAATCTATGTGGTATGCAAGTGTGCAGCAGTTTCAAATCAAAGGGGTTTTAGCATGTCTGTGCTAAACAAGCTCTTGGGGAGCTGGAGAAATTGGGGGTGTTTGTCATTTGTCCTGCAGGTTATGTGTAGGGCAGACTTTAAAGTTTTATTTATTTATTCATTTATTTATTAAAAACTCATTAAATGTAGCTGTAAATTTAAATAAGAACAAATGGAAGCCAGTTAGTGTTTGGAAACTGTAATCCCCTTTGTTATTGTGGCAGGCCAGTAGTAGACAGGGCACCTAAGCAGCCTTTTTAAGATTTTCAGTTAGAAAGTTGCATTCTGTTTCAGTCACCCTATTAGCAAGAATTGCTTGGAGTTCAGAGAAGAGTGCCAAAAAAGTATTAAAGGACAGAAATGGATTTATGAGTAGATATTAAAACCAGCTGGATTATGCACATCTCAGCCAAGAGGTGACTGTTTTAAAGGATATGGTTATGTATGACGTATATGAAGGGTGCAAACATTGTTTCTTAAAAAGGAGTTGAAATTCAAACAGTGAGAGGCTGAGAGATTTCAACTCTGCCATTGTATTAATTCAAAATAGTGAGGGAATGGGGAAGAGAATCAGAGGTAAATAAACCACTGCCTGGCAGTTCTCACTCAGAACTGTTGTCTTATAATATGGAACTTCAGCTAAACTGAATCTTCTGTAATGGGAATCAACAGGCAATGTTTATGGTAGGCAGTTCTACCCTCCATATGTCTTCAGTGTGAGCAAATGTGTGGAACAGTGATCATGATTGGGCTCTTAGGAAAATGAACAGAAGGCTTATCACAACTGTGGGTGGGCTAAATCTCTGCTAATTGTAATGAATCTTGCATAAATTAGAAGGTTCAGCTCTCCCTGGTTAGAGAGCCAGGGCTGGTTTGATTGCCAAGTTACTCCCACACAGCCAGTGAATTGACCAGCTGTTGAGTTGTGACCTGTGGTTGATGCTTATCAGCTATTTAACTGCCTGGGCAAGAGAATTCCTAATGAAAGGTATCTCTTTCTCTCTTTGCAGCAGCAAATCCCTTGCTTTGCTCTACTACCCGATTCCACTGTAAAAATGGTCTTTGCATTGATAAAAGCTTTGTGTGCGACAGTCAAAATAACTGCCAAGACAACAGCGATGAAGAAAGCTGCGAAAGCCCTCAAGGTAGGCACAGGGGTTCTTCTGCAATATTATACCAACTCAAATTAACACAGAACAGGCTCAGCAGAAAATATGGTTCTGTTGGCTTGCTCTGTGTTGGCTAGCACTGCATAGAGTGAAATGTGTAGAGAGTATCACATATATTGTGTTCTCAGTGCTCGGAAGAGTGGTATCTTTTTCAGGATAGTAAAAACATACTTTTGCAGGAAGTGCTTGTGATCTGTGATCCACTGCTCACTGAAGTTGCTGGGAGTCCATTTAGTACTTCAGTGAGATGGATTGGACCTGGGGGGATTGATAGTAAAACTCGAGTTGGAAGTGAATCTGTCTGTTTACCAGATGAGTAAATCTTGTGTATGCTTAAAGCTTTAGATCTTCATTGCTCAGTTATCTTCTGAAAGACATGTTTAACTGCAGGACTAGTCTACAGTGAAAGTATTTATTCCTGCCTTTCCCCTGAAGAGAGGGAAGAAAATTTTTATTTTTAAAATTGTTGTGTATTGAGTCTTGGGAGAATCTCAAAACGCAGTGACATTTTTGTTCTATTTAACCTATCATGCAAGTCTACAGGTAGTGCTTCTCAGTTTTGTTTTCTGTAACTTAATACCACAGTATTTTATAAAACATGAAGTATATATGACTGACTTGAGGTTAACAAACAGTGTGTATTGGGCATCTGCTGCTAAGCATTTTAATGTCTGAGTTACTACCGAGAAACCAGAGTAGAAAATAGTATGGGAAATGGTGGATATTTTCAGGGGAGACATGGTGTGCTTATAGAAAGCAGGACAGATAAAGAGAGATAAAGCAGCATATGAAGGAGGATACAATTAGTGAAATTGAAGGAGAATTATTTTACTATGTACCTGCACTGGTGAATTAATCCTTTGTGGAAAATAAAATAATGCTGATCTTAAGATGCTGATAAATATTCTTGACAACTCACAGAGGAAGAGGAAAAACACACAACAGCAATGCCAACAAAACAGTTTATAGCAGTGGCATGTGACAGTCTCTTCTGTGTCATACCTCATGCTCTTTCCTTGGCTCCACATGTAAAGGTTGGAGGGGTCATCTTGGTAACTCTTTTGCATGCTGAGCTACATCAGAGCCTGGGAATATAGCTGTGCTGGGATCAGAGCCTTGGAGGGGGTCTGGCCTGCCCCTGCTCTCTGTCGGGAGTGGGACAAGGGCCTAGCATGTGCCCAGGGCTGGACTGTTCTTCACTACAGCCTCATCAGATTAATGTGGGTGGTAAGGTTTCTTTTGCTTTCTCTTTTTTTTTTTTTTTTTTTTTTTTTTTTTTTTTTTTTTTTGCTTCTGAAGCTTAAAGCAGCAGTGCTATTCTTCTAGGTTGGGATGACTGTTTCCTCTGCAGATTAATTGGCTGGATTGCCTCCAGGTTGTTTGTTGTCATGACAATCTGCTTTTGGAACTGACTGTCAGGCTCAAGAGAAGAAAAGAGCTGTATTTCATGCAGCTGTTACTTTTGTCCTCATATTTGGTCCTTCTGGAAATGTTAGATTAGTAAGAGGGTAAGCAAAGTAATTCTTTCTAATTATATGTGTGAAAGAGGCTCAAACAAGGAAGAAGGAACTCTCTCCAGTCTTGGTTGCAGGCTTATTTGAAAAAAAAACGATCCAAGTATGAGGTTGGAAAAGAGGTGTTCTGAAAGTGAAATGCTGGTTGTGGGGAGCATGTGTAATTGGCTTTTCCCTTTGGTAGCTCAGAGCCTCCCTGAATTGCCATTTCATTATATGTAAATGGACAATGTGTGGGTACCTGTCTTTCAAAACTGGGATTAAAACAGTGTGAATGTGTTCAGCTTCCCATCTGAATATAAATGACAAGTCCCTCTGGGGTTTGCAGCTATTGGTATGTCTGTCCTGGCTTGCAAACACACCAACTATGTTGTGTTAATTGCGAGTTAGATACTACTGTGGACTGTTTAATTTCTCACAGTTCTTTCTAGGTGGATCTAATTACTGTAATTACAGTGTGTTTGTGTTAGCACAGTACCCAAGAATCCTGGGCATTAACTAGAACTCAAGTGCTCTGGGTACTTAGGGACAGAGCAAGGCAGATCTGTGTGGTGTTATAAAATGAAGATAGAGGGGTTTCTTCCCACTGGCTGTGTTATGTCAAATGTGGTAGCTTAGTTCAGTGTGATTGAGTGTAATCTGACATATGAGATTGTCTTCGTATGCTGTTTTTCTATCTGTAAGTGTGTTGATTTAGAAGTCACTAAGCTTCTGAACCACTGCATGATAGTGTTGTTATCACCATTTAACAGATGGGAAAGAGAGGACACAGATCAGCTAAAGGAAATGCTCCCAGGGTGCCATCCTGGCTGGTAGGAGTAGAGCTGCAGCTGTGCTTGTCTGTTTCAGGGGCATGTCATTAGACTTAATCAATGTTTGCAAACTGTTTTGAGATACTATTATAACATGGGAAATAGAAGTGTGAATTATTAATTGATACTTTGCTCTCCTTCTGCTCTTGGGTATACTGACAAGCTTTTTAAATTATCACCTCTTCCTGCTCTTCCATGAACTTCAAAGGCCTCCTTTATGCTGCTGTCATTACTGCAAAGCTCCAGTAGCATATCAGCTTGGTTTGTGTCAGATACTCCTCCATTTATAAGGATCCTTTCAGCGAAGAAGGGTCACTCTGCAGACTAGTAAAACAGGAATGTGACGTCCTACTGAAAAACGTATTGACCCAGCTTTGACAGGGAACACTTCAAAATGTGCCATTCTCAATTAATAACAGCTTTGCTAGCATGCTGCAATTGAGATGACCCTGAGGATGCGCATTTATTAAGATAAAGTTTAGTCACAAATAAGAGAAGATTTATTTAAGAGGAGGGAGGGCTGCATGATTTAGTTGTGAAAATGAGAGGAAGATCAAGTTTCGGAGGGCGTTCCTGCCCTCATTTCTCCTTACCACTTGTAACTGAGTGCTGAGTATTTTACAAAGGTTTGCATGTCATGAGGAAAGCGTCAGATCAAAAAGCACCAATTGAGCAGCAAGTCAAAGAATTCTTCTCTAATTACTCATGGAAGTTATCTGTATCTTGTCACTGTCATGATAAACTTCAGAGCAATTCTTTTAATCCCACCCAGCTATACTTTGGTCATCTCAGTTTTCCAGCAGTGAAGTAGCACAGCAAAATACTTCCCTTAATCTGGAATATGTTGTATTCATCAAAGTATGTGCTTGCGTCTTGGGATTGGATGAAGGATATAATTGCTTGGATTATCCACACCAGTCAAATATATTAATTACTTAAGAATTGTTCTTTCTAGGGCATTACTTCAGGTTTAACAACACCAGCAGTGATTAGAAATTTCTGCTCCTGTTTTGTGTTTAATTGATCTCAATTCAGAGGAAAGTTTCTCTCCCCCACACACTTTTCTTCTATGCCTCTATTTAGCTGACAGTGTTAATCTTAATCATTCATAGCATCTACTCTGGGTGTACTCCTCAGGCCTGTCTGTTGCTGAGGGAATTTCCTGTTTTGTGACAGGCATCTACTCAATTGGAAAGGAATTACTCATTTTCTGTATCTTTAAACAACCATGTAAATTTGTTCAGCTCTAGGACTGTGTTTAATTTATTCTCTTAATTGGTTTGGAGTTTTTTTAATCCAAATGTATCCTCACAGTGCTTCTTTTCCTCCATTTTGTTCTTTTAGTTTAGAAGACTTCAACACTAACAAAAGCATACTGGGTAGTTTAATGCAAACCTATTTTCTTTCAAAGCCCTTCTTTTCTTTCCATCTAAGTTGCTAAATACCTTTACTAGCTTTAGCCCCGTTGCCTAGGAAAGGGAGTTTTATTGCTGCTAGTCTGTGTTCTACTCTGTCTGCTGCTGTAAAGAGAGGCTCTTGACTTCAGTAATATTCCTGAAATTCTAGCTCTGCAGTTGTTTGTAAACAGTACCATTGTGGTCAAGTTACAAACCAAATTTAGAAGTATACGCAGTTTTAGAAGTCTCTGTTCTTTTCTCTTGGGCATTTATAAATTGCTTATATAAAACTTGTCAACATAGTAAAAAATAAAAATAATGTGTCAAATAAGAAAATCATTCAAATGTTGACTTCCTAAAATGATTTTTTACGTTATAGTATGAATTCTGTAATGATAATTTCTGTGGATTAAGTTATAGGCAAAGCTGGAAGTCAGCTGGCTGTAGAGGTAAGCGCCAAGGCCATTGCTAATGTTTGCACGATTGAGTCGCAATGCAAAGTGGGTTTTAGAACCAACAGCTAAGTGGAACAGACATACTCTAAATTTCAGTGAAATACTATAAAACCTAATTATGAAACATGAATAGCTCCCAGAACATCCCACTCCGTATGGAGCTTGTAACCAGCCCTTTGCACATGGTAAATTGAAATTCTGAAATTCCCAAAAGCTGTGGTATCACTTAGACATCCCAAGGCTTTGTAATCTGATCCTGTCTGTATACAGGATTTTATTGAGTCTCTCTGACTCATTATTGTTTCAGTCTGTAAACTGAAGCTCAACTTGAAATTATTGTGCATAATCTTAGCCTGGATTCAGCCTGCAGCAGGAATTTAATACTCAGAGGCAGACTGAATGGAAGTGGAAACATAAGGAAGGATACAAATAAAATGTCACTGAATGTTTTATTAAATGAAAGCTTTGCCTGACCATATTTAGCTCTCTAATATCCTTTTGTAATACTTGCTAGATGGAAATGGTTTTGTTAGCTGTGAATTTTTTCTTTCCTATGTTCCTCCATTCCCTGAATCCACGCCTCAAAAGATTATTTGAGAGGGTTCTTGTTAAGAAAAAAATGGATCTGTCTACATGGGGACTAACAGATAAGGTGAGCTACAGGAGGCAGGTGTTCATGTTCAGGTACTGACCTTTCAGGTAACTGGTGAGTTCAGCTCTGTGTTAATTTAGACAGCACATGGACTCTGTGGTCTGTGCTGCTTCCCAGAGCAGGCCATCATTTGTAAAATGGATTGTTGATCACTTGATAAGAACAGCTGATAATAACCCTGGCATTACTGTAGATGGGCCTAGGTTCATTCAGACACATGGTATCTTCTGAGTGGGATTGAGAAAGGAACTCTTACTTTGCTGTGCCTGGAGGCTTTGGAATTAAAGTAGTTTAAGACAGATGTGGGGATCTCAGGGATAGGTCCAGACAGCTGGTACTAGTGGATTTGAGTTGCTATGTCTCTCAGCTCCCTGAGCTTGGGAGTATGACAAGATTTTGTTGCAGAACAGGCAAATATAGCTGAGGAATAGTCTCCTTGTAAACCAGCATGTTGCTTCTACAGGCTTGTCACTTTGGCAGAAAAATAAGACATGCTGCCAAAATGTTATGCTGCCCCTGTTTGGAGAGCAGATGTTCTATTAAGAGCAACTGTAATGTGGCAATAGACAAGCAATGATTTCAAGCCTTCAAATGGACAACAAACTTTCTTTAAAAGATCTAGATCTGGGAGGTGTCCAGACTCTTCACCCAATCTCCTGCTCAGCTCACCTTTGATGGGTTCAAGCTCGAAGCTACCAGCAGATGATGACTTGACTACTGTAAAATTCAGTTTTATGATCTAGGTCAAATCTTGGACAGGGTGTTGTGTCACTGGGAGTCACCAGGTTTACCAACAGCTTTATCAGGGATACTAGGGAAGAAAAATAGGATCTGGCAACAGTTATCTTGACCTGAAAGCAATTCCTTGAAGATGGTAGTGATGATAACTACCATTGTGCCTCCAGTTTATGTTAAGTATGTTCTGTAGACAGATGTACTTCAGAATACCTTCCCTCAAGGCACAGCTTCTTCTCATCATGGCACTCCAGTCTCACTGGAGTGCTTCACTGGACTTTTACTGGAATACCATGATTTTTAATTTTGGTTGGTAGGTTGTTTTTTTTTGCTGCTGGAACTGAAATTGCAGTTCTCAGGCTATTTACAAAAACAGGAGGTGCAGGGATACTTTTCTTTCATCAAATGGCTGATGAGAAGAGCTGGGAACTGAGCCTGAAAAGGCATGGGGTCTTCTCACCTGTGCAGAAATGAAATGTGAGCTCTGAATGCTTGTGTCCAGATACTCTTACCTTCACTTCGTGGCATTTATGTCTAGTTAAAAGTTCCAGAAAGAGGTGATGACATGGATATCCAGTTTCATTGCCTGTGCTTCAGAACTTCAAAAACTGGTTATAAAATGTTACAGTTGAGGAAGACAAGTGTGAAATAAATTACATTCTTTTTCCACATTGATCTTGAGGCTCATTAAATTCTCCTGAGCTCTCATTAGTAGAAATAAATAAATTCCTGTGAAATACATTTTCCACAAGTTTGTAACATCATAGTTGGTGTTTGAAATACACTGTATGTATTGGCATGTGATGCCATGCCCTGGCTGCTGAATTACATTAACTTTTCATTTTGTGTCAGTGTGATTTAATTGTGCAAAAGGCTCCTGTTGCTGGAATGTAGGTGCCAGACCCAAGTCTTTGCTGTCACTGGGGGGAATCCAAATAAAAGTCACAGATGTTAATCTTTGACTTGCTGTGAAACAAAATCACTTCCAGGTAAGGTGACCAAGTGCATCTTCTACAGTTACTGTAGGAAATTATTATAGCATTTGTATTTAAAATTAAACCTTCCATTAGCTCAGCTTCAGTACAGGGACAACCTGTTTTTTGTTGGAAAATGGGAGTTGCTGTAGCAAGCGCCTGTCATGGAAGAGCCCCAACAAAGGTTTTCTGGGTTAAATACTGAAGAGACACTCTCACTAGCAGAGTGGGAGTTAGCTTGGCTGTGTCTTCTGTTTCATGTTCTAACCCTCATTCATCAGGCTGGCCTGTCCCAACCTGTAATTCTACTTTCAAGCCCAGCTGGGAGCTGTTCTGCATCAGGTTTGGCCCCATCAACCCTGCGCTTTTAGTTAAACCTTGCTGTTTAGCCTGATTATTGCCATTAATCTCAGGTAAGTAATAATGCTTTAGCCTAAATCTAGCTTTGAGACCTGTGTGCATTAACCAGGTCGGCAAAAAGTGTGAGGTTAATTTATGCTTCAGTGCCTTTGTTAATCTTGGTCTGGCATTGTCATGTCTGTAGCTAACCACTGGTTAGAAATGATTTCCCAAGACGAACTGTTGAGGAGAGTGGCTGCATTCAGCAGTTTGCACTGGGACTTGGGCAGAGAGCACCACTGTCTCTTTCCTTTCTTTTTAGGAGTTGGGCTGTTTTTTTGTGCAGCAGTGGAATTGGCAAGAGAACCAGTTTTGTTGTGTATACCCGGGTGTAGGGGGGAAAAACAGATCTCATCTACTTGAGTGTCAAACTTTGAGGTAGGTTTTTTATCGTGGTTTGGTTTTTTCCTCCTGCAGCTGCCAACAGTAAAGTTGGAAGATGTGGCTCCTAAAATGTCAGGCAACTCTGTCCCCAGCTGTAACTAGTTTTGCATGTGGTTAAGATCTGTATCTTTTCACTACTTCAGTTATATCTGGGAATAATTTGTGGCATGTGTCAAAGCTTGTATGTGTGTTTTGCAAAGCAAAAGCCACAAGCAGTGCCAACATGGCCAGGTGTAAAAGGGTCTCCATTCATATGCTGTAGCAGTTTAGTACATAGCTAATTATGTGATTGACCTAAGCAGTGTGTTTTCAGTGTAGACAGTCCCCTAGAGCAGAGTTATCAAGCTCTGCTGAGAAGTTTTACTGATATTTTCTCAGCAAGGATAAGTGCAGTGACTCCAGGTCACCAGATGTCCCTTTAGCTAGAATCTCTGTTGCTGCAATGCATTTGGTTCATAGGAAGGAGAGCAGGTAGAAATGCAGAATTGTCCCTGGGAATGTAAGTGATCCCATGAGTGCAGGTCCTCAACAGGCCTTGGCAGTTTATGTCTATTACTTTGAGAAATCCTTGATTAGAGTAATTCTTTTTTTTCTCCAAGTGGTTTCACTTCACTGTGCTAGGATAGCTGCAGTTTAATTCTGTCTTACAGAAAATATGATTTTATATCATGCTATAGGAAAAATAAAGGTATGGAAAACTGAATGTGTGGGGGATACCAAGTCACTGAGGTGGTATTAATGTCAAAGTGTATCTACCAGACCTTACTGATCTTCATTCTCATTCCTTCCAAATGCTGGTCCCAGCCAGGCCAATGGAACCATTAACTTTCTGCCGTTGAAGCTAAAGGCATTTGTTTCTTTATTGTAGATCACACTTAAATGGCTATGCCATTGTGCTGTATTCACTGTGGAGCACAAATTGCTTGAGGGTGACTTTAAAGCCCAAGCAAGTTGCCAGCCGGGGTTCCAGAGAAAGGTATTTCATACTGCCTGAGCTAAAGCTAGCAAATGAAACTTGGTAAGTAAGTGGATTATCATGAAAAAGGAAGTTTCTTGCCAGGCCTTAGATTCATCCTCAGCCAAGCATTTCAGTACCTGTAAATGTGTGAAGAATGAGGCTGTTGAATTCTAGATTTTCCTTCTTTGCTGCTCTTGCATTAAAACTTGTGTCCCAGAGTCTGATCATGCTTCCTAGCAGAGCTGGGAACTGCAGTGGATTTTCTTCTGCCTGCTGAAAATTGTGAAGTGATGAGAGACATCACACCAGTAATTAGTCTTCGTGCTGTTCCCTGAGCTTGCCAAAGTAACTCGTACTCTCATCTCACATTACTAGATTTTTGGTGCTAATTTTCTGTAAAGCATTTTGTTAAAAAATCCATATTTATGAGGGATGTTAAAACATAAAGTAATTATATGGTTTTCAATTACATAGACATCAACGTGCAATGCAAATTAGAAGCTGAATAATTAATTTTCTTTTTATTTGTAATATAGAGTCTGTGCAAACAGAAAAGCCTGGAGTGTGAGCAGGGGGAAAGTGTAAAGGGTATGGTGCCATAAAGTGCTTTTAGTATCTGTTCAGTTCAGATGTCAAAACAGGTAATGGCTATTAAGGGAAGTCACAACCTGGTGAGTGGGAAGCATTGGGTTCAGAACTCCTGTTGATATGTATGCCCTATGATTAAATAGTGTTTCCATTAACATGGCTGAAGGCAGGGACATTTGGGAGTGCCTGTTCACATGTCCTGAGCACAGAGGTGGCAGCAGCTGGAGCTGCTTGACACTCACAGCTACTGGTGTGGTAAATCACCTTGGGCAGTTTGGGTTGTGTGCCTCATCTCTATTTTGCATGGGAAAAATACCAAACTTTTTGAAAGGTATGTAAAAGATTATTAAGTCATTTGAAGAAAATAAATATGATTAATAATTTCTGAATATTGTCAGTCATCTGCAGTGCACCAGTCAGGCATTGTGGGGTCTGATCATTGGTGCTGTAGTATCCCCTCTGGGGCTTTAAAGCAGAAGCTTTCAAAGCTTCATTTATTCTAACAGCATATACTGTGCACTACAGTAATTGCAGTGATTACTGAGTTCTTAAGTAGAAATAATTTTGAGGATCTGGTATTTTTGTTAAGAGGTTAGAAAATGTGTTACACTGCACTAAAATCTGTGGGGATTAAAAACTAACTTGTTCCATTTGTTCAAGTATTTCTATGTAGATTATAATTTCCCTCTGCCTCCATGCTGAATAGCGAGCAAACACCAACCTTGATTTAGTGATGGCTGTCAGGAAAACACTTTTAGACTTTTTGAGGTGATTTTTCCATGGCAAATTGTGTTTATGATTTTCTACAGAAGACTAAGGACTGTGCTGCAGCGCAAGTTTTAGATCTCAGAGGATTTCTCAGAGGTTTACAATCCCAAGCCCAATTTCTTGCTTTTTTTCATTGAGTTTATAGCACAAATGTGATTGAATCACTGTTTGTAGAAGCCACTTGCTGGCCCCTCCCTTGTTTTCCAGACTACCTTTTGCACCTCCTGTATATAAATCCCAGCTGATGGTTAGTTGGCAGCCTTATGAGATCAGGTTCTAGCCATGACTGATAATTGCAAGAAAATATTTAGGGAGTGCCTTCCCAGCCAAGGTGGATGTAATTCAAGATCTGTATGTGAAGGAGCACTGGCTGGAAGTGCCTGAGGAAATGTGCAGATGTGGTGCTGTGAGCCCACATTTTGGAGACGGATCCCGGCAGATGCCTCTGCAAGCTGTATGGCCTGTCTGAGGTGGAAACCAAGCACATGGAAAAGCACTGTGCTGTGAGTTAATCTTTGAATAATTAATTTCCCAGCAAGGTACCGGAATGCTTTTGATTTGTGTCTTTCTTACCTGTACATCAGCAATATGGTCAATCTTTTCAGAAAGCCTGGTGTAAAAGCAGAGTAGAGGAAACATATGGAACCTGTTTCTCCTCTTTCTGTGTGCTTTCATTCATCATTTCACCCTCACCATATTCTCTACATTCTTTTGTTGGAAAAACTGTTCAGGTAAAGAAATTAAGTCAAACGCGTGCTGCTTCCCCCTTTTCTTAATTGCCTTTTTTCCTGCAAGACATGAGGGGCTTTTCCTTGCGTGTTTCTGTCTCTTTGCTTTGGGAGTTTTTTATCTTCAGATTTTGTATCTTGCTCTTTTGTCACATTTGTTTTTGGCTTTTCTAGACGTGTCAGACAAGGAGAACTCTGCACTAAGCCATATCCAGACTTCACTCATACCTCTAGTTAAAACATCACCAAGTTTTGTTGCCCTATTCAGGTAAATCCTGAATATTCAGGTAAATCTCTCCTACACAATCATTGTTTTCCTATTGAAGTGTCACCTTGGAGGGGTAGGAGATCATCTAGACTTAAAACATAAATAAATATAATAAAACCCTCAAAACCCACAGGAGGAATCACACATCTCCCTAAGACTGGATATGTGTTCCTTTCTGTTCCATCTCTGGACCACATCTCAGCAATGTGATTGTCAGACAGTGGCCCTCTACAAGAACATTGCCAGCTGGCATTTCATACCAGTCATGTGTTTCTTTCAGCAGAGATTTAACATAAGTTTGGTGGTGTCTGCAGTTCACAATCAGGTAAGAAAAGGAGTCTGTTTCTGCTCTGGTTGTGCTATAGCTGTTGGAGCAGGAATTTCCTTTCTGCCTTTTTTTTACTGTATTATTTGTACTGCTTATATTTTATGGCTATGATTTATAGCATATGTCACAAGTTTCTCTGATGCTGCTAGCAGTTCCCTGCCTGTGGTTTGCTAGGTGGGGGCAGTGTCCTGATGCTTTTGACATGAGGTGTGTTTGTTGGCTGCAGTACCTTCCCATTGGATGCCAAAACCGAGCCCTTGCAGTGGAAGGAGGTGGTGGGGGGAGTGTCTTGAAAGAAGTTACTGCATTAAACATCTGCTAGAGGAGGAAGTTTCCATAAGAACTGGGTTAATAGTCCACTTCTGGAGTGTAAGCTGGGGGCAAGCCTTTGGCCAACTCCAGCCATGTGCAGCACACAGCAACAAATGTGGCTTTGCAGAGGTTGGGATGCAGAGCAGGAACTCTTGCCCACTCATACATTTGAAGGGAGGAGAGGGAGGAAGCCTCTGCAGCTGGGTTGAGTGCAGGCTGCTGCCAGAAGTTGTCTAGAGGCATTTCTCACTGCTGTGAGTTCTGTAATTGATGCTGCAGAGAAAAATCTCCCCTGGCTTTTTTCAGCCACAAGTCTTTGTGATGCGTAACAGGGTGGAGTTCTCTGCTGTGCTCTTCCCCAAGTTTTTCAGCTATGGGAGATGGAGAAGGGAAAAAAAACTGATCAGACTTCTTAAATTTGTTCCTTTCCAGGGGCTGCAGGACTGCCTCTCCAAAACCATTACTTTATTCTTACAGCAGTTGTTTCTGGAATTGCAATCACATGATATTCTGTCTCTTTTCCTGAGGCTTCTTTGGCTTTTTTCTTTCTTTTCTTTTCCATACCCTTTTCCCTTCTACTTTTACTATGCAGTGAGAAGGCCAAGGAAGTGAAGAGGGTGCTGTGCCCCTCTGCCCTTTTCACATTGAGAAAGGAATGTGTCTCTTTTATGTGTGCTCTGGCTCTGTCCCAACAAGAAAGCCAAAAATTATGAAGTAGATTTTTTTCCAAAACATATGTTTAGATGCACAAGTAAGGTGAACTTCAAGTAGGTTCTGTACTCTTAGGAAAATTTGAAAAGATCACCTGTTTTATATAGTATCTATGTGGATTTTCTTTAAAGAAGGTAAATAATGAGGCACTGAAGATAACTTAATACAAGTGAGGCTTCTCCCTGCTTGAAAGAATGCTGACTGGAGCAGATACCACTGAGTCCTTGTTTCCACTTATTTCCCTGTTAGATGCTTCAAAAGGGATCACCATATCTTGTCAATTCAGTTTGCTTGCCCTGTGCTGTATCACTCTGCTATGGTTTGTTCAGTCTAAATTTCAAGGCCTCAGGCTGTGAGGATTTAATTACTCTTTCTGGGGGATTATTGTAACTGCAGCTCTCAGTTTTTCCTGTTCTAACTTCACCTCTGCTCTAAAGCCAAGGAAAACTCAAGTGTTACATAGCCTATGTGGTTTCAGGGCCTCTACAAGCCTGTAGTGCAGAATAACTTTTACCTTTCCTTTGTCTTTTGCCTCCAGAACAAACTCCCTAGATGTTTTGATTTCCTGAATAGGATAGCGAATTTATCTTGGTTGTTTTGGGTGAAAACTGATGCTGAGATAAGTGAGTTTTGCCCTATACTGAGCTGCTTCCGCTCTTTCTGTGAACTGTACCTTAAATGTCCTTCCTGCTTTTAATGAGCACTCCATCCCAGCTGCATTTTTTTTATTAAGGTCTCATGGATCAGTTCTTGCTGAGTCTTGCTAAATAACTCTTGAAAGAAGATTCTCATTATCCAGAGGTAGGGTCATGTAGCGCTGAGCTTGTCTTTTAGCTTGTTACTTTTCCAGTGGTTAGATCAGCTGCATTTAGGCCCATTTTGTCATTAGGAAGTTATTAAATTGCTGCCCTGTGGCTTCATCTTCAAATCGACATTTCTGCTGACATTTTGTGCGTGGTTCAACCTGGCCTGATCTCATTCTGTCCTCTGCATTCTATCTATTACAAGGATTTTTTCCTGCAAGTCCCATGTGTTTGCATAGGTGCTTCATTTCAGAGGAGTACAGGAGGAATACAGATGTTATGACTTCATTTTTTAATATTTATTATACTGTTTGGGCTTTTTTGATCTCTGGAACTCAAAACAATGATCAAACAAGGATTCTCTTTCATTTTTCTTGGCACTAGTTTCTTTCTCCATGGATGGAAGTGACGGAGGTTGATTTTCAGAGTCGGTGACTGGTAAATCACATGAATCCATCCTCAGTCCAGCTGAATTTATTACCTATTTATGTTTTTGATGGACCTCAATTTCTAAATCTTACTTTTGCCCTACGTAGTTTACATTTAGTGTTCCAGACTGAAAGTGTATCTTGTGACCCTGGAGGTAAATGCTTGGGTGTTTCCTCCTCCCTATTTAGCTTGTTCCTTGTGCTAGATCCAGTTCCAACCCTTGTCCCTTGCCTGGCCCAGGAAATGGCCGGGGCTCATTGCAGGAGGGAGGGAGCTCTGCCTGGTATCCAGCTGCTGTGGGTAAAGGTAGCTCTGCTGCAGCCTCAGCAAGTGCTCAACAGAATCTGTTTTCTTAGGCACTTTCAAGCTGCATGGAAATGATTTCAGGCAGCAGAAAAGAGTTTGTACTAGCCAAGTATTGCATGAAATGTCCAGAAAACAGTTCAGGTTAGGAGACCTTCCATGGCAGGGTAGAAGGAGAAGAGGAAGAAAATAATGGAAACTGTCTATTCTAACTGAGGGAATTCAGTGAGGTAGAAAGGGAGATCTCCTTGGCCATAACAGTGAAGTCTGAGTCCTACTTTTCCTTTCTTCCACTCCAACAGTCTCTCTTAAAACTTGCAATTGTTGCTGCTGCTTGTTATAAGGTGTTTTCCTTCTGTTATTCCTTGCTCCATCTCACACTGAGTCACTGGCAGTGCTGTATCAGCCCCGTCTCACCACTGCTGGTGAAAATCCTTTCCTGTGCCCTTCAGATAGAGTGTCTGGAAGGGTAGGTGGATGTTCAGTGGCCTTCATTTGCCGAGGCAGGGGTGCTCTGCTGAAGTAAGGGGGTATGTTACCCAGTGCAAAACACAAAAAGGAGCAATTATTGCTTCTGATGGTTGTTCTGTGGGCACTCTATTCTCTCTCTGACTGGGGAAAATTCTCTGGTGTCCCCCGCACCAGCTTATTTGGCATTTTCTGGTGAATCTGAAAGGGATGCTGACTGTTGCACATTGTCTCACAGTGACATGAGAAGCTCTAGGTTTTTCTGCTGGGCCTTGTGGGCTTGGCAGTTTGGTGTCACCCTTCCCCTGGGCAGTTTTCCACTTCTGGTGGTAAATAGTGTGTGGTATGGCTGCTGTTTGGCTGATGTGGTTTCATTCTGTTAGTGGAGAAGTGGTAGTTGGAAAGTGCAAAAGTAGATGTAAGTGGGAGATGAGGTCCTTTACCACTATGCAGTCTAAGAAAGAAGAGGGAGAGATCTGTTCTCTGGCAGTATAATGTGAGTGGGAGCATTTTCAGAAGTGATTATCAACCTGTCTTTTCCCTCTTGATTTCATGCTGCACCTTAGCCATCTGTTCTGTCAGCCCTGAGGAAAGCTGCTGCTTTCTCTAGTTTCACTTGCTTAACCAAGGTTGTGAAGGTTCATTCCTTGCAAGGACAAAACTCCTGTCTGTTGTCATTTAAAAGCATTTACTATTATGAATTATGATGCCACCCTATGTTCTGCCCAAGTGGGCTTTAAATGAAGCACAGGTTTGGTTCATGGAGGTACAGCTGTAACTGCAGCTGGAGTGCTTAGTGTTGGTGTAGTTCTGATTCCTACAGGAGAGAGGGAATTTCCCATTCTACACGCTCACCATCATTTCTTAGCACTTACCACTGCATCCTTAAAATGCTTCCAAATGGGCTTCCAAAGCTTAGGTTTTTCAGTCTGTCTTCTGTTAGGTACATCCTACTGTCAGTTTTTCCTTGCAAACTACCAGTAGCTAAATTCATTACAAGAGCTTTCTCTGAAGAGACATGTTCAGAGAAGTCCAGAAGTAGGAGTCCTGAGAGCTCACACAGAAGAACTGCTTTGCTCTCTGTAAGCACTTTGTGCTGTGGTAATGGCAGTTCTGGGGTTTGGTTTTGTTTTTTTTTGCTTTCCAGAGGAATTGCATTGAGAGTGATATGGCATGGACTAAGGGAAGTTGTGATCTGGGTCCTGTGGAAAATGCCAATAAACTGCAAAAAAGGTATTGACACTTTAAATACAGGACTTTATTTCAGCGAGGATCTTGTGCTTTCATCTGAGAAAAAGCCTGGAATATTTTGACTCTTTTAGCATGGTGGTGGGGCAGTGTTCCTGATAAAAGTGAGCATTCAGCTTGCTGAATTCCTATTTCTACTGTTGGCAGTAGCTTTTTGATTCCCTTTCTTCCTGTCTTGTACTGTCACAGGCATCTCAGGAAACTCATTTACTCTAATCTTGTGTTTGACTTATGAGACCCAATGAGCTAATAGCTTGAGAATAAATTGCTGTAGCAATTGCATTCATAAATATCATGAAAAGCCTCCTTAAAGTGGTGTTTGATTACTTGAGACAAAGCTTTCAAAACATTAAAACAGTTTAAAATAATCACTTGGCTAAAGCAATAACATTCTGTGGATGCGTTTCATTTTTCACAGCCCTCTATTTATTTCCTTTTTCAAAAAATGGACAAGAAGCCTGTATTAAAAAGTGATTAAATCTGCAATCCAAGCAAGACACAGAAAATTCAAAATTTAATGCTAATGCAATGTTTCCATTTTGCAGATGATTGTTGCCCACTCACATGCACACAACTATGCACATCATTAACATTGACAAAGAGCTGACTGTGAGCTTTGAGATTCTTAGTTTCCAGGAGTTTATTTCACAATCTTATTATGTAAATGTGGTTTTGTTAACTTGTGCAGTTGCCAGGAGAATTAGCGTCCGTCTATAGAGCTGCATGAGATGCATCTGCAAAAGCTGGGTAGGACTATCTGTACTGTTGAAAAAGAGTCATGTTGCTTTGATTTATCACTAATCTTTAAAAGTTTAAAGCATCCTGACAGTATAAAGCAAACAAACAGTGTGATTGCAGTGTTTGCTAAATGAGACAGTGTCCTGCATGGCATTCTATGTATCCCACTAAGGCTTGGGGGTGGTTACTGCTGCATAATTGAAAAGGGGTGTGTTGTGAGGCTGTGTGAAAATACATAGAACAAAAACTTCTGGCTATTTAGTAAAAAAAAAAATTAGTGTTGGGTCCCTAATCTTTTCTAGTACAATACAAGAAGTGTTTGTTGGGGGAGTGATATTTGACAAAACCTTATTCCTGTTATATCTGGAGACCTGATGTATTTGTTCTTGATTGTATATCTGATTCAACATGAGGGAATGAGAATGTCCCGTGAAACATCCTACTGCTTGGAACTTTCCTGGCTGGAGGGCAGCTCTGGGAGTTCCCCTGTCAGGTAGTTCACCTACCAAAAAGGTAGAATTAGAGGGCTAATTAGAGTCTAGTTGTGGGTTGTAGTCATGCACAGGCAGGAACTGGTAGGGACAGGTGATGTGCATGGGAGGATTTATTTACACTGGGAGAGTAGTGTTCTTCTGTGAAGCTACCATGTGTGGTACATGGGGCCAAAATCACTTTTTGTGAGCACTGTCAAATGCTATTGGAAATAGCATTCACAAATTGTCCCATCCTTCTGTGAAAACAAATTCCTTCTAGCTTTTCATGGTAGGGCCAAGGATTCAATAGCAAATGGTTCAAGGTCCTGCTTTAAGGCACATAAGTTAATATGTCTTTAGCCTTAAAAGGTTGTCAGTCCATGAATTCTGACTTTGAAGCTTGCAATGGATAAAATTGAGATTGCTGTTCAGGATGAAAGTGAATGTCACCTGTTAAATAGAGATTTACATGTTTGGCAAAGAACTTTCCTCCATGGGTCTGTGTGATGCTGAGAACATGGAGAATGCAGCTTCTTACCACTACTAGACTTGTAGTTTGATCGTTGCACACTAGTTTATAAATTATGCATATAGCTGGAGGTGAGGGTCAGTTTTTTAACATATGAAATCTGATCACTTCAATGTGGTTTTAACCTTAGAGTGAAAAGTAGTCACTTGATAATTACTCAATACAACCTCTGCAGTGTCTTTAGAGCAGAGTCTGGTTTGAACATCGCTCTTCATCCTCACACCAGCAAGGTAAATCAGTTACATTTTTTGTTGTCCTGGCATCTATGGCCAGATAGGGATGAAGGTAAGGCTTCATTGTGAAGCAATGAACCATCACAGGTTTGTTGCACCCCAAGTGCTGGCTCTCTGTCAGGGAAGACTTGTGAGCTGCAGTGTAAGTGTTCAGTGGTAAAACCTGCCACTCTCTGCAACAAACACAGTCTTGGCTTCCAGGGAGCAGCAGATCCAGAGCATCTCTGCTACTGGTGGGCTCATTTTCCATGATCTGGTTCATGCATATTCAGCTAATCACTGTGGTCTTTTACAGTCAAAGCTTTTGTTTTGCTCCTTGTCCAATGCAGAGATTGATTTGAAAGCTGAAATAACGTGTGAGTTCTTCCCATATTTTGCTGTGGATATTCCTGTTTCTTCACACCTTTATGATTTGAAAATAGGCCACTTCAGACACTTTCCTGTGTAAATTTGAGCTAGACCTTTCTCAAGATGAAACTTTAAAGTTAGAAACTTCACACTTGAATGTCAGAGTTGTGTGTAATTTCCTGTCTTGACAACTACATGGCCACTGTCATGAGTGGAATATCTTGTGCTGTTGCTAAGTAAGTTTGTGCCTGTTTCAAGAGATCCTGTGCTTCTGTGGCACAGATAAAGAAGTCAGCTCTAGGTTGTGTTGTGGCTGAGCTTTTCTGGTGTGTTACAGTCACTTCAGAGAATGTCAGCCTTTCATATAATTGTGTGATGCCAGGGTTATGCTAGTTATAGTTTAGTTTCTGTTTTGCTGTTAGTGGTATCATGTAAGTGCTGAGTTTTTTGTGTTTAAAATTTTTAGAGTAAAGGGAAGATAATTTTTCTCTGGGCTACACATAGAAAGCTCTGGAATAACATGTTTGATTTTCTATCTGAATAACTTGCCATAGCCTCTGTCACTCCAGTGGGTAATGTTTTCCCTTCTGGCTCCCTTTACTATAATTAAATGCATTCAGAGCATTCTGTTTCTGTCTATTAACATGTAATCATGTGATTGATTCTTGTATGCCAAGTAGATATTTTTTCCAAAGGAAATATTTATTTACATGGATTTTCAGATCAGCTATGTAAATCAAGTGCTTACGAGTGGCATTTTGATGTGCAGCTTGAACACTGGTATTTCCAGCTTCTGTCCTCTGCACTTCTCCCTCATTTACCACTACAGCTTTCTGCTACTTTAATTGTTAGTTCCCTCGCTCCCATTTTGAGTCAGATGTTCAAGGCACTGGTTATCTAACTTGCCAAGAGAAGATGTTATTCTATCCTGTGGATTTTTTTTTATTGATCAGGATTTAGTGGGAGTCTGACTTGCCTTTCTGAACAGATGACTTGTGTCAAGGAAAGCTGCTGACCAAGGATATTTTTAGACATTGTTAATGATCCAGAGAATGTACTGTCAAATATTTTCTTTTCAGTCTATTTTATTTCTTTGGCATCACATCAGGTTAACATTAAGCTTTTTGTGTTTGCATCCTTTTGTACTATAAATTATTTGCCTTCTTTGTTATAACTGTCTATGCAAACCGTGTGATGCTGATTGTCTCTGCCCTCTATTTCTTTTGTTCCCGGATCCATGGGAATAATATTGCCCTTGAACTATAGTAGAATTTCTAAGAGTAGCCAGTAATTGTAAAAATGAACAAACCTAAAGCACTCACAGAAACAAACACCATTTTTCAACCCTGAAGAATTAAAATGTATGCCCATGGACAAGGCATTGATGATCAATATTGTCTTCCTTCAAACTGCCTTGTGCCAGAGGATAGGATCGGTACGAGACCGTGATTCCAGAATTGTTAATCCTGGGAATGTGTGCTGTTCTGTCAGTCAGAGGTACAGATTTGGCCAGTATTTCTGTTGTTAACCACAGCATTGAGTTTAGGTCAGCTGAAGAAAGACTGGTGATGATGCCTATGCAGCATAATGTTTTCAGACACAGGCACTTATTTTTAAGAAATTTCTTAACCCAAAGTAGCACTTTGTGTTATGGCCCAGGTATTTTTGATTTCAGGCTGCAGACTTGTGCTGGGGATGCAGTAGCTCAGCAGAATGTCGCTAATCTAGGAAAGGTATCAGAGCCCCATCTGTGAGCAGATACTGCATGCTCATTTACTGCTATCCTATGGTGAACAGACTTCACCTAAAAGCAGGAGCTGTCTTAATCCTCAGAGATGTAAAGAAGGATGTTTTAATGTCATTTTTTTATCCTGAATCTTCCAGTCCATTATGGTTTCAGAATTTATTGTTGTTTGTACTCCAGACCATTTGCAGAGTAAATGAGAACATCCCAGCTGCTTGTGCTGGCATAGCCATGGCTGCATTGACAGACTCAGGAGGAGGATATTGCTAATAAATCTTGTGATCTTAATCTGCTGTTTTATTGATATTATAATTATTCTAATGATCCCTCTATAACAGAGCATATTCCTAGGGAAGAAGGGTTTTGTAGGTGTATTTGTGGAGCTTTTTGCACGCATCCTCCAGAGAAGGAAGAGAGCTGCTTGAAGGAGTCTGACATTTAGTCACACATTTGACAGTGCAATTCAGAGTGCTTACTTGCCAAATACATGAAGGTATTCCTTGCTCTTGATCCTTCTCAGTGTTACCAAGAAGATATGCATTGTTGGCAACTGGTTTTGCAAATCAATGGAGATAGTTTTTGTTTTTTAAATACTTTCCTTCTATTTCTACTCTGCTTTTAGCTAGAGGAGAAATATAGGCATGATCTGTCTAAAGGCTTCCTGACACACTTAAATCATCACCAGAGATCTTAAAGATGAAACAAGGCATCCTTGATACTTGGACCATCTAATCAAAGAATTGAGAGATTGAATTTAGTTCCTTGATCATCTGAGATCCTACTATGTGACTTACAGCAAGTTTGTCCCAATAATTTTCCCCCCAAATTTTTAAGATAGCAGTGGCACTTCCTTTATCTTCAAAGGGTATAGTTAGATATTTATATGAACTATTTGTTGATTGCTTACTTAATCATAGAATCCTACACCAGTTTGGATTGGGACTTTAAAGATCATCTAGTTCAGGCTCTCTGCCAGGGGCAGGGACACTTTCTACTGGAGCAGTTTGCTCAGAGCCTCTTCCAGCCTGGCCTTGGACAGGATGGGGCATCCATGACTTTTCTGGACAACCTCTTCCAGTGCCTCACCTCTCTCACTGTAAAGAATTTCTTCCTAAAACATAATCTGAATCTGCTCTCAGTTTAGAGCTACCCCCTTTATCCTGCTCTTGTAAAAAGACATTAAAAAGGCAGCAGCCATTAGTGTATTGTCTTTTATATCCAGCAGGACAGAAACATGCTGTCACAAGTTAACTTGAAAATAGTTCAGGAAGAAGTTGGGAGCCCAATTCTCCTTTGGATATGCCCTTGGAAAGGTTAGGAGTTAATTCATGCAGTTCCCCAGGGCACCTACAACAAGATGTTTTGGAATAGGGTGATCTTGATTGGATCATGCTATACGTTTGCAGTTCAATTCAAATCATGTTTCTCCTAGTAGATTATTTCACTTCTAGCGATGTGGAGTTTCCCAAAAAAGCTTTTAATACTTTGTTACACTGGCTGCCAGCAGAACTGCTGTGTGACCTCTGCATGGGTGAAATGGGCATTTTTCAGTTTGTGGAAAATGCTTGCATCAATCAGCAAGTGGAAGTGCAACAGAAAAAATGTAGTTCCCCTTCTAATCAATACAGTTTGATTGTAGGCATTAGTCTTTGTTTTTTAGTGTGACTCTTTTATGCCTTGTTAATCCTCTTAGGCAGCAAGAAGAATTTAATACTGGAGATCCATTTCACCTTGGAATTCGTGTAAGATAACACTTTAGAGTTATACAAAAAAATGATGTGGTGACAAGAGGATATTCACAAAATAAGTGTTTACATTATGATCTCAAAATACTTATTCTGTCCTCTAGATCTCACTATCAAATGCTTTTATTTCTCTTCATATTTTCACATTTTCATTTGAAATTAGTCCAGTAATTAAATAGAAGTATCAGAACATCAGAATATGATTAAGTCACTCTTTTGCTTTATGTGTGCAAGTAAATAATGATGAATTGAAGTCTATAATTTGTCTCTTATTCTCTATTTTGTTTTGGGGATTTTTTGTTGGATATTTTTTGCTTGCACAGGTAATTTTTGTCTCTCGAGAGGATAAAGGGCTTGAATAGCCTTTTTGTAGTCTTGACATACAATTTTAATGACTCTAGGTATGTTATCCCTACTCTGATTTTATGTAGGGTTTTTTTCATTAAGCTTGGTGTACATTAGAAAGTCAGATTTTAGTTCTTTGAAGGACTGTCCTTATTAATTAAATCCACCAATTATTAGGAAGAGATGAATACCTTATCACTAAAACAGTGCAATTAAAAGTGTTTCCAGAGTGTATACTTGCTCAAAAGATAAATTCATGCTCATTCAGATCTGCTCTTGGAAACAGAGGCATTTTTGTTGCAAATCAGTGGTGAAGGCCAAGACATGAAGTAAATATGAGAACAGAGAAGGCACTAAGGCTCCTTTAGTAAAATAGCTTTTGTTCTATTACACGGGTGGGGGAGAATTTTTGCTGTTACTAACTAACCGCAGAAGAAGCATCTGGTGCTCTGCTGAGGCTTTTTTCTTGGAAAGTAATTTCTTTGTTGGCATCTTCATAATGACCATGTTCACACAGTCTGTGTATGTGGTGGCCTCTGTTCCCCTGAAGCTACAGCATCCCAGCTCTATGGAGTTTGGGGGATGACACAAATGCTGTGGAAGTACTAGGGAGAGGAGAATCATTGCTTCTTGATTTGACAATCCAAAGCTGGCACACTCCTGTGCCCCTTCAACTTGGCAAAGAACTGCTCTTGTTTGTTAATTGCTTATAATGATATGTGAGAAGACACTGTTTTGTTTTGGCATCTTCAGAAGTTGAGTCTGAAAGGCTACTTCTAAGCCATTAAAACTTAAACCCATTTACCATTCTGAAGACAATTCTGGATTTTATGTGATTCTGTACATGCTGAAAAGAATTAATATAAACCCCACATCGCATAAAATATTATGTAGGTTATGCAGTTCAGAATTATGTGAATTCTGTGTTCAATGCTGCTCACTCATTCAGCTGCTTCTGTTCAATTTCTTTGCATAGTTAAGTGAAACAGTCCTCAGGTTGCCAAATGTAAAAGATAATCATTAATTCATTCCCAAATAAATGTGGTAGAAATACAGTGTCTACCACTTTAAATCATCAGTTCAAAGAAAAGGCCAGTCAAGCTGAAAATGCAGCAAACGGGGTCAGTATGTTGTGTGAGGCAAAACCATCGTTCCCTTAAAGAGTATAAAAGCAGTGAGAAGGACAGAGGCTGGAACAGTTATTAACATTTATGGTAGTCAATGAGCAATAAAACAGTTTTCTATTATTGCATTTCTTCATGGTGGTCACACTTCCAAACCAGTATGATGTATATATCGTATGCACAGCTCTGTAATACTGAGCTGAGCAAAAATTAGAATAATGCAGTAATCAACTCTGAGGAGGAGATCTGATGCTGGTGGTGACAGTGGTTTTTCACTTACCTAGCTGGGTGCTGAGGGATGCCATCTTGAGTTCCTCTGGGTTGTGTGGTCTCAGAATTGCTCTTTTGCTTGAAAATGAGTATATTATTACAAGTTTTATAATAATCTTGGGACTTCTATCAATTAGATTTAGATTTTTTTTTCCACATCTGTAGAGGTGTTGGGGTAGGGAAGGAGAAAAAATGATTCAAGAAAAAATTTATTTAAAACTTCATGAATGCCAAATTTTGTGTAATTTTCTTTCTAAGTAGATCTGCAGTGCATGTCATTACCCACCCATTTCGTTGTAAAAAGAAATGCATACTTGTGCTTTAAGGGGAAATGTGCTAAGAGTTAAAAATGTGCTAAGTGTTACCCTCTAGCATCACTCCTCTCAAGGGCCAGATGCATTTTATAAAGTGTAGAGAAGACCTGGTTGGCTATTTTCCTTATCTTTCAAAATGAAGTATTAATCATTTAAAGATACAAACAGCTGTTGGCCATAAATGAAGTCCAGTGATGAAGGAAAATGAGGCTTTGCAGTTTTACATATATGAAGATATGCCCAACAGTATATTGCTACGGACATGGTAATTTTAACCCAGCCATACATTTACGTACACCTCAGATATTCAGCTGACAGCTCTTGGATCACTTGGGCTCAGCAGGAGGGGAGGAGGCTGTGTCCCTACCATTGTCTAGGTAGATTTCTACCAAGGATATTCCTGTTCTCATCCACGTCCTACCTGGAAGCTGTTGGCTAACCTGTAGTCCGTAGGACTGGTTTGTCACTCAGATGAAGGCTGTCTTACTTCAGCAGCACAGCACATTAAAAAATTTGCATTTGCATCAGCGCGAAAAATGAAACGCCTCTGTTGTTTCAAGCCTCAGCAAGTGCTTGGAGGTACCAGACTGATGTTAAAACATGAAACTATTGCCAAGTACTGATTAGATTTGTTGTGAGTGCTTGACAGCCAGTCTTGAAATTTTGTTGGTGTTGTTTTAAAAAATGAAAGTTCAAAGAATGGCTTTGTAGATGTTACTGAGAGGAATTCTGCAAGACTAGATGCTTGGGGGGAATCAATATTAAGATTGTCAAGATGTTAAGGACCTGATCTGAGTGTAACATACTCCATTTTAAATTAGTAGTAAGTCATCTGGTATTGTAGTAATTATTCTGGTGTAAATGAGATTAAAATCAATATCAGATTAGTGGCTAATGGGACACCACTGATTGGTGTGGTGTGATTCCAGGGACTGGGGATAAATTCCCATGGCCTATTCAGATGTGCAAACTTTTCTTTTTTCTTTCCCCTGTTTTCTACTATGTTTTTTTCTCTGTGCTTGAATTTACAAACTCTCATAATCTGTAAGTACAATTGAAGAGCTCTCCTTAGGAGAGAGCATTTCAAAATTGCTTTGTAATCTCTGCTAGGAAATATGAACCTGAAACCGGAACAGATGGAGAAAATTTATATTTATTAAATAGATGTTACAAACTCAGATCTTCCTGCCTGATATTGATGCAGTTGGTTTATACTGTTTTTTGTTGAGCCCCAATTCTGTCTGATTTTTCTCACACACTTGCTTTATTGTTCCTTGTTCCTTGCATTCAGGTTGCAGTGCAGCTGGCTGACAGATGAGGGGGAATTGCATTTGTTTTTCTTTGAACAAACTGTATTAATTATAATGCCTCCCACTGGGCTTGCAGTTTGCTTTAAGTAGCACATATCATTAGCTTTTAAAAACCGACAGGATCATAAACTTCACATTATTTTATCTTAAATGGTGTATGATTTAAATACACAGTATAGCCACGAGGCAGAACAGCAAACCTGCACTCACAACACTGGGTACTACAGAAAAATGTGATTTTCTTCCTGAGTAAAAAGCATCTGTATTAACTAGAAGGGGTAGAAAGATAATATTTTTTAGTCAGCAGTGCAGGTTAATTGTTAACTGTTTGTCCAGAGCAATCAAAAGTGAACATTAATGCAGTCTTAACAGATGTGTTCTTTCTTCATATACATGTACATATATTACTGGAGAACAGGTTCCTGGCATGTTTTCTTCCTGCCAAAAAGCTTTTGGTAATGAACAGCAGACTTCATCCATGGACGCATTGTGGTTTGAATAGTGGAGGTCTGTATTTTCTGTTTCTTGCTTTTCAGCCTAGTTCAGAATATTCTTCTAGACAGATGAAAGCACTTGCATCTTTTTATGATATTTTAATGATCAGGAGTTTGTCAGATTGAAGGGGTGAAAGGAAGACTCCAGCACACCTGGTTTACTATAAGGTATCAAGAAAAATAGAGAGCACATACTATGTGTTTTATAAGGGTGTTCATTAGTTACAGGAGAAAGTCAGAGCCTTGGGCTATTTCCATACAATTCAGTCTAAGTTAGGGTTAATTTAAGTTACCCCCCTGAAGTGTTAAAAATTCATGGTATAGGATGGATAGGAGCTTTCCTGTGCTGGAAAAGAAGGAATTTGCCTAAAGTATTTAAGATGTTTATCACACACCATGTATTGCCATGCAAATGCTTATGCTTTGTGGCATGCATTCACCAAGTGTAAGTAAATAGAACCAATGAAGTTGGTCTGTAGGCTTCAGATGAAAGGAAATTTTCCTTATTTAAGCAAGTGTTTGCCTTGTATGATGTAATGCAGTAGATTTTTTCACTCAGTCCCTTATTTAAAAGCAGTGCAGTATAAAGGATTGTTAAATAAAGATGTACAGTTCATTAAGTGAAATGGTCTGTATCCTGTTAGTAGTGAAACGGCAAGCAGCTAGTAAGCAATTAATAATTATATTTAGAGTTTCGATAAAGAAACTATGCTGAAGACATAGAAAGAAAGTTTGTTGCTAATCTATCCCCCATTGCTGATAGTAATGGTGGAGACTAGCAGAATGAGAAGGATGCGGTTTTGAAATATCTGTGCCACTGTACAGCAAGCAGTTAGTCCAAAAAGGGACCTGGATTAATGCAGCTGAAATGTTCTGTATCTGCTTCCATTTGGGTGGAGCAAAGCACTTTGGCTTTGGTTTCACACATGTATCTGACTGAGGTGCTCTCAGCTGGAGTTCATTTACCAAAGACTCCTGAGGTGGAGAGCTCACATGCACAAACAGGATTAATTTCCACCAGAAGTGGAACATTTGCATTTATTACCTCAGAAAGACCCAGGATAAGCTGATTTTCCCTTTCATCCTCTATCATGGTTAGTTAAGTCTTGGTTGGAGAATGGAACACCTTGCTGCGCTCATCCTAAAATGATTATGAGCAAAACACCTTAAGAAAGAACCTTGAACTCTGCGGCTTCAGGGTATATGGGTGGAAACACTGTTTTTATTACATTTTATTTCTTTGTAGGAGAGAACTGGAGAGTCTTTGGGCAGGTAAGGGAGAGAAAGAGGAAGGATGATGCAAAAGAGGCGTGGGAGGAGGCAGTTCTGTATTCCATTCTCCATAAGTAGGGTTCGTGTATTTATATGTTGCACTGTATAGAAAAGCATAAGCAGTTCTTGCAGAAGAGATGAGACTTGGCATCTCCTGTTTCCTGGGTGAACTCTAATTATTTGGCCACAGCCTGAAGGTTAGGTGGGTTCACTGACTTGGGGGAGATGAAAGAATCCTACAGCCCCAATTCCCTTTTTTATCAGAGGCTAGTGAAGAAGGAGAATAGAAGAATACTGATTTTGTGTTAAATGTCATAATGCTGTGGTTCTGTTACAGAATTAGCATGCAATGAAGAACATGCATAATATTTGTTCTGTACAATGAGTGTCAATTTTGCAGTGTTTGAGTAAGATGCAGCATTAAAAAGAGGGTGTGCAGCATTGAATATGTCATTGTTTTCTCCTTGATCTCTATTACTAGATCCTATTACTTTAAAACTGGTTCAATTATTTTCCTGGATATGATCTCTTGGTACTCATCCTTAAAGCATCATGGGCAGAAAACCTTTTTTTTTCTGAAATCTGGCAAGTCACTTTCAAAAGAATGCAATTTTTCTAAGTCTGAAAATCTGATTTATTGCTTAAGCCCCCCAGAGGATGTAGAAAGTGTCATATGTTATACATTTGATGGTATTTTTGTCTAGACAGAGTATTAGAGTAGGGTTGCAAAGATACTCAGGAACATCTGCAATTTTTAAATGCAAGAGGACTGTATTACTAAGTACCTTCTCAGCTGCCAGTTGCTTTTCACTGCATACTTATGTTTTTTTAATAAATACAAATGTCTGTAGTTGCTTCCTACTAAACAGCTTTGCCCTGTTTTCAACTACTCAGATCTATCATTAAGCAAGCAATTGCTTTCATTGCTTCAGTTTTACCCAGACCAGAATCACTGTCTGCATCTGACATACAGCCTTTTAGATTCTTGGTCAAAAATCTTAGTGCAGAAAAAGGATAAAGGCATACACAGATTTTCCTTCACAGAGGTCTGGAATCAGTGGGTGGGTTTCAAATTGCTGACAGCTATCCCAGAAGTCCCTGTAGGACATAACTCAGGAGAGAACGTCTTACCATCATTGTGGTGGGTGTGTTCTTGGTCTCTTCCAAACCCCTGGTGTGAACAGGAAGAGTCTCTGCTCAAGGTGACAGTCCTCACTCTCTTGTCTGATGGGAGAGGCTTTGGACTGATACCATGTGGCCTGAAAGACTCCTCCTTTCTGTTCCGTTTCCTGTACCACCCATTGTCCCCTGTGAGAGCTCTGACCATTTCACTTGGAGTGACCTGACCCTGACTCCTGTACCCAGGTGGCTGAGTGAAACGGTCCCAATGATGAGTCAGAGGAGAAAAGCATCAATCAAACATGTAGATGTTTGGGGGCTCCTGCATCAGGTCCACTCTTACTGAGCTGACAAAGTTAATGCTGAGCAGGCTGTTTCCCTAAAACGGGTTGATTTATTTCCATCAAATATTCAGTTGCCATAGACCTCAGGTATGTTTGGATTAAACTTGTTAAAGCAGTACTTCTTTGTGAGAATTGTATTACTGAGAATTATATTTAAACTGTGCCATAAGGGACAAATTCATGTCCAGCATCCTGCCAGACTGAGGATTTTCCATTATATTGAGGTCATCCTGCTAACCTTCACTGGCTTCGAGGGAAAATAAGCTCATTTTAAACCACAGCAGTAATTAAATCTGCATGCCTACTTGACTGATTTAATGTTTAATTAAAGCAGAAGTATTGTGGTAGGGTAGTTGAAATAAATGACTGTCAACATTTGTAAAGCTGACAGAATCTGATTTTTCTTCTTTTTTTTTTTTTTTTCTTGCTCTTTTTAGGAGTCAGAAATGCTTCTTAGTGTAGTATGTAAGTATGCACTGAGAAATCCTTAGAACATCTGAACTAGCATGAACTTTTTGAAGCGTGTTTTCTGGGGTTTGAATAAGAGCATAGAAGACTTCCATCAGATAAAGGTGCACAGTACAAAAAGATAATTAATTTCACACCAAATAATTCATTGTATTTTTGCGTATACATCTGTGTAACACTTGCTAGCCATTAGCAGAATGGAGCTCCTTTGGTTAAGAAAATTTGAGACTGGTTTACAAAGAGCTTTGCAATTTTACGTGGGTAGAAGTACTTAACTATAGTCAGCCTATGAAAATGCACAGGTGAATTTATGTTTTGCTTCACTTTTAAACTGGACATAGTAAACAAGTAGGGATTTTTCCTCATTGAATTGCAAATTATCTGTAAAACAGAAGTCATTGCTTTCTGATGCTGTACCAGTCTAGTTTGTTCAGAACCTCCCAGCTAATAATACATGTGGCTCACAGGTTCACAGCTATTCTCAGGCAGCTTTTAGTCTACTGAGACAGAGCAAACACCATTCATTTGCTTTACTGGTGAGGGATCACTTGTCATAGATCTTTACAAACTTACTGGAAGAGCTTTCTTGGTGTTCATGGGCTCTTGACTTAATGCTTTTTCTTATTAATTTCTTTTTAATTGCTCCCCAACTGCCCTGATTTTTGTTGTGCTATATCAACAAGATATTGAACTAATCTACAGAAATGAAGTATTCCACAGAAATTGAAAACAATAGATTGTTAAGAGGAAAATTACCCATTGAGTCATTGGCTTATAGAGACTGTATCCTAGCAAAGTTCTCTTGTGTTTTTAAAATCTTCTATCTCATTAGAAATTTGCAAGGTTTCTTGACAGATGGAAAACAATAAACACAGCAAGACTGAAACTTTGAAGTAAAGATTAAAAAGGTGTTTTAAATACAGACTTTGTTTTGTTTAAAACAATTAAGAATTATTTTAGTGGGCAAAACCCCCTAATATTGTCACTGTTATAAGATACTAAGGATCTTAGGATTTGAGGATTAGGTTTAAATGAAAATAATAGTGGAATAATAAAAATAGTGGATTGAGTTACATGGGGCTATATGATGTGGGCTCCTGAAATGTCCTCTGGTTTGCTGTGTCACTGGTCCTCTGAGTACCAGTTGTGTATTGGAAATTGCTGGGATCCCTGTCCAGGGGTTCTGCATCGTCTGTCTGTTGTCACAGCATGGGATTTAGATACTTCTTGAGTTGATAGGAAGATTTTGCATTGTACAGTGTCCTTCATTAAAGACACTCTCAAATCAATAAATCACAGTTGATAACAGAGATTACCCTAGAAAATGAGGACACTGTGTGCTTCCTGGGATAAGTCAAAATTTTTCAGGCAATTATTTTTGTAGACCAAGTCAAATTTTGGCTCTTCCCCTACCTCTTAAGGCAGGAAATGTTTGTTACTTTTTCAAAATCTATTGTAGAACTGGACATCTGAAATCATTAGTCACCCTTAAAATATTAAGCACAATGCTTAAACCATAGTCAAATAAAGTTCCAGGTTTTGAGCTTGATCTGAGCTAACTGTGGCTGATAGTAGTCTCTGTCTCAAGGGATGGCATGCTGATACACTGCATGAGAGGCCAAGTGGCACTGAGCAGGCTGAATATTCTAGGGGAAGTGTAGCACTACCAAGCGTATGGTACATATGTATTAGAGCAACGTTCTCTTATTTTAAATGATAAAATTTACACTACCCCTCTATGCTATATTATAAGAACCATTAAAATAACATTTTGGTTATGGCATCATCTGAGGTAAAAGCACCATGCTTTCAAGAATGACTGGTTTGAAAAATTTTAATTTTCAATTAAGCTTGAAAGGACAAAGTGCAAAATTAACTAACTTGCAATTAATTTCAGTAGTAATTATGGAAAAAATTCCAGGCATATAGAAGATGAGAAGCATGGCATAATTAGTTGTGGAGGGTTTTACTGCTGTAATTACAGTGATAAATATGTATGAGGCTGTTTGGGGAAGGGAAGCGCAGCAAGCAATTGTATTTAATTAAACTTTTAGCTGGCTTAGTTATGGAGACTGCTCTTTGTTTTAATCCCTTCAAAACTGCAGTGACACTCCCAAGGCAGGGTAGTTACACCCCAGAGTGTGAATATTGTGTTTTAGGATTTATTTTTCCTAGGTAGAAGTCTCCCAGGTCATCTGTCACTTTATGAATCACAGGTAACCATTATGTTCCAATTTTACAGCTCTTGAAACTTTTGTGAAAAGCCCAACGAAAGCAAACTGCACCATTTGTTGTTTGTGTATTTAAAATGTTCAAAGAGACGGATGTAGAGTTGCACAGGTGAGCATGATGCAGAGGAGCCATCATGCACAAGGCAAGAGTGGCTGCTAAACAGTGATGTTAGGATCAATCAGCCTTTAGCACCCAGAGGTCTTTGTTTATGGGGTCCTTATCTACAGGAACAAAATCAGCTGAAAAATTAAAGCTATTTGTAGAGGAAGCAGGGGGTGATGCAGACCAAGTGTCCATCTCTGGTTTGTTTTCCAATTTTATTCAGTATTTTTTTAGATACTTGGTATGTTCCACTTAGACTAGAATCCAGTGTAATTTGGTCCTTTCTTTTCCTTTTAATTTTCTTTCCTAATTTGTGTTTAGACAAGTTTTTAAGCTGAGACATAAGCATATTAAATCAGCCTCCATCCTTAACGTGTGAACACTGTATGTAGACAGCTTGTTAAAATACCACAGAGTGCTGGGGAGGACAGGACTGGGTTGCTCAAGGATAATTAAGTGCACCTTAAGAGTAAAGCAATAAAGCTGCCTCCTCTTTGATAGTAAAGAAAAAGTAAATAATTCATTAAAGTCTCTGTGTGTGTGGAGAGCCAGGGTATGGCTGACAGAAGCTGAGAACTCCCAATTTCTGATCCTGGCTGACAATCATTAGCTCTGCAACTTGAAGTGAATCGTTTTATTAATTTAAGTCTTGCTTTTTAGGTAAGGTTTAGGTAAGGTTTACCTATCTTGTTGGATTACTGTAACATTTATGTGATTTGTCTTCAACTACTTAAAGGAATAGTACTATAAAAAATACTACAGTTGGTCATTTGCATCTGTACTATAAAGGAGTAGTAGTAAATGGTTTTGTTTCTTCCTCTTTCAAATTAGATAAACCCTTAACCTTTCTTAAGAATGATTTTTAAAATTGCACCAGATGCTTGTGTGTGTGTGTAAATGGAAACATGTCTCAGCTATTACAAATTATGCTCCCTAGAAGCTTTTACCCAACCCACACAATCCCCCAGCTTTTGTTTAAATTTAGTCATGAAGCATCGTTTTACCTATTTTCTCTTCTTCTTGAGGAGTGTTTAATTAAATTTGTCTTGCATATTTTCCCTTTTACCCTTGTTCACCTTTAGTTTCTGATCTGCCCAATAATCTAAGAATTAGTCACTGATCTTATTTTTTGTAACCCATGACTATTATAAATACTTCAGTCGTATCTCCTCTTAATAATATTTTCTCAATACTAAATAAAGCATGCTTTTTTCTCTCTTGATATTAAGCCTTGTTTCCCCCATTCATCATCTTTGTTTCTCATGCTGTACTCTCCCTCAACCTAATTCTGTCTTCAAGTAAGCTGGCCAAAATAGACTGCCAGTGTTCAAACATGGTTTCATTGGGGTTTTGCAGAATCATGCCATAATACAGTTAATACCCTTTCCTTGTGATAAGCCAGTTTTCTATTAACCTTCTTTACCACTGCTATGCATTAGCTGAAGTTTCTGTCAATAAAGGTTCGTTCTCATGTGACACATTAGCTAATTCAGTGCCTTTTAAACTATGCTAAGCTGTACTAATCATTATTATTTGCCTCCAGTCTTTTCAGGCAGAACGAGAACTATAAGTATGCAACCAAAAGTCTCTTTATTTGCCCTTTCATACAGTAATTATCTTGACATAGTGATTCATAATTATGATTCCTGCCTCTTAATACAAATTTGAAAGTACATATTTCTTTTTTGCATTGTACACATGCTTTTCATGTCAAGAATTGCACAATTCAGTATGACTAGTTTAGTCAGTCAGCCAGGGTCAAAGGGAAAATAAATGTTTCCACAATCTCTCTGGAAACAAGACTCCATCTTCAGCAAGAACAAAATCTGGCACTCTCACATTCATTAGGCAGCTTTTGTCAATGCTGAACAAACAACCTTTCATCAAATGCAGCAATTTTCTTTGTCCTGTATTTAAATATATTTTTGCTTAATTTATTTATATGAAAACTTGCTGAAGTGAGACCAAAATTTTTATAATGCATATTTCAAAAAAAATGCTTCTGGAGAAAGTCCCAGGTACTATAATGTCTTGATTTACTATCTGAAATGTTACTCTAAGTCCATCCATGAGGAGAAGGTATCCAAGTGTCCTCTGCACTCCGAATGAGGAGATGAGCTGCTCCTTCCTTTCTGAATGCATTGTCAGCTTCTAAGATTTATAGAATTTATTGATTTTTCAGTGAAGTGTGAACTCCTACTGAACTTGGGAGAAGAATGGGATCATGTAACAAGTGATATTAAATTCTTTACAAGAGGACCTCCATTCTCATCATTAGAAGGCATTTCTTGTCTTTTTTCTGTTTATCTGAAAACAGGTTTGGTGAAACAAACACAGGTTTGTCAGCTCACCAGAAGAAATAACCCTAATTTAGGTTTTATGGGCTGTTTTAGGTTATTTGATTGGCAGGGTGAAAATGATGTTATTTCTGACTACAGGCCAATGTATACATTCAGGACTGTCAGAGGTCTCAGGGTATTTGCAAAGCACACCTAGACCATCATTAGCTTGAGGAGGTTCACTGTTCCAGTGCTGCATTCTCCTTGCCACTTTGCACCTCACACCAGAACTACACATGTAGATAGAAAGTTATTATGGTGCTTTGCCTTTGGGGGTAAGTGGTTCAAATTCAACCTGGATTGTAGATACTTTAAATTTAGAGATTTTTTTTTTTTATATCCTTCAGAAAAACTTTGAGAAAGTCTCCTGAGGACATACAGGAATGACAGTCCCTATGATAAAACCATCAGAGTAGTCAGTGTAACTGGAAATTTAAAGGCATGGAGGCATGTGGTGCTACTGTTGTTTATTCACTTGCAGAGGTGACAGCTCGAATCAATTAGAAGTATGAAATAAAGCTCTGATTTCTCACATTAGTCATTTGGGACACTTGCCTGCAGTGTTTGAAAGCCCTGCACTTACACTGTTAGAGCAGACATGGTTTTGATTCTCATTCATTTCAAACTTCTCTATTTAAAAATATTAAAAGCTTCCCTGTGATGTTGTCTTCAGCCTAAACAATCCCTTCTTGGTAGTTGGTGTCTGTATGGGTGTCTGATAATTCATGTTGTTCTACATCAAGCTCTGATTCACCTTTGCTTTTTTGTGTGTGTGAGCTGGATATATACTTGAGCACACACCTTGCTAGAGCTGGATTCTTTTGGGGTTGTATTTTCCACTGCCAGTGAACATGCTGTTCCCTGCTGACACCTGACTACATGTCATCCTAACCATTTCTGCTATTTTAAAATAATTTTTAATTTTGATCTCATCTAGCAGGGTTGATGTTGCCTAACAGCAAGCTGAATAAGAGTTCTCTGCCATTCAGGTAATTACTGAATAGTTCAGGTTCAGAGCAGAGCTTTTGGACTCTCCTGAAAAGCTTTCAATTTTCTAGTGAGCCACTGGCAGCCACAGCCTTTGAATTTTTCCCTCCCACTCTCTATTTTCAGTGTCATCTTTTCTGATCAAGTGAGATTTTTATCAGAGGATGAAAAGCACATGTTTATCTTCTTCCTGTGTTAATGCCTTCCAGATGCTTGTTAGTGTCCCATTTGTGTACACTAGCTTTCAAGTGCAACTTATTCTTTTTTCTTTTTCTTCTCTTTGCCTCATTTGCTTTTTTGTTTTTTCTTCCTCCCTCTCTCTTTATCTGGCATTTCACAGTCTGGGTCTTGTGATCAGGAAGGCCAAAAAGGGCTATGCAATAGCTATTTTCACAGCCAATTGCTGTTGTCTCTGCTGTTGTATTTTGCTTTTTTTTTTTTTTTTTTTTTTGTATGTGTGTGTGTTGTGTGTATGTACATATAATATTTAAGGAGATATTTAGAATTTTATTTGCAGCCAGGTACAATGTTTGTTAAGACCTCCATGAAGGTGGAATCTGAACACAGTGAAGCTTCTGAGGCCACTGTTTGGCAAGAGTTTCTTGAGTTTGCAAAGTTTGTGGCTCAAAGGAAACATTAGTTTGTATGTCTAACAATTGTAATGCAAAGTAGGGATAACTTTAAGAGGAAAAGCATCTCCTAGTGTAACTTCACACAGGTTGCCTGTTGGAACCAAGCACTGAGCTTCATCTTGGTTTGGACTGAGTGTCTACCCACATCACTCAGTTTTAGTCTTGCTTTCCTCTCCAGTCTCCTTTTGATTCCTAGAGCCAGAGGGTAGCCTGTAGGCTCTTGCTGGAGTGGATTTACTCTTGATTTCTTCTGTGGGATCCTGGAGGCAATCATTGAAGGGGCATTGAGTAGGTGTGAATGAACGGGTGATGTGAAAGGTGATCCTAGGAAAGGGATTTAGGTGACCTGGAAGGTATTGTCTGTCTCTGCAGATTTGGTTCTTCTTTTACTCAGGATCACAACCTGCTCGTGGTTTCTAGGTTGTTAGTATCTTGAAACCAGTGAAGCCATGTATATCTTACAATATCTCTTCTTCACTATTCCAGAAAAAAAATAGGATTGACAATATTAATATACAAAACAGGACAAGGATGTTGTAGTAACACTGTTTCAAAAATCAGAACCTTTAAAATACAGTTCTTGAACGATTAGACTAAATTTATAAACTGATTATAAACTTACTCTACAATAGATTTAAATCGCATTTAAGCAGTATTTCTTGCCATGTATACCTGACTGCAGGCTCCATAAATCCTGCACCGCATTTCTTCAAGCCTTATTATCCTTTTTATGCTCCAGCTGTTTGTAGCACTAATCAGCACCCAAGAAAAAGTTAATATGCATATTCTAGCTGAGCATTGTGTGTCTCTTCTTGCCAGCCTCCAGAATAAGCACTCTAAAAATGTAATTCAGCTGTCCTGCGCAGCATCCCACGTTCATCTTTTTCCAGACATTCTGTTGAAATAACATGCATTTTTTTTCAGGCATGTAGATCACTCAAGATAAATTAATTGTTAAATTTTGCAATGGGTGTAATTTAGTTTCAGAGTTGATACATGATAGTAATAAAAACATTTCATCCACAAATTTTCATTTTAATTAGTTTACTTTTTGTTATTTTTTGGGTTTTTCTGCCTCCTAGATATTCACATGATTCTAAGGAGTGTTAGCAGAGTATGTCATGGAAACTTGGATTTGAAACACTTAGGGAATAGGAAAGGTCAAGCCACCCGTGGCCTTTGCCAAACCTGTTTCCCTTCATACTTTTGACTTGGAACTGTACTGAAGACCTTTCAAAATTAATCAAGGTAGGGCATGCCTTTGCGCTGGCAGGGAGCTGATACAATGTCCAGGCTCTTACCTGGCTCAGAGCTCCAATTAACCTTTGCAGAAGACAGAACTGTGCACTTGTGCATAAATTTGCCAGTGTTGCCAAGGTTATTTGGTGGAAAATGGTATGCTTTAGTTAAAGAAGTGAAGATGGAACTGATGTTACAGAATCAAAGAATCACTCTGATTGGAAGGGACCTCTTCAGTGTCTCCAGAGAGGGAGATGCCCTGATTTCCTTGGACAGCCTGTTCCAGTGCTCTGCCACTCTCAGTGTAAAGGAATTCTTTCTCATGATGAGGTGTAACTTCATTATGGATGTCCATGATTCCTTAAATATTAGAGACTGAGTACACTTGGGTCTTGCTGGTTGAATTTCACAGTTCTGTTAACTTCTCCATTAAAACATTATATTGTTTTAACTTTCAAGACTATCCTGTACTACTCATTAATGGTATGCAAGAGATTACACAGCAAGCAAAGACCTCAAATCTGGACTTTTTGTGCAGTTGGGGAATACTGTTTGAGACTGGAATACCTCTTGTGAGATTGGAGGAAAGAGCAGGCTATGCTTTAGGATCAATGGCTATTATCTCCAACTTAGGCACCTTGTTTGAACTGGCACTAGAGACTGGGAGGTGTGTAGTTGTCATGTGTCTCTGCAAAAGCACCAGAGCATGTTTATGCTCTGAAGATAATACTGTTTTTCTTTCTTTGAAGCAGATTCTTGATTTACTTTGTAAGTTTGGTCTACCAAAGAGCCTTTTGGTGGGTTCGGTCAGAGATTCTCCTTCTGCAGAGCAGAAGTGCTTGTGAGAGGCCAATAGTAGCACAAGCCCCTAAAACTTTCAGTGCCCCAGACTCTTCCTGAGTGGCTTCTGTCATAAAATGTTAGAAGAACTCTATAGTAACTAATTTCGTGGTAACCTCCTTGATGGTGACCATCCATTTACAAAGGAGAAAGAAGAGACAGACAGGACAAAGTTCTTCCTTTTTATGTTCTACCCCTGCTTTTGGGCCTGGGTTTTGTACTGGCTATGATTTAATCAAAGTATTCAACTATCTTATCATGTGTCCAGGAACTGCTGCATGGATCAGTGCTGGAGTAATCCTGAATTACATTTGAGTAACACTTTTAATTTCCTCCTTGGGCTCCATCCAGCTGCCAAGTCTGGACCTTTTGTTTCTGTGCTTTATGGCAAGTTTTGGCTTTGCAGGTTCTTACATTGCTGCCAAGTTAATTTTAGAACTTTAGTTGCCATGACTACTGCTAAGTATTTCTTAGTTCTCTACTTATTTGCTCAGTTTGCTGCTTTTCTTTTCTTTGTGTGTGTGAAGTGCATGGAGTAATTATCCTAGCCTGCAGAAGATAAAAAAAGGATGGCATGTGAGAGGTGAGGCTCTTGATCTTCAGGCTGACTCAGCTGCTCTTTTAGAGCAGCTGCAAAGACTTGAAAGCGCAGCTCTTGTAGCGCGTGGTCAGGATGAGGATTTAAGTCTGGGGAGGAAGGCACTGGTAATGCACTCATTCTGGTGCACTGAATGAGACATGCTGGCACTGCTGCTAATTCTGCTGACTGCTACTGTCCTTAGGTTTATCTGTGTCTTGCTGGCTACTTATATAACTATATATAGTTCCAAGTCTTATGCTTAGCTTTACATTCTTAAACAATGACCATATGGGAACAATAAACATTGTTTTGCTTAGAGCCTCTGAAGTGCATTAGACAGAGAAATTCTGTTTCATTACTCAGAGCTCAAGTTGTTACACTAATACCAATAGTGATGTAAAATACATATTATATATACACACAGCTATCAAGTTCATATCATGAGGTCCTACTGTGTTTATGCAGGCAAGGTCATTACTGTCTTTCCAGTCACCTGAAAGAATAGGTAAAGACAGAGCATTAAGTGGTATTTAAGACTTCTGGTTGATTTTTGTAACACTTAAACTTTTCAGGAAAATGTAGTTCTTGTCAGTATGAAAGAGCTTTGGAGAATGTCCTGAGAAGGTGAGAACATCACTATCTAGTTTTCAGGTGGGGATAGCCAGGCAGAGGTGGAGAAAATGACCTGATGGGCAACTTCAAGAGCTGGGAATAGATCCACCCTTTGCTCCAGTTTCTCAGATGAGGGCTGTTCTGTTTGCTGTGGTTCTGGTCTGTGGGCATTAGGGACACTTGTGATTAGCAGGAAGTTAAACACAGGATAACCTTGGTGCCATTTGAAGCCAGGACGTTTGTGTAGATGGCTATTGTCTGTCCGTGAAGCCATCCCTGTTATAGACATATCTGGAAGAACTTCATCTTTGTGCCTTCCCAGAAATCTTATCCATTTACCAAGCACCTGTTAAGCAAAGATGTAATCGTATTTCTCTGTCCAATCCCCATAGATAAGATCTGTTTAGTATGTGTAACACCTCCATTAGTGAATCTCTCCTCTGTGCCTGAAACAGAGAAAGCCATAGCAGGGCAAAAACACGCTTTGAATGCAGTTGAAAACAAATCCTTGTCTCTGGTGTCTATGGGAACTGTGAAGCTGTTCAGGAGGGGAACAATGGTAACCTAGCATGAGACTTCCTGAGGTCAAGGTGCTGTGTTGTCTTGAGAAAGGTCTTGTTTGTAACACTGAGAAGGGCAATAGGGGAAAAAAGATAACTCAGTTAGAAAAACATCACTAGAATAAAGAATATTCTGAGAGTTCAGTGCACACAATCTATGTGAGACTTGTTTTGCCGCATAAAATCATCAAGGATGAAAAATTTTATAGGAGTTTTGGAGACTTAGCTGGATGCCCTAAGAACTCCAAACACAGGAAGTAAATAATGTGCAGAGGCTCTGTCTATCTGCATTTGATTTTTGTTGTCTTTAACCTTCTAAGCTGCAGCTTTGCACTTTAACCAGTTGGAATTTAAATGTGTTGTTACAGTAGCATCTTTGTTGGAGATGGACCGTGACTTGTGCTTATTAAGGCTACAGATGTCTGCTCAGATTATGTATTTCAAAAGCTTTTTCTCCAATGAACTGTGAAAAGCCAGGCTTGAGCAGAGAATTGTGAAAGATAAAATAATGGCCTCTCATCCCTATGTCTGGCAGACTTAATGCAGTTACTTTCAGATCTTTTTTAAACTTTGAGACAGCAAATTTGTTCACAGTCAATAAAATAGACCTCTGAGCACAACCTACTATGTTTCCTTTATCAGTATTTTCCTAAATTATTGACAAGGCTTTTTACACTCCAAAAATCTCTAATCTGTGAATTCAGCATTTCCCAGATACTTCGGTTTAATAGGCATAAGTGGCATTGATAAAGTGTTTATATGTGGCATGATAGAAAATGGGTCTTCTTAAGGGAAAAAAGGAGGAAATAATAAATACTCCATGAATTTAAAATTTGCACTTAGTAGTAGAGCAGACAGATTTTTTTAAACCTTCCTGGATAATGCCTGCTTCTCCTGGGAGAGGATAACTGAATTACCAAGAAATTCAGTTCAGTGACTTCTGTGATGTGTAAACATTTGCTGAAAGTTATTAGAGCAGAGCTAAAGAGTCATGGATTTTGTTTCCTTAAGCAGTCGTGCATGTCCAACTAAGAATTTTCAGGTGTTCTCTATATCTCACCTTCTCCCTTTTTACATCAAGTGCAAGATGGATAGAGGTTCATCAGTCAGTCTCAGCTCAGCATCCCTCATTCCCTTCCAAACCACTGAATATTCATCAGGCTCTACAAAAAAACACAGAGTGTTATCAAGCAGTTCTAAAAAGTTGCTTATTTCAATATGATCAGGTTTATAAGAAGACAAAGTAAAAACTTGATGTGAAAGTCTCCTGTATAAAAACTGCTTCATTAGCCACAGTAATCCCAAATCTCCAAAGCAGCATGTCAGCTGCAACGTTACCCCAAATCTCTGTAAAATATGTCTATGGTTGTGTGAAAATGATTGTAAAACCAGGTAAGAGATGTTTTGTTTTAGACTGTTTTAAAGCTGGTCATCAGATCTATCTGACTTTTGACAAAGCCATTTTTCTTCAGCAGTCTATCTAGTTAACTTTTTTGGATTTATAGAACTAGTTCTTGTAGGACCTGGAAGGTGCTATCCTAAATAGGTGGATAACTTGAAAAGTTTGGGAAAAAATTCATTGATAATTCACTTCTCATTTTTCTTCCCTTTTAGCAAGATGGGGATTATACAGAGAAGAGACTGTGCTGCTGCAGAATGACCTTGTGGTAGCTAATTAGGTCTCATCAGGTCTGCAGAGGAATCCTGTTTTCAGCCTTATGCCAATGCACTGTAACCACTGAGCCAAGTTGAATGAGAGTCTTGTGGTATTTTACTGAGGTGTCATAATAGATTTTCCTTCCTTGCACTTGCTGCAGGTAGTAGTATTCATCCATGGGTCAGTCCTTGCAAATAAACTTCTTGATGTTTGCATAAAAATGATCTGCTTGTCATTATATTCCCTGTGCTGGCCCTTGTCTGTGATACATGACATGAATTAATTTCTCAGCTGTTGAATTTAGGGAGTGTATTGAAGGAGCCAGAGTAATATGTGATGAGCTGTAATTAAAATTACTAATGCATATCAATTCCTTTCCTTCCTTCTGCTTTCATTTACATTCCTCATGCAGACTTGGTTCGCTTGCTGAGTGAGCCGGAGACCAAATGTTGACTGGAAACAGTGATTTCTGCTTTCTCTAGCACAGTTACACAGGGAAATAAAGTTTGCAAAGATCCTCCCTGAGGTGTTGCACTAAGTATCAGGAAAAGTCTGGCTTGCAGCTGGCCTGCAAAGCTCTGGTCTGTGTTGTAGTGGCATCATCAGTGGAACAGCTCTGAGTGGTAGTTTTTGTAGTTGGTAGCAGGGCCAAAAATCACAGAATAATTTGGATTGGAATGAACCATGAAGAGAATATTGTTCCAACCCCCTGCTGTGAGCAGGGACACTTCCCACTAGAGCAGGTTGCTCAAAGCCCTATTTAGCCTGGCCTTGAACACTTCCAGGGATGGGGCATCCACAGCTTCTCTGAGCAACCTGTTCCAGTGCCTCACTACTCTCATAGTGAAGAAATCATGTTTTCTTAGTTCTGATACGGTCTTTTTTCCCCATCTCATCTCTTCTTATGAAAGTATCTATGCTTTAAAATGCAGATGTTTAAAGCTTAAGCCATTTTATGTTGTATTATCTTATTGACAAATGCAGAAGCTATTTTTAGTGATGCTGGAAATTGTGGTTTAGTGTTTAACCATGGAAGTAAACCACCAAAATCAAATATTGAGAGAGTTATCTAAAGCATCTCGATGAAAACAATGGGTGCTTGAGTAAAGGTCTTCCATTATGCTGGGCACTGTCAGTGTAGATTTCATTATCTGTTGTTAAAGAAATATGTTTGTGGCTCTGTTGCAATTCTGAATGACTGAAAAGCAGTTTTGCTTGATAAGGAAAAGAAAGAAAAATCATATGCCAAGACTTACTGTGTCAGTCTTCTGTTGTAGGAATTTAAGAATTTGGATGGATCATGCTCTTGTAATTGTGTGGATTTGGGGTTCTGTTTGTTTGGTTTGGAATGGTTTTTACTCAGCCTCATATTTTTCTTGAAGTAGATGAATGTCAGAATAGTCTGTTTGAGGCTATAAGGAATTACAGGCTGCACAGAAAGAGGAATTTCTGCCCAAAAATATATTGCTCAATGGCTGCATGATCTTGTGAACATGGGGCTTAAATGATATCACGGGAATGTAAAGGAAAAAGAAAAGTGTTGTGCCTTCTACATCTCTGATTCTACTGAGCTTTGCCAGGTGCAGCTGAGGTACTGTGGTTATGGCTTGGAACTGGGTGTCTCACCTCTGGAAACAAAAGCTATGACTGTTAGGTAGGGGTGGGAGAGCTACTCCCATGATAATGCTCGTGCTTCCTACTACGATGTATGTTTTCCTCTTTCTCAATTTGTGTCTCCCTAGTAGCTTATGTGATGGCACTACTGCAGGTGAGGAGGGACTCAGGGATACTCTGCCAATCTCCAAATTGCATGCATGTGCTTTTAATAAGCTCATTTTTCAGAATCTGAAGGAAAAAGGAAAACTTTGTCACACAGCATATCAGCAGAAAACTAATCTCAGGCTAAACTAGAAAACTAGTCTCAGGCTTCCTTTTCCTTCTGTCTTGCAGAGGCAGGGAGCGGCCAAGATTACGTGACCTCCGAAAATCAGCTGCTTTACTACCCGAGCATCACCTACGCCATCATTGGCAGCTCTGTGATTTTCGTCCTGGTGGTGGCCTTCCTGGCCCTGGTGCTGCACCACCAGCGCAAGCGCAACAACCTGATGACGCTGCCGGTGCATCGCCTGCAGCACCCCGTGCTGCTGTCCCGCCTGGTGGTGCTCGACCACCCGCACCACTGCAGCGTCACCTACAACGTCAACAACGGCATCCAGTACGTGGCCAGCCAGCCCTACCACAGGCCAGTGGAGCTGGACTCCCCCCCGTCCTATTCGGAGGCCGTGCTCGACCAAAGGTATGTCCAGGAGCTCCTTCTGGGCTCACAAAGCATCGCTCTGCTGGCTGCAGCTCTGTGCTGCTGCTCCCCACTGAATGCTGCTTTCAACAGAAGTCCAGTGCTGCACTTCTGTTGCCTGCACAGGGTCAAATTTCAGTTAATCTGAGCTCCTTCTGTGTATGAAACATTCATGGTCCTCAGGTCCATTTACTGTTACTGGCATTAAAAGGGATTTGAGGCAAACTGAAGTTGTGTTCTCCTAGCATATGTTGGTAGTAAGGTTTTGAGAATGGCAGGAGAATGTATCACATGTCTAGTAGTGGCAGCCTGTGCCAGTCTGGAATGAAAATGTGAAGACTGAATTTGGAGTTTCACCAAAAAAGCCCAGCTAAGTTGTAGGTCATAACACTGAAAAAATACAGCCCAGGTGATTTATGAGAAGTATATAAAGGTGAGAGAGTTCTTCAGTTCTTGTATAAAGAAATTGTATCATTCTTCTGCTCTGCACTGCTTTACCTTTTACCAAGAGAAGAACAGAACTGTTCTTAATTTAAATAGCTGAAAGTGTTTTGAAGTTTGGTGTGGGTGTGGCCTGTTTATGACGCTTTTGTAGTAATGTAGTTATGACACTGGTTTTATTTCTAGATAATTAACCTTTGTTTTAAATTTTGTCTGTAAAGTCTTTCCAAACAAAATTTGTAAGCAGACACCCTCTCTACATAAAAAGGATACAAACTTTAACAATTCAGATTGTTCACTATCACAGTGTTGATATTTTTAGTATGAACTGTGGGATTTAAGAATAATAGTAAATTTCTATTCTCTACTGCTTTTGGCTGCAGGTCCCTTGTCTTAATGTTGACTTTCATAATAATGATATATTTTCATTATTAAGAACAAGTAAATGAGCAGGTGTCCAGATTGTAATCACTTCTCACCTGAGCTGATAAAACCATCAGCAGTTTCAGAGCTAATTGCTCCCAGGGCTAGTTATCAATCTGCTGAGCCCTTCAGTCCCTTTACTTGCTTGCTATCAGAAGCACATAGCAGTTTTCCTAAATGCAGTTCTCATCTTGCCTGTGCCTGACAGTTGCTCTGCATGTGATCTCATGACAGCCAAAGTGATTTGTCAGTGTGGAGAATTCAGTTTGTTATTTATTTGTAGACTGTAAGCCATTAATCTCTGTCACTTAGTGGAGGTTTCCTTGGAGCTTTTTTCTGTTCACATCATCATCTATAGGTGTAAATCCACCATTTATTGTTACTTCTTTTAGTATTTTCTCTGGTGTAAATGTTAAACAAAGTTTTTTATCTCTTGCTCAGCTGTCTTGGAGCCAGCTTTGTTCGAAGTCTGTAGGCATCTAACTCATCATGTGGATTGTTAAACAGGTTGTAATTACTATGTTGCACCTTGGCCAGAAACCTTGTTTCCCAGTGGTGGTGTGGATATTTTGAAATCACCTGAATAATATGAGCAGGTCTGAGATCTCTTCATATGTGTCATGACTGAAAAGCTAAAGAATACTGTTTTTTTTCATAATTGGAATACTATGTACTATCTTCTGTCCCACTGTTCTCAGTAACTTCTTACTCTGTTGTGTGTCTTACAGCAGACCACCTTGGTTTGACCTTCCTCCACCACCTTATTGTTCAGAATCTGAGTCCCCTAACCAGCCAGACCTTCCTCCTTACCGCTCTCGGTCGGGAAGCTTGGCCAGCACAGACACCCCCATGGCAGAAAGTCCTGTGGGCACATCCGACAGCTGGGCGAGAGACGTCCATGGCAGCATGGATGGGCACAGAACTCTGCTGGAGAGGACAGTGGAGCAGAGTGATCCTCTGCTCAGCCACATTGCTGAAAGAGAGGTGTAACTGCTCCAGTAGTTGGGATGGCCAGAAGGCATTTACTGTGTCTGTGTGGGCTAAGCTGCTGTGGCTAATAGGTTTCAGGGGCACATGTGCCTGAATGATAACTTGCTTTGAGTTCACACTGAGTAAATATTTGAATTTAGCATTTTGGGCTCATCAAAGGCTGAGCAAGGAGAGCTAAACCTAGAGTCACATCAGTCTCCACAGTATTTCTGTGAGCAAGTTCTGGTTCAGACAAGTAAGAGAAATATCAGTGCTTTGTCAAAAGAACTGATGTGATGTATTTATTGGACTGCTTACTGTATATGAATGTATATATGTGTGTGTATAATATTTACAGAAGTTGCACATGAGAAGTCTGCCAGAAGGACTCTTGTTTTCAGGCCTTCCATCTTGCCGACGTGGGAGCTGTTTCTTCTTACTGCCTGGTGCCAGCTGGTGGTCACTGAAGCACATGAGAGTCTGTCTTCTGGTTGGAGGTCTGGTGCCCAATGCCAGCCACCTGGCAGTGCCCAAATTGCAGAAAATCTCTTACTTGACCCATCTCTGCGTGGCCTGTGAAGGAGGTTTAAGCTTGTTACGATGCAACAACTCTGGCTAAGCAAGGGTTTTTTTCCCCCCAGATGCCAGTATCTAGGCCAAATTTACATGGGTTGTCTCAGCAGCACCACAAAGGTTGGCTTATCTGTCAAATGTCAAGGCTGAGTACAGAAGCACTGAAGCTTCTCAAAACAACAGAGCAAGACTTCTTTTCCCGTGTGGCATAACTTACTCCATGTGTTCCCTCTTAAAAAAATCCCACAACTAAACAACAAAACAAACCCCCAAATTGTTCTAGCAAAATCTTCAACACCAAAACTGGTGTGAGGCAAACATTTGCAAAATACCTGAAAGCAGGTCATGCAGGGAAAGGTGTTGGGCTTGGCATCCCATCTACAGTGTGTATGTGTACATGTATGGATACGCATTTGTAATACTATGTGTAGGTATGTACACAGTGTATCACTTTGGTTTAGTTCTGCTACACCACAAGAACTCTAAACTGTCAAAGTTTTGTTTTTGATAAACTCATTGGTTTTCACAGAGTTTGCATTATTCACATTCATTTGAATATGAATAATGGTTGAAATTCTAACTTCTGCAGAAAACCAGAATTATTTATGTCTTTTTTATCCTAAGTCTTGTAATGGTCTCATTGTGTTTCAGTGCACCTTGTTGAATCACTGTGTGAAAGCACCTCCGAGATAAAGGTATTTAGATTGGCAAGAGAGAAGAAGCTGTGAATTTAAATGCCACTGCAGTGCCACACTTGTGCTCAGTATACAGAAAACAGTGCAGTGTCTTCCTCTTGTCTGGGGGGAAATTTGCCTTGAAAAATTGTTTGTATTTGTTTATTCCACATTTCTCACTCTTTCTATGTAGAAGAACAGTGTCATTAAACAGACTTTGCTGTTTAAAGGAATTGAAGGGAGCTGACTCCCCACACCTTCTGCTTTCTTCCTCCCTATCTTTGTAATATAGATTCTTTTGCCCAAAGGTTACATGCTCAGAACCCAGGAATTTGGAGTGTAGGTAAGGGAACAACTCAAGTTTGGTCTCAGTTCTCATAAATACACCTAAATTTTTGGGAAGGGGGTTAGGGTGTTGTTGGTTTTTGGGTTGGATTTTTTTCATTTCTAGCTCTGGAGTCTATTGAGGCAGGGACCTCTTGCAGATAGATTTACAAGCACAGGTCATTCCAGGACTGAGGACATGGTGGGGAGTCCTGGAGAATTCTAATGCTGATGGGCTGAGCTGACTTTGGAAGCAGATTAAGGGCAGCTTTCATTACAGGCTTAGGCAGCCTGTGGTGAAGTGCATTGGTGAAGATGCTCCTAGGTCCTTGGAAAGTAATGTACAAGAGTGGGTCAGATTTCATCCTTGCTGAGAACTCAAGCAATGTAATTATGCTGTCCTGCACAAAGCAGGATTTAGCTTTATTACTGACTGACCAAGGTCATGGGCAGACTGTTGTCATTGCACAGAGCAGGCAGCTATTCTTTTATTTTGCAGGTAGAGCAAACTCAGGTATATGAATGAGTTAATAGTACAGGTGGGTGCAGGGACATCTCCTGTCGTCACTAGACCTTGCTGTCCCTCTTTCATTAAGATTCTGCTTGGCCTCTGTAAGAGTTCTGTTATGCTGTATCAGAATCAACCTCAATGATTTTCTGTTGCAGTTTTAGAGACTTTATATTGGTCTTGAAAACATACCACTGAAGAGTTTGTAGTAATTTCATTGTAATTAGGTATCTTTTTAATTTTAATGTTGCCTAAAGCTGTATTAATGAAACTAAATCTTTGTTTCCAATATCCCTCAAACAAGCCTTCCACAGGGGATTGTATTTCACCATGTGTATTCTAAGACACCAGAGGGTATGCAGCCCAAATACTGTGCCTATGGCATCTGAAAAATGTTGTCTTGCATTGCTAAGAAGTAGGAAAAGAGTGAATATAGCCTGTTTCTTCTGTCTTCTGTGTCAGTCACTGTCTTATATGTACATATATATATATATTAAAAAAAAGATACTCTTTGAGGATGTATATATTCATGCAATTTTTGCATTAAGATAATCCATCTGGACTTCTAAAAAAAAGGAAAAAACATTCTTAATGGTGTTATGTTTTCCCTTCCAGCTAAGGGTGTATTTATCTTTGTATAAGAAACTTCTAGTTTTTGAGAACACAACTTAAAATGAGATTGTGCCTTTCTGTTTGAATGTTGATTGGAAAAGTTGTTACCTGCATTTCTGGGTGTTACGTATCATTGTCTAGATCCAAAAACAGCAACAAGTCTTGTCTTCCTTTTCATTGTTACTTATGGGGACCATTGAATTTTAAGGACTACAGCAGTTCAGTAGCTTGTTCCAAAAAGGCATGCTAAAACTTGGGGTGGTTCGTCTTACTCCAGTTTTCTAATCTGTGGAACAGGTTTGCTAGGCTGCTTTCTTTGGAAATTGCTGTAGAATCACACAGAAATTGTTTATGATGTGTCACTTCTAGTGTGTTAATTCAGCATTACACTGCATTATTCAGTGGAATCCTTGGGAAAGGTGCTGATGAAATTAAATATTTCATTGAAAATCCTGCAGCTTGTAAGACTGAAGTTAAATGTTTGTCCAATATGACGTGGTAGGGTTTCTTTTCAGTAACAGGTAGAATTGGAATTGATCATCCTATTGTATGCAATTGTTCTTAACCTTTTAGTTTGATGTTAGTCATCCAAGAGCTTTCCTTTCTACTTAGTATTTAAACAATTGGAAGTTATTTCAAAGACTCACTCTTACAAAAGTAAAATCAATTAAATTTCTTTTCAAGAGCCAAATTCTGTTTCTACATTTGTACTGAATGGTGACCACTGTATTGAGTAGTTCTCAGTGCAGCTATTAATATATTTGAACAAAAGAGTTTGAAGAACCTCTACTTAAAGTAAATGAAGGCATGTTGGAAAGAAGGTAATTTAAAAATAAATAAACAAAATTCAGAGCTTCAAGTCTCTGTAACCTCTGCTGAAATCAGAGTACTGTGTATTTAAAATCAAGCCATTACTGATTCTGTTTGATAGTAATCTGAAGTTCCTTGTAAGGCAAATTACCATCTGTAAGGCAAATTCCAATACCTCTCTGGTACTGGAAATGGAAAACTGGCACTAATGCTTTTAAAAGACAGCCTGTGAATAATTTTCTTGGCTCTTGTCTGCAGTGACATACACAAAAACACTGACTGCATTGCAATTTTTAAATAATTCTGCATTTCTTCTTCCTACTTTTAAGCCAGATCAGTTTTATTTACACCACTTCACTTTGATATAGCTAATAGGGCCCTTGTGATAGATTTAAAAACTAAGTGGAGGAAAGAGATGACTCTCGCTTTAATTAATGCTGCAGCTTGTTAATCTTGTACTCTTTACTTTTAGACATCTTACCAAAGACAAATGGTTTTAGTAGATAACGAAAACTATTAACGATGAAAAGGAGGGAGGGACACTGATTCCGGTTTTTAATGAATATTTAAAATTGTATAAATGAAGAAAAAAAATTAATGCTTTATTTTTAATGTGGTAATCAAATGACAAGTACTGTTTTTAACTGTTGCTTATTGGAAGCTACTTTGCATATAATGCCTGGAACTAAAATGGTAAGACAAGGGCTTTTCTTGCAGTTCATATTAGATCTGCAATATCTTTTTTATTAATACAAGGTTATATTACACCCATGGACTAAAATATGGACTGCAGGAAGAATTTCAATACTGTGCTGGATTCTGCTTGAATGTATCCCAGTACAGGACTGTGGCCTTTATTTGTCTTTTTTTTTCCCCTGATTTGAGGGGTTTTGTCAACTTGAAATGGAGAAGTTACTTAAATGCTTTAATGGAGGTATGTTGAAAGCCAAACTTGTCTTAAACTTTTGTAAACTGGAAATCTTCAAAAATGTATTCTGTATTCCTGAATAAAATTGATGTTTTAATACTGTTCACAAGTGAGCATGTCCCCTGCCTCATAAAGTCTCAGTTGTTCTAGTTTTATAGCCTCCTATGTGAGGTGTCTTATGACTTTTTGTATTCCATGTTAAGTTTTGTTAACTCTTTGTGTGTTTTAAATATATTTTTTAAGCAAAGTGATGTTGGAAACTCACATGTACCTGTGTGTATAAAAATCTACTGGTCCATATGTCTCCATATCTATACAAATGAAAATTGCTTAATATCACAATTTCTCATTTTGCTATCCCATTTGTGTTATCAAGGATGAGGTGTCTGAAGCAGTTTTCTTGTCTGCTTTGTTGCAAAGCTCTAGAGGCACAGCAGAGGTTGAAGCTCTGTGCTGGCTTCTGTCTATGGATTTACCAACAGAGCTCAGGGGCCGTCAGCATTGGCCTCTACCTCCCCCTTTCTGCCTGCCACTTCCCCACTCATGTTTCCAGCACAGTGTCCCTGTTTGTCTCCAGGTCTGATCCACGTGCCGGATGCATGAGCCAGATTCAAGTGCAGGTGCTCCATGGAGGCAGTGTGTCTGGCTGTGCTCCTGAGTCAGGACTCTGCCCCTGACAGCTGCCTCGTGCAGGCACCACCACTGTCAGGGAACCGTCCAGCCCCACAAAGTCCTGTCACTCAAAGGATTACTGTAAGAAAAACCCCCATGTTACAAAGTTATTTTCCCAGACTGAGGAGAACTAATTCAAACGTTATGTCTGAGTAGTTGAATCTCTGTAAGTATACTGAAGTTGACACATTCCACTTCCATGATTCTTCTGCACTTGCTACCTTCACAAAGGCATGCCAGATTTTTTGTTATCCTTGTTAGTTAAATCACATGCCCTGACTCAGATTCTCAGATGTTAGTCTTTGTTTGGGGCTGGCAAACTGCCCCAGAATAGCTGTGGATCCAGAATTCACACCAGCGGCACAAGGGAGATGGAGCTCTTGAGGCTGCCACAATGGGCTCTCTGCAGGAGAGGGAATACTGGGGTCTCAGGGCTGGCTCATTCAGTCACATCCCAGCAAGAGCTGTGCTTGAGAGATGTTGATAATAAATACCAAACTCTCCAGCTAAGCTCCCTAATTAATCTTTTTATTCAAAGCATACTCTCTGCTTTGATTTGTTTAAAGATCCTAATTTTTACACCTTAAAGATTAAATAGGCAGCAGTGATTTCTGAGTGCAACATCTTTTCTTGCTGGTTTGCAAGCAGTCTGTTAATCAGTCAGCCTCAGTTATCTGTTGGAGAGAGAACTAAGCAGCTTTTCACTGTTTGGGGAGCTGTAGTCCAAAACGATGTGCTGTTATTAATTGAAGCAAAGACATCTTCATGTGGAAATTCACAGCTCTTCTTTGCTTTTCAAAGCAAAGAGTATGCATATTGCATAAAGCACTTTAGAAAAGTACTGGATGGATCTCCCTAGGGAATTAACTTTTCTGTTTATCTGTCAAACATACTGTGAACAGATAAATTGAAACATGATTCTCTGCTCCCCAAAATCCCGATACTATTCCTTACAGCCTTTTTGCAGAGACCACTGGAGAAGAAGAGAGGTAGAGCAGTTTTGGGGCTGATCTGACCTTTAGCATTTCTGTAGGAATGGGGATAAAGTGTTTCAGTAGATGCAGTGGCTTTGATGTGCTGAAGACCCCCATTCACTGAGAATTTATTTGGGATTGTCACTTCCCAACAGCCACTGTACAGGTGGCTTTTCTTTTTTTTCCTAGTTTCTTCTTACCTAAGGTTAATTCCTATCAGTTACCCCGAGGTAAAATCTTTCATCTCTCATTATTTGATACCACAGCCTGTAACTCCTTCAAAGTTAAACCACTGTCATTTTTCAGCACAAAAGTACAAGAACCTTCACCTGTGTAGGAACAATGGGAATAACAACTTCGCTTCACCCAAACCTCTCACTTCTCCAGGAGCACCCTGACAGCATCAATTTGACTGAATGAATCTGAGACTCTTAACATTTATTCAGAGCACCTGCTATTTCCTTGACAGATGCAAGTCCTGTTGTGGCACAGTGATGAAGAAGTACGATGTTGTGTTTGACAGAGTAAATTTTTCTTCTCATTTGTTTGTGACAGAGTTATTTCAGAAAATGCTCCAAATGCTTCTCACCCAACACTGCATCCAAAATAGCACTATCTCACAGAGGTGTGGGGTAAGGGGAGGACAGTAAGGTTGGCTGTTTAATGTAGATTTATATATATGCGTGTATATATATATAACTGCTTTGGAGATGTCTTTATGTTCCAGCTCCTGTACCTGAGTAAGAAATATTTGCGTGTTGCACAATAAGTGAATTTGCAGACTAAGGAACTATAGTTGATACTTGGCTGCCCTTTTGCTAATTTCTGTTTACTCAAATATGATGTATAGTCAAGAGCAAAAATTCTCCATGCATCTGTTGCTGTATTTATTGTTCTTCCTTGGCAATCTGTGCAGACCAGAGGAGTTAGCAGAACCAATGAATTACCCGAAGTGGATTTGGAGAGTGCTTTGCTTCAGAAATAAAGGAGCTGGCTTACATATCCACTTGCAAGGTGTCATGTTAGATATGCTGGTTAAGACATGAATTACATAAAATAAAATCATACCTGAGCTTCTACAGGGGAAAAAAAAAAAAAAAAAAAAAAAGGCAGCAAACCTGTGAATCTCAGAGAGGCAGCGAGTCTTTATCAGCAAGGCCAGTCTAGGAGCTGGCTACAGGTCAGGGTTAGAAATTCCTGCCCTTGTGTCCCTGAGTGCAGCTGCAAGTGCAGCACTCACAGGAAAGACCAATGGTTGTTTCAGGCTTGGTATCTTGAGTTATTCTGTCTAGTATCTCATACCTGAAATATGTGAAAATCATTCTAGACCAATTGTCAGCTTCCTTCTGGAAGCTACATGGAAATAGTTCAGCTGCTTTGTTTATGTCATGTTTCTCAAGCAACTAATCACACTCCCTTTTTATCCATTGCAGGGATGGGAGGAAGATTTACACTATTTTTGAGTAGGGACACCTGAGACAGGGAGAGACATCAAAATGAGTTTCAGGAATAACAGAACATGCATCATCCAAGATCCAGCTTCTTGACCACTGGATAGTGTTATCCATGTATTTGAAATCTTTTAAATCTAACCCATTTAACAGAAGATTTTTTGCAGATTTAGGGAGGGGCAAAAAAAGAGAGAGGTAAGTCTGGACATGCAGGTAACTGTTTTAAGTTCTTTATATGAAAAAATCATGTAGTGATCAAAAAAACATGAACAAATGTTTGAATTCCTTATTTTCTTCTATCTTCTAGGTGTTTGTTAGCCCTGTTATTTCTGTAGACTCATCAGTTAACTCTGTATAACTCTTTACATGGAAGAGGATTTTGCTCTAGAATAAGATTCCAGGCTGGGTCTTAACCTAGAGTAGGTATTTCTGTAGATTTCCTCAAAAGAAGGCTGTAGCTTAACAAATATGTGGACTCCAGAAGGGAGCTGGGGGAGTGTACTGGAAATGGGTTGCTGCAAATAATGCTAGTTTAAAGATGCACAGTGGAATTACAGTGTGTGGAGGGGAGGGCCACAGGTACTAGAGGCCCTGAAGGAACACTTTGTCAGGTGGCTGGCACCAACATTTTCTGCTTTATGGAACTGGGGAAAGGAGGGGGAGGAGGTGGGAGGGAGAAACATCATTTTGACCCGGACTTTATAGGTAGCCCAAAGAGATACAAGGAACTACAGAGGGAAGAGTGTGACCTGGCTGCCTTTCATGCTGGCATTTGAAAAATTAGCTCAAGATAGTGCTTTGAAGGGTAATATTATTAAAAAAATAAAAGAAGTCCCTACTTTCTCTTCTTGATATTGGTATCAAGAATGAGACGGCTAATGTGGGCGAGAGAGTGATTCAAAATGATTTTTGGATGGCTTTTTTTTTTTTCTTCCTTTGAAAATTTAGGTGAAGTTAATTATGGAATGGCGGCAGCATCCTAACTAAAGTGAGTGCTTTCATCTCACCTCCTGCTTTTAAAATAGCTGTGCTCTTATCTCTGCTTTGAGGAGGGGGATGTGGGGGGAGAGCACCCTGGTGCTCTTGTAGCCTGGCAGTCACCAGATGAATGAAATGCCTTAGAAGATCTGAGGCCATTAAAGCCTGCCAGCAAAGATATTAAGAGCCTGCCAATGTGCTGATAGCATGTTTTGTGTTAATCTGATGAAGTAAGCAGAGGACCTGTTCCCAGCACAGGCCAGGTAGGGAAACACTTGCTGTGCTCAGCGGGATGGACTTTGCACTGCTCTGGGCTGTAAGGGGAAGGTGTGGTGTGACACCAAAACAGAGTACCAAATGCAAAACCCTACAAGGATGAGGCTCTGGCTGGGGAGGAAAAGGCAGAGAGGGAGTTGGAGTGCTAATAGCATTGCTGCCTGCTAATCCTGTCAGAGGTCAGAGCAGCCCCTGCTCCTGCCTTTTTCCCTGGGGGTGCGTGGTGAAATCCCAGGTCAGGTGAGAGCTGAAGGCAATACCACTGTGTCAGGGTGAGCCTCCCTTCAGCTGCTGGGTAATGAGCCTTATAACCCCACTGTAAGCAGAGGTTAATCCTGCTGCATGGTGGGCTGGTAGCACCAGCAGCTCCAGGGACACTGTTCATTATCTCTTAGTGCACAGGACATGCCTGCACAGGCACACCTGAGGGTTTCACATTCCTCTGAAGAAACAGGCACTTGTTTCAGTGGATGCAGTCTGGTCTGCATTCCTGTAGCTAATGGATCCAGGATCCATGTGAGGAGAGATCTTGGATTGCTAGATATGCTCAATACAAGGGCTTTGGACTTCAGCCCTTTTACAGTGGCTGAGGATGGTAGCTGAACCTCTGTGGCAGCCCCAGGACTAAATCTGTCTGAAAGCCCTTAAACCACATTATGGGATCCAAGTATCTCCTTAAACAGATGCAGCACAGATAATTTTTACCAAGTGGACTGTGACACGTCTGAAAGCGAAGGGGAGGAAATGAAGGGGAAGGGTGTTTGAAACATGAACTATCACCTGGAAACAGGTTAGTGCTCTCTTTGGCAAATGTCTGACTTCCCACTGTCAGTCACCTATAAAGGATCCTTGAGGCTATGGGGAGGCTTCCCGTCATTGCTGTCAACTGTTAGGAAAATGGCAGAGGATCTGTTTGTCCTTATCTCTGTTCAGTCTGAGACTTTATTAAGATGCCCTAAAGAATTCTGGATTTTGTTTGTGTGGTTAGATCTCTTCTGTCAGCTTGGTATTGCATGTCCCTTTGGTGAGGGTCTGGTGCTCCTGTGCATGCTCTGTCTGAAGGCTGCCTTCTTCCCTTGCTTTCTCTTCAGTTTTACAGTGCCCTACTGATGAAATGTAATTCAAGGAATTAAAGTAACCTCTGAGCTTTTATGGGATATTTTCACAGCCTAGCATTTGCCTAATATCCAATCTAACTGCCCCTGGCACAACTTGAGGCCATTTCCTCTCATCCATGTCACACTGGGAGAAGAGGCCAAGCCCCACCTGGCTACACCCTCCTTTCAGGCAATTGTAAGGAGTGATAAAGTGTCCCTTGACCCTCCTTTTCCCCAGGCTGAACACCCCCACCTCTCCCACAGAATTTGTGCTCCAGACCCTTTCCTTCTCTGGACACAATCCAGCACCTCAGTGTCTTTCCTGTAGTGGGAGGCCCAGAACTGGACACAGCGCTCGAGGTGTGGCCTCAGTGCCCAGCACAGGGGGACAATCACTGCCCTGCTCCAGCTGGCTGCACTATTGCTGAAACTATTCCTGATGATTTTGTCCCAAAGCTTGCCAGCATGGAGGTCTGGCTACACTGTTGTGACTTGACCAACTGCTTGGGTCTCTGCTCACAGTCTTTAGGCAGCCAGAGGGAAGAAGCAAGTAAGTATCCCTCTTCTGAAGTGGCAGGTTGGAAGCACACAGGTGCTCCCTAGCTGCACTCTGTGATGGCTTGGTAACTCAAGACATGCCTGGCATCTGAGGTATCACTCATCCTAATGCAGCCATACTTTCATCCAGCAGCCCATGCAGGGGTAGTGTACTTCTCTCTAAGCAGTATTCTGCATTCATATAGATGAGCAGTGCATTAGTTATGATGTGTTTGTGTTTTTCAAGTGTCTTGTTTTTTCCAGTGGGAAATTAATAGCTTCAGGTGCAGTCTGGTGAGTCTAGGAGTCACAGCATAAAGAAGAATCTTTCAAAACTGGGTTCTAAACCAATAAAACATCTTAGATGGTTACTGCTGAGTTAATGACTCAATGAATAAACAAATCACTGTGTAACCCTTCATGTTTCTAGTCTGCCTGTTCTTCCTTTTCCCCCTGCAGCCTACCTGCATCACCCAAAAATCAAAGACAAGGCAATATAATCAAATGCAATGCAATAGTCTCCTTTTCCTTCTCTGGCAGGACTTGTTTTTCATCCTGTGCTATAGAACAAGGCAGGCAGGAAGACATGAAGCTGAATTTGTTGCACCCCCTCTGGTTCAGCAAGAAATTACTCAGATTTTTTTCCAAGATCAATGAGTTGCCATCATCTCCCAACAATCCTGCACTCCCTGCTAGAGGCATGAAAAATGATCCTTTGTCTCTCATGTGACACGGGCACTGTGGGTGACAAACGCTTCCCTCTTTATGTCTGCTTATGTTTCAGCATTGAGCATTTTTCTAGATAAGCTGTGTGACAGCCCTCTCATCAATCAAACATGGTGCTGGTCCATGAACTGCAGGCCTGGAGCACTCTTGGCTGGATTTGACCCCACTGAAAGCAGGGGAGGAGGAGCTGATGGTTCGGGAGGACTGGGATTGTGTCCAGTAACATCACATTTCTTTGCTGAAAGCTAGCTGTGTGCTCAGATAAATAAGTGGACCTGTGGAGTATTAGCCTGATTATTTAGCAACCTCTCTTTGAACTGTGTGAAACATTCAGTCTTTAGTCTGCAAGCAAAGCAGTGATTCTCAGTTAAGGTAAAAGAAAAGGGGAAAGTATCAAGAAATTGGCACTGGGTTGCTTTTAGACAAGCTTCTGGAAGATGCCAAAGAGAGGCGCTTTATCATTTTCTAGTTGAAGAATAGTAGTTCCAAGCATTTAATTTTGAAATGTTGAATGACCTCCTCAACACACCCCACGCCCAAATGAGACTGCTAATGAAACAAACAGATGGTGATTTAAATAGAGTAAAAGGACATCATAAGGATGTGCTTTGAAACAGCCAGACAGAACAAATTACACAGGAGACTGTGGAAAAGAAAGTGGTGGAAAACTCAGAGCAAACCACCACAGTATTCAGATATTTCACCAAATGGTCCAGCATGTGAGTGGAAAACTGTTCAACTATCTTCCATAATCTGATATGGAAAAACCATTTTCTATGCAGAAAATGTTGGGCTGATGGTTACAGAATTGTAGTCTTGATCAAGCACAGAGGCCAGTTGCAGGCATCTGTCTGTGTCTGTGCATCTCACTGCTGTCTCCAGGGCTGTGCATGTCAGCAATGACATTTGTTTGCTTTCTATTTTAAGCAATGCCTGGGAGAAAACTAACTTTTTTTGTTTGTCTCTCTCCCAAACTGATGCAATTTGAAATGCTGTGCCAAGGAGTCTGGGAGGCCTGAGGCAGAAGTTGAAAGTGTGACCTTCCGAATATTAAACTGTATCATGGCAAGCTGAGCATCCCTCAGTCAGGGAAGGGGCTGGGGAAGATGGCCCTTGGGCTGGTTGCTTCATCACTCCCCTCTTTCTGCTCCCTCTGCCCTGTGTCTGGACTCCTTGTGCTTCATGACAGCACTGGCTGAGGCTGCTCACTGGCCTTTTATTGGTACTTTCTGGGAATTGCTGACTGCAATACTATGCAACACTATGCAAACACTATGACTTAGGCTTTATAAGCTGCTGTGAGGAGAGAATGACAAAACCAAATAATTTACTTGTTTTGAGTTCAAAGTAAAAATAGTTAGTGCACCTGCCCCAAGAGTACAGGCTGAGGAAAAACCCTAAACTGATTTTATTTCTGCTCTTTCCAAAGGCTTCTGTGCTGAAACAATGGAGTGCCTTCCCTTTACACCTGTTGTCCCTGCCCTAGTTCATTGCAGCCTGCTTTGTTGGCCCCTGCCATGGCACTGGAAGAAGTTGCCTAGGTGTTGAACGCTTAGGGAAGTTGAGAGTGAGTCATTCAAACTAAGATGAAGTCCCTTAGGGTGGGAAGAGGGAAGATGACACCTTCTTTTGGCCCCAGCTTGCAAAGCTGGGAGTAAAGGAATGTGATACACTTAACTGCAGAGTAATCCCTACCTCATCTGCACTGACATGGAGGTGACAAGTAAATCAATATCCAAACTGCACACATCTCCAAAGCTTTGATATTTCAGTGTCTGATGTTCCAGTACTTCCAGTAAAAATTATTGGGCTCTTCTTTTGACCCAAGTCTCCACAGCAGCCTCATTAACACACAGACAAAAGTTTCTGTCTTCCAGCTTGCTGAAGTAGAAATCAGTTTCGTGTGATTGGCTGGGGTTTTTTTTTTTACTGTTAACAAAATGCTTCCTTGTTCCTACTCTACCTGCAGCTGCACCCTGAAAGGAGGAGGAAGGCAAAACCACCTTCAGTCTCTCCATAATCATCAAACAACAGTTTTGCAGTCTTTGAGCCTCATCTTGCATCTTGCCTTGCTGTGTGGCAAGTCTTCTGGTTCCCTCCAGCTTCCTTCTGTCTGATTATTAAAATTGTAATGATCATATCTCCCACAGTAGAAACAAGTAGGAGCTAGTAAGGTACCCTGATGGCCTGGCTTGCTGCTACTCCAAAACAACTGTGGCAGCTGCTCAGTCTCAGAGACAAACTTGGTGCCTTTTACCAGATTTAGTGAATAATAAATATGTACCTTAAGCAAGAGCAGATTCCTCTTGTGCAGACACACATCAATTCTGTGTGTATGCACCCACTCCTGTCCCTCTGGAGAGAAACAGAAGCATCCTTCAGTCAGTCCTGCCTCAAAATCCTTATGCAGGCTATCATACAGTCTCTTACAGAGAACTAAAGCTTTCCAGATTCTGTGTGTGAGCTAGCAGGAAATTATGATCCTGCTTTTAACCTGGTGTACCTCATCGGTAGGGAGAGGTGAAACTGCCTGAGCACAAAGCTTGCTGTGTGAGTCAGGCCAGGACCCCTGGATCCTGGCTTGCTCTTTCAACATCTGAGCTGTGGGCACTGGCTTCAGCTTAAAGGCATGATGATGGAGAGATCTTTGCAAGCATCTGAGGGATTTAGGAGTGCATTATGTATTCCAAAATGTAGCACTTAATGCATGGTCAGTATGCCACTGGCATGCTCTGTGTTACAACAGGATGTGTGAAAACATACATTGCCCACAATAGTTTTGAGGACAAAAGGTGGATTATCAAACACTGGCCATAAGCGAGTGTCTAGTCAAAAATCTGATCAGCACATGGTTGTTTTTCATTCTATGGAATCAGCTTTTTGCTGGTCTGGGCATCATAAGCTCAGTCCTGCTGACAGTGCCTAGAGAGCTGTTTTTAGCAAAGGAAATGTCTCAGTTTTCTTCCTGTGTTCACTGCCTGCCACACGCCCTGATGGCCGAAGCAGCCCACCAGCCATTCACTAGTTCTAGCTGTGTGGGTTGCATTCTTCTGCAGGGAGTAGGGAGTCATCCCAGTGATGTTGAAAAGTGAATTTTGCTGTACTTTGGGAGACTCTTGAGGCAGCAGCCGAGGTCAAAACCTCAGACTAATGTACTTGAGGTTGGATTTATTACTTATACTTTCCTAGAGGTTTCTGTGCAATGCCACCTCTTTTTAACCTTATTTCAGTTTGCCTTGCTTAAACAAACTTTTCTATGGTCTTCCTGAAGAGCCAGGGCCTGACAGGACATCTCCAGGATGGCAGGAACCTGCCCAGTTTTCAGAAGTGCTTCCTCATAGCCTCTGATGGCAAATGACTCCCTGGGCTGGACTGTGGGTGAGGAGCAGTGTCTGCAGTGCCCTCCTGCAGTGCAGGAGGAGAGTGGGAAATAGGGACCACGACCTCTGTGGGCCAAGGTCATGGATCCATGGGGAAACAGGAGTTTGCTTATCAAGGTAGCAGTGTATTAAAATACAGCAGCTGGTTTAACTGGCAGAGCTGGTCTCCCTCTGCAGTGGGACTGGGTGGTGCATGGGGTGCCTGCCAGGCCTCATCAGTCTGTGTTGCCTTGGCCAAGTGAGCAAGGGCAGGGAAGGAGGGAAGACCCTACCACTGGGGTTCCCCATTGTTTCTGCCTGTGGAAATGGCTCCTTTTCTTAGGGGTAATAATAGCTGTGGGGATTTTAGTGAGGCAGGAAGCAGCAGGATGGCAGGAGCTAAAATGAGACTCTGGCAAGGGGCAGGGGCAAGGCGGGTGACTGAGCCTCCAGGAGCATCGTGAGGTGTCAAAGTCAGGATTGCTCCCCCAGGTGCCCTTGAGGAATTCAGTGTGTCAGTGCCTGCTCATTTCACAGGGCCCTCTCAAGCAGCCTCAGGAGCTGAGAGGAGACTTCAGTGGCCACAGGAAGGGGAGAGAGAGTCCATTCATCCCACCTGGGTGAATTGAGAAGCAGTTGGCTGAAAATTCACATCCAGCTGCGGACTGGAAAAAATACCTTTGTGAAAAAGGCAGCAAGGCATGGGTTGGGCTGCAGGAAATGTCTTATACCAGCTGAGGGAGAGTCTATTTAGAGTCCTGCAAGTGCCTTCTGCCCCAGTCACTCTGCAGCACCCACCTGCCAGACCCCTTGTGAGCTATGGTATGGCTCTGACCACTGCTTCGTCATTGATCCTCTCCTGGTGTTACACTTGCTGTGGAGTCTTCTGCAGACGTCAGTGCTTAGGTTGCTATCTTGCTGTCCTTTCCAGATGTCCACTTATTTCATGGCTTTCAGCCAGTGGTGTAGAAAAGAACAGAGCATGGTATCTAAAGAAAAATTTCCTAGCCTTGGGCAGTTCTCAGCCTGACCTGATGAGATGCAAGCAACAATGTTTGGGAGAAGTAATGCAGCCATAGTGAAGAGTTAACCACTGACCCTTTCAAAGCATTGTAATAACCTGCTGATGGAGAAAGGATAGGAAAAAATCAAACAGTCTTTACACCAAAGGAGGAGAGAGAAGCAATTAGCATGGTCAGATGTGGGAAATTTGACAGAGGAGATGACCAGAACCAGAATTTGCACTGATATCCTTCTCCTATCAATCTTGCCAGGGAACTTGACAGGCAAGAAAAGTCAAAGAGCAGCCGAGGGATTCTGAAATCAAAGGACTTTGAAAGCTGGATCAGAGAATAGAGCAGTTTTTCCATCTGCTTTGAATTTATTCTTGCTAATGAGGAAGCAGGCTCTGGTCTGAGTGAACATGTTTGACCAGAGGGGTCACTTGATATATCCATCACATAGGTATCGAGGGACTCTCTCCAAGTTAACCCTTTCACTGTCAAATACCTACAAATGAACAATTCAGAGGAGGGAAGGACATGCTGTTTGGACTATCAGATCCTATTTATCCCTGGGACTGGTGGCAGCTCCTGCAGGCAGAGCTGAAAATCCCAGCATCAGCTTATCCTGCTGATCTTGTCATAAGCAGGTGTGAATCTTCTGCTTGCTTGCTTGATGTTGGCTGTGGTCAGTCTTATTTAGCTCTGAATCCAAGATCATGACTGAGCACTGCTTTGTTCAGTAACATTATTCACTTACATACAAAGCTGGAAGTGGTTGTTTCAAACACTTATTTACAAGGCCCCCTGTGCTGCTCAGTTCGGATGCTGTCTCTGTCAGTAGGAGTTGCATAAGGGAACCAACCTCCCTGCCCCAGCCTCCCCAAAAGGGTTCCTAAGCAATGGAGACTACAGAGAGTTTGGGTGAAGGAGCAGATGGGAAAATAGGCTGATGGGAAGAAGATGAGAGTTGGAATTAATTAGAGGCCTTTGTCAACCCATGAAAATTTATCTTGAAATTGGTAGCCTCATTATCTAAATACCAAACACCAACCTTCCCATTCCAGATTCCTAAAAACTCTTCTGTGTTCCCTGCCCTTTCCTGCAGCAAATGCTGATGCCATCACATCTGATTTTCTCTGACTCCTGATAATGCTGAAGGCACAACAGCCAGAGACGAAAGCCATGGGGATCTGCTTGCTGAGGTTATGATCCCCAATTATCATTCCAGGCTGCTGCCTGTCTGCAAGGCAAGAGCTGTAGATGAGGCTCCCAGAGTGGGACAGAGTGTGCAAGGGGAAGTGTTGGCATGTGAGCCACATCTCTGACTCATCACTGAAGAGATTGCTCCAGGAGCCTCAGTTACAGCAGGGAGCTTGGTGGCTCACACTTCAGAATTACACTCCATTTCTTCTTCTCTTGAGCACTGAGCCGAGCTGACCATTGGAGCAGATATGGATTGCAAAAGTAAATTCAGGGGGTGTGTTCAGAAAACTTGCAAAGCAGGTGACTGGATGCTTAAGTGGGTCCATCTCCTGTGAATCCTCTTCTAGCTGTTGTGTTAAAAATATAGAAATCTGGCAGAAAATTAACCTCCCTGCTTTCCAGGTGGGTCAGAGATCAGAGGGGTTGGGTGTGGCTGGGCTTAATTTCTGGTAAGTCTGGTTGCATTTAATAAGATCCCACGTGCACAAACCCTGTGGGTCACACTGTAAGTCTGGTCACCTGCACTATCACTGATGCACAAATAGTGCAGTTTCTTGGAGCAGCAGGTAACAGATTACTGTGAGATTGCTGGTGATAAATTCACCAGACCTGCAAAATATAAATGGATAGCACTATGTACAAGTGTTCCTCAGTGTACTCCAATGTAGTCAGAGGGAAAATCTGATGAAACAGGCTTCTTGTTTTGGGGAGGAGAGAGGAGCAAATTGATCTGGCTGCAAGGTAGGGTCGTATTCTCATCCTCTGCCACTGAGGATTTCAAATGCCCATTTATACTTCTGGCAGAAGTGGAGGTGAAACTGTAGTCGAAATATCCTGTTATTGCCATCATAAATGGGAGAGGGGAGGCAGCCATCTTATGTGGAAGTGAGGGATATGGAGAATTACAAAGAGAGCAATTACACAGTCTGGGGTTTGTGCAAGGGTAGAACAGAATCCTGATGTATTAGTGCGTCACTCCCTCTTCCACCAGTTCCAGAGATAAGAGTCCTCCCACCTGATAAGCTATAAATCAGCAGGCCATCATGCCCACTGTCATGCCAACACAATCCCTTCACCACATAATCTCTCAGCATATTTGATGGAAATCCTTTCACTACTTATCTCATGGTTTTAGGCCTCCTTCCTGCACTGCAAAACACATGTAAACGTTTAAACCACATTTAAAGCACAGGATGAGACAGATTAGTCCCATCCATTCAGAAGGGAATACAGTATGGCCTTAACTTGGCATTTCCAACCTGTCCTGTCCTAGGTGAAGGGTGTTGACCTGCCCATGGCTGCAGTTTAGGTCAGTGCAGCTGTGTGTGCTCTCAGGCACTGGGAGCAGAAGGCACAGTGAGTTAGCATGGTTCAGCTCGTGTGCAATAACATTAAAAGGTGATGGGCTGAGTGTGTGGCTGAACCCTGAGATTTGCATGAGCTTAAAACCATAAAATGCAATTACTCTCTGGGGATTCATTTACAACCAGTCTCCGTTTGTGATCTTTACTGTCTTTACTGTACCTTGTCATCTTTTTTCTCTTCTGGAAGACTGCCTTTCCTGAAGTATTTCTACTTTAGTTGTCTCCTTGAATGTCAGAGTATGTAGTTTTAGGGCAATCTGTCATTTGACTTCAGCAGTGTTGCACAGTGTCTCTTAACAGCACTTCTGAGCCTGCTTCAGTGGATGGTGATAATGTGGTAGATATCAAATAGCAAAGGATCTTGGAGTGGATGAAGGGTGTTGTGGCCATTGGTTAATGAGATATTTAGGATTATGTTTTCAAATAAAGTGTTGAGAATTAAGGACACTGAGTTTTCAAGGGTATTTTATCTACTGGGAGTGTTTAAACCTGAAAATACACAGTATTGATAACACAGCAGGATTAAAGTTTGCTGCATCAGATTCAGCACAAATTTGGTTGTCAGCTAGCAGAGAGAGCACAAAGTCCTTAAGCAGCAGTTAATTCTCTTATTTGGAGGCTTTCTGCTTGCTGACTGCTAAACTCCAAATACTGGCTGACAATTGACTGTTTAGAGCACTGTCTGTTCTTAAATCTCCCTTCTGAACTGCTCCCTGGCTCCCTGCTGCTGTACTGGGTTTGGCTCACTGAGCAGCTGACTGAAATCAGCAGGACCAGGTGCATGCACTGCATACTCCAAACATGGCATGGCTTGGGGATGTGGCCTTTCAGGCCAGAATTAATAGATATATTTTTAACGCAAATTGTTTTCTCAGCTGAATACAGGTATTGTTCTTCTAAATCCACGGCTTTGCTAGGTCCAACCAGAGTTAGGTTAGTTAGCAGTCAGGTCATGAGTGTTAAAATAGGCCCATGGTGTGGGTTACTCTCAGCCTGCCATTTCTCATCACTAGGCTGACTGGGGAACATTTTCAGTCTGGTTGCTTGCAAAGAGCAGAGTACAATTGATCCATTCCCTCCCTGCATCACTCTCTCTCACTTTCTTTTTTTTTTTTTTCCCTATAATGCACCTAGCACCAAATAAAAAAGGGAAGGTGTAGTCACTGGAGCAGTATTGATGCTGCTGTTACCTTCCTAATAGCAGCCACCTGGATGCAGAGCCCTGTGCTGCCTGCAGTCCTGTCACAGATTAATTAACACCAGACAGCCCAGTCCTGTGTCCTCACAGCAGAGCTGCCCTCCAGACTGTGCTCCAAACTGGACAGCAAGGTGCTACCACGGCATGAGAAACAGCTGGGGGTAAGGAGGGACAGTCTGTGGAGTGGCTTGGGCTTGCCTTTGTTTGCAGAAGGTCATGCAAAGGCAGTACATAATGACAGGGACTCTTGGGACAAGGGGTCTTTTTGGTCATGCATTCAGAGGACTCTTGATGTAGGGCTCCTGAGAAGTGTGAGAGGAGGAAGAGAGGAGAAACACTGGTTAAGAGGTTGGTTTATAATTATAAAATGGCTTGTTTTTCTGTGGTAGTCAACATACAATAGATCTTAGAGGGAAACTAACAGACCCATAAAGTTCTTTGTTGGTCAGTCCAAATAAAGGACAACACCTGAACATAACTAGCTCATTGCAGGCATTTCTTTGTCAGGTGTGGAATGTCCAAATATCATAAATACTGTAATAAAAGTGAGTTAATAAGGCAATAAATGGCAATGATGACATCCCTGGTTGATTTCAGAAGAAAAAATAAATCTGTATTTCTATTTCACTTAGGATGGGTGAAGACCCCTTCACTGTTCCCTGCATCTGCTTCATCTCAGGTTTGTTTGAGCAATATGTCATCACTCCACCCATGAGACATCCCTGGTATCTGCAGGCTCTGCACACCTCCAAAGGCCTGCTGTGGCTGTGCTGCCTCCCAGGGCATACTTATTCTGTACCATATCTTATAGTACATGCCTTGAAACCAGCATTTAAAACAAAAATAAAAACCAAAACACCCTGAGCAAAAGGTCCCTTAGGTGTGAAAATGGAATTAATGTCAGTGAATCCATCAGAATCGTCCAGGCTTGTTCATTTGGAAGTGCCATAATCCCTTTCTCTCTCTGCATGCATAAGAGCTTCATACAGCAAGGACTTTAAATACATGGAATTTATTTCCTGTGCCCATTTATCTAGTCACAGCTACATGAAAGGAGAGACAAGCCTAGGGATAAGATGCTACTGGAGAGGTAGAGAAAGAAAGGAAGGAGGGATATGCAGGGAAATGCAATTTACATGGAAGGTCTGAAACTGAGACAAAGCAAAGGGGATTCTTCCTAAACAAACAGATGGGCTGGTCTTCCACTGTGGCCTTTATCCACAGTTTCCTTCTGAAGCCTTTCATATGAATGAGGTAGAAGGACACACTGTTAAAGTGGGTCAGGCAGAGGTGAAGAGTTGCAATCAGCTATAAAGCCCAGCAGGATGTGAGTCCTTTGAAGAGCATTGTGATAGTGATTTAGGTCCAGGAGTTGAACCCTGTTGTATTTTCAAAGCTGTGTGGTACTGTGCTCCTGAGAAATCTGAGAGAGAGAGAAATTCTGCAAAGTACTCTTTTCTTTGTAGGCAGCAGGAAATAATTTCAGCCTTCACCATCATAGGGAACACAATACTCTAGTATCAACATCTTTGTCTTGGCAAAATGCTCAGTACACGTGCAGGTTCCTTTACTGCAAGAGGCTTAATATCAGGTGGATCAGTTAATTATTCTGTCACCACCAAAACAGGTGTGATGTAGCTTTTTACCTGCTAGGCAGAAGTCAGAGATTCAGTGAGGTGTTCAGAGACACTGCAGAGACAAGCACTCTGAGGTCTGTGTTTCCAGGTCTCACTCTCAGCCCCACCCAGGCTGCCTGCTTAAGTTTTGCTGTGCTCCCAGAGGTGACACCACGGGCTCCAGGTCTGCTGTAAAAGCCAAACTCAGTCCTACTACCCAGGGTTGAACATGCTGTTGAGCCTGGAGACCTGCAGCTGCTCCTGGGCCCTGTTTGTTTTTGCAGCCAAGGAGATGTGAAAAATTTGATTTCTTGTAGGGCATGCAAAGCTCTCAGCAAAAGCAGGCTGTGGTCCAGAGTTGCAGCAGTTACACAGTGCCTGCTGTTAGAACAGCCCTATGCTAGAGGGGACTCCTTCCCCAGAACACTGCTGATGTGAGTAAGCTGCCTGTACTTTAGAATAAATATCATTAATGACCAGAATGTTGATTTTGTATGCAGAGATTATCCCCAAAGATTTTCCCTCCTCTCTAGAGAAATACTAATTAATTGAATTTCATCACCTGAAAGTCAAGTTCATTTTCAGTTACTAGCAGGTTTCATAGCTCTCTTCTCCATTTCAACAAAGGACAGTCTGTGTAATTTATTTTATTTTTAAATGTTGGTACTTTTCTTTTATTATTGAATTTTTGAATTAGGATGGTGTTCTTTCACTGCCAGAGTGTAATCTCCTCTGGAGGAGAATGACAGTGTGTATGATACAGAATGATATAAGGAAGTGGAATTATAGAGGAAGAAGAAATTTTAACCAAAAATATCATGACACTCGCTTCTCTTGTGGGAAATTGTACTGAGATCCCTTCTGACACTGCAGATTAGATGGGCTCAGAGGGAGGGTTATCAGAAGTATATCAGAAGTATCTGAAGTTCCAAAGCAAGTATTCCACACCTCTGAAAATTGGACCATTTCTCTGTGAGCTGCTAGTGGTGACACAATCCACCCATTAAAGTGCATAGATAGCCTTATTTATCTAGGAAAAGACAAGACCACTGCTGTGTCAGGCACTGGAAGTCTGGTCCTGAAATAACTACAGGATTTTGGTGATGCATTAACACGAGGGGACAGAATCCTTGGCGTTCCTGATGGAGCACCAGTGCCAGAGTCAGTCTCCTGTCTGGGGCTATGAAGACAAGGTCTCTGCCTCAGACAATGTGCAGTCTGGAGAGGTGGTGTGCAAACCACAAGGTGGAATGAAGGTTCACCTTCATTAGATTTCTGCTTAGCTGTTTTGTTTTATTGTTTTGAAAGAGGTTTTATTTCTTACTTGCCTAAGGACAAGGTGAAAATGTGGCCAGCTTTCATTTTGTTTAAAGGGTCTTTGCTTTATTGAGAACTATGTTACCACACCCACAAGGGAGTGTTGAATGTGTCTATTTCAGTGCCTTTAATATTAGCCAGAACTTCCAAGACAGCACCAAAGGGAGAAATGAGGTCACTGGAAAGCAATGGCTAGAAATTGTAAATAAGATTGCTTACAGGGCTTATGTGGTAGATGGGGGTGATAGAGATGTTTGAAGTTTACCATCTGTGCCCAAGAAAAGGAAAACATCCTGAGACACAGATGGCCAAGTACACTTTCATGCTGTTCTTTTCAGAGAGGAAAAAAAGTAGTTTCTAAATGCAGTTCTCTTAACTTTCAGTTATGCAGTACACTAAAGATATGCTTTTTGTTTCTTTGATTTCACTCTGATCTTCTGATTATTTATTTGTCATCGGACACAAAACCTTATCAGTTGCCTGTTGAGATCCACTTCCAACTTTCTAGACTTTCTACCATTCTGGCTTAATAGAGCATGGAATAATATTGGCTGACACTAGTGGATTGAAAAAAAAACCAAAACATTCAAAATTAGGGGTAATGTCTCTGCGTAGGCATAAAAATAAGATAAATGCAGAAACAAACTTGGGAATGAGACCCCAATATCTAAATTCCACACTAAGGAACTAGAATATTTCAGACAGTGGGTAACTTACTGATTCTGGTCATAAATCTGCAGTGAGCTTTATGTGGGTTGAGCCCTGCCACTGTGTGGAGTAGAGATACAACCTGGGGAGCCTTGCTGACTTGTACAGCAATTTGTTTGGAAGTGAAGATGCCATTTGCCTCAAGACTTACTGATACAGAAACTGTGTTTGAACACCCTGGACCTACAGTCACTGATACAGTGGTAAAGAAATCAGCATTTCCAGTTAGCCCTGTCAGTGCAAACCATTGGTACGCTGCAGTCGTCTCATCCAGGTTTCTTACCACTTTTTTTCAGCACAGTGCAGAATGTCAAAACAAACCTGATTTTTTATTCCTTTTTTTGTAAGAAACTAAAGGGCCCACTGCAAGGTTTTCAGTGTAGAGTTCCTTCTGCATCTTATTTGCAAGGCTGAGTTATAGCCCTCTAAATTACAAACAAAAGCGCTGGCCAACTCTAGCTAACAGCTCTGATGGATGCTATTATATTTCTGCTGCTAGTTGGCACTCAACCCTCACTATCTCATCTGCATAAAGGAATGCTGTCAACTTGAAAAATTGTCTTCCTTGGGAAGGGGTGGGGGAAAGCCATACCTGCTATTGTTCCAAAGCAGCCTTTACAAGAACAGTGACTAGAAGAGAGTAAGGATGAAAGCAGGGTGCTATTTCACTGCCTCTGTTCTGTCTGTTTACTCTGCATACTTGACAGCACTGTGTGGTGTGTCAGTGTTGCTAGTGTGCATTAGCACTGTCCCTCCCAGACTGGCAGGATGATGCCTCCTGGGAGGAGGGGGTGCAGGAAGGTCAGCAAGGGGAGGGAATGCTTTCATCCCAGGCCTTGTATTAACAGCAGCAGCAAAAGTGAGTGGAAAAGCAACAAGAGAATTTGTATATACATTGCACAGGATGGCGCTGTGCTTTGTGTACTGTTTTTAATTGTTTTTTTAACATGCTTGGGAAAGAAGGAACTCTCCCTCCCTCCATCTTACTTCCTTCTCCAGATGTGATTTTTACAGCATCCTGCTAATCACTGCTTAAAGACAAATCTGTGCCAAATTCACATTGTCTGAGAGAGGCCAGTTTGAAACATTCAAAGTTGTCTGCATCCCTTTTTGTGTAACATTGTTCTTACCCTTCTAAGTGTCTAAAGCTCTCCCTGGAAGATTATGCATCCAAGCTGGCAAAAAGAAGGGAGAGTTCCTCCTTCTTGGTGTTTAAAAGGACTGGCACAGTCCAGAGAACCGTCTGCCACTTCCATCTCTGCCAGCTTCCCCTAAAATGTGCTCAGCTGCCTCAACCCGCAACTATGGAAGCAGCTGAGAGACCTTTTGCTTAGCAGTGAATAAGATCCCCCTTCTGGTTTGGTGCTGTTTGACTCATTGATTTTGCTCCCAGATTCTCAGGAGGGCAGCCCAGACTGCTGTGTCCTGCCGAGAAACTGAGGAGGGAAGAGAAATGGGAGACCGAGCTCGCCATCTTCTGGAGAAAAAGAAATTGCGCTTTCAGGAATGTTTCTTTTGTTGTGGCATCCTTTGACTCTCACTCTCCTTTCATTCACACGTGCCCAACGTGTCAGGTGCTGTTCCGAGCCGAGCCCAGCCGGGCCAGGCAGTACCAGTTTAGAAGGCTGGAAATACTCAGCTAAGTGGTTAAATTATGTCAAATTCTCTCAGCGACATCTAGGAGGACTGTAAATCTAGGCTCGTTTTCTCTTTCTCTGTTAAAGTTTAGCCTGATTATTCAGAAAAGGTTCTTTCCCCAGGGGGTGTCTGGGCACTGGAACAGGCTCCCCAGGGAAGTGGTCACAGCACCAAGCCTGACAGAGCTGAAGGAGTGTTTGGACAATGCTGTCAAGCACACGGTGAGATTGTTGGAGCTGTCCTGTGCAGGGTCAGAAGTTGGACTCCATGAACCTTGTGGGTCACTTCCCACTCAGGATATTCCATGATTCTTTCTTTCCTAAAGACCTATGTTGCAGAAAGCTTAGGAAGCTTGTGAGCTTGCAGTGCCAGCTCTGACCCTGCTGTGGTCCCTCTTCTTCCTGTGACACTCACTAAAATAAACCAGAATTGTCACAGGGTGGGTGTACTGCGTTGGTATTTTTATGTATTTCATAGGTAGTTCAGCAGCAGCACTGTCAGTGGCAAGACTCCTAGGCACTGTAAGTCCAGGAAAGAGGTTTATAAAGCATCAAGCAGCAGCAGTCAGGCTCTTATGTGCTTAAAAGGGCAAGGGCTGCTTGGCCACTGATCCTTACAGTGAGGTTTCTAATGGATACCTACGATTTTTTGAGTGTGACTGAAAAATTTGAGACCTTTAGCACATTCTCATCAGCCTTGCTATAAATGTGTCCCTGCTGCAGTTTGTGAGGTTTAATTCACTGGTGATGGTAGTGCAGCTGCCTTCACGCAGGGGCAAGATGAATGTGAATCGTGAGAGCAGATGGAAACACTGGGCAGGGTGAGCACATACTGATGGTGGGTAAGCCAAGGTCTTGCATTGTAATGATACAGGGCTGTGTTGGTGCAGTGATACTGGAGACTAAATTACATCATGTTAACCAAGTTATACCTTAGAGAAGTCAGTTAATAAGGCAGGCCCAAGTGTCACAAGCATTAATAAATTACATAATACATACATTAACCACAGCAAAAAACCAGCAGCTACTTGCAAAACATTTGTGCAGACAGGGGGAAAAAATACATGACATTTTGTGTAATTACTGTGTCATGGACTAAAGTTTCTGACTAAGGGGTCAAAACATTGAAAAGGGTCTGGGGAAGTGGGTTTCCTCAACTTCAAGTGCTGCCACTCTACACCCTAGTGAGATGAATCTTTTAAGGGTATATAAAAGAGTGGTAAATGTATTAAACTGCTACTTTTGTAGGGGTTATTATGACTCAGAATAACCATAGTTATTACGCAGCTGAGGAACTTATATCACTAAATATGTTGTTCCAAAAACTGAGATTAAGCTGGACTGGTGTGGTTTTTAACAGATATATTAATTTAACAAGGGACCTATGCCAGATTGGTCTCTTGATCCCAAAATGCCTTTTTCAATCCTGATCTGGGCAGGTGGTCCCATCTATATTGTTAAAGAAACTTTATTATAGCCAGTGAAAATCAGAGAGCAAAAAAATAGAAACTAACATTTTAAACTTAGGTCAAAACAATTCAAACCAGATTTCTAGTAACAAAATAATTTGTTTGAAGTGAAACTGAAGACCTCAGTTATAAAAAAAGCAAAAACTTTGTATACATGGTAGTTTCAGAAGAGCTTGAATATATAAATTTCATGTATTAAATTCAAGACTTTAATATAGAGTAATTATTATACCTTTACCAAATCATCTTAGAAAGTCTTCTACTGCTTTAAACCAGTGTTTAAAGATCAGTAATTGAAGTAGAAGCTAGGAATCTTAAAGGCATTTTCTTTCTAAGCTTTTCTTGCTCTCAATCACATCTACACAATTTTTAGTCTGAACACCCTAAAGTGCACATTTTTTTGCAACAAAAGGAGGCATTGTTTGTATTGTTTTGAATAATACAAAGTAGGCTTTAATGTTTTTCATGCTTTTTCAACACTTTTGACACAGATTCAACATAATGTCTGACTGTGAAATTAAAATTTGAATTTAACTTGCATACTGTGTTTAACAAATAAATTTATCACTGTCTTGCTTACTGTAACTGAATTAGCACCATTGCCAAGTGTACACGTAGAAAATGAATCTTCTATTTCTCAAATACTGGGATGAGGATGGAGCTTTTAAGCTCCACTTCACAATGAAGGCTTGTAGTTTCCTGGTAGGAGTTCATTCAGGTGATTCACATACTATGACAGTTCATTCTTTAGTAATGTCCTTGGACAATCCTCCAGAAACACTTGTGGTGATGACCCCATTAAAGGGAGATGCAACTGTTAAGTGAAGAATGGCCACTGCAATTCTGAAAGGCACAGAATATAGAGCTTACAAGGCTTAGTCATCAGAAGTGAAGGGGAATTTTACTGCTTCTTAAATAGGAGGGGAAAATGGAAAGGCAAGAGAGAAGTAAGCAAAAGAGGACAGTGTTGGCACAGTAACAAACTGGGAGAAGAGATGAATACATCATCTCTTAGGCTAGCCCTACCAAACAGCAGCAATATGTGGAGGGAGGATGAAAATCTAACTCATTTTAAGAGAGCAATAATTTTATGAAAAAGATCTCAAATGACTGCCTGCAGTAGCAGGCAATTTATTCTCTTTCTGTGTAGCAGGCTCCATAAAAAGGACTTTAAAGTGAAGTTCTCCTGCTGTCTGGGTAATGACAGTCCTACTCAGCCTTCTTTGTTTTATGTACCTTTTTCTGAGCAGTCTCAGCTCTTCCGGCTAAGGAGGTAAGAGTTGACAATAAAATACCTAACAATTTAGGCAAAGATTTGAAGGCAAGCTCTCACAGCATCCTAAATATTGGGCTAGAAAATACCAATGTCTTGCAGAATAACCTGAGATCTAACCCTTGAAGTCACCAGATGTTTGGCATGTCTCTATGGTCAGTGGACACTCCTTTTTATTAAGACTTCCACAAGCAACTTTTAGCTACCTGCAGAAAGCTCCACTCTGCCACCAGAAAAGCATTTTCAGTTTTAAGTCTTCTCTTTACAAATATTCTATAGTTATGTAATTGTTTTACCTAAGAACAACTATCAGTTCTTCATTGCATTGGACCCTACATTATGACTGTAACTTCAGCATTTAATTTCCTCTGTGTTTTGACTTCCTCAGCTCCTCTAACACCACAGTACTTCATCCTGCATTATTGACCTCCTCAGTGATTCTTATCTTCTAAAACACTATTATATAAACTATTTGTTATTTTTTAAGGCTAGGCTGCAAAGGCAATCAAACTTCCTTGAACTGAACTGCTCTGTTAGAGATGTTTTTCACAGCTTGAATCTTACAGAACATACTCCTAAATATCCATCTCCTCCATTTGAGATGTCCCCATTATACATGAAATGTACCAGTTTGCCTTGATACCATAGTAACTTGCCACACAGTTGATCTTGATGCATGAGCTGCATTTCACCATTATCTTTTAAAGGCACAAGCATTCCCTAACACTTACCCTCTAGTCCACACTTTGAGGGATGTATAAAATTAATTAACAAGGTTCTTGCAGTTTATTAACACTTGAATGATTTCTTATTTCCAAACACAACAAACAATGTTTTGTGTCTTGAAGGAGAGCCCAGTGTTGTAGGAAAGATTGGATTTTGCCATAAACACATTTGGATACAGACTTCTATAGAAGCTCATCAGAAAGAAGAATCTGAATCTTGTTGATTTTCTGCATTTAACTCCTCCACATTCTCAATGCACATATTTTTATAAATTTCTAGGTCAGGGTCATCACCTCTAATACTATACAGAGGTGGATTGCCTATGGAAAAAGGTGCCCTGAAATTGTATTACAATGAAGAGAAGGAAGTTTAAAACATAAATCAATTTGAATAGGAAACAAAAGATCCTTCTTCAGCAACAAACATGAACATCCATTAAACCAGACTAGAAACTTGGCACCATCACAAAGAGGCTGGGGTAACCCAGGACAACATCTCTTCCAGACTGAAAAGGATTCACAAAATCAATTAGCAGTTCATTCTTTAATTAAATGAAGATTTACACAAACAGAATACTTTGGAGAAGTATAGGCACGTATTGCCACAGAAGGGTTTCCTACAGCACAGAAAACAGCCTTCAGTTCTTTATTCTCCCAGTTTGGTTTTTGTGCAGTAAAGGCAAAGCCCAGAATCCAATAAACCCCAAACATGAATTACCTGAACTCCTTTTTTTCTTTTCAAACAGAAGGAGAAAATTAGTTCCTGCTAGAGATGTACAGAACAGTCGTTTTGCAAATGAGCTATGAAGCTGATCAGAAGGGAATGTGTTGTAGCATAATTGCCCTATTTCAACGCATTATCCTGTAATAACAATCTGCAGCATGGCTGTGCTTCATTGAGAGGGAGAGAGTGCTACATCCAGCAGGCACCTCAGTACATGCACATTCCAGAGAGAAGCACCCCCCATTTCTGATGTTGGAAGGCAGCCATTACCCAGCTTGAGCCTTTCAGATTCTCATTTCAGGACAGAGATAGAACTTGCTTCATTGGCTGCAGCTATTTGCTGTTTCCAGTTATGACCCTTGTGATTAAGCCAGGCTCTGAGCCCTCAAATCCTCTTCTGAAACGGTGAACAGCTTTTGTTCAACAACATAATAGCAAACCACTTTTTGGCATCCAACCAAATGAATATTTGAGTGTTAGCTTTTCAAAAGCTATCTCATTAATTCAAGAAAGAAACCTCTTTAGTTTTGTTTTGCTGAAAAATATACTACATGTTACACTAGGCTGCAACTTCTGACAGCTGTAGGCAGAGAATACTTCCCTTTCTTGCTGCTGGAATCCATGCCCTTGAGCATTCATTTGTTTGCAACGGCAGAAAGTTGGTCCCGAATCCTTCCCAGACCTTCTAACATAGTGTCCAGGGTTTCTTTGCTCAGTTCCACAGTCAGTGCAGAAACAACAGGATTATTTCCACATAAGGCAGCATCTTCCTGAATCTTAAAATAGGAATGCAGATGTTAGTTGTATGAAAAATTCATTTATGTGTTCTTCCAGAGCCACTTCAAAAGTCAGTGTTTATTACATAGATTAAACAAAATGGTTTGAATTTGGAATCTAGCTCCATCCTGAAAGAACCACAGCACATTTTCTAAGCTGTGTGCCTCACTAGTGAAGTGCACTCCCATTGATAGTGTGCAAGTGAGCATCTACTGCCATGACTATTGGGATATTTTGAAGATACTTGTTTCAGGAAGCCACATCTGTATCAAAAGCATCTCAGCAGATATCACATAGGATACTTAACCCCACCCCACACACAGAATTTAGATTTTAATTCCTCCTCTGAATCTCACTCATCTGATTTTTACTGGCTGGGGGGATCGAAAACTCTGCAAAATAGAAGCAGTAGGTTAGGTATATTTCCCAAATGATAGATGTGGCCAGTGAAGGAAGTTATTAGTAATCTCAAGTAATTTCCCAACTAATGAAGTCAGCTAAACATGCTGATGGAATGCTTGGAATTATAGGATGATGGCTTCATGGTTTATATTCTTTTTTCTATAGAAAACAGCGGTGACTAGGAACAAACATGGTGCCTTCTCACATCCTCGTGCACGCAAAACTTGTGTGCAAGAGAGCTTTCATCAGAGACATCATTCCCATGCTCTGTGGCATTTCAGGTATCATCTCTGAGAAAGTCCAATGGCCCAGCAGCATGAGGCAAGCACCAGATGCCTGTCTGAACTGGTTTGCCCTGGCAAGTGAGGTGCTGGACTTCATTATTTTGGTCCTTCACGGCCACTGCCATTACCTTTAACTGCAGCAGGCAGGTGGGGACTGCCATTCTCACGATGCTGTCTGAAGATGTCTTGATGTCCACCCTCCAGTCCATGTCCACCAGCCGAGGCAGGGAGACTGGGGGATTAAAAAATGTCTCTGTTAGGCTCAGCAGAACATGATGATACAGACCCTGGAACCTGTGACTACCACCATGCACAGGCCTCTCCACTTCTGGCCATGGGAAACCTACAAGTTTAGTTGCTGCTATATGGTTTCCTACCATTTTATTCTGGAATAAGCCAGTCTCTGAAGGCCTCCTCATGACACTGGAAGGGTAAAAAAGGTTCTTCCATCATTACATGCAATGCCAGTTCAGTGCAAGAAGCAGAGGTAAATTCACAAAGCAGCTGAGAGAAGGAGAGTAGTAAGATGTCATCTCCACATCTTTATGCCTTGCCTTGCTGCTTGCTACACTCAACCACTGTTTTATCCTGAGTTGCTCTGGCACCTGCTTACTGCTCTGCTCTCAAACTGGTAAGAAAATACTAAGGAAAGTTCATAAAATCCAGCAGTATAAAACATGTTATTTCAAGTTCCCCAACCTGGGAACCAAAGCATCCTGCAGTACAGCAAACATACTGGCAAACTGCAACTTTCACATCCCTTAAAAATATTTCAAGTATCCTAATTACCTGCAGCCTAGCAGAAACTAATAGGTGCAACACTGACATCAATAGCTCAGAGCTGGAGACCTCTTGGACCCAAGGAAAGAGAGGCAGGTCTAACCTGGCTGCTAAGAACTGTCTCAGTAGGCAATTGCAGCCTGTCTGGATTCTGCCTATTTTAAGATGCTTAGTGTCCTCCCCAGGGGTTGATTGCCAGCCTTCCTACTGACTACAGACACTCAAGTTGCTTCCTCTCTGTGCTTTATTGTCTGAATTTTTTTCCTGTCTGGGGAAAGGCTCTCTCTCCCTGCTCCTGCTGCTTCCTCGCACAGAGCTCCAGGGGGCAGTGCACAACTGGCTGCCTTGCTCCTGCTTTTGGAACAAATTCCAGTTCACAGTCTGTTAGGGCCATCACTTGGCAGCATTTGCAACAACACAAAATACATCTGTTTAGTCTCATGTTAATTTTCAAAGACTGATTGCTGGTGGCTTGGGAGGGGCAGGAAACCATTCACTTTTTTATGTTAACACAGATCAGTCTGCTGGAATGTCTGTCTTGGTCTGTATGTAATGCATGTCAGATACTTCATTAATACATTTCCTAGCAGAAAATCTCTTTCCTGAGATTATTACTTACTCTGACTGGCTTGTGCTTCATTCCTCCAAGCAGAGCTGTGAAAAAAGTGGAGAAAACAGTATCAACAGTGCTGTGAGGAAAGAAAAAAAAGAGGTAAGCATTTAGCATGGCTTATCCCTGACTAAAGGGTCACTAGCAGTAAGCAGGAGACAGAGACTGCCTATGCTACTGAATGCCATGGAGAGCCTGGGACTGGTGGGTAATAGCAGGCAAACTGGTGGGCAACCATGAATTCTCCTGCAAGGGCAGCTCATTTAAAGCACGTACCTTTCTCCCTGGTTTTATCAAAGCAATGGGCTCTGAGCATTGAGATGTACAAGCAGAACTGCCATCCTCTGCCACCACCTCTTGTATGCTCTATCACATACAGTGCCTCTGCACCTGGGCCATGGTGACAAGTGGATGGGTATCTACATACTACCTAGGTTTTCCAGAGCTGAAATCCAGCCTTCTAGGTTTTATCATTAACAGCAGCATTTTGTCACTGCACAGCTGTTAAGATAAAAGGGACTTTGCATATTGGGAATGTGTCCCATGTCTGTTTCATAAGTCGTGGGACAACTCCATGTGCCCATGGCTGTTTCGCTGGCCACTCCACTCAAATGACATATTCTGTTCAACTCTGCTCATCCCAGCCTGTGTGATTATGCCCAAGACACACAAAGTTTACAGAAACAAGACTCTGCATGTTGCCAACTATCTACACATCAAAACACATCCATAGGCCTTAATTCTCCATCCGAAAGCAAACGGCAGGTGGATAACACTTACATATTGTCTAAGATTATCTTAGTCAAGAGGTTTTTCAGATTTTGGTGGAAGTTTTCTGGGAAGAGACAGAGGATGTCTTCTGCCCTGGTTAAGCCACGGTACACCACGTGCCTGGTGAGGTTGTGCAAAGCAGACACCAGCTGTGGGGGGGCAAGGGGAGAAGGGGCTGCATTGAAAAGCATTACATACAGCACAGCACGGGCCTACTTAGCCAGGAGACACAGCTTATGCTGCGAGACCCACCCCCCAGAGCCCTGGGCACCCAAGCGCGGCCCGACGGCCCCAGCAGGACGGGCTGAGCTCCTCAGCGCGCTCCGCCTCGCAGCCCCAGCCCGCTCCCTTCTGCCGGGCGAGGCTCGCTGTTAGCGCGCTGTGCCGTCTCAGCAGCGCAGGGAGCCCCGCACGTTCCGAGCACCGCCGTGCTGGCCCCGCACCGCCCCGCTCGCTCCCTCCGTCCCGCCGGCCCTACCTGCTCCGCTTCCTCGGCGCTGACGGCGAGCCCGGGGCCGGCGCGCTGCGCCAGCGGGCCGAGCGCGGCGGGCGGGCTGCAGAAGCACTCCTGGCACAGCTGCCGCACGGCGTCCTTGGACGGCGCCTGGCGGGGAGCAAAGCGGGGCCGCTCAGCCACGGCCCGGCAGCGGCGGTCCCGTCCCCCGCGGCCCGGCCCCGCTCACCTTCAACAGGATCTGCAGCGCCGCGAAGTCCCCGTCCCGCAGCACCGCCATCTTGGCGCCCTCAGCGCGGCCGCGCTCCGCCCGCCGCCATCACGCGGCCCTCACCGGGGCGGGGTCGGCACGGGGACCGGGACACGGACCGGGAGGGGGACACGGACCGGGACCGGGACACGGAGCGGGACACGGACACGGACGGGGACTCGGTGTATGGCACTGTCCCCGCCGCTCCACTCGGGCCGTTTTCTGCTCTCAGTGCAAAACTCTGCCTCGGAATTTTGCTGTAAGCGCGCTGATGCCAGCCAGCGGTACGGGAGGTAAAGGATTTATCATGGCACTGCCGCAAAGATACGGAGCGTTATCTTTGCAAGCTGTGCCAGTTTTTAAGGGATTTAAATAAGTCCTCTTTCTGAGAGAGAACGTTTTCACTTTGCCTTGTGTGGCTCCCCGCACATCTGGCTCCAGGGCATCCCTAGTCTGATCTTTCCCCATCACTGCCTCTGTCACATCCCCATCCTCATTTCCATCTCTGTTGGTTTGTAAGCAGGATACTGCATAGTGAGAAATGCAAACATATAAACACTTCTTTCACTGGGCTTCACAAGCTTGGCAGGGAACAGGGTTTACTCTTGAAGAGGAACAGATTTTGTACTACACACTAGGATAGAACAGAAAGTGAAGGGAAGAATGGCGAGATATTAATTTTTGGTTTCCAAAATGAAAGGTTTGCAGTTAGTGGGTTAAACGATAGCACCCCAGTGGATAAAAGCATAGTGTAGTGGTTTGAGGTGGGGGTTTAAGAGTCAGGAAACCAGAACCACTTTCTCTTGGCCCTGCTGCAGTCTTCAGATGAACCAAGATAGGTCAGTTTTGTCAAGAGTGCCAGGAAGGTAATGGAACTCTCTGTATAGCACATTACATCCTGCAGTAGTAAGTGTGAGCATTTATTAACATCATCAGTAAGCATGGGGGTTGTGAAAGGATAAACAGAATGAAGGCACTGAGAAAAAAGCAACACTGTATTACAATCTGAGGAAGTATTCCTGAAGGAAACAGGGGATTGTTCACTGGATATACTTGTATTTGCATCGTTGACCTCTTATAATCTGCCTGCTTTTCTTGTTCCCAAATCAATAAGACTAAGCAGAATTTTTCTAAGCAGTAACACTTCTGAAATGCCATATCTGAGAGGGAACGCTTGCATTTTTTCAGAGCCTTTCTAAGGCTACAGGATTACTAGACTTTAGTAAAATCAGGCTGATCCATGCCTAGTGTATGGCGTTTCTGTGGCAAGGTTCTGGTAGTGGGGGGGCTACAGGAGTGGCTTCTTTGACAAGTTGTCAGGAACTTCCCCCATCTCTAACAGAGCCTGAACCAACTGGCTCCAAGATGGACCTGCCACTGGGCCCAGGCCAAGCCCATCAGTCATGGTGGGAGCACCTCTGGGGTAGCAGGGCTAAGAAGAAAAAACAAAAGTTTTTGCACGGAAGTTATTGCAGCCAGAGAAGAGAGGAGTGAGACTGTGTGAGAGAAGCAGCCCTGCAGGCACCAGGCTCGCTGGAGAAAGACAAGAAAGAGGTGCTCTGGGTCCTGGAACAGAGATTCCCTGCAGCCCTTGGTGAGGCAGCTGTGCCCCTGCAGCCCAGGGAGGTCCATGGGGAGCAGAGATCCACCTGCAGCCCCTGGAGGAGCCCACACTGCACACCTGAAGGAGGCTGTGAGCCCCTGGCAGCCCATGCTGGAGGAGGCTTCCAGGACCTGGGACCTATGGAGAGAGAAGCCCTAGCTGGAGCAGGTTTGCTCTCAGGACTTGTGACTGCAGGCCAGGCCACGCTGGATGTTTCCAAGGACTGCATCCTGTGGTAGGGACACACACTGGAGATAGCACAAACAACTGCAGCCTGTGGGAAGGACTCACATTGGAGAAGTTAATGGAGAGCTGTCTCCCATGGGAGGGATGCTGTGCTGGAGCAGGAGAAGGAATCTTTCCCCTGAGGAGAAAACAGGATCAGAAACAACATCTCATGAACTGACCATACCCCATTCCCTGTACCTCTACACCACTGGTGGGGAGGAGGTAGTGAATCAAGAATAAAGTTAAGTCCAGGTAGCAGGGAAGCAGGGTGGGGGGGAAGGTACTTTTAGGATTTGTTTTTTCATTATACTGCTCTGCTGGTTATAAATTCAGTTAATTTCTCTGAATCAAGGCTGCCCATGATGGTAACGTGGTGAGTGATCTGACTGTTCTTAACTCATGAGCCTTTTACAACTTCTCTCCCCTGTTCACTTGAGGAAAGGGGTGATAGAGTGGCTTCAGTGGGCACTGGCATCCAGCCAAGGTCAAACCATCACACCTGGGTTAAGGACTTAATTTACAGGGTAGCTTTGTCAGACAAGTGGGTGGTGAGATGCAAAGGATGGGAGGGTGTAGGGTGAGCAGAGTAGGTCACTGTCACTGCCAGCTCTCACAGGAGTGTGTGGCAAGAGAACGTTTACCTGTGAGTTACATACTCAGAACAAAGCTGTCTGCCAGTAAGCACAGCTGGCATCCTACTGAATTGGTTCTCCAGTCCATTTCCTATTGCTACCATTCCTCACTCTGGGAGCCTTATAATTATGAAGAAATACTTACAGGTTTGATTTAATATCAAAATTGAAATGCTGTTTGTTTGATATCAAATTTGAAAGAACTGAAGCTGACAGAAATGCTTAGTAAAATGTTTTATTTGGTTTTATCATTTTTTCTTCTTCCCTCCCTTCCTTCCTCTCCCCCTTCCTTCCTTCCCCTCTTCCCTTCTTTTTTTCCTCCTTCCTTCCCCTCTCTTCAAGGTCAAGGCCTCCAAAATGAAATTATCAGGGATGAAGTGGGAGACTGCATCCTGTAAGGAAGGCTGGCCCTGTGATCAGTGTGATTATCAGGAAGGTTTGAGAAACACCAGTTCAATTATCTGCTGTGCCAGAGGCACTTCTCTCTGAGTTTGAAAAAAGAAACCTACTTAGGGGAGTGAGATGGATTGGATGACCTCCAGATGTGTTTTCTCACAGCAGTTTTTTTACCATGATTTCATGTCTGTATCACCCAAGGGGACTCAGCTGTGAGTTCTAAGCCTGCAGATGAGTCACAGCACTGTGTGCAAGAATTGGGTTTGATCTCATGAACCAAATTGTCTAGTCATTGAATCTGAAAATTAAACCCTGCCTCTGGGCTGGTAAATCTGCCTGCATCCAGACCTGGGTGATACACCTGGAGTCCTGACTGATGTGACTCTCTCTTGGTTGAGCCAGCCTAGAGTATCTGCAAATGATTCTCCCTAAAGTAGTACAGGTATTTTTTTCCCCCTTGAGGAGTAAAAAAAGGGAATAATAAATTTAGTTTCCCTACAATACCTGGAGAACTGTAATCTTTTATACTCCTGGGAAAGAACCAAACAGTTCTAGCTTACTTTGTCCATTCAAGGGTCCCTGGTACAGAAATCCTTGGGATATTAAAGATTTGAAGGGAAGAATTATTGGTTTTATCCCCACAGGATAGCCTGTGTTCACTGGAGCACATGTTGCAGAGGAGTGGTCTCTTCCTAAAGGGCTTCCAGCTGCAAGGCAAGGCTCTGGTCTGTAACTGCTCCCTGCTGGGTGTGTGCAATTTTGGTAAGAAAGTTTCCTATCCTTTTCCAAATTAGAAATGCAGGACTTAGCTCTAAGGGAATGCAGTAGAGAGGTGACATCAAGTGTGTTCATGGGCCTGTATGTAAACTGTGTGAGAGAGGAAAGCTCTGTGCCCCAGCCTGGCTAAGACCTGCAGAACTTCACAGAACAGGATTTCCAAACAGTCACCCGTCATTAGTATTTTGACACAAAATACTTCTTGCTGCATTTCAGAAAAACTGATTGGTCTGTGTTACTGGGGAAAGTTTCTGAACTGATCACTGGACTTGATGAGTGATCCTTGCCTTAACAGACTTAGGCAAGTCAAGTTCTTTGCATCTTCCAGTTTCGTGCATTTATTTCTGTTGGTGAAACCCATTAATTCTGTGATAGTGAGAATAGGGTAGAAGCACTGGGGATACACTATGGGATGATTAGCAGTGCTGGCCTGGCTCTGCATGGCTGTGCACCCTGCTCATTGCCAGTCTGTTGTCTCTTGCAGTGGCCCAACAAAGCGCATGTAATGTAGAATCAACACCTTTCCTATTTGGCATCATCTCTAGTCATTAAGGACCTGTCATCCTTTTATTGTTAGGGGTTTTTAAGAAATGGAGCCAAACCATGTGGTTATCACTCGGGTTTGTACTTTTCCGTGGCAGCTTTCAATCACCTTCCAGATGACAGTATTCCTTCCTCCCTGGCCTCTCAGCTGAAGCAGCAGAACTGCCTTTTCGGTTTGGATTGCTGATACTTGAGACTCTTCAAATGGGACTGCAAATTAGAGGGTAAGGCCACTGCTGACAGATGTGATCCATAAGGCTCGTGCCAACAGATACTCTGTGTGCTCTGTAAGTCTGTGGACAGTTGCCTGCATTACAGCTGGAAAGTGAGCAGCCTCACACTGCTGTGAATCTGTATTAAACCTGGAAAGTGAGTGGCCTACACTTGGAAAGAAGGCATTGCACATTAACAGCTCATCTAAGGCAATTTTTGTTGCCCTCTGCTGCAAGGCATTCCCTATAAAATTTGATAGGCAGCTCAGACTGTTCATGAGATTATGAATGTGTTGTTGGTACAAAAAGAAGCTTTTTGAGTATTTCCCAGTCAAGAGCATTTGGCTTAAGCATCATATCAAGCTTTCACCATTGTCTTTACTAAAGGTCTCATTAAGATGTAACGACCATTCACTGATGCTCACAAAACTCCTGGGAGAAAATTCTGTGTAAGAATCAATGGAACTACATCTGGTTTTATGAAGCAAATAAAAGCACGCAACAGAACATTTTCCATGAGGTATTTGCAGCCCCAATGGCATAACAGAGTCAGTTCTGACAAGAAAGGAGGAGCAAGCCAGCACAGACAAAAGCAAGACATTTAATAGCTCTTATAAAAGCAAAAAAGCAAACAAGCCTTTCCTCCCCACTCTCCTTTTGAATGTCAGTGTCCCTTAGCATGACATGGTCCTGCTGAAGCTGAACAAGGAGGCAGAGGCCAGCACCAGCATGGGCTCCCAGCTCTCCCTTTGGCTGCTGGAGGCAACCACCACCCTGTGCAAGCGACTGTTCAAGTACAGAGGGGAAGGCAGCAAGGGAAAACTCAAACATGCTGGAGCTTACTGGTAAACTGGTCATAACAGCTGCCAGAAATGTGTCCTGTGAGACAAGGTATGTAAAACAGCAAGCCTCAAATGTGCCTGCTTCAGTGTCATGGCTTCTTTCTTCCAGCAGAGGAAGCCACCTTCAGCAGCAAGTAGTTGTTGAGATGTATTACTGGGAACCTTTGCTGGCAGGAGAGCAGTTTCTGCACATCTGTGGGGCCTCAGGCCATGGCGGTGACTTCTGGCACTTTAGCCTTTAGAGTGAAATATCAGGGGCCAGCTCTGGAGCTGCAGTGATGCCAAGTATCAACAAAGCAGCTGTAGCACATTTCATCAGTTTAATGCTCTGTACTCATCACAAAGTCTCGCTATACCCCAGCCCATTGCAGTCTGCAATGTTGCTGTGGCACAACCATAAACTCTGCCCAACCACTCTCAGTCTGCTATGTTTTCTTGTTTTCCTTCCACTCTTCCACAGCCTAAATCCCACTTGAGCACTGTCCTCTGCACTGCCTGCCTTTAACCACTGGGTGCCAGGTGCCACCCAGCAGGAAGCCACTCGCACACCGGATCATTCCCCTGCATCAGGAGGAGACCCACCAGCCTTGAACCACTTCAACCAGCTGTGCATGGGCTCAGTTTACATTTGTGGTGAGGGCAGTTGTGTGAAACAGCCAGTGGCAGATCAAGACAGCCTCGGGCACATAGGGACTTCAAGAAATTGCGTTGTGTCTGCTCCTGCAGCTCAGGCTGCCTGCAGAGAGTGAGGTAAGGAGAGCTGTAAGGTCGTTGCTGTGACCCAAAACTGCAACAAGAACCCCATCAGTTCATTTCATATGAGAATAGCTTACAGAGAGAGAACAGTCACCATTAGTTTAAGTTACATCTCAGTAAGGCAAAAGGATTCATATCCCATTATGAAGGAAATACTGGAGTCATTCAGGCCCCTTTTGTTGTGATTGCTGCCTTTTATTGGTTTGAAATGACATTTTTGGAGGGCCTATTTCTGCCTTACTGGCTATGATTGTCTTTTCATTCTGTGTTAATATGCTGGCTAGTTCAAAGAAGTCCAGATTTAGGTGCTAAGAAATAGCAATAAAATAAAAAAGCTGCAGTTTATTTCGACTATGCATTGATCACACATATAATTGCAACAGAAAACAGTTTCAACAGCAGTTTTCAACAAAAAGCACTTTCTTTCTCTATTTTATATGCCTTAAAACTCAGAAAGAGGAGGTATAATACAAACACTTAGAAAAAGCCTCAAAACAGAAGAGCAGAATTTTAAAAACTAACAAACTGGAATATAAATGATTTCTCTTCCTCTAGAGAGGTAGAGCTAAAGCTCTGCCTCTCCACAACCATATGCTTAAATTACCAGGGCATCATAAGGGTAAATATCAAGATAAATGCTTTGAAAATGTCCTTCCCTGTATTATTAACATCACTGTGGACTATTAAAATTAAAAGGCTCTTAAAAACGTAATTGACTTTTTCATTATTTATCTGCTGCTGCCGCTGTTCACTTCCACGTGTGTAAGCAGTAAATCCCCAGAGGGGTGTTTCATATCTGTATAAATGTATGTTAAATGCTTTGCCTCTGGCATCTTAGAAATAGCACAAATGCAGCTGTGTTTGTGCATCTGTAATTTCAGGAGCCATCCTCTCAAAGAAGTTTCCACTTGGCAGCTTACATTGTCTTCTCTGGAGTTTTACAAAATATCCGGTGTTAGTAACAAGGGTGTGGGAGGCAACGTCAGAAGAGCAGAAATTATCTAATTACATTAAGACTTCAGACTGTGTTTATGTGAAACATTATGCCACAAGTAAATTGAATCCAACTAGCTGTTTGCTGGGCTCTTACCAATAGGATAAGAATGATATGCAAAATAGTACAAACTAATTACTTTCTTTTAAGGGAAGCTCTTCAAGCAGATTATGTAAAATATACCAAAACAGACTTTATCCCCAATATCTATCATCTGTTGCATATTAAATGCAGCACATGTAACAGAAATTAATACTTTCTCTAGAAAAAATACCTTTAACCATTTTGTGTGCATTCATAGTGACTCAGAGAGGGGGAAGCATGGCAAAGGTGCTGTTTGGAGGTGAAAACAAACAAAACATTGCAGTTCTGAGGCTCATGCAGTCACGCTGTGCCATGCCCAGCAGCTCTGTGTCTCCAAGGGATGCAGAGCAGCAGCTGTGACCCTGAGAGCACAGGAGGTGCAAACCAAGCTGTGCTGTGGCAGGAGGGAGCTATCTGTGGTGTGAATCACGCTCAGCGTGAGAGCTTTTGCGGGTCTGGTTTGTCAAAGATGAGAACTGTTTATTGGTTGCTTACTTCTGAAAGCAGAAAGTTCTGGTGTTTACTTAGTGCATGTCCTGTTGGCTGTTACTAATTTAATGAGGGTTTTTTCCTTAATTCAGAACATTTTATGGCTATTTTATGGTTTTTTTCCCCTCAGTAAACTGCAGAATGGAGTTTGCAAAATCTCCAACCCCTTAAGACATGCTGTATCTAATCCTGGCATCCCAAGGTATGTCGTTTGATGAATTAGCTGAGTCTTTTGCTGTGCTGAAAAGAGCACCTAAACGTTGCTGTGCTGCTTGTTCTGTTTCCTCCCGACTGATATATCCTGCAAACAATCCAACTTCATTCCTTGTCCCCACAATGACTGCATTGTACACAGATCAGCATCAACTGATGTGTGATGCACGGTGCCTCATCGTACCAGAGACTGAATCAAAGGGCTACTGAAGAGTGCCACAGCTTTAAAAAAAAGAATGTAGCTGAACCTAGAATCTGTTTTGTTTTGATAGATGTTGTTTAAACCAGTCTTCCCAGTATATTTTCTGTTAATAACATCTTTTGATATGGCTATAGAATTTACCTTAGTTGAAAGGTAAACCAAATGATCACGACTCTAACCCTAGGAAGTAATTCCCTGGCTAAGAGCCACTGTTGTTGCTCTGTCACTGGAGTGCTTGGTTGTTTTTATCCAGGCTGTGCATCCCCACTCTGACAGGTTGTATCAGCAGAAGAGGCACTGCCTGGGGAACCAGAGCTCAGGGGAGACAGCTGCAGGCATGGTTTGACTGGTTGAGTGTTCCTGTGACAACAATATGTTTGCTGAGAGTTTGTGTCAGCTCAGGAAAAGAATCTGCATGCAACAGAGAGGCTGCACATTGGTAGCTGACTTTATAATTTCAGTGTGTCCACATAAAATACAAACCTGTGGTTATAAAAGGGATATAATATATCAAATGTAAATACAGTGATGTATATCAGGCCTTAAAGGTTTCTCCACTCTCTCTGTAACTCTTTGTGCCAGTGCTACACAGGAGCACTGCTGCCTAAATCCTCCTGCTGCAGCATCTTGCCAGTGTACAGTGATGTAACGTTATGCAACTTCATTTTGCAGTGACACAAATACCATGGAGCTGAAGCACTACTTTCAAGAAAAATTTCTTCCAGCAGTAAAAGTGATGTTTAAATCAACACAAACACAGGGTTTTGGTAGTGAGGCAGCTTTGGGTCACCAGCTGTTCTGAATCAGCATGTCTTGAAATGAGGCAGAATGAATTCTCATACTTTCAGATGCAAACTGTCAGAGTTCAGAGAAATATAGATGTTTTACACGTCAGGAAATGTGCCCAAAAGTAGGACCAATGTGGAAACAGCAGAACCATGTGTCAGAATCTTGTTTTGCCTTTTCTCTGCATTGTGGCTGTAGTGTGCAGAGTGAAGTGACTAATGTGTGGGGCAGAGCTCAGCCATTGCAGCAGTCCTGCCAGCAATGCTTGTGATGTGGCTCCACTGGTGTTTTAGTTTGGATCAGTGTAGGTGTAGAAGAAGGGATTACAAGCAGCCTTGCCCCTGACAAGTCACAGTTGTATTAACTACCAAAGAAGAGGAATAACCTTGTCCTTAATGGGTCGAAGCTGTGACTAATAAACATAAGTGTGATAAAAGAGGTTGGCTGGCTGGTTAAGGGGGGGACCCTTGAGGAAGAGGGCCTGGATGAAAAGGACCTTGGGGAGGTAGAGGTGTCCTGAGGAATGATCCAGAGAGGCTCAAAGAGGAAGGAAACACGGAAGAGAGCTGCTGCAGTAGAAGAGTGCTATGAGGTCAGTGTGGGTCTGATAGAGTCAGAGCCTGCTGCTGGAGCTTGCAGCCATAGCTGAGCTGGGTGAAAGCTGTGTTCAGAGTCTGCAAACCAATACTTGCAGTTGTAGTCCGGCAGGAAATAGCCAGCAGTCAGAGCCTGCAGTTGGGCCCTGCTTGCTGTAGTCAGATGGATGGCTAAGCTCTAAATAAACCAGGACTCTTTTAATGTTGTTGAATGAGAGTCTGTGTCTTGGCTCGTTTCTACCCCTAACAAGATGTCTGCTGCAACAGATCAGGACTGTGTTTTTGATGTAAATCTCTAGAACATCTCTATTGCCTGTGTTTCATTTTGTATTGGGGCTGATTTTGAGTGCAGGGGTTAGATTCTGTTGAGTGAAATTAAACTGAAAAATATTCTCCAGAAGTGTCCAACATGCTCAGATCTCATTAGGCATTCACTCCAGGGGATCCAAATGAAGGTGATTTCAATTGAAAAAAACTGGAATATGCATAGTGTGTATGTCAGATCCTCAGCAGTTGCTGTTTGTGTAGAGCATCTATTCTACAGATTCTTGGTCTGCTTGACCTTACCATGCAGGTGTAACTTGATCTGATTTTTTAAGAGGAGTTGAGGGAACCTACTGAAAATTAGGCTCCTAATTTTTAATTTCATTTTCCCCATAAATGAAATTGACCATGTGAAATTCTTACTCCTCCATACACTACAATCATGAGTGAATTAGTGCTTGCACAATATCACTGAAAGCGATTTGTCATTTCTGTAAATGTGCTGGTAATGGTGAGGAAAATTGCTAGTTTATTCTATATTATTCTAAAATATTTCACAACTTATACAAGTAGTAAATATTTCAATTGTGCTGAAAATGGACTCCCTCCAAGAGTGGAATGTTCCAGCTGAATCAGCACACAAAATTACAGTGTAACTATCGAAAGATGGGGGGGGTAAAATGGGAAATTGCATAAAGAATCCCATGTCCTAGGTAAAATTCAGGATATTGCAACCTAACTTGGATTTGGATTAGCATTTGCCTCTGCTTTTATTATAAGAGTCAATGTGATTTTTAAGTAGTCAGGATCCTCCCAGCTACATTTCATTGGGAAATAGTCTGGAAATGCTCTAATTCCTTAAACTGAGGCAGAAGTCCCAGAGAAAACATGTTTTCTACAGTAGAACGTAAAGAGTACTCACAACATCCTTGACAATTTTCCTGTCTGCATTTCTAAAAGGAAAGGCATTAGAGATACTGTTTAATGTAAGGACTTCAATCGCTAAGTAAATGCTAAACAGTGTTTGGAGAAAGTTGGATGTTATTTAATTACAGCTGCATTTTCAACAGTTCTTATTAGAATTTTCTTAAGCAGCAGCAAACAGGAAGCATAACTCTTTCAGTATCACCACTGATTCAGATTTGATTCAACTAGGAAAGAAAAGTCTGTAGTAACAAACATTTTAAAACCCTATTTCCTTCCTGGAACAGGAAATGTAAAAATAGGAATAGTCTACTTCCAAATCCTGCAAAAAGAGGTGAAAATATCTCACTTATTTCCAAAAAAATAAAGCACTTTACATTGTTTTTGAAAAAAAAAGACAAACAAGTACAGTAACCTTACCAGCTTCATCTATGAATTTGGAGCATATTAAAAGAACTGACAGAAAGCACACAGAAATTCTAGCTTTTCAAGACCACTATTACAAGCTCCAAACCAGCATCAATCAATTTAATCTCTGTGAACTATGAACAACTCTTGATCCATAAAGAGTCTAAACAATGGAATACTCACAGATTTCTGACTGTTGGAAGAGACCAGTATCAGTATTCCACTCAAAATCCCAGTCAAGCTGTCTGTGATTGTGTAATTTAAATATTTTAAAATCGCAACATTTTATTAATTAGATGTCAGGTGCTTTCTTTATTGAGCAAATTGGCAAACACTGGCAGTATGTAGAATTCTCCAAAACTCCAATTTTTTTTTTCTCCCCCTCTCCCCAGTACTATTTGGCTTGTTAATTACAGAAGTTTGACAAACAGTTTTCTTACCACCCAGGTTTGGGCTTGGATATTAATTCTCAGCTAGAAACTTCCTGTCCCAATTCTCTCTTTGTCTTGGTCAGCTTAAAACCTGGGTCACCTTAAAACTTTGACTAAGCCTCAAATACTACACAGTTCCAGCCCCAGTTATCTTGAAGCAGGAGCCTCAGAGTTTAAAAATCTCCTTCTGCTGGAGTCATGGAGTCACTGTTTGAACAACTAACCCCATTTCTCAAGATAAGGATGCAGGAGAGGAGGTTCAATATTTCTGAGGTCTGATGCACAGTCAGCTACTTCACTAAAGAAGCAGTTGTGTTTGGGGGCACTTGAACAGACAAACCTCTCTCAAAATGCTGAGGCCAACTCTCCTCCTATCTTAAAGCAGGGAGGTTTCTTCCAGAATGCTTTCTTGGGAGCATCCAGCAGCCTGCACTCACCTCCTTCTGCAAATGCGATTTACATGATTAGCTGGAACCAAGTCAACACCCCCAGAGCAGGGCACAGGATACAGGAGGATTTCAGTATGAGTTGGGTTTCCTGGAGGGAAGTCCAGCTAAAGAGGAGTCTTGCATTCTCCCCAGTCTATTGTTCAGTCTGACTTGGACCCTGGCCTTTTCTGTTTATTTGCTCAAACAGCCCATCTCCCTGCATACCAATCTGTGTGTGTACAGTAAACACTGGAAGCTCATTGTAGTGGTAATAATGCATTGCAGCTACAAGAATCCAAATCTTCCTGGGTCACCTGCTGACCTTTGTTCTTTCTGCCCTCTTGTCCCTGCTGGCAGGCTCATGCAAGATGGTAGGTGCAGGCAGTGTGTATCCTGTGCATATCCTGAGCACTGCATTTTCATCACATGAGAAAAATACCTGTATGTCAGCAAAATGTCTTTTTCAAGGCCACTGGAGGCAACAGAAATTTTGTTGCTTAGACTTCTGTATTCATAAGGGAGGAAAGCTTTTATCTGGTTAATTTTATGACCACTGTGTGTAGAGAAGGGGACAGTACAGAATCATGTTAGGGCTAGTTTGAATTGACTGCATTGCCTTTGCAGTTCAGGCTGTGGCTGTGTATTTGGCAGCAACTTAACTCCTGTTAACACTGTTCTTTCTCTTTGCCTCCTGACAGGGACATATGCCATGGAGTTTGCTCCAGCAAGACATCTGTCCTTCACAGACTTTGGGAAACATAGACATGAAAATAAATTCAAAGGTACCTGCAATTGTAGAGGAAAAGTGTTTGAACTGCAGGGAATACCTCATGATAGCTTCAACTTAGCTAATACAGGTTAAAATAATGGAGGAGATGACTGAGAGAAGTCATCTTTCCATATGCTTTTCCTGTTCCTGTGGTCCACCTAAAGCATCTATGTTTGACTACTGTCAGAGACAGAAATCTGAGCTGAAGGGACCCATTCTGGCCCTCAATATGTTACATTGCCTAGTAACCAAATGCAAGCTGGCTGGGATCCCTGCTAGCCTACCTGAGCCAGACTTAGGCAATCAGACACATTTCCTATTTCCAGTTGCTTGTAACAATTGTATAATCAGACTAAGCAAGCCTCTCTTAGAGATAGAACTACTTGTTTTTAAACAGGCTGATAATTCATGGTGGTAATGGATCTGTCAACATGTAGGTGCCCTTGCTTTTGCAGCTCGCTTCCAGATTCCCCTGCCTCTCCCTCTCTGAGCAACCCTCTGTGGTGGGTGCAGCCTAATGCAGAGACCCTAAATGAAGCACATTCCCCAGCTGCAGGAGAACCCCACAGTCTGTCACTGTCACTCTGTGCCTTTGTACCTTGCTGGGCAGAGCTGCTGGCCCAGGATGTGACACAGTGCCAGCCAGGCATTGCTGCACTGGGCTGTCACCAGAGCTGCTTGTCTGTGCTGCTCAGGACTGTGCCTTTCCTTAACCATGACCAGGCAAGTGCACTTTCTGTAGCAAGGCAAGGATGGGAGAGAGGCTGCCTGCTCAGGGCATGGTATGTATAAATCCAGTGAATAATAATCCAGAGTAAATTACTGTTTCCTTGGAATGGTTTTGCTATTTTGATTTTACATGTTTCAGCAAGGTGTGAAAATAGTGGGGAAGGAGGAGAAGGGGGGATGAAGAGAGGAAGTCAAGGAGAAGAGGCAAGCTGGTTTATTTGCTGAATTTTATTGATTGCAAAGCCCATGTGTTGTCCCTGTGTCTGTTCTAGTGAGTTGGCACCACATACACAAAAATCTCATATTTCCTTTAAATGGTTGAAATTCCAGTCTGGCCTGGCAGAAGGGTAAATTCCACATAAAGAGCAGTCTCCATGGAGAGTTTTTGAAAATAAATCAAAAACCTGAGAGACTGAGAAAAATTCTGAAAACTGGCGATGTGTCAAACTGATTTACCCAGCTTCATACTGGCACAGTTGGGATGTGACTGCCCCCCACAAAAACACAGAGCCTTAGACACAGATTCCACAGCTGGTGTTCCAAAACCTGAGTTAGCTCACTGGAGAAGTGTGTCTACACACAGCCATGTGGCCACCATAAAGTGTTGTTTATAAGCCATATGAACATGTGCATATGGGATTCTCGAGTTAAATGCATTTATTCTGGCAATCACAAGCTGAATTCCAGAGTTACACAGATCCTTCTGGCTTGCAAAGACTCATCCCATGCAGAAGGTCAATGTACAGTCTGCATCTTCCTTTATGCAGTGCTTTTAGCATCTTAGATCCTTCCTCCTGCTTTATGGTGTGGTCTGGTACAAAGGCTCTATGTGATAATGATAGATAATTTGGGATCAGAAGCATCTCATAACATGGAGGAATTCTATGAAGCTGTCCTTCTCTTTACCTTCCACATGTCTCCCCCAAGCCATGCATATTATAGGTATTTGCATCTTCCTCTGTATATTGAAATGCAATCGACATTTCAAATGCATCTACTCATCCACCAAGGATTCTCATCCTCCCTAGTTTAATCCTACACTGTAGCCTCACTGTATCCATCGCTTCCATGCCAGAAGTCACTGACACTCCTCTGTGAGACAAGTGTTTAGTCAAGAAAGAGGCATGTAGTTACTGAGCTGTGACTCACTCATTCTGCCAGGCCCTTTCTCTGCAGATAAACTGAGAATGGCCAAAGGTTCTCTTCTCTCCCCACACAGCCTCCAGCCATCTTCCCCACAGCACAGCCCCATTCCTGGGCAGACAAAATAAGATCATTTAGCCAGTAAAGGCATCTTCCAGTATGGTGAGCTGGCTACGTCTGGAAAAGATGACCTGGCGATCACAGTGGAGGTCAAGAGCTGATGAGTAAATAAGCACCAAGCTGTAAACATGTACGTTCTGTCTATGGCACCTGGCTGCACTCTATCATTCCTCCATCTATCAAGGAAGGCAGGGTCACCTTGGGGAGGTGAGGAAAAGTTGTCAGCAGCTGTGCCGAACCAGCAACATAAGCCACAAAATAACAAGTAAGAATCTTGCTCCTAGAGGACAAGGCATGTCTGCCCATCATCCCACCAACTGTGGGATGACTGAGGGTTCAAGTCTCCCACATTCTCTCTGAATATAAATACAGGCAGAGCTACTCTGATCTCTTTTGGTACATCACATGATTTCCTCATGGCCCCTGACCAAACTGATTCTTGTGCCAGTCAGCTCAGGAGGTGAACATGTCCTTCTGCCATGTGCACACAGATTTGTTTTCAGCTGGCTCTGGGAGCTACATCAAAGTGACGGTGCCAAATGCATTTAGGAGTTTTAAGGAGGAAAGCCTGTTTTATTCTCACTGATAGAAGTCTACCCCCAGTAGTGACTTTCACTGTGTTGGAGTGCCTCTCTCCTGCAGAGCATAGCATGGTCTACAAATGAGGTGTAGAAAGTGAAAAAAGACAAACTGAAAACCAAGAGATGAATCACACCAAGTCAAGGATGAGTAAAGGAAGATACCTTAGAAACCTCCTGTAATCAGAACAGCATGATTTGGCATCCATTCACCAGTGTTCACTCATTTCACCTTAAGAACGATGTCAGCTTCCAAAGACATTATAACCCAAAGCTGGTGCCAGCAGACAGCAGATATGTGAAAGATCAAACCTCTCTGCAGCTGGTAATTGAGCCATTGGCCAGCTTGCCAAAATTACCCAAATTACCCCCTGTGGTGAGCTCTTTACTGGCACAGCCTACAGATGCACGGAGCTGGCTCACAGCGAGGCAGCACACGTGGCAGAGAAGCTTGCAGCTCTCCTTCTAGGCCTGTCCTTACATTAAGAGAGCACAGTGAGGTTCTCCTGCACTCTTAGGCTGGTGTTGTGGTGGGACTCACACAACAATTGTCTCTTTCAGATGCCAGCAACAGCACAAAGTCAGGCCAAGCTCCCTGTGAGCAGTGAAGGCAGCATTATCTCTGTAATCCAGCTCATCTTCCTGGTCCAATTTGCTGTGCAGTCACAGAGATATTGATGGCACAAGGGAGGGGCAGTGCTGGGCAGAGCTAACAGCCAAAGCCAGATTGCTTTGTTCAGTGGCAATCACAGCTGACTTTGGTGAAACTAAGATATAAGAAACTGCAGTAACATGAAGACAGGAGAGGAACTGTGGTGATAAGCAGAGAAGGACAAGCTAAGAGAGGGAAGGAAAGGAAAAGATACTGCTTTCAATGTGAGAGGTGAGTGCAATGACATTTGTAGCGCTGTTCTGCATAAATAGGAGTGAAGATTATAGTCTTGAAAGCTGGAGGAAAAGATACCACAGTAATTTTGATATGAAGTGACTAAAGTCAGGCTGAGATATACTGCCCTGTAGGTAAGAAAGGACATTATTTGAAAGAAGACATCCAGGAAATTTAGACATTTGCCTGAAAATGAGAACCTAGAGAAAGAATAGTCTGACATAAAAACAATGCCCAAATAAATGTGTGTATGTGTATTTAAAGTTAATATAGTAAGCTCAAAAAGGAAGAAAAAGGACTGAAGAAGAGAGGGCAACCATGCACTGGTAATTTAATTGGTCTGTCTGTGTGAAATTACCTGAAGTCAAGATGAAGAATAGAAGTGACCAAAAGAAGAAGTCCTCCTGGAGGAAACCAAAGGATAACACACTGATGAAGCAATTAAGGAGGAAAAGGAAATTGTAAGATGGAAAATGAAAGGCAAAAGGACTGCCATGTGTTTCAAAGATTGCTGACATGTCAGAGAAGATGGAAACTGCTCTGAGGATTGACTGAAACATGGTAGTTAGTAACTGTGACACACCACTCTGATGTGGGAGGTACAGAAACCAGATTAGAGAGGGTTTAGGTGGATGTATAAGATTCCAAGTAATGAATTTAAAGATTCAGTTCACTGACCTCAGGGATGAAAGGCAAGAGGGAGATGGAGCAGATAGAGATGCTGGAGAGACAGATGAAGTCAGGAGTGGGATGGGAAGACTTAAAGCAGGAGGATGGGAAGAATGGTTTGTTATTCTTGCTTGTGACCTTTGGAAATTTATATTATGATTTCTAGCAGGGGTCAGTGTAAGGAATACTGGTTACTACTGCCTTTGCCTGGCTCTGATTTGTGATATGACTGTAAAGCACCAAACACAAACATACTTGAGTTATTTTCTCCATTTAGATCCCTGCCCATGGGCTATTTCGTTTGTCTTCTCCTCGAGGTTTGTCACTGGTGTGACAAACAGTGCTCTGCTGAGGAGGAAGCTTTAGAAACACAGAAATTAAAGATGGAAAATTCCTCTGTAAAAGATCAACTAGCCCACTGTGCTTGGTAGGGCAAGGGATAAACACTGTGTTGTGCTTATTTAAAATACCACAAGAATCTCCCACAGCAACTGCTCCACCAGGCAGTGGATCTTACAGCCAAGCCATTGTGACAGTACTCATCCTAATCTTTTTGCCCTGTTTCATCCTAGTTTCTCCCTCTTCACAATAATAATGCTCTCAGTTCTGTAAACCAAAACAGTTGTTCTCCCACAGCTGCATCTATTATTTTTGTAGCGTTGTGTCCTACACACCGTGCACAGCTGTATTTAGTTCTTTCAACTCACATGACAGGGTCTCTAAATCAATCCTCATCACTTCTGCTTTTTTAAAAAAAATAATTCACCTGTGTTTACTGATGTCTTCTTGATGAGAAGATAGTCAGGACTGAATGCAATACTCCAAAGAGTTTCCACTACGCTTCCAATAACAGAGGCTTTTGTTACAGTTTCTGTTTATGAACTCTACTATCCCATTGTTTTCTTGCTTCTGTTTTTTTTTCCCCTCCCATCGTCTCAAATTATGGGCCTGTCTAATTTACTGTCTGCTCTCCTGCTATTTTAGGTCTCTCTCAGCATTACAGCTTCTGAGAATTTGTCTTCTCAGTGAATAGCTGTGACTTGAATTGTTTTTTGACAGATGTTGTAGTACAGCTGCATGTTTCCCTGTGGAACTACATTTTGTTTCCTGAATATGATTTGTGCCAGAGCTTTGACTTGTAAAATTAATAGAATAGTGTACTTTCAACCCCATATCTTAGAGCTCTTCCCTTCCCCTTCCACCCTCAAGCTTAAAATCATAAAAATGAACATTAAATGGCAACTTATGAAAAAGTATTTTTTTATTCTCTTTGAAAGAGTTGTTTAAGCTTCATGGCATCACTGATACATGAAATTTTCTCATTACAGTCCCAAGAGAAAGATGAATTGCTTTGTTAAATAATTTCCAGTGTCACTGAGGATTACCAGACATGTCCTCCCTGTCTGAGATGTGATAGGAGGTTGCTGCTCCCATCTTATCCCCATTTGTCTGCCCCACACTTCTTGCTAGAATCTGCAAGGCAGCTTCAAATGTAGCTATTGCCTAATCCTTTGTTACCAAAATCATCCACTTTAGTTGAAGTAAATTATTTTTTTTGCTGGTCCCTCCTCCCCACCACACATTGGACAGCTGCAGTAAATACCTGCTATCCTTGCAGATGGAAAGGGCAAGAGATGCTCATGGACAGGTTAAGAATAAAATGTCGGTCGGTGACTTCTTAGCCTGTTTTAGCTGCAACCCTCAGTTATATGAAAATCAGTGCCAGAATTGGTAATGCTCCTCAGAAATGATGACTCCTCATAGCCTGCCCTCCTCATAGCCTACACTGTGGGTCTTTTCCCAGGACTGGTTTCTGGGAAGCACACGGTGCTGCAGACCTGCTGGATCCCACAGCCAAAGCGAAGGCAATGCACTGCGGGTTCATCCCACCATCAAGTGCATTATAAGCAAACCAATAAAAGGTCACATCTGTTAGTCACAACTCTTGTGGTTAGGCTCTTATTGAACAGTAGGCTGTGTGACAGCAGGGCGTGTGTGTGCTCAGTCTCACTATAGAGCGTGCTACAGAGAGGATGTGTGGTGTTAAGGCAGAGTGGCAAAAACAAAATTAAGGCTGTAGCTATTTTTCACATAGCTGTTCATGATAGAAATGTCCATGGCAACATTGTTGATGTCACTTTGGCTGCTTTTCAGTTCTCTGAGAGGATGCTGTAGGACAAGGCCATAGAAGAGCCTGCTCCTCTCACAGAAAGCACACAGCAGTGCATTTGCACCATGCATTGTCTTTGGGGCAGAGAGCACACACCTGTGAATTAGCACTTGTCTGTGTAAGGCAAGGAGCTTTCTTCAAAAACTGTATTCTTGTCCTCTTGCTCAAACCACAGCTAAAAGGGGAAAAGGAACAATTCAAGGTAATTTTTCTCAACCTGAACACAAGTTGTGTCAACCTGAACACAAGTCTTTTCTCTTCAGATCCCTTTCACTGCTACCTTATTCTACCTGGGCAAGCTGTAGGGCAGGATTTACTTTATCTGACTTTGAAAACTAGGTGTGTTTTGCATAGACTCAGATAGCTAAAGTTACGTAAAATGAATCCTACCTAAGTCTTTTATCTCTTTCTGCTGGGCTATTATTTCTAGTTGTCTTTCTTGTCTGCCCTTACCATATATAAAAGTCTTCCCAGTACCTGTGCTCCTGCATAACATGAGGCCCTCACTCTAAGACTATTTTCTTTCCGCAGAATCCTCACTTCTTCCTAATGAGGAAATTAAAGAGGACCTCCCTTTTCCTTCTGGTGTTGTGGCAGGGGTCTTTTCAGCTCTTTCCTTCCTCTTCTCTCACAAGTGAGAGTCCAGCCGTACATCAGGATGGTCACAGTTGAGTCAGTGTTTGTGGCAGTGATGTCCCTCAGTGGCAGTCCTGAAGCTAGAACCACATGGGTATGGCAACCAGCTTTTCCTTCATAAACCTTATGCAGGCATTTGTTCCACACCTGAAATATATTGTCAAGTTTTGATTCATAACCATGTGAGTTAAAATTTGGGGAAAGATGCCAGCTTGTGGGATGCTTTTACTAGACAACCTGGGAATTTCAAATGGAGCATACCACCTGAACAAATATGTCAGGTCACCAGACTCTTCACATGAAAATTCCGTAGGATTTTTGCTGGCCCATGGAGAACAGTTCAAGGACAATAAGTCACATCCTTGCTTGGCAATCGATCTACCCATAGTGATGGTAACTTCCCAGCTATACCATGAGTTGAGATCACCAATCAAACTCCACTTCAGCAATGCTATCTTTGAGAAGTAAGTAGCTGTTGGCTTGAAAACCAGAATGAATGACAATATGCACTTTTAATTATTAGTAGACTAACCTATTTTATATTCTGGGTAGGTATCAACTGTCATCATATGACACACGAGTCTGGGACAGGAAATATGTTTTTGTATGTGTTCATACAGCTTACAGTAAAGTCTTGTCTGCAATCCTTAGGTAATGATTTAGTGTTCATAATAGTAAACCCTAACTAGTAGAAGTAATAGATGCACGTAAGGTTCACAGTACCACAGTGAGTCTTTGTTTTAAACATCTGGTGACAGAAAAAAAGAGACATGAGAATACCTCTCCTACAAACACGTGGCAGCTGTTCTTATCTAAGCTAACTATGAATATCGACACAAAAGTGTTAAAGTTTAACCGTTTTAACTGTTAATTTGAAAGTGTTAAAGGGTTTTAGCATGAACGAATGGATTAACATACTGCTTTCAGAGTATCACCAACTTTTTTCATTCTGGGACCAGATACAACTCAGTTTTAAAGTTATGATTTGAATTCTCTTAACAAGGAGTGCATCAGGTTACCAAGCTTCACCGTGTATGGTGCATAATTCACGAAAGGCTCTTAAACAGTTAGGAAAATCACACCACTTTACCAATCTGGTCTGTCTCCTTTAAGCACTTAAACGTCTCAAGTGTTTTCAATTAATGAGTAGCTCTCCAAAAGTCAGCGTAACTATTTGACTTATATGTTCCATGCGATTGCTCCCTGATTGCAACTAATTGCAGCTTTTAATCTCTTTAAGGACCCCGAATTACAAGTGGTTTATTTCAGCAGTTTCCTGTCTGATACCTGCTATAGGCTGTGACAACAGAACAGAGCAAACTGCACGGCGCTGCAGCTTGCACCACGAGATCAGAATAAAATAACCCCTAACTCCGAAGGGCCCATCCCCTCCGGTGCTCCAGACCCGTTGCTGTGGCTGGTGCGCCCCGAGCCAGGCCAGCGGGGAGCCGGCGGAGCTCCAGCATCTCCCGGGAGCGCCCCGCGGGACCGGCCCTTCCCCGGCAAGGGCCTCCCGAGCTCCTCCATCCTTCCCACTGCCTTTCCTCGCTTAAGGTCAGGAGAATTTACCCTTCCCGGCTGCGGCGGGACGGGAGGGGTCCCCCGGGCGGAGCGGGCTGGGAGCCGGGGGAGGCAGGGGAGGCAGGCGCGGTGCCCGCTCCGCTCCGCCCGGCCCGGCCCGGCCCGGCCGGCTCTCGTCTCGGCGGGGAGGAGCCAGCCCGGGGCAGGCTGTAGCAGCAAGGGCTGGCCGGCCGCCAAGAAGTGTAAAATCCTGGCCGGTGGGTGGCAAATTTCGGCAGATCGCGGCGAGGAGGCAGCGCGTCCGTCCGCGTCCGTCGGTCGGTCGGTCGGTGCGTGCGGCGGGCGCGGAGCCGCGGCCCGGCCTGGGTGAGTGCGAGCGGAGCTCGGGCTGCGGCCCGCTCGGCCGGGGGCGGGCGGCGGGGCCGGGGCGATGCTGCTGGCGGGGATCTGCCGGGGAGCTCGGACGGCAGCGGGCCGGGCCGGCTCCCCGCGCCCGCCGTGCCTCCGGAGCAGCGCGGGCGTGAGACCTCGGTAAGTTCTCCATTTAAAAATATTAAAAATAGACCCTCCGGCTCCACAGCGCTGCCGAGTGAGTCATTTCCAAACCAAATGTCTCAGTCTAACCCTTCCCCCCAGGAGATGCAATAATTCTGAAACCGGGGCGGAGGGAAAGAGATCCTTCTCCCGTCCTTCTTTAAATAAATTGAATTAGCACGTAAGGAGACAAAAGCCATAAGAGTAGCTGGCCACCTGTTTAACAAAGTGAAGTGTAGCTCCATCCCTTTCTCTGTTCCCTTGTATCTTTCCCATGCCGATGCCACTCATCTTTCCCGAACGTGCACTCAGAACCTCTCTGCCCTAGGAATATTGACAGTGCTTTCCCATTTCGTGGGCATGATCTACTTTCCAGTTCCTTCCACTGCCAAACACATTCAGTGCCACTGTCTTCTCCATGGGACATCAGCCACAGCCACACGTCATTCCAGCAGTGACCCCAGTCAATGCAGCTCCTGGCTGTCTATGCTGACACGAGTAGTCCAAAACACAGCTATTTTTTTCCGTCTTTTCCAGTCATATGATGATTTGTTCATGTAAGTGAGCTGTCTTGACTGGAGGGATATTTCGTTTGTCAAAAACAAGTGTTGAGCGTATTTATAGGCACTGCTGCAATTTTGTGGTGTGAAAGATCTGAGTTATGCAGAGCTCGTTGGTACCTGGATCAGCATGCAGGACCTGTTTACATCTCACATATAGAGCTCTGTGTGTGTGCATATTTAATATATATACCCATAGATCATATTTCATGGTGAGGCAATGTGAGCAAAACACAGGAGCTGATGAGCAGGTTACATATTTCTTTTTCTTAAACAGATGCCACAGTCCAGCTGTGCAGTATAGCTCTAAATCAGAGGAGACAAGACACTGTGATCTACTACTGAACTGACTTTCCTGAAAACCCCTAGCTGCAAGTAAAATCCTATCCTCTTACCTCTGTGAAGAACTTTGTTAGCATTTTGACAACAAAAAATAACCTACGGTTGAAAATCTGTGCAGCAAATTATGTCAGCTGTTCTACAGCCATGACAAGGATGTTAGGCTTGAGAACATGATCTGTGGTAGCAACCCAAAATTTTAATGGCCTGTAGGTAAGTGGAGAATTGTGATGTAAAAGCATTTGCATTCTTTTTTTGCTGCTCAGATTAAACTTCTCCTATTAAAGCTATTTATACTTTTTACAGCCAAGAGAGACCATTGTGATTGAGTGACCTGTCACGCAGGGTGAAGAGTGCTAAAAAATTCCTGCCGAAGGCATGCAACTTTTCTTTTAACTGTAACATAGAAGAGATTCATGAACTTAGGGGTGCTACCAAAGTACTGAACTTTGAAAATGAAAGGGTTATTCTCTTGTTTTCTAAAACAAAAGAAAAAGTAGACTTCAGATCCCAAGTAAATGCAAATTTCACAGTAATTTAGGACGAGGTATGCTCTTGATGCACAGTTCATTGGCATTCTGCAAGGCATTCTTGCTAAGATGTAGCATCTGAGGGAGCAAAGTTCTTGGGCTTGGGTCAAAAAAAAAAATAAAAGAGTGCATTTTGATGAAGCTAGGAAGGAACTTTTCCAGAGATTGATTTTCCATGAGGGAGGTGTCCTAAACCTCTGTCTGAAGTAGCTGTCATACCAGGTATGGTGTGTTGCACTGGGTTCTGCAGGGATGGCACTGGCAAGTTGGCAGTGACAAAGGTGGGCAGGGAAGTACAAGTGCTCTCAAGCCCTTTTTGGGAGTCTTTTTTGATAGGTCAGCTTAATAGTAATATTTCGTTTTGGCAGTTTTACAGCACAGTTAAGGTGACAGTTTCGCATTTGTCTTCCGCCTTCAAGATAAAATTCTTTGTAATAATTGCATGTAGTGTGTTTATGGGTTGTCTGATATCACCTGAAACTCTGATAAGACTTTCAACGTTCGCTTTCAAAGTTCAGCTGGAACACAGGTAGTGTTTACTGAGTCCTTGCTCCCTTTTGGAAGAATTTCAATTCCTTAAATTTCCAGCAACCAAAGACAGAATAGGTGAGGTATTTAACATTTTCTTTAATGTAGCTTCTGTTCTTACAAGAAGAGTGGAGGAATGGGACTTGCATGTATCAGAAGGGATTTAAAAGTAGCAGACACATAAGTACTAGAATTTTACCCTTTTTGTAACTCATATTCAGTGAGTTCAGTTTTCATATGACTTTTTTAGGCGCCTGTAGTGTTTGTGGATTTTTTTGCCCATAATGTATGGCCTTTTGTACTCATTGTTTCAGCTGATGTGAGTTCAAGCATAAATATACACTGACTAAATATGTGCTGGGTTCCAGGGCCTATTCAGTAGGGCATAACAACCTGTTTTTACTGCACAAGATGAGTTTAAGTGCAGCTCAGAAGATGGGCTGAGGATTTTAGCAAAACCCCAGTTACACTACAGCTGGCTGAGGATGGACTGTGATGTATAAGCAGCTATTTAACTGCCATGTTTTATAGCCCCAGACTTAAAAATGTGGGGCATACTTAAGTTTTAATAACAACAACAGGAATGTGAAAACAAAAATCAAACAAAAAGGAATAAGAATGAAGTGCAAGAAAGCACAAAGATAATAGACTGTCATTGTAGTTGCAGTAGAGATCTTAAATAATTTTGGTTGCTGACTTATTATTTGATTTTTGGTTTAATATATCTTGCATGCTTTCTGATTAACATTCCTAGCAAATTAAGCATGTCATTACATTTAGACTGATAATGACCTTTTTGCTTCTGAAATTACATTTTTCTCTCAGTCTATGCTTTTTTCTGGCATACAGTTATAGAAACACAGAATGTTTTGGATTAGAAGGAACCTTAAAGATCCCCAGGCATGGGCAAGCACACTTTCCACTAGACCAGGTTGCTCAGAGCCCTCTGCAACCTGGCCTTGAACAATTCCAGCTCTTCTAGGCAACCTGTTCAGTGTTTCATCACCTTCACAGTACAAAGTTTCTTCCTAATGTCTAATCTAAACCTATTTTCTTTAAAGCCATCCATCCTCCCCTTGCCTATTGCTGCATGCCCTTGAACACAGTTCCTCTCCAGCTCTCTTGTAAGGCCTCCTTTGGTACTGGAAAGTGCTGTAAGGTGTCCCTGGAGCCATCTCTTCCCCAGGCTGATCACCCCAGCTCTCTCACCCTGTTCATATAGGAATGGTACTCCACTCCTCTGATCACCTTCATGGCCCTCCTCTGGACTCCTTCCAACAGGTCCACATCCTCATTGTGCTGGGGCCTCCAGAGCTGGATGCATCACTCCAGGTGGGATCTCAGGAGAGCAGAGTAGAGGGGAGAATCACCCCCTTTAACCTGCTGGCCATGCTGCTTTGGGTGCAGCCCAGGATATGATTGTCTTTCTGCACAAGCCCTCCTCAGGGCTGCTCTCAATCCATTCTTGGCCCAGGCTATATTTGTACCTGGGATTTCCTTGACCCAGGTGCAGAGCTGTGCAGTTTGCCTTCAGGTTTCTCCTCAAACCTGGCAAGGTCCCACTGGATGGCATCCCTTCCCTCCAGTGTGTCAATTGCACCACACAGCTGGGTGTCATCAGTGAACCTGCTGGGGATGTCACTGCTCAGTGCCACTGTCCTTGTCACTGACAAAGGTGTTAAATGTGCCTATCCCAGAGCTGACCACTGCTTTCCACTTGGATAAGGAGCTGTTCACTGCAACTCCTTGAGTGTGACCTTTAAGAAAGCATCCTTTGGCTTGTCTGTTCCTCTCTTGTGAATTCCCTTAGGAATTTGTTTGTGAATTTCACCACATTTGACCAAGGAGGGAATGGTCTAAAAGGTCAAATGGTCTAAATGGTCAAAGTTTCTCTGAGATTTGTTAAAATATTTTTAGAGCCCATGCTGAAGGAATGTCTCTTTGTGGATGTTACCACTTCCCACATAGGTGAAATTCAGAAGGGAGAGCAATGCTAAGTTAGTTTCTGGGTTTGAAAACATATTTGTCAATTCAGTCCAAAGGCCTTTTGTACAGAAAGGGTTTCATAGCTTACTCATACTTGTGTCATTCAAGTGATACATTCCTGGGCTGTTTTTCTCCAGAAGGGGTGCATGTACTAGGGCATCTGTTGAATGCAGGAATACTGCCAGTGGAAGGAAATAACTGTGTGTGTTTCCTCTTCCTTGTTTTCATGTGTGTTCCCATTTAGCTGTATTTCTTGAAAATCCCCTGCTAATTAAGTGAGTTTAAGACTGGTAGGTCTGGGAACAACATGAGGTACTGAACTGGGGGCCTGAGATCCTTGGAGTACTGCTTTGCTATTAAATCAGGTTTCTGGAGTATTAAGAGCTTGAGTAAAGCCTTGCTACAGAATTGGAGACAAAGCAGTGGTGATTTTACATCTGCTGTGTGTTGGTGGGTGAAACTCAAAAGAAAGATGCAGTAAGTTTGGTGTTTAAAAGAATCTGCTAGCTGCTGTGGATTAGGACAGCACTGCAGTGATCATTTTTGAAAGGGTGATTGCTCCAGCTGTTATGGATGCAATTGTATGGAATGCCTAAAATAGCCTAAAGCTTTCACTTGATCAGAAAATGATGGTAGATCTTATCTTTCCCCCTTCTTATCCATTCCTCCTTGCTGTTGGATTGGTTCTTATTGTACCAAAGAGGTAAGTGTATTTTTTTGTTCTTAAACCACTCCATCAGTTTTATTTTTGTGAGCCTGCATGACATTTTTGCTTCTTGCCTTTCTAGTTAGGTTTTGGTGTTGTAGTTGCTTATGAGGGGATAGTTTATTTCAACCAGATTAAATCATCTGTTTGTGCATCTAATTCAAATTTGTCTCTGCCTTCATTCTGGTCAGCTAAGTGATTCTAATGAGCTGTTCTCCTCTTATTCTCACTCAAGCATGTCAGAGTGTTTTGCAAACATATCATGCCTTTTAATAGCCATTAAAGTTTTCTCAATTTTTTGAATTATGTGAGTCCTAGGAATTAAAAAAATTGTTTTAAATAACGTAGGACATCTGTGGTAGAAAACAAAATAACTTTGTTGTCTTAGATGCTACTCCTATATAAGAAGATACTTATTTTTCTGTGTGTTCTTTACTGTGAGCTGATCTCTGTAGTTCACATTTAACTGGCTTGTTCTGTGTTATTATTGATTTCTTACATTTTTTAATGAATAGTTGTACTATCTTGTAGGTAGATGTGAAGTTGCAGTCTTACTTTGAACTGGCTGTAAACTCCAAGGGGGCTGCAGGGGGTCTCAAATTTAGAGAAGGTTCTCAGACCATGGTGGGATATGCACAAAGGTTTTTTCCCCTCCTCATATATTTCTTCTCACTCTTAAGCAGAGTTTCACTTTGAGTCTCAGGTTTGATTTAACCTCAGAAACTCAGAGCACAACTGAGTGGATACCACTGAATTTCTTTGTAAATGGTTCTGTTATCACAACCAAGTTAGATCTGTTTGTGGAGTTGTTTGAGATGTATGGAATAAAGACGTTGGAAAAGGGAATATGCAAAAGATGGGGATGGAAAACACGGATACTGCTGTGTCTGTTGTGGAAATGGGTGTGCACTAGGAAGATAAGAAAGGTGAGATCTTGTTTTGGGTAGCCAGTGTTTTGTGGCAGTAAAATGATTTATTATATGATTGCATACCAGAGTGTGAACTTTGTATCAAGAGGACTGTTTCCCCCTATCCTATTGATGTCACTTGGGTATTTCAACTCAATAGCTAAAATCTGTCAATTTTAATTACAGATATGTGAGGCCAGTAGAACACCTCTGGACTATTTGTGGAACATCAAGTTGCTGCCTTTGTGGTGGTGAAGCCAGGAGGAAAAAAAAAAAAAAAAAAAGACACCTTTTGGTATTCGATCAGCTTAGGGAGAGGTAAGGGAGAGGTAGATCAGATTCATCCTTTTCTCTCCAACACCATCAAATAATTTGAAGGATTCATTAAAGCAGCTTAGAGGGATATTTTTGTCTGAGGATCCTGGCTTGCAAGGTTGAAGACCAGGCTAAGTTACTTCACTGGCTTAGCAACTTTTATTTCCTCAGCCAGAAAATTGAGCAAATTATTTTTACTCTTATTAGTATGCCTCCAAGAGCTCTTGATGAAAGGAGTGATTTGCAGGACTGAGTGGCCCATCTGCCTGGGGCTGAGCCTCCCTGGGATCCCTCAGGGCTTTCCCAGGGTGCAGGGAGGGGTGGGCAGGCAGATGTGGGGCTGGCAGACAGGCAGCCCTGGCAGCAGCTGGCAGTGCCCAGGCTGGGGGCAGCCAGGGGCTGGCAGAGGTGTGGGATGGGGTTGCAGGTAGTGTGCTTTGGCTGGCTGAAGTCCTGCACTTCCCAGCTGGCATGAACCTGCACACAGAGCTTGAGGAATCACCATGGGAGAGCATATAGGGCACAGCACTTCATTTGTCTGTGCCCAGTGAAAGTGCAGCATTGTCCTTGTGCTGAGGAGCAGGGCATAGCTCCTGAGCCTGCCTGTGGCCTGTGATTCCCTCATCATAGCCTCACTACCGTTTCCCCTTGCAAAATTTCTGAGATGATTTTTGGGATTTCAGAAACAAGTGCCACTAATTTATGGGTGGAAGAATCTGTCTTTCAAAGTTTGCAATTTGAATCAATCCTGTTGACAAGACTGAAAGACCTGAATGCTGGTCTTGCACTCCTCCACTTACCTTCCTGAGCTGGGAATGTCTCCTAGCATGGGCTGTGCTCCTGGTGCTAGCATGAGCACACCTGCAGCACACTTTTCCTTATGTGAGGAGCTGCTCACAAGACAAATTTTAAGAAAATGAGCAATTGGAAGCTAAAAGAGGAACTGAATGTGTTGTTAATTTAGCAGTGGTAAATACTGTGTTAGAATATAAATGAAGTTCATGCATGTGCCATGTGTAATTATGATGACCTACAAGACTCCAAGTTAGAGGCTGTGGGCTGCTTTTCCACTTCTCATGGCTGTATAGCAGGTAAATGAGGGATTTTTGTCAGAAGTAGCATCTTCAGATCTTGTCAGTTGAACTCATATCAAGGCTTTTGCCAATCACATACTTCTTTAAAGATTTATTGGGCTGGAAGAGGAATCAGCTAACAAGAGTCTGGTTAGCTCTCTGCATACTTTTTGTGTCTGAGGCAGGATGGGACTGCTCATTAAGCATTGTAGGCTTAGTACAGTGGGGCATTTTTCTTAAAGATTATGCTGCTTCTACACTCAAAATGACTACAAGATATTGAGGTGCATGTTGCAGTGTCCAGTTTGTGTGTTTTATGATCATAGGTCATCAATGTCACAATTGCATGAAGCATATAAAAGAGAAATATGAGCAAGTTTATATTTTTCTTTATGAAGGGGCTATTTTTAACACTAAAAATAATTAAATGGTACAACATCAGTCATGTCAGGATAATCTATCATTCTATATTGCTCGGTTTCATTCTCCACTATTTCTCTCCCTCTCTTTTAAAGTTACTTTTGGACTTGTGGCTTTTTGATGTGAATTTGTTGTGAAGTAATGTTGGTCAAAGTTTTCTTCTAAGAAGCAAAAACAGATTTTTTCTGCCATGTCACTTCTGTTAGCAGATGTTGCTCTGAGTTTTGCAGAGAAGACATTTGAGGCATTTTAAAAGGTCTGTTCTGTTAAATCTCAGTTACCATGGGCCTTTTGTTTGTTTGGCCCAAGATTATCATGAAGGTTCATAATTTGTAGAAATTGCTGCCAATTTTTAATTTGGGTTATTCTTTCTTTAGTAGAGAGAGATATTGAAGTAGGGGTAGCTCTTGATCTTGCTTTTCCTCCAGACAGTCAGATGTATTATGGTCTGTTGGGAGAGAGAGGTTGATTCATTAAATCATTTTATAATGATTTCTCTCTTGTTTTTCATGCCTAACAGCAAACAAATAATAAAAATTTCCTAGCTTCATGACTGTAATGTTTTTATAAATGTCTGTATCTATGTGTGTTGGAAAAGGATTCGTCTCTCGATGCTCAATTCTCTTCTTTGAAGATTCAGATTAATCCTAAAAGTGTTTACTCAGATGTGATGAATTATAAGTGGATGAAATTACATTGTTGTCAGATTGACTCATTGTCCTGCTGTGCTGCCTCAGCTGGGAGCATTGACTTTCATCTCTGCAGAGTTAGCTCCCTTGAAGACCTGGGTTCTACACAGATGACATATCTGCCCAGTTAGAGGTCTAGAGGGTTTTGGTAGCTGGACTTGGAGATGATAATCAAGGATAAGGAAAACAAAAAAATGGGGTGGGGAGGGTGGTCGAACATCTGGAAGGGAAGGAAGAACAATACCTACCTCTCTGACTTAGTCATGCCAAATGTCTTGCCTAAAAGGTGTGCAGGGTCTAAGCAAGATGAGGAGAGTGGGGGATGTTTTAGGGTATATCAGCTGGCAAACAGTTTGGAATCCCCTGGTGCCACGTAAAGCATCATCCCAGCAGCTGAAGCACGTGGCAGTGAAAGATTATCTGGTGTGGCTGTATGTCTCATGCAGTCACTGCACTTCAGTCTCTGACTCTTAATGAATTTTATATTTGATGGAGAGAATGTTGCTTGGTGCCTGGAAGAAGCTGTATCCTGATGTCTCCCATCATTCTGTGTAAAAGGGGAAAACTAATTGCTTCTCTGTAAAGATTTTTCTAGTTCTGTGGTTGCTAATAGGATTGTGATTATTAGAAGTTAAGTTTTATTTTGTAGCCTTCTAAACCACTTTAATCTTAGCAAGAAGAAACTGCAGATGTGAAGGAGTTTATATTGAAAGCCTCTAGGAGAAGAGTGTCTGTTTCTGAACATTTCTACATAATTCTGTGAGAGTTTTCACAGCAAAATGGAAAGTGTTCCTTGCTCAGCATTTTGCTAAATGCTGTTCATTCCCAATAGCTCAAATAACCTGAATACCATGAGGACTTCTTACTAACCTCTAACTATGTTAATGCCTTTCTTGCCACAGGGGTAGTTTCTCCCAGTAAAAAAACAAAAAATTGCACACTGCAGAATACACACGCACACCAAGAAACTGCTGCTGCAACCTCCCTGTGAAAATGAAGCATTATTTACAAGGCTTCCTTGCTTTGGGGAAGCTGGTTGCTTAGGAAAATCTGTTGTGATGGAAGTGTTTGATTCAGGTGCTTTGTTGTATCTTCAGGTAGGATCTGCAGAGTACATGTGACAAAAGTCAGTTTTTTTGTAAATGCTCTGATGCTTTGAGCTTTATGGAACTCTGGAAACAGTTTAAGTGGGCTGTGGGCATGGGGAGAGAATGGTCTTTCTCACAGACTGGCATTTCCAGCTCTGGTAACGTGAGGGTCAGTTGTATTTGGATACCATTTAGGGTTAGTCTGCCTTCAAAGTAAGAGTTTGGTGAGCCTGCCATTTCATAGTTACTGGGTTTAGATAAGATAGGAGAGATTTGTGTCTTTGAGTTCTGAAGAAATCAAAATAAGACTCTGAATCAAGTCCTAAAGCTGAAGATCTTGCTTTAAATTCCTAATGAGATTCTGAAGTGAGGTTGACTTGACAATAATACACATTTCAGGCTGGGCTGGGGGAGGAAGAGGGGTGTCTTATCTTCTCTTTGCAGGCAAGAGCTTGTTTTTATCTGACCTGAGGACTTTTAACAGAGATTAAGGAAAACAACATGTGTGTTTCAATGAGCTTGAGCACATCCCCTAGGTAAGAAGTGCTCAGGAAGTTAATCATGGGGCCCAGTGTAATGCCATGGTGGTTCTGCTGTGTGGAATCAATCTTGTAAATCCACAGCCCAGTCTCAGAAGAGACCTTCCTGATTGTGGTTGTTTAGTGTTTGCACAGAATAGGCCAAAGAATTTCCTACCCATACTTACATTTATATATGTTAAGGCACAGAGGTTGTTATATTGTTTTACATTTCTGAATTTAAGCTTTCCCCTTGCAACTTAATATAATTCAAATGAATATAAATGCATCCTATAGAATGATTTCATTGTTGGGGAGAAAGGTGCTTGCATGCCTTTGTGGCACCTGGAAGAGTGGTAAGACAGGGCTTGTGGGTTAGCACATCTTAACCACTGCTTTCTAGCCCTGCTAAATGCCTGCTGAAAATAATGCTTATATTGCATTTTGTACCTCTGAAAGTGAAAGGTATCTCTGCCTGTGGCAGGGGGGTTGGAACCAGATGGTCTCTAAGGTCTCTTCCAACCCAAATAATTTTGTGTTTCTGTGTGTGAAGATTGTTAAGTGAGAAGTTTTACAGTGCTGCTGGGAGGAGTGAGCTGTCACTCATTCTGTCAGCTTTGGAACTTGATGACAAACATTGGCAGAGCTCTTGTTTTGCTACAGAAACAGCTGCTGTACTTGGGCTTTGCCTTGTGGCCACCCTTTGGTCTGCTATGAAAGGAACCTGCCTCAGCTCTCCAAGGTGCTGTAGCTTTTTCCTCTGGTCATTTCTGACGTGGTTACAGTTGTCAATGGAGAAATTGCTGGCAGATTGAAAATGTGTGGGTAATGTCAAATGAGCTGTTGTTGCAAAACACACACAAAAGATCCTGCTGATGTGGTTGTACTAGTTTACATTTAGTCTTGATGCCTAAAAGTTATTACTTTTTTTAAAATTTTAATGGTAACAAGGCAGCCAAAGAATCAACAGATTGCTGCCCTTTCAAGCAACAACAGTTAAGACTAAGCTTATGTCACAAAAGACTGTCTGGGCTTTGTCATCTCTGAAGACAGCCAGGAGTTGTCTAAAGGCAGGAAAAAGTTGCACTTACAGCCATGTTCCAGTTCCACAGAGATCTCTGCAAACTGTGTTTAGCTTGAGAGGGTGTAATAACCATATTTATCTCTCCAATAGCACTAAGAATGATAGTACTGTGTGTTTCAGTGCCTAAAAGATGGAGTGTTTTCTCCATTAGCTTCCTTGTTGGCAGGGCATGTGGTGTCTATGGCACAGCAAGGCTGCAAAGGCTTCATGGTGATTGATCAGAACCTGCCAAGGCTGTGCAGAACTGGGGTAACAGAGTGAGCTCAGTGTACAATGGCACTGGCCAGGTGGGAAGAAAGCTGTTTTCTTACATGTATGAGTTAATTATAATTTGGGCAGTGGAAAGATTTCCTGGAGCTGAACACTAGTCAAATTAGTGCAAATCCGTAGCATGTTTTGTCTGACCATATCTTGTTTCACCTCGTGCTGAAGATGTAGTAGAAAAGAGATTGTGCTTTACATCTTTCATGTGCAGTTGTTACACAACTCTTTTGTTTGTTTCTTTTCCCCTCTGCTCTCCTGTGTCCCACATCTCATTCTCCAAACTGCCAGCTACATCTATTGCTTGTATTCATCTGAAGTGGGAGGATTTCAAAGTACAGAAGCTTTGCCAAAGTTTTTTTGTGGCTTTTATTCAGGCTCACTTCTTCTATTTCTGTGGTTTACTTGGGGCTACATAGTCATCTGCATGGAGATGATGATCAGAGTGGAAAATACGGGCATTTCGTAACTGGCCTAGCAATTACTTCTCACGCTGTAGAAAAACCAGAAACATAAAAGCCCTGCTTATGCTCAAAATATCTGGATGTCAGAACTCTTTTGAAGAAGCTCCTTATTATATCCTTTCTGTAGTGAACTGATAGCAAGTGGGCTTATTCTCTTGCACAACACTTCTCAAAAAAAAAAAGGCGCTGTGTTAGTCTACTCATCTTTTTTTTTTTGTTTTTCCATTGCTCATCTTTTGTACTTCTCTAGTGAAATAGTTTTCTCCTTCCCCAGTTACTACTATTTTATATACAGGCTGAGTGGCTAGCTGTATTTAAAGGCATTTGTGAAGTGCCTCTGGCAGACGATTTGAGGCATCTCTGTTCTTGCATCTCTGCTAATTAAAGTCAAAAGAGAGACCATGCTTGCATTTCTGACTTTCTCTGTTTGGTTGTTGTTTATGGGGTAAGGTGGGAAATGGGGCTGTTGAAGAACTCTGGAATTCCAGAGTCCTCCCAAAGCTCTGTAATGGCACAGGATATTTTCATCCCTCCTTTCCCTGCCTTACTCTTTTCTCTTTGCATTGCAGGGCTGCTTCAGTTCCTTCATCATGCGGCGCGTGTCACAGCCCGACACGGTGTGGGACTGCTAGTCCAGGGCTGACTCTGGTTTTGGCTGAGTCCTTGGGCTGGAGGACTCATGGGCATTGCTGAGAGTGACCCTTGGAGAGAGGAGCCTTTCTGATGGTGCTGCTCTGCTGCTGCTGACCCTATGAAAGGAGGGCTCACCGTAGCCGTGTCCTTTGCGCTCCAGCTCCACAGGATGGGCTCGTTCAGGCGGCCCCGGCCTCGCTTCATGAGCTCCCCTGTGCTCAGTGACCTGCCTCGCTTCCAGGCAGCCCGGCAGGCCCTGCAGCTCAGCTCCAACTCTGCCTGGAACAGGTGAGCAGGAACCACCTGGCCGAGCTCCTGCCCTGCAGCAGCTCCTCACTGAGGGTCATGTGTGTCCTACCTTGTGCTTCACACCGTTTATGACTAAGCTCATCTGTTCATAAGCATGCACGAATTTTTGGCGTGTCCGGGCTTTGCTGGCATTGAAAGCATCTGTGGAATTGTGCTCACTGGTGCTCACTTGGTTTTGGCCAATGTTGTTCAGCCATACTGTCTTGAAGTAAAGCAGAATTGCCTTTTTTTAACAGTTCCATCTTTTAAATACCATTTAGGAAAACACATTCCTAGTACTGTAATAAATGCCAGTTTATTAATTCACAAAGGCATGTATTTGCATATTATTAAGCTTTTATCACAGTCAGGTTCCTCTGACAACTACTGAGCTTGTGGCTTAAACCAGCATTTCCTATTGATAGCTAAATCCTGTCTGCTGTGCATGTCATGCAGCAATGGCACTGGAAGAACAATGTGAAAGGTGAAGAGTGAGATGTCCTATGTCTTGATCTGATGTAATGGTTTGCTGCTTCCAGAAGTAGGTATTCCCATCTTCCCTTCTGCCACCTGGCACCAGCTCTGTGCTCTGCAGACCATTCTTGCTGACCTATCTCAGTTTACTAATGTCCCACAAAAGCAACCTGGCAAAAACATTGCATTTTGTGCCATGCTAGTGAGCTGAGGTCTGGGAAGCATGCAGATGCCATAATTGCCCAGAGAAGGGAATGTCTGTTAAGGGAATGACACATGCCCTTGTTAGCCATGGCAAGCTTTAGACCTGCTAAATCTTCTTGTCTGCTGTCACTTTATGACTTCCTCTGTGCTGGTGAGAGAGTTAGAAAATACTCCAGTAGCATCTTACAAGCATTAGCAGGGCTTAAACTCTGATCTGATGAGGTGATTCTTGCTGCAGAACATCTTCCAGCACAGCCAGGGTCTTGCCAGATGCTGCAAAATGGGTGGTTCCTGGTAGGATCACTGGATAATGCAATGTGATGTGTTTGGCAGATATTATCAAAAATCTGTCTCCTCATAGCAAGGATCCTGCAAAGGTCTCCCAAACAGTTGTGTTCAAGAGATACTTGGAATGAGCAGTGTCCCTGTGACAGCTTTCCCCTGCTTACCCTAGGCAGAACTTGGAGTTGGTTTTGCTCTGTCTCCCAGGGGAGATGTAGGTAATTAAGAGTAACAATTTCAAGGTGAGGAGTGGAAGTATTTGAGGGTAATCAACTTCACCTGGTTGTAATCTCTGCTTTTGGTGCCTTGCTCACACTGTGCTGTGTGGTAAATCACACTGTTGCTCATGGATGTTGTCCTGTCTCATTTCTTTTTTTGGCAGCGTACAAACAGCAGTGATAAATGTGTTCAAAGGGGGAGGCTTGCAGAGCAATGAACTTTACACCCTCAATGAAAATATCAGGTAGGCTGCTGAAATGCATAAAGGGATTTTTGTTGCTGCTTGTTTGGTGTTTGCTGGGGTCTGTTGCCTTCAGAACCAGTTTGAAGATATTGGTGGGAGGAGAAGGGAAGAAAGCAAACTTAAGCACAGCTTTGGGGTTTCTGGCTAACTTAATTCTTTCTTGCTATTGAGTGAATGAATGGCATGGGGTATTTGGATAATTTTTCTCCAGCTTGTGTGGATATGTAGTTTTGATAAAGACAGGTTGTGTGTTGACTTGGATTATAAGGCTTTTGTTCCTTCCTAGGAGCTATGCCTCTTTTGGATATGTTTGATACATAATCATATTGGCATCTCTTTTCTGAAATCAAACTTCTCAGAAATGTGGAGCGTTTAAAGCAAACCACAAAGCTTAATTTAAAAGCTTAATATTCACATGATAATTGCAGAGCAAAACCTGAAAATATGAACTGTAAAGATTAAAAAGAAACTAAAAGCCTAGCTATCTCTTTTTGTCACTGATACTAGTGATGGTTAAAAATACAATTTTCTTTTAAAAGCAAGTTTCATGATTATCTGTGGTTTCATTCTGATTAGTTGGAAAGTTTGATTAGCAATAGATAGGACTGTAGAGTAGATAAAGAACTATTTGTTCTTGCCTTGGTTCCAAGTGCTTCTCAGAGGAGTATTGTCAGGGCTCGTGGATGTAGGTTCCTGCTTCTCTTTTTACCACTGTATCTTTATTAGTTTGTCAAGAGTGCTCTCATACTGTGCTCTCATACTTCTTCTTTTATATGCCCTCTCCTCATTCCTATTGCATTATTTTGAGCTCCAAAAGATTCAAATGGCAATTTGAGCTAAGTATGTACTAAAGGGTAGTCTAAACTACCCCTTTCCCCACTTTCAAAATAAAGGCAGCTATCAGGGCAGGGCACTCTATCCAATTTGGTCTAGTCCCAAACCCAAAAGGTTTTAATATAATTCCTTTTGAGAGTTGAGCAAGGGCAGCATCTTTTGCTTCAATGATATTTTAGTGTGTTCAGGTCAGAAGCCTTCAAGTTAGGTTTAAGTACTTGGAGCAGTCTAAATTCTCCATGGGATGAGTATTTGTGGATATGAAAATAAAAACACATGTCATAAAGCTTGGGAAATACCTAAAGCCCCAGCCTGTTAGCAGACTTGAGGAGTGGCTTTGGGCTTTGTGACTCTCCTGTTGCCTGTGGCAGTGGCTGCATCCTGCATTTGCCCTGAAGTGCAAGCAGGTGCTCCTTCCCACCCTCCCAGGAGGCAGCACACGGGGCAGGACTGCTGTGGGGTCTGGGCTTGGCCCCAGGGGCTGACCATGCTCTCTTCATGCTGGCTGCTGAAGTGAATGCAGACTGTCGAAAACCAGGCTAAGAGCAGGAAATTCCTTATGAGCTGTGTATGCTTTGAAAGCAGTGCTGATGGTGGGAGGGGAAATGCCCTTTTGCACACACATGTACTGCCAGCCTGTATTGAAAGCACTCACCTTGAATTACATGATTAATGTTCCTGCAGGTGCCCTGAGCACTGGTTACTTCTCCAAATGTCACTCTTTAAATAGACCATTCCACGTCCCAGTAGCTCATTAATGCCCATCTAAGGAGTAAAGGACAGGCCTCTGCATGTGTGTGTGTGAGCACCTGCAGCCTCACACCTGTGGTTCTTGAAGGAGCTCCCAGCATGGAGTGAGCTCTGTGCACAAGGTGGATCTCCAGCCTGGCGCTGGAGAAAAGCCAGAGCCCTGAGACTGACAGCTCTTGTGTGCCATGAAGCTGAGCTGGTGAATTTTCCTTGCCCTTGCTCATAGTTCTCCACTCAGCTCCTGGATTGTAGTGTGCAAATGCAGTAAGGGGCTCCCAGGTTCTGCACAATGCTTTGTCATTTGGCAGAGGGAAACACAGGACAGTTTTAAAGGAGGGTGGTAATGACAGGACCAGGACATGAGCAGGTGGTAACATTTTGTTCTGGATTGCTGCCACCAAGTTTTTATCTTGCTGTGATTTGATACCATCTCGCTGGCTAATTGTTTTTTTAACTGCTCTGAAAGTCAGTTATCACAGCAAGAGGAAATGTAAGAAATGCCTTCTATAAATGGAATTTCTGTAAGTGAGAGGTGGCCAGGCCATGCTTAGGATGAGACCCCTCCCTTGATTTTTTTTTTTTGGTGCAAGCCTCTGGTTGCAGATCTTACCTGCATGAAGCCAAATCCTGCTGGGATTTGTCAGCTGGTGGAGAGCCTGCTGGATTTGGCTGAAGCCAATGGAAAAGCTTCTGACAAAGGGGCCCCCAAAGACTTACCTGATTTATTGATCTCCTAGACATGTGCTTTGATTTGGGTGGGTGAATATAAGCACTCAGAGAGAGAAAGAGTAAAGGCATATTGGCATGCAAATAAATGTAAAATGGTTAGAGAGGAAGGCTGTCAAATTTAACTTTGAGCAGAGATGAGGTAAAGTGGTGAAGTTTGTTGGTAAAAACCTAGCCTAAGAACTGGATGGTTGCTGATTCAAATGCTGTGTTCAAGCACTCTTGACTATACTTCACATTGGTAAAAAGCAAAACTCGTAGAATAGAAAAAAAATGTAGACTTTGGCATTGGAAAGTATTGGGCAACCTTTAAATTTTAGGCAGAATTTACTGCTACAGAATTTATTCTCAATCACTGAAAGCACTGAACTTCCTAAGATGTTTTGTTGATGCTGCCTCTGATGTAAAACAATCCTGATTTTTATGTATTTTTAAAAAAAATACAAATATGTATTAGAATTTAAAGCTTTTATCACAGCCTGATTTTAAAGCCAAGTATTTTAATCAGAAATAATTCTTTAGAGTGGCTTTTGCATGTATGTATTTAAAACACCTTTTGTTAAATGTCTAGAATTTCTTCCTTGGAAAATGTGCCTTCTTTTTTATTGTTTGAAGTGTGGTAGTTAAAATGTGGCTGCAGCTTCTGCTTCATTTCTCCTCTTCTTATCCTCACCTTCTACTTCCAAGAGAAAAGGGAGTGCACCATTAGGGAGATACACTATCTTCAGTGACATGAAAGGCATCTTTGTTTGAACAAAAAACCAGAAAAAATTATGGGTTTCAATCTAAATAACTCCAAGTTTTCTCTCCAGATTTCTGTTCATTCAGAGGGGTAATTTGTTTTTTGCTTGTTTTGGATGTATGGTTTATAATTAGAAGACTTTAAAAAAAGTGTTTAATTCCTTTATAATTTGAGAATAGCCTTTGTAAAATATATACATAACTGTAAGAGAAATGTAAGTGTGGCCAAAAGGACCCTTCCCATACATTCCTGTATCTTTGGTATGGGTGGTGTAGCTGTAAGAAATGATCAGCAGTGGCTGCTACTTCATGGCTCCATTCCTTCTGTCTGCAGACGGCTGCTGAAGAGTGAACTCGGATCCTTCATCACAGATTACTTTCAGGTATTGCATGACTTGCTTGCTTTATTTTGAGGTTTGCTCCCTTCAGCTTTTTAGCCTGTAACAAAATTACACTTTACATGCATGTAGCCTACAAGTTTTATTTTTGTTTTCGCTGAGGAAGATGATGGAGGTACTGGACTTTTTAAATGGGGGCCATATAGCCCTTTCAGTAACTATCTTTATTGATGTGAGTGCAGAATTAAGGATAATCTTCCTTTGCACTTAAGAAAGGCTGCTAGTAGCCTGCCAAGATCAACAAGGAATTCACTTGAAGTTTTTAAAGAAGATGGGATGCCTTTTCTTGAGTGTAGAGAATTCCAAAGTAGGTTTTCTGCAACAGGGGCCAGCAAAGGGAGAGAGGAGAGATAATGAAAACTGCCTGGAGGCAGGATAGGGCAAAGAGGAGGAAGTTCCTGTCAGCAGGAAATCAACCTGGATGCTGTTGCCTTCTAGTCCCACAAATACAAATGCAGCTTCTGAAAAAGGAAAATGTGGAAGATGATGGAAGACTTGCACAATCACAAATGTGAATGTGTTGCTACCTTTTATTGGTACTGGCCAGATAGACAGAGGTTCGCATGTAACCACATGAAAGCCTGCTGGATGATTTTTAGAAGGCACTGATGGCTTTCAGTGTTTTAATTTGTTCAGTGTAGTGTTGATTAAAAAAAACAAAAAGAAGGCTGCTGGAAACAAGAGGGTTTTCTTCCCTTTGAGTAAGTGAGAGAGGAAAGTTCTGTACTTTCTGAAGTGGCTGATGCCGCTGTGTGCGTGCTAGCAGCTTAAAAGAGGAAAAAAAAAGAAGACCAGTGTTGTTTCCTATCAGATTACGTGGTTTATTAGATTACATGACTTAAAAAAATCCCCCTGCTGTGCTATCAAGTGAGAAGAAAACTCCTGCCCCAGGGGTAGTTATGTTTCACTTCCTCAGCCCCTCTCTGCACAAGTTGTTTACTGCAGAGGCAGCTGCTGGCGCATGGCAGGATGTTTCCTAGTCCCTGAGTGGGGTGGCAGCCACCAGCACTCGTTTAATTTCTGGGGGATTTTTGCTCAGTGTCAGAAGGAGTAACTTGGCATCTGTCAGACATGGCCTGAGGAAAAACTCTTGGTGCAGGCAAGTCGTGAGACAAACTGTGAGATAAAGGCTATTGTTGGAAATGAGATTTTTCCCTCTGTGAGCTAAGATGCAGACTTACTTCTGATTCTAGACTAACAGCATATGGCCATGATAAAAGTTACCACTCCCTCCTGAATGTCTTTCCTCAAAATCCTTGGGCAATGGAGTGGGGAAAGACTGTTCATGTGCTAAAGAAGGGCTGACAACATTATTTCATTTGTCTGTGGGTTCTGTTTCACTGCTGATGTTGGCTGATTTATGGCAGTACTGCTGCCATCAAGATGAGCAGAGTTGTATCAAGCTGCTGATTTGGCTGAAAAATAACCTTGAAAGAAAAAAAACTGAAGTTTCCAACTACTTCCTTTGACGTGTTTTGGTCATCACCTCTGACATGGGGGAGGTGCTGGGAGTGGGTCACCAGGATGCAGAGTGGAGTGGAAGTGCATCTTTTGGCAGTGACTTCCTCTGACATCTGTTAAAGCCCACTGAAAGCTGTCCCAACAACCAAGTTTTCTATCCTCTTGCATTGAAATGGCCCCTGAAGAGTATGCTCTCTGTGTAGCCAGGCAGTTTTAAATATCCTAGCAGCAATTGGAGCAACTAACTGGATAATGTAATATTTAGATGTGATAAACTGACTTAAATGCTTTCCATTTCTTATGCCATGGCACATATAAGTGGAGCCACTAAGAGGAACTTTTAAATCACATTTGTTTTAAGAGTTTGGGATTTTACATTATGTAAATTTTATACACTCACCCATGCACATTTTTTATAACCACTGAATAATCAGGACTAAAATGGAACAGAGCTTTTATAGTGAGACAAAGCTACCTTTGTGATCAACTTGACTTGATTACTCACAATCCTTTTCATCAGCACTGATGCAAATTAACAGTATTTAGCTCCTGAAATTGCTAAAGGAATGTTTAGGAAATGGTTTATGCAGGAGTTTATGCAGTCTTTTTCTGCTACCAAGCCATCATCATACCAGACTTAATGAGTCTGTTTTGTCTTTGAAAGAGAAATATAATTCCTGTAAGGGCTGCAGTGCAAACTCAGATGTTTCATTCTGGAGGAAAGTTGTGTTTATAAATCTGCTGCTTTAGCAATCCTACTGTATATACAACCCCTCTCCTTGGATTGAAGCCTGAGTGTAAATGCCAGATAGCTGGGACTTGTATTTACTGCAGATCTGCCTTAAAGCAGTGCTTCATGCTCCAGGTTTTTGGTACTGACTTTGCCCATGAACTGATTTGAGAATTTCCTGAGAAGGGGCACTTTGTACCTACCTCTCTGCTCAGGAACCCAGCAGGACACCGTTTGCTCTCACTGCTGGGTTAGTTTGCTGATGGTCAGCTGAACTGCAATAGGTGGAAATCCTATGACCATGGAAGGTAAGAGGCTGGGATTTGGAGGAACAGGGTGTGCTGGCAGTTGGGACTTCTCTGGTGCAGCTGTGTGGTGTTTCAGATGACCTCCCTTCATTTTCCTACTGTCTGACCCCCATGTTGGTGGAAAAGAATTTTAAATATAAAACTAGCAAATGTTGATCTGCCTGATTCTGCAAACAGCCTGAAACAAAACCTTTGGAAGGGGTGAACTGTGTCTTTTCACTCTGTGTGGACTTGTTAATCTTGAAACTCATGGGGGGCAAAAGGGAAATGCATTTATGTATATTAACTCCAAACTGTCTCCTCCCAAGGCAGAGAGACCTGATCCCTCCCCAGGCCCTGTAACCTCTCCCAGAACCCATAGGCTGCAAATGCAGAAAGTCAAATGTCCAGAGCTGATGCCCGATGTCCGCTCCCCGCACTGGCAGAGCTGGTAGGTGAGGAATGGCAAGTGGGCTGTGTTTCCTCATCTCATCCACTGAGATCTTTGATGTCTTAAAACCAGAGGCAAGCTGTTACATAATTTCCAGCCTGCTGCAGTGGAGAGCTGCTGGAGGTGTTAAGTCCTGACTCAGAGTTAGACCGAGCTTCTGTTTGTCCGCGGAGCTGCAGGAGCTGAAGCATGCAGGAGCACTCAATTGCTGAGCTGTCAAAGCAAAGTCTAAGCACCAAGGTGATAATAAATAGCTCAAAAGTGAACGGTGTCAGCAGTGGGGCAAGCCTGGATGCAAACCAAGACTGATTTTATCTTCTGCCTTTAGAGCAGTGAGAGGTGGTGCTGGTGAACCTTCCTGTGGTCAGTCCCTCTCGCTGTAGCTCCCCAGCTGTGCAAGGTGGCTGCAGGGATGGGGCAAACCTGCACTCCTGCCTCTCTTGTGGCACATAAAGCTTCTGTTTAGGTCCCCTCTGGTGTTTTCCTGAACTCCAGCCTGGAGAGATGACCCCAGCATCTCTCATGATGCTTGCTCTCTCCTTTGAAAGGCTGCTTTGTAAAGCCTAGCTAACAGCTGGAAAGCCATGTGGCTGCTTAGCCAGAGAGAAAAATACAGGGTGTGTGATGCATCCTTCCTTGATGCCAGATTTGTGTCTACCTGTTTCACAGCAAGGCAAGGAAATCATTGTGTAGGCTCTTGGAGTGATGGTTACTGCTGGATACAGGCAGCAGTAGCTTTTCTCTGGCCAAGCGCTGCCTTGTGCCTGCTGCACAGGGAACAGAATTCACACTTGTGTGATTTGCAGAGCTCGGCTGTGTGTCTGCAACACTCTTGTGGGTCAAGCTGGTCTTTATTATTGCATTTGTCTCTCTGTTGGCTGGGAACCTCTGTTCATGCAGGTCTGCTAATTATTCCTGCTTCATGTGGTACTTCCTAGAGCAGCTTCCATGGAGCAGCTCCAGAGACTCCACAGCAACTGCCCAGGTTCCTTATCATGGAGGGGGTCCCCCGGCAGCTCAGCGCTGCTGTCGAGCAGAAGACCTGGTCCTGGGGGCACCTCCTTTCATGGACCCACAGATGTGTGTGAGTCCTTCCAAGGCGAGGCTGGCTGCTCCCACTCAAGGTGTGCCAGGGGCTGGCTGAGCAGGATCCCACCTGGAGCAGTGACTAACCAGGGCAAACCAGGGGCCCTGGCTGTGGGATTTTCCCAGGGCTGCTGCCTGCCTGGTTGTGGTCTGGGTCAGAGCACTGCTGCCTACTTGGTCTGCTCTCCTTCTTACTCTCCCTGCCCCACTTCCATCTCTTTGAGTGGGCTTTCTCTTTATCTGTTGTGAACAAACCCAGCTCGAGGAAGAGTCATTTTAGGATGTGATTTCATATTTATCTTGTAGTTCCTCCTCTATGTAGGATTGAAGTGATCTCTCTGCTTCTGTCGGTATTTCCCCTCTTGTTAGAGAAAAAAGGATGGGGGTGGGAGGGTGCTCTGGGTATGAGATGCTGCAGCTCACACAAATTTGTGTTTTTTAAGACTGCCAAGAATTAGATAGGTGTTTGTGTGCAGCTGGCAATAACTTTGTAGAAAATACTTGCCAAGTAAGTTTGGATGATGCTTTTTTCTCAAATTAACATCAGATTATGCACAAAGCAGTGGCTATGTGCCTGTAGAGCCTGTAAAAATGTGATTTAGCAATAGAACACGAAGCCTTAGCTGCCTATAAAAGGAGGCTGCACTTAAGAAACATTGTAGTGGTCTGTAGAAAATTTGATTTTTTTTTTTTTTTATCCATCAAAATAAGGCCAATTATTTTGAGTATGTTCTGGATCAGTTTACTTCTGTTTCAAGCTTATGGTGTTTGATGAACTAATATTAATTTGTTTATTTGAAGGTGGCTTTTAAAAGGCATTCCTGGCCGTGTTTGGTTTGGAGACATGAAGGGAGAGCAGAATTTATCCATAATTAAATGGGTGTTTGTGTAAACATTTTCCCTCCATGATAATGACTTACTTGTTATTAGCAGGAGAATTCTTTTACCTTGCTGTACTGCAGACATGGCTTTCAGACAAGATGAGAAGTTACCTGTGATGGCTTGAGCCTCCTTGGTGTTTTCTGTGGTGTTCCTGCCAAAGCTGTTTACCTGTTTTTCACCCATGTGCTTGCACGTAGCACTCAGAGCAGAGCAAGCTGTGCTGGTGGCACTGCTGTCACCCCAAAATCCTTCCTGTTGGCTGTGTCTGGGGGCTGGCACCACACCCATGCTGCTGGCTGGATGCTGCTGGCAGGCAGCATCTGGTTTGCCCCTGGCACAGTCCCGTGGGCACTGTTCTGCACGGGAGGGACCCCATTGGGAATGCCCAGCTCCTCAGGGGGAGGGAGAAGGTGCTGGGTAATGCAGGCACTGCTGGTTTGAGAGAGAGGAGTCCCAAATGTTGTGCCTGGGACAGCTCTCACCTTCTGGAAAGATGGTGGGACTGGAATTACTCCATTGGGCATGAGTGGAGAAACTTGCCTCAATTTCTCTAACAGGGAAGGGAAAGAGAAAAATACCTGTGCCAGAGAAAAGGAAGGAATTATCAGGAAAGTGTGTGTTTTATAAGATGGTGTCTGACTGCCTTCCATTTTTTTTTTTATTCCCCGTGATTTGAGCATGACTTACTTTAAAGAGTAGCAAACACAGACACGTTGTGGGAGGATATTTACTGATGAACAAATGTTAAATTTTTTTTTTTGCTTTGAATCCTGTCTTAAAAAACTTAGGGCATTTGAAAATTTACTTAAGAGCTTTCTCTTAGCTGCCCTTCTTAATGGTGTATCTGAGTCAGCTATATTGGTTTTCTGCACTGAGAAAAGGGGTCAGCCTGTGAGATTTCACAAGGTCACACTTATCTGCTGCAAAACATCTCTCTCCAGATTTCTCAACTGCATGTATGTGTGCTGGAGTGGGGACTTTGTTTCTCTGCACAGCAAAGCAAAGAGGAAAGGCAGGTTTGCACCCCCCACTATAAGCATACAGCATCCCATGGTGTCCCAGCAGCAGAGTGAGGAAAACTCCCTGGGGAACCAGGAAAGGCTCGTTGGGGGAAGGAAGGGAATTGCTGCTCCCCCAAGCTCCCAGTTCAGCTGAAACTGCAAAGAGGTGGAAGGTGGTGGCTGAACTTTTTCAAATAAATGTACCTTTCAAACTTACTTGGTGTGAGTCTATCTGGCCTTGCTTTAAATAGACGATTTATTTTTCCTCTTAGCTCTGTGCTTCTGGCAAGCAGGGATGCAGCAGCAAAATGAGGCTTGTAATCTAGACAAGGTCTAATCCAGACCTCCACTGCAGCTGCACTGAGTAGCTTGTATTGATTTGTCAGCAGACCTGTAGGGTTTATTAAAGACAATGTACCTGTCTGGCTTGCTCTGAGGAATTAATGTTTGGTTGAATCAATTCCTAAGCCTGTGGCTTCTTGCAGGGAAGATGGGGAAGTAACACTTCCAAATATTTTTAGGATGGGGAGAAGGGAAATGAACTATGGTTGATTTTATTTATTTTTTAAAAGTCTCTTCCACAGGAAAAGGGAAAATCTGAGAGGATAAGTAAAAAGTCTGCAGTAACTACAGTAACTATATGGACCTAATCTCTTTAAGGAAAACCTTTAGAGTGAGATTATGCAATCTCTTTAGTGCATGGAATTGCTATAACACATTCCTAGGAGCATTATAAATTTGTTACCACAGAGTAATGATTAATATATCTATTCTGCAATAGATACAGCTGTGCTGCCCATTAGCATGTACAAATGTGTTCTCTGGTTTCTGACATAGCTGCAAAAGGAAAAAAAAAATCCCTGGAAGTAAAAAATATCAATAATACTAACTTCTAAGCAAAGCATCTGGAAAATTGTATCCAAAGTGGGAAATATATGTAAAATGAAATATATCTATGGCAGATAGAGAAGAAATTCCTGTTTTTTGAGAGAAACACAACAAAATAAGCATCACACACATATATGTATGTATATATATATATATATATATGTACCTTTTTATTACTAAATGGTTTAAAATAGTACAGTTTTAAAGACCATCTGTAAATTTTCCCTGCAGTATATGAGAAATAATTGCCTTGAGCTACAGGTTGAATAATAAAGAAATTAAGAACTTGTATTAATAAACTGAAAGCATTTGAAAGGATTAAAGTGCCATATCACTCCAACATTATCTACTGTTCAAGAAGAAAAATATTTATAGTGTAAGTGGGTTTCACTTTTTTCCCCTTATGGTTTTCTTCATTACAGATTTCTTTCTCCCTCCTTTTTCACACTGTTGGTTTTTCCTGGAAAGTTTTTTTTGTTGTTGTCCAGAGCATGGTATGTGTAGTCATTTAGTTCTGTTGAACAAATCTAAAATTTGAGTGGACATCCCAACAATTTAATATTTCCCTCCAAAGTTGCTGCTAGAGGATCTTCATAAAGCACTCACTTTCTACTTGTTGCTGATATTGGGAAATTAAGGTTTTTTTCATTGTGTGAACATATTTATCCAGCTTGCTAATTCCTGTTGTTGTTGCCCAGGTGAAAAATCTCTCCCAGCCTGAGAATGTCACAGAGCAATGCTTCCTCCTTTTTATACCCAGCTTTGTGTCAGGTTCTTGCTGAAGGGAGGATGCAGAGGTGTGCTGCTGTCCTGGCTTGGGGTGCTCCCACAGTTCCTGTGTCTGTGTCAGGGCTGAGCAGGCTGGTGTGTGGTTCCAGGGGGCAGGTTTGGGATCCAGGGCAGGATGCACTATGGCAGCTCATCAGGAGGCTGGTGGTGTCCAGACAGTGGGAAAACAGCACTGTCCACTGGGAGTGGAAAGAGATGTGCCTTTGCTCCTTGGCTGATGGGAGGGTCTAAAGTGCAGCCTTGACCTGGTTCCCCATGAAGAACAAAAACTGTGTGATGAGCAGTGGGAGAGTAATCTCTGGCTGTGGTGGGCTACCCTGATACTGAATCTTTGCAGAGAGGCAGAAGGCCTTATTCTCTATCAGTGTGATCTCTGTACCTTTTTTAGGATGCAGAAATAGTGTGTAGTGATTGCAGTGTCTTTCTCTGGGGTTCTCAAAACTTTTCAGAATAACTGATTCACTTAGTTCTGTCAGGAGAACAGAAAGATGGGTGTTTTTGCACCATTCTTGCCTTTGGGGAGGTGGGAACTAAAAGCTTTTCAGATATTTGGATGTCCTGAACTCCAAATTGGCATGTTGATATCTTGATCTGTCTGGTCCATGAGAATTAAGTTTATCTAGAAAGACCAGGTCCTTCCAGTTCTTCTGCAGCTTGACACTGCATACTGAGATGATCCAGCTTCTCAAGACAAAAAGCATGGCCTTATGGAAAGACAATAGGTAGGAATAGAGAAGTAGACATTAGGGAGCTGAACTTGGCCTACTGTGCAGTTAGACAAGCAATGAGCAAGTGCAAAAAGAAGAGAGTGGGACATGTTCATAGCATTTGACTCTTTGATTGTCTCCATAATATAATTGAGTCATAGCATATGTGGGTGCACCATTATGGTTAGAACCATTTTATTTTCTTGACTCCTTCCTTGTGACCCTTCCCACTTCTTGGAGATGTTTCAGCTGCTGTGTCTGTTGCATTCTCATGTCTAGCTGAACAAGAGGGGGTTAAAGAATGTCTAGCACTCACACTGAGACCAGTGCTGGAAGAAGGTACTACAACATGACTAATCTTAAGATAGATGCATGCAAAGTGGATAGCATCTGGCAAAAATGCATTCCTCATATTCATTATAAGTAAATAAAAGGCAAATGCATGTCTCTCTTCTCTTGGCAGAACCAGCTCCTTGCGAAAGGCTTGCTGTTTCTGGAGGAGAAGGTCAAGCTGTGTGAAGGTAAGCATAGTAGGAAACCTATTTTGGAAGGGAGTTATGCTTTGATGTTTGGCCAGACGAGATGATTTGCATGTCTGGAAAGCATACAGCCCTTTCTGGTGCTGTCCTGGGGTGTCACACAACCCCTTGGGAGCCCTTGTGAGGCTGAAGAGAGGGTGGGATGTTTGAAAAGCCACAGAGCCATGGTGCTCCCACCAGCCTAAACTGTATCACAAGGGCAGGAACATGGGTCTTGTGTGGCAGCTGAACCTGGGCTTATCATAGCAGTTCTGGTCTGGACATGGATCCTGTTGCAAAACTGCTTGGAACTGCTTTCTGCCTTTCATTTCTCAGTGTGATTTGCAGCTTGATGTAAGCACAATTTTGCTTTCTCTGTTATGCTTTTGAGAGCTGAACTATCAAGCTTTGTATAAATTAAAAGAACAGTCTTTTGGGTGAGAATGAAATCCTTCAGGAAGGAAGCTGATCACACCTGGAGCTGTGTTCAGAGCACTGCTGCAGAGCCTGTGGGCCAGGGCAGGTGTGGTGTGGCCACTGAGTGCTGCACGTGTGGGGAGCTGGTCATGTTCAGTAACTGTTTGCTCAAGCGGAGCCAGCACGTCTTTATTCAAAACCAAGCTGCTCTTTGGTTTGACCCAGTTTTCTAGGCTGCAGGGAAGATCTCTTGCTAATCACCAGTGCCTTGTATGTGGGTCATTAAATGCCAATAGACACTTTATAATATCACGTCATTGCTGCTCCTGGGTTCCTCTGCTCCACTCTTCACCAAGTGACTTCACCCAGCTGGCAGGCTGTAGGATTTGGGCCCCAGAGGAGTTAAGGGGTTGCCAGCCTCCTGCTTGGGCTGTGCTTCTTCAGCATTGGCCCTGTGAAGGAGGGAAAAAGGCAGACTCCTGCATTTTCCAAAATGAGGGTACGTGCCTTGTCACTGCCAGCTCTTCAGAATGAATGCTGCACAGCTTACCAGAGACTTTGGTGTCTGTGTTCATATCAAACTATTTCAGTATCTGCTTCAGCATTTTGAAAATTGACTCTGGGTCTATAATAAGCTGAGAGCTGCCCAAGAGTATTTTGCAGATGCTCAGGTAGTTTGGGTCAGATGAGGCTTCCCAGGCAGACAGCAAAACACCTTCAGTGCCTCATTTTTCTGTCCCTAGCTTGAAGTGACACTGGAGCCACTTTGCTGTGCAGGCTGGCATCACTGCAGGAGATGACTCACGGGCACCTTTCTTTTATAACGTGTGGGCTTGTTGCAGGTCTTGTGGTCACAGCAGTGAGGATTTCTTGTGCACGCTTCTTGGTTAGTTCTGTCTTCCTGGAAGACTTGTACTGCCCCTGCACCCAGACAGAGTGACTGCAGGGCATGGCCATGTTTTATCTGTGTCTATTTTTCAACCACAGTCTCTTTAACATGATTTTTCTTTTTACAATCTGTCAGAATCTCTTTCAGTGCCTGCAGGATTTATGATTTCTTGAAGAAACAAACCATTCCTGCTTCCCCTTCAGAAGGAGAAGTGATCTCTGACATTTCATTCTGTCTCCAGACAGCAAAGCATTGCAGTCCTGGGTAGGAGGCAGAGGAGGGAAAAATTTGAACATTCAATTAATGTTTCCTGTTGTTCTTTTTGCTTACACTTGGCTGTTTGTGGGGGTGCTGGGTAGTTTCTTGTCTGCCTGCAGTTCCAGTTTTGAAGCCAGAGTCATACCTGACACAATGAAGCATCTCTTTGAACCTTTCTGTGGTTGTTAGTGGGCTGGCTCTCTGCTCAAAGGGAAATGTCTGCAGGTTCTAGTCCTGCTGGCTCTCTGGCTGTGTCCTAAGCAGCCCATGGGCAAGCCCAGGGAAAGTCTGTGGGGAAGTCTGCAGATGAGGAGGGCACTCCAGTACAGAGTGATAAGGCTCCTTTGAGTTGCAATTTCACATATTTTCCAGTTCTTCTTGTAGGACCTTTAGTGACCCTGAGGCTGAGTCTTTAAACCTGTCTTGAGTGACCATCTTCTATTACTGCTCCTTGAGTCTAGACTGCTGCTGAGCTCCAGCTGAGGCTTTGTGGGAGGTATTCTGGAAAATTCTTTTGTCAGAAACTTGTGGTTTTAAACCTGAGTCTGTATTTGCACCTGAGATTTCCAGGGATGTATCTAAAACTTGAAATAAACATTGCAAACCTTTAGCTAAAAAACTTCGAGGCTTTGGGCCCAGATGCTGAGCAGTGCACAGCTCTGTAAGTCAAACCTATGAGCATAATTTGATCACAATTGTATTCCTGTTATGGGAATCCCAAGACACATAGTTTAGTCTGTGTTCATTTTAAGTACCCAGTTCCATTTGGGGGTGTTTATTTGGATTAGAGTCATATAAGGGTTGGCCACGAGTGGATTTTGTTTGGGACCCTTCACAAGTGCCACATTTGTCTTTGGTGCCTTTGTTGGGATTCCTGACAGGTACCTGAGTGCTGCTTGGTACTGGGGGTGCTGGAGGGGGCTCAGTTGCAGGATGGTGTTGGATGATCAGCTGATGTTGGCTGTGACCTGCTGGCTCTCAGATTCAGCTGTTTTTGTGTGGCCTCTCCCCTGCTGGTTGAGCATGCTAACTGTGAGCTGTGCAATTGCACAATCCTGTGGGACTTAAAGCCCCTGGTTGAAGAGGGGCTTGACTCGTGTTGTAATTGGTCCCATATTTTTCACAGAACAAACAATGGTCACAGCCTTGTGTCTCTGTCAGTTAAGGGGAATCTTAGCTGGGTGATGTCCAGTTTGGGCAGAAACTGCAGCAGTGAAGTCTCTCTTCCTTTGGGAATTAGAGAGTACTTGGAAAATCCAAGTTGCTTTCAGTGTTGCTGTCTCTAAAGCTCTTGCTCCCAATCTCTGTTTTCATAGGTGAGGATCGCATTGATGTCCTGTCTGAAATCTGGGATCACTATTTTACAGAGACTCTTCCTACACTCCAGGCAATATTCTACCCAGTCCAGGTAATCCTTACAGTTTAGTCAGGTGAAGCAATGTAACTGCAATGCCTGCTTATGGCAAGTGGTAACTTCTCTGCCAGCAGCACTGTTTGGCCAGTAGCTAAATACATGTCAAAACCTTTAAACTCAATCTTGGAGGAAGTAGAGTTTATCCTAGTATTAACTGTAAGAAGGACTGCTAAAATCTACTGGACAAGCATGGTGTTTGGTCTGAATTTATTCCCAATTGTCTACTCTCTGTGCTTAGCTAAGCTTGCACACTGAAGCTGTTGGACTGTACCTTGTCTAGACTGAAGCTCTGGGCTGTTTGTGTTTATAGTTCCTTCTCTTTTAAGTAGCTGGGACTGTTGGTGCAGTGACAACACTGACAATTTGTCTTAGAGGTATAAATCTGAAGACTAGATCAGAAGAAAATGTGTTTAACTCACCCTAATGGTTTCTGAAGGGTTTATGTCCCATTTGTGCCTTTGGAAAATCCTCAGTTGGGTGATAAGGGGACATGTAAGTCTATGGGTAGAGGAAGAATGAACACTATGTAAAACCTTTTTACAATGGATATTTTGAAAGCTTAGTATCCCATCAGAAGTGTTGAGCTGTATAATTTTTTTTTCATGTAGTTTTAGTCAGGGTTTCCATATGAGGAGTCTAATTACTTCCCTAGCCTATTTTGAACTTTTCTGCCATCAGAGGAAAAGAAAAATGTACCTCATGTGGAGAATGACGTTCTTGGAAATGCTAGCCTCCTCCCCTTGACTTTTGCCTCTTCTGGAAGACATTATTTCCAGAGCCTTTTAAAATTATTTTCCCCTTGTATTGTTTGAAAGGCAGCAGGTAAAGCTCAAAGCTTGCCCTTTTCCTCTAATCCTATTAAAGCTGGCATTTCCTATAAGAGAAAGGCCTTGTGCAAAGACAGACACTAACCTTTCTACTGTGTTTATTTTTATTCTTTCCTTGCTGCAGATGCTTGAAGGTAGGTGTTTGACAGGTAAAACTGTGCAACTATAATACCTTCCCTTTCTCTCCTTTTGCAGTTAACTCTCAGTGAGGGAGTGACCTATTTAAGCAGGGTTTTGTCTGCCCTGCAGCTACCTTTGTACTGTGAAGACAGTTGGGCTGTCTGTGTGTTGTACCCACTGATGCTAATAATTCTGCCACTTAACAGAAAATCAACTGCCCTACTATTACATGTCTCTGATGAGAAATGAGACAGAAGTTACAACACCCTGGAACAACTTTTGGAAGTAACTTGGTCATAGGGGTGAAAGGATGATGTTTAGATTCTTTGAAAGCATATTTTTTTTTTTTGCTGTATTTGTGTTGTCACACTATCTGAGTCACTTGAAATATATCAGCAAAGTTGTAAAGTTTGGGAAGTATTGCCACTTTCTGGATGAGGAACTGAAAGGTCAATAGACAGGATATTTAAAGCTTTGTAGGCACCTAAGTACTGCACAAATGTATGGATTAAGCTGTCTGAATACATCCAAGAATTTAACTCAGAGTAAATTGCACTACACCACCACAGAGAGAGTTGCTGGTGCAGCAAGAAATAGAAATTGCTCTTATGCCAGGCCAGTGTCCTAATAACAAGGTTGGGTTTTTCCTAGAAATAGGGAACTATGTAACCATTGATACAGTGTGTCACAACATGTGAGGAGAGCTCGTCCAGCGAGTGCCTTCCATCGAGCTGCAGTTCTTGGTACACTGCTCTGGCAGATGGGAAAGACAATTCGTTTGTGATTCCCCATCCTTTCCTGCAAATATCAGCAGGATTGTTTAGTTGTGCTGTTCTGTGATCCCAGCAACTGCCCATTCAGAATGAAACTGAGTCAGCCACATGTGTGAGTGTGTTACCTAAGGTAGAACTCACACCAACCTCATATCTCAGCCCAGTTTAACCCCAAGGCTCACAGCTTTTGCAGAAATATGACCTTTAAGCAGACAAGTTGGCTAAATTGCTGTACAGAGGGAAACTATGTAAACAGGTCACTGGCTTTCCTATAGTTGCAGCTGTTGATGTGACTATTGGTGTGGAAAAAAGAATAGCAAATCTTGTTTTGCTTGGCACAGAAACATATTTGCATTTTGAAATGAGGTATGAAGTTAATGGGACTAAACTGCATAATATAAATAAAAAGTTTGCAGCTGCTGAAATATAGTTTTAAGATAGGCACTGGTCTTTCCTGCATGTTTTTTCCTACACAGCGATGGTTTAAAACAGCAAACTGCCCTCCATACTATTGGTTTAAATTCATATTTACATATTGATAATGCTGTTAATTATGACACGCAAGCTGTTATGAATTAATGATTAACTGTTGTTAATTTCTTCCAGCTAAATATTTGCCATGTTGAGTATATTATGGAGATCATAAAATGATTCCCAGGCAGGCCATGGGGCAGAGATTAGCATACTGAGAAGAACAAGGCAAACTTTTGAGGCTGAAAAGTGCTGGGCAGGGCTGGGAGAAAAATTTCTGCTATTGAGTTGCAGTGGGGCAAGAGAAAGTCATACAGATATTGAACACAGGAGAGGGAAAGGTGGTAATACCAGAATGCCAAATGGAGTTAGACTGTGTTTAAATATGCTGAGAAATCTTATGTCATCTGTTAAGCCTGCTCACTTGTGTTGTTGATGTAAAATAGGAATGCCTTGCAGAAGATACTAAAGCTGTTGTTTTTTAAAATTATGTTTGATTCAAGCAGTCTTGCTTGCTTTGCTCCAGCCTAAATTGTAAAATCTGTAATGGACTAACTTGTAGTTCTTGTCGTATCAGCAAGGTCTAAGGTGCAGATGTTGAGCAAAAAGAGGGTACAATATAGGTCAGAGGTAGGTTTCATTAATAGATATTCTGAAACAACTGAGTTCCCTACCAAACCTTCTCTGCTTTCTCAGCTCCAAGTACCAGAAGCACAAGCTGTATCCAGACTGGGCATTTTTTATGAACAAATTGGGTGGCAAGTGGGTTTTATGAATACATACATAGTCATTTGGTGAACTACAGGCCCATTTCTGGCTTCCCTCCAAACCTCATGGTGCCATAGATGAGGCGATGCCCACTTCAGAATTTGTGTGAGACTGAGAGGGAAGAAATCAAAGTGTCATGAATCCTCAGCATGAATGGCTGGGGGGTGTTTTGCTACAGCAGCCATGGGCAGAATAGACCCTCCTGTCTGTGTGCCCATGTGCTGGTACAATGCTCACACATCCCTTTATCCACACTTGGATTTTGCCTTCTTTGTTTTATAGGGTCAGGAGTTGACTATCCGTCAGATTGCTCTTCTTGGCTTCAGAGACTTGGTCTTGCTAAAAGTAAAGTTGGAAGAAATTCTTCCCCTGGTCCAGACAAGGGTTCCAGCTTCCATTGTCCAGATGCTGTTAATTCTGCAGGTGGGGAGCCTCTGCCCTTCTTCATCTGACTCACCTGGGTATCCTGACCTCCTTGAAATCGTACAAACACTGGTGGAAAAGAGGGGAGAGTAGAGGGTGTAATGAAGGGATTGTGATATGTGCTTGTTTGGGAGTGGTCAGTGTTAAAATGAGAGCTGAATTTGGATGCCCTGAGCTTTCCTGGGAACAGTAAAGATGTCTTGAAAAAGCCAGGTTTTTGAAATTTTTTTTTTTTTTGGTATCTTTCCTCCCCATCTAGGAACAGTATCGGGACTATTTTTTCCACACAAATTTTCATCTTCTAGCTTGTCTGAATGCCTCTTTGTGCCCTAGTTTTCCTGAGTTCTCAGCTTTGCAAGGACAAGGCAAGTCACAACAGATAATGGAATTTGTGTGAACTCTGGAATCTGTATGTGGCTCTGGCTGCTTGACACTGGCTGGCTGGCTGGCTGGGATGCTGAGTAGTGCCCATTAGAGGAGAAATACCTTTTGGCAACAGGCAAAATGAAAGGCCATCTTTCAAAGGCCTCTCCCAAGAGATCTAGAGCATCTGTGATAACTATCCTCTTTATCCAGATCTCAACAGAATACTTTCCAAGCGTGCCAAATACAGCCAGTTTTGTTTTATTCTCATATTGCCCAGCCTGACAGTCTTGAAAAATGCTATCTTACATGTTTGAGTTGATAGAGTCATTGGATGGTTTGTGTTGGAGGGGATCCTCAAGATCACAGAGTTCCAACCTCCCTGCCATGAGCAGGGACATCTTCCACTAGACCAGGCTGTTCAGAGCCCCATCCAGCCTTCCTCTGAACCATGTGCAGGACTTTTCATTTGATCTTGTTGATTTTCATGAGGTTTGCATAGGCCCAGAAAGTCCCTCTGGGTGGCATCCCTTCTCTCCAACACACCACACAGCCTGGTGGCTTTTATTCCTTCTCCTGCATAGTGGATGTCTGAGAATGAAACTTTATGAGAATTGTAAAGTGGCTAAGCTGGTACTTCTGTATGAGTTCTCACTGTTCTGATGTCCCAGTGACCCAGACTGGAATAGCAGGTGATATTAAAGGGCTACTTCAATTTCCCTTAAATGTTTTTTTAATACAAGAACCTTGAGAGCAAAGAGCATCTTAAAGTAACACATTTGAGGAAAAAAGCGTGTTGAGGCTTTGCAGGAAGTTAAGTCTGAACGGTTTCTGAAATTACTGTTAAATTGGTTGGTGTTATCTACCATCTTCACAGCTGTAAGCTGAACCACAGAGCGTGCTTTGCCTGCAGTCCTGCCTAGGAAAAGAGCAGTGCTTTGCCCAAGGCTTGTTAAGGCTTTTCTACAAAGAGGTGTTTTCTGGTAGAACCACCGTGGCATAGTTACATTGCTGTGGTACAGTGTGCACATTCTCAGTGTGAGCACACCTTGTACCTTTCTGTCACTTGCTCTGAAAAAAACAACTGTCTGCTCAATGTCCATAGGGTGTGACTGTAACTTGAACATGGAAATTGGCCTGAGAAGCACCCAAACCTCCATCTGCTCCAAAAGCTTTACTCACACAGTTGGGATATTCCAGTACAGAGAGACCTGACAAACCCCAGGCTTTATTAAAAAAAATCTTTCAAGGGTAATGTTGACTTTTTGTGTTTGATTTTCAGAGTGTCCATGAACCTGCTGGCCCCACTGAGGGCTACCTACAGCTGGAAGAACTGGTCAAGCAGGTGGTGTCACCATTCTTAGGTTTGTGTGAGGATCACAGCTCCTCTGGTAGCACCTGCTTGCTTGGTAAGACATGCACATTGTACTGAAGCTATTGTTGGGGTTCACAGGTTGGGTAATGGGAGGCATTTGTGCTGGAAAAGGAAACAGGACATGACCCCATGAGAGACAGAAAACAAAGGCTACAACACCCTTGAGAAGGCCCTGGTTAATGTTTCTGAATGTAGAATTTTGTGAAGGCTTTTTCTCTTCCATGACCTAGTGAACTATTAGTGCCCCATCACTGCACACACACACCCACGAAGTCTCCCCTCTCTCTGGACATGGTCTGGATTTTAAAACACCTTTGTCCATGCCTGGTGTACTGCTTTCACCACGGTGAGAGACTGTACCTGGTCCTTTGTTGCCTGCTCTCTGTCCCTGCTTGCTGACCTGCTTCAGCTGCTGCATCAGTCACTGATTGCAAACAGCAGAACTGTTGCATATTAATTCTGCATATTAATTCTGTGGGATGACAGGGATTTTGCATGAAGTCTTCCTTCCATCTGAGGATTCTGTTTAAAAAAAAAAAAAAAAAAGTTAAAATTCTGTGTTTAAAGTATGGATAAACATGTCTAGGTGAGAGAAGAGGCACCTCACTTAAGGAAGAGCATGCTTATTCTGGGAACCTTCTTCACATGATGCAGGAGCTCTGCTTACATGTGTGGCCAGCAGAAGAGATTGGCTAACTGATGGGCATAGTGTTACTGATTTGGTAGTCAAGGAGATTTCAATGGAACAAGTGAAGACAGCTCCAGTCTCCCTCTGTTTTTACTAGCTTTTGCTTTGATGCAAAATTGTAGCAAGCTGGAGACCCACAGCCTGCCTCGTACTAGACTTTAGCAGTATATGGGAAAAGATGATCTTGTGGTAGGAGAACTTATCAGAACTCAGACAATCTGTGCCTGTAATAATGTCATGGCATTGCTTTAGGAAAACTGGCTCAGGATTTGTGTTTTTGTGGTTGCTGAGCAATCAGATACCTTCTTGTAAGTGAACGTAGTTGTGCAGTTCAGTGTGGATTTGCAGATCTGATCCTAAGGCTCAATCTAGACAAAAATCCCCTGTAAAAGTTGGACTTTGACAAATTTGATTGGTTTGCTGTTTATAGATTCTGCTGGGATAGCTTGAAAGGTAGCTGCTTGATCTGTACTGAAGTTCCTAACCATCCTGGATTTCTGCCAGCTGAATGAGGCATTTGTGCCATTAAAAAAAGAAAACCTACACAAACTGTCCTTGTAAAGTTTCTACGCCTTAAAATAATTGAACTTACTTTGATTTTAGCTGCCATTTATTTGTGTGTATTTCCAAGGTGGCCTTTTACCCTTGCTCCACCCTGTGCTGAGCATGAGGAAAGAAGGAACTTGTGTTTGCAGTACAAGACAGGGACTGCAAAACAGCACTTTTCTACAAGTAATCTTGGTATTTTCAAAGTGCTGCTGTGGAGGTGGCTTCTTTTCCTTAACTTTCACTTGTAATCAGACTTCTTTCTCTTCCTCTCTCCCTCTTTCAGTCACCTTTTTGCTTTTTCAGAACCAGTTTCTTCTCTCACTGGGCAGCCTGTAATGATGGTGAAGCCCAGCAGGATCCCCATAGTAGCTTTTGGGAAGGTTGCTGTTGGGCTTTGGGTGTGTTTGCATTCTACACAGCTGCTCTGGGGGCCAGACTGCCCTCTGGACTGGAGCCTCCAGGGTAAATGAGTATTGGGAAACGTGACTGAAGGTATCTGATCCCAACTGGAGTATACATAAGGCTTCAGCCTGCCAGGCTGCTGTATCTCAAGCTGATTTAAAGTCAGAGGGGTGTGGAAGGGGACAGGACTGCTCACAAAGGGGAATTGTAGATGGCAGCATTCCCACCTGCTCTCTGTTAGCACCCTTTCTGCTTTGCCTGTGTAAATTAGCCATGACCTGCATGGCAAGGATGGAGTATGCTAGAGGGATCCAGCTGGCCAAGAAACAGGGTTTATATTGGGGATAGCAGAGAAGATAAAACAGCCACACATCACTGCTGGTCTGAGGTTGCTTGCCCAAATGTCCCAGGAAAACTCCTCCCAGTTTATATTCCTGGTCATAAGGCACCAAAATACAAATAAAATTTCTAGTTAAGCTGTGCGTGACAGCTCCCTTAAGAGACTCTGTTTTGTGGCCAAGAAAGTAAAGGGGCAAAAGTAAAGCAACAAATGTGTGTTCAGAGTTTAGCCTAATTTCACATTATTTTTTTCTCAAGAGTCCCAGTGTCCTTTAACACCACAGCTTGATGTGGCTTGAGCTGCCATAAAGAGTGTATTTGCTGTAACCAGCCTCAGAAATGATTGTTGCACACTCTTAAGGGTGCAATGAACATTTTGAATTGATGTATTACTGGCAGCAGCAGGTTGAAGTGTTGGCTGCTCACCTGTTCCTCCCTGCAACAGTTTATTTTCTGCCTTTCTTCCTGATAAAAGCTTCCAAAACCCTTCAGTGAGGAGTGCTTTGCTTTGCATTTTGTTACTCTTAATGTTCTGCAGTCTTGGTTGGAAGCCTCTTCTATGGTTTAAAGGCTTCTGACTTTATGAAATGAGGTGCTGCACTTCAGTGAAGTTTGTGAGAAACAGAGACACATAGGGAAGGGCTCCATCAGCAGGAATAGACCCACAGGAGGTGCCCAAGAGCACCTGGAACATTGCAGGGGGGTGGAAGCCAGCAGGTGAACAGTAACAGTGTCTGATTCAACCTGCTGGAGTGGGATTATAGGGACCCCTGCCTTCGTTCAAGCTTTCAGTGTCAGATTTGAAACATGCTCCGTGGTACTGCACTGGGAACTTGTGTCTTGCCTGTGCTTTAGACCAGGCATTGTTCCTCCTAAAAGTCTTTGCTGAGCAGATTGTATAGCCCACAGCCATCCATGCTGTGTCACTGCCTTTCCCCTGTGTCCCTTTGCCCCAGTTGTGGACTGTTCCTGTGCACTGTTAGGTGCTTTCTGTGTCCAGCCTCCAAACCAGATGTGTTGAAAAGTGGATGAAATGTCCTTTTTCTGGCATGATCTTTAAAAAATATGGTGGGATAATGCCAAGTGGCCTGTTCCAAGGCAGATGGAGAGACAGTGCAATGCAAGCATCAGGGATTTCACATTGGCAACAGCTAATGGCACTTCCTGAGAGAAATTTTTCTGAGAAGGGGATGGCAATTCAAATCCCCTCTGAATCTTTCTTTTGGAGACTTGTGCTGCTTTGATGTCACTTCTTTTAGTGAACCTGCATATGAGAGTACCTGGTTGGTCTTCACCCCTTCACAGGAGAAGACTCTCAGGATGCTGAAGAGTCCGCTGGTGCCATTTTGGCTGACTTCTCTGGCAGGCAGCAGCCCCTGCAGCAGGGTGGGAGGTCTCTGTTCTGTGGGGCAGAGGCAGCTCTCCTCTCCCAGCACCCAGCAGTACGAGCTAGTGAGCTCCTGCCTGTTTTCCAGTGGTGCTGAGGTGGGGCACTGTAGCAGCACACTGCCTTCTCTCTGTTGCCCAGGGCTGGCAGCGTGGGCAGTGCTCTGTGTGCTGTCGGCCATCCCTGCTCCCCTTTGTCTTGCAGAGAGGCGCTACTCCAGGTCCCGGGGCAAGGCGCTGACGCCGCTGACGGAGCAGGAGGGCGAGGCGTACCTGGAGAAGTGCGGCAGCATCCGGCGGCACACGGTGGCCAACGCGCCCTCGGACATTCAGCTGCTGGCCATGGCCTCCATGATGCACACGGCCATGGCCGAGGAGGCGGACGCTGCCGAGCAGTGCCTGCTGCTGCAGCCCGGCTGCTTCGGCCACCGGCAGTGCTCCAGCGAGCCCAGCATCGCCGACGGCCCCGACGGCGCGCGGGCAGCCGGCAGGCAGGAGCCTGCCCAGCACAACTGCACCTCCGTCAGCTAGGAGCAGGGCCTGGGGAGGGCAGGGGCAGGCACGGGGCTGGACACAGTGCTGGGCCATCCCTGACAGGGACAAAAGGGGAAAACAGGGATTGTGCTCATGTCACTGAAACGGACTTGAGGGTTCTTATGCCTGAGGATGCTCTCTGGATGGGCTCTTATGGCTGAGGATGCTCTCTGGATGGGCTCTTATGGCTGAGGATGCTCTCTAGATGGGCTCTTATGGCTGAGGATGCTCTCTAGATGGGCTCTTATGGCTGAGGATGCTCTCTAGATGGGTTCTTATGCCTGAGGATGCTCTCTGCATGGGTTCTTATGGCTGAGGATGCTCTCTAGATGGGCTCTTGCGGCTGAGGATGCTCTCTGGATGGGTTCTTATGGCTGAGGATGCTCTCTGGATGGGTTCTTATGGCTGAGGATGCTCTCTGGGTGGGCTCTTATGGCTGAGGATGCTCTCTGGGTGGGCTCTTATGGCTGAGGATGCTCTCTGGGTGGGCTCTTATGGCTGAGGATGCTCTCTGGATGGGCTCTTACGGCTGAGGATGCTCTCTGGATGGGCTCTTACGGCTGAGGATGCTCTCTGCATGGGTTCTTACGGCTGAGGATGCTCTCTGCATGGGTTCTTACGGCTGAGGATGCTCTCTGGATGGGTTCTTACGGCTGAGGATGCTCTCTGCATGGGTTCTTACGGCTGAGGATGCTCTCTGCATGGGTTCTTACGGCTGAGGATGCTCTCTGGATGGGCTCTTATGGCTGAGGATGCTCTCTGGGTGGGTTCTTATGGCTGAGGATGCTCTCTGGGTGGGCTCTTATGGCTGAGGATGCTCTCTGGGTGGGCTCTTATGGCTGAGGATGCTCTCTGGATGGGCTCTTACGGCTGAGGATGCTCTCTGCATGGGTTCTTACGGCTGAGGATGCTCTCTGCATGGGTTCTTACGGCTGAGGATGCTCTCTGCATGGGTTCTTATGGCTGAGGATGCTCTCTGGATGGGCTCTTATGGCTGAGGATGCTCTCTGGATGGGTTCTTATGGCTGAGGATGCTCTCTGGGTGGGTTCTTCTGCCAGTCTAGGATGATTGTTGATGGAGGTACCAGGCTGCTCCCAAATGACCAGTGAGGGCTGCAAAGGTTTTGCTGTTAAACAGCACAGTCTGCCTTTTGTAAGCTTTCTCCCTCTAGTAGTATAAACCTTTTGGCATCTGGTTTCCTTCTTTTTCTTTAGTATGATGCAAATTGAGTTCTTTCTGCTTTTCTCCATCTTTCCCAGATGTGCTGCTTCTTTGTTCTTTGTCCCTGCAGTGGAGGCCTCTGTGCTCGGTGTTCTCTTTGCTTTTGGTGCTAGCATGGTGAATACTGAGCACTTCATTTCTCTTCTAAAGTTGAACTCGGGGATGAAACCATTTGCATCCTGCAGAAAGATCTGCTGAGGTGGCTTGTGAGAGGAGGAGATCCTTCACTTTGCTTCCCATGGGCATGGATGAAAAGTCCAAATCAGAATTAAATCAGACTTATTTTTCCCAGGCCCAAAGAGAACCAAGTATGTGTGGAGTCTGAGCTGAGTACTTCATATGTACTTTATTTGGTTCCAGTCATATCTTGGGGGTTCTTGTTTAAATTGGGTGCAAAATATACTGAGCATCCTGGCATTTGGCATCAATTTGCTCTCAAAATTTCAGTGGTGATAGGGCTGTGATGAAAGAGAAAATCAGATGGGGAGAGATGCTGCACTTTGTGGGAGGTGCAAAGGTGCTTCTCAGCACTGAGCCATCGTGACTCCAGATCAGGAGGTGATGCTCAGGATCTCATCCTGGACCTACCCTGGTACTTTTAGCACTTGTGGATTTCATGAGAGCAAGGATAATCAGCAGGGTGTGGAAAGAGTCCTGTCAGTGTATTTATGAAGTGCTCCTGACCTCCAGTGGTATCTGACTCAGTGCAGTATTGCTTTTAAGATAAAGTGAAGGCTCTTTGCAGTCTCTGGATTTGTTTTTGTTGTGCAGATTAGGAGTGGGTGCAGTTTGCAGGTGTCTGTGTCAGGCACTGCAGTCTGCAGTGTCTGCTTTGTAGCATCACTTGGTACTCCAATGCTGCTTCTGTGGAACAGATCCAATCTGTTTGAGCTGTCCCCAGGATACTCTGCTGAGGTCTTGCTAAGCAGATTTGCAAGTGTAATTACAGGCTTAGAGGTGAACTGCAGTGCTGCCTTAAATGTCAAATCCCATTAAAAATATGGACACAGCACAACTACCACTTGAATCTACTCCAAGTGGTACTGTAAATAAGTGTGTCTTGACAAGGAAACAGAGGATTAGGGTGAGCCTTCAGGATGTTTTTTGCATGCTATGACATTAACTGCAGACTTTGCCCTGCTTCTGTTGGGCATTAAACATCTGTTCCACTGGCTGCAGTGGAAGTACAGCTCTGACCTGCCAGGATTTGGCATTAGTAGCACATGCAGCAAAAAGAAAAGCAGGTTATTATTTGGCAACAGAGCATCAAAAATACCAGCTATGAGCACAAGGTGTGCTGCCTCGATAGATGAGGGTGTTGCTTTGTCTACTGTGGTTTGCAGTGGTGAGAGAGATACTTGGAGGAGCCTCCTTTTCCATCCTGTCACTGGAGCCCTTGGCCTTTGGGGAAAGCTGAGTGTTTGGTCCCCAGCTGCGCTTTGCATGTCGGGGAAAGAGGCTCAGTTGTTCTGGCTGCCTCCTCCTCAGGGCACCCCCAGTCCAGCAGAGGCCAGGAAGATGTGCCTTTAAGCAGTGTTCCCTTCAGATGGGTTATAGGATAAATTGCTCTCCTGTTCATTAATTGGACTGACCAGGCCAGGCTACTGTCACCTGCCCCAGGGCAGCCATGGATTGTGCTGGAGTGAAGAATCTCCATGGGGGCAGCCAAGCCATGCTGGTCTCAGCCTGGCACAGCGTGGCACAGTGTCCTGCTCACAGTTAATTTCTTTGGCCTCTTGCTGTGATTTAAAGCCTTCTCTTAGCCACACTGAGATGTGTGGAGAGGTGGCCACCCTGCAGCATTTCAGTTCACTCTTATGAATGCTTTTCTTCTTTCTGCTTCTCCTGTAACCCATTTGCCTTCTGTAAATACCCAAACAATTTTGATTAGAGAGGAGCACCCTCTTTTATTGTGAAAACTAGAATGATTTATTTATTTCCTGACGTATTCTTGGATCATCTCTAGGACTAATAGGAGTTAGTCCTGGTTTTAACTTGAATTTCTGTTGTTTTACACATATGTATGATTTTAATTATTTTGGTTTTTTGTATCTGTTACTTTGCAAAAATTTGCACCTGAATCATGCACTTGCCCCATTGTTTTGTTTTTACAGAGAATTAAAGCTGGTGGCTTTACTTTGTAAACACAAGTGTTCTGTAAACCACACAGGGTGTATGGTCATGACCACCTCACTCACAGCCACGTGAGGTTTCACAAAGCCTCTCAAGTGCTTTTCTTGTACAGACTGGGGGTGGCTGGAAGGCTGTGCTGTGGTGGCAGTGTGTTGCACTGGTGTGTTGCTGCCCACATCACACAGCTGTGACAGGGTCACAGGGTGGGTCCTTTCTTCCCTCGTGGTCACCAACTTGAGAGGACCTCCTGGAGGAGCTGTCAGAATGAGAAGAAGGAATTTCTCTCACCACCTCCCGAAGTCTGTTACCTTCTACTTCGATAATGACCTAGGCTGAGTCACTTTCCATCACACTCAATCTATCTTCCCTTTTTACTCTGTCTCCTTCTTAAGGTAAGTGATTTATTTTGTGTCCATGCAATTCTGTCTTTAACTTATTGATGGGGCTATTTTTAGTACCACTGGCCTTTTTCCTGATATTCCCCATAGCCAAGAATCTATTTTTATTGGCAGAAAGCAGAGCTGCTTCTGACCCTAGCCTTGTGGACAACAACTTGGTTTATGTATTCTTTTTTTTTCCCATCAGAACACTTGCAGTATATCTTGCTGCTGGCACTGATGGCAGTAGGATGAATGCCACAGGGTTTGGATTGCCTTTTCTTTTTAAGCCCAAATGGCAGTGGGTTCACCTGAAAGGCCTTTTGACACTTGCCACTGAGTCAGCAGATGAGAAATGCTTGGCTCTTAGAGGCAGCCTGTGTCCCCCAGAAAGGAGAAACTGCAGGTCTAGTGAGAGACAAACTGTGGTATTTATGGTGTGCTTAGTTATGTGAACTTCTTAATTTTGCTGTAGTCTCAGAGCAGCAAACTTCCCTAACTGGATTCCCTGTTCCTTCCCCAGCTGGCTCCTTCCCCATGCCAGCAGGACTCCTGGGTGCACCTCCCTTGCCCTGAAGGAAAGCTGTGTGTTAGACAAAGCCACAAATCTGAGCTCCTGAAGGAGGCCAGGCTGGCTGTGCTCCCTGGCTGCCCCTTCCCCCTTGGGACAGGTCTGCACAGAGCCAGCACCTCTTCCCACTCAGGGAAGAAGGTGAGAAAGCAAGACCCACCCTGGCATGGATTCCCCACAGGGCCCAGGGAGTTTCCCAGGCTACCTGAGCTGGAAATTCAATCAACATTCTCTGTAGGAAAGTCACTGCAAATTTTCCTGTTAATTAAAAGTGTGAAGAGCAGGGTATTTGGTATTTCCCTGAGCAAAGAGGAGGTAATTAGTCATCCTATTCATATTTCAAATATGGAAGGTGGATCTGACACAACAGCAATAGGTTAAATGGGATATTCTTGCTTGTCCACACATTTGGAGAGTGCTTTCTCTTCCCCCTGCTATCCCAACAGCTCCAGGTAAGGGCACCAAGCATTCAGCTACATAAACAAAAGCTTTAAAACAGAGGTAGCAGCTTTTAAAGCAGCTTTGCTGCAAAGGTACAGCTCATTCTCATCCATGTGGTGCCCAAAATTGCATGCTGTAAAATAACTGCCACTTGCCACCTGAGAATTGGCTGCCTTTTATTCATTACTTGCATCTGAAGATACCTGGAGTACCCTTGTTAGTTATTTCCACCTGGGAGAGTGAGTGCTGTATAATTAATTGTTAACATCTCTCCTCTGTGTAAGTTCATCCCTTCCAGGGGGCTAATCCTGCCCCAAGCTCTTCTTCAGGTCTTGTGAAAGCTGTCCTAAGTCCACAAGGAGTGGCAGCTCAGATGTTTGAGTAGTTTGGGTGCATTTCTCTAAAGCAGGTGATGAAAAGAAGTGACAACTCCAGTGCATAAGTAAGTGAACTGAAAATTGTCATTATTTATCAACAGCTGGGCTTGTGTGTAGGTGAGTTACCTGTGTGGGAGAGAGCAGTAAAGAAGAGGTATATGCAGGTAAAGGAAATAGCTGACTAGATTAATCTTCACCTGAACAATTGGTATAACAGAAGATAGAGGCTTAGTTATAAAGAAAAGCAAACTCCTTAAACAAAAAGACAATGGCTTGAGGGGTCCCACCAACCCTAAACTCCTGCCATAGCACAGAGCAGATTTGCAGTAGCTATGAATTGCAAGAGTATTCAGGATGTTGCTGTTTGAAGTGTCTCTCATTTGGCTTCAAAGACAATTCCCACTTATGCCAAGAGCTAGTTGATAATTCTTGTGGTATAATTATTACAGACTGTGCAGTACCAACCTCTGTTACATTGTAAAATAGATTGGAGTCAGAGAATCATTCTTTCTGACCTTGTAATTTATGAAGACAGCTGCATTGGCTCACACAGGAGTTTTTTTGTGGTTGTTGAGTTTTGGTTGGTTTTTTTCCTGGTTTTATTTATTTTTTTAATTTCTTTTTTTTTAACTTTTTTTTTTTTTTTAACCTGAAAGAGTGAATTCTGTTAGAATTGCTTGGTCTTCTCAAAGACAGGCTAATTACAAGACGCTCAGTCTTCAAGTCAGTACTGCAACAGGACTACCTAGAAGGTGACAGAATTTATTCATATTAAATGTCAGTAAGAAACCAGACTCTGTGCTATGAATCATCTGCCCTGCAGACCTCTGAAACTGATTTACACCTGTCACTGGTAAGCCAGCCCTGTTTTTCACAGGGGTTTTTAATCCCCTTCACACTAAAGGCTTATTGACTAACATGTCAGTGGTTCTTGGAGTAGAAACTTGTTCACCCGTGTCCACTGTATTTCTGTCTCATGGCTTCACTATGACAAGTGCTAAACCTGTCTTTCTTCAGGCACATCTCAGGCCAATGGATTGTGATGTGCTGTGTGGTTGGATATGAGAGATGAGAGGGTGGGAGAGGCTGTTCTGCAGGAGGGAACTGACAGTATGTGTGAAAAGTGCCTCTTAAGTGATATATGCACTGCATCTACAAAAAACACTCTAATATTTGGGGTTTTTTGGTGGGAATGGGAGAAGAGTTCTGATGTGCATTCTGAACTTTGAATCTCAGAGATTCAGAACCACTGTCCATTACAGGTTTGAATGCAGAAGATTTCTTGTGATTTTTCCCCATCTTGTTGCTTCTTCAGAAGGCAGTGGTGGATGTGATTACAGGCTGAACATTGCTGAGTTTGGTAGTGCAGATGGAGCTCCTCTGAGCTCCTCCATTCAGCCTGTCACTGAATGTCATCAGCCTCTCTTCCCTGAAAGCCCTGCAGCAGACTGGAGAGATGCTGCCCACTGGATGCACAGTCCTGCTTAAATTCAGTGGCCCATCCTCAAGGGCACAGTGTTAAGGACCCTTTCCTGTCTGACCATCCAGGAGCTGCTCTGGCAGTCACACTCCCACCCCCTGGGCTGGGGGAAACCCAGAACTGAGCTGGTAAGGAAAGCTTTTCTCTGGCTGTGTGTGGGGGGTGTGCAGCAAGCCAAGAGGGGCACCCATGGGGTCACCAGAGCCACTCACTGTGAAGGGGCTTTGTTCAGCAGTGACAGTCTGGAGTGGTGGCAGTGTGACTGCCAGAGTGACTCCTGGGTGGTCACACAGCAAAGTTTCCTTAACAGCTTCAGGGAAAAGGAGCTGCCACCATCTAGTCATTCCCCTGTCAGTGTCCTGTAGTCTTTGAAAAGTCCTGCTCTTTGAAATCAAAGTAAATGAGACCTGAGAGCATTTGCCATGAGCCTCCTGCTAGCTTATTGAAGTGTATGAGCTGGTGTGAACAAGACACCCACATTTGTCAGGCAAACAAAAAAACCCATTTTCAAAAGCTTATTTCTTACCCAATGCTTAATCTAATCCACTGTTTGTTTGCATCAACACAGCTGTCTTCCTTTACCTGGGATTTACAGTGTGGAGAGGAAATGGTTCAAGATCTGGAACTCTCTCACCTTTTTTCTCTTTTTACCTGACTAATTGTCATGGTTAGCTGATTGATTCACAGAGCCAGTGATGCCTTCAGAGGGCAGCAGCAGCCTCTCTGCACTCCTCCTCTGGCTTGGCAGTGCTTACAAAGGCTCAGCTCAGTATGAAATAGAGTGAGGGTCTGTTCAGCAGCAGACACTGCTGTTTGTAGGGACTGTGGAGAGACCAGTGGAGCAGAGCTAGGCCTTTGAGGGAGTGACTATTTGCTTTGCAGATGTGTTCTTCCTACATTGCCCTTATTGTAGAAGCCTCCAATGGGCTTTTGAGAGTCTTAGAGGAAAGCAAATTTGTCCCTGTGTCTTGCCCTCCAAGCCTGCCCTCCCTTGCCCAGCTCTGCCTGGGACAGTGGCACTCCTTGGCTCCATCCCTGCTGTGTGTACTGGGTGCTGTGGGGCCTGTGGCTCAGGTGGTACTGCAGAAAATGTGGGTTTGGGAGGAGGAGGAGGCAGAACCCATGGGCCAAGCCCTGAAAGTCTTTATTGCAGTGAGGGGTCCAAAACTGAACGCAGGATTAGAGATGCAGCTCAAAGGAACTATGAGTAAGTACAATTCCATGGGAGAAAGGCTTACCCATGCTTTTACCCTTTCTCATTTTGGGAAGGACACCTGATGGTGTTGGATGCACAGTTCTGGCTCAAAAACCTGGGGACTGGACTGGGGCAATTTTCATTAGAATTAATTTTTCCTGTCTTTATATAGGTACATTATTGTGTATTATACATTATCTATTTACAACATACATTTGTATATATTTAATACAGTACAGCAATATAATACTACTTTTAATAATTTAAAACATGTCTTTTTATGTATATAATATAGTTTTTATTTTTTGTATTGAGCTTTTTATCTTTGTAATTACTTTATTTATCTGAGACTATTACAACTGGACTGAGAATATACAGGAACCAGAAATAGGCAGAGGTTAAGATAAGGCACCTTTGCATCCACACCTTGGTTTCCAGTGCTGTTTGAAAGCAGCCAATAAGTCCAGTGTGGCTGTTCATTGCTGTCCTGGATGCTTGGTGGTCTGACCTCCCTTTTCCCAAAACTGCTGACTTGCCTTTTAGGATAATTATGTTTCTACCCCTATAAAGTCTAAATCCCTTCCATTCCCAGAGGATCCAAAAGCACACACTGTACAGATCACAGAGATGAACTTAAAATATTCAGTCCCTGCATTTTATCTAGAAGGATGAGTACAGGCACATGCCTGTATAAAGGACTTCTGGATGAAGAAACTCAAGTTCAGGGAGTTGTTTCTAGAAGGTGAATCACACTGCAGGCACTTGCTTAGGCAAGTCTAAACTCCACACCGTGAAGTTTATCACATCTGGGTGTGATACTGAAACTAGGAACACTTGCATGTGTCACTTTTCCCTGGCAGTACCTTCTCTCCTTAACACTGTTAACAAAGGCCAAGGTCATACCTGGCTGAAACTATTCCTTTATTAAAGGCAGCAACAGAAACAAAGTTAAATTTTGGAGAGAAACAAGTCCATGCAGGCAGGAATACCAGAATGGAAATACAAATGCTAACTCAAGCATACTGTTGTAGAATTTAACAGGCCAAACTCCTGGACTTGACAACTTCACCTGACACCTGCTGTGTGAGCACACAGAGAGAGGAACAGCTGCTGCTGAAGACAGAAGGAAAACCCAGCAAGTTACTAATACTGGTCTGTAGCAGGAGTCAGGACTCTGCACATCAGGTGAGACAAGGAAAGGTTTGTGTTGTTGCCTTTTTTTTTTTTCCCCCCCTCTGGGTATCAATCATCAGCTGAGTTCCATGGAAATCAGGTTCTCTCTGGGAGGGCTAAGAATGAATCCATTCTGCCCCAGGCCAACACCTGTCAGGTCTGGCCAAGTCAAGTCAAACCTGCTGGTACCTCAGTGAGAAACTCAGCTGGAATCTCTAGGACCAGGGGTAGACCAGGGCTTTTCCCCTGCTCCATCAGTGGGTGACTGGCTGCAATAACCATCCCCCTGGCATTGCAGAGCAGCTCCTGGAGCCAACAGAGCTGACTGTGCCAAAGGAGCAGCACAAAGTCACTGAACTCAGGAACACTGGGGCTGCGTGGCCTCGGACATCAGTCAGCACAAACCAAAAGGAAAAGAAGGCTCACTGGTTGAGGCTGGGACTGTAGCTAATAAAGAGAATATTTTCCTGTTGCACAATCTCCTCCTTGCACAGTTTCATGAAGTTTCCTATTCCATCGGAGAGGAAAACCCCCAGCCAAAATGCAGCTTTCAGAGCTGTGAAATGCAAGGGCTTGTTTCAGTGGAGCAGCCGTGTTCAAAGAACATGATCACCAGAAGATGACAGTGAAGCAGGGCCCAAGAATTTGAGTAGAAAGATTATCTTCATGATGCTGTAGCTCCTTTATTTGCTCTGCATTCAGCATGCACTAGCAAGGTAAATTATTTTTTAGGGTTGTTTTTTTGTTTGTTTGTTTTTTTAAACAGGAATAATTGCAGTCTTCTAGAAGGGTTGAGAAGTGGTGGCAACAGGTCCACTTGGGATAAAATATGAGTGAGGAGAGACTCAAGATATGACCACTACTTCAGAATCTTTCTGCTTCTGTGCAGACATGAAGAAATGAAAAAAAAAGAGAGGGCAGGAGAAACAAGGATAGTTCTGCCTGGGAGTTGGCTTTTTTTAATGCTGTTGTGAACTGGAAAGGACTGCAGAACTTGCATGAACTCTTCATCCATTCTGAGCCCTGACAAGCTTAAAGTAACTTAAAACCATGTATCTGATTGTGTGCTGAGACATATTTATCAAGGTGGTTAGGTTTAATTGTAAAAACTTAAAAGCAACAAAGGAAAAAGACCTGAAGGCCACAGCTTCTGACATTTGGAATTTCAAGGTCACCAAGACTGTCAGGCCCTGTGAAGATGGTGATGGCACAAGGGTTAACTCAGTCCAGTGTGGTCAAGCTCTCCCTTCCAGACTGGACAAAGGCTCAGTGGTGGCAAACTGTGAGGGTAAGACTGGTGCCAGGAAAGTGTTTCCTTTGCTAAGTTTTTTTGCTAGCACAAAAATTTCCTATTTGAGTGGTATGAGATGTTTGGGTTTTTGGGTTTTTTTTTAAATCCAAGATGAGTAACAGGCAGAATTCATCAGCCCTCTTACTCATTTCCTCCAGGCAGGCCTTAGATTCCCTCCTCACCATTTTTGGTCCATTAACCTCCCCCTGTATTGCCTTGTATTTGCTACATATGCCAATACCACACTTGACCCTTTTCAGGGCTAATTCAGGAAGTTTTGCTGACTTCTGTAAATGCTGTCTTGGAACAGGCTAAATACTCTCAGCTCCTGAATGCCAGATAGCACAGAAGAGCTGAAGTTTAGCACAGTGTAGTAAGGAATAGCACAGGAATTTCTCTTTCCAGCCAGAACAGCTGGAGTGTTGGGCTCATGCTTTTTGGGGATGAGGAAGGTAGCAAAGCAACTGGTTTGGCACTAGTTAAGGATTTTAGCTGAAAAAACCCACATTCTTCTCGTGAAGTCACTGCAATGAACTGGTATTTGTTCAGGAAAATAGCCAGAGTATCCTGGTCTGTATTGAGTTCAGCCTTTTTTTTTTCCCAGAAATGTACAGGTACATTTACATTTGTATTTACAGAGGTGTGAACATGTTCCTATAGTGCTGCTCTTCTGCTTCTGTATGTGGACTTTCCATTCCTGGGGCAGCTGCAAATGCCAGCTTTTCTCGCTTAAAAAAAGGTCATTATTACTCCATCTCATCAAAAGAATATTTTAGTGCACTTAAAATACAGAACACTAAAAATGGATTAACACAACAGATAACCAATGTCTGAGCAGGTTTTCCTATCCATTACTCATGGAAGCTATTAGGACCAACCTGGATAAAGATAAAGTCATGATTATTAACAGCACATTACTGAAATACCTCTAACTTTACTCAGAAGAATCTTAAGGTTTTGAATATTCCTTCCTGCTCATGCAATTAAAAACAGATCCAGGCTGAGATAAATCAGAGATTGCAATAAAGTACTTCTCTTACTCACAGAGGGACTCCTCTGGTTTCTGATCTCAATCTCCTGCAACAAAGTTTCATCCCGTAGTTGCTTTTATGACAAATAAGATGTGGCCTGAGAGGTGATAGTGTGCAGCTTTTTGAGTTACATCTTGAATTACAGGATTATTATGAGAACATTTAGTTTATTATCTATTACCTGAGCTGTATCTTCTAGTAATGAATAAAACTATCAACACCCTTTATAAATGCTAGAAGGTTTTTATTCTGAAATATATTCTTTGCCTTCTTGGTGCTATATGATACCAGGCACCTCTGAAACCCACAAGACAAACTAGCACAGCAGTCCTGGATCAGTTAATATTTTTGAATAGCCCTATGAATAAAGATGAAACATGCAGTGCACAGTTTAATTAGTTTATTTTTTTAAAGTTCTGTCAGAAACATAGCTGTGCATTAATTACAAAATATATTAAACTATCAATCAATTCACCCAAGGGAACAGGAGTACTTTCATTTGTTCAAATGCAAACCTTTAACGTTGACACAGAATAAACTTTTGCATCCATCCTCAATGTATTTGGTCTGCTGCCATCTCTAAATACAAATAGAAAGGTCACCCTGATTTCATTTCTTTAGCAAGTTTAATCCCTTGATAGCAAACGTGACCAGACACAGCATGAGACTGCTTAAAAAACAACTCTATACATATCACATTATCTGAGCTCCCACATATACATTACATACCAACATTTTTAGCAAAATAATTTTCCCTGCCCTGCAGGGGAAGACATTCAGAGGCAAAGAGAAAACATGTTCATAATATATTATAATTGGAAAATTGGCCATAGCAGCTTTGCAAATACACATACCAAGAGTCAGTGACTTAAAACATGTTAAAGACAACAGAAATTTGGAAGATAAAAGAAGCTAAGCCACTTTTTAAACCACCTTGAGATCCAGTAATGCTGCAAAGCATTGAGTTACAGAACAAAACCCCATTGCTGAACAAGTTACACAGGACATGGATTTATATTTATTTTTAAAGTATTTCTCTATTTTAGAGACAACTCAATGCTGCTGACCTTTCTCCTTCCATTTAAATGGTTCTAGCAATTATACCTTAATCCACCATGGTAAAAAAAGTTTTCAAAAGAAGAGATTTGAAGAAAGAGGAAAGATGAAAATGGAACAAGTACATGAATAAATATTTCATTAACATTTATAATCGTTTTATGACAGTAAGATTTAACTGATACCTGGCAAATTAGCTCTGACAGTCTCTCATGTAATACTCTGACATTACAGTAACTTGACATCACTCAGAGTTCTAGTTGGCAATATAAAAGACAAAACCAGTAGAATAGCAGCAATGAATAAAGCATCCATATTACTGTGGCCAATACAGAATTATACAAGCAGTAGCCTTCTATTCCCTATTGGCTTGTGATATTGTACAGTTTTAACCTGAATCATTTAAACCCTGCCACCACAGGGAGTTTCTTCCTTAGAGGCAGAAGTACATCAGATCTGGCAGATAAGGCTCAAAGCAAGAATTCCATTCAGAATGCAAAAAAGTGTTAATGTATTTAGTGGGTCTTGAGCATAAATGATTTGAACAGAGAATAAGGACATTTTTCTTATTGCTAGGCTTGAGGAAGGACCTGGAGCAGGAAGAAGCTCTCAAATGTCAAGTGTTTTTTCTGACTGCCTCCCCCTCCCTTCCCTCCTGCTCCCCAAAAAACAAGAAGGGGAACAAAAGAGAATGGCAGTTTTTGAGCATATTGAGAAAACATGAATAGGTAACACATCCTGAAAATGGAGAACTTCTGTACAGTGCCTTCTGTGCAGATGGCTCTGAGCACTGCCATGGACATTGACAGCTCTTGGTTAAGAATGGCTTCACTGGGAATGCTCCAACTGAAGACATTCCAGAACAATTCAGCTGATAGAATGAGGCTATTCATTATAAAATCTATTTCTGGTTTTAAAGCCGAGATCTTTCCCTATTTTCAGTAACATATGCTCACCTATCCCCTAATGACAGGGAATACACTAAAGTCACCAACAACTATCTGCATTTACCATTAGCCAGGAAGTTCATGCTTCAGTAGTGACAATACTCCACTGAACACAGTCCCTCTTCCATCTAATAGGTTCTACTTGCAGAAGAAATTTTACTCATCTGGCTTTGTTGAACGAAGTGGCAGGTTAGGTCCTGGATCTTTTTACCTCTTATGCAGGCAGGCAGAGTGCCTCTCAAACCACTAAAGCATTTCTTTAGTCTTGTTTATATTAAGCAATGTGCCCTTTCCCCACTGGTATTGCTTTGATGAGGCCGAATAGTTGGAACGCTCTTCATTATCTCTTATGCTGCAGTGTCTCCAGTCTTTAGGTTGTTTCACTAGCTTGCATAAATAATACACATAAGCTCATGCACTGTTTAGTTTTCTTCAATATCTGAACATGAACTTAGGTTATGGGGTGAACAAAACTTTTTTCTTCCCTCCTTTTAAAGACAAGATTCAGAACTTTATGAGCACCATGAAAATTAAAATTTTTAGCACCAGTGAACTTGAACTATTCAGCTTTGACTGGTCAAAACTAACATTTACATGGCATACAATCCGTCAGTACAGAAAACAGCAATGCACACATCATTAGGAACCTCATGAATCTTTGACACAGTGATGCTAGTGTTTGATAAATGAGCAACAATGGCAGCCAGATTTTCTTCCTAAAAGCAAACAGGATTACAATTTTTCCTCACACTGCTCAATTAATAGGCTTTCCTTACCATCCAAATTGCTGAGCTGGCCCAGCTCCTACTGTCTAAAGGGACAGGAAATACCCCCAGCAGCTGGATGCTGGTATGGCTAGCTGCCCATGGAGAATTCACAGGGGATGACTTGGGTACATCACCCACAACACCAAGAGATCACTTGAACAGATGCAGGTCACAAGTTCAACTTTGGTACAAATTTGGGTTTCAACAGCAGTAAAACAAATTCTGCATCACCCTCTCTGTTTAGTACATCCCTTTGCTCATGTGTACACTGAGAACCTGAAACATGTCCAGCACTTGGAGATCCCACCAGCACAAAGGGATTTCATTCAAATGTTGAACTTTTATATCTCTTGATGATTGTGGTTGACATTCTGGACCTAGAGCACACACTTACAGAAAGATTTATCAAAATAAAGAGAATTAGGGAGGTACCTTCAGACCACATTACAAATTGTGCTCAGAGTCATTTAGCCTTCTCCTCAACACTACCTCATATCTTTTGGAAATACCAACATCAACTCTGCATCAACATGTAACTTCCTGAAGGAGGAAAGGTTCAAAGCATACCTGAGCCCTTGGTGACATGAACAAAGTCTTAACCCTAACTTCAAACTTCAAGAGACACATAGCCAATGCAAAATTCTAGATAAGTTAATACAGAAACTCTCTCAACTTTTCCAAGCTCTGTGAAAAAACAAATGGAAAAAATCCCTCATCTTTATTAATTTTGCTCCTTCCTTGCAACAGCATCTATTCCAAGGCACTGAGGTGAAAAGACTTACTGGTCTATTCAATATGACTGAAGTTTTACCAGTCTGAGATGCACAGGTTCTGCAATAGGATTTTCTTGTAGGCAGTTAAGTTTTGATTAACACTTCATTTAGTTAGCCTGCTACAGAAGTAGCTTATTTTAAGAGAGAACCTTACCAAATATTTAAACATATGAGCTCATATAGGGAAAAAAACATACCAGCAACAACAAAGTTCCATTCAGGTGAAGATCAACAATGCTGGCAACTATGATTCTTTACAAGCAGAGCCTTTGTGGACAATGAAGCACTTGTGATGTGTGTTAAACCATGAGTAAGGCTCCATTGCTGTGGTGAGGACTTGCAGGCTACATGGCTCCATCCGTGCTGCGGGGCTGGAACCCTTCTCTGCGGACGCTGTTCAGGTCCAGGCGCGTCAGAACCTCGCAGCGCACCAGGAGCGTGTCATCCTTGATGAAGGTTCTCTGTTTCAAGGTCTGCAGGTGCATGAAAGTCACGTAGCCAAAACCTTTGGGATTGCGATGGATTGTTGGTCTCTGGAAGGCCAGCAGCTCTGGCTTGGCTTCCATCACCTCCTCATGGTTCTGCCTTTCTGGGCCTTCTGATTGATCCAAAATAGAAAGTCGTATGGTGCCTTGGAAAGGCCAGGGCAGGTGGCTGTCATACTCCCCTTGCATAGTGTGGACAAACAGAGAGATAAAATTAGCACAGCGCTGAGCATTTGGTAACTGGATATGCAGGCGCAAGCACAGCTTGTAGCCAGGCCTCCCTGTATAGAAGCCAGGACTGTGCATCACTACGGGTCTCTCTTCTTCCTGGGCTTTCTGCAGCCCACTGAAGTTCTCAATCTTCCAGATATAAATACCATTGCATTGCTGTGCCTCCATTTCGGTAATCTTTCCCTCTAAACTTCGGATAGTACGCTTGAGTTCTGCCATGTGGGTGTTCTGAGTCTCCATTTTAGCAATGAGTTCCCTGATTTGGTGATCTTGTCTTACCAGACGACCTTCCAACTGCTGAATAGTTTCCTTGAAGTTTTCAACTTCTGGATTGCAGTCATATGCAGCATGTGACACGTGTGAGAAGAGAGCAGGCTCAAAGGGTAGGCCATTGATGAAGGGTACAGGATTTGCAGCAGTAACACTGATATTCTGGAAACTCTGAGCCATCATCCTCATGTGAACCTGAGTGAACTCCTGCATGTGTCGTGCCAGTTCATTCCTTTGCATCTAGGATTTAAGAGATATGGCATTAGGAACACATCAAACATCTGCAATCACATTTTAGACATGACTAAATAAAATCAAACAAGTAGTTGCTTTTGTCACATGAGAAAAACTGCAGCGTGAATCAAGGACAAAGGTGTGACAAAATAGCACTTTACCAATGGAGAGCTCCACATTGAAGATCACTGTTAGGAAAAATTGGAAAAAGAAGTTCAAATACCAGTGGGCAAAATCGCAGAATCATTTAGGTTGGAAAAGACCTTTAAGATCTTTGTGTCTTTGCCCCGATGTTGATACAGCTGAGGTTCAACAAAAGTGTAGATATGAGGTGATTTCAGCATTGAATTGTTAACCTGGGAACTCAAGATAGAACTGACATAAATGACTGCAGTATAAATCAGATATGTGCATTATTGTTTTTGTTGGCTTGGGACTTTGGGATGTCACAAACATATTCTTGTTAGTATATTTAGCATCAGTAATAGCATATTGTATAGTTGCATAATTCTGTGTAATGATTAATAAGGGAATCTTTGATTGTATTTTTACAGAAGCTGCAGCATCTCCAGGAAAACAACAAAATTTAAATTCTCCAGAAAATGCTGGGAACAACTTCTTACTAAAGGCCAAGACCCACACTTCAAATGGAGGCAATTTTGAGTAAAAGACATGAAGTATTTCAGTAGTACATACAGTGAGAAATAGGAACAGTATATTTCAAACTGTGCACCTGAATGTAAAAGCAAGATATGAAGAAATATGGAGTATTTTATACTGAAAACATTCTTGTTAAATATTCCAAAGGCAAGCACTGTGTATTTAGGGTCACCTTCTTGTTAATGAGCATTCATGATAAAAAAATTCAGGTTTTCTAGGAGTGATAATTTCCCTATGACACCATCATTAATTATGGTGTACACTTTCAGTAACACTGTTCAACTCAGGACAAAGACAGGGTGAAACTCTTCATGATAAATATATTTAGAATTTTTTTGTGTTCTAAATCAGCACTCCTTTCATTGATTTGCTAAAATGCTCCATAGTATCAAATGGTCTACGAAAATGAATGTGGAAATGAAGGAGAAAGACCCATTTTTACCAAGAGGTATTAAAAAACTAGAAATAAGAGTATCTAGATTAATAATTTTAGAATTTAATAAAATCTATTTTCTTCATGGAACTCCAGGAGTCATAAGTGTATTAAGCCACAACTTTGGAAGAAATGCTAGAAGCTACTTTATTGACATGAAAGCTGAGAAAACATGAAATAATAAAAGCAAGGTCATCAAGCAAATTATTCCCATAATTTTTTAAATTTGAGAAAGCAACTTTGAAATGAAATGTATCAACGTGCACTGTTTCAGAATTAAGATACCTCAAAACAAAAAAAACCCACAACCACAAATCACTGAGGATTTTGGGCTGGTGAATGAGACAAGAATAGGAAAATACATTACAAAAGCAAGAGACAAAATCATGCAGAGGGTCTGCAATTCAGAAGGTACTGATAAAAGGCTTACCTTTTCAGGACACCCAAAGGCATTGTAAAAACATGGCACTGGGGCAGTAGGACAATCATTGTCATAATGGTTAGGCATCTAAAACAAATCAGATTCAATATTAGTTCTCCATCAAGAGTATTCTCTTATCCAAAAAGGATACAGCTGGATGGATTTTGAACAGGTACCTAAGTCAGATCAGTTTGTACCTATGCAGTTTCTTAAGGTACTACAGAAGTTTTGAACAAAAATGTTAGCTAATGATAAAAATTATATATCCCACTTGTATGTAGTGTAACAATTCATGTTCTTACATAAGGCCTCAGAAAACATTCAGGTTTCCTTGCTAGACCAAACACCTTTTGTTTCTAGCCTATCCTCCAGCCAGATCATGTTCAATTCCTTCCCTTCTGAAGGACTAATTGCACATACTTATTGTGTCTCTATTATCATCTTCTTCAAAAAGTTCAAGTTACTTCAATTTTTTCTGTGGTCCACATTTTCCAGATCCAGATCAGTCATCTCACTGCTCTGGATCCTCCCTATCCACCCTCCCTCAAAAGCACAAGTTCAGCTGATGCCTTACGAGCCCTAAACAGAGCAAAGGATAATTCACTGTTTCACAGGCAGAATCCCTGTTTATATAACCCCAGGTGTTTGCCTTGTTTAAATATCACAATGAAGCACAAGGCTAATAAATGTCAGCTATTACTATGAATGTTTAGTATTCTCTGTTTCCACTTCTGCAGTTCATTATTCTACCTAACAACAGTTTTTTCCTTTGTCATTACTAAGCTCAATCTTGTTTTTCAGAGTATTTGTGCAATTTTACAAGATCATTCTTTATTTTAATCCAGGCCATCAACATAGTTGCCATCTCAAATTAGACAAATCAATATTTATAATTTTCCTGCCAATGAAGTTATTATTGAACAGAAGAAATAATAATGGCTATTACAACAGTAATAGACAAGCAGAATTCCAGCCAGCATCCCAGTTTGATAAAGAATTTACTTATAGCTACTTTCCAACAGTGGCTTTCCATCTCCCTCTGTGCCCAAATCAAAGCCTCCTCTTGTAATGTCAGCCATAACCACTGGCAGTTGTTGGTATTTTTTTAACTCTATTCAAGATCAAAGGCATGCAGCATGGCCCCTGTCAATAAGCAGTACAGCTGAACAATGGGCAGCCAAAATCCTACAGAGGTTTGCCAGACTGCAACTACAAGCTGGAGCAGCATTTAAGGGAGTTTCAGACCTGCACTGGACATTTTCAGAGAGGCAGGTAGTGATTTAGCAGCTAGTAGACAAACTGCATCTCTGAGTTTAATTTCAGATTAAAGAAGTGATGTAAATATGAAACATCTGACTTGGAATAAACAGAGAAGAAGGGAGTCTCTTACCTGCTCTCTGATGAGCACTGTGTTGCAATATTCGCAATATACATTCGCAAGTGGGCACGTTTGGTCATGAAGCTTAAGTGATCAAAGAGAAAAAAGAAAGAGGAGAAAGCATCAGTAAAGTTACCCAATATAAGACAGGGCTAATCACCCTTGATCAGACATTAGATATTTATTTATATATCTAATTTTGCTTTTAGCTGTATGCAACTGTGAAACAAAGACAATCCCTTTACCCTGAACAGTATGGTTTCTATTACTGGACTTGTACAAGAGATTTTCCTGGACTTATATAAGAGATTCATAAAGTTGCAGATATTTTATTTCCTAAAGGTTTTATGCGCCAAATAAATCCGATTTTAACCATAAGTTTCTAAAATTCACATTCAATTGTAGTGGAACTATATGAAAGCACTTTCTGTGTTTGTTTTTTGTTTGTATTGTTGGACTATGTGAGGTATGTTTAATTGACAATTCTCAATATTAATATCCAAGGACATTTAATGACACTGAGATAAAACACATTCATATAGAGATAAAGAAATGGTAACAGCAAAAGGAAAGTATTATCTTCAGTATCACCTGAGTGAAAAATGCAGAGCCAGGAGAAGAATTCAGAAATTATCTTGGTCTTGTGTGGTAGCAGATATCCTCAAAAGGATTTATCTCCTGATAAATCCTCTCTCCCAGGCACAAAAACTGCACATGTAAATACTACTTTTTGTATTCTATGGGCAGTAGATACTGGCCTGTCTGATGGTAAGGTCAGAAATCAGTGATTCTTACACAAGTCCACAAGTCTCTTCACACCACATGATTCCAAAAAAATTTACATTTAAGGACAATCTCTCCCTAGCTTTTGCTTGGTCCAAGCTCATGTCCTGAGTTTGTAGCTTCTCAGCTGTGCAGCAGCACAAAGAACTCTTCAAGACCAAAACCTTTCAGTTGGTTTTTTTTTTTTTTTTTTTTTTTTTGTTTTGTTTTGTTTTTGTTGTTGTTGTTTTTAACTGCTGTTCCCTTTCCAAGCAAACCCATGCGAATGCAGGTTGACAAACTTGAGACTCCTGCTAAATACCTCTTTATCTTCATAGGCCATAGATGTGGCACAGTTTGGGCAACACACTTGGCGCCTTGGACACTCTTGGGTCATGTGCTCCTTCAGATGGTTCTTTGGGAAAGCTCCTTGGCACTGTGGGCATTCCACAGTGGAAAAATCACACTGCAGCTGGTGGTCCTGCAGAAGGGCAGAAGAGGGATTTGATACTTCAAACAAAAACTATCATCTCATCCATTTTGAAGAGAAAGCACAGTGCAAGACAAATTAATCACAATCTTTCCTTCATGCAAGGAAATCCTTACACACTTATGCTGACTACCAACAGCCTGTTACTGTCCCATTACTAAGGTCAGGGTTTCATGTATTCAGAGCTTTAAGAAAGCTCTCAGTAAAAATTTAGTTTTATATTTATCCTTTTAACTGCATATATTATTTTCCATAATAAATAATAGTTTATTATTTAAACTAATATATGTAGCTACTTTGAGAGACTGTTAAACTGACTTTAAGAAACTTGTGTGAAGCACAGGCATAGCTGATCAAAAGACAAACATGAATAATCCTCAGCAGAAAGCTGCATTAGTGCAACTGTCATGCCCTGTGATGTTCATTTGAGAATCACCTAACTACAATTAAATACTCATTAAAAACTAGTATGTGTAGCTACAGTCTTGAAAGAAAAATGCAATGAGTCAGCATAAATAAGTACCAGGTATGACCATCTATTTGAATTATTCTGAATTTTTACTTGTCTATGAAAACAAGGTTCTGTATTTTCAAAACTACTTCTCACCTCTAAGTGCCTGAGCTCCATCTTCATGCTGCAGCCCTTGTTGGGACACTTGACCATTAATGAAAGGATTTCCCGTTTGGCGAAGTTGTCAGGAAAAAGTTGATTTTCAAGCAGAATTTCATTGTCTACAGGACATTTGTGACCTGCATCTCTACAATGCAGAAAAGCAAGGAAAGATATTCCAATATTACCAACAGATTTCCAAGCACTTAATTTAAAATATTTTTACACCAGCAAGACATTAGTGGCCAAATAATTACACAGTAAGAAGATCTTTGAAAATAACAGTATTTATGTGGCAATGACCAGAAAGTATGAAATGTATTTCTAGAAAAATTGAAAACACAGTTTCACTGGAGGTGGCATGACTGGGGTTGCAGCACTTTTCAAACTCAAACACATTTTATTTGTACAAATGCCATGTTAAGTACTCTGGAAACAAACTTGAGGAATATGTAAAGACACTAAGAACTTAAGAGTCCTGTTTCTGTAAGTACTTCACATAGCTCAAATATCAAATAATATCTCACATACTACTTCAAAACAATTACTTAAACTTTCTTAGACCTCCTCTAATTTATTTCTCATTTTATAAACAGCCAAGGTGATCACAGCTAAGAACAAAAATGCAGAACTGTCTTTTTTTCCAGACTGACTTCATCTGTTTGGCATTACATTACACACTGCTCAGTTTGCTGGTTTTGTTTTACAACCATTTGATCAGTTGGCCATCCTTCAATTTCATTATACAGCAAGCAGTGTGAAAATCTCCAGACACAAAAATTAGTAGTAACTATGAAAATTACACTGGATTTGGAACCAGGTGTTGCATCTGAAGCCTTTTAACAGCAAACAGACTGGAAGTCAGTGCTAACTGGTGAAGGTTTGGAATCTGATGGAACATGGATGCATGCAACCTGCACAAGGTAACTAACAGCCAGTTCATCAGGTTCTGTATACTTGCATGTATATACAAAAATCATTAGAAAGGGATTTAAAAAGGGGATCACCTCCATCAAATTTTCCAGCACCAGCTCATTCTGAAAGCAGTAGACCAACATATTGATTCACAATTAAGTAATGCAGTTAAAGAGGCATGAGGGATCAAAGCTCCTGCTTGCTAATGGAAACAGCAATAAAATGGAAAAATACATGGGGTGGAAAAATGTCAGAGACTTGTGGTGCAAGGATCAAAGACCAGATCATTGTCACTGCCTGCAAGCACGAGGGGAAGTAGAACCTAGTGGGCTGTGGAGACTGGGAAGGAATTTATGTTCTTTGTTGGAAAAGGAAATAATTGCTCAGCAACTCCATGAGCAACGCTGCTAGAGGAAGTGGAGGTAAAGCTGCCACTTCAAAGAGGCAATGAACTTCCTTTCACAAGTTTTGCTTGCAGAGCAAGCTCACCACATGCCTGAGAATCATACTGCTAAACAAGTGGAAGAAAGAAAACACCTAGCTTGCCTTGTTTCAGAGCTCCCTGAGCTATGACCAGTGTGATCTTTGTCACAAGCCAGAAATGTTCCTTTCCAAGCTACAGGAAATCCGTTTTCACAGGTATAACTTGGTTACAAACACTCTGTTTAGCTAGCTCAGTAGGCCTGCTGATAAGACAGCAGCTTCATTTCTACAAAGAAAAGCTAATAATGAATAAGAGCAACTAACAATAGATTAATTTGAAATAATGATTACCAAATCCCCAGTTTAAATAACTAGCAAATACAGAGCAAAATAAAAATAATATACAATTTTCCAAAAGTAGGAAGTGTAGTAAGGAAAAACCAGTAACTCATTGTAGGATATTAAACAGGCTTCAAATACTATTTACAAGGATCAGGATTGTGTTTGAAACACTGCTAAGATCCATCTGCAAAGATGTTGCTATATATTTCCTGTGACAGAATTGAATTCATGCACCTCAGTTCTCACTTACACTACAGTGAATGCTTTCCTATGCTGGAATTATTTATCACATTGCACTCTGCCACTCACAACAGTATCTGTGAAACAATGTCCATCTGCTACTAAGTGTAATGAATATTCCTATAATTTCCCTTGAGATTAAAATACAGGTGTCAAGAGCAAAGCCAGAATAATTTTGAAAGAAAAGTCTGCTCTGTGATTTTAACAAGTGAGCAGTTTAGCCAAGAAGCTGAGACAGTTGGCAGAGACTTTAAGTGCAGCCATGGAATGAACTGCCAGCACCTAAAGATTTCCCTGCTGCCCCTTCTTACCTCACAACTCTGCTTTTCCAATAAACAGAAGACTGGAGTGAAATTGAATTAGCTATTGCACCTGAAGTTAGTTCTTCTAAAGTTTCCAGTAAGGTGTTTTGTTGACAAGTAACATTCATAAACTCATTTGTAGTTACTTAGGTAGATAAGCTTCTCCTCTTCCATGACTTATAGCACTTCCAGGTACTTCAGACAGCTTTATTTAAAAAGCTGCCAAGACTTACTGGGAGGCAAACATTTACTGTGATCAAATATCATCTAATCATGTCCTTCACACTGTAAGATTGAAGAGTCCCATTTTTAAAAGGCTTTCCAATTTTTTTTCTAGTTGCAGCCACAACTTCTTCAACACAAACAACTACAATTGTCACAAGAAGAAATTACTCAAAAATGTTTGTCCATCCTTCATAATTTAAAATCCTTAATCTCTGTGCTCACTTGAGTTAAAATGGTGAGATGAGGAATAAAGAGAAGCAATTTTTCCTGATCAAATGAAGGCTGTGACAATCACTTAGTGAAAAAAACAGTGCTTAGAGAATGTAAAATATCACTTTCCATTTTCATTTCAGTTCTGAAGAAGCTTCTTGATACCTCAATCAATCTGGTACTGTAGACAGTACATACTGCAAATCAATACCATACTGTAGACACTACATAATCCAAATTAATAGCTTGATCCATGGATACCAATTACACATGCAGTTCAGCCCTTCAGGGATTCAGAGAGGTCTGGCACTTCAAGCTGTCCTCCCTGCCTTCACAAGCATTCACTCAAACCATCCTCCAAAGAGAGAGTTCAGTGGGGAATGAGGAAAAACTTTTACTAGCAATGAAACATCTGAAATACTACACTGATGATCCACAGTCTCAAACGAAAAAAAATGCTTTCCACCTTGTTTAGTATTCACTGAAACAGTCATCACCATTCATAGAAATGAAGTAAAATACAGAAAGGGTAGAAGAGAAGCAGAAGCTTCTGGTTATGGTCCTTTCCATGGAGAAATTCTTCCTGAGAATTTATGTAGCAGAAACCATGGAGAAGCCCACAAAACACTATATTCAGAGAACATAATTGCTGGTATACTATTCATTTAGTGAACTACAAATGATGGATAGGGAAGAAAAAGAAACAGAATAGAACTATGGACAAATGGTATGAAAAACCAATCAAGAAAGCACTGTCCATTTTGCATGTTATAAAATAAATGTCAGGAAAAAACACTAACACTGAAGACAGTTGAATGATCTTTACACAAAAGTGTGCAAAGTAAGGTTGAAAATGAGCCATTTTTACATATGAGTCATAAAGTATTGAATATATAAATTCCTACCAAAGAGACCTTTGAACTAACTGAGCAATTGCTAAGAAAAAGATTTGGCTTATGCTGAAAAGGAAAAAAATCCTACAGCATAGTATCTATCAATGTAATCCACTCCTCACACATGTGGGACATTGATGACTTCATTCCAGGTTTAAGGCAAGTGCTCTCTACAAGGTACTCTCTGCCCTTTCTTCTCTTTCAATAATCCATTTTTCTAAGCCCAGCGTGCTCTTATTCCCATATTGTATCTTATTCCCAGTCCTTCATATGCCACCTGGTTTCTTCTCTCAATGCTATTCCCTCACCACATTCTCTCTTCCAGCTCAAGAAGGAAGCAGCTAATTTCAAGTGAAGAACTGAAAGCATGAATTGCCTTATCTGCACCAAGAAATCGGGTTGCCTGTAGTTTCCTGGAGTTATCAAGAGAAACAATCACAGGCATAAGACAGGTAATTTTCTAATCCTGAGCTGGAAGTGGAATTTATTGGGAGGATTTGTCTACATTTCTTTTTTTAATTATTATTTGAAGTTTAATCAATTTTGTAGATTCATAACCCAGGTAAATTTGTAAAAACGGCCAACTATCTAAAGCTCATAAATCTTCCAAACTTGTGACATTCTGGCCATTTACAGCACCTTTAATGAATAATAAATTTCCAGAGTTCTATCAGCACTCACTGGTAATGCACCTTGCGCAGCTCTACTCAGTTTAGATGACCTTAAACTGCTCTGATACACGAATTTCTTCTTAAAAGCAGGTTTCCACTTCTTCCACGAGTTTACCTTATAGACTTGACAATGCAGCCTTTGCAGAAGCGGTGGCCACAGGGTGTCTGCACGGCTTCCCGCAGAGCCATCAGGCAGATGGGACACTCGTACTTGCTCTCCAGGGGCGGGTCGAACTCCACGTCGTAGCCCTGCGTCTCCTCGGCGAAGGAGCTGCCCGCGTTGCCGGCGGCGCTGCCCATGCTGCAGCTCTCCTCCTTGGCCGCGGCGCTGCAGGCGCTGGCCATGGCCGTGCAGCAGCCGCTGTCCCCGTCGCGGGCTCCGCAGCTGCTGTCGCTGTGCAGCAAGCTCATGGCAGCTGGGCCAGCGACACCACCGTGCGCTGCAACGGGCAAAAGAGATGGGTTAACTTAAAGGATTTCAAGGCCTTCCCTCCCAGGCAAGAATTATTCCCGACCAGAAATACTGGAACAGAGTTACAGATTTGGTTCTACTCAAAATCACAGGTTTTGTTTTGTCCCCATAATCTTTTCTCGCTCATCTTGTGATATGTAGGAAAGGACAGTGCATCCTGCCAGCATAGTTCAAACACACCCCACCCTTTCTGTAATCTTTCATATGGCTATCTGATTTCTCTAAAAAGAGGAATCCTCTTTGTCCTTGCAATGTCTACTGAAGATGTTTCTTTACCCCTTCCATATTAATTACTTCTAAGACTTTCAAACAGATTCTGTGTGAAAAAAATGCCATACAGAATCAAGTTTTCTTGGAGGACAACAGCTCAATTCCATATGTTCCAGTGTATATATGTTATTTAGCATTCTCTGAATTGAGCAATTCAGAATATAGATTTCAAATCGACTTAGCTGCAGGACTACAAATAAAATATAAGTCCAAATACCTAAACCAAGCAGCTGATGTGCTGCAATGAAATTCAAATACACAGCACTGCTGATAACATTTCAGAACTGCCAATAGGACTTTAAATTGAGTAAGAAGCTACACATGAGATAAGGATAATAATTCCATAGCTCAAAAGCTATCTACAAATTACTAGTACTCAAACAGAGCTCTTGCCCTCCTTTCCCTCTCCCAGGCTAGCTGGCAGGGAGGACAAGGGACATGATTGTAAGAACAGAAGATAAAAGTCGCCTTTCTCTGAAGAGTGGTGGATGGCATACTAAAGCTTGCTTTAACAACACTCCTCCAAAGCAGGGTGAACTCATAGGTATGAAATGAAAAAGTGCTGGTATCCCAAACAGATTGCTAGTGTTCCTACATAGAATGAGAGAACCTTAAAAAAAGGTCTTAACAACGAATACAAATTCTAAAGACCAAGAAACCTTCCTCTTCCCTTTTTTTTTTTTATTTATGGTTACAATCATTTTCTTAGAATGCTACTGTGGTTAGTTTTCTATAAATGACATTTCTTTGAAAAACAGAGATTATCACCAGGTGCAAGGCAGTATGAGTAGTCTGAGGGTTGTGGAGCCAGGCAAGCCAAATAAGCTCAGATTTGTTAATCTTTTGCAAAGCAGTATAGGCAAAAGTCTCTTGCAGTGTTCACCTACTGAATTCACTGTAATACCATTATGTCATTTAAAATATATTAAGGATGGAAATCCAATCAAAATACAAATAGTAAGAACTATTTATCTGCATCACTACTGTGGATGCTGGAGGCAGGAGAATGAATAGGATTACCTTGACCATAAACTCACAAACCTGAAAATTTTTTTGCCTATATCAGAATTTGAATATCACAACTCATTTTGACAAAATGTTCATGGACAGGAGGACGACATACAGGTAGTTTCATTTGGGTACTTATTTTACAACACCTTTAGATTACATCAACAGAAATAATAATCACACAAGGCCTCAACTAGCATTTATGGGAAATATATTTTGAATACATGCAAAATCTCAGAAATGTGCTTGAGGCCATCTACATGGTGGCATCTACCTGGCAATACTGCCCATGATAACACACTATGAGCTATATTTCCCAGCTATCCAGACCAAAAAAAAGAGGCATATCTATCTAAAGAAAAACAAAATTACCATATTTTAGTTAGATATAGTTAGAATAATGTAACCACAACTTTTATTCTGTTGTATAAATATATGACTTTCCATCTTATTGGGGTATGCAGGGGTATGAGAAGTATCTGAAGAGCAGCATTCTTGGCATTTCCAAAATGCCATTAAGGTATAGAGCCTCAAAGCACAGGCTGACAGTTCTGAGTTGTACTGAACTGGTCAGCAGTGCTCACTTTCTGCAGAAATAACTCTAGAGCAGAGCTGTCTGGAACTGCACCCAAAGTATGCTGCCCACTTCCACTCCTGTTTTCCACCCCAATGCATTGTTCCTATACATTATCCACACAACAAGCTTTATAACTGAGGCTCCTAAACACAACAGCAATACGAACTAAACACCAAGCATGCTCTGAGCAGCTGCTCCTGCCATAGTCCACACGTGACCAGTTTAATCCCACAAAGGCACCAGTTCCCCCAGAACACTTAGAATGGATACAGAGGAATCAATGCTTAAAAAGATGCTCTGTGACAGAGATTTTTTGTTTTTAGGCTGCCACCAGTAGAACTAATCTCTCCGGAGGAGAAACCCAGCTTGTTCCCACTGTTAAACTAATGTAACTTATTTAACAACTGCTGCAGAGGATGTTTAGTCCATGGGCCACATTTCATGAAAAATCACAGGAACTACACTGGGTCAATGGAGTGGGAATGTTGGTATGCAGGATATTAGAATTAGTCCTAGGCCAGCCTAGGACTGAAAACTCCACATTACTCTAAGCCACAGGGGTACATTTAGTGAGACCAAGAAAGGGAAGAGGAACATACGTCCCTTTAGCAATGTCACAAAGCAATTCAGGAAGTCGCAAGAAGAAATATGTGACAGCTTTACTCAAATTCAGCTGTCACGTTAATTGCAAAGTGTGTGACTCTTCTCTTGGGCTGATCCTAGGAAAAAAATCCCATACTATTTAAAATTCTGTCCTTATAAAGAAGAAGCCAGGACCTGACTTGGTATAATCTCACTAGTTGAACACTTTGTAGATTTAAGTGCTATGCAAGCAGTGTCTCTTTGGCCATTTGACTTGTTTCTACAGATATAGCAGGTATGTAGATTTGGTTTACAGAAAAAAAAACTCCCATAACAGAGTCAGTTTAATGAATGAGTCACTGCAATCAGTCAACATCCTAGTATGACAAAAACCCCCCATTATTCAGTGATATTCTCCACTCCTACATGGAGCTTTTTATCTGCATATGACCAAGTTGTCCACAAAAAAAGAAGCGCAAGTATCTTTTTAAATTGGGAAATTCAAGCACAAAGAGACAACTTAAGGTGATTAAGAGCCAGATTTTAAACTTTGTTGGTATTTTATCTAAGATAGGATTCCTCCTACTACTCTTATCCATTTCATCTTATCTGTGAGCAAAATCCTCCTTCCTCCACACATATTTTAGGTGTGGGGCAAGGCATAATTTTCCAAATCAAAATCCACACTGCTGTTACTCAAACACTTAACCAAGGCCTTATTACTCCACCATAGTTTAAACTAATTTCTCTATACATTGTAACTCCTGTACTAGGAATTAGATCTGTTTCTTGTGGAAGTTACTTTAACCTCCAAGAGTAGAACATAGGTTTATTCTTTTTGAACAGAGCAGTGCTAGGAAAAAAAACAGCTACCAGAAAAGTGTACTTTGAATGGTAATGACTTTTCCCCACTGAAGGTGGATGGAGCAGACAATCTGTGAGCTTACTGTAGCAGTTTTTCACCCTCTCCTGGGGAATTAAAAAAATGCTTATGCTGGAAAAGGATGGATTTTAACTCACAAACTAGGATATATCCCAAAATTCAAATCAAGCTGCTATCCTTTCTTTTTTATTATGAAACAGGTTTCCAGTGAAATAAAAACTAAGATCTCCTAGAAACCACATCCGTTTTTCTTTTTATTTATAATACTTGCTATTCTTAATTCCTCTGTGCTGAACAAAATTGAGTCAAATGCAAGTACAATATCCAAATATTCATTTATAATAACTTGTGTACACCACAGCCTTGAGAACTTATCCTTTTTTTAAATGTAGTAGTAGTTTAAAATATTAAACACTTTTCTAGACTGCCCTCTGTACCTTTTTTGTTTCCACAACATCCAGTTTTCAGATCCGGGAGGAACTGCAATTAAACTGGATCATTACATGGCAATTCTTGCTTTTGCTCGTGTGAAGTTTCTGAGGCAGAGAAGGTCTTAAACTACATTTGGTAATGTACCTGAAATGCTCTTTTCTAGAGCTAGGAAGTGCTGCCAGACCTGCTGACTCTGGAGATCATGGGCTTTAGCCTGGGCACAGAGGTATCTTGGCCTTGGGCTTGCAAAGGTTGATTTCCCTCTCCAAGGCAACAGCAGTGTTGTTTGCCAACAGAAAGGAAGGTGCTTTCCGTGCCAAATGGGAATGGACAGAACTGTCTGATCATTACCTGTGCTGCAGAAGTCTGGGAATGCCCTAAGGATGAAACTCCCAGGCCCCAGAAAAGACTGTTAAAGGACAGTTAAAAGACAGAAAAGCAGTCCCCATCCACTCTTCCAACTTTAAACCATAATGACACCTTTCTTCACTAAGCAACCTGTGCTCTGTTGCTATTTACACTGCTACATTACAAAGTGATTAGGCTGATGTGAGATAGCACAGATCAGAAGAGCAAACTCCTGCAACAATAATGTACCTTATGATCGACAAAAACTACTTCAAAACAGAATTTAAACTGCCCATATTTTAAATCAATGCATGCAACAAAGCTCTGATTTTTTCAACTCCCATAATATAATGAAGCTTAGGTAGAAATTCTATAGATTTTCAAGTACCAAACTCCTCTAAATAAAATCAATCAATCAATCAATCACTGGTATCAGAAAACATCTTCACATTGCCTGTAAAATCCCACTAATCATTAGGGAGGAAGTAAAAGTAGGCATTGTGTACTATTTACACTGAAATATGAAATAATATTTTCAAGCATTTGGCAAACTTAAAGTACACAGTGCAGAGAAGTATCAGTTGTTAGAAGAGAAAATTTTAATTATAAATCAGGAAGTGCTTAATACAATTAATTTCCACATGACCTTTCCTGGAAAATTGACAATGAGTACCCATATAAATAAGGAATCAATAAAGAAGACTATTCCAAATCTTTTTTCTGAATCAAAGTTCACAAATATAATTAATTTCCTTGCAGCCTGCCTAGCACACATCCAGCAGGGGAAATGCCTTTAGCACTGCATCAACAGAAAAACTGGCCAAACTTTTCTCTTTTCTTCACCTGCCATGTATATGTATGTATAGATTTCTGGGTCATGAGACTGACAGACCAGTGGAGTGACTTTGGATAATTTGTGTATGGAGTAATACTTGCAACACTTATTCCCGGGCACATTAATCAATGGCCTACTGATAAGCACCATGTGTTTCCACTATGAGGTTTGTAGCTATCATCACCATGGCTGCATCCAGGTAGAACACATGAAATTATGCTAATGCCTTTTAATTAATACCTATAAAACACTTTCATGCAAAGCTATCAAATGGCTAGACAAGCAATAGGAGATTCAGGCTGAACTTGTAACTGCAGAAACTAAATTTTCTTTCTTGTAAAAGTCTACAAGCATGTTGCTTATTTTGATCAGATACAAACTTTCTTTTTTTCTAATAGCAGTAACCTGTAAGACATCCAAGTCTTTTGGATAACCACCATACTCACACCATTTTAACAGGTGAACCTGAAGACTTGAAAGAAGAATTTCTGTTTGAGGCAAACACAACATTCAGAGCTCATCAGACTATCAAGAGCTCCTGACTGGAGCAGAGCAGCCTTTGGGGAGTTTCTGAAGCTTTCCAGGTGATTTCTTTTTATTTGTAAAGAATGCTGTCAGGCTTTAATCACCTAAGTATTTTCATGCTTGAATATTACTTAGGAGATTAGCTGATGGCACACTCACAGTTACATTCATGTTTTATCCTATTTAAGTATGTCAAAACAAGTGTAATTTTAGTGAGCAATGGAAGCATACTATACTGTATTAAAGACCAAGATAGTCTATGGGTTTTTCCGTAACCAAAAAAAAAAAAAAAAAACCAAAAACAAAACAACAACAACAACAACAAAAAAAAAAAACAAAACACACAAAAAACCCAAGCCAAAATTCCCTCAAACTTTCTTCAGGTTATCAACTTTTAGAGAGAATTTAATGGGAACTGTTCAGAATAACACATGCAAGGAAAGCACTGTTAGTGAGAAGAACAGTACTATTTAACTCTTTACTTTGGCAGTGACTCTGGCTTCTGTTCTCCCTTTGCAAACTGAGAACACATGGAAATATGCATTATGCCTTTCTATACCCCTCAGCAGATCTACAGAAAATGTAAGATGCTGCCCGAGTGAGGACAAAGTCAACACCCAAAAAGCACTTCAAAAACAGGCAGGGAGAGGTATGGCTGTGAGCAAATGTGATTTCTGCAGGGCACAGTCTCCAGGCTACATTTAATTACCATCCATCTCTACAGGCATGAGGCTAATATGTGGCATTAGTAAAATGATGTGAGACTCTGGGAAAGCAAACAGTGAATTAAACACACATTCTGAAACAACTAAAACATTTCTCCTTTTCACTCCACCTTACATTTACTTTTGTTTTCTTTTTGACCCATAATACTTTATGGCCAGTTTTCACAGCCTGGATCTGAAACTTTTTTTTTTCTTTTTAACCTGTGCTTAGCTAATCTGTGCTACTGAGATACAAAAGTTATTCTTCTTGATATAGTAAACTCATGGAAGTTCAATGGGTGAGAATGTATGTTCACCTCAGATATTTTTTCATGCTGAAGTTCTATCAGCATAAATGTATCGACTATTGTGTGCCTTGTCTTTCTAAATACAGTAGAAGTTTTCTAAGAAAGCAGTATTGCAATACTACAAAACTTTAAAAGCCATTTATGTCTTGACAAGTTCTCATTCAGCAGAGTCTGACTGAGCTCCATGATTCTTCCTCGCTGGGAAAAGCTGAAGGTAATGTGGGATATGCAGAAGAATTATGCCCAGAGTGATACTATGAAAATAATCCAAGTGCTTTTATCAGCATATTTCTGTGACTTTTTTTCCCTTCTTCTATTAGAAGGACAAGTTTTATTATCTTTTCATTCTACAGGAAGACAAAGCAGTTTGCTCACAAGTCGTTTAACAGATTCACCCGAAGCTTCAAATCAATACTTTATTAATCACTCACAGTGGTATCTGAGACACCACAAAATCCACAGAGCTGAGGGGTAGCGCTGCAGAACGTGTCAGAGGCAAACATGGGGGAATACTTTCGGCAAGCTTTAACGACTAGGTCTAAGGGATATAATTAGAACATTTTCCTCCCACCTACAGCTGAGATTTCCGTTTAAGTATGAAAAGACTCAGCGTGACCTATCTGAGCCAGACGAAATTGATGGAAATTGCTACTGAATTCATAATGTATTACTCACGTTAATAAAGTTACTGAAAATATTAAATAACACCAGTCTCTACTAGAAAATAAGACCTATCGGGTTTAGAAACAGTAACCTATCTTGCAAATTACCCTTTAGCGCGTTCCCCAAGAATTTTCTGAGTGTCTCTATTTCACAGTGGGAAAAGCAGGGCCCAGGTTCAGCTGATGTGCCCGAGACAAGGAGGAGCACAGCTCAGGAGCCGCCGCTGGCTCACGCTTGTCCCGCTGTCCGATGGCACGGCCGGGGCAGCGGCGGGACAGAGGCGCTCACTCGGGACACAGGCGCTCACTCGGGACAGAGGCGCTCACTCGGGACACAGGCGCTCACTCGGGACACAGGCGCTCACTCGGGACAGAGGCGCTCACTCGGGACAGAGGCGCTCACTCGGGACAGAGGCGCTCGCCCCGGGCAGAGGCGCTCGCCCCGGGCAGGTTCCCGACCGAAGCCCCGGCCCCGGCCGGGCTCAGCCCCGCGGTTTCAATTCCGGAGCAGCGCAGGCCGGCGCGCCCCAGCCCCACCAGCGCCCTGCCCCAGCGCAGCCCGCTCTCCCCGGCCCGGCCCGGCCGTGCCTGAGCCCGAGCTCGGTGGAAGGGGCCGAAGGGCTCCGCCGGGCCGGGCAGGCGGCGGCTCTGCTCCCCAGCCCGCAGCCCCGGCCCAGGGGAAAACGCCCCGCGCCGCCACATGCCTGCAGCGGCCCGAGTCCAGCCGGGCCCGCTCCCGAGCCCGGTGTCCGGGCCCGCCGCAGCCCCCGGCCGCCCCCGCGCTCCGCCGGACTCACCGCGACCCGCAGCCGCTCCCGCCCGCCGCCGCTTCCGCTTCTGCTCGGGAAGCGCCGGAGCAGCGGCTCGGGGCCAGCGCGGCCCCCGGGCGCCGCGGCCGCTGCAGCGCCCTCTGCCGCAGCGGAGGGGCAGCGCCGCCAGGGCGGGGCGCAGGGCCGGGGGCTGCCGTGTCACTGTCACCGCTCCCCGGCACACAGAGCTGTCCCCACCGGGGGCTGCGGTGTCACTGTGTCACTGTCACCGCTCCCCGGCACACAGAACTGTCCCCACCGGGGGCTGCGGTGTCACTGTCACCGCTCCCCGGCACACAGAACTGTCCCCGCCGGGGGCTGCGGTGTCACTGTCACCGCTCCCCGGCACACAGAGCTGTCCCCGCCGGGGGCTGCCGTGTCACTGTGTCACTGTCACCGCTCCCCGGCACACAGAGCTGTCCCCGCCGGTGCTGGGCGCTCCTGCCGGGCGGTGCTCGCTCCGCGCTGCCGGTGCGTTCGTGCAGAGCCATCGGGATGCGCTCCGCACCGTCCTGCGCGCTGCTCAACACGAGGCGCTGAGAGCCGGGACGCGGTGGCGTTTTTGGGAGTCGCCAAAAAGCCATTTCTCAATGCATCCCAAAGGTTTATTAGGAACAATTTCCCGTCCCCTCCTCAGCTATCCCGTGGGGACTCCCGCAGGCACCGGAGCCCGGGGCGCTGCTTCCCGCAGGGCGAGCGCCGAGGGGAACCTCTCCCGGGGCTTGGACAGCCGGCAATTCTAAGGAAGTGAAATACCGGGACAGCGTGAAAACACCTCCATTTCCTTAGGAATGAGGAACGAGGGGAATTTGGTTGGTTGCATTAGGGAGTTTTCCTGGCAAGAATCTCTGACTAACACACATTTAAATCCAACAAACTGTTCCCACTGTTTGGGGGGGTGTTAGCTGGGGGAGGGGAGTGCTGGGGGCTACAGTTTTCCAGTAATTTTCAGTGCTTCTGTCTGCATGGGAGCTGGAAATGTGTGGATTGTTCCATGGCTACAGTGCCTGTCTCCCTCTGCAGGGTGCTGCTCCTGGAGCCAAGGCCATGCCAGACTCTAATGCATGTTTCTGAGCACTGCTTGTGTCCAAAATATTACATGTCTTTTTTAGGACCTGCCAGGAAACTAAAGAGTTAGGGGGTAGAAATAGCTGGGTTATCAGATAGGGCTCCAAAGAATCACAATTTAAAAAATAACATCAAGGACAAATAAATAAATTGAAACTTTGTGGACCCGCTCCTGGACAACTGGCCGAATTTCAGAGCTACTCTTTTTCTCCTGCCAAGTGAACATACTGTATGCTGCTTTCATGAGCTATAAAACAAGGAAATTTATCATTGCATGGCTTTGTAAAACAGATATCCTTACATGGAGGGTTTTCTATGTCTGAAAAATACTATTTTTTGTAGTCTGCAAGGTGTCAAGGGGGCACTGATGTCCAACCTATTTTAACTGAGAATTCAAGGAACTTATCTGGAGTTTTTATTCCAAGAATAAATCAATTATTTTATTCAGAAGGGTTTCCAAATCTGTAAGGCTTAGGCTCATTATCACATATTCATGCTCATGCTGTAAGAGAAACGAATGCAAAAATGCTTTTCTCCACTCGGTGGTGCCAGCTGCACAGGAAAAATATTTTCCAGTACTGATCTGTGCAGCTCAAACTTCAGCAAATGTGCTCCTATGGACACAAAACACGCCCAAAGCTGTAGCAGTTTGAGATCAATTAAAATCTTTAGCTGCCTGCTGTATCCCTACGAGACAATATTTTTCCAAGGTGATTTCCTGTGTACTTGGAAGAAAAGCACTTGACTGAGTTTATGTATGCCCGTGTGGTTCCTTTGATAAGGAAGCTGATGCCTGTACGGCGTGGTTTTGCACGGGAACTCAGGCGCCCGGGGGGACGGGACAGGCAGCCAGCTACCCCGTGAAGTTTAGAATAAGCACCCCAGAGGGAGAGATCTGCAAAACTACTCAAAGAGCCTCAAATTCCTACATCCTAACAATGCATATTGTCAGGGAACTGCGCCTGCCATTTCAAGATAAGAGAGGAAATCAGTCTGTGACTGCAGAGAGTGATTTTGATTGATATCTGGCATTGCAGCTCGATCTGATTTTTTTTTTTTTATTTAAAGGTCTCTCCAAGTGCTAAGGAGTGAATAGTAAAAATAGGTAGGTTGTTAGGAAGTTCAGGCAAAACAGCAGAGTAGTGAGCTCAGGTCCTTGCTATCTAATGTTCTCAGATGTCTAGAAATGCCTCAGCCATGACATCCTTGTCCCACACTGCCTTGGCCTGGAATGACATCTAGGGCTTCTGTTCTACTTTATCCTGACACTCCCATTCTGATGTTTCTTCTGATTGGGATTTATTTCATATTAGGGTTTTGTGTGTGTCAGAATCTGAGCAAGGATATCAGTATTTGTCTCTAAACCCTTCTACTTTCTCCATGCATTGCATATTCCATAAATACTTTGTTTCCTTTGTCCATACATTACTTGTTTTGGCATGAACCTTTACACTGTTTTGTGGGTGCTGTTAGCCTCTCCTGTGGCACAAAGACGCAGGACTAAACCCACTTCTCCAAGACATCACCTAACAAGAACAGCTTGAGTCAGAATGGCTGGAAAAGGACCTGGAGGTGCTGCTTGACAGTCAGCTCTAAATGAGCCAACAGTGACGAGGTGGCCAAGAAGGCCAGTGGCATCCTGGCCAGTAGCAGCAATAGTGTGGCCACCAGGACTGGGGCAGTGATTGTTGCTCTGTCCTGGGCACTGGGCAGGCTGCACCTTGAACCCTGTGTTCAGTCTGGGACCTCTCACTACAAGAAAGACATTGAAGTGCTGGGGCAACGAGATTGGTGATGGGTGTAGAAAACAGGTCTTGTGAGGAACAGCTGATGCAGATGGGGTTGTTTAGCCTGGAGAAAAGGAGGCTTAGGGAAGACCTTATTGCTCTCTACAACTGTCTTCCTTTCAAGGACATTGTACCAAGGTGGGGTTGGGCTATTTCCCAAGTAACAAGTGATAGGACAAGAGGAAATGGCCTCAAGTTGCACTAGGAGAGGTATAGATTGGGTATTAGGAAAAATTTCTTCACAAAAAGGGTAGAAGAGTATTAGAACAGTCTGGCTACAGAAGCTATTGACTCACTATCCCAAGGAGATATTTAAAAGACATGCAGATGTGACACTTAGGGAAAAGATTTAGTGGTGGACTCAGCTGTGTTAGCTTTGTGGTTAGACCTGATGATCTTAAGAGCCTTTTCCAACCTAGAGGCTTTTATGATTCTAAGAACTGAAAGCATTTTAAGATCAGAGTAGATAAAAGACTGAGTCCTCTCACCTATTTTTGCTGTAGCAAATATCTAATATTACCAATTTTGCTGATTCTTCTTCTGGCTGACATCAGATGCTGTCAGGTAAGATGTGCATTACTTGGGAGATTCTGAGCAATGTTAAGTATAGTGGCCTCCCCCAGCCACCTACTCAGGGAAAAGTGTGCAAGTCAGAAACAGATTTTGAGTTCTGCAGGATCACAAAGCCTCCAGAAAAAGGGAAATGCCTGGGTGTTTATGTAGTTTTTCTGCTATTTTCTGCAAATTCTTACTTCTGGAGCATGAACTTACATTCACATTTGAAAGGACCTGATGGATCACTAGAATTTTTGCACCATGTTGTGTGTGGAGACTGAAAACTTTCAGGGTGCTGTTATATGACAGCATCTTTCCACTTTGAGTCAGTTTTAGAGACGGCTGCTCTCTGGAAACTAAGCATAGGTTTTCTCCTTGGGCTTTCAGGAAAAAGACTCTACTGTCCACTGTTTGTGGTCACCTATGGCCCATACCTGGTATAATACCCACCAGTTACCCAATAACTATGTAACTAACTTTTACATTGTTGTTTGTCCTGCCTGCCCAGGGCCTTCAAGACCCCAGATACACATTCCTAAAGAAGTAATATCCATGAAAATTAAATACTAGTATCAGAAGCACAGACATTTTGTGATCCCTGTTGTCATTGACCCAAACTGCAGAAGGTTGTCTGGGGAAGAGAGACATTGGTCTTCAGTGAAATGGCTTTGATCTGGAACATCACTGTGACCAAGACTAGGTTCTCCTCTCAGAGAGTTAACAGTGAAGAAACCAGTTATGAAACTTTAAAGAAGAAAGCCAAATGCAAACTTTGTGTTAAAAAACAGTGCAGGTGCTCCTCAGAGAGAGCATGCATACTTATCTCAGAGCCCAGGAGTCTCACAAAGGCGACCTTGTTTATGTGAATTTTGTGGTTAAACCTCATAAAGTGCCAGGTGCCACCTGGATTTGAGAGCTCTGTATTGTGTTCAGTTCAAATAAACTGTGGTTAGCACCAGTATTGTACGGGGGACTCAGAGGGAGAGGGATAAGTGAGATAAACAGCACTGCAGTGTCTTTAAAAGGCAGAGGGAACACAGAAAGAGTGAGAGCATGCATGAGAGACAGCAAACAAGCCTGACATTTGGAAGAAACTGGGCAGACATAGCAGCAGCTCTACAAACTGACAGCGAGTTGAAGGTAGGCTAGCAGTATTAATGACAGCATCCCAGATGTTGTAGGACATCCCAGTGTTGGTTCCTTGGTTTAATGGGCAGGTCAACGATTTTATATGTGCTTCCTCACTTCAGAGGTTGTTCTGTTCATTTTGGTGAGCCTTTTTATAAAGCAAAGTCTTCCTTGTTGTGAACAAAAGTATTGCAATCCTGCTTGTCTTCAGAAATCTATGAAATACTGTGATCTGGGGGAAAAAAAAAAAGCTTTTCCCTTTTCAAGAGAAAAAGAGGCAATACTGAACACAACTGTTTGAGTCAATTAAATAACCATTGCTGGAGATTCATGTCTGGGGTTCCCTCTGTAAGAATCTGAGTGGGATAGGCAAGGTTGAAAAAAGATTGTTCAGCATGACCCCCAACTAGAATAGCAGAACACAGGCACATTTTGCATGAGTAGCAGGAAATATTCCTAGCACTGGGAATATTTCTTGCTCTCCCAAGAGAACTGCTGTAATCTCCACTGCCTGGGAGCTAGACAATTCAAAAGCATTTGATGAGTTGCCTGTTGGCAACAATTAACTACTGCAGAAGGTGAAGCTCTGATAACCTGAGAGGGGACCTATGTCATTCATTTCTTGTAGGACATGTTCAATGAAAGAGGAAAAGAAAAAACTGCTTGAACTTTCCTTTAGCATGGGCAAACCCTGTCTGATTCATTTGAGCTGGTGATTAGTAGGAAGAGTCAGGTCATAGCCTTGGAGATGAGTATGGCACTGCAGTGGCACTTACTCAAAGGGTCAGAAGAGCAGAGAAAGTATTAAGTATTTTACATTAAATGTACTCTGTGCTGGCTGTTTCTTTACAATGACTTTGATACCGTCCTGAAGAGGCATTACTCATGGTTTAAGAGAATCTGAAGGTGCTGCTGGTGATGATGAAATTGCACAAAGTTGCATAGGGTGTTATGTAGAAGAGAAGGATCTGTGGGCAGTATGGGGCAGCTAGGTATTCAATTACTCTGCAGGTGGTAGGAGCACAGAACTGTTCAGGGGAAATGGGTTACTGCTCAGGGCATAAATTTCACCGAGTCTGTCACAAGAAGCAGACAAGAAAGTGAGACAGTAGTAATGCTCTGAGTACATCAGTGCACCTCACAGATCTGGGAACAGCAGAAAACAAGCACGCTCCTTGCCAGGCTGGATCAGCAATGGACAGCAGGGGACTGCAGTGCAGACACAGATATTTAGGAGTAGAGGCAGCTGGACAGAGCAATGTGGGCAGATGGGGACATGGTATGGGCAGCTTGTTCTCAGTGGGATGGAGTGAAGAGAAGCTGGGACAAAAACTAACCTGAATTTTAGTTGCCAAGTCTAATGAATGATTTTAAAGTAAAACTTAGCTCTTCAGGAAAGAGCTAATGATGTATGTCATTCTGCATGGAGAACTTAATTAATGCATGCAGTCCTTTCCTAACAGAACCTTAAGGGCTGTACTGAAATGATGCTTTATTGAAATGTTATGGATTAAATGATCTCAGAAACCCTGGGCATCATCACTTTGGGTCATGACTTGGATATATTACCTAATGAAGGACACCTTCTGAAAAGACACTGAACTGATTTCTAGCAAGTTATGTGCATTACTAAGTGATGATAAAATCAATAAAAGAAATCACAGCTATGCAATTTCTAGTTCTAGTATAGTCTAGAAATTTTAGTTCTTAAGATACAGTCTTCCTCATTTTTATTACTCACACCAACCAGAGCAGTGAAACCAAAATAAGTCTTAAAATATAACTGATTTTTCTCTACACTGTTGTTTACCTTGTGCACTTCTCATAGGCAGGTTATGAAAAATAGGTTTTTAATCACTCTTGTTTCTATACAGTTTGATTTTCTGGGTCTGATGCAGTAGCAAAAAGTTTCCATGTTTGAGGTGAAAGTCTTGTATTTATTTTTATGCACACAATATTTCCATGGAAACCACATTGATATTACCTTTGGCTGCACCTCTATGAAAGCTAAAATTAGGGTCAAATTTACACAGACATCCTTACAGGGAGATCTCAGCAAGGTACTTAAATGAGCAACTAATGTACAATGTATGGATAATCTCTCACAATCAAATCTGAAGCCAGTATGTCTTGCTGTATCCCCTTTGGAGTTCAGGGAACTGTAGTGCTTTGCATCAACAGAGGACACACTCCTCCTGCTTTAATGGAGCTACTCATTCTCATTAAGCACATGCTGAAGCACCTTACAAAACTGAGGCCTGAATAAAGTCTGCACTGGGATGGAGTGGTATGTGCTGCTCTGCCCCTGGGAATGCCATGTATGAAACACTCCTCACCAGCTTCAGAACTAACAAGTAACATGAGAGCAGTGGGTTTGCTGATTTAGATTAATATAGCATAAACACACAAAATTCTACCTTTCAGACACCAAGTTCATTTAAACATTAAAAAAATCACCAACTTTCAGAAGGTAATGCTGTTGTCTATAGTAGCTTTACTTTTGGTAAGCTCTATCAAGCAAAAGAAGGAAGGGGCAGATTTGGATGTTTACTACAGGATGACTAATGGCTTCATGTAAGGAACACAGGTGATCAATTAGACATGTGATGCCTCAGGATCAAAGTAAAAATACATTTGAGAATTAATCTCATATTTTGAGTGGACAGTGTTTTCTGGGCCTGTCACTTCAGTAGATGTCTTGGAAGAGTAATGACTCAAAGTATTTCTTAGTTAAAGTGATTAGAACTGTTCTATTAAAAATCTAATTAAAATGGCATTATTATTAATTTTGGAAAATAAGCTAACGTATATCTTTCTATTTCTCAGGTGATCTGGTTTCTGTGAGATTGCAGATGCCAGTAGCATCAAAAATGGACCTACCTGAAGAACTTCAGCATACATATACAAAATTTTCTGAATGGAAATTCAAGCTCTTTAAATTGCGATCATTTGAAAAAACACCCTCTGATGACAGCCAGCACATAAACAAAGATCAGGCAGAAGAGGCTTCTTCAAACAAGGAACTCATTCTGCATAAAGATGAAGCAGTGCCAAGTGGAGAAAAGATGGAGTTAATGGGCAATAGGCAGGCACTTGAGGAAGATGCCCACGCCATGAAAACACAAGACAATAGAGCTCATCAGAACAATTTGAAACAACTCTGCCGCATCTGTGGAGTTTCATTTAAAACTGATTGTTACAAGAAAACTTACCCAGTGCATGGGCCAGTGGATGATGAAACTCTGAGGCTTCTGAGAAAGAAAGAAAAAACAGCAACCTCTTGGCCAGATCTTATTACTAAGGTTTTCAAGATTGATGTGCGAGGGGATGTTGATACTATCCATCCCACTCACTTTTGTCACAACTGTTGGAGTATTATACACAGCAAATACAGTAATACTCTATGTGAAGTATATTTTCCTAGGAACAGCACAATGGAGTGGCAACCCCATTCCCCAAACTGTGATGTGTGCCATACTATCAGGAGAGGAGTCAAGAGAAAAAGCCAGCCCCCAAGTGTACAGCGTGGCAAACGTGTCAAAACCACCGGGGAACGTGCTCAGCTAAACAGAGGTGTAAAGAACCAAGCACAGATAAACAACAAAAATTTAATGAAAGAGATTGTCAATTGCAAGGATATACATCTCAGTACCAAGTTGCTTGCAGTTGATTATCCACCAGATTTCATTAAATCCATTTCTTGCCAGGTTTGTGATCATATTTTGGCAGATCCAGTGGAAACAACATGCAGACACTTGTTTTGCAGAACTTGCATCCTTAAATGTATCAGGGTCATGGGCAGCTATTGCCCCTCCTGCTGGTATCCTTGCTTTCCTACTGATCTGGTAACTCCAGTGAAATCCTTCCTGAACATCCTTGATAACCTGAGTATAAGATGCCCTGTAGAGGAGTGTGATGAAGAGATCATGCATGGAAGGTATGGCCAACACCTCTCTGGCCACAAGGAGATGAAAGACCGAGAGCTCCCCAGCTACATAAATAAAGGTGGCCGACCGAGGCAGCACCTGCTGTCTCTGACCAGGAGAGCTCAGAAACATCGTCTGAGGGAACTGAAACGCCAAGTCAAGGCTTTTGCTGAGAAAGAAGAGGGTGGTGATATAAAGGCTGTGTGCATGACTTTGTTCCTGCTAGCTTTGAGAGCAAAAAATGAACACAAACAAGCAGATGAACTGGAGGCTATAATGCAAGGGAGGGGATCTGGACTTCATCCTGCTGTCTGTCTGGCCATCCGAATCAACACATTTCTCAGCTGTAGTCAGTATCATAAAATGTACAGAACAGTAAAAGCTGTCACTGGGAGGCAGATCTTCCAGCCTTTGCATGCTCTTCGTACTGCTGAGAAAGCCCTCCTACCAGGGTATCACCCATTTGAGTGGAATCCTCCCTTGAAAAACGTATCCACTAACACAGAAGTGGGAATTATAGATGGACTATCAGGACTCCCACTCTCAATTGATGATTACCCAGTAGACACAATTGCAAAGAGATTCCGATATGATGCAGCCTTGGTTTGTGCCTTAAAAGACATGGAGGAGGAGATCTTGGAAGGCATGAAAGCAAAAAACCTGGATGACTATTTGAATGGCCCCTTCACTGTGGTAATAAAAGAGTCCTGTGATGGAATGGGAGATGTCAGTGAGAAGCATGGAAGTGGGCCTGCTGTCCCAGAGAAGGCTGTTCGCTTTTCTTTCACAGTCATGAACATTTCTATAGCACATGGGAATGAAAGCAAGAGGATCTTTGAGGAAGTAAAGCCCAATTCAGAGCTGTGCTGTAAGCCCTTGTGCCTTATGCTGGCTGATGAATCAGACCATGAAACTCTGACAGCAATCCTGAGCCCCCTCATAGCAGAAAGAGAGGCTATGAAAAACAGTGAACTGCTGCTTGAAATGGGAGGCATCCTGAGAACATTTAGATTCGTCTTTAGGGGTACAGGATATGATGAGAAACTCGTGCGGGAAGTGGAAGGGCTGGAGGCCTCAGGGTCCACGTACATTTGTACCCTGTGTGATGCCACCCGCTTGGAGGCATCCCAGAATCTGGTCTTCCACTCCATAACCAGGAGCCACGCTGAAAACCTGGAGCGATACGAAATATGGAGATCCAACCCATACCACGAGTCTGTTGATGAGCTCCGGGACAGAGTGAAGGGTGTTTCAGCCAAACCTTTCATTGAGACTGTTCCCTCCATAGATGCATTGCACTGTGACATTGGCAATGCAACAGAATTCTACAGGATCTTCCAGATGGAGATTGGCGAACTTTACAAGAATCCTGACGTGTCTAAGGAGGAGAGGAAGAGGTGGCAGATGACTCTTGACAAACACCTCAGGAAGAAGATGAACCTGAAGCCTATGTTGAAGATGAGTGGAAATTTTGCTAGAAAGCTCATGTCCAAAGAGACTGTAGAGGCAGTATGTGAATTAATAACGTGTGAGGAAAGGCACGAAGCCCTAAAAGAACTAATGGACCTTTATCTGAAGATGAAGCCAGTGTGGCGATCCTCATGCCCTGCCAAGGAGTGCCCAGAGCTGCTGTGCCAGTACAGCTACAATTCACAGCGTTTTGCAGAGCTCTTATCTACAAAGTTCAAATACAGATATGAGGGCAAGATTACAAATTATTTCCACAAAACACTTGCTCATGTTCCTGAAATAATTGAAAGAGATGGGTCCATTGGGGCCTGGGCAAGTGAAGGAAATGAGTCTGGAAACAAATTGTTTAGGAGGTTCCGAAAAATGAATGCCAGGCAGTCCAAAGTCTATGAGATGGAGGATGTCTTGAAGCACCATTGGCTATACACCTCCAAGTACCTCCAGAAGTTCATGAATGCTCATAAAACATTAAAAAGCCAGAGCTTCACCATGGATTCAGGGGGTAGTTTAAGTGACTCCTTGCCACTGGAGGTCTTGGAAAGCAATGATTCAGAAGAACTCTAAATGTACAGCACCTTTGGTGTTGGGTTTGTCATGGTGTCTCCCTGCAAGGAGTCAGATTCTTCTCCAAACCTGTAGAGGTACAGAGAAGTCTGAAATTTACACTCCCTCTGAAGGTGTTGAGAGGAGTTCATTTAATAAATACCGTGTGTGTTGGGCGTTTCCAAGAGGCAACTGGTGCAATCACCAGTTGTTATATGAGATGAAAGCAGAAAAAAATTGCAAAGAAGGGTCTTTGTTTCGTTCTGGTCATATTGTTTCTAAGGGATAAAATCAGAGTAAACAAGGTTTAATAGCAAGTTTTAGTTGGGAGGGAATATGATTGTGGAGAGTTGTGACAGTTGCTGCAAAGGAGCATTGCTGTTTGTTTTGTTTGCATTTTGTTGAATTTTTTTGGGGTTGCTATTTACTTTTTAAGAGGGCTTGATTACTTTCTTGATGGTTCTTTGGGTTTTATAAGTAAAGATTTGTCAGTGAGACAGCTGGATAATTGTTTTGGGATAAAGTTCCGTCATTTTTGTAGAAAATACTTACTAAAGATGCAAACTTTGATGTCACATAGTCTAGAAATATTATTATTTAAAATATATATTGTAGTACTGCTTAGGAGCAGATGATGGTATCATCATGATAATTTGCTATATGAAGATATAGGAAAGGTAGCTGAAGTTTTTAAAAGGCATTTTTATCATAGCCTGATTACTCTGAAAGGCAAACCTGTGCTCCTGAATCAGGATTTACAGTGGTTTTACCTTGTGGTTATCTCATTGTATAAAGTACATTAAAGCTCTGCTGTGTAGCTTATTGCTTCATGAGCATTTTAGACTTGTATGGTAACTTCAGTATACAGTACAATTTGCATTAGTACAGTTTTATTGAATGAATTCCTGCCTTGCTGAAGTCACCAGTAAATCCCCATTAATACCAGTGGGTGCACAGTTTCACCAGGTGAGTTTAGTCACAGCAGTCCCGTTTCTCAGGACATGGCTATTACCCTGAGCAGATACATGCCAGTAGAATATTTCCCTGGCTGCAGCTGCTGTGCTCCAGCCATACATGATACTGTATTTTTTCTCACCTGGAATATACCACATGTACAGCCCCACTTTCCAAATCTGTAAAAGAGGGATAATATTTATTAACATCAAAGATAGGTGCTTACATGACTAGTTAAAAAGCAATAAACTCTCTTGAAATTTCTGCATGCCATATTTTTCACTATTACAGCGGTGTTTAGTTGGCATTTGTCTTTCTGATGTGATATTTAGTATATTCACAATTCATAAAATTATGACTTTAATTCACTGACATATTCATGAAACATACTCAAGTACCTGAGATGCCTCCAAATCATCCAGCCTTTCAGATCTGCATCTGTGGCTAGGGTGTTACTGTGTTTGGAATAATGTTTCTGAAACAAGATTAAATGCAGAAACAATCAAAGCACAGACCTAAAAGAATCCACTTTTTTTTTTTACCATTTTGATGTGGCAGAAGTTGGTTTCTGAGTGTAAGTGAACAATGAATTTAAAAGAATTAATGGTTTGAGGTTTCTTTTGTAGTATCTTGTTCATGTTGTTTACTATATCTTTAAGGATATGGCATTTACCATTTATGAACAATTAAAAAATAGAATTAAGAGCTAGTAATTAGTAAAAATATCAATATTATTCTAATTAAGCCTTTCTTTTGGTTTCTACTAATTAAATTGCTATTTTAAAAATAGTCTGTAATTTAGGATTTTAGTTTAACATGATTCCTTTAAATATAATTCAACACAATGTCAAAATCTGCAGTTGGAAATTACATCTTTTTTTCTAAGCAGTCATGAAGGTTACAGAATTTTCTGTATGGTGTATAATGTATATCTGCACTTACTGAGTGTTCATTTCTAGATTTTTTTTTTTTTTTATATCTTTGAAAACAAGTTCCTATATAAGATAAAAACTAGTTTTACATAAGTATCATTCTTTACCAATAAATGCAGACCACAAATAGAGGTGTTTCCTAGGGAGTATAAATAGCAGGTATAAAAGAACATTCTCTAGCAGTTATAGTTTTGCAGACATAGTTTTCATATTTGGTCAGCATATACTTCATTACACAAATACTTGCACATTTTTTTCTCTGTAAGTATATTTAGGACAGCTGTTTTACCTTGTGTTGTATCCTTGAATGAATTAGGGGTTTGTTTGACAGTCTTGACTCATCTCATGGTGCTTTTTACTCCATTTAAGTGGTATCTATGGTTTTTATTGCCTTTTGACCAGGAGTGAATTTCAAGTTATCCAAAGTCATCCACAGCAATGCATTGTTACCAATGTGTCATGGACTGAGGGACCAGACTTTGTTAATTTTGCATGTAATTTCAGTGACACCAACTGAAACATTGTCAAATTCCAAATTCAATTTCAAATTTAGCAGACTGCCAATGTAGCAGCAAGTGATTGACCTCACTGTCTTTGAAAGGGCTGAGTAAGTTTAATCCTTGTACTATGATTTCTTAAGACAAGCCTTGCATCCTGGGGTAACTCATCAAAGTGAACAAAATATGAGTGGGGATACAGGAAAGCAGTGCCATGTGGCAGTATTCTTTTGTGAGCTATTTTAAGCTGTAAAGTCACATTTCACTCTCTACCAGTTCTGAGCAGGATAGCCGACACAAACAGGTATTACTATTTCTTTTCCTTTTCTGTTTTTTCAGACTTGAATCTAGTTAAATCTTCTATTTCCCCATCTTTGACATCTTTCTGTAAATCAGTTGAGAATTTTGAGCTCATTAGACCATACACTGTAAGGGTAGGTACCTGCAAGTGAAGCTTTGTTAAACAGAGCTGAAATAATGATGCTGCATGCACACAGCCATGAGGAAGGCAAACAAATCCTGACTCCAGACAGGTGCATCACTTGGTTATGCAGCCTGCTGTTAAGCTTTCTGACTTTGAAGAGGCTTTAGAAACACGGAGAGACTTCTATTCATGGCACTCTTTCAAACCTTCACATTCTCTTTTTTTACATTAATAGCTGGTAAAAATCCTTCATTAATTCACAGTAAATAATTATCACCTTGTTCTGAAATTGTACTAACTAGTTTTCATACAGTCACATTATGTATCTTAGTTTGTTTAGTTTTGCTTTATTTTGTTATAATCTAGGGTTTTGTGTTGTGAATTGCTACGATTCTGCTATTACATGTTTTTCTTCCTCACAGGAAGAATTCTATTGTCTTTAAACAAATCAGCTTTGATTTTCAGTCAGGTAGTTCAGAAACAAAATCTAGATAGTTACAGGATCCTAATTTCTCTCTACACTGAGTTATTTGCTTTATTTTACTGCATGGCTTCTTAATTTTACTTTTTCTTACTGTATTACTGTTTCTTATTTCATTAAACCAGTTTAAAATAAAGGTCTTATAAATATTGAAGTTTCTGACTTTTTATTTCCTACAGTTTCCCAACTATGCACATTATTTCCTGGTTGTAGTCTTGGTTTTCATTTAAATTGTGGATGCTTTTCACAGTTAGGCTGTTTCAATACCCAGAGGCAGCTGTGTTTCCAGCCTTGATCTGGAAGTCACTAAATTAACACAAATGAAGATTACTCTACAAATCTCAGCAGTCCTTTCAGCACCCTTCCTCACAGGCAACTTTTTGACAGAACACTAAACTGATATAAAACCAGTTTTATTTAGTATGTAAATGTCTTTTGGTTCATTTACCAATAATATCCCAGATTTTATGTAAAATCAGCCTTGCACTGCTATCACCATTCTAATACATTAAGTGTCTGTTGCATCAAAGTTTGGCTCCTCATTAGAGGTTATGCTCTAAAGATTAGTTCCAATCTACCTTTCAGTCCATTATTTGTAGCTTAGCTTTATTCTACTTCAGAAGAAAATCTTTCTTACTTCCTTACAATGATATCTACAGGTTAAAAGACATAAACCAAGAGGTTTCAATGGAAATAATGATGAGCAAATTAAGCCACCTAATTTCCTGTGTAATCAGATAACAAGACATCTAATATCTGGACTTTATATCACCAACTTAGCTTTTTCATCTGACCTCAAGTAAAAAAAAATGTTGGATGGGAAAAAAAAAAAGAGTCCATATAAAGCAGAAACCTAAGCCTCCGACAGTTTTCTGGTAAATTAGGATAAGTCTTTTTTTCCTAAATCTGTAATAGTTACTTAATTTTACTTTCCTGAATTCTGCAATTCTGCTTCTGTGGGGATAAGATGAAGAATAATAAGGCCTGTCACAGCTCTTCAGAGTACAGCTTTAGGGGACTGAATATGGTGTAATTGTCAAGCAGCTGACCAGCTGTAACTACTAAGTGTTTCCTTAAGTGTTTAAGGAGCTTTTGTACTTTTTTCATCAAGCCTAATACTGCCCATGATACAAAAAGACACATTAGAGAGCATTTAATTAGAAGCTCTCTTAGCAGCATCAGGAGAGAGGTGCATTTTAAACACTCTTCCCCTGGAGATGGGCATTCTGAGGAAGTGGACAAGTAACTACCACCTCTGCAAAGGAGATCCTGCACATCTGTGGAATGGCCAGTGCCCTGTTCTTCCTGTACATGTTTATGTATTGAGAAACTGGAGAGTTTATAAGGTTATCATCTTGCTTTTTTCCAAAGTAAAAATGGGCTCCAGCTCTGCAGTTTTCGAAGCAGAGACAACAAATGGAAGTTTGATTCTCAAATGCTCAAGCCTTTCCCCAAAGTTAGTCTTGTTTGAAACGGAATAGGGTAGGAAATATGGAGGGAGCTATAGCCACCAATCATGAAAATGAAGTAAGCCAATCCTTCTGTCTTTAATACATAGGTTCCAGCAGTAAATAACAAATTCCTTTTAAATCTGAATTCAATGTTTTCCTTCTGCTTTACGCTCCCACTTGCATTATTTCCTCTCCTTTCAATGGTCTATTGGTGCAAAGAGTCACTGAACTACAACACATGCTTCAGTGCTACCAGTAAAGTTTGTGCTGTGCTTTTTCTGTAAATTAATCAGGTGCTTCAAGGTCCAAGCACCTTTCAATAGTAGTGAAATCCATATATTCTTCTCATAAAAGCTGATAATAGCAGTAGAGGGTTACTAAATGTATCTGAGGAACGTGATGCTGCTTACTGTGGTTACAAACCACACAGGTCAACTGAATGCAGATACAACAGAGATTTACTTCTGCACTTAAATCTACTTTATTTTACCTGTTAATTCTAACCTGCCTGAGCAAGAAACATCTTGTATTGATTAGCTGGTTTTGAAGACAATGAATGCTTTTGAAGTAGATGATTCAGGAAATTAGGTACTTTCTGCAGTCTTGAATGCTATGTCAAGTGTCTTCTTTATAGGCTGAAGTTTGTATATCTCTTTATGTTCAAGTCCTTTCAAATATTTTCTATTTTACTTACAACTTCTTTTTCCTGCAGTAGCTACAGTCTCTGAGATGTAATTTAATTCTGCTTGTACAGCTTTTCACTGTGAAGCTGGGACATGGTTTAACTAAGCAAGTTTCCCCTCCTACTCAGATGAACCATACATTTAAAAAAACCACAGCTCAAATATACAATATGCAATATGCAATATGCCATATACTTATGTTATGGGCCCAATGAGGTATAACATAAAGTCTGACTGTGGATTGCTTTTTTCATAGCACAGTGTTAAGTAAAGAACAACAGCTCAAGTAGGAGGTGGAAGGGGCCACAATGTGTGCTTGGGCTTGCTACAGGCTGAGCATCTGTTCTCAGCTCCCAGGGATTCAGGGAGTCACTGCAGCTGCAAGAGTCAGCTCTGAAAATTCAGAGTTGCTCCCACCATGCTGCAACCACACCACCAGTGCCTGAGCTACAAGGCTTTAACTCAGGCTACATGTCACTTCTGCTAGGCATTGAGCTTTCCATCCTTTTATTTGTCTGTACCAGCAGACAAATTCGTCATACAATGTGCTATGTCCAAGGAACTTGAGATACTGACAGTAACTGAGAGAGGTAACAGGCAAAAACTCAGACTGGGTATTGCCAGGGAATTCAATAATTATGGGGAGCCCAATAATTGTGGAGAGTCCTTTGTTGCTATAAAATGGCAAAGTGGCAAGGGGTGGAGTTTTGTTGTGTGAGTTTATCGTCCCTTTTTGTTGATGTTGAGATGATGTGGCTTTAAATGTAGGTGTGGATCTTTTTGATTGAGGTAGATAAGTGCACGATGAAGATCTGTTTTAATGACAATTCAGCTCTCTAAGACCTATGACTAACTTACAAAAGGGGACACTGACTACTGAATTTCATCAGTTTAAAGGGGCTTTTTATGAACATGATATTAAATTACTCCTTGGAAAAACATATATACTATATACTCTGAGCTTACATGAACTAAAATTACAAGGAAATGGGAAGCTGGCATTGAAATCTATGAATTTATATGCATATCAGGCTGTAGAGAGGGGAATCAGGGTGATATACTTCCCCTTTAGAAACTCAACCAACTCAAAGCTCCCTTGGCACATGAAAAGTTTGTAAATGGAAACTCTGTATGGTCACCCTTTACTTTTCTTTGCTGTTGACTTGGGGTGGTAAGGTTTTAAGGGGAGTACTGTGTAGACAGGTCTGTGTTGACAGGAATACTGTGCTCCACACACTGCTTTGTAAAGGAGTGGCTGCTCAGGGTCTGCAGTGATCAAATAGCTGACAGCTGCTCCTGTTTTTCTTTTTTATTCAGGGATCCAGCATGAGAGTTGGGCTGTGAATACTGAGCTATTATTGTTGGCTCACAAATGTTGAGCTGCTGGTATTGATTTTCTGAAAAGATGTTTGGAGTGGTAGCAAAAATAAAAAATAAAGTCAAGAATGATGAGGCTTCACAAATAGCCAATAAAAGAATCCACAAAAATCTTAGTAAACTCTTGGACTATTCAACCTTGACAATGTCCTTTTCAATCTGAATCCAATCTTCTCTTCATGTTTTGAGCAGCCAGCTGCATTTGTTTCTACCCTCACAATGCTCCACTGGCTCAATGAATCACTCTGAGCTATAGTTTGCACTTCTAAGCTTTCACACTCTACACAGCTACCCTGGGAAAGCAGAGAAAGAAATGGGTAGTGGAGGACCTGGAGTAAACAATAAAAGTCCTGTTCGTCAGAAGGAGTTTCTTCTGAAGTCAATGGGAGCCCACAGCATGGGATGGCTGTGAAGCTAGACCTCTTATGGATCTCCCAAGCATACATGCTGTTTGTAAACTTTAGGATTTACAGTATTTGATTTACCCATGAATACATGAAAAAAACACAGTCTGTTTTATTATAAACTTTATTACCTTTACTAAATTTTTAAAAATACAAACACAAAGCAGTTGATGATCACAGTAGTTTAAAAAAAGCAATTTAATTTTTACTGTGAGATTATATTCCACAACTGTAGCCAAAACTGACACATAATCATTCCATAACTCTTAAAATAAGAAAATTAATTATTCAGAATTAAAGGCTCCATATGTAAGCTTTCCACAATGGAAGTCCCTGAAGAAAACTGACCCTCAGTATCTGAATATTTCATTATTTCTGACACAAGAGACTTAAAACACTACTTTTGTTTAAAATCAGAGTAATTAGTCTCATTTTATTTCATTACACCAACATAAAACTGGAGTAATGCAGCTATAAATTAGGTCAAATCATTCTAGAATTCCTGACTAAGATAAAAAATTAAAATAGGCAATATAATGTTCTTAATGCACAGATGGTAACAGAACTGACTATATGGGATAATGTCTTATCCTACCAGCAGTTCCATTAAGCTCACTGGGAGTAAGTTATAGCATAAAATTCAGCACACAGTTTACCAGTGTCTGGCTGTGTGTTTGGACAGTGCCCTCTAGGATGGGGTTCCTGTCTGAGTATTACCAAAATACACATAAGAGACAGAAAAAATTAACGTGCTTTGAAATGTAACAAAAACATTGACATAACTGAAATGAGAAAATCTCTTCAAGCTCAAATAACCCACTTTGCTTCAACCATTGTTGCACTTGCCTCTGATTTCATTTCCTCCCAGGTGAATACAAATCAGCAGTGGAAATCTATTCAAACAGTCTCCGAAGAAAGGACTTTTTCGCTGATGTCGGTAACTTCATGGCTTTCTTTTTGCGCAGTGGTTTCATGGGTGGCTTTCTCAGGCACACCACCTTCTGGGGAGTTTGTAGCCCTTTATTAAGGTCAACGTGCTGGTTGCAGAAGTACTTGACATTTGCTTCTGAGAGACGCAGCAGCATGGTCTCTGAGAGATCCATACACTGCGCGTGGACCCAGTGGCCAGCCCCACTGGAGCACAGGATCATCGCAGGCTTGTTGAGCTCTGTCGAATAGAAAGGGACCCAGGTGTTAATGTCAATATTGCAACTGGCACAGCAGGTGATCCAGTAGCCTGTTTCTGATTCATCTTCTTCATCATCTTCATTGTAAGTATCAGCATCGTCAGCATCAAAGCTATTGGCTTCAGCACTAAAGCAAAACTCCTCCGAATCTTCAAATGGAGTGGAGTCTCCAGGGTCTTCACTTGATGTCTGACTGCAAATTTGTGTTATCAATTCTTCTTCCTTGTCCTCTTCTGTCCCTTTGCATCTCAAAATGTAGAAGTAGTTTGCATCTGGGATTATTTGTTTGTTGGCCCCTGGAATGCCCAGCAAAACAGACCCTTTACCCATATCACAGCCAAACCACGTTCTGCAGTGTTTAATATCTGGTGTCCACTCTGGGCTCACACTTTCAACAATCTCTATCTTACTATCTTCCAGAACTATGGTGTTACACACCAGCCGTTTCTGGCTGTCTGAGTGGTAGCCACCAACAAGGACAAACTCAGTGTCACTGATCTGGGTCACTATAGCACTTGACACTGATATCCCCCCTGGCAGGATGGTGCAGGTCACAGCTGGGCTGCCCAGGGGTAGGTCAATTTTTAGCTTGTATAAGTTGGGAGACCTGGTGTTATTTTGAAGTGAGTGGCCTCCCAAGATGTAGATTGTATCATCTCTAGCAATTGAGACGTGGAAAGAAAGTCCATCTTGAAGCTCTGGAAGTATGTATGATGTACAGCATCCAAATTCAAAGTCAATGAGAAACACAGATGGCAAACAGTCAACTACACTGTTCCATTTTTCAGTGGTTCTTTGTGCAAGAGGAGTATATGACCTCCCTCCAAAGAGAACAGTCACGCTTTTTCCCCGGCTATGAACTACATTAATTGTATGCCCATATCTAGCTTCAGGGACATCTCCACCCAGGTCTTTCTCAATGCATCGGAATGTCATTCTCTTGCTAGTTTTGTTTACCAGACTCATACAGTAAATCTTGTCAGAAAGGTCATTGTTGGGTGTTTTACCACCGTGGATAATGTACTGATACTCATCAGCCTCTGCATCTCCTCTGAGGGTGCAGAGAGCAGGGTAGCGGAGAGGGGGAAGGTAACACGAGTCTTTGGAGAAGAAGGCAGGCTTCATTTTGAGCTCATTCTGCTTTATATCGAGGAGGAAAACACCAGTGGGGCAGGATCTCTTTGGCCATCCTTTCTGACCAAAAAAGAAAACATGCTCATCAAAATTCAGGAGAGAGAAGCCCGGCTGAAGCAAGGATGAGTTACTGACGGTGGATACCATCTGCAGCGACATTTTGTCTGTTGACTGTGCCATACCGCGGCTGAGAAAATAAAAAACAAAACAAAAAACAAAACAAACAGATCAAACATGGATTAGATACTATCACAATTATTTAACAGAACTTGAACAAATCCCATGGAAGTTATGCAGCAGTTCACTCTCTGAAACCCGCAAAGACACGCTTTTCTGCGTCTCAAGATGTGAATATAGCATGATCCATGTCACGGTTTGCGCTATTTCCGCGGTATTTGGGGGATTTTGAGCACACACGGGAGCGGGCACACGGAGCCCGCACACAGTGCGGCCGCAGGCCGGCGCTGGAGCGGCTTCCCGGGCGGGCGCGGCCGCTCCCACGGAGCGCGGGCCCGCGGGCTGCTGGGGCCGGTAGTCCTCGCTGGCTGCCCGGCACAGCCCGGCCCGGCCCCGGCTTGGCTTGTCCCGGCCGTGGGGAATCGGGACGGGCGGGCTCCGAGAGCCGCGGCGGTGAGTGCGGCCGCGGGCCGGGGTCGGTGTGCTGGCGGCGGGGGAGCGGCGCCGGAGATGCCACAAGCCGGGATTTCTTGCCCGTGTGTCGCCCGGGGATGGCGGGCTGGAGCCTCCCGGCTGCCGCAGCCCGGGCCCGAGTGCGGGAGCCTCGTCCGGCGGGGCTCCGGCCCGTCCGGGGCGGCAGGAGCCTCCGGGCCGTCCCGCTGCCGGCCGGGAACCTGCCCCGGGGCCCGCAGTGAGTGCGCTGCAGGGCGGGCGGGCGCCGAAACGTCCACCGCACGTTTGTTTACAGGGAAAAGGTCAGGGTTTGTTTACAGGGAAAAGGTCAGGGTTTGTTTACAGGGAAAGCGTCAGCGTTTGCTGACTGCAGGAGGTGCCCGCTGTCTGTGCACCGGGCAGGGCCCGGGTGCGGCGTGAGCCTCACTTCTGTGCTGAGCAGCCCAGTCGGGATCTCGAATCCTTTGTCTTTCATCTCCGCGCTTTGCTCATGCTTTCAGGAGTAGGTTTCAAAGGCGTATCTTTTACTCTTATAAATCTGTTTGTTTGGAGACCGAAAGGAGTTTATGTAATGAGCCTGGATATTGACTTCGGAAGAGCTTTGGAGAGCACAGACACCAGGGAGGGAAGTTAAGTGGCTGATTCATTGGCAGTGCCCTTTAGTAATAAATGGCCCAGTTCTCTGTCCCAGCCTTTGCCAAATCCCCAGAATTTTAAGGCGTGAACTAATTATTAGAAAAGAACCCACCAAATCCTGCATTTCAAAACGTAGTTCCCTTTTGTTTTTGTTTTTTTAAATTTATTTTTTAATCCTTAGGATTCATGTTTTTGTTGTTGCTGCATTTTGTTTTGCAATAAAAACAAGACACATAGGGTTTCTTTTTTAAGGCTGGATTGGTGTCTTCTAGTTAAGTGACATCAAAACCCAGGGATCTGAACAACATCGTGTAGAGGAAGAGCTGCTGTAAAAACATGGGAACTGATGACACTGACTGCATCAATTGCCATGTTGTACATTATTGCTGCACTGCCTGCCTGCAAACTGCTACGGGAACTGCTGTGCTAAAATAGGGATCTGTCTGGCATGGAGTGTTTTTCAGAGGTGAGATGTTTTCAGGCCAGAGCACACGGACAGGGTAGGCATAGCCATTACTGAGTTTTTGAAAAAAACAGTCTGTGGAATGGCTGTCTTATGTTGTGGAATCATCCAAAGTTGAGCTTGAGTTCTGTTCACTGTGTAGCCTAATGCTTCTGCCCTGAAGGTGGTGGTTTTTTACATTTTAGATTTCTTTTTAGAAGTACTTCACTGTGGGTGAAGTTCGGTTATAAGTTAATTAAATTAGTGAACCCTTTCTGAGCATGTCAGTATACACAGCAGGTTTTGTCCTTATTATGCATGAAGAAAGACTTATGAAGTTATTTACCTTCAGGTGATATGCTAAACAGGAATCTGCTGCTTGTTTCTTGCAAGCATTCAAAAATGGTATCATCAGAGGAGCTTGCATTAAGTTAGGTTTGCTTGATTAGGTGTCATTTGTCTCTTCTTTCATATTGTCTGGTTACTTAGCTTCTTTGGTTTTACAGGATCTCCAGAAAAGTAAAATGTTTTCCATACTGAAGATGCTGTAAGAAAATTCTGGTTCTGTATGAGGAAATTAGAGTTTTTTATCTTGTACCACTCCTGTTCACATTTGACTGGTTTATATTTGAAGTCTAGTGAGAGTATTAAAAGTGACAAACAATTTATTTGACATATTGTTAATGCATTTTGTATTTTTACATACACTTAACCTCCAAATAGGGCAATTATTAGTGTCCACAATGCCACAAACTATTTCCCAAATACTGAGCAATACTCAGTTCTGAAGAGTTTACTGTCTGAATAGTCTGCAGATATTGAGTAGAGAAAAGATCAGTGAAAATTATTTGATTGATAGACACACAGAACATGCTGGTTAAGAACACCTAAATACACTTTCATGTCATCTCCTAATTTTTCTTGAACTTTATGCAAGCAAACAGTTCAGTACGTAATGGAGAGAATATTTCTCTGAGATTTTTGGGCAGAAGGAGCTCCTTAGGCACTGGCTGGAAGTGCTTTGGATTTTTGTGTATTTTCATGCTAATTACAGTGTGTCAATACAGTGTGGTTGCTCTTTGGCTATGCTGACCTCCAACTCTAACCTTCCAATACTGCTGATTCCTTTGGGCCATGGCTCATCTAACCCTGAACAGCTTTGGGGACCCCAAAAGATCTAACCTTGTAAGCAAAGAGTTTAAAGTGATTTTTGTGGCTTTATGCTCACAACTGGAGGTAGGTTTGCATTACAGCTAGTACAGAGGGAAACAGACAAATGCTTTTGTTGTGGTGCAATACAAGATACTGAGGAAGAGACACTACAAGGAGTAAAGACAAATAAGAAGAGAAGGGGGGAGTTACATAAGCAATTACCAGTTATGATGACTTGAGTCATGCTTCATAATATTTGGTGTTTTTATAAAGAGTTAAACTGTAAGCATTATATAAATAAATGAGAATCTCAGCATTACTTTTATAAGCCCCCTATTTAGGAAGCAGTAGAGACCTGAGCTAGAAGCTAAGCTAACAGAAAGCAGAAAACTAATATTCTCCCTGTGTTTATTTTAAACAGAATTTTGAGCAGGTCTTTCAGGTAAGAGTTGTTTATATGGCAAGAAGAGATTATAAGGAATTCAGATTTAGATAGATGGATTGGGAGATACATTATAGAAGGATCAAATGAAGAGAGGGTGTTTTTTAAAAGCACTAGCTAATGTAATTTGAAATGTGCTTACTATGGAAATAGATGGACATAGTTACAATTTTGTTTGGTTTATCATTTCAGAAACCGTATTGGATGCTCACAGAGAAGTACAAGAGAAGGATGAACATCTTTTAGAGACAAGGGGTAGCACTGAGTGACCTGAAACAGCAATTTTTGACATTTTATATACCTTTGGAAAGTCTTCCTTGTCTTCTAGCTTCTCCTATGGAAGCAAGTCTCCCATTGATTTGTGTCCTAGATCCTAGTAAATCTAGGGTTTATGAAATGTCACTAGATGACAGTGTTTAGGCACTGAGTCACTCCCAAACTGTGTTTAGTGCTTATTGTCCTCTTTGACCCTATGCAGAAATGGTTTGTTCACCTGTGTGCTTTGCCTGTTACCCAATTAGGCAACAAAAACATTCTAATCAGGAGAACAATGACTAATCAGTGCTGCTGTTTAGTGTGGCATCTCATATTTTTCAACATTGAAAGTAGTATTTGCAATAATTTCACAGTAATTTGAAAGCTGCAAAATAATGAATGACAAATGAGTTGATCTTATGAACTGTAGCAAACACAAAGAACCTTTTTTCATTTATACAAAAATAAGATATTTGAGCTGTACTGATTGGACACTGAGAGAATGGAATGCAGGATAACATGGAGCCTCAGCTGGTAAACACCCAGTGCTGACCATTGATTAGTTTGCACTTATTTTGGCATGAACACAGATAAGTATTATAGAATGAAATTGATGTTGCAGTATTGTGGGTTTTTTTGTCTGACAGAGCTGGTTTTTTCATTTCCAAAACGGAAAAGCATACCCTGGAAAAGCAAGTGCTGTTTCCAAATTCTTCGCAATCAAAATCATATCCTGACACACAGAGAAGTTTGAAGTCCTCCATAAAGAAGCTTAAGGAGGGAAATTTTTTATACAGTATTTCTCAAAACATTTTCTAAGTGTATCAACCAAGTTTGCTTTGGGCAAAACAGTAATTTAGACGTACCTGGCTGATAGCAGTTTTTTGCGTCCTCCGTAATCTTTCTGTGTAATTGGGATTCAGATGTGAGCAATGTGAGGAATCTTCTGTGACAGCACAGAGGGCTTGTGGCATGGAGAGACAGCCTGATGGAAGGGATTCTATCTGCTTAATTTGCAGATGTGCTCCTGAGAACTTGATCTACTGTGGCTAACTGGCTGTGACTGTTTTTTTTCCCTTTCCTCTCTTGTCTTCAGATGGCACAACAAGAAACCCACCAGCCTCCAGAAACTTTAACTCTTTGCTGTGGAACAAGCTCTGAGTGACAGCAGGTGCCTCTTAGGTTGTGAATATCTTAAGCATAAGCTTCTTTATGGTTGAACTTTTTTACTCTGTTAAACCTTTCAACCTTGTGATCATCTTCAGAATTTTTCACTGCTATTTTGAAATGTAATTTAAAATAAATTTTGAATTAAAAAATAATTTCAGTAGGTAGTAAAAGAAAACAGCTCTTGCTGATTGGCATACTACTTTCTTCAGGAATGCTCTGCTTCAAGCAGGCAATGACACTGAAACAGAGCAAAGGAAATGACAAATGCATGCAGTTCACTGAGTGAGGGCTGACTAAAAAGTCCAACTCAAAGTCCACTGAAGTAATTAAAAATGTCTTTTTTTTTCTCCTTCAGTGGCCTTCTGATCAGACCTTGAAAGACTAATAAAACTGCACCCTTCTGTGGCATTTTTCATCAGTTTCACAGTGCTTTTCTCCAACAACAAATAATGAGACGCTGGGAAATCCACTGGGAACATATCCTTTCAACAGCTAGCAGTGCTGGGGCACAGAGGATAAACCACTTGCATAACACAGCACAACAAATAAACAGAAAAACCTGGAAAACAATTTACTCTTCATAGCTCCCTGCTTTTGTTTTCCTGGCCCTACTTCACCCACTCCTGAGTTACAACATCTGCTGTACAGTGTTTTAGAAATACCTCAACTCCCATTTGAAACCGCTGTGAGAATAGAAATAGAAGGAACTTGAAATGGAATTTGATTAGTACAGCAAAGCAAACACACCAAATGTTTGCAAAAATTGTCTTGAGACATTGAATAACTGTAATGCAGATAGGATGTGGTGATGTTTCTCATCTGAAATACAGCAGTGCTAAGGCACTGTGCCCTGAAGCATCCATATGGGCCTTTTCTACTGAAACAAAGATAAAAGGAAACTGTAGTGCGGAGTTGAATGCTGAAGAACTTCCTCCAAATTTAAGGGCATTCAGATCACATTTATTTGTGTTTTCAGTAGGACCTAGATAATACTTGACAGCTTCTTATCTAAGTGTTTGATGTGTTCTGACCCTTGTTTGTGTCTGTGGTCAAAGATCTACCAGCAAAAAAACCCCAACCTAACAAATATTTAAGTGAAAAATCCAGTCCCTCAGTTGTGTCACTTTACTATTTTACATTCATTTTAGACTCTTTATACCAGTTGACATGCCTTATCTTTAGAAATTCTTTTTCCGGTTACTGTGGTTGAGAAGATAGAGAAATTAAAGGTTTTTGGCAACAGCATGTCATTTTTGGATGAGGACATGGTCTGTCCATGGTCTCTAACTGTCAATGATAAAGTGCTTTGGAGAAGCTGCAGCAAATGGCTTCAGAATAATGTATCAACACAGTAGAGAAATTATGTTCAAAGCTGTTCTGGTCATAGCAAGAAGATCTTGGATTTCCATCCTGAATTTAACTGACAGAGAACCCATGTGAAAAGGAATAAATAGACTTTTCCTTCACAAGTTCTATTTTAATGACATTGACAGAGGTGGTATGTTTTCAGCAGATTGCTCACTGTTACGGAAATGCTCTATTTCACTTGGTTTTCTTCTTCTGCAATTAATTTCTTAAAATAATATACTGTTTGCATCTTCTTCATCCCAAATCATTCCAAATTGCATTGAGATATTTCCAGGCTTTTCAGCATATTTTCTGCCAGTAAAACACAGTCATCTCTGAGCTGAATTGTAGCTGGCTTCCTGTGGGTTGCAGTAATGCACTCCAGCTCAGCAGGGAAAGGGAAGGCTGCCTTACTCATTTATGTGGGTTTTGTCAGCCAGCATGCAAATATGTTGGATACTTAGCCAGGACCCACAGGCTGAAACCTGTAAAAAAGGGCACAGGGAGTCCAGCATCCTACAGTCTTCAATTTTCTGTCTCATCTAAAACTGACAGTAAACAGTATTTAAGTTGTGAGGGAGAGGGCTTTATTTGGAGGGCTTATCTGAAATATCTGATTGAATCCAGCTGTGCTTTGACTGTCAGATCCTGGACAATTGCATTCCAGGGGTCAGTGGCTGCTGCAGTTTGGACGAAATGTTACCCTTGTCATGGGCCTCCAGGTTGTCTTTAAAGGGAGCAGTACTCTTGAAGCCATTGGAAATTCATTAAAAAAAAAAAAATTCCGCTCAGGTATGGGACTGGCATAATAGCACTGAAATCCAACAGGATCAATATGCTTGCTTGCAATTAAAGCCCTTGGTTATATCCTTTAAAAGCTCATACGAGGCAGGCATGAGAGGCACATGTTTTTGTCCATCTAAAGGTCAGCTCTCAGGCTCAGTAATGCACTCAGGCAAGCAGATGCAGCTCCCATCCACACGGATTGCTGATGCATTAAGTGTGTGCCCTTAAGGCCTCCTGCTGAAGGCAATGGCAAACATCCAGTTGATTTTACAGGATTAGCTGTCATAGATCACATTGAATTGCAACATGTTGGAAGGAACCTCATCTGAAAGTTTTTGTCCTTTGTAACTTCTGTTTTTTTCCTCCAGCTGGGTTGACCTGCACCTGCTTGTGGCCAGAACTTGGTGCCTTTGTGTTTGCTCCTGGAGCTCTGCCTCCCCACAGGTGGTGGTAGCAGGGAGGAGGAGGAGGGAGGAAAGTAGGGCAGGGCAGTAGAGCAGGGAGGGCTTTCTTCTGCAGCTGTAGAGTTGCAGATATCTAGACAAGAGGGAGCCAGTCTTCTGCGTTCAGGAAAATGGGTAGCTGCTTGACTCAAAATGTTTTATGTCTTTCTCAGGCAGGAATTCCCAGAATCACCCCTTTCATCTGGCCTACTTCTAAAGCAGCATCCTGGGATGTTTGCTAAGGCAGCAGCCATGGTCTCAGCTAACAGCAGGCGTTTGTTAAGGGCAGGCTGAGTTGCAGGTTAGCCTGGCTGTGTGCACCGTGGGGTGAAGATGTGCCCTGCAGGCTCCAGCTCAGCACAGGGGTGCAGGGTGCCCTGCTGGCAGCTGCTTCTGCAGCGTGGGGCAGGCACAGCTGCCCAGGACATTTGGGCTGCTTCTGATGAGGCTGTGCTTTCATGGTTGCAGAAGCTACTATGACAGGCTGCCAAAAGGGCAATCCTGCATCCTTCCCTTGCTCACACGTTCCCACTGTCCCCTTGTACAGACAGTCATGATTGGACAGCTGGAAGGCAGATTGGAAAATATATCTTTAAAACACAGTGTATGCATTTGCTGTTGCTCTCAGGTTTTGTATTGGTAGTTTATTTTTGTCTGCCCAAGAGATGGACTGGAGTGGTAAACCAGGAGGTGAAGAGGAAGTGAAGGTGGTGGTGGCCTTTTTGGGAGCAGACAGAACCCAGACAGACTTAAATTGATTCTGAGTGCACTTTGCTAAAATCTCATTCTTTTTGCAAAGCTGCTACATCATTCTTCATTGCTGTAACAATTTTGTTAAAGGTGTAGTTACTGTGATAACTCTGTAGGGAAAAAAGATGGGACAATGTACCGGTAACAGAGTATAAGATTTAAAAATAGTGTATTTATGTTCAGTCTCATTTTTGCAGACATAGTTTATAAAATCTTGATAACGGGTGTACCTAGTGGGCATTTTCCATGAACTTATGGGTGAACTATAAAAAAACCCCGCTTACTAATCAGTCTTTTTTAAAAATTGAGAATGACTTGTAGGAGAGCAAATCCATGGTGTGAAAACCTCACTTGAACCTTTGCTAGAAATGATAGTGAAGGTTTTTTTCCTGAAAAATTAAATTACATAAGATTCTCTTGAGTTTGTAGAGACAATTAGTTTACTGCTCTTTCCTTTAAAAATATAATAATCTTGATTTTTCTTTCATTGCCTCTGTTGTATTTTAAAGAAACATAAAGCATTTAAAAATGCAGCATAAATCAGGAAGTTTTTATTCCACCACATTTTGTGTTGTTTAATAGAATTAATCACTGTATAATTGAAATAATGCTAATACTTACTTGACCTGCCTCTGTGATTCAGTGCAAAGATTTCTGATTTGTCTTATACTGCTTAGAAGAAGACTGCATTTTGAGAAATAAAATTGATTTTGCACAATCTGCTGATGATCAGCAAGGCTTAATGGGTGATCGCCTCAAGAAACCTCATTAAGTCATTTGGATGGGTAAGCAGGAGTGAAATGCAAAAAGAAGAAAGCATAGTTGCTGCTTGAATGCATTACTTACTGATATTTGACTCTAAAAGTATCCAAAGCCAGCAAAAGGACAGGATCAGATACCCTTGCTTTACTTTCCTTGACACTTCTAAGTAGTTTGATTCCTTTGGGGAAAAAAGAAGTTAAGTTTTTGATTTTAGTAATACCTATTCTTTAACAGAAAAGTGCAGTAATTTCATTCCTAGAAGTGTCATTGTATCAATTTCATAAATTGTGGAGGATTCCAATCCATTATTGTGTATTTTTTCATTTTTTTCTGGATAGTTTAAAGAATTCATTGCCTTGAGGCTGTGAATTGGGTGATTGCTGAAGGCTTTTACTTATGTAGAATCTACTGGTTAGCTCCTTAGCAAAGGTGGGAGTCTCCTGGTCAGCCTGGTTTCAGCTGTTCACCTCATAAAACTTTTCTGTGACTGACACAGTGTGGTGATCATATAAGAGAGACTCTGGAATAAAGTAGGTAGGAAGCAGCAGAAAACAAAGTGGAATGAAAATGAAAAATACCAAAGCCTTGATGGGTTGAGATAAATTTTTGAACACCCTTCTTTTACCATCCATCCTAACCATATGTTCAGTTTCAGGGATAGTAGACATTCCCCACATGCCATCTTCTGCATTTGCTTTTATTTAGGGTCATGCTGCAGCACCAGGCATTTCTTGAAAATGATTGGAAACAGGGAACAGGTAGTTCTGGGTGCCAGTCTCTTCTCACTGTTGTCTGAGAAGAGAGGTTGTTTTTTTCTGACAGAACTTAGGCTTTCATTAGGACCTGGCTGGTTTTTCCTCTCTTTGAGGAGATGATTCTGTAGACCTCAATAACAGCTGTGTAAGGGAATATGTGAATTGAAGTTTCCCAAGTTCTGTAGGAGGTAGAAGCTGCACAGCAGAGTAGGAATTGAGATATATGATTTTGGTACCACCTGGTGTGGGTGCTAAATCTCAGGCTGGTGATCTGGTGGCTGTAGGGCATGGCTTTCACAGGGAAAGCTGTCATGCAGTTGGTTAAGGATATGACTATGCCCCCAAATTCCAAATTAGATTTCTAGTTTCCTAGAGCATTTTAGAGTGAATGAATCTAAGATTTGCTGTCAGGCCTCCACTAACCTGTTTTTAAATAATTTAAATTCTTGGTGACTAAGTTTTTAAATCTGTTACTGAGAATAATATTTGTTTGCTCTTCCTTTTGGGAGTGTTTTTAAGTTCATTTTGTTAGCGTTTGTAAGGGAGTTGGAGATCCTAGGCACCAGACTCCAAAGAAAAACAAAAAGTTATTAATTTTTTCTTGATGATATATATTCTTTTACATTAGCCTTACAAATCACAGCACTATTTCAAGTCATGATTTGAAGAATTTAAGGAATAGAAGGGACTGCTTACCTCTCAAAGGTAATACACATGCAATTACCCTGTAATACACATAAACAATTCTAAGAGTCTGGTGAGTGCTATTCTGCTTGGTCAGTCCACAGAGAAATTGGTAATGGTTGGATTTTTGTAAAACATTAGAAAACTTAAACTTTAGGTCATGTGGGTGTGTGTGTATTTTGATATCTTCAGAACATTAGTCTTACTTGGAAGCAGGCAATGCAACAAAATCAGAGATTTATGTTAGAAGTCATGCTTCTTTTTCCATCTGGTCTCCAAACAATTATTTTTCAATCTAATTTAACTTCAGGATCAGGTTGGCAGCCTTTCCTTAGTATCACTGAAGTTTTGCTGAAGAATTAAGCTTTCATCCCCAAAATCCATTTCTTGGTGTTGTGTGAATCAAGAGAGGAAGCAGAGGAACACATGCAAATCTAGCACTTAGTCTATAATGCATTCTTGCATCTTGATCAGGTTCATGTGAGCAAACTGATTCTATTAGTGTGCACCTATGTGTATAAAAAATAAGTGATATGTGTAAGTGTTCAGCATCATGCAGCTGTTAACATGCATTGACACAGATTTGTGAGTTAGGGGCAAGGTTAACTTCATCAGGCTTCACTGGGGGCTGTTCAGGACCCCTACTACCTGTAGAGTCTGGTTAAGTGATAGAGGTGGGCTGCAGAGCTGTTGCTGTGTGACTGTTGAGTGGAGCTTCCTTCCTTCAGCTCTCAGCATTTGTTCCTTTCTCAAGAGTGGTCCTCACATTCCTGTGTGGCTGTCCAGCTCCAGCATGCTCTCCCTGTCCTGTGTTCTGCCTCACACACACACACACACACACACACACACACACACGATTTAACATGTGGTCCAAAATCTGAGTTTCTAGAATCTGAATCTTTGATGGTGCAGTGAGCAGTGCACCTGGAGATGATGGATTCAGTCCAAAATTTGAATGTACAGATGTGTCCTGGTTGTTAAATACAATATGCTGGTGAAGGATGTCATTGTTTCTGCAAACAAGGCAGGGGTAGAAAGACTGAACAACTTAAGGGAATGAACAACACCAAGAGAAACTGGCGCTTCTGTGGCCCATATTACTCAAGGTCATAAATTTCTAGCATAAATGATCACAATTTCTCCATTTTTACTTAAAATTTCTATGTCCATGTGAATTTTGGGAAAGATGTTGACTGAAGTTCCACTGATAAGATCAGGACTTCACAAGGAGAGAAGAAAAATTACACTTTCTAGTGCTGATCTGTGTGAACTAGGGACTTTTCTGTTGATTTGTTTTCTGCCTGCAGGTATATATAACTCTTTTCTTTCTCTTGCAGAAGCAGCCTACAAAAACAGATATATCTGTTCAACTCTCAAGGTGTGGATGATCATGGGAGAGCAACTGTTAAAGAACAGCATCCTTGATCAATTTATTAATAGCCATGAGCAGTCATATGAGGAGTTTCTAAATACATTCACATATCTTTTGAAAGGTATGTAACTTCCCAAATCTCCTGTTAGATACCACGGTCAGAAGGAAAGGTAAAATAGAGGCAGTGGTATTTAGTGTTGTTGTGCTATTCACCTGCTTTGTGACTTTAGGCAAATCATTGTGGTGCTTCTGTTTTTCCACTTAGCCGTGGGAACCCTAAGGACAGCTTTTCTACAGATTGGTTCCCAGGCTGCTGTGTCCCTCCCTACAGGTGGTTAGCCATTTATGCTTGCTTTAGGGAGGCAGGGGGGAACATGCAGTGTTTGGAAGGATAGATGTTTCCTAAATACATCTTGCATTGTTTTGCTTGAGAAGTCTCCATAAAAGAAGAGCCTAAGGAAAGTACTTAATAGTGTGAGATGGCCTGAGTTAGGAGTTTGCAATTTGGGTACTTTTACTGGTTTACTAACATTAGCCCACTGTGCTGTGCCTGTGTGTGTGCCCTCTACAAAGTGATTGCCTTCTATGATGACACAATTACCTGGAGGGATGCAGATATTGTCTAAATTAATTTCAGCAAGGCTTTTAACACTGTCCTTCACGACATCCTTGTAGGAAACTCAGGAAGTGTGAGCTGGATTAATGGACAGTGAGGTGTGATGAGAACTGGCAGTGTCAGATCCCAGAGTGATCAGCAGCACAGGGTCTGGTTGGAGCCCTGTCACTGGTGCTGTCCCCCAGGGTTCAATACTGGGCCCAGTCTTGTTTACCAAATCCATCCGTGACACAGAGGAAGGGGCAGAATCCTCCTCAGCCAGTTCCCTGCAGACACAAAGCTGGAGGAGTGGCCCACACCCCAGAGGGCTGTGCAGCCCTTCAGAAGGAGCTCAGCAGGCTGGAGAGATGGGCAGAGAGGGACCTTCTGAAATCCAACAGAGGCAAGGGCAGGGTCCTGCTCCTGGGGAGGAATAACCCCTGCACCAGCACAGGCTGGGGCTGAGCTCCTGGAAAGCAGCTCTGTGGAGAAGGACCTGGGGGTGCTGGTGGCAAACAAGCTGTCCATGACCAGCAGTGGCCAGGAAGACCAATGGGATCCTGGGGGGCATTAGGAACAGCATTGCCAGCAGGTCACAGGAGGTGATCCTGCCCTCTGCTCAGCCCTGGGGAGGCACATCTGGAGTTCTGTGTGCAGTTCTGGGCTCCTCAGGACAAGAGGGACAGGGAGCTCCTGGAGCAGGTCTAGTGGAGGGCAGCAAAGATGACTGGGAGAGTGCAGCATCTCTCTCCTATCAGGAAAGGCTGAGACAGTCTGGGCTGTTCAGCCTCGAGATGAGACAAATCAGAGGGACCTAATCAATGTCTGTAAGGATGAGACAGGAGGGTGTCAGAGGATGGAGCCAGGCCTTTCTCAGCAGTGCCAAGCAAGAGGACAAGAGACAATGGGCAGAAACTGATGCACAGATGTTCCACCTGAGCATGAGGAAGAACTTCTTTACTGTACAGGTGACTGAGCATTTGAACAGATTGCCCAGATAGGGTGTAGAGTCTCCCTCAGTGGAGATACTCAAGATCTCCTGTGCCATGTGCTCTAGGGTGACCCTGCTTTAGGAGGGAGATTGGACTAGGTCACCCACTGTGGTCACTTCCAACTTGACCCATCCTGTGCCACGCTAACAGGTAACTTGTGTGAAAGTACAGTAGATAGGTGATTAGGCTGAAAAGATCATGCTCTGCAGATAAAATAAAAAGTAGAGCTTACCCTTGATCTGAGCGTTGCTGAATTGCAGAATTCCAATTCTGTAGATCAGGTTCACATTTTTTAATCATGTTAAGTTAGGTGCCTTAAAAATAAGTTCAAGCTACATATTACTCACAATTCTCTTTAGCACTCCTTTGCACTAAAAGTGATGTCCTCATATTGCAGAAGAACTGTATTTTTCAATTACAGCATGTGGCATGCCCATTGATTGGTGCTCAGAAGTCTGTCCTGTCCTTATCCTTCAGGCAGAACTAAGTGTCAGTCACAAGCATTGAGCAGAAAACCAGTGGGGGAGTTGAAGCTGCCATGGAAAAAATCTTGTGGCAACTTTCTGTCTCTCCTCCCTATAAAATATAGAAGAGAAAGGAGCCACTGGGGGATGAGATAAGAGGATTGAAATTCTGGTTCTGGTGTTCTTATGTATGATTGATACACTGGGGATAGCTCCTATCCTGGAAGTGTGCTGCATATCATGATGCTACTTGCAAAAAGCCTCAGCATGTGTTTCAGTCACTTTCACTGTCACTGAAGGCATTTGCCACTAAAATCATATAAAGGGTGGAGCTCTACCTGAATCAAATGGTGAGAAATGCAGGTTCTTATGATGGTATGAGCAGGTCGCCTTGTTTTCCTCCTGCTTTCATTTTCCTTTAGAAGTACCCAACAAGTTGGTTTGCATTATAAACTGATGACCTGCAAAAATTCTACTTAAAGCATAACACATACATTGTCATCTGGTAGATTTTTGTCTGTCATAACACTGGAAACAGAAAACACACAAAACTAATTGGATCCCATTGATTTTACAGAGTAACATATTTACAGAAGATGGTTTTCACTTGTGCATGAATTTGTTCTAGGTGTGCAGTTGGCAATGCAAGGATATTTTCAGTTGAAGTTTCCATGTTATTCTTGAAAGCATCTTATAAGAATCTGATACCCTAGTGATTTTTAAATTTTTCTTCATATGTTAAATTTACACACAGTGAAGCTGTAGAGTAGAAAGACCCAAGCATCCTTGGCTGTTCTGGTCTAGGTAAAAAAAACCTTTTGAGGCTATAGATAACCTGGAGTGACCCCCTGTGAACATATTAGGACCTTCTGCTGAGAGTGTAGTTGCATTCTGATAATGGTTAATGATTTTTTTCATTCCTGATTTCAATTTGGCTTTTTAAGAATTGCTAATATCCTAATCAAGTAAATCACATTTTTAGAATGCTGGTTTTTTATTGTATCTGAATGTGTGATATTGCCTTTGACTACTTCTACTCTTCCTTGTGCTATTTGAAAAGATACTCTCTTAGTTCACATAGAACAAGATCTGGAGTCAAAATAAGTCCTTCTAAATTCTGTGTAATTGGTTTCATGATGTGTATTTGGTTTAACTTAACACAGAGATAGATTTAACTTAGCTGGACCATAAAATTACATCTTTGATATGGGATTTTAATCTTCCAGATTTTAGTATTCCTAAAAATCCCAGTGGTTCTGTTTTTTGAAATATGCTTAATGCAGTGAGAAAATGAGAATTTGTAGACTAATTAACAAGTAAATCCTATAGTGAGACTGTTACTTCACATCTACAGATCTGATGGAAAATGGATAAACATACATAAAAATATTTTTTAAAACTCTAACCTCAGCATTTAAAACATAATGCTCCAACAGAACATGACATATATAGCTTAAATAAATAATATTTTAAAATTATAGGAGTCTTTCCTCTGTAAAGGGAAAAGTTTAAAAACCTTTTTCATTGATTCTGTAATGGATGGCATTTGAGGGCTAGGTTAAGATTCTAGTTAAGTCACTTTATTTTTCCTGTTTAGAGTATCCAAAGTGCTCTTTGTCATAGGGATAATATTTACAAGATGAATATATAGGTGGCAGGGCTGGTGACCCCATGGGAATGTAATTTATCAATTAGAGCACAATCCAGAAAGATGAAATGTTTCATACTTGCTGTAAAGCTTTGCAGTTGAAGGAGCTTCAGAAGAGCTGAATTTACAAAGGAGTGGATGATACAGATTTCTGTAGATGTGGTCAATGAGTTGTATGTTCAGAACTACACATTTCCCAGAAAAAAATTGTACAAAATCTCGTGGAAATCCATCCAGCCCTGCTTTTGAAAACATTGCCACAGAGGACAAAAACCTCTTTGAAATCTTAGGAAGAGTGTTTGAAATCTGGTGCAGAGCTATGATGCTCAAAATCAGAAGGCAGCATCTGCTCATTTTTTAAAACTCAGAGGAAGACTGGGAAATTCATTTGAGCATAAAATACCTCATTTGACCTTGTACAAAAAAAGCAGAAAAAAACCCCCCAAATGGTCCAAGCTTCAAAATTTTCATCTAGATTTTAAATTACTCCTCTCCCACTTCCAAAAATACAGGATTAGGGATTGTTCAGCTGGATAGGAAAATGCTGCCATGAATAAAATTGTTACCCAAATACAAGTTAATTTTTTTTTTCATGGTTCTGGGCATTTGACCACCAGGATTAAATGAATTCCATTCCTGCTGTTAATTTTGCTCTATTTCATACACCTCCCACTGTCTGGCAGCTTGTTGAAGTCCAGGGACCTTGACTGGGGCCATCTGAGTTTGGATTGAAACTTCGTAGCCTCAGTGCTGTTGTTTTGGTGCTTCTGTGCTGAGCAAACTGTCAAGTGGAGGAAGTTTGGAGGTGACTGATCACTTCTGTGCTTACAGGTGGCATGCAAGAGCCATATTCTATGTTGTGCTCAGAGTAACTTAATTCCCCTGTGAAGTCTGGGCAAGGTATTCAGTTTGCAGTCCATTTGACTGTAGCTGTCAGCTTCCTTTTTACTTTAACCACATTTAGGAAAAACAACTTTAAACTTCCTCTATAAGTGTCAGTGAAGGCACTTCACAAATGTCAGTCTTCACAGCAGAAAGCATAGCAGAGACTTACATAAGTGACAGTAAATTTATTTTAAAAATGGACCAGTAGGACAATGCTAAGCCCAAGAGAAATTTCAGCCTATGAGTAGATTTGCCAATAAAAGCAACTAGACAGTTCAGTAAAACTAATTAAATTAATCTGTCACCCCCAGGGAACTTAAACAGGGCATGAAATAGGGAAACAGCATCAATTCAGAGCTTTTTATTGATGTGTTGTGCTGGATCATTTGATAGAATTGGTTGGGAGACAAAATTTGCAATTTTCTATTGATCATAAATACAGTAGCTATCTCTATGTAGCCTTTATTCAATATAGTATAAAATCAAATACCATACAGAGCCTCTAAATGTAGAAAAAAATCCCAGACACAGAGATGCAAACTTAATAGTTTATTTTTGAAATAATAATAACAGCGGATCTGCTTTATGGATATTTGTTGTCCTGGTATTTGCTCTGCAAGATAGTTCATCTCAATTGTGTAGACAGAAAAAAACAGGCCTAAAGAAGGGAAATGACGAGCATTTGCACAGTAGCTCAGAGGCACTCAGACTCCTGGAAACTTGAACTGCCATTGAACAGTAGTGCTTCCCTAATAGCAGTTCTTTGTTCTTTCCTGCCTTTATTACTAAACAATTTCTGAAGAGTGTTTCAGATTAAAAAAAAGAAGTATTTTCATTCTCTTGCATACCCGAGATTTTCTAGAACATAGGGAAATATTTTGTAATTTTGGTGTGGATACTTTGATAGAGGTTCTATCCTACAGTGGCATATTGGCAGTGATTGAATTCTAGCAATATAAAATGCAGTAACACTGAGTGAACTCTGGTGTACCTCATCTCCCTGTCTAGAAAGGCATCAAAGTGCACTAAATGCAGCTGTTGGCTTAGTTTAATGTATTGCAGTGAGCTGAGGAAGCCCTCTTTCCAAATGTGGGAGTGGCACAAAGCAAGTTATGTCAGGGATCAGAGCTGTGTGTAAGTGACTCAACAGGACAATCAGAAACAGAGGTCGAGTGACCTCACTTCCAATTCAGTGCTGAACACTTTGTCAAACTGGGTACTTTTCAGTGTTCAGGATAAAATTAAATAGAAATGCCTAATTTCAAGAAAGTAGATATTTTGCCTTAAAAAAAAAAGGCCTTTCAGGGATGCCTTAATGTTGTGATTTTAATGTCCAAATCCCAGCATTTTCAAAACTCTTGGGCTTTATGACATTTTATTTTGTTCCCACCTGCTGTCATCTTTTTTATATTGCTTGTTAAGAAAGGAGTACTTTCTATGAAGATGTCAGATGCTTTTAATTATATACAATTTGCTTGTTTCTTACAGCACTTATGTACTCACCTATTAGTGCTGAATTTTTCTAGGATGCAAGGACAAATAAAGTCTTCAAGATTGATTCTGCCCTGATTTATTAGTACATCACATGTTCTTTTAAAGTGCTTCCAACATATGTATTTAATGTAGTTTCCTTGTGCTGAGAACTTTAAGTAAATTTGTGGTTTCTTTGATTGTAAAAAACCCCAAACGAAAAAAGAAGTATTTAAGAAATAAACTCAAATACATTCTGTTTTTACTAGCTAAGATTCAAAGTATGGCTTAGTATAACCCAAACTCAGAAAGAAGTCTGGAGTTCTTGTACATCTGTTGAAAGGAATAGGATTTTGCTTGTACAAGTTGCTGAAATGACTGCAAGATTGCCTTGTTATTTAACTGACAGCATTAGTATTCAAATGGAGAAGGTATCCAGCAACAACACTGCCGAGCTGTGAAAGAATCAAATGAATTTTTAAATGATCTGATGAGGTGAATGAGGAATAAACAGGAAATACTGCCCTTTTTCTAACACTATCAAAAGCACAACAGAGACATATTGGTACAGATAAACACTACATAGAACCAGAACACACAGGTTCCATTAAGTACAAAGGGAGAGATACTGGTACAATAAAAAAAACAGCTAAACTTTTGCAAATTAGGAGCTCAGTTAGTTTTAGAGAAGTTTTGCTGTATATTAAGCTTGAGCAGATCTGTGAGAGTGGCTGAAATATACTTGAGAGAATAGCAGTTGTTCGTCTTTCCCCTGAAGGAGCACATAAAAAAGTCCTTTTCTGACTTATTTTTAAACATACTACAATAAGTGTCCAAAAATGGCAGGCAAAAGTTACTACTGGGGATTCAGAGTTCATCCTTTTAGGTTAGAATTAGTCCCGATGAAATTACTTGTCCCAGTCCATGGAATATGTATTTATCCTAGTTGAGGGGATAATACAGTGGAATTTCCTTAAGAAATGGGTAAATTTAAGTTAAAAAACCAAGCCCATATTACTGATTCTAGTAAAACTTGACCTTTTTTGAAGGGGGAAATAAAAAGCTAAACAATACTTTGTGCTGATGACTTGTCATTTAATCAAGATAAGATCAAAGACATTAGGGGAAAAGGCTGCACCAGCTGAATTTTTTGTGTTACAAATATTAATTTGCACACTAAGCTAAATGTTCTAGGCAAGTTATTTCCTGTAAAGGAGTTCTGCTTGCTCAGTACTACTGTGAGATTGCTGCTATCAAAATTAGTGCGGATTTTGATGGAGTAAGATTGGAATGGACCTTAGAGGAATTAAAAAAATTAATGGGATAGGCAATTCAGATGCTGAGTGGGGGCAGATGTGGTACAATATCTAAGAATCATCCACTGCCTTTTAAGGTGGGTAAGCCCTTATACTCTTAAAACAGGACTACATGATGAAATTTAGGTGCCTGAGTTACACCTGACTTGGTGCTAATTTTGGACAGGCATATAGGACTCTAATACTGAAATCCTGCAGGTGCATACTATATGGGATAATTGGACTTCTTGTGTTCAAAAGTCAGACAAACTGCATTAATTTACAGCAATTTATACATAAAAACACGTGGAAACAGAAAGGTATCTGGTTAACATAAATCAGAATGGCTTTTTTAGGCTAGGTGACTTTAAAACACTATGTTCTGTTCCCAGCAGGACAACATACAAGCACAGGGAGGCTGCAGATTTTGGTAGGGTTACTGCAGAAAATGTGGGAGCTGCTTTGATTGAGTTAACAGAAATTAGTAGGCAGCTTTAAAAATTATCTTTTCAGCAAACTGGATTTTCAGCCTTGAAATTTCTTTTTTTCCTCTTACAGCTTGTAATTGATGGTAAATGAATGCAGCACTGTACAATGTTTTGCATAATTGCAAATAGGGAAATACAGGTAGTTCTAGAGTATGTTACCACCTTGTGAGCATGTGAAAGTGGTATTTTATGAAAACATTTCAGTGACAGCCTTTTTTGTTGTTTTAAAATCTTTGCTGATGATGTGTTTGAAGAATGGAGAAAGTGAATGAACATGACATTTGTACTTGTGACATCTGTTCAAGACAGTGATTATGGCACTGTGAGTAAAATAGTTTGTGTTTGTTTTTTTTTTTTTTTGTTTTGTGCAGGAGTCCTGCAGAAAGTCACTATAATATTTGAATTCCAGATTTTCCATCAAAGCATACCTTGGAAAAGATTTAAGGGATTCTGCTGGCCTTCAGTTCAGGACTTGAGGACAAAAAAGTAAATTGGAACTTAAAATAGTAGCTTTGCTGTATGGTTTTTTTTGTCGTTGATGTTTTATAGTTAAAGGGGCCTGTTTCTAAATCTCAACCAGTTTTTGTTTTTGAAATGAATTAATCCAATTGAAAAAAGGTAGGAAGTACCTGGTAGTTTGAATTTTTTGTCCAGTGTATTATCCCAAGCCAGGTATTCTGTGGTATGTTATTGATTGCTGTGTGTGGTCTGGCTTTGAAATGCTTCAGACCATGAGAATTTTATCATTCTTCTGGGGCTACTATGTCATCTGAGAGATTTCACTGACAGTAAGTTTTTCCTGATAATACAGGTAGCTATCTTCTCTGGTTTTGTGATAAGTGACTCCATTATTCTTTGAAATATGTGGGTGATCACTAGACATTCTCAAAAAATTCCTGTCCAAATTGGAAGACAAAGAGAATTTTAGTCAATAGAGAGGATAGATAGCAGGAGAGAAAAAAAATTTGTCAAGTTGGATATCCTTTTTGATTGAAATATGTTTCTGAAGTCTGCACCATACTCTTAGTGGCACACAATTATGATGGATACTGCTCTTGAGAGACTCAGATGTACTTTTCTAGAGACCTAACTTGGCTTGTTATTTCATTTTTAAGATACTGACAGTGAAATGACTGAAAAGTGAGACAGAATCTGTCTGCAGAATAAACATGTGAATCTTTATATCATTTCAGCTTTCTTCCTCTGCTACATTTTGTTGTGTTTGTATCCCATATTTTTTATTTTTATCACATATTGTGAAGGCCAGTGTTCTACAACAGGATCTTGGCAGGTTGAGAGCTGTGACTGTGAATAATGAGTCAATTATCACTTAGGCAGGGGAAAGGCAGAGTGATCCTCTTGCTGGCTTGGATGTGATCCTTCCTTCTTCCCCTTTTCTTCTAAAAGTAAGGACAGAAATGGTTGAAATTCAGAACTATCAAAGAAATACCCCTGGGATTGTCTTGTCTTCAGATTGTAGTTTCTTTAACTTCAAAACAACTTATGTGTGTTTTTTTAAATAATATTTTCAAAGTTCATTACAGTTGCTGCTTCAAAGGAGCCGGTTATGTGATGCATGCATTGGGAGACTAAAGGTGTCAGTAGTTGCTTTGGGCAGCTGAAGTTGGCTCTTACTGGTCCTGAGGGACTGTGCTCAGGGCTGGCAACATAATGTTTAAATAACCTGCCCCCTTAAATTTATATGGCATGGCCTCATTATGCACATGGTTGCATAGTTGCTATTCTGTCCACAGAATTTCATTTAACAACTGCTTTGGGTTGTTTAGACATTTTTCTTCTGAATTTTTCTTCACAAGCAGTTATTAATCTAGTATCACATTGCAGTGCTGAATGTTTCATCAAATGTAATGTTTAATATTCTCTAACCCAATAACTTTGCAATGGTCTTAACCAGAAAAAGGTTTCTGTCAAAAGTTTATGACTGATCTCTTAGGAAAAGGGATAGTGCTTCTAAGCTGTAGTCTGGGGTTGGTAAATGGCACATAAATACTCTGAATGCACTTGATTTCTTACTAGCTCATTTAATCTATCTAGCTTTTTAGCTGTCACAATAGCTCAGGTGTCCAGCAAATATATAACCTTAATAAAGCAAGTTTGTCAGCTCATGTGTGCTCATTAATTATAACTGCCCAACTATGTGCCATAGGTCTTTTGATGCTAAAAGTGATATTATTTTCTTTGGACAATTCAGAACCTATATTTTGTAGAAGGATGATCTGATTTATAGCTGAGAAGAATGACCACAGTGGTATACAAGAAAACCATGGGCTAGTGCAAGAATATCATGTTTACTCAGAGTCTCTTGGCTCTATGAATTATGCTTCTGATCATTCCAGTGATGATTTCTTTTGTCTCTCTGTTGGTCTAGTGAGAAAAGTGTTTGGCTTCCAGAATCTTTTTATCACTTCTCATACAGAAATGCTCCTGATGTGCACAGGGAAGACACTGGGTTGGTCCTCAGGCCCTGTTGGTGCTGAGGTCTGCAGATGTTGAGCTGCATTATTTGCCAATACACATTTGCCCTAAAAAACATTAATATTCTTGTGTGGCTTGTCATTCTTTAAGATAAAACTTGCAAGTTTTTAGGATAAAACAGGAAGCCCATCCTGTTTTACTACTAAAGTAAAAAAAGATTGAAGTTTTTTAAGATAGCCATTTAGTTCTTCCTGTAAAGTAGGGTGACAGTAAAATTATCTTTAAATAGTGGGTGACTATTTTACCAGTCAAGAATTTTAAAAGAGAGTTTCATGTCTAATGCTGCTTCATTTCCATGGCTTAAAAAGAGAGTATGTTGGAAAAAGTGATGGCTCATATGTACTGCTGTATCCAAATACTGTTTTAGGAAAGTACTTGCTAAAGAAGCAGGAAGAATCAAGATGTTACAGGGACCTGGGATTTAGGAATTATTCAGAGGATCCATCTGTTATATGAGCATTCAAACCTGTTTGCTAGATTGCTCTGGTGTGGTGCATTTTGCTTTCTATGAACCCTGACTCTTGTAAGGGTGGACTTCAGGTTATGCCCAGCCTGGCAGCCCTTTTTGCATGTCACAGTAACTGCAGCACAGAGCTGTCCCACGGGATTAATAACTCTTTGTGTATGGCTCAACACAGTAACCCCAAAGGCATCATTAAAACTCTCCACAAGAATTGCTTCAATGCTTTTAATATGTAATTATGCTTTGGAATTGCAATGCAGTGTTTCTTATTGTTGCAAACTAAATATTTCAAACTAAACCCAAAAAGCTTGATTAAATGAGCGTTTATTTTTCATTAAGAACATGTGGTGTGAAGTTCATTTTAATTGATTAACTTATAGCTGCTCCTTATTTGATAATGGGACTTATAAAATAAGAAGTACTACATTTCTATTTTGGGTGTGATTGCTTTATTTTTTGCCAGGCTGAAGGAAAAAACCTGAACTGTTCAGCGAGAGTTTGGAAAGCCATACTTCCATGCACATGGTAGTCAGGTTTCTGGATTTAGTAAGGTCCAACCTTACTGTCTTGCTTTTAGGCTTATTTCAATTCTTGGTTGATTTTATGATGTTTTCTGTGTATTGCATAAGCTTTTGTGATAATGAATTGTTCAGTATTGAAGAATAGGTGGGACTCTGTGCAACTGAAGTTCAAGCTCCATATTCATTTTTATGGTAAAGTCTGATAAAGTTTTATGGTAAAGTTTTATTGTATACATAAAATACGTGTACATGGGAGCTTTTGTGAGAGGAAAAGCGAATGTGTAAAAAAGTCAATATTAAATGTAATTAAATACATGCTTATCTTTTTCTTGGATCGTGCATAATGTTATATCATCTGGTGTGATTCTGCTTGCAGAGAAAGAGGAAAAGACAATTCAGGGAAGTAAAGTGGACTCCTTAAGAAAAAAATGTTCTACTTCTGAATTACCAAACAGAAATAAAGAGGTTGGCTCACCTGAAAGAAGCAAAGAAATGTGGGTGTCATTTCCACCACAGATTCCAAATGAGAATGAGGTAATGGGTTAACATTTGTCCTTGTGCCCAAGCACCACATTTAAACAGATGAAAATATGGGGAGATACACTGTCCAAATGTTAGAGGCTAGTGGTATTTATCCTATTTGAGGCAAATATTTAAAATACTACCTAAGTGTTAAATGCTTAGAGAGGCACCTGCAGAGATCATGTTTGGCAGTGGCATTTGCCCTGCTGAAGAGCTGCCATAATCTGACTAACAAATAAGGCACCCTGCAATGAGTTAAGTAGTGCTTTCACTGGAGACTGCAGTTTGTGGTAGAGGTTGGCAAAAAGGAAAAAAGAAATCTTGAAAGTAATCCTGCAAGTATGGATGCCAGCATGGACAGATTTATTTTGTTTCTTGTATATTTTAGGAAGTACAGAGTTCTGTGTTACTGAAGCTATGTTACTGCCTGAAGTAAACAATAGTCAGGCCAGGGCCATTTTTGATCTTCTGAAACATAAGGGATTAGGGATTTAATGTGTAGGGACAAGAAAACAACAGACATCATCTGGAAGGGAGTGAGATGGAAATCTGAGTCAACTTAAGAATTTCTGCCTTCCTGCCTGAATAACAAATAATTAAGCTGTATCTAGTCTGTACTCAAAATTCCCCTTCATTAAACTTTTATTAAAAAAAGAAGTAGCAGGTCCTTTTGTGAAATACACAGAGCAACACACTGAAGTGCTTTCAAATGATGGGCCTGCCACACATCAGAACACCAGCTGTCACTTTCCTCCTTACTAGGACATGTCTTTGAGATAGAATCAAGCAAGGCTTTTAAAACAATTACATTCTGTCAATTGATTGAGTAGTAATAATGACAATATTTTTGCCATTTTTCTTCATAAGTATTGTTTCCTCATTGGTATAATTTGTCTTTGTGTCTCTTACTTTAGCCATATTGAATTGTCTTTCTGCCACATAAAGCAATGTACAATTTCCATTATCCTTTATGTAATGGAACTTCCATAAAGCTTTTTGTATGTTTTTGTTTCTAAAGAAGAAAAAGCTTCAGACGTGCCTGCACAATTTTTGTCACATTGGCAGTTTAAGAAACAAATACAATAATAGTAGAATGCAACAGAAAAATTGTTGTGTAGTAGCAGGAAGAGGCCATAATGCAGTGAGTTGACCACTGTGACCTTTAAGCCTGCTCTGAGAAAGGAAAATAGGACTGCTATTGAAAACAATGCTACCATTCTAAATGCTGCTTTTTAGGCATGCCATGATTACTTGCACTGTTGTTCCAATTGATTTAGTCTGGTCCTGTGTAGGTTTTCAGAGAATTACCTGTACCTGTTCTAGTCTCAGAGCATTCCATTCACTTCTTAAAAATTTTATATACATCTATAAAGCTGAGTGATGTGTTCTAGGGGACACTTCTTGAGCAGGGACAAGGTGACCTGCAGTGGTGCCTTCCAACTTTACCCATTCTGTGATTCTGTGAACTGTGTATCAATCAGTAGGATCTTTGATTATGATTTTGTTTCTGTTTCATGCAAGTATTTCTGCCCATCTATCTACAGACAGTGATGAGTGAGAGCTCAACAGCTGGTGCCTCTGATGGAAGTAATCTCGGTCTGTCTGAAAGACTGAAGGTAGGTTTTCTTTGATTTTTTTCAGTGGGGATTACAAGCAGAACATGGCTTATTTTTCTTGTATTAATTTACAAATTACTTGCAATTTGTTGATGTAATTCTTTGCCATCTTTGGGACAGAAGAATGAGAGCAATCTGAATTTTCTTCTAATGTTAGTGAGTGCATGCTTCTAAAGTGTAAGGGTTATGTAAATCTTGATGAAACTGTTTTCAAGCCAGTTTGGGAAAAATTATCTGAGAGCATCTTCAGTTACTTCATGGAACACAGAAGAAAATCCAGGGCATGTAGTCAATCCTCCATGGTAACAGTATCTGCAGATAAGCTGGGAAAAAGCTTTCATTCTCACCATGTGCTTCTATTCATGTGATACCTGAAATGAGAAATGTCTTGTCTTTTGGTATGTTTTAAATAGTTTAGATTGTTCAAGGGACATTAGCCTGAGAAAACAGTAGAACAGAGCCCCAGGTGAAATACTAGAAATGTAATAATTCTTAGGTTTTTTAATTTCCTAATCAATTCACCATTAGTGTCAAAACAGAAGGATCAAGCTCTAGTTTGCCTACAGCATGTACTCTCTTTGTGCCATATGAAATGAGCTTGCAAAATTGCATAGTAACTTAGTATATATCATTTCCCTACGAAAATATTTTACTTCTCCATCTTCCCACTAAGTTCCTGAAAAAGTTACTGTACAGATTGAGCTTCCTTTCCATCACTTAAGTTGATATGTGGCAATTTTGGCAGTATATCTTTGACTATATCTAGAAGTATTTCCTTTGGGTTACACATTTCAAAGAAAATTCATATGCTTTCTTGGAAAAATGCAGGGGGAAATGGAGAAGATGAAGCAGACAATTTAATGCATTTTTGCTTTGCTCTAGATTGTACTATAAGAAATGGAATTGATACATTTTCATCTTTTTTCCAATTTGGGTTCATGGCAGGTGGACAAGTACTTACACTTGGAAGATGTAGACACAGATGAAGAGACATGCAATGGTACGTTCCCCCCTTTGTATCCACCATCATTTTCTGTCTTTGAATGCAGGTATGTGAACACTGATTAAAGAGCTGCTTCTCCCCTAAAAGAGATGATCTTCCTCCATTCTTCTATTGCTAGAAAATTCCTCACAGTGCCCCTCTTCCCCAAACTGAAGTACTAATTTTACCACTCTTAGAGATAATGAAATAATAAATTGAGAGGAATATTTATTGTACTTTGTCCTGGTGAACAGGTTTTTTTTCCTTCAAGCTTTTCTGGAAGTGCAGAACGCTTCTTTTTAGCAACATTTCTCCATATTTATGCATTTCTATTTTGTATTGGAATTACTTTGGTTACAAAAGGGTTTTTTTTTTTTCCTAAAGTAATAGGGATGCTAAGAGATAGTGCTGTAAAGTGGAAATATTTAATGAAAATGCTGTCGCTGCCTATTAAGACAATTTAATCCTGGGCTTAAAATAGATTAGACTAATTCTGAATTCACAGTGAACTTCTTTAAAAATTCCAATTAGGAGCATTTTGAGTTGTGTTGAACTGTTCTGTACATCTATAATAATTTTAACTCTCCCACCTCCAAAATAAATGGAATACTAATGTAGTTATTTTTCTGTCATAGGTCCTTGTATGGTCTTTATTATAACCAGAACTGACAACCTTTTAGTATTTAAATTAATTTTCTTTATCAATACCTGTAACTGTACAAGGAAACCAAGCCACACAGATTGAGGTATTTACCTGAGATCAGTGACAGAAGCTGCAGGGCTTTGATGCTTGGTTTCTTAGTTATTGCCACTTGATTGGTCTCTCCACTCTAACAGTAAAGTTTTGATTAGTCTTTCCTTTCTGTATGTCCTGAATTCCTGTGAAGTCTGAGGGCTTAGAGACTTGCAGTATCTTACAAGAAAATAATAAACCAATGTAAGTCAAGTTAACAGCAAATTTTCTTTCTCCAGTCTTTTAAAAGGAGGTAGTAAAACAGCAGTCTCAGATCAGGTACAGATGTCAAAGATTTCTTTTGAGTGCAGTATTCATATGTCCCCATTTTTCCCTTTGTAGGGCATTGTTCTATGCTTATGTCTTAAATTCTGCTAACATCTGTTAAAAAACCCCTGGAGTTTACTGGTGGAAGCACAAACCCACATTTCACTTGTATCATAATGAAAGGACAAATGCCTATGTCTACTTCATTAAGGTATTGCTAGATATCTCTAGTTCCAAACAGGCCACAAATTGGTTGATGAAAATTAAGCCAAATTAAAATGCCAAGCAGAACAGTGAGGAAATAGAGCTCTGTTTAAGCTTGGGGATAACTCAGTGCCTTCAGTACTGTGACAGACCTTGCCTCTCTCCAGCTTTTGGGTAATTTCTGTGTATTTGTGTGTGTCCAAGAATAAATGTTAATCACATACATATGGAAAGCCCTGGTAAAACACACTTCATTTGAGGCATACTGCCCCAGTGTAGAATGAGACTGGATCAACAATGCTCACTATCAACATTAGGCTTTTAGATTGTACTTTATAACATTGAAACACTGCCTAGCCAGAAATTAATTTTTCCATCTAAGTGCTGCAAGGAAAGTGAATAGCATCCAAATTTATACCTGGGAAACCCACAGCCTAGGTCTTTCTCAGGGCTTCTGTGGTGGAGATAGTTGTTGAGTCAGGCTAAAAAATTTCCCCTTGACTCCTAAGTGCAGAAAATAGCACTTATGGTTTGATTGTTGTCCTTACATGTCAAAATCCACTAGATAGCTTCATACTGAGAGGTAAAGTCTTAGTCCTGTAGAAACCATAGCAACAAAATGCATTTTAAAATATAAAATTATGTCACTTCTATTGTTTGTAATGTTAAAGTAATCTAGAATAATATCACTAGTGAATACCTTAATGAAAGATTAATTCTGAAGAATTCCAGGTAGTTTATAAACGAGGTAAATTGTGACACAAGTTAGAGACATTCTGTTGTTGACCTTTTTAAATGCTGCCACCTTATGTCAGAACAAATGATTGATTTAAGACTTCATATTGTCAAAACAAGCTTAAAAATATCATAGCTTATTTTACCCAGTAAAAAATATCATACCTTGCTAGTAATTGCAACAAGCCTTTATCTCTCCTTGTTACTGGCAGTAGTTCAATATCTCTGTGCTTCACTTAGCTTTAAAGGGCAGATCAGTTAGCTGAGTTAGCAACTGTACATTAATACAATAAACAGTCACTTAAGGGCAACTAGCTCTAAGCTGACAGTATGATAGAAGGTAGATAGAAGGTAGGTGTTAAAACATCCCATCTAACCAATGATGTTTGGCAGATGTCCTGAAAGAGTCATTCTAGGGAAGTTTTTTGGTTTTGTGTTTTTTTTTTGTTTTGTTTTGTTTTCTTTTTTCCCAATTTATCTTGCAAAGTTCAGTGTCTTTTAAGGTGTGAATGAATGTGAATGCTTTTTATGAGTAGGAAAAGCAGCCCACAGATTTGGCCAGTATGCAAATTAATTGTAGCTGGTTTTGATTGATGACACTGGGCTGAAAGCTTGAATGAAGGGCAATGTTTTGCATTGTGGGACTTTGGCAGTAAACCATGATTGGCAAAGTGAAATTGCTGCCCTAAACCATAGCTTTAATGCATCCTGTAGAGACAGCATGGGCACAGTGTACTGTAATTGCTCCTTCTCCCTGAATTTAATCTCTAGCTGTAAGGAGCTTAAGGCAACAATAGAGATGATCAGGCTTTCTCCAGGGATGGATGGATGCTGCCTAGTGCCTGTGTTTTGCAACAGGACTTTTCAGGACTGGTTACAAATTTCTTGCTGCAGGGCTTGAGGGATAGCTTGGTAATAATAGGTAATATTTGAATAAAGTACCAAATATGTTAAAGAATGTCTGGAGATCTTTAGTGTGCTATTGTTTAAATATAAGAGAAAATTAAACCAGGATTAATTAAATGTGTAGGTGAGGCTTCATAGGCAGGGATATAATTGTCTCATCCTAGTCCAGCTTGGAGCACTGAAGTACTGCAAACTTGCCTTTTAAAGGTCCCAGTTGTCTATAACCCCACAGAGGCTGAGGAGAACCTGATTGACTCAGTTACCTTGAAGCTGAGGCCAAGCATAACTACTGATTATTTAAATAATTATTTAGGTAAATTATATCAATATCTGTTGTTTTTAACTATCTGTGTCTCTCCATTTATATTTTGAGCTCATGCTTAGATCCAGAAAAATCAGGTTGAGGAAGAGGATTCAGAGTTAGATGAGGTGGATTTTTTTAAAGTATGGGTCTCCCTCCCAGCTGGTGAACCCTTTCTTGTTTTTCTTCTCCAGTCTCTGCAATCCATTTAGCACTGCCTTGAGATGATTTCACACTAGGCAGCTCTTTGGGACTAACAGCCTGAAGCATGAGAATTAGAGGAGACTGCAAAATTTAGCTTTTAAGCTTTTTTTGTTATCACTCTCTTCTCAACTCCCCATCAACAGCATTTTTGTGAAATGTAGTGTCTGCAAGTGGTAAAACCTGTGTCAGTGTATATATAGCTGTTAGTGTATATATAGCTGGGCATCGTTTGGCTACAGTAAAGTTATAGACAAAACTTTGAACTTCCTCACTCTTGAAAGTTAAAAGCAGTCTTGTGCCAGTAGGTCTTTTTTTTCTATACTCATAATTGATGTCTATGGTACAGAATAAGCAAAAACTCAAGCTCAGCAGTGTTGACAGATTTAGTAATCATTTTCTGGGATGTGGTAGAGAGGGACTAAAGAGTATTGTTTGCTTTCCAAATATGCTGTCATTAAAGTATGCAAGACTTGAGTAAAATTGTCAGATACATCATCCAGGGAGTTGATTCTTCATGGTATGAGAGGTGCGTTTCAGAATGTCTTCTCAGTTTTTTTTGTATCACTGCCTGTTCAGTTTTCTCTATATATGGTGCTGTTGGCAGTATCCAAGGCTTTCCTGTTGCTAATTAATCACCTCCACAGAGAACATAATTAGCAGCTTAATTAGGATCATCATCCAGTAGTGCTGTAGCAGCAGCCTAAGCAAGCTGTGAGGTACTGGCTAGAACTTACAATGGCCTGGAGTTCCTTTGGGTGCTCCCACTGAGAAGGACTACTGTCAAAACTCTAATTTTTCTCTCTGAAGGGGTTTCTTTATTAAACATTGTCAGGGAAAGCAGCGTTTACCAATTAGACTTTCATATGTTGTCACACAGCCAGCATGGAGAGAGACAAAGCTCATTTCTGGCATGTCTACTGGCAAACAAAGGTTGATTACATTCTTAGGGGGTGATTGAAGGGAATTTGAAACATTGTTTGCATTACTAACAAGCCTTAAAAAGTGGAATTGACATTCTTAGTATGACAAGCACTTCTTGCTAAAAGCCAAAATATATTTCCTTCTGTTGTCCTAATTCTTAAGAGTTATCTTTCTGAGCCATTGCCAGGCTGTTGTATAACAGTGCTTCCTCCTCATCTTCTCTGTGCAGATTGGTCTGTTGAGGGGGAAAAGCTCTTAGTGCAGAAATAATCAGTGTTTATATCAGTAGGTGATGAAAACCTCTTGATGTCCAGACTCCCCTTACTGAAGTAAGGGTGTAGATATAGGTTGCAAGTTTGAAACAATGGTGGAAGACACCACTCTTTTTAAATGAGCATTTACATCTTCATTCTGTCCTACAAATACTTTTGACCCAAATTATGAAAAAAAGCAGGTGCAGAGTGTGTGTAGACATAGCCTAGATAGCTGGGAACTGTGCTGCCTTTTTCAAAAAGTTTTCTCATAAAACTGTTGCAGAATCAGAACAGATGCTGTGCTGAGAACAAGGACTAAAAGCACTTAGATGGCTGGAGATAGACATAAGCACTTACATGTGAATCACGAAACAAGGGACAAAAATCCAGAAATTAAATACCCAAGGGAATTAATTCAACTCTTTTTAAAAGAACATTCTACTTTGCAATTCAAAGCTCTGCTGGCTTTTAAATAGTACACTATTCCCAGAAGAAAACTAAATGAAGAATTTTTACAAAGATTTTTACAAAGACCTAGCTAGGAAATATTTATATTTTCAAATGCAGGTTCACAGGGGAATGAGAGGTCTGTAACTGCACTGCAGTGGAATAATTGTGCAGGTAGAGATAAATAGACACTTCATCTGTTTCACCCTGGATCTATGTACTCTCTTGTTGCTTCCATTAAGTAGCATTTAATCAATGCTTTGAAAATTTATTCTGAGATTACAAGATAAATGTAAATGTAGTACAAAACTGTAAAGAAACTTGTGTATCAGCTGAAAAAAATAGTAGGTAGATTTACATAATCCTTTGACTAAATTGCAAGACATATGGTCCCCTTAAGTTCTTTCATAAAAACATAACTGAGACATGATGGACACATCTGTGCTGTGGCAGAGCTGAGATTGAATCATGTTAGAAGATATTTCTAAACCTAAGGCAAATCCTTCTGATCTGTCACAGAATGCAAACCCACTGGTCCTGGTATGAATGTTTTGCTGAAGTTTGTAAAAGAAAAGTGATTCAGAAAAGCTGTTCATTTTTGAACTCTGGAACAAATCCTGCCCACATGGAAAGGTTACATGTAATTCCATCCCAGATATGGGGAAGTCCTCTCAAGTCCCTCTTTTTGGAAAGCTCAGGGAGAAACAAACATCTGTGAAATACCCTTAGACAAGAGAGTCATCTGGCACTGCAGTGGGGAATATTAGTAGTTCTACCAGGTATTTTTACTTAATGTTCTGTGAGAATCATACTAAGATGCTTTGCAATGATTCTTTATGCCCAATGTACAGGTGAAGCTCTAGCTAAAGAGAAATGAATGAGCTTGCTCAGCTCATCAGGGGCAAGGTGTTTTATAACTTCTACTGCAGACATCTCTGCTGAGGACCTTTCATCCTTGTTCTGAAAGAAAGGAGTGTAATCCCAGGTGCTCTCTGAGTTTAAGAGGATCTACATCCAGATTTTAATTCAGCACCTTTAAGAAAGAAGAGCTACCTGTCTGTTTTCAGACAAGTTTGATTTTCCCTTAGTACAGTATTACTATCTGGATTTTAGCTCAGGATTGCATAGATCTGTTTTAATGATAACTTATGCAACAATAGGTGCATCACACTCTGACTAACAAGTTACTGCACTGAACAGGATTTTGCTAGTTTATGCATTGAGTGGAAGGTTAATGTTGACTCTTTTTTGTTCAGCAGGGTCAATAGTTCTCCCAGGAGAGGTGGAAGAGACAGTGATTTGCTGTACACCCTTGTTTGATAAGGCTGTTCAGCCAAAGTTCAGACCCCTGTCAGTTCCCCAGCCATCAGACTGCAAAGCCCAAGAGGTATGAGGTCAGATGTATTCATTCAAGCTTTGGGGGTTTGGGGTATTTTTATTTTTCCTATCAGCTTCTACTGTTACTTCCACAAGAACAGAGGGATATAGATCTAGTATGTGGAACTGCTGTGAGTTAACAAGTCATATTATTAATTTTTAAATGAATAATGAATTCTTAAATATGTTAAGAATTGAAATAAATACTCTATTTTGTCTTGCACACTGCTACTTATATAATCTTACCTTTTCAAAATGTGTACTTCAATACTTCAAGTGGTATGTGGGCTTTTTAATATTTAATTTGTGTAACTCACAGAATATTCAAGTAAGGCCTTGCATTTTCAAGCCATTTAGCAACCCTGACTTACACAGAATGATGGAGCGTTTAATTTTCCAGTGATCCCATGATCTTATGGCATACTAATTTGCTTAATATAGGAGCCATTTTCTGCAACAGGGAGGTGATCCCTTTAAGATGACATTTAAAAGAAAAAGAAAACGTTTTAGAATATAATATGGTCAGAATTAAGTTCTGTTCCCTTGGAAGTGAGTAGTAGCAAGATGCTGCTGAGAAACTGCATTGTCAGGGTCTGGTGTGGAGGGGTTTGCTTTATGGCCTCTGAGCCTTTTAATCAGACACAGTCAGTGCAAGCTTTAATTTAGAATTGCTGTCTTCCTTCAGAAATTCAGTTCTTCTCAAACTGCAACAGAAGGTGTGGATTGCTCACAGGCTTATTTTAAGTCATTAAGCTTCCTATCCAAATAGTCAGCGTGAGCATTAACTTTTGGGGGTGTTTCTATTGCAGAGAATTCTTCACTGCTCTTTTCCCCTGCCTGCTCAGTGCAGTAGAAGCTGAAGTTAGCTTCCAGCAAAAGTGGGCCAGTTTTGATAGTTTCATATGCTTATTGATGCTCCCATGAGGCTTAAATCAAGTTTATAAATGGCGCGTGACCAATGAAGGTTTGGTGTTATAGCACTGCATATGGTGCCTCCCTTCCTGGGCTCAATTGTGTTTAGTTCCTTGCAATAAACTCTTCACTATAAGGAACAAGTCTGCTTTGGGAAAAAAGTGGATGTTCTAAAATGACCTTTCAAGCTTTAATACCCACCATTCTGTGAATAAAAATACTCATTCTTTTCCCTAAGGATTGACATAATTCAAGGTTTTTGCCTTTAGATATATCCATTGGACACAAAATAACACCCAAAAAACTAGAATGAGGTTTTATAGCTTTCTCATTTCATAACTTCTGTAGAGAAGAAGGAGGGTTGTAGCAGCCTGCAGTGTTCATAAAGGACTGCATATGATTCTTTAAACTATAGTTCATGAAAAATAGATAAAGATCCAACTGCATGCAAAATTCATTTCCATTTGAGGGAAATTTGGGTTATGAAAGAAACTGAGTATTATTACATTGGCTACGAGTTGCTGCATTTTTCAACAAGAAAGACAATTTTCCCAACCATTTGGTTGGTGCCAGGCTACTTAAAACAAAGGCAGTCTTTCCCCTAAATTATAAACATATTTTTGCCTTCATTTAGCTAATATAACTGTGACCTGATTTTTAGAACCGTCAGGACTGAACAGGTCCATTTTAAAGTCCCTCAGTGCTTCAAATTGTCATTGCCTTGAAAATTAAGCCTTGCATTGCTTATGGCAGGACTAGTTTAGAAAAAGATTTTCCCTGGAGACATCTCTGCTTTAAAATGAGACTGTTCTCTGTCCATCAAAACAAATCTGTTAGGGAAGGACAACATAATGTGGCTGCCTAATTGGTTTTCTTGGAGAATGGAAGACAATTCTGTATAAAAAATAGCAGGATGAGAAATGTCTATGCTATGGAAACACTTATGAGGCACTTTAGGGTAAATTGTGTATCTCTCAACATATTGCTGGGGAAAGTTGAAAAAAAGAGGCTCTGCTAAGACCTAGTTTATAACTTGGATAATTGTTAAAGAACAACTTGTTTCCCTGAAAATGTTTTTCTGTCAAAAGGTGTTAGGAAGTGCCTTAGTGAATGACACAGTAAATTATTTATGTTGTCCACCACTGTTGCTTCATTTTTCTTTCCTTCCTTTAGATATAAATATATTTCAGGATTTCAGTATCGACAGTGGAGCATACATGACCTCCCACAGGCCACTGCAAATCGAACCAGCATTCATTCTATGTTTGAAGTACATTATCACAGAAATTTGTCTACCCAGAAATTTATTTTCCCCTTCATTTCTACTTAATATGTTCTTTCATAAAAGGTATCATAGTATTTTTATGTATTAATGCCTCACATCTTTATCGTTCTTATTTCTCTCTCTGCATTCACAAGTGTGTGTGGCATGTTTTCCATCCACGTGCTATATATAAACATGCATTCAAAGTGGTATTCATCTCACCTAACTTCAGCTTTAAATGTAGTTTTAGTCCTCCAGTCACCAAGAGGCAGAGATAAGCAACTTCAGAAAGTGATTAATCCCAGTTGCTGTAGGAATTTGTTGTAAGATGCAATATATCTCCATCCACAAGCTTGAGCTGGGCTATTTTTGGCTAATTGACTGCCTTAGTCTAGAAACCTAATTTTTGTTTGGCTGGGATTAGGAAAGAAGAATTCTGCCTTTCTGTTCTCCTTTATTCATTTGGAGGTTGAGCATTAAAAAAAGTATTTAGTATGTCTGTCATTTTATCTTAATCTGTGGCACAGAAGCATTTATCCCTAAATTACAACTTCCATTGAGTTCCTTTGGTTAAAGTTTTACTGATATGCCTCTGATGGGGTTTGTTTCTGCTACGTGCTACACATAAATGCAGCAAGAACACAGAAGAACTTAAAGACAGGATTGACTAAGTCAAAGAAGATGGAAGAGAGATCTTCTCAGAGGCCAGTAAAGACACAGAGATTGAATGACTTGTCTAGAATGATGAAGCAGAAGTGGAAAATTGGCCAAGATTTATTGACTTCTAGTCCAGTGCCCCAAGCTCAAACAAACTTTTTTTTCTCCCAGGCACCACAGGATATACTAAGCTTATATGAGATCATAGCGTTTATGTCTTCCCCCAACTTCTTTTTTTTATTTATTATTAGTGAGCTAGTAAGTTTTCCCTTGAGCATTCAATGAAATCACTGGTGAGTGTATGTGCAAGCTTTACATAATTTGAACAAGTGAATCATAAAATTCCATGATTACACAGAAACACAAGTTTTAGAAGGACAGAGACTAGCTGTTCAGCTAAATGTAGCTCCACACAGATTAATAAAAACTGAGTTTCCAATTATTAATAGACTTCTGAAAATGTCAATTTAAGGTATTTTATTTACAATATTACTTTGTAAAACAACCTCTAGCAAAGTATTTCAGTTATTAATATGAATATTACATTCTTTTCCTCCTTTAATTTGGACAGGCTGGAGCTGTAAATGAAAGTGATTTTTTTTCTTCAGAGAGTAAATCACAGAAGCAATCTTAAGCAAACTGGCAGTTTTCTAATAGAGCAGGATTCTATTCCCAGAGAGCTCTCAGAAAGATTTCAGTTAGATGTTAAATTAGACACCTGAAATTCACATATTTCTCTCAGCTCCTTAGGCAAAAATAACAAGATAATAACCTGATCAGCTCAGAGGATTCAGCGTTCTATCGTAAAATGTCTTCTTTTTGACATAGAACTAAATTGCAGTTTGCAGTATATAGGTTTTAGATTGCTTGTCTTCATGGAAGTTTGAAGTCTGTGGCTTCTTGGGAGAAGAGAAAAAGAAGAAATCCCTAATGCTTCAAGTATTCATTTGAGAAATGAAGCACACTGATAAATATGCAGTGTGAATAAACTTTTCATATGTGCAATGAGTGGGTAACAGAGAAATTGATGACAGAGTGAAGTTGGGTATGTTTTATTTTGATATCTTATTTCAGTTAGCATTGTGGGGTCAAGTTTGGTAAACAAAAGTTTTTCCAGTGTTTTGCTGTGTCTGCATAAAATGTTCCTGGAATGACATGAAGGCCAAGACAAGGTCAGAGTGGATGTGTGTATACTTTCTGTAACACTGTTGACAGAGGAAAATAGATTTGTTTTTGTAAAATCCCTATAAAGGCTTACTGTAGTTTGAACTCTTCTTAGCTCAGTTACCTTAGCTGTGTGTCGTGGTTTAACCCTGGGCAGACCCAAACCCCACACAGCCACTCACTTGCTCCCCACCAGCAGGACTGGGGAGAGAATCACAAGGGTAAACTGGAAAACTCATGGGTTGAGATAAAGACAGTTCAATAGGGCAAGTAGAAGCCACACACACAAGCAAAGCAAACCCAGGAGCTGATCCTCTGCCTCCCAGGGGTGGGCAGGTGCTCAGCCATCCCCAGGAGAGCAGGGCCCCAGCACGTGTGCCATCACTTGGGAGACAAAGAACATCACTCCAAACCCCCTTCTCTCCTTCTTCCTCCCACTCTGTGCACTGATGACATCATGTGGTGTGGAATATCCCTTTGGTCACTCGGGGTCACCTGTCCCAGCTGTGTCTCCTCCCATGCACCCCCAACTCCCTCACCACTGTGGCTGTACAAGAAGCAGAAAAGACCTTGGCTCTGTGTGAGCCCTGCTCAGCAATAACAAAAACATCTCTGTATTGTCAACCCTGTGTTCAGCACAAATCCAAAACACAGCCCCATACCAGTCACTGCCAAGGAAATTAACTCTACTCCAGCCAAAACCAGCACAATGTTGTAAAAAATATTGTTACAACCAAAATAAATGAAAAATATTTGTGCCTTGCATTGCATTTTAGAAGAGTGCTTTGGATTTCTGCAAATGAAAGATAGGTAGTAGAACCCTGCTTGCTGTTACCATTTGTTATCCAGTTGTTGGTAGTCTTACTGACAAGGAATTCCACAAGGCTCTGCCTGTGGGAAAGATGAAAACGAACATGAATATGCTGAGGAGGTCAAGGAGTTGGCTTTGTCTCTAATGAGGATGAGAGTTTGTGTGCAGGCTTTATCTCCTGTTAACATTTTTCAAATGGGCTATTTATAAAAGTTAATGACGAGAAATAGTCTATGCATATAAGCAAGATAATCTCTGTGTGCAGGATGAATAGTGTTTTCTAGACTGACTCTGTCTACAAAGTTTTTCCCATTTATAAATGCCCATGATCTACACATCTGCATCCAGGATTATTTGGCTGCTCTAAGATGTAAGCCAGATCCCTAGAAAAATGGGCAATATAGATGATTAATAAAATTATACAACCCCAGAAAAAGTATTTCCTGATTATTCATGCAACATTACAGTTTATTAATAAAGGATGTAGATAGTACCCAAATGCTTTCTGGCATGTCTATCAAGTGCTTAGCCACCAGAGAAGAATCCAGCTACCACTTCTCTGACTTACTAGATGGCATTAACTGTGTCAATACTTATTCTTACAAAATGTCACATCAAAGTGTGCAGGATACTGTGCCTTCCAAACTGAGCAGTGATCACAGGATGCTGAGTGTTCTTCCTGCTTTTCAGCAAGTACATGTATTCTTAATTTCATTTACATCAGTAGTCATGGGCTTCACCGAGGACTTGTCAGAAGCTTGAAAAAATAAGCATGTGTTTAAATGTTTTGCTGATTTGGTGCTGAAGTACTTAAATCTTTGAAACACATTTCTAGACAATTTATATTAGCTTCCCCTGGGATAGGGAGCGTTCCTACACAGTTTTAATATTGAAGATGTGTCTCCTGTGTTGCCCTGGAATTAATTTTATGTAACTGCTTACCATAAACCTTTCGTGTTGTGGCCCCCTGCAGTTTCTTATCAGCATGGAGTCTGCCATAGTTATTTGTTTTCATTGTTTTATTTTATAGGCAGAGTGTTTATTCTAAGATATTTCAACCAGAAGCAATGCAGAAATGCTATACAATATGTCAACAAAGCACATATTGGCAAATGCAGTAAGATTCTTACGTTCATCAGGCAAGAAATGCAAACTAGCCAATTCCATGTCTCTGAAATGGTGAAAAAATTATTGGAGTCTGAAAATTGATTATGTGTCATTTTGCTCATTGCAGGCCTTTCCTTCACTGAAGCTGTGTTCTGGAAAGCATGTTAAGTTAGTATCAGATACTTGTAGGCTGAAGCTTTATGTAACACTATCCCAGATTTTGATGATATGGAATCTGTCTTTGAAATTTAACATAACTGCATGTAACATGTCCATATCCCCACAGCCTTGCTGCTACAAGTGGCAGGAATATAATAGATATGTGCAAGGGAGGTTTTTAGGTTCCTTGCCTTGAGCAAAATTAGTTAATGATATTCATTCAGATACAGTATGGTACAAATGGGGCACATTAAATGGCTTAAATTAGGTCAAATTGAATAATTGAATTTATTCTTTTACTTAAAAATAGCTTAATCAGCTGAGAGTGTTAGAGTCGGAAAACCAGTTTTAATTAAATTTTAATTAGAAGTTTATATTTTGAGCTTCCTTATTATCACTTGCAGCAATATTATTTATGTATCTGTTTTTCCTCATTACAGCTACTGGGTGATGATGTTCAGCCATTCTCACTTGATGAAGAATTTGATTATGACAATGTGGCACTGACCCCTAAGTTCTCTGAAGCTGAGCTGAAGGCCATTATTGAGGTGTCTAAAGAGAAAAGGGGCACAGATGTCGAATCAGGACAAGCTGAAGACTGAGTCAAAGGTGTTCTGTACAGGGCTGTTGGAATGACCTTTTTATGGGATGAATGTAGCTCCTCGTTGTACCCTCATTTAGTGTTCTTGTCTGCATGACCACTAAATGGCATCCCTGAGATTTGTCATTTATTCTGTCAAGGTGCCTTGGATCCTGTGCTAGCTCAGGATTAAGTGTGCTGGAGTAACTTCTCCACAGGAGCAAAACAAGCTGGTGGATTTCAGAATAGCATTGTGGCTACTCTTGCTTATATCTAGTACTGACTCGGTTCCTGAGTAGTACAAAGCTGGTCCTAAAGCTGTCTTTTACCTCATTCTCTCAGTAATGCAGTTAGGAGTGTTTTAACAGCTGACAAATCAGTCAATGAACTTTTTTAATGTATAGAGATACAAGAGTGAATAAATCTGGAAGCATGTTTTTCTCTGTCTTTGAGTTACTTCAGTTCTGCAAAAAATAAATATTCCTGTTTCCAACAAACTTTTTGTGTTGATCAAAATTGCTGTGATACAACTCCTAAAATGAAAACAACAACTGCTCAAACCACTCGCCCTCTTCCACACAGAGGGAAAAATAGCAATCTCATCCATTAAAGGAATTGGCATTGAAAGGCTGTCAGATTTTACTTTTTTTTCACAGGAGATGATTCCAAATAACAGCTTATAGCTTACAGTCTGCATCACTGAAATACAGCAAGCTGGAGTTGAGTAAAGGTCAGCAGTATGGGTGGGAAAGAGGAGTGTGCATCTCTGACACAATGTAGTGTGTACTCCTGTGAAGAGTTTAGAATCCTTTGTTTTCAGCTAACTGTAGAAGCTTTGCTGGTGAGGCTTGGTTTAACATCACAATGCTGCATTGTATTTTCAGTCTTTTCTGGTAGAACTGCATTCACTAAAGTTTACTGACCATCATTTTGTCCTTGACCTCTCTCTGTTATTTCTGAAGTGGGTCATCAGCATGGTGAGTATGGAACAGTGCCTGAGCAGACTGACAGGGCACCAAACTGTGGATTTATTTAAAGGCTGTGGATAAATTTTCTGTGGCCAGTGTGCTGCTTCATTGTTAGTAATTTCTAAAAGCAAAGAAAGGTTTTCTGATGTTCCAAAGGTGATTTTCTGGATCAGTGATTTTGTAAACCGTAATCGTGCTCCACTGAAATCTGAATAGCATTGGTTTTGAGGAATGGTATTTACCTTGATTAGGGTATATAATTTAGGAGTGAGATTCCAAAAAACAAAACAAAAAAAACCAGAAAAGGAAGAGCTCTCACAGAAGACAGTTAAGGAGACTGATAAAAATTTACAAGTATGTTGTATAGAAAAACTGGTTTGTACAGGACCTTGCTGGGAGAAGGTAATGAGAAATTTTTTTTTAACATCTACACTCAAAAAGATGCCTGTGCTGTAGTTAAAATGTTTTTTATAATGTAGTTGACTGTGTAGCAGATTCTGCTGGGTTTTCTGATTTTTTTTTTTAATGTGAATTTATTTTAGTTCAATAAAGTGTTTTGTTGGACCCAAAGTATTTTAAATTAAATGGTTTAGATCCAACTGGAGTTTTCCAGTGAAACCTTAAAGTTAAAAATTTCTGAACAGATCTAATTATTAATTCTTCTAAATGACACAGATAATGTGTATAAATCAGAAGGATAAGAAGTAAGTTCTGAAAGAACTCCATAACAAGTCTGGGAGAAAGAAATGGAGAAGTGTTGTATAATGATAACAAGGTCAGCCTTTGAAAGCCTCAACAGAAGAATAAGAGAGACAACCTCATTAACATGTGTATGTATAGCAAAGATAAAGCAAGGAGCATTCTGTTTGAGAGACCTCTCTCTACAGAGTTTGCTATTCTGCAGACAAAGAATCAGCCATAAAGGTGAACATTGGTGGCTTTGTGGAACGGTGAGTTAGGTGCTTCTTGTGTGTGGCTTCTTTAGAAAGGCGTGAGTCACACAAACTAGAGATCAGTCCTGTGGGAATCCTATTGCCAGTAGAATCAATGAGAAAACTTTTCTAGGGGTTTATAATATTCTTCAGGCCACATCATCTCTGAAATCTCTTAAGTGCATTTTCTATTCATTTCATTATCAATTTTTCACTGTGCATTAGGGATACATCCAGCCGTTCAGTTCCTTCTCTCATAAGCAGATGATTCTTACCAAATGTTCAGAGTACCTGCTGTGCTCCATAAGTGTCATTCAGTATAGTCATTATATGGTTTCCTTTGATATAAAGAAACACTTTGCTGCAGAATACCCAACAAAATTGGAGCTCTTTAGTGACATTCATCTTACACAGAGAAATGGGAATAATTCACTTACTTTTACACCACTCATGAGTTAGATTTTTACTCCTTGTTAACAGGCATGAATATCACAGTGAAGATTAGGCAATATATGCTACATTTTCTGTACATGACATTTTATTGGCCTGCCCCTGTGGTTGTTTTTGGCTTGTACCTTTCATTTGATTACCTTTCACAGAGGAGGCATATTTTCCTCTTAGCCATTACCAGGTTGTCATTTTTAAGAACATACTTTATGTGCATGTTAAATTTTATACTTGCTCATGGAGTTAGTTACCTGGAATTGTTTTAGTGTTTGTGAGGTGGTTTGAAGTCTGAATAATATATATCTTTTCCTCTTGTAGCTTGTATTCTGTTTAATATTTAATATTTTCAGCAGAAGTTGGCAAGGGACATTCTTCTTTTCTATTTATGGCCTTTTCTGAACATTTTCCTGTTTTCCAAAAGAATTAAAGGCAAAAACTCTCACATGGAGCAGGGAGCTTGGTGTGCTACTTGGGATCAACGTAGGGGCTGCTACACTGACAGGGATTTTGAACTGCAAAATCTCTGACATTGGGTGAACCCAAGAGAGGTGAAGGCATCACTCATGTGATGCATCTCCCCCATCTCTTCATATAAATTACTTCATTGATGTCTAAATTGCAGCAGAGATGTGCATCCTTATCAGTCAGTGACCTTATCTGTGTTGAACTTGTGGCTACCTTTGGTGTTGCCAGAAAGATACTGAGTGTTTCTCTCCACAGTCTTGATGAATCTGCAGTTATGGGAAGGAACTATCTGCTTTAGGAACTCTCTGAGTTTTATGAGAAGTAAAATAATCCTTCCACTGGGGATGGAAACTGAAGGGTTGTTTCCTGGCAGCCTGGCTGGCTGAGGTGAAAGCTTGGATATTGTTAATGTTCAGGGTTAATGTTCACTTCTCATGACTGTAAAGGGAACAGTAATTACTTGTTGAGATAATGGTTGTGGAAGAATGAGATAAAGACTGAAGAAATGAAAAGATACACAGGCAAATCTGACTCAGACATTGTTATGGGTATAATTCTATTAATGCACAGAGGTATCCTGGTATACACTTGTATACACACGGTGCCGCTGAAGAAAAATAATTTTAGTATGGAGGATACCCACCAGATAATTCAGAACCTTATGAAGAAGATGGTGTGGAAACAAATCCCTGCTCTTATGGAAAAGACTGATCCTTTGGCCTTGATTTTCTGCTGCTATAAACTGGCAGAACTCCATTGAGGCCATTTGTATTCATACAGAGCAGACAGGAGTCTGGTATTTACAGTCTTAGCTGAAAGAATATGGAGCCAAATCAATTCCTGATTTAACTTCACTGAATATATAGTTATGTATATGACCCATTATCATTATGGGAAAGTATTTAAATGAACAGCCAATGCAAATGAAATGTAAAAGGCATATCTTGTAACTGTTCATATACTGCACAGGTTCTTTTGGAGTTTTTGTAGTTGTGTGTGCTTAGAACATTGCTTTTTGCTTTAACAAAAATATCACATATATTTTCAAGTCCTGTGAAAATCATGAAACTTGATTACACACATAAATACTAAATATTCTGATCTCCTTTAATGTGTTTTTTCCCCCTCTGCATCTTGACAAGAATTGGAAGTGGACTTTGCTTTATCTTGGAATTGTTTTTAAAATATCTGACATCCTTTGTAAAAACATACACTTTCTTATAAAGGTAGACTCTTAGTTAGTGATGCTACTCTAAATGCAGAAGTAAAAATAGGACCAAATTCCTGGTTGCTCAGCAACTTCATTTGCATCATAGTGTGGGTAAACAGACATTTGGTGTAAATGTGTCTGCTTGGATAGCAGGCTGATTTATATCCTGTTGTCCTCTACCTTGAGTTTTGCTTGGGAGTCTAAGCAGTAGCTCGGTCTCACCAGGTTTGAGTGCCGAGAGCCCTGCAGAGGCTGTGGGACAATTCAGTTTGCAGCTGAAGCAGCAGTCTTGTGCTGGGGCTGCAGTGCAGTTTAGCCAAGCATGGCTATTAGCTCTGTTCAGCAGAGATTTGTGTTACATCAGTGGTGGATGTGCTGCTCCTGAAGATGGGTTGGGGCAGAGATTCCTTGGCCTCTGTTCCCTTTCCAGGCTGTGCTGAGCAGGCAGCTCACTACCCTCCTTCCTGGGCTGCAGGTCAGTTCTGTGTTTCCAATCCCCCTGCACAGGGTTCTGCTGGCCTTGGGAAGCCAGGAACACCCTGCTCAGGGTTCTGCTGGCTCCTTGCCTGCAGGGCCAAGTGCTGGTGCCAGCCCAGGGCATTCCCACCGTGGGTGCTTTCTTGTGGCCAGCTGTCAGTTAGCAGGTGGCCCAAGATGTCACATCTGTCCCTGCTTCTCTGGCTGGGAGCTGGCTGCCTTTGCCTGTCCTGAGCTCCTGAGCTCTCCCAGGTGTTAAATGGCTGCTCATCCCTTGGGAAAGCAAGGCAGACAGTTTTCTCTGTAATGCTGTTAAGTTGTAGAACATCTCAAAAGATGATGAGTTTGTGACTGCTGGCTGTTGAAGGTGGCACCTTGTGTTTTGCTGGCAAGATACTGTAAGCCAGTGCTGCAGGTGTGTGGGCTGTGAAATACCACAAATTAGACTGAAAATGGTTTTAGTGCTTGTCTGTGACAAGTTTGTAAGAAGAAAAGCAAGTGCTAAAAGGTACTGTCGTTTTTATAGACAAGCTACTTTATTTGCAATCGCAGTGCCCCAGAGTTAAAATGGAAATCAATTTTAATGTCTTACGAAAATGCAGAAATATTTGTCTCATTTACAGCACTTCCAAGAAGGACAGATAATAAAATTCCCCTGATTTATGATCTATAATTTTATGCACTCTGTGGCATCTTGTTCAGTACATCTCTCCATGTAAACATTTCAAAAGAATGAGGAAAGATAGATCTGAACATGGTTCCTGAATCTAACTTCACACTGAATTTCAGATTGTAGAAACTCTTTCTATATATATTCAAAGCTCTCTTTGAGCTGATATTCTTAATCTTTGGGGAAGTAGAGGCTTAACTTTAAAAATCACTAACCAAACATTTCTCTAGCACCCACATAGTATTGATCTGGACTAAAAACCCCAAAGCAGTAAGGGACCTGCCTATATGAAAAGAACCAATGAAATGTGAAAATTGGCATAACTGCACTCTGTATGAAGATAGTGGATGAAAGGACTCCAAAGATAGTATAATTAAATGAAAAATGTTATTTTCTGGAGAGTGGACCATACCAAAATATTCTATTGACTTCATGCAATTCTTGAAAACCTTTGCCCAGCTGAAAAATTAGTGTAATAATTTTGTAATTCATATGGATATACAAAATGGTTATCTCTTGAGCCATTAAAATGAGATTAAAACTTGTGTGAGATTCTTCAGTATATTTTGTGGCAATGCAAACACCACAAATTAAGGCTTTAGCCTCATTCTATCATATGTTGCAACAAAGTTTGTTCTTCTGTGGCTGTTGTGGTTGTTGAGGATTCTTGTGGCAGTTTCTGGAGAGCAGGTGTGTACTTGTAGTAAGTAAGCTCTGAGTTTCCTTGCATCTGTCTGCTTTTGTGTCCAGAAGTATAAAAACTTGTAAGGTGCAATATGATGTGCATATTTCTCAGAAAGAAGCAAGTGTCATTTATGATGTTGCTTATGCTCCTCAGAATAGCTTAGCAAGAGGACAAATTCTACTGATTACCTAAAATCTTGATTCTGCCATTTAGTTTTGCTGCAGATTGTACATTTGGTGTTTGAGAGAGAAATGCTGGAGTGCATTTTTCATCCTCTTTTCCTTGTTTTTGATTTTGTCTTTCCTATGTCAATTTTGCAAGTGGCTTTCCAGAAGCTGACACTACATTAATCCGATGAGCTACTTTCCTGCTGGATAAAATTTTAAAGTAAAAAGATGGATGGCTGGTGTGTGGGCTAGGAAGCATCAAAGCACGGTTAGCATTTCATGCTCAAGCTTAGTATTTGCAAAGCTGTCCAAACAAACAACCAGGAAAATACAAATAATGGTCACCCTACTTATTGAATGAAAATTTAATTCCAAATTGCTTTTGTTTAAATCAGCTGCTTACACTTCGTCTCCTCTGCTCACCAAGGATTCTGTTAACTAACACATTTCAAAATCCAGACTGCCAAAAATACTGACAGCTTTCATTAGCTGAACAACATTTCCCACAACAGAATTGTGATCCGTTTGAGGCTCTTTGTTTTGGGTTGTGACACATTGCCTGAATTCCAGGGATCTATTCCGCATTCATGAACATCAGTGATGTAAACTGTCCATCCCCCCAGTGGTGCAGTGGATATCCTTCTGCTGAGAGCAGGAAGGACAGGTAGTGGGAAGAGAGGCTGGCTGAGCTGTCAAATGTTGCTTGTGCTCCAAATGGGATGCTTGATATTTTGCTTTTGTTTCTTTTGCAATGTTTGTGTGAGAGGCTCGGTTGTCAAATGCCAGCTGAACAGCACCACTCCCCTCTGCACCCCCAAACCCCCATGGATGAAGATGCTGGCACCCAGATAACAAAATTCAGCTGGCTACTGTTTCAAGAGTAATAGTGCTCATTTCAGGGTGTGTTTTACAAGGTGCTGGCAACTGATGCCCTTTTCTAATTGACAGGACTGAGCTCTGCTCACAAATGTGCAAATGAGTGTTTATCTGGCACTGCTTGTAATCCTATACTTCCCAAAATTTCATTTTTGAAATGCATATTCTTTTGACACTTTTGACTCACTGCCCCAGAATGGCAAGTGTCATCCTTTGAAGATGACACTAAAGAAAACATGACTTTGAGTGCTCTGAACAGAAGTGATGAAATTAGGAATGAAATATAATTAAGAAATGTTAAATTTAGGAAAAACACCATGCTGAAATTCAGATTTACTAGACTCTGCAAGTACCACAAAGAGAAGTTGATGGAGCTGATTTGCTAAGGTCAATTAAAAGAAATCTTGGAAATAATATTTGAAAATATTTGAAATAAATATTGGAGAATATGTTACAGGGACAGATTAGTGCATCAGCCAGGAGCTGGATTTCATTAATATTTTTCCTCTAAGATTAATGTACATGAGAATGAATGATTGAGGTTTTAAGAATTTTGCTTGTTAAGATTGTTTTGTCTTGAGTTCCAATTCCTGTAATGGAAGAGTGGATGGTTCAGTTTAGTGAAGCAGGTTCAGTCTGATCATTTTAGTTCCGGAGCATCTCTACCAACTCTTGATTTGTACACAGGCTGGCAGCCCATTTGTGAAGCATCACTGCCAGCATTTGCAAAAATGAGCAATGATCTATTATTTAAATATTCTGATTTTTTGGAACAGTCTCGTATTGCAATTGCACAGTAAGGTAGGAAAGATGGCTTTTTTTTTTTAAATTTATTTAATGTTCTTAAAAAGACAGCTTAGATGAGAATTTGGAAATGGAATGTTGGATCACAACCCCATCAGGGCTTTGAGAAAAACTTGTGTCTGTATAAAGATCTTTGGTGCATGACTGCTTTGCTCAGCCTTGAGCTCTTTGCCAAAATAAATGACATCACATTTGATCTTTGGAATACATGAAGGTTTTTTTCCCCCCAGAATCCAAAATCTCTGTCAGATCTCTATTTGCAGGACATGCTTCTTTTACTGTTTTCTCTCCTTGCCTTTATTGGTCTCAGCTGCTACTATACAGCCATCAGTATAATACAGGGCACAGAGAACAAGCTGTGGCATTGCCTCATTTTTCTGCAGGAAAAGGGAATCTTCTCCATACTGAGAGCTGAAGAAGTTGTTGAAGCCCTTTGACTGACCATCTGTAAATTTGAATAGATGCATATTAGGGTAAACTGGTATTTTTGTGAAGTATTTGTTCTGCCCAAATCAGGGAGGTGCTGCTGGTTGAAATAATTCAGAGCAAAACTCAATTCAGTCGATTTCAAAATTGTCTTCTGGCCATTACAAATTCCTATTGATACTCCCCTCCCACTCTAGCTCTATCAGAATCAACACAGCAAACACATGGACATTCCCTGTCTTTTTCATTTGGCCTTGTGTATGATGCTGCCAATTCTCTGGGACTATTCCAGGGAGCTGCAGCTTACCAAGAGACTCCCCAGAGAAGCATGGAGTTTTTATTTATTTTCTGTTCCAAAAAAAGCCTCCTTGTAATCCTGCCTCACCCTGCCCTCCCCAAAGGAGTAACTAGAGGAGAATACCAACATCTACATTGATTACTACTTGGTGTAACAGTGTTCGATTTTGCTTTTCAGTTCACCTTCCACAACCTTTCCTTTCCAGATGGAATTTTTCCTCTGGTGCCAAGTACTGAGGAAACAAAAATATGTGTTTCCTCAATCCACCCCTATATTATTGAAATTCAGAAAGATATTTGCTGTGTATTCCATAGGAGAGAAAACTGATTGCTACCTCACAGTAAAGTTTCTCTGTTGTAAATGTTAATTGTTTTAAACACTCTGGAGTTTTCTGTGACCTCTAGGCAATTTAAAAAAAAAAGATTGTTGATAAAATCTCTCAGAAGAAGGTGAGAAAAGAAATGCTTTGCTGGCCTAGTTTCAGGTAAGCTCAAAAAGTTCAAGTGGACCAATTACACATGAAAGAGCAACAACTTCTGTAAAGCTTCATTTGAATCCCAAAGGGGAAAAATTATAGAAAATCAATTAACTTTCCACATGAAAAAATAACTCACATTGCAAAGCTTTTCTTGCATAGTTTTCTGATTATGTTTGGAAGCAAATTGCCTTGATTATACCTTTGACGGGAAGAGAAGTATTTTAATTAATTTAATACATGCTATAGCAGTGCTAAATTGTATCATGGAACAATTAAGTGGGTCTACATTGATATTTCTTGCCCTGTTGAAAATGGATATTGCTCACTTAGTGAGTCATGCTCTTGCTAGGTAGATGCAATTATCCATTCATTGCAGAGCACGTGACATGAAAGTTATTGGGACCTTTTATATAGGAGAGAGGCTGAATGGAGTAAACAGAAACCCATTTCAGTGAAGAGTCAGGAAAGTTCAGAGCCTGTAGCCCGACTGGGGGCTGAACCCAAACCCTGAAGCCCTAAGACAGCCCCTCCTTTGGGAATATTCAAGCTTCAGATGTATTTTCTGTGGGTCTTGGGCTGAAATGAGGGGTAGAAGTAATTGTCTGTTAGTCATGTACTGACATGATCCTCAAACTCATGTGCAGTTAAGAACAATTGATAGCAAATTTCTAGTAGCATCTAGAGCAATTGCTGCACTAGCTGCTTCTGAAACCAATTTTTGCCTCAAGATGAAAATGATTACATTTGCTGTGTTTGCTGAGAATAGGATTTTTAAATGACAATTTTAATTTAAATGTTCTAAATATGACAAGAAACAACACAGTTGATTTTTTTTTTTTTTGCAAATCATGCATGTTCTTATAATGAAGTTACATTATATTGTTGAAAGAAAATAACATTAGGAATCTTCTTGATATGTCTCTTTGATATTGGACATGTTATTGTCTTGCTGAACTAGTACAACTGGGTCACATCACTTTCCCTGATGGATCTTGTCTGCTGGAAATGTATTTGCCTGCATCCTGCTTTTCATGCTGAGGTGACCTAGGTCTTTTCTGGTGAGCTACAGAACCAAATATCCAAAAGCTAAGTAATAAAGGAAAGACCAGAGAATGTCTCATGAATTAACTCATAACTGTCTAAACTCAGATAAAATATTATCAGAGATTTTTCTAATTCTCAAGGCCATAAACAATGAAAAATAAAAAGCTGTACAAAAGAAGAACAGTAGTCTCATTGAATGCTCTCTGATCTTTCTGGGTTCTTAGAGAGGACCCAGATGATAATGGATTTGTTTATAAAAAGAAGCTAGTAACTTTGGTTATGGAAAGACTTGAGATGGGATAGGAAGCCTTCTAGCAGCAGTGTGAAGGAAAATCTGTCTAGAAATGAATTTCAGAGGTGCAAAATTGTGGCTGTGAGCACTGTACCACAGGACTGAGAAGTTCTGATTTAGTATGTTCTTAATTATCTAGAGATTTAATTTAATTAGAAGTCTTAGATTTCATAATTAACAGTTTGAATTGTGACATAATTGGGCTGGAAAAAAACAGTAAGCAAGGAGTGCTGTCAGATGTGCTTTCTGGTCTTGTGTACCAATAAAAAATATTTGGTGTTGACCAGAATGGCAAAGCCAGGAACCAGAATGGCTGCTTGACATGCCTGGCATTAGGTAGAGAGGTGCAATTTGTGCCAGTTAATTCATTTAAGATTCATTTCCTCGAGGATACCTTTCAAATTTGCTTGTGGCTCACTGAGGGTGTCAGTAGGGCGAGTACCTGCCCCTTCCTGGTCCCAGCAGGTTTACTGCCCCTCTTCTGGACCAGCTGAGAACTGTGGCTTTAGTGACCTTGACTGTGGTGGTCAAGGCTTGACTGTGTGCAGTCAGTAAATGTATCCACATAATCACATATCTGCTTTTACAGCTGTGCCATGAATGCAGCCCCCCACCTTCCCATCAGCTGAGATTATGAGCAAGTCTTGTTTCTTCTGTGTTATTGAAATTGGGCTTCTTCAGTTCTCCCTAGTGAAAAATACCAAAACCATGGCATGCCTTCACTCTACTGTAGCTTGATTGCACTAAGGTCCTGTGTTTAATGTTTAGCCTTTTTCATCAAGAGGAAAAAAAATACCTTCTAACCTTTTTGAAAGGCAAGGCTACATTGTTTGTGAATTATATTAGTGCTGGGATCAGCATCACACTTATTCAAGACCCAGCCCCTCTGAAATAGAAAAAGGTTGTGTCGAAGGTGATTGAAAATGTCAGTGATCCTGAAAAGCAATCATGTGTGGCTAATCATTCCCAGTGTAACTAGAATGTGATTTTCATTGGATTACTCTAGGAAGATGCTGCTTGGCAGTTTCAGCAAAAATGTTAAAGATCTGTGGTATTTTTAGGAAAAAAACACTCCCTCCTGATCTATTTCAGTTCTTGAATTTTCCACTTAAGCCTGGGATCATTAATTCCTAATGCAATTCATGTGCCCCATGAGAACAACAGACCAATAGGAGCCTCCCAAGTGTGCTGCCTGCTGGCTGACTCTGTAAAGAGACTGGTGGCTGATGGCCAATGCTCCAGACAGTTTCCCAGTGCCTAAATCCACAGTAAACTAAAAATTTTTGTTGGGGAGAAATTACTTACTTGTTACCCTTATTTTTTTTCTTTTTCTCTAAAATAAGCAGAAAGGAGGGTAACTGTGCAGACTCCGTAAAACCAGTTCTTGGTGCAGAGCACATGGTGGCAATGTTGCACCACTCCTGAGCAGCTCTCATGTGGCACTTACCCAACCCATATTCATTTACTGTGCAATAAATAGATAGATGCAGTAGAGTGCTGCTTTACCCAGGGAATATTATACTTGTACATGGTAACACTGATTGTGTTTTCTGGTAAAATAAAGAGTAAGGTATAGGGAAAATAATTTTTCTTCCTTTCTTTTTACCACTTCTGTATTTTGCATGCATCCTAGCACAGAGATACAGTTTAGGTTTTGCAGAAATAATGTAGCTGGTATTGGAAAAAGATGTGGCAATTTAGTTTCATTCCATAAACCAAGTACACCTGCCTTAGAGGAGCACTTAGGATAATAAAACCCTCTACCCATCACGCACACAGAGAAATCGGAAACTGAAGGTTTCTTGCTTGCAAAAGAAGGTTTTAGTATTTAAACAAGCTAGCCATGAACTGTCTCTCTGAAAAACATCTCTAGCCTAAATATAAGCTTTCCTAAATGTCTTCAAAGAAGTGGAAGGAAACTTTTCCTTAGCTGGAGAAATTCCAGGCCCATGTAAGTGTGAGTTGCTGGGTTCAGTGGCTGTGGATGGCTCTGAGCACAAAGCCTGAGAGCCTGTGTGGTGTGGCTGAACTCCAGTGATCACTGCAGCAGAGCAGCCAAGGACTCCTGTTCCTCTGGCTTTCTTCTCTGTTCAGCCTGACAGGAGGGCCCTTCAGAGGCAGGCCCAGTAGGAGAGTGCTTGCATTACAAAGGCAGCACTGCTGAGTATTTCAGCTCTCTGGGGCTGTTGTCTTTCATATTTGTCCTGCTTTTGGTGTGCTGTTACAGCTCTAGCAACTCAGTTCCCAAGCCACAGGCCTCCCTGGTGTTCCTCTGCTTTTAATGATCTCTGTGCCCTGGCAGACACATCTTTCTCTGTGCCTGTCGTGGCTAATCTGATTTCCATTCCACCAACACAAGATGAATGAGGGGTTTCTTTTTCCTTCTGTTTTTTTGGCTTTTTAGATATAGACGTGGTATCAGCCACTGCTGGGTTAATTCTCCTTAAAGAGCCTGGATTCAACTCTAGATCTTGATGGCAAGAGCAATGAAATCAGCAGGTCTCCCCAGACTATTTCCACAAAGCTGCAAGATGTCAAGATGCCTTCTTATAGAGCAAGAAGGAAAATACATTTTATTTCAGCTAACAAGCAATATTCTGCTTTGTTCCCTTCTCCTAATTCTATCAGACACAACTGTAAACTAGAATTTAAAATAGCAAATGTCAAAGTGTAGGAGCAAGCACTCCAAGTAAGCCACACTCAACCAGCTGCTTAGACTGAATTCTTGGGAGACAAGTACATTCAAACTTGTTGGTATAGGCTGATTTTTGTGAGCAACACATACTCACAAAGACCAGGAAAAACTAAATTTGAGGAATTAAAGAAGTGTTTGTATCATGTTGCTGTTAGGGTTACTGCAAACAAAAAGCATCTAAAACTACAGAAAAGATGTTAAAGTAATTGATGCAGCAATAGCATAGAAATGAATGATGGTTTTTTTTCAGTGTCTAAGGTGTTTTTTAGGTGTGCATTTCCAGGATGAAGATGAAGAGTCATACTATTCAATGTCATCTTTATTTATTCACAAGAGGGATAGCTTAAGTGGTAGTGGAAAAATGAGAGTGGAAATTGGCCAACAACTGCTAATCAGGATTTTGGCATGTCTTGCCTCTCCCTACACCCAAAAGCCAAGATGGAGGCCTTCAGAAATATATTAAGGGAGGAAACTAAAGTGCCATATGATTATTTTTCAGATGTGTAACATAGCCCATATGTTATGATCATTATTTCTACTGTCAATATATTTTAGAAAGAGAAATAAATAAGAAGAAATGACCATGGTAATGAATTTTCTTGAAGTGTGTTGTCCTCGAGTGATTCAGCTGGAACTGTAAAGGTCCCAATTCAATCTGTGCACACAAAGCAGACCTGCTGCCTGTGCCACTGACTCCCTGGGCCAGGCAGACACAGTTCCTAATCTTTCAATCCTATTACCCCCCCCCTCTCTGTGTTGCTGGTGAAGGTTCTTGTGACTAGCCATGTTCCCTGCCTCAGAAATGCTATGATAGCTCCCATACCCAGTGCTTATTTTATTCCATTTCATTTCTCCCTATTCAGCCTCTGCCAAGCACCCACTTGCCCAACACCTGTCAATAGTGTGTCGGGATTGTACTATTTGTGTGATTTTCTGTGCTCTTTGCTTTACAGCCCACACTGCTGGAGATTAACAATGCAGTGAAATTGGCCCAGCTGCCTGCAGTCACAAGGCAAAGAAATGCACCACTCTCTTTCCCTCAGAGATTTAGTTTACCTTCACCTTTCTGGTTTGGTTTTAAATTGAGTTTGAAAATGATAGAAACAAATTCAAACACTACTGGTAAGAAAATGATAAATTCCTTTTGTAAAAATTATCATCTGTGAAGCACAGAGAAATAGCTAAGCTAAACATTTGTAATTTAAAAGAAGGATATTAAGATCCTTTGAATGAATCTTGCTGGCTTTTAACTGCAAGTAAAATATCTGTTTGCTTATCTCGAACAAGTGCTAAAAGCCCAAGCATTTGCCAGTTGCTCTAAAAAAATTGTGCTTTTGCCACTTGGTATTAATGGCTTAGTGATCTTCTGCAGCACCTTCTGCCAATCTTTTTTAAAAGCCAGTACAAGTATCATTTTTGCAGTCGATGCCTTAAGTCCCTGGGTGTCTCAGCAAGGCTCCATTGGTGTGTAGATTTATTTCCACTGAGCAGCCAGAAGTATTTCAGCAAGGGAAAGATGCTGAAGAGAAATGCAGTAGCTATAGATAGTAAAGGCAGGTGCTGTAGAGTACTGACTGAGGGCTAGAAAGTTACAGAGATTGTGATACTTAATGTTCATCACTAGTTCAGCATGATGCATCTTTATCCTCCTACCCTGATAATATTTCACTTGTTCAAGTAAATTGATGGTAACAAGCAACAAACTCCATAGTACATCATGTATTTTCTCTTCTGCAGGAGCAGCACATGGAAAAAGTGTGAACATCACATTTGCATGTTGAAATAACAGTCCTGTTTCCATGAAGTGCATCACAGAAGGGATTAATTGTGTGGGCTTCACACGTAATATAAGCTCCTTTAGTAGCAAAAACACATGGTAGTTCAGACAGGACCATGGAAATGCAATTGTCCAGCCTACACAGCAACTAAACCCAGTTGTCCTCATAGGAAGTGACACAGGCTGAAAATGGTTAGTGGAGACAATGGCTCTGCTATCCTGATTATCTCACTTTATTCTTCTCCACTACCCTGCAATCACTGGGCAATCTGTTTTGTAGCAAACGCCATTTGAGATCACATTGTCTTTGGGGAACTTCCTTTTCATGTTTTATTACTTCTCAGTGGAAGCTACTTGTTTTGGGTGGTCTGGGCATCTGCAGCAGTATAGGAGAACTGCAAGATGTTTGAAGTATATTCCAACATTTTCCATGCTGTGCTATGACAGATGTTTTATCCTGTCATATTAACCTGTTATCTTGAAAATAAGTTCCTATTAAAGAAAATGCAGACATCATTTCCCCCTCTTACCTCAAAAATCTGTTCTATTGAGGTCAGAGTAGTGACCCAGCTGTATCATGCAGTAGTTTTTACCCCTTCCATAAAGGTATTATCTTTCTGTTTGCAGTCATACAATATTTTCCAAATTGAAAATTTATTGAAGATCCCTACTGCTCAGCTTGTGACTCAATCTGTTTTGTTTCTTGCTGTTCTGGGATTAAGTGTATCTGGTTCACTTTGCTGCAATCACTGGAGGTTTGTTTCTTCCCCAGAAGCCCTTATTTTGAGATTCTCAGTTCCAGGAACAATCACACTTTTGCCCTCCTGTTCAACAGTGTTGTTGCTACTAAAAAAATAAAAATTATGTTTTACTTTGTGGGCTATAAAACCAGTATTTTTTATTTCCCAGCCAGATTCCTTGCCTACTACATGATGATGATCCCATTTCTTCTTTAAATAATATCTGTGATACAAAAGAATGTGTCTGATAGTGAAATTTACTGGTGGCAAAGCCAGGAAGTGCTTTAAATGTAGAAAAGGGCCAGAACACACTCAGAGGACAATGTTTTCCCTTGAAAATAGAATCATCATCAATTAGATGAAATTCAGAAATATAGAAGAAAAGGAAATTCACATGAGGAATTTGCCAGTAACCAGTTCTCCTGGGAATTCACCAGACTTCTGTCAAGAATGGGGACTTTAACATTATCAATGTAACAGAAATTCAGCCCAGCTTTAAGTCTTTCATCCTGTCCATTTAAAATGTAGGCTTCCTTAGCAAATAACATCTTGGACAATAACAAAGAAATAATGTATTTTTCTCTATGATAAGATAAAACACTTATCTATTAATTTTAATTTATTAATGTCTTGTTTGTGTCTTTGCAATAGAAGATTTTTGCCATTCCAAACATTCTGAAAAACAGAAAGAAAAGTCTATTGTCTAAGTTTTTGTTTTCTTTAAATGTTATCTCTGAAGACACATATATTTGCTTGAAAATAATTGCAAATGTGTCACCTGAATTTTAGGGATAGGGGCACTTAAGTTGCTAGTAAACTCCAGCCTAGAAATGCTCTGGTCTTTTCAGTTCCTAAAACATATTTCATAAACAGCATTTCCTTTCTAGCTTGCAGCAACAAGATTTGACATTTATACATTGCTCCATACATACATCACATAATATTGCCAGATTCTTTATGATTAACTGATATAATTGACTTCTGAGATAAAAAGAAATGTGTGTGGGAGAATTCACAGAATCAAACACAATTTCAATTGTATTCCAAAGCTGAACCAAGAAAGGGAGGGAATAGATCTTTGCTGAGGACAGGCATTCCTTCAGGAGAGCCAGTGTAAGAAAAAACACTGCATCAATACTGGTGAGAAGCAAGGGCATGACAAATTTATCCCACACCTTGGCAGTGTATCAGATCAATGTATCACAGAGAATGCAGGAAAATACAGAGCAGCCATCAAAGAGGTCACAGCAGGAAAGTAGCATTCTCCAACCTGGCAAGAAGTCTTCTGCCCTTAGGAAGGACTGACTCCTCCTTATCTTTTGGACTAGACTTTTACTGCTCAAGTATTAAACTTAGCAGTATTGCTCCTGACATCGGTCCTAATACACCTGCCTTGCAGATGTATTCCAGGTATTAAAAAAAAATAAAATTCAGTGGATGTGAACATCAACAAACTTGCATCCAAAACTGCAGATCTCCCATGACATTATTTTACTGTCTAATGTGTTGGATGGGTTTTTGTTACTGTTACAACAACTTGCTTCCATAATGAAAGCTTTGACCACTGCTCCTAGCAAACACTTGAAACTTTATTTGAAACCACCTGAGTATCTCTGGGCTCACAGCTGCAGATTTCTACAAGAGCTATATCCATTCCACATTTTTGTGGGAATTAAAAAAAAATGGGAAGCAGAAACAGCAACCTTCAGACAGTGGTGCAAGTGCAGCACACAAGAAATCAGACAGGAGAGCAGCCATTTGAACATTAAGAATATTTCAGATCTTATTGCAGCTATGATGAGAAGAAAAGGCTATTGTTGGTGTCTGGAAGACTTTATGGCTTTGCTTAGAACTCTTGCCTTTTACCACTGTATGCCTGAATAAAAGAGTGTCAGGATGAATGCAATTTTCTTGTTTGCTTGATGATGGAAAGGTATCTGGAAGATTATCCAGAAAACAGCTTTTGTTGAGTAATTTAATTTTTCCATTGGAACATGGTGTGATTCTAGAAAATTTATCTTCCTGATGAGAACAAACTCTGAGGTCCCACAGCTCCAGAGGGAGGATCAGTGAGGCTGTAGTAATTTGTATCCAGGGAGTGGTGTGCTCTGCCTCCAGTTTGAAGGGTAGGGAAAGTCTATCTAACTTTCCTCACTGCATATATTAAGAGCTCCTCGTTTTGTTTCATATCTCTGCTGCAGTTTACAAGGAGTGACAGACACTGCATGAGCCCCCAGCTAGTTATTCAACTACAGAACTGAACTTCAGCAAAGGCAGATAAATAAGAGTACTTCAAAACCTAAGGAAATCTGTTGTTCTTGTGTTAATAAAAGAAAACTGAACAAAGGAAGGAATAAGACAGGGAAGATTAAGTGACTCCTTATCTCATAGCACAGTGACATTTTCTTATCCTTCTTAGAATTCGTGGTCAGCTCTAGGAGCTGTGTTAGTAAACTTATATATTAAAATTCCAACTACTTGCTGAACTTTAAAATATTTTCCCTAATGCCCATTAGATTGAAAAGAAATCTTCATTATTTCTCTATTTGTGAATGGCTTCCTTCTGTCAATGATATTCTGTGAGGCAGCAATAGCTGAGGCATTGCTTTACCTTTATTTATAGTGTTGGAAATACAGGGTTACACATACTATGGAGTAAGCAATAATTTATGACAAGGTACAAGGTATGCAAAATGTCATGTAGTTTGCAGAGATTAATGCATGAGCCAAGTGCAAATACATTAACTTAACCAACTATCTGGAAAGCAAGCTTAATGAAAGAGGGAAGTGAATGCAAAATATGAAGAAAAAGGTGTTGTAGTGGCAGAAAACACCATATAGCATATATATTTTATATAGGGACCCTGATAAATTGATAGCTGATCTCTGAATCAAGTACATATGTACTTGTCTTGGTAGGGACAGTTGTATAAATCAAAACAGGCCAGTTATGCCTGACAATCAAAAACAGCACGGGAGGCTGAGTTCAGCAAATCTTAGTCTGTTCCTGTGTTTGGGGTGTCACACGTCAAGGTATAGTATTTCAAAGTGAGTTTCTATCTTACTTTAAATCAAGTGCCCATGGCTCATCATGCTAAGTCCCATTTCTGCAATACAGATTATTAGAAAAGGTAAAGCAACTCAGTGTCTTTGGGTCTGTGCATTCCTAATGAATTGCTGCATGTTGAGGTCTTTGGGAAAGGCATCCTTATCCTCTCAGGCACACACATAAAACCATGACCACAAATTTTTTTCAATACTTATGTGTGGTCCATCCCAAAGCCAGCTTCAAAAGACTGTAGGCTTCTTGGTTACACTCTAAACCTGGCAGGTTTTCTGTGCCAACACCAGAATTTACTCTGTAAAGCTGTTGACCTTCAAGTCAGGCATTTTCTCTGAAGTCTTCTCTGTTGACACTGCTTGCCTTACTGTTTGCTGTGATTGGCACACACAAATTTCAGCTTGTGCAGACACTAGTAGCCTTAAGCTTAATGGAGGCTATCATAATCCCAAAAAATTCCACCATCAGAAACATGGACCTGTCATCTTACTTTCCCTTCTATAGTGCCTGATTCTGTTTTCACCCCAAGACTTCAAGTGCTACATCTTGTTAGGCTGTAGAAGCAGCTAGTCTGTGTATTCTTGGGGTTGCAGGCCCACAACCTGCAAACTTTTAGGTGAGAGCAGCAAAAATGTGAAAGAAAGTGGCTTGAAGACACAGGTTTGGGGGGAAGCCTCCATTCTGGTTGATCCCTTCTTCTGCCCTAGAAGCTGTGGCAGTCCTGCCCTGTGTGCACTGCAGGCTCTGCTGCTATGGTTTCTGAAGCTCATTACAAACTGCCATGGGTGATAAAGATGACTAGCTATGTATTTATTCCTGCAGAGTGGGCTACATGGTGACATTTAAGATCCCCTCAATATATAGAAAGTCCAACTAGATGATTGAATGAGCCTTTCTAGCACCATGAATTTCTGTCTATAGATACATAACCATTAAGATCCTGCTTTCTGTGGGCTGCACCATTGAATTTATGGGACTTGGCAGCCTGCAGAGGTAGCTGCCATTCTGTGAGACAGAACATATGCTGTCTGCTACACTGAAATGCACACTACATTGTTCTGAAAGTCTTGGTAGTTCATATGAGTCTAAAATAACTCATATGTTGAAAACATACCATGATTTTAGGGGCAAGGAAAAATATAATGCAGTCTTGTTAACTTCTCTCCAATTGAATTTGGAGCAGAAATCATCAAACTGTAACTGGAGGAAGTGATAAGAAGTCAAGAAAGGATTCCTCACAGGATCTTTGCTTATAGTTTTATTTCCACAGTTTCTATTTAGAGTGAAATCTTATACTTAGCCATTCAAATACAGGTTCTCTTGTCAGATTATATTCTCAAAAACCCCTTATGGAAAAGACTACCACAATGGCTGTGATAAAATTAAGATGTTCTTAACTTGCATATGAAAAAATAAAAGTATTAAATCTCACTAATCACTTTGACAGTGATTGTTCATGTTGCAGGATACAACACAGTTTTAAAATTTTGTAAGCATAATTAAAAAAGGACAGCAAGAAATAGAAATGTTTTCTATCTTAATTCCTTATTTCCACTGACAGTAGCTAGAACTTATGACAACAGGAACTATTTTCCATGTAACTAGCAGAAAAGTAGGTGCTATATATGGAAAAGATGTGTATTATACACTGGAAATTCTATATTTTTAGCAAAACATACCTGGAAACCATTAACTAAAATGATGTATTTCTTAGACACCAAAAATGTGTGTGGTTTACTTTTTATTTAGCTTATTCATATTTTGCCTTGATACTTTCTTGATTAATATGGTAAGGAGAAAAGTAGATATTCTATTTTTTTATCCTTTCAATTGAATATCTACTATTCTATATAGAATGCATTGAAAAACACATGAAAAAAAGCCATGTCTTCTGTCTTTGCTTTGGGGACTTCGAGGACATTAGTAAGGAACAACAGTGGCTGCTAAATTGGCTTGCACGTGGATGAAGCAAAGTCACCTTGGCTAATGTCAAACACTGGGTCTAAAGTTTATAACCAGCCCCATTTTGGACTCAAGATTCAAGGAAGTCCCTTCAGCCAGTCATTTATGAATTATTTTTCTCTCCTCACAAATTAAAGAATTCTATATATCCTGCACTCACAGCTGTCACTAAGTTAATATATCTCAAAAGTTTTTGTGCATTTTAGAGAAAAAGGTCATATTCCTCTTAAATGCACTCTGAAGGCTACTTTTTGTAGACTACCTCACTGTAAGAAAATTCATTAATTGTCTTTTTCCTAACAATGCATTCTCTCATGCCTTTTATTGTGTACGGTGACTGTTTCAATTGTATCTAATCATAATTTTCAAGCATTGTTCAAGCCACAAGGGAGAAACTGTACTGACAATAGTGCTAAGTGTTGTTTGCTTCTGGCAATCTGGAGAGATTTGATGGTTCATTTCTTTTCCCCACAGTAACCTCATGATATCCATGCTGCCTGATAGTTCTATAAAAAACATCCAAAACCACCTACTTTTTAAGTTGAGCATGTTTACCTCATTATTTCCTTTTGCATCCTTCTCCTTGGAGTAGCTCTTCACCTGTCTATAAACTCCTTTCAGTTATTTTTGTATATATTTAGGATGTAAGAAAGCTCTTTGAGGAATCTGGGAATGATATATAAAGGGACTTGAGCCATATATATTTATGGATGAAAATCCATGTCATATCTTTTATGAATTTATGCCTATTGATGTTCTGTTTGTTCAATTTTATCAAACAAGCGTGGTGCACTGACTCCTGCCATTTTTAATTATGATGCATCCTTACACTTGCTATGCTTTTCCTTTTTTTTTTTTGGCTTGAGGACTGTCCCAGAACAGTCTTGCAGAAGGAGTGTGGGACACTGGTGAAAGCCAGGGAAAAAGTCAGCCTTGTATTTTCTCAGGCTGCTCAAGGAAAACATGACAGAATTATAACAATGATTAAGCACCTGCTGGATGTGTGAGCTATGTGTTTTTGTGAAAACATGTTTACCAGGGGTGTCACATTTCTTGCACCAATGAAATCACTTCTATCCCTACTGCCCCGATCTACTCTATATAAGTGTAGTTTGTTTCTTTAATAAAGGGCTTTTTACTTCTCTTCTGCATGAAAGAAGTTTGTTGCTACATCCTTTTCACCACTCACCAAGCCCAGCAGCAACAGAGGAGGAGAAAGGAGGCTCAGATGGGGACAAGGACTCAAAGGGAGCGATGGGGACTCACTCTGCAGTGAGACACTCCTCCAGTGTCTTGCTCCAAATCATAGTGGTGAGACCACTCAGTCCCTTGGGAGGACAAACCCTCCTGTAGCCACTTGGGCAAGGTTTGCTGAAGGTTTTCTATCTTGTTTGGATGGCTTTCAGTTTTCCTGAAAACTGAAGGCTTGTTGGCACCCAAAAGCCTTATATTCATCCTCAGGGGATGTTTCCTTGGCTCTCCCCTGGCACTCAGGTGAGTTAGGGGGAAGAGAGCCATCTGGACCAAAGAGCTACTCTTCATAATAAGGCTGCAGGGACATACTGATGAACCCAGCTATGTATGAGATCTGTATCTGCATTCATGAGTTAAGACAGAGCTTAACAGGGGCAATTCAGAGACCCATTAGGAATTTCTACTTGGCAAATTTTGGAACAGCCTCTGGGTTTGGTTACATAGTTACACTTTTTGCTTTTGATATCCATTTGCCTCTTACGTGATTTGTGAAATTAGATGTCATTCATAGAGGTGACATTAAAAATGAGGAAAAATGCTAGTTTCTTTTAGTCTCTACTCAGTAAATGCATTGTGAGTTTTCCAAATTTAATTGACCAATAAATTATATCACTAAACTTGTTCTGCTAACTTTCTGAAGTATAAATTTTTGATCTTATTATGTTTAACTATATCCATTATAAACTGAATCATCACCTGCAATTGCATCTTTGCACTCTAGACCTACATAGTATTTATTCCACAATTTGTGGTTCATGTGAATTTTGATATGTAGTTATCCACCAGTTCCCTCTGTTTCTTGAGAAATGATAGTGAAAAATAATGGAAGAGAACTTTATTTCAAGAACTTTTATTCCAATTATCTCTCTTTTCTCTGCTAAGAAACAGGAAAACTGCTTCAGGTAAATATTTTATTACTTGGTCCCTTAAATTTCTGTAGAATCAGTCTATGAGAGATAACTATATACCTCAGTCCTTTTTATTTCTGTTCAAATATATCCAGGGTACCAATACTGTCTCTATTCCTTCCACTAAGGTTCAGAACTTTTCTTTCATGTCATTTATCTTATAGCCAGAAATTGAGCCATATTCCTTTATTATTTTGAGTAGTTCTCAGATTGATTTTGAGGGGATTGAAATATCCTATAAAGGAGCATCCACATGAAAAGGAAATTTTATGAATGACATTTCCTAGTTTTACTGCCCTTGTTTTTTCTTCCTCTTAGACTACCAATGGTTCTGCTGACATGATAAAAGGTGCCATGATACCCCACTGTGGATAGGGCTCTGCATAAATAACTGGGCTGTATGTGAAATGTCCCTGCTCTTCCTTTCATCATCCTCCTTCCCTCCAAACAAAGAACTATGGAGCAAAACATAGGGGATGCTGGGAGTTATGTTTTTGAAAGACAGTAGAGATAATAGAGGGAACTAGGTTTTTCATATGGATGAGGAATAATGTGTATAAGAAAGGGGTGACCTTCCCTACAATCTCCAAATTGGAGAAAGAAAGAGCCAGAGGGGAGAAATCTTAATCTCAGAAGATCCCCTGGGAAAGATATTTTATGCTTATCCTGCACAAGTGGGTGGTGAAGTGTGTTAGTTTACCACTCTTGTTTGCCACAGGATTCTTTCCTCTTTTTGGGCTGAAGCCAGCTCTGCAGCTAGCTAAAAATCAGTGCCCATTCAAGGACAATATAAAACAAATATGGAGGTTCTGCTATTTTCAAAAAGGGCTCACAGTCCACAGAAAATCTACTATTTCAGTCTAATGTATATCTCTATATTTCTCTCTCCTTCCAAATGTTACAGAAACCACTGCAAAATCTTTCTGGCTCAAAAAGAAATCAGGCAGTCATGAATAAGGACACAGAGTTTGGGTCAGGTAGATGTCAGGACATCTGTCTTCTTACATGTTTTATAATACATTATGGTACAATGTTCTTTCATGTAAGGGTGCAAAGGAGCTGCTAGTGGCATGACTTTTGAATGCTGTGATGTTTCACAGGGTATCTCAATTACTGTAAAACTTCTGGCAAAATAATCAAGGCCTTAGAATTTTTCATATCATGTCTCTTGTGTGATGGTTTATCTGATAGAATAGATGGATGTGTAAATCATGAACAGAAATGGAAACCACTAAAATGATATTCTCACAAAGCTATTGGTGAGATGCCCCAGTCCCTTAATCATCTTTGTTGCCCTCCATTGCACACAGAAACTCCAAGTCCCTCTTGTCCTGAGGAGCCCAGAACTGCACACAGAACTCCAGATGTGCCTCCCCAGGGCTGAGCAGAGGGCAGGATCACCTCCTGTGACCTGCTGGCAATGCTGTTCCTAATGCCCCCCAGGATCCCATTGGCCTTCCTGGCCACTGCTGGTCATGGACAGCTTGTTTGCCACCAGCACCCCCAGGTCCTTCTCCACAGAGCTGCTTTCCAGGAGCTCAGCCCCAGCCTGTGCTGGTGCAGGGGTTATTCCTCCCCAGGAGCAGGACCCTGCCCTTGCCTTTGTTGGATTTCAGACAGTTTTTCTCTGTCCATGGGTCATAAGCAACACTGTTTTTCAGATGCAGTCTTTTAGATGCAGTGGTGGCAGCCTATGTTGAAGTGACCTTTTTTCACTCACAGACTACTTGGAGTAAATCTTGTTTCAAAAGGAAAAGCCTGGACTGGAGCATGCTGTATGAGCTGCATACACAGGGACACACACATCAATTGAGTGCCAATCTGTGCTTTTAGAAAATATGGGGTCTTATGCATTAATTACAGTTGAGTGAAAGATGTGATATTGGATTTTACTAATCAGAGAAGGTTTATTCAGCAATTGTAACAGCCTTTTAGCAAAGATTTAGGTACTTAGAAAGTTGTAACTCAGATATATCATTGTACTGTCTGGAAGAGAGGAGAGGAGAGGAGAGGAGAGGAGGAGAGGAGAGAGGAGAGGGAGAGAAGAGAAGAGAGAGAGAAGAGAAGAGAAGAGAAGAGAAGAGAAGAGAAGAGAAGAGAAGAGAAGAGAAGAGAAGAGAAGAGAAGAGAAGAGAAGAGAAGAGAAGAGAGAAGAGAAGAGAAGAGAAGAGAAGAGAAGAGAAGAGAAGAGAAGAGAAGAGAAGAGAAGAGAAGAGAAGAGAAGAGAAGAGAAGAGAAGAGAAGAGAAGAGAAGAGAAGAGAGAAGAGAAGAGAGCAGGGGGAGGAAAGGAAAGGATAAAGGATACTTGTAAGCTATTTTTTGGTAACTGCAGTTATGGGCACAAATCTGAACTGGGATGACTGCAATTCAGTCCTTATCCTTTCTGGAAAATAGTTACATTTGACATAGTCCAATGCAAGGCACAGTGATGTAAGGACAGATGGGTGTGAAGGCTGTGACAGGGTTGGTGGGTGGGTAGAGCAGATGGAGGGCTTCAGCAAAAAGTGTCACTGGGAAATGTCACTGATGGGTAGGGTTAGAGTGGAAACACAATGTGCACAAAAACCAAACGTGGGGTTTTGTGGCTTTGTCATCCAGTTTCCAGCTGATAAATTATGTTTTGCACTCCTGCCCATCTCACCAAGGCCATTATGGTCCAAAATAAGTGTATGAAAATAAATGCTGTGTAGTCTCTCTGATTCATACTCAGCTCACTGACAGGACTGGGACTGATTAACCATTTCCACAGACTTTTCTCTAAAATCACAGAACATTCTGAGTTTGAAGGGACCCACAAGGATCATCAAGTCCAACTCTTAGGTGAATGGCCCATATGGGGATCAGACCCAAACCCCTTGTTTATTAGCAGCATGCTTTAATCAACTGATCTAATCTCAGTGGCTAAATGTCAAGCTCCCAGACTCCAAATGAGAACAAAACATAGGAGGAGCAGCTGGGGGAGCTGAGGCTTTTTAGCTTGGTGAAAAGGAGGCTCAGGGATAACCTTATCACTCTACAACTACCTGAAAGGAGATGACAGCCATGCAGGGGTCAGTCTGTTTTCTCAAATAATAAGTGGTAGAACAAGAGGAAATGGCTTCAAGTTGCATAAGGAGAGGTTTAGAATAGCTATTAGGAAAAAATTCTTCACTGAAAGGGTGATCAGGCATTGGAGCAGGCTTCTGAGGGAAGTGGTTGAGTCATCAACCCTGGGGATATTGAAAAAACATGTAGATGTGGCACTTAAGGACATAGTTTAGAGGTGGGCTTGGCAGTGCTGCATAAATGGTTGGATCTTGATGATCTTAAATGATTCTATGATCAAAATGGTTCATGAATGTGCCATCCCAGCACCTGTCAAGTAGGCTTGGGAAATGAGAGTGAAGCCCTTGTGTGGGCTGAAGAGTGTAACCCCCTGTGTTGCCTTGGAAGCCACACTAAAACCAAAAAGCAGATGGGCAGTGAAATCCCACTGCCCATTCCTCTGTGATCTGGCTCTGCAGGAATTAAATTGTCTGAGGAGTGTGGCAACCTTTGTGCAGTACACCATCTTTGTACTGAGACGTGCCAAGTACAGCCAAATGGGCAAAAACATTGGCAGCCTACAAAGATCTGCTCTGAAAGGGAACCTGTGACCTACTTCTCTAAAGACATCTGCTCTTTCTGGTGGGAAAAACAGCTTATTCCATATTTAATAGCAATGCACAGGGGAAGTGGAGCTGTGGTGAAGACATTAAGGGAGAGAAGGAAGGAAGGAAGGAAGGAAGGAAGGAAGGAAGGAAGGAAGGAAGGAAGGAAGGAAGGAAGGAAGGAAGGAAGGAAGGAAGGAAGGAAGGAAGGAAGGAAGGAAGGAAGGAAGGAAGGAAGGAAGGAAGGAAGGAAGGAAGGAAGGAAGGAAGGAAGGAAGGAAGGAAGGAAGGAAGGAAGGAAGGAAGGAAGGAAGGAAGGAAGGAAGGAAGGACATTTGCAATGGAAAATAATTACATCTGTTAGACCTTTTCAGAGAGCAGGTAAATTTCATGCTTTTGAACCTAATGTTAGAGACTTTTCTTCATAAATAAGCCCCCCTTGTATAACCTGGTGCAACTACTGCCTGAATTTATGCACATAATAAACCCAGGCTCTGCTTCAGATAATAAAATCTTTACATGGTGCAAGGAGTAATCCTGAGGTGGTGGCTAAGTCTGACTTGTGGATGATCTGTGGGGAGGATTGGGAATGGCCCCCCAAAATGAGCAATTGGTTGTGACAATGATTCATGGCCTGGGAAAGCAGAAAATCAAGCATTCTTCTGTGTTTGTCTCCAGGTAATGAAGCATTCAAAGTTAGGAGATGTGTCAACAACACCAAAACCTCTTGGCTTTCTACATAGCTTGCCTTTCCCAGAAGTGGCAGCATGAGAGATGAGTAGTCTGAATTGACCTGTAGGGGCTAACTAGACATTCTGGATGCCATGGTGTAATTTGACTTCCCTCCCCATACTGTAAATTGCAATCCCTAAATGCACTGAGGAAGTGCTTGAATATTATGAGCAAAGAAGGTGAGACAATCAATGGAAGGTAAAGCTGGGCTCAGCACTTGCCATCAAAAAATCTTGGCTGTGATTGGAAGCACCTATCAAGTCTAGAAACCAAACAGTTCTTTACCAGATAGGAGAGAAAAAAAAATACCCTTCAGTAGCATTGAGGAGGAGATGAAAATAATTTTTAATTATCGGTTTAGTTTTTCATCTGATTACTGATACAGCTTAATTTAACAACTTCTTAGGAAAAGCAAGTGAAAAATGTAACTGTGGTAAGGGATAGAAAATACTCCCTGGGTAAGCAATATCAGGAAAACAAAAGAAAACCAGTTGCTAATTATGAATTGGCAGGGCAAAGCTCAAATAAGTAATCAAAGTAAAAGGCAACCCTTGAAAATACTAATGAAGTATAGACCATCTCTCTGGAAGCACAGTGGTGCTGTAAAGACACTATTCCTGGTACTCAAGGTACTCAAAAGTGAGCCCTTGTGACTCTCTGGGGAGTGCCTGGCTGGGGAGTTCTGCCATAGAAGCAAAACCTACCAATGCAGATGCAGTTAGAAATATTATGAGATATAACACCACTTTGTCCCATACCTATCACAGTGTTATTTTAACAGACTGAATCCTGTATATCACCTTAAAAGGGAGAAAGTCCTACAAGAAACTAAACAAAACAACCCAACAAAAAAAACCCCAACCACCAAACAATGGATTTCTGCATAAGAAGATGTCTGTAAAATGATGAATTCACTGTGAGTTTATTACTGCTTGTGAGACTTGTAAAATTAGCTACTGAGCATGGGGCAATTTATATTACCCACCCTTGCAAAAAGCAAGGGCATGTGAGCAGTGCATTGAGACCATGCCTAGAACCAGCAGAATTCATTCATCTAGTACATTCATTTCAGAAGGCCATGCATTTTTATTGCCAAGTTGATGCATTAGCTTTCCATAATGCAAATGGAACTGAACGTGTCAAGGAGCACAACTGTATTTTAGCAGCAGTTAGGAGATCCGTATTAATAATAGGCTCATATCCCAGGACAGATTTACTCTGTTTAATTTTGTCTGTTGCAAAGGAGAGGTTAAATCTAGATACATTATTAAGCAGATAAAGCAACTTTTTATACAGTGCTTAGAAGAGCAACATCTGTTCCTGGGAGATTTGTCATCCTGCACAGACAAACTGCATGTTTATCAAACAGCTCCTGGAGCAGTCTTATTAGCTAGAGGTGGGCTTTATTGACTTATTTATTTATAATAGCAGATCTGAATAGGAAGACAGTTTTCCATAATTCCAAACTCAAACATTTTATTTTTTTTCTCCTTTTCTTGCCTGAAGGTTTGTTGTTTGTTTTTTTTTCCCCCTCCTTTTATTTTTCAAGGTGGTGATGAGAGGGGGGAAAGAGACAGAAAAAGAGGTGAGAAGGGATAGAGCACACTTGACAAGAGCCCTGTGGTTAGAGCTGTTTTCTGGGCTCAGCTTCTCCCTGGATGTGAGGGTACTCAGAACACGCCTGTTACACAGGAGAATGAGAAAGCTGAGTGCCTGGCTCTCAGTAACAACACTTAGAAAAAATCTTACCCCCCATCTGAAGCAGTGAAGCTGAATCAAAATTAGGTCTTTTCTGTGTCACCACACTGAATTCGTATGCTCACATAGCTAAATCAAACTCGGTGGCAGAAAGCAGGGAGCTGCCACCAGGCCAAAGTCCTGGGAATTGGAAGAAGGGGCAGGATCTTGCTTACCATGTGCTGTGAATAGCTGGGTAATGAGCTCCATAATGCATAGTTTTGTCTATGGTCTACTCAAGTGATAGCACAGTAGTAGATAGCTGAAGCACTTTTTTGGGAGAGAGGTATAATGCCTTTTCAACATATTTGTTCCCCAGATAATAGCAGTTAGTTTGTTGAGCTTGATCTTTCCCATGGTAAAATTAATTTTTATCTGTTTTTCAGACCTGAACTGTTCATAAACATAGAGGTCAAATTTGCTGCTCATAAGGAGGACTATTATTTCTGAGCACACAAAGTATTTCCCATCTTCACACTGACACTCAGGCACAGAGAAGAGGCAGCTTTAGTCTAGCCTATCCTCCTCTTCTTATCTCTTTCAAGCTTATTAACTATTCATCAGCAGACATGAGGAGCCTTTCTATATTTCTGAGTGTTTCCACAAAGCTGAAAGATGAATATTACTAGTGGCTTCATAAAATTCATGTCAGATTGTTGCTATGTTTTATTTGTCAGAGTTGCTGAGCTTGTGACATCCAGAGGGCTCAGAATATATCACAGGCTTCCCTGGGAGTGCAAAAAAAAGCATTTGCCAAAATAGAGTGTCTACTGTCTCCCCTGCCTGCACAGCCAACATCTCTTTGATGCTGAGGGAGATGAAGACACATATCAAAGGGATGAACTGATGCCCTACAAGTTTATAAGGCCTGGGGTCAAAGATAAAAAAGCATCAGAAGGCACCAAGTTGTAAACAAACAAACACTATCAGCCTTGACTTTCAGCATACATTGAACTGTGTACTTCACTCTGTGATAAAAAATAGAAAAAACCAAAAGAGAAATTTGTGTTGAAGCTACTGCACTGTTTATAAAATATGTGTTTTGGAATATGCATATAAAGTATGAATTCATATACATAGCAAAAACACATGCCACAAAACAAGGCAGTTTTCAAACATATTCTGAGAGTAAATTTTATTTTTTAACAACAAAAATACATGTTTGCAATGGTAATACTATTTCAATACTTAGGCTTCTGGACATAAGGAGTGAAAATTGGAGGTGCTGTAGAGTTCTCAGAGATGTGTTTCCTAAAAACTAAGGTAACTTATCCAGGCTTGTGGCACATAATGGGAAGTGGTACCTAGTGATTTGGCATGCATCTGTATTTACATGGTTAGTTAGACCTCTAAAAGGCTTTTTACTGTGGCAGTGCCCAGCATTTCTGTATGTGTGTGTTGAGTACTGAGAGACAAAGTCTTCCAAAATGCCTTACCACTTTTGAAATCACATCATTTGGCCTTCTTGCAAGAAGCATAGTATCTTCTTGTCACAGGATATTACAAAGTTATGACTTCATTATATTTTGTATCTAAAGCCAATTTAATCAGACACAAAACACAGAAATCCTTTCTCTTCTGCCTTGTTTTATTACACTGCTGTTTGCAGATAGTTTACAGCAGTGTCATTGGTCCTTATTTCTACTTCATGTAGCCTACATTATTCATGTGCTGTGTCTTATTCATTAAAGTAGGACCCTTTGAAGTTTAGAGTGGCTTAGCTTCTCTGTGGACTTCTAGTAATCCAAAAAAGAAAAAAATTATATGCAGCTCCTCTCCTAAAATATGAGGGTGATCATAGGATACGCAGAATGCTCTGGTTGCTATAAAACTGAAAATTTCATTTCTACAAACCTCAGAGACAGACTGTAAGGAGTAAATCCCATGACAGTATCCATTTAATGGTGTGTATTTCAAAGGCTGCAAGACTGAGAGGAACTCTGGGAGAGAGAGGTGGGGAGGAGAAATGGGAAGAACTTGGTAACATTAAATGAAATGACAAAAAATTCTAATATTAACTACTCTGCAATAGAACTATTCAGAAGTTGCATATCAAAGTCTCAAACTTGGAAATGAATGATTTTAGGGAGAAGGATGAATGGATAGCAGCTTAGTGCACACATGCTGACACTGATTATAGAAAGTTTATGGAGATTTGTTCATTGTGTGTTTGGATTGATGCTGTACAGGCACAGGCAGAAGTTTACATGGAGATGGGCCCATAAAATGGGTCTTGCCAGCTTTTTAGGTGAGCAGTTTTCTCTCACATAGAAAGTCTACTCAGGAGACACTTCAGGTTTACAAAATGCAAGCACAGCCAGTTTCTTTTGCCTTGAGGCTGGGCAGCCTGTGGAATGCTGGGCTGGTCCTTCCTCCAGCAGCTGTCAGATCCAGCCTTGGTGGCAGGATTTGGGACAGCAAGAGCAGCCTCTGTGCTGGCAGCTCTGCCAGCCCTGCCCACGTCCCCACCTTTTGTGAGCAGTGGGAGATACTTTGATTTTCCAGGACTATAGCAAGCTAAACTGCAAAGAACTGTCTTTGCTACGTCCTGAGACTTAGATTACTAAGATGGAAGGAAATAAATTTCAAGTAGGCAAAAATATGGGAGTACAACCTCTTTTTCTCTCTAAATTTTATGAGCTGCCTTGCCCAGAAGGACCAGTAATTTTTAACACCAAAGAAATGACACTGTAAGGCTGAAAGGATTTTAAAATGAAAATAGGGGAAGGAGAGGGTAGTGAGAGGGAAAAAATTATGCTATTCCAGAGCTGTTAAACTATTAATGAGAGAGGTATTATCTTGTTGTTCACATTGGAGATTGTCTCTCTGCCAAATCCATCACAAGAAATTCTAGTAATTAATCCACACAGACACTTATGCATCTAATCAGATTTGAGATACTTGTTCTCTTGGCACAAATAATGTTTTCTAGTTACTTAAGACCAGTATAAATTGGCATTTAGCTGAAGCTAGCACCTGCACTGAACATGTGAACTTGTCCTTGTCAGTAAACTACCTCAGACATTTTTGATAGAAAAAGAGATGAAAGAAAGCATTGTGAGATGCCAAAACTTTCAAAGAATCATAGAATCATTAATACTGGAAAAAACCTCTGAGATCATTAAGTCCTACTGTTAAGCTGGTGCCATGTTCACCACTAAACCATGTCTCTAAGTGCCAATTCCACATTTGTGGTTGGGGTTTTTTTTTTTTTTTTTTTTTTTTTTTTTGTTTTGTTTTGTTTTTTTTTTTTTGTTAAAATCAGACTACTGAGCAGAGGTCTTGTCCAGTGATCTCAAATATATATTGAAAATAAGGATTTCTAAGCAAGAATTTCATCATGATCCTTTAAATGATAACTTCAAGTGATTTGCTGTCAATAACATGTTGTGGCAATGTGGAATTGTGACACTAAAGATGTGCTGGAGTCAGCAAGATAATTTCAGTTTTTAAGAATCTGAAAACTCATTTTATTATGTAAGGCACTAGAAGTGAATTGGAATAGAACATTGCTATCTCCTTAAAATTTTAAGGAGTAAAAATAAACTATTGGTACAATATATTTGCACAACTGAATACTAATTCACTCTCAGAAGTGGTGCAAAAAGCAAAGGTTTTCTTTTCCTCAAGAGCTAGGAGTTGGTGAAAAAAAATATTCCTGTGAATAAATTCTGCTTAGGAATTACTTATTTTGGTGGAATTGATCCTTTTATCAAAGATCCAAGGTCATCCAATAACCATTTTTTCTCAAGTAAAAATGTAGCTAAAATTATCACCATAGGTCTTAGTCTAGTATTTTTAGCTCAAATGTCTGGTGTTTTTAATGAAAATATATATTATTTTGATTAAACAATACATTATTTTCATTATATGCAAAAAAATATATCTCTAGTAGTTTGTGGAAGTAGTAAAGAAACTTATCATACAAGATTTCTCATAAAACTTAGATTAACTGGTCTGAAAACCAAAAGCTACCATGTCACCTTGAAGCCTGACTGCATGGCATGAATTATGTGCTAAAAATCATCAGCGTGTCCCAAAACAACAACTTAGTCACAACAAGTCATAAAAGAATGTGCATTGCTGATTGATTGTCAGTTCTTGTCTTCACAGGAAAACATTCATCAAGCAGATGAGTGGGCTCAGATTAGACACTGTGGAAATCACTGCTCTCATGAGTTAGAGGAAGTGAACCTCTGAATATCAGGGACAGGTTTGTAAAGCAGAGGTGGAGCAGTCTCTACACCGAGCTTCCTGCAGTCACTGAGAAATGCTTTCCTTTCCTCAGTGCACACAGGTTTTCAAGCAGAAGCTGCACCATTACCAAGTAATTTACATATAAATTAATCCATATTAGACCATATGAATCACTCCCTCCTTCACAGCAGTGATCACCATCCAGTTGCTCTGATTGCCTAAGCTAACATATCCATCATAATAATTTGTTTTAAATCATTAGGTAGACACTCCCGTTAATGGGCCTTGTGTTGCACTTCTACTGGAGACAGGCCTAAGTAACAAAGTCCAGCTCTGAAGTTCAAGTTTCCAGTTATTTGGCACAATCAAGAGTGATATTTAAATGTGTGATGCTGCTTCAGACTTCGCAGACAAGGTCTGATGCACAGGAACACCAGGGAAAGTCAGGACCTTGCTGCCTCCAGTACAGACTCTAGGTGATGGTTGTGGTGCTAAATGTTCCTCTCACACAACATCAGTCAATCTTCACTGCTTCCAACTTTTCCTGTAGCAACAACTGCCTCTAATTTCTGATAAACTGCTCAATTAATGCCTTGGTGGTGGCAGTTTAATTTTCCTGGCATACATTCCTTTTTCTGAAGTGAACATGTTAAGTTTAAGGAGTGAAGGTGTTTTGAGAGAACAGAAATTTCTAGGCACTAGATCTAAGAGCCTGACAATTCCCAAACTCACCCAGCTCCCTCTAGGAGTCACGTGTTGGTTTCTACCACAGAAGACATGACTTCAGAATTAAAAAAACCAACCAACCAACCAACCAACCAACCCAGCCCAAATCAATCTTGACTCATTTACTGCAGCAGATATGTGAAAGATGCATAATTAAGGAGCTTTTAATATTTTTTTTTCCTCTGTCTCTGGAGTCTAGTTAAAATGGAATACTGTCATTAAAAGGTTATCTGGTGTAACAACCTAGCCAGTAAAAGGCAGAAGGAGAAGGCTGTACTATTCTGTGAATTTTTTTTATGAAGTATCTCTGTTACGAACAATCAGTGACCTAAATCCTTCAACAAGGAGAGATTTATAAGAACTTGTCTATAGAGGCAAAGTGTTTCTACTGACTTCAGGCAGCCCTGGGATCAGGGATTAGCAGAATTGCACATAAATATAGCTTACAGTTACAGAATGCCACAACTGGGAGCCTTCAATAGGAAACTGTGTGTAAACATGCCTGTGGAAACAGTCTTCATGTACTGATCATGAAATGGATGGGGTTTGATAGCTTCACAGACCTATGTATTGGACTTTGTAAAGGTACTTTCCTTTATTAGCTCACATTATGTTATTTATGCCCATAGAATTTTGCTACCAGTCTTTTTATTTCTTTTGTTCAGGGTTGTTTCAAAGTCTCCCACTTGGACAATATCAACTTGTGAGGCTCCTGTATGGACTAAGGATGAGTGTAATTCTTCACCTGACACTGTCTTCTTAAAGGGCTGCATTTTTGTTGTTGCTGCTGTTTCTTCTTTTTTTTGTTTCTTTTCTCCCCTTTTCTTTTAATGAATGATGAGCATTATAACATGGATCAGATAGAATTTAAATATCACAAGCTGTTAAATACGAAACACTTCAGGAATATTTAATTAAGCAGCAGTACACAGCAGGTGGTCAGGCTCTGAGTGGCTATCCCATTCCTGGGATGGTATCACGCTGGGAAAGCCCCTCTGATTACCTTTATTAACCATCTCAGAACAGTAGTAATTAACTTCCTCAGAAATTTACGTTCTAAAAAGCACATTGTTATCAATGAAATGCATGCAAGTTTTCACAACACTGCACTTAATGGGCATTACTGCCACACACAAAGCAGTACTGGCAAATCATTTCGCAGCCCATTTGAGTTCAGGTAAAATTAAAGCTGTTACATAATACAAATTTTAAGCAGTATTCAGCTGGGTGAGTAAATGGAGTAGGGATTGCTGCTCACTGTGTGGTGCTAGCAATTTGACTAGCATCCTTTCATAAATGAAAATGGTGAATCCTAAGTCTGATCTTCAGAGACTGCAGCTACATCCACTTTGAAAATGTATTCTGATTGCATGACTGTACTTTGACATTAACTGCCAAAACTGCAGCCACTGTGGATTTGATGTGGCTATGCATATCATTACAGCAAGAAATTAATTCAAGGATCATCATGTCAGGGCAGCTTAGTGACTGGGGCCTGGTGTAGTGCTGAAGGTACTGAGCCTCCTGTCTGAGCAAGGTAAACTATGAGATCCCTACAATTAATGGTCACTTTGGTCACTGCACCCTCCATCACATGCTCCTAACCCCGCATGTTCAACAAGGGACAAATTGCTTTCTACACAAGTAAATCCCTGGTAGAAGCAAGGAAAGATGCCTGTTAATGTATCCCAGCTGCTGATTAAACATGTCAAAACCTTAAACTGCCTTTCTTCTTTCAGCTCCATGTGTGATCCTTTTCACTTCTTGTCCTAAGCTGCTGGGAATTTGTGCACCACAAGCCAGTGACTACATGCACCTCATGGATCATTGCTGGGCAAGGCAACATCTCCATATACTGCATTCTGTCTTTCCAGAACCCATTAGTATGCCAAGGAGTGAACTATTCCAGTCCCCTGAGCAGCTTCAAGGACCCATCATACTGTTTAAAATCTCTCTGACAAAAAATATGTCTTTTGTCTTCCCTTAGAAGGGAACAATTACCCAAGCCATTCATATCGAGCCTAGGGTCAGCAATGGGTTTCCTAAATATGAAATGCCATGACTTTGAAACCCATGGTCTCACTGCCTCTGTGGGTCAGAAAGCAGGATTTTTATCCTTTTGAAAAGGGAGAATTACTACTTGCTAGTACTTGCTTCTGAGCTCTGAGATGGGCAGAAACAGCAAATATAATGTCATGGTACTGGCACAGTGAAAAAAGGAATTTGAGAAAGGGTGTTGTGATATATGCCAAGACCTGTGCTGTTTGAGTCAAAATTACAGAAACATCCAGTTTTACTTGATGAGTTAGAAAATTTCTCATATAATGACTTCAAATTATATTCAGTGTTCCTGAAATAGCCTTTTTCTAACAGGTGTCATGAAATGACAATGGATGAAAATGGTGTATGTTTGTATTATGACTATTGCAAACCAATGTTGATCATCTCTTTGTGTCATATTTCACCAACATATATTATATATCAAGTCAGTAAAATAGTATAGTCTTTCTAGTATAATCTTTCAGGATTATAAGCATTACATTGAGGCAAGATATTGTTATTTAATAATCAATTTAGTACATTAGGTGTAAAATAAATCAGTGTCACTATTGACATTTGCTATTTCATGCACACTATACTTCTTAAAGATTTAACACTGTCACATTTATGCAGGTGAAAAAGACAAAAAGGAAAGACAGTAACTTGTGAAGCAGGAGACATTTTTAAAACATGTTTTAAAATTATACTGGTATTTTTCAACATCTGCCTTTGGCAGCCTCTCCTCCCTCAGCACTGTTACTAGTCAAGGCATTATTATTGTTGCATATGTTCTGAGGATGTAGGATATTCTTCAAAAAGCTTTATTTAAAAGAAATAAAATCTGTAAGCACACTCATTCCCAACAGCACAGTATAAACATTTAACAGAAATAAAACAACAAAAATCTGGGGACCAGATGAGAAAATGAGTTCAAATTCATACTCGTTCTCACTGAACAGTTTTATCTTTGGTCTCTGTACTATTTTTTTCTCTTATTATGAAGAAAAAGGTTGAGTCAAGAGAAAGTGTGAGTCCCTGAAGGGGGACTGAGTAGATGTTGCAGCACTCAAAAGTGATTACAAAGACACTGATAATAAAAATAGCAGTGAATAACTTGACTGACACTGAATTACTACTGGAAGTAAGGCACCACCAGCTTGCCTGATGCACAGACAGATTTTTCTTCAGCTTCCAGATTCCTGCAATTATGTTGTTGTTGTAAGCAACAAAATATTTCAAATAATGATAGCAATTAACAATGAAAACATACATTATGGGACTCATGCAGTGTGCTCAAGGCATGAGCACACACAATCCTTCTTTCTCTTGATACTATGGAAATATCTTTACATTGTAAGATAGCATTTAAAGTCTCCATACATTCTTTTCTTTTTGGACTTGAAATAAGAGCTCTTAGTAAAGTTGTCTAAGTAGGTAAAGGTGAGCCTTAATGCAATTTCCAAAAGTGAACTCTCAATGTTTAAGCCTTACTGAGCACTAGGAACATAAACATCCTGGAGCTTTGCACTCAGACCAACAGCAAGGTGTCCCAGGTGGGACAAGGTGGCATTGATATGCTGAAGTCCAAGGCTGGCCCTTAGATCACCTTCCTGCATCTCTCAGAAATGGATTTTGCAGTGACATGAGCTTTGGTAAGGAGGTTTTTCTGGGAGGGCTGTCTGCAGTTCCAAGGTTCCCTTCTCAGCCTGAGGAGCACCAAGGCTGTAAAGCAGAGTGTGTGGAGCACTGTGCCCTTTCTTGCTTCAGATATCCTTACACAAGTGCAGTGCTGGATACCAAAATAAAGTGAAAAAGCACTATCTAAAACCAAACAAGCCTGCAGGAAATAAAAAGCATGACCTATGTGAAATTATTTCAAATTTTCAGACTGACTGCTGAGGGACTGGTGAGTACTGAAACACAGACACTCAGTGATGTGGCCAAATCTTTGTAGTCTTGAGGTAAAACATCTCTAAGAGATAGAAAGGAGTTAATAGAAAAGAATAATGAAGATTGTTCTAATTCTGTTTTGTTGCTTATGCCAACCAGAATTAGTGGCACGTAAAAACTGAGAAGTCTCTTTATGCTATTAAAAAGATGCTTGAAAAATTTAAGGCTGATTGGAAGGCTTCTTGAAACATATCTTTCACACTGGACAAAAGCCACTGATTTAGCTTTCTCAAAGAGCTAATGATTTTAGATTCTCTTTAAAATCAGCAATTTAATAGGAAACTGCCCCTTTGTGCAAAGGCAAATTTGTTTACTCACAGTAGGTGTTTAAGTTTTTAACCTTTGTATTTCAAACACACAGTCTTGAAGTACACAAATCAGCTTTTATTTAATTTTTTTTCCTTTTTCTGAAGTGAGATTTTGGTTCAGATAAGACTGTGGATAAATGTCCTTGGACTTGCTGTAAAGGGCACTCATTGACTGCAACTCCCACTGAAGTCAGTGGGAGTTTTTTCACAGACTTCCAGAAGGCATTAGGTCTGATGTGGGTGAATTAACCATAGCAAAAGTGCTGTTATAAAAGCAGAATGTAGTGACACCAACTCACAGGCACTTTTTCTAGCCAGTCTATGAATTTAGGAGGCTAAAAACAAAAGAGGCACTGGCTCCACAAAACACATTTTGAGGAAAGGTTTCAAGAAGAGGCCTAATTTTTAAAAGAAAAGAGAAATAAATACAGTGACGTAAAAGGAGTCATAAGGGAATGTGTGTTTCTTCACTTGTAAGACAATTTACAGGTACTTGAGCTGGTTGAGGGAGGAATGGGGGACAGAGGCAGGGAGAAATTGCTAGAATAACTGGAAATGAGGAGTGGCCAAAGTCACAGCAGCTGAGGCTCTGGAGAGTACGGATGCAGATGGGGGATGTGCATTTACAGGAACTCCCAGGGCTCGATGCCAAGCTGAGAGCTGAATTGACTCCTTCCTGGAAAAGCTGCCATGAGCTGAAGGTGCTCCCCCAGCTGGGGTCAAGAGGGCCAATAGAACACTGGTTGTACAAGTATTTAGAAAATTTTAACTGTAGGGAATTTGTGTCAGCCTTGTTCAGGTCATTGCACTTCCAGTTTCTGCAGCTGTAGCTAGGAAGAGGTTTTTTTGGGTTTTTTTTTGGGTTTTTTTGTTTTTTTTCCTTAATCTAAGTCTCCATGGTGCAGTAACATTTAATCTGACAGCAGGAGGTAGGGGTTGTTGACATGCTTAAGCCAGTTTTTGTGATACCCTGTGAACTGAAGATATCACCCGGAAAGGTTTTTAACCCCACAAAGATTGTCTATTTCTAATTATTTATTATCTTTGCTGTTATAGAATTTTCCTGTCTTACATTTAGGACATTGCTTCTTTTGCAGCCATCTTATGATAACATTAATAATCCCCTTTTTTCATTTGTATTATCTCCTTGGAAATATTTATAGACTATGTTCATATTCCCCTGATTCCTTCTTTCTGCAGCGAGAATTAATTTTGTTTCCTCAGTCATTCTGTCTATTATATGTTAGACCATAATCCTTCCACAATGTCATTCTCTTGCCCTTCTATGCATTGTCTCTACTTCTACAATATCATTTTTAATCATGGACAAGAGAACTACATATAACTTCTTAAATATAATTGAATTCATGTTATCTGCTCTTTCAGCTGCTCAGCTGAACAAAGTGCAAGGCCAAGATGATACTTTCAACTTCCTTGTCATGCCAGAACACTAATGCTAAACTGTATTTAGTTTATTATAATCTCAAAATACTATGGAGAAGAGAGTTTCAGCCACACAGCATTAATAGGTGAACAAGAAAGGGCAGAAGGAGTGAAATCTAATCTGTTTTTATAATTTACTTGTAAAATTAGAGCCAGAAACAGCCATCATTGATACTTGTACTAAGCATTTTTCAAGGCATATTGGAACAACACCTCAAGAGGATTTCAACTTTTAATTGCCCTTTAATACTTGGTAGGTGTCCAGCTATTATTCTATAATTTAACACCAAATCCAGCAGTACAGGTTTCATTCAGAGAGATGCTCTATAGAGACATACTGGTTCAGTTCAGATTAGAAAAAATATTAAGACTGCAATCTGTTCTTTTGATTCATATATCTGTTCATTTGTTCCTGTAATAGTACCACATCTACCAGCCTCATTAACCATAATAGACCTTTAAGCTCCTGGTGGGTTATAGGTTTCTAAAGTGTTACAAAGTAATTCTTGTCACTATAATTTAAACATGATGTTGTTGTTATTACTGAATCTATTTTATGAACCTTTTTTCATAACCAGATATATGCAGAAATGCTTGGTTGTATATTGCTCTTGGCTGCAATGGTAAAAAAAATCTGGGTAATTACAGCTGACAAATGGTGGGTACTGAGCTCTTGAATACCTACAGCAACCTTCTGCCCTAGCACACCTCACAGTGAAAGTGCTGCAGTATAATGCTAATGAAGAATGTTACCTTCCTGGCTCTGAAAACAAGCCCAAATTGTGTTCATTATGCATGAGGGTGCTCGTATTCACTGTCAGGAGCTTTGCCAATGCACCTTTCTGGTGTGATCGAATGACAGAACTACCCAAGGCATTATTGAATCCTACACTCAAAACTTGTAGATTTTTGTCTGTAGAAAATAATGCTGCTCTAGTCATTCATCAATAGTAGTCACAAGAAAATGCATCTTGTATTCCGTGCAAGGAGATTGCAGTCAAGCCCTAGATCAAGATAAAGACATTTCTTGTATTCTGCATTATACTTTATCTGTGAAGGGTAGCAAGCAAAATAATGCATCTTGCTTTTGTAATACTATTTCTTCATCTCATAGAACCATATTTTGTAATTACCCAGCATTCCTTTAAAGCTCTTAAAGGCTTTGTCAGCATCAACTAGTACAACCAAACAACCTCAATGTTTGTCAAGTACATTCAGAGTTGCTATTATATATCCTAAACACGTTCATTTGCCACCTACTTATTATTTCAAACATCTGTAGTGGTGAGATGATTGTTGGAGAGCCAATCTCTAATATTCAGGATCAAGCTCCTCCCAGAAGAAGTTTAAACAGAGATATCAGCTGGCATTTCAAGTCAGATTGAGTGAAAGTGGACACAAGGGATATAACTCAATTGAAACTCAAGAGCTGATCATCTTCAGTACTCATTAAAGGATTCACATTACCTTAGCTGTACTCTGTTTAGGTGAAATCTGGGTAAACAATGTGAGCAACATGTTTAAGTTACTCTGGAGTAGTTATAGCAAGCCCTGCCTATGTCCCTGCAGATGGACAGTCAAAACCACTGGACAAACATCCTTTACACTTAATGGGAAAAGAAATACTAGGCCATGGAGTGCTGGAAGTGGAGATCCTTTTCACTGAAGTACACTAGAGGATGTATAACTCGTGGATTAACTAAAGTATATATTCACTGGAAAAGCATGGGATATAGGAGAACAAATTCAGTCTGGTCCAGCCCATTATTTTTTGCCTAGAATTTATGTTATCCTACATGGGTTTGGGTTTTCCCAGCCTGTGTAATCATAGTTCTGTCTTACAATCCGGTAAAGTTCTTATTTGCCTTAGGATTTTTTCCAATAAAGTTCTCTACTTTTGTTTCTGGAATTAATTTGTCCTTTGCTCTTCTCTAACACTGGTATGAAACAGATGATGCAGGAATATATAAAACCCAATACGACTGGTCATGACAGAAACTTTGTCTGGGAAAGCTACACATCTTCATATAATTTTAATATTTCCTTATTCTATCTCATATTTTATGAGTCTCTCAGGAATATTGTAGAGTGGCAGAACTTTAATTTTTTTCTGTGGTTATTTTTCTTTCTGAACTAAAAAAAAAAAAAAAAAAAAATCCCACCAGGGACACTGGTAATTAGTTTTCCTAGTGCATTAGCTTCTCCCCACGTTTTTCCTCTTAGTCTTTTGTTTAAACATGGGAGATGAAGAAAGAAATATTTGCAAAAACTGTGCTATTGCAAATGTCAAAATGTTCAAGGCTACATGCAGATTATTAATCATCTGAAAGGACTCAGCTGACAATCCATAAAAGGCAAAGCATTTTATTTCTGCGAAAACTATGTTTTCTCTCAAGTCAGTTCCTCTTGGCAGATTGACAACATTGGGTCAATAATTACTCCAACCATTGAAGCTGATTTTGAAACCTTAAGTCAAATTCAAGTAAGACCTGGTGTATAATAACCAAGAGCCTTTCTACTGCTTTGCAATACGAAGTAGACTCACACAACAGAAAACTATACACAAGACGGAAGCCAGTGCAACCATTTTGGCTAAGATACAAGTGATAAACCATAAGACTTAACTGGAATTCCCTCACACTTTCTATGCATTTACTGTTTCTAACAAAAGCTCAGATATCCTGGAAAATTATCAGAAAAAAAATTTAACACTAAATAAATCTGAGCAACTCAGAAGATGAAAGCAGCCAGAATTGCATTTTACCCCGGGGACAAAACTACAAATCTGCCTTCAAGCCAACAGTGATAGCATTCAGCACTGAATGAAAATTCTCATTCATGTAGAAATTTTATGCCATGTAGGAAAAAACCCTACAAAATGACAAGTGACTGTTGACCAATATTGGCCTACATCTTCTATCAATGAAGTTTTTTTAATCTATAAAGAGTAGAGAATTTTGCTTCTTGTGAAAGTGTGGAGGCTCTTTTCTGTGCAGGTTCCTTCTTTTAAAAGTGCAGAGGAAGATTATAGCCTAAAGGAAATGACTAAAAGCACCAGAAATAAAGCAAAAAGAATGCTGCCTTCTGTCACTAGAAAAATACTTGTGCTGAAAATATACGTGTTTATCTGTGTGTATATTTTCCAAAAGAGAGCATGGGTGGAAAAAAGTAGCAAAACTGAAAAAAAACGCAAAAAACTCACCACAGTGCTTCAGTGAGACGAAAAAGTTTAAACAACTTTGCCCCTCTGTCTCCCAAGCTTGCCTGAATCAACAGGGAGAGCAATAATGTTTGGAAGGCTGTCTGGCAGTGGGTCTAAGAGCCTTTTCCTGTTGACATGGTTATTGAACTCAGATTATGGCCAGTGTTATTGTCTTTGAGGAGATTGTGGCTGAACACTTGGGTGTGTCATGTACTCACCACTGCCCACTGAAAATTTATGTGGAAGTAGCCCTGGTACCCCATGGGTGGCCAGAGCTGTGCTGACCTCAAACAGTAACTGGGGTCTTGCAACCAAGAGCCCATAAATGCTCTGATGATAGCAGAGATACTCCTCTGTCATCAGTACTGCTCAGGAATCAGTGTCTCTAGCAAACCAGGCTTCCTACTGAGAGATCACAAAGCTGAGTACCTTCAGTACATACAGTATTAATGACTATTCTCTTGTTAAGTAATCAAATAAGATGTTTTGAGATTGCTTTGAGGGAGTGAAAGAGACAGGTAAGAGGCACTTTTTTTTTAATGTGCAAACTAGCTTAATTCTCTAGAAGTCATTAAGCTACAACACCAGATGTGAGTTGGGGTGTAAAAATTTTGTAGTGGGTTGATTCCTCTGTGGGGAAAAAATGAATGCTGCATACATTTGGGAAATAATTTTGGGTATGTTTTATTAACGAAAAACAGATACCTAAGGTCATGTTCACCTTGTAAAGAGATTGCAAAAACAACAAGCAACCTACATATAATCAATCTATCATCAAGACTTCAGCTGGAAACGCACCTGTGTCCCAGACTGTGCTATCAACAGCTGCTACCTGTCTTTGTCACCTCCTTAAAAGCACTGGAATCACCTTTAGGAAATATTTTGCACTGCTTATTTTTTGGACAGGGATTTATTTTGGATGTTGAAATAATGTGTTCCTGCAGATCACCAGTATAGATGGAATTTAGCCCATGATATTATGTCTGCTGCTACTGGATGTATTAGTATATCTCCTCTAGTTCATATCATCTGTAAACACACAAATTTCTGTCAAAAGCCAAGCTCAATTATAGTATCAAAAGCCAGTGCTCTGATTCATGGTCGTAGCAAATGTGTAGAAGGAGATAACAGATACAGCATTAAATATAATTATTCCCCTACTTAAAAAAACCCCACAGACCCTGAACAAACCAACAACATAAATTTGAATGGATAGAATGATTTGTACTGGTTTATGACTTTGCTTCTGGGGGCAGTGGTTTTATCCAGTACAAAACAGTGATTCAGTTCCCCAGTGCCTGGGGAGACAAAGCTCAAGGTTATTAGTCATCATGATGTCAAATCTCTCCCACCTACACAGAATTGGCATCAGCTGCTCTCCCTGCTCCAGACATTTGCTGGCAGGGTGGTACTTGAGGGGTGCTCAGCACCTGCCCTGCCCTGGCTCCTGGCACCCTCCCTGGCAGGGTTCTGTGAAAGCCAAGTGGCAGCAGCAGCTGGAGCACTGCTCCACCAACTCCCCAGCTCCTTACCCCATGCTCAGCAGAGTCTGGTATTGCAGGAATAGGAACTATTCAGGAAGCTCCTTTCCCTCACTCTACAGTAAGGAAAGACGTGTTTGAAACAGGCTAAGGTTTCCTTCAGTCTGGGCAATGTTGCATTTACTTTTGATCCAGGGCTCTCATGTCTAATTTCTGAGAAAGGTGTTACTGGAAGGCAGATGATGACACACAGCCAACTGCTGTGAGCTCTGTCAGACCTGCATCAGAATGACTGCGCTGTTTGGTGGAAGACAATACTTGATGCCAGGTATTTCTGTTCAAATATAAGATAAAATTGTATCCTTTTTCTTGTCATTGGATACTGCTGGGAGCCAGGGAAAAAGCAGCCTTGGAGCCTTGGATTTCTCAGGCTGCTCAAGGATAAGAAATTATAACAATGATTAAACACCTGCTGGAGATGTGATGTTTTGCAGAAAGCATGTTTTCAAAGAGGTGTTGCCTTCTTGGACCAATGAGCCTTTTCTATTCTGTATTGCAGGAACTACCCTATATAAAGTGTAGTGTTTCTTTAAATAAAGCTCTCTCTTTTACTTCTCCCTTACACGAAGAACTATGTTGCATTTTCCTTTTCACTGTTCTCCTAAAGCTCAAATGCAACATTTGCTCTCCTCCCAATCACTGGAAAAATACATGTATGATTTCAGTGATATTTCTTTTTAAGGCTGAAGGGAATTCCTACTAAGGATGAATCAGATGGGGGAAAAATTGGAGAGCATTTTTGTTGCTAGGAATAATTTAAGGAAATTAGTTTTGGTTGAAAGGGCTGCCTTCAGGCAGAGCTCCATGTTGTCTTGAGGGCACTGATTCAGTAAAGCCAAAGAGTTAAATACTGCCAGGCATCTCCAGGTAAAGTTGGGTAGACTAAAGCCAATTTTATTTATATATAATTTCTTTCAGAGGGTAAAGTTTAGAAGTACAATAAAGTTCAAAAGCCTTAGGGATACTACAGCAATAAAATACCATATAGACAGAAGTAACAAGTCAGTATTGAATTATCACCTGACATGAGCTCTGTGGGTTTATAAAAGTTCGCTCCCTATGAAGACATATCTGTGCTTATTATAGATGAAATTTCAGAGTATATTTCTTCTATTTTGCTTTTTCATTCCTTCTAAAAAAACTCTTTTAGGTATGTTTTCAAACAATATCCAGAATTCTTTTGGAAAAGAAAAAAAATTACAAACTCCATGGCGAGTCTGTTATGTTTGAGCATAATTAATACTCTGTGTATTTGGTGCTCTGGACCTTTTGTTTTAATATTCAAAAGCAGTGACTTTTAACGTGATATCCAAAAATTGCTGCTAATTTCTGTCTTACTATGGGAACCAAAAATCCTATACTTCATGTATGATCTCATTTCAAAGTCAAAGCTTTCCAGCTTTGTAACATCAATATTTTTTCATAATTGCAATCCCATAAAGTTCAAGAGAAATTGAATCTCTCTTTTCAGTTACCTTAACAGTTTAGTAGTTTCACTGAATTGACTGGAAACCTTATTTGTGACTCAGAACGCTCTTTCACCATTTGATTTCTGTTCTTGTGTCACTAACATCAAATTTATCATTACTTGGTTTCTCCATACTTACAGCAGGTAATATGTTCTTACCTAGGAGGAAAGAACACATGACCTGCTATAAATATGTAAATAATCAGTGTTCTGCAATCATGTTGGTATATTCAGATACTTAAATTATAGCAACTGTCATAAAACCCTAAAAATTCATAATTACATTTGGCAGTCTCAAAATGTATGGATAGCTCTCTTTCATTGTAGCATAGACAATACTTAATTGTGCACCATTTAGGCTTGGAAAATGAAATCCTCAGAAACACTATTATGTGTTTGTTTGAAATTTAATATGAAGGAATAAAGCCAATGACATGAATTTCATTTGCAGAAAAAGCAACAATGTTGTATTGACAAATAGATATATATGTTTAGTAAAAAAAAAAACCCTCTTTTATAAAATAAATGAAAGAAGTGTCATTAAAAAATGGACTATTAGATTGGCGTTGGTCTAATGCTGTTCTTTCTGCAATGAACATTATGCATTAGTGAGCTGAGAGCAACAAGCTGGAATTATTTTGAGATTCTACATATTATTTCTTTAGAATAATACAATCAGCTATTCCATCTCAGGCAAATCGGTCCCTTAAGCTATAAATGTATCCTGATTATTTGTCTCATAAGCAGCCAAATGGAACAGAAAAAAACAGGAGTTGTACTTTCTTAGTGAATTTCTCCTATGTGGTAAACATGCTTGCAGAAACAATTAAGCACCCTGAAAAGAACATCTCTCATTTCCTGTGAAGCATAGCTGAATTTGGGAACCAGCATCTGTGAATAAAAGAAAATTGCTGCAATACCTGGTTAGTCTCTACATATTTGTGAATAAATTGTCATTTCCAGCGACCTTCATTGCTTATGAAATACGATCATGTTTTTAGGCAGTTTTGTCTTCTTTGTTTTCAACAAACTATAAACTAGATGAAATGTCTGATATATTTTGAGAACATCTGTCTTTTATTGGCACATATCTGATTTCTATTTTCTGGTGAAAATCTATGTAGATATTCCTATTCTTCATGGAAACTATGTGATCCCACCCTTGTTGCTCCTCACTGTGATTCCTTATGTCAAGGGTTTCTCCAGTTAGAGCATAGCTGCACCATCCCAGTTGCTGTATTCTACTCCCAAATCTGAGGGGCTGCTGGGGAGAGATGTGCACTGGTCACAGATGAGCACAACCATCATCCTGGTGCTGTGGTGAGGGATGCTGGAGAGCACAGTGAAAGGCCTTTGAAATGAGTGAAGAAAGACTGCAGTTAAAAATGTCTAAAATCCCTGGAACCACTTTGTCCTTGCCTGTTGCAGGAGATACTAAAAAAAAAAGTTCATCTGAATGAAAAAGAATCCTCTGTGGGCTGGGTGAGGCATTGTAAATATGATCTTGAGGAATGCAATGAGGAGACAGGCTAATTAATTAGCTAATTATTACTTGGATAACGATAACGCTTATCTTCATGCCCATGAAATGCTCATGGCTAAGGGATGGTTTGGGATCTAGCAGAACTTGTACTTGCATTCTTTGCCATTTTTACAGTATTACTAAACACTGCTCAGAGGAGGGCTGGAAGCTCTGGTAATGGCACTTTATGCTAGCAGGGCTTGTTGGCTGGTGCTGCCGTGGTCTCCCTGTTCATAGTCACTTCATCTTACCCTTTGTGTTGTCCTTTCCCCAGGGAGAACTGCTCTGGGCCAGTCAGAGCCTGGACACCATCCCTTGTCTCCCCAGCAAGTGCCCAGGACAGAATAGGAAGTTAAATCTGCCTCTGGGCTGCATTTGCAGGGTTCAGTCACTCCTTTCTGGCATTTCTGACTGCAGCATTTCTAGACTTGCTGTGCACTCAGAATAACCAGCTTGGCTTGGGCTTATCTATTTAAACAGCTTGAATGGGCTCATATAGGGTGAAGGTTTCTTCCAAGAATTTTCTGTCTTGGGTCTTTCTTAATGCTGTGAATTTCCTGAGCTCTTTCAGTTATACCTGAGGATCATTTAGCTTTGTCTCACCAGGCAAAATGACAGTTAGCAAGAAAAAAATTTAAATGCTAAAATTTTAGCAGGAAGCTGAAAAGCAGCATTGTAACACAGAACAAAGAAGAATATTTCTATGGAGTGCTAAAAAGAACTGCTGTAAAATTTATTTGCTCCCTGATCTCACCTTCGTACCTTGTCCCAAGTCTTACTGACTGCACTGACTCATGTGGACTCAGTCAGAAGTTTTGAAGCAAAACAATTTGAAAAGTATCAGTTTCTCTGTAAAAGGACTGAAATTGTATTTATACATTACTAGTTAAAAGTATCAGCTACTTAACAGTTCTGAAATTCCTGTGTTTAATAACAAGGAGGATGATCTGCAAAGTCAGCTGTGGACACAAAACAGTCTTATATTGGTTCTCTTGCCTCTGACCTGCAAATAAGGCAAGGTGAACAGCCAAATGGGCAGGGCTGGGAAAAGTCAGTTCTTTCTTTAACAAAGAAGTGGTAAAAAGTATGCAGATTTTTTTTCTTTCGCTGAAGCATTTCCAAGTAGCAACAAAAAAGACAGATGCTGGAGCTGTGGCTTGTCATCTTGATTGCCGTAGGCTGATTCTGTCACCAAGTCATTTGACTGGGCTCCTCTCCCCCTCATCTACAGTCGAGCCATAGCACTCTTCCCTCTCTTCTGAAGGGTGTTGTAAAGCTTAATTAGTACAAAGCCCTTTGAGCAGAGATTAAAGGAGAGCAGTGCTGGATGTTCCTCCTCTGACTTCAGGTTTGAGGCTGATAGGGAGCATTGCCCTTCATCAGCTGGTGCTGCTCAGGTGCCACATAAAAGGACAGGATGCTCTCAGAAAAACCTACTTGTGATGGACAGGAGATTCAAATCCCCCCAGCACTGCCCCAGTTCCATTTCAGCTGCATCCAACTGCAAATGTTCATGGTAGAAAATTGAAGAATTAGGGAGCGTACTGAATCCACCTGGACAGTAAGAAGAATCCTGGGAATGTAAGAGATTTCCTGAAGGATACCCTCAGCAAAATCCTCTTGTCTTGTGGTAGGAAGTCACTGGGTGTGTTTTCATTAAATCCCCAAATAAATAAATGAATGCTTTATTTTTACAATTTTTATTTTTACATGGAACCTGTGAACACCTTGATATTTAAAACACATCCTGGAATTTCACCCTGAAATAATTCAATGAAACAGCAGTCATAGGACCAAGGGTTTTTTATACATCATTGTATAATAGCCACTGGAAAAATGGATGTGAAAATTTGGGCTGATAATTCCTGCTGGTGAATGATGTAGAAAATACCTTAAGAGGTCCTAAAAGAAAGCCAGCAGAATAATGGGGCAGACGATGGGGCATCTGCATAAATGCTGCAGATGGGAGCTGCTAGAAATTCTTTTATGTAGATCAGGAATAATTCCCAGAGATCATTAGTACTACACAGGTAAATGCCAGTGAGAATTCAGAATCAGGACCAGGGTATGGATAAGAAGTGAGAGCAAGCAGATAAACATTAAAAGGTGCACGTTTTTGGCTGGCTGTACTGATGTGTTCTAATTAATAGCAGTAATAGGATTCACACAGCTAAATCCCTGAACATCACAGTGAAAACTTACTCCTGCTGCCTGCCTGCAAGAAGATGGGTGGGGGAGGAGGAAGGGAAGGAAAGGAAGTGGAAGAATAACAAAATGACATTTCACCCCACTCTTTTAGAAGAATCATCTCATAATTACTGAGCAGGATTGGCAACACCTTTTAATGTTAGATTTTCTTTCTTTTTCTATTTTTTCTGTAGGCAGTCTAGTAGGGACAGAGGGTGAATCCTTCACTGGATTTGTTTAGGTAAACAATAAAGCCTCAGTCTGGATGGTTTAAAACTCAGGATAATCCTAGCAAGTTGGGAGCTCTGCAGTGGGATAGTTTGAAATGTAAATGTGACATTCTCCTTGGTAAATTAACAAGACATGACTGCAGGCTCTCCTTGTTACTACAGTCACATTCAAAGAGTCGCTCGTTCTCTCTCGTTTCATCTAATGCTATGACAATAGACAGTCACCAGGAGCCTGCTTCAAATAAATATCAAATCAAGTCTTTATCATATCCAGAAGTGACATATGCACTGAATTATCTTTTATTCATTTTACACAGAATTTTGTTGCTATGAACACCATATAACAGGATGCAGCTGGGATGACAGCCCCTCTCCCCCATCCCCTTAACACCAATTTCTTGCATGCTTCCACAGAAAAGTGGACAGAAGATATCTGAATTCATTATTATGAAGCAAAAATTTAAATTTTATTATGCAATTGCCTAAATGGAGATGATTGATTATGTTTTGTTCCTGAACATATTCGAGGGATTTATTGAAATTTTTATTCTATTACATAAAAAAACATTGAAAAAATGCCCTCACCTAGCATAAAAATGCCATGACAATTACAAACATGAGCAAATGTCAGATGACATGAATGTGACATCTATACAGTAGAACTCCTGCTAATTCCATCTATCTAGAACATAGAGGCTTGTTCTGCTGTTCAAATAGAAATGGATGGTAGTGTTGAAGCTATTATTGTAACATTGCTTCCTGTTTTCTCAGGAGAGATCTGAGGATGGGAATGCAGTGGAGCTGGCTCCTGCCCTGTGTTTTGTCTCACTCTTAGGGCTGTTTAGTGCAAACTTTCTGTGGTCCCTCGAGGAGGGTCGCCAGGGAATAGCTGCCATACACTCATCACAGCCTGTCTCTACTCTATGACTTTTTGTCTCCAACATTCCTTCTAGCCTCTTCTCAGCCTCCAATTCACTGCTAAACTCTCTGGACACATGCCAGAGTGGGAACACCTAGCTTTTCAAAACTAAGTTGTAAGAATTTATTCTTCAAAAGAGTTGCAGGGCACTTCTTTCATTACCAAGTGTATAGGCAGGGGTAAAATGATTTTCTTTGTGAACTTTGTCAATAGCTCCACAATTGTGATAGCCCAGCATTTCAGAGACTAAATACATTTTAATAGAATATTTTGAGTGTATGTTTTCTTTTGAACCTGAAAGCTGCTTGTAGCCCACAAGCTGTCCAGAGGAGTTTCTAGCCATGTTTGCTGCATTATCTTAGACAGCCATGCAGACATTGCCTCAGTAAACCCTCCTTTAAACTTGTGACATAGTGGTGTGCATGCTCAAGCTTGGGCATCCCCATCAGAAATAAATGCTGATCTTTGCAAAGCTCTAATGAGTATTATTCTGGTTGTACATATCTGCAGTAAAGAGATAGCTGCTTCTGCCTGTGGCACTGATATTACTTTTCACATGTATTTTAAAAATGTGACAGAGATCAAGGTGTCTGAAAATAAATTTTCAGAAAGAAAGCACTACCAATGCTTTAGCACACTCATTAATCTCTCAAAGCTAGATTGCTCCACAACAGAAGCTGGCCAGTTATCAACAGCAATCCTTTCCCAGAGGGTTTCATATAACTTAAGCCATGCTAAAATAGCTTCAATTAAATATTGCTTTCCATGTGCTCACATAAATTCTCACGTGTCTCAGCAGAGATTTTTTTCCATAGTGATTTTATGTGCTTCCATTATAGCCATTACTCATCTTCAAAAGTGAAATCTGCTTTCTGTATTGTGATTGGGGTATCTAATAGGTACAAGTTGTCAAAATTTAAGTCTTCTATGTCTTTTGCAAAATTGATGAGCATGTTTGGATATTCCCAGCAACAGCAGCAGTGCCATGATAACACAAGGTCCTTAAGTAATGAAAGATCACAAATATCCCTAAAAAAATCCAGGAAAACCTCCCTCTTGTGTGGTGATCCAGGCAGCAATGCCCATCTCCAGAAGGATGTTCAAAGATCCCTTAATGCTGTGCTTTTGCCATGATCAAGATTCTTGGTTCTTCCATGCAACCAAGAATGTAATGGAAAATATCAAGTGCCATTACTCTGTAAAACATAATTTCTGCATTTCTGGATGCTTGGTTTAGCACTGTTTTTGTGTGAAATGGATGCTATGTGCAGAAAGGACATTTGAGAACATCCAAGTTGAAAAGACCCCCAGTAATACTTGTGATCCAGGACACTACACCAAATACTGGCATTCCCACTCCTGCAAAAGGGAATGGATTGTACATACTTCTAGACAGAAGCAAGATGATTGTGGCTCTGTGCTAACAGAAACCAGCCTCATTTGCACTATAGCAACTCATCTCAACACAAACCAATTGATGTCAAAGGGTTTGGGAATAAAGGCAATCACATTTCCTGGCCTGGTTAGCTGTGGTAGCAACATTGAATCCCGTTTAAAAATTCATCATAAATCCTGCACTACCTAGAGAGTTAGTCTTTGAGGGCTGCAGACAAGACAGTAAACTAAGGGCAGTGTTTTTTGACTTCATTACCTGATCAAATGCCATTTAAAATTCTCTTGAACTTTTCTCAAAAGGAAGACATGAGTTTCTGTATTTAAGTCCTTGTAAAAATGACATGGGTGCTGGAGATCTGCAGCAGTTCCACTGTTTGAATAGGCCATCCAATTCATGACTTGGGGAGTCTGTTTTAAGCTCCAGAGTGGCTTACTTGGCAAGGCATTCAGAGCCAGACCCACATGCACCCGGGTGCCTCCCTCAGCCCCGTGTGAAGCTGTTTCAAGTGAGATCTTGGCTTCTCAGTGCCTCTGCAGGGTGCTCAGGCTGAGTAACTCTGCTCTTTCTAGCTAAGTCTACTCAGCACAGCATTGTCCTGAGTGAATGAACTCTCCTGAAGGACCTGTCCTTTTGTCTCATTCATGTGATGCTTTGCTGTGGCCAATAACACTTCTGATTCCCCAGCAGTGGCAGACCCTCTGTGCCATGCTTTGCCTGGCTTTTAGAGTACTGACAATGCCACAGGGGCCATGTGCTGTGAGGCTGAACTAATGCACTTTTGTAAAAATAACCCTTTGAGATCTGAGCAGAGAAAGAGCTTATAGAAATGCAAAGTAGAATAGCCTGTCTCTGGCCACTGCTGTTAATAGTTCCACGGTTGATTTCAAACATAGTGGTTTTAATTCATAATTGAAATTTGCCCTTGTGTTTGACAGGAAATGGGCAACATCAGAGAAAGCATTGAAGTGACTATGTGCACTTACTACTAGAACATGCAGGTTGACAAGTAGTTTTAGAATTCAAAAAGAATTTTTAATGTGATGTCCTAGCACAGTAGTTGATTCATATATACCAGCTTGTGATCTGCAAGATAAAAATGCTGATTAACTATGATGCAAGAAAGCTTTAAAGTAGAGCCCTTTGATTTCCATATTTTCTGACAGACATAAACTAGTTATTGAATAACATTTGCATGATTTGTCTGTCTTATATCCTTAATCAAATTAAAAGATTTAAAGGAAAATATATTATTTATAATGCTTTTATGTAACAGGATTTCATCTCAGCCTGTTGAGTATATATTTATGTTAAGTACAGCTATTTTCACAGAATTTGATACTGTCCAAAACCTCAAAAAAGAAAAAGAAAAAAAAAAAAACCAAAAAAAATCTCACCAAAAACAAAGAAGGGAAAATACAGTCAGAGTACATAAAAACATGTCCTTGACACAGGAATATGTGAACAGCAACAAGAAGAGTCTTATGAGGATCTACATTTGACAGATATTTCATCCTTTGCAATCTTTTTCCTCTCCTGTTCTGCTGTGTTGCAGCTACAAGTTTTTTGCTTCCACCACACCACACAGAAATGACAAATGCCCAAAGGTGTAACTAGTTTTCATCTAGCATTTTGGACACTGGGATCAAAGAATGAAGTTAAAATCAGAATAGCATATTGCCAATGGAATGAAAAATATTATAAATACTGGCATCAAATGAAAAAGGGTTCTATAGTATTTGACTTTCAAAGAAATATGCTAGTTCTCAAATACCATGCAAATGGCAGAAGCAAACCTATTTTCTATTTAGAAAGATAGTACAAATTGTAAAATTAGAAATTTATTATCTTTAGTCCACAAGATTATTGACTGACTTCATGTATTCATATTGTATATTATCCCTCCTTGCATGCCTGGATGGGCTTTTACCTGGTTTTCCTAATTTATATTTTCATAAATGGTTATCTGACATTCATTCCTATACTATGTATCAAACAGTACATAAAATGATTTACAAATCTCATAAAATCAAATGTCTCTTTTCATTGACTTGTACAGGAATTTAATATTGATATGATTTTAATATTGATATGACTTCATTCAATTTGTCTTGGTTTGATTTTTTTCATTCTCCTGTCTCTCTCAATGCTTAAAAACTAAATGACAGATTTAGAGTTCATTGGGAAAAATGATTTGATTTGACATGCATGTTCCAATGAACATAACAGTGTCATTGTATTTTCCTTTGGAGCAGGATTAAGCATAGGGCTCCCAATATTTGGATATGCCACTGTTAGTATTAGTCCTTAGCAAAATGGATGACAAATGGATAAGGACATGCGGAAGACAGATACAACTGGAAAGAAAAGCTATAAACAACCATTGCTTGGTCTGCTGCACTGAAGAGGAAACAGACTCACAGAAGCATCAACAGACCCCACAAAACAAAGATATTTAAATAAGACCACCTGGAGTTTTGACTTCATTTTCCCCCATAATGTTCAGATAGATATTCCAGTGATCTGCCTCTGCACATTTATTCCACAGCACTTCTTCTTGGCCTTTCACCTTGTTTTCTTTACCCTTTGTGTTCTCTCATCTTTCCATGATATTAAGAGGGAACTAATCTCTTCCCTTTCATATATGAAATGAAACAGAATTAGTGTTTGCCTTGTCAGTCAATCACTGTATTTGTGCATCATGCCCCTCTTTGTGCAGGACAAATCTGTTTTTCAACAGCTAAGAGTCAGGATTGGGGAACAGAATTCCTAAGGGACCAGAGAGAGGTGGCAACAGGAGGAGAAGCAGCCTCTGAGACTGAGGAGTGCAATCATCAGACAGGTAGCTCTCAGACCTCCCTGCCCAGTGAGCCCAACCTGTCCCACCCCATCCGCAACAGGGAGAATCCTCTGACACCCAGCCCCAAACACCATTTCTTTGCACATATTAAAGGACAGTGGAATAGTTGTTCTAAAACAAAATCACCGTTAAATGGAGAAATTTGTCTCCTCTAGGGAGAATAATCTGCACTGCAGGAACAGTGAAGTTTTTCTGCTAAGTGATGGCAGTATATTTTTCCATGCAGCACTCCCTAAATTGTTCTTCATAGGTCGAACTTGACTCCAAATGATTTACACAGAGACAGTTCTGTGCAATGGACCCAAAGTGCTTCCAATTAAACCATTCCATGAAGAGCTCACATTAAGACATTTTTATGAGGAGAAACTGTACTGAAATAAACAAGTAACAGGTCCAGGCCCAACAGGATGGGCACATGTGTAAGACTCAAAAGACGGCAGGATACACTTGGCTTTGACAAAGCTTGACCTTTACTTTTGCCTTTGGTTAAGTCACTTCCCTCTTCTTGGGCTCATTTCCCAATCTGTAGAGCAAGGTTACTAGAATTTATTTTCCTTCCAAAGTGCTTTTGGTTTCCTGTCTGAAAGTTTTCATTAAAGGCTGGCTGATTACTCTTCAAGTCTATGTATTTTGAAATTTCCATATCAAAACCAGATTAATTAGTCTGTGTTAGTTTGCTGTCTCTCAATAGTGGTCAATGATTGATTCATCAGGAATTCAAGAGTTTTAAAATGCATATAATGGTAATATAGATAAAATAATTCCCATGAAAGAACATTTCTTCCTGGCTCAAGCTGGTGATCAGCTTACTCTTTGAAGCATGTGGGCTGATAGCCCTTGTAATTTTATCCTTCCAACTGTAACTGCAGAAGCTTTTTTTACAGTATTCATATGTGTCTAATCCTTTTTTAGAATCTTGTTAAGCTAGGTTGCCTCAATAATTCTCTTTGCATTTGCTCAGGTTCTGATATAGGTGAGGATTTATAATATTCAGGACTGGTTCCAAAGCTCAGCTTCTTGGTTCTTCAAAATTCATAAAGAACCTTGCCTGAAGGTTATTAGTCATGGCTTCCTGGAAAATGTTGTGATTATACAGAATAAAATGAGAACATTAAACAGCATCCCAAGTTTACCAGTATGCTTACTGTATAATGCAGTGGCTTGTTTACAAGATACAACAAATGAACACACATCTATTAACAAAAATTAATGATGAACAATTGCTGTAATTTCTCCTTGCTTGAAAAACAACTCTTGCAAATAAATTGGGTTAACAGTAGTTTGCTGATTGGCTTTATCTCACAAACAAGAAAATGAACAACATTAATGAATTCACTTTGGTAACATTATGATTGTGATATAAGAAGCAATAAAAATTTATGGGCTGTTATGGGGAGTGGGTGTAAGCAAACTTAAACTAGAGGAGCTTTTTGTCCTAGATGTTGTGTAGACATTGTCCCTCAATTTCTGAGGCCTGGATTTGCAGTGGCATTGTAGAAATGGCTTAGTGAAACACCAAGCTATTTGTCTATTCTGCTGAGGAATCTGTAAAGCACTTCTTGTGGTGGTGAATAGAAGCTAAAAATGAAAGAATTTAACACTGACATGCAAAGACTGGCAGGAATCTGTATATAGAATACTCATGGAAAGGACTATTAGCTGTTCCCTGTGTCTACATATGCAGTTACAAACTGATGTTTTATGAATACTTCTTCTCAGACACAAGTGTATATTTTAAAATAAAGAGAATGTTCAGAAAAACACAAATAAAAGAAATTAATAAAAGGAATGGAAACACAAGGACTTCCCTTCAAGGACTTCAGCTTTAGGAAATTCCAGGCCTCACCCTTGGCTGAACATTCCTCCCTGCCTAATACACAGAAGTTTGACTTTGACTTCCACTGGGGACAAACACTTTGGTTTGGAAAATATTTTAAAATGCCAATGTGGCTATCTTCTTTTTTAAATGGATTAAGTAAGATGTACCTCATTCAAATAGATGCAAGAAACACCTTTACACCCACTGCTTGCAGACTAACACTAAGGAGACTTCAGGAAATTCAAGCCTTGTTCAAGAGCCACGTCTAGACTACATCAAGAAATTCAGCAACACAGTGCAAGACTGAGAAAAATGGTGATAAAAATTTTAATAGATAACACCTTCAGGATTTGGGAACTTATGTGGTAGTATTTTACTCTAACTTTGTCTGACATCTCTCTTCTGTACACACACAAATGTTAAGTCTCTGTACTGTGAATAAAAAAAGCCTATTTCCAATCTAGTTCTTTCCTATAGGACACTGATAAAAGAGAACCCTAAGGAAATCTGCACAAAGCCAGGAAGCAGTCAGCTCTTTGCTAAAGACATAGAAGAGAAGGATCAGCCCTGAGAGTGAAGGCTGTGGTCAGATAACAGCAGGTCTGGGGCATCTGAGCATCATGTACACTCACATCATTTACATGAGAGATCTCACCTGTGATTCTTGGTGCTAATTTCCATCTTCTATCACTTCCCACTCCTTATTTTTGAATTTATATGTTTGGGAGAAACAGTTGTGTAAGAACCCTGGAGAATTCAACTGTCTAGACATGTCCTATGAGTACTTCATAGTATAAGTACTTCAGTAGCCTGAAATCTTCCCATTTAATGAGCCATGAACTCACCCCACTGGCTGCTTCAGAGAAATCTAAGCTTATGTGTCCTGTCTTCTGCTTGAATCTGAAATTCCAGGTAATATCCATTTCTCCTTTCTCTTCTGAATATTCTAATGATTTTGGATATTTTCATGAAATAGGCTTACACCACAAAATGCATTTCTTAGTGGCCACCACACAGGGTGGCAGAGAGTCATCCTTGGCAGCTACTCATTAGTAGGCTGCTTATTAAAAGTGCTTAGAGATAATTTGTTTTGTAATTGTTTTAATAAAATGCATACACTATAGTTTTCTAAAGAACATACAAATACAGACTTTCCAAGAGAGTGCCACTGTGTCAAAAATGTGGTCTCACAGGCAATTGGGTGGCCAAAAATCATTCCTAAGCTCAGAACTGATAATCATGAGGCAAGTCAGATTTTCAAAATACTCCAAAAGCCAAAGCAATATATACCACTTACTATGACTACCTGTCAGAGAATTCAGTGATGAAAATGTTTACAAGCGTTCATAATTGCTTTCTGACAAATGGGTAAATAAAACCTCCTGCCTAAAATGTGTAATGTTAATGGTGCCATTCTAGTGTCACTTTCTGCTTCTCTCTGTGGGAGCGAATCCTGCATCCCAAAACCAAAGCCTTTCCAAGGCTGCTGGCAAGATCCTAGAGAAACTCTGAAATGGCTAGTCTGCTTGAAAGACACAAATCAGGCAGCACTTCAAAAGCACTCTACAGAAAGCATGGTAGGCTACAGCAAATCTGTAATCTAGCTATGTGAAATCTGCTAAGAGAGCAAATGCCAGGTCAGGCTCTGACAGCAGGAATCATTTGTTTTTCCTCGGTGCTAGGACTCCATACCAAGACCCTGAAATCCTCTGCTGTGAGTCTGACTTAGCATCAGGAAGGTGTAAAGTTTACTTTACACCAGCCATGACAATTTGTAAATATTAAACCCAAATGTTCTTTAAATCAAACCAATTTTCCCCCGTGTAATTTTCAATGTCACTGAAATTCATACACATTGTAAAGGAAATGGAAAAGACTGTTCATTGTTCATTAATGGAGCACAATTACAGGTATAAAAGGAAACAATTTTCTCAATGTCTCTTTTGCTCCTGGAATATGATTGAAGGTTGCTGTTACTAAAACAACAGAGAAAAATCACTTAATGACAAAATAATCTTTTTGTTAGGCTGCAAAGATGTCGTGGGGATTGTATTCCCCTAAAGCATGCATTATTTCTATAAGACTCTCAAAGGATTTCAGAGCTTCATTACCAATCTGTTCTACATAAAGGAACCCAAAGCAGGGAGGAAGCAGAGGTGCACTAGTGATCCCAGGTGGAGAAAATCAAATAAGAAAAAAAAAAGAAAGAAAAGGGGGAAAAGAACCTGTGTACTGAAAAGACTAAAATCAGAAAGGTTACATTGCAGTTATCTCTGTAATCTGTCCATCCATCTCTGCTACTAATTGACTTCATTGGACGAAACCACTTTTAAAATGGGGTTTGATGAATAGGATTGAATACTGATATTGTGTGTGAGAACAGGAGAATGGACTCCACTTCCCTTTTGATGCTGTGTTTCTATGACTACTGCTGAGACAGAACCAGTCTCTCTTTTGAGAGCCACAGTATCTTGGTACTACTAAATATAATTCCCTTCTGTTACAAGGCATGGACTTTGTGCCATGCAAAGATAAATAACATTGATTGTAATAAAGGTTATTGGGAGGAAAGCAGCAAGCTTAGATCATTATCATGAGAACATTTTCCTGATTTGTGAAATGTTTGTGCCAACATTTACTGCCGTATTTTTTTTCTTAATGTAATTGTTTACTACTAAAACCAATCTCAGATAGAAAGAAATGTCTAAGCTTACTAGATGGTGAGGTAAAAGTAGCCAGAAAGCTGTTTCTTAAAAGGAGATATTGTACTTATAAAATCCCAATATTAATATCTTCACAATAGTCATTGCTTCATGGTACAAGTGTCTCCATGAATCATCCTTATTTATTGTATTATGGTAAGCCTATGGCATATATCTAGAGATGATGACTATCTCTTCATTTTTGTTGTCAGTAAGATATAAGCCATTATTATCACTAAACAATGAACACACCTCAAAGGAGAATTAAGGACTTTGAAGCCATTTGATTTTAGTTGAGTGTATTTGCATAAGCACTTATCATTGCATGTAGCCCTTGACCATTACCTGGTTCCCCTGAACTCAAACAAAGCCACCTACACTTTATCCTTCATGCTTGAAGAATGAACATTTATTTTATTCTTTTGCCCACAATGAAAGATTAGCATCTGCTTGTGCAGGTCAGTACTCAGAATGCAAGGGGTGGGAGTTTTGGCTCTGTTTCTCCTAAATGATGGCTTGAGTGCCTGAGCCCACTGGGTAGGTGAGCTCCACCTTGCAAAGGTCTCAGAGCTAGCTAGAGATAACATAAGCAGACAATGTGTGTAATGTGTGATTTTCACCTGAGATATCATAAAGGAACTCCCCTTTTCTTGAGCAAACTTGCTGGTAACTTTCTATTCTTTTACCTTTCTCCAATCTAGAAAAGCAGAGCCATGCAACTGAGAAAGCAGAGAACATTATTTTCTCTAAAAACATCACATAATTTTATCCCCTGTTGCAGGTTTGCTATGTACTCCTCATGAAGACTTCTGACCAAGGGATGTACCACATATTAAGCCATGGTAAACTGAGAGAAATTGCTCAATAACAACATCTAACAGATGCCCAGAGTTACAGATATTGGTGAAAAATCGAATGTATGATCTACTGGGGTGACATTAAAACTGTTGAGACACTCTTTACATCTTAATAATAATCATATGAATGATAGTTTCAGTATATTCATCAATATTTTCTAAGGAAGCCTGATCTATTGTTTAGCAACCTTATATTTCTCAGGAAAAATTGAGCAGAACTTTGTCAGATCATGTTCTGAAAAGAGTTTTCTCTACAGCATTTGGTGCTGATTGCTGCTGGAGGAAGGACAACAAATTAAATGGCTCATTGATCTGTTCCAGCCCAGAAAAATCCTACATTTCTCTGTATTTATTGTACTACTGAATACCCAAAGGCTTAATGTAACTCTGTCAACAACTTCATATGAGAATATGTGAGAAGCCTTTAAAATCAGAACAGTTCTGTAAGAATCACAGAACTGGAGTATTATTAAGGTTAGAAAATAGTCCAACCATTATCCAGGTCCACCATCAATAAAAATTGTCCCTAAGTGTCCCCAAGATGGGTGGAGACACAGCCAGGACAGGTGACCTCAGCTGACTACAGGGATGTTCCAGACCATATGGCATTGTGCTCAGTATATAAACAGGGGGAAGAAGGAAGAAGCAGGGACATTTGGAATGATGGCATTTGTCTTCCCAAGTCATTGTTACCTACATGGAGCCCTGTTTTCCTGGGGATGGCTGAACAACTGCATGCCCAGGGGAAGGAGATTGAATTCCTTGTTTTGTTTTGCTCATATGGAAGACATAATTATATAGCTTTTTAATACTTATAGTTATTAATTAACACAATCTCAATTTTCGGATCTATGTTACCACTTGAAAAAATATGCATTGCTATATTTGAGTCAAGCAGAGAACATCCTCTTCCCATACAACACAGCCTTAACTATGAAAAAACTCAACTCCTAAGACAATCAAGGATATGTAGGGGAAAATCTCCACAGAATATGTGGGTGCTGCCAGTGGTACTCCTTCCTCAACCAGTTGGTCATTGACTGTATCTTCAGCTGTGGAGGAATGATCCCTGTGGTCCAAGGTCTGGCTGTAGCACATCACTTCCATGAGACTGTTCCTTTACTCTGTCAGTGACACCACCACCAGCACCCAGGTATTATAATGTTTGCTGAACAGCAGTCAGAATATTTAATCTGAATTAGATCTTGTCAATGGGACAGATTTACCTCTGGTGTAACCATGCAAAACTTGAAAGCATAAAAGTATGAAAGACTTGGTCTGTTGAATTTATTGATTAAATAAGATGTATACAAATCACAAGCCACATTCTATCTTTGGACACATAGATTCAACTTATGTTGTGTCAAGTGAAGGCCATGAATTTACATGTTACTGGAAAATGGCTTGAAAAATTGTGTCATTATCTTAATGCCATTACCTTAATAATTGTCCCTGATGTGCAAAGCAAGCAATGCTCTGACTCCTGACCTTGTGAAGACCTGCTGACACCATGTCTGAGCTGTACAACTTATTTGGCCTTGTGTACTTCAGTAAAATCCAGCTAAAATTTGTGAGCTTGGAATCTGCAGGGGGAAAAAAGCAAATCACTGGCAATGAATTAAGATTTTCTTTGCAAATAATTTTTACCGTTGGTATAGAAGTATCACAAAAATATCAATTTGAAGCAGAGCTGCAGAAAGACCTGAATACTTGCTAAAAATATATGATACTGCCATGAAGATACAGTGAGAAAAGGTTTGGGTTTTTTGCTCATAAGTGTTTGCTTCTAATGAGATATTATGAAACAGGGGTTTCAGGAGGTTTTAGCATCTGTTCCTTTATTACACAATACTTAGGTTATTCAGATAATTAATTCTAGAAACCATTCCTGACAAAGCAAGCTTATCTGTATGGAAAGTGAGTATCTTCCATAGCTCAGAGAGAAAAACCCTTTATTCCCTTCTCATAGAATCATGAAATGTCTAAAAAAGTGAACTGCAAGGAAACATAGGCAGCTGGGTTGCTGGCTATTGATGTGCAAAATTGATCAATGTGGTGGAGGCATTTTGAAAAGGACTCTAATATTTATAGTATATAGAAAAGATGTAGACAATATTAAGAAAGTGTCCATCACTTAATGAATTGTGTTGTTGAGCTAAAAAAGAACTAATGCACATTGGCGTATAATTTGTCATATCCCCCTTGGCATTTTCATCTCCTTGCAAGGAAGAGGCAGTGTTTGAAAAATATTTTGAGCCTCTCACCCTATTTCTGTAGCTGTTACACAGAAGAGAACAAGGAGTCCATGCTGCACCAAGAAAGCAAGGAAAATGGGAGCTGTGAGACGTGAGAGGTGAGCACAGAAGGAAAGTGCATCTCTGAGTACTTCTCTAGGAGCCCTACTGGGCTTTTCAGACTGCTTGTGACAAGATGGTCAAACTCTCCAGCTCTGGATAAGTCACTTCTTTTTTTTTGTCATAGTAATTGCACTAACAAAAGCTGGCACTTCAGAAGCTGTGGCAGCTGATCAAATGAGGGAAATGCAGATGGTGAGAGCCCAGAGCCCAGCACAGGCTTGAACAAGCAAGGTTCATCCCCCAGGGTCTGGCAGCACCCTCCTCCCCAGGGCATGGAGATCTGGAGACCAGTGAAACACATGCTGTGCTTGTTTCTTGGGAAAAAAGTGACACAGATTAAAAGAGCCTTGATAAAGGAAGTGAGCTAAAGAATAGCATTCTCATTGCTCCAACTCAGCAGAGCATCATGCTACATTTCTGTACGTGTTTCTGTGATTTTGGAGAAAACTCAGTAGAAACCAACTCTTGATATCAAGCAAAGGAAACCACTAAAAGTATGACATACATTAGCATTCAAAGTGGCAAATGTGTATTTCTCAAAGTGTTAGAAGTGCTAAATCTGCAAATCTCAGTGAAAGGCCAAATACCTGGCGAACATTGTTACAATCAACTATTTCACTTAGGGTATTTTTACAGTAAGAGAAAGAGCCAGAGCTGGTATTTACATATGGTCTTTACAGGCATATCCTGGCATTTCTTATCAGATTGCTCACTCTGGTTTGAGCTAATGTAATTTTTTTCTGGGCTGAGAACTGATGTGCCCAACTGCTACTTCCTTCCAAAAATACAGGTTTGAAGTTATAAAATGAAGGAGAGGCATTTGCTAATGGGCGGCCCTGTGAGCCACCTGCATATTTGCTATTTGTGCCAGAAGGAGTTCCTTCCTTGTGGGAGTAGTGTCCCACTATAAATGATGCATTAGCTGGGTACTAGCAATGGGAATAACACAGTTTGTCATCTGGCTCTTAGGAGTGGGAGCATCACAGTCTCTGCCTAAACACTGACAATGTCCTACAGAGCTAAAGTCCTGCCTAGGCAAATCCAGCAGTCCTGCCTAGCCTAGGTATTTCTTCTTACCAATACTGCCAATTTTACCACAACTCCTCTCAACTGTTACTTAACTAGATTTATCGAAAGGTCCTGTGATCAGCTTCATTAAAACACTACATTGGAACATTTTTCTCTTGATAGCCTGGTGTAATCTGACTCTGTATTGTCCTGGTTAATATTCTTCTCTTCCAATGTATTCCCTAACAGAGAAAAAAGGAAAAGGATTTAACAATAATAAAGAAAAAATACATTATTTTAAAGAAATGAACTGAAGAATTCTTGCTGATTCTAGTCTTCAGGAACCTGATAATGAGGATCTGAGTAGGCACTTTTTATTTATTATAATGAAGTGAAAAATGTGGGAAATTAGCATAGAAGTCCTTAGTGGATGTTATGGAAATAAACAAGAAAGAAAATATCAGACTCAAACCAAAACAAAAATAACTCTGGAGAGGAAAAGAAATTAATTTCAAGAATAATATAATGCCGTGCAGACCTGCTCTTACAGAAAACCATCAAGTTAATTTAATTCCACAAACCCCATTGCTCCAAGAAAATGTTGTTTAAATCAATTCATTCTTTCATTATGCTGCTTAAGAGCACCATGAACTGATGAGAAATTACTGAGATGACTTTCATGTATCAGGATCCCTTCAGTTTCACTTCATTTTCTAGCCTGACTTGGGATTAATGTGCTGTATTTGCATGCTAAAATAGTATATTTAATTGTAAAAGTGGTGTTGTTAAATTACCTTGCAATGAGTTTATTTTAAATGGTTCATTAAAGTTTTTAAAATAGCTTGCTGCATGATTTCATCTCTGCACTGCTTTAATGGATTACGCCTTCAAGCAATAGCTGCATTGTAGGAAACCCTGCCTTGCTGTTTGCCCTTCAACAGCAGATTTTGCAGTAGAAACAGTTGCAGTCTCTCAGGATTAGAGTCAGATAATTACAGTACCTGAGCAAAAGTCCATCTCTCTCCAGCACTGCACAAAAATGGTATTGAACTATTATGTATAGAAACATAGCATTGTTTATGTTGGAAAGGACCTCTAAGATCATCAAGCCCAACTTTTAACCCAGCACTGCCATGTTCACCACTAAGCTGTGTCCCTAAGTGACACATCTACACCTTTTTTGAACACTTCCAGGGATGGTGATGACACCACTTCCCTGTTCCAATGCCTGACCGACCTTCAGATGAAGGAATTTTCCCTAATTTCCAATCTAAACCTCCCTTGGTGCAACTTGAGGCCATTTCCACTGGTCCTGTCACTTGGTACCTGGGCACCCCCACCTTGTTACACCCTCTTTTCAGGCAGCTGTAGAGAATGATGAGGTCTCTCTTGAGTCTCCTTTCCTCCAGGCTGGACAATCTCCTCTCCCTCTGCCTGTCCCCACAGGAATTGTGCTCCAGACCCTTCCCCAGCTCTGTTGTCCTTCTCTGGACATGCTCCAGCCCCTCAATGTCCTTGTAGAGAGGGGTGCAGAACTGGACTTGAGGTATTGCCCCACCAGTGCTGAGCACAGCAGGCTTCCTTGTCTTTGTTCCTTTACATCCTAGGTGTTTAGAGACTAATGAAAGATCCCCCTGAACTTTCTCTTTTGCAATCTGTTGTGTCTTAACCCACTTACCTTTCTCATACATTAAAGATATCCAGTCCCTTACTCATCTCAATGGCCCTGTTCACTCCAGAAAGTTCACTGCAGTAATTTCATGTCTGTCTTGCACTGGGGAGCCCAGAACTGCACCCAGCACTCAGTGACAGAAGCACTGAAGAACAGTTCAAGGCATAGCAGACCATCATCAGGAACCAAGGCAGCAAAGCCACTCAAGGACCAGCTTCTCTGAATAATATTCACACTTGTCTCTCTCTGCATGGTGAAAAAAAGTTTTACTTTAAATTTAAAAGAGTAGAATTTAGTTTTTACTTTCAGTTTCATATGCATACTTTCTAAGATAAAAGCCATAGCCTTAAGGCTGTTGCAAAATGTAATGTTTAAACCTGGTCTTTATTCATATCTTTGTTTACTGTGCTCATATCAATACACTCGGAAATGCAATGGAAGCATTGCTCTTGATCTCAATGGGAATTAAGCACAAAAATAGCTTTGAAGAGTCAAGTATAAGTCCTTGGCTTGTAGAATAACAGTCCTATTTTGAATAAATGCTGTGGCTTTTCAGGGAGTCTCTTACAAATGTGCACAAACAGTTGTCTATATTTAGGTCAGCTGTATGCTTGTGCACTGAAATGTTGCTTTCCTTACATGCTGATATGGAGAAATATCATCCCTTAGGGAGGAATTGTGTATCATTAAACTAATCCATGCTATTACATTTCAATTATTGCTTCTGTGTACATGCATTTTACAACTAAAAATGGTGCAGATAAATTATATACATTTAGAAAGCCATTATTATCAGTGCAAGTATCTGCTCATATTGGTTCTGATCAACCATGCCTCTTCCCTGTCATCACCTGGCATATGTTGATTAACTCAGGGGAAGGGAGAGGAGAAGAAGGGGAAATTTCCCTGGTATACTGAAAGCAAAGATGACTGGTGGTGGGTATGGGTTATCTTACAAGTCTTGGAGTTACCTGAAAGCCTTCAGGAGGGATTTGGAAGTCGGGTAGGTGCAGTTACTATCTGATGTCCTATGCCTGTAAATAGCACACTTCAAGCTGCTCTCTTCTGACACTGTTGTTCCACTTGCTCTATTTCCCACGATGCCTTCATGTGCTTAACCTTACACAACAACAGGTACTTCTCAGTTTTGTGAAAGACTAACCCAGCTTTAAGTTATACACAAGCTCTGCATAGTAAGAAGTTTGAATGAGAAAGCTGCATTACATTGATGCTGCTATGTACAGATGTCTACCTGTAAAAAGACATTTTCTGTTTTCATACAAGAAAAAGAATCACAGCCCTTCCTGGGCACAAGTGGACTGGACTGCTTGATGCTATGTTATCAAATATTGTTTTCCTATGATTTCTTGTTTTACTGCTAGAGAGAGGTTACATGCTTTTGATGCTAGTTTTGATGAAAGAAGTACAGTTTTACTTCCTAGACACAGAATATGTTTCTGCAGTAAAAAGTGCAGATCTAATATATTTGTTTTAGGAGGTGCTTCCCCAGTCTACTGGCACAGTCTTCCTATCACATAGCTCTGGTCTATGTGTAGAGAGTAGAAGTGTTTCAGGGTGTATCTGCAGAACAGTTTCTAGGTAATAGCCTTGATTGTACTGAAAGCCACTTCCGTTTTTAGTACACATTGCAGAATGATTTTTGATGATTTTTCTTTCCTGTGGTTATGGCAGGAAAAGTTTTAGTTCAAAGCTTTTAAAATAAAGATGCTGTTTGTTCCTAATGCAAGTACTCAATGGTTCCCTGAAGTGTCCAGTAAAATAATTTAACAAATAGAAAAATGTTTTCCTCAACCTTTCCAGTCTTCCTTTGATACCAGATGTTCTTTGTTAACCTCAAAACTATAACCTGGTAAAGGCTTTCATTTCCTTTCCCAATTTACACAAAAGCTGGCACAAGTTTCAATTTTGTTTTTAGTTTTCAGAGTTTTAATTGCAGACTATTCGAGATAGAGGAAGCAGACCGATCCAAAGCCATTAATGTTAATCAAGGTCAAATGTTAATCAAGGTCAAAAGTTGACAATTTAAATTTAATAACATAGCCATCTCGAATCTTTACACTTTCCAATTGTTACTGATGTTACCAGAAATAGTCTCAGATTTTCTATATACTTTTTTGCTTGTTTTCAAGTACTGTCTTACCTGCTCTCCCCCCTCCCCTCCCTCTCTGGAACCTGCTGGGAGGGCAGGAGTGAAGCAGTTATCTTGATCTTGCCATAAGTCTTGAGACCAGGAACAGGACCACTGGCAGTCCCAGCTTTCTACCCCTTCTACCTCACCCTCACTTTCACTGGGTGTGTCAGAATATCAGAAAGAGATTTTGCAGGAATTAAAAAGAGAAACACAAAGATGAAAAAAAAATCTCTTTAAATAGGGGAAGAAATGGAATCAGTAGGACAGCAAAAGTGAAAGACTGAATTGACTTGAAGAGAAAAAATTAAGAGTAAGATGAAGACGAGTGAGATTTGCCATATAGGGGAAATTGGGCTATTTTGAGAAAAGACAAAAGATATATTTACATGGAGGTAAAGAATAGAACAGAGACATTTTAAATAACTCTTTTTCAATTAGGCTGAGAGCTCAGCAATGCATATACCCTCTTCTTGCTGTCTGCCCAGAAAAAAAGGAAGTGCTGAGTTAACAATAATTCTTTCCTCCCAGAACACAAATCAGATAGTCTACTGAAAAAAAAACCCTCAAATTTTCCGGCAACCGCCTCAGCCAGAACTAGCTACTTTCTCCTTTTGTTTTAAGAGATCACAGATTTGTCCTGTAGGTCCTCTCCTCCAGAAGTTTTGAGAATTGGATTGCCCTGTTCCCAGGAGCCTGAATGTGCAGTGCACTGCCCTTTGAGCCTCTCCACAGACAGTCCTAGGGAATTTTTTGTTTTTATGGACTACATGGACTATGTCTACCAGTGCTGCCCTTCTCTCTCCACAGCTTTTCCCAGATTCACACAACCCAACAGACACCCCTGCTGTTTATACACTAAATTTCTGTGCTGTGAGCTGTTCTCATCCTTTCCACTTGAGATGAGCCAACTGCAGTGCAACAGCACAGCAGCCTCTCTCCCCAACCAGATCTATATTGCAGCAGATAAAGAACGTCTCATAATAATAGAGCCCAAATTCTCCAAGAACCATATTCTTTCCCTCCTGCAATAAATATCCCTCCTTTTTCAGCTTTCATTTCCCTGGTTCCCAGGCCTCATGTTTATGAGTTGCTTACTGTTCATCAGGCTGTCATTGTTTGGGACTCTGGCATTTGCCAGTTCAACCACAAACTCAGCGTGATGCATTTCAAGCAAAATCTAGCGTCTCCCCTTAGATGAGGTTTTCACTTCATCTCTTCCTCTTCCCCACCTTCTGCAGCTTGCTGGCATGCTCTAAGTCATAACAATACACTTTAAAGGAGCAGGAGTTCTTATGCAATTCCAAGGCTCATTTTTTGGCATCAGTATCCAAACACGACAGGTGGCTGTCAGCTAAACCATCAGTAACTGCTGCCGACCTAGCACATCCATTAATCCACTGATGTGACAACAGCCCTTGGAATCACAACAGAAATGTCACTGTAACTACACAATATCAGAAGCAAATAGACCACAGCACCACCTCTATGCATTTGTTGTCCTCTGAACAATCAAGTCTCAGCAAACAGTTTACAGGCACATTTACAAGGCAACAGAAACATTCTCTCTTGAGGTTCACATTCTGCTTTCTGACAGCACCCATGAATAGCTCAGTCAGGTACAACTTGTCCCAGTGAAGTTTCTATGTGCATGTGTTGTTCATAAAATGTGAAGCAAACTCCAGTTTTGCAATTCCTCAGACTTCAGACAGTGACAGCACTTCTGTTTCTAAGACTCCTTTGGAAGCAAATTTCAGCCCTCTACTTTGGGTGGATGGAAGTAGAAATTGGCCTGCCAAGATTTGGAGTGAAAATTAAGATATTGCTGAAACATGATCATATTTTAAAAAAATGAGAGATGGTTCATAGACCATCAGTGATTGCTTAGTAAGGGCTTTTTGTAGAGAAATTTTTAGAAAAATAAGTAGAAACAAAAAAATATTATTTTGTGGTTGTCCACATATGTGAAATTGAGTATAATGGAATAATTTTCTTCTATTAAATTAATTGCAACTGAATGAAAATCAAGCAATTCTCCCTGTGTTACTTGCAAAATATCTGTCAGATTGTCCAAGATTTGTATAAAAAGATAGATCACCTGGAACCTAAGCTCCATCACAAGTGCAGATTTCAGCATGGGTGCTCAGAGAGTGGCATATACTTAGAGGAGGATACTCTGTCAGTTCCTGGCCTTAAAACTTCCTTGCATTTTCTACCTGGTAGAATCCCCTGCACAAGAAATGTTTGTGTTCATTTACATGTACATAAACAAATCATGTTTGTGTACCAAAATTTTATTTTTATAGAATGAAAGAAGGGAAGGAGAGAGGAAATGTGAATAAACAGCATGCTTTATGTATGAGGAAGGCATTGAGAATGACAGCAGCTAATGCATGTTCAGGAGAGTTACTATTTTTTGCTGTAAAGCATCAGCTCTGCAGCAGAGATGGATGTGAACAGAAAGTGCATGGTTTTCCTACCCACTCACCCACAGACACCAGCAGCTTTCCTTCTGGGTTATGAGCTGGGATACAAATCAAATGATGAGAAGCCATTCCAGGATGAAAGATTTCTATAATCTAGGATTTAGCTGATAGGCTGTAAAGTACCTTTAAATCCATATACATGTAGGTGTGTATCAGGAAAGTTGAACTAGAAAACACTATTAAGAGAGGAAATAACACAAAGCCAGTGATTTTAGCTGGAACTATTCATACCAGAGATTATGAATTAAAGGCAGATGAAAGAAAAGTAACAGCAAGAGAAAAAAAGCTGAACAAGTGGATCAGGTGGGGATAAGGAAATCGTACTTTTCACCCCACATTTGAAATGTTGGATATTCAGATATCTGCATTTCATTTGGTATGGATCTCCAGTCCCTACCAAATGGAGAGATGTGAAGTGTTATCTGATACAAATGTAATTGTACAGCTTTATGGAAGGCAGTGAGCACACAAAATGTCAATTTTTTGACTTGCACTATTTTCTATTTTACTTAAAGTGTAGTGTCAGATTAACGACTCTGTTTGTCCTTTAGTAACACAAGAGAGGCAATATTTTCCCCCCAGGTTATAATTTTAGTTCTGATTCTTTTGTTGTGACTACATAGTCAGATAATTGTGAATATAATCATTTTATATTAAATAAAGATGTATTTATAATTAAAGAAAAAGGTTCTTTAGCTCTACCTTGGATAGCATCAGAAAAACTTCATTCCTTGCCTTCATCCAAGCATGTCTGTGCCTTGACTTGATGTCTGAATTGGATGAAAAGGAAGTGCTCTCCCTGAATGGCTCTGATTGTTTTATCCCACAAAACATTTCAGGGAAAATGATAGTCCTCCAGTGCTGATGCTCCACTTGAAGCATCCGACCAGAAGTTACATTTGATAAAGGACAGTTTAAAGACTTAAGGTTTGCTAAAACTTGATGGGAACATTTGGTGTGATCTGGAAGCAGCTGTTTTTCTAAAGAGGATTCTTTTTACTGGGGTTAGTCTCACAAGATTTCATTAGCAGCAAAGCAATCCTACAAGTCATTTACTGTGCTGGACAACATCTCAGTAAACCACAATATGCATTTGTGAGAGTCAGGCATCCATCTCTGTTCATTAGGCTAGTTTTTAAGCACAACTCTTTCCATAAATGAGCATTTTCAGCATGTCCCCAAATAACTCCATAGTCTGCTCCTGCCCTTCTCTGCTCATACAGGCACTAACTGGTGGTTAGCTGCCACTTGTAAGGTGCTGTGTTGTGTCACACCACCTACAGGAACCAGAAGAGTCACCATGAGATGGAGAAGGTGAGAAAGGGAGAATGCAGTGTAACAGCTTTATAGGGCACATCTCACCATACTGGGTGATACTGGCAGTATCCATTCCTCTCCTGCACAGCTGACTCACATGTCTTGGTCAGTCACTGCATTCCTTTCTCAAAAGCTAATATGCATCCAAAGCTGCCAGTTATATGGATCTCGAACATTTTTAACTGCAATACTCATGCATCTGAATGAAAAACTGCTGTGAATCAGCCAGAACTCAAACCCTCAAATACCCAGGGATTTTGGTGTCTGGTACTTCTGCCTGCTGCACAGCACTGTGCTCTGCAGGTTTGCTCTGTTGGTGGAGAGGAACCTGTGTCAGCCTCAGCACTTACAGCAGCCTGTCAAACACAGACTGGCTTTCTCTGCCTGTTAACTTGCTCAGCTCCTCCACACAGCCAGACCCAGCACTGCCTGTGAGAATTTGGGCTTCCCGTGCACTGTCACAGGTTCTGTCAGCTGGAGGGCCAGTGCCAAGTGTCAGGTTGCCTGCTCCTCTCAGCTCCAGCCTGTTCCCTTCTTCCAAGTGGCACTCAGAGTGCTGCAGAGAGATGAGAGCACTGCAGCGTTCGGCTTTGCTTGCTCTGATCATCAGCAGCACCACTCCTTGCTGTGGGATTTGCCTGAGCCCTGCTCACAGTGCATCAGGGCAACTTTCACAGGAATATGGCAAAGTGGTGGTTAGGGAGCATTCATGGAAATGCAGATTTCTTTTTACCTGTTATTCTTCTGCTATTGTGAAATAGCCTACCATTTTTAGTTTTACATATCTTATTTTCCCAGAAGATGGCAAAGATTGAGACATATGATACTAATCCCAGAATAAGGGTTCTGCTACTGAGATACTCATAAGAGGAGTTTTGCTGTTAATCTGGAGATATTGCATCAGTCTCCACTGGGCTTAGTCAAAACCTTGTCTTCTCCGTCAATTGTGTCAATCTCTGAAGTAAAACTTGCTTATCAGAAACCCTAGGGGGGGAATGAGGAAGCAGGGACTTAGAGGCCATTTCTCAGTTCAATGGTTATTAGATGAAAGCAGTTTACAGCCACTGCTGACTGGAATTAGAGTGGCTTTCCAAAAGACATAGCATTAAAAGTCTGTGTTATCTCATTACAAATTTTTTAAGTCATGCACTCCTAAGAGGGACATTGGATTTGTTTCCCTTGATATAAAGAGTCTTAACAATCAGCATAGTTGAGAGAAAAATATGATTTACTGGCTTTTTCTTACATATGTGGAGATGTCTTGTTTGAGTGATGCATTTCAACTTTATTCAAATTTCATATGAAAATAAAATGCAGAGTCCATTGTAGTTTTTTGCTTTTGAAATGCTTCTGCCCTCCTGAGTGTTAAAAAATAGAAGGAAAAATATCCAGTGTAGCTGTGCATAACAGCACAAGCCCTTTGTACTGTAAAATGCCACATGTCATTTCTAAACACAATAAGCTCAAAATGAAGGAATTTATATGTCAAATTTGAATAACGGACGAAAATAAAATAATTCCTCTTTGCTATAGGAAACCCATTACTCATGAGCACATCATAACCCTTCTTTGGTACAGAAATGGACACCTTAAAGTAGGGATAATTACAAAAGAATAACCAGAAAGGAAGATAGGTTTAAAAAAAAAAATACACCTGATTAATGTACTTGACAAGTAGGTAATAAAATTATGTTCTACTCAGAGCGATTTTGAATAATTGATTTGGTTTATGACTTTGACCAAAATATGCAGAAATGCAACATTCTCTCAATTGCACTAGAATTGTTCATCCTACTAAGAGAACAAGAAAGAGGGGGAATGCCTATTACATAGAGATTTACAATGAAAATGGACCTATTAGACAGAGTTTCATTATGAAAATGGCTAATTAGAGAATCTGAATAGGATATTTGAAATATCACACCCTCTGCAATGCTCATGGAATCTGTGTGCTGCATATCAAGCACACATACCAGTGACGCTTGTCAAGCTTGCATACAGAGGTTTTCAGAAGCCTCTGGTTTTCTGCCCACTGTCCATCATGGGTACAAATGACCTCACTGGAATGCTGGATTCCCTGTCTCATCTCTCCCAGGCTGCTGAGATCCCTGATGTGCTTGAATTGCACAGGCTCTTGAATTGGTAGGCTCTGAGCCTGGAGGCAGATCTGCAAAACATTGTTAACTCCACAGCTCACCTCTCTTCCCAGTGAAAGACAGTGAAGTTATTTGACAGGCAGAACCAGACAAGGCTGACCCTTGCACGGGTGTGGACAGCTAATGATTCTTCTAGGTGTGAATGCCCTCTGCCTCCCCACTGTGTGCTGAATGGCACAGAAATAATTCCAGACTCTCTCCAGGGGCACAGGGTGGGACAGGGAGCAATCCAGGGGAAGGCTACACACTTCTGTCCACAAATGAAAGGATGCAGAACTCTGTGGGCATGGAACTTGTCTAAAGGGACATAATGAACCTCTTCACAACTACTCTTGGTAACAGCCAGCAGCAGGGTATGGACGTGTTGCTGGATTCAAGAGAACACTTTGCTTATTGCAGTTAAAAGGTAGCACAAAAAAATCAGAAACAACAATGTGAATATCTTACTCCAGTCTACTAATTTAAAAATGTGGGGGTTTTTTTTGGGCCAGAAGCAGCTCGTTAGCTGCAGCCTAAAGCTTTCCCAGTAAATCTTAGGAACAATTGAATGATTTCATATTATAAAAAGCTTATTATTATAACTGGATATTTTAAGTGCCAGGAAAAACCACTGAACAGTACCTTGCAGCAAAATCTTGTAAGTGATGCACTCACTTCCAATTACATGCTGTCTTGACCATTTCTGCATGTGTTCAGTTGCTTAGCACCACCGTGTATGCTCACACTCTCAGCAGGAGGGTTCATAATTCTAAGCAGAAACACGTCCCTGATTAGGAAAAAAAAAAAAAAAAGGGGTTAGAAAAGTATAGAGAAATATTTTCAGGATATGTTAAAGCTGATAAAATTCTGGGGAATGCCACAATCCCCTTAAGATTGCTTGCACAGAAAGAAAGAGAACTATTTTCTCTGTATAAACATTTGGGTAGAATTACATCTTGGGAAATATTGTATGTTCTTTTCCTTCATTTAATTGAATAGGAATAAGTAGGTATTTTTGATACATCATCTTTTACCAGGTGCTTGCCAGGTGTTCATTAAATAACAACTTTATTTATCTATTTTCATTGTCGGGTTAAAAAATTAGTTCCTGTGAAGAAACCTCAAATTAGGGATTATAAACGAATGTGACATAAAGCAATTAGTCCTTTTCTTTAAAAATCTCAGTCAGTCTGCACAGGCTTGAAGAATTCTGGAAAGGAAGAGCAGAAAAAAAGATCTGCATACACATCACATCACTTACTCTTTATTCAGGTGTAACTGCCAGCAACTTTGCTGGAATTTTTAGAGTAATGATTGGAAACAAGTCAGGAGTCAATGGGAAAGAGATAAGATTTCCAAGCAGGTCACAACATTACCTCTTGTTCTGGTTTCTGTAAATTTGAATCTAAAGCATCTCTCCCTTACCAGGTACAGGTTCTGTAAGACTCTTTGCAAGGAAGAAAACGCCTGAGATAAAATCCTTTGGCTCATCAGTGCTTTGAGCTTAGTCCTGGTTTCAAATAGATCCTCACAAGGATTTGCATTATCTCCCCAGCCTGCATCTCTAATCTCTCAGATCCAAAATAAAGGCATTTAAAATGCTGGATCAGTGTTACTCTGGCATATGCAGAGCAAGGGACATGGGACTTGCCCCAGCACCTCTGTCTCAGCTGTTCTGGGTCCAGAAGAAACCAGCTGAGGAAAACTGGAGAGCAGCAGCTCTACCCTGGCTTTTTCTTAATGGTGATGTCTGCTACCATGGGGCATGCAATCCCTAAGGCTCTTCCTGCAGGCTGCTTAAGATGCCCTCATATTCAGGTAGGCAATCCTGCTCTCAGCTGGCCAACTTCCCCAGGAGCTGAATAAGCATCTTTAACCCCTGCAGAATTCCTGGAGAAAGTAAGGTGCCTGGAGATCAGGCAGTCTAACTGCTCATTATTTGGGTTGAAAGCCACAAGTATTCCAAACTCTGTCAGCCACATATTTTAACAATTTTTAAAGATCCTTTACAAGTAGGAAAAGCAAACAGAAAGGAACTCTTCTTTCAGCATGTACTATTGGACTTACACTTGCTCTCTGTAGGGGAACTGACATTCCCAGGTGTCCAGGTGCCTGTATTAAGTTAGTGTATGCCAAGTAGAAGCATAGTCATGGAGGAGAGGCTTTTCTGCAGGTTGTTCTTTAGGCTTTGATCCAGAAATCCAGGCACTTAATTTTCTATGTGTACATGTCATTTCCATTGACAGCCATAAAACTGTGTATCTAAATGTGCTGATATGCTTTTCTGGCTTGTGGTGTAAATCTGTGATTGAACAGCAGTGGCAGACTATTTTGTGAGAGGAAGGTGGTGTAGTTATGTATAGAATGTAGTTGTGTACGGAATGAACTGGCATTCAGAGAACAAAAAAATTGCCACAAATAGTTCACTTCATAGAATCAGACAATATGGAAACACAGAGTCATAGAACACGAGATCATGGAGTCACTAAGGTGGAAAAAATGCTTAAGGTAATGAAGTCCAACTATAAACCTATCATTGTCACAACAAAACCCAAAGTCTGCATGTCTTTTAAATATTTCCAGGGATGGTGACTCAACTGCTTCCCTGTTTGATCACCCTTTTGGTGAAGAATTTTCTATTAATTCAATTTAAACCTCCTCAGCACAACATGAGGCCATTTCCCTTCATCCTGTAACTCCCTTGCCAGTTGGCAGAAGAGACTGACACTTATCTCACCACAACCTCCTCTCAGGGAGTTGTAGAGAGTTAGGAGGTTTCCCCTCAGCTTTTTCTCCAAGCTAAGCAGTCCCAGTTCTCTCAGCTGCCCCTCCTGAGACTTAGGCTGTTTCCCACTGCACAGTTTCTATTTGTTTGCTTATTTCTCAAATACTGTACACAAAGTCTCTTTGTCTTGTACCAGAAGGAATCACTCCACCTTGATTTAAGACAGTGGCACTGAATCAAACTGGTCCTGGAGCAGTCCAAGAATTGTATGAGAATTTTGGAAGCTTGCTTTTAGTTTTGCCATTCTTCATTATATCAAACACAGCCAAGCAACTGCTAGACTCGGGCTGGGTGGGCAGAAATGTGTTCTTCAGCAAATGGCTAATGGTTGGATTTGTTCAAATAGAATGGATGCAATTTTGGTGCATGATGTCAATTTGATTAAAGACTGTATACAGTTATTCAGGAATAAGTGGATAACAGTACATATTTTAGTGAAAACTGAGGGTATAAGAAACAGCAGGAGTAGAACATGAAAATTACAAAAGGAACTGAAGTGGACTGTTTAACAGCTAATTAGAGTCATCAAGTGAGCAATTTTAGTTTGCATAACTGGAGGCATTATGCCATTGAACAGGGATGTGCATGGAATGTTTCATTAGTTCCTGGGAATTTCAATACTGGAAAGTTACTGAGAAATATTTCAAGAGGGAGAACAAAAATCACCAGAGGCCAGGGATCAATTAAACAGGATATCTAGACAAAAAAATGAAGAGTTCACATGAACAGGTTGGCTAAATATTAGCTGAAATAGAAATATGTTAATAATCTAGCAGTTAAGAATAAAGAAACTCAATCAACTAGTTTTAAATCTAATAGTAAAAGAAAAATTTCCATTTAAACTTACATATGTTCTCTCTCTTTGCAATTCCACTCACATTCTCTTACCTTTTCAGTAGTTCTTTAACCTTGAGCAGAATGAGCAGAGTTTCCCTTAGCTGCAGAGCCACAAATGGGCATAGCTGCCACTTGCTTGAGCTGCACAAATTGTAGTAATGATTTCTTTAATTAATTCCCCTTTGAAGTAAAGCAAGGTTTTAGAGGCAAAACATCTAGATTTGATTTGAAAATTTTCTAGAAATGTAGAATTTCCAAATCATAGAGGGCTCTTCCAACGGTTAAGTACTACCATTGTGAATGAAAAAAACCCCACTAAAATGGTGAAATTAAATATTTGTGTCACTGTTTCTGGACTGTAAACTGTTCTTCTGTAGCAAGTCTATCACTGACAGCACAAAAGCAATAAACCCATCTCCTAACTTAGAAAAAAGTCCAATAATTGGAGTGTCTTTTTAATTTTTTTGTCACACCATCACAGGGAATGTTGCTTTCTTGGTTAACTTCCAGGGGCCTGTCCTGTTCCTTCTAGTGCCACTGCTTTCCAGGTCAGGCTACACTATCCTGCAGCATAGCTGTGTAATTTTACTTAACCCATACACACATACATTTGGGTTTGATCCTTGTGGTTCCCTTCCAACTCAGGATACTCCACGATTCTGTTAAATCCTTGTATCATTTATACACTTTTATCAGCTTTTGCCTACTCCTTTGAGGACATTTCCCACAGTGTTAAACTGCACATGGGCAAGGAACTACCCTGAGGAGCCTGTTAGAAACTTTCCCTTATTTGCAGTTACATGGCTAAGGAAGTTTTTGGTATGCACAGGGTAAGCTGAGCAGATTCTTGTACCATTTGAATTTCATGTTGGGATGAATAACCAGGCCTCTTTTGTCAGTCTACCTCATTGGTATCTACCCTCCAGCTCTGACTCTTAAATGCAAGTATGGCATAAGCACTGCTCTTCCAGGAAGTCTTTTCTGGGGAGAAAACAAAATGGAAGGCACACAAGTGATGAAAGAAAGTCACTCTTCACTTGCACAACATGGGCACCTAAATTTAACATTCTTCCATGAATGCTAAGCAGGGGTCTGGAAATTCCTTTCCCAATCCATTGTTCACTGCACACTTCACCTGTGCTGGAAATAATGGATGGCAGTTTAGATGAGTTGAGAGTTCTGTGCTTGAATTTTCAATTATTCATCTGGCTCTTACTAGTAAGGAGGGGTAAAGTGGGTAAGGCTTCACTTATAATCCCTGTTGCTGCTGCTTTTCACCAGCAATAAATTAACTTAGGGAAAAAAAACCCAACAGCAACGTCACTTTAAATACAGAAACTTATAACATGCTGCCCTTTGGTGTTAAATCCTAACCATGTACACAGATTAAAATAATAAAATGACAAAGAAAAATACACTTTCCACTTTTCAGGCACAAAGAAAGCATTGATCAAACATAATACACACAGCAGAACAGAGAGCAGGGCTCCTTTTAAAAATAAAGATTAGCTAAAAACATTTAAAGGGTTTTAAACACAAAAAGCCCCTACAGAGTTAGCTCTCTGAATAATGACTCAAAATGTTATCACAAAAGAATATGATTTATTATTATGGCTTTTATCAAGATGACTTCTCACATAGCTCTTCAAATGAATTTAACCTTGGGAGCTAATCCTCCTTCTGACAAGTGAGTTTATGCTATTTGGACTTCCAGATCTTGAGTCTGAGTGATGAAGTCTGGATTGAGAAAACATGGGTCAATCCAAGCCCATTTTTGCACCCTGGGCAACTCTCTCAATGCCACTGCATGGGGTGCAAGCCTAAAACTTTAAAATAACTTTTTCAAAGTTTTATTACAAGCGACTTTCAGTCTTTTGCTGAAAGGTTTGGTGCTGCAAAAGGCCTGAACACAGAGAAATCTGGCTAAATATTGACTCAACAAGAGTTAAGATTTCTGAATAATTAAATTACCTGTATTTTCTCTATCCTTTTTCTCTTTTAATTTTTGCAGTTAGTAAAATTGATGCTTCTAGGAAATACTGAAGTATAACAAGATGTACACCTAAAGGCTGCCAGTGCTACTTTAAACCTGATCAGCTCTAAAAGAAATAGATCTTCAGTTAGGAACAGCAGACAAATGCTAATTAGGAGCTGCAGCTTCTTCTAAATATTGAAGGAAGCTTGTTCCATCAACCAAACCTCAGCTTGGGTAAATGGTAAATTTAAATGATACTATTTTATCACGTGGTAAAATAGTATCAGGGCTCCAGAAAGCACAGGGATTAGCAGTGGACAGTTCATACTCACTAGATGTGCAGTCAAACTCCATTTGAAGCACCATCAGTTAAAGGTTTCCATGTGCAAACAGGATTCAAGGGCACTAAACCACCAAGGGCATAATCACACATTCTTTTCAGGTGAAAGAAGCCTCCATCTGGCCTGATCCTCTCTACTCTTGCTACAGTAAAGCTATCTTAACAGATTATACAGACATATATTTTGTTCACCCTTTGTCCTAATTTTCTCCTTTATTCTAATTTTAATGGTACAGTTGCCACTGGATCTAAAAAGTGAAAGTTGTGAGAACACATTAGAGCACGTGTAGAAATACCCTAATGACTTCTGTCCTATTTCAAGCTAGTGTTGAGTCATGTGTCTGTGGCAAATCCTTCAGAGATATTTCCTCCATATGCCTAATAACTATTTCACTGTTCTGTGTACATATTACCTCACATCAGTAAAACACCCTTTTTTTCCCCTGCATTAATTTGTAAAAATGTTGCTATCATATGCTGGTAGAGACAGGAAGAACACACCTAATTTACAGCCTTATGGTCTAACTTTTGATCATAACCAAACTCTAAAGAATGAAGACACCTACTTGTAGCAGTGAGTAACCTGTTTCTTCCTTCTGGAGTAAAGTTGTATGACATTAAAACAAAATACTACCATTTTATCTCTTGTTATAAAATCATCAGTCTTCACAATTATGTTCAGCCTTTTGGTTTATTACACTTGAATTTTTCAGTGTCCCTTTCTTTCCAAACTGCACACCCTTTGTGGGCCTTCAGTGACTGCAGGGTATAGCAGGGATACTTGTCCCATGTTAGATTTGTTTAATCTTCCTGGCTGTGGTGAAACAAGACTTCTGAATCCATGCTATAAGCAAATGAAATAAGCATTATTTTCCTGCACAACTAAGGTTTGAGGTATAGCTGGAGCATTGCAACTGCAGTGTGTGTGCAAACTGATGCACAGCATGTCTTTTGTGGAGAAATCATTAAGGGAATGCTATGTAGGAGCACAAAGAGAATATTTTATTGATAATATCTTATGTTATTCCAGGCTTTGTGTGACTGATGAATTTACTAAGAGGGAAAACTTTTTGTCTCACAATGCTGCTGAACTTTGTCCTGCTGAGGATGATGTCTTGTATGCTGCATAACTGCAACAATTCCAAGAAGCCAATAATAAACTACCTAACCTGCAACAGAGAGAGTGTGTATGAAATAAAGCCAGAATAAATACATGGAAAGTATAATACTCTTTCAGGACAATGCACAACAAAAAAAAATACCTGGGCAGACAGAGTGGTGTAAATGCTGGAAATAAGTGACACCTGTGAGGCTGTATTGCTAGAAGCCTCCATTGCTGCATTACTCAGCACAGGATTCCCCATCTCACACCACTTCCCTGCACTCATTCCTCTTCTTGCCAGCACAGCTCAGCTCTGAGAATTGCAAGCAGGAGTGAGGCAGGGGCTGAGCTCTGCCTGTGTGCAGCCACAGCCTCTCCTGGGGCTGTCACGGTGTCACTCACTGACAAGTTGGATAGTGGCCTAGGAACCAAATTTGGGGACTGAAGGGAGACTCCACATCACTCTTATTTCAGAAAAAGATGTCAAAATAATATTCCCACATAACTGAGCAGGGCAGGGTTTGACATGGTGAAGGTCATCGATCCTCTTTATAAATTGTTACTGCTTGAGCTCTGGGAATGCAAGTGATTAATTTTTTTTTTACTAGTATTTACATCCTTGCACTGAGTAAAGGCTGGAGTAACATTGATCCAGGTTACAAATCTCATCAGCAAGTAAACAAATGCACTGTTTGTGAAAGGGAATTCATGAGAGGAAAAAAAAAGTCTGATTAAAAAAGGATTAGTCAGGTGTGAGAGACCAGAGAAAATAATTACAGGCTCAAAACCACTGAATGCTTGTCAGTCACTGGCACACCTGGCAGAGCAGAAGCAATGACCCACACCCCACCCCTGAAGCCCCAGAGTGGCCAGATGACTGGAAATCCCACTCAGGGAGGGATGGCCCCAGCAGCCTGGAGCAGATAGAACCCATTGCCCTGAGCTGCATGGGGTTACATCCTTATTGTCTTTGGATTTATGGCAGCTTAAACCACTCTAGGATCTAAAGTGGTAGTTATATCTTGCTTTTCTTTTTTTCTCCCCTTTTTTTCTTCTTTTCTACTCCTAATTTCCTTTTCTTGAAATGTGGGTAATTTAAAGTTATATGGGTAGAGTTTTCCAAGTTGATGCACTGAGAATGTCTTGTTTTGACAGAATGTTTGTTGAAAATTTTTCCCAAATTCCTGATTTTCTAAATCTTCCAGTAAAGCTTGTTTTTAGCCTCTTGAGAATATTATTGCATTTCTCCTGTGCACCCACCTCAAGAAAAAATAGTACCTCAATCCCCTTTTGAATAAACTTGCTGAGTGAGGACCAGGGCTCAGCCCCAGCCCATCATGGTGCTTTTCAGGTCAGAACTAACATTTCTGATGTGTCAGTGCAGCAAGCTCATTCCTTCTGGTGATTTCCCACAAAGCTGAGACCTTCCCTCGTTATCAGCCACAAGGGAGAGTGCGTGGAAACACAGCCCAAGCTCCTGGGGATGTGTGGAGGAGGTGTGGAGGATGGAGGGGCTGTGGGGGAACCCAGCTTGCTCTTCTGCAGCAGTATTGATTCTGAAGCACTGACAGTAGTAAAAGCTTGCTTTTGTCAGCAGATTGCCACATCCGTGGTTTTGAGGACACACACGGAGCAGAGAACACAGTAGAAAAGTGCCTTAAATAAATCCTGCCAGGATTTGTGGCTTTTTCATGTGTTTACCTGCAGTTTTGACCAAGGGTATGACTGAGACCCTGGTGAACCTTTTTTTGAATTTCCTCCAGAACACACATGCAGTGTGATGAAATGAGCCAAACTGCCTGCTTGGGAGAGGATGAAGGGAGACTGCTTTTGCTTCCCTCCAGATGAAACAGGACTAATTTCAAGTTGAGACATTAGTATAGGCTGAGCTGAACATCTCTTAAAAAAAAAAAAAAAAGGGTGAACTTCAAGAATACAGATTTTAGTAGTCTTTTCTTTTACACAAAAGACATTATTTAATGCATGAGTAGTTTCTTCTTTTGAATGATTCCAGCAGAATTACATTACATACGGAAGGGACTGCTGAGGGAAACAGTGAAGGGAATACAGTGGCAGCACTAGTATGGGCCTGAAGAACTGAGAGCTGTTTCTTTTTTTTCCTCTTACATAAACTTTAAGACTTGCTTAAACTACATAAACATACAAGATTCCAAGCCTAGTGAGCCAAGTGATGCAACCCAGGAATGGGAAGCAGTACAGCTGTATCAGCATGGCCCTGTGCCCAAGCCAACAAGCACTGCTAGAGAGCTACAAGGGCTGTGCTACTTTCAGCAGCAGTCAGTGCTACTTTCCCAGTCTAGTTTTGCCACCACATCCATATACCAGCTAGCTTGGAACCCAATTCTCTGTTTCTCATATAATACTGGATTTTAAAAAAGGGTCTTTAAAGCCAATTCCATGAAGACATTTGACTGCCAAGGCCCCCACAGACTTTCAGGACTTCATTTGTTTCTGCCTTCATATTACTGGTAAACAGGCTTTGGCTTCATCTTTGTCTTTCATCTAAGTTGTATCTTTTCAGAGCAGAGTTAATTTCTTACTAGGCAGTACATCCTAGCACAGTATCCACTTAATTTTGATGGAGACCCCTGACTTCTAGTGAATTTTAAATGGGAGTAACAAATTTGGCTGAGCTTACAAACCAACACACAGGAATGACAGGAAAGAGCAGACAAACTGCAGGAAAAAAGACATTTTTAAATTATTAACCTGCTCTTTGAGCTTATGTGGTCCATCTATCAGTGCCAATTCACTAACTGCAGAAAAGGCATTCAGCCTAAAGTTTTTGTGTTTCATCTAGCCCAAATCTAGTTTTGCTGATCTTGAAGGATTCACCAAGACCCATGCTTTATCAGAGAAAAAAATCAGGGATTTGACATTTGCTTTATACCCTTTTATGCTTAGGAACAGTTATTACATTCAAATAGGTGTGTTCTGAAGTGCCCAGATAACCATCCACCAGCATTTACTGCTATTGATTAGAAAATTGTAAAATCAATTTTTAGAACTGATCATCTTTAAGCCCAAGCATGACTATTTATGACTTTTATCAATAAGCCACAGTAATCATATTTCTAAAGTTCTAGTCCAAATTCTATTGGCTTTTGGTTTGATAAAGGGAAAACAGTAAAAAATACAATTAAACCGGACAAAATTAGAACTTGAACACAAATACTCACATAGAGGATAAGGAGGTCACAGCTTCTTTCTGTACAGTTAGAGTGATCACTGCTCAGATATTCACACTTCTTGCTCTAGCAAGAAAGAGCTACATGCAGCTTGAAAATACTGTTTAGATTTCAGTGCTGGGCATATGAAAACAGCTCAGGCATTTTCAGTATCCCAGCTGTGTCTCCCCACTATTAAAAACTCCATCTCAGCAGAGTGAAGGGCAGGTAGCAGCTCAGCAGGGTGTTTGATCTTCCAAGCAAGTATTTCCATTTAGAATAAACTTCCAGGAGTTTAATTTACATAACCTCAAATTATTGGTGTCCCTTGGTAGAAAAATGGGGCAGTGAACATAAACTGCTGTGTTCAGCTACCTACACCCCAAGAGGAAGGAAAGAATATGCATGCCACAAAATAATCCTAATAGAAGTGCTCAAAGGTAAAAATAATCATTAAAAGATGTCTCTGTATACCTCGTTGGCATGCTCTGTGTTTTATACAGACTTGTCTTAGCTTTGAGAAACCAGAAAAGTATAGAAATGCCTGCTCTAAGAAATTATTAGTATTAGCTGTAGTTGCTCATATTGCCATTGCTCTTGGCTTTGCTGTCATGGCATTTGCCCTAAAATATCCTATGGGAATGATCTTGTTCAGTTATGATTGTGGAGAATCACAACCTCTGCAATTCTTTTTAGAAACAGACATTTTCTGTTGCTGAAGACACCAGAACACTCCCCCAAGGAAATTATCTGGGAAGTAGAATATGTTAAGAGCTGAGGCTCAAACCCCTGTGAAAACTGTGTGAAAGGATTTTTTATATTCCTCTAAGAATTCAGCTTTGGCCTTTTGCCAAAGAGACTGTCTAATGTTTGGTTTATGTTGAGGTGGTTGAAGTGTTTTTTTTTTTTTTGGTTTTTTTTTTTTTTTTTGTTTTGTTTTTTTTGTTTTGTTTTTTTTTTGGTTTTTTTTGGTTTTTTTTTTTTTTTGTTGTTGTTGTTTGTTTGTTTGTTTGTTTGTTTTTAATAAAGGATTAAAATCTGGCTAGCAAAGTTTGTAGCCTCTTGGAAGATGCAATTTTAATATTATATATTCTGGATCCCACATCTTCTTTCATTCTGCCAGTATTAAAAACAATCTGTTAGACTCATTACCAGTGTTATTATCTTCTATTCAGCAGTAATACCAAATGTAAAAATACAAGTCGAGAAACATATGCCAGAGGAGTGTTTAGCCTATTAAATACACACTACTTATACAGATGTTTAATTTAATTTTTCTGTTTTACTCATCTAATTACCCAAAGACACTAAGGAACTGGAAAAGATTTGGAAAATTGAAGCTGAGGTGAAGACAAAGTCTCCAGTGAATGCATAAGAAGTATTTTGGCTATGAGCATATCCTAGATATACAGCATGAGTGGAAAAATATACTATTATGAAATAATTGATATTGTGACTGTCAAAAATGAAAACAGGAACTAAAGAATGAGCTACTGCAGCAGCCACACAACAGTCACTAACTGATGGCTTTATCAATTCACAGCCTTCATGGACAGGATAATATACACTCTTCAGGAGCTGGCATCAGTGCAGTTCCTCTGGTTAAAAGTAATACCTGACAGAGTCTTGCAGTTTAATTTCAGTTTAACATGCAGAGTTTTAGAAGTTCCCTTGTAAGAATGTGGGTAGACATGTAATTAACAGCAGCAGCCACAAATAACAGCAAGTGTTTTTTGTAGAACACAACATATTATACGTTGAGGTGCTCTTGATCTAAAATGTCTAATAGGAAGCAATATTTCTCATGCTGTTATCTGAGACAGTAACTCATGCTGTTACTCTCAGTTACTTTGAATAAGTTACTTGAAATTAGTTTTGGAAATGTATAACTGCAATGTTTCCAAATCTGTCAAGAAGCTATGACATTGCCCATGAAACAGCACTGAGCTCAGGGGATGGGTAAGTTACCTGTGGCTACCTGTGAGGTGACCTGCTAGTTGTACCTTAGGTGCTGATTAGGTGGGGTTTTTTAAAGGTAGCAAACATGCCATGGAAGTAACTGTAGAATCATTGAATCATTAAGATTGGAAAAGACCTCCAAGATCTTCAAGATCAACCTTTGACCTAACGCCATCATGCCCACTAAACCATGTAATGAAGTGCCACGTGTACTCTTGAAAACTTCCCTAGGCAGCCTGTTCCTGTGCTTAGTTTCCAGTGATGAAATTTCTTTCAATGATGAAATTTTTCCTTATAACCAACCTGACCTTCACTTGGTGCAACATGAGACTATTTTCCCCTTGGCCTATTTCTACTTGCCTGGCAGAAGAGGTGATCCCCACTTCAGTACAATGACTTCCCTTGAAGAGATCTGCTCTCAGGACACTGGCTTACAAGAAGGATATTGCACTGATTATGGCCTAATTCCCCAAAGTATTTTAAACATCTTAAAATGAGACAGACTCAACCCTTGTATCATTCATTGACTTTTATGGAGACTGAGGATGCTCATTATTTTGTGGAATGAGGCTTCTCAGTCAAATATGCATGTGTAATTGTTATAATTAGCAGAGTTCACATGTGTGAATTCTTTGCTGAGTGGAGCCTGAGGTAACTTTATATTTTACATCTATTAACACACCAGTATAGACACATTTTTGCTCACCATGAGCAGAGATATTTATTACATCTCTGGAAAACCATTACTGGTAACTTTCTGCAGTGGGTTGACCCTGGCTGGATGCCAGGCACCCACCAAAGCCTCCCTATCACTGCCCTCCACATCTGGGCAAGGGAGAGAAAATGTAACCAGGGGTTTGTGGGCTGAGATAAGGACAGAGAAATCACTCATCAAATACCATCAGAGGCAAAACAGACACAAATTTGGAACATTAACTGACTTTGTTGCCAACAAAATCAGAGCAGGATAATGACAAAACAAACCAAACAAAAACAAACCTTAAAACACTTTCCCTCCACTCCCCACTTCCACAGCTGTTTCACCTTCGTCCTCACCATGGGCTTGGTGTCTGCATAGCTGTTCTGACATGTTCTCACCCTGCTCTTCTCTGGCTGCAGTTACAACTGTGCAAAGACTTCTTTTTCTTCATCTTAAATCTGTTTTCATAGAGGCACTACCACAACTCCTGATTGTCCCAGCCTTGGCCAGTGGCACAACCATCTTTGGAGCTGGCTGCCACTGGCTCTGCTGGACATGAGGAAGCTTCTGGCAGCTTCTCACAGAAGCCACCCCTGTAGACCCCTGCTACCAAAACTTGACCATACAAACCTAATACACCTTCAGTAGGAAAGTACCTCTGACTTGGCTTTTGGAATCCATGTCAAATCCAGTATTAATGTTTTGATGTAAAATAAATAAATAAATAAATACTAACAAAATAAAGAGTGGCATCATATCAGGAATTTTTTCTGCTGAGCACTGGAGAACTGGATAGAAAGACAGAAAGGTCAGCTGTCTTTCCTTTGCCATTTATGGTCCTGAAGGCCCACTTGAACTACCAAGAATGGCCCACCTCAAGTGGAAACCTGCCTGTTTCCAAACATACCACCAAGATGGCAAGCAGCATGGTTGAGAAGAGACCTCTGAGTGATGGAGATTTCTGAACACATCTCAATCTGACATCTTTATTATTAAGATTTATGCTTTTGTTTTGCCTAGAAGGAGAATTGACTATTCTATAATAGAAGTGTCTATTATATAGCTATATTACAAACATAAAAGCCATGTGAGTCCCTAAGGGTTATAATGGGAACCATGAATTGCTAATCCTTTTTAAAAACCTAGATTTTAGTATTCTTAATATGCAATCATGACGGCCATGTCACTGAATTTTATTTTGCCCAAAGAGCTCTTAATTATTAAACAGATAAGTGAAATTTAACATAGCAAGAAGTGCTTATTTATTGACTGCATGCACATATTATTAGATATTAAATTTTCTCTTTTTGATTTCATAACTAAAGCAAAACATTTGTAGATAATATAAAGTCAATTGTTTCAAAATGCAAAACACATCTATGATAAGTTGTAACATTTATTTCAAGAAACAAAGTTTGTTCTACAACAGGTCGTACAGAAAAAGCAGAACAATGGTGAGGAGGAAGAATTCATTTTTCAATATAAAAGTGTTTGATGCCAATCCATGCACTGAAATACAAAAGATTAATCATTTGGCTATCTGGAAAAAAATGCCCAGACAAATTAATTGCTATATTCTGAAAGTCAGGAGACTAATCCAATTAAACATGTAAATGGGATACCTATGATGCTCATTTGCAGTGTCCTTCAAGCTAATAATTAAATGATAGATTTTTAAACTAATTGTTAAGAAAACTGTCAGCTGTTAGCCTGAAATTCACAGCAGCTTTAAATTTGTGCTGCCACATTAATCGTTGAATGACAAAGTCAATTCAGCTCCAAACCTTCACCTATTCCTAGCTTAAAGGTACTGGACAATGAAGATTCTGCTTTCCACAGTGGAAATTTACATGAGGAGAATTACCCTGAATGACAATGTATGTCACATTCATTCAGAATCCTAAACATAAGGCAATAATAACGTTGAGGGCAATTAATAAGACTGTTAAGGAAACTTTCCTGTCTGACCACCCAGGAGCCACTCTGGCAGTCACACTCCCACCATCCCAGACTTTCACTGCTGGGACCAGGATCCTCTTCATGGTGAGTGGCTCCAATGACCCCCCAGGTGGCCCTTTTGGCTGCCTACACACCCCACACTCTCACAGTCAGGGTTTCCTTGTTGGCTCAGACCTGGGTTTCCCATAGCAAAGTCCCAAATCTCTGGTTACTTTGAGTCATTTAATTGTGGTGCACCAATCAGCTTGAGCTGGTGCTTCCAGGAAGGGATTCCCACCAAAAGAACCCTTGGGACTGTGCACACTCCTGATCTCTGTGCCAGATGTGTTCCTCCCACATGCTTCATGACCCCTATACATGCCTCTTGGGCCAATGATGATGTTGGTCTGAGGTCTTCCTCTTTATTTGGATTGTATAGAGTCCCTGAGGGACTGGCCAGCCCCAGCCAGTGCTTCCCCCCAGGGCTCCACCTGCAGCTACCTGCTCTAAGCTCATTCCTCAATGAGACCACTCTTTAAGTGGCAAAATAGCAGTGACCAGAGTGTTTAGACACCTTGCTACCATAACTGTTCAAGAAACAGTTGAACAAACCTATTCCTGCATCTTCGTCTCTATTTGAAATAGCCCCAGACTGGAACAATCATGATCTGCACAGAAAAAGCACATAATGATGACTTGTCATGCTCTGCTATTGTAACTTAAGATTAATTGCTCTCATTTACCTTGTCAACTTAAATGTGTAAAAATCACCTCTTCGTCTGCAAATTCGTTGTGTAGTTCTTAAATTTATGAGTCTTAAGAATAATCCATATATTTGGGCCTCAGAGATAAGAATCCCCAAGATTTGAAAACCCTAGTCAAATGGAAAAGAACATTTCATGGTCTGACATGACTAAGAGGCTGCCTTTCAAGAGGAATTATTCATTGATACTAATGGAAAAGAAAATTACATCTATTGCTTTCAAATAATATTTTTGTCTGTAAATCCCTGGAAAATGTTTATAGTAGTTTGGTGATAAGAAGAAACTGAACATATTTGACTACACAATTTTAGTGCAAAGGTTTTTGCAAAAATATACATTTTTAATTCTTACAGAGCTGCTTTCATGAAAAATAATGTAGCTTAACTGAGTACCCAATGATGCACATAACAATTGGGTGTTTTAAATTATTTTTACTAAGTTCTAGTTTTTTCCCAACATAAGCTTCTCTGATTGCCAGTTAACTATTTCAGCAATAGCTCTGCCTGATGGCCCTTGATAAGCCTATCAACACATACTTCTAGGTTTAATGCCTTTAAATTAGCACTACTTCATTGAAGCTAATAAAATAAAAGTGTGTTACATCATCTGCCCTTCCAATGCTGTTTTTCTCCAAAAACACTTTAATGGCCATTCGTATCTCTAGTATACACAAGTTTAAAAGAAATAAGAAAATGAGATTCATAAAGACTCAAGATACTACAATGATCAAACAGGTTTTCTACCAGAGGTGTTAAGAATAAGAAGGAAAACTGAAAAGCTTCATCTTCTCATCCTGATTTAGCTATGCCAAACAGGTAGGATTTGAAAAAAATGCTTAACTCTTAACTCATGCTTCACAAAGTCTGTGAAAGATGTGTAATTCAAAATAAATTGCTTTGTTTTCAGACAGCAATGATTTCTAGGTGATCTCTTGACAATTTGTGAATAATATTTTAGCAATTCATATCCTCAAGTTATGTTGTATCTGTGTTGTAGTTAAAGCCCATTTACTGTATTTTTTTCCATATACAGGATTTCATACTTCATACAAGCTTCAGAGAACCTGCCTAACTTAGACTTTCTTTTTTTCCCCAAAAAGCAAATGGTACCACAAGAGAGGAATATTGTTAATGCTTGATAGTGTGATTATTGCTGTGCTTCCAGCTGCATTCAACAGACAGCATCTGGCCAAACAAGCTGAAAGCAGAGAGCAATGATGGCAGTGAGAGCTGGTGAGAACAGTGACACCCATGAGAGAGAGAGTGAACCCAGAAATCTCCACAGTGCACCCACAAAGCAGTGATTTTGCAGATGAGTGGATGGCATGCCGAGGAAACTGATAATGTGAAACAGCCTTGTAAAATCACTGTCATAGCTTGTGCTGCTGCTCGTGCTGACAGCTACAGCCAGAATCAAGACAGTTTTCAAAGCTCTGATCACACACCTTTATGCTCAGTATCTCTATTTTCTTTGCTGAAAGATGAGTGCTTCAAATCCTCTTAATTATGAAGAAAATGCAAAATGAACACAGTGAAAACAGAGGTATGATTTAGTTTTCCAGAATTCTGAAGGCAGTACAAAGTATTATTGCTTCAGCCAAGTTCCTTTCACCTAGAACTGTCACTCCCAAATTAAAAATATTTCAAATGTTTATATAATTTTTTTTAATGGTAAAAACACCTAGAGGAGACACTTCTTTTTTCTGAAGTATGCTATAAACATGCCATTCTTTCTTGTTTCGCAAACACCCAGGAATTCAAATTATTTTCTACCCTTAATTTACTTCATTGTGGAACCAGACAGTTAGGCATTTTAGTCTTCTAACTCTGTCTGGAGCTGCATCTAATCCTTCAATGAAGAAATAATTGGATCACAGTGCTCACAGCATACCCAGCAGAAGCACTGCTATAAATGAATATATTTAATTGGAAACAGTGCAACTATACCACTTGATAATCAGTGAAGAATTTCAAAGCTGGCTGTAGGCTTGACTCTAAAAGGCAGCACAGTCAAGAAGGTGGAGCACGTCAGGTTGCCTGGAGTAAGAACTATCCTCAAAATTAAATCACTTTGAAATGATTAAGATGTTTGGTCTGAATAAAATATTTCTTTTATGAATCTCAGTCTGTTTATAAAGAGAGTTGTGGTTAATGCTTGAACGATGGGTCAGAGCTGGCATTGCTGAAAAAAATCCCTCAGCTGCCTGGACTATTTTCTCTTTCTCTTCTATGTCATATTCTGTCTTTTAAGGCCAAGTGCAGTTTTATTTAGGAGCCACACTACCAGAGCACTGCCCAGCCTTCTTTCTCCTACATTGTATTCTCGTCCTACTCAGCCTACAGCACATTCTCAGAATTCTCTACACTTTCCAAATTTTGTTTTGAACTGCCAAGTAAGCTGAAGTTAAATCCCTTTGCTTCTTTATGCTGAACATCTCTCCAGTGGTGTTCACCATCTTTCCTCCTGAGTGCCAGAACTATAAACTAAATTGCAAACTTCTTTCCCATGATTTTTTGGTGAATATTTTTGGTGCTAACCAAAGCAAAAACACTACACTACATTGGACAGCTAAAATATCAACAACCTTGACTGTTCTTTACAATTTCCTTTATACAAATAAGACAATGCTTCCACAGAAATTGCACAACTAGTTTATTGGCTTCATTAAGGGATCACAGTACATAGGATGTGTTATGAACAGGTAATGCCAAGAGCCATATATATAGTTACAGTTTTAACAAGTATTCAGTGAGGTTACTTATTTTCTTGCCTATTTCTACACTGAGGTTTCTTACAGAGAAAAAGTATTAATTATAGGGTGCAATGTTTTTGTTGTTCACTAGCACTATTCATATAATTTAAAATGTTTATTCAAACAAAATTAGTCTCTTCAGATTAACCCATTTCTAGAAATCAATTGAAAAAATTTATTTCTACAACTATTTTTATATGCAGACACAATATGTAGGTAGGTGACATGCAGACTAAAACCCAGACTGCTGCCTTCCCCTGCTCTGCCCTGTCAGAAATTTGTAGCCTGCAGTTTGGTGCATTGTACTCCACAGGATCTTTTTGCCAGGGAAAGTTCAGGCTGGACATTAGGGGGACTTTTTTAATTCAGAGGTTTGTTAAACATTAGAATGGAGTACTCAGGGAGATGATGGAGTCCCTGTCCCTGGAGGGGTTCAAGGAATGACTGAACATAGCACTTAGTGCCATAACTCTAGGTATGAGAAGATGGTGATCAGTCACAAATTACTCTTGAGGCCCTTTCCAGCCTAAAGGATTCTGTGATTCTGCAATATCAAGAACATCTGTTCTTTGGGTTCACATGCATCTCCTTGCATAGCTTTATTCACCAAGGTCAGGGAAGCTGCTAGTCCAGCTAGTTTAGTTAGAAATGAGTTATGGGTAACCAAGTTGATAAAATTGCCATCTTCAGTACTTAATGCTTAGTTGTGCTGGAAAATGCCCATTTAGTCAGACTCAAATCTTCCTTACCCTGCTTACCAGGGCTGCCACAAAATTGCACATTCATTTCTTCAGGCCTAAGTCATCCCAAATCCATACAATTAAGAGAAAGAGGTAATACTTTACCTCTCCCCTTTCCATATTTGTGAACTGAGTAAATACCCAAAGACAAGTGCCATGCAATGGTGAAAGTTCATCTGTCAGATGGTTCAAGTTAACATCCAAAGGCTTGGCACTTTCTGGTTTGCAGATGTCCCATTCACCTGCTGACTCGATGACAGTCCCTTGAATTATCCTGAGCAAATGCTGGATGAATGATGGTGATCTTTCCATGCCCTGTGCAGCTCTTTGAGGGACTGGTATTCCCTTTTGGGTTTTTTTTCCACCTCCCCTTTGGCACTGCTTGTTTCTTAGTGCTTTCTGCCTGGCCCATTTTCTTTTTGAGATCCAACTGCACATGAATGCTTTCCTTCAAGCTCATGAAAAGGAATCTTGCTTCCTTTCCCCAACCATTCCATATAAACTCTGGTGCACATTCTGCTTGGGAACATGGAAGGGTTCTTTTAGATTTTTGGGGAGGAGGTTGTGGGTGGCACAGAAAATAGAGTATAGCCAAAACTGTTAGCTAGTGACTTACATGTGCTGAAAAATACTAAAAATACTCTCAGAGAAGCATTAGTGTGATGAGGAAAAAGAGGGACTAGTATTTCTGAGATATATGCCTAGCCCTTTGTGTCACCTGAAGCAATTTTTCAGCCTCTCTACCTCATTTTATACCTAAACTATTACCTATTCCATTGATTATCACAGGTTTTAATTAACTCTATTTGTAAACAACTAGGGAGAAAAGTTGTAAAATGCATTGAGAAAATTAAAGAACCATTAAGAAAGCTTATCTGAAAACTTTTGGCTAAGGGCTTTCAGCCCTGCCTCTTTTTCAAGATGCTGCCTGCAAGAAGAGAAGTGATTCCTCAGTGAAAGGTGATGTTTGTACAATGGGTGTATTCTCAGAGGTCTTACTTTGGGTGCAACATTATAACAGGATTTTCTAATGCACTGCCCCATGCATTGGAGTGAAAATTTGGGCATTGGAATCTGATGAAAGAAGACACCTCCAAGGCTGCAGTTTGAAATATATATGCACCCATAAACTCCTCTTGGATGCTTCCATTTTTCAGTCCCTCCTGTGTCAGAGGGGCAGAAAGCAGCTGGCTCTCAGCTCTGCCCCCCACCTCCTCCAATGCAGGCAGGGGAAGCTGCTGCCTTGTCCCAGATCCTACATAGACCCCAAAATCCCCCTTAGTCTGTCTGGGAGAAAGCTGCTTGCCCTTATACACCATGTGGAGAGAGGAAGCCATCAGAAATCCACCATGGTTGGAAGGATGTGGGGCCATAGCTGGTTTTTAATTAGCTGTGTCATATTCTCAGGCAATAGATGCTTTTTCAGTAGCAAAAGAGTACCTGGAAAGCACCAAAGATTAAGCTTATGTTCAAGGAGATAGATCTTAATCATTATTTATCTTTCCACACTAAAAGTATGTCCATGTGGTCTGTGTTTGTCATTACTCTCTTGTTGTCAGGGGTAAGTGACTGAACTTTATACAGGATTAAAAAGCATTTCTCTGTAGGGAAAAATCCCCATATATAAAAACACATCCAGAATTTTCCAAATGCAAGAAAATGCTAAAGAGCTGAAAAAAATATGCTTTTCTGCTTGGAATGGCTTATTCCATAGCTGGGATGTGACATTTTAGAAAAACCATCTACAGTCACATTTAAGAACATCAAGAATGACAAATGATGGTAAATATTAAATTCTCACCTCTCTTTCAGGGGATCCTAAGACAGAATGCACAAGGTAGGGCTCACCAGCAGGTACTGTGCAAACTGGTCAGGCTGAGCAAATTATGCCATAGGTAATCATTGTTCTGGTGAAGAACCAATGCCATTAATTTTTTAAAAGGAAGCAAGTGCCTTAGGATTTTAATTAAACCCAAGTCTTTAGGGAAGATAATTTAAAAAAAAATAAATTACACCTTCAATGACCCCATGAGATGTATCAGATGTTCCTACAATCCAGGCAAACTGTAAATAAAAATGGTGAAATCAGTGAAAGGTGAAATGGTGAAAGGACTGCTCATAACATAAGTTGTGTTAGGCCACTGTCAATGGTCCACAGAACCACTGCCTGCTTTTTAACTTAAAATTGAGACAGACAGCTGTTCATAGAACACTCAGGGTCCTGAAAGGGGTTCAACATGTGGTGATGCTTTATTTTTTGGACAATTGCTGTTTGATGCTCTGGGAGCTCTCTTTCCCTGCCAGTGGCCATCCTGGGGCAGTTTTATGGTATTAAACTGTGCTCTCCCTGACAGAAAGTCCTCCCTGAAGCTTGCTGACTCACACCTGACTGATCACCATCCCTGCTCCCAGTGAAATCATCTCAAATTAGCTGCTGGAAGCTCCCTGGGGTCCAGGAGCCCCACTTCCCCCATCAGCAGCCTGGGGAAGGTGGGCAGTGACCCTATGGACCAAGAATCAGCTCCAGCTAGCACTGCTGCACAGAGGGTGAATAGGCACACTGGCACCTGAGGCAGGAGGCTGTCACCTCCTGCCAGCACCTGGACAGCCCCTGGGCAGCACACTGCCTGCCTGGGCACAGTCAGAGCTGGAAAATTCCTCCCTGTCTCCCCTATAGCCATGTCCAGGAGACACTGATGGAGATCTGCAAGAGACCTTCATGCCAAATGGAAGGCAGCTTTTTCTTCAACTCTGGGACTGTGTGAGGGTTGTGACTGATGAATAAGGCAGAGGTGAAGTCAGAAACTAAAAGCCTGGAGATGTATACAGCTTGGCCTCTCCCCACAGTGCAGTACCCAGTACAGTCCTGATTTGGCTTGTTATGGGGCATTTTCATTCCTTTGCTGCTCTTCTTCCCCACCTTCCCTGTTTTTCTTCCTCTCTCCCATGTTCCTTTGAGGTTTCCAGTGATCTAGAGACTGAGGCCCCTGCCTGGCACTACAGCACAGGAATTCTAAGCTCATTGATTTCTCATGAGCTGGGAAATGCTTGTAAAGTAGAGTGACCTGATCTCACCCCAGGTGTGTTCCTGCCTGGGCCCTTGGTAGGGATCTGCAGCTTTGTAGGGTTTGATCACCACTGTCTCGTGTATCACATTCATTTTCAAAATGCTGTGTGCTCATTATTATGTTTTTCTTGTACATCCAAAACAACACACGTATAGAAATTACGTAGCATATTTGTGGGTGAACTTAATAAGCTTTCACTTATATGTTTAGTATTTCAGGCTTTGTTGAACTACTGAATGTTTCAGATTGCCCAAAAAGTACAGTCCTTGATGATTGACATCTCTTTGTATGGATTGCAGAGTCAGATGCCCTTTTGGTATCTACTGTCTCAAGGAAGCAGCTCAGTCACAGGTCAAGAGACATCAATAAGATCACCTTTCATCAATATTTGGATACTCAGTTAAGGACAGAATACAAAGGGCCTTGTTTTTCTGTGTTCTATATTTCCAAAAGAGTACATACACCCTCAAGGATGTTCAAGGTTTGCCATTCCAAAGTGAAGGTACCTAATGCCTTAGAAATTGAAAACTTTTGGAATTTTCAGCTCCTTGGTAATTTTTTCAATCTGGGTAAGGAAGTCAATTGCGGTAGTGAAACATCTGCTAATCCTAAGTAACTGTTCTCTGGCTGCTGATTTCAAACACAAACAAACAAATTATTTGTAATCTGTCTCACCTCCCTCTGCCTTTTGGAGTACATATGCACAGAGATTAACTTTGTTAAACAGTTCAGGCAGGAAACTGACTTTCTGCAAGTGCCAAATTCAGACTCCAAAACTGTTTGTTAAAGAAGGGACTTGGCTTCCCCATCACTTTTCCACTGATGAGCCAGTTCTCTGGAGTTAATGACAGCTTGCAGCTTTACACCAAATACCATCTTCTTGTGATTTAACCCCAGCCAGCAATTAGGCACCACACAGCTGCTTGCTCACTCCCTACCCCAGTGGGATGGGGCAAGAGAATGGGAAGGGGAAAAATGAGAAAAAATGAGAAAAAATGAGAAAGCTTCCCACTTGCACTTTTCCAGACCATTTGCTGATGGGATGGGAGAGAGGAGCAGAAAAGTGTTTGGCTCTGTGTGAGCACTACTCAGCAGCAAGGAAAACATCACTGTATGACCAACATTGTTTCCAGCACAAATGCAAACACAGCCCTGTACCAGCTACTATGAAGAGAAACATCCCCACTCCATCACACACCTGCACAAGGTGCAGCCACACAGGGGCCACTTTTCTGCAGCTCTGGCTGTTTGTGTCCTTAGGGTGGCAGCAGGTTTCAAAAAACGTAGGTTTTGGTTGAGTTTTTTATTTGGTTTGGTTTGGTTTATTTTCTGGGGAAGGGAGAGGGCACTGGAGAAGCAGTCTTAAAATTTGAGAAAATCAGAGATAGTTAATTCTTCAGAGTTCTTTCTTTAATCTTCCATTTTCTGCTCAGCATAATCATTCACAGGCAGATTACTCATTATTAAGACCTTATTTCAGATCAAACCCTGTATGTCAGTAGATTAGGACATTGAGGAAGATTAGCTTCTCACTGTAGGTAGTGGGAGTAAGTTCTTTATCTTATCATTAGCATGGACTTTCATGGGTTTTGATTATAATTATTAATTCTACCAGCAGACTTCCAAGCAGGGATTAAAATGCAGATAGATGTCATTTAAGTTGCATAATCAAGCTGAAAGTGAGGGTTTTGTGGCAGGCAAATCCTCTTTTTTACAACACTCAATTTAATTTTTTAACTTTCTGAAGTAATTTTGTTGTTTAAAATGGGTTTGTGCACTTTTGTGTACTTGTAATAGAGTTTTATTAAATATTTTTCTCCTCAAAGAGACATATTCTTAGTATTCAGGTGAAATTTTCTTCTGATTTGTATAAACGACATGTAAGATTCTTAAGCAATGTTTCTGCACATCCCTGCATTGTCCTAAGTGGAAGCCAAGCATATAGATGAAGAATTACTGAATTAATTACAATGAAATAAATCCCTCCTTCTCTATTTCTTTCCTTTTCTCCTCTTCTATTGCCACTTTTTGATTTTTCTGATTTTTTTTTTTTTTTTTTAGTTTTTTTCTCTCTGTGAATGTGGATAAATGGCTTAGCTCTAAATACATAAGAATCTGATAAATTGTCCTAGAATCAAGGTGAACATTCTTAGAACATCAGAAATTTTAAGCTTTCCATATTTCTGCATATTGTGAATAAAGCAGCAAATAAAGAGTAGACAGTATTTCATCAGCAAAAGCCTTTGAGTTAGGATTTTAGAGCAAAACCTCATCAGGGCAGGCATCTGCTTCATTTGCTGAAGTGTTTGGGTGCATAAAGAATGCCAATAATTTATGCAATTGAAATGCTCATAGAAATCTGAATGACAAATTTTTCATTTGTGATATGCAAAATGCAGGAAGGTGAGAGGAAAATAGTACCCTGTGAAGAATAGGTAGCCACAGCCCATACAAACAGCTGCAGTGAAGGTGGTTTCTTGGCTGTTTTAAATTTTATAATTATCACATCATTGATATGATGCATCATTTATGACACAGGCAGTGATTACATACCTACCTGTTGATTTCTTTCCTATCACATTTAATTTTTTTTTTGCTTGTGTCTTCCATTTCAGCTTAAATAGCATGCTCTCTGGGGAGGCTTTGGCTTTTTGTCACATTTTTGTGTAGCATCTATTTTATCTACTTTATCTTTTGGGTAGCTTGGCCATTAACTATGAAGATATGCATTTAAGTTGCATGTGAGAGGAGGAGTGTCTGGTCCTCTGGTTATGTAACAGCTTCAAAATGTTAGAAGGCTGAGGAATGGCAGTCTTGTAATGTTGCTTTAAAAAAAGTTGAAATTCAGTGGAAGCATTTTAATATGCTAATTTGGATGAATGCTAAAAAATATATGCAAATAGTTCATCTACTGTCACACAGAAAGTTAATAGTACACAGAGGGCCTAGTCCTCCCAGACACTGATCTCTAACAGAAAATAGGATCTAGATAATCTTGGGGTTCCTCTGGATTTTTGCTCATTTGTCTAGCTTTTCAGTGTTTAATGAAGATAATAGCTCCTTTCTGACACTTCTTACATATTTAAACACACAGCTCTGCCCACACTCCATCCATCTCCTTGCTCCCTGGTTCCTGAAAGCATTTCTTGCTGTTTTCCTGCTACACAAGAACACAGCCTTGGGCAAGCAGCACGAGCAGGGCTCACAGAGCTGTCAGGGGAGGATCTGACATGTTATTCTCCCCTCATCTGAGAACATGCTGCTGGGTGTGTGCACATAGACAGCACGAGGCTTGTACCAGAAGAAAAACAGCCAACAGTTGAAGATTAAGAGTAGTTGAAAAGTTCATTTTCATCAAGATGTGTCCCTAACGAGCATAAAAATGTTCATTTTGAGTCAGCAGATGCACAAAAAATCTAAATAAATTTCCCATGGCTGGTATGGTATAGGGGAATAGAGCCCACATGTATACTTCTCTCCACAAAAGTACAGCTATTAAAACTTATATTATGCTTTAATGCATTCCTATTTGAAGCATGTTGTAACTAAACAAAAAGTGCACCAGGGATTAAACTACATGGAAAGCAAAATATTCACATTGCTCATTGTCATCATTTAGTTTAGAGTGAACTGAAAACTGGTGCAGATTTTTCTCTGTCTGTTTTCATCAGCAAAGAAATTTGAGCTTTTTCTTCTGTGACAAGGCAGCAGCAAATCAATTCTGATCAGTAGATTTACCTGCTTGTTCAGTAGGGTGCCGTAAAGCCTCATGATTTAAGAGCCCTAGCTGCTGCTGCTGTGCATCTGTGAGAAACCCAGCTGTATCTCCAAGGTCTGTTAATGCTGAAGAATTTTCTGTGCTGCTCACTCATCCCAAGGTTTAGGTCATATATCATCCCTCTGTTAATGATATGATTTTATGGTGCCAAACCAAGAAGAATTATAACTTTCTGGCCCTCACTGGGACCAAATTCTGCTGCCATTTAGAAACTCAGAGCGATTTTTTGGAAGTTTTCCATAATTATCCACAGAAGCATTACTTTTTCGAAGGGAACTTAGAAACCAAATGAAGACTTTGGGAATTTAGATGTTCTATTCATGTGTTATTCAACCTCAGCTCTGCAGCATGTTCTGAAAACACAGATATGCATGGGAGATCTTAGCCCACCCTCACACCTCGTGTGTTGTCTCAGAAGAATTGCAGTCTGTGTAGCTGGCAGGACTCTTTGATCTCACAGTGCCGAAGAAAACTGCTTGATGCACTTGGGGAAGGTAGAATTGGATGCCACACGAGGGCAGTAATGGAAAGAAAGAATGAGGAAAGTCACAAAGATGTTATCCTTACTAGAGGTGAGGGGACTGTAGCAAGGCAGAATAACATGGGAACACAGGGAGAAGAGGATGCTGAGAAAACTGTGAGAAGAAGTTTGAGCCTAATAGGAGGAGGAAAAGAGCAGAGAAAGTATTCAGGAGCTATGTGATATTTGACTGAGGAGGCTCTAGAGATTTTCAACAGAGACAAGGTGTAAAGCAAGACCAGAAGAGGAGAAGGATGTGGCTGCCATTACGATAATACACCTGCAGTAACCTTAATTCTAAAAAGCTAGTTTTTAACTGTTTCCTTGATGGAATTCTACAAGAGCCTTACCACTCTATGTGAGTTGTTAAAATGCTTCCCCAGAGCTGGAATGTGCCCTTGAGATATTTTCAGAGCTTTCAACCTGTTTACCAAACAGTTTCCACTTGGAACTTAGAAGATAATTAACATTCAAGTTATTGCATCTGTGTTTTCTCTGTGCCCTTTCTATATGCAGTGAGTAAACTATTGCAGAGAGGGAGGCTTGGCTTAAAGTACAGACTCAAACTGAACATATACAGGATGAGCAAAAACATACACTTACTTAACTATATTCACTTGATAATCTTATTTACACCCAGAGAGTCCTCAGTCTAAGGAAATAGTTACAGAATGAACTCTTAAAGAGAAGAATAATGACAAATTATGTTCCTGGTCTCTTTGTTAATGGGAGTATGCAGAGGGAAGAGGTAAGTAGCTAGCTTAAAATAGCTTTTACCAGTTGTCACAATTTAACTCCAGTCAGCAACCAAGTACCACACAGTTGGTCCCTCCCTCAACAGTAGGACTGGGGAGAGAATGAAAACAGTAAAAACAGAAAACTCACAAATTGAGAAAAAAGCAGTTCAATAGGTAAAGTGAAAGCCATGCACCACAAAGCAAACCAAGGCATTATTTCACATCCTGTGGGGCCAGGTGTTCAGCCATTCCCAGGAAAGAAGGGCTTGGGAAGTGATTTGGGAAGACAAACGCCATCACTCCAAATGTCCTCTCTTCTTCCTTCCTTCCTTCCTCCCCCACTTTATACACTGAGCATGACACCATGTGGTGTGGAATATCCCTTTGGTCACTCGGGGTCACCTGTCCCAGCTGTGTCTCCTCCCATGCACCCCCAACTCCCTCACCACTGTGGCTGTACAAGAAGCAGAAAAGACCTTGGCTGTGTGAGAGCCCTGCTCAGCAATAACAAAAACATCTCTGTATTGTCAACCCTGTGTTCAGCACAAATCCAAAATATAACCCTATACCAGCCACTGTTAGGAAAAATTAACACTATGTCAGGCTAACCCTGAACATTCCACCTTCTATTCAGTACCATTTGCATCCTGCCCAGGTCCCATTCTATTCAAAACCATCTTATTAATCACATCCTTCCTTCCCATCCTTTGATATGACACATAGACATTGTTGCCTTAAGGACCACCTCTACAAAACGTCCATGAAATGTCCACAGATGTCCTCAAAATGATCACTGAGTTAATTCAGTCCAGGACTTCTTTGCTCCATCTGTTATGGGTTCATCTGGACTGGAGAGGTGGTGTGTGTGAGGAGTTCCAAACTCCATCCCTGGCTCTTTCTGGTTTAACATTGCAGTGAACTGCTCCCCTTGTCTCCAGCCTGGCTGCACAAGGTGTTCCTGCAGGAATGCACCATTGGTACAGCCCAGCTCAGATTCCTCCACGGCTGCAGGAACACAGCTACTTCACCAGGGTCTGCACCACAGGAACTGCTCCAGAGGGAGTCCCCTGGAGTCACAAGTCTGCCACGATTTGAATTCTGTGTTGCAGGAATTGCCATAACAGGCAGCACTTCTCTGTTTGGTTGTGTGAGTTCTGAGCCCTATCTCTGAGCAGATTTTGATTATCAAGAAGACTGACCAAAAGGGGAAAAAAACCCAAAAAATGAAAAAGAAGACAACTGTTTTACTTTAACACAATGAGAAAAAGAGTGTTTGGAGACAAGGCACCTATGTTGACAGCAGATGAATGAGTACATAGGCAGTATGAAATAGATCTCAATTTTCTTTCTCTTGGGGGTTATAATCCTGCAATCTTGACAGCCAAGGCCAAGAGATCTGTCTGTGAGAATCAGCGTTCTAGCAGATGGGAACCTCAGTGTTACTTGTTGTTGGAAAAATGGATGAGAATGTCAAGAAGATGAAAGAAATCTTAACCTGAAGAGACAAGGCATAAAACAAACAGAAGCCTAAAATGAAAACAAAAGGAAAGAAATTAATTTAAAGACAAATAACAAATGGTTGAGTTGAGTCCAGATGTAGGTGTGTGTCACAGTCAGTTACCACAGTTTCTGAGGTTTTAGGGCTATATTATCATATATCATACAGAAAATATTCCATTGGGGAAGGGATCTTGTAGAGATCCATGGAGTCCTGAAGGTGCATTGGAAAGAGCTGCTCACTGGCTTCAGAATGAGGGAAATTAAGTACAATAAAGTACATAGCATGGTACTTTCAAGTCACAGAGTAAGAAAGTGTGTATTTGAGGCAAGATGTTGTGGATTAATTTTTACTTAGGTGCAATAACTGCAGGAATGTCTTCATGGGAGAAAAAGCCTGTAAGAACTGCTAAACATAAAAACAGGTAGAGGGAGAGTTCTAGGTGGAAATTGTTTAAATGTTTCAGAGTGCTCTGGAGAAGTATTTGCATGTCCTTGTTTTAAATCCTTTCCAGGCATTTGCTGAAGGTTTTTTTTTATTTTATTTTATTTTATTTTTTTTGAGTCTTCCATATATTAGATTATATCTAACATTGGATATGGGCATATTCTGTTCTAATGACATGGAACCTTCTATTCTCATTGTGAAAAGGTAAATATGTATATACACATTCACTTTTGAGGCATTTTTATCTTGTTCAGGAAGTCAGTATGTGAGGTATTCCTTAATCACAAAAGCTACTGTAGAGTAAAGAATTCGTCATTAAACAAAATTATTTGATTTTTAAAAGATTTTTAATGGGGTTGATTTTCAAGATTGTCAACAGTGTCTAAAGAATGTGTTGTGTAAACATTTACAAGTCATGTAGGAAATTAGGATATGGAAAACTGAAGGGAAAAGCTCCTAAACTCAAAACAGAACTTCAGCAAAAGCTGAATTATTATACACCAACAGGGGTGCTGGGGGAAAAAAATGATGTTGCACTTTTGCCCTTATCACTCTTCTTGAAGACTTTGAAGCTGCCCATGAAAGAATAGTATTCAAAATAGTAGCAATTACATTAATTACATTACTAAAAGATCAAGGTCACAACAACAGCCATTACCTGCAATTTTCCATTCCTCCAATTATATTATTATGAAAATGAACACTTGCTAACTACAATAAAGCTTTCAGGGGCACTAAAGTGAATTTTTTTTCATTTCAGCATGCTTGCTAATTGTGTCAGGACTTCAGTGTAATGTGATTACTATTGCTTTGGTCTCATCAGAATGAGAGTAGATAGATAATGCCTGCTTCTTCTAGGCTTCATCTACACATAACTTTTAACCCAGTACAACTACTGAGATTAGGAACACTATATTTCACTGAAATATAAAACACTTGGGATTGAACTATATGAGCATGGGTATGTTAATACCAGTTCAATAGGATTCAAAATAAGCAGTTATACAGTTTTGTGACCCAGTATAACTAGATGCAGAAAAATGCCATGTTTCTGGTCCAGCTATGTTGGTGGAAGAAATTACCACATCTTGCTGTTAGTTACATGGATCTGCCAGCAAAATATTTTTCATGAGCTTTCCCTAAATTGCTTCAGGGAGAACTGGCCAGTGCCAGGGAGAGAATTTAAAGTGACCTGGCAGTTTTTGCCTTCAGTGACTCAGGACAGCTGCTTGCCTGGTTTGAGTGATAGCTTCAGCACAGGGACACTCACTGTTGAAAGCAGTTGTTTCTTTCATTGGCAAGAATGAATTTGTTGTGCATGTCTACAGCCTTTTAGCTGTGTTGCATTCTAGTAGAGATAAGCCTTTACCCACACTGAATTTATGCTAATAAATGCACAATTTCAGATGAATCTCCCCCTACAGACAGCCACGGCCCAGAACATTTTCCAGCCTCATCTTGTAATAAAATATGGGGTTTGCTTCTGCTGCTATGATAATGTAGAAATAGACTAATCCACAGTTTTACTCTTCTAATAGTTAGAAAGCTTCTCACTGCCAGCTTGTATTTAGTCATAGTCTGTTAATAGCTCCATGCTCCATGGTCTGTTTACATCCTTTAGCTTAAACAGCTCTCTTCCCACATTGGCATCCATGTCCCAGAGTTATCTGTATAAAGCTTTATTATCCTCTCAGTCATTCTTTTTGACCTAAGCCCACTTGTAAGTCTGACTGTCTCCAGCCATCTCTTGCTCCTCATATTCCTGCCTGAATTGCTTTGGGCTTAACTTGTCACTCTTGAACATCTGTATCCAAAACTGCCTGTAATAAGCAAGATTTTTCTGAGTGCCTTTACTGCATATAACTTTGGTGTTTCATCTGGACACGTTTGTCCCAAAACACTCTTGATAGCTTCTGCCTTTATTACAGCTGAATCATTGTAGTGTCTCATTGTCACCTAATCATCTATGGATAACTTGTTTCTAGCATATAGCAGTTTTTTTTTTCCTCCTGAATGCATGACTTTGTACTCTGTCCTTTTATCTTCTACTTTGGTCCCACAGGACTTTCAGTTCTTCTTCTGTGATATTCCAATTTTACTCTGTATTGACATTTTCTCCCAACCACTGTTGGAAGTGAATTTCATTAGCACATTTCTCGTGTCAAAACAATTAATGATTTTTTTTTTTTTTAATGCTGCTAGGACTTATACCTGTCTCTTCTCTTCAGCATGATCACTTCTTATTTCTTCATTCACCAGTTCTTATAATTCTAGGGGAAGTAAATCCTTTAACCTTCATAGTTTAACTAGTGTGGTCTAATAAGAATAGGTCTCTCATATGGTGCATCTTAAAAGAAAATGTATTTATATTTACACAGAGAGATTGTATTAGGTGAGACAACAACAAAACAATGAGAGAAACTAGTTGACCTGAAAGGTAGTGGAAGAGGAGTTCTTGGAGCTGCCATTGGGTGAAGAATGTCAAAACGTAGTGAAGGGCTGCTGCTCTTGTGAGCCTCTAAGGCTAAAATTACTGAACAAGATTATAAATCAGTCAATGGTGCCAATGGGAATAGAAGGAAGATGGAGGGGGTTGGTTGGAGGTAGGGCAACAGGAGAAAGGGAACATGAGGAAAATCCAGTGATGTGATCACCTCTCAGCTGAGCAGCGCTGCAGCCAAGCAGCAGGGCTCTGGCAGGACAGCAAACTGATGGAGGGATGATGCAGAGTGCTAGACTTGGTTCTGCAGTCAGACATGTCCTTGTAATAGGCATCCCCTGTTAAAAGGGCCAGTAATGGCATAACTTTAATTGTTCTGTGCTTCTGGTTTTTGTTTGACTTTTTTCCTGAAAAAGATACCGACCTTTGGAGGACATTGAACGTTTATGGGCTTGGTTCCCACACCCTGACTAGGGGATAGGACTGTGTTCCTATCCTCTTGGGGTCTGCAGTTAGCTACTGTTATAGAGCTCCTCATATTGTAGCACTCCCTTTTAGGATGTTCTTGTGTGAGAAAATGTGTATCTGTATTCCTTTTGGGCTTTTATAGAGCCGAATCTACAACTATCTAATGCCTTTCCATTCCTATTTTGTCTGTTAATGAGTCACTGCAAACTTCAATGTACTGCCAACTTGAAAATATTTATCTGGGATTTATATATTTTATAAATTATACATTTATGGAAGCAGTTTTGGATATTTTATTCCCTTTTTCATTTTTTTTTCTTCAATTATCATGAGCTAAATTCTAGTTATTAGTGGTAATTCCACTGACCAGAAAACACAAGCAGTGATTTACATGAAGTTACCACTGTGAACAATATATCACCATCAGGAGCTGGTGTAACAGGATAATTCAGTTGTGATGTTTTATAGTTTAAACAAAACCTATGATAGTGGGTAACACTAACAATAAAAGTGATGGATACTGTAAGGTAAGACTAAGAAACAGAACTGAATTACATTAGAAAGCACAGTTCATTGAATAACATGTCCTCTGATTATATTGCCATTATACACATAAGCTGGATTTGAGCCCAGATAATTTGTGTGTTATCTTTGATACTTAATGACATCTAAATGTCAAGCTGCAGCTCCTCTGTACTTTATTAGCCAACTGTGTACACTATTTTTTCTCCTAATGAGTTTTTTTATCAGTTCTTTTATTTAATTAGATATTTTCATTTTCATTTTAAAAGGGAAGAGAAAAACTTGGGGAAAGTTGTTTGTGATGTTGCTTTTAACTAATGCGGCAACATGCCATTAGAGAACTGTATAGTTCCTAAGACAGTGAGTTTATATCCATTAGAAGCAGTTTGGAAAATTAGTAATTTACACACATTAACAAGTCTTAACATATCTGTAATTTGTGGAGAGATGGACCATCTATTAGAGATGTGAAATTATTTTCATTATGGCCTAATGTCTTTGACTACTGTAGTTAAAACCTTATCTCTATTGGAGAAAAGTAAAAACCTCTGTTTTACCTCCAATAAGTTTTAAAATCAAGATAATTATCTTGATGCTAGATATACACCTTTATTTTATGCAAAACTAACCCAAGTTAGTGTTAAGAGGTTTTAAAAGTGTGGATTAAAGTTGAAATCTTGTTACCATTCAAAAATGACACAGTGAAACATTCCAAGGGAAAATTATGACTCATGGCAGGACAGGATGATTTCAGCCTCTGTAGAGTGACTAACTTCAGGTTATTGGCTATTTACAATTTGCTCTGTAGAAAGGTTTCCAAAGGCTCCTGACACACAAGTTGGTATTTGTATTAGGACTCAGCAATGATTAGTGACAGCGTGTTTACCTATGGCACTTCTGAAATCTCTTGCTCACTCTCTGTCTGCAGCTGCTAGCTCTTCAAGTCTCTTTGAAGAAGATATGCATACTCACTTTTAGTTTAACCCTGCAGAAACTGGAGATCAGATAGAAACTTGGTTACAGTTTATTTTCCAAAAGGTATGAGTGTAGATGATAGAAACCTGTATTGCAATGATTGATTTCCTACAAATTTCTAGACATTCTGAATCTCCTGGGAGGTAGCTTAGGTGAAATAAATAATAAAGATATTTTTCCAGGAATCATCTAACTGAAGAAAGCTCAGTTTTTATCATGATGGAAAGTGTCTTATGTATATACCAGTTTAGATCTCCCATAAGATTAATTAAAAAATATAAAAAAACGAAACTCTGAAAGATCACATTCGAATTACACTGGAAGAGGATATGACAGCCATGTGGCTTTGTGTCTAGAAAGAAAACCCTGCATTGTAAGAAAATTCCAAGCAGAGTAACATTTTGGTAAGGAATTCTATTATAAATGATAATGCAATAAAAAAATCGCCTTACAATTTTGAAAAATTCCCAATCTTACACACAAAACTGACTGGAAATAGACTTGCAGCAAACACATGGAAAAATGCAGTAACCCTGCAAATTAGCTCTGTGCCAAGTTGCTGCTGTAGAGGCCCTCTACAACCATTTCTGGCTTCATGTTTGGCTTTGTGAGACTGCTGCTGTGTATAAAACGTATCTGAAATCTGCAATGCACTCTGCAGTTATGGAATTGTTAAAGGGAACACACGCTCATTCCTGTCACTGTTACAGCCTGAAACACATCATGCTTTCAATAAGATCTGCTATGAAATAAAATGCAGTCTTCATTTTTACTTCTAGCATGAAGGGTCAATGGCAATGGTGTGCTACACTGAAAGGTGCTGCTGGCTTGTGTCCAAGCTGCTGATTTGTGAGCATTCAGGATTTGGTGGGAAAACGCTGCTCGGATTTTTCTTGTTCTGACATCTGAAGATTCAATGCTTTGAATAGTAATGAAATTGTGTGGAAGGTGCACAGTCACCTTCCTTTTAAAGGCCAGGCTATTTCAAAGGGAGTTGTTGAGCTTGGAGAAGAAAGGCCAGACCTGGTGTGTTATACTAGTCTGTAATCAGAGGGAGATGCAGAAAGATGTCCAAGTCAGGACAAAGATCCTTGACCAGGATGGTGCCACATTGCAGTTCTACACTCCTTTCTTGTTTCTTCTCTGGATGAGATCAACGGATTTGCTACTACACTGAGCACTCCTATGATCTAACACCAAGCTGCATGTCACTAATAGCAAATGCAAAGACATTTACTCCTCCCTAACTGTTTCATTGAGGCAAAAATCAAGCAGTTTTCAAACTTAACAGATGTTGTTCATTGAGGCTGCAAACAAAATACAAGAGTTAAAAAACCCCACTAATCTAAATAATGGGAGAATGGTAGAAAGCATATTCAAAGTCTTCAAAGTTAATGAAATACATTTGTAATTTGCATGTTATAGAAGTGAACCAGTGTAAGTAATCTGGCTCAAGTAACTACAGACACAGCTTGCTGTGTGCTCTAGAGGTAGAAGAACTGCATGCAGGCATTCCTCATGTCCCCTGCCTTTTGATGCCAGCTAGGTGACAGATTGCACACTGGAATCCTCTCTTACACCTTTAAAGGTCATCTGCCCTCAGAACTACTGATGATAAAGTCACATGAGTAAAACTGAGCAAGTGGGGAGGAGCTGGAGAGACATCAGAGTGAATATGGATGAATAACCCTTTTAGGTTGGAAGGTTTTTCTGCAATGTCAAGTCATCATTGTATTCACTTTGCAACACTAATCAACACTAGCTAGACAGGAAATCAAACTGCTTAGTGCTCACGGGGTAAACATGTGGATTTGTATCAAACTGCAGCACTTACTTCCTAGCTAAGCCAGATTGTCCCCCTTGAGCTATTTTCAAAATGCATCAGCAAGAAGGAGGTTATGTAAAAAGGCCTTAAACCATATGTTACCAGGTTGTACCCACTTACATCAAATACTTTAAGACTGTCTGTAGATGTCTGTGCATGGTACACAACACTTGCACTAAATTAATTTTTGCCAAATAGGGCTGAATAACCTCTCACTAACTCCTAATGGCAGAAGGTGATATATAATGTGTGCTGACTTTGTATTTTGCTGATTGAATTAGAAGGGAAAAGAGTGCCTGTATATAAAGCAAACATTTCACTGCTGTGGAAGAGCAAGAGTTTAGTGGATCCATCACAAGTATGTTCAGTGGACTGCATATGGAAACGTGATGAAAACTAATTTCCAAGATTAAATATTTGCCTAAATTACAAAGTCAGTGCTCAGCAGGGCAAGCTAGGACAAGATTGTGAGATTGCTAGGGTCAGACTGTCTGCTATTTATTTCCTCCTGATGGCTAATGCTAAACATTAGCTAAGGAGTGCTGGTTATTGCTTTGTCTGTAATTGCTAATGATAAATTTCAAATGGGGCCAATAACTGGATATATGCTATTCATATTGCTTGTAAATATTCTAAGGTCTTCAACCAATTTGTGTTTACCTTTTAACCCTGATCTGTTTTCTGCCCCATTTTTTCTGCTCTGCGATATTGAAATTTCAGCAATGTTCTAAGCTATTTTTCTGAAGTTTTACAGGTGAGTTTTAAAAATATGTTATTTGGGTTTGAAGGTTTTTTTTTTTTATCTATTTAAAGAAACCCTGTGTTAGATAAAATAATCTCAAATTATGTGTTAGACAAAACATCTCAAATTACTTGTTAGACAAAACATCTCAAATTATGTGTATAGGTTGGGCAGCCATAACACAAAGTCAATCAATTCCCAAGATAGTGTCTTTTGTTTTGATGTGTTTGCCTAGTTGCAAGTAGGTGAAGACAGAGCATTTTTGGGGTGTTTTGTTTTTATTTTTCTCTCTCCATCTTTTTCATTTTATACTGCTATTTTCCAAGTAAACCATATTTCTTTTCCAGATGTACATCAAAACTTGCAGGATATTGTAAGCCCAGAAATGTGTGGACTGCTTTGCTTTTATTTGAAGCAAAGCTGTGGAATTTGATTTGAAGTTTGTGATTGCATTAGTGTGTTGAAACAGAGTGTGTTTTACAGCTTGTACATTATGCAGTAGTACCTAGAAGGTCAATAAATGTCTGATTAACCACTCTGAGTAGAACACCTTTGGCCCTTCATTTCAGACAGATATGTGTTCTTTTCCTGATTAATTAAAAAGTAGCATCTTTGACCAATAAGCTAATTAGGTAATGACACCATTAAAGTGTGGACACTGCATTATTCATCATAAAAATAATTGAATTAAATTAAATGGGAGAAAAGTGAAATCATAGATTGAATTAATGGGAGAAGACAACTGGGCTGTTATTCTAGATCCTGATTTTGAGCATACCCTGCCTCCACAGATTGTTCCCTGTGGGCTTCAGAATGGCTATTGATGAGGAGGAACAAAACAGGCAATACGAAGCTGGGTATGTTGCATAAAATTAGTTAGAGGGAGAGCTGATACCCCTGAGATCCATTTGTGTGGTCTGCATTGGACTTGAAACTACTTCTAGAAGTTGCTGAATGAAGAGATTACTACTCAGCACGGAGGTATTTCTGCACCTCTAAAAAAAATACCTCCTCTGTTGTTAAAAAGTAAAAAAATTACAATAGAAGATACACTACTTTTCAAAAAACTACAAGGAGTTATAAGGGAAGTAAGGATAGACATGTAAAAACGAATGTGCTTGAAGTTAGGTTTGACTTTAGTTTTAGGTTTTCTGATTTATTCAAACAGAGGCTATTTGTATGATTTTTTTCCCAGAAGGTTTTCAAGGGAAATAATTAATTTTCAGAGGGGAACAGTGTTAGCATTTTCACTGGAAATGGTAGCTGCTGAGCATTATGCAAGTAAAATACACTGTGCTGCTCAGGGCCATTAACTGCATTGTAGTTCTGCTGTGGGAAGGGATTTGAACATAATTTAAATCCTCTCTGCAGAGTAGATTCCTCTCTGACATGAACTGACCTTCCAACATTTCAGCTTAGCTTTGAGATGATCTTGTAAGGAGTGCTGATTAGCAAAACTTTCTAATTGCCTATTCAGAATGTCAGGAGACATTCAAGTGCTCCTGGTGTATAAGTTGTTCTTTAAGAGGGTTCCACAAATGTGGAATTAATTGTCAATCTTAGCTGAGAATGATCTGGAGTTTCTGAAGAACAGTGTATGATGACATCTACTTCTCCTAAAAGGGATGACCTGAATTCAGGTTGTTTTAGGAAGGGAAAGGGCAGCAGTGAGAGAAAACTTTGGATGCAATGGATAACTGCAGTTAGACAATTCGTCTTCATTATTAAAGGAAAGAGATAACACCTTAGAATTATCTTCAAGTATGTATTTAGTTTAGCCAAATCCTAATTTGTAACTGCTACTAGTCTGTTGCTGTCTGACTGCCAGCATACATTAGTCCTGTCCATGATACACATGATCTTGCAACACCATCTTATATTTATTTAGACATCTATTTAGGCATCTGTTTCTATGATATATATTTTATGGTCAGTATTGCCCCTTTTGTTTTGGAAATGGACCCTATGCAGAGTAACTGCACACTAATGGAAACCAAACCACTCAGAATCTTGCTTTCTTGACTGACAACATCTTGGATCAATCAACAGGGACTCAACATTTCTTCTTGCATAATAGGTAACTTTTCATACAACCATCTCCTTTAATGGAAACACATATGCTGGAAACTTATCCTACAGAATGACAGGAAAATTTTTCTGCAGAAAAATGAATTCCTTCCTGCAATATTTCTTTTAATGGTTTCGAACATCATATATCTTAGCAAGAAATGTTTCCAGCCACTAAGATTAACATGCAAAGCTGCTACTTAAGAGTATTCATTCTTCTTTTAAAAATGACACAGAGTGCTAAAAGGACCTTGTTCTTAATCTTTAAACCCACTAATTTCATTGTGTCTGACACAAAGCAGAACATTTTTGCTATAATTACTGTATAAGTTATTTTTTTCCCACAAAGTTGTAATTTTCCTAAAATAAGCTGGACTGCTTCAATTATGTAAATCAAATATCTAGAGAATATGATGACTGCATTGGCAAAACACAATAGAACTTAATAGGAAGCCAGCAGAGAGAAAGAGAGAGAGAGGGAAGTGATAGGGAAGGCAAAAGCCCAAATGAGGATGCTTTTTTCAATTAGAACCACAGCAAATTCTCTGCCCTGCTGGTAAACTGGCTCCTGCAGCTTCTCACTCTGCCAGATCTGCTCTTCCCTTGGTGCCAGAGTGCGACCATTAAGACTGGCAGGAAGTCTAGGCTAAAATGAAAACTACTGTGCAGAGACCAAGAGTTACTGAGAAAAAAAATATGGTTTACTTCTGTTGGGTTTTATTTCTATTTGTTGTTAAAGCAAATACATAGGCAGTAGTGTCCCAAACAGCCAAAGGGATCATAATAGATTCCACATGAGACATCTCAAGCAGTATGAGTATGAGCTGGAAGATGGAGAAAGGCTGTAGTAATGGCTAAATAATGTATTTATTCTCAGAACTGGCAAACTGCTTCAAATGGTTGGCACAAGGTGCCTTGGATCCTGAAAGTCTGAGCTGACTCTTCCACACACACTTTAATGTGAACCCTCCTATAAACCAGCCCTTCCCAGTGACCTACATTACACTGCTCCTAGGGTGCATCTGTTTCTATCTCTTCTCTGCAGATGCAATGGTCAGATTGAAGGCAGCCTTATAAAGGTGAAGTTACACCATTGAACTACATTATGAAGTTACTGCTGCTTTATTTTCTATCATAATCTTTGTGGGTTTTGTTTTCATGACCTATTTTAACAGCTGACACATTCAGCAGAGACTTTCACTGATGTCTCTTCAACAATTTATTTTTTTTTCCAAATAACTTTAGATAAAACAGAAATTTTTAAAATAAAAGGTTAATTCTGACAATTCTTTCGGACATACTTCCTTTTCCATTTGCCAACATTTACTTTTAAGGTTACAGAGAGCTTAATTAAGTTATTGTAAGAGTACACTTTCCTTAAGTATGGTTCTGAAATTCTCTTGGGTTTTGCTAATTCTTTTCTAAGATCAGAATGTAGAAAATACATTCTTGTGTTGTCTGTATTTAACATTGTTTTTTACATCTCAGACATCTAAATGTTGGAAATCTGAGGAGATTTATTCTAATTCCAATAATTCTCTCTTTTATGTTGAAACTTTACCTTTTATCCTGAAATTATTTTGCTTTATATTTTCATGACAGAAGTGTGATTTAGTACTCTGTATTTACATACTTGGTGATTTCTATGTCCAAAAGACTAACAAAAGACCTTGTCAAAGCCTTAAGTGAAGTCCAAATAGATTCTCTAATTCGATTTGCCTTTTACCACTTTTTGCTGAAATTTTCAAGGAAATTGAAAATTTTGTATTTAGCTGACTTGTCAGATAACTAAATTGGTGTGGTCTATTTGCCTTCTGATCTGTACCCTCCTCCCCTCAATACCTGCTTTCCAAAAGCCATACACGAGGGGTGTAAATATCCTGATTTTCCAGTCTAAATTCTGAAAGCTTCTGACAGTTTTGTAAAACTCAGTAAGTTTTTTTTAAATTGTTCCTTTAGCATAAAATACTAAGGTTTGTAGCTAATGCTTTGCTCCTGCAGTGCCTCTCTTCTCAGTCTCTGTGATGTTATTCCTATTTAGATAGAAATTCTTCAAAATTGTTATATCCCAAGATCTGATTAAAGAAAAATTAATCCTTGCCCATCACCAATGTAATTTTCTTCTTCTATGTCTAGCAGTCTGGTCCTGTTCTTGGACTAGCTATCCTACTTTCACTATTACTTTTCCTTTCTTCACCTAATCCTGATTAAACCATGCTTATTTTTCATACCTATGCTTCTAAAATTACCTCATACAAAATGGTTCTGCTCTTTAGCAAGACTTTCCCTCTGGCTGAAGTAGCTGGAGAGAGCATTATTCTCACCACAGGGAGATGCAACAGGTAGTAAGTACATAGCATGATAGGATTAATGGCTGTTCCATATAAGAACAAACATTTTGAGAGCAAAAAATTATAGGATGGCATTATTTGCATTAGTCTTGCTTACAGGTCAGCTGTATTTCACATGGTCTGTTTTGGATGAAACTTAGAGGTGTATTGATTAGAAAATTTCCTTGCATATTCCCTTACTTCAGTGGCTGTGCTGAAATATGAGATTCTTATTGTACTTGATTGCTTAATCATACAAACAGCTTCACATTATCTTGGGTTATAGCAGCACAGGGGAGAGCAAGCACAGAATCAGACTGTAATTGCTGACAGGCAATCACCTTTCTTTCTGGCACCATAAGTCAGTTCAGGTTGTGGCAGAGGTGTTTTATGGAGTTTTAAAATGAATGGGTAGTATAGATTGTGCTATGACACAAGGCAACTGAAAGAAAGAAATGAGAAGGATAATAAATTAGAGATAACATAAAAACTTAAGTTTTGTGCACATACTGATAGCCATGAGGCATTCTCACAAGTGCTGGAGAGAATAGCAGGTATATATGGCATGTATAATGAACATGTATATTTGCATATCTATTTTATTTTTTTATATTGTCCAAAGGTCAAAAGTTAGGGGGAAATTTGCTATTCCACATGGTGCAAAAGGTTACATGACTTTATCAATAAAGTTTAAAACCATGAAAAAGACAGTTTCAGGGGAAGTTTTATTAACACAAGAAAAGGAGGGAGAATAGTACTCAAAATGGCAATCAGCAGTGGGTGTTAAAGTTAATTTTGCAGGAATTTTCAGCAAAGTATTGATTTATTGTCATTATATTTCAGCGCAGGAAAGAGGCTTTAATCTCTCAGATATCTGAATTTTCAAAATACAGGTGAAATTTTACATCCTGGTTATCCCAGCATATAAGAGAAAAGTCCCAGCCACTAAATTGTACCCATAATGATATCAAAAACAGCAGCTGCAATTCTGACAGACATAACAGGGTGGGTTTTGGCTGCACTATTGTTGCAGAGCAGCTACAGTGAAAGAGCATTATTACTTCTTCCCTATCTAATGAAGCCCTGGATACGATGTTTTTGAGCTCATTCAAGTTCTAAGAAAATTGAAAAAAATGGGGACTGAGCTATGCAGACCACAATTACTTCATTTACCACACACAGTTTCTTCTGATTTGCTCTGGACATCTGTAAAGGGACCCTCAATTGCCACACAGATAACAAGGTTCTATGTATTGTAGCCCAATCTGAGTGCCTGCCAAAGGACACATAATAAAAATGGATGAAAACTTACAAGAAAATACTCTGATTTATTTGCCTTGATACATCTTGTCCCTGCTAAATATGGTTGTTAACCAGGCTTGGACCAATTAAATATGTAAGAAAAGATTTTAGAAGACCAATCTTCTCAAATTTGAGAAAGGTAAAAGACTATTTTCCAAAATAATATCCTGAAAGAACTTGAAGTGAGTCAATCAGCACAGAGAGACTATTACACATCCCTCTAGGTGTTAGTGCTGCTTAAAGAAGTCCTGTAGATAAAATAAGAAAATAATATTTCAGCTGAGAGAGAACAAGGGAAAAGATAACTCAAATTTATTGAGCTGGGTATAACGACAAAAGATGGGAGAAGCTGCAGATTCATTTGCAATTTTTCTTGTTATCACATGGGAAATTATGAAAATCAAGAGTTTATAGGATTAGTGAACTCATACTAGTAGTCCATTTTATGAGGAAACTGTCAAAATCCTTCAATCATATCTGGTATAACTGGATGGAATTTTATGCACTGTTAAACAGGGTAGAAGCTCTTTAGAAAAATGTGAAAACAATTTATCATCATTAGTGACACATAAAAACAACTGTGGACAGCTTTAGCAGTCTGCTTATAAACCCTGAAGAATGAGAGCTCAAAAACTTTGGCTTAGAGATTGACATTGGAAAATCTGCTGGGCTCAGAAAACGTGTGGGGTTTTTTAAATTTATTGCAGGATGGAAGTATTTCCTGGCTATTTGCATTTTTCATTGTTAGATTTTCTGAAGCCTCTCTGGAGCCCAGGTATGAGATTTAGCTAGAAGACTCCCTGGACAGATTTGGTCCCCTGATTAATACCCACTTCTCGTTGTCCAATTCCACAATGATGAAGTTGAGGAGTCCCTAGGGCAATCAGAAATTGCACTGGGGTGGCTGGTTGAAGTGATGGGAACAGAGGTGGTGTTTTCCTCAATCCCTTAGGTAGCAGGAAGGTAAAAAAATCCCAAAAGGAACAAGAGAACCCACATGACCAACAGGTGTCAAAAGTCTGGTGCTGTCAGTGAAATCTTGGCTTTTTTCAGATATGAGGAATTTTATATGTCACCAGGCCTTCTGGACACAGATGGGGCTTGTTTGTCCAAAAGGGGGAAAAATATTCTAGCCCATGAGTTGGCAGTCCTGATTGAGTGGGCTTTAAACTTGGTTTTATGGGGGAAGGGCCTTGAATAAGAACAAACTTGCCAGAGATAAGTTTTCTTGTTGTTTTTTTTTTTTTTTGTTTGCTTGTTTTGGTGGATTTTGAAATTATTTTTAAAATTTCTTTTATTATTTATGCATAAAAGGTACTTGTTACTTCTTAGTCCATCTTCTTTTTCTTATCTGGAACCTATAGTGAAATCATACTTAAAATGAGGGAAAAAAAATTCCAGCAAATATAATTAATACATTTTATTTGCTTTGGGTTTACATCACTGCTGAATACTAAATAAAATTTGAATACTAAATGAAATTATAGCTTCATGAGAGGTCCATTTTGTTTCCAAAAGCATCCTGTGCAACAACCATCATATAATCCTGCCAAAGAGTCCTTCAGTGCTAGGTAAACAATATAATGCAATACATTTGGTACAAAATAATGACACTCAACAATCTTGAGGCTTTTTAAGGTCACAGAACAAACAATATTTTATCTTTCCACAATAAAAAATAGGGGCTGGCATTACCCAAACCACACTATGCACTTCTGCACATAAAGAATCCATCCAGGTTTTGCTGCTCTCAAATAGGTGATTTTAAGTGTCTTAGTGGAGGTATGCTTTTAGCTAGGAGGTGGCAGCCAGCTGGTGTCAGAGAGGGTGTCCTGGGCTGGGAGTCTGACCCCATCCTGATGGGACAGGATCTGCTCTCACAGTGAGTGTGGCTCTTGGTAAGATGGTCACATACAAGGTACATATATGTATGTTTTATTAGCAGAGCTGGTGGGACACACTTAGCATTATGGGGGCCAACTCTTGCACTTAATTTGCCCCTGGACACTTTGTATGTGAATCTGAAGGAGTTCCACCAAAAAGGAAAAACAAAAGTTATGTTCTTTCTCCTCTTCTTGAACAAGTGATTAAAATTCAAATACACACAAAAGACCTTGCTTCCTTTTCTACTCACATATAGGAGTCAAAAGTGCCTGTTTGGAGAAGCTTTACAGTAGCCCCCTTCCTTCTATTCCCTTCTCTACTTATTAGTCCATGAAGAACCTCAGGATCTGGGAAAGCTGTGTCATCCTGAAGCCTCTCGCTCCCTGTGGCGTGGGTCCCTCTGATGTTCCAGCCCTTGACTCGCCTGCACAGCAGATAACAAAAAACAAAGTTGCTTTTCTAGAAAAGGCACGGCTCACTGATCTCTTTAGGAGCAAACCTTATTCTTTCTCAGCAGATCCTTTGGCTCTGGCCCTTGAAGTTGTTTGAAATTCTCCGGCAGCTCAGGAGGGAGGCTGAACAGCGCAGTATTTGTTCACTCCTCATTGCTAGTCTGACAAGTGAGCAGCAGTTCAGCAGAGTTCAAACATCTGGCAAACAGCTCGCTGCAGCTCCAAGCTGTCACACATTAATAAAGACCAATTGTTCCGTCAAGACCATGTTGAGAAGTTAAAAGGAAGAGAAGAGCCAAGGGGAAATGTGCTAATTAAAAGTATCTTTATAGAGATGTATGAATAAAGGATGATTAATTTAACTTTCTAAGGGTAAATCTCTGTTTCAGGATCAGACAGAAACTTTGTTTAGCCTAATTGAAGAGAAGCACAGTCTGCCACCCTGACTCCTGCTGAATAACACCTTATTCACCTGATAGTTCCATGGAACCAAATCAGATTCAGAAATGTAATAATGTGATGTTAAGGGAAGTTGGAAGGGCACATTTTCATACTGAATCTTCCTCTGATTTTAAAATATACTGATCTACCTCTAAAACAGGACAGAAGCATATCAATCTTCTTTGTTCATGTCTTCAGACCTTTCCTTCTCGTTATGCCAATACACTATACCTTATATACTGCAGAGAATATTGGTTTTAAAATATGCTTTAAGAGAGGTATGTGGAGAGAGTAATGAGACATTCTCGATTTGTGTCTCATGGAAAATTCATTCCTTTTCTATTTCAAGAGATCTAACATTGGCCCCATCACTTTCTAAAAGTAATTTTCTCTGCTATTTTCAAATCCTTGGCTTTTGTACTACATTAGAGCATTAATTTTTAAAGAAAAATCCATAGGTTTTTTAGAAATAGGCACAATATTTTAGCTTTTAATTCCATGTCTCTGACCACTTCTCTTCCTAAGAGCTTGTAGTGGGTTGAATCTGGCTGGATGCCAGGCACCCACCCAAGCCTCTCTGTCACCCCCTTCTGCAGCTGGGCAGGACAGAGAAATTATAGTGAAAGGTTCATGGGTTGAGATAAGGACAGACAGAGATCACTCACCAAATGCTATCAAACCAAACTCAAATTAGACATAGCAATGGAATTTATTGCTAACAAAATCAGAGCAGGATAGTGAGAAGTAAAACAAGACCTTGAAAAAGCCTTACCCCTTCCCCTCCCTCCTTTCCCGCTCTACCTTGTCCCCCAGCAGTGCAGGGAGACAGAAAATGGGGTGAAGTCAGTTCATCACACAGTGTTTCTGCTGCTGCTCCTTCCCTGCCTCCAGGGTGGGTTGGTCCCAGTGGACACAGCTCTCCACAAACTTCTCTAATTCGACTCCATCCCACAGGCAACAGCTCTCCACAAACTTCTGTGAAATGGGCCAGAATTCCATGAGGTGCAGTCCTTCAAGAGCAGACTTCTCCTGCTTGGGTCCCCCATGGGATTGCAATGAGTTATAATTCATCATGGCTCAATGGACTTTTAAACTAAACCTCACTAAATATCATGGTTGTTTTCAGTGTCCATCATCACAAGTGATGGCAAAATACCTTCCAACACATGACTCACTATGCTACTGCTGTTCAAACTGTGCTGTCTCACTTTCTGATGAGCTGATTTTCCTCAGGGTATCTAAAGGAGGTATCTAAACTCTTAAGTATAATCTAAAAGAATACTGTGGGTGAAAGTTACTCTGTAAGAGCAGTCTTTTGAAATCTTGAGAGCCAAGTTCTTTCTCTAACAATAATAGTGTTGTTGATGATGTAAAGTTTTCTTACTGTATTTATAAGGCAATTTTATTCAAGTATCCTTAAAATTCTTTATTATGCTGTGTATATAGCAATGCTTAATCCATAGCTTCTTGAGTGTCAGAAAATATATTTAACAAAGTAGCAATGCAAGTTAATATTTAAGATGTTAGATAACTATAATAAAAAGGCTGGGAAAAGAAAGCATGTGAAAAAATGAAATTTACTATCTGGTATAAATAAGTGAGCTGACAGAACATATTCTAAAAAGTCAGTACTATGGAGGCAGCTTCATCTTTTTATTATGGAATTACTCATGTTGCCATTCAAGACTTAATTTTGCCATATGCTTTAAGGTTCTATTATCCATCATGAATTATTTTAATGTAGGAGTTCACACTATAAATCTAGGAAAGCAAAAAGCTAAAAAATATGACCTGTTCCATATTGCATACTTGGTTCTAACTTGAAATATATAAGTGAAACATGGGAAGCTGTTAGTAACCAGTAATAAATTTAAAGGATCATGGTAGTTTTAAAGAATTTTGGCTTGGCAGACTGTGTGCTTTTACTGTAACAAAGCTAAAAGGAAAATCCATGCCCTGGAACCCCAAGGGATCCAAATTATTTCAAAAGCAGGATTTAAAAACAAATTAATTTGCAGTTTGGGAGAGGGTGACCATTTTCTTCAAGAACTCCATCATGTAACTCTCTCTGATACATCACTATATAAACAAATGTAAATAAATAGGTTCAAGTTTGCATCTATTCAAGAGAAGGCCTATTGGCAATTGAATTCACGTACTCATATTTTCATCTGATAAATTGATACAGCTCTGGTGATTTCCATTTGTGACATTTAAAGCGTAATGAAAGAATGGAGAATTAAAAGGTTAAAACTTTTACTGCTCTTGGAATGTAAGTTACTTTCCCTCTAATGGTTAGTGCTTTCCTCTGTCAGTATAGACATATTTATAATAACTACACTAAAATACTTGACTGATATGTCTCACCTGAGGGAAGAAGACAACAGATTTTTGGATGTTTCTAAATCAAAGGTATCTAGGAGTACATCAGGTGAAAAAGAAAGCAGAAAATGAAGCAGAGATAAGAGACTCAAAACAATTTCAGACCTACACACCAGTATTATGCTTGGATTTACTAAGACTAACCCTGATGATAAAAAGATAAACTAGGAATAGACTTGGGAAAGCAAATCCGGTATGAAATCTGACATTATTATTTTTAGGAATTATGGCTGAGTATATACAACTCTTCCCTTGCCCACCACATATCCCTCACAAACAGGTATCCCATAAAATTTGGCATGCTTCCTATAAAAATCAGTAACACTGCTCAAGAGGCACAAGCTTATTGCTGATCATTTCTTCACAAAATAATTGGTTTACACTTTTATTATTGTCTCATAGGTTCCTGGCCATCAGTTCTACTTTCTTTTCCTTCCTTGGGCTCCCCAAAAATTGCTGGTTTTGTTATGTGCAGCTGAGCCCCATATTCTTGCACACATGACCTCCCCAAGGCTTCAGTAGTGGCTGGGAATGCAGAGCCTGCTGCCAGTGGGACAAAGACCCACAGCAATGTTTCTCCCACACTCCTTCTCCATCTGCTGAGTCTCACTCTCACATCCAGGCAGGGTTCTGTCCCTCTGGGACTGTCAGATCATAAATCAGGTGGTAGCAGAGGTAAGAGGAGAAGAGTAATTAATGCCTGCTGATTTACTTTGTGGAAGTGGTTCCTGGCTGTACTCAGATTTGTACCCACTTATTTTGGTGAACCCTTGTAGGATGCCTCTCTTAAATCAAACCACATGAATCTTTTTCTTGAGAAGATGAAGGGGCACCCAAATCTTACAAGGACTAAATGAGGGGTCAGTGTTTGCATCACTCCCAGGCAAAGAAGTGCAAGTTCTAAACTGACTTTGGTCTTACTCCTGCTGGATGGGTCAGTGACCACTGATGTGCTCTATCACATCTTGGTACAAGGGATTTTAAGCACCTAACGGTCAGTTACAGCAATAAAAATAGCACAAGATGAAAATGTTCTCCTCTTACGCAGTTAAAAAAATATGTATTTTAAACTAATTGACCAACACCACAAATATAAACCATTAGGGGGACCCCCTGTGATACAGAAACAGTTATAAACAGGTATGCTGCAGCTTTTTAAATATTACTTTCAATAACCAGAGCAGTATATCTTACATTTTAAATCAATTTTCCATTTTACAGCCTGATTTTCAGAAGCAGAGCTGGAGTTCTGCAGAGCCATCACTCCTGTGCTGTTGAACGACCTCTTGGATTTTCTTCACTGTAACAAAGGTCATAACTCCTAAGTGTGCCATACTTGCTACTGATTGATATGGAGCTGTTAAGCATGTTTTTACATAGAAGAAGATCTTGACATTGGATTAAAATGCAAGTAGGCAGAGAAAAACTCCCCTTTCCTGAGCAGCACGTGCTGTTTGGAGGAGCTCAGAGCCAAGTGCTCTGCAGTTTGCTTTGGTTCCTCAGCTCACAGTGGTGCTGTGTGCTCAACCCAGCAAAGGCTCCCAGTGATGCTGCAGGGCCAGGAATGAGCAAAGCTGAAGGATAAAGTCCATGTATGCTGGGAAAAGGGAACTGAGACCAAAGAGACTTTGGCTTCATGCAAGGCTGCAGCCCAGGCAGAGTCTAGGCAGAAGTGGGGGGAAGATCTGTGTGACAGACACACACAGTGCTGCTTCCCAGTGCTGCTTGCTTTCCCCCTGGCTGAGCCAAACCATGCACTTGCCATCCTTGTCCTTGCCACCACCACAGGTTGTGTAAGTCACCTTTCCACTGGGTTTGTGAGGTATAAAAAGTGTTACCAGCACTACTTACATGGTTAAATTATGATTAGGATTGTTGTGTCTTGGTGTTGGGTTACATTTCCTCTGTAGCTTCTTCTGGATGTTCTGGGCTAATTATCCACTTAATTGGCTCAATTATTCAAAAATGGAAATTCACCAAAATCACAAACTTCAGCATGGTATCCATATTACTTTATGAACATGAATTATCACATCTCACCTGTTCTTTCTGTTTTGACCTGTCATTTAAACTATCAACGAGCTGCTAAAATCATTGTCCCCTTAACTTTATCAATATTCGAGTTTTATTGGGCATTCCTATTTCAATTCACTAATAGAGAAAGCCATTAAATGTATCACATATGTTTTTGGAAGCACTTGAACATTTGATCAAAACAGCAGAAACTATTTCAATTGCTGAAAGACATGAGATGTTCAGTAGCCACAGGAGCTCAAGAAGGACTAACTCAGTTTTTCTATCTGCAAGGGTATGATGCTGCTTTTCACCATCAATAACTAACTTTGCTAAGAAAGCAAAAAAAAATACAACCCATAATTAGACATTATGAAAAAGCCTTCCTAGGTGATTCTTAGGTGAAGCATGGTAAGATCAGGGCTCTCTGAGAGTTTTACCCAGCTGCAAAGACCAAAGCACCATCAGTGCCCACCAAGCCCACAGTGGCTGCCCAGTTCCAGCTGCACAGCACTGGAGGAGCTATTCTTCCCAGGGTATCCTTCCCAGGAATTGGCATGCTCTGGAGAAACCAGCTGAGGGCTCCTTGGGAGGCAGCAAGAAGAAAAGATTTGTTGTTTAACAAAAGAGGGCTGGTTTGCATAATCCACCAGGAATTGAGAGAATCTATGTGGTGGATTGATAAAACTGTCACCAAGTGCCTAAAGAGAGTAATCCATGGAACCTCAGTACTCTATTTCATTTCACTAACTTTCTCCAAATATCCACACCATAGAGCTGTCCCAATGGCAAAATATGCCCTACATGGGGGCTTCCAGAAACTCCTGCCACTCTGGGAGCACTGGATATGGAAGGAACACACTTGCACAGTGAGAGGCTACATGACAATACCTGCAGAACCATGGTGGTGTAAGGAGGGCTGGAGGAGGTTAGGAAAAGGCCTTGTGTTTTCCCTGGAAACTAAGTGGAATCACTTTGGTAATTCCTCTCCTTTTCAGACTTTGTGTGACAAGGCTACCAGTGGGAATGGCAATTAGGCACCAGAGCTATCCCTTCCATCCTGCATTCTTGGGAGCTGGCTTCTCCTCTCAAACCTTCGAGGTCTTTGGGTTTATTCACGATGATCCTGGGGCTTTGGGAATGTTTTAAAGGCTTCAGTAACAGCCAGACCAGTGAGATCTGCACTGGAAAGTCAACCAGCACTCCAGAACAGGACACATTCCTCCTTCAGTCCCCCCTGGCTGTGACCTTGAGGGGATGATTTCATGTGACAGTGTTTTACTCTATGCCTGTTTTACATGTCCAGAGCTGACTGTGCAGTGTATCAGGCAATAAAAACTCCTCATTGCTGCATGCACATATTTGGATAACTAGATTTTAGAGATTATTTGTGAAAATCCTTTTGTTCTCATATCCAAAGAGGACCATACTTAGATAGCTTATCATAATCAAAATCCTAGACTTCACTGAAAGAAAAAGGAGTAAATAAGGTCCTCAAAACACATTGATAGTTGCTGTTTTTGTTGCAAATCCATTTCTTCACCTCTTTTGAAATCATCTAACCCCTGCCAGGAGTAGTGAAAGGAGTGACCTGAAAGACAGAGCTGCTGGTGCACTGCCAATGGATAATTTTTTTGTATTGCCGTGCTGGTATGGGCTCAGCAGGTACATAAATTACAATGTTACAACCCATTTCAGCCTCCAAGCTGGAGTGAAATATGCTCATTTTCACTCTTTGCACTCATTGCTTGTTCTTAGAGAGTCAGAGCTCTTGTTGCTGTGCAATCCTGAGTTTCTTTTATGAGCTTAGCTAGAACACTGCTGGATATCTTTTTTCATTGTAGGTTTTTTAATCTTGTCTTGCAAAGCCAGAATTTTTTTCCTGGCTGCCGAGATTATTACCTCACTTTAGGCCTCAGATACACTGTAGAATCTCACACAGGTTTTCAAAATATACTTTTTCAAACCCCCTCCCCTTTTTTTTTTTTTTTTTTTCCCTTAAATAACACACTTGGTGTCTCCCTTTAATTCTGCACATTGGCTAGTGGTTCATTAATCTTTTTGACTATGTAGTGGCCAGTCTGTCTTTGATTTTATTTCTTCTTACATTTGTTCATTCTACTGCCAAAAACCCATGAGAACCAGATGTAAATATTTGCCCCATTTAGATCCTGAAAACAGACTCTGCTGTCAAGTGCAAAGTGTACAGAGCACTTCCAATAACAACAATTATAAATTAGGGACCAAATGAACAGTTTGCTTTTCTACACTGAATCATGATTTTGATTTGGAAATATTTTTTGTTTATTGAAATATCTAGTAAGGTGTTTTTGGAAGACTTCAATGCCACCCCCCTCTTGTTTTCACCCTTTAAAAAAGAAATTAGGAGAAAAACATCATTCAGCACCCTGAATGGAGCAGAAAATCCAAGATATAAATTTTGTTTTGGACTCCTACTCCAACTGATAGTTGATCTAAAGAAAATATTGAGTTTAAACTGGTTCACATTTGATAAGTGAAGATAATTTTGAGTGAATCTTGATTAACTCTTTTTCATCTATATTTTGAATCTGTCCAGATATTTTTTTGTTTTTTAAAAAAATATTTGATGCATACCAACCTGTTAAGCAGCTTCCATCATTATAAAAAGTGAATCCCTTGAAGACATGAATAAATTTTTTCTTTGGCTTTATTTTCCACACTCCCTTTATATATGGAAAAAGGTAATGCAGAAAGATTAAAAATATTTCTCAAGACCATGTAAGAATTTTACCACATGGTAAAAATTGCTCTAATTTTCTACATCCCACATCAGTATTTTTCATGCACGTCCAATCTTTCTGTTCTCATCTGAGAGATATTTTGAAATTATTTTTTAAAAAAGCATGATGAAATTTTAACTTGCAGTTGTGCCACCACCTTCAAGGATTTTGTTCTTATTATCATTGGGATGTGCTTGTTCTGAAGCCCAAAACAGCTTGTCATTTTATTGCAGCCTGCTCAGTAGTATCTCATCAAGCAAAAACAATGCTTGGAGCAGGAAGTGGGGAATCTAATCCTGCCTTCCTGCTGTAGATATATGTCAATCCTTGATGGTTTTGACTGGGATTTTTAAAATAGAGGCTAAATTTTGCTTCTTAGAAGCTTTTTGAACACAATCTCCTAAAGATATTATTATTGTACACTTATTTACTACTATATTTGTAAGATATTTCATTGACTTTTAAAGCTTATAGATATACTTTATTGCTAATAATCTTTTTTCTGGTTCATGGACTCTTCAGTTAGGTGTGAAGTTTCAGAAATGTTTGGCTTCATAATAAATTAAAATAAAATATTTAATTTCCCTATTTTTATAAATAAGACAGGTTCCCTTGTCAGTCTTTACTTAATAGTTAAAAAATGGTCTGCTCCATTTGTATTAACTGAGACAAGATGCAGAGATATTGGAGAAATACTCAAAAGGAGAAATTCAGATTTATCATGGAAAAAGTTGGCAAGCATTGCACAAGCATTTATAGAGAAAATATAAAGAGGTGACAAAAAAAACCTAAAGAAAGTTTAGGTACTGTGGATCATGCATTGCTCATGGCTTTACTCCAGTGGAACAAAGTTTGGTGGGAGCTCTCTAAATGAGACTAAGTCAGATTCCAGTTGGCTTCAATTACCTGAATTCTGAGGATATTCAGTATCCAGTGGCAAATGCCAATTAATCTAGTACAATTATTTCCAGAGTACCAAGGCTGAAACCACTCTTCCTTGAATATCATTATTACTTAATAAATTGCATAATTTCCTTTTGAACAATATTAAATAAATGCCCCTCAAATTTGCAACTGAAGGACTGTTCACATTATGCACAATGCCTTATGAAACACTAATTGATGGCTTTGTGCAATGTCCCAATGAAATAATTGTTTAGTGTTACACTTTCACTGAAAAAGTGTACATTTTTGTTACATTTTTCCTTTGCAAAATACTTTTTCTTTTACTGTAATGTTTTCAGAAAGATTTCTGGTTTGGAGCAACTGGAGCATGGTCTATGATATCACTTAATTGCTGAAACATGAGCTGTATATCCACTGTTTCTAATTTTTGAGATGTCTGGAGGCAGCTACCTTCCACTTTGAGACATTTCTGTTGTAAGATTTGCCATGCTCTATTCAATAACTGGCTCATCAAACCAATGCAGTACCACCTCTCTTAGAAAGCAGTATTTGCTGCTTTGAAAGAAGACAGAACAATGCCAGGAATCATAAGAAAAACTTGTCTCTAAACTTTTTGTATTATCATAAAGAATTGCAAGAGAAAAATTTCTGGTAGCAAGAAGTCATCCCTAAATTTAATTAGTGCTAATGGGCACAGAAAAATATGCAAAATCTAGATTGTTTTGGGCTCCTGTGGAGATTTGGTTGATGAACAGTTTGTGTATCTTTCTGTAACCCCAAGGTGAGGAGTCAGGTTTTTCAGACGAGGTTTTGCCTTGGTAAATCTCAGCCTTTGCTGTGTAAACCTGCAGGAATGAAAACTCTGAAGCCAAAGGGAGGGAGGTGAGCTCTATGCACCTGCCCTGAGATATCACTGTGACATCTCAGTGCCATGCAGGGCAGGCAGCATTTGGGAAATGCTTTTTGGTACCATAGCACCTGTGAGCTGAGTTTAATCATGGTTTGAAGGAGCAACATGAAAACATCCTGGAATAGGAACCTGAGAATGGATCTGAGTGTAAGATACCAGGAGGATGGTTCCTGGCAAAGGAGAGGTACCTGATAGGTGTCTCAGACCCATGTGCAGGCTCTCAGGTCTCTGGGGTCACTAAGACTGTGCTACAACTTTATTTTTTGTATTAAGGAAGCAGAATGTTTAAATCCCTATAAATATGATTTTATTTAATAATATAGTATTAAATATTGATATGAAATGAAGAGCTTAGTAGATTCATTTTGCCTAAAGCCAAAATTCCTTATTTTTTTGAGAGTTTAAAAAGAGATGTATGGAATTATGTCCGCAGTGAGCTGCTTATAATGTAGATCATTAAATCCCTAAAGATTTTGCATGCAGTTCAACAATTATTTGTCAAGACTATTTAGAAATTTTAAAAAATTCATTTCTGCTTTTCCTAAGAGAAACAATAAGAAAAAAACAATTGCTGTAACCCAGATTTAGCAGAAGCCTTACCCATTAATGGTAAGGTGGCAGTTTGGCTTTGCACGATATTTCAATCAGCAATCTGATTTCAATACTTCTTTCTTTTTACCTATTTCCATTGTGCTCAACAAAGACCATTCCAGCAGAGGTGTAAGTGGAACAACTGGGAAATGATCTGACAATACATTTCCAGTTTACATACACATATTGACAGAACAAACTAAAACACAATGGCCAGTCATTTGCAAAAATTTCCTTGCTGATGCATTTAGTGACACACAGGACGTAGAAAGGCAGAGAATTCCATCTAATCCATCAGAGGTTCTATTCTGAAGTAAATAGTGAGTATATTCTTATTCCAGTGATTTGCATAAGACTCTACTTTGTTTCTCTGTAGACAAATACATTTTGATTAGTTTGGCAAGTTCAATATTAAGTAAAAAGAAAAAGCATCAAGGAATAAATGAGGACAGTAAGGAAAATACAGACTTGTGAGAGAGTCCTTTATTTCACAGATCTTATATTTTAGTCAAGTTGCTCCCTTATCTGTATTACAGTATGAAAACAACCATCATTATTTCACATGCCAATAATGAAGAATGGTTTTTTCATTGTCCTTAGGGTATGGAAGGATGTTCTTAAGCTCTAGAAAAACGAAGATCTGAAAAATGTGTTCCCAAGGAAAGTTATTAGAAATACATTTCCTACTAAGAATCCAGTATTTTAGACATATTATCTGAATATCACAGGTAAAAAGGCCAAAAAGAAAATAACTGAAGATATCTTTTTTTTTTATATGGCATCATACTGTTTAGCTAGAATACATATTTGGAACATATTATGCTAATATGCTAATATGCTAAAACAAGATGAATCTTTCCATAGGATGTCAAGGAGCTTGGAAACAATATTTTTTAGCTATTTTTATGAAGAAAACTTCCCACAAGCTTAACCAAAAGACAGAAAAACAGCCTCATTTTCCAGACACAGAGTTTAGCTTAAGGATGTTTTTAATCCCCAACAAAACAAGAGAGACAAGATAGCTATTCTTTTATGCATGCTCCCGAAATTTAGGCACATTTAAACCAGAAAGCATTTGCATGAACTTAAACCTTAGCATGAGATGTTGTGTCAGTGCTCTTGTGCATGAAGTGCAGAATCAGCCTTCCATTTTCTTTCTTGACAGGCTGCTGCTGACACAATGCCATGAAGACTCCACTGGTTCAGAAGCATAAATCTGAAATGGGTCTGTCCCATTACAAATCCTTTTGAGTTTTCCAGATCTAACAAAATGAACCCATTCTTATTCTTCATTAAAGCTGTTAATTCAGGAATTACAGTACTCCCACTGCCAATTCACCTTGACAGACAGGTACACCTAAAATAAAATTTAATTAGCTTTTAATGTCTTCATTGTGAAATTATTTTTTTCTTTTTTAGAGTTACTGAAACTTTCTACTTGTATTATCAACCAACAGCTGGTGTTCTGTGTTTGAAGCTGTAGTGTTATTTTTAAAATACTATTATTAATATTTTTATTATTATTTCAAAGCTTTTCTTTGCCTGTCGTCTCTTTACCCATAAATTAAGCTTGACAAAGATTTTTGTCTGATGAAAATTTAAATAAGGACTTCAGATAGGAAAACAAATTGGTGTGGCAAATGCCAGATTTGTGCAGACACCATGAAAACATACTTTGAAGCCAATTACTTCAGCTTGCTTGCACGCAGGTGCTTAGCCCTGGGAAACACTAAAGGCTGAGAGAGCCTCAAAGCCAGGGCAGAGTTGGATGTGAGAGTATAAGGTAGCTCCAGCATGAATTTGCTTAAAATAAAGAAGAAGTAAACTCTTTTAGAAGAGGAAGCAAAATACCTACAGCTTGAAAAGTTGCTGGGTGGGAGACTCTGTGACAGTGTTTGCTGTTGTCTTCAGGGGAAAGGACAGGCCACAAATCCTTCTGAAAAAATCTTCAAAGATTCTCAGAGTATTGGCATTATTTGTACTCTCATCTTTCTAGATCAAGAGCTTCAGGGTGGGAAAGAATCAGGAACATTTCCCTTTGTCCCAAAGAATTTGGTGTTGTGGCTCTGTAAATGAGTTAGGGCCCAGCTCAGCTCCCTTCAGAGGCACTGGGGAAAGTCTCATTGCTTTTGTAGCATCTTAATCAAGCTCTGAGTGCTCAGAGAAGTGGAACAGAACAGACCTGAACAGACCATTCTTTTCTATAATGTGACATTTCGGTACCAAGTGGAATCAAAGACTCGCATAGCAAAGATCAGAAACAGATTACATTTTAGGACAAGGAGATAAAATGAGAAAGATGACCAAAATAACAATAATCCCAAGTACTTTTCAGCCTGAAAAAAGGCTGTGACATGTGGCATTCTCTTGAGGTATATGCATTCCTAATGGCTTGTAAAATTCCATTAGAAATTACTATATCCAGCCTTACAAACTCCATCATCTAAAGAGGATTTTGAGATTACAGTTTTAAGACAACTCGAAGAATGGGTTAAGTCTCAGGCAGTTCCTGTTTTCATTACTATCCTTGTCTCAAGTCAAGATTAAAGTTGTGCCATTTGCTATTTCCATTAAGCCCTTAATCTGAAAAGTGAGTGTCAATTTAGTCATGTCAGGTTAATATCTCAGGAAGTGGCTGTGCTACTGACCTCTCACTTGTCATATCTCTTATAAATGTAAATGTTTCTCCACTTTCTGCTTCTGCTGATGTGCCCAGTTAGGTATTTTAGAAATGTGGTGCCTTTACCAATCTTTGGCTTTGTGATTCTTCATATGTTTTATAAATATTATTTATTCTTCTTTGCTTTTCCACCATTTATGACCATTCTTCTGAACACAGGGAAATTAAATAGATGCAAGTACATCTCTGTAATTTCTTCTCTCCAAGAGGAGAGAAAAAATAAACATGAAGTTATGAAAAAGACCACAAGTGTGCTATTAACATCCTCAGACACTGTGAGTGATACCTGGTGGGCAAGATCCATATGGGGCATAAGCAAGTTCTTAAAACACTGGGCTAGTTTTTGATGAGCTTAGGGTTCCTAAGAGAGGAACGATCAACAACGTGCTGGTGTTTTAATGTGCTTTTAAGTGTGACTACTGCAATGTCAAAATTCTGGTAATCCTTGGCTACACCCAGTCTAAAGCAATGTGCAAGTCACACTCCCTGGGGGCAATTGCTGTTACTAATTTATTCCAGAATTACATTGGTAGTAGTAATTATTCTCCTCATGGATATTAATCTCTTGTCCTACTGCAAGAGAAATTCTACCTTATACATCGCTGTGACATGCTCATTCTGAAAAAAATCTTCTGTACCACATTCTTCTTCATGCTTGTATTCTGCATATTTCAGTTAGACAGAGGTTAATTTTTATCTCCTGCCCAAAACCACAAGTCTGCTGAATTACAGAAAAAGAAAAAATGCATGAAAAGATCAGTGATTCTTCTGAGAAAAGTTGTTTTCTGGTGTAGTACTGGGGTCTGGGAAATATCTGTTATAGCAACTGCCTTTGAGAAGAGTGAGTGAACCACTGCCAGTTGCTCATATCAGCTTCATACTCATGCAGTCTTGCTTTTTTCCACTTTTTTAGTACTGCATAGAGAAAGGAATTTTAAAATATGGCGTAGATTATTGTGTTTTCAGATGAACAGCACAGGAACATTTATGGAGGTTTTGTAAGACTTTGACAGCAATTTTTGTCTTTCATAATACCTTGTAAGCTACTAGGAAATGCTTAAGTCACTTAAATCACTGAAAAACTCTGGTGTTGATTTGAAGTGGCTTTTCCCAACCTGACACAATGTACTGATCCATGATTCCCACAACAGATTCAGTAAAAGGCTGTCACCTGCTCTGACATAAACTTTGAAAATGTACAGCTGCTCCAGCAAGAAAGTAATTTTAATAGATGGGCAGAAAAGGCAGAAGGTTGAAAAGGTTTTTGGTACTCTTGTGAGAGTGAGTGAGGAGCCAAAGAAGTGGCAGCATTGCAAGATTGAGTGGGAACTGAACTCACAGAGGGTGGTGAAAGAGCTGAGGCATTAAATGAATACTTTACAGGCAAGAATATTGGGAGATGTGCCAGCTGAAACTGGTTGCTGTATCCACTATCACGGCTGACTTCAGGGCTAGTGAGGCACAGATATTGAATAAATTAAGAGAAGTTGAAATCAACAAATCACCCATGTCATGTGCAACCTTGAGGCTTTAAAAGGAGAATGGGATAGTACAGGTTCAGTACAGTTCAGGTAGAGTGGCCTTCACTCAGTGCTGCAGGACCTGACTTCTGCAATAATAGAGAAAACTGCTGTAGACCAAATACCATAAAATCTTAATTACGACCTTGTAATTACAGGCAGTCCCTGCCAAGTCAAAGCTGACATTTATTTTCCTTTAGCAGAGGATATCATTTATGTATTTAGCTCATCTATATATTTATATATTTATTTCTACTGACATGAAACATGCCTTTCTATACTCAAGCACATTTTAAGTTTTAAATGAGTCCTTCAGTAGCAAAGTATCAGAGGCTCTTGTAGGGGGCTTTGTTACACATTCATATGATACACATTGAGTCAGCCTTGTCATTACTGGCTTATGGAAGGAGAAGCTGAACAGAAAAGTAGGGAAGTGATTATTGTTCTCTTGTGTTTTCTTCCTTTTTTGTTTTACTTTTTCATTTGTGGTGAGGGAGAGGAATCAAGACAACAGTCTCCTAAGTCTACCTGCCATCTCCTTGGAAGGAAAGATAAAATTCTTAGGAATGATTCTTGTCATCTTTGGCACTTAGCACAAATGTTTTTCCCAAGGAAAAGCCCTTTGTGCTTCCTGGGTTCCACAGTGGCTTTTGCTCTTTTGCTAAACAGAAACAAGCAGGTTCTTAAGTCTCTCTTGTGCCATTGGCCATGGTGGACTGGCACATCCATCTCCTCCTTCTTTTTCTGTTTTAGCTGCCTGCATGAACTAATAAACAAAACCATTCTTCATTCAAATGTCTAAAATATAACAAGAGGACTGCAAAGAGGGTTGTATTTTAAGACATCTTGAGACATCAATTCCCTTGCTGATTTTAACTGATGAAAGAAGAGGACAGATGAAAATGCAGCCATATAACTAGCAAATGATGTCTGAAATATAAGGACAGTGGGAATTAAGTGGGTTTTGTGCAATGCAAAGGAAGGCAATGGGAAGCACCACCGTAGCCAGCAGAGAATCACTGGTCACTCTGAGTGGCCTCAGATGGGTGTTAATCCTGTAGTCTTTATTTACACTCATGGGATCACTCCTGGGAATACAAGCTGCAAAATCAGATCTGTAATGATTTCTGCTTCAGGTGGAAGTCCACAGATGTGACTGAAAGAAGATATTTTTCATTTGTTTCACGTTCTATATAAAAATGAGCAGACATTTTTCACATATGAAAGTAGGATATAGGTCATCACTGAGCATCTTTGATAAAATAGCTGCTGTTTACTTAACTTCAATCACACAGCTCCTTTTAGGACAAACATCTATGATAAAGTACAAGACCAGTTTGGAGACAAAGTCTTCTATAAAAGTACCAGAGATACCATGCTAAAATTTGAACAAAGCGTTTGCCATTTGAAATGTTTAAATTTTATTGCATAAAATTTAAACTCTCCAATTTTAAAAACCTTTTAGTGAAATGCAAGTTTGCATTTTTCATCAGAAAACACTTATTTCCAGTCCATATAGAAATTTCCACAGGAGATATGTTTTCAGAAGAATGTTCTTTGCCTAAAATATTTTTATCAACATATTTTCACAGCCCTAGTAATGAAAACCTGTGAGTGCTAACCTGAAACATTTCTGACTGTTTTCCTTAACTCTGTGACCTTGGAGAAGAAAAGCTCAAATAAAGGCAGATATATATGTGTGTTTATATGTATAGTTATTTACAGTTGGTGCTTTCTCTGATTATACTGACTTGTCCTTGGTGAGTCATCCTTACTGTTCTCTGGGGGAAATAAGATAAAAATGCAGGATTGGCACAAGAGAAGCTCAGTCCATTGTCTGTTCTTATCTCTTGCCATTTTTCCAAGGCATATTCATTTTTTTTGCTAGGAATATAAACCAAAAGAGGACAGAAGAGATCCATGTGCATCTAAAGCTTGGACATTCATTTTCTTAAGACCTGTTGACATTAAAATATATCTGTACTACTTTGTATTGTATAAGCCAGTAATAGCAAGACAAACCCTGCTCTAAAATATTTTAACATCTTGGTTAAAGATATAATTTTTAAAAGTTACTGACATCATATGCAATATTTACATGAGGTGAAGATTTTTGGATTATATTAAGCAAGGGCTTTTAATGTATTTTTTAATTACTGTAATTTTCAATTTCATTAGAGATTTGCTATCTGTTCAGTGCATGTGCCTAGGACTATTAATTTAGTAAAATTTGAGCCCATTTTCTTCCTACTCAAAAGAGAATAATGAGTAAAATTAAAAAGAAAATTCTTTTAACAGAAGGCAAAACTTCCCCATGCCTTGCTTTTTCAAAGGCTGTCTAAGCTATCCAATTTACTGTCCTGACAACTCAGTCTGGTTTTTTCACTTTCTTCCACGGGATAAACAACCAACCAACCAACCAAAACCAAAATTCCTTTAAGATTATTGTTTTGCTTGACTTGCTATTGAGTGGAATTATTCTTGAAGCTTCATTGTCTTTATTCCCTGCTCTTTCATCTTGTACTTGAGAAGCAGTTATGAAAAGAACAGGCTGATCCTGGGTGGGCTGCATCAGTCCAACACCATCTTCTAATGCTTTAGCCTTCAAATGCCTCCCCTAAAATGGTATCAGTGCTGAATGTCCCTGCACAGCAGCATTTAGCAATAAAAATCCATCACATAGAATTTCTATGGACAGAATGTGATTTCATCCAGAAAGAATTATGCTAGCCTCTAATCTGATTTGCTCCCTGGATTTAAAGAAATTTCACATGTAGAGAGTAACTCTATCCATTTATAATACAGCCAAAGAAGAGCAGCCTTTTTGCTGCTCTCATCTCTCATTTGACTGTAGGCTCAGCTGCTGAATCCTATAAGTCTGTAAAATGCCACCTGCCTGGTTCTTTACTGCCCACTTCCCAGGAAAAGATTCATACAATACAGGATTTAACTCATAAACTGTCATGACAAATTCAAAAAGAAAGACAACAGCTTTTCCATCTATCTCCATAAAATATATGACCTTGTGAAGACTGATGTAAAGGTTTTATCTATGTAATTCTGGCATGAAGCATATTTTAGATGTGCTGTTGGCATGATAAACACATAACAATCTGCATTACTTGTAAGGAATAAGAATGAAGGTGTGTATTTGTCAGCACAAGGCTAGTATATGTCGTCTCATTATTATTTATTAGGTATGTGGCAGTCTCTGTAGGTCTCAGTAGAGATGGCAGTGTTGAACAAGCACAAATTGATGGGTAGTCTATATCCAAAAAGATCTTATTGCCTAAATCAGAAAGGCTCAGAAAGGGAAAGGAGGATTATCATCATCATTTAAAAGACAAAGCAGGCTGTGACTGTGAGGGGTGTAATAGCTTGTCATGTTTTTGCACAGTGTGAATGTCAGAGCCACACTCATGTCAGCACGTTCCACTGCACATTGTGCACAAAAAAATTTAAAATAAAATACCAGATACTCTGGTTAGTCTCATATTTATATATGTGTCTGTGGGAAACAACAGTGATTACCAGAGTATGTATGCAGCAAATAATATCAATGAAGTTTTAATGGTAGTTTCTGCTAATCTTAGCCCACCTTCACATTTTGGAAAACCAAAAACAATTGTTATGTAGAAGCTCAGAATGGTACATCCCCATGGGAAAGCAAGTGACCCAAAGGGACAGGAGGCCTGCACGGCTGAATAAGGAACTCCTGACAAATGAGATGGAGAACTCTTGGGATGAAGATAGGGATGTTGCCACAGTATATGAAAATACAAGGAAGGCCATGGTCCATTTGAAATTAAATCTGGCTAAGAGTTTTTTAAAATATTTTGCATTGTCCAAGACAATTTTTAGCATCAAAAAGCACTAAATTAGGGAGAGAAATCTGATGCAGAATCTGTAGCAAGACATAGGGGTAACTATAAAGTCAAACAGATAAGAAAACCCATCTTATACATACATGAACACATGCACAAATACACAAACACCTTTTTCTTCTTCATTTTTGTTTCCTCTCACCCTGTGTGTAGAAAACTCATCGAAAGTCAAAAATGTTATACCTAAGATCACAATCCCCCTCCCAAAGATATTATCTCATTCTGAAAATTAGGGTATTTCTGAGCTAGAGAGATTCATTTCAGATCCTGACTATCACCTTGAAATAAAAGCTCTGGTTGATGGAGGGTTTGCTCAAAACAGTAATTTAGTGATGACACAGTCTATCAGTGATGATTTTATTTATTTATTTATTTATTTATTTATTTATTTATTTATTTATTTATTTCAGTGCTGCTTTCTCCAATGGTAATTTCAAGATCCATAACCTCTTTTGTTCTCAGGATGTTGATAAGACAAGTAAGGGAATGGGCCTATCCATTTATGAGATTTCTCAGGGAGAAGAAGGTATGGCTTTGTTTTCCATGGAACAGGCATCCACAAATAAGCCAAACAGCCACTGCACCACTGTGGCCAACTCTGAGCTGGTTCAAAGGCTGTCCAGCAGGTAAGGTGGAGGAGTTTATCTATGCACTGGTGATGTAAAACAGGTCTGGCATCACAAACAGCTGAACCCACTACCTGAGACATACACAGGGGCATAAATCACTTAAAGATTGATCATGTTGCCTGTTATTACTGTAGGTACCATGTCTTTTTTGGGGCTAAATCATAAGAACCCTTCATAATTCACCATGCTTCACAATTCATCAGCCCATGAAGTTGAATGACCCTGTGCCAAAGAGGCTGAAGTTAATGGGTGCTTGGGCTGTGAAGGACATGCAGAGTGCCTGTGTTGCAGCTCCTCTGGCCTGAGCTGGGGAAGCCAAATCTGGGAGCAGCAGTGTTTGCAGAATATTTGCCTGACTGAGCTCTGGGGTCTATCTCTCTAGATATCTAGATCCCATGATATAGCCCCTTTCTGAGAACCCAGAGAGGATGTTGTTGTTCCTTTACAATAAAACACTAATTTAAAACTAGAATAATCTAGCATAAAAAATAAGAATAAAGGGACTCTTATATACAGGTTATCTTATATGCCACCAATCTTTCAGAATGTGTGGGGGGAGTTTGGTTTTCTTCACTTTAACCACAAAAATTAAAAATATTTTGGCAGCAAGCCATATGAAAGAAGCAAAATGCTAACTAATCACATTTAATGTTAAATCAATGGCACAGTGCTATGAAAGCCTGAAGGAATAGAAATGTCTTTTCTTAGCATGCACAGTAATAGACTTTGGGGTCAAGAAATGATGTATTACTGTAATATCTGCTGCCTTTTAAACTGACACTTTTAATAAATGGCATATATTCGTCTTATAATTTCTTTATTAGTAACACAAATTTTCCCATCTGTGATTATCATCATGGATGGCAGATGAAAAATTCCCCTCTGCCAATGAACATGCCAGTTGAGCTCCACCAGGGAGGCACATGGCTTGCCATGCACACACAAAACTCAGCCCCAGTGGCTCCTTTAGGGTAATACAGCAGCAATTATCAGCCTCTTTACTTGACAGGTGGCCTCTAACCTTTGCAGGCTGCTTTGAGCAGGGGATCGGATATCACAAATGAGGGAATACATCAAAATTAGGTGACCATTTACTTCCAGCGTGTATTTGGCACAGTTCTGAGCATCGGCAGCAGCCCTTATCCCACAAGCAATTTCCTTTCCATCTTGGTTGAAGGAAATGGATGGCTTAGCTGCAAGCTCTGTTGAATTCCCTACCACGATCTCTGCAGATATGTAAATGAACATTAGCTGCAGAATATCAGATTATGGAAATACCTAAAGAACATTGCAGCTTGAGGAAGAGGAAAAAATAGTCTCTTGCTTTGTCTTTGAAGGAAACACTTGAGTGACATGAAGCTGAAGCTAAAACATAAATTAAATACAAAAGGTTGAGAAGAGGTAATTATTAAAATTATTTGGGTTAGATGAAGAAATACAAAGCCTGTTTCAACAGACAGCTTGCAGTCCTGCATAAAGAAATATGTGAATTTCTTGTCAGGCAGTGACTTTCAGTGAATTACCACAAAAGGAATTGTAATTTTTACAAACAGAGCATGAACGACCAGGAATTCAAATGACCATAAAGAATTCATTGCTGTATCAGTGAGCATCCAGCAGCAGCTCAAGGGTGATTCATGCATTATTGCCCAAAGACTGCAGAGGCTTTTCTCAGCTGTCTAAAGAAGGGTTTTTCATGCTGCCTGAGGTGCCTTGGGGTGTCCTGAGACCTCTTTCCAGATGGGTATATCATTTCCAGAATGCTTGAGCACCTCAGGTGTATCAGGGCATCTCCAAAGCCTTGCTGACACCCCTGCTTGAACTGAACGTGGAACGACACGTCTCAAATGTTGGAAAACTTTAGAAGCTAATGGAAGACCTAATGTTTCATAGTAAATAGCTGCAGATCATTCACTGCTCTGTCACAGTGTGCTCTCTATTGTGATGGCAGCTGATTCACAAAAAAAAAAACAGCAATAGCAAGTTTGAAAAATTTTACAATACTTTCTGAAGATAGATTTCGTCCCTCTGGTATTATCCAATAGCTCAGTCTAGAAAAGACTACCCATTTGTTTCTGCATGTGTGCAAATTTCAAAATTATTCTTCCTTCATCAAGATGCGGTGTCTTTTCCCTTAAAATACTGATTTTTTCAACACTACATTTTATTTAACATGAATAATCCAAAGAAAATACAAAAGCTCCAGTAGGGAAGGGTTGACAGGACATAGCCAAAAAATCTTATTCAGTGTTTCTGCATTTGGGTTCAAAATGATGGTGGCAAGTAGCTAGAGTGTTAACATTGAAAGACGACAACAACCTGGATCACTGTTCCAAACTATGTAAAAATTCTGATAGACTCTGCCAAGGAGACAAGTCTGTAAACAGACATCTGTGTGTTTTAATAGGGATCATGATTCTCTCACACACACACATCTTAGCAGAAATAAATAAAAGAAGAATTATCTTCCTATTCCCCACTGGAATCCCATCTGGCACTACTAATCGACCAATTACCTTCAACAGCAAATGAATGAAATGATAAAGAAACTGTGCCAAAAGATTGTACTTTTGGTTACTAATCTTGAACAGGATAAGTGTTAACTACATTTTCTACTTGTGGAAACAAAATATTTTCTGGATAAATTTCATTTAATCAGTTTTCTGACTGTACGGAAATAGTCTTCAAAGAAACTTTTAGATTATATTGGGCTGTCTGATTTGCCTTCTTGTTTAGACTCTGATCCTGTTTTGATTTGCCATTCTCTCTTGTCTGCTAATCAACCTCTTTGTGGTTCAAGTCTCTCCATACTGATGGTATATGCCCGCATGACATTAATTCACCGAGCCAGCACATTCCTAAATTCAACATTTTCTCATTTCAAATGTTAAGATGCACTCAGGAAATGAACCCACAGAGACATTCAGGATGCCTATCTCTCAGAGTGTTCTGTAAGTTTTAGCACACTTTTTCTTGATATAATTCTGTTTGTTTCCCTGATTGTTCTAAATAAGCTATGCTCACATATCATTTAAATCCTGTGATCTATTCTGAAATCCCCTGTAAAGCTGACAAAGTGTCAGTTTTGGCTCTATACTGAAAAGGATTCTTATTTTAAATGATTCATATCATTATATTTGAGTTTGATGCATGAAAATATTATGCAAATATTATGAACAAGGTGTTGTAAAATGCTATTTGTTCAACTTGGAAACAGCCTCAGAAAATATTTACTTTTAACTGTGAAATAAGTATCCAGTTCATAATTTCCCATAACCAGAGGTTTTAAAAAGTTTTTCTGTTTCTTTGGGGTCTTTTGCAAGGTTGACCATATTTTTAATTTAATTTAATTTAATTTTTTAATTTTTAAAATTTTTTTAGTGCAACATGTGTTAATAGTTTTGAAAAGAAAGTGTTTGGCCCTTTTTTTTCTCTCTCTCTTTCAGTTAATCTGGTTTAGGCATATGAACAGCCACAAACCTGCTCAATTGAATCTCACAGAATAGCACTAGTGGTTGAATGACACCAGCCTTTAAGTGAGCTTCTGTCATCCCACTTGGATCCTAAGCACCTTGATCAAAGCTCCTCCTTCTATTCAGAGGATTGTGTCAAGTCAGTAATGGGACAGACATTCTGTTGTGTACTCTGTTTCATGAACATAAATGAACTGCTTTTGCTCCAGATATTTAACCATTCTGGTTAAGTGATTGCAGCTTTCCAACCTTGGTTGTGTTTGGCTCAGGGAAAAGAAGCTCTTTGTGTTAGTGAGCCAGGAATGCCCAGTGCCTGAAGCTGTGAGTCATGCTTTTCTTGATGACAGCAGTCCATATTTTTTAAAACATTCTACTTCCCTTTTTCCTCTGGTGTCCATCAAACAGCTCTGAAACTCTGATTTCTGATCTTCATGGGTTCACTATGAATTCAAGGAGAGGCTATTAAAAAAAACCTTCTTATTGCAGCTACAGGAGGCATCACACTCACACGCTCTCATCCTGCTGGGGCACTTCAACCACTCTGACATCTGATGGAAAAGCAGCACAGAAAGATGTAGGCAATCCAGAAAACTCCTGGAATTCACTGTGGATATCTTCTTCAGCCAGGTAATAGACAGCTCCACCAGAGAGGTTGCAAAACTGGTGATGGTGAGCAAAAAACTCACTGATGGGGTTGCAAAAACTCACTGATGGTGAGCAATGCAAGTGAGATAAGTTGGTGACATCAAGATTGGAGGCAGCCTGGGCTGCTGGTCATGCACTGGTGGAATTCACAGTTCTGAAGGATATGGGTCCATACAGATGGATAAAGTGTTCTTAAAGTTCCCTACTACCAGAAAAGTGGAGAGAAAGCAGCAGAGGATTAGAAGCAGCATGAATGATAAAGTGAGAAATGCTTCTTGCAATTTTTTTGCTGCCATTTCTCTACTAGAAAATCCCAGGTAATGCTGGGTTTATTTCTCTCTGAATTTGGGCCAATATGTCCCTAAATAGATCAGCCAACACACTGGCAGTTTGCTAATCTTCTGGACTATCTTGTATGTTGTAACCCGAATAAGACCCCACTCAATTACTTGTCTCATTAAATCTCCTGTGGAAAATTGCTGCAAACATTTTCTGAAGATGAATCCCATTGTGTCAATGAAATCAGGTTTCAATTCCCAATACTTTCAGACTTTTTTTCCATGGGATTTATTCTGAAAGGAGATGTGAGAGGACAGAGAAGAAAGAAAAAGAAACTGCTTTACTACCTCCTTAGAAATTTTTGAATTCTTTACCATGGAGAGGTAGTTCACTATAACAGACCTTCCAGTGAAAGAATATATTTATATGTATAGCTTTTCTCTTCAAAACCTGTTGTAAAATTAGAATCCATGATAGAATTTAACTTGACTCTGGAAATAATGTAAAATATAAATGCAGATTATTGCAGAGTAAAGAATTTAAGTCTGAGTGACATAAATGGAGATTAGTGAAGAGCACAGTACAGAATTTCTTCTTGCAGAGGTTTCTTACATCTTATCTACCAATTATGCTGAATAGCAATAAGACCTGCTTGAATTAAAACATTACTAAAGATTAGTCTATTCTTGTCCTATTATGTAGTGGCAAATACTAATTAAAATTTGTGTGTTGCTCACCTGGCTGAAAGTCCCCAGTCAGAGCCTGACAAAATCTTTCCTGGTGGAATATCTCATGACTCTCTGTGAACCTGTTCAGGAAAAATGACACACAACTGAGTGGCTTATTTCCATCCAGGGCCAGGTACTGACAGTACATAAACAGAGTGCTTTTTGTTTAATATTCTAAGTCTGGAAATGACTCTCTATTTCATCAGACTTGAATATGATAAGAAAGGAGGTTTGATTCTGAGTGACATTAAACTTCCAACTCAATGTACTCTTGATGTTTAGTTTGGACACTTTTGAAATCTCAGGTGGATACAGTGTGACAAACCAGTTCTGTCAAAACAGAATAAGAGTTATAAAATTCGTGCTTCTGTCTGGAATTATAGTTTGCATACAATCCACTTTAAACAAGAACAGCACTTCAGGAGGTCCTTAACTCTTTTATTATGTACTGGAGAAACTTACATGCACATATATGTATGACTCCCAGCAAACTCCTACAACATTTATTTTTCTATTGAGTGGCAATAGAGTGGAAAAGCCTTCACAGCTTTAGCAAAGCTTTCAATTAAGCTGATAATAAATCAAAAATTGGTATTTAATGATTGCTTGAGTAGGAAAAATGCATCAGAAATTTCTTTCTAGCCTCATCTGTTCAGTGCTTATTGGTTACTAATCTCAAAAGAGATGGCAGAACTAAATTATTTACTTGATTCTCCAACTGAGAATATAAATGCATGGCATGAGCAGTGTAGAACATCTCGCATTTCCTCTGCTTTGCCGTGGATATAAAAGATCTTCTGGCGTGTCAGAAGCTATAAAATTATCTTTTTTATTCTGCAGAATCTTGCTTGTGCAGGGCACAAGGAGCAGACCATGTGTTAAGAGCTTATGTGTACTGCAGAGCTTAGCCTTCACATCAGATCTGAAAGCACTGCAAACAGCCCAGAGGCATGGAAACAAGTGAAACAAAACCTGGTGAAAGGCTCCTCTCCCTCCTGCTGCTTTTCTGGCTCACCTGCAACACCAGGTCCAAAGCTAAAGGTTAGAAATGCCATGTATAAATATTGTATCACTTTTTTTTTTTTTTTTCATTATACAGCTGATCTCTTTTCTATCTAAAAAGGGGTTTTCTTTCCCTTAATGCCTTTGCTTCATGGAAAAGAAAAATGTCAATGTACAAACATGCTATTTCCTTCTCTTTCCACAAAAGCAGTGAGGAGTATTATAATGATCCAAAAGAAAAAGGTTTTCAATAGAGATGCTGAAGGACTAGAAATCCTAACTGTGACCAGCTCTGGTAGCAAACTTTGGCTAGCATTCCATTGTATTGGAATATCGTGTACTGAGTGCAAGGGGGCATAAGATGAGGCACAAAGGTTCCAAAAACCTAATGTAGATCTGAATTTCTGCATCTATCACAGATTGAACCAAAAGTGTCACCATTTTTACTTGAACTAGAGGTTTAAAATTTTGCTGTTTTGGTCCATCTCTTCTTCAGGGTTTGATCAATTACAACCTGATTTTATTAGGCTGATGGTTTTCACTTTGCACTATATCATAAACACCTGAAAAGAGGGAGCTCAAAATTTATGAGAGAAGCCCTAAGAGCCCCTTACCTACAGTGACAAAATTACCACCACCATAATTTCTATTAAGTGCTACAAAATTACAGTGTAACAGCTCTGAAATTACATGTGACATCTGCATGAATACCAAATCACTTCATTGCATTCAGCCATATTACAAAAAGCACTTACTGAATTTGCACTGATTACAACTCTTACAAATTAACTTACCCAAGCAAACGTACTTCCCAGTGTACATATATTATTTAAAGATCTCCATTTAATCAAAGGAAGGCAACAGAACAAATAATGCTACCACTTAACATGAAGTATCATATTTGAAAGAAGTACCCCAATATCTTAAAAATCTTTTAAAGTGCTTGATTTTTAGAAAAGACTCTTTTTTCTCTTTCTTTTTTCATTTTTGATTAAGCATGCCATGTCATTCTATCATCCAGTCTCTCCTGAAAAAAAGCCTAAAAAGGGAAAAAGTAAGAAAGAATATGATAAATGTTCATTACACAGAATTTTCTTTTTTGAAATTACATTTCCCATAGTGCAAGCCAGATTTTATAGAGGTATAAGTCACAAAGAAATAAGAAGCTGGTAATGAGATAGAAGAATATTTGAAATATGGATGCAAATCCCTACTACCTGCTGAGCAAAAATAGTGTGCAGAGACTGTCCTGAAAACTGAACAGCCATTAACATCTTGTAAGCACTAAATTTGCAGCAGAAGAATATTGGAATGATATGTCTGTGAAATGCCAAAGGCCTCTGATTTATCTCTAAGCAGAATGTTTCAGCTACATCTACATAAATATTTTAACAGGAATTTAATTTTAGTTTTAGTCACACAATAAATCTCTTTATTGTACACATCTTCTTGTCCTAAATAAGTTATATATTGTGTTATGAACATGAAGATGGTTGTGTTCATTCATCTTTCTGACTTGATGAATAGTCTGAAAACACAATGCATTGATGCACATATTTACACAAAAGTCTTGCCACAGGCTGTTTAATTTTGTCTAGAGCATGTGTTAATTTAGATAGAACTTATCCAATGACCATCATGACTTGTATTTGACTCCAACTCTGAACCTCTCAAGGATGCCCCAAAACAGAACAACAGTAAAAAACAAAAGAAGGTAGTTTTGCAAAGGTATATTGGCAGCTGTGTATTCACCAGCAGAGGAAAAGTATCAGACCTTTACTGCTTATTCTCTTTTCAGTGCATTTTATAAAGAACAGTAGGAACTCAGGCAGCTACTGTCTGACTGACTCTTACTCACTGTGCATTTCATATACCTTGGCTGTTGCAGTGTGATTGTGTAGTGTTAGATACAGTGAAAGCATTCAGCTGGTAATTTATAATGTCTTCAGAGGGCATGGATTACTTTTTCTTCTTGGCAGAATGCTGGAAATAAGCTCCTAATAGTAGAAAGTTTTTTGTGAGCCAGCAGTCTGGTGCAGAGTTGCCTGCCCTTCCCAAGTGTGTTTGGCACAGGTTACAGAACCAGGAATGCTGTCAGTGCCAGTGAACAGTCACATCTGTACACAGTCTTTTTGCCATTCTCTTTGCAAGCTCTTTACTTGTTTCCTTCATGAAAGAAAACTGTGATAGAACTGCTGTAAATCTCCCTTCAGGCATGTGAATTCAGTCTGCACAAATCATACTGCCCTTCCTGAAAACTGATTATCACTTCTGATTTATTCAATCTCAGCATAGAACTTTTGCTCTAGCACTCAGAAGGGAACAGGCACAAGTGTAAATAACAACTGGCAGTTGGAATTAGGCTGGTAAGGAAGAGATTTTTCAAAGGCTTAAACAGAAGCTAATATCAAGCAGCTCTAATCAAGTCTTGCACTGTAAGCTGGGTACATATCACTCATTTTTACCTCTGAACATCTTCTTGTAAAACTGTCCTGTTCTGTAAATTATTTTAATTGGAGACAAGCATAAGTATAGGTGCTTACAAATCTGTTGGCTTAATTTTGAAAATCTGACTGAATTGTTAGCTAAGGAAGTTTTAGGCTGCAAGCCAAATTGGCATAAATAGGTAGAGACACATTATTACATCCTCCCTCAGGGCAGTTGTCTGCTCTACAGAGAATTAAGATAACAGCAGACATTAAGGTTGTCTAATTGGTATCATTTAGCAGACCTAAGCTGATCATAAAAGTTTTAAAAAAGAGTAACTGGACATTATGCAAAAACATCTGCACACCTTTAAACCCAGATGACTGCACCAGTCAGGGCATACAAATGTGTGGTACATAAACAGAAAGGTGAAAATGGAAAAGGAGGTGCAAAGATGGCCTGTTGAAGGATAGGCTCCAATATACTACAGGGCACTGCAATGCAATCCTCTTTTCTGCTTTGAAAGCTAATTTGTAGTTGTCTTGGTGATTACTCAGTCACTGACTTCTCTATTATGCCTGTTAAGCCTGGGATTTCTTCTGTCTAAAGTGGTTAATAAGTCTTCCTCTTGTGTCTTCTATTTCCCCCATTGTCAAATAAGGTGACCAGAAAAGGCTTTAAAAGGAGTTAGAAACAGCAGTGTCCTCCTTGGGCAGGTTTTAAAGGAGAGTTATGCAAAATCTGGGATCATGGTTTTCCTTGAAGCTACTGTGACTGCCACAAAAGTTTTTCTTTTCATTCTAAAGTGCACAATGGAGAAAGGAGAAAGGCAGCAAAACTGCTGCTGTACTTCACATATCTTAGCAATAAGTTAATAGATCCACTTAGGAACAAAGACATGCTCAACCAGTCTTTGTGTTTAATTAAGAGACTCATTGAATATCTGGTTGAACGAGATCATCGGAGGTCATCCTGTCCAGTCTCCATCTGGAAAGAGGACTATTAATCAAGACCAAAACTAGAACAACCCTGAGTTTCACTGATTCATCTCCTGCCTGCTACTATGCTACAGGGTTATGATGAATGGAAGTTGTCTGTCTTCTCCAAAGTCTCTTAATGCTATTCATTTTTAGACACAGGCCAACAGTTCACCAAATCTTTATTCAGTTTAGACAGAGAATACTTAGCATTTTTTTACCCAGTTTCTTATGTTTTCCCTGAATTTATGGCCCAGCCTGTAAGGCACAGAGCCCTCTCACCATTGAGTCAACAGTTCCCATTCTGAAGGATTGTGCAAATTCCATATATTTCTATAATTGTAGCCCTTTGGGAAAGTTTAGACTCCAACAGTCCTTATGCCCACTGATCATTTTCTATGGTATAGGGAATTACAGTTTATTCTATCATAAAGCCTATGGGAGTAGTGGCTGATTCCAGGCCAAGCAAGGGACTCATTCTCTCTGTTCCACTTCAGTCACTTGTTTGTGACTGCTCATTTTTGCTCTTTAAAATCCTCTCCCAGTCACCTAACTTATAATGACTCTCTTGCTTTACTCAGGTACAGAAAAAAATTATGAGCAGATTAATCTGTAGAGATGTAATTAAATGGCAGCCAATAGTCAAGATTGCCAATAGTCAAGAGTCAGGTAGTTGAAATTCCCACAAGGGAGTGCAATGCCACCCAAAGAGTGATGCAGTATTTATGTTATGTGAAATTTCTTTTGTCCTTAAATTCTACCATTTTGATCAGCAGGTGGTTCGAGGGATCTACTTGAAATAACTGACACAGTTAACTCACAGGTCAGTTTGCTTTGATCAGAAGGTCCAATTTGGACTCGTTCTTTACAGAGGAATTTCTCCACATATCATCTGCCAGCAAACACTGAATAGTGACAAAATTTGCTTATCTTCAGAAATTAAGAATTTCCAAGATCAGAAAACACACTCAAATGCAAATTATGAACTGCCTATGGCAGATTTAGTGAGATTAGTGGTCTTCCCACAACACTTTAGACCAGCAGAAAGTTTATTCCTTTGAATCTGCACAGCTCAAATAAAACAATACTTCCTCTCTTTTCCTGTCTTTCATTTGAGTATAACATTTGAACTTGAATAATTCCTGGAAGGAGCTGCAACATCAAATTATTACATTCTCCTAAAATATTTATCAAAGTTCTAGAATCCTTTCTGGGACAAATGGGGGTCACAACTGTGTACAAATATACAGCATGAAAATGGGAAGACAGCCTGTCGTGCCCTAGACAGAGGAACTGTCACACCAACACCAGCAGCTTCACAGGGAAGACAGACCAAGTGAAAATGATGCACTATACTATCAACAGAAAGGGCAGCACAAATAGTGCATCTGTTTAAAGTACTAGCAAAAGTGATAAACTTCAGATGTACTAGGAGAGATTTAAAAAGATAGGATATTCTGTGACACAAAGAAATTCCTGGCTAGTACCTGTTTTTTAAGTCCCCAGACACAGTAGTATGAAAAGCTGTTTGCCTGAGAATTGTGATGGAGTTATTGGGGTAGAGTGCAAGGTTCTCCTTGGTAAAATGACTGAGTGCCTTCCTTAACCTGCTTCAGATTATTCTAGCTGTCATTCTAGATTCCAGTTTTGGAAAGAGAAGGGTAGACTTCTGATATTTCCATTACAAATGACAAGCCTGGCATTTGCTAGAGATCTTTGCCAATGGAATTCCCCCAAGATGGCTGGGAGATCCTTGGAGTAACTCAAGTGCCAAAGTATATTGTTTATTTCTAGGGCTAAATAATTAGCTTTATAGATTTCTTCTGCACTTATCCAACAGGAACGAGCTAATAGTGGGCAAAGCTAAAGGGACAGGGGAAGAATTGCCTGGGATCTATTTCATATGCTAAAGGTATTATTGAAATGCAGGTGCATATCTAGCTCAGAATCTCTGCTGAACAGAACAATTGTTCAAATTGCTTCTGACTAATGGCAGTAAAAGGCCTGAATCTCTGTATTCCCTGGAAAATTTAAAGTCTGAATTTAATATAGTGCAGCCTCATTTCTGAACTAATGCAGTTGTATAAAATACATTTTGTTTAAAAGAGCACTTTACTGGAGAGAGAGAAGTACAAAATATGTGTCTGAGAATGCTACCAACCACAGAGGTTCTTAAAAGAAAAGTGAGGTAGGGAAGAATATTGAAATCTGCCTATTTATCACAGCAGCAATAACCATTATTTATTGTTATTGTTATCCATTTTGGCCACATAGTCTGATATGAAATCTTGTTTTGTGGTTCCTCAGCAACAATGAGGTGATTTAGGCTTAGTCTTCTAGCATTTAGAAAAATATTCAAATAAATCCAACTAATCTTACGTAGCTCACGATAACTCAGATAAACCCCCCTGTTTGTTACTGAGGTGGTTTCTGTGTCAAGATATTTTTATCTGTCTCATGGTCACATTGGCACCTTTTAAAACCTGTAATTCACACAGACTCTTTAGCCCTTCAAGTACAGCACAGCAAATTTGGCAGTGTATAGGAGTTACCTCTGATCTGTCAATTAAGATGTTATTGGGCAATAACCACCTGACCTCTGCCTATATTTTCTACTCAAAAGAATGAGTGTGCTTCTTTTAAGCACAGATTCCACGATAGGATGGGGTCTGCTGCTGGCTTCAGAACCTACCCCAACCTGGCAGCCAGTACCACCTCTGAAGGAAACATTACACCACTCTGAGCTTGAGCCAGATGCCCTGACCAGGACTTGTACTCCATATATGTAAAAGAAGATCTCACATCTACCTCAGAAATTTTTGAGTCTGAGATTGCAAAGGATTTATAAAAGAAAGGAGAAAATCAAAATGGAACTCCTCTGCATGTACAAATATATTAATACAAATGCCTACACCTTAGAAACTTCCTAATTGGTTAAATTCATGTAAATATCACAGAAAAAAATATCTTGAGAGTTCAAAGTACTGCACTGATTTGGTAAAGGTGAATTTCAAAATATTCAATGTTCACTTGATTTAGAAAATCTCTAAAGAAATACAGATACTCTTTAAAGACTACTGCATAGATATCAAGTGACTTCTGCTATTGGTGTGAACTGAATACCTGCTGAAGACAACCTGCAGTACAGAAAATACCATCCTTCCATAAAGCAAGGCACAAAAACTGCAGGAAGGAAAACCTTAAAAATACAATGGGGTTACAACATATTTTCTTTTCACTGGGATACACATGATGTAACTACCAGTATTTCGCAATGGAAATGCATTTGTTATAAAGCCCTTGGAAGTAGTTCACAGAAACCATCCAATCCTCAATTAATTCACAATTTAATTTGTACTTCACAGCCAGTGATAGGTAAGACTATGTTATTTCCCACATCCTCTGCTCCATTACAATTCTTCACAGAAACCTACTTTAAAAGCATTGTCAAAGTGTCCAAATGTTTTTTAAGCAGAGTACAGCTGTCTACATCCTTCAAATATATCATGGCTTTCCTTCTGAGGTCAGTCTTTAAAAGCCACAGGATTTTGCACCAACAAAGAAGTCTCAGCAGCCATGCAGTCCTGTGGATTATATTTAACTGCACCATCTAAAGGACTAACTGAAGCCTTGTGCAGCTAATGGACATTGTTGAACTTTGGCATTCGCATAAGAGAAATGTACAGTGAACAAATTTCACAGTTACAATTTCTGTCCTGTGTACTGCCATTCATTCCACAGCTTCCCTGAGTAACGTTCTCTCAGCAGTCATGCAGCAAACTGGCCCCAAAGGTCACTTGTAAAGCCATTATATAGAATCTGATTCTGGGCATTGTTTCTGGGCTCTAATTGGAAGCTACATCATTTTGACTTGGCACAGCTCAGTTGTGTTTGTGTCTGTTGGTGGGACCATTCATATCTATAAAACCTCTTGTGATCTTAAGGACCTTGCAATACTGAAGGAGCTTGCTGAGTCAGGGTGTCTGACATTACATGGTCATTCTCTGCTTGCAAACTGCTGAGGAAAGAATCCCACCAATAAATCCCATGGAGGAGAATTTATTCTACCATTTGTTCAGCAATGCCTAAGCTCTTTAGAAACTAGCTGTAATTACTTCCCCATGGTGAAGACAAGCATAATCATCTTTGTTTTAAAAAGTGAGAAAAATGGGATCAAAGGTCTGTGCCAATGTCATATGGAATCCATGAAAGGGGCTTCCAGGAGCCCACTGCTCACTAAGACTGTAAACAGTGCCAAACTTTGGCAGAATGTGGCAGCAGCTCTATCTGATAGAGTTTGGTCAAAACTTCTGCTTCTGAACCTCAGCAGAGCATAACCTTCTACCCAATGAAAAAGTATTTGATTAAACTTAATGCAGAGCACTAAGAAGCAGATCTCCCTGGACAATAGACTCGAGTATTATATTATCCAGCTGTCTCACTAATACAGGATCCAGGGTCCTCCTGTGGATGAGAAACTGCAATACATAATGCTGCTGGGCACTGGCACCTAATTTTCTGCCTCTCTGCTGTGATGTTTCCCCTTGGCCTCTGGGAACTACATTACTTTATTTTCAAAATCTGATAGGCAAATGTTTTCTAATATTTGGCCCCCAAGATACTTGCATAGGAAAATTTTTTTTTGATTGGTTGGGTTGTTGGTTGGTTTGTTGTTTTGTTTTGGGGTTTTTGTTTTGGGGGGAGGGGAGGTTTTTATGTGTGCACTAACCAAGGAAGTTATTTTTGAAAAAAAGGATGAGAAAGTCACTCCTTCTAAAACTTTCTAAATTGCTCTGAAAGTCTAAATTCATGAAAGTAATCTGTTGTCTCCTTTTAGTAAAGCAGAATGCAGAAAAGGGAATAAAAGGCAAAAAATTGGCTAACTGCAATAAGGCAAACTCAGGGCATGCATCAGAGAGACATGCATGCAGATGGTCCATGAGTGATTTGAAAAAGGTTTCAAATGCTTGTACCTCAGGATATGTCATTATCTGCTAGCTATCACATGGAACTGAAGTTTGTATTAAATCACCCAGCTTCATGCCTAGCAGATAGTAAATCTTTATATAACATTCAGTGGACCCATTATATCACAGTTTCACAGCCTTCCTCCTAGCTGTTAAGCATTCTTTTTCTCTGTGTCAGATTTTTAACAGCAGTTTTCTCCCTATTTCATCAGAAGAAGGTGTTTAGCCCTTTTTTGTGGTGGAGTACTTTTAAAAAATCTATTAATTTCTCAGCATGATGCACCAGACTGCTCTCATATGCCAAACTCCCCCCTTCCCATCATGATCTGGCTACCCACTCACTCAAACAAGATTTAATTTCTTCCAGTGGATATTAACTCTAAATCCCATGTGCCTGCTTATCCACCCTGCCTGTTATTTCAGGACAGCTCTTTGCTTGTGCTGTGGCTCTAATTAGTCTGCTGGCCTGCAAACCTCTGGTTCTGAGAGAAAATGCCAGCACAGTGCACTAAGCCCCTGCCCCAGCACTAAGCCCTGCTTTAAATGGCAGCATCTCCAAAGTGAAGGTTTGGGTGAAGAGAAGAGCAGTGTGCCTTAGCCTGACTTTTCCCTGCACTTGATTTAGTTTGTCTGAGTTTTTGTTTACTGGGAATCTTTAACGAGCTCTGCTGTTGATAAGGCAAGAATTGTTTTCTGCTTAAAATGCAAGGGGTGAATGGAGGAGGCAGGAGCGTGGAGCAGCTCAGGATGCGGCTGGAGCCGGGAGTTGCCAGGCAACTGCATCCTGCATCCTGCAGATCCTGCAGATCCTGCATCCTGCATCCTGCATCCTGCATTCTGCATCCTCCAGATCCTGCATCCTCCAGATCCTGCATCCTCCAGATCCTGCATCCTGCATCCTCCAGATCCTGCATCCTCCAGATCATGCATCCTGCATTCTGCATCCTGCAGATCCTGCATCCTCCAGATCCTGCATCCTCCAGATCCTGCATCCTGCATCCTGCATTCTGCATCCTCCAGATCCTGCATCCTCTGCATCCTGCATTCTGCAGATCCTGCATCCTCCAGATCCTGCATCCTGCATTCTGCATCCTGCAGATCCTGCATCCTGCATCCTCTGCATCCTGCAGGCCAGGCTCTGGGATACTGCTCCCCTCTGCTCCCCTCTGCTCCCCTTCTCTCCCCTGCTAGCTCTATACTCCTTTTCCACTGCCTGGGAGATGTCCAGGGATGCACTCCTGCCAAAGCTGCTGTGCAGCAAGGGTGTTCCTATGTTGAACAATTTTGGTGTTTAGCTCTGGTTTTGTGCCTAGGGAACACTCCTGTTGATGATTTCTTCAGAAAAGGGATTGCTAAAGAGCATTTATAGCTAAAGTCATGTACATTCCCAGGATCATGAGCTTTTCAGTTAGACTTCCCCTCTTATGCCTGATATTGACCTAATACAGGTGAAATAATTTCAGTATTTCCTTGAAGAAAGACATAAGATCTGTTTTGTCAGCAGAGCTGTGTGTTTATATATCAGCACACTTTCAATGCAGGAGTCTGCTTTAGGTAAAATTGTAGATGTCACCTAAGGCAGTGGTCTCTGGAATCTCATTCACACACTCAGACTCCCAAATGTGGCCCAAGTCCAGTTCCTCAACTGCTCATCTTCTGTGTTCTGACTTTTCTGTGTGTGGAAGGGTAGAGATGGCAAGGAAAGACAGATGGAAATCTCCAAATAAGAATGAGATTGCAGAGGGGTTTTCCATTTCAATGTGTTTGTTTGGAATACCTTGAGTAGACAGGACCTGAAAATACTAGTGGCAGAGTACTAATTTTGGTGATAGACTCACCAAGTAGACTGAGAGAAAACTTCTCAAGATATTTTTTTATCAAGAGACAAGACTGAGATTCAGGGACAATTGCCACAACTCTCCCATACTGATGCTGAATTCCTCAATTGCTTGTGGACAATATTCATGATGAGCTTTCACTTTTCTCCCTGCATTGAGTCTGTTCTGATTTGCATGATTTGTCAGCTGGAAACTAACACAGGAGGAACAAGACAGCCCTCTATGCCAGGTCATGTCTGAGCACCTGGGCTGAAGCTCCAGCACTGGATCAGTGTCTCAGGCTGCACTTCAGCAGCTGAGAGGGATGGTGTCCTCCACATCCCTTTGGCAGTGGGAGAGAGGGGCATGTCCCTACAGCAAATGCCCAGCTCCTGGCCCACACTGGGGCTGCTAGCAGCAGCTGACTGCTGCCTGAGGGTAACACACCTGCACTGCCAGATGTGTGCACAGACTGGCACTCAGGGGTACAGCTTCCTCTCCTTGAGTGAGGGGCTCTGCTGCTATCAGGGTTCTGCTGCTAGGCAAGACATTCTCGTTCACCTGCAGCTCCGTACAAAGCTCCCTTTCACTCATCAATCTGAATTAATAACACCACTTAAATATGAAAAGGTTTACCAATTACCTCCCGAGTTTTCAGCATTCATTTTGTGCTAACATTTACCAAAGAAAATAAATTGCAATTATAGAAACGTATATTTAAAATCTCATTTGTCATGTCTCTTCTCTCTCTCAGATCATTGTTCACTAAGTTCCTTATAGATTTAGGCCACTGGGTATGCTTTGTTCAGCTGTACAATTTATATCATGTAGAGACAGGACTTTCCTTCAGGTATTCAACAAAGCAATTACCAACCCTCTGCGTATAAACAACAGTCTTATGTGATGGATGCTCACATGTGAATCTCCTCTAATTCTAATGCCATTCTGAATTAATTTTAATTTACACTTTCCTGGAAGGATTTGCTTTGTACCCCTGACTTCCATGCACAGAGCTCTGTACTATCATCACTTGTACCAGGAAGCAGAGCATCAGGGAGGCCTAAGGAAATAAGGAGCTGCCCTGAACACAATCATTCTCTTTTGGGTCTCCAAAGACATCCTCTGTTATTGTATAGTGCTTCCTCCCCTACACAGCAACCCTTTCCATGGAAACTCAGGGACTGGAAGTAGATGTTACAGGAGACTACAGTACGGCTTCTGTGGGAAAAAGGGTCCTCAATCTCATGTCAGTGAAAGAAAAGGCAATTTTCTACTCCTCCATCCAGTCACCTGGGACCTGGCAAAGCCCATAGGATGGATTATTTGTCCTCTACATCTTGAGGACAGACAGGTCTATGGACAACATCATGTCTGACATATAAGTCTCACTTATCAATCTTCTTATCTGTCAGAGAAGAAAACAGTTGTCAAATAGGTGGAAATCTGTGGGTTGCATGGAAACCATTAGACTGTCAGACATTGCCCCTTTTAGATGCCAATGCTTTTCTCACTCTGCTTCTAGTCAGTCTTAGGGCATTTTTTGAAAGAGAAAGAATAATTTTCTTGACAGATGCTAATTGTATATTTGCAGTGCAGGATTCCGTGATTCAAGCTGGTAGGTGAAGAATCCTCCTCTCACAGGGAAGGATACTAGTTTTGTGTGTGACACAAATTTTCAGATTATGTTCATCATTTTCCAGATCAATTAAAAATCCAGGGCAGGGGAAAAAAATTAATAAAATTTAAAAAGCTTTGTGGATATAAAATCTTTTTTGTTTGAAAAGTGTTTAAGGAATTAAGATAAGATCTTTCTGTGAGTGTTTTCTGTGGTCAAAATGTATCTTTTTACTCAAAAGGTTCTGATAAACGGTTTTCTGGAGACTATTTTGTTCTTACCTGCTTTCCTATTCAAAGTACTCTAAGATGACATTTATTGACATGGTGTATTGGTGGACTTTGCAGTTCTGGGTTTATGGTTGGACTCAATCTGAAAGATCGTTTTCCACCTAAATCGTTCTATGATTCTATGATTAGAGAAGCTTCAAAGCAGCACAAAGGAGTTGAAGTCTCTGTCTTTCTCTCTCCTTTGAAATATCACAGCCAGTGACATTGAATGAAAGGGTTTTCTGTGGTGTGGCTGACCTGGGGCCATGCCAGCTGGCTGAGTTCTGAAACAATAACAAGAAAATAGGTCACTTCCACATAGTGTTTCTTCCACTTCTCAACCCCCTAGCTGAGTGGTTTGTACTAATGCAAACCCCACAGTCATAATCTTGATAATGGATGCAAACCTCTAAAAGGTGAAGGGATAAGCAGTGTGCAGTTCTGACCAGTTTTGAGAAGAGAAAAAAAAAAAGAAAAGATGAAAATCTGTCAGGAAAAGCCCATTTCCATGAGACTTTTCTAAAGTAATCCTTTGCCTTCTCTGCCTTCTCCCATAGCACATATTCCACCACAGCTTTATCATGCTATGTAAAACAAAAGGTAAAAGAGGTTACATTTCAGATTGGCTGTTTGGCCTATCAGCATTTCTTTAAAACTGTTCTGAACACAGAACAAATCCTGTATGCACCATCTATACTTTCTTTATAATTGCCTCCAGGAACCTATTTAATACATCATTCACTCTACACCTGCAGACCATTTCACTCCAGTTTGTTTTCTTACATACACATTTCAAGGATGCAGCAATGCACTGACAAGCTTTTTTTGTGCAATGGGCACTTTCAGCCATGTGTCTGAAACAGTATTTTCGAAAAGTGGGAGAAATTAGATAGCAGATTTTGTCCAGACAAATGTCAGTGTTCTGTTTTTTTTAATTCTTAATGGTCCCTAGCTTACTAGTTGGATGGAGCAGGCTTGACCACAGGTCCATGTCCCCTAAAAGGAATTTGATCTGAAACAATGACTCCTAAAGAGTGTTACAAAACATATATCAGCCCCCATTGGCTGTAATAACCAGTGCACTGTGTGCAGCTGCTTTGAAAAAAAACCAAAACAACCCTTCTTGCTATATGCTAGAATAAAGAATGGAAATACCTGCTTCTCCGAAGCTCTCCAGCACTGCTAATGATTTTACTATAATTTAGGCTTAAAAACCAGCAGAGCTTTACTGACATTTTCAACTAGCTGCATGAGACTGCATTCTTACTGCCCTTAGAATTATTAATGGCAGAGTCTTGTGGCTACCTGCATACCCTGAAAATAATATTAATTTGCTTCATTTTCAATGCATGTCTGCAAATGGATTCTAAAGTCCTGAAAAAGGTATTACTCTTTTGTTATATGGAACTACTATAGTCTCTTTTTATTATGCAATTATGGGAAAAAAGTTTAAATCACCACTACCTGTAATAAAAACAAAAGCTTTGGGCTTTGTGGCTTTTTAAAATTTATTTTCTGCTTTGATTTTTTTCCTGTATGAAAAGAGCAATAGAAGATCAAACATGAATCTAATTTACTTAACATACTCTCTATGACCTCTGAAGGTCAGAGAACCAATTCAAATAACTAAATCACTAATGGCTGCCACTGAAGTATGTGCACAGAAGCATCTTATTTTATGGACCATAAACAGGACTCCTCTGCCTCTTAGAGGAGCTGCAGAATGCGGCGACAGCTTCTGTCAAACAGGGAGCTGCAGTGTGCTGGAGGGTGAAGGCTGAGATCAGAGTATTTCAGAGAGAGCAACAGGATTGTGCTTCACTTCAGCAGCTCAGCACCCACATGACAAGACTCAGGACAGTTGCTCAATGAGTTCACTGATGCTGGAACATATGGAAGACTCTGTCTGTCACAATGCGATTAGTGCGAGGATTTCGCTGTCCTTTGGACAGCTTTGGATGGACTTGAGGAAGCAAAGAGGATACAGCTGTTAAGCCTCACCTTTCACCTTGGCTGGGAAGTGTCTGAGAGTGCAGATGGTGCTCAGTTTCAAGCCATGAATCACTGTCACCAAGTGTGTGCTGTGTAAGGCTGGGTGGTGGGTTGATCTGGGCTGGGTGCCAGGTGCCCACCAGGCTGCTCCATCCCACTCCTTCCTCAGCAGGACAGAGAGGGAGAAAATATTCCCAAAGATGGAAAAAACCCCCTCATGTGTCAAAATAAAGGCAGTTTAATGAGGTAAAAGCAAAGGCCCCTCCTGGAATCAAAGGAGGACAAAAGATTTAATCTCTATTTCAGGTATGTCCAGTAACTTCCTGGGAAGTAGGGAGTGGTAGCTCTGAAAGACAAACACAATAAGAAGTACCACAAATTCCTCTTTCCCTCTGGTTTAAATACCCCGGATTCAGTTCTGGTCTGCATTGTCACTACCCCATGTGTCTCTCTCTCAGATTACATCCCTGGGAGTTCATGCAGTCACTGCTTTGCCACAATATTTTCAGTTAGTGCAAGTCCTTGAGGCCATAGAAAAGACAAAAAAGACTTGCCTTAGGCTGGTCTGGCCTCTTTCCAGGTGCCAGGGGCAAGTGCTGGGAAGCTCCCTTTCTCTTATGAGCTTCTCTGAAGGAGTGAGGGGAAAGCTGGCCTAGTTTAAGGAACAATATAACTTGAGGAATGAAGTAAAATAATCTTCAAACTGTTGGAAGATACGGAGACTAAAACTTGCATTTTGCTAAAGAAGCTTAATCTGCAAAGGTATTGAGAAAAGCTGAACTGTATAGTGTGAACCAAACCAGAAAACATGAAACTTCCATCAGATAAAAGCCACTCAGAGTTTCTGAGCAGTGCTCAGGCTGCATTTCCAGTGAGGTTTGCTAATGTAGCCCTAGAGCAGCATCTTTGTCTGGCAGCTGCTGTTTGGTATGGGGTGCAGCAGAAGGAAGTTGCAGCTGAAGCAAGTTTGTAGGAACAGTTGGCTAAACCCAAATTCACTGTCATTACAGCCACTGCAGAATAAGCTGTGTGAACAAAATTGTGGCTGTTTGTGTGGAGAACATTAAGCAGCTACTGGAAAAATGGACTCTTTAATATAGTGAAAAATGCAATGTTACATATACACTATGCTTTCTCTTGTTGACAGAAATGCATGTGTCAAATTGCCCAGTGCACTGAAATGTGTTTGAGTGATTTAAATGAACCCAAAGGGTTAGGAACCAGATACATTATTCTGGTCTGGGCTTTCAAAATAAAATTATAAAATAAATTTTCTCTTATTACATTACCACTATACATGGAAAATGTCTTTCTCTTCCAATTCAAGGAAAATAATAGTTAAGCCAACCATCTTTTCATGTGCAGATAGATCTTTTTATGAATCATTGCCATTTCAAAGTAATTAACCAGCTTTCATAGTTAAAGCACACAATAAATTGAGTTTCTGCATTTCTTGATGATGATGTGGTGATGTTAATTTTTTCTGAAAAACTTAATTTACTTCTACTAGCTGCCTTTCCTTTTCAACCTATACACTTAATAATAGCAGTTTTTATAATGATCATACATGTAATGTGCACACACAGCCTCTTGTTTCCAAAGTTTTCCCTGAAACTACAAAAAAGCCTTGGCCTCGCAGCACATCTGAAACTGTATTACAAAGGCATGAAACAAAGGGCAAGAAATCAAAGAGCTGCATTTTCAAAGCTCCTTTTGATAATCTAAGTGGAGACAATTCACCTAATTACTTTTCTCTATTTTAAATTCTATTAATTGTTTTCCACCACATCTGCTCTCTAGTGTGACATAGATTGCTCTTAACAGGAAGTAGTAGCAGAAGATGAAAGGAAGAAAAAACCCAAATGAACGTGCTATGATCTTTACAAGTAGCTGCACTGAAAGCAAAGCCACAGTGTATGAAGTCACATGGCCAGAAGATTTCTTTTGTACTCTCTGTTTCCAGTTGTATAATACACATTTTAATGTGTTAAATTAACTGTGTGCAGAGGGCCAGCACTTGACCAATGTCCCACTTAGATGCCACTTAAGCTCTGTCCACCTCTGTCCTTTCCTACAGCCTTTTGTGCAAGAGTTCATCTGGCTCAAGAGGGAATAGCTAACCTCATTACTAGGAGGAAGAGAAAGGACAAAGCAAGATTTTGAATAAGAATGGACCAAAATCTGACTAAGAAATTTCAAAGTGATCTCAATAGCTTTTGTGCAGAAAAGAAATCTTTAATTTGCCATGGGAGTGAGTTTCTTCTGCTTTCATAAAAAGTCATGATAAGTTTTTTTTTTTTTTTTTTTCCCAGCAATGACCGAAGATTTTGACGTGGCTGTGACATTGTATCAATAGAGAAATGAGAACAGGGTAGGGGCAGGTAAGTGCATGCAATGGTCCCTTTAAATACTTTCTGACATGTTTTCATGTTTTTTTCCCTGGTGATAATTCAAGAGATCTATCAGATAATTATGTAAATATATGAAATGTGCTCCCCTTCCAAGGAAAAGGTTAGTGCCATCACAGGCCATGTAAATCTTCTTTTATGAAAAGGAACGCAAATGAAATGATCACCTAAGTCAAGGTTTTATAAAATATTGACTGGGATTATGCTTGCTGTGGGAGTAATTTTATTTTAATCCCTCATTTGAGATTCTATTCCTGTGTATATTAGATGATCAATCAAGAGATGTCATTGAACAGCAGGTGGGAATAAGGTCAAAACTGCAATATGCTTACCTTAAAAATTATTGAATATTTGTTTAATAGACTTGCAAATAATGGCATTGATCCTTATGTTTTGCTGGTGTTCCTCAGAGCTCCAGCTGTGTGGGAAATGGAGAATATGTTGCTTCCAAGGAATGGCAAAATTGACTTCAGACATTATTTGTTGCTAGTATGTGATATAATTGCTACTATTTAATTTCTTTTGAAATAGATCAGAATTTTAATTTCTTAAAAGATATTTTTAAGAGATCACAACATTTTTTATTTATTGAAAATCCAGAACTACTTCTAATTTTTTTTATAAAGGAGGTGACTCCTTCGCATTTAAGGCCTGAATCTACACACAGAGTTGACTTTCATTGCTGTTGCATGTCTGTACATTGCTGAATGCAAAATATTTCCTGACATTTTCATGTAAAATGTTTCAAAATTTTTATTTTCTGGTAAGTGTAAATAAATATGTAAATAAAACGTGCAATTTAATGTGAAATGAAAGCATTCATCTTTAGCCTTTTCTGTCTGTTTTAGAGAGAAGAAGGTTTCCTAGAAACCCAGAAGAAAATGAAAATGGATGCAGGATAGGAAACGGGAGGTAAGGGATAGGTTTAAACAAAACCAACTTCACCAGCAGTTTCTGAGACCTGAGTTTGTTGTTGTAATCCTGGAGTAATCCTGGTGGTTCCACAATTCCTGGGAAGGCTGGTCCCCCTATCAGGGTACTGCAAACACACAGTAGTTAAATGTGTTGGCAGCCCAATTAATGCTTTGAATTGCAGGGCATTTTACCTGGGTGTAGCTCTAAATGCAGGTTCAAAACATGGAGTGAGAGGGAAATTTTGGCTTTCACTGGAATGCAGTCCTTACCAATAAGATGCAAACTTGCATATTTTAGTTAAAGTAGACTTGTTTGGCATTTTGATGAAGAACTTTTAAACCCTGAGAATTATTTCAGTGCTGAATTCTCTGCAGTACCTCCCACAGCAAATTTCCAAGTGAGACTTCTAAGAAAACATAAATCTCTGCACTGAAGTTTTTAGAAGTGTAACAAACCAGGTCCTGTAGCCTAAACAAAGCCCAATAGATACCCAGCAACTGGAGAGTTTTAGTACTTAGCTGACAATAAACTTTGGATGTGTGACTTCAGCGTGTTATATCTCATCATCTTATTTTCAAAAAGAAGAGAAAAAAGGAGCTAGTAATACTTAAAAGGCTGTTTTGAAAATTAATTGAAGTATGTATAGCAGCACTAAAACACCTTAGCATCACATGTCACTGCCAAGTGCTATTGTTGTTATTGTGGGATGAACAATAGCAGCTGCCAGAGACTGCACCAATCAAGGACTAAAAATACCCAGGGATAAAGACTTCCAGAAGCTTTAAAAGAAGCAGTCCCCACAGCTCATGGCAGTACACCAGGAGAACTTCCCTGTGCCTTTCTCAGTTAATGGCTTCACATAGGTTACTCATTAGGCTTTCATCTGAACAAAGCCAGAAAGAGGTTTTTTTGTGAAAATTTCTTTACAAAAATAAAGTTCACAGATTTTCTTCACAAAAGCATACAAAAGAGTTCTCCTTAAATCTACCCACACTTTATTTTCACCTGTAATCATTCTGAGAATTTTCCTCACCCTGCTATCTAACATGAGTTTGTAATTATTGTCTGTCATATAGTAATTTCTATGCAAAGTTTCCCTGTGTTCAAAATTGCTGGATAAAAGTTTTTGTGATTAACCTAAGTTTGACACAGCTATGTAGGTGAATTATAATAAATAAAATTCTAAATTATAGGAGAATGTATTTTTTTCTGACTGTAATGACAATGAAGAGGCAAATCATTAGTGTTTATAGAAAGTGAGTAGTTCAGAGAAATTGTGCTGATAAATACACCATGAAAAAAACAGTTCACAGACATGCCAGAGCATGTCCTGAAAGCTGTGCCTGTGCCACACCTCACATGAAGTTAATAATACTTGCCTCAATAACTCACTGAAATACCCATATTTCTTTCTCTTCTGAAATTAATGCTCTTCTTTATGCCATACTCCAAGACAGACAAGATATTTTCTTCCCCTTCATGTGACTGAAATTTGAATTACATTCACTATTGGAACAGATTTAATTTTGATCCTTGCATACCTGCATTTGACAAGGAGAAATTTAAAATTATCTAGATTGGGTCTGCAGAGCTTTTAGTACAGTGGAGACTTGGTCAAGGGTGGGCTGCACACAGGAGTGGATGTTTTGGTGTACTTTGTGTACATGCAAAGGCACACACATAGAGGCTATCTGTTTGCAAATTGTATTTCTTGGACTTTTGCCTGCAGTACTGTAAGACTACTAAAGGGCACTTGTAACTGTAGGTGCCTTCCTAAGTCACATTTGACACTTTGTATGACTTTTTACTTTTGTCATGTTTTTAGGTGACAGTGTATAGGGACATTATTTCACGAGTAAAAGGCTTGAACTCACAGTGTTAGAGCCCAACTCCTGCATAAAATCACATTTTAATGGATGATGGCAAATTGTGGAAATCCATTAATGTATTTTTATCTAAGGGTGGCAACAACTAGGTTTTGGAAGGCTAAAGGAACCATCACTGGTATATCTATTCAACCCTTCTGAGAAGGTCCTTTTTCCTCAAAATAAATTGTGGAAGCTATATCATACCTTCACCATGATTTTGCATTCTCCAATGCAATTGAGCAATAATTCACAAGAGGCATTCCCAATGTAAGGGAAATTCTGAACAATTAATTGTGACATGCTTTACAGATAATTTTGAACAGTGAAAAAGAAAGCTATGCCCATTTTATTTGGTATATGAATAAATGTTCAAGCTCTTAGAAAAATCTTTCTCATATCTCCTGAACAACCTTGAGGGATCCTTCTGTCTCCTTCTTTGAAAGCACTCATAAAAAAGACATTTAAATCCTCCAAACTAGTTAAAGATTTAATTCTGTGTACTGTTTGTTGCAATAATCAATTTTTTCTGTGTCTAATTAATTACTTAAATGGAGCAAAAGAACTTGATACTTATTACTATCTAGATGCATGCAGGAAAACCCCATCTGTGGTGATGTTTTAAATATTTATCTTTTCATCTTAAATGATGACTCGACTGATTTAGACACTGTGAGTGCCTGTTAGCATGGAGGTTTAACTACCAGTTTAATAGGGAAATAGCATTTCCCCAATATTTACAGTAATAATAAAGATTTTTTTCCCCCAGAACTACTGTGTAAAACTCAAAGCTAAAAAAAAAAAAAAAAAAAAAATATGAAAAAACATCCAGGAGAACTAAACTATTTTCATGACATGGCCTCCTGGAATGCACAGATAAATTCAGAGTAATGGCTTCATTGCTTTGTATTATGTCGTCCCTCCAGGTTTTGGTTGTCAGCAACAGAGCTTTATATAAATTTCAATCAATGAGTCAAATTCTATGCTCTCTACTCAATTTTTTCCTGAGAACTTAATTGAGAATATCATATTAAATAAAGTGTCTGAATGTTTATGCTAAGACATTGAGGTAACAAAAATGTTCTAAAAATATAAATTTAGCATGCATTAAGTCACATTGGAGCCCTTTTTGAGTCCTTTGGTTAGGAAGTAAATAACTTCTGCCTTAGCATAAATCATTATTTTGAATGAAGTTTTAAGACCTCTGTGGATAGTCTGGTTCAGGTCTGCATGGACAGCTATTGCTTTAGATCCACACTAACTTGGCTGTCTGGTACATCTGCAATGATTGAGAGATTATTTGTGTTGGAAGGAGGATCCAGGGAAGTACAGATCTGTCAGCCTGACCTCAGTGGGGGGAGCAGATTGTCCTGAGTGTGATCACACGGCACGTGCAGGGCAACCAGGGCATCAGCCCAGCCAGCATGGCTTTGGGAAAGGGAGATTCTGCTTGACCAACCTGAACTTCTATAATAAGTTGACCTATTTAGCTGGGAGAAGGAAAGTCTGTGAATGTCATCTATGTGCACTTTAGTAAAGCTAACTGACAAATCAGTGTCCCCCACTCCTGGAGAAGCTGGCTGCTGATGGCTGGGACAGGTGAACTGTTCACTGGGTTAAAGTCTGGCTGGATGCTGGCCCAGAGAGGGCTGGTGAGTGGAGATCAATCCAGCCAGGCTGGTGGCCAGTCACAGGTGGTGTTCTCCAGGGCTCACTTGGTTTAGCCTGAGAGGAGGCTCTAACGAGGAGGGGGCTGTTCTCTTCTCCCAGGTAACAAGCAATAGGAGAAGAGGAAATGGCCTCAAGTTGCACTCTGGGAGGTTTAGATTGGATATTGGAAAATATTTCTTCACTGAAAGAGTGTTCAGACCTTGGACCAGGCTACCCAGGAAAGTAGAACCACCATCCCTGGAAATGTTGAACGAACACCTGAACACAGCCCTTGAGAACACTGTTTTAGTGATGAGCATGTGGTGCTGGGTTAATGGCTGCACTTGATGATCTTAGAGGTATTTTCCAACCTAAATGATTCTATTATTCTCTGACTAAATCAGAGATGCAGAGCTAAGGATGGGAAGGAAAAAAGTGGCATCCACTTAAAACACATGAGGAGCCAGGGATCTGTATGCATGGCTGAAGACACCTCTGGATCAGCAAGAGGAATCGTGACATGGTGAGCAATTAAAAAAGTGAGTGAAGTATCTCAGCAGCCGATGAAAAAATTCCTTTCAGTCCCTGTTGTAGAAGCCATTGGGGAAATTCCTATTCCAAGGACACTTTTTAAATGGAAATAACAGCATGGTCTTGACAGAGATTGAAGTCTCAGAGGAGAAAGTTATGGAGCAACTCAGCAACTAGGACAGCAGAATATTCATTTGAGAGGCCTGAAGTAAGTGTGAAGTAGCAGAGTTAATGAAAAGAAATTTATCCTTAAAATGGTAACTGTGCTTGAAATAGGAAAGTCACTTCCTCTGACTGAAACAGGATCCAGGAAAAATCCTGCAAATTACACCTTGGCAAATTGTAATTTTGCTCAGGGGAATGCCCTGAAAAGCCTAATTAAAGAGTAAGGTAAGTAAGTGTAACCTGATATAATCATGCCAATCTTACTCCTCTAAGGAAAAGCGTGACTCAGTTATCATGCAGAGTTGTTTGAAACAGTTAACAAATTGGAGAGGTAGAGGTGAATTAATAGATCACTGGGCTGCTGGCAAAAATAAACTCTTAAAACAGGCACAGAAAATTTTTTAGATGTCCACAAGGACAATTATGATAACAAACTACCACAATAACATACAGAATATAATGTGGAACTTCCTGCAATGTCCAAGATTTTCCTCCCATTTTTCTTTGCCTGCTCCCAAGAGCATGTAAGCACAGACCAGTGAGTGTATGAGAGGCAGCACTAGTATCTGTGTTGTGTAGATATATGGCATACACATATATATACATATATGGCTTATCAACAACATCTGCATGGCATACACAGTTATATAAATATGCCATACATACAGTGAATATGTATCTTGTGTATATGCAGGGTGAAAGGAAAGGTGCAATGGGAATACATTAGATTATACTGAACATGACAAGAAATTTTCCTTGGAGTACAAGATTGCAGGACATTCTTCATGTCAGTAGACAACCCATAGATACTGATGTGAAAAACAAATCTGAAATCATCTTTAAAAGCTTATATTTTGAACGTGAACAATTGCTCAGCCAGTGTTCAAGAGTGATCTGACAAAGCTTAGAAAACAAGGCTAAATATCTGTACCTCACAGTGAAAAATGAGACTTTTAAAAATCATGAACAACTGCACACTTTCAGAAGCAGAATGTCTGACACTCGTTTTCACAAAACAGACTTTACAAAAAGGAAAAAAAAAAAAAAAAAAAAAAAAAAAAATTTGCTGTCTTTCAGTTGTAAGGAATTAGACATTCAATCCTTGACATGCCTTGTATTCCTCAAAGCATACTTCTAGATGGCTTTATCTGTAAGTTTCTCTTTACATTAACATCTCCTTTCCAGTTCCAGGAAAAAATATTTCTCTGTCTTTATAAACCCAGTTATTGAGTTTGTGATTGATGGAAGTTAAAGTAAAGGAAATTACTCTATATTCAGGTCCATGTAGTCAAATATCATGGGATTTCCTTGCCCTCAGTGCTCCCTTTCATTTCTGTGTAACCAAACAGGACAGAGTGAGGTTTTTCCTGCAAGAAACATGGGGAGTTTTGCTGGAGCTGATAAACCTCACTGAGTGCTTGCTCTGAATGACAAGGACTGTATATAGCAAGGTCCTTAGGCCAACTCTTTCCAACAGCAATCAAGTGTTAGGTGCAGCAGGCCATCTGGGCACAGCCTTGAAGGATCTCAGCAGCACATGACTGGCAGGAGTTTCACAGGAAAGAAAGAAAGAAAGAAAGAAAGAAAGAAAGAAAGAAAGAAAGAAAGAAAGAAAGAAAGAAAGAAAGAAAGAAAGAAAGAAAGAAAGAAAGAAAGAAAGAAAGAAAGAAAGAAAGAAAGAAAGAAAGAAAGAAAGAAAGAAAGAAAGAAAGAAAGAAAGAAAGAAAGAAAGAAAGAAAGAAAGAAAGAAAGAAAGAAAGAAAGAAAGAAAGAAAGAAAGAAAGAAAGAAAGAAAGAAAGAAAGAAAGAAAGAAAGAAAGAATGCCTCTTGTATTCCTCCTTGTCCCCTCTCCTTTTTTTTGCCTGTCACAAAGGAGCTGTCTTTGAGAAGAGAAATCTACTGCCAAATACAAGCACAGTGTTGCAGTGAGGACGAAGAACATCTAATGGTAAAATGTGAGATGAAAATGAAGAAAGAACTGTATGACCTTAAGAAGTGCAGTAGTGCAAATGGGATCAAATATAATAACACAAGAGTGAAAGACCATGTACTGAGAAGGAAAGGAATTTCTGCTATAACCTGAAGCTGATCAGCCAAAAGTGACAGAGTGGAAGGAGGATATGGGTATATGAATCAGTCTCAGAATGTCCCTGAGCAACCAGCGTGATGTGCCTGTAGGAAAAGATTAATTTTGTGCTTGGGAATATCAGAAACGATGTGTCTGGCACAGAACAGTGTACTACATATTTTCTACAAGACTCTGGTAAGGTTTTGTGTATATAATTGTAGCTACTTTTTTCAGGATAAATGAGGGTGGAAGAAATTTATTTTAAAGGATGGCAGTATCACTAAAACATTCCAGCTTTGGTCTCTTCCAATCTATGTTTCTGAGTGGAGGGGGAATGAACACTTTGGTCTAGCAGGATATAATATTTTTTTCTAAATCTGTGTATAAAGCAAGGAATTTAAGGCAGTATTTTCACTAGACTGATTTTATATGTCTCAGTAAAGCCTTATAATGCACAAATGTTGCAGTTGAATTTTAAGCAACACAGAGCAGACTAAACTCCAGATGATCTAACTTTCTCACCAGGTGTTGGTACTGTTCAGACAGTGTCCCATCTCCTTGGGATAAAAACAGGTGCAGTTATTAAATACCCTCTGGTTTAAGGGTATGTGTTCTTCCTGGGGCAACTTCTACTTGGAATAAATACCATTTAATCAGCTGCCACCTTTCTCTTCCCATTGTGGTCTATTTTTCAATGATGGCAATTCAAAGAAATCTAGACAACAATTAATCTCAAAATATGTACTCATAAAGAAAAATCAATATTATCACTCTTTTCAAGCTATTTGAACCTGTTGTTAACATGACTTCAACAAATCCTGAGAATAAGGTGATTTAATCTGTTTGACATTTAACAGTCCTTTTTTTTTCTGCTGATCTGTCAGTCTACAACCTTGAAATCACTATTACCAAGACTCTAGTAAAACTCTAAGTCATTATGGTTTCTTTTCTCTACAGGCAGCAGATAGTTGGGGTTTTTTTAAAGTTTTCAATGTTGAAGTTTATAATTAATGTAATTTAAATTGTAAGGCACATAATTTTAGTACAGTAAGTAGAAGAAAATTTTAGATATTTTTTTGTGCCCTGGACCTCAGAGGTCTAAGTTTTGAAAAAGATTTGGTTTTATAATCATCTGACACTAGCCAGAAAAATTTAACTCGTATTGACACACAGTCATCAGTGGAAGGTGGATTGTTAATTAAATGATTTGGTAAAGAAGAAAGTTAGAGCTCTCTACTACTTAAGATGGAAATCCAAACTTGCAGGCTTGAAAAAACAGTCACAACCACATGATCTGAAAGAAAGTATTGCAGTCATAGTCTTTGGCATGGCTACAACCAAGGTCAGAATAAATTCCCTAGCTGGTATTTTAACCCATGCTAAGTGAATGGTCATTAGGCAAGTTGTTGTAGTGTTGTCACCTGTGTCTCACAATCTTTGTGACTGACAGGTTCAAGTGTAGTCTGGGAATGGTGGGATGGTGAACCAAATTGTTTTGTCTTTTTTGGTATTGAAATAGGTTTGTAGAGGTAAAGTTCACAGCAAGAATGTGACTGCAGAGAAAAGAAGATGATTTCTGCACCAGTTCAGAGCAATAAAATCATGTTTGATAGTGAAACTCACCCTGCAGAGCTCTAACATCCATTGGCAATTGCATGCAATACAACCTTGATAGAAAATTGTGTTATTCACTCAGTGCAGACAGTACCCTAGCAGGCAGAATCAAAATAAAAGAGAACTTACCTTACTCAAGAGCTTCCATTACTTTTGACAATTCAGAAGATGAAAACTTGAAGATTTCTTATGAAGCTTGTTGTAGACAAGGGATAATGTTCAGAGAACCTGACAATATGGAAGATAATTCAATGGGAATTTTTATTTTCACAGTGAATCCTCAAACTTTGTATTTCTGTATTCTTCCTAAAATAAGATTGTTTGTTTGGTTTTTCTTTTTAGAGGAGGAATTTCAGTAAAAAAAATATGAAAATGCATTCTGGAATCTGTGTTTAGGAAAGCCTTTGGATAGTAATATACTTACTCTGCTTTCACCTCTGTGTTCTAACATCCAGATGGTCAGTGATGGCTCTGAAATAGTTGCTGAATAATGCATTTGTCCAATAATAATCAGTTCAGTGTTTGCACTGACTATTCTCAAGTTGTGTTACTCTTATACATAACCATCCATTTCACTTCTTAGCCACGTCTGCCATATTGCCCAACATGGGCCTGCTTTCTCAGAGTTTTTAATTTTAATGTATAAAATGTTTATGAATTTGGATGCTAAAAATGTTCATGAGTAATTTACCATGCATGCTGTACTATTTAAAATGGCTTATTGTGTCTGTCTGCACCATCTGCAGAGTAAGCCACTAGACTTTTCAATTATCCTTATGGGAAAGGAGGTTTTTAAGCCTTTAGTTTGCTCTAATCAATGCATTTGCCAATGCCACATAAACTGCATATTGAAAGTAGAAAAACCCCAACTTTGTAAATATATTAGCTTTTAACTACAGCTAGAAGTTAAACATTTGGATCAATGGGACACTAATTAATACTGAAATTCTGTGCCCTTCTTTAGGAAGTACAATGTTAATGACATCAGCTCTGGCCCAAAGGGAATCTTCCAATTCAGTCAGAATAAGTACAAAAAACTTAGGGCTGGCAGCCCTTCCCTTAGATTTCAGTTATGTGAAAGCCTCTCGTTAGCATCTTTGATTCTAAGATAAGTGACTATGCAAAATGGCATTATGTGGCTCTTCATATTTGCCATTGTTCTCCCTCTCAGATCAGTTTACGCTTTGAAAGCTGATTTTTCCCTCCATGTGCTCAGAGTATAGGACCTTGAGATTCCAGCTACAAAAATGAAGGGTCTTGATGTAATGAGACTTACTAGATCCTGCAGAAAACCAATATGGAAAGCATTTTTATTCCCTAATTAGCCATACAATACAATACAATATACAATATTTTGAAAACACTAATATTTTCACCTAGTGATTGAAATTATGATCATTTTAGCTATCAAGAGATATGAGTTCTTTCTTTTTTTCCTATTTTCAAAATAAAAGTATTCATGGTACTTTAGCAGATCTTCTCTCAGAAGCAGAAAGTAAGAGCTGTAATTAAAAGAAAAATTCTCTAGCACAACCATAATATGTGTAATAATAATAAAATAATAATAGGTTTTTATTTATTAGAGGATATATTTACAAATCCTGAAGTGATTATTTTACTGCTATCTCTGTTAAAAAGAGATTCCCTCTGCACACAGTTGCATCACCTGCAGCGATTGCTCCCAGTTCTACTAAAGATAAAAGAAACAAAATGAATGTTTCAGGCAGTCAGACAGGTCAGGAGGAACACCATATGAAAGTGCATTGGGCTAACAGGAGTGTGTGCCTGAAGGACAGAGCCCATTTATAGAGAGTGATGAACGACTTGGGGTGGAGGAGAGTGTGTAGTATCTCCAGCTGGCACAGCAAGACTCAGAAAAGAAAGTAGGTCTGCAGCCTAAGTCATACAAATGTGGAAAAAGGATGCTGGGATGGAATGTTTCTCACTTTCACCATTGTACACATTACATCTGTATAATATGCTTTTGCATAAAAGCAAAGTTCCCTACCAATGCCAATAAAGTCTGAAGTTATGTGTTAAAAGTTCTCCCAAATAGCAGAGAATTAGGTTCACCTTTCCACTCTTCTAGCATAACAGGAGGGTTAATTTGGAGATGATACTGAATGCTTCCAATCTCAGCTAAACTGTTTAACATGCTGAATGATAAGAAATGCATTGCCTTATTTACAAAGCATATTTAGGTCATGCTCTGCATTGGGGCTAATCTCATAGAACAGCTAATGTATGATGTACTTCTCTCCTTCCAATAATACTAGAAACAAAACAAAACAAAACAAAACAAAACACAAAAAATGCAGAAAAAGAATGAGGGATGGAAATGCATCCAAACAATGACGTGCAGTGTTACTGGAGTCACATGAAGTTGGAAGAAAATAAAGATGCTTTTCATGTTCCTTGCAAAATGGGCATATACAGAGTATGCTTTATAAACTAGTTCATACAGATGGTATATAAGCATGTTAGACTTAAAAAAATGGACATGCATATAATGCCATCGTGACTGTTTCAGTTCTGACCATATCATTTCTATACATACAATTTTCTTCATCTATAGCAAGGAAAAGAAAAATTTCTTTTGCACAGCTGAACACCTGCTGCAGGATACAAATTTTGACATATTGACAGATTTTAGTCTGCAATATTCTATGAAGAAGAAAAAATAATCCTCCTGGGTATTAAATATTTCAAGCAGTAGGTTAAATATGCTGGAAGAATGTTGTATTTATTTTCAACCCAGAGCTAGCATCCAAGGCATTTATATATTTCTGAAAAGGATCAGCAGAGTTGATTCTTTTAGTTTGAAGTTTACTTTAAGGATGCAAATGACTGTTTTGTTTTACAGAGATTATATGGAAGCAGCAGCAGCATAACTTTAAATGGGATGATGTCAAGGCTGGCAAACAGAGAGCTGAGAACAATTGTGCAAGGAACTGTGGTTCCTTGAGCCTCTTCAGGGGTACTATTTGCATTCCTAGTTCCTGGGCAGAATAGTTTCCTTTTGCCTGACAGTAGGTCAAATGGATTTAATAACAAGGGACTCTAAAAGACTGTAACATAAATGCAGCAGGGATATTTAAATTACATAAGGTATTCAAGGCCTTTTCAAAGCCTGGAACATCTTAAACCTATCCTAGTCCATCTTTCCTGCTGAGATACCATTTCAGATAATTGGATCTCCTGCTATGTGTGGAAGTCAGGTGCAGATAACACCCAGCTTCATGAATCCAGAAGTAAGAGGAAATTTTCTGTCAGGCAGATATTAAATTGGTTAAAAAGAAAAAAAAAAAAAAGAAAAAAATAAAAGAGAAATACATAAAATGAAATGCCCAAGTACCTTTTCTTAAATGAAAAAAGCATTTCAAGAATATTCTGTGAAGATTCAGGTGCCAGGTTGCAATCACAAGGTCATGTTAGTTTCATCAGTGTTCCAAGACAGGTAAAAATAATAGGAAGAAATGTTTTCTGTCATCACTGGCTTGCTGGGACACATTGCCTTTTCCAGCTGGACCAAGCCTTAGTAATTAATGTGATCTAAAGATCATTCAGCACCAATGTCATGCTGAAAATGATGGGAGAAAAGGCAATGATCCCTCTGCATTAACATATGCATCCTTTAAAAGTGAAAACAAAATATGTATGAGTGGGTTGTATAGACAAAGGTCAACTAATCAGAGTAATGGCAAGGAATTAGCACTCATTCTTGAGAGTGGAGACTGCTGTCCTACAAATGCCATATATAAGGAAAAGGACCTTTACTCCTCACATCCTTCACACCTGCAATAAACTCTTCCCTAAGTAAGTGGCAGTTTATCATTGAGGGTATAGAGCCTGCTGGATTATGAACTACCAAATGTTCTTGAGGTCTGTCTGAACTTGGAACATAAAATGAAAATGGCACCAGCCCTGTTCTTGCTGTATTAATTGCAGTGAGCCCCTGAAGGCACTAATTAGTCAAATGTCACAATAAGCAGTTTTATATTTTTGCTTAAACTTGACAACCGCTTAAGCTAAGGTCTAAAAATGGTGAAACAATCAGAGAAACTTTATTACAGAAAAATGATGTGCTGGTTTGGGCTGGGGCAGAGTGAGTTTTCCTCACAGTGGCTGGTATGGGGCTGTGTTATGGATTTGTGTTCACCACAGGGCTGATGTTTTTGCCTTTTGTAACACTGTTTTCTTATTTCAAACATACATTCCAACTGCTGAGGCCTGAATTTCTCCCCTCATCACGTATGCATGTGAATATCACTCAGTTTGTGTGTAAATCATTCAATAAGTGTATATTTGATGGGGAAAAAAAGCCAGGATCATTACAGTGAGCAAAATAGATTAAGAAATGAAGCTGTGCAGCAGACATTATTAATAATATTACAAAATGTATTGTATGTATACATGTTTAGATATGGAAAAGACTGAAGCCAGTCTAGGTTTTCTCTGTCTGTTTTTCATATAATCTTAGTAATGAATTAGAAATATATTCCATCCTCCTTCTCTTTGTGTCTCCAAGAATGCCTTTATTTTGGTCTAAGGTATTTGCTACTAGTAGTAGTACAAATAGTACCTGATCATAACTCATTATCTGAAGTCTTCATGGGACTTGTAAAGTTCCACAAAGTTTAAGTAGCTCTTATTCCTAACCCACTTGATATTCCTTTTTCACTGAAATATGATGATTTCAAAATCTGGCTAAATTAAGGAAAAAAATGCAGCAACATCTATTAAACAAAAAGAAAACACATCTGGTTTGGGCAGTGTTTGAGTCTAGTTCTAGACTGCCATTCTAAGTGATAACATTTCATACCATCAGGCTGATAATACATGGATGATGTAACAAGCTCTCCAGAGATATCTAATTGTTTCTAATTTCAAGACCTTAAACGTAAGGAGCTTGAAAATTCCCATGTGTTTTTAGGTGTCTTTCACTTTTTGAAGAGAAAGTGTTGTCTCAATCATTAAAAAATGACTTGAAATTGATTCATTATCTGTGATAGATCTAATAGATCACAGAACAGTTATTTGTCCATATGACACTTGTCATTTTTATCTAGCTTCATTAATAATGTATGCAAATATTTGTAAATAATTAAATAGAAAAAGGCTGCCACAGCAAAATAAATTAACATAATTAATGCTGTTATATTTCTGAGATTTTTGTGTACCTTTTAGCATAAATATATCCTCTTCCATGAAGAGGCATAACTTTCTTCCTGCTGTTCTTTATTGCTTAATCTTACTACCTCGTTGTGAGACAACAAAGAGTTTAAGAGCACAGTTTGTATGAGCATAATTTCAGAATCAGGGATATTTTCTGAGTTGGTTTCTTTTTTACTGTTTCACATGAATGAGCAATCAATCAAATTTGAGCCTAGTTCTGAAATTTGAAAACAAAATAGTTACTCGCTCTGTAGTTGCCTTTTATTTTAAAAGACTCCAGGACAACAGAGAGCCTTTTTCACTGTTAATGCTTAGTCCTGTGCTAATTTGTTTTCTCTTTAACAAAAGAATGAGTGGCAACTGAGGTTTCCTTTTCACCTGCAATAGAACCCAATCAGAACATTACAAGTAACATTAACAGAATATAATAATTTCTCATCTATTGATGACCTTTAAAGAGAATTGTAGTTATTACCTTAGAAAATTCTCTCATTTATTACCTGTCTCTTCATTGAATTTCAATGCCTTTACCTAGGAGAAATATAGATACTTGGCTTCAAAACAGAGAAATAGGATTTTATTATTATAACGGCTGCAGGCAGTGAATCTAATTCAAAATTTTTCACATTATCTGAGGTTTTTGAAGATGATGATGGTTACTAGACCAGGCAGTTCACTGCAGAGAATAGAATGAGTTTATATCTAAGGGCTAAATTATTTATAAAGGGTATTTTCTCAGATCTAGCAGAAATTCATTAAACTGATTAGGTGTGCTTGCTGGATAGCAATAGAAGCTTCTGTTGGTGGTGAAGCCCTTTACATTGTAAGCAAAAGGATGGATATTGAGATGTGAAAAATGTTTTGGGCATTACTTTACAGAAGTAAAAGTCAAACAAGTCCATCTTTGGTGCTGCAAAACACAGTGAAAAAATTAGTTTTGTAATTTTCTGATCCCAGGCGCTTCCAAATGTCTTTTATGTCACCTTCTTGGTCCCAATGTCCTGGCAATAGGTATGGGAGTTCAGAACTCTTTCTGATAGCAGAAGCAGGGAAGTTTTATATTGTAGTTAACTCCTTTTTGGCATTTTGGTGTCCAGCCTTTTCTATGGTTGAGTATTTTCCTGTATTTTTTCCTGTATTTTACTGATCTACCTGTATCTACCTGTTCTTCAGCTCAACTCTCACATAATTGCAAGTGTTGCTATTCCTAAATGGACACAACTAGGAACACTCAGCCATAATTAGAAAGGAAAGATGTAATCCTATGGAGGAAAACTTCATGAAGGATACCTAGATTATTTTGTTCATCATACAAATTGTATCATTACTATAAACTGGTTTAGTGCATCTTATGAAAAAAATGACCTAAATATAAAATCCAATGAATATTTATACCACTGATAAATGCAACTCCCTGGTGCTAGTCTTCAAATTGAGAGCTATAGGTTTGAAGATTTTTTAACTGTCCCTCATATGTTATAGAAAGTATTGGCTCAGTGAGCAGTAATGGTTCAAAAATAGTGTATATCATCAGATACCAGGAAGAAGGTGTAAAAAGTAATTTTACTTCCATATAAATTCTTACCGTGGCCATGCTATTAGTGCTGCATTCAATTCTAGTGGGATCAGAGACTATAGATAAGGAAATGAAAAAAACAAGGGAATGAAGCAGCTGCCTTACAAAGAGAGCCTAAAAATCCTGGCATCCTTCAAAAGTGTGGAGACCAGAAGGGCAAGGAAGGATACACTGACTTCAGTCACCAAGTGTTGCTGTGTTGCATGCCGAGTGCATAGAACAAGTGCCACCCTCCTACCACTAAAAGACGCCTGATGAAGATTTATTTCAAGCTGATAAAATGTAGTTACAGTCAGAAAGTGTATTTCTATCTTCTGTCTTCCATCCATCCATCCATCCATCCATCCATCCATCCATCCATCCATCCATCCATCCATCCATCCATCCATTTCCAATTACTGCCTTTTTTCATGGTGGCTAACAGGCTGATGGAATTTTCCTGCACAGAAGCTTGTGGAAGCAGAGAATATTGTCAGGCTCAGAAAAGAATCAGGGCAAATAGTGCAGTGACTGAATAAAAGAGAATAGGCAGGATACATCTTACAGGTTTGTGTTCTTGGCCTCAGGGGCTCTAGTGGCTTTAGTCAGAGCAGGATAATTGGTCAGGTTGAGCTGACCCATTTCTAAAACTCTTAAAATCATTATTTTGCTGAAGTTGCTCATTTGTACGTTTGTTAAAGAGTTTCCTCTTCTAATTCTCAATTACTCATAGAATTTACCTGGGCTATCCCTATATTTTTACCCTATTTTTTTAAGGGAACAGGAGTTCAGTTACACTGAAAACTCCAGACTAAATTGTAATATTCCTGCAAATGCTTAGATTCATAAACAAAATTATAAAAAATATTATAATTTTGGGTATTCAAACATACACACTTTGTACTGCTCACAGAAGTGATATGAACAATTTGATTCGATACATAAATAAAATATGTAACTCGTTCTTCTCTAAGATAAAGTATAGCTACATTGGTACTACCATGGCGTTCTTTGGAATAAATGATGAGGGCAAAATGCACTAATTTGATACAGAGTCATCTCACAAGGTTATCACGGATCTTCATAGGTACCTCTTCCATGCAAACCTGGTTTCTCAAATACAGAGTAGCGTTTACATTGATAATGACTTTCCAGAGGTTGAACTAAGAGATTTAAATTGCAGGCTCCCAGTTAATCTTGATCAGCACTATTTAATACAACCCAAAAGCTAATCTGTCCCAGACGTTATAACCTCACGGTTAATGAGGCTTGTTTTGAATCTGATTAGAATTTTCTTTTCAGGGCCAGCCTAAGTTCAACAAATCATGGTAAAAACTATTTGAAACAGCACACTTAGGGACCTTTGCCCTGTCTTCTTTAATCAAGCTTTGCAGACTGAAGCAGTTTCAACTATGTCCAGGATTGTTTTTGGGATTACTTTGGCAATAGTCCACATTTCTTTAGCAATTTGGAACACAATATAACAATCCCACACCCAGGATAGTCTTTAAGGCTTCGTACATACAAACCACAGCAAAAAGTCAAAGCATATGGAAGAAAAGAGGACTGGGGTGTCATGGTCAAAGTAAGGTTGTTGCAGAGAAAAAAAGGTAATTTTCACTCCAAATCTTGTGTGTTAAAAGAGAGAGCTTAAGTTATGGGAGACTTCATCCTCAAATTCAATGTATCATTTCTGTCAGCAGAGCACAGTGATGGGAACTGTCACATCCAATTCTCCAGGTCACAAAGCAGGGAATGTTCTTTACATTTTTCTTGTGATGTAAATTACCCACACTGGTGTTAGCATGACTCACAGGAAACCACATGGAAATGTGCTGACCACCCTGCCTCTTGGTATGTAGGATTTCCTTTGGATTTGTTCAGAACACCTAAACATAATTTGCTTCTTCAACTCTCAACTGATTTCCTAAACTGCTGTATGTATCTTTATATATCTTTTCTTATTCATATGCCAGAGAAAGAAGATACTACTTATATACAACATATAAAGTTGGTGGATTCCTCTAGACTGTAAAGAGACAGTGAAAAGAATTGGTGGTCCTCAAAATCTCTTTATGAGAAAAGATAGTGCTTGGGCTAAGGTATGCCTAATAATTTTTGTGATATTCTAAAGATGGGAGATCCAGGGATCACAAGAGTTATAACATGTGACATAAAGGTATAGGGAAGAGAATAAAAGCAAGCTGCTTAAATATACCAGGAGAAAGTTAAAATTCTCATGATTTTGGAATGAACACTTGATGTCATGCCTACCCACAACTTACTGCAGAATTATAGCAACTGAAACATGGATCATTTGGATGTTGTCAGAAACATCTGTCTAGAGTTTTTGTAGTCCAAAGAGTCCCTTCACATGCAGTAAGTTGAATATCATCATCAGAAGCAGTCTGTGCACCAATACTACATCCACACTAAATCTTAAAATCATTCAATATTTACTATGTTAAAGAAGATATATTTTTAGTTAGAATTATGACTGCATATTTTGATTCTTAGATGCCTTGGGCATTATAAAAACCAAATATACTTATTACTAACAGTAAAAGCAATCTAAGAGTACTGTGGCTGACAAAACAATAAAAGCCAGCAATAGTGCACATTCCTCTAGTGAATTTCAGCACAGGATTCCAAGGTACTTTGATGCATAAACATACTACTGAGAAAGCACAGAAGATATGCTGGGCCAGCAACACTGCTCACATTATTCAGGGTAGGAAGTAATTAATAACTTCTTTAATTGAAACCACAGAAAACATTTGGGAGAGAGAATATAATTAGCTAGCTTGGAATTTAGCCAGTGAGCTAGCATTGGTACACCCTTGCTGTTATGAAAAGTGCCATGGGATTGTCTATAACCTCACTCCAGTTTTACTTCTCTGGGAAAGACAAAATTCAGTGCCCTCTTCTGACTTCTAGGAAAATGCTGGGAGACTTTAAATTCAGGTCAGGCTAGAAAAGCATGCTTAATAATGTCAAAAAGACAAAAAGCATTGGATCAAGTAGATAAAAACTTGCCAGATGCATTCATTCTTTTTGTCTGAATTTCAGTTTAGTATCTGTCAACACCAGTAATTGTCTCTTTGGAAAATCACTCAAATCAGAAAGATTTCATTTTACTTTTCTAGAGGTCTTAATGCACACCAAGACATTAAATAAAAGTAACCATTGTGATAAATTCTTTCTTGTTTTTCTATGTGTAGTTTAGAGCCTTCTGTCACTGTCTTAATGAACATTTTTGATACTGTAGTTGTCTCAGAAATACTGTGTTGCACATCATCTTCTGGCATTAGACCCTGCATGGTTTCCCTGAGAGTTGACTTTTTAATTTAACAATTTGAATATGAACACTTCTGCTTTTCAGAAGACCAGAATGTGAAGTGTTTGGCTGGCTGTGAAAGGCACATCTTTTCCCAAACTGGTGAGACAGATGTTTTCACAGGTTGTCATATTTTGCATTTTTTGCCCCTCTGTCAGTAGTGCTGTGATCTCTGATCCCATCCATATGGATGGTGGAAAAACTTGCTCCCAATGCCTGTGGCAAATTGCATGTATGCCATCAAAATGAGTATAAAAACAAGAACTCCAGATTCTCACACCTAATTTTAAATTAAGAAATCAGGCAAAAAACTGTTTATGGATAAGTCTCTGCTTTTTGTGAAGGAGAAAAAATACTACAAAAGTTCTGAGGAATCCTCCATGTCAGTGCATGCTCTCAGTGCAAAGGAGTGTAAAAACCAGGATCTGAAATCTTGTACAGATGCCTGGCACACACTTTCCTCTTGCTCATTGGAGGTGGACATGGGAAAGGGTCATATTGCATCTTAGTGGCTCCTTTGGCTTTGAAGCCCTAGATGGTAATCCAGAAAAAATGCAGCTAGACCCCTTTTCAGCTTTTTGGCTGAACAAGGTAAACAACATTTGAATGTGGCCAGCTCCTCCAGCCAAACCTCCCAACCTGATCCACAGGTGGAGTGGAGCTGCACTGAGGTGTCACAGCTGGGAGGCAGAGGCAGAAGGTGGCAGCTCACAGGAGCTCCTTGCTTGTTATTCTGCAGAATAGAGATAGAAATAAAGATTAAAAAAATAGATATTTTCTCTAACTTGTTTGATAAAGCAGAGCAGAGTGAAGTGCCTCTCTCAGAACGTGTTCAGGTATCAGATGGCACTACCCTTGTTAGTACCTCTGTCTAGCAGAGCACAAGATAAAATCTCTTCACCTTCCTGATCCCCTAAAAGAAGCAGATGAGCTACCATCTCTAGATAGTAAAGAAAAATGAAAATAGGAATACTCATACCATGGTACCATGGTTCTTCTTTAGTCTTGGCAGAAAAGTTTTTGACTGAGATCAATTCCCATTATCTTCTAAGGATGGGAAATGATAAAAATGCATGAATTTTTGCATTTCAGTCCCTTTCTCATTTGTTATTTGCCACATCCTAGCTGAGACAGGAGACAACTTCTCCGGTATTGCTTCCCTACTCACTGAAGGAATCAGAGTGGATTGATGCAAACAGCATATTGAACAAGGTCAGTTATCACTTGCTGTTCCATTCTCACTTTCCACTTAACAAACTGGATGGCCACAGCAGGAAGGGAGGGAGAGAAGGAATGGGGAGAGTAGTGCTCTGGATTTTCAAGGCCAGGACAGCAGGCTGGGAATAGCATGAGCACTCCATTGTGGTAGATATTGAGGGTTATTTGCATAGAGGGATATTTACATAGATAGGCACGTGCATGTGGACAGCTATTTAGTCACTTTGCTAGATGGTTAGATCATGTATGTATGGATGGATATGTGCTATGCATTTTCTAGTAATGATGCATGGAAAACATATCTCTTTTCCAGTGTTTCTCTTGTTTTTTTTTTTTTTTTTTTTTTTTTTTTATTGGTAGAGAATTCTGCTATGGGAATACAATTATTACTATTTCTGGTATTGAAAGGATTTGACAGAGTACTTGATACAACAGAGAGGTCTAGAGGAATCTATAACATTCATCTTAACTTTTGGAGTAATACTTCTCTGAGAGGATGAAGAGCACCATTTCTTTATTAGTCTCTCTTTTACTGTATCTATCTCACCACAGTGGACAGCAATTCCATTTTCAATTCAGTGATGCCTGAAGCACATTTCAGTGGATGAATTCTTGTATGTGGGTGGATTCTTGCTCACAAGAAACTCAGAACTCCTATCAATTTCCATAAATCAGTTTTGTTACTGAGAGAGGTACAAGTAAATTTATTATCTCAAAATGTGTCCACTTCTCAGTTTCTCTTCCTGGACTCCTCAATTGCATGTGCTTATTTCTGAGGTAGCATAAGACAGACTTGCAATAAAATCTATGCAGGCATGGTTGCACCAGAGGTATGATTCTCAACGAGCACAGATAGAGTAGTTGACAATATCTTTATCAGTTTTTCTAATATAATTCTTTTCTTTTTCACTCTGGTTGAGAGTTGCTTTATGGTTTTGTCATAAAGATTATATTTATATTTTCTTTGAGTGATAAAGGAGCTGGACATGAGTACAAACAAGAATTCAATGCTGCTGAATGTCATGAAAATTTGTGTATATAAGGGCTCAAGGTTTGCAATCATAGCATAATTTTCAAGCAGTAAATAAAATACTTGTGTGAATCAGTGTAGTTCTGTGTAAATTCAAACCAAGGATAGAAATGGGACAAGATGGAGCAGACTGCTGAAGAGTGAAAGTTCTTTCAATGATCCTTGAAGGTAGGATATGAATATGTTTTTATCAGTTCTGACTCTAGAACATCTGAACACCATTTTCAGACAGTAAAGTGTTCAGTATGTTCCTAGAAAGACCATTCATTTCATTCATTTCATTCATATCTGATGAAAGCCTTCACTTATACACTGCTGGTTGTCTTTCTGCAGAAAGATTTGTCTTACAGAGGTCTTCAAGGTCCAAAGTGAATGAAAGTTCTACTGATGGTGTTAAGGAGTGCACAGTGAAATTCCAAACAAATCAAACCCCAAGAAAATGTCCTAGTCTATATTTGCACTTTTACAGGATTGCCCTGATCTGAACACCACCCAGCTCCACCTGTTCATCAGCATAATCTCTGCTGACCATCCTACCCCCAAAATAATAAAAAGAGAGGTAATCCTTCACACAGAGGATGTTAATGGATTTTTGTTATGGTAGTAAAACTTTGAATTAGAATTAAAAGTTTTTATCTATTTAAAGAAGATATTTTACAATGAAATGTCTTGTAAATATTGATCTAAAACCATCAGCAGGATAACTCTACTGAAGTCAGTGGAGTTATATCCTGTGTGAATTTGACTTCAGTGCTTGGAAAAATCTTTAATTTACTGCTAAAACATATTTAGCAAAGAACTACATTTTGCATCACACATAATTTTTCCAAGAGACTGTAAAAGCTATTAATTTTCAGCCCTTAAGGGGTCTTCAACCTATTAACACCATTTTCAACATATATATACACTGACAGTGTATGTCCAGTTAATTTAATTCACATTGGAGTACATTATTGTTTCTTCAGAACTCTCTGAAATTATGTCACAAGGTTTCAAACTGCAACATTGCCCATACCAGCTCTTTCTGGTGAATATCTTGGCATGTGCCTTGTTTCTGAACATGAAATCAGCCTCCAGTCTCATCTAACAGTAAATGAGATTACTGCTTCTTATAATTTCATTTGAATTCCCCAAAAAGAATCTAAAATTTTAGGAAGTTAGCTTTTAGGCTAATCCAAATATATTTCAAATATTTATATCAAAGAAAGAAACTGAGGTAAATGCTTGTCATTTTACGAAACACACTATGTAGAAGCAAAATAATACTTGCATATAATTCTCAGGTACAGTATTAAGAAGGAGGAATAAACCATCCATTTAATCTTTCAAGCTTCCAGCAAATATGCACAAGAGTCCCCAAATTTGCTGCCAGTAAAATCTAAAAAATAACAGATTTTTAATCACCCACATGTGTATACAGACAGACACACAGAGACACAGAGACACACATACAGACAAAATGTTGCTCCCTCCCAACAGGAGATGTCTGGTCCTTTCTTTGTGGATACAATAATGACTCCACGAAATTGTGTAAGTTTGTGTAACATCAGTGATTTGTGCCAGTATGAAAAGCTTGGCATGCATTACTGGAGCTTCTACTAGCTATGACTCTGCTGCCAGACACAAGCACAGGACAACCCCCTGTCTCCTGCTATTTCTTTCCTGCAGGGTTATTTACTGCACGAGGAGAGGTTGTGGTCACAGCCCCAGCCTGGCTGGCACAGACCCGGGGTGCAGCTCCAGGGCATCCTCCAAGCACAGCAATGACCAATGCAGGACAGTGCTCAAGGACCACAAACACCAGATTTATTAGCAAATAAAAAGGAAAAAGAAACCCTAGTGTTTCAGATTGTCTCTGAGGACTCGTCCTGCAGCTGAAACTTATGCCTGAAGTTTCTTTGTGGGTCAATTCTAGTCCACATTTTACTGTCCACCTTGTACTAGTCCACAGTGTCTTTGTGGGTCAATTCAGGTTCACATTTTATTCTCTACAACTTGGCAAAAAATACTTTTTCATTTTTCATCCTCATTGTTGGGACTTCTCATCTGTATCAGAGGGATGAAACAGTAAAAATGAATTAATGCTTACAATTTTGAAAACATTAAATGAACAATGTTGGAATTAGAAACTAATATGAAGAGCAAGAGAGTCAATTGTGAGTTACAGCGTAGCAAAGCTGGATTTAGGAATCCTGCTGACTGTGCCAATTTGTTGGAAATGGACAGTTCAAACTGCTTAAAGAACCACTGTTGAAGTTATCAGCAGAAGTGGTTTCATTGAAATATGATGCTGTAAAATTGTGGCTTAACAAAGTTCAATATCAAGGTTCACTCTGTTACTGCACTGCTCAAAGGATGTAACGATTCAACAGTACCAAGACAAAATCAGTGCTACCAAGACAAAATCTTTGAGCACTATATTATGAGCTCATGTGCCCATAACAGAATGTAATTGTTAGGAAGTCTCTCTGCCTTGAGGAGCAACCTTGAGAAGAATCCTAGTTCAATGGAGTCCTCACCATGCTGCCAGCTGCTTAGCAGGGAGAGCTCAAAGAAGGCTCCCTTTGTCTGTCATATTTATGGAATAAATGGCATGAAGTCAAATTACATGTGATGGATAAGGTGTGCATGAGAATCCTTGTACCCACAACTTTCTTTGTTTCTTGAATGGGAATTGAAAATGGTGTGTGCTGTTCATGGGTAAATTGTGTGATCAGTGCTGCATGCTTATTTGCACTGAGGCTCATTTTGTTACTCAGCACCTCTGAGGAATTCAGAGAACAGATTAGAACTAGAGAAGTCCTTGGCTCACAGTTCTCTGGCCTTTACCACTTTTGGAGCCTGTACCAAACAACCTAGTTTGATTGAGGAGCAAAATACATTCATCGTGCCTTCAGATACTCTGGTCTGCAGGGGATCCTCTTAAAATGCAGAAACACCTAATCCAGGGCAAAACACTTGTAAATAAATCTTGCTGCAAAGAAGTTACCAGTTTATTTACAAATATTTGTATAACCCCTTGTGACTTTGATCAAAGACAAGCTCTTTAGCTCCTTAAAAACTACTCCAAGCACATTATCTTGAAGAAAGCTTATTTTGCAGTATAACTTGTCAGAAGGACACTTTGTTCCTTTCTATTCTTGTTCTCTTTAAATCTTTTGGGACTCATCACCTACGTCCTTTCAAAAAATGCCTTTCTAGAAAGTGCTATTGCTTTTTGAAATATGCAGCCCATATCTTTGATGCAGTGAATTGTAGAAAAGCTCAGTTTTGACTAGGCTTGTCAGGAGTTTAGCCACACTCAGCCCCTGAACTAACCACCTCAAGTAGAAAACTCTAAGAATTTCCCCAGGAAACATGCAAGACATAAGCTGAAGGCCTTCAATTTTTCTCAGTACACTGGTGTTTGAAACTGAATTTAAGCAAAAGTGTTTATGGGACTCTCCCTCTATATCTTCTAAAATCTTATCATATCAGAGAGAATTTCCTGCCTGCCTGAGTCACTTATTATCATTACTGTTGTTGCCTTTTCTGTATTTTGAAAGACAATGTACTATTGTCCAGTAATTGCAAACACTGGACCCACAAAGTGCTGCAGTGGTTGTATTGCATACACTTGTTTTTCATCCTGTTGTATGTATGATGTCTTACTATTTCAAAAAAGATAAAAAGAGATCAAACAGATATTTCCTCTAACCTAGCCCTTATCCCTGAGGCACTTGAAGAGCTATTGGATTGTGTGGAACACGATCATCAGCCTTTATATCATCTTTTGACAATATACTGAGAAAGAAAAACCTTTTCATTGTTTGTGTGTGGTCCTGAAGAGAGTGCTAAATGGGTTGTCACTGCAGGTCTTTGAAATTCCACACACAACATTTTCCCTGTGCTTTTTTAGTTGTATAATTTCAGCAACTAAGTGGCTTACATAGCATGTTTTACAAGGAATGAAGACCTAATCATAGAATTACAGGAAGATTTGAGTTAGAATAGACCTTAAATATCATCTAGCTCCAGTCCCCCTGCCATGGGCAGGGACATCTTCCACTGGACCAAGTTGCTCCGACCCACATTCAACATTGGCTTGAACACTGCCAGGGATGGGAAATCCACAGCTTCTCTGAACAACCTGTGCCAGTGCCTCCCCACTCTCACAGGAGGGGATTTCTTTCTAATTACTAATCTAAATCTGCCCTCTTTCTGTTTAGAGCCACTCCTGCCCATCCTGTCACTACACACTCTTGTAAATTGTCTCCAGCTTTCTTGTAGGCTCCCTTCAGCTACTGGAAGATGGTAGTAAAGTCAGCTCAAAGCCTTCTCTTCTCCAGGCTGAACAACCCTAATTCTCTTAGCCTTTTCTTGTAGGGGATGTGATCCACACATCTAACCATCTAATACTCTGGAATTTGTAGGCACCTTTCAAATCTTACTTTAAATGTCAGTCTAGATAGTAGCTTTTCACAAGAAGGAATGTATTATTGTTTTCTTATTAAAATTTTAAATTTCCTCTGAATTGTGCTTTGAACAACAGTAAGAAAGAAGCTGACCTTTGTATGTACAAGTTCATAACTATCTGGGTCGATGTTATTGGGTGTTAAGTTCCTCATTGCATTCTGATACACAATGCAGACTTTGTATATAAATTTACTAACTTCTTATAAGTTCCTGAAGATATATAGGACAAATGAGTTTTCAGGAGCAAATGTTCTCATCCAAAAGCATTCTATATTCTACATGGGGTATCATTATGATCACTGTGTCCCAGGGGAAAAAGATGTGACAATGGCAGAAGCAATAAAGCAGAGTAGAAAGTCAAAACACAGCCACTAAAAATTAGCCCTCCTATGAAATAATTAATGCTTTCCAGATAAGTGAAATTAACAAATGATCCTCCCCCCACAAAAAGATTCCTGAAAAATGGGTCAAACAATGAAATGCAGCAATGAAGTAAATTTTGCTGCACGACTTCTGGTTAACACTTCTCAGATGAAACAACCAGATATAGTATAGAATGGTCCAAAATTTAATTATGCAGACTTAAAAATGCTGAACATCTGTGTAGATCCATGTTTTGGAATGTTATGAGTGGACATTGTAGCAAAACCTTTACATTGAATGCTTGAAGATGCAAATATAGTGAAATCCAACAAATTTACTCTTTGTCTAGTTAATTGGAAGAGGCATGGTTTCATTTTTTGAATCTGTCCTGTGCTATAATCCTAAGGAAAATTTGTGATTAAGAGATGAAGCTATCACAGGCATGAGTCTGGAATTTAGAAAAATCAATGTGAGTCCAAACTGAGGTATATCAGCAGAACTGGATGGGAGCCTGAAAGATCAGAAAAAAGATTCCAAATTCATTTGTCTGTCTGATATATATATATCAATGATATAGACACATCTTAAAAATTCGTATTTTCTTTTTCCTTCTCACTCAAACCAGAAATTTGCCAAAGAAGGCCTGTCTGAGAGACAAAATAAGTGATGTTTATTACAAAAAGAGAATTAACATGAGATTAACATGATATTACAACTTATAGGAAGTTTTAACTCAGGCAGCCATGCAGGGAGGCAAAATTGCAAGATGGGGATCTTTCCTTTACTACTGGGTGAGGCTGGGTTATCGATTCCCTCCATATATTCCTAATAAAACATGTCTCTACTCCTCACATGCTGGAGTAAATTAAACTGCAACATTTGACTCTCCCCTGAGATGAAAGCTCAATAGGTTCTACTGCAGGTATTTCATTCTGAAGGAATTGAGAAAAGCCTGAACAACCCCGACTTTTTTGAGATGTGATTCTTACTGCTTATTGCACAGATGTGGCTCACCTTTTACTAGCAAAATAAATAAGTAAAGCCACACAGCTATAGAAAATACTCCCTGAAGGGGAGAACTGTGTATGCAAGGCAGTTGTGTGGACGAGGATCACAAATTGCCTCTGTTGGAATGGGAGTTGACTCTGTGGCAGCTTCAGAAGCCAATACAGAAATAACACTTGGTGTTTGTGAAAAGGAGCACCTTTCCTCAAGCAGTTTTCAGAGCTTGAGAAGCCACGTTTAACAAAATCTCCCATCAACCTCGTGAGGCAATAAATAGAAATATTAATTGTATTTTTCAGTAGTAATTGGAACACTGTGGTTTTGTTCCTATAATTTGTGATTTTTCTCTTCATCTCTCACTGGAAAAATAAATCAACATTTTAGAATTGTGTGGAAGAAAGGTTACAAGAAAAAGTTATTCTGGAAATGTTGAGAAGATTTTCCTGACACATTTAATTACTTGCTTTTGCTTTTATCTGACTTTACACAATACAATTAGATGAAGTACATGCAATCAAAGTTACTAATTAAAATACTTTTTTAAAAGAAATACTGTTCTTATGAGATTGAAAGAAAATTTATTGCCATTTAAAAACAAATTCCTTCTTTCAAATCTACAGATGTAAAAAGTTATGATGAAACATTTTTATTTCAAATTGTCTTATATATATATATAATCCATGTCTGTACTTATACCTACAGCTATACTTTAACTATGTGGTCTATATCTATTTGGCAATAGATGTATTTGGCATGCACTTGAATTTAGGTGCTGTCATTTGGGGAAAACAGGCTCATCAGTTAAACTTTTACTGAGCACATTTGTCACTCCCTCCTCTCACACATCTTCAACTGAACTTCTGAGCTGCACTGGGCACTGAAAAAAGTAGGGGTTAAAGGGCAAAACACCAGTGTGCACTTCAACCCAGCAACATTTTACCTTGCTCTGTGGTTTTTACCACAGGCTAAAACCTGAAGGGTAATTAAAGTAATTAGTATTTATCAGATATCCTTCATGGCAAAAGCTTCCTTTGAAGGCTCCTTCCATTGTCTACTGATCTACTCTAGTTTAGCTGTTTTGTGTAGTTCTTTTTTGTGAGTGTCCTAATCTTTCACCATTATTTAATGGCCAACCAGTGCCATGCCCTTAGAGCTGCCTTTATTTGTTTGTGTGGCAAGTGTGATCCATAGACATTTAAGAGTACAGTATGAGAAAAGAGAACAGTTTTCACATGCTCCCTGGAAATGCTAGATTATTCTTTTTAAGGACAGCACTTACAAAACAGTGCTTGCTAGGCAACTGTAGAAAGGTAATCAAACTTTTCAGTGTTTTGTGCTTTTTAGATTTATTTTGTATATCAACTGCTTTTTGCCAGAGATCTGATTTTTTTTTCCAGCTGTCATTCATCTAATTCATAGCAGTGGCCACACAAATTGCTGTAGTCAATATGGGAGCCAAATTACTTTACCTGTCGACATTCTGCTTTTGTCTTCATCATAAATATCATTCAACCCTAAGAATATTGTCTCTGCAGGTGCAGAAGTGAGTAGGAATGCCAACAGAAATTAAATGACATTTTATCACCTTTGAGATAGCATATGATTTGTTTTAAGAGATGATTGCATTTTTTACACGTATTTCATCAACTGGCATCTCTATTGCTTCCTGATCCAGCTTCCCCTGAAGTCAATGGTAATTTTTCAGAGACCTCACACAGAGCTGGATTAGTCTCAATATGATTGATAGAAAGATATTAATGAAACACAATAAATTTAACAATTAGGTTGGCAGGCTTATTGCCTCAGTAGATCTTAGATGCTTAAGGAGATAATAAGGACCTGATAGATGACAGTATTGATCTCCTACTCTAGAGCCCTGCTCCTGGCAATGTGCATTTGATCCAGAAGGTGCCATATTCAGCACTCTGCCTGTTGAGTAGGAGTATTGCTGTTTACTTCCAGACCCTTACAAGTCTTTGCATATGTAACCCATGGGGAAAAGAGGTTGGATGTTTCTTTCTTGCTGTAATTCTCACAGTCATCTTTTTTTTTTAAAGATCAAGAAATAGCCAGAGAAATCAAATGAGGTGAGATGCACAGACTGAACAGATTGCACACAAAGAGGAACTGACGTTCAGTCACTTGTAAATCCTGTGTGTTCTGGATATGCCACTCATCAGCCCTTGCCCTCTTCCATATGGAATCATTTACTCTCACTTTATTCATGACAATGACACGAGAGTCACCAGGTAATGGATCACCAAACTTTTGTTTCAGTAGTGAAAAGAACTTTTAAAAGCTCACTTTATCTCTTAGGTAGCCGAAGGACTAAGCCAATGTGGCCATAGCTTCGTAAAATCACATTATAAAAAAAATCCTCAATGCATTTTTATTGATGCTAGTTTAAAAATAACTTGAGAGCAGGTGTTCATAAAACTTGCTGCATGAATGCTTGCAAAAGTAATAATCCAAAACATTCAAAGAGTATTCTATGGATTCATGTATCTGTGGAAACAAACATTCATGAAAAAATATTTTTGGTATTAGCTCAGTTCTTGCCTGAGCCTCAGAGATGGCTTGTGAAGAAAAATATTAAAAGAAATAATCTAGAAAGAAAATTTCCTTTTAATAGACACACCTTTGAAAGGCTAGTTTTGAATGAAGTATAAATATATTCAGAAGTAAAAATACAGGTCTGATAGTGTTGTGTTTTTATGGTCTCTTATAAAAGTGTGGCAGTGCTGGTGAAATGTGCTGCATTACTCTTTTGCTATTTTTTCAAACTGGAAGTGGATCATTCCACTTATTTCAATAACAATAGGAAGTTGCCTGATATTCTGCATCAATAAAACAGATGGGTTTCATTTTCTTTTAGGATGAAGAAGACCATATGTCAGGAAATGGGAACCTTTCAATCCAGAATATCATTTGCTTCAACTCTTGCACAACTGAATACCTTTAAAACTTAAATGCTTTACCACACAGGATAAAAACCCATGGCCAAAACTCACAGCCAGACAAGAGAGAAGAGAAAGACCTGCTGAAATAACTCCAAAATGTCAAAATACTTATTTTGAAATTAGATGCTCAGCTTCTAGAAAATAATTGGCCAGATAAAAATTGAATTTATGGAAAAGAAGTTAGAGAACTCACTGATCATCATTGGTAAGAAAAAAGATTAAAGTTTCTCATATTAGTTTTAAGAATTCCTATGAAATTTTAAATCACCTATTCAATTAACCGATACCATAATTTACCACAATTATTTACTTATTGTCCAAAGAATTCAAGTAATCAATAATTTATATGAAAATTTTGTTTGATGGAGCTAGAGTTTTAGGAACAGCTGTTTTTAAGATTATCCTTACTATATAACTAGATAAGTATTTATCTTGCCTGGTGAGGGTGTCTAATGTCATAAAGCTACTTTTATGACAAAAACACCAAAATTCTTTGGTCTGGGAGATTGCATTCTTGGGTGGTTTTTCAGTTTTGGTGTTGTTTGGGGTTTTTGTGTTTGGTTTTTTGTTTTGTTTTGTTTTTTATCTGAACATGGGCACCTCAAAAATCTTGAAACTTTCAGTGTTAAAAAATGCATCTTTTTGAAAAAGCAAGGCATTCACTTCAACAGAATTTGTTTATTAGCAAGTTCCCAGTTACATAAAGCCAAGTCAATCTCAAAATGATGCAAAACCAAATAGCTCCATTTCAAAAAGGTAGTATTTGAGACATTCTTTTACATAAAAAATAATTTCCAATTTTTTAGAAGGGTTATTCCTGGAGCAGTCCACTGATTTTCTTTTTAAACTAGCTGCCCACTTCAGCTTTAGTCTGGGCTTATTAACTCAGAAAAAATACACCATGGTGGTAAAATAAATTATATGTCATCCCTAGAGAAAAAGAAGCAGAAGGAATAAGGACATATAGAGTAATAAATTCCATTATTTAGCCTTACAGTGCATAGAAGAGGGTAAAATTCCCAGCAGATGTTAAAATCAGTGTGGCTAACCTCAGTCCAATTATTCCATGCTGATTTATACCAGCAGAGGTTCAGGAGGTGAATGCCTAAGGTGCAGATGTGAACTACATAAACAACTCTGACCTTTGAGGACACTTCTCTCTTCAAATCAATAAAGTGTTACTGAGGCACCTTGATTATATTCCTATTTATCTCTTGCCATTTACATGAATTGGGTTGTCATGACAGCTGTTCTTCACCTACCTAGCTAATAATAATAGTTTCTGGAGTTTTTTGCAGTATCTTTTCTCTCAATGTGTGCTGTGTGCATATCTATTGTGACTTTTCAGTGCCTTTCAGATTTAACCTCAGCCTCAGAAACGTGTCTTCAAATCTGTGCTGCATATTCCAAAGGTCATAGCTAAGCTGATGAGCACAGATTTATGCATTATAATTCTTCTGCTTTTGCACTTACTGCACAGAATACTTGTGAAATATTGTATTGATTTTTATAATATTAATGTGGTTATCTTCAGAATCTTTCTAGTCCCTCTTACCTTAGCTGACCAGTTAAGTGGCCAAATTAGAGACATCTTTCTTTTAGTTTATCCAATCAAAATATGACTCTCCATTTAGCATATTTTAGAATTGCTTTCTGTGCTTTGATTTCTAACTTACAGAATATTATCTCAAGGGCAAGTGAGCCTTAAAACCTCATTGTTACTTGCACATTTCAAGGCTTTTCCCTTAGCAGTGCTGCATTGTTATTCAAGTTTTGCTGTTGGCTTAGCCATGTCCAAAAGTTGAAATTTACTTTGTGTACTTTATTGTCTATAGACTTAGCTATATTAAAATTGGAAGGGTGATATTCACCATCACTGTATGAATAGCTATTACAGTACAAGCCTGTCTGAAAATCACAGCAAAACCTTTTGAATCTTTTCTGAAGAAAAGTTACTGTATCAAATATAAACAGCAGCTGCAATTACCTAAGGTAGAATTCAGTTTGCAAGAGCTGTTGAGCTGTGGAGCACAAGTCAGTTACCAGCAGGAGTCAGGAATTGTTCCACAAGGAACAATTATCTGAACTATATGGGAGGTAACAGGGATTTTCATCCTGGCAGCTTTTAAATTCTTTTGGATTTGAGGGAAACAGTTTCTTACCTAGAAATTGCAGTCACTCGAAGGCACTTATCTATCCAGAGCTATACAGCTATGCACTGTGCCCCACAGTCATTGAAAAAATAAAAAAACAGTGGTGCTATTACATATACCACAAAAACTTGGAATAAACTCAGTATCATGTGAAAAGACCTCAGGGGCTATCTCACCAGCTCTCTGGTTTCCAAATATGCAACTTCTTTTTGCATTTTGTAGGGTATTGACACCTAGAACCAAGCTGTGGTCTTGAATTTGGCCTTTGATTTATTTCTTGTGTTCCTATTGAAAAACATATGTGGTTTATGCATGTTTCCCCCCCACAATGAAAGACACCAAACAGCAACACACAGCTTGAGCCAGAGCCTAGGTGTGTGCAGAGACCTGGGACCCTTTTTCTAGCTCCTGCCCTCTGTGATACAGGGAGCAATGTGCTGGTCTTATTTCCCTTAAGATGGAGATTTGGTGTGCACTGGCACTGAGTGGGGGCAACCCGTCTGGGAGGAAAAGGGGAAGGGGTCTGTTAGCATCACAGGTCCTGTGATATTAGTGTAAACTCATTTTCTGGCTGGTGATGGAAGAGTACACCTCCCTTCTGCATTTCCTGTGGTAAGGTCTTTACCATGCCCCCCCTGCTTCCTTGGGGCTTTTCAGTGCACTTGTTCCAGCCCAGCCCCAGCTTTGCCTCCCGCACAGCAGCTGCACAGTCCCCGTGGTTTTGCTGTTGCAGCCCAACCTGCACAGCTAATTTGACAATCCTGTGGCATGGCTTCTCCTGTAATTGCCTTATGGAGCCTTTTAACAATGGTAGTAATCCATTTCTTGCTGTTTGAAAAATGGAAGTGGTGGCAGTTTCCACAGGTGAGCACAACAAATTCTGGCACAGCTAAAAAGAATCAGTTTAGAGAGAGCTGTGGAGCTGTGCATTAGGGCTGCACAATTTGACACTTTGCCTATAGAGATCTGTTTCAGGGATTTTCAATTATTTTCTTAGTGAATTTATGACTTTTGAAAGGCTTCATGCTGATGGCCACAGAGACTGAAATCCTTTATTCATAAGACAAATAGTAGCAGTACCAGCTTTCTAACACTAATACGCCTCAAGTGCAACTCTGTCCTAAAGAAATTATTGCAGCCTTTACATTCTTTCATGACTTTGCTAGGAGATTAGTGGGCATGCTGATAAGAGCCAGATGAGGGTTTTAATTAGGTGAATATATATTCAGCATGGGTAAGATTTAGATAATTTTAGCTGCATTCATACTGTAGGCTACAGCCATCATATGATAGAAATTTCTAGCCAATACGGACTTGAATAAAAAGTTAAACAGTAACTTACCTGAAAGTGCTACCACTTGTGTTTTGGAAAATCTCCCACAAGTGTCCCAAGAGGTGATGCTTGTGACTCCAAGAAAGAGTTGAGTCCTTTACTAAAGGGCTAGACATAAAAACAGGAAGAGGTGAACAAAGGGGAAATGTGACATATCAAATACTTATTACTTCTGTTTTAGCATTTCCATTAACAATATTTCTGGAGTGAAAAAATGCATGTTTATGACAGGAAATCTATAAAGAACTTGAAGTTCACAGTTTGTCTGATCTTTACCTGGGTGTTATGACAACTTCAATAATACATGGTATGTGGTACATTCTGTGGAGAAGAGTTCAAATGCACATGGAGCAATAAGCAGAATTTTAGATAGTGTCTGTATCTCTCCACACACACACACACACACACACACACACACACATATAAATATGTATTTATACACACACATGGATATAGTTTGCTTAGTCCATGCAAGAAGTTCCTATTCAAAAGCTCCTTACAGAATTTTGTTACTCTTCACTGTGGATGCAGGGAGGTGCTTCTAGTCCTTGTGGCACTAACAGCAGTGTTTCTTTTGTATCTTTTTCTCTGAACTTTCTGCCCACTCAAATACCCACAGCATAGCTGAACACCTAGGTCACCTTTAAATCTTTAAATAATGAGACTGTAGAAACAGTTACCGAGCTCTGAAAGAAAAAATCTTTCTGTTCAATCATGTCAAAGGAAGTGCCTGAAATTTTTATCAGCAGACACTCCTTACCTTGCACTGTCTTCCAGGCAGATTCTAGTTAGATGGATGCTATTATTATGGTGGCTCAGAGGTCCTCAACTCACAACTTCTAGGTTACATGCAGATTTTTCAAGATGTTCCCTGGAACCTTCAGTTTTATAACTGGAGATTACAGCTAATTATTTTTCTTCCTCCATATGGATCCTGCAGGGTGACTTTTAAGGTTTATGAAAATGAAATTAAATGAAATTAAATTAAAGGAGTGTTAGTCCCTTTTGAAGCTTTATGAATATTTTATAATACCATAGAAAAAATCCCAACAATAACAAAACTCTGTATGCATTAAGTTTTACCACTGTAAAAAATCCAAACAAAAACAACAACAACAAAAACCAATGTGAAAACTTAATAAAATAAAAATACTAAATCTGAACCCAGTGTACACAATCAAAATCAGCTACATTCAAGAGTGGTACTGCTGACCTTGACTCAGAGTGCTGGCCATATTTAAATAGCAATCTTTCAGATTATATCTCCATATACATGGATTTCATGGATTGTTCTCTGACTGCATCCCTACCTGACATTTATGATGTGCTGATTCCATCCCTCCTTATCCCCTGGATGGGATGAAAAACATGTAATTGGAAAATCCTGACAGCAGTTCTCTGAATAACCCCAATAGAAGCTGGGTGAGATGCAGCTGATTGCTTAAGGAAGTTGGTACAGCATGCTATGAACATTCACACAATCACATAATGAAGCAATTCCCTCTTAAACTTCTTTCCCCAAGGTGAGGCATCATGATACTGAGTCTTGTCTCTTCCTGCTCTGGTCCTGGAGAGAGAAAGCATGACATTTTTTCTCCCATGGCACTTTTCAGATGCAGGACTTAATACCTACGGCTGTAGACAGCTGAGCATCATTTAGGGAGCCACAGATTCTTCTAAATTGCACTGAAGACTGAAGAAAAACAAATATGATTTATAGCCACATTAGTTATTTTCCTTCTCTCCTTAGCCATGCTAAGATTACACTGGCTTCAGTTTAAGCATCCAAATTAGTTCTTATCCTTTATTCATGCAATTCATGATAAGCATAAAAGGTGATGCCTTCATGAAGTCCTTTTGTCCTTATAAATCTCCACAAGAAAGATAAAACTGTGCTATGCAAGTTTTATGATATTACCAACTCATTTCTCAAAAATGCAACTGATTGTAACTGCATTCTCTGTAATGGATCTGTAGCAATGACAACCATATGCTCTCTGTTTTGTATAACCAGGTTTTTAGATCATTAAAATCATTAAGGATTCTTGGAGGCTTTGTAAAGAAAAATAATTGCAGTAATAAGGATATGTCTAAAGACTTTTTCATTGGTGAAGACTTAGCTTGGCAGACTATTTGGTTTATTTTCTTTCTAAATTCCTTCCTAGTTTAAAACATTGTGTAGTGATCATCATTCAAGGGATCATCTCAGTTATGCCCTCACACATTAAAAAATGTTAAAATAATGTTATGTAAAAGACCGAGGTAAGAAAAAACGCTAAATCTTTTACATCTCTAGGCATTAAGAAGAAAAAATAAAGGTATAAATATGCAAGACTCTTACTAAGAAATACAATGGCACTGTAGACTTCCAAGAGAAAGAAATCCATGATGCAAAATAAGAAATCAGAGTGTTACTCTCCTACCCACTTTGGCAGAGTGAGAGTTCAAATTTCCCAAATGCTACAGATTATTTTTCTGTTAATTCCTTATTGATGGAGGATGTAGCTCATTCTATGATGTACTTTCCAAGCACTGTGGCCAAGACAAATAGTCTTGAGAAATCAGTTTGAGTGGATGAGAATTTCTGCCACAGACTTGAGGAGTATCATTTGGTATAACTGCAGTGCCAGAATTACCATCAGAGTCCTGAAGGACATCTCTATGACAGGGACAATTAATGTACAAAATAATTGTTGGCCTTTTACAATGAATGCTTCTCTTCTGAGAATATAAAATACTATAAAATATATTCTGCTTAAAATTATATCAATCCATCCAAATGATTACTGTTTCTGCCAGCAAACTTTTTCTTGAAATTTATCTGAATGGTCTCCAAATGCAGTCATTACCTTATTCACTTCAAGGACATTTGGCCTCATGGAATAATAGCATGTCACTTGCAGGGACAGACACTCAGCTCTCAATTCATCTTACTATACATTATTCACATGTTTTCTGTACTGAGGGCACTTCTTGGTAAAGATGGTTTTGTTAGCTCACACCATTTAAAAGAAAGTCTGAATGTGTTGACTTATGAGCTTTGCTTCTGATTTCTGCAGTGTCTTAGGCTCATAATCTACTCTCTGCTCTAGTTAAATCTTATAGCTCTAGTTAGAGACTAGGACAGCAAATAAAAGGAAAGAAGTATGCCTTGACATTGCTGTAATCAATTGAAGTCATTGATCTCTGTCAAAGGACAGACTTTAATTCTTAAAACTGCCAACACCTTTATTTTTTGTAGCGTCTTCACTGTTCTCAAGAAGCAAGTTTTATGGTTTAATGAATTAATAAATGAAATTAAGACTTAAATATGTGAGGCTTAAATGTGTACTTTCTTCATTTGTATGAAGAAAGTATGGAAAAATGTGGCAGAAAAAGAAGTATGAAGAATGTGCTCCAAAGAAGTGCCAAAAGGGAACTCAGAAAACATGCAAGAGCAGTAGCATTGTTTGTGCTGAATAGTGCAGCAGGACTTCATATGCCTGGTATTTTGGGATACTGGATAGACAGAAGTCTGTGACCCCAGTGGACTTGCTGGGCTTTTTTCTTTGCTTTTGTTGCAGATTTACCTTTTTCTTGAGAGTCTATTTATGGAGAGGGTCTGCTGCAGAGCAGTGCTCTCATGCAAGAAGGTGATATGACATGCTGTGGGTTCTTTTTGGGTCAAGATCTTCCCCTGGATGGAGGAATGTTGATAGCTCTTGAATGTCATAAACACCAAGGAAAGAACTGAGTGTACTGCTCACTCTCTCAATGGAAAGGGATCCTTTGTTTCAACTGTTTTGAAGAAATAAATCATTGGGGCCCAGGAGATAACTAACCCTGGCCTTATTTCTCCCCTACTTCAATCAGATAAAGAAACTACACAAAATTCTTTTCAGTTATGTCTTCCTGGATAAACCTTATAAATTGGTTTGTGTTTGTTAAGGACTGGGATAACTCATGAAGCATTCAAAAGAGCCTCCAAAGAAGAAGTAATAGAAAAGAAAGAAATTTAAAGCATGTGCCATTCCATGTAAGTGGGACTACTTCAGCAATCCCAAACTAGGATGCATTGGCTTGGGGAAGTGGCTGCACTCTGTAAACAGGTCTGCCCTAGGGCTGTAAGTCAGTGAAACTATTTGAAGTCAGTGGATCTGCATGAATTTTATGTTTGAATCTTAGTGTGTAATAATAGGGATACCCTTGATTGAATGCATGGAATGAAAGCTAAAAGCAAATGAACTAAAATTGACAAAATAAATAGAAGATTAAAGATGATTCTTGTTTCTCAGTTGTATAAGAAATCAAAGTTAAAAGACAGCCCTTTGCTTTCTTTCTCAGGACAGAAAAACCTTATAGTCAAAATATTGCATCTAATTCTAGTTTCTGTTTTGTGTGTTTCACTAACCTATTATATCACTGATTAGTAATTAGTAAGTTGAGTCTAGAGGCTGTTTCAGGTTAATTACTTTTTAAAAAATAATGACAAAATGTAATGTATTTGAAAGACAATAATTATTTTTGCTATTTAAAAAATGTGAAGCACAAGTAAGTGTGCTGCAAAAAAGACTATCTTCATCATAGTTTAATTAGGCTGCTGCAAAGTAGCTACTTGCTATAATATCTGATTTTTATCTCTTTTTAAAGAAATAGACTTTATTTATTAAATTATCTATTCTCCAGTTTAGAATTTACTGATACTAACGTGAAAATTTTCATTCCCTTATTAAGATTTTTTTTTACTGACACATTAATATCTTAAAACATCCTCATGTAACTTTTATTCTTCAATCTGAAATCCCAGCTGTGTGCAAGATAATAAAAAGGTCTCATCTATTTTAGTAGGAACGAGATTTCATTCTAGCATAGCAAATAATAGCATAGCTGAATGCATGAGGAAAGTACTCATATTTGTGACAAACTGTCTGTCTAACCTTTTAAAGTGCAACCCTGTCTAAATGCACAGCATTGTTAAGGGGAACTGCTGTTTTATTTTTAGATTCAGTATTAGCACACAGCAGCAAGAATTCAAGTAAAGCCTCTTGCAGCAGCAATCAAAGGAGTTATGACAGCAATAGCTGGGTTATTAATTGAAAGCTGATGTTTTTATTCATTCTCAGAGAATAAGGCACGTGCCAAAGGAGGGCTGTGGGCTCCCAGAGCCAGACAAAGAGGAGACAATGCCAAAGAACTGTCAGGGATGTTTCAGACATAAAAGCTTTACAGAAGCCAAGCTGCTTTCATTGTGGCAATGCAGAAGATAGCTCATCTGAGGGGGATTTACAAAGATGTAAACAATATCCTGAATGGCCATTTACCATGTTTATGCATTAGTTTGAATGTGTTGCACCTTTGATGAGTTGATAAACCACAGTAAGTTTTAAAGAAGGCATCATCTGAGTCAACTTCTGTCACGTGTCTCCAGTTCAAGATTTTTGCAGGATCCAACCTGGCTCTGTCTCCTGAAATAGTAGCATTCTGTACCCTTGTGATTGTAGCACCAGTTATGATCTGAGAGAAGACTAATGACAGGTTTCTATTTTGGATATTGGCTTGAGTCTGACAGCAAGGAAGGGAAGAGGAGATCTGCCTTTGCTTGGCTTGAGATGACATCTCAAGGCAGTCACAACTGTGCAGGGAATTCAGACCTCTGCAGTGAGTTTCCTAAACAATAACCAAAAGCTTTCAATCAAATGAACACACAAACAAAGAAAACATTCCAGTTTTAGTAGAAAATCAAGTAGGTTAATTCATTTTTTTAATATAGAAACTAGGATGGAGTAGTAATAAAAGGGATTGTCAGCCAACTTCCCCATATCCACCGTGTCCTCGTAGGCAAACCATTGTCTCAGCTGTCTCAGTGGCTTTCTGGCATGCACCAAAATGCACAACCCCTCTGGACACTTTTTGCAGTGCCTTGGGCCCAGCAATGTCTCCAGTTCTTGTTTCTCTGAGCATTATCTTTGATGATTTTGGAGCTGCAGCCCATCTCCCTCTGTATGCTCTCTTGGTAGCCTTTCTTTTTCTAATTTCTTAGAAATCTCCCCTGTGCAATTCCTACAAAAAAACTAAAACATTTTCTCTCATCCTCCAGAGGGTTATATATGACCTCCAGCTCCTTTTTTAAGAAGTGTAGTGCCTACACTAAAAAAAAAAAAAAAACAACAAAAAACACAAAGCAAAAACAAAGAAAGGGTACAGTCTGTCATATGGCTGATCTTGCTAAAATCCTCAAAGAGGAAGCTGGTCCTCCTACTTCTGTTGCCATGACAATGAACATTTTTACAGAAAGCCACATTGATGCTAAGAAATATATTGTATAGCAGTTCATACAAAGCAGAAGCATCATAACAATTAACTTACTGACTCTAACTAACTGGCTGCCAACCCCAATATCCCTTTTCTGACAGAGACTAGTACCAGATGCTTCAGAGAAAGATGACAATAAATTAGCTTTAAACAATTATGCAACAAATTGTCCACAAAGAACTTTTCTAACTGCTTTTAGTTAGAGATTAGTTCATTACATAAGTCAAAGGTTTGTGGTTTTTATACTATTTACATAGCTTTCCTCTGCAATGTAACTGCACATGTTCTCACTGGACATACAAATGCTTAGTTGTCTTTAATTATATTCTAAAATCTTATTTCCAAAGTTGTCCGTGGCTACCATTTAGAATCAATAGTCTAACATTGTTTAATTTTTTCTTTTAAATCTGTTTCTCATAGCTCAACTTCTCTTTTGATGAGAGCTCTGTGTTTGTTATGTTATATATTATGTTATGTTACCTAAGTTTCAACTAAGATGCAACAATGGTTTTCCCCCCTTCTTATAGAAATTACTGTCACAATATTAATTCTCCTTTTGTATATGAAAAAAAAAGTGTTTGAAATAAAAATAAAGGAAATAAAAATACTTTATATCAAGAATATTACTAACAGGTCAGCTGTAATTTTGCTTTACACAGAGACTGTTAAAATTTCAAGTAAAACCTGAATTCAAACATGAGCGAATATAGGATGATTAAAAAGAAACAAGTAAAAAGATACTGTGGGCATTATTTAGACTCATGCCATACACAGAATTTTATGTATTTACACAGATGAGTTATGTAACATTTACTCTTTTCAGTACTTCAGAGATGTACCTTCTTGGCAAATATGAGTACATTAAATTATAAATTCAATCAAATAAAGTACTTATGATTAAGTTAAATATACAAGAATTCAACAAAACCACTAAACCTTTTTTAGAGGATTTTGAATAAATCCATCTTTATTTTGCATGTATTCATTCACACCAAGTATCTTATGAGCAAATTCCTGGGTAGCAATGCATTCTGGTACAGACAGTTATAAAATAAATATAATATTGTAATATTATATAATTATATCAAATTATATTAAATATAAATTATATTAACTATAATATTATAAATATTATAAGATGATTTACAGCTTGTAGTTCTTAATATTTACCTTAGAAGACTAAGCTTGGGGAGGTAAGATAAGAAAGTCAGTGTGACTCACAAGGGCAAAAATATGATGATTACTATGCCCATTTGAAAGAGTGCAAAAGTTTTAAAATAAGATATTAAACACTTGATCCAAAAATCATGTACAAAAATGTATCCATATATGTATTTCTACAGTCCTAATATGACATCTTAACTGGGCAGAGTATGTCCTTCCTAAATAGAGAAGGGATCTTGGGAAAAGGGAAAAAAAAAGACATCTGAATCCCCTTCTCTGTTCATTTTGTAAAGGTAAATACAAACTGGTCCTAATCAAACTACATCTGAGTGCTACTGTCAGTGCTATTCAAATTACAGGAGAACAATTTTCAGAAAAATGGGCAGGGTCCTATTTTCACCAGAATAATGTGCCACTAATATGTGTGCCCAAAAGCCAAAATTATCTCCTTAGCTTGTTAAAGAACAATCTGCAGAAAATAACCAAGATACTTATGTATTTAAAAGGAAGTGGAGGGTGTGTGGAGCAGATAATTTTCAGGAGAGCTGGTTTGTAGGGGAAAAAAACACCCATAAGTGATCTTACTAAAATCTGATCCGTATTAGTGACCCAATCTCCAATTTCATTGCACAGGGCTTGTAGGGGGTGACGTGTCAGCAGAGCCATGGTGCAGTCTGCACTTTAAATGCCCCATAATTGAGTCTTTATTCATTTCTTTGCAGGATTATTTGTAATTGCAGTGAGGCCCTCGATTGTTTGGTGGTGGCCTGCACAGAGAGATCGAGCATCCAATTGAATTAAGGCAAATGTGCTCCAGCAGGGAATTACGAAGGAGAAATTGAACAGAAAAGAGATGGAATATTGTATTAATCGGGGCCATGACTTTTCAGCAGAGGTCACTGTACATAATTCACATCTGCTGACTAACAGCACACAGACTGAAGTGAACACGATAAATTGGTGTGGGTGGTGCAATAATTGCAGGCTCAGAACAGCATACACTGCCAGAGGGTCTTTGAAGGGCAGAGGATCAAACAGAGGTTAAGTTTAGGATTTACAGGGGGTAGATTCCTGTGACCTTGGTGGCAGCAAAAGCACAGCTGTGAACTTGAACAGATGGCTAAAGCAAAAGGGTTCCAGAATACAAATTGGTCTTGGAAACAGCATTAGCCCAACTTAAATTGTTTTGTTTCGGTTTTGATAAATATAATGAAGTTTCAAATTAAGAATCCTCCTCCTTTTTTACTTAGCCTATTAGGACTAGGACCACTGCACTCTATAATGATACACTCAATTTCATCAGTGAGCAGTAATTATTGCTCCTACTTGCATGGGAGACCTCCGAGACTACCCCAGGTCGTTCTTGAGAAACGCTGTGGTCGATTAAGCCCTACAAGGGTCACTCTTCCTTCAGAACAAGCACTGAATCAAAATCCTACCCTGCAACAGATACTGATGTTTTTTCAGCTGTGACATAAAGCCAGGATCCAAGAGGTACAAAACCATTTTAATTAGAAATTAAATTGTTACTTTGAGCATCTCAATTAAATCTCCTTTGTTCACTATATCTGGCCCAAATTCTGCCTCTTTAGTCATTATAGTACTTGTAAATATAGTTCTACTGTGTGCTGTTATTGTACAGGGCCCTTTCTCCTTATAGACATAAATTAGACATCAGTAAAACTAAAGTTTTTAAAATATTTGTTATTATTTCTCTACCAGAAAGAAGAAGCGTCAGCTAATTTTGACTGACAAAGCTCTAATGGACTTAAATCCAAGGATTTAAGTGGATTTCAAAATCACTACCAACTGAAAATAGTGGTATAAGTACATATAGTGGTATAAGTATGTACCACTATAATTAATTCTTAAAAAATATTAATTTTGGCTTTTATATTCATTCATTAATTTGATACCACTGAGAAAAATACTTATATCATAAATATTTTTGTTCAATATACTTAACGTATTCTCAGAGTAGCCCAGTTGAAAAATCTGGTTTATCCCTACTCCTTTCCATCTGAGATTCTAATTCTAAAACTAACAAGTTAGAATATGAAAAACTTCAGTAATGCTCTGCTGCATGAATCTCCTACTCATAATAACAGGCAGCTTGCATAGATGCTAAAGGTGTTTCAGAAGTCAATAATTAACATTTCTAGCAGTTAATTTGAAAGAAAATTTAAAACAGAGATGCATTGTAAACCAAATATATCCTCCTCTCTGTGATTTGCATTTTCTTTTGATCATGACAATCAACTCACATTACTAACCTGAATCCTGTATCTTACAGATGAAATTCACAAATTTCCCACAAGTATTTCACAGCAAACAGAGCAATCAGTCCCTTAAGCCAAAATAAAGTCTCTCATGAAAGAAGAAATGAACTAGTCAATTAATGTGTGCTTATAGGAGAATAATTTGAAATGGAAAATTATTATTGAAAAGCATTTTTGAAGTACAGCTCAAAAAATACATCAATATTAAAACCTTTCTGTTAGTAATGTGATCTCACTTGTGAGTGGGGAAATCATTTTAGAATGATCTGGTTTTTATAATATACATGTATCTCACAGTGGACTGTAAACATGACATGCATAATTAGAGAAAGAGAGGGAAACAAATTGACAGAGTGGTGAACCATGCCACAGCTCAGTGTTAGAAGCTGTTCTCTGCAGTAAAATCTATTTACTGCAGCTCCAGTACTATGTTCAACTTCAGTACACTTTATGCTATAAAGGTAGGCAGACTACAGGAGTTAAGGAAGAGTTATAAGAGCCAACATGGTGCAGAAAGCAATGGTCTGTGACCATACACAAAGAAAACACTGTGGGCAATGTTAAAAGCCAAGTTGTTACACAGAAGTGAAACCATAATAAGCATAGTGAAAAATAAGTGAGTAGAGATAACAGATTGAAATTAAGACAAGAAAAATGTATTCTTTGCTTAAAATATTCTTACTGGAGTTATATGAACATGTAGAATAATCTCCCATAAGAAATACTAGAAAACTCATAACTTGGACTGATGAAAAACCTAGGAAGAGTGTGACAATAGATGGTTGTACAGGAAGATGAATTAGATGTCCTACTGCCACCAGAGCCCCTTTCCCTTCCAATATCCATGTGGATATACTACTAAAAAACACAGGAGGAAATTGGAGGTATTTGAGCCCAGATAGTTTTTGTTTCCTGCTCATCTGTTTCTGTAAACATAGTGTAGGATAAGTAAAAGAGGCTGAAAGCACAGTAATTTCTAACACAATCAGACTGAATAGGTCTGAATTAAAGTTATATTAGGCTACGACTGTAGTAGGAGTTCTGAGAGTTTTTTATTATTTATTTTGGAGAGGGGTGAGAAGATTAGGGGAATACAAAGGGCAGAAAATATTTGTTTGAACATAACTCCTCTCTGGTGCTTTGTCTTGATATATGCTCCAATAGTGCATGTATAACCTTTAAGATCATTGAATTAATTAGCTTCTAGGCTGGAGCTATTTGTAAGTGCACAGTCATACTGACACAGCAAATTAATTATTAAGGCAATTGTAATAAAGTTGTGAAACCTTCAAAGATTCTTCCTCTACATTGCTGTGGCAATCATGAAAGTTATTGCTAAATGTGAATCACTGTGCCTTCTAAACATGGGTTCACATATTTAGTCTGCTGCTTACAGACATGAACAATAACTGCAAGCAGAAAATGATATTATTTCTTTTTAGCATAAGGCCTATGAACATTCACATGGGCAGTCAATACACAGGAAATACTGGATTCATAAAGTTTCTTTTGTTCTCAAGAAAACAATAATTTTTGATTTTAACCTGCTCAGTCTCAGGACAAAAGCCCTTGCAATGAAGGATAAAAGCTTATGTCATGGGCATTGCTTCAAACTCTCTGCTGCTCTTGCTCATTTGCTTGGACAAAATGGGTAAAACTCTTCAAGCAAGCACTCATTTCCTGTGAGGCAGCTGTGGAGCCTGTATTGAGATAATTAACCACAAATGGAGGATTTTGTATAATTTCCTGGACTTCATTGCCTTAAATTTCCTCTAATTATTATTACATGCTCTGTGTTCATAACTTCTTTGATGCCCTCATAAAATTGTTCTAACAGGAGTCTTTTTTGATGTCACCAAGAAATTCTTCTATCAGAAGTGTGCTGAAAAAGTCAGGACAGCTGGACAGCTGGACAGCTATTTACCTGCATATCCCAAGAAGAAGAAAGTGTTTGGAAAGCCTTTTCTAATGGTCGTGTTCACATTCACTGTAACATACCACTCCTTTGCACATCCTTCTGCCTTTATACATGGCTGGGTTATTTTGCAATATCCTGAATCAATCCCTTATTTCTGTTATGTTTCACTTAATTATCAATTCCCTCATATCTAGTCCCAACTGCAGACTCTGAACTAACAAAGTTAAATTCCTCACACAAGGCTCTGTGTGATAAGAATGCTGCAGCTGCATGTGGCCCCTCTTAGCAGGCCTGGTGGCACTAATGTGTCTGGTCAAAGAGAGCAGAAGTGCAATATTCCAGAAAAATATTAATTAGAGAGATTATCCAATCTAATCTGCTGTACTCATTCCTTCAAGAGAATGACAATGTGGTTTGCCATAGTTCTTTTTTAGCCACAGTGAGGGTATGAGCAGGAGGAAAACCCAAAGTTCACAGTCATTTAAAATACTGTAATGGAAAACATGACTGCAAGGTAGAATCAACCTTCTCCACCTAATTCCAAATAATGTTAGGATATGTCTGGTCACAAAAAACAGATTAATCAACATTTCTCAATAAATAACTTTGGTATCATCTGGGACAACACTCTATCCCACTAGGAAAAAAGTGTAATATAAACATAAGATAGGGGTCATTCTTCCTTTAAAAATATAGCAACAAAGGAACAACTTGAAAGCTCCTACTCCTAACCAGAACATAAGAACAAAGAAAGATCTTACTGAGCTTGAAAACAGTAAAGAAATAATTAAGATATCTGTTCTTATCTTCTCTAAGAATGTGAGGTGGAATTTAAAACATTCAATCAAAACAAAAAATAAAGTTTTTTCAGCAAACCAGAAAGTATGTGTTCCCAAATCCTTCTTTTCATCCCTGCTCAGGTAATTTTTGCACTCTCATCCTCTGCTCACACTATTTGAATGACATGTCACAGGTAGCAAAGGTAGAGGAAATTCAGTTACTGCCCTGTCTCCGTCCAGAAAAAAAATGTGACAAAATAATTTCATTCTCTCCACGGTTGTCTGAAGTGCCCACCACTCCCTAAGAAATCTCCTTCAAAATTTTTCTGATTAGGTCAACATAATGATTCCCTAGAGATGTTTTAAATGAAATCCTAGTCCTCACACCCATTGAAAAAAACTAAGCCATGCTCAAAGTTTCTCAGAATATTCTCATGATTGATGCAAGCAGCACACAAAAATCCCACTTTAGTTATACCTTCCTGGATAGACCACTTTTCTACACAAAAAAGAGTACCAGTGTTTCAAAAGAAGTTGCTACATGGTATTGGCCAAACCCTGTACACATCCACCCCCATTTAAGGATGCTGCCTACAACAAAATAAAAGCAGCCTAACAAAGAATCACAGTTCATATATATTTGCATGGTATTTAAATAGTTGGTATTTGATGCATGCAGTACAGATAAAAATCACAAGTTTGTACATGTAGAGAGCAGCTCTTCCTCTTCCTGCATTAGATGGGCATGCTTGGGGTGTTTTTTGAAATTGCAAATTAATAGCTGACATTTCTCTTCCCTAACATTTTCTAAGCTGATTAATTCTGAGAACCAATTCCAGTAAAGGTATCAAGCCAGACTATATTAAGTGATAAGGATTACACTAATTCATCCTCAGCATCTTGATAAACAATCTCTCAGTGATGGATGAGAGGAATTTAATTCCTACCAACTGCAGGCTGAATTCCTTGAGAGTTTTATGACCTACTGAGAAAGGTTTTGCATTCAGACATATAAACTGATTCCAGCAGCCAAAGCAATCAAAATAACTTCTGCCTGGTTACCAGCTGCAAATCTGCAAAGAGTAGTTTTTGGATTAGTAGTTATATGCTCAAATAATAATAGATGTATAGGGACACTTTAGATGGATTTTGATATTTCTTTTTCAGGGATGTGGTCTCCTGTCCTTTTCTGAAAGTGCTTAGCATCAGGCAGAGTCTGCATCCTTATTAGGCCATGATCCATGCTGAACTCCATCTCACTGGGAAAAAGGACATGGAGCCAGTTTTATACAGAAGGAAATATGATTTTTCCCAACAGATAGGCAAGCTTGAGAAAGATCATCTCAATCAACATAAACTTTTTTCAAAAATGCTGCACTTCATTTGTCATCAATTATCCAGTTGGAAAAAGGACCACAAAAAAAATCATATTGGCTAATCTGGCCCCATAAATTTCTGTATAATAAACATACAAAATAGCATATAACATGCATGATTTCTTTACTTATAACACTTACAGACTTACTACTTTCACTGAATTATCTTCAAATATTTCTCTGTCTTATGAAGTCCATTCTATGTATATATACAGTAAAATGTTTATACGTTGAAGACATTTTCTAGTGCTGGGATACACAATGTATGCACATTTAGCTTATGTAGTCCAGCACTTTAAAATACATTTTTCTCTTAAAAATGACTAATATGTATACACAAGGTATTTCAAACTAATCTCACTAATCTTCTTATCCATTGTCATTCCTAATAGGCAGATCTTCAAATCCTTTGGATGGACAATATCAAACATTTAATCTATTATAAGACTTGTTTTACTTGAAATCAAGTGCTTTGGTGATGTTTCTCTTTTCAGGAATAAAACCAAGAACCCTGTTTTCATTTTTCTACTTAGAATGTCATGATAATGAAAAATGAAGATGAAAGATATGAAGACATAATTGAAGAGTAGAAGTATGTACACAGACTTCAGGTAAGGAGCCAAACTCTAACAGTGTGCTACCAGTAACAGATTTCTATACCAAAAAAAAAAAAAAAAAAAAAAATTAGCGGTTAAGAAACCCATCTAAATATCTAGTTTCATGTAATTCTTCATTGTTTGTCTTTATTCCTTGTGAAAGCAAATTTGTATCTTTTAATGTTTGCTGCTATGGAATGAGTTTTCATGCTCTGTGATAGCATAGCATCTAATGGCTCAGGATGGAAGGGACCTTATAGATTCCAACTCCAATGCCATGGCCAAGGGACACCTTCCTCCTGACCAGTTGCTCAAAGCCTCATCCAGCCTGGCCTTGAACACTTGAACTTCTCTGGGCAACCTGTTCCAGTGTCTGACTAACCTCAAAGTGAAAAAATTTCTCCTAATATCTAATCTAAACCTATCCTCTTTCAGGTTGAAGCCATTACCCCTTGTCCTATCACTACATATCCTTGTAAAAAAGTCCCTGTCGAGCTTAGTTGTAAATCTTCTTCAGACACTGGAAAACTGCAATAAAGTCACTCCAAAGCCTTCTCTTCTCCAGCAGGAACAATTCCAATTATCTCAATCTTTCCTCATAAGAAAGGTACTCCATCCCTCTAATCATCTTCATTGCCCTCCTCTGGATTTGCTCCAACAGGTCAATGTCCTTCCTGTCCTTCCCAGACCTTTACTCATTACTCTATGTGAGGCTTCAGGAGTGAATAGTAGAGGGGATGAACCTTCTTTGGATGCAGCCTGGGATATGATTGGTTTTCTAGGTTGCAAGCTCACACTGCTGGCTCATGCCCTCACCCACCAGTGCCCCAGGTCCTTCTCAGCAGAGCTGCTCTCTTATCCTTTCTTTCCCCAGCTCATGGCAATACTGGGGGTGGCCCCAACCCAAGTGCAGGACCTTACACCACATGAATATCAACACGGATATTGTACTTTCACTGCAAAGTAACTTGCTCTTTGCCTTGAACTCTCACTTCTAACTAGGAATGTATGCAATCCTTTCTTCCATTTGTTTCAATCCTGAATCAAAATCTCATACTTTTTCCTTCTTTCCTCCTCCCTCTCCCAGTTGTCTGAAATATTGGAATTATGTCATTACTTAGATGTATTAATGCATTAGTGAATTACCTTTATGCTAATTATTATGACAATACATAAGTTGAAAATAACAAAGTTTAACACTACAGGAGGCTGTCAGGATTTGACAGGACTAAATCACTGATACAAACCATCTGTTAAATAAAAACTCCTATAGCTAAAATCCATTAATTTTTTTCATTAATGCCAGTAGCATTCCATTAAGTAGTTTCCATAGCTTCTTGTGTAATGAGCACAAGAGAGTCTTGCATTCAAACTAGGCCTTATATAAATGCAACACTGCATGAAATCCCAGCTCTGAAACAGTGAGGAGTCAATGACAATAACATAGCACTGGTGACTCCTCTCCTTTGTAAATATTGCTGAAACAGCAGTTTTCACAATGGATTTTATCTAAATTAACTTTATTTCACGCTCAGTTTGTTGTGCATAGTTTACCCTGTCTTTCATGCCAATTAACTTCCAGAAATGCTTGGTGTGCAAAATGAGGAAGATCTAAATGAATTAAATTGGAACTTAATTGTACTATGTGATAATAGCTGCTTTGCAGTTTACACAGTGGTTGCCATTACTGTATGTGTGTTTTAATAAGTTGCATTTGTAATGTACTCACCTCAAAATCATCTGGGAAGCCAAAGTAAGTAGCTGTTTCAAAAGCCTGAAATCTTTTCTGTTGTCATAGTAAAGAGGGGAAAAAATTACTTGATAAACTGCAAAGATGCTAAATACATCACTTTGAGAAGTTACATGATACAAGTGGGTACAAAATCTCTCATGATTGTCTTTCTGCTCATCATTAGTAAAGCCAATTAGTTAGCAGAATGCCCATTCCTTTTAGGTGCATTACAGACACAACTGAGTATCATTAATTTGCCATGAATGTGATAACCTCAGAGGTAAACAATACATTTTTCAAATGCTGACCTAAATATTAGGAGGCATTTTCCACTGGCCAGAGAATCAGTCTAGCAGACAGAAATAATGGATATTTGTGTCAGGCTCCTCCACAAACTGAGTCTGGTTATTTCTGAATTTTCTCACCACCAGTCCAGGAGATATATATACACATAAAGTCACCTGTACTTACATATATCTATACATATGTATATACAAATTTTCACAGAGATTAGATAATTGTGGAAGTTCTTTAAGATCTGTGGATGGACTTTTTAAAATAGAACTTGAGAAAGAGGTAGAACATCTACATTAAATAAATCTATGGGAATGTATGATCTTTATGAATGGTTTATGAATATTAAAAATTTATTTGACCTAGAATAGCAGTATTTATTTTAGTGTGAGCTCTTTTCCTAAATTTATATATGAATATAATTTACTCCTATCGGAACTGTTATTGTCTGCAACTTCAATGAGAGTGTGACACCCAACACAACCCAATGTTTCTCATCACCTGGGGGCCTTCTGGAGCCAGAAGAATGACTTGTGGGAATCAGAAGTGCTGGAAACATGTATGACATCTCCCTGTCAGTAGCATCTTTTCCCTCTACTCCTCTCTGCTTGGAAAGAAAGGAACCAAAAATGAATCAAGAATTGCAAATCTTCTAGTTGCCTTCCTACATGGCTAATATTAAAAAGGAAAAAGTCACATGGCACTAAATTTAAAAATGCATTTGTAAAAATTATCTGTAGAATAGGACATCTAACAATTGTATCATTTGCAAATGTGCCTTTAATCCTCTATTTCAAACCACATAACTTTGATGTGCTGAACAGATCAGGATTATGACCTGATGATACAAGACAACAACTTTCTGTGATGATTTCTGAAAGATGGGGTAAAATGTCTAAAAATTTAATGATATGTTGCATAAAATTTAAGAAAGTTCTTGCATTAACATTCTCAGAAAACAAATCTCTTTTCCACTGATGCAAAAGGAAGCAATGCTGTGAAGTGCTTCACAATACAACGTGAAACTGTGACTAGCTGTTTCTAATGAAATCCAGAGAAGCCAAATTAGAAACCTCTGTACAATTTCACAGGACTCAGAGGGATGCCCAGCATGATGTACCCACTCAGATATCTGCACTCTTGTGAAGAATAGTTGATGAAGTGTAACATGTTTGCCTGGAGGCATGACCCGTATCAGTGCTAATTTTGCAGATTGAAGGATCAAGGAGTAATTAGACAAGCAAGGGCATCATTAAAATGTAGCATGTTTTCCTTTTATTCTCATAATTTTCAGATGCATTTGAGTTGTTTAAAATGGAGAGACAAGTCAGTGCTTGCTGCATTATTAAAATCTGAATTATGTTCTAAATCTTAGTGCATATAAAGTTTCTCAAGGCAAATTTGTGTATCTTAGCAGTAGTTTCAACCACTCCAGAAGATAAAAAAGGTAACTAGTTATATTCACTTTTCAGCAGTGGCAGAGGTTTATCTGAGCTCCTTTAAGGATTTGCTGAAACAAAAGTGTATCTCATTTGCAGCCACAGTAATCAGCTTACCTTTAATCTTTTGTTTTCTTTATAAATAGCAAAGATTCATTTGCTTTGAGCTGTCTAAAACCAGAGCTACCATAGATCATCCAAGAGCACTAATCTTTGTTCTCTGCAACCTGGTTTCTGAAAACTGGGGGAAATGCAAAGAAGTCAATGCAAGAAAGTCAAATAAACAGATTTTTTCCCCAAATTTTGGGATTATTGTCACTAAGTTAAGATGTGAGAAGAAGCATTTTTCTCCCAGGAAAAAAATTCAGTTCAATAATAATTTTGAAGTAGATCTCTATTGAGATCTACTCAGATTTCATTGAAAATTGATTGCTACAAAATTGTTGGCAAATTGCTATCCTTTATTAAAAAGCCCATCACAGAATACTAAACACCAAAAAAGGATTTAAACAGCCAATCAGCAGAGCTGCTCACCATGCTGTTGAGTGTTAGAATTTGGCAATGCTGGTGGAATTAGGGCTTAAGCTTCAAATTGAACCAAACCAGATGTTAGCAAAACAGTTTATATGTGCAAACCATAATTGACTTCTTAATTTCTTGCTTTCTCTAGTTGGAATGCTAATTAATGTAGTTATGATTAATAACAGGATGGCTAATTGCTATTTTTCCTTCTCTGTAAATGTCCTTTTTAATTCAAAGAGAGTGTTTTGTTTAACTTATATTATATGTTTCTGAAGTCCTGATTTATTTGTCCCCTGAAATTGCTTATTAGAAATGCATGACAAAGTGATAATTACAGTCAGATCCAGGCAAAGCATGTCACATGTTCAAGAGTATTATTTAAATCTATAAGTGAGTACATCAACCTTGTTTGTGCTAATGGAAATTTCAGGTAGAGATTCAAATAATGTCAAAAAAATGAAAAAGATAATGAAAATGATGAATACTGTAGAAGGGTCATAACCAGGCTAAATGACAAGGAATAATAACCTTTACAGTTAAGATATGTAATCTACCAGAGGGTGACAATTAATTTCAGTTCTCTGAAACCAATACACCTGAACATCACAAGCTTAATACAGCCATAAACTAATCAGAAAGCCAGGTGCTACACATCTTATATTAACTTTTTCCATGAACTAAGAGAAGCTTTAGAGTCTTAGAATCACCTAAGTCACATGAGACATCAGTATTATACTTCTGGAATGGAATGTACATTTCTGTCTCTTAGAAATGATGTTTGTTTTATAAAGCTGGTCAGTGCCCTCTGAATTTTATCTTTCAGTTCCTTTTACTGTAAATGTGTTGAATATTGAGAAGATGGTTTACTTCTCATTCCACTGAGATCTAATGGAACATCCAAATTGGTTCTGTTTCTGTGTTTGGGTTTTTGGTTTTGTTTTGGTTGGTTTGTTTTTTTTTGGTTTTGGTTTTTTTTTAAGTTGTTTTGTTTTTTTTTGTTGGCATTAAAACCAAACCTTTTGAATTTTCCCAAATCACTTTGTTTGTCTTACTGGATTGTGAGACTTGCTGAAAAGCAGGTGACATTATTAAATCCTCCTTTCACTATGATATATGGTGGGCAAAACCATTAGCATTATTTTGATTATGTTAAAGCTGCATCATGTGATCCTGTTCCTATAGTTTGGATCTTAGTAATTCCTATAGGTTGAATCTACAGCAGCTCTTTGCTCAGAAAGTACTAACAATTGCTTTTCATCATTCACAAGGGACAACAGCTGGTCAGTTTGACAGACTGACCTTTGGAATAATACAAACACATAAATGGTGATCTCAGGATTCTTCAGAGCCTTTACTCCAATGGATTTTTAAAGTATTCTTCATTCTCTCAAAAAAAGTATTATGCAATTTATGATATTTAAGGGCCCTTCTCAGGACAATTATTTTTCTTGAAATTCCTGTATGCAGTTCATTGTGTAAATACACATCTAACATTATTGTACAAGGCCCAATACTTTTTCCTGACAAAAACTTGGGCTAATTTTCAGGGAACTTCTTTCATATTGGCAAAATTATTTATTTTACTGGGAAACATATGATAGTTGTAGTTTGACAGATAGGTTATGATGGAATGGCATGGTAATAGATAAGATCCTACTCTATGTAGGAGTTCACCTGTCTCTGCTTGGAAGGAAAACTTTGGGGTGAGTAGTGTGTGTGATTCTCTAAGTTTACTGTAGTATATTACTCAGATTTTGATAAGCAGAAAAATGAATATTTGTGCATTTGCCATTGACATCTGCTGAATGACTTTTAAGACAAAAGCCTTGGCAACTTGTCAGTATGGAAGATGAGTTACCACTTTTCATAAACAAGACAGTGGTGACTCTAGATATGCTGGTCTTGCTCCAACACAATCATATTCCATTTTCTCAAAATTTAATATCTTTTCCAGTAGTTCTGGTGTTTTTTCAAATATCCTCTAAGCAGATGACTATAGTTTCTGCATGCTATGGAATAAATAATGTAGTCTACCTGACACAGGGATATATTTCAGCTATAGAAAATTGACCTGTTAAACACCCAAAAAAAAAAAAAAAAAAAAAAAAAAAAAAAAGCTATCATTAAAACCTCACTCTTCTCTGCTCTAGGTAGCTGCAGTAACCATGGTACTGATCTACACATAACACTAAAGGTACAGTACAATAATCCCTGTGGAATGGCAAATGTAGAATTTTAATGATTCCTGCTTTATTTAGGTTGTAAAGTGCTTTGGGAAAGGTATCCTTCAAGATGAAAGCTAGCACAGAAATATAAGCTATTGCTATTATGCTTTGAATTAATCACTGCTTGCTTTCCCCTTCAGAGTGATGCAGAAAAACATCTTAACATCTATTTTACTTCCAGCCTGAAAAAGAAAAAAGGCCGTCCTCTCATAAAATAGGATAAAGCAAAGAAAAATATAAAGCTCCTTCAAACCTGAAAGGAAAAAAACCAGTTTTGTGTTGATATATATAGCTTTCATCCTGCATTTATTGAAATTGATATTCATCTGAAGGAAAGAAAATGACCTATGAAACAGAATTGAGTCCTTGGTTATTAAGTATATGCTAGGATAGATCCTTGAATGGGTAATGTCTTTAAGCCCTTAAAGTAGGGGAACTGAGGGGAGAAAGCCTACCACTCACTCACCACCACTAGTATGAACGAGCCACTGTCATAATGCACAATAATTATGGTATACAGACTCTTAGTCAATTTAACTTCAGTGTATGAGGGGCAATGAACTTAAACAAAATAAAAGCAGAAAAAGAAATCAAACTGGGCTGGATAATATACTCATGTAAAGGATAATAAAATTTACATATACAGACACATTTAAAAATCACACTTTTAATTAGCTCAATGGGGATCATATTTCCAGTGTGCAGTGGCACACACATACATTTACATGCATGTATCAGTTATCACTGGGATGTAATCAGCCTTTGTTTATTTGATTCTCTCAGAAAATAAAATTAGAATCATAGAAAATAGAGATTTATCATTGAGGCAGGGAGGGACATCATGTTTTTCTTGCATGTCAAATACTGCAGAATAGTCTTGTGCACGACATTCTCCTTTATTGCAAAGAGTTCTGCATGTCCTGCATTCTACAGAGATGAGATAGTCTAATTATGGCTTTATATAATGGTTTGACTTGGAAAAGACCTTTAATAAAGATCTTCAGGTCCAACCACCCTGCAGTGAGCTGGGACATCTTCAACTGGGTCTGTTTGCTCAAGTGCCATCCAACCTGACTTTGAACAGTTCCATTGATGGGGCATCCACTACTTCTCTGGGAAACGTATTCCAGTGTCTTACCACCCTCATCATAAAAAAAAAAAAATATAAAAAAATATATATATATATATATACTTTTTATATGCTCTTTATATGCCTGTGCACTACAGGCCTTGGTAAAATATTTCTCTTTATCTTCCTAGTAAGCCTCCTTTTTATATTGGAAGCCCACGGTGCAGTCTCACTCGAGTTTTATCTTTCCCATGTCAAATAACCCAAAATGTCTCATCCTTTCTTCATAGAAGGGGTGTTACAGCTCTCTGATAATTTCTGTGGATGTCCTCTCTAGGTACTGTAACAGGTCCATGTCTTTCTTGTGCTGGAGACCTAGTAATGAATATATGTAACCTTGATCATAGGGGAGAAGATCTAGTGGTTCTTTATAGAATCTCCTGCTTAAAACTTGTGGGGAAAAGCAAAATGCTTTTTGTTATTACCCACTCTGCTGAGAAAAGCTGTTCATATCAGCCATCATATCCAGAAACCCACATGGGAATTAGTGGGGGCACAGGAACACAAGACAAAGTCTGAAGAGATTCTGTATTATCTTATCTGATAACTTTAGAAAGGCCCTTTGATTTCAGACCACTTCTTTGACTGATTTGAGACTGGGAGGTCTAATTACAGAAAACAGGTTGACATGGAGACTGAACTATACTGCATACTCTTACACAGCACCCAGATATTATTCTTGGAGTAGGAGGGCACAGAAAAATACATCTCTAGAAGATTTTTTCTTCTATTCTTTGGGTGCTGTAACACATGTATGAGATGTGTACATATGTCACCACACATAGCAAAGTCTGGGAAGTGGCATTGTTTAGTCTGGGGTTGTTTAGCAATGGATGCTCAGTGAGGACCTTATCACTCTTTACCACTGCCTGAATGAAGGTTGTAGTGAGGTGGGGTTCAGCCTCTTCTGCCATGTCTCAAGTGAAAGGATGAGAGGAAATGGGCACAAACTGCACCAGGGAAGGCTCAGATTAGATATCAGATAAAAAAATCACTGAAAGAGTGGTTAGGCACTGGAATAAATTGTTCAGGAAGGTGGTATAGTTACTGCCTCCAGAAGTGTTCAAGAGGTATCTGGATGTGTCACTTGAGGATATTATAAGGTTTAGGAGAAATTATGGCAATGCTGGGTTGGTGGTCAGGCTTGATGGTCTGGAAGGTCTCTTCCAACATTTAGGATTCTGAGACATAAATATATACATTGCTAAGATACAAGCAGCTTTGGAGTCTTTCAGTTATCAGAGAATTCCTTTTCTGAGCAAGGTGTCTTTCAAGCTGTACTGATGAATAGATGATCCTGTCTTTGATTTTACTTGAGACATAGATCTTGGAATGTAGGTCAAGAAACCAGTGATTAAAAAAGTCATAAATGAAAATACAGCAATGGAAACTAATTGGCTGCAGTTACATCAGTGAAGAACATCTGGCCCATCACACCATACAGTAAGTGTGCACTTCTTGTAAAGCCATATCAGAATCAGAATTTCTGTTTGACTTTCTAAATGGGCCTCACTCCCTCCTGTCCTGGACTCCACTTAGACAACACTCTTTAATGGTTGCTTAGATACTTCACACTCTGCACACAGTGCAGGAATGCACCAAAACTGCCAGTTCAGTACACACTCCTGGCTGACTGTAAACACTTTATCAGCTATTAATGTCTTTATCCCTTCTTGAGAGCTTAAACATAGGAATGAGTATGTTATTTACTATACTAAAGCCAGAGCTGGCTGTTAAATTAACAGAGCAACTCAACCAAGAGTCCCATAAAGCTGTTTATCTCCTCTTTTCACTCAACTGAGCTCCAGCCAGTGTGAGTTTGGCCATCTCAATTCCATGCTGTTCCATAGACACTGCACAAATATGTATAGCTGTAGATGGTTGCTGTATTAATTTGATATTTTCTCTCTCTACAGCTAATAATTTAAAGCACTAGCTGGTAATTGAATGTATGTTTATATCCCTCTTTGCCTTCTTTAACTTTAAATAATCACTTACCATTACTCCCAAGGGATACAAGATGTGTCAGTGTGTCTTAAGTACTTTTCATAAAGCTAAATCCTTTCCTTGCTGCTAAGCAGGCCTAAAATTGTGTTTTCCTAGATTTAGGGATGCCTTAAACACCCAGAGATGCTTTATCCAAAACCACACTTAAACCTGAACAGTGTAAGATTATACAAATTGTGTATAAATTATTTTCATGCTATTTTGATTTTGCATCTGAAGGAAAAAGGCAAAAGACAGACACTTGGCTTGAAGAGTTTCTACTGAGAAGCAGAAAAGAAGAAATTTAAAAGATGATAGTCATCTCTCTGTCCTCTCCTTATTAGCAGCCATAATTTGATAACAAAAGACACACTAGTCAGAGTGGACATCTAAATGCAGACTTAAGTATGAATGGCAAAGCAAATCTACTCTCAAAGTTGCCAGTATTGTCTCTGAAGTGACTTTTCATTATTTCAACCTTCTGGGTTAAATGCTCAGTTGGTGAATATTGATGTAATGCCATTGAATCTAATGGAGTCAAACTGAATTAGATGAGCCGAGAATTTGAATGTGTGCCACAGTTTACTGAACCAGATTCCTTGTACTAAAAATTGCCTTTTTATTTTCATAAAGATGTCATGCCTAGCAGGAAATCTCTGTTCTTGCACCAGAGACTTTGTGAGTGTTTCTCAGGTATCTGCTGTCTTGCTGAAGCTGGTTGATGCCTTGTTAAACAGTGCATGAAACCAGTTGGACAAGTGAACACAGTGAGCACAAGGGAGAATTTTCATCACATAGTCACAGCTTGCTTGCTTTCTAACATAATAAACTCCACGCTTCCTAGACAGCTTCCCCAGAGAACTGCACATCCAAAATCCTCCAAACATCAGAAGTCTGAAGGAAGAAAGATAAGCTATTTCATCTTAAAGATGATGGGCTCAGTAGTGTAACTCCCAAAGACCTGGGTCTGTATCTGCAAGCTGAAAAATTAAGTCGTTGCTCCAATAATATTAGTGCATGGCTGTATAGTTCACCTCTCTCCGAGGCAGTCATGTTACTACTGTATCCAGGAAGGTCTCCATTAAGGATTTTGCAGGTGTTTGAGGTTAATTGTGAAAATGTCAGCAGGACAGCTGAGTAACCAAATCAGAGACTTTTGCATTATCTAAATGGACCCTAATGATAGTTTACCTGGAAAAGAAAGAAAAATATTATCAGCTTTTGTTACTTTGTAAATAACCTCACAATATTTAGTGTTCAAACAAAACAACTATTTGAGACTCTCATGTCTTTTTCCTTTTATCTTTTTATTTTCTTCTCATTTTGGTTGCAGAAAATAATCCTGAAAGAACATTTATTCCAAGTGGACTTCAAGACCCCAAAATAAAAATCTAATGGGAATCATAAAGACATGATTATTTTAAACCTCTTAAAAACTAACCTCTCTTTCATACCTCCTCAAGAAAAAGAACCCCAAAAACCAAAAACCCAAACCAACTGATTAAGACTTGACTCAGGACATTTGAATGCTTGTTTTCTTTTCATCCCAGATTAAAGGGTATTCCTTCAATTCTATGTAATGATTGGGTTTTTATGACTCCATCAGAATTTCTACAGTAAAGTTTTTTAAAAGACTTCATGGCTGAAATGTGTTTGCACTGTCCTGATCATCCAGCATACTTTGATTTCTTGTGAAACTTTGTAGAATTCATCAGCTAAAACTCAGAGCACAGAGGGAGGGCAGTGGCTCATCATTTAGAAAAACAGACTGCAAAGGCCTGTTTTAGGTCCATTTCCACAGACAGGATCCAGTTCTGTTTAAGTAATGCATACCCCAGAAAAAAAAGCTGTAGAGCATGAAAACCCAGTGAAATCTCTTTGTTCAGTTTTCCAATGAAAACCCAAGTCTGTTTAATAGGAGAAAATAGGAACAGTTTGGAATATTGTGTTTTGGATAGACCCTTAAAAGTACCTCAGTTTTACTTTTACAATTCACTGTGGGAATTTTGGTCTTGACAGCTCAGCTTGGCCTAGGCAGTGCTCTGATGCAGTTACCTGTCATTTACAAGTGGCAAGTCTCTCCTGATTTTCTCAGCAGATGTCAGCCACAAAAATCACAGCTGGTTGGACAACTTGCTTGTAAGAAAAAAGCAAAAATTAAAACACATTTATAGGTTTCCAGCAGGCAGTTTTCCTATATGAAATCTGTAACTCTTAAATCCTGGTTGCTGTGAAGCACCTTTCCCTGTCCCCAGACACCATGCCCACGGTAAATGAAGAGTGAAGCAGCGCCCGTGAGGCAGGTACAGCACATGTTCCCAGGTGTCTATCAGTGATTTACAGCAGCACACAGATGGGAGTGCACTGCACTGTTTTTCCCTTGCCCAAGCCAGGAGAGGCAGCAGGCTGGCTCGTTAATCCTCTCCCTGGCACCCTTGCTTATCTCCCGTGCTGGTGCTGTGTCCCCGTGGCGGCGCTGACCCTGTGTGGGGTAATTGCTCTGCTGGGTGAGCATCACCAATCCCAGGGCAGGCATGGAGCTCAGCTCCCTGCCAGCCAGCCCCTGGCCTCTGCTCCCCAGCTTAAGGAGCAGAGCAGCTTTGCAGTAACAGACACAATCACATAGCACACTGCTCTTAATTTTACTAGGAGAACATAATGATCTTGTTCATCAGCTAACAATTTAAGTATTTAAGCTCCCTTTTTGCACCTGGAAGAAAAGCATTTACTCAAACTAGTAATTATTGTTAATATAAAGAACCAGATTAACTGTAATGGATTAATGTGACATAGGAAGCACTAAAAAATGAGATACCTGCATCATAAACAGAAGAGAAGCAGACCTTTCTTGCTTTATGAAACTGTTAATAATTCAAAAATTTATTTGTTTTTCCAAACTATTTCAGATGAATGAACTGTAGTGGAAGAGCTAGATGTCAATTTTATCCATCACTAAGAACTTCCTGGAAAAGCTACATATCTTCTTGCAGTCATCTGAGGCAAGAATATTTTAAATACATTCAGAATAACATTCATTCTTTAAGAAACACCTGTGGTTTTTAACATTCATTATTTCTATTTCTCATTATTTGTCCCTTATCCTCTCCTTTCAGAAGTTATGCTTTATTTGAACACTGATCAAAAATGGTATTTTGCAAGTTAATGGTCAGTCTGCTAATTCTAATGATGAACTGTAAGAGCCTCAGAAACTAAAAGTTATTTATCCAGTGCAAAAGTACAGTTACTTTATGACCAGAGAGAAAAGGATGGAACCCATCAGCTAATTTATAGAATGATTACTCTCCACAAGTTTCTTTGGGTTATCAAATTAATACTATAGTCTCAGAAATATATGTAATTTTAAGTAACTAGATATGTATGTGTATGTATATAAACTAATGCATATAAATGGAATGAACTTTTAAACTTTACTTCCTCTGTTTTCAATGAATAACTTACACCTCCTCTGATCAAGCATACTGGCAAATCATTGACTATATATTCAGCTTCAGAAAGAAATTGCAAATTGAACATTCATGCACGATTTTATCTTCTTGGCTATCAGTGAATGCTTTAAAAACCCTCCTAGTCCTTTAAGAAAGAAGTGCTGAAACTGAAGTTGTTCTTCATTACAGAAATAAAACTGATAGTTTGATAGCTTTTAATGTGTTAAGAAGAGATGGGAGAAATAATAAATAAGGACAAACATACCAATAGACTGGAAAAGACTAACAGTCCTATCAGAATTGATAAGGATCCTAGAGAAAAATGCAGGAATTTTGAGAAAGCAATCACAGGGTAATATGGATATTATATTTGTTCATAACCGTAATAGTTCTTATGTTTAAAAGAAATAAGTTATATATATTTTTAACTGACTTTTATTGAATGAAGTAATGCACTTCAAATCTCATTTGTTTGTTCAGACTCATACCAAAATATCTCTAACCAGAATAATTATCTATGAGGTGGAATACATTCTTTCTATTAATTTTCTTTATTTTATCACAATTTCTTCTGACAGCATGATCATAAAATTCACATTTATAAACTAGTCTTAACACGTATAATAAACTACAGTCACATTATGCAAATGATCCCTATGATGGTATCTGAAAAAAACAACCAAAACTGAAAAAAGTCACTTTTGTTGGTATTCTAAAGACTACAGTTTATTTCCTCACAGAGATGATACAGCTTTCTATTTCCTATGCTAAGAGTAACTCAATATTTTTGAAACTACTGAAACACAGAATAGTGGTTAAAAAAGAAACATGATTTTATACCCTGCCCTTCATCACAGTTCCTTGTTACAGGTGTGATTCAGAGATATGAAGGTCAGTGGTAGCTGGGCCATTGACCTCATGATCCATTTCTTTCCTAAATGTTTCCTTTCTCACAGCTTGCCATTTCTGGTACTGTTTTACGGTAAAAAAGACAAATTACACATTCATGCCTTCTTGCCCTCTGAGTTTAGCAGTGCATGAAGTACAGTTCCCCCATTCCTGACCACCCCAAAGGGCTGTATCTATTACCCACTGAATTGATTACTCATTGATTTTCTTGTCACTTTCCTTATCCATCAGCAGGAAAACAAAAAATAACCCTCTCTGTAACTCTGTATGTGGCACATGCAATAAGCAGTGAAGCTGAGACCATACTGGTGAAATGGTAACTGGATGGCCAGGGAAATAATGCTCTTTTATATTCATTTTTGACAGATTGACACCTACAAGCCCTGAATTCTCATGACTGGAGGTCATGCAGCCATCTCCTTGCAGTACTTCATATGAACAGATCATGTGCACCTCCTCCTAAGTAAAACAAGGCGGCTAAAAATATCTGTTCTTTCCTGTTTGAAAACTATGTAAAGTCATTTATTGTTTTGTAAATGGATTCTGTAAAATCATGTCCACTTTACAGATTGTCTCCAGTCAGCTGAATGTGAATGCTTGATATGCAAAACATGAGCAGTGTCACTGGGCACAAGATTCACATAACACATCGGTACAATCTTGGAGAATTGAGTTTCATATTCAAAATGTTCACAGTAATACTGATTTCAAAATGCAGTTTCTGAAAATATCCTTCAATGTCTTCTTTCCTCTTCCTGGTTGCAATTGCCAACTTCAATAACTTCATTAGAAATCAAATTTGCAAAAAACAACACTAAAGGAAAACTAATGGCAAATGATGGAGCAAAAATTAAGACAAACTTCAAAGAAAAAGATATAGTATTAAAAACCAGCAATATTGCCTACTATTGGTTTTCAGCAATTAACAGAAGCCCATCAAAGTCTGAATTGCTCAGTGATTTCTTGGACTTTGGTTGCTTCCCTTTGTTTCTCTAACACACTGTTTAATTTATGGTCAGTATGGAGAATTCATGGCAAAACTCAAGACACTTTTTTGTTCTCAGCTGGAGTTAATATTAAATAGATGTAGGAGGCATAAAAGTAGTCAGTTCCTGCATAATTGGGGTGATGCTGTATAAAATTGTAAAACATGGTCAGAGGGATTAATTAAGCTAATATGCAACAGTGACCCCAGTTTGTGCTCTCTCCTATGAGTCCTACTGTTGTAAAATGCCAGATTTTTTAAAAACATCAGACAGTAAGAGAATAAAAGCTACTATTGACATGCATAGATCTCAGCTTAATTGTAGTTGTTATCACCACAGTTTTCAAGAAATCCCTCTTAGAGGTCACTGTAGCTGCTGCAGGGATAATTTCACTCTTTATAGAGGCCAGCAGACCCTTCACAAGATACACACCAACTGATTTCAGTAACACAGCATCTACCTGTTTTTCTCAACATATAATTTGCAGCATCTTATCTGCTGTAATGTGCAGCAGATTAGTGGCCTGAAAAATGAGCCATCTACCCAGCTGAGGAGGGATAAATAATTGATGTTTGGAATTATAACCAAAAGAAAATAATTTTTCCTCATCAGGTCACTCAGATTCACAAAGTTTTCAGGAAAGAAAAAACATCTATAATTTTAAGTAGAAGATGATGGCATTCTCTCATAAAGGAACAGTGTTCTTCCATTGCTTGTGGTGATAGTACAGCATACCTGTGTAGGAATTGGAAAGGTACATCCCAATGGAAAACAGACCAAATAGCCTTGACTTTTAAAAATTATTATTTTTACCAAATTTTTTGGTTGTTCTTAGTCAATTTTTTATGCTGCTTCAGAACATTTTAGTCACCCTAATGAACAGACTGTTCATTAAATAAGATATAAAATAATCTTTATTTTATGTTGAATACCCACTACTCAGAAACATTATCCACCTGCAAAAACACTAGAGTGAGAATGAAGGATGTTTATCTGTGTATTGCTGTAGAGATTTGCAGAGACAGTTGTAAATGAACAGGCACATTCCATTTACAAATGTTTAATTTCACCCTGTTCAGCTAATTTAGCTTAGATGTTACCATAAGGCAGCTGATGAAATATTAATTAGGAATGTCTTTCAATAAGGTTAAGTTCACATTCACAGAAAGTATTTCTTCCTGACATTTCAATTCAAAAGACATCCTCCTTGAATATTCTAAAAATTTAGGATTCACACATGAATGTGGTGATTCTAACTGTAATACTTACCTTATTTAATTTTTCTGTTTACATGAATACACAGTGAGAAACAATCTATAAACCAGATACTTTATTACTGTCTCAGATCAACTTCAAATCAGAGTAGTTTTAGGTGCAGCACATGGACCACACATGGGCAAACTGGGATGGACTGAGCAGTAAGATGTTGTTGCTCTTGGTTTCTACAGATAACTAAGTTATATTCAATGGATTCCTAATGCTGCCCATTCACATAATTCTATTTGACCACTGATGGAAGAAAAAGTACTTTTATTTCAGCCAGCTATGGAAAAGCAGTATCTACAAGAAGAAATATTGCAGATGAGGTGTTCATTGCAACATCTTTTTTGTGTTTTTTGAAGAAGAAATAGACACTAAATTTTGCCATCTAATTGACAATATATATGAATATATTTGTCCTTTACATTGCTTAAAGGAGCCTCAAGTCTAAAAGGCATAAACCGAGAAGACACAGAAGTTACAGTAATTAACATTTTGAAAAAATTAACATGAACTCAGGACATATTCCAGATAGGAATGATGACTTTCATAACTGGTATGCATATTACACTGCTCAAAGACATGAGCTTATCCACAAATGGGCATTTGATGTGACAAAGCACATGGAAAAGCTCTGGGTCTGTCAACTCAGCTCCTAAGCCTTCCCTTGGTCTGTCCCTGCTGTGTACTGAACAGCTGAAAGTTATAAAATGCCCTTGGCTATGGCTTGATTAATTCTTTTCTGCAGCAGGCAGACGTTTTTATCTAAAACCTGTGTTTGTTGTCCGCAGCTGCCCAAAGATCCAGCCTTGTCCCTTTGTCTGTGCTGCAGCTCCTGGTTACTGCATTACATTTTGTCTGACAAATGTGGTTTTACACTATTAATTCTCAGAGTGCTGATGCTCTGAGTTATTCTGCTCTTTAGTTCCTTTGGCAAAACCTTACCTCCTTCCATAATTTCCCCTCTAGTTTTCCTTTCTCCAGTGCCTTGAACATGAATACTTATTAGTATCTTCCCCACCTAAGATGTGCACTCACTTCAGCATCAAAGTGAGGCACCTCTCTTTTAGTTAAGTTTTAAAACTAGAGCTCCATTTCTTGAGTCCTGCTCAGGGTTTGGATAGCAGGCACAATGCTGATACAGAAAACAACCATTAGAAACAGGGCTGCAAAATTCTTGGGCAAACTTCCCCTTCCACTATGGAAGATTTTTTCTATCCAATCTCAAGATTCTTTCCACCTGCCTTGTCTCAGCATTTCTGTATCTTTTCTGCGTTTGTGTCAGGCCTCTCACCTTGTTGCAAGGCATGTTCAGTAGTTTAATTCCAAATGGAGAGGTACCTTAGCTTTAGCAGAGTGACTGCTCAATAGTTTAATCAGTGATACTCTTTCCAATTCCCTCTGTGCTGCTGTACCATTTCTTTAGCTTTGAATGCTGCAGATCCAGGGTTAAACTGGGGTCATGCTGAGACATGAGGCCATGGGAAAGAAAGCAAGGATACCTGTCTGCTGAATGCCTTTGGAGCTGCCAGATGAAGGCAAACAGGCTGTGTAAATCCACACACCTATGCTTATACTCCCACTCTGCCTCAGGAGCATTTATTGGTATGTAGAGATCAAGAAGTGATTTTCATGAGAAGGAAGCTTTCAGAAGGAGCAGCAAGAGTGACAGTATTAAAGGAAATGTAAATGTATTTCTTCAGTCCCTCTGAATCAAAAAACCGGAACTCATAGTTTATTTCCCACCAAGGTGCCATATGATTTACTGAGTCTCATTTTGGAGCTGTTTACACTTTATTTTACTGTGAGCTACTGAAATATCTCTGCAGCAATCTTATTTCTGCAGAAGCATTTATTGATATTCACCAGGTAATTTATGCTAATGCAGAGAACATTTACAGCTGTTCTCTTCCAGTACTAGCTCTTACAGATGTTTTGTCAGTCACTTAAAAACACAAGCTGTACAACTGGATTACTTAAATGTTTTAATTAGTACTGTTGCTGAGAGACAATGGTGAACAACAGAATATATTTTTGGATGATTACTTATAATAAATAGGCCAATAAACAAAAACAACACCTATGCCTGCAATAATATGAAGAAAACAATAATCTTCAATAGATCTGTAATGATTTCCACCAGGCCAGGTCCTGATACACAGTACAGTGTCTATAAGAAAATTATTGAAAGATGTTTAGGATGGGAGAAGGGGAAAATTCAAATCTTGCCACCTCAAAAAAAACCCCCAAAAACCAAAAAACAAAAAAAAACCCAAAAGAAACCAGTGTTCATTTAATTGTATTGTACAGTACACATTTTTTCCTCTCTTTTACTTTAACTGCCTTCTTAGGTCCAGTCAGACCGCTCACATGTCAGAACTAATCAGCAGTGAATTAATTACAAACATGGATTTAGTAATTGCTTCTTTGCTGGAATTTATTATTTGCCTTCCAGTAATCTAGCAAGGGACTCAGCACTACATTGTTCAGCATAGTTCCAAGGGATAAAGAAGAGTTTCATAACTACTGCATTTTCAGTCTTTTGGATGACTTGTAATTAACTGAAGGATATAGTACAAACACTGCTGGAGTAAGAATCTTGTAATTTTTCAACCAGGCCAGTCACAACTTTAATATTTTTGGAATCCCTGCAAATATTTTTTGCAGGTATTTTGAAAATACCTGTCTGTTTTTGAATGCTGGTAGAAACCCTGTAGATTTATACAGAATAGAAAACACAGGAAAAACAGAAAACAGCCTCTCACCTGACATGTAATTGCTTAGGGTATAAAAAATAAACCTAACCATCCAATACTAAGGCAGTGATGCATGATTTTGAACTGCAATTTCATTATTACAGCTAATGGTAAACAAAATATTTAGTCTACTAGGCTGCACAGAAAGGAAAGAGAGATCATGCTGAAAGAGAGACTGCCCAGGTACAGGCTGACGTGGGATATCTTAATATCCTCCCTCTAAAACCAGATTTTAGAGCAGAGGGTTATCAAATAATTGGTCCATTAGAAATATTCTTTTCTAAATCCCATTATTTTCAGATGGATTTTCTTTTCCAGATGCATCATTTTACAAATATGCATTTTACGTTTTGATACTTAATTTCCATGGGAAGAAAAAAGTTAGGAATATTAGAACTAAGAAGAACCAAACTCAGAAATCAGCTATTGTATCATAATACCAACCACCTGCTTTTGCAGTTTAATTTATAAGAGATAAAAAGCAACTTTGTGAACAAACCAGTATGGAGGTAAAACATTCCCTACTATTCCACTTTCTGGTGTTAATAAACAAAGAAAAGAGACATGGAGATTATGATTCCTGATATTTCCTCTCTTTAGCTGGCATAATGTTGACCAATGGATGGAATTAAAAATGTCTGTTTGGCCATGACTACTTGTGGCCAACAGTATCATGGCTTATTGAACAAAAAATGCAGTCAAGGTAGAAATTGGGCCAGATCATCAAGCAGAAGTAGTTACAACAATACCTGCCAGCTGAATGTTGTGCCCAGTATCTTAACCTGATTTATATAAAATAAAAATCTCTAATTAAATTTAATAGGGACTCTTTCCTTTTATGTAAGACTGTAACCAAAAATAAATGAAGTTAGATAGAAGGTCTTCAACATAGGGAAAGTATAAGTTCTGCAGCATTGCTTTGCAGTAACATAGACAGATATTCTTATTTAATTTACTTAAAGTGAGGGTTTCTGACATAGGGAAGTTTGGGGGTTTAGAAGATCAAAGCTGATAGAACTAGTTTAAATCCTTTAAATAAACTGAGTGTATTCAAAAACTAGATGCATTCTTTTCCTTTGATTTCAATAAAGGCAAGGCAGTAAGATGTTATTTTCAATTTGTATGCAAAGTGTGTTGAGGGGCACAAAAGTGCAATGGGCCATTACATTTGTTTTAAATTCATGTGAACAATATTAATATGAAATACCAAACGATTTTTCTCTGAGATTTTCATAAGAAATGGGCAAAGGTTTATTATGTGAAACTGCATACAATATTTCTTTCTGAATTGTACTGTGAATGATCACCTTGAAACTATGCTCGTTAGAAAATATTTAACTGTCTCAGTCTAGAACAGGAACATTTTGTCCTACATCTGCTTGTATATTGTCTATGGCTGACAGTTAATTTAAAATATGCAACTAAAGCTATAAAATACTTGAAACATTTTTTCTTTTTTCTTATCTACTGAATACCTACAGTGTACTCTGTTTATCACATTACTAGGAGAGGCAGACAGACTCCATTTTATTTTCCCTTATATTTGTTTGAAGCCCAGACCTAGAGGGTGGTCAGTGAATTTAACACTGAGCATGGGGGACATGAGAGCACCTAGGGCCACCCCCAGCTGGGCATCCAAAAAATGAGGGACCCAGTCTGGCAAAAGTGGCTTACTTGCCCTTCCATGAAATAGGTGCTGGGATATTTTTGCCTGCCCAACCATCCCTTGCCTGTGATTTATTTTGAATTCAACCTCACTCAGGTTTGATAGGTTTTAAGGTGAAGTGTTGATATTTACTAGGTTTGGTTTTTTTCTTTTATTCAATTCACTTGCTCAGGCATTTTCTAACCTCCACAGGAAAGCTGGAGAGCACTGGTTCTAGTTAGAGAATGCTCTTCAGCAAGACACTAGCAATATTAATTGATTTTTGATTGTCTTTGATCTAAGAGACAACTAACATAGCTGCTAGTGTACAATGACTCATACACAAAAGAATTACATAAGCTTAATAAACTTTAGGTAACCGTAAACAGAATTTATAAGTGCATATTTATTCAGAGACTTCTTATTTATGGATTATCAGTGTAAAAAATCTCAACTTTAGAGAAATATATATTGAACTAGGATGCATTTTTTTTTATATCAATTGCTTTCTCTTTATCTAAAACAGTTTTTTAATTTTGGATTTGTGCTATAGGATGTTTGACACTGAATTCCTGTCACCTTTGCTACAGTAAATTAGAGGTCTAGCTACCCAATATTTCTGAAACTCAGGCCCAATTATTGTCCTTTTAAAGGGAGAGATTGATAAAATTGTAAAGATTATTATTTTAGGAGCTTTGGAATAGAATATGAAGCACTGCAAACATTTAGGCAAATATCTGTGTGAGCCTGAGGGGAAAAACTGGGACATAAGTAAAAATAAGTTAGATTATAACTCTCCAAGATGAGCATTTTGAATATTTTTTTTATTTTGAAATTCCTCACTATTGTGATTCCTGTCAATGACACAGTCCAAAATATAAATGACTTAGAAGATGCTTATATCAAGTTTAAATGTCTAAAATACACTTTCACTGGATTATAATGTTTTCATGATGTTCAAAGGCTTGGAATTTCATGAGTTTTTCTTTTGACATTTTGGTTCATGTTTTGGCAATGAAAATGATTCAACTTTTATTCTCACTAATTTGGCCCCCATTATATTGCCTTTTTAAAAATTATTTTTCACACTAAAAGCTTGAAGAAAACCAGCAAAGAAGCATAGAACAAATTTGAATAAAGATTCATGTAAGAAAAGTAATTTCAGTGTCCTACCAGAACAGGTAAGACATCCTGAAACACATTTCAGTGTTTTGAAAAAAAATATGCCATAACGGCTTATGCAAAATGTAAACTAGGAAGAGCAGTCAAGAATTCTTTGCAGCCCTCCTGTTCTTCCAGTTAATCTCTGAATTGTAACCAATTCCATAAAACTGTAGCACACTCCCTCTCCATTGTTAGGAGCCTTCTGACAAGAGCCATGAATTATTTACCCCATAGTTCCAGGGAGGAAATTGTGACAGAAATGTCTCACAATGTTGGGAAGGCCCAGCTCACAGCTGCTCTGGGCTCAGGAAGATGCATGAGTGGAGGATTTTTTCCCCAGGTGAAAAGATGTTGCTGTGTCAGAAGAACATTGAGACAGTGAAGATTTCCTTCTGACTGATTATTGTGCCTTGTGTATTTGTAGCAATTTGCTATTGTCTGTGATTGTAAGCAGTTTAAGATAGCTGTGTTTTCTCTGAATATTTCTGTGCTCCACTAGTGATGTGACCAAACTACTCTGAATCATGGTAGGCTTTATCTAACATGATAGTTATTGTGCCTTTGTGGCTGGAAAATTGTTGCTGTATTACCCAATCCTCAGCATTCTTCCAGGAGGGTGATAAATTTTGCTGTCTTGAAACGGACTTTCTTCTCTTTTTTGTCCCTGTCATTGGATTACTCAGGACTTTCTCTCTAAGTATAAAATGTAGCACAAATCTCTTCTATCCTTTTTCCTCTCCCTTCAAGATCTTGACATGGCTTTTTGTTTGCACTGATCTTTTAAAGGATCAGCTAAGGCATGAAAACAAGGGCACTGCTGGAGATTGGTACTATTGAAGGCACAAATAAGTGAAGCCCTAATTTAAATTAACAATTTCAGAAATGTTCTTATATCTCAGGGAATTTTTTTAACTCTGGCATGAACATTGGTAGCTTTTTGTCTAGTACTTTTTGATGGTTCCTAGCTGGCATTTACGGCATTCTGCAGTAGTGTTTTGTACTTAGTTGCTTTTCATGTAAGAATATCAAAGTAGTTTAGAAAATAATAAGTATTATATAAATTTTGTAGCTTAGGCAACTGAAGGAGCAAGATAATGAATAAGATCAAATCTCTGGGCAATTCTACAGCAGAGTTAAATATACACTTTAAAAAACCACAGCTCCTGCTGTATTTCAGAGGTAAAACACAAGGCTACACAGAGACTGTGAGAAAGCTCAGAAGAAAACAGATAAGGCAGGAGATGTTAAATTAATGCACAACAGGCACCACGGGTATCTACTGAAGTCTATCATTCTGAATGCCACCACTTCACCATGAATGATAAAGAAATTCTTATAACTGTCTCTAAATGTAAAAACTTAATTTGAGTATTTGGATTTTGAGAATTGAAATTTCCTATCTGATACAAGGAAGAAACAGGATTACTTTGATAATTTGCTCAATTGTCTGATGACTTTCTGAGAAACTGTAAATTAGGTAACATCTCCAACCCCATTTTGAAGTTCCTTGATCTCTAGCTACTGTGCTAATCCCTTCCCTTCTTCCGTTTGCTTTATTTGCTCACACTGCCAGCCAGTTTCTCAATCTCGCTGCTATCCAAAAGCTGATGCAGGAACATTGGTACATCTCTGACTCAAAGACTCTTGGCAGGAGGCAGTGGGTTCTCTTGAGTACCAACAGACCTGAGAGTGACAAGGACAGAGCTGCCATCACTCTTCCATTGACCAGAGTAGTGGGTATGCAGCCATATGCAGATAAATTTTTTTGCTGTAAAATGACTTTTTTAACCTAGACATTTGTCAATACTAACACACTTCAGTTGCATGGGGCTGGCACTTTATACAGCAGGAGTATTTTCAGGTGGTAACATAATTAAGGAAACAATCAGCTGCATAAAAACAAAAACTGTGTGCTGTAAAGTTCTGTAGCTGCAGTATGAAATACACAAGTGTCTTCTGTCAGCAGATCACTCCTGCCAGCACTGAGATCTTGGTGGGCACTGACCATCTCAATATCTCTTCAATCTTCCAATGTTAGGGTGGATTATCCTCATTAAAACAAAACAAAACAAAACAAACAAAACAAAACAAAACAAAACAAAACAAAAAGTTTGCACATACAGCACATGCTGTTAGAAATATTCACAGCCCAATGAGTGTTAGATGACACCTTTGCTTGTTTCTACCTTGTTCCTTACTCCAGCATTTGACTCATTGCAAATACATTATTGAATTAAGTGCAATTACCCTGTAATGCCTATTAATCAAACTGTCCCAGGAAAAGGGACCAGTCTCTGATCAGTTTTCAAAATCCATGGAAGCTGTCTTTATAGCAAGCATGACTGAATCATTGCTATGCACCTCAAACTGCTAAGGGCACTTGATGGCCCAGCCTCCCCTTCCCTGAGGGACTGATGGCATCCACTCTCTCCACCACCAGAGTCTGCCATTTGAATACCCCAGGTCCAAAATTCTTTGTCGGTAATTTCACAGGCACCGGTGCCACCCTGTGGAGTTTGATGCAAACACTTTGGGATGGCCCAAAAGGAGAGGCAATTCAGGTGTTAAAAAGTCACATTCACACCTGCTTCTCCTTAGAAAAAACCTTTCTCATTTTACATTTACAATAGAAATGCATTGCTCTGGAGTCTAAAATCCCTTTGCATTCAGGGGAATGTGAATAATTTTTTTTTACGTAATTTTGAGTTTGTTATCTCCAATAGGGATGCTTATGTGAGCATATATCTCTATCCAGATCGCTATCATATGTTTTTGACTTTAAAGAAATTATGAAGAATCAAGGCACAGATAGATTAAATAAGTTAAGTGGAGCATTACTTTAAAAATATATTCCTATTATTTAGAATTTCTACTCTATTTCTGCCCCATTTCTAGTATGGGAAATATTGAAGTTAATGAGAATGTAAATAAATTCTTTAGTCTGCTCACATATAAGGCACTGGAAAGAAACATAGTTAATTTTACAGCTATTTTTCCGTGCCCTCCAACCAATCTGTCTCTGTGCTTGATTACGAGTATCCAAACCCTTGGCAGGCACACTGTGATCCATCTCCATACATGACTGCCAGTACCCAGAACTCTTGGCTTGCACACTCGAGCTCCAGAGCAGATGCTAAGCCATCTTCTTTTGTGTGCACTGGGATGTGCTGATGATCTCCCACTGCTCTGCTCTGGGAACACTCTCCCTACCCTAAGAACTCCCTCATGTTTTCCTAGCAGTCTCAGAAAAATAAAAAGATGCTGTATACCAGCTCCTGCCAGCTGCTTGCTTTTGCCTCAAGACATAACCTTGTAGACAAAATCCACAATGGCCTCAACAAACAGAAGGTGGCTTTTCTTCTGTCGGTGTCTTACTCTGAAACAACTTTGAAAGCTTCTCCCACACGAAGGATAACTCTTTAAACATCAGTTTACAGGGATACTACTTACAAAAGCTATGAAGAAAAGCCAGGAGGCTAAAAGATCTTGCTGGCCACTAAGCATCAGATTTCTGTTATAAGCACACATCATCTTGGGCAACACTGGAGTGAACACCACCCTGCACTGGAGTTCAGCTGGGTGACTGCATCAAAGGTGACCACCACAATAATTTAGTTTGGTCACTACTCCACTTCAGCCACAGAATTTCTTGCAATCCTCATTGTATGAATACAAAACCTAGTTTTAAGCCTGCCTATTTTTCCCCACATTAGTGCTTCTGAAGAAAATTCGAGATGGTAAGCTCAAGACTGTGATTGGCAGGTGGATGGATATAGCTAATGAAAAGAGAGTGAAGGTAATTAACATGTAGTTAGTTGCATATGCAAAGAATCATGTTGGTGTTCACGGCAATATGCTACAAGCTGATTGTTACCTCCTGCAGTTCTTGCAGTACTCTAGCTACATTTGGGTTGAAATAAAAGGGCTTTTGATCTACAAGATCCTGATCAAGCTCAGGTGTGATTTCCAATGGAACTTATGCTCCAAAAAACACTTAACTCGTTTTGGAAGGATCATACTAGCCTCATGCTTAAATTGGATTTTAAGGAATTTATTCTCTTCTTATTATAGACAACCATTAGTTCTGCCCCAGTGGGGCAAGGTGCCCAATTTCTTTTGCTGCCTACCCTATTCACACCTGAATGGCATGCTATCCTATCTCCTGGCTAAAGGAGTCTCCCACTCTCTCCTCATTTCCCTTAGGCTAATTGTGAGTTTACAGCAAGAATTTTTGCCTCATTTTATTTTTAGCTACTTCCAGAAAAAGCCATTTAACTCAAGCCTCAGCAACTGACCTCAAGTGTTTCCATAATACTTAAGTACCATATGTAAATATCTGGAGCCTTCTGAACTGTACATTCACCTCCTGTTGTCAGTCAGTGTGACCAGAAATCAATATTTACCAGTCTCCATTAAGAGAAACAGCCAGGCTGCACCAGGGAAAGGCAGGGACACGTCCAAGAAGCAATGCCTGGGCAGCTGTCAAGATATGCTTCCTGTGATAAGGTGGGAGCTTGGAAGGGTGACAAAACCCCTGAGCAACAATAAATACTGCTCACACAGAGAGGGGGTGGAGAGGCATTTTCCCAAGGATGGTATTAGTCAGGATCCCTTGCAGTGAGTAATTTCTGCCTTAATGTACTACCTTCACTTGGGATCCTAAGAAACTGTATGGTTTAATTGGATATCTGTTAATGAAGGCAGGTTTCTTCATGCTTATCCAGGTTTAATCCTGGATTCTGTCAAATGAGAATGCTGCCACAGAATTAGCCATTCAAAAGCTTCTGTTCATATAATGAGAAAAAAATATGGCTCAAAATAATATATTGAATGTCAAATTTATGTCTCCAAACTTGACCTTTATTTTACTTTCCATCTACTTCAATTTGGCTTAAATTCAGAAAAAAATTAAAGTTAGCAGAGTTAACTTTTTTAATTATTTAATTTGAGACAGAACTTGTTATTCACAATGCTGGTCTGAAAATGAGTTACCATTGTTGTAACTTTTCTAAAGCATTTATTTGCATTAACTTAAAAAAATTAAGTTAGTGTAATATGGTTATGTAATCAATTTATATTATTGCAAGGAACATTGTTGAGTATGCTTTGTGAATTTAAGAATAATAAATAAATGCAATAATTTTGCTTTTAACCATAAGATGCATTAAAGGCCTCAAGATATTTTGGTCCTGAACAAGCTTAAATTACAAGTACCAGATGATCCAGTGAAATCACAGGAATGATGTCCACATATAAGGAAAAACTACTACATGCATCAGTAAATCATTCTAGAATTGATTTTTAATTTCAAGTATTTTTGTTTTGGGAAACATAAGGGTTTACAAACTGACTCATTTAAATTGTCCTTAATTTTCTTATTATCTTGTGTTATTCACAACACATAATGTTTGAACATTAGTTCACTTACCTGCAATATTAAAACAGCTGAAGACTGCTAGATCTGTTTACATTTATATTTTTTAAAATCAATTTTAAAGACAAAATCCTGTCTGCTCTCAAATAAAGGGATTAGGGTTTTTTTGTTTTATTTGCCTCTGGTTTTTGCTCCTGAGCTGTATTTGTGTTTGAGTTGAAGGTCTGTGTCTGGGGCAGCAGAGAACAGGTATTTTCTGGCCTCCCCATCTCCTCAGCTGCTCTTTGCCTGCCTGCTTTGCTGAACCTGGGCATGGTGTAACACTGCCCAGGACAGTTTATAGGGATAAAGTGTATCCCACATCATTCTCAATGACTTGGCCTCTACATCCATGTTCACTGATGGCAAGGGCAGTAAATTTGGTTTTGAGGGCAGCTTAAGGGCTGCTTCAGCAGGAGGGACTGGTCCAACTCACCCACCAAAACTGCTGCTCTTGGATCAAACAGGGCAACCTAGGGGGACAGGGTAGAGGTTGGCATGCAATCCTTATTTTGTCCTTTCCCACTTTTCTGCCATAAAATTTTATGTCCAGATTGAAAGGAAAAGATAATCAAGGCCAGGTTTGGCAAATGTTTTTCATTTTTGATGAGCTACAGTGAATGCAATGAGAGGTATCTCAAAGCCATATATTCCAACAATGCTTCATTGTCCTCAAGCTACTCAAATGATTTGGAACAAGTACAGTGTTAGAATAGCCAATATATTTGAAAGTTAAATATAGAAGTCTTTTGATTTATCTTCCTTCTCTTGCATATTTTGTACAAGACAGAATTACTGAAACCTCTCTGTATTGCAGCATCCGAGGAGGACTCTAAGGAGACATTATTTGGTTTGTAGGAGGAATAGGTTACATATGTTTACTGCATCATTTCTCTTTCTCACTGTGATTGTTGCCAAGGAATGGATTAATGCTGTTCCATTTCACAACAGCAATGCAGCTGTAATTTCCATGTACAAAATGCATTCCCTTTGAATAACTGCCTCCTTCTACTTAGAAGTGTTATATTAAAAGAAAAAACTTCTGATGTAATATTTTGTTGCTGCTTTACACAACCTTTACCACACAAGGTTAAGGACAGCAAGAAAACAGATACAAATACTGAAAAAAAGGTTGATACCTCTTTCTTTGAGCAATTTCACACCATCGCCACTGAAAAAAATGTGTTGGCTAAATAAAGAAGTAAGAGACTCTCAGGATTAATTCTTATAATGTTTGTTTTCAGCTTGTTCTCTTTACAGTCTGTTCATGTAAGTTAATTTTAGTCTTCTGTATGCATATTTTGGGTTTATTAATTACCAGCTATTTATAAATTTAATTTTTAAGGAGAGAAGTAGCAGTGGCGGGCATCATCTGTTTGGGTAGCCAACTTGTTTTAGAGACTCTAGAATTTCTTTGGCTGCCACTAGTGGGTGGTCAGCCATCCCTTTGACTCTGAATCTATGCACTGCTGGTTTAATTCAGACCTGTAAGACTGAACACATTTTGCTTAAGGTAACAGCCAAGATTTCTGTTCTATTCAAAATGTAGATTCTTGGATGAGGAAAATTCTGTATAAAGCCTATTCCCCAAAGACACATAATTCACTGTGGTTTTTCCAAGCCATTTGGATACTTGGAGTTGACCATAGAAAACTTAGGATTCCCATGCCAACCCAGATGGACCTACATGGCCAGTTCATTAAATATTCATTTCTCTTGCTATAAAAGTACCACTCTGTTGATGTGCAACGAAGTGTCCACTTTATTTCAGGTATTTAACTCTGAGAAAGTCCAGGAAATATTATTTTAGGATTGGCAGAGCACATCCTGTGTATAGGTATATGCTTCCTACGTGGCATATAGGGACCACTAAGTGCTATGTGCACATGGACGTGGAAGTCTGTTTCAGATGCACTGTGGCTGTGAAGCAGCTTCAGTCATTTGGCTTCAGCAACAGGATTTTTCCATGGCACTCTTTTGGTTAGCAGTATGGGAGAAACATTGGATGATTTAAATATAACACCTCCTGCGCTTATTTCCAGCACTCAAAGCAGCTGGTTGGTGATAAAAAAGCTGATGCTTGAAATCAGGACGATTCCCATTACATTTTACAGACCTTAATAAAGGCCCAGATGACCTGTTAATCTGTGAAATTGTTGTGTCACTAGAAGGATGAATTTCTGTACATGAAGGAAGACAATAATGGTGAGGAGTTTGATTTAGGACTGATACACAGTGCCTGCCTTGCTCAAGGAGATTCTGTGGAAAATTCTGTCTGAAAACACAAGAATGTAGCCTCAAGGTTTTCTTGTACCTAATGAAATGAGATACATAAGCTTTAGCAATTTTTAATTAATTTCAAATATTAATAGTTTTCAGTATTAACATTCTTAATTTTGTTTCCTTCCAATGCTTACTTCTGTTCAAATTCTGAAAAAATTAATAAGTAAGCAATCAAGTTTGTCAGAAAGTTTAGTAAGTAAATGATCATACCATGATTCTTGCCATTTGCTGCAAGCAATCATGTAGTCAAGTGAAATTATTGTTCGAGATTACAAAACACTGTGGCATCAATGGAAATGTCATTGGAAGTTTCTTTAGAATAAAACAATGTTTTTCATAACAAAACTGCAGCAGCCTCTAATTTGGATTTTCTCTCCTTTTTTATGGTTATTGCAGTTTTTTAACCCTTGCAATTTCTTGTAAGGATGGGTTGTATTTACCAGCTGTTGTAGCAATTTAATACCAGCCTACTAGCAAGTAAAGATTACTAGCAGTTCAAGCAAGGGGGTCTTTATTTGCAGAGTGTTTGTCATCAGAGCAGCAGGGAGATATTCCCAGTGAGCTGTCTGAAACTGATTTAATCTTGCAATTATAAGAAATTTGTAAATACAGGAGAGTTGTACAAAATGCACAGCCTCACGGTACTAAAACCCCACAGTTATTTTTTGTCTTCAAGCCACAGAGCCCTGCTGAGAAGGCTTTATGTCAAGGTTAGAGTGGGAAAGCTGAAGGCATTGTGGAAGTTCAAACAAGCCCTGTGACTCCCTGAAAGTGGGACATTAGGCAGCTCTCAGGCACTGATGGTGCTCAGATGTGTAGTGAGCATGGGGAAAGCTTTTCTACATGAATAGAAAAATCACTTTTTAAAGATTTTGCAGAAGGGAAAACAGAACAGATCTTGGTATGGCTTTGACAGGATGAAGTGAGTTTTTGTCTCTCCCCTCAAAGCCTTCCCTAAGTCCAGTGCCAGCCTGGGGACTAATCTGACAGCCTGGGCTGCAGTCAGCCATGAAGAGCCCAGTTTTGCCTTGACACTGGCTCTTTGCCAGCACGACTTTCTTGACCTCTGTGCTGCCTCTCTGAATGCAAGTTAAAGAAGAATGATGTCTGAATCCTCTCAAGGAATAGGTTTCTCCCACACGTCCTTGCACAGGGTACAACTGCACATAGAAGACTACATTAAACCCTGTGAGACCCACAAAGTTTAACTGGTGGGGATGGATATAGTACAGTTCTTACAGAAGGCAGGAAGCAGGCATGCAGGCATGTTTAGCACAAACAGTGCCATGACAAGCTAACAAGGATGCAAAAAAGAAATTCTCATATAGGTAAGCAAATAAATAGACCTGGCATATGGTATAATATTATTCCCTAGTGTAAAAAGAGATATTTTTACAGATCCTGTAAATCCTAATTCTTGCTGGTAGGTTCTGACACCTTTTTCTATTTCAATATTTCAAATAGGTCCAAAAATGTGGAGTTCATGCATATGTCTCATTGAAAACAAATGAACTTGTTTTTAAAAATGTGAATTAATCAAATGCATCACTATTATTTGTATATATGGTTTGTACGTAACTTGTGCACAAAATCCCTGCCAAGAATTGATGTCACTTTTCATCAATATCACTATTAAGAGTAGAAATGGTTCTTTCTGTATAATCCTGTGAAATTAAATATTATAGCTAGAAAATAAAACGTTGTTTTCCTTAAGAATATTTATTATTCCTATTGAAGAACTACTCATGTTACCATAATTATTGTCCATTATGTTAAACACTGGTGAGTCCTGAGTTGGGCAGACCAAAAAAATAAGTGCTGTAGAAAAAGATTGTATTGATCATTACAGTATGAATTTCTCTTTGACTTAGTACTACTACTGTGGCTAAAGCTGTATTCTGCTTACATTATATCTGAAATGTAGTATTAGGAATGTTTATTATTATGGTTAACATGATTATTGTATCTACATAGCTCTTGTGCCTATTTTATAAGCCTCTAGTCATGTTTAAAATTGTTTTAAAGACACTTTCTAGTATTAAAGTGTTAAGACCTGGTAACAGGCAGAAAATATCTGCATTTATCAGAACCAGTCAATAATAGCATTTGATTGTTAACCAAATGACTCAGATTATTCTAGTACATTAAAACCCCCCAAATTTAAACAAATATGGAAGGTTTTTTACCTCCTTCCCCACCCCCTTATTCTCTGTCATGTTCTTGATTATAAATATTTTGAGCTGTCTTTTCATCACTACAGAGGATTAAAATTTACATAATATAAATGTCCTTCTATGTGATTGGCACCTTTCAATTTTCCTTCTGTGGCATGAAAACACTGGCTAATGAAAAAGATATTCTCACCTTTAGCAGAGGTCTACAATATCCTTTCACAATCCTTGTTTTTTGTTGTTGATTTCATAATTAGAAGGTAGCTTTTATCCAAAGAAATTCTGCAATAATTGCTTCCTGTGGAAGCATGTACATGAAATGTACATATTTTTGTGTAAGAAATAACTTTGGAAGTTTTTCTTTGTGCTACCCTTAATCGAAGCTTTTTCAGATAAGGCACAAAAAAGCAGGTTCAGGCTGTTTTGGAGATGGCATTCACATTGACTGCAAAAATCCACATTGCTTCCACTAGAGTGAGAGGAAGAGCAGAAGAGAGACGAGGATACAAGTGCAGCATTATACCAAGGACTGACAGACCACTTCTCATAAGAAGTACACTTGCAAATTTGTATCATAAAGTGACCAGCAGAAAGTAAAAAGACACTTCAGTCATGCTAAATTCAAGCATTCAAAGATCAAAAGACAACTCCACAAAAGCAAGGCTGATATCAAATCATGGCTTGCCTTAATACAATCCCATTTTATTGCTCTTTTGAGACTTCAGCTCCATTTAGAGTATGTTTCTCTGCAGCTAAAAGCTATGGAAAAAAATACTTTAAAAGCTGGGAAAAAACACAGAGCCCCATAAAAGTTCTAGGAGGTGGAAAGGTAAGGGCAGTGTCTAAAAGGATGGTAAAGGTGCTGCCTGTTTCTCTAGGAGTGGTATCAGGTATGGGAGTAAGAGATGGGGAAAATTTATTAATGACTTATTTCTGTTTACAGTAAACTCTGGCTTCTTTGATTAAGTCTTTAGTGCTATGTTCTCTCTAGTTTTAAAAGTTTCAGGAGATGGCTCAGGTGAAGAACCATTCTGTATCAACTATTCTTACTCATGCACTACCAGGTAATTTTTTCTGTATATGACTCTTGTCTGAAAATCAGGTCTTTGAGAGGTTTAACAGCTAACATGAATGTTGATATCTGTTGTTAAAAATACCTTATTTCTGTTTAGTATTCCACACTATTCTCACAAAGGGAAAGGAGTAGGTAATAAATACAATAGAAAGATTAATTCAGAGAATATTCATGTAAGGAAATGGACAGGTCTTAAGACTGTATCTCTCTTTCCATTGGGGGAAATACTTAAAATACAGCAATTCAATTAGTAGCCTCTTTACTTAAACAAGAACTCATGAGTAGTTTAAATAAAAAATTCCATCTGAAGAAATAGTGTGAAATATCAGTTAATCAGCCCCATCACAAAAAAGCCCAATTCTCATCCCATCTTAAATACTGGACTCTCTTTATCACTGTAATTTAAATCTATAAATTTCCAATGTTCTTGTCAAACACAAACTTGTCTTCTGGTTTTGACACTCCAAGGAATAGTTTTACAACCACCTACTCATGGCTATCATTCTAATGAAATTTGATACAATGTAATGAAAAGATAATTTCTCATGTTTAATAAAACAGAAAACTCAGCAAATTATTATTGGTATCTCACAATAATATTGAGAAATATCTCAATCATTCTGCTTTGCTTTATGGTTTGTAAAACATTGTGTACCCTGCAGAGATTATAATTTGCTAGGAAACAGATTTTACATGATTGCCCATACTTGCACACAAGCCTGAGACTGAAGAAAACTCAAAATTTCAAAATTTGTGAGGCTTTTTTGGTTTGGGTTTTTGTTTGTGGTTTTGGTTTTTGTTTTGTTTGTTTTTGTTTTTGGTTTGTTTTGTTTGCTTGTGGTTCTGGTTTTTGTTTGCTTGTTTTGTTTTTGTTTGTTTTTGTTTGTTTTTGTTTGTTTGTAGTTTTTTGGTTTTTTGTTTTGTTTTGTTTTGTTTTATTTTGTTTTTTTCAGATTATTCATCCAGCATGCTGCACAGACCTGGTCTAGCACAAGGTAGAAGAAAATCAAAATTTTCTGTGACTGACTACTAAAAAATTACCACCCAAATTAAAGGGCACAGGACCAATGGAATACTCCTTTAACTTTCTCAAACTTGTGGTACATATTTTAAACAGATTATTTAGGGTGAAATTTTCTCTTTCCAAAAAACTCCAGACAAAATTAAGAGAAGCATGGATAACAGAAGTGTAGTTATGCAAACTTATTATGACTGAAGTGTAGGAGACAGAGTGAAGGAAGAATAGAGGAAGGGAAAGGGGAGCAGCCATGGTGGCTACCTGACATTGCAAGCACAGAGGCATTTAGTGAGGGATTCAACATCTGAGGCAAGACAAAAGTGATTTATTTCACTTTGGTAACACCTAGGAACTATCAATTTTTTCCTAGATTGTGGACCCAAATTGAAATCTAGAGATGCACAATACGACAGAGGTTAAAACTCAATGTGATCATTATAAAAGTTAGTGCCAACAGCCTCAAAGCACAATCACTTCAGTCTTTGCTATTACAGAGTAGTCAACTTCTTTCCTACTGAAGGGAAACACATAAATACAAACGGGTTTTGCTTCCCCTGTTTGGCCCACTCACAAGTCATCTAATAGTTTCTGCACAATGTTCCCTGCTCTTTCATTTTTAAAGGTAATTCCGATGAGAACCATGGCTTGGTGCTTATACAGCAGTAAAACTGAAGGTAAAAAGCCAAGATGATCACCTATATTCCAAGAAACCATATATTCTGAAAAGCATATGCTGTCCATGCAAGTGTTGCTGCTTTACAGGTTTAACGATTGAAAGTCCATGAAAAATTAGAAAAACATGGTAAATGTTGAATTTGTGGTAATGAAATAGATAAAATATGATCTAATTGGGGGAAAAATTCCCTGCAGAGTACAATATTTGTGGCAGAAGATTTGAATGCTGAGTAAAGAAGAGGAAAATAACACTTGAAAATCAGCTCCAAACTTCCATTTACCTGGACAATAAAGCTGGTCACTGTTAATGAGCAGCATCCCATGGAATACACCAGGTACACTGCTGAGATGCTGACACACTGCAGAGACTCAGATAAACTAGTTTCCTCAGTTAGGTGATAGAAATCTTTGCTATATCAATATATTTGGTTTTTTCCAAAGCAGGAATGGAGTAACAGACACACGAAATACAGTTAATAAGGCTGAACATGAATTATACCTATTCACAGGAAGGCAGAGTTTTGCTGCTACTGTTCACCAGGCATGTTTTCAGAGTTTGCATCACTGTACCAAGATTCCACTAGGATAAGCCATTCACCTGGCCTATTTTTACTACATAATGTGCCATATTTATTTCTGCTCCCCCCACACAAAAAATTGAGTGTATAATTATACCATAGTGTTTAACCAGAGCAAATATTTCATAATTCTACTTTATGACTTAATTCCATGTAATACGTAAGTTTTGTTACTTTTGTACCATTGCAATATTTAAGCTTTTTTAAGCTTCTGTTCAAACAGAATTTGAACAAATTCTCTTCAGAATTTTATTGAAGTATATTTAGAACAAAGGTGCTGAAATCTGTGTCACATTTTGGGCAGAATGATCCCAAAGTACCATGATTTCCATTGCTATTACTGGAAGCAGAATTTGGCTCAGCATCTCTGGGCAGCACCAACTCGAAGCATGAAGCATTGTGTATGTCATTACTGATGGCTATACCCTCACCAGACAAATTAAAATCTGAAAAGATAAGCAACTTGGAAAAGAACACAGGTAAAAATGCTTCATTTCTACTCATTATTTCATTGTAACATTTTTCAACAGGGAAAAGCAAGCCTACAGAGATTCAGGATGAAGGCCATCTTCATGGAAACTATCCATCATAAGTAAATCCCAGAGATGCAGTGCAATATAGGAGGAAAATTCTATGGAATACGCTATTCCAAATGCTGCACATGTAATACAAACAATAGCCTGTTTCTGTAGTCTTATCCAAGAAACAAAGTAAATTTAATAGATGATAATCTCCAAGCCAAGCCCAAAGCCAGGAAATCAGGGGCTATGAGTTACAGAGCACAAGTAACGATCCAGCACTGTGAAGTTTTGGACAGCCTTGAAAACATCAGTAAAATGACACTCAAAGTTTTGGGTTTAGTGGATGATTTTCCTGAGAGCCACGAGTGCTACACTGCTGAGCTGTGGTTTATGATAGATAACATAGCACTGTTAGATTTATTGCTCAAGTACAAGTAGCAATGGTAAAATATTTGCAAATATATAGTTCTTGAAATTGATGTAGCAAGCATGAATAACAACAGTAATGGTACCTCACCAATATTTATGAACTTTCATGTAACACTGTCCCTGAGGGTGGCTGGTTATCAGAACTGCTCCAAATTCCCCCATTCTCAGTCTCCTGCCAATTAAATAGCAAGCTTACAGCTTTTTGTTTCAAAAGTCATTACCTAAAGCACCAGGTGCCAAAATCCTTTATTTTTTCATTTTTGTGGAACAGACTACCGTGATTAAAAAAAAAAAAAAAAAAAAAAAATAAAAGAAAAATAAAAAAATCCTAAAGCACACAAACTATTTACATTGCAATCTGAGGCAGTTGAGATTCTAATTATTGCTGTGGTAATAATGAACTGAAGTATGCTCCTTTCATTCTGGCAGCTTTTTTCTTTTTTTTTTTAGCCACATACAAGATGAACACCCTCAGAGACATATTTCAAGTTTTCTTTCCATGTATGATATAGCCCATCTTTATATACCTTTAAATGAACCATGAAGAAGTGTAAGTATCTGTGTTTGCTCTGGAAAATGTCAGGTCTCATTTACTGACATGAAGTGAGCACTGGTCACAATTGGGGAGAGGTCAAAGCAGCCCCTGCTCTGAGTGACACAGAGAACATCAGGAGTCACCTGCAGGAGTGGACTGATGGTGTTTGCTTGATCTTTCAGAATCAACTGCATCACACAAAGGAAATCAGGATGATTTTTGGTCAAAGCAGAAAGAGCTGACTGGGTTTTAGACAACCAGTGTAACAGATCTGTGTCCAACTAATTTAACTGATACTGAGATGTGAAACTCACACTTACCAGAACTGATTGAATACTGTTAAGTAACTTAGCTGACATGCCTATTTATAAAAATTAATGAGTATACTTTGTCTCCAACTGTTATATCCTTTTATTTACAAATACACTAAGGAATAGATACCCTTATACTAAGAATATTGAAACTATTTTATGCAAGCACTGTGAAGCTTTTATAAGATTTATGGGAAATTCAGTATATAACAGTTATGAGTATCTGCTCCAGAAACTTAGTTCCAGTAATTATACATATTCAAACTGCAAACAGAAACACATGTTGTGACCTTCTGGTACAGGTCTAATGAACTCTGCTTCAATGTCAAATACCAAAATGTTTGAATTATCTCCCTACAATGTACTGCAGCACAAGAATTATGTATATAAATTATTTGTTCAATAAATTCTAAGCAGAAGGAAGTCATGCTCTAATTGTTGAGAAATGCCAGGCAGATACAAGGTGCTGAAAACCAAAACCAAACATGTTTGCAATTTTATTTTTTTTCCTGTAATCAACCCTTTCTACTGACAAGTTTCTTGCAGCTTTCTTTGGAGGGTGTTCTGGTCATGGGACTGAAAAAATCAGATTTTATCCACACACATATACTAGTGCTAATATACTTCGGCTGTTGTGAGAATTAATTTAGACCGAGCGTGGATTTATCCCAGGCATATGTAACACAAGAAACTGAGCAATAATAATTTACTCCATTTTTATATTAGCAAAACAAAAGGAAGCTTCTGCTACCACACAGTCAGACATGAAGATTTTGCACTGGTGCCACAACAGCTTGCCTGCCTTGTGGCAGTATCTACCTTCCTGAAGAGTGAGGAGATTGTAGCACACACACTGGCAGCAAACAGATTAAGGAAGAATGATCTAGTGATTTTGTGAGAGGTTAAGGGTGAAATTGCTCAGCACTGGTAAGCAGTCTAGTAGGAGATCCTAAATAAAGTGTAGGAGACAAATTTTTTTTTGAGTGTCTTGATCTTGAACAAATACAATAATCTCTCCAAGCTAGGCTGAGCCAAGAAATCAATCCATGTTTCCTCATGGGAGGCAGAGTTGCTCCTTGAAAAACTGTTCCAAAGGGCCTTTGCTGTGGTACCTGGAAGGAGTAGATACACAATTCTACATATTTGCTTTAACAGTAAAGTGCTAAAGCAGCTTTATCTACCTCTGGACCCCCAGCCCAGACAACATTAGAGAATCTGTGCCGTTGCTGGTTTTGTAGTCATAAGTTTAGTTTGAATTTTGTATATGCAGCAGGAACAGAATGAAATTAGTAGCACCTGTCTATTCCTTGAAAGGCTGCTGAAGATTTTAAGCATTTTACAAGTCTCTACACATGGTTTACACACAGTCACTACTTCCACCTCTATAACACAGTCCAGAACCTTGATTAGGTATGTGGTTATCCTACAGTTGTGTATGCTATTGTAACCATGAAGTTCAAAGATTTGTAGAAAAGTACACTATGTCAGCTGGTCTAAGAAAAAATTACTGCCTCTTCCTAAGAAAAGCTGTGCTGCTTTTAAAACAAATCTAAAAAATGCCCCCTTACTTTTTACGGGTCTTAAAGAAAAAATACTAGTGTTAGTTCTAGCTATTCAAAAGAAAAAAGCATCAGGCCATAATAACCTGGTCTGTATGCACATTTATGACAAACAGAAAGTTATGAGTTGGCTGGTATCAGATTCTGGTTGATATGATTTTTAAAGGTCTATGTTTTATGGAGTATTGCTGACAGCTTGTAGACATCTTCAAAACAAGCTTTAAGAGCTAAACCCCTGTTTTTGCCAGTGGTTCCTGCCAGCATCTACCAGATGATTAGCTCAGCTACATCACTGTAACTGCAGTATGACAGCCTGACAGAAATTCAGCTGAAATTCAGGGTCTGTTTACTAACTAATAAAAGTGATCAATGCTGCCAAACCTGGTTTGTTTCCATTTTTTTCCCCTGTTAAAGAAAATCTGGCTATTTTAGTTAGCCCACTTAGAACCTGTAATAATATGAGTTACTTTCAGAACATATGGAAATCCAGAAGGAGAAAACTATACATTGCAAAGAATTTAAGGTTGGATCCTACATCACACAGTTCAGTGAACACTGTGATAATGTTTGGCTTCTCATCTTGGGAATCTCAGCAGTATCAGGACTCCCTCCTTCTCTCTGCACAGGACTGGGCAGGCAGTCATCCAAACAGCCTTGCCCTAGGCAGTCTGACTATAGTTATTTGCCTCCAAATTTTCTTCACTCATGCTGGGCTGCTGCTTTTCTCTGCTTTCAATTTGTAACTCCCACAAATCTGTCTTGGAGTACATCTGTGTGAAGACTGATGGCTCTACCCAAGTGCTCTTGATCAGTGATAAAGAGGGCTGTGCTGGCATTGTTGGTACATGTGAAGTTTTATGCCTCAGCCCATTAATATCGACCCTGCCTCAGATTTATCTCATATTTAAAAAAAATATTTTAGTATAGAACTTCAGTTAATTTTGAACTTTTCAAGCTGTTTAATGGGCTTCTTCATGTCAGGCTAAAAATCCAGGGAAAGAAACAAATCTTGCTTTGATTTGTCCTTTTGAGAAAATGTATTTGCTCCTCATAAAGAAAAGGGAGATTTCAAAGTCTGAGAATCTAAAAATCACATGGAAGCCACATATTGGTAGCAAAGCTTCCCATGAAGCCATGCAGACACAGTCACTCATTACTGCCTGAATATGACTCATCCCTTCACAGAAAAATAATAGGGACTTTGACTGTTTGGGAACAGATTTAAATAAGTGAATACCTATCTATCATTTAAAGAGTGTCACTGATTATTATTGCTTTGGTGTGTATCTGAAGTAGATTTGTGGAAATTCGGGTCAGGATGTGCCCTCAAACTGGAAATTAAAATGGTTGTCACAGAAATTATTTCATTGACAATCAGGTTCTGAAAATAGACAGAAATTGTAATGGTATCAGACTCTTTTTTTGACAGAACCAACCTGAACTTTTTTCAGCTTTTTGAAATAGAGCATAATAATTACATTCAGAGGAGCTGGCTGAGACTGGACAGCCAATTCACAGGTGGAAGAAACATCTGACTAAATCCCTTTTAGCAGAGAAACCGCCAGAGCATGCACCTGGCTTTTTGTTGGAGTCATTTCCATCTGCCAAAAAGCATTGCTTGCAAGTGATGGGGAAAAAAACCACAAGGGATAAACCATACTGGAATGTTAACTAAAACAGCATCTTGCCTCAGTTTGGGAAAGGCCAGGGGTAGCACTGGAGGGCCTAGTGCTTTCCCATCTGCAAAACAGAGGAAAAAGAAGATATTTTTACTTCATCTGCATTTCACATGTTTTTCCAATATTTATTATTTGTTTTCATGAGGACCATATTGTTGGACAACACCCCAATTCTTTAGAGATTTTAAAAATGTAAACAGAATTCTGGGTCTTGTTCCAAGGACACACTATAGTAATGTGTAAACATTTCTGAATGATGTCAAACTCTTGCTAATAATATTTAAGTGCTGATGAATTTTAGTTTGCAGGCTGAGTTCACAAATTAGGTATGTGATTTCTGGGTAAGTACAGTAGATGAGGAGTTGCTGGCCTTCCTAGCTGTTGTAATTAAATGTCCAGAATGTAAGTGCTAAGTGCTCAGAAACTGACACTGAGTATATGCAGTGAGGGCTGACCAAGTGGAGAATACAAGACCACAGGTCCTTCACTATTTTTCTCCTTAAAAGATTACAATAGAGGTAACAACTATTGTAAACCAAAGTAAGTAAAACAGAACTGGCTCCTCTAGGCTGTAATCATGTTGAATCTCCTAAAACTCTCATAAAACATAGCTTTAAAATGGCCAGCATGGCTCATCAACACATTGGAAAATTTAGATATAAAGGGCATTCCAGGTAGATTCTTGGTCCCTGTCCTGTTGGGTCATTTTTCATGTTCCATGTATTTCTGACTCCTAAAATAGACTGTTGACAGCCAAAAGCATCCATTGTGCAGAATTTCTTAGACCTTTTGCCAAACTCACCACTGGCAAGAGGTGACTCCAGCTCTGAGCCTGTAAATAAAAGCAAAATACTCTAAGTTACACCAATCTGCTGATACTTCTGTTAGACAACTCCAAATTCCACCTCTCATATTTTGTGTTTCATCCATTTTGTCTCCTAGTTTGTATTGCACTTTCCTGCATGTGGGAGACAATAACATTACTAGTAGGTGATAAATAAAAGACTTCTCAAGTAAGGTTTTCTATCATTCCTGTTTACAGCCCTCTTCTCAAGGAGGAAGGAGGGAACTCTCCAGATTCTTGCATTTGAAGAGGAAGGTGACATTTTACACTTCTTTTACAGAAAAGAAGAGAGAGCAGAAGGGGAGGGGGTCTATGCAGCAAACATCTGCTGTCTTTCCACTTCCCTTCTCTAAAAGGCAGTGCAGGACTTGGTTGCTAATTTGAAAATCCCTTCCTTTTTGGAAAAAAAAAAAAAAGAAAAAAAGTATACTACATCCAGGTAATTCCAGATATACACGCTCTTGATTTGATCAGCCCTGGGAATTGAAGAGTAAAACTTATCCTAAGCTTCATTAAAAAGAACAATAAAGATGGTATTTCCAGGGACATTAGCTGCAGCTCCCCGAGGAAGGTAGCATTTGTTGCAATTCATATGAATGAAATTCATTTTATGACAGTATATATCCTGAAATTCTATGAAGGCTACAGGAACTCCCTGGACAAGAAGATAGTAATTGTTTTTAAGCAGAAAGAGAGAACCGTGGTTTCATTTTATCTCCTGGCTTTGACCTGAGTCAAAAATTTACAGCTGAACTCTCTATTGAAATAGGTCCCTGAAAGACACCTTGATTGTTTCCTTTGTTTTCTCTGTATAACAGAGAAATGCATGCAGTGAGAAAGTACATGAAAAACAATTTTCCCTGTTGCACAAAATGGAATGAAATTCAGGCATGTCACAGCCTATGAAACACTTCTTCATGGGCTATATAATGGATTGGCAGATACAAAGGTGGATTTTTTAAATCTTGTATTCCTGCTCATGTTCCTTTGACCTATGGTTGTGTTCTGTGTATATGAAAGCAGAATGATGAAATGGCTGAAGTTATCAAATACAGCTTGGAACATTACTTAAGAAATACATTTCAGTCAATTCTGACTGATGAACTGTGTCTGAAGCCTTAGGCTATAGAAGCTGGTGTCCTGAACCATGCTAAGATATCATTCAAGTGCTGGATGTTCTCTGACTCTTGTCAGTGTTTTGCCATTGGGACCAAAACATCCTTCTTATTAAAGCCTGTAAGATGCTAAGATTCTTCAGTTTATGATCATATCCTCTCTCTGTGAGGATATTAATGCTTTCCCCTATTCACATTCCCTCCATCTTGCTTTAATAAAGCAAATGGAAAAGCAAATGTGATAAATTTAAGGCAAAGATGACTTGTTTGGTAAGTATTCCTCTGTTCCAGGTGCTTTTTTCTCCCTCAGAGTCATAATCCCCTCTCTGCCATATCACAATTAGCAGTGGAGGAGTCTGGGATTTAAATTCAGTGGATTATAACTTTCAAGGAGAAAAAGGCAGCAGGAGTGAACAAAGTATGCAACGTAAATCTCTCTTCGTCCAAATGTATTTAGCAATAAAAGTGAAGTTTCACACACTTTAACAAAAGAAGGAAAATATATTTGGGGTATTCTTTAAGACATCAAGTGAATAGAGGAGTCCATATCCCCCTGAAAGCTACCATCATACCTATAGATTTTTAAAAACCATCAACAAAATGTTTTCTAAGTTTTTTAAAAGTTCTACAACTTCTGACAGACAAAATGAAATCCTTCAACAGGCAGTGTAACACAGAGAAGCAACCAGGCACAATCTCAGGTGGGACGAAATATCCTGATGGTTATTGGCAAAACTGCTCAGTTGAAGTAGATGAAATACCTGCAACACAAACCTCATGGTTATTCTCTACTTCAGTGATATTTAGTGATAAATGGAATTGCCAAGGTAGAGTGCTTTTTTTTTGCCAGCTGGATCAGTGACATGCCTAAGTCTTGAGTAATGGCAGAGATAATCCACTCACAGTTTTCATGGCTTCAGCTGGGAAACAGTGTATCAACAGATATATTTGTGGGAAGATGAAAAAATGATCATGTGATGTTGAGCGTGTTCAACACGAAATTATAAATTCTATGGATATTGATGAAAAAGTTGATAAATAGGAGAAAATATTTTCCTTGAACTCTTGAATTATTTGTCAGAATGGACCAAGAAACTGGAATGGAATTATTCTGGACCTTCCAAGGAAATGGAATTTTTCTTCACCTTCTGAGGTATTGACAAATTCATTCTTGCAAACAGTCTTCTGGTGGTACCCCTTCCTTTTATGGTGAAGGAGAAGAGAAACAGAAATGTTTGGTGCAGTTCTGGGCAGGGCACACAGCTCACACAGAAGAGGATCTACCCTTCCTTAACCCATCTCCTCTACTATTTCTTCTGCTTCTAAATGGGCAAATGACAAGATGTTTCTCCATGTAACCTGCAACTGTAAAGTATATGGTAGTAACTTATTAAGTAGTTTCTGTTCCACACAAGCAGATAAATACATTACAGAGCTTAAGAGTAAACCCTTCTGATTGGGAAAGAGAGTATTTGATGACAGCAATACCCATAATCAAATCCAGAGCTAAGATTCTCTTCATCACACTTTAGATTTTCTATACCAAATATATATTTCTCTTTTCCCAATAAGTTATTTCAAGTAAAATGTACATTTATAGATTAAATGTAGATGCTAATCTGAAGTTCTTTCTATTTCTGACTTCATCTGCATTTACTCTGGTGTTATTGTTTTATTAACACCAAAAGTGTCAGACTGTCTACCCTTCCACAGCAGATAAAAGTTGCCTCATAATTCATCTTTTACAAAAATACATAAACAATAAATTTAAACCAATAAATTTAAACTTTGATTTCAAATTATACAGAAAAATAGCATCAGATAAATATTTTGAAGGGATTTTTGTTCACCTCAATCTGCAGTGAAATTCTGTTCTTAGTGGCAACTAGCATTTTACTCCAAAAATTTCTCCCTTTATCACTGCTGAAATCAAGCGAACTCCTCGAAAACACTTGATATCGATTTTACTCTCACTTTTATGCAACTGATTTGGAACTGCAGGAGTCAAATCATTAGTTCTTAGAGACTAAGATGGGCAACTGTTTAAAAATGTGTAATTACTCTGAATAATGTCACTCCTGCACAGAGCTCCAGATCAGCAAAACACAATCGCACTGTCAGTAACAGCACAAATATTATAAATGAATTCTTAAATTCCACTTTGTTTCTTTAAACAAATCATAGAATCATGGAATGGTCTGTGTTGGAAAAGACCTTTAAGGTTATGTAGTTCCAATCCCCCTACCATGTGCAGGGACACCTCCCATTTGACCTAAGACTGCTTAAAGCCTCATCTAACCTGTCCTTAACACTTTCAGGGATGGGGTATCCAAAACTGCCCTAAAAACCTGCTCCAGTCCCTCACTACCCTCAGAGTAAAAATTTTCCTCCTAATATCTCACCTAAACTTGTCCTTTTTCACTTTGAAACCATTCTCCCTGGTCACTAGCTGTCTTTACAAAAAAGTCCAGAACTGATCAAGCCAAACTACAAATCCAAATCTTTGCATAATTATTAAACAAAGATTTAAAGGGAAAAGAGGTGAGGTTAGATTAGTAAGATGCATTGGAAATAAAACCCTTAATAAGTAACTAAATGAGTTTTAGGCTTCCTCTACTCTTGTTTATTAATTCCTTTCTGTTTACAAGAAAGCTATCAACCTGGGAAAGGCTCAGGCCAGAGCTGAGAAACTGTCTCAGCCTGGGAAACATCCTCCCAGCCTGAGAAATAGAAAAAGAACTCAGAACCTGAAAAAAGGCCTGGCAAAAATCTGCCTAGGCCTTCAGCAGTGTCCACACTACTATGGCAAGTTTCTCCCAGATTTAGTACAAGTTGCAGCAGAAGATTGAAATTGAAGAGCTTTCCAGCCTGTCATCATAACTATGCATATTGCTCCCAGATTGTACTGGCTTATCAGCTACAAAGATGATCTCTTCAATTCAGCTTAGGGCACTTAGGAAGATAAGCAAGGGGAGTCTTTGTCTGGATAAATTGTCTGTATGCTGTGTTTAGGGACAACTGAAGCTGAACCTTCTTTGATAAACTCAAACATTGCAATGTGTACATTAGTGTTTTAGTGAGAATCAAGGGTGCAGTTTTGAAACAAACCTGATTGAACCCAGCTACAGAATAGCCTCAGAGCATATGAACTGTATTTCTTTTGGGTGAAACTACACTGAAAAATGTGTACACAATACACACCTAATGCACTGCAGTAATTAATCCATGTTCGGACCTTGGGAACATAACATAACCCTTCATAACATAACCAATTCTCCTTAATAATATTACAATTATTCCCTTTCTTTTTTCCCCCTATACTACTTGCTGATATAGCTATAAGACAGCCATGCCTCAGACCATCTCCTGTTAATTTGGCATATGTTGTATTACTCCAGAAATACCTAATTTTGTTGGAATATCAGTATTGGCACAGAATCTCTCATCAAAAATTACTGAAAATGTCCTTGATGAAAATCTGAAGGATGATATCTTAGCAGTATCAATCTTTCAGCCAAAGTTATCACAAATATTTTACTGTACAGCCAAATATACTAATTCACACTCAAGGTTAGCCATATTTGCATTGCCTTACACATCAAAACACAGTGTATCCAAGCTCTGCTGAAGACAGCTTAACTATTTCTATGAAAGGACTCAAAATGTGTTCCATATCTTCCATTAAAGGCAATAAAAGATACTCTTTTTGTCTGAAATACATATATATTGCTAGACTGAAGCTGATAGCAAAGGCTTAGATATGAACACTTTCTCATTGTCTTTAATTATTTTGAATCTAATGTCCCCCTTTATGTTCTTTTCACACAGGAAGATGATAAAACACCTTTTATTTGATGGACATCCTCTAGACTTGATAAAAAGCTTCAGCCTGCCTTAGCAGTCTAATCAACATGAAAAAAAATAAATCAAAGTGTTGGTAGTATTTTAAATATGGATGTCCTCTAACTTTGTCCTTGATAATCAATGCACAGTCAAATAGTTTTAGTGCATGTGGGAAAACATCAGAAATGGCTCCAGGCTAGTAAACCTATGTTTGCTGCACAGACTGTCTTAATTATTTTCTGTTTCCCAAAAATGTGTACCTGTGTGTGCTAAGACCATGCAGCAAAAATGCAGGTTTAAAACCACTCTAGTGGATAAAATTTTGTCTTTTTCTGGGCTATTAGTGAACCATGTTGCATAAGGCAGCTCTGTCTGACAAGACTACATTGAAGGCTATTTTCAAAATCAGATGTGGAGTCAGGACCATGTTGACTTTTTAAGTGGAGATGAGGTGACTTGCCATGCCATGTCAGGACTATATATTATTGGAGACAGAATCCCACAGATGGATACTCAGGCTAGGTATTCTGAATCCATCTGAAATGAGTTATCATGAGGTCTCAGGTATTTCCATGAGTTCTGTGCTGTTATTATGGGGAAGTAGATATCTATTTCCCTTTGGAGATAGCTTGCAGGAGGGAGGTGGAATCCATCATCTACTTACTGGTATGGGTTCCTTGAGAATCTTAAATCTCATAATGAAACAATAAATTTGGTTCTGTATTTTAAACTTCATGATGACACAATTAAACTTTGTGGCAAAAACCACAAGCCTTTCTCAGTGATGGCAAATGTGAGTATTTTCTTGCTACTTAGATTCCATCAACTGTGAAGTGAACCAAAAAATTTCTAAAGTTAGGGAGAACTTCCCTGGAACAAATGTGGCCAAATGAGCCAAAGAAAACACTCTCAGAGAAGGTAGGAGAAATGTTTCATAGATGACCCAAACACTGAATCTAAATCTAAAAGTGCACTGTATTCTCACATCATCAGGAGAGAACTTCAGAAAAGTTGTATATGGCATTATTCAAAGAAATTTTCCTTGTCAAAAATGTAATCCTAATATTTCTGGTAGTTTTGAGATTAGTCCAGTAGAGTCTTCTTAAAACAATGCCTCTGAATACCTCACCAAGACCAAGGGCGCATTGGTCAGACCTGCTGGATACAGAAACCATTTGGGTAGATAAAATCCTCTGAATTAGAAGAACTGTATTATGGATTTAGTAGGCCACATTTTCTATTTCTGATATAAATGCTGCATGTAGCATTGATCCTATGATGTATTTCGTGCCAGCTGTGCTGTTACTCTGTGAAGGTACAAAGTATTTTGTTCACTATGTACTTCCAGATCATTATTTTACTCAGTATCACCTGTCCATGAATTGGAATTTTACGAACTCATTGGCACTAAGGACGAGGGACTGACATTCCAGTGTTGCTTTCTGCACTGTACTATTATTCAATTCATTTATTATGGATAAAATACGTGGGTTTTAATTTGCTAAATGAGCTCTGAAACTGTTCACAAACAGTATAAATGCAGACCCTCACAGAGAATCACTTTTTCTTTAAGCAGCAAGTACACCTCTGTCCAAGAAACAATTTTTATAGCTGTGTAAACAGAGGCCTGTAATGGCTGCACCTGAAAAGTGCATTAATCTGGGCAGAATCAATATTCGCTTGTCTTGAACCCAAGCATAAGCATAAAATAATAGTGTTAAAAACTATTGATTGTTTGACTATGTGATACTGTGAATCACATGTGATACTGTGATTGTATGGCCAGGCACAATGTACAACATTTTGCATAAGTGTGTGGGCACCGGGGCCCCCAAAGAAGGCAAAGACTTGTACAGATTGCACTCAGATGGCACAGGAAAATGCAGCATTACTACAAGAAGCACCATTTTCAAGATCAAGAACAGAGTACCAAATAAGCACAAAGGCCTGCAAATGAGGAGAACATTTTGCTGAACACAGAAGAACAGCTCACAAAATCAGAAGTGAGATGAGCAGCCCATAAGATCCTCCTTTTGGAGGGGGGAAAGCAACCAGGAAAAACAGCAGATGTGGGCAAGGAGAGGTGCATTAAAAAAAAGATATTCAGCTCTGACTTTCCTTTTGGAATAGCTGTGAAGCCTGATCACCTTGACCTCAGGAACTGAGTGAACACGAGTGCTCACTATCTAGCATGGCCTCTGTGCTATGTACAGTCATAACAATCTTACTTAGATGTTAAGATCTTACTGGGTATGAGCTAGGCATTAGCCCAAAGTATGTTAATGAGTATCAGTCTACCCCCTGATGTTTAAAGTTTAAATCTGGTTTAATCAGTCTTCTAAACTCTCTTATCACAGCAATCTCTAAATCAGCTATTGATATTTATGTATGTGGAGACATTTATAACACTTATTCATTTGTGGCTGTTATATTTTTGTTCATTTGTTAAAACGGACGAATCCAGCAGAGGTACCAAAGGCTACTATTTCCTCTGGACTCCACCTTAAATTAGGAAGAGGCAGAGGACATTGTTTTCTCATAAAACATGAAAGTAAACAGTAGATGTCAAGAGGTAGCAGCTGTCACAAGCAATACATTTTCAATAGCAGAGATTGTGATTTTTGGACTCAAAAATCCTCATGCCCAACAGTCTTGTATCACTGGAAGCATTAACTCATTAAGCAGAAATTCACTGTGTGTTAGGGACATGGGAATTACTGAAAGTTTCTCTGGTTGTGGAGGTATGAAGCTAGAGATGCTGATCATTGTATTTTAAGCATCAGTATCTGCCCCTCCAAGCTGCAGACACAGGGTGAGGCTTACAGAGTTCTGAAGGAAACTATTCCTGGTACAGATCACGACACCTTTTGGGAAATAAAAACCTCAGCTACCACAACTGGCTCTTTATTTCAACAATGATAGCTGGACAGTTTATACTTAGTATCACATTTTGCATAAAATTTACTGATTGATTCTGTGGTTTAGTGTTTTTTTTTTTTTTTTCAAACAACTGCCATATTCTAACAGTTTTTCTTGAAAAAGTGGTTAAATTTTTTTTTCCTACAATTGCTGCTAGCAATATGCTGTGACAGTGGCTGTCTTTGCTCTGCATTTAGAGGAAATGAATTATTTTAGCTAACAGGAACAATTTCTACTTAATCTAAATTATATCTTGGTTGCTCGCAATCAAATCTTATACATGCTACTAAGCCATGAGGTACAAAACTGACTTTGCTTTCTTAAAGTTGTATAATCTTATTGACAAGCTAGAATTATGCAGCTGGGATCTCATAAAAATTTTGCAGTGTAACCAAAGACCTTTTGATTTTCTTCTCTCATTCTGAGCTACAGTCTTCAAGAATGTCCAAATATGAGGCTTTAGTCTGTAGTATTGGGATGATGCTTGTCTTTTCAAGTGAACTGGGCCTAACAATGAAATCCTGATATAGATTGGTGTTTCTTTTTCTCTAGACATTTAATACTCCTACTTAATGAAAAACAGAACCAGGTTAAAAATTGCATTGCTTCATAAAGGTGAGTGCTGTCATAGTTTTTGACTAGATAGTGCTATGGGCAAACTTCAGCCTTACTGTGATTGAGGATTCAATAAAAAGGGAATTTTTTCCAGATTACATATCCTGGAAAGATACAAAAGAGGGTTATTTTGTTAAAAGTCATGGCTGTCAACTATCACTGTTAAATTTTAAAACTCTATGAGTTCTTGACTTCAAAACCTCTACCTCTACCTAAATTTTCTGCTTTTCACTGTATATTCAAGTTTTCTTTTCATTTGATTAACATTAATGAACAAAAATTATCCCATCCTTCTTGTACAGTTAGCAAAGATATGCTTAATAACTGCATTTCTATAATTACATTAAAATGTATAATTTTATTTATACATTTCTGAGAATAGCAACTGGTCTGAAACAAGGTTCAACATCCTTCCTATCAGATGGTTCCAATCTTTAGAATATATAATATTTGTCAGAATATTTAAATTGGTCTGGATGAAGAAACAGGTATTAGGATGAAGAAACAGGTATTAGGAGATGGTAGGCATTTTTTCCTCTGATTTCATAAATGTAAGGAACAAAACCCTCTTTGCTCTGTAATCAAAAGGAAGTGATGCAGTTTTAGGAGATTCAAGCAAATATAAGCAAAAAATGTGAATATCAGCACTACTGTAATGACATAGGTTTTAAAATATTCACAACAAATATTCATAGCATGTAGATACAGAAGTATTGCATCCATGTATGGTTTTAAATTTATATATGTCAAACAAACAGATTGAACTCAGACATTCTGTATCTATAAACAGAGTGGTGTTTGTGTACTCACTTGAGCCTGTTTAAGTGAACTTCAGTGAAAACAGGACCATAAAAACACATAGGAGGATCAAACAGTGGTAGATAGAGCCAGACACCAGCCTACACAATGAAACACATTAATTCCTCCAGCAAGCAGTACAAGTTCCATTCTGTGTTTGTTCTAAAGACACATAAATTCACCGAGATCATGCATGATGTCCAGTTTTGTCTCAGTTGTTTTTTGTTAATATAGCCATCATCAAAAGATGAGCTGGGAAAAAAAATACCTTGTCCAGATACCGACTAAAGAAAGTATTAAGCCTTAAGGTGATAAAACTCTGGGTGTAATTAATAAACTGTGTATTGATGATTGAGAATAAGACATTCTAGATCAGTTTTGACTGTAGAAGAACATTTAATGTGCAATTTAGTCATCTTATTAACCAAAATACTTTGTCATTTCTTGAGGGAATGTTATTGCAGTCCAATTAGACCAAAAAAAACTGTAAAAGCTAATTTTATGTTACAGCCCCCATCGGCCAAACAATAGAAAATGTTTGTGAGGGAAGACAGTAATGTGGAAGAGACTACTCTGAAAATTAACCTTACAGTGATAGAATCCACAGAAAACACTGTATAATGCTGCTCAGGCAAGCCAATCATTTAATAAGCAACTGCTTCTTTATAAGATTCAGTTTGTGAAGTCTTTTTAGATGCATCATTAGGAAATCAAAGGATGGAGGTCTGGTGTTTTCAGAGGTCACTGTCAAAGCAAAATCCTAAAACAGATAACAAAAACGTTTCTAAAAGATGCCAGTTTAATCTATACTGAAAATGTACAAATAGAATATTACTGATCCTTCAAACAGTCAACTCTGATTCTTGTTTGCTTTCATAATAAAAATGTCTTACATTTAGCAGAATAATGCTGCAGTTTAAATACATCCTTCCTTGTTCTACATTCAGTGAAGATAGAACAACTTACTTTCCTTTTTTAAGGTAGCATTTCATATATTTGAGGTCTTCTCTTTCCACAGTCTTTTTTTTTTTTCTAAACTAACCATATCTGATGTTTTTTCAGGTCAAAATGGAGGTGGGTGTATAAATGCATAGATATTTTGTGGCTAAAATGAACATACTACTTTTAATGAAGCAAAATATTATATCACATGAATAATAAAGAAACTCAATTATAAATGCAAAACTGCTAAATCTTGTAATTCTGCATTATAATCATAGAATGCTTAGAAAGAAAAAGAAAACATCATCTTTTCCCCAGTTCCTTTCCCTAGATCAAGTTACTCAGAGCCCCATCCAACCTGGCCTTGAACACTTTCAGGGATAGGACATCCACAACTTCTCTGGGCAACCTATTCCAGTGTCTCACAAAATTACTATCTTCCTAATATGCATTATAAACCTAGCTTCTTTCAGTTCAAATCTGCTTTTACTTGTCCTTTCATTACACTTCCTTATAATAAGGAATTCCATTCTCCATCTTTCTTTAGCCCCCTTTTATGCAATTGGCTGCTATAAGGTTTCTCTGTAGTCTTCTATTCCCCAGGGTGAATAACCCCAGGCTCTATAGACCTTAACACCTTCATCATCATCACGGCCATGCTCTGAATCATTTGTGCTTAAGTCATTAATTTTTATTATTTATACACAGTGCTTTCCTATTTAATTTTTTTCAGACCCTTTCTTCAATTTATCAAGAAGATAACAGTGTTCTAATTCTGTCCTGCTGAGTGTTTGCAGTTTTGCCTGCTTTGTGTAATTTGCAAGGTTAATACCCTTGTTCTTCCTTCTGGAAGTTCCTGGGGTTTTATTTAATGTTTTTAGCTTAAATTGCCCTTTTCTGTTTTGATTACACCACAGCTCATTTTCTGTCACAGCTCCCTGTACCTGCTAGCCAATGCATTCTTCCACTGCTACTAGTCATGTTCTCAGTCCTCCCAGTTATCTCCATCCCTTGTCATTGTAACTTGTCTCTACCCTCCAAAAAAGCATCTTCTGGAGGATTTGGTCCAATCCCTCAATAAAAGTCAAGCTCAGTATATTTTGGTCACACATCTCATGACAGTTGTTTTTTTTCTGGAGTACTTCTACAAATTGATTATTTTCTGTTTCCTTCCGGGAAATTAAACAGTTAGACTGGAATTTCTCAGTTCTTTTGCAAGCCAAGTACATTTCCTTTCATCCCAGTAATCCATATAAATAAAAATAAATATAAATATAAATATAAATATAAATATAAATATAAATATAAATATAAATATATATATATACTGATCCTTGTTGTTAGAAATGTTAGAGGTTCGATCTCATTAGGTTACTGCAGAACACATCTGATTTAAGTACTGTCTAACTTGCCATTTATAATGCATAGTTTTTTTAAAAATCAACTTACTTCTTATCTTATTTCCTCCTAAACTAATTTTAAACAGGAAGATGAGAGGCTAAGATTATGTTTTCAGATGAAAATTATGTCTAGGAAAAAAAAATTAAACTATTATTATTTTACTAGACTAAAGCTTGCTTAGATTAGGTATCAGGAGAAAGGCTTTTACGCAGAAGGTGGTTGAACACAGAAAGGAGGTCACAGCACCAAGCCTGTTTCAATACAAGAACCAACTGGACAATGCTTTCAGGCAAATGGTGTGATTTTTGGGGTGTCCTTTGTAGGGCCAGGAGCTGAATTTAATGATTCCCTTCCAATTCAGCATATTCCGTAATTCTATGATGCTTTTTTGATTGAGCTATCACAATATGTTTCTGATATTTTTTAAAATAGCCTGCCTGCAGAATAATTTATCTCAAACAAACAAACAAAAAAAAAAAGTCTTTCTATCCTAGTAATCTTTTAAGTGCAAAAAACCTCCATATCCCTATATTCTAAGCCTAAAGTAATGAAGACAAAGAGACCCTAACTCTACCACTCCTTTGCCCATAAAGGGTGAAAGGTCTCTTTTTTTCTATCTAAATCTGTTTAATTCTGTTAATAGAATTAGGCTCAATTGCATCTTATTTGTCTCAATAAGGCATGCCATTCTTCTCTAGTTGTAAGAACAATTTATAAATACCAGGATGGTACTCAAATTTTGAGATTTTTCTGGTGTGTAGAAGAAGCTGCACTGCAAAAATAGGAAGAGTAAAGCAAGTTCTTAATCTGCTTTTCTCCCCAGCTTCCTCCCTCCTCTGTATTTCTCAGAGACATTTTGCTGCTATGAGGGACTTTCCTTAATTGCAAGATAGCAGAAGTTGAAAGAGTGAGTGAAGATGGCACTGGACATGCAAGACAGACAGAAGAGCTAATATGAATTAACTTCCAGGACAAGAATGTTCACAATGATCTGATTACTTTTAGTTAGGAAGGAGATGAAGAGTGATAGATGAAACTTTGAAATTTTCTCTTCAGCAGCTGTTATTCCACAGAATGACTTGAACTTTACTAGGATCAGCTTTCTCATATTAAGCAAGTTCATTAATAACATGTATGCTCTGTGTATTGGCAAAGAAAACACAATTTTTCTTTACTTTTTTATCACAGCATCATACATTAGCTGAATGAATGGGGGTAAGTGACAAAATGAATACTAAGAAACTTAATCTGTATGCAGAATGTTGTATTTTTGTGTATTTGAACTTTTGAATAATTTATCTTACATCTTACAAATTAACACTATGTTCTCTTAGTTTCAAAGGGAATCAAGAAAAAGCACCTTATACAAAGGTATAAACAAATAGTTTAGCATAGAATTTCTTTTAATAACAGCAGTCTTTCCTAAGAAAATGAGTGATTGCTTCTCCAATGATGTTTTTTAAGGGACAAAATTCCTTTGGCAAGAACCAAATCATTACTCTTGTTACTCTGTAATATCTTAATGAGTACTGTTTGGTAACAATTTTAAACAAAAAATAGAGATAGATTCCTTTATTTTTTCGGCTCAGACATACAAAGAAGAGAAGCTGAAATTACACATTTCTTTAGTAAGTAATTACTAAAATAAATATTCTTAGTGATCTGTTACACATCTTAATTACTTAGTGAAGAAAGGCTTTCTAAAGTCCCAAATGCATTCATTGTCTGAATGGAAATATATGGAAACCCTTGCTAGTGTGAATCTGTATTTTATTTTATGACTTTGGTTTCTTCAGCTTTGGACAAAAAGTAAAATGAAGTATGAAAACGTAAACAGCTAAGAAATGTAGAAGTAAAATCACAGCTTTTTTTCCCTCCCCTGTGTTTGCCATTGAAAGGAAGGCAAATGCAACTTTTTCTCATCCTGTAAGAGAATATTACCACATGTTCAGTATTTATAACGTAGGTTTTCTAAATAGTATGATATTCAAGACCAGCAAATTAATCTCTGCCTTCAGTGGTAAAAAATTCATTCTTTGGAAGAAATGAAAAGGACTTTTAGTCACTTTCAGGAACTAGATAAAAATGGAGTTAATGTGTTGCTGGGATGTCCATGATAGGATGTGCAATGAATCTGAAGAAAAAAAATCACTGACAGAGGGTAGAGATGAAAATACTAAGTTTTAGAATCCCTTTCTTAACTTTTGCTATTCTACAATTTTCAAACAATGATCCAACAATTTAAAATAAGTTAGTGAATTCCAGGCTTTACTTTTGTCTGTGAGAAACAGCTTTTCATAATAAAGTAGAGCATGAATCAAATAAGAGAAAGGACTAGTAGGTAATTAATAATTTTAAAACAGTCTCAAGAGGTAGTCCTGATGAGCAAAGGAGTCCAGGAAGGCTAGACACTCTTTAAAAAGGAAATCTTCAAGGTACAGGAGCAGTCTGCCTTCTATGACCAAAGATGTGTCATCAGGGAAGAAGATTGGCCTGGCTGAACACAGAACTTTGTCCCAAACTTAGATTAAAAAAACAGGATGCACAATCTTTGCAAGAAGGGACTGACAACTTGCAAGGAATATAAGGGTGTAATGAGATTACACAAGGAGAAAATTAGAAAGGTCAAAGCCCAACGGGAACTTAATCTGGCTACTGCTGTCAACAACAACAAAAACACAGAAACTTGTCTGCAATAAAAGGAAAGCTAAGGAAAATCCACATCCTTGGCTGAGTGGGGGGGAAAAACATAGTGACTGACAAAGGATGTGGAAAATGCAGATGGCTTCTTTGCCTCAATCTTTGATAGCAAGAGCACTTTTCTCCAGGTACTCAGACCTGTGGTAGAAACAGGGAACAGAATAAAGCCCCCGTGAAACAGGAGGAAAGGGTTAGAGACCTGCTACATGACTTAGACACTCACAGGTCTATGGGGCTAGATGGGATCTGCCCAAGAACAGTGAAGGAGTTGGTGGGAGCACCCACTGAGCAAATTTACAACTTTTTCAATTCTATGGTTCTATGAACTTAATGAATGAGAGCCAATAGATTCTAGGATCATACTAAATACAGTGTATGCTCACAATCAAAAGATCTCTGTTACTTGCTCTGCTGTACGGTTTGATTGTTTGTTGTTTTTTTCAGAAGAATACAATTTTCATATTAATTCTCAATAAAGGAGAAAAGGCTAGAGAATTTTATTTCTCTATTGAAAGGCAGGTTGCATTTTATGTCAGAGTTCCTTAATCTTTCTTAAAACATTAGAGCATTCATTAATGCTCTTATAAATATATCTTATTCCTAGAAGCAAAATAATTTATATTAGTATAGAATTTATTGATTCATTGTTCATAGAAACTTATAACCTTTTTTTTCCCTTAACATTTTCCAAACTGAAAAGAATATTCATAAATGTGTAGCTACAGAGAAATTCTATGAAGAGACTTACTTCTATATTCATGGAATAAGCAGTTTTGTTTAAGAAAGGGAAGCATTCAAGAAGACAACAGAGGACTAGACTGAGAACCTCAAAATCCCTTTGTCCAAAATACTCCAATTCACAGAGGCATATCTATTAGCAGATTCAAAAAGAAATAATCTGCTGTATAGACACTAATTGTGCTGGTGAGCATATAACAGCCCTATTCACCAAGAAGGAATTAACTATTCTGTGAACAGAGAAAGCAATCTAAGTAAATGGGCCATTTGGACACCACTAGTAATAATATTGTATACTTCTCCTGAGAAAGTTAAGTTTCACTTTCAGGGACAATTTCTTTGTTCCCTTGCCATATACCTTGTATTACGATGATCATATTAGGTTTGTCACTGGAACTTTAATATCTTTCACAGAGCATTGTGTTAGCCAATCAAAAATTCTTTCTGTAAATTGGTTTTATGAAAGAGCATATTAAAAGGTCAATGCCTCCTACAATATGTTGAAAATTATTTTTGCTTTTGCATTTAAGATGCTTAAAAAATTGCAAAAGCGTTAATTCTGAGCATATATGATACTATAAAGTTATTGAAGATGAGGAATTCAGTTGACGTTTATCCCCATAACTGAACCAAAAAAAGGAATTACTAATGAGTCTCATTAACTTTTGCTGGTGAACACAGAAAACTGTCTCTTTCCCCTACTGTTAAGCAGAGTAGAAATTCATTAAGATATTGTGCTAACATGTCAGTAAAAGGGAACAAATGCAAATGTATGGAAGTTATTTTGTTTATCACTATCCTCAAAATAAAATGAGCAGAAGAAAACAGAGGCAAGATGATTTAAAGTAACTAGAAGATGAAACATGAAAACCAGACATTATGCATGTGTTCTGTTTTTCTCAGACTTATGTCTGGCTTCCATGCAGTAATAAACAAATTTCTGAAATGGTTTAAATTTTGAAGAGGAAAGATTGAACTCAGAAACACTGTAATGACTCATCTGTTGTAGAAGAAATTAACATTTACAGGCTTGTGTAAGAACTGTAGAATTGAGAGCAAAGTTTAATGGAGGTGATAAATTTTAAGATCCTCAAATGCTGAGTAGCTACTTTATCAAATAACATACAATAATGGAACATGAATACAACTTTTCTACATGGCTAGTAATAAACTTTATATTTGTTTGCCTGTTTACAGATGAAAAACTTCAGAAATATTCGAGTAGAAAATTCATTCATTTTTGACAGGATTATCGTAACAAGCACACACCTCAACAGACCAAAATTTGCAATGAGGATTATTGCCAATTTGTGTCAAATTAAACACAGTTCTAAAGAACTCACTACCTACCATAGGAATACAGTTAACATGTAAAAACATTTTATCCTTTTAACATTTGTATACCTCCACTGTATCCTATTAGACCGATCTTTGATAGCTTTGAGGATGGAAAACTTAGGAGACTGGATCAGACCAAAAGATCATCAAAGGTAAAGTAATCTGCAAAGCCAGTAGGTTACCAGTAATGGCAAGGAGAATTATCTGGGATATATGGAAGAAAATTTTACAAACTCAGAACACTCTGAAAGTCCTCTTTTTCCTTCCACGGATTTCTGATTTCCAGAAGGCATTTTTTTAGGGACTTTCTGATTCTCCCCGTGAATGAGGTTATGATAAACATTCTGACATTGTGTTCACTGAAACTGATGACAGGAAAAAAAAAAAAACAACCTAAATTACAAATGGAAACAAGTTAAGTGATTAGTGTTAGGATAGAGGAATTGGATGAGATCTCACATATTTTTATAGAGCCCAAACACTGCCAGGGAAAAAGCCTTATTGTCAAGATGTAACCTTGTTTATTTAACCCTGGGGAACTGCTGTCACTTTCTCAGACTTTTTTAGTAACGTGAGTTCCATATGTTCCAAAGTGATTTCTGTCAAGATGCAGTGTTTATGAAGCTTGAACAGAAGGGATATTTCAAAAGCTGATATATGGTAAAAAGAAGTAGATTTTTGTGCCACATTGCTATAATCAAGCCTATTTGGAATTACAACAACATTAGTAACTTTGTTTTAACAGTTAGCATCATAGTTATGACAAATATCTAAAAGAAAGGGAAGTAAATGGGAAGGATGAGTTTGTAGCTGTGAGCTGTACAGCTTTATCTACCTTTACACAGATTTCATAAACATTTGAGAAAACAAAATCTGTATAAAGACCTATATTCTTTCCTTTAACATGGCAAATATGCCACATCCCAAAGCTTGTTTCTTAGTTAAGAGAGGAAGCAGTGAAACCTGTTTAAAATGGTGGAGACACCAGAGAAATGGAGAGCTATTGAAATTGTCAAGGCTATAGGTGAGTGACAAAGGAACAGCAAACACCCCACCTATAGAAAATTAAGTACTTCAGTCAAAGGGAAAAAAAAGAGGCAGACAGATGAGTAGATAGGTATAAGCAAAAGGAAAATCTAAAGTGGTGCAAGAACATCAGTATTCAAGCCATTGAAATGGAAAACATGTACAAAACTTCTAGCACGCTCAGTGAAATAGCAGCTGTAGACAACACAATCTTTTTCCTCCATTAAGGAAAGAAAGTAGCACAACCTAACTCACACACCAGCTGTAGGAACATGTAATCACAATCAGAGTCTCATTTCATTCATCAGTGGTCATTAACAGTGTTACTTCCGTCTTGTTAGTTCATCAGAAGCATCCAATTTTATTTTGCCAAGGACTGCAAAGACCAAGGAGAAATGTCTATGGGCTAGAGGCAATTTAAAAAAAAAAATTATTTCCTCTGAATAATAGATTATATTCTACTTGGTTTCACTAGGGTGGTTTTTGAGGCACATGCTTACAAGAGGAATATGCAATATAGTATGACTAGAGTAATTACAAAAAGAGCTTATAAATGAATTTATGATTTCATGTGGTCTTTTCTTATAGTACTCACCTAGAAATATTCTACAAAATTAGTCTGATATCATCCAAGGAAACCTGCATTTTTGGTTCTTCTCTAAAATGTTTTAGTTAAATTCTTATACAACTTGAGGAAAAGGGGAAGGGCCTACTCAGTGGCAGAGGATGAATTTTATTGGAATCTGTATTACCTTTTGTGAAGATTTTGTAACCTTCAGGGCTGTTTGGATTATTAAAACAGCTTAAACCCTTTAAAAAATGTGTTATGTTGGTTATTATGCTCCCAAGCTGATCCTATCATGTCACGCATTAACTCATTCCTTCAAATTCATTGATCAAAATATAAGTCTAAAGGGCTGATGATTTTTACAGCCTATAAAGTATATTAAGCATATAAAATGCATTAATATTAAAAATTGATTCCACCCCTTTCCTGAGGTTTGGATCTACCTATGACCATTTACCCTCATTTACCTTACTTGAACTCTGCAGTGGGATAGAATAATTACAAAACCATTTTTTCAAAATTTTATAGCCCAAGGATCTCCTCTGAGTTTTTAGAGTGGGCCATCCCCAAGATCCTTATTCATGTCTTGATTTTTCTGGCAATTATCCTTATTTCTTTCCTCACTTTTCCCAGTGTTTAATTTGTGAGGAGATCTGGCCTCTTACTGCTGACCTAATTTTTGTAACAATTCTGCAAGTTACCTGCTGAAAATGGAAGACAGCAACATGGACTCATGCATTTGCGTACACAAGGCCACTTAAAATTCTCAGAAGGAAAGTACATCCAAGAGTAATACTTAAAAAAACCCAACAAACCAGCCCAACCACAAAAACATTTAGTCCCTACAAGGTACTCAGCTAAAATTTTCTTCTAAATGAGTTCTATTTTCAGTTATGAATCTGATAAATGAACTTTACAGAACCATATATCAGGCTAGTCTTGAGTGTTCAAACTTGAAAAACATAACCCTTTCATTAAAATTGATAAAAATAGATACTGAAGAAAGTATGAGTCAGTCAAACCAATACTAAAATATTCAACATAGTCTAAAAAAAGTATTTTAATTCAGAAAGGAATGAAGGTTGACAATCTGTGATCCGCCTATGCTTATTCTCCAAATTTTCTTCAGGTAAAATTAACTGAAACAGGCATGTGCTTGTACACACTTCATTTTGAAAAGTTCAGGCAAGTGATGAGGAATGGGATTATCTAATTATTATAACCAGGAGTAACAGTAAATATTTCTATTAAACTGAATAATATTTTACTGGTAATGGTCTTGGACTAATAAGTAATGGCAGTATACAACATACCATCATAGATCACTTTAGTGTGGTTGGAAAATTTCCAGAGTGAACAATCTGAAGAAGAGGTAAAAATAGGAGGTAAAAAAATCCAAGTCTATTCATTAGGAAAATTTATTCCTGCACCCTGGAAGCTTGTTTATTGAGCATATCCTAAACATATTAAACATAAGTTATCATTAAGTGTCTAAACATGTGGGAGGTAGGAGCAGAGAGAAGTGGAAAAAAAAAAAAAAAAAAAAAAGGGAGGCAAAATAGACATAAAAGCTAGAATTTATACTTCAATTTTGTTTGTCTGATGGCTAATCAACTTATGCAGCACTCCATCCAATGCTCTCAAATAACAAAGGGTGTCCTTGCCAGTGGCAGACAAACAGGGTTACAGGTATGAGCTACAGCTAAGGTTTTATACTGCTCAGAAACAAGGCAGTAGAACTTCAGATCAGTAGGGTTTTAACATTGCCTGATACAAATTGAGAATGTCTCCAGTTTAAATGGATTCGTGCATTGCCTGTACACGAACCACAAGTTTGCATTCAAAACACATTGTCCCTACAAAGATGCTTCTCTCATCATCCACATTTCTGGCTTCAAACAGTAAAGTTGAACACTGAAAAAGAGTTCTCAAGAAGTTATGGGGATACAATTCATCCTATATGGAAAAATTAAGTCAAATGTAAAAATAAAGATAAAGGCAGGAGGGCATATTTTATTGTTTGTCAGGAGGAAGGATTCCTGAGTTCTACTAGACCTGCCTTAGAAAGAGCACTATTAGACTTGCTGTTACATAATGTGTGCAGATCTAGTCCTAAGTGTTCAAACTGGTGTTTCTGACTCATTTGAGGCAGCCTTCTATCATCTTTTCATTAGAGATGTAATTTTTCATGGATGCCTCTTGACATCCTACACATTCTACTCAATCTATTAGAAAATATGGCCCTGAATTTCCGTTTCCACTTAGATTTAGTCTTAGGCAATCAACAGTAGTGGATACTTCTGCTTTCTGTCTTGGTTTAAGACTTTTAATTGGAATTATCTTTAATGATTCTTGGCATGCAGTAGACATTATTAAAGTGCATCCTTCTAAGACCGACAAATCCCAGTTCTCCATTTTCCTGTTTTCTGTTATCTTCTCCCCACACTTCCACTTGTTAAATTGTCTCCTGACACAGCTGGTGCAAAGAAGAAGAATTAATTTTTCAAATTTGGCACTGATATGAAGAGGTTGGAAGTGCAGACATATAATTTTTGAAACAGTAGTGAAATTCCAGCTCATTGCCAACACTAATAAAGGGTTATAATTTACAGACATGCAGAATGAACTTGAAAAGACATAAATGACACTGAATACTTCATAACTGAATGGACAAATCGTGATAACCAAGTGACAATAGAAAACCTTTGTATGCTTTATGAGAAAACTAAACTACGTGACAAATGACATAGAACTTGGGTTGTAAAACTTCCAAGAGATCTTGGAAATCAATTATTCAAATTCTGTTCTCGAACAATGGGCTCACCTTATATGGCTTTATGTGCCTCTCACTATTCCCATTTGCTCAGCAATCTCATTATAGCTTAAAGATTTTTTTCCTTACTGGAGAAGCATTGGGGTGTAGCTAGTCCATGGACTAACAGTAGGGCATGACACTGCAGCAAGCTGTATTTTTTGGGATGGGCAAATCACCCTTTACATTCTGGGGACAGGCAATTGGTTTCATATGAAGGATTTCAGCAGGAACATTACTTTCATTGAGCTCCCATGCAAACTCACCAAGAAGCTAAAATGTACCGTGGGAATGATCATTTAACACAGTAAAACTTCAAATGAATGCTTTAAAGCTTTTTCTGAGCCTTCACTGCTTGAGGGAAACTCACTCTAAAACACAAACAAAAATCTCCCCATATTGCACCTAGGTTTTATTTTGGTGCAAGAAATCACTCTGTGAGAGCTAGGAGCAGTTCTTATCCTCCAAGCTTGGAATCTTACTCATTTTTCTCCATTTATTTCTTATATTCAGTTTTTAGCCTCTTGCTTATATTGCTTTTGTTTTTCACCTAAATTGCCTCAGTTACTACACATCAAATGACACAGAGAACCCTACTATAAAAAAGAAAAATTAAAAAGAAGTAAAATTTGAGAAAAAAATCAAATTATCCTAACACAAAGAAATGTTGATAAAAGAATACTTCCAAAATCTGGAATAGTGACAATATGTGTCTGGAATATCTTATCATAAAAGAATGCAAATCAAAATGAATTTTCCTTTTATTTTTCTCTTTTGACAGCAGATGTTGTGAACATTAAAAGATGACAGTGAATGTATGGGGAGACATATTAAATGAGTCTCTGGAATGTCTGACACTTCTGAGTTGTAGGAATTAACTCATGAAGAAATATTCAAGTTTACTGACTTTGAGGCTATCACAGAGTTAGCTTTGTAAACTTCATAAAATGGAGATGCTGAGTCAGAATATGATTAATAATTTTATCTAGGAGTTGAATTATTCAACAATTAAGATACATTTTTCAAAAGGTGAGATTAATTTTTTTAAAAGCTTGGAATGCTGATTAGAAATAGGGTGAAAATTCCAATGAGCATGCATCTGATTTGTTTGCTTGTCTGTTTTGATACAATGGTATTTTATTTGAAATCAAATATACACTGAAAGAAAATAATGGCGACCTTAATGGTTTGTTTCACCAACCAGAACTTGTTAGCCTAGCTTTGCCAAGTTTTCACTTGGTTTATTGGCTTGAGAAGCTAATGAACATTCATATAATGTTCACATAAATGTGAACTACAAAGACAGAATTATTTCATCTTTAACAGATGTCAGTGTCTCAGCACTAAATCCTGTTTATTACAGCATATAATAACAATGTCTTGCAGTCTGGCTTATAATCTACACTAGTGTCTTCAGCTGTCTGCTGAATATTTGGCCTTGTCTTTGCCTCTTCTGGATTTAGTTGAAGATCAACTCTACTTTCGTGGGAGAAGTGGTAAAGAGGGCATAATGTCTCACACAGATTGTCCTATTTCTGTGCAGGGCAGTCCTGCTGTCTTGTGTTTTGCAAAAGTCTTAGTGATGTATGAGCATGAACCTTGAAGGTCTTTCTGAAGAAGCACATAGTGAGAGCTGTAATGAAGGGGTTAGCCTACATGTGTAGAGCTATACAAGTAGGAGATTGAAGGATGATGTTGCATACCTGCTCTGGAAATGCCTTTCTTTCTCCCTGGTGCAATGACCTGAAAAGATTTGCAGGAATGTAATTTCTCCATCTGACATCTTTGAGTGCTTCCTTCTGTGTAAGCAGAGGAGAAAGATGCCTGCCCTTGAGGAGCTGAATGGTGATGAAAAGCAGGCATCCAGTCGAGACATGGTGTGTCACCTAATTTTGGGCTACTACTTTTAGTCATACAAATTGCACCAAAATGAAAAAGGAAATAAAATCTGGGAGTCTTATGAGTTTTCTCTGTCACTGCTCTGCATACTAAGCAAAGCACAAGCTACAGCAGATGGTGGGTATTTTAATGCCTTCACATGTCTGCGTATCCAGGGGAAAGAACTCCTCATCACTGATAGTTTCTGAGTAAGTTTAATAATTTCTATTAAAATTCTCACAACACAGCTAAAATCCAGGTTTTGTTAGTTTTTCTTTCTCTTAGTGCTTGTGGGCTTGTTTGTTGGGTTTTTAATTTTTTCTTTTTCTTAAAAATCTAACACATGTTTAAGGAAAAAAATGTTCCTTGTCAAGAAAATTTACAGCTTTTATATTTTTCCCTGAAAGCATCTATTTTTGTTAAACTGTCAAAATATGCCAATCTCTTGACAGCCAAAAATTATGTGGGTGTCCAATATAAGAACAACTATTTTGTTTTTAATTGTGGCAGCATCTGGAGGAGTGTCCAATCTTATACACCGCTCATGCCTACCTAATTTAAAGAGCTGCCAGCTGGTTCAAGCTATGCTCATGGGCTTTATTTTCTTTACTGCTGGAGAATTCCACTGGAGCAAGTCATGTCTGAACAGTGCTTAGTGTTGCTCACTGGGGTATGGTGACAGCTTCATGGTGTTACAATACAATGTACTTCACTGAAAGCTACGATTAATAACACTTGGCTGATTTTTTTTTTTTTTTCTTGCCTAGTCAGATCAATTTTTTAGAAAATCAAGAGAAGAATTAGTATTGTTGCTTTACCACATGTATAATTAATCCTGAACTGTTACATTATAAATACTAAATATTTGCAATTTATGTTGTCTATAGTTGCAGTCTTTTGTCGAATGACTCTCTGGCCATGGTAAGACTAAACTACAGTTATTGGAAAATCAGCCAAGCTCTTAAAAGTGTACCTACCAGACAAAGTCTACTACAGAAAACTTTCAGACTAAATGATGACTGTATTTTACACTTGCAAACTACTGAAGAGTGTCCAAAGGAGGGCCATGAGGATGGTGAAGGATTTGGTGGGGAAGCTGTATAAAGAGCAGCTGAGGTCACTGGGTCTGCTCAGCCTGGAGGAGAGGAGACTGAGGGGAGACCTCACTGCAGCTACAAGTGGGAAGAGGAGGGGCAGGCACTGATCTCTCTCTGGTGAGCAGTGACAGGACCCAAGGGAATGGCCTGGAGCTGTGTCAGGGCAGGTTCAGGTTGGTTATTAGAAAAAGGTCTTCACCCAGAGGGCACTGGAACAGGCTGCCCAGGGAAGGAAGTGGTCACAGCACCAGCCTGGAAGAGTTCAAGAAGTGTTTGTGACTCTTGAGGTGTCCTCTGCAGGGCCAGGTACTGAACTTGATGATCGCTGTGAGTGCCTTCCAATGCAGCATATTCTCTGATTCTGTAAAATATTTTCAAATGTATCCAGTGATCTAATGCACAGATGATGATTTTGTAAACCCTGGATACACTAGACAACAATAAAAAGAATCCCAAAACAAGACCTGTGGTAGTGCCCCTTAAATGCCATACACACTCAACTTTAAACCTATACATATTAAACATTTCTGATTAAAAAATGAAAAATCCTCAACTTGCGTTCTGCCTTTCCCTAAAATAAAACACTAAAAATACATTACAGTGGGCGCACTTCTGTATGTGATAATACATGCAATATGTATTTTTGTGATGGTACTGTAAATAGTCAATATATACAGATTTTTCCTCCACATTAGAATAATGAGTGCATGAGCAGTATCTCTTATTATGCTTGAATGATCAGAATATCACACTGTAAAGAACATAATTTATGCACATATTTAGTTGTTTATTAAAACACAAGCCATATACGTGCTTTAACAACCAGTACTGTGTAACCTATTTCTTTATATTTCTTTGCTTGCCAATTATGCTTGAAGGGATGAGACTCACATTTTATCTGAAGTCTCATTAAATATGTTCTGGATGAAGCACCAGTAATAAATATGAAAAGAAGGGATGTGCTGCTCCCCTCCATCTTATTGCCTAGCATATATCACCATAATATTAAAACATTTAGCATGCAATACAGAAAATAAGTGATGTACAAAGAGTGTTGCAGTAAGAAGTAGGAAACCCAACCCCAGTGAAACAGCAGACAACATCCAAAGTAGCTTATCTTGGAGAAAACTCTGCAAATAGAGAAACAGCAAATATTATGGTAGTACTGGATAGTGACTCTGCAGGTGAACCTTTGTGGAAAGTTTCTTGCAATGATCTATCACAAATGGGGATTGCTTTTTAGACTTGATTTTGTACCAAAGTTTGGAGGCCATACCTAGTGTTTGGAGAATGTCTTTCCCTGTCTTTTGGGCTAAGTCCACTGCTCTGCTTCTCTCTTTTTATGTCGCAGAGGATATTGGACAGGTCGTGCCTCTAATGCTGCGCACTTGACTGATAGACCTGGCTCTTCCTTGCAGCTACTCACAGTGCCCACTGGTATGCTGGAAACAAATTTACTTTTATTTCAACTTACTGCTGCTCATAGCTTTAATGCAAGAGTGAGATTTTCAGGGATTAATATAAGACTCACCATAACTTTGAGCTGTGAGCTATTTTTTATCTATCAACAGATTAGCTAGTTCAAGTCAAATCAAGAGGGGCTGGACTGATTTTTTTTGTCTGTTCAAACTGAAAGGTTAAGAAGAGTACAGTATGGGTTTGCATTTCAAAAGTTTGCTTTTAAAAAGTATTAATGAGAAATTAAGTTTCTTTAGGACAACACTGTAATTTTGAAAAATGTCAAAAGAAAGGGAAATAAAAGCTTTATATTTTTACTTAATACACTATAATAGATTGTGATTTTTAAATTTTTTTAAAATCTATCTGGGTATCTATCCCAGAATTCTGATTTCTTTTTGAGAGACTGATTAATGACCAAAGTTGAGTTCAGTTTTTATAGTACTGCACACTGCCCATGACAGTATATTCAGGAGACAGACCACAGAGACATGAAAGGAACTCTGTTGCTGGTGCATTTTATGATAAAACATAACTTTCTGTTGGAAAATACACTGGTACAATCCATTCATATCACACTAAAAGACCAGCTATCAAACAGAAATGCTATTTTTTCAACACAAAACAAAATTCCTGCGTTTCATTTAGGAAAGATTTTGTCAGGTTTTTTATTTTTATAGTCACATGAATTTTCCTCGGCTATCCTTCACCTGCTTATAAATTCTCAATCCTCCAGGTGACACAAAAATAACACAAAAGGACTTTTCTCCAGAAGACAAAAATAATAGATAATAAAAAATGAAGCTGCAGAATGAAAGAAGCAACATAAGGCCTACACTGCCAACAAGCCATATAAGGCCCAAAAAGCTTTTAAAAGATCACAGGCTTGAGCTGCCTCCTGCTTTGTGTTTGCAAAGTATTCATTCCTTTTGAAGGTGCTCACCTATAGAAGTCAGTTGTTGCAGATAATGTAGGTAAAACAAGGATTCAATAAATTTCAGCCTTGCCCAAGTGGAGTAGCTAGTTTGACAGATAAAAAGTATGTGAATAACCAAATGAGTAGCAGTAGATACTCTCTTCTGTATTTAACCAAAAGGCTGAGATCCAAAATTTATTCCTAAATGAAATTAAACAATTTCAATTTATCAATTACTTTCAAACATTTGTCATTTAAATGCTTGAATATTTTGTATGACAAATTATCCATGTCTGTTGGAAGGAATTCTGAAAACCAGGTTATACCTCTTCAGGTTCATTAACTCTGAATCTAATACTAATATAAATCATTTCCAAACCAATTTTCAGGAATAGAATTAAATATTAAAAAAAAAAAAAAATCAATCCTTACTCAGCCAAAAATCACATCCAGAGCTACCACAAACTGCTATTGTTAGCAAAGCCCATCTATCTTCCACAATCTCAAATCACTTTTAATTAATCCAGATACTGCAAGATAAATCCCATTACAGCTGACACTTCCTATTTTATCTCATGTCTTGTATGAAGTATTTGTACTAATAATGTTTCTGACATTTCCTGTTTGAATTCATGGCTTTTTCCTTAAGTGGAAAACAGCCTCCTGTTTGTGGTCTAGGTCTTCTCGTTATCATGAACTTCTCACATTATTAAAATCTTTAGTTGATTGTTTGTAATTACTGGGGTCCAGAGGAATGGCTGACAAGATTTTAATGCCAGATCTGATATAATGGAGCTTCCAATGGGACAAAGAGACACACAGGATTCTCCTGAACTAATTTTATCAATGCCTAATTACTGCTAAAAATTGCTTCCATAGGCTCAACCCTATTCAAATGAAATAAGTAATTGAAATGGAAAAATCCATTTGAACATACCTGTCAGTCTGCATTGACTAAAAAGAAATAATATTAGGCATAATATTAGCTGGATACTGCTTACACAGCTAGAGTTAGAAGAGCTGAATTATACCTGCAATGCCTAGATGAATGCTAACAACATTAAATCTTCGAGTGAGGACTGTTCACTAACAATATAAAAAGCCAGAAATGTAAGCCTTACCACCAGTTCTGTTGCAATGACTTTGTCATTGGTGCCAATTAATTTTGTTCTTCCTAATTGCTAAGATAGTAAGCTGTTAGCCATATGAATTGAAAAAATAAACTTATAAGCAAAAATGTTCATTTAAATAAAACATGCCTATATAAGACACTGGACTATCACTATCTATGAGAATAACCTAAAATATGTCTTTACTTTGAAAAGAGTAATACCATCAAGGACCTTGATTAAAAATCGTGATTTGGAGCTCTCTAAGCTTTGAAAAAAAATGGGGTTTCATACAAGAATGAGTTTCATATTACAAATGCAGAAGAAATATTTTCTTCTGCTGTTATTTATATTGTACTGATCATCCACAGGTCACCCATCTGTGATGTAAGCAATACTATTGAGATCAGTGAAAAAGATTCCAATTTTTTTTTTCTGCTTAAAATGTTTCCAGAGTTTCTTATCATCTCACTGAATATTCTCACTGGTCTCTGGGTTTATTACCCTAATATATAGCTTGCTCTCTGAAATCTTACAAGAAAAATAAAACAAAATAGCAAATCTCCACACAAACATGAAATAATAGAAGACATGAAAGTAAATAACTACGACTGATAAAATTCTGCACATCATTCCCACTAATATTTTCCATACTGTGCTATGAAATGAAGTATTTTTCATGCAATTTACCAATCAATAGAAAAAATTCAGACCTCTGTAAAGCAGAGTGAAATTGGATTTTGATGAAGAATGATGCAGAGAACTATGGTAGTTGTTAGTTTTGGGGGAAAAATAAATTAATTACTTTTATTCAGAAAGATAGTAATAAGTCTTCAAGAACCTCAGCTGGCTAAAATTCCAGGCATAAAGTGAGTTTTAGATCATTACTAAAGCAGGGATTGAAGAAGGCCCAGAGAGTGAATTGTCAGCATTATGTGCAGTTCTTTCATCTTCACATTAAAAATTTATTGCATTTACAAGCCATGTGGTTTGAAAGTATCTTTTCAAGGATGATTAATCTTTATTTATGCTAACAGGGATAAGTGTCCAGTGACTCGATGAAAATTAATTAACTTACTAATTTTATTAAGGTGGAATTTGGAGACATGTTAATTGTGAAAAGGAAAAATATGCTGACACTGATGTTGAGATTATAACTGGAACTCATACTGTGGCTGTGGCAGGGGGACAGTGTGGGTGGTGCCTCCCCCTGCACTCCCACAGTTCCACAGCCACAGAGGGGATGCAGATGCAGCAGGAGCCAGAGGAGTCAGCACTGACTGTTTCACACCTTGTCCTTCTCACTTGTGCCTGCAGAGCAGCACCCTTACACAGCTTCCACAAATCTCCCTGGAGCTGCTAGACTTATCCATCACACCACAAAGCATGTGTACTTCCCCATCTCCTGATGGCTGCCTCTGCACATGGCAAATCACTTTTTCTAGAACTCTTACCACACAAGGCTCTTGCCTTGAACTAAAAGATTAAATAAGAATTTTATGAAGTATGTGTGTTCAAGTATTTTGCTGAAAAATATCTTAAATATCATTTCCCTGGGACATGTTCTGATTCTTGACTGCTTGTGATTCTTAACTGATTTATTATTTATACTACACCTTCAGCATGCACTAGTAGCAAATAAGCATTTTGCTCTTATTTGAACACCTGTTTAGCCTCTTACATTACTGCAAACTTGAATGTTGCAATGAAATAAAGGAAAAGAAAAAATGAGAAGTAGATGACATCTTAGGGTTAACCATTCTGCAGCACTGAATGCAGAACAGAGCTCTTGATACACTGCCCTAAGTACCACATCAATACAAATAAAAAAAAATGGGACACTGAACTGCTGCATGGACTAGCATCACTGAGTCACCTCTCCCAGGCAGTCCCTTGAAAAAAAGCTTTCTGTTTTCCCTGGAGATGGAAACCACTTTCTTTCTAGAACAGGAGTCCTCTAACTCCCTGTCAAATAAAGCTGTCCAACCTGTTTCTAAATGAGCTCATCTTCATCCCCCAAAACTCAGGTGGGAGCCCTGGAAATCCTGTAGCAATTTACCATTACTTTGAAGTTTTTCAAAGAAACCCTTTAAAGACTATAGTAGCTATCTTTATCTTCAGCCATATCTTTGGTCAGGGTTTAATAATGGCTGAACAGAAAATGGTGAGCAGACCTGTCCATGTAGCACTAACTACTTGGGAGAACTTGTGTGAACACCACTATGTGATTATCCCTATGTCCCCATCTCATGATTATTTGAACTGGAAAATACATTTTTTAAATTACTACATTCTTCTAAAAAAACTTTTTCTACAAAAAGCAGTGAAACACTGAGCACCTACACATTTTTGGCAAAGCATAGAGTGTTGCCAAGAGAAAATGAGAATAAAAGTAATCACTGTACCCTTCAACATGTGAACAGTCAGGGCTGAAGTACTGCATTGCTTCAGTGATGTCTGCAGCACAGAACTTTTCTTTCCAGGAGGAACAGCTCTGGCAGACAAACTCACTAGCTTTTCCCTGCTCTATGTTACCTTTTGCAGCTGGGAGAGCAAGAGGCCTAATACAAAGATGGATTAATACATGTAGAATCTAAAGAAATATGTAGATTTATAAGCGAGACAAAAATTAAGAGCCTACCTGTTTTCTGCTTGGAAATGAAGAGAACAAACTCAGTGTGGAAACTGGTATATTTCTTCTATATACTTCAGTCTTGGGTATCTTTCTTACCTGTGCTCCAAACACAGAAACCTGAAGTCCACACTGCTGAAGTGCCATCTATCCTGGACAAAAGTAAAGGTTATCATTAAACTCCTACTTCCCCTCAATCTGATCATCTGCACAGTCTGGAAGAGAAATAATATCTGCTGAAGATTCCAGCAATTCTTCCTATATTTCTAGAAGAACATATATATTCTTAAACATATAATATATGTTTAAATACTTACTGACCAGGAGAGTGTGCTGCATCTGGTAGAGACAATGCACTAAGCCCCAGGGATCCCTGTGAGGTATAAAGTTGATTGCATCACTCAACCCTCACTTCTTGGGCAAACTGAGGTATAAGCAGCTGCTCTAGTAACACTTTGGTTATCTTGAGAATCTCAGCTGAGGACAGCACTTCTCACTTAGGTCCACAAAAGAAAGGCTCATTTGGTTAAGCAAGAGTGAAGATGCAGGTGGAGCCTAACCTGCAGAGGGTCCTGAAAGTGTGTTTTGTTTCTTCTGCTGTATGGAAAGGTGTGGTTCTCGGGCTGCTTCTCTGGTCTTCATAAACCATATGGGAGTTGAGTGCAATCTAGGAGAAACCAGAAAAAAAAAGGAAAGCAATATAATTCAGAAAATTATATGACCTGAATTTAGAAGACTTCTTGATTTTGTTTTCTCTTCTGTGCATATATATACTATGCTCAAGCTGCATAAATTGCTTTACTTCTGCAAGAAAAGCCAAAATATATTCACAAAATAAATGTGTGTAATTAATTAAAAGAAAATACACCAGACTATCAACAAATCTCCTGCATAATTAGAATAGTAATGTGCAGGAGTTAATAAAATTTTAATTTGTTTTTGCTAAGTCAATAAGCAATGTACTATATGTTTTCTACTGAAAAACAGAAAGACCCTCTGGAAACTTCAGTGCCAAATATATGTATGTATGCACATGTTACTGAGCAATTTATTGAATAATAAATCTCTGTGGAGGACACACACATTAAAGTCAACTATGTCATGCTGTTGTGAAAAAGCATCATACTGGGATGTATAAACAGCCATACAGACTGCAAGACAAACACAATAATTGCTGTTTCCAGTATGGGTGATGCCTTAGGTGATGTACTGTGTTCATTTTGTGCATCACAATTCAAGAACCAAGTGGACCATTTGGACAGCAAAAACATTGATCAAACATCTGAAACTTAGGACTTTTGGAGGAGGAGAGAACACACTGGGGTTATTAAGCCTGTAAAAAAGAAAATATGGGGGAGACATAGTAAGTGTCTTCAAATATGCTGCCTTCTGCCAAAGATGAATAATCTACTTTCCTGTCCCTGCTGAGCAGGCCAGAAACAGTGGCCTTAAATTGCAGGAAGGAAGATCCAGGCTATAGACTCATGAGGAAAAGAAAAAAACCTGAAACACTGGGAAGTGCCATAATAAAGTTTGTAATGGCTACAAAAGCTTTAGCTAGTGAAAATTTGTATGGTGTAAATTAGATTAATATTTTTCAGAAATGACACAGATATGTATGGTGGTGTCTTGAAGGCAAGGTTTCAACTTAATATTGCTCCTCCACTGTTTTCTTTTCTGTGATTCTGAGACATCTGTGCAGTGCTCCACAGTTAGTTTTCAGTCTGGGATAAGAGGATACTGCCATGCTCTTTTCTCTGATACAAAGCACAGGATATTTAGTTCAGAACAAAGATTCATGGCTCTAGTTTTGAGTCTAATTGAATTGGATTGAGGAGTTCTGAGGAAGTCATCAGGGAGAAACAGGATTCAAGAGTGAAGTGTAAATAGAATCAGCTTTTAGACAGTCTGGTGAGAAAAGTTTGTAAGTACTTTGTAAGTCAGAACCGCATTGACCAAAAATGTTGTGCTCAATTGGTCTTTCAAGCTGATCATGCTGAAAACCTTTGACCACATCTTTGGATCTGAAACTAAACAGAAAGTGAGATCCAGAGTCAGTTTTTTTCTCATGAAATTTATCTTGCCTTGTAAACCTTTAGAAACTATAAAAGACAAGACTAAATTTAACTGTAGGCAATCCTTCAGGAAGAAGATACTTTTTCCTGACCTCTACAACTTCAACATGACAATGCTGCTCCTTTATATGTTGCACTTAGATTTCTTATTCCTTAATAACCAAATGAAAGTGGTTGAGGTGCTGTACAGAAGGTGCTCATTGTTACCCTTTTGTAACTAAATTAGGAAAAATTCTTAACTGCATTCTTATATAGCTAGAGTTATATAAATTGACATGGTACTTTATTCTACCCTCCTTATAAGCTGTCTCGTTTGATTAGTTCTGTAGTCACAATCTGCTGTAAATATCTGGCTGACATATTCCTTCATAAAATAACTCTTCATATGCTTATATGAAAACTCATTAAAAATATCTTTACAAAGATGAGTAGAGTCTAAAGAAACACATGCCCATGACAGTGATGAAAACTGGTTTCTAAATAAGACCATTCCCCTACAAATCACAACAGATAAATACAAATCTTCAAAAGGTCACTTTTGTAATTTTTCAGTGTCATACTGCTGAATACTACAGGAGATGCTGAGTATCAGCATTAAAGTTGGGATTGTTTGAGGACTGTGTTTGAGGACAGAGATCCATGGAGAGGCACAGGAAGAGCATCATGACAGAAGGAGTGAGCACCTTTCTGGGAATGTCTCTGCACAGAGAGATCACGCTTGTGTCCCCCCAAATGTTTCACTCCAATCACTACCCCCAAAGTCCTTCTGAAGAAAACTGTGAGTAAATGGATGCATGCAATACTCTCAGCACAGAGAAAAGTGGTTTGCCCTGGTGCAATTTCTGGGAAATATTTGTTGGAAATGCTAAAACAAGGGCAGAAGTTCATATTTCCCACTCCTGCTTCTGACTTTCAGGCACTAGATTATCACTGCTTACCTATACCTTTCTTTTGCATAAAGATAAAGCAGGTGGAAACTAAAAGGAATGAACATGAGTATTTCTTGTAGTTGTAAAAAATCCTCATTAGTGAACTAAACAGTAAAATTTGGTTGATTTAAATATCCAGATCATAACTTTGGAGGAAGCGTAAAAGTACCTAAGCTAAACTGCAACAGCAAATTTTTCATTTCCAATAATGCCTCTGGCTAAGTAAAACTTGTGATATATGCCTGGATCTATTAGTGACAGGTATATTTGATTACAGAGATTAATCATATAATAAAGATCAATAATTTTTTCTTTTTTTTCTTTTTTTTTTTTTTTTTAAACCAGAGAGGCTTGAATGCTTGTTAAGATTCTGTGGGAAGGGGAGTAATTTATGTCAGTGATTCAATATCAGATTTTGTGAGAAAGGCTAAATGATACATTTTTGAAAACTAGACACAAAGACCAGATTGCTCCAATACAGGAAAATTTTGCTCCTGTTCCATCACTGAATCTGGGAAGCACTATTTTCTATAGAATTACTGAAGAGACTGGCAATTCTCATTCTATCACGTTACAGTAGCAGCATGTCCTTTCCTGTATCTTCAACCTTGAGGTATGTTTATCAGCATCCTTAATATCTTTGGTTTGACAACACAACTCCAGGAAACATAAGATTATGGTATACATCTGTGAGCCATTTAAATGCATTTAAATAGATTTATTTCTTCACTTAGTGACATCATACAAAGAGTTCCAACAACTGTAATAGAAATCTGATAGCATCTTCTAGATGATTGAGACATTTTTGATTCATTGCCTGGCAGAGGACAGTAAAATAGATGTCAAAATGATGATATCCCCTGGACATTTTTCCTCTACCTGTATGCATTAATAATACATTTTAAACATGGTAAAGTAGCTTTGATTTCCATCTTGCAGTAATAGCTGAAATTAGAAAAGGATTACTGTGTACTGTGAGTATGAAGGAGACAGAGAAAAATGCTTTCCATTGATAAGGCAGAATCAGAAGAAATGCAAGAAAGAAAGAAAAACAAACTGTGCAATCTCAAAGCTATTTCTTTTTAATTTTGTGTGTTAAATTTTTTCTAACAGGAAATGAATTAACTGAGCTAAAATTTCCATTCATTTGCTGTACAGAAATAGTGGTGTTATTACTTTGCTCTTATAGTCTGCAAGATTGGATTAAAGTAATAAGAATTAAAGTCACAGAAAAAGTGTGCAAGTAGCAACTTATCTGCTAATAGTCTGTTCAGGATTTAAATAAGGCTGTATAAATAAATGCATACATTCACTAGGTGCTGTTCCTTAGCAGGATTTTTAACTCCTGTAAATCTATTTACCCAACATTGAAAAAATCACAAAAAATTATTTAAAAATATCCAGAACTCTGAAAATTCAAGCTCTGTGTATTGGCTTAGGATCTATCACCACAATTTGGTGCTATTCTCAAGCTGAATACAATACTGAGAATTTTAAACAAGCCCTAGGGGTAGGAAAATATGTACACACAAATGAAAAGTGAGCTTTTTGTTAAAGAATTTTACACTTGTATATGATACAAGAATATATGAATGTAGCATTGTATTATGTCCCTATGCCACACATTATGGAGTCTGTAAGGCCAAAAATTGATTTTACAAGAGCTTAAAATATAGATGTCAGCAATATCTTAGGATTCTTGTAGTGCTAGGAGTTTCCCTTTACCCTTAAACACTGCCATTGCTCCAGATTGATCCCAGAGCTTTCACAATACCATCACAGATACTGCAATTGTTCTTATGGCACTGTGATTGTTGGACATCAATTAATAGTAAGTAGAATCACTGTTAAGTACTATATCTGAATCACTGTAATAAAAATATTGCATTCCAAGAAAACATACATGAAGTAATGAAGAGGGAAAAAACAACCAAACAAAATAAATATAAGTTTTTGTCTTAAAATTTACATGAACTAATGGTTGGAAAGATGTTCTTAGTCTCTCATGAGTGCATGGAAACCTGTGGGGAAATGGAAATGAATGTGATGCATTAATCTAATCAGTATCTCAACATATGTGATATCTGTCCAAGAGAAGCTATTTATAGTACCATACAGGATGCTATGTGGGCTGAGAGTGCATTGGAAATAACACTAATGGCCTTCTCATGTCTGGGCCCTCCCTATGCTCTTAAAAGCTACATGTGACCTTAAATCCAGAAAGAAAACAAGAATCCAATCAAATTAAAATATATAAAGTAACTAAAATGTCAATGTTAATGTTAGGCTTTCTTTTTACATTATTCAGAAGAGATAGAGAAAACCAGTACCTAAGATAAAGACTATGAAAAAGGGATAAAGAAAATGTAAGCACATTTGGAGGAAGCCACAATCAGGCACAGTTTAGGATCCTTTTCAAGAAAAAGTCCTACAAAAATGTATGAATTTGATTACCTATTTCCCATAAACTCTTAAGCAGTCATTTATTTTACAGCAGAACCCTAACCAAATGCAATATGGGTTTTCATTGCTACTAGCTCAGCAAAACATCACATAATACTGTCTTTACAATCCCTTTTCACTCAGCTTGGATTGAAAGCAGTGTATTTGGATCAAAATGTTCATCTCTGTACACCTTTCCCAAAATTATGAACACATAAATTCTGTAGTGCAAAAAATGAAAGCAACAATCCTATTAATATCAGAAGAATTTCATTTTAAAATATTAAATATTTCAGTTTTTTCTCTGTGCTCCCTCAGAGGAAAATGTTTAAATGAGAAAATCCTCTGTGGCTTTCAAAATTAACTGACTCTCCTGTTGGCAGTCAAAGCTCAGAAGCCAGCTATTCTTTTCCATTAAAATAATCCCTCTATGTCCTGGAATGAGAATGGCTGTATTCGTGGGGGCGAGCATCAAAAACCAACAGTGGCTTCCTTCCCCCTGCTAATTGATTTTAGTTAATCTTCTGAGAACTGTTCTACTTTCTAAGTTTCATAACAATTAGATTCTGCATTACCTACTAGTGTACACTAGTGACAACAAAAGAAAATAAAGTCTTTATGATCCTTGCATTAAAACTGAAAATCCATTTGGGATGCCTTCCTAGAAGGGTATGGTGCTGACAAACAAGAATTAACCGGTTTTAATACAGTCCTAACAGGGTCCTGTGACACAAAGAAGCACATTATAGAGTTTAAAGTTTTACTAATCAAAGAAATATAGTAAAACTAAACAGGAAACATAATAGCTGACAACTAGTTCAAGGAAAGAAAAAGTAGGAAAAGTACCTTGTATTTATGAACCAAGGAAAACAGCAGCATAGATAAAAGTAAATAAAAATCCTAGCAAGTGTCTGTGGAAACACCATACACTATACACAGGATGCAATTACACTACTGACAATCATTCCAAATCACTCCAAAAGAACTCTGATAAACCTCTAGAGTTTGAAGATTTTACATGACATTCACCAGAGGATAAATGAAAAATGATCCATTTATAACTTTTGTACAGCACACAGTATTTTCAACTTTCTGAAGTCCATCTATTTACAGCTTTAGCTTTATACTGAGAATGAGGATAGCAGAAACAGGGCTGGCAACATGAAGGCTTTGCAGGAATCGACCTCGCTGACCTGAGTCCTGGTCATATTTATATCTTCTTGAAGAATGGAGCAAGCAATTTCCCTCTCATAGGTCATGAAGTGTAACACACAGAATTTTTCAGAGGCAGAATTTTGTTAATAGTAATGGGAGAGATGAGAAAACATCAAAGATGATCTGAGATAGTACTAAAAGTTGCCTTTTATTTTCTGTTAGATTGTACATAAAGATTTGATTTTCTTGTTAAAGGCTCAGCTGAAGTTTGTCAGAGTGCTTTTAAACTATAAAAAAATGTGTACATACATTGAAGAGAACCTTTAGTTTATATGACAGATAAAGGAACACTCTTTCTGTTCCATAAATTCTTTTTATGTCATATAATTCCATATTATTGTTAATATCTTGCCATCTGAAATACCTTGACTTAAGGATAGCTTTTATTTTCATTCATCTTAATCAAAGGAGACAGTATTTAATTTAAGTTATGCATTACAAAAAAAACTTGGTTACATTGCCAAATCATAGATAAAATAATGGACAGAAAACACATTAAATGCTACGTTGAGAAGCATGCAGCCATGTTACCCTCAGTAGAGTCATTAATCTCAGATATATGTTACTGTCCTCTTCCTAAATCTATTGATTCTCAGTCCCTTTGGAGTTAAAGAGCTTGGTTTGGCTGCATACTTGACTTGTATGTTTTCCTTTACTTTGAATTTTTCATGACAGGTAGGAGGTGTGAGGTGATCCTTCTCCCAGCTTTTTCTCAATACAAGCTTAAAACTTAGACTGTTCTATCAGTGCCAATGAAGAAAGAAAGGAAAAACAGGAAAACCATTAAGAAAGTCTACACACTAAGGTCCTGGCTGTTCAAACTGGGTTTATATCTTTCTACACAGAAGTAATGGTGGTGTAAATCTGGGTATTTGAAATCTATGCAACAAAACACACCTGAGTTTTCTGGATAAGAAACAGTGATGAATTCTATGCCTGACTTAAGCCACCTATGATACAACAATACTGTCCCTTATGAACAGACTTTTAACCTCAAACAGGAACTTTTGATTGAACTACTCACTCTAACAGTCTATTTGGCATTTTCTTTTCTGGCTTTTAGTATTTATAAGAGAAACACTGGTCAAAAAGAAGATAGGATCACTTTGCTGAATATGGTTTTACTGGTAAATTGAGGCATTTTCTGTTGCTCTGGTGTTTAACCAGAGAGCAATCACAGCCAATTGAAGTCTGTTTTTTCCCTGCCAACTCAAACAGACTTCACAGTTTGGAAAGCAGGGGCAGCAGCCTTGCCCTTTGCCAGCACTAGAGATATGAAATTATCCTGAGCAGAGACTGGAGTGAGAAGAAACATCAGGCATACTGCAAACCCATGGACCACAATCACAGAGAAAAAAATACCATAAAAGGTTCAACTTAGTGAGAAAATCACAAAGATCCTGAATATTCTACACAGCATAGATTAGCACCATTTCTGTTTTGGTTCATTTCACCCCTGCATCCAGCAGTGTTATGCAGCTTCCAACAGGCTTTTAAGCAGCAGTAGCATTGTGGCTCTGAGCTCTTCTGGCTCTGAAATAGAATGCAAATGTTCAAAACCTGCTGGCAATGGACATAACACACCCCCTCCCGTGTCAGCAGTGAGAGCCTCAGACATTTTGTGCTCTAGACACTTCCAGATGGTAAATCTTCAGATGCTCCTGATTTCTAAGATAAACTGAATCAGTTTGCATCTACGGGAACTGGGACTTGGAGGACTGCGAAACTGCAGAGTGCAATTACCTGATCAACCAGAGGTCAAGTTATGACATACACAGGTTTTAGCCCATCAGTCCACTGCAGAATGACCAGTAACTCTTGCAAAATACACACTTTGAGCTGGCTTCCTGCCAGCAGGTCTGAGCTGAGCTACCTATTATTGATGAGACAGCAAGGTCCTTCAAGTACTGCTTGTGCAAATATGCCCTTGCATACAGTGGCAAGGAGCTGACCTCTTTAGATCATCAGGGTCTCAGGCATCTGGGTGGAGGGTGCCTGCTGTCACCTCTGCTCCATGAAGGACAGTCCTGCAGGCAGATATATCTATGTCCTTTGCTTTGCTTATAGGAAAGTAATAGTTGGTCACATAGGGAAACCCTTATTTCTCATGCATTATACCATCACTTAAGGTCTAACACTCGATTTTATTTTTGTCTTCTACTAGCTAGAGCTATATTGATGCATTTAACCCTCTCATAGAAAAATAAACCTCTGCACCAATTTCCTTTTGTTGTAGTTTTTCTGTAAACTATCAATCAACCTTTTATTTGTATGAAAGGAAAGGAAGGAAACAAGAAAGTTATTAGGATATATTTGAAGTGTTAAAGTATGTTTGCCATTCCAAATATTTCTCAAACATTACTGTGAAAGTAGAGGGTTTAAAAAAAACCCAAACATCCTGTGAAAGCTTTTTGAAGGGAAGGAGAGAATACCAAAACAATTCCATTTTTAAAGTTGCCTTTTCTACCAGTTTGGAATCACAGCAACATGCTACTATAAGGGCTATTGAAATACTGAAGAAAACTGCTTTCTTGATTTGGAGTCTAAGTAGATGACTTAATCAAGTAAAATGACATTTTTTATATTATCTTTTGTTAGTGGGAAGTCAGTTTCATGTCTCACATTCTAACAGCTGCCCCCTCGGTGCAGATTTGTGCTCATCAGGTGTCAGAGCTATGCTCTGGTACAGCCCTCAGCACTGCTCTGTGTGTCTGCCGGGTGATTTCCTGGAGCTCAGAAGGCAATTCATGAGGAAACACAGTGGCATGGTAATAATGAATGGGATTAAAGATTCTGGGTCAGGCAATCAGAGCAAAAAGGGGTCCCTCCTGATTTTGATGAAGTTTCAAGGAGCTAAATACTGCAATAAAGAATGACTTTTGCAATTGCCTTTCTCTCTTATCATTAGATTAATGCTGAAAAAAGTGACACTTTAAAAGGTTTAATGCTGAGCTTAGAGCTGTAGCACTGCTGCTAAGTGGATGCTTTTCTTGTTGAAAGAGCAATGCAACAAGGAAACTCACATTGCTTCCTTTCAAAATTGCAGGCTTACATCCATTTACAGTTCTAATTTTAGGTCATTATTGGGAATAGAGGATTGTAGTGTCCTTTCTTTTCATTTTCCATGGCTTCAATGACATTAGCAGTTTTGAGTTAAGAATCAAGTCTTCTTACAACTCATATGAAGAAGTTCCTTCACACAGCATTTACATTTCACTGTCTTGCTATAGGTTTCAATCTTATTTATACACGTTTTAACAGGATGATATGCTGCATGCTTTCTCTTTATGAAGTCTCTGTCCCTGATTATTTGTTTTGAAAATATTCATCCTATTTTAATTCTCTCTCCCAAGAAACATGAGATTTAATTATACGTTTTAAATCCCCTTATGCTTCAGAAGTGTGTCTTCCACACCACATTTCTAGAGATATTTTTATCCAAGCAACTTTTTATTGACAGGTTGACAAGAATAATTTTAGTTCAAAGCATCTCTGTCTTTCTGATCAGAATTCTCTTTAGTATTGTATATTGGTCTAGCTGAGATGAAGTTAATTTTCCCCATCAGTCCTCACATTGCTGTGCTGTTTACTGGTAGCTAGAAGGTTGTGGAGAACACACTGGTATTTTAGTTACTGCTGAGCACAGCACCAGGGCTGCCTCACTAATATTCCTCTCACACACACCTGTAGTCTTGGGGTTGGGCAAAATCTTGGCAGAGGATGTAGGGACATATCCAGGACAGATGATCCATACGGATTGAAGGAACATTCCACACCATGTAATGACTGATCAGACATACAAGCTAGGAGAAAAGAAGGTGTGAGAGCTGCTTTTGCTTTTTTAACCTGCCTCTATCTTGACCCATAAAATTTCTTTTCCATCCTATTTTCTTCCCTTCCTGCCATTCTGAGGAGGGGAGTGATAGAGCACCTTGGTAGGCATCTTATTCAGACAAGGTTAAGCCACCACATGTTGGCAGCAAAAATTTTATTGTTCATGTTTTAAGTATGAAACACGGGCTACAAGTCTTAAGGAAAACACTCTTTTAGTCCACTGCAACAATAACTGTGAATGAAATACAGGAGTGCAAAAATTTGAACTATGTAGTATCATAATAGCTAAATCTGAAACAAAAAAGACAAATACTTTCCAGGCAGTATAATGCACTGTCAGCATACAGCATTTTTTTAAAGTGATGTTAAGAACTAATTCAACTCTCCTCCCTCTATTCCTTATGTTAAATATATTTCTGTTTCCTAGATATACCCCTAAGCGTAGAAAGTAATTTTATACTCTCTTTGTCCCTAGTTGAAAAAGTTCTGTTTTCAAGGAACTAAGTTTTATTTTAAGCTGAGGAAACCCCATGTCTTCACAAGATGGAATGTGCTGCTTTGGGCTAAGGTAGAGTTAGCTGGCTGCTGGTTGGGGTTGAACCACAACAGGAAGTAGAATAAATTGCTTAATAATATTCTGTGTCTGAAATAAAAATAGTTGTCTCCCAGGGTTGTGTTCAGATGAATACAAAGAGTCCTATACCTTTAAAACAAAGCCTCAACGACAGCACCTTCTCTCTTTTCACAGTATCCCATCTATGCTTCATCTATGTAGCAAGTAATAGAGCAAACCCTATCATTGAACTCTGTCACAAGTAGCACTTTCAAAACTCACATTAAAACCTACTTTTTGCTAATACCATTGATGGTGTTTCCTTTAAAGGACAAAATCACTCATTCACAGCAGGAGGGGAGTAATAGAAGCAGCCTTGTTGGCACTTGGCATCCAGTCAGGGTCAATCCACCACAAATTACCAAACACATTGGCTACAGAAGAAAGAAAAATCACTCTTACATTTCAACATTGATCAGAAGAAAGACAAAACATATTCTCTTTCATTTTGCTCTTCCTATGATGTAGTGGATAAAGAGACCCCCCAATCCTCCTTGGACTTTGATTCATATTCTTTTCTCTGACTTCTTCATCTTAGTCCCTGTGGCTTTCTCACGGACATATGGCAGTTGATTTCAAGATGCCAATCCTTCATGGCAGTTTATGCACAAATACTTTACAATAAGTATGACACTATGCAGACCTTACACCTATATCTGAGCATCCTGTAGAAATCTACTATTTGATTCCTAATGGCATTGGTCTGGGTCAGAAGGTTTGATGACTTGCAGGAACACTAAAATCCTCTTAGAGAAAAAACAGATCTCACCCAGCTTTAATGGCAAGAAATTCTTCTGTATTCAAATTCACTTAGTTGAATCAGCTGCAGATCAGCACTATGAGTTTTTGTATTTATTTTCTAAAGTGATGCTTGGAGATGCTACAGCAATCACTGAAGTCAGAGCAAAGTTCTATCTTAATTAAATCCAAGTAAAAGTGTGAATTGAATTTTTTCCTTGGTTAAAATTTTGGACCTTATTCAAGGAGTAAGAATAATATTGTTAGGATGCAGCAAGTCTACAAAATGTGCAATTCTAGTTCGTGAATTTTGGTTTGGTTTGTTTTAGAAGTCACAAAATCCAATGAAAAGGTGCTAGGAATAGGATATTAAATGCCAAATTGTGATGCAAGCTTTCTTTCCAGTCTTTCTCAAATTAGTCATTCTCAGCTTGTCTCACTTGTGGGTCCCCTCCTCACACCAGAGAAGTAAGAGTGGTATGCTCCCAGCAGTACCATTACAATCCATTAAGCTGTGACTGCAGCAGCTGAATAGAGCTCCCCTTACAAGAAACTAGTTTCCTCTGGTCTTAAAATTGAGGAAATGAAACAGGACAGGTCTTAAAACCCTGTCGCCCCCTGCTGCTCAGAGAGCTGAGGACTGACTGGTCTGAATTCGAGTTCCCCATTAGTGATGGTGTAAGTGGATTTCATGCTCTGTGCTCACCTTAACCTGATGAGACTCCGTCTCTATCTGCAAAGCCTCTCCGCCAATTTCCCTCACAGCTCAAAGCTTAATGGGCCATTCAGGAGCTCGACTGCTCTTCACTGGCCCTACAAATAATAACTTCTATAAGCCTGGGACTTTTATCCACAGGTATTCCCCTCTCTGCAGCCTGATAATTCACCCCTAATTACTACTGCATGAACACCACCATTCTCTCAGGCTCAATTTCATATCCTTTCTCCTCTGTACTACTTTGTACATCAGAAAATCAATAGATGGCTAAGGCAAGCTCTCCCACTGCTCTGCCTTCCCCAGATGCAGTCTTCCTTAGCAATTCTAATGCTTGCTTCTATTTGTTTTTCCCAGCCTATGAGAGCTGCCATTTTTATTCCCTGTGCCTGATCTGATTCCAGATTGTTTCAAACCTGATCTCAGGTCTGTTTTGTGAATGCCTTTGAATGAACCTCTTCTGCAGCCATGTGAGACTTTAAAATATTGTCACAGATTTTCAAGTCCTAATTGCATAACAAATGGTGATGCTATTCCACAATTAACGTTCATTTACATGGCATTACTTCTTACACAGATAATGACATTTGTACTGATGTAATTCTATACATAGTTTGATTAGGTTATTTTAATGCAATTATAAAATACATGGTAAAAAATTACCAGTAAAATTATGATTGGAAAATGATTAGACTTGGATATAAAGTACATTTTGAACAATGAGATGTTTCTTACTTATTCTTATTTAAAGTGGATAAAATAAAAAAACCCCAACATTTATATAAATTCTTTCTCGTAAAAGGGATCACTTACTTTGTGAGGTCAAATGTTTCTTTTATTCTCATTTTAGTAGTCATAGCTAAGTTTCAACAGTTCTAAATCTGAAGTCCTAAAAATAAGCTAGTTAAGTTGATAATTTTGAAAACTGTAGATTTTTAAAAAGTTTCCTCTGAGTAAACCAAGGTCATAATCTCATTCAGGGAGTTCTAAATTTACAAAGATTAACATACATTAACATACATTAACATGCTAATATTTACATCCTAAGTCTCGGTCAATGATATTTGTGGGCGTTTTGTGTAATTTTTCCTACTATGGGTATGTATGTCTTCAGCTAGAAACTTAATTAATAAAAGACCATGTGATGCTGAAACAATTCTGATGCATTTAAGTGCAGATAAAGAAAGCTTTAGCATTCTGCTTGTCTTGGATAAGACTTTTTCTATAAGATCAGTAGAAGGAGTAATTACCTGCCTGAGAGAATTTCTGAAACCGGGTTTCTAGAGAACTGGCTGTATCCTATTATTTCCTCCAGTGCTCTGCAGACACATGTTTTGTGTCAACGCATCCTGCTCAAACAGGCAAGATCACACCGAAGCAAAGACTCTTGCCTAAAAGGTTAAGATTTCAGTGCTGTGAGGAAAAGAGTGACCACAGAACATTGAACTGCCTCCATCCTTCACCAGCTCCACAGGAGGAGCATTCCAGCTCCTTGCCGACTGACCCTTTGCTTAGACACGCTGGACAGCCACGTCTTGGTCCCAGCTGTGTACAAACAGCCTAAAAACTGCTTCTCTCTCACCATGTGTTAGCTGCAGATGAGAGCAAGTCAATCTCCAGTTAGTTGTCATACAGGAGAAAATTAATTTCTGTTTTTTTCTGGGCTGATATTCATTAGAATGGCATGGAGTTGGAAGGGACCTTCAAAACCATCCAGTTCTGATCCCCTGCTTCCTCTAGACCAAGTTGCTCAAAGCCCCATCCAATCTGACCTTAAACACTTCCAGGGATGGGGCATCCACAGCTTCTCTGAGCAACCTGTTCCAGTGCCTCACTACTCTCATAGTGAACAATTTTTTCTTAATATCTAATCTAAAACTTTCCTTTTTTAGTCTAAAGTGATTCTCCCTTGTCCTGTCACTATATGCCCTTGCAAAAAGTCCCTCTCCAACTTTCTTGTGAGCCCTCTTTGAGTACTGGAAGGTTCTGTAAGGTCTGCCTGAAGCTTCTCTTCTCCAGGCTGAAGAACACTAGCTCTCTCAGCCTGTTCTCATAGGAGAGGTTCTCCAGCCCTCTGATCATTTTTGTGGCTTCCTCTGCACTCACCCCAACAGGTTCACATTTTTTCCTCATGTTGGAGCTCCAGAGCTGGAGAAATTGTGTAAATTACAATAGTATTTGTGGATCTGGGGGTTTAGGTGCAAATGTGAAATCTTTAAAGCAAAACAGAAGGAAAAAATACCCATCGAGAAATCTTACAGGGTAGAGAACACTAGAGTATGTATGAAGGAGAAAGCCTCAGTTGACAGGGAAGCACTAAATGGGACTAAATCAAATGAAACTGTACTGGCACAATTTCAGCATATAACATATATTCCATATATATGGAATACAGCGAATGAAACAACAATAATATTTAGTATTGATCTAGTTTTCATCCTTTTTGAAAACATTGCATTATTTTATTAAAGTAGGAAGATTTTTTTTTTCTTTTTGCTGATGTTGGTGAGATATTAAAATAGATAGTGGTTTCCTGGCCAAGGTATTATAAACTCATTGTAAGTAGTGGATGCCTCATTTCTGGATGTCTAACCATAGACTCTTCCTTTGAACTGAATTTTACCAAAATTACAGAGAAAATGTATTTTGAAAATCAAGTCCTTTCAAGAGTCTCCATCTATGCAAACAAAAATTAAAGCAACTGAAAAAAACATATAACTGTTTTGAATCATGTCCCAAGGCTTAAGGGGCATTTGCTTGTTCCTCAACAGCATAGGACTTACATCTGGGAAACCAAGGAGTCTTTCCTCCAGTTGAAGTAGTCAGAACAAACCAGGAAGGGATGTGCCAGGTTTTTTTTTTAAATTTACTTTACTTACTAGCACAAGCTTTTCTTTGCCTTGGATGTGACTTAATATCCCTTAACTAGAAAGATGAATGTGGGTGCACATTACTTATTCACAAGGTTCTTCTCCAGTGTTATGGTATTTGATCTTTAGTTAAGCAAAATATTGTAAAAGGCTTGCTAGGTCTTTCCCAGTAAAATATCTACATTTTAGTAGGAAAAGTAAGAACACATAAGAAACCCAATGTATTAAATCATTAAATCTTGAGAGACTGAAATGCCCTCAAGGACTATGTAGGTATATTGACAGAAAAATGAATATTCTGATGAAAGAAAGATTAAAATTACCAAAAAAAGTTGTAAAAGTTATATTGAAATTGTTGATTTCATTATATACTCTATAAAGCCAGTTGTCCTGGCTATAAAGAGTTTATTCTTTATTCTACTTGAGTGAAAAATTTTCATTCCCTTATTTAAAATGAACAGACAGCAAATGAATAGACCTATTCCCTGGGTACATGTGAGATCTGTATCATTAAAAAATATATGAAAATGATTAAGAATTATTTTCAGGAAACACATGAAAACCACAGGGAAATCTTTTTGTATAGCAGTAGGACTAAAGTACTACAGTGTCTATTATTTACTTCCATCAGGAAACCACAGAGCTAAGGGAATACGTCAAGAAATGGATCAGCTTCATGAAGTTTTGGATAAAAAATTTCAGACTTCCTGAAGGTTACATTGCAAGCCTGTGGACTGTGCTGTAACCTCAAGCATTGCCATATATTTTGCAAATATTTTGGATGCACCAGAGCATTTTAATGTCTTTTACAACTGCTGTACAGCAAAATCAATGGTACCTTAACAGATTTTTTCCATTTATAGGTGAATGCTTAAGTATTTTATTTTCAACATTATCACCTTCCTACAACATAGAAGACCCAAAGAAGATTTTTAATTAGCTTCCCTTCTATAAAATTAGTCTTTTTATTATGCACTCTAACATAATCATAAAATGAATAAAACAAATAAACTTTGGGATATCAGCTTTTACCATTAAGAATGCTGCCCTGTCAAAATAGTCTTTAAAAAGAGAGAAAGCTAGTATCTACCTGTTTATACATTAAATATCTTCCAGGAAATTTGTTTGGCAAAAATACAGGCATTACTTTTGCTGATTTCTCCTCTGCTTTCCAACAACCTCAAATCATGCTGATTGTTTCATCAGGGGAATATGGGAACCATTCTTCAATTCAGCCTTTCAGAAGCAAAGAAAAAAGCATTTCTGAATATATTATGTAGCAAAAAAAACAATCTCGCAAATTGCTCAGAAGCAGCCACACACTGCCAGTAGTGAATATTCTTTATAAGGCTAAAATGTGAAAAACAATTTCTATCTGTTAGCATTTTGATTCTTAGTACCACACCTTTCAGTGGTCTTTGAATACATTGCATTCCTTTAGAATTACAGACCTGAAAAGACTGAACTTTCATTTTAATGCTCTTTCTTCATAGGAGAGATGAAAATATATGCTATCCAGAGCAAATCTGCCCCACAAAAAGAGGCTATAGTCTTAATTAAACTCATCACATAAATGTTAATTATGAGATGTAATGGATACTCATCTGGCTGCTTTCACAAAAACCCTAACACAGCATCTAACCCTGTTTTATAGCGTGGTCTGCCTTCATTTTCTCTAAGGCACTGTTCAAAGAACTGCTCTGTAGTTCCTGCCCCAGTTCTGTTTCAGGCAGAGTGAACCCTCAGTTTTGGAGAGTCACACAAATTCCAAAGCTGCCAGCTTTCCCTGCCAGGACCACGGGGTCTCCACAGGCTCAGGCAAGCTGCAGACCTGGGGACATGCTCACAGCACCCCAGACTGTCACAGCCAGCCCACAAGCACCCCACATAAATGGCTTTACAGAAAGCTGCTCTTAGCCAGGGCCACAGGTGCAAAACAGGCATGGGCTACATTCACCTCTGGACTGTTACAAAAGAAAAGTGAAGGTCACTCTTTCCATTAGATTCTTCCAGGCACGAATGCATTGGTATGTGCATATTTTGAGACAATGTCTGAAGGAAGTGCACAGGCTGGCAGGAGAGAAAATGATTATAAAACAGCAGAAAATGCACAGTGGCTGCAATTTTCTATTTCCCTGTTTTCAGAATAATCACTAAAAATAATTCACAGAATCTAATTTAAAGAAATTGTTGTGCACAGAATTTGTTCAGGATAGAAATTATATTGTGTGGTACTTCAGACATGCAGTATAATCATATGCAAAACGGAGGTTTTAAGATATAATTTTATTCAAAGATGGACATTTAAGAGTAAATGGAAAATTTTCATACCTTTCTGACACTGTTCTGCAGTTTCAGTGACAAAGAGCTTCTCTGAAATGTTTCACATAGATCTTTGTTCCAACAAGGCAATCCTTCCTGTTGAAAAATGTGCATTTTAAATTTTAGTATACAATACAATAGTATATAGAGCATAGAACATAATATCACGTTGCAATACTGTTGCAAATTTACTCACTGGATATTGTCATTAAATTAGTGATGTAATTATGTTAAACATAAAAATTCTGGGAAGCTATGTTCTGTGACAGAGATAGCTATTTCCTGTTCTTCAGTTAAAAAGGAAAATTCAGATATGCCAGAAGCAAGTTTCACAGAAAAATTGACTTGTCCAGTTCTTGGTATAGAATAATTAAATAAACATGAAAGAAGAATAAATCCTTTTATAAAACACTCATGAAAGACTTCATATCCTGAAGTTGCTCAATTTATGTAGGGGGTGACTTCCGTTTTAACATCTGCCAGTCTTCATTGTCATACTGCAGAAACACATCTTTATGTATAAGCAGAGAAAAAGACTGAAAAGGTCTTTGCCAATATGGAAATCTCTTCTTTGATCTTTTTGCCCACAAAGAGTGATGAAAAAACAACACTAATTCGCCTTTTGTACTTTATGGTTGATGAAACATTACCAGTTGTCAGAGGATTTTTAAGTATTCATGAATACTAGTGCTCTACAACATGGATAATACAAGTGCACTTGATTATTTATAACCCAAGACATCAAACTGGAGGCTTTGAGCCAGACAAGTGTTTAGTTTACATTCTGGCTCTTTATTTTGCTTTTTGCTTATTTGTTTCTCTAGAAGAGATTGCCTTCTGCTCCTGAAACGAATTCATTGCTGAGAAGCATTTGTAAATCAAAGACCAGTCTTGTTTCCTTGCTGTCTTTTCTCTGTGTGTTGTTTTAAGCTGGCTGTGCTCTGCTCACATGCATTTGAAGCTCCTCTTCAGCACTATCAAGTGAAGAGGTGCCATTTTCTACATTAAATAGTGGCTCAATGCTTGTGAAACTTGGCAACTGGTGAATTCTTGTGAATTAATAATGGTAAAAATATTTATAAAACCCTTAATGTTGTTTTTATGGCATTTAATGTAATTAAAATATTCACAGACTCTGTAATGATATTATGGAAAACACCTGTTAGATCACAAAATGCATTGGTCAACAGCTGTGCCCATGATTTATCTGTCCACATTATGGTGATACTGTCCTAATATTTCTCCCAGTGCCTCTCGGGAATGCCTGTCACCTTTAAAACTTCTACAGTCCATTTACAGTTGTTCATTTCCATGATATCTTAAAACTGAAGTTCACAGCTCCAATCTTTAGTCATCTTTCAAATAGCTTGGTTTTGCTTACTGGCTGAAGCTCCATTCTTAACCATCAAAATTAATTTTTAATGCAGTCATTTTAGCAATGCCAGAATCTTTCTTTTTATTTCTTTGGGTTTATATCTTGAGCTTTTTGAAATTATTTTTCCCTTGTGGTTGATTGTTAAGAATCTTGATATCATCTCACCTTTTTGCATGGATGCAAAAGTACCACTCATCTCTTCTACCTTCTACTCTTTTTGGCAATCTTGTTTCAACATGGAGTTTTTAATAAATCCTGATTTCATTAAATTGTGTCTTGCAAATTTTAGGTAGACCCTTCTGAAGCTTCTTCCATAATTGGAGTATTTAAAAGTTCTCTCCCTCTGTTCTCTGTGTACTCTCCAGTACTTAAAATGGTATCAATTTTCACTGCAACATTTTTCTATTGTCAAAAGCTTTTAGATGAGTAAATGAAAGCATCCAATTTGTATTTACAGATCTATTTCAGGAAACACATATGACTAACATTTCTCTGGGAAATATTATTGCTATATCAAATTTGTTCAACATTAGCTAATGGGTGCCAAATTATTTAAACAGAGACAGAGGGAAGTGAGAAATAACAACCAAGAATGAAATGGATACACAACAAAACATAAGTGTGCACCAGGACCATATATTTTTAACTTTAAAAACCAAAAGAGTTTTTCTTATTATCTATAATGTTCATTAAAATCTATTCATACTTTTTGCCAGGCTTTAACATTTCATTTGTATTTACTATTATGCCACAATCCATTGTATTTTGCTTCACATGTAGCCATTTCCTTTTAGATCTCTTTAAAAATTATTTTCATCTTGCAGTGCCCGAAGACAATCTGTTCTACAATCATTCTAGAAAGCAACTGCTTAATTAGTTGGCAGTTATCCTTTCCTGGCTTTGTCTCTGTTGAGGCTTAACCCCAACCAGCAACTATCACACAGCTTCTCAGTCACTCACTATCAGGACTGGGGAGAGGATTGCAAGAGTTAAAGTAAAAAATTCAGAGGTTGATATAAAGACAATTTAATAGGGAAAACAAGAGCTGTGCATGCAAGCAAAGCAAAACAAGGAAATCATTCACTGCTTCTCCTGAGCAGGTGTTCAGCAATCTCTAGGAAAGCAGGACTCTGTCATGCATAACATTTGCCTGGGAAGACAAATGCCATGTCTCCAAAAGTTCCCCCAATTTGTTCTTTTCTGCTTTACATGCTCAGCATGATTCCATATGGTCTGGAATATCTGTTTGGTTAGTTGAGATTGGCTGTCCCAGATATGTTCCTTCTCAGCTTCTGCTGCACCCCCAGACTTCTACTGGAGGAGTGATATAAGATGCAGAAAAGCCCCTGATGCTGGGCAAACACCACTTAGCAATAACAGAAACATCTTTATATTATTAATACTTTTTCCAGTACAAATCCAGACACAGTCCTATACTAGTCACTGTGAAGAAAATAACCTCAGGCAAAACCTTATGAAGCTCACACAAAGCAAAATTTTGATTGTGCTTTGATAAAGCACATTCTCTACACAGCATTGTGAGTAAGGCTTGGATCTTCTACTTGGTATTTGGCCCTTTTTAACCCAGAAAAGATTAGTACACAGGCTGAAGCTGAAAAAGCTAAAGGCAGTAGAGGTGAAAAGCCAAAGGGAAGGAGCTGTTAATTTGGAAGATGATAGTAAGGAAAAAGGTAGTGTAGTTACCACAACAGGGTAACTATGCTACCCTGAGTCAACAGAGAACAAGAAATAACACATCTAGAATAATATGTGAGACTTGAAGAGCTAAGCAGGCAAAGGAGCAAAAGATCCAGCTGAGAGAAAGAAATCCCTCATAGAGACTCCTTGCAACATCTTAGGAACATGGAGTACATGACTGTTTGGTGAGTATTACTTTCAATTATATATGCAACTGAACTTTTAAAATTTAAACTTCAGGGATAACTTACAGCTGAGCATTAAAAAGATATATAAAGCTCTGTGTGTGTGCTATGTGTTCTCCTTGCAGGGCAGTTCTCTCAGAATCAGTGTGTGAGCTGAGAAACTGCCTGGATTAGATACTGATATGAACAATAGCCCAATAACATCCATAGCCATGGGAAAAAGTAACTGTGTGAAAAGGATTAGTGTGGCAGCAGCTGGTGGTGCAGCCACGGGCTGCAGTAAAGCTTATGGAGAAGAGCTGCATTGATTGCATATTGATGGTTTAGCTTGCATATCCACCTCTGTATCCTGGGGCTGCAGAAATCAAAATTCCTTAAAGTGGTGTGCAGGACAAAGAGATTTATTGACCATATCTTCAGCATTTGAATAAACATACTTCTCTCAAAATCTTAGATTCCTCCCTGGCATGCATAATGCTGAGTGTGACAGAGGAACACAGATTTTCTAGTTCTTTCTTCTGAGTCTTTTCCTCTTGTCAGGACACACAAGAATGTTCTCAAGCCCTCGAATCTGCACAGTTCTCCTGACACACAGCTCTCCTAGTTCTCCTAACTCCATACTGCTTTGCACACAGTGTTGTAAATAGGGCACTCCTGTTCTGCCTTCTTCACTCCCTCGCTCCCTCCCTCCTTCTCTCTCCTCCCTTCTACAGGGTTAGAGACACCTGCAGCTGCCTCCCCATGTCGAGGAGTCATTTGTCTCCAACAAAGATCTCAGCTAAATTCTACTGGCCTGAGATCTCTGAGCAGAAACACTATCTAACTGGGTGTGCTTTAAATTTAATAGGGAAGGAGAAGCCTTCTGCAAATGGATTTGGAGAGGCACTTTACTGACCTGGGCCACCAAGTAAAGTGGGAAGAGAGCAAGACTGTCTCAGAAGGCTTTTACCTTTCTTTTTAACTAGGTGTGCTAAGCTTTCCAAGTGGGTTAGTCAATCCTAATAAAAGCTGAAAAATCCTAGGATCTGTACATGGCATCAGAGGAAATGGAGGCTAGTGTATTTACTCCAACAAAATTCAATCGCTTAACAAAGCCAAATATTCTGTACAAGAAAAAATGCACTCAGAGCAGAGACACGTTTAGGTTTATTACACTGGAAATATTCAGTGCTAGCAGATTGCATTTACAGATACAAGTTTTTATGTCCTGCTTTAAGGGACAATTTAAAACATTATTTTCAATATTTTTTTCTTGCTGGAGAAAATAATAAACTTCAAAGAGCTTGAAAGTATTCACCCCCACCATAGTGTCTGATTTAACTTTGAAAAAGCATATCTATTCAGCAGAGATGGAAATAGTAATTTTATTAAATCTGTAATTTTGTGGTGTTTACAATTCAACTTATACTGTTTACAAATATGATATTAAATGGTCAAGCAGCTACATGCAGAAATTACATAATATTGCTGCCCTGCAATTTTAGTGTCCTGCCATTGCTCTCTTCAATACAAACATGAAAAAGTGTTCTATACTCAAAATAAAGTTGCATTAATACAGTTTATTGTGTTTCACTTGCACATGATGTGGCATCTTGAAAACATTTACGGAATTTTGAAAGATAGTAAATGTATCTATGTACCTTAAAAGATACTAAGCCAATTTCTAAGTATAAGTCAATTCAACTCCAAATAATAAAATATTGCAGACAAATAGGGCTAAAATAATTTTAAACAGGCAGAAATATGCTTTCCCCTGAGAGAATATTTCTACAGGAAATCAAGCTGTAACTCAGCACAGTGGGAAATATGAAGATATTTTTTTGTAAATGTGCTAAACAATGAAATGCAAACAAAACTCCCCAGAATACAACAATATAAGGAAGAAAAATAAGGAAGAAAGAGACAACTGAAAGCTCTGAGAAATTCTTAGAGACAGAAATGTTCCCTGAATCCCTTGTTTTTACCTTGCAGGTCTCTGGCTCTGCCAAGGAATGAAGGATGGCTTTGAATGCTGACCAGCTTGTGTTTCAGATGGTTGATGCAGTCCAGTTTAGCTTCTTCACTAAAGGAAGCTGGGGATATAAAACCATGCACCTTAGCTTCCCAAACAAGCCAACTCTGCTTCAGTACCGGAAAACAAGAGGATAAAAAGGGTTTTTTTCATAATTATTCATGGTGTCATTTATAAGATGGGCTACTGATGATACAATACATTAACATATGTGTGAAAAATAACCACAAAGAGTCTTGAAAGAAGACATGAAAGATGTTTTGGAAGGGAAAAGAAGAACAAGCTGTCCCTCAGTTATACTACTGATGTGTCTGTGCTATGGCCTGACTCTTTACTTTGAACAAGAACTGAGTAAAAGAAAACTGTCTGCACTGAAAAACAGATTTCGAACCTAAAAGTTCTATTTTCCATGGCAATTAGAAGGCCCAGGTAAGCTCAGTTACCTCTTCTTCAGTCTTCACCTGCATACAGGAATACAGGAAAAAGTTGCAAACTGTCTTACACTGACAAGACTGTCCAGTTATCTCCCAGGTGAAAAGGTCATTCCATTTCCTTACCAATAGGCACATGAATTTGTTTTTGTCAAAAGCTATAACATGCAAAGCAGAAAAGATGCAAATTTTAAAGCAGAGTTTTAAGGGATTTGATCTTCATTCAGAATAAATATCAGTACAATTTTCTAAATGCCTGCTTTACTGTTGCTGAACAGATCCTGACAGAGAATACAGAGCACTTAGAATCAAAGCTGTATGGAACCAGAAAACAGGGTGAGGGGACACAAGAAGAGGGAATGCTGTCTCAAAGCCACCTAGTCACTTGGAAACCTTTCATGAGACCGACTGCAGCAGCTGAAGCCATGGCAGATGGGACACCCTGCAGAGCCATATGCTACCTGTAGCACAATATCTTTCACAGCTGGATCTCTCTGGCTTGTACAGATAATTACATGCTGTGGGGCAGGGCCACGTGCTCTGATGACACTGCTGGAAATGTGGTGGCTGCAGGGGAGAAAATGAAGTGGTTCTTTGGCTGTGAAAAGTTAAGAAGTATGTTTTCATGTGAGCAGCAAAAGTATTCAGTTGTGCAGTTTCCTTTAACTAGGGATGCAGTGTGCATAGCAGTGCTCTAAATTCCAGTGGGCATTGCTCTCTGAAGCCAACTGACACGCAATCTTGAAAAGAATCCTGAATTTATTTCAGTAGCACTGAAAGGATCAGGGAAATGAAGCACAAAGTGACAACAGAGATTTATACTATTCTACTCAGTTGCAGTGCAGCTGAGTAATAGGATCTCTCAAGGTTTTCAGAGGTGTCACAAACAGAGAAACCAATTCTAGAATATGTGTGTGCAAACAGTGTGAAACAGAGTACTACACAGGAAGAGGGGACCACTGTGACATAACAGTGGGATGTCTCAAGAGCACTGGAAACCTCTTATTTCTTTAACACTGAATTTAAAGAGAACACACAGAAAAATTGTCCGCTTAGTTATTAAGCCTAGGGCTTGTTGGTTTTTTGTTTTCTTTAATTCTTGAATCTAGCAGTAGTAAAGAGATTTAAGAAGTTAGGAAATTATTATGGCAGCAACGAAGGATTTAGTTTGCAAAAACATTATTTAGGGAAACACAGACCTTCAAATCTTAGCAAAACCCCTAGGAATTACACGGCAGATTTATCACCAGAATTGGAAGAAATAGATATAACACTCAATGCACATCTTCCAATGTGAATTTGCAGAATCCCGTATTTATTACATATAATAATTTCTTGATCAACTGGTCCCCTGTTTACAAGTCAAAAGATATTTTTTCTCATTGTGAAACCACAAATTCATTATGGGTGTAAAAATCAATTCTGTGAGGCATCCCGTAACATAAAAAAGGTTTATACCTGCACATTTTTCCTATGGGAACAAAAAGCATTCAAAAGTGTTCTTAATCTTAAAGGGGTACCTATTATAAATTTTGTGACATACCAAAACTTCTAACAATTACTGATTGGTTGGAAATTTCTCCATTGTGTATTAATCTTCTCACATGACTTTTTTTCCTCTGGTTGATGAAATAATGTTTATGGTTAGAATGTTGGATCAGCTGTTGTGACTTTAAAAATAAATGAATTCAGACTTGTTTCTCTGCTCAAAATTAAGGAATACAACCCAAATGAAAAATATTCTATATAAGAAAAAAAAATCATGCAAAAATGGTGGAAAATAACACCTGCAGCTGTTGATTGGAAGTAAGATAATGTTACTGTAAGTCTATGACATTTACAGAGCAAGAATGAAGAAATCTTATATGAAACTAAGTCTGAGATTAAAAGGAAGTTTTTTACTGGTGGGGTTGTAAATTTTTTTGGTGTGCTTTTATTTTGCTTCTTTTTTTGGGGGGGTTACTTGTGACTAATTAAATTTTAACTAATTTTGTCTTTTAGACAAAATAATATTTATGAAAATAAGAGATGTGGAAGCAATAAAAATACATTTTATAAATAATCCTGGTTCACAGTTGTAAACTTATTTCAGATGGATGTGAGGAAAACTTTTAATTGTTAAATATATGCCATGTAGTTGAAAAACTTTGCTGTATAGCTTCTTTCACATGGTAGAAAAATATTATTAACATCTGCAGCACATATTTGGCTCCAAATATGAGAAATTACAGAAAATCTAACCTTTCCACTTCTCCATGATTATAAATTTCCTTTTGGAACCAGTTATTTCCAAAAGGAACAATCTGACTACCTGATGCAAAATGTTATTCATCTCTAGAGAAGTTATTAGATTAGTATTCCTACAATGACCTTCAGGTCAAGGAAGGTTTACTAATCCTGATAGTGTGAGATCAATGAAACAGTGAGTTTTTTAGGGGACTAACATTTTCCATGAAAAATCCTGCTATTTACAGCAACCAAGACACATCATTACAAGCAAAATATCTGAGTTGCTAGCCAGCAAATGTATATATTGTCTATATATTCTGTTTTTAATTTCTCCTTGCATTCCTCATTCAAAAAACCACTTTTCTTCAAAGGTACCATGAAGTAGGCATTTGAATTAGTTTTAATACAAGATCAATAATAAGGTAATAATGTTTCAAGATATTTCATTAGCTACTATCTCTTTAAATGTGTTAGAAATCTTATGAGAAGGCATTGAACTCAATGTAAAGCATCTTATGCAACAGAGTTTAAACTTAATCAGTTTTGCAGTTTATATGATCTTGTAGCAGTATTTTCAACACAATGAGCATTAAGAACACATGAATTTTGACTGTATTTTTCTAGTCAGTGAATAGCTTGGGGGTGGGCTTGGTGGTGAAAGCATTCCCAGCTCTTCATTACACAGATCTCCAAATGAACTGCTGTGTTGTAGTAGCTACTATCTGCCTAAATTGTTGGAATAGGAGAAGGCAAAAAAAAGAGAAGAGAATCAAATGGAAAAAAAAAATGAATTGACAAGAAAATAAACAAGTTCTGAATAATGAGCCTGATTTATCATTCATCAGTTTTATGGTCATGAATGAAATTAAGTCAGAGTTAGTCTCAGTAAAAGATTCCCAAAATTGAGGAATAAAGGTTTGAAAATTTCTTCTTGTATCAAAGAATCTACTGGTGGATTACAGGCTGGTTTTGCCACTGAGCAAACAATTTTTTTTTTTTTTTTGTTTGGAAATTAATATTAAAAAAATTCATTTCAAGCAAGTACCTCTGCAAAAGGATTACAGGCAGAATGAGGTAGCAAAATCCTGCCAATATCCAAAACGTCTTCATTCTTCATCTAGGAAGAAGATTAACTTTTGCTAAGAACAAGTATTCAATCTTGTATACTTGAGATGAGGCTGAAAGCCAATTACAGCCTGTTGTGGTGATGATTTTTGTAAATGAGATGCTTTACATTTACATACATGTATAACATTAAAAGCATAAAACTTTATTTTAGCATCTCAATAAAGCAGCAGAGAATGTTCAGAGGAATTTAGTTCCCAGATATTAATGGACAATATACCTTCATTTCTGAGAAAAAGACCTCGTTCATATCTAAATACTGATGAGTTATGCATGTAACCTAAGGTATCACATTTTGAAAAACACCAGTCCTACTGTCAGATTTTACATCCCCCTCTCCTGCCCCATCCCTGCCAAGGATTTAGTGCCCAAAATAACAATAATATATCAAGGAGCCTGAAGTTGAACCATATATTAAATTAACTATACAAATTAAAATAACTGAAGATGTCTCCAGGGAAGCAGTTTAGCTTAGGTTCATCAGTTGCTTTTATCATATATATACCAAAGAAATATAAATTCAAAATAAAAATGACAAATATAATTTTATAGACTCCACATTTTTTATAATGTTGGATTCTTGAAGCCGCCTAAAGTTTGAAAAAAATTATATAAATAAAACACTCTCAGTTTGTGAGAACATAAATGTTTCCAGGAGACTGTAACAAACAAGTTTCTTAATAAATGACATTTCAATGAAAAATACTAAAGCATTTTATGTTGAGGACCTGCAAACTTGAATCTCCTTGCAAAGCTCAAGAAGATTCTCATTCACTCTGATTTCAAGATATTAAAACCCAAGTGTTTCTACTAGACTAGAATAATAGAATCTGACAAATCACTGGACAGGCATGTCTTTCAGATTATTCTGCCTTTCTGGTCAGAGAATACCATTATCAAAATAAGTCATTTACCACAGATGCTACAGAACCCAATGCTTGAAGACACGTTTGGGATCATTATTCCTTCAAAAATGTACTTTTGATGCAATTTGTGTTGCATCTAAAGGAAAACAATTTGCTTCAAAACATTTATGGTTCAGAGACAAAAAAAAAAAAAAAAGTAAATCTTCTTCTTTCAATAGGATAGTCTAAGTGGAATATTTAAAAATGTTCAGATGGGGGACAGGGAAAGAAAGCAGGCAAATATATACTCCAAAATACATAACTTTTGAATTCTAAGTTCCCACAACAGAATCTAAAAATCTTCAGTCTTTCGAGCATATATATGACTTATAAATATCAGCATACAGTGATGTAAGTCTTAGCCCTAAACATTCAGAATTTGTGGCAACAAATGTAATGTTAAAATTACAGTGTATATTTAACATGAAAACCTAATATTACATCTTCTGCGTGTTGCACTAAATGCAATATAATATACATCAGAACTAAGCCTCAACATTTTCTGCTGCTTCAGCAAATATCTATTTCTATCTAAAGTTGTGTCAAACGGCAATAAAGTAAAAAGCTTATTCATTTCACTATAGACATGTAAATTGTATTCACTTAAAGAAAATGTAAGACACTGCCTCTGGTTTTGTATGAACAGTTTATTATTGTCAATCAGAAGCAAATCTTCTCACTTGGTAAAACTGCCTTCCAGATGAAATATACGACATTTACTTAGTGATAAACAATGCCCAGAGGAGAGGGGGTGTAATTTCTGACACATGTGAATTTTGCAAAATAAAAAGTACTATCAGCATGTACATATTAGCAAGGGTGTTTGATAAAATAAGTAACACTTGCAGTTTGTGAGAACATAAATGCTTCCAGGAGACTGTAACAAACATGTTTCTTAATAAATGACATTTCAATGAAAAATGCTAAAGCATTTTATGTTGAGGACCTGCAAACTTGAATCTCCTTGCAAAGCTCAAGAAGATTCTCATTCATTCTGATTTCAAGATATTAAAACCCAAGTGTTTCTACTAGACTAGAATAATAGAATAGATAGAATAGATAGATAGATAGACAGACAGACACAGATAGATAGATGTAAATGCTGGGATGAGGGCACATTGTGTGACTGTGCTGTGTGAGTCAGATTTCTGACAGGGGACTTGCTATGGTGTTAGACTGAAAGAGTTGGACCAAGGACCAAGGTTGAAACTTTCAAAATGTTTTTAAAATTAATTTTAAAACATATTTAAAGCAAGAGACCTTATGAATCTGCACTTGAACCTAGGGGAGCCAATAGTTTCAAGGCATATATGCCATATACAATTCACAAATGGGAGACCTCATCACAGCTTGGGGTTGTGCAAGTGTCATATCCCCACTGCAGCATCTTCTAGGTGCAGTAGGAAGGACAACAAAACCCACCAAAGTAGGAATGCTGTCTAATCTGGTACCTTTCTTTATTAAGAGTCATAAATTCATCTCCCATATGAGAAGAATCCAGGTGTTCCCTGTTTTCTGATCCATGCTAATATTATGGAGAATGCCTACAGCTATGTCAGGGCACAGACACAGGTTATGATATCCTATCACATCACATCACTCTGCTTTACTGCACAGCAGGGCCACATCACTTCTTACTCTATGGTCCAGTGAAAATAAAAGCCCTGGAAACAGCACTGTGAAAAAAAACATTTCAAAACCATAATTCTCACATGGCACCCTAGGTAAGCAGGTTTCAGTACATTTCAATCAGCAATATTCATTCACCTAGTTCAAAATCCAATCTTTCTCTTGCAAAAAACAAAAAAACAAAAAAAAAAACCAAAAAAACACAAACTCATTTAACATGAGATTAATTACTAAGTATATACTTTTCAAATATATTAAAGTATTTCTTCAAATAGAAGAGTTGTTTTTTCTTTTCTTTCTGCCATAGCTGTGATGGGTAGAGATGGACAAGTGTTAAGAGTGGTTAAGATCCCAGATCATTGTACTATTAGCAGTATTAGGGGTATTCAATTATTCATAGACTAAATAAAATAAGGTAATTAAGAAATATATGTTATATATGAGATGCAAAGGCCATTTATTATAGGCCTTTCTGGGCAATGTGTGGGTTACAAGCCAAGAAAACTTCCTGTAAAATGTAGAAAGGTTCTTCAGCCTGCAGGTGTCACCTCTGCTGTACTCTTTTTCTTTTTATTGATTTTTGATTTCAAACTGAAATATTATTAGCATCTAATTGATTATATTTAAATAGTTTATTCACAGATTTTCTATCATCTGTACGTCATAGTATAACTTCTACCTTTATTTTACAGTGTGCCACACCTGTGTGTTTATTGTATGCTATGGACAATACTAATTTGAAAATATGTTCTATGAATAGCTCAATTTAAGCAAAAATGGATGACTGTACCTTCAAGGACATCTCCAGTGGAGAGCAATCTCCAACTCAGTGTAAAAGCAGCTCTGAAATCTCTCATCTTCTTTTCATTATTCACCCACTGACCTAAAACAAATTGATCAACTGTTATACAAAAGAGCAGATCCTTCTACAATTATTCTGTTTCTCTGAAATTTCTGTTCCCAAAGAAGCCTGTTGTTTCTTGATCTCTTGATCCCCCTGTCTGCAGTGGTTCACGTGATATATAATCATATACATACTGAAAAAAGCTTCACAAGAAAATTATTCATTAAAATGTTGCCTTTCCTAGTGTATATCTAAAGAAAAAATTTTCTTCTCTTAAAATTCTGATTATATAATTGTGTATCCAGACTACCCCACCTCCTTCTTGGCACAAGGGATGCAGCCCAGCCCAGCCCATTTTAACAGTCTAAACTCATTTGGCTTTCCTGGAAACAGAAAATTTTCAGCATATCTCAGGATTGTCCAGTCATCAACATTCTGCAGAAAACTACTCAAACTTCTAAATATTGATTAAAGTAAAATTTGGCCTCTGTCTTTCTAGTGTTGATGCATATGAAACAAGGTCCAAGTTTAAGAGATGGAATCTATGTTGTTCCCACCCATTTGACTCTCATGGAGGAAAACAATTCCATGCTTTACTGATTAAAGAAATACGTGAAAGATATAATTTGGAGATACTGTAAATGACCTCTTTACTGTAACTTTTATTTCCTTTTAAATTAATGCAATTAAATAATCATAAACCCAAGGTTTTATAAAGGTTTTTATAAATGCACAATTTAAATCTTTTCAAGGAAGTCTTTAAGGACATGGAAATCAGTACCACATAGGCCAAACTCAGATGCCACAGTATTGACCACCTGATCTAAAGGGCAGCAAAGCTGGCAGACAGGGAAAGAGCAAGAATTTGCCTGGATCAAAAAGCAGAATATGCATGCCAAAGCTAAAGAGATACATGTGAGTGCAATTTGGATCAGGCTGGAGTCAAGAATGGAGAACTTATACAATAAGAGAATATGAGACAAGAAAGAGGCAGGGTGGACCAAGGCTGACCTGACTTGCAGCTGAGGTAAAATCAAGATCTGGTTTTGAGGTCTGGAAGCAAAATGGTATCAAAGACAAGACTTCAGCCTGAAGCAGTTTTAATAGTCAAATTTTCCCAGGTGCTGCCTAAAATATCTGTGTTTGGCAGGGATGTATAAATATGCACTTCTGTTTGATGGATGACTCAGGGCTGCATGAACTGTTTATCATTTCTTATTAAGTATTTGAAATATTCATGTCTTATATTCTGACATAAAATAGGGGGTAAATTCCTAATCTCTGCACCAAACAGCTTCCTTTCTTCACAGTTTTTCATTAAGGAACTATGCCATTAAAAAGATACATGACAAGGATACAAGACAGATAAATGTCTTTTGCCATTTTTCCCCATTATACACAATGGGCAGAAAAAATTCTAAGTCATACACAGCTCATTCTTAAAAGCTTACTTGCTCTTAGTATCACATTGATGCTAATGCTTTATAAGTTTAGTATGTGAAACAGCTTTGTCATAAACCAGTACCTCCATTTTGTCTTTCACTTTGCTTAAATATTTTGTTCAAGGGCCCTATGCATAAATAATGACAGTATACCATATAGTGGTCAAAATTTTTTACAATATTCTCACGTGTCTGGAATAAATTATGGAACATTATTCTAGATGGGGAAAAATAGGCTTGACATAACCTTCTCTCCACATTAACATTGTGTGTAGTGTAGTGTATTAAACATATTTGTAGTTGATGGTGAATTCCTAATGTCTGGAGCCAAGCACAAGAGGCAATCTGGATATAGAAGATGCACAGGTTCTGATGGTTCAGCCTTTGACCTGTATGAATGCGACGATGAAACATCAGCCCCTCTTCTGCCCTAATCAGGCATAAAATTGACTAAAAGAGCAAAAACCTGTCAGCTAATGAAAGAGTATTTTCAACTGAATAACACATGTGAGGTGAGAAATGATGGTGTCTGACCATAAATGCAGGAGTTAGAAGCTTTAATTAGCCAGGTGTCATCTCCACGCTACCAAAGCCAGGTAATTTTAACAATTTATCAGCAACTGATAGTCCAGTGATAATGCTTTGGTTTTTTTCTTTAATTATACATGCAGTAAGGGCTGACCACAGCTAAAAATTTCTGATATTCTCTGTATTGCAGTATGCTGCTGCTGTTTGTTCCCTAGACATATCTGCCATTGCTTATGTCTTGTTTGAACCAGAAAGCTTAAAGCAGCTGTGTATCTATTTAGACTTACGAGTGAGCAAGAACATGAGTCAATATCTCACTAATACAACTCATTACTCTTCTGTTGTACAGTTTGAAAGGTGCCTTGGTGCTAGAGGTGGGTCTACAACAACAGATTTCTTGTGTGAGTGTTCACAAGGCACATAGGCATCTCACATCATCAAAGTTGAGATATTTTTTCCTAATCTACCACGTGAATGCTTTTGAAAAATAATGGATGAATAGTCTAAGTCACATAGGGTCCTAAATAAACCTGTAAAATTAACAAGCACAAAAGCATTGTATTGTCTGCTATACATTTTAAAAGGCAACATCTTAGAAACGAATTAAGGTAGAAGGATTAAATAAAGTATCTTTGTAATACAGTAATTGTATTTTTCCAAAATAATTTTTCTTTCTTCAGCTCAAAAGTATTTTCAGTGATTTACTCCAATTAAAATCTTTTTTACAACTACGGAAACACACTTGCTAATTGTTATCACTAGAGTATAAACTGTGCTTAATTGCACCTGCATCTTAGGTCTGTTCTTTGCATCAATGTGTACAGAAAGGTGAAGAAATGTTTACTTAACAACACATCAAAAATTTGATTATTTGAATTTTATCTGTGTTCCATCATTTTGATGTCTATGTTGATAGAGAATTTAGACATGGAAAAAATGACAGAAAATAATGATTAGTTTCATTCCTAGCCAATATTCTGTGTGTTTGTGTGTATATATCCGTGTGCACATATAAATGTGTTCTTCAATGACCTTGAAGACTGTGGAGTTGTTTCTCTCACATATTCTCACTCTTCATTCCAGCTGCAGTTGCTGAGGGTTTTTTTCCTTTCTTAAATCACAGAGGTGCTACCACAGCTACTGATGGCCTTGGCCAGCAGCAGATGCTGGCTCTACTGGACATGAGAAAGCTTCTGCAGTTTCTCACAGAAACCATCCCTGTAGCCTTCCTCAGTGCCCAAGTCAGCTACCAATTTTTTTTTAATGGACTAAAATGCATTCATCCCAGTGCTTCATTCCTAGGCATTAGATATATATTTAAAAAAAGCCATATGCTGATTTGCAAATAAATTTCCAGTTGGAAACAGCTAAGACAGTTTCCTAAAGGCTTACAGATGCCAGAAAGGAACAAACAAGCATCTGGTCTAGCCAGGCAACAGATATTCTAAAACATACAATCAATCAAGGGCACAGACACATTGGGTGGGGGGGAGATAGGGGGTGGGAGGGACACCCCACTTTTGTGGGCAGTGAAAGGTAAATTTTTGTTGCATTGGCAGATTTATGCCACTGAAAAGCAAATTGCAATTTTGTTGCTGCTATGAAACAACAGCCAACAATGCTGGTTTAAAAAAAAAAAAAAAAGAAGAGAAAGCTAATAGAATAAAAGCTTATCTTTTTCTCTACAGTTTTATTAATATTTGGAAAATCAGCCAGTGCAGTATTTTCAGTGCAGGTTGAGAAGTTTGTTATAAAAAGGAAAAGGAGCCTGCAGTCACAGACTCCACTAACTACTTCTTTCGGTGGTGACCAATGTTCTACAACCATGGTCATTTAAGGTTTGACATGCTATTCATGCAATATTTAAAATTCCAGCAGTTGGGTCAGGACAGAGCATGTGTACTTGCAAAGGGAAGCCACAGGAATTGATGTAAAAGTCCAGCCTAACCTGACCATTGCAAAGGTATGACAATGTGCTATATGAATTATTAAATGACAGCAAATCACTACCAAAATAAACAAATAAATAACCATCCTCCAGAGTGTAGCATAGACATATTCTGAGTGCAGGGAAAAAAGTGTGGACCAGGAGAAACAAAAGGGGAGAAGAAAAGGACTAATAGTTACCTGTAGCTGGTGCCTCAATATATGCTACCATATATCTAATCTATGAATATTTAAAATGTTCAGAGCTGCAATCACTGTGGGTTGGAGCAGAGAAAAAGATTGCTGTGTTGTAGATGACAGCATCTGCTGGCTGCTTCAAGCAGAGCCATTTGTTTGGGTGAACAAATCTATGGCCACAGGGAGGTTTTCCCAGCAAATTTACTGATGCTGCCACTTGTGTTACAGAACCAAAACTGGGGAACAACCTATCATGTGACATGGATGGCTGCTGAAGAAATATGCCATAATAGTTTCTTTGATATGAATCACTGTGAACTGCTGGTGTAGGTTCCAAAGTGACAACAAATCCGGAAGCAATAATTGAATTGAATTGAATTTTGTAAGGAATACACAACTACATTATGTATATTGTAGTAGATTTCCCAAAATATTTCAAAAGTAATTTAAGGCTCTGCCTAATTACTTGTATGTCCTCAAGGCCATCCAAAAATGCAGCATTTAATCACTTTTCAACTGCACATGTTAGTGGGCTCTGCTCTTCAGCAACCCAGATATGGAAATTAATGTGTGCCAGCAAATTACATCAATTTATTTGCTGTGGTTTAATTTCATTACTCATGATAAGAGAGACTGAGCTTAACATCTCTCCCTTTATGTACAAATAACCCCCCGGGTGACATATCACGTGAAAGCAAATTACTGCACATAATAAAATGACACCACAAATAAAAATGCATTTCCTAATACAGTTATACTCAGAGACAAACAGTTAGCAAACATACATTTGGCACTGAGTCAGTAATCATCACCACTTCCTCACTTATGGAATAATCTAAAGCATATGATCCTTGGTAAAAGCAGAAGGAGATGAGCATTCCATGATGGTTCCCATCCTGTTTGCTCCTTGTCTCTGGCCCACTGATCACAGCAGGCAAAGTGGGGGCTGCTACAGAGCAACTCCTTGGGGCACTCCTGTGACAGATCTGGGCTCTACACCAGCTCTCTATCGGATAAACTTTCAGCATTCCTCTGAAACTGCAGCCAACTGATTTGTGAACCCATCTGTTTGGGACATGCAGAAGCAGGTCTGGCATCTGTAAAATAAATGCCTCCCCATTTATTAGGAGCACTTGTCATTCCTATTGTAATGTAAGATAGGTTAGAGATTTCTTGTCAACAAACTCTAGCAACTGAATTAAACAGAGCCATTTTCTGTTCCAAAGAACTTACAATACATGTATTTTATAGCTGTTTTTTTCACAGGACTGTCAAAAGAACTGACATTGGTACGAAATGGACATTTGAGCTGTGGGAGAACAGGAGTAGAAAGATGTGCCAAAGCGTGACTGCCTGCATCTCAAGTAGCAGAGGCAGTCAGAAAGCCTGGCTGCAGGATATAGAGCAAGGTCTGGCACAAGGCTGTGTGAGGAATTAGACTGATTGGAATCCATTTTCTCATGGCTTTGAAGCAATGATCCTCACTGCCATGTACTTCAGCCTCTTCTTACTGTGTCTTACCAATTTAGTTATTTTTATGAGCGAGCTGGAACTGGCAACTGCAGTTAAATGAAAGGTGTTTCAAAGACAACTGCAGGGAGTCCAGTCTTTACACTCCCCGAAACTCACCTTGTGATTCCTTGAATAAACATCACTAAGACAGTGGTTGAAGCATAAGCAAGCTTGAGCAAAAATGTGCAGCACTAAAGCAAGCAAGACAGATTATGTTTCTCTTCTATGCTTTTAATTCTCTCTCCTCACACTATACTAAACTTGGTCTTCTGCATTTGTTCCCAGAATCACGTACACCATTTTACACTGATTAAAAATGCAGACAAAATACAAGTAATACTATTCTTTACTTTGCATAGCAATAAACCTGATGCTGGAAACTGTTGAACTGCAACTTGTTGTTATTTTCAGTCTTCAAAGAGTTAATGATGAGGACAGGCAACAGCAATCATCACCTAAGGGTTAACTGATGCAATAGCCACTGCTTGTTGCTCCAGTCACTGCTGCAGAATGTCATGATTTCATAAACTTATATATAGGATCCAAATAAATACATTGCCTTCTATAGGAAAGCAGAACCATTTATCAACCCTGAGGATATTGTCAGGAGAAAATAAGGAAAGTCAAGTGCAGTAATGCTCTTGATATACTGCCTGATGACACCACAAGATGTAAAACACAGCTGGAAGAAACAGATACAAACAAGAGGTTGCTTTTCCTCAAGGCTATTGCCCTCAGGGATGTATGAAACAGCCTTTGAGACTACTGGAAAAGAGAGAGGAAAATTGCATACAGACATTACTGAGATAAAGTTTCTTTATCCTTTTCTCTGAAATCATTTGGGGGACCAAAAATTGGCTCTTCAGAAAATGTCAAGCACTTACTGTGTGAGTAAAGCAATTATTTCTTGTAGAGTTGGAATGGACGCTGCTAGATTCTGCGCTTGGACTTGGTTCAAAGAGAACTTGAAAGTTTGGGAACTTATCTGCAACTTTTGTGCAAAATAAAGTGTCCATGTCCTTGCCTTTGCAATGGGACAATGGAGCAGACTAAAAAATTTGTTGAGATTGTGGCTGAATCCTAGGTCCAGAATATGAATAGGGTCAGTTATGTACAATGATATTTCATATCCTTGTGAATAGTACCTGCCCTACAGGGACCCCAAAGGTAACAAGGTATGGACATGTTGGGTGGATGGTTTTTAGCAGTGTCTGTTGTGACAGAACAAGGGATAATGTTTTAAACTAAAAGAGTGTCGATTTGTGTTAGATATAAGGAAGAAGACTTACAAAAAACGTGATAGTACATTAAAAGACTTTGCCCAGAGATATGGCAGATGTCCCGTCCCTGGAAACATTCAAGGTCACCCTGAACGTGGCAAGTTGGACTAGAGGACCATTGAGTCCAACCCCAATGTTCATTCATTCTATAAAAGGAACAGCAATTGAAAAGTCATAGCTTTCTCAAAATGTTTGAAATGTCTGTAGTTAGTCTGTCCTACAGAAGTAGCGTCACAATATACTTCCTGACTGTTGCATTTTATAAAAGCTTTTTAAGTTTTCCCTCATTATCCACTGTTAATGAGTATTATATACTCTTCTGAGAACTTTCTTTGGCTTTCTAATATCATGTTCTTTACTTCACTACTAAGGTTGAATTTCACCCCTGATTTCCTGTAAGCCATCTGTAGTTTGAATGCAGGAATCATTTAATTTGCAAACATTTTCCAGATCCCATAGATTCCAGAATTTTATAAGAAAAAAAAATATTGTTATGAAATAATAATTGATAATTTTCAGCATCATTTTTTAGAAAGACTACATCTAACAATATGTTCTGTTATTGCTTAAGTGTTTGAGTTTTCCCAAAAGAACTCAAAAAAAATCCTGTTTCATTCTGCACATATATCCTAGGTTCCATCATGTCTAGAGACATGATGTTTTCCTGTTTTCAAGAATTCATATTTTTACATGGAGAATAAGAAAAGGACCATGCTCTAAATAAAAAATGATCTTGACAATTCAAAAAGTGCTTCAGTATAATTACTCAGAATAATGCAAATATTTATATTAGGGGGAAATAGGGAAAAAATTACTTTCCCTACATCTTCAGTTTTACAATCAGTTGAAATTCCAGAATCCTGAGACATTTCTATTGTGTCAATGGTCTCATGGTAGTTTAGTTAGATAGTGAGAACTAATTGTTCTGTTTAAAGCTAAGTGAAATAATAGACTTGTGAACTATCACTATTACTTATTTAGTTGCCTCTCTTAAGTTTACTTTTTTCGTTTAGCAAACTAAGCCAAGAAGAGGGATGAGTCAATAAAAAAGCTAAAACAGTATATTCAATGAGTGTTCCAAGCTGCTGAGCAATCCTCTCAGAGTTGCTAATGATAATTACTCAATGTATATAAGTATTTATTCCTCTTTAACAATGTAGCAAACACTTATTCTAATAGGTAAATGCACAGTGAATGTTGTTGGTTTGTCTAATATATTAAACACTTGAACACAGCTGCATGCTTAATATATTAACTCCAAGGTTACATTTGTAAAAAGGTGAAATGCTTTGTATAAACCTATGCTGGAAAACACCTGGAAGATTGGTCAAGTTTGCCTGTTTTTAAAAAGAACTAAAACACAGCTGTCTGATTTTTAACTCAACATGTGGAAGAAATTGTATTTAAAAAGGACCACTGTTTGCACAGAGAAAATCTACTGCCTAGGAATACCAAACTACTAAATGCCCTACTTTTTGACAAGGATTCCTCAAGAAATGGGGAGGGAAAATAGGGAGGGATGGTCTTTGGAATAAGAGCAATTATGCTTCAATGCAATATATTATTTTTAAATAACAATTTACTTTCTTTTTGTCCATATATCTAGCTATATTATTATTATTATTATTATTATTATTATTATTATTATTATTATATTAAATTAAAAAACACAAACAAATGCATAAAATTTGGTTCATTAGTAAAAAGAAAAAAAAAGTTTTTAGTCTTTAAAAGCTTTTTAATTTTTAATTTCTACTGAAAACGTTTACAACATTACATTACTTACATCATTACCCAGTGGTGGCTGGGCTTTTCCAGCTCCAAAATGCTTTTATTTCAGCAAATCAACTCTCCAGGCATTTCCACCAATATCAGTCTTATACAAGCACTTGACTCTAAATATATATTTAACAATACCAAAGGGATAATTTCTGATAGGAAGATATAGTTTAATAAACAAGACACGTTTTTCCCCTAAAGTATTCTCAATTGGCCTCCCATAAATAATTAAAAAGAATGCACAAGTAACCTCAGAGATTCAGTGGTACACAAGCCTTGAAAAAACTTTCAAAATAGGACACATTTCAGCCTAAAAGAATTATACCAAAAATAATATGACATTGAAAAATTAGGCAATTTTACAAAGAATTGCAAATATGGTATAGAGATGAATTAGACCTTGATAGCAGGTATGGTAGACAAATCTGACAAATCCTGCTAGGACGTTTGAAAAGAGATTTTATTAATACACATAAGTATAAATCATTTGAATAGCTGTACCAAGTAATGCAACGTGTTACTTATCCTTTGAAGTTACAAATATGTAACAGGAACACAGAGCAAAGCCTGAAAATAAATACTGGGTAAACAGCTTTATCTTCAAAGATATGAACAAAATTTACACCTATTTTCAAGATTTATTCTAGCGGCAATTTTTCTTCTGTGGAAGGCTAGTGATGTAGCTAAAAACCAAAACCCAACATCAACTTGAACAGAACATAAAAACAATTTTTACGGGTATTGTCATATTTTAAATCCATGAAGTTTGTATTTGGAAGTGTCTGTTGTACTACCAGAGTCTTTCTGTTTCAGTCCTTATATCTGACCCATGTACTCCTCTATTCAACTCAAAAAATTAGTTTTGGCATAGACATGGCTCATGTCTGGATAAAAATTATCTTTCAGAAAGCAATCCATGTGTGAGTAGTTACAGAATCCATGTTTTCATTTGCACCATAACAAGAATAGTATTTTATTTTTGTTTTAACTTGAGATTCAAACAAGACTCCAGCCCTTAACAATTGTTGCCTGCTATATGCAAACTGACTTTGCAATGCTTCTTCCTTTTATTTTCACACTTCATTCAAAAAGATTTCATTGAAAAGGTAATCCAATCACACTGTTTACTTTTGTCCTTACTACCCTGGAATCCTTCAGATGGTTACCAGTAGAGTTTTACAAGTACCAGGCAGCAAGTTGAATGAGACAAGCAGCTAACAATAAATATTTTAAATTAACATTAAAATCTTCAATGGTAAATAGAAGTCAGGCTGAAAGCTATGAGGGTGACTCCAGGTTTTAGCTGATATATTGTTTCTGCTTGAACCTGGTTAAATATTTGGAGCTATTCTGTTGAACCAATGATGCTGCAAACCAGTTATTTTCTTTCCTAGAAGCTTATCTTAATAAAGTTTTGTAATTTTTTTCTCTTGTATCTATTAATTATAGTATCTTTCCTTAAAATAGTTTTCTTTCTAAAATGCTTACATTCTGGAGCTGCATGATATGCAGCCTAATGACAAATATATATTGATATATATAATTTTAAATTATCAAAGAGATTGTGCAATGACAGGCTAGCTTTCCTCTCTTTTTTTTTTTTTTTTTACTGTTGAATAATTTCCCTGGACCCCATGTCAATCAAACCAACAAACGGCATAAAGAAGTTTTACAAAATGACCACAGAACCTTGGCTTAAAGGAGGAGCTTCAATATGTGCCAGATCCTCCTTCTGAGAAAAAAATAGTAATGATAAAACACTAGTTCATTGGTGAGTATCTTCAGAAGACAGAAAGTTCAGTTTCCTGGATCTTAAATGGGTCACTTTCTTCCCAGCACTAATTAGAGTGCTAAAGAGATGACAGGCAGCATTTTGGGGACAGTTCCTGGGAGTTACTCTTTCAGTTCATATGAGCAGCCTCTTTGTCTTCTGGAGTCCTGACAAATCAGAACACCAACTTACAAGCTGCCTCCACCCACATAAAAGTGAATGCAAACAGTAAAATATTTGATCACTAATCATACAGTGTAATTAGGTCTGGGAGGGAGACATGTTTTATCTGTATGTTTCTGATGTGCCCTACAAATTTGTTGTACTATGCAAATGTTTTGAAATAAGTTAAACAAGAAAAATGCAATGAAAGTAGTTATCTATACATTTTGCTACAGTTCCTCAAAATGTAAACAAGATCTGGTTTGGGGAATTGAAACATTTCTGATTACCTCCTGGGTTCTGATAAATCTTTTGTATGAAATGGGAATAGACTATCCGGAGAGTTTTGGGGATGTTTTTTAGCTTGTTCTTTGCCATGAATTTTTATCTTTTTGATTTGTAGTTACTTTAAAATGTGTTACACATCTTCATTTTCAAAGCCTTCCAGAAAGGCTGCATTTCATCAGATAATGCAGAACAGATCGTGGACCTTTTGTATCATGCAAATACATTTATCTCAAATGCTCTGTCAGGTTGGCACACATTAACTCACTCTACATGGTGATTAGGGATCATGGAAAGTTTTTCTTGTTAATGAGAAGCCAAGCCAATCACTCAGCAGTCAATTAAAAAGGCAATCTTCAGTAGCCAGCAGTTTCTAAATGCATCTTAAAGCTAGCATAGCCTGAATATTTACAAGATACTATAAAAGATTAAATTGGTGATTAAGATTTTTATCTTGCACTGTAGTATCTTAAGTTGCACTCAAATGCATGCTTAATTTTAAGCTTCTGGTAAGAAAACCTGCTCACATGAATAGGTGAAGCATAGACAATGAACTACAAGTAAATATTGATTGCAATATTTCTGAATTTTCCCATTTTGTATAACAGCTGACTTTTTTTTTTTTTTTTTTTTTTTAGAATAAGGGATTTGCTCAAAATTTTACAGACATACTGAAATACTTTTAAACTTTTATTATTTCCTTTGCCTATTTCAAGCATTTCCAAAATTTACTGTCCAAAGTATAAAAAAAACTTCAAGAAAGGTTTCAGCTAACTAGCTTCCAGATTTAGAAAATTATTTTTAGGGACTCAGATATTTTAGTAGAAATCATCCATTTTCTCACGTACTTGATTTTTTGTTAGAAATCTTCTTTTTTAGCATATGAGAGATTAGAAATTATTGCAAAATGTTTGTAACTGTGATATCTATTTATGATTACTTTTATCCTTTCTTCAAGTATTGCTCATTTTACACCACTGGTGAACTGTACACTCATTTCAGAAAGTCACTGGGAGCAATTGCCTACTCAAGCTTTCACATGGAAATTATGATGATTCCTAATACAAAAATTGCACTTTCAAACAAGAACTATAATCTTATTTAATCTTATTTATGATGAACATAATTCAATATGACTATCAGATTGATACTAAGTCAATGTTTTCATGACATCAGCAGCAAACTTGGGCTATCCCCATACAAGGCTGTAAATCTTGGCCAGTCCCTACTGGCATGTTTACTCTGTTGCAAGACTCAGATGTGAGTGCACTGCATTTTAGGAAGAAATGTCTCAAAGGACCTCCTGCCTTTGGCATGTCTCTGCTCTTCCCCAAAAGAACCAACCCAAAATGTTCCTAAATGCTTCTTTTCAACAGCCTCCAACAGGCTTGGCCTTACACTCCTGGAACTGAAGACTTTTTGTAGTCACGGTTTAAAATGTCTGTTCTTCCCTTGATAGTTGAAAAGCAGACAAGAGAAAGTTGGTATTTTTTTCTCTTCTCAGATAAAATATGTAAGAACTTTAAAAATTATATACTTGAGTCTCTGTTAGAAGCTGTATGTTTGTCTTTGTTAAAAGACGTGTGTGATGGTCAAAAAATAAGACTAGATTGTGACTATTACTTAGCTTAATTCTAAAGTTTAATTATTTCATTTTTCTAATGTAATATTTCTTGGTTCACACTGATGTCTTTTCCCACATGAAATTGTGTATTCATTAGTGTTTCTTATATTCTTATTCCTGCATATATCAAATGAAAACTTGTATTATCTCAGTGTTTCCAGTTGACACCTGTGGCCATATAAGAATCAATTACAAACCAATTTTGAACACAGCGTGGATTCTCACACAGAAATACAGAGGACAAGGAAGATAAGCAGCAGAATTATATATTTTTTTTTCTTTATCAAAAAAGCTCCTGGAAGAAGTATAGCCTGTGAACACTGTTGAATTTCAAAGCAAGCCTAATGCTTTTGTTTGTATACGAGTAGGTCTCTATGAAGGAAAGCTCTTTATACTGAAATGGTTCTCATTCTGGAGAACATCATGTGGCAAGAAAGTTATGAGCGAATGAAGTTCCTCTGCTCACCTTTCACATTCTCTTTGAATTACTTGGCTTCTGATTTTAGGCTTTATAAATGTCAGCTAAGCATAAACTTTTCATTAACCTGCAAAGGTATTCTTGATGGACAGCAAATCAGAGAAGGAAACTGTTTATAAATCATGTCAAGTTACAGCTGAATGGGACAGTAAGACCTGAACCTGGCCCTAGAATGGCACACTTTCATACTTTTGAAGGAAGATTGTGTCAGACACCTTTTTGTCATCCTGTCTTGGGGTTCACAGCATATTAGATTTGCTGAGAGCTCGTCTAGATGGGATTGACTTTTTTGTCCAATTTTAGCACTAAACATCTGAGTAGACAGATGAAGAACAGGAGGCTCCACATTAATCTTTATTAGTGCCAAGCATAACATAAAGTTGTAAAATAAACATACTTGGTCATATTTTACCCAGAATATTTTTACTTTTTCAGTGCTTTAATGTAGCAGAAATTGTGTAAAAACTATTTTATCAATAAATTCCACTTTTATTATTATTTTAATTCTTCATTTTTTAAATTCAGCTAGGTTCAAAAAGACTTTTGACATCATTGAGTCCAACCTACGGCCAAACACCACCTTGTCAACTGGACTGCTGTGGTCACATCCAGACTTTCCTTTTAACATCTCCAGGGATGGTGACTCCACCAATTCCCTGAGAAACCTATTCCAATGTCTAATCACTCCTCCTGAGGAGAATTATCCTGATATTAATATTTTAGGCTTTTTTAACAGAATACCTGGAAGAAACCTCACCTAAAGACTGAAATAGCAAGGGGTAACACCATCTCTAAATTCCTAAAATATCATCCAGAAAGTAGAGATAATGCCCTGGCTGCTCTGAGGAAAAAAACAATAAAATCAAACTACAAAACTGCTCTCTACCTTGTGAATTCATTACTTCATTATTGCATTAATATTCAGATCCATATCCATTTGAAGGTCACAGTGCTTAGCTATAAAACCTTAAATAAGTTCTTCTCTGATGCCAAAGACCTCTGCATTTCAGTTGGGCATTTCTATTTAATAGGGATTCATCAGTGTCTTTTCATGTGGGTGAGCAGCAGTTTCAGTGTGCTGATCTTGTTTGCAAGCTCGTTATTACGAAGGTTTATACTGCACCCAAATATGAGAATTTGGAGGGTGAACCCAAACAGTTTTACTTCTCCTGAAATTTGGCTGAGATACAAGGACAGCTCATACTACTGTGATATTTAAAGCTGGATTATTAACCCCATCCTCTTATCACCTGTGCTGAAATTGCATTGTTTAATAAGTGAGATGATGCCTTAGGAAATAAAAAACTTTTCTTAAAAGCTAAAAATATTTCCTTTTGATAGGATAAAATGGACAAATTTGCCATGTCATAGCTTAAGGAAAATGAATAATAACATACTTGAGAGGAAAACAAAACAAAACACTTGATTCTCTTCTGTCATGGTATTGATTGGTGCCATGGCATTTGATATGTACAGGATTTCACGTTATAGCAGTTGCAACAGATTCTGCCATTGCATTTGTCCAATTAATTGGTTAATATAAGTGCAAAGCTGTTTAGAAACTTCTTCATGTGTCTTAAGAACAATTAAAGTATATATGAGTTTTCTTGGAAGCCTAAACATTTAATTTCCTCTAAAGCAAGAAGGTTCTTGAGAACAAAGACTAGGTTTGATTTTAAATTAAATGAATATGAACTTAGCTTTGAACTCTGTGGGCTTTTCTTAGTATTCAATTTCTTACTCAGATAACAGTGAATGTGGTATTCAGTCTTCAGTGAAATCTTCCTAAATAGCTTCAAGCACAGTCTTCTGAGGAAGAGGGAGAAGAACATCCTTTAATGCACTCAGAAGAGTCCTGTGGTTACACTTTTAACAAGTATACACTTGATTTCTGTGTGTGTTATAAGAAGTACTGAATTGATGAGACTAAATTGGACAGTTATAGCTTGTAGAAAAATCAGACATAAAAGCAGGAAACGATAAGAGAGAAGCTGAAGAAAAAAATGAAAAATCCTTGCTATGAAGGAGAAGATATCAAAAATAAGCAAGCTTCATGTTGACTTTTCAAATCATGGGAATAGATAAATATGAATCTGTGGGGAAAAAAAAACTGAGCAGAAGGTTTTGCAGAGGACTTGAAAGCCCTGCACTATGAAATCAATTACTTCCCAGCTAAAGAAGAAGTGTTCAAAGACAGTCAAGAGTGCAGAACTCTCAGATGACATAGATCACTGATAGATTACTGCCAAAGCAGTAACAGAAAGCAAACATTATGTGCTTTGCTTATTTTTCAACTGCATGTATTTTGTCACTTTTCCCATCTCTGAGTGCCCTGGGGCCAAGTCATTTTTTCTTTGATAAATTTTATGGAAAGGTCAAACAATGAATTTGGCTTGGACAACAGTGGCAGCAAGCAAGGAGTGGAGAGAATGTGTGTGTGGCTTCCTCTCCTGAAATATGAGATAGGTGCTCACCTTTAAACTTGATTCCTTACTTCTTTCCTACCTTGACACCTCTACATCAGATGGCTTTTTACAGTGACTACAGTGATTTAAAAGAACAATGATGGGGTAAGAGGGAAAAGTCTGTAATGTGAGAATAACTGTTCCTGAGATAGGAGCTAGAAAACAAGCATAGGTAATCCACAGTTTAAAGGGAGGGATGTCAACAGTGGAATTTGGTGGGCTCGTGGCTCCATTTGTGCTGATTAACACACTCGTGAAGGCTGTGGAAGAGTAGGTGAGCAGGAAAGCAACAAAGCATGCATCTGATGCAATTGCATTCCAGACAGAAAGGATAAGGGCAGACAGTGAAGGATTACAAATCTGCTATATGAGACTGCTTGAGTAATGAAAATAGCTTGTGAAGTCTAGTGTAAAGCATTAAAATGATGTATGTGGGAAAAAAAACCCATATTTAAATTTCACATTAAAAACCGATGAGCATTTTCATTGAGGACTGCAGTTCTTGTATTTTAAATCTTCCTGAAAAACCCACTTACTCCTTCTGCTTCTCTGTGCACAATGGCAGAACCAGCCTTTTATTTCCATTCTTCTGTTTTGCTTAAAAATAGTGCTGCCAGAGGTACTCCAAGAGTTATCTCTAGATAACTAGCCTTCTAAAAGGCTGATTTTTTCATTCTAGAAATCTGCAGTGTTTTCCTTGTGCCACATTAATCTAAGGCCATTTGTTCTCCTGATAATTAGAAAAGGACACTCATGGCAGCCCCTTAGTGCTGCAGAATACATTTTTATATTTGCAGCCTCATGCTGGGCACTTGCAGCACTTTGTTATCAAGCTTCCAAGATGATATGAATGTCAGGTTTTATGGTGAACGTTGACAAGTGCACTTTAGAAAAGCCATAAATGTGAAATCTGTGGCCCACTGTGTAACAAAATGGTCAGTGACTGAGGATAAAGGTTAACAAGGTGGAAGCAATAAATCTGATTTAAGTGAAGGGCTCTTCATATCTATCTCAATAACACATCTTAATTAAACAGTATTTTCCACATCACATAAGATGTTTTCGCTTCCTATTCAATAATTGGATAGAAACTTGAAAGAATAATCAAGAAAAGAAGGTGATATGAGGGAGTTGAATTGCTATCTGGTCTAAGTTTTCTGCCTTTTCAAGGCATTTTAAGACATTTTTTCTTTGAAGATTGAGCTTAAGATTAAGCTTGAGTGTGCATTGCACTGATTTAAAGAGGAGACTTTGGTGACTTACATCTCTGGACAGTTCTGCAAAGTGTTCAATGCCTGAAAAAGATACCTGCTACCTCACAGAGACAGAATAATTTCAGCCTAAGACTTCATTACAGCCTCTATTGAAATATAGGATTTTTCATCTGCAGCACATCAGAGGAAAAGACCTTAGAAAGAACCTCATTTAAGTCAACAGGCTAGCTCTACTGTAAATGATTCCAATAATAATGCTTACTGACTGTCAATAGAAAACAAAGAAATTATGTGAGGATTTGAATAATTCCAACTAAATGAGAAAAAGAAAAAAATCCCAACTGCTTTATTTTGTCTGTAGAGGACTAGGAATTAATTAAATGTGATGTAAAAAATGAACTGATTCACCTTATTATAAATTATGGAAAACATGCTTTTGTATTTCCAAACATGCAGATATAGGAATATTTTAGCATAAACTTTAGGCACCTGTAATGGCCTATTTTCATATCACACATTCACTGTTCAAATATCTGTAGTCTGAACAGTCCCATGTTTTTTTATATCACATAGAATGAAACATTATTAAATAGTAATGAAACGTAATGATGGGCATAAAGCATGAAAAACTTTCAACAGAAAATAAGCATCTAAGAGGAGACAAAAAGAAAAGAAGCAAAAAGTAACAGAAAACTGGAGGAAAGAATAAAAGCCTAAATACTTATCTATCAACATAACTGAACAAAGAAAGCTGCATAATTGCAGCTTGAAGGTCACCTGTCAATTTTCACAAGACAGCTGCTGAGAAATGAACAGACATCTTATCAATGCATCCACTGAGAATTTTGCTGAATATAGCACAGTCCAGTCAAAAAGGCTCAGAACTCACTACCACAGAGGGTAGAAATCAAGTGACTGCTTGTTTTAAAGCACAGGTAATTACCCTTAAAACAAACAAGCAAAAAAACCTCACCAAGATGAACAAAGCAGCAGGAAAACAACCCACTTTATTTACATTGAATTATGGCCAGTTTTGGACCTATGACCCAGATGAGTTGTTCCAACACCTAAGGAAGGATTTTCACTGTATATATACACAGAGTCTGAACACTGTAAGAGATAAAATACTATTAGATCTTTTAAATGATTTTGCATTATAATGCAATTTTTTGATCCTTTCTCTTCAAGAATTCCATCAACCTTTGGTACCTATGGTTGGGGCATCTTTGCTATGTCATATTCTGTTGCTCAAGATGGTAAGACCTACTTTGAGAGAAATATGTTAAGACTGAGGCAGCAAAAAAAAAAAAAAAAAAAAAACAAGACTAAAAAGGCATATTTCAGGTGACAAAGCAAAAGATAAAATATATACCAAAAATAAAACGGGAAGATGCCCCAAGATTCACACAAAATACTATCTCCTTGGAAGTCAAACCAGTACTTGTGATATTTTGGCACACTGCCTTGACATTAGAAGTATTGCGGGAACAGGCAGCTCATTTTCCAGTTAGAGAGTTACATGTTTGCATCTAAAGTTTTGTGAAACTAGGACCTCCCAGCAAGGGACTTCTTGTCCATGGTGTGTTTTTCTTCTGAATTTGCAGGTTTATGCATTTATGCAACCACTCTACTTCAAAAACTCCAGTGTTTTTGCCTTGCATCCCCAATATTCAATTATCTGTATGAATTTGCAAATCTGAGGCATTAAAAACCAAAGGAAATGTAAGTGAAAATTTTACTAAGGTGCAGTTTTGGCTTTTTGAGAAATGAATTTCTTTGTTTTCAGAGTTGAAGTCAGAATGTTATTACACTGACTAGATTGTAATCTTTCTCTCTCCCTCTCAGCAATCTATTCCCCCAGCCATTTTTAATACAGCTTTTTGGTTGCTGTTGAGGCTAATATCAAAAGCATTTTTGAAGGAATAGTACCAACAACGAATGCCAAAGCCTCAATGAAAATATAAAAGAGAATCTGTCAACTGCTAGGCCTATAAGTGTTCAAAAACTTGAGAAGGGCCACTTTTTTTTGTGGAATAAACACAGAAGCCAAAGCTTTTAAACTTGTTATCAAAGCATAAAAACACAACAAAAGCAGAACCAAAGACTATTCCAATTTGTAGGATTGGACGGCCTTTGATTTTTTTTTTTTTATTAAAGAGGCATTATCTTTGTAAGCTAAAAATCATTATTCAACACCTCTGTGGGGAATAGGACAGAAGATAGGAAACTATTTCCAACCATGATGGCATCAAGAACTAATGTAACTATGAACAACCTGCAGATATTTCTGGTGAAGGGTGTGCTGGGGGAAGGCTTTTTTATCTTATCTGCTGCTGAAGGCCTGAGTGACTGCACACTGCACATCTGAATGCTCATGTAAAGTATGTGCAAAGGAAGGGTTGCATTTTACAGGGCAAGACAGTGCCTGGCAAAGCAGGAGAGGGCACTGTTCCCATGGAGAGAAGAGCTGGTCCCCACCTGTCTGCACTAGAATTCAAAGAGTTACAGGTAATCTTGGCACCAAATTGCACTACAGTCACAGTTTCTCTCCATGAACAGCACAAGATAACAGAGGTGGAATTTGCTTCCTGCAGTCTGGGCATTTTTGAGCTGGAATGCCCAAACCCATGCACCACTCAGTAAGATCACAAAGTTCCCTGTGTACAAAGTTTTCAGAGTGATCCTGCACAATATGGCAAACACTTTGGCTGCCTCCAGATTGCTTTAATCAACCTTCTCATAGTTCTGTATTTTTACAGATACTATACATTCATTGTTTAAAATGTAAAACAAGTATTTTAAATTTTAAATTCCACATTCAACTACTTTTGAAAGGTTTTATGTCCTCCTAAGAGATTCAAATCTTTGCTGTCCAACACACTTCTGGATTATGGCTCAATTTTAAGAACTGTGAGCACAAGACTTATTTCCCAGATAACGTAGGTGATCACTGAGGCAGTGACATGCAGTGGATGAGCAAGCAGATATCAGACATGGTCCTGCCTGACCACACACAGCTGAGCAGATCTATTTCTTTAAATATATGGCATATAATCCCAGCTGGAGAAATGTTACTTGAATGCTGTTGCACCAGGACAGTACTAAATTCAATTCTGACAGAGGAGCAGAATCACAGGCCTTCCTCCATACAAATACCTCACAAATTATTCAATTACACACTGTTTATCTTGCACTATCCCTCCAACTAGCTAGGACCACAATAAATTCAAAACCACCCTTCTTGATACTTGCAGTTTCTCTCAGCTTTGTGCTGCATGCATGCAAATTCAATAAGCTGTTCTCAGTTCACTATGGAAATAAAGGGAGAGCAAGCATGAGTTTGAACAGCCACAAGGACTGCCCTCTGCTCCCCCTCCACTCTAACATTAACCACGCATCACTGACCTGCATGTAGTTTTCCAAACAAAATTTCATCTCAACCATTTCTTTTGCTTGCTTCCAGGAATGTTATATAAGATGGTATCAACAGCCTCACTGAGGACACATGCATTGGCTATTTATCCCTGCCCACAAGGTCTGAGCCTCTGCCACCACAGGGAGTGTGATTGCCCTAGCAGGATTTCTTCTCGGTAGATCCAGGGTAACTGTCACTAATCTCCTTGTGACCTCCTAGAGTTTGCAGACTGTTTCTGTGATAATTTCTGCCAATCTCTTTCTGAGAAATGTGTGTTTTCCACTCTGTAAGTCTTTCTTTTTTCTCCTCAATATGACTGGCATCATCCAAACTCTTTGCCAGACTGCCCAACTTCCATACCTCCTGGAGATTCACTAGGAAAATCCATACTGATTTAACAAAATACAGAAACAGCTTATTGTCTAATTCAGTAAATGCAATTTATTACTAAAATATCATCAAAAGCTGCTGAAAGAGCTTATATGTATTATCTCCTTTTAATTATTATTTTTGTCAGTAAAAGAAGCTGGTTTGTACAGTATTGGTACTCTATGAATGGTTGTAACTTTTTGCAATTAACTTTTCTGGAACTAAGATTTCATGTCACAATCTGTATTTTTTAGCGAGCATTAGTTTTCTGTGTTACAGAATGGAATGACAAATATGTATTTAACTACTGCAAAAGAAATTCTGCAGTGAAAGGTGATTGTGTGAACCAGAGGTCAGAGAAAAGTAAGCACTTTTAATCTTGGCTGATGGTTAACTTCAACATATCATATGTGAAAAAAATTTAAACAAAAAAAAAGATAGTGAAATTCTACTTCCTTTAAAGTAAGTTTTTTATGTGAAAACAAACCATGCAATTTATAGCTGGAATTCCAAAGCAAAAAGGAGAAATTTCACTAGTTGTTAATAAATGGTTCTTAACAGTCTTAAAAAAACCCAACTAACCAACCTAGAAAGCACGCTAGACTAGTCTGGATCTACAAAAAGCATTCAGACATTATAATATATAGGGGAAAAAAAAAAGTTAATTCAAAGTTCTATATTAAATAGCCTGTAATGCCAATGAATCACTTTGAACACTTTCTGTGCTCTCTCAAAAAGCTTCATATGAAGTGTTTCCATTACAAATAACATGGTGTCCTGGTTTTAAACTTCAATTTATTCATTAGAATGTCTAGAGTGTTTATAAAAAGACTTTGGAAAAAAAAACCCTTCAAATAGTATTAATTAAAAGATTGAAAAAGAAGGGGTAGGAAGGGATTAAAAATTACTAATTTAGAAGAGAGGAAAATAAATTGTTCATATAATTTGATTTCTACTGTGAACAAATAAATAACCAGCTGAGAAAATTTCACTGAACTTGGAACAAACATGTTTAATTTTTTTGGCAGATAAGAAGAAAGGTTAAGAGACCCAATTTGTCCTGCTCATTTTTAAATTGTCTAAATTGCATAGTGTCATTAAGAAATTCCAATTCATTTAAAATCAGGGCACAAATAAAGCACCTCTAGTCATGCTGGGGCCCACACTTCTTGTCTGGGATTCAAATCTTTGGTGTCACTGCTGTTCTGCAAAACCCACCTGCATAAGCAGAGCAATTGTGTGACACAAGCAGGCTTGCTTAGACCAAAGATGGGCAAGATGTACAAGATATGCTATTATATTAATATGAAACATTATTTTTCTGTTATGAAAATTGGACATTTCAAACTGATAGAAAATAATGTAAGATAACATACTGGGAAATACAGCAATCTGGGGTAAAAAATCCATATATATTCAGTGCAGAAATCAAAGAATGAGTTTTTTAAATATATACACTTTTATCACTGAAAATTTCAAAAACTAATAAAACTTCTCAGATCCTCATCATGTTGTGAGGAAATTGATGATGGACCTATTGATAAAAAGGCAAAACAGATGGAAATCTGTCTTTGAATACAGTCACACTTCTACTGTGACTGCCTTCTGAGCAGGCAACCAGAAACAAGTGACAGTACTGAGTACAGGAGGCTGCAAAGAGAAGAAAGAGACTGCAGAAATTGGTGATTTACTGGATATCTTAATTTCTGGGAATAAATGTTGGATTTCCTTAGTCCAGTAACAGTAAATCACCAGTAACTTTTTTGAGTAACAATGCAAAAAAATTGTTTGATGCTTGCATTCATTACAACCATTTAATTTTTATTCTAGGTGGAAGATGTCATCAACATTCAAACTGGAGATGTGCTAGAAACAGTGAAGTCATAGTGGATCCTGATCTGGGCCAAGACAAGGCCCTGTGGTGGCCAGGGCCAGGTAACCCACAGAACTGCCAGAGAGGGAAGGATAGATCTTACCTGCCATCACAGCTGAGAATTATTACATCTCTTGGAAGTTGGTAAAATTATAGCATTCAGCATTGGATTAAACTATGAAAAATTAGATAGTCTACACATATAGATTTTATATATATGCATATATATGATCACATTCAGCATTGGATTAGACCATGAAAAATTTCTTTGTGTGTGTACAGTACAGCAGAGCTATTTCATTTTCAAAAAGAAAGCAAAGATACTCATATTGTGAGTGGGATAAGTAAAGAAAAGATACATTGAGATCTCTATCACACTGTCTTATCTCCTGTCTAAATATATGGCATTTTAAGTGCAGGTAGGAAGATTGCTATGCTGTTCATGGTTATTTAATTCAATTATATCATGTGCAGTATTTCTTACAGTAAACTGTCATGTTCTCTTGTTTTCCTTCATTCTTACAGCTGCTAGTATAACTCACAAGTTGTTTGGTGGATCATTATATTTAATATACTTTGAAGTGGTCGCACATATATTTAACTTAAAATTTTATATCCCAAGACAGTCTGTCTAAATTTCCATTTGATATGCCATAAAACACTTAAAACCTCTTTGTCTGCTTTTCCAATGGACAGGTTCCTGTAGGTTTAGTTTACATAAAGTAGAAAAAATTAGAAGTTGGTAGGACATGGTGAAGGCTGAATTTAGGGTATCGTTATGCTCTAGTCTTAACAAACCCAACTTATTAAATTACTCAATATCTCATAAATAATGGCAGGTTATTTAACAAGATATACCATCTAATGATGAAACAACATAGCCTGGTGTATTTATACTCTTCTTAGGCTGGGGTTTGTAATTCAAACATTCATAATTTGTTCCCCAAAGGGAACCTTGCCATATGAAATACCACAAGAGATCATTAGCTGTGATAATTAGGTAAGCTTTCAAATATTTTCTCTGTTAAGTCCTGGGTAAACTGCCTGTTTTGATTTTATATCCTTTCTGGCTGAAAAAAAAACAAAAACAAAACATCATCCTGGCTGTGCAGATGGCAATATGTCTCTTTTGTCACAGAACTGGAGTTTCCTTCCAGTAGCAGATTGGGCAAACATGGAAAAAAACCCACCCATTATACTCAAAAGCTTTTGGTATCCGGTTGAAGAGACCATAACCATCCAAAAACAAGAGCCAAATTGTATCTTCCCTCCCCACAAACCACATTAGGTTTGCACATTCTCCTCATGAGATGTGTATGGAAGCAACTGGACAGCTGGTGCAGATTTTCTTTCTTTTTACTCTGTACTTTCGAGGGGCTGGACTGGTGTTCTGTTCAGTTTCCAAAAATGTAAGCTGCTACATGGGCTGGTGTGCTGCTGCTGCTTGTTCAGAGATGAAGGCTACCAGCTTCCATCTGGGTCATGAAAACAATTTCATTCTGATATCTGTACAGACCTTTCTTCAAACAATTGTGTCCTCCTGAGAAAAGCTCTCTTTTATTTTTGACAGCCAGGTTTCAGATCGGCAGCTTGCTGCCACTCCACAGGTTTGAAGCCCTTTTCTACATTGTACTTTCCTTAATAAATCCTGATTCTAGGCTGAAATGAAGACCAGTGAATTTCGTGGGTGAAATGAAGGTGAATATGTAGGTTAAAATTATTTTTTAATTATTATGTGTATATACAAATAAAAACCCTGAGAATTTCTGGATTTATTTGGCATGAACTTCTATGAGCTAATAAACAATTTCAGTTTCTTGCGTTTGCATCCAAGATTTTGTTATTCACTGTCAAATCAATTTCTATCTTTCTCTGGATTACTTGCTTTAGGATGAAACTGATGAGATAATATTAAGTACTGGTGACAGTAAAGTTGCATTTCTACAATGGGTCTGTTCATAAAAACTCTCTCAAAATTCCAGATAGATTTGTCCTTTAAACATCTTTCCTCTACTACTGCCTGTGTACAATGCAGGGAAGGGTTATAATTACATGGAACATAGTAAAAGTAGTAATTATCGCCTACAAATTTACACAGAAACAAGTATCAGTAACAACTAGCCTTTATTGCCAGATACATTCATTAAGTCTGGCCCCAAATGCTGGACTTCAGGGAGAAAATATCTATATAATTAAGGACCTTTTCTTTACACTCTTTTGAACAAAATGTTATTATTTTTATGGCTTTTATCCTAAAGTTGTGAATACAAATATTTGTATTTCATTATGGGAGGCTACTGAAACCTCTGGAAAGTACTGTCATTTAGGATGTCACACAAAGTTTAAAAATTAGATGTAGTATTTTACCAAATCCCCTATTTATTACCTTAAGAATATACCTAGTTGCTTTTGAAGTTGAGGAAAGGGATATATAATTAAATTTTAATTCAAACAAATAAATTACATTTACCAGTATTACAAAATCTTCTTGTAATAAATTTGCCCTCAAGCCTTCTGGACTAATGTATATTTGCTACTTTTAGTTCTGCAAGTTTTCATTTTCCTTCTGTGGGACTTTTGAGCTATCTGCTGTAAAAACATTTCTCATAGATTTTCTTGCAGTTAGTTTCTGCATACAGTCCTCTGCAAGTCCATGGACAGTACAGAAATGAGATTTAGGCCAGAGTGACACTCCATCTAGCTTGCTGTCCTTCCCCAGGAAAAAGTGAGGAATTGATGTAAGAGCAGCAAGTGGTACCCAGACAACTCAGCTGGCTGCTGTTCCTGCCTCCAGGGAGCAGAAGAAAAGAAGCAGCATCAAGTGAAGGCTTAAAAGATCTCCTCTGTCTGACAACAGCCTCTTGACTTGTCTCTCCTGGCAAGGTGGAAACTGAAGCAGGATTTGGACTACTTCTTCAGCACCCAGTATTACCACTGAACTGTAAGCTCAGTGATTTTTTTCAGCAAGCTTTTATTCCACATAGCTAAAGTTTCTTCTGCTGTCTCAACATATTGAATTTCTAATTGCTAATGAGATGTAGTTTTCCTCATGGTACTACCAATTGGGGTCTTTCACACAGTCTTTCCGTTTCTACTCTAGGCTAACCTCCATGTTTAAAATTTATTTGAATTATTGTTACTAATTTTATTTCTTGCTGAATATTACTGAAAATACTAACTAACTATTTATATATGTGTACCACAGTGAATATTTAGTATCTGCAGTAAAACAATGTCCATATTGAAGACACAGTTCTTGATGATTCACCATGTTTTCTCTTGGTTTCACAGCTTTCAAAACTAGAAGCAAGACATGAAAATTCCCTGGTTTTCCTTCATCTTTTAAGGGTCAAGAGTTTCAATTATAGCAAATTAGCTGTACTGATTTAGTATTTATCTGCCTGAGGCTCTTAGTCATTCCATATGTAAAATGAAAATAAAGGGAGACTTTTCATGAACTGTATTGATTTTGCCACAGTGAGATCTCTGGTGGGTGTATTTGACACACTGAGCTTCTAAAGAGCCAAAACATAATTAATACTTCTTCTAAGTGCTTTAAGGGCATATCTCTGTCTTTAGTTCTAAGTTCCCCTGAGCCTTCACGACTCATATGGCTCGTGCCTCTTAAAAAGAGAAAAGCAAAGTTAATAAGCATACAGATCTACAAATTTATTTCTGAAGGATAAAATCTATTGATATGACAGCCCATATGTTCAAATTTTGGTAACAGCCAGACACAGTTGGCAATAAAATTTGTAACAAGAATTTCAAAATGACTGTGCATTCTGGGTTTTGAGAGATAAATAAGAAAAAAAAAATAGCAGTATCACATATAAGGTTGGAATATACTGTGAAAATTGTCTGGTTCTTATTTTAAAATTTGCATTAAATTTGCATATGTGAGAAAAGATTAAATAACTTGATTTCTCACCCTCCTAAACTAGGAAGTCTTCAATTCAAAAGAAAAGTCTTCAGATAATGTCCATTTTCAAGGAATGGGAAGTGTCAGTGATGTAACAACAGAAAAGCATTGCTCAAAAATAGACTCCATTTCTGTCATGCACATTCACTACTTGATAATGGAATAGCAGAAAGAAAAAAAGGAAATCAAAGCTCAAAAGAAAAAAGCATCTAAAAAGCCTCATTTTCCATTTAAATTGTCTCCTTCAGATTTACCAGTCTAGAACAGTTATGTGTTCTTTAGGGTGTCTGTGTCTCAAGTTTTGGAAAAGAAAAACTGTGGCATTTCTTGTGCTTAGAACTCTTATTTGTAAGTCTTTGTATTTACTGACCAAGCAACTTCTATGTCTAAAACAAGATAAATAAACAGAACCTCATAGCATAATGTTCTTGCTCAAACAGATCAGAGTAAGGTAACATTTTTATGAAAACTGACTTAAGATACTTAAATCTTTCTGTATGTTTCAAAAATTATAAAATTGTTCCTTCTGCTGGTGCAGTGGAGCAGTGTTATGGCTTTGCAAAGTACATTCTCCCCCATATTGAATGTAACTGTGCAGAAATTTGCAAAATTAGCTATAACCATGCACTTTGTTTTTCATGTTCTTGATCATGATAACTGCTTGTCTGATCTGACACTAATATATAGTGTATAGGGTTAGCACCCATCTCTCTATATATATAGATTGCTGAGACTGACAGACCATTGTCCTGAAAGGAGAAAACTGCATTTATATAAATCCTGTACTAAAACATCATGAATGGATTGGTTGTAATCAGAGGTTTTTGAACACTAAAGTGCTCTTTGGCATGAGCAGACAGGGGACAAGCAGAAAAGCCTCTATAACAGTTTCTAACTTCTTTATTTTTCCTCCTATATAAAAATTGTTGCTGTGTCTCTAGCTTCCAACTACAAAAGATAGGCTGGTTGTTTTATAATTGTATTTCAGCTGCAAAGTAATTTATGCATTTAAGGAACTTGGTTTTTAAACAAATGTGGTGCTATTTGTTATTGTGTTACAAAATCACACGCAGAAAAAACCTGCATGATTGCAGTGCAAAGCCATGTAACCAAAAGACTCAGTGCTGCCTCAAAAGCTTTGCCAAATGTCTACTATAAAAAGTAAGTAAACGGATATGATTGAGATTTCAGCGACTGAGGAGTCATCATCTTCTATCTTCCATTCTGCCTTTTAAAACAGTGATCCCCTGTCTCAAAACATTTGAGGACCAGTTTATTTTAATCCTGCACCATTGGCACTGAAGATGGCAGCTTTCAGCCTTTAATTTAAACAAATACCCATGTGTGTTGCAAGTCAGAGTCTCTGAAATTACTGTTTGTTCATAGTCAACCTGATCTACCACGCAAGAAAGATCAATTTGGAAAAGAACACCTGCAGAAAAACACAACAAGGATAAACAGGTGACTGGAGACCCTGATTTAGGATACAAAAATGACTGGCCTGTTTAATCCAGAAAGAGAAGAGGGGTGTTTATTGTTCTCTTTAATTTGTTCAAGTGAATAAGCACCAGGGAAAGCAAAGAGCTATTAAAGTTTAAGGATGATTTTGGCAAAAGAATAAATGAGTATAAATAGTCTATGAATAAATTTAAGGTAGATATTAGAGGAAGGTTTCTAGCCATTAAGAAGCTGATGTTCTGAAAAAAGCCTTTGAAGTAGAACAACTGTGGAAAAAAAAGCAATTAGTTATAAGAAAAAAATACTGCTATTTGTTATTTGCAGTTCCATTGCTGCCTGCTGTTTTCAAGGACTGTAAAGATGACACAAAATTTCTTGTCTAGCCCTGTACCCACTTCATCTTGGTGTGATACAGAAAGTGTGCAGTTCATATTTTCTGTGAGTCACACAGACCTTCACTTAAACCACTAGGAAAGGTTTGTAGATGTTGGGAAAATGGAGGATATTGTGCATTATTATGTAGAGGGACTCATTATTTCTTAGTCTTTTAACAGAAATATATACTATTACAGAACTGTACATCTATATCTTACCCATCAATCCTATAGCTGATAACATACACACAAAAATGTGTTTAAATCACAGACATATCAATATTAATGCTTTAAATCTTGTAAGAGAAAATTACTTACAAAAAAAATCTTGTTCTGCTGTTATAATATAGAGTTTAGCCTATAAAGTGTTATTAAGTTCATAATCAAAAAACCGAGGATATCTGTAGCAAGTCACTTGTTTTCATACAGAAATATATAAGGCGAGATAGTCAGTAACTTAAAAGCCTCCAGCTCTGCAAAGAAAGAGGAGGAAATTATATATTACATCTTTCATAGAGCAGCTTCACAGACACACTGCTGCAGAGGAAGAACTAAGCAATGTGTGAACTCAGGTTTGCACTGAAAACTTCACTGCCAAAGCCAAGGGCTCTTGAAGCCTAACATTTATGTCTCCCTCAGAAATGTCTTATAGCTCAAATATTGCAGTAGTGACACACTGAAATGTCTTACATAAAAGGCATTAAAGGTAAGTTTGAAACTACTGTCTGAGGGGATATTTAATATTCATGAAGACAGAATTATCAGAAAGTACCAGGTGACCAAATAAAGCTCTCCTAGAACTGAACATGGGAGAATAGTACAATTATTTCAGATGTGAGTAATTTAATGAATTGCAATCAACATTACTGACCTCACAGCATCTATTGTGATCATTCATATTAACAGCATAAAAAATGTAAGGCATACCACAATTCATTAATTAAACCTCATGAAAACTGTGACTTGTGGGTAGATATTAACCAAATAAAAAAGCAGGATGCTTTTAATTAGTTACAGAGGTAAAACAAGCATTAAACTGGAAACCAAAATAGTAAAGAGGCAATTGAAAACTAAAAACTCTTTGACCCTTTGCCACTAAAGCAGTAAAGCTTTAACAAAATGACCTGGGAATCACCTAGGAAAGTGAATAAACCATGATCAGATTTTTTGGAGGTAAAGTGTTACATACGAGAGGAACAAAACTGTAAAAGCCAGCACAGAGGCAAAAGAAGACACTTAGGAGAGTGATGGTTGGCTTTCTTCTTAAAATAACAATCAAGATAACAAGCCAAGAGAGTAGCATAATTCTTGGAAAAAACAGAACAGAACACAAGTTAAAGAAAATCATATGGGATGTCAAGTCCTTTGTAACAATGCATATAAAGATGAAGATGTAGCAATCTGTTCTTGTTTCTCTTTATTTTAGATAGAGTTTTTCAATGATTCTGGAAAAGAATCACCTTACTGTGTCAAGAGCGTTAAAATACAATTTCAGACATCCTGCATTTAGATTTCTTCTTTGTCAGTAGCCCAATACAAGCCTGAGTATCAGGCAGAAGCTAGCAGGTGAGCTGTGACTGCCCAAGTAACACTTGAGAGAATAACTTTATTGTTCCCAGTAACAGTCACATACTTTAGGTCATTTGGCATAGATATTCTCCCCAGAATTGTCCGCTCTTCAACAGCAGGAACAATTCCATTACATTCAGACAATCAAGTAAAATAAAATGCATGCATTGCCAGTGTTAGATGACATAGATAAAGTTAAACCTCCCTACAGAACATGTGGGGCTTGCTCTCCAGTGGAGATCTCAGCTCACAGAGACAGTGTGATCCAAGTCTACCTCTGTGCCTTTCTTTTGCTTCCTACTCATAACAACCTTGAACTCCCTTTCCAGCTCTCCAGGGGACTGAGCCCTTTGCTTTCAGGTGAGCCCTGCTTCTGAGTTCATCACACTTTGAAGTGTGATGTGAAGCTCAGCTCACTGCCTCTGGAGGTAGGCTGCAAGTGGAGCTGCTATTAGTGCTTAGGAATGCCAGTGCCATGTCACGAAACCAGTGAGAAAAGCAGCACAAAGCCTGGAAAAGATTACATGATGCTTTAACTAGAATTGTACATTTATATCTTCCAAATGGACAATGTAAAAATTAAATTGGAACAACTGTCAGACCTTCTTTAAATTCAAGTGGGAAAAGCAGTGGCTAATACAAAAATTGTACACATACCATTCCATAAAAACGTCTGAAATGGTGTTCAGAGTTTATACCTCTCTGCAAGGTCCTTTGGCTGTTTCTCTATACCTTCTTGAGTATTTCAAGTAAACTTCTGGAATATGTGTACTATTAAAAGATTGATCCTTAAGTATCAGCCCAGAAAAGGGGAAGGGGTACTTTACTATGCTTCCTCCTGTGACTGATTTGATGATCAGTTAATTCCTCTAACTGCTTAGTACTGCTTTACAGGACTTTTTCTTTGATGACCTGTTTTCATCTTCTTTTTTAAAGTATTTGATGAAAAAGTCAAAATGCATAATATTAATAAAGTCCTGAATATTAAGGCAACTGCTAAATTGCTCTATTTGTCTCTGAGAATGGATATGCTGTGTTAGAATGAAAATTTGCACTAAATGATCCTATGTTCTACTATACAACAAATGTAAAAAAAAAATAATACAGAAATTAAATCCTTCAGATAAATGACATAAAATGCTTTATTTTCTACAATAGAGGTGTCTGGAACACTGAGTGAATTCATAAAAGAAAAAATGCAGAAATGAGACAATCAAAAATCAAAACAAAATAAGCAAATAGGACTGGAAGTTGCATAAACAGTAACAACTGCTTTGCTGTGTTAAGAAGTTCCCTGAAGATTGACTAGAACTAATATTTGTTCTGGTTAGGAACTAAGAAAAAATGGTCACAAAGTTATCTTGAGATGAATAATATTTAGTTCCCTTTAGAATTCTTTTCTTCAGAGAGAATGTTGTAAAAGGGATTTGAAGTAAAACACACAAGTGGTCCCACAGGTCTTTCTGACTACTGCAACATATCTGTTATGCAAGAAAAGAAGACAGAGAAAAAGTTAGAAAAGACATATAAGGAAAGAGACAGAGACAAAAATGATATGCATTAAAGATTTTTTTATACATGTACTCTGCCACCAGATACTGACCAACTATGCTCTCTGAGCCACCACTCCTTCTAGCTGAGTTAAATTCACCTGCAGAAATTTCAGTTTGCTCATGTTGAAAGGCCTGATAAAACTTAGGTCTTCAACTGAAGGCTTAAATATTTGCTAAGTTTCATATGGCTTCATGCTTTTTACAGGAACTTTATTCAAATGATATAACAAATATTTCATACTTCAGTCTCATTAACTCAACAGTAAACTGATCAGGATAAGAGAGTACTAGAAGTGTAGAAATGTAGAAATGGTAGAAAGGGACTGCAGGCTTTAGGGAGATTAATTATAACTCTTCTTTCGTGTAAAAATCTTATGTTACCTTTATCAGAGATCTTAAAATTTCAAAATTTAAGAAAAGCCAATTAACTACTGGAAATATCACATATCACTCTAGATACCATATATCAGAAATTATGAATGCAGAAGTTGCAGCAATCTGCAAGCAAGAGCTGGGTCAGATAAAACATAGAATCACTTCATATTACTTTTGTTCAAATCACTTTTCTTAATTGTGGGCTAAAATGCCTTTTGAGAGTTGCTAAAAACTCGATGGATTTTGCTGAGAGACATGAACAGAAAAATACTCTCAGGAAAGGTTAGCATGAAAGCCTCTGCAGAATGAAGAGAACAGAGGAGGTGTTATCTCCTAGGGGTGAATAACAGGTAATAACCTCTCTCATACCACACATGATACACTTTCTTTTTTAGAAAAGCTCTTAAATCATACTTTCCTGCCCAGGAACACATACCTATTAAGACTTACATTTTCTTTCTGTTCACTTACATCACCACTGGGAGATAAGACTTTTGTTTATCTTTCTTGTACAGGGAGCAGGAAAAACCCTGTTTTATTCCTGGTAGAGATCTCTCTTTCTGTAATAGCTGGTACATCCTTCACCCTGCTTTCCTCCTGCTGCCTGTGAACCAAGGACCACAGGCTCAGCTCTGACACTGCACAGATGCAAGACCTCAAACTACTGAGGAAGATCTCTGAGCAAGTTTATAGAAGGATAGGAAATCAAGAAATAATGCTGTCAAGATGAAATCATTATCAAATCAGGAAGCTAAGAAAGAAATTCCTCCATGGGAATGTAGAATATCTATGGGAAAAATCCTGTGAATCTGGGTTGGGTTTTTGGGTCATCACATCAACACATCAACCTGTGTTGGTGAGCTGGTTGAAAATTACATCTCAGCAACAGGGAAGAACTTACAGCACCACAGAGATCATCAGTTTCCCATTTGGCTGGGGTTCCCTGGGCAGCAAAGAGTCTTGGGTGTTGTGTCAAAGGTGGCGAGTACATAAAGGATTATCCTGACAGATTGCTACATCCCAGACATCTCTTGTACATTAATCACTAAGTATTTGCTTATAATAATTGTAAATTCTGTATAATCTGCTTTCAGAGGTTCTTTACACACAGCTAAAGAATGAACAAACTGATCCAGAAGAGAAGATCTATCATTGGAAAGCTTTCTTGTGACCTGTCACTTCTACTGCACTTGTGAAAAAAACCCAGCCATAATTCAGCTCTATTTCTTCCCCTGAAACACTGAAGTATACTTGGAATTGAGCAGAGGACAGCATATGTTTAATACCAGCCATGACTTTTATCAGTGAGCATGTTTGGAGAGAAAGTAAGGATTATTACACCCAGCTCAAGCTTGAAGGAGAACTGGTATTAAGCATAAAGTATTGTTTCCTCAAAAGAATAGGTAGTTAATCACAATTCTATTATTTTGAAGAGTGCCAATTTCTTCGCTCTTTTATTTTCACTTCTTCATAAGACAGTTTCACTTTTCAAACTGAAGATTGATTATAAGATGCTTATAAGTATTGAGACAAATAAGAATGCTATCATACTGGTTGAGTGAAAAACCAAAATGCCCTGTCTTTATCATAAGACTTTGAACTTTTAGCAACATTCCACTATTTTTTTTTTTTTTTTTTTTTTTTTTGTGGTGTTTTCAGGTTATTTTGAGAAAAGTAGGAGTTAGTGCTTGCATTATTATTTTCATCTATAGCATATTAAACTGCTCAAAAGAAAAGCAGCTTAAATATTTGGAAAGGCTAATTATTAGAAATTTATCCCAGCTCATGATGAATTCCATTGTGATTAATGAAATGTAAATATTTACCCATACTATCACTCCAATAATAACATTCTACCTACTGAAATTCTCCTGCAGCAGTTGACGAGTACTGGTTTCTATACAACACAGAATATCTAAGGTCTCACTGAGGACAAGCAATATAGTATTTGCAAATCCTTTCCAGAGAAGAGGCCCATGTATTCTCTATATTTTGAAAACTGCATTGCTCATTTCTAAATAAATAATAGAAAAAAAAAAAAAATCTAGATTTCCCCTAGATTTAATAGCTCATCTTTTATTTAGAAAATTATGATCGTAATTTTTTCCTTCTGAGAAACATAGCATGGTATCCTCTTTTTCCTTTAAACATTTTTGAAGTTGTTCAATTTCAAATATATCCCCTTTGAAAACTCTACTATTTTACTGTATATGCTAAATAACTAACAATGGTGCTTGAAAAGCACTTTACATGTCCAAAGTGCTATATAAACATTTGCTACTGAAATAATTTATATACATTAGACCTGGAAGGAGCACTCTAGATTTTATTCTCTCAGTAACTCTATTCTTCAACTAGGTGCCATTTCAGCCTACTTAGAAAAAACTTGTCACTATCTGAGAATGGTTTCCACAGTTCTCAGAATCAAACCAAATGATTATAAAACAGTTATCTGTTTAAAGGCAGCCTTGCTTCATGGATATCACATTTTCCTTCAGCAATCTTCCTCCCTCAAGAGGCACTTGCCAGGGATATTAAGGAATTGATTTGCAACTGAAAGGCAAGAGGTGCTTGTTTAGATATTTTTCTCTGCCCTCAGTGAAAAGTGGCCCTCAGATGCATTTGATCTAAGAACAATAAGAAGTTAAATTTTATAAACAGATGAAATGCTACAATTTGTACTGTATACCTATCAAGGGGTTTTTTTTATATGTTTTTGTAAGTGTAATGATGTATCTTTCACTTGATATATGAATTCCTTGGTTAACCTAAAGGCATCTTTTGATGGCAGACAGTAACTGGGAAAAAAAACAAAGGCATTTTGTACATGCAGGCAGGGATATGACGCAGTTGATGGCAGCTCACAGGTCCCTCATTATCCACTGTGGATATTGCTTTGCAGTGTTGTGCTGCAATTTCACTCAGAAGAGACTAACCTGGGCCCTGGGCTCTGCATACTCACACCTTCCTGTACTTCAGGATTATCAGAAGAATTATCACCAAGGGAGGGCTCTCACATGGGCACCTTTGTGCTGAGAAGTCAGGTATGAACACATTAGTCTGAGGTAACTGAAATTGATGGTCTTGGCTATCTCAAGATTAGAAACAAAATTGTCAGAAAAATGTTAGTTCCAGGACTAGAGTGTGAACCATCTTTCTGAATTTTCAAAGGTTTTTCTGGCAGTTATTAACAGGCACAGTTTTGAGATGATAGCTGTTTCTGGTCAGTGGCAGGAGTCTCTGGTACCACAAAACAAAAATTCCTATTTCTTTTGTGGAAATACAGAAATGCCAATTCAGTGCCTCATTCAGGCTCATCACAGGAAGCTTTCATCCAGAGTATTCCATTATTACTGAGATTGCAATAGTGGTGATCTTAAGCTCAGATTCTTTAAAGGAAAATTGACGTATTTCTTAGAAGGTAGTTACAACCATAAAACCCAAACATTAATGTCAGGAGAACAACTGGCATCCTTCTCTGACAATATATAAATTCTGAAAATAACTACACCCAAACACCCTTGTATCATCAAGCAGTCATCAAACAGCTTCTTAAATCAAACAAAAATAAATGAAAGAAAACTTTCTTCTAAATCCTCCTTGACAAAGAACATATAGAATATAATAAAAACATTACAGTCCTGTAATTCTCTGGCTTATTTTAGCAAGCTCTTTCTCTTATTTAAAAATTGCCATTTACTGATGCAATGAAGATCCCATTAATTAAATCTTCCCTGAATTTATTTTTTTTATTTTCTTTTCATCGCATAAATAACAGCCAACCACTTCTTAGAATTTGTCCACATCACTGTGGCTGACAAATCAGGATAATTCTTTCAACAACAACATCTTTTTCCCCAACAGATATAATATTTAGTTGATTTTGACTACTCCTTGCATTGAATTTCTTGTTCACAATTTATAGACCATCTACTACAGTTCAGGTATAATTTAAACACACATTGAGTAATGTGGAATCACGCTCAAGTATATGAATTAAGCATGTGCACTGGGGCCTTTGATTGCTTCTGTAGTCTGTTCACATAGTCTCCAGATTGGCACAAGCTCAACCTGGCTGCTATCTTTAGACTGACTTCACAGAGCTTTCTGCTTCTGTTCCAGTGTGCACAGCTACAAGAGGAATAACATTTTCTCTCTTAAGGAAGGAGAACCTACTGCAATCACATTGCCTGTCTTCCTGCTTTCTCACCAAAGTGCCAAAATGGTGGCAGGGTTTTTTGGTATGTTTGTTTGTTTTCATTTGGTTTGGTTTGTTTTTTATGAACTCTAGATCATTACAAATTAAAGGTTTTTAATATTAAAATATATCTTCTAGCCTGCATGGGCTAAACTGCAGTTTCCAGCACTAGCACAAATTTTTGTGACAAATGCTCTAAGGTGAAGAGCACTATTTTTAGCAACCAGGTCAGTGGATAATTATGGAAGAAGAAAAGCCAGTCTCAGCTTTGTTAACTTCTGTTCTGGTTTTGGGTGCAGTAGAATTAATTGTCTTCATAGTAGCTAATATAAAACCATGTTTTGGATTTGTGCTGAACACAGGGTTGACAATACAGAGATGTTTTTGTTATTGCTGAGCATAGCTCACACAGAGCCAAGGCCTTTTCTGCTTCTTGTACAGCCACACTGCTGAGGCATCTGGAGGTACATGACCACAGGCACATGACCCAACTGATATGGGATATTCCATACCGTAGGACATAAGTAAATACATCTGGAAGAAGAGTCAATATTCAGAGTGATGGCATTTGCCTTTCCAATTCACCAAGACACGTGATGGAGCCCTGCTGTCCTGGAGGTGGATGAACCCCTGCCTGCCAATGAACTCAATAGGCTTTTAGAGGGATGGTCCACAGACTAGATCTGTGTCTGTATCTATCAAAGATCAGGAAAGGTCACACAAGACACAAATGGGATGGAATAAGGAGTAGAAACTGTCCTGGTTTTGGCTGGGACAGAGTACCTTTACTTCTTAGTAACAGGTGCAGCAATGCGGTTTGGATTTAGTATGAGAACAATATTATAAACACACAGATGTTTTGGCTGCTGCTATTTAAGTCAAGAACTTTTAAATGTCTCATACTCTGACAGTGAAGAGCTGCACAAAACACTGGGAGAGAGCATAGGAAGGACAGCTGACCTGAACTGACCAAAGGAGTATACCATAATACAGAATGTCACTCTCAGTATATAAACAGGGGAAGTTACATAAGAAGGGGCTGGTCAGTTCTTGTGAGAGGGTAGTGAGCAATTGCATTGTGCATCTCTTGTTCCTCTTGTGTTCTGTTACTCTCTTCCTCTCCTTATCATTACTAGTATTGTTTTATTAGTAGTATAATTGTATTATATATTTGTATGCATTATTACATTTTGTATTAATTATGAAATTACTCTTATCTCAGCCCAAGATTTTCTTTCTGATCCGCCTCCACACAGTGAGGAGTGTGTGTGTGGTGGGGGAGACAAACGAGTATCTGGGTGGTTAGTTACCAGCTGGGGTAAAACCTCAACAGCTTATCTCAGATATTCTCCTACAGCTGATTGCACAATCTTTAAAACACTACTAGAAGCTCAACACTTCAATAAAGAAATACAATGAAAAAATGCACTATCATAAGTAAAGAAGAGTGAGTTCTTTTGCTTCAAGGGATTTTATATTTTAGTGTTTTCCTTAGTGATAGGTAATTCTCTAACCTCTTATACTGGGTACCATTTCTTACACATCTATCAATTTTAATTCTCCTTGGAAACTAAGATAATGAGAAGCATTTAAGAGGAGCCTTATGGACCTGAGTAAATGGTAGTCATTTGGGGAGGTGCTCTCTACTCAGTTTCAAGCAAAGTTCAGTTCAGGACTGGCAGAACACAATATTGTGTGCCAAATAAGGTGTGTGCCTTCTTGAACAATCACCAAAGAGGTCATAAAATACAAAAGCTTTCCATAAGCATTATGCACCACCTTCTCAACACACCTGATAGCATCTATTTGCATTCAAAAGAGGGTTAAAGGTGAGAATCACACAGTCAGCTTCCATCTGCATCAGCAGTCAAAGGAAGGGACAGAGACTTCTGCTTAAAGACATCAAAACCACAGATACTTCTGCAGTAGGTCCAAATTCTCTTTTTTGCTTCTGTTGACTTGTATACAAAGATGAGATATCCAGCCACTCAGATTACAATCCCAGCCCAATTTTAAAATGTTCTTCAAAATCCTTGGGTAGAAGATGATATGGAAGGAATTACTATGTATGAAAATACTTTAAGCTAGAAAAGTCATTACCTATTTAAATTGTACTGTCTTGTTGATATTTCTACATAGATGGATGTAATTAAATCAACAATATCTGTTAATTCTGAAGATAGACAAGACAGGCTCTTAAACGGAAAAAAATAGATTATGGTTGCAGGTCTCACTCACCTTCTTTCCCCATTTGCTCTACTACAGAGATTTCTACAAAGCAAGCAGAATATATCTAGTGTCCCTGTTGAATGAAAGGGTTATTTGTGTACAAGTGGAGAAAGCAGATGGTTTATTTCATTTGTGAAAACCCCTTTTCACTCTCAGCTGAAAATGTTGAAAAGTGGGAAAAAATGTCAGTTATGCTTTTGGTACAAAAAAATCTCATTGCTCTTGGCAGTGACCTCAGCTTGGAAGAGGAGGTGTTAGCCTTGCATCGTTTCACAGCAATGGTTGATCAGGACTGGCATCAACTTAACTTTAATAGAAGCTCATTTTAGCTCTCTCAGCCAGAAAAGAGTCAAAGTGACATGACACATATGAATGGTACAACAATGCAGAGATTACATTAAAAGGGGGATGTGGGGAAAGGAAAAAAAAGGAAGAAAAAGAAGAATGTTAGCTCTTCATGAGGGCTCAGGTCAGAATACATATAGATAGAATATTAACTGAAATACTGGAAGTTGTTTGCCAGCAGTTCTATTGAAACTAACGTATCTTGAGACCTCGCCATTGTAGTTTAGAGACACCACTTTAGATACATAAGTAATTAAAAATTAAATTACAGCTTACTCCAATACAATACAATAATAAATCATGCCTTTGCTAGGAATTATTTAAACAGAACATTGCCAGCATTTTGTCTAGGCAAACGAAAAAGGAGGTACTTGAGATACAGCATTAGCTTTTTTCGAAAAGTATGAAGGAACTTTTTTTCTTACTGCAGTAGATAAGAGTACACTAGAGATAGAGAGGCTCTTGTTTGATATTTAATGAGACAAAGTTTATATTTCATTACATTAAAGATTGGTGGTAGCACAGACGATGTACTGACTGTTAATGCTCTTAACTCATAAAAAAAAAAGCTGTTTCAGCTTTTTCTAATTCCTCTTTTAATCCCTTTTCTCCCTTACACAGCTTGAAAAACACTGCATGTAGTCTTGCCATTTATATTAGTATTGTCTTTACATGAGATTTCTTTCCCATACAAGAACTCACTCTCCTTTATTTCTACAAATGATTACAGGCTCATTACTGCCATTGCCCTCTCCTCTGCTTTCATTGCCTTCCCTGAAACCAGCCATTTGTTGAATTTCATTAGCATTAATACATACAGGACAAAGCTTAAGAGTTTCTGTTACCCCATTAGGACTAACACATTGCACATTCAAGGAGGTCAGAGCGGGTGAGTTTCTTCAGTAGAATTTTCTATTAATAAAATGAATTTGATAGTTTACCAGAAAAAGCTGCTGCTGAAAGGCTGTTCTCTGTGCTGCATACACAGGAAAAGGAAGTGTGGAGGTGTAATATTTGCTTTTTTTCAGCAAAACACTGATTTTGGAAGTGCCAAAGATGTACTATTCCTATTGGTTTTCAGTAGCAGATGTCAACACCAGCAGTGAAAAAAAATAAGCCAAATCTGGTAAACTCTTTTTAAGACTGACCTGTAAATGGGTTTTTGCAAGTAGCATTAGGCAAATATCAGAGGACAGTAAATTCCCTGGAAGTGCTTTTAAAGTTTTTCTGCAGTTATTCTTGGTATTGACCTGAAATAAGTTCTCACTGTAAGAAATGTCTTGAAATACGAAGACTCACAACAGGTGACTAGAACACTTGGATTTGATTTTTAAAATAATTCCTTCATCTCCTTGAGGCTTGAACAATATTTTAAAAATGAAATGCCTTAACTAAGAGATCGCAAAAAATGTTTTCCTTATCTCTTATTCTCACAGAGAAAGCCGTACATGAAAAAAAAATCACTGATGCTAGAAACCCACAGTCACACTAGGTCAATATATTCTATCAGGTCAAAGAAACAATCTTGGTGACCTTTGAGAAATAAGAAATGAGTAAAATAGTACAATTTCTCCAAAACTACCTTCAAAGAACTATCATTATATAAAATCTTTCAGAGATAGCATGTGTGTCCATTATCCTTGATGGATGGAAGGATTGGAAAGAACAGCCAGGTTTAAATGATAATTTTATTTGTTCAGTCTCACTGAATTTCCAGACCACAAAGAGCATGCTTATAGCCACTTAGTGATCTCTGCAACCAGTAATTCTGCATTTTGCATATCTGAAACCGTACCACTGTGTTTATCACAGACTCTGTCATTATGAAGAGCTAATTGCCAAAGTCAGGTTTTGAGGCAGATTGTATAATCCCAGCAACAATAAAAAAATCACATTAAATATTTTAGTCTGGGCTCATGTCTAACTCCGAACTAAAATTACTGTGAGGTCCAGTGATTTCTAAGCCATATCAAATAGAAAGAAGGCTGGCATGAAACTCATAGACATCCACAGTCTCGTGTGTTCTACCCTGTATAAAGCCAACTCCCAAAAAGCTGAAGGACAGGTCTTGTTTGTACAACATTGGACAGTGGGCCATTAGGGGGGATAACAGTGGCTTTGTTGGAAGCCAATTTCCATATATTTACTTTCCTGTCACTGAGTTCAAAAGGGTTTGTTCTGGCATGGAAAACTGGCAGAGCAGAAGCAAACTAAAAACACTGTTTGCCAGTTTGACTACTGCTTGCTTCTGCTTGTGAATAAAATTACTATAAAAGACATGTGATAGTGACTATACAGTCTATGGTATCTTGTGAGAAAAATTTGAGACAATATAGGGATAACTCAATTGTGTTCATAAGGGTGGACTGCACTTCAGTTTTCTTTTTCTTTTCACAATACTGGCCTTACTATAAAAGCTCTCTAACAAAACCTATTGCTATTCTATTTGAAAACCTGGGAGCTAAAAAGCTTTCGTTGTTTTCTGGTGGGGCTTGATGAATCTGGGTAGTCATTTCCATCAGCATGTCCTGTTTTCTGACTAAAACTAATCCTTGGTTTAATTTGGGTCTCTCTTCCCATGCTGAAGACTTCTGTAAGCCAGTGGAGTTTCTGTGTGCATTGAGGAGTGCTTGGCAAAAGAGCTTTTCCTTATCCTATACAACTTCACAGAGAATTATAGTTGCTTCTCATTTTACCCACTTGGCAATATGGCTGCTTGAACATCAACACTTCCAAATGAGATACCCTGGAGAGCATAACAGGCAAAATTCTTAGTCAATTTTAGATGTTACTTCTGTCACTGTGGGGTATTCTTCCTTTGGATGAGGACAAGAAATCAATTCAGTTATCTACACTGTGGCTCAAAGCATTAATGACAAAAGGCATATCAGGGACTCTTCATTTTTGGTCTTGATGTTCTTGAGAATCATCTCTTTAGTGGTATTTGTAAAGATATTGTAAAGTTAAATGATCCAAGCTCTGTTGAAAACTTTCCACTGTGCTGTTCCTCTCACATAATATGATTTATGCTAAAAGATTTTTGATTTTATCCCATCTAAAATAAAAAGCATGTTGTGCTTGACAAACACACACACATTCTCTCTCGCGCTGTCTCTCTCTCGCTCTCTCTCTCTCTCTCTCCCTCCCCTCCAACATTCTTGGTAAATTGTGACTTCTCCTACCTGGGAAAACTTATTTGTAACTAGAATCAAGTTAGTTTTTCTAGTCCATTAGTTCCAACACTGCAATCAAATTCATATGACAGATTCCAAACTGATGTGCATTTTGGCAATCCAGGAAGGAGAAATTTGCTATTAATAGTTGTACATCTGTGCTTCAGCAATGTAAATTCGTCTCCAGGGAACTTCAGAAAAAGTCAATAGTCACTACAACCATAAGCACCTAGGGGTCTGTGAGACAGAAGGTAATCTCAAAAGAAAAATTTACAAGCATCCTGCCCCACCCTGCTGATGACTTGGTCTAGAAGTTTGTTTTGTTTTCCACTGGTAGCTGACTACAGCTAAAATTGGTATATTTCCAGGTTAACTCATCTCATATTTGGAGGCTATGAGGTATTCCAAAACCATAGACATGCATTATTCATTTCACCTTTACAGGAAATAATTGAATCATGTTTATAGAGTGAATATAAGAACACAAAAAAAAAAAAAAAAAAAAAAACAAGTTCAAAGACTACAAAATAAATAGAAAGTTTAAGCAGCAGACAGAAACAGCAAAAATCAAAATGTAATTTCACTTGCAGAGAAGTGCACCAAAATAATAGAGGGGAAAGAAATATTTTAAGAAATTATAAGGAATCTGAACTGTTATTTAGCTAAACATCAATCATTGTTTCCCATGAGTAGTGGAGTTCTCTTTAATTTATCATAGCCAGGGTGTATGACACAAAAATTAAGAGGAAATGTACTTAGAACCATTTTATTACTGTTATAAATAGAACATAATTTGGAAGTTTTTGCATTTATAAATGTTTCATGAGTTTTGATGGTGTGTTAGAATGAAAACAGAACAAAGCCTTAGGGTCACAGGCAACCCCAAAGGCATCTCTTTGCATTATTCACCCCAGGGAGATACTCCTTTCAGAAAGCCAGAGAGAAAGCTGCTATAAGCCTGGCTTTCTGAAGGGTACTGCTGACAAAAGAAACAGCAGAATTTCAATCTTCTGATTGCTTTCAACTGCAGTGGCAAACTGTGCTTCCTACCCAGACTCAGCTCATGTCAATCTTTTTTTTTTTTTTTTCAGCTTGACCTGATCTTTAAAAACAAGATCCATAAATTCTGATATTTGCAATATTCACTCCTGAATGAATATAGCCTATATTTAATTGAAGGGTGCTGAGTGAGAAGCCTTTCTAGGGTGAATCCTAAACAAATCTTCTGTATGAACTGTGCAACAGCCTTTCAAAGCTCTCCTTTCTAAAAGACTTTCTAACAAATGATTCATTTCGCATAGATGCTGTTTTGCTCTTAATATCTGCTACATGTTCCCTATTTTTACTAGGTAGCTACTAAAATATTTTAAACTTGTACTGTAGAGATAAAAGTTTTTCCTTTTTTTCTCCCCAACCTTTAAGAAAAGTAGTGAATTCTTATTCTCTTTTATTTCCTATCACACAGAAAAAACCTAGTTTGTAATTACTGTGCAAAAATGACTAAGCCATTGCAGAGAACTCTTCTGGCCTTTTGATATTTATTATTTTTTATCAGCAACGAATAATCCTCAGTGTGGCAAGATTCATGTACGTAGGGAAAGAGAAATGTAATCTTTCACCTCACTCAGACACAGGACCACCTCAGCAGTACTTTATTAGTTGTCAGCTCTATCACCCCTAATTGGATTCAGGGGTCGAAATATCACTTTGCAAGAAAACTGAAGTGTAGGGAAAAGAGAGAGAGAGATTACAAGATTTCCTCTCTTACAAGGCTTCTATATTGTCATCAAGGAGAAATTTCTTTCCATTTACATGCTGATGATTATTTCAGGTTTAGCAGTCTTTACACTCTTTTCAAAAGACTCAAATTATTGTCATCACAGAAGCTGAATCAGTTATAATGGTACAAACCAGCTTGATACTAATGTGTGTGTGCATGCACATAACATTTGTGTAAGCACACCAGCATCCACACTTGCATTCATGCAGGTATCACTGTTTTTGTTCTCTTAGGGAATAATGGTATTTAATTACAGTATTGCAGTCTTTACATAAAGGCAAAGTCTGTTCTTATTTTTCTGAGAACTTTTGTCACTCAAAGGAAATTTTAGTTGCCAATACATCAGTCCAAACCCAGCACTACAGAATTTCATTTTGACTTTCTAAATCGGAATTCGTTTGGCTGTTTTAGACTACCTTGGTTCCCAGAAAGTATCACCTGTGGTGTCCAGCAGTCCTCTCTAGGCTGCTAGGAATCAATTTTTCATAAACATTAGTTATTCCTGGTATCCTAGCAATTTTCTATATTTTTAATACCTAAGAAATGAATTATATAGTGATTTTAATGGAATTGTACTTGATTGAAGCATCTGCTCTACTGTTATCACTCTAATGACCAGAAGATAAGCTTGTATTTTACTCTTGATCAGTGCTAGAAATAATATTCTTGCACACATTGGCATGCTTTAAGAAGGACTGAATAAAGTCTGACAATTTCAGAGCTTGTCAGCTTCACTGCTGGAGTAGTAGGCTCCCCATCACAGCTACTGGTGGTTTGTATAGAAGATGATAAAAACCTTCCCCTGTATTCACACACCAGTAGCTTCCTGATTTCCCTTATTTTACTTTGTTTAGATTTTGAACAAGACCTAACACCAAATAATATACCAGTGGTGGCCAGAAGTGATGCATCATATCTTATTTCTACAGCAATTCGCAGTGTAATCATACATTGTAATAATTTATAAGTAAAGATTAAGTTAAATGGTGAGATGTGAAATTCTGTGACTTTTTAAATTATTAAAAATGTTTATGCAACTGAAAGTGTTCTCTTGATGTGCAATATTGTATTTACAAATTTATCCCGTCAAGCAAATAGTTTTGACCAGAAAAATCTCATCTCTCACTCTGCATTTCTCAAGCCTGAATTCAATAAAGGCATTAGACACTAGATTTTCTAACATTATGAATTTAAAAAAATATTATAGGCAAAGTAAAATTGATTTAAAAATTAAGCAATGGTTAATCACCATTAAAACTGGTTAACTAATTCCATTATTCCATCATGTTTCATTTACCTTACATTGTGAATACCTGAACATTTCCAGAGGATACGAACAAATAAAAATTTCAAACCTCACCCAAAATTTTGCATCCCAGAAAGTACCACTAAAAGAGTCAGGGAGTGGGACTGTTCTCTCTGAGCTAATTTATCAGTGGGGTTATTTGCATCACTATTTTTTCAGGTTCAACTTCTAATCTTTCCTTTCTTTTTTATTTTTTGCATCTGATGCCAGATAGCCAAAGGACAAATATATTAATCACTCAAAGAGATTAATTAATTTCCTCTCTGAAACAAATACAATCTATAAATTCCTATTCTACGTTTTTGTAAACAAAATATTTAACATTTGAGTGTTAAAGTCACTGAGTAGTTCACTAGCCAGTCCCAATTCCTAAAAATCCTATTTTATAATTAAATCTACCAAATATTACAAAATCTCTCATACCAAGTTTATAAATGCCCAGATCACCTAATCTTAAACATAAAAAAAAAAAAAAAATATTACATCTTTTTTACCTAAGGAGCCATGAGGAGTTAATGCAGGGCCTGGTATGAATCCTCATACAAGACATTATTACTTCCAGCTTCTTCCAACTACTAGTGACTCTCTGAATGCTAACTGAGAATTTAAAAAGAAGGAAATTTGAATAAAAATATATTTTTAGTGTTCTTCTGCTGATTATAGTCAACCTTTCTAATTAAAACACACGACAAAGTCAGATTATGTTATGCCTCTCTGGGTGTTTTTCAGATTTGCTTAAATTTGTCATGAAAACAAACTGACATGTTTTTCTTGCATCTCTTCATGATCTCTTCAATTTTAATATGGAACAGACCAAACCTGGCAAAAGTTCAAGAAGCCTTCCTGTGAGATGGTCTCAAAATGATGAGCAGTGGTAGGTCAAGAACAGACATTCAAAATTACAGAAATAGTGGTATAACCCATCCAGAAGAGCCAGTAACTGTAACTATTTGGCTTAGGATTCAGCAACCTTTTCTGTGCATTTGAAGACACTTGAATCAGTGAATTCAAAGAGACTTTTTGGGCAAAACAAAGTACCTAATTTATACTTACCTGTACATCAGCTTTCCAGTCTTTATGTCATCAGTGGCTGTATCAAATGCAGGAATGTATCTGTCCTAATAAACCTAATAACCTTCACCTATTCACTGTATGCAAAACCAGAGTCAGAGCATGTGACTATGGACAATTCACTGCATAATTCTGACTACTCATTCTTGCACAAGGAGTCCATGAGGACTATTGACCGACCTGAATCTTAAGCATGCAAACATTGGGAAGTTTTATTTGTGAAATGATCAACCATGGTTACAGTGTGGCCTAATTACTGAAAGTTACCAAATCGCATGTGAACTCATGGTTCAAAATTATACAGACAAAGAAAAATACAGATTTAGTTCTTAAAAATTTATGATAACCGTCACTAGATGTTATAAAAGATTAAAATGCAGAGAACATATACTCTAGTACTCATTACCAAGTTGAAAGAGCATACAAAGATAGGCAGACTTCACTGTCTATATTTTGCATCATGTAACAAGCCAATACCGTAACCTCCTGGTAGCTTTTCTTCTTTTAGCACTCAAATCCAAGCCACCCAACATTTCAGCACAAAATTTCCTGATTGTGACACTATAATAACCACTGGCAGCAGAAGAATAGCTGCTCTTACAGGATTTATAGATTTTGCAGAGTGCTATCTGGGCTGCCACCCCTGTCCACACCACTGATTCACGGGTTCGTCTCTGGTGAGACAGCAACAGAATTACTTTGACACAGAGAAGTGATAACATCTTAGAGGAGAAGAGGGCCAGACTGTCACTTGGTGAATATCATAAAACATAAAACTCAAATGTTATAACACTGTAAAAACCCATTAGGTACCTCAGAAAAAAAAGACCTTGCTGCTCAGATTCTGTCAGGTAGCAATTTTTACTTTGATTACCCAAAGTCACTTCATCTGTCTCTCAGCATTACATCATCTATAACTTCTCTCTCTTTCTCAAAAGGTTATTGAATGAAGTGTCAATCTATCTCCAGTGTAACCTTAAAAAAATCAGAACTTTGCCCCTTTATTTTACATCCCAAATTCCATTAAAGTTTTTCTAGGAAAAAATGACTTACAAAAGCACTCAAACAAGTATCTTAGTCTGTTTTCAGACTAATGATACTAACCTTTACATATATCAGTGATGCTTTCTTGTGTTAACAACAGTATTTTTCTGTCATGTTACTATCCCAAAGGAAAGGCAGACAGTGAAAAAATAAAATAAAATCAAACAGAATAATAGTAATATTATTAAAAATAATAGTAATAAAAAAGGCAGTTTTCTCCATAGCAGGGTTAAAGCTGGAAAAAGATCTTTCAAATGCATGTAAAAGTGATCATCTTTCCAGAAGTAGGCATGGACTTCATCTTAGTAACTTCATTTCCCAATACTGATCTAGTGACCACTAATAGTCTGGTGTTTAAAAACAAAACCAATATTTTTTATGCTTTTTTTTCTTCCATACTTAAATTCCTGTTCAGGCTGTAACTGATTATGAAAAAATAGCAGTTACATTGTTCTTACTGCCATATCAGAGGCAGAGAAACAGATATGCAGAGAAAGTGGTATGTCCAAGGCCAGAGGCCAACTAAATAGCAATACTGGTATTACTGAATTTAATATATAAACCACTTTAAATGACTGGAGAGTGAGAAGGTTTAAATGTGTGCCATTTAAGAAACAAAGCCATTTTTATCTCCTTAAAGATGTTTGTGCATAAATTGCCTTGAGGATTAAAAAGTCCTTAAGTATAAAAGCCCATTTAAAACCTTAAGCTCCTAAAATGTTTTATGAACATAGACATGATGGGTCACCCTGAGAATATGGAAATGGACTCTGATATGACAACAGAGTTAGGTTCTAGACAGAGACAGATTTCTTTAAAAATGGACAAAGCCTGTTCCTTAAATAAAAAAATAAAAAAAAATTACAAATAGGGCCAGTGGCTTTGTGATCCTTTATCTGGATATGCTGACAGGAAAATGGTTCACTTCAGAGATGGAAATTGCCACTGATGACACCACGAAGACAAGTTGCACAAGAATGTTCATGTTTGGGAAAGGCTATTCCTGACTGGAACTGCTATAGAAAGAGGGCTTTGGATCTCCACCAGACTGAGGTTCAGGGCATGATGCCAGAATTAATTTCATGTTTTTATGTTACATTGTTATGGCAAGGTATTTAGATTCACTCAGCCAAGCTGACATTGCTACTAGCATCTGATCAATATCTGGGAGCTCAGGGATTCCTTAGCAGCTGAGAGAGTTTCAGCTCTTCAAGACCAGTTTCCACAAACCTCATACATAAAAGGAATTTGTTGAAACCAAGATCAAAAATAGATGGAAACACTGTTTAAACTCACAGAATGAGTTTGCATACTATATTTCATTTGAAAGAGCTGAGCAAAAGCATAAAGATAAATGCTAGTATTTTGTCCATTACAGGAAGCCTACACCCACGAAATCTGTATGTATCTGGAAAGTTCATGTTTTGAACTTCCCTAGGTAGACTTTCCTCTTTTTAATGCTGCACTCAGACACACCTCTTTGTCTCTGCCTGCTTATTAACTCCCCTAGTCAGAGCAGTCTCATCCTTATTTTAATAGCAGTGCTTACAGATAAAATTCTCAGTAGAAGTCCCGAGCTATAGTAACTTTACTAAAGAGGCCATTTCATCTGCATTTTTGAATTAATAAAGGGAAGAGGCTACTAACTGAAAACTCACTCATTTATTTTCTTAAAAAATCAGCTTCTTTCATTAAAATATTAAAACATCCTGAAACAAACCCAGGTCCTGACAGATATGAACTGTATAATGATATACTTGTTACTAAGAGCCTGAAGAATGTCTTTCCTCAGTAAATAAATAAATTGATTGAATGTACCCAAAGCACTAATAAAAAAGAGAAATATCCACACCTGAGCAATTTCTAGTAAGCTATTTAAATTGATTTTGGAGGAAGATAACTACCCTTCAGGTTTTCTGAAGGGGCATATTTTGGACAGCTAAACTGATGAAATTTTAGAAGGATTTAAATTAATTCTTTTTGTCATTACCTCTTTGCATAGTCTGTTTCAAGGAGAAAAGAAAAGAAGCCTTTCAAGCTGTTGAAAGATTACTTTCATTTTAAACTGTCATACATTGCTTCCAAAAGGTGGTGTCAAACTCAGCTACGTGTGAAGAATTAGGGAGGCTATGTCAGCTCCAAGCTGTCATTGTCTGATAGAAATGCTTTTTCCTAAGTGAGTCCATAAACTCTCCAGATTTGTGCTTGTGTGTGTGTGGTGTCAGGAAAACAATTAGTACTTATGAAACCTTTGGAAAGAAAACCGTTTTGATTTTTTCAGATGACCTAGAAGTATTTAGTCATTCCATGTCACTCCTCCCAGTGCTATTAATCATATAAAATTATTTTGTAGGCTTGTCTGCAGGTAGAACAGACTTCACATATTTATTGGAATGAGCTTGCAGCAGACAGATCCTCATCATCTCAGAAAGCTGCTTAGCTGCTTGACTAACCATTAGGAATCAACATGATCCAGTGGAGAGTGTAAAAGACTGAATGACAGGAAACCTATTGCCTGGCTTTGTTGCTGATTCACTTTCAGGGAATTTTGGCATCAGTGTACAGAAATAAATTTTTACAAGGTAAAGAAAGGTACAAACTTGATAAGTGCTATCTACTCTGTGTGACTTGATTATATGTGAAAGATATAATGGGAAATGGAGTCATTATGTCCTATTTCAACCCATGGTTTTACATAAAATTCTCCTTTAAATTTCTTCTCTAAAATATTTTTTAGTACTTTTTCTTGCTTATGTATCTGTTTCTAGCTCTGCTCCATTTTTAGTGTATATGCATGTATATGCAGTAAAATTGTCAGAGTTCTTCACTAGACTTTGAGATTCCAGTAAAGAATTAGAGATACACAGAGATATATTTTAATATCTTTCAGGTTCTAAGTTATTGAATCTTAACATTCTTAGCTTTTTGTAAAATAAAAAGTGTGAAACCTATGACTTTAGACTCAATATTTGATGACTTTTGTCTCTATTACACAGTCATTTATCATTTTCATTAGTCTCTATTTTTGGGGCTTTGACATGTTTGCCTGTTTATTCTCTTCTGTAGCTATTCCAGACTGACTCAAAAAAAAACGCAAATGGTAGTAAACTGAAAGTGTAGGTAGATAGACTGCCCAGGAATGTCAAAATTGTTGGAATTAGAGAATGACTTCCTAATGAGTTTTCCCACACACTGTATTCCCTCCAATTTTTGACATGAGAAGTGAGTGTATGAATAGGGCATGTATACCAGAGAAGAGAATGTATTTAAAATAGAGCCTCTGTTAAAGTGAGATACAGGAAGAACAGGGGAATTTTCTGAAAAACGTCTGCTTCAATCAGGGCAGGCAGAACAGTGAGACGTTCTGGACAGAAAACCAGAACCACAACAAATTTTTCAGTATGTGTTCAGAATTAGACAAGAATGTTTGGGTTTTTTGGGTTTTCTTCTGAAGCAAGGGAGGTCAATCACTCTTGTATTTTTACAATAGAATACTTTCTAGTGCTACAAGTAAAGCATTCATAGCTGGTATTACTACTTGGTAGTTTCCTTTAGCTAAAGCTGAAGCTAAAGCAAAACCCCAATTAAATATATTTTGCAGTATCCATAGTTCTTCAAATTATTTACTATTATTAACTTCTATCAGGTAGTTAAAAAAGAAAAGAATTGCTAGTAGCTATTGCTTTTTGAATAACCTTTAGCTGGATTCTGAGAGACAAGGGTGTATCTTTTTGGAGGTATTATTGGAGTTGATAGATATGATCAAAAAGGACTATTTATGTGACAACAATATGAACAAAAAGCCTGTTCATTTGCTAGAGAAACTAAATATTCAGTAATCAATCTTAGGAAAGATTCTCATGCTCAACCAGTGAGAAGGCATGCAAGAAGCTGTGAAGGAGCACAGCCAGGACAGCTCATCTGAACTAGCCAGAGAGGAGTTTCATGCCATAAAACTCTCAGTACAGAAACTACCTCTCCAAGATCAACTGTATTGTGCATCATTTGTTTTTCTTGGGTTTTATTCCTCTCTCCTTTCTATTATTGTTGTTATTATTATTAATTATTCTTATTGTTCATTGTTATTTTTATTATTGTTGTTATTATTATTATTGTTATTATTATTAAGACCTTTAAGATCATCAAGATCATGTTGTTGTTGCTGTTATATTTCACTTTAATACCATTATTAAGCTGTTTGAATCTCAACCCATGACGTTTCCTCTTCTTTCCAGCTCTTGTCTCCATCCACCTGGCAGAAGGGGGAAGAAACCCAGGTATTTTGTTGGCAGCTGGGGTTAAACCACAATAACCCAAACACCTTCCAGTAGCAACGTGCAAACACAGAGAATAAATTCAAGCAAATCATCGGGAAATATTGTAAGTGCTGTATTTGCAGCAATCCTTCATTTTATAAACTTCTAAAATGTTAGTGTAGAAATTTTTTTTATTTTTCATAAGCGGTTTTCTGTTAGGCACTAGCTACTGCCATAGAACTTGCAAAAAAGTTTAGTCATTAATTTCAATCTAGAGTCATCAATCCTTTGAAATGAAATCAGTAAATGCCACTGACATTTTTTATGATGAAATTTTAAATGATTGCTGCACATCAGAAGACTAATTTAATCTATTAACGTGTAGGTATTTTCCTATACTGGATAACTTGTGTAAAATCACAGTTTTCATCCACCTGTTCTGTAGCAGGAAGAGTTTGTTTGCATATAACTGAAAAATTTCAAAATTTTGCAAAAAATATTGTGTAGAAACTTGTGCACATTTAGCACAACGTTGTAGTTTTTATTCCTTGTAATTTAAATATTTATTATTAAAATTTTAACTTAGATTTTTTCCCAATTTTCATTTTTGAATTCCTAATATTTGAAGAGTTTTTCAACATACTTCCACTGATATTCCCTTCTGCTAATCTTCTGTTCTCTTTCACCCTAGGGCACCTACATAGCCTTTCACGTTAAACACAGAATGCTTTTCACCCAGAATTACTTTTTTTTTTTTTTTTTAATTAATTATTTTTTTTGCATCATTGTATTCATCTAAAATTAGTGACTGGACTATTAATGCCTCTTTATATTCCTCAGGCTGGAGACAATTCATGTATTACCAAGCACTCCTGGCAAGAGCTTCTGCAGCTGCAGCCCAGTACAAATTCACAGTGACTTTCTTGCATTCCCAGAATGGAATAAAGCTTCTTTTGTTTTCCTGTGATGTAAAAACTGCTTCACGAGTATTAACATGAGAGAGAATTATGCAAAGACATTAAAAATCTTAACTAGACCACAGGTCTCACTACTGACCTGCTGTAGGAATATGATCATATTATAGCCCCATGCAAAAATATTTTACTGATGTGTCAAAAATTATTTGACTCATGGAATGTTGCTAAACTTATTCAATGTTCTATGAATTTTAAAATTTTAAGTGCTATACAAGAGTTCAGAATTGTTTACAAAAACTCAGAGCAAGACTGTAATTTTAAAAACATTTTCTGAAATTTGATGCTGCAGAATTTAGAATAAATTACAGTAATTGTGAATTTTAAAACTCAATTTTTCTAAAATATCTGATAGTACGATATTTGAAAGTATGAGATTACCATGAAGATTCATGGAACCAATCAAGGAGATAATTTCAACCACTTTAACGTATTAGAAAAATTATAATTGTTTTTGTTGTTGTTGTTGAAATGTCTAATGTAATAGCTATAATGAGGAGTCTGACAGCATCATAGAGAATTTTTTTTTTTTATAAGAAGTGCAAGCATAAAAAATTGTTACATATTTTTCATGCTTTTTATTTCTTTATTTTGGCTTCCTATGCTTTTTGGTTTTGTTTGGGTTTGTTTTGGTTTGGTTTTCTCTTTTATTGGAAATGACAAGTAACATTTTGCTTGACCGTAACTAAAGCTATTTTTGTCTATTGTCCCACCACGATGTGCCACTTGATATGGAAAACCCAAAACATGGGACCTTCTATTGTGACCAGAAGAATGGTTCCCTCCCTTCCTGGCTATGCTGGGGTATATTATATATCAACATGTAAAGGAGGTGCACAGATGCAGAATGTTGTTTTCTTCTTCTGATTTAGGTTTAGGTTTCCCTCACAGAGGATCTCAAGTTCCTTGTTCCACACACAGAGCTGGTATTGATAAATGTAGGTGCTTCTGGCTCACATGTGAGGAAAATCCTCTGCTACACCATAGTACTGAATATTTCAGATTATTTCCTCAGAGGGCTACAGTGGCATGGGTTTTTTTTGGGTTTTTTTTGGGGGTTTTTTTCATCCCAAAAGGATAAGTGGTCAAGTTAGCATAAAATATACATTGGCATGAACAGTTAGGGAGACACACAAAAGATCAATTTGATCAATAAAAGGGTCAGAACACTCCAGGCATTTCCTTCTATTTGCCTTATGTGGTAGTGTGATGTCTACGGACATCTCAGAGGTTCACAACTTTAATATTTATTTCTGATACTGAAAAACTTTATCTGTTTTCATAAGGGGCTTATTTCAGAAAGCTAATTGCAACAATCAGTTCAGAAATATCCTGTATCAGCTACTGCTCTAGTTGATTTTTTGAGAATAGAATTCACATGTGCAAACTAATTTGGCTGCCATTCAGATAATTAGCAGATAAAGATTAGTGAATAAATGCGAGAAGATGTCCTCAGATAAAAGAGTCTACAATAACTAACTGACATTATCGACAAATGAATCATTCTTCTGGGTAAAGAACATTTCAGAATTCCTTCATATCCACCTGGTCTTTCAGCAGTTAATTTTTAGCAGTTCATTTGATGTCTGAATTTAATAAACCTTTACAGAACAAACACTGCATGTCTTTCACTCCCATTTTTTAGGAGTTAAGACCTCAGTCATCACCTTGTCATTACATTACAGCAAACAGGCAATTATAACTGACTTTAAACTTATACATGATTTTGTTATTTTTTTCCCCTGGCTCAATCTGTCAGAGGCAACTAAATCGACAAAACAAAACAAAGCAAAATAAAACAAACCCCAAACAAACAAAAAAAAAAAAAAAAAATAAAAACAAACAAAACAAAACAACAACAACAACAAAACAAAAAAAAAAAATCCACCCAGAAAATTCGAAGTTCAAATTTAGAATTTGGCAGGGGTTAATTTTCTTACCTTAACCACTTTTGAAAAACATGCTTCAAAATGTCATAAATGTGGACTTTTACTGCATCATTTAAAGCTCTGGCCTATATCTTTAAACTGTCATTTACAGCTACAGATGTAAGGCAATTGGTAAATTTGATCAGTTGGTGTTGAGATGACATCATAGAGGTGCTGGAGAAAAGGCTACAACCTTAGGGCTTTTGTTTGTATTTAATCATTAATCTTGTATCGACCTTCCATTAGAAAAATGAGAAAAATATCCCCTGCCCCAAATGGGTGACAAACACTTTTAAGTCCAATGCTTCATAAAGACTGTTTGCATTGTGCAGTTTGAACCAAGTCTTAACTGCAATGAGTCTTACAAGAGAGTGATTCACAATGGAGATTCTTCTCATCTGGTTTTGGACAAGACCCATTTTCAAATGGTCAGAGAGTCCCCTTTCAAACCTAAAGTCAGAAAGAAACCTGTGTGCCCTGAAATGCTAACCCTGAGATCTTGTCACAGCTTCCAGATTCAGAGAAGAATCTGTGTACCTTGCATGAATTTTATATTTTGAGCATATGAATTAGAGCACTTAACAATGACTTGGATATGCACTGTAAACATAACCCCTTATGGACAGAGTTCTTTGGTCATCAGGATTCCAGAGAGGAAGTGATGATGATAAGAGAACAATTTAGAATACTGATAGAGCAGTTCACTGCACAGATCTCTGAAAGTCAACACTGATCAAGCAAAAGATTTGTTGTACACAGTTCACCACATCCACCAGGAAATAAATGCAGCTTCAATCTGACAATCATCCCTTATACTCACTAGACAAATCAGTCAGCTGGAAAGTGTGACATGAACAAGGGATAAAGTGAGTACTACATTACATGGAAAAGGATGAAGTTGTATTATTGTAGTATTGAACACTCTGAATACAAATTTAAGAAACAAGAACTTGTTAACATTTAGTGTATGTAACAGACATTTCCCTCTGCTAGTATTCAGTCTACTTACTAGAAATGCTGAAATTATGGTGGAGAAAATACATGTGTGAGAAGAATTGGGTGCTCAACTCCCTGCATTCCAGAATGCCACCTGGCAGAGAAGTTTCCTCCTAATATGGGCTTTCTTGTATTGAGAGAACTGAGATTTTCTATATGCATTCTTCACATGCAGACTAAAATTCTGATTCGTCATAGAATCCCAGAAAGGCTTGGCTTGGAAGGGACCTTATGGTAATATCAAGTTCCATGGCCAGAGATGCCACTCACTGTATCAGGTTGCTCAGGGTTGCTCAGATTTTCTGAAGAATCTGTGTCAGTGGTTCACCACTCTCTGAAGTAAAGAACTTCTTTCCTGCCATCTAATCTAAACCTTTCCTCTTTTTAAAACTCTTCTACCTTGTCCTATCAGTATCTGGCCATATAAGAGGTTGCTCTCCTTCTTTTTAATAAACCCCCTTCATGCTGAACTTCATGGGGTTCTTGTGGGCCGAAACCTCAAGTTTGTCCAGGTCCTTCTGGAGGATCCCTTCCTTTTGCTGTGTCAGATTTGAAACTACATGATTTTTTTAACTGTTGGAGAACACTTTTTTAGTACTTGTTCATATTTGTGCTTACAAAAGGTATTTACACTTGTACATTCTTTATTCTTGTTTATTTACTGTAGGCTCCATACAGAAATGAAATACAAAGTTGAAATATGGGTTCTCTTAAAATCAGCAGCACTATATGTGTGCTGAGATACTAGAGAAATGAGTGTTATAGGGTATCTAAAATGGATAAAGTGGTTTTCAAGAGTTCAACAGAATCTACCCCAGATGAGTGAGATAAAAGGAAATTTCTAATTGACATCAATAATCTGTATTTTTTTAGCATTCAGTTTTTAGTAAATTATGATGAATAGCTCAATTGGCTGCTTAAAATTATATTAGTAGAAGTAATGTGACAAGAGAACGCTAACAATGCTAATTAATTGTCCCTAAGATTAAGTGTAATGCTGCATAGATTAAAAGTGAAAAGACCACCACCTGAGGCAAGCATCACTCTGAACCAATGACTGGATTAATTTAAATGATGGAAGCAGCCATAAAAAAGTCAAACTTGTGTGCAGTAAGTTAAGTCAAAGACCTTAAGGCTTGATATCACATATTCAATGTCTTTGGTGTTTGAACCTGTGGTAGAAGTTTGCAGGAATAGAGGATACCCATATACATTTTCATTTGGATACAGGGGAGTTATTCTGATGATGTTATCTGTAGGAGACACAAACAGGTATTGATTTTAAGTAATGCTCCCCTGAGCTGGCCACTTACAGGGTAAGGATGCAACAGGTCAATGTGCAGACACAAAGGAGAACAATTCACTTACACATCTGTCCAGAGCACTCCTGCTTGCAGGGAAGTGCCTCTCAGTGCTCTGTAGTTACAGAAGACATTGAGAAAGGCTGAACTTTTCCGCAGTCAGATTTTCCCCCACTCAGGAAAAGAAGTGACAAATGCATACATGGCTAATGCCATGTTCAGGAAGAACAATGGCAAATCAGAGTGACTACTCACAGCTGACATTATGTCCAAGCCTTCACAGCAGGGTGGAAGGCAGTAATGTTCCCAAGCAGAAGTGTGGCATGAGCAGAAGTGAGTGTATTTTTCTGGTAAAAGGAAATTACACCAAAATTGGTTCCTTAAAGTACTGCTCCTAGTCTACTCACATAATCTATGTGTCTAGGTCTGTCTTTCTTTGAGTTTCAGATATTGCTCTTAATCCAATCACTGGGTCAGGAAATGAAGCACTGGATTGTTCTGATGATGCAGCTAGAGGAAAAAAATAACGATGAGAAATTAAGTAATTAAAATATGGAATTGATTGGCATATTTAAATGCTGTCCTCTAAGTAGAACTTTTATATCCTTTAAAGGGTAAATTGGAATTCCTCTGAGAAGTTAATTTAATTATATCAATTCTTAGATAAACTGAAAATATTGCTCAATTCATCTATGACAGCTGCCTTTTATTTTAATTTCAGCTGTGACATGGCAGCCTTATAAAATTAGAGGCACTAAGGAACAGTCCCAGAGACAGAACAAGTCACTAAATCCTAATATGATTAAATTATTTTGGTAGTTTTTTTAAGGTCTGATTCATATTTATGAAATCAGCACAAATTCTTACACTAATTTTAGAAGTTTTAGGAAAGTACTAATCAGAATGCAGGTCTTAGCTAAAGCATATTTACAATACAGAACAGCAGATACAAAATATTAAGATTATTATAAAAAAATGAAAAATTTACAACAATTTTTGTAAGGATAAATAAATGGTGTATGATTCATGCTGTTCCAACATGTCACTTCCTAAACATATTAAAGAAGAATTTCTAAAGAAAAAAGACTGCAAAACATCAAGATCATTTTTACCTTCCTAGTGCTAGGAAATATAAAAACAATAAAAGTCTTCAAAAGCTGTGTCATTTTTGACAAAGGAACAGAAAAAGTCCACTGATATGCCTTTCCTACCTTCCACATATAACCCAACCAAACCGAATTTTGTGCAATTGATTCTCTCTTCCTTTTCAGTGTAAAGATAAGGAATAGCTGGGATGAGAACCTGTGACAGAAAGTAGTGGGAAGGTGCTAAAACAGAAAAAAAAAGTGAAGGAGAAGAAAGGCACATTTCATACAGAAATAGATCAACCAGAAGCAGTGAACACTTAAAGTAAGGTGGGTGAAATTCTGATTTCAAAGAAGAAACATAAAATTCTTGGACTTCCAGTTGAAAATGGGGTCAATAATTTGTAGTTGGGAGTTAATTAAGTCAAGGTATTTGAAGTTTATTATGGCATCCAGAGAACTACAATCTGTAGTATGAGCCAAGTACCCTCAGTTATCTTAAAACAGATGCACGAAGTATTAGAGGGAAAAAAATATGAAATAAAAGAGAAATTTGTAGCTTCATAGTGGAACTAATAGAAGGTACTGAAGTCATCTGAGGCTGGGGGTTACATAGCTGCAGAAAGAGTAATGGCTTTTTGCATCTAAATTTTACTTAATTTGATTTCTGTGCTCCAAACGTAATCCTTAGCTGAGCTTATAGCAGAGTCCAATATTTATCTAAGGATTTTGACACTTATGTAAAGGAAATTTTCACTTGTCTGGACTTATATTATGGACTGAGCAGAGAGATTTAGATTGCTGAGAAAGTAATTTCTGGTGGGATATGACACATAATGCATCATATATGTATTCATTGCTATAGGACTGAAAGGATCTCCTGAATAATTTTCTAGGTCATTCTGTTACTTGTACAGGCTTTGAAATATGCTTAATGTAACTAAACCATACCCGAAAGATATTTGTCAAAACTGTCTTTTAAAATCTCTGCAAGGTGTGGGTTGCAGTATTTTGATATGTTACAACAATAGCATAACAGCATGTGTGAGAAATGCTTTCTCTCAATTCCCATCTAAATTGCACTTTTTATAAATTAATCAACTTCCACTTGTTAAATCCCAGTTTGAAAACAACTGATTTCTGTTCTCTTTGTTACAAAGCTTTTAACATGCATTTGAGAATGCATATTAGAAGGATTTGAAATATAGACCAGCTCCCATTGAATGTTTAAGTGAATAGGATACTTAAAAATGAATAATCAGGAAATGAAAAAAACCCTCCGAGGTGAATGATTTGGAGCAGGTGCTCTGACACTGGGTAATGGAGACCAGAGGTCTCCATTGCAGCACAGCCTGTCTTTCACATTCTCATGGGCTGCAGGTAGCTGCTTTCTGGAAGTCAAACTTGCTCTAAAGTAAATCCATTTTGTGGAATAAGCAAGAATCTTAATTTATTGTCCTAAATAGTCTGTTTTAATATACAGTTGAGATATTTTTAGATGATCCTTCAAGAGAACTGAATGACTTGTACTGAGAAATAATAGCACGCATACTTGACACTTTCAGTCATCAAAGTGGGAATCACATACAAGTTGTATCTGCACACATTCCTTTGGTTCCAAACGGTTTCCAAAGGATCAACTGAAATTTATGCTTCTAAAATCGATAAAACTTATGTTGTAATTAGTTTTAACATTCCTAGAATTAGTAATAAGCAAGATCTGTCCACCATGAGTAGACAGTCACATACAAATTAAATCACCTTGAAATGCATGGAACGTTTTATCTGCAGAAGGGGTGCCAGGAAAATATTATATTACAATTAAAAAGATAAATAGCTATTTAGGAAATTCTGAAATGGCCATATTTTGTAAAGTTGCTCTACAGAGGGATATAGAGGTTCTATTAAAAATCACAGCATCTTATATAATCACACGTGCCTGAACCAGGAAGAAAAATATAAAATGCTGGGTGTTTGAATGTTGGGTTAAAGTTGTCTCTGTAAAAAGACAGAATCACAGTCTGCATCATTTGCCAATTTTTTAAATTGCATATTTATCTGATTTGTTTAAACCCATCATTTACCCAGAAATCTTGCAGTAAAGATAATCTTTCTTCCATCTCTACAAAGCTAATTAGGATACAATCTCACTGCACATTAAAAGTACCTTCATTATCTCAAGTCAATTAGTGGTTGATTTATCAATTATTTTTGTCATGGATGGTTCCAGAAACATTCTGCATTGCAATGTGGCTCAATTTACTTACATCAGATTCTGTTAGTACATGTTTTAAGGCACTCAGTGTCTGTGGCAGTTAATAGCAATAAATGTAAATGCAGTTAAAATTGTGATGTATAAATTAATGCTTTCAAACCTTAAAATAAAAAAGCAGAGGAATACAATGAAGTACATGTTCTGATCCTAATATAGTCGTATTTCAACTCTCACTTTGCACTTTGATGTTTTTCACTCTTCTGTTACTCAATAGTGGTGTGTTTTGCTAAGTACAGAACAACTAAGGAAAGTGTAGAACTAGAAAACAAAATTTTGGAAAAAAAAAGAAAAATTGCAGTATCATGATGCTAAATTAGAACAAACACTAAAAGGAAAGCCCCTTTGTGGCATATAAAGTTTATTAACATTACACATTCCTCTGATTAAAGAAAAATTGGGCTTAGCAAATTTCAGGCAGCCTGACAGTTTATGAGAACATTACTTTTTATTTCAATTTTTTTGGGGGGAGCTTTCATTTTTTTTAGTTTGCTTTTGTTTCTTTTTATTTTTTTTTTTTCTTCTTCTCTCTGAAACATGAGCTCTGCAACATGCAAAAATGAATTAGCTCACTTAATTTCAGAAGGTCAGTAAGGTCCCTCCCATTAGATGCTCAAACCTGGCATCTGTCTTTCTGCAAAGACCATTTTATTAGATTTTCAAAGCAAGCTATGGTAGAAGACCAACATTTTTGAGCCAATGTCTGTGTGTGTTGTTCCCACCTTAGAGATTAATATTATCAAACTCCAGGTGACTCTGCTCAATGGTTTTACACCTGGACTTTAAGAAGCTGCAGAAGCATTTCAGAGGCTCATCTCAGAAATGGTTGTTTATAACTTTATTGAGGGGTGATCTTCCCTTGTCTGAATTACAAATTGGATTCACAGGTTCTTAATTAATATTTTCTTAAATATTTTATGCATGGGCTCCAAGAAAAAGTCAAATTTGCAGCAATTCTTCACAACGGAAGATTGAATTAATTTATTTTTGTTTGGATGGATGATGTTTATGTTGGAATATGCTATTTAGACTTCTGGTATTTTACACTTCACAGCTAAAGCCCAGGTGTGAATACTAATGATGATACTAATTCATCTTTTATTATTAGGATGTCCTGACATAGGCCTGGTTGTTGAGATGTAAGAGACAAATTTGACACCAACTCAGCTCCAATCTTACAGGAAGTCAGATGATTTCTCATCAGTTCATCCCCAGCTCAGCATTTCCGTATGGTTCTTGTGGAAGCTAATCTGTTTTCTTTAAAAGAACTGAGTCTTCTACATGGCTTTTAGTCATAAAAAAAAATTAAGTCAGGTAGGAGGGGAAAAAAACTGGGGAAAGTGGAGACAAGAAATCCATCTTGCTGTCCACAGCCTTCTGTTGTTAATATGTTTCCATAAACTGATTAATCATAAATTATTAATGTCAGCCTTGCCGGGATAGAACGTATCTCCTTTATTGAAATCTGTCTCCCAGGCATTCTGCCAGTGGTTTTGATAAGGCAATAGTGCCTCTATTTGCATAATCATGTTGGCACCTGGCTGCATAGTTAACTTACTGTAGTGTAGACACAATGTCATAGGATATATTTGTCCCTGGCAAATAATCTTGATGGACCACAAAGAGTCCTTCTGGATGAGAAAATTATAAATTAATCAGAGTGTTAAGATATAATTTGATTGTTGGTGTTGTTTTTAATGCATAGTTTTCATGCTATGCATCCTAGAAGAGATGGAGCTCATTTTAATGTGCATGAGAGTTGCTGAATGTGTTATGCTTAGAAAGTAGCCACATAGTAAATACAGAAAATTAGACTTGTCTGGTTTTATCACATTAGGATACTACAGCTTTTAACTTCTTTTTTAAAGTGTTGTCATAGATTCAAGCACTGTAGTAACTACATTTGAATTCTTACCAGTACTGAATCATTATTACTTGACTCCTATCTGAAGACAGTTACTTCATTTGCCTATGTTTCCACACAAATGAACATGTTCTGACAGTAGCCACTGACGATAGATCCTTTCTATTGCTCATGTAGACAGGCTGTCTTACAGGAGAAAGAGATTCTTAAAAATGAAACAGTACAGCCAGTCAAAACTAAGTAATATTTTTGGCCAGGAAGTGAGATTTTAATGAAAATCTTAAGAAATTTATTAGATAGCAGAAATAGTGACAAAAAAAAGCTTGAAAATGTTAAGAATTACTCAGAATCAGTGTATTTTTTGGCATTAGCATTTTGAGTTTTTTATCTCTAGTAATGTCTTTTCTCCAGAAGGATCATCACTAGCAGTGATAGATGAAATATCCTGGATCTATATCCCTGTCCCCAAGTCTACTGGAAAGTTTTGAAGTTGAGCTGTCTAAATATTCTAGGAAAGTAGAGAGAAGTGGTACAAGATTTGCAATTCTTCTGCTACTGGTTCAAAACATTTTCAAAAAGCAGTTCTCAGACATTCTAACACTAAATGGAAGCAAGAAAGAAACAGCTGAGTCTGCATAATTTCTGTCTTTCCAGACTATTATTTTTTACTGAGAAGACATGGTATTTGGGTTCATTTATAAATAAATAACTTAAGGCTTCAAAAAGGCAGAGTTACTAATGGTTATTAGTCTTTCTGTGGAAGATTAAAAGTAGCTTAACACACACACACAGAAAGAACTGTACATATGTTATTTACTCTTGTAAATTAATTTGGGAACATGCAACACATCTGAAGAAGCATGCTGGGCTGCTATAAATTACATCAACATTTTATTGCTGTGACTGTTAAAAGATTACATACAGAGGCCATATTTTTCCCTTAGTAACTATTTAAATGCATATTAGTTCTTTCTCTCTTTTATATTAGCAATAATGAGGCAGGGATACAGCTACTGAAAGGCTGAAGATGAAAACAAGTAAGGCTTACCACACACCTTAATAATTGATTTTTCTTCAGACTTTGCACTTTCAATATGTGTGTATAAATCTATTTATGCATTCCACTTTTTATATATTGTGCACATGTATATATATATATGAAAATTTTGTTGGAGGTGTTCATATCTCTTGGGTCTATAAAACCCTCATAAGTGATATCCTTTCAGTGTGTAGCTACCAAGTTACATTCTTTTCCTTTCTATAAGAGTTTTTTTAATATACAGGAAGGGTGACTGAAATTGGGAACATGGCATCGTTAGGGTGACAATTTTAACAGATCAAATAAAAATAGGTAGAGAACTAAGTGTTTTTCTTTTGTTTCATATCAAAGATATCTAGAAAGACTTTTGTTTGTCAGTTTGCCACTAAAAGGCTAAGCAGGCAAAATTGTTCTTTATGGGAACTTGTTTGGTTTTCTACAGAGACTTCTACCAAGACCTCAGTCATAGTCATGAAGCACATCTCTGTCTACTAGAAAGTGCTCTGACCTGGCATTGGCTGAATTTCTGCAAGGGTTTTGCAGACTTAAAAAGCCATTATCAATTAGGGATACGTAGTGTTCATTGTTGTAGAGAGAAAGAGCAAAATAAAGAAGAATTTAACGTAATTTTACAGTTTGAGAACACCTTCAGTGTAACTGATAGGCTTAAATACTAGATTTGAATAAATTGTATTTCTGTCTTTTTATTGTCTGGAGAGATTATGGTAATTTCCATTTTTGCAACAATGTACAAGGAAATGTAGACTTCTCCTCCGCATTTTCAGAAGTGATTTCAGTTAATAGAACTGGATAACTTTGCACCTAACTCACTCTAATTCAGCTGAATTTAAAACCCACCCAATAAACCAGGATCTGCTGAATATTTTAGCCTGAAGAATCTATGTGAAAGATGTATGGTTTGAACACAGCCTATACATGGTGTCAGATCTAATTAGCAGGAAGCATTCCAGATTTACATGGAGGACATAGCAGTACCTCCTTAACCAACTATAAAACATGCTTATGAAATAGAACCTTTGGATTGAGCATCCTTTTCAGCCTGAAGAAACATATTCCATAGCTTCAGCACTTCAAAAGTGTGTCATCACCACCATCCTGGAATTAACAATGTGGTCAGAGTACTGCTTGCCCTTGTGCTTTAACACATCCTTGCACAGCTCTGATGGAGTGACACACATGACCAGAAATAATGTGAATTTTAATACACATTAATCTGATTTTAAAGGTCAGTGATTACTTAGTGTAGTTTCATATAGCTGTTCTACAATCATATATGTCATATAATAGAAAATAACTCTTCAAAACCACTTTTCTGTGACTGTGTTTTACTGCAAGTAACACAAAGCACTTTATGTTATGCTGAACAACATCTTTTCAGAAATTAATAACATTAGTTCACATAAATGTCTGTTTTACTTTTCATTTAAAAATAGTTTTATAATCAACAGTTTCAATTTGTGAATGATGAAACTTTAGAAAATCACGTAAGTGTCAAAATCTATTGAACAGACATTCACTCCTCACTCTACTGAAATGCTGAGACAATGCAGTATATTCTGTATGAACATGTTTTGTGTCAGAGTTAAAATTGGAGGTTTGGGCCCTTAAGGAATGGTTCCTAGAAAGAACAAAATCCCTCTAAAACATTTATTCTTACAACAGTTTACAAAATGACAACAGAAATGGTATACTGATTGAAAATTTTCTGTTAGGACTTTTGGGTGTGTGATGAGAAATGAGATGTCATTTATTTGCCAGTTCAAATGCAGAGGTAAAATAGCAGGGTGTTAGGGTCATCAGAGAATCGGCCACGAAATTACTAGTTGAGAGATTACATGTTACAGAGTTTCTGTTTATTCTACTTGCCAGTCTTGTTACAGCTGCATTTCAAAAATGTTGCTGTTTTCCGTACTTGTAGCAATGTTTCATCACCAGACTTAACCAGCAAGTAGGTGGGAATAAGAAACATTTAAAGAAACCGAATAGGTTATTGTGCTTGCCATTACTGCTGCTTAAATGAAACTCTCAGGAAAGTACACTAAAGCAGTAATAGGGTGCATTTTCTACCCTCTATTAAATCAGTGATGGCTTAAGCTAAAACCTAGAAATGAGGAAGACTGTGTACTACTCCAGCTCTTATGTGGAGGATGACTCCCAGTGAATCATGATCATTTCTGGCATGTTCTTCAGCTTCAATAGCTGTTAAAAGTAAGATTTCAATTCTGTTTAAACATAATCTGAATAATGGTCAGACTATCACAGAAACTAAAAATGAGAAAGGCTTGTTTATTAGTCCATATCCAAAAACTGTTAAAAAGAAGTTGAAAAGTGGTCATTAAAAAACAAGGTGAAGTAAGCAGAAGACCTTAGAGTCAAAACTGTTGATATCACAATCTTACTTTCAGCAAATGAACTATTTAATCAAGAGAAAAATGTTAATTTTAAACAGAATCTTGATAAAAAGAGTCTCAAATGTTATTTAAAAAGGTTAAAAGGTGTTTTAAAAGGTTATGAACTAAGCATGTATTCATCAGGAACAGAAGATCAAAACTAACTAATAGTATATTCAAATATGGCCATATTATCTACAACAGAAGTTATCAGATACTTTGGAAAATAAAACTGTTGAGCAGGGTAATTTAGTAATATTTACACTTAAGGAATAAAACCAGACACTTACTCATTGTTCCTTTGATATAAGAAACCACCATTTGTCAGTAATACTTTTGAAATAGCAGAAGATATTAAAATAGTAGAAAATATGCTTTGCATATCTATTCTACAGATCTTTATCATGGATTCTCGATAATGATTAAAACTGATATAGATACAAAGGAGAAAGTATTAACCTAAAAGGAATTGTCTAAAATCTACATTCAAAAAAAGTAAAGAATTTTACCCATTGCTTTTTATCACTGAGTTTGCTGAAGCTTCTTCTTGCAAAGGAGGTACTATCTGTGATAGATTATATAGATAGATAGATGATATAGATATAGATAGAGAGATAGATGAGATACAGATATAGATGATATAGATATAGATAGAGAGAGAGAAAGATGATAGATAGATAGATAGATAGATAGATAGATAGATAGATAGATAGATAGATAGATAGACGTAGATCTTAGAACAGTGTGGGTTGGAAAGGACCTTGAAGGCCAGTTAGTTCCACAGGCAGGGATTTCACCTACTAGATCAGGTCCCAAGGCCCCATCCAACCTGGTCTTAAACACTACCAGGGATGGAGCATTCACTTCTCTGGGCAACTGCTCCAGTGCTCATCACCTCCTGAGTAAAGAATTTCTTCCTGATATCTAATCCTAGTTTCTCCTCTTTTTGTTTAAAAACCCTTCCCCTTGTCCTACCACTACCTGTCCATGTTAAAAGTCACTCTTCTCTTTTTCATAAGTGCCCTTTAAGGACTGAAATGCTGCAGTGAGGTTCCTGAGTCTTCTCCTCTCCATGCTGAATAAATTCAGCTCCCTTGGCCCCATTTTAATAGGAAAACTGTGCCATCTCCCTCGTAATTTTTGTAGCCCACAATTCTATACGATCATTAAAAAAAATTGTTAAAAGTATTTGCTCTTCCCTATTTCATTTGGGTTTTGATAAAAGGAATAGTGAAATTACTGAGGACATAAGTAGTTTAATAATAGTTAAAGGGTACTACTTGTTAAATAAGCAGTTAAATGTCATAGAAGTATGAGGGCTGATGGGAATCTATAAAGTTATTCAATAGGAGAAACAAAAAATGCAACATACTTGTATGCCATTGAAATTTCATGGAGGATTTTAAACTAATATAAAGCACTTTCATCGAACATGAATTGTTCACTTTAATCACTATAAATGCTGTATTTGAGCAATAACTTTGTCATAGTTTGAATCTATGGTATCCCTTTAAAAGGATCCCAATGCATGTAATTACTTTTCAGCCTAGTTTTTGAAACATTTTTTCAGAAAACAAAACAGGAGAAAAATTATCCAAAGAAGCTATACAAAAATGTAACCTAAAAAAGCAGACTATTTGTACCATAATTAGTTTGAATCTCACTTTTAATGGGTACACTGAACCACATCACATAATCTACTGAATTGATTACAAAATGACCCTCAATGTACTTGTTCCATTTTAGAAGGCTATTTTCAAAGTCATAGTGAAAAGAGATGGGTTGCATTTACATATGATAAAATAAGGCATGGGCAGGGTGCATGCTGGGTCTAGAATCACATAATGCATAAGAATGAGATAGAATAATGCAAACATTAAAATGTTCTTCACGTTCTCCTTTGTGTGCTTTGACTATGGTCAACCAGATATTGAGGCACTGAAATCCCATTATGAGATGAGAATTCAGAGTTACAGTCATCACTTTCTTTAAACAAATCAGTAAAACATGACTAGGATTGATGGCTGCAAGAAACTTTTTGGTGTTACATACGAATTTTAGGAGACATGCTGCCACACCAGGAAGGGCAATGTTAGAGTCACATGGCAACAAGGTAAGAGTGTAGCAGCAAATCATCTATCACAGCATCCAAATCAACAAGTTATATACCTGACTACCACATCAGAGAAAAAAAGATTGGCTTTACACTGATGAATGTATTCCTTCAATTCACAGATTACCTGTTGCCTCTACAACTCTTATTAATTAAAAGTCATAGAATAAAATTCCTAATGAAATACACTTTGGGTATATATTTTGTTCTTGTTGATGTTTCCTGACTGTCTCTTACACCTAAGAAGACTTTCCAGTATCTTTGGATTTTGCTTTTCCTGTGAGTTTCAACACATTTTGCAATGTAAAGTGAGAGTAAACATTAAACTGAGAAGGAACAGTACATTTAAAATAAATATTTTATTTAAAACAATGTCTGAATTAAAAATTAAAACCCACTGTTAATATGTTCCTATTTGAAGCAGGATTATTTTCAAGACAGAAGAGCTGGTATTTAATTTTTGTTTTCCTTTAATACTAATTTCATAGGTCTTCTTCTGGTGCCTCTTCCTAATGTGGCAGTGATGAGGTAAAGCCCTCAGTCTCCAAGTGGTTTCTCCCAGTCTTTTGTAAAGCAAGGAGCTGGAACAACTACTAAACAGTTATCTGGTCTTTGTCTTTGAAGATAAAAAACGTGACCAAAAGAAAGAAACAGAGCTAAAAAGGGAAGTTGTGTCTGTACTTATATTTCCTATTCTGTTAAATGGGATTTGTTCAAGATGGTACAGCAGAGTTCATTTTTTCTATTAAATATCAATATCTGTAAAAAAAACAGATGCATGAGGGCACAGATCTACTTTCACAATTTACTTTTGCATGGGAAAATCCCCCCAGGAGCTAATACATCACAGGATGGACAGTAATCTCTTTTGATCAGGAGTTTCTCTCCAAAGGAAGAGTCTTTTTCTTAAGATATTTAAAGGGACTGATTTGAAATATCTTGAAACCGACCTAACAGAAATATCAGAACTGCTTTGCCTTATAAGTAAGATAGTAACATGCAAAATGCCCAGAAAGCTCTTAACTTCAAGCAATATATTTTTCCCAGCAATTATTTTAAGAAAGATCTTTTCTAGTTGATTACCTACAGGAAAATATTGACAACCAATCATGGTAAACTGCAGGTTCGACTAACCAAAGAAGGTGACCTAAAGGTTTTACTAAAAATACATCACACAAATAGCACATTTTTTTACATACTCCCTTATCCCTGCTTAGGCTGCAAAGCCAAATTGTTATCCATGTACACCTGATAATTAAGAAAAGACTTCTGCTGTGATTGTGTATATCTCTTCTTTTCCAGTTTGGACACCTTTCAGTAAACTACAGGAAGCTGTATATACATTTATGCATATATATATATATGTGTGTGTGTGTGTGTGTGTGTGTGTAAGAAAGTTGTCTTTAAAATGTGGTGAGCCCTTTTATACATGCTGATATTCATGTAACACATTGCAGAAGTGTTGTTAGAAGACAGCACACAGGGAAAAATATACGTCTGCAGTAAAAAATATTTTCTGTAACTTTCAGTGATGAAAATTACTAAAGTTTTATTTTCTTCTGAAAGTCTCATTTCAAATGAGAGATTAGTTAAAAAAGAGGTAAGTTCAACAAAGAGGTAAGTTAGATTACACACTAATATTTTATATTCTACTTTTATACTGAGAAAGAAGATAGACAACTGTTTACCTAATGTTCCTCGACATTGAAACCCTGAAGCTTCTTTCAATATTACTGCATTCAATTGCTGTAATCAGTTATACTGCTTGCATTACTGCAAAGATTTTTGCCTTATGCCTTTATGAAGGAGAGGAAAATTCAGCAGTCTTCCAGGACCTGCAGGGACCTACAAGAAAGCTGGAGAGAGATTTTTTACAAGGGCATGTAGTGATAGGAAAAGAGAGAATGAGTTTAAACTGAAAGAGGGCAGGTTTTTATCAGGTATTAGAAAGAAATTCCTTACTGTGAGGGTGGTGAGGCACTGGCATAGATTGCCCTGAGAAGCTGTGGATGCCCTGTGTCTGGAAGAGCTCAAGGCCAGGTTGTGGTATTGAACTTTGAGCAAATTGGTCTAGTGGTGGCATGCTGCCCAAGGCAGGGAGGTTGGAATTAGGTAATGTTTAAGATACCCTCCAAACCCACCTAATCTATGAGTCAATGTTTTGAGGACATAAAATAAGCTATTCTCCCATCAATTCTATATGAGTGTTTTTGAAATGGAAAGGATTTATATATTTTCTGAGATAGGGTAATTAGCAAGAGTAATATACTGAACAGGTATAAAATGAATTATCGAGAAATTTCAATATATGAATAAAATTAACTCAAAAAATAATATAGCAAAAATGCTTAAAAATATAGAGCCCAGCAGATCATAATAGAGAATAGGATAAGAACAGCAGAGAGCTGGGTATTCTGATAAATTTAAGCTGTGAACTCAGTATAGAGAAAGGCAGATTGGATAACCCATGCAATATTTTTTCACAAATATAATGTAGTGATGGGAAAAATAACAGGGCTAGCAGTGTTCAATGCTATGCACTCTGTATACTGGTCATAGTGAAGGGAGATGGGGTTAGATGGCTGTGCTGTCCTGCATGCTGACAGCTCAAGACAACACCTTTTGGTTGTTCCACTGCTTCAGCCATGCTGTGTGTGCAGCTGGTGACATGCAGTTTTAGCAACCAGGATTAATGTTTGCTTGGGATAGGTTCAGTTTTATTCCTCTGCAATACAGGACACAGAACTTTTAAAGTTCTCTGTTACTTTATGGTGTTAATAAAGCTATTTTTGTATCAGCCCTCTCACTGCTTTCCCTCTCTGTCTTTTAACACATAACATCCTCTATATTTTATTGAAGCTGATGTATTTCTGATGCAGCATATACCAATTTTTAAAAAATTCCTTTACCTTAAAAGAGTTTCAGTTTGATCTATTCACTAATATTAGGCATTGCCACTTCCTTGGAGAAAAGTACCTTTTTGTTAAAAACTGCTGCTTGTTAAAAGTGAATTTTGAGGATTTTGTCTATTGTTCTCAGAGCTGTCGCAGAACATCTAAACTTCTAAAAAACATCTTTATGGGATCTCACTTGGTGCAATAAAATGATGTTTGAAGAATATTTTGGGAAAAACTGTTTCTATCTTGGAGTATTTTCCATTATTCCTACTGAGATTTATATACTACTGAGGAAGGACTCTTTCATCTACAGAGGCACTACTTGTCCTTAGCTTACCTCAGAAGTAAAATTCTGATTTTTACAATATCTATTTCCTCCTGACACTTTCAAGAGAGATTTCTTATTTCTAATGGTTTATGTTTGACAAGAAATGAAAAGCGTCTTTATTAGTGACATATAACCATTCTATTCAAATTGCTCCTGCATATGTCACTTTGAGGATGAAAAGTTTTCATCCACACATTCTATCTGAACTTTATCTGAAATATCAAAAAAGAAAAGAAAAGGTTAAACTCTTGGAAAGTAGTGATATCCATTAATAAATTGGGTGAAAACTTGATGTATTTCCTCTTTAGCTAAATCTCTATAATATATTTACTTGGTTATATTTATACTTACAATAAATGGAAAATAAGAATAATTGAATTGAAAATGAGTTTTCAGGACATAAAAATAATTTTCAGAAGGATTTGTTGTTATTTAATCCAGAGTAAATAATTATTACTGAAGGAGATATAAGAATCTGTCAGAGAAGAATCTGGGAACTACTTTTTTTTTGATCTTAAAATTAAAGTTATGTGAGGAGCAGCCTGTGGCTTTATTTTCTTTAAAATCACTTACTCTCTAGGTACTTTTAATTATGAATAGGGAGCAACTGAAGGAAAATTCATATTATGGAATGGTGAGGTGGCAATCTGATTTTTAGATATGTTTTTATACTGCATTTTTAAAGCCTGCATGCATTCTAAAGACTGAGAATATGATGCTGGAAAGAGAAGAGCAAGAATGGTACTCAGCAGTTTACTATTCTAAAGATCCTCTTTGCTTAGATTCCATTTTTATTTCAACTCAGTCTTTCTTAAGGTACTCTTTTTAAACCTTTCTTAGTCTCTGCTCTGTTAATGGTTTGAGGTATGAAAGACAGAATGAAGAGAGTTCTATTCTGATGACTTTAAAGGTGTTTTAGAAACAGATCTTTCACACAAATCTTTCCTGATATGACACAGTTAATATGTAAAGCTGTTCAATACTTAAAAGAGCTGTTCATCTGTAATATTCCTCATCTGTAAGAAAGCATCGAGTCATATATTGCTCTAATATGTAAATCAAAAACGTTGAATTACTGCTTTTTCCAGTTCTAGTGGAATGAACAAAGTAGAAGGGTGTTAACGAACCCCATCCAAATCTTTTTAAATGTGATGTATAGAGTGCAAAATCTTTAAGCAGAAAAACATATATAGATTGAACAAAACAGGTACAAAATATCTGGTATTTAAACAACTTTGAATTGGATTTTCTGCATAGCACCTGAGAAACTGATCTGAGGCAGAATGCAGCAGCTGCTTCTGAGCTAGTTGCTTCATTTTTCTTTTTTTAAATGTAGTTCTTGGTTTACATTATTTAGTTTTTTTAATCTTATGCTGCTCATTTCATCTGATCAATACTAAACCTACAACTGAGATGCATACTGATTAGAAAAGTAATCAGAGTGAAGAGATATTGTAATGAATCCTCTGTTCCAGGGATTATTAGCATTTAAAATGAAGTATTTACTTTACTTCTTCAACTATGCAGTGTTCCTACATTGGCTTTCATTTGAAACAGAAGAGTCTCGCTGAACTTTGGCTTCCTTTTATTACCACTATTCTTCATTTTCTCCTTATTTGCTTTTTTTTTTCTGTCTTGCACACATGAAAATATTCCTTTTTTTGAAAATCAGCAACCAATGTCTCATGGACCACAGCCTGAGAAACAGAGCTCTTAGATGTAGAAACCAGAGACAGTATCTAGATGATACTTACAAGAGAATCACAAAAGCAGCTCTGTAATCACGTAAGTACAAGAAGTTCAGAAAGACTCAAAAAAAAAAAAAGTATTCTAAAGTGCTAAATTTCTTTTGAGGATAAGTGTGTCACCTCTACTAATTTTCAGATGTTTCTCTAAAAAACTTTATTGTGCTCTAAATATTTTATTGTCACGCACCTAACAAATGGTTAAACCCTAAAAATTCAGTCTGAACATAACCTGTAAATGCCAAACTGAAGAAAGAAGACAGTAACAGTGGAGCAATTCCTTCTTAGCTGTTTAGTAATATCTCAGTATAAAGAAGTGTATCAACAAGTCCAGCAATTTTGGACAATCTACAGCAAATGGAAGAGCAGATGAGAATTGCAAAGTAATCTCTTGGCTGCAACACCCAGGCACTGAAGGAGTCACCAGGAGTATCATTAAATTGCCAAATTTTGAGATCTATCTCATTTACTATAGATTTTCAGGGCTACAATGTATGATTTTCAAACTGGGTGCAGACACAAAAAAGACATACACAGAACACTACAGAGAAATCTACCAAAAAACAGTGTCATTTGGTGAGGGAAAATTTTTACACTCAGTGTTAAGATTTTTGGGTTTTATTTTCATGATATGAACTATCATACAAACAGTCCTCAATTGGAGAAGGAAATAGCCAATAACTTTGCATCCCTAGAAGATCTTTTTACATTTGCAGTGTCTTTATTCTAGAAGCAGAAAAGGCTTATTCACTGACACGATTTGGGTGTCATTCACATAGTGAATGAAAGCTGAACAGAAGCTGCTTTTTACACACAGACACACTTAAATATTTCACAAAAACCTCTGAAAATGTAGATTTGTTTACTTCTATTAGTCCACCTAATCCTAAATTATATTCATGCTACACTTATATTGAAATGAAAAAACTGACTTCTCTTTTTGTACCATTTCTGGGCTGATTTGTTAGCAATTATCTTGCAGTTCTGTATCTATTTGGGGACATTGCAATGGGGTTAATACTGAAACTACATTTAAAAACCTGGTGTAAAGGTAATTAAAAAAAAATGAATAGCATTAATACTTTACTGACTAGTATTTTGCATCTCTGTTTTCTAGACATCATATCTTCTTTCTCATCTATAGAACTCCAACAGTTCATAGGGATCTCAGGGTGGAAGCCCAATTAGTAACAGCAGGGAGTTAATTAAGATTAAAAGTACACTGGAGATTTAGATTTATATGGATGACAAACACAGTAAGCACAGTTCTAAATAACTGTGTCAAAAACTGAATTTTCCCTCCCTTAGTCAAGTTCCTTCTTGCCCCTAACTGGTTAATGGAGGAGAAACTTTTGTTACTGATTGCAGGATGGATTCTGCACAGCTTGTTGGAAACAAATCCATAGTGCACTGCAAATGCAGGCCATAATCTGTTGATATCATATCACACTACTTTTCACATGTGGAAACTTCACACATGGAACATGTTATGTTCCACCTTTCAAATCATGGGGTAAGTGAAAAGTTTTTCACATTTTATTTATTCATTAGCTAAGTGTGGTCATAAATCTTTCTTTTAGGAACTTGATTCTTAAAAGGATGCTTTTTCTCTCTCTATGGGAGATTTAGATCAATGGGAGCATGAATTTGATTAGGGATTTTTAAACACTCTTACAAAGATAATAAAAATAATCACTGAAATCTCCATATCCATGGTTAAAAGGGGAGAAGGGTCATTACCTATTCTGAAGCCAGAAAGTCTAGACTAGAGAAATCAGTTTTTAAAAATTTTTGAAACAACAAAAACTGATGAGGAAAAAAACATGTTGCAATTAAAAAGTAGGTATCATTCTACCTGAAGCATCATTAACTGTAAGTTGTCATCAACTAATTGCTTTTAAACACACTGAAGATCTTTAACAAAGAAGTTTAGCTATAGAGATCTAAGTTTTCCCAGTGTGAGTGGTAGAAACCTAGAGGAAGTATTTATCCACTCAGAAAGAAAAGGTTGCCAGCACTATAGGAAAAAACAAACCCCAAAGGAAAAAAGTATCAAAACCAACAGTTATCCTGATTCTGATCTTTAAGAGCCTTTATTTTAAATATACTGAGATCATTATGTTGTCCCCAAAATATTTGAAAAATATCATGCAGAGTTGCCTTTTTCAAGGAAAATGTTCTTAGGGAAGTAATGTGACCTGATCTCCTGCTCAAAAAGTTTAGCCTTGTCTGTGCTCAACACATTACAGCTTTTATGAACTTGTTAAAAGATGCAGTGAACCATCCAGGGTTCTCATTTAGGATGTATTTTTAAAAACTCCATACAAATGGTAACGTCTATCTTGTCTTTTTGAACCATTCAACTTAGATTGAGATGCTCTACTAGCAGATAACTTTTGAAAGCCCAGAAAAATTTTAGATCAGAATTTAATTGATGTGATTTATGGTATTCTTTATTCCCTCTTCAGGGACAACATTATACTGGATCTGTCAAAATGGAAGCTTTACTGTACACATTTTCTTATAATCCAGATAAATGTACACAGTAATTTTAGAATTTTTTTTTTCCAATAAATGCCATAGCACATAGAGTTAATATCTTCTAATATTTTACAGTGCAGATTTCAAAATCAAAAATTCCCATCTAAAGATTCTTATTTTTCTCTGTTTACTTATGAACCAAGACTACTTTACTTTTTGGGCAGCTAATACGGTTTAAGATTTACAGGAATTCTAACTAATATTTCTGATTCCTCTATATGTGAAGAAACACAGACCTTAACAGAGCTTATGTGTTAATGACTATCTATTACATAATGCTTGTTCTGACCTTTGATTTTATGGTGATAAACATATTATGTCTGTATTGCTTGCATTGTTTTATTATTCAAGCTGTAAAGTGGATGAAATTAAATAGGCTAATATAAGACTGAAAAATAACAGTAATTACTTAAAAAAAATTAAGACATACCTAAAATTTTTATCAGTTTTTGTGATTTCCCTGTTCTCAGGTGACACGAAAAGCTCAAGCAGCTAATACCATGTCACAAGCTAATCACCCACTGAAATGGCAAACTTAAAATGTCCAAATTGGACAAACACTGAAATACTGAATTTTGTACAGCAGTGATGGACTCAAAAGAGAAAGGTAAAAGGAAAATTTTTCTATTCCTACTTTTTAACAAGGCTGCCTTGACAAATGCATTGCAATTCTGTGCTTCAGGGCATCACTGCGTGAGAGCATCACAGCAAGAGCAGGAGCTGAATTCAGATCTGCCTTTCAGAAACGGGGGCATTTTGTGTTGGTTAAAGAGCAAATCGTATTTAGCTGTGCTTAACATCAGAAAGAGGTAACTGAGCAACCCTCAGACTGTCCAGCAGCAGGCAGAAAACACATCTCACAAACGACCACTGCTGACTATTCTTTAGCATCCTCAGTTTTTGTGTCTTCCCACATCCCTCAGTGGTCATACATTTCCTGCCTTTGCTCAAAAAGCCTTAACTCTGTTGTGTACTTTCACAAGTCCAACCTTTGACCACATGTTTTCATTTAAATTAAGATATCATAAATAACAATAAAACTATGCACTTTACCTCTTGAAAGTACCTTTCATACATTAGCCAATCAAAGTCAGTGATCATTTACTTCCATAATACTTTCCATAAGTGTCAGAATATTGGCCCTGGTGTCTTGGCTGAATGCCAGGTGTTTATTCATATACCACATACCTAAGTTTCCTTGAAAGTTGCTATAACATGCACTTTTATCTCCAAATTTTCCTCTACTTAAATAGTACTGTTCAAAGACTGTCAATTTACATGGTAAAGATAGAGCTGCATTTCAGAAATGGAAGAAGACATCCTTTTTAGATTGTCTTAGATTTTAGACATGAAATTTGGAGATTTTTATCTATACTTTCTGAAAGTTAATCAGTTAATAATCAATTCAAAGCAAAATATATCTTTTTAAATCAATTTATTAAAAAGATGAGCTGAGTTATTTAACAGGTTAAGGAATTTCAATGAAAAAGAAATCTTTTAAAGGTTGTTCACACTCCCAAGGTCCTTCGCAACAAATACATGCAAAAAGATTACTCAAAACATATTAAATTTTTGAAACTTTTTTTCATATAAAGCATTTCAGAGCTATGTGTTGGAAATGTAGGTTTAATTAAGATTCAGAACAGGAGATGAAATTTGAAATGTGAGTGCACCTTAGTATTTTAGTTCAGAGAGGAAATGTGCTTTTGAAATGAATCTCCAATCAACGCCATTTCTAGGATCATAAAATGGGATGGATTAGAAGGGACCTTAAAAATCATCTGTTTCCAACCCCCAGTCCTGGGCAGAGATGCCACTCATTAGATCAGATTGCTCGGGCTCCACTGAGCCTGGCCTTGAACACTTCCATCCACAATCTCTCTGGGCAACATTTACCATGCTCCAATTCACATTGTGTGGAAAGCTTGGACTGCTTGAACAGAATTTCATTCAGGAAAAAAAGTGAACTGAAAAATGCTCTTGTGGAGCATATGAATGGTGTTCCAACTGCTAACAAGCATTCAGGGTCCTATGTTCTTCTCACAGTAACATGAATACCTCATTTTGTAGTATCTGAGGAACACACATGATGCTGTAGTTGTACAGTTTAATAAAAACAGAGATTAAAGAACATTGCATCCTAGTAATTGCAAAAGGACTCTAGATACCACTGCAAAGCCTTTCCTCCTACTGCGAACCTTTGCAGTTCTTTCTCATGCCTATGGACCATTTGCTACTTGGAAGGAGTCTGGAAAATCAGTATTCAGCTTAGAATTTATGAGATTAAAGTGTCCAGAAGCAATATGGTCACATTGTCCTGGCTGGGTTTGAGATACTATGAATATCTAGGAAGTTTCTGTTCTTTCCAGGCTGCTTTGACCTGTACACTTAACATTTCCCCTCCTCTTGTGTGTCACTGCACAGTTGTCTGGGCAAAAATATCAGGTGACTATTAGGAAGAGATGCTCAACTCCAGATGATGTCTAATACTTCCTGAAAAATCTAGAGAGATGACAGAATTTCAATGTATCAATTTTTTGATGGACTAGTTGCAATCCAGAGGTGGTACAAGTATTTCACTTAGATGAGGAAAGAGGGTGAGCTACAAGATACTTTAGTGATGAATGATGACAGATCCACAGTATGACAAAAGAAGGATGACTGAAATAGCTGTAACCTTGTGAAAGTACTTCACAAAAGACACAGGAAACACCTGTAAAGGAGACACAGGAAGCTACCTGGCACCATTTGCACTGTCTGTACTAACATAACTTCACTGAGGACATGAATGAATTTTTCAGAAAATATGTATGTTTATTTGGAATAGAGCACAAAAGCTACTCTTGGGTTTCTTACAACAGGTTAAAGAGGTTTAACCCTGTCCTGCTTTCAGTGGTATAATTTTCTTCCCACCAGCTGGTACAGTGCCATGCTTTGGATTTAGTATGACAATAATGTTGTAACACACTGAGTTTTTAGGTGTTGCTAAGTTGTGCTTACCATAAATCAAGGACTTTTCAGTCTCCCATGCTCCATCAGTGAAAAGGTGCACAAGAAATTGAGCAGGAATATGGCCAGAAGAGCTGTCCTGAACTAGCCAGGGGGATATTCCACAGAACAAAATGTCATGCTCAGTATATAAACTGGAAGTAGCTGTTTTCCCTGGGTTTAATGTCTGTCTGTCTCTTCTTTCCATCATTCTTCTTCTTACTATTACCATCATCATTATGATAATCATTATGATAACCATTATTAGCATTCTCTTTACTATCTGTATTAGTATCTCTATCATCTTTATTTCAACTATTAAACTGTTCTTATCCTAATCCACACATTTTACCTTTCTCAGGAAAGACTGAGGATGAGGGAGAGAGTAAGAGAGTGACTGTGTGGTACTTAGCTGTTGCCTGAGGTTAAGTCACAACAAACCTGCATATTTGCACATTGAAAGACTGAATTGCTTATTTTTACAGACTGAAATGACCCACTATAGATAAAAAGATACTGTTTTATGGAATGTAGTACCTGTAATTAAAGATTAATCCTTCACTTGAAAACAAGGAGATTTATAGTCAAAGGAAAGCAATTTGGGATTCAGAGGTACTTTCTGCTCAAAATAGATACACTGTAAGAGAAATTTGAAAGAGAAATCAATGGCTTTATAGACATCTATCATGAAAACAACTTAAAAGAAAAAAGTGAAAAAGATGCATTTTCTTGCCTGAAGGCAAGATTAATTATGCCTGTGCAATTTCTGCTTAATAACTGTCTGAACTCTTCTTAAAAGCCTTCAGTGATTGAGACTCCAAAAATGGTGGCTTCACAGTCTGACCAGAAAAATTCCCTTCAATATCTTAGTAGTTTCATTTCTGGGAATTATTTAAGTTTTCTCTTTAAACCAGGTCTCTTTTACTATAATTTAAGCCTCTTCCCTCCAGCCCTTTCTTCCATCAGCTATGTTATATATCTTTGGAAAATATTTCCTCTTTCAGTCTTTCCATGGAGGCCATGTTACCTAGTTCCATAATTAGGTTACGTTATTTCTAATGTAATTTTTGTAATCTTTACAATCAGTCCAGAAACTTCTAAATTGCAGAATCACAACAAAGTATTTCAATTTAGAGACTCACCAGTATGTTGCACAGAAAAGCTGCCTCCTTTATGTGACCATTTCCCAACTTGTTATTGAAATTTTAAAACTTATAAATGAGGTGAAAGCAAAACAACACTTTTATCTGGACCAAGTAGCATGGGAATAGTAAATTAAGCAGTACTGGTTATCTTCTGCTAAAACAATGAAAAACTTTTGCTTTTGCTCCTTTTGAGGAGTATGGATAAGTATTTTGTATTCTATTTGACATATTAGTTTTGGATTCCATGTGGTAACACAGGCTTACATTCCTGTTTATCTCCTTCTGGAGTCTTGCCCTAGGAACCCAAAGTCTCCTTTGTTCATGAGTGCACAGTGCTCATCCCCTTCCAGACGTTATCAGCACCCAAGCACATAATCAAATCTTTGTGTGTGCAACTCAAATTCTGTATTGTTAGGAGTAAAATTTGCTGTTTATTACCTTACCTATTAATCCACATAAAATGAATGTTTATTTTCTATGTAGCTATACATCACACTGCTTTCTTATTTCACATAAAGTGATTAGGATCAAAATTTTAACCCAAGCTACAATAGTAACTTTGCTCTATTTTCCTTTTAAGAAATATAGATCCTTACAGTAAAACAAATGATATTTAATTTTAGGATTCCATGAACAAGCTAGATTTAGGACAAGATCATTCATACTGATATAGGGAAACTAAAAATACAGAGGACATTGGCTAACAATATACGGACAGAAAAGAAACAAAAGCTTTAGCAGCAGAAAGTCTGTATTTTGAAAGATAGTAGTATTATGTTTATGGCATGAAAACAGAGTAGAAGGTTTAAGAACAGATGAAATCTGCCAAAAATGCATTGGATGATTTCCATGGAAACGGGAGAGGCTAAGACAAAAAGCTGCTCTACAAACACCGAGGTCCAGGAACTGAGCTGCATCCTGGAGGCAGGAATAATGAAGAGGGTGGATAAAGGACTTAAACCACATGAATCTTAATACCACCACCCCCCCACTCCAGGCCCTAATTAAATTATCTTTATTTTCTTGAGATCCTCCCAGTATACAGGGCTTGCCTGTAAGAAATTGGAACACCACAACCTGAAATAAGTGCCAAAGGAGCATGTAGGAAAGCTTACCAAGTCTATCAAGTGTTAGGCATCACTTTGTTATAACATTGCACCATTAGAACATTGTTTTAGCTCTCCTCTTTCACATGTAATTGTATTTAAAGCCTTGAGGTTCCTGAAGTCTCACAGTTACAGTATTTTTAGCCAAGATGTCAATGCTGTGAGAATAACCTGTGTAAAATAACTGTCCACGAGTCTTCCAAGTAATAAATCCTGAAATTACAGCAACGTTCTAAAGCTATCAATAAGATTTTTTCCATGTTATTACTGAAGACTTCTGACATTGCCCTGGCGGAGAGACACGCTACTCCCAATCCAAGCTGGACACGAGTGCAACAGGAATCACTGAAATGAGTGCAAGCTTTGCCTGTTGCAATGAGCTTGGCTGTGCTTTCTCTACAATATGCCACTGCCACTTCTCTTATGTAGCTTTGGTAACGTTTTCTACTGCTAATAATAAACAGTAAAGTTAAGAATCCTTAGATTCTTATTTATGCTGGGTAAAAATAACTATTGACTTAGTTCCAGTAATCTCATACTTTCCACCATACATCTGTTACAAGGCAAAAATCTTGTGACAAACACAGAGAGACAGATTTTCACCTAGCAAGAGACATAGAGAGGCAGATTTTCATCTAGCAAGAATGCTGCTTAGTGACAGTTTTGAATACTTCAGTTTTAAATTGCTTGCAATCTTTGTTGTTTCTGAGATTAAAAAAGATTTTAAATCTAATTCCAATTAATTTAAGATTAAAATTTAAAATTAATTATCATTTAACAAATAAAATTTATTTTTATGAAGCATGCAATATTAATCTGAGTTATTTCAGGAAATGAGAGAATACTGCCCATCCCACTAGCTCTTCCCTTTATTTTTTGCATATGTTTGCTGATTGCTGGAAATATTTTATACAACTTGATTAATAACCCTCCACTGTAGTAAATGGACTAATTTTGTATTGTTTTAATATGTCCCTGGCTTTGGTGGCAAAAATTCTGTAGGTCAAAATTAGTCAATCTTCTTGATGTTCACCTTAGTCCTATCTTGCTGACTTAGTATTTTACACTAAATATACGGTATTTTCTGACCTAGAAATTTAGTCATTAACCTCTCCATATAAGTCTATCATGACAGAATATTCAAGCCAACTGCAATTGCTCCAATTCAGTAGTGTGAGTATAAATATTCCTCATGAACACCAGAAATATTACTGTTCTATGTGTCTGATGTTTGGGATTTCAATTTTTCAAATAATTTAGTAAATCTCAGCCAAGGCCAAGAATAATTTCTCAAGGTTTGAATAAAACAGAATTTCTCAGAAGCAATGGCCTTTAAGCAAATATTCAACCTGGAACTTTTGGCTGTTCTGTGTTCTGTCATATACAGATGAGAGGCAGCTAATATCCTTTTTCTGTAATATCACATCAAAAAATGCACAGCCCTGTTGAGAGGTAACAGGATACAGATATTCAGGATTCAGCTGAGCTGATCTAGTTTAAGTAATAATTTAACTGTGAAGGGGGTGGATCAGATTAGATTGCCTTCCAATCAATTTTTCTGTGATTTTATTATCAACTGAATCACTGATGCACCAGTTGCTTGTTCCTAATGTAGTGCCAGCCACGGAAATCTAGTCTGGTTTCCTTCCTATCATGCAGTCAGCATCCTGCTTCATTGCAGAAATTGGATAGCATGTTCATATTTTTTAATTTATGAAACTTCGTATTTTTAGGCCATGGATGATCTGCTCTGTAATCTCTCAGTAGGGTGATCTCAGATTCTGAATCTTTTATATGAATAAAAATTCCCCCAATTTTCATGCCCTAAATGCCCTTCCTGGATACCTTATAACCACATATTACATTAACCCTTTGATTTGTGCCAAACCACTTTGGTATCACTAATGGTTGTTACACAGTCAATGAATAATAGCACTTTCAAGAATTATGAATTATGACCGAAAGCCTCAACTTGTCACAGAAAAGCAAGGCTTGCATTGCCATGTACTCTCACATTTTTCATAAATTGCATGTATTTCAATTTATTTTTACCAGAATGTCTCAATTTCTCCCAGAGTAAGAAACAGAACACAAAGTGCTTAACGGAAAACTAAGTGAATCATACTTTCCCACAACTTCTTTCTTGTGAGATGGGTCCCACTTACTATATCATTATGCACTAAACAATCTTGACTTTCAATATTTCCTTATTTTCCTAAATTCTTTCAGGAGAGATATCTCTTCATTTGTTATACCTAACATAGCAGATATAAAGAGCTTTTTTTCTAGAAACATTCCACTTTTGACTTCACATCAAGGTGCACAAAGACTGTTTGGGTTTTTTTTTGTTTTGTTTTTATCAGTATTTATTATGTTGGAGTATAGAAGCAGCAAATACATTGTTCTTCCTAATTATAAATTAAATAGGCTCTGTTGGTGAGGGAAACTATAGGTCATAAAAGATATATTAAGATCTTTTCACTTGACACTGAATCAGTTTACTGGAAAGAAGATGGGAAGGTCTCTAAGAGTGAAGAGTCTGATGGGAAGGTCTCTAAGAGTAAAGAGTCTGGAGTCTTGGAAAGAAAATTCCTCTTTAGTTCCCTATTGAGATCTGTCCAGTATCTTTAGACTCTACAAAGCAAATAGTTGCATTAACTTTTGAGTGAGTACATGGAAGTGGAGCATCAGGATGCAAGAGCTCACTCGTGTAGGACTGCTGGATAGCAACCAGGTTAATATTTAAGTAGTTAAGCTTCCAAACACTTCTGTATATCTGAGGATTGCTAATAATTACTAGAAGTTTTACAACAAAAATAACAATTAAAAAGAGACTTGCAACTCATTTTTTAAGCTGAAAGAACTGCTATTTGTTTTAAGAGCTAATCACTGCAGCAGTTGATGGTTTTCTAAACTGAATAGATATTTGTGTTCTCAAAAAAAGAAATTTTGAAAAGCATTTGATTGAGCCATCCAAATTTTTATCGTACATGCACATTTTAAAATTGCTTGGGAAATTGCTACAAAGAATTATTTTGTGCTAAAATAAAGGGTCATCTTTAGTCTTCAAGAAACACTGTTGCTCTTCACTACCTAATATGGAAACCACAAGCCTTTCAAAACAAATAGGAAAAACTGATCCATATGTGTTTTAACTTTTAGAAGTCTTCAATTATTAAAAACACTTCAAAACAATTAATATATATTATTTTGTATCAGATGGCTGAAGGCTTGTGTGTGATAAGTGCCATAATAAAATCAGAGAGTAAATCTCCTGACTCCCATGTGTGCTCCCATTATCTCGGAGAACCATCCTGGAACCACTCTTGCTGGATGGAGCCTTACGAGAGCAGTGACTCCTTGTCTCAGCAGCTGCATTTCTGCAGCAATAGATTTAGGTCTCTGTAGGAGTCAAGATGTATTTATTGTATCGTGACCTTTTGGATGAGCTTACCCTGATCCCTAAGCCACTCAGGTGCCTTATCTTCAAACAGAAGGTATACAGAGACCAAGATGAAAAAACAGAATTGAAAGAGCCATCTGAAGTAGCTTCTGTCAAATGTTAACCAAAAAATATCTATAACTGCAGCTACAGATCAGTATTTGTGAATAGAAGCAAGTTTTCTTTTTTAAAACCTACAGTGTATATGAACTATACATAGTCAAGAACTTTCTTTTCTTTCCTTTTTTTTTTTTTTAAATACAGGCTTTTACAAGTGTCTGACCTTACTAATACAAAGGTATTGAAGGTTTCTGTGCTAGAAATCTAAGAATGTGTTCAGAGAATAGCACTAGGCATGGAATAACAAGACACATTAACATTATTTTTTTCCTTTTTTCAACAGTAAACATTTGTCAGATAGCAGTAAAAGGGTAAGAAAATATAATCAGTTTGCTTATGGAAAAAGAAACTAAGGTGTTTGGTTGTCTTCTCACTTCTATTTTGTCTACTGCAAATATATATATTTTTGTAGCTCTTATGAACTTGCTTTCTGCAAATTCTGAAATATCTGCGGGTTTGTATGTAAATGAGGCAGATGACCTTTCAAGAGGTAGAAATGTCTACATTAAAAATTCTGTTTGTTCTTGTCTTTATCTTAAGTATAAAAGCCATCAAGATAATGAGCAAGTCTGTTTTTCATATAAGAATAAAATATTCTTTATGAAAAGAATGGAATTTAGGGAAAAAAAAACAAAACAAGGAGAATCATGACAAAATGTGAAGTTTGAAAGAAGAAAAAGATGAAACAGTTTTGGAAGTAATAGACATTGTTTGAGTACATAAAAAGGGGGAATGTTACCAATTACATTATTTGATAAATAAAAAAATACATTGGAGATTTTATATTATTTACTTCCTCCTTGTGTTTGGAGACTTAAATATTCTGATACATTAACAAAAGCTCCCTTTTTACTCCTTTCCATCCTGGATATTATAAACTCTCAGAAGCATATGTTACTCATTCCCAAGCCTCATTCCCAAGTTGAAGAGTCTTAGTCTAAGCAATTGTATTTTGCATAGAAGCTGACTTCATCTTTGACCATCCCTACTGATGTTTTGTGAATCTTTTCTGTTTCTCTATGAGACTGCATGACTGCACATCATATCCAAATTGTGGTGCACTAAGGATTTATGGTGACCTAATGACATTGTTGGCATTTATCATCTTTTCTAATATTTCCACATGTGATTTGCTTACCGACCACTACTGATCACCAAATGAACATCTTCCTAGCATGATATGTTACAGCTCCTAGATTTCATTCTGTTTTGAAAACAATTAATTTTTTCTTTGTTTTTATTAGTCCATCTTAATCCATCTCTGTTAACCATTTAGTATTAAATCTGTGAATTTCATGTAAAATTTTAGACCTTAGCCATTCAGTCTTGTTGGGACCTCCCAAAGTTTTTTTAGGGACTTACATTGTGAATATAGTTTGTGCTAGTATCTCCATACAGCACAGCTATAGCTTCTCAAGCAGAAAATTCTGCCTATTCTACCCAATTTTCAATGTAACCGATCAGAACTCTTACTTAATTATCACTGACATTTTGCTATCTACAGCACTGCATAATTCTGACATGAAAAATACAATATAAGCAATATTGAATAAGGCTGGGGTGACCACTGGTGACAGCAAGAGCTATGACCAGAGAAATCCTGTTTAAACTGGGGACTTCGTTTACAAAGTAGGAACAAGAGGGAGAAGTAGGGAAAGTTTGTTAGATAAGAAGTCAGGTTTTCTCTCCCATGTGGTTTTTTTTTCACACCGAGTTTGTTTCAGATAATGATATTGGTGAAAAAAAGCAGAATCCAAGCACTTAAGAGAGTCACCTAATTTCCTATTTAAATGCAGCCAACTTGGGAATAGAATAGAGTACACCAAAGAATATTAAATGACACTGGAGAAGAAAAAACATAATTTCACAATTGAAATTGGAACATAACACTGAGCAAAAATGCGCTTCTCAAATATAAATGCCAAGGAAATGTGAAGGCAACTGACATATTGTTGTTTATGCTTGCTATTTTGTCTATCTTTTAAAGGGCTTCCTTCACAATATACCTTTCTGTGATGTCCTGCAAGGAAAGTGTTTTAACACCTTCCTGAATATGCAATTGAGAATCATGAATCTGCACTAGAGAAAAAAGATCTGCTACATGTGTATTATTAATTTAGTGTAAATTATAACATCCGTGTTGGCTAAATGTTGAAGGGTTTTTTGTGAATTCTGTTCATAATCATCATGAATTAACACTTCTATCAAATAGTTAATCATAACTTTTAAAAGCACTATTCTAGTGCAATCCCCAAATACCATCAACGTCTGTGTATTCTGATGACAAAGACAACTATGGCAGAAAACTCCCACTGCAGGTGTGTTTTCTGCTTTAATTTGCATTGGGTTCAGTTCTACCACAGAAGAAAATTTAAATGAGAAAACTGTGTTTCTTATACTACAGATTTTTCTGACACGTCCTATCTGAATGAAATGAAGCTATATTCATTAAAGATATTAGAAGACACTAGCTGATCTCTAAGGCAGCTCAAAGAAATTCTTTCTGAAGAAACTTCAGCTTGAGATAAGGTTCTATATTCTTAATACTTTCAAGGTAGATACCTGGAAGCAAAATCCATGTTTCATCCACGGTATTTGAAAATAAGCCTTCAGATACTACATGTTACTAGAAAAAAAACCAAACAACAACAATAAAGAAAATACATGAAGCAAACTGCAACTAAGTTCATATTTTATATCTTTGAACTAAGAGTCTATTGACTTAGGGACTTTTTTACACAAAATGGTTGCTGAATGAACTGCAATGTTAAGCAGGGATAAGATGAGATGCTGGTGTGATCCTTTCTGTCTCTGTGCACAGTGAAATCCACAACAGTTTATAAAACATGGAAAAAGGTGGAAGAATTTCAGGGTAGCATAGCTGTGATGGGCACCCTGTCAGTAATACAGAGAAAACTATGTCCATATTTGCTGTCCTCATATACACTCAAAGGAAGTAAAATTGCTTTCATGATGGAGTTTTGAGGATGGATTTTCACTGCTGACAGCCCAGAACAAGGCCTGAAACAAATACTTGCACAAGAAGCACCTTTACAACCTGAAAAGGCCAAGATAGCTCTGTTCAGTGATCAGCACTGAAACCCATCCAACGCCCTATATATTTTTAATGCAACTACAAACTGCAGTGGAATAGAAGATGAGGAACAAAATGCACAAATATAAAAAGCGCCTGCATGCTTTGGACATCTGGAGAATGAAGCATATATCCTTCAGCACGAGATAAAACTATCTGATGCAATTATAATTTCAGCATTATTGTACTGTGGCAAACTTGACAACTGAAAGTCAACGATAACAAGAAGCCTAATGAAGCATCTGCAAAACAGTCTCGGAATTACTGACGTTATCACAGAAGTAGTGACAAAATGTGAAAGAACACTGGAAAAATATATGCTGCTTCCAAACTTAGGAGATGATAACTTCAAATGAGCTTGCATAGCTTTGTGCTGATATGTGAATCAATCCTCCAAGGAATAAGGGAAAGGGCAGCTAGAAAACAGAAGGAAAAGACTGAGACAACCTTACATTGTGTTCCAGCACAGTTCTGTGGACTGGCTGGTAGAACTTGCTTCTGTTCACACTGAAAGGTGAACAGAATACGTAAGACAAACCAGTATTCTGTAATATAAGGGATGATTCATGACCATGATATTGCATATATTATTACAGTCCTCTCAATTTCATTTCATAGGTATGCACAAACTTGGGAGGATTTAAAGCAATAAACGAAGCAAAAGGGATAAAAACAGCCAGCTAGCTTCAGAGAACGGAATTTTTAAAATTCTGTCTGTTCAAAATCATAGTTGTTACAATGCAGAACAAAGTTTTCAAACGATTAAAGAATTACATAATTGTATGTGCAATATGCAAAAGTTCAATGATCTCAATGGCAAACTTACCATGTCTATGAAAGAGTTTATGTTACAGATCTGGCACCAGAAGTGCCAGTATTCTGTATCTTGTTCAAAAACATTAATTTAAAATCATAATCACCCTTTCTGACACAGGTACTGTCATTGTGCATTTGTGCTAAGCACATATGCACCATTTGGTTGTATTGCAAGATAATGAGAAACACCTATGCTTAATTTATGCTTTAATTGCATATAATATGACTTAATCTGCCCATTACTCTAGTTCCCACGTCTAGAAGCTTCTGAGTGCACACAGATTTTTCAGGTAAATTTAAAATCCAGTTAAGTATCTTTCTTTTTTTATTTTAAATTAAATAAGCTCCTGTTTCCCCTTTTTTTGTGTTTAGATTGTTACACGTCCTTGCTAAGAGAAAGGGGATATCATATATCTTATCAACATAGAAGGAAGTTCTGAATATGATAGCACTTTAATACACAGCTTGAAAACTGATCTTATTTATGAGATGGATTTATACCATTAACAGTTATGGAAGAGTCCACTTTTATTCAAATAAAAACTAATTGCTTTTTTAGGTGAACTTTTTCACCCTCTACGTAACTATACTGTATACACTAATGCACCTTCTGGAAATGTGTCCAATTACAATAACTTGAAATACAAAATCGAGAGTATGCAACATAAAATGTTAAGACTTTATTCAAATCTGTAACACAAATTCCAAGATGAATGAAATATTTCTGGATAAAATATATCACTCATGAGAATGGAATTAGCTGTTATCCTTAAGATTCACCAGTGTTTAAGGCCATAAAAATCCACATCATCATGGATTTATGGATTTAAACTAGTAACAATAAGAGACCAACCTGAGCTCGAACAACTGAATTGAACATCAAACAGAAGTAGGAGGAGAAGAAAATCTTTCCTATCTGACATATTTCAAATAATGGGTAATGGAAGGAAAAAATTTAAAATTTTAAAATAAGTTAGGGGTACAATTTTCTTGCATATAAACCAGCAAAAATTACATACACAATTAGAAAAAATCTAAATAAATGAAAATGAAAGTTACTGGATCATTGGGATTTGATGTATAATAAAACTACCTTGTAATAACTTAAGTAATCAAGGACATTTTATAAAATTTCAGAAGTACTTACAAGGATATCAAAATTATTATGTGAAACTCTTTAAGAAGGATGATAACTGAAATAAGAATCTTGAAAGCAAGGTTAAACCAGAAAGTGAGCAGCAAATGCTTGTCTGGGCAAAAAGTCTTCATCAGTTGGGCCATAGTGTCTTTTGGTTGCCAGAAGCAGAGTACCCACACCTCCTCAGGATCTCAACCCTACACTTGATTTAAGAGTTAATATATCTCTCTGTACAGAGAAACAGCAGAGTGAAAAGTGGATCCTAATGCAATAAATTACTACTGGTTAAACATTACATGTTTTAACACAGAGTACTCAGCTAGATAACACAGTGATTTATTTCTCCCTTCATCTTCTTCCACTGCAAAGAAAATTACAAGTAATTGTTATCATCATATGCTCAAACAGTGTATTTATTAGCAGTGTCTGTTTGTGTATAACTTTCTGATCCACTTATCTGTACTCAGAATAAACAGGGCAGTTCCATGCAGTCTCCTCCCTGTTATCTGTTCTCAGAGATCAAGAACATGAAGCAAAGAATGCAACTTTTTCAAGAACAGAATAGGCTTCTCCCTGCAGTAGCTATTTTGCAAGCTATGAAGCAGTGCAAATCTACTGGTATCTGGCAAAAATATCTGCTTCTTTTTTTTTTTTTTTTTTTTTTTTGCTTCATGTGGCTGTTTTTAGTTTGGTTGAGGCTTTTTTTGTTTGTTTGTTTGTTTTTGTTTTGGTTTTGGTGGAGGATTGTTTTTTTGTCTGTTGTTTGTTTTCATCAAGGACCCAACATTTCTTAAAAAAGATACTACTTACTGTGAATTATCAAACATTGCTATCTTCCCTTTCTTTTTTCTCTCTTACTCCCCTTTCTTTTCCTTTAGATGCATATGAGAGCCTTTTAATGGGTCTTTAAGTAAGTACCTGATGTTATACACAGATTTGCATTATCAAAAGACAATCCTGAAATTACTTAGAAAAAAGTTAATGAAGCAATCTGGCTATAAAGCATCTGGTGAAGAGGCAGCAGATAAATGTATGGTATCATCAGGAAAAGCAAAACATGAAAAAACCCTCACAGCTTAGTTGTGGAAGTATAGTGACAGAATAATACATTAGTATTTGCATTGTAATACCTGAAACACAAAACACTACCTATCTGGAAGACTAAAATGATACCACCATTGTTAACTCGAAGACTTCTAATGGGAAATCATAGGAAAATGCATTTTGCTACTGTTGGAAAAATTAAATTTAAAAGTAGGAATTCGAAAAACTCTTATCTTGTTTTCTCTGACAATGGAAGAAACAAATGCAATTAGATACACAGGTATAGGGGAAAAAGAGAAAGAATTCAAAACTCTCAAGTAACTTTTCTACCACTAGAGACAACTGATTTACTTTTTGAAAATTTTTCTTTCTTCTTTTACTTTCAAGCTTTTGATTATTCCTGGACATTTTTAATCTGTTTCTACTTTCATTTACAGGGTTGAACTTTATGATGGAATCTTATATCCATCCTAAATCCTGCATGCTGGGTGTGAATAGAAGGACTGAAATGGTATGGAGTTGCAATTACCTTGCTGAATAAAGCACTACTCCATAGAAAACTTAGTAGATCCCCTGATCATCCCGAGCCTTACTGTGGAGAGATTTTGCCAGCTCTCTTTGCAAAACCCTGTCTGGCCTTAAGGAAAGTTCACGTCTAGAATCACAGAATATCCTGAAAGGACCCACAAGGATTACCCAGTCCAACTCTTGCCCTGCACAAGACATCCCAAGAGTCACACCATGTAGCTGAAAGCATTGTCCAAACACTTCTTGAGCTCTGTCAAGCTGGTGCTGTCACCACTTCCCTGGGGAGCCTGTTTCAGTGCTCAAACACACTTTGGGTGAAGAACATTTTCCTAACACCCAGGCTAAACCTTCTCTAACACAGCTTCTGGACATTCCCCTGGGTCCTGTCACTGCTCACCAGAGAGAGGAGATCAGTACCTGCTCCTCCTCTTTCCCTTGTGAGGAAGTTGTAGCTGCAGTGAGGTCTTCCCTCAGTCTCCTCCAGGCTGAGTAGACCAAGTGACCTCAGCCACATCTCATACAGCTTCCCCTCAAGGACTTTCTCTCTAGCCTTGCTTTGGATGCCAAAACCTTTATATCCCTCTTGGATTGTGGTGCCCAAAACTGCACCTAGGACTCGAGGTAAGGCCACTCCAGCACAGAGTAGTGCTGAAATCTCTTTCCACAACTTGAGCTGTTCAACAAACATGATTTTTTTTTGTGGCAAAGGGCTTCAGACAGTCAAAGGTCAATGTTGATCAAAATATCTTAGGGACAGTGAGGTGGTAAGAGTTTATAGTTCAGCACTATAAATCCCGTAAAAACAAATGTAAAAAAAAAAAAAAAAAAAAAAAAACAAAAGTTGTTCTCTGCATTGAATTATGATGCAGTTTATGCTAACTTCTTATCTGCAAGGATTTATCTAACATAGAAGAAAATAAAGATTACAGTCACTGAGCAATTCTGAAGTAATAAACTACAACATACATACATGTGTAAATACAGTACTTTTTTTTAATGGTCATGAATGTTTTGTAAAGTTACTGTATATGCAAAAAATTGCATAATGCATCTGAAAAATCTATTTATTGCCATAAATTGTTCATACACCATATACTTATTTCTCACAATTATTCATCAGATGAATGAGCTTTAAAGATTGATCAGTAATTTTACATGAACAGTTAGTTCTAAGTTCTGCTATAAGAAATGGGGGATAATATTAAGCCCTGTAGTTTTCATTACATAATTATTGTAGTTTAATTGCACTTATAAATTTACTCCACAAGGATAGAAGTCAAGAGTTATAATATGTAAATCACGGTTCAATAAATTAAGTTTAAAAGGATAGATTTTTAAATTACATGTGTTAAGAACTACCCAACAATAGAATTTTATTTATAGACAATGAATATATTTACACACCAAGGCAATATGACAGCTTCATGCCAATTTCCTAAGTAGGACGGATGAACTGTGAAATATATCACACATTTAATATAACAGTATTTCATTGTCTATTGAAATTGAATAATCAGATTTTAAAATGTATTTACAGCTGTCTGTAATGCCTCTTGTTAAATGGAAGAAAATTATCCTGAACAGTATTTCCCCTTTTTGCAACACATAATACTGGGAGCTGTTATTCTTCCATTTCCCATTCCCTAACCACTTTTGCCTCATCTTGTTTTCGCGCAAAACATTTTTCTTCCTTAACCTTGCACTTGTTCTTATTAAATTCCATTCTGCTTTTTCCAGTCATTTTCCCAATTCCATTAGTGTACTTTTGATTCTAATCCTGTGAAAGAGTCTTAGAGATCTTAATAGTTTAATACCATTCACATCTGTACCAAATAGAGGTCATCCTTTCTCTCTCTATTCCATCATACAGACCATCAGTGAAATTACTGAAGAGAACCCAGTCCACAGACATCTGCAAAGCTTAACTGAGACATCCTTCTCTTTTGATAGCTTCTCTCCAGCCCTGTATTATGACAAGATTTTCAAGAACTACAGTGACTAAGAGCTGTTAAATAATTGTATCACTGTGTCGACACTGTGCCTAAGATTTATAGATGACATCTTTATTATCTCAATTGGAAATCTGGACTCCCTTATTGATTTTTACCACAAATTCAATAATAACCATTCTCCATCAAACTGTCACTGCAACATTTGTGCACCAGCACCATTTCCCTACAGCAACATCACCAGTGTAAGGTGCAAGTGTGATAAATGGACAACTAAAGGCCAGCAGATATACAGGCTCCTCAGAAGCCTTTATATACAACAGATCACTCACAGTGCTCACCTTAGCAATAAAGATTTATATATATATATCAGAATTACACTCATGTAGAAAAGAATTTCAAAAAAATATGTGAAACACCATGTGAAGAAATGTTTAAGTAGAAGAGGTATCATCCATTACCAAATGTACATCTTCTATTGTCACAGCCCATCCTCTCCCAGAAGCTATACAAAGTGTCATTAAATAACTACAAGTTGTAATACAAGAAACTTCTTGCTCTTCAAACAACCCATAGCTTCCTAAATTGATTCTGAAAGGAAACTCCTCGTGCTCTCAAGCACACTAAGTGAATATAGGTTTTCCTTGAATTAAGAACCTATACAGTACTACAATAAATATTCTCAACTGCAGAACAATTAGCAACCTATAAATCTTACAGCTGCACAGTGAAAAATACTCTTATGGCAAATGTGTAGGTGAAATTAAGCACCTTTTCCATACAAGAATAATAATTCACACAGAAAATATGCATAGGACCACACACTTTTAATGAAGGAGCATATCCTTCATTTGAAATTCACATTCCATTGTATTTTTAGTCTTGGACCAAAAAAAGAACCTGTTCAACTACTGAGAAAGAAGATTCTGCAAACTAAAATAGCTAATTAATTTCTGTGGGGTTTTTCTAATACCTACAAAAAACTGGAGTTTGGAAAATTAGAGTCTTCCTCTTCTAACCTTTCTATTTTGCACAATACGAACTGTTGTCTACTTTCCGTTGCATAATTTAATTAGTAAATCCCTACTTTTCTCCCCACTTATATTCTGGCCCCTACACAGCAAACACCTTTTTTCCAGAGACTTCTCTGAAATTGAGTCAAAACTGAGCAATTTTTTAAGTTTGTGTTTAGAAATCTATTTCTTCTGTTTGTATGTATGTTTGTATGTTTGCTGAAGAGGTCGTCTAATTATTAAGACCAATTATAAATTGGTCTTAAAAGAGATATCAGTTAGACACAGAATCAGTTAGGTTGAAAAAGACCTCTGTGATTGGATCCAACCTATGACAGAGCACCACTCTGTCAATTAGGCCATGGCACTGAGTGCCACAGGCGTTTTCTAAAACACCTCCTGGGTTGGCCACACCACCACCTTAGACAGTTCATTCAATGTTTAATCACTCTTTCTGTGAAGAAATCCTTCTAAAATAGAGAACAGATCCAGAAAAAGTGCTTTTTAGTCTGGGATATTTGATACAGATGAAGGGAAGAGGGGCTGAGAGCATTCAGGATGTGTTAGAAAGTGTTCAGGATCTCATGGGATGTTTTCTACAATTTCTTGTATGTTTTTCTGTACTAGGCACATACACCAGTGCATCTTGACAGTTAAAGGAATAATTAGGCAGTGTTTTGTAATAGCAATCCCTAGAGGTCTGTTGTATGAGGTGAAAGTCAAATTGCACTGAAAATTGTCAAGGGCATGAGGAGAGTGACCGAACCTATTCAGCTATACTGTAGAAGGAAATGCAGCTCCTTCACTCAGAATTTGAGTGGTACATGGAAGAAAAAGCAGCTTTACTGAAGCAGTTACTTCAGAAAAAAAGTCATCTGAGCTAAGGACTGAAAAAAAAATTGCTTGACACCGATAGAATAAGTCTGGAGATAAAGACAAATTGAGCAGAGATGACAACGAGGATCAATGACTTTGTAAATGTCTGCTTTTTACTCTGCTGGAGAGGGAGTTGCCAGGCACCTCTCAGTTTCTATCAGCTGGAGAGATGCAGCTATTTCTGGAAATAAGCCACATGTACATTTCTCTCTCTAACTCCTTGCCTTAACTACCTTTTTTTATTCTTGAAACCAAGTATTTAATTCTCTTTTCCTTGTTCTCAAAGGAAGATGTTAGTGGCCTGTGCAAGGAAGATTACCTCAGATATGAGTGTTAACCTACGCTTCCCCAATTACACTTGAAAGTCCCCTTTCTGAAGCTTTAATTTAAGCTCTGCATCTTCTGGGGCACAGGTACTGCATTTAATCCTATACAAGTCTCAAATATTCACCAGCTGCAAGTATGTAGTAGGTGGATGTCAGCAATACTGTGGGTAGTCTTCTAGGTTTTGTGCGTCAGATTAATTTGTTTCACACAAAAAGACCCTTGCTTTTTTTTGTATCCAGCTCTTATAAATCAGTCTTCTGCATTCCCTATCCTGGGAATCTTTCTGACAGAGGACTGTGTATTATGGAAATTTGCTGGTGGAGCAACAAAAATGCTGCTACATCTTTGGACTGAGTTTTTAACCTTTGTACCATATTATTCCTCTCTAGTACAACACCAGAATCCTAATGCAAAATCTGCACACATAACTTTTCATGTTTTCAGAAACTAAGCTTTTGAAATATGCTGATGCCCAGTTGAACAATGTTTGTGTCCTAGCTTAACAGAATATACTCTTGCTCTAGCCTTAAGAAGAGATGCTGCATCCAGACTTTCACCTCTGCTGCCTTTGCAAACAATTCCAACTTCTTTCTGCTATTATTTCAAGGTTTTCTTGACAAGTGAGTACAGAAATGAAGAGATAAAGCCTGACTGACTCAATTTTTCTCAGGCCCATAGCCTACAGTCACATTGAAGAGATTAATGCACTACAGCAAATCACCTCCTGGGCATCCAAATCCAACCTGGGGGCATCTTTTCAATTTTTTTTTTTTTTTTTTTTAACCAAACATTACAAAATGAAAACACACAGTCAAGGATTTTCTCCCTTGCTCTTCTCAAATTGCATCCATGCCTTGATTTTCAAGGTAATAAGAGATGGAAAAGAGCAAGTTTGCTAGAAATGGTGTCACCACAGATACTCATTATGAAATGTGCTTCACAAAGATGAATTGAAGGTTTTTTAACCAACATTTTAACAGTGCATCTTTATTCTGAACAACACTGTGCCCAGTTCCTAAGCATAATCTGCACAGACTTTTGTGTCATTCACTAGGGAAGGCTATGGTGCATTAAATTCATCATGTGAGATGTGTTAAATCTTTAGATTGTTTGCTGTTGGGCTTCTAAAAATAGTTGTTATAATTTTGCATGATAACAAGATGTTGCTCAAGAATTAAAACTGCAGGTTGAAAAAATCATCTTGTTAATATATTCAACAGCATATTGAGAATGAGAAATGTCGAAGAATTCTTTCCAAAATGCAAGCACAGGTTCACTTCCTTAGGCTATAAAATTTATTCATGTGCGTTTCCACTGAACTTTTTCCTACAAGCTTCTGGTTTCTTGTTACACATATATTTCAGAAGCCACTGTGAGTGCTGCCCCAGGTAACCTAAGAAAGACAATCCTCTAACTCAAAAAACATTGAAACAGTCACGTATTTTTTTATCAAGTGACTCAAGAAGCTATAGTAGTATGCTTCAAACCAAGGTTTTTACATTAGAAAGCAGAGGTGCCATTGAAGGTGCTGCACCCTGGCATTTGTCTTTATTTTCTAAGGCATCTTTCCTGAAGGATGGCATGTGCTGCCCTCCTACTCCATACCCTTATGTTTATGTTATAATTTGTAACCCCAAGAAGTTCCACAGTAAAGTTACCTGTACACAGCAGATGGTGCACTGCTGAATCAGAGGGAAAAGAATATTCTGTTTCTCTGAAACTCACATTAAGTTGCTGTAGTAGGTGTATTCTACCACCTTGTCCCCACACATACATTTAAATCTAATTTTACCAACTTTCTCACCAAGGTGTAAAAGCAGTTGTTCTGACAAAGTCAAAGCATCCATTAGAAGATAAGGGCTTCTCCCCAAGGCTCAGGGATGGCTTCAAGGGAAATAAAGACAGCCCTTGAAAGAGTCAAAACTACATAAAATAACATAAGCTTCTTGGAGGCAAATTTAAACTCAAGTAACCCTTTGGGGACAGAATGGCTTCAAGGCTAATATGAAACAGCTTTGCAGCAGCAGAATAAGCTGAAGAGCAAATTATAAAGCAGCAAGGACCCATTGACAGAAAAGTAAAGGATAATCCTTTCAAGCTATGTGAAAGAAGAAATAGATGGCTGTATACCAAAGGTTAGTAATGTGGCTCAAAATGCTTTTTAGTGTCTTCACTCCAGCTTCACTATCACTTTCAGAAGAAGCACGTTCTTCTCACCCTTTTCTGTAAACCTCTAACATGTATGGTCCCTTCTACAAGGAGAGGCCATGGCAGAGGGAAAAGCAAGGAAATAGGGTAGCCTGAGGTGATGGTAGCACATTTGGCAACATGTTTGTCACAGCACATGGCTGTGCTGAGAAGTCACAAACTCCCAAAGGGAATGTGAAAGGGCACTAGGCTAGATGCCACTGCAGAAGAATCTGAAAAGCACATCAGGGAAGCAGCAAACCACAGGGATGTAGCATGGTCAGTGCAGTTCCTTCTCCTCCAGTTCTCCAGCCTAGTCTCAATGCTGCAGAGAAGCCCTTGTCACTAGGAACAACAATGAAAGGCATGTCATACTTCAGAATAAATCCTAGAAGCTCATTCTGTCCACATATCTACCAAGAAGTATTCTGCAGAGGGATTGTAATGTTGCCTGCCTCTACTGCTGCACATTTCACTTGGTGACACAAGGATTTGTAGAGGACAGATACTGGCAGCACTGCACTATGTAGGCCTTGCACAGGAGTGGCTCATCCTTTCCTGCTTTTCTCAGAAGTCAAGACAGTACCCAGGATGAGGAAGTGTGACAAAATATGAGAAACTTAGCTACAACACCTTACATTTTTCATTATTAGTATGCATAGTTTATCTATCTTTGCACTCCTTTGTTTCTGTTTGTTGAAAGGAAGCTCAGGTTTCTGCCCTACTGACAACCTGAAGATATACAGCATACCCCTTGCAGAGGGAATCTTCTAGCAGGATCCTCAGAAACAGAAAAGTTAGAGCTGTTCCTTACTATTTCTATGCTTGTGGTCTGTCTTCATTATTACACTGTAGTCAGTCAGTATTGCTTTGCCTTTGGTAGGTGTGTTTAGGTACACACGAGTGTGGTGGTTAAGACATATCAACTGTGGAGGGCTGAGAGGTTTCAGATAGATTTCATTGTACAGATGTATCTCAGGCATCTCTAAAAATTCTGCTAAAGGGGCTAGACGAGGTTTTATTTTATTGCAAAATAGTTCTTCTGTGTATTTACTATGTATTAATTACAGAATTAAAATAAATCTAAACACTTTATTGTACTAAGAGATAAGCCTGGTTGGTATTTCACTGATAGTTTCTGAACTGTATTTCTTAATCCCTAATGTAGTTGCATTTCACAAGAAACCCTTCCTAAATTAAGAAAATATAAATTTTCTATTTTTAAGCTACAAATACCACTTGGGGGCTTAGTATTATATTTCTTGTATTAGACATCTTAAGCACTATTCAACTGTTTTTCTAGCTGAGCAGTCAGATGGACCAAACAGGCTGACCTGAATTTCACCCAGGGTGAAGAACAAAACAGTCAACTAGTACCAAATAGGAGATTTCAGAACATCTGGTGTTCTTAACAGCCAAGAAGGGAATTTCAGCAGGAAGAAATAAAATAGAGAGAATTCTGAGATTTCTTTAGATTCTCAGGCTTTACAATATGATTACTGGACTGAAAGTCTTGTAATTGGCAGTAGGGAAATAAAAAATAGTTTTTGTAAGTCACCTTAAACAACTATGACCTATGGCAAATTACCCACGGTCTCTTTTTACTGTCAATTTTACAGACACAATACACGGGAACTTTTAAAAGGTGTTCTTCTCAATAAAAGCTTTTTGTTTCTTAAATTGGTGTACATAAAAGGTTGGTTGGAAAGCACTAATCATGATGGTTTAGTAGCAGGTTGGCCTGAGGAATCAAGTGTAGCACATCCAAGTATTGATCTTTGTTAAAATAGGAAGCAAAAAAGAGAAGCTGGTGACAAAATTTGCTAAAGTTATAGATTTCATAGAGTTAAGGACAAAAAACCACCCTGACTCAATTATCCAATTATGATTTGTAGAGGATACAGTACCATGTGTTCATCTCCTGTTGACTAAGTTTTAAACAAATATAAAATCAGTCCTTGAATAACTCTTGCTTCAGGAAGACAGTGGAAAATACTGGCACTTAAGAGTGACTAACAATGAAAAGCCTAAGAATAGGTTAGATAAGATACCTACTAGGATTTTCATGTACTCTAAATTAATAGTTAGATCTAACTTTACCATGTTCAGTTCTCTACCTAGATATTAAATAAAGACAATAAAAATACTCAAGTGCTGCCTGGAAATTTGCTGTCAACAGTATGTGTGAGAAATACAGTTTTCAAAGGCAAAAGAAGAAAGTAGAAAACTGTTGATTTTGCAGATAATGAACATTTCTGTTATCAGAAAATCTAAAGAACATCTTTAGTGCTTGGCTAAAACTTATCTAAACATACTTGTCAATCTCCATCACAGTGTTTCACTTTGGGAAGCTGACAAATTCGTGCCTTCTAGGCTTCTGGTGAGTGAATGCTATCAGTTGAAGCACTTAATGTTCCTCAGCAATAATTGAACTGTTTTCAGGAAAAAGCTTTACAGGTTCTGAAAAGCAGTGTGTTATGTGGTTACCTGTGGCAAAATGGAACTAAAGCTGAACATTTCAAGCACCCCTACCATTTCTGACATATTTTGGCCATGTTACGGATGCCATGATAAAAATCCAAGCAGAGAAATATCATGCCCAAGACCCCTGACCAGGACCATCCATCTCCTGTGTCACAATCTCAAGAAGAACCTCAGTGATAACTCTACAAATTATAACATACACACACTAAAACATAAACTGAAACTACTTGAAAAAAAAGTTATTTAGCCTCCAAAATAAACAGTGAAAAGAAGTCCTGGCTTCCTGCTGCATTTCTTTGTTAGAGGAAGAGGCTTAGTATAATTATAAGAGTTGAGGAATTTATTTTGATTGCCAGTTGGAGACAGTTTTTAAACTATCCAACAAATGTTTTCTAATGCTGTAAACTTATGGAAAAATTGGAAAAGCTAAGCAGCTTTCCCATGTATGCTCTTGTACTGTAATTAGAAGTGGTGATAAAGAATTTTTTTAAGCAAAACTCAATGTATTTTAGAAAGATAGAAAAAAATATTTATCCAAAACATATAAGTAGGTAGATGAAATCAAAGGCTTTGTTTCTGCTCATGCAAACTTACTGGGCCAGAATTCTTTTTTTCTGAATCATGCATCTTTCAGCAGACTAAAGTAAAGCAAGAAAGACACTTGGGGACAATTTGACAATGTGATTCTGTAGCTTGCAGCACTACTAGCCATGCTCTGAAGACTAATTTTCCAGCTCCATCTGCCCTTTTCCTATACAGATCACTTTCTTCAGACAATCAAATTAAAGAGAAAAGCACAAAAATAAAATAATTAGATTTTCCTGCAACTATGTTTTTCGTAAAATATTACCAATAACAAAGAAGTGAGCATGTATTTTTTAATATACATTTTGTTTTCTGTTATGGATAAATAATGACAGAAATCGTATTGGAGAAGCTGTATAGATTGTATAGAAAAAACTCAAAACAATAAACAAAACTCTAAGCCAAAAAGGATTTGTTTTGCTTTGCCTTTTTTTTTGTTTTTTCATTCTTGTGTTGCATGTAGGTGTTCTAAAAAGAATCAGTCAGGTACTAATGAATAAGAAAAAACATTATTTAAATATCTCTACTGATCCAAGAGACGGTTACCATTATAAACCCTTATAAAGTAGAGAAAACAGAATTCAGACTATCCATAAAACCTTAAAGAAGTTTTAGAAGAAAAAAAAAAAAAAAAAAAAAAAAAAAGAAAGAAAGAAATCTCTGGGAAATATTTGAATACCTATGGTTGATTCTGTACAATATCAAAACTTACTTATTCACCCTCTGCCTCAAGCTATGTTTCAGTAGGGGAACATAGTATGAAATGTAAAAGGAACACTGGAGAGCTTGCAGTTGATGAAAGGGACTATATTAAATACACCATAGCATCATGATGAACAGTCAGGTCTCTAGAGGTTCATTATTGGCCTGAAAGTCAGGAATTCTATAGCAAATGGAGATACAGCTTTCTGTGAAAGGAAAAATAAAAAGACTAAGGATTGTGAATGTAGAACATAGACACAGAAAACTAATAAAAAGCAAAGCAAAAGAGTATTTTTTTTTTTATCTATGTTAGTTTTGGGGTATATAACAAAATATATGCAACAAATTGAATAACTGTAGTCTTTAAGTAGTCATATAGTTAGAAAATTAATTTTAAGTGAGAATAAAATCTAAGATTAGGAAAGAGAATCTAGATTTAAAAATGATATTGGTATAGCTTTCTAAAATACATGTTTGGACCTGTCAACAGACTTTCACAAGTAGTCTGACCCATCACTATTCTTTTGCAAAAATTTCTAAGTTTCAAGAGACAGAATTGTGGAATTGTATGGTCATATATAAAATTTGGGAAAAGTATCAGAAACTCTAAATCTATCAGCTAACCTTCAGGTACTTCACTTAAGCACGGTCAGTGTCAAAAGTCATCGTTGTTTCATCTGGAACAGCATTCTACAAATTCTCTGGTGTCTCATAATACGTTGAGCACTCATTGAAATTTCTCCAAGGTCAGGGAATAAGTAATACCTTGCCTGGATGGATTCACTAGTGTCTCTGGATGTGTTGAATTTTCAGTCTTTATCTTATAAAAAGCACTTTTCATTTACCTAGCTGCCTACTTCCCTGCAGTGCATAGGGATTTAATTATATTTGAGACTTCTATCCCTCTGGTCAATGTCAAATTTGGTTGAAAAGAGGTTATTAATCAGGAAGAACAGACACACACAGTGTGATTGCAGAAGTCTAATTTCCTTAGGAAATTAAGCTAAAAAGTAAGTGAAAAAGATTTCTCAAGGACAAGTCCCATCTGATTTTTGACATTTAGAAGACATTTTTCTAAGTGAAGCGAAGAAACATGGCTCAGTGAAATAAGGTATTTGCAACTCCCTAGAAATCCAGATTGAAGTTGCAGTTGGTAACTCAAGAAAACATCTCAAGAAGAATCCATTACAATTTTGTCCCTATTCAAGTTCTTATATACTATCCGTGGATTTACACCAAAGAAAAGAAGGTTGCAAATTTAATCCTTTTGGTCACTTTGGGTCACCTGTCCTGGCTGTGTCTCCTCCCAGTCTCCCATGCACCCCCAACTCCCTCATTGCTGTGGCAGCATGGAAAGCAGAAAAGGCCTTGGCTCTGTGTGAGCCCTGCTCAGCAATAACAAAACATCTCTGTAGTATCAGCCCTGTGCTCAGCACAAATCCAAAACACAGCCCTGCACCAGTCACTGTGAAGCAAATTTACTCCAACCAAAACCAGCACAGATGAAAAGCCATTTTAAATTATGAGTGGTGTTGTCCCAGAGAAAAGGTAAATTAAGTTAATGGATGTATCAAGTTTAAGATGCCTAAGGGACTTATTTTGCATACTCACTCCTGAAGAAGTCTCAGTGGGTATACAATCTCCACTTTTTTCTATCATAGTGATATAAATAAAACAGAGTTGGAAAAGCAATAAAACATGCACACAAGAAGTTTCCCCATATACAGAATGGTGGTTGTTACTAAAGTAATCATTTATACTATTTTCTAGCTGCAAAATAACAGAAAACCAACACACACACCCTCACCCTGGCCAAAAAACCCCAAATAAACTTCAAAGGAGATTTAGATGGCACATTACAAAATAGTTTGTTAGCTGAAACTACTTGTTAATGGGTCAATCAGAAATATTTAAACAAAGTACATTATTAGAGTTTAGGAATAATTCCCAAATTCACAAATCCCAAAATCTGTGGCATGGAGATTTACCTAGATGATCTTCTTACTCCTTCTATCGAGGAACATACAGGATTTCTCAGATAACAAAGGTACTTTAGCTGTCAATTAAATGTTACAAGTAAATAAATTCATTGCAACTGTTGCACATTAGCCTTTGCCAGGAGTTCATTCCCCAGATTACTACAACTTGCATGGTAACTAACCTGGAGAGCTGCTATTAAAATGCAGTTGAACATTTTGATGTTTAGGCAAGTGCTTGGTGCATTTTTCATTTTAATTTGGTTCTAAGATGTGCATCAGAGATTTCCTTGTTGTGGTTAAAAATACCAGCATTAGCTGTTCCACCAGCATTTATTATACATCTTCCCTACACATAAAATCATTACATGTAGTATCAAATAACATTTACTTCATATCCCTGTTATCTGAGAATGTGATGCTTTCCAAATATCATGTGACTACGACTACCTTGTCAGGTTATATTGTTGTACAATACGTATTTTCTCTGAAAAGTGTTGGCAACTAAAGAAACTAAAGACAAGAATGGAGTAACCAAAACAGGTTCTTTTCCTATTTCCACTTTAATACCTTTCTCAAAAAAAAGTCTTTTCCTACAAATTTTATAAAAACAAACAAAACAAAATCATTTCAGTTTTTGGACATTTAAAGAAAGATACTAGGAAAACATTAACTCATCTGTAAACTGCATGATCCAGCAAGGTGTGCTCACAGCCAAGAAAGAAACCATGTCCTGGCCTGCATTACCAGAAGTGTGAACAGCAGGCCCTAGGAGGGGATTCTTCCTCTCTGCTCTGCTCTGGTGAGACCTCACCTGGAATGCTGCATCCAGAAGGATGTAGAGCTGCTGAAATGAATCCAGAGGTGGGCCATGAAGATGACTGGAGGTATGGAGCACTCTAATTTTTGTAATTCAGGTTGAAGTAATTATGATAAGAACATTTAAAGGTTAAGTTAAACCATGTTCCATTAGTCTACAGAGATTTATTTTCATGATATTATTTAACCATTTCTGCCACAGTAAGACACTAAGTAACAACTGCTTGCATTATTATGTCTCTCCATATATGCCATCATTAATCAGATATAGTTGATTCTTTACCTGTAGCTGAATTTTTGCATTTCAAAACATTTATTTACAGCAGTCAGCATCAATGTCTTGCACACCCATTAATTCCCATCAAGCACTGCATTTAATAAAAGGTTAACTGTGGAATTTCATCCCATTAAAATGAAATCAGAGACGGTTTCATTTTGTTTTTAATGTTATAAACCAACTGTGCATCACCTAAGGTTCTTTGCCTTGACAACCAAAACAAAGGTGAAAAGAGATCTTCCTTATCTCTCAAGGTCCCCAATAAGGTTATATATTTGTAGTGTTATGAGAAACAGATTACTCTTCCTACACTAGATAGTACACAAGAATTCTCTTAATTTGGCTTGTCAGATAGAGAATTCAATATTTATGACTTTGTTAGATCAACATTGTGGCATAAATCAGAACAACAGGACAAACCCACACAGTGTCCATAATGAAAAAAAAGCACTGGTCATTTTGAGCTGAAAACTAGACTGTCCAACACAGAAGTAAAGAATAAACCAGAGGCACTGCAACTGATGTTTACTGACATTTATGATTTTGTAAAACTTTGAATCCTAAGCTTTGTGATTGCTTATGTCCAAATTAATGCTTCAGAATGGAAAGTGACTGCTTCAAGTTTCAAGAAAATCCATTTATCCCCAAGTCACAAGATCATTTGCCAAGAAGAGTGTCTTGATTTTCTAAATCTCTAGGCAAATTTGCTACTGATGCCTGATAAAAGAATGAATAGAATGGAATGGACCAGAGTTCAACAGCAACTCATCCAAATATTTTTAAGAATGGTTTAATAGGTCTTTGGGGAATTTAAGTTTTGATGTATGCTGATCAGAACAAATACAAGCCATAATTACAGCAGTAGGGGGTTAATTTCAGGTATTTAGGAATGTATTTATTAGATGGGCAAGCAATCAAATCTAGTAATATTTACAAGGAAATATTTCTAATTTTACAACATGTACATAGATCTTAATTATTACAGAATTTCATTTTCATTCAGTAGCAATAAAAGCATTAGACAGCATCTGAAAGAGCAACCTCCTGGTTTACCTATTGCCAAAATTAATTAATGCCTTAAAGAACATCTACAGAAAAGGGCATTATAATTACTAGAAAGCCTTTAAAGGGCTGAAAATGTGAGAAATGTGAAGAAATCTGTAATGTCATCTCAAACTTCATATGCATTCTACATTTGAATTAACAGATGCAGAAGAGAAAACAATCTTACTGAAAAAAAAATAGGAGCAAGGAGGATAAAGGCATCATGATTACAAAGACATGATAATGCTCTCTGTCCAGGAAGTTGTTGATAAGTGTCCCTGTCCTCTGATTTTGCAACGTTAGTGTATACCCCAGTAAGCAATTCAATTCTGTTAGACATTTAGAACAAAATACTCTAAATGAGGCTGTGTAGTAAACCAAAACTAGGTTGTAGAGACATCCAGCTCAGTGATTTTCCATTAGCAAATCAGAATTAACCTGAATGGATGGGCCAAGCTAAGATTGTTGTTCTGAGCCCATAAAATCCACCCAGTAGTCTCCCTGATTAATTAGTCTTGATATCTGTCCTCAATGTTATATACAGGCTTTTATTTAAAAGGAGTAAGACAATATGAAAAGTTACAGAAATGTGTTACCAAATCTTTTTCATGTCAACTTTTTCTACTCAAACTCTAATCACTGAAACAGCTGACCAAGCCAATTTAAATGTTATTTATTGTATTTCTCAATAATCATTAAAATCATTCCTAATCAAATGAGAGAAATCTACTTTCTTGCTAAACTCATGCCAAAGGCAGTATGACAAAGCTCTCCAGTAATAAGTAAATCAGTATTTTCTTCCACTTCAAGTTATGCTGCTAATTTCATTGAACAGAAATTTTCAGACAATAAAGATATTTAGCACAGTTTGTTAGCTGGAAGTAAACCAAAAAACCTCCTACCCTTTCCTTATTCTGAGTGTAGTCGAGAATTTAATTTTGTAATTTACAACTTGAAAGTATTGCTATGTCCTCTAGCAAAGATTTCTGAAATGCTCAGAATAGGAGTTTGTATCTTATTTTAGTGTCTAATTCAGAGAAATAATCCATCACTGAGAGCCAGGCAGAAGAGTGGTGCTACAATACCTCATTCTGGCTTTCCTTGCGTTATGCAGACTTAAATATGCAGTTTTCCCTTTTGCAAAATGATCCTAACAGTTTTAAATACTGTTTTTTTTTTCCCTTTAAAAGCATTCTGAACACATGTAAGTAGAAACTGTACAGATACTACTCTATCTATCCATCTACAGATACTGACTCATTAAGATGTCTGTCACCTTCTGCACCTGTAAGTCAATGTAGAGAATGCAGAGAAAAATGCAGGACAGTGAAGTTTCTAGGTTCAAAGTTTAAATGTGTCATGTGTGCTGGATTTAAGCAGTAGAAGTCTGAGCAGATCAAAACCCATGACAGAGATTTTCTCTTCTGCATCTTGACATCTTTATTAAAAGGCCAATTGTTTTAAAGTACAAGTGTAATGCAAGTTGTATCCACTTCAGAGAAAGACTATACCATTACAGTGTAGCAATTTATAATAAAGAATCTAACTAGAGAATAGGATAATAAAAGCAGTACATTTTTTCTGTCTTAAAATTCATCATTATACACAGAGACTAGAAATCTTTTATTTCCAGGGACAGTTGATATTTCAACATGATCAGTTATTAATGTCTTCCTTTATCTAAGTTAGAGATGTAAATTCTTTGATACTTGAAACAGCAGCCTTCAGAGACTTCCAGGTAATTTTTAATTGATCTAGACAGTTAATGCTTGTCTGTATAGAGAGCTAAGCCAGTGACTGGAGCCCATACCCTCATCCTTTGGGAAGCACACTCTCAGACAGGGCACAACAGACCCTCTTTATTGGTGAGGGGATACACAACTGCTTGCTTCAGCTCATTTCCTGACAGGTGTTTTTCTCAAGGACAAAGCCACCATCTTGGCAAACAGGCTAAAACCAGGGAAGAAGGAAATGCAGGAAAAGTAGAATTTTTTTCTGTTGAAACAATTTCAATAGAACTGTAATTACTGGTAAACACTAAAACACTTGGGGTCCAGTTGCTATGCAACTGTGAGAAAGTTATAGTACACCTGCTGTAGACAAAATGAGTGGGAGAAAAGCCAACTGACTTTATCAAAGGAATGACTTTTCCACCTCTTATTCTATTCCTTTACAGTCTATTTTTCTTCAGCATTTTTAAAATCTTGCATCAATTAATCAGCCTGCAATACTCGAACAGTTCCACCAGTTTGATACAGCACATATCACTCTCTCAAGTGTGAATCTGTGCTTGTGGTAAGCAAACACCATCACACACACCACTACCTCTACAGATAAGCTTAATTTTAGCAATTGAAGCCTCTGTTCTTTATGACTCCACACACCCAAAACTCACCCTATGTAACATACACAGTGACTTGATTCACTAATAATTTTTTCTCTTCTGTCTTATTTTAGTAATGAAAATAAGCAAAAGCTCAGATTTCCTGGTTCTCAGTAAAATAAGCATTCAGAACAGATTACTTACATACTCCATGGCAAAGACTAGAAGTATTTATCAAAAACCTTGCAAGCCAACCATTTACCTGCTCTCAGATGGCATGGTTTCTGTGGCAAAAAACATAATTCCATCTACATTCCTACAAAACAAAGTCATCCAGCACTAAATGTCAATCAAAGTCCTACACAGCCAAATAACTGACCTTAAAAACAGCTTGATTCACACTCCCTCTGTCTTACCCACTTGTCCCTTTATGGCCCCTTTATAAGACCCCTTAATAAGGTCACTAGCAGTAGCCTGGGCTGCCTGCTCCACTTGCCTGATTGCTGAAAATGCCCAGTTCTGTGCAAAAGCTCTGAATAGGCTGAGGAAAATACTCCAAAGTTCTAGGAAGGGTTTGGGCTTCTGATTGAGAATCATGATTCTTAAAAGGACACTGCTGACTACAGACCCAGATGTAGTTCAGTGTAAAAGTATCTCCAGCACAGAAACAGCTGCAACCCTGCCTTCTGAAAACTCATCTCAAATCATCAGAAGTTTCACACTCTGTTATAGTGAATCCTACTGCACACGAAAGGGCAGGAGACTACTGCATAATAAGCAACAAAAGCATCTTTGTAATTGCCAAGTCTCTCATACATGCATCTATCAGATGTGAAGTTAAAAATAAAATAGAAGCACATCACGGTTGCCAAGTTTCTATCATTAAATGAGGTGGAAAAAGTAATTTCACAATAGAAAGGATCAGTATTGATGTGAAGCTGGATTTTTCTAAATCTTAACTTTTAATGACTATGTTCCTCTACATCTGACAGAAATCTTCACCTAGATTAATAAGAAAAAGAAAATAAATTAAAAGGAAAAAAATAGAAGAGAAAAATAAACAATGCAATCATGATCTCAGGTATTTCTAATTAATTTAAATTTGTTGAATGTGTTTGGATTTAATTTCCTCTGCAATGTAACAGTAAGTATCTATTTTACAATTAAAATTAATGCAGACATTCAAAAGCATAAAATCTGACATCACAAAGGCATTTTCCAACAAGAACTGCCTTTGCTAGAAATGCAAGACAGTCCTCTGGATAGAACACATTTAGAATTTGATTTTGAATTCAGGAATACTAAATGTGTAAAAAAAGAATAATAAAATTTAACATAGAATTATGGGTCCTCAAGAGCTTCATATTTACATCTTAATCATGACTTTTATATAAGTAATTATTTGAAGAAAGAAGATCTTTTTATCAGTTACTGAAGAACATCAACAATTACAATTAATTTCATGATTAAAAAATGTTAGTCAAAGTTAGAAATATTCAGATGACATTTTCTTTTCCCTGCTTTGAGTCACTTTGAGATTCTTCAGAATTTGCTTGATCTCTTAAGCCTTGGGTACCTATATACACAGTTAGGATAACAATCTAAAAATCTTGGGAATTTATGGTCTATGGAAAAAAAAATTACATAAGGATTATGAATTAACAGCTACTCCATAATTTTTCATGTTGTCGAGTGCAAATGATTTTCAATTATTCTTGGGTTCAACAAATTAATTTAATTCCTATTCTACTTATATCTTCTCTGTTGTGACGTTTCTATGACTGAGTCATATCAGAAATAACTAATTTTTGAAAAATCCCTTTGTATTTGTTGACATCAGCAAGGAGAATTTTAGCAGACTGGTCAAATCTCAAGAGAGCATGAGGACAAATTATAACTCTCATACTCTGATTTAGCAACTAAATATCCCGAGGGGTCAAGACTGATTTACAGTGAAGGAGCATAATAGTTGTTTTCTATGCATTTAATGGTCTTTTGTTTGTAGAGTGCAGTGAAAGATAACATATTCAAAAAGCTTTTGGAGATCATAGAATTCAATCTAAAAAAAGAGAATAGGTGCTAATTACAGTATGCAATAGACCAGAACAGCACTAAAAGTGTACAGTACAGGGCAATGTATTTAGAATACAAATCGTGTATTTCAAGAGGTAAGGCAAAATTCTTCTATATAATCAGTAACTGCTGTTGCAATTGACTGTTTCCAAGTCAATATTGTTCTTTGTTTAAAGATACACAAATTAGGTGAAATTTGATGAATATGCCTCCTTTTCCTGGTTGTAGGTCCTTGTAGCATAGACTTGTCTGCAAATTAGGTTAAAGAATGCTTCACTCTCACTTTAAGACATGTAAAATTTGCATTCCAATCAATTATTTCCTTTCAAAATGTTCATGAAGAGACAAAAGGTGGGAAGCTTCATGAAACTAAACTCATATGCTAATTTGATGGCTGAAGCCATTTGCTCAGGGTTGGCCCCTTTTGGTGTGGAGAAAAGTTGCATCTTTTTTTAAACTATTTTTACACTTCCACAAGTGCTAAAAAAAACCAAACAAAAAATCCACCACAAAACTGAAATCATACACACACACAAAGAAACACCAAGCAACCAAAAGAAATCACAAACAAAACCGAAAACCCAATACAATCTCCTTCCACCACAAAAGAAAATTAAAAAAAAAAAAAAAAAGATGATTCTTGTCAAAAGCTAGGGTACAGTGGAAGTAGAATCAATACGCACAAAAGTATTTTTCTTTCATTCCAATCTTTTTTCAGATGGTTCCCAATAGGTTCCCAATTCACTTTTTGTTTTGCTTACATGAAGATACCACAGAAAGAAAGCTATCCTTTTTGGCTTCATGACATTTGAGGTATTAGGCCTTTGTCTACATATGAACCTGTCTCTCCTATCTTCCTTATGTTTCTTTAACACTAAAAAACACCCTGTTTCTTAAAACCTTAGGGCCATTTCAGTGCCAAAGCAGCAGATTTCAGTACAAACTGAGCTGCCCTTACCAACCTTCTGTACAGCTCTGGTAAGCTACAGTGAGGTTATAGAAATCTACACAAGACCACTATCCCTCCATCACCAAAGAAAAAATGCTCAGTATATACATTCCAGTTTACTGCATTTCTTTAAAAGTCTCAAGCAGTAAACAGGCCCTTTAAAACACCCTAAAATAAAGAGAGGAAAGTGTTTCTATTTATTAGAAGAAATTTCCTCTCACCTTATGCAGACCCTTCAATAAAAACATATTCCACACAGTGTGCTGCTTAAGTCAAAGTACACTTTTTTTGCAATTTATCTGCTGGGTTTTTACAAACCATAAATTGTCACTTTGTCACTCTGCTGACTGACAGCCCATTGCACGTTGAGCTGCAATATCCAGGGGTTTTAAACTGACAGTATATTACTGTCTAGCATCAGCAAGTCCCAGCTGATTTAAGTTGTAAATTAAATGCCCTGATGGTTGTAATACAGTGATATATTACTAGACTTTTTTTCTTTGCAGTGGAAAAGTGGAAAATACAAGTCCCCAGAGTCCCACCCAGAGTGTGCAAATTCCATAATTTTCAAACAAGTCAGTGTGAAACCTGGTCAACAGAGGCTTTCAGGGAAATAAAGTTATGGAGCCAGAGGGTATCAGCAGTGAAAAACGGATGCTGAAAATGCTCCTGGGTTGACAATTCTCCTGTTTTTAAAAATTGAACTAGCTAGTAACACACCTCGAATAAATTCTATCTGGAAGAGTAGCTGCAACAGAAAACATGGTAGAAAAGCATACAGAGGTTTTGTTTTTTTTTTCATTTAAAGAGGCTTTTCAGTATCTCAGGGTCAGAAAAAAAATTAATTCCTAGTCTTTAAGAATTATCAAAATGCGTAGTGCTTCCTTTTTAGTTTTATTGCTAAAGAGTAAAATGAGAACTTAATTTTCATCATTTCTGTTAATATTTTATTTTCTATGACTGAATTCTCTTTTTTAAGAATCAAAATCAGTATGTTTTGAACCTTGGACTTAGCAGAAGGTTGGCTTTTTCTTTCTTTCTGTTTGTTTACAGAACATATTTGTTTTGAGGCTCAGTGCATCTGGTATTATCATTTAAATCATAAAAAGGTAATACACTTAACAAGAATTCATTTATCTACCCTCTCTGAAAGCTTAAATAGTTCCAGTTGAAGACTTTCACAAATGTTTCATGGCTCACAATTTCTTTACCATTCTAAAATGACAGTATTATCACTTTAGCTTGTAAAGGATTCACAGTACAGTGCTTCACCATATTTCTCAAGACAAATTTCAAATTTAGCTTTTTTTATCATACTGAGTGTAGTTGTGATACACTTGCTTAACAAAGATCAAAAGCCTGCTTTTAGATAGGTGCAAAAACAAAATCACATAATAGGCTGTAATAAAGCATGATATTTGAAAAAACTGATCCAGGAAAAAAAATCTTAGCAGTTTGCACTACAAGAAGTTAATTAATATACATATTTTTGAATGCAAATCTGATTCATTAGCTAGGAAAAAAAATCTATAAACAGCCAAATATTATTTGTTCTGGACACCTATGTCTGGCCAGGTGAATTACTTAAGAAAGTGAGATCATGTAAACACTCACTATTATTATTACATATTTCCTCAAGAAGATAAAAAAAGACCATTTTTTCTCAGTTGTCTGTAAGTTCATGCAAAGTTTGTTTATTTCTGTAAATACTAAAAAAACACTTCCAGTGGATACTGCTATTTTTCACAAACCAGAGCAGTTGGTCAAAAGGTAAAACCACTGAGAAATCTGTGTGGGATCATTATTTAGTACTTATCCTACCTGCCAACCCCAGTACAATATAAAGGAAGCAAAAAAGACAGGCCTCCTTCTGAGCAAGACCCCTGGGTGAGGAATTTCATAGCACCCTTGAACAAGCTGGATCTCAAAATCATGACAGCAAAAGAACTATGGAAGGGGCAAGGTGGAAGCTGGAAATACTGCACTGTTCATTATTTCTAAAGGTTTGAATTACCATAATTTCTGTTTCCATGGTGATTTTAATATTGATACAATTTTTGGAAGACCTCTGAAACTCATCTATAGATAATGAAATCTGTTTCAACCTTCATCCCCTAGGCACCTGAAGTTACGTTTTCATTCTGTGGGTATAAATTTCTTGGACATTAATAAAGATAGCAGTTGCTTCTTAAAAGTGACAGGAGCTTATTAATAAATACTGGGCTTACAACATTGACTGTAACAAAGGAGACTTCATTAAAATTAAAGAATGAATACCTGATATGAAACTAACAGAACATTTCAGCACAAATTATTCCAAGTGTGGAATCATAGACAAGGATCCTAAGAACAGAGTACATCTCACCTGAAAAACAAGCATACTAACATACAATCCAGTATTCTGAGTTAGGGTCTATGTGGTTGCCCTTGTATTATTTAATTTTTACAAAACCAAAGTTTGTATAACACATCGGGGGAGGAAGGGAAATAAAAGCATAAGGCAGTTCTAGCTTCTGTTACTATTATTTTGGACAAATATGGTATAATATTTGACAGCTAACAATCTATGGATTTCTTTTCTCTTAATAGATGGAAGCATCCTCTTAGCACAGTACCATGAATGCTAGAGGGTAGAAAAGATCATGTGCCAATTAACACCTCATCAACATTTAATCTGCTGTTTGGATTTATTTCCTTTCTCCTTTTTTCTTCCCTTTTTCTATAAGGCTTTGCATTCACAATAATCTCATCTGAAATTAATCTGCTTTCATAACACCCAAAAAGTTCTAGCTGCTGTTGTTTTGACTTCTGCAGCAGATGCAATCCATTTCTCATTACAGCTTAAAATTTAGATAGTAAAGCACTGCAAACAGACTAATGTCTTGTACTTATTTTCCAAGAATTGGAAGGAGAGAACATTTTCATAATTAAAAGACATCAAATATTGAAATAACCAAACCATTTTCCTGGGATACTATACTTGCATATAATTAATTTACAGAGCAAAGAGGGGGTTAAGATAAGCAAGGAAAGTGAACAGAAGTATTTAATTTATCTTCCATTTCAGTTGCTCAAGCTTATATACCACTGGTATCACACAAACTCTTACTACTTGTCACATGGATGGGTCTAAGGAAATAGACAGAAAAACAGACAGAGAGATATAGACAGAAAGGGTAGCTAGATAGGCAGATAATTAGGATGAAACACAGATTATAACATATAATCACTGTAAAATTATTTTTATTTAATTAGGATCAAATCAACAAGATGAAAAGATCTTACTTGGAAAGTCAGTACTGCACAGAAAGGCTTTTAAAATCCCTCACGATTATGTGCATAAAAAACATGTTTTGACTTTTCTAGGGGAAAAATATCCAAACCTTAACTAATTATGCGTTCTTTAAAGCAACATGTGGTTTAAACAGTAACAGCATTTGTGAATGAACATGATCATTGCAGAGAGGCAGGGAAAGGCATGAATCAGTGCTTTGGATAAACTGCCATTCCCCTTTAAATGGACTGAGGTCTCTCCTGGGACACCCATGAGCCCAGTGCTTTGTGAACTGTCATGACTGGAAAACATCATGGGCAAATACAGAGAGTAAATAAAGAATCTTTAGGATTCAGCTGTGTATTTTTCACTGTAGGTCATTTCTTGGGCAGTGTGTCTGAAGAAAACAGACTTTACGGGCTAAGTAAGAAGGCATGAGGAAAGATGTACTTATAATAAACTTATAAACTTATATAGTTTAAAATAGACAAATTTTGCCTATTGAGAAAAGCTATTCTTGCGAAACACAATGCCCATGTTTGTGTGGAGTGAATTTACGAAACGTTAATGGTATTGGCTCAATTCTTACAGACATCATACAAAATCACAGCTCTTAAAAGCACTGCAAACTGTTGTCATCTGAAAAGACTTCAGGAAAATATTAATTTCTGCATACACAATGATGATCAACAGAGGCTTGTCAGATTAGATCATCTTAAAAAAGTAAACTTTGCTATCTACACTCTGAGTCAGTCTTTGACAAGCTGTTGATATTTTAGCCTGCTTCCCTGACCATTCTTCAGCCCCTTCTTCATCTGTGGCTAGTAGTAATGTCATGATTATGTTTTACAAATGCAGTTAATTCTTTGGCCATTCTTCACTCACCTGGATGGGACATTGGTCTTGACTTTTGTTTCCAAAATTGGGTGAATTAACTAAAGTCAGTGGTGTTGCTTATATCTGGGGTCCAAAATTCCAAACATAATTTTAGGGAAAAAAAACAAACTGAAACAAACCAACAATTTTCTGGTATTAGTTGGTTACTTCTAAATGGATTGCATATTTCTTGTTGTAACAAAAAATATGCCATTGTTAATACAACGAATTTCCTTGTCAATGTTCAACTGCACCATTAGGATATTTCCTACTGCAACCCTCACACATGCACATGGCTTGTGCAAGAAGTTGTCTGAATTCAGGCCGTCTGTTTTTTTCTGTTTAAAAGAGGGCACCTGGGTCTAAAAAAACCCAAAATCTAGGTCTAAGTAAGTTCTCAATTAGTGCCTGCACACTGTCATAATCTGTTATCCTCTAAAGGAATAAATAATCAAACTATGCACTCATATGGCTTTGTTGCAGGTGCCAGCTGGCTGCAGGAAGCATTTTATCCAATCAGTGGAAGCAGGCTTTTCAAAGAGTAATGTTATAATCTGTCATATAATCTGATACATGTCATATGCAGGCATTAGAACCTATCAACATTTTCTGGTCTTTGTCTGAAACAATGCACCCTCTCCTAAAGTAATTGCTACAGTACTATTATATCCCATTTTTTATCCAAGGTAAATACATCCTTGTTTCATAGTTTTTCTCTGCAATTCCAGATCTGGGGTTTGTTTCTTTTTGTTGTTCTTGTTTTGTTGTTGTTAGGTTTTTTCATTGTTATGGCAGCAAAATTATGTTTGCTTGATAATTTCGATAGTATTTTAATCAGTTAACAGATATTACCTTTTCTTAATAAATTTTTTGCTAAATCATTGTTATTTAAAACAGAAACACGATATGTGGATTAGAAGACAGTTTTCATGGCACAGTTATGCAGTCAGGCAGCAATCTGCATAAATAAGAGACCTGAATGGCTACTCCTTTTGTCACCTAGACTATACTCTTCTGTCATTGATTCTGTTCACTGTATTCTTTAGCTCCACTGCATTGTCAGTTTATTCAGAGGATGGAGTTACCAGCAATGCTGTCTCCACATGAGCATTTATCTTCCTGCATTATTTTTATATTCATACAAAAATTTCTTGCTCTTATTTCAACTTCTGCTGTTATTTACAGCTCTGCGCAGTAAGTTATTATCATCAATCCCCTCATATATATCTACTTATTTATCCTGAGATACACTAATAGAAGAATATTTACTGGGAAGGCAATCACTGGCAGTGGTATATTCTATACATTGAGTGTGGTGGTGTTTGTTTCACTCTACAAAATTGCATCTCAAAACTTGTGGGAAAAAAGGTTACAGCTAAGTATAATCTAGCACAGTAACTACTGGGAGACATTAGAAGTTTATGAGATGTGAAGGACAATATAAAAAGAAAGGTTATCAAAAATTTTAAATTATATAGGTTATTTGTAGAAATAAGGGGTTTAATTTAACATAGGAAACATTTGAATATCAGGAGAAATTCCCTTAGGATAGACACCCTGTTGGCATAGAACTTTCCTTTCCAGAAGCAGAAGGTGATCTGCTGCTTGCAATGGTTTGTTCTGGGCAGCAGAATATGTGTTGTACAGCAATCCTCCCCTAACAGCAAGATGAATTTAAACTATAATTCTCCAAAAGTGTCTGTGTCTATATGAAAACGTGCCTCTCATCCTTTCTCAATCAGAGATGCAGTGCACCACGGAGTGTGTGCAGTCCACACTTATGTAATAGTGTCTCCATTCAAGCAAGTGTAACCTGACTGCATACCAAGGGTGATCATTGTAAATCCCAATTTGCACATAATCGTGCCTGTTGTCCCAAAAAATCCTAGAGGAACTGTTTATGATTGCAACTGAATGTTCATTATTATTGGTATGACTATGCAATAACAGTTTTTCTCTTTAATTTCCCATCCTGCTGTACAGGCAGCTCTCTGCAAAAATTATGATGTTTCCCACTGGAGAAATGTCAACTCTCACTAGCTGAATATTAAGGACAAAAGCACTTCATGCTGCCTTGGTACTGATGACCTCACTTCACATGGAAACTAATGTTTCCTGTTGTGTGACAATTTATTCATTGAGTTCTTGTAAAAACGTGTCAGAAAGTAAACAGCAGACAGCAAGTTTCATTTGAGAAACTGGCCTTTCACATTTTTCCTTCCTTAATCTCCATCTCTAGAAGTATTCATACGATATCAAAATACTTTTTAAGAAGCTAAGAAATATTATTGCAATCTATATTATGTAAGTCATATCACCAGACCAAGAACAGCATATAAACTATCATTGAAAAATACTTTGCATAACATGCAGACAGCCTCTAGGGAGCAGAATGTTAAACGCAGATGAGTGTTCAGCTTAGAGAAAAGGCTGAGGAGCTGAACTTGGTGATCTTTATGGGTTCCTTCCACTTGAGATATCCTACGATTCAATACACAGAAATTACTAACAGATATTTATATTTCCTCTTAAAGAACTGAGTAACTCTGAATACAGGCTTAAACTGCCTTTGATTACAACTGGGTCAGATTTGGGTCCATAATCCTTACCTAAGGCTGCTAGATAGCTATGTGTTTATGTAAGTAATTTCCTCTATCTTACATAAAGTGATTCAGAAAGCAGACAATATCACATTAAAATTACAGGAGAATTATTACATAGTGAGTCATCATATATTTTCTGAGACTAAAAAGAGAAAAAATCTTCTATATTTGAATACCACAAAATAAACAGAGGAGAAACAGATAATTAAAAGCAAACAATAATTTAAGAGCAATGTCTTCCAATAAACAGTCTAAAACGTCCTTGGTTTAATAAGATGCAGGACACTAAAATGGAAGAGGGTAACACTACCTCCTAAACTAATAGGGTGGTTTGAATTGGAAGGGACTTTAAAGATCAGATAGTTTCAATTACCCTGCTATGGAAAGGGACACCCTCTACTAGACCAGGTTTCTCAGAGCCTCATCCAGCCTGGCCTTAAAGAAATGGAGAATCTGTAGATTGTCTGAGCAACTTCTGCCAGTGCCTCACCATCTTATTTTCAGGCTTCCCGCACATTAAATCCACTAGAATTTTTAAGTATTAATATTTTTAAATATCACTATGTGTTAATAGTTAAGACGTATAATGTATGATGCTAAACAGGCACTGTATATGAGCTGTGACTCAAGACTGCCTAAGGTGCAAAAAATAAAAATAAGGGAAAACTATACAGTGATGACAGGAAAAATTACAGTTGAGTGAAAACCAAAACTCTTATATCACAGACACCATTTCTCTTCCTTCCTTACTTAGAACATCCTTCCAAAGCCCCAAATACATTGCATAACTCAAAAACTAACTTGCAAACATGGAATTAATAGGACACAGAAGTCCTTTCATAAATGCATGGCATAAATGCAATAAACCACACAAGTACCTCTTGACAGTGAGTCCATCAAGGTCTTGATATGTGAATATTTGACAGCTACAGATATTCTCAAGCTATCTGAAGTCCATTCATGTCAGTTCCATAAATTTATACTATAATGCAGAAAATATTAAGTTTCATTCTGTTTTGGAAACAGTTCTTTCATGTGCCTCAAATAATTTTTTCTATGCTTATATCAATATCAGAAACAATAAGGTCACTATATATAAATAATTGAGTACCTAAAGCAGTGCTGAAGTTCTATCCACTACCTTTGCAGAAGAGTTTGTGTGCATACAAATACAGGTTTTGAATTTGCATTTATTGCAGGAGTGTCAAATACTGTACTGACTGCTTGTGCTATGGAATCTTATGCCAAACTTCCTATTAGCCTCAATGGGAGCAGGATCACTTCCACTGGGTTATACTGTTAACCTTGCCTACAGCTCTAAGTTGTTAGCATGTTCAAGTAATTTACTCCCCCCAGGGTTTCTGTTAAGTGAAGGGAAAATAAAAAATTATGAGTATATATGGTTCTTTTGTATGTTTGCACTTCAGAGAGCTACAGCAATGGATCAAACTGCACTCTGACACCAAATGCTTTAGGTTTGCTACCACTGTGCTCCACCTGTAGGAATATCTCATGCTTTCCAGCTTTGTATCTAAATGTAGAAACACCATAATGCAGTAACATCTGACATCTGACTTACAGAAATACACAAATTTTCTGGTGTGTGAAAATCAGATACAGAGATAAGTATAAATTAAGAATGGGAGCTGAAGAATGTCTGCATCTATAACACTAGTGAGGAGTTATGTACTGTCTTTTAGTTAAGTTTATTTTTAATGAGATAACATTAATTGAAATAATGAATTAAGATAATTTCACTTTATTATAATTAAGAATTTCAAATATTTATTTAGCTGCAGATCAAAAATACCTTTTAATATTCAAGAAGGTAGATCAAAATGCTTATTTATCTATCAGTAGGTAGATACCTGGCAGATACCCAAACAGTATCTACAACTTGTAAGTGGTGCTCTTTATATCTCCTGGAAAAAAGAAATATCAAAAATATTAGGAAGAAAGATAAGAAAACAAGAAAGGAAGAAAGTAAGCAAGAAAGAAGCAGTATCTTAATTATCAATACGTTCAAAGTAACTTTTAGTCATGGCTAAGGCATTACAAATCTGATTATTACAATAATAGGTGTAAATGAAAGTATGCTTAATGTATTGAAGCAAATGTCTACTGCTGCCATCCTTTTCAGAGTTTGTAGTAGTTTTCATCTCTCATGTCAGCAGGATTCTCTTGAGCAGGGATTGTGTCTGTAGGAATTCTGCATGTGGCTTCACAAACCACTCTGAACACCCCCATTATTATAACCCTAATTCTGCAACTGTCTTCTGTAGTAAACTATCCTGTGGCTGAGAGCACACTCAGCTCTTTAACTGAAACACAGACAATAAATACTAGAACTTGTTACAAGTCTGTGTAAGTATGTTTGGTTGTTGCAGTCTCTGAAATTATATAGCTTCTCCTGTAGAATCCTGTCTGTCAACAGAGGTTATTTCTACACTGCATTTTGTCAATGCTGTTCCTCAACTCAAGTTTCATTGCCACAATGTACTTTGAGAAACTGTATTTTAGTGCAGATTTACAGCTTGCTCAGGTTAGCAATGCTACTTATACATCTAAATACGCTGTATTTACAGTGTGAACAAAATGAGTGTACTATCCCTAGTTCAGTGATCATAATCTAGAGTGCTATAAACAAAGTATTTTGTACGTAGGCATAAGCACAGAAGCACACAGGATAAGCACACAATTAGGGCAGTGTGAACTCTTCTCCTAAGTTCAAATGGTCACAAAACAGTAAGGTGATGTTGCCATCCTAACATTTGTAGAGTAGACCTGGAATAAGTTGATACAAGGCAATATGGGCTCTGAATCAGGGAGACAAGGGCAGTTGTACTACAGGCATCCTCCAGACTGCAACATGGAAAATAAAGCTTGTGTGCCTGAGTGGTAACCTGCCTTGAATACTCTCTGCCACTGAACATCCTCAAATCAGTGTGGAAAGTTATTTCTCACTGGTTTTTAATATAGAATTCTTGCCTTGTCAGTTTTAAAGGCAAATGCAAAATATGTAATTATTTTGTGAGTCATAGCTATTACGTCTTCAGTATTTGCATCATTCTGATTGAATGATACTCCTGGATTTCTCACTTTTTTCTTACATACTTCTGGGTTAGATCTTTACAGAGTCTTAACACATAATGGTTTTTGTCATTTTTTTTTCTTTATGCTTTACTATGCATGTCTAAAATACATTTTTCTTTCCAGATCAACAAAATAATTTGAAAAGTCTAAAATCTTAGCTATACTTATGTATTTAAGTTAAAATTCAAGAAAAATAAAAATAATTTTGTGATGTCTTTACAAAAATTAGTTTTGTAGTATCCTTTTATTCTTCTCCAAATCCAATGTGGATTCGGTGACTGCTTGACAAAGAAGCTTCTCTCAAACACTTGACTAGACTTTGCTACTTGTATTTGTTTGACATCTTGAAATTCAAATTATTTTATTCCTAGGCAATTCTTGGTAATATTTGTCTTCTAAAAGTATAGAGCCCTTCAATTATACCCAATGCACTCTCATCAAAGCCCAGAGAAAATCTAATCAGATTACAGTAGAATTTACTAGGATTCCTATCCATAACTAATCCAAAGATAATTGACAGTTTCTGGCATGGTCACTAGCAAGATAAAAACGAGAGGAATTTGTTCACCACAATTCCAACATCTCCTCCCTCTTCTCCTGGTGGTATCAGCAGAGCATAAGCAAAAAAAATGGAAGTGTCTCAGAGCAACTTAATACTTTTTTTTGCATCATAGATCTGTTTATTTTCACTGATATCATAATAAAACCAGCATCAATTTTACAATAAAAACTTAATTTGTGCAACATCAGCAGCAACTATACAATGAATTTTGGGAAGTACCAATACAGACTAAGTATTTTGAATATTCATTAATTTTTGGTTTGGCTGCTTCATTCATCTAATCATTAACTCTAATCCACCTGAAAGAGAACCACCACCATCCTAGAAATATGAATGACAAATATGGAACTGGGTATGTGCCAACCTGACATCTGAGAGACTGCTGAGCTGAGGAAGTGCTGTTGAGAAGAGGTCAGAGACAGCAGCATTCTTGGAACAGCAAGACTTCCACTATCAAGTATCAATAAACAACATATTAAGGAGAAGAATATCTGTCAGCAGCTGCTCTTCTGACTATGTTTCTCAGTCTCTCCATGACTTTCTGCACTGTAGATTGTATGATCCTGTTGACCTCTTCAACTGGGGATCAGTGCAATAGTACAGCAATTTACTGAGCCCTCCCTTACCATGTGTTTTTCTTTTCATCTAAAAGGCACTTCATGCATACTAAAAAGACTCAAGATTATGGTAAATTTCAAATACTATAAACTACTCATAAAATACGTGTTCTTTGGAGGGATTTGTACTATATTTCTGAAAGTTTAATGCTAGCTACTATTGTCCCAGCCAAAACAGAGCCAATGTTCTTATGTATGAATAAAATCCCATAGATTTTCCTTTATCTTTACATAACATATTATTTTCTTCTCCCCTCATCCTACCTGTATTTTGAGCAAGTGATCTGCCTTTATACTTTCTCCATCAAGCTTCTAAGTTTCCCAGGTACTATTAATCAGACAAAGTGTACGACAATCAAATTACATCCAGCATGGTCCTGCTGTCAAAAAATCAACCGGCTGTGATTGATTAATAGAAGATTGCATCTGATTTTGTGGTGCAATTTCTTCCCTCAAAAAATTTAAAGTTGTTTAACATGTTTCTGTCAGCAAATCTTCTCAGCTGACAATCTTTATGGAACAGCCATCTGTTTTTGGGGATTATAAATACTTTATCAAAATATTTTAGACATGTTTCTCCTGAAAGACGATATCTTCTTTAAAATAGATTAATGTCTTAGGGGTAACTGCAATACCTAAGTAGGCAGTCAGAAGATAAAGTTTAAGATTTATCTAATTTCCCAAAAAATGACATAGCCCATAGCCTCAGTCCATTTTTTTATTTTCCTGAGGGATATGAAAAAATTATCAACACTTTCAGAGATGCTGTTGTTTTATTAACACACTTAAGGTCATGGTAAATCAAAACTAATCAGAATTTAAAATGCTCAACTGGAAGTTGCACCTTCCCTCTCAACCCTCCTTCTTATTCACTACATATTATCTATCTCTTGTCTTGACATTTTTCTCTCATTTCAAGAAGAATTAGAATTCAGATATCTTAGGCATCCATCTTACAGGTGTGATAGTTCAGATTCTGTGAAGACTTTGGCCTTGCTGTCCTGCAGTGATCCACACAATTAAAACAATTACTATCTCTTATTTTTCTACAGTGACCAGAAGCATTAGCTAAGTCAGGACCCATTTTGCTAGACACAAAATAAACAAAAATTCTTGACTATAGGTATTTATGCACTCAAAGTGAAGACAGAACATGTAAATGGGCAAGTACCTACAGGGCCTAAAAAGGTGAATGATGAAGAAGAATGATTTTGTTCTAAACAATTCTGTAGGCAGATTGAATTTGCTAGCAGAATGGCAGAAGGAGCGTCAGGATGCCATCCATCCACTGTCAGGTGGATATTTTTGTAGGAAAAAATTTGAAGGTGGAGTTAATTATCACATTTTTTTAAAGTAAGTCTTATGTTAACTGTCCTGAAAGGCTCAACTTGCTCCCAGCTAGATTGTACCACAGTGACTTCAATTTTGCCCTTCTGTATGATATATATACCCAGAAACACATATATTTAGGAGAAAAATATTTTTCAATTGTGACTAGAAGGTACATAAAAACAGTGCTATCAAAGACTGGAGAGCTACTCCATCTTTCAGAAATATAGTTTCCAAGCAATTTCGAAGCAATTTCTAATTGATCACTATTTCTTAATTTGTTTTCTTTTCTCTTTATCTTTTCCTCTGGACCTTTTCACTATGGAATAGTGGAGCCTTTCACTCTTACATGCTTGCTTCTTACATGCATTTATTGTTTTATGTATCACAATAAATATGTTTTGTATATAACAGTAAAACGGTATCTGAAACTGAGAATACTTATTCTTCTTGTTATTATTCACTCAGAAAACACTAATTTTACAGAGACTGTGTTATGATCCCACATATTTATTGAAAGAATAAAAACTCCCTTCCACAGCCTCCCTGACTCTGGTAACTTTTGTCCTTTGCTAATGGATGTAAGTAAGACTAAAGCTTGGTGCATACAGAAGTATTTATAAAACTAAGAATTTTAAGTCAAGATTTTTAAAAGGATGTGTTTACAGCATCTCAGAGGAGTAACTTTGTTGTTATGTATATGGCATTAATGTCCTCCGGAATCTTGATGCCACTGTGGGATTTCAGTAGTTTCTGAACCAGAGCTGATGGGCAGAAATACAAACTCTCCTGGTTAACCCTTAGAAGCACAAGGCTTGTTTTTTATTAATCTTTATTCTAAAGTCAAGATGAGGTGCTGGGGTGCTGGGGAAGGGAAGGAGAAAGTCCTTGCATCTCTTTGCAGAGATCAGTATTATGGTATATTGAAAACAACTGTACAATGGATGCAGCTCTGCTGACAAAAAAAAGGTATAAAGGGCAAAAGTACCTAGTATTTCCTCTTTAAACTGTACTAAAAATCCTGATGAGAATAAATGATTGAAAAGGGGTTTGGAAATGTATTACACTTCTGAAAAGAAAGCTCACATTATAAAACTGTAAGTATAATTTTGGCTTCATGAATCTATTAGATTGAATGAGGCCATGATTTCCTTTTTTTTTTTTTTTTTTTTTTTTGTAGTACCCTGAATATGACCACATTCTTCCTAATAACAAGTCCTTCCTTCTAACTGCGGGACAGCACTGAGAGGTGAGAGAGTGTCACACCACACACCATGGGTCTGACCCTCTGCTTGTTCTCTATAACCTCTGAGTGTGCAGTGTTGCGAAAGGACTGTATCCACCTAGATTTCTGCAATGGGATAGAAGTGCTGCTGAGCTTTTGATTTCGTTAAGTAAGGCATTGCTTATGAGATTCAGTCTCTGATTGAACACCATTTTCTTTACCTCATAAGCAGTAAGTTCCAGGGACAGATATTTGCCAGTGCTATTTGTCTGTACCCAGGTTTGAATTCACTGTATCTCTGGATCATCCAAATGAATTTTTCTGAAGCTGAGACAGTATCTCAATCACACACTGCTTTCTAAACTTTTGAGCTTAGAGCCAAACAATGTTAGCACATTGTTTAGAACCTTCCAAATATCTGTGATTGAAATTTAATAAAAAAAACTCTTTGGACAGACTTGCACACACAGAAAACAGCAAAGAAGTGCATTTTAAATTGCCAAATTTTTCATGTAGTCTTTGCACATGAGTTGAACAAATAGTTTGGCAGGAGTACAAGGCAAAGTTTGCAGCTTTAGTCATATGGGGGAAGAGGGCCAGAGGCAAATTTGTCCCTCTTTTGTTTCAATCCCAGTGATTACACAACCCTGGAAATTATTGGAAATGTTACTGCATAAATCTATAATATTTGAGCTCTGGCTACTGAACGCATTTCATGGCGCTCTGTTATATCATTCATAAGAGAACTGCTGCAAATTTGTGAAACAAATATGTTTGTAACAACAATACATACAACTAATTTCGAAGTGTGTCTATACTCTGCCTATGTCTAGTTTCAAAACCAGACAAATTCAAGCAATCTTGCAAGTTGCCTGGTAACAGGTAGCTGAGAGAAGGCAATGGAGAACAGAGAAAACTAAAGGTATTTAATTTTCTTCCATGTAGCTGACATCAGATAAATTAGAATCAGATCGTCAGAGTTTAAGCTAACTCCTGATATTTGTATTACAACCAATATTAAAAAAAAAAAAAAAAAAAAAAAAAGAGTTTGAGTAGAATTTGGAATGGGATGTAGAACCCCATTCCACAGCAATTCAGAAATGAAATAATTGGTAAAGGGCTTAATATTTCTGAACTCAGCTTCAAGTAATAGTTTTGTTGACCTCATATTTTTGCTGTGATGTTCGGGCATTATCTGAATGCTGAACGTTTAACAAAATATTTCTTATGCTATCTGTGCTAAAAACAATTGTAACTAAAGAAGAATAATAAAGAGAATAAAGAAAACTAAAATTACTAACCATGCAGTGCTATTGAACTGGAGTCCACAAGAGTTGATAAATTTCCTAAGTCTAAGAAGTGAACGTGGATTGAAAGAAGAGGGAAATGCTGCAATGTGGTGTGGTAACAGTAGCATCATTCATAACATAAGCAAGGCAATTGCACTCTTCTATGCAATACTGAGTAGGTCTCATCTGAAACATTGCAGTAATCTTTGACCTTTAAATTTCAAAAGCTTTATCAATAAAATAATTATTTTAAGGAGATAAACAGGATTAAGTTTTGATTAATCTAATCCATGAAGAGTAGATAGAAAAAAACACTGGTGCAAACAAGAAAAAGGAAAGATGAAAGAGAGAAAATTAGTGTCCAGCGCTATCAACAAAGCAGAAATTATCTTATGATGAAGATAAATATTATCATGAGTGAAACATGACAGAATAGAAACCAGAGGAACTGGTGCCTGAGCCATGGAAATGTAGATTTATATGGCAGAACTAAAAGAGAATGCATTATGCAGCCCTGTTAGGGATTGCATTTCATCTCTGTGCTTCATTGTATTGGAATTAGGCAGAGCCAGATTTGATAGAGCAGGGGCTTTCTATGGCCTAACAAATCCATCTACTCTGACATACAGCTGCCTGTGGTGGAGTCTCAAACAGCTCCTAAATGCTCAAACAGTTGGTGATGTTTTGAGAAAGTCTAAAATAACAAAATTGTTTGTGACTTTTTACTGAAAGGAACACAAGGACACAAATAAACTTTTGCCAACACTACTAATGGAAGCAAAGAAAAACAATCTCTGGAGGATTACAAAACTCTCATCTAATCCTAATGCATAAAATGGATCTCTGAAAATTAGATTAAGTTCTATGTTTTTTTCTTAGCATCAAATTCAAGAGACTAAAGAATTACACAACACATTGAAATCAGAAAACACAACATTTAAATAGCCAAGATAGTTAATGCAAAAACTCAGTTAAATCTATTGTGATAAAATTAAAATGTTAATAGGATATTAATTTCAATTGCAGCAATTGTAAACCAGGCTACCTCTGTTCAATCTAACTGTTCCTATAGGGAAGTGTGACTCAGGAAAATAATCCTTGTAAAAGTTCAAAAGCCAAATCCAGCATTCATGAGACAAACCTAAGGCATATATAGGTAGTATAAATTAATTTTCTAAAGCAAATACATTTTTTAAATTGCCAAACTGTAAGAGCAGTCAATTATTTCAGCTTAAGAATCAAAAAAAATTAGTAATAAGTAAGAAAGTAAGAAACTTTACAAAATAATATATAATGCTGAATTAAAGCATTCCATAACATTTAGAAGAAACATTTAATGACTGTTACAGGTTGTGAAAGATATTACCAGTGTAGTTCTTTATATTAACATTTGTGTATTTTCTCAACAATCAGATATTATGTATTGCTGATGACTGACTCAGGTCTTCAAGTGGTCTTCTGCTGACATGAAGGGAAAAAAAGTTCATATGTGTAAAAAATTATTTTGTTGAGATAACAAGGAATAATCTGAAGAGAGAGTTATGGTGCTGCATTTCCAGCTAGATTTCATAGAACTTCAAGGAACAGGTTAACATATCACTGTTTTTCCAAAAAAAATAAACTTTTATATACCACTTGGGAAGTTTGAAACAAAAGATTACAATACAGTTGTTAGCAGTCAAAAAAACTAAATAATATATATTCAGGCAGTTGAATTTCATCAAAACAGCAAAGGATAGCAGGTAAAGGACTAAGGCTATTAGTCTTAGATTTTACTATCTTTTTGAAAGCAAATTCATTCTTATCTAGAATGGGGGAAAAAAATACAGCAGTAGTTTTAGAAGTCTAAGCTTTATCATGAGCAATGTACAGGAAGAAGTCAATACATCTCTAGTGAAACATAAAAGCAGTAAAATGGGATAGTAATTATGCACAATAGCAACATTTTCTCAAAGCGAATAAGACTAGAAAATAGATGTTGAACAATTGTGTAAAGAGTAGGAGAGAAAGGAAAAATTCCAGCAAGTTTGCTGTCATGATTTTGTTCTTCAATTCCTATTTATATTTTTTTTTCTTGTGTTTATAATTGCTGTCTTAGATCAGAAGCTGTTGAATAAAATATATTTTTATCAAATAATAAGTAAGATTTTTATAATCATTCAATGCGAATATGCAATCCAGAAGAAAGATCAGGTGAACACTCCACACTCCTACCCAGAGCAACCTACAGAGCATGGACAGCAACACAGAGACTGTACAGATTGCTCTGAATTCATCAGCCTCACAGCATGGATATGATTCCCAGTTAGAAATACTGATTTCTGATTTTTTCCCTGACTTTTTCATTAACTCCATGTGATATGGTTTGCCATCTCAAAATTTATAAGCCCATTGTTTTACATTCTTACAGTGTGTGTACTTTTCCATCAAAGATCAAAACTGTACTTTATTTATTTGCCCTCCAGTGCTCCAACATTCCCTAGCTCTATACTTTTAGACGACTAAAAAAATCTATAATGTTTGTTTATATGTAATTACTGATTTCTGCTGAACCAAATTCTGAGGATGACAACAGTGCATTATCCTATTCTTTCTCTTTTTTTTTTTTCTTTTGAAACAGGATCATTTTATGATGATAAAAGAAAACTGCTAAAGACATGGATATATGTAATTGCATTAATTATTTTACTTCCTTATCTTTGATTATCTCAAAAGCCTTTCAAATGTTTCACTGCTTCCACAGCACGAAACTAACTAGTGATTCTAATACAGTTTTTACATACAGGTGCATCTATGTAAGGGTGTCCGTGTATACACAGACATACACTTAGACACATGTAAGTGTTCAAAATGAAGTTCTATATATAAAATTTTTACAAAATAGACTTTACAAAGGATATTTCTGTTATAGCCATTTCATTGAAAAAATATTTTGGTCAAACCTATTCAGAGGACTGTTTAAAAGAAGCTCAAAGTTGTTAAATATAAATTAGGGGCAAAGTGCAACCACAGAAGTCATATTATTGTATTCTGAAAGTTTTGCCAACCATAGAGAGAATAGTTCTCATTTCCAAGAATATTTCTCAAGACAGCTAAGTTCACTAAAGTCATGAACCATGGCATTGCTGCCTTCAAAGGAATCAAAGAGCGGCTTGAACTTCCAGGACAAAGTAACCTAAAGATAGCACCTGTCACTAGTGCCTGCAGATATGGCAGAGTTGGTGCCACTCAGAGTGAATAGCAGCTTTTCTTTATCTGATATTCTTGAAAATATACTCAGAAATACATGGTGCCTTCTTTTCTGTAATTAATGTGATATCTTGCAATAAATATGGCAAGAATGAATATTTCTATCTTATTCCAATTTTGGAATTTTAAACTAAGCAGAACTAGAGTAACGTAAATTTAAAGTTTACAACATTTGAAAAATGCAGCACAGATTACTCCTTGTCATTTTGATCTGTATTGAATCTTGTCTTTTCCCATGTGCTTTAATATTTTTGTTTGATAGCTCAATAAAGTGCATGAAGATACAGGAAAAAAGCAACTGAAGAGAAGAAATGCATTACAAATAGTTTTAGTGAAAAAAAAGAAGGAAAAATAAAGAAGTAAGGTAATTTTGGGGGTTTTGGGGAAGAATAGTAGTAATTGTTGGAAACTGGAGACTGTAAGGCCATTATTTATATTCTTTGGTATCACACTCAGAGTTTTCACTACTTTTAATAAAACACAACTTCATTCATCATAGGTTTTCACAAATAAGAAATGTTCTTCTGTTAGAAGATATCCCTTCTGCAATTCACAGTACTTTTCTTCTATTTCTTCTTACATTTGCCCTCCTTTTACTCCTTGCCTTATCACACTTTCATCTATAGGTCTGTGCTTATATCTGGCAAATATTAAACAAGATGTCATCATTCAGGCTTCTTCTTCTTTTATTTGTTTAAGAGAATATTCCATTTTCAGTGGTCTGTTCTTGCCGAATGGTTTATAGCAAGATTATGGAAACAGTGGAAGAAGTATGAAAAGAGTGGTTATAGAGAACATTTCTCCCCAACTTCAACCTTTGCTTTTACTGACAGATGGTAAATTGTGGCAGCAAGACAAATGTTTTAACTCTGTACATTCACCTTTATGTAGTGTGAGTGGAGACTATTGATAACGAGACATTTGAAAAGATAAAGCGAACTCAGCGCTCAGTACACATGAATAATTCTAGGAAAAATCAGGAAGACCAAATACAAGCTTTATCTCTAATCTTCCTTTAGACTGTGAGCACAGTCAAACAAACCTCTGTCTCCACCTCAAAACCAGCATTAGTAGAAGACTAGCTATTTTTTGAATAGTGATTTGTAGTTTCCTGACAACTTGGAAATAATATAGTATGAATGTAGTATCTAAAGAACATTATATCCTGTACATTTGCTTTCCTGTGCTTGGAAACCCGAATTTCGCTGGAAGTGTCACTAAGCTGCAAAAGCACAGCTATACAAGTCCTCCTGGGAAAAAAGGCATGGAGGAAAGGAATAAAAGAAAGCATTTTTCCTGCAGAGATTTCTTTTTTTATTGTTTATGACATGAATCGCTGAAGAAAAGCACTCAGCATTTTTGCCTCTTTAAACTACATGTTCAATGTAGAGTTTAGACAATTACTTGGGCTCCCAATAGACAAGATCTTAACTCTACACACTTAAAAAATGTTAAAAAACCACACAAGAAAACAGACACTAAAGGAAAGCATGTTCCACTGTGCTCTCTTTGAGATGACCTTATGGGTCATTTTGTCAAAAGGACTTTTTGAATGACTATACTCAACACTAGCTCCTTTTGGTAGTATTGCATTATTTATTCTCATGAGGCAGAAAAATGTAGCTATTGTAAAGTGAAGGACAGTAATTCAACCATCATGCTCTCAAAGAAATACTGAGAATTACTGAGAAAATAAACATATTTTGTGTCTTTAAACACAAACAAAACCCCCATGACTTTCAAAATATGTTTGTACAGTACTTTTCCTTTCTTGTTTACCCTCTCAAAAAACAGGTTGTTACCATATCAAGGCTGTGGCTGTCAAATCTGCACACAGATTTTTCACTCCCACTCACAGAGGTTGTGATCAAACTATCCTCTAGATTACAAAATTTATCTCTGCAAGAGCCCTACATTGGTGATCTGTGAGTTCCTAGATGAAAAATGTGTATCTACACACATATACCTGCTTCGTGTAAGGATTCTCACTTATTGTTTATCTCTCAGTAGCTCCCAGAAGACTCAGAGAAATTCAATAGGTTATTTTGTTGACCCTAATACATGCAATTAACGATAATCACTTATTTCTTTAGAAGCTTTCTGTCTACTTTAAAATGAAAACCAGAATAAGAAAGGATAATAATGATGTAAGACACATAGTAGGACAGGCATGAACAGAACCTGTCCTGAAAGTGGTCCCTAACCCTGTTTGTAGTAAATCTTAGAGATATAGGTTATGCAGAGTACTGTTGGTACAGTTTATATTTATAGATGACTGCCTCATTAACTCTGTCACATGTCAGACACACAATGATGATATCTACTACTTGGTTTTCATCTGTATTGAATCTCTAGGCATCTATTATTTGTCACATTTCCTTCAGTCACTATTCCAAAAAACAGCTGTCATGAATGTGGAAATACTTTTCTAAACACCTACAGTATTCATAAAATCCCCGTTAGCTGGAGCCTTTAGCTATCCACAAGACCAGGGGGAGATGTGGGGTTGACAATACATAGGGATACCTGAGGGCAAAGGTCCAATCCAACTAGGAACATGTCTGGGCAAGCCCTCACACGTTCCCACAAGTCCCACAGTCTTAGGCTAAAGCCTCTGCATCTGTAGGGCAGAGGCCTGACCTAATGTCCAAGGCCTTGCTTTTTAACTGTCTGCCTCCCAAAGTCTTAGATTTATGCCCTCTGTATAGGGAATTTGGGTTAAGGCCTGGTCCATCTTAGCCAAATCGACTACCACAATTGCTCAACACACAACCAGATCTATTGTTGTTGTCACACTTTTCACTATACCTTTTTTCCTGCTGCAAAAAGACTGCTACTCTGAATTGAAAAGAACAGACCTTTCCCTGATTCTGCCTTTTACTGCTAAGATCCAATCTCAAGAAGTTTTATGTTCTGAATTACTTTCTTTAAATCTTAAATATACCTAGATTACTAGACGAATAATCCAAATTGCTTCCTCAGTAGTGGTGTAGTTCTTCCTCCAGCAAATCAAAGAAACAGTCTCATTAGTATTAGCAGAAGGAAAATGAATCTCTTACTTTGGAATGCTATGGAAGAGAGTGAATGGACATGCCAGAGTACAAGACTGTGACACTTTCTCTGGCCTGCCTCAGCAGGCAAGGTATGAGCATAACACTGCAGTTACAGCATTCTTTTTTTTTTTTTTTTTTTTTTAATAGAAATTTTACATAAGAATAACCTCTCATAGATTAATAGTTAAAAATTCAAAGTTACAGCTAGAACTTTGCACTGGACAGTAGCCACTCACAGCACTTTCTTGGCTTTTAGCTACCAGGTGATAATGGGTCTAAACCAGAAGCTTAGAAAATAATTGGGCTAAAATGGTTTCATTGAGGAGAGAAATAGTTCTACTGGTCAAACAGAGAGTAGGTGAGTCGTGCTGTCAGTAAAAATAGAAGAGATAAATGTTGGGAGTCTTTGATCTTTGTGATTTCCAAAGGACCAGGAAAAATTTGTTCTGTGGAGTTTCACTCCTTAACCTCCCTAATTATGACTCAGTAAGGAAATTCTGCTGAGATCATATCAGTCTTATTTTGGTGACTTAAGATTAAACTGAAATATGTGGGTGAAGGACACTAGTTGGTATCAGTAAGACTTTTTTTTCTCTCGAGTGCTCCTTTCCTGCTAGTTTTCACATCTTTCTTTTCCAATATAAAGAATAAACACATTTCAAGAGAGGAAGTTCCTGCTCTAGAAGCTATGGCTGAATGCAGAGGTTTTATATATGGTAGATCTATGGTGCCTTAGCTCTAGTAAGAAATATGGTGTTATTCCAAGTGATGTATAGTGATGCAAATAGGAGTTCTCAGTGAGAATTTGTGTCATATGTAGGATTAATTATATTAATGAGAAAAACGCAAGAGACATCACCACAGTTAATGGCAAACATTCTGTACGTTAGAAATGGAAAGAACAACAGTTCTGGGCAGATAAAACACAAGGTCAAGCCAATGCAAGGACTGAAAATAGAAAATAAAATAATTTCCCAACATAGAATGCAGTTAGATTAAGGAAGGCTATACTGGGCAAAAAAAATCCAGATGGAATCCTTCACAGAGGCTGCCAGATTGGGCTTTCCCAGCATGCTTTATAAAATGAAAAAAAGCAATATACATTATTTGATTTCTGTTAGATGGAAAGTCAGAAATAAATGGCTATGGTTGTTGCAAGTGCATTTGAAAATTGTTGAGGTGAACCTCTATCCTCTCACACAACCCAAACTTTACAGATTTGAGGATTACAGACAGACTCTAAAAGAGGTTTAGGAATACAAGTACCTTGCACAAAAGAACTACTTGGGAGACTGAAGATAAAACTCAAGACAGGAGATTAAAGAAGACATATGCTGATGACCTTTGTTAAAAAATTCAACTATTAAGATATTTTAAAGCAGTCTGGAATTTCTAAAAAGAAAATTTAAAATGCTAACACGGCTTTTGTATTTTCTGAAATTACTATCAGTAGTTTTATTATTTTAGTGTAGATTTTTAAAAAGATATTGATGACACTCCCTCCCTCTCTTTATACAGTTCTAACACATTTTCTTGACAGTGTACGTCTATATCCAAATGTCATACTATATATTAATTTTATTCACCTATTTCAATAGTTATAAAAATCAGAATTAAAATGGCATACATAGTAAAAATTCTATTTCAAATTGTCATGCAGAGAGTTTTGCTTATCTCTGTTTCAAATAAATACTAAGCAAATTAAAATGCTTAAATTTTTGAGATATATATTTTTTTTTTTTTTTTAAATAAAATAGTCACACAAGATGCTTTTTTCATAAAAAAATTGTTTCCTAAAGCCTTTTAGGTCACTTTCTGTTAACAGTCTACCTGGTCTAATTGCCATTTCAATGACAGGAGAAGTACAGGTGTTTTTATTATTTAATTTTTCTCTGCTTGGTAAAAAACTGCTGATTCACACAAGTCTGTAAGAATAATTTGGACGTGTTCCTGATATCTGTGTTTATAAATGCCAAGTCTGGGAAAAGCAAAAGCAATAATATTAAAAAAAAAAAAAAAAAAAAAAAGCTACAGAGTCTACTATTTTTCCATTTTAAGAGGCTTCATCTTTATTGTGAGACTATTTTAAAAAACATAAGCAAATCTCATGAATCTGAAAATAAATGTATGTTGGGTGGGTATCTTCCTTAAGTCCTTTATTTATAGTTCTTTGGCAAGCCAATAAATTACATTTATCTAATTACTTATGTGTGATGGCAACTAGAGACATTAATATATCTGGAGCTGTGCAGGAGCAATTGTCACAATTCCAGATTTTCTGCAGAAAATCTGAAAGAGAGACAGTGTTTCACTACAAGCCAGAAGCATTTGACTCTTCATTTTAAACAATCCTGATTTAGAAAGTATAAAAATGGACTTGATTCCACAACTGAGCTTCACAGTGCTGCTTCATCAAAAATTGCATAGAAATGGCTGCATTTTAATAACCTACGAGCTTTATGATTTACACATGAAGTGTCTCTGTGCTCCCTGCTTCTTGGTCAAGGTTTCATAGCAGCCTGCTCCAGTGTTTTACTGTGTGGAGGGAAGAATTTATGTGTCTCTGTTATTTTCATAAAATACATTATAAAATATTTAGCACTATATTAGGAAAACATAATCATAAATAGTTAAAACTTTAGTTCAGTTGTCAAGATAAGTGAATAAATCATATTTTGTGATGTATCCTCCTGCAGTGATGAGGCATCATTTTGATTCTGTTCCATTTATTTATTCACTAATGTGGCAAAACTGAAAATTTCTCAAGAGTCCACACTTTGAATTAAACACCCTAATTTATATACCGAAAGAATTTGTCTCTGTTTGTCAATGTAGCTTACATTTGAACTTCCAATAAACTTATCAAGACAGAAGTTTTAGTTCTTCAAGATGTATTTTTAATAGATTATTTTATTTTAAAACTAGCACAACTCAGATGGTCCCAGATGCTGAGAAGACACTTCTGTTTGATGGGTGGCTTTAAATGTACAGTTTATCTCTTTGTTTTAAGGAATAAATATGTAACCAAGCAGTAAACAATATAAAAATTCAAAATTTCAAAATTCCACTGAATCAGTGTCCTTACTTTGTAATGCTGTGAAAAGAAATGAAGTTGAAATAGTTGGAATATAATGTAAAGGCAATGCACTAATTTTGAATGTTGCTAGAGGTACACTGAACTTTATATAAAGGCACAAAATTGTCTTTATCAGAACTTGTCCAAAAAGAAACTAAGTTAACCACTATCTTCAGTCTGATTTCCAACTGACTTTAGTAATACTTGTAGACAGAAAGAAGCACAATTTTAACTGGTATTTTCCATGCTATGCTCTTTCCAGAGTTCTGCGTTAAAGCCAGGACTGTATATCTGCATCTTAGATAAGATATAGCCTGTCATTTTTTAAAATGTGTGAGAACTCTCACAATACACATTATTCTACAGCATCTGTTGTGAAATGCTCAGAAGTGAGAAAGAATGCCTAAATACATATTTCTACAGCTAAGAACTATCAAAATTCAAAATGCCTCTGGGGAATGTTTTTCAAATGCTAAGCCACAAAGTCAACATGTATCTAGTACAACTTAAGAAATTCTGCAACAAGCATCTCTCTCCTTCCATTGTTCCAGCTCCTCCCATGTGAGGCTTTAGAGCTTCCTTTGAAACCTGTAAGTCTTCAGGTGTAATTTCAATCCCAACTCTGATATCATTAAAGCTACGCAATATATCATCCTCATTGAGCAACAGGGGTATTCAAACAGTGCTTATGAGGTTTAAAACAGTCAAATAGTATTAAATATGTAAGCTGCTACCTATATAATACACTGATACAAAAGTTAAGAACTGCAGACAAGCCAACACACTAACAGGGACTCGTAAACTATTAGAATGAGTAACAGGTATCTGAATGACTGCATTGCTTAACAAGCTTCATGAGAACTTAATGCAAAAGGGTAGTGGAACAAGAACAGGTGACAGACACATGACTTTAATGGTCCTATGGAGATCAGCATTTGCAATCCGCTATCTGATTCTGAATCATGATGGAATGCACTTGGACATAGAATCATGAAGACTTTTAAGAATAAAATGTCCAAGTACAGTATCACAGAAATATATCTGAAGAAGGAAAGGAAGAAGTAATTCATGTTTCATTTTAATTATCTGCTCAGTGATGTTAAACCACCCAGAATGGCACTTTCAAGCTGCATTTAACAAGTTCTGTAAGCTGACAAAATATTCTCAATAAACCAATAAACTTTGTTAAAAAGCGAACATTCTAGGATTGTACATGGATCACAATGAACAAATGAAATTAACAGGTCCAATTTAGGTGTTACTAGGCTCACAAATCATGCTTTCTTTCTCTCAGAAGTTTTTTTAATAAGATATTGATGCTTAAAAGAGAAGACAATGGAGAAGCCGTTTTCTCTTTGAAAATCTCTTTTTATTTGTGAGGCTGAAGATGTCAACTTCGTATCAGCTTTTATCGATGCATTAAAAAGAAGGGGTGAAAATTCAATCTTACACACACATATTGATTCTGAGTTTGGGTCTGATAGGAATCTCTTTTCAACAGAATGTTTGTGAGAAAAAGGGAATTCACCAAATTTAGGACTTTTCATGCTGCATGTAAATTTTAACTATGATTCATTTAATTATGATATAATTTCTGGATCTACAGAGGCTATGCCCTGAGTAGAAAAAGCTCTTATTTATAATATGAGTGTGAATTAGAATTAGAATTATTAGAATTGGCAGCTTGTTCAATTGAATTCAAGGATCTTCCAAACTCTCATCAGAATGCCCTAGGAAAATCTGTGCCCTAACACATAAATATAAGCCGAAGTCTTTCTTCCTGAAGTAGTAGTAGTTTCTTAAAACTCCTCTACCCACACGATCTCAAAAATAAGTTTAGGTCTCCAAAATCAACAGGTTTGGGTCTCTGAATCTTTGAAATAGGTGTTGATATAGTTATTACAGAATGCACCACTCTATATAACATTTTGTAGTCTCCTTATCATCCTAAGAAATGTGATTTATGGCTTCTATAACTGGTTATTAGCTGTATCTAACTGTCATAATTATATCTTTCTCTAAATCATAGCAAGAAAAGGTTTTCCCCAGGCCATGAATTGTCTTGGAATAGAAGCCAATTAGATGGTATAGAAATCTGAATAAACTTAAAATAAGTGACATGGAATAAAAAGGATTTATAACTTCAAACATGAAACTAGATAATAGTATTTATAAACCTATAAATTTTAAAGCTCACAGACTAATTTAGAAGTATTTTGGTGATACTGGGAGATGAGAAGTGCATAAACAGAAGGTTCCTTTGATTATCAGAGTGCTTGCTTCTGAAAATTAGAGCACAGCCATTTATCAGAGGGTGTCTCAAGGCTATAATCAGTTAAATATATTCAAGAACTGAGGTAATTTAGTTTACTGAATGTCAATCAAAGCAAGGCAAAATATGAAGCAATGTGCTAATGCAAATGTGAAATATGTGTATGCCAAGGTGGCACAATGGAGGAATAAGTGACAGTCACATTCCTGATGTGATACAGTACTTTGAATAGTCAGGAATGCATGAATTCAGAGGATGTACCTGCAAGCTTTCAAAATGCAGTTCTATAGGACTGAGCAAACAGCTGTTATTCTGTGATGAGAGAGATCAGATAACATCACCCTTCAGGCACTAGTTGAAAGGAGTATGGAGAAGGAGGAGGACATGACACTTCCTCCCTGTCTTTCTGAATTTCACATCAACATGTGAAGGAGAGACCTTAATATGGGAACTCTGTTGCATGGCAAACACATCTTCTAAGAAAATGCTTTAAGTAATTCAATGAAACTGAAAATAGGCAAGAGCCACAATAAAACAATTATACTGGTATAGAGGCAAAACATTATCTGACTCCTTAAGTCTCCACAAGGACATACCTTGCCAAAATCAATCATCTGTGTCCAAGAGTCCTGTTATTTCTCTTAAATAATAAAACTGTGTTTCCTCGTAAGTTAAAAGTTTCTATTTCCCTATAGATGCTTTTCACGATTTACTGATATTAATCCTAGGACAGCTGAGTGATATTGGATTGCTCAATTCAGAGGTATTGAAAAATTAGTACTAAATCATGTGCTATGCTTTGGATCACAATTAGAGGAACTGCCTGGATCACAATTACAAAACATGCCTTTTTAACTAGGCATGAAAAAAAGCATATTTTTTTGTTAAGAAAAGCTTTTTTTAATACAAGTTAATAAACTTGAGTCTTTTGGTTTGGTTTACTTGTATTTAGAAGATGTAGATGTAGAAAGCTTTGGTGGACACAAGGGACACAGAACAAAACTGCACTGAGAGCTATTAAATACTGGAAAATCTCCTCACATATGTCTTGAGGTAAAAATACTTGGGGATGAGTCAGAGGAGTATTATTAATAGGTAATATTATGTTATTATATATCTTTATTTATATAAAGAGATATAGATATCCTCTTTTTTTTGTCATACTATTGAGTATCTGCTTAAGGCTATGTATGACATTATTGAAGTAGACTGACTGAACCACTATAGCCATTATTATATTCTTATCTGAATCATGACAGAAAAGACTGGAGATGCCTACCAACCATAATTTTTGTTATAACAAAACAGACTTAGGCAATAATTTGTTTATGCATCTGTTATATAATAAATTGATAACAGATGAAGAAACCAAAAAGCAAGGCAACCAGACTTTTAGATAGCTATGCTTATGGCTGGCACTAATTTACTTGTTGATTCATTAGAAGTGTAATCCATGTATCTGTTAATATCTCCTATTATATTCAGATGAAAATAATCCATCAGAAAATGTTAGGGGATCTTTTATAAGTAGCGGCTTTATCAGACTTCCAAAGGAGTACAGTTAGAGAAGATGTACTAAAGGTGAAACTTCTACCTAACCATTAGCATGGCTGTTTCAAAACGCATGTTGAAAAGCAGGGTATCATTTAAATTTTTAATTTCCTATGTCTAAATATTTCATTTTTTAGAAAGATACATATTTATGATTTTCCATCAAAGATTTGCAGTTGTGAAGGCTAGGCAAAAATAATATAGGGCATAAAGGTACATAAATTCAGAGTATAAACACATCACAATGAGACAAGGAATGCTTTTGCCTTTATGTGGCAAACACGACTGGCTAAGTAAGCAGTAACAAATTGTTTGAAAAAGTAAGAGTTGGTCAATAATGAAAATAAAGGTATTGTACTTGATAAACTGGCAATAATCTTGCATTCTTACACACAACTCTAACAAAACAATCTCAATAAAATAGTAGCTATTCATCCATCAAGAATATACCTAAATTAGATTTTTTACCTAGGTTTTCCATGTATCCTCCCAGGCCTGGATTACAATGAAATTATAAATCACAAATTTTTGCTGAATGAAAAACCAAAAACAATTTTACATATTGCATGGTTCTGTGTTTTATAATTCTCATCTTCTTCCTCTTTTTTTTCCCCAATATATAACCATAGGGACAAAAAAATTACTAGAAAAACCATGGATTATTTTTGTCCTTTTTTAAAATTGCTGCAATATATTGTGCAAATTCTTAACCCTCAATTTATAATATTTGAACTGAAAGTACCTCAAATTGAGCAAATTTCAGCTAATAAAAATTAAAGAAAATCAACTACCAATGAAAATCTCAAAATGCACATTAATAGAGTTAAATGTGTACAACTCCTCTTCTATATTTTATAACAAGCATTAGCTTTATTACTGCCTACAAGTTTTTCCATCAAGACAAACACTGTATTGAATTAGATACACTTCACATACCACAGTGTCTTTGTCTCTGAGAACTTAGATTTGAAAGGCAAAGATTAGAAGAAAATATACATTGTTGATTGTGGTAAAAAAAGACAATACAGATTGTTCATTAAATGGAATTAAATTTCAAGACACACAAAATTTCTATAGCTGACACATGAACTAAAGTTAGAACAGCTAATTAAACATAAACCATATCAACCCCAAATTGTAGTAACTTAAATGTAACGTCATTTGGTTAATCTTTTAATAGCTTGCTCCTCAGTCACAGAAGCTGCTACTCACCTGGTACAGCTGTACTGTGCAAAAAGTCACTATGGGAAATAGTGCAATTTTTTCTCAGTGCTATTAATTTGATCTCCTGTGCTATTAATTTGATCTCCTTTATTTGGCTACAATCAAGGGCATATGTGCATGAATAAACAGCTTCAGTTCTCTATAGTCATTGGCTATATTTTTATCAAATAATTCCATTAGTTCATGTCTAGAGCAAAGCAGTAGCATGCAGCATTAGTGACCTAATAAATAACAGAAATAACATTGTTTATGACGTGACTAATATACAAACTCTATTTATTTATACGATTATTAACTACAGCAAATAGAAATAGCAGTAGTATGTTCTCTTTATTACTACATTCCAAAGAGGATAGAGGGCTAAAACTTCCAAATTATTAATTGAAGGTAGATCAACTTGTTATATCAGTAATTGATATCTATTGAGTAATTCCTACCTCACAGCAGAATGTTGTTTCAGTTCCAATACACAAGCAACAAATAACATGGCTTTACTTCAGAAATTTCTTTGGTGTATCTGTAAAAGATTACATAGTTATGACATAATGCAAAACATACACACATAGACAAAGAATATACACTTGTTTATAGCACCTAAAGGTCATGGATTCATACTCCTCCACATACTCTGACTTCACCTTAATTGTACATGGCCAATGGGTGCTTTTTGACTGACAAGAAGCAAAGATATTAATACAAATGATTCTCTGAAAGACTATTACCTCCAAAAGAAATATGGACCCAGTTTTTAGAAAATTTCACAGTGATTATTGTTTTTATGCTGTCATGAGTAAATCTAGAATCATCAAGTGTAACTTTCAGTATTGTTTTACACTCATAAAGGCTTAAAAGCATTTGGCCTGGAATAGAAAATGTCACAAGAATATGTAATTGCTCTTTGAGGTTATAACAGTAATCCACTAGTAAAGAAAAGAGTCTATATTGATCGTGCATTTGTGAAACATAGGAAATACACAGGAAAAACAGATTCAGAGACTAAATTTAAAACATGTTCCCATTCAGAATCTACTGGGGTTATGTTTAAATGTTGTAGGAGTCTTGACTTCTTCTTTTCAGGTAGTTTGAACAATGATATTCAAGTTGTTCAACAAATTGCACCAGAATTTCCTAAAATGATCACAACATAAATTTCTTCTTAATGAGGTATTTTACTCAATTTTTAGCATAAAAAATTTCCCCACTTGTGATTTCTATGATGCAAGAAGTTACCCATCTGTGACAGCAGAACATTATTGTCTGTCTGTTGAAACAGGTAACTGCAGAATCAGGACAATTGTCTGCAATACCTTTGGGATATTAGGGGTTAAACTGTGCTCTCATAAATGGAAGTCATTATTATTTATCCATAGTGAGCTGAGGTTTATGACCAGAGTCGCAGGGAAGCTTCTGTGTGTTTTACTTTTTCAAGATGTCTTAGTTGAAGTTCAGTAAGTTCAAGTACTTATCATGGAGCCATAGATTAACAAAAGAGTTGGAATGTATCTGAGAATGTCGTTAAACCTCAGTTGCAGGAAGTGTCTTACAAAGTCTTTCTCAGAGATCAAAACAGGAAAAACACTTAGAAATACACAGTGTGAGCAAAGACTGATGGCCTCTAAGAAAGGAAAGGCAAGCTTCACCATCTGGTTAGGTTTCTTTGAAGACAAGACTACCATAGGAGAAAAAAATGGAATTCAATGGACATCACATGTTCAGATTTCCAGAAAGGATTTGACAAAGTCCAGCTCATGTGTTGCTCTTTTTTGCTGCACAGTGGCTCAAAAGCACATGGGCTAGCTGCCTGTTAGCGGTGTCTTACTGTTCAAAGCGCAGTGGAGAATGGAGGAGGAACGAGCTGAGCTCTGGGGGCATCTGGGCATACTAACTGCTGTGAAATGTCATGCATTGATGTTTCACAGAGCAACATCAATTGTACTTAACCCCATCTCTGCTGGTTCCTAGCGCAACGGCTAAATTTCCTTCCGGAACACTGATTTCCTTCTGAAATTCTCATTTTGATCTATAGGGCTTTTTTGCCTTACATGTCTTAAGCACTGTCAGCCCTTGCCTCTAAGATCTACTATAAGTGTTGGATTTGCCATCATGGAATTTATGTACAGAAGGTGTTGCTTCACAGGAACATGCACATCAGCAAAATAATCATCATAAGAAGTTACTGTTGAACTGAGAACTCATCCAAAATACAATGAAGTCAATGGAAAACTTCCCATGGATTTTAATAGGTCATGAGAGTGATATGACCTTCTAGTTTCTGTTGTCTTGCAGCAGGAATAGAGCTAAATGTAGACACTTTTGTAGATTAAAGGCCCTGTCTCTTCAAGGACATCACACTTTTGTGTGTATTTGTTCAATTAAATCCCAGGTTCTGTAAGTAACAGACCAGATGTGTGACTTTCCCTGTGAAGAAATCCTTGCACCGATGCTTCAACTTGCTTTTCTCCCACATGGCTTTGAAGAGGAAGAAGGAAAACTCAATTGTCTCACAAAAAACAGTTCATACATTCTGCTCATCCAGAGCCTGGTGCCTACATGGCCTACATGGCTGGTCTACCAAATATTAGCTAATACATTATGGATTAAATGAAAGTGTTGCATTGTGTTGTAAGCATCCCTTCATGATATCTATCTAGTACTGAATATAGGAGGTTGCTCATGCCAAAGGCTTTGGAAAAGGTGATCTCTGGAGATCATTTTCATAACACTTTTTTGTAAGCTATTAGTAGATCTATGAACCTAATTCTTTTAGCATATTTAGATTTTCCAAACACAAATCGTATCAAATTCATTTAGTCTGTGACAAATTGAACTTCTACTGGCATAAATACATACAGAAGAGCTCTGGATTTGAGCGTTATTTCTGGACATAAAATTCTTTCTAATGAGGTAGTTCCTTATCTTCTGTGAATATACTATTTAACTATAGTCATTATTATGGGATAATCAAATGAATAACTTCATAAAACCTTTTGTAAAGGATAATAAAAAAAATCTTATTTAAAAACCAGAAAGGATTAAAATCTTTGTTCAGGGCTTAAAAGGTTTCTCAGAGCCTGGAAATCAATAATAATTTATATCAGTCAAATTATATCAGCCATACTTGACAGAGTAAAAAGACCTATGAGCAATTTAGATGAAATATGTTTTTTCTACCTTTATACGCCCTCCTTTACAGCACTCACGGTTGTTTTATTGCATTATCCATTCTTATGCAGGTGGTCCTCAGAAATATTTGTTGTCATTAAAAATTTGTACATCTTTTAGAATTCATGTTCTAAGACACTGAAATAGCTCTAAGAGCTGTTGTGTCTTTTTCATTACTGTTGAAAAAAAACAACCCACAAACCATTCTTTTCATTAATAAATAATGAACACAAATCTGAAAATCTTTTCAGTGTTTCAAACCAGTGAAGGTTCAGTACCTTCAGAGTTTCCATGTTATCTCCATTTTTGTCCACAATTACAAGTACAGAAGCACATCTTGATTCTAAACATGAAACCAGTAGTTCAATTAGAACTCTTGCTTATGTGATTTAAGTTTACAGCTATGTGACTTTTCTACTCCGTAACATCCACTCTATTTATCAGTTTTGTGCAATGGCCAACGAAGTGCAAGAAAGTATCGACTGTGATTGCAAACATTGGAGTCTAAACAAGATTTCTTCTTTTTTTTAAATATTAAAATAATTCTCATAATCTTATGAAATATTTGCACAGGAACAAAGAAGAGCAAGAAGCATCTTGATACTTTACACTTTTTAAGCACCATGTCTTTGGGTCATTTTGAGCAAACTATAACATCCTGGCTCTGAGCACCAATTAGTGGAGCTAGATTTACCATTTGATCATTTGGACCTGGATTTTTTAAATGACTGGTGAAATGAGCAGTACTGGAAAACTTGCATTAATTAAGTTTACTGTTTTTCTAAGTTGGAAATAATATTTTTTTCCAAGAATTATTGCAGCAAGACACCCATGCCATCATGAAAATCTTGTAATTAAAATGTATAAAATGTGCAATGTACAAGTGGGCACTTTGTATCTGAAATCCTGAAAAAAATAATTCTACATAAAACACAGTTCAGCACCAATTTTTCAGACATCAGGAATAGCTAAACAGGTTTTAAAATGTGCTTGCAGGCTGTGTCTTCACAATAGTCACTTCTACAAAATCCACAAAGACAATGTTTGAGTGGGTCACTGGCTTTTAGTTTATTTTCAGTGCAGCTGAAATACTTTTAGTAACCAACCAGATTAAGTGAGACTGTGCTGAGTCATAAGAAAATGTTTCCTTATGTAATTAAAGGTCCTTTTTCAAAACTAGATCCAGATTTTAAATCTTCCTAAATATTCACAGAAATGTAGTTCCTCAAATCTGAGGTACAGTGTCATTAAAAAAATAATAAAAATTAAAAATAATAATAAAAGGAAAGATCTACCTAGTTTTAGAGATTTTCACAGAAAACTACATTGAAAGGGTACAGATTTGTTAAATTAATTACTATAGCAATCAGAAGTAATACTAAGGGGTGGTGTATCTCACCAGAACTTACTATCTTACCAGAACTTACTATCTGCCTTGGTCACATATGCAGTGGTAATTGTAGTCTTTTTGTTTAACTGCCTATTTCAAGCTGGCTATAACATTTTTTCAAATGTTATATAAATGGGCATGTGTAAGCTCAGTGCATTTATCATCTCTGAGCTAAATATAGATTAACTTAGTTTGTGACCAAACAGGATTTTGCAAAAACCTGTATACTGAGGTAATTACCCTCCTCCTGAAGACTTAAATGAATGTTTTCCCTTATGAATATGCATATGCTATTATTGAGTCTATGTAAAAAGCAATAGTTGGTCATATAAATAGATCTTTCCTCCTTCAGGCTCTAGATACTAAACACTCTTAAAGAAGAAAAGAAAACCTTGCTATACATGGCAGGTTTTTTTCATTTTCCATGACTGAAAATATTTCTAAGAAATTTTCATCAAATGTATTTCTAATGCTTATTTTTGTGGATTTGTTTGATAAAATAATCAAACCTCAGAAATCAATGTAAACCCATAAAATGATTGTGTATTGCAGACACAATTATTGCAAATATCAGAAAGAAAGAAGAAAAGATTCAATAGGTGTTTTAAAGTCCTTTCCATTAAGGAGAATATTCTTTGCTAAACCCAAACTTCTGGTCATTACGTAATTTACGTTAAAAAGCTAGTACTTTGTAATTTAATTTTCTGCATATATTAAATTCTATCAGCTACAAATATATTCTAAGTTTTAAATGAGTGAAATGTTAAAAAAGGTCTGATAATTAATAATATTGACAAGAGAGAAAACCTTGTAATTATTATGACCTCATTCTTTTACCACTTCAGCTGTCATGATTCCAGCTTGAAATTCTTCTGAAATTCTGCTATCTGTAGTTCGAACTATTTTATCTAGTACACACATTCTTTCTTTTACCACTTACACAAAAATATGAAAACCAAGACCACAAATCTTTTTTTCTTCTCTACTGATGGCAATGGTACAATAACAAAGCCATACATGTGAGGAAGCAAGCACTTTATACTAATGCATTGTGGTGCTTTTCTTACTTGGCTTGATAGTACTTTTCCCACCTGCCATTGCATGATTTTCTCTTAGCAGCTTTTTCAGCAAGTCTCACACGATTCTGATCCTCATTTTGTATCAAGCTGTGCCATATTTGAAACGTATGCATTATCTTAGGATGGCACTGTATTTTTCACTCTTATTTTAACTCCAACATTGTAACTGATGGTAGAAGTGTTTCTATCTACAGCTTCTTAGTCCTCTGAAACTTGGGAGAGGTTTGTTACCTCTTTTTGGAGGTTCCTCACCCAAACACAAACACTTCAGAATCCAACAGCAATTACTCAAGCAGCAAAGTAGTCCTGGTGTACATTCAATTACAGATTACGAAGATGAGGTACCTCTTTATTACTATTTAAGGGACAAACATTCAGGAGCATCAGCAGTGATCAGCAATCAGATAACATTAAACTAATGCTAGAGCAGAGAATTACAATTGATTAAATGGTGACACCCAGATCCTCAAAGATATTTAGATGAATAATTGCCATTGAAATATGCTACAGACTGATTCTTAAATCTTTAGTTCAGCTTATCCTCTCTGTTTATCAATTACCTAACAGCAAAATAACGAGACTAAATGAAATTTCTGTAAATCATAGGAAGATATGACGCAAGATAAACAGAAGAAAATTTGGAAAATCAAATAGACTCATCTGGAATTACCTCAAAAGATAAAGCAAGTCTAGAATGTTTCAGCTTTTGCAGCGTTAGTTACAATAACAGTATATTTTAAATATTTTTTAATTCTGATGCTGTTGTCACCTGTCACTTCCTTTTTTTTCTCTCTATTTCCTTTTCTTATTTAAAGTGTCTTTGAAATAATTGCATTTATAAATTCTATTTGACACATGAAAAGAAGAAGGAGAGGAAATAGAGTTGACATCCATCTTATGGAAATCAAAATGAGATTTATTGCTTCAAATATTTAATCTATTTCCTCAGGCTGTGTCATAAATGCACCTGCATTACCAGCTGCATGTCATCAGAGATCACGAGCAATTTGTTCTACAATAAAACTGGAAAAAGTACAATCATTGTTAAGCAACACCTGTGGAAATCAAGGTGACACTGGTAATTTTGGAGAAGGTCATTCTATTACCAGGGCATATTAGGTAATGGAATGTAACTGGGAATACATGTATAAACAGCTTCCAAATCAGCCAAGAGTTTCTGATAGTATGATAAATGGAGAGCAGAACTTGTATAGTACAGAACTGTTCAGGTGTTTCCTCATATAAAAGAACAGGAGAAGTAATAATTACTGAGGAATCTAGTAAATTGGGCCAAGCACTCAAAAATTATTTAAAAGTACTAACCAAAATGTTGACAAAAAGCGTAAATCATGCTTAGACTGCAGTTAGCAGCTCAGAGAGTGTTCTAAAATGACACAGTATTCAAAGCTGACAGTGTCACACTAAGGAACTAGCTTCCTCACATTCTTTCGTATATAAATTATATGTAACTTTTATTTCTATATATAAAACTGGTAAGCCTGCTTATGCCAAGCTAAATGAAAAAAAAATTATTTTCATACATTTTCCAGGAAAAAAAAGTGTGTTAATTGCTCTGTTTAAGCACCAACTGCTGATAATCATCAGGTAGGCTAGAGATGACCACTTGACCTTGAAACAGACACTGTTTTTATTACATGAGAATGATTCTCCTCTTTATAAAGAGTGTAAGTGAAGAGTAACAATATTCCAATTCCAAATCTTTTGATCCTTGGAATGTGTTCAATGCACTTTTGAGATAAACCTTAAGGGTTTCAGTAAATCAAATTCTTGAGGACAGCCCATGAAAAAATCAAAATTAGTATGGGGGGGGGGGTGTTTGTGTGTGCATGTATCTGTGTGGCTGTGCCCTCTTCTTCTTGAACAAAAAGAAAGATGAAAAGAAAAAACAAAGGTAATAGTTTCTATCTGCAGGGATTATGTTTGTAAAGTCATATAGACTTAAAATTAAAGGTTATAAACAATTTTTTAGAAATAGAAGGCACTGCTCTTTTTAAGATGTACTTATTTATACCACATAGTACCTTACTGCACAAAGAACTGTATGCACGTTAAGCTTGGAGAACGTGTATTTTTTTGTAAATTGGTCTTCAGAGGACACAAAGCATTTGTTTTATCAGGTAAACATTGCTAACCAAAACCATTTAAAGGAATGAATCTATAAAAGATTTTTAGTAAGAATGTAAAAAATGTCTAATTCCTTCCAAACCAAGGATGTGATTTGGGGAATGGGGCTGGGGAGAAGAACTTTTAGCCTTAGTTCTCAATGAGACTTATGTAAATGAAAAAAGAAGAAAAACAACTTTAATAATGCATTTGTAAAACATTTATGAAATAATAGCATAAATCTTGAAACAGAGTTCCAGATACAAAGTAACATTAATTTTGAAAGACTATTGCATTCATTTCTAATTTGGTCATGCATTATGCACAATACCAACCCCTGTCAGATAAATCAGTACCTCAGTTAGATGACAGCTATGTAAGCACCTAGTAATGAGGGTCAGTATGTGTTGGACACCAGCAATTCCTTACTCTTATTCATGGTTACAGAGGTATTGTTTTAGTAGGATTAACAGTTATGAAACATCTCCAAATACTTTGCACTGAGAGTCACCATGATCTCTTTTCAGGAACTTACAGGTAGCTCTTGGTTTAGGCACTCAGACATGGCTCTCTGTGCCTGTGCTTGAAGCCCTGAACAATTCAGCCATGGCTCAGGCCAGAACATGCCATTCCTTTTTTTCCTGCAGTCTTTTTGAGACTCATGGATGTTTGTTTTCATCTCCTTTATGCTACCTGAAATTTAGCAGCTATGAAAAAGGCAGAATGTGTGACTTTGTTACAACATAACAGCTCAGGCTTCTTAAGATACTTACGTAGCTATATATTTAATGTTCACTATTGTGTAAACCTTTCAGGAGACAAACACTCACTTCTGGTGATGTTTTTAATGTATTACTCTTTTAGGTTAGAAGTGCACCATAGAATATCATACTCAGTATTTTTCTAAGCAAAAAAATCTGAAAACACGTAAAGATAAGCATAAGGTTTTGGATACTTATTTACTGCAACTGAATTCACTTCTAATAGGTTTGATAATCAGCACGTAATGAAAAATATCCTAGTACTAGAAAATATTATTTTTTCAGAGTTGTGATGTATTATTCATTCTATAGGATGATTATCAGCACACAAACTATGCCTCCACTGCCTCCTTGTATACATGATTTTTCTTTACTATCACACACCATTTCAGGACCTGAGTTTCAGCATCAAACATTTCTTGGTGGAACACATCCCAGAGAACATCATCTCCCTCCCTTCTCATCTCCTAAATATTCACTCTTTAGCTTCTCCTGCAAATTGATTTGTCTCATGTCTGTATCACCCATGGACCACGCCAAATTCTTCTGAGACTTTAAAGTTGGATTTAAGGGCATAGAATTAAAATCAAGTGCAGGCTAAGAAAAACGAATATATAAACTAGAAATTTTAAATGACTGATGAGTTAGAGTCAAATGTTTTTGTCTTTTCAAACATTATTTTTTCATTAAAATCTCTATCATGCTACTACTTTCCTTTGTTGTAGTATGATCATTTATAAATAGAAGGCATTACTAACAGAAAAACATCCAAGTATTTGCTTTCTCATAATCATTCTTGATCTCTACAAATCTCAGAAGAAATTACATTTTTGCTTCCGTTTTTTTTTAAGAAAAAAAAAATATTTTTGACTTGAAAATCTTGGTATGGAGCTAATGAGAAATGTAAAATTATATACAGTCAACCCAAAAGCCATCTTGGATAAAAGGCAGTGAGGTGTAATATGGTTAAAGCAGGAAGGAGCACACAAGGGACCCGCTTTCCCATTCAGCACACAAAACTGTTCTGAAATCAAAGAACTCTGTCAAATATGTTATGATGTAGTAATATTCCTGTTTCTTTTTGTTTTTAAATCTACTCAGTGGAAATAATGCATAACTGTCACCATTAGGCTATTAATGGAGAAAAGTTGTGTGAAATATCACTAGAAAACATACAAAGGAATATTTACCTTTGAAAATTGGCATTTAGGTATCATTGTGTCGTGTATTTCTAGTATCTATTTATGGATTGTCACAGAATAAAAGACCAGCAAAATTTTGAAATGGTTTTTCAAGTCATACATTTAAATATTTTCTTGTGTTCAGTGCCGTGGGTTTTTTTTTACACTGGTTCCTATTTCTTTCATCAGAAGACCCTAAAATGCATTATTTCAAGTGAATGCAATACTTGTTGCCTGTAGGAGTGCTCAGCATTTATTCAAAATCAGGTTCAGTGAGAAATGAGAGTGAAATAAATGAAAAAATTTTGTGCCTGATCTTCAGCTAATATGAATTTATACACCTCCATAAAAGTCAGTGAACTTGGATTATCCTGTTAAAAATGAATGAAAATTCTCTAATGTCATTTTTGTAGTGCAATGGTGTCAGATTTTAAAGATTAACTATGTTTCGACTTCCAGAGTGAAAAAGTCTAAGAATGCAGTCTACCTTGGAAAACAACATACAGTTCACCACAAATAAAACAGTGCAGCTTTTGAAGCATCCAGTATTCCAAATTTAAACTAATATATTACCCAATTGCATATACTGCAATTGGAAGCACTGTAAAAGAAGAAATCTCTAGCAATACGGAAGAGGAAAATATCTGTTTCAGAGCAACTGAAGCACCTTGTAGTATAATCTGACCTATTTTCTATTTTCTATATGCTGCATGATGATTACAACTGGTGGAAAAAAAAAAAATCAGAGCAGTCCCAAATGCCTGCATTTGAAACTGATGCCAAGAATGTAAATTAACACTGGAAATGTGTCCCTATTTTCATAATGTTTTTAACTAGAGTCTTCAATCAAAAAGTTACAAAATTGTAGGGAATTTAAAGCACAGTTATAAATCTCAAATGTGAAATGTCAATCTCCCTTTAAATGACAGGTTCCTAACCCATCTCCTCCCCTTTCACAAGCTTTTCAAAACCTTTTTCACCTTCATGTTTGCGACTAATTAATACTGTCATCTTTCTACCACCTTCCACAAGATTCAGTCAATGTCAGCAACTAACCTTATGCTCTGTTGCTGCTTATAGATTAATTTACTTAGCCATCTGTCTGTTTTCTCTGCTCTAAGTATTTCCACATTGTGTGATATTTTAATAAGCGAAAGCAATTCAATCTGAAATATTGTTTTAAACTATGAAAGATGAAATTATTTGTCTGGAAATTGCAATGGCTTCATGCAACCATCAATGGCATCGTGATGATGGTCTCTCACTCCAGATAGAAGAGACTAATCAGCTTTTTATTATCCCTATATAACTTCTCATTTTCTTTACTTAATTATTTCCATTTTTTCAGTGATATCCTGTCTTTGTCCTTCAGCTTTCACACAGCCTGACATACTACAGGAGAATTCTATTTACAGGATATTAATGAATACTGAGGTTGTCCTATAAAAAAATAAAAATGCACCAAATAATTTAGGTACAACTAGAAAAAGCACAAGTATTGTCAGTCTCTGCTGGTCAAGGTTGTGCAGTACAGTCATTTAAACAAAGCCCTGTTAGATGAAGTTCTCAGCTATCTGATTTGAATAAGCCTGAATTCCAAACAGACACTGTGCAGAAGTTGATGGATGTATGTAGTATGTACCATGAATAATAATAACCCCTCCCAGGAAGGGAAAACCAAAACCCAAACCAAAACCCCAAACCCCAGACAAACCACCAGGAAAACTAAAAATTCATGACACAACTGGATCTCAGAGGCATACAGTTATATGAAACTACTTGTGAAACAAGAAAATTTACTCTACATTATCTTACTCCCATTTTTTAATTGCAACTCAGTTTCTTTGCTGTTGTGCTATACATTTTGTGAGATTAACATGCTGTGTTGCAAATAAAGAAATAATAAATAAAAAAATCTGGGCTGAAACTAAGTAGTCAAAAGTAATTCTGTTACTGTTCATGTCCAGAAGTCAAAAAGACTGAGACTTTCTAGACGGATTTGGAAAATCTGAAAAGAGATTTTGGAAATGCAATAGAAACAAATGCCTACAATCACATTAATTTCTGCTAAATGAGAAAAATCTGGACTGCACACAGGATCAGATGCTACCATTCTGAGCTTATTGTTAGATAATGCCTGTGCTGGGTAATGAGAGAGGAAGGATTGAAGGGCAACACTAGACGAGAGGAGCACATTATCAAGGAGATACACCATTAACTTACTTGGAAAGAGAGAGACAATCTGTTTCTGATTTTGTATAACAGAGATGAATCAGAGAAAGAATTGTTCTGGAATATAAAAACAGGTGCTAATTCTGTGGAATTCAAAATTTCAAGCTTTGAGAGATATAAAAGCTTCATTTCTCAGGTACATCTTTGGTGCACAGAGTTATTGCACTTGTATCAGTGGAAAGCAATTAAGCCTATGAAGCCACTAACATTTTATAGGAAATACACTGTTTCTAGGAATTCCTAGTTTAAACACCTTTCTTCTGCTATCTTATTGTTGTACTGATAGAATAATAAAATCGTGGAAGAAAACACTGATCTTTAAAAATGTGATAAATAAAATACAAGCTAGTTATTTTAGGGAGGTATTTTTCTGCTATTTATTTATAATTACACCATGAAATTTTAAGTTCAATGGAACATTTTTGTAACATTATGGCATCTTTTTCCTGCATCTTAATTTCAAATATATAATGTTACAAATTCTGAAGACTAAGGGAAAGCTATGATTGACTCTCCTCAAGTTCATCCATTCCCCAAGTTCAAATCAAGCCTGGAACGCCCTCTCATTAATTCCTGCTCATTAACAGAATTCTTTCATTCAGCAAAACCTACTTATAACAGCTCAGTGGGTTCCCTTTCTAAAGTTTCAAATAGAGTATGACAGTGGCAGCATTAGAACTGAGAATGAGTTGAATTCTGAATCCATCTTTCCCTTTGTCTGCATATTTTCCTTTCAAACTTTGTTGCAAATTCAGTGGATGCAAATGAAATTCATCACTGTAGGAAAAAGATGTATTTTTGCTGCAAGCCTTTTAAAATTACTTGATGCTATGAATTTCACCCTTTTTTATTCATTTCCAGGCAATTGTCCATTTTGTTAACATTTGAGATGTCCAGTCTGACCTACCTTAAAATAGTTTCAGTGGCAGAAATCTGCAAAATGTCCCCCTCCTAAATACATTTCATCTTGAAAGTGTAATTATGGGAGAACAAAGCTTAAATTAATTGCATTTTTGTTATTCTTGGAGCCCTTTATCAGAGTCTTAGTTTAATTTTAATGGCATTCAGTAGGTGATTAGTTACCAAGGTTTCTGTTCGCCACTTACCTCCTTTTTAAGTCCTTCCTTCTGAACTTGTTTATTGTGTATTTTTTTTAATTGGATCAAGCATACATAACCTCAGCTATTGCCTGAGTTTTACTCATTTCACCTTCCCAGCTTCTGTGTCTGGATCAAGTACTAAACAGTCCTTTCCTGAGAACTTTGATGAGACAACATAGACATGGTTTGTGTGAATTCATCCAGCCAATAGCCTTTGTCTCAAGTTCAAACAAACAGAAAATGTGCCATTTTGTGACTCCACAGAGAAAAGCGGTAAGGAAAGTGGTTTCTACAACCACATCAAATTCTATTATTCAAATTTTCTTCCAAAACACACTTAACAAAAAGATATAATAATTCAATTTGAAAACCTGAATCCTTCTTTACTGTAATATTTCGGCTCTTTCACTGGTTTTTGCTATACTTTTTCCTGTTTTAGGATTAAAAATATACATGTATTTCCCCATTCTAAGAATGACACAATGAACTAAAAATAGTAAATCCAACTAGAGACAAAACTAATAATTAAGCTGTTGAATGAGTTTATAGTATTATAGACTATTTCAGTTCCCCTGGACATTTCAATGGAAAATTAATTGTGGTTAATTGAAACTCCTAGAAATAGCTGAAGACACACTTGAATTTATTTTCCATGAAAAAAAAACCAAAAAAACCACCCCCCAAAAAACAGCAAAACACCAAAATAGCCAATTTTCAACTAAGATGAAAAAATTGCTATCAATAAACATAAAACACCCTTAAAACACCACTCTTAGCCATCTGGGTTTATGCAGCATGCTAATAAATGGTGTTTCTTAGTGTTTGGAAAAACACTAGGGCTGCATAGATTTTATTAATTTCTTTAATTTAAGTCCTACTTGTATTTTCAATTACCTTTTAAGTGATGGGGGAAATTATTGAGATAGTAGAAAATAACCTTTATTTTTGAGAACCTTCTGTACTTAAACATTGAAGATACTTTGAAGCATCCAGCATTCCAACCATTTATGGCTTTCTTCTCAACAAGCATGTCTCATAATACAGATAATAAATTCAAGAGAATTGAACATAATGTGAATTTTCCGGGAGGAGAACCTACATAGTTTTTCATATTCAGGACAAACCTAAAAATTTAGCAGTTATCTAGGTGTTCTGCTAAAAGAAGTCTATTCATAAATTTTCTTTGCTATGCTGCTACGTTTACTCAGATTGAAGAACTGAGAATTGCGAGTGTGTTTTTATTCTAGGTCACTCTTTATAAAGACATTCAGTAGATTTCAGTAACTGCAAAAGGTCTGCTATAAAAAAAAAAAGAACTCTTTTGTACAATCAGTGATTCTTTCATAAAGACTCATATTTAAGATACATAACAGTATCAGAGGTCAAATGCAGGTAAAGAAGAATAACAGAACAGAAATATAAAGTAGCAGATTGAAAGTCCTTTGAGGACAGCTGATCTTGGTAAAAAACTAACAAAAATCAGGTTAGAATAATATGTCAGGCAGGGACATTAGCCAAGAAGAATCTCCCTGTTAATTAGGAAATAAGCTGTCTTAATGAATCATTCTGCAAAACACTGATTGTGGACCTAGCTTTCAGTTTTCAGAATCACTGGATGATTACCTTACTAATGTACAAATAGATAATTTACTACATATTTGAGAAACTGTAATTGAAAACTGACAGCTTGAGTGTCATTAGCAATATTAAGCAAATACAATATACATTCTATAATTAGCACAAAATCTGCATTTTTATGATTAAAGGATATATGACCATATATATGATATATGATAATCATGTACTTGATCACCAATTTTATAACAGATTCTGCTGAATTTTGATTTCATTTTCATCACATTAAAATTAGTAAGCTGTGTTTCTGAGGTCATCAGTATTTGGATATATGCCAACCAACAGGAAAACCATCACATAAATAATGTTTTTTTTCTTTGCATGCAAATAATAAAATTGTGATCAGAAATTACTAGGTGAATACATTTTATAGATGAGAGAAAGTACTTAGTGACTTCTGTGAAGAATAAACCTGTGTTCTGTGATTATTTCTTTCATGGTTGCTCAGTTTAGGAAGCTTGCTTGAAGCCTAAAAGTTATCTTTCTTACACATGGTTCAATACACTCTTTTTTATTTTTTTAATAGAAGGGGTGCATTTTCTATTTTGTGATAGGGACTGAATACATAAGCATTCATGATTTCCTATTTTTAAATAAGCACTATAAATGAAAACACCTTCTGTTCTAACATTAAAAAAAAAAAATCCATACTTCGATTTTTCCTCTAACTCAATGTATGTTAGGAGAAATGTAATTTCACCACCTGGTACCTCAGTTTACAGTGTGTAGAGAAAGACAATGAATTCCTCAAATGGTTGTTTAGAGGCCTAATTAGGTGCTCTTTGTATCATTCTGAGATCCTCAGAGGAAAGCAATTAGAGTGTGCATATGAAAAGTACTACTATTTAATTAATTCGTTATTGAAAAATGACATGATTATCTGACATATTCTGAATATAATTGCACCCATTACTATTTTTAAGGCTCCCTTTCAACTTGCATGAAATTTCACACCTGAGAAAGAAAAATGTTCTCCTAATTGAATCCTCAGTTCGATGAATAATTCATCAGAACAACTTTGTGCACAATGCATTTTACTAGGCTTCATTTTCCTGTGTGCACTTTTATCCGATCAAGGGGCAGCCTTGTCTCTGAACTGGAGAGACATGGATCAATCTGCTGGGTGCACCACTGGGTGAATTAGGAATTGGCTGGCTGGTCACACTCCAGTTTGGACTCAATGTCCAAGCAGAGATCAGTGATGAGTGGCATTCCTCATGGGTCAGATCGGCACGGTGACAATATCTTTGTTGGGGACATGGAATGGTGGGACTGAGTTCTGAGAGAACTGACATCTCCGTGTCTTCTGTTACATCACAGAAACCTATTCCCTTCCTTACTACAAATTGCTTTCTACATTCATTACATTTTTTTGTTGTTTGTTTCCTTTTGTTTGTTGAGCTCCGAGGTTCTCCCAGTACTAGAAGATTGAGCAGATTTTTTTTTTTTTTTTTTTTATAATAAACAGATACTATTTTCTATGGAAGAAATTATAATAACCTCCTACAGCTAAAAGGGTATTATCCGTGATCTATGCATTACTATAAGACTTTTTATTCAACAAAGTTCTTAATAAAATCATCCTGAAGAAAGATTTGAAGAGCATTTTGCATGACAGCAGCTCAGATGTGGTAGACATGTTCAGGCAGTAGCTCATTTAGAAGTTCACTGCTCCTCTACCCCCAATCAATATTATGGGTATAGGTCAAAAATTTATTCCCAAAATAACTGGAAAAAGTGCTGTTTTTCCCCCCCACCATAGGGCACTATATAAAGGAAGGCAATGCTGTAACTATGCAGATGCTTTGCCATTTCTGTCCCCTGATGGCACATAGGAAAATAACAGCATTGAGACATGCTGAAAGGCAGGTCTGTGAGTTAAACAGCAGGAACAAAATCTGGCACCTGCATAACCTCCTTCAGTGCCTGTGAACTGCTATGAATATAGACTGAGTTTTTTAAAAATATCAGTAAGTCTCACATCATTATACAACATTATACAATGTGAGATTTTGTGAGGATATTTTATACGGTTCTAGTCTAAAGCACTGTCAGAAACAACAGGGGTCAGGCAGAATTTTACCTGTCTCTTAAATAACAATGTAAAATGAGCATCTATTGCCTAACCATGTTTCTGCATAATTTCAAAGTATGTGTACAGAAATATTGGAGAAGTACAAATTTAAAGACAAATTAATAGGAGCAGATATTAAGTCGTTTTAGAAATATAAATACTGTTGTATTTTCTTTTATAAATATCACCTCTGAGAATAAAAAGGCAGGATATCAGATGAATTGGTGAAAACTAATGCAGTCTCCTTTCTACTAACTTTCTGGTAGCACTCCTAATTAGCACTACAGCTGATCAGGAACAGGTCCTAGCTATAGCTCATCTTTGAACAAAGTTCTCATGCTCCTAAATATTAGTGCTACTTAAATGCCACAGAGGAGTTATTTGGCTAACAAAACATTACATGTGAGATCTCCTAGAAGAGAAAGATTCATCTTCTTGTTATAAAAAACTGTAACAAAAATAACTGAATGGCATGTGTCTGTTCCCCCTGAACTTTAATTTTGCTTAATTGTGTTAACACTTCCCTTATCATAGAAAAAAAATATTATATAATACTGAGTATTCACATGAAGATTTTGTATTTCTATGATAATCTTCTTGAAAAATAAGGTTAGGTCTCAAATGCCAACTTCTACAGATGTTTTATTAATCCCATTTTTACTTAAGTTCTGGAGTAGAACCCTGACCAAACCTATACCTATATTCATTAATTTCAGGCAAGATTCAGATACAGTCTGAACAAAACCAGCTTTTTTTTTTTTTTTTTTTTTTTTTTAAGCAAATAAATGATGAAGACATTCAGGTTCATGGCTTTAATTCTGGCTGTTAGTGAAACTTAAGTACCATTATTGACTGTTGTATTAATTGTGGGAATTTGTTCAGGCACACTTTAAAATTTATGAGGTACACAACCCAAAATGAAAGCAGGTCTACTGGAAAAATGATAATTAATACAACACATTCAGATTTTCATCAGTTTACAAACTGAGCTAATGAAGACTTACTGCCCTTCAAGAACAGGGAAGAATGCTGTGCCTTTTCTGATAAGACACATCACTTCTTTAATATCTCAGGAAATTACTCTGGCCTACAGATTTTCCTCATCTTGCCCAGACAGGATTATACAGTACTAATCTCCTGGTGTAACAGTGAAGAGAGAAATATTCTACTACAATCAAAGAGGTATTATTATGTCATTAAGCAACCTTCTACCTACGTAATCAATTTACATTGTAGAAATATCTTTGAAGGCATATGCCTTAAAAGAACCTGTGAGAGGGCTAGATGGAACTAAAAAAGAGCTGCTAAACACCAACTAATGGCATATTACTACTCTAAAGTATCCAAATACAAATATTTCAGTGTAAATAAGAAATTAACTTTAGTGATTCATATATGCTTCATAACTTTTTAGCTCATTATAGAATGTCACACTGATCTACCGCCTCTGATATTATTTCAAGTTTTACTACTTCCTTTGCATTAAGGCTATAGCATTATTTCAAATTACTTTCCTAACCACATTTGGTATCTCATAAATTCAGTAGACAGTTAAAATAGAGAAGTTTTATAAAACACAAGCTCAAATGTCTTTAGCAATGAAATTATTTCTTTCTAAGTTCTTGCCTACACAGCAGTCTGAGAAAAGTGTGGCAAAAAAAATTTCAAAAAATCAAGGAGCAACACAGAAGTCCTACCAGCTCTAGCCACAGAAATACTTTATTGAATCATACTTCTCTGTGTGTGTCTATGCTTCCGTGTGTCCGTGTATGTGTGTGATTTGGGCCACTTTAGTATGTAACGCAGTTATTTTACCTCTTTTTTTTTATATTAGAAAATTTAAATTGATTCAACTATATGTATAAGGGAAGTGATCTGTTAAGCTGTGGAAGTCTGGTTATGAGTAATGAAGTTTTGGGGATTTGTCCTACTTTCTCCCATATCAATCAATGGCCACCTGAGCTGCATTTAGGCCATGGGCTAAGAGTTGGATGTACCTCCTGCGACCTCTCAGTCACATTCACCATCCCTGTTCTTCACTGAATGTGCTTAAAAGGAATTCTCTTCTGTTAATGTTCACTACTTTGAAATACAGCCTGCCTACACACCATTTTTAAAGCTCTGTAGCCCATTCTGCTCATAGTACTTAAAATTTTGCACAAAACAATCCTGTAACATGAATTAAGAACTGGTAGAGTTACTTTGGTGTGCAATTGTTTGATTATGTCAAATTTTTTTTTTAACCTGCGTAAATACAATGTAATTTCTTAAGCAGAATTGCTTAAGTTAATATAAAATCTATAATATGAAAAGCAAGTCACAAAAGTCGAAAATTTTTCTGCAATGTTTAAAACATCTCTTCATAAATGTGCAGAATGCAAAATAATAGGTTTTGTTTCTGATTGGCATATGCAATGTGAATATATAAAAGTTCATTAGTTTGCAATCTGAATTTTGATACTACTTTCAGCATAGAATTAATTTGTTTTAGCTAGAAAATTGACAGCATTTTGATAAAATAGAATTAATGTAAAAAGAGCGCAACATAGCAATATAGAGTTATATCACTCAGAAAGTGAAGCTGCTAATTTCAATCTGACAGATATTTCATACTTCATTAATGAGCATTATTTTAATTTCAATTAAGAATGTTGCTGAACTCAGTAGTACAAAATTAATAAATTAAAATTATTCCAGTTAAAATTGTAATAATTATAGTTTCACAAAACAATGTTACTAGAAGTTTCATTTCAGCAGATCCCCAAAAACCCCACTAGAATCATATAAGGAATGTTCAAGTACTTGCACTTGCAATTCTTGCACAAGCAAGAATTGCTCTCTGCCATGAGGCATCTGTAATGTAAAACATGGTAGAATAGATTTTTTTTATTTAAATGAATCTTGAAAATATCAGGTCCTACATAAGTATGGAATATATTTATTTTGGACTGCGTACTGTAAACCCATGGAAGTACACTCCCTTAATTAGGATTGGATCTGGTCCACGGAGCAAGTAGTTTAAACCTGAGCTATAAGCAAATTTCAGTGTTACAGTGAACATTTTGAAGAGTAAAACTCATCATGCTTCCTGTAAAACTACCTAGGACAAAATAACTTACAAGTATTTATCAAAGTACGTACAGCTAGGAACAATTAACAGAACAGAGAAACAGCTACAGATCTTCTACCCTTCTTCTCAGTGAAGGATAGAAACTGAATCTACAGTAACAGCTATTCAGCTCTGAAACCATGTCAAATGCTAATACTTGATTTGAACTCTAAAATTAACACTCAAAGATTAATTTGTTTAAAATGTACTGGTATAGAAAATGAATATGGAACGATTAACTTTAAAGATATAGTTAAATGTCCCGGAATTTGATTGTCTGTGATCATAAATGTTAATTAAATCTGAAGTGATGGCACATGAGTTTGCAAGAGCGGAATTTAACTTCTACAAGACACTTCTTGTTCAATTATATGAGTGGCAAATAATGATCAGTTTTGGAGGACATAACATACTGATAGAAGCTTACATTATTACTTCATACTGCGAACAAAAATTCACAACATGAAATTATTAGGTAAAATGTGAAATTAATGGATAAACACAGAAAGGGAATATTGGAGAGCAACCTATAATCTCAAACTACGCCATTTCCATTCAGAGCTGATGAAATTTACAGCAACACTTGTAAATCCAACATTAAAGGAAATAAATTGAAATGCTAAAGCTAAATATGCTATGGTGGATGCCTCTGTGAATTATACTATTTCAGATAAAGATGATGGGAAACTTACTACTTTTGACTGAGATGTAGTCAAACACAGACTGAAACAACAGCAGCGTTCAAATGAATGAAGTACATATGCAAAAATCTTAAAAGTGAGACATGCAGCAAAATGTAAAGAATCTTTGGAGGACACATGGAAGATGTTGTAGCAGCCACCTTGAGAATGCTACTGAATATTACAAACAATATTGTCATATTGTTTGGAGAATTAAATTATTGTTTGGATCATATTGTCTGGAGAATTAAAACAGAAGAACCAACTCAGATTTCTGAAATAAATTAAATGATTGTTTTATGTCGCATATGGGTAATACCTTACAAAAGAAAGGCCTTGTAAAAATATGGTTTAGGCCCTGCTACACTGGGTGCAGCTAACAGCCAGTCTGTTAATTCCCATAAGAAAGAATCAGAAGAACGAAAATCAGTTTGCATAATAATCCATCCTTGTAAAGAAAAAAAAGTTTGCACCTGTATAAACAAAGAGTTTATCCCACAAGAATCCATGAAGAAAATACGTAAACTAACCAAAAATAGAGAGGTTTGATGGATATGCAAAATGCCATTTACTGACCAATGAACTGAGTGTCAGTGAATTGTTAGCCAATTAGATCTAACACGGTGCCTTCTGATAATCCTATAAAAATACGAGCTATGCAATGAAGATTCAGCTTTGCTGCGTGAAGAAACTGAGTCCCGTCTGTTTGTATTGCGACAGTTTTATAGTCAGAGAAAAGCACATTATTAAAACATAGGCTGGAGTAGCAGTTAGCAATTTTCTAACCACTGAAAACAGTGGCTACCTGAAGCTCCCAAAACTCCAATTCCACAGAAAATCTGAAGGCATACTAGGCTTTACTAAAGGCAGAACACAAGAATAACCTGAGTTTACAACTGCTCAAATCCAAATATGTTGAATCTCAATTGCATTCTTCTAAATTCATAGAAGAAACTCCTCAGCTGGAAAGTCTGGATGAAAATTGGAATGTCTTAGACCCTTATAGTTTATGCCTTGGGAGCTGTCTTGGGGGCTAGCTAGTGTGTATCGGTATCACATATATATTATGATGGCATCATTTCTGAATGGACTGCACAATGCAGAGATAAAAATGAATTATGAATGCTAGAAGAGTTTTTACATTGACTGGTTAGCAGTACTTGTTACAAGAGTACCAGGAGACTGAATGGGTTCAATAAAACAACCAATGACTGTTTTCTTCTGAAGACTGAGTCAACAGAGTATCTTAAGATTTGAAAGCTGAGCATTTCAGATGAACTCTCAGCTCCATTAAAATCACTGGAGAAAGTTTGCAATAATTTAAACATTTCTTAATTTAGTTACTGACCAATAAATAGCAGAGGTACCTGTTTTCATGCTTCTGTACTTAAACCCATGCCAAAACCACACAGCTTTGCCCTTTTGACACTCTCCACTCCCTGAAATTCTTATCACATAAACAGCAGCTTGTTTTCTGTAAGAATGTGACTAAAGATGAAAGAAATCATTTAAAGATGTTTTTATGGTTCAACTATCAGCTGTTTAAAAGCAGAAGATATTTTTTGCTATATATTGCAAAATTGCTCTATGTACACTTATATATGAAGAACTGTGATGGCCACTAGTGGCTAATAAGCAATCTCCTACACAGCAATCCCAACAGTATGCCTGGATGTGTGTTTCACAGATTAGCTATTTCAGGTTTTATCTGGACTATATTCACCAACATTTTTCTTAAGAAACAGGACAAAATTTTCTGTGTAGCTAAGGTTACTACTATTTCTTGGGTAATAGCAGTGAAGATGCTGGCTGCTACTTTGAGACAGAAGTTAGGCTTCCACCACTTCATCAGATCTTGTTCTTATTCCTTTTGACATTTTTGAATAAAGTCCTTCAATAAAACAAAATTTTTATGTGGCAGTACCAGCAGATGTTACCTGTTAACTGCAAAATTTTTTTGGAGATTTTTTTAAACAGAAAAGAGTGAAAGCCCTCTTCAATTTGTAGAGATGATACCTACCACAAAACTGGATAAAATAGTGAAAAGGGTAAGCAAAGGAGAGCAAGAAAATCTTTCTCCAAAGTTTTTACCATCTATATCCCACAAACCCTTACACAACACTATAAACTAGGGCTCAGGGGATTCTAGCTATATCAGTAAAATGCATGAATACATCACCTCTCATGATCTCCCAGGAACACACTTGTCATTTATTAAAACTTATTTCACTAGAAGAATGTATCAGTTTTTTTACTGTGCCCAAACAAACAAGTACCTCAAAGCCCCAGTTAAGACAAAATCTGTTCCAGGAAACTTTTCTGACACCTAAAATCATGGAATGGCTTAGCTTGGAAGGGATCTTAATGTCCATCTAGTTCCAACCTATAACATGGTTGCAAGATTTTAGAAAGGTTACATCTAGTTTCAGCAAAATTTAGTTAAGCCAGCTGTAGTCACTTCTGAAAATGTCAGAAAAACTTTACTAATATTCTTTCTTAGGAAACTGACTGGTATCATGATTTTTAAAAATCCAGAGTATTCAGTGTCAAATAAAGAGCAGTTATCTGGCAGTGGCATGCTTTCCATGGTTTGAAGTCTGAGGCATTATACTGATACATCTATCCATATTTAAGCTCCTGATAAATAAAATTTATTTTCACAGAGCAACTCTCATCCACATTAGCCAGATGTACTTAAACTCAAAAGATCAAGAAATTAAATTATTATTCTTTTCATTTATGTGACTGACTTTTAAAAAATTACTTGGTTTGAGCTACAGAATGTAAATTAATTTATTTTTCCAGGGTCACAGGGCAAATTTGTGTGAGAATTTAAAACAGTTTCTAAGCCTTCCAGTTCTTAGCCCTCTGGTCCTAAACACAATCAATACTAAACTGTTTCCCAAGAAGCCTGAAGTTTAATGAACTTTCCCATTCATGGGATATCAAACAAATTAGTTTTTCCTTTTGGATTCCCAGATCAGCCAGAGAACTGCATTTTTTAGCATAACTATAAGGGGTTTGCAAGTCACCATACTATCTTTTTTCTCTTTAGTTATTTTACGCATTCAAGTTTCTCTTACTAAAGAAAACAGACAAATTAAGTTTGTGTATGTCTCAGAGGAGGAGGGCAAGAAAAATAGTAAATAGTCTCTTAATTTAATGGCTAAGCACTATGTTTATTATATATAGTTGAATTCTCATCTATCATACCAATGTAGCCATCAGAAGGAGGGCCACGAGGATGGTGAAGGAACTGGAGGGGAAGCCATATGAGGAGTGGCTGAGGTCACTGGGTCTGTTCAGCATGGAGCAGACTGAGGAGAGACCTCACTGCAGTTACAGCTTCCTGCTGAGGGGAAGAGGAGGGGCAGACTCTGAGGTGACCAGTGACAGGAGCTGAGGCAGCAGTATGAAGCTGAGTCAGGGCAGGTTTAGGCTGCATATCAGGAAAAGGTTCTTCACCCAGAGATATTTGGGCACTGAGGCAGGCTCCCCAGAGAAGAGGTCACAGCACCAAGCCTGAATTCACCAAGTGTTTGGACAATACTCTCAGGCACATGGTGGGATTATTGGGGTATCCTCTGCATGGCCAGGAGCTGGACTTGATGATTCTCTTGGGTCCCTTCCAGCTCAAAATACTCTGTGATGATACAGGCATATCCCTGTATCCCTATTTCCCCACACTACATATTTTATTAGTGTAGGCAAGTCCTAAAACTTACTTTTTGACCCCTCTGGTTGCAAAATTAGAACATGGGAATGAATACAAGCCCAGGAATAAAACCAAAGTGGGTAAAAGAAAATACCTTTTATTACCTTCTACCACAACCTGTTTGCTTTACCATAAAGTAGAAATTATAGATGGCAGCCAATACTGTCCAGGAGAGAGAACAAGGACTGTTTAGCTAAAAGAATCTTCTGTTTCTATATTTTTTGTACTTCAGCCAAGAGCTGAAATAAATTTAGGTTGTAGATCTAAGCAAAGAAAGTTAATAAGCCAAACTTGTATTTCTCTCTCCCTTTCCCTGTGACTCTTTTTTTCCTATTTTATCCACAAGTAAGCCAAGGATAAGGAAAAAATAGCAGAAATTCAACTTATTATTGAAAACAATATATCATTGACAAGATATCAGCAACAGAGACTAAGAGGAAAACTCTTTTTATTGTTTCTTAGTGTGTAAAACCAAAAAGTAGGCTCTAGATTGAAGGAAAACATGTATTTGTCAGATATCTTGATTTGCAATAATTTATCAAGCTTCACAGAGTTCTCTCTATATATACTACTTTTTTCTTTAAATATAGCAACACTAGGGAATTTTCATTTATTGTTTCTTCTGCACTGCTCCTCTGAAAATTATTCAGAGCTGTGATTGTGCAAAGCTGTCCTCAGGCTACATCAAGGGTCTTTGCACAAGCTGGACAAGTATATATTCCAACCTGTCCCATCTGTTAGGTTCAGTGCACTATTTAGATGTTTTCTCTGCTGATTGAACATGAAGTGTTCAGTCAATAATTCAAGAAAAGGTTTATATACTTTTATAACCCTCTGCAGTCCCATACCTGAGTCCTTCCAAGTTAAGACCATATTTAAATACTGTCCCAATCTGAGCCTAAATTCCCTTTAAAATTGTATTATTTTTCATGTGTACTTCACATGCTCTCAACCAATATAAACACAATGAGGAATCATCTAAAATTGAAGTGACCTGCAAATGATGCCTTCAAAGCACAATCAAGCAACATTAGCTCAGAGGACAGTGTTCCACACATGAGGTATGAGGTACACAGTGCTAATTTTGAAAATTCATGGTTGACAGCTGCCAATATAAAAAGTTGCAATGCAGCCTGCAGGTTTCATAGCTCTCATTTTGGTATCACAAATCACAGCAATATGAGAAAGAGGATAAGGCACGATTGAAAGTCACTCAGTCATGCTCTGTGATTAGTAGACTGAAATGCATCTGATTTGTCTCTCTCCTACCATATAATGAATAGAATTAAACAGGATTTTTCTGATTAAACTGAGTTTTTGTTACAAAACACTCATTTGCCAAACAGAAGCATTTTGCAAAAACAGATTGGTCTTGATGAATTACTGAGTAAATGCACAAAGGCTGCAAACAACAAACTGCCTGATTTCCTGTCTGCTCACCTTCAGGGTTGCCAGGATCCAAGGACATTCCGGAAAAGCAAACACTTCAAGCATATGTCTTTGAAAACAAACATGGTTTTGGCACTTGTAAAGACATGGATTAAGAAAAACCAAAATCAAAAAAAAACACAACTTCCTAAACATAAACAATAAGTGAAACATAAGACAAACCAACTATACCACACAGGATGATTATATCCTGTGTGGTATATCCAGAGTTTTATATGCAATTAGAATTACTTCCACTGAATTTAGACCAGTCAGGAATGTGCTAGAAGCACCAAATCTTTACTTTGTGGTTAGCCCTCCCAGACGTCTCTGGTGGTTTTCTTTTATGTGACCAGTCAAGTCCACATGCAGTGCTCATTTAAGAAACTTGCACATATATTCCATCTCCCCTTAAAAATGCCACTGCTCCAAACAGCCCTGCAGGATTCAAGACACATAAGATTATATGTATACAGGACCTGAAAGTTTCATCCAAGGAACATCTGTTCCAGCACAATGCAAGACACAACTGTCATAATGTAAAGATGTTCATTCTGCATTGATGCTATTTGTCATAAGAAACTTGGAGGAAAAACCTTGATACTAATTAATTATTTATTTTGACTTTGCTTAGTGTGGGAGAGCTGTCAAGACTGTAGCAAGTAGTGACATCAGGTAATAGCTACACAGATATTGCTTCTAGTAAAATACATGTCACTAGAAAGTACTCAGAGTGTAATAATCTTCCAATCCATCATATGTTTACTGGGAAATACACTTTAAATTTTTCATGCCTCCTGACCATAAGTAGAAAGTTGTTTGCTGAGAAGACACAATGGTTTGCATCTACACAGTGACAGATGAGCTCCCCAGCAATCAGACAGTGGCTTGCCTTGCATGGCAAATCCACATGCTCACACCTTGCATTATCTTCTATCCACAGTGAGCAGTCTAAACGGAAGCAAGCCCAGGTGCTATATAAAAAAAAGCTGTAGAAAGACTCAACACTAATTTGATCATTCACAACCTAAAATTACAGCTCCAGGGATAGAGTATTTCTTTGACAGTGTTGCTTCCACTGACACAGCTTAGAGATGATCGAAGTTAAAACCAGAGGAGCAAAAATAGAAAATGATCAGTCTGTCCAAACTATCCAGTTCAAGTGAGAAATAGTGCTAATTACACAAAAGCTGAGAAAGGCAATTAGCTTATGCAAAGCACTTCCTTTCAATGCTAGATTTTCCATTATTCTACATTTTTTATTTACCAAATTATCTAAAATGTATCAAATGCTAAATTCACCATTTCCCAAAACATAAACTGATATCCTGGCTAACAGAAAATTTCCTTTTTATTTTAATTCTTCTTTTCCTACCTATTAGTCCTTTGTTGCACTGAAAATATCCTTATGAAAGTATGCATCCTAAAATGTGGTGCATCTACTTAGCATCCTCTACTGCTCACCTAAAATATTTCACCTTTAATTATATTTCTTCACACCTCTTACCACTTTTATAGCTTACTTATCAAATAGCTTAACTTTGCCACAGCAATTCTGAACTTGTATTAATAAAGACATTTTAGAGAGAAACTTGCAACACTTATTTTTTTCACAGAAGTATTCAAGAGAACTTGAATCATCTTCTGTGCATAATTCACATAAAGGTTTAATACTAGTTTACACTGCTTCTGATTATCTTTCATAGAATCTCTCCCTGTAAGTGAATACAGATATTATCTCCCCAAGTTTTTTCTTTTGTGCTTATTCTATCAAATAGAAGGGAAAGGTAGACGGGAAAAGTAGAAGTGCAAAGCACATTCTCATAACTGTAGTGAATCTACATATTAGTTGCAAAGCCCACACATGGTGCTGTTGTGCTCAGTTTGGCCAGAATTATCCCAGGAGAGAGAAAGACTGCTCTCTGTGTCAGAATCCTGTAGAAAAATCATTGACACGTAGTCACTTTGTAGGGAAACTTTGTGTTGTTGTGCCAGGAACTTCATATTTAGCTTTAATGCTTTATTTCTGAAGCACAAAATGTGATTTCACTCGGCAGGAACCGTTGTATATCGTTAATTATTTCAGTGTTATCCACCCTAAGTAAGCCAAAGAATTCCTAAATACATGTGATAGAAAGTCAGATTAAATATGGTCTCATAATGAAAAAGAGATGTGTTATGATTGAATGTGTTATAGTTTACTTAACAATTTGAAAATGTCAATCGCCAGCTACTGTAGGAACCCAGTGAGTGATTTTCACAAATAATTGGTGGAATTACACTGCATCTTAACACAAACTGACTGTCATACCCTAAGGCCACCCATTGAGTCGTCAGCAGGGCAGATGAAAAACTATCTAACTCCTGTAAGTAACGTGAGTATTCAGAGAGAACCAATTTTAATTCTTTCAAAGACCTGAGGCACTTAAGAGTCTGTACTACAGGTAGACATTTAATATTTAACAATCAATTTAACCATTCCTCTAAAAGGTTTTTCTTTATGGGTCCCTGGAGCTACTTGCATAAGGGCTACCAGATCTTTCAGGTGAAGTGTTTATAGACTTGGAAATAGGACAGATATAGGTGTGATTCCTGTGACTTAACTACCCACAGAGCCTTCACACGTAGTTTTTTCATCAAAAATTGTTCTGAGATGTACTTTTAAGGACGACATTAGATATATTAGATAGACTGGACAGTAGGGAAAATTTCTTCACTGACAGGGCAGTCAAAACATTGAAACAAGCTGCTCAGGGAAGTAGCTTACTATCCCTGCAGGTATTTAAAAGGTGTGTATCTTTGGTATCTAGGTATCCAGGGAAATGGTTTAGTGGTGAAGTTGGTAGTGTTGTCAGGCTAATGATTGGACTCAATGATTTCAGCGATTCTGAGATACTATGACCTATTTTTAACATCACTAATGATTGTGTAACATACTGACAAGAAGGCACATCCACTGCAAGGTTTTCCTGAAACTTTCCAGGTGCAGGTATTCAAGTCTGCAAGAATATAAAAGCAGTCTGGAGGGAAAAATATTCAGGGTCCATTTAAAATTGTTTCAGCCAGAACACGTATGAGCTTGTGGGTTAAATCCTTGAAACAGAAGTATCTTTCAAATAAAGCTAGTAGGTTTCTGGTTACACCCACATTTCTGTTAAGATTTTCCATTTAAACCACAACTGAGGGGATATCATTCTGGGTTGGGAAAAATACCTGCAATTATAACATTTTCTTACTATGGCTACTGTAGTCAGGTGAGACTCGGCAGCTGCACTAAAATGATATTCAACATTTTTTTCTTGCTCAAAGTACTTATTACACTGTATCCAACAACCTGTTGTCACCTCTGTGAAGTGGAATAATTTTTATAGAAGCCTCTTAAAGTCTGGGCTTTTTCAGTTGCAGCTCATTTTTTTCCACTTAGTTTTGTAAAAAACTTAGTCAAAAGAATTGCAAATTCCCCACTGCCAACAAATCAGTAATACTAAAAGAACTTCTTATGTGTGAACACATATAAGACTACTTTTCTTAACACTTTGTGCTCTTGTAATTTAGACTCATGAAAGGGCAAGACATTAGCAGGTGATAACATTGCTGTTTGCCATTCCTAACAAATGTTGATGATTATAAAGCAGTTGTGGATCCTCTCATCATTTTGCTTTTCTGCTTTTTAGATTTATCACTCATTATTTTGCAAATATCCAGTTCCTCACACCAGGTTCTGTCATGGTAAATATTCTATTTCAGTTTCCTACTAAGTGGAATTGCTGTGGCTGACAGTGTTTCATTAGTGAATTGCAGTAATTAAACAAGTTTCCTTATGAATTGTTGTCAGTTTTTATAGCCACTTTCCGACACTGATTTTTCTTTTATTTCAGACCATTGGTCCGCAAATAATAGGAGCTACTGCTTGCGTCTAACTTATTTTACTTCAAAATTGCCAAATACTTCCTGGTAACTCTTAGAAGGTCAGGTATGCAATATCAGGCACAGAAACTGATGTGCCATTCCAGACGCACCTCATAAGGGCAGCAAATGTTCTCATAAGTATTGAAATAGTACTTACTGTATTTTGGTAAGATTGTTTGAGAAAATCACAATAGTAGGCTAAAACTGTAGATTTGTTTCAGCCAACTCTGATTCAAGAGGAAATTCTGTGAGCTTTTTGTGTATACTGATAAAAAAAGAAGCTTGTCCAAGCATAAGGAATCCATTGCTGATGGTATACTGGATTAACTCTTTTCTTAACTTAATAGCTTCTATTCCAGCCTATATTTGGATATGAAACATCCAGAGTTAAAGCTAGAAACCTGGTGCTCTAGATAAAAATTACAATGAGATCCTAGCCTTCTATATTAAGCAAATGAGGGAAGGTATGATGAATTCTCAACAGAAGATACATGCACACGGAGGTTCTCTAACTATGAAGCAGATTAATGCAATTTCCCAGCCCACTGAAACAGAATATTACACTTAATATCCGCATGAAGCAGCATATGTAATATTGATATTAAATACTGTTGAGTTAACAGTTAACAGGTATGAAAAGCCTTCTATTTTACATTGTAGTTTATACTGGATAGTGATAGCAATATGCATGCAGGTCCCACCATGGTGGTTATCAAATGGCAAATGGTCAGGGAAACATAATTCATTGACTTACTTGGCATAACTGCTATTATTTAATTTATTGGGTTCCAAATAATAGTTTGGGGGATTTTTGGGAGGTTGAAGAGGGACGGATAAATATAAGAGTCCATACAATCTCTGGGTGCAGAACTGATGCTTAAGTGTCAAATTCATGGAGCTAAGAACTGATTAAAGTGGTCAAATGACAATCTACAAAAAAGCACAGAAGGGCATAACTTAGAAAACTTCAGAAGGTCCAAATACCTATCTAATGACACCTTCAAATATTTCCAAAAGTTATTTAGATCTAAAAATCACATTCTTATTTCCTGAGTTGACCAGGTATGAAATATTAGTGCTTTAGTATCACTAGAAAAGATTGAGAATGCTTATAATAAAAAATAACAAAACATTTGAATTGCCCTGTGTCAAGAAAGAGTATCACTCAGAAACTCCAGGTAAATCAAGTACACATGAGAAGATTGTGTTTCTTTAAAAAGTCTTTATTATCTCACATACACTTCATGACCCACAAAATGAGTAATACTACTTCTAATCTTTCTGAATAGAAGACTGATCTTAAAATAGGACTTAAAATCAGCAATACTTTTTCTTGTAAGTGCAAAAAAGACAGTGGGAAGTCATGTTCAGAGAAACTGGAATGCATCCAAAAAAATGACACTTCTGCAAGAAGCTATCAGAGAACTACTGTTTTCACAAAGGAAACCTGGAAATCTTTAGATTTATACAAAGTAATGTGGTTGTCACAGACTGTTATAAAGTTGTAAGTGCTTTCAATTTTTCCAGGACTGGAAGAATATGTAAGGACAGCTAAGTGTCCCCAAAAAGGCAAAAGTATGTATCAAAGAATTCATTATATACATATTCATATGTATCAAAGAATACAAAAAGAAAGGATGAAACTGACACCAACTTTCTTCTAGACAAGGACTATCTATTATAACATAGTCTACATGCAGTTTTTCAGGAAAGCATGCAGATATGATCCCAACAATGTGTCCACTGTGCTAGATCTAAGCTGCTGGCTAGATTTTGCCAAAGAGAATTTGGACACACAGTGCATCACTCATGAGGAGCATGCCTTTTGAATATTCAGAGCTAAAGTTATTTTACTTTAGAAATCAAAAAAGGGACATATCATCTGTTTTTGAATTTTTTTAGATGATTTAATTTGCTGTATATTTCAGAGAAGTCTATTTCAGATAGAATTAAAGCCAAAGAACTTTTACCTTGCAGAATTGTTAATAAATTAAAAAGCTATTCATAACATTCATGTGCACTATAATGCCAGAAAGAAGACTTCCTATAATTTAAAATAAGGGGAGCCAGTCCATTAAGCTCCATCTTCCTAAAATTTCTAATACTTATGCCTTTTTTTGAACAACAGATGAAAGCTTTGACCATTGATTCTTGGTTTGCCATTGAAAATTTTTAGAAGAGTTCTCTGTTGCTAAACTATTAAGAATAGTAAAAATGACAATAAGTAACCATTTAAAGACACATAGCCCTTCTGACAATCACGAATATTCGACCTTTCTGAAATACACAGAAAATGCTGTAATCAAAATATCAGAATCTTTACCTAAAATAAACTACTCTTAGCAAAAAAATTTCATCAAATTGCTCTTAAAAATTGAAAGCTGTTTATGACTACAATATTTTTCAAAATGTGACATGGTCATGAACTGGTAGAAGGTGCTTGGAAGTCTTACAGCATAAAATAACATACACTGATGTATTCATCAGTACATGCTAAAATGCTTTACAATTGCTCATGAGCAAATTTTTTCACAAATTCACATTCATATGTTTTTATGAACAGAACTATAATGTTGATATTATTTCATAAGTGTATGGATGGAAAGTAAAATTTTAGATATACAGAACTTCTGAAAACATAGCAAATAAGCTTTGTAGGGTAAATTACAGCTATTAGCAGCTCAATGCCCTGTGGAGTCACTGCAATCTGTGAAAAGCTTATCTAAATTGCCAGATCTTCTGTGATGTCCCTTAGAAAAAAAGGCAAATCTCCACTGTACTTCTGCTCCACAGCACTATGCCCTCTGTTTTTGCAGATATGTACAAAATGTGTTTCATATCTTCAGACTGACTTGCACTTTTATTGGGCTCTTGGCTTTGAGTTGCTATTGCTGTGAGTTGTTTCTGTTGTAGACTGATATTTTAAAAGGTTTTTGTTGAGGATTTTACTCACTCCCCAGAACACCTCAACTCCCGAGGAGGTGTCCTTGTGTACAACTGCATAAGAAATAAGTATGTTCTAAAATTTGAACCAAACTTCTGTAAGGCACTATTGTTTCAAGCAGTCATTTGGATCCAAACACATAAAAACACACCAATGATAAATGCATTAATTTATATACACTCAGTGCTCCTATATAAGATGAATTGTTACTCCCTTCACTATTCTAATGAATTACATTTATTATGTGTTTTCAGTTTAAGAAATGTCTTTTCTTTTTGTCACACTAGGCCTTTGATGCCTATGACTAAGTCATAGCAATGCACAAATTTGTTCTTTCTAGGTTTGCTCATAATAACTCTCCTGAAACTGCTGATCCCAGAAAAAAATCCATTGAATCATTGCACCGTGGAAGGAAAGCACAAATATATAAGAGTACATTTTCAAATGAACAAATTGATGTCTGAATGTGATGAAGTAGTTTAATACAACATTCTACCATTTTAAATAGTACTAGTGAGAACCAAAAGAAGTGCACAAAATACATCCAGAAAGGCTACACTATAGGGTGCCAAATTCCTCCACAGCTTTTAGTAACATGCTGCACAAACATCTCAAACTTGGTACTGAGCAAACTGTGGAAGTGAAGAAAATATTAATGCAAAATAGCAATGTTATAAATCTGGGATTATTTTCTAGATTTTTTTTTTTCAATAATAGAAAAAGTGTTTTAAACTAACTTGGAGTGCTCAGTCATGTGCTATGGAAAACTGGACTTATTATAAAGTGAGCACGAATGCAAGTGGTTGTAGTATAAAAGGGAGGTTGAAAGAGCTGTCTGACAGAGTCTCAAAAGATTTCAAGTGGTAATTCTCTTGTGCTATCTATTTATATCCAGGTAACCACATGGATTTGCTGGGATATTAACTTATTTCTCAGCTGTACTGGTTTTTTTCTAAGAATGGTGAAACAGTTAAAATGTTATGTGAAGTAACAGTTTAAAATGCTATGGGAATATTTAGAAAGATGTAATCATTCTAAACCAGAAAAGAAGCAGAATAACTAGAGATTCCCAAAGGGAATACTGGCTTTTCTGCAGTGTTTTTTCCCCTGTCTCCTCCCTTCCTTTAGTCTTTTGATGATTTACATACTAGCTAAAATTCCCAGCAAAAAGAAATCATTTGAAGAACCAGTTTAGAAGCAACCTCTGTCCTCCACTCAGGTAGGGGAAAGGTAATCAAGTCAGAGTTACAGGTTTTGGTCATGGTATTAAAACTGAACTTCACCTTGGAAGATCTCCAGGACTTTAATAATCCTCTACACTAAGAAACTTTTTCTCTTCCCTACTGACATAAACATGGTTTCACATTCTTAGAGGAAAAGTGAGCACACAAGAGAGCACAGGGAGAGATGCTGGAGCTGCGTAAGGCTCCCTGTGTGACAACAGCACAACTGAGCCAAGGCAGCAGGTGACAGCAGCAGGTGACAGCAGCAGGTGACAGCAGCAGGCTGTCCTCTCTCTCTGACAGCTGCAGGGCACCCCTGCACTGCCCTGACTCTCTAGAGATGTGTGCTGCTTACCAGGAGCTCAAATCAGAGACCCCATGAGGGGTGCAGTGGCTACTGGCCACTGCTCTGGTTCCAGGTGGGGGAGCCAGTCTGAGATCCCATGAAAGTGAACGTGCATCTCGGAGGGAGTATGGGAATAATAAAACGGACAGGTCTGCAATCTGAAAAGAATTTCTATTTTGCCCTTATGGAGACTCTAGTATCAGCCTAGATCCTTTAAATTACAATATGCTCCAGACAATAAATTCAGATATTGAATTTCATGATGCTTACAGCATCTTCAATACCATAACATTTTAGTACAAATGATATTGGCATACTACAATATACACTCTCATTAACAACACCCTTGGTACATGTTGCAGCATAGACTAATTTTAAACAATCTTACTCTCATAACTTTATTAATAACTCCTTTCTTCTTTCATAATTTTTTTAGAACACTGATTATAAGATGTGTTTTTTTCTTGCAACACTTAGCAAAACACACTGCTAATACTAAGTATACCTTTATTTTTCAACTCCAAACTCTCCATCTTTTTGTGTCATTATATAGATACAATAAGTCTTTTTCATATATCTGGTAATCATACATTAGTGGTAGGGAAAAAGAATATGTGAAATGACAATAAAATTAATTTGTTCAAAATTTGTTGTTAAATCCCCTGGACAAGGAGTAAGATAGGCTAGGTTTTAAGCAGTGGCAGCTAGTATGAATTAATTTCTTTTAAAAATAGTTTCATTTTTTGCTTAAGATCTCCCAAAAAAGGATACTTGCATGCACTTTGCTAAGAAATTTAATTATTCCTTCAGGAAAACATTTGTTTCCTTAAAAAAAAAAAAAAAAAAAACAAAAAAAAAAACAAAACAAAAAAAACCAAAAACCTTGGGCTTTGGTTATTCAGAGAGCATATCAAATTACTTTATGTTTCTCAAAATTTGGAAAATGCAATTAAGTATTAGCATGCAGTTTATACAGAGCTCTAATATCTACTTATCTCACAAGTAGATTGAAAGTTCTCCACAGTTAAAGAGTCCAAAAGCAGATGAACAGAAAAATCATGGCTAGGCAACAGCAAATTATGCAGGCAGATAACATTCTGTCTGCTCAGTAAATACAATAATCACCTAAAGCATTAGTACCAAGAAATATTATGGCTTTTCTCCCTAGTGTCTCTCCCAATTTTTAAGGTAATATATTTCACTTCTAAAAACTTCCCTGCACTTCAGTGCAGCAAGTCCTCCTTGCCTGATGTGGAATACTGGTTTTAATACAAAGATAACAGTAAAGACATCAATGTGTAACTATTCCCTTCTGTCTGTAATCAGTAGGTGTAAGGTCTGAACCGTGTGCTGCACTTCAGACTAAACTCTAACCCCTTAATGAAACTGCAGTTATTATTTAATGAGTTTGTCAGTCTACATGGGATGTCCTGAAATTGATGCAAGCTAGAAGCAAACAATGCCTTCTGCAAGCGCTACTGACATGATGTCCCACACTCAGTGAAGGAGAACACAGCAGAAGCAAGAAGTGAGGGACTTGCTGTGCATTCACTCCAAGGTAATTCCCCCAACATCTCTCCCATCCACTCTCCCATATCCTTTCCACTAGCAATATGCAACAACTTGGAATGAAATGGGGATTCAGGATGTAGTCCAGTCTCTAAAATACCCACACAGTACAAAACATTTGTTGCAAAACAGATAAACCATATTCAGCCTAAGCACAACACTTGTTTGATGGAAACATCCATAAAATACTCATTTTGTTTTATGCCTTACTATTAAAATAGAAATACAGTAAGAATATAAATGTGAATTGAAGTAGGGGAAAGATTTCCTAGAGTATTTTTCTTTGAGATATAAGACTAAAGCACATTATTTTTTTTTCCTTCCCATTCCTCTTTCATTCCAGTTGTCACTCTGGACACAAGCATCTTCAGAAAAAGGAAAACTGTCAGATCTTTATCAAGCAAGAATCAAAATGCAGTAGTTACCAGAGCTTCACTGAATGTCTTGACTCAGTATCTGACTCAGAAGGCTTCCATGTTAAGAGTTTAGGAGGAGGGTGAGAGTGGTAAAAACAACCTTTGCAGACATTGATTTTGTTTTCTCAGCATTTTAGAAAATCTGCTGCTCAGAAGACACAATAATTTTCATACTCTGGAATTCTGAAGGAGATGACACAAACCCACATTAACCACCTCTGAATTCCAGTCTGCAAGACTGCAGTTACAAGTTCAGGAATGTTGTCTTCAGTTCCTTGCACTAGGACAGAAAGTGCTGGGAACTAAAATAGCTCAATAATTACATATCAGGAAAGCTCCAAGTTGGGGGAAACAAGGAACACACACACAATTATCAGCATTACAAATTACTGCAGTGATTTATGCAGTGATGAGTCAAAACAATACTGAAATGATTAGAATAAAGTATTTGGTATTATCAGGCAATACTCTCTAGAGACACCCACATCAGAAAATCCCATTCAGGCTGCTCCTCCCAAATCTTTATTTTTCTTTATGCAAGCACTTCAGGCAAGTACAAACTTCTTAGGAGGTAATGTGCAATACAAAACAATCCTGTTCTCTTTGTTTTATACAACAAACTCTGTAAATTTCAACAGAATTTCCACTCTCACCAGAGGTCATTCAGTTTTAGGATCATATCAAGAGATACATGCAAACAACCTACCAGCTAGCTAGTCTGAAAAATGCATTGACATCAGCAACTTTGAGATTATCAAAGGGCTTAATTTACACAAATACAGGGATGCATGAAGACTCAGCAAGTATCTCCTCAAACATATTTCATCACGTTATATACAAATATATAATCTCCATAAGCAAACAAGTCATAGACAGAGCCTTAGATATGTCAATATGCATTAGAAGAATTACTCTGTCTTGTTTTACAGTTTTGTATTAGTTGTGCTTTACCAGAATTTTAGGCATTTTCCTCCCCACAATCAGTAGAGGGAATTGTTCACTCTGTGTGGAAGAAAGAAAGTTTATACTTGTGATTGAGGCTACTTCAAGATTTCTCTGTCCCATCTTAGGCACTGATTTTTATTATTTTATGATCATATTTAATAGTAAGCACCATTATGAGAGGTTTTTTCAAAAAAGTTTAAATATTATTTTTGATATGTATATATATGACTTTCATACCCATTTGACAGACAAGAGGCATTATTTAAGAATAATAGTCCAAAATAGTCATTAGTCAGTCATACAACTCTAATGCAAGTCCTTCCTCATACAAGCTCACAATATAAGGAACTGACAGCTCCCCTCTAAGACAGACACCAAGATAGACCATATTAACATTGGGCTGTATGAGTATTAATAGTAGCAACTAGCTTTCACAGTGTAAGTCAGAAAGGAAAAGTAGCATTCTTTCACAGTCTGAACACATTTGTTAAGTAAACCATTTCCAGTTCCAGTTTCATCTTCACTGCACAGGAGCAGCAAAAGGTGCTGCCTGCACCATGGTAAGACACAACTTTTTCAATGGACCATCCCATTGAGTCCTTTTTGCCTTTGTTCAATGTCTGCACTGCATTAGATGTTTTTCGTTCCTCAACAAGCACCGTTATGTGCTTTTCTTCAGAAATTCCAAGCCTATATCACATTATTATATGCAGTTTCCAGGTTCACTGAGTGGTCACGTTCAAACACGCTACATTGCTCTTCTGAAATTTTAAACTGTCTTGTGAAATTTTGGCCAACATTAAGGGCTCACCTTGTTAAAAATTCTATCTTTTACCTTTCTCTGCTGAGATGCAAACAATTGAAACTTAAACCCCCCTTTCCCTAGTGAAGTCAATTTCCAGAAGGAAGAGAAAACCAGTTATGCAGCCATTTGTCTTTACAGGTGTTTAGTGAACACCTAAGGGATATCGTGAGCAGCGCCAAGGGAAGGAAAGATCGTTTTCAACACGTAAGTAAAGGCACCATATAAAAATATATGGATTTATGTGAAACAAGACCAGCAGAATGTTACAACATTCCAAGAGATAGTTGGGGCTTTTTCTCACTTTAAGTCATACATCTTTAAACAATTTGGCATTTCAAATTTTTTTTTTTTTAAATCAAGCGATGGAGAAGATACCCCTATTGCTTTGGGCATTTTTCCCCTGCAGAATGTACAACAAGAATACAAAGTATGTTTCTCTGAAGCACATTCTACCAGGAAAAGGTGACGCCGGGAAGATGAGCAGGAGCACTTGGGGCGGCCGGGCCTCACCCTGCAGTTTGTACAAGGCTGCGGTTTCCAGGTCCTTTCTGATGGAAGGGAGGCCCCTGCAGCTGCGGCCCAGTGCCCCCGCGGGTGCCCCCTTGGCTTCTCCCTCACCCCGCACCCGCACACTCGCTGCGGGTTCACTCACCGGCTCTTCCCCGGCTTTCCCGCAGCACAGTCCCGGCTGTCTGGTCCCGCAGAGCCGCTCTGTCCCGGCGCAGGGCCGCAGGAGCGGGTTGTGCTGGCGCGGTCAAGGAGCGAGCCGAGCAAAGGAGCCCGGCCGTGCACGGGCTCACGGCCCACGGGCTCACGGCCCCGCTCTGCCGGTCCTGCGCTCCGGCCTGTGCCCCAGCCCCAGCCCCTCCGCCTGCACGGCACCACCGCTCTGCTGCCTTTGCTGCCCTCGAGGCTGGCACTCGGCGGCTCCCGCTGTGTCCCCCCGGGTCCATTCCCGTGGCTGGCACCACGGCCCCGTGCCTTTTCTTAGACAAAGAGTTGGCGATTCACGGCCTCTGTCCCCAGCTCCCACCCAGAGCTCGAGCTGCGCCTCAGTCCGCAGCTTCAAACCGAGCTGCCCGCACCACTGGACTCCACTCTAATTTAATTTTTTTATTATGGCTGTAACAGTCCTGTAGGGACTTTAGCAGAAGGGATGCCACACATAACGTAGTTAATTTTACTATCAGGTTTTCGCTATTTCTGCTTTGAAGCACTGCTGACTTTTGGACTAAGCTTTTCTTTGACCAAGCTGATGTGCAATGTGACTTTGGTTGCTGAAGAACATGCCACTAGATAAATACAAGTTATAAAGATATATTACATTTCTTTCATGGTAAGTAAATGTTAGAAAACAAAAGAGAAGGCTAAATGATATTCATGCCTATCTTTCTGTGAAATAACAGAGCATGAGGTCCCAGGACTTGTCTCACTGCATTTTACATTTGCCCTTGCAACTGCGTGGAAAATCACGCTATGAAAGCAGTGTCCATAAAGAAGACAGAGGAGTCCTGCAACTTTATTTGAATAAACAGAGCCCACTGGGGCACACACCCGCGGGGCTTTCTCTCTCAAGATCTCGCAGCCTCCTTTCCTAAATTCCCGGCCGCAGGTTGTCCTTTTCCTTACCCTTTGCCTGAGGCACTAGGAAGGCACAGCCTTTCACATATTCCCTCTTAAACGTGTCACTTTTCCCCACATGAGAGCTCAAAGGCTCAGAAACTCAGGCTTGTGAGGACACTGTCTATTTCAGAAGTCAGCGCTCTGTAACCAACCTGCTGCTTGAAGCTGGTACCGACATGAAGATCCCTTGCAAAGACATCAACACCCACAGCCTCACCCATGAAATTGATTGTAAAGACATTAGCACACATCTTCCCTTTTGCTTTCGCAAAGATATTCCAGGACACGTCTATGAGCACTATGTTCTCCAGACCTAGCTTTTAGGAGCCCGGGATCACAACAGATCTGCTTTCCAGGCAACACCATGCTGACAGCTTCTCCATAAACAGACATGCTCCACTATTTGCAGAGTTGGATGATGGATGGCTTTATTACCAAAAAAAATATTTCCATCTAGTACTTCTTTTAGAACCTTGGACTCTAAATCAGGTCATTTTCTGTATATTTGCGGATTGCCATACACAACAAAAAAGCAGACCAGCCAAGAAATACCTGAAACTACATAAAGAGCAGCAACTGGTGGTAATGGCATGTGAAAGAACACTCAGCAAGATGGTACAGGTGTGCACAGAATATTTATCCTTAATTATGAAACAGTTTATTCAGAAACATCAAACTACTGAAAGTTATGGAGTGTGCCCATACCACCAAAGCTATTACTTTCTTTCCCTAGCAGTGCTTGTTATCCCTTTTGTTTAGAAAAAAATTTTAGAATGTACAGTGTCTCTTTGTTTTGTGTTGTTGGTAGTACAATGGATTCTTGTTTAAACAGCAATCACTAAATGTTTTTTACAGGTCAAATAATGTTTGAGGTTATTTTAAAAGTGAAAATTACTCACTTTCCTGTTCCTTATTGAGATTAAATAGGTTATAAACAAAATTAAATTGAAATAAACTATTTGTTCTGCAAAATAAAATGGATGTTAATGTGTTTCAATTGACATGCTTAGTTGTTGTTTTAATGTTGATCTACTTTAAACTGAGTTTGGTAAATAAATGCATTTTGAGATTTAGCATTAATCATTTCAATCAAGTAAGCTCATCTTCAGTGGAGGAACCTTTTGCTCTCTTAGCCATTAACTCATCTCAAAGTTTAAAACTGAGCTCTGTATTCCTGTCAAATTTCTCCCATTGATAAAAGAGCTGCAAATTAGATGGCTATTTTTCTGAAGAAATCGAAATAGAATCAATATAGCTCTTCTACAGATTGGTTGAGCTTACAGAAATAAAATTTCAGCCCTGGCACCAAAGCCACCAGATTTTTTTCAAAATCAAAGATGCGAAAATTAAAGTGAGGCAGAAAGTTCTTGTTTTAAAATTATTTGTTTTTTAATCTTAGCAATTTCTAGTTCCTGAGCACACAGAATATGCTGATACAAAGCATTGATAAATTCAGAAACTGAAATCTAGCATTATTTTTTAAAACAGAAGATATGATTTATTACAGATTTAAAATTGTCATTAACTACTGTCTTCTAGAGTGCATATCCTCAGCCAGTGTGAGCAGGAATACCAATACCCTGGCTGAACTAAAACAGATCCATGTGAAGCTTAATAGGCTTGTCACCTTAGATAAGTTAGGTGAGTTATCCATTTGAAAATATAATACCTGTCTTTTGGAGCATGTACATTTGTTTGAACTTTTATCAGATAATTAATTAGAAAAATCATGTTTTTTCATATCCCCACACCTACATTGGAAATGTGAGCAAGGATATGGGATCAACACCTCTTACCAAGAGCATGAGTTACCAGAGGGGAAGAAAAAGCTGCCACTGCTTGGTCTCCAAGTAACTGTGGATTTCGCTCTTTTTCTTTCCCAGGCTTCTCAATCAGGCTAGCTTATTGTATATTATTATACCTAGCAAATTTGATGAGGTACAAAGGAATATCAAATCTATTTTCTGTCAGTCAGTTAAGAAAATCATTGCAAGATAATATGGTGTTTGGGTCTTTACTTTTGTGCTACAGCTTGTGCCATTATTTTTGTTTCTTTTTGTTATTGTTGTGCTTTGCTTTGTGTACTCTGAATAGATCAGCACAGTTCCATGCCCATATTCCAGTAATCCATCCACACACATATGTGAGGGCTGAGCATTTTACAGATACACTCATGTCTCACACAACTGAAACTTTGAAAAGTAACTTTAAGTAAACTAAGCATTTTCAGGCAAGGCTTAAGAATATCTCTCTTCCAGGTTTCTTCCAAGCCCCAGGTATGAAATAATTATGATCTCCAAAGCTGTTAATTGTGCTGTCCACAAACAGAGGATTATGCTCTCTTGTAGAGAATAAGCAGCAGGAGCAGACAAACAACTTCCTTTTCATGCAATTATCACTAATAATGAATAGGTACACAGAAGGACAGGATGACTCAGAGGGTTTTAAATTAAAATTATGTTACAAGGAGGACTGACTTTGTTTCTGTAATAATCAAACTCATTAATACCTCAAAACTCAAGAATGTGAAAATATCTTTTGTTCCAATTCTTCCTAGACAAAGATCCATGAAAAAGAGCAGCAGCTTTCAACAGTGCTGTGAAAGCAGTTATGGGACATATAATTTAGTCAGTTTCAGATGTATTCTGGAAACAGAACATTTCAGTTATGCAAAATGTGGATGACAGCATCTGAAGAAACCAAATCAATTATTCAGGTGAGTTCTAAATGTACGTAAGACAGACAAGAAATGGCAGTGGAAAATTCACGAAAAGTGGAGCTAAAATTTGATGAAATTTTACAGAAATAGAATCAGCTGTGAAAAATTTTAACCATTTTCTGAATGTCCTTTGCACTTAGCCTTTTCTCTGTTTCTCTCTTTTTAACGATACTGATTCTGTGCTTCATATCTGATCACAGAAAATTGTTGCCTTTTCACTTAAAATAAGAGCTTAAGGCAGTAGTATCCCTGTTTCAATATTAGACCCAGGTTCCTGGGTCCACAACTCTTCTGATTCAAGGAAAAAAAAAAAAAGTCAAAATAATCCAACACACTTAGCATGAAAAGGAGCCCTTAAGACAGACCCACTGACAACTGAAACTTAGTTTGGAGATCCATTTTCTAATCCTGGCCTCTGACTTGACTCAATACTTAACTTTCTTTGCTGAATTTTGCCTAAGAATCCTGTGGAGATGGCATCTACTGCAACAGAAATGCCATGAGACAGACTGTACCTTAAGTCCTAGAGATTCTCTATGTGGGCATGTTAAAAAAAATAGAGGGCATTCATACATATTGTTTATGTAATTATACCAAAAACAGACTTGTGGTGTCAATATTAAGAGAATATCAGAGGACAAGGTACTTTATCAAGTAATTCTATAATCCAGTCAGTTGTGCAGGTCATTTGCCATATAGATTCACACCAATATTTGAGTTACAGTACAGTATTTATTATATCATTTAAGTCTGGAAAACATGTTTCACATCACAAGGTTGTTCAACAAACTGTACCTGCTCTGGAGCTCAGCAATTTGCACACCGATTCACTCACCTTTGTTATTTTAACAAAATAAATATAAGGACTCTTATTGCAAACACTTTTCAGAGCATAATTTGAGCTGCTCAGTGAGCTTGTTGCAGGCAGAACTCAGAGGCCCACTGGTGGCAGGGGACCATCCAGGCAGAAATGCAGATGATCTGAGTCAAACTATATTGAGTTACCAATTAATACAGCTTTTCTGGTCAGTGCAATTTTGTTTGTCTAATTGCAGGGATTTTACAAGAATCTCAAAGGGAATAAAGCTCCCAGCTACCATTAGAAATCAATATCAGCAGAAATACTATTAACAAGGAAGCTTTTTAAAAAACCCCAACACACAACTCAGTTAAGCTTCAAGGACTACAGTCTCTCATATATTAGTCTCATCACGATGCACTGCTGATAGCAGAGAGCTACCAGTGAAAGTTGCACCCTCTTACATTGCAGAAGAATGTGGCCTGTGAGATTTAACATTCAGCATCCACCCAAACTTGTCTTAATCACTCCTTAATTTAGACAGCTTTTAACTTGGTTATCCCTTCACTGCATCTGCACTGGATGGAAATGAGGAGCAAGGAGTGGAGAATGCCTGACAAATCCATGCACATTCAGCAAGTCAATGAATATGTAATACAGCTTGCAATAATACCTAAGTAATTCTTCCATTATGAACTCCATCCAATTCTACTATTTGATTTCAGAAATGGATTTTGAACACAGGGCCTGTTTGACTAAACGTATCCTCATTTTCCTATTCTTTCCTATTTAAATGCTGAGTGACACAGTTCTGTTTGGGAAAGAAGTGATTTCATTGCACCAACAGAGGGAACTGCCATTCCAGCAAAGTGACAAGAACCAAATTGACCTGAAAAAAAGTATTCCTTCCAAGACTGAAGAGATCCACATGAGGAATTCAAGTAAAGTGTCACTCTCAAACAATGACGACAGGATTACAAAAATCTAATTAGCTGTTTCATTAGCTGAATCCTATCTGTGGAGACAGCAAACAATGGGTTTTCGGAAGCTGTCCATCCATTTTTAATACAGGCACTGTCATGGACATGCTGGGTCTAAAATATTTTCCTCATTGCCTCTGTTTGAGGAGTGAATTCAGGGAGGTATTTCAACTGCTTTGCTAGAAATAGCAAAGATTTAAAGGTGCAATGCATGTCTAGAATCACACATTGCCTGCATCCTCCTGAAACAGTAATTTCCTACTTCCCTACATCATTTAATTGATTGCACTTCTTTTTCAGTCTGTTTGGACTGCGCCAGAAGAATCTTCAGAGCTAAATACACATATTCAAATCACCGAACAAATAAGTCTAATTAAGATTAATTGAACTGTTGGAGGTAAATGAAGATAGCATCCACAAGAGACTACTAATTTTTGAATTACTAAGTCAGAGGAGGCACCTCTTCCTTCCCCTTATCAATTTCAATAATTTCATTTCCATTAAAAAATTCCATTAACCCATCAATAAAATAGTTATGATGGAAGCAAGCACTGAATTTGCAGGCTAGAATAGCAGGGATATTTCACATGAATATATATACACACACACACAAACATATATATATATTTATATATTTATATTTATATTTATTTATATTTATATTTATATTTATATTTATATTTATATTTATATTTATATTTATATTTATATTTATATTTATTTATATTTATATTTATATTTATATTTATATTTATATTTATATTTATATTTGTATTTATATTTATATATTATATATATATATATGTGCATATATACATATATAGGGCTTTCCCCACGCTGAACTCTCACTATTTACCACTGGCTCCAGGGTACTCCAGAACTTGCTTCATCCAGTGCAATTTGTGGTTGCAGCAGCTTTTGAGATTAACAATGTAGGCTCACGTCAGGCCGACATCTCTTGCTCCCTCAGTCAATGCTATTTTCTTGTCAAAGCACTTAAGTGCTGCCAATACCACCAGTAAAAGATAATTCTGATATTCCAACTTAAGACCCTTGATCCACTCACACCACAAGCAAACCAACCTGCAAAACTCTACCGTTTGAAAATTAGGAAACAAGGACTAATCGTCTTTACATCTACAAGACAGAAGAAAACCAGGGGAAGATGCTGCTACCTTAGTAATATTCACTTCTTTACTAGAGTAAGCCCTTCCACTCCAGAATTTAAAAGCATATTATAACACCACAAGAGGCAGTATGTTCTCAGCTGAATACCTCTGAACATTGTTTGCCTATCAGGGGAGACCATCAATACCATCAACTTGCCTGTTCTCTTTGTACTTAACCTGGAGAGACAATGATCAATGTCACTTTTTTCCCCTTATATTTCCAAGCAATAAGGAAAACTCAGGTACATCAAACTGAAGATAATAATCCAGGTTGCAGCAGTATTAAGGCTACTAAGGCATTTCAAATAGATCCCAGAGGAAAAAACCGCTACAGACCTAAAAGCAGTAACTGTGAACTAAAGTCAAATGCTTAACTTTTCAGTGAAAAGTCACCAAACAACAACAACACAGAAAGGCTTGAACAGCATTCATTTTGCTGAATTCAGTTTGTATTGCTTCATTCTTTCATGAGATTCTATTATAGACATAACAGAGAACAGTCTTACAGTAACAAGTCCTGTAGTTTACAAGTGAGACAGAGCAGGATCAAGCCCAGTAACTCCTCCTGCTTTGCAGTGCAACCAGAAGTGGAAACTCTGTTTTGGAAAGAAAAACAATCTGATAAGCCTTTCAGGCAGACCAGCTATTGAAAATGCATGAAATCTGAGTCTGCTTCATCCTCAAAAAACTGTATTGTCAAACTTTGCCATGCCTAAATCTTTGGCAGAGTGCTTAACAGAAACCTCAAGACACATATAAATATAAATTCACTGGTGATTTATGTGGCCGGGAGTGAAATGACATACTCTGTTTTTATTTTTTTGGTTCTCAGAACCAAGTCTAAAGATAAAGTCTGTCTCTAAAGATTTGGGGAGATTTATATCTTATAATGATGATTAATAATAGAGAACGCATTAAGCAATGGACTGACTGCCCATGGACTGAACATATTGCAAGATTCATGGAGCCAAGCAGAAAACAAGCAGAGGGTGTCTGTTTAGGACTTTCATGTGGCATTCTCAATTTTGGTTGTTGGCTACAAAGTTTTTCATCTTTTTTGTAAAATCTTTGTCAAAAATGCAGACTGGGAAGAGAGCCTGAACAGATTTGGACCCTTGAAAGCAGGTTAGTAGCATTTATGAAGAAGTTTCCCTGAACTATGAAGGGACATCTGTATGTTAATCTGTGTGTCTTATTAAAACTAGTGCAGTGCCACAGAAATAGTCTGAGAAAGCTGGAGCTGGGTAACACAGTGTCTTGGGTTGCAGTACAGGATGTGACCAAAAGTATGTCTTCTATCATCATCTGTTGAAACCAGATGTGGAAGTGATCTTTATCTCCACCTAGATATGTGATTTAACAGATTAGAAATTCTTTCTTCTTCCCACTGCATCCTGAGAAAGCAGGTATTGACTGGATTTGTGCAATGTCCTTTATATTAGAAAGAAGGTACAGAGACAAGGGACAAACCAATCCTAGAGAGGACACAAATTACAGGTTCCAGCCAAAATTAAAAACATCACTACCTGACAGTTTTCTTTGGACAGATATTCAAGACTTGCTGCTTTCATTTGGGCTGACTTACTATAAGTCAATATTGGCAACATACTCCTCTTGTTAATACCATTACCAGTTCAGTTGTTTGGATATTTTTAAAGTGACATAGTTTTGATATCTTACAATTCAAAATAGCCAGAGTATTAAGAGTTCCCAAAGACACAGTAATGCCTGTCAGGTCTTCATCCCCACTGAAAAGTGCAGAAGCTTTTCCATGTAACCATAGAATACATAGAATTTCTTCAGTAGAATACAGGAGAATATGTCTCTGTTTTTACCCCAGGCAGAGTCTGCTTCACTGAAAGAATACAAGTTAACTTGCCATGTTGTGCCATTTGTATGTGCTTCATAAGATACCAGTACAGGCCCTGTGTATTTCAATGAGGTGCCACAATAAAGTATTATAACTTTGCAGGGGTATCTTGGTTATACAAGGCTCTTAGTAAACTAACAAAACTGAACTGGAGAAGTGAGCAGCATCTTTTAATTATAAGTACCTTTCAGTACTTTTAACTGTCAAATTTTTCAATTATTCCTTGGGCATTGAGTAGACAAGACAAAAGCATATTATTCTTACTCTGCAACTCCTGAATATTTTCATCCCAGTATTTTAGCCCTTTGGCAGTCAGTTTAAAGAAAAGTAAGGGAAGAGGTTTAAAAATTAAGTGGAAAATAAAATATTGATCTACCTTGGGAAGAAGGAAAAAAAAAAAAAAAAGGAAATAAAACTCCACTCCTTCAAATTTCGTCATCGAGCCAAGCTGGGAAGTTATGAAGCATTTATAGAGACAATCGGAGTTAATTTAATTTCAGATACTCAGAAGCATATACAAATGATCCTGCTAAAAATACAGTTCCCTTTTTGCCTGTAATAATACTTTCCCAGTCCTGTACCTATCTAAAATGAAGAAATTCACTCAGTGGAAGGAAATGAACCCACAGCTGTGATTTCAGCATTCTCATCTGCTGTCATGTTAACTTCAGAGTTGAGGTCAGAAAGTATTCTTCAGTTTGTTAAGGGGAAAAGTAACAAAAAAAACCCCAAAGGAATCAGGCACTTTCTGCAGAAGGTTGTTAAGAGAAGCAGAGCCATCAGTCAGAGTATTTGAAATGAAGATTGCAATGGAATTACTAGTCCCCACAAATGTTTCAGTTCATAATCAAATTAGCAGCTCAAGGTTTAGAGAGTGAATTAGAATAGATTGTCTGTGCAGTCTTCATAATTTTTCATTCCTTCCTTTTATTTAGGAGATAAAAATTAAATGTGATTTGAAATGGTATGTAATACAGTACTGCTTAGAAATATTTCATGATTCTTAACAAGAATAATTAGATCCTCTGGTATTATTTGAAACCACACTACTATAACCTCTATTAAACTTTGGGGGGGGGGGAAGAAAAAAATAAAGAAGAAGAGAAAGTTGAATTTGTCTGTTTATTGGAAATCAGAATGAAATTCTCTTTAAACAGATAAATTCTATTTTTATTGCTTTAGTTATCTGGGGAAATCTCATTCCATGCTTCCTCTACCTTTCACTAAAATAAGATTTGCTAAAGAAATTTGCCAAAGGTTCCAATGGCATTTGTTTGGTGACAAAAATGCAATGTGAAAATGAGATCTCAGGGAACTGAAGGAAATTGACAAGACCTGAAGTAACACAGGTTGGAAATGTACCATTAGTTAGAAATCTGAATCACTTCTAATACCACAGCACAACTGAATAATTAAAACTACTCCAAAACTCTCTTGAGTGCTTGTTCTTCAGATGCTGGCGTTCACTGAGACAGAGGAGGGAAGGAGGGAGGAGCTGCTGGCAGCAGAGCTCCCTGGCTGCCAGCTGTTACTCTGAAATCAGTGGCTGGCCATTGGGCACAGGAGCAGCAGATCTGGAGACTGCCTGGTCTTTTATGAAATATTAAAGGGAAGAAAGTAGAAAGGGACACAGGAAACTATACTTATATATAAATATATTATTTAAAATCAACTCTAAGCAGACATTTTCTCTGAGGTAATTAGGCCTGAAACAAACAGTAGTCCATAGCTACTGTTAAAATTCTGATTTCTTCAAAGACAGATCTGTATGGAGAGGTCTTTTTCTTCTAATTTGTATGACAACATCATACTCTTTGATAACTTTACTGAAGCTCTCATATCTGCTTCTTTTTCTTAAAAAAACATTCCTTTATTGAATGATAAGAAGCATCACACTGAGAAAGAGATGTTGCTATTAAGACTTTTGGAAAGAAAAGTAGCAGGCCTTGAAAGTGATCCTTTTAATTCATGCTGCTAAATTGAGGATTAGCCTTCATTCTTTTTCTGTTTCTAATTCTTTCTTTCAGCTGCTATATATTCTAAAGAACATAAAACCAAAGTTAGAACTTTTTAATAAAAAGAAACACTCTTTTACTAAGTTCTTCTGTCTTTAGTTGAAGAGTGACTGCCAATATCTCTCTCCATAAGAGAACAGGGCAGATGGGCAGAAAGGTGAGCAATGAATATGTTTTTGTTGTAAAAATAGGGAAGTCTTAAAATATAAATGCTTAAAAGCAACATGAGGATTCGTTCATGAATTCAGGATACACTATTTTTTTTGCCCCTAGAAAGGAGCAAAGCAAAGAACACTGATGTTTGTTAGTCTTACCCTTCTCCCCCAGAAGCAGCCTGCGGATTTTTTTTCTTGTTACACAAGCATGTCAGTGTCCTACTTTAGCTTTGTCAGATATACTTGCTTGCTATTACAAATGCATTCTAAAAGAGATTCTGAGTCTGCATCACCGGTTATCTTTTCCTCTTTGTATATTTCCTCTCATAGACTCAGGGAATGCATAGTTTACAATTTTTACCTTTTATTTTTGAGCTCTTCTTCTGATATTTACAGAAGAAGGTGGCTAATTATGTTTGTGGTTATTAGTTCTCTTTTTCTCTTTCTCAAAATTGATTAGTAACAATACAGTGAAGAAGCCCTTTAATCTGATAGATAAAATCATAATAAGATCCAGTGATTGAAAGATAGATCATGCGTGAATGATAATCATAACCTTTCATTCCTTTCTTTTATTTAGGAGATGATAATTAATTGAGCTGATATGTCATATCCAGCATAACAAGTTAGAAGTGTTTAAATTAGAAGTAAATATTTCAGTTGACAATAATAGCTCCTTAACATAGTGAAGAATCAAATATTATTAGAACTTAATATGTGAGGGTTATTTCTTAGTGATTTGAGATAAATTATCAGAGACATGATACATTTCTAAGAGATAGCCTATAGTTTGGCCACCAGTTGTTGACTTCTGTCCTTTCCACATATTAAATGTTAAGTAGCAAAGACTAATGTCCTTTTTTCAAGAATTACCACTTAAAATACTAGTGCTTTCATAATCATAATACTATCAAATATGCCCCTTTCAATTAACCAAGCTGTGGATTAACAGTGTTAAGAGATTCAGAAACATATTGTTTGCATGGTAGAGTCAAATTGGATCTGACAAGGTTTAATAGCTCAGCTGTATTTCATGGCAGAATAGCTATGATTTTCTTAGGGTATGAAGAACAATGAATCAGTGAATCCTATTATTCCTGTGCTGATTTCCTGCTTGACCAGCTTTGGTATCTCTATGTCATGTTCCTAAGTCTTCTGCAAAATCGAGGTAGAGAAATACCTGAACAAGGTCTACTGACAACGTGGATCCAAGTTCTACCTGGGATACAACACAGCTGCAAGTTCTTGACTCAGACTTCCAGAAAAATAGCAAAACTGTAGCAAAGAACTATGAGAAAGTACATGATAGATCCATACAAGGTAAAGAAGTGTGTTGGTTTTGGCCAGGATAGAGTTAATTTTCTTCAAGTGGCTAGTATGGGCCTGTGTTTTGGATTTGTGCTGAAAACTGTTGATAAGAGATGTTTTGGTTATTTCTGAGCATTATTTGCATAGAGCCAAGGCCTTTTCTGATTTCTGTACTGCCACACTGGGGGTTGGGTGTGCTCCCATGGGGAGGTGGGAGGAGATACCCAGGACAGGTGACCCAAACTGACCCAAGGGATATTCCAGATCATAGGACATCATGCTCACTATATGAAGTGTAGAGAAGAAGTGGGAAGGGGGAGAGATTTGGATGTGTGGCATTGGTCTTCCCAAATAACCATTAAGTGTGATGCAGTCCTGCTTTCCTGGGGAAGACTGAACCACTGCCCATTAAGCAGTGAGTTAATTCTTTGTTTTGCTTACTTACATGTCTAGATTTTCCTTGATTTATTAAACTGTCTTTATCTCGACCCATGAGTTTTCCCACTTCTCATTCTGTCCCTGCTCACTCTGGTGGGGGAGTGACATGGTTTCTGGCTGGAGTTGAACCATGACAGGAAGGTAGGACCAAGACCAGGTAAAAACAAGAAGAGGATTGTGAGCAACTCAAGCGTTTAGCAGGAAATATGCAATCAGAAAAAGTTATCAAAGTGTTAAAGGGAAAATAGGGATTAGGCAGAGAGCAGCTCAGCGATGTCAAAGTTCAATTTAATCCAAGGAGCAAAGAAGGCTCACTTTTGTCCACCTGATCCATGAAAACTTGGTGAATAGCAAATTACATTTACTATAGGAGTGGTGAACATTTAGTGTTTAGCAGATTGTTCCTGTAGCTACATGATGTGTTGTAGAATCCAGCAGCTGTTTGGTATTTTTAAATTATGTATCTCTTGCACATGGTTTTGTATATGCTCAAAAGGAGCCTGAAGTGGGATGGTTGCAATATGTTTTTTTCAGAGCAGTCTGGTGTCTTTTGCACATAAAATTTGGTACTGCAAGCTCAAAGATAACTAACCACCTCCATAGGAAGATGTAGAAACAATACAGCTGGACCAAGCCAGCACAACAGTCAGGTAAAAATGGAATATTCAGTGTAGGAACATATAGGTACCTCATTTAAAGTGAGTTCACAGTCAGAAAAGTCAATCAATGCTGAGCCTGAATAAGTAAATCCTGTTATACCATATGAAGTTAGTTTGAAAAAGTGCTCCCTCCCCATCATGCCTGTGTTCACCATATTAATTGGCCTCTGAGGCATCTCAGACTCCAACAAACCTGGTTTGTCAAATAAATACCCAGCACAGTATGTACAGGAGAAGAGTAATAAAGCAGCTCTAGAATAAAGGTTGGTAGAGAAGGGAATGTGAGCATCATTCTTCAGAATAACACATGGACACCAAGTCTCAGGTAGAAAGCTTGTGGCAAACATGAAAATAGGCAGGAGATATACACAAAGGTGCAATTTTGTCATTGATAAGCTTTGTTGTCTCTTTGTGACAGGTTAGTTATACTTCTAATGGAAATAATCATTGACTGACTCTAGTTAAGTATTGAATATTTGCATTTTTCAAAGCTGAGCATGGTATTATGACCAAAGAGATTCCTACTGAAATTCATCAAAAATCAAGACTAGTTCTACTTTCAAAACTTGCCCTTATGGGTCTTAAAAATAAGGCAATATGTTCTAAGGACAAAGCCTCACTCTTTCTTCTGACTTCAGTCAGAGATTTGACATTATTTCAGGGAGAGTTCTTTGATAAAGATTCATTTTTTAATCTCCAATAGAAGAATAAATGCAGACAGATCAGTAAATAGATTTTTTAGGCTGTATTTAAATTACATATTTATTTTGTTCCTCAGAGATTGAAATGGCTTCCTTGAAGATGTTCCAGTATGTTATGCAAATTTATTTTTAATGTATTTTATGTAATAGCAGAACAATAGGAGTGAGAGATGGAAAAGACCTATTGGGCCATTGTATCTATTTTTCTGCCCAGACAGGATTGTTTCTATAAATGTTACTGGCCATGGGCAAAGTAAATCAAAGTATATTAGAACAATTCCTTTTCTGAGTGTACCAGCTTCTGGCCATGATCCCTGTTTAAGGTCAGAAAATAGTTACCATTCGATCAAGAGAATAATTTGCCACCCTTCCTATTTTTTTCTTCCTTTTTTATAGCCTGTTATTTCTCTGAATCTATATTTGGATCACATTGATCAAGAAAGAATAAGTTTAGAGCTGACTGTAAGGACTCACAGCAAAGAGTTTAATGTGTAAAAGAAGTAGGGGTATAGTGAAGAACAAAGTGTATTTGTTTCCCAATTGCTGTATACAATTGAGTTTTAATTGATTTCAAGCTTAGTTCTTTAGTTAAATAAAGTGCCATTTAGCCTGCTGCACCCTTGCCAGCACTTACTGCATATTACTATTCTCAAACCTCTTCAGTGCAAGTAAGCTGCAAGTAAAGGTGTGCTGAGTAAGGTTTTTGGGCTTTGCCATCAGCAGTATTACATTTTAAAGCAGAAGTGGAAGGAAAAGAATATTATAACAACTCAGTATACTCAAATGCATCATTTTTTCTTAGTAGAAGGTTATCCAGCTGTACTAAGACCAGGTGTTCTGGGCACCACAGCAACCTGCCCAAGTCTGTTAACAATAGGCTGTTTAGCACCCTTGAATTATCTCTAAATGATCTCTGGATCAGGGACATTCCCTATCTGCAAGTCTGTTTATGAACTCTGAATCTCAGTGGCTGTATCCAGACTACTGAATTAAGCCCAGAATTGTCACCAGACCAACAGCCACAGAACAGACTATTCCTATGCCAGTAAATTCTTAGTCTTGGGTGGCTGCATCCACATTGCTTACTGCAGTAGTCGTCCCAATGTTCTGCCTCCTCCTATTAAAAGTCTTCAAACCTATCTTATTTTCATTAAAATTAGTGCCAGAATTCTTATCCTCTTCCTGAAGCACTTTTTTCATATCAACATTGCAGCAATCTCCTTCCATAGTTAGACAGTACAACAGTTAATTAATTGTAATGTGCAATACTCTATTTACTTATTACCCATTCAGCTACTTTCACTCATCCACCAAATACATAAAAAAGCCCTGCATAAATATCTACAACATTAAAATAGATTTAAAAGGCCATATTAATTGCTGTAAAAAAAAGTAGTACAAAAGCCTACTAAAAAATGCATGCAGCAGAATCATTGAGAGCACCAGGTGTCAGCACAAGGGCTTTATGGGTCAAATTATGCATTTCTTTAAAGTAAATGAGGAATTTTATTGCATAATTAAGTGTTGTGTTGTTTGAGTAGTATTTAAAACTGGAAGTTCACTTGAAAAAAGGACTTGAAGATTTTATTACAAGGTGCATATTTACTCTGGGTGATGTGACTGGTTATTCAAGGGCTACAACAGTTCCTATCCACTTTGCACAATAATCTATATCTTCTCATGAGTAGTACAAAAAATTAGCTTTATTCATATGACTATTTCTAAAATTTATCAACCTGATGAAATATGCTGGTGTCTTTCTATATACCCTTAAAACCTGTCCATGGTACATTGTTCTTGCTTTCACAACTTTTCACATCTAAGTTTTACTTTACTTTGGTGTATCATATAAAAGCAATACTGCTTCTCACTGATTTGCAAGTTATTTCTCTAGAGTGGTTTTCACATTTTGTAAAATTGTAATAGAGTTCAAAGAGTTCTGCTTCAAGTGCTGATATCTGTAACCTTTTAGGTTTCAGTTTGTTTCCTGTTTACCAATATTCTTTTTACAATAAATGAAGTAAAATTAAGGTAACCAGGGAGCTGCACTGTATATAATTTTCAGGTTGTGATCCCCAGAGGTAGAACTGTATTCTGATATCTATAGTTTAAAATACTGGTTACAAGCAATGTCTTTATTATTATCCACTGCAATTTAGGATCCTCTTCCATTTATTCTTGTAAGAATTGGAAGCAATTATTTGGCTGTTGACAACAGAAAAGAACAATATTTGTATCAATAGCCATTTTGGATGTTACTATTGTCATAAAATTGTGCATACCCGGCTTTGTTCCAAAGTAAGTACTGATTTTTACTTATGTTTAAAGCATCCACACCAATCAATGACACTTTTTTCTCTAACTGCATGGAATTTAAGAGCAGAAACCCTATCACAAAAGGCAGTAAACTGAGTTGTAAAGACCATCTTATTTCAGAGATACAGCTGATTCCTGGCCACTGCAGTGAATGTCTGAGGATAGGTTATATGTTTTACTAAGACATCTTTAACAAATATTTAATCTACAAGAGTTGTAATAATATGAAATAGGCATCCTTCATATGTTAAAATATTATTATCGCTTACTTACTACCTGATTACAAATCACAGAATATCCTGAGTTGGAAGGCATGTACAAGGATCAGCAAAATCCCCCTCCTGGTTCTGAACTAAACAACCCCAAGAATCACACCATGTACCTGAGAGCCTTGTCCAAATAATTCCTGAACTCTGTCAGGCTTGGTGCTGTGACCAGTTCCCTGAGGAGCCTATTCCAGTGCCCAAACACCCTCTGGGTGAAAAACCTTTTCCAAATATCTAACCTAAACCTCCCCTGACACAGCTTCATGCTGTTCCATCAGACCCTGTCACTTCTCACCACAGGGAATGGATCGGTACCTGCCCCTCTTCTTCCCCTTGTAGGGAGGTTATAGAGACTCATGTCTTTGTTAAAACTTTACAGCTGATGATTGCCCAGCTCTCTGATTTGTCCTGGTCTCACTGCAGAGCCTCCTGCCTCTCAGCAGCTCCTCCCACTTCAGTATCATCAATGTTAAAAATCATGCAAAAAAGTTGCAAAAAACAAAAATTCTACTAGCACACCAAAATGGAATCCCATAAACTCCCCTTCCTCACTCCTCCCCCTTTTCTTGTTAGAGAATGGATGTCCCACACCAAAATTTTTGCTTCCTGTACATACTTTGCATTCTTATAGCCCTCCTCCTCATAAATTAGTCATATAATACATAGCAGTTCCATTTGCAGCTTGAGTTAGTAATAATCCTAACAAGTATGGAGTTTACACATCATTCCCAATAGTGTTTTAGACCTCTTAGAATAACAACTGTTATCATCACTTGGAGGGACAAAAATCGGTTAATACCTAGTTTTAATGAATGCTTTCAACATATATATATGTATTATGCATTAAAGTTAAAACATTGCTATATGACTCAAGCAGAATGATTTTGTTCACTCAACTGACATGCCCAAATGTTTTTACAATCCTTAGAAAATGGCAAGTACTACATGAAAGCAGCTGAGAAAATGTAAAACATTTAGGAGCAATAGAAAGCAGCAAGGGAAGCATAGATAGGACCAAATGTTAAGCGCAAGAAGTTTCTATTTCTGTCTAGATATTAGGATTTCTTATAAATTCATGACTCAAATCATAATCTCCTCTTCAAAAACTGTTTTCTCTTTAAGAGAAAATGGATAGAATCATAATACATCAATTTAATCTCAGTTTCCATCAGAAAAAATTGGAGATCTTGACCTGATTTTTTTCCCAGAGTCCTTCAAACATCATACACCATTAAAAAAAAAAAAAAATTAAGTTGCAAAAGAGTTTAGACTATGGTATCATAGGTGTTTCCCAGTAAAGCTGGGACATGGAATAAGAGGTCAAAGCAGGGGAAGGAGAAACAGGCAAAATACATTCTACTTCTGTAATTTAGGTACTGCTGTGGGAAGGGGCATTTTCTCTGTAGAGCTTAAAAAATGCAAAGGCAATCAAAGGCAAGGATGGAAACCCAAATATGAGAAATATGAATTGTCTTGTAACTTGGGTACTCTTTACTATGTGCCCAAATGAAGGACTGGAAATGCCTTGTGCTTTAAAAGACTTCTAAAATAAAACACTTCATCAAGAAGGGAATATTTTCTGTGAGAAATCAGCAACTCCAGTTCAGCTGATTGCTAATCTCTTTTAGAATTAGGTGTTTACATCTGCTTCACAAAGTTTCTGCACTGCACTGTCACTGACCTTGGACATTTCCTTGTCCAGCTTGACAAGCTTCTGCTGTTGCATAGGCACATCTGAAGGTGAATCATTGCTGTTCCTCTATCATCCCTTCAAGGAAAGTACTCAAACTTGAGAATTAGAGGTAGCTTGGGTAGGATTATATGAGAGGTGGGAATGGGAACTTCATAATGACTAAGGAAAAGCATTTGGCTGTAGTCACTCAAGCATTTAAGTACTGGTGAGATGGGCTAGAATAACCCATTTGCAGAGACATTATTCACAATTTATTGCCATTCTGACTCAGCAATGTCCTCACCACAAAATGACAGCAATACATTCCTTAGAGGTATGTAGAGTGAAAGAAAACTGGTGAATAAATCTCAAGCCAGCAGTGGTCAAATCTGCCACAATTAGGGAAAACTGAATCCATGCATTGATACAAAAGGATGCTAGAGAATATAGAATTAGAATATTGGATTTTAAAAAAGTCTGAAACAAAATAGTTCAACAAAGAAATATTCCTAATGTTGTCCTGTGTAGCTACCATACAGCATACTTTACAAAATTTCCTTTTGTTTTCTTTGCATTAAGACAGGATGCATCTGGATTTTATACACTGAAAAGAAAGTTAAAATTTACCTGCAGTGTTGGCTTCTTCAAAGAACAGTTTTAGACTAAGAACTTTGAAAACAAAGTCTGGCGAAAATTTCTTTTGTGCACCATCAGAACAGATGCCAAGTAGAACATATTGACTAGATTTGGAGTTTTTTGTTTGCTTGAGAAACACACTTGTATGGTACATAATTACCTATACAATACAGTATATGATAATTAGGTTGGTCAAAAGAAAGCTTGAGTATATGCAAGTATTGAGGAATGAATTAACACATAATGCATAAAAATACATAATACATAAACTAGATATTAGATTTAGCTCATTTAAGTATCCAAAGTAGAAGCATGACTATATTTAAATGTGCATATTTTTCTTCCTGTTTTATTCTCACACTAACTGTCCTTGCTCTAATATTTGAATACCTTTGAATAGTGCATTCAATAGTATGACTAGCATTTATAGTGCCTTCCTCTTCTCATTCTTTTTCCCGAGGGTAGAATTGTGTATGGTGGGGTTTTATTTCTCACAGTTATGTTTTTTTAGTTATTAGTAAATGCATAATCATTTCTTAGCATCTTGCCTACAAAGATGCTGTCATGCTTTTCCTCTCAAAGAAGATAATTCTGCTCAGGCTTACAGAAAATCGCTTTTCAAATTGTGCGTAAGGAATGGCTAAACAAGAATGAAACTCACAGCCCCCATTCACATCACATTAGACTAGTAAAGGGACATCACACTGGACAGCACCTCACTTAATGTGGTACAGGTAAGAATAGAGAAAGATATACCAAGGTATTGTTAATATACTTAATACACTTAATAACAACCTAAAATTATGATAATCTGCTGTTTACCACACAACATCCATGATTTTTCCTGTTTATCAGAGAGAATAATATGGCCATGGCAACACTATTAAAGTTTAGGTAGATGTGTGTGTGTGTGTATGCATATTTCTGTGCTTGATATACAATAGATAGCTAAGAAACCCAAAATTCAATCTTCTGTGCTTATAAGAGTCAGAGAATGAATTGAAAAAAGGTACTACTTTAATCAGAAATATAGCAAAAATGTTTTTCTAAAAACGATGTGGAATTTTAAGCTACAAATGACTGATTGTGGCATGTCATTCACAAGCTCATTAGGTATATGACCCATCAAAATTAGTCCCTCATCAAGACAGGAGGCAAGATGACAAAGCAAATATTTATTTGTAAGAAGAATGGAGGGAAAAAACCTAGGGCACAATGTTGTAACAGAGAAAAGATGTGAGAAATTGGAAGCTGTACATCAACAATTCCTATCTGATGTATGTATTAAAACTTGCATATAAAGGTGTACCCAGGTGGGAATTCATTGATTTTATATCTCACAGAGAAACCACTATAAAGTCCTTCAGATATCACGATGCACTAGGCTAATAAAATCTTCCATCTATGAAAATATCAGTCAAGAGATACAGAAACATGTTCTTCAAGCATCACAGCTTAGCAAACAAACATTTAATATTTGGCAGCTAAAGATGGAGTGCAAAGGGGAGCTCCAGCCCTGCTCTCTACCTTGAGGATGACATTGCATCACAGAGATACAGTCACATGAACAATGAATTGCTATCATCTGTTCTTCTGTAAAATATCTAAACTGACAAAGAAAATTATACACCATTTCAGTATATCCTCTCACAAAGATGTCCATGGATGCATAAATACTGTAACTGTTTACATTTTTTTCTGAGAGAATTGTTAGTAGTGCCTTAGAACCTTGAAATAAACTGGGGATCCTGTACATAGTCATATCTATATTTGTGATTTCAATGCAATATCAAAGGGCAATCCCCTTCTCAAGTATATTGGAAAATCAGCAGGAAAGGAAACATTTAATGGCCAAACACATGGGCAATTAGAATCTATTTCCAGGAAGTTGCATCTACTCTATGCTTTCCTCAAAGCTTAGAAATATTATTAATAGCTTGGCTATTCAGTGCTGCCATTATGCAATATTGCAAATGACAATTGAGCACTATTGATTTACCATCAATTCCTTTCTTTTCAGCTCAGCTGAGGCACAAAAACTGCTGACAGGTTGTGGATTTACCAGAGTCTTTGTTGATGGCCGAGTTCCTTAATCCACTTTGCTGTGTGGCCTGAAATTCTCAAAGATAAATTGACTTTGACACAAGCTTTCAGCTTGCTATCAGTCTGCTTTCTCCTCATGGAATATGCTTCATATGATCACTACTGGTGATCAGGTTCTCTATAACACAAAAGGCACTGCTAATTTTAGTACTGCAGCTGCTGGAAATCAGTTTTGTGAACTTCACTTTTTTCCCCAACATTTATACCTTACCACAGTTAGGTGAAATCTTCTGAGAAGAGTGGAGGCTGAAAGATGAGTACACAGGGCATCTGGGGAAGAAGGGAGGCACAGCACAGGAGGCTGAAGTAGGGCAAAAGGAGAGGGAGAAGATGAATAACAGCAGAGGTTATTGCTGCTGGAAATCATAGGGAAGGACACTTTCTTGCTCCTAGCACAACTAGCACATCTGGATCCAGTGGTAATCAAAACCAAATAGAAAACATTAACTTAACACTAATGAGATATTTTATAATCAGAAATGTCTGAAAAAGTCCATAATCAGGGTTCTACAGCTCTATTTTCCATTTAAATGTGGTCAATCTGAACTTTTTTTTCAGATTTACACTCATTTTTAAAGGGACTGAGTGACATTTTGCTTTCACAAAGTCACAGACAATAACTACACCAGATTTCAATATACAAACAACATCATTCATGATCCACATTTGCTTTTTCTCCTTCAGAGGAAACTTTTATTATCTACTGTAGAAATTACATTTTATCTCCTACATGAACTAAAAGACAACACATATCTATCAAATTAGTTTCCCTTCTGAAATGGATAAAGACAGTTAATGAGTGGCATTACCCATTTCTAAAATGTGAATTATTTATAGATGTTATGTTTAAATATGAGCAAGATATGTCTCATTGTTTGAAACACAGAATCTGTTTTACCTGTTTATCACCTGTCCATTTTGTAAGTAAACCCTGAGAACAGAATTTTGTGTAACTGCAGTTTTATAGGCAATTTAAAATCTTGCAATTGAATAAAGGAAGTTTTCTAATTCACTTTTATTCTCAGCATTATTCTGCGAATTTACAAACCAATGTGATAAAATAAACTTTACAGTAACTAAAATGTAGCAACCCCAAGATCAATCCGTAGAGTAATGTAAGGCACCATGAATAAATTTGATTCTAGCCCTCCCTAGGTTTACTCACATAATTCTCTTTATACCTTGAAAGTAATACTGCTGACTTCAAGGTGAAAACCCAGCTCTTGTTATGGCACTGGCAAAGCTCCCATTGATTATAGCACAGACAGAATTTACCTACTATGTGAAAACTAAATACATGAGTAAGCCTTTGTTGGATAAGCACCTTAAACTCACTGCTGCCATCAAGTACTGACACAAGAGCAGGACACACTGTGTCCCTTACAGCTGGGTGGCAGCATGTTCCCACAGACTGGTTACCTATTCAGACAAGAAACTCAAGAAACTTTGATTCATTCTCTGGGATGAACACTCAAATTTTCCACTCCATTGTGCTCCAATATTTGTCCACAGAGTTCGCAACTAAGCTCTGCCTTGTAATTACACAAAATGTATATGTCATGTGTGCTGCTGGCTATTAATTTAGTGTCAATTAACAAACATCTATTCACTGATTCTGGCATTGAGGCACAAAGGAGAACAGGTAAAGGAGTGCTTAGAGAAACACATCTTCTCCTTTCTTTCCATTTTCAGCTTCTTTTGTTTTCTCTGTGCATTCAACTCAGACCCATTCAACTCTGTTGATGAGGCAACATGTGGAGCTGGAGGTTGGGCTCAGTGCATAATGACTGACATAATTCCATTATCACCAGCATGTGACTCCCCCAATGGCCCTCACATGGTCATGACCACCCTATTTTTAAACAGGTTCATGCAAGGCACCTGTGCTCCTCCAGCTGGCTGGAGTATTTGGCAGGCAGGGATTGCTCCCATGCCCTTGGGAGCAGCTGGAGCTGGCCCAGGCAGGGTGTGCCTGCCCAGTGCAGGACAAGCAGCTGTCCCATTACCAAAGCCCCACTTATGCCTGGTGAAGGACACAAGTGGGGCCACATGCTTAGGGGAACAAGGTTGCAGTGAAAGGTCCCTCTTCTTGTCTCCCACTCCCTGTGTGCTGACCAGTTAGCTCAGGAAAAAGCAAAACCAGCAGCTTGTGAAATTCTGAGAGCCTGGTTTGACCTACACTGTGTCAGGCTTCTCTGTACAGTATGAGGCTTGCATGCAGCAGTGAATGATAGCCATTTATTTTTTAACAGAAACTTAATTTAAATAATAAATAGGAACTTTTTATCAGTATTTTTGGCCATTCCTAGGTTTCTTGAAGTGTATTTGCTAGGTGTTACAAGTTATTAAATTTTTTACAGTCACTTTGCAATCAAAAGCAGATGGCTTACTGAACAGTGACTTCCCCAAAAACATATATTCACATCTCCTGCTGATAATCTAGGAGGAAAGATATCAGCTAAATGTTTGATCTGAAGTTATTTTTGTCCCATTTTAATCCCCTCACTGACTGCCACTCAAGTTTATCTCAATGCAGGGGAGGAGAAAGAGAAATAGAGAAACTTTTTTCTGCCTCTTTAGTAACCTGAAAGAAAAATCTTTGGAGCGTTACAGAGGGCTGGAGAAGAAAAGGGAAAAAAATTGAACCATGATTGTTTTTGAAGAAGAATCCCAGTGAAGATGCAGTGTCTTTGGAAACAGAGTTCATAGCTCAGAGAGTTGAAAGGAGTTTTGTTATCAGTAGAGTGCTGAGAGACCAGTGCACATAAGCATTCAATTAAAAAGAATAGAGATGAATGGCTGGAGGATTTGTGTCTCTATATGTCTCTGTTTTGCTTTTCAACTGAAGGTGAGATTGCATTTCACAGAAAAGTAAGTCAGTGCATCTATTGATCCCCTACACGATTCACAGGGGCAGCTTGGTGGCAACCTATGTAAGAAGGTGATTATGGAATATTTTACCTCCTTTTTCTCTACTATTATTACATATCAAATATGCCATAATCTGACAGCTACTGTGTAAAAATAAAATCAAAATTTTCACTAGTATTTCACTTGATTTTTTTTTTTTTTTTTCCTAGAGTGAGATTCTAGTCTTATAAAATCATAAAACATTTGGGCATGCAAAGCAAACTTTTTTACTGAAGTTCTTTTTTCCAGTTGTTTTCTTGGGTTTTATTCTCTTGTATTAGTATTAGTACTTTAGTATTAGTTTTAGTATTTGTGTTACTATTAGCAACGTTCTTATTTCAAACCTTGGGTTTTACCTTTTTCTTCCAATTTTCTTCCCCATCCCACTGGATGTGGTGGAGGTTGAGGAAGTGGCTGCCTGGTACTTAGCTGTCAGTTGTGGTTAAGCCATGGCATTTTGCTTGGTTTTAGAAAAAATTAGAATAAAGACAGAAGCGAGATGATCACCCCCATTCTTATGCACATGTATAAATATACTGTAGTCTTTTTAGGGCTCTGCCACATATTCCTGCAAATACCAGGAAAAAACTGCCAAGTGAAATTTCCCTGATATATTTTCTTGGTTTTTGGAATTCTTTTGTTTTGTTTTGATTTGTTTTGTTTTGTTTTGTTTTGTTTTGTTTTTCTTGATACAGTTTTCTGACATTAGCTTCTCCCTTAAAACTCTATGAATCACTTTCTTCCTACTCTTTCAATCCATTTTAAGCAGTGCATGACACAGGTAGTAGCTCTGAACCCAACAGGAGATTTTTGAGACAGTCTCAGTTCACTGAGTGCTGAATGAAAAAATGTCCCTCCCATCACCACTTTTTTTTCATTTGTTTGTTTGAAACAAACGTATCATATGAGTGTTCTGCCTGGAGAAGCCTAATGTACCTTGAAATAAGTTTTATTATGACGAAGTAATGAATTGAAGTTAGAATGCTTTTGCAGGCCAGTGAAGTTTATAGAGGTTAGTACATCATGAAGAAGAAAATGTAAAAGAAAGGCATAAATCTCAGGGGAATATAGATACTGCTTCTGCTGAAACAGCAAGGATTTTTATAGTAAAAAGCCCCCCAAAATTAAAGTAAGTCCTATGTCTCTGCTTCTAGCAGCTAGCAAGTTTCTATGGCAATATTTACTGTTAAGGATATAGCTAATCTGCTTTTGTCTCCCTAGCAGAGATTTCAAACTTGCTATTGAATCATAAACTAATTTCCCACTGCTTAAACATTTAAACACTTTACCCTCCTTTCTAAGACGGGGGGCATCGTTCTTCCTGTGACTAAATAGGAGACAGAAGAAAGGGAATTGTGATGCATACTAGCATTCTAAAAATCAAATAATCCTCCCTGAGGCAATGCACCTAAATTCCTGGTCTCTGAGGCATAGAAAAATACTAAGAGGAGCTGTTCCCAAACTCACCATTAAATCACCTTGATTCTGACATAATGGGTTTAATATTTTCTTTCCCTGCAATAATCTGTGGAGGGGTTCAAATAAATGATGTTGGGATCATCCTGTAAAGCTGTGGTCATGGACATAAATGCATGGCAGAATCCTAAATATCGATGGTCATGTCTGATCCAGCCATGTTTTTACAGATATGCTTTTATAGCTTAGAAAACATAATGTAATTCCAAAACTATCAGCCAGGGGACTTTTTACAGCTAACTGCTTACAAATCAAAACAATTTTATCTTTTATGTAGCCCAAAAGTAAAAAACAAGTGGATATGCACAACAAAGAATGAAATATTAGAGACAAAACAAGAAATCATTAAAACATCAAGGGACATCAAATGATCAAGAATTATACTTTCCTACATACAGAGAAAATACATTAAGCAGAACAGATTTGCACTTGCACTTCTCGTTTTAATAGTCTTTAAGAGAATTATGGCCCATGAAACCCTTCTGGATGTGTTTGCTTTCTAATTTCAGAAAACACGCCTATGTTAGGTAAGTTCCTAGTGTATTCATCCATGTGGCACATAATTCATCTTTCCTCTGCTCCTCCTTTCCTGGTTTTTAATTTATTTTTTTTTTTAATACTTGATTTAATCCAGGTCATCTCCACTCATTCCACATATGGATGCTGTGGATTTATGTTTACCAATCCAAAGTTTCTCTGTTACTACTACTTTTCACATCTACATGTGTGACTGGCAAACTATAACCCTTTGTATAAATTCTGAGTAACACCACCTTACAGTTTGTCCTATTTGAAAATTTGAATTGGTCACCTAAAAGGAGCATCCTCTTGCCTCTTGAGAAATCAACAGTGGACACAAATTCTAAAGTAAATGATACTGAAGACTGAAATGTCTGTGTGCTTACTAATATGGATGGCACCAGGATGTTAGTTTCATTCTGCTTTGTTTTCTTTGATTAGCTTGGAGACCAGCATCCATTTTTGATCACTTTTTATGCAGATAATTGCACTGAATTAAGAGCCCAACAACTGCTTTTGCTGCCACAGAGCCCCTGGTTACCAGCAGGTAAAATCCCAAGTGAGGTTCCCTGCCAGGATCCATAGAGCCCAGCAAGGTGCTGAGCTGTGCCACCTGCACAAGGACACTGTCACACTGACACACAGCTGCTGCTGCAGGGACCCCTGGTGCCATCACAGCAAGGTTCAGTGCATCCCATTTCTGACACTGCTTGTGCTTGGGTGGGATGGGATAAATTAGCCCAGAGGGGAGCTGGGTACTGAGGTATTAATGAAGAGTCAACGAGATTCAAGAGTTTATTCAGCTTCATGATGTCATGTATTCACTTCCTGCCTCACCCTTCCCTAGCTGGCTGGCTCTGCACTTCCCAGCAGGAAGGTCCCTGCTGGCACAGATGGACAGGCAGAGTCCTGTCAGCTCCTGCTGTGCTGCTGCTTGCTGTCACCTGTCTTGGGCATCATCAGCCAAGGCCCCTGCCTGGCCCCAGCATTTTTCTCCATGTCTAGTATTTGTCTCCATGAAACTGTCTGATCTTAAGGATCTTCTCCCACTTCGAGGAGCTTTCCTTCAGCTATGATCTTCACTGCCTTCTTTTCAGGTTCCCTTCTTATGAAGGTTACTTCATTTGGGAACTCTGATTTTCCACCACATGCTCTTCTTTATAGAAACCCAAGCTCTATTTTTTCCCAAGCGAAATTATACAATGAGAGCAGCCTTGTGTATTTCATATCTCTGTTAACTGGAGGATTTGGGACATGCCAGTTTTCTTTAGACCAGGTGTTCTCAGAATTTGCAAGGAGTCCACAACAGTTGCAACTGGCAAGCAGCAGGCTCTGCTTAAAGGTTCATTGGTTCAGTTTCAGATATTAATCCCTACACACAGTTGTTAATGCTTACAGGTTGAGGTTTTGTTTTGTTTTGTTTTCCTGTGCTAAATAAAAGCTAGAAAATGGTCTCAGGAAAAACTCACATGATTCAAAAGCCATGGTCAAATAGGAATGTTATTTTAGAGGATCTCTGTCCAGTCTTCTTACACTTAATACCAAATTATGTAGCCCAATAGAGCTTTAAGCTGCAGTAATTGACCTCAAATGAAGACCTTGTTTCTCTGGGGCTTTTAAAACCACAAATCTTCCTTAAATGTGTTTTTGCATCATTTCTAACATTGTTATAAGTGGGTCAGAATCTTGTCTCTGAATAGTGTTATGCAGTATAAACATGTGACAACTGAAATATTTCTATTGATTCAAAACCACAAAATTTGGGGGAAAATGGCTGTTGAATTGAAATTCTTGTAAACATATTATAAGAAGATACTTCTCACAACAAGTGTGGCTATGGAGGGCACTTTTCTGTCTTTTCAGTTGTGACCCTACTACTGAAGTCCAAAATATTTGTCAAATACACTGATTCAGTTCTTTTCTATTGTTAGCTGTCTGCTGCTCAGTTAATGCACTAGAAGGACCTGAAGTTTTTTTCTGATTTACTTGAACTAGGTGAACTGAACAAATTGATAGGTGCTGTTAACTGACTAAAGGTTTGGTTTACATCAAAGCAGCTAATAGAGTCTTTTCCTTCTGTCTGAACAGAAAAATGTGAAAGAATGAATCCTGCTCTGCTTGGGTGAAGTGCCAATTAAGTCAGTGGAAAAGTAGACATTTATGGCAGTTTGGCCACAAGCACAGTATTTCAAGGCAGCTGCTGGTCCTTCAGGGCTGCAGTTCAGCAGCCTTGTACTCTGCCTTTAGAAGGCCTTGGTTTAGCAGTCTCCTTTCAGTGAGAGAAGGTTTCTCTGTGCTATATTTCTGAAGGTAACAAGCTTTTCTTTTTTGCAGATGAGGGGAGAATGGAATGTGAAAAGGGGAGACAAACTATGTTGCAGAGGAACAGGGTGATATTCTCTGTGAGAATTCCCGAAATCACATGAAACAGGGTCTAGCCAGCCGTGATATGCAGCACTTCAGCATCTTCTACTGCCGTAGCAGTCTGCTGAAAATGAAATATGCTTTAACTGGAAAGGTGTCAGTATCTAAAATAACTGCTTGTGCCTTGTCTGGCCATCACAGAAGGGCATCTCTTGAATTTTTTATGTGAATTGCCCACACTTTCTCCAGAGTGAGTTAAAGAGTAGTAGCAAAGTGCAGTTGACTGCAGCAGAGGGAGAGCAGAAGCTCTGTCATTACTTTGCAGACTGTGCTTGCAGTGCTCATAAGGAAAGAGTAGGTGAGATTATCAGGGCAGGCCTTTTACTTTCTGCTTTAATTGGATAGACTGACCTGCTAGGAAAACCAAGACCCTTTCATGCAGAACTCAAACAAAACTCATGTAATAAAAAAGTATTTCTAAGACACATATATCTTCCTCAGGAAGGGGAGGTAAAACCTGTTTCCCCTCTTAGAAGAGGAAGTAGCCAAGAATAAAGCTGCTTTCAGTTATTGCAGCAACTACTACAAATTACATTTATTAATTCTCTCCAAAGACTTGATGTGTGTTGGAAAGAAATAGACATAAATCTTGCATATTTATGTCATAGAAATATAAGGGTTCTGATTTTTACACTAATCTTGTGTAAGTACTTCTGGGCTGATTTTATTGGATTAATTTTTTATTTGCTTCAAGTATAAGAGAAATCAGTATCAGGCATAAAAATTTCTACCTGTTCTCACTAAGCTACAAAGAGGATGGCCCTGACTGCAAGTCAAATGGGGAAGCATGAATGAATTAACATCAAAACAGTTTTCTTTCTTCCTTTCTAACTGAAATTGCTTTCAGCCTGCTGAATTCCTAATGCATCCTCTGGTGATCACTTCCTCAGTCTCCCGTTCCCTCTTTGCTCTCTTGTCTGCTCAGCTCTGATGATAATGCACCATGCAGAGGTATAAGCCATATTTTTAGATGCACAGACATTATAATTGATTTTTCCCCTTCAGTTCCTGTGAGAAGTAACTGGATACTTTGTCACTTTTAAGTCTAGAAGCTTGCTTTACCTCTACCCATTTCATCACACCCCAGCGAGGATTATGTGAAAGGGATATATGAGTCCCTCCTGCTGAGCCAACAGGCTAGCTTTTAATTGGCTTTTATGAATCACTTTCAAGATGTTTGAAATTGTAGAAAAAGTCCAAAATAGTTTAAAGGGGATGTTGGTTGCTTTTCCTGTCTTGTTAGGTTTTTTTTAGAAAAAGCTTTTTACAAATGTACTTAGCTGCATCTTAAAGAGTTCTGTTTTCTCAGATAAAGTCTTTAAATCCTTGAACGAATGTTTCTGGTTAATGAACACCAAGGAATTATTGTCTATTAAGACATTAAAACACTAGACAGAGCCAACCCTTAATATTTTGTTAAAGACAATATGAAAATGAGACCTAATTGCTATTACATGGTACCAAAATTGATTTTGTAGTACTTTGAATTAACAGTTAAGTCACAAGTCTGTTGGCAGTGCTCCTGCACTTAGTAGGCGAAAGTTTTCATGCCATAAAATATAACTTCCCTGGGAGTACATGCCACATGTCCTATATTCTAGCCAGAAGATAATCAGACTGTGTTTTTCTTTCTGCAAGATGGTAAAACTGCTAATGGAAACTCTGTGAATAGAATGGCAAAGAGCAGTGCTCCCTTATTGCAGCTAAGCTATTTCATTCCTCCTTTGTTTTTTTCTAACATAATAGAAAATTTTCCTTACCACTTCATTGTGTTACTCTGTAACACAGCATCTATATTGTCATTGCTTTAATGCAACAATACATTATACTTTTTTAAAATCTGTTTGCTTTTTTTGTATTTCACTTGAACAGTTATCCAACGTCAACTAGAAAAATCATATATGATACATGTAAAAAAATAATAATTCTAGGAATTTCTTGATACTTTTTCCAGGGATAGCTATATTCTTTTTACTGATTATTTGAATTTTCCTAATTAGTCATGTAAAAATCCAAGCTCAAGTGACTGTGCATGTTGAAACAAGTCTTCTAGTAAGATTAAAACTCTTGCTTCCAAATGCAAGAGAGATTTCAGAAAGAAATGTAGTTATGCAGCATGATAGCTACAGCTTACAAACTGATTTCTCCTGGTGTGAGTCTTCTGCTATTTATTTTCCATAAGAACATTACATGAAAAGCAACTGAGACTTGAGAACCTTAAATGCTTCCACTTAAGCCACACCACATATAAGTCTAAGCAATGGAATGAAGCCATGGAGTGAAATTGCCTGCATATAATACAGAACATCTTTACAATAGAAATGTCATTTCAGTCTACTTAATAAGCTGAGTTTCTTGTCAAAGGGCTCTTCATGTCTCTGTAGCACCAGGAGGTTTTCCACTTGCTCTCTCGGTCATTCTTACACAGAATAGGACTCCTTTTGTGTGGGAAAAGTACCTACTCATCAAAATTTAAGTGTGTTAATAGGAAAATAGGGGGAAGCATGGAAATTACTCATGTGAGCTTTGGGCTCCAAGAAACTTAGCTTAAGAAGTTACATTCACCTAATATATGTATTATATATGCAATATAATAATAAAGTAGACTATTACTCTCAGGTTTTTTTTCTGTGGTGAACAGTCAGCTTTCTAAACCCTTATTGATATTACTACTACCAGATGTGATAACTTTTTACAAATTAAAAAAATAATGTGGTTATCAACTGGGAAAAGAAAGGAGAGAGCAAGAGGGCATCTATCAGTAAAGGTGTTTTTAAATCTTATTTGAAATAAAAGGAACTACTGAGTTTACTGAAACAATGGCATCTCAGGTTGAGAAAAATGTATTTCCTATTTCCCAAAATATTTTGTATACAACTACACATATTAATAAGATTTAGTTTGAAATAATTTTCTTGACAAGAAACTTTTGTCAAAACTATTGACTTTAAAACCCAAACGTTATAAACATACATAAGATTAGGGAGAGGTAGTGCCAGAAGGCTAACAAAGATAAAAATTTAGCTGATTAAAGAAAATTCTGAACTTGTGAAGTAAGAAACACAATCCAAAAATTTGTATGTTCCTGTATAATCTCAGAAAACTTCTCTGAAAACTGATATACTTGGTCCCCAAATGTGAAGAAAATATCAGGAATAAATGTAAATCCAACTTTATCCCACATATCCATAATTTTTCTTTTTTTTTTTCATTTCTTCCTCTTCTTCAAACAGGAAGAAAATCTCGCCATTACTATTTTTACTGTTTGAACTCAGCTGTACCCAGTCAGTTTGTTTAGGAGACTACAGCATTCAGTGAGCAAAGATTGAGCCAACACTTTCCAGGCTGTTGCCAATTACGTTAAAAATGCAAGTCTTTCTACAGGTTGCTGAATGATGGAACTATTACAATATAACAAAAAAAACTTTGTTTTGGACATTTTTCAGGATATGCAGTTAGTCATGGGTCTTGATGGGTGCAGAATCCCTGGGCTGAACAGCTTAATAGAAGCAATGAAAAAAAACAAATCAAACTGCTGATGCTTTTAGTTATATATATATATATATTTTAATCACCATGTTTATAGTCTGTGACCCATTTTTAGCCATAGAATAAGTTATAAAGAATTCAATCATGAAAGCTCTAACTATAGATCTGAGCTTATATGCTTTTAATTATTGCATGCATTGTGTAAAAATATGTTCCTTTACCACAGCAGAAAACTGAAGATCACCTTAGTAAACATACCAGTTTCTACAGAGAAATAAAGATTCTTGTGATTTTAAAACTACCACTCAGCTAACAGTATCCCTAATAATCACTATTTGAATAATCCAGCTTTCATTCTGAAATGCACTCTAATCTCTGGGAGACCTTATTAGTCTTCATGAGAAATTGAGACAGCTTGACTTGTCTCAGCAGTAAGAACACATCTAAAGGAGTTTCTACCTCTGGGCACTGGGGATTTATTTTTTCCTTTTTTTTTAATCTAGAATTGTCATATTTGTCTCTTGTTCCTCATAAGCAAAGGTGATCAAAAGTACTCACAGACATAAGGAGCTGATATGGGAAAAGAGCACTTAACTTGAAGAATGTAACTCCTAACTTAATGAACACACAGAGTTCTTCTGGGATTAGTTTCAATCAGATTATATTTTCAATTTTTGAAAAAAATATATAATTTTTAAATGTTTTTAATTTAAAATTTTAATTTTTTTTTTTTTAAATTTTTTAAATATTTTGGTCTTGCCCAATAACAAAGAAATAAGCTAAACCTCACAGTTCCCAAATTCTCCCAGTCTGTTGCTCCTGTCTATACTCATTGGGTTGAGGCTTCAATCCATTCTGGTTCTTGCTGTGCCTGATAAAACAATGGCTCCATTTGCTGAATAAATTTTTCACATATTGACCCATTCCAAACCAACCTGTTTTGCCATTTCCTCTAAAGAAAACCTCTTCAGTGCATTTGCCCCACTCTGTTCATTCACAGTTTGATATGAAGCTCAATATATGTTCTCATTTGATGCAGATTTCCTGAAGAGAACGACAGTGACTCATCACTGCTCCTCAGCCACTGCAGATTTTGCAGGAGCGGATGAAGGAAGAATTATAGGGAATAAAAACAGATTATTATTTTCTCTCTAGGTGTCCTGGGGTGCCTCAGGCACAGCATCACCAGCTGGGCAAGGAAGGGGATTGTTCTGCTCTGCTCTGCACTGGGACAACCTCACCTCAAGTGTTGGACGTGAACAAATGGCCTGAAGCTGTGTCAGGGCAGGTTTAGGCTGGGCATCAGGAAAAAGTTTTTCACCCTGAGGGCAGCTGGGCACTGGAACAGGGTCTCCAGGGCAATGGTCACAGCACCAGCCTGACAGAGTTCAAGATGTGTTTGGACAATGCTGTCAGGCACAGGGTGTGATGCTTGGGGCATCTTGTGCAGGGCCAGGAGTTGGTTTTGATGTTCCTGATGAGTCCCTTCCAACTCAACCTATTCTATGATTCCATGGGAATTCTTGAATTCATGAGGAAGATACAGTCAAGTGGAGTAGCTTCTATCTGCTGAAACATCCTAAGCTTTCTAAAGGGCAATCAGTGGAAGTACTTTGGCCAAACTGGAGATGGTAAGGGACAAAGCAGGCGTGTGTGTGAAGAAGCTAAAAACAAATCTACTCCAACCGGATAAAGAGTATTTTTCTCTCTTGGGGTTTTTCTTTTTCCCCATATGAATATGGGAATAATATGAATAAATATGAATATATTTAATATTTTTTCTGCATTTCCCAGCTAAAAAAAGATAAAAACTTTACAAGCCCTGCAGCAAAGCTATATCAGAGTCAACATCAGTCAGGCAACAAGCCAACATCTCTAAACATTTTTACCACATTTTTTAAATTTAACAGTAATCAAAGAGTCATATAAATACCAAGCTCTTGGAAAACTTTCAGAATGTATCGTTATAATTTAGGTATTCCTACATGAGGAGAGTTGCTAAGGGTTCATGTTAAAACAGGTATTTATATTCATATATTCATACTGCTTTGTTGTTGCATGTCAGATGAATTCTATGTCAAAAACATGCACCTGTACAATACAGGTTTCAATACTAGCTCACAGTCCTCAAGAAAATTATTAAACATTTTCTCCACTATTTTTTTTACTACTACTACTACTACTACTACTACTACTACTACTATTTGCATTTTTTGACATTAAAAAATGAATACAGAAAACTCTTCACACATTTGAGAGTGAGAGAACTGGTAAAGGGCAGTTGTAGAGATTAGTCAGTTGATATTTTTACATCTGCATCAGGAGATGCTTTAGAGTATATTGTGGAAGAACACAACTCTCTTTATATGGGTAGAATTTATGACTTTATCAGTCCTTGTTTCTTTCTCGTCCCCATGAAGTTTTAGAAGGGAAATTTTTTGTTGAAAACTTGCATTCCCCTAATACTCTGAATTATTTACAACCTTTGAGAGGAGAATTCTTATCATATTAGTGCTAAAAACTTTTCTAAAACCACCTGTAGTCATCTATAAATGCACCTGACAAACTTGCCTTTTAATGTTATATTTTCCCCCACTGGTGAAATGAAACATTAGTTTTGTGATTTTCGAAAACTTTTGTGCTTGTCATTTTTCATTTATTTGAAGGAAAAATCAAATCAAGTCTGGAAAAAAACTCTCATGCTGTTCCTCTGTTCACCAGAGAAGGTAAATGTGGAAGTCAACATGTATTAAGTAGCATTATATGCTAACATTAAATGACTGCAAAGTACTGATATGCTTTCACTTATTATCTCTCTGGGACATCTGTCAATATTAATACAGTAAGTGGCTAAGCAATCTTCCCTAGTAAACAAGTATCAGATCCAAATACATCACTCTTCGAGCATTTAAATGGAAGCTTAGGGATAGAAGATTAACATACTATTATTTTTAATGACATTATTTATTCCCATTTTTACTTTATGCAAATTAATAGCTGGTTAGAAAACAAACAGCAAGGAGGAGCTAAACCCCTCTGAGACTTTTAATTTTTTTTTATTTGTGTATTTAATACTATAATTCCCATTGAAACAAAAGAGTGAGTTTCCAGTTGTTTAACCATAAGCCCTTCATTAGGTCAACTCATTTCACGTGGCAGGTAGGGTGCTGTTGGACTCCATTTTCCAGTTAGCTCCAGGTTTACTAGATGACTTTGGGAGGACCAGTGAATCTAAATATCTAAATGTATCTCATGTCTATGCAAATACATAAATATAAGGATCAGTGGTATAGAATTTAGTAACACACAGGAAATGGATGTCCCTCATTTCTTCAGCAGAAATGGAGTCTCAGCCTCATATAAGCCTCAGACCATATAAGTTTGCTCACTTTTGTATCTGCCATTACACATAAGGGAAACAAGCTGAAAGAATTTTGTACTGCAACACTAGAGAAAATATGGAGGATAACATGGAATTGAAGTAAAAAAGAAAAAAAATTAATTTTAAGAGCTAGTACTAACTTGATCAAAATAAAAAAAGATACAATAAGGACAAGCCCATTAGAATCTGTGGTGTTAGAGTCAAATTTATTAGTCTGGGAATATGCTTTTTGCTACTGCCTTCTGGAAAAGGTCATCTTCTGGTTCTTGCAAACACTTCATCATCAGCTGGCATTGAAGTGAAATGAATTTTTCCCACAGTTTGTGCCCTCTGTCCCTCAAAGTAAAAGTACATCACGTGATATCATCACAAACTTCCCACATTCTGTGGAAAGCAGTTGGTCACTTGAGCCAAGGTACATCACATACTGAATAAAGGACAAAGCTATAAGCAGAAGGTGCTTTGCTGCAGTGTAGTTATATAATATCAAAGTATTTAGGTCATGAAGTTACCCAGAAGGCTGGACCACCTCTCCTATGAGCACAGGCTGGAGGACCTGGAGCTGTTCAGCCTGGGGATGAGAAGACTCTGGGAACACCTCATCACGGCCTCCTAGTACTTTAAGGGGGCTCACAAAAGGGAGTGAGACAGACTTTTTACACAGACAGATAGCAGTAGGACAAGAGGAATGGGTTTTAAAATGAAAGAGGAGAGATTTCAATCAGACATTAGAAAAAAATTCTTTACTGGACAGTGGTGAGACACTGGAACAGGCTGCCCAAAGAAGTTGTGGATGACCTTGTGCATGTCATTCAATCTAGGGCTCCATGGCTTGCTGCTGTTTGGAAAATGTTTCATGGAATGGGTAAACCCTGTCATATGCTAGCCACAGTATCTATAGAGTGAGTGGAGTCTTTCAAAAAAGAGAAAGGAAGGGTCAGGAACAATGGTGGCTGGGTATCTAAAAAACCAAAATTGATTGAGTAAAATCCTGCCTGCTCACCTTTCATACTGGGACTGAGGATTTTACTAGATGGACAGAGGACAGACAAGAGATGGCAAAATAAGGTTGGTGGGAATTGGCAGTACCACGTCCCTGTAATTTTAAATTTTCAAGCTCTGCTGCCACAACAGTTAGCAGCAATTGATTATGCAAGATTTCTTTCTATAGCTATGGTCCCTCACTGGTATTTGTTTCATTACTGGAAAAGCCAGAAAAAGCTGGAAAAATATCAGTGAAGTTTCAACAATTTTAGACAATGTAAAAGGTTGGATAATAACCTAAAACAGTCTATTTGATGTATGTGGCTGTGTCAAGCAGTATGTGACTAACTTGAAACTTTGAGAGTGGTGGGGAAATAAGATACCAGGGTCAAAGTCATGGTCAGCTTTCATTGTGCTTGGAAATATGACATCCCTTTTCACATGTGATTTCTCATTAAGTCTCTTTTGACATTCCTCAAGTATTAATACACCTGTTGAGAAAATTACAGCTGTCCTGAGGACAAAAAGAATGTAATTTTCAAACAGCAAATGCTGGAAGACTGCTTAGTGTCAGTAGAGATTGCTGTAAATTTTGGAAGAATAAACACCTTCATTAAACAAGTAGAATTATAGAATGATCATAAAAGCTACTTTTCAATTTCATCTGATGAAAGTAAGGAGTCAATATGAAGGGCACCATTTTATAGAATTAAAGATGTAGGAGGTATATTAAATCCTATAAATCCTGTTCACATCACAAAAGCAGGTTCAGGTGGATTCTGCTTTGTGTCCCCATTCTTGCTAGAACAAAGAATTAAAGAAATTACTATGAAAATCTTGAGAACCTCAAGGGAGATTTTTTTTGTTGTTTTTCGTTGTTATTGTTGTGTGGTTTGTTGTTTTTTGTTTTTTGGGGTTTTTTTGTAATAAGAAAGTAGATCTTCAAATTATGTGGCAAGTTATATTACTGCAAAAATTTATTTACTCCTTTTTCAGAATAAGGAAAGAGTTAGAAAAATAGTAGTGCAGCAACACAAGGAAGAAAGAAGTCAGTAAGACTTTTCACATATATTGAATTTGTATATGAAAGTATATAAGAATACATACTTGCATAAGTCAGGGTAATAGTTTCCCTTTTAAAAAAAAATGTTGATTTCAAGTTGTAACTCTTCTAATTATCTTGTTCATGGATGGTTTTAGCAAATTTGGATGGAGAACTGCCATGATAAAAATGAAGGAAGGAATGTTCATGACTGGAGAAAACTCTTGCTAAAGTTCTTTAATCCATTGAATATCCCGATATTACCATGAAAAATAGCAGTGGGTTCAGTATAAACCTAACAGATATCCAGGAGGAACACTAAAATGGAAAATTATTACAGATGACAGTTTGTAATGGAGAGGTGTACAAATTTATATGTGCTGGTCTCTTCTAGGGATTATAAGTCAATTTAAAATGTAAATTAATTTGAACAATATCTTGTCTACTTAGAATATTTGAAAATAGTATATGCAAAGAACTTGTCATTTAGAATCAGTCCTTATATAATTTTTAGGGGTTTACTAATTGCATATGAATATTTAGCATTTAGAATACAGAATCACAGAATTGCTGGGGTTGGAAGGGACCTTTGGAGATGCTCTAGTCCTACCCTGCTGCCATGTCATATTTTGTAACATTACTACAACACTTCCTACTGGCAAGCAAGTGCAGGCAAATACTGCTTATTCTGTGAGCCTCTGGACCACTTGGTATGTTACTAATAATAGCTTATTTTGTATTTCTAAGCTCAGAATTTTGCCTAAACATTATTCTTCACTTTTTAATGCACAAGAAATGTAATGATGTCAACCTAAAATGCACTACATTGTTTTCAAAGATAATTTAAGGTTCAAAACTCTTGCCTCAGCTAAGAGCTTTACAGTCCCTGTTGGAATAACTTCGTGTTTCATTTTCACAGGTCACTTAAAAAGAAAAGGGAGGGCTGTTAATTCAAATGGTGACTTTACTAAAACCAAGGCAGAACAAAAACTAAAATAATGTAAACCCAAGGCCAAGGCTAAATAGGGTGCTGTCAAACCTACCTACACTTACATTTGTTTCCAGATCTCCACAGATTTGAAGGGGCAATCAGCACAAAAAATTTAGAGGCTGAGTGCACAGACATGATTGTTCTGCAAGCAGTGATTGCTACTGTCATACTGAAAAATGTCTGCTAAATAATGAAATGGTCCATTGCAGAAAAATGTTTTTGTCTCACTGGCTTATCTCAGTTTACTGTAAACTGTAAATTCCCGTAAATTTCCACTTTTTTAATGGTGCAAATTTAACTTCTTCTTTCCCAGGTGGCTTGTTATTCAATAATATATATGTTATATTTTTCTATTTGTAATAGTTTTTATTAGAGATGTTTCTACTCCTAACATATGCATGTAATAGGATGCACTTAGGCAGCAGAACTACACTGAAATAATGGAAAAGCTTCAATTTCTTTAGTGCGTGAATTACAATTACAGTGAAGGAGACACAGGAAGAGAATTAATTTTTATCCTGAGTATTCTCAAACCTAGATAATACTGAAGATTCTGGAGGAGGGCAGTTCCTTGGTGCTGGATCTACAGACCTCAAAGTTTTTATCATTCAGAGACAATTCTGCTATAACTCACCTTAGGAATTCAGCTGTGTGTGATGCAAAGCCTGCCTTTCTTACAACACAGCTTTCTGACTTTGGCCCTTTAAGCTGTAAGAGGAAGGAAAACTTACTTCTATGCAAGATAAGAAAGACAAAAGCAGAGATGGAAATTACTAACTCAGTGACTTAAGAGAAAAGCATCAGTATGAAATGAAATGAAATGAAATGAAATGAAATGAAATGAAATGAAATGAAATGAAATGAAATGAAAACCAAGAAAAAAGCATTTAGATGCAGCAATGCAGCAACACTTGGAACAGAGATCACACCTGCAGCTCCTGTATGATGACTGTCTTACCAGCAGAATCTTCTTGACATGAATGCACCATGAGCAGGCAAATGCTTAACCTGGAAACGTTATTAGTTACTGTTCCCCATGAATATTAATCAGTAAATAATTCCTATGTGCTCCTAAACTGTGTACTGTGCTAGCAGAATTTCTTCATGCCCCATAGAAAGTTGCCAGAGAGCCCCTGTAGAAAGACTTACCTCTGTCTTATAGATTTTCAAACATTCTCATCAATTTAGCTGTCTATTTCTATTACAGATTAATTAACCTTGGAAATCTGACATTCCTATATTGCTTAAAAAAAAATTCAGGGTGTGTTCCTAATTTTAACTGATTTTTTTTTTCTTTTAATTATCCTAAGGGTTGCAAATGCTCATTCAACTTAAGTGGCACATCTATTTTACAGATGAAGGAACTGCTTCCAGAACAAGATTAAATGAATTTCAACTGGGTTTAGCATTTCTGAGAATAAGTCCTTAAGAGACTTGGGAAAAGGTCATTTGCTGAACTAAGAATATCAAACAGGAAATCTTTCACCAGATCTAGCCATCTTCAGTCACAAGCGAGCCTTTCATAAACTATTATATTCTTTTTAAAATTATTTGGTCTCTGCCCCTACTATTTCTAATGGAAATCTGTTCAAGAAAACCATGCTTCTGATGTCTAAAAAATCCTCTAATTTCCATCTTAAATTTATTCATAATTTGCTTCTATGCCAACATTAAATATCTTCTTTAAATTCAATAACTTTTTTTTTCTCTCTTTATTCTCCTGATGATTTGATAGAGAGCAATCAGTTGATTCTCAGAGTTCATTTTTTCTAGCCTAAACAAGCCAAGCTCTGCTAGTTGTCTGGGAATTAAGTTTTACCTTCTCAGTCAGCCTAGTTACCTCTACTAACACTCCTCCAAGTTACAGTCTCCCTTTAATATGCATAAGCAAAATTTTGCAGAGGTGTAGAACAGTGTGGAGCTTTACCCATGAGAAAATTAGTTTTGCTCTCTGAGTTGTCAACATTTCTCTTTTAAACTCTTCAAAAGGATTTTGAACAAACAATCCAAGGAATGTTCAGGCAGATGGAGATTCATTTTATGTAGCTTAAATAGCTCATACATTACACCCCCTTTATTGTTTAACCTGTGTTTTGGGAAGTTGGTAAGGACATGCATGCAGACTCATATCCTCCAGGATATTAAAAAAATGCATTGTATGTCAGTCAACTCCAGTTTGGCACATGTGTGTTTTTTTCTGATTTCTATCTCAAAATGATATGTGAGTTCAGCTGACTGTCCATTTGTCAGTGTACAGTCTTGTCCTGGGCAGGTTCTTGTCCAGTAAATTCAGGGGAAAAAAAATAACAATTTCATCTATCCCAAAGAGATCCAGTGTGGGTCCAGACCAGAAAAAAATTTCCCCATAAGGACATTTGAACAGGTTTCCCAGGGTTGCAAAACCTTCTGGAGGTTTTGAAGACCAGGCTGAACAAAGCCATGAAAACTTAGTGTGATCTCAGAGCTGATCTTGCTTCAAGCACTAGGAAGGGCTAGAGATTTTCGGAAGTTCCCTCCAGCCTGAGTTATTCTATGATCCTAAGTATTTGGCTAGTCAGTCTCTATTGGCCTTGTATTAGTACACTTCACAATATAATGAGTATGCATATATTGGCATAATTACATTGAATAATTAAGTATGAAATTAAAAGATTAAGAGTTAACACAGATAGATTTTAACTCTGTGTCTTGATTCCTTTCTCAGGAATCATTTATTGATTGTATTTCAATTGTATTTTTCTTTAATTTTATCCCTTTCTTCTAAGAATAATTAAAAATAATTTTATAATAATATAAACTTAAAAATTACTTCTTTCATAAATTATCAAAGTCAATTTAGTCATATTATTATGGAAGGGGCATGACTTCCATAGAAAGAATGGCTGAACTAGATAGCATTATGCAGCTTGGAAAAGAGAAGATACTAAGGATGTGTATAGCACAAAAGGCATGGGAAGAAGAGATTAGAATTAAATTAGAATCATCTTTTGCAGTGCAAGAGCTGGAAGGTATCAACCGATAGTGGGGACAATTCCAAGAGTTACAATGAAGGTCACCATCATGCAGCTGAAGGCTGGACTTTACAACTCTATGTCAAAGCATGCTGAGGTAGCAGGGATTCAGGGGAACAAGGGACTATTTAATGGAATAAGTGCAGGTGTTTACTGAACACACACATCCAGCTTCCATGCTTGCCCAGTTCTCACATTTTTCTGTAGGCACATCTTTATTTCTGCCAGAGAAAATTGAGGGCTTGGCAGATAAAATCCTTTTTGGCTGGTGGCCATGGGCTTTATTCAGTATTCCAAGCCTTAGCCTACAAACAAGCTTTTGCAAATAAATGTTGAATGCCAACCATAAAAATGTGAACATATCCTGTCTTTACTATGATAGCATATATTCAAAGTAAGCAATCCTGAAGGTGGAACTGTCAGCCAGTAACATTCATTAAAACCAGGAAAAGTTGAGTACAAACCTTTTTGGTAGAACTAGAGCAAAATTAAATAATTTTTGTATCTGCATTTCTGGTCTTAAGATGACCTGAAATCTAAAGCTACTTATGAACTTTCAGGTTCATGGAAAGCATCCCTGGAATTCTCATTTCAGTCACTGGAGCGTATAAATTATACTCAGGTATCTGAAAATAAAACAATTCAACCACTGTAATTTGCAAGAAGTGTATTCCAAGCCCACTTGAAGGAGGAGATGACATTTCTGCGTGTTCCACAGAAGAAACTGTTGCTGAGATCTTCAAATAGTTCATGCACTGGTGTTAAAGCAAATGGAATAATATCATGAGAATTAGCTAGTAAGAAATAAGTCCACAGTTTTCTAACTTTGTTTCACAAAACATGGAATAGTTTTAAATTTAAAAACAAAGTGTATAAAATTTCAACTTAAGCACTTTATGGCTCTCCCACTTATGTGTAGGTGTTAGGAGTTCTGTGTTTTGGCTTTTGTTGGAACAAAATATTTATGATTCATAAATGTATGAATCATAACATTTATATGGCACTTCTGGAAGAGATGCCACAAAAATCTTAATTAAATATAAAAGCCTACAATTAAAAGGCAAAGCCAAATGAATAAACTTTAAAGAATGATTTAAAATCCTGTAACTGAGAACCTTAGAAATAAAAATGGAGTGTGATATGAATATTGCACAAATGAGTTACACGAAAAATAGAGTCTAATGATAGGCAGATAAATGTATTATAAGAGCAATTACTAGTATGCAACATCTCATATCTTAAAGCACACTACAGCACTTTACAAGTCATCTCTGAATAGATAGGAACCATTTCAAATTCTGTTAAAATTCATGTCATAATATGTGTTTTTTATTTGCCAACTCCTTTAGTGGCAATTATTTATGATGATACTCTTTAGCATACTAGCGAATGCAATCTACCATATTTCTGAAAAATGAGACATCAAGGCACCATCTGCTATTGAATGCCTACTGTAGAGTAGGGAGGTACATCCAATTATCCTCACAATTATAACTCAGGCAGTTTAGCATAAGGTAGAATATCAAGGTCTTCTAATTAATTTGTTTCAAAAAACATATCTGAGGAGCTAATGTGGGATGATTTAGCCTAGAAGCTTCAAATGAGCAGATTCTTAACCCCTAAAACCAACAAGAATAAAGGGATTAAAGAACAACTTCTCCTTTTTGACAAGAGCTACCCATACATTTGTCCCAAATAGCAATGAGATATTTTTTGAGCTTTCAATGTGGACCTGCATATTTGTATTAGATATCCACTGGGGATTAATGAACTCATTCAGACTGAATATGTTCTTCCTTCAAATCTTTTCAACAAAAGCTTAGATAACTTTCACAGGCTTTCTGCAAGCCTCCTTATTTCCATTTATTTGCTATTTCTGTGCAAATTAACTTCCTTTTTCCAGTGCTAGTGAGGAAGCAATTAAGAAAAAAATCTATTTGAAGAGCTCTTGATAGAAAGTTTCCACATTAATAATGATTATCTTAATTTTCATTGATCAAGAGGCCTGTTTTTCTGAAGTTTCCAGGTCACTTAAGAAGATCAAATCTAAAATAGCAGATTAATTATACAGACATGGGGTCCATATCTGTTCTATAAATTGACAGTGAGCTTTTTTTACAATGTAAAATTTGTAATTTGATATCAGGGCAATTTTGACATGTAAGGTACCAAGAAGAAACAAAAATTTGAGTGAAGTAAGCATTTACAGCATGCCTTTCATCTCCTGTTTCTAGCCAGATGATTGTTGCAATACTTTTGACTCAAGAAAAAGCTGTGGTGTTTTAAATTACAGCTGCAGCAAGGCTGTCTCATAGAAATACAATGGAGGAAGACAAAGACATGCATTTCCTTGCTGAAAAGGGTACAGTGTATGTCAATTTTAAAAATGAAGGGTTTTTTTAGGACATTTTGCTGTGGTTTTATGTCACTATAAGTACTATCTGTGTTTCAAGTGACATTTATTACTCTCCAGAGATCTGAAAACATAGAACATTTTTGTTTCCTGACTAGCAGTTACACATGCTATATGTCATTCTCCCTGTTTTCTTGATAGTTGTTTTGAGACCAATTTGGATTTACTGAAAGATCACAGCAATACATAAAGGATTACATATTGGTGCAATAGAAAGGGAGACAAGAGGAATCATGAGGCTACATGATTTGGGACATGAATACTTCTGGCCCATAACTTCAGTCTTGTCCAAGACAGTATAAAATGTCTCTTGACACACGTGGGGCTGCTCTGCATCTGTGCTATTTCCTCTAAGAGAAGCCCACAGCCATGCTGAAGCTTAACCCCATCCTCTGCAAAGCTTTAGCAGGAAAGAACACCTATGAAGTTACCCCTGGACTAATTTCCCTAAATGAGCAACTTGATGTTTGTATTAATTTTCACATGCTTCCTGACATGTTTAGAATTCAGGCATACAGGAAATATTCCATTATCATCCTCTCTTATTCTGTCCAAATAAGTTTTACTGTTACCATAATCTGCTATCAGAAGAAATGAAAATGATATAATCATACCTAAATAGCAATGGATGTCTTATGTATGAAAAGACATTCTCTTATCTTTAATTATACATTGTCTTAGTGCAAAACAATAAGAACTAAAACAGGAGAAAATTAAAAATCTGTCTGATGCACTTGTCCCCTTCATAAGTCATATCCTGAATGATGTTTTTAATGATTCTGTAGGTAGTCCAATGATAAAAATTGTTTCTACACTCACTGCATTAAAAGACATAAACAATGAAGAGATTAATTCTACAATAATTGTGTTTATGAACTGAACAATATATTTTTAAAGGCATAGATAATGGTAGCTAAACATTTTAAACCAAATGTTATACATTACCTAATATATTGATAAGCATGATTCCTTTTTACAGACAGGATAAGGAATCTGATTTGAGCACTGGTGCTGAAACTGCAACTCAACACATTATGTAAGCTTAGAGCTTGAACTTTGTACAAAAGAAACATCAAGAAACAGTGCAGACCTTACTCAGAACTCTGTGACTCTGTGTACACAGACCAAAGAAATGGGCCTGTGTGCAGATCCAAATCTGTATTTGAGATAAGAGCACATGGACCCTTGGCCCACACTTGAACAGGCATTTGTGGGCAAGGGGGCTCTTTTTGGTGCAGGTTTCTCCAGTAATTATAGCTGAAGGTTCACAGTATGCACTTTAGTGCAACATGGATAAGATTCAAAAAATTTCTCCCTTGGTATAGCCCAGTGGAAGTTGCATAGTAGAACATTATGTAGAATTACAGGATCACTGAGCTTGAAAGTACCTTCAGTTCAAACTTTAGGAACCTGTTCTACACAAATTTTATTTAGATGAAATTAGTGGCCATCTTGTTTCAAATTTACTAGTTGCTTTATGACAACTTTAACCACTGCATTCAAAGGAACATACTGTACTAGACATAAAATAAAATTACTCTCCCATCTTTAGTCTGGCCAACACATCATTCTTTTAACATATTTTGTTATAGTACATAAGGCAAAGGGAAAATTGCCTATACAAATTCCACTCTAAAGAACTGTCTAAGCATTTTGATTCATATGAAAATGTAATGCTGTCCCAAAAATTTAGGTCAGTTCAAGCATTTGTGAAATGCACTTCCAATAAACAAAAATAAGCTTTCTGTTAAATCTTTAATATTCAATGGAAAATGCATGCTCAGCTATTCAAGGAAAAAAGTTTATTCTCTCACCTCTATTCTATTTTCACTGCTGACCTTTTCACCTTCTTACTCTGCTTCCCCCTTCCTCCTCCATTCCTGACTTGCAGCAGAGAATCTGATTGCATTACTAACTGTATGTAAATATTTAATTGTTTTACATTACATGGAACATTCACCAACCTCTCCAAGCATTAAGTATGATTAACCAATTATCTTCTGGTAGAAGATAGAATTCACAAGCAACTACCACCCTGACATGGTGTCAAACACCTCTTGCAATTACATGACTACATTCTGTCCCAGGCAGCTCATTATTACAGTTTAAAACTGCACCCATTTCAACAGCTTAGTACTGTTAAATACTGAACCAGCTTTAAGCCAAAACCTCTATCAAGAACATATGTTGAATGTAAATATTTGCTCCACATCATGAATACAGGCAGTATACATTAAACAGTGTCCTAATCTCATTAAAAACTATGTGAAAAACTATGCACCAGTGGAAAGGGCACCTATAAAGCCCTTTAATGGTATTTGAGGGGTGCAAGAGGAGCAGATCATATTTGATCATTGCCCTGAGTTCTCAGATGCACTGATGCTGCCAAGTCATGTGTCATCTGTACCAGGCCCATCAGCACAATTTGGCTTTATCCATCTGAGGTGCAGGAACAACTGTAGGGATTATAACAACAGCAAGGCCTTATTTAAATTAAATTAAATGCAGAAATCACTTGAAATGATGACATTGCATTGCTTATAGTACAGAATCAAGGATTGTCTGGGCTTCTGGAGTTGTTTGACAGAAGAAATAGAAAAATAAAGAAATTGGGTATTTTTATGTAGGGAAATTATGTAAGAATAATAGAAAAGTCCTTACCTACAGTAGACACGTTTGGACATATTACATTAACTTTTTATGCATATATATGAAGATACAGGAAGACTTTGGAATTTGAACTGTTACAGCTTTTCTGTGTTTCTAATGCAGAGGCTTCTAAAACCAAAAGAAAATAGGATGGCACAAAATAACATTAAGAGTTTGCCAGTTTTAGTAGTTCCTTTTATTATGCACTGCATCCAGAAGAGCTTGAAATTTGCCACAAGAAATAATAGCAGCTTAGTTACAGGAATAAAATAAAATTAGTTCAGTGAGCAATATCTCTCTCTCTCCCCTAAGAATATTCATGAATAAAAATAATTTATCTGTACCATCCTGTTCTGAGCAGGTGCAGATCAGACAAAGAAGCGAATGTATTATCATGTAATCATAAAGCACTTCACTTACCACAGATTGTGATAAGCAAATTGCTGGTAATCACACACACTCTGATCCCACCTGTTGCAGAGAAAGGAGCTGTCTAGGCTGGATGCACAGCTTGCTGAAGCAACCTCTTGCTGCAGAAGGTTTGGCTGACCTGCTGGTAGTGCACTGCTGCCACCAGCATTATCCTTTCCCATCTGGCATTCTCTTTCAGGGTGGAAAATGAGCAGGCAACATTTCTGACACCCTCCTGGTGCAAAGCCATTATGTATGCCTTTTAAAGATGGGAGAAGTTTTCACCCCTGGAACATAACCATGAAACAGAATTTTTGAGGTACTCTTAATATGAATATATGGATTTATAATGCCAATGTAGGTTGTTTTAATGAATATATAGCTCAATTAAAATACAGAAGCTATACACTGAAAACATGAAAGTAAAGTTTCAATGAGTTGGAAGTCAAATAGAATTATTTTCCCCAAAGGTTTTGGATCTAAATGAGCTCTCCTTTTTTAGTAAGCAATGTTGAAAACTCTGCAAAAAATATCCAGATATTATAACAGAATTGGTAGCCATCTTAAGATACAAAAGGTAGAGTCTCTCAAAATGAGAATGAGAAGGTTATAGCTCTGAAAATGTCCTTAGCTTTGCCAGGAACCACTTAGTGAAGGTCAAATATAGATGTTCTTAGATATATTTCAATAAGAAACATAAAGCATGGAAATAAATATAGTATTTTTAGTTACCCTCTTTCAATCTCACAACTAATTTTCCAGTTTTTTCTTTATTGCCTTAGCTCATCCAAGAAAAAATATGTCAAAGTAAGGTATAGTAAAAGTTTTCAAACCAATTTGCAAGAATTAAATTGTTAAAATTGTTGTCCTTTTTCTTTGTAGATTGCTGACTAAAAATTTTAGTGGCAAAAAGGAATATCACCTGTGACAAGGGAGTTTTATATTCAGTCACTTCCATTCTTAACAAAATATCTTGTCCACAGGTACCTAAAGAAGGAAAGCAATGAAATTAAAAAGCTTTATAATACTGGAGAGTAATTCCCATTTCTCTCTCCAACAGAAACAAACAAGCTTTTTCTCATATTTTACAAAATTTGGAAGTGGGCAGTGTTGGCAGAGGCTCTTGGTGAAGACTTAAACTTTTTTTTTTTTTTTTTCTGTTTGAGGGCACTGACAGTCCCCAGAAACCATTCAAGGGAAAATAAAGAATACACATTCCCTGAAGTTCACTAAAGCTGAGGCCTTAGAGCTCTTGTGCATGGTCAGGGAAAGGAGAGCTCTCCTCTACAGGAAAGGTTGTAACTTCAATTAACTGGGAACATAAGTGATTGTTAGTCAGGATTAATGATGCATTTGAAAGAAAAACTTTGGTAAAAACTATTTTTTGATTGCTTAAAAGGGATGAAAGACAAAGCAGTGCAGATATTTGTTTTACAAAGCAAAATTGGCAATAAACAATGTATGATGTTTAATTCTAAACTTAATTAGAATTAAATTTAATTAATTAATAAATTAAATAAATTAAATTAAAGCCTAATTCTTTTGAGAATTTCACTGGTTCTTTCCTAGGAAAAATAAACAACCAGCATATTTGTTATCCTGTTGTATGACAAGATTTCTGTTCCAAATTTGCACACATCATACAACTTTTCCAAAATTTATAATATTTGCAAATTCTAGTAAAAGTGTGTTTCACAAGTTGCTGGGTGTATTTTTTTCTTGTTTTTGTTTTTTTTTTCCTTACAGCTTTTGTCTATTACTTTTGAAGGATAGGATATATTTGAGTTACTACTATAGTATACTCATAAGAACCCTGAAAGAACAAATAGAAAATGGGAAAATTAATCTATAGTGGCTAGAAATGTTGAAAGCTTGTTATTCTATATATGCCTCTAGAATGGGAATAAGTAGTGATTAAAATGCCCCCCTAGACAGTAACTAGGAATGAGAATTATAGTGAGCAAAGGACTGAGGCAGCACAATTAAAATAATGCATTTAATAATTATGAATTATGGAGACCAATTTTGGTCTTCGTCCCAGAAGTGTTCCATGTTCCTTCAGAAAACTACATTATAATCATGTGATCTAACATTATATTGTAATACACAACTAAAAGGGAGCTTTTGAAATTGCTACTCGGTTTTCTCTCAGACAGTCTTCTGTTCAGCCTCTGTGAAGGTCCTGCTTCCCTCAGCCAAGTGGTTTTGTTTGGACCAAACTGTATCTGTTACCTGACATGCTTTAGATGTCATGTCTTCACAGAATATGGATGTCCCCATTGCAAGTCAGGCAGTGTGAAGGGACTTTTGCTTTTTATTCCTTTCTTTTTTTTAAAAAATAAAAATAAGAAGAATCACATTATCACATTTAAAGTGTATTTTCAACAACATTTCAGAAGACTCTTTTCAGATGAGATGAACCATGCCCCAGATGTGCCTATTATTTTATTCTCTAAGGGATAGAAAAAGCACAAATGGAGACACTAAAAATACAGCTAGATTAGATAAAACTCTTGAGAAATGTTACAGACTATTTGAGCATGACAGCACATGTGGTAGAGATATTTCATGGAAGGGACATAAAAATATGGATTAAAAGGGAATTATGTCTTTATCACATAGATATAACATGCTTTCTTTTTCTATTATTTTTAATCAATTTAGATTTATTTTCCTTGGTATGTGTATTTTCTACCCCAATGCTAATGCACTGTCACAATGGTGTTCATCCTGAGGCTAGGCTCTAAATAACAGATCATGTGGTTTTTTTGTAAAAAAGCTGATAGAAGAAAGGAACAATAACCTGGGTGTCTGTATATAATTCAAATTCTGTAATGGAAAGAGAACCATTCCAAAATAAGCTTGGAAAGTGACCTACTGCTGTATATTTTAAGTTCTGAGGAAATTATAGTTGCCATAATACTCTATTGTGTAATCCTTGATGTGAACACTGCTGAATTTTCAGTTAAAATAGAAAATTACTGTGGTCAGATAGACCCCACTGAGTATTGGGATAACAAAACTATATACAGTCTTCAAATGGAAGTCTCAATAGAATATATTAGGGTTAAGAATCTGAGAAAAGGGAGGAAATAATATTTTTCTATAACAAATAAAGGAATGGAAAAATGCATTAAATACACTGCATATTTGATGTCTTATTGAAAATGTCATTGCCAGCATAGCTTTTTTGGACAAAAGAGATCAAGTACATTTTGCAAGATAAGAAACTGACTGGGATAATTTTATGCTTTCACTACAGGCCCACTTCACTGCACATCTCAACAGTCCTTAACCGATTGAGAACATGTGACATCTGCTTTCCACAGACCACAAAAATATTTGACTTCTGTCTGGCATGCTAATAGCTGAAAATCAGCTGAAGAAAAAAAATATGGACCTGACTGTAGCATATCAATATGTAATAACTAGAAATTTTAGCTGAGATGCAGGGTACATTTTTCATATTGCAATGGAAAGGTACAAACTTGCATAGAAATTTCACATCTTTTTAAAACACTAGTCTTTGAGAAAAAGTTGCTCACAGTGGCAAGCATTATGGAATATTTGATCTACAAATGTGTGCAGTGAGGTAGTGCTGTGTAGAGAGAAACTTTGTGGTGCCACAGTAAGAAATAGCCACGTGTGGAGCCGTAAGTGTTGGGAGGTGTGCTCCTGCAGTGTGTAACATTAACATACTCTTATTTCTGAAAGTATTTTCTTGCCTTTCTAGTGGTTACATGATTTTTAAGGACTAATCAGATGGGATGCATAACTTCTGCCATCTGCCCTTTGGTTTTAAAGTGTGCTCTTATAGTGCTCAAAACAATAAGGATGGTTGAATGGGTTAGACTTATCTATGAAAAGCCTCTCAATAACTTTACTATCAACATACATGTTGTAAGCTTCACAAAAACAAGTGTTAACATTTTCAGCCTGGAAAACCTGATAGATTAAGAAACAGCAGACCTGTTAAAAATGAGTTCATGCTTAGTGGTTTTTCCATTTCTAGAATTATTACAGTGCCCACCTAACTTAAATTTCAACTCTTTGAATGCAGAGGTCACCCAGACCCTAGGCAAATAAAATTACTCAAAAAATAGACATCATATAATTCAATGTTATTCTAGGGATTACTAGCTAGTTGCAGAATAAAATAATGCCTTTGAGTGGAAGCATCTAAAATTGATGAGAACCTATCAACATTGCTAGACAACATCAGTTTCATTTGTTTTTTAAAATGGTCCTTGATTGTTAGTGAATATTAGTAGTACCATGATATATGCTTACAGCTTTCCAAAGTAATTCATGATTAAATGTCAAAGATATCTTGATATATGTGTAGCACATTAACTTGAATTACCACGTTAATTTTTTAAAATCACCCTAAACATCTCAAAAAAACCCTTTTTAGTCTGTATAGCCTGGCACCATAATCAGTGTAATTTATCTTCATCTGTTAGATGTCAGCTGTTCCTATAGGTTCACTAAGTCCTAATGACTGTCACTCACCACTATCAGACTTGCTATTAGGAAAACCAAATGATGAATATGCCAAGCTATGCAACAGTTTTTACCACATAAAGATTGTACTTGGTTCTGTTGTTTGTTTGGGTTTTTTTATGCACTAAATAATAATCTTAATACGCTCTATTAATTTATCTATTTGCCATGTACAATAGTCCATAGGAAAATAGCATTTAGTAATGAAGGTAGTGATAAAGTGTTTCATGTTATCCCTTGGATGATTGTGGTTAATGAATCTTGCAGTAGAACACAGAAACTGGAGCCTTATCATTCAACCAGTTTATCTTCAAGAAGGATGAAGACCTCTGTGTTTCAATCCTGGTACATGTAAACACTTAAGAACTTCCAAGGAAAGCTCTTGGCTGAACACTGTGTCTGACAAAGCAGTGCACACTGAGATCAAAAGTGGACATGTCACTACAGAAACACTGACTACTGAAGGGAAAAACATAGTCTTGACTCTCTAGAAATCAGATAATTCCTGAAGGTGCATGTTCAATTTTAACTCTATATTTAGTGGATGAGTAACAAATGATTATATGAAATTTCAGCTCAGACCACTTTTCTTTTAAGAGGAAAAAACCCAATGCTTTAATGTTTTTACTCTCATCTATGAAGGATCTGGTTGACCTCTGTATCTTAAGGAGTGATAATTTTCAGAAGTCTCATGCTTTCTATCTGAAAATAACTTTATACAAAGAGGAGACACACACAGTGTCTGACACACAGTGAAGCACACAAGCACATGAGGATGCGGGAACTAAAATTAATACTGTCCATATTCATGAACTGAACAATAGACAAAACTAATTATGAAAGTTATACTTTATTGAAATGTAACACAGCACTAACACTAAAAGATAAGACTTTTTAGCTCAAGTCTCAAACCATTGCTTCCCTGGAGGCTCTGTTGGTCAGAGTTCATGGGGAAATTATATTTTCCCAAAATATGCCAACAAATATGTACCTTACCAAACACAGACTGCAAAGAGAGAGCCACAAGAGATATATGTTTGTATACATGTGCTATGTGTAAGCAGTTAGGACATTCCTATGAGTTGGCTTGTTTTAGAGCCTTCTACATCTGCTGGATCTGGAAATTGATCATTTTACTCTCTGAAGCTTAAAGATATCACAAAAGGGCATAAACATAGGAAGCTCCCTTCCTGTATACTCAGCTGAGAAAACTAAATGACAATTAAGCAAATGAACTTTTGGCTAACATGATGAAGAAAAGGGAGCATTGGTGGGTATAGACGGAAAGTATAGTTGTAGAAGTGAGCAAAAATTTATGAATGCAGCTGACTTTGAGGAATATTAAAATTTAAAGTTTCAAATGCAACATTTGACTAGTCTTCAGTCTAATAGTAAAATCCAACCTATCTGCAATAATTCTACCTTATCCACAAAGTCAGCATTCAGCGTGTACTTAAACTGAATTATGATTGAGGAATAAATTTAGACAAGGACAATCTGTTGCTCAAGATATTTCTAATTGGTGAAAAAATTTGGTGTTGGGTTCTCCTTTTTAAATTCAGATTTTTTGTCATTTACGTTCATATCACAGTGTATTTGGACGTTGTGTCAAGGAAATAAAACTTTCCTTTTCAAAAGCTGATTGGTCTGAGTCTGATCTGATTTGGGAGATATGAAGCCAGTACAATTGCAACAAACAACTGATATCTGAATAAAGCCTGAAAGAAAAAAAATCAACATTTTCACATTAAAAGGTCCCTAAAGAGATTAATTTAAACTCATATTTTTATATTCAGAGTTGAATTGTTTCTGTTGTCAGACTTAAAGAACCCGATCATACTAACAGCAAGGATAGGTGGTGCTGACTAGAGACAAAAAGCAACAACAGTCAAACTATAGTTGTCCAAGCTTCAAGAAAATTTCAGCATGGTTTAGTGAAAGATGGAAATGGAAAGATAAAGATCTAAATGGCATTCAGGTAAGCTATTTCATCTTTTTGCTCTTTGCAATGCTTTTGAACCATTTAGAAGAAAATCCACTGTCAGTGTAAATTCCTTTTGACTGGAATGCTGCAATACCAAAAGGTCAGGTTTTTAAATTATTCTCACCATAAATCGGTGAAGGATTAGTCTTTGTTGTACTAAATGAAGTGAACATTCCAGTATTCTTATCAGATTTGAATAAAGCAGATGTTGATGGGATTGAGGGCTTAAAAACATTTAAGTGAATTATTTTTCAAGGATAGCCAGTTTATTTCATCAGTTTGCTGGACATTAATCTTGGACTCTAAATTTAAGCTGCTTATACACTTTTACAGACACATCAGCATTAGATCATTTCTGCTTTGTCTCTGAAGGTTAACAGATTAATTACGGTCTATATTTTCAAGTGAGTAAGCTACAACCTTACCAGTCTTCTGATGAATCAGAAATAGAAGGTAAGAGGTGAAGGTCCACTCCCTGCCTGCCAGACTCTAGAATGTAGCACAGTAGTCCTGCCCTTTGCAGGATGAACTGAAAAGAACTGCTATCAGGTCACACAACAAGCTTCATATCAGCAAAGTAGGCTATTTAGCACCCTAACTCCAACTGTGCACTCAGTGGAAGGATTTTATTCTTCCTGTACTACCACTGATAATATGCAGAAAGCCAACTTGGTAGTTTTCTGGATAGCTGGAATTTTCTCTGGCTCGTTTTACAGCCATATCTACATTACACAAGTACAGGATACAGGCTACAGGAAGTTACCTAGGCTAGTAAATACTTCTGACCTCATATCAGCTTATTTTAAAACTTGATTTCTTTATCAAAACTTCTGTACCTATAGCAACAAAAAGGAGGTTGTTTTTCTGATTAGGAAATTTTTTTTGTATCATTTTTTCAAAGTGTTCTTACCTGCTTACTTTTTCCTATCCTGGCAGTAATACAGTTGACATGATGCACTACTCATATGAGAATGATACTTTGCTTGCTGTATCATACTTGCAGTCCTCTGGGTCTCCTATTTCAGCTCACAATTTATCAGGTCTTTCAGCTGTTTGATTTCTTTGTTTTATATTTGACTTCTGTACTTGAGAAGAGTGCTAGGTTGGTAGCCCAGGAGAATTGAGTCCTTTGTTCATCCACAGAGCAATTTATTTCAAGCTCAGTTGAAGACATAACCTGAGAGATTGAAAGGCAGCATTAACTCTTGCCCACTGTTTGTTTGACAGGCTGGACTATCCAGCATAAGAATACTGCAGGCTTTGTGTGGCTTGCAAAGAATTCACACAGAATAATGCTTTCTAAAATTCACCATAACTTTTAGTGACAGATAGGATGCCCCTTCCATACCTTCTATCCTTCAGAAAAATATGGAAAGGAGAAAATGGATGGCTGCACTTGGAGTCTGCCCTTGTACAAACTGGTTTACAGAGCTTGTTATGTTTGAACTGTTCTCCTTGACTTCTTATCATTGTGAGAATTAAAACGGTTTTCCTCTTTCATCAGGAGACTGGTTCAGTTCACAGAACTTCTTCACCCACTCCAGTCCCCAAGAAAAGGATAAAGAACACAAAATGTTTCCTGAAGTGTCACTGAAAATTAGCCAGCATAATATGAACCTGCTTCATCTAACATCCCCAATGGCAAATTAATGTATTTTGCTGGCCCATACGTATTTTCATAAAGCCAGTTTCCCCTTTACAGAAGTAGTTGGATTGAAAGGGACTTTCAAGGTCACTTTGTTCCAACCCCCCTGCCCAAAGTAGGGACACCTTCCACTAGATCAGGTTGTTCAAATCCCCATTCAACCTGGCCTTGAACACTTCATAGAATCATAGAATCAATAAAGTTGGAAGACATATCCCAGATCATCAAGTCCAATTTTTTTTACTAATACCACCATGCCCACAGAACTATATTGTGAAATACCACATCCTATTTTTGGGATTTTTCTAGGGATGGACTAGACAGGTTACAAGGAGACGGGTTACAAACTTGTCACAATTTCTCTGTGTGACTTTAATACTTTGGGCTATATACAATCAGTTTAATCTCTCCTGAAATGACAGTTTTTCTGAAAAGTAAAATGCCTGGTTCTCTGTAAAGCTGTTTCAAAATAATTACTCAACTTTAATCTTTTATAAGGCAAATCATATATATGTCACATTTCACCCCTGATTTTTAAACCTGATTGCTTGGATTTTCATGGTTATGAATTCCATGAAAATATTCTATATTCCAGTAGACAGTTCCCCATTTCACACCTTTCTCCTATTTACCTCATAGCCCTCATAGTTTATTTAGCACGATAGTATATTTACCTCTTAGTTTTATAATGCTGCAGTTGTTTCCATGTGCAATATGTTACCAACTTTTAAAATGATAATTTTTGTCTAGAGAAAACATTCCATGCACTAAGACTTCAACTCCTTGCTCCAAAGATTGACTAAATCTCACTATTTTCAACACCAGCACCATGACTTTTTTCTCCAGTTCCTAAGCACTGAGCCTAATTATCAGCCCCAGGAATTTAATATCCTCAGTACCAAAGACCAGGGTTAGAACTCAAGAAAAAAATTGAATATAGTAAAAAATTCTGTACATCATCATAATCAGTTTATTTTTCCAAACAGAAATAGCTTCATAGCTTAACCACAGCTTTGGAAAAGTTACCCAGAAAATTGCATGTCAGGATGATAAATCTGTCAATTTTTAAAGCTGCTTATTGTTGTGGCCATGACACCAAGAGAAAAATAAGGAAAACTTCATCCTGTATACAAGAAACATATCCCACCTGACCTTCAATTACTTTATTGTGTGACTGGCTGTGTGTATTCATTTTATTCTCCTGACCATAAAGTAAGAGAAAGGAAAATAATGCATGCACAATTTTCTGTATGAAAAGTTGTTTCTCTATATAATAGGCAAGACAACACATAAGATAAAATGTCAGGGGAAAAGACCCAAAAACCATTTTCAGCCATAAAAATATATTTTGAAAACTGCCAAGTCACTCTGAACTTGTAGAAATTGTATAATACACCAACTGAAAATTTTATAATACTCTTATGGAAATGCTACCTGGACAGAACTGGAACTTTGTAATTCACCAGCCTCACCCACCCCTGCCTCCAATAAACTCACAATGCTTAGATGCTTTTATGTTCTGTTAAACTGGTGAAGTTTTTCTAAGCCCCTCAGTCTCAATGGAATTAATGATGAAATTAATTAATGATTTTTTTCATTAAATCATAGAATAGTTGTGTTGAATGGGAGATTAAAGATCATCTAACATCATCAAACCCCTCTGCAATGAACAGGGACATCTTCAGCTAGATCATGCAGTTCAGAGCCCCATCCAGCCTGACCCTGAGTGTTTCCAGAGGTGGAATATCTACTGCCTCTTTGGGCAACCTGTGACAGTGTTTCACCTCCCTCATGGTAAAAAAAGTTCTTCAGTGGCCACACAAATTTTAATTTCTGAGGAATTAAAGGAAAGCTTAAGGCATAAAATAGGAGCGTTTAAAATCTTAGGAATTATTTTATCTGCTAAACACTAGTTAGACAAAAAAAACCTTTGCAATTCTTTCTTTCTCAAATTCCTAGCATCCATGTGGCAAAAACTAGAGAATACTGACATGGAAAGAAGATTGAAAAAAATTGTATGACACCTTTAACTATGAGTTATTTTCCAGATAGAAAGATGCAAGTGAATTCAGAGCAAACTGAAGAGTTAAGATCAAGCAGAATATTTTTTGCATAAAATAAATAGGATTTGCAGATCACTTTGAAAAGCATTAATTATGAGTCTTAATCAGGACTTCATTTTAGATTTCATGAAAGTAATGAGTGTACCTCTCTTGCTACTAATTATATATTCTGATTATCCTCTTTCATTCTGTTTGTGAGAGGCAGGGAAGTATACCTAGCTTTTCTTCCTTGAAATTTTATTTCATCTTATTTTACTGACTGGCATATGTTAAACCTGTTTTAATTATATTTTTGTACTTAATTCTTCTTGAAGCATGATTCAGACATTTCCTAATTATTAAGTGATAATTTTTTCTTTTCGCAGTACAATCTGTTTTGGCTCTTGCTCAGATGTCACTGCCCTACCACACACAGTTCAAGGAATTATATTGGTCCTTTGATTCTTTTGAACTGCCACAAAACCTCTTTATTTATATGAACCTAATTTCAGAATCCTGAATATTTACAAATCCAGATTAAAAAATTATCACTAAGTTAGTACTTGCAGTGAAAATATCACAGAAACAATGTATTTTGAATCATGCTATATTTTGAGTGAAATCAAGTGTTTAGGAATCTTAGCTTAAAAATTTTTTATCAAGTATTGAAGATTCATGCCAATTTCTCATGGTTGTTGTAATGACACTGCAAGATTTTCAGATGGGAGATAGTTCCAGAAGTCCCACTAAATCCACTACAAATGTTGCAGATGAGATGCACTGAACCTGTTGCTTTAGTCAGGAAAAGGATATTTTAGATAATTTACAAAGATGCATGCTGACTTCTGAAGCAGATTGTGTCAATAAGAACCTGGTAGGGGAATTCTTGATATAGGATCATTAATTTCATCTCCCCATAAATGCAGACATATTTTCAATGTTTTGTCTAGTGTTATTTCAGTGAATCATTTGATGCCATATGCATCAATTACTTTGGTAATATTTTACATTCCACTATCAACATTAAGACATCTTTTCCTTGAAATTTCATGTAGTCATCTTCATTGTTATCTTTAGTTCAATGCCAGTAGAACCTAAGCTGTTGCTTTTTGTTTGGAATGTACATCTTTAACAATTTGTAGATTCTGGTTTAGAAGCATCCTGACAGATTAAGGTACCTGCTCCTTACTTCCTCCTTCTGCCTCTCATGATCAATGATTATTCTCATGGCTGCTGGGACAGTCTGATTTCAGGTAACTCATATAAATAACAGTTCTTCAGAGGTAGCAGAACAGATGCACAGTAATGAAATTCTCTGCCACAGGCTTCAACTCAAATGCCTGTTGTTCTGGGAGCCTGTATTTCCTTCAGAGATGCCTTTATTCCCAGGTGAGACCCAGGCCTCCCAGAGGCTTTTTCAGAGCTCTCCACTCCCATCTGAACAGGCATGTGGTGGGACAGGTTATCCTTCTGGTTATCCTACATCAGTAACCTCGATTTACCTCAAGAGAAGGCCTTGACATGACAACAGGAGTCCTGTGCAGACACAGAAATCCACTTGCTCCTGAAATCCAAATAACCTTACCTTTTCCATGCCCTTCATCTTATTCCCACATGCCACTCTGAAATTTCTGGAGAGTCTTTTCTTCAACATCTTTCCCAGAGCTTCATTCTCTTTCCCAATACAGTCACACAGTGCAGAGTTGGGCAAAACCTTTCTTTTCAGGATTTCTCAGAACTGTAGCTCTGATTCTGAGAGTCCTCCCTGAACTCCCAGAATGAAGGAGAGTCATATACTGGAGAATTTTAGAAGGGACATATAGCCCTACTACATTCTTCAAACACATTTCTTCACAGCTTCATTTGGACAAGTTAAAAACATTTTTGTATGCTTTAATTTGATTCCTCCTGATGTGTAATCATCTACAACTGCTCTTTCCTAAATTTCTTTTCTGCTAGTGTTTCTTAAAATGTCCAAAATAAAAAAGAACATTCCAGATGCTAAGTACCTGTTTCATGATGATTGCATTTTAAGTAGTATCCAAGAGACATCACCATTTCATAAAGTGTTTCAGAAATCCTTGTATTGCCATCTGAATATGGCAAAGGAGATGATGAGCAAAGGCAATCATATCTACTAGTGAATCTCAACTATGGAAAGACAGGGGTGGAATATTATGAATTACTTGCTGAAATGAAACATAGAAATATAGACCTGGCTTTGAGAAACGTCTTAACTAGTCCAATCTATAGAAACCTTTTCCTGTTTTTTGCTATCAGGTGTCAGAATTTGAAGTCAACAGCATCAGCTACATACAGCTTCATCTGAAAAGTGCAAGTGGACTCAAGTGAAATCTGCAGAATCATAGAAGAGATTGGATTGGAAAGTCATCTGATCCATCTCCTCTGCAATGAGCAGAGTGTGATCTCAGAGTGTACTCAAGTGAACATATTCACAGTTCTTGCTTTTGGCAGACTTAAGCAAATATTCTGAAGAAGCTGGTAAAAAACTCACTGGTCTTCAGAAATTACAGTGTGGAAAATTCTTTTGCATTTGGTAAAAGTATAACAGGCTTGCTCCCAAAACCCTCATATGTGCCCAAATATACTAAGATTTTTTTCCAAATATACAAGCTGTTCTAGTGAAGCTGCATGCTTTACCTGCATCCTTACTTCTTTAACCACTTCTTTTAACACACTTTCTCTCTAAAAAAAGCTCAAAGAAATACTTGAGTTTCACTTTCAGAGGTTCATACACTTACTTCATGGAATTCATTTTTTTCCTAGTGAATTATTTGACCAAGGGAAAATTGTCCTTTTCATTTTTGCATTACACCACAGATAACATGTTTACTAGCGAAAAAAAAAAATCCCAAGTCTATGCTATGACCTTTGTTAGACAAGTTACTCTCTGTAAATTCAAACCACCAGAAAAATCAAAATTAAAGCGTGAAACAGTAGTTAAATAAATGCCATGGAGAAATTTACCACAGAAAGGAATAATTTTGATTATATTGGTTTTACAAAGTGCATAAAATTCTCGCCTCTCTCCTCTGGGAATCTTCTCTACAAGGAAACAATTACACAGACAGGGGGCATACAAGGTTTTGAGCAATGTTTAGAACTAACAAAGGCAATCAGGTAATTTGCTGTTGTGTATTTAAGGGGTCATAAAAATCCAGACAGTTGTTCTAATCTGCAATTACTTACTTGACTTGGGGTACTTCAGTCCTGTGACCTCTGAATGCCACACCCAGAGAACACAATAGAGGAAGGTACCAGTGTTCTGAAGTGATAGGCATCACTTCAGGGGGAAGTTGTATTGAATCATCACATCACATCTTTGAATGAGACAGGGACCACCAATGCTTTCATTGACTCCAGCAGTTTGCATTTAACCTCTTGTTTCATTTTTCAGGGTTTAACAGAAGAGCATAAACATTTTTCTTACTTCCAGATTACTGAATCTGTTCCTACTCAGTGGTGACTTAGAACATGATTGGGATGTTTACCTGGCACATTCTGAGTATTGCAAGTGGAGCCTACTTGCATCAGCTTCTCATTTTAATTGCTTTTAGGAGAGGTAAAGAGAAGCAAAGAAGTAAGTCACAAAGTGCACCATGAGCCTTTAGTTAAGAGAAAATATAAAAGCTTATTACCTTATTCAGTAATTATTTTTACTTGGCATTACTCTTATCTGGAGTCCACAAAATCAATTTTTTTCTCTCTGGAATCTCCTTTTCAATTAGCATTTGAGTAGTTAGCAGTCTTTTCTTAAGCTGTTTTAGCACCTGAGAAGCTAGTGGGAGACAAACCTCTTTGTAAGGAGGCCTTCTTTTCTTCTGACTATTTCTTATTTATCGCAGCTTGATTTGAAATCTACAAACCAACTCCCAAGTAAGTAATTTCAAAGGAGAAACTGCTATTTCTCTGTATTTGGTGTGGCAATAGTCATGACATGAGCAGTTTAGACTTCTGTGACAAACTCGGACTTCTGTTCATTCATCTGAACAGGCTGCATTATTTATGCTAAGGGCAACAGATTGTAGAGGATTGCTATAGATTCTTCTCTTTTCATGCATGTCATCAAATGATGGCAGTGAACAGAAACATTAGACAGGACAGAAATCAGTCTTTTGTCTGGGGCAAAAAGATATATATACTGTAGATCCATTGCAGGTTAAATCACTGATAAATCTAGTTATAAAGGCTGTTTGGATGATATTTAGGTGTTGACACTGTTTAGTTATAACTTAGATCAAACTCAGGTGTGGTCTGGTGCATCAAATTTGTATAATGAGGACAACTTTTGCAACCATGTCTACTCTTCCCCACAAAGAAAAAAAAAATTGGTTCTGGCAATTCAGTCATAAAGGGCCTCTGAAATGAAGCAGGAGTTGATGGTTAACCCTGCAATTATGAGATTCAGAAATTAGAACTAGCAATGATGCTGTAGAAACAATCCAATTTATGAGACATCTTTCTAAAATATGAAAATATCATTCTCCTGGAAAACTGAGATTTATCCTGTAGAGCATAAGCTCTGCAAAGGAAATCATTCCGAGTATACTTCACCATGATTGATTTCTGCAGGCAAAGCACAGTGGAAAGTACAGGAACAATTTTTTAAAGTGAAGAACATCGGTTGTTCAACATGGGAAAGTAATTGAAGGTAATGAAGGCTCTAGAACACATAAAAAAACCCCAAATCAGTATAGCTGAGAGCAAAAAGAAATCTACTGGATCATAAACAACAATCAGTGCTCAAATGCACATGGTAAATTAATGCCTTTTATTCAGAGTGTTTGGAAGGAAAGAAATTCCTCCTGCCTCACTTTTTTGCAAGAGAATTATTTGTTGGTTTCTCGACCATGCAAAGATGAATAAGTCTGGAATTGTGACTCCAATATCTTTATGAGAAATCACTGGAATCAGAGAGGCTTTGAGGACAGAAACATCTTGAAGACTCCATATAACAAAATACAAATTTATTCACAGGCTCTGGAAAGAGGCTGGGTTTATACTGAGGTCCCACCAGCTTCACAGGGAACTGACCACATCTGGAGAGATGCTTCTTGAGGAGATAACTCTATTGGCACAAATGTGAGGAGGCTTTTTGTACATCAGAAGGCTCTTGAACATTAAATAGAAACATCTGTAAAGCTCATAATTGAGTATCTGAAGAAGGGAACAATCCATGTGTTTCAAAGTTCTGTCAGAGGCAGCAGGACTTCAAGGAGGAGTCCTTATCCAGAAAAAGCACATTTTCTATCACTGCACCTGTGTTCTGGGAGGTGTGTAATCTATTCACCTAGTGCTCTGCCCTTGGAACAGTTTGACATGGATTGTCAAGAGTCAGAAAACACCTGTGTGTTCCCCATGTCAGCTTCAAGTGTCCTGCAAAGCTTACTGAGATAATAGATATAGTTAAAGCAGAGTCCCAAGAAAGGAATAAGCTGGCACTTATGTCAATTTCCTTTTTTATTTTATAAGAAACAATCCTCAGTTTATTTTAATAAAAATCTATTATGATTTTACTATTCTGTCTTCAGATCTTTACTCTCCTCAGATCTTTTTTAATTTGCTTTAAAGTAAAGTATCATTTTCAGTAGCATCTGAATAAATGTTCCTAAGGAAAGTATTCTTACCTAGGTATATTGGGAAAATTATGTACATGCAAAATGGAGATTTTTAGAGGCTTTCCATATATTAATCAAATTACATTATATGTAGGCAAAACTGTTGTAAACACTGTTTTCTGAGAAGGACATGCACAACCAACAAAAAAAACCCCTTCAAACGAAATTAATCAGATGCATCATTTGCCCAACAGTACATCAAAAATTATTCACAAATATTGTCTCCTTTGTTAGCAAAACTTACCAGAAATTTGGCTGGAACATAACTTTTTTATATGCAAATGAGCAAGATTAAAAGAGATTCTAAATGACCTTTGTCACATTCACCACTGAATTTCAGAGAACTTGAAATCAACTACAACAACTAATCCTTACACGTAAGTCTGAAGATGTGCTTTAGATGCTTTGGGTGCAATGTTTAATAAAGTAGTATAAGGTTTTTGCTGTTGAATTATATTACAGAGACAGGTTCTTTTTATCTTGCTCAAATCATCATTTCACTACCTTTGATCCTGAGGTAAACCAACAGGAAGTAATCAGTGTCATTGACCTGTTTGATTTAATTCTATTCTTCTGTGGTCTCTGAGGTCAATACTAGTTTTATTACCTTTTTACTGAATAACTTTATTGACTATCATGGTACAGCACTAAAAATATTGAAAGAAGCAACACTGGAAATAGGCTTTTTGGAGACAGAACACCTGAGGATTTGCAGAAACCTGCCTACATTTCTTCAAAACAATTTTGGAAAACCCTGTCACCCAATGCAGGGAGTTTTATCAGATTTGAACAGAATGAGCTAACAGTATCTGCTCAGGAGTTATTAACATAGAAACATACTGTTTAATATGTTGCAGTCCTCATACACATGTTCATTTCTAACTCAGATTGATAAAAATTCTTCCCTGGCACATTAAAATTTAGTAAACTTCAATATTGTCAGAGTTCAAAGCAGAGCACTTGTATGGTTCTGCCAGCACTTGATTTTAAAGCACTGAGATTTCCAAAAAGTTACAGGAATAATTGTCAGCGTTATCCCAAAGTAATTTTGCAACCAACTATCAAAAGACCTGAGATTCCTACCTATCAATAAAGCATGAAGTTAGCCATAAACAGTATGCAAGCAAATTTGGAAAACCAGACTTTTTAAAGAAATCCATGGAATTACAGGCTTTTGCCAAAAACAGAGCACACAAACCTGGAAGAATGCACAGTGAATTGCAAACATCAAGGATCACAATCCAATTATGCATGTTAATATAATAGTCTCAAGGGTTGCTGGAAACTAAAACAAGTATGGAAAATGGATATCTAAGGATTGTACAAGATAGAAGAAGTAGATTAAGGAATAGTATCAGAATGCTCTGTTGTATCAATATTTTTCTAGTTTGCCCTGTGAAATGTATTTCTTCAGTCTAACAAAGTTGCACAGGAGTAAAGAGTAGTAATGGAGATTACCATGCAAGAACATATGGTATTTGCCAAATATGCTGTTCTAATCTCTGTAATATGAGAGCCAGAAGAGAGAGAGCAAGGAAAATCACCAAATAACAGTTATACTCTTCCGAGACAGGGGTATAAAGTGGAACTCCTTTTAGCCTGAACAAATGCACAAAGAGCCATTAACTTGCTTTTTCAAGTCTTCACTGTCAGAAGTGCTGGATGACAGCACAATGGACAGGCAGCTCCATTCAGGTTGACAGCAGTTCATCAAGCTTTGCTAAATTACATTTCTTTTCTTAACAGCAGTGGAATTAGCCAGAAGTCTGCACAGCTGACATACCTAGCATGGTATGATCACCATTCTATGAGGGTAAAAAGCCTACTTGAAAGTGTGTCAAAAATGCTCAAGAGTAGTGCCTGAACACCTTCTCCTTATATTGACTTTTATATCTTTAGAGTTGTTCACCAACTAAGAGCAGGTAATTATGATTCTTTATTGTGGATTCAGAAGTCTGAGCTTCAGTTTCAGTGATTTTTTTTTCCTACCCACTTTGTATACTATAATTACTTTAAAGTGACAACATATTCCAGAAAGATTACAACTTATTATAGATGTGCCCACGCATGTATTGATACATATATACAACACTTCAGCGTGCTGCCTTCCTGTACATGATCCTGAGGTGCCATTTAAACTAATTCTGGGCCTTCAGTTCAAGACTGTTCTGGAGTTTTAGCTCTGTTCTTGTTTGTTCCCCCTCCATAGTATCCCATTTTGTGGGTGGTCTTACCTTTAAAGTAACAGATTTTTTTTACTTGACTAAACATTTTGAAATTAGTTGAGAGGGAGGAAATATTTTACTGTAAAATGGAGGAGAATATACAGTTGTTCTCTACCTGGGAAGCTCAGTTGTATTTGAATCTGCTGTTATGTGCCTGAGTCAACATAGGTATTTTTCTCTGCTTGACTTTAATAATATGGTTTTGGGACCTGGTCTTCTGCCTTCCCCCTGAGAATGAAATGAACAGGTTCCTGTGGACAGATGTAACAGGTACTTGTGTGATCTTCAAAAGCTAGCTGTACCCTCCAGCATCCCTTTGTCACACCACTCTGCTACTGCAACTGTAAAGTGATGCTGATGGGGTGAGGAATGTTGTTCTCCACTAAAACAGTGCCACAGGCAGTAACCTCTATTTTAGTTCTTTTATTGGAAAAATTTATATTTAGAACTGGAATATGTCAGTGGAGATAAGTTCTTTCCTCTTTTGTCTGTGAATTTAGTGGGGCAAATACTGGAATAATGTGTCCCTGATAAAAGAGGATGAAGTTTTGAGAAGAATCAGAAAAGACTGTGCAGTCAATGACTGAGAACTGCTGGTGTTATCCCCCACAGGTACTTTGAATGTGAGCTGGGATTTGGATGAAGGCTAATTTACTGTACCAGTTTTTCCCAGTAATGTGCAGGTAGACCTGTGTTTTGTCCTAATCTCAGCTGAATCAGTAGCACCCCTGCTTTTGTCAGTGACAGTGAAGACCCCATTTTAACAGGTCTTTTCTGATAAAGGATCATGCTGACCATAAGGTCAAGCAACTACATTAACTTATCAATTTACCCAGACAATCAGCCAGGTCTAAAGACAATCAGAGCAGTTCTGTGCTTTTAAGTGGTGATAGCATAGTGTAGTTTGTATTTCATTTCCTATTTTGGAAAATGGGTGCATTTTGTCCTACTGTAATTATTAATGACTTTTAGAAAAGGTGATCCTGCAGCTTGTGATATTGATAGGGGCAGCTAAGGGAGCTGCTGGCAGCCACCACTGCTTTGCCAGCTGTCCTCCCCAACAAACACAAACCTGACAGCCTGGGTAGATCAGGTCTAGAATAAATAAGTTTGTATGCTCCTCCTTTGGCTTAGCTTTTAACTTGGCTCAAGCCTGGTGCTCTCTGCTGGTGGTCTGTAGGGTTCAAACAAGGACTAGAGTTCATTGAAGGGGAGAACATCCAGAGAAGTTTCCAGACTGTCTCCTAATGCCTGTGTCCTTCAGGAGCTACCACAGCTCTAAATCCATTTGCATTCTTGTCCCTTACTGGCTGTCACTTTCCTGACAATTCAACCATTTTATGAGTTTCTTTGTGAGGCAAGAAAGTCTTTTGTCTACAGTGCTTTTTACACCTGAAGCACCTTATATAATGCTTCAAATGTCAAGAAGAATATTAGTTGCACTGGAGTGCTGGACCTTAAAAGTATTTTTCAACTATGATCTTGACAAGTTGAAAGTTTATTAAAGCAAGTTTGTATATGACAAAAAACTTAATTTAAGCTGTGCATTACCTAATGTTTTTCTCCAGTGATGCCTCTCAAATGCCACTTTCTTGTTTATTGTCACTCTCAAAAAAAGGAGAGCTGTTAACCTGGATTAGCAGTTAAAAAGCTGGACTAGAATGGCTGCTTCTTCTAATGAATAATTTTAAGTCTGCACACGGTGCCTGAGGTAAATTTGTTTCACTGCTTTGGAGGCTAACACCCTTCAGGGCAGCCACTTGTACAGGTGGAGATTATCCCTTTGACCTGATCCTGGCACAGGGAAATAGGGGCAGATCCCAGAGCCAGGATTGCCAGAAGGCAAAGCTTTGACTCTGAATCCAACCCAGACAGTGACCTCATGGGAATACAGGCCCCAAGTGTATTGTTAAGAGGAAATGTAGGAAAGACATAATCAAACCCCTGACTTAGTAATTTCTTGGAGAAGTGGAGGAAATGCATTCATGTAAAATATTACTCTAAACATGCCTCATAACAGCTCTCCATGTGCAAAACAACTGAGGTCAATGAAAGGTCTTGCTCATTTATTGCACTCATGTTACAGTGGCAGTAATTAACTAAATAAATTTTATTTGTAGCAGAAAATGTGGGAGAGTCAGCCAGATATTTCAGTTTCAACCCATTATACCTTAAAAATGCTTCCAAATGAAGATAAATCAATTGCACATTTTAAAAATGAAGTTTAAAAAACTAAATATCCCCACTCTGAAGAAATAAATATATTTACTCAAACTTTTGGAACAAGGACATTTAAAAGAAAAATCATAATCTGTCAAGAAGGGTATTATTCCTTATTCATAATTCTGTGATTTTAGGGGTTGAAATCATTTATTCAAAATGAGAACTACACTAGCTAATAATTATTCAAATACACAGTAAGATTAATTTTTGCAAGATACTGTATTGGCACTGCTTAAAATAAATATTTCATCAGATAAAATGCAGTGAAAAAGAGTACCTTGCAAATATTTGGGAATACATATATTAATAAAATAATCTTTTAAAATGAATGATTTGTAAACAAAAAAAAAAAAAAAAAAATTACAAGTATTGCTCTGTAGCTTCTTCTTCAAAGTAAAGTAATTTAAAGGACTCCTGTGAACTTCTCAAAAGAGCAATAGTTTTGTCAAAACATAATGTTGTTCCTTCATCTACACTCTTTTTTAGTTGAGGATGCCTACCTTTTAAGTATTAATTTATAAAACATCTTGATACCACTGAATATGAAAAACTGTGCATAATTAAAAAATGCCATTACTACTCTACATTCACCTTTTATTTCAGTGCTATAACAACTCACAGACTATGTTTTGTTAATGGCTCTGCTCAGGGTTTTTGAGTACTGTGTTTAAGCTTTCAGTTTAGAAACTGTACTGGCAGAGAGAGATGAAGAAAGCACTTCTGTGTCAATCAGATGATGTAAGCCACATAGTTCTTAGTACTAAATAGTAGCCAAGTGTTTTCTTGGCACAGTAAGAAACATTTGTTTGAATAATAGCTTGTTTGACAGAGGAATGAGGAATGCTCATTTTCATCTACACTAAGGCTATGATGTGAAAATATATTCCCTTTCATGTATTTAGCAGGAAGATATTAATACTCTGTGTGCCCAAGGGAGGAGACAAGTGGGATAGAAGTGATGCTCTGGGATGATACAGCAGTGAGGTATATCGTGGGAGCTCTCTTTCTGGCTATGACAGTATTTGTCTGGAAGGGGTCCTGAAATCAAAACTGAGATGCAATCTGACTGTGCACACTGTGTAGTTGGCATACAAATTAATGGAGGCCCTTGTCAATTTATATAATGCTGAACCTTTCTCATTTGGGATGGGTGTTTTTGCATTGACAGCTCACTTGAATTAGCTACTTTCCCAAACCCACAAATTAATAGTCATATCAATTATCAGATATCAATTTTGTGCACTGTATCAAGTAGGTACAAACAACTGGTCTATCATTCTGTCTTAAATTTAAACTACAGCAAAAGTCAGGAAAGTGAAGTGCACTAACTGCTAGGCTGTGGACTTGGTCACTGTTGTTATGGATTTATTTTAATTTCATTTTTTATCAAACAATGTAGGGCAGATGAGAAGGGTGTCCTGCCTTTTATGCCTGGCCCCATCTTCATTATTTCTATATATCCCTGCAACTGTAGGAAATAGTAACGGAAACACTGGGATTGATGTGCCAGGGAACAGCCAGGATTGACAGGGTACGGAAATACCACGTCAGAGGAGATGAAGAGCTGTAGCATTTCTGTGTGCTGGTGGCACTGTTCTTGTTCTTAAGACATCCAGTGCAGCAGACAGGACAATGGATAATTCCTAATGACTCACCCATGTGGGATGCAATGGCAGATTAAAACCCCTGTGAACTCCACAGTGGTGTAAACCATATCCAAATTCAGTGTGCTATTAACCTCTGAAAGAATCCGTAACCAGAGCTGGAGAACTGGTGTCCTCCATCACCCCTCCATTACATAGATCATGGCAAAATCCCCTGAAGACATCTCTTGGCTGGAGGCCAGGCATGATCTGAAATATACCTTTTGTATTTCCCATGAGAAGACAGGTATGATAGTGAGCATGTGAGTGAAACTGCCTTGGTTTTACAATCACCTCTCCCTGGAGCTTAGCTACAAGTTTGCTACAGCATAGCAACATTATTTCCTATATAAAAATAAACAAACAAAGAACAGACTGGGCTTTTTTCCAAATAACCAGGCTTGGAAGTGAAGAAGGTGAGTGTGAATTCCAACATGCAGAGACAAAAAAAACCACCCAGCCAACTAACCTCTTTTCCAATTTCATAACTGTGGTTTAACAGTAAACTTTTAATAAAGAGGAAATATCTGAGCCTCAACCTTCATGAGTGTTTGGGGACTGAATTTTCTTTCTTGTTCCAATGGGGGAAGGAAGTGAATCCCAAGAGTGGGTAATCCAATTTTTTTTTTTTTTTTTTCTATTGCTGAATAGAGCTAGGATTTGAGACTCAGCATTTCCCAGTGAGCTGGAAGGAGGGAGCTAGTATGTACAGGAGTGACTGAAGGCATCTTGCTGCTCCTTGTGCTGCTCTGAATACCATGTGGAGGGGTTGAATGCTCTATCCAGCATAGAAAGGCTTAACAGAGTTTCCTAGTCTCCATTTTTGCTGCACCTGCCTTAAAATAGGGTACTGGATTTCCAAGTTCTTTTATCTGGCTTCGAGTATTCTTGAGCAGCCTATTCATAGCACTTCTGGGTGAAAACCTTCCAGAGGTATATCTGTCTGGGCAGTGGCCAAGGCATTTAATCAGATTTCATGCATTGCAGCTGTCTTCAACTTTAAATAAATCACACTGATTTCAGATGATAGCTCATCTGGAACTGTTTGGAGAGAATTCTCTGAAACAGCTTCTTCATGTTGGGGTTTCAACAGAAATGAGTTATGACCCACTAGAGATATCAGTCCTGCTAAAATGTATCAACACATTAATAAATGGCAAGGACCTGAGAAAACAGTTTTCTAAAAAAGCCCAGTGAAGGATACAACTTCAGAGATTTTCTCCTTGAATGATGAAAAGAATAACCTATATGGGCTTAATGATTTCCACTCCCTGTCTTTATCAGTTGCCAGAAAAATTTAATTAAATCAGAATGAGACTTCCTCCTGATATGACAACTACATAACAGCTTACAACGTTATTTTTAATGGCTTGAATATAGATGACATAACAGAGGCAAAGCTTATTCAGCTGTACCTAGCAGTGTTCTAATGAAGCCTGCTAATGCTGGAGCAGCTAGGATCCTTTGTCCTATAGAAAGAGCATGTATTTTTCCTGTTAAAGCAATGACTATGTGTGCCATGGGCAAATACAGTTTAAGCAGCATTTATAAAATTTGGGCTCAATCACTCAAAATTTGCTGTGAAAGAGAGGGACAGATGCATTTGGGATGCCATGAATCTCTTTTTTTTTTCATGTTGCCATGCTTGATAATATCCAAATAAAATAAAAGCTCAAATTCACAATGTAAATAAAAGCAAATATTTTGTACTTTTGACAAACTATGCTGCTGTGAACTGATGGTATTACAAGTTTAAAAACCAGATTTGTCATAACAGAAGACAAATTAAAGAATCTTTCTATTTTTAAAAATTGTCTCTCCATTGTGTAGAAAGGCATTCAGTAGTTCAGACATTTGACATGTATTCAATCACAATACTTATTTTTATTGGTTTAATATTATTTTCATTTATATTAGTGTACTTATATTTGCCTTGATATTGCCCTGCCTGTCATAATACTTGGTTTTGTAATAAATCCTAACAAATGATTTTGCTGAGAGCAGAACAGTAAAAAAAAGACACTTCTAAGCAGTGGAACAAGATGATAGAAGAAAACCAGTTTGAAGTCAGTCATCACATATTCATACTGAAGTAAAATATATATGACCTATATCCCAGATATCTGCTGGAAAAAAAAACAAGTATCCAACCCCCTAAAGATCCATTAAAAACCAACAGGCAAATCAGAAAAGCACCACTGAATTGATGCATTACAAATTATTTGTTGGATTTTAATCAAGCAGATTTTAAATATGGATTATCATGTAAGAGTTCATAATCCTTTTGGTAGCTACAATGTCCATTACAAATCTGCAGGGTGGATATCTCAGGTCAAGGCTGTGAGAGTTGCTTTCCTCGTACATTTTTGTTGGTAGTAATTTTACCAGTCCTGTGAATTCCAAGCTGCTATGAATAATGTTTTCTAGGCATGTTTTTAATTAGCTAGGAATAAGGGGGAAACATTAGTATCTAAACCATCACCTTGTCAAATATTCTCAGAGCTACCTAAGAATCCTTAACACTTTATAACTAACATCGAGGGGAATTTAATCTGTCTGCTGTGGTGGTTTAAGACATCCTTGCAATGTTTAAGTAGGTAATTCCACTGTATAGGATACCCACATCAAAATGTATCTGATAGAGAAAACTTTTAGTAGTTAAAGCAGGCAATTGAAAGAAGACAATGCTAGCTTAATTTTACTACTGAGTTTTCTGCTGAAGATAATTTCTCCATAAAATGTTAAAAAACATGGGTTTTTTTCTTGTTCTATGCTTGAGGTCCCAGTCATGCCATAGTTTTATTATTATGGTTTTTTTTTTCTTTACTTCATGTAAATAGAGACAATTACAGATACTATTGTATAGGAGGTAGACAGTTTTTTCAGTAATTATAGTAACAAATTCAGATGTTACAGGGCTTTAGGAAACAGAAAAACAAATCTGTCTCTCAGGAATCAGAAGGCTAAAGAGCCTTGCTAAGTTTTGTAGAGCAGCCCAATATTCTGCAGTAAAGGAACATTTATTCCCTAAAAGCAAATTTTTGTTAACAGCTTTGACTGTTGTATAAACTGAGCAGGTGCAGCTCTGGTACAGATATTCCTTGGATTGTTTTGGGCTGCATAAAACTCAGATGTAGTTTTTTTTTAAACTTGGTGTCTAAGTAGCATGACTGCTTTTTCATGCACTGTGATGGCATATTAAATATCCTGTGGAGTTATTCTTGGAAACTTAAGGAGTCATGCCCAGAATAACTGACAGGAGAATTGTTATCCTGATGGACCAAAACTCCTCATTAGCTGTGTCTCCCCTTTCTTCACTTCATCTTGAATTACTGAAATTGTACTAAGTAGACTTAATGCTCATTTGGCAAGAAAATGAAATTATGGTTGCTTGTTTCATGTAGGCTTTGTATTCAACAGCCCTGGGTTTCTGAGTCACTGATACTCACTAGACCATAAGAATGGTGTGAAACCAGCTTTCTGCAAATGATGAAATGCCTTTGAAGGTTAAGAGCATTTCTCTGGACTTGGGTAAAATTGTATGCTAATTTATGCTTCTCTGGGTGCTAATTTTGAAGAATACTTGTTGGTTAAAAAATATGTTTTTAAATGAGATACTGAAAAATGTAAAATCACAATTGTACAAGATGCAAATTTCCTCTGGGGAGAGAATTTCTGCAAGGTCTGAGCACTGACTGGTGCCTTATTGAAGCACTTTCAAATGAGTTTTGAAGCAGGATATGATGAAGTTTATGTGGGGCTCTCTTAAATGAGACTTATTTCAGACCTCCTCCAACTCTAGGCTACAATGAAAGGTCTAACTCCAGAAATAAAAGGATAGCTCCCTGCTGAAATTGCAGGAAGACAACTGTTGAGGCCAGCTGGGATTCTACCTATGTACATTCACATCTTGTCTTCTGAGACAAAGTCATATTTATTCTTTTGTCCTCCCACCCCACTCCTACCCATTTAATATGTCACTGGCTTGCATATCTTGTCAGCCTGCATCAGTCACACTGCATTACATGGGCAGTCCAATGCTGCTGATGTGACCTGACATAATTCACCAACTGATTTCCCAACAGAAAAGGTAAAGATTTTAAATTAAATTGCAATGTTTTCATTAATAGATTTCTCTTTTCAATAATTTTGATAAAACCCTCTGAAACAAACCCATAGGAACTATTTCCTAAAACATCAGTGAAGAAAGGACATAATGACTTGTCTTTCCCATTAGCTAATATTTTGACTACTTTCCTGTTTCCAGAAGATATAAATTTTCAAATCAAGTGTATAAATATTAAGAATGCATTGCCTTTTTTATTACCAAGAAACTGTATGTAGAAAATGTATGGGAATATCTCTTCCTGAATATACATTATGCTCATATCATTTTTAAAAGAATTACAAACTCCCTTTCAGTGTATAATTTTGGTTTTTTATCTATTTATTTTTGTGGTGTGTTGTTTGTTGGGTTTTTTTACAAAAACTTTGCGATGAAATTATGTACCATGGTTAAAGTTGTTTCCTTAATTTACATCTGACAAGGTTTTAAATCCAGACAACTTTACTGACATCCTAAAATACAGTTGCAGTTCTGAAGATTGCTCAAGAAGAGCAAATGTACCACAGTAACTTGTAGGTGTTATACCATTTTAATAGCTTAGGATTTTAAACTTCTCTATGAAAGATGTGAGTATTCTTACTTGCAATATCTTGATATTAGATCCTGAAGCCAGCAGGCAAGGACAGTATATTTAGTACACAGTAAATTTATCTTTTACATCTTTCCTGATATAAAGTTATGTGATGTGCTGTAGTAGAGCTCAGGTCTGAGTTTTTGGCTTTGATGGCTCCATTGGTGATATTCCTTTCTTTCTTTCCCCACCGCTTCTCCATACCAGACTATATTCAACTATTGTTTTTGTTCGTTTTTTTTTTTTTTTTTTTTTTTTTTTTTCTGGCTCAGCTTACTTTTACTTATATCAGAAAGGGGAAATAGGGGATAAATCACTGATTGAATGTGTAAGCAGAAAATTAGGAAACATAGGCAAGCACCTAAAAGGAAATTTGGGCAGGACAGAACTATTTAATTAGCAATATATGCCACGTAAGTAAGAAGATTTACTGCCAGCTGTATCGTATCAAACACTGAGAGATTAGTGTTCTGTATTGAAGCTCCACAGCATATGTAGAAATCATTCAAAGAAATTAATCCTCAGTTTTCTCCATAAGTGTCAATATTTATTACTTCTAAGTCTACTCTTTCTGCAACATAAGCCACAATAAAAGAGAATGTTACTGCTTTTATAGAAGCTGTCAGGAACTTTTCAATGATTAAGCATACTTGGAATTTCTTATTCAAAAGTAATGCTAAGAGGGGACTGAAAATAAAATAAAACACAGATCTAAGTAGGGAAGAATTTAAATAAATCAGCTAACCCTAAAGTGTCAGGTTCTGTTTCTTTTTGTGCTTGGATGGCAGGTAGAATAAATTAATAAATGAACTAACAGGTTTGGCACTGTTCCTGTATCATTGTTCCATCATGCTAGGGGACATAAATGTCCTGGGATGCATTAGCAGGATACCTAGAAACAGTGGAAATGGGATTGCTTCACCCCACTATGCTCTGCACAATGCTTTTTTTGTAGTGGTCTGTCCTTAATTTTATTATTACATATTCCCATTCACAGAACCAAATCCTTCCTCATGTTGGTTTAGCAACTATTTGCTTACAGTACCTACTCTGCTTTTCAACTCCTTCTAAGCCCCAGTTCTGTGAATCCTAAATAAATTTATAAAATGGGACTTTTTTTCTTTTTTGCCAAGAAATTAAAAGCATAGTAGTTGGTTACGTTAAATATTTACGTAGTGTTTATAAACCCTTTCTGCTTACAAATTAAGGGAGACAAAATTAGCACTAAAATAACCTTTAGTTAGGCAAAGTAAATTTATCATAAGAATGGGAAGTAGCACTAGTAAATAACAGGCTAGTTAAAAGAAAGACATGATAATCCAAATAATACAGCAGTGAGTTTGATGTAGAATAAATGTCCAGGGAAATGAAACAGAACATGCCAATGTTGTATTATTAAGGTAACTTCAAAACCTTTAATATTTAGTGTGAACAGGGGAGAAGAAACTTTTTTTTTTTTTCAGATTCCTTTTCTCAGGATATAGTTATCATATATATCTTCAGAGATGAGAAATACCAGTAGTAGTATTAACTCTGGGTATTTTAGTATTAACTCTGGGGGTCATGCTCACTTCTGAAATCTCAATAAGGACAACTGGTAGGAAGATTTGCAAAGGAGTTTGCATGCAAACAATTTTTGCCACGTTGACTGCTGGTAATTTCACATGTGTATTTGCAAACATAGATGTATCAACCATTCTGGTTACAAGCAGTTTGGACTGTTAGCACTGTGCTTAGCATTGAATAGGATACAATAACAAAACCATGATTGTATTTCCCCAGCCTGTTTCACTTATGCAATAAAGTGGTAGCCACAACACTCAGACTGTGATGCTGAAGTGGTTTTTTTTTTGGTTTTTTTTTTTTTTAATAGTTGCAAGACTAGAGAGAGGGACTAGAAGGTGTGCTGATACAAAGTAGTTAAATACTGTAAAACAATCAGGAATTTAGGACGAATTACAGAACAAGGACACAGACATAACATTTTGCTCCATCTCCCTCCGTTTTCCCTGAAAATAATATTTCCACAAAAGCAGGTATGTAAATAATTATATTAAATATACTTTGTATATTGTATCTTAGTAACCTGAGGCAAACTTTTGCCATTCTTTGGTGTTTAAAACTCAAAAAGTAATCCAATATTTTAATTAGCTGAAATTTCTTCATAGTGGTTCAGTAGGTATTTTGCTGTGCTTTTAAAAACTTTTTTTTATTTGCTGTGGGGAAATACCATAAATGCAATGATCCAGACAATTAATGATTTCAGAGAAATTGCACTGTGCAATTTTTGTTGAAGAATCTGTTTATCAAACCAGATAAACTCAAGAGTGGGTAGAATAGAGAGAGGAGGAAGTTCCCATTGTAATTTCCCTTGTTTTCCTAAAAAGCATCTGCTCATTGCCCTCAGCATTTCCATCCTGTGTAGTGCTTACATTGTACTGGAGCCACTTAGGCTCTGCATCGTGCTGGGCTGTTGATGTCTCAGAAGGAAAATCTCTTGCAGAATAACCACAGCACTTGTGGTACAACTTAGCCAAGCTTCACTTTGTACATATAAAAGGGATTTATAAGTTTGGGGTTTTTCTTAAAAAAACTGCAAAAAATTCACAGAGTGTTCATAGATTTGAATAATTGCAATAATTGCCTTGCTGCCTAAATTATGATATTATGTTAATAAAACACTGGCTATATTCACTCATATCTGGGAACTGACACTGTCAAACTAATCTTCAGTAAGATCTTAACCTTTTCTTTATGTTAAATTACTGCTTTCACTAGATGGCACTTTGTCTCTCTTCATCACACGGCTAACATAAGAGCTCCTTAGTTCTGACAAATAACCTCTTCAGATCTTAGTATTTCTGTTTACAGACATTTAATGACATAGTACAATCTGAAAAATGTATCTTTTTCAAATGAAAGTGTGCCTAGTAGGAAAGCTGGGCTCTGCAGCCTATACATCCCATGTAAAGAAATGGAGTAGCCTTAAACAGGATTACATAGGAAAAATAATCGTGGGATAGGATATTTTTCTGTCTCATCTGAAAGACTGAGGGAAGTGAGTGTATAGTCTCTGATGGTATTTGGAGATTGATGGTATTCCTAACAAGGGTTCAAGACAAGTATTAGAGTGAAGTTAATACAGTTTAACACTGTCACAGTTTAACCCCAGCTGGCAACTAAGCACTGCACAGATGCTTACTCATTCCTGCACAGTGGAATGGGGTGAGAAGAAAGGTTTAAAAGAAAACTTGTGGGTTGAGATAAAGAGAGTTTAATAATAATAACAACAATAATAATGATGATTTTGATAATAATAATAATATAAAAATAATAGTAACATAGCAATGAAAGGGAAAATAACAAAGAGAAAGTCAAAGCTTAAGAAAAACAAGTGATGCAAATGAAAAGCAAGTGCTCACCATCAAGCAAGTGATGCCCAGCCTATCCCTGAGCAGCAGCCCCCCAGGCACTTTACCTCTAGTACCCCCTATATGCTAAGCATGATGTCATACAGTATAAAACACCCCTTTGGCTGTGTTGCCTTCCAGCTTCTTTGCAATCCCAGCCTCCTTGCTGTCAGGGCAGCATGAGAAGCTGAAAACTCTATCTCAGTGTAGAAGCAGTACTCACTGCTTACTGACAACACAACTTAGTAAAACATCAGTCTGTTCTCATAAATATGCTCATCCATAAATCCAAAGCTCAGTATATCAGCTATGGGAAAAAAATTAGCTCTATCACTTCCAAAGTCAGGATAATATCCAGCTATTACTTTATATCATCTACATCATGCCCTTGTCCCATACTTTCCAAAAGACCCCAGGTAATCACCACCACCTTTCCTGTCTTTTAATTTATGCCCACAGGTAGCACTCCTATAGGCTACAGGCCATCCCTCTAAAAAGTCTCTTGAATTACTCCATAACTCACAATCATATTTTCATTCTGGGCAACCTATCCAGCAGGTCAGGATGCTTTCCCTCTGCACTGCCAGTTCCTCTGCTGTCACTGCTGCAGCCATCCCTGCAGGGCACTTGCCACCACTCAGGAGTCACTACAGACCCAGAGCACTGGCCACTGTTCTTCAGCAGCAATGTCTGAAGGCAGCTGGAGAGCATTTGGTTCTGCAAAATGAATATAATGTTTGCCAGGAAAAAAAAAAAAAAAGGCAATTAAATCCAGCAAAAATAAAAATAAATTTTAAAAATATTCAGTCAGAGCTGTTCTTATTCTTGTTTATCCTCCAGGTATTAGCAGCTATGAAAGTATTTTGTCCTTCATAATTTAAACTTTTGTTGTGATGCTGTAAACAACTTTAACAGAGCTTGTGGTGTCAGCATGGAGAACCTAGCCAGCATTTTCAATAAAATGAAGTTACAGTATCTTTGTAGGAAAAAAAAATCATCATGTTTATAAACCATCCTTTCCTCCACTTGAGGGCATTTTCCAAGAAACTGAATAATTTCTTACTATATGTGGTGTATATTGCTTTCTCAAGGAAAAGTAATTCCTTGGGATTTCTTGTAGGTTGGCATATAAGCACAAACAAACATTTCATCTCATTTTACTTATTCATATGGCAGTGCAGGCAAACGTTTGCCTGAAGAGCATTGCAAAATATCACAGTTAAGTATTGTAGCCAATTCTATTCTCTTCCTTTTCATAATAACTATCTAAAATATCTCTGTTTTTTAAGAGCTTCTTCAGGAACAGCAGGAAGGACCCAGAATTAGTATCTGTATTTACCATTTAAAAAACATACCTCCTCTACTACTCAAATAAATAATCAGTATAACAAAACCACCATAAGAATATTTGTGCTCATATGAAATAAAATATGTTTTTATAATAATCAGCATTCCATCATAATTAAAATTATAATATAAACCAACATCTCTTTATTATTTTTGTCACATCAATTTCCTAGTAGCTTCCATATAAAGAGCAGTAAATGTATTTCAAAATATTATGCTGTTGTATAACTGCTTTATGTTGGAATCTGTCAAGTCAATGAGTAAACTGTTTACCTTTGTGGTTTTTAGTTATTACTGGCTGTATACATTTGCATATATTATTACATAAAATTAGTGCAGTCGTCCAAAATTTTTCTTCATGGAACAGTGCCAAGTTTTAGATACTAGGGATGAAATTTTCTACAATGAATGTATATTTGTGTTGGAAAACCAGCAGGTTTTCCAGTCTTAAAATTCAGAACATAATTCTGACTAAACTGGCATTTCAAGTGGCAGTTGAAATTTAGCTTGGCGTCATCTCTGTGTCAGGGATGTGTCTTTTGCTATTTCATGACAGTTTACTCCACTGTTTTTATTGTGGAAACCAGCCTTCAACAGCTGCTTCTTAGTATTTAGGAGCTGAAATTATTTCTCTGCAATTATAATTCCATATTAAATTTTCCTGAGACAGTACTGACAATAAGAATGGGCACCAGGGCAGCATTTAGTTTAAGTCCCAAGTGTTTGGCTGGGAAAAGCAGGAATTTGAAGACAGCAATGCTAGTGACTGATCCTGGAAACACCACATGATGACATCTGTTGTCAATACACTGGGGTTTTTAATCGTTTTATGTTTCTCAATCCTAAAGAATTTCATATTGTATCACAGTCCTTGCAACAGAATTCTGTGGAAAAATGCAAGCATGTAATCAAGGCTTCATTATGATGTGTGGGACCAGTGAATGCAATGAACACTCATTCTGGCAGCTTTTAAATCATCAACATTGCAACCTCAGTCTCTTTAATGTAAGGCAAGTGTTTGTATGCATAATTTGGTATAAAATGAAAACTACATATGACACCTCAGTGGTACCAGGTTGACATCCACCAAGAAGATAATTAACATTCTCGACATTCTGGAGGGAAGGAGCAGCAGATGAGTCTTTCCTAAGGGCTTTAGGATCCATTAAAAGTAAGATTTAAACTTAGCCTGAAGATTGTGTTTGTGCATTTGTTTTCTGCAAGAAAAACTTTTTTAAATTTATGCATGAAATTGATTTCTCAAAGCAGTGAATATGTTCTTTGACAGATTTGTGACACAGAGTGAACATTTCAGTGGAGACTATAATCTCCTTTGGGCAAAAACTAGGCTGAACACTTCTGAGGATGCAACTGTGGAAGAATACAACCTGCAAAACAACAAAGGAGCAGTTGCTGGATCTGTGATTCATGAGTCTAATTATGTGGGTTTTTTAAAACTTTTATTTTTTACACATTATAACACTGTTCTACGGTGCAGCTGAGTGATGGAGGACAAAAAACTCGTTCTCTTTTGCTTATTTTAAATTAAATACCTGGTAATATAATGAGGTGCCTGCCAATTTCAGTCTTAAGGGAAACTGAATAGCTATTCTCTCCACGTTCTCCATATTTTTCGTATCTCTCTTCATGACTTTTCCAAAGTGAAGAGTCCAAATATATGTGGTTTGTTCTAAGTCAGTATAATTTTCTCTTTTGGCTATCCTTTGCTTTTTTTGCCGTATTTTTCCTAGTTTAAATTAATTATTTTAAAATTAACTTTAGGAGCTACTAAACTTTCACAGGGTTTATAGTTAGCAGTATATAAAGGATTTAAGGAATCACCTTTTTTAGTCAACTTTTTTCCCTAGTAAGTCTCAACATCCATCTCTTTTGACTACAAATACATATTGATCAACATTTTCAGAGAACTATTCATGAGTTCCAAATCCCCTTTCTAAGTATCAATATATTATTCAGATCTATAAATGTATACATTTTGTTAGAGATTTTTTCTCCACATGCAGTCAATTCACAGTTGATTTTATCTGCCATGTTATGACTAATTCATTTAACAATTTGAAAACTTCCTGCTTTACTTCATGGTCAGTCACCTCTGGGTTTGACTATTTTAAACTTGAAGAGCAGAAGTCCCAATGCAGATTTCTATGGACAATCTAATGGCCAAATTTGTTTCTGTCCTCTATTTGTTTTTCACCAGACATTAACTGATGAGGAAAACCATCTGTCTTATGCCATAGCAGCATAGCCTGTTTGACCTTAAATTTTAAGACATAACTTTGGAAATTAAATATAGTATACCAACCTATTCTTGCAAATATTTTGACAAGTTATGGAAAACAGGGTCACCTAGTTGAGCTGTTAACAAGGCTTAATTTGTGGATTAATGCTTCCTCTGTCACATACCAGAATCAAAAACCATGAGTGCTCCCTGCATATCTCCTGCAGAACAGTGCCTGGGTAAGAGACAAAATCCAGTGCTTCATGGAGAGTCACTCATGCCTTTCATTTATAAAGATGTTAGTGGAAAATCCCACTGAAGCTTAGGTCACAACAACATGCTCCTGTTTTCCTTTGCTCAACATGAGGAAAGCTGTTCACAGGACCTTTGGGGTGCCCCAGCTTTCAGAGGCCATTGTTCCAATCCATGTTCCTCACCCATGCCTACACCTTGGGAAATGAGAGTAGAATTGAACAAAATCTGTAGAAGCATGATTACCTACAGTATTCCCTCAAGGTTAGAGAATTTGTCTGTAGGAGACATCTACAAATAGGTGTTCTCAGAATTTCCATTTGAACAATCCAATAAGACCTTGGAAATAATTCTGCTAGTCCCTGTTAGTATAGGCCAGCAGAAGACAGTGAGGGTGAGATCCAGTTCATGACCCTTATTTACAAATAGGTGTAGGAATTAGGAAATGGGACTTTCACAGCTGCAAGAAATCAGAGAGGTCCAAGTAAAATTTCACAGCTCTATAAACTTACCTGTCAGAAATAAAGCACAGAGAAATTTGGGATAGAAAAAAAATAGAAACAGGATAAAACCCCAAATAAAATAAAATAAAATAAAATAAAATAAAATAAAATAAAATAAAATAAAATAAAATAAAATATATTTATAAAAAAGTAAATTGTCAAACATGGCCAGGATGATTTCTAACTTGAATGATCTCTCCTAAATGATAAACTTACAAAATAAAGGTGTTCAGCAATACTTCAGTAATTTAACTTTGCAGAATCAATAGTGGGAGCTGTACTTTTTTGAATACATAATTCCAATAATTATTTTTATTTATAATGAAGATAAAAATATATTACATATATGGAAATACAAAGAAAATAGCAGTTCTAAGAGGGGAACAGCACAATCAAATGACTAAGAAAACGAGGCACTTTATATTTTGTTGTGTTTTCCAATTTGTACAGTCAACTGCCCTTCTTTTTTCCCCCTGCCTCATCAGGATGTTGAAAATATGCAGCTGCCTGCTCAATGGAGTTAATGAATTCCAGCACAGGTGCCCTTGATAGTATTGCATAATGGAAATGCTTTTTTGTCCTGTCCCTCTCTTTGCCTCTTTACCCTTTGTAAAAGACTAATAAGGTTATTTTAACTGTGATTAGTTTGAAGCAGAGCAAACAGATTCAGAAGCTGAGTTTTGCAGACATGTTACTGCTATTGTTTGTCACTAGTAACTTGAGATTTTCTAGCATGTCTGTATTTTTTGAATAAACTTTTATGAGACTTTGAAACATTTAAAAATATGACATGCTAAGTGCAAAAGATAGAAAAAGGAATACTGAAGGTTTAAACACTGAAGTCTATCATTAAAAATAAATCCTGGCCCTACTGAAGTTGTCACAAGTTTCTAAACAAGTTAATTACAGCCAGGAAATCATAAATGTGTTTTCAAGATAGGTAGAATTTTTTGTTCAGCTCTGCAGGACTCAGAGCTGCCATTAAATGCATTCAGGAAAAAGTCATCTTATATTGTTTCAACAAAGCAGATTCTGGTTCAGGCTCCCTTATCAGAGAAATAAAATCTTAGATTCTCTGTTCAAACAATATTGTGGCATTAGAGACAATCTGAATTTCTGGGATGTATGAACAGAACAAAAGAGATTTCAGCTGTGTAGTACATCCATACAAGGACATCCAGAAAGCTGCTTTGTGAGAGCAGAGCATGGGTGGTAAATGTCAGCAGACAAACGCTTTTTCTGGGATATGAAAAATGCATCAGAACTGGCTAGGCCCTGTGCATTTGGTTGACATCAGATTAAAGGAAAAAAGCCAACAAATTAGAGATTGTTTTGATTTACTGTCAAGAAATGCCAATTATGTGAATGAGGATTCACAGTAGAGAGAGTCATGCAGAAGCCCCCCTCCATCAGCACATTAACAAACAAAATGCAGCATGGAACAGTGATAAAATTGTTCAGTATCTCCCAGTTATTAAAAACAAACAAACAAACAAACAAACAAACAAACAAAACAGAAAAAAAAACAGAAAAAAAACAAAAAACCACAACAAAAAACAAGCAAAGAACCAACTACAAACAAACAAACAACACACAAGTTTTGAAAAGCAAATAGAAAAGCTGCAGTCAGTAAGATCCAAAAGCAGATAGTCTTGTACTTTCCAGTCACAAACTGACAACAAGAAAAATTACCTATATTGAGACAGACGCGAAATTTCAGAAAGGCTACATTATGATTTGTTCTGAAATGTTAAATTAATTGGAGATACTGAAAGGAAAGAGTACAACTGAAATTGTTGTTTAAGAGTTTGATAAAACATGAAAATGCTAGCAACTCATTCTATTACGTGTTTCAACAGATCAAAAAGGTCTGTTAAAAATATAAAAAAGAAAAGAAGATAAATCCTTTTAGCTAATAATTAATAATTCATAAAGAAGTTTTTCTAAATGTAATTTTCCCATAGCAGGAGTTACAGACTACAACTCTAATGAGATTAATATACTCAAGAGAAACAAGGTTAATAAATCCTGTCCCTAGATGAGACCTGATTGAACAATGGTCTCTCTTTTACCTTTCATTTTCAGGTCATGCTATTAAACCATTAAACCACCTGTGCTATCTATATAACACAGCAGAAACTCAAGAATCAACCAAACTTGGGTTGGGGCAGGTAGAAAAATGCCTAGGCAATGGGGAGCATAGGTGACATGGGAGCTGATTTAACTCTTGTAATACAATTCCAGCTTATTATTGCCATAAGATGAATGCAAGAGCTGAATTAAACAAAAGACTTGATGCACTTAATATTCCAGAATAATGACATACCAAATGCAGTAAACTGAAAATTGAGGCACTGGCACTGAGGCATCATTTCTTGTTAGGTAGCCTTGTATTATTTCAGAAATACCATTATTCTAATCCAAATTGTATAATTTCTTTTGTTGCTTCACAGCATGCCAACAAGTAAAACATATACAGTTTAATAAGTGGTATATGATAGTGCCCAGCCTTTCATATTTCTCTCCATGTACACGAACACTCTCCAACACAGTTCAAGAAAGGAAAATCTATGGGGGGAAAAAAAAAAAAAAAAGTCTGATTTTGCTTAATTTGTTATAAATAAAGGTACCAATTTTCCCAAAGTTGAGGAAGAACCATATCAAAGGCCCAGAGTTTGTGGACAAGTCCTGTGCTGAGCACCGCCAAGTTCAGTTTACTTTTCTTAGTGCCTTATTTCCCAAAAAAAGAATCACAAGAAAAAACATGGTTTTTCTTTGGTAAACAACAGTTATAGTCCCTCTAATGCCTGTTCCTTTCCACCCCTTCCTTTAACCTTTTTTAATGGAGACTGTCTCACACAGCTCTTTGCTGATTTGGTGCTATTTTTCTGCTGCTGTCCATTATGGTATCTCCAGGCTTGCTGGAAGAGCCCGGGGCAATGTTATTGTTCTGTAAATAATTGCAATGTCCTCAAGGCTATGCAAAGGAGGATGAAAATTACCTTTCTGCCCCACGACTCCTAATCATAGAAGACAGTTAAGCAGTTATTTTCTCACAAGAGCTCCTGATGCCCTCATACTGCAACTTTTCCTGTAATTGAGAACTGTTCAAGAGCAGTGTTAAAATGCTTTATGGCACAGGAGTGGTAAAATAGAGCTATTATCTTCATTCTTCAAGTAAGAAGAGAATGGAAATATAACTTAAATAGCTTAAACTCAGATTCCTAGATCTGATGCTGCTGTTATGTTACCTGAATGTGAGTTAGTTTTACCTGAATTAATTAGATCATCTGATCCCAGAGAGACATTTTAATACATAGAGTTGCAATTTGGGAGAGTTCTAGTTGTTCAGTCTATTTTCAAATTGAGACTAAGAGGAACTACCTGCCAGATTTCATGTTTATGTCCCCATCAAAGGAGATTTTAATGTTTCAAATCAAAGATAAGTACCCTAGGACTGAATGAAATGAGAACTCTGGATCCATACTGTGATTGTTAAGCTTAGCCGCTGGCTAATCAAAGCTGTGGATTTCTGTAAATACTCAGACATACCAATCTCCGTGTGCAGAAATTAATGTCCACCTGAGTTTATCAGGAACAAGAGAAATCTCAGTGTCTGGAGGGAGTTCACAGTTTTATAGCAAGCCTCATATGCATAAGTTCTTTCGACTCCTTGTGAAATGCAGTGACAGATTTCTGCTTCTTTTTAAAAATATGAGTAGAAGCAAAGTTACTGAGTAGTACAGACCAGTTACATCTGTATTGCCAGGCAAATGCTTATTTTGCACAAATTCTGAGGCAGGCTTTCAGGGAAAGCATGCTGAAAAGGGAACATATGAAGATGAATGGAGCATGTGGTGGCAGTAACCTTGAAACATGCAAAGATCTCGCAGTGCTCTCCAGGCTAACAGCTATAAACTCAAGAAAATCAGAGTCAAATACACGTGTAAAAGATGGGAATAAAAAAAAGGGCTAATACGCAATGAATGTTAATACAAATGCATATTAAGAGTAACAAAATATTAAACTAGAACCCAATAGGTATTTACATCCCCCTCCATTACATTTTTCTGATTTACATTTCTGCTGGCAGAAGTGGAGAAAGTGATTAAACTCAGGAGCAGAATTCTAGAATAGTAACAGGTAAGCATTCTTCTGACTCAAACAATACTTTTCCTTTTAGAAACCATTTCCATGTGCCCCCCTAGCAGTAGCTCATTTCTTGCAACCAGAATATCCTTTTTCTCTTTATAGAAGGATTTGTGTAGTTACACAAAATTAATCAACTCAAGGTATAAATTAATTGAGATGTTTGGATGGATCACAAGCAGACAGTTTCAGAGAACCATTTATATAATTATTTCAGGAACTGAAACTGTGTTCTGAAGTTGTTCTTTGCTATATAGATATTTGTAAATATCATCACTGCAAAGTCATTGGAGATGAAAGAACCCAAAAAGGTCCACCAAAACAAATGACTAAGAAAGAGTGGCTACTTCTGTATGTCCATAACTGTAACTGGTTTTTTTTAACAGCTATAACTGAACTTGCTTGTATTTATTGCTTGCTTTAAATACTGTCATATTCTCGTTAATAAAAATGTCTCATTGAAACAACCAAAAAAGCATATGTAATCTTCATTTATTGGAAATATATCTTTCATACTCTATTTGATTTTTCCCAATAAAATTTGTAATTTTTACTGCAATTTCTGAAAATAGATAATTTAATTAATTACAATATGATATTGCACACAATAAAACCAACATCTAATGTCTTGAATTTTTTTTTTTTTTTTTTTTTTTTTTTTTTTTGGGAGTAAAATGAGAATGACAGGAAGGAGAAAGAAAGGAAAAATGGTCTCTGAACTTTTCTTTCTCCTCGCACTAATATTGCAATGTCATGAAGTTTGTAAGAAGTCATTTCTCATAAAATGATATGAGAAATTCCATTTGTCATAGGCATTAGAGGCAGTTGATTGTGGCTGTTCCACACTAGAAGGTCTCTCTCTGTCTGGGAACTATGAATAAGAAATATTTCATTCACAGAGCAGCTTGCTTAAATAATTATCTGGATTTCAGTGACTGTGAAAGAGATTCCCAGATTTGAGGCTGAATATGATTATATGAATAGTCTTATATAATTTTCCTCTTCTGGATAAAATCACAATGAAAGGAACTGTTAAGAAGGTGTAAATTATAAAGATAATGATTAAGCTACTATAATACAAATCAACAAATGAAAGGTTAGTTTAAAATTTGACTTCTAAATGCTTATATTTTTAATAACATTGAAGAACATCCATTTAAAGATAAAAGATGAGAAAATCTGCTTTTTGTGCTAGTCGTTGTGTGCAGCATTTTCTTTGCAGAAATATGCAAATTAATTTCCCACTTAAGCTTTTTCTGTGGCAGCACAACTTTTTATTTGATTCAGAGATGACTAGATATTACCTGGCATTTCTCCAACAGGTCTATTCCATAAGTGATGGGGGGCCAAATTGCTTTCTGACTCTCTTGTTATCATCAGTCTTTTATTTTACCTGTCAGACAGAGAACAAACCCAAGTATGTGCAGTTATTTCATATTAACTGCAGCTAAGAAACTTTATGATTTCTTAAGTAGCCCTAATTTTGTCTCAAAAAAATGTTAAAACAGATTCTTTTATTAAGCTTCTTTTGACAATATATTTTTATTTGCATGGTGGTTTAGCTTGGGGACAGAAAAAAGGATGGGGAAGGAGGTGGTTTGTTGGTTTTGAATAGGTTTGTAGTGTTAGTTCTAAAGAGTCTGCATAATTTATTTTCTTCCGAGTCAATGAATCCTGATCGATATAATAGCCTTCAACAAAATTAATGTAGTTCAACAGACTGAATTTTCAGATGCTGACTGATGTCTTATTTTCCTAGAGGTGATGTGGGAAGGTTTCTTGAAAAATAATAGTCTCTAAAACTCCCTTGATGGAGAGAACCATGGAATTAGAAGATGTGGCAGTCTTAGTTTTAATTGTTAATGAGATTTCACGGGTATGCATGAGAGAAAACCTTTGGCCTCAAGAGTTGCATGAGCTCTAGGAAAACATCATTTGTTCCACACTTCAGTAAGATAGGTGAGCCTGCATAATTTGAAAATAGTCAATTATAATTACATTCAGAATATGCAACCAATACTTATTATTGTCATGAGAAGAAATATAAGTAATTGCAAAATGTAATGTCAGAAGGCTGTAATTATAGTAAGAAAGCTTCAGAAGGGGAAGCAAGCAATTAGGGACAGAAACCGATGGCTGTCAAGAATTTCTGGGGTTTGGACATCTGTTTAAAAAAATGCAAAGATAATAAGTAGTTTGGGAATTTAAAAAAAAATAAATTCAAATCTACAATAAAGAATCAAACCATCATCTTCTCACTGCTTTCAGCCACAGGAGGAGGCTGAGAGATCATGCCAGTAGATCAGATTGCTGCAAAACAACAAACCATTTAAAACCCTCACTCTCCTGCATCTCAGGCATCTGTTTCTCTATTAAGAAAGCTGGACATAGTGGCTCTTGAACGACTGAGTGAGAACCTTCTCTTTTCCCCTTCCATTTTCCTGTGCAGGTGGATGGAATAACTCCAGCTCAAATATGTTACAGAGATAGAACAGGCTGCCAACTGGCTGGAAAGGGGAGATACATTTGCCAGGCTAATGGAAGAAACCTCCAGGTTGTTGAGAGGCATCCAAGGAATGGGCTGCACATGCTCCACAGGGAGTGGGACCAGTGCAACTCATAATTTAGTTCACCATTGGATTAGTTTAATTATTTAATTCCTGGGTAGAAAAGAGATTTATATTGACTTCTCACCCTCCCTTAAATTTCTTTGTATTAACCCCGTGCTAACCTAGATTGGGAGAAGTTTCCCAGATGGGCATAGCAACCCCTATAGCAGGTATTATGCTTTGGGCCCCAGCTCAAGCAAGGTCAAGCAAGGAGAAGCCAAGTTATTTTAGCATAAGGATCACTTGCCTGAATGGAAATAATGATAATGAAAATATTTTAATTTTTTAGCTGAAGTGGAAAATCACAGATCAATAGCTCATCATAATATTTCAAGCTCTGGTGTGTGGCTCCAAAAGTCATAGTAACAATGATGGTGAAAACCAGAATCCAGAGAGATGCTTCAGTTTTCTGAAGTTTGATTTTTCGTTTTGCCTCTGTATAGTTTTTTGTTGTTTTTTTTTTTTCCCTGCAATTTTTAAACATTTGTTTTCCACATTTCTGCAAGAGACAGTGACAATCACATCAAGCTACTATTCACTCCATTTGATATGTACATGGCATGTGAAGCACAACACTACATCTTTAGTCCATTGAATACAAAAATCTTGTGGGGAAAATCCCATGGAGAATCCCCTATGTCAAAGAGAAACTGAAGTCATCACAGAGATGCTCATTGTCTGGTTTCAAATGCAATTACAAGAAGCTTTGTAAAACAGGATGACGCTTCTCATCTGTTTTTCTGAGAACAGGCTGCTTTTCCCAATCCTTGGCAACTCAGACTGCTGGCCTGCAGCAAAATTTTTACTGTGTGTATCCAGATAAATTGCATTTGTGAAATAGAGATAACGCTGTTATCAGAAGTGGATCTGCACATGAGTGGAATGTGCTCACTGTTGCAGACATGGTGAGTTTTATGTGTTGTAGCTGCATTCTGTGGCTGTGTGTATGATTTATCTAGAATTGTGCCAGTGTTCAATATTTAAAAATTGTCATCTGTAATGTCAGGATGGAAGAAAGATGAAAGAGGCTCTTCTGCAATCTATTTGCTGCTGGCACAGCATATGTTAGTGATGTTATGTGACCATCATATATTAAAATTGCCTTTCCACACATCACTTGAAGGCATGTTTGTGTCAGTGAGTGCAAATCTGGATGCTTCAAGCTGTTGGTTTCCCCTCCTTGCCTATTGATTGCAGTGAATGTCAGTGCAAAAGCAGGATCACTATCACCTTCTAAATGTGAGTTAGAGTTGCTCAATTCAGGTAGGAAGTCCCATTTTAGAAAAATCACCCCTTCTTGTTATGGATCAGCACATAGATAGTCAGAAGAGGCTGGAGAATCCTGCTTGCAAGTGATAATTCTAAGAAATTCTATACACAAGAAATTACTTGAATAAAGATTAGCTGGGTAAATGTCCTGATTGAAATGATTTTGTAAAATCACAAGTTTAAGAGATAAAATTCAAATGCAGGATCTGTGGTTACATAGCTAAGTAATACCTGGCTTTTACATGTAACATCTTCATGTGAAAGGGGGTCAGGCTGAGCAGAATGAGGCTGCCTTAATCAGCTAAGACCTTATAAGAGTACCACTACATTAGAGTGGTGAGGGGACAAAAGGGAGAATATTTTAATGCAAAGGTTTGAGAGTGTATTCTGTAGCAAGGAATGCTGTACACAGAAAAATGAGCAACAACAAAAGTATTACAATAAGAGAACATATTTTCTGTCCTCCCATATTTGGCAGGTGACTTTAAGAGGAAGCCAAATGTTTCATATGATGGATGATGCTGTTATTCAACAAAACACCATTTCTTCTGGACAAATTAATGGAAGAAATGGGTTAAGCAGAAAATTATTAATTTTCCCTTAATATTAATATTTGTGTTGAGTCAGGGCTAGATTAAAAACATAATCAATTTTTCACTTCAGTTACAGATAGAGATTATAAACTCAGGAAGTTTGTTCCACTGTAACCTAAAAGATGCCCAAACCAATTCTACACAAACCTGTTGTTTTTTTGCTGTTGTTGTGGGGCTTTTTTGTTTGTTTTTGGTTTAGTTTGGTTTGGTTTGGTTTGGTTTTTTTTTTAGCAAAATGGAAGGGTATTATGTTTCAGAGATCTGTCTTTTACACTGTAAAATAAGTCAGAAAAGTGAAGCACAAGTAAATGTTTCGCAGCTTGCAGTCACATTGTGTTAAGAAACACTGAGCAGAAGGATTAAGGTGAAAGCTTCAAATTGGATAAACCAGTGTGACTCACTTGTGAAGACTTTCTAAGTTGTCATGGCCCCTGGTTATTCTACCTAGCAACCTTCTACTTCTGTTTAAATCTGCAGATGTAAGGAAAAAACTATTTCCCCATTATTCTTTTGCAAGTCTGGCATTCGTTTGCATAAAATAGGAGGCTCCACCTCTGCTTCTTTGCAAAGGTTAATGTTGGTGATTAAACTACCTAAGATGAAATAAAGAAATAAAAATTGATCTACTAGTGAGTCCATGGCAACTATAATTCTTTCTTTGCCCTCACCTTTGCAGCTAATCCAACCCCTTCTACCCTCTCCAACTGGTGCACAGCACGAGTACTCACATCTGTTCCAAGGGGATTGATTCGTCTCGTAGAACAGACATCAGGACTGGCAATTTGATGAAGTGGAATAAATATGAGCATGTTTAAGCCAGTGTTAGGCCAGTGTGACTCACTATAGCTGGAGTCAGTCAGCAGCATTTGAGATCAGGAAATAGCCTAGAGGGCTTCAAGGTTTCTGTGAAAAGGAAGGTTTATGAAGAGATATAGATTTAGAGCTCTGTCTTGCACCTATGTGTTCTTATGTTTTCACAAGAATCTGGTGATGCACATGGACAGACCTACTGATTTGAAATTTGTACTGGATTTCCATCCATGCTTCCTTGACTGTTTCTTCTGAAATCAGTATGGGATTTCATTCTTTCTTAATTAAAAAAACCTGCAAAAGTGCAAGCAAGGTTGTGGTATCTTGTCATTTTTGAAAACATTGTTAATTTTCTTCAATTTTTAAAAATGAAACAGGCCTTTATCTAATAATCCTCTAATACTAACATCTGGAATATACAAGAATTCAGTTTCCTGTCCTTTTTTTTTGGTATGAACGAGACTTACTGATTTGTTTTATGGTGGTATTTGTTGCAATCTTCCTGCTGCCTTACTGAAGGTTAGCAATTTTCCTCTTTTTGCAGCATGATAAATTGTGCCACTAGTATAACTATCAACATGTCACTGTTTTGTGATAGTTGAACCTCTCTTCTGGAATCTAGCATATGGCAAATAACGCAAAGAAATGAAATGCTTCAAAAAAAATGAAAAGTAATAGTTACTAGTGTCAATGTAAATAATAATATGGACTTTTTAAAAAAAAGCAAAACTGAAAAAAAAAATAAACTCAGGTCAAATTTGAAAAACACAAATGTAATGTGCCTCAATTTTCTAAAGAAAAGTTGAATTAACTAATACATGTTTGCTGTTTACAGTTGTATTAGCAAATGCAGTGCATCATATCTTTATCTTTTGAAGCAGAAACCGAGTTGTCTAGAAGCCTGGAATTCTGTGCATTCTGGAACTTAACTTGGAATCCTTGCATCTAATCCATGATGTTAATACAATACATGAGTTATAAAAATACTTTAATAATAAGCAACTAGCATTAATAGCATTTCTCACTTTCAAACTCTAACCTCAAGCAGATTTCACTGATTCCTTTGCTGCTGGTCTATCCCAAGAAAACCTCAAGGTATTCGGAACTAAATACAGAGAAATGTCCAGAGATAATGGCTCAGTCTGAAGTCAATAGACACTGCATAAGCAAAGTGAAGAAATGTGGTAATTATAATTACATTTTGGCTAGCAAACTCTAGTGGTGTAGTGTCTTTATTTAGACATTTATAGGGTGATTAGAAAGATTTACTGTAAATCATATTACAAATTAAAAAGCTAACTCCAAATAAATGCAATTGACTTTAGAATCCCACATTTCAGGGTATTTTCCCTCCTAATAAAAGAAGAAACAAATACCAAAAACCTTGTTATGGTTTCCAGACAAAGAAATAAAACATGGTTTTATAATACCCATGTGTATTGAAAACTGTAGGAATAACAAATTTAGCAGAAACAACTCTATTGTATTTTCTAATGACAACATGGTAAACATCCCATGACAATTTTTTCTAATTTCTTCTTCATTAGGTAACACAATTTCATCATTTTCAACTGCCTCTTACAGAGACACAGGAGTTTTGAGAAAGATGGATTTTATTTTTTAGTATCTGTTTCTGAACAGCATGTAAAAAGTAATTTTGTAATTCACTTTGAAGTGTTCTGGCAAATTCTGGCAGGGTACATTTTCAGAAATTTACTTCAAACCTTTGTTATTCATGGGTCTATTTGTGTACAAAAAGAAGCTTTCTTATATTCACAGGGATTTAGTTCTTCATTTTTTTGAAGGGAAAACAGGGGAGGAAAAGTAAAATGCAATTGAAGCACACCAAAGTGCAGTATTAACAGAGGACAGGTTACATTCACTGGCTTTGCACTTCTAAGCTCTTTGGAGGAGAATGCACAGCTACAAAGAGTACCTAAACTCCCCAGTGTTTAAATTGCATGCCTGCTGAGAACTACACACAGGGTGGCAGCTTCCCCTAACCAGCTTGCTCAGCAGGGATTATACTTTCAGGGACTATCTTCAGCACAGAAAGTCTTTATACATATAAGTCCTATTGAAACAGCCAGCCTAGGATAAAAGTTCTGCTTATGAAATCCTTTGGTTTAAAAAAAAAAGTGCTTGGACCTTCTCAGAATTCTTTATAAAGCTGAGTTTGCACTGTGTATCTCAGTGATGCCAAAGAAAAATTGGAAGTCACTTGAGGAGACCAGGATTAGACCCTGTATATGCAGGACTTTTGGCTTGCTTAAAAGTCTGGCTGAGTGTTTTTTTCCTGACCAATTGTAAAGACTGTTTCTTCACCATGCACTTCTACTTTGTGGGAAATTAACCTAAGTGACTAGCTTAAAGCTTTGTCTGAAAACAAGGGCTAAGGGAGCCAGCTCCAGGGAAAAAAGTTTTCCTAGTTTACCCAAAAAAAAAAAGATGATGCCTTGCATATGAAAACTCTTATTTTTCTACTTTAGTTTATGTATTCTGAAGTCCCACATGAAAAAAACAACCCAGCTTGCTCTGTCTAGAAATGATTGAGCAATCTCTTGTAGTCACATATTTGAAAGTTTTACTTAAATAAGGCTTTTAAAACACTTGGAAAGAAATTACAGACATATCAAAAATAAAATATTATTACAATTATATGAATGAACAAATGTGACTGTTTGGAATTTTCCAACAAAACATCTTGTCATTAGAACTGCACAGTTCCTTAGGATTAAAAACTCCTCATTAATTGTTTTGATTTTGCTAGATAATTTTAAGCCTGCTATAAATTTTGGACTAAACATGATTCCAAAATAGCTAGTGTAGAAAATAAGCTATATTTGTTTGTGTTCAAATATCTGGGTGATCTAATATTCTTCTGAGATCTTTCCTACATCTTATTGATTGATATATCTCATGCTTTAAAAAACTCATACTTTCTGTGACAGACATTGCCAAATAACCACCTTGTTTGGAATGAGTCCTAAATTACAAGTAGAGTTCTATATAGAAGTCAGTTGGTAGGATGACAACAAACTAAACCAATCCTATAATTTTGTTTTCTTTCAATATAATTTGCAAAAAAACCCCACAACCCAACAAATCATTTGCAGTTTTGGTTTTGTATTTTGGTTGATTTGAGAAAAGAAGAAGAATAATTATGTTTGAAAGGTTATGACATTAGAAAACTTGAGACATTTCAAAACCAAATGACATCTAGTATGAAAAAAGAATCCTTCTTTTAAATGGTTTTGGTTTTGAACAATATTGTATTTGAAAGTGTGGAAAGAACAATAGAAAACATGTTGATAGGACAAAGATTTCATATCATAGCAGAGAAAACATTTTTGAACCATGGGCATTGAAACTCATGCAGCCAATCTGGTTAAATTTTGTTAGGTCAAGGTAAAATTTTTCTCATTCCATTTTTCTATTGCCAGACCTAGTTCTCTGGTGTTTATTGCTCCCTCCAAGGTTCATTCCTCTCCACTGTCTAATATAGGCCTTAAAGTACATAATTTTTCTGACTGCTATGTAGTATGAAAATACCAAAAATAGATTTAAATTACCTTTCTCTAGTAGTGGTTATATTCTAGATGGTACAGCATTACAAGTTGATTAGAACAAGGTTTTAATACAGTCATTAAAATAATAGTGAAGTCTAGAAACAATAGCAGCAGAAATATTTCTAATAATTCTAACTCTGCCAGACTCTCTTAGAAGGAATTGACAAGAGCTGCCAATTCCAAGCAAAAATTGATGTGTGAAAGCAGAAAGGCTTAGGTTAATTTGGTTTAAGGTATCACTACTACCCATTTATCCTCACAGGTTTTACTGTGAGGCCAGAAACACCACACTAACACTAAATAACACCAAGTGAAATCTGCCCTGCTCAGAAGTAATGTAGCAGAAGGCTATGCTGCCATTCAGGAGGATCTGGACAGGTTGGACAGTGGGGCAAAGAGGAATCTAAAGTTCCAGAAAGGCAAATGCAGGGTCCATGCACCTGGAGAAGAATAACCCCATGCACCAAGACAGACTGGGGGCTGAGCTGCTGGAAATCAGGGGCAATGGGCAAAAAACTGCAGCACAGGATGTTTCATCTAAATATGAGGAGAAAAGCCTTCACTGTGAGGGTGGCAAAACATGGGAACAGGCTGCCTGGGGAGGTTGTGGAATCTCCTCCTCTGGCAATATTCAATCCCACCTGGACACAATCCTGTAGAACCTGCTCCAGGTGAACCTGCTTTAGCCATGGGCTTGGACTAGATGATCTCCAGAGGTACCTTCCAATCCCAGCCATTCTGAGGTCCTGTGCTAACTAAAACAGTAAAAGCTGCACGCTTCTAAGAAGAGAAACAGGGACAAGAATCTGACAGACCATAATCCACCAGACAGAATTTTTCTAGTTCCTTTGTTTTCTTTCTTTCTCTGCTATCTCCTAGTTTTTTTTTTTTTTTTCTCATTATGCATCTCTTTGTCCCACAATAAATACTTGAAATGATGCTTAACTACAGGAATAAAGGAGAGTTTAATCTAACTAAATTGCAAATGATTTACAAAAAAGCATTTTCCCATCTTTACAGTGGAAGAGAATTGTTGCTTTAACATTTAGCACATGGTATTTAGGAGTACATTAAAACCAACTACAAATCTATGTTTCAGCTGGGAAAATGGGAATAATTAGCATGCTCATACACTGATATATTTTAACTGTCTCAGGGTATTCAAAGATGCTGTTATATTTTTATTTTTTACTTTTAGCAAGAGAATTTTAAAAGAAAAAAAAGGAAAATATGACTGAGAAAGTAAGCAGAATTCACATTTAATGATGTCTTTGGGTAGCTAGCAGCAAATTAGTTACAGAGATAAATGGCAGGTGTTTTATATTTTCCCATTTACACACTCCTAAAAATAAGGATTTAGTTGAGTAGCATGCCATTCCCTTACTGCAAATTGTATCCTAGTGTATGTGAAAAAAGGAAAAAGTGGGGCTTATCATAATTTTTTTCATTTTCTGATTTTAATAGTTTTTATTTGTAGTCATTGATCTTTCAAGGACATTGTTTTGTATGAATAGCAAATATTTTACTCTGTTCTCTTGATTTATTACAAAGATAACACTTCTAATTAAACCCTGTAGCAGAAATCCCTTTTCTAGACATGCCAAATGCTGTTCTAATCCACTCCTTAATGAAGGCTGTACTTAATTAAGAACACCTAGATTTATTAAATATTTTAACAGGAAATCTAGAACCAAACATAATTTCACTTAGCTGGTTTATATCATACTGATAAAACTGAGATTTGAGCACAGGAGTTCATGGCTCCCCCTCTCAAATTCAAGTGGACTGAAAGACATTTGTACACGCAGATAGTGATTTATGTGTTTTTTTTTTTTAACTGAAACAAAGCTGGTAATGTCCAAAGACCAGTTGCCAGCCAAACTATATATTTGTCAAATGGGAGCCATTTGAAAGGCACAATCATGTAAGAGTTCATTTCAATTATCTGTTTCATACTGTCAGTAAATTAACATTTTCTGTTTGCAGCTGCAGTTGGTGATGATCACAAAGGCAAAGCTTTTTTACCTGCTGGCCATGCCTTGTGCTGCTGATGCAGCATTTCAGTGTAACAGCTGTTCAATGCACAGATTCCCAAAGTCATTGACTTAAGTGGTAGAAAAAAAGGTGGACTTAATATTCTTGTTAATTAACAGTATGAACCACATTTATATATTTTAGTGAGCATTTAACATTAATGTACCTTATTTATGGTTTATTTGGGTAAACTTCCAGGTGTTACTCCATGGCTAGTATGTTGCAGTAAAAAATATGGGTGCAAAAATAGCAAATTATGTGCGCTTAAAATAAAATAAATGCATGTATAAATATTAATAAATTTATAAAAAAATCAGTGTAATAGATACATAAATAATAGCAAATGTAAAAATAAGAAATAAATTTGTACATAAAATAAATGTATGTGTAAAAGTATACGTATGGAACAAGAGGAGAAAAAGGCAGTATTGCAATATCTTGTATATTAATATGAAAAGTAATTGCAATAAGCAAAAACTACTTTTTCTTTGTACTTACTTCCCAAAATATTACAATTTTGTTTATTTTCTGGTAATAATGAATTAAAGCAGTATTTGGTGCTCTTACTGATCCCTTTCTAAGATAATTTATGTCAGGTGAGAAGTCTGGAAACCAGATAATTTGTGAATTGTAGTGTATAAAGCATGAGTTTTTACTTTTTTTATCATTAATTTTTCATAATGAAAACTTATTGAAACTATTTACTTGGACTGTGTTTTATATTTTAGCATTAGGCTTATTCTGTGTCATTTAACATTATTACATGCAAAACTCAGTCTTTTGCAAAGGAGGAAAATTACCCCGGTGAGTTTAGTTAAATTAGTATCATTTATAATGGTTTCAAGTTCCTTTGAAAACTGGTGATCTATACATGAAAGATATTAACTTTTTAACTCCTTACCATTTGGTGAAGTATATGTATTCCATTTCCAAGAAATATCATCAGAAATATATGTAAAAATAAAACAAATATATAAGCAAATAAAGACGTGACCAGACCTCACATAACTGGAACAACATTTGCACTTGCTACCACATTTTAAAAGTTCATGGTTAGTTTACCTAATTTGAATCAATCTTAATCAGATGCAAATTCACAAAATCAAGTGTGCTCTCCCCATCTCCTGCTCTCCCCATCTCCTGCATAAACAGGAGCATCCAGACCCACCACACTGCTTTGGTACCCCCTGCCATGGAGTCTTGTTAAAGCACATTCACATTTAACACTGAATGTCATTGACACACTGATTTATATCAATAAAATACATCATCACTCTTCTCTTATGAGTGAAGTGCATCCCTGCATTTGCACCACACCCTCTGGCTGTGGGAATGTATGATACAACTGGCCTGTCTTTTCTTTATTATTATTTGGAGAATTCTTCTAAAACTGGATGGCATGCTCCAGGGATATATCCCTCAAACAAAATTTTCTTATTTTCTCTTTAGGTGTATTTTTTTCAGCCTCTCCATGTCTAAGTTACCCTAATAGCACTTAACATGTCTGTCCCAGGTTGAGCTCATCTTTTTTTATTACAGTAATCAGAGGTGCATACAGCCTTCTTGCTGATGATGTTGTACAACAACACTTCTGTTTTCCTATCTGCACTTTGCCTCAAGCATCTCAGAAGTATATTGACCTTTTTCTCAGGTATATCACATTCATAACTCATAATCATCTTCTGGTAAGTATGTACACCTATTTCTTTCTGCCCTCTCCTTTTCAACTAAAGACACTTCAGCTTATAACTCCCTTATCCTATAACTTGATGCATTAAATCTCTTAATTTTCATTACTCCAGTATTTTTTACCATTCATTTTTTTGTTTTAATGTTACGGCAGTTTTCTGTAGCTCAGGATCATAGGTCTTAATAATTTCTCATCCTTAGAAAAGGCTCAAGCTTATAGCAACAAGTTGCATGCTTATAAGTATGCTCTTACTTGAGACAGAGACAGGAAGGAGGTGATTTACTCTGAATTCTGTTCTAATGAGTTAATTTTTAATTCATTTGGAATAATTTCTCAGGAGCAATCTCAAAAATGAAGCTAATACAAGAAAACCTTCTTTATAAATACACTTTGGTGTAAGGACACAGGCAGACACCTTGTGTTTAAAAATGAGAACATCAGCCATGTTGAGTAAGTTGATTTCATATCCTGAGTACTAAACAGCTTCCCAGTTAACACAGCACACAAAATGGATGTTTCCTAGAGGAAAATAAATAAGGAAAATAATCCATATATATAAAATATATATGAATATATATTTTTGCTATAAATATGAACCAAGCTTCTCTTGAAGGACTTGTTATTCATAAGTGCATTTCACTGCATCTGATATACCCTGCAATGAGATACCATGAAACTCACATTAGGAAAATTCAGGCATTTTATGAGTAATATGCTAGGTGGATGACAAGCCTGAAATTATTCTATTCCACGATGACCACAAAAATAAACCAAAACTCAACCCGTGTTGACCTCAAGAAGTTAGAGACAATATAAATATGACAATGATTCAAAACTCTTATGGTTTCCAGGGTTAGAAAACCATAAGAAAGGCAGTAACAAGCAGAAAAATAGAAAGTTCAGACTCCCAGCTGTGATCAGCATCACCCTTTTAGTGAGATTCTATGGTTTTAGACTGAGGTGTTGAGAAGATTTTCAAGAACTAAACTTTCAAGTGGTTTGAGATTCTGTACAAAATATTCAATGCATTCATTGCTGAGAAATTTTGCTAAAAAGATGTTTTGCTGGGTGCTCACCCAGTCTCCAAAGCTGAAAAAGAATTTTTATGTTTGATTTCTTTTCTTGCTTACATATACTTTTTTGTGTATTTACTGTATATAGCTTTATAGTTAGTTTTACAAGCATATGTTGCTAAACATAAAGCAGTGATTTGTGCATGTTTATAGTCAGCAATTTCAACTTTATCTGCATTTTGTAATACTGCTGTACATTTGTAGTTGGTGATTTTTTTGCTTAACAATTTGATGGAGCCAGGGCACTAAACTGTAGGATGGACTCCCCAAAGCACTAAAGCATCAGTTCTCCCTACGCTGCCATATGGGCACTGTCTCCCAGCTTTTTCTGCCATCTGCATCTTTCCACTCTTGAATCCTTGATCTCCCTTTCAAAGAAAGCATCTCAGCCCATCACCCCAAGCTCCTGGCCAACTGCAATTACATGGACACAATGCCACATCTCACTAGGATTGGTGCCATTTTTAGCATAGAGATTTCAATATCAAACATATTTGCTAATTCAATCCTACTTCTTCTATAAAAACTTTGTATATGTATGTTTTTTTAATGGAAAGAAATATAAGAGACTCTAAAAATGTGTCTATCTTACTATCTCATCTAAAGTAGGTTTTACAATATGCCTCTTTTTTTGGTGGTGAAATAAAAATTTACTTTTTGGGCAGCAAAATGGATTACAAATATAACCAAGAGAGAAAAGTAATTATGGAGGGGATTCCAATTTGGCACAAGAAATGCAGCATATCCAGGGGACTGTGCCAGTGAGCAATGAAAGTATTGGTGCCAATGAATCTTGTAATGTTGTCATTAAGCCCACTTGTTATTGTTTATCTTCTGGTTGATCATCATCATTTGTCATCCAATTCCTAGCAAAGCATCACATCGCTCTCCCAAGTTGATTTCTCACTGTATGATTACTCAGTGCTGGGATTGCTGAGTGCCTGTCTGCTTATGGCTGGATGCAGGCTGAAAGGTTGGCTGCTGTGAGAAGTTTTAGGTAACAGCCAAAATGTGCAATTACTACCAGTTTAGTCCTCATAGAGATTTTTGAGATTTCTTTAGATTTTACATTTGCTTGCCCTAAGGAGTCTCTTTTTAGGCACTGTTTTTTCTTTACTTTTAGTGGAGCTTGAATTTAAGTCAAAAGACAAAGCTTTTGGATTTAAATCAAAAGTGTACTTGTTGGTGAACCATTCAGAGGAGATTGCTCCTATGTGGTACTCTGTTTCTCCAGTGAGATACTGTTGTTCCTTTCCATCTCTATACATGTTCAAATTTGCCTTAGGTTTTCAGGTGAAAAAAAATCCAGCCCAACCAGGAAGACTCACTGCTGTAAATGAACAGTAGGTTTCTTAACAATTTTTAGAGAAGGGCAGAGACTGACCCTTAAAAATACATTCCTCAAACACCCAACCTCCACCAGCATTCAGCCTTCACATTTGGAAGTTGTGCTTGTGAATCCCTTTGGAACTGAAAGAAAAGGTTCTTTTCCTCACATAGTCTCTAGTAGTAAAATGTTCTAAAGCTGCTAGGTTAATCCCATTTCTAGAGTCACTTTAGAATTGGAATGGCAATACATACACACATACACACACACTTGCATGCAATGTATCAGTGATAAACCTGAGGTCACTTCTGCTTCAAAATTCCCTTTTGCATTGTGGTTCAGCAAGAACCCAGAGATTTCCTGCTACTCAACTGATGGTCAATTGTTATTTTTAAGATGGCTGGAGCATTCCATCCACACTTAAACCCATTTTAGTAAAGAGTTTTCAGCAGAATCCCAGAAAATAAAATCATTAGAAGAACCACTGTGTGTAACAGTAATATTGAATCATCTCTTCATGGGGGTTGCAAAGAACAAATCAACGAATTTTTCCCCAATAAATCAGTGTCAGCTAGAGGAAAATTGCAGAAAGTGGAAATGAATACACATAGGTAAAACTCATGTTGCAGAGATAGTCCATTGACAAGAGTAGGATGATTCTAGAAAAATGGGAGAACTTTTGGAGCAAGACATAAAGGAAAATGATAAAGAGAGATGGAAAGCGTCATGGGAAACTGATTTTAGAGGTAAATATTAGAGGGCTTTTTTAGGAATCATGGTTGTATTTGGAAATTTTCTCACAATAATGAAGATTACATTATATTCTCAAGGTCTTTTAAAAGAAAATAAGAATTATTTCTTGACTTCCTAGTTTCTAAGGTTTTGAAACATACTAGAATCTAATTTTCCCAGCTTTTAATGTTAATAGTAATCTGATTTTTGTTTTCTTACAGTAGATATGCAGATTTAAATTTATTTCATCACGAGCTCAAAATTGCAAAATTGTCAGGAGAAAAAATCTATAAAAATTTATTTGCATCTTCTGATTAATTTATTCTTCTGCATTTTTATTTAAAAATTAGTAATCTCCTCTCACCTAATTGCAAGTGTATTAATTAGTTATCCTGCTTAGATGAATTTATTAAATTATAAATTATAAATTATGAGCTACAGCATTTCTTTCAAAATTGTCTTTGACAGAGTATTGTAGACTTCAGCTTTGCATCACAAGAAATTTGTGCCAATATTCCATTATCCACACACAAAAAATGTTTATGAATGCTGATGTTTACAAGGGCATCATGTTCCTCTAATAATGAATTATACACATTTTATCATCAATTGTGATTTAATTTTACAATCATCATGTTAAGACTGATTAGTTTTAATGCTGAATAGATTTTCATTCTCTGACTTCTTGCCATGTTTGCAAACTTCAGAACAAATATGTTGTGTAAGGAAAATCTGCCATTTGTATTAATTTTGTTTAATTCATCATTTAAAAAATATAATGTATCATTTGGAAAAAATTCATTTCACTGATGTGCAAGTACTTTATCATGTCATGGATTCACAGAATATTTTAGGATGGAACTAGGATTGTTGAAGTGAAATTTGTCACTTTAGATTTTAATCACAAGGGTTGCTTCACTTAAATCTGAATTAAGCCTTAAAACCAAATTTTAATTTAACATACTGCTAAGTAGAGTACAAACAAGCCAAAAGTATGGAGCTGCTTTTACAGAGAAATTCCATGGAGAACCCTTTTGGACAAAATTACATCCAACAAAGTTGTTTGATAAGGTACATTATGTAATGAATTATAGGCCCATAAGATGTTAAGAATGTAGCACAGTGGGGTTTTTCTGTTTTGTTTTGTTTTGTTTTGTTTTGTTTTGTTTTGGTTTGGTTTGGTTTGGTTTTTTTTTATATAGAGACACACAATCCTCTTAAGTTCTGTCTGTTTTCAACTCCATTATCCTTTCTCCAAGGAGCTCGTGGTTTCTTCCCATCATTACTTGCAAGTAAGGGGCCCCAAGATGCCTCCTGGCTAATAGCAGAGAGATAAAGAGCAAGCAGATCCACAAAATTTCATTCTCTTTTCCATGTGAAACAGGAAGTGTATATACAAGGCTCATCTCTGTGTGTAGACAGATGTGCTTAGGTGGAAGCCAGGAAAAAGAATAAAGAAAACAATGTCTTCTTGGACATTTAATTAGTTAACAAAGCCTGCTAAGTTCCTATAATCAATATATATGTGTTTAGGAATAATTTTTAAAACATAAAAGCTTTATTTCTTCTCCTATTCTTTAGGTGATGAGCTTTACTCATTGTACATATGTACATATGTACATACATTGTACATAACTCCTATAGCAGTAGTTGTAGCCTGGTTCAGTAGAAATCATTTGAAATTAGGGAGAAAATGAGAGCCACTGTTCCTGTCATATATTCAGTAGGAAAGGACTGGAAATTCTCAGAAGAAATTAAGAAGTTCACTCTAAGTTTATTAAAGAGAAACCTGTGAGATCCAAGTGGTTCCAATAAGCTACACCAAATCCAGTTGAATTTCTAAACCAGTACTACTTTTGAAGATTTAATCATCAGTACATTCCCACCCTTTTATGTTGGCTGAAGAAAAATAACATATGGATCAAGGTATCATAGTGTCTGTCTGTCAGTATATTTAAAGAAGAAGGAAAAGGAAAACTTATAATACAGAATGAATAATGTCTTTGCCAAGCTCTTGAAGTTTCTCTCCCCCCTTTCCCTTTCTGCAATGCTTAAGAGAACAAAAGTATTCCTTAAATCAAGGTTATTATTTTTTGCACAGCCTACTGAGTTTAGGTCTCCTTGATATATTATACATTTGTAGCATATTACATCATTGCATATACTTAAATGCAGAATTTTATTGTACTAGACAAAGAAGATGTGGCCGCTATAACAAATAAAATTCATTTAGTTCTGGTGTGCTTTAAGCTTGGGAGCAAAGTAACACCCCACAATGTTTTTCCCTACCTTCTTCTTACACATTTCCTTGCATCTATCAATAGTTTATCTGGCACTTATTATCTCAAGCATTCTGTATGGCATCTCCTGAGCTATTTTAATCAACAGTTTAATAGGCATATTTGGATCCTAACATAAACAGTGGTGTGTATGTGTATTATTGGCTTTCCAGTCCCACTTAAGATGTCATTATTTTTCCTTTGAATTCCATCTGACACATAACTAGGCTGTGTATATATATATATATATATATATATATATATATATATTTACAAGTCCTAAACTGTAGGCTATAGAGTGCACAGGCAAATTGAAATTATGATCTGTGTTAAGAAAGATAGAATATTTATTTAAGCAGCTGGAATTAAGTTTCTCATTTGTAATTGAAACACATCACTAGCAAAACAGCCTGAAATTTCTATGGGCAGCAAAAGAATTTTATGAACTATAATCCCTGATAAGTACTAGACTTTATGGATTTGTTTCACTGTCTTGCAGAATTTTTTAATTGTAAGTAGTTCCATCATCTAACATAGCAACATAGTTGTTGTCATTCCTGTGTATCTAAGATATCTCAAATTGTTTCCAATTTTACAGGTAAGTTTTTAGCCTAGAATTTTTCACCATGCTAATGTGACTTGCATTTCAATGGGCTAAAGGATAAGTGTCACATTCTCCCTGAAACACAGTGTCGTGGTCTAGGAATGCTACTCACCAATTCAGAGTAATTATGAAAATCAAAGGCAAATAACCATCTCATAATATCTTTGTCTTTCATTACCAGGATAGATATAACACTGCTGAACCAGTTTCTGGGCCACTTTTGTTGTGGCAGTAATGAAAAATGTGACGTTCCAAGTGTAATACTTAGGGGTACACCACTCCATCCAGTTTGCTCACAAAAAGTTCAGGTACCCAGAAAAAGGAGGATTTGGGCAAATCTGTTTTTTTTCATGGTCTACAAGGCACTTCCTTCTCTCAGGAAGCATCCAGGGTAATTTTGTGTCTGGAGAATGGTAAGAATGAGTCTTGTCAGAAAATCTTGCAGTCTTCTAAGCACTGGGACAACAGTTGTTCAGCTGTGTGCCATAATTCCTATTTCTACAAATCCTTCTGTCTTAGATGATGCATTTAAAAGCTGATTCTTCTGTCCCATCACTGCTGCTTGTGATGTTCTGAAATGCTATGACTTGCAATGTAGTGACAACCCCAAAGCCCTCTCTGACTACAGATTTGTTATAACACCTCGCATTTGTATTTATCCCAGAGGACACCAAAGTGTATCAGGCACACAGCAATCTCTTCATCTACCAGTGAATCAAACACCACTGGGGTGGAATACAGCAGATGTTTAACAGCATAAAGCAGTGTTGCACAACAGTTTTAAGACTGAAAGTGAAAAATGACTTACCAAAATGATACCACACAAGGAATTTAGGAAGACAGAATGTAATTAAGCTAACTGCAGTTTATACAAGAAACTGATGGTAACATATTATTCTTGCAAAACAGTGCTGTGAGATCTTTAGCAAGCAAGAGAGATAAGTTTTCAGTTTTATATCATACCTGGAAAGCCAAACTTTGAGCCATGAAATGGCCCTTATTATAATACTAGATATAGATAACTGTCAGTATTTATAACAAGCAATTAATGCAGGATGGTCAACTACTGAATAGAATAAAACTAAATCTCTAAAAAGACGATGATAAAACAGACCCTGATCAATAGAAGAGCCAGACACTAAACAGTAGTATCAGCACAAATCTGGAAAAATTATTTTAGTCTCAATGAAGTTATTGTGTATTTAAAATTATTAATCCTGTGAACTATCCTAGAACAGAGAAGGAAACATGACCTCTAACTGACAGGCATATTCTCAAAAGTGGAGCAGAATAGTTGCAGATTCAAATAACCTAACTCATCCAGTCAAGATGAAAATTTTAGATAATAGTATTGGGGGAGGGTATGTGTGTATAATTAAGGAAATTATAACTTCAATAGATGATGCAAATGAGGAGGTCCTGTCAAATAACCTAGTATAACTGCAGCTGTTATAACTTGAAAATATGTAAAGGCAGCCCAGGAGATCTTGTAAGGAGTCAGCCAGGAAGCCAATCATATACCCAGATGCTACACTGGAAACACAAATTTGAGAGCTTTCCATCTGGGATCTTGCATCTGCCAAATTTATCACATAAGTGGTCACAACAGTTAGGTTCTGTGCTCCAGATGAGAGGAAAAGGCACCAAAGGGAGCTGTTTACCACCCTGCAATCAACAAGAAAATGCTGTGCCAACTGAAAGTGTAATCATATCTACAGCAATGTGATAATGAGCTCTGAAAATGTTTAGTAAAATAAGAGAAGCCTCTAGAATATAGAGAAATCTGACACACTCCACATAGACATCAAATTACACGGTAACATTTATGATTAAAAATCTTCATTAGCCATAAGTTTTCTGTAAAAACAATTAAATCGAGCCAATAGTAGAACCATGCTGAATAGCTTAGCTTGATTACATATGCATAGTTCATTCTTCACGGGTAGCTCAAACAGTAGTAAAAGCATTCACTTTTCCAACTCTTGCATGAGAGAGGCAAAATATAAGTTGATTTTTATAGTTAAATATTGGTAGGTTGGTCGCTAAAAAAACCCCCAAACCAAGAAACCAAACCCCATCTTCCTATATAAAAACAGCAAAACCCGCAAACAATCAAAAAATCAAACAAATCCCTGAAACCCACATGAAGCAGAACAAAAAAGAGACATTTCCATGACTTGATAATTTTAAAAAAATTATGAATGCTTCACTCATAAATTTTCTCCTAAGAGCTTAGCAGTGCAGCAAGTAAAATTGTCTTGTGTTTTGAGGTTCTGTCTATGTGGTAAGACAGAGCCTTCTCTTTCTCCATCTTTTCCCTAGATTACAAATTGAGCTAAGATCTGTCTTGCAAAGCTTCTGTACAGTAAATGAGACTCCATAGTAGTCAGGAAATCTATTCTGACCAAAAGTGGTAGACAATCTAGTGTATTTCTAAACAGCGTGATTAGAAAATACGAATTATATCTTAGTGTCATAGTCAGTATCTACTTGACAAAGGTGGTGAGTAAAATGAAGTTCATGCACAAGTGAATTGGTTGAACCTGTTTTACAATTTAAGAAGAAACCAAAAACAAACTAAAAAGCTTTCTCTTTGGAGATGTCTTAATTATTTATTAGTTCTCTTTAAGGAAGAAAAAGATTGCCTGAAGATATGGAGGTTCTCCTGAACTGACCTGAGTAAACCATGAGGTACACTGATACAGCTAATGCATGTTAATAAGGGAGCCATATGAATTCCATTTGTTAGTCTTGATAATGTATAGCCTTGGGAAGATAGCAAATTGAGGAAGCTACAGAGTGACAAATCATCCCACTCCTTGTGGCTGTTTGCTCCAGTAGTTCATTAATTTATACAGCAAATGTGGGAAATATCAATATATTATCAATATTAATGTAGTACCACTACACGTGTAAAATATTTATCTGGGACAGCTGGTGAGGGTGTGCTCTATGTCACTGTCCTTTATGTCAGTCATCTGAGCCTGAGATAATTTTTCCTCAAATAACAATATACTTGCCTTCTTTTTCCCCTAACAACATTGTCTGCCTATTCACTTCTTACAGACCTTGCACGAGTACAGCATATCTTAACAAAATAAAACCCCTTCAAAAGTGAGGAGGTTAATCATGCAGTACAACTGGCATAATTGCACGAGGGATTTCTGAATGTGGAGAGCAATGAAGTCTCTTGTGGTTCTCTGGATGAGGGACTGAAACCTGAAGTCTAGGAGCTTGACAGACAGATGTCATTAAAGGGCAATACTATCCAGCCTATTTATTTGGACACTTTATCCAAATACTTCCTTATTTTCCATGGAGGCTATTAAATAAATGAGGCTGAATTACAATATGTTCTAATGCTAGTTATTGCTTAAAATTTCAGCTAATGAAGCAGGGCAATAATACAAGGCAGGCTTCTAATTAACACACAGTAAATTACCTGTGGAACTACCATGCTTATTTCCTACAAGGATTTTCTTTAGAATAATATCAAATAATAGCTAAAGAGATGGTAGCAAATAAATTAAATAAATTAAATAAAATAAATAAAATAAATAAAATAAATAAAATAAATAAAATCCCAGCATTTGATTGTGTAATAGTTGATTAATGAACAATTTCTGACTGAGATGACTGTACATCTTCCTCTTGAATGCTCTTGAATGTCCCTTGCTTCTATACAGGACTTGTTTTGCTGCATTCCATGATTAAACTAGACAGTCTCTGATAAAGTTCAGAGTGGTTAAATTTTTTTGGGAAGATAGCATAATTCCACTCCTTTGCTAAGGAGGAATTTTCCTCCATCTCTGACACCATAGAAAGTAATACCGCTTTGAACCCTCCCTCTTCCTCCTCCATCACCTTTTAAAACATAATGATCTGTACATTAAAATGATGCACAGAAAGAAGGGTTTTACTGCTTGTTGTGTTATGCAAAGCAGTGGCTCATGCAATATTCACTTGCCAATTGCTAGCAGACATTTTCAAGCACCAACAGATTGCAATAGGTCCATTACCTCAGAGAAATCCTTCATAGGAGCCATGAGCCAGCGCTCAGCAGAAGATGAGCAAACTCTCAGTCAGAAATGTTTTAAATGTGGTTGCAAACAGATGCACAATACTATGATTTTGAAAAAAACTCATAGGCAGTAAAAGATAACAAACAGATCTTCAACCTATAGCATAAATTAAAATAGTATGCAAATGGAAGATGTCATAAATATCACAAATTTGAAGAAAAATTCATCTTGCAATAGTGCAGCAGGAAGGACAGGTTTAAAGAAAGCAAGCTTGATCTTCTAAAATGAATGCATTCATTAAAAAAAAACACCCAAAGAGCTAGAAAAGATTCTGAACATCATGGAAAAGCTGTAATAAAACAGAAATGGCACTGCTCCTGAGAGTCTGCATCACCCTACATCAGAGGCCCAGAGAGGACCACTGTTTTGGGTGCTACAGAAGAAATAAAGAAAAACATGAGGAAGTATATTCAGTGGTAATTGTGCATTAATGTGTTAGTTAAATAATTTTTATCATACATTTTTCCTCTAAGTAGGAGCTTATTTAACTTGGGACCTGTATATGAGGTGGAAAGGCTGTATTTTCCACACTTAAAATTAGTGATTATTCTGGAAAGACATTGAGAGAACATTCTTTGCTTGATGTGTTAAGGGTTTTCCCTGAAGAGGAGTAAAGAAACACACAGTAAACTTTTATGTAAATTTTATTTTGTCTTCTGGGAGATGTTTTCCTGGATGGGCATTCGACTCTAACTTGTCGAGACATTTTAGTTGAAACTACAACTTTGGAGATTGATGATCCAGGTTCTCTACATATCTTTTCTTTATGGTTGGGAAAAAAAACCAAACAAACACAAAAACCAAAAAGAGATGGAAAAAACCCCAAAAGCCATGACCAGCAGGTTTGGACTATTTTGCAAATGAGATGAAGCAACAAATTCAGAGGATAAAGAAGTGAAAATAACATATTCATCATACAAATACTTAAATCAATATTAAAAATAGAACATAGTTGCTGATGGAATTGATAACTTGGTTACCTACAGAGAAAGGTATCTGGAGTGAAGTAGAGGAGGCTGGGTTGAGCCAGCAAGGAAGAGGAAATTAATCTAGTAGAGCTGTCAAAACCAGCGATGTCACAATAATATTTAGGCAGAACCGTTAAATGAAAATGGATTAAAATCCTTATAAAACCTTCAAAAATTAGTATTGCTATATTCATGTTTCACTTCTAGGACTGCTTTCACTTGAACATCCTGTGAATAATATATCTTTTAACTTTATTTGGTCATCATTTTGCAGCCACATAGAACGACACAAAATGTTATGGATGGGTCTTGTAAGCTGATCCTGTATTCCTAATGAGACAAAGTTCAATGTCTGTGTGACCTACACAGCTTTATATGTGAACTGCAAGATCCTGAAAAGTATTTTCTGAATTTGAAAAAAATTCAAACTTCAAATATGGATACTACCAGGTCCTGACAATCTGAAGATGGAGGAGTATAGGAAGTAGTAAATAATCAGTGTTATCTGAAATTTTCACTTGCCAATGATGACTGCAGTTTGAGATTGCTCAGTTCATAGACTGTATACTTTAAATGGTGATGCGGTGTCTGAGGAGATAGAAACATCCCAGAAACTGATTAAACCATATGAGATATATTATATGGACTCTAGAGCTGGTGTCAATAATCAGTGTTTAGCTGCAGAGAAAGAAATAAGGAACCTATTTTCAAGTGTTCTATTTTTGTGTAACTTGTACAAAAAAGTGCTGCCATTCAACAAATTCAGGCAACAAATCAAGTAAACCTTTGTATAAAAACTTGTTTTCAAATTATTTTAAATGCACTGTGCTTTCTATTTTAATTAATATTAATTATTTCTTAAAGTTTTCCTTTTGTAGCCTGCACAAGTTCAATAAAAGATTAAGTCCTATACCTTAAAAGCAATTCCAAGTGTGTGTGTCAGCACACGCAGCCAGACAGAGCAACCACAAATCCATGGCCAAAGCAAAAAGAATAAATTTATTTCCATTATCTCACTAACTTCACGACACATTGACTATTTCTGGATTATATTTGAGGAAAATCTGCCCATTGATTTGGGAGTAGGAACAATAGAAATTATTCTTGCAAGAAGATTTTAAGCTAATAGGAAAACTAATAAGAAGACAATAGGTTTTATTCTGTATTCAGGCTGTAAAGAACTCCCAGTACTCAACATGGAGTTGTTTTGAAAATTAATGGTACAGGAACAGTTTAAAGGGGTAAAACACAGCATGCTAACATGGTAGTGCAAGAGGTCTAGAGCACTCAGCTCAGCAGGCAGACTCCAGAGGAACTTGGAAAAAGATTCCTGAGTAACTCATCGCAATGAAAAAAATTTCATAGTCAAACTTAATTGAAAATATTAATAATTCTCCCTTAAAAATATTAACATTATAAGATTCCTTAACAGAAAATCTATAAGGCAATAAAAATATTTTGGAGTCATAAATTCAGAACCCTTGGTCATCTCTATGAAGAAATACATGCATAAATTCTTCCAAAACTAGTGAGAGTTGCCTCTATTAAGTCATGATGAGCTGGAGATCCAATATAGAGCAAAAATTAACCTGGTTATTGAAGGTGAATAGGAAAGGTTGCTTTCATTCCAGTCCTTTGCTTGAAATGCTTTCTTTTTGCTCTGTGATATTTGAAGTACTCAAAGCTACTTGTTCTGATGTTAATTGCCAGCAGCAGCACTACTGTTACATGTAAAACCATCTCTGGCTGAAATTCAGTGACAGGCTTATTTGAGGTTGTAAACAAAACTCAGGCCTGCTATATTTCCCAAACTAGCTTATTACAGGATCACAGAACATTCTGAATTAGAAATGACCCAGAAAGGTCATTGAGTACAAGTCTTAGCCATGCACAGGACATTCCCAAGAGTCACAGGATGTGCCTGAGAACACTGCCAGAACAATCCCCAAGAATGGCACTGTGTGCACTGTTATTTAGGAGAAATATGAAGTATCAAATATGATTATAGGTTCATATTAGAAAGTGTTGATGTTAAAGTGGTTGTCCTATGATAGATTACAGAAGCCTTTTCCAGCAAGTATTCTGACATATTAGTGAAAAATACTGCAAGATAATGAAAGGAAAAAATACAGAAAAAAAAAATAGTTAATTTTGGAATAAATATTTACATGTTGTTAGCATAATTTTATTAAAATTAGTTTATGGGGTTTTTTTCAGTATTCATAAGAAAACTACTGTTATCTGTTCACAGTGCCTATAACTTCCTAAATTAACTGTATGTAGTTCACCTAGTTATTTCCTCAGTTTCTTTAACAAAAAATGGAAGACAAAAGCCAGATAGGCTTTATAACATGTCTAGATTTCTAAAAAACTGAGTCCTAGACCAATTAATTGATAAGGAAGTTAATTTTCAAATCGAGGCCCCTCACAGATGATCTGACAGCCACCTTGTTGTTTACATGGAGAGTGTCAAGGTCAAATGCCTGCTGCTGCCTACAAGTGTCCAAGTCTTAAAACTTTAGGGGATTTATAGGCTAAACCAAACACCATTAATTGAATCAGGAAACATTTACAAAACCAGTATAGATCATGTAACATGTACTCTGAATATATAACCCATCTTTAAAATGATGTTTTTGAAGATAAATTAGCCAGTGATGTAAAGCATTGCAACTGCAGTAATGAATACCACAAAAAATCCATTTAAATAACTATTCATTTTGTATTCAGAACAAGTTTTCAACAGAATGAAGTGTAGCCTCAGACTTAATTTACATTAAACAGCTACCCATTATTTTATCTTCTTTCAGTGTTTATTTAGCAAACACTGACCACCAATTTCTTTGAAGAAATATTATGTGGATAGTAACAAAGCTGTTGTGATGAACACCAAGTACAGGTGATATTGATTCCACCTTTTCCTTAGTGACTTGGCATTTCTGCTGTCTTCAACATTAATTTCTTTTTTTGTATGCAATCATAATTTACAGATGGTTTTTATTGTGTGTTGAATTTTTCTAAGTCTACCAAACATCATAAAGTCTACTAATGGCCTGAGAGTAAAAAAAAGCAATAATGGCTCTTCCTGGAGATTAGAACCCAGAGTGGGGCAGAATCCAGCAACAGTAAATGAAAGGGACTTGTTATATAAATGTGACATGGTAAATAAAGGTGGCAGTGAGAGTGGTGCCAAAATCCCTTATGGTTTCAGAGACATGGTTCTGTTAGATCTTGCTACTTTGAGGAATTGTGGAGACACAAATTCTCCTACAGAGCTTTGGGTATGGCCTGTAATTATCATGTAATAGTCACAGGTTCCAAGTGGATGAGATGTTCATATGTTTGTGCTTGAAAAGTTGGGTTTTTTTGTTTAAAAGATGGGTTTTTTTTCATTATAATTTCTAATTTTAATTCTTGGTTCCTTGAAGTTAATTGTTTGGAATAGTATTTGAACTAAGATAGGCCTAATGTATTTCCCCAGCCTAGCTGTACACAGTAACTGATCAATTCTCACAACCATCATTGGGAAACCACTGTGTGGTGTGGTGTCTGAAGATGGAAAAAGTGTCAACATCTGCACACTGATTATTGTGTTCCAGTGCCATGACAAATTGGTAGAGAATGCGGGCAGCTCCTACTTTTCTCATGTACATTTCTATTTTCCTCTTGATCTCCAAATGCAGACTTATGCACCAGAAAGGTCAAAATGTAACAGCTTAGAAGGAAATAAAACAGGTTGTGCCCATGCAATCACAATGAGTCTTTGGAAGAATTTCTTGCAAAGGAATTCAAGGCAAGAAAACCAATAAATAGTATTGGAGATAGTCAATGTCAAGTGCATTGTCAAGGAAAAGTCAGTACCTCATTGCAAGCAGTGACTTAAGAGATGGACAAGCCAGTTCTTCCTCATATCAAGCAACAAAAGACAAAAATTACCATAAGGGTAGCAGTAGTCATCAGAATAGTCAGTGCTAAATGGTACCAGCCAGACAGTGATTTTAACCACATCTGGTACCAATTCTGGCAATTGTCCTCACGGCTTTAAAACTTGATATCCATCTTTTCTGGCCAATCCGTGCCTGCTAGTTAGGTTGGGTGATTTGTTGAGTGCAGAATGTGCCAGCACCATTCCCTGCTGTTGGCAGCAGCCAGGCCCAGGAGGCGTCTCCATCCAGCCCGAGGGACACGGCTGCAGCTCAGGTCTGCAGGTCCTGCCAGCACCAAGGGAATGTGAACTCCAGAAGGGGACATTGCACACAGTCACACAACACTCAACATGTTGGACAAAATTATCTGTATTCCCTATCTAACAAAAACATCAGGATGTTCCTTTAACGCTTATGCAAAAAATAGCTGCTGATAGACAAAAAAATTTCAAGAGGCTTCCATCTGCAGTAGAATTAAATCAATAAATATTTTTAAAACAAAAAGTTTTTTTTCCAGCCTAGGGAATTTTTCCCTGTCTAGGCTTAATCCTCTTTGAAAGATTTTTTGTTTTGATACTCAGATCCTGCATAGCACCTACATCCAATCCATTATGAGATCTTATCTCCATAGCGCAAAAATTCTGTCTGTTTTTAATATTCCTTCTTATTTCACATCTTCATTCAGTTTATTTCATCAGAGTAGATGAAACAAGTATTTAATTATTTTCTGGTGCACTTTGGCCTGTGTCACCTTAATCTGTTTATGCACATTCAACAGTACTTATATGTTTGATGCTAAACTGAGTAACACAAGGAAGAGGGAGATCTGATTATGTCGTGTCAGGGTCAGAAGCATATTACTACAAAGAAATTTCATTTTCTATTTTCAGAAACCTAAACTCTCTATCCATATTCTTCTCTTGCAATTCCATCATAAGGAGCATCTAACCAACACTTTCAATCTGGAAACACTTCATCTGAAATGGTATCAGATATTTCAGCCAAAGAAATCCCATTGTGGGCATACAAGATACATCTACACATTTTAATATTTGCTGCTTTGGGAATGAGGTTCCTGACAGCACATGCAGTTATTGATACCTGACAATGCATTGTGTACAAACTGAATTTCATGGTAGCACTTTCCACGGATCTAGTTTCCTACTCCAGGGCATAATTTCTTCTAAAATTTGGGTGGGCTTGTTTTGTTTTGTTTTGTTTTTTGGGGTTTTTTTTTGTTTTTTTTTTTTTTTTTTTTTTTTTTTTTTTTCCTAATACCTCATTTTATACAGGTCTGTTGAGCACAAGGATATTCAAAGTCTTTATTCAACCAGTTCTTCAGAGCCTGGAACCACAACTATATACTACAGTTTTATCCTGAGGGCCTGAAGGTAGCACAGCCTTGTCAACAGAAATACAGAACTTGGACATACTTGTGGCAATACACAGGGTCTTGATCAAGACCAGTGACACCCATCTGAATAGTTCTGCAGAGTATTTTTACAAAATGTCAAGTTTTATGAGCAAAAGATGCACAAGAAACTAATACTGGGAACCAGAAAACTAAAAATATATAGTCTTGTACCTATCAAACAGAAAGAAGATATTGAATACACATATTTCCAAAATTCTGGCAATTGCACGATTCAGTGAATTATATTAATATCCTGTATTTTGGTCCACATATGATGAAGAATATTATCTTTCATGAAAATATCACTGACATTTTATACTTAATGTCACTTATTTTCTTTGAAGGTCTGTGATCAGGGTTTTTAAATTCTTCTGAGGAATGTGTCCAATATACAAGTCAGAGTAGGAACTGAAAATACGCTCAGTGATTTTAATTGTACTTTCTGACTTTAGGATAACAGCATTTATTGCAGTTTAAAAAATTTTACTGAAAGGTAAAATAACATAAGTGACAAAATTCTGCAGAGGTCAGTTAATGATATTTTGTAAAAAATCTATTAGTAATAAGCAGTATTACATAATTTTAAAAAATCATTTTTTCAAACACATTTTTCCTTGGAAAAATTTTATTTAGCTCTGTAAGATGGACAAGTGGACAAATAAAATAATGTTCATTGCCAGCAATTGATCCCTCATTTGCAACCTCTTTTAATTATACATTCCAAGTACTACCATTGCCTAAAGATTCCTGCATAGAAATTAAGCAATCATAATCAGAAATTGCTCTTTACCAGTAAATGCAGCTTATTATTAATATCTGAGTTAACTGGTCAGGCAATGAGCAACAAAAAAAGGACCTTTGGAAACTCATGTTATATTAATTCAGTTGAGATAATTTTTAGCGTTCTTTTCAGTGTGAAGGAGAGCTGGGGAAAAGGACTTGTCTGCCACAGGCTGCAGGGCATGATGAGAGGAGAAGGCAGACTCTTTCTACAGGAATAGCATAAATATAATATCATTAAGTACTAATAAGATAGTTAGGAAATTTGCAGCCCTGGAAATTTTGAAGATTATGCTGTATAAAAGCCATCCTGAGTAATGCAAGTAAATTTAGTGCATTCTGGGGTAGAGAGGGTGTTGTGACCTGCAGATTGCCTTCATAACCCTAGAGAAGAAATAAAAATTATGTCAATGGAAGGTCTAACTAATCCTACCTCTCTCTTCATTTATATAAGCTGCTCCATATAAACTCTCCTGTGATGAGACCTTTTCCTTCCATTCATCAGTATTAGACTAATAAAACATCAAATGTCAAAGCTGGAGTGTGCAGTCAACTAAAAGAGCTGGCATTCAGGAAATATATTGCCATTTAACAGGTCTACATTACTACTTATAAGCAAGTACAACTGTTTTCATGAAAGATATGTGTACATTAAATCAGGAACTACCCTTGTCTAATCAAGACTTACATGACCTATATTTCAACAGAAAGATTTTTTTAAGCAGTAAAAAGGATGAAATCACTTCTCCATTCAATGATAATTGATGTAAGGAGTTAAGAAGAAAAAAAACAAAGAAAAGGAAGTTAAATTGTGTAACACATCTGTTGTTCACAGAATTATAGAATTAATCCCTAGTTGGAAAGGACCCAGAGAAATCATCAAGTCCAACTCCTGGTCCTGCACAAGACACCTCAAGAATCACAGCATGTGTCTGACAATATTGTCCAAACTGTTCCTGAACTCTGTCAGGCTTCGTGCTGTGACCACTTCCCTGGGGAGCCCCTTTGAGTGTCCAGCCATGCTCTGAGTGAAGACTCTTTTCCCGGTATCCAGCCTAAACTGCCCCTAACAGAGCTTCTGTTGTTCCTGTCACAGGTCACCCGAGAGAAGAGGTCAGTGCCCCTTGTGAGGAAGCTGTAGACCACAATGAATTCTCCTCTCAGTCTCCAAACTAAACAAGCCAAGTGACTTCAGCTGCTTCTTTTATGGCTTCCTCTCTAAACCCTTCATCATCTTCATAGTTCTCTTTTTGACACTCTCTAATGCCTTTATATTTTTATTACATCTGAAACTGCCCCCAGCACTGGAGGTGAGGCTGCCCCAGCTCAGAGCAGAGCAGGACAATCCCCTCTCTTGCCTGGCTCTGTGCCTGATGCCCCCCAGGACAGGGTTGTCCCTCCTGGCTGCCAGGGCACAATGACTCAGATCCAACTTCCCACAGACCAGGATCCCCAGGGCCCTTTCCAGCACTGCTCTCCAGCCTCTCATTTCCAAATCTGTCCACACAACTAGGGCTGTCCTGTCCCAGGTGCAGAATCTGGCACTTTGTAAACTTCTTATGCTTAGTATAATTTCAGGTCCTCCATTCAAGTAATTTATAAAGATGATGAAGAGCTCATAGGTATGTACAGAGATTTAATTGTAGATACTTCATATGGTCTTTCACTTAATATTACTACTAGGGGAAAAGAAAAGAAAAAATTGTGTTTTATCTTTTCTGGAAGACTATCTGGATTCATGCTCATGAATTTCAGATTTCCAAGATGAGCTTAGATTCTGCAGAAAGTCCACACCTTGAATTAGAATTTCAGTACTCAGAAGTGTTGCATAATTTTCTGTTTCACTGGAAGCACTCCACATTTTTTATGAATGTTTGAGGGGTTTTTAGTTATATGTCCTGTCTCAAAGGAAAAACAGAAACTTATTTGCTAAATGTCAGTTAATAAGTTTTACAGAATTGAATGTTCATTGAAGGCTCAGGGAATTTATCTGGGAAGAAAAAGAGAGCTCAATCTGCTATACACCCACAGGATGAGAAAGCATGTAGTCATATGGTTACACTTTCTTTCAACCCAAGATTTACAGAGTCTAAGTGAAAGGCAGGACTGGCAAACATTTAGAGCACCAGCTCTGACATGGCTTCTACATTCAAAATATCTGTAGATATGAAGAAAATGTGAGAATGGGATTTATAATATAATCTTATTGCTGATCTGTCTTTTACCAGTGGTCAAATTCTCAATTTTCTTGCCTGTGCTTGGACCTTCCTGTTCAGTCATTGAAAAATAAAAGAAAAAGAAGAGAGGAAGAATAACATCCTGCAGCACTCACAGGTTTAGGAGGACACCTTTGTCTAGACAAAGGTACCCTGGAATACTATGATACAATGGCTAACTCAGGCTTTATAAATTGAAATTACCTTTTTTTTTTTTTTTTTTTTTTTTAGCTTTTTGTAGTTTTTCTTCCTTCAGTAGGGGCTGCCTTCTTCAATCATTTACTTAGCTGGATTTGTAGGTGGAGATGTAGTACTTAGTTAACAACTCAGGTTGTTAGGGTCATTTCCACAGGTCTCTGTGCAAAGGCTCAAAAACTATTACAAAATATCTCAGAAATTGAAATTGTGCTTTTTTTTTTGTCAGTCATTGAATGTATGTAACCCTATTGCAAATCAATCAAAGTGAGAGGTGGTACATGAGTACCTCAATACACCTAACTGCAGTCCCTGGAACAGATATTGCAGGAGATGAATATTTTTTAAATCTTGCTGCAGCAAGAAGATAGATGTCTCATTTTCTCTGTATGTCAGAGTGAATCTGAGCACACATTAGGATTCTTTCTCCAGAGAGAAATACAATGTCAGCTGCTAGAAAAAAACTGTGATGTTGTGTTTCAGAAGCAAGTTTCTTCCAAATTTCCCATCTATTTAATAGAAGTACTTGCAGTCACAGTGCGAGTGTGTTTTGTTTGGCATTCTGACCAGGATTCTCTTGGAATACAGTAAGCATTTTGTCATTAATAGAGTGATTATGGAATTTCCCCAACCCCAAGCATTAAAAAGGAACTGCAAGAGAAGACATCAGATGGATTTTTATTTCTAAGAATTTCATAAAGAACTCTGCCTTCAAACAAAATTATTTACTCTTTTTTCATTGCCAATATCAGACTAGTTTGTACTGGATCTTTGCTCAGACACACAGGGATGAACAGAAGAACTATCATTAAGTCATCTTTAACCTTCTCTCTTTTTCTGAAAAGTGTCCAAGTACAATCTCAAAACATTTTCTCCTGAAGGCAAAAGTTGTTTGTTTTGGGAGTGTGTGCAATCTCAGTTCTCCCTTAATAACAGATACACACTAAAAGAACACTTTTTCAAGATTCTTACCAATTTCTTTCAGCTAAAATATTAATAAGAGATTACACCAACTAAGCTTTATATCCTAATTGATTGAAGAGAAATATGATATCAAAGACTTCAAAGTCCTATTAAACTCTGTCTAACAGATCTTATCACTCTCTACAACCATCTGAAAGGGGGTTGCACCAAGGTGGTGCAATTCAGTCTCTTCTTCAAGGTAACAAGTGGCAGGACCAGAGAAAATATCCTCAAGTTTCAGCAGAGTTTTAGATTAGATTTTAGAAAAAAAAATTCTTCACTGGAAGAGTGGTGATACATCGGAACACGCTGCTCAGGGATGTGGCTGAGTCACTGTCTCTGGAAGTGTTAAAAAACCACCTGAAAATGACACTTGAGGGGCACAGTTTAGTGATTAATACAGAAGTATTGGTTAATGGTTGGACTCCATGATCTTGAAGGTCTTTTCCAACCTTAAAAATTCAATTTTGAGATAAGGATTTAAATCCATTATTGTTTAGAATGGAGAGATGTTTGGATTTGGAGTTGGTTCTTCCATAGCAGTGATTTCTACTATGGAATCAATCTCTGCAGAATTTTTGAATAAAGTGTCTCCATCAAGATCAAGAATAGCATTTTACTGACTAGAGATTTAAGAATAATTTCAGGGGAACCTTTCAATGATCCTTAGATGTGAAACATCTCACTTTTTGACTGAATTTCAAACATTGCAGATTAAATGCTAACAGTATCAACTAGGAAGTTATTGAAGGACCTTTTCAAAAATTGATGTTGCTTCCTTCTTTGTAAGACACTTCTCAAATTTGCTAGTAACATATTACAGAAACAGTCTTGTCTCTCTGTGAATTGTTTGTATCTGCTTTCAAGATTAACATTGCTGTACAGGAAAGTTTCTAATTTTAGTGGGAGAAAAAAAAGTAATTTCTGCATCAAATAATGAATGTAACATTTATGCCCAGGATTCATATTCTTAATGCACCATCAGACCTCATTGCTTAACCCTCAGATAGAGAAAACAGAAAAAATTGTAATAACAGCTCAGTTAAAGATCTACATGTAAAATAACATAACCCTATGGTGAGAAGAATTGCTTTAATTTGGGATTTGGACAGCAATGTCAAGGTTTATGTTGTTTATATCAAGCTGTTCATCATGGGAACTCACATTCCTGATATAAACATGCTGTTAGTACATGCAAGGGAAGGATAAGACAAATACAAACTCTAAATTAAAACAGCAGTGGTAACAATTACATTGCAATCATTATATGCTGCCTTCAGCTAACATGCAACATTTTCCATAGGATACTCCTTAGGAATTCACACAAAAGAATAAAAAACAGCCAGTCTTTATCAAGACATGGAATACTGGTATCCTCTACAGAGTTTTACCCTGAGGGACTGTCTCATCAATGCCATAAAGAACAGCATTTTCTTTTGTCAAGAAGGAAGAAAGTAAGGGACAATCATATCTATGTCCCATAGTGTGGTGCACCTGACAAGGTGCTAAGAAAGGGGAGAGTGCTCAGCTGAGCTGAACCAGTCACTGTGTCCCATGGCTTAAGAGAAATTCAGGAACAGGATGAAATTCAGAAATTCAGCCACTTGTTTGCCTTCACACATCTGCTACCCACATTTGGATGGCGCCTGTTCTTCAGCTGCATCCTTGCTGCTGTCACGTAGCAGCCACCCTTCACAGCATTCTAACATTTTTGTTAGGGGCACTTAAAATGTTCTGCTGCAACTATACTATTTCTCTTTATTAGCCAACAGCTGTTAGATGCTTTTAAATAATTTTCCCAGGGTTTGTGAAACTGTGTCAGCTAATTACTTATAATTTCACTTCAATTGACTAATTTCTAGACCAATAGGATGTCCCTTTTCATAGATGTGCCCAGACTGGCTTTTAATGGCCTGAACACAGCTGTCTGTTACTGGTTTCCAGCTTTCCTTACCTGTATGGGTTCTGAAAAATGCATTTGAAAACCAGAAATAAATCAGGAAACTTCTAAAATTATCTGAAAAAAGAAGCCTTTAATATTCTTACCTTCACCCACCCTGGAAATGTACTAAGAATGGCACATTTGCAATAGGTAGATCTTAAAAAGCTTTGTCTTTTTTTCCATCATTAAAAAGTTTTGTTGTTTTACTGAGTATCTCAGATGTTTTAGCCTTCATCAGGCTCAAAAGCCATTGGAGCTGATTCTGCTCTTTGATATGCTAAATCAGAAATACAGGAAGATTCATTTATGTTGCTTTCCCCATACTGAAACAGGAACTGAACTGTTTATGGGTGGCTTAGTACTATTTTGGATATTTAAAATGTCAATTTGAGTTTCTATTTGCTGGTTGAACCTCTTCTCCACAGAGAATATTGACAAAAGTATGAGTTTGTTTGCAAGTAATGTTTAGGGCCTAGAACATTCACCAACTTAATTTTTATGACATTATTATTATATCTGTACTAATAGGAGAGTTACACTTGGAGGTTGTAGTACATCATATTAAATCCTATATAAAGCCATAAATGATCCACAAAAGAGGTCCAACCAGGCAATCATTCCCACTTTTATACAAACTTTGAATGACAATTCTTTTAAATTAAAATGCTTAAACTACTTACAAGGTTCATCTCTTTCTTTCTCTTCCTCTGTTCACACTACACTAAATACATAAAAGTCAGTATAACATTTCAAACAAGACATTCCCTAAATTAATTAAATACAGAAAAGTTTTCTCATATTGAAAATGGAAAAACCCATACGTATGTAAACCTGTCATCTGAGATTGCACTCAGCAGTAAAAATATAATACATTTAGAGATGAATAATTACTTCCATAAAATATTATTTTCGGATTTGACATTGTTTTTCCATGAGATCAGTTTGGGATTTCTGCTTGCATATTTAGCTAAGTATTAATAGGTTGTTTTTTCTCCTCCAACATCAGTGTGAAATCTTCCTATTTGTAGTAGCTCCTTTCAAGATTCTATTTTAATTTCTAGTATTAAGGTAGCATATAAGCCAATGTGTTAAAAATTTTTATTATGTGTCTCTGCAAATGTACATGTGCATTTTACTGTTAACACATTACCACAACAAGCAAACATCAAAGCATCTATGAATTTACAGCAAAGAGTTTTACTTCCAATTGCTTTTCTTGTCCATGTAGAGATGAGCACATGCAAGGATTGCAGACTTCTAGTTTCTTAATAGTGTTTGGATCCCATATTCTGACTCAAGCAAATCTTTGCTGAAACCTTAGCAAAACCATTAACTCCATATTTCAGCAGTCCTCATCTTATATTTTGCTGTAAGACATTATATCAAATAATAAATGCATCTACTCTCTTTCTTTACAATTGCACCAAAGTCTTTACCAATGAGGAAATGGATGAGAAATAAGTAAATACTAAATTCTGTAATTAGAACTGTTGTTTCTTGTACACCACAATAAAAAATCAAAAATCAAAGAATCTGCTTTAAGAAAATTAGTCTTTTTTATTTTAAGATATCAAGAAGCCCCCAAAATCCTCATACTAGTTTGCTGAAGAAGAACAATAATGTCTGCTCAACCTTGTGCATCTGAAAAGCAATCAGCCCTGGTCAGCAGCAGAGCAACTTCAGTGAGCCCTGGCCTGTAAATCAATAGGCTGAATTCTCCTGGCCCTTTCCAAATTCTGTTTCCAATTCTACAGTGAGGATTAGTGTAGATTTATCCCCGATAGATAGATAAAACTAGCAGTATTGCAGACTTACTATTTAATAGACTGGATCTAAGGTATCAGTGGTTGCTGAAATGGACTGTCAGCTAATGTAGATAGGGAAAAGATGGGGAAAAGGGGAGAGCAACATCCTGCTGTCCCTTAAAGCAATATTGCCCTTATTGTCTTCAGACCCCAATCAGATTTCTGCTCAGTTTCTGCCTTTAATATGTACTTCATATACTAAAAAGTTTAACAAAACCTAATTGAAAGAGTAGCCCATATGAAGAACACTCACAAATTTTAAATTCTGAAGGTTTTTAAAATGAATATTGAATCTGGGTTTTATTATTATTTTTACTTCTTATTTGTAAACATTGTAATACAGATTTTCATCTGAGTCTTGCAAGCAATATCTATTAGGAGATTAATGCCCAGTATTGCAAATGTAGGTATTTTTGCTTAGTGTTACTTACTGTTACTTGGCTTAAAAAAAAAAAAACAACCCAAAATAATCAGAATAAATCAGTCAAAGCTGATAATACAGGAACAAGTGACTGTGAACACCCTGAGAACAATGGTTTAGTCTTCATATAATGAACACTGCTAGGACTTAAACTTGCTTACACAATACTTTAAATTGTTTTATATTTAAGAGTAACAAGAGCCTTATAAATCACAGCTAGGACTACATGTCCATAAATATTTTTACTCTGCCAATTATTTTTTTTTGTCAGGAGAGTTTAGACGAATGAAAGTACTTGGTCCTTTTGGGGTGTGAGATGCCTTTTACAGCTTCTTTGAGAATATCCCAGAATAATCAGAGAGAGCGTCCATGAGTTAATTAGCATTGGACAAACGTGGAAAACACCAATATAATTATGTTGTTTCTCCAACATATTTAAGGCTGTTCCATTCCTTGATCTTTAAGAAAGAGGACAAATAAGCCTTTCCCTCCCTTTTTTTCTCATTAGAAGGGAAAAAAGTGAAATTTTAAAATAGTAGCTGCAGTCATCATGGAATAATATGTTCTGTAACTGTTAGTAAAGAAAGGAAATTATAACCTGTCATCAACAGGTTTCTCTAATATGCCTCTGAAAATCATACAGGCTCATAACTTGGTGGTATAAAGACTTGTGTAGTAAATGTATTTACACAGTTTATATGGCAGAAAATCACTACAAAAATATTTTAAAGAAGAGACAAGTGAGAAGATGCTTCATGTGGTGAAAGGAATGATTGTTCATTATTCCTGTTCATTTCTCCAGAGTTTGTACTGGTAAATAGTTTTCCATGGTCTTCTCCCTCATTCATAAATTTTTCAACCTAATCTATTCAATCATTCTCCCTACAGAACATGCTAAATGCTTTTGCTTAGCCTTGGCATTTTCTTTAAATCCTTTGTAGCTTTACTGTATCTTTCTTGAGACCCAGGAAGAGAAATTTACTATATGTGTGTTTCATGGACTCAATCTATTTAAACAGCTGCATAAATGATCTTCTTTTATTTCCTATTTCTTTCCCAATAGTTTCTAGAATTCAGTTTGTTCTGGCTGCTCACAATTGGATATTTTCATAAAACTACTTATCATAACTGAATTATCTCATTCCTAAATGGTGAGACTTAGGCTTTGAGCCCATTATGTAAACTTAAAATTGATGAAGTGGAGAGAGGGATACTTTGTATTTAACTACATTCAATTTTCACATTGATATTTTATTATTTAACCACTTAGTAGTGTAAGGAGATACTTCAGTTCTTCAGATTCTGTCTCTATTCTCCCAAATAATTCAAAATCATAGGCAAATTCTGTCACTGTTATTCACAGCATTTTTCACATTGTGAATGTGTGCCTTTCACAATACAGATCTACTGGATGTTCATGGGTGACCATCACTGTGGGAGTGCTGTGAGATCCATTATTCAATATATCTTCTTTTTCTCCTTGGTAATGAGGACCATATCAAAAGTTAACTCATACTTCAAAAGGTGATATTTTTAACTGGTTTCCTTTGTTCATACATTTGCTTGCAGTTCTAGGAAGGAACTGAAGAAGATTTATGAGATGGCTTTTAAAATCCTGACAACCCTTGCCTAGTATGCTGCTCATTCATGAGCACTCCAACCCTGATCTTTATTATATAGCCTATTATAGCCTTTTAATTTTCTGATAGAAGTATCAGCCTTTTCAGTTGCACTTACTCAGGCTTGCAGAATCTTAGAAAAACAATTGCTTCATTTTACATGGTAGTGTATTATCTATTTTATAGTCAGTTCCCTTAAAGTATGGGTAAAATACTCTCTAGTCCTGGCACCCATTTATTTACTACTGTTCTACCTCTATCTGTCTGCTCTGTAGCTGCACCTACTGATTCTTTATTTAGAAGGGATCATTAGCTAATGAGTCCTTCATAAAAACTGGTGAATCTCTTTGAAAATCTTGAACCATAAATAAATATATAAGCAGTTCACTTGCATTTTCCTTCCACAGTAGTACATTTATTTCATATGTGGATTGTCTGCTGGCTTCACACAAACTCTCTGGAAGGCTTCTTGCCTTAACATATTTCGATAAAGACATTTTTATTAGATTTTATGCTTCATTTTATTTGTTCCCCAAATAGGTTTGGGCCTGGCTTTTATGTGTTTTCTTTTAACTTTGCTAAATTTAAAAAATTTATGTTCTTGTTAGTTTAATGTAGATATGCAGTAAAGGATTCCTTCCCCACATTTTTTGTACTTTGCCTTGATCTTTAGCTAAGCCACATTCCTCTGAGATTTTTTGGTTGTATTTTCTCTGTATTTCCTACATTGTTCAATACAGATCCTTAATTGCACTTGCAATTATTTCTCTCTTTTCAATGCCCCTTTCATTTTTTATTTTAACAAATTTACCTATTTCTATGTACACCCTCTCTTCAAATTAGGCAAAATAGTAATGAAACAGAGCTAAAATCAGAATGTGCTGTGAAACATCCTATGAAGGACACAACTAACTGGTAACAGAAATCATACTAAAGAACTAGAATAAAATAATTTAACCCATATGTAATATTTACATTTTTTTAAACATTTCACAAATGGATTTAGAAATTAACAGAATTTGTTATGTGGCTGTGGAACAGAGTATTTTTATTAGCTAACATTGACAGCATCCATCAATTGATACATTAATAAAATAAATTAACAACACTAATTTAAAAATCAGCTCTGTTCTCTGTATTTTTATATATAAAATTCCAGATAAGCAAGGGGATAAGATTCAAATGAGCAATTTTCCAGTTGAACTAAGGAAATAAGGTCAGTAGCTTCTCTGCTACAAGCTAACAACAGCTCCAATAAATAAAAGTGAGTTCATATCACCCAACAAAGTGCCTTCCATCTTTGAATCCAAATCACAGCATTCTCAAAGACTCTCTGCTGTTAAGTAACAATTCAATTAAACAGGCAAATCATCTATCACCAGCATTCAGTGATTAAAATGTCCTTGTTATCAGCACTATCATCCATTAATTAAATGCAAGATCTGTTTTAACAGAGGAAAATCTGCAAAATGAGTTGCAGCACATTTGATAAATCAATGCTTTATTAAAAAAAGCTGACAGATTTATTTTAATTTAATTTTATTTTGTTTTAAGATGAATTCAAAATCAGATAGTAAAGAAATGCCTGAAGATGAAAATAATAGTAAACAGGCAGTAACATGCTCACTGTTCAGTTTTTAAAACTGTATTTGTCATCTTCTGTGTCTTGGCAGTATTGGCCTTTTCTTAATGTTTTGTGGAAAGCTTGAGATATGCACTTTGCCTGAGATTAAAAAAATCTGTTTTCTTCACTCAAATTATTATGGATGTAGAAGAGCAGGCTATCTGGCAATAATACCCTAAAGAGAAGGATTTTTAAAGACAGAAAAATTTATTAGAACATCATCCTGATGTTTTCTCACCACTGCAATGTGCAGAACAAACCAAGGAAAGTGTATGTCCATTAGACACAGCACCTATGAAGGTGAACAAGCTGCAAGGAAAATGAACTTTTCCTTTCTTCACACCTGCTTTGTCATGCCAGTCGTACACAAAGGAAAATACTTTGGGCATGTGTAAAATAAGGTCTTTTCATAACTGCACGTAATAACAGTAAAAACAAGAATAAAACAACCTGCAGGTTTAGAGGAGGACATTGAGAGAACCATCCAGGTTCATTGTCTAGGACTTTTAGGGTTCTCACAGAAGTGAAAGAAACATTAAATGACTCAGTCTAAGTTAGCATTCATTTCTGATTGGCTCTTGAAATTTTCTCTTTTTCTCAACATTATAAATTCAGTGAGGCCAAAGATGTCATCTTGATCAATTGAAGTCCAATAGTTGAAGATTAGAATAAAAAAAAATCTCAATTTCCTTATACTTTTAAAGCCCTTTATTTTTCCAAATTTCTTTTTACCAGTCTTTAGACTTTATTTTGTTTGAAGACAAGACTTATCTCTATCTAGAGACACAAATAAAACTAGCATTTGAAATGTTAATCTATCATCAAAACAAATCAAATTTAGATTAATTGACAATGGTTAAATACTGTCAACTGAGTTACATGTTCCCACATTTGCCACATTTCCCACTTTTAGTCTTAGATATGGATGTCATTTTCAGGATAGTGAAAATCAAGTTCCAAAATCTTTGTCCTAATTTTTAAGATAGCTTTGAATGCTGTGGCTAGTTCACATTTAATTAAAATTGTAAGTGATTAGATGTGAGAGAAATCAGCTACAACACTGGGTTGAATGAACTGTATTACTAAGAAGACTTTTCTTGCTTTAAATAACAACAGTTTTACCTGAAGAGTACTGCAAGCATACGTTTTTAAAAAAACTTCATTTAGTTCTTACAATGAATTATTATGGAGAAGAAGACAGCCCTGTGTTCCATTATGGATTACTTTCCATCTTTGTGAACTTGTGCATAATTGTATTAAAATGTATAAGTAAAGCTATAATATATGCATCCTAGCTGAATCTATTTCCTGTTTAAATAAGTTCATTGTCTTAATCTTGCATTTATTGAGCATCTTAATGTCCAGGAATTTGATGTGAAATGCCTACAATTATAGGCACATGCAAATAGATCAGGTTTTCCTTCCTAATTGCATGCTCATTACTTAACCTCACTCTTAGACCAACTGTGTTTTACCTGAAATGCTAATAATATCCCAATTATTGAAAACACTTCCATGGAAAAATATGTCTGTGTCTACAGATTAATGACAAAATTATGGGCTTTTACATTTCAGTATGATCTGTAATGAGTAGCCAAAACCAAATTTGCCTGCCTAGGAGTTCTAGCACTGGTCTTTTCTCTCCTTTCTCCATTCCTCTTTTTCTCCCTTTCCAACTATTATTTGCAGTGTCAGATACTTTTATTTCCTGACTGAAAATGACACTAAAGAGGAAAGTTCAACGAAAAGAAATTGCTCTGGCTTTGGTAGAAAGCAGATATATTTTACAACTTCATAAATACAGGGAACTACCTCTACTGATGTAGATTACCCTATTTCTTATTCTCACTGTCTTGCCTCCCCAGAAGGCAAGTGTATCTTATATAGTTGTCATGTGTGTCACTCTTACTGCTGATCTCTCACTGTGGGTAGCATTTAATGTTAATCACAACATCTCCCTCTCCATTAGAGTAATTGTTTGTCTCTCCCTCCCTCCTGTGGCTGTTTATTATGCCTACAGTCTATCTACATAATTGTTATGGGTTGTAAATGAACATCTTCTCTCTTGGTAGCAATTATATGTGTAATTCTTTACCTTGTTTTCATCACCCTTATGACTGGATGATACTTTTGATGAGAAAATCTTGGTGCAATAAAAAAAAAAAAAAAAGAGAGAAAAAAAAGGAAAAATATTTTTGATTAAACAAGTATATCAGATACTGTTTGGCCTTTAATGGTTCTTCTGTCAAAGGAAGCAAGGTGTGGCTCCTTCCTTGACTTATTTCATTCCTTTAGGGTCATTGTTTCCATTAATGCCTATTTTTTAAGAGCCTATTTAAACTTCCTGTTTCATAATATTATTAGGATGGGGTTATATTTTTTCTTTTACTAAAAATATCATGGCTAGTTTATAAAAGAGACATTATTAACTAAAAAAAAAAAAAAAATCTCCTCTTTGATGTAATCCCTAATTCAAATCCAATAAATTGACAAGCCATAATTATAACAAAGCTATGGAATATGATTTTATGGTCATTCATTAAAAACTATATAAATGTTATATAAATTTGTCACATAGATGATCACAATAGTAAAACAAAGAAAAAATCATCCTCTTAGATTTAAGTGTTTGCTAGCTGGCATGTTAACAAAAGTCAAGGCTAAAAAAGAAAAAAAAAAGTGATCAAAACACTCAGTGGTAGAGCAGGAAAAATCTCTACATCTACAGATGTACAGTTCTGTCAGAGTTTGCCAACACTCATAGTAATGGAAGTAATTGTAGATAGAACTATGTAGGAAAATAGGACCACAAACCAAACAGAACTTTCACTATACAGCATATTCTAATAATTAACTTTTTTGATTTTAACTACTCTGACAGAGAAGGAACCAGTTTATAAGTAACTTACCTATTACCTACTATATTCTTTTAGAATAGGTCCTTGTTTTCAAACTTTGTTTCAGCCAGCTCTGACTTCTTTAGTGTCAAGAACTTTAGCCCAATACTTTGGGAATTTCCTTTACATCACTTCTCAGTCCTGTCTATTGGTTTTCTCCAAAATCTGTCTCACTATGAGCTTTGGATTTGTAGCTCCTTTATATAAGTTATTTACTTATGCAAGTCACGTGTCTCTGAAATTTCCCTCATCAAGATATGCAGCTACCTTCAAAAGAAGAAACAGGACCCCTCATTCCAGAAGTACCAATCTGACCTAATAATTCACCTTTCCAGAGGAAGTTGACAATACCTTGAATAATACACTCATCAAGCAACTGGAAAGCCCCTTCTGCTTCACACTAGTCAAATAAGTTTCTAAATGTTAATCCTTTCTAGATTTTTGACTAAGCAAATAAGTTTCTAAATGTTAAACCTTTCTAGATTTTTGACTAAGCAAATTGTCCCACAGCCAAGGATTTAAACCAATGCTTTTTTTTCCTTAACAATAAATTTTTCCATTTCCATTTGTATTCATGTGTGTGCATGTGTATCTGTTTCCTTTTTACTTAAGCCCTTGCTTTATCCCTGTCCTGTAAATGCAACATTTCTTCCTTTAACAAAGTACACAGCTTTTCAACAAAGAGGGTTGATATCTCAAAATATGTGACTGACAGCATAAAGAGATGGTGGAACAGGAAATGTAGTCACTGTTGAAGTGTCTCTGAAGAAGTCATTAGTATAGAGAATGTCAATCCTACATTACATTACATGAAAGCACATTGAAGTAAATAAAATCTCAAATTGGTAATATACAGTGTAAATATGAAGCTAAATTAGAATTGCAATCAGTATTTTAGCTCTATGTTCTCTATTTAAGTTTATTTTCACCTGTAAGAATTTAGTCTATATCTCTGCTATGGAAATATTTGCATTGTAACCTCTCATACCCCTGTTACATCCTACAAAGTGACTAAAACTGGTTCAGGTTCACTGCCAAAGGCATCTTTAAATGAAGCTTGTTATTGAAAATTACAAGGGATTATGAATTGTTCTGTAAGGTAAGGAATTTAAGACCACAGGTAGAAATAAAACAAAAATGTCAATTCCGCTTGCCTCTAAATTACTCTAAAAATCCTGGTTTTGCCCCCGTGATCTTGACAAAACTTTTAAAAATTTTAAGTTGTATAAAGGGACTTCATACTTCCAGAAACAGTGAAAGGAAATAAGTCTTTATCATCAATAAAGTCTTCTTATCAATATTGTATAATTTTTAAGATTTGTGGAATGTAAGAGTTTGCCAGCATGAAAGTATGTGCTGTATCTAATTTTACCCTTGTACACACTAGTAACCTAAAGACAGTGCTAAGACTGCATGTGTTCAGTCAAAATTTCAAATATAAGTTATTCAAATCTGCTTTTGTGTCCAAAAATGAAATCAGAATGGCAATGGTTAGGAAGACCTGCAGGAGTAGGATGGAACGAGAGCATGAATTTTAGTTTTAAATGAAGGAATTAGGTGTTCTAAGTGAGTTGATATTAAAATGTAGAACTTCAAAATAGTGCTGAAATTATGGCTTCCTTAGCTTAACAAGAATTGTCTTTTGTATTCACATATAATAATGTAAGAATATACACAAGTATTTTCAATCATAAAGATTACTTATATATCATTAATGACAGATGCATAAAGCAATTATCACATACCATGATAAGTTTTCCCCATATTGATATTAATTAAAAGCAATATCTGCCTAAGGAACTTCATAAATATTTTGAAGTCATGCCTGAAAGAAAGCTCAGTGCAATGTGTTCAGATTGCTATGTATTTTGGAACACACTGAGCATTCTATAAAAATTGTTGTAGAAAAGTATCAGATATCTAATTCCTCATGAACTACAAAAATTGAGAACAAAATACAATATTACTTCAGTAGATATTTTTGGTTTTGTTTAAACTATTTTTGAGATTGATATGAAAAACTCACTTTCATCCCATAAACTACTCTAAAGAGGAAAAAAATTAAACTTTACAACTTCTTATGATTTTTCATTTACTCTTTGGCAGAAATGTTTACCTTTTTCTTTGTTTCACATTATTTTATATAGGAAAAAAACCTCTTGCCACAAGATAATCAGACACATATTCCAAGGCTAAAAGAATTTGGGTTTGTCAGTCTGGAAAAGAGGAGGCTTCAGGGTGATCTTATTGTGGACTTCCAGAACCTAAAGGGGACCTACGAGTTGGATGGAGAGAGAGACTATCTATAGGAGCATGAAGAACAGGACAAGTGGGAATGGCTTTTAACTGCAGGAGGTCAGCTTTAGATTAGATGTTACCCACTGTGAGGGTGGTGAGGCACTGGAACAGGTTTCCCAGATAAATTATGGCTGTCCCATCCCTGGAAATGTTCAAAGCCAGGCTGGATGGGGCCCTGAGCAGCCTGCTCTAGTGAAAGGTGACCCTGGTCATGGCAGGTTTGGGTCCCTTCCAAGCCAAGCCATTCTGTGATTCTACAGCATTTAAGTCTTAGCCTTAAAATAGAAGCTTACAACACTGTCTGCAGTCCTGAAGAGATTAGATGTCATTTTCAAGTAAATAAGCTCCAACAGAAGTCAACCAGATCTTCATAAAGGAAATTGTGTAGTATATTGAAGTTCATAAGAAAACTGCCACACAGAGACTCAGATGATCCCTATCAGGCTCTGTCATTCCACATATTTTGTGATCCAGAAAAGTTTGCAAAAACCTGTGTTTTAAACACAGGTTTATGTGTGGGAAACTTTATGAAACAGCACACAAATAGTACTATTTAAATGGAGATTCTATGTCCCCCTGTCCTGTGCTCTAACACATAAGACAATATGTTAACAATCTTGGCTCTGAGAACTGTGCAAATCTATTTAATATTCTTTTCATGTGGAAGCTGTTGTCTGATCATTAGCCATGTTTAGCTGCACCTGCAATTATTTTTTCATATATTTAATATGCCAATTTTATTGCAGTGACTGCTCTCAGGAGGTTTATAATAGTGATTAAAGCAATGTTAATTGTTGCATTCATTTCAGGATTGCTTCAATGTTAATGTGATCAGTGGTGATATTGGGAAATGTCAAAGTTTCCACAAGTTTAAAAGCTTTAATTAAAATTTGCTAACGTTTTAAAAACTTTAATTTCAGAATTCAGATTCCGTTTCTCTCCAAAATATCCTTATCTGTTTCCCCAAAATATCCTTTCATTAACATCCATTGTTTTTTTGCAGTGTAAAGAATTTCCAAAGCTTCACATATTGTAAAGATTTATAGGTGAGTACAAATGTCCAAGGACATTGTCTATCCTTGCTTTTACCTTGACATCTTCTCTATTTCTTTAGAAGTCTGCCTTTTTTCCACTTGCAGGTTTCTTTACAAAGAACTGATAACATCTGATCAGTGGCTGATATTGTAAAATAATGGATCGCATTCAGAACTCAGGTATTTAGTGCTGACAGAAAAAAAAAAATGAAGGGAGAGTTGGCTGTGAGAAAGTATTTGCTTTACACGGAATGTTGAGTATTTCTTGTAACATCATGGCCTCAAAGGATTTTTTTTTTTGTTTGTTTGTTTTTTTTACTGAGCAGGCCTCAAATTTCTTGCCAGCTGTGTAAGTCAGCAAACTTATTTTAAAGAAAGAATCACTCAGGCAGTCTAGATGATTGCTACAGTATGCAATAGATCTCTCAAAACTGGCATTTGAAAGTGAAAACAAATATTCATGAACACTCTTGTTCCAGGCAGGCTGTGCAGAGCCATTGTTCTATAACATTTTATAATACTGTGCAATATAGATGTGTCAGTTCACTGAGGACCTCTCTGCAATTTGTCCTACTCTGAAACTCAGGAGTCTGATTTATGGGGGTTTTGTGGTGGCAGTCTGAATTTTATTTCAGCTTCTTACAGACAATCATTATGTTATGGAATGACTGTCACAAGGACTTAGGAATTTCCAAAAAATCCACTGTCCATTGCCTCAGTTAAGGGCTTTTTTTTTTTTTTAATTTGTGATTTGAGCAGGTCAATATTAGCAGCAGATTAATATTCTTTCAGATTGGGCAGTTAGAATGGAAAGTGCTGAGGATGATCTCCAACAATATTTTTAACTCTGACCAGAGAAAAGTGAAAGCCTTGAAAGAAATGAATTTGTTAGATTGGTAGCACAGACAGCTTTATCGCTAGTGCACAATGTAATAAAGGATAATTCTTAACAAAGTCTGTAGATAAAATGAAATTAATTATCCTAGTCATCTATTTAGGAAGCCTGATGAGAATATTTCAGTGGACCTGATTTAGTTTCTCTTTGTTTAGGTTCTTCAAGGCACAGTTTGTCTGTGTAATTGACAAATTTCACTCAATTTACGTCCATATGAGAACAGCATTTATTGAACTGATTATACTTAACTGTCTTTCCCTGAAGAGAACTAAAGTCCCACAGATTCTTCATTCCCATTAGCTTATTCTCTCAGGCTAGCAAGTATCTGTGTCCAGCAAACAACTGTCTTCTGCAGCTATGATGGCAATTTTATGGCCTATTTACAAAAATCTTGCATGGCAAAGTTTTGACAGCAGTGGGGGCTGCAGGGGTGGTTTCCAGGAGAAAATATCAGAGGCTTCCCTTGTTTTCAAGAGAGGCAACACCAGCCAGCACCAAGAGGAACCAGGACTGAGCCTGGCAGTGATGGTGGTAGAACCTGTAAGGAAAGTTTTTAAGAAGGGAAAAAATGCTGCACAACAGCAGCCAGGAGAGAGGAGTGAGAATAGGTGAAGGAAATAGCTCTGCAAACACCAAGGTCAGTGAAGGAGGAGGTGGAAGAGGTGCCACAGACACCAGAGGAGAGATTCTCCTGCAGCCAGTGGGGAAGAACGGGGTGGGGCAGCTCTGTCAGTGTGTCAGTGACACTGAGCCTGGAAAGAAAGAGAGGTGGAAGCAAAGTGGCTTAAGATTGGTTTTTACTTATCATTACCCTTTTCTGTTTTTTTAGCAATAAATGAAATTCTCTGAGCTGAGTCTGTTTTGCCCAATCAGTGAGTGGTCTCACCGTGTCCTGACCTCAGCCCTGGAGCCTCTTGTTTTGGTTTCTCTCCCCTGCCCAGGCTAGGAAGGGAATGATCGAGCAGCTCAGTGTTACCTGGCATCCAGCCAAGATCAGCCCAACACAATGAAAAAGAATATTTTATCTTCCTTTCAAATATTAAAATGTAGAATGATTCAGAAAAGGAAATTTTGATGGCAGGCTCACTGATGAAGCTGGTTTGTCCAGGTAGTTGGGACATAAAAATCCGCTAAGAATCAGGAGAGTTTGTTTTGTTTTCCCTTCTAAATATTTATATGCTTAAAATCAGATTGCATGAACTAGTTGCTTGAAAAGGCAACTGTTGATTCCTCTTAGATTTCATAACTATATCAACCAGCTTTGCTGGGTGCCTTGGAGAAAAAAAAAAACTAGAAGTAAAGGGGATGAGTTGGAAGAATGAGAACAGGGTACAAGTATGGACATGGTGGTTCAAGGGTGGTTTGTATTTTGATTATGCAGACACTCCTTTCTTCATATACTTACACAATGCATTAACATTTCTAGGAGCTAGGTGATAACCACATGGATATCTTTGGCCAAACCTTTGTGTGAAATGTAAGGAAAGGTACCAGGAAAGGTACAGGTCAAAAAAGTGTCTCCAGGGCTCATGGTCCTTTTAGGGATCTTCACAGCCTACATGGAGTTATCCAAGAAAAGAATGTGCTACTATTTCTTGCCAAAGAGAATTTTGAAAATTTTTATGCACTTTCAACATATTTAAGTGCTTTTTTTTTTTTTTTTTTTTTGTATGACTGGATTTTTTTGTTTTATTTGTTTTTTAGGTTTTTTTGTGTTGTTTTCCCAAGTTAATTAAATAAATCTGTAACCTTTTAGGAATCCTTATTGGACAATAATATAACAATTTTAAGGGAGAGAAGAAAATGTCACCATAATTTATACTGAATGTACACCTGTGTCCCTTCCCCTACAGGCTCACTTGCAAGCATGTTTTGAACTTAGGCTGTGAAATAAAATAGTTCCACTGGAGATGTGCTTCTGCTTCTAAGTTATCTCTTGTCTAAACTTCAGAAGAGACCTTGACAGATGACACAGAAGTATTTCTAGCTCTAAATAATGATTATTTAATATACACAAATATATGATGTAATTTGAATGCTACACTTTGTCAAAATTTATCTGATTGACAACTTTCTGAACACATTCAGACACATTTCTTCTATGCAAACTCCCTAACTGAAGCAAGAAATTAATTCCCTCTGAGAAATGCTAAAACTGGATATTTTTAATATAGCTTTATTGAAATCCCATGCTAGTGTCAAGAAATTATTATTAAAAACCTAGGATAGGAGGCTCCCTTGGTAGTTTGGTTTGTCTCAAACACAAACAAATCTTTTTTTCTGGTCTTGGAAAAGCTGGTCATCTGCTGTTTAGGCTTTTATATGAACTCATAATGTCAGAGTGCACTTTTAGTCTGAGTAGAAATTCACTTAGCACAAGTAGAACAAATATTTCCTGGAAGCTACAACACAACATGATGTACTCAGTTTCCTCTTAAGCTAAGCATTGGATATGGATTGTACAGATACCTAATATGAAGAGGAAGAGTACTAGAAGTCTAATTATTTGAAAATGCATTTGTTGTTGTAAAATGAGGCATCTTGACCCCTCCCTGCAGTTTGCTGCTCCTTCTCTCTTATTTTTCTGATTTCTTGTCTTCATAACAGAAAATATCATAAATACTATGAGCTTAAAACTGTAACTGAACAGTAAATGTATCTGAGCAGTTAATCTATCCAATCCAGCAAATAAACAGTTAAGGAGGTTTACTATTTTTAGCAATAGCTCTAATATAATTCTTATATATTTTCTCATCATGGGAAGAGTGAGACTACCCTTAATTGCAAGTGAGTGAGACTCCCTTTAATTGCTCGGTTTCCCCAATCCTCGTGAAGAATGACTAATCTATTGTTGTCTTCACAGGTGCTTTTAGCAGGGAAATGTATCTTATTTGCAAAATCTCTGAGGATTTTGATGCAATGACAGTCAGCTGTCACTGTCAAACCCAGCCTCTAAGGTGAGAGAGAAGTTACAGTTGCCTTCAGGCTCAGCTTCACTTAATATGAAATTTGTGGTGGTGGAGGTTGGAAGAAAGTATTAGATTTGGTTTTGATGAACTCAGTAACTAAATTTCTGTATTTCATATTGTAATTGAACTTTTTATGTGAACTTTTCAGAAAACAGCAGTTCTAGCATTTTGATCAAGTTCTGTATAAATACTTGATCTTAAATGAATTTATACAGATAGAGGAAGTCATGTTACATGTAGAACACTCCTTGGGCTCCTTGTTAGGGAATGAATGAATCACAGTTCTGGAACTTTGAAGGGAGTATGGCTAGAGCTCCTGGGAAAAGATTATAAAATGTAGAGATCTATCATCTACCCTTGGACTTGCATCACTGGTTCACTGAAGGTAGGTTTAAAACATCTTCAGCCTTTGGTACTTCATTAGGAAAATTAAAGAAGACATGAAATTTCTATAGATATTAATTTATTTGGATAGTCTCATTAAGTTTAGAAGACAAAGAACTTGAAGAAATACTTTAGAAACACTCTGACTGACTAGAGCCCTGCAGATGAAAGCTCTTAAGTCATAAATGTGTACTTTGTAGGACATATGGCTCTGTAAAATATGCAGGAGGTATAAATGCATCCTTTGACAAAATAGAACAGTTTCCAACAAAAAACAGATTTCAGAGTTAAATATTCTCAATAGTGCTGATTATTTTAAAAGTTACTTAATTTAAGTGAATATCCAGTATTGGATATGAAGCTCAGTAAGTGGCAAAGAAAATGGCTATATCTGGAAGAGAAAATGAAATTATAATCAGAAATATCAGGGATCACTTGCAGAAAACTGTGACAAGGCCATGTATTAAATTATTAATTGTTTCTATCAATCATAATCTTGTCTGACTCTTGGCTGTTTTCTCCTGTATTTTTTTTCTTGCTGCAGAACCCTCTATGATATTTTAGTCACCGAGTTCCCTTGCCATCTCTCATTGCTAGTCCTCACAAGAAGATACCTGAAATTGCAAAGAATCCCATTTCATTTCTGGCTTGTAAAATAATTTTTATAAGAAATTCAGTGTTCTTGCTCCTCATGACTATTTATTGTTTTCTCAAAATCAAGTTGCTCATCATACCAGTTGGTTTAGAAGTATGCACAAATGTGGACAAATTGCTAGAGAGGACATGCAGAAGTAATTTTATTTGTGTTAATTTTTATTTTTTTTATTTTGTCTGTTGTGTTTATATAGCAAATCTTTTGATGGCTACTGTATTAGTTTGCAAACAGCTTTAAGAAAAAACATCAGAAATGCAACATTCTGTCAGCCTTCAGCTGTATTTTTTTGGTGTGTATTTTAACAAAGAAAAGAAAGGAAAGACATGTTCAGACTCATACCTGATCTTTGATTGTAATTGTGACTGTATTGCTCAGTATTTCCAAAAGTTTTAGCTTGCTTAGGAAATATTTGTTTCTAATAAACAATGAAATACCACATACTATCTCTTCAGCTGTGCTTGATAAGAACTTCTCATCTCTGCATGAGTAATGATTAATTTATAAAAAGGAAAAGCTTTAACTCTGGTGTTTCACAGTAAAACAATGTGATGTGCCTTCATTTCAAGTAAAACACCTCAGTAAGAGTCTAAATGTTGCCAAATATGTTTCATTCTTTTATTTGTCCTTAGCAGCCCTTAGTGTTAATTGTTCCTAATTTGATTTTTGATGGGCCGTTACCTAATTAACACTTAAAGAGTTTGTACAAACATAAAAAGACGTTCTTATACAGAGACAGAGGATGATTCATTGCCATTTTTACAAATTAACAGAAAGGCTTTGTAATAACAAAAAAATACATTTTCATATTCTTGTCTGACTTATCAAACACCATGATTTGCTGAATTTGAAAGTTTCATTCTTGGAACTGATATTATGTTAATGTAAGATATGTGGTTCTATTGTTCTGAATACTAATTAATCTTTATAATTACAGTATCTTGCAACAATAATCATGATGATAAGCTGCATAATAGCAGTTGAAGGAAAGAAGTGCCTTCATCTGCACTTGAGAATGGAATGCCTTTCACTTGATGGACACTGGTGAAAGAGAAATATCAATTTACAATAATGGGCTTTTGCTTATGAAGACTGAAGTGTGACTACACCACATCTATTTTCTTGTTCTCTACCCAGCTTTTTCAGTGAAAACATTAATGCCTTATTATGACAAATCAGCTGGAGAAATTCTTTTAAATTGAATCCTTGACATATACTACATGACACTATTAGTTTTCTTTTTGAAGAGAGAACAAGAAAAAAAAAAAGTCAGCATGTCAGTAAAAAACCAGTAAAAATGTCAGCAAAAAGACAGTTAGTACTAATGGTCATTCATAGATCCATTTAAAATAGCAAATCTATTTTATATCAAGTATAATATCAAGTGTAACTGTCCAAGTCTATAAGACATCAGACTTTTTTAAGTGATTTTTTTTTTTTTTCTGATGATAAGTCTATTAATGCAGATGTTCCTGTATATATTTGGCAGATAGATCTGTCTCCATCTGTCCACGTAATATTTAGTCATATTCATCCTTAAGCTTGTATTATATTTGACCAGATTGATAATGACTGTAGATTTTGGCTGTTGAAGTCTTGCTACATATCACAGCTGAAGTCAATACCTGGAAAATTGTGTAGCTTTATGTATAGTAACATAGTTAAGGAAGTGTGACATCTTTCTACTGGTAGAGGAAGATTAGGCACAGGGAAGGATTTGATGCAATATTTTATGATGCTTTAGGTATACTTAGACTGATGTAACTGAGACTGTTATATTTCATATAACTAATCAGATAATACAGATAACGTATAACAATTTACACTTTTTAAAACTTATAAACCCCCTATGGAGTTTATCAGGAATTGTGTGTGTGTATATATACATGATGTATATAGATATTTATAAGGAATTGTGTGTATATACATATATACATGCACCTACCCACACACGTGTGTGTTATTGTGATCTTTCCTTTGCTTTCTCCAGCCCTTATCTAATATCTATAGCAGGTGAAAATTTCTTTACAGATTGCATTTAATCTTCAGAGTTGTAAATGCTAATCAATTTGGAACTACAAGTTAGGATGAATTACAAATTCTGTAAAAGAACTAGACTTTCTGTTCTGTGTTTTGTGTTGTCCTCTACATAAGGCTGCTAAAAAATGCCAGCATTTTTCTTCTCACTCATTTCAAAAGTAGTTTTAATTCTTGGCATAAGTTGAAACTTTTGATGTTTCTATGTTTAAGCAAACGATATTTTAGTGGTGTCAGGCACTAATACTGCACCCAAGGAAGTGAGAAGAGGGTAGGAGGCAGACTTATGTAAACTGGAAAATAGCCATTCCCTTAACTCAGGCTGCTCAGGGAAAAAATTTAGACCTTCAGCACAGTGTACAAAACCAATTTCTTTACAAGAGTTACCATTTTACAGAAATTACCCAGCTTTGCAAAGAGAAGTTGCCATGCTGCCTTCTGGCTTAATATTGTACACAGAGACTTAAGAACACATTAGCAAGCAGTTGCACAAAGTAGGGCCTAAAAGTCTTTCATTTTTGGTCATTTATATAATCACAAAATTAAAGTGTTTAACTCCTACCGAATGAAACAGAGTAGAGAGACTGAAAGGCAAAACACCAGATTTCAAAACACTATTATAAAAAAAAATGCTTTTATCAAATAACAGAAGTAAAAACTCCCTTGAATTTTATACTCTAGTGTTTCATGTTGTCTTTTTTCTGTTGAACAAGGTTAGGATCAGAAATAGAAAGCATTCTTTATTTTTATTTATATTAACGCCTTAATTTTAAAAAATGTTATCTTATGACTGATTCTATTCACTGACCAAAAAAAAAAAAAAAAAAAAAAGGAGTTAGTTTAAATATTTGCTGTTTTTTTCCAAGATATTTCATTTTAATTGAACTATCTTCTTACAAATATTCACAACCACCATCCACCCCCCCCCCCAGCTCTCTAGTGATAGCTGAAGCTGCTGCTCAGGCATTTTGTTTCTCAGTGACTCAAGGCAAGCAAGTGGTTAATTGCAGTCAACCATTTGATGTGCAATAACTTATTTTGTCACAATAATTTGTTCTTTGTACTTACACAAGCTACTGATAGTCTTTGTTTTAAAAAGCCCCAGTGAAAGAACAAGTAACTTTTGAGTCAAGGTGTCATTTTTTAGAAAATTCCATGTTCGGTGTTTTTTTTATGGGCAATTATTTAACTATAAATTCCACAAGCATATATTCTATTTAAAAATTAGAAGACAACTAACTCTGCTGAGAAAATGAATATATATTTTGGTTATCCTTAAGCATCTGAATCTCGTTGTGTTTCCTACTTTGCATTGTGCATTTTGTTCCCAATTTTAAGCTACACTTATCTTTTATATGAAGGAGAGAGACAAATACATGGGATATGGGAAGGAGCTTCATCTTTTGTCATATTTTTATACTCAGACACTGAAAAATTCAACATAATGCTTTTAGGTGTCATTCCTGACCAAGGAACATACATTTTAATACTAGTAGAATCTGCCTTTAATTTCATTACTTCATCCTATTTTGGAAACTGATTCGGAAAATGGTTGCTTTTCAAAACACATATAAAACAAATGTTAACAATTTTGCTATCCCAACAGCTTAACATGTGTTCCTAATTAATTCTTAAGCAGATAATCAGCTACAAGTATGTTGTGAAACCAGATGGTCTAAGATTTCCAGGATATCTGGCAGTAAAGAATACTTCATTATAAATCCTGTGTTGAATCCAGGCCTGCTCATGGGCATGCAGGATGTGTTCTAATTGAAGGTGAACAAAATAACTTGGAAACATGAAAAATGGAGAAAAACAGGATTCATTTTTCAAAGCTTTTATTCTCAAGTAGGTTGCTCTTCACTGTCTTTTTCCCTTAGGTAAAGTATGAAATGAGTGTAAGGCTTTTCTTCTATACCAAAACTTTTTTACATGTGTTTTTCAAGAATGCTAAACACATCCTCAGTAATAATACTTTACCAGATATTCTGCAGATATATCCAAAGATAATATTTCTGCTTTAAAAGTTAAGAAGCTGAACCTGGCAAATCAAAGTGCAATACAACTGGCAGCAAAATAATTATATTGATTTATTATAAATGATACTTGTTACTAGATGGAAGAGAATGGAATAAGCAAGAATTGTACTTTTTAAAATAAATTTAATTTTCTCTCTTCTTTTACTATGAAAATGCATCTACATGTTGGAAAAAAAATATCTTCAGATTTTATGGGAATTACTGACAGAAACTGAGCAGTAAATAAGAAAAACTTTCAAGAAATAGCTATATAAATGTGAAATACATTTTGTTCCAGAGTAATATAGAACAAGTCTGAACAAATTCTTACTCTGCTTAAACAAAAAAGAGAGGTGGAGCTATTGCTGATTTAGCATTTAAAACAATTTCTTAAGTTACTCTGTCTCCAACTTAAAAAACTGATGTAATACATCCTCCAAAAATTTACTTCAATTTATAGCAGTCAGATAACTAAAAATGTAGCAATATATAACATTTTTTAAGTTTATGGGTAAAGTCTTTCTTCATGTGGTTTATTGGAAGCAGAGGTCTTTACTGGCAATTATTTTGGAGAGCAAATGAATGAAAAGAGATTAAGTGAATTTACTATAAAAATAAAATATAAATGGAGCTACTTTTGAACAAATAGATTATATTATTTTTCCTTCTACAGTTCAATTAACTTCAATCCATTTATTATTTAAACAAAATTACCTGTTTGCAGCAGGTGGATCACATAATTTGAACATTAAGCATTACTAATATTCTATCAGTCACAGAAGAATAAAAATAGAAACCTAACTATTTAAGAATACATAAGGTAAAAGACAAGTTTTATTTCAGTTCTCAAGGGCATCATGCTATGCTAAGAAAAGGCAAGTTTATGCACTAAGAGCTTGGTGCCTCTAACAGAGTGAGCAACCCATTATTGAAATGGCAGGAATGTAGGTTCCTACAACTTGAGAACATGGACCTTAAAAACTGTATTTAAAGAAATGCACTCAAAGGATTTTTATGTTGACTCATATTTTGTGCCAGATAAAATAAGAAGGATAATAATCAATATGTTGGGAAATTGCTTCCTCGTGATTATTGCATTGCTTTTAATCTCACAAATGTTGATGGTTTAATTCGAAAAGAAAATCTGGAGCTGGCAGCAGGTCTGTGTGTAACTTGGAGTTTGTAATAGCTGAGGGACTTTGAAGTCTTTCATTTCCTAAATGAATGTTTTAACTGCAAAAACGTCCCATATGAGGACAACTGTCCTAGAGACCTGAATACTGACATAACAAAAACATACAGCCCCAAAGCCAACCACATCCTGGTCTGCATCAAAAGCAGCGTGGCCAGCAGGTCAAGGGAGGTGATCCTCTCCCCCTGCCCCTGCCATGAGACCCTACATGGATGGAGTGCTGTGTCCAGCTGTGCCCAGGGCTGTGTCCAGCTCTGGGCTGCCAGCACAAGAAGGATGTGGACCTGCTGGAGTGAGTGCAAGGGAGGCCAGGAGGGCAATCTCAGGGCTGGGCACATCTCCTGTGAGGATAAGCTGAGAGCTGAGTGGGTTGGTTCAACCTGGAGAAGAGGAAGCTCTGGGAGAAACCTGCCTGTGGCCTTTCACTCCTTAAGAGAGACCTAGAAGCAAGCCAGAAGAGTGACTTTTCACAAGAGCATGTAAGGGTGAGGGAGAATGGCTTCAAACTAAAGGAAGGTGGGTTTACTTTAGATGTTAGGAAGAAATTCTTTACAGTGAGGGTGGTGAGGCACTGGAACAGGTTGTCCAGAGAAGTTAAAGATGTCCCATTCCTGGAAGCAAATTAGAGCAGTGCTTGAGGAGTTCAGATATCTGGTTTAGGCATCTGACTCCGGGACCAGTCCCCATATGAGTGGACAGTTACTAAATTCTAAAATGTGCTAAGTCTACACGTAGCAGCAACTAAGAAGAAAATGACATCTGAAGAAGTGGAATCTGTTTATTCAGAAAAAATAAAGAGGAAAGAGTCACTAACAATTCTCATGCTTCCAAAACTGAAAATGTCTACAGATGCCAAAAGAACTGTCTCTTTCCTCAGTGCTTCTCCATGTAATATTTGGTTTTCAATGAAAACAAGTTGAGTTAGTGTATTTCCAAGTATTTGTGCTCTTTGTATGAGCACCACAAATTGCCACATTAAATAATTGCTCAGGGTGACGGTGGAAAGATCACTGCTTCTCAAGACCTGGGTTAAGACCCCTTTTTACTCTGTGTGTAATGTGAAGAAAATGTAGGGTACTGGTTTCAGAAATATAGTCTCTGCAGTGTTTCAGCATCTCAAAACTTGACAGTGAAAATGCTTAGCTATTCATAAGCAGGGCAAACCAGTTATTTTATCTGCCTGATTTCTGACACTGGCCAATGACAGATATTTCAGAGAAAAGCATAAATTGTAACATGTAAAGTACCTCTAGTAGTTGAATTAACAAAAAATGTAGTTTAAATTTAAGTAAATGAGAAACATTTAGTTACTAGTCAGTAGGTAACCAGCTGAAACAAGATACTGAAACTTATTTCTATGCTTTGCCATTTAAGTAACATAATTTTAAAAGAGCTTTATCAATTAATTAATGAATAGGAAATAAAAACTGTTATATAAAACTCCTGACCACAATTATATGCCATATCAGCCATGCTAATTTCAAGTGGAGGAGTTGTTTTTCACGTAATTTACTGATTTAAAAACATAAACAAATGATTTCCTGATTCCTGATCTAGTATTCCTTCCTTTTAGTCTGGGAAAAATCTCTTTGTTGTGTCAACCCTTTGTTGCCAGCTGGGCAAGGGAGGTGACTGTTCCCCTTTGCTCTGCACTGATGTCACATCAGTTTTGGTCACTGTAATAAAGATCTTCAACTATTAGAGACCATCCAAAGAAGGGCAATGAGGATGGTGAAGAGCCTTGAGGGAAGCCACACAAGGAGCAGCTGAGGTCACTTGGTCTACTCAGCCTGGAGAAGAGAGACTGAGGGGAGACCTCACTGCAGCTACAACTTCCTCATGATGGGAACAGGAGGGGCAGGCACTGATCTCTCTCTGGTGAGCAGTGACAGGACCCAAGGGAATGGCCTGGAGCTGTGTCAGGGCAGGTTCAGGTTGGTTATTAGAAAAAGGTTCTTCACCCAGAGGGCACTGGAACAGGCTGCCCAGGGAAGGAAGTGGTCACACCACCAGCCTGGCAGAGCTCGATAATGGTTTGGACAACACATTCAGCTACATGCTGTGAATCTTGGGGTGCTCTGTGCATGGTCAGGAGTTGGACTGGATAATCCTTGTGGGTCTCTTCCAACCCAGAATATTCTAGGATTCCATGTGATTCCTCTGTATTACTCGTAGAAGATAAAATGATTTCCAGATTAAAGACCTATGGTGTTAGTTTTTAACTCATTTTGAACATCTGCAGGAGAAATTTCAAAATACCTCGAAGAAAAAATGTAATGAAGGGTGTTTGTCCTCAATACATATTCATAATGTGGATAATAAGGTAGGGATGATAACACTAGTTTACTATTTATCCATTGTTGGAGTAGAATTACCCTTTTTCAGGTTTTCCAGAATCTTTTTAACACCTTACCTTTTGCCTGTTTATATTCTTATGCCTCAGTATATATTCTAATAGAGCTTTACTTTCATTACTTTATTACTCAGGATACATGAATCATATCTTGCATTGTTGACAACAGATACTTATTTACTTTATGATTTTTATAAGCTGCTACAGCTTTTTCACACAATTGAGGCTCAAGCACTACCTTAGCAATAAATGCATCACCTTTCTGGAGTGCTGCCACTGCAGCATTTGTGTCGCTTCAGTTCTGACAAAGATTTACAAGTACTTGACCTTTTCAGCTGAGAAAAAACCTTCCATTTCTGAATGCTCTTGCACATATGTTAATTTCAAATTATGTTTCTTAACAGAATATGAAATTACATGACAGAAACTAATGACATTAGCAACACTGGGTTTGTACCAGATGAAATCTAGACCTTGACTAACTGTATAAATAGACTATGATACATGAAAAAAAGTCAGAAATGGGCACAAACTTGTGCTTTCTGGACAAAAATTTAAAAAAGGAACCCTGAGTAATGGTGACTGGAAAATATGCGCAGAATGCATTTGAGAAATTTGTCACTTTTTTTAGTAATGAATATACAAAACAGCTGGCATGATTGTAAATGCATGTATTTGATACATAAATATTCCTCAAAGGTCTTGGATATGCAGTTGTGGTTCTGTGAAAATTTACACAATATTTAGTGATTTTTTTATTTTTTTTTTCGCATGAGTGTGCAGATAATCTTGGAGGGTGTATACTTATTCTCCCTCTTCTGGATTTGTTTAAAAACAGGATTATTAATAACAAAATTATTGAAGAGGGTTACTTTTGTTCCCAACTGCACAAAGGAATTCACATAATTTCAGAAGAAAACTCTAGTTTTTGGACCTCTAGAGCTGTAGAAGGTGCATGGAAGGTAAAATGCATATCCATGATTAAACACTGAACACAGCCTCTGGATTGTTAGTGTTCCTCAGAGGAACAAACAGAAGGGGTGTTGAGGCAAAATGCTGGAAGTCCTCAAATTGTTTCTGCTGCAGCCACTGTTGTCCTCCACAAAGAGGAGCTGGAGACCCATGACAGTGGGGTGTATAAGGTGGTGTCTACTGCAAAGTGCCCAAAGAAAAATGAGGAATGGTACTGTGGATATTAAACTATTTTCTGCAGCTCTTCCTGTAAGTGCAGTAGTGTTAATATCACATTATCCAAGTACAGATTACCTTCCCATCCAGAGGGCAGAAAGCCTTTCGAGGAATTCAGAGCTGGCAACAAGCCCACTCACCTCGGTAACCCGACCAGAGCAATGTTGACAGGAGCATGTTGGTTTGGAAATATTGCAGCATGGCTATACTCCAAAACTGCAGTGCAAAATAAAGTGCTTCATACAGTTGCCCCATCTTCCATGGCAGCTAAATCAGCTCCTTAAACCCTGAGGGTGGAAGTAATTTTCCTTGTGTCCCTGAACTGAGCTCTGAATTTCTTATATGAATAAAATAATGCTATTAGAAATCTTTTAGTAAAGAGATATAGCTCCTTTTTCAATTGGTGAATAGATTTTTTCCTATTCTCTTTTCCACACTAAAAAAAGAAGAATTCTCTTGCCTTATATAAGACCTAATATAATGATACCAGACTTGTAACTTCTTAGCTGGATCCTCTGATTTTTATCCTGCTTTCATACTCCATTTGTGTGGCTATGTGTTAATCCTCAAAACACAGATTTTTGATGAGTAGAAGAGTGGACTTCCATTAGTAAGAATACTTTTTTCCCTTTCTAAATAATCCCTTTTCCATTTAATAAAAATTCATGTTATATTGATGTACATATTATGATGATTTTATCTCTGATATTATCGGTTTCTAAATGACCAGAGACCACAAGTTTTGGAAAGAGCTGTCACACTCTCTTATTTCCTTTCCTTTCATTTCAGTGTCATTGTTATTCCAAGCCTTTTGCTTGGTTAGCACACTGAATATGAGCAGATGTTCCAAAGCACATTCACAGAGATTCACAGGTTAATAACAGTAATATATTACTCTTTAGTGGTAATTATATAGTTCAAGTAGTAAAATTGTTTAGCTAACATTATATTAACAATCAACTCTGTAAAACTTGCTGAGTATGAAGCATGACTAAAACCTTTTCAGGTAAATCTACAAGTATGCTGAGCATTATTTGCTTTTCTGTGTTGTTGTACATTAAGATTGCAAAGATCTTGTAAATAGCACTGAGTGACTCTATCAAAAAATGTGAGGAAAACAACATTTAAAATTAATAAATTATAAAATAAAGAAAAATTGCATAAGCTCTTGGAAGCATCTGTTTGGATACTCTTGTGTTCATTTGGTTATCTGGTTCTTGAAAAGAGAGTCATAAGTTGGAGGCAATATATTTGCTTGCAGCAAATATATTTCATATGTATAACTAAAGTTAGCTTCATCTAGGTAAAAAAAAAAAAAAATCTAAAAAATTTCCTAAAATGCATGGCAGATAATTCATACCAGGATCTTTGTAAATATCAGGCTCATTTCCTATTACCTCCAAGCCAGATTATTTAATTTTTGGGACATAACAGTCACTATTTGCCTTTCCTACATACCTTATCTGTGAATTACTACCAGATGCTTAATCTTTGCATTCTGATACAACTGTCTGAGAGTTTGTTTTGAATGAACTTGTTACTGCAGCTATAATTATCCTGTATTCTGTTGGGGTTTTTTAAGGGTCTTAATTAAGTTCTTTAGTTGTAATTTTATCTCAGGCAGGTGCTTCTTTCAAAAGAAAAGAAAAATTTGTTTCTTAGATTCCAAATGTTTAGGAAAATTTTCAGTATCAATGTAATAGCTACAGATAGAGAAAAAAGAGAAGAGTGACAAAAAACTGAAGGTAGAAGAAGAGAGAAGAGGAAGGAGAGGACTGCAAGCGTGAGAGGAGGGAAGTGCTAAGGAGAGGTTAAAATGGAAGGTTGAGAGAAAGAGGGGACAGGGGAAGGGCTCAATAGCTCAAAACTGACTTTCTAAAAATTCCTACATCTCTTTAGTTTAATTTTAGAAATATAAAACTATTAAAAATTTGTGAAACTGAGGTGGTATGCACTTGACAAATAAACATAATGGCATTTTAGATGTTGTAAAGAATCTTAGTTTTGGGAATCTTAGCTAGATTTTCACCCATCTAAAACACATACAGCATGAAGACCAATTTACAAACTTACTTGCCTGTCTTGGCGCTCGATGTGCCACTGATATATTTTAGATCCCAAGTGAAATATTTTATCATATTGGCTTAAAGAAATATTAAGATAACATTTCATAGTCTGGAGTTTCTTGGAGAAATCATATGAGCTGCAGCATAAGTTAGTCTCATTTACCATTTGAAGAAGATGGACCAGACAATAATTTGCAGGATAAAACCTGCACAAGGTGGAACCTACAGGAAGGGGAACCAGACTGGCCTCAGTTCATGGAACAGTTTCATATAAACACCAGGGACACAAAGTGGTACTTGGGGAAGAAAGAGTAGAGAACTTTGGTTTTAACTGCCCTCTTTGAAGATGACTTTAATGAACCATCTCAGCCACAGGCTAAGAACATCAAATGCTGTGGATATCAGAGTCAGTTGGAAGCAAAAAACACATAATTTTTCCAAGGCTCAATTACTATGTTGAGTTTATGTATGATTTTCAATTGTTGATAATTAATTAATCTAATTAATTAAATTTGGTACTTAAATATACAGATAAACAAGCTCATGCCTAATGTTTTAAAATTTGCTTGTTGTTTCAGTCTCCAGCTACTCCCATCACAGCAGCTCCCAGTCCATGGCAGAGTGATATGGTTGTAGTCTGCAGTGTTTCATTCCAGGGACAGCTGCATCCATGGCAGCTGTTCCATGGCTGTGTCTGGATTTGTGCTAGAAACAGTGTGGATAACACAGGGATGTTTTCATTATTGCTGACCAGTGCTTAACACTGTCAAAATCTTTTCAGCTGCCCTGTCAGAGGACACCAGAAGGGGATGACCGAAAGCTGGGAGGGGACACAGCCAGGACAGCTGACCCCAGCTGCCATGCTCAGCATATAAAGCTGAAGGAATAGGGATAGGAATAGGAATAGGAATAGGAATAGGAATAGGAATAGGAATAGGGATAGGGATAGGAATAGGAATAGGAATAGGAATCGGAATAGGAATAGGAATAGGAATAGGAATAGGAATAGGAATAGGAATAGGAATAGGAATAGGAAGGAAGGACCTGACAAGTTCTGATGTCTGTCTTTCCAAGCAGGCATTACACATTCCAGGGCATGACTGAATGCCTGCCTGCCAATGGGAAGTGGTGAAATAATTTAATAATTTACTTTGCTTGTGTGTGTGTGGTTTTTTTTTTCCTTTAGGTATTAAACCATCTTTATCTCAACTAATGAGTTTTCTCACTTCTATTCTTCTGATTCCCTTCTGTTTTTTCCCCCATCTCCCTGGCAGGGAGTGAGCAGGTGGCTGTGTCAAACTTAGTTGTGGGCTGGAGTTAAACCACCATGACCAATTGCTGCTTCAGACAGCTATATTCTTCAAAAATCATGTACAATATTGATTGGAAAGCATCCAAGAGAAGCTGTTAAAATAATTTAGAAAAAGGTCAAATCGTATTTTTCTCGCCATATTTTTCTCTTTTATTCTTTTTTACTCATTTTCTATATTTATTAAAGTTTATGAGAAATTCCGTATTAAAAACAAGATAAAAAGCTTCCTTGCTTTTATTAAAACCACAAAATTAGTCTCATTATAAGTATAAAGCTTCTATTTATATTACATTTTGGGTTGCTTGAAAAAGAAAAAAATAACTGCTGAGATAACACAGTAGATGATCTAGAAGCAATTAGAATTTTAAAAAGTTAATTAAATCTGTCCTGAGATTTCTGACATCGATGAGCATCTGTTGTCTGTTCAACCATTCTGGCTGAGCAAACATTGGTGTAAATTTCTTTGGGGTATTAATTGATTTGAGATTATAAATTTTTACCATTCTTCTTTTCTTCTCCACTAGTTCTTACTTAAAGCATCCAAGCATAAGATGAGTCATTATAAAAAATGTAAACAAAAATTAGTTTCTCACCAACAGTAAAAAAATCTATCAGGTTCCTTGACTGAGAGCCAAATGAGTACTTAATAAGGTAATCCATGCCAGTCTTTTATTCAGTAGTGAATATCAGTGCACGGTAGTTTCTAACTTTCATCTGAAAACCAAATCTGTTTGTCTTCTTTCCAGCTGCATTGGCACCTAATCATCTCTGACAGTGGGAGCTGAGCAACACGAAATATCTCTGCACGTCTGAGCTGAGGAGGCCCAATGCTGCCTCAGCCCATTACAGAAACAATGGCAGTATGTAAAGACTATCTGGGGACTTTACCAAATTTAGATCCAATTATCTGATCCTAGCAGTTGCATATTACCACTAATTAGATTGAAGCAAATACTGTACTGAGGGTCATGACATATGTATCTTATTTAACATGCCTTTCCTAGCAAAGGGGGGAAACCTGGGAAACGTACAGAATGAAGAAAGCAGTTCTGTCTTTAAGACAGGTAAATTCCAAAAACAGTGCTACAAAGAGCTGGACATGCGTCAAATAAAAACTAACCTTAGCCAAATTGCTCTGAAAGCAAAGCACTGCAAAAGATAAACACAATTTCTAAACTGGATTAATATTGAGCTAATATTGGGAGAAAATTTTTATTCTCATATGGCTCACATCCCAAAAGGCCTCATTACTTAATAAGATAAGAGTTAATAGCAGTAGGTTGTAGAAGGACAGATTTCAGATTAATTAATGGCTGGGTAGTACTTGGCAGGAAATTGGTTCCTTTTTTAGGCCTCAAAGACAGCCCACTCCTTTAAAATCTGATGTTGCTGTAGATGATATTTCACACACTGGAGAGCAAAGTGGTCAAACTCAGTCAGCTTCCCATATGAGTTTGTACCAGAGAAAAAAACACCCCAGTTTCTACTAACTGGCATCTTTACAGGCACTCACAGGAAAAACTAAAACTATCCCTTTTGCAGAAGCAGCAAAGCTTCTATAAGATAAAGCTTATGTTGATTAAGCCTAAGACAAGGATAACAGTACACAACAGTAAAAATGTTGTTACATGGATGCCTGCAATTTAAATAACGCAGTGCAAAGATTATCCAGAAAGTAATTTATCCAGAAATTCATAGTTAAATATTTTGTCTGAACTTTGTTACACGTACTAGTGTTTACAATTCAAAAGACTCATCAAAAGCTGGCTGAAGGTGTTATTTGTGTTTGTTCTGCCCTTCCAACACAGTAAAGTTAAAATTAATGGTTTTGTGGTCTGCAAAATGATCTGCATCTCTAAAAAAGGTAGCAAAATACAACAGGCTGTAAAATACCTACATCCACTTGGTGAAGGATTTGGATGCTTTTTTGTTTTTGCCAATCCAGTGTTTTAGTAGTACCAAATGGATTTGATTGCTGGGAAAGCAATGAGATAATTGATATTAAAAATTCCACTTGTAAATCTTTTTTCTAATTTCCTCAATGAAAGATGCTTTCTTTTGTGTAAATCTCTGGGCAGATAGCTGAGCACACTAGATGCTATTTCCTTTTAATTCATGTTTATACAGTATTAGTTTCAGATGGCTAAACAGGTAGCACAGTATTTTGACCAGTCATTTGTGCATTATGCATATGCTAAATTCTGTGTCCAATATAACATAAAATAGTGTGCATGTTTTTGAGCTGTCTGATATCTTGCTCCCTGGTGCCTCTCCATAGCTATTAAAGAGGAACTGCTGATTCAGAAGAGAATGACACTTGCTCTTTTTAGGTGGCTCTGAAGGACTTATATTCAAGCAGTAGCAAATGGTAAAAGAAAGTCTCTAGTGCAAACTACAGACAAATTTGACAAGTTCCACTGTTTGTTCATGACAGAGCTATCAAATCTGCTTCACTGACAACTAGATAGACTTTTAAAAAATGTGTTTGCTGCCTGAATTTGTTGGGCAAATTCATTCAATTTTGTATTTAAAGCCAATTTTCATTTTGTAAAAGCTGGTAGCAATTACATGGTCAAATTAGTGAAGTTCTGCATAAATTTATATAATTTTATTAATGAAACATGCACAGAAAAAGAAAAAAACACAGCTGGTGCAGATGAGATTTTCTAGACACCGTTTTTACAAGTTATTCATGCAGCAGTGATTTACAATTGGGCCCACTGTGCTCAGTGATGTGTTGTTATGCCACCAGCGCATGGTTGCAGGAATGACAAATATATTCTGTCCAATGAATACATTGAACAAAGTGGTTCTGTAGAGAACTAATAAAAAGCACATCTATATGCCTGTGATAATCTGCGTAGTAGGGACATTTCAGCTTGTCCCTTGTTCTTACCTTCTTAATTTACTGTATTATGTTGCTAGAAGATATATGTACATCCCTTCTTTTATATGTGGCAGAACACAATATTTCCTTAAAAGACTAATAGATATGACACAAGTTGAATAAAAAAAATACATTTGATGCTTTTAATGATGAGCATCTTCAGACACTGCCCAAAAAACTTCCAATCATTTGTTTTCAGAGCAGCTGTTTTCCACTAAAAGTGCAAGAAGAAGCTATGCACACGTACCAGTGATGACCTTGCTTTAAATAATGATAAATGATCAATTTTCCATGCAAATATTCCCAGGAAGCCATGTATCAAAAACTCCCCTAAAAATCCAAACTGTGCAACATTGTGTACAAGTGACAGAGTTGGTTCTTGTACATATGTACTCTGAATATCCACTCTTCAAATTCCTGTCTGCAGCTTTCTCAACCACAATATATGGCTGTTGAGGAATTCTGTCACCAGTCCCAAATCAGGAACTACAAAGGCTACAACACAGGAGCATTGTACTTGCACTCCTGTGGTTACAGAGCCTTGCTGTGCCAAGGTCTCATGCTTATTGTAAAGAAAATAAATGGCTTGCTGGCATTGGACTCATGCCATCAAGGCAAGGGCTGCCCGTGCATGGCTGTACCAGCTTTGGTCAGCACTTGCTCAAGGATCTTTGTGCACTGCAGGCATGTCCTCGTTATGATCCTACCTTAATTTTAAGCAAGCAACATTAAAGGCTAATGAGGATTTTTGTAATGTAGATTGTTCAAAAGCTAAAGTTTCTAGGCCAAGCTGTCAGTACAAGTGGCAGCTTACAATTTTCCAATTTTTACTACATCAGCCTTATCTTTCCTTGGTTCCAGTGCTACAACCTCTTCATAAATCCAACTAATCCTAGGCTTTTTTTTTTTTTTTTTTTTTTTTTTATATAACTAGGTGGATTGTACCAGTAGGACTTTGAAGCAGTAGTACAATGCTGATTCCATTTTTGATGCCTTAAAAGCATTTCTGTACTCTGTACTCTTCCTGTGTAAAGGGTCTGTTGTGAGGCCTGTGTTCAGCAGTGCCTTGGTGATGTGCTGGCTCATGTTAAAATAGAAGAATCATCATTCTTGAATGTCACCCTGCTTTCTTCCTAGGTTTTTTCTTTGGTTTTGTATTCTCTCTTCTAGTACCCATATTGTATTCCCAGGTTTCATTTTTCTTTCTTCATTTTAGGGCTCTTTCTATTCCTACCCAAGGATCTTTTTCTCTGTATTTTCTCCTCCAATCTAAAACCTGCTGTCCAACACTTCTTTCTAAGAAGCTAAGATAAATTCAGAAACTTTTCAAATGAAAAAGAGTCACATTTTACAATAATGTAGATGCCTTATAAATGAAGTATAACAGTTTCATTAGAATTTACCAGGATGAATTAATTATGGAGGATCAAGATAATATTATAAAAACTCATTTTCCTGGGAGGACAGTACCCTGAGAGCAAAGTTTCAGATTCATCATGTTAATTGCTTTTGATGTAAAAATATTGATTTTTAATTTTACGTGCATGCAATATTATTTAACTCTGTCAGGTTAAGATGGTGAAGTCTGGCACTTCTAGAAAATCCCTTTCCCAAAGAGCAATAATCTGTGTGTTGGAATCCAAACCTTTGACATAAAATTCTGTGGTACTTTTGTCATCCACCTGAAAGTGCCACTCACCTATATATTTTTGAGGCAATGTCACCACTAAAATAAATACAAAGATATTTTTTATAAACTTGTTTAAGACCAAGGAACAAAACCAAGACCAGGCACCTAAAAGCATCATAATCAATTGTAACAGTAGATAATTTATATTAGGAAGAAGAAAAAAGTTATTACAAAAAAACTGAGAGCAACTTTTGAAATTAGAAACAAGTATGTGTTTAATTATGAATATATTAATTTTATGAAATTGACTACTGTTTCTGACTTTAACAAGAAATTTAAGCTTTTAAATTTTTATTCCTTAGTTAAAAGCAGGTTGTTGGGGTTTTTTTGGTGGTGGTTTTTTTTTGTTTTTTTTTTTTTGGTTTGTTTTTCTTTAAAAACAATTTTTGATCTCTTTTTGTAAATATTGAAATGGACTATATTGTGACCTGCACCATAATAATTGTATATTCTGTATAACAACATAGCTGAATATTATATTACTTAATACTCCTATTAACCTCTTTGTTTCTGAATATCTGTATTTATCTGTTAATCTCTCTGTGAAGGAGGAGAGACACTTTCCAAACATTATTGAATAAAATTTGTATTTATCCTATTTGTGGATGAAAAGACCTACAGGAAGAAAATAATATTCTTAGAAACAAAATTGCATGGAGAAAGTGCATTAATTTAAAAAAATTTAAAATATTTTAAAATTATTTTTAGATCAAATGGTTCTGTACTATAAAAATGAATTCTTTGCTTTACATCTACTTGAATTCAAATACATGGCAGGTCAGTGGATGAAGCTAAATAGCTTAAATTGAGATATTAAATCAAATATTAAAAAGTAGGATGAATCACAAGACAATTCCTACTCCTTCAAATACCTGCCCTATGTTTGGAATCCAGGTCTTGTGAAGGGGTCAGGAATAGTGGCTGTCTTTCAAAGATTTCATCACTCTTGTAGTCATGCTGTTTTGTTTAATCCTCTTGAGTCCTGGCTCAGTGTTAAAGGTGGGACTATTCATCATCACACCCTGAGGCATAAGACCTTTATCATGTAATAACTCAATAAAAATCATATGTACAGGAATAGGAATTGGCAGGACTCAAATCTAAATTTGTGTAAATCATGAGAACATTAGTTTATATTCACACAGGCAGTTAAACACTAAGTTTAACTTGATGTGAAAGCTTAGATCATACTTCTATTGACTTGCATTAAAAATATATTTTTCTTTATATTAAATGCAGTACCCAAGATTGTTGACAGCAGAATTGCTGCACTACATGTTTTCTTCAACAAATGTTTAATCAAACATTAAGAACTCAGTTATCAGATACAGAGAAACAGCTACTGTAGATTTCCTTAAATCCTTAAAAAGTAATTCATGTTGCAATATGCATAGGAGTTCCTTCAAATCAGTGTCAAGAATATCAGTAAGCCAAGAAATACAGGCAATAATTACATATATCCTCTGAAATGATCTTAATGACCGTTTCAGCTGAGGAAACATTGAATAACAGTACTGAATAAAGGAATTGAATCTCAATGTAAGAAAATTAAGACACGGTTATCAAATTCTTATTAATAAACCTGTATGCTTTCTAAGTTCATTAGTAACTGCAGTCAGATGGAACTGTTTTTTCCCACTTGTCTTCATTTTGTTCTTCCCTTCCCTTTGTCAACTGGCCTCCTTATGGAACAAAATGTGCAGTCAAATGACTGTTTTTAACACAGCATACCTTTGTAACAGATTCAGATTCTTGGCTTGTTCAAACAAACACTTCTTGCTCTTAATAAAAAATAAAAAAAAATAAAAGGTTATTCAGAAATCCAGGGTAAGATATTTAGCCCAAATATCAGTATTTTGACATACACTTGTCAGAGATTTTAAAGGTACTTAAATTTTGAAGATTTTGTTCTGGTTTTTGTAAAATCATAGCTTGTGAGACTTATGTAGAGCTACAGATATAAGTATATGTATTTGTAGTATAGTTCTGCATTATATCCTCTGTTAGGGCTACCATCTGGAAAGTGGTTGGGGAAAGGAATCAGAAACACATCTTTGCTCTGGGCATAGATAGTCACTGAACAGGCAAAAATTCTTGGAATAATTTTGGATAAATTTTAATTTATCTTAAGAATAATTTTCAAAAAGATAATAAAGCATTAATAATTTTTAAGAAATACCTAAGTTATTCTCCTTGTATTTTGTGTACTGAAATATCTCCCATGCAGTATTTTCACTACTGCAAAAATAGTGAGATATTTTTTCTGAGCTGCCAGAAAAGGACCAAAAGAGTCTCAATATCACCTGATATATTTGTCTGTCACTGGCCCTACTGGCACAGTTTCACTGACACACTTGCACACTTGATTTGTCAGAGAGGGGCTTGACAGAAATTCCATCTACTTAGCAATACATCAGGTAGAGACTCAGTCTCCCTTCTGAGAAAAAGCTTTAGATTCTTGAGCACACAACAGAGTTTGAAAGATTCAGACTAATCTGAAAATACACCTTTGTTCAACAGTAATCTTTTGAGTGACAGTAAATGAAAATGAAGTAACATAAGATTCATTATATGGACTCTAATGAGACTTTCTCACCAAGTTCTGAAAACTTAACAAACTGCAAAGGATGGTAACTTTTAGATTATTAAAATTATAAATTACAGTTTCCTTGTGATTAATGTGCAAAATTTTCTCTGAAGTTATAATTCAACAAATAATCTTCTTCGCTCCCTTTATTGTTTGATTTTATTTTAAAAAGTATATCACTAATACTAACCTTAATAACCAGCTGTCTGTAACAGTTTGTTATGTCTCCAAGGAAGATCGTCTTTTTGACCCACAAATCTCAGCACTCCTTGATAACAATGTCACTCATGGTTAAGAATTCTTAACTTTTGTTTTGTCTTGAATGTCAAAGAGCAGATTATTAGCCATGAACTTCAATAAATGAAAAGAGGGGACAGTAGGGGAGGTGAGAAGACAGAGGTGTTATGAACATTCACTATCTGAGACTAAAAGTATTGGGTGTTCAGAAAGCAGAATTCACTGTCCTGAGAAATAAATAATTTCTTTCAGTTTCCATGTCTGTGTACTTGACTTGCACAACTGGATCACATGTTTCTAAATTAATTAAATAAAACGTTTTGCTTCAGTTTCATTACACTGTGTAGAACTTCTCTTTTGAGGGTAAGGTAGAGGATGGTTGTTGCCTGTATTAATTTTAAGCTTCCTACATTTTATTGGTTTTATCTAATCAGGTGTGAATTTTATCCACAGAACCATAGTACTCATAATACAAAATCAGAACACTGATAAAGGATTATAGGCTAAAATGAAAAATTTCTTAAAGGAAAATTAAATCAAATAGGATTTCCCTTGCATTTCTTATACTTGATATATAAAGAGCTGACACAGCTTAATTCTTGCTCATTTATATACATGGATGAGTTTTCTTCAGAGACTGTATGAAGCTTGAGTTGAACAACGGAATTTTATTTTTGATAAAGCAGCATAATAAACCAATGTCTTTCAGAGAGTCTTGATAGTTTTCACATGATGTTATAAAAACTTTCCATCCTTGCCTTGTCTCTTGACATATTCTTCTTTTGCTAAAGTTTGATCTATTATTTATATTAGTGGTCCCAAGCCTTTGTCTCTGCAAGAGAGAGGGCTGAGATTTCAGAGGCGCCTTTGGAGACTAAAGTTCTTAAGAGTTTTGACAGTGACGGAAAGCCCCAAGGTCCCTAAAGTTCTGCCAAAATGAAAAGCCTGCTTCTGCAATCAATGAGTAGCTTCATAGTTATCTATTCATTACACAGAGAAGACAGATAGTATGTGTGCACTTATTGCTTCTTTGCTGAGGACTATGAAACTATTCAAAAACATGGAAGTGATTTTTTTGTTTGTTTGTTTTACTCTCCTGAGATTTCAGAAGCAAAAGCAGTTGGTTTTTGCTTTTCTCTATTTCCACTCCTTCCCCATCTTTCTTATTAAAATGATTTATAAATAAGCTAATTAATGTATTAAAAAACCCCAAAACACATTCCTTCAGTGTTCCCCTATGAACACTTGTTTTGACTAGGATACTGATTACTATGCAGTATTTATTGTGAAAGACCTCAAATAACACCACAGCTCAGAGATGGCAACAACAGGTAGGGGAAGGAAGAAGACAGAAGGAGACTTTAAAAACCTCTAGATCCATAAAGAGCTCTCATGATGTATGGTCAGTCCTGTTGGAGATGACGAAAATAGGCTCTGAAATGAAGTGAACGTCCTCTAACTGGCAATAGCATTGAAATAGGTAAGGAGGGCAGTAGGGGAAGAAAAATCCATTTTTGTATGGATAGTAGGACTCTGGGTGGAGAAATTGATTAAAAAAATGACATAATTTGGAAAAAAAAATGGAGGGAAATAGTAAAATGCATATAAAGAATAAATAAGTAGAAAAGTCATAGACTGCATAAAAAGAAGAAAGATATAAATGTCTATGTAGCACAGAGAGATATGGATTCCAAATTCAAGGTGTGAGAGTATTTACTAGGCTGAAGTAACACCTGTGCAATGTTGCAGACCTGGGTTTTGTGTATTTGGTGCCTGCAAAGAAGGGGAAAGAAACAGTTTTGAAAATGTGATGATTTGTGACTCATAAATGTTCATTATTATAATCTGTGAAGCTCAAAACTGATCCTTTACTAGAATTTCCCAAATACCAAGCCGCAAACTTTCAGAAAAAGACTGATGACCTACATTTAAAATCTGATCCTGCTCATAGGAAGGTTATTTAACTCCAGCTTATGTATCTGAAGATAGCTCTCTAGCTCACAAAGAAATCCTTGGCAACTTGAAGTTCAGTGTAAAAAGCCATTCAATGACCATGTCACTCTTTAGGGAGTGACTGAAATGCTTTAGTTTTAGAAAATTAGGTAGACTTTTCAGAATCCAGTTGGGCACTCATATTTTATTTTCCAAAACCAGATATTAGGAAAAAAAATATTAGCAAGATGAAGTACAAGTACAGTCTGAGAATATTCCTCCCAAGGCCTGTAAACAGGGTGAACAAAACATTCGCAGCAAGAAAATAGTAAAATTGGGAATTCTTGACTAGGTAGAACCAGCAGACCCAGGAATGAGTCTCATGGTACCCACACAAAACCTCCTTAAAACAAACATTTCAGTTCATACTTCAGTGTTTAAATAAATGTCTTCCTTTTTTTTCCCCACTCTTCACTAGTCTACTCTTCATTCTTAAGGGAATTGAAAATTCAGTCATAATGTGCAATTTGATAATAACCATTAGATGAAACAATGGCTATAATTTCTGGGGAGGCCTTGTACTGTGACTTAAATCTAGTGAAAAGGGGAACAGATTACCTTGTCTAAGTGTTCAGTTGTCAGTGATAATTATTTAGCAAATCAAAAGAGATATTAATATGTGTTTTGAAAGATAGTAATAACCTTACTGTCATTTGTATATCAAATGTCTGTTCATGACAAAGTCAATATAAAGACTGGATGAAGGGTCAATCTAGTCAAGATTAAAGAAAGACATTAAAGCAAGATCATCAGTACTTTATCACTGGTTGACTTGTTGTCCAACATTATCAGTGCCTTCGTTCACCTGCTCCATCTGACTTTTCTGCCCACCTCCTGAACAGGATACTTAATTGACCTCAGTATGTGAGGTCATACATGTTAAGTATGTCATAACATGTTAAGTTATTTGCTGATCAAAGTTGATGTTGAGAACCACACTCATACATTATTTTTACTTTCATATTTAGCTGTTCTTTTTCTGCATGGTAATTGCATCTATAATAACTGCACATGCCTAAATGCATCTATTTTAAGTTTTAAAATGTCCTAATAAAAACACTTACTTTGTTTCTGAAATAGAGGAAGTCTCATTGGAGGGGTCTCATTGTAGTAATCCCAATACAAAAAAAGAAGACAATGTTCTCCAAGGCTGCCCAGGAGCCAAACTGGCACAAAAGAGAGGGAGAACTTGCTTACTGTAAATTATACATCTAAAACTGTACTTGAGTCTTCTGTAAGCATTTTTAGATATGCAAGTTTTTTTTGTATTTCCAGGAAAATGAGCTTCCAGTTACTCATGCTCTTTTGAAAGAAACACGTATTCATTTTGTCATTTCATTTTTATTCTCATCTATTTTAATGTTCTTGTGAAAATTCTCTCTATCTGGTATTTTTCGATCCAAAATCAGAGATTTTTGTGGCCTTTGATTTGGCTTCTCTAAGCCATATGTTGATAGAAATTCTGGTGAAACATCACTGAATTTGATGATTCTCTCTTCATAAATAGATTCATTCAGTAGGATTCTTTTCCCCAATAGTTTATGCTTACAATTTGAATGTGATTGACATAGTTTAGAAGTAAAGGAAAGAAGATTTTGCCATGGAATAAATAAGACATTTTCCTCTTTGGACTCTGAACACATCTTGCAGGGAGAATAGGAGTGAGCAAATTACTGTGGAATGCTTTGGTTCATGATTGCTACAGAAAAAGGTACCTGGAAAAGACAGGGGTGCTTCTGATTGGATTTTGAAAATGAAATGCTGCAAGACAAGTGTCCTGGTTTCTGCTGTGGTAGAATTAATTTCTTCTCAGTAGCTGTCAGTGTTGTGTTTTGGATTTTGAAAGAGAATGATGTTAATAACACACTGATGCTTTAATATTTTGTTAAATCATGTTTATCTTATGTAATTTTTTCCCTTCTTTTCTCCTATTTTTTTTTCCCTCACTTGTCCAAGTGAGGAGGTCTGCAAAAGAAACTAGAAGAGAGTATAGCCAGGAAATTTGCTGCAAACTGACCAAAGGAGTATTCTAAACCTCAGAATCGGTGCCCAGTGCATAAACTGGGGGAGGTTACCCAGAAGTGAGGCCAGTCTGGGTTCAGGAAGAGGTGTCTGGCATCATTCAGTGGGTGGTGAGCAACTGCATTGTGCATCACTTGTTTTTTCCATTATTATTAGAATTAACTAATTTTATTATTAACCATTATTATTATATTTTACTTTATTTTAAATTATTAGACTATTCTTATGGCAACATGAAAGTTTTACTTTGATTCTCCTCCCCATTCCACTGGGGTCAGGAGGTTGTTGAGCAAGCATAATATGTGGTGTTCTATCTCCAGCTGGGCTTAAAACCATGACAAGAAAATGCTTGATATAAGGGACAATAGGGATTTTCACCTTCTAAACTATTACAGCTGTGAGAATTATGCATATATTTTTTGGAATGAAGTAGGACATAATGGTTATGACCTTGTGGTTAGAGCAGAAAGCCCACCTAGTGAGGGCTGCCAGAGAAGTCATGTTCATTTGCAGTCTGCAGGAATTCTGCCATCAAGTTCAATAAGACAAAGATTTTATTCTAGGAACAAGCCCTAAAATACTTTATTTCTCTTTATGTGATTTCTTGTGGCTGATTTGAGTCCACAGAATTGTGATACAAGAATATTTTCTTGTTTTAAAAATGATAGCTATGCACCCTGCATTCTTCCACTATAGAAGTAGAGACAACAGCAATTTTACTTTGAAATTACAATAAGCAAGAACAGTTCTGTCATTCTGAAAGATGGCTAGGTTTTTTACTTCCTTGGATAAAACCCCTGAAATTCATGTGGTTTTATATTCCCATATGACAACTAGGCACTGGACTCAAAGAAGTTGTTGATACAATTCTCTCTCAACAGGGTATCCAAATATGACAAGATATGTAGGACCTTTTCTAGGTCTCATGCATGGATAAAGAAAGGCAGATACATATTCTCTGTTTGCTTCATTTTCCATCACTTACATTGAAAAATGAATGTTTAAAACCTTTCCATAGATATTTAAAATATGCCCTCACAGGAAATGTAGGATTATATTCAATATTTAGCTACCTATATTGAGCTAAGATTTCTAGGATTGTTTTTTCTGAAATCCAAGAAAAATTATACATGAACTGACTAACAGTTCATATATAGAACAATTTAGAAAAAATAAGATAATTCAGTATTTTTGCAAGTTATGAACATCTATTGCAATCATAATTTCTATGAATTTCTAAATTTAGGATTATGCAACATTGAGCAATATTATCAGAATAGGTTTATATTTCAAATGATGTTAAATTTGACTGTAAGCTACTTATCAGAGTAGAGTTATAATGAGATATATTCCAGAAAGATGCATACGGTCTTAGCACTAATAAATTATATTTTCCTATGCCAAAGAACAAACCAAACAGCTGCTATCCTGAAGGGATGGAAATAAGTAGCTTTCTGCTTCATATGAGGCCATTTTCCAAAGTCAGGCTGTTTTTTTAGCTCATGATAGAGAAAATATTTAGTGGTTATATGCACATATATAAGCCTGCCATGAAAAATGAAAGGCAAAAAAAAATCCACCCTAGTTACCCACACAGTTTTGACAGTGAAGAACTGCAATCACTTCTCCCTAGGTAAGTTTAATATAGAAATTTGCTGAACAGGAAGAAAATTGACAACTCTGTGAAAAAGATGGAAACAAAGACACCAAGTGATCAAGATAGATAACTGACAGTGAGAGCAGCAAACAAGCAAGCCTACTGTACATATTTTTATTGCTCAATAAGAAGTACTAATACCCTCAAGAATAAATATATAGAAGCCTGGCATTATATCAGGATAAGGAAGTATGGGACTCACTTATGTGTGTTAAATGGAGTTATTACCAAGTGCAAGCAGGTTCCTACACCTGCTCACAATAAAGCACTGTTAAACAAGAAGGGAGGCTTGCAGGGAGATTTGTGGAGGGGAGATTTGGGACTTGGGTAGGGCTGCAGTTGACTGAAAACCTACTAGAAACAGAAGAGCAATACAGTAATCAGCCTTATCATGAGGAAAAAGACCTGGCCCTTTGGTGGAATGAGGAAAGGGGGCCTTCAGAAAGGTGAGTTTCAGGATTTCTCTGCTGTAAATCTTTACAGGCTGATGGTTTTCTATCTCTCTGGGTGTCTGCAGTGATCTATTTATATCTAAGGGAGAGAAAAAGCTCTTTGAAGTTAAAGGGGAGCATTGGCAGCTTAGTCTCAGAAAAAAGTCTCTGAGGGAAAATGATGCTCAGTAGGTGAAATAGTTAAAAGCCCTAGCTTTTTATCATTATACTTTTATTTTAAACTTTTATGCAAAGAGTTTGGATTACCTTAAAATCTTTGCTACCCAGGAAACAGGACTAAGAAGGAAGTTCTGAGACTTCCCTTCAATTAGAGTTAATTGAGGCATTTTGATTCACACATCCTGGGGTAGCAGGTTCTGGAAGGCATTCTTTTAAGCCTCCTATGGAAATTTAGTTTTAGGAGCAGTAGAAACAAGCAGGTCATTGGGTTTTTTTAGAAGCTCTTTAGAAAAACACATTTCTAGATGGAAATCAGTCCAAAGAAGAAAGTATGTATTTTGACTAGTGATCACTTCCAAACTACACATTGCTACCAGATCTAGTGTATTTTCTTGCATTTTGACTTCATCTCTGAGCCACTTCATAGGATTGTGTTAAATCAAAAAGGAAGAGCCCCTACAAACATTTGAAACTGATTGTATGCTGTCAGTTTGCACTCTTGGTGCAAACATCTAATAACAATTCCTGCATTCTCTTTGCTAAAATTTCATTATGAAATAAAGGATGAGGAGACAAAAGTTACTGGTATCTATTAACTGCATGGTGGAAGATGTTCCTCAGTTGCCTCAGCTGTGCTATAAATTCATGTAATTTTTGTTTTTTGCTTTGTTGGATTGCTAAACACTTTGTAACCTTCAAATTTGTTGTTCAGATAGTAACAAAAATAAAATAACCTTTTTTTTTTTTTTTTTTCATTTGTTCTATAACATCACAGGATAGTGACTACAGGAAGCAAATATGTTCCTTTTGACCTAGTGCATGTTCTAAAGCAGTGCTTGACCCTCAATTTCACTACAATGCAGCAATAGTAAACACTGATGAACTATACAGGAGGAAAATTAAATGAAATTAAACAGGAGGAAAATAGTAAGGTGTCTGAAGGGACAGTGAGACACGTTTACTTGTCTGATCTCCAGGGATGGCTTCCTAGAACATCAGCTCATACCTGCTGGTGATGTGTGTACAAAGTTGTGGACTAATGCCTTATCTAGCACACTTAATGTTGCAAATTTTGCACTAAGTGGAATAGAAAATGTATACTTTCACTGACTCTATAGGAATGCTTTTTTCAGGCTCAGCAAATGGCAGAAATATCACTTGAGTTATTAAGAAGTTATTCAATACTGCTCTTTTTAATTTTCTTTTTTAAATTTTCAGTGGATAAGAAATAAGGAGATTTTAAGTATATATAATATTTGTTTACCTAAACCTTATGTGATCTAAAGAGTTATGCAGGTAGGTCACATTGCTCATGTGAGCATTTCAGGGGATGAATAGATACTCAACCAACTACCTCTGCACTGTTCAAGGTTTTCTCTTAGACCCTAATCTGCAGGATAGCCAGAAGTCTTTGTAATACAGTGCATGAGTTAGTGTAATTTGTGGTCATGAATCATTGTCCTCTGGTGACTCACATTCCCTCATTTCAGCACGTAGAGAGACCAAATCTCACCATGGAGACACTCATATTTACACCAGGACAATTTCTTTAGCAATGCAGTATAAAAGCTTCTTTCATCTTTAGGACCCCTAGGCCAAGAATCAAATTTGATAATGGGACTGTATTTGTGACTATAAGGAGAAAAGCAAGAAAAGATGGTGGAAAAAATAGTAAGCCTTGAAGTATTTGAATATCAGCACCTACAATAAAAAATCATGAACACTGTTATGCATTGTAATATTTACCACATTGCAACTAATACAAGTTTTCATCTATTGGTTAACTATTCCCTTCTACTCTGAAATATTAATAGTGAACAGACTGCAGACTTCTCTGGATCTTCTTAGGAAAAACCCCTCACCAAACTATTTCAAAATACCATCATTTTATTTACAAAGTTTGAGTAGCAACCAATGCACAAATTCTTGACATGGAGAAATATCAGTAGGACCTGAATTACTAGTTAAAATAATATAGAAAAAAGTTTATGTATTCATGATTAAGTAGTTTGACTTTAAAAAGACAACATTAAAATTCTTCATCAGATATTATGTTAAGATTTTTTAAAAATAATAATAAAAACATTTAAAATTCTTTGAAGATTGTTTTTTAATTATTTAGATTTTTTTAAAGCTACATTCTAATCAAATATCATAATGAAAGTAAAGAGAGCCCTCATTAACAATCACTTTATGAAAAATAATTCTGTGACTATCTATCCTAGGTCACATATATTTGGAGGCCTTCAGAGTTTAAGAAGCTGTCTGACAATACCTGTGAGCAAACCCTTAATACCTAAAGCACTATACTGGTAATGTTAGTCAACATGAAAATTATTAAATACTTGTGGATTTACTAGCATCTTACACAGTGAAAACAAAGGATTTGTCATTGCCAAAAGGCTATTTTTATCCAGTTATGCTTATAAAGTATTCATTTTCTAAGTCAGTTTTTCTTTTCATTGATATCCTTTTCTAAACTGGGATCATTAATGAGATGTACCAAGACCCTTATTTTCTTAGACAAATTTTGTTAATGGTGGATTTTTGGGGGTTTAATTTAGGACAAATAATAAACTCTTAGTGAGGTTGTTTTAAATAATACATTGCTGAAAAGAGAAAGCACATAAGTCTGCTCAGAAATAAACTACTTTCTTATCTCTTAAGATAAGTTCTAATCTTAAACTAGAATCTTATCATTGTTTACCTGGAGAGTACCTGAAGAGTCACTGAATGCACATAATTAACGGCTAAGAAGTGAAAATAATACTGTCAGTTTGTTTGTTCATTTTTGTTACCAACGTTATGATTTTTGAAGGGCACCAGCACAAAGAGAAATCAAAGATGCACTGGTATTTATAATGGTGCATCAAACTGAAGATGTTAAATGAGGAAGACTCAGATCACCTAGATTCTTTCTACCTTGCAATTTGTCTTGTAGTGCCAACTCTGTGTACAGAACAGTGCCCAAGCTTCAGTCAAACATCTTCTTGTTCTGCCAGTTGAGTCTTTGAAGCTAGTTTGTGTCACTGAAGTGGATCAGAGTTATGCCCACAAAATTATGCATAGGCTGCATGGCAATTACAGCAGCTGAGGTGTTAGGAAGCTGCTCATACTCATCTTTTATTTACTAATTATTGTAGTTTAACTGATAGAGTACTATTCTACCCAGTGACAAAGCAAAAGATGAGACTAATTCTGAAATAAACTCCAGTCTTAGCTAAAGCTTGCACTTGCCTGTGAAGAGACCGTCAAAACTTGAGATTTCCTGGATTAAATTTTAAGATGCTCATTACTCTTCTACCATTTATCTGAAATTCCATGAAGATGAAGGACATAACTCCTACGGTCTAGCTAAAGGTTTCTTGGTTTTTTTTGAAAAAGAATTAGCTTATTTGTTTCCAGAGCTCAGTGAAATGAATCAAACTGGTTACTAGGTCACATATGTTGTGGGATCTGAAATCTGGATACTTAATTGCTCTTTTTTGTTGTTGTTTGTTTGTTTTTTTTGTTTGTTTGTTTGTTTTTAATATATAGTAGGGTGGTAGAAAGCAGAAAGATTAAGTATGCTGAAAATGCTTTTTTAAAAATCTTCCTGTCTGGTTTACGGAGGACTTGCTCAGTCTAAAGGTTCTAGAACAACAGATGTGTTTCTAATTACATTCTTAAAATGAAATGCTGTTATTTAGCATCTACAGCACAGGAAATATCCTTCAGCAAAGGGCAACAGCTGCAAAACAATGAGATGAGCTTTAAACATTTATCCAGTGATTGGCAGGTTTTTTGCCCCCTTAGGCCTTATAAAATTTATATTTATTCATGTAAAATGTAAAAGAGGATTTTTAGCTGCTTTAAAATACACTAAGCCATTTTGCCTATTCATATAGTAAGTGGCCTGAAATGAAAGACAGTGGGTACCTGCAGTACAAGCTGATTTAATTGAGCAGTGTATTTTCAGGTAATAAATGTCTCAGTCATCCAAATACTCCAGGAAACAGTGATATGCTGACATAATTTATCTGAAGAGATTCAATGTTTCTATATAGACAATCTAACTTTTTTAATATGTCCATAGTGTTCATTGATTTTGAACAAAAGTGATAGAAATATTAGTAGCAATAGACACTAGCCAAAAAATTATACCCAGCAAATTTACATGACTGGTTATGTAACCAAGAGAAAATCCTTTGTGCAGACTCTTGATATTTCTTGGTCATTGTAATAAATGCTCCCTGACAGTTTGAGATATAAAGGGTTTGCTATATCAAAAAAAACATTAGTTTTCCATTCAATTATGATTTCTGCTTACTGCTTCATGGTTTTTATTTTATTTTCTTTTTCGGTGTTTTGTAAAAGGAAAAGAAACATATCTATGTGAAGAAAATATTCTCTTTTTCTATCATTAGAACAAATAGATGTTGAACTAAATCCTGCAAGAACCAGGTTTTCACTTATGTTCTCTGGAATGTCATATTGGATTGTTTAAGATACTATTTGTTGTTACTTGGGAAAGCTAAGTACTGTTAAGCCAGATCTTGGTGATAATCTAGTCTGTTGAAACACAGATCATGTAGATTCTGATATAATTTCTAATAATACTTCATTGAAGATTTGTGGCAGAAAAGGTACAGGCATTATAATAATATTATTACCAACTCTACTGAGGAAGATGACTTCTTTTCATAAACATTTCTCTCCCCCAACTGTGTCACCAGAGAACTCAAAAGAAAGGGAGCTTTTTGAGACTGTGGTAAGGCAGAAATTTGTAAGGCACAGAAGCTGCATTTTCAATATTTGCAAAACTAATTTAGCTACATATGCTTTATAGTTGTTCAAATTACATAGCAGCAATATTTAGTCTTAAAAATTTTCCATGTGAATGGTTTATTAACTCTTTTATGCACATATGGGTGACATATACTTCCTAGATTTTCCTAAATACATATTATTGATGATTCAATGGCTACAAGACACAGAGAGATCACATGGTTTTCCTCATGCATGTCTTCTGCCAGGAAAGAACCACATTAATATCTTCTGTAAATCTGCTATTTCTTCATCTATACAGAATTCCTCCCCCTTGCAACTTCATTTGTGCTCTGCCAACACAGGATTAGAAACAGATTAATAAAATAAGTACATAAGAGATTTGTGATTTCTGCTTCACTGGACTAAAATTATATATTGCACAATCCATTTTTGTGAAGCAGATAAAGAATATCAACTGGTTTTATTCCTGGGAAAAATGCAGAGATATCAAATGACCTACAGAAACTATTAATTTCTTTTTAAATTTATAATATAATGTCTGAGGACCTAAAAAAAAAACCAAAAAAAAACAAACAAAAAAAAAAAACCTGAAAAGCCACTCACTTAATAAAAGAAGCCTAAGGAAGAGATGCTGTCACTGTTTTGGAAAAAAAAAAAATAAGGAAATGGAAAAGTCTCAGTTGAAAAATCATGTAGAAAGGATGTATGCACGTTCCTCTGTAAAACTCTTAATTTAAAAAAGGATACTTTTTCAGTATCTAATTTCAAAATTTAATCTTCTGCTTGAAGAGGATTATACTGGCACTAAATTTTAGGAGAGGATGTGGGACAAATGCATGACACTGGAGAGAAGCAAATAAAATATTATCTCCAGAGAGAGAATCCCAGTGTCAGTGATGTCTTGCACAAAGTATTCAGGGTGGTCACTGCTGAATGGCTAGACTGAACACAAACTGTAGCCCAACGTGCTGGTCCCCTCTTCCCTGTTCCTTTACCCCTGGGTAAAGGGGTACCCCTGGTCTCCTGGGTCACAGATTCCTGGGGGCTGCTCTTGCCAGTGAAATCAATGCAAAGAAGGTGTTCAGTAACTCTACCTTCTCTGCATCCTCTCTTTGACACCAGATCCCTGCTCCATTTGTTAATTAGCTTTAGTTTTCCTTTAGATACTGGTAAATTTGAAGAAGCCCTACTAGCTGCCCTTGACAGCCTTGGCTGGATTTAATTCTAAATGAGTCTTTGTTTTTCATGTCATATTTCTATTTTGAAAACATCTCTATATTCATCTCAAGTTGCCTGTCTCTCCTTCCACCTTCTGTGTATCTCCTGCTTGTGTTTGAGTAATGATAGGAGTATTTATTTTTCACCCAAACAGGTCTCTTTTCTTGTTTTTCACACCAATGTTTCACTGGTGTGTAGTATGGAATTACAAACTCGTGTGCTGGTTCATCTTTAAAGCTAACCTAGAAATAAATATCTGCCATAGAAATAAATATTTGGAGGCAGGCAAAACAGAATTCTTTAAGACAGAACTATCACCAAGAAGACAACTTGTAGAATTATACACTGCTTTCCCTCAGAAGAGTTCAGACTTTTATTGGCCACTGTATCACAGGTGAAATTTAGTACTTAATTTTGAAGGTAGGGGCTCACAGTATATTTGGGAATATTTCTCCTCTTGTCAACATATATAATATCATTATGTATATGAAACCAGAGCCAGTACATATACAGTGCATATACAGTCTCCCCATGCTGCAGATTCTTTCTTTAAATGTCATTTTAAATTATAAGGGTGAATATTAAATTATATTGTCTATGTTGCCTTATTAAATGCCACAAATTCCTGTAATGTTTTGCAGTGGTGATTTATATCTTGAAATTAAAACAGAAAAAAAAAATCTCTTTTATGCATAGAAATCTGGTAATTTAGTTATGATATGGTCTGTTTGGCCAATACCTGTAAATGTTTATGTTTCATTGCATTCACCAAAATATTTTTTCTTTTTTGAGATGTCACCAACTGTCATTTATTTTCAAGACTTTTTTCACCTCTATTCTCAGAGAAACGTGTCAATGCAAACAAATCATCAGTGGAGACATCATTGGTGTATTTGTGTTTTTATGAAGCTTCTGCTCAGATCACCTCTGATGAATTAAAATACCATCATCCATCTGAGTAGCACAATGCATAGGAGCAGCCAGAAAGTTGTGTAATCACAACTCCTTATGTGGCAGACGAATAATTTTGGCCACAAAATGCACAAAATATTAGGTGTAACTACCCTCATTTGAGGATAGTTTAATGGGATAACTAGAAATATTTTGAAAAATTGTGCTTGTTTTCTTTAAGGAGAAGTTTCTTCAGAAAATCTAAGGTTCTTTTGACTTTTTTTGCTTTGGTGTTAAGTCAAAAATGGAGTTTTATTAAAATGTGCATATTTATACATCATAGAACAAAGACATTTCCTCATTATAGTGCAAATCCAAATAAAACAGTCATGACTTTATGTAAGGATAAGAAACTGCTGATAAACAAAAAGTAATAAAAGAAAGAGGCCTGCCACTTTCCACTGTCTCATCCGTGGGAATTCCAAAGAAGGTGCAGAGGGCAAGAACAGGTGGAGAATATTCAACATCAGTATTAAAGTGTGATATTAATGTAAGCAAGTTCTCTAGAGTAATGATCTCACACATGATTTATTAAGCATTTTTCATCCCTATATCTTCTGTATTGCTTCTTTTTATAAGGAAAAAGACAAGAACATTATCTGCAAATGACATATAGTGAAAGGATACAAAACAGTAGTAGCAAAAAATAGTAGCTGTAAATCTTACAGTCCATGAGCACAATTATTTTCTTTAAAAGAGAAGTTAGAAGTTGAAAAAAAGAAACTTACTTTAGATTTGTGATAACTGTGGGTCCCATATTTCCCCAAACTCTCCTGAAATGCATCTACATTTTGTTTACTTTGTTCTGCATTTTAGTAACAAATGTTCCCTCCACTTAATCTTTTACAATGCTATTAAATATTCTTAGGTCTTGCACCAGATTTAATTGAACTTTGTGGTAATTAATACCATAAAATTAAAAAGGCTTTATAGACTCAAAGTGGCAATCAGCGCAGTTGCAAATGTGATGCAACATAATTGACTTATCATATTTTTCTTCGGTTCAATGGCTCAAAAACCTTTCCATTTAAGGGTGGCTGGGCCATTGAAATGATGAAGAAAATAAAAAGTTATCACTAGTTGCCGACAAAGGCAAAACAAGACTAACTTTTTAAGGAAGGTTCCCATCTTACACTTTGGAACAATTACCTGATCCACTTCCATTTTATCTCTTGCAATTGCTTCTGCAATCCACAGATGTCCATTATTCAAGCTTCCTCCCAGCAGCCTGGAAGATTGCATCCTTTTTTTTTCCTTTTCTTTTTTTATAGTATAGACTGATATATAATTTTGGGGGTGTCCATGCCATTAATCAGTGGGAAATGTAGAGAATGTTAAGTCTCAGTAATCTCCTTGTGCTGTTTTCTATTGCTAAGTTTCCTTTAACAAGCTCAAGTCAATAATTAGTATTTCATCCTACATGTTCAAAATGTAATTAACTGTTCCAGAGTCCTAAATTTTTTATACAAAATTGCCGTGTCTTCTCTAGATATGACATTCATTAAATGATGAAGAGTTAGATCTTTCAAACTTGCCTCCCCATCCGCACCTCGATACTGAAGAGTGTTCATCACTTCTATTTACTTTCCTTGTGTTTCTAAATTTCATATTTTGGTAGAGTTAGAGTAACTTTAGTCACTGCAACTTCTCATGCAAGGCCATGAGAAGTAATAAGTATTTTTGAGTTAAGGAAACAAAGCTCATCTTTTGATTGTCATCTACTAACCTCAAACTTCCCTGACACAATTCAGGCCATTCTCTCAGGTCCTGTCAGAGAGGAGAGATCATCAATATTATTTTGAAATGTAAACTGAACTGAATTTTCATCAAGTGAAAATTATTTAAATTTGTTCTGATTTTGCCTACATGTAAAAACATGTTTTCTTTTGGGTTTATCTGAAGAACTATACCTATCCTTATCAGAAGAATAATAATTAATATACATGTGTATATGTCTGTTGTTATTATCCTCCTGGAAAGGTGCCAAAAATTTATAAATATTTTATATGAACATTATTATATCATCAAAAACAAATCTGTAAGAAATCTCATTTCTGCTTCTTCATTGTCCTGTCTTGAAGTTTTTATGAGCAGGATGGAAAAGAGGAGACTGTCATTATAAATATTAATTATAAGCAGCTCACAATTAATTCAAACTTTACCCTGTGTCAGTGTGTAGGGAGATTTTTAAAGTATTTTTCTTACTTTTGGAGATTATAATCCATGAAAAAAATGTTGACTAATTTTTGTGTTGCCTGATTTTACATTGCAGCCTTGGATCTCACAAATAATGCCTCAGCTTGTCTCAGTCATGAGAGATAACCTGTTGTTGAGTTGTGTGGAACTGGAGTGTGTGGGTTTTATCCTACAGTCTCTGAGCATGAGCTCAATTTAAATGCTAACTAAATCTGTTTTCTGAATGTTATGCATTGTAATACTTAATAGTAAATAAATATTCTTTTAAAACTCCACTACATCATGTTAAATGACCAAGACTCTACACATAGTTTCATATTAAAGAGTTATATTCAGATTTCAATGTAAATTTCTTTCACAGATACCTTAGTGTGTCAGACACAATCTTATTTCTCACTTTGAGAGAAATGAAGATGCACTTTGAATTGGTTTTGGGGAAAAACAATCAGTGCTTTGTTACTGCTGGTGCTGCTGAACCAGCTGGATTTATTCTGTTGTTTATGTCTGTCTCACCTCCTGAAGCTCTCAAGGGCTTTCTGCATTTGTTTTTAAATAACCAGCATTTAGAAAACATACAAAATATAATACAAAATAAGTATTAATATGAATATAAACAAGGTTTGTAGCTAAATTCTAGAGATAATATCCCATCAGGGATTTGGAGGAGCAGTCTAACATATGGTAATTAGATTAAGAGAACCTCAAAGAATGGCAAGTTTTAAAGGACTAGGAAGAGAATTTCAAAGTTCAACACTTAAAAGTGAGGTTGAATTTTGAATATATCAACTCCTGTTTTGGCATTTAGTCAGTTTTCTATAACAGCTAAAGGAAAAGGTAATTAGTGAACAGATATGAGCTCTTGCAAACATTTCTGATATTTCAGAAACAGTTCTATATTATATGCCCATTTCTCTTACATTTCTAAAAAGGGCTACTCTCATCTGGGCATTTACTTACTTATTTATTCCCATAAGAATATGTAAGGGGGCAGTAGAAAACTGGTGCCATGAAATAGCTACTTATTTCTTTGCATTTGCTTGGGACAGAATAAGTTACATGAAGTAATGAGGGAAAAGGAAGAAAACTTTAGCCAAAGCATAAAAAAGAGAAGTGTATGACAGATAGGAAAAGCCAAGATTTTAGAAAACAACAAAACCTACAGAGCAGGGAAGGTTACAGAAAAGCTGAAAGGCCTTGAATTGGTCATTGCTACATTTGCTCAGGTTGAGGATCTAAGAGTATTTTTGAAGCTCTTCTTTTTCCCTCTTATCTTCTTCTTTTGTTTTCTTCCAAAAATATTATATTTAGCATCTGGTGCAAAGTGGAATAAATGCCTCAATCTGTATTTCTCAGGAAAATTAACCTCCTCTAAATCTTAGAATTAAAGACTACACTATTTCTTACAAATAAGGCTAATATTTTGTGACTTAAGTGATAAAATATCACAAAAAATAGTTGTCCCAGAGTATTAGAATCACCTTGCACATTTTACTCCTGGGCCTTTAGCAGAGTTTTAAAATGTTTTAGCCCATAAATCAGAAACTGCATTTGATGAATGTATTCATCATCCTTTTATGCTTTTAATATACCTCTTCTTTATAAAGTGCAGAACTGTTGAAAACAAGTTGGTGATTTTTGGCTTTTCTATATACTCACTTTCTCAATCCTTTTTTCCTCTCTATTATATTTTATCTGTTTTTCAGGCTCAAATCTTATAGTTGCTATAATTATACAGCTGTCTTAATTTTTCCAACTCTTAAAAAAAATTAAGCAAAGAATATTAATTTTATTTCCTCTGCATTTCATTTCTATAAGGGAGAAATTCAAGTAATCTGTTCTATTCCATTCAAAATGCTAAACTAGCTCTTACTCAAATTAAATGTCAGAAGAGATATATAACAGCTATATGTTAGAAAATTATGCTTTTGCACTTTTATTATGTAAGCATTTAAATATTTTTTTATAAAAGAGGCAATAATCTAAATTAATGAACACACTGGTAAGTATGATGGCCATACCTTGTCTCTGAATTACAAAGATCCATTTCATTGATAAATGAGGACCCATCCTTTCTTTCAGATTCAAACTTTCATTGTTAAGATTGATTGTTTTTATGTAACTATTTTGTTTAGAATTTTTTCTTGTGTGCCAAAAATGTAAGTGCTCAGAATAGTGAAAGAAAACTCCATAAAATTCCTTAATGAATGTTGTGTGTGTTTTATTGAAATGCATTGCTGTACTTATGAAGTGCTCTAGTAAGTGACTGAAATATTACACTAGTGGCATTCAGACTTTCATTTTGGTTACCTGGATTTATAAAACTTGTGCAAACAAATTACTGCATTCAAAAACATGATGAATTTTATTTAAATGCTTTCTGAATTTCTGAGTTTTAGTGGTTTATGGATTCATGATTGATATTGCTGCATTATGACCAATTCTGAATCCCCAGCAGCACTTTGGCAAGAAAAATCTACATTCCCTGTGCTCATAATAGGAGCATTCTAAAAGCTAGTATCTCTTTCCTCCTCTCACTAATGCCAGACTAATATTAAAAAAGCCCTAAGTGTTTAATAGGAAAGGAAAGCAGTTATATCTAGATCTTAAATTGTTACTAGGTTTTACTAAGTGGAAATGATCTCCCACACTGTTTGCTGTTAGGCCTTGTGTTAGTCTGTCCTGCAACAGAAAAACTGTCATGGCTTGTAGGTCTCAGTGGGACGGAGAATGGAATGGAATGAATGAGAAAAGAAATTAAAATAATATTAAAATAAATATTAATTAAGAGTAGAGGGCGGTCATTGTATTGCCATTTATGGTTTCATTATTGGATTATACTTTCAGCAGTGAAATTGATTTTTATTTTTTCTCCTGTTAAGATTAGGGACAGTTTGTGCCTTAGTGTACGTGTAAACAAATTTTTATTTTATTCTGTCTGCATTCTGCTCAGTACATTTCCTGTGACAATTATATTTAGTGGTATGATTTTATTTATCAGAGTTTATGGATATGATGTAATTCAAGAACAGGACTCAGTGTATGTAGTAAAGACACAGACAGGCAAATATTTTTGTTACTAGTGCTGGGAAGTGGTCTGTATAAATAGAAAGGAGAAAAGCAACTCTTTATATTTGGGGATTTATATATCATTCATGTGGCCTCTGAGTCTGAATTAAATTCTGATGGATCTAGGTTTTCTGCATGGGTTCCACACAGTTCTGCCCACTCAGAAGCCACGTCAGACCATGAGAGAGTGGTAAATGCAATGAATGCAGCCAAACCCTCTTGTCTGCACAAGTTATCTATCCTTTCCATGTGGCTCTTTGAGACAAAGAATAAGAAGCCCTCGAGTTCTGTCTCTGTTCACATGTAAGATATTGTCATGTATTCTAAGGCAATTTCCATCAAAAAAGACTGTTGGCTCTAATCATCAATAAGAGGAACAACAGCTTATACTTTGAAATCAATGTTCTCTTTAGAAAACCTAATAAATATATTCAAAACAGATTAGAGGAAATTAATAAAGCCCTCCAGTTGTCAGGAAAAGTAAGCAGTTTAGCAGTAAGGTTTTATGTCCAGGTGGGTAGTCGGCTTTCAAACCCTACAGCCATAAATTATGAATTATCTGAATAATTTATCATAATGCCTCAAGAAAATGTTTGCAACTGTAAATAAGTTTTTATAAACATTGAAAAATTGCCTTTTTTTAGCTCAATAGCTCCATTAAGCTAGGAATTGTGAAACTAGAGTTATTTGTGTACTCATTTACTAGCAAATGTATCAACTTAATAGTTATGATACTTTTCCATAAGTTAAAGAGAACTCAATTCATTTACATACTTTTCAAATCTTCATTCTGCTATACCTATAATCAGTCTGTTATAAAACCTGTTCTGAGTCCCAAATGACATTAAAGAGTTTGTCACAAGAGAGACATATGTAATGAGCAGTACAGGTAGCATTTCTAATGAACTTTTGGCAATGAGCATGTAGACATCATCAGGACATTACTGGGAAAAAAACAAAATAAAATTTAGAGCAGCCTTTATGATTGCTCAGTAATTTAAAGATAGTTAGAGGGTTTGGGGTTTTTTTCTAGCTCATCTATTCTTTGGAATATGTGGAGGTTTGGTGCATTTCAGCAAAATTATTTAAGCACATGCGATTTTATAACTAAGTAAAAGAGACAAATACCACGGTCTTCTCTTCTTCCCCCCCACCATACCTGCATCCTCAAAAAAGTCTAGAATGTGTTGGTATTGACCCTGTTTGCAAAGACAGAGGAGTTAAAATTTTATATTCCTTCAAGTATGATGAAGTTGATTCCTGGTTAGAAGATAGATATGATGTTCAGTTCCTAAGTTCATAGCTAAAGCACATGCTTCATACTTGCGTACTTGAATAGGTATGGAGCAAGAAAAGACAAGCAAAAACTTGTGAAGTGTATCTAGGAGCAAACTGGGTGGAAAATGCTTGGAAGAACAACACAAACCTACAAGAAAACTAAGTTTTGCTCATTCTGTTATTGCAGCAGAATGACTTATGTGTCTTTTTTTTTTTTTTTTTTTTTTTTTTAACAAAGAAGTCTATTAATAACTATCAAACTATGTTTTCAGAAATACCAGAGATGAGCCGTGTATGCATGATGCTGTTTCTAGAAGATATTATGGGCAAGACTTATTTAATTTTGCATGCACGGTTCTTTAAATAAATTACTACTATGTATAAAATATTTCACTACCTATATAAGGATCAAACATGAGAATTTTTCTTAATATATAGATATTGTGAGACAATTTTTATAGCATGTCTTATGAGTCCATCACTTAATGGAAAAAAAAAAAAAAACTTGTCTCATGGCATTTCCTCTGTTTTCTGACTGAAGTCTGTCTTGTGCATTCAGAAACATTTTTAACACCCCCTCCATTATTCCAGAAGAGAACTTGTGCTAACAGGAAGAGTTCACAAATCCAAATCTAATTGAAAATTCTAGACTTTGTGGATTTTACCTATGGGATGCAAATGTGTTATTATTTTATGCTGGTGGGGTTTTTTGGGTTTTCTTTTAGTTATATATCAACTTTGCTGCACAAATACATTCCTCCATCTTTATTACAAAGCAAGGAAGTCTGGTTGTGTTGATTATAAGCACAGAGTTAATTTGGTATCATGGCAAGGCAGCTTCCAAATTAGTCTGTTTTATCTACGCAAATTTTCACTTTTCTGTTTTTTACTCTGTATTAGGCAAGTGCATCTCAGGCAAGTGAATAGAGTAGAGTATAAATCATAGAGTGTTTGCTTCCTGCTTGCATTTATCTTGGTAGAGCTACAATAATATTGGAGAAAGAGATTATGACAGATTACTTTTTTATTGCCCTTTATGCAGTATGACTTTAAACAGGACCATGCATTTTGGCAGTCTGCTACAGGCATGAGTTGGAAAAAGATAGATTAAATATATTTAAATGTAGTGAGGATCTTTGTTGCTAGTGCAGAATTTTCCTCCTATTGGCAGAAGTTTCCTATCAGCCTTTGTTTCAACAATAAATCATGTTTCAGACAATCTTCCCTCCAGAGAGTGCCAGAGTCTTATGTTCTCATACAGAAGTATAGCTCTTGGCTGGCTGTCCTTGTATCTATGACACCATCCTCTAGTTCACTGAGAACCAACATAAGCTTTGGCATTTATTTTGTAACTCATGCAAGAGGAAGGTAAATATTTCTTTAGAAAGATTTTAAGGCACCAAGAAGTCTAATTTACTATGGGAGATGAGAATTTAGCCAATGGCTATTTAAAGCAAGAAGTTTGAGCAAAGAGGATTGTTCTCCTGTCATCAGTGATAAAGAAAAATTTGGGACAAAAACAGTAGGAAAAGGGAAGACTAGAACTTGAAAGACTACAGTTTAAACTAGGTTTAAACAGTTTACAGTTGAAAAATACATTTTATTTCTATTTGATTTTATATTATTAAGTGACAATGAGCTGTATGAAAGCAGTTATGTCATTCTTCCATATTTGAGTTTTATTCTAATTTTTCTAAGTTCACTGTGAGAGAAAGGAAAATCTTTTGAAAATGGAGAATTATGCTGAAAGAGGAACTCCTTCATTGTTCTTTTCCTTTTATTAATCCAGCTGATCTAATATGAATAGAAATATGCTCAACAGATCTAGTGGGTTAATCCATGGCTTAATCCATATGTGAGTTCTTAGATAATTATCTAGTCAGGGATTTAAAAAATAATTTGAACTGATATGTATTTACAATTATAATTTATAAGAATTATCATATTTTTACCATTATTAATTTTGATTTTAAAGGTGTATTTTTCTTTTTGGTAATGTAGATATAGAGAGTGAGAAAATACTTATGAAACTTATTTTGGTTTATTTGTGTTTAGGCAAGCACAAGAGATCTTTTAAATATGCATAGAGACCTATTGACTCCTGAAGATAAATTTGTTTGAGATACCATTTCATATTATAAGGATTAAAACAAACAGTACTAGAACTTTAGTCATAAGAAAAGCTTTAAAAATATTAGCTTTTGGCTTCATTCCTCATGTACTATGAGAAAGTGAATTGTCTCACAGTGCAGACACACTATCACTTTCTGGAGTACAAACATGTAGGTTAAAATGACCGTTAAATCACAAAGCTTGATGGATTTTGTACAGCCTTGACCGGTTACCTCTGTATTACTGTGATCAACTTTGGCGAACATGTATCATTGACTTTGAAATTCCAAGAACAGATTATTTACCTTAGAAGTTAGTTCTGATGTAATTTCACATCTCTTTATTCATACAGCATGAGGTCATGACAGAATTACCTTCATCTGTACAGAATGTTAAGATGTTCATTACCTTGGGATTTTGAAAGTGACAGATATCTGCTTTTTCTTGCTTGTTTTATTTGAGTGGTCAGGCTGAAATAAATATCATCTGGAATATTTCTGTGTTTTCTCAGCCAGGGATAAAGTGAAAATACATTTATGTGTAAAGAATACAAATACGTTTATGCAATCCCTCAAAGGTTTATAACTTATTAGGGAATGTAAGTCTTCCATTTTTCCTTAACTAAATTTTAAAGCTAAGCCTAATTTTAAAAATATATCTTTGTATTTGGTATTTATATTTTTATTAGTTATTGAGATTAACCAATGAGAAAACAATGAAAGCTTGGAAAGCTAAGAACAATTTGTTCTGAGATTAAGATAACCAAGAAGAAATCTCTTTAAAATCAAAATTTAATCAGTAAGTTATTGTATATTTAAAGATTTAATATTTAATAAGAAAATGAGCTGGATTACAGTTTGATCGTGTCACATTTGGAAAGTGAAGTTCCTTAAAACTTTTTGAAGCACATTTTAATTTTCTGTGAAGTTCAAAAGAATCTAAGAAAGAGTATTCCAGAAAATCTTGTTGTTTTGCTTGATTTTGTTCTTTATTTCATTCACAGTTTTAAAAATGCATTAAATAAGTAGACATTCCTACACCAAAATATATTGTCCATCCTACAAAGTTCTTGATTTGGTGGACTGACCTTGGCTGGATACCAGGTGCCTACCAAACCACTCCATCACTCCTTCACAGGAAAGCAGGAGCAGGAAATAAGATGGAAAAAACCACATATGGGTCAAGATAAAGGCAGTTTAATAAAGCAAAAGCAAAGATTGCATGCATTAAAGAAAAGGAAAACAAAAGATTATATTCCCTATTTCTGATCAGCAGGCAATATCCAGCCACTTTCTGGGAAGTTGTTTCTCAGCACATGTAGTGGTTGGTCTGGAAGACAGGCATCAGAAAAAAAAAAAGAATATCTTAGTTCTTTCGCTTAGCTTTTACTGCTGAGCACATATGGCATGGAATATCCCTTTGGTCAGTTTTGGGTTAGATGTCCTGGCTGTCCCCTGCCAAGATCTTGCCCTTTCCCAGCCTACTGGTGTGTGTGAGATGAATGCTGGGGGCACAGAGCTGTCCAGCAGTAGCTGAAACACTGGAATGTTACCAACACCTTTCCAGCTACCAACACACATCACAAAACTATGGGGGCTGCTACGGGGAAAATGAACTCCATCTCAGCCAGACCCAATAGGCCAAACCAAAAAAGAGGGTACATTCAACAAAAAAGCAGAGAGTAGTCTGAAAGACAAGGTTTTTCCCCATTTAGAAACTTTTGAGAAGGGAGAGAGCTGAATGTCCCTGAACAAATTGTTTTGTAATTTCTGATTACTCTTCCCTACACCTTTGCAGTATTTCTTGCAGTTGGTATTCCTGCAAACAAAATGCTTGAGAAAAACATAGATACACAGGAGAATCAAACAAAAAAATTTAGTTGTTGAGAAACCATTTCACAATATAGGAAATACATGCTATTGTTGGCAAGAGATATTTGTCAAGCATTACCAAGAATCTGGAGTATTTTTCTTTATTTTAGTGTTTCAAAAAGCTACTGAAATGCTGTTGTGGCTCAAAGGAGCAATCATATTTAGTACCATGTTGTTTACCCTTGGAAATTCCAGCCTCATCTTAATGGCATGACGAGAGCACACAGAATGAAGGTTTGTTGAACGAAGTACTTCATTTGTCATTTGTGCATTCTCATTTCTAGAAAAGCTGTAAACATTCAAAAATTTCTAATCTTAGTGGATAAATCTTGAGAATCACTGTGACAATATAAAACAAAGAACCCATATCTCCGAGTTTAAGAGAAAAGACTGAATTGCTAAAACATGTCTAATGCTGTTGAACATTGAAACTTTACAGGATTGTTACTGTGTTACTGTGAATTCTTTTTTATTTGTTTGAACCAGACTTTTTAATTAGATTAATGACATAGTTTATATTCCATCATTATTTCTTGTGAAATAAGTGAAATTGTCATCCTGCAATAGTCCAAGACAAAAATTTATAATACCCAGGAATTACTGAATTCTGTTAAAAAAAACTCCAAAACTTAAATTAGTTTTAATACTGAAAAGTGAGATTTTAGTACAAGCAGTATTTTTTGTCAAAACTTGCATTCTCTATCCTTCTACATTTCTCTGATAGCAGTCTCATAAAAATAAACTGAAAACTCTTATGTGAAGAACATGTCTCTGTGCCTCTGTGTCATAACTTCTGTTTATGTGGAGATAATTAAAACTTGATGCATAAAATTATTTATAATCATCCTGGAAGTTACAAAACTTTCTATGATCAAACATGCTGTCATAGAACTTCATGCTATTTTGTACTTCCCAAAAGTTGAGGTCACATAGTGGGCAAAAAAAAAAAAAAATACTAATGTTTTTGCTTGCACAGTTTATTGCAGCATTTTGAAAAACAGAGAGATTCTATTTCAAATAATTCCAAATCTTTGGCTGCAAATAAATTAGTTTAATATATGCATTTGGACAAATTACTGAGAGAAATTAACATGGACGTTGCATTTCAGATTACAAAGCAGAAAAGAAGAATGTGATAAATAATAACTCTGCTGTGCTTTTTTCTTTATAGTGATTTAATTATTGTATTGCTCCTTAATGCTCAATTAAAGTGTCAAAGCTTCATATTAACATTTAAATTTAAATTCAGTAAAACAAAATTCAGCAAACTAGATAAACTCTGCTCTCTTGGTAAAGATTGTTTTCCATTTTAAAGTATGCAGGCTGTCAGAAAATCAAGGGTTTGGGACTTTAATTTAGTTGTTCTAGCTTATTTAGTTTAAAACTTAAAGTGAAAAAAACACACTTTTGTGTCTCCAAATGTTTGGGGGTTTTTTAATGTGAAATAGAGTTCTAATAAATTGTGATTGTGTTATTCTGACCAATAGTGTTAGCAGAGCAGAATATGCTCCCAAAACTCTCCAGCAATGCTATGTGATACTGATGTTCTTCCTGTCAGAGCTATAACTCATTGCCTCTGAAAAATAGTCAAGAAATTGAGAAGTGATTCCTTAAACCACTGATCTGAAAAACTTGCAGATTTTGTCACCCAAAATTTAGCTTTCTTAGAAATACATACATTTTTCTCCAAAAAAATATTTTTCTTAGCAGGAAAATGCAGTTTTAGGTCAGCATAATTACATTCATTATGTAGTTTTCTCAAGAAATCCTATGAAAAAGATTTGAAGTTTTTCTACATTGTTTATTGATGCACTTGGTATTCTAAATGGACAACTTAGTTGAACTGGATTTGTTTGTATCCCTGTTAAAGAAGTAGAAATATGCCCAAAAATTAAGACCCCCTCCCCCAAACCTGTAAAATATTAGAAGAGGTTTCTTGACAGTCCCCTCATTTAAGCCACCAAATAGCAAATTAACCAACATTCTCTATGTTGTACCCTTGAATCTTTTATACTTTTCTGTACATTATTTTACCAGAGCCTATGCAAATCCTGAAGATATCTGCAACAGAAGGTGCCCAGATCTGTATTGTAGACCAGGGAGCAGGGAGATCAAAAGAATAATAATTGTAAATTCATGGAATAAAAGCAATTATCTCTGGATTTCCATCACTAATGTGATGTTATACTTCCACCTTTTCTTTAGCAACTTTTTCTCAGATTTGTTTTGTATTTTATTTTCCTGACAGAAAACTCAGTCCATTTTCACAGCAGCACTTTTTTCCCTTCCCTTTTGTACCTCCCTGTTGACAGTTTAATCAGGTTACTTATATTAGCTGTGCTAGCATTCCACTCCATTTGACTATTTTCAGGCTTCTGCAAATACCTAAGCTGGATTTTTCAAAAATACTTAGTGTTAAACTAATTTCTCTTCTGAAACCAACATATAATTGCAGTAGTGTGTTCAATGGAGCAGATTTGAGCCAAAGTGCCCAGAGTTTCTGAATAAAATATTCTTGATATAGAGCAAGTTTTAGAAGTCTAATGCCACATTAGAAATTCTCCACTGATACAGCATTTCATTTATATTGCTCTTTCCATGCCAGAAACACAATGTTCATTCTTATTCTATTTCCTTAAAAGCTCTTCCTCTCAAGGTCTTGCTGATGTTTTTCCTTTCCTTCCTCTTATCTTTTCTGGTGCTTCGAAGATCTTTCCAGAAGAGAACACTGTGACTGCAGCACAGCAGTAACCCTCAGAGACAATGACTGTCTTTGGCAAGGCAATTTTCACTCTACCCAACACTTAATTGTCTGTTTCTCTAAATACATAGCCAGGTGAATCTTGCCAAAGGAAGCCAGTTTTACTTGGAATGTCAGTATCTTGAAAGAGGAAGAGCTGGAGATGTGTGTTTTGCAAGTTCTAATGTGGGGTTTATACAAAGAAAGCCTACCACTGATTTCTCTTCCTTACCACCTTTACACATTTCTAGTTGCAAATAAATCTAGAAGCTAGGCTGTAAAAATAGCATTAGAGGAAAATATTCCAGTAAATGAGAGCCAGTCTTACTCTTGAGTTCCAAAAGTGTGCAGTCTAAATTCACAGCTCCCAGGTATCATTCCAACCACCACTTAGCAATGGAAAACTTGCACAAGTATTGGTGTTTTCACACAGATATTTGCTGCAACAAAGAACTCATATGACCTGCACCAGGAAATTTTTACAACTTGCTTACTCATAGAAACCTCTTTAAAAAGATATATATTTTATTTTACACTCCCAACTGTCTTTTTGTTTCTGTAAAAATCCCAGAAATCTGAGGTCATATTTAGTGCCTATCTTAAGCACAGATATTTTAAACTATGGGTAAGTTTACCTAAAGCTAAATTTATGTAAAGGAAGGGTAGCTAAAGTGTTATGAAATTTTAAGGAAAAAAATTCACACCAGAAGGCGGGTGTAAAGCTTTTTTATGTAAAGCTGAAAAAGCAAGATGGGAAAGATTCAAAAAATTGAAAATATGACATAGAATTGAATGCTGTCATATTGCATTAGTATTACATAAGCATTACTGGTATATTTTCATATGAATGATTTAATTGGTTTTATATTTAATATATTCTGATAAAGTAGAATTTTTTAAAATTACTAATTTATAAACAAAATTTCTTTTCAAGTTAGCAAAGCTGTCAACACCTTTTTCTTTTATTTTCTTTCTTTTTCTTTTGCAAAGATGAAAATAAGGATTTTTTTTTTTTTCTAGAATACAGTTAATAAATTTCCTAAACTGGAGTGCTAGGATTTAAATCAGTTTGCTAGTGAGCATTCTGTCAGAATCTAATTGCAGAACAAACTGAGAAAAAATTATACCTGTTCAATTTACAGTTTTATAATGGTTAAGCATTTTTAATACCTGTGGAATATGGGCACTTTTACCATAATAGCAGGATGATGTAGCTATGATTTATCATAGTCTATTTACATTCAGGACTTTCTTTGGTGTATAGATTTGTAGACTTGCAAGCCAAACCATGATTTTTCTAATATCCAGCACTGAAAATTTTTATGAAAACAGAAAATAAGATTGATTTTTACTTTTTTTTTTTTTTTTTTTTTTTTTTTTTTTTTTTTTAATTCTTACATAAACAATGACTTCAGATTGTATCTCATAAGTCAGCTGGTGATACTTGATGCAGGATAGAACCCAGTTCACTCAGGGAATCTACATCTCCTGTTACTAATGAAGTTCACAGCAATTTGGAACCTAATACTTTTGAGCTTGTTTCAGGTCAGCAGTTGATACCGATGAAGCAATTAGGTTACATTCCTTAGGTGGGTTGGTGATCTTTGACCACGATTTTTCTTTCCTATACTGTCATAGAAGGAGCTGAAATCTGTTACTCAAAAGCAATTGCAACATGACAGAAGTGATTTAACACAGCAAACACATCTCTGCCTTATGGCTGCAGTACTGAACTATGCTTCCTCTATTTTACCAAAGGGATTCAACTTCAGGACTGAAAGTTTTCAGATCTCAAGGTGCTCTTGAATTCCCAGATATCTTGGTAGTTCAACCTTCTCATCATGATGCAACTTGAAGTTAAAAAAATTTTGTTTGATGCAATTCTATTCACTGGAATTGCCTTCTGTCTGATGTGACAGTTCCTGTATTTTCCAGATATGAAATCCCCTAGAACTGAAGGAAGATCCCAAAACTAGAGTGACTCTTAGTGAATCCAATTAACACATCTCATTCCAGAAGAGATTTGTTTTTATTCACTCATGAAAATGATAACACATTTCTATCCCTGCTGGCATTATATTACCCCCTCTGAGAGATCCAAGAAAAGAAATTCATTTTTCTATTATTGTAAATATATAATAAAAATATAATTAAAAAAAATATAACAGAACATACATAAAGTTTTATAATAGAATATATATGTGTGTGTATATATATATATATATATATATATATAACTGTGCATACATATATGTGCATACATACATACATATTTACCATACTGGTTTTCAATTCCTCTGATAGTTTATAGTTTCACTTGAGGATTACAAAATATGTATTTTCATTCTGCAACTTCAGCTTCTATTGTCTTTAACTTTTGTCCTGAGTCTAAATGCTGTCATCTGTATCCAAAGGGTGACAGATGAATTGACATTAAGGTAAATAGCAAAAAGGTCTCTATAGGCTCTTTAATTTATGCAAATGGAGATTTTGTGCTTGCTAGGGAAACAAAAAAGCCCACAACTTTGACCATGCACCTAAGGCATTATCAAATCATTATAGACCAGAAAAGGAGATGAACAGAAATATTTCAGTAATGTGGTAGGAATTTTCTGGAATCCTTTGAATGTAGCTCTGAAGGGATTTTTAATACTGAGATCGATTTTGCCACAGAAGCATGTCTGTGATACATATTCACCACCTTTTTGATAAATATCCATACAGATTTATTAGTGGATTTGTTAATGTCTCTGCAACATGGAGCATATCATGCTTCATTGTCAATAATAGATTAAAAGCTCATGAATATCCCATGAAACAGTGGGAGATCTATCAGAAATACCATGATATACAACTGGAGTAAACCCCTTAGGAGAGCTGATCTGTTTTTGTTTTGGTTTTGTTCCATCACCTCACAGGGTAATAGCAAGTAGGAAGAATTGTTCTAATTTGTAACTTCCATTCAAAGGAAATTACAGGGATGCACAGCATGCTGGCTTTTGTGTTCATTTTGGGGTTTTTCCCTAGCTCCTAAAATGCTCCATTCTTGCCTGCTTCAGAAATCCCTTATTAAGAATCTGGTGATACTGAGCTTGTTCTCTTAAGGGAGATTTGGACATAATTAAACTCACTTAGCAGGGGAAAGAACTGGCTGCTAACAGTGAGACGAAATCTTCATTTCCTAGATAATCATCTAAAAGGGAGTTGTTCAGAGCTACGAGGGTTATTACAAAGTGCATAGGCTAGAATTCTCCAGATGTTAGAAAAGGTACGGCAGCACGTGCAGTGTCTGGCGTGCTCAGGCGAGACCTCTGAGCCTTGAGGAGCTCCCAGGGCAGCATCCTGCTCTTGTGGACAGTCCTCGACTGCAGCCCTGCTGCTCTGAGGAGGAACAGCTCAACCAAGCCCCAGCAGCACTCCTTTCAAACCCAGCCAGGTCAGATCTGGGGTCAAATGTGGCCAGGTCAGTGCTGCCTCAGCCAGCAGCCAGCAGCCTCAGCCAGCAGCCACTCTGCAGACACGCTGGGCCGGGCTGGGCCAGGCTGGGCTGGGCCAGGCTGAGCTTGGTTGGGCTGGGCTGGGTCGGGCCTGCCCAGGGGGGTCAGCACCACAGGGTCACAGCCCTGCCATGGCTGGGTCGGGCCCGGCCTGCCCAGGGGGGTCAGCACCACAGAGTCACAGCCCTGCCATGGCTGGGTCGGGCCCGGCCTGCCCAGGGGGGTCAGCACCACAGGGCCACAGCCCTGCCATGGCTGGGTCGGGCCTGGCCTGCACAGGGGGGTCAGCACCACAGGGCCACAGCCCTGCCATGGCTGGGTCGGGCCTGGCCTGCACAGGGGGTCAGCACCACAGGGCCACAGCCCTGCCATGGCTGGGTCGGGCCCGGCCTGCCCAGAGGGGTCAGCACCACAGAGTCACAGCCCTGCCATGGCTGGGTCGGGCCTGGACTGCACAGAGGGGTCAGCACCACAGAGTCACAGCCCTGCCATGGCTGGGTCGGGCCTGGCCTGCACAGAGGGGTCAGCACCACAGAGTCACAGCCCTGCCATGGCTGGGTCGGGCCTGGCCTGCACAGAGGGGTCAGCACCACAGAGTCACAGCCCTGCCATGGCTGGGTCGGGCCTGCCCAGGGGGGTCAGCACCACAGGGCCACAGCCCTGCCATGGCTGGGTCGGACCTGGCCTGTCCAGAGGGGTCAGCACCACAGTGCCACAGCCCTGCCATGGCTGGGTTGGGCCTGGCCTGCCCAGGGGGGTCAGCACCACAGGGCCACAGCCCTGCCATGGCTGGGTCGGGCCTGGCCTGCCCAGGGGGGTCAGCACCACAGAGTCACAGCCCTGCCATGGCAGGACCCTGTAGCCTGCAAACCCTACTTTCTCTGTTTTCACATTCCCTACTGTTGGTTTCTGGAATTTCTTTATTCTCTTATATTTACATATATATGTACAAAAACAATGGTACGGGACTGCTGGAGCAGCTGACTCGAAGCTTTATTCCGTTACAGTCAGTCTTAACTTACAGAGCCAAGCACGGGACATGGCAGCAGCTTCAGCTGCTAATAACAGCAGACGAAGTTCTGTCTGTTACAAAGTCTTTTAACAACTTTCTTGCCAATAGCATAATATTAAAGGCTGACAAGCATTTGCTTAGGCCGATTAATAAAGCTGCATGTACATCTTGCTTTGAACAATGCTTGCTTGTAATGGCTTAAAACAATGGATAAGGCTTCATTATAAAGCTTTCATATTTCTACTGTCTTGCTTAACATATTTTCCTGGGGTCTGTCTCTACACAGCTCATAGCCCTATTGTTTCTTGTCCTTGCATCTTCAGCATTCTTGCATTTCTCCATCCTGAGATTTGCTTTCACACAGCTTTCTGAGAATTTTATACCTTTTCTATTTCCCATACGTACTGCTTGGCTGCTGTGCCCAAAGAAAGCAGAATAGATTTTGGAACACACTGTCCTCTCTCAGCACATCATTCAGCTGGGAAAGAATCTGTTTCAAATCAGCATATTACACACACACACAAAATTTTATTTCAGGTAACGGTATGTTCAGCATCTCCATATTAATGTGGCTGGCAATTTAAAATATCATCAGAAAGGCTTATTCTTATTGTTCTTTCAATGAGAAAAATAGGAATTTGAGAGAAATTCAGTCGTGGTAAACAAATAAAATGTGGTACTGTTATAATGAATTCTGATCCAACAAGGATTAGTACAGATAAGCAGTGGTGATTGGGGACATCTATTTACTACCACTTTCCTCATTAGCCTGTAGATTTCTGCTTTCAGTTGACTGAGCCAACTGAAAGACAAACAGCTACTTCCTTTGGCTTTTAAAATTACAGATGATTTGATCGAAGGAACAAAAATAATTACTTTCACAAAACAAATGTTGTCTGTAGACTAAGCTATTCCACAGGTTTATGACAGTCTGTTTACTTTGATTTATAATCAAGATGTTCTTATTACCTTCATGCTTGCTTTCTGTCTCTAATGCTCCAGCTTGGACTAAGACCAAGAGTGAAAGGGAATGATACAATGAAAGGCTAAAGCCTGAAGAAGATTGAACTATTTGGTTTCCATGGATGGGGAAAAAAGGGAGTAAGGCAAATGCACTGATTTTTTTTTTTTTTTTTTTTTTTCCTTAATGTGTTTGTTAGGTCAGTCCTAAACTAAGAGCAATTACAGAGTAAGCCTAAGGTCACTGAAAAAAATATTGCATATTCAGAAAGACAAATTGTTATTGCAAGCAGAACCTAAAAGGCATAAATGAAAAGTCATAGTGAGATTCTTTGGTACTGTAAAGCAGAGTAATGTAAGAATGCCATGCCATTTGGCTGTATTTGCTGCATTACTGTAGGAAAATATAGCAAATGGCAGAATATTCAATAACTGTCAGGAAGGCTGGAGATCAGATATGAAAGTGTACTACATGATGACTAAAGAAAGTTATATTTAATTGGCTTAGAGAATAAGCTGCTATTAATTTACTCCTCCTCAGACCTACTCCTCCTCATGAAATGCTGGTTAGCTGATGGCTAATATTGCCCTTTGTATGGTACAAGGCTAATAACATAGGGGTGCACTGCAATTAATGTAACGTGTGTGCTTACTGTGTCAATAAAATGTCACTGAGCTGGGGTTTTCTGAACACCACAGAGGTGATCAGCAAGAATCAAATATTTTCAGTCCTTTGAAATAGAGCTTTGTGTTTTAAATATGTAAGACAACATACAAGCATAAATCCCACTCTGTTTTCTATACATTATCTTACAGGAAAATGCATTCAGGGATATGGAAAAAGATAGAAACAGAATGTTTTCCCTAACATTGTAAAGCTATATTCCCTTTCATGAACCTAAGTTTTAGCAAGGATTTTGTATCCAGCCACTAAGTATGAGAGACTTGTGATTATGCTGACATAAGTTGTATGCATATAGAAAAGATGTAAGAAAATAAATTCCTTCCTGTAAATTATAATGATTTGGTTCTTTAGTAGTTTTAGGAAAGAAGGGCATTCTGGTATTATTATAGAAATTCTGTAATTCTGTACCAAAATCACATACTGCACTCCAGTGTTTATCTCCTAAAGGGTGGACTTCCATTTCTCATGGGCAGCATAGGCTGACACTCTTGGACTCTTGCCTTGAGCTGATTAAGCCAAGAAAGCCAATCAGAGACCTGGGTTGGTGATTGACAGCCCAGGAAACCAATTGGAAGGTTGTTTTGCTTTCACAAATCACAGGGAAAAAAGGATTGGCGGGTCTTTTGCCTTGCGGTCGGGGAGGTGAGCAGGAGCCTGCAGGGCTCCGGGCCCCCAGCCTGGGGGTCTGGCCCGGCCCCAGCGTGGCCCAAGCCCCAGAAGGGGGAGGGCCCGGCCCCGGGAAGGCCCTGGGGTGGACCCGGCCCAGCCCCGGCTCCGGCCCCGGCGGGCCCTGGTCCCGGGTGGCCCCGGGGGGGACCCGGCTCGGCCTGGTCTGGTCCGGCCCCAGCCCCTGGCGGGGACAGCCCCACGTGGCCTGGCTCGGCGGGGGCCGCGGCTCAGCTCCCCGGGTTCCTGCTTGGCCTGGTTTTTCCTTCTCCATGCAGCATGGTGGAGCGGGGGATGGGAGAGCTACCGAGGCTCTCCTTTCCCCCTGTTCTGAGAATAAAGGCTCCAGCCAAGCATGCGGCCTGGTGGCCACGTGTTTTTCTCAGCATGGCTTCAGCCTGGCTCCTTACCTTTTGGATACGAGTTTAACTTTTAGTGCCTGGATGAGACTCTAGATCTCCTGAGCTTCCCGGAACGAAAAGAATAAATCAAGAAGAATTACAGAAGTCAGCAGAATGAAGGCAAAGTTCGTCATGGAAGGAGAGATTGAAAAGTCGCCACTGATAAGTAGCTTAAAACCTTTTTTTTGTGGGCTGTAGGGGATTGTGACTTTACTTAAATTCCTTTAAACTGTGGAATATACTTGGGGAGGTTAAGTGGTTGAGATGAAGACCTTTTTGCCTAGGGAAATGAAGCTCTCTGGTTTTGGGACTGGAATATTGAATAGAGACATTTGGTGAAGAATGAGATAAAGAGACTTTTGTGTTCTCAGCAGCCTGCCTTTAAGATGACACCCCATGTGTTTCAGGAACCCATAATACAGCTCTGGAAGGACTGTGAGAATGGGAGGAAGAAAAAAATCATAATTTGTAGGTTTCCAGGCGGATGCAAGTTATGAGAGTGAGACACCCTCTAAGCCTAAACTAAAAAAAGGGACTTTTCTCTCTAGAGTGTACTGAAATGATTGTTTAAGTAGATAACTGACTGAAGTGGTCTCTGTATGTTGCTGGTTTGAGGAAAGGGGGAGGAGGGAATAATCTGGAAATCTCATTCTGAATTGTTTTGTGTTATTAATAAATTTCTTCTTATACCCTTTTAGGTTTTAAGCCTGCTTTGTCTTTACTCCTAAATTCGATCCCCAAGAGAAATTAAATCTATTAAAATTGGCAAACCCCAGTCACACCGTGACATACATCTCCTTTTCAATTCTGATTTCATGAAAGACACAAATTCAGCAAGATAAACTAAAGGGAATTTAGAGCAATCATGTTCCTAAAGCCAATATTGTTCCATCAGAAAGAAGGATGAATAGAAAAACTGAAATTGCAGCAAGCTTAGTGACACAAGTGCATTAACCACCATGGCTAAAATGTACCCTTGCGCTTTAAAGTGTTCACTCTGCCATGTGCAGAAGCACTGTGAGATCAGAGAACAAAAAAGTCAAGGTCTAAACTGAAACTTTTTCGAGAATTATGACCTGAGTGTCTGATGGTTCTCTCCTTGAACACCTTCTGTATCCAGGCTGGTGAGAAACAGCAGTGTAGTAGCACTGGGGTCCAACTTATGCCACTTAGCTGAAAAGTTGTCTATGGAACTTTTCTGTAGTTTATTGAAAGCAAAACAATCTCTACATGTAAAAACAAATACATTTTGCATTGTTTTGATAATAAGAAATTAGGTTGGTTTGTCAGAAACAAGAAAACTACTCTCATTGTAGCCAGATCAATATCCTAATAAACAACTCAATATCTCAGAAGGCAAATAAGGATTTTGTTTGGAATCAGCTGTTTTCTGAAAGATTACACCTGTGTAGAGGAAATGATAGTTGTCCATAGAATCAAAAGTCAAAAGAAGTAAGCCTGTTTTCAATTGAAAGGACATCAAACAAAAAAATTCAAATGTAAAGTAGATAATTTATAAATCTCAGATCTTTGTTCTTGTTGTCTATTAATTTAATTTCCTAATTCATGTAGACATTGAAGAAACGCTTTTCAGTCTCATTTGATTAAGAGAGGAAACCTAAGCCATTTCTAAGTTGTCTGTTTTGGTGGGGCCTTTTTGTTGGGTTTGCTTTTTGGTTGCTTGTTGTATTTTTTGTTTGAGGAACATTGCAGCATTCTTGAAGGTGTTGTAATAAAAGAAGATGGTCATGTAAATCCCCTACATATCAAGCTTGCTGTTCAGTGAATAAGATTGTCACCTTTCCCTGCCGTTCAGCCATTTGTTAAATGCATGCATGACATATCCTTAAAATCTGTAAAGATACTCATTAATGCACTTTGTTCTAATGTATGTGCTCTGGGGGTAGACAGGAAAGAGTAAACCTTAGATTTATTCATAATGTTTCAGGTATAAAGTGAAAATTTAACTTCGAATGGAAGATAAAATATTTGCATTTTCAAATTTATGTCTAGTTTGACACCCTCTGGGCCATGACAAGTACCAGATGCTGTCAATACAAATTACAACACTTACATAATGCTATGACATACTTGAGTGAATTAAAGCATTCATCTCTGCTCCCTGCCTCTTACAAGGGCACTTACACTTTTCACACCTGCCCTGTCCCTTCTCATATTATCTATCACCCCCTTTTATTTAGAAAAAATAAATGTATATATTACCTGTGAAAATCCATTTTCTGGAATGGAATAGGCAAGAAGCTTTGCTTTCTTCTGGAAGTTCTGTGCATGAAAACCCTTTATGAATCTTATGGATTTTGATCCTAAAGGCAACCATGCAGTGGGAGTGGTACATTTCAGTCTTGCCTTTAGAATCCTTTTATTTTACTGAGAACTTTTCACTTTCTTTGCTTTTTCAACCATTTAACCCTCTGACCATACCTATTTGCCAGAAATAATATGATCGCGTTTTGCTGGGCTTGGAATGATATACAAGAAAATAGGTACATTTCCTTAGTATTTCATTTGAAACAAAATTCAAAAGAGACTAACAGAGCAAGATGAAAAAATCTAAAGATAAGCTTTAAGTGCTGTAACCTTTGCACAGTACATTTATATTCAATTACAGATCATGAGACGAGTACCATTTAGCTATCAGCAATAATCAGGATGATGGCTACAATGGGAGGTTTTGGGCTCCCTACTGGGAGTAGTACTGAGCTCAAGTTGAATTAAATACAAGATAGGGATAAAAAATGGAGTAACTTTTATGACAGGGTCTGGAATTTACATGTATTCACCAGCTACTGCTTATCTTAAATAGTTAATGTCAGTCTCTCCAAATGGCTTACCTTAATCAATGCAAGACTGTCTCAAGACACTTGTTCCAAATTTTTGAAGTCATTGGCCAATAAAAGAAAAACTCATTTAAGACAGATGGTTAAATGTGCCTGAGGAATGAAAGTAGAATTGAATAGCATTATTATGAAATTCATTAGTCTAAATGGCTTTGTTGATTTGAGGTTTTTGTTTCTTTGCTTGATTTGTTTTGTTTTAATTCAAAGAAAATCTATCAGAAAAGTATATATTTATCTTAGGAACCCCACCAGTACTCTGTGATAGACTTATATAATTCCATTAGGAAATTTAAATGCTAACATCAGAAGCATTTTTAAAATTATTTTTTTAATTAATCACTTTTCCATAAAGTGTATGAACATAAGATATAAACTGATAATTAACTCACATGGATGCAAGAAACACCCAAGCCCTGTCAGCCAGGTGTTCAGCTGAAGTTTTTGGAAGCAGCTGCTAGAACTTATCTGCAGCATCAGGTCCATGATAATAATGCAAATGGTGTAAGGGAAGCAGTTAGAAACTAGGATATCAGGCTCCTCAAAAAAAAAAAAAAAAAAAAAAAAAAGGAATAAAAATATAGAACACAGCTGCTGCTGAAGGGCAATGTTGTTCCAATATTCCCACTCTTTTGCATAAAGAACAGATGAAATTTATAACAAATCATTCCAGGAGTGTTGAGCTCAGGTGGTTAAAGAATTCTGGTCTTAAAAAATGCTCTCATCTGTGGGCAAATGAAAAAACACTTTGCCTCAGTGAATACTGTTCAAAGGGCAACATACAGGATTTTTTTATTTCTTCGTTTATCAAGTTTTGAATTTTCATGTCTGTCAAATTATCTCTGGACCACTGGAGGATACAGAAACTTGCTGCAGAATGTTCTTGCTTATCTAAGTCTATGTATGTAGAATCACCAGTCACTCCAAATGTCCTTGTTGGAAACAACTGGAATAATGCTTTTTTATTTTCTTTTTTCTCTTCAGTCAGAGTCGGGATAAAAAGAACTAGAGATGGAATTTCATGTTTGGAGTCAGACAGTAGCCCTCAGACTTTTTTTTCCTCTCATTAACGTCTGTTGTCTTTTTCAATACTCTTAAGTAGTTCACAAGCCTCTTTGGCTCTGTTTCTGTATTTCCATTCCAGATATGGAATTCTTCCATTCTTACTCTTCTCCCATATTGTTTCAGGATCTTCTTAACAATTTTGAAAAAAAGTAAAGAATGTCAAAGTTCTCATCTGATATGAAGTCTGAGCAGGCTATGGAGTTGTTTTTTTTTTTTAATCCAAGCAGATACTTTTCAACCACAAGAGCTTGGTTTTATATTTATTCGCATTTTATATCACCAGAAGTATACATTGGAGCAGCATTATGGTTGAATAATAACTCACTGTAGCAACCTTGTCTCTACTAAATTCTTCCAGTACATATTTTCTTCTTTCCTTATACTACAAGACCTATTATTGTAAAACACAAGTAATTACAGTCCAAATTCTCATGTCAAGTTCTTCCAAACAAAATAAATATTCATTAGTAATGGGTCCTTAACTGCAAAAAAACCATAGTATACATAGTAAAATGAATATGGGCATATAATTTAGGGAATGACACTTAAAATTATCATGGCCAATTTTCATACAAGAATTGTAGACACTTAAAGTCATCCTAAAATATAGCCTGGCAAAGACAGCACACAGCCATTAAATGGCACTCTGCAGGGCTGCATAGGGTACTGGGAGACTAGTCATCCCAAACCAGCATTCGGTGCCAGTGACTCCCTCCCATCTCTCTCATGAAGGACCAAGCTTTAGAAGGGCTGAGCACCAGGGGGTGTTGTCTTTCAGAGGGATAAATTACCACAGAATATTACCAGGAGAAACTTGTCTTTTTGAAAGGCATCATTTCTTAGATTCTGTATTTCTGTTTTCATACTGAAACCCTGTAATCTGGAAAAGACAAAAGTCAGCCTGGCAAACTCTCTATGAAAGGTTTTTGACTGCTGTACTAAGCTGGACACACAGAGAAAATCTTAGACAAAAAAAGAATCTTAACTACTGGACTTTTTTTTTTTTTTCTGCCAAGCTGCAACTTTTATCAGCAAGAACTATAATCATTTTAGGTCTGTCTCTCATGCAGATTGTTTTCTGCATTATTATCTCCAAATATGCCTTAACTGAGACACATAATAGTGCAACTAAGTGAATTATATACACCTTACTGTTCACAATATTAAATTTCTAATGTAATTTCAACATATTAGGCCCCTGGATAAGCATTTCATGTATTTCCATCTTCTGTTTTTATACACCTACATATGTATTTTAATAGCAGAAAATAAATTTGGTTGTTACATTCTAAGTAGTAGGAAAGGGATATATTGGACTAATGAAAATATTTCCTCTGTGACAGTGGTTCTTTTGTATAAACATTTGTGGCCACAGGGCATATTTCTCTACCAGCATCAACATTCTTTTCCCTTGTTAATAATTTTATCATTCCCTCATAGTTCTACTCACCTTTTTCTGTATAATCCTCTTCACCGATATAGTCTGTTATATTACATATTACAGAAATTCCTCTTATTTAATGTATTAAAAGTTCAGCACATCCAGTCTTTTCTTGAACACCTCCAGTGATGATGACACTACCACCTGTCTGGACAGCCAATTCCAATGCTTAATGACACTTTCCATTAAGGAATTCCTCCTGATGTCCAATCTGAACTTCTCCTGATTGCCTGGGAGAAGAGGCCAACCCCCACCTTGTTATAATCTCCTTTCAAATAGTTTTAGAGGGTGCTAAGGATGCTGAAGCCTTCTTCTTTCCAGGATAAACATCCCCAACTCCCTCAGACATCCCTCATATGATTTACTGTCTAGACCCTGCAGAAGGTGGGCTCTTAAAAATTTGATATTAATTTATGAGTCTACATATGCCTAGGAAATGCAGCTCCTTAGCTCTTCGTGTTACTACTTTTTCATATGCACTTCATTGTTTCTACTTCCAAATTTCTAAAACTAAGACTGAATGGCTAGCCAGCTGCTATGTTTTCCCTTTGCCAATGGAAAATAAAACATATCTGAATATAGAAGATAAGAGAATTCAAAAAGCAATGAGATTACCTACAGAAGTGCTTCAAACAGTCAAAATGCCAATGAAGGTCATAGTTTGAGCAGAATAAATAAAAGGACCAAAATACGTTTCAATAGATACAAGCTGAAATCATCATTTGCATTGTACAATAAATTTTGCCACATAGGGCTGTTTCTTTAAATACACACCCTGGAATTCAATGACCACTCAATTCAGTAATAACTTAAATCCAGAATTAATATTTCTAAAAGCCTATCCTACATATCTGTGTGTGTCTTAATAATAGCATACATAGTTGTGTTATGGAAACAATGTTGTGAACTCCATTGGATATCAGTTAAAAATAATGTCAATTGAAATGGATATTTGCTTTGAAATATGGATGTGTTATCATGTGGTTTTCTGTGATAGTTCCATCTGTATCTAATATAGCTGCTATTTTAGTATCAGCATTTTCTCTACATTGTTGTGGAGGTGCAACAAGATGATGTTATAGTATATTCAAACACATGCACATACCTGACGTTCTTAGGAAACATTTAATATTAAAAAGCATTTGAGGTGCTAAAAAAGAGCTAAATTTAGATCTTTTCTTTCACTGTGGAAATTTTCATTCATCTTTACTAAGGCTTTTTTTACTTTTATTTTCTTCCAGGTTAAAATTTCTCGGTGTTAATCTCCTTATGTACCTTAATATGCATACCTAATAGCAACTTTATTTAAATTGATGCATTTTGTGGAGATTAATGTCTCCAATAGCCCAATAACTTCTAAGTGCAAGCTGCTGTTTCTGCAAATAAAGGCTTAAGTCCTATTCAGCACTACAATAAATAACTCATAAAAAGTAGTAGCTTGAAGAGAAAAACCACTGATTACACATATTTCCCACTCTTTTGTGGATGACTGCTTATTCTGTTTCAGGGCAAGACATTATTATTCTGACCAAACATTTGTAGGTCTTGGCTTTATGCTGACAAGCTTTCCCAAGCTTCATTAAAGTGTAACCAAAAGCTTATTAAAACACATGGATGACAAGAATTAACTTCTGTGTGGTTTCAGGCAAGGTTTGAACTGAGTTTCAGTTGTAAAGCCATCAAGGCAGCTGAACTGGGAGTTACCTATAATGCACATCAGAAATGTAAATGTGCTTCACAGAGTTCTCTGAAATAGCCATATTATTTGTCACATTTAATGCATTTTAAGGTCATAGGAAAATATAGCAGCAATAAAAAGTCATAAAGTGGTGAGATACAGTGCACTCTATATTGCACAGTATATTGTTCAGAACGACTCCAAGAGGCTAGCAATAAGTCATAAGGAGGAATAAGCTAAATGACCCAGAAAAATTAAGTTAGTGGTGCCCATCAACTTGAGTACTTCATTCTCAGAAACAAATGTTAAATCTTCCCAGAAGTCGCTCTAAACCAAACTTTTCAGAAAGAATAAATTCTAAGTTAATTTATCAATTTTTTTCTCCCTATACTCTGAGGTATAATCTTTATTCTGTGCTATTATATGAGTGTTATGCCATACTCTGAGCTGACAAACTTGGGGTTTTTTTCATGTGTTCCCTATTCAGATTGATGTCCTTTGGCATTTAATATTCAGAAAATGAATCTTGAAAGTACAGATGTCACAATGCAGTGGTGTGCATTCATATTAGTTTAGTAGCCTTTAAATTGCACCACTTATGAAAGAATAAAAGAGGCTGACCTGTATGATAAGTTTTAAAATAAACTTTTCAATTAAAAATAATAAATTAAAGAACCAGAGCCTAAAAATTAAAATTCCAATCCATGTTATATTTTGCAAGAGATTCAGAAGGAAAAAAAAATCCCTATATTTTGGCAATTATCCATTATATATTTAGGTAATTTCTTTAACAACCAGCAGATATACTGTTCCTCACCACATTGTAGTGACTAAGACAGGGTCAGGTTGCAGCCAGGCTGCAGAATCCCTGGGAGACAGCAGTGGTGGGGGAGCAATGCAGCTGCACAGGGCCTCACCTTCCAGGACCTGTCCCACTGTCATACTATAAAGAACAAGACTCTCCCAGCATAAGAATTCCAACATGGAATATATATGCCTATAATAAGAATTCAGTGTAGCAGACTTGTTGTTAATATTTTAGAGTAATAAGAGTGAATTTATTAATCCATTAAATTGTGCTTGATGTTATTTGCAGTTTATGGCAGGATTCTTTGTTGTTATTACCATGAGTACTCCTTTTATTAGCTGTAGTTAGAGGAATTATTTTTAAAATTAATATTAAGAAAACTACAAGCATAATGGAATTTTAATTATTTATAACTAATAGCTGGTGTAGTTAATATTTTATACAGTTAGTAGTTATTAGTTAATTGTTAATAGTTTGGAGTTGGCAACATGGACAGTGGCACCCTCAGCAAGGCTGCTGACAGACAAAGCTGTGTGGTGTGCTTGACACAGTGGAGGGAGGGGATGCCATCCATGGGGACCCTGGCAGGCTTGAGAGGTGGCTGGTGCAAACCTAATGGAATTTGCTGAAAACTTTATTGAGATTAAATATACTTCTGCAATTAACCTAATTATACTTTATTTCATTTTATTTTCAGGTACATTTCAGAACTGGGTTTCCAGCTCAAAACAAGGAGCAATGGGTGTCCTGTGATATTGTGCAGCTCATCACTGATGACTAAATGGCAAGTTACTGAAAATAGCCATCATTTTACTCCCTTTATAGCAATCCTTTGCTTGGAATGTCATCTAACATTCTTAGCAATAACATCCTGTATATGTTTTGATGTAAGATAGCAGAGCTCAATTGTGCCGAATGACCTTTTGAAAATAATGATTTGCTGCTTATTCATGGTGCATGTTCCTCTTAAAATTACTGGTAATATTTGTATTGCTATCTCTGAGACTGCAGTATTGCACTGATAAATGTTCAAAGTTGTATTGAGAAAATTTTTTCCTGAACTCTGGGGCACCCCAAAGTGACAGTAGATTATGTAGGTAGAGTTAGAAATAAAAAGAGAATGTCAGAATATCACCTTCCTCTTTTCACTTACCTTCCACAACCAGACTTTACATTCCTCTTTTTCCCAAATCAGCTACCCTTGCATTCAGTTGGTGGATATTTTTGAGAAGAAATAAAAATTTCAAGCTCTTTAAAGAAAGCCAAGGAATAGAGTTATGATATCCATTCTCTCAGAGAACAGCATGTTTTGGGAAAAATTAAAGCAAAGCAAACATTTCTAAAGGCCACTCCCAGTTCATGCAAGTCTGTATTCAAGAAAAAATTGATCATTGTAACTGAAAATATAACTCCTGATATTCATCTTGCATGGCAGCATTTGTCAAAGATGCAATAATTTTAAACAAAATATTTGGTTGTCATTTTTATTCCTATTTATGACATTTTTCTGCTCTTCAGTAGGAAGAGTTAGGTGATTCATTATACAGATGGTGGGGTGAAGTAGTGCGTTAGATCTGTTTGGGATAGGAATGATTCTATTCATTTCCATTGGCATAAAACACTTATCCCAAATACAGTAGTCAATATCAAAGAATTATTTGATAGATTATCTCTATATTTAGCATAGAGACAGTTCTGTACTAAGGCAAAAGCCACACCCACACAAACAAAGTAAAATAAAGACTATTACTATTAACTGTACTAGATGGAAAATCTGATGGTTTTCTGCCTGCAATCAATAAAGTGAAATACCCATCATAATAATACAGGCTGCTTTGCAGCAAGTCTTCTAGGGTGTTTGAATGGACTTATTGCAGTTTTTTACTTTGATGTAACATAGAATATACAGTAAATGTCATGGGTTTGAAGAAAAATTTTTGTGGAAATACTGTTCCTTGGATACTTGTAAAATGGGCCAGTAAATGAATCAGAAAATAATCCAGAATTACTGATAAGTATGAACAGTGAAATAACATATCTTTAATTGCAATTGCATTTCAGTGTGATTTATGCCAGTGTCATTTTATAGATGTGGTCTGTGTAGTGCAGATCCTTCCCTAAGGTACAGAATCAATGTGATGTACTAATGGAAATCAAAATGTTCAGGATGGTTCTGGGTTTTACTTGAGACCATAGATAAAAAAACATGGATAGACTGGCATGGTAAATTTTGGTTCTTTGCTGTTGCACCTTCCCTCTCTCTTTCCCCTTTTGGCTGCTGCTTGAGATTATCATGTCTCCTATTATCTGGCAATAGAAATGTCTAAGAAAAATAATGTAAGTAAACCCAGAGTTCCATAGGTATTCTGTTCTGGCTTTACAGCTAACATGAGAGTGGTTTTGGATAAAATGGAAATGTGTTCAGAAAATGAGTCTTGAGGCATAAGACATCTGATATAGTAGGAAGGAGATATAAAATTATGCATTTTGTCTTATCCTTTGGCCAAAGGGAAGTCAGTCACACCATTTAAAAATTGAATCTTAAAGAAAATATTTTTTAAATTTTTAAACCAATTTTTGTGTTTGATGTAATTTATTCCTGATAATATTTAATTGCTAGAGTGAAAATTAAACTATTTTTAGACTAATTTACATAAATTTGCAGGCTTTTTAACAACATGCTCTGAATGTACATCTCTGTGACATACTCATGAACCACATCCAACTATCTTAATGACCACTTGTTTTACTGTCAACATATCTGTGCCCCTAAAGACAAGCTGATGTTGTAGATGCTGCTTCCAGGAATCCAAACCCCATTTTTAACAAGTGCAGTGAATGACTTCATGTCTTCGAGTTGAAATTTGTGAAACAAACACGCATCCCTAAAATACTGCTTTAGTTTATGGCAAATTGGCCTACTACTGTGCAATGGTAAATTCAAGTCTTCATCTCCTGAATTCCCAATGGGCCAGGTGAGTTAGATAATGGATACAAAATAGTTTTTAAGGACTCTATTTGATTTCATCCTGCCCTTTCATATGCCATTCTTCCTATTTGTTCAAAATAAATGAATAGACTTTCAAGCAGAAAGGAAAAATCTATATCTGAATCCATTTCAGAATAAACTGTACTTCCTTCTAGGAAAACAAACTTTTTAGTTTATTTCTAGAAACTTATATTGTTACACAACTACTCTTAGGAAGCCTAACTACAATAACAGTTTCTTGTTATGGCTAAATTTGTGAATTGATTGATTCTCTCTTTCTTTGAGTAGTTTTACTTCTTATACCTGAAAAAAAACCACTGAAAAAGATAAAGTTTCAAACAATTCAGAGGATATAAAATGTTTCATAGTGAAAAACATAATTATAATTATTTTGAACATATTTTTCCCAATATTATGATGAAAATAATTTCTTGATGCCTAAAATCTAGCTACTAAAATAGCACTCAAGAAATCAGTGCTATATAGAAAGAGTATATATGTGTCATATAATCTTCTTTAACCTGAAGAGATTAAAATATTTGTAACCTTAAATATATAATCTAAGAATGATTTAACAGCTATTAAAATATTTTCTAGAGTTGAGACATTACACTTTATTTCAAATCACACTTTTATCAACAATTTCAAATACCAAGAATGAATAAAATGTAGAAAGATTTTTTTTTATTAATAACAGTAATTTTCCATTTAATTAAAGTATGAACTGTTAAAAAACAAACTCAAAGGCTAAACTTCTATTTTAAGTTACACTCAGAAAAAAGCCACCAAAATTTATGTACCATGAAATAATTGAGACTCCGATTTTTTTTATCTGTTTATCCTTAGTTTATGAGTCTTCATTAATTCACGAGTCTTCATTAATATCCACATGTTCTTCTCAGGGAAAATGTTCTACATGTAGCACTACGGAGTGTTGATATAATGATTAACTGAATACAAGAGGTAACAAAGTTCCAGGAAGAAGACAAGTGCACAGGGGTACAGGAAATACCAGCTTCACTGTTCACTCAGACTGGTGTGCTGTGTAACCCTGGCATTCATTTTGCTATTTCATGCCTCTTTGCTTAGTTTGATCATACTTTTCTTTATTGTGGTTTCTAGGTTTGTATTTAAAAAAAAAAAAAAAAAAAACCAAAAAAAAAAAAAAAAAACAAAACCAACCAGAACACAGGAACAGGAACACTGACTTTGTCTGCTTTAGTTTTAATGTACCTCTGGACCTACAGTCTTTTATTTAGTGATTGTCATTTGATTCAGTGTGTGTAAACACGGTTCTTCAAAGTTCACTAGAGAAATTAATTGCCAAGGTTTTAACTTTTTTATTGGAGAGATAATTACATGAAGGCATAATTTAAATAAGTCAAAATATTAATAAAATTTATTTCTACAGGATTTGTCATATTTATTTTGTTCTTAGCTAGAATATGTCATTGAGGTGGTTTATACTGAAATTTTGGAATACTGTTAAAACTGAGGGTGCTAGATAGTGTGCAAACAGCAAGAAAAGTATCTGACATCAAAAATTATGCACACTGATGATTGATGATTTTTTTTTTAATTTTTAATTTTGTCTACAGTGGATTGTACATTTGTCTGCTTAGGGCCTGATTAGATTCTTCTAATATATTTTTCAAGACCACTTTCTGTCTTCATTTTTACACACTCATAAATCAAAACTTGATTTCATGTGCAATATAAGTTGAATACCACATATTTCAATAATTACCTTATGCCAATAAAAATTTATACCTTGGGCTTTTGTCTTAAAATTCAGATTTTCAGATAAAATAAGTACAGTTTAACAGAAGTTCTTATTCTCTTCGGTTGATTAATGAAGCATGCCAACATAGCACATATTCACTCAGGTACTGCCAATAATTTATTCATGACTTTACAGATTAGGGTATTGTGCAATTTACTGTGTTTATTAGTAACTTAATTATTATTGTTTTTATTTAGTGAGGTGCATAAATGTAGCCCTTCTAAGCATCCTTCACCAACACTAAATCAAAATTTTTTTTTGTGGACCCCCTACCCCTTGAGCTGCTCAAGATCAGTCTGGATGGGGCTCTGAGCCACCTTGTCTAGTGAAAGAAATCTCTGTCCATGACAGAGGGGTTGGATGATCTTTAAGGTCCCTTCCACACAGGTCAGTGTATGGTTTTCTGATTTCATATGCTCTTCTGCAGTTAAAATTATATTAGGAATAAAAAGTTCACACTAAGCTCTGTAGAAGACAGTGGCTCAACTTTCATGTAAAAGTTAAATGTTTCCTCCAGCCTTCTCTCCATGTTGCACTCAATGATTTGCTGAACGGTGCCAGCAGAGGTTGTCAGTGCCCTGAAAGTAGGAGGGAAAAATCAGATGGCAGGGCAGGAAGGAAAAGAGGAATTGTAAATGCTTTTCTTCAAAGGCAGTTGACAGAGAACTTTGATCTAGTTTATACATAAATGGAGCTTTGAAGAGCTTAGATATTCCCTACCTAATTGGGTGCCAAAGTTCATTATCATTCTCACAGTCCCTGGCTATTCAAAAATTTGATATTTTTTTCCTAACGTTGATTTTTATCTAAAAAGTACTGCAACGACTTTCCCAGAGGCAAGTTCCACTCCTTCTGGAGTATAAAGCATTATTTTTGGTTTCTAAAAGCTGTAGAATACAGTATCTTTTTCTCTTTGTCATTGTAAGCTTTGGGTTTGTTGGGTTTTTTTTATTTTTGCAGTTTTTTTCTCTAGTGAGATATCATTTGAATTATGTTTGAAGTCTGAATTGCTAGGGGAGCTACTGCAGTATGAGTGTTTTTGCAATGTGTTTTCCAGCTGAGAAAGTGAAGTGGGGTGGCAAATTTTAGTTCACAGAGTCTACTGTGCAACTTGGACTTCAGTTCTGCAATAATTGCATTAAATTGAAATTAAAAAAGAATTGCTTGTAGTTTTAGGTGTCTCTCATCTGGGACCTGCAGGGAAATACCATCTCTTCTGTGCTCCCTTCCACAAGCTGCAGGAGAATTGCTGCTGTTCCTGGAGCACATCCTCCCACTCCTCTGCTGACCTTGGTGTTCACACTGTTTTGTTCTGTTAATTTTTGCCTCTCCACTTAGCTTTCTGACATTTTTGAATTTTCTTAAACATGTTCATACAGAGAGGTTATTTTCCTCAGCTCCCCTGGGAGTTGTTTTTTATTTTTCAGGCTTACAACTACAATTTTCATTGTCTTTGTTATTTCCTGAGGTTGTTTTGGGCTTTTATTTGACATAATTTTCTTCTTTACTTATTCTTCAAGCTCCACAGTATTGTCCCATCCTGTCCATCAGAAATTATTTTTCCTAATCAGCTCTGACTTTATCCTCTTCCTTTGGCCTTGTCAGTTAAAATCGAAAATATTCACCTTTTGAATTTATCTCAAAGACCATCTGTCCATTTTATTCCTTCAGAAATAATGTCTTCCCTTCAAATGTGCTTTCTCTTACATCTCTGCAAGGGAGGATTTTCTCTGAAATACCCTACTTGCTAACTCTCATCTTTAGTGCATTGTTTCTACATGACACCGTAAAAACAGGAATGTGCTTCCAGACTGAGTGTTTGGAGACAGAGAAGGAAGACAGCCTCCAAAGCTGTTAGGTAATTCAATAAATACCTCTGCATAACCTTATGATTATTTACAGGATTTGTTAATCTTCCATTTTGATGTGCATTTATCCTTGCCAAATAACAACATTTCGAGAAGGCATATATGAGTAATTTGCTCAAACTCAGACAGGACTGGAAAAATAATCTTTTAAATTTATTATTTTGGACCGAGAAAGCTGCTGTTATCTTGCAGAGTAATTTTTATTTTAAAAAAACTTCACATATAAATAAATTAATTCAGAAAACTTGCTTATTTCCCTAAAGTAAATATCAATGTTTAAGAAAACTTCCATTTACGGCAAATGAGTAAACAGTCCCATCTCAAAACTACTCATTAGTGGTTAAGATTAATTAATGTGAAGAATAATGAGGTATCTGAACTAAGAGTACCAATAATTAAATTGATTGCATGAATTCTTGGATTAATAAAATCCAATTATTCTCATATGTAATTGGCACAATTTTTATTTGTACCGCCTTTATAATCTGTTTGCTAATGCCATCAGAAAGTAAATAAAACAAACTAATTGTAAATTAATATGAAGTTCAATTAAACCTCCAAACCCTGCCAAGCCAGCTTTGTGTACAAATTAGTTCAAAGTCCTTATTTATCCATGAATGCATTCAAAGCTGATGGACACAACAATACTCATTTGTGAGTGCATGACATGGAGAAATTGGAACAGCATCTTTCATGTCTGTAGAGACGAATAAGTTTCTGGGTTTTATAATGGTACACATTTTTCAGATTGTGAGATCACAGAACTTTACTGGCTGTATGAGGAATTATAGCTGATTTGTCAAATACATAACATTGATTGCCAGGAGCTGAAGTCAGTTTACAATATTCCAAGAGAGCAGGGGCTATTTTTATTTTGATTTCAAGGAGACTATTAAATCAATCCTCTTCATTTCTACCAACACATTCTGTTTTGTTAATCATCACTGGAGAACAAAAAAGATCAGAGAATGTTTTTAACATGAGCTATCTGACCTAGAATGAAAAAATATCTAAAAAAATAAAGATATGGAAGAGAAAAAACAAAATAATGCCCAGCTCTCTCACTGTGATGGTGATAAAGAAGGATATTGTGGTAAGTTCTATTAAATAAATATCTGTTCAAAAAGAGATGAATAATCTATTTGAGTTTTTTCTTCTGAACAACCACAAGAATTATTCACAAAGTAGGACCTGGAAATAATAGGAACATTTAATTATTGAATATCTGTTAGCAAAGTAATGTTCAAATAACTTGAGATGATCTTGGAAAATCTTGGAATCAGCATTATCATAAGCTCTAGAAAATTATCAAAAGAGGAACTGTTTTATATAAAATTTTAATGAAAGGTGCTAGAATAACAGCAGAAATTATATTCAATAGAATGTCTGATATTATGGCTGGAAAGAAGTGATAGTGAAATGAAGACAATGGAGAAAAAGTAAATCCCAAAGACCTGAGGAGACTCATTGTTAGGGACATGGGTCACTATTGTGAGGGATAAAATTGTAGCAGGTATTGAAAGGAACCATATTAATTCAGCAATGGTAAACTGTCCCACATCAGAAGAAAGACTAGGATCCTAGTGAGAGATCCATAGGGCTGCATTAGGAAATCCTGAGCTTTCTAAAGTTAAAAATTGAGGAGACACATTAAAAAAAAATAATAAAAAAAAGAAAACAGGATTCAAAGAAGTAACTCAGTCTTATAAGAAAGAAATATTAATTTAAAAAAAAAAACCCAGACCTAAGACATTAATTTACATGCAAGAAAAGATTTAAAATACAACAATAAGATACATATAAAATAAAGAAAATATGTTTATTTTTATTTTTCTTTAGAGGATATAATAATGATGAAGAGAAGGGTTAAAACATTCAACTCTTCCTTAACTTTATTCCTGTCAAAATATGTTAATTATAACCACAAAATTAATAGAATTAATTTTAGCAGAATAATACAGGATGAAAATGCTTATTGTTTTCTTATTGTATTTGAAAATCAGGTTTTATTAATCAGTGTTACAAAAAAATGTAACAGCCTGATTACAGCAAGAAAAGCTCTTCCATTTTGCATCTTTAAGGTATATTTAATTTCTAAAAAGCATCCTTTTTATTTCCTTTCTAACAGACTAATGTTTATGTCTTATTTGAGGATATCCAGTTGTAGTGCACACTATTATAAACTGAATTAGGACTTCTAATTTTTTTACATGTCGGATAAAATGGTTATTATTGCATGATTGTTTTGTTCTTATTCAGTATTTGTGTAGGTGGCAAATCATAAGGGACTCAATTTTACCTTTCTAAACAAGAAATATCTAAACACAGTCCATTCTCCAAATTTTTTTTACTTGCATTCATTTGTCAAGTTCATTGCACTCATATGAATAAATACATAGAAATATAAAAGTTACTATTAAAAAAGAAAGAGTTAGGAGGAAAAAAAAAAAGCACCACGTTTTTTGAAATGAAGAATATAAGGACAAAGTATACATAGGTAGCTTTTCAGTAGTAGATAGCAATGTCCCTTCAGGCTCTTTTGGGTTTTTTAAAAGTATTTTAAGTTTCCATGAAATATCTATGATTAAAATTAAAAATATTTGCTCTAGAAAAACTGCATGTCCAAACTGTCTGAGACTGTTCCAAATGAATTATGGTGAAAATAGCAACCACAGATGTTTTGGTGTGTTCTTGCCTTGTCTATCTCTTTATTAATTCATAGATATTATATCATGATTTTGTTGGTTTGTCACTGCTGCTGTTCAAATAAATTAATTTCTTTTTCAGATTTATTTTCTAATATGGAAAAATACTGAGTTTCTAAAGTTTTCACAAATGCACAAATCTAATGCCTTCCTGATCATTCAGAGTTCATGGCAAAAACCCATAATCCTAAACAGAGATGGTCTGATACCCTGCTAGAAGATATTACTGCTGCTAAGTTTAATAAAATAAGATTGACTTGCTCTCTTTATCATGACCAAGATCATATTCTTATAACAATTCAAAATGACATACTAAAAACTGCTACTGAAATGCAGAACTTGGAGACTCAATCCTGATTTCAGTTAAAAACCCCTCTGCTGTGAGCCATTTGCTCCTCTGCTGCACTCAGAGCACAAACTCTCTTTTCTGTGTAGTCAGGTCAGAGACACATTTCCAACTCTTTGAAATAGTCTTCAGCATAACTTCAGTGTCAGAAAAAGCCCCCTTGGTTTCTTCCTGTCTGACACTACATCTTCAGTAACTGTGATCTTGTCGTCAATTCTCCAAAGAACCTATAGAAACTCTGCTAAACCCGGCTAGATTTCTGAATAAATAATGTGCCCAAAAAATTACATCGATTCATGAACTCCTACCAAAAAAGAGGCAATGTTTATTAGTTAACTGAAATACACAATGAAAGTCCTACTGTTTGCAGAATCAAGCCCTACCTTAATTTGGACTAATTTAGTAAAGTGAGTATGCTTTCCTTGTCCCTTTCTCTGTTCTGACTACTGTAAAAAATTAATAGCTGAACTGTTTACACTTGGATCCTAGGCTTCCAGTTGCTGAAATCATGTCTACTCATTGTTCCCTGAGATGGATGGGTACTTCTTTAGTTCCTTCAGAGCAACAGAAGAAATAGCATGCTACTACTCAGATTTTCACTTTCTCTAAAAAAAGGAATGCTCTCCAAGAAAGATTTAAGTCATTCAGTTCAGGTGGGTAGTTTTATAGGCAGGTAAGTACATTCAGTCAAGGATTTTGTTCAGAAAAACATTACAAAACCTCTCCATATTATACATAAGAATTTTAATTTTCCCACAGAAAGGAAGAAGTAAATAATCAGTTTACAGAGAAAACTTTAAAAATGAGAGTTCTAGAAGTTCAGCCATTAAAGAAGCTTCTAAATGTTTAAAGGACAGACTATATTTAGCTTCTTGAAATTTCTTGTAACCTGAAAAATGTCTTGGGAAATCAGTGAGATTGATTTTTTTTTTTTGTATCATTTTCAGTGAAAGCTGAATTTCTCATATCAGACTTGAGCACAACTTTTAAACCCATAGAAAGTAAAAATTAGGTTAAAGTCACAAATTGAATGTTGACAACATTCAGCCATCATTTCTCTCTTTTCTTTGCTTTTTAAGATTTACTCAGATGAGTCATACAGATGCATTCACATGAAGGTTTATTTTCCTTGTGATGTATTCTTGTGGAGGCACAAATATATCTATGCAGCCATCTGTAACCCAAACAATATTAATGGGATATTTGGAACACAGTACATCCAAAATATTGAGGCAGAGTTTATCACAAGTTGCCATGAATTTGGCAAATTTTGGTCTTCCATTTAAATGAGGTAAAAATCATTCATAAGGGTGTATGATAAATAAGCAATTATTCAAAAGCCAAAAATATTTCTTTTTTATTTACCTATTATTTTCCACTTACTAAATGGAAGCTGCCTTAGGAATATATAATTTATTAATTTTGAAAACTAGGACCAGCTTCATTGTGAAAAGCAGGGTTTTAAGCATTAAAATAAGCCTGCCTTCTAGTTAGGATTTAACTAAACACCTACATCTAAGTAGGGACAATCATGTTCTGGTGTTGTTTTATTGTCAGAACAATAAAACACAACATCATACACATATTTAAATTAGTGATCTAGGTTGAATTTTACACTGATATCCAGAAATGGAATAGAGGACATATAGTATGGTACCTTCTGGCAGAGCTCTTAAAAAATCCCATTCTGCACTGCTTATGTTATCATCATCTGCAGTGAAATGTGACTTTATCTTAAAGTCTATGGCTTAGATCATCCTTTTTCACCAAAATCTGAAAAGCTTTTTTGACATATTATTGAAAACATAGAAAATAAATATTATTATTTTATATCTCTAGACAATATACTTTAAAATTAAATGCCAGGAATAACCTTATTCCTCCTCCATCCCTTTCTGTTTCTCCCCCAGTAAGCCTGCCATTTATTTTTATTTACTTATTTACACACACAGGCTCTGCAGGCCTTTCATTTGGAGTTACATTGCATTAAAATATCTGATAATTGCATGTTTTATTTTCTTCAGTCAGTCAAGGAGTTTAAAAGGTCTGATGAAAAGCACGAAATATTTGGTGTGATGGTTTGATGTTCAACCAAATAACAAGAGAGGAAAAGCACTAGTTTGTAATAAGAACAGTGTTAACAGACAAACTATTTCAGTCAACTTATAGTTACCTGTTCAGGCTACTAACCAATTGATCAAAAAGTCTCAAAAGAAACAAAACAAGGAGCCCTCTAAGGCAGCTGTTATTCTTATGTCTAAACCATGGAAGTAGAAGGTTTGAGAAAATTGTGGTGTGCAATGTCTGAGTTATTGTTAAGGGATGCCAGTATTAGAATTTAGATTAATGTTATCTTTTGATAACACAGCAGAATGTTTGTCAAGTCATAAACCAGACCCTGATCTTCCTAACGGAGGTTTTTGATATTCCTACAGTAGTTCTCAGTTAATACCAGTGGGAGGATAACAAGCCAGTTTGTTTTCATTCAGGATAAATTGCTAAAAGGCAGATTTAAACAAAACAAAAGTTTTTCTATATTTGAGATGAGATCCACTATATTCTTCTACCTGAAAGTTTCTCTTTTCTTCCTACGTAAGCTTATAAAAGTTAGTGAGTCATGAGGGCTTTCTCTGTATGTTCCCTGGTTTGGGAACCTTTTCCTAGGAACTGCCAGACACCAGTTCTAAACTTTCTTCATTAAATGCATATGCAGTTCTTCCCACATGATCACCTTTAACTTTCCTTCCCAAAAGGGATGTTCAGTTAAAATATAGGCATGTTGGACTAAGGTAGACTCACAGGATCCTAACTAACATTTATAACTTTCAGGTACACAAGATTATGTAAAGACTCAACTCCTTAAAGCAGTGACTGTCTTCCTCACAGACTGAAAACTCTCAGCTCTTATTAAAAATGACATTTTGTTGTCATAGAATTATTTGTGTTGGAGGAGACTTTAAATATTATTCAGTTCCAACCCCTTCCTTTGGAGGGACACTTTCACTAGTCCTGGTTGCTCAAAGCCCCATCCAGCCTGGCCTTCGACACTGCCAGGGATGGGGCATCCACAGCTTCTCTGGGCAGCCTATTCCTGTGCCTTACCACCCTCACAGTAAATAATCATGAAAACAAACATGAAAACATGGCTTGTTTTTATCATGAAGACAAACATAATGTTGTTTTAGTGTGATGTAACTGCATTGACTTGTATTCAGAACATATTCCATACCTTTATGTTTATGTTAGTACTACACACTTGACAACAAGGTATTTCGAACATAGCTGGTAACAGAATTTATGATGAGACAAAAGATAGCAATAAGTAAATAAAATATAGCAATGAAAAGATGAAGACTTTAGCTAGATGATCTGTATAGCACTAAATCTGCAATCTCCAAATCCTCTGTCTGAGATAACAGATTCCTCTAAATCAACAAGACAGGGAAGCATGCAAACATGATGTGCATTACAACACTGACATATCCTCTCTGCTGTCTTGAAATCTTCTATAAAAGGAAGGGAGGGAAAGAAAAAGAATCTAGCACAATACCTGCCTTTAATTCTACTTCCTTGGAACAGACATTAAAATAAAATTCTTGATGAAACATTGATGTGTTAATGACACTATAAACTATTCTTTATTAGCAGCACAGTCCTTTTTACATTTCAGTAAGCTTTCCAAATCAATAGATGTCTGTTGCACCCGTGGAAGTTATATTAAAATTTATCTGATGTGTTTCTTTTACGTACTGTGAAAGAGCTCTGTAGTGTTTCAACAAAATCCTTTGCCTGTTTTCCATTGAACAGATATTAGTGTCCTCTACAGAAGGGAAATTTCATATCCATCACATTGCCACAGCAAATTATTGTGGGTTAGTTCACAGCTGAATACTTCAGAAGAAGTTAAACTTGTTCTTTTATGCTGAGTTACCCCAAATATGCTCATCTTAAGTAAGTGTAGTACTGGGTAGAAAAGAAGCATTTTTCCTCCTGTAGTCCAATCACGATTTCTCTAGCAGCAAGGACAGAGACATGACACATAATCTGGCACTAGGAAGTACACACAAGGTGCATTCACCAATGCTTGTCAAGGGTGACAGGCTTTGCATTCAGTGTTTAGAGCCCATGGACACATCAGTTGGAAGAATAGCACAGATAGTCGTGATATTTCTAGTACACCTTTGCGCAGTAGATTTCACTGTTCCCTGAAGAGGATGCAACTGAAGCATTTCATGGTGCTTCAGAGACACAGGGTCAGAATAAGCCATAAAAAATACAAAGATATTATTTAAATAGAATATTATAAATTACATTACCAGTTACACTCTGACAGTCTCTGAAGAGATTATATCCTATACTTGTGGACAAAAAGCCCTTAGACCAGAACATTTTCAGGGCTAATCTGTGCCCAAATCATTAATTACCTGTACCAAGTTTTAGCTAAACCACCAACTATGACAAGCTTGGGGAACAGCTAGGTATAGTTAAAAAGATCAGAAACATGAAGTGACTGGAATCTTGCATTACTTGTGTATGTAAACAAGTGAAAACTCCTGTGGGTCCCTCTGAAAGATTTTCATGTATGATCTTCCAGGACCTCTTTTCTGTCCTTGTCTTAATATCTTATATTTTTGCATTATATCATATAGAAATGTAGCCTATGCTGATTACAGAATATTGCTTTCCTTATTACCAATTTCTGCTCTGTATTCTGCTTTCTATTCAATTATTAGACAAGACAGATTCCTTTCTAGCCAATATTCAAAACGTAAAAATGAAGTTTATTGCTTATTGGAAGCACCAACATAAAGAATATTTGCAGATTTTTACCTATGTAAGGAAAAAATAAATTCCTTCTTCACATGCAAAATGGAAACCTTAACTACACAAGACTCCACCAAGTAAAGACTGGATGATCTTTTATAGCCACTGTTGGCTTTTTTACAGAAAGAAGTGAAATAGATTCATTTTACATTCTGTTTCAAGAAGAAACTATCAGCTCCTAATCCACACACCAGAAAAATCTCTCAGGAAACACCAAATCTTTCATGAGGAAAGAGCAGCATGGATATAAACCAATGGAAAATTTATTGACTACTTGCTTCTGTCCTCTGCCATAAACATAAGTGCCCATTAGTTGCAGCAAAGTAAAGAGCATCTCATTTGATGCTATGAGGAACATTATAATTTCTTAAGTGTAATCGAATACAACTGTATTTTTAATTTCTTTTATTTAATTTGCTTGGATTGGTAAATTGGAATTTAAGAAACAGGATAAGAGAGAAAAGACGTGTCTAGTGGCTTTGTCTTGCTGTTGCAAGTACATCCAGTTGCAGCTAAAGTATCTAAAAGATTTTCATTGATATATCCTAGTATAATATTACATATATACAATATTATATAATTTATATATTTCATATAATAATATAACTAAATTTATTAATCAACAGATAACAATATTCATCATGTTTTAATATTTATATTAAAAATGTATAATATAATATATCCTAGTTATAATATAATATGCAGACAGGGAAAAAATTTACCTCAATGAAAGAGCCCCTGTTTACAGAGATTGTGAGTCACTTTACTCCTTTTGACAATGATTGAAATTGTGATTCCTCGAGGGTCTCTGAAAATCAAAGTTAAGCACAAGAGGGATAACTGATCTTTTACTTACGTCTTTAACAAAAATCTTACTAATTCCAGAAAGAGCAGAATTTGGCTTTCAAGCAGCAGGTTTGGTCTGTCTGTAAATAGTCCAATTCCTCCTGTTTAATACTTCCAAATAAAAGGTTAGTCATGCTCCAAAAATAATGTAAATGCAACTAAAGGTTAATCTTCCTCTCAGGATTACATTGCTTTAAGGTTACACATGCAATTTCTTTAAAGAAGATGTGTTCAGGCATATGTAACCTAGCTGTGCTTTGAAAAACATCTGGAAATTGTGATCTAAAGTGGGTAATGCATTATTAATTCCAGAGAATAGAATACAGAAATAAGGTAGCTTCATAATAAATTAAATTGAGACATAAGTTGTCTTCTGTACTTTGTTCAGAGATCTAAGAGAAATTGGCCAGCAATGTGTAGTGCTAGCAAATATATAGAGAAAACTGTAATTCATCTAGATTGTGTTCCTTGGAAGCTATTCTTAATAAAGAATAAAATATTTCTGTTTAGCTCCCAGCTTGATACTGGGGAATTATTTATTGTTATCAAATGCCCCCTTTACTACTTCAAAATGGCAGTTTAGAAAACTGAAAGGGATTTGAAATCTGTTGTCATTTATTTTTATAGTTCCTCTCCATTCACTGCTGTGCATTCAGGATTGCCTTACTGAGACAAGGACTTTGGAGTGAAGGAGTCTTTTCTTGAACAGCAGAAAAAGTGCCTGCAATATACTATGTAAATTTCTTACAGGGTTTCTGAAAGTTACAAATTTTCAAAATATTTTGAGACTCTTTACACATCATCTCCTTGGAATTACAGCATTTCCATTGTCACATTAAAGCCTTCATTACTTTTTTTCCCCTTGTACACACTTCTCTGTTATTTAAAATATTTAAGGGGGATTATGAGCACTGTGCAAAATAACATCTATCTGTCAGCATCTGCAGCTTGCTAGTAATGTCTGTGTCAGCTGCACAGAAAGCATTTTGCAGGTGGCTGTGTGAAATCCTGCTATCCAAAAGCGAGCTGAGTGCTCCCTGGTTTCAGTGTTCTTGCACAGCTGATTTCAGTTACAACATTTAAGCAAGACTCGCAACATCAGACCATATGTTTGATAACTGAAACATTTGCAGCAGGGCAAAGCCTGGGTGTGTGTTGATCACTTGGCTGCTGGGTTCTACATCTGCTGTAACAAAGAAAATACATGACTAATGCTGCACCTCATCTAAAAGGAAAATTAGTACTTCTGAAGTGATAATGGTCTGACAGATTGCCAGATATTTCAAGGGATGCTGCCAAAATCTGGTCAGCAAAGGATGTGAAGCAAAGATCAGCTTTAATGGGGTTGGAGTGATTTGTTTTACTGAATAGGAAAACATTACAGCCCTGTACATTTTTAAGCACAGAAAATTGCTATAATGTTCTTTTGTAGAAAAAAGAGGAACTACATGCCACATTATGAAAAAAAAAAAAACCAGTGCTTTACCTGTTATAGCATCTTCCTTATAAAGATTAAAATTTGTTTTAATGATCAATAATGAAATTTCACAATACCCCTCCTGGAGTCAGGTATTTAAGGAACAGAGGAAGAAGAAAGTAAAGATACTCGCAAAACTGCATCAGGGACAAAAAAACATACTGAATCAGCACTTTCTGAGTATGGGAGCTTGAGTACAGGAGAAGGGTGCCAGAATAATAGTTTAGTATATCTTTTAGAAGTTTAAATGGGATTTTTTTTCCAACAATATGCAACAGTGCTTACTGCAAATCACTGATACAAACATGTTATTCATGATTGCATGAATGGGCTAAAAATCCAAATTGGACAATCTTTTGAAGGAAAGTGAGTAGGAATTGTTGTGTGTAAAATGCATTGATAGAGATATGACCTCATGGTCTCCAGAATATTTGTCTAATTAATCTTATTTATCTGAAAGGAGTTTGATATATACACAGGAAGAGAAAGCTTGATGGGTGCATGTTGCCTATTTGTATGGGAACAATAGGCATTTGTAGTGAATGATGGGAGGAGGCAGAAAAAGAGAAAACTCTTTTTCTAGGTTCTTTCTCCTAAAAGACCATCTAAACCTTTTACCCTGTAAAAAGAATTTATGGCCAGATTATATACAGGTTATGTTAAGCAGAAAAGTGCAGGAGAATCAGAGGAAAAACATATGTGTCACAATTACATGAGGGAAGGGAAAGGATTTGAAGGGATTCTGAATACATTTTGGATTTTTGAGATCTCCAGGTATATTGCCATTGGTACTACTGATAATAAAATTCAATCAAATGCATTTTAAGAGGGACAGTTTAATGGCAATAGGAATTCCTTAGTCAATTAATAACTAATAAATCTTACACTGGTTGCAGAAGATCTCATATTAATGCACAGAAAAAAAATTACTTTGTCCTGCCAATAGCTAACTTTTTCTCTGCTCTAATCACCTTCATATTATACACATAGTACTGGATTCATTCTGTCAGAGCAAGTGAAATATTCTCCAATTACTGCATATGTCACCAGGGCCAAGAACAATGGTACAACTTCTCTGATGGAGCTGAAAGAGTTTTGCAAAAATCTGCTTGGCCAGCAAGTGCTCTCTCTCTCTTTATAGCTTACTAAGCTCATTATGTAAAGATGCAGAATGATATTAAGCAAAGAAATTTCAGACTGAACACTAAGAAAAAATTCCTATGATGATGAATCTGTTAACTTCCTGAGAGAAATATGAAATACATCCCACTGGACAAAATAAAAGATTGGTAAATGTGTCCCAGGAACATCTGTCCATCTCTCTAGTATTGAAAGATAGTAAGATACCCTAATGTGTCTTCTTCATCTCTTATTTATGTGATCACAAGAAACCAATGGAATAATGCTCCTGAACCATTGTTCATACATCCTGAGCTATTGCAAAATCCTTTTCTGTTGTCTGAATGAAGCCTCAGTGCCCATGTTACCAAACAGTATTCCATTGTTGTGGTAAATGCCAGGGGATATTGAGGCAGTTTGAGGGAAAACAAGACAGCAGCAATAAAGCTCGCTATAAACTGGCCCTGCCTGATTTGCTAAGCCCTGCCTGCTCAGGAGAGCCTCTGCAGCTCTGCAGAGAGGGCTCTACTCAGGGGAGGCAATATAGCAAGAGAAAGAAAGGTCATGTGGTGGTATAAGCACAGCCTGAGTGATAGTGGAAAGAACATGTTATGGTGGAGAATATCCGCATCTTGTTCTCTCATGATTTTGGTAGCTAAGCACTTGTTCAGCAATGTGGACATTTTGGAGATAATGGATGAAGTCCTTGTGCCTACTTATATGTGGAAATTCCAGTGGAAATTCCCTGTGGGAGAACTTAGGATATGAGAGTTGTGGTCTGGAAAGTTCAGGGACAAATAAATAAAGGGAAAAGCTTTGGCAAGGAAGTGACAAAGGAGAAGAGGTAAAAACCAGTAATAGGGGTCCTATTTTGTTTGGGCCACCAGGGGTGTAATGGCAAATGGGTGCTACTGTGAGCCCAGATGCCCATGGTAGTGGGCATTACTCTTCTTCTTCTGACCGTGAAATTCTTATTGTGGACATGTAACCAAGCCAGCTAAGGTTGCTGCCATCTTGTTCTGGAATCTCATAAATTGTGAGATGCAAAACTTCTAGAAAATATTTTAGTTTCAGGCTTAATTAAAAAGCCGGAAGTGTATTTGATTTTATCATGGCAATAGACATTGTCCAAGTTTAGAATTCACAAGGAGGAAAATCTCTTTTAGCAAATTTTCATATCTTCTTTTTCTGAGGATTGAATTCTGCTACCATCACCCTCATACCTATTAGCGAATCCTGGGAAATTAGTCTCATAAAGTCTGCTCTCCACATTATATTTTTCCATTTCTTTGATGTAATATTTTCCCACTTTATTCTCATGAGTAGTATCTGCAAGGAAATCATGGACTTCTAAAATTAATCTTTCTATTTTCAGTGCCATATATATAATCAGATCTTAGCTATCTTAAGACATCTTATTTACTGTGACACAGTTTTCTAATGGGTTACAGTTATGTAAATGAGAACACACAACTTGTTTAATCTGGCTTGATTTCTTCTTCCCAGATCAGTTTAGAATAATAGAAGTAAGCTGTTCATTTTGCATCCACTAGATGCGTCATGGTAAACTAACACCAAAACCTTTTAAATTTGAAATTCATTGCTGTGTCAACCAGAAAGATGCTTTTATTTAACACAGGGAAACAATTGGATGCCTGAGGCACCTGTGTTCTATTTTGTCATCTGTCATTAACTCACTATATGTCTTAAGCAGTTCACTGAGACCAAGCTGTTTACATTCACTCAGCTAAATATACCTGAATAAACAGCATGATTTTACAATTATTTTAGTGTATCAAATAATTACACTTCACTATGAAGTGCTTTCATGTGAATTTAAATTCTTAACAATTCTAAAATTTGTAAAGTTTAGAATGACTATGATTTTTCCCTTGATTTCAACATATGATTCATGGATATAAAATATCCACATTATATGCTGCTTTAAGAAATGCTTCTAATGCTTCCTAAGGGGATATAATACCTTCAGATTAAAAAAATTATCTAGAAATAAAATACAGAAATATTCATGGAGAGAGAAACAATTTTGGGGTTTGGGAAATTGTTGGGAATTAGTAGGAAATAGCTATGGAGTTCTCTTTCTCCCTGTTCCATCTGCGTCCCTCCTACAAAGCCAGGAACTCAGATCTTGTTTCCTAATTCCTATAATTCTTGTTAATGATCAAACTCACTGATGATTTTCTACTCAGCAATGTTGAATGTTGCATCATAGCACCATGATCTGGATCAATTTCAGCCAATTCAGTTATTTGCATTTGACCAATCTTATAAGCTTACAAATCAGCACAAGTTATATGTTTTTTTAATGAAATCTTAAAAATTATAAAATGCATTTTTGTATCAGAGACTAGACTTTGGACTGTGCCGAGACACTGGGTAACACATTCAGATTCTGTTTGCAACCTTGTAGTCTGCATGCATTTGAAAATCTTTTCTAAGCTCAGCTATATTTTAAATGAGGATAGTAAAAGTCAAGAATATCTTAAAAGCTTGGATTCATTCTGCTGATGTTACAAAAATATGAAATAAAAACACCAAACTTGAATTACACTTGTGTCAAGAGAAGCCAGTTACTAAGTGCTGACCATACAACCTGTGCTCTGGCTGCACAAACAGATGGGATTAAAAAGCCTCTATATATACCCCAAGGAACAGATGGATATGAGTACTCAGATCCCGTTTTCCCTGATCCATCAGCAATTTCTCATCTCCTGCCATGAAATTAAACTGACATAACCTTTTGGGTTTGACCCACTTGTCTGCAAGTCACTAGTTGTATGCTGTGTCTTGAAAATATTTTCTGGCATAGCAACAAGTGTTGCAAAGAAAGAAAAGTGTTTCCACAAGCAAGAATCTTTAAAGCAGGTTTTTCTATATTATGTAAGCCTTTTTATATTGTTATATCTCCAGATGGCAAGTTAAAATAGTCTACCAAAACTAAAACTGTAAAAAATATTTGTCACTTTATTTTATTTTTGCATTTGCTCTAAGTTTTATAATTTTTTTATTTTTTTTTTTTACTTCTTTAAACTAGTTTATCAAGCCTCCTAGTTCATATAATTTATTTACAAGATTAGATTGTCCATGACCAATACAGATATGGCAGATGTAGCTGCAGTGAAATGTCTGTGAGAATCTGTTCCACAATAATATATATATATATATATATATATATATATATATATAATAACAATATGTAATAAATAATATATTTCTTCTTAATCAAACCTTGTTAAATCCTAACTAGGGAATTTTCATTTTATTTTGTACCTATTTCAATTTTATCTGCCACATATTTAATTTCTGTTAACATGAAGAGAAAAAAATTAATCTTATTCTTCCTGAGGACTTTAGAATAAGTGTCTCAAAACCACAAGCTGCGTCTTGTCCACTGCCCATAATATTGATTATTTCATCAGGAATCTCATAAAGAATAATTCTTGTCCTTTCTTCCAAGAACATCAGATCCAAGTATTTCTGTTGAATTTTTTCTAAAGTCAATATTTCTCTAGTTCTCTGTTTCACTTTATTTAATACTTCTTTAGTCTGAATTTGTTAATCCTTCTGAGCCCATAGTGTTTGAAATATTTTCAAATGCTTCTTAATGCAACAGTATTGTCTACATCTTCGTTCATTGCTTCTTGTTTCCAAAAAAAAAACATTTCCAAAAATTCCAGGAACTGTAAAGCTTATTTCATATATTCAAGCCTAATAATTCCTTTGAAAATGAGAATTGATCAATTACTACCCAGCAACTTTAACAAAGATCACATAAATTAGCATGTTCAATCTTTGAACACTTAATTATGTGTAGGCATCTTTGTGGGTTTTGGTAATTTCAGTGTAGATTGAGATAGCACTTCATGCAGTTGTTACAAAAATAATTTCTCTTTGAATTGGAGAATGAGTCTATTAGTCTGCTTCATTATGCAATCTGAAGTGCATGGAAAAGAAACTTCTGAAAAAATATAAACAGTCATGATTATACACTTATGACATGTTCCAATTATGTTATGTTAGATAAAAAGGATTTATGTCCTGAAGTTATATACTTGTAAACTGGAGAAGTCTTACAGCCAAGCACGCACCATCCCCACTCTGGATTTCATTACTTCCATAACAATTTTCCAACATCAGACATGTATAGCCAAGGTAAGCCTTATTGGCTTTTCATACTTTTGAAATGATCCTTCAAAACCTTTTTTCCCCAAGTACATTCTGTCTTTCATAACAAAGGGAGACTTCTTGTGACCTTTCTTTTTTTTTTTTCCTGCTTCTGATTTATAAGCTAGGTGATTGCTTCTGATTTAACCTTGACTGATCTTTAGTGTTACCTGTATTCAGCTGACAACTTACAGTTAACCAGTGAAGTGCTCGAGAGATGTATGACCTGAACATTACCATACAACAGAGTTATCAATTTCTGCCTCTTGGTGGCTAAATTTAGAGCAATAACTCTTTTGCTTCTAAGAAACTTGGACAAAGTTTGGGAGGATTTTTTTTTCCTGGCTACAGTCCACCTAAAGTTAGTCGTCAATCTTTACGGAGTAGCACAAGGTATTTTAAAGAAGTATGCTGACAACATTTACAAGCTAATTCTAAATGTTTAGACAATTCTACAGTGACTTGCTGTATTTCTGTAATACACTGTTGAAACTGAGGCATTTTCAGTCAAAATGTTGTGTAAAGAAAATATGTTGCCTTCTAGCTTTGTGAATTAAAGCTCAGGACTCTGTGGAAAACCAACCAAACACTCACGGTATCACTATTTAATGACCTATTGTCATTCTATATTCTTAGTGTGTTCATATTTTGAGTGAATCTGAAATAAAACCACCATTTCTCAATACTACTGTCTCTGGTTGGTTGAGACCATCAGGTTTATTTCCTAAGTGATAATAAAACTGAAGGACACATTCTGGCTGATTCAGCATGGAGTCAGATAAGGACAACATTGAAGTCAGTAGCTAAGCAGCAACAAAGAAACATGAAGTTTTTTCTGAAAATCTTCAACAAGTTTGTAGCCATTATTTCTGACTTAAGCTTCCTTAAGCAGGAGGTTTCACCTCTTTATATGAGGATACTGATAAAAAACATAAAATGAAAAACAATCTAAAAAGTAAAAAATCCGCCCCAAAAATCAAAATAATTTTCTCTGTGTTAATAAGGGTCTGGAATGATCTCACATGAGTTTGTGAAAGGCATGATACATATATGTGGGAGGCCTAGGAAGTGCCAGATTCTTGCTGTCCGCTTTATGGTTTTAATTACCACTCAACTAGTGTTTTCACTTTAGACTTGGCTTATTATTCTTCTGCACTGATTATGTACTGTATAAACTCCAGGAGGAAATGATCTTTGATAGATGATTGCAATCAGGATGATAATATATAATTTTGATTAACCATGAGAGTTTGATTAATTTTGATGTTAGAATTAGAATAATCCTATGCTGGAAGAAAGAGCTGCTTGCTGTCATTTAAAAGGAGTAATAACATAGACAGAAGATTTTTATTTACAACTTACCAAATACTGAGCTGCAGCTTTCCTGAATTTTGTCAGGAAAAGGTAAACAAGACAGTGCTGTAAAGTGAATTCTATATCAGTGATGTATTTACAAGAATGTACAGTGCATGCATTGTCTGTTGCCTGAGTTCTCTGGAATAAGCCTCATTTATTTATGTGTTTCATTTCTTAAAGGATTACAGTGACTATTATGTTCAGTATCATTCTTCCTCCATCTTTGCCTGTGCTACCTATGGTGCCATTCCCACAAAAGTAGCACTAAGTGCAACTCTGTGTGTTGTCCCCTTTATTGTCTGTAATATACCATATATGTACTGGTTTATATATATATATATATATATATATATATATACACACACACACATATATATATGCATATATGAGAGTCAATTTTAACTGGAAGTCAGTTCTCTGTGTTAATTTTTGTAGACTTTTCTTGGAATTATTGAGGGTCATATTGCATATTTATTTCATTAATCTTTTGGGGGCATAATTCCATAATATGATCTTTCTACACCTTTAGCAAATAAGACAGCTACATGTAGTATAAAAGACCAGGAGAAACAGTATTGGGCAATACACGCTGAGCTATGATCAAAAAAATTAAGGAAAGGAGCCCAAAAAGTTGTGATGGGCTGCTGGCTATCACTAAAATCAGAACATGACCTTTGCATTCCTGTTAATTTGAGAACAACTAGTAGGATAAACGGTTATTCAAATAAAGTAGTAGAGGTCGCCAACTTTGGAGCTGACACAGATTGTGGTCGAGTAAAGGACTACAATTTTAATTGCAGCTTGTGTTGAACTCACATTACAGATTGCATTTGTTTCTCCTGTATTCTCCTGAATTAATTCTGTGGCAATAATTAACTTTATTTAAAAGATCAATATTCCAGTGCCAAGTATAATCACATCCACTGTGAAAGAAAGACACTTATAATGCATTTCATTCTGTTTTATTGATTTAGTTGCTATTTTCTACTGTAAATTTAAGCAGAACTGCCAGGATTACAGAGACTAGGAGAAGTGATAAAGATACCTTTCAATCATGTTCTGTGCATGCCTGGATGGACTCAGGACACAGAGCATATGTTCTAAACCAGATAGACACAAAGTCTATTATAAAAACACAACCTAATACTCCCTTCTGGCCTCAGTGTTTGGTCTGGCATATAGACATTCTCATCTCTCTTACACAGAGCTGGGAAATATACACTGAAAATCTGTTATGGTGATATCACCATTTGCAATTGCAACTTATTGGAACACTGCTAAATGTTGTGCTTTAAGGTTAGCATACAGTGATAAACAGAAGCATGTTTTCACTGCTGCTGCTGCATACATAGCCAAAGAACACTGAAGGTTAAATACAAGTTGAACCACAACCATGAGATATGAAATGCATTGCAAGTTTTATTACTACTGTAATAATGGTGAAGAACATCCCAGTTATAATGGATAAGAAACACTTCAAACAGTTGAGAAGATGCTCCTAGGGATAAATTTTAAATTAATTTGTTCATAGCTTTTGGCTGCAACATATATATGTAAATACAGAGGCTTGCAGAAAAAAAAAAATGAGTCTTTAGAAAAATTTAAAACCTGAGTAGGAAATTGTTATTAAGAATTCTTAAGTCCTCTTTTGAATGCTTCTTTGTAGCTCATTGTGAGGCTTGTTTATATTCTTGCCTGCCCTCAGATGTATGATATGAGGATGGCTATAACCAATATTCCCCTCGGAAATAAGAAGCTTCAGATTGCAAGGTCTCAGTCAAAGCATTCACTCCTAAGAGTTCTGCAAACTTCAGAGGGGCTTTTCAGTATAAGCAAATAACACAGAATTCTGGACTGATGAATACAGCACACAGATAAACCAGAGAAAATTTTATAATTGAGATGCAAGGAAATGCATCACATTTTTGTTCTGGTTTTAAAAAAAAAAAAAAAAAAGTTCTATAATTAATTTTTTATGGTTTATAAAAATTAAAGGATATTTGGATCAGACTACTTTAATTTAAAATGCTAAAACCATGAGCTTAGAGACAGTGCAAGTTAGAACAGTTTAAATACTTCTTAAAAGCAAACTAGAATAGTTTAAATGATTCACTGTCCAGTATGTTTCAGTTTCACGACACAGTCTCAGTTTGAAACTGAAAAATGTCTCTTTTAGCCCCTTTTGAGGAGTAATCAGTAAGGTTTGTGAGGGAGTCAAAAGCAAACTTAAAAAAAATATCACTCAATTGTAACCATACTATGGATTTGAACAACATTTCTCTAAAATTTTACCTATGATAGCAGAAATTTTGAAGATGAATTAAAACCCTAAACAAAATAAAATAAACCAGGCCTTTTTCTTTTTTTCCTTCAATTAAAAAAAAAAAAAAAAAACACACAAACAAAAAACCCCAAAAGAACAGGGAACACCCATATTGTTACAACTTAAAATAGAAGTATAATACCATTAAGATTTAACTCTCAGTACCAAATTGCTGGTTCATCTAAACAACAAAACACCACAAACCACCATGTTGCCTGCATTTTCTGCACCTTCTCCTATAGCAGGAATTGAAGGGTGCTTTGGCATGAACATTTTCTATTGTTTGAAGAAGTTTGTACCTTTGAGTTTCTTTTATCTGAACTCTGTCAGCCTATATGTATCTGAGTAGCCAAAAAAATCTCACATAAAAATGTTAAGAGAAGGGATGGTTTGAAGGTTTTTAATGAAACACATCTAATCAGATTCAAGTTACTCGTTGTCAAGGCAAGAGTATGTTCATTTATTCTCTCTTGCCTGTTCAACAGAGTTCTCAACTTCCATTTTTCTGTTGTGAATTTGAATATTTTAAAGGAAAGAAAATAATTTTGATATTATATGGCTTGAGAAAGGTCTAAGCTCCTTTTGTTAATGCAATGAGCTGCCTTGAAATGCACAGAAGTCAATGCAAACATTGACAGAGGCTCCTAAACTTATAGACTACACAGAGCATGGAAAGCTTTTTTCTGAGAATGCCCAAATGAGTTGTAAAGCAATACTTTATTTTTATGTTCTCACAGACCATTACATCTTTTTTTAAGCAGTATTGTTTTGAATCAGTAAGTTTTGAATGTATGAAAGTACAGTAAGCTGAAGTTTATACTGAAAAAAGTGTTTATTATTCAAATATGTCTTTTCTTCATCATTCGTTCACTAAACAGTATTAACGTTGGTCTTAAAATTGTGGACTATGCTTCCACAATTTATTCAGGCAAATAGACCTTTCAGGTTCTGGATGCAGTGTTAGACAATTTATCTATGCAGACATTTTTATTAGGCTCTTGTCATTTAATATAGTGCTGGTGAACTTTTCCTCTTTTTGCTCCATTTTTTATCACAGTTTCTGAAATAAATATATTGTTGCACTATTGTTGGGAAGAGACCACAACTGCAGATTGTGTTTCGGGTCTAGCCATTGCAGAGGAAATAATTGCAGTGGAAGTAATTTCAATATAGAAGTCTGTATTTTTGAGAAAACTGTTGTGGTTTTAAATCTGTTACTCTTGGAAGATAAAAATGAGCTACTTCTGGCCTCCAGATCCTGCAGCATTGAGAAATCAGAATCAACTGATTCCCATCTATTATTGAAGTCCCAATCAGCAGTAAAACCTTCTTTATACAATTGCATAATTTTGTCACCATGAAAGTTTGCTGCTCTGGCTGAATTCAGAACTAAAACGAGGTTTAATGACAAAAAAGTTTTTCCTCATATGTAGATAAGGTACCTGCAATAATCTGAAATACCTCCTTGTACCCTGAAGGTGTTATAGTAGTGGCTAAAATATTATGACATGAAACAGGCAAGAAAGCTTAGATTCTAAAAAGATTTATTTGAGAAGCACTGGCGAAATGAGTGTTATAGTTTCTTATACTTGCTGAACCAAGGGGAAGAGTTTTTGTTAGAACCTTGCTCAGAATGACACTTTATGCAGTAAACTAAAATTTGTGCCAGAACTGGGATATTCTCAAGGTCTCCTTTTGACATTTAAACCTCAAGGATAACCTTGGTTTTATTCTCTACTATGCTAGAAGGCTTTTATTTATTGGAAGCAAAACCTCAGTCTGCTGTTGGGGTAGCTAGTGTGTTTCACATTATGGAGTCGAAGAGCTGTACAAATTTTTTTGTTTGTACAAAAAGATACACACATTTGGGGTGAACTGAAAAGGAATCAGGAGCATAATTTGTGTCATTGCCTTGGTTGCCAGTTACCCACAGCCAGCAATGAAGCATCAGTTCCTTGCTCATTGCTTTCCCACCCCTCTGCCCTGCTTCACCCAGCAGGGTAGGGAAGAGAACTACAAGAGTAAATGTGAGAAAAAAACTGTCATTCAAAATAAAGGCGTTTTAATAATTAAAGTAATAAAACTCAAGTGATACAAAGGCATAAGTCACCACCTTCCACAAGTATACCAATATCCAACCCCCTCAATGAAACAGTTCCTTCAAAAAGATTAACCTCTATTTTTCTGAAGATAAAAATTACAGAAATAGAGATTATCACCAACAAGCTCTGCCACCTTCTTTGATTTTTGGGGGTTTTAATTTTTTTTTTTAATTATTTTTCTCTGCTCCTCTAATCCTTTTCCATAGGTCTTATACTAATAAAATAAAATCTGACCTTATAAATTTCTTATTCAGTTTTACAGATCATGAGGTTTGAGCTAGTCAGATAATGTCAGCAGCTGTTCTTAATATTTATTTTACCCAGTGTGAACTGACCCTGAACCGAATGTTTGTCACTAAGAAATAGAATGTTCTGGTGAATTTATTATTCATTGTTAAAATTTTTCTTTTTGGAATTTGTTTTCATACACATGCATGAGAGTACTTTGCAGCACAGTAACTCAATGTACAGGAGGGGTCAGCTGCTGTCATACAAAATACTGTATTTCAGGTCCTTTATACATGAAGGGAGAATTGTAGCTGAAAAATATTTTAACTTTTGCCATCAAGGACTACTTCACCTTGTTAGTTTAGCCACTTGACACAAGAAGCCTGAACATATTTACAGAGATCATAAAATATAAATAACCATTCTTGGGGGTGTTTAGTGTTATAGATTACTGACATCTATCTTAGCCCAAGAGTTTAAACAAGTCACCTCTTCATTGTTCATTTTCTAAAAGACAGTATAAAAAATATATATATATACCTGAATGTCTTGACAGATGTCTACCTCAGGCATGCAAGTTTCTTTGTTCTAAGTTTTTTATGTTCTAATGCGAATGGTTTTAATTCATTTCCTAAAACAGTTGGGCGCATTAGAATTTTCTTGGCCTAAAACTCATAAATGTGACGATTTCTCTTTTGAAATGTCAGTTATTAGCTTTAAGTCATAAAAACGTAACTGTCTGTAAACATTGGATTTTAAGATATAAAACTGTAATTTTATGCTTACTGCCCAAAAACTCAGGTAAGAACAGCTATTGTTTTCATAGCTTTGCCTTACAGCTATCTTTAGGTCTCCTTTTTGTCTCAAAATTATGACACAAGAGGCTCTTGCCAGGGAGCAGCAAAAGTGGCTGCTCTAAGAAGAAAATTGAGGTGGGAGCCGAGGGTGAGAGACAGGGCCAGTGCCCTCCCAGGTGAGGAGTGCAGCCCCAGTGTGCCTGACAACAAGGGCAGGGCAGATCTGGAGATCAGCCAACACCTCAGGCTCAGTGAACAAATCTGTGCTGATAGAGCAAATCTGAGCTCAGGCTCAAAGCTGAGCACAAACAGCTGCCATGGGTAAGGATGAGCCCTCATAAGGGTCAGGGGCAAAGGGCTGAGCTTAATGCTGCTCCCAAACAGGACAGTATGGGAGAACATAGGCAAGGCTGCTAATAGTTCTTTTGATGGAAACATCTTCCAGTGTCTCACAGCTGCACCATATCAGACTAAGGCCCAGAGGGAGAAGAGATTGCAGGCTCTGCTGGTGCATGTAGAACCCTTACAGCTGTGAGGTACACTTAGTCTTATTTAGACAGTGTAGAAGCATCTCATCTGTTCAGGCAAATTTCAAGCTCACTGCGGTGTTTGGGTAGATTTGGGTGGCAGAAGTTGGATGAGTGAAAGTTTGAGGTAAGGTCATGTAGCTCACAGTAGGTAACAGTAAGGTGTTCTTGCACTCTCTTCAGCTTCTTCTTCAACACCATTGCTTTGTCTGGTCTATTTGCTTTCAGCCTGGATTTAAATATGCTGCTGTGAACAACTGAAGATTTTGTGCATTGAAAATGAGCAACACCTGGTTATGCTGTATCATTTAGCAAAGCCATTTCTAGTCAAAGATTACTTTCAGTTGTAAACACATGAAGAATTCATGAAGGAAGTGTTGCCTAAAAACATAATTCTTCATGAAGATGTTATTCTGACAAGGCTCTGTATGCAATAACTAGTCCTTGCTTGCTTACATGTAGAGTCTAACTTCAAAAGACCTAAGTTCAGTGAATTTAGAGGCTGTTTGTTGTTTGTAAGAATCAAAGAACTACTTTCTAAACAAAACCTTGCAGTATCAAATAAAATGGGAAATTGTGAAATGCATTTGGTCTAATACTCCATATTTAATCTTTCTTTCTTTTTTTTTTTTTTTTTTTTTTTTTTTTTTTCACTGGAATGCAGTAACATTACTGCATCTTCAAATGCACAGCAAGTTCAAAACTCTTGCCTGGACCACAGGTGGCAGTACATGTTTAAGTATGAACATATCTAAGCATCCTGTGTCCGTGAAGAAAGAAACTTGATTTTTGCTTGCTCTGGTTCAGCTAAGAGAGATCAAATATGATGTGTCTTAGACTGTGTGAAAACAAACCTGAGTTGAAAAGGTTGCAATAAGTGTAGTAAAGTAACATTTTAGCACATAAGAATGTCTTAAAATAACTGTGATTACAATAAGTGACACTGTAGAGTAGGAAAAGGTTCTGTATGTTGTCTGCCCTGAGTTCTGGTTGGCTATTTTTAGACAGATGAATTAGTTTATCAAAGCTAGACATGGATGGAATTATTTGTGGCCACATTCCTGCATGTGCCTGTAAGAGCTTGATCATTTTTCTCATCTGCTCTGGATTTGTTTACTTTTTTTTTCTAGAAGTAGCTGCTGATGGCTAAGAGCTTCTAATATAACTACCAGAGACTTACTCAAGCTTTCAAGACTCTATAATTTTAAATTAAAGTATGCTAGAAAAACTTAGGTGCTATCTGCAACCAATAATAAAACATTATTTTTGTCATCTGTAATACTTAAGTAATACATCTGCACTAATTAAATACTTCCATCACCTTTTACTTACAGATGTCTGATAAATTCTATTCTGTGAGATATAAAGTGGTTAAACTGCTCATGGTGAAATCACAAAATGGAAAAAGTACTTAGAGAAAACCTTGTAGGCTTTTTTTTTTACATTTGAGATTCATCCTTCATTAGCAAAGCAGCACCTAAGCATTCAGGAAGAGTGATCCAAAGCTTTATTTTACCTGCTGATCTTCCTAAATGGCCAGAAAGCAGTATGGAGGGGAGAGTGTTTGAAAAAACGATGTAGCTACTACACCATTATCCCACATCTTTCCAGCTATAATTTACTATTTCCTTGTATTGTGTCAGAAGATAGGGGGGAAAAAAAAGCTATGTTTGCACATAAGTTGAATACAATATTACATGAAATCCTATCAATACTCTGTACAATGTAATTATCAACTTACTTCTTTTGGAGAAAATATCTTACTAGAAAATGCACTGTATGTCCTAGGACTACATTGACCTTCTCCACAAAACTTAATATTGAGCTGCTGATTAACTGATATCCTCAGGTTTTCTCTGGCTTTTCCACTTCAATTCATCATCTCAGAAAAATTCTTAAGCTGTAGTGTTCTTCAAGTGCTGAACTTTGAATGCAATATCACTACATTTTTAACGTTTGTCCCTGTAGTATAAAGACACTTCAAAGTTAACTAGTTTTTGGTTTGGTTGTTTTTTGTTTTTTTGTTGGTTTTTTTTTTTTTTTGGTTTTGGTTTTGGTTTTCTTTTTGTTTGTTTGTTTGTTTTTTTTGTTAGACCTGGTTTGTTTTGTTTTTCAGTAACAGTGCTGCTCCTGTTTTTAATGCTAATATATTTCATTAGTACTCCTGGCATTTAGACCAACACCATTAATGAAAATGTGATTTAAAAAAAAGTTATCTCCAGATAGAAAGTAAAGATCTTGTGTGGATGGGGTGTTGAAATGTTGTAGATGCTTAGACACACCAAGTAGAAGAGTTGTATGAACTTGTATATAGCCACACTGATGTACATAAAGCCTTCACAAATTCTGATGTGTATGTGTCAAACAGTGTATCATTAAAAACAGTATGGTTTTTTTGGCACTGGGAAAGGTTAAAAAAGTTTTACATAACCAATCCTAGTGTTCCATCTGCAAATAGCTGTGTGCAAGTTTAAGTGGTTTTGACCTATACTTACCATTTTCCTAATTTTCTCAACAGAATGCAACTTCTTGCAAGGTAATATATAGAATTCTTCCACATGTGTGATAGAGATTTTATTACAGCATAAAGTCACTCTTGCAGTATAAGACCATCTTTTTTAAACACTATGTATTTGTGAAACTATTTCCCTTTTACTCCAGAATTTTTCTTATGAAGTAAGGAAATAATCTCCACAAATTGCAGGACTTTCACATATTTATTCATATAACATTCTATATCATGAAGTTATCCTTAAAAATATAAGTTCAGTTTTTTAATGGAAAAGGTACAATAGATGTAAAGCATTTGATATTGAGAAATTTTAATTCATATTTTAATTGAGAAAAAAATGTAATGGTCTCGGAATTAAAAAATTTATCTGTAGAGTTTGACCTACTGTTAGTATTTGTAGTGTACAATACTGAGATTTTAGAAATTCATTAGTGCTGTGCCCTACTTCAGATGGTATGAGAAAAGAATAAATAGTCAGGTAATATGAAGGGCTCTGATACTTGCATATATCTATGATACTTTCTTTATGGGGTTCAGTCACATTTAGATTTTATTCATATTGGAACATCATCAAAACAAAAAAAATCCTCAACTTCCCCCTAGCTTGAACTTATGGTCTGGAGTTGTTTTTATTGCTAATTGATTATTGCTAATACAGGAGGACTGAGAAGCCACTACAGCCAAACAATTAGTAGTACGTCTTGAAGGGAGGTTTGATTAAAAAATTTTGTGATTAAGGCCCAATAGAAGAAAATTTTACAATTGAAAAGTATCTTCTGATACAGAATATTGTTAATTACTTTTAATTACTTTTGATTCAAACCTAATTAATGTAGAGACAGAATTTATGTTGGTTTAGATTTACTTCTACATTTTAAAATTTTTGTATGCTCACTCCGTAACAGTAGTTTATTGTATTTCATGACTAATATTTCTGATTCTTAATTGTGAATTATCTTCCTTTGGAAAACTAAAATAAAACTTTTCTTTCATTCATTTTACAACTAAAATATTACATAAATGCAGCACACTAGAACGGTGCACCACAAACCTCTTTGCTCATAGATGCTAGATAAGCTCTTTGAGGCACCTACAAATCTACTTATATGAATAACTAAAACTGTCATAATCCCACTGCCTGTGCAGGTGCCTGAAATTTTAGCCTGTTGGAGTCAGAAACCATCCATTCTTCTGCTTTATTAGGCCAAGAGGGCTCTCAGTGCCGTGTCAAGGTGGTTTGAGCAGTGCTGATGACACCCCTGTGGGACTCAGCCGAGCACAAAGCTTGCCCTGCAATCGATGCTTGCTCTGACCCACGCTGCAGCCAGAGCAGCTCATCTTGGGCTTGTGCAGGTGCTGCTCCCTGGAAGGGCTGCCTGCTGCAGGGAGGAGCACACAAACAGTGCTGGCAGCTGGAGTGCACAGCAAAACGCTTGGAATTGATCTTTTAGCTTAAAAGCACCACTGAAATGTGTAAAAAACTGAGATTGCAATGGCTTCTGTTAATAATGAAATAATAGTATCAGATATGTTTTTTCTTTCTAGAAATAATTTCTTAATGAAGCCTTTTTGATTTAGTTAAGTGCCTTACACATATGGTTAAAGGCCTAAATCATTAAAATGCAAGACTTCTCCCTCTACACTTATAGAGGTACTGTGGATACTGCATAGAAGCTCTGATGTTTCACTGATTAAAAAAAGGGAAAAAAAAAACCCGACAAAAATATTAGACTAATTCATATGCAATTTTTGCTCTGTGTGCAAAAATGAGTGTTTTGCCCCAACATCCTAATTGTAAGCAACATCATTAATGTCCTATTTCTGAAACACAAACTTGATTGGCATTTAACCAGGAATCCAGTTTGTTATATTGTTATTTTTGTAACCTCTTGTAAAGAGGTAATTGATGTCCAAGCTCAAGCATCTTTTATGCTTGTAAAAAACAAAAAGACCAATGTTAAACAAAATACTTCAAGGGGTCAATGAATAGGAACTCTTCTCCTGCATATTTTATAGTTTCCTTCATAATTCAACGCAAGAGTGAAAAAGATCAGCACAGGGGAAATATGGAAGACTTAAAAATGCAACACTTTTCTGGTCCTGCTTGGTGTACCTTGTTAACTTTTTGGCCTGTTTATGCTTCTCTTGATAGAAGGCACAATTTCTCTGTGGTATCCTATTTTATTTAAAATATACTTCATTTTAAGTTATTGTTTCCTCTGCTCAACCTTGTTACCTCTCACCTTCTCTGCCCTCCAATTCATTAGACACAACTGTGATACACTATTGTGTATGCAAAGTAACTTCCCCTGTCAGTGAAATTGCCTTCCATAGAGGTTACTTCCAAAACTTTTTTTTTGGATGACAGAGGACTACTCAACCAGCTAGAAAAACATAGTCAGATTCTGTAGTTTAACATGCAATTTTAATATAGTAACAGCTTGCAGAAGGAGTGTTATTTTCCAAAATGAGTTAATTTTATAATTTATTAGGATCTAACTGTACTTTGCTACCTCATGAGATTCAGATGTGGTACCCCACCATATTGCCTATTATTTGTAATTCTTGTTCTGAATCTCAAATACAGAGCATGGAGAATTTTATGGCTTTTAAGTCATGCTCCTTTTGAAAATGCTAACTCTGGCAGCTGAGCTGCTCTCTTCTTTAGCTCTTCATTCCAAGGCTGGAAGTTGATACTGAGTAAAAGCTGGATGAGGGAGAAAGGATCACAGCTCTCCTCTGTATTACTGACACAAGGAGCTGCAGAGCAGCTAATAGGGCAATACAGACGTGGTGGCACATTCTGAATTGGCAGGCTGATGAAGCTGCTCAACTTCAAATTACAAAAAGTAAGTCTGATCTCCGCAAAACTACTTTTCATCGTTTTATACTGTCAGGTGTCCAGAAAACAACAGGTGTCAGTCTGTATGTAGAATGGCAGCAATCTCCAGGGTCAGTGAAAGGTGTGACAGTGAGATGTGGGCTGCTGTGACAGAGACACGACTGAATGGCTGAGAATGAGGAATGCAATCAGTTGTCAGCATCCTGCCAACACCTAGCACAGAAATGCTGCTGCCTACCTGGGAATTTGTAAGCTGATGTCTCAGCCACTGAATAGAAGGTAGTGATTTCACCATACTGCTGAAACAAGAGGGAAGACTTTTCCTTTCCCAAATTTTCACATAGCACCACTGCCTCTGGACAGAAAGTAATATGGGGTGTGGTGTCTGAAATTCATACCTCTCTTCCATGAAGCACAAATTCTGCTCCTCACTGTTGTGAGTGTCACTTAACAGTGAAAACTTTTCAGTGCACTTTGTATGTTCTCACTGCCTTTAAATGATAATCAATGTCATTTGCCAGCTCATTACAAACCTTTTTCATGGATCATCAGAAATGCAGTACCTGAGGGGATGGCCTTTCTTATTCCACTGGAAACCAATTGTACCTGCTATTTACTTTGAGGTACAGAAATGTCGTCTACAAACTAGCAGACCAAAACAATGACTACATCAGACTCTAATTATTTCTCTACTTCCTCTATGGGCACAAAATTCTCTAATGATCTTTAGCAAGGAAGAATTTAGCAATGACTATCTATCTAAAGGAACATAATGTTTAGATCTATGGGTTTTTTCTTTTGCTTTACATCACGAATCTCAAATAAAGGAAGAACATTGCCTTCTCTTTCAAACTCATGCCTTCCTCAAAAATTACAGCATGAAAATAGGACATCTTTACTATGAACAATTTTCTGCTTAATAATTTTGCATAGTTTGGTGGGTTTCTTGTTTGAATTCTGAGTGGTGAATTTTTTGTTTGTTTGTAATTTTGTTTTTTTTCCTAGGGGATTTATAATTTGTTTATTTATTTATTAATTGTCTTGATGAAAATTGAACTCAGTTCTTTAGATTGTGCCTTTGAGCAGCCAAGAAGTTCAGACAAAGTCAGGAAAAAAAAACAAAGGTGCCTTTATGAACAGTCAATCTGGTTGTCCCCATATTATAAATCAAAACAGTTCTATGATTTACTCCAGCTTACACAAGCTAAGCCAATTCACTGTGGAGTTGTCTAGCAGTGAAGTGCTCAGTCATGGTTACAAAATACCTGCTCCAGCCTGAGGTAGTTCTAAGAGATTTAGATGTAGATAGTTTTGAGATTGTTCTGCTAGTTCATTGATATATGAGGAACTGAAGCTCACCGTGAGAAATTCCCAAGCTGGGGGGATCGAACACTGTTTGGGTTATTGTGTTTTGTTTTGTTTTGTTTTGTTTTGTTTTGTTTTTCTGGTGTGAGCAAGTCTGTGTCTCAGATACAGTACATGTTCATTTATCACAGCAGAGGTCTGAGATTTAGGAAGCCTGGGTTCTGAAAAAGAAAATACTCCTGTTCTATGACAGGTTTGTGAAACAAGCACGTTGTCATGCATTATTACTGAAGTATGCTTTAGTTCACATGAACACTATAACCCAGGCCACTCACTCAAATATATCAATGGATAGAGCTGCTGTTTTCTGCCTGTGGCCCTCTTTTTGGAAAAATTCCCCCTTGTTACTGAGATTCTGAAGCAGAAAGTAGCTGTGCCAATAACTCAAACAGAATATAAATTAAAGAAGTAAAAATTAATATATTTTCCTTATTTCTTCTCCCCCCTCTTTTTTTAATTTTCTCACTCTCAAGGCAAGAAGAAAGTGAATTTGGGTACTATAAAGCAAAAGACATAGTGAGTCTTGACTGCCAAGGGATCAAAATTCAGACTCTGCTTTAAATATGAGATATTGCAAACACCAATCTTTTTTGCTTCTTTCACATTGTAAATTCATCCTTCTGAATACTTACCACATGTTCTTCTGCTAAGTCAGAGCTATGTATTTCTTTTTTAAGAAATATATGTAAATACATGCATGTCAATTGAAAAATATCAGCAGTGGGTTTTTATCCTCATTTAAGTTTTATTTTTTCTTTGGTTTCTTTTTTTAGTGGAGGTGTGTTGGTGATATTGGGGATTTTTGTTGTTCTTTTGTTTGTTCAAGGCTCTTTAATGAAACAATCTTAAAACTTGGATGAGAAATAAAATTTGAATTTAATAAAAGCATATGGTTGTAGTTATATGAGGAGTATAGATGTGTATGATAAAACTTTGAAAGCAGTTTTAGTAGAACTTAAATGACAAGACTGAAATTTCTTCTTAGTTTTTGATCCATGTAATGAGTGGTAATTCAATTTGTATGTTTAACCTCTGAATTTTGAAGTGTTTATTCTCTGGATGTACTTTAATGGTAGTTATGTCCTATAACTCCCTGTGGATTAATAATGAAGGCTTTGTATGGTACCATAAACCAGAGTTGAAGAAATAACAAAGAACATTTAAAAATCTAGAAAGCAGATGTAAGTGCAACAGGAAATGAGCAGCACATTAGTGGTAGTTTTTTACAATTAAATTATAGTCCATGTGTTAGCAGGGACTTTTCAAAGCCTATTGCTCAAGCTACCAGATAAACTGAAAATCCATAAAATCTCACTTGAATTGCTCTGTTTTTAAATGGTTCTTTTCAAGGGGACTCTCCTAATACTTCAAACCCTGTAATGATTTTCTTCACAGTCCCCAACAAATTAGCCTGTTTTTTTGATAAGTAATCAATGATTCTTGCATCTACTGTACAAATAGAAAAACATACTGTTTGATTACTGGAAAAGTGGTGTTTGTTTGGGGGTTTTTTGTCTGGATTTTTTTCCCCTCCCTTTAGACTTTAAAAAAAAAACATAATAGCAGGATTTCCTTTAGCTTATGAATTAATTTCATAACATATTAAAATACATAGAAAAGCATCAGCTTGTATTCCTTGGGATATTTAACACTGTTCTGCTTTCAGTAGCACCTTCACAGACATGCAGAACTTTGGTGTAGTCATTAGAATGTGCTGTTAGATAGATCACCTGGCTGGGCTGTGCCAAAGGAGCTATCTCTGGTTATACCCATCTATGAACCAGAAAAATGCTTGAACACTGGACAGAGATCCCTGTGAACTCGATGAATGTTTTCTACTTGTTCATACAAAAGATTCATACTGATATATTCTGCATGCAATTACAGATAACTCCTGGAAAATACATTCTCCTCTGCTTTTTGCTTCTCTTCTAATCTCACTGTGCCTCTATGTGCTTCTCCAATATATTCCTGCTTCCTGGTGACTGCAGTCCTGGCCTCTGCCTTTGGTCAGAATGGCCAAGTTGAGACTGTGGAACTGAATAAAATGTTACAGCTCAAAGGTGATGGTATTTGCATTTCTAGATTTGATGTACCTGCTAAGATGTCTCTACCCTGCTTCCATTTCAGTTATTGCTTCTATGGTGTTTGTGAGTTAACAAAAATAAATGAAGAAAATTAATAATATATTCAGGAGACAAGAAAATTCTGTGAATTCTACAAGGTGTTACTGCAGCTTTTTTGTACTTTCTTTTCAATTCAACCATTCATGAGGTTTGATATTCCCTCTAGGCAACAACTTGTCATAAATCAAAATAATTTTAATTACTCCAAGACTGACAATTGATTAGAGCAACTTTTTCTTTAATTCCATTTTTGTTCATTTTGAATTTAATACAAATTTTTATTTTAATTACTGGTTTTAGAGGAAGGCAATGAAAATACTAGAAATCAACATTTGTTTTCCATGTATACAGCATACACAGTCTGTGAGCAAGTCCTGTAGCTTCATTTTGAAGATTGTTATTAGATAAAATGTATCTAATATTTTGCCATAATTAATTTTTCTTCTTTAAGGGCAATTTGAAATGGAATTTTTGGCTTCAGTGAACCAAATTGCAAAACCTGGGACAAAACCTGAGGCCTCTTTTTCAGGTACTTCCCTACACTACAATATTGCAATTAAAAGACAGAACTGTTTCTCATACTTATGAACTGGTAGATGTGCTAAGAAAACAATTTAAAACATGCACACAGCTACACACATGCATATATACATGCATATATACATATATGTATATACAATGACATCTGATGTCTGCTGCTGAAGCTAGATCATTGTGAGTGAGATTTGGAAACCTCTGTAAAGAACTCACTGTGGCAGGATTCTGAAATTTTCCAACTATAAATGACTTTTAAAATAATATATTGGAAGTTTTTCTTAAATCTAGTATTTTGTTAAGGAAATATAGTGAAAAATTGATCCAGAGCTACAAGGAATGTTTAATTTATGGGGGTATTGAACTGGAATTTAAGAGTTTTAGACTTTGACTTTTGGTTTCTTAATGTAATTTTTGTTCTTTCTTCTGTACTAGAACTAGTAGCTATATTTGTCAATATAGATATGAGCCATTTTCTACTTTATGTTTTAGCTCTGGAAGAACTTGCATTTTTGATGTGCCTACTTCCCATGTTCTAATGATTTAATTTCATTACAAATATGACTGGTTAAATTCAGGAATGTGTGTTTCGTATTTATTGACAACTATCAGTTCAAATGAAAGAGCTTTTCTATTTACTTACAAAATATGTATGAGGAGGTTTATTTATCTGATAGTATGTCCTGGGTTGATGTTATGACCCAGGACATAGTATTTGAGACAATTTTTACAAAGTAATATTTTTCTCCAGGCAACATTAGTCGTGACTTTTCAATAGTGGACCAGTCAATTGGGTCAAAATAATTTTACTGAGTTGTTAGTTGGGAAAAAAAACTCAATAGGGAAGCACTGGATGGACCATTATTTTGGCAGATATCAATAAAAATGAAAATTTATAATGGGGCTAAACCTCACCATACATCAGCATCAACACTAGCATGGAAGTCCATAGTTCATCTGGAATAATGTAGGAAACAAGGTTGGTTTTAAGAGTGAAAGATTGTATCTGTTCTCAAAGACTGAATTTACAAGTAAACACCATTGGCAATTCATGCTGAAGTCACATTAACTCCAAATTAATTCATCTTGATTAATGTTGCCATGATGAATATCAAAGACATTAAGAATGATTAACCTATTTATTGCAGGATCTTGCAACCTGGAATAATGTTTTGTAGCACTGGCACTAGCGTTGTGCATCTGTCTTTGCTATTTATGTAGACCTAGATACAGAATAATTTATAGGACAACTGTTATAGTTCTAAAAATGTAGGCTTCATGAGCTTGGCTGTTTCCATGCCTGATTGCAAATTCATTGGCAAGTGCCAACAGGCTTAGTGAATACCAGATGTGTTTCTGTTTCTTTGTTTTGTAAGCTTGTGGTGTTATGTATCAATATATTCTTATTCCTGACTGCTCAAAAGTGATGGGCATGCGTACATGTCAAGTGAAAAGTAAATAAGAAGCATGTACATTCTTTTCATTCATTTCTTTCATCCATTAGATTGACTTTTGGTAATTCTCACTTTGAGGAGAGGCCTATAACCCACATTTCCCATTTCACTGGTGTTTGTCTGTACTGTAGCAGGGAAGGGGAGGCACTGTGAGGTGAAGTGAGAGATGGTACAGGGTTGTCTCCAAATTTCAATAAGAGCAGCCTGGCAACAAATGCTTTTGTAAAATGACTCCTTTAATTAAAAAATAGTTAGAAGATTAATAAAGATAGTGAGCAAATGCTGTATTACTCCAAAGGATAAGCATCTCCTGTTTATTCAGCATCAGGGAAATCCTGGATGGATTTCCCCATGGTGTGCTGCACAAAGTAGGTGCTGTCCATGGAGAAAAGCTGTCCCTTGTGGTTATGTGAGCTATTATACAATTACCTTAAAAGAGATCTATTCCTAAGTTGTGTTCTTATGGGAACCTCTTGTTGCCCTTTAAAATGAAGGTGAGGTCATGGCTGGTACCAGGTGGGAGCTGCCTGCTGGCTCCTCTTTTACAATGAGCTGACTGAGGTTTCTCTGCAGCCAAATTATTTGTGCAGCACATCACAGGTCTGAAAAGCACCCTGCATGTACAGCCCAGCACAGACCTGCCCTTGCTCAGCTTAGATTTTATGTGGATCACCGGCTCTTAAACCTGAAATAGTCTCCCTGTTAGGATCTATACTGTATCCATTATTAAGGGAGTAAAATTTGTCAATATTGTAAAGGTGAACATTTTTGTCAATATTGTAAAGAAAAGTGAAAACATGTGGGGTTTGGGTAACTAAAGTTGTGCACGTGTGCTGGGACACTCTGCAATGCTCATAGGACCTGATCTCATTCTGAATAGGCCTACAGTCCTGCAAAGACAAAGACAGACAAGGCTGGAGAACAATTGCAATAACTGAATGTATTCCAGAGTGCCTGAAGGCACAGAAGAATAAAATAAAAGTTTACTTTCCTGAGAGTTATTTCTTCTGCCTTCAAAAGGTTGCAAAAAAGAAATCCACTTAGTTCATATTATATTTGTGCCACTGGATTTTACAACCTTCATTGGTGGCTTCTCTTAATAAATCTTTTTCTAGTTTGTCTAACATGCTTTTTGGTAAGTTCTTCATCATAAAAATCTGTAAAACAAAAGGTGTTTTTTGAGATAGATATAGCTGTTTCAGAACTGAGGTGCAGAGCTTGCTTTTGTTTGCGTAGTCCAAGGCTGTTTCCTTTTCAGTCATTACTGCTGGAGGTAGAGACAGATACGCAGGCACAAGCTGTGATTCTTGGGGATGTCCTCTGCAGGGCCAGCAATGATACTTGTGGATCCCTTCCAACTCAGAATATTCTTTCATTCTATGTTACAGTTGTTAACTGTTAGTGGGAATATGGGCATCTCAGGAAAACAGGCAATTATATCGAGCTTTTGCTGAGATATAAATGAAGATATGCACTACTTTAGAACTTGTTTCATTTTTAAATCCTTTTGTCAATGGAGATGCATCCTCTGCAAAGTAAAGCACTTTATTTTTTGTTTACTTTTGATTCATCTTTTGATGAATCTGAATGTATTCCTGTTTGAACTGGAGTTTCTTTTGAATAAAAATAGACAATTACAAGAAATTCACCATAACAACAGCCAGTTTTTCTAATAGCTAATTTGCACTTTAAACAAGGGGGTTTGATCTAGTCTGTATTAATCAATCTACACTAAGCGATAACCCCTGTAGAACAAAGATAACCTTGTTGATAGCTACCAAATCATGAAGCCCTCTATTCCTTTTCATTTCCAAATTTATGTTCTTTTTAGGATGCTACAGTAGCTCCTTGAGCTTCTTTTATTTTAAGGTTCTCTTCATATTATCAACATTCGCTCTGATTTATTAACAACATTGTTACAGTACTAGTCAACAAATGTCAAATGAGAGATTGTATGTTCCCCTGAATCTTACTCAGTGTTCTCCTTTTTGCCTGTTCAAGGATACAATTTTTTTATTTTTGGCACAGCATAGCACTGAGAGTTTATTTATCATTTTCCTGCTTTCCCTGAGCAGCAACTGACAGGATGAGAGGACACAGTCTTAAGCTGCACCAAGGGAAATATAGATTAGATATTAGAAGAAAGCTTTTATGGAAAGAGTGATAAAGTACTGGTATGGTCTGCCTGGGGAGATGGTGGAGTCACCATCCCTGGATGTGTTTTAAAAAAGACTGGAAATGACGCTTGGTGCCATGGTTTAGTTGAGGTGTTAGGGCATGGGTTGCACTCAATGATCTTGAAAGTCTCTTCCAACCTTGTGATTCTGTGATTATCTACGAGTCCTTTTCAGAATCATTGTTTCTCATAGCAAATTTTATCATGGTAGGTTTCGTGATTATGAACTTTTTTTTTCCCTGTTACATGACCTTAAATATGAATTGTTGTTGTAACTTTTGTTTATTAGTCTGTTATGTTTAGCCTTTCAAGAGAAGGTGAAGAAAGGCCCTGAGAGCCTCTAAACTAATACTAATGCTAATGCTAATACTCTCAATAAGCCAGAAGTTTTCTCCCATATTTCTCAGGCATCATTCCAGAAATCTCTTTTGACTTCAGCCAAACTTGATGCCTGGAGCTTCAGTGCAACATTGATAGAAGCCAGAGAATCGGTTAACCTATTTCTGGCAATAAGGTTGGCATATATTTAAAAATCTAGTCAGCAGGTGGCATGGCCAATTAGGAATGGATTTGTAAGAATAAAATGGGTGGTGATAAGGATGTGGCATCCACCTGCTTGGGTGCAATCTATTTCAGGTTTGCTTTAATTATTTGCAATAAATGAAGCTGACATTTTTGATGATACCATGTGACTCTGATAAAGATCTGCTATTTAAGAAGAAAAAAAGTTCTGCATTTTCCTACTTTTTCAGTAACATGTGGATAATCATAGCTTTAAAGATTTAACGTAACAATTACAATAGTGCAAATCTTCCCAAGAACTATTGATAATATAGACTAAAATATATTCTTATAAATAGGGCAATGCAAAGCTTTATATCATCTTTAGGTGAATAAGCAGACCATCATTTTCCTCATATTTCTTTCTTCTTGTTCTTATATAATGTACATTAAATTAAGTTTAAACATTTTGTCTGAATACTTGGAGCTATTTACTTAATGTGCTTGATTTTCATATGCTGTGGACTGAGTAATTGATTTTCTAGGTGAATATTTTCACTGGTGTCTATTCCATTTGAACAACTGAAATGGTAAAAATGTCTGCAGTTTCTGTAATGAAAGACGCTAATGGCTGGATACGTTCTGAGCATTATAGTCTCCCCATCCTAATGTCACCTTCACATCTCTCATACTGCTGGAAATTACTGACTGACAGGCAATTTCCATTGCTATGTGACCTTTTGGGTATTTTCATTTTTCCTTGAATCACAAATACTAATGTTCCTCAAGCTGCTCAGAGATTTCAAGGACTGGATTTGATCAATAGAGTTATTGCTACAATCAATCTATGTGTTATCAAATTCATCTCCCTCTGGTAAAGTTTTGTCTCCCACTCTCCTGCCCACCGACTGGCAGAGCTAGTCCTGAGTTAACCTTCCACCCTGAGAGTGTATTTGAGCTAGGAACAGTCCTTCAGCACTGTAGCAGGAGAATTTGGGTCTCACCAGAGGTCAGCACACGTTTGCTATTGTTATGAGGGGGTGCACCATAGTCATCTGACAGACACTGGTATTTGCATGCACAGCAGTTTTTCAGTCTAATTCTCCAAACATCTATGTAATAAAAATGCCAAGAAATCACAACGTGGCTTAAAATTAGGAATGTGGAAATATATTCATTCCTCATAGAAATTAAATATGACGGTGCCTAAGGCAGCGCTTCATTTGCAGTTTTTTAATGTTCTCTGAGGGTGAATCTTTTCTAAGAGATCCAAGGTGGTTTTATCTTACCTTTCAAGTATTTAAAACAACACCTACATCACCTTGCATGTGCTCTTCTTTAGTTTTATATGATATATAGCCATTTCTTCTCTAAACCTTATCTTTGTAAATTCTGCTTCTAACACACTAATTACCTGTTTACCCAAACCAAAATATTTCTCTGACTGCATCCATATATGGCAAAATTGCATCACCTTCTTACAACTCCGGTGTTTGGTGATGTGGTTTCATACCTCATTTCTTCTGTTTCTTGCATTTTTAAGGGATGTAAATGACATAAATCAATAACAACATGAAACAGGGTAGGTGGACAGAGGAAGAGGGCAGCATTGTGCCAATCTAAGACACAAAAACCTGCTAGTACAGTGTTCTTATTTACTGAATTATACAGATCAGATTAACATTTTATTGTGTGTCTATTTGGTGGTTGTCTTCCTCAGATCACCATTTCTATTTTTTTATTATATTACTGAACTATCATAGGCTTTGGGGCAAATTCATAACCTTCAATAGGTATGATTATATTTTTGTAAAAGTAATTGTGCTAGCTAATTTTGAGATGTCAGGATAAGAAGTCACCTTTCCTGTTCATGTGTGCTGCAAAGTATAATTCATCTCTTGAATATTTGCAGGTTCAAAAGTGTATTGTTCAAAAATAAGCTAAATTCATAGTCAGTGGAGAGATTTCTACTGATTCTAAATACTTGGAATGAGCTATCTTCTGGAACTACCCACATCATCAATTAGAAAGGGAGCCAAACCAAATAGCTGTCATTAATCAAACTAACCTTCAGATATCTAACATCCTTTTTTACTGTGAAAAGGTTTTTTTCAATTTTTGTTTGTTTGTTTGTTTTTGGGGTTTTTTTGTTGCTGTTTTGGTTTGGTTTGTTGTTTCTTTTTCTTCTGGAAAGCTAAATATATCATGACTTATATCAGCTGTTTTAGAGGCACGTGGATAAGTCAGAAGATTGTAGTTTGTCAGTGTTAGAGTTGCTCATTTTCTTGTTGAGTTTATAAGTGATTTTAATTTACTTAATTACTGTTTTAATTTTTTTGTTTGTTTGTTTTTCACCTGAAAAAAACAGTGTTTTGAAAACACCCAAATCTTTCTAGTGGCTCTCTAGAAGACACTTTATCCTCCTCTGGTAATAGTCATAATGTATTCATTACCTCTTGTTAGCAGTGCAGAATTCACAAAGGCACAATGTGCAGAAGCAAAGTGCTGGTGACTCCCTCTTAAACCATTGAGATAGTATGAGATAAAAAATAAATGACATAGTCAGATATTTGGCATTGCATATACAAATGAACCTTATCGTAACTAGTCCTGCTGTGTTTTCAGAGCAATGATTTAAAATTATTTTGAATGCAATTAAATCTTGATTTTGGCATTGACTGTTTTCTCTCTAAACACAAAGACAAAAGCTTTTTACTTTGCAATGTCTGATAAAACCAGGATGTTGTTTCACATTGGATACTATTTACCATTTAATGTCAACATCTTTACTGAATCTTGGTTAATGTATGATGTGAGATGAGGAAAAAAGTAATTTTCTTTTCTTTGAGATATTTTAGACGTTTCTTATCACCATTTTACTAATTTTCTTGGTGTTTAACTCAGTCTTTTTAAAGGTGTGAAGCTCAATAAATCCAATTATTATGCATGCCCAACATCAGTTATCAATAATTGAAGTCCATGTTTGTATAACTTTCCTTTTCTATGTGAAATGTTTGCAGTGAATATGACAAGGCATAAACTTCTTAAGTCAGATTAATTCTCTTCACCTTTTCCAGAATTGCAGCCTAATCTCTGCAAAGTCTGATTCACTAGATTTGAACCCTTTTCAGTTCTTTAATATCCTCTTCTTCTAGCCAAATACTAAGAGCATAGCCTTTGAGATCTTTCAACATTTCAGTACATTTGGGAGTGCTGTTTTGATAATAAATGAAAATTCACCCTCCTAAGTTAACCCACGTGCTGAATAACCAGTGCACTTGTTATGGACTTTCTATTGCCTATTTTACTTGCCAATTGATTTTGGGGTCCATTAGCAGTGCTTGGCAGACCTGCATAGTACTGTATTAATAGATAATATATAATATTATATTAACTGATTATAATATAGGTGAGTTGAAGCACATTTAGAATGCCTTGAGATCAGCATTTGAATGATTTTGGAAGTTTGGTCTTCACACCTGTTGAATATATACTGATTTCTTTAAAGTTTTTAAAAATATGTCTAATTTCATCAAACGTTTTTTCAACAAAAGTCATTAATTAATCTAATATTAAGGCATCCTAAAAATGCAGATAAAATTATTTTAATAAAAATTTTGGGTACCATGAAGGCAAATTAATTAGGCTTTTTGCTAAATTCCAGATTTTGGGCATCTCTGATAAGAGCTAAGAATAGAAATCAAGAAACCATTTTCCACATAATGATATAATTGATACTTCTGAAATAATTGTTTCATAATACTGCTGCTGCTAAACATGATCTGCCAAATATTTCATTTTTTTCCCTGAAGCTTCAGAATACATGGTTTGTCTTAAACAAACAGATAAACAAACAAAAAAGTTTTTTTATTCCACAGGCTATAAAAAACAGCTGTGATTAATATATCTTCTGCAGCTCCCAGCAGCTGCATATAACACTCCAGGGAAAAGCAAAAAAAAAAAAAAAAAAATCTTAATGCCTGAGGTCATGTCGAAAACGAGGTCCTGTCGAATACAAGGGCCTTTGAGGGGATCAAGTAAGCTCTATAATAACTGAGGAAAACTGTTTCTGACTAGAGTGGAAGAAGCCACAATGGAGAGTGCAAAGATGAGAGGATGTTACTGATTTTCATACTATTATTCCCTTTCTGTCAGACTTCCAATTCCGAGTTTGCACCTCTCTCTCTTTGTACATACGTGTGTGTGATGGGGAGCACGTGCGATGGATTTTTTTCATCTTTTTAAGATCAGTAGATTTTTATTTTGTTGTAGGGTATTTTTGGCCAGCTATCAGCTTGATGCACCAACTGGTAAAGGCCAAATGTGAGCTTGCTTGCCAACAGAGCTTATGTATTTCTGTCAATTTTTGTCTGCTGAAAACACTCCTTTCTGCAGCAGCCAGCAACAGCAAGAACAGGAGCCAAGAATCAGTGATCAGATCTTTCTTTCCAAATTGAATCATGTTGCACAGTTAGAACCTGGAGGGGAGGCAGATATCTATTTCCATTTTTAAAAGACACTGAGACTTATTTGAATTATTTTAATGTTATTTCTGATTATTTGAAAATTTATAAGCAGATGGTGAATTTCATTGTTATGAACATGATTGCAAAAAAAATCACAATTTGAATATACTTAAGTATATATTTTTCATAGGCTCCCAATAAACCACTGATATTAGATTTAAAGCTTTGAAATCTCAGCTTTGCAAAGTTAATAAGTATTCTCATCTAATTATCACAGAGTAGAAGTATGTCCTACCTACATGTAAAAACATAAGACAAAGTTCTGAATTTGAATGAAGCAGTTTGAAAATATACAATTATGAAAAAAGGTATATCTAAATTCACAGAAACATTTGCACAGATTTCTGTGAATCAGGAGTTCTGTATCTGGTGTCCTCAAGAAGCCATTTTGTGTCATAATACAACACCTGTTATAGATGTTGCTTCTTAGGAAAGCTATCTTCTAAATATGAGGTGAAGAATGAATATATGTTATTTAATACTGATGACAAGAAAGTAAAAAAATTTCTCTTTAGTCTGTAAAGTGGATTTTTTTTTACTTTCAAGAAAACACTGAGCAGGTTAGGTCAAACCCCCTTAAATCAGTTATGTTTTCATCTTGTTCAAAGCATATCTGTTAGATTCTAAAGGAACTTAAAGAAAAGATAAAGTAGTAGTAGGAAATGACTAATCCTTTGTTTTTGAAGCAAATTGTCCTAAGAATTGCCCAGAAAGTAAAAAATATGGGCTTATCTTCTTTTTTTTTTATCTGAGATGGCTTAGACCAGTCTTCATCCCAGAGAATTAAGTGATGTGAGGTGAGGTTGTTTTCCATCCCTCCTGTTCAAACTGTGCTACTGGACAGTCAGGATTCAGGTTTCCTGGGACTCAGAGTGTGCTCACAAGAGCTGAGGTTCATGGTCAGCTTGCCATTCTCCTTTGAGAGTTCTTGTCCTCTTCCCAGTTTTATGTGTTTTACCTAATAACAATTTAATGCAAACACATAATTGAGACTCTAGAATTAAAGGTGACCAAATGAGATTTCTACAGTTAAGTTTTATAGCTGTCCATGAAAATCCAAGCTAGAGTCTAGTGCTTCCCCTGGGCCCAATTAATCTTGGTTTCCTTTTTAGCAAGTGAGCAATTCCAACAAGAGAGGTGCATATAGGTTGTTTGTAATGGTCCTCTCAGGGGAAGTAGGAGATTCAGAGGCAGGTTCAATTCTCCTGGGCAGGAAAGAAAACAACCTAAAAATCTGCTGCATCCCACACACACTTGAACTGCCAAACAGCTATAAAAAGGTCGAAACCATCACTAACAATTTCCTTCTTAAAGAGCTTATGCAGAAATTGCCTGGCTTCATGATGTTCTTAATGATTAGACATGAGTTTAGAATTAAAATAATTAGCCAAGTCAAAGCTACTGCAGTTAGAAGCAAGATGGAAGCATAATTCTAGGTGGTAAATCTTTATACTTACCTTAACAAGGTATTTCAGCATTTTTTATCTAAAAAATTCCATGCATGTCCTATTTTTGGCTAATCTGTATGCTTTAATCTACTGTTAACAAAAAGAAATCATGCAATGAAGTTATAATTTAACCAACTGCACTCATTTTAAATCAATGCACTTTAACACATTTACAATCTTCAGAAAACATTTCTGTAATAATGTTCCTTAACCTGTACACTATAATGCATATGAATGTGGAAGTTCTAAGAAAACTATGCAGTAAGTTTTTTATTCTATAAGGCAAAAAAAGAAAAGAAAAGAAAGAAAAGAAAAAAAAAAAAAAGAAGAAAAGGTTATCCCCTCAGTCCCAAGGGAAAATACTGCAAAGCTCAATGTTGAACATTTACTTGTAAATCCAAATTTGGAAACCCTTGCCCTTCTCAAAAGGTGCATAAATCTAAATGATTCATTTACACATATCACTTATTAAGATTTATTTGCTAACAGGGAAAATACTTCTGCAGCATTACTGAGTGGAGGGCCACATCTCCACAAGACAAGAAGGATGTGGGATAATAATCAATAGTGCTCACTTATTTAGGACTTTAAAACAACATGCATATATAAGTGACAGATACAGGAGAGCTAAAACATGAGTTATGAGCAGAAGCAGAATACATGTAAATGCTGTAATTTTCATAAAGAGCAGATTAATAAAAATATTTTAACTGTCATTGCTCTAAAAACAAACAAAAATACTGCTAAATATTTGAAGAAAACAATTTTTAGATAAATTAACTTTCTAACTAATAGATATTATTGCTTTCTAATTTCTATTGCCAACTGTTTAGCCGCATGCTGTTTATTGCTTATCATCAATAACAATATTTTACTAATAGGTTTTTAATGAGGAATAAATAATTGCTCTATTAATACAAAGTGCTATAATTTGTTCTGTTCTTGGATTTATTCCTCTCCTGCTTGCTATGCAAACAATTTTTTTTAAAGTGATGTTTGCATTATTTTTAAAAAAGCAAGCAATTTTGAGCTAACTGTCTAATGACAGACTGATACTTTAGGGACATTAAGATGATGTAAGCTCTTCCAGTTTATGGCTTTGTTTTGTCAAATTGCTTACTTTTTTTTTTTTTTTTTAATGGAATTTAGATTTTATTTGTTGCATTCATTTGAATAGAATTTTTTTAAAAAATGGAGGTCTAAATATCTACTTACTAGGTCAATTCTCAATGGATGCCTTGCTTGTAGAAAAACTACCATTCCATGAAAATTATTAAGTGTGTGGGGAGAAATCACAGGTCAAAATCCATAAAATTCAGAGGTAATTACCTAGTATTTAAAATATCTGGGAAAAAAATGCAAGAAAAAGATCCTGTTATCACAATGAAAACCACATAAAATATGTTGAGTTTATTCTTTCTTGTCGCTCTCCATTTTCAATCAGTTGTGCCTCTGAAATAGGGCCCAATCACTTTGTATTTTATGGATAATTTCACTAATTCCAGTACATTTAGGAAGATTTCATATCCTTTGACTGCAGCTAAGATACTGACTGAGTTAGAGTGAGAATAAATGAAATAAATACTTCAGATTCCTGTTCATGAATAGGATTTTCTCACTAAAGTAGAGGAGAATCTGGGTGCATATTTTATGTGAGATTAAACTTGAAATTTCAGTGGTCTTAACTGGGAAATGATTTTTGACTAAGCCCTACGCAGAGATAAGATTCTTTCTTATGGGAATATATTTTAAGGTACACTTAAGATGTAGATATAGAATTTTCTACAGTTTTAAGCTCTGAAAGCATCATATAAGATGCACATTTGTGCTGTAGTTGTATTAGTGTTGTCTTGTTAAACTGGTAGCTGTCCTCAGTGGTACAGGATAATGACATGCAAAATTCTGTGTGTATTCTTCTTGTTTTCTGATGAGATACTGGGTCTCCTATGGGACTTCATTTTCCAGTATTTTTATGCCTATAGAATTCTCCTTGTGACACCAAATGCCAATTTAGGAATTAATGTATGCCTATGATGATAACTCTGGTTTTGTTTAGGGACCTTCTGTGGATGGTTTTTCCCCTGCTCATTTGTGGGCCTTTTGGTTCTTTTTATATAAAATAAAACACTATTTTCTTTTGGTTTCTAATAGAATGCCCTTGATCTCACCCTAAATTATATTGTAGAAATGGAACCTATTTCTTCTGCTGACTGAAATCTTCTGGTCTGTAATGACACAAGTCTATATATCTAAAACTACCCTCTGAGGTAGGCACAGGCATTTTGACAGATTTACTGAGTGAAGGTCCTGATTCTGTCAGCTATTTTGTACTTTGCTTTAGCTAAATAAAAACAAAATCCAGTGGAAGGCTGCAGGGGTGACTGAGACTAAAGTATCTCTCTCAGGAGGAGAGAATGCAGGAGCTGGTCCAGAGAAGATTGAGGTGGGGAGGATGGAATCTAATCAATGCATATAAATTTCTCAAAGTCAGGTGCCAAGGGGTTGGTACATCCAGTTTTTGTGGTTTGAAAATCTCAGTGATACAAATACTGACTAAGAAAGTATGGCATATATATCAATAAATGTCATACATTAGGAAATTTTCATGCTTTATTTCAAAACGAGGCAGTATTTGAAGAGACATGCTCAGGGCTTAAAATATTCACTCCAGGAAAAAGGAGATCTGCAAATCCCATGGTTTCTTATATTTTACATAAGTAGCCTAACCATCATTAGATATTTGCATTTATGTATATCCTATTAAATATTCTTCAGCAAAAATTCCATTCAGTGGTGCACCCTGAGACAAATAAAGCAACCCTTAATATTCTAAAAATACTCAGTGATCAGAAAACTCTTTTCTATATGTTTTCTTATCATTCTTTTTGCTCTTGCCCTAAGGGATGCCTTAAAAGAATGTTGCTTTAGAACACGCAATTCAAATTCTCTGTGCACACTTAGCATGGCGTTGTGATTGCCAAAGTGCTGCCACAGATGGGCAAAATGCCAGACTGCAGTGTGGGGAGCAGAGGAAGCAATGTGAGGCCAAAAATTCACACTTATAAGGTTCAGGATGTTTACTCAATCAACACCCTTTTTATGGGTAGAGCCACCATAAAATACATAGCAACTGGAGAGGAAAAGAGCATAAGTGAATTTACCAATGTTTGCCCAGTGTGAAGAAGTGGTGTTTTATTTGTTTAAATTTTCACACAATCTCTTTTCCAATTATTTAGTTTAGATTGCTGGTGTCAATGAGTAAAATATGAGAAACCAGAGCACTATTATGTTGTTATCAGATTAATTTAGATGTTTAATGATAAATATTCAATTATATTACATCTTCACTTCTCCCCTCTTCCAATTTAATCTTGTCTCTAAGAGTAGATAAAATAAAGTTTATTGGCATCTCACTTCTGAGAGTACTCTGCAAATACAATTTCCCTCAATACAAAGTGAAATTAGATCACCCACATGCTTCACTGAGTATTTGATTAAGATAATTTGATTTCAGATTGTTACTTTTAATATATTATATCGTTTTCTATTAAAATTGTATTATTAATACATTTTAGCACACAAATAGAATAGTGAAAACAATTCCTGGATTTTATATGTGAAAATGTATCATTTCAACACCTGGCATGCAAAATTAGAGCCATCTTTTCCAAAATCTTTCCTGCGACTTTTTCAGGCATTCCAAAAAGAGCATCTTAGCTCTTTAACCAAGATACCATACATTTTACATATATTATCATGTTTGTTCAACAATAATTGTGTTAAAATTCCAGGCATGCAAGATTCTTTAATCACCAGCTCAAACCTTCCTAATTAGAATATTCTAATTAAAATAATTAGTCCCTCTCCTAAAGGGCTAATCCATTGATCTGTATTACTTCTATGTAAAGCCTTGAACTAATGCCCTTCCCAAGATGAAGACCTATCAAAAATAAGACCAAGAATTAAATGCTGATTAAAGAGGTTTCTAGTTGTGCATGCAATTTTATTAGCAGATGTTTGTATTATTAGCATTCTGCTGTTGCTGTATCTTTCATACCCACAACCTGCTCTGTGTCTGTATCTACCTAATGGTTCATGACATGTCTGCTTTATTTGATGCACAGAAGTGTGTCATAATGTGGATATCTCTCACATTCTTTCTCCTCCTCCTCTTTCTGCTCAAACAAATTCCCACTAGCCTGAAGGAGAATTTTCAAAATGAAAAGTGTCAGGAGAAAATTTCAGACTGAACAATTATTGTTTGGGAACTGAAAACTATACAGTAATATTAGGCAAATTTAATTAAAGGCAGAGCTTGCCCTTCAGCATTTGTGTACTGTGGGCTGAGCCACCATCTGTGGAAGGTTACATTTCAACTCACTGCACATATATTAAATCAAGTAGTACTGAATAAAACAGCTGTAATATTGGGGTTTGGGGGTTGGTGGGTTTCTCTCTGCTTCTCCAAAAGTAGTTGGATATGAAAGTGTTCCATAAAAAGAAAAAAAAAAAAAGGGGAATATTCAAACCTGCTCAGCTCTGCTCATTGTTTTAATAACATCTGAACATTAGAGAATGCTGATTTGTGCAGGTTTAACACTCTTCTAACAGCATATTTATAAATGTCTTTATCAAAATGTCAACATCAATTTCAGTGAAACATTATTTTGATTTTTAAGTCTTAACCATGGGAGTCTGGTATCTTGTGTCTATTTTTGTTTTTCTGCAGACTTGGTTTCTGACTAACTCTTTTGAACAAAATATTTAGAAACTTCATCTACATTCCTAAATTCAAGGATAAGCAACTCACCATAGAATTTTCAAAAAACTTACAGACCTGAATCATCTTTAATGAACCTGGAGAATATTCTACAATGTCAAGACTCAACACTTATAAAGGCAGAAGAGTAAATTTTCATTTCTGTTCTTCTGGGATATCACAGGACACTCTACTTTACTAAGGACGGTAAAAAATGCTTTTATCTTTCTTGATAAACAGCTCATTGGCCAGGCCTTCTTTTTCTGATTATCAGTATACCTGAAGCAGATTGTTTTTTCCAACTTAAAATTATTTTTAAAAAGAATGCTTTTGTGCTCTTTTCTTAAATTCAATATAATAGTATTGCAAACAATAATTTCTATCAGTAAGAGCAGCCGGTACAATAGAACTCCACTACAATAAAGAAACAATTATGGAATTTGTCTTTAAAATCTAAATAATAATTCTGCTGTTTGAGAAGGAACACTGCCACCCTCTGTGCACATATTAGCTAGAGAAACTAAGATGAAGAAAAGCCACTGTATCTTTCCCATACACAATCTGAAGCACACAGGAGAGGAAGGCAGCAGAATGAAAGCAATTCAGGTCAGAGAAAGAGTGAATATAAAGAAAATGTGAGAAAATATTAAACAGAGGTTTTTTACGGCAATTCCACCCAAAACAAGAAAAAAATTAGCTTCTATCTTTCATTCTAAATCTACCCTGCTGGTCCTTGTCTAATGACTTAAATATTATAACATAGGTTTGCCTTGCAAAATTATGCAGAAGATTCCATGTAAATCTGCAAGAGAATTCAACAGAGAAATTCAGATTCTGTTCACTTACAGCTACAGGTGGTAGGATTCTTTCCAGAGCCCAGGAATCATCAGTGTTTAAAATGATATAGTAGCAGCTGAAACAAATTTCTTCAACTTTACTGAATTCTATTTTTTCAAATGACATCACTCTTTGCTGTTCCTTGTGTTGTGGCAGTAGGAAAACATCCTGAGTGCTTTTGAAATTAATGCAAATTGCAGACTGTGCAGAGGGACTGTCATGCTGGTGATGCCTGGGTAATTAGTGAACAACTATCTTAAATGCACTGAGTCCAATTATATGTTTCTGATTGGAAGTGAACAAAACAAATTCATATCTTTAATTCTGTGACAAAGTATTAACAAGCCTCTGAATCATTTAGGTGCCTAAACTTCAATTGGCATGGTTAATACTTGTATTATTCTTTGAATATTTGTGTCTATACAATTTAGATGAAAACTAGAGGCTGCAGATAATAGTTACCTTAGACACCTTGTCATGGTCATGAACAACCACTTGTTCTCTGATATCCCAGAATCAGTATTATGCTGAAAATATTTAATAAGAGTCATCTTTAGGAATTCCTTTTTTTATACTTCAGTACACAGTTTGGCAGTAGCCTTGCAGAAGGAAGAAGAACTCAGAATACCTTACATAAGAGCAAAGGTATGAACAAAAGAATAAAATATTCCCTGTAGGAATATTTGCATATATAGGACATTATTAAAGTCAGAACTGAAGGGCACTTAGAGCTGTAATTCAAACTTTCTATAGACTTGAATGGGAAAAACACAAATTCGTAGGATCAATATTTTCTGTTAATTTTAAAAATTTCTTTCATAATTTCTTTTATCCACTGGTTTGATGTGTCTAGACTTTACTTTTAGAGTTATATAGTGGTGAGATTTAATTTAGAAACAAAAGTTGTTTTGCAATGAAAACTTGAAAGAGTTGTTTCCAAGAGGAAAATACACTATATTCATGGAAATTTTTCTCAGTAAGAGTTTAATGTTATTATTATTATTAGAATTTTAATGTTCTTAAAATGAAAGCTAGATAGAGAAAAATTAGGTTTTATTAAACACTTTATGGAAAAAAATGTTGCTTCCCTGACATGAGAAATTGTTAAAGAAACCCCTTGTGGACTTTTAAGACAGTTTTTCATAGAGTAGTGCACCTAGAAAAAAGTGTGCTAAATTGAATTCTTGTCTCATGTGAAAATAAAATTTCTCAAAGGGGAATAAGTCTATGAAGTACATGGCATTTTTACAAGAATGAGCTGAAATCCCCTGCCATTATGAGAGCAAGACTTACACAGAACCACTTCTGCTTCAGACAGTCCAATTTTGCAAAATTTCAGAAAATACGCAGATAACAGCAGAGCAATAGTGTAACTTGTAGCAGCCTAAAATCTAGGGCAAATATGCCTTCACTGAGATTAAAGGTGGCATTTATGATTACCTCTGGAGTTATGCTACACAGAAATCTGTGTAGTCACAGCTAGAGTTCTCTTCTGTCAGGGACACAGGTAGTGCTCTCTTACATCCTCCCAGCTGGAAACTGGGACCCAAGAAGAAGGGGATGGACAGAATGAGTAATGGCTGGCTGTGTGCATGGGGCCACACTGGGGGCTTTGGATTCTGTGATCTGGAGCCCATCTTAGATAGACCAGACATGTTGACATTGGATGGGCCACACCTGACCAAGTGGGATATGGTTGTTCTAGATAACAACCTGTCTGGGTTTATTAGCAGGACTTGAAACTAGATTTGGTCAGGGAAGAGGATGTTCTGAGTGTCAGAGAGGAACCAAGAGGGAAGTACATGTAAATTGTCCCAGAGGAGTCAAGAGAGGGCTCCTCCCATGAGGTGGAGGTCAATATCCCAGCTGAAGTGCCTCTGCACCAGTGCACACAGAGGGTGGAGTCCCTGCCCTGGGGGTTCGGGGGGGGTTGGAACCAGGTCTTACAGCTCTCTTCCAAACCACACCATGATCCTGATCACACCATTAAAAATCTATTTATATCACTATTTCTGCAGGATTTTTCTTCTGAAGTATGACAAATATTAGAAGATCCTCAACCCACAGTTTTGCAATTGGGAAGTTGTAGTGCATTAATAACTGAATTCTGTTTAGTGGTGACACTGCTGTCGTTACACAGGCAAATTGTGACTCATGGTAGTCCATTACTTGGCATCTATTCTAGCAGCACATGTTCCCCAGTGTGGTGGCTCATCTCCCCTGTCTGTGTTCTGTCAGTTTGTTACCATTTCAGCCTGATGAAGGCTACAAAATACATGACTAGCTGCCCTTTGTGCATCTGGGAGCAATACTATATAGCAATAATTCTGCTAATAAAACATCTTTTTTATTAACTTGTTTTCATTTTTAACACATGTAACTATATTAAAAAATGACAGCAATAAAAGAGGAAGAAGAATAATTTAATATGGCTAAAAGTGCAGCTTAGTCAGAAATGAAAATCATCTTGTTGAAATCACAGGTGGATAAAAGCAATGCTTATTGCTTCCTTTATTTTAGTTTAAATAATTTATCAGCTCTGCATCCTATTTATTGATTCTCTGAGCATGCCAAAGGAAAAGGAATTGAAAATATTTGATGCACTTTCCTCCATTTTTATCAAATTCATGATATGTAATAGATTCATTATTTCAAATGTTAGAAGCAAATGATGTTTCCTCTTTCTCCCTACTGGAAACACTACAGAGTACATCAATATATTTATTTGGGAAACCTGGCATTTTTCAGAAGATAATTAATTTTTCAGATAAGACATGGAATTTGTACCATCCTTTAGCCTAGATCAGATCTTCAGAAACATGGTGATTATGTTCTGTCACAGTAGGCATGATACTGCAGTTTCAAATCTGAGTTTTTTTCTATACTGCAAAATAGAAGTATTATATCTTTTTTCTTCCCTTGAGTTACCTCATTATCACTCACTAAACCTGCAAATAAAATAATGTGGGACAAAATATTTAAAAAACCCAACAAAATCCACAAAAATTATTCCCACATTTCCTATCTCTTCTAATTTTATTCTTTTTTAGCTTTTCCTAAGAGGGAGTTTATCATACTTTTCCGTAACAGAGGACATGACTAAGATAGTGGTGCACAGGAGATGAGATGGATCTTATTATTCTCTATTTCCTCAGCAGTGCCTTAAAGAGAATCACAACCAACTTATCAGGTTGCTGTTTGCAAGAATTGGATTTTAACCTATCTACATAAATCTTCAAAATTGCATTTCAGTTTTTATAAGGTTTCTGTTTATGTTTAAGCATCTTGTGTGGCTTACTGAACATAAGCTTTCTGCTACCACAAAACTGCATGTCTTTGCTTGGATATGCCACAGTGATAGAAGAATTCCCATGCAAACAAAGAAAAAAATCCAAATGTAGGGACAAATGAAAAAAATTATGTATTCGTTTGCTATCTTTACAAGATTTGAACATTGATATAACAGAAAAAATATTCTTATTTTATTCACGCTTGCTAAAGAAAAAAATTTCATTGAGAACCAAATCCTTGGATTTTATCCATCAATTACTTTGATTGTAAAGGAGCTACTCTGACTTTCACTAGCTGGAGGTGTTATCCCAATGATTTCAACAGAAATGGGATAGGTCTCATGTCATCACCACCAACTAGCAATTTTTCTGTTTCTGTCACAGTTTACCAAACTAGAAGAGTAATAATACTGGCCATCTTACAGATAGAGGGAGAAGAGTCCTAGTTATCTTTTGCAGAACTTCTAGCAGCCTTGAGTGTGTTATGCATGTATTGCCATCACCATAACAACAGAAACATATGAAGGTAGGTAGCGATATGGCACTTTTCTCTGTCTGAAGGAAACACAAGGCACATTTCAGAGGATAAAGCCTTGGAAGGCAAAAAGGAAAAAAAGAAAATAAATTCTATGTCTACTCAGAGCTTACTTTAACCAACAGCAGACTCAGTTATTAGCTGAGACAAGTTTACACTTGGAAGACCTGAAGAGGAAAAGTGGCTTACTTTTAAGCCACTTTATTGGTCCCCCAATACTGCAAATTGCAGCACTGTGCATGGAGTGCCAATTTAGCTTCAAAGAAACCAGGTATCACATCAAAAGCACCGTAGTCATAGCAGCACAGCAATTGGCACAAGAAAAAATAAAATCCTCGTAAGCAGCTTATTTCAAGGTAAGAAGAGCAGAAAGGAGTCTCTGTGCTGCTGTGCTGTACACTAAGGAGATGCCTCTTGGTTTGGGTCAATACTATAACTGAGGGTTTTCTGTGGTACTGGGGGGTCTGGAGGGGGATGGAGACTGTAAACTTTTTGTGACACCTTCTCATTCCCTTCAAATACTTGACATGTTTGGTATAAGAAAAAGTTGGAATTCGAGTATTTGCATTTTAAGATGTAACGTTTCATTTCCTGGAACATTTTGGTACAGAGAGAAAAATTTCTTCTGTTAGAATCTATTTCCTGTAGCATTTGTTATCCTGTAGTTTTACTGTTTAAGACTCCTTACTGTTCTAACTCAGATTTTCTATCGATGAACACCAAATAACATATGTTGGAAGTAATTATATAAGCTTTTTCTCACCCCTGGGTTCTTCTGAAATGAAATCTTTCAGTTATCCTCTCAGGGCAGATTTGTTTCTTTTATCTCTAAACAGTGCCAAGCAGCTGGGGCATGGACCAAAGAGTAAAAAAAGCACATTTCTTATTGCATTGTCTGAACAATGTATTAGACTTAGACATTCACATGTCATGGAAATAGATGTGTGATATTTTGATGTTCCCACTTAAATATATTGTGTAAAGATGTTCTCCAATTACATTGAAATATAAGATCTCAAGGCCCATATACAAGTTTTGGGTGCTGTAGAATACTATAAATCATATTGGCTCCCCTTGGGAAACTATGCAAAAAAAGCTCATTCAGGTAGCAATATTTTTGCTGCTATTTTATAGATTAGAAGTATTTCTGTATTTTTTTTCAACTAGTTCAATCAATTCAAATTTAGATGTTTTCAGACGAATTAACAAATTTTAAGTATGGAAAACTTTTCTGAAATATCCTTTAGCATGTCAAATGTTAATAAAGAAAAGAAATTGGTGCAGCCTAAATTCCAATGAGGTTAAACTAAGTCAGTAGTATACCATCATTAAAGACTCAAATTGAACATCAGATGATTTAAACAAAGAAATGGCAAATTTTTTCATTTATTAAAAAAAAATTCCAGAACTCAAAAACCCCACAAAACAAAAATAAACAACAAACATAAAAGCATGTCTTTTTTCATTCTGCATTCTCATTTTCAAGGAGAAACAAAGAAGTGCCCTTTCTTTACCTCCCTATTGTAGAATTGTAGACTTGGGAAAAAAAAAAAAACAATAAGAATAAAAACAAACAAAATAATAACTTCACCTATTGCTTCTCAGAGATTTCAAAGTCAGTGTAAGAGTTACAGACTGAGCTGAATAATAAATATTAACTGTGTCTTTTTATTAGGGGCAATCCATTTTAATTCAATTTGTACAGAAAGAGAAGTAAAATCTTCATGTCACTCAAATAATTTCACTAGCCAAACTACACACTCATAAAATTCAATTCTCCTGACAAAATTTTTAAAGCACCTTTTCATTTTGTTTAATATAATTTATATTTTATGGAGCCTTACAACTATAAAATGTACAGGCAGTTTTTATTATTGAATCTCAGTGATTTTTGTTAAGTTAATGAATCCTTACACCACTAACGTCTTTACAAGACTGAAAATTTTCCTCGGTGTCAGTTCATATTTCTTGCTTGCTTACATAGTGAATTATCAATAAATAATATTCAAGAATCTTTTCTTGTTGATTAAAATAAATTGACACATTACTATTAATTTCTTTGAATAAGGATGTGACTGTAAATCTTTTCAGTGATAACATTTTGAGCAACATAAACCTTCAAAATTATTTCTTCATTAATAACTGAGAAAGAGGAAATGGTGTGCAAGTCTGTTAAATTTGACATTATCAACCTGCTGACTGATCTTGAGTGGCATTTACAGCATGTTCTACTTTCATCACTTGAATGATTTTTTACTCAAAACTTGCTCTATTAGAAGTACCTCTTTTATGGACTGTAACTGGCCCAAGTGCATTTGGGAAACAAACAGGATCCCTTGCATGACTTAAACTAACTGGATCTTTGTGTCATAGATAAGATTGTATGGCTTCTGTATCTTATTTGCCCCTCAGGAATTAAAGATGTAAGAAGAATGAGGAGAGATGGATCTATAACTTCTAACAGCCAAGTCACTGAAATTAGTTGTGTTTTGAAAATTACTGTTCATTTTTTGTGCATGGTAGATGGGTTCTGGAAGGACGAAGTTAGTTCCTAGCTTAGGATTTGAGGATCATGCCCCAAGTTGCTGAATCTCAGCTATTTGCACAGACGGAAGGTGTGCAATTAGTTATCTAAGAAATACATTTAAAACATTTAGAAAACCTCAAAAGAGAGAAGATTCTGTTACCTTGGGTACACAAAAATGCAGTTCTCTTCTCTGCTTAACTTTCTTTTTCTAACTGCAATATTTATTGTGTGGGCCATAACATTCTTAAACATCTGGCAAGTCACAGTTAGTGATTACAGTATGCTGCATACACATAATTCAGCTCAAAATGTTGTCAATACATCTTACCCTCTGTGGGCTTTAACCTGCCAAAAAGGTTAATGTTTGTTCCATATTTATGGATAAGTAATTTTACCTCATGGAAAAGGAATGTTACCTAAATGGAAGGGTTCAGGGTGCAATGAAATCTAGGTCAGTCCAATGAATGGAGTGAATTTGAGTGTTAGATTCATCTCTGTGCTGGCACTGATATGAGACAAAGGAGAAATGCATTTGTTGCAGAGAGTAATTTAGCAATACAGGATAAGGTTATTGGTGATGAATACCTCAGAATGCAAGCCTCCACACAGCCCTAATCCTAGGTGAAGTGGTAAAATCAGCCATGGGCTGTGGTTGGTCTCAAGAAGAAAGGAATGGAGGGAGCCAAGTTGTGGTTGTCTGTTCCACTTGGCATTACACTTGCAGCTGCAGTGTGCCTGGAACTTTGGGCTTTGTGGTTTTCTAAACCCTAACCCTAGGCATGACCCTAACCCCAGGCAGAGCATTAGGCACCACATGGGAGTAAGAGTGGTTCCAAGTGAAAAGGTGTGAAATGTGCCATGTCGTGGCAGTCCTGTGTTCCCATTGACATGACTTTTGCAGCTGCAGTGTGCCTGGAGCTTTGTGCTTTGTGGTTTTCTGAACACCAACCCTGTGTGTAAACCTAACCCTTGGCTAAGTTTTAGAATTCCTGTGGGAGGAAGACCGGTTCCAAGATAAAAGGTGTGAAATGAACCAAGTTGTGTCAGTCTTGTGTTCTCCTTGGCATGACTTTGCAGCTGCAGTATGCCTAGACCTGCAGGCTTTGTAGTTTTCTGAATCCTAACCCTATGATGGAGGCAGCAAAGACTTTAAACTGGGTCAATTGGGTCACAGAACTCCAATTACCTCATGGCTCTCAGTTATCTCAGTATGGATTTTCCTCCACACAAACTTCAACTATCTCTTGCTTATTCTAAAATGTGTGCTATCAGCATATTTTGGTTGGAGTCTACAAAGTTTGAGAATACAAATGTTTTTCTCAGAATTGATCTCTAAACTACTACACAGAAAAAAGTTTCTAAATTACTACACAGAAAGATGATATTGTCACTCTGAAAAGAAAGAGATACATGATTTAGGAGTAGGACCTTTAAAAAAGGGTTTTTTTTATGAGTCAGATATTTCAGAACATGGAATAAGTAATTTCTTACTTGATTTAACTATCAGTTCAAAGTTCATTGATTACCAGTTTCATTTTGGTGTGTTTTAATTATATTTTATGTAGCATAATATTAGTTTGAATAGACAAAGGTCTTTTGACTCTCTCCCTTTATGTTTCTTAGGCATTTGGATTTAGATGTTCAATCTTTACCCATTTCAGTAGGCCTTTGTAGATAGGCAATGTGCAAATATGGCTTAGAATAAGGTCTGACATTCAAATTGAGCGAATCAAAATATTTTGAGACATGAGTAAGAGTAAATTCTTGTCATTGTGTTTCTTCATGGCTGCTTCTTTAGGTCCAAAACAGCATGGTGACTTTGTGGCCTAGTGGAGATTACTTTGCATTAAAAGAGCTGCTGGATTTTACTGTCCTCTGATGGGTAAATCATAACTGGTAACAAAGTTCTTAGTTATAATACGGTTCTTTCTTTAAACAAGAAATTAGATGCACTGGATACTTGCAACAAAGAAGACATTAAATTAAGTGTTTATATAATCCATAGGGAAAAGATATCTCTTTAGTCAGACATAAAAGTGCTTAAGCCAGCTCAGTGCCTCCTTGGGAGGCTTCAAGATCCCCATGCAGCAGCATTTCTGATTGTGTGCATGACCAGCATAGTTCAGTTTTTAAGTTCCAGGCTGTAGGCAAAACACCCCTATGTTTCCTGTGCAGCACTGGAATGAGAATTTTAGATATTTAGAGTATGGTCTTCTGGTGGTTAGATGTTGGCTGGATGTCAAGTGCCAATGAAAGCCACTCTGTCCCCCTCTTATTTAGCTGCACAGGGAGAGAAAATATATGTTCTGAAAACCAGAACAGGAGGAGTGTTGGAGGAAAAGGCACAATAATGTTAATAATACTATCATCCTTTCTTTAAATGCTGCAGAAGTGCTACTCCTCTGTGTGTAGGAATATTATTTCTCTTATTCCTAATAATATGTATCTAAATAACACATCAAAAACTGATTTTTGAATGGAAAAATTTCCCATTCAGAAGTACTTCAAAAGTAATTCCATTGCAATTAGCCAAAGCTTTTCTTTTCTCTGTGAAGCGGATTCAATGAGTGCCTGACAATCTGAGTTTGAAGTACCTGAACTGAATAAACAGCCATTGGATTTCAGAAAGTATTAGAAAGTGAAGGATGAGATTAATTTTTATTTTTATGTGAGTGCGCACATGTTTGTTTTTATTAGAGATTATAATGACTCAAATTGTTTTCTGACTCAGGGAAGGTTTGTGTTAAAATTGGAAAAAAAAATCAAGAGTGGCTAGAGGATTATTTTTCAGCCTATATTAATTTTTTTAGGAGGACTGTCTTCCTTAGACAACAATCAAGTCCAATGGTTTCAGCTTGTATTTTGAAAATAAAAACTTACTTTTCTAGTGTAAATTATGTTTTTAAACTACACAAGCAAGATTAGAGTAATGTATCCAGAGCTAACATATGTATTTTAAAAGCAGAATTTATCACAGAAATAAAACCAAAATTCTTTAGAAAATAAGAAATAAAATCTTACAGTAGTGTAGCTGTGAACTCTCCTTGGAGTTGAACCTATTTTGGGCCTCTATATACTCTTCTTGGTTCTTAGGTCTGGAAAAAAGCTAGAGATTGAAACTTCCAGCTGTAGGTAAAGTGAAAAAATATTTGACACCTTGTCTTCATTAAAAACAGCTTTCCCATAGTTTTCTCATTTAAACAAGAGTGCTTTTCATTAGTGAACATATGGTCTTACTAATGTCAGTATGGTCATGTACTATTGTGCTCATTTTAAGTCTGTTTTCATGACAAGGTCAAAATTAACATCTTTAAATCAAATTCAGTAGCCATCAGGGAGTCAGTACAGAATACCCATAACAACAAGATAACAATTTGCCATATAGTTTGCAAACCAATACTATGTTCAAGTATTATCACTTATTATGGGGTTAAGGAAAATGGGTATAGAAGATTCATGGAAAAGTTTTATAGATGACAGCTCCTGATAACAGATTTTTACTAAAAACATCTTTTAAATCTATTTAGTTGCAAAGGTTAGATGCATTTTAGTGGATGCTAACAGACAATTTATAAGCTTAGCATGGAAGCACAATTGGATACAGACAGGCATACACAATATATGCACACTTGCAGGAAGCTGCATTTGCAAAACTAATTTTGCTGCATAATTCTATGGCAAGAAGTATCACACCGAATGTGGACAACATTATTTCAGTTCCTGACTCTGACATTCTGTGGAGAAAGATCCTCTGCCTGAGTGATGAGGTTACAATCATGCTTTTATGAGAAAAGTGGCATCACAGCTAAAGCAACTGCTAAAGCTCTGTGCAAATATTCCCTTTTCATATCGATCATAACCAGCATATATAGAGTTAAAATATTAAAATATACATAAGGATCTGAAATATGAAAGAGAACCTGAATCTGCTCTTCAAGAAGTTGGTGGGCACTACTCAGGTTGCTGAAGATATAATGATTTGGTGGATTATAGAAAACAAAATGAGACACTTGGGTTTAAAGAGATCCCAGCCAATGTGATTTTAGGCTGGAGGTAATAAGGGTTATGCATAATTCAAAGACACAGTTCAAGGAATTCATAGGTTTCTAGCACTGTTCACAGTATCACCCAATATATGTTATTAAGTTATATGTTATAGAATGTTGTTAATAGTTTTTTTTTTTTACATTAAAAATAAACATCCTTAACAATGAAGACAAAAGACCAGAACTCTGAATTAAGATCAGAGGTTTTTTTACATATAAAATAGCTTTAAGATTTGACTATCAGTGTTTGCTGCAACTAAAATATTATATTTGTATTGAAATTCAAATAACATTACAGATCTGTATATATATTTCTGTAAAAAACAAACCAAACCAATTAATTGACTCAATTTTCATCATGGCAAGTTATCAGGAAAAATAAAAAGATGAAAAGGAGAGAACAAGGTTGCAGTGGATGAAGTGGAGACAGTATTTTGACATTGATAGACATTATTTCTGTTTGAGTTTGAAATCCATCCTGCCAACATACTTCTTGTGTTAAAAAAACACTTTTGAGATGCCAAGACCATACTGCTTATGTACTGCATTTACACATGAGAGGGCTGAATAGTCTAGGTTGTGTTCAGCTCAGTAGCTAGTGCTTTACTATGTAACATTTGATGTCATGAATTGGGTCTTTAGCTGCCCCTTGTCTTGCTGTGTGTTATATTTTGTGATGAGTTAAAGAAATGTGGTAGTTTCCACCTGTTTGTGTGAAAGATCAAATGAGACAAAACCAGGGTATTATTTTCCACTGATTCTGGCATCACAATCATCATCAACATCAAAGAAAGAAAAATATATAGGATTTTTAGTAGGGTAGTGACACTGAAAGGGCTCCATCTATCACTCAATCTCTTCAATAAACTTGCCAAAAACACAAAGAGAAGAAATATACACACTAAACATGTAAGCAATATTTAAAGGATGACCATACAATAACCATAATGTAGGATCAGAAAGGTGGAGTTTCTGTCATTTGGTTCAAATGTTCAACAAGTATGACAAGTTTCATCTGCCTAAAACTGTAAACCAGAGGTGAAGTTTGGTACACTTTTGATACACCCCTGTGAAAATAAGATTTCTTTACATGTCTAGATCTAAGTCCACTCTCATCCTTTACTCTGGCTTTATAGCATATTTTTGACTGTAGTAGATGCTGTAAGGGAGAGCACTTTGATTTAGGTTTTGGTTGGTGCTACAATGGACTAAAATATAAACATAAAATCCTTAGAGTTCTTTCATGGACATGAATCACAATTATTTTCAAAATACAGTTATATTTCAATAAATTATTATTAAATTTTGAAATTTTTTTAATGACCACTGTCCCAACTGTCTGTTGTTACTGACCAAAATAAATTTTAAACTGATTTAAAACATTATTTTAAAATTCTTCATCTCTAAATAAAACTATTTAGACATTAAACAACAAAAATTTTGTAATAATGTTGTGCCTCCAGAACTATTTACTATTAGTATGAAGGAGAAATTTGACAAGTTACTCATGCAAAATTCCTACTTGAATAAATATTCAATAATGCTAATAATAATGAGTCAAATCTTAACCTGAGAAATATTCCTGTACTGCCTTTTTATTTTTTTTCCTTCATGAAATGATGAAATGGCTAAAGGATCATTAATTTTTGGGAAGTCTTTTTGCTCTGTTTTTTGGTTTGAGGCATTTTCTACCCTCTTTGGAAGCTACTGGCACAAGTAGTTTGCTGCTCTCTGTAAAAATTTTTTCTTCTCTCTTCACAAAACAGATCACAGTGGTATTGAGGAAGCAGATTTTACAAGATCACACATCCATATTAAGCTTCAGAAAATCAAGTGACTTGTAAGCAACACAGCAACACATAAGGTAAGCCTCACCTTATTCTCTGCTTTTTTTACAATGAACATAAGAAGATTGCCATGTGCAGGGAAAATTTAAGAAGAAAATTACTAATTAAACTACTTCACCAAGTGGTAGTGTTTTTTAAAAAAATTAGCATTGAATCATTATCTCCCATATTTTTTTCACCATTGTATTAGTTAAATTGTCTAATCTTTATTTTCAATTACCTTGGTGGCAGTAAAGAGAAGAATCTGACTGACTCTGAATCTAACTAAGGTAAGGTTAATGTAGAGCAGAGCTGTCATTTATTTTGAAGAATATGTATTGCTATCTGAATTTGCTAGTAAGGTTGTTTATTAATTGATTTTCCTCAGTAAAATTTTATTAACTGAAGTTGCCACAAAAGTGCATTATAGGAGATAGGGGGTTTTTCATAAAAATTTGCAAATGTTACTGTATTTTCTTTTCTGCTTCTTCTTTACCAACCCAAACCTGTCCCAGTGATGTCAGAACACATTTAGAATTGTCTGAACTAAGACATAAGAGCAGTTTTCACCATCATAAAGTTACAATATACATTTGGCTGATACCTAAAGGGATCAAAAATCTAAAGTAAATGGTAAACAAAGGTAAATGTGAAGTGCCAATACCAGTTTCTGACAGCACACTCAGGAAATCCTCTAGAAGTTGTATTGTCATATTAATTTCAGCACCTAAGCAAGTCTGGTATTTGCATCACTGGAAACATCAATTTGCTATAGGGGAGATGTTTCTTCTGTAAATCACACTGGCTAAATAATTGTCTCCTTGGAATTTGCAAAAGTGATGTCATCATTTCCTCTGTCACAAGTCAGTACATTTCCCATAGGATTATAGTTAACAGGGTGAATTTCTGTAAACAAGCTTTGGTCAAAGCTTAAGTGTTTGCTACAAATACTTGGAAATATAAATAATTCAAAATACTATTTGCTATAGAAGCTGCAATTTTTTTCATCACTACCACTGATCACAATTAGATGAAAACCTGCCACATCCTATAAACTGAAAGAGATGGAACCATGTCTATACCTGGATAGGAGACCTCAAGCTGCCACCTTGCTGTTACAGCATCTGAATACCACTGACTGAGAATATGACATTCTTTTCTTTGGCTTGTCAGTGAATGTTTGGCTAAAGGCCAAAATATACCTGGAATTGAAGATTTTTGGATGAGAAATAAAGATTTTTTAAGAAAATTTCACTCTTCTTTACAGTGTAGACATTTAAAACCTATTCCTTGGGCAAAGTGCTGACTAACATTTTTTCTTCCTTTAGAATCTCTACCAAAATTATCAGTTGCTAGTAGTATAGTAAATGTGTTATGTAATTTGTGGTTCCAAAGTCTTGACAAATTCCTGAATTTCTGCTGTAATACAAACTGCATTCCAACTTGAAATAGCTGTTTAACACTAATGATTTGAGTTGTATCTACTATAGATCTGCACACAAAGTGTTTTGGGCAAATATAGCTGGTTATGATTCAATTTCATATATATATTAATAAAAATTTAAAATACATTGTAGTTATATTCATTCATATTTGCAATGAAGAGCCAAAGAAAAGAAGTTTAAGGAACAAGACTCTACAGAGATTAAACAATGAGATATAACAAATATTACAAAAGAAGGTAATAAGCTTATCTCAATTATATACCTGCTTTATTACCAGGTTGTTCTTTTGTGACCTGCATGAAAGGAAGGCCATATTGTCATAATTTGGTGCCTACACTCCAGTAGAATACCAAAGTTCATTAATTGAGCTCTACTTTTTGGCAGATCCAGATAACTTGGCTTTGCTTGTAAATAACTGGCCCATTTTCTGGACATGTATTGTAAATTCCTCCAGAACCAAGAAGGTTTTGCTTGAAACTGCAATTTGCAGTGCTGTCATTGAGTTAATGAATAAACTATTGAATGCCTGAGCAAAACATCAGACCTTGCATCTTGGTGTACATGTATAAAGGATTTTAAAAATTTCACTACTGAATAGATTGAACTTTTAATCTTTTTTTCCTTTGACCTTTGTAAGTCATTTCAACAATGGCAATTGCAACTAAATAATTTGCTCTTGATACCAAAGTTCTATCTGTAGTCCTGCTCAAAATCTCAGATGTGATTCATTTGACACTTTCCTATGGTTCTCATAAAGTTCAAAACTTGTTCCAAACTTATGCCCGTTTTTTTTTTTTTTTTTGTTTTTTTTTTTTTTGTTATTATTCCTCTTCTCAGCCCTTGGTGCCAATGAGTAATTGGCAGGGTTTATTGGTCTTCTGCACTAGTAGTTACAGGGTTTGCTTTATCCCTCTCTTGGCACAGGACAGTGCGTTCCCTTGGCCCTCTGTACAAAAGCATGGAGCAGCACCAAGAGCAGCCACCGAGGTGAGAGCAGCCGGTTTGGCATCAGCAGAGGCAGCATCAGGAGCCTCAGCAGGAGCAGAGAACACTTTTTGTGTTCTCACTGCGTCACAAAGCCAACACGCTCCTGGCTTTCGCCTGCAAAGGAGGTTCTTCTGGTTTGATTAATTCTGTTTCAATTTCTCTCCATGGAAATTCTTATTTAAAGAAGGGAAAGAGGATCAAAGCTATTTTTTTATATTTTTTTAAGATGTATTTGAGTCCTGCTATGCAGGTTTCTATTGCAGAAGTACTTTGTAAATGGAACCCACACACTTCTTTAAATAGATCAACCACAGTAAATGAAATTAAAGTAGAACAGTACAAAAACAGAAACTGGAGATGAAAATAACTGTGTAAAATACTTTGTGTTTTCTTTTTATTGAAGAAAATATTACAGTGATTTTTTTCCAAGCTACTTAAAATTTGCCAAGTGAAACAAGTTATTGCATTTCCCTGGTGAGATGGTACTGTTATTTAATAGATCTCAGGAAATGTGTATTTGATATTCACTTTATATTTTCGATTTTACCAGCTAATAATGTTCCTATGTGGAGCGAACCATTTAAAAATTTAAAACCTTTACCTCATTTTTTTAGAAAAATTATTTCATTACAGGAAAATTCTGATAGAGTAATTGGTTGAATCAAATTCCTACTGTAATAAATTCATATGAGTCAGAAAAATAATGAAGACTGCTGATGACAACATTCCAATGATTTGTATAAAACAGTCAGTATTTTAAAAAGAATCAAATAAAGTATCACATATTATGGTTATATTGTGAATTACTCATACAGTGATGTCTTTAGTCTTTTCCCCTATCTAAATATATTTGCTATCACTATTCTTCAAAACAATATCCAGCATTTCTACTTCTGTATAATAAGTATACGTTCATTTGAGTTAAACAGGTTGAACCCAAGTGAGAAATAGCTGAAATGCCTTCAGTATATTGTCTCCCAGTTCAGTCTGAAATCATTCCTACCTACACTTAATCACAGATCTACAGCAAATGTTGCTGGTCACCATGCAATTCAATTGACAATAGAATTGGGTGGTAGAGTAGGAATTAATAATTTTGATTGGGTTTCACTATTAATAAAACTAGAGATAAAAGTCTTCCATTGATTTCCTACATGTGCTTGTATTTATTCTACAACACTCCTACTATTCATAAGAAAGACATTCCTTATAATTTCTTTTCTAAGCAGAAAAAGCTGGCTATGTAGAACATCAGCAAATGAGAAAAATATGTAATTAAGTACTTTTTAGCAAAGTAACTTCTCTTACAGGTGGGCTGTATCATTCCTTCATTCTAGCACTGAAATAGGTTGAGCAAGGTCCCATTTGAGAATTTATAAGAAAAAAAGCTATGTAAGTCATTATAACAGAATCAAAGGTTACTGTAAATGAGAATAAATGAATTCTTCCCCAGCATCAACATCAGCGTTTCTAGAACACTACTTAAGGTGTGTTAGGGTGTGAGAGAGGTCTCTTTTTCTCTTACAACATAAAAAGTAGTTGCCACCTGTGTCTTGCAACAAATCTGTAAATAACAGATTGCAGCAATTATGTTGGTGTTCTACTGCCATACAGTAAAGTGAAAGGCAGCAAAGAGTATGATTTACAGCAGAACACACTGTTTTGGTTTCTACAGCTGATAAGCAGAGAAGCATCAATTATTAAACTGCGTCACAGCTCTATGGAGAGCCAAATAATCAAGATTTGCTTGCACAAAACAATAAAGCAGTTTTAAAAAATTTTATAATGATATTTTCCTAACAAAATGATACATTTAAAGGTCAGCTTCATAATGGAGATAAAATTTCAAGAGGAGGATGTTCCTTTGCCTTTGTTGTACCTGAACACAGTAGAGTATTGAGAAATCTTACCATTACCATTTTTTCAAATATGAGCTTAAAAAAAAAAAAATCAAACCAAACCAAACCAAAAGAATTCTTTAGAATATGTTATAGAGAAAAAGTAATTCAAAATCAACATTTTTGGGAGGGTGAATTTACAAAGATGACAAAACCAATAAAGAAACAGATCACATGTAAGTCCTAAGAGTGCTAAGCATGTCTTTTAGTATTGATAGTAAATTACAACTGACGTTTGCTGCTACTTTTTTTTTTCTTTTTTGAGATAGGTGGAAATTAAGTTAGAGAGTATTTATATTTTTATCCATGCTTCTGCCCTCCCTTTGTTTCAGTTCCTTAGGAAAAAAAATCAGAGATGAGTAGATATGAAAATATTTTTTCTGTATTTTCAGAATGAAAAACCTCCACGTTTTTGGTCAAGACAGATGTTTTGTCTTCAGTTCCTATGGTTACAAAATTCTTCAGTACCTTCTGTACCAAACCAATATCAACTGTGAAAGTCTCAAAAATAAAGTACTTGACTGAAAAGAAATAACAGAAACATGCCTAGGGGCCTATCTAGAGCTACAATTTTAGGAGAATAATTTCTTGAGGTTGAAAAAATTAACATGAAATCTCTAGGTACAGTAAGCAAAGCAAATAAAAGGCAAAAGGGAAGAAAATACCAAGGGGGATAAAAAATAAAGGAGGAATAAATCAGTGGCTCTATACCTGCTGCTTGACTCTTGTCCTGTATTTCATTCTATAAGAATGCAGAGTGTTATGAAAGCAATGGTGGATACTGGATCTAAGATGGTATGGGTCAATCAGGAAAGCCTCTCCATTTTTACAGAGCTGGTAGTAGTCTGGTCTATTCTTTCATGCTGGTCCCTGGGAAAGAACTTGTCTTGCCCTACTTCTTGTAGATTTCTTTGCAATTGCTTTACTGTCTGTGAGCACTAGGATTTCACAGTTTTCTCTGGGCTTTTCCCTTCACCATTTTATCTTTGTAAGCATCCCCTGTGCTGATGTCTCCTCCTGGAAATACCCTTGCTGAATTTCTCCTGCTTAGAAAGGGTTTTTTCCCTTCTCTTATCTAACCTCAGCATGTTTTTCCTTAGCATAGGGGTCATTTCATCTGTTGTAAGACATCTTTACTCTGCCTTCATTCTATCACCATCTCTCAAGATCTCCTTCAGTGCTATCACTGCTTTTCCTCATTCCTTTGTTTTCCCTAAGCACAAGATGTTCGGTTCATTTTTGCTTTATCAAGAGCCTGAAGTTCCAAAGGAAGGAGAACACAAAGAAATTCATACCTGAGACAATCAGAACTATTTCTGCACTTTCACAAAGACTGCAAACAGATCTGTTAGTTAATGATGACAGCCCTAGTTCTCTTTCTGATGGCCTTTCACTACTTCTAGAATTTGCATCAAACATTTGCAAATCTTCAGAAACAGATTTAAAATATTCACAAGGCTTTGAGTGTTTTACATTTACTGTCACCTTGTAACATTATTGATCTCGAATGTGGGTGCTTGCCTTGATTTAGCAAAGTCTAAAATATTTAATGTCTATAGTTTGCTTTGAGTATAACAAAATGAAAGAAAGTGTCATAAAAGAATAAAGAGTAAATTAACATGGTTTTAAAGAAAATAACTTATTACATAGCACATAATAGAGTCTCATGTAACACTCACTGAACAAGACTTTAGAAAGATTTCTTGGGAGATAAATTTAGGAGCACAGAATGAAGGAAAGATATGTTAAGAACACAGAAAATATCTTCCAATAAGCAATGGAAAAGAGATGCAAAATAAATAGGATGCTAAAGGGGCTTGTAGTAGCTGTGCTTTCATTAAGTCAGACTTTTTAAAGATCACAGTGTTAGGCTTCCCTTATTGATATTATTACCACTGCTTGTCTATATTTATATAGTAAGGATAAGATTGTTGCCCATGAAATATCTGACAGGGAGATATAGAGGTCAGCTCTGCAGTGCTGCCTGCAAATGAGACACATTAGGTATGAAATCTGGAACCAGTTCCCTTTATAACTTGCAAAAGTGGGTAGATAAGCTATGAAAAATACCTTTGTCAAAGTGTTCCTCTAGTCTAAATCCTAGAAATTAAGGTAAGTTGCTTCTAATTTCATTAAGTATAGGAGCAAAACCTTTGATTTCGGTATCTATATGGATTTTAAAATTGAGCATTCCTACATTATTTGGAACCTTTTTTGCTCAAAAACATTTTTGTTACTCCAGAGCAATTGAGCTTAATATCTACACCATTCCTTCCTTCTGCTTTCATGTCACATATAGAGCTGAGGGAAAAGTGATCACTGCAAACAGGGAACTATCTAGACGTTGGAGACCTCCATATTTAATATGTGCTACTATAACATCCTCCAGTTGCATGATTTTTCACTCTAGGTTTTATATATGGGATTTAGGAAACAGAAGTGACACTTCCTAGATTTGAATCATTGGTTTATTATCCAGTTGTTAAAAGTGATTGCAGCTATGGTAGTTTTTATTTTCTTCCAAATTTGGAAGTTTGTAATTCACTTTACAGTTTGACAAACAAAAAATCATGAAACTGGCAAAACCTTCCATGAGATACCTCTTCCCCAATTTGGTTTTTCAATCTTCTCAGGGTCCAATTGAACATTTTAGAAAGAGATTGGAATATTTTGTGTGTGCTAGAAAATAGGCTGTAAAATTATGCAATTAGGAAAAATTAATTTCTTTTCTGTAAGTTTGTAGATCATTGAATCCCATTATTCCTCTCATTCTTCCAGTATCCATAAACGGCAACTACAGGTAGGATTTTGCAATTTTTATGATAATGCTTTTAGCATACACTTAAAAGTACAAAAATGAAATAAGGCTCTTTTAAGAACAAAGGCAGCTTGAAGTGGTTCTTATTGTCTTTAAAATGCTATAACATCCTGAAATGAAAATCAAGCAGAAGAAAAAATAACATAAATTAATAAATGACACTACAGTTAATACAGCCAGGATCCCCAAACTGGTGTTTTGCTACCTAGTCTATCAATCTACAAGTAAAGGCTAGCAGAAAGTAGTTGGATTTATATGTTATCATATTTATTGAGTGTTTCTAAACAAGCAGGTTTGAACAAGCAGGTTTGATGAAACTTTTCTACAGCAGGTTTAGTAATTTGTGAATGATTTTGTATCAATTCAAACTAATCTGTCACCAAAGTAGGGAGAGCTGATACTTCTTTTATCCTCTGGAAGGGTGTACATGAATCAGTAATTACTCCTCCATTTGCTTTCATCTTCTGAAGAGATTAATAGCCATCCTTGAGACACCACCTGCTTCCCATTTATCAAAGGGATGCCAGGGGCTGAGAGCTCTGCTGGATGACTAAGGGCAAGGCAGGGTTTGATGAGCTAGCAGCACCTTTGGACTCAGGGAGGAGAAGGAGGAGAAACAAGAGCTAATTTGTACACTAGATCCTCCCAATGTTCCACCCACTCCTTATTTTGACACAGGTTTCTTGTCCTTCTCAGTTTAGCTGGTTGTCCAGCCCTATGGCAAAGATTTTGTGCTGTTTCAAACAACTGTAGCTTAATTTTGTTTGAATGTCTCTCCCTTTGCTCACTTGTCACACCTCAACAAGTGAAGCTTATTGCAAGTAGAGTATTGTGAGTCATGGAATTTAAATTTGGAGAGCCATTTTGCATTTCCTATCTCTATTTCCTGTGACTGCATCAGATTTATTCATCTTTCCATTTCATTTTAACTTTAAATATTGCACACTTCTATGTCTTTATCTTCTGTTCAAAGTCTCCCCAAAGTCAAAAACAAATGTTTAAGTACTGTGAGGCATTTGCTTTGGATTTATTTTTAATTTTATTTGGTTTTGATGCTTCTTTTTTTGCCATTTCTTCTCAAATATGAGTAAAAGATTGAATATCTTGGGTAACATATTAAGTGATTAATCTACAGTTCATCTGTCATTTATACTTCTCCAGGCTATCGAAAAAATTGTTCTTCATCATCTTAATAGCACCTGGATTTAGCTCTGTTCTCAGCTGCAGTGAAGATGGCAACATTGGACCCAATAACTTAAGAATTATGAAAAAAGGATTCACACTTGCAGAACATTGAAATTACTTGTGGTTTACTGCTGATGCTAATAATATAGATAAAAGATTTAAAAATTCATGTTCATATTTAGATACAAAGAGAATCTCACTTGGCTTAATATGCTTGAGATTTCGTCATGTTTTCTATATTTATATTCAGTAAGTTGCACAAAATAATGTTTTGAATATTTTTTTTCAAATTTCCCAGTTTGCATTCTTTAGTTACAGTTCAGCTATCAGGGTTGAACACCACATAATGCTTTATATATTCCCAAAGAGGAATTTAATAAAGTTCTTCTTCTGATGGTTAAAATGTACTGTTTGATGTTCATCTATCTCACTATTTTATTTGATTAATGGGGGAAAATTGAAATTAATATATATACATTAACTTGATATAACAGTTTACAAAATACTATTTTCAAAATCTTATAGTAGTTTCCACAGATGAAGTTTGCATTGTATTATTCCAGTCATGGTATGAAAAGAACTTTTCTCTGCACTATGGAACTAATTTCTGTTACTTCAACTGAAACAGAATAATTTTCAAAATATGATTACTGAATATTTTCTGCAAGCAGCCTACAGTCAAAATTACTGACAGAAATTATCTGGCAAGATAGAAAAATAGATATTTTGTTTCATAGGATGAGAAATAATCATGAGTAGCAGAATAAGTAAAAATAATTAGTATTACACTTTTCAAGATTAGTCAGATTCTAAAGGAACTAGCATTTTTTTTTTCTTTTTTAGCACATTGTAATACTTGACATGCAATAGGATTTTAAAATAAGGATCTCCAAACGTAGTCAATTTGGAATAGTAAAGTTTTGCAAGATTCTTTTCTTTGTAAATTATTGTTACTCCATTAAAGTCTGAACTAATATAAAGATTCCTTTTATTCAACGGTATTTTTCTGAGGTTTCTTACCTGTTTTCCTGCTTATGAGTAACCATATAGTTAGCTATAACATAGCTCTTATTTATGTATTTTTAATTACTCTTAGCTGTGACAGGAAACAACAGGGAAGACTAATTTTTTTTCCTGTGTTCTGGTCATGCACAATTCACTAGAGGCACAGTATAACCCTTCTAGAGCTTTCCTCATGCCAGGAGTTTTCTCTTGTTATGTTGATGACTTCCAACCCTTCCTTTCACATAGGTTTAGGGTTTGGGATTTGTAATCTAGTATACTTTCTTCTTGGAAATAAAAAGACAAATGAGATAATTATGTATAATTTTTCTTTTATTGTTATCCTTATTATATTATATTACATCCCTGGGCATACAAGTACTTAAGTCATGAGGATAATATTGCAATGAACTTTCCTGGATGAAGCATAGATATAATATAATTTTCATTGTGGTTAATGAAAATATTGCAGACTAATGGTTTGGTCAGAGAAATTTGAGACACAGGATTCCTACTTTGAGTAAAAAAACAGTGAAAGCATGAATCTGCAGACAAGTGATTTGGTACATTTAGATTTTCTGCTTTTCTTGTAATATGTGGAAAGACTTCATTATTTTGTCTCCTATTGTTCACAACAATTAAAAATTTTGTATGAAGCTGTTTCTATGAGATTAATGAAGTAATTGTGGGGAAGTTATATGTGATGATTTCTATTGGCTGTGTCTTTGGCAATAGTAACATCAGTAATCTGTTAATTGGATGTGTGGGCACTAATATTTCTTTTTCTTGTTTAACTCAGAGATTAGTGTTTTCAGTTTAGACACATTAAAATTACTGGTTTTCCTCTCCTTCTGGAGTCGTTAATTATTCAGATGTGCATCCCAAACAAGAACTCCACATAAAATGAAATGTTACTAAAATCCTGAAATTTTGTCTGCTCATTAATATTTAACATATTAAACTAAAAATATTTAGAGAAAAAAAAAGACCTAAAGAAGTAGGTTTTTCTAGGTGGTTTTTTTTTTTTCCAAGTCAAGTATTATATTCAGTCTAAAACTCAATGTATAATTATTTTATTCATGCAGGAGGAAAACAAGGCAAAGTGATCAATGTGATTCATGTTTTATAATTTAATATTGCTTTTGTTTGAGGTTTACAATGAGTGTTCTAGTCACATAAGTTTGATTTCATCTGTGCTCTTACCAATTATTTTTTCATGAGGATCCTTCACAAACAGTTGCAATAACTTTGTCATGAGCAACTACATTTCTATATTTTTCTCTCTACATTTTTCTTTCTAGATTTTTCTCTCTTCAAGAGAAGAACCATGGCCCTATAATTTAAAATCAAATTAGTTCAGAGCTAATTAATTATTTTCATAGATAAAAGCTACTTCTTATTTTTAATAACATTTATAAAGACTAGTTACAAAGAAAGACACATTCTAGTGTTATATAATCTTTCCAGGGAATTTGGGCCTGGAAGTAATAGAACCTGTAAGTATAATTAGAAGTTCTTTCTGCACTAGTTACCAGTTAAAACTCTCTCCTGGATTTTCCAGTAGGAGGAAATTGTTGGTGATCATCCAGGCTTTTGATCACACGAAAAATTCTTCTATGGAAGGCAGGCTGAAGATGTGCACTATAATGCTACTATAATAAGCAGTGAAAAAGGAGATTTTTTTTCCCTATATTCCCTTTGAGCAGGCTATTTATCGTAATTCATGCATTTAAGAGAGTGCAAAACCTGTTTTTGCTACTGCCCATTATTTCAATGATCATGAACTTTTTGGCATAGCAAAGCAGATATGCCCTTCCTTATGACAGAGGTACTTTGTCTTTCTGATTATTTACATATGTCAGACTTCACTGGAAAATGCATTATCATATGCATATAAATGATTCTGAGAAAAGCTTAGGAAAGGAATTCAGAGAATTCTACTATGTAAAAGAGAATTTGGGGAAAATATTCAGAGACAAAATTAATAAAAATTTACTGCTTTTTGCAAATCTCTCTTCTCTTTTGGTTCATATATCCTCATGACAGTAGAAACACTTTTTTAATTAGGAATTTGTATGGCTCTAATTTTGCCATTTCAAAGAGAAAAGCTGGCATGTTTGTATCACTTCAATTTTGGTGATAAGAACCCTTATTGTGTGGACTTTTCCCCTTTGGTCTTGCTGCCTTCTGGGAAATATATTAATACATAAAGCATTTGGATTAAGGCAGCCGAATTCTTTCTTTTGACTTTCTGCCAGCCTTTAAGTCCTGGAGTCCACAGTACTGCAGGCTGTTGTATGAGAATAAGGCCACTTTTCAGGATGAGGCATGATTAATGTCCCTGCACTGCTGCCCCAAGGAGCTGACCTTTGCACGGGTGAAGCCTGGTTCAGTGCAAAATGCTTAAATCATCTTTCATTAAAATTATCCCTCATAGCCAAGATATTGAATGGTTAAGGGAATCACAAAATGACCATTTTATGAATAAGTGTAAGCTCTCCATGTATGGTTTTTACAAATAGGAGCTGTGTAGGAACCGAGGCAAAGGAAATGTGTACGAGGAGGAGAACAATGGATGCATTGTTCTGCATTGGATGTACGGTTATTTTTCCTTTTTCTCTCACGTGTTCTTAAATTGTTCAGCTGAAATATTAGCAATTACATGAATCATGCTACTTGATTTTAACCTTCTCAGTTGTTCTATAACAATAGCTTAGGAGCTTTATAAATCACTTTCATTATGGCTGGGAAACTGTTCAATTATTCAATTTTTAAGAACAAACTATTTTCTGGGTCTTCTTTCTATTGCTTTCAGCAAATTATCACAGAAAAAAAGCTTGCTGAATGTTATTTTTTAATTATTTGTTATGTTTATACCTCATTCCCTAAGCATCCACTCTATGGACTTTCTTATAAGCAAACTGCATAAACAGTGTCTGCATCCAGTATTTTCAGAAGTTATTTGTTTCTTCTGTAGTTTCTGGGAAAGTTTCAATCATCTAAAGTCAATGAGGGGAAGAAAAATGTGCAGTAAAAAACCCATCAAGTTAGGTTAGCCTTTCAGGTTTAGTCAATACCAGAACAGCCAATGGCAAAATATATTAGTGAATTTAACAGTACAAATGGAAGCCCTAAATGTAGCTCTGATATTGACTTCACATAGAATACATACAGAAAGGTCAGTGATCAGTAGTGAGGTTTCGTTGCTGTAGAGGAAACTTCTTCTTCAATCAAAAAATTCTATTTGATAAAATGACATTTCAATATGCTGAATTCAAAGTTTCCATTTTAAGGAAGTCTTGAGTCCCTGTATTCTTATAGATATGTGCCATAATAGAGTCAGGAATAGAAAGGAAGGAGCTCTACAGGGATCTAGGTTCTAAATACTGATGGAAGCTTGCATGAATTTCTGAAAGCTGTTTTCAATAATATATTAACATTTGTATCACAATAAAAAAATAACGGTTAAAGAATTTGCCTATTTATATTTAGGCAAATAAGAAGTAAATACCAAAGTCATTCAAACTGCATTTTTAAACTAGAGTTGGGCCGGCTGAAGATTCCAACGGAATAAATAAACACCTATATCAGAAAGCATAAAATCTTAAGCAACTGAAAAAGCATAGCCTCAGAAGGCTGCTGAGAGAGATCATGCTGCTTTTGGGGACTTATATTGAAATTCTGATAGTGTTTTGTTTTATTTTGTTCCGATCTGTTTTCTGAGAAATGTTCTGTAAGGTTTGCTTGTTTCTTTTGCAGAAAAGTTAGCAATTTTCAGGGTTGTGCCCACTTGTATTCCAAACTGTAAGTAATCTTTCTAAGAGGTCTGCAAAAATTCTGACAGATATTTTAAATTAATTGAAATTAATTTAAGTTACCAGATATATGGTGGACTTAGGCTTGATATAAGGGAGAACTTTTTTCCTTATTTTTTTGTTTCAGTTTGGTTTTGTTTGTTGGGGAGGCAATCCTTGCTATTCCCTTGTTTCTCTCCTTTACCTTATCCAGAGATTTTAAGAAAACATGCAAGTATTCCATCTTCTTTTTCCTTTACCAGAAGGTCCACATAATCATTTACCTCATTCCATGTTGATCATTAATTAATGCTAGAGTGAGCTCAAGAAAAGAGAGACATTGAAGGAAGAAGACAGATAGCTGTGCTGCTTTGTGGCTCAGAATTATGAGTTCAGTGCCTAAACTGCTGCTCTGAACTGTCCCTTGGCTTTGATTAAGTGCATATGCTCTTCACTCACTTTTCTGTAATTCCTTTTTGAAAAACTGTGCCTTTGTTTCAGGGAAAAAAAAAAAAAAAAAAAAAAAAAAAAAAAAAAAAAAGATTTCTTCTGACAACACATTTTTCTCTGTCTTCTTTAGATAATAACCACTTGGCTGCAGATCTGTGTCAGGGTTTATGCCAGCGAGATCCACCACAGGGAAGGGCAAGGGCAGGCTGAGGGTCAGTGGGGAGGGTGGGTCTGTGCTGGCAGAGGCTCCTGCACAGCTGCTTTCTCAGGAGCACAAGCTACTCTCTCACAGCTGGACACAGTCAGCTGCCAGATCTTCAGGAGAGCAAGGATACCTGGCAGTCCCTGCAATCTCTGAAGGCATTTAGCTAGATCTCTTCTCTCTCAGATATGTTTGAAAGTAGCTTCCAAATGTTTTTTTCTGAAAGCCAGGCATGAAGAGAGCCAGAAGCTCTTCTGGGCAGGTAAGTTCTAGCTCTGTCTTGTTATCATGCCTTCCATATCTACAAACTACACTTATTTTAGTCCTTCCTTGCCCCTTTCTCCCAAGTTGAATGAATATTACCTCCATGACGAAAGAAGAAGCAACAGTCACAAAATTTGGTTTGCAATTTGACATTGGTACTGACACTGTGTCCTCGCCCTGCAAATAATAGTACCAGATAAACTGCTTAGTTAGTCATGAAAAATAAAGGTCTCTGCAGGATCTTCACTCCCTATCAATTGTTTATAGTCACATTTGTTCACATTAGTCTATGTGAAATAGACAGTTACAATCATTGTCCAAAATACAGGAAGCATATTTACTTTTTAAATGAGTATTTAATAATTTAACAGTACTCTAAAAATGAATTTAACACTCAAGAAAAGTGTTGACAGCCTTAGAAATTGATTTTTGCCTTTATCTACAGAGGCCACATCACCAACTGAAGTAGAAGCTTCCATCATAATTCTCTAAAAATAAGGCAGCTGAATTATTTGCTCTGATCCCTTACTGGTCTTTAATAAGAAAATTATACAGGAAAAAAGATTATGCAGCTTAAAGCTTCATGGAAAGAGAAAGTAGAGATGGAGTAGAAGAAGGAAAGATAACTGAGAACACTTAATTATTAGATTTCATAATTGTTTATGATAAAATTTGTGGGTTTATGGATATACATGAGTTAATGAAATAGCTTAATGAAGACACAGGATAAAATAATTTAAACAATCTGAAATTTTTATTTTATTTTAGTAGAACATTATTATTGCCCCTAAATATTTTTTGTTACTGATATAGGCACTATTTCATCTATATTGTTTACTTCCTTCTCAGGTTATATATATTAATATATTTTTCAGAAATCCAAGATCTGAATATTGGATTCATTGGAGACAGTACAGTATTAACTGTATATGTGTTCCTCTGAGTTTCCAATTAACCAATCATTGGTTTATTTTTCAATATAAACCACAGAAGACAGTATATTAATTTATATAATAGCTAAGAACACTTTGCTCTCTACTTTTAAAGTCAATGATTTGCAGTGGAACAATATAGTTGATGACAATGTAGAATTGAGCAGAACCCCAGCTCCAGAACTTATGTGCAGAATTATCCAATGGTTGCACTGACTATATCAGGCTACTGTGGTAGGGCAAAGTTTAAAATATGTAAGAATGAATCAATGAACCTTCAGAGACTTTTTTTTCCTCCAGAAAACTTTAAAAGCAATCAGACCATTACAGTTTTTATTCACTTCCAAGCTAAGAGTACATTTTCTTAAAAAAAAAAAAAAAAATCCAATTAACTTGGGTATAATAAATTCACTTAATGGTGAAATATAAATACACTTACAAAAACAATTAACTGTTTAGAATCTTGCTTCATAATTTGAAATCCTATTAAAATCTACAGTTATCTAACCAATTATTTAGGTAATTATTTTGACCTATGTAATTATTGCATTAAAAAAGGATTTATGCAAAAAAATTCCTCATGCAATTTAATTTTATTAGTGTGGCATAATAAAGTAATCAGAGATGATAACAGCAGCAGTGAATTTTTCACTTAGAGCAAATAAAATAGACCTTTTTAAAGTATATAAAAGTACATAGTTAGCATTTATGATTATGAAAAATGAATTGTAATTAAGGGTCATGTAAGAATAAACATATGTTTCCAACACACATTTATTTTGCACTTCTCTAAGCCTGTGGTTTGAAAAATCACAACAGTTCTTCTGTGAGACATGCTGTGGGCCATGGGAAAGTTAGGATGAGTTTTGGGGTTTTGAAGGATGGGAAGTGGTAGGCTATAAAATGGGAAAAGAGCTCATCCCTATTTTTATGTGGTGATTATGCAAGCCCACATATAAAATATTCACAATTTACTGTAGGGAAAAAATAGCTCATTCTTATTAATTTTTATTTTATTTTTTAATTTTAATTTAATTGTTTTTTTCCAAAATTAGCCAGTGAAATTTTTGATTCTGTCCCTTCTGGAGAGCAGTGGAGAACATATGACTTGGGAGCATATGGATTCATCAGAGGTTACACAGAAAAATATTCCAATCTACACATTGCAGCTGCCTAGCAAAGTAAATGAGTAAGAGCTGAACACTGTAAAAAGCTTTGCTTTGTCCAGAAGAGTTTAGATCTTGAAAAACCTCTTTATATGTTTTGTGTATATGTAACAAATGATAGTTAACTGTAAATGCATGTGCAAATATGTCTACAGAAAAACTACTTGGTAAGAAAGCTGTTTCCTTGTGGTGGTGAATGCAACTAATAATAATAATAATAATAACAATAATAATAACAACAATAATAATAATAATAATTTGTTTTAGAATAAAGCTGTTGATAAAGCAGTGTATTAAGAAGTTCTAACTCAACCAACTTTCTCTCAATCTCAATTTTTACTCTAAATCTAATTCCTCAAGTGTCACAGTGAATAGAAACAGAACACATTCTCCAGAGACTGCCTTTTTTTCTATTCATTTCAAATGCTGATGCTTTCTATTTGAAGTAAAATTGCAGAGGAGCCTCTTCCATTTTAGTTTTCATACTTAACTTCTCACTGTTAAAGTACTGTGCAAATTTATGGTAAAATTTGTTAATGTTCCCAAAAGCAAATTTTTCACTTTAGGGAAGCACAATATTCTTCATCTGGGGACTGACTGATTGATATCTCCTGGTGCTTTATTCACGAGCTGGAAAAGACAACACTTTTCCCTCCAAAGAATCCTTGTGTTCACTTTTAAAAGTAGTCATTAACTTGTAAAAAGACCTGTCACTGGTGATGACAAGGTGTCCCACAAATAGTAGCAAAGTATTTGTAGAGTATCTTGTAGAAGAATATCACCAATATTAAAGACAAAGCAAGACCTGAAACAGGAGAAAAATAGTAGGAGTTTCAATCAAAGCAGTCTTTCAATGAGTGATGAGCTCACATTCAGGCACAAGTCCTCATATTTAAGAAACTCCCTTTCATTGTAACAAACAGTGGTAGCTTGTCTGCCCGGTCTATCTGAGGAAATGGATTTACAGGGAGCTTAGGTTCCAGATGATATTGTGGGTCCCATACAGTTTTGCAGGGAGTAGGAAGTTTTCATATAGCTTGTGCTATCTATCCTTGAGGAGTGATGACTATTCCAGGACAAGCCAGCTTATATTAAAGTTAATTTGGGACAGCTTTCCTTTTGGAGATTCATGTCAACGTAATTTGGGGACTGGAAGACTGTAGAGAAGACAATAATCTGGTTCTTGAGAGGGGAAAAAATCAACAAAATAAAACATAAAAACAAATCTGATAAAAAAATATTCTCTTATAAAACATATTGGGAATGATTCACAAGGAAACTAGAAACTGATTTTCCTAATTGATTCTATACATATCTAGCTGTACTTTCATGCACAGTGCCTATTGCAATCTAAATGAAACCAGCTTGGTTTTTAGGGCTGCTTTTGCATTGCATTCCTTATAGAAGCCCCAGCTGAAGATAAAACCCTGTGTGGAATCTTAAACCTGACTTGCTATTACATTTTTGAAGTGGGCAAAGGTTGACTTCTGCAGAGGTGTAAACATTGAAACTGCAAGTTAACAAAGAAGAAAATGACATGACCAGACTGCTTGGAGAATTGCATCACTGTTCCCATGGTTTATGATTTTGTACCCTGAAAAGGCATGGGAACTCCTTCTGGGTATGAAATAATAATCTGTTACAGCATGCTTTATAGAGTGGTTTGACTTATCTGAGAAAAAGAAATATAAGATAGTGCTGTATACTTAATGATGAGCTCCTGGTGATAGGGATGTAGCTTTCTTAGATCTCTCGTGCTTTGTAATGCTACAATAAAAACAAATCAATAATACCAATAAAATCATATGCTATTTTACAAGTTTTCATAATCCCATATATGCAAAAAATAGAATGGCATAATTTTCTTGTCTCCCTGTTGCTATCTGAGTAGTACATAAACTATTCCATACTGATATATTACAAGCTGTCTGAAAGAATAGGGAAATTATATTTACAATGCGTTGAAAAATCTTTACAAGCTCCATGTTAAAATGAATTACAACCAGTCTGTCACCCAGAAAGCCATCCTGTAAACCTCTTCTGTTCTTATTTTCCCTTTTAATGTATTACAAACGAATAACAAAAATTACTAATAACTCTCTGTCAGATTAAGTGGAAAGAAATATTAAATTTACCATATAATTTTTTTTTAAATTTTAGAGAGTGATATTTTGCTGTTAATAAAAATGAGTTTCAAAATAGAATTATTTTGTTTTTCAGAAGCGATTTTAAAAATAATGATAAGTATGCCAAGTGAAAGAAATCTAATTTGGTTTGTCATGGATTAAAAACACCACTTTTTAGAATACATTTTATAAAGTATGTCCTTAACAGTTTACTCCACCATGAACACAGCTTGAAACTCTATTATTTTTGAGAGACTGAAACTTGGAATTTTCTGTTTTAGCAAGAAAGTAATATGATAGGCAGTTACAGAATCAATGCATCTCTTGTTGCAATTTTTGAAGACCTTAATGAAGACCTTTGTACTGAAAAAATCAAACCAAACCAAACCAAAACCAAAAAATCAAATCAAACCAAACAAGCACACAAAAATCATAAAGGGAATGGTAAAAGAAAAGGAATGGAGTTTTAGTTTTTTGCCATGGTTAAGAGAAGACACTGAAGAAGATTTGAAATTATAGGCACTCCTAGAACATCTTGAAAAGACTCCCCCTAGTATATAGACACCTATAGAATAAATCCTGGGTATTTTCCTAGGAAGGTACAGCATAACTAAGAAACATAAAAAAAGTGTAAGGGATGAGAGGAAAGCAGATTAGTTTTCCTCCTCCAAGATAGACATAAAATAAGGGACATATGATAAAAATCTTTACAGTGAATTAAATATTGCAGGTTTTACTTTTGTATTGTAAGAAATTAAAGTTACTTCATAATGTCATATGGTTAAAAAAAAAAAATCAGTGTTTTTCTTTGTCTCTGCCTTAGAAACTTATTGCTATGGGCTCTTTGGAGGCCTAAAGTACAAAAGATGCAAAGAAGGCTTGGGCAAGCTGTAAAAGACACAAATATTGATTAGTACAAAGCAGAACAATATAGATGCACTCTCAGTCAAGGAATTTCTAATCAGGGATTAATGGAAGAGTAGACCCCAGTAAATATGATACTTAATATGCTTTGGATTTTTTTCACATATTCAGCCACTTTGCCTTCATTAGTATAAGGTATTCATTAGTATAGAAGACAAGTCTGTAATGAAATTTAATCTGACAAAGAATATTAATTCTAAATTTCATGTGCCTTCTCCTGTATTTTCTTGAGATGTGATCATGCCTCACCAGTATGTGGGAAATTCTCTGAAAAGAAATCCACTGGTTATGAGAATAACAGTCATCTATGTCCATGATTCATTCAAATATTTTCTTTTAAACTAAAAATGTGTGCTTCAAATATCTAAGGATTCGTTTATTCAACGAGAACTGAAATTCCTGGGCACTGTACAAATAGTAACTAAGCATGGAGGGAGTGTTTCTTTTCATTCCCTTCTCAGACCCCTAGCTGGCAATCATTATATTCAGAAAATCTCTTGAAGCCATCAGAAAGATTTCTTGCAATCACTGGTTTCTTACAGCAGATGCTGATAGTACTTTGTAGAGATTCTAAGTGATCTGTAGGGCATGAAGTAAACCCATATTGAAAGCAAAGAAAACCAAGAACCTTTCCTAATGAAAAAAAGATTGCATTGTCTGAACAAAGAATTTGAAAATCTTTTTCTGTGAAGAACAGTCCATGTCTGTAAATTCTGCAGCACTGATGACATCCAGTAATGAGTAAGAAAAATTGAGAGGACTTGCTTGTAGGTTTTCCTGGTATTTCAACATTTCTTCCTGAACAGCTAGGCTGTTCATTGGATCTATCAGCTGGAAAAAGCTGTAACTTATATCTTCTGCTTTTCTCACCTTTTGAAAGAAAAGAAATTTACATATACCCCTTTTGTAGAAGACTGATTTTCCATGTATGTTTTCCTCCTCATCTTTTAAATTTTTCGATCTGAAAAGCTTATCTACTAAAACTACAGTTATGCCTGACAGCAGAGAGACTTGCATATCCTCTTGTTGGTCTCAAATGTTGAAAGTCCTGCTTTCTTTTGCACACCAAACAGTTGTTTGTAAAGCAAAAAGATGAGCAAAATGTGGCCAGGCCATCATCTGTTAATTGTTGCACAGGTTTGAGGAAAGCATGCTCCCTCTAGAAGCCCAGCAGAATACACAGAAGTCTGTTTCTGTATTTGTATGAGAATTTTAAACTATGCTAATTTTATACATAACAGTTGTGCCAGGCAGACTCTATTTACATTATTTCTGTATTTAGCAAGACATTGATATTTGCTGGCAATGAGTGTTTCCAGAAGAAAACCTGCTGTTGTGATGCCTCGTTCCCATGCATCAGTCATATGTTATTATGGTTTGGGAATATCAATTAAATACAAGAACTGAAATTATAACAAATCACAGATCTTTTTCATTACTTGAAGCTAGAAATTTGCAGAAGAGAAGTATGAAACAAACCATGGTGAAAGGAGCTAATACATAACATTCAGAACTTATGAGCTTGAAAACCTTGCAGTGTGGCTCTTCATGACCGTAAACTAAGATCTTTCTGCCACATGAAAGAGAAATGGAGACACTGATTCTACAAGTCTGATCCTTCCTAGTCCTAACAACAGGCTAAATTAAAAGAAATCTGTAAAATTTATGCTACAATAAAGTGATGAAGAGCTGGTGCTTAGTCTTTACAATCAAGCTCTGGATTTGATTGCGTTTAGCTCCCTGTGTTTGTCAGAGACATTCTTCTTGTGGTCTCTCATTGCACAAAGACTATTTTTTGTGAAGTCCCTGCTCATAAAAACATAAGAAATGCATAAATTCATCAGTGCAGATTAAGCTATATGCAAATCTGGTGTGATTGGACACAAAAGGTAAGATGCCAAAGTTCAAAATGAAGAATTACGAAGATTACATTACAGGAGGAAAGTGTATCTGAAAGCTACAAACGGATTCACCATGGCACCAAATTTTAGTTGTCTACTTATATTAAGAATTGCTGAGAATTCAAATCTGTGGAGTGAGACACTATCAAAATTTATTTATGACCTCAGGTTGAATAGGTCTGGGCACTAAAATCATTCAGAGCTCTCATTTTTTTATGTGAACCACAGATTATTTATAGAGATATAGAATGCGTATTTACAAGCCTACATTTTATCTGAAACTGTGCAAATCTGGAATTCTTCATAAAAAGAGTGAAACTTCATATCTTTTTTTTTTTTTTTTTTTTTCTACAGATGTGGATATACCTTCTTCTCTAGCATAGTGGTCTAACTTTTATTCATTTACAGAATGATAAATATACCTCTTAACATTTTCTTACCACGTTGCTAACTACATGTCTTGCTTGGATTAACCACAGATTTCACATTTCAAAGACAATTTTCTTTCTCTTATTTGTATTTCAATACAATTGTTCAGATTCAATCAAGAACTAGGTTTTGATCCAGTGATAAGAACCTCACTGGAGGTTTTTACCCTGCATTGTAACTCAGAATATTCCATGATTTTGTAATTCAGTGGTTGCATTTCTGAATGGTCTTTGAAAAGCTGGGCATAGAATCATGAAAGCTTCAGGAGAACCATACTGAAATACTCCTCACCATAATGGTTTAAAAAACGTAGAGAGTTATAAGAATTATTCAGATAGATCAGAAGCTGGGAAGACAGTTGCTGGAACAATGCCAGGAGGGCTGAGAATTGCCTACAATTTCCAGACAGGGACTGGTAAAGGCTCAAAGGCCAGGTCATTTAAAGCTGATAAGCTATGGAGTAGATGGAGAGGAAAAAAAAAAGTCTTAGGATGCAGAAAGTCAGCAGGGCTGAACCATGGAGACTAGCCAGAAGAATATTATGACACAGAGGTAGGAAGAGCCATGCAGAGATGAAATATGTAGGTAAAAGTATCTTGTACACAGATGTGAAAAGATGTACCCTGGTGAATTATTCATAGGAAGAAAAAGTGCTGCACAGCTTATCAGCTTTTGATATGGGGAAAATGATCCATTATCAGATCCATGGATAATGAAGTACTTCATGAGGAGAGACTGGGTTTAGGTATACATGCAAGCTATTTTGTAAGAAAAGGTTTACATTGTGACTACAGTATTATACCAATATTCTCCACAATAGTTATTCTTTGTACATGATGTTTGCAAGACTCTGCTTTTAGTACTACAAAATTATATTGTTCATTTATTATTTGTTGTTAAAATGCAATATTGTCTCAGTTTCCTTTTAGTGTTTCAGTAATCTACAATAGCTTCCATAAATCACTGAAAAACAGTTCAAATAATCATTAGTAGGAAAAGGTTAGTTCAGCTAAGATGTAACCTTTTTAATATGAATTTCTAATGTGATTAAAGGAAATGGGAAGAGTACAGCTAAAAACTAAAATTTAGTGCAAGTACATTTATTGAGAGGAAAAGATGGTGTGCAACAAAAACAGCCTCCAGTTAGACTGTGCAATAAACTGAGAGAAGATATTATGCCTAACTTCACTTTTGAAAATTTACTCTCATGATGAGCATAATGGAGATTTCAATAGCTAAGAGTAATTTTTACTTATGCATATTTTGTGCATTTCTATGAAACTGATTTTATTTATTTATGAATAATCTATGTTTTGTGGCAATAGTGTTAAAATACAACCAAATAAAATTCTTTCTTAACACTTATTCTAGTCTTTGGAAATAACCTGGCTGTATTTTATGAAGTTGAGTAGTATTAAATTAATTTTAGTCCAGTAGATATGTCAGTTTATAAATGTAGCTTATGTAATTTTCCTTTCTTGCCACAGAGTGATTGAGTATCCTCTAATACCACTAAACTGTCCTGTATCTCATAACAGAAAATTGATTGTTTAACAACTTTATGCTTATTTGCACTTTAACTATTCAACTGTGAAGTGACTCACAAAATTACTTCAATTTAGCAGTCCTCCTGTCTGACATAGAAATCTCAGTGGAAAAACAAGGGTGTAAGGTTAATGCACTTTCATATGTGAGTGGGAATCCTCCCTTTATTCTCAGTGATACAGTTAAAAAGAAAAGCCATACAAGTTCAACAGCTATATTTAAATGGTGTAGTTGTAATATATTCATCAAATTGTTTGTAACCAAAACAACTTGCTTTGAACTCTGGGAGAGCACCTTGACAAAGGCCTCCTTTGATTTATGATAAACACATTTGTTTTCTACAACTACATTTAAAAAAAATAATTAAAATTATCAGCAATGTTGAGTAAATCCCCCTGGTGTTATCTTGTTGTTGGGGGAGGACAGTCACAAAGGTATCATTTCTGACTGTTTCTAAGGTGTGGTGTCATAAGGCATTTAGGAAAATATATGCAGGAAAAAATAATTAACTGAGAGTTTCTTAAACCTCTGATGTGTGCTGATCTCAGCTTTCTGTGGCTGCTTTCACTGACTCTAGAGATTCTTTATGGCATCAGATGCCATTTGAAACGTGGCTAGAATTAATAACCATTGCAGGGATGGTTTCCATGTTTCATTAGAAATTGTCTATAGTTACCAAAGACTAGAATTTATTTTTTAGCTGGAATCAATTAATTCACGCTGCCATAAAAAAGCCTGTAATACAATTCATCTTAGGAGAAGGTATGTTCCTCTGGGGAGCATCCAATGTATGAAATTCTACAGCTTCTTATAGAATCTTAGTAAAGTCTCCAAGAGACATTGTTCAGGAACCCAAAGGAGAATGAAATTAAAGGCTGAAATTCCTATAAAACAAAGCATTTCATGGGATGATGCAAGAAACAAGAATAACTTGGGATAGCCTTTATTGGTCTGGAGTAGACTTGGTTGTGAAAGATAGACCTTAATAACTTTTTCTCTTGCAAAACTTTTACGTCATAATTTAAAATACTGAGTGAAACAACTGGGCTTTTGTGCTTTGAGACTATGTTACTGAAGGAAATGTTTTCTTAAACCCTTGGTTGCATTTGCTAGCACCTTTTAGAGACATTTCTTCATGAATTGCAAAGATTCTCTCAGTACTATGACTTTTTGCTTTGTTGAAGTATGTTATCTTCTTAATACTCTCAAGTTACTGATGATCTCAGCATTATTCATCCACCAGTCCTGGATTTATTTATTCCTAATATAGACATATGATAAGGTAGCAGTTTCAAGACCTTTTTATTTATTTTTAATTATTATTATCACTTAAATAAACTTTTTAATTTGTTCTTTCTAGTTTATCCCATGTTCCCAAGATCCAGGCAATAGAGTCTAAAGACTATGGCAGTGCCTCTCTAGTTGCTTGGAGCAGCACTTCAGTCAGCCTGTCATATTTAGAAGTCCTGGAAAACACAGTGGAAGGGCAGATGCAATATGAAGTCCCGTGTCCAGAGGTTTTTTTCTCATGATAATGTCCACCACATCAAGTAGAAAATCTACAGTAATATTAGGGATCCATTAGCATGACTTCTGAGACAGACAAGGTAGGCTTTTAAGAGAAGCATGGTTTGTCCAAAGGCATAATTATAAAAGTGCACTGAAATGCCCTTTCTGATGACATCTGTTTGCTGATACATTTTCCTACATCTTCCAAGTGGGCAATATTGTCAACATAATTATTATTTAGGCAAAGAAGAAACTACTTCCATTCTAATCTAAGAATTATTTCATACTTTATTTTGTGGAGGCTGACTGCACTAGCCTCAATTGAGTATTCTTAGGCGGTTTATTGATATTCTGTGTTTCAAACCTGCAATTAGTAACTGTATCTGCTGAAAAGCATAGACTAATTCACATCATTGGGTAAGCAAGAGCTTAGCAGTGAATTTGCTAAGAAACTGATATTGTGACCTCTGTCTTGGAAGAAAAGAAGTAATATGGAAAGGTTATCAGGGTTAGGAAAAAAAAATGGAATAAATTTAAGTGGATTGAGATCAACCCTGCAGAGAAGGACTGGTGGGTGTTCATTGATGAGCTCTACATGATCTGGCAATGTCTGCTTACAGCCCAAAAAGCCAACCACATCCCAGGCTGCATCAAAAAGTGGTGGGGCAGCAGGTCAAGGAAGGTGACTCTACCGCTCAACTCTGTCTTGTGAAACTTCACCTGGAGTGCTGTGTCCTCCTTTGAGGCCTCCAACTTAAGAAAAACATGGACATGCCAAAGAGAGTCCAGGGGAGGGTGACAAATATGGTCCAAGGGCTGGAGCATATCTCCTATACAGACACATTGAGAGAGCTGGAGTGGTTCAACCTGGAAAAGAGAAGGCTCCATCAGACCCTAGGGCAGCTTTCCAGAATCTAAAGGGAATCTAAAAGGAATCTGGAGACAGACTTTTTACAAGCATATGAAGAGATAGGACAAGGGGAATGGCTTTAAACTGAGAGTAGGTTTATTTTAGATATTAGGAAGATTTTTGCTATGAGGCAAGAGGCACTGGCACAGGTTGCCCAGAGAAGTTTGTGATGCTCCCTCCTTGGGGGTGCTCTAGGCTCAAGGCTTTGAGTAACTTGCTCTAGTGGATAATGTCCTTGCCCATGGCAGAGGGGTTAGAACTACATGATCTTTAAGGTCCCTTCCAACCCAAACCATTCTATGATTCTATGACTTTAAATTAGATCTAAATATGACCTGGTATAGTCCAGGTATGGCCCCCCCTTCCACAGAAAATTTTCCTGTCTCAAACCAGAAGCAGGACCTACTCTAAAAGACAGGAAAATAAAAACCATTTTGCAGAAAAAAATGAACAGAGGTCAGAAAAGAAGGCATTAAGTATCTCATCCTTTTCCTCATTTTTTGTCACTGTTTTCTGCCTGCCCCATTCAATAAAGGATGGGGAGTCTCCTTAGCCCTCCTTTTGTTCATAACATATTTATAGAAACACTTTTTGTTATCTCTTAGGGTAGTTGCCAGATTAAGCTCTAGTAGTATTATTAATATAATATTTACATTCTGTTGTCTACAGCCCATTTGTGTCCTGAGTGGAATTTTAAAAATTTCATAGTTTCATAAGTCATGATTTTTCTCATATTTTAAGGTTGCACTTCCATTACAATTGAATATTCTGAAAGAAGTCAGAACTGAAACAAAAATGTCTCTGTGAACAAAAGCAAAATATGCTCCTTTTATTTTTTTTTTTTTTTTTTAAATATGTGATTAACTTTGAAATAGTTGTGTTTATTTTACCTAAAGTACTAACAGAATTTTTATGATTGGTAACGCTGAGAAAGCTCAAGGACACCTACCTTTGCAAATATGCCATTTAGAGTCAGTTAACATCCAGTTTGTAGGTGGTTGTACCCTCCTTCATTTCTGGTTGTGTTTTCTGAGCTAAGAAAGAAATTTTATATCAATGTAAGTAAATAATAGTAAGCATACTTTTCTTATAACTAGGAAGCAAGGAAAAGTTTGGAGCATTTAATCATAAGATGTGAAATTCTTTACTACAAGGGTTCAGTAATTGACATCTATATATTCCTTACAAAATAATTTTAATGGCATTGGGTAATTTCAGGTCTTGTACAAAATGTGTTTTATGCATGATCAGATAAAGATAATAAAATTTTGTGCTTCTGGGTATAGGCAGACCAGTGTAAGAGCTGAAAAATGTACAAATCTCTTTCTCCTCTCATGATGGATGCCTCAAAGTCTATCACACTACTGCTGTCCCATTTTATTTTGATAAAATTGGAGGTGAGGGGGAAATGGAGGAATGGGTATTTCTCCCTTTCTGTGTTAGATATTGACCTAAGATTGTGGAGGAATGATCTCAGGTACTAAATTAGTTGTCAGGATGTTGTGGCATATATCGTGTTGGCACTGGGAAGAAAAAAAAAAGGGGGGGGGAAGGTATAAATCGAACTTTGACAAGTTTGATTAGATAAAAGCTTAATACAGTACAAATAAAACATAAAAGCATGGTTTCTGAAATTTGATTCTTTTTAAAATATTCAAACTACTAAAAAGTCATGTTGCCTTACAACTATATTATCTTCCCTTATGTACAGGAAAAATGAGTGTCTGTCTTTTGCAATAATGGTAGGAAATCTGCCTTCTCCTCAGATTATCATATTCTAGCAGTAGACGGTGGAATGTTATCAGTAAAAGAGAATTTAATGATCTCAATTCATCTGTGTTTTCTGTTCAAATTAATGCAGTGTTGGAGGAAGTAACCAACTTAAAAAGTACCAACTCAAATCCCAGGCTGTTGTTTCTTCCTTTGAGCCCAAAGGTGTTATATGTCACTCCCCCGCTTCTTGCAGCTTCAGTGATGTGAAGAAATGTATTTTCATATAGAGAACACAGGATCCCAATTATGTCAGTCAGCTGAGGTAGTATAAAGCCTTGATACAGTTGCAAATAACAGATAATAACATTAAAGTCAGTCTGTCTCATTACTCCAAGAACATATGATGTGTTCCCATTCTTATAATTACATTTCTTCCTATACAATATTCCCCGAGATCTTTCAGTAGCACCCTCCTTTGACAAGATAAAACCTGAATGGTTAGAGTATCCTAAAGTATCTTTGGACTTTTTTCATGATACTGTAAAATTCTTCTGCTGAAAAGAAAAAAAAAAAAAAAAAAAAAAAAAAAAAAAAAAAAAAAGAGAGAATGCTCCAGTTTCTGTAGGTCTTACTGCTCTAAGGAAGAAGAGCTCCAAGACCTCTTATACTATTGCAATTAAGATGCTAGATTATATTGAGGAAATTTGAGTTCATTTCTAGCTTTTCAAAGCACTGTTCTAACCTTGTCCTCAGATCATGTCTAATTTCTTACATTTGTGTTAGAGAATGATTGCTATTCTTCAATCTCAGATGATTCAAATTTTCCTGCACTGATGCTGTTCAGACAACATTGGTTGAAGCTGCAGAACATCATATCTGTTAAAAACATAATTTATATGTTATAGAGGAGTTTAAACATCCTTGGGTAGTGGGAGGGTGGCATCTAAAGTGAAACCAGTATTGCCTGTTTGTAATCCCAACCCTCCTCATTTCTGGCCATGTTGAGCTTTCTTCAGAATTAAGAATTCATTACCCTGTTTTACCTCTTGCATTTAACAATGTTAGCCAATGTGTTTGACCACAACTAATGCTTTCCAAAATCCACAATGAATTACAGCTTTTTTTTCTCTTTGACATATGACACTCTGAGTTGAAACATCACTGCAGCTACACTGAGTTTATTCATGGGGGAGGGTGAAGAAAAATTTTTTTATTATTATGGAAATATATGATGCATGTAGTAATAAGTTCACAATATAGTGCTGTCCAAATATTCAGGTTGAAATTACTTTTCTTTTATCAGTGCTTGAACAAGTTTTCCTTAAATACACAGTGATATATAAAGGCTCTACCAAAATTGTTCAGGATCTCAGTGTCTCTGCCAAAGCAGCATTTCAAGAGAGATGGTAGCCACAGCAAGTAGATGGCTAGATGCCAGTTTGAAAATTTTATTTTGAAAATGCACTTCACAGTTCATTTCACAACCATGGACAGACATACATGTTTCTTGCCTCTAGAGGCAAAAATTTCTAGGCTAAGAAAATGGGAACTATTCTTTTAAAGATAGATTAAACTCTTTTTAAGAAATCTTATTTTTCAATAATTCAATATTTTCAATTTTTCAATAATATTTCAATAATAATTATCTTATTGTCCAAAAGATAAATTTTAGAACACCTTTATTCCATACAGGTCTACATTACATAATATGCAAACTACAAACACTGTAGCTCCTTTTATTCAGGGTACCTTTTATTTTTCTATTGTCACTTTCTCTCCCTTTTGTTCTTTGTTCTGCTTTCATTTTCTTCTTTCTTTCTTAGCTGAATATGCCTACTCTTTATAATATTGTTTATACATATGGTTTTAAAAACAGGTCAAATGCTGCCAAAAGACTAAATACTTACCAGGGACTTACTAAAAGGCAAGCACTACAGATATTCCAAATCATGATACAGTTAAAATTAAATTATGTTGAGTTCCAAGTTTTGTAAAAATGCTCTTTGATATATCTGTGTTTTTCTGGAAATATGAAGAGATTCATCACAGCTAGTAAAACCCAGATCTGTTTAAATTTCACCTAAAAATTACACTAGCTCTGATTTTCAAAGGCAAAGCTGTATTTCTAGAGCAGTCAGTGAATGCCTGAAGTGAGGAGAAAGAACCAGGATCTCTGTGTCTGTTATTAGAATTTCTTGTAGAAGATGGGGGAGAAGTAGAGCACTGAATTTACTTGTTTGTGATGCAATAAAAAAAAATAAATAAATGCAAAGAAAATAAAATGGCCAGAAAAGAAGAATAAAAGTGAGCAGCTTACTCAAGAGTGAAGCTGAAATGATTCCTTTCTGCCCTCTCTAACCTGGGTTCAGCACTGTAGGAGCATTTCAGCTTTTACAGCCTGTGCCCAGGCTGCCCCAGCCCAGTTCAGTGCTTCCATCTGCCAGCAGTCCGAGGGTTTTCCACATCTCTGTATCGGTATTTTCCAGCTGAGTTTTGCTACAGTGTAGTCTGCTTTTATTCTCTTTTGTGCACTGACTGAGGAGGAAAGGGGCTGAGTTTAATTGATTTATTTATTTTTATTAAAAGGCAGTAGAATTAAAAGTGAGCCAAAAGAAACCCCAAAGCTTTAACTCCTATTACGATGTGGAAATCAGTTGTGTCTTGGTCTCTATCTAGTCCCTTTGTTATTAAGGTCAAATGAATGTCTCCTTCTGAGCTTCACTCTGGGGAGGTTAAGCCCCTCTCTGAGAAAACCAGATTTGTTTTTTTTTTTTTTTTTTTTGTGTGTGTGGTTTTTTTGTGTTGTTGTTGTTTTTGGTTTTTGTTTTAGTTTTTTGTTTACTTGTTTGTTTTGGTGGGGTTTTTTGTTGTTTTTGTTTGTTTGCTTTTTTAATGCCCAGAAGGAAAAAATATCATCTCCTTGAATAGAAAATATCATACTTGTCAGACCTTATTTTTATGGTGTGGAACAGGCTGGTGTGACAACTAAAGAAATCCAGTTTCATGTGCTGTTTCAAGTACAGCCAGGAGAGATCCTGAAATAGGATATGCTCAATAGGTTAGTCCCACTGCACTGAATTTCTGTTGTGCCACAGTGTGCATTGTCAAAAGTCTTAGTGGTTTGTTTTAAAAATATAGTAAGCTCTGCAGGGACTTCATCAATACCATTCCTTTACAAAAAAACAAACCAAAACCAACAGTCTCCCCCCACCAAAAAAAAAAAAACCAAAAAAACCAACAAAACAAACAAACAAAAAAAAAAAAAGCCAACAAGCCAAACCCCTCCTCCCTTCTGCCATCACAGAACACTTCAGGGAAAGAAGATGCCCCTGTTATTTTCATGCACTGCGAGTTTATTAACATAAGAACCAATTTCTACCGCCATGGCACCTTTAAAATCTTAATAAATTACAGCAATAATTTTCTGTTAGCCATGCTACTGATCCCATTTGGATTTAAAGTTATGGCTCGTTATGTTTAGCATCTGCTTTATGCACACTGTTTTCTCATTATGAATAAATCAATAAATCAATTAGGGGCAGTGAGCTTTGCAAATGCTTGCAGTAGAAAAATTGAAGATTATGTTAGTTAACCCATGATGCATCAAGTAACTGTTTTCCTACTACAGGCCTATCCATAAAAGAGAGAATACTATTAGTATCAGGATATGAAAAATAAGATACCCCACACAACAGGGGAAGAGTTTGACATCCCTCTGAATTAGACTTTCAGGCTACCTGGAAGCTTAAAGTAAATGTGCTTAGGGATAGAGATCATGGGATGGTTAACTCTGTTCTAAGTCCATGCTGCTTTCATCATTTGAATGGATAAGAAAAGTATGGGAAGAGGGTTACCTTCCCCATCCTTACAGAGGACTGATTCCCCCTTTGTTGCTGTCAAATTCTCAGAATTATTCTGGCTTCCATAGATGCCTATGTGATGGGAGAATAATAAGAATAAGAATTTTCCAGAGATGCAAAATTCTCCCAAAATTACCTCACAAAGAACATTTGAGGTTTTTTCCCTAAAACCCATTTACAATATCAAAGAAACACACTTATCGTTTCAGGGACATTTCTAATGTTCATAAAATGAAATTTATTTGAAATCCACATACAAAAATACCACAAATAGTCCATTAAAAACCCTTATAGCTGAAACTGAACAGTCCCCTGATAGTTTTCTGTACTTTCTCTGTAATTTCTTCCCTCTGCTCAGGTGACATTATGTTTCCTTGGAATCAAGAAGATCAAAGCAACATCTGACCTCGGGTGGTTCTTGTGTTGTGAAATATGGAAACAGCTACAGCTGCCTTGGAGGCTTCCACATTGCCTGGAGTTTCAGCTGTAAATTTAGTAGAATAGCAGGAACTTGAGAGTCGAGGAAGGAAAATCACTTCTGGGAAGAAGGGAGCCTGTGAATTTGTAAATTGTCTAGAATGAACTAATACATTTAACAACTCATAAAAGCTTATCCTAGAGCTAATTTTTTCTACTTTTCTTTACATAAAATAGAATGTGTTGTGCTGTTCTTCACGGAAGGGACAAGAAAGTGAATTGTCTAATTTCCTTCTTTTCTTGCTATTCTGTCTTTCATGTATAAACCAGAAAATTGTTATTTTGATGTTGGTCTTTGCTTGTCTAGAATTTTTGCTCTTCGTACATTTTTCCTTAAGTTAGTAGTTACTTCTCATCTCCTAATCTAATAAATTGCGTGCTTCTACCTTAGAAAAATTAAAGAAAAGTATCCCACAAGCAAACAAACAAACCCCCAAATCAAAATAAAGCAAAAAAAAAAAAAAAAACCCAACTCCAAATCTCAAAACTTTATTTCATTTGGAAATAGTTTCTCTTCGTAATATTGCTTAGGTGGTGAGACACTGAGACAGGATGCCTGGAGAAGTTGTAGATGTCCCATCCTTGGAAGTATTGAAGGCCAGGTTGGATGGGGCTGTGGGCAACATGGTCTAGTAGAAGGTGTTCCTGTCCACGGCAGTGGGGGTGGAACTAGATGGTCTTTTAGGTCTCTTCCAACCTAAACTATTCTGTGATTATCTACAAGAATTTGCCATATTTTTTTTTTTCAAAGAAAAGCAAATCATTGAAGGCAAAGGAAAATTTACCTGTGACGTTTGGTTCTGCTAGAATTTTGATTTTTTTATCAATGCCAATCGGCTACCTTAAAATATGGTAATATTTTGCATGTTCTTTGGATGCCAACCTTCGTCTTCCACAAAAAAAATATGATAAGTTCTCTACTGCAACAGCTTCTCTAAGAACTTAACTTATTGTCACAAGTATTTTCTGTAAGTATGAAAACCTTAATCTGTAATATTGTTTAATTTTTATATTTATTTAGCTTACTGTCTTTTAGTGTTGGCTTATATTCAGGACTTACTTTGACTGTAATAAACAATTGAGCAGAACTGGATATTTTTATGTTCTGCTCCTTCTGTTCATACAACTTAAGAATTTGGCTCCAGTTCCAGTGTGTCTTTGTGGAAAAAATTTTAAAAAAAATTTACACATTTTTTTGCAGAATTTGTGCACTATTTTAAACATTATTTTAATGGTAATTAATGTGGCCTTGTCTTCAAGGCTTTGAAGATTTGCTGATTTCCTCAGGGCCTGGACTAAAATGTTAATTTGTAGATTTCTTCAGTTAATCAAGAATGAAATCTCTTGCAGGCAAGCCTCTAAAAATATGTTATGTTTTTCTAAAACAAGTTGTACACTATGGTCTTTTGTGCTTGGATTGTGCTCCTGAAATGAAAGCTTTAGTAATACAATTCAAATAAAACAAATATAAATCCAGAAGTAAAACAAGTTAGAACACTTTGGAAATAGGTAGCTAATGTGTGGCCCCAAAATTTAGCTGCTTTGGAATGCTTTTGCTCTCAATGCTTGGATGGCTGTGTCCAAGTATTCCTGCTGAGATTTGTCTGTAATGTCTTTGATAGAATTGGGCTAATATTCAAATACATTTCTTACAAGTACTAGTTCAACTTTCAAGAAGTGTGAAACCTAGAAATTCTTCAGGCCCAGATGTTTGCTTTTCATTGCAACTCAAATAGCTGTAAATTCTTAGACAATAAAAGCAAAATTTAGTTATAAAATGGAAATATTTTTAACATGTTTTTGAAAACAAACAAAACCAAACCCAAGCCCAAAACTACTGATTTTAAATTGAGCACAGAGTCTTTTAAAAATAACAAATCAAGCCATCTAATCTTAATATAACTGTTTCCCTTTCTTGAAATGTAGCATCTTGGGGAAGAAGTGCTTGTTAAGCAGATGAGCATAAATTTAAAAAAAAAAATAAATTTAAAGCTCGCTCTTCAGCCTTATCTCACTTATAAAAATTGAGAGTATTCAGCTTTCTGGAAGAAAATATCTGGTAAGAAAAGCACCATCTCACCTATTTTTTAGTTTCATTTTTTATCAAATAATTGAGAAATGGAACAAACAATCCATGATGTTTCAAAAAAAATGTCCATGAGCTTATTTTTCAAATCAATCTGCATGAGAAATTTTGCATTAGTTAATTTGAGAAAATGTGTACAAATTTTGACACTAAGAAATGGAATGCTACTAAATTAATTTCATAAAAGTTATCTAATTTTCATACAAAAGTTTTTTTACATTTTAATTTGTCTGAGTCACAATTAGACATGGAAATCTGCTGCAAAATCTTTCTGTCATTTAAAAATATTATTTATATTCATAGATTGCTTTTATTCATTCTCTTCTGCATGTAAACATGTGACAGACATATTTTTATCTGATTATGACTATAAAAATCAAAGATATTATATATCTCTCTGAACAGTCTTAAGTAGCATGAGAAAAATATTCTATGTAAAAAATAAATAATCATCATCATCATCATCATCATCATCATCCTGGCTTTTTTGACCAATATGTCTGATATGGGTTATGACTTTCTTCCCTTCTGTAGTCTGAGTGATAGCCATGAAATATTAATCAGCAGCTCTGAGTACTGATGAATAATAATCATCTTTCCCTTAGGAGATGCTCATTCATTTCTTCACGCTGTCTTTATGCTGACATGAATTAGTGTTTGTTTAGAAAAGAAAGGCACTACAGAAACCAACACGTGCAATTGTTGGAGCTCACACATTCCAAATTAGTGCATGCACTTCTCACAATAATGGCAATTAAATATTGGAATATCTACAAAGAGAGGTAATGGATTCAGCACCTTTTCAGGATTTTTCAAGTCTGGATACCTTTCTAAAAGTTTCAATATCAGGAATAGTTGAGTGAAAACATATATAACATATGTGTCTGCATAGGAGAAGAGTTGGCAGAAGGTGGTTAGGGAATTTCTTCCAGATTATTTTGGTAGAAAAGGTGTCTTGTGCTATGTCACATGAAGTTTTTATTGCCCCATTCCATTAAATTGAATCATTAGGGAAATTCCAGCATCACTCCAGCAATCCTGAAGCTGAAGTCACCATATTCCTGGAATGACAATTCTTAAAGATTTGTTATATTGCTACTTAAAATCCTACTGCTATTCCAAATTCACTTTTCTTCCCTACATCACCAACTCGGGAGGAATTAGAAATTCTCAAGGAAAATAACTCTACAAACTTGCTGACCTTGTAGTCAGTAAAATTTTAATAAATAGCATGACCAGAATTTAATTTCCTCCCAGGATTATTATATATATTATTTATTTCTAAATAAATCAAGCCCAAAGCTTGTAAGAGACAAAACATTTGAAGCATCAATATTTGATGTGAAACAGGACACAGACTAATAAGTTCTGAGCCTTTTGAACAGCAATGCCCATATGCCTCTTGGTTATGTCTGGAAATTTCAATATCCATTGACACCTGAGGATCTGGTAATTTTGACTGAAACAGAATGAAAACAAGACCATTACAATATTGCACATATAACCATATAAATAGGTTAAGTAAATATTGTTTTTAGTAATATTGTTGTAAAAACATATCCTAGATTTTTCTTTTGCATTTTTGTTTTCTCTTTTCTTTTTTAAAATGTCTTGCAGCATAATCTAAGTTCCAGATGTTCAATATTTACTTGTTTCCCATTTCAAGGCTATCATTAGAAAGACACCTCACTTTTTGGAATTGCCCAGCTCCAGTCAGCCAAACAGAGAAGTTTTTTCTCTCCGTTGTTTTTATTCCTTGGATTCTTAAAACAATCTACATGGAATTCTCAGAAATCAGGATCTTTCTTTGATCTCTAAGGTAATTCCAAACCTTTAAAGTCCTCCTAATCCATTTCTCTTCTTCTTCAGGCATCATTTAGCTGTCAAGTTATTTACAGCACATCTCCTGACAGGGGTTCAGGAGCAGTTGTCTGTCATAAACCATTGGGAGGCTCTCGAGAAGCTGTGGAGATTGGACTTGTAATAACTCCTCTGTTTTGGTGACAGCAAATTTGGCTCTAACACTGAGAAGCCAGGCCAGGCTGGGGCTGCTCCCATGGCTGTGCAGTCACCTCCTCCTGAGGGATGGGGACAGTGGCTGCACAAACACTGCAGCAGTGACTGTAAGGGGACAGAAGCGGTCACAGCGCTGTGCACAGAAGGGACAAGCCAGGCAGACACCTTCAGACTGCCACCTCCTTCAGGGAGCCTGGCCACAGAATAAAAAGGTGCAGAAATGTCAGTGCTGCTCTGTGAATCACAGAATTCCCCTCTTCTGCCCTCTGTGAAATCACAAAATAATGTTTTGCTCCGGCTTTGCTCAGCTCAGCCAAAGGAATTTCTCATTTAAATCAAATTAATAAGATGTCAGTAATTGACTGCAGAAATAATAAAACAAAATTTATTGTCTCAATTGAAAACATAGTAGCAATCAAAAAACAAAAATTTATTTAAATTATTTAAAAAAAAAAAAAAGAAGAAAAAAGGAAAGGAAAGGAAAGGAAAGGAAGGGAAGGAAAGGAAAGGAAAGGAAAGGAAAGGAAAGGAAAGGAAAGGAAAGGAAAGGAAAGGAAAGGAAAGGAAAGGAAAGGAAAGGAAAGGGAAAGGAAAGGAAAGGAAAGGAAAGGAAAGGAAAGGAAAGGAAAGGAAAGGAAAGGAAAGGAAAGGAAAGGAAAGGAAAGGAAAGGAAAGGAAAGGAAAGGAAAGGAAAGGAAAGGAAAGGAAAGGAAAGGAAAGGAAAGGAAAGGAAAGGAAAGGAAAGGAAAGGAAAGGAAAGGAAAGGACATTTTTCTTCAGCTGGCTATTTGAACAAGGCAATGAGTTCCATTTTCTCAATCACTGGGTAGTAAAATTGAGGTACAATTATAACCAAGGAATTATTATTAGGATAATTAAAATCTAAAATTTAACAATTACAGTTTCAAATTCAGCAATATTTTTCCCTTGGAATTATCACTGAATGAACAGAGTGTGTTTACAGATATATGAAAAGTAAATAAGCTTTTCCAAATCTTTCTGCTTGCTCACCTCATGTGCTTTCTAATGCTGCAGCTGACATTCTGTGTAAACCTGTTAATTGTAAAACCTTAGCTCTGTCACTGATGCACTTTTTGCAAGCTCACTGGGGAGTAAGGCAAGTGAAAGCAAGGCAGCTGCCACACTGTATTTTTTTGCAATATGCTTTACTTTTCTTGTGTTGATGCTGTTAAGAAAAGCATATTCCAGCACCTAAATCTATTATTGGTCAGACAAATTTCCAATATTAATTAATATTAATTTTCTCTGAAATGAGAATGGAGTGAAAAAGGGCAATAAAACTGTTCATAATAAACAAATCAAAAATTATGCCATATTTCTGCCTACTTTCATATACTAACTTGGCCTCTGCTTGATGAAAATTTTAAAAGTGCATGGCAACCCTTTCAGTTTAGCAGATGTGATATATGCAGATGCTGTTCCAGAGCCTTAGGCTTGATAATTTCAAAAGGTTCTATTATTTGCCTTAAGATCACCTTTATGCATTTCCTAATTTCTTTTAGTCTCTAGGAAGAAGACACATACCAAGCAACTCTCCTCTGATTTTGATTTGGAAAGGGAGCACTAAGCCTCCTGTTCCACAGTAGGACTTTCTCTCCTGATAAGGAATCTCAGAGTTCACCAGGTCAGATTTATTTGTAAGGAAGTATTGAGGTGCTGCAGGGCAAATTGTAAGAAAATTTTAAGCTTAATTTATATGTGATAGAAAACTGATTTCCACAGAAATAATTTTCATATAATGTAACCAATGTTTAAATAGTACTATATGAAAATATTTATTTTTTGATTGCAAAAGCTATAATAAATACTCATTTCAGCAGAGCTCTACAAAGTCCAGTTTATATCTATTTTTCTTGTTTTTAATGATTTTTTGACCTTATGAAGTTCAGGAACTTATTGACTTAAAAGAGTGCAATTTTGTAAAACTCAAGGTAAATCTTGAGTTTTACGGAAAGTAAATAACCTGAGTGTGAAATGGGGAAATAACTTTTACGATATAGACAAATTTTGTTTGTGTTTGAAAAGGCCTCATGAGTTTTAGCTTGTTTGTTTGTATGCTTGGATTTTTTTGGTAAATCGTGAAGCACCTCTTGCCTTAATGGTGCCAGCTGAATGAGAAAGCATCTAAGCTTCAGCTCCTCTGACATTTTGAAAATTAATGGAAGTTTCAACACATAATTTCTACTGGTTTAGATGTGGTTGTTTGCATAGTCTAGATCAATTTCAGATGAGCTCCCAGATCTCTAACATCTATCAATATCTGTCAACAAGCCAAAGTTTCAGCACACTTCATTTAATTTATAAAGCTGTTCTGGAGCAGCAGTGTTTGTTTGATCCATGTGTTCTCTGAGTGTTGTAATCTATGTTTTCATCACAAGGTTGAACATTTTATTACATCGAATGTTCAACAGAGTGGAATACTAGTGAATTTGAAAAAGAAATGTCCTGCTGTATTACATTTGTCAAAAGAAATTTGTTTTGATGATGGAACTGAATCTATAGACCTTATTTCTTGTTTAGTTGACTTAATAGAGTTTTCATATGGAAGAGAGTTTTTACTGAAAAATGATGATTACAAAAAATTTCCCTGGTTTCTTTGCCATGTATGTCATCTTGACAAAACTGGTAAACAAAATGCCCAGTTCTCTCCTAATGTGCAGCCCCAGAGAGACAAATGGCCAGAGAGTGCTGAGCTCATGCTTTATGCTGTCCCTAAACACTGGGATTTGAGCTACTCATATGGTGTGGCTTAGAATTAGGAAATCTAGATCTTAAAGGACTTTTGCATATTCTGCTACAGAAATAAAAAATTAGAAGACCTACAAATAGTAAATTCTTTCAGGTCCATTCTGTTGCAAACCTCCCAGGGAATTCTGATATTTGGTTGGATTTCTGTGGCAGTTGGAAAGCAAACTATCAAATCATCTTCAGTAAAGAATGAACAGCCTGTCAACTCACAAAGGAGCATTGTTTAATGATGAAGCTTAAAAAAGATCTAAACCAAACCCTTGTAAGTTATTGTCAACTATAAACCAAAATCAGATTTTTTTGTTATTTGCTTGGTTGGTTGTTTTTGGGTTTGGTTTTTTTGTTTTTGTTTTTATTTTTGGTTTGGTTTGGTTTTTTGTTTGTTTGTTTTGTTTTGTTTTGTTGTATTTTGTTTTTTTTTGTTTAGCCAATCAGGTTTTCCAAACTAGTTATAGAGCATTGTATGGCCAGATAAAATCACAAATCTAGGAGAGGGAAACATGACAAGCCAGATTATGCCCAGAGAGAACAGAGACATTCCAAGGCAGTATATACAATATTGTAAGAGGTCAAAGATACAAACAAAGGGAAATAAAGATTTTAAGGAGAGAGAAAGAATTTTTGGGCAGAGTAAGAATTATTGAAGAAAAGAGCAAAATATATGAGACCTATTTCAGAATGTAGATGATAGAAAAAGTGTCTCTAGTATTTTCCTGTGAGCTCTGCAGTCCATGGGATATTATTATTTATGAAAATTTATAAATAGTAATCAAATGGGACACTACTTACAGATGTTAAAAGGCAAGACCCAATAGTTCAGTTGCTTTAAACTTTTTGGACGGTTCCTTTAAGGCTTTGGACTCTCTGCATGAACTTTGGGAAATGTGGTGAAACTGACACTGTCATCTGTTGACATTAAGAAACAAAATATTCTGTGCCAATTTTGGATTTGACAGCAACAGACTTAAAACCTTAGTTATCTTAAGAAGGGCTAGATTTGACATTATTGATAATCCTCTTCTTTGTAATAATAATAGATGCTATTACTGCAGAATAAACAAACAGGAAATGCCTCATCTAGAAAAGACAAAGCTCTTCAAATACAAACGTTTAATTTATTAGAAAAGGACAGAAAAATATCACCAATTACCATATGACATTTGTTTGAGTGAGGGGTGTGTGTACACCCTCATGCTGGTTTTGTCTTCACTGCCACATGAAAGGAGGTTTTAAAGTGTCACACCAATGGACATGTAATGTAGTGAAAAACAATATTTTGCTTAATCAGTTGTGCATATAAAAGTTTCAAGACATAACAACCTTTTAAAAGAAAACAAAGTAGTCTGGTCCTCCCAGCTCTTTTATAACTCAATTCTTTTCTTTTCTCTAAGGAAATTCCTGGGATTCAGAGTATCCCACATTTTATTTTGCCAAATGTCTTTGCTGAATGGTGAATCATTTCCCAGTGTATGCCACTCTTTCAGAAATTGCAGCAGGGCTGTCACCTTGATTTGGCATTCAAAGCCTTTAGCATTAAGGTAAAGGAAATAGTTTTTTAACTTTGCAACCTTTGGGGCAAGCAACTGTTTTCCAAAGTATATCTGAACAAGATATTCACTGCTGTGAATCAGTTCTCCAATATTATCTGGAATTTACTGTGCTCATTAAATCTGCTCTTCATTAGGAGAACAAGCAATCTAACTAAAAACCATATCCTTCTCTGGTTAATTTGGAGGCCAATGGAGCTGTGGGAGGTGATGAGCATAAACAAGCTACTGTTGCTGAAGAACTGCCTGCTAAAGTTTCAAGGATGGACAACATTTTGGAATAAAAAAACAGAGTCATGCAAATGCATCTTCTTCATTTTGTTTAATTTAATTAATTTGAAGTGCTATGTTACCTAAAAGGGATGACCTATCTTGCTGAAGTAGCTGGGAAAGTGCTTAGTGCTAGGCAGAAAGACCAGGAAGCAGCTGTGTGTTTGATTTTAATGCATTAAAGTGTTTAAATAATGTGTTAAAGTGTCTGGGGGTTTATGTGTTGTCTTTTCTAATGTGAACAGATGCAAGCATTCAAATGGCTCTGGCACAAAGAAGGTAGAAGCAAAAATTTTCGTGATAAATTTCTACTGATATAGGCAGCTACTAAAATTTTTGGTAGCAGGTACTCATGGAAGGGTCTGTTGCTTTGCCCAGTATGAGAATTTCCCTTCCTTTCCCCTTCTCAAACATTAAGGGGGTGTCCAAGGTTCTGGCCTTCATAAGATAAGCAGAATTTTTCAATGTTATCATTGCTGGTTCAGCTACACTGGTCTTGTTAACATTGTCCACTGCAGAGTTAGGGGCTCACAGCATCTGACTGTCTGACAGGTGCAAGTGCTTTGCCAGCACTGGGGGAAAGGATAAAACTTCACTGTGAGTCTGAATGGATTTCTATCTCATTTTAGGCCTACTGAAGAGGTTTAACTACATATTGCAAACACAACTCAAAAGAGCAAATTTTTTGGAAGAGGCTACTCCAATTTCACCTGCAGTGACTTTTCAATGTAACAATACTGCTGCTGTTGGCAAGGCAGCTGTATCTGTATTAACAATTTTGGTAGTATTGCTAAAATGACATTTTCAGCATGCAAAGTTAGGGGGCAGAGGTCAGAAAGTAACCAGCAGAAACAGAAAGCTACTTTGACTACCAGTGATGGTATTTACAGAGCAGGAGAACTTGCATGGTAACTTGGTTATACAAGTTGATATATACCTGGACTTTAAATGGCCTTTATTTCAGATTATGGAATGCAAGAGCACTTGAGTTGATGATTCATATAATGAATAAATTCTAGAAGTGCAAAATGTTGCTTCCCTGACATAGGTGCAGGATAAAATTAGTTGGTATTCTAAATTCAGCTAGTAGTGGAAAATACAATATTAAATGTCTAGCAACCAGGCTGGCAGTCTATGAAGAGGTGAAAAACTGAATGATTAATGACAGATGAACTGTCCTTTAACTTACTGAGTTTATTTCCCAAGTAGACTTACAGAAGTTTGCAGAGAAATTGTAGAAACAGACTTGTCATTTTCTACTTCTTCCCTGTGGAGAGAAACTTTTCATTCTGGCACTTTTACAAACTCTCATGTAAAAGTCTTTCAAAGCAGCAGTCCTGAGACATCCCTAACTTTTTGACATTGATAAAAGGAAACACTTTCTTAATTATTTATCCATATGTCAGAAATATGCAGAAAAGTACAGAATAATCATTTCCCATAGAGAGGTTTTTATTCCAGTGATCAAAAAAAAAAAAGATAAATAAGAATTTTTCCGTCTCCTGGCGCTGCAGTTAGTATATAGACAAAGAGAGCACCTACTGTCTTTGCAATAGTTTTCATGCATTAGATGTTAGGCATCAGTGACAGGATGCTGCTGCCTCCTTGTCCAGGGACATTGGGACAAGGCATTTTTCTTTCATAATGCTTTCCATTTCTCTTATAACATCAGATATTAACTGGATATTACAAAATCCAGCTTAATTTCATGATGCATAATATCACAGACAACTTAAGAGAAATGTGTTAAAAAGGAAAAATGTGAATTTTTGCAAGTGCTAGTGTTCAGCCTCTGGTGCTCTGAGCATAAAACTGCTTTTGAGACTCTCTCTCTCTGCCTTCTGATTCTTATTCTTATTCTTGCAAGCACACAATATGTTCTTCTCTGGCTAATCTACTTAAAGTGTTATCAAATTTATTCCACTTACTGTAGCTGTTTCTGCCTATTATTTGTAACATCAGAGATATATGACCAGTTTTCAATATACAGGAGTCATCTTTATTAATTTTAAATAAGTCCTTAGCAATCCCATTTGGATTTTTCTCCCCTTCAAGCTTTAATGAAAAAGAAAGGAGCAGGAAGACATTGCCATCACCCTGCCCACAGAAAGCTCAAGCTGCAGAGCTGGGTGCAGACTAAGGTGGGCTTTCCAGGTGGCTGAATGCATTCTTTGGGGCCCCAGGGACATGATCAGTCCCTGCCACTTCTACCCCTCCCCTTCTAGGGACAGAACTGCATGTGCTACCCCAGCTCAGTGAACTGCAGACTTCTGTGATGATCTGGCTGAGGGAAAGCTGTGAGGAGCTTTCTTGGGGGCTGCCACCCAGTCCTTCTCCTGCAGAGCAACATTTAGTTCACCCCTGAGCCTCATGGCAGATTTTTTGTGCCTGGCTGTGTTTCTTGCACCTTACACTGAATCACAAAATTATAGAATGGCTTTGCTAGAGGAAACATTAGGGATCATCTGGTTCTCATCCCATTGCCATAGCCAGGTAAACTTTCCCCTAGACCAGGCTGCTGAAAGCCTGGACCAGTGAAGGCTCAGGTGTGACCTCAGCACTCTCTTCAACTCTCTGACAGGAGGCTGTAGCCAGCGGGAGGTCAGCCTCTTCTTCCAAGCAACCAGCAGCAGGATGAGAGAATATAGGCTCAAGCTGCACCAGGAGAGATTTAGGCTGGGCGTTGGGAGGAATGTCTTCCCGGGAAGTGTGGTTGGCCATCGCAATGGACTGCACAAGAAAGTGGTGGAATCACTGGAACTACCATCTTTAGAGATGTTTAAGAGCAGACTGGGATCTCAGTGCCATGGTCTAGTCGACAAGGTGGTGCTTGGTCACAGGTTGACTTGAAGACCTCAGAGGTCTTTTCCAACATAAATGATTCTGTTATTCTGTGAAAGTCTCTTCCATGTCCTGGAAAACCAGGTGTCCTGTTTCTCTCTGAGGAGGGCCCACATTTTCCTTACCCTTTCTTTTATCTCCAATGTACTTATAGAAGTTTTTGTGTTGTCTTTGAAACCTTGGCCTGGTTTAATTTGCATTGTCCAGATATAGAAGCCATTACACCACATCACTGTGATGTCAATAAGGTCACAGCCCTGTAGGCACACACATCTCTAACTCCTCCAATTCTCCTTGCTACGTACATTTGCATAAAGGAATTTAAGTTGGATCTCAATTAAGACAACTTACTGGCTGGAGTGACTGGAATTCCTTTGTTCTGCTCTTCAGATAATCTCCTGCTGCCCTGCAATTCCTCTCCAGGCTTTGGACATCTCTTGCTGACCCTGGCACCAAATTAGTAGGAGAGGGATGCATCGAGGTTCCCCGCCCCTGTCAACTGACCCTGGGACCATTGGGGTGCTGAACCAAACCCAAGGGTATGTGCCTGCCTCTGGCCTCAGCACTCTCTTCAAACAAACAAACAAACAAACAAACAAACACTCAGCATTTCTGTTTGGCTGTTCCTGGCAGCAACAACCCCCAGGGCTGAGGCCAGAAAGATGGCAAACAAATGGCAATAGAGATGCTAGATGTGTAGAATTCCCTTTGGCAGACAAAGTCCTTAGGGACTAGTTGTGAAACATCTTTGTCTCTGTTCTTGATGGCGGGACCTCTGGCCCTAGGTTTTGAATATCATTAGGAGGCTTGGGTTCATTTTTTCGTTTGTTTAATTATTTATTTATTTTCCCTACAGAAGCTGTATGAGGCTCTGAACTAGAAATATTTGCTGTTCACACTAATATAAATAATAGTATGCACCACCATGCATAAATGTTATACTGCAATTGCATAATTGCTATTCTTTACTTATCTAGTGGTAATAAAAGGGTAATTTTTTTTTTTTTTTCACATTCAGTGATAAGGGGGAGCTGTCTAAATACAGTGGCAAAAATAAGTAGAATGGGATTTACTGTTACCAGAGGCTATTTCTGAGAGACTCACTGTAGGTTTTTTTTTCCTTATTTCTGTTTTTGCAATGTAATGGAGAACTACTGAAATGAGAGGGACACTGTTTCAAGGTCACTGTAAAAAGAATAAACTTAATACAAATTTTGACTGTATATTGCACACATTTGAACCAGTAGGGATAACAAGCACTCAGAACAGTCTCAGTCGACAATTCACTAGACAACACAAACCACAGGTTTGTTTTACTTCTGTGTAGTATTCTTATGGATTTCCTGATTTTGATTAGAACAGCTAGATGTGGTGGGTCACACCTTGAGCTGATATGAATACTTGAACTGGCTACTGTTTGAAGTAACCTTTAATAGCTGACACCACCTGGTGGTTTAAAGATCTAATCCGTGCACTTTTAGCTTTCTATGAAAAGACCATGGATTATTTATTTTAAGAGACTGAAGAAAGCCATGTTCAGCCTTGATTTTTGAAAAAAATCCAGCTCTGAAAACCAGTAATGAGCTAAACCTCCATTTAAGGTCATATTTTAAAGCTTTCCAAAGCCCTTAATGACAGACCCATCATCACATGAAACTTTTTCAGTGTTTTGTGTTTAATTAGCTTTAAACTGGATTCACATAGTCTTCTGGCAAAAAGAAAATAATAACTCAAAAATCATTATAACTGTCTGTGTCAGAAGAAGTATAAAAAAGTAATATCTCTGTGATTGAAGAAAAATATTCTGAAATACACTTCATTATGTAGACCACAAAAATACCACCATTATTGTTATCAAAGCTCAGTGAACACAAGTTTATCAAAGACTTGAATGCCTCACACAAAGCTCAGTAAAGTTGCTTTTAAAATATTCTTGACAAAAGTTTTCTGGAGATAAAAAAAATCTCTGTCTAAAACTATGTTTTGCGCCTGTTTTAAATTCTGATTTTACTTATTCATTTGCTTGTTTGTTGCAGTGGTTTGCTTTTTTGTTTCTAAATAAATCTTAAAAAGAAGATGCATTAAAATTTTACATTTTTAGAATTAACCCAGAGCTACAGAAACGAGAGTCTAACTCTAAGCTTGCTATGTCCTTATCATTTATCAGAAAACATTTTTTAATATCAAATCATTATCTTAGAAACTTCTTGAGCTTTCTGATGCTTGAAAACATGTAGCGATGAGCTTCTTTCGGGAACTTTAAAAAAACAAAAATCACCTTTTAATCTTAAGCTAATTAACACATATGAAACACCTCCTCCAGAAAGAACCTTGATATAGAGGTCACCAAAACTTTCTAGTTTGCTTGACATAAAACTGAAAAGTATCACCTTCAGATTGCCTTTATTCCTCAGAATTACACGTTCACATTGAAATAGACATTATATATCTGTTTGTGCAAATGTATTTTTCACACACTTGTGTGCTCAGATCCATTATGCACATATTCAATACACTTCTTTTAGTAAAGACAAAACCATTTGTTTCTGAAATAAAAACAGGAGTGTAGCCCACAATCCACCTGCTCAGGTTGTATTTTGTTTCTCAACCACAGTTCTACAACAGCTTGAAGTAATGGATGTCAAAAAAGTCATTAAAAACTGCCAAGTCTAAGTTTAAATATTGTGAAAAATAAGTTGAACTTAATTACTACACACCTTCCATTTGAAAGACTTCTTGCTAAATTTTGTGTATTTTTAGAAATCAGAGATAAAGCAGCAACTCATAAACATATAAATACAATTAAAGTGTCTGACAGAAGTATCAAATGTATGCTAATTGTGATCAGTACAACTTGAGTGAATAGAAAAACATTACAGAATTTCAGTCAGTTTAGCACAGGAAATCAGTATGGCACACAGGATATTAAACAATATTATTTTATATTTTTTTTTGTATTAGATGGAGGTAACTAATTGAATGAAAAAGATCCAAAAGTGAGAGTGAAGAGAGAGGGGAGAACATTTCAGTTTTTTCCAAACTAATATCTCAGCCTTTCTACAACCAGTTTTTCCAAACTGTGAATATTATATTTTCTTCGCTTGGTTATAACCATGCATTTGTCGGTGATAAACAGGAAACATAAACTCTGTAAACTTCAGTGAAAAAAGTTCATTACCTCCATCAGGCAAGCATTATATTCAATGAAGTAAATCCACTGCTGGTAAAATTCAAATTTAATGATTTAAATTAGAGATTAATTTTTCTTACAGTTTAAAATACTATTAAATTGGATGAAGTTTTAATGGAAAGCTATTTCTTGAATTGATACTTCCTACAAAGTAATACATGCAATATCTTTCTCTGGTAGGTTGACCTTCAGTGGCTGCCACATGCCCACCAAGCCACTCTATTACTTCCCCCTCAGCAGGGCAGGGGGGAAGAAAATGAGATGAAAATGAACTCACAGGTCAAGATAAAGGCCATTCATCATTTTTATATATGTAAAATTTTTCCAGAGATTGATGAGACCTCTATTTGTGTTTAGTGCTTCTATTTTTAACCATTACTCCAAGACTTTGAAGTTAAACTGTCACCACTTGATCTTCTCATGAGGAAAACTTACTGTAAAATTTATCTGGGCTTGCAAATTTTTAGTCTCATGAATTCTGGAGCTCACAACTGTTTTCTCTGCACTTTCTATGCTTTCCATGCTTAAATATGTGATTCATGCAAATTATTCAGTCTAAGAGTCTTCATATATGAGTCTGTGAAACTCTTGGGTTGTTAATATCAAACCCTATTGCCAAAGTAAGCCAGAGGATGTGGAAATATTGACTCAGGTGGATAGATTTTTATGAACTATATTTTCAGTCCCCTAAAAATAAAAATCTGTTGGAAAGAAAGCTCTTCCTAAGACTAAATTCTTGCAAAATGTGGAAGTAGGGGAAAAAATAATTTTTAAAAAGACAGTTTTTTATTAAATGTGACTTTTCTGCAGATCATGTAACATGTTAACACAAATAATGAAAATTAAATACAAGAGAAACTGTGCAAATATAGTGAGGACTCCCTAAGCAGACATAATGAAATTAATATCTCCTGTATGGCTTGGCAGAAGCTATCTTTTGACCTTTACAATACAGCAAAACTCCTATCTATTCTTTAAAGTACTTATTTGAAGAAGTGGCTCATGTTTTGATGGTGAAAGGACTGGTTTTTTTTTTTCCCTTCCTCTACTGGAACAGAAGACAAAAGTATCAATTTTTTGCACTTTTATATATATTACACATATTTTGAATGTAAGATGGTAGAAATGCAATAGATCTTAGAGCTCCCTTGGATATGTATTTTTAAGTTCACTTTGAGACAAAATCTATTTCACAGAATCAAACGTTTAAACTGCCACTGTTGCATCCACCTACTGTCAGCATTTTTAAAGGTGCAAAGGACCTATAAAAGGTTGTTATTCAGCTTTTTTCTGCATTACTTTTTTATTCACATTGTATAGCATTGTAAAAGTGAAAAAATACATAAAAATAAATAGAAAGAAAATATGAAGAAAATATTTAGATAAATATTTATTATATTCCTCTAATCTAGAGTCAATCATTGGACTATACTTATGAGGCACCAGAATTTCTAATTAAATTAAATGTTTGCATTTTTTTAGTAGAGGGCTTTGAAAGAAGAGTGAGAAAGCTATAGGAATATAAAGGTAATTCAGAACAACCTTCTCAGAATCATGATGGTAATCCCTGGAGTAAACAAGAGGAAAAGAATTGCCAAGTTACTCTTGCTCAACACAAATGGTTCTGAGAAAGATGTTTTAGAGAGGAGGAAAAGCAACCTCAACTGTCTAAAATAAATAAAAAATTAGCACTGTCTATCACTAGGGGCTATGAAATGACTAATCAGCCCTAAAATTGATAGCATAGCATTTTGCTTAATAATGCCATCTCTTGTTTGCATGCATTTACTCAAAAGCAGCCCTCTTTTGACACAGCATTAAAATAACACCAGGTGTTACGAAGGTATAGTTTTAAAATAACATGTAATTGAAAGCAGTCAACCCTTCAGTTAATGCATGTGTCAATTAGATAATTTGTTTGCCAAGCCACTACTTGCTAAAGAGGAGACAGGTGGAAGGAAGGGAGGAAGGAGGGAGGAAGGAAGGAAGGAAGGAAGGAAGGAAGGAAGGAAGGAAGGAAGGAAGGAAGGAAGGAAGGAAGGAAGGAAGGAAGGAAGGAAGGAAGGAAGGAAGGAAGGAAGGAAGGAAGGAAGGAAGGAAGGAAGGAAGGAAGGAAGGAAGGAAAGAAAAATGCTATCTATAAATGAAAAGGAGTCACCTGACATGGTTTAAAAGGCACTTGAACAATGCTCTTAGTAATATGATTACCTTTTGCACAACCAAGAAGTGATCAGGCAGTTGAATTAGATTATAGTTGTAAGTCCCTTACAACTGAAAGATTCTAATCTATATTATTTGCTTCAATTAAATTTGGTGTGATTGAGTACCATATAGTATCTTACCCTGCTATATATCCTATTATTTATACTGATTCTGATTTTTCAAGGAGCAGTATCATTTGCAGTGTAACCTTTTTGCCATTTTGGTTTTCTTTAACTTCTGTGGAAAGCATCCCATTCTGCGTTTATCCATATAGAGATGTCTTCTTGCACACAGACCTCCTCTGTACTGACACAGCAGAATTGAAATCTTAATTTTCTTTTTTGTGTCAACAGAGCTATATATCTCAGAATGAGAATGCTAGCTACAGAAGCTGCTCTACATAAGTTCCATTCCAAAATGCTTTTCAGATAACCCTCACAATTTCAACCAGTAAGGTTTCCATTGATTCACTAAAAAACAATACTACAGCCTGTTAAAAGTCACCACAAGAAATTAAGGATGTTATGTGCTTTTTAGATTACCTTCCAAAATTATATTTGTGTATACCTAAATCAAAAGATAGTGTTCTCTAATAATAATCAGATGGTTTTCTTTAGCTTTTTTACCAGAAGCCAAAATAGAGATATTAATTTTAACCACCAATTAATATGCTAACCATTTGTCAGGAAGACCTAATGACCTAATCATTGGACCATAATTCTTTAATTTATCACCTCATTCCCTGCAGCTGTTCACTGCAGTCGTGCAGTCTGCTAGCAAGGCACACACAGACTCTGCCAGGGGCCAGCTCTCTGCAGCAGTGGCAGACCCTGGGGCCAGGCACCACAAAATTCACAGAGGACACACTCCTCCAGACATTTCTCTAGCACTCTGGAGATCTTTTGCACGTGTGCAATAGAAGGTTCCTTATTTCCTTATTTACAATATTAGGATTTAAGAGCATTTCATATTTTCAAGGAACCCACTTAGTGAGACACTTTGTATGGCTGCATTTTACAGACTTAGAGTCAAAACAAAACTCAAGTGTCCTCTGTCATATCTGAGTCCAAATTAGGGACTATATTTCCTAAGCTCCAATACCTATTTCTGCTCTATTTTAGAGTTTGTTCTGATGAGATAATAACTGTTTATGGTTCAAGGACAGAAAGTTGGTGTTCTGTTGATTTTACTGAAGTGAGCTATAAAACCTAACTGGTTTTGGACATTACTGGATTGACAAAACATGCTCCACGCTATTAATATTCACTAAATGTAGATACTGGACACTTCAGTAATGTCAAAATTATTAATCAAATAATTATTAAATAAATAATTATTAAGCAAATATATACCATCAAAGATTTTAAAAAAATTTAAAGTTGTTTTATGACTATTGTTTTGTAGTTAAAAATCAACAAATGAAAGAAATGCATGTCAAGAGCTATTAAACACAAAGTTGAAGACGAAGTTTGACATAAGGTACTAAATTCCAAATTGTTTGAAGCCTTACAGTATAAATTTCTCAGTTCTGATACATTTTTTTTCCCTAAGCAGTCACAACTGTCTATTTTCAGAAACACAACACTATGCTAAAGGGATTATGATAACTGTTCCTTACATACTTTGGCAGAATAAATAAGTCTTAAAAAGAAAATTTTAAGCCTATCCAAAATGCAGCCTTCCCCACCATTAATTATGCAGTTGATATAGTAAATGAAAGCAACTGATTAGTTTGAATCTACAGAAGAATGTAAGTAAACGTGGTTTTTTAAAATTAATTCACCCTGAGATTTAATCAGCATATTGAATTTTTAAAAAATTCTTTGTCAAACACACAACAAACAGGGGAAAAAAAGAGAGAAAAGTATTCTGTCCTTATCATTCCTACTTTTTAAAATAGTATGAATGCTAAATTTCAGAGTGTCACCTTCTGGTGTATGCAATAGTCATATTTTACAAGTGAGAACATTGCAGAACAGACTCAACCTCCATTAGATAGTGGTGTAAGTGATGAAGGAGTGTATTTATATTCTTCCCCTCTATATTCCACCTTGCATCTTTGACAAATGTGAGCATCCCAGAGGGCACAGAGTTCTTGCAGACTGCTATGATTTTCCACATATCCTAGAGCAGTAATACTCTAAATATTATGTGAGGCACTTACCAAGATTCAGAACAGAATAATTTAGGAGAGGTTATGGGATAGGAGTTGAAGGGTATAGATTCTTGGGTACCTCTAAATGATAGTATTTACATGAACATCCTGTGGCATAGGTAGAAAATATTTATTAAGTTCTGAACACTGCTGTAACTTAGCTGTAGTCCTGCTCCCCATTCGCAGCAAACAACTTGCCTATTGTTGATATGGCATTCTGTTTCTTTGCAATTTTTTTCAAATGTCCATTAAAATTTGCATGCATTCTCTGACACATCTCTAGGTACTATTCAGTTTTTGAATTAGCAAATTACAGAGATTTAATTGGCAAAACCAAGGCCATATGAAATAGAAAAACTTGGTTATGCCTTCAAAGTTCAAATCATATTTAGACATAATTGCAGAACAGATCACATAATCTATATATTGGATAAATGGGTATCAAAAGTATTAATTCATATAATTTGAACTGAGCAAAATAACTTGTCACTTTCACTCTATAATCTGTATAGTGAAAGACTGAGAACACTCAAATAAAATCAAGAATTTCCACCTGAATTCACCACTGATGATGATGATGTTTTACAAATCAATCTCCACTATTCAACTGCATAAGCTTTAGCAAGTCCAAATTATTTTCTTAAATAATTCAGCTCTCCTGCCAAAATAATTTACATTGTATTGAATTTTTATTTTTTTAGTGTATCTTCTAAGATGTATTCCATGGTTATTAAGACTGCAAATCTTATGTCACTGTGATTATCTTCCCCTATACTATAAGCATATGGTTTCATAAGATAGAATTTTTTAATTTTTTCCCTTTGATTTTAAGATTTGATTGTGTTTCAAAAACCCTGCTCGAATACCCTTGTTCCTTTCCTCTAACTATTTTTTTTCAGAATGCAAACTATAATCTACATTTTTCCCCTTTAAAAATGTAAAACCATCATTTTAATTCCTGTAAACAATGTTGAATTTACACTTTGAAATGTAAACCTCACAAGGTCTTTCAACAAATGTTGGTTGAGAACAGCTGAATAGTGCATTTCTGAACGCCATTTCCTTTCACTAGTCAAGTACTTAAAAGTAAACAGCTAAAAATAATATTTTGAAAATATTTGTTAATTATTTGGTTAACTTATTCCTGGAACAATTTAATGTTTAACTACTGTTATTTTTCTCTTTTTCTGTGTTCTTTAATTCCTAAAAGGCATGAAAAGTGGGATTTGTCTTGTCTAGTTTCAAATCTCTTGGAGATTTTCTCAATTTAAACTAGTTGTATAAGCTCTGATTATTGAGAGAACTAGACCTTGTAGGCAGGCAATTTGTCCAAGCTGTCTCAGATGCTCATCTTCAGTGAAATGAATCATTCCCCAAAGGTGTTTATTTCTTGCCATTGACTAAAAAGAAACTAGATGACTAGTTTAGATGACAACTTTTACTTGTCTGATGTCTACTGAGGAAGATCCAACACAAAGTGCCCCGAAGCATTCTAGTTTATGAGGCACTGGAGTATTACTTCTTAGAATACCAGATTTCCAACATAAATAGTCTAAAATAGTCTACATTTCCTGAGACAGACCAACCTCCCCCTGCATTCTTTAAACTTGATTTTTATAATTAAAAAAAAAAAAAACAATCAGCCAAAAAAACCCAAACAAACAAGCAGACAAGGAAACAAACAAACAAAAAACCCCGAAAAAAAACTAAAAGAAAAAACAAACCAGAAACACAAAATGACTTATTAATGGCTTGGCATAGAAGTAGAATTTTGCCCAAAGTCTGGATTCAGTATTCTTCAGCCATATTGTAAATAAATAAGTTATGTAGATAGAAAAAATTGCAAATATTACAAGAATACTGCCATATATTATGAGAATACTGCCATATTTTCTTGATGATAGTCCCCTTTTGGGTAAGGGTTATGAAAACACTGAATAGATCAAAACTGCCTTACTGATTTATTGTTTGCCACCAACTCACACTTAATCTTAGCTTTCAGTCACCTACAAATCACCTTTTTATATGCAGCTTTTAAACTTCACACCTTGTCTTTCTTCTGAAAGTGCTGGGATATAACATACATCCATAGAAGTAACCATTAACCAAAAATTCATTATTTTTTGTCAATGTTAAAAGGTTTAAATATTTCTCCAGTAAGTTCTTATAATTGAGATAATATCCTCATGTACAATATTGGAGTGCTAATCCAGTGCTGGCATGAGGTCATTTTGGGAAGGCCTACAAGGGTCTCTGGTAGAATATACAGTTTAGGATGTATGCAGGAAATGATGGAGATTGACAGAACTCACAGAGCTCTTCAAAGGGCTGCTGAATTTCAAGCATTTTTTAAAAAAGTCAAAAGAAAACCAACCAAACAAATAAAAATATTTCAGCAAATGGTTAAATGCAAACAAAACAAAATATAATACAATCTTATGCCTGGTTGTTTTTCTTTTAGCACGTTTTATATTTACCTATGTTTACATTACTATAACTTTTCAGGTATCAACCACCACCTTCTGTTGAGAATAAACCAAACCACAAACACTGGCTCATTTGACAGAACTATTTCGTTATTCCAGATTCTAGGTCAAATCAGCTTTATCCAGTGGTCCAGTAACAGAGACTGACACAACATTATTAGTAATTTTAGATATTAATGTAAGTAAAATCATGACTTTAAATTTATCTTAGGGTGTAGAAATCAAAGTTTGTCATTTGATTCATAACAATGTTAATCTTTGTTCCCTTTGCAGAAATACCAAAGAATGAGCTAAGGGAAGCAAATGTCCCCCAGAGCAGAGCAGGGGATTGTGGCCTCCAGGGAGGTTTCCTGAAGTGGGGAGCTGCTGCAGAGGCACAGCCAGGGCCTGGCAGGATGGCACTCACCCCCTCTCCCATAGGAGGTGGCTCTGGGGATCCTGGTGTGGCAGCTTTCATGGAAGGAGGATGGGGAGGATGCCTCTCTGAGGGCAAGGTGCTGCTTTGTCTGAGGGCAGACACAGCACCTGGGCACTCCTCCTACCTGATCCTCAAGGCAGAACAGTGGGGACCTGAGGCAACTGAAGAAGTGGCTAGGTCACTGTCCATCCTCTTTGAGAAGTTGTGGAGTCCAGTGAAGTTCTCACTGACTGGAGTAGGGGAAATATAACCCCCATTTTAAGAAGAGAAATAAGGAATACCTGGGGAAGGATATAGGCCAGTCAGCTTCACCTCAGTGCCTGTCAAAATCATGGAAACTATGCTAAGGCACATGGCAAACAAGGTGATTGGTGACAGTCATCAAGGCTTCACTAAGGGCAAATCATGCCTGACAAATTTGGTGGTCTTCTATGACTAGGCTACAGCAATACTGAATGAGGGAAGAAGGACTGACATCATCCACCTGGATTTGTGCAGAGCATTTGACACTGTCCCACACAATATCCTTGCCTCTAACCTGGAGAGACATGGATCTGATGGATGAACCACTCAGGAGATAGAGAATTGCCTGGAAGGCTGCACTCAAAATGTAGGGTCAGTATCTCAGTGTCCAAGTGGAGATGAGTGACAAGAGTCATTCCTTAGGGATCAGCCCTGGGACTGGCACTGTTTAGCATGTTTGTCATTGACATGGACAGTGGGACTGACTGCATCCCCAGCAAGTTTGCTGACACCAAGCTGTGTGGTGTGGCTGACATGCTGGAAGGAAGAAATGCCATCCAGAGGGACCAAGACAGGCTTGAGAGTTGGGACCATGTGAAGCTCTTGGAGAAATTAAAAGTTTCATGCCTTTTCAACTCTAGGTGATACTCCTATGTAATTTTTTACATTGGAATTTCTGTTCTCTGGTCTGACTTGACTGAAATGAATAACCTATGATATGTTTTGTTTTCAGCAACTCATCACCTTTCTCTGAAAAGAAAATAAGCCAAAATTATCTAAATTAAAGTATCAGAGGCTGAAGGCCTTATATGAACTTCTGAAATGTTTAGTATTCCCTGATTATTATCAAGGTTATTGATTTTATTACTAGTAAAAAGGCATAGCACTTTGATATAATGATGGGAAGCTTGATGTATACAGTATTAGGAGATTAAAGATAGTGTTCTTGTACATGAACTGTACTCTTATTGCAAACTTCAATTAACTGAAGGATAGTAATAATACTCAGAATAGCTCATTTGTTAACAAGCTACTAAATAAATTATCAACTCTGATGACCATTCAGTGTAATTTCTCAATAAAGCATATTGTTACCTTGATTTGGTTAATTATAAGAAATCAAATTTGCAATCCAAGTCTCTGGAGGCATTCTTATTTTTTAGGTACTGAATGATAGAGGTTACTATTTTATTTTCCTCAGAACCTTGCAAACAGAAGTGTATCAGGACTAACCTTTAAGTTTTATGATGATCGCACCCATTGTCTTTTCAAAAACAGTATGAGCAGGTAATGTTTTCTGTTATGCAACTGTAAAGCAAAAAACAGGTCAGCATCTGCTCAACTGCTTTAATAATTACATTTGAAGCACTTGTTTAAATTTAAAAATGCATATCAGTACAACAAACTAAATCAAATTGTACAAGTTCTGTTTTCACCCGAAGCAATGAGGTGACTCATCTATAGTCCTGCTGACGAAAAATGTGAAAATTCATCATAACCCACAAAGATTATAAAACACAGTCCAGAAGATCACCTTTTAAGCACTATTTTTTCTATTTCTATCCTCTACAGGGAAATAACTTGAGCATTATTGAACACAATTCTGACAGCTCACTTTTGGTGTCCCAGGGGAAAAACATTCTGCAACTGAATCTAATAGATTTATTTTAGGCCTGTCATACTGTATTTGGGGTGTGGCCTGTCAAGTGGTGAAACCAACATCCTGATTAATGTTTACCTGCAGTCATCAGGTAGAATGTATCTCATGTTTGCACAAGGAGATTGCTGGTTTTAAGCACTGAGCACATGGAGATAACAGCACATATATACATTTACATAATATCACACACATATGTATATGATGCCACACAGCATGTACTTAAGATACTCTGTAATGGTGCAGATTCTTATGCATACTTGTAGAGTATTTAAAAGTTTATTTTATTTACACAATACTGAGGTGAATATGTTCCAACTATTGCAGAATTGTAATAAAAGTCAGAGAACCAGCAATTGCTCTGCTTAAGATCCACCTCAGCCCTTTTGTACAGAGATCCTCTCCATCGTGGAGAGCAAAATTTCACTTCCTTCACATCAAATTGCCCGAGGAGTCTTTATCTAGTTCCCATCAGGAAGCACACAGGCTGGATATGCAGTCTTGAAAAGCACAAATGTAGCTGCTTGATATTTAAAATTGAGTCACAGGAGAAGAATAAGGTGGTCGTGCTTCTCTTCTAGGGATTCTAACAATCAGTCCAGTGTGTCACTCCAGTTCATTTACCATACATATGTTAAACCTCACTAATTAACAAGTAGCTAAAATCCTAAAATTTGGGCTTAGGCTCCTCCCTTCATGGGAACTTAACCCTGAAAAAGGGGCACTTAAACCTCCTCTTCCTCATCATGGTGGAACACCTTCAAGAGCACAATCTGAAAGTAGTTTCAATAGGTACATTTCAGTCTTTCTCTTGAACAAGCCCAGCTAGTCAGATTTGGCTATTTTTTTTTTCCAAGGATGAAACTCTGAATAAGCATGAGTGAAGTACAAAATCAGAATAAGGTGTCCCAGATAACTGTATAAAGAGAAATATCTGTGGAGTATTATCCAGGAATAACAGAGGAGGAAAAAAAATCTGGATAAAATTACTGTCTATAGAATTGAAATTTCTTGAAGTTCTTTAAGCCTATGATACAGATCCCCATTATTATTGCACAAACTTTAAACATTCCTGCATTCAGTCAGTCAACACCCCTGTGAGGTAAAGGACTATTTTTATTCTAAGTTGATAGACAAGAAAATTGAAGCTCAGAGTGGACAAATGTTTTGTCCAAGCTTACATAGCCCTGTCAGAGAGGCTCAGATCTTGAGTTTGGCTTTTTACCACCTTCTCAATTTTCCTCATAAAGAAAAAATCACTGGTGAAATGTTAGACATTCTGAAGAGTGACTGTCAAAGCATTTTTCCTAATGATTAATTTTTCCTTACTGTGAGGGCATGGGTCAATCTCAGTTATGGTAATACTGGTATCCCTACATCTTCAAAAACAGTTTTTTCTTCCAGAATCTGACTGCTCCTTGTCAAACGGACTTTTTTCCACTTGCTAATGAAACTATCAAATTTCCTCAGAAGTTTATATGTATATTTATTGTTGAAGAGCAGCAATCTTCAGAATAACAGAAATCACATTGTTTCAGTATGTGGATAAAGAGAGACAGTCCTCTCATAGCCTTTGTCATTTCTGATAGATGATAACACAAAGTACAACATGCTGAAAGAGAGGATTACACTATTGGCTTTTTTATCTCCTGCTGTCATCCTAAATTCCTCTGAGACCACCACAGACATGATGTTTTGTATGGCTGACAATACAGGAGCAGAAATATTCTGGATATTGGTAGTCAGATATGGAAACTTTAATTTAGTTACATTAATAATTTCAGATAAAGTTCATAGTGATTAAAATACATTATTACTTGTAGACTGCTCTTTCATAATGAAATTGGTGCCTATCCATTTCTGAATAGAAAAATATTAATCTCATTAAAAAAAAAAAAAGTTGTTACAATTGGCATTAAATAGCCCTTTTCAAAGCTGGAATCACCATGGTAGGAAGACATAACAAACACCTTTGTTCCTGAAAACAGGAAAAATTGAAGTGTTTTAACATGTCCTTAGGATGCCTGGCATTGGTAATGCACCTTTACCAGAATGAAAGGAAGAATAGAAAGAATACAAAGATCCACCATGCCATCTCAAACTGTGTTTTTCATAGACACGGACTCAATTCTCCTCTTTTGAAGCATAATCAATTTCTTGTTAATTGCATGCAAATACAGTAAATACAGCTGCTAATGTGTTATTCTGTAGTCATTTGTTGCACCTGATTAGAGAGAGAAATGTAAAAGGTTAATTTTCTAATTGCATACTCCCCCTAGGTAAATTATGCATGTTATCACAGCCATTGACACTCTATAATGGCCACTTTTAATTGCAGCATGATTTTCTATGAAACTGTGTATCTTCATGTGTTTTATTTTTAGTAAGCAAGAAGATGGAAGGAATGGAAAAAGAATATCCATCCTATCAAAATTTCCTAACTCTGTCTGGAAAGCTTGCTGACAGGATATTAAAGCATTCCAAAAATATCTCTTCTCCCTTTCTTCTCACAGCTCCTTTTTAATTTCCATAAAACTGTAATAAATTGAAGAGGAAGAATGAGACTGAGCTAAAAGACACACTAATGCTGGATGCCTCTCCGTAAAATTTTGAAAAGCAGCAACATCTGAAATGTATATTAAACAAGAATTTCCTCTGGATACAAAAGCATGTCCTCCCTGACAGAGCTGCCCGAACTCACCAACTACAAATTCTTTTAATTGCCAACCAGGTGCTGACCATACCTACTCTGAAAGCTGTTTTTCACTCTCCTTGTGCTTTGTGACTCAGGGTCAGTGCATTAAGATCAGTTGTCCCCAGAAGATGGAAAAAAGATTGTTTTGTTAGGTTACCTGTTATAACTTTTGATTACTAACTCAAATGGTGGAACAGAAAAGAAGGTGATTGCTAATAATTTAAGATGTCAACCTTCTTTCAGTCTAAAAACAGGTGGTTTATATTTGATAATTTTGTAATTTATTAAAGATAATAAAATAAACAGTGGGGAAAACAAACCTTAAAAGGGAGAAAGATGAGATAAAAAATGATGAGGATGTTTCCTCTTTGTATTTTTCCATATCACAGAATTAAAGTTGTCAAAACTAGATGTTAAAAGACAAGAGCAAGGGGTTATTATACTTTCATATAATTTGAGTCAAATTCCATCATAATAATATAACACTTCTTTATATGTATCTCTTAATGTACAGTTTTACTTTTTGTCAAAAATAATTTCCAACCCAAAACTGTTTCAATAAAAATATTCAACTATCTCTAATGAGTATATTAGCATAAAGTAGAAATATTTAATGATCTTAAGATCCAAAATTATGTTGTTCTAAAAACTTGCTAAACAAAATCCAGAGGACTGAAAGCAATATGAAATTTTAAACTGGCAGATTAGACAGAGGAAAAAAGCTGGAAAAGAACTCTGAATTAGCAGAGATCATGGCCTTGTTTCATTCCCACTGACAATAATCCATTTTTCATGCAGCACTGGCACAGTAGCACTTCTGTTCTCCTTCCCAGCCCCTACTATAAAGAGGGTTTATGGCCCTTTGCTGCTGTGTATCATTTCTCTTCAAACATTACCCCTATAAACTGTGTCTGGTGTAGGCTATGTGATTACTACATCTAGTCTTATGAAACTAAAGCAGGATAAAGAAAATGTTTAGTGTGTCTAAAATGTAGCTACTACTAATGGATACAGGGAGATCTACTGAAACTTAGTTGAGTTTTACCAATAAAATATTTGGCCCTTCAATGACTTTAACATCAAGCTAAGTAACTGCTCTTTCTCTCCTTTCCCTTTTCCTCTTCAAAAGGAATTCTGAAGAGTAAACTCTGAAGTTTCATTTATTTTGTTCCTGCCATGTCAATTTACCATAACTTTAACTCAGGAACAAAAGTATTTATTTCCAATTTTTAATGTTTTATCTTATGAAAATCAGCCAGTGTCCTTCTCTCTGCCTTCAGGTGCACAATTCTCAGATTAGTCAACCATTTGAAAAAAGGTGATGATTCCAAGCTGGTCATGGCTGATGAAGGTAAAAAGACAGAAGGACAGGTCTCCTTAAGCTATAGTAAATCAGCAGCTCAGGTGAGAAAGAAATCAAAGAGATTTTTGTTTGTTTTTAATTAAATTAAGGTTACATGAAATGCAATTGTCAAAGCCTATATGGGGCTTAATAATAACAACTCTTAGGAGTGTTTTTAAAGGGTTATGGAATGTTTCTACTCTATGACACTAATTAGTTGTCTAATTAATCCCAGTTGGGTTTTCATAAATTAGTTTGGGTCTGTTCCAGTCTTTCATTATATGAGAGTTTTCCTGGGACTCCAACACATTTTGGATCAAGCTAATACAGAAGCAAGCAGAGGTCATGTCCTTTAAGGTCTTGTCTTGATATTCACTATGCTGTCCAACAATCCAACAGTATTTCCTACACACATATGTGTGTGTATACATATATAGGTGTTTGTATACCTATATGTATATATGAATATATGTGTGTATATATATGTAGGAAAGCAAGTTCCTGGAATGGGAACTGTATCAAAAGTTACATGGATTTATAGAATTATTAACTGAGTTAGTGGGACCAAAGTTTCAGGATAAGCTGCTTGCTTTTTAACATTCAACTGTGTTTGTTATATTTTGGCTAGGTTGTGTGAGTTTAGTACCAGAATTGGCTAGTAACAGGTAAACCTAATGAAGTACATTCAAAGAAAACACTTTTTTGATGTGATAGTCCCTGTGATTATGGGTTTATTGTTCCTTTGTTGTTTCAAGAATGAAATTGACGTTGTATTTTTGAAGAAGAAAAGCCCAAAAAGAAACATAAATACATTTGTCCTAAACAATGTTAAAGGCAGCACTACTCAAATACTGAATGTCTAGTTCATTCTTTAAAAATCAAACTGTTTCCCCCCCTCCATGAAATTATTTTGTATTTCACATTTTACATCTTCCAGGAAGGCAGATACCACCATAATTTACTGCCCTTGTGCACACTCACCCACCAACCCCTTTGATCCCTGGAGTAAGCACATTCATTCTAATGGAATTAGACAAAGCATGAATTTGGCCTGCTTTATTTATTCATGCAGTAAATGCTGTGACTGTTCACCCATCAAATCAAACCCAGGATTCACATACCCTCCATTCTCAGAGCAAAGATTTCTAAGCAGCTGGTGCAAGAGGGGTGACTGAAGGTCCAGGACCTCTGATATAGCACAGTTTATATGCAGTATCCTGTGACTTGTATAGATGAGCTGGAAAATCCTGGAAAGCAATAATCAGCTACTGAGAATGCCACAAGAATGGGCATCATTACAGAGGAGAATCTGATGTCTTTCTTTAAATCTCTTAACATTATTTTTAAAATAATAAAATAGATCTCGTACAATGCAAATGTGGATTGCATACATACAAAACATGGAGGGTCTTTCTTCCCCTTTTTGTTGTTGAATACAAAATTGCTAAAATTACAGTTGGGATCATATCATAAAACTTTCCATTTGTCTGTCATATTTCAAAGCTCTAAATTTTCTGTTTTCTTCTGCTGACTAATTCTAAAAATCCACGTGAAAAATCCATTCAGCTCTCCTGTAATTTTTTTTTCTGTCCAAAAATTTCAAGAAATGAAATCTATAATGTATTTTGTTTCAGCAACATATGCAACAGTATGATTAAAACTTTAGTTGCCACCTGCTGAATCTATTGACATCATACCTTGAAAACTTTTCTTAAATCTTGTTCTTGATTCTTGCAATGCACAAAGCAAAGCTATTTGGTTCATGGAGGTTTAAGCAGTGATAGTGAATCTTAAGAGCTAAAGGCCAGTTGCACTGTTCTATTAGATTTCACAGGATAGGATTTATTACTTATATTTACTATTAAAGGTGTTTTGAAAAACATAATGTCTGTACCATCCTACTTTAAATGGCATTTAAGTTTAATAAAGCCCATTTTATGCTGGCAGTAAAGCATTCCTTATAGTTCTTTATTTGAAGCTAATCTACAATGATGCAAGAAAAAAAATATAAACCAAATGAGAAATATAGATCTTTTAATTTAACTAAAGTCATGGGTCACAGCAAACTAAATTTCCAATGCTGTCTCTTAATTTAAGGTTCAGTATTTTCTTTTCATGTCTAAAAAAATTGCTGGGTTTTTAAAAATGAGATTACATGTTTACTTGTATTGGTTTTAATTGATGCCGTCATCACTCAAAAGAATCTGAAATCAGCCTCCTTCTAATGCTAAATTGGCTGAGGATTTCAGATTTTGTCATTAAAATTTAAATCTTCTCACAGGATTATATTCAGCAAATATATATTAATGATGCATCACTTTTTCAAAACTGGCTTGAAACTTACTGCTCATCAGTCTTGCATAAAACTTCAAATTATGTTCTCTGGGCCATCAACCACCATAATCATCCTTATGCTGTTAGAGTATAAGTGTAATCTGTTGAACAATTTTAGGGTTTAAATTATTTATTTATTTCATTTAGGGATTTTTGTACACGAGTTGAACTGATGAGCAGGAATTTTTGTTCTGTTGCATTAATGCTTTTAGCGACAAAGCAGTGTTACATTATCCTTGATAACTTTGATCACATAATCGTATACCTGTAAAAGCTCTTACATAGTTTGATGCAACTTAAAAAGACAAAAAAAAAAAAGGATAATTTTACAAAATCCTTTTAAGACTAGGAAAATAAAGGAAATTTTTAAAAAAGGAAAAAAGAAAAGAAAGCAAGCATTACCTTTTTTTTTTCTGCAGACTTGATCAGAGTAGATGATACAAGTGGCAACTCTCAGGACCAAAGAGATTTACATCAGAATTTAACAAAAATTCTCAGACATGTCCATGATAGTAAAGAAATTTAAGCTACAAGTAGTCATATATGTGTTTCCTTTACAAGAGAAATAATTTTTGCAGTAACATAGCACAGTATCATGTTTATCAGCTGCCACATGTGCCTGGGGAAAGAAATTTCAACTATATTGGAACTTAATGGAAAATGTGTTTAAATACTTGTAATATTGTAGAAAGTACAACTCTTGGATGGCCTTGATTTTTTTTTTTTTTTTTGTTGTTTTTTTTTTTTTTGTGTTTTTTGTTTGTTTGTTTGGTTGGTTTTTTTGTTTGTTTGTTTGGTTGGTTTTTTAATAAGTCCTAGGCAGCTTTTGTTCAAGAAATGTTCTGGACATTTTGAACCCATGGCAAATGTTGCTGAAGTTTATTCAAGATTTAAATGGCTAAATCCAGCACAGTGGTCCCTTAAGTCCTCTGCTGGTGAATGTTCACTGGACAGTGAGACTCCTACACATTTCCTTTGTGGTTTTTGCCAGCTACCAGAGTTTTGTATCTTTCATTAATGCATGGTTATCCAAATTTGTTTGAGTTTGAGACTTGGAGGGGCAATGAGGAATACATTTCTCTTTAATTCTGACAAGAAGACATTGCTCTTTGAGATTACATGATGATGGTCAAGCAGTTATTGAAATTTCAGCAGTGTTCAGTAGTACTTTGAAGACCTTTTTTTTAGTTTCTATGGAGAAAGTTGATTGTTTATCCCATTTTCATGTTTGGAAGCAAAAATTGGTATCGATTGTACTGTTTGGTTAGTGTTTGATCTAGTTCAGATTTACCCCCATTTAATTTTGGAAAGAAGATTTGCTGAGTCAGAAGATACCTGAAGATATATGTCACTCCAATTCAATCTATTTTGAAAATGAGGTAGGAGAATACACTGATTTAATAACAATCTAATTATACATTTGGCTTGATTTGTAAAATGCAGGAGCAGAAATGCATTTTAAACGAAGTTACTAAACTTTTTAAATCCTTGAAAAGCTTCAATGTTTATTTCAGCTTATTCTTCAGACTCAGTTGACTCTGAAGCACTCCACTTACTTTCAGTCTTCTTTTAACTAAAATGCTTCCTAAATTATAGAACTGCTGGCAGGAAGCTGACGGTAAAATGTCCAGTATGTCTTTAAATATCATGGAGATATTCTTTGTTTAGCCCTGCCAAGTGGCTGATTGCTGGCAGCTGAAACAAGGGACAGATGGCCATCCAGCACTATCTGCACCCTATTGAGATGAATAAGTGACAATCTGCAAAACACTCAGAACTAATGTAAACTGGTTTAACCTCAGGAAACCCAAGAGCCTCTTAGGTTGCTTTGGTGATGTGTAGGCAGATTTTGTGCTTTTTGATGCAGTGTTCTTCCACAAAGGTCTCAGAGCTCCTCACAAATGCAGCCCATCATGGCCCAAGCACAAAGACAGCAAGCTGCTGTGAAACACCTGCAAGGTCAGTGCCACGAAAGTGATGCTGAACCCCTGCAGAGTTTGAGAATGCACCCACACAAGGGCATTCACCAATTGTTTTAAGATGGCACAGTACTGGTTCTTTCTCAGGCCATATGTGGAACCAAACCCTGAAGGTTATCTGCTGCTGTCCTAGGCATCATAGAAAAAGAGATGGAAGTGGAAGATCAAAGGATAACTGAAAGAAAAAACAGTAAAATTAATGAGTTTAGATGTATAAAATTTGAACTCAGAATTATTTAATGAAACACTCCGAACAATGGAGTGACACAATCCTAAGCACAAATAAAGGCTGTGTTGAGAATAGATTAATAGGAGATCTGAGGACAAGGATTTGAAGTTTTGGTGGAGAAGAAGCTTAACATGACCTGGCAATATGTGCTTGCAGTCCAAAAAGCCACCCATATGCTGGGCTGCATCAAAAAAAGCATGACCAGCAGTCTAAGGAATGAGATTCTCCTCCTCAGCACCATGCTTGAGAGACCTGGAGTTTGGTATGATAAAGTGTACATCCATGCTGGTTGTTTTATTACTCTTAAGTCCTGTACCAGTCTGTACTCCTGAAAATGAGGCTTCTTTGCTGGTAAAGTAGGAGTACTAAATTCAGATCGACACTCTCTAAACAATCCATACTTCAAGAAAGTATTTATCAAGGACTCCAATCCGTTATGTCCTTCCAATCTAATAGGATATTGATTTACCCTCACGGCTTTACTAGTAGTTTGAGTTTTGTTTTAAGTGAAGTCACACTCTTTGCTTTACCTGGTTTCTTTGAAGGCCATCCCAGGGAATTACCACATTCAACACCACATCAGGGATATCATCCTCAGGTTCTTCCAAGGTCTGGCCCATTAGTCAGTAGATTTGAGCCTTGCATTGCATTTCTTTCAGGATGTGTAGCTGTACAGAGTTTTCACAACTTATTTGAGAATATCACTTGCATAATAAATTTCATCTTCACAATGGAAGAGGCATGTATAGAATGTAAAAACTCACTGGAGAGAATGAGGTAGAGTACCTGAGTAACTGGTTGGTGTGCACTGGAATCCTGTATGATCCCATCCTCCATTGCTGGGGGCAGTAAATCAATCTGGGCAAGGCTTTATACCTGTACAATCTAAGTCACCAAAACTGTTATCCCTAAAGCAGGGTTTTTCATATGGCATGCAAGACCCAATCAGCATTCTTTGTCCCTGGTGGTCTTGGTGTCCAGCACATTATAATATAATTTACATACACAAATTACCCTCAAGAGTGTGTTTTTAAACATTATAATGATCTAAGCTAATCCAAGGTGGTATTTTCATCATATTAGCCACCACCAAGTTATTATCTAACCTTATACTTTATCATAGTTTCTGTTTGAATATTTCTAAAGAATTAATTGTCTGCAAAATAAAAACTTAATGTATTTTTTTTTCTCCTGGGAGCTCTTCAATACTTCATTGCTCTGACACCCTATTGTCATGACTTCAAGATCAACCCATAATTGCAGTGAAACTTGTTAAGTTTTTTTGACATCAATGCCACAGGCCAACCTCACCATTAGTCATACCACTGAGTTTATACATTGGTTTATCAATAAGGCATTACTACAGAAAAGTCTACTTAATACATGCAGACTACACCATGAAAAGTTATTAGCATTGGGAATTTCTGTGGGTGTAATTGAACATTTTATAAATATGGCCAAGTACAAGCCAAATTTATCATCGTTGCAGAAAAACACTTGGAATAATAATCACTTAAAAGTTTTCTGAATATATTTCGTCCTTGAACAAACTTGATCACCTGTTGCTGACCAACACTAGCACAAAAAAAGCAACAGGAAAATACACTTGGATGTGAGATAAAACATTTTTACTATAAGGGGGGTTGAGCACTGGAAAAGGTCTGAGGAGCTTATGGAATTTAAATCCCTGGAGCTATTAAACAGTTAACCAGCAATATTTGGGAGCATGTTGTAACTGACCCTGCTTTAACAGGGGTCTGAAAAAGAAGAATTCAAGGCGTCTCTTCCAACCTCAATCATTCTGTGTTTAGTAACTAATAATGGCCTTTTCATTGTTAGTTACACACGTGAAAAGCTATTTGGAAAAAGAAATCATATTGGTTGTGAACTTTGACTACGAGGCTCACTCCTTCAACCTCCTTGTACAAATGAAGGGCAAAACCAAACCAATGGTGAATATATTACCCAGGTTTTTTTTGTTGTTGTTGTTGTTTTTTTTGTTTGTTTGTTTGTTTTTGTTGGGGTTTTTTTGTTTGTTTGTTTTTTTGTTGTTTGTTTTTGTTTTTTGTTTTGTTTGTTTGTTTTTGTGGAGACCTGAAATACAAATATTAATATTTGTATATTAATATTAATAAGTACAAACATTGCAGGAAGTATTCATGTTCCCTGAGCACTAAAAGCCAAGGATCTTATGTCATTTAGGTCATTAAGACTCTCTAAAATCAGTGGGGATTTGCTTTTAAAGTGAAATTAATGTCAATATAGATGGAATTGGAAATAAAGGTAAATAAGTCTCCAGATGTGCAGATCTCTGTTTTCTGTGGGAAAAGACCAGCATAAAATATATCACCTTGAACATTTAATGCTTTTAGATGGCAGATGACATGTCTGAATTTTCTCCCTGCTGACCCCCTCCAAAACTCATGGATGTTGCTGGGGCTTTTTTGTAATTTGGTTTGGATTTTTACTGCTTTTTAGCTCTTAAAAAATCAGAACAGTTCTCTTCATATTCAGAGTCTGTATAAATATAATTTTTTTATCAAATCCCTATGAGTGTGTTATATCTTTTAAGACTTTTATTTGTCTTAAAGGGTTTTCAGTATGATTATATAGTCTACTATTTTTAATGTGCAGAATGCCTGGGAGTATATTCAGCCTGAATTCTTTGAATACACATATAGCAGAGATAATATTTTTATAATCCTTCAATACTGAAAATCACCTTCAGATTTGCAGGGAGAGAGAGTGTGTGTTAACGTTTAGTATTAAGAACAGGACTGCTAATGCTACTCAAGAAATTATTTAGGAACACAAGTAGATACAGGTAGAAAAAACATTTTTAGTTAAATAATTTTGATAAAGCAAGAATTCCCAGAATATTTAATATCTTCAGTTTGAGTTTATCCAAACATTAGCATGAAAAGCTAGAATGAAATTGTAACTCTGAAGTTGTTCAAGTGTGTCAAGTTAAATGGTTAGATTTTGACTAGTGTTCAAATTACTTAAACATTGTTTTAAAACTTTCAAATTTAATTGACATGTTTTCTAATTAGAAAATGTTTGAATTGTAAGTTAAACTTCTGCGAGGTTTTAAAAAAATTATTATTGGTAAAACATGTATTTTAGACTTTAAGTAACTAATGTTGATTTAAATAGTAATTTACCTGAAACATAGTGTTTATGCGATCTCACAATCCACAACTTTACCATAATTGTCAGAAGCCTGAAATACATATTATTTACATAGCTTTATCATTCTGGATCTTTAAGGGTCCTCTGGCAAATGCTATGATGAGTTAATTGATGATTTGCAAGGAAATGACTCATGTTGAGCTTTCATTTCACTTATAACAATAGCGTAAGAGATTACATTAGTATTGCTTCCAAACAATGGATAAATGCCATGCCTAGCATTGTCTGCAAGCCTATTCAGAGTAATTAACAGGTGTGAATTGTTGTTTGCTGGGATAAGCCTCCCACAGTGCAGCACTTTTGCTGGCTGCAGGCTGCTTTCCTGCTGTATTACTGCTTCTAAACGAGTCAATCTCACTTTAATGTAAGATTTACATATGTTAGTTCTTGGTACACTTGTCTATTTTTAAAGTAGTTGAGGCAATAACAGTGAATCTTTTCAAAAAGCCTGTATTTCTGCAAGCTTCTGTTTACTTTGCACATCTCCAGCTTGTTTTGTCTCAGTCTTTCCAGCAGGCTCTCATTCAAATGAAAGGAGCTATTGTAGTAATTTGTAGGAATATTAGAGTGTCTTCTTAAATGCAAGACTAGAGCCTGTTCTGTGGTTTATAAAATAAAAATCTGCTGCACTGTATTCTTAACCATGAATTATATAAGAAAATTACGGAGATTACATTAAAGCCTACAGTCTTCTGTTTCTATGGGCTCTCAAATAGAATTTTTAATTTTGGCTTTCAAATTCTCATACTTTGCAAATTCCAATTGGGTTCACCAGTAAAGATATAAAGGAAGTCCTGAATTATAAAAATTTTGATGCTTTAGAAGCTCAAATTAAAAAGTCCTCAACATTTTTACAGGAATCATTTAAATCTCAGATTAAAACATGTCCATCGTGATCTTCTACTCTTTGTATTCCTAATTTAGTTGAGGAAGGCAGGTCCAGATATAGAAAACGCACAGAGTAGTAGCATTACCCCATGTCCCCCTTTCACATAAAAATTATGTCACAGAACTATTTTAAATGGTTTTGTATTCTTATAATCCCATCAAAAGAAAAATTAACGTGTCATACTAGTTGGATCTGTTTTTTCATTTAATGCAACCAAGGTGTCAATTAATTTATTGTAAAAATAACACCTTTACCATATTTTATATTTTTTCTTCCTTGTTAGTATAGATCTAAATACTTCTAGAAGTTATATTTCACATTTTTAGCCAAAGAAACAGTTAGGTAGTCGGATCTCTTTTCTAGCATCAACAATTTAAACCTCAGAACTGAAAAGTTGTTCTAATTAGGAGAAGATGTGTGTAAACTTCTTTTAACGGGACCTTGGGACAAGAACTTCACCTTGAATTTTATGATGCTGACTCATTGTGCTGATGACTTTTCCTGCTACTTTGGAAAATCCGGTTTGAAACTTCCAAGTACAGATAAGTGATATTATTTGGTTTTGGTTGTTTTTTCCCTGAAGCTAATCTAACACCAGTAATTTATTGTGGCTGAAAGCCTGATGTTTTTGTTGATGTGTGGGCAGATCCCCGGGCATCTGTTTTCCACTATCTCTGGCATCCAGGAAATACTGTTTTCCTGTTTTTAAACTGTATATGGTTTTTCTGTTCTCTAGTGTTGTCAAAAGGCTTTTTTCTTTCCCCTTTCTCCACAAAAAAACCTATTGTTATCTCTGAAATTCTCTGAAAAATGCTGCAACAACTTAAATGTATTGTCCCTTCTCATATTTTATTTTAGATGTTATTATTTGCCAAGCTATGGAAAACTAGAGGTCTTTTTAAACAAGAAAAAGCAAATATAAATTGCTACTCCCCTCAGATTCCTTTTTCTGGAGAATATATTTATGGCACATTATGTTTTTCATTTCTGTTGGAGTACTGGGTATCAGTGATCATCATGTATTTTAGACAAACGTTTGCTAGAAGGCTGAAATCTGGGCAAAGCATCCAAAGCTCCTTAGAAGGGCAGTTAAAAGTGTTGTCTAAATGAGGCCAAAGATATCCAATTAGGATCTTGAACTCCACTTAAAAGAGAAAGAATAAAAAAGCCTTTGTTTTCTTTTGTTAGATGAGTGGACCTGTATTGTTGGACTGTTTAATTAATTTATAATATGGAAACTAATTTAAAAATGCATATGATATCTGTTTCTCCACCACCTCTATTCCAGAGTTCAATTTAGTAACTAGCATTATTCTTTAGTTTTTTTCCTAAGTACACCTCACAGTAATTCATCTGCTCTTACCTGAATTCTGTGGAGAATTATTTCCTAAACTGTGTTTCAGCATTAGAAGATTAACACAACGTCTTAACAATTTCACATTTGCACTGGTAGAGTGGAATTCTGAAAAGAGCTGCTTGTTAATTTATAGAGTTGAGATCTGTAGCAATCCCCTAAATTTGAGAATGAAGCAAATCTCTCTGCAGAAGTTACCAAAACCTCTGCAGCTGTTGATACTGTCCCAAGTGGATGTGCAACACACAGTCACACACCAAGGCAAGATGTTTCTATTTGTAATTCCAGTTTGTGCAAAGGAGGGAGCTGGGTGGAAAAATCTAAGAAGAATATCTAAATCAATCTACTGCATTCTTACATTCAAGGTATCAATCAATGCTGGAGGCAGAAGCTGAAGGGCTACTCAGTTCAGGAATTTTGCTTTTCCTGGCTGCTGTGGTTTTTAATATGGCTGTCAGGTACCTTGGTGATGAATTCATTAAAGAGAAAAGGAGAGGTTGAATTAATATCCTATCTACTAAAATCCCTTGACATTAGATGGAAATCTCTACTTTTCATCAAACAGCTTTACTAATATTATTGGACAGTGCAATATAAAATCCTTATTTATAGCACTAAAAGGAGCTAAATGTGTGACTGATGTTAAATATGCACACCACACCTTTTCAAATCAATCCTGTTACTTGTTCTAAATAAGAATAGCCAATGCAATGTAGTCACTGCTTCTATGTGATTTCTGCATGCTAATAATAATTTTTGGAGGCTCTCCTTTTTACCCTCTGAAATCCCTTCATTATAAATTGAGAATACACCTTACACCTTTTGCCATCTTTCTATATGGAGAAAATAAACTTTCATGAATTTCTATGTCTCTTTTTGAGAATATATACTCCATAATGAGCTACCTGTACTTTCAAGGCTCAATGTTTTGAACTCCTGAAGAGCTTTTATACTGAATAGATTATATAATCCCTTGGAAAGTTCTTTCTTTGGAAGAACATCAGACAAAGCTTTTGTAAATGTGCTTTTACTCAACATAGAGATTCTGTATGTAGATTTATTACTATCATTTATGTTCATAACTGCTAATAACACAATATATTTTTTAGAAATATATTTTTCACATGCTGATAATTTATACAAACTGGTTAGAAAAAAACAGGAAAGAAGTATGTCACTTCTTTCTCACTTACTGTCTCAGCCATTTATTTCACCTGATTATAAATGTGAATATCACATGCCAAATATTGCAGAAGAGATTTATCAATATTGGCTGATGTACAGTAAAATAATTTAGTTTACCTTGATCTATATATTGGTCAAAATCACCATGAGGAAATATTTAATGAAATTATTTCATTGAAATATTTTGTAACAAGTCAGACGTAGACCTGTAGACAAAGTCATACTGAATAGTCAAAAATATTTAAATAAATAATAATTAAATAATTCAATCATTAGATATTTTTCCCAATCTCATATGCTCTCTCTCATAGCAATTGCTTCTAGCTCATGTTAATTACTCAAGAGAAATGCAGAACAAATACCTTCATTTTAAACAGAAGAGATGGGTTTTGGTGGTTTTTTTGCATTGATAAATATTTTGCTGGTTTTGCAGATTTTGAAAGAAAAATATGTGCATTGGGAAATGGATCCTCCTTGTTAAGTGTGCAAAAAATAGATGTTGTAAATACTGGCACTAAGCAAAAATACCAGGCATTTCATTGTTGTCATATTACATTATCAAAATATAATATTTAATTTTAAATCTCATTCACAATTTTTATTCTCATATTTTCATCATACTTTAATCCTACTGCATCCTGGAAGATAGGATAAAAGTTGCTGCCAAGTAAAATCATAAAAAGTGGAAAAGGACTGAGTAATTTTATCTTTCATTAAGAATACTTTCCCAATACTTAATAATGTGCTTTATATCCATCATAATACATAGCTACTAAGACTGGACACATCTATTGGCAAGGGGCTAATACCTAGATTTAGAATATGATATTCAGGGAGAGTGGAAATAGGCTAGCTGGAACATATCTCTGTAAAGACTGAAAATCCTTTCAAGAATCTCAGTAAGTTACCAGCTTGTTGTCATATTTGTAAATAAACAGAATTATTTTTATAATAATTCAGCAGTGTGTGACATTTATTTTAGCTAGAGATCTGAAGAACAGCTTTAGGGCTGAGCAGTGACTATATAAATATAAACACTGAGACAAGCAGACAGATTTTCTCTCTATATCATAAGAACACATGTTATATCAATGCCAAACCAGCAAGCTTTATAACAAGAGAATGTCTGCTAAAAAGAAAAAAAAAAAAAAAAAAAAAAAAAAAAAAAAGAAAAGCAACACTGACCTTATGAGCTTCTGGCATTCTCTCTTCTCTGATGAAGAGATGTTTCCTATCTGGACAGCACAGAAAAAGGTTTTATGAGTAATTGCTTGGCATACTCATTCTTTAAAGTTGCCATGTTGTGCTGGGGTAATCAAGTGTCCCATTTCAACTTAGCTGGATTTATTGGGACAAGCCGAATTATTGACTGTAGGAAGAAAAATACAATATTTTCCAGTATTATGAAATTTAATTTTGGAATGTGTTTTGAATGAAATTTTGGTTTAGGGGAGTTTTTTTTGTTTTCTCTACTACGTCAGGGATGTGTTCTCCAACAAATTTAATATTTCAGACATTGAGTGCTGCAAGCATTACTCCTGAATATCATGAAAAAACTCTGATCTCAGTCCTGTTTCTGGATCAGTGTATTTTTTGGACATGGGCAGAGCCAAAATGGGCTTGAGCAAATTCCAAGGTGCTCAACCCATTTCTAAGGTATGATTGACTTTAATGATTATTGCTTATTAAAATATCAATGCAACTTTTCAGAGGCACAGTTGGCTTTTATAACAATGTATACTCATACCAGTGAAAAGTGGGTATAATATATGTATATGTTTGACATAAAGTGAGTGGTGATAAGAGTAAGAGGAAAGCTGTCTGGGTGCCAAGCCCTTTATGAGAAAAGCTCAGAGTAATACTTCAGGCAGAATGGAAGCACTCAGCAAGTAGTTGAAACCCCTGGTCTGGAACATCCCATAAGTGTCTATTGTCCTGCTGTAGAATTGCTCCAGGCACATGAGCCTCCCAGGTGGACTGCTAAGAATACCTTGTCAAAGCATGAAAATACCTTTACAAATTATGTCACAAAATGCTACTCCTATAGGAGAGCATCAAAGGCAGCAAAGATTGAAAATAAAATCAAAATATAAAGTCAGCCCCAACACTGGAAGATCAAAATTAACATCAATGGATTTGTAGAGATTTGAACAGAATTTTTTTACAGCCTTTTCTCAATCTATTTTTTTTTTCCTTCCTGAAGCTAACTGATATATGTGTAATGAATGTCTCTTGTACTCAGTAAAAATGGGAAGCAGTATGTGACAGGACAGGGCCACCAGACAGCTTCTTTTCTAGGCAGGTATATTGGCTTATCGACAAGGACTTGCTTGATTTTTTGCACAGGGGCAATTGATTGTTAGAAAGGCTGAAGATCTGTGCTCTAGTCATATCTAGATATATTCTCTAACAAAAAAGCTATCAGATTTGAAGAAATATGTTTATCTTGGGCCTAGAGACATTACACTTCCAAGCAGTATTCTGTAGCCAATGTGATCCACATAAATCCCAGGATATCTCGGTTCTGGATGGCACAGAATTTATTTTTGTCTGAGTAGCTGGTGTAGTGCTGTGTTTTTTGGACTTAGTAGGAAAATAATGCTGATTACACACTGAAATTTTGGTTGCTGCTAAGTAGTGTTTGTCCTAAGCCCAGGACATTTCAGCATCTCATGCTCTGACAGTGAGGAGCTGCACAAAAAATTGGGAGGGAGCACAGCCAGGCCAGGTGACACAAACGGGCCAAAGGGATACTCCATAACACAGAATGTCATGCCCAGTGAATAGACTGGGGGAGTTCCCCAAAAAGGGGATAATTGCTGCTAGGTAGTGGCCTGTCAGTCAGGGGGTGGTGAACAATTGCATTGTGCATCACTTACTTCTCTGAGGTTCTGCTACTCTCTCTCTCTCAGTTCTACAATTATTATTGTAATTATGGGTATGATCAGATTGTTGTTGTTGTTATTGTTATAATTAATGTTATTGTTACTATATTTTGTTTCAATTATGAGATTGCTCTTCTCTCAAACCATGAGCTTTATCCTTTCCCTCATATTCTCCTCCCTGCCAGGGCAAGGTGAATTGGAGTGAGGGAGTGGGTCCTGGCACTCGGTTGCTGTCTGGGGTTAAAGCAGGACATAAGGAAAACCCTAAGAGGAGTGACAGAGTTGTGACACCAAATAGAAAGATTTAACACATGAGCAAATTCCTGTTCATACCCTCTGCTGAAAAGGACCCAACAACCTCAGAATTTGCAGTAGACTCCAAACTATGGTTCATGGAAACTGCTTTTCCATAGGGCTCAGGGAGCTGAGCTAAGACCAGTGGAGCAGTATCTACAAAAAATTAATTACAGAGCAACCTTATTTCTCTGCAGGCTATAATTCCTAAATACTTACAGTAATAAAAAATGAACATAAGAATGTTTCTGGTCCTTTATGATTTAGTTTCCTTTTTTTTAGTAGGGGGAGGGAATTATGGCACTGATCAAAAATCCTGGATTTCTTCTGTAAGCCAATGAAACTACAGTTTTGCATTTACCATATCCAGGCAGCATCTAGTGACAAATTTTTTCAGGGCAAAATTATTATTGGTGTTAAATGTTCATTATTTAGACTTGTGATCAGTCTTTGCTTCCTGCTAGAAAATAGAGTTTTGAGGAGCCAACTGAGCCAATGTAGTACCTCAAAATCTTGGAGTTTTTGTTTGTATTATTTGAATTGCAGTGCAGCCAAGGAGACCTGTGGCATCTATCAATTGTAAGCACATCCACTAAGGAAAAAAAATTACTATTAATGTACCTTGAACTTAATATATAAGCATCCTAAAGTAGTTTTAACTAACAAGTATATATAAGTACTTCATAAAACTGTCATAACATAACCAGACACAATGGATAAATGTTTTAAGTGAGCATATGAACAGTGTAAACACCAGCAAGTGTGAATCATCAAGGACCACACATCTGGTCACATAACATTGTATACACACAACTACTTTAGCATATACATATTTTGTAATGAGTGAACTAGGTAAATTTTGTTTTAAAATGTGGTGTTAATGTGAAATATAAGTCCCCCACACTTCCACCACAATGATATCTAATTCCCTGATGCATACATTACCTAACCTTGCTTGCAACAAGAACATCACAAAACATTTTATTCCCTGCTCCCTCTTGAATCAATTATCCTTATTTTCACACTGGGTTATTAACGTGAACACAACTTAGAGTTCTGGCCTTTTGGCCTGGTCTTCCCATTTCTTTATGGCAAATGGATGTTTCCTTCCTTTTCAATAACACAGTTAACTAAAATAATAGGTTTTACCAAAGGCAGAGAAGTGCAGCAAAATTTGTAGTCTCTCATCTATCTTGCAGTGTGATGATAATAAGACAGAAAAAATTGTTAATTAGTAACGGTTCAGTCACAGGTCATCAGGGCCCAGATAGTGCTGCTGTCAGATTTCTTTAAGAAAGGTTACCCTTGAGTAAAGAAAGAGTTTTTATTCCTGTACATGGTAAGGGAGGTGACTGTTTCTTGCATCTCTGTGCTAGCAGCTATGAATGATCACAAAGCATGAAGGCAAATAAATAGGAAAGAGGCTATTTTGTAAACACTAGGGATGTGGAACACTCTCTCTCTAGAGCTGCAAGCATTTGAAAAATGTGTTTAATAAAGCTTCACACATTTTTAAACTGACTAACATTTTAAGGTGCAGCTCAACTTAGCAAGGTCCAGATCACTGAGCTATATGTTCAGCTTCTTAACTAAGACATCAATTGCTTTAGAAAAGTTGTTGGAAGGCTGTACAAAACAAGATGTACTATTTTTTGTGCCTTTTTGTCTTCCTCAAAAATAGGTGTATGTCTTTGTACATCTCATTGCCTGCTACTGAACAGCATGGCCATCCTAACAATGGTATTGTTTCACCACATGCTTCCCTGTGCCCACAGTTTACTGACACTTTAAGCCTAGACTCTGTGGTTTGTTTGTTTGCAATAGGCAGCAATCCAGTAATCTACGTTTCAGAACTGTTGTTTTCCAAGCACCCAATGGTTTAAGAAAAAAAAAAAGAAGAAAAAAAATTTTTAAAAAGCGAAGGAGTGCCAGGCCATTTATTTTTTCTTATGTGATTTTCCTCACATGGAAAGGTCTGACATTTTAATGCTATTTGCTTTCTGCTCCCAAAGCACAGACTCTCTTTCTCCCCATACCACTTACCACCATTTTTCTTTGTTCAGGTAAATATCCCACCAATTTGCAATCTGTTGTAATTATTTTCTCCTTTCTTTGGCAACTCTTAAGTGCCTTCTGTGTAAAAACACACCTGTCTTTCTTTGCCCATTTGTTGGTCACATGCTCATAGCTATGCAAAATGCTGGCAGATTCTGGGTGCCTGTGCCATCACAGTGTTGTAAAATACCTTTATAGACTTATTTGCAATCTATATTTATCTTTGTCTTCAAGGCTCAGAAAACACCAATATCACCCTACCTAATGGACATCAAACTTACAGGTGTCACAAGCTTTGAATGCATTCCTGAAGCCTTTTCACTTCAAAAGGTGTAAAGATGCCTAATATCTGCTGGGAGATATATTTAAAAAATATGTCTCTTGTGCTCTGTTTTTTCCAATATGACTGCCTTTTTTTTTTTTTTTTTTTTTTTTTTAAGCACTAAATGATACTACATATTTAAGTAGTTATCCTAGGATTCCTCTGGCCTAACTTTAGCTTAGATTACATGTCTTATTTTTAGATGAATATTCCCTTATGCTTTTTCCATAGTCAAGAGAAAGAGAGGCACAACAAGAAGTGATTCATCTGTTCTTAAAATAGATGTTTCAAGTAGGTGGGCTTCATCACAAGTAACTAGCACTTCAGCTGTAAAAAATTAAATCTAAATTTGATTAAAAAAAAAAAAAAAAAAAAAAAAAACATAACTATCCATAAAAGAGAATTTATAAGGTTTCTCTCTTTTCCCATGCAGAACATAAAAACTATAAAATTAGACTTTGGTTATATCATTCTCTATCATTCAATGTATGCTAATGCTCAAGTTTCATTTTTGCACTGAATAAATTAACTGCTATGCTATTGCAAGAAGCAGATGAATGATGCTGCTTTTAAGGGCCTATAAAATGGATTCATAATTAACTCTTACAGAAGGTACAGACAACTTGCTAGGTAAAAGTTAATTATTATTAAACTGATTCAAATTTCACACTAAATTGAGATTGAAAATGTTTCACTCATTTTTTGCTACAGCTACTGTTATCTTTGATAATATGAAATATTTAGAAAAGGTTTCACAGGGCATCTTTTTCTCTTAATGATTATCATGAAGTCTTGCTAATATTGCATAGGGTGACAGAAGAAGAATATATTAATTAGTATTGAATGTAGTCTTGGAGAGATGATTCATGCTCTATCAGGATGAAAGTATTTATGCTATTATTGTCTTTTAAAACTTGAACAAGAAAAATTTGTAGGTTCTGTTATCTTATCATGCAGTTCTGTAGTTCAGCTACTGCATTACAAAACCTGAATTCTGCACATTTCTTACTGTATTCAGCTATCAGCATAACTCATCAGACAGAAAAGCAAGTAACTTCTAATTTTCCTCTTTGAGGAGGATGGTAAAACTTCAGTTATTATGTTGCTCTTTGCATTCCCTGACTGCAGTCCTTTCAGATTGCAACCTGAGTGTTTTTCCAGGTGAGAGAAAGTGAAGATTTTTTTAGGTGCTGCTCTGTGAAAGTAGTGCAAGCAGCCATTTCCACACTGTGCTTTTCAAACACAACAGTTTGACATTTTTGAGTTTCAGTTTTACTGAAATGTTTTGCTTTAAATGTTTTACTTTTTCTGATGGCAAATCTTCAGTGCATGAGAATCTCCACTGAATCTTTTCTGTGAATTGTACAGAACTTAGAAGGTGTTTGTTGATCAAGTGTAGTGACTTCCGTACCTAGTGATAAAATCCTCTTTGGGAGGTGTTTATTCTTGACTTTGATATGAATTTTATTCTTTTACCTCATATTGGCATAGAGATTTGTAGTATAACCACTGGGGACAGAATGAATAGAGAACAAATTCCAAGAGTAGGGCATAAAAGCACAAACATGAACAGCAGAAGGTTTTATTGACACCCAGACCAACAGGGTAGTAGGGACACAGGATATGCACAGGAGCTTCTCAGGACACACAGATCCAAAGAACAGGAGAGAAACCCAAAACAAGGGGCAGCCTCTACTGTGCATTTTTGTTTCTTTCACCTAAGAGTCCTCCCTCTGAATGTGTCGTAAACGTTTTGGGATTGTTTTTATTTTTCTCTTTTTTAAGGTGACATTTTTATTTTCCCATTGTATTAATTGTTTATTGTCAGGTAAGGCTTACACCAATCCCAGACAAGCAAATTTAAAATAATATTTAAATATGAAATAAAACTAATATTTTTTGTGTCAGTCATATTAGCTATATTGCCTATGACTCTTCAGGAATTAATAATGATCAAATTATATATATTGTATCTGTATAATTATCCAGAGAGTCTCAAATTCTGTTGTTTAAATATATGAACAAGTTGAAAGTCCTGAAGGCATTTTTAAAATAATGTCACTGCATTACAGTTTTTCACAATTTCTTATTGCCATTGCAATGCATGGAGTAAAATCTGCCTTTTTTATCTCAATTGAAAAGAGCCAGCAACATAAACACAATGCACACGGAGCTGACAAGTGAAAATTCAACCTTGTCTTTTAGTTCAGGGCAAAAGCATATGTTGGAATGAACGTGGTGGTTTGAAGAGTGTAAACCTTGTTTCATTTGAATTCAGCATCTGAAGTGCCAAATGCTAAATTACTAATGACCTACTTGATAGTCACATGAATATTCATTCAGTTTAGGAAACAACAAGGGTAGTGGCCATTGTTGAGAAATAATTGTATTATGTAGCAGAAGTGGAGTCAAGTGGGTTAGCTTCATATTAGGCTGTGCACCTACTGTACTGTTGATTCCAGTTGAGATTTGTGCTTTTTTGAGGCTGCAGAAAATTTGGAACACTGTATATGACAAACACTTGGAAGGCACTGGAAGAGCATAACAGGGTCAGTATGCAGCTAGATGGGTGTGAATTAAACTGGAGAGATCAGCTTTCTCTCCCTGCCACCTACTTACCTTGCAGGTGCTGAGAATACCTTAAAGCTCAGGAATTCAGTGCAGAGTTTCTAGGCTTCTATTCGAGTAGAAAGATATTCCATGGAAAAAGATGGCACAGAGGGATTGAGAAGACCTAAAGGCAAAAGAGTGGAGGGATGGACAAATTCACATTACAAAAGGAGATAACTAGGTGTGTGTCAAGTTTTTAAGCTGATTTTTACACTCAGATCTCATGAAAGACATAGGAGAAGCAAAAATGATAAAAACCTATATTTTTCTGACCATGACCAGTATGGTCACTCTTTCTTTGTCTTTTCTGTCAACATTTCAGATGATCAAAGACTTTCATCTAATTTTAAAATTTGGACATCTGGACAGTCAAAACATAAATTTAAAAAATTCTCTATTTACTTATTAAGTAAATGTTCTTACTTATTTCACTTTCTCATATTAAAAACAAAGGTAAAGAGAAAAAAACTTCATTAAAATTTTGCATACCGTTACCATGGCAACAAAAGTTGCTCAAACCACAGGAGTCTCTGTTAGAATCTTTAAAATATATAATTTTTAACTCTGGCCAAGGCTCTTTACATATCTATTTTAAAATAAAGACATTATTCTCTCTCCAGTACTACAAGAGTAATAAAAGGAGATTTACCACCAGTGTATACTGAAAAACAGAGCATGCTACATACATTTAAAGGGAAAAAAAAAAGAAAGAAAACAAGATGCCTTGTCACAATCTCACATAAAGTGTTGGCTATCTTACCTAGTAAATGGTTCTAAATTATCCCAGATATCTTCTATAAAAATAAGAATTAGCAAGGTACTAGACAGGTGTTGGAAATCTAGACCTCACTCAGTCCCCAAATCACTGACATATTACATTTCTGAATCATTCTTTCTAAAATCCACACAGTGCCATGGCATAGCACTTAAAAGTATATTTTAGTAAGCCTGACATTTCATTTGTTTTTACCAAAACTTTTTCCAAGACTCTGCCAAATCCTGTTCTTCAGTATTTCTCTCATAACAAATCTTTCCTATCAGCTCTAATGTCACACAGATATTTTCAGTCTAGGAAAATTCGATACAGTTTATCTTGGCCACTGCACTTTGGGAGACAGAGAAGAAGATTCTGATTTTGGTTTAGTTCTTTAAAAAAATACTCACAATAAAAATTAATTTCAGATATGTGCACTAAATGCTAAGATTAGGAACATTCATAAAATGATATGTATCACAGACCAGGATTAGCTTACATGACAGCTTGTGCATTTGAGTAAAAGGTAAAGAAAGAAGGAAGGAAATACTGCCACGAAACATCAAAGCAGAGGTAACATTGTCCTTCATATTTAGACTGCCTATCTGTCAAGTTTAGAGGCAAAAAATATGAAGTGAACTTGATGATCTACTAAAGTTTCTTCTCAACTTTTTTTCTGTCACTGATCTACTTTAAAATTTTCCTTCTGATCTGCTCCTCTAATACCTCTCTGTAAGTGTTCTACATACCTTGTTTCTTATTCCCTTGGATGTTCCAAAGGAAAAAAATATAGTTTATTCAAACAAGAGGAAAAGTTGCCACTCTTTCAATTAAAAGTATATTTGAAAGTATGTTAGGCAACAGATTTTGCCCTTCTTCAGCTGAGAACAGCCGAAAAGTTCATTATGAAATTGTCATATTAATGATGTCCTTGTTCCGTGTACATTTTAAAATCTAGAAAGACAAAACCTCTGATAACATAATTCCATCAGAAAATAGCTTGAAAGAATTTTTATCCTCCACCCACACCTTCAAGGGAATGAATCTTTCTTAACCACAAGGCCTTGTTCTTCCCAGTAATATTATCTTTGTCCCCAGGGTAGTCTCTGACTTTCAGAGCCTGACAGCTTCATCTAAGTTTTCAAATTGCATTTTTTCTCTGTTTCAAAGCAGAATATTTTTGCTAACCTCTAACTGGAACCAGGTCACCGGCGCTTCTTAGCCACTGGGGCCTGACACTGAAGAAGTTTTTATGCTAACACTTTCACATCAGTATTTTGTATTGTCCTCATTTTTCAACCATATTCGTTACAATAAATGTAGGTGTTCGAGTCAGAATGATTGTGTAGGCTTGGGTGGGATAAAAATGGAAACCATGTGGTTAAATCATGGTATTTGGAGAATTCACTGTTGCATATGATGTGCTAGACACAGACAGAAAAATGCTACTGCTGCTTTAAGGAGTAAATGTAACAGCATCTGATTGCTTTGTGACTGTGTGTGTATGGAAATCACACCAATATGACTAATCCTTTCAGTGAATTTTAGCTGCTTGTGTTCCACTGCACAGACACAATATTTAAAGATGTAATTGAAATAAAACTGCAGTTTTTCAAAGTCATGGAAATTAGACATGCTTGGACATGGTGGTTGATTTTTCTTGCCCAGTTAAACTGAAAGAGATCTGGTGCAATTAAAGAAATGTGTTGGGTTTTTAATGACTAAAAAACATGCAGAACACGTATAACAGAATTTAACTTGTGTCAGAGCAGGTCATAGTCCAGAACTTGGCTGTTCCTGTGGGGTAAAATGGGACAGGAGCAGAAACACCGTGTCAGACCAACTACAAGGCTTTTCACAGCTCCTGCCAATATACATGAGAGGTAATTTGTGCTAAACAAAATACACATCATTAGAAAGGCTCAAAACAAACAATATAAACCAGATAGTCTTTCATTCATAAAGAGCGTAGATATTCATGCTTTTTATATTTTTTAAGCCACTTCCTTTGCAAGTGTTGTAAAGCTATTGTTTTCTGTCATATCTGCAGGCAAAGTTAAGAAACACTTTGAATGTACAAGTCTGAACACATTTTATATGAACCTTCTCCATACAATTATACTGTGCATAATTCTATCATGCATGTGAAAAAAAAAAAGAAAAATTATGACACACATTTGCAATCAAAAATCTGTATGCTCAAAAGAGGAGGCAAATATTTGAAGATAAAACTTCTGGGTTTTTGGTCTTGGTTTTTGTCTTGGTATTTGTAATAATTTTCTTCTCCTATCAGTCATTATCTATAAATTCATTCTTGTAATTCCTTTCTTCATTTCTTTCTTTTCCATCATATTAAAGCTCTCATTCTCACCTCCAAAGCTCTGCAGAATATTATGTGACCTTAGATCTCAGTATATCCCTTTTCATTTTGTTCGTGCTGCCGTAGTTGCTGTAGTTCAACCATGCATTTCCATGCACAGAAAACAATTCATAAAATTCAGACTTTGCACAGAGACTCAAACTCTATGTCAAAGAGAACTTTTCTACATGTAGATATTTTATATTAAAAATATGAGTATTACTAAATTTCAACTCTAAGCTGACAAATGTCCAAGCATGCTCACATTTAATTTATTTTTATCTTTTAGGCTGAAATATTTTTGTGTAAAACCTGGTAAGATATACTTGAGAGCACATATGTACCAATTGGAAGTTAAATTTCCATAGCATAATGAGAAGCTCATTACAATTTTTTCATTAGCAACGCAGTGCTTCAGCGAGGACTGAAACCGTTTATAGGACTCCAGTGCCCCTTACATGTATGTGATGTAGTGGGTATTACTTTTGTCTCTGGACCTACAGGTTGGTCCTGATTTTATAACTGATCTTGATTTAGTAGTGTGGCTATAGGTAAAAATCACATGCTGTGGAGTATTCTTATGTTAAATCCACATTGGGAGATTAACCTACATATGTAATTTCTGTTGTGAATAAAAGGGAGAAATTCTTCTGAATTTCAAATTCAAAGTATATAAGTTTCTGGACGGCTCTAACTTTCTCTTTGCTGCAAAGGGAGCTTATAGCATTACCAGGCTAAAATAGACTCATTAAGTAAGTAGCTTAATATAAAAACCTTCTGATTTTTCCACCTGAATTGCTCTTTTAATTAATAAACTTAACAGACAATATTATAATATTAATTAATATTTTTGTATTTGTTTTAAACAAGATCCCACTAAATACACATAAATTCCATTCTGATAACGTGTCAAAAGGCTTTACATTGGTAGCTCTAGATGTTGGGTGGTAGCTTGTATAAAATTAGTGCAACTATTACTCATAAGCATTCCAAGATTACAGGGGAGTAGAAAAGTCAGGATGCAATTGGGTTAGGATTCAACAGGAAATATCAATTATGTATATCATCAGTGCCTTTTTATAAGCTGAATAAAGTTAAGCAGTTTAGTTTTGCTTATTTGTGTGCTGTTTAGCTGGTCACAAGTCAGAAATAGAACAAAAACCACCTTTCTCTTCTGTAGAGACAGTAACCTCTATTTCTCCACACTTGATATTGGAAAATGTGCATGATGACACAAAACACCAATAGTGAAACAAATCCCAAGTCACTTTAGTTACTTATTCTTCATCCTTTCCAGAAGATCTCAAGTACCAATCTGTTATCTGAATCACCAGGTGGCTTTTTTCCTTTGCAGCACTAACTCAATAACTTGAAATGGTTCAATGATCTGTAGCAGTACTTACAGTATTCAGCTGCAAACACAAATTACCTCATTAGTAATGATGAAACCAAGAATAAACTGAAGGGTGTATTCTGCAGCCAGTCCTTCCTGGTATAGCAATTTGGTTGATTTCAGTTATTATTTCTGTATTAGACTTAGTTTGTACCTGACCAGGTAAGCATCAGGCTAGAGAGCCTGGACTATCAGAGCAGACTCAGGAGAGAGGACAGTGCAGCCTGCTGGTTCTTGCTTCTAGAAGTCCAGCAGAAAGTAGAGGGCACAGGCTTAGAAGGAAGATGAGAGGATTATGTCTGCATGATGATAGGATCCGTTTCTGGCAATCAAACATGAAAACATCTGGACCACTAGGTACAAACCCGCTGCAAAATGGATAGTTTCTTATGCATAATCTTTCTCCCAAGTCCCTGAAGTTACTCCCTGCAAAAAATTCCCTCAACCCTAACCCTAAAGACAAATTTGGGTGTCCCATGGCCCATAGTCATTCCAAGTGTCCAAAGGCAGCACCCTCTATCCCATGACCTTGTTGGGTGCCCGTGACCACGGCCACCCCAGGGATACACCTCTGTATAGAAAAGCACTGTGGGGTGGGAAAAAAACCTCCTAAACCCTTTCCACACAAATCTTCTTGTTGAAACCATATTTTGATTTCTTCATTCGTTATATGTTGCACTGTTTCAGGGCTGCCAGGAAGAACATGCCCCCAGAGGATTGTAGTATATCCTTAATATCCCAAGGGCAATTACACATGGTATCTTTCATGTTTTTCTCACAGATGAAACAGATCACACTATTGCTGTGGTGTTTTTAAAAAATCCCTGAGGTGAAATGGTTGACAGCATCATCCTTTCAAACTGTCAGAAAGACAAAATTCAACACATTTATAATAAGTGCATGAGAACTTTCTTTGTTGTGCTGTTGAAATTTGGTTTATCTGATTTCTACCATTCAGCTGTGGCTGAGATCAACCATGACATGCCCAAAGCTGAACCCAATTAATGAGTTTTTATTTAAGGAACTTTGTACAGGACATTTGATTCTAGTTTCTCAGTCTTCATGTTATCAAAAATTCATATTCAGATCAATCTGAATTACCTCTGTAGTTCTAATACTCTGGTGCTAAGAATCTGCAATTTTTAAAGTCAGAACTATGTATTTCAACATTGCTAGCCTGCTACAGTCATGAGTGTTGGTGAGGTACTAGACTAGGCTAGGTGGAAAGACAGTTTCACTGGACTCAGATTAGGTTTATGTTGCAAAAATTTTACATGCCTGCAGTATGAGCATCTCATATCTCTTAATTATAAATGATACAATCATTCATCTTACATATGTATTACATTATTTGCTTTTCTTATTTTTCTCTTTACCTTCTGCATTCCATTGAACAAAGATCTGATCGGCCAATTTGTTTTTATTGCTTTTGTGACTACTGTTGCTCTTTTTACTAAAAGTCTCAGTTATTATGACTGACATTGACTCCTTCCTATTCCTTGTTTTACTTTATCCTTGAGTTCTGCCCTAGCTAACAGACAAAAAACTATTGGAATGGACTGGGAATGGACTATTCTTTTCAAGCAGTTTGTACATAGCCCTACACAACAGGCCTAGAATTGATTGTGACAATTAGTATTACTGTGATGAGAATATCTAGCATATTTAACATTTTTGGAGCTATAGAAAAAGTGAGCTTGGAGGGATTGTTTGGTTTTGTTGATTTCTTTGTTTTGTTTTGTCTTCTTTGTTTGTTTGTTTGTTTCTGGATTGCTGACTGAACAGGCCAAACAAAAAAGAGAAGGGGCAGAGGGGAAATGGGGGTTTCAGGTAAAACAATGCAACCTGAGATTCAAATGCTTAGACTGAGCAACATGTGCTCCATGTACAATCACTGGAAACACGTTTGTTCAGAAGATGATTCATCCTACTTCTGTGAACAGCTATATAAAGATGAAAAATATTTAGAAATAAGTCTCTCACTTTTCAGTAGCTTCAGGGCTAGAAATAAAAAGAAATGCTCCTAGAGATGCAGATAAATTAGATAGCTGAACATCATTATTTATTTGGTCAAAGTTAAATGCAATAAATCCCATTTAAAACACCACACTTAAAAGGGTGTGGACATAATCTAAATTTCTAAATAAAATACTTTTTAAGCTGAAAACTGTCTTTATTTTTTGGCCAAACTGATTTAATAAAAAAAATACAAAACCAAAACCAAATCCTGAATTCATGTTTTATGTGGATCAGAGGAAAATTTTATCTTACTCTAGTGTTTATTATAATTGCTGTATTATTGCAGATGTTCATTTTGTTATAACTGATTGATTGATTCTTTCAAAACAGGATTCGCTTTGCTCATATATTGTTATCCTCATGACATTTACATAATAGAGCCCAAGTATTTATATATGTGTGGCAGACTACTGAAGAAACAAAGATGGCATTTGGAATGAACAATGTGTCTGGTATAGTGCTGAATTTTCAAGACAATTTTAACCAGCACTGCTCACAAGTGTGTGAGCTATGTGTTTCTGAAAATCTGGACTCATACATGTCTTCAAAAACATTTGGAGAAAAATACTGCTGGTGGCAGCAGTCCATCTATGGCTTTTTTGAGCTACCAAAAAATTAAATTCTTATTTAAAAGTCCATTTCTGCCTATAACAATAATTGGACCAGGGGGATTTATGCATAGATTGCTAAAGTGATAATACTTTCAAGATAAGGGCTCTCCAAGCTCCAAGAACAATACCCAACAGACCAGATAGAGTCTGCCCTAGGTCCCCAGTTTCTCAAATACAAAGTCTCCTGCAAGACTGCTGATACAGGGATGTCCAGGAGAAAAGGAAGTAAGTGAAATCAGCTTTCAGTTATAAATCCCTATTGTCTGCATCCACAAGAACCATGGAAAGGGTTGATATTGTTGCTTTTTCAGTAACATCTACCTCTGCCTCCAAAATAACACTGCACAGTCTGGAAGCAAAGCACAAAGAGATCAGGGCAATACAAATGATGGTGCACAGATGATCACATGATACTTTAGGCAGTTTTCTCTGTATTTACTGGTTGTTGTAACTAATAGCGTCTCCAAAACTCAGTGTTCATCTTGGACAATCATCCAGACCAGACACCACAACTTTGAGGCCAACTTACTGTTTTTGGCATTGAAATGCAGAAGAGGAATCAGATGGTTTTCTTTAAAAGTATTCAACAAATTGCCTGAACACTTCAAAGATTCCTTTTCTGTTAGGAAATACTACAGCAATAAAGATAGAAAGAAAAATTGACAGTACTTAGACAAACCTTTAGGATTTGGAAAAAGGCATTTTCCCTTGAGAATATGTTTCACATCTCACATTATTTTTTGAAGCAGAAAAAAAAAAAAAAAACCCCAGCAATTGGATTACAGTGTTCTAGACTGATCTCTCATGGAGGCATCAGCATAGTTTCTGAGCTTTGGGCTCATCTTTCTAGAAAATTATGTATATTTTAGTATTTAAGTAATTAGGACTATCATGAGAGGTGACTAAGCACTAAAGAACATAACATCTTGATAAAATTAACTTGTGACAGTTTCCTCCTCCTTACCTTTTTCATTCTCTGTTGTCAGAGCACAAGACAAACTGCATGAATACATTTAATCAAAATCCCTGCTCCTGAGGTTACCAGTGGCCAGGTGGCAATGAACATGGGGCTTTACCATACAAGCATAAAGAATCTCAAGGATCTTGAGAAAATTCTGCATTAAATCATTCATATCTCCTGGAAAGTTGTATTATAAGATCACAACAAACTCGGCACGCTTCTGGTATTTTATATTTTCTTGAAGGGTTTGGGATATACACTTAACAGTGGCACTGTCAATAGAATCCAGGGAAAGGCTAATGCCTTGTATTGGAGCCAACTTATCATAATGATGAGGAATAAAGAAGCTGGAAAAACAATATGATAGCAATAATTGCATAAATATATATGCAGTATAGCTAAGGCATTGACAGAGCTGTTACTGAGCACAATCCTGAATAACTGGCTATGAATTATGTGAGTCAGTCCAATGTCATTGTATTTCAACTCTGACATTTTTCAGGTACCTGTAGAACAGAATAGAGCTGCCATATTATTCTCACCAGGTCTCAAAAAACAAAACAACTCATGACTCTCAAAAACAAATTTGAACATTTTGGTGATTTTTCTATTTTTCTTGCCAAGGAATTCTCCTTGCAATACTTTAGCTGCACAGACAGATTCCAGAAAGCACAATCCAACTTGGTTCCAAAGTAAATGTTCTGTTTTCAAAGAGGTGTATTCCACAGTCTCTAGAAACTGTTCACTCCTCTTATTATATGCAATTTTCACTAAATAGAAAGCTTAAAGCAGATTTCAGCTTTAACTGAGTAGAGGTCAACATCCTATCTTGGCTATTTTGGTGTGATACTCAAGACAATTAAAGTTAGGCTAAAATTTACTTAAATTAGTATTTCCAAGATCGAAATTTGATAGTAATATCTTCTCTGTAGGAATTGCTAAAGCAGGAAGATTGCATAATATGAATTAAAATTTCTGCACAAAGGAATTGATTGTGTAAATACAAGGTTTAAGATACTGTCCTCAAACTGTAAACCCCAGGTCTCTCAGAAAGAAATACTTTGTAACTAATGACCTTCTAAATTTAGAGGACTTTTTTATCTTTTAATAATCTCCAATGCTTTAATGAGTTAAGTATAACAAATGATATTTTGGTTGCCATAGTGACAAAATTTTTCTTATATGTACCCAGGCTGAATGCCTTTTTCTTTTCCTTGTGCTTTGTTTTAGCAGGATAAAGGCTACAGCTATAATAAATTCAACTTCATTATTCTCTATTACAAATAAATGAAAGAAAAAGGATATATGGTCTAATAATAGAATATGTTCATACTTAATTACTGGGTGCCATTATTTTGAAGGCGTAACATTGCTGACAAACATAGTGGCTCACTGCTCCACAGAGTAATTAATAGTGTTGTTTATTGTACTATAAGTTTTTCTCTTTTGTCAGACACAATTTGTTAAGTAAATTAGATACTGAAATTCATGTGGGTTTAAAAGATAGTGAATAATAAAGTATTAGCAAGGATTTAATGATACCGAAATAGCTGGAGAGAAAAGTAGTAATCTGATGCAAACAGTTTCCATGGTAATGACGTAAATCTTTCAATACTGAAGGAAAAAAAAATCATAATTTAAAACCTGCATGCTTGTGTATACATTTTTAAAACAGGCATGCATCAGGCATGCATCAGCACTCCATTTCAGACAAAATCTTTAATCTTAAGATTTACTGCAATCCAAAGCATCAGCAGACTGACATTTCTGCCACAGAATATCTGTCACCTCTGCAAGAACCAATGTATTTTTGTCCTTCAGCAGAAGTGAGATTGTTTTACTAAAATCTTTTAAATTGAAGACAAAAAAAATCCACTATAGGGATTAGTCCCGTCTTTATTAAGCATGATTAAATACCATCTAGCTAAAAACAGGTGAAATTTTTCTTCACAGTTTTGCTGTCTAAATTTATTAGCCCATCAAACCATGGCTATGAGTTGTGAAATTCTTCTGCATCACAGAAATTTGCTTCCCTTGAAGTACTTCTCAATACACCAAATGGATAGGGAATAATTAATAATAAAAGGGACAAAGATTATAGACTTCAGCTTCCCAAATTATGTCTTGAAATGTCTCTTCCAATTAATAAAAAAAGAAGTATTTGTTACTGTTTTTGAGAATAAGTACAAAAAATTAACAAAATTTCTTTCCCATTTATGGCCAATTAATTTAAAATTTAAAAACAAATATGCAAGTTTTAATTTATAAACAGTTATTTCAGTTTGCAAGGACTGTAAACATATTGTTTACATCTTTCCTGTTTACACCTTTTCTATCCCAGGTAAAGCTTTGATTTTTATGTCAAAAGAATTTGGTTGTTTCAGTGTTTATGTAAAAGGAAATACAGTATGTTGATTTAGAAGATATTAATTATAAATACTTATGACCAGGAATGTTCTGGCTGAAATTTTCTTTCTGAAGGCTATATGAAGAAAGACATTTTTCTTTTGACTAGAGACAGAAAGTTCCACCTTATGACTTAAAAAATGGATACATGTTCTCTTGGCTCTTTACAACTCCCTGTGTTCCTCACACAAAGGGCATAACAACACTTTATTCTCCTACTTTGTCTTTGAAGAACAAAGCCATTGAGATTACTAAGTTTTGCTGAGGAATCTGAAGTTATTCAGTTAAATAAGTGGCAATGCTTGTTATAATTATATGTCCATACAAATATGAGAAAGCACTTAAAATCCCTAATTATCTATTTTCTTTGGTCAGCAAATTATTTTGTGATCATATATATATATATATATATATATATATATATATATATATATGAAGTTATTCCAAGTCTGCACCAAAACCAACTACCCACTACAACAGAAACCTCACAATGGACTAGGAACACCAGAAATGAAAAAAAAAAAAAAAAATTTGCTGTTTATAGACTTAGATTAGAACTGTGTTTGCATCATGAGCTGACCTGAAATCAAAAATCTGTGAGGTTCTATGGACTGGATATAAACCAAAACTCAATTTTTTGTAATGGTATTTTCAAATACTCTTAAATGCTAGAAACACATAGCACTGTGAACGTGATTTTGAACAAATGGTTTGTTCATGCATTTTATTTAATGATAGTGGTGCCAGAAATAGAACTACAAATATAGAAATGTAGACTGGGGGAGTAGAGGGGTTCTAATTAATCTCCAGATCAAAGTCAAATTTATATTGAAATTACATTTCAGGTTATTGAAAGTAAGAAGATAAGGAGTCAGAAAGAATTAGACTGAGATCAGTCATTCTGTAATTAATTTTATCATTGATACAATTTACACTGCCATGTTCTCCAGTGTAAATTCTCTAATACATCGTTACAGAAATGTTATTTTCATATGAAGAATCACTTTTGAAAAAATGAATTATTTCAGTCATGTTGGACAGCATTAGAAGATCTTTATAAAACAGATGCCTTTATAAAATAGATGAAATTAATAAAAGGGCTTTCTTTTGCATACGGTGATTTGCAGAAGGGGACTTTAGCATGCAGAGGTTAAAGATCAGAGAGAGAAAAGAACATGATCATCATTTTGTTACAAGAACCCTCCTCCTCTCTCCTCTTTAATGTTCCATTTTACTCCTTTTCAAGCTCTACCTGAATGAACAAAATTACATAACAGAAAGAGTGAAAACTGGGATTTATTGATTCTCTAGGATGGCTTCTATGCTTTGTTTGTAAGCATTTACTGCAAATGCTAGAATTGGCACAGTGTTAAGGGGGTCTACTGCAGATCAGAGTCTTTCGTTTATCCCATAAAGAAGTCTCATGCACACAGAATTCAGTCATATAGCCAAATTTGAAGAAAAAAAGAAAATAATCAAAATTTGCCGACAAATCGTCTGATAATTGCCAAGGACAAAAGGATCATGGCTGTTTTGATGCCTATTTGACTTGTGAAATATTTGAAAGCATCACTGAAGTACATGGACTTTTTAAAAAAAAATCTTTTTTTTCTGCTTACAATTTAGAGTGAGACTAGAGGGTTTGTTGGGGAACTAGATGATTTCTGCCAGGAAATTCACAAGAGAAGGTTTTAACATCTTGATTATTAAAATTAAACATATTTTTTTCTTCTTTTACATATTCTTGCAATTCTGTAGATCTATACCACACTCATATTTTGCAACAATGGAATGCCTGCTACTGAGAACTCATCCAATGTCAGGTGCTGCATTGTGTATCCTCACCTAGGAGCAATGGATACAAAGGCTCATACATGCTGGCTTTAGTCAACCACTATAACCCACTGAGTTAAGTGTGTAAAGCTGGATTGGCTGAATATTTCTCCCTGATGATCTTTCAAGGGAGTTTAGTGTAATAAAACCTAACACAAGAAGATAACTCTGTCTTGGTTTTCATAAAAAAATAAAGACAGAAACTTCTTGATAATATAAGCAGACAAATTATTCCAAATTTAGATAGCAAAGAAACAAAGACCTTAGATGCTTAAATAATAGGTCTCATGTCTGATATTTATTGATGAGCCAGACTCTGCTACAGTGTTAAAAAGAAATTAGCTGCTCTTCTCTCATTCAAGCACCATATCAACTTCTGCTTTCAGGTGTGCTTAGGTCCAGGAGGAACAATTAGACCATTTAGTTTCACCATAAATGATCACTTAGTGTATGTAGTCCAATTTATAAAGTCTAATACTTTTAATTAAGCTAGATTTGCACTAGACCAAATATGGAGTAAACATCTGGAACACCTGTGACATTATTACTTATATTTGGTTGGTGCTATTTGAAGAAACAAACATTCTCATCACCAGGTTATTTCTTTCATTTACTACAATGTTGATTATATTTCTTATGACTCAGAGGCTTGTGCTTTTGTATTCTTAGCAGATTTTGAGGGAAAATCAGGAGAAAAAAGCCTGAGGTGTTCTCAAGAGATAATATCCAAATGATCATATAAAGTGTGCTATTTACAGAAAAGCTGGAAAGTGAAAGTAAAACCAGCATTAGGAATTTATCAGTCTAATAAAAAAGGAAGTTCCTGTCTGACTCTAAATTAAGTGAACAATATAGTCCTGAGCATACAATCAAGGCAAATGAATTAGACACTCTAGAGAGATTTTCATATGATGTCTAAAAGCTCATCTACCATAAACTTGTATTTCCTTCTCTGATTTGATGTGTAAAGAACCAGCTGATGCTTCACATCGTGATACAACAATATTAATGCAACTTCATTTATTTCATCCTAGTTGTTATCCCATATCTCATAGCCATCACTCATGGTTCTCCAAGGAAAATCACTAATACAACACATATTTGCTCTCCTCATTCAGGTTTAGTTAAAAAAAAATAAGAAGAACAAAAAGAGCTAACTTTGAACAACCAAACTTCGTGGAACTTTACTTTCTTTCTTTACTTTCATTCTTTTATTCTTTCATTCTACCTTTACAGTAAACCAAGGCAGAACCTATAAAGAAAAAAAAAAAAAAAAAAAAAAAAAAAAAAAAAAAAAAACACAAAAAACCAAAAAAAAAAAACCCAAAAACAAACAAAAACAAAAAAACCAAAAAAGCAAAAAACGAAAAACAAAACAAAAAAAAAAAACCCCAAAAAGCCCCAAAAATCAAGTCCAGAAACAAACACCTTATTTGATACTCTAAATTAAAACTCCACAGAAATGCCACTGCATGCCTTTACTCTTCTTGGACTGGGTTTTAATAAACATGACATTATGCCCTTCACATACAGCAGACACATATAAAAATATGACTGTAGTGACTGTACATAGATCCATTGTGACCTGTATTGCGTATACCTTACATGTGTATGTTATAAAATGAAAATGACCAAAATAAAATTCATCTTTTTTTTTTTTTTGACCCAAAAGCTATGAATTTGTGGGATTCAGATATTTATTTTCCTTAGAGCATATAAAACTGGCCAGAGACTAATTAAAAATGCACCAAAAGACAGATTTAATCTTGGATTTCTGTCCTTTTGCTACTTACTGTTTTTTAAAACAATTTTTCATCTTCTCTGTTTTATTTCTCTTGTTATCTTCTTTATCTTATTATCTTCTAGTTATTTTTATTCTCCATTATCTTCATAGCCTAAAAGAAACAGCAGATAAAAAGTGCCTAGTGTGAGTAGAGACTTGTCAATCTAGTAACTTTTCCATGACTAATCATTGTTTTAATAACATTTAATTGATTGTTCTGTCTATTGCTACCATTATTTCTCCATTGTATTTAATGCACTAGTTCAATAAAACTGAGATGTCTCTAGGATGAATTTAACATTCTCACACATACAGTATATTTGTTCTAATGATAAATGATGGTTCCTTTTGCTTCAGCAGTTGTTCATTATGTTGATTCATTCAACAGGAAAGGACAGTTGTCAATGGATTATTTGGTGACAAGCAGTGGTTAAATCACCTTTGATTTGATACACTGGTTTTAAATATTTATTCCTGTTAAATAATGCATTTCAGGTCAATTATTCAAGCTATGTTTAATGAATAATGTTATAACTGTAACACCTCTGTTTTGATAAATAAATTGTCTGAAAAACAGCCTTTTTTAGCCCCTATTTCTTACATATCTCTGTACAATCAATAAGTTGATTGAGAGTTGTTAACCAAAATCTGTGAAATACTTTGCTGAATGCACATTAGCAATGCAGTATTCAGCACTTCAGATGTGCTTGGTCACTTGGGTTATGCATCTTCATTTTGGATTCTTGGAACATGTGAATACTGAATGATGAATATCAAGTATATTTCAGGGATAAATTCTAAGGAAAAAGAAGTCATCAAAAACTCAAAGCTTATAGTTTCATTGTATGTATTTTTCTAGACTTTACCCAAACACTTCTCAATAACAAATTATTATTATAAAATGAAAACAAATATTACTCAGTTTAGTAGTTTGCCTCAGAAATATTCACGTAACAGTTCTTTCCCTTCATTGGAACTCAGGATTTGTACCTCAAATGTCAAATTAAAACTGATAAGGTATAAGGTGTAGGTTTATCTCAAACTTGTCCATACTTAATATTTCTATCAAAATAAGGAATTGAACTTTTCTATGTTGGAACTCAGTTTCTTTAATGAACATAGTGTTTCAAATATTTTTCTCCACCTCATCATAAAGTGAACTATGTTCATACATTCTTCATGCTGTGTTAATACATGCACATACACACAAAGTGTGTGTTCATATATTATGACTTCTGCATTTGAGCTATGTGAAGATACTATAAATCCAGATTACATTGCTTCAATATAATTGTTTTCTCTTTCCTGGTTCAGGAAATGTTTCAAATAATAATAACCTTTCTGGCTACTGCAAAAATTAACCCTGTCCTGGCTGAAACTAGGACAGCTATGTATGTACCTTTAAGCTGCCTGAAGTTCTGTATATTGGAGGAGCACAAAGAGACATTACAACTACCTTGCAAATTGCACAGTTCAGCAAGACAAAAAGTTCTCCATGGCAACTGAAGAACAGAAAATTAAAAAGGTTCAGGTATGAGATGATAGTGGTGCAAAATGTGCATCCTGTTGATTAAAGTTGTATGTGAAAGTTTTTGATGGCATCATGCAACAGAGGGAGCCACTTTTTAAATCTTGGAAAGATTGCTAGGGACTAAATCGAGTAACTTAAAAGTTTGTACTTGTAGTTGTCATATTACTGCAGTTTTACCATGACTCAGTCTTGCCCTGATGGTGCTGGAGGGCAGATGTTGAAGTAGAACAGGTGTGGGTGGGAGATATGAACTTCGAATAAGAATAATTTTCAATCTTATTGCTTCTTTTTCAGCCTTTACATGTTTAGTTCCTTGAAATATGAATAGAGGTGATAAGAGATAAAAGTGATGCATTGGAGAATCTAAACTCTGGACAATAAAAATACTCTTGTAATTCTTTCCTACTATATGGATAGCTATATCTAGGAAGGAGGGAGGGAAGGAGGGAAGGAGGGAAGGAGGGAAGGAAGGAAGGAAGGAAGGAAGGAAGGAAGGAAGGAAGGAAGGAAGGAAGGAAGGAAGGAAGGAAGGAAGGAAGGAAGGAAGGAAGGAAGGAAGGAAGGAAGGAAGGAAGGAAGGAAGGAAGGAAGGAAGGAAGGAAGGAAGGAAGGAAGGAAGGAAGGAAGGAAGGAAGGAAGGAGGGAAGGAGGGAAGGAAGGAAGGAAGGAGGGAAGGAAGGAAGGAAGGAAGGAAGGAAGGAAGGAAGGAAGGAAGGAAGGAAGGAAGGAAGGAAGGAAGGAAGGAAGGAAGGAAGGAAGGAAGGAAGGAAGGAAGGAAGGAAGGAAGGAAGGAAGGAAGGAAGGAAGGAAGGAAGGAAGGAAGGAAGGAAGGAAGGAAGGAAGGAAGGAAGGAAGGAAGGAAGGAAGGAAGGAAGGAAGGAAGGAAGGAAGGAAGGAAGGAAGGAAGGAAGGAGAAAAACAAAAAAGCAAGTATAAACAGATGGTGGCAAAGACCGTGGTTCAAAGCATGTTTTTCTAGAACATAGTGATACATGTTCTAGATGTATACATGTATACAACCTCATTAAAGATGACTTGAGAATCAGATTATGGTTTTCAATGCTGTTGGGATGACAATTATTGCTGAAAGAGTGAATAAGTAGCTTCTGTTTGCAGCTCTGCTTTCAACTGAGTGCACCAGGAAAAATTTCTCTGCTGCTAAAAACTGGATCAGTCAGAATTAGATGTTAAGATTTTATTTCATATTTAAAACAATGAATACATAGTGTGCAAGGTTTAGGCTGAACTAAAGGCACATATTTTAAATGCAAAAGTCACATATTTTTGGCCTGTGTTTGTGCCATGTAGATAGCAGTAAGTCCTCTTAGTTTCAGCTAGTGAACATAATAGCACAGCAGAATGCTTTTTTAAAAAAATATAGATCAATCTTCTCAGTTTAATTTCTCTAGAACTACGTTATGCTGATTTGAAGAACATCCTTCAGGAATCACCTTAATTGAATTTGCATTGTCCAAGAAAACATTTTGTCAAACAACTTAATCCTGCTTGCCCAAATGTGTAATCCAAAATCCCAAGGGTAGTGTGCATTGCCAAAGATTCATTTTTTCCAACACTGCTATCTTCTTGATTAATCAAGGTAAACAAATCCCCCAAAATATTTTATTCAACTATCTTCTCTCAAATAATTTAGAGATGCAAAAGAAACTGTAGTAAGAAGAAATCCTGATTTTTCTGACAGTAATATTAGCTAAAATCCTATGTTAAGGACAGGCCTTTCATAGGCACAAAGATTTTTGTGCAATGAAACAAATATCATTGAAGTATGTGCAATGTTTAAATCTTATGTATCTCAAACAGTGGTGGCTTTTTACATGCACACTTAATTCAGTCTAGTTTGCAGATCTGCCACTTCTGTTTCCTGTTAATTCACAAGTCTGCCAGCAACAGAGACTAAAAGCTAACATGATCTAGCAATCTATTTTGTGTCATAAATGTTGCTCTAACATTCTGAAATGGCCTTGGTCCAAATTACCTAATATGCTGTCCACATTTTCCCTTGACCTTAATGGGACTAGTAATATTTAGGAACTTTCATGACAGAATGAATTAGCTAAAGTTACAACTAGCATACAATTATCTTATTGTCAACAGGAGTATATGTGCTGTGGGAAATGTTTCCATGCTTGCTGAGCCAGCACTGTCTGCAGAGGATCCCTGGGTATCTGCAGAGTGGACCATGGACCTGCTATGCACACCAGCCCATGGATGCCATAGGCATACCTCAGCTACCTTCAACTGAACAGCACTTTTATAGGGTACAGTGCACATTTAAACAGGAAGAGCTTTCTCTAACTCCATCCAAAAGGTCTTAAAATGTAAAATTATTCCAGCACGTGGCTACACTATTGATTCCAGGGTGAGTTTGCTTGAGGTACTCTGAGCAGTGGCCTGCCAAGTAACACAATGCTCTCCTCTGCCAGCTGAAATTTCTGTTATGATTTATTTCTGAACCTTGTGCTACTCCTGAGAGTGACAGAACAATGAATCAGTATCTTAAATATGGGTTTGGTAATGTGTCACATTAGCTCGAAGATCACAACTGAATTCAGTGCCTCAATTCAGTGCTTGTCTTTAGTTTAATTCATAAAAAAGGGAGGGCAGATGTGGCTCAATATGAGGGTGGTGTCAACTAAAATATCTCCTCCTAGTGCACCTCTCTTTTGTCCTAAGGAATTTCAGATACATAATTAGTGGAAAAATATTAATTGTTCAAATTGTTTGTTCCTTTAATGTTTTTATTCCCCATGCCTATCTGCCAGATCTTTCCACACATAACAAGAATAACAAAACTGCATATTTAATACAGAGGATGAGTTGATGGGAATAAAGCTCCCTCTCAGAGGGGTTTACTTCACCAAATCCCTGTAGGCTATTAATCTTCCAGTTCTCTGAAGCCCTTCAGAACAATAATCAAAGAAAGGCAAGCACAGACAGGATATGAGAAGTGAGGATCATTTTTTGTTTGTCTTGTTTTCCCTTTATAGTGAGAGATTACTGAGCCAGAAAAAGCTATTAGGACCCAAACAGGGAGGTTTCATGCCTCCTACTTATTTGGTGGGGCCATGACTGTGTCTTATTCATATTCTAGTGGATTGGCCTTTTGTGGCCTGCTGAAAAGCCATAAAGGCAATGACAGCAAGAATGACTGCATTGCAAGTGCACCCTTTCTCATTTCCATCTCTCCTCTCCTCTGAAACTGACATTATTAGAAAGTCAAATGCAATGGCTGCAGGGGCTCCTGCTTTTTTATTTTTTTCCCCTTTTTTGCCTTTCAGCTTTTACTTCATTTCATGCCACAACCCAGGCTCACTACATTCTTGCTCACAGTCCAACCACTCTCCAGTGGGCACACATACATCAGTGAAGTCTGTTTCTCTTGTTCTCTGTTTTTTGTTTGAATTTGCTTTTTCAAATCTCAGCTGCTTTTGTCAGATGGCATTTAAGCTTGAGAGATATACTTCTTTAATGATCTAATTCACAAAAAATACCCCAAACAAACCAAACCTAAGCTCTAATTTTTAAAAAAATAGCTAAAGAAGAAAAGTGGGAAAAAACCCCATCACTCTCCATACATTAAATTAACTCTGATGATGACTTTAAGAATGCATTTTCACTCTAATGCTTTCATTAGGATTAAAGCTTAATAGAATTATAAACTTATCAAAGGACATCACTTGACATAGGAAAATTATTTAACACTAATTATAACATGTAACTCAAGAATGCAATGAGAATAAATGGACAAAACATGCAAGAGAGATTTAACACAACAGAAACATATGATTACATGAACAGCTGTCATTTGAAGACTGAGACAAATCTTATTTTGAGCATGTGCATGAAATATTAACCTAGCTCTTTAGGCATGAGTGCTTCCTAACTTGTTTTCAGTAATAGATGCCACAGTAGAAATAGGGGAATAGAGAAAGTGGATAGGCTACTTAGTGACCTTTGCTGACTGACTGGACACCTTTTGTGTGAAAACAGCTAAAAAGATCTAAAGCTTTATGTGAGAGAAATAGCTAAAAGAATGATGTGGGCAATTGACATGCAAATGAACAAAAACAAATCTCTGCACTAGAATGGTGAATGAAGAAGAGCACCGTTGGAAAGATTGTGTTTCATGGTAAGCATTTAAACAGCATATAAGGAGCAAAGAAATGGAATGCCATGGCATTTACTACGGATTGGTCTTTCTATGCTGCATGGACATTAAAAAGCCTACAGCAGTTTCACTGTCAGCAGGATTTGTCCTTGAGTCCTTGACCAAAATTTGTCTTTGTTTCTCTTGCGGGTCTGCATGCTGATTTTCCCTGGTCTGTTTGTTTGCCAACATGTACCGCAGAGCTAAATTTATTTCAGCAATGGCTGGGGATACACAGCTGTAGGACAAAATATTACACACAAGTTATGAATGAAAAATGTTATTATTATTGCTATTGTTATGTCATAAACACAGAATTTGGAACTCCAGCTAGCATTACTTAAGTTCTTAGATCCAGTGTTTGAGATTTAGTGTTCTTGTTCTACTTCCTAAAGCTGCCTTCTGAGTAAAGAGAGTTAAAGCTTTCCTATTTCCAGATACATGGCAAACTTTCCAACATGTGCAACAGTACTGATTTGTCTCCTCATTAGAAGGTAGAATATTAAAGAGAAAAAAAAGAATTTTAAATTAAAGGTAATAGAACCACATTGGACCAATGCTAATTGTACAAATCTGTTTAGATATCATAACATAATGGGTAATACACGACCACTGAGCAAAATCTCACTTTGTGGGAGAAATTCCTGACACAAAAAATTATTGACCTACATCAGGTACACAGTTGTGCTAAGTGTTATTAAAAATATGGAATGCAATTGGTTCCTTTCTTCATGAATTTTCTGTGATGGTCTTTAACCATGTTCTTTTATAAATATCACCCAGCTTTAATTTCCTAACTCAGAAAGGTGCTTACCAGCAGATAGTCAAGAGTTCTCATCAGTTTCCAAGAGATCTGGTGAAACAGAAGACTTTCATTTCCTCTGCACCTGTTTAGCTCCTTCTTCCATCAAAAGCCTAAAGGGGGCCTGATGGTGTCTCTGAACACTTGACTTTCATGGTACATCACATCTGACTTGTGTATCTTTGGGGATTTATAGATTGTTGCAGTAAGTAGTATGACCACTCCCTGGACACACTGCAAGCCACCACATCTTCACAATCAGTGTACCTCTTCTGCTAGGTTCAAAAATAGGACACTCCTGTTTCTAGGCACTCATTATATGGTGCACTACTTGTCTTGAGTTGGTAGCTCCCTGCACAAATGAACCTGCATGCATTTAAACCTTCTGCCTAACATGTTAGAAAGTGCCTGCCCTTGTCCACAGCACCTTCCATCACAAACCACCCCCAGCCTAAAGAAATAAAGTGCATGTGGTGCTGCAGCCCAAGGTGTCTGACAGCTGCTGGGCCCTGGGGCACACAGAGAGCTGCTGGTGGGTGATGCTGTGCAGCCAAGCCCCAGGGCTGTGTGAGTGGCTCCCTGTGCAAAGGAAGCATCCAAAGCATGCAGCAGCAGCAGCAGCAGCAGCAGAATCCCAGCCCTGCTGTTACCAGGGAGACAGAGAGAGAGAGAGCATGCAAATGTGTGCATATGTGTGGGGGAAAACTGGGAGCAGCTACAGGAACAAGCATGTTCTGGCCTATTTTACATCTAGAGTTACCAGTTTGTTCTTCTTTGCCCAGTTTTGCTGCAATTCCCCACTCTTCAAATGGGTAATGGCACCAATTCTAACAGTAGATCTGTGCAAAAGGTCATCTTTTTACTATTTTTATCATATTTGCCCTTTCTAAACAGATCATCCTAAGGAGTTTTTGGTGCTGTCTTGCAGAGGTACTAGAAAAAGCGTGATTCAAAAGACACACTGATTGCAGCTTAATTAGACATTACTATTTACCAAAAGGAACTCATGCTGTATTATTGTTTCACATTATATAACAAATACTTCCAAACATTTCTTCAGCAGCTGTATGAACTCTAAGTAAAACTAAGGACTCTGCAAAGGTCATTGTTACTGAAGGAGGCTGAGTAGAAATTCCTCTCTGCACTGTCCTTTCACAGTCCATTTCTGTTCTTTATGTGCTGTATTCTGTCCCTGTGATGTCTTTGCCATTATGTTAAATGGATGATCTTTGTATTCAGACCTTAGAAAAGGTTAATGGTTATTACTGCTATATGGTCCAGGAGGTAGAGTTCAGAATGATAATTCAGATTCATGCCCATGCCTATTTATGTAGACGTTTGTCTGAATAACAGCTGAGTCTCAGCTGCCTCCCTCTATCAGCCCAGCTCAGCCCTGATTTTCCCCTGTTCATGCACAGGGCTGCAACACCACAAGGGTTTTGTACCTGATAAACCTTCCATGCTCTGGGCTTCATTGCTCTTGGTGGAAAGCAGCCAGTACATCCCCAAGGCTGGACATTCTATCACAAATATTTTCAGTTTTATGGTTGTTTAATACATCGGATTAAATCAGGATTAGCATTAAAATGTCCAAAGGAAATAAAAACCCACATAATTTCAGCCAGTGGTTGACATATTATTTTCCAAATATTCTAACTTTGAAAGAGCCTAGATGCATTTCATATGAGAGAAACACATGGGAGACAGGTATAGTTGCTGAATTAGAGTGGCACAACTGGCACTATCCAGTTATAGTTGCTCATGGATTTAATTAACAAAAATCCAGTTTGCAGTTTTCAACACTTTTGCTGATTTTAGTATTTTGAGCTGAGAGTTTCTGTTTAACATTCTGTTACCAGGACAACTCATCTGGAATATCATTTGAAATAAGATAATCTGGTGCTTTATGAGCATTATTTTTTCCAGATTAAAAACTCTTTCATCTTCCCCACTTTGAATTTGTGGTGTCTTGCTGCAGGATTGAGAAAGAAGTTTCACTTTGGAGCTGGAGGTTTTTTTTAGTTTTTGTTGATGTAGTTGTGACTGGGATTTTGTTGTTGACTTTTTTTTTTTACAATTAGGGACGTCTTCTTATTTTTAGAAAAATTATAAAAACCTCTGGAAAAATATTTCTTAGTAAAGCATTGATTTTTTAGAAAAAGTAGTTCTGAAAAGACACATCAAACCATTTTTAGGAACTATGTTTGTTAGCCAAGAGGGAAAAAGAAAGTGAATGGGAGGGAGAAACAAAAAAAAAAAAAAGAAAATCATAGTGAAGGGAATTCAGAAAGCTAAACTATTTCCTTTAGCTGAGAACACTGACCAACATTGTGAAATGAATTCTCCAGTGCAGTCTGGATGTACTGTCCAGGAATGCTTGCATTTTTCTTATATGATCACCTGGTTTAAGATAGGAATAATTTTTGGTTTTGCTGGGCACAGGTGGTTGCAGTAATTTAAGAACCTCCTGCTGATAGCACAGATCGATGGATCTCTTTCATCTACCACTAGATGTCATGCACTGATATCTGTCCCCACAGTGTAGGCCAGGACTGCAGGCACAGACAGAAATGCAGGAAAATTCTTCCCCTTAAGCCTTTTCAATTTTTTTTGTAATTTAAAATATGAGAAACGTGACAACTCCTGATCAATTAATTGTTTATATTAGCAGATGTTTTAGTCATGTTTTCTGGGTATCTGTCATTTGAAAATTGTTTGCTCAAATGTAAATTGACCATCTGAATTTTTATTATACGTCTACAAATGTTCAGTGGTAGTTTTAATGCTTCTGTAAGCCAGAGGTAAATATTACAACAAATTTGGAAGTGAGTAGAGAGAATCTTAGAGATCAGTTGGGCCATTAAATCTTTTCTTTCCCTAAGCATTGAGCAATAGCACAATAGCACTCTAATTTACCTCTAGCATAATCTGTGCCATCTCCCACCTGCCCACATTTCATTTTAGGCTGCCTGTTTTGGTAAGATATCTCAGAACACACAGTACCAGAACTGATAAATATTTCTTTCAAAGCATCTTTTACCTACCAGAAAATTGCTTATTCAATATTGGCTTTTTTTTTCTAGAAGTCTCTTTTTACTGTGAAATGAGTCGAGTTTTTTTTTTTCAGTTTCAAGCCACCTTTTTGGCAGGAAAAGTAATTTTCATTTTTCTTTTACCAAACAAATGAAGAACAACTATTTTCAAAGAAAAAATTCTACAAGGAAAGAAAATAATTCACCAGAAGTATGCATGAAGAAATAGAGTTTTGCTGGTGGCTCTGCAAAAGCCTTTTGAGATAAATTTTACTATGGCATTCTTTAATGAGGTAAAGTGATTTGCCTCAGTTCATAGAATGCCTTGGTGATAGAAGCATAAATAGGCCCCTAGCATCCAGATCCCCAGTCTTTTAGCAGATTATTTCAGGTTAAACAGGTAGCAATATAATCTGAAGGCTCCAGCTCTCTCAGTTTGCGTTTGCCACTGCCTGATAATTCCTCCTCCCAAAGATATGTATAACACCCGATTTAAAAACAGCCTAGATGTGTGGAGAACCAGAGAAAACCATGGAAACAAGATGAGGTTAGTGGCATAAGTCCATGCACTATATATATATTGAATGTTGCAGTTACTTCACTAAGCAACAGCTTAGTGTATGGTATAAAAATAAATGGCAGAACATTTTAAAATTCTAGATTAAAACAAAGTGACATATAAAAGCACAAAATCTTACTGGCAGTAACAGTAGTACATTGATAAAAATCTTTGCTGCTGACAGAGTGGGACCTGATGCTGTTTGTTAGATTCTCAAGCAGCTCTAAAGGTCATGAAAGCCTCTCTATATAACATGATTATAGTATAATAGAAAAAGGTAACTGACTCAATCCTCCAGTTACTGCTTGCTGTTATTGAATTTCTGTACTCATTTCTGCTTAATTAGAAACAAAATTAAATTTATTTCAATGCCAAGTTGTCGCTGCTGTTTTTTCAAACCACATTAAAAAACAAGATGAATATTTGCAGATAATATTTATATTTTGCAGGAAAATTTGTCTGCCTGGTTTTTATCATCTGAGAAAATTCATTAATTGGGATTGATGTCCCAATCCGCTCCTGGTGAGTAATGGTGAAAATTAAATGATGTACACTTAAACTGAACAGAGGTACGCTGTGAGTTAGAGCAGACTGTGATTTTAAATGCTGGGTTACCATCTCTCACTATAAAGGAACAAATTTTTTCTAGTAGAAATGAAGCATTTCATGGCACTGAGTTGAGTCATATGTATCAGAACTAGTAGGAGAGCTGATGAAAGGTCAAATATGCCAAGTGCAGGAAACTTTGTCAGAATCTGGCAGAAATTCTTCAGCTGAAAAATAATCTGTTGAAGAATGTAGATTCTTCAAAATCAAATATTTAACAAGCCACATTTCAATATTACCAAGAAAGTCAGGAAGGCTCTGAATAAATCTTGCCTGCCAAAAACCTGTCAATACCTGACTGCAATGCACTCATCCATTTCCTTGGGAGTTACTTTGCCAGAGTGGGTGGGGTTGAAGGGCTTTTTTGAACGAGGTTTAAGGCTAAAAACCTTGTGCCAAAAGACTGCCTTTCTGCCAAACTTCTGTCCTAAGAGGATTGTGGTCCCTGGCTTCCCTTGCTGGAGCCTTCAGGTTCAACAATCCGTCTCTTTGCTGCTTTTGGGGCTCTGAGCTGGGGCTATGCTCTGCTCTGCCCTGCCACGCCATGCTACCCCTAAAATGCTACAGGAAGGTGCTGTGGGCATGCAGGGCACAAGCTGGTGAGCACCTGACTGGTTTGGCACAGGAGGTGCTGCCAAAACACTGCTGTCCTTGCTGTGCTGCATGGAGCCTGTGCGCTCACCATGCTCTGACAGCACACCTTGGTCTGTCAGAGACTCTGCAGTGATTCCCTCCTTGATGAGCTTGGATAAGACAACACAGCTGTGACACATTATATGGTATTTAACTTGTCACTGTTGCCTTCAATATGCTTAACCAGGCACTTTGTACAGAAAAGAGAGAAAATCTTCCTGAGGAAGGTAATTGAGGATCCTATAGCTATGTTCCTTTGAAACTTTTGAAGAGGTTTATACAAACTGAGTGATATTTAATAGATAGCTTGAAGCTGCTATCTGTAATTTAACATTCATCATCCTTGCACTTACCACAATAGCTTCATTGTATATGTAGAATAAAATAAGCCTGTTTTTAAAAAGAGTGAAAATATTTAGGTCTTGGCCTCTGATTATCTTGAAACTCTTTGATATGCACCCCCCTCCTATCTGTGATCACCTTTCTACCAGACTGGGTGAGGTCCGAAATGTCTCCCCAAATAAGAACAGTCTCGCATGCAGAAGAACATCTGGTGTAGAGAGCAAGTATTAATATAACATAAGATGACAGAGAAGTTTTTAGGTTATGTTTCTGCAACAAATGTATTTCAGGAAAGTTAATATTTATAGCTACACTCTTGTTGATAATGGAAAAAGGAAATAAAACCCTGTAGGCTAGGCTTTATGCTTATGCAAAAGAGCAAGGCATGCCAGTAGGTTCTCAGCATGCTATGGAGAAACAGAACTGGAGCATCTTAGGCATAATAATATTCTGGCAAAGCCACAATTATCTCCTATTAGCATTTTTAAATTTTATTAATCCAAAAATAGTCTGTATATATTGAATTATGAGCATTATGAATGCTGAAAATTAGTTTGGATCCTAATCATTTTAGGTAGAAACAAGGAACACTATCCCTCTTTCCTTTCATCAAATGAAACTGTTTATGAACCCACTCTTTAAAAATTACTCCAATCATTAGGTGTTGTGTGATACCAAGGGAAGTATTAAAAAGTTATGAGGTAGAGTGCTTAGGTCACTGGCACGTTTCAGTGAGAAGCATTTGGACAGCAAGCAAAAGCAAAAATGTCATGCTTTGAAAAATAACAGCTTCTATTTTTATGTTAAAGCATTCCATCCATCTCCTCAAGGGATAAATTTTACTGCAGAGAAAGGACATATATACTGATTACTTTATCCAGACATCTCCCATTGTTCTTCTGAACTTTGTGAGAATGCAATGTTTCATTATGCCTTGGTGGAGGTGTTCGTTAAGGGTTAATGGAATCATGTGATACAGGTTAAGTAAGCACGGATAATGATGGGAATAGATATTCCATTAAGCACTGCAGCCCCACTTTACAGGTGCCAGAGCTAAGGAAACTGCATGCAAAGGTTTCCTTACTGGTTGAATGACATAATCTATAGGCATAGATAGTGCAATGGCCTCTGAACTGGGGAAAGAAGTACTGTCAACAAACATATGAAGCTTTCATGATGTTTTTAGAAGTTACAAAGAAGCAGTGAGTGGATTCCTACGTCTCAAAATTACACATGGATCTGTACCTAATTACTTGTCTTTTTCTGCAGGAAATAGCAGGTGTGCTAAATTATCCATGCCTTGTATGATTCAAGGAAGAGCCCTGACATCTACTTTCTTTCTATCGCTCCCTAGGTATGTGTTTTTTTTTCTTTTTACCTTTCTAAATTTCTCCCTTAAAGGGATTGACAGCTTTGAACTATCTTCCCAAAGATCTGAAGAATCCAAAGAACAGCAGTTTCTCTAATAAATAATGTCACAGATCCCTATTGGTTTAAAGCACTGCAGAGAGCAGCCACAGAGGACTGGGGCAACTAGAATCAAAGTCACCTTGATAGTAATGTTGTTAGGAAGCTGTTTTTAACTGCATGAGAGCATATGGTCTGTGAAAACACATGAGGAGACAAAAGTTAAGAGCTCTATCCATTTCTCTGCCTTCCCTTCCTCAAAATTGTTGCAATGCATACTATAACTGGGCACTTCAACCTAAATTTTCAGATCGTATTGCTTTCCTTTACATTCAGCTCACATGGGGTGAAGGCATCTCTGATCTCTGTGCTTCACAGTTTGGCTGTGCTACCTGTACAACATCTTAAGGTAGTGATTAACCTACATGCTCTCCAGAAAGCAAGAGAATTCAAAACTTTCCCTCTCATGCTGAGTTCTGACTCTGTCAATCTCTTTCTTGTAGGAAACGCTAGAGAAAATATTTTCTAGATGGAGTGAGTGCACCAAAATCAGCTTGAACTCTGTTTACTCTTTGTTAGGAAACACCTCATGCATAATCCTTATATTATTTTGGCTATTTGACTCTAACCTTTAAAAATAAGAGGCCAGATTATAAAAAAAAAATTCATCATAGCTCCACAGAAAATATACATTTTCACTACTGAGGGTATAACCTAAAAATAGTGATCTGTGATGACAGTATGTTGTTTAGAAATACAACTTCCCCTTTTTTCAAGTTTAAAAAACCCAACACCATGGTCTGTATACATATATATATTTTTTTTTTTCCTTTACTCATGTTGTGATGTGCTAGCTAAATGACAAGAACTCAGCTGTATGTCCCTAAAAGGCCTTCTGTCTGTGACTTTTCCTCACAGCTGCTTTATCTGAGATTATTCTCTATGCTTGAGTAGTTCCCATTGGCACAGTTGCAGGCAAAGTGCTACTGTCTGCCAAGCTTCTGAACTAATCATTGGTGAGTGTAGTACCCCAGGAGTGAGAACCTGGAGGCTGAGAATTTACATGAATCCATTTTTACTTTTCATAGCTCTGGCACCGAGCAAAGTGCAGTAGAGCTTGATCTGTTGCATCAGCTTTTCTTTTTAAAAAATAGAAAAAACAAAACATTTCTTGCTTTCATTTCTTCCCTATAGTGTATGAGCATTTTGTTTTGTTTGGTTTGTAATTTAGTTGCTCCAATTGTTATTTTTCACCATTTTGGTATGGAGTCTGCTATTTCATGTGAGCATTTCTGTCTGTCAATAACTGTCTAAAAATAAATACTCTTAAATGAATTCTGAAGTTTTCTCTTACTGCTGTAGACAAACAGAGCAACAGAAGAAGATGTTGCAGGTGAGCACTGAGTGTTCCAGTGAAAGGCAGGGAGACTGGGTAAACCCAGATGCACCTTTCCCCACCTGATACAGTGACTAGCCTGCAAAAAGTTAAGGCAGAAGTTTGTTTTGTGCGAACCTGAGGTTTAAGAAACTGTTTCTCTTACAAAAAGAATAACCATATTAGAATGCTGATAACCTGGGTTGGAAGAAGGGAGGGTTTAGGGCATCTGCCAGGGATGATTTGAAACAACAGGCTGTGAGTATTAGCTGAGTCAGGAAGAAGTGGGGTGTGGCAAAGGATAGCTTTAAATTCAATTGAGTGCTATAATCAGTAATCCATTCTGAAGTAGATCTTATTTCCAATTCAATTCTAGAAAACCTTCCCATGAAGACTTTGGTTCCTTTGCTGAACCTATTCTTTTTCTAGAAAAAGTATTCTGAAGACACATTTCCGGTAAGGACTATCTAGTGCATTTTTGCATTAGTCACTCTGTTTTAGACAGATACTTGAGTAGTTTAGGGGAAAAAACCACCCCACTTTTCATCCTTTTCACATATGGAAAGTAAACTGAATCTTGTAGTAGTTTTAAGGACCAGTGCTGAAGTAGCTAGTGTCTTATATTTTTAACATGTAATTGGAATAAGAGGACTTTATCTGCATAGTAAGGCTACACAGCATCCAGAATATACTGGATTTTACTAATTGCTCTCAGATGAAGCTGGATAGATTTTGCCTCTCCAGCTTCTCAGCACCTCAGATTCTGGTGACTTTACTGTGTTTAATTTTGCTCCAGACCAATCCAGCACCTTGCAGAAAATTAGCTCTATGGTTTGTTTTTGCTTTTGTTTTGCTCCCTAGCACTTTCTCCATAAGGTGATATTTTCAATTATTGATTTATTCTAGTTAACTTTGCTGGAATGCCTTCCAGTTTTTCCAGTGTCATTTATGTATAGAGTGGACCATAATTTTTCTAAGAATTACAATAATCTGTCTTAATAAAAATAATTCATGTAAATATATTCAATTTCCTGTAAGTATCAATTAAGTTTTTTGACTATCCTAGCCTTCATTGCTGAAAACAACACTTTATATGAAGAATGTTCCAAATTTCCCTCTTTATGTATTCTCAACCATTCCTCTTTATTCTGTCTAGTGGACATCCTCAGCAACTCTGTTGAATATTAGCAGTCCCTGTTAGAAAGATTTGATATACTTCTATCAGGTTTTGGGAGATTGTCATGTTGCATGGACTTCCTAATTACTTTCAAAGATGATTGATTACTTTCAACTTGTTCGCCAACAATCTATGTCTAGAAATTTCCACTTTCTAAAACATGTAATACAGCATGTCAGATATTATGACATGTGACTAAAAATGATCTGCCAAGGAGTTTTACTGAAATTGATATTGCATCTGTAGTTCCAAGTCCCAAATTTTAAAAGTATACACCTGCACTGTAATTTTTAAAATGTTTCGGTCTACTTGTTCTAGTAAAATTACTGTATATAAGAAGAATGTCACATTTTTAAGATCAATATTGGCAGTATTAGTCAGAAATAACCTTTTGAACCATGAAGATTTTCTCTACCCTATTATTCTTGTTTGGAGCATTGATACCAAATTTTAAGATGACCTATTTACAAAACAAATCCTTGAACCACCGTAAGTATATAGACAGACATACTGCATTCCTCCTGCAAATGGAAAGATTGCAAGACCTTTTTGTAAAAGACAGGTAGAAGTCTGAGACAGAAATTGGATAAAACTATTGTTTAAAATCAGACAATAAGGTAGCAAATGAACCACAAGTAACTTGCAGGATATTTCAATAGCATGTTGTCACCTTAAGTACTTCTTGCTTTTGATCTCCTTCACCAGGTTTAGTTTATAATCTGTAGGAAGAAGTCTTACCTTTGTTCCAATAACACCTTGTACTTTCTTAATTGATTTTAGTGCTCTTTGACTTTCTTTTTGAGAATTTATTTTCAGTGAAAAGAACATTTGACCTTGAGGTCATTGTTTCCAATTCTAGCTTCTTCTGGTAAAGTTGGCAAAACACTCAGAAGAGGAAAATTGTTATTACAACATGCTAAGTACTGCAGTATTAGACAAATTCTTTTTCCATCCAATAGAGCTTCATTTTTTTATAAACCTTCGGATTCATTTCAGTGGTAAGAAATAGGTAACAAGAACTATCATGTCAGTCCTGATATTGGTGTCAACAGCTGAGCAAGCATTACACACTTGAATACAGCTCTTGCTCTTTGGGGTTGGTCTTCTGGTATGGATTGCAGGCTACCTGGCACTATTTCACTGTGGTCACACTAAAGTTTCCCTTTTGAAGAGACACTGTAAAGAACATAGTTTACAGCTTTGAAATCTTAATCATTTCTACAAAAATGAAACTTGCAGGAATTTTTGTGTATGGAGGGAATTTTGTGTTTCATAAAAAAGCAAAAGGTAATGCTGAAGTTTTGTCAACTTTGCCTCACATTGAACAAAATCCATCAAAGCCTTGACAACCAAAATAAGGAAATTATTAATAAGAAAAAAAAATTGATTATTGTTGTAGATAGATACTCAATGAGATAGATAGTCAATGCCATTAGATTAAAGTTTAATAATCTGAAATCAATGAAAAATAAAACCCTTACCATTTAGTCCCACCCAAAGAAACACTGTTATGCAAAATACTAATATTTAATATTTAATATTTAATAAATTATATTTTTGATGGGGATGGATTTTAAGATCTTAATTCTTCACTCATAGAGGTTTACATAGGTGTTAAATTAAGCAAGATCTACATGTCTTTGTGCCTCAGTAAATCAAAGGAAATAATGCTTCTAATGTAACTCAGATGATCTGAGAATAAATCCACTGCTGATTATAAGAACTCAGACACTAATATGATTAACACTGTTCATAAGCTGTTAAATACAGAAATTAATTTACAATTAATGAGTTGCCAGCTCACTCCCACAACAGTGATTGCTTCTCTTCCTTCAGTTTCAGACCCTGTCATGAAACTCTCTCAACTACCTATAGAACCTAAGCTTTAACTTTAGACTTCTCTTAAGTTCCAGTGACATTTGTATTGTCATTGCCATTCCTACCATCTCCTATTTACATTCATGTACTATTACCAGCAGTAGACAAAGCAAACAGCAGCCAGGGCTATCTGTTAGGCTGACTGTGAGAGGCATTATTATGGTTGCTTAGCAGCCAAGAAGACAAGATAATGCATAACTTTCATACAGGGAATGAAAGAGAAAGCAAATTTAGGCAGTTAGAATATTAATAACCAGTTAAGGTCCCAGTATGAAAAGTCTGAATCATGAATTATCCTGAGAGATCAGAATCAAAACTTTGTTTCAGCTTAAAAATGTCTGTATATCCTGTATGAATTTTATTTCTTGCAAATATAGCTTAATTTCACAAAGGACTTTAGCATCACGACACCATGCTTTTAAAGTCTGTTTTTCCTGGCCTCCTAGGCTTCTTAACTTATCTGCAGATGGGTAAATTGGATATCTTTGCCATGTAAATTGATAGAATGCTTTCTAAAAATGAAATTTAGGCGCCACATGGATTAAAAGTTATATATTGGTGAAGAATCAGCATGACTCATGTCACAAAAATCCAGTGAAATTCATTGAACAAATTGATAAGCATACTGGCAAGAGACATTTAGCTGGTGTAGTCTGCTTTGATTTTCAAATAGCATTTTGCAGTCTTTCATCAAAACCTCTTAAAGAAATTAGGCTGCTGGAATAGAAAGAAATGTTTTCACATGGATAAGAATTCTGTAACATATGGGAAAAAGGGTGAAATTAGGCAGCTTTTAAAGCAAAGGAACATCTCAGGTGTGGCTCTGCATTGGTATCTGTGTTGTTTCACATGATCACAAATTAATCAGAAAAGGAGATGAAATTAGGGTGGTGGACAAGTTATGGTAACAAATAAATTACTAAAGGAAAGAAATATGATGCTCTGCAGCAAAGTAGGACTTTATAATACTGAGTAACTTCATAACAAAAGAGCTGACAAAATTAAATTTGAATAAATATTAAGCAATGCATATTCTTAGTTTACTTGTATATAAGTGGGATCTAAACAAATAATTACTATTTATGATTGTGAAATGGATTTATAATAATGAATTCCAGAAAGTATAAAGCTATGAATTATTGAGAAAGCAAATAGAAAGTCAAGAACTATTTCAAAAGGAACAGAAATCAAAAGAGGAAGCCTTGGTATGCCATAGTTAAATCCATGGTACATCTGAATCTGGAATACCTGCTCAGTCCTAGCCTTTCTATTCCAAAAGAATATGCTAAAATGGAAACAATACAGAGAAATCTGGAAGTGATGTTCAAAGATGTGGTATATGGCTTTTGTACAATGAAAAAATAGAGAATTTATAGTTTTCTGTCTGGAAGAGAAGGATGAGCAGGGAACATGACGAAGGTCTGTAAAATTGGAGGTGGCATGGAAAAAATAATTAGGAGTCATCTCCTAAAGAAAAAAAAAAAAGAAAAAAAAGATCATAATGGAAGGTTCAAAATGAATGAATAGAAATACTCTTTGATGCAACAGCTTTTTAATCTGTGCAATAGTTTAACTGCAGTATTTTGAGTGCTGAAACTCTTCAAAATCTTTTTTTTTTTTTTTAATCTGGAAGAAACACATGCACATCATGAGCTATTTAATACAAGACAAAATTAAATTCAGGAAGCCTCTGAACTACAATTTGCTGAAGAACTGGTGAGTGTTGCAGGAAAGGAGGTGGCAATGCCCACTTCTCTAATTCTTGGAGGCTGTCCTAGGCACCCACGAGCACTCACAGCTGAAGACAGAGTGAGTGATCCCTACATGAAACAGAAGAATTATTTTCCTGCCCAAGGACATGTACAACCATGAATTCATCCTTAAGTGGTTAGCATGGTGCAGACTGAGTTACTCTTGGGAGCATTCAGAAGCAGATTTTTAGGTGCTCAAGGAACTTTACTAAGAGGAAAAGGCGATGCTGCTGGAATATTGGAATATGGGCATTTGCCAGAGCCACATTGCAGCTAAACTGAGAATTGACCAATATCTCAGGCTTAGGAGCCTTAATCTTTTTATGGGCATAGCTCAGAATATTTAATTCACATATTATTTTAAGACATTAAACGCCTTGAATATCCGTATCAAATCAAATATTTAATCCACTTAAATTCAATTTAAGTTCTAGTATAGTAGAATGTGCCTCTTCCCCTTTCCTCCTCTGCCACCTACCCCCAATCTGGTCATGTAAAAATTTCCAAAGCAATGTAAGCATTAGAGAAAAAAAGTATTTTTAATTTTAGTTGCTGAAATCCTTACTATGTTTATGCATTCCTTTGTGGTAAATATTCAGTAAAATATATAGTAGCACAACCCTGAACAGCTTCATTGCTGCTTAATACTTTAATAAATGTTCACTTTAAATCTTATCAGTAGACTATGCTCATCATATCCATTTATATAGTGGTTGAGTAGATTCAAAGTCCAAAGATATAATGTTGATAGCATCACTTAGCTGATTGCAAACAAATATAAAGAAATGTGAGATCCACTATGAGCCTTTTCTTATTTTCCAAGTCTCACAAAAAACCAAACCAAACCAACAAACAAAAACAACAAAACCCCCCAAAAATACTCCAAACAAAACCAAAAACCCCTCAAGTTCTGATTAGACTGAACTGCAGTCACTATGTGACTAAAATTATCTCTCCAGGCTTTTTTACGTGAACAATTCATGATCAGTTTGATCTTTCACATCTGTCTCCCCATCCCCATTTCTGATATTCTTTTTTTGTCATTTATCATGAAAAAATATAGGAATATACATAAATTTTAAATTTCAGAGGTCTTTACTTCACAACCCACATATATTAACTTCCGAAAAACTTGAATTTTTTTGAACTACTACAGCTCTCAAGACACACTTTAGACCTTAAGGATTCACCCTTCTTGAGAAAGAATTTATTAGGTAGATAATACCATGAACACTATTAGAAGCAGATGAAAGAGCTTAGAATTTAGGGTTTAAGGGAGTTTTCTTCACTACAATTCAGTGTTAAAATTTGTATTGATTTTAACATGAGATGGTTGTGCTCTAAGCCTTTGATAAAAAGATCAAATTATTGTCAGGTTTTACTAGGGACACTTCTGACAGAGAAGCCATGCTACATACAGAACTGAAATTCAGCTTTCATTCTTCACATTTAGAGGCAATTTGAACATAAAATGAAGTAATCTGGGAACAGGGCATTTGTGTATGTGATATGACACTCCTGGAAAGGCATATTGTACAAGTGTTGCTTTTAAATCTTTTTATGTAAATTAAAAAAAAAAAAAAAAAAAAAAAAAAAAAGGTTTATGTGGGAAATATACCATTATCATTAGACTGGTATCAGCATATCAGTGTAATTCTCTGTTATTATTATTTTAAAATTTAATTCATTTGCATTTTTACAATGGTAATACAGCATTAGGCATATATTAGAGAGGTTAAGGTTTAGATTAAAAACTATTCTATGCATGTGGACCTTTAAACATAGCCAGAACCTCTTTTTGATTTCTTTTACATCAGAAAGCTGGTGTTCAACATCTGAGGTCCTATCATGTGAAATGACAGATGAATGTGACAAAGCTGGGCTTTGAAGAACAGAGAGCTCTGTATTTCTCTGTAACACACAGCATCTGAAACAGGGGCCTTGCTGACGTGAGTGATTTAGGTCTGGTACTTGCACTCTCATCCTGTAGTCCTAGCCTTACTTTGTTCAGATTAGGGCATGAATAGTGGCCTGGAGGAGAGGAGATGGGCACTAAGCTAGTCTCCCTGTAGGAGCCCTTGCCCTCCTTTTTGGTCCAGAACAATCAGCCAGGTCAGTGTAAATCACAGATGATTAGTTTAAAATTCTTGATTCCGAAAGGAAACAGAGGAAAAAATTCCTTAAGATACCAAAATCGGCCAACCAGGGCAACATATTTTATGTGAACACTTTCCTACCTCTCTTTGTCTGCAGTTTTACCTGACCTGTTTGTCTTTCTTCTGGAGCACAATGGAAAAGATCAAATGCCTGCAAACACTGTTAAAAAGGAGGCATCACCACAGTTTCACTTCACTCCTGCAGAGACCAGATTTATTGTGCCTGCACCCACATCTCAGCCTTTCCCTGACTCAAGCACTAGAGCAGTAAGAAGGACAGTGAGACAGGATTAGCTCATCACCTGTGAAAATCAGGAGTAAATTCAGGGGCAAACTCAACCTCAACCCTGGTCTGAAAAAACACACCAGAAATGTTCAGATATTATATGCCAAATCACTCAAATTTTGGACAGCATAAAGGGATTTATCAGTCCATATGAAAGCTACACAATTTTTGGTTTCTGCTTTGCAACGTAGCAGTTTCAGATTAATTCTGATTGAGCTTTTGCTCTAATTAAGACCAAAAATTCAAGTTAGCAGTAAAAGAAAAGAACTACCAGAGACAGAAAAAAAAAAAACTCCAACCCTACTTATGTGAATTATTTTGCCAGCTGAACTAATTTCTGCTGTGAGCATTATCAGGAGTGTCTTCCATGCTGCCTAGTGGGAAAGATCTTAAGAATCTCTTAGTGGCCATGTAAAACACTAACTGGGGAAAAGAAAATCTCTACCATTAGTATCCATATGTTTCTTTTGGCACTGATGTCATCAGACCTCAATGTGCTTTTATATCACCACAGATGCATCTTATTATTAGTTTTAATTGAAAAAATTCTGTATCATGGCTCAGCAATTTGGTCCTCTGGAGCAATTACAAAAAACCTTTGGGACACTGGTGCCAAAGGATGACATTTTTATTGGTTGTCCTCTGCCAGCCTCAGCAATGTGCCTGGTGTTCCTTCATTCTACATCTAGGTTGTGATTCCTTTCTTTATTCTCCTTTTTCACTCCTTGCCCTAGGGGATGTAAAGTTTTATCCAACAATGTTCTCTGATAATTCCTCTTTTGTCTAATAAAGAAGAAGGGAAGGGAAGGGGAAAGGGAAAGGAAAAGGGAAAGGGAATCACAAATCTCATAGCAAGGTTTAAGCTGCTTCCACGACTTCTGAAATAGCATTTTTTGTGATTTTATTTTTGACAGATGATATTCTGACACACTGCAATAATTTTGCAATTCTACTTTCCCATGGGTCTGTCTGGGAGAAAACCGCTGCTACAAAAATACACATTCAACAGTAACAACTTACTTATTTTTAAGAGCAAAAAATTTTAGAACTGTTTGCATTTCAGAGACACTGAATGTTCTAATTAAATCAAATCTTTAATCACACAAAATGGCATCAATCAGCTGAAAAGGTGTCTGTAGCTAGGGTAAACGAAATATTATAGGTTTGTGTTTACTTGGGTGGGTTTTGGTGAAAGTGATGCATTCAGTAATAACACAAAAAAAAATTTAATATTGCAACTGGCAGCCTGATGAAATATGGGTGGAAGATAGGGAAATCCCTTCCAGCAACTATGAAAAATGCTTGTATACATTTATTCAAAACATTTCTGGTAGCAAGTTCAGCTTTACAAATTCTCAAAAATCTCACCCCTAACAGTTTAATCCTATCCCAGTATAACTTTATTGCCTCTTCACCTTATAACAGTTTTAAGAGCTTTAATATAAACTGGATGATTCAAATCGTGATCAGAATTAAATAAATAAACACTTCTGGAGGCTTCTTTTAAACCTGGATCATTTTGTGAATCTGCTTTTTAACACAATCTCAAAACTAGTTATGTTGACAAAAGTGTACAGGCTGAAAATTATTTTGTAGAACCAGAAATAATCAACCAAGCATGAAAACTTCAGTTCCCAAAACACTTTTTAAGAACAGGCAATTAAATTTCACGTGCTAAGACTCAGAGAAAATAAGTTGGCCTCCCACTGGCAGATCCATCAATGAAACTCTGGAGTCCAAAGTTCCATTTTCCTACCTAACTAAATAATAACTCTGCAAAGAAGTGCCACAAAATATTTGCTAAAGGGTTTTGCATCAGTATAGAAAACTGAATTATTTTTTCTAGCTTGAAGATCTAAATCTGAATTTAAGCACACCTTACAGTTATAGTTTTTGTACTAAATAAAATCTATAATAAGTCACATTAATTTCCCTTGCAAGGAATGTATCAAGAAAGCAAAATCCATACTTATATTTGTTTAAATATGTATCCCAAAGCTCAGCACAAATATTCCTCTCAGTTTTATAGCTGGTCCACATTATCATGGCAAGATCCAAACTGCAAGCTCATAGAAAGTGTAAATGTGATCTCACCATTTGTATGTTCTGATTGGCACTAGCTACACTCAGCCTAAAATTTGAATTATTATAGGGATGTTTGTTCCTATTTTCTGTAGTGTCTATCTTCTGATTTATTTTCACATTGGCCTCATTTTAAATATTTTTTTTTCTCCATTGGTTCTAATTAAGCTGCTGCTACATCTTATGAGCTTCATTTAATTAAATTAATTAAGGAATTTATTTATATAACAGAAGATAACCAACCCACCAAGCTTGCTTTCCCAAATGCCCACAGCTCTAATAGAAAGAAAATTAAAGGCACCTATTTTAAAGCTAAGTACCTGCAGCACAGTAGCATTGAGATAAAATTGAGAAAAATATTTTACGGATAGTTTGGGGGTTTTAAACACTTTTTTGTCCCCTCAATATTTAGAATATGACTTTAGCAATGATGGTATAATAAGAAAGTCATCTGCTCTAAAATGAAAGGTGGAGGAACTGTTTTATCCACACAAAGTGGAGGAACTGTTTTCCACCTTCTGAGTTCATAATACATGAGTGAGAGTTTTTGTTAGAATTACCTAAGATTCATACAGGAAAAGAAGCCACATAATAATAAGGGTGTAGAAATTTTTTCACTTTCTAATATAATTAAGATAGTATTTAAGTTACAATGATGTAAACTCTGATCCCCGAATGCTCTGTTCAGTGAAAGATTCTCAGTATTAGCACTGTGTAGTATCCCAGAGTTGACAAACATCAATTCTATGCCAAAAGTAGAGAGGTTTTATTTCACTGTACTTTGAAGTTCTATTTCATTACAATCAGGATATACCCAACTGGTTTGGAGACAAAAAAAACACTTCCTAAATATGTCTTTCTTGGTAACAGACATCCTACAGGCAGATTTGGATTAATCATTTCCATCATCACTGCAAAAGTTATTAAGTGTTTGCCAGACAAGCAAGATTTAATTCCTCCAGCTGGATGCTGCCAAACCCATTACAGCACATTGCTCTTGTCACAGTGGCTGGGCATAGTTTTAAAATACATTTACTCCAGCCTCAGGCTAGTGTGGAGCCTTTTTGCTTGTTTGCTTTTCTTTCACCTTTTTTCTCTCAATACAGTGAAAGGAAGTTGTTAATAGAGAAGCCCTTGATAAGCCATGTAAAGCCAGGATGGTTTAAGAGTTCTGATAATAATTCATCTTTCCATCTTTCCAATTTATTGATGAGTAATGAGATTGGTGTTTTTTTGAGGGGGAGGATGGATGGTGGAATAGTGCAGTAAGAGGTCATTGCCTGAACTTAGATCACTGCAGTGACATGCACTGGGCCATTAAAATACCTGTGCAAACCAAACCTGGATTTCCATGCTACTTTCTCTCCAAAGCCCCTCTTGATCCCCATCCAAAAAACCACTTCTTGCATCATAATGGAGTTATGGACCATAAATGTGTAGGAACACATAATGTTATTATAGAACTATAGAAGGTCCTGAGTTGGAAGGAACCCATAAGGATCAAAGTTTAACTCTGACAGTGGTGGTAACTTTAACACATTACACTGAAAATATTTCTATGAAAATGAAAGACAAGGTAGTTAAAGCAAAATTTCTGACAAGTGAACAACAGGAAGGCTATCTCAAAAATTATGCAAGATAATAGTTTCTGATATCTGTTCTGATACGATTCCCTGCCATAGGTACACTCTCATGGAAACAGCAGCACTATTTCGAGAGTAAGGAAATAAATAAGGATTTTGGAATATTGCATTGTGCTGCAATTAAAAGCAGAGGTAAATTGGTCAGAAACTCAAGCCCAGAGAGCATGATAAGCAGCTGGAAGCATTCTTTCCCTTCAGAGACTGACTAAGGACTGATCTATTCATTCTTCTTTTTCTGATCATGTTCTGTACTTGTTTGTTTGCATTAAATATAATTTTAATCACAAATCATGGGCCAGCTCAGCTCTTCACTGTGCATTCAGCCATACACCCTGGGCAGTGTTTTCATGAGATATTAAAAATTAAGTAGGGTTGAACTAGGTCACCCCCTAGGTGTAATGAAACCCCAAATGAGAAAGAGTCTGAATTATTTCTTCAGCCTACATGTCTGCTTGGAAAATGGCACTTACCTTCAACAGAATATTTGGACATAAATTATGTAATAAAAATAAATACGTGAAGAATAAAACTTTAAAAAATCAATTATTTTTTTTTTCTAACGACTCCATGGAACATGTACCTCAAGTTACCTGGAAGTATCCAATTTGGCTCAGATGTAAAATTGACTGTATATATTTATTTCCTCTAATAGACTATTTTTCTATGGTTTTCATAAGTGAGCAAGTGATTTCTTTAACAACCTTATTAAAAAGCAGATGGAGCATGCACACTTTTTCACTGAGATAGTAGCTGTATACTCATTTCAAGAGTCTTTTTCTTTTTCTCCATTTCACAATGCAACAAAATTTAGTCCACAAGTAACCATAAATATGGAATTAGTAGTGTAAAGAGTAATAGTAAAGATATATATCTACAGTGACAAATGAAACAGGGTCAGGCTCTATTTCCCTAAGTCCAAGTGGCACAGGCTGTATCTGTCCATGACAGAAGTTATCCTTGGGTCTCCTGTGGCTTTAAATTATTGTTAGTCCTATTCTACTCTTTCTGTCCTGTAGGTGTAGTGATCTAAAGGCACTGTCACTGTGCATTAACATGTTTTTTAATAGCATGAGCCTAAGGGGAAGTGCTGCTTGCCATTGGTTGGGGTGTGAAGGCTTATAATGTTAGCTGGGGGGGATATTTCCAATAATACTGAATAAAATATAATCAAATTAATAACAAAGTGAACAAAACTTGAAGTAGTCCTGTTCATACTGCCTGTTCAGAATGCTTTCTTCTCTCAGCCATACAAAAATACCGCCTTGAAGAGCTCCATTTTGTACCCAGCAAAACTAAATAGAGAAGGCACTAATAAATTGTAAATCGATATTAATAAATACTAAATTAATAAATACTAAATACTAAATACTAAATAATAAATAATAAAGCTTGCTGTTACTGTGCCCTAGTCTCACTTGTATTTTACATATATCTATAAAATATGTGTATATCCTGACCTCATGCTAGCCTAGGCATGTACCAAAATTACAGCAATTATTTGAAATGATTTTTTTTCCCATAAAACCCCTTTAAAATATCACTATTCTGATTAATTTCCAGAACAACAGAGGTGATTTTGCATACAGTGTCACATGGATTTTCTAAACATCTGCATTCAAATTACCAAATATTTTAATGAAGATATTGCTGATCTAGTTGTACATTTGGACTTATCAATACAAGCTTTTCTTCATTAAGCATTTACTTAAAATAAATTAAATCAATAGCTTTTACTCTCTTTAAAAAATAATTTTCATGCAAATGGTTGTTTAAGTAAATAACAGTTGCTGGTTTTTATAGAAACTTTTACACATTTACAAAAAAAAAAAGTGCCTTCAAGTACATCATAGAGCAATGTTTGAATATAAAATGGAGACAGAACTCAAACCATTAAAGTATTTCATAGAAATTAATCAAAATCATACTTTTTAATTATAGTGTTTTACAAGTACAAGAACATGAATAATACTGGAATTTCTTCTCTGGATTTACAAATGATTTTACAAACAAGTCTTGCCCACTTTGTTAGCAATTTACTTACATTTTTATTCAATGTCTGTGATCCTCATCAGGTTTAGAACCTGAAGGTGAGATCCTTTGTTGCAGAATGCAGGGCTGCAGAGCTGTAGCACTCAAAGACAATTCAAGTCTTTCTTAGCTGGCAACAGGGAATCAATAGATGTTGAAGGATCACAAAAGTGGGTGTGATGGCATCTCCTTGAAGATGGCATTACAGACAGTTGTCAGCTAAAAGAAGGTACAAACAGGAAGACCTGCATGCTGATGATCCTAAAGTCCCTTGGAATGATAACTTTGGCTGTGCTATGCAATTGTAGGCAACCTGGGAAACTCAATCAAGACTAGATGGGAACGAGTAAAGCTTCAGAATGGGACTGCTTGAAGAAATTTAGAGCAAATCAATGTAACTTTCATATCAAAGAACATTTTGGCTAAAGCCAGGAGTCTGAGCCTGTTGAAACCTCCCACCAGTAAAACCAGGATGGATGTTTCTGTACCTGTCTGATCCTCTGCATACAAAAGACAACAGCTGTTGTAAACACACTTTGACCTAGCAAATTAAAAATTATCCATGTAAATGTCTTTTGAGAAGTATATCTGGCACCTTCTGATGATGCTTCAACAGCCATCACTAAGCAGTCACAGCACACTGGCCAAACAATGCTACTGAACCTCTGCAACAGCTACAAAAGGAAGAGACACAGAGACAATTCCACTCTCTAGTCATTAGGCTGTTAATATAATAGTTACAGAACAAATGAAAGATATTATTTTAAAATACTTTCAAGTTTGGAAACTGCTGTTTTATCTCTCTGAGATTAAAGCATCCAAAACAACGATAGCACTCACTTTCTTCATACTTTGTTATAAAACATAACTCTGCTTCTAAAGACTACCAAAACATTAGCACTTTAAGCATTGTAACACCATTTTGACAAATGTCCAGATGTCCTGTGTACATCTATCTGCCTATAGCAGAGAAACCAATATGCAGACTTCTCAGAATGATCTGGAATTTTATGCCCAAATTTGTGTTCCTCTATTTTTTACATGTACATAAATGATGTTCTAGGACAATGCAAAAATTAGACACAAAGAAATGCATTCATCTGTTCTCTTAATGAATTATTTTCTTTAGCATGATATATATTCCACTGTCAGTACTTGCCTCAAGAGTCAAACAAAGAAAAACAACTTGATGGCTAATACCAGGAAGGAAATCCAACAGCTCTGGAAAAAGTAAAATCTGATAGTAAACAGTCCCAAGATGCCCATTTGTGGTTATGCATCATGACTTTTTTATTGCAAAGGTTCTCAGAGTCCATATTTTTACCAGCTACTGCATCCATTTCTACTTGGACTTAATAGTCAGGAAAGGTCATGCTGCCCTGACAAGACTTTGCACTTGTTATCCAGGTGTATTCCCTGCTGCAGCACAGCTCTGCTTCAGCTGTGTGTTCCAAAGACTTTCAAATCTTAACCTACCAGTCCTTTAAACTCCTTAAAAGCCAAGGGTGTAGGTATTGCAGGATCTGGACCTTCGAGTTTTTTTGAGCTTGAAAGTGAAAATTAATGAAACATCAACAAACCTAAAAGCACAGTAAATCAGTCAGGGCACAAGTTGTCCCAGAAGCCCAAGACTGTTAGCACAAAGATATTATCTACTGAGAAGGAATCCAGGCTTCACTCATATCACAGGAAAGCTGCAGTAAATTAGGAATTAATGTTCTGAAGTTAATTAATTTAATTGATTTCAAGCTGAGTAAGGGAGTTAAGGCTGGTATTCAAGCAGGGAGAGAGAGTATTTAAATTTAGCTGTCATTAGGAGGCACGTGCTGCATTCACCAAGTATCAGGACTTTTTGCTCTCATGATATGACTTGAGCCCACTTTAAAGTCTTTTACACTTCTGTTTCCTCCAGAAGGATGGGGATAGGCTCATTATTTTCAGGCAAGGTAACAAATGATTAACATAAGACGTGCAATTTCAGGAAATGGAGGAGCCTATGTGATTGTTCTCCATGGAAGCTTATGGCATTGGCTAGGGTCAGGGGGCTGAACCACATTTTATAGCAGATCTTTTTCTGCAAAACAGATCCCAGTCCTGAAAAAGCTTTATGACACGTAACTGTCTTCTTTTTTGAAATGCATTGCTTACTGGCAGCTATGCAGGTAGGATTAAACCAAATAAGAAAAACAAAAAATATTTTAAATTTATAAAACACAAAAAGAAATGAAAAGTCAGATGAAAAGTCCTATGACAAACAGGTGCTATTTCATATTCTTTCACTGAAACTATCTTAATGATTGAAAGTGATTGTATGTTTTCCATCTTAGATGTAAAATAGTAGATAACTATATTGATTTTACAATACAGTAATCAAACTCAAAGGCTCTTCTTTCTCAATAGCATCTAAGATTTCTACTACTGTTTTTAAATAAAAATGTCTTATAACAGAATCTGTATCTAAAAAGCCTTCTTGATATTCATTAACAGTACTAACAAAAAAGGAAATTAAATAAAATTGAAGCTCGACAGAAACAAGCATCTATATGAACTGTTCAAAATCAATGCAGGGCAGTGACTAGGACATCTCTCTTTCCAAAACAGAGTTAATACTCATGCATTATTTTGTTTCACATTCTTCATTACATAAATTATAATTAAAATTATAGTAAAGACAAATGCAATATTATTGATACTAATAATATAGAACATACGTTATTGAAGAGAAGTTTAGGACTAACAGTTGTATCATTAGATTCCAGTGTTAATATGTTACTATACATGTACTGTATGACAACTCTACAATCACAAAATAAGTAAGTGGAATCATATTGAAATGACAATGATTCTCAGCCTCAGACAGCATCTTAGAGATTCAGGGCTTTAATGCCTGTAAAACTTTTAAAGTTGTCTGAGGAAAATATACTATGTAAGTGCAGACAATTCTTCTTGATGTTCAAACACCATGTGACAGCTATAAGACAGACAGATTTTCAAATATCATACAGAAATACTGAAGCTATATAAAAATTTAAGGATCACAAATTTATGCTCTGAAATCTCCTTGTCTATTGTGCCTGTCTTTACTAACTGTGAGTGTTTGTGTGAAAGGCGTTTCTTTGGTTAAACTTTTGAGAACAATTTTTCTCACTTCAGTCTGTAGCATTCCAATGCACATATTGTGGTATACATGGGGCATTTGTTATTTCTTCAGGAAATGCCACAATTAACTTACAAAATGTTCAACATGCACTCATAGAGTAGAATTACATTTTAATTAGTCTGGTAATTTATTGTGATTATTATAATTTTCTTTTTTTTTTCATATTTCTAATATGTATTTTTGGATACAAGACCACATCATAAAATCTGATTTAATTTCTACATATAAACATATAATAAATGTTGTTGCTGTTCCATGGGCCTTAAAATTATAGCATAAATTCCAAGACAGAGGATGAATACCAAGACCTAGATGAGAACTGATGAGAAACATTACAGAAGTACAGCTGAAGATGCAGCTCTAATGTAGTTCAGCTACAGCTCCACTTCCAGGATAAGTCTGTACAAGATTTTGTGACACATTTCAGTGAGTGCTGCAAAGATAAGAATCATTCAAAAACCATGGTTCAGTCATAACAGTGGTGCAATATAGTGAGGACAGACCTGACTTAACCTTCAAATATGTGCTCGGTCTATACAGCCTGTGGTTTCACAGCTCTTACCACAAATCAGAATACCTCAAATGCACAAAGACAGGTCTGCTGGCAGTTGAAAGCTTCCCACTAAAGATTGTCACATATTTCAATCTACCTAAAGTTTTAGGTTTAGGATTCTATCTTTATTTGAACTCCAAAAGGATTAACAGTTGCTACGTATCCACTTTCATTGCCATATTTTCCTGCAAAATAGCTGGATTGCAGCTTTTCTTTTAGTTGCAAAACTATGTAATATCAAATAATGGATTTGAATATATGGTATACCAGGATGAATTTAGAGTTTGGAAACTTTGAAAGAAAAATAGCAAAAGTGTCAAAGAAAGACAGCAGCCACACCCCCAGTCAGGCTGCTAGAGGAAAGGACAGGACCTTGCAATGTCTGATCAGCTTCACTGAAGTGTTTCCCAACCCCCAGTTTTTCACATCTGTGAAATAATGCAGAAAAGAAAAATAACCAAAGTTATAATTTCAGTACAGGTACCAGACAAAAGATGTAATAACATCAGCCAAATGAAACCAGTGGGAGGAAAAGAATTGAAGAAAGAAAGAAGTCGAACTCAGCAGAATGAAAAGCAATGGAAATAGTATCAAAGTTATAGATGAGGAATATGTATGATCCATATTCAAATAGTCTCTATTCAGTTTTACTGAAGGAATAAATCCCTACAATAAGTGATAAATCATTATTAATTCCTTTGATGGAATCATGTTAAGAAGAAACAAGTGTCCCATAGAGTGTATGGCCTAGGCAAATGAGATGAAGACCGTAACTCACTTCTCAATATTTCTACTCTGGTGCCATAAGAGCAAATAAGCACTGTGTTTTTTTAAAAATAAAGCTTTAAATTTTCCCATTTAATATGCATTTCTGTTTGCTAGGGTTTCTACACTGGTAGAGTGCCTTTTAATGTGATATCCATAAACTAACTGTAATTTTATGTACCTTATTTTGAAAGCAACTTGCAAGTATTTGTATCAAGCTAACAGACTATTTTTATTCCTAAACAATAGTGATTCTAATGTATTATTTCTAATACAGCCTTTCAAAGTTCTGTGTCAGGAAAAAATTGATTCACAGTTTATGCCTAACACAGAATTGCTAAGGCAGGTTATACCACATAAACCATGGCAACGTTTAAACATGGTCTTGGACACTGAAGTTAAAATGGGAAATGAAGATTCTCATGGAATTGCAGGAGGGGAGAGTGTGTGACTGAAAACTCATCAGGACAACAATTTTATCATATTTGCTCCCTGGACACCACAATGCCAATATTTGCCTCTAGTAGGAAGTTCTCCAACAGGAATGACAAAGGCCCTTTATTCTCTGATTTAGTTCTGGTTTGTTTTTTTTTTTTTGTCACACCTATATAGATCATATATAGGCCAGTAAAACCTTACACTGAAAAAAGTTATCATTGATAAAAATCAAAACATACAAGTCTTTTCCCATGTTTGATTAAAGAGAAACTTTACAGCATGCATGGTACTAATAAAGCACAGTTTTGGTTTTACATTAATTAGTGAAATTCTCAGTGATGTTCTGCAATTTTGGAATTGTCTACAAATATATTTGTGCCTAATGGGCTGGAAAGAATAACAATGACCCTCTCAGAATAACAGGATCTTGATTTTTGCCCTCTGTCTTGAGTGCCTGGTGAAAGGCAATGAACTGATCATATTACCAGCACCCAAAAGTAAATAGACTGGAAATACCTTTTAAAGAAGGCCCATTACAAAATCTTTAGAATCTTCTCAGTCCAGCAGTTTCCAAATGAAATAAACAGGTGTGGAGGACAATATCTGGTTTCCCTCTTCTACTTCCTGTTCCGTGATCATTTTCAGCTCTCAGAAATCCGTACTAATTTCAATAATGTGGATTTGGTTTTGTTTCTCTTGTTCTTCCTTTCAGCATGGACTAGAACACAAGTCAGGACTAAGCCTCCTTCCTCACCATGTGACATGCCAGGGACATTCAGCACAGGATGGGGATGCACTCCAGGAATGCAGTACCCCTCTGGGGCTGCCTCCAGCCCTCACTCCTTGCCTTCTCCACTCCAATGTTTAGTTAGTCTTCCTTATTTTCCTGCCATTACTGAAATGATATAGCAGGAAATGATATATTTCTCTAGTGCTAGTCCTTTTACTATCTTTTGCATAGGTCGGTTTAGTGCTTTTGAGTGGGAATAGATCTATACATTAATCTGTACTATCAATTTATGCAATTTTATGCTGAATAAACTTTATTTTTATCACTGAAGTTCAGGGTAATTAGTCACCATTTCATCATTATTTCTATCCACAATCTTCTCCTAATGAAGGGGAATAAAGATTAAAATTATAAGTTTCTTTAATTGTTTAACACATTTTAATTCTTTACTTTGTATTTTACCATTATTTTTTTGATTAGGAGACTGAATAATTGGTTTGAAAAGTACTTTTTTTAGGCTACTTGCATTTTCCTGAATACTTTCTAGGGAATTTCACATTTTTCCTATAGGAAACATGAGTGTAGAATTAATTTGTCTTATTTGCAATTAGATTGTTTTCCCTCTAGATGTTTTGTGATTTTAATTTCTTTCTCCTTTTTGAGATCTCTCAGCTAATAACTCCAATAACATAGATGAAGATCATATAGAACTGGCCCTTAGCTGCAAAGTTAGAAAGTACCCTGGAAAAAATAGACCTGCAGTTAATTTAGGAAAATATAAAAAAAAATTCTAACAAATATTTCCTTGTTTTTAATGCAATAAACATAACTCCTATTTGGACTTGCTTTTATAAGGCATGAATGATCAGCATTTCAAGATGTTCAAAACCCTTCAAGTATGTAAAGCTGCAGCTGGGAAGAAAAGGAAAATAACCACCAAAAATCAGTGTGAAGGCCTTGAGCTGCTGTTTGTCCTGCTGCCATTGTTTTCTTAAGATTCTATTGACAGTCTTGCTATACTTATCACTCCTCCTGTCAATGTTTCATTAGCATCTTCCTGCTCATATTTCCCTCTAATACATTTACTCCTGTAAGTCAGATGAAGGACAGCACAATGGCTCTTTGCAGTATTTGTTTTCATGTATTCCTTCATTATGAAACTCATTTCAGCTGGACCTTTAAATAACTCCTAAGCAGCAAGAAAGAGGCAGTACATCCATCACACAGTGAATACAAAGCATTTAATGCAGATTTCAAATCAATTCTTTTGTTCAAATGCTAATTTTTATTTATTTCCCTTCCCCAGGACGCTCAGCAAGTAAAAATTATATTCATGCCAGTGTGGATTTACAGCACAAGGAGGAAGATGAAATAAGAAAGCTGAGCATACTGTATTAGCTATTATTCATAAACTATTTCTGCTTGTCAGACGTTTGCTATGAGGCTGAGAATGCAGTACTTCACCTCTCTCTCAGCTGGACCACAGCTGAGAAGTTGCTTCAAGTTCACACAACACTGCAACTCAGAATAAATTCCATGACTAAAGAGACTAATTCCTGTTTCCTGGAACACTCTGTGCCTTCCTCCTAAACAGAGCTTAGTTAATATTCTAAAGACAGAAACCCAGACAATGTCTTCATAAACATAGAAATTTTCAAAAGAAAACAAAATTATTGCCTTCTGGGATTTTGTTCTTGATAGTCTTTTTTGACTTTGTTGCTACTGAGAATAAAGCAAGATGGGGCTGAGGGAGACTTCAATCTCAGTTTAGATTTTTTCTGTTCCTTTCTTAAGTGAAGCCCTTTCATATTACCAAATTGACTAAATGTCAATATGCTGCCTGAAGTTCAAGTTGGGAAAAAGTGATGTCATATTTCAAAACTTTCTAGGTATACTTTCATCTTTTCAAAATAACAGACTTTTTCCACAATACTCCCTATCTTCCTCCAAGCCCTCTATCCCCATAAAACCTCACAAAAAATTTTGGCTCATGGTAGTTTTCAGTTTTTGCCCACGAATAGACCTACACACGGTCTTATGTGTTATTTTTTGCAGATATAATTGTTTTAAAATATCAAGGCATCATAGCGTTTGGCATTCTCATATGCATCTTTCTTTCTGCTAGTCATTCTACACATTTAAGCATCTAAAATATATAGATGTAGATATAGAAATTTACATATGAAATTTACAGTCTGAATAAGGGAAAGAATTTTAATTTTTAGAGTAATGATAAATAAAATGTGTTTTTTATTGACCATTCGATAATTTTCAATCTGTGAATGTGTAACTAGATAATATTTTGAGTTAAAAATTAGGAAAGATGTGTTCTTATGTTTTCATTACTCTCTATGGGGGTTATTGGCATTTCCAGTAAATATTCATACCAGCTGAATCCTGAAAATGTCTATCCAATAACATGCAGAGATGCACTGATTTTTTTAAAAAGAAAAACCTTAATGGATGCCACAATTAAAATGAGATATCAGGAAATTAGCCAATGGTAAGAATCCCTTATGTCAATGGTTTGGCTCAAAATGTTATAAAATTTCTGTTGTCAGTGGCAGCTGAATATCAGCAAGGCAGGCTCCAAAATGTAAATATGTGCATGTATTTTCACCCATTCATCTTCCTCTTTCAGGATTTCCACAGAGTATAAGCGACCTGAAGGCAACATCTGATTTGGGGAAAAGGTGTATGGCAGGAGCGTGTATTACTAACAATCAAAATCCAAAATATAACTGTTTATATACTGCTGTTTGTTACTGTATTTTTGTACATGGGAGTACCTCCCTTCAGTTTAGGCATTAAAAATGCAGACTAACCTCTACCTCTTCTACCAATTGGATCTAATAGAGAATATTGCAAGAGAATATTCTACAAACCACCAAGAGAATATTCTACAAAGACTCCTAATACTTCAGAGAGAAAGTAGTGCAATCTGTTTGATGTTTATAGATATATACTCAGCAAGCCAGAAAAACCTGCTGGGGATTACAGGTGAATATCACTGGGACGTTGAAGGAGATCCTCCCAGCTTTTTACAGAAGCTGGCCTGTTTGGGAAGGACAGTGGATAAAGTGGAGGATTAGGAGACAAAACATACTTCTCACAAAATTGGCAGTCGTGCTTCTGAAAGTGTCAGATTGAATTCCTCTTGTCACCCAAAAATCTGTTGGCAACTGACAATCAGAAGTGGATTCAGTCATCATGGTTTGCCACTTAACATTACTGTCCAACTCCTGTAAGCCAGGATTCCATCATGAAGATAACATCTCCACTGAAAATTTCTCAACAATCTCTTGCTTCAGTTGTATTTGCTTCCTTCCATTTTTTCTGTTTGTGTCAGGAGACTCAGGCATAAAATTTTAAGCATGCTTCTTAGGCAAAAACCTGGCAACCAGAAACCTGTCAGGGGTACCTTATTTGCTGCCATGGTCTCAAAAGCCTCTGGGCATGTATGTCCTGGGCATTCCTGTGTTTGTAACAAGCCCCTCTAAGGGGTCAGTGTGCACCAGTTCTGTTACTTTATATCTTAATTCAGCTTTTTTCCCTTTCTTTACTCCTGAATGTGGAGACATTTAAATCTCACAGTAGGCTGTCTAATAGATATTTGCTTGGGTCTGACCTGCTGGGAGAATAGCTCAGGTTTTGTTGAGTTAGGTTTCATTTAACTTTCTGAAATTCACCATGGCTAATCGTTATTGCCACTATTACATCTAGTACTGGTTTGCTAGAGGCACATGCATAAAGCAGTTTGTTTTATTGGTTTTGTTGGGTTTTTTGTTTGTTTGTTTTTGTTTTGATTTGGTTTTGGTGTTTTTTAATGCCATCCTTCTTCTATTTCTTGAGAGGGATAAATGAAGGAGGCTGATCTCTGCACTTTTTAAGATACTGTTATTTCCACAATTCATCAGAAAGAAACATTAGTGCTTTGCATTGATATAGTTTAGACTCCATGAAGCACCTTTATCTGCAGATCATATTCCATGTAAAGCCAAATCCATTCTGACTTTGTAGTGGGAAAACTCATTCCCTAGATATGGAACAAGGTCCCAGCCTTTTACAAAGAGGCTATTTGCTGCACTCTCGATTTGAAGGCTGGAGAGCTGGGGTTTGGGATGCTCAGTGAAATAGGCTCAGTGGAATTTGAACAGTAGCTTCTGGCTGAACATTTTGGAAAAACAAACAAACCAACCAGCTCCACAATACCACTTGTTTCAAGCCTTTGTAAGTTCTCAAAGCTTCTCTTGCTTTCAGAATAGGTTACCTCACCACCATGAAGGTGGCTTGTTCCACCTATTCTGCAAAATAATCCATTCCCTGAGGAGCTGGCAATCTCCCAGCAAAAATCTCAAGCTGTGTGTTTCTTGGCACTGTGTGAAGATTGAAAGCGTTCCTCTATGACTGGTCCTATCACAGTAAGACAGAAACTATTAAGTGCTAGAAGGGATGAAATGCATATTTCATACCATGCTTTTGACATCTTTCATAACTTGCTCTTCCTATAGAAGAAAATTCTGCATTTTCATACCTACAAAAGCAGAAAAAACCAACCAAAACCAAAACTCCCAAACAAACAAACCCCCCCACAAACAAAGAAACAAAACGAAAGAAAAATAAAAAGGCAAAAATCTTCCAACAAAACAACAAAAAACACCCACAAAAACCCAAGAAACCAAGACCCTGAGAGAAAGAAGCAGTTTTCTCTCTTTTTAGGCCTACATTTGTTTTCTTTCACTTTAGAGGCAGACTTCAATGTGGGGTCAATCAACTATAAAAATTCCCTATTCTTAATGACAATGATCACTTATATTCCACATTCTAAAATCCACTCCTCTTGGATACAGACAATCTGGTTTGTTCCTTTTTTATTTTTTTTTTTAATTAAAAAACAAAAACAAAAACAAAAACCAAAAACAAAAAAAAAACCAAAAACAAAACAAAAAAAAAAAACCAAAAAAAACCAAAAAAAAAAAGGCTGTATCTTCCCTATAAACAGACAAAAATTAATGAGGGGAAAACTGGTAGATTTACCCATGATTGAGTTTTGCCTCTGTATTTAATGATTCATTAACCCTCCTGCTTCCTCGACTGCTTGTAACTCTTCACCCAGTGAAAGCAGCAGTTGACAAGAGGATAGCTGTTGTAATTTTCCAAGGAAATAATTTTTTTTTAAGATCAGAAATTATTTTAATACACAACCACTTTTTGATAACAAATATTTCCTATTTGATGATCTCCCTCTGAAAACAACCTTAAATCTTCATGCTTTCAGGCCTGGACCTCTAGGAAGCACGAAATTCTACCATCTTTTGGGACAGTAACATCAAGAGGGGACTGGATGATTTTCATCAGCTGCTTGAGCATGAGCTAGTTCAAAATAGGAGCCTTCCACCTGCAGACAGACAAGGAACATGCATCTTTCTGCATTTCAGTGTCTGACCAGGTGCTTTTTAGCCTTGTGATGCTCCGGCTCCTCCAACTCAGAAAAACAGTCTCAGAGTTTCAATAATTCCTTTCTCTTGTAGAAATTCACTCAGCTTTCTAGGACCTCCTGCTCTGGATTTCCAGAATTGTTACTTTATTTTGTTCTTCATTTTTTCTGGATATCCTGAAAGTATTCTGAAGGTTTGTGCACCCCAGGAGATTTGTGTAGCTCACTATAATGCAGCAGAAGATTTGAAGTGATACCAGAAAAATCAAACATGAGCAATACAGTTACTTTCCCCTACTACACTATATCAGCTATGTTTGTAAAATAGCTACCTATTGGTATTAGAGATGGTGAAGAGAAGAAATAGGAGAAAAATCCAAATAACTATATTCATCTATTCACACAATATGGATACCCAGTACTGAAAACTGATTGCAGTCTCTCAGTGCTCACACACAGATAAGTCCACACTCTCCTCACCATGTGAGGAAGGGAAAAAAAAATAAAAATCAGCATGACTTCTTCCAAGTTAACTCAAATGTTTATGCTGAGTTTTACTCTATTCCCGGACTGGTAATTTCAATCACCATGGATGAGTCACTCATTTGAGAGGAGGGTTGCAATCAAGGGATGAAGTGAACTGAAGAGCTAAAGGTAAATGTGTGCATCTAAACAACAGCTCTGCTGAATACAGTTGGAATGAGACATTGTGAAAAGAAATCAGAGTTAATGGATGACCTTCGAAAAGCACTGGAAATATGGGACCACACAATCTAGCAGTGGTTGTACAACACCTAAATAGGTTATGCTCATCCAAGTAATATTTTTAACTTGTTTTTCCTCTTATTCCAAATGTGCTTTTATGTATTTTTAGTCAAGCTTTCTGTCTCTTCATGCTGAAAAATTGCTGATGTTTTCACTCTGCCGAAATTGAGGACATTTCTGTTCTCTATGCCATATGAATCAGCAAATCTGCCTCTTAAGAGAAATGGAACATTTTCAGAACAAAGGAGGAATAAATAGTGATCTTTCAATTATTTTTTCTTCTGCTTTTGACTAAGCAGAGGAGAGGAGAAATTAGTCCAATAATTATATCCATAACTTCTTACCAGAAATTTCCAAAATTTTCCTTCTAAAGCTTATTCTCCCTTAATTGTTTGTACTTTTGGATTTTGTCCTATTACTGTTTTTGAGATGATTATTTATATAGGAGTTCAGTACAGAAAGCTAAATCCCAGCTTTTGGAGGCAAAAAGCATGCATTTCTGATCCAAAGTTTTTCTGTTAGAAAAGATTAGGGGTTTATTTTGAGCATACTTTTTCACATGCTTTCAGCACGATTTTTTTCAGCTCACTTTTCTTCACAGCACACACTTTGGTATTCTGCCTAGTTTGATTTAGTGTGTCATTTATTTAAAAGTTCTTTTCTTTTCTTGGTGTTACTTTTAACTATATAGAATGAAAGCAATTAATATTTTTCTGTTTTTAGTACAACTTTTTGCTAGTTTTAGTTTCTTTGTCAAGCCAATAACTACCAAAAATTGTGTTATTCATTTATTTACATATTTATATATATACACATATATGACATTATTTATTTTCCTCTAATTACATAAAGCACACCAATGTATAATCTGCAAGTTAACAAGGTACTAAGAAGAGCAGAGAACAACAACTTGAACAACAAAAAAACCTTATTTTTTTTGCTTGCCTTCATCAATATTTGGGAAAACATCTTACAGGGTTTTTTTCTGGAGAGTTGATGATCAGTATTTTTCTCAAATCATGTTCCTGTACTGTGTCTCTAACTGGTCATCGAAAACACAAGTCAATGAATGTCATTATTTCATTTGAAAGGAAGGAATTCTGAGATTTCAATAGCATTCAAACCAAATTAAATAAAAATCTTGGAAAAGACTAAATCCCAAATCTATAGAAAAGTGTTTTTCACTTGAGTGGAAAGTGACACTTTGACTTTAAAACTTCAGTGACTGACAGAAGGGAAGGTGGCAACTGGGGACTGCAGAAGGAGTAAGAATATACAAGAGCATTATTTCATACTGAAACTTACAAAGCTTTAACCCAAAATTCACATCACCACTGTGAGTTCTCTGTTCTTTTGCATGCACAAGCAGGAAGAAGTTAGGAAGTAGTATAGGTTTATATTTTCATATACATATTCTACTAATTGACGTTCAACATCATAACACATTCTGCAGAAGAGGGGGTTTTGTTCCTTTGTTTTTTTTAAGATGATATGGTGATACAGAGCCACTCTATGATGGCTTGTGAGAGAGGGCCAGTAATTTCTCAAGAAGCATCAAAGAATTTTCTATTGCCCTAGGTGAGAACATGTCTCAAGAACTGAGATTTCTGGGATTGATGGCCTAATTTAGGAAAGCCACACAGAAAAAGAGGAAGAATAGACCTAAAAAAATTATGTTTATATACTTCTGGGTACCACTTCTAGTTTTTGTCCACCTCTGCTTCCAATTCACAGAAAGAAATATTGTACAGGCCCTATAGTTACCACTGTTGCAAGGTCAAGCTCAGTAATTTGCTGAATACCCCTAGCACCTTCTAGAGTTTTAGGGTAGCTGTCCTGGGGTGGCATTTATATCAGAGCTACATCATTTTAAGGATCAGCAAAAGAACCAGAGCTTGTATTGTATCTGAACAGATGAATGAAAACTACATCTCCCTTGGAAAGCGAGATGCTAAATAGTCTGTGATCCTCCCTGTCAGTGGGTTGTGATTCCTTCTATGCTCCTTGTGCACAAGCCAGCACACAGCACTAATGATGCCTGAAGACAACTAAGAAGATAGCAGCCAGATAGGAGCCTCACCAACAGCTCATCAGTCTCCTAATTCTTGCAATTTCTCCCTCTTAGACTCTTCCTTCATCTATGCCATAAAACCTACAGTTCAATTGGCAGTGGAACCATTACACTGCTGCTCTATGTGGTAACTGAATGGAGAATAAAGCCTTTTGCAGCAACAAACTACAAAATGCGCCTCCAAGTCATTGACTAAAGTGTTGTCTCTTTTTTAGGTAACAGCAATGATACAAGCTGTGGCTAAGGAAGTACAAGTGCAAAGATAGTCTTATAAAATACTACAACAAAGAATAGACATTAAAAGATGGTAGCATTGGGAAAGTGAATATTTGAAATTTTTTTGTGCTTTTTTGACATACCTCTTTTTCTCTTCTGTCAAAACACCATGGGAGAGAAGATATTAGGACTATATTGCTGGAATTGAAGAAAAAAGGAATCTTTGAAAGAATTTCAATAACTATAGAAACTGCATTTGAGAAATCACTAAATACATTCCAGACAAAGGAGAATAAACAGTGAGGAGAGGGTGGGCAGAGGATAAGCAGAAGACAGCAGGCAGTATTCACAAGTGGTGTGATTAATGTGCATTCAATGTACTCTTATATTTACTATGTTAGTATAACTAATAAATGTTTTCAAGAATTTGTCTTAGGGACACAAACTCAAGGTGTTCACACCATTAGTCTCACTCAGAACCATTCACAGAATCACAGAATACTTGGAGTTGAAAGGAGTGCAGAGAATTGCCAAGGCCATATTTTGGCCCTGCACCAGATAACCCCAAGAGTCACCTCATGTACCTGAAAGTATTGTCCCAACACTTCTTGAACTGTGGCAGGTTTGGTGCTGGGATGACTTCCTGGGGAGCTTGTTCCAGTGAGCTAAGCTTTGTAGTTATGAGTATTTGGCATAATTGACTGGCACAAGCAGTCTCTGATTCAACTTAGCACTCAGCACTTAGTTTTACTAAATTTTTGCATTGGATTGCTAGCTTGTTTTCTTTTAGATTGTGCTATTTAACCTACTCTTCTCTCCTTTTCAGTTTAAGCATTTTAAAGATTTATGCCTCCCCCCAGCCCCAACCTTTCTACTGTAGAATGTTTCAGCTCCTAAGTTTGCTCTCATTTAACAGTCATCTTTGAGAAGCAAAGAATAAGTTCACACAAAACCTATTTCACTGGAAGTCACCCTGCACATAACACTATCTTGCTTCTGCAAAGGGTCACACATGGTGTTCTATTCCATTACCACAGGATATTCTGAGTTGAAAGAGACCCACAAGGATCATCGAGTAGAGCTCCTAAGTGAGTGCCCCATACAGGGATCAAACCCACAACCTGCTGTTATTAGCACCATTTTCTAACCAGCTGCATACTTTCTCTTTGGCCTTTTTTTTACTATTCATTAGAATTTAGTCTCTTTGTTTTTATAATTTGGTCATTACATAGCCAGGTAGTCTTCCTTCAAAAGTCATTTCAAAAAATATGCTAACCAGTGACAATCCCAAAGTCAATAAATTGCTACCTTCTTTTTTCATGTGCTTGCCAATTATTCAACAGATGTTTTTTGGTTTTGTTTTTGTTTTGGTTTTGTTTTTAATTTTTGAGACTATTAGAATGTGGTTACCTTGGTTTAGACTTTTGTGTTTAGATTTGTACCTTTCTAAAAAAACATATAAATGCACAAGATTGAATTATGATTCGTTGTCTATTATTACTATAGCTGGTTTTTCACAGCCCATATCTGAGACCTGTTCAGCAACTTAATTTTTTAATAATACTGATGCTGTCTGGTGTCTTTTTTTTTTTTTTTTTTGCTAGATAATCTAGTTCTTTTAAAATTTACATTTTCTCAGGTTTAATTCTTCATTATTATGTTTTTCTCAAAAAGGATGCATTATCAGATATGCCAACTTTAGCTGACATCCTCTACTTTCTAAAACAATAACAACATTTTAAAATGTTATTTTATTTAAGCACACAGTTTGGGTAATAAAATAAAAAGTTATTTGTCCAGTACATATTCAGTTCTCTTTGAATATGTTCTTTCTATTTTCTCCTCATTATTTTAACTCAAGTATTTATCATACTGACTCATGCCTCATATCCTGCTCATATGGCCTGTTCAGTGAGGTCTGATTCCACCCACAAACTGCCTCTTGAACAACTTCTAGTAGTTACACATTCCTGGAAATAATTATTCTTGCTCTTCCCTTGGGTACAATTCTGTTGGCTTTTTTTTTCATTCCTTTATATGTTTTTAAATGTTTTTCTTTCTAAGAAGCACACTGTGTTTGTACAATGGCAGGATATTATGGTTTAGGGCTTCATGAAGAGACAAAAATCTCGTTCCAACATCATCTATTGCTTCCCACACTTCTAGGAAGTTCAACCTGTATAACTGAGTACTCTTTTTCTTCTTGTGTCGAATTTCATAGGATTCTTTCACCCCATCTTGATATTTACTGTTTAAGTCCATCTCTACAAAACAGTTGTCCAGTCTCTTACTGGAGTCAAAGCCATCCTAATACAGTCACTGTATTCTACAAAACAATTCACCCAATCCTCAGGAAGACACTAAAAGTTGATGTGATTAACCTCCCTCCAAGCTATGTGACTGTTCTATTTTTCTCATCTTTTTAACTTTTCAAAATCACTAAGGGAATATCTTCATAAACAGGAACAATTATTAATTTGTTAAGTGAATACATTGTAATATTATTCAATTCTCCATCCAAAATGTTCCATTAGCTTGGAAAAATGTAATTGCTATTTTAAGTTCAAGACAGTAAATTCCATAAGTCCTTATGGTGGTTGCAGACTTTCAGTCATAATCTAGATTTAAATTAGGAATCCTCCAGATTAATGGTTTCTACAAGCCTTATTCCTCCTTATTACCTATATAAAGCTGATATCTTAAAAAGAAAAATCTTTCTGGCAGTGCAGTGTTTTCCAGAGTTCTGTATCATTTTGACAATTGGCTGGTTCTTTCTCCTTGGCAATTAAAAATACTAGTTTTCATCAAAGAAATATTAAAAAAAGCAGAATTATATAGTGCACTTTTTTTCTGAAGGTCACTTAATTTCATTAAGTGATACAATTTTTATTATTCTGTTAATATCTTTGCTTTTATTTACCAATCTAAACCTTATTAGAGACCAATACATTAAATTCAGGAAACTCTCCTGCTTTTGTGCATTTTTCCTACATAAAACCCTGTAGTCTTGGCTTCTTACTGAAACTGTTTTCCATATAGACAAAATGACATCAGGAAGAATGCACATAAGCCCAAATAAAAAGGTAGAACTGGATTTTTTAGGACCTACCAATGAAAACAGAAAATAAGAGACAGCTTGCTTACTTACTGTCAAGTTATATTGTAAGTTATATACAAACATCTTTTCAGACTGAAATTGTCTCAAGAGTCTTATTGACTGGGATCCATTCTTGCAAGCAAAGTTTACTGCCACAGCTGTGACAGCTTATTGCTAAAACATAGAACAGTAGATATATGTTTTCTTGCTTACCGAATTCCATCTTGCAGCACAGGCAAAAGCCAGATACATAAAATTGATATTGTTCTCTTCTCAAAAAATGGTAAGTGATGAGCTAGTTCAATTTGTTACTTCTGTGGAGATTTCTGTAAAAGCAACATAAACTGAATATTTTAAACATTTGAGAATATCCCAGGAAAACTAAGAAGGAGGACACCTAGCAATTTAGGCTACCTTTAGTTGGGTTTAAAAGAAATAAAATATATCTGTTGGAACTGCACAGCTATGGAATACAGAAGGTCTTTCTATAATTCTTTCTCTTTTTAAACTTTCAATGTTCAAAAGACTGCAGCCATTAAAGATTGCAATTTCTCTGCTTCCTTGCAAACAGAACTTGGGGGCAAGGTTTCCATTTCATCTGTAGACCATAAAATCTCCCAACCATTTCTTCCTTTCCTAGTATAAAACTACTTCCAGCGTAAAAGTGGAGTTATTTTAAACTTTAAACTATGACTTTAAAAAAGTCATAAAACCAAATCATACTTTCTAGCAAACTGCTATAAGAATTCCTTGGAAGCTGCAGTGGAAGAAAAGACAGAAACTGTTTTGATTTTAAGAGGTTTATTTTTAATCAAGCATTTTGCTGTTCATCACTAGTCTGACATTCTCTTGAATCTAGAGCACTGGAAATTTAAAACATTGAACACTGAGAATCTTTAAATGCTCATAAACACAGTAACTGCAATGCTTTATAAGAAAACTACACTCTCAAAAGTATAGATCTCCTTTCTATATACCAATAACCAGATGCTGGGATATCTCTCCTGCAGCAATAATAACTTTGCATGGTATTGAATTATTTGCATGTTCATCAAATGAAGAAGAAAAAAAAAAAAAAAAAAAAAAAAAAAAAAAGAGAGACTTTGGCTGATGATTGTTTCCACCTTTCAATCTCTGTGCAGCAGATTTTTGAGTGTTGCATTGCTGGTGCCAGTTTTGCAGACTTAAAATATGGCAGGGTGCGAGTTCATTATGAAATGGAATGTATTCAGAAGATGGGAAATCAAAGGTGTTTCTAATGTTGTATAGGTATGATGGGCACAGATTAGCCCTGCCAGGATTCTGATGTTGCTAGGATAGCCCAGAGAAGCCCACACATCCCAGGTATAGATCCACAGAATATTCTGAGTTGGAAGGGACTCAGGAGGATCAGCGAGTCCAGTTCTTATGTAAATGGTCTGCATGGGGATCAAAGCCATGACATTGATGTCATTAGGACAATGACCAACTAATTGCAAGGTAGAGTTAGATCTTCTGTGCAAAATCTGAAATTGCAGAACCATATCTTAACTACTGCTTGAAACCTTTACAATAACATAAAAAAGTAAATTAGCCAGAATTTACAAAAGAATTGCACTCTGATCATATTTCATAAATTAAGTTACACTAGGTCAGCACTTAGAAAGAATAAACGTGCTTGAGGAAAAAAACACCGAAAGAATTCAGTTCTCAGCACAACACAGATATTTTTTTTTTCTTTGTCCTTAGGCAAGACATAAAGAATTTTGAAAGGTAAAGGTAGATCCTGGAAGCTTTTTGAGAACTTCTCACTCCCTCCCACATTATTCTCCAGTTTCTCTGAAGTGGAGCACAGAAAGCTATGTTAGGAATGTACTTCTCCCTGCATTATGCAAGACCTCTCAAAACAAAATCAAAAGGCAATTGGATACTGAAGAGAGATGCATTTAGAACTAGCTGAGTAAAAACTGAGCAATGGCCACTTTGGAAAACAAAACTCACCTGACATTCCTCCCCAGACAATTGCCCTCTAACTAAAATCTTTCAAAGAGCTATGAAAACAATTCTCGATATTTTAAGCATACAACATAGACTGAGAGAAAAACAGAGAGAAAAAAAAATCAAGTCCTGATTTCTAGTCCTCATTTCTAGACTTGATTCTGCATTTCACATCCAAGTAATTTTTTTTTTTATGAAAAACTTTGCTGAGTAGTTATTAAGCCAAAATCTTCCCCATGTCTAGATAAATTTGTCAACCACAGGAGTACAAGAACTTTGTGTTGTGTATTGTTTGCCCAATGTTGACACCTCTTCAGTGAGAGAGGAGACATTTGCATGCTTTTAATAACAGCCTGCCATTGCTGAGCAGTAATTGATCAAATGTTACTTTGGTTTGATTAGCACAACCCAGAGTCTAGAGTGGCAAACTTCCACAAAGGAAGAATAGCAGCAGGTTAACACTGACTAACTTAGGAAAGATTAAGAGAAATGACAGCAAGGCAAGTCCTATTAATATGCCTCCTGTCATATTTGACTATAATATTCAGAAACCAAACCAAAAAAATCCAACAAAGAGAGCACAGACTACTTATTACAAAAGTAGTAGTAGTTCCTTTGGCTCATCATTGTAATTGGCCTCACACAGGGTTATCAGTTGAATAAAGTTTTAACATTGCTGTAGCCAAGAAAGAATTATTTAAAGTCTATTCATTTAATTGTTGAGAAAAATCAACTAAATGCTGAAGATAATTTCTAAATGAGAAAGGAATGAGAAATGCCAGTGCTAAGCATATTGTCTTCATGACAGCATCTAATTGCTGACCCTATAAACCTATTGTGCCAAATGACAGCGGATCTTACTGATGAACTTCCTGACTCTGGAGAGCAGAAATGAAATTAAAATCTTGGATCAGACTACACTCAGATCAGTGTGCTTACTGATCATGATGGGCTTCATCCTGGAAGATACTGATTGCTGCTATGAACCATGAATTTTGTGCATCTTCCAGCAGACACCTGAGCATCTTTCCATAGGACCCAGGACCCTACTGAATGGAGCTTCCTATCCAGGTCTTAGAAAATAGCTTCAGGACTAATTATTATGTATTGTTTCCTTCCTCAGTATTTGCCACTAATGTCATCTGTCTATAAACAGATCAGATTCAAACCAAGACCCTGACAAAAACAAGCTCTAAGTGATTTCTTTTGCCTGAAATGTTTCACTTATATGAGACCTGCATGCCATTTTTGTTATATGCACTGTGATGCCAATGCACATAGGGGTTAAATCAGCCTTTGTTCACTTGCTCATATCTCCTGCTTCTCAAACAGTAGAAGAGAACACTCTAAAACAGCACTTAACTGTGTTAATACATATGAATTTGTTAAAAACGCAAAAATAATATCCACAGGGCAAGTAAGTCAAGTAATTTCTGTTAAATGTACCTGAACCTTAAATTTGCCAATGAAAATTAGGGATTCTTACATTCTTAGCTTAAAAATCATTAAAGGCATTAATTAGTGTGAGAAAATGTCAGCTGTAGTTAAAACAGCAAGAAGAAAACAATAAAGTGAATTCTGCTGTTGGGATTGGCTGCTTTTGCTCACTGCAGAATGAGTTTTTGTGAATAGTCAAAAAAAACAATGATATCTAAAAGTGACCTGAGATTTTGCTAATTATATATTAGGCATACATTAGATTACACAAATTAATTTTTCTCTTGGCATTTTTTTCAGGACAAAATTTGGTACCTAATGCACCACAGTTCAGTTATTTATTCACGCATTTAAATTCCCTTTTGCATTTCTTTCCTTGATCTCAAATAAGACACTGAAGTGAAATTTTGCAAATATTTCAAAACTAGACATTTGATCAATTCACACCTTATTAATCTAATTTTTTTATGCTTTTAAAATGCTTCATTTGGCTCCACATTTTTTCAATTATTAATTATCTTTCAAATTAAAAGCTATTTCCAAGATATGCAAAATTCTTGTTGAAATATGCAAGATTTGCCTGCTTTAGAACTCTGTCAGAATGTTTTTTAAACTGAAAATTTATCAAAACACATTCTTAGTTTTGATGAATATGTGTGTTCCATGAAAAAGGTGATCAAAATATTGAGCAGCTCCACTGTGAAGCTTTATTAATGTTTGATCAGCACTTTGAGAGCTTAGCTATAGAAGTGCAAATTGCTCTGAATATGATAACTACAATCTTGTAGAAAAACAAGGAGACAGGAAAAGTTGAAAAAAGCAGGAAGGTGACAGTAAAGATGAGGAACTTAGAATAACTTCAGGACTCTTGAAGGAGGTTTGTTCACAAGGTAGAATTTTGGACTATCAGGCTCAGCAGGAGAGAAAGAAGACATGGTCAGAATTACTACAGATATAAAAATTACGTTTTAATTGTACTTCTATAAATAACAGGTGAACACCTTCAATACAATTTAAAAAGATCAACCAGGTGCTATTAAATATTGTTCCCAATATCAAATAAACAGATATCTTAAAGAACTATTAATGGTATATGTGGATTTCACATTTTTGAAATATTAGGTGTCACTTAACAAGAATATGTCTAGAAATTTCATACAGACCAGTCATTTCTTACTCCACAGAAATTCATTGTGCAAGGTACTTGAGCTGAAAAAAGGTTTCCTCGTATCACAGGCATCAACTAAGGCAGCAGAGGCAGAAAGCAGGATACCAAAACTATGAAGTGCTCCCTCACACAATTAGGTCACAGAGATGTTGCACTTAAAAATATAGAGGTTGGGCTGAGCCTGCTGCTTTGCAGGAGTGCAAAACACTGTCAGCATGAGAAATCAGGCACAGGTCCCTTTTGCTCATGAGTGTGAACTGGTGGTAAGAGCCACCAGCATTTCCAGAGCAGCAGCCCAGCCCTCCAAGTACCAAAGGCAATTGATCTTTTGTATTTCACACCAGTGAGAAAAGGCTCAAGTTTGGGTCCTACCTACAAGTATTTGCCACCTCCATGCCAACTTTAATCCACAGCAGAGAGACACTGCCTTCAAACAAGCCCAGCTCCTCAAAGGTTTAAAGTGTGCAAGTACCTAAAGGAGGAGCAGGCAATAATCTCAGCAATATCAGGCATGCAATTTCCAAAAGGAGCACAGTGTCATGGAGCAGTCTGTGGCTGCTGTAGCAGTAGTCATGCAGTGTTTTGCAGAATAGCCCATTAGAGAAAACTGGCTAGGTGTGTATGGGTTGTCAGGGAGATACTGCAGACTGATTTACCTTTCTGCTTGTCCAAATATTTGGAAGCTTTGTAATGACCAGAGCAGTTTTTTTGTTTGTTTGTTTTTTATCTACTGTCTGTGTTTCTATCCAGCACTTTTTTATACATACAGCAAACCTCTTCTCCCTGAGCTCTGGTGTTCCACTAAATAACAAGACATTTAACCTTAAATTGGAAACTCATCTCCCGAAAATAACTAGATTAAAGAATTCCCAGTTCAGTTCATTTTTTTCTTCATTTTCTAGTTTGCCAAAAAAGAACGACAGCAGACAAAATGCTGGAGCATTTACTAGCTGACTTTCCAGTAAGAATGACACATTTTGTCCAGAAATGGCAAGTGCCCCAGTTTATACTGTAGCTGCCAACCCTCTTTAATATTCAGAGTCTAATGTCTGCACAGTTATCAAAAGCAGACACTTGTTTCTGCTCAGTCAGGCAAAGAAATATTCCAGCTAAAAGTACAGCCTCCTTCCCCTGAGTTTTTAAAAATTCTTCCAAATAAATACATGTTATTTAATAAATAAATAAATAAATTCTTAAAAGCTTTTTTCTCTTCTATCAGACAATGCTAGATTAACAGGCTGCTTTATCTTTTTGACATGACTGAAACAATATAAAACCACCTCCTAACATTCATTTCTTTTTTGTGAAAAATAGAAATCTCCTCCTGATCAAACACCTGACACTTTGACTAGTGAAGGAAGAAAAAAGTGAATATATATGTCCACAGGAATGAACAAAATAAATTTGTTGTTATGCCCATGCACCAATATGATTAAAATTATCTTATTTTATTCAAACAATATGAAGGCAAATTTGCAAAAAGGTCATTTTCTGATCAAAAAGAAAAAAAAATCTAAAAATCCATATATTTGACCTCTGCTGAGCACCTTAAGTGATTCCTTAACTTCAGTTCCTACAGTGTAAGAGGCAATGATTGTTGTTGACCTCATTGTTTCAGCAAATATTTATCCAGAGAATTATGCATTAGCTCTCTGGACAAGGTCCCCATGCAATAGGAATTTCTCAGTTGGTTCCCATTGCCTTTACTTTTATGCAAGCAATGCACCATCAATTTTGATTGGACAGAAAAGTGAATTTGAAAAATGCAGGTATTGCAGCACAAACTTTCTATATCTATTTAAAAAAATGGGTAAAATTAAATTATTTAAAATCTGAATATAAAACATTACTTTTGTTTCAGAGACAGCTGAGGTAAAATAATGCATTTTTGTTAATTCATGAGGTATTTGGTAAGAAGGAATAACAAAAAAGTCTTTTGAGATTCCACTAAGACAGTCAATTAGATAGATGCTAAATTCTATCCTGAAAACATTCTAAAATGTTCAGCTCTAATGTTTTTACTGAATTAGAGTACAGTGCCTTACTAAATCAAAACCACCTGAGTTCTCTGGAACTCAAGGGGCTTCAGGGCTCCAAGTATCCTTAAGGTCCAGTATGTTAATTAAAAATTCTGGAGCATAAATAAAGTCCATTCATATTTGAAGAAAATAAGAAAATGTGTGATAGCCTTATGTGGTCTTGTACATTTTGTCTAAGCACTTCCATGGTACATTATGCTCCTTTCTGGAGCTGAATATATCCATATCTTGATTTTGTTGTTCTTTTAGTACTTGAAATTTGAAGAAAAACTAAGTCTTAAGAATGATCAGGTTACAATATCTACAGTTAATCCCTTTTTCCTCTACTTACATTTTCCTGTGGGTTAATGGCTAGGATTGAACCAGGCCTTATGCATAGAAAAATGCTATTCCTTTTCAAGACACTAGATTCTAACCTCAATAAAAAGAGAATAATTGAAGATTTAGCTTATAAATATGGTGCTTGTAATCTCTCTTTTTGAGGAGTAGATTTATTTTTTCATTTATTTAAAAAAAGAAAACCAAGTAGTCAAGAAGAGAGCCCCAAGGACTTTTAAACAGACTTCATACTTCAATTCAAGCTGGAAGTTCCCATATTTAAGAGAAACAAGTTTCTTGGGAAGTTTCTTCTAATTAAGAGATGAATTACAGAATCCCTTGGGTGTTTTTCAGAGGTATTCATGTAAAAAGTTGGGGTTTTTTTCAAAACTGCAGAAAACTAGGGACTGATTGATTGGACCTATTTCAATCCAAGCTACAAGTACCTGTAGCTGCCAGGAGGCATCTTCCCTGCCCTTTCATATTTGGAAATTACAAAATCAACAGCTTGTGGGGATTCATTTATGCTTAGAAAGCACACAATAATCATATTTCTCTCCCTTTTGTACTCAAACCACAGGAATACATTCTGTCAGACAAATCCAATCCAAGCAGAGGAATGTAAAGCTGAGCAGCAAAGTGCCCCACAGCCATCACAAAGCCATCAGACTTTCCTGTGTGGCACATGAGCTGCTTTACCAAATGCTAATAACTATTTTTTATTGTTTGATTTGAAAGATGGCTTTTGCTTTCCAAGAAATTAATAGTCTTCATGTTCATTATATTCAGCAAGAAAAAAATGGGTCCAACTGGGACATCAGCTACATGCAAATAAGGTAAGAAAGTAAGTTAAGCTATGTAAGCATGAAAGTTATGCAATTTTCTTCAGGTTTGCACAGTTTTAATAGTGGAAGTCCTTGCAAGTTAAGTTTGATCTCCTGTGTCTACAAAGATACTTTGCACAAGTGAGTTTTCTGGCTGCAAATACTTGAAATGTTCTTGTTAAAAATTGTGTGAATGAGAGTTTGTATAAGGAAATCATTAAACTATTCACAACTCAACTAAGGACTAGACCTTTTTAAAGAAGATATTTTTAAGGGTTGGTGTGCATTTTGTTTTGACTAATATCATGGCTCTAGCTTTGTATTATCTGGAAAAAACAACCTCTGAGCCTGCAACATAAACCACAGAATCCACCTCTTTTTCCACAACATTGAAACACTTCAGTAATACTCATTTCAGCTCCTCTCCTGATAGTTTTAAAAAAAAAAAAAAAAAAAAAAAAGCGCAAAATTATATATTATTAAAAATAAAGGAAAAAGTTAAAAAAAAAAAAAAAAAAAAACTAAGAGTGAATTTACCGTTATCTTGATGCATCAATAATGCATTCATTGTTCAACTGAATTTCAATTAACTGTATGAGATACCTACACTAAACTGGTAACCTTTGAGAACAGAGGGAAAGTAAGTACTAATACTGAACCTGATTTTAAGGACTGTTCTTGTTTTCATGTCATGAATCTCTATTGTTCATCAAAAGTTCCAAAGACTTCTGTTGCTATTAAATTTATAAATCATTGGGTTGAGCCTTATGGGCAGTTTTAGAGTCTTATTCTATTATACATTGGTACCTGCCATCGTGAAGAATTCTTAAGCATTCAAGTTTAAATTTTCCCTCAAGTGAAATAAAGTGGTTTAAGGTGATAAACAGTAATTCCTTTAATTGGGTTAAAGCATATTTTAGGGAAAAAAAAACAAACAAACAAAAACCATCACACACCTCCTCTCCAACCCAAACAAACAAGGAGAAACTCATGATAAACAACCAAAGCTATAAAGATTATCCATGTATAACTTGGGGCTAAATCTGTTACCTTTTGTAAAGAGACAAATCACTTTGAGGGACAATTTGGATGCTTGCACCACAAAAATTCTTCCACTAATAAAAATCCTCCATAAAAATTACCAAGTCTTTAAAAAGCTTCCTTTGCTTTCAGACTTTCATTTTACTACGAGGTTGAAATGCAAAGAAAAATAAAAAGAATAAATACAACAGTCAAGGTAAAAAACGGCCAAGATTGCTACTCCTGCTTCCAAAACATACTTAAATGATCTTTTTCCTCTGCTTCTCAAATCCCTTGACACAAAGATTGTAAGCTTTTATTCTATTTTCCTCTGCTGGTTGTTTTTTAAATCCTTAACATTAAGAGGAGATGCTTGATGTAGGGGTTGTGCTTTGTTCCTACAGCACAATAAACAACAACACAAGTGGTTCAACCCCTGTTTTCTTTTTTTGAAGGACCCAGTTGATAGCATTTAGAGTAGAACATAAAGTCTGAAGGCTTTTTTGCTTTATCTCAGGCTATTAATTCAACAAACCCAAAGACTAAATCATTGGCATTGCTTCCTGCATTTCCTTGATTTTTCTTGTGGGTGTTGCAGTCAGACACCAACAAAGTCAAGACTTAAAGATTCTGACTGAATAGCCTTATGTAAATTGACTGATTATTCCACCAGAAGAGTTCTGCTTTCTACAGCTGAAATTTTCAAATTTTTCCTAAGGGTGACAATTGCAGAACTTTATTAGTTCTTTCTGTGATCCTTGTTAAAGAAGAAAAATTTAAGACTTCAAGAATTCTTTCTGCTTTTTCTGAGAGTTTTGTTACTTTCTTCAGCCTTAGATCATGACAAACATCTGTTTGCTTTGGTACACTGCAGTAGTTTTCACCCTGAAAACGCTGAACTCCTTTTGCAAATTTATGATTGAGCTTTTGTCATTTCACTGGTGGCTCAGATATAATATTGAGCTGACTGGAATAAAAAGTTATAAAAAATTATTTACTACAAAATACTTCTGTCGCAGGCAATGTCATCACTTTTCCTTTCTTTTCACCTACATTTACTAGGCTAATTCAAAGCTTGCTTCAGTTTTAAGTCTTCTGAGATAGTGATAAAACAATATGTGAATCTGTAAATACTAACAAGATAAAATTAAAAAGCTAACAGTGAAAAAGAAAACTTTTTTTTCCCAATGAGGGAATAACAAATTAAAAAAAAAAAAAAGGTAAGTAAAATATCCTATTTTCAAAAACAGAATCCAGTTTTAAGTAACACATAGTTGATATGACACTAAAAAGTAACCTATGCCAATCAGCAAAGCCAAATTATTTCATAAAACTTCACAGCTGTTCGCACTGCAGACAAAACCCCACAGACATTTACAGTAGTTACAAACACCTACACTTCCTCAATATTCAACCACCTCTGTGAGGAGAGGATATGAATAATAATGAGGAGGATGACTTTACATTTTCCTGATATCTTGGTTATTTCCATTTGATAATTTAATCTAGATCTTGGTGACTAAACTGTATGGCATTTATGTTTAGTGAAGAGTAGAAGTAGTTGAATCTTAGCCTCTAGTATTAAAATATCCACCTTAGAAAAACCCCACTTTGCCTTACTACTATTACTAAAGCCTCTGCCACTGGGTGAAGGAATGACATTTGGCAAGGAATTGTACTTTGCTGTGTCATTTCTCCCTTTAGAATAAATAGGAATTATTCTCTGAAGAGAACAGCCTTGAAATGCCCAAATAGTTCTGTAAAGGAAATAATATTTTATTTTTTCCAACTCCACGGAAGAAATCCTGCTTTACTGTCTAGGTGATATTAATATCTTACTTTTCACAGTACAGCCATTCATTCATTCTCAGAATTAAATTTCCTTAATTGACATTCTAGCTTGATGCAGAATAATTCTGGACCTGTTTTCACATCACCTTTTCCTGTGGTAGCTCTTACAGGCCTTTCCAAAGGCTTTGCTACTCTCTCTGTCAGAAGTATTTACCTGTACACCATAGATCTGCATTCAGTTGTGAAAGCAAGTTGTATCTAAGGTACTTTGGGTTTGAATTAAATTTAGAGTTAAATACCTATTCTACATGTAATGGTAAACTACCCATGTAAAAAGGGTGCAAAGAGCAGACTTGCAGCCCTGCCTAGGGTGGGACTGAGCTTGACAGTACCTGTTTATTTGTTTAAGTTTTAGGGTCCTCCAGCCAGCAAGATAATGAAATAAATTTACTCCACTATTTCAGTGAGATTTTCTGGTCACCTTTGGTCACCTGTGTGTGTTGATTCACTCAGTACAATTCTATATTTTACAAGGTTCTTGAGCCCTCGAAAAGAGAAGTCCAAGTTTCAATGCAATTGCTTGCTCTTTTGTACCAATTGTTTGAGAATTTATACCACTTATCCAATTCTACTTATTATAATAATACATAAACAATACATGCTGAGTGTACCACCTTGAATATCATTTATTTCCTTAAAACTTATAGCAACTGATGACTCTTGAAGTCCAAATTCTTTCAGAGAAAGAGCAGAATATGGGTTTCTTGGCCTCTGCATAAGTATTCCACCCATGCATCTTCTGCTTTCTTCCACAAAAGAAAGAAAGCAATCTCAATATAAAAGTTCATTAGTGGAATTAGTAATTGACTTGCAAAACTAAATTAAATGCTGTACTCCAGAGAAGGACAATTTTTTAGAAAACAAGGCTCTTTTTGGTATTTCCTTATTTTAGTGACTACTATTTTTGTGATTCTTATGCTTAAATATGTAGCACACGTAACTTCAATATTAGACTGTGTACTGAAAAGTGATACAGTATTCAATGTTTTGAAACATAGACCACAGACCTAATTTTTGAGGTATCATTTCTGATTATTGTCTTTAGAAAGATCAGATATTTCTTGTTATTACCACTTTTTGAACATCAAAATGTACTCATTAAAAAGTGAACATTTATGGACTGACTATACGTGGTTTAGATCAGACTCCAGCAAAACATTAATAATGAATTGCAGTTGCTACCAAAGATATCATGAAAGTGTTCTCATTTTCAATAATATAAATCAAGCATATTATGCAACACACAATGCCCCTTTACAATGGTTTTAATGCAGTCCCAGCACATAGCCATTTATTTTCCAGAGAATTATCTATCTCAAAGTGAAATTCATGTTTGTGTAGACAGGCATCATAAGGCCTGTGAACTACTTATTTTAATTCCATTACAAACCTAAAATAAAATATAATTGGAATGTAAACATTCTATTGGTCTTGTGCTGTTTCAAAGAACAATAGTAAGTCTCACACTTTTAACTCTTAATAAAAAGCACAGAAAGATTCTTAAGATAATTTGACTTACACTTGTCCCCAATTTCTGTCTTATTATCTGCTACATTTAAGGATCAACTGAAGAAGAAATCATGAGCTGTTGAAGACAGCAATTCAGAAGACAGAAATAAGTTTTTGTTTAATACCCTGCCAATGCTGCCATTGTGAGCACTAGCAATCAGGAATCATCAGTGCCAGAGTCTGCAATGGATTCAGTCCAGGGCTCCAGATCCAAAATCAGTCTGTCATTGACTCTTTGTTAATATATAAATCATTTACTGAAGCATAGCCAGTCAAAACAGAATACCATTTGTGTGCACGTGAAGGTCTGGCTGTTCCTGCCAAGAGTGACTCATGTTTAGGGGGCACAAAGAAAGCGAAGGCTCCAAATGCATATTTAAGGACTGATTTTTTTGTTGCTCAGAACTTGTAGCTGCATTTTTACCTGTACAAAATACTGTGTGGTTGTTCAGAAGGTAAAACACTTACTCACATTGAGGTAGAAATAGCAATACCTATTAAGGAATCCTCAAGGTCACAAATTATACCCTGCATGTATAAAAAACCCAAAAACAATAGCTTAATAAAATTATTAGCATATGTGGGTGAGGTAAAAAATGAATGATTTTTCATTATATTTTCTGCATATCATTGCAGAAAATATAGGTTTTATAAATTGAACTAGTATACTTATTGTTTTTCCTAGATGCTGTACTAATAGACATAGAAGAGAGCAGATCTGTGATCATCACTTACACACTGGCAAATGTAACCCTTAGCTGTTTATTACATATAGTACTGTAATGGGCAAAAAGATCTCTCAGGATCAGAGATGTATTTGTTACAGCAGCTGAATGTGCATAACAAAGACAGGCTCTCTCTGTCTGAAGGCTTACTGGCACCTTAGGTGCAGATAGTCACAAACAATCTTCATGTGTGTTTGTAAATCATGGCTGCAGCACCAAGAATATTCTGGGTGCCAAAATGATTGCAAGGTTTCTTAAACAACAAAAAGTCACAAAGTAAAAGTGCACACTTTTCAACTATGACCCTGCATGCTAAAAAAACCAAAATCAACAGTTCTGATGCTCTGACAGCAAAGGGGTGGATGTGCTGCACTGCAGCCTCAGTGGCATTTCATTAGGGCATAGCAGCACAGATGACAGACCAGAGATGCAGCAGAGAGCAGTCAATAAAACCACGACTGTATTTCAAGATGCCATCAGTAAAGGCCCAAAGGATGATTCTGTCTGGACCAGGCTTTAGGTTAATCCGACTAGAACTAAGCCAAGTAGAGAAAATCTAGCTTGGAGCTGTAAGGAGCGAAATCAAATAACACCTTACATGCCTCCCTACATTACAGTGACATTAATTCTTCCCCATCCCATCAAGTAGCAATACTGTGTGGCTGTTCAGGAAACCTGAAGTATGAATAGGACCTGCTGGCCTTGTCAACAACTCTATTGACTCATGCTGGAGTTGATTCTTAGTCTGTTCCAAAAACTGAAGAGGCAGAGCAGTTTTGCAGTTAGGTGCCTGCAAAATTTACAGTATACACATTTTATTTATCTCAAATTGAAACCTCTTTAAAGTCAAAATTGGGAAGTTCTCCATAAATATTACCCTTCTTTTTGGGAAAAAAATTAATAAGATCAATATTTTTAATCCACCTAAACTTGAGCAAATATTTTATCACACTTCAATAAAGTTCTTGACATGAACATGGAAATACAAACACTGAACTACAGGAATCTAAGAAAATTAATACAGAATTAGCCAAAACTTAGAGTTTTTTACTTCAGTTTGGGCAGTGCAAGAAGGATAATCAGTGGGGAAAAAGTAGAAATCAGGAGGAAATTGTAAAAGAATTGAAAGAAAATGGCTTTGAAATTTTGTAAAGTCAAATCAAAGAATACAATCTACTAATTCACAGTCTTAATTTTGAGAATAAAAAGATTAACAAACACAAAGGAGAAGAAAATAATTTGCAAAGATGCCCCAAGAAAGGCAGACAACTGCTAATTTACTCTAAATTCAGTTCTGGTTCTGTGCTCTGTCATTAGAATTAAGACTCCCTCACTTTGATGCAGGGAGAGAATGATCTAATGAAAAACAACATATGGTTTACTTTAAAATTTGTTGTAGAGAAACACCTCTTGAAATCATACAATGATTTTTCTGGCAAGTATCCTCAAACATCCAAACAGAATTCAATTTAGTTTTTCATGACTGATTATATCAACTCAATCATTTTATTGAAAATATTTTTTAATGTTTATAACTTTAATAAACTTATTATGAAATTCAGGTAAGTGAAGAACTAAATGTGCTAATTTTTCATAATTTGTCCATATCTGATTACATACAAATAAAATACATATTTGTAGTATTTCCATGGTTTTAAGATAGAAAGTATTGCAATATATTTCATGAACTATGAAAAGCTGAGACAACCTGCATTGGATCATAAAACATTGGACCCTAACACATCACAGATCTTCCAAAGAATTACAGAATTGTAGAATAGTTTAAGTTTGAAGGGATTTTAAGAGTCGTTCAGTTACAACCCTCTTGCCATGGGCAGGGACATCTTTCACTAGACCAGGTTGCTCAGAGCTCCATCCAATCTGGCTGTGAACACTTCCAAGGATTTACATATTACATTAAACAGTTCTTTATGCAAATAACTCACATTATCCAATCTTCATCAAAATTTAATCTCTGAATAAAACAAAATGTTCTTTAAAAAATCCTATTTCTTTTTTTCCTTATTCCCTAAAAAGAAGTCCATTATTCAATTCATGCATTTAACACTGAACAGGACTGGTTTACTTTGTTTAGTATTACTATCTTAAACATTAATTTAATAAGAAAGAATTTGCCATATCCTGGTTTTGGGTTGGGTTTTTTTTGTTTGTTTGGTTTTTTTTTTTGTTTGTTTGGTTTTTTTGTTTGTTTTTTGGTTTTGTTTGTTTGTTTGTTTTTTTAAAAAGTAGCCTTTTATTAATGCATTTTATGCTCAAGCATATCATTAAGTGTAACTCATGTACAGCCAGGCTGGTTTAGTAATATTATATGGTTTAGTTACATATATAAAGCTATATTAAAAGATATTTTTTGGATATCATGAAATAACTTGTAGACAGATGAAAAGTGTTTGAGAATGTGAGCTAAGCAGCCATGACAGTCAAGTCATAATTATATGTCCTATATACAAGTACTATATGTACTTGTTCTGTTGCAGTACATGTAAACTGAACATTTTGCTGGGTAAAAACACTCTTTTTCCTTGAAATACAAAGGGTGTCATTGCAAAAGCCAGAAAAAATCATTAATAGCTTCATACGGTGATTCACTGTCAATTTTCAAACATTTGACAACAATGAAGTTTCATTTCTGACTTGAAACTACCTGAACAGACAACATTTCTTTTCCATAACTGGTAACAAGCAGCTATTGAAAACATTTTGTTATTTCCCTGACTTGAAGGAGGAGTGCTTGCAGACAAAATACATTTCTTTTTAAAATAAGAAACAATTTTAAAAACAAAACCAACCCAAAAGAGCACAACCCCTCCACCAAGCAAGCCATTAATAGTTTTCTTCACTAAAGGATAACTTTATGTTATATTGAAAATTCACAGAATTAATGGATTACCAACTAGTACCAAGATGCTAGAAAACTGGAAATCAAGAGATCTAAATGGATGATTTCTGATGATATTGGAATAATTTCTTGTTGCTTTGTATTGGCCATCACATCTTTTACATTCCTAAATTATCTCATTTTTAATAGTTAATATTTTTGAAGAATCCTATTCCTACAATCTACACCAGAATATTTTTAAAATAATTGCGTTTTTCAGCCTTTAGGCAAATGACAACTTATAAAACTTCTTTAACCTCTTCCAAGTTTTTTTGACTAATTGTGGTTCTCCTGGACTGTGTCAGTGTCAACATCTCATTGCAATAAAATTCAGATTTTATAAGAATACTTTTAAAGATTGTTTCTTTCCCCAAACTCCTCACTGGGCAATGAGAAACTCAGCTTTTTCCAACCCCACCAGAAGTTCCAAGGCTGCACTCTGAAATCTCACTGACAGATGAGAACAGATCAGCACTGCAATACAGCCAAGTCCCCACCAGAAACTCCTGACCATCAATAAAGATTTCCAGATGCTTCTGGTAAGCCACTGAGGTTATATCAGAATAAACTGATTTACATTGCTGTTTGTAAAGTACTCCCTGGTTTACTTTTTTTTGTTTTATTTTGTTTTGTTTTTTGTTTTGTTTTTTAACCAAACCCATCATTATCTCCATATTGAAAGAGTAACAATTACTTTGTTTTTAATGAACATCATTATAAACTTTCTTTCACAGTTTTGCTCCTTTATATACTCATAATTCTAAATTTTATTATAATTTTTTTAACAACTGAGTGCAGATTTAACTCTTTCAAAGACCTGAGATTAACATTGTTTAAGTACCGTGTTTCTTTAAGTTTAACTTGACAGTAAAGCAAAATACTCACAGTTATTCCATATTCTTGGCAGTTGTGCTATTGCTCTGCAAAGATGTGCTCAGGGGATTCAGTCTTCCCTTTATTCACACAGTAAATGAATTAAATGAGCACTGCATCTTAAATAAAGGGGAGGTTATCAGCCTGTTTGCACCAGAGAGAGGGTAGCTGGTGTTCAATCATGACCTCTGATGAATGCAATTTGACACACATGGGATAGTCCTCTTCTTGTCCTTTCCACTCTGCCTCGTGGTCTGTTTCCTTTTCTCTGTGAGTTCATTCCTTTCCTGAGGGGAGAATAACCAAAGAATAAAAAGGACCTTAACAGACCATGCAGCAGTCTAGAAAAAAAAAAAAGCAGTGAGCTTAAATTTAGTCTGTTTTGCAGTTCAGAGCTTCTATCTAGGGTTTATTAGCATACCATAAGATAAAGAATTCTGTTTTCCTCCTTGTTTTGCTTGACCCTTGACCTCATTTTCTGCATTGAACCAGTAACAGGATTGCATAAACATCTATGACCCTTTGGTTCAATTCCGTCCAATTAAATTTACATAGTGCTAAAACATTCTTGTTTAGATTTCAGTGGTCTATCTAAATTTAAAAACACACTTTCCCATCTTTTATGATATAAACATATGTCTACTGCCTGCATGTTGGTAATATTAAGATAGCAAATTCCACAATTATGTGATGCACCACCTTTTTCACATATACAGCCTTTGGTGCATATTCCATATGACTTTAAATATGCCAGACATTTTTAAAAAGCATTTTAAAAACTCTTATCTCTGATGCCATGTATAAGGTTCCAAATGATTGTAGCTCCTCATGAATATTAAATACATTGCCAGTATACTGGTAATGTATTTATTTATACATATACATATACATATACATATACATATACATATACATATACATATACATATACATATACATATACATTTATTTACACACACATTTTTTTATATATATATATTAGTTACACACTGTCTAAAGCATGAAAATTCAGTAGGTTGTGACTCATCAAGAATTAAAACAGATCTATTGCAGTGGAAAACAAAACCTCTGTCTTTCTCGAAGACAGAAAGAACAGGTACACAGTTTGTAAGTCAGTGAAGTATGCAGAACATTTCTTGATTCAAAAGTTTAAAAAGGGCCTTTAGATTATGGAAGATCGTTATCATTATTCATGTTCACCTAGAAGAAGGGCCAGAGGGATGATCTGGGGAACTATAGGTATGTCAGTCTGACTTTGTTGCTGAGAAGAATTGTGGAGAAGATCATGCTGAGAGCCATCATGTGGCACGTGCAGGACAGCCAGGAGATCCAGCCCAGCCAGCACAGGTTTAGGAAAGGCAGGTCCTGCTTGACCAACCTGGTCTCCTTCCATGGCAAGGTGACCTGCTGAGTGGACGAGGGGAAGGCTATGGATGTTTTGAGGGTGGTAGAGAGGTGGGTCTCTTTTTCCAAGCAACAAGTGATAGTACAAAAGGAAACAGCCTCAAGCTGAGCCAGGAAAAGTTTACACTTCATATTACTAAAAAATTCCTCACCAAAAGGATTGTTAAGCATTGGAACAGGTTTCTGAGGGACGTGATTGAGTTGCCATGCCTGGAGGAATGTAAAAGGCACGTAGACGTGGTGCTTAAGGACACAGTTTATACTTGGACTTGATAGTGGTAGGTTTACAGTTGATGATCTTCAGATTGTTCTCCAACCTAGATGATTCCATGGTTTGCTCCTTCATTCAGAGGATGCATGCTGCGACTGTGTGGGACTTCAGGACCCAGAGACTAATGCTGTGTTCATAGAGAGAGAGAAGCACCTCGAAAAGCTCATTTCTTAAATCACAGCTTTCTCTAGGCTTTTGGACTATAACCGTGAAATATTGTAACAATGAAAGCCACAGCAAATGGCAATATTGGGTTTCAAAGCCCCTCACACAACCCTAGAAAAATACAACTCCCTCACCAAACTATTGTTTGAATTCATAGGTCATGCACAATCCATGTTTCAGTCCAATAGTAATTAGTAATGAAAGTATATACCATCTATATGTGTTCATATGACTATTTATGTAATGTTCATGTTTCTCTTAATTTTTTTAGAAGTAACATTTGGTAGATCGGAGTTTATTCTGAATAAATGCAAACCACATAATTTCCTCTCACTCAATGCACTTTAGGCACTTAATAGCAACATTTAACCATGGAAGAAAATGGCTCTGTTCCATATTCCATGGGAAGCCAGGGGCAAGGAGGGGGAACAGAGTGGGCAATGTAAACTTCTATGTACATTTTAATGCTTTCAGCAAACTTAACTAAATTTTTCCAGATTCCAAGCTATATCTCCATGGTTGAGCAAATTTCTGGTAGAGATAAAATTCTGCAAATATATATGTTTCTAAAGAAAGGTATTTATCTAACCACTCAGTGCAGATGTCTATGAAATGCTAGGCTGTCTCAGCTGCCTTCCATGAAAATGAAAGCTACTCAGCACCTCAGAGAATGAGCCTCAAGCTAGTAAAATTGATCACACTTCCATTTAAAATTGATCTTCCATTTCAATGCAAATCTTTAGATAAATTATAATGAAAATCTTTAAGAAAACATTCAGTTGATAGTCTACTGCAAATATTTATATCAAGTTCTTCATTTATCCAAAAATATCTGTACCTCACCTGCTCTTATTTGAAAAGACTAGAGTTAATTCATGATATTTCATATATCTTTCCAAATTTACATGTTTATGAAAATAAGAATTACCTAGAAAAAGTGGGAAAGCTGAGCATCAGACTTAAGCTTTTTCATATTCAATTATGTATTCATCCAAGAATTACATTTTCATTATAAAAAATGATCAAGCAAGCAACAGAAACAAGTATAGGACAAAATTATACTGAAAAGAAGGCTTGACAGAAATTTCTAAATCAATAGCTCAAATCTAGAGAGAGCAGAGAGTAATATTTAAAATGAGCTCAAAGTAGTCTCAGAGTTATTGATTTGATTCCACTACAGCACATTTCCAGCACTTCTATTCTCTGCAAGTCTTATGGGTATAATTATTCTGTCCTTCAGGAACTATACTGGTTAAAGCAAAAATGACAAAAATGAATAAAATTTGTCTTATTTTTTTTAGTACCATATTGCCCTTTAATATTGTGTAGGAAGGATTATTTTATCTGTCATTTTTACATACTTAAGAAAGAAGGAATGATTGAAAGTGGGTAGCTCTTGACAATTTTCAGGTAGGCTTATTCTTTCATAAGCTGTGCATCCAATATTCTTACATAAACTTAGTATGTATGCTTTCTGTTGTCAGGGCATCCCCAAAAATAAAGACAACAATGACTTCATTTTCTCCTGTCAGTTTTTCTACTTATAAGAGAGGATAAAAATTATATCTACCAGCTAACAAAACTACCACACAAGATGTATGGGAGGATGAACTTGTTGACAAGCTACATTCTGGAAGCCTAGTAAAGATCAAACATCTATTTAAATTTGCAATGCATGTGGATTTCTATAAAATTGTATACATGTCAATCCTCAGTTATGATTTGAAAATAAATAGTTGCTCAAAGGTGAAATTCTCCATCTTTGCTAAACACAAAAGTAGAGGCTTATGTTTAAGAGCTATTGAACAGCTGTGAAAATCAGGACACCCTGGGAGTGTGCAAGTCTGCTGCTCTATGCAGCACTAACACACATTCACAGGATGCACAGTAGCTGTCAGGACACTGCTCATTATACTGCTGATGGAGTGTGCTGCAAATTATATTACATTGTGTGTGGTATACTTATCCAAAGATCAGAAGAATGGGTTTCATTCTTCTCTTAGGCCAAACAGCATCCACCTCACATATTTTTTTTGCAGATGCTGTAACCACAAAACTATGCAAGATGCTCTCCTCCTGCTTAGTTAATACACTTTCCTATAGGGACATAAAATTAATCAGGCCAGTGACAGAAATAGCAAGACAGCTTATGATTATGTTTCCTCTTTCAGACCTACACAGAAGTCCTAATTTGTACTTTAAAATGCTGCAGTGTTGATGTTTCTGATGGAGCTTTAGCTCCCTTGAGCTACATCACATGTAGAAGAGTAGAAACATGAAGCAAATATACAGTACAACATCAACAATTTTATACACTGGAAGTTCTCTGTGTCTTAATGGCTTATCCTTAGTTGTGCCACCTGGTGCTGCTTATAGAATTCTCTGCACTGTGTGCTTTAAGATTTAAAGCACACAATACACCAGATTAAGGCAAAAACTTGGATATGTCCTTTCTGCAATTTTCACCAGGATCTAAGTAAACTGAAATCTCTATCTCTATGTGAGCCATCTTTAAAAACCTTGTCAGGAATTTTATTTTTCTTGCCTGAAAGAAATTCAAAAGGATTTTCAAAGCAATGTAGTGAAAGTGCAGCATTCATTCTCCTTAAAAATAAATTCTCCTTCACCAAAGTAGACCCATCAGACATAAATACACTATAAGATTAATATTTCCATTAAAAATTTCAGTAAATTTCTATATATGTGCCAAAAAGACTCCATGCATCTTGATATGCCTATATTCTTAAGGACATAGACATATATATTACAAAACCTAAAAATCTCATAAAGACTATATGAAGTAGAATACTGTCAGGCAGGGAGCTAAGAGAGAGATTAAGATACATCCAGTGACTATTTCATCCACATATAAATATGTTTCAGTTTCCAGATAGAATTGTTTCTTATCAGCATGCCATGATTTTATATTCTGATGCATTATAAAAATTGGCTCAGTGTGTGCAATGTGTTAAATATATTTTAGTCCCACATTTGTAATTATACATGTAAGTATATCACTGGATAGTAAGACTGTTCAAGCTGGCCCTGCCAATTGAGATAATTTACAGCATAAGTCCCCACTATTCTAGTCCTGAATAATGAAAATGTTTGACTTTGGTTTGCTATTTATATCTTCTACAAATACAACTCATTTCTCTCTCTTGGGAAATACTGATGTTTTAGAAGTCCTCATTTGTTCAGAAGACCTGATAAGCAGCATTTTTTTATTACATTATCTTCATATTATCCCCACTGTCCAATCCCCATTCCTCCTTGGCTAACTTCAAGGATAACTAATCAGTATTTCAAACAGGTTTTATTGAAAGTCATTTATCAGTTGGAAAGTTACAGTTTCTATATTTTGCAAATACCCACACATTTTCATCTCCTCATTAGGAAAGATCCCAATTCTTCTGTACCTCATAAGGACATATAAAATCATTCTACTAGCAGCATATAAAATAGATTCTCAAATCACATTTAATTTAATGATTCCAGAGACCTCGTTTTCTCCTGAACAGTCTAAACTACCATAAATCACAGGAATCACATGCCCTTTCTCATTTACCCCACCAGACTATAAAGTTAGTAAATCATAGTACCCTGAAGTGAGAATTTGGCATGGCTTTTTTAAAATGATTGAAAAAGGGGAAAACCAATTTGTTTAGGCCATAATGTAAACTTTATGAATATACAGGGAACTTCAGGAGAAATAACAATCTTACACTGCTCATACACAATCCTGTAATAATTTGGTGATTTCAGCTTTTGTTGAATGTATTTATACTTGCATCTTAGATGTAAGGGCTCAAGATAAATGAGGGTTTTTTCTTTGAATTAAACTTTCTAGTGAAACCTCTGCACACTCAGTGCAAAAATCTCAACCTCCATTTAGTTCTCATTCTTTTTCCTTTCCTATTTGTGCCTGTTCCCTTCTCTTGACAGCTGCTGGGTATTCTGCCCTGTGTACTCTTTCCTTCTCTATAATTCTGCTGCAAGGAATAAATACCTGTGCAGAGGAGAGCATCATGCTGGGATGAAGTGATGAAGTCCACTCTCCTCACAGTGTTCTGTGTGGTTCTGTGCCCCCTGATAATGGCTCAAACAGGGCTGACAACACACGTGGTTGATAACACACCTCTGAGCAGTGTGGCACAGCACTGATGCCTCATGCTTCACTCCCCAGCACCAAAGAGAAGAGGGGGTGGGCAAGAAGTTGGGAGGGAACAGTCAGGACAGCTGACCCCTACTGACCAAAGGGATATTCCACACCATTTGATATTGTGCTCAGCAGCAATAACTGGGGGAAAGGCGGAGAAAGGAAGGGACATTCATGGTTACACCATTTGTCTTCCCAACCAGCCATTATATCTGCTGAGGCACTTATTCCCAGATGGGGATCTGCCTGCTGATGGCAAGCATTGAATAAATTCCTTATTTTGCTTCACTTGCCCACAGTTTTTGCTTTTTTCATTAAAGTGTCATTGTCTCAACCCAATTCCTATTGCCTTCCTTCACTTTTTTATCCTTCCCATCTCCTGGGACAGAGGACAGATCTAAGGATGGGAGTTTAGCTGTTGGCAAAGGGCAACTGACTACATGGTCTGCTGTTTATCCAGTCTAGATTTGTGTCACTTATTTACACAAATTTATTTTCTGTTTCTACATAAGTTACTCCCAAGAATCCTAGGTTTTTGTTCTTTTTTCTCCTGTGTAGAAAAAAATCTCAAGACTTTAATCATGAGTTTTCCTCATGAATGTCTAATTAAACATAGCTAAGATAATTCTCTGACTCCTCCCTTCCATGAAATCTTACTTGTTACCATCTTCCTTGACATCTCTGAACACCTGCAATATCTGCCTGTCTTTCAAGTCCATAAAAAGAACATTGACTTTGACTGCAGTGCTTCATGAATAAGCTATGCCAAAATCCTGATCCTTTTTTTAAAAAGGAATTTTGTCCATTATAATATCCATCCAAGTTGTTATTACACTTCAGTTACCATCACATTCTTTCTCCAGAAAAATTCTGTCTTGACCCAGTTGTATCCATGCTCATGCAAAGACTGTTTTCCAAGAAAATTTGATGTGAACTGTTTAAACATATACAGTTTAATCTACACAAAATACATAATTAGGCAGATTATCACAACTATAACACACATGCATTTAAGCCTTCATTCAGCAAAGTACATATAGTCAGAAAGGTATTTAAGCATATGTTTAGACAGAAAAACAGCAATTAATGAACTACTGAACCATTCACAGCACAATGAGAGAATATTTGCCTGTTATTTCTTTAACTGTCCTGAATGCACACTTTCATAAATAATGAATCAGACACCTATTAACTGATTTTCTGAAGAGATTGCAATATTTAAAAAAATGTCTTGCATCTCCTTCATGGTTCATTTTGATAAGGGAGCACAAATTACAAACCCAGAGCCAGGAAGTTATGTGTTATGTGCAGTAAGATACATCAAGAAGCATGTTCAGCATGAAGAAAACCTGAGAGACAAGCAGATAACTCTGACCAGGAAACTGATTGCTAGAGCTGATTGAACATTGTAAAACATAGTATATTTTTAGTATATATATTTATTTAATACTGAATTGCTGTCTGGTTCAACCATACACCTTCTTGTTAAGTCTTATTCACACACATTTATGGAGGATAGCTTTAATTCTCATAAATTTTGAAGAAATTTTTCCAGTATGCAAAGGCTTATATTCACAGGCGACCAAAAGCATTTGTGGCACAAAATTCTTCTCTTTAATAAAAATACTACTATCTGTACAGTCAGCAACCATAATGTAGCAATGATTAAGAAGACGTAGGAAAGAGCCCACAATCTTTAAATAGCATTTCTAGAGAAGAACATATGTCACACGTCTAGGTTCCAGATCACAGATGATCTGAATGTCCACCTACTTATAGTCTGAAGATACTTCTAGACATATAGAAGTGCCAGGAAAGAGCTTACTATGGAAAAACTTGTACCTTAAATTTGTCCTCCTTTTTGTGGTGTAAATTGCTACATCAACAAAAATTAATAAAGTACATTCTCAAAGACTAAAAAAATACTCAACTCACATTGAATATTCACTATGACTATTCAGTTATCTCCTGTCTTCAGTGCAATACTCTGACCCCTTTCCAGTATCAACCACTTGCCCTTGTCTATTGTGAGTCCTTATGGAGGACACAACCCAAACATTAATGGAAAAAGAATGCTCATCTATAATACACATAGTATGATACACATAGTCAACACTAGGTGTCTTTCTCAACTGTAATGAGTTTCTATTGCTGTTAAGCACCATTAATGCACAGTAAGATGGAGGATCTTAGCATTTTTATGGATCAAAGTAATAGAAGAAGGAATGGAATGGAATGGAATGGAATGGAATGGAATGGAATGGAATGGAATGGAATGGAATGGACTACCTGTTAGAGTCCTATTTAGTTTTTATATTATCTCTGCTTAATTTTTAATATTATCTCTGCTATATATGTATATGTTTCTTTACTTTAGATTTGTAAATTACTTATGATTTGAAAAAAATAATTTAGAGTCAGCAGAAATTACATCTGTGCCTTGAGAGAAGAATAGGCTCCTACTGTTTATAATTGATTCATTAACCATGTGCACAATACTGTGGCAGATCTTTAATTGCATTAGGGTCTGATGAGAGTCTGTGTCACCATGTCTTATAGTGTTTACATTTTCTTCAGCTTGTACAATTTATGATGTGCTTATGTATGCATTATGCACTCGTGGAATCCAGGTTCAGAAGGACATTCTCTCCTGTAACATTAAACTAGAATATCAACAACTTTAGCTTCCTATTTCTCACCTACCTTCCTGTCAGAGTATTCACACTTCCAAGGTGGATGCCCACATAATGCATTGAATGACTTAACTAAAAAAAACTAAACCAAACCAAACTAAACTAAACCAACAAACTCTCTCCCCACTCCTTCACCCCGAAAAAAAAATAAAAAAAAAAAAAAAAAGAGAGATATTATTTTTACAAGCCAGGAAGTAACAGGAATAGTTCCCTAGCACAAAATGCCAAGAAAAGTTACCAGTTCTTTGCCTCATTTTCTCAACCACTGAGACACTTTCTGCCAATTATTACTCATGGCCATGTCTTGACTGGAGTTAGACACCTGAGCTATACTTAGCTTGTAAAAAGACAGCAATACTGCTGCTCCCTAAATGCTCAACTAGGTTAGAACATTAGCAGGTATAGGCCTTTACAGTTGCTGAGAAGTGTCACTTCCATTGAAACTCTTCTACATTCTAGAAAATATTTAAACAATCGTTGAACTATGTAGAGTGGGTAAATGGCTCTGCAGCCAATGAAGCAGCATACTTGGAAGACTTTCAGTCTGCTCCCTGCACCAGTGAGTATCTATCTAAGAATAACATAATCCCTGTGCTCTTCACAAATTGTTTTTTTCACAGCTGAACTTTTATTAGAATTAAGAACCTTTTTTTTCCCTCATTTACAACGCAAATGGACCATCCCATTTCTGGTAAGCACAAATCTCAACACAATTGCTTGTGCTACTCAGCAGCTTTCCAGGATAACAAACATAGAACTAAGGTGTTTCTAGTATAAAACAAAAATTTTTTAGTTCTTTTTTACAGAATAATTTTCCAAATGTAAGAAGACCACAATCCTATATTAATCATCTACTGCAGAACATTTAAAGGTCCATTCTGACTTCCAAACCAGATATTTATCATTAAAGTATATCTGTTTTCTAAATTGTGTCACATGCATCTATCATAGACCTGAAAGAGGAGTACACATTGATTAAAAAATTCCACATTTTAATTTCAGAAACTCAGTTGAGCCAGCAGCTAGAAATAAATCCTTGAAAAATTTCTATGCAATTCTTCCTTATTATGAACACCCATTTTACCAAATAGTTTTATGTGACCAAAAATAAGAAAAGACAGGAATCTGGGCCCATGTTTTCAGCTACTGTATAAAACACAGAAATATTAACAAATAATATATAAGAGAATGTGTGATCTTACACTGTTTTGGTGCCTGAGACAAGGAAATAATCTATTCTTTCTGAAATCTAGTGAATCAATCTCCTAAATCTATTCAGGAATGCATTGTCTTGCACAAAGACACAATCAAAACGCTTCACTAAAACTTGAGGCAGAGAGACATTTTTTTCTAGAAAAAAATAAAAGTAAAATGGAATAAGCCATGTGTACAAGTGATTTGATGTTACAATGTTTTGATCTCAGTGGAGGTTTTGCCTAATTAAGATTAGAAGTATGCAAAATTTGTATCTGTTAATCAACTCTCATATATTTTAATTTGGGGGATTGATATTCCTTGTCTCTGATATTATCTTTTGCTTTCTCAAAACTTTTCATACATCTATAAAATGAAATACTTGTGTTTGTCATTTCACATATCTATCAATACCTGAAAGAAGCAGAAGAAACTCTTGCTCATCTTGTGTAGACATATATCATGAATGGGAAAAAGAGGAACTGTGCTGACAATTCAATGCCTTCAAAATTTGATGTTTGTCCTCTCTGAAGAAAATCCTGATTGCTTGACTTCTGAGATGTTTATGGGGGCTGAAGCATCAGTAATACAGAATGCTACACTCTGAGCTTCAGACCCAAGAGGATTATTGTTGGCTAAAATGACACCTGAAGACGTTATTCTCTGCAAAATATTCCAAAAGGGATCACTGTTGGCTAAGATAAACCTGGAGATGCTCTCTACAAATGACTGTGGCAACATGAATTGACAAATATCTTGAGGTTTCAGATGATAATAGTTTAAAAATATTGAAAATATTTTTTATTACTGAAGCAAGAAATTTTAATTGTTTGTGTCATTGACGGGTTTTTATGATATCTGAGTCACTCAAGAGTATTGATTCTTCAGGAAAAAGTCTGGCAAGAGGAATATAAAATAATATTCCTGCTGAGGAAGTATAAAACAGCCCTGATAGGAAGATGCGTGATGTTATTTCCTAACATGCACAGTTTCTGAAACAAATTCCTGGTAGAATATATATATATATATAAAATAAAATAAATAGATTAAACTGCTCTCTGTGTTTGAAGAATAAATATTCTGTAAGATAATATTACAGTAGACAGCTTTAAAGATTTTTAATTATTTTCAATGTTTTTAAAAAAGAGATAAAAACATATAAAAAGACTGTGTATGTCTAGTCCACTTGCAGCACTCAATCCCAAAAGATATCATTAAGACCAAAAATCAGACTTTAAGAAAAGATTAAAAATTGAAGGTTTATATAGTTGGTAATATAAATTTTAAAAAGATGGGGGGTGGTGTGTGAAAGTGTGAGAGATCAATTTTCAAGGGAATATATAGAAGTTAAGTGTTTAATTCTCCCTAAAATCTGAGCTCCAGGTTTATACATATTTTATACAGATAGACATTAAAACTATGAAAACCCTTACAAAATTGGAAATTAAACACTCTGGAAATTAAATGACATTTTGACATCGTGGACTATGCATTGATAACCTACAGCATAAAGACCACTTCAAGCATGTGTGAAAAAAGAATCAAGTTGAATCAGAGTTACCACCTCTCAAACACCAAGAAAACCAAGTAGGATGAAATTATTTCTATTCTTTTTTCTCCTACTTCTTATCATCTCTATTCACAATTACTAATTTGAGATGATCTAGAGGACAGCTTCATCTATTTTTTACATTTGTATGTAAGATTTAAAAAGATTCATAAGAAAAAATTCCTAGGAAGAGGCAGAAAAAACAGACCTAAGGTTTTTTGCTAAACCGATCATATTTGTGAACAGCAAACAGCTCACATTTAAACTTTGAAGTGTAAATATGTACTCATAATTACATTTTTAATAATTAATTAACATTCAGAAACATGAAACTCACTGATATATGATAAAAAGAGAGGGCAGGAGGGAGGAGACAGGCTGGAAAGTCTGGGAATTGTAGCTGGATGACTGCTTTTGATGTGGGAAATGTGAATACAAGTGTGCAGCAAACTTTTGTCTCCTAGGATATTTAGTTAACAAGTCAATCCAACACCATTTTTACAGGACAGGTACCTTACCTGTGTTGTGGTTTTCTTGCAGAATTACCATCCGTGACTTGGGATCCAATAGGCTGAAGTTTTTCACCATGACTGACAAATCTAGTATAAAAATATGAGTATTTTCCTACTCTCCTTCCTAAAATTATTCTTTGTTTCAAACAAACAATGGTATGATCAGAATTTTTTAGCTGTTTTTAAGGTCACAAAGAGAATGTAAATTCATACTAATGCTTCTCAATATACGTGTGTGTCTTGGGTCTGTTTATTAGGATTTGTGACCTCCATCTTGCATTTTTACCCACTGTGAATACACAAAAACCCACCCATTGATCCAGTTAGATGGTTAGAGTCTATATGAGGATCATACATGACATTTTCAAGAGGCCTGAAGAAGAGATGTTCATTTCTTGTGACCATAAACTTCAGCTGAAAAATGATCAGATCCAATATCTTACACTTATCTACTTCACTCTTTCAGTTGCTTCATGGCAGTCAAAAATATTATGTGCTTTCATGAAAACAGCGCTCTCTGTAGGCAGGTCTTTTAGGTCTGTCTTCAGTGTAAGAGGCATTTAATTTGCATATATTAATTTCAATTTGCAAGAGATAATCACATATTATGACCCTGAAAAAGACAAATAAAAAGGAGGTAAAAGGTCAGGAAGGATCACTTCCACTTATGGAGATTACACCTTTGAGCACTTTAAAATTAACTGTAACTATGTTTTAAATCATCTTGTCATTGCTCTAGTATTAATAAAGGTTTTGCTACTCAGGACATCTTTTTTATTAATGTGTTCAAATTTCCCTTTGATTTGAGAAGCAACACAAATATTCCCTCATTATTCACTGTTCTTTCCATTCCTAAGATGTTGGAAATTTTATTCTTAAGTACCTTTGAAGACAGATTCTCTTGAATGTCAGAAATGAAGCAGCCTAGAAGAGCAAACAAGCATTGACAAACAAAGGAAATTTTCCTTTTTACTGCCTATTTGATAAGTGTTTGCTGCAACTTCCGTGTGTTTCAGGTTTTTTACCCGACTGTGTGAGCACGGCTCCCCCAGTTCAAAACATCATGTTCCTTTGGCTCACCCCTCCTGTGTTACGTGTGGCTTGTGCTATCATTCAAACACTAAAAGGAGCAAACCCTGTGCCAGCTGGGGAAAGCAAGCTCACTGCTCTTGAGCAAAGACTGAGAGCACTGTCTTGAAAGTGTAGAACAGCTGAGCCTGAGGAAGAAAGAAGCAGAACACTGAAGCCTTGGCTTTACACATCTGAGTAGTCTAAATGACTTGTGATGTTTTGGTGGATTGGGTGACTTTTACTGCTTCTACAATCAGAAAGCTTAGATCTAATTCCACAAGACATACCACAAAGTCCGTAAGGCTCAGCCAATAATTGCTGTGTAAGACATGAAACACCAAGCCTTGAGTGAAGAATGCAAGTTTACATCCTTTTACTGCAATAGAAAATACAGACCTCACTTCCAATCTAAACTTACAGTGCTCTCACTTCACTCTCCAGAGGTTCCATTTCTTGGCATGAAAGCCATGAATTGTTAGATAATCCTTTCTAACACTTTATTTTAGATTAATAGAAAAGAGCTCCTTAACTCTTTCTAGAACTGAAAACTTTCTGTAACTGCTCATGTGCAAAAGAAAACTGATGCTATGTTTTCATCACAGATAGAGCAGGTCATGACAGAATCACAGAAGTTTGTAGAAATTAACATTTTAGCAAGTGCCTGAAAGGTTTTTTAGAAGCCTTGAACTAATTTGCGAGGGCCATAATGTCTCAAGCTGTGTTTTCCTTGACCATGAGAAATTGTAATGTGATCTGGCAAATTTTATGAAAAATTAATCTGCACATCATTCAAATACAAATATAAACCAATACTTGTAGAATGATAAACATGTCTTACAAAAATGACCATGAAATTAAGGAGATGTTTGTAAAGCAAATTCGTTCTTTAACTCAAAATGAGTGCTCCCAAATACTTCTGTTATATTTGTGCAGCACTACTCATTACTGCCCAATTTTTTTTCAGCAGTAAATTGCATCTTGATGTAATGTTATCCTGTTCAACCCAAATCTTATCTACACAGTTTTGCTTTTCTGTTTTCTTACAAATAAGTTTTTGATTATTTCACATAAACTGGAGCAATTTGTTCTATTTTAAATATTGCAGAAGAAAGAATTTATTCAATTACATTATTGCAGATGTCCTAGGTGGACTTGTGTTGTCTTTTGTTTTGCTCTCCACTTTACCCTTTAGGTAATGCTTCTTTTGGAAAAAGCTTCTCTCTTTTGCATATGTGCAGCAGAATGTGCCATCAAAACTAACAGTGTGAGGCTCACTTTTGGGATTTACATCAAAACAACCTATATCAGGCTCACTTTGGGGATTCATTTCTACTATCAAAGTATTTGTTATTTTAATATAAAATTTAGAATCTTAAGCATCAGTCAGTTTCTTACATATTCATAATAAAAAACAAAGACAGCTCAAAAATGCTAACAGCACCAAGAGCAAAATTTCCAACAAGCTGAAAATTTTGGGTTGCAAAATTTTGTGGTGAAGACAGAGTAGGAGGAGAGCCAAGAGAGAGGTGAGCAAAGTGTGAGGGGAGAGGGGGAGGACAGGGGGAAAACATATGGGAAGGGCTTTTCTCTCTTTTAACATATTTCTTGTCTCCTCCTGTCACCACAGTTCCTAACAAAGTAAAACCTGCTGTTGTTACTGTTGGGGGAAGAGCAGTGGGCAAGATAGACCTTCAGTCCCACCTAATAGAGTGTTTATCAGGTTCTCACTTTTTTCTCACTAGAAATCTAAAAAAAGGGAAATTTTCTAGTAAACAGGTAAAACAGTGAGAAATGTACACACTTAAACACACGTGTTACTTAGACAAGTGTCATGCTCAAAGACAGAGAGCAAACCACAATGAAAAGTAGTTAAATTAACAGTCAAAACCAACGATTTATTCAAATGCCAACCTATTGCCACTACCAGATTTTAACCATATGATCTATATTCCCAGGACCATAATGACTGAGAAAACAGTCTAAGTAAAACAAGAAGGAAGTCAATAGCCAATCCTAAACTGGAATTAGAACAATTCAGGACATCAGTCCCTAAGAGAACATTCTCTAACAAGCAGTTATATGACAGATAGATTTTAATTGGACCTTCTCCAGTTTCCATTAGTATTCCCAGTTAAAGTACAACAATTGGATAAAGTATACTAATAGTAGTTATGGCAGCAAAACACACAATTATAAAATTCATGTACTTGCACTATCTAAACATACTGACATGCATTAGCCCTCCCAAGTATAGTTTTGGAGAAAGGCCTGTGAATCTCAGTTTAGAGTCCCCTGCCTAGAAAACACTGCTCACATTCTTGTTCTTTACAAACTCCTTTCTACTTGATAACAATAATGTATTTTATTTAGTTATGCCAACTAATAAATAATCCAGATAGCTTTGTGCCAGAGACATGTCTTTCTTATTACTACTTCACAAACTTCTGTATCACTTTCAAACTTTGTCACATATGATTTGCTGTGCCCATTCCAAGCCATGGATATTAAATAGCACATAGGCAACAAGCAATTAGTTTGTTCTCTCTCTAAAAATACAGCAACTCAGTTTGTGGTGTAATTTTCAGACCTATTACCCTGCTCTTTAATGTGTGCTACATCGATTTTGTGTTATTTTTCTTTCTAAATTAAAAATTAGTACTACTGTGAAAATTTTTTACTCTTAAAAAGTTTCTCAAAGATCTGTCATTGAGGGAGGATTTTTCCTCCCTTTTATGCATTTTCTATGAAGTAGTTTTATTACATTAAACAAAACTGTAATTTTCCTTTTTTCTTGGTTTGTTATCCATTTCCTTCCATTTCTACTCTTAACCAATACATAGTTTAAAAAATATGAGTGTTTCCAACTTTTTTCTTTTATATAAAAAATAGTCTTCAATGTGACTCCCAGAAAGCATTTTCCCTTCTGGTATTTTTTCTCTATATTATTTAGATCACAGTTCTTTTCTATAATGAAATCATACCTAATGAAAAGTTTTTCCTACACCTTGGACAGTTTCTTTTGACTGAAGAATATGTAATCTATAATTTTTATAAATTCTAGTGATATTTAACTATTGGTAAATATTCTAGCAAGCCTCTCAGATTAAAGTCCCCTATGATAACAAAAGTGTGTCACTTTCTTTTTTCATACTAAAGTAACAAATATGTCCTTAGGGAGGCTGTCATCATTTTTCAGCCTCACATAGAAAGAAACCCCTTGCATAAAATGTCTCCTGATTCTTTTCATCCACTAACACAGTTCATCACCACTGATGCTATCATTCTAGTCATATGAATCACACCATCAAGCTTCATTTACATCAGGTTTCTCATATATGTGCTCATAGATGAGCAATTACTCAGACTTTGGATTAAAGTCACCAGAAGAATTCCACCAGTGAAATATGGTTTCAGTTCATAAAATCTCTGTGTCAAAATTTTGAACTAAATCTTCCATATTTCACTTTTGCATTGTGCTTCAATGTCTTCTATCTCCAAAAAGCACATCAATATGAAACCACAGCTGGGAAAAAGAAGGTCCTGGGCAGTAATACTGTGCCACTCCTCTTTAATGCAGTTTAAGCAATGTTTTGCAGTCTTCCCATGTGATAATGGACTTGTCACTGGGCTTGTCCAGATTCCCCTTTTTATCTGAACCCGTCTGTTATTTCATGATTGCCAGTTATATTAATTGTGTTTGGTTCCTGTTGACTTTTTTTTTTTTTTTTTTGCTAGGCTGCCTACACAGTGCAATACTAAAAGCACAAAAAGCATCAGAAACCATGCTAATGAGATGCAAGACTCTTAAAACCATATTTTCTTCAGTTCATTGTCTCCAAAAGTACCTTACCTTTCTTTCATATTTGTTTAGAAGCTTAAAGTTTAACCTTTTCACACTGTGGCCTATACATTCATTTTCACTGCCCAAATTAGCCTATTTGCAGCCTATTTTTACCTTTCTGATTTGATCCAATGAAAAAGACACTTGCTTAGCTGTTGCACTCTATCCTGTAAAGTCTGTGCAATGAGAGTGAAAGTTTTCAACCAAAGCAGAAGAGAATTCAATCAACCAATTATATCATCCTGAGCATGGATATTCATTTGATAAACTGTTCACTATGACAGTAAGGGAGAACAATGATCACTTTATGTACCTTGCCAAGCTGTCTTAAAAACTTAATCCTGAAGCCTCAAAAATGACACAGTATGTCTTTTCTTTTTTATCCATCCATTTCTATTTGGTGTAATAATTATTAATGTCCTTCTATAACAATTAATTCAAATTTTCCACCCCTATTAAATTTATAACTAACACTTTCTCATAGGATGATGATAGAAACTCTGCTGATTGCCTAGTTGTCCCACACTAAATTCAATCACTTTTTTTAGCTAAATGATATTACAGGGAACTTGTTCATGCTTAAGGCATGAATGATGCAATATCACCTTTTAAAATATCAAATGTCTTTGGTGATAATATAGTTTTAACACTGACCTACTGGAAAATGTGGGATCTAGATTATAATGTTACCTACTTTTATTTTCTTTTTTACCAGAATTTTTCAATGTCTGCTCCTAATAAAACATGCTGCCTCTTAAAAATTCTTTACCAAATTAAGGAAACATTTTGTGGAGGGAAAAGTAAAAAAGTCTCCAAAACTGTAAAGAAAGAAAATTTACTGAATAGATATTAAGGTATAGATAGAATGTACATTGAAGCCTGACATTGCAGTAATACAGATCAGTATAGGAAATGGTCCTCAGGATCATGGGATGCTTCTAACCATCATTTTCAGAGAAGATCTGTACATCTCCTGATGCCTGCAAAAAGAAACTTGGATCTGCAATAACCAATAGTAAATGAATTATAAAACACAGAATATAATTCACTGCTCTTCTTAGTGACAAGCATAGCATCAAACTTTAACAAGCCAGGCCTTGATCCAACAAGATCCTTTCAAATTTTGATTAAATACACCCAATGTTTAACTGGTATTATCTCTGACTACATTTTTTTAATATTGGAGGACATGATTGTGTGAACTTAATTGGATTTTTGTGGCTAAAAAGAAATTTCATATTATGGTGAAAAATATTTACTTTTCATATTGTTCTGTCAAATGCTCATATTTGGAGATGAGAAAAGGTGAAATAGAACAAGTTCTTCCTATCAGTAAGCGGCAATCAGGTTATGTGACATGTTGTCAAAGATCACACAGTTCTTCATAATATAAAAGTAGAGAATTGTCTGTCTTCATCAGACTAAAAGGAAATTCCTACTCTTCCATTCCTAATGGAATTGTACTTCTTCAAGACAAGGGAATTTTAAGCATTCTGGAGAAGAAATCAAAGAAACTTAGAATAAGTGCCCATCATCAATAACCATACTGTCTCCACACTATCTTCTCTCTCCCCTAAACAAAACCACAAATTATTAGCCACCAAATTCTCAATCCTTCTAGACAGCTGGATTGCAGTAACTGAAGTTCACATCCAATCAGTTTAAATGTTATTAGGTTGAGTGTTCCATTTTGCCTGTTCTAACTGACTGGATTGTTGAGTTAGTGCATAGAAAAGCAATGTACTTTGGTTTGCTTTCAAGGACTATAGATTATCAAGTGACAGAGTCATTTAAACAATTCCTAAGGAGAAAAAAATACAATTGACACTAACATTAATCTTGAAAAAAAACTCCATCAAATTAAGTTGGCCAGAGGCACTGACTCCATGTATTTTTTTAAATGATTACGGATGGTTCTTGGACTATTTAAAAATCATCCAGATAGGAAAGAAGGAAAGAAACAAAAATATATGGGCAAATGATGGAATGCAGAAGAACACATACTGCATTTGGCAGAAGGTAAATCTAGTATGAAATAGTAAAACTATCCATTTAGGGGCCGAGCATAAAGAGAAGGGAAAGAGCAGCAATTTCAACTCTTCTGCAGAGAGGAACAAAAGACATTTTATAGGACAAGATTATACAGCTGAAAAGAAGACCCAGTTCTGCCATGCATAAAGGAAGGACAGGTTTGTATCAGACTCTCCATGAACCAGGATTATCTCTATACCAGAGTCCAGCATCGTGTTCAATGAGTTGTTTCAGATTAAATATCTCTCATTTGCCCATCAGTTTTGTTTGATCCTAAGAAGTTCTATACAGTTTCCCTATTGGACTTCCTGATGAGATGACCTTATTTAAGATCATCCCTACTAATAGTATGTTCAGTGTCCAAAAGATAGAGAGACAATCCTTATATCAATCCCTATGGGATCCTGACAGTAAAACTATCATAAAAAAATAGAAACAACTGTTATTTAATATTAACATGAGACTTGGGGACAACTGATAAAAATAATATTTTTAAATGGTATCTTTCTCTTCTAATAACTTAATATCCAATATAACACTGGGAATAATCCAAGATTTGAAGACAATTTTCTTTTGAATAGAAAGATAAGAACAAAATATAGCCTATGACCAGACAATAAAAATGCCTCTGGAAACAGATTATCCACCACCAATCCAATTACTTGTTGCTTGCAGAACTTCAATCTGTTAATTATCTCCATTCATTCTGAGTAACTTCTTCATTACTGAGATTCATTACAGGCCCATTCAGTTCTCTGAAACTATTTAACACCTTTTGTGTCCAAAAAATGTACAGTATCATCAAACTTTCAAACCTCAAAGGTAGGGTGTTGTCTTTGGATATATTTATATATTTCCTATTGCAGTCAAATAACTGATTCAACAGGGTTTTACTACTTTTTCACAACTTAAAAGATTCTTTATGCATTTTTATGATTTCTAATATCATCTGGAGATTAGAGACAGTTTGGTCCCTGACTACCTAAATAACCAAAAAAACCCTAAATCTAATATTACAGACAATCAGACCTTTTTGATTTCATTACATTGGCTTCTCAATATGGTTCAGTACATAGTAGATGCTGTCTTTACTTGGGATTCACAAAAACCAAAACAGAACAAATCATTTTGACTTTGATGAGAGAAGTGAAAACAAATGACCTTTATTACTTTAATATTTGACATGGTCATGAGGGAGGAGGAAAATCAAGGTATTTACTTAGTAAAAGGGCAAGTCAATGGTTGATGGGGAGCTGAATATGAGTCAGCAGTGCCCTGGCTGCCAGGAGTGCCAGGAGGGCACCAGGCACAGCAGCACCAGCCAGGCAAGGGAGGGGACTGTCCCACTCTCCTTGTTCAGCCTGGAGAAGAGGACACTGAGAGGAGACCTCACAGCAGCCTACAGCTTCTGCTCAAGTGAGGTGAGCAGTGACAGGACACAAGGGAATGGCCTGAAGTTCTGTTAGAGCAGGTTTAGGTTGGATATTAGAAAAAGGTTCTCCTCTCAGAGGGTGTTTGGGCACTGGAACAGGCTCCCCAGGGATGTGGTCACAGCGCCAGCCTGACAGAGTTCAGGAAGTGTTTGGACATCACTCTCAGGCACAGGGTGAAATTCTTGGGGGGTCCTGCACAGGGCCAGGAGTTGAACTTTGATAATCTCTCTGGGTCCTTCCAACTCAGAATATTCTATAATTTTATGATTTATAAATGTATTATTTGTCATTTTATTATCAAAACATGTATTAATCCTTTCCCTGTGTTTCTGAAACAACATACCCTTCAAGGTGCCTCTAGATTTTAAATACTTTGAATTATATGTGAAAACATATCACCCATGGCTGCATATTAACTCAAAATGGTTCATTTTAAACAGCTAAGCACTGAAAAGAACCCATCATCACCCTGAGAAGTCTAATGTCATAATCATATTTGTCTCAGGACAAAAAGCCAAATCTGAGATCTGAGAACTATTCTAACCGTGGGGATGGAAGTTGCATGGTGTTGTCTTCCTCATCAGTGTGTTGTAAAGACACTCTTTTTTTGAGAAGGCAGACTAAGTAAAATCCCTAAAGTACCTTAGAACCTCACTAAAAAAATATTTTATTCATAAAGCACTCTTCAATCATAAAAATATCTCTGTACATTTTAATAATTAACATCTTCATACACTTTATCATCTATACATCTGGAATTGTGTAGGCAATATAACTTATTCTGCAGTTGGATACTAGCAACAATAGTGACACTGTTATTTTCTAACACCTTAGAAAATAATAATATAGGCAAAGCAGGTTTCTTCAGGACTATAATTCACTTACATCCCAGATTTAAAAACCACAGACCCTGTTATTCCAAAGATGTCTGTTTTTTTGGGGTTTTTAGCTAGCTTATTACACCGATTTTAGGCTGTATTTGAAATAAAGTTGAATTGCCATACTCTGTATCTCACTAACACCTATCAAAGTGTGTTACAGGTTAAATGAAGCCAAAATGACTAAGACAAGTTTTGCTTTTAGAAATGTATAGCAAAAAAGGGAAAATTCTCTTTTTACCACTTTTTCTGCTTTATCTCATCTGACACCAGGTAAGTGGCTCTGCAATGCCCTCTGTGTATTTCAGTGTGAACTTTCACTTACAGCCCTGTTCACAATCCTTGTTTTAATACATTGCCATGCTCTTCTTAAGAGGTTAATGGATGGGAAAAATCACAAAAACTTTTACCTCATTTCAGAAGCTCAGAAGAGAAACATTTCTGGGGGAATTTTAACTTCATTAAAAAAAATGCATTTTAGAAGGTCTCCAGCTATGCATTCAGTACTACATTGCCTGATTTTTCCAAGATCACAATTGAAGGTTTTTGAACTGGAACCTTAGATTTCTCAAAATTAACTCTGCTAGAGAAATATTATTTTGTCCCTATTGTCATGTGAATTTAACTATTGAGAAAAACATTTGACTATCTAGAGAGCAAAGTTGTTTTTTTTTTTCAATATTCAAAAAGAGTGATACAAATAACAGCACTTGAAGCATATCTTCTTTCATACTCTTCATCAATATTACTGTAGTTTACAAGAGGACATTTATTACTCCCCCCACTTCCAGGAGAATAAGATTTGTGCAGACATAATGGAAACAAAATTTGGCCACTGAATCTTCAAAATCAATGAGCATGAAGCACAAAACACCCAGTAGGAGTAGCAGATCACAATTTACATTTGTAGACTTAAGACTCACGAAAAAGAAACCCTATTACAATTACCCAAGAAATAAGCTAAAAGAACAGACTATCCCTTCTTCCCCAGACAGTCTTCTGCTCACAAATTGAAGACATTTGGTCTGCAAGCTTTGGAACATATTGAAAAACCTCACATGACTGCCATAGCTGTTTTTATATTTTAGATCAATTATTCTCCCTGAGCATGCAAAGCTACTGATTATCTCTGACACTGATTTCCACAAGAACCTGAGAAAATATCAAACCGAATATGGACTTGGTCTTTCCTGCAATACTGTCACATAAAAAAGCTGGAGAGTTAAAAAGAATTTAAGTGCACCGGAGATACATTCACACTGTGTTGACAGCCACAAAGATCCTTTCCAGGACTCTCTTGTTACAGTAAGTTTGGAGGCAGAGCTTACATTTTTCACATACACTATGGTTTGACAGATATGATAATGGATCCTATTCCAGTGTTTATGAAAAACCTGCAACATGCCAAGGATGTCTTACAGCTTTGCTTGCATAACAAGCTGCTATGAGCTGTTAGTGCGAGCTATACAGAGTACCTTCATGAAGTTAAATAGCTTACTTTAAAAATTAAAGTATTTAGATGCAAGAAATACTTCTTTAAGATTGAGGAACTGCTAACATCAAGATGAAAAAATGTTTACTGGAGCAAATGCATTATATTGATATGAGAACAAGCTTCTAAACTTAGCTCCTTGAAAAGGATGTAATTTCCAATAGCTGATCAAATCAAATCTATTTTGAGATCTATTAGTCAGGCTTCTTGGAAGTCTGTAATTACTGAATCATTAGTTGGGTTATCATATGCAAAATCTGATGCTAAATAGTTTATATTTCTTACATTTAATTTTTTTTTCTAAATCATGCTAAGGAACACAAAATGGAATAAAGCAGTGTATGTGAAATAAAAGACCCACTAAAGTTTCAGCTCATTATTTTCAGTGCCGAGAGAAAGAAGCACAGAGGGTGTCATTTCCATGACATGTGTATATCTATTTAGGAAGAAGGACATGAATTCACAGGGTGGCAGTGTCAGCCAATAAAACATAGGAAGAAAAGCCTCTTAATTGTCTGCCAGTTCTACCACAGACCCAAATTCTTTAAGCCATTTACTTCAACCTGCACAACTGATAGCTTCAGAAAAGAGATTTGATGTTAAAGTCAGTGTAGGTTAAAGGGTGGTAATTAGTCTGAGGGGAACATAAAAAAAGAGGGCAGTGCAAGGTGTGTAAGGAGAGTTATTGTCAAAAAAGGGCCAATGTGAATTTGTTTAAACTGTATAACCTCAGAGAATGTCAGTCTGAACTTTCTTGATTTGTGTGGTTGCCTTTGATAAATCCAGTGAGGAAGCCTGACAGCCTCATGCCGAGTTACTGGAACTGAAGCTGCCCACTGGAGAGAGCATAAATGAAAAGAGAAAGCAAAGTAAAAAAATACAAATAAAGAATGAAGAATTTCTCAACTATATGTTAAAAATCATCTCTGGGAATCAATAAAATGTTGAATGTTCAGTGTTATATCCCTGCCATGGATATTACTCTTCTTGTTAATTTACTGTTAACAGCACCAAAGGCATGCACACATCTACTAGTAAATATTAGAAAATATTTAAGGACTGCTATTAAATATAACTTCTTAAGGACTCTGCTATTAAATTATAACTTCTAAACTTACGGGGAAATGGTATTGCCTGGGCATTTTATAAACTGCTAGGCCCTGATCAGTGCAAATCATTTACATGCATGTCCTTAACCCTGTGTATATCAGCAGCCTCTGGCTGTGCTCAGTTTCAAAGGTCCATTGTCCTTCAAATTAAGCATTTGAGCATGAAAAGAAAGGCTCCAGGCTCACAGGTTCCACAGCTCACACCTGAATCCAGAACGATCACATCTAATTATCTCTTGGCAAATGCTCTCTCCTGATTATTCCCAAGGAATGTTTGACCTTGCTGGCATAAATCAAACCCCACTCACAGAATGGGCTAAGAGCTCTTCCCAGTTGTCACTTTGCATAGCAGAAACATCATTTTGGGAACAACAAGGCAGTTTAAAAACGTAGACAAGAAAACCATGCCATTCGACTCAGAGCCAGCAAACACTTTCTGGGCTAATAGAGAGCTATCTTCAAATCTGGAGCCTAGTGATTAGGATTGTGAACTAGGAGACAGATTTTAGCTCCATTAGGCCAACTGAATTTTAAACTTTTTTTCTAGCAGTCGTTACAATTACTGTTATAATAAGAAAGGTAAGAGATCATCCCCAACTACAACTGGAAAAAATTATTTTTATGTAGGTGTAAACATTTCCTAACTGTATACCAGAAACAGAGTAGTGTTTTCTTGCAAATTCCTGAGCTCTGGGGAACAAGGAAAAGGGGGGGTTGAATAGGATCATATGATTGCAAGCATCTTGCTTAAAGTTGGGGTTTAACATTAGTTTATAGAGAGGCACTTAAATACTTCATGCACTGTGCTGCCTTCTGATTCCATAAAATCCCTAAGAGAGAGTAGGCCTTAGTATTTTTTTACTGAGAATCTACTCTAATGTATTGCAAATGCATTGAATCCTCTACTAAATACTGGGTTTCCTTCGAATTTGACTGTGTAGGATTTCACTTGTTCAAATTCACTCACCTTGCAGCCAGTATTTTCTTCTATTAAAATAATAGATAGATTTTATAGGGAAAAAAAGAATAACATACTTTCATTAATGTTAGTCTAATTGTGGAGAGTGGCAGAAATGTATTCATTTTAGATTGATAAAAGGCAAACACTGGACACGATGTAATTTACTTAAATGAAAAACAAACAGAATAAAGATCACTCTAAGCCTTGTCCTCTAATTATGATACCTTTGGTGCTAGAATAAAATGGAAATGATACATAAGATTTAGAACATATGTTGAATGTAAGGATTAACACACTCAGTCTTCCTTAGACAAATTAGAAAGGCTGATTACAGTGTTAGTGATTCTAAAGCAGGACACTTACTTTTGCATACTTTCTTGGGATTAACTCACAGATTCTTTTTTTTTATCATTCAGGAAAGAAACAAATAAATTATGCTTCAATGGAATTGGGCTGCCATAAGCAAAATATGTGCAAGAGCCAGAACATACCTTGTTTTCCACTTGTAATTCAAGACTACAAGCCCTCAAACTTTGCAGTCTATAGAATATCTTTCTGCATTATCTGTATCTCTGCACTACCTCTCAAGAGTTGCTTATAAATGTGATATATGAGCTCATAAGGTGGTTGCTTCAGATCCTGTGCAGTTTAGGATCAGTGTAAATGTTGTATAAAGCAGACAGCGAGAATTTGGCAGTCACCCGCATGTGAATAATTTTTAAAATGAGGGTCAGAGGTGTAAAGTAGGAAAAAAAAAAGTTATTAGATCATAGTTTCCAGCTTAGTGAGTTTTCTGTCCCTGTAACCTTCAGTCCTCAGATTGCTGAGCTGCATGAAGAACAGCACTCCTATCTGGCAAAATAAAATCTTTTAATTCAAATACAATATATGCAGGATATTTCAGTGTAACTAAATCTGACACAACAGGGCATGTTGGCAAATAGAGAGCACCAGCTGTTAGCACCCAGAGCTGACATAGTTATTCTTTGTTCAGTTAATTATCTAGGTTGGTTCATTGCTGTATTGCAGCCTAATTAGAGTAGAAGTTATATGATCACTTCTTTCACCAATCTTCTGGCTCTATGGGTCAAATCTTTGTTTCAGCAGCAAAATTCTCTCATTTGTATAAATTTTGAGCTCTAGTTAACAGAGACAAGGACTGGGACTAATTTCCTCATTCTTGTTCATAATTGTAATGACAGAATTTTTTTTGCTTTACACTCTTTAAGACCACCACTTCATTTAAGGTCAACAAAGTTATGTGTGGTAGAAGTGAAAATTACACCTTAGACTTCTTTCTAGAGAACCAAATGCTCTGAAATACTTAGGTCCCAGGAAAGCAGAAATCTTGCAATTGTTTTTTTGAATGTCGGATCTCTGTAGCTCTCAACACAGCAATCACAGAGTGGACAGCCTCAAACATTTCTTTGAGTCTGTTCACACTGGAATAGTGTGTAACACTAAAAAAAAGCACTTAAAATTTGACAGGAGTTGGAAAGTGTTGACTCAATAGGACTAAATGAGCTTTTGTGTTACCAAATGCCAGCCCAACCCACACAGATCATTCTTCTCTTCCTACTGAGAAGCAATAGAAATTTCATGAGACTCTACCAATAAGCAAGATAATAGTGAATATTATTTTGGAATAAAAAACAAGTTGTCATGAACGTTAGTTATGAGAAATAAATTTAATATGCTCTGTACAAAGAATGCCATCTTACATGTTGGTCATGTGGAACTATTAGACTGAAAGACACAGATTTTTCTTAGATGTTTTGGGCTTTAAGTAATCACTTTTTACCTTCAGATTTCTGTTATTTTGTACGGATTTCAAAACAGTACTGACTGTGTTATTTAGTCTGGAAAGTGCTGGGAAGAAAAATGAATGTGAATATACTGTGAAACCACTTTTAAGAAAAGTATTTACGAGGCATTTTGTAAAAGCATTATGAAAATTTTGAATGTTTAACAGAAAGGTCACTGCTTGCATCTAGTTTTGCACATGCAAAGGAACTTGTGTTTGTCCTTACTGAACTAAGAAAAGGCTTTACTACTGACACTTGCACTGAGCTGTCTAATGTGGCGCTGCACCACACATCAAGTAGTTATCTCTTCAATTTATAATATGAAAGTCCATTTATAGAACAGAATAATGGGCATATTTAATTTCCAATTAAGATTACTCATCTGTTCACACCCAATAAGATTTCTACTGTGCTTTTAATTCATCATTGCTTACTTTAATGCACCCAGTTAATCACACTGGCATCAGGACTCAGATCATTATAACCAGAGCTGTACTGAACTAATTTAATCTTCTTGGGGGTGAAAAAAGAGTGTGAGAGAACATTTTCGATTCAAAGTACTTGAGCTCTTCTTTTTGTAACATTACTTACCAGCTCACTTCATATTTAAAAATTGCTTAAAATGATGAGGCTGGCATGCCAGTTTGACTATGCTGACTTAAAAAAGTGTCAGCTCTCCATCCAGAACCCTACAAAAGGAGATATTTAACTGAGAGAGCTGATTTGATGCAGAGCTCATAATAAACAACAACAACACCACAAAGAATGTAAAGACAGGAATAAAGTTCATTAAAATTCCTTGGAATTTCGATATTTTCTTTTGCATTTTTGTATATTTCAAAAGCACCACAGAGTTTTTTCAATGTCTGTGCATTTCTGTGCAAGAGAGATCCAGACCCTGGCAATACGGAAGATTGGGACTGAGGGCTTCTGACAAACCTGCCTCAGGAGTATAGGAAAGTTGCTTTAGAAACTTGCTCAGGTTGAGATCAGAATGATTCATTGAGATAGTAGTGAGCTACAGATAAGAATTTCTGCTGTTTGTGATACACAAGAGAGGTGAAGGAGCATGGGTCCTGACATTGCAAACACAGGAAGGGTTTAGGGCAGCAGTGAATCACAGGAACAGCTGAAGGATCCCCTCTCACAATTTTCTGCTACAAAGGCATTTCCAGGACTTTAGTGTCATGGTTGAAAGATATAATTTTAGAAGTAAACACAATTCAGGGTTAAAACTTTGCTGCTTGCTCATTTAACTCCAAATCTTTCACTCAAGGAAACAGAAGACTCAGGCTTGTTTTCTTTGTAAGAATATTTTTGCACTGTGGAGTGGAGATTTATTCACTATAGGAGTTAGTCAGCAAGAACTTCAATCAGAGAAGAAGAAAGATAGCAAGGTTATTTTCCAAGGTGAATGTTTTAGGCTGTGGATACCCCCTGGCCTAGGAGCTGCCCTGTTTATTGTAATAAAATCATCCCAGCTGCCTATAGAGTTTCAGGTAAGTCCCAGGCATGGAGGGCAGAGCAAGGAAATGTTACTATAATGGCACTTGACTCTGTATCCATTTTGAAGGGCAGTCAGCAAAAACAAACACAGCCTTCAGGATCTAACCTGTTCAGAAACAACCACTGAAGAACTGAACATTTGTAAACTGGCATGGGATGATAATGCTGATACCGTTGGAAAACTGTGAAACATTAATACCAGCAGCAGCTTTACTTATATGCATCTCTGCCAAAAAGTCCTAGCAAAGAAAGAAAGAATGTGAGCCACATGCATCAGCAGCGTGTCTCAAAGGCACAGAAATAACATTTCAGAAAGTGTTTCAAGTTAACAACAAAATGCAATGCTAGAAGAGGGGTTGAATACAAAAAAACCCCAAACAACTAAGGTGTGCCACAAAGTGAAGAAACATCTAGTCTTAAATACTTTCAAAGGCCAGAGATAAAGCAGCATGCACAACACTGCAGCTCATGTCAGGAAATAAGGAACAAGTGCTCATAAGCAATTTTCATTAGAATAAATTGTATTTTCCTCTCAGGCTTTGTGGCACGAGTTGCTTGCTATATATCAGCTTGTTGCTGTACGGGCAATGAAGCTTTTCCTGCCAAACCCAGTCAGCCTTCATTACTTATGGTAATGAACAACATAGTTTTATCATTTGTCTCTTCTTAATTTCAAATGCTAATGTATAGGAAGTGATATACTCCTTTCTGTAAAGCACCTGTAATTTTCATGCCAGATTGAAATAGGTGTTCATCTGAAGTAGATGAAACTATTATTTTTTTTTTTCTTGCAGGTGCTTTACAAATAGCATTCTCTTTATAGGTAAAAGATTGTAGGAATATGGACACACATCTGTCATTCCTACAAATATTTATCACTAGCAGTATACAAAATACCTCTATAAATCCTCAGATTATTTCTGTATAGATTTTGGAAGATTCCAAGGAACCACACACCAGATATACAAGTGAACGCACTTACGAATATTCTCTAAAAATATGTCTGGCTTCTTAGCAAATGCCTGTTAGGGGAGAGTTTTTTCTCCCTTTCCCACAAAGAAGGTAGAGCCATCATGGTCTTTTCTAGGTTAAATACATTGCAAGGGTTGAATGGTACCTTCCTGCACTCCAAACCCATCATTATTCTAACAAGAGAGTTGACACTTGAAGGTTCCAGAGATATTCTGGAAAGGCAAATCCTATCCAAATACCACAGGAAAGGACTTTGGAAGATAGAAAAAATAATTAGAAAATAAGAAGAATTTAAATAATTAAATTTAAGGCAAATCTCCATTCTGCAATAAGTTGATCCTTCTACATTAATTCTACTTGAGGTTGGAGCACACTGGAAAGCACAAGGGAGATATGGGTACCAGGTGGGGGTCAGTTCAATGCTGAATAGTGCTATGAATAAAGAGAACTTGATTCTTCAGAATTTTCAATCTGGCCTTTTCAAGAACATGAAATTAATTAAATAAAAAGACCAAAGCATTTCTCTGCCTGAATTACTCCATTTTTCCCTGAAAGTGTTAGAAAATAATTATGCTCACATATGTAAGAAACTCCTGTAAAAAACAAAATCTATTAATCTGTTTATCAGGCCACACTTCAATAGAACCTTTAATGCTCTGCATCCAGGGGTGCTTCACCAAAAGGGCAAATTAGAAACACAATTAACTTTGAATTATTTTAATAAATTACTTGTAAACCTGGATTTAAAAGAGTTATATGTATGCCAATGTATCAAATTCTTATAGGTATGGGAACCCCAAAGCTACCATGAGCTGAAGCTGGAAACTTCATAAATAGAGGAGGCTAAGGATTGGTTCAATCTGAATCTAGAAAAGATCTGAAAGGTACAGAATTTTGAAGATCCCAATAGAAGTCTAACCCCACAAGTCAAAGAAGAGGAAGAAAGTATAATATATTAACCATTAACCAAACTTCCTAGTGATTACCAGCATGCCAGATACTTTCAAAGTTCCAAAATTTACTATAAAAGGAAAAAAAAATGGGTTTAATGGCAATGAAAAAGAAAAGCTTACTACAGGACTGAAGCTAAGTAGGTCACTTCATATATGCTCTGATATGAGCACAGACTGAAGCCAAGGACATGAGTGAACATCAAAAAGCCCCTGCATATTCCTTTCCAGCTGTAATAACTGGGCCATACTGCCATACCCAAAATTGTGAAGCTGCTGCCATACCACATTCCTGTGCAGGAAAAATGCAGAGATTTGAATGGAGCCTACAGATTTAATAACAATTCGTTTTTATGTAAGCAAACTGTGTTGTCTTCAATGTAATTAAAAAACCCTGGTTTTAGGCTTTCTGTTGCTTGAATAGTTGTAATTTACTAGAAGCTTTGTTCATTTCACATGAGAAAAAAAATGTAAACTACAGTCTTCATAATTTTTTGACATACTCAAGAGAACTATGCAGTCAAGGCAATAAAATGTTGAACAATATCATTATTTATATGACAAAGAAAATAATTTTACTATCTGTGGTACTTGAGTATCATCAACTTTGTGTGCTTTGGTTATATTGGCATCTTCAGCAACACAGAGCCTCACTCCTGTCGGCCCTGCTTTTATCCCTCAGTGCCTCCTTACCCTTTCCAAGACTGAGAATTATAAATGGCTCTGACACCTTCCCATTTCTCTACTTTGTCTGATAAGGTGGTGAAAGCTGCCCCAGGCCTGTGACCAGACTTTCAGAACACAGGAAAGGATGACTCAGGAGATCTAACATCATCTTTTATAGGAGGGAAAAAAAAAAAAAAAAAAAGAATGGAGAAAAAGAAGAGTAGAATGGAGAAAAAGAAGGTGAGCAAAATTTGGGACAACTTAATATTTAGCTGGCTGTAACAGAGGCACGGAACCTTTTGTGAGTATTTCTCATGTAAAAGATTTTCAAGGGGAAAATTCTTACACCAGCTTACATTAAAATATCAGTCTGTCATCTTCTCTGCAGACTGTAGACTCCATTGAAAAATCATATATTGTCTCCAGAATTGTTCCATTGTTTTTGGAAAATATTTTCCCCAAAGGCATTTTTTTTTCTGGCTAGGTAGATTCATAACATGATATACTACTGTGCTCAACTGAAAGATTTCAAATAATTACCAAAGCAATTGTTTTATCATTGTAAGTCTGCTAGCCCTAGGTTGCATGTGAAACACATTTTCCTTTTCTACTTTCATTTATGCAATACCTTTTGGTTTTTACTAAGTACCTTGCCAGAGCTACTTAAATGACACTTTCCACAATTTTTTTAGATTTTTATCACCAAAATTGCCTTTAAAAGGTGGAAAAGATAAGTGACATGATCAAAAATCAAAAATAAATAGCAAGCTTTGTCAAAACAAACAGCAGCTGTGATAGTCACGTTATAGAGGTACCAGTCCATGAGAGAAATGTTACACTGTTGGAACATTTCAAGGACTCAAGGGTAGGAGTGGAAAATGAAAAATGCTAGAGGATGTAGAAAGAAAACAGATTTGGGGATATCAGAAAACAAGTTACATTTGGAATTTATTATACTCAGCTAGAAGGGGCTAAAGAAGAACCTAAGTCCTGAAGATTTCCACAGCTTCATTTACAGGGCCATTAAAAGATTAATTTATCTCAGGCAATGTTTTTTGAATTGCAAATTAGAACAAGGCACTGACATTTTAAATTTGTCCCATTTCTTTGCACTCATATTAGTGCATATAAGAGTGGTGTTAAATCTCAAGTCCTTTATATGATACAAATACCACCATTTTTATAGAGTATTTTTCAGAAACTTACATGTACTTCTGATTTGCACCTAATGACATGAAAGATATGAGGACGCATAACACAAAACATAATCACAGACCTGGATTTCATGCAAATGTTAGTCTAGCCCCAAAACCTGAAATAAGAGTAGTTATTCACTAGAGGCATTCAAACCTGGGGATAAAACTTCTTGTAAGAACCAGAATTAATAGCCTATACATTATATCAAAGCTTTACTTATATGCATCTCTGCCAAAAAGTCCTAGCAAAGGAATTTCATAAAATATTCAACAGTATGGCTTAAAATCAACAGCTAGTTGTTTGTTCTGATAAACTGTGGTGAACAAAGCATCCCTAGTGGAACACCTTAAAACACTCTGATCTCTCACCAATCTACTGTAAATGTCCAGATTTACTGTTCTTAGTCTGTTCTAGTTCATAAATGATATGATCAGCAGCTGCTGAACTGTAGTTCTGGTAAGTCACTAGTGCTTGCAGCAAACTTTGCACCAGGCTTTACATAACTTTGTGACATTTAGTAGCTTTATTATTTATCATTAGTATTCATTTATTTGCAACAGTATTTATTCTACGTTGACCATGTACCATTCTGTTTAGGTCAAAGGCAATTTCAGGAGCACAGTTCCCAGTTTTACATACAGTGCAATACACAAACACCTGCCTTTTGCACCACTACCTTGATCTTGAAGGCCCATGGTCATTTGTTATCTAGAAGCACTCACAATCCTTCAGCCTTTTAGCTTCCCATCACTGAGGTTCCCAGACACTAGATATGATTTCAACTTGCTGAGGATGAGCTGCAGCAAGGAATCTCTGAACCCCAAGGAGTGACCTTGGAAGGTGTCCCTACTCAGGGGAGATCCTGTGCAGCCTGCTGGTGTGCAGGAGAGCTCAACAGGCCCTGGGCTGTCCACTGGTTATAAACTAGGATGATTCATCTGTATTTGCACACCAGCAAAACATCTGGGTCACTGACCCAGACAGCCCTTGGCTACCCTGCTGCCATCCACCCCCAAAGTCCAGAGTAAGTTGGGTGCAATCAGCTCCACCACTGATGGTTACAGCTTGGGCAGGGCAGTAGAAGGCAGGGGAGGCTCCCCATTGCTGTCCCTCTTCCTGAAGCTGTTCCAAGGATAAATGGGGTAATTACAATTTCAGTGTTCAGCTGAGACTCAACAAATGAGAGATGATGAATGTCTGCACCTACATCTATGGAAAAGATAACTCTCAAGAGAGTGGGAAGATCTGAACTTTTTATTGTAATCAATATTTCTTATGAAAAAGTTTGACAGCTATTTGAGAAATGGCTGGAATTTGTCTGCTGTTGAGACCAATAACTTAATAGTCCAGGGAAAAAAGCAATACAGGAACACAGATTCACCTGGGTCATGCTGCCATGGTTTAGCCCCAGCTGACAGCTGAGCCCCACACAGGCACTTCCCCATTCCCACCCCCCTCCAGTGCAATGAAGGAGAGAACTGCAAGAATAAAAGTGAGAAAACTCCTGGATTTAGATAAAAATAGTTTAATAGGTAAAGGCAAGCAAAGCAAAACAAGGAATCCACTCACCACTTCCCATGGGCAGGCAGGTTTTCAGTCATTCCCAGGAAAGGGGATCACATATAGCAGTTCCTGGGGAAGACAAAGGCAAAGCACTGTTGATCTTTCTGAGCCAGGTCCATAGACTCATGTCACAAAATTGTATAAAAAATGAGATTATTTGGCTTCTTTGTTTTTGACATGGTTTATAATTTAAACTTGTACTACAATTGTTAATATCACAAATACGTTTTCTTCATAGCAAAAATAATAAATTTTAAAAAAAGAAAATTAAGAATTAGGAGGTGTTCAAAAAGTTCAGAAATTATTTGCAGGGCAAATAATACTTCCAAATACAGGAACTAATAAGCAGCTCATTTCTGCAATGCATTTCTACTAAATCCAGTAATTTGAAGGATCCTCTTGACACCTATTGAATTAGCAAGCATTGGCAAAACTAGTACAATGAAAGCATGTATAAGTGGTCTAAGATCATACATACTTTTTACTTTACTATAGAATTAAACAGAATAATTTTGTGCAGTATGAAGATTTACAAAACAAACTGGAAAGTTGCTTTTTCTACCATTTACCTTAACTATAGCACAGTTTGGAAAACTGTCATATGTTCTTATCTCTGCAGAAAATGGGAAATCAAAGTTGAAAAACACCATAAAAAGCCAACTTTTTTTTTTTTTATTTCAATACCACAGGATTAAGCTGTCTTACTCATTGACAATGGAAAGCTTATATTCTGTCAATAATATAAGACAGGCTGAATGTTTTTTAAAAAGTCAATAATATCCTGAACTGTAAGTATCAACTTTTGAAAATTTGGAAAGAAAATTAAACTTCAGAATAATCTCTGATTTAGGATGCATCCAAAATGCTTAAAACAAAGACAAGAATGGATGTAGAAGTCTTACAGCTTTGTCTGAAACATTACATATTGGATGTTTTAGTATTTTTTGACATTACACATACACATATTCTCACAAATAGACCTTGGGTCTGGTTCAGCACAGGACAATCATCCTTGTTTTCTTTTTACCTAAAATGAAAAATGTTTTTTACATTCACTTTATATAGAAGTTGAGGAGAATTTGAGACTATATACAAGCAAAATAGGAATAGAATGACTAGGACTATTGTATAAAATTGAATTTTTTAAAATTTTCTGTAGTTCTATTTGTCCTATATTTTGTGAGATAATATGCTTGCTACAAACATGGAAATTGTAATTAGCTAAATTTAAAATAAAAGGCACTTGAAAATAGCTTTTGGAAGGAAAAAAGCTATTAAAAAAAGCTTAGATATCAGATTATTAAAGCAAAATAAATTGATCCAGGCTTGAGTCTTCTTAATTAATTTCTTTCCAGTTGGGTGCAATCTACTTGTATTCTCTTCAGGGTTGTGACTTAAGATGTGTTGTTACATGGCTTACAAATAAGAACCTCTGCTATCTTCTGATGGGCAGTACACCTTGTTATTGAACTTTCAGCTGAACTGTGTATGATAAGTAATGACCATTGACAGGATGATCTCTGGCTGCACATCCAGCTTGAAAGCAGATGGATTTCTGAGTTCTGAAATGTTTGCTTAGCTCTCCTCTAACTTCTGAAGCCAGAAACTGAAGAACAATATTTACTTTAGAAAACTCTCTGCCCTGAATAATGACTTCCACATCAGTGCTCCTCTGTAAAGTAAAAAGATTTCTAATTTAAATTCATAACAATAAAAATGTTATTTAACATCAGGTAATAAATAAAATAAATTAATAAACCAGAAATCATGTAAAATGAAAAAAAACATGATTATTAACTAGAGTGCAAAATTGAAAGCAAAACTTTAGATATTTTTCTCAGATTTCTTGTACTTTATGTGAGTTTTTAAGCAGAGCAGCTTTAAATTATTGACTAATATTAAGGTGTTAAAGAAATAAAATTATTCACTAATGGCTTGATATTCTCTATTGCTATGTTTCTGGGGAAAAAAAAGAAGAGATAGCAATGAATAGAAAATCATTCTTGAAGCCACCTGCTGTGTACTCATCAAAACATCATTGCTCTAAGAAAATAATCTGAAAAAAAAATTGGTCCCCATAGCGACAAAATTAAAGACTTCTTTTTTTTTTTTTCTTTTTACTTCCAAAACACTACTTATAAGCAAAGTAAATAAAGATTAGTAGAATACAGTCAGTAGATGCTTTCTTACTCAGAAACAACAGATACCTTAAAGTGTGCTTTGGCTGCATCATTGCAATAATTAGCTTTATGTGCTTCAAGAACTTTATTTCTACTCATTCAGCAGTGGAAATTGTTCATCTTGCCTGTCCAGAAATTCAATGAGTTTAGTGCTTGGCCTTAAAAAGTGCTGGGTACCACAAAGATGAATACAAGGGGAAATTATGAGTATATTTTAGCAGTTATAGATGAAATAAAGAAATGCATTTCTTTGATTCTGCCTTGTCCATGATACCTTCAAAACAGATACCTTTCCCTCAAGGCAGAAATCAATACTTGCAAGGAACTACAGTATCTATAATTCCATGAAAATAATAATTCTTTTTTATTCTATCCCCACTTTATGTGCATGGAAAAAAAAAGAATTCCCTCAGAAGGGCATAACTAGTATAAAATCAATGAACTATAAAGCTGGATTTGTTTTTGCAGTTTATCACTGAATGTGAGAACACAGGTTTAGAGTCCAGTTTTTATTTGTCAGGCATAAAGTCCTTAACAATCAACAAGAAACTATTGGAAATTATTCCTCAACTTTTAATAAATTAATCAGTTTGCAAGACTAAACTAATTTTAATATTTACTAAACATGAAACGCAATTATTTGATTTTTTATAATTACTATAACCCCACAATTTTCTAATGGAAAATAATTCAATATATGCAAGACTCTTTTACCATTTCAGGGCAAATCATACCTAATCCTTTGGCTAACTGATATTTTTCTAATTTTCAGCTAACTGGTCATTCCAATGTATATTCTGCCTCACTATAACCAAAATAAGGAAATTTTCACAAGTGATTTTAATAGAGTATTAAAAATGAAAGAAGAAAAAAACCTGGCATGTACTTTGACTATCTGCAGCAATAAAAATGAGATAAAGGTGAGAAAGGATGTCTCCAACCATGGCTATTAGATATCTCATTTTTCAGAAGATTAATCTTATGATGCAGACTTTCCAGGAAAAAAAACAAAAACAAAAAATAAAAAGCAAAAACAAAACAAACAAAAAAAACCCCAAAAAACAAAAAAACAAAATCGAAACAAAACAACCCCCAAAAAATTAAGGGAAAAAAACAAAAACAGCAAACCCCAAGCAATTGCATATGCAAAAGAAAGGAAAAAAAGGCATTTGACCCCCAATGATAATGAAAATTTATGAAAACTAGATCTTTTAAAAATCTGTAGAAAAAAAAATCAGTTGGGTTGAATTCCCATTTAGGTCTGAGTAAACCTATATTAGTACAGTCCTGATTACCTAATGCCATTTAATTCAGTGAACTTTACATAATTTTTTCTCTGATCTAAGATGTATTGAACTTACATAAGTGACTCTAAAACACATTTTGCTCCTGACTATAGTGGTATAAATTAAGATCAGCTTCAGAGAATTCAACATCAAGATCAACTTTAGAGAAACCAGCATCAAATTAATGAAGCTGTTATTAAGAGCAAGTTCCTTTTCATTTGTTGCCATCATTCACCATTTAATGTTTGGATGTCATTTACATGCAGAGCTGAGATGCTATGAAGGTGCTCATTACTCTCTTTTTATTATTATATATTTAATTACCTTTTCTGAGAGTTCCAGATGGATAGATGGATGGTTGAATTAAATTTCTTTATAATGAGATGGACATGTTTAAGTCCCCAAAAATTTTAAGGTCATCTGTAATTTATTGCCAAAGTACATGACACACGTAAGTACAATAATTTTGTTTTCCAAGTTATATATTGCTTTCAGAATCTTTGTGAATCCTGAATAAATCCTTTACTGCTCTATGAGGCTGCAAGCAATCTGGTACAAACATTTATTTAAAAAGGGGAAAATAAACCATATTTACACAGAAAATTCTTGAAAATCCTGTGAAGATCAAAGCCGTTCTTATCCTCTAAAGTATAAGGATAGAAAATTGAAGGCCTCTGAGTGGTCATTTCACTTTGGCTCCTCCTTTGAGTGATTCCTTGTGGATTCTCATTCATAACTAATTTAAGTTGAATCTTTAAGTCACCTATATAACAAGAGAAAGCCTCATTCCAACCTCCTTATGGGTTAAATTCACTCAAAGTCAGTTTATCTCCATTTATTCTAGTGCTTAAATTGTCCTTCAGCTTAAGCAGTTTTCTTCATCATCAATGTTTTTCTTGTGAAACATTCATAGTAAACAATCCTCTCCCCTCTCAGCCTTTTCTTTACTTGGTTGAACATCACATTATTCTACTCCATAAAACATGTTCTCTCTTCTGATAATTTTATTTGCTCTTGTCTTTACCTGCTTTTCTTTGAATTTAGCAGCCATGGACACTTGCTCTGGATACATTCTTACTAGTGATTTGTATAGTGGTATCAATATTTCTCTGCTGGCTCTTAAACTATTTTACCTGTTACACTGTGGAATTATATTTTACTTTTGAAAGTAGCTTGGTCTTGACAGATTTTAGTATTTTCTGACTGCATTCCCCCATGTTGGAACACACATTGTAGAACAATCTAATCTGACTATTATTAAGAAGTAATAGGTATGAAACTGTCTTAGCATGTGTTTAAACTTATGTAGTATATGAAGCTGTGAAACAGATTCTTTCTAGCAGAATAATAATGTACCTAAATGAAGGTGTTTATTATCACTGAGGCAAAATTTACTCAACAAACTTGGCATGGCCAAGTGTCCAGCCTCAAAAAAAATTTTGAGTGTACTTGTTTTATGATTGTTGAACAAATACTTTATGATATTGCTCTTTTCCATACGGTTTCAGCACTTCTGTTAGCTACAGTATTATGGATCAAATTATTGCAACATTTTTTAAAATGAACTGTTAACCTTAAAGGAAGCTTGAGTGATCATGGTGGTTTGCATTGTCTCAAATATTTTTCATGTGTAGAACATTTTCATTGCTCTACTTAAATCTATTTAAAACTATGTTAATGCTCTACTCTGTGTGATCTCATTAGGGCTCTCTGGCAGAGCAAAACACTTGGTGCTGGGGACTCAGAATCCACAGTGACATTACAAATGGGGTTAACTTTGGGCTGGAAACATGGCAGGATGACTTGCACAGAGGGGTGCTGCAATCGTGGCTATAAATAGGGTTGAGCATTTACAGATAAGAATCAGGGAAAGGAGAGCAAGGCAGATATCCCACTGTGAGTCTGTTATAGGCTGCCCAACCAGGATGAAAACACAGATGAACTCCTCTATAGAAAACTGGGAAAAAAATCTCACCAATCACTAGTCTTTGTTCTCATGGGGGACTTCAACTTACCAAATGTCTGCTAAAGTACAAGGCAGCAGAGAGAAAGCAGTCCAGGAGGTTCCTGGAGTGTGTGGCAGACCATGTCCTGGCAGCTGCTGAGTGACCCAATTTGGGAAGGTGTCCCGCTGGAGCCGTAGTTTGCGAGCAGGAAGGACTGCTGGGTGATGTGAGTTGGAGACTGTCTTGGACACAGGGATCATCAAATGACAGACTTTTTCCAGACAGCCTATGTGGCCTATGTGTGAGACTGGCTGACAGAGTCCTTTGGGAGGCAATCTTGAAGGGCAAAGGAATCCAGGAAGGCTGGACATGTTTCAAGAAGGGTATTTTAAAGGTACAGGAGCAGGCTGTCCACACATTCCAAAAGATGAGCCAGTGAACAAGAAGATCAACATGTCTTAACAAAGAATTTTGGCTAGAACTCAGGGGGAAAAAAAAGGTTTATAATGGTTGGATGAAGAGGCAGGCAACTCAGGAAGAGTACAAGGATGTTGTGAGGTTGTGGTGGGCCGAAGCCCAGCTAGAATTTTATCTGGCTGCTGCTGTGAAGGAAAAAATTTTTTTTTTACAAACACATCAGCAGCAAAAGGAGGTCTAGAGAGAATTTCCATCCTTTATTGGATGAAGGAAAAACCTAGTGACAAAGGATGAGGAAAAGGCTGAGGTGCTTAATGCCTTCTTTGCCTCTGTTTTTAATGGCAAAACCATCCCCCTAATCTGACAACAGTGACAGAAGGTAGAAACAGGGAACAGAATGAAACCCCCATAATCCAGTAGAAAATGGTCAGCAACCTGCTGCTTCACTTAGACTGGCACAAGTCTATGGGGCCAGATGGAATCCACCAAAGGGTACTGAGGGATCTGGGCAAAGAGCTCCCCAAGCCACTTTCAATCATTTGCCAGAAGTCCTGGCTCACCAGAGGATTGGCTGGAAGTCAGTTAACTGGAAGTCAGCAAATGTGATGCTCATTTACAGAAGATGTTGGAAGGAGGACAGGGAACTACAAGTCTGTCAGTGTGCCCTTGGTGCCAGGGAAGGCCATGGGGCAGATCATCCTGAGTGCCATCACCTGGCATATGCAGGACCAGAGCATCAGGCCCAACCAGTGCAGGTTTGTGAAAGACAGGACCTCCTTGAGCAGCCTGATCTCCTTCTTTTGAGGGGGTGGCCCATTTAGTGGATAAGGGAAAGGCTGTGGATGTTGTCTGTCTGGGCTTTAGTAAAGCTTTTGACACCAGTTCCTGGGGGAAATGGCCTCAAGTTGTGCCAGGGGAAGGCTAGGTTGGGTATTATGAAAAATTGCATCACTGAGGTATGTTGAAGCAGTGGGATAGGCTGCCCAGGGCAGTGGTGAATTCCTGGAAAGGTGCTTAAAAGACACACAGATGTGGCACCTAGGGACACGGCTTAGGAGTGAGCACGGCACTGCTGGGCTAATGTTGGATTTGATGATCTTAGAGGTCTTTTCCAAAATTAGCAATTCCATCATTCTGTGACCTCAACGTGCTGTGTAGGAAAAACTGCATTTTCTTCTCCACAGCACAAGCCCCAGCAAAGCTTTGATGATCAATAGTGTTTGACTTCAATAAATGTTAGTTAAAGCATCCACTGTGTGTACTTTAGAAACACTTGTATGACCTTCTCTGAATTGATTAAATATGCCACTGACTCCAGCAGATCAGGATCCATATCCTTTTGCCAACAGCTGCAGAAGAAAACAGACATTCCTAGGGAGCACAAAGCAGGCAAGTCAGGAGACAGACTTTTCCCTTACAAAGCACTTACTTAATTTAAACCTGGGGTGAAAATAAGGTTAATTATCATTATGCCAGCATTTTGTTTATGTGTACCTACACAAACAGATTGTGGTGTTTAATTGCACAGTACCTAATTTATTAGAAGCTTATATAATAGAGGAACATGGAAGGGGTTTTCTTCAGAGAATGGTTCTTATTTCAGGAAAGACTGTCGTATACAGATTCATATACACATGTGTGTGTATATACTTCTAGTATTTAGGTGTAATATATACTTTTGGTAAACACACACATCTATATTGACAGTTGAGGAACTTGCCATAATCTTTTCTCTTATTTCAGCTTGAACTAAGAATACATGCAGTGTAAGTAGCTGATTTACAGTTCTTTCCACCTCCCAAATCTGTTTGTCTGTCTGCAAAACTGCACTGCAGGTAGACATGTTCTTTCCACAACAACTTACGGAGCACTTGGGACTTATTTTAGCATCTATGTATTACTACCCATAAAATTTAGTACATAAATATGAGGACATGCTTTTGGAGGAGGAAAGATTTGCAAAATTGGACTGATGCATCAACTATAATAAAACATAGCTGAGTATTGAAATGGCAGATTGTTACAGCCTCCTAATTTTAACACCTATTAAGAAGAATCTCGGACGAAAGCCAGAAAATACAGTGCAAAATGCTAGGCAATCTCCTGCCACATGAAGCTTGAGTACAAGGACACTGTTTATTAGTGGGCTCAAGCAGCTAAAGGCAAAGTGGTTTTGATAGTGTTGGCAAAACCAATGCACTTTAAGCCACTGTTTTCATACAGAATGAATTTGCAGACACCAATTATAGCTCAAATTATCACTGCTGGTATCCCTGTGATAACTGACAGAAGGATATCAGCTCCAAAAGAATTCCAGCATTTTTTCCAAGGCTTCATTCCCTCATAGATACACAGGGAAATTATGGTAAAACCTTAGAGCCCAATTAAGTTAACAGACTCTTACTTGGACCACAGGAAGCAGAATAAGGGTTTGTTCAGAACATAGCTCTCCATAGGATATCATCAGTGGTTGCCACTGCCTCTATCATCACAGTGGAGGCTGTACATGTGAAAATGAGCTGGCTATTTAATCACAAATCTTCCTTAAACATTAACAAGAAAGAAAAGTTCTGGTGCCACTTCTCAAAAGTATTAGGCTGTGCTCATTTTATTCTACTTTTTCCCATAAATTATGAAACAGTCAGTATATAAATGTTTGGAACCAACAAACTCACCCTACTTCCCATTTATATGTGTGATGCATTTACCTTGGAAATGGTTGATTACAAATAGATAATCCTGAAAATATAAAAGAAACTACTGTGGCTTTATTTTAAACACACATATTACCTTTTCATGTCTCTAAGCACCTGTTCTGTAACAACTTTCCCCCTCCTTGTGTATGAATTTCCTTTTGCAATTTACAAGTCTGTTCAGTATAATAAACCCTATTAATCTAAGATAAGTGCAGATAATACCAAATCTACTGAAATAATGAAGTTTTGAGAGAAAAGAAAGGGACAGAGGATTTTTTACCAATCAAAGATGCTGAAGATTAGAAGTCCATTCCCTTCACAGTAGGATCTCTGAATTCACTCAAAGGAGCCTTTGGGCTTTACAGAAACCACTCACAATTAAAAGACGACCTATCACTTACAGAGGAGGCCTTTAGACTGAACTACTTGTTTAATCTTTACCACCTGCCTACAGTATATATATAAAATTACCAATTCTGATGTGATTGTCAGCTCTAACCTCTGTTAACTCACCTCAGCTTCAGTGGGAATGCTGACCACTGCTTAAGGTTGCAGCTACTGACCAAAGGATGTCTGGCCATCGTCTTGTTGATCCATCTTGTGCTTTACTGAGATGTCCTTGGTCCCTCCCAGCTTTCAGCCAAGGCTGGAAGACAATCATCCCACAGTGGTGATTTCAGAAGCTTTGGGCAGTCACAGCAGTAGTCTGAGGCCACAGTTTATGTTTCTTGGCATTTTACACTTTTTCACAATAACATTTGTGAAGTGAAAGAAGATAATACTTCCCCGCCACAAACAGTATTTAGATGTTGTGATATGTCTGGTTCTATAATGATTACCACCAGAAGTACAGATAATCTGACACCAAGAAGCAGGCAGCAGAGTTATTTTTGTTACAGGGTGAACTCAGTACCCTGGAGGATGGTGTCTAGAGAAGAAGGACTTCAAAACTCTGACATGAGTGCTTTAAAAGCAGATAAAGGAGCAAATGCATAATGCATTTTAATAGATACTTACATGTTAAATAGTGGCAGTATGTTACTCTGAGACATAACTTTGAATTTATAAATTCTTTGGATTTATATATTTTTAAAGTTTTTCGATCCTATTTTTTTATAATTAAAGCAATATGGCCTAAGTGCACATAATAGAAAGTGGCAGAACATGCCAACACACCTTTGGGAACATGATTGTGTGCTACTTCTTGCAACTTTGTTTAGTCTCAGAAAATAAATGCTAACATTGATAAACATTGCTCATAAATTCAGGTCAGATAGTGCTACTTTGTTTCATTCAGAGAAAAAAATAATTTCAAACACTTTACCGTGCTCTGAAGCTTGAATAACACCCAGGGCACTCAGATAATGGCCATCAGGCTTTCATCAATAGATCATCAAATTAAGCCTTATTTTAATGTTAATTTACATGTGTATATGAAATTATGGTGAGAAATTAGTACAGTTTCATTTGACACTTTGGTATCTGTAAATAAAAAATGGATTTGTTTCTTGATAGCAGGATCGGAGACTTTTTTTAAAAAAATATTTATCTTCCTTTAGAACACACAGGGAGAAAATGTATAAATCTCTTATTTATTTTCAGGTCTATAAGGAGCAGAGCACATGTTTCAAGATAAATAAATTTTGAATCACAAATGAATCTGACTGGGTAAACTCCAGAGACTTCTAACAAGGCGTAGAGCATTTCACTCCTATGACACTGGTTTGAAATTAGCGCAGGTGAACAGAGAGCAGGAGTCATTTTCATCTAATGTCTGTTCAGCAGCCTACACAAAATGAGTTGCTGGGGTTTAATGCATGCATCTCCTTGGGGTCACACAGCTGCTTTTTAGAAACTAACATTAATCAGTAGTCAGCCTGAATTATGAATATGCACAGATAAACTAGTAGTAGTATGCAAAGTAATCCACATGGGAAAGGGACTACTCTAACTAAACATACACAGAAATAGACTCCAAAGGATCTTCTGCAATTCAGAAGTAAAATCTTGATATCAGCACTGCTATTTCTTTGAAATCATCAACTCAAAGTATGAAGCTCAAAAGCAATCAGAAAGGCAAACAGATATTTAAAGTTACTAGGAAATATACAGAGAGAACAGGAAGCACTATTGTTCCAATGATGTTAGTTCCACACCTGGAATATTATTTTCTTTTTCCATTGCCTCATCTTAAAAATACTGAAGATCTAGGAGAGCACTTAAAAACATTCCTAGAAAATGCAAGAGAGCAATGATAATCTGAATCTTGATAATCTGGCACTGATTGAAAATAGAGTAAAATTAGTTAGACAATTCCTCAGTCAAAAGGAAGATCAATTAACAGGACATGAAAAAAAAATTTATATCATGGATGGCAGGAAGAGAGAGAATTGCCATATTTCATCATTTTTTCCAAATAAGAGAAAAGCTGGGAGGCATTAAACGAAATCACTAGGCAGCAGGTATAAAATAAACAGATGCACTTTTCCATGCTATACGTAATTAAAATATGAAACATGTTGCCACAGGATGTTACAAAACCCAAATGTGTTTAGAAAGTGGCTTGAGAGGTCCATGGAAGTAAGGGCCATCAAGGATAATGAGCACAATGCAGTTTCAAGCCCTTATACTGGAATGCCCAAGCTGCTGATTACAAGTACCTTAGAATATAAGCTTGGTGAAGTGCATTTCTATGCTACCATTTCATTTTTATGGTTTCCAACAAGATAGTTCTCCCAGGCATCTAGCATCAGCTCTGCCAAGAGAGGCTTCTAGGTTGAATGGTGTGGCTGTTTCTACACCAGTCTAGAAAATACTACTTGCCTACTATTTTTGTAAATATATTCAAAGCAAAGAACCAATTGTTTATTGTGGCAAATGTGCTTTAAATATCCAGCATCTGATAAAAACGAGCATAGGAAGCAAATTATTCCTCAAGGGCTAAATATCTCTTGGAGGGGTTTTTTTGTTGTTGGTTGTAGTGTGCTTGTGCAAATGCAGTTTTTTTCATTATGAATTCAAAGGTGCTATGACAGTTGAATCGTTAAATATGCAAACTGAAAAATATATGGTGAACTTATTAGAGCAATAACATTGAGTTCAGGGAAAATCTGTTTAATACTGCAGGAAAAAAGCAAAAAGTATCTTCAGCTTCCTGTACTAGGAAAAATATTTATTTCAAATTTAACTCTACAAATGCTGATATTTTATAAACTTCTAAAAAATGAAAGCACTCATTTCAGATTACCTCCTGTAATATCCACTGTATTGTAATTTAGAGATGGATTTGAAATTCTGTTCACACTGAAATTATCCTGTTCTTTATATAAATTGGAATTGTGTATTATAACCTTTTTCCCCCTGCATTTTCAAAATGAGAATTGCTGCTTATATTTGTTATAGAGAAAGTTGCTATTTTCTGTCTTCATGGAACCAGCTATGTACATACATATTATATATTCCTCCTGTACTTACCTTCCCTGGACTTTGTAGTTTCTCAGTATTAAAAACCATTACAATTATTTTTATTTCTTTGTGTGCTTCTGTACATAAGTCTATCATGTATAAAATGTAACCATCTAGCATTTTCTTCTTCTAAATCAATAAGTTGTGTTTTCAAAGAAATTACAAGCATCTGGCATAAAAAATGTCAGCATTTTGCTTTTCAACAGAAATGACATTGCAATAAGAGTTGCATATGGGTGAAGATAATGGCTAGAGGAACAGGACCACTTTTGTAAGTCAGTCAATTCTCCAGCACCCTTCTGCATGAGGGCTACAATCATTCATATATATATATATATATATATATATATATATATATATATCATTTTTCTCAAGATCTTAAAAAATATAGAATAACAGTTTACATTGAACTCTCATATCTAGAGGAATATTTAACTATCTATATGCTTAAATTAGGAATACTTAACCTTCTAAATGCCAACATTTTCAAAGGAAAAGAAGGAAAAAATATAGCAGTCTCACATGTTGGCAGTAATTACATCAGTACAACTTGCCATTATTGTTGTAGTAATCAAATTTGAATGTCTGGATTATTATCTCACATAATGGATGGAAATTTTTTTAAGTGTTATTTCTTTCTATTTGATTTGAAGTACTGTTATGCATCATGAAAAAGGATTTTTGAACCTGAAATCTGAACTCATCAGTCACCGTGAACTGCTTATCCAGGCTATTAAAATAATATTTTAAAGTACATGTCTGGTTAAATTCAAAGCTAAAATGGAGATTTTAAATCTTCTAGCTGTCAAGAAACAAGAGAGTTTACCCATATTTATGAAAGCTCACAAAAAAATAGAGGATCAGTACCAAACTAAGGGCTCTTCCCATAACAATGAGAAGCCACTCTCAACTGACAAAACCACTTTAAGGCTTCCACACTGGGAATTCAGTCTTACCTCAAGGGAAGGAGTAGAAACTTTACACTGACCCTTAATGAACAAACAGCAACACAATAGAGAATAGCTAAACAGCACTATTCCATCCAAAATATGGAGATATCTTCAGTTATCAACCCAAACAGCTACTGAGATTAAATTGTTACAGAAAATGGTAAGATATACTTGAAAATTCTGCACAATCTTCAAGGAAAAAGATCCAGTCAGGTTGACTACAGTGTGAAAATTAACTTCTACAGAAATGCCCTTTAAGACTCCAGTCACCAGAGGCTGCAGATCTTAAAAAAGAGAATGCAGACTAATGATGTGAAGATGACAGATAATCTTAACCAACAGATAATGAGTACTGAAACTATGAAGATTGTACAAGAAAAGACCCCCCAAAAAAGCACAAGTCTGTGTGGAACAGTTTTTACTAAGCCATATGCTATAATCTGCCTCTCCTTCTGTGACCATACTGTCTCTCTCCTGCAAATATACCTATACTGGAAAATAAATTCCTTCTGTATTTACTTGTGTTCAATTAAATTGTATTTTCACTTGTGATAGGATAAACTTTTCTGGGTCTTCTATTGTGATAATATTTATCTAGCAGACTAACTGAATAATTAATACAAATAATGTAGCTTACTTTCTGTCCTTGCCTTTTGTAAGACTGAAAATGTCACCTCATAAATTTTAAGAAATTATGAAGATAGAAAAATGAAATAATTAAAAAAAGCAGAGTTTTGCTCAATATATCCCTCTTGCTGAGGTGTTGGGACTCTCAGTGGAGAGAGACATTTAGTAATAGGACAAGGGAGAATGGCTTTAAACTGAAAGATGAGATGCTGGATTTAGGTTAGAAGTGTCCAAGGCCAGGTTGGATAAGCTTTGAGCAGCCTGGTGTGGTGGAAAGTGACCCTGTCCATGGCAGGGGGGTTGGAGCTAGGTGACCTTTAAGGTCTCTTCCAACCCAAACCATTCTCTGGTTCTGTGACGACCCTACAGCTCTGGTTTTGAGACCTGCTTCTGAAAATGAGCAACACAGCCTAAGATGTGCATGTGTGACTGTGGAACTGCATCAGTATGCAAGTCTTTCGATATTTCCATAATTTTTTGCCTTCGGTTAATTAAGTTCTCCCTAGAATGTCTGACTATAGCAAGATAATCTCTACTTTGCAAAGATTAACCCTATTAATACCAATTAACACATAACAAAGAAGGCTTTTAATGTTTTACAGCAGCAGGCTAAGCAGAATGGTTCAGAGGAGGATTAGAGGGATCACTTGTATCTGTAGTTTATGACATCTCATTAAATAGTTTTTAATAACCGTCAAACACTTTATAGTGATGAAATTGTCAATGTTTAAGTAGTGGGATCCATTACTGCAATGACTAAGGAATTTCTCTCATACAGTTCAGTACATGGGAAAAGAGGAAAACAGGTCCTACAGAAAGCAAAGACTCAAAGACAGTATCAGCAGCATCACAGGTTTTCAGAATGAAATCTAGGTTTGTTTCCTTGTTTACAGAAAAAAGCCCCAACAACCCACGAAAAAACCCACCCCCAAACAAACAGCCTGCACCCACTATGAAGCACTCCTAATTCAATGGATTATCTTGATTATGGATAATGACTATACTGGCTCACTTTCTTCTTTGCATCTCTGACCAATGTCAGTGAATCAATAAATTTTTCAAAATTAGAACTTCAAGAATATTGCATTTTTTCGCTGAAAATATCCAGTGTATATTTTTAAATAAAAACAATTACATTCTTCCTAACACTGAATTCTTATAAATTTTTATTTAATTGGGAATATGATTCTTCTGTGCTATGGATCTCTACAACAATAATAAGAAAGGACCTTCATCTTGAGCCTTTACAAAGGACATACAAAGAACAGATATTCCATCAATATACTCAAACTCACACTGGAAAATAATGTTATTGGACATACTAATGTCAGAATTTATTTCATAAACAACTAAATCAGTAGTTTTTGGGTTTTTTCCCTTTCAGACACAAAAGTTAAAAATATATCAATGGGTAAATGTGTACTGAAATACTTGGGAAGTATACTTGATATTTTTAGTGCAGAGAGAAACTGCAAAAGGAATTTTTTTTCCTCTGTAGAAGACAGTACCTTTACAGGGCATAAGAAAAATGGAACCTTGCATATTTGATAAGAGCCAATAAATCTCCAGTCTAATGCTCTGTTCTGTTCTGCTTTGCCACCCTCCTCTTCTACTGATATTTTATTCTTCTTCCAAAGATCTGAGAATATATTGGGCATGGAAGCTGCCACTCTGGCAGGTTCAATGTGAGATGGTACTGTCAGACCAAGTCACACTCACAGCTATTGCATTTCAGTAACTATATTAATTTAGCAGAGATACCTATAGAAACACAGCAACCTATATAAAGTGTGAACTGACACTTGCTGCCCTGTATTGCCTCAGAGCCCTCCTGCTCCCCCACATCCTTTCTGATTGTTGCTAGGTAACCAGAAGGACTTCATAGGCCAGCCCAAAGCAGGTTTTTGGGTTTGGGCATGAACTTCAGTAATTTGTTAACTAGAAAATACAGAAATCAGAATTTGCCATCAGACCCTGCTGGTAAAATTACATCTCAAGGTTGTGTGTGTATGTGCCCATTGCTGGCCACCAAGGCAGGCTTTTTGTCAGAACACAGCCATGATGCCTTTTCCACATATTCCACAGGGATATCAACTGCAACCATCTGCTAAAAAATTGCATTATCTCCTATCTGAACATGATGTACCCTCTCAGAATTTCAAGAGGCCATTATGAACAGTGTGCTATTCAATAACTGATATGTCATACATGCTTTAAAACTTCAGATGAAGCAATAGAACATAAATAAGTACATACGTTTGTGTATATATTGTCTTCATACTTTCATGTAAGCATATCTCAGATTATTGTGGAAATACTGAAATTATGCATGTGCATGTAGTTTTTCTACTCTAGCAGGATTCAGAAGCACCTTTGAGAAAACAAAAAAAAAAAAAAAGATGCACATGTGTATATTAACCTCACACAACAAATCTGGTTACAGCATATTTTTGCCTTCATGGTATAGCCACAAAGAGTTATAATGGCAATATCAGAGTAAATTAATCTCTGGGTAACTGCAGAAAGGGATATTTACAGCCATTCAATTACTCAATTGGACAAGGTAGACTTGTATCATGTTCATTATCTTCTTCCTTACCACAGAAGTGCTCCCTTCAAAACTAATTTCTGAATTTCCTTCTGCAGTACTTGCCACTGAACTTTCTATTCGACAGCATTTGAAAGCCTGGTGACTCTTGTGTCTGCCCCAGTCTTCCATGATCTACTTCAAGTATTTCTTTTAAAAGATAAATTTTTGAATACACTAAAGTCCAAGGTTATCCCCTTGCTCTTTCATAGAAAGATTTTCATTAGAAAATCATATGACAGTGCAAATTAGACAGCTACCTGGAAACCACAGATTTTCTAAGAGGTGATAAAATAACACTATTCACTCAGTCACCTGGCTTTTGCTACATCCCATCACTTTAACATCACATCTCTATAAGAAATTCCTTTTCACTCCAGTATGTGGAGGCTGATGGGCTGACAGGAATGGAGTTAGGCACTCTCCCTTGGAGAGAAGGATCTTAGGCACCCACTTTTCTGATAACAGAGAAGAATATTTCTCCCATAATGCCTCCCTGCTCTAGGCAAATCATTTATATCCCGTTGGTCCTTCTCCCCTTGTTCCTCCCCTGCACCCTCAGTGAATTGGTCTGTTGCTCCACCCCTCCCCTAAGCTTTCCCATATAAACCCTACTCCCCCAACCCTATCCGGAGCTTCTCGTCCCTGGTCCCCTTCGAGGAGAAGACGAGTAAATCTGCTCTGTGGAACTCCCAACAAGAGGCTCCCGTCCCTTCTCCCAGTCCGGTAGGATTCACAAAGAGCTCAATCCCTTCGCCCGGGAGCGAGGACATTGCCAGTGCCACCAGTGTCTTTTAAAGACGCTTCTCTGGAAGGTCGTGGCACGCCACCACCGCCCTGCCACCACAGCAGCACACCTCTTTCCCTGCTCCCTGGGAAGACCAGCAGTGACAGAATTCTTCCAAGCCACAAACAAGGGCTTAAAACATGACACAATAATCAGGAACTGGGGGAAAAAAAAATGATGCTCCACCTGAGTCTTCTGCATGGTTTGTTGTAGTGACGCCAAACAATAAGTGCTCTGCAAGTCCTCAGGGTGATGATGCTCAGGATGATATCCTTGCTTCCTAGCTGTTGAAATAGCTATAAAGAGCTAAAATAATCTTCCTGCATAACTGACAACAGCAAATATTTTCAACCCCCAGAAATTTGATCACACATGATTTAGCATAATATCTTACTTTTCAACATATTGCATTTTAATTATGCCATAGCATGTATGATTTTATTGACTCTATAATCTTTAAGTCCTCAGTGTCTTTGAATTAATATCAGAAGCAGAATTATTTGTTTACTTAAGAAAACAACCAACCAACCAAGTACAATTCCCCCCTATACACACTATACTTTCTCCCATCCTTGAATATCATTTGATATTCTGTGTTTCAGATATGACCCTGAGTAGTAAATGTTGGTCTGGGAATAATGTAACCTATGCACTGTCTAGATGACAGCAATTGTCAAGTGGATTGTGATGTAGAGGTCTCTTACACCTGTAGGTGTATAATTGCAGGTACTCATAATAGACATGAATGCCTATGCAGCTTTTGATGATGCTCCATGATCTGCTTTATTATTTCATTGAAATAGAAGAACAGAGCAAAATTTAAAACAAAAATGTACAGTGGGGAGAGTAGCTAGTAATTTATCTGGATAATATTTGGATAAGATCCTGAAGTGCAACTTCCATGGGGTCAATGGCCATACTCAAATCTGATTTTCTGAGAATCTGCACACAGAAATCTGTATCACCATCAAAATATAAAGCAGAGAGAAACAGAATAACATTTAGAAAGTCTTTGTGCGAGGACATAGTACCCATTGCTTCACTGTGAGCAGACTTGGTCAGCTTTTGGTGTTGCCTGTCTCAGCACAGACCAACCACCAAACATCAAACAGCTCCAGTGATCCCCAGGTTTTGCTCAAATGACAATGTGAAGAGCTATGCAAATATGGAAAGGATTATTCATGTGTGTAACAAACTGCTCTCATGTGTGGGACTCACATCAGCACAGGTGTTTCCAACTCCAGCCCAGAAACCACAGAGATCTGTCAAGAAGATATGAGGAGCACTGTGTCAACATGGCAATTTCATCATAACTTGAGTTTCCCTTTAAATTTTTCTTTCAAACAAAGAAAATCTGATCTAAACAATATGTCACTCATTCTTGTTCCCAGAAAATCCATGAATGTGAATGATTCTACACCTCAACCCAGGGTACTTCCAAAATATATGATCAAAAAGATATTAAATACTACATATTTGATCAGCTGAAAAAACCTTGCATCTTTTTGGGAATAAATCCCATGCTATCCCATCATTTTATCTTTAAAACATTACATCTGTATGTTATTTCCCTTAGCAGATATCTGGAGAGAAAGTAATAATCATTATATTTAAATAATACATTGTGTTATGCATGAACATTACTATGGCCATTCATTTGGATATATTAACGAGGTGAAACTCAAGATTAAATACTGAAACATATTTAAGGGATAAAACACTGAAAAAAGTAACTGCTTTTAAATGACTACATAGTTTTTAGAGAACAGAATTAACATTGAAAAATAAATTCATTAAATCAAAAGGGATCATTTTATTTGCATGGTAAAGATTTGTAAAACCTATAAAATGGTCAAACCCTACTACAGTCAACAAAAAACTTCCAGCAAGTTCCTGTGAAACATTTATAGTACCTGTCATAGCTAGGAGCCAAGTTTGCAAAATGTTGCATCCTCAAGTACATTTTCTAAAAATGAATTTATGTAAGAAAAAATATTTTGCACTTCACATTAAGGGTTAAGCCCAAATAATATGTCCTTTAAACTGAAACCATTCACTAATGGAATTGTGCAGAAGAAAATAATAGGATTCATTTAGGAACTCTTGATAGAAAAAGCTTGAAAGCTGTTCAATGGATTGTTCAAAGATGAATGCTTATTTGTAGTTCAGTGAAAGTGACTTTAGGTAGTAACAGAATTTGCCATTGAAAGCAAATATCCTGGAAGACAATTTCATATGCCTTTGTTTACTTTTTTCTGATGCTTGCTCTACTGAAAAAGTCTAAGAACTGCTTTCCATTGACAACAAAGAAATTAAGCCAAAACAAATTAAAAACAAATAAAACAAGCATATCACTAAAAATTCCTGATAAGCTTTAAAAGAGTCAACATGGGATGAATTTTTCATGGGGCCTAATGTTTTCCTTTATGATATATGAAAGGGTTAGCCCATCCTTCTGCATGATTCAGCTCTCATCAGGCCATTAAGATTTATAAATATTGCATCTATTTCATTGCTTCTCTAATGATATTTGAAAGTACTTGCTTTCTCCCAAGAGAATGCTTTCAAAAAGAACAAATAAATAAGTCCAAGCTTTCTTAAATTTTTTTAAATTTTTTTTTTTTTCATTTTTAAAAGTTTGAGCTCACTTAGTGATAAAGAACTACAGATTTGCCCTAATAAGCTTATTAAAACAAAACTTATTCAGTGCACGTGCTGCACATGTGAGAAAAGAATGTTGATAAGACTGTTTTTGGTTTCATTGAATACATTTATGAATACAGCTCCTCACACACACACGTACATAGTCATATTCAGCCTCCTCCCAAAGAGGCTCAATCATAAACCTCAAATCAAATAAACATATATTACAAGAAATGAAATTTGTGTGAGTGTTCTTTACAGCAGTACTCTTCACTAAAAGAGTCTAATATTAATATTGCTCACAAACTGACAAAAAAAAAAAGAAAAAAACCAAAAAAACCCAAAACACTTTGAAAAAAGTAAGTCCAGTACTGTGAGAGGCAAATTTACTTTGGAAATGAAAATCAGCCCATTATTTATCTTTATTATGGAGCCAAACTTCCTAATAAGTGATTAATCTAATGTTAAAAAAAATTTAAAAAAAAAAAAAATGTCTTTAGACCCACTCTCCCAGTTTTAATCAGTTATGTAAAAGATACCTCACTCCCCTGGAGATCATTGTCTTCCATGTGCCTTTTTTGCATCTCCAAGTTTTGGTTACTTGCTTTTTGGAAGAAGTGGGACACTTGACATGATTTCATGCTGTTGGATCTCCTTCTGCAGAATTCTATCTACTCTCTCCCATATTGCAACTTCATACTGCAGAAAATGGAGTTAACAAATTGCATACCTTTAAAAATTTTTGCAGGAATACATTTTTACCCAAGTTCTTCTTCAAGGTTGGGTTAACAATCCGTCCATATTAACCATCTGAATGCAGCAGTCCTAGCAGGGCTTTTTTCAATTTGGCTCCTGTTTCCTGGTCTATTTCCTTGTTCCTTCCCAATATTATGCTGTTTTTCTATGTAATATATCATATTCATATTTATTCTCACATACATATGGAAGCTGTGCTCTGCAGTCAACTTTCTAATTTGGGCAGCTCTAATCACTAACACTTCAAGCTATTTTAGCTTCAGGAAACTAAAGATGCTCAAAGGCATATATAAATACACAAGAATGCACACATATCTATTCTTGTATATATACATATTCTTGCAGATATATATATTTTTTTTTTTTCGTATGTATATATAGCAAAACTGGGATTTGAGAGCGGGACGCATGGAAAAAAAAAACCAAAACAACAAACATCCAAACACCAGTAACCTAATGAACCAGAATCTTTGTTGCAGATTTAAAGCATATGCTCTGTGAAACCACTCTCTCTCTTGTAATTCCTTATTTGTTAATTTTATAATTAAGAAATCAAACTATTTATGAACAAACTGTAACCTATTTTCTGCAGAGGGTGTCAATTTTTAAAGTTTAGCTTTGTAAAGTCCACGCTTCAATGAAATTTGTTTTATGCCCTTAAAGAATAATAATTTTTCTAAACTCTTTTAGGTAACATTCCCATGCTAAATTTACCACTGGTAACCTTTCTGTAGACTACACAGCACCTGTGGAATTTCAGAACAGCCTTCATCAAAGACCTGGTCTGGCACTACTTTCCTTCAAATTTCAATTGCAAACTACTTGCAGCACAGGGAGGAAAAGTAAATTGAGAACTCAAAAGGATGAAGGAGAGCCAGTTCCAATACATAAGGCATGCATCTTGCTACCTGGACTTGAAAGTCACCCTGGTTTTATTGCTGGAAATTATTTTACAGCCGTTATAAAAGAGAAGGTATCACACTCTTAAGTATTCAAATAAAGGTAGAGATTTAATTTACAGAATTTGAATGAGAAGTGAAAGTGGGCTTTTGCAACACAATTCAGGAACAGCACAATTCAATTCTTTTTGGTTACAAACATTCTCTGATGGGTGAACTCTGTGGGTGAATTACGCTCTTTCTTCCACATCGCAGTGGAATTGAGTCATTGGCAAACGGGTGCAATTTAATCTCTTCTAGTCTACTTGGCTTACAGCACAAAAGAGGGTTAATAATCTTAGAAGCTTGAACACATATTAAATACAGTTTATTTAGAAATGAGGTTTCCAGTCTCCTGGGTATTGCCTCACAATTCTTGTTTGTATCCTCGAATAATTGCTGTCCAAAATATACTCAAAATGAGCTCAGTCTATTTCTTTATCTGCTCTTTCTGACAGTCATTGCATTGAGGGATGCAACATAATTGTGTTATTTCAGGCAATAAAACGGTCATCCCCCATAGACAAATAATCAAGCAATTTAAAATGTGGTCATGGTTGCCTGAGCAGCCAGATTCTGATTTCAAAAGGCCTAGCTACATAACCCTGAGTACGTTATGCTTTTAAAGGGAAAATCCTTTCACAAAATAATTACCTGGGGGTGTGGGGGGAAGGTATAGAATATTATTGTTTTTGCAAACATCTTGTCTGCTCTCCAGATATAACAACATCAGAAATTCCTTAAACTTCAGTGCATTGCATTACACACACACACACACACACACACACACACACACACACACACACAGAGTTTTCTGTTTGCTTTTTACATACACACACATTTAGGGTACTTTTGAGTAGGTTGGAGTTTAATTCTTTTTTACTTTTTGTTTGTTTGTTTTTTTAATCTAAGACTTTGAGCTGTGAACATTTTGTTAATTTATTATAATACTGTGAAAGCTATGCAGAGCAGTTAATAAATCCTACAGACAAGAGAGAGTCATTGGAGAAGGCTGGAAGACAGATGATAGCTACAGTAAGAGGAGCATGTTCTTGATAGCATAAAAGTTATTTATACACCCTTCACAGCTAGTCCTGAGGCACTGAATTCAAATGAAATTGACTGATGTCACACATACCAGTTACCAAGTTAGAATGTGCAACTTCATCTACCAGATATTTGAGGTTCTTTGGTTAAGACTTGACTTACTCTTGAAGAGTTTCAGCCAGAGCCATCTGCAGCACTTAATAGATGATAACATTTTGATTTGGACTCTTTTAAATGAAGTATCAGTATTATATCAGGTAGCACAATTCTATTGAGTGCTTTAAAACATAAGACCCATAAGACAAAAGAAGAAGGGGCAGATCCTTTACTGATTTCCTTTTCACCATCAAACCTGATTTCCTGCTGGCCTTTTCTCTGTGAAGAAATCTCTTTTCCGGCTTTCTAAGACATGCATCCCACTCCCTTCCAAGACCTGTTCTTCATGCCTTTCCCTTAGCCACAAGATCTGCCCTCTCAGCATTCCCCCCAGCATCATTTGTGCCTCAGGATATGCAGAATTTCATCTGAAGGTGAAACCAATGAGACCCAGCATTGCAGGGCTGGGCAAGCACCAAGGAAAGGGGAAAAAAAAGCAGGACCTCAGGCATTCACTGAACAGCTTTGGTATTGTTACATATCATGAATCTCAAACTGTGGTTCTATTGAAGTACAAACACATCATCCAGCACCATGCAGCAAAGCAGCATGAGCAGAGTGATTCCATCAGACTGGTGCTTGATGAGATCACCTATCCCAGCACCTACAGCCTGCAGCCCTGATAGCTCTCTCCTTTGCATCAGACCAGCTGCACAGCCTGCTCTCAAAGCCCTCTACAACCTATTCTCTCTGGCTTCCTCCAAGATAAGGCTTTCTCCTCATATTTTGTAGTTGCAATGAAGTTCCCTTTTCTCACAGCTCACTAACCACAGACAACTGACAACTACTCAGACTCCTTCACGGACAGTTTTTCATTAAAAGTTTTTTTTTTAATTAAAAAAAAAAATTACATCTGAATGCTCTAAAGTCAGCAAAATCCCCAGAAAACCATAACTATAATGAAAATAAATCCTCTCAGATTTTTTTTTTTAATCATGAAATTTTTCATTTATCTCAAAAAAGAAACACTGCAACAATAAGTCCTATTCTTCTCACATTTGACATTGACATTTCTATCTGAACTCACATGGACAATGACAACAACCAAACCACACTTACTTATATGTTATTTTTCTGGACAATCATTCATGATGGCAAAAAAAAAAAAAGTATTTTTTAACCATATAATCCATTTCTCCTAAATTAAGAACTGAAACACTGATACAAATACTCTATTAGTAACTTTTCATCTGTTTCAAAATTTTTTTTCTTCAATGATAATGCCCAGAAACATTATACTTTGCCTTTGGAAAATTATTTTAGAGTCAGGAAAACTTGTGGCACTTTGGAGAACATCAGTATCCCCCAGATTTTTCTCTGGGCTAGGTTTTTTGGGTTTTTTTTGTTAGTGAAATAAGGAGCTACAGAATATAGCTTCCCTTTCCCTTGCTCCTGGAAATGAATATTAGAGGACAATAAATCAAATTTCCCCCTCATATCCATGTCAGATTTTTATAATATGCTGGTCTGAGATAATAATAATTTTTAATAAATAAATATAAATATAAATATAAATATAAATATAAATATAAATATAAATATAAATATAAATATAAATATAAATATAAATATAAATATAAATATAAATATATAATTTTTACATGCATAATTTTGCCTCATTATATCTTCTTGATATTAGTACAATTTGCTGGTAGTAACAATGAAACAAAGTTAATCATCAGGTAAAGAAATACACTTAAAATGTTTAAGCTGTGCTGGTTATGCAAGATTTACTCAGTGACTGATAATAATTTATTATTAAACTAATATTTTAAAATATTTTAAATACAAATAACTTTCATAATCACTCATACTCTTCAGCATTTATACTGCTCTTTTATACTTAGCCATACTACTTTGGAAAAAAAGAAAACAGTGTTTCTTTTTAGCTTTGCTCTGAGCCCACACTGAGCCCAAAGATCTTGAAAAATTATTTAAAATACAAAAGTCAGAGACTTTAAAATATCTTTGTGTATACTAATAGAATTTGTTTTCTAAACAGATAAAAATAAACAGAACTGATACTGGAATTATTTACAAACTACCAGCCCTCCCCTTGCTCACTGTGCCCCTCACTGAACCCACTGCTAACTGCAATCTCTGTGATTTTTCTGAGTTCCTGGTAAATGTGGTTTTCCATCACAGAAGGGTACAGCTCAGCCCAACATCCCAGCAGGGTCTCAGCAGCCTTGTCTCTCCTCCCATCCAAGAATTCAAAAGTCTCCCCTCCCAAAACGTGCCCAAATATGTCCTGGGGAAAAGCCCCAGCAGAGCAGCCCCCCATGCCCCAGGGGCTCTCTGCACTCACTTCATATTGGGAGGAAACAGCTCAGACTTCACCACAGCTTCCCTCTAACAGCTGAGGAGGAGGGAAATTGTGAACAAATATTTGTAAACTGGCTGAAACACTCCCCTGGAAATATTTAGTGAAGCAGTGAATGGCAGCAATTCCTCCTTACCCCTATCAGTGTGAATATCCACTCTGTTCTCAAGACAGACTTAAGTTCAAGTTTAATATGTTGTTTCCTTTCCATAAAGACTTTCTGCTCTTTGGTTGAATCAATTTTCTTGAAGAGGGAACACTTCACAGTCCATATTTAAGATAAGATTGAAACAGATAAGCCTGAATGTGCTCTTAAAGGGCAAAAAATACCCAGAACAATCTGCAAAAGCTTACTTATTCAAGAGAAACCTTTTTCTGTGAGCAATAGAGAAGATATTTCCTACAACTTTTCCCAAATGAAATTTATCCCTCCATCTCTGCATCTCTTCTGATTGTTTCATGCATGTTTCATGCATCTTTCCTACATCACTTTCTTCATAGAGGTTGGAATCTTCTAGGATTGCTTTGCCCTTTCTCACAAAGCTAATGTTTGAGAAAGCTACAAGAGAAAACAAGGGTGTTCCATTATTTGCTCACATCTCCATATCACGGTACTGTCAATGCCTTTGGCACTGCTGTCATAGGTGCACAACAGGTACAAATGATGCCATATCCTTTAAATACCATAAAATCCTGTATTAGTTTTACTTGGAGATAGTGACTCATTGATTCTTCCATTTGAAATTCTCAGAGAGGAGCACTTAATGCTTGAGGAGCACAAAAGAAAAGGAAAACAGTCCAACCCCAGTGATGAACCAACATTCACTTTTCACGTCTGTGCTTCCCAACACATTTTGCAAATGGGGAAATTACTGCAGAGTGAAAGGTTTTGAGGTATGGATTACAAAGGCCAGTGACAAAACTAGAATTCCTACAGAAAGAGATATTCACTTTCTCCCATTTTCAGATACATACACATAAGGAACCATAGTGTCCTGTAATAGAGTACAGACTCACTGTAATATCCTCCAGACTCACTGCACTGTATGCATGGGGTCAGCTCTTACCTCAGGGATAGGGGGACTCTGTCCACACCAAAATTTTGCTGAAAGCCTCTTTGTCTCATTTTCCTCCTCTGCCACAGATGCCCCTGGGCAGCCTAACCACACGAAGAGAAGTGCACTACATCTTCTCTGCATCTGCATTGCTTTCCAGAGCAGACTTGAGGAAAAGCACTAATAGAGTGGATTCCTGTGTATACATATGTGTGTGTGTCTACAATAAAGGAATTAATGGATTTATATTTGTTTCTAATCTTTTGTGTCTTGACCGATCTATTTCTTGTTGTTTTTTTTTTCATGAAGTTTCATTTTACTCAAACATTGCCCCTGCCTATGTAACTAGATGATCTACTGGTCTAGTTGATCTATAAGTTCCCTTCCAACCCAAGCCATTCTGTGATTCTGTGATTATCTGGATGCACATATGTTCTGGAAGTAAAATCACCAACTTCTTTCTTCTTGCCATTACTTGTGCCATTTCTTGGAAACACCCTGAGAAATGAAATGGAATAAAAAAGAATTAATTGTGCCAATTAGGGTTGCAGAGAAACAAGATTATTGGAAGTTTCCATAGGGGATGGAGAGAGAGCTTGTATCTGAACAACAGACATATAGTGATGACATTTTTAATTTTGCATAACTTACCCTGCAAAGACAGGCTGTCAGCTATCAAACACTTTGCAGCTGCACTAAGATAGAGCACTGGATGGAAACTTAAACAAAGATATAGAAATTTAACCCAAGGCCAAACTCAGAAGCAAGAGGTATCAATACTTATTACCCCATGATGAATATCCTGTGGCCTATTTGCAATGTGTCTGGTATGTGTCTGATAGGGTTTATATCTTGGAGTAAATGCCCAGACAGAGAACTGCATTTGTCACAGAAGACTACTTGGAAGAGATGAACACTTCTCATGTGCTTCTGGTATACCCTTAAAATCAAAGTTGCAATGCTGTCACAGCAAAGCAATGTGAAAGACTTGGTTCTCAGCCCATCAATTCTCCTAGGACTTAATTAATATTTTAAAAGAACAAAATAATTTCCCCTACTGAACCAATACAGCAACACATGTCAGATCACAACTTTAAAATTAAACTAAAGCAACAGACCACTACCTGCGGATTAGATGTGATGAATTTGCACAACTGTAAGATTTTGGCATCATTCCTAGAAATGTGCTTCCATAGCTGAGCTATCAGTTCTTAAAAGGCATTTTAAGAAAGACCCACAATTATCTGTGATCAGCACAAGGAAAATCCATTTAGAAACAGGCTGATCCAATTCTTCAGCTAAATGACAGTCATATGGCATCTCCATCAACCATGTATGAAATATGGTTGCAGTAATCTAAACTTCCAACAGATTTCCGAAATTTTAAATTTAAAAAAGCTTTAAAAAAATCCCAAATAAACCTTGAAACAAAAAAACAACTTTTTTTTCTCACTTGGGTTGTAAAACACACTTTAGAGGAGACAGAGTATAATTCTTCTCTTCAGAAGTAACATCTTCCTTTGTTAAGATATGCACAAGAGATTAATTACCTCAGTCCAGTCCGGCTGTTCTGCTGACATCCTGCAGCCAAACCACAATTGCCACAGAAACCTGGAAAGTTTGAATTTACTATGTTGTGCTGCTAAGCCTCAAAACAAGTGCTGGGCAGTCATACTGCCCTACACTTCCATTTACTATGGACACTTTGAGCTTGTGTGGAGGAAAAAGTCCCGATGACTGTGGAGACTGACCCTCAATTAGAGACACAGAGTGATAAACCAAAAATGCCACGAGGGTATACTGAATAAGACCAGATACTACCAGGAAGTTTGGGAAAAACACAGCATCCTAAAACCCTGCATCATGGAGAAAACACATAATTAAAAATACTCAGCTTTTTAATAAAAAAAATACATTGAGTGAAAACAGAAGATACAGAAAACTGCTGAAACGGTAAATAGAGACATAGGAAAAGGCTTCTAATGTGAAACATAATAAAATCAATTTAATATCAATTTGATTAGTGAAATAAAAAAGCATATTCATAACCTAAAGAATCAGAGAAAAAATTATAAGGAAGACTTATTTGGGCTTCCTACCCTTTTGTGTTAGCAAATTAGAATGAAATTAAAGAGTAGGGACATATAAATCTTTCATGAAAATAATATGGATATCTATTGCCTTCTGAAATTTCATCATAGTGACAATTTTGGTGTTCTATAATTTTCTTCTATTATTTTGTAAAAGCGAGAAAAACAAAACAAAACCATGCTACAAAATTACCATGTGTTTCACAAGGCATCTTTCCTTTTTTTTTTTCAAAATTCTAATACCAGTTTTATTAAACAGCCTAAAATGTTATCCTCACTTGAGGAAATAAAAGGGAAAAAATGTAAGCCTCTTCTTAAATCCTAATGCAAAATATTGTATAACTGAAAATTACTTTAAAGGATAAAAATGGAAAGTTCTACTATATAAATTATTTCACTACTGCCATTTTGTCCATTCTATGCATTTCAGTGCTTCTTTCAGGTTGATTTTTATAAATTCAGTTTTAAAATCAGCAGAAGTTAATGTTAAACTGATATGTACATGCAGAAATTGCCAGTTGAGTTCTATCAGAATGCAAATTTCTACTTTTGGGAAATTATTTTCTACTTGTAAAGTATGAACAGCTTATATTTCAGAATTCCAACTTAAATCTCTTGTTACAGTAATCTTTAAGTGTCCTAGTAGAGCATCATAACAACCTAAATAGTTCCCTGTGACTTTTTTGACTCACACAAGTTTTAAGGAATGGTGCTTTTATTACTTTTAAAATAATCCCTGAAAGAGTTTCCAATGTGATATATTTAAAATTAATTAATCAATGGGTTCAGCTATGATCCAGCTATACCAGGGAACACAATGCACAAAATGAGAAGGAAAGAATAGCTTCACAATCTTCTTCAACTTCCTTCATCTTCTCAATATATTTTTTCTTTTCCTGTAATGTTTATTTTCTCAGGACACTTCCCTCACCATTACCATGACATTTTATTTTATTCTTCATTGCCTGGTTCAGCTCTTTATTATTTTATTGTTGTGTTAGGTGGTGGACAAAAGCTTTTTTTGAAATACAGAATTGATTGCTTCTCCACAGGAGTGTCAGAAATCAGCAGGCAGTTGAAAAAATAAACAACTAGAGCCAGTGTTTCTCCAGATAGAAACAGGAGGAGACAATATTTCCAACAACAATTACTCATGTCCATCTTGATGGAAACACTCCTGACATAGGAAATAGAATCTATTTAAAAAATAAAAATAGGAGAACAGAACAATTTCTGTCAAGGAAGTTTCAGCAAACGCCATGGATGTTGTCAATCCCTCTGCTTAATTCAGTCTGTTGAGGTAATGATGACTTTGTTTAGGCCTTTGCTTTCTACAAATCTTAGAATATTCCTGTTTACTGTCTTTTTTTTCTTTAAAAATACAGTTTTATACAATTTTTAATCCTTTTATAGTCTTAATATTCAAAGGCATTGATAAGGCTTTCAAATCTTTATCATTTGATCAAGTTCTTGATTTTGCTCTTTCTTCATCACAAACATATATTCCAATAGTTGAAAAAGGGGGAAAAAAAAAAAAAAAAGGCTCTTTCAATGTGAAAGGTAGTTAATTAACTCATGACATGTGATCAACAACCCAAATCTTATACATAACATTCAAAAATATACACTATTTATTAAACTACTTTGCATTATCAAATAGGAACAAGTTGTTTAGGAATTAGTGAACTTAAACACTGACCTTTGTCTCACTGACCATTGGAATTCTGTCCCACCACAGGCTGGATCGGTGGGTGCCTCAGGAAATGATTTCAGCAAATGATAATGAAACAGCTCAACAGAAATGGCAAGCCCAGGAGGGCAAGGAAAAGGAAAACCTGCTTGATATCACGTGTGTACTGACAAAACCAGAACTCAGCTCTCCACCTCCTTTTTTGGACAATTAACTCTCCTTTTGAGAAATCAAAGGAGCAAATTGAATCAAATTGAATTATATCTTATGGAATTAAATTAGTTTTAGGGGTTGGATTAATTCTGTGGTCCACTAACTCCAGTTTTGTTTCACTATATTCTCTCTTGGCTCATTTATTGTCCCTTTTTCCTTCTTTATACATTTCTTCCTTTATTCATTTAATCTCACCTGTAGAATCAGTTTTTAAATAATACACATATACAGACCCATCTGCATGCAGACATTCCAAGATAGTTTATAGTTTCTAATTTTTCTTTACTTTTTTTTTTTTTTTTAGTTGCATTTAACCAAACTACTGTGAAAGCAATGGAAGTCTTTTTCAAGTCAATAGAGTTAAAAATGTTTTACTAAAATAAAATACAATTGCAATTTATATTTTAAATTTGATGAACATATAATTCATGCAAAAATGTTTCTAAACTAAGCCATTAATCATATATTGCTATAATAGCAGAGAATAGAAGAAACTAAGGAATCTCTCACTGCACAACCATTAGCCATTTCAAGTAGATTGAAAAAAGCCCCAGAGAGCAACAGACATGCACCTTCAGTAAGTGGATAATTTAAGAGAATTTCCTTTCATACTCTCTGTGAGAACTTGTTGCTGAGCTGAAAGCCCAGATTTTATCATACATGTACTTCAAAATGCAAGAAGAAAACAGAAGAGTATGCATAAAACAGTTAGAATCCTTGCAGAAGCTGCATGATACACAGAAAAAGTAACTTACTTTGAGTTTCCAAGTTATGCCCTTAAAAAATAAGTAAAGATTATCTGGGATATATAACTCCCACTTCTTGCTTTAAACATTACATCTTACTGCTCCTGTCAAGTCCAATAACATTCTAATTTGTTCTGGCTTGTTGGTTTTTTTCTGCTAAGAATTTATATCTTAAAAGATTTTATTTTCAAAGTTCTCAAAAATAACAAACTATTTTTCTCTTTCTTGTTTTACAAAAGATGACCATAAAATCATCTGATTATATAATCTGTTCAGTGTCTCTCCCTCATTCCAAAATTTCATACCTCACTGGAGTTACAGGAAAGATTTGTCTCTTATGAAAGTCAGTCAGAATGTGCTAATTTGGCCTTTTGGAGAACACTCTGATTAGCAGATAATCTGGGTGCATGTTATAAACATGAGAGCAAGGAGCAAAAATCAAGACAAATTAAACTAAATATTTTCTTAGATATTTCTCACCTAACAAAATCATGGTTTATTCTTATTGAAATAAATAACATATAACTATTAACATACAGCTCTCACTTGTCTTTATAGAGTTAATACTGAAAAATCTGTCCTAGAGTAAATCAAACCAACACCCATATTTTTTTAAAGCATGATTTTGCCATTTGTGTAAAACTTACACTATAAACCTGTGACTTCTTTTATTCTTCAAGTTTTCCATTGTTTAGTGCATTAAGACTTACAACCTACTTGTGATTAAAAGTGGCAAATAAATAAAAATATTTTTTTCTCTTTTCTAATCATACACTGCATGTCTGGGCCTGAGCTGTTGGCTATTAATGCTGATTACTCCTGCACCTATGCTCTTACTGGGGAGCAGTTGATGAAGTTATTCCCAATCTCTTCTGCCCTGCTGTGCTCTTCCAGCCACAAACTAGACACAACCACAGTGTTTTCACAAGGCACCACTGTAAGTGAAGTTGCAGGGCCAACAGGAATTGCAGATTTACCTGGTAGGTTTCCCAGAATTTCCCCAAGCCCATTCCCTGCTTATGAACCTCTGCTATGTCTATAGTCGTGGCTCCATGTGTCAGTTTTTTATAATACTCATCTATAATATCACATCTGCAATAAAATATCCACCACCAGCTTTGGACTAAATGCAGATCAAATTTTAGAAATTAGATTTTTTTTTTTTTTTTTTTTTGGCAACACTTGCAAATGAGAAAAATAAAAATTAAATAGTTCTACTAAGAAAAACAGAAACTGAGGCACTAAAGTCTGACTGGTTTTATTACATCTAGAAGATAAGGATAAATTATTTCTTCATTTACTTCTTTTGGTATGAGATTTCAAAGTAGCTTCTAACATTTCTTAGACCTTCACCTCCTGGACTTAAAAAAACCCAGTGTGAATTTCAAAAATTATATATTTAGATCATGTAAAAATGGGATATAACCTTTAGAGAGTGGTGAAAAAGTTGAAGAGATTTTCCATGCCCCTCTTTGAAAAGACTACCCTAATGATCACACCTGACATATAAAAGATTGTAACAGCTGTTATGAAACATTTTCATAAGACTATGAAGCTGGTATAACAAACTACAATGTTAATTGACTTGTCTTTTCTTTTCTTTTTTCTTTTTCTTTTTTTCTAATTCTGTGATCGACCTGTGTCAGTGGCGACAGGGAATCTTGAAATGATTAAATATAATTTTTAATGTGTTAGAATATTGTAGCAAAAAATACAATTAATCTATTACTTTTCATACATTTAGCCCTTTTTGAAGGAAAATAAAATGTCCATCTTCTATGATGTATTGAATGGAACTCACTTGGTTTGCTTTTCACATGTAATCTCTGCATATGGCAAGATTCCCAAGACTTGATGAAAATTCCAGAAAGAAAATGTTTTGCAGTTTCTATTTGTACAGGACAGCAGATAAACATCTTCAAACTCCATCAAATGAACTGAAGAATAATTCATCATTTCTCATGAGCCCACTAGGAAGCAATAGATCATAATCAAGAACACAATTTTTTTTTGCACAATTGTTTTACATCACACACAATGTGGTCACCTGCAAGAGAAATTTAATTAGAACTTTCTGTCAGTTGTGCTCTTCATACAGGAGATAGAGGCTTCTTTCTTAACACTGTTGTCTCTGGAGCAGTAGCAGGAGGCATTGGCATGTGATTTGAGCATCAAAACAAGAGAGCACAGCACTTCTTTCCCTTTCTTACAGAGCTCAGTTCATAGTTTAAACAGTGATCTCCAAATCTGGAATTTAATTCACCTGCAAAAGTACTGAGTGTTTTGTGGAAGTAGGAAGGAATTAGAAATAATATCTGTGGCTCCAAGAAGGATAGGAAACATTATGGGAAAAACATAACTAATATGATTGATATGTAAAACATGTATACTTACCCAACCAAACACACCCCAATGCTTTTCCTTTATGCTTATGAGCAAACAGGATTTTTTGATTAGCCAATAAAACTGGATTAAGACTCAATAATAATGAATATATTGTTTAAAACAGTCACTGAGTATTTTGTATTACTGCAAAATTGATCAAAGATTGTCACTGATCCAGTGTTGCACTTGACAACTACTCCTGTTTTCTTATAGGCCTCCTACCAACTTACTTTAGGGGCTTATAAAACACTACATGTTTATAAAACCATGTTGACCATAACTGCTTTCACAAATATTGTTTAGAGTAGCCATAATTTGTTAACATAAACCCATTGATTACAGATTTAAATAGTTCAGATTTAGGTTTCCTAAATGTAATTTGATTTTTTTTCCATTTTCAGATTAGTATAGGCCATGGACAGGCTGTTACTAGCCAGATGGGCAAAGAGCACATAGGAATGTGTAACTGCAGTAGTTTTGCACAGAATCTATCACAATGCTTGAAAGAAATCACCAATCAAATACTCAGTTGCACTTTGAAGAAATAGGCAGGCCTAGGAATCACAGTTGCAATATTTTACACTCAGGTCCATATTTGCCCACTATTAAAATTCCTTTGAGTAGATATTATTTTCATGTACCACATCAAAGGATAATGCCTTGCCAAATGTTTCTTAGAGATTGTTATAGAACTTTGGGTTTCATTCAGTATTATACTTATCAGATTCCTTGCAGGGTGTGATTCATTGTCACCTATCTCCACTGCATCCTCCTTAAATCAGGCCTTCGTACTGTAACATTCACATGCAACTTTGAAAACTGTGCATCCAAGAGGAGATTTTACCTCAGAATTCCAGAATTCCATCTTAAACTTACAGAATAAACCATCGTATCAAAATTCCATCTTAAACTTACAGAATAGAAGTCTATTTTTCAGTGGGGTCATCATACTGCATGCTGTGCCATACTAGAAAGATCTAAGCAGATTTTGCTAAGAATATTATTTACCTGGCACAAGACCCCAAAAACCCTCAGTAAGTGTGGTTAAGAAAGAAAACGGGTGAAAATACATTGAGAAATTATATATAAGATTCTTTTTTTTCCTAATTTAAATAATGTTAAAATGCTTCTGTTCAGCTGCCAATGCGTAGAGAAGTTTAATTTGGCAGAACTTCTGCTTGGAAGAACATAATGTCCTGAAGTGGTTTCTTACGGAAAGCCTTCCTTTTAGCTTTCAGCATGCAGTATATACCAGTCTTATACCAATAAGCTAAATCTGGAGAATGTATATAAACAGAAAGGCAAACTCCATGGGTAAATGAGTCTGTGTTTAAATTAATGGAAACTGGGTACTCTACAGGGTGTCTAATTGTCATGAAAATTACCGTAACTTATCCTCTGATTTGTCTGACTTTGCTCTTTCTATTTTTTAAACCCAAATCCGCAGATTTCTTCCTGTGATTTACTTCAGGAACAGGATTTTGATTTGATTTTACACATAGGGATACAGCTCTTATTACAGGTATTATTATGGCTAAGCTTCTTTCATTTTTGTGCCTAGAAGTCCCAGAACAACTGAACTGGAAACCACCAACTTTGATATAAAGATGAATTTTCTTATTGAAAGTTACAAATAAAAACCAGAAAAAAGTTTTTAGTTTTGTCTAATAAATTCAGTGAAACTGAAGCTCCTTGCAAAACTTTTCTGGCATTGTGAAAAGTATCTTGTGATATAATAGAGATAATTGCAAACACCATTAGAAGGAATGATCTCAATCTTGCATTAGAAATCAAACACCCTTGTTTACCAGTATGTTGTTTTTATAAACTGAAATGAAAACCGTGATATCCTTCAGTAATGATCCAAAATGGTTTAATTATTCTCTTTAAAGTGATTGTGTTTTGGACCATCAGAGCAGATTATTGTCGGAATTTTAACAAACTTTTGATGTTTAAAGCCACACTAAGAATGAGCTATATCCAAGTACAGAAAAAAACCAATATTTTATTTATAATCTTAGTTTAGTGTTTGAACTACAAATTCTGGTTCTAGAATTGCTTAAAAGATCATGGGTTTTATAGGCTTCCACAAGTAAATTAATTTTTGGTTTGGATTTTTTGTACTTTTTTTTCCCATTTTTTTCACACAATGGTGCTTTTGGTAAATACAAAGCAAATTATTACATGGAGAAAAAAAAGGTTTACTTGTTTTTCTCACTTGCAAAGTTACCGTCATTACTCCATTCTCTGTTGAATAGTTTCAAAAAGGGCATGAGAAAACAAAAGAAAAAAGAGAAAGTGACAAAATAGACCGAATCTCACCACTAGAATTCACCATAAAAATTCCCAAAGTGTAACAGAATTCTTACAAAATTTCCTAGATCAGTTCTTTTAGGGAATCAAGATCTCCTATGAAAAATATGGCAAATGGGAGTCAGAGTAGGTTGGGCAGGAAAACGGGAACGAGGAGGGTAAATAACTGCAGCAAAAACAGGTTCTGAGGAATACACATAATTTTGTCTGCTTTAGATCACAATAGAATTTTTAATAAATAAATTTCTTTTTCTTTGTAAAGACACTTTTGAAACAGTAGATTTAGCCCAGTCATTTGTGTCATTTGTTTTATAAACCATCTTTAGTTGTCCCCCACCCCACCCCCTTAATGTCATAAATGTTTTAGATTTGAGTCTCTTGAACATTGTCTTTTGAGTTCATTCGGATCAATAACGGTTCATGCACTGAACTGTGTATTGAATTTATTGTGTTAACTGTTGTTGTGTGGTTGAAAGGAGATTTATAAGAGTTATAGTGATTTAAGTGCTCATGCTCTATTGCTGGCATGGGCAAATGACTCTCTATGGGTGTGTCACCTGTAAGCTCATCATCCACATTAATGATCTCTACAGTCCGTGTTGGAGCATGATGGTTCTGCCGGTGATGCTGCTTCCTCATTTTGTAGAAAATTACCAGCATCACAGCAGCCATGAGAGTGATAGCCACAAAACAACCAATTATGATTTTGGTAGTCTTCATAACCTCATCTATTCCTGGGATCCCGTTGTTTGCGTCCGTCACAGGAATGGTGAACGTTTTTTCTGTTGATCTTGTGCTCTGTGGAGTGAGTGAGGTTGTCATGTTAATGGTTTCCCAGTTGGTAACTGGTGTGGGCCCAACCTGCTCTGTGGTCTGTGCCTCATCCTGAGAAGGTTCCACAGTCTCTACCGTGACGGTTGAAAAGTACGTGTAGCCAGGGTTATCCAGGGCGGTCACATTCAGTGTGGCAGAAGCCGTGGTATTCCCAACAGAGTTACTCACCATGCATGTGTACAAACCCGTGTCTTGCACAGTTACCTTGGTAAAATTTAATGTGCCATCACTGAGCACAGCAATCCGAACTCTGTATGCCCCATGCGTCATTACAGATCCATTTGGAGTAATCCAAGATACGGAGGTCAGGGAGGTTGATGCCCGGCATTTCATCTCTGCAGCCATGCCTTCTGTGACGTTGAGGTCTGCTGGTGGCTCCACTATGACTGGAGCATAACATGTGAAGTAATTCAGGTCCAGCTCACCAATGTACCTTCCTTTTAAACTGGGAGGCGTGTGGCAACGAGCACAGCATGCAGTATTGGAGGGTGCCTTGTCTTTAATCCACCAGCTGAGCCAAAGGATATCGCAGTTGCAGTTCCAAGGATTGTGATGCAAGTGGATCCTTTCTAGGCGGAGTGGTGTGAACAGGTCATGAGGCAATAGTGTTAGATTGTTGTGTGCCAGGTTGATCTCTACAAGTGACTGGAGGTTATCAAAAGCATTCCTTTCTATCACTTGAATCTGGGACTGTATCATCCACAATTTCTGAAGATGCATTAACCCTTGGAAAGAACCTGGCCGGATGGCAGTCAGGTGATTCCCAGAAAGATCTAACTCATCCAATTTTACAAGCGGAGTAAGGTTAGGAATCTCTCGAAGATTGCACATGGCAAGGTTCAAATACCTCAAGTTGGACAGACCTTCAAAGGCACCTTCTGAGATGTAAGAAAGCCTTTTCAATTCCCCCAAATCCAACCTCCGGAGAGAAGGGATTCTGTTAAAAGCATAAGAAGGGATGCTCTCAATGGGGTTGTTTCTCAACCACAGTTCCTTCAGTTTTGACAGGTATACAAAAGCCCCATTTGGGATAGTGGTCAGACGATTGTCAAAGAGTTCCAAAGTGTTGAGATTGGCCAGACCATTGAAAGCCCCTATTTCAATTGTTCTGATGTGATTCCTGCTGAGCTGCAGGATTTCTAGGTGCCTCAGATGCTTGAAGCTATTAACTTTAATGATTTGGATCTGATTCTCATGGAGATTGAGTAGCCGAGTGTTGGTGGAGATGCCGTCTGGCACGTCTCTAAGATTTTTCCGTACACAAATCACTTTACTGAACTGGTTGCTGCAGGAGCAGACAGAAGGGCAAGTTTGAGCCCTCACTAGACCAGCTACCACAAGAAGCTGAAGAGCCAACAGCACCACAAGCAGGGGGTCAAATAGGGCCCTGTTAAACCTAGGACCTATCATTATCTGCTGTGGATGTAAGGTCATCTTGTTCAACATTCATAATTTATTTGGTGTTGGTCCTTCTGGAGTTTGAATCGTCTGAAAGAAAGGAAGAAAGGAGAAGGAGAACATTAAATTAAACTCAAATAATTGGGGTCTCTCAACAAAGGCTTCTCAAGCCCTTTCAGTCAACTCTACCAATTTCTTGAAATTTGATAGTGAGAACAGGCATAGAATTTCTAATATTATTTTTCTGTATAGATATGTGGATCAGCTGCAACTGGCAATGAGATAAGAAACAGCATTACATTAGTTCTCCTGCACATTCCAATGTACAATTTATAGAGGTGGATGGTAGATAAGAAGTTCAACCTCAATGAATACCTAAAAGAAATGTAACACAGGGGACAGTTGAAAGAAAGGACAAGCATCTCAAAAAGGCAAAAGTTAGTAACAGGAATCTACTAAGATAGGAATTCTCAGAATATTGAAGGTGTTAACCTTTTTTGCACATTGCAAGACAAGACAACAGATAATATGAAAAGCAAGTGGAGGCTCATGTCTGGTATGGGTAAAACCCTTTGTCTATACAAACATGATTCCTGAATCGCAGTTTAACTGGAAGTAAGTCTCTAAAACTCAGTGTCATGCAGATGACAGGGCAAGATCTTGCCTATAAGAATTTAAAAAAAAAAAAAAAAAAAAAAAAAGATGAAGCATGATGAGCATCATGCAATTTAATGATATGTCCTCTTCAATTCTTTTGTTTGGCATCAGCAGCAGAGAAACACTCATTAGCAAATGTGTACTGAACACAGAAATGAGAATAGCCATTTATTTAAATGCTGAAAAATATCCCTATAGCTGCAGGGTTGGCAGTTTCATTGGCACCTTGGAAAAACTCTCAAAAAATTCTTACTGCAAAGGGAAAAAAGACCTTTACACTACAAATGATCATTACCATTTTAAGAACTTCAGTACTGATTCATGTGTGGCAGTTTTTATAGTCCTCAGCCCTCAGTTCATATTCAATCTGCTGCTCAGTTCAAGATTCCTCTGATACCGAGATTAATGAAATTTCTTATAAATCAGCCAAAACTGAAGTCTTAGAAATTACAGCAAGCTTAAGCATATTTATAACCTAGAGTACCCAGATGGATAGTACATATATACTCAGTAAAACAAAATACCATAAGGCAATGGTTTTCTATACTAGACTCCAAATTGATTCATTTTGTGAAAAAAAGAGACCTTTCTTAAAAAAAAAAAAAAAAAAAAAAAAAAAAAAAAAAAAATAAATGAAAAAAACAACAAAAAGAACCCCAGGAAAATATATTAACTTTCATCTCACAGCAACTCATTTAATGAAAGACTTTTTTTTTTTTTTTCTAATTATATATTCAGACAATGTGTTTTTGAGAATTCATTTCTGCATTTTTAAAAAACCTGTTATAAGGGTTCAGAGCTAGCAAGTGTTCTCATCTCATTTTTAATAATTTACTGCAGAGAAAGCCAATATAATGGTTGAAAATTGTGAAAGGAACTAGAAAGTCTGGGCTGTATCTGTATGTTTGATCTCTCTGTATGTGCTATTTATAAAACATCATTCTTGTTATGAAAGATTCATGAAACTAATGTGTTTTGCAACCTTGAGCAAGTAGCAAGTCACTCAGCTTCTCTCTCTGCAGCTTACACTTATGTCCCACGGCTCTGGAGAACCCTGTGGCTGCAGTTTTAGATGTTACTGCTCCCACCCCTCCATCCAGTCCCTCTGCCAACAGCTGTACTCCTGAAATCAGCTTCATGGGTTTAGGATAATGTACTGGACTAGATGAGGGGTGGCTGCCCTACACACCTTCCTTTTCTGCAGGCTCACAAGGTCATTTATCTCTCCAGAGGTGCTGAACAGGATGTATGGAGAAACACTCTAATCACCAAAATACAAGTTTGCTCACAAAAGTCCAACTGTAGTAAAACCATCTTCAAGAAGCAGGTGAAAAGGCCAAAGTTCCAGTCTTTCCGACACAGTTATGAAGAAAAACCTGCCGTTGCAGTCAAAAGAATTCTATTCAAGCCTAATATCAATTGTAGCATCCTTAGTTAAGATCTGTGACCCATGAATTTTGCTGCTGAATAGTAATTAACCATCATCTGTGATAGGTAATGTGATTGTATTAACATTTTTGTCACCTTTTTTGGGTTTTTTTGTGCAGTAATTTGTTTTTCCTTTCTCATTTTCAAATTTTTTCTAAAACTTTTACCCTAAGGACTTGGACTAAATAATGAATTCCATTAACAAGTAATAAAACAGACACAGAAACACAACAAACCAATTATTTTACCATTGCAGTGGTGCAATGCTTTTATCTTCAGTGAAACTGGGATGAGATCTCAGCCTGCTGTGTCTGCCTTTAGAGCTGCCAGTTATCCTTTTATACAAGGCTGATGAGGCACAGGCAGCACGTGGGGCTTGCAGAGGTACAGGAATCTTCTTCTCAGACCAATTCACTACTAAAGCTCAGCTCTGGAGGATGTCATATAGTTTCTCTACATTTCTTTTTGTGACTGTCTGCTCTCAGTCCTGTATCCTGGATTCCCCAAAGGTCCAGGAAAACTACAGCATTTGTAGAACAAAAAAGTGCAGAGAAATAAGAAAGGCCATGGGAGAGCAAGCACCCTCAACATCAAACTGTGTATGCACCAAATCCCTTCAGCTGCTCATTTCTAGCCTCCTTAAAGCTGATGATCCCAAGCTATGCTGCAAACACTCAAAGGCACTTTCCTCCTGCTCCAATTACTTGAACCTGATGGTATCACCCAAAATTTCCTTTACCTAGTTCTTCCTCCAGCAAATCTTCCCTTTTCATTTCTACACATATGCTCCATGGGGGGGAAAAAAATCATTTTACTTGAGTAAATCCTTACAACAAAGAAATTATCCAGGTATGAGACTGATCAGTAAATGTTGTCTAACCCAAACCAAATGTTTCCATGTCTCAGTTGCAAAAAGATTTTTGAAATAAATGCTTTTATCTTCTTAAGATAAATTCCCTATATCCTTCCTATTTTTGGTTATTGACTGAAACAATGAATCATTCACATAGAACAGCTTTTTCCTTGTACTGAAGGCCAAAATTGCCTGTGGCTTTTACATTTACTGTTCTCCCTAGTCTTGTGCTAGGGATGTCTCAATCAAACATATGCCTCAGTACAACCATCTATCAAAGACCTCCAGGGAAATCTGACACCGTCAGGTTTCTGTAAAATTCAAATCTGTGCATACTTCCAAGTACAAATTTGGTTACTGACTAATTGATAGCTTCTCTGAGGCTATAATTTTGAAGACAGGATCACCATTTTGTGATATGTGAATACAAAAGTTATAGATATGTTTTTACCTGTATTGGTATGTTTGATCTTTCTGTGTCTAAGTAATATCTTGTTTAACATATAAGTACAGAATATCTGTACTGCCATCCCTCTGCAACATTTTACAGGAGGCAGTGAGAGCAAATCTTAACTTTTGCAACCACCATTTGATTTAACTTTGGATTTATTTATATTACTTGACTTTCCCCCCTCTTCTTTGGAAATACAGGAAGCAAAATGAAGTTTTTAGGACAAAACCAAACTAAGTGGACTTGGTGCTGCTAAAGTACAGGGGAGCTGATGATCCAAAAAAGTGACCCTGACCAGCAGAAAATATACTAGGCAATGCCTTGATAGTCCTCACTTCCAGCTAGTGAGGTTTGCATGAGGCTGACGTATGGCAGTAAGATTCCTAGTGGCAGGGAGAATGTAGTAAAAAGATCCTTTCTTTTATACTGGTGGTTTTCCAGAGCCCAGAGCTTAAATATTCAGGAAGTCGTGGTGTAGGTATTTCATATCAGGGTAATTTTAAATCATAAATATCTTGGAAATACCCTAGGAAAAAAAAAAAAAACTAGCCAGCACAAAATCACAGTGGAAAATTAATTTAAAGCCTTGAAGGGTGTTATGGAAATATTTTAATGGGCTTTACATAAAGATCCATCTGGAGCTCTGTACTAGAGTAATTTGATATTCAATAGCTATTTATGCTAGAGATACATGAAGGTTTAGCTTTACAAACCCACACATGGAACACAGACCATCAACCAGCTTCTTTAGTCTTGGTTGACACCTCTTTGTCTCCTAAGTAATTTTTTTTCTCATTTTTCCTAGTACCAAAATAGCAACTCTATGGTCAATTCAATACCACTAGTGCCCTCTGCTGTATAGACTAAAAATTTAGTTTAAAATGTTAAGAATTTCCTTGCTGCACGGTCAGTTCCCCTGACACAGTGCAATTATCAAATGTGTTTCCAAACATGACCTGTCCGTGGCACTACTCTAATTACCACAGCATATATAATCTGTTTTTTCAGCACAGTAATGTATATTCTCTTTATGGCCATGGACATATTCCCAGACATGTATGGAGAGTTGTTAATTTGGTTTTTTATTTGGACAGAAAGAAAAAAAATCTTCCTTTTGAAATTGACATTTGATATGCATGTTCTCTTCTCTATAGCTTATCTGAGTCTTTGTTACTCTCGATGTACTACACATTTTCCTCTGAGCTAAAAGCAGTTCCCTCTTAAGATCCAATGCAGAAGATGAAGCAAGGTAAGACAGAGCTAATCTACCTCTGCAGCTATGCACAGTGCAGCTCTCCTTAGAGACAGCTTGAAGGACGCTGCAGTTACCCTATGGAAATGTAACTTTGCCAAATGTGTACGCCTTCCTTACGGGCATTGTAAGAGAAGCTTTTTTTTTTTTTTTTTTTTTTTTTGTAATAAGACCTTGGCCCTGAGGTGCTTTGTTCTCCCTTTGCTACCCTACCAGGAGAAAGTGACAATGCTCCAACTGATTGCTGAAGAATTTTCCTGTAATGGGGGTTTTGATAACAAAAGAAAACTTCCACACCATTTCCAAAGATCTGCCTAATGATATATGGCAGGTGGCAAAGATATTTCCCCAAGCTCCAGTGACCCTTAGCTGGATCACTGGCAGTTTAGTTGCTGTTGGCAACTCACACTTTGCTTTCTGTCTTGTCTGTGGGTCTATGAATAGCTGTCTCAGCAGCAGAGCTGTGCAGTGCAAAGGCCATGGCCTTATCCCAATGTATGGTTTAGGATACAGTATGATCTAGCACACTTTGGTTCATGCTGTACAGTTGCCATGAAAAAATTTGATATGTGATGTTCCATGTACTGCATTGAAAATTTAGACAGAATTTATCAAGTATCAGGTGTTTAAACTATCACAGTAAATTTACATCATCACAAATGCATCACAATCAAGTCTCAGCTGAAGAATTGTTAAATCACAAAAACTCTCCCTCAGCCATGTCCCAGAAAATTTCAGGATGAGAAGCATTCAAATCACTTTTTTCATTTTTTTCAAGTTGACAAATATGTGGATGCATTCAGAAAATGCCTCTTTGCTTCACTCTACACAGCACAGTTATGTATGCTGTACCTCACACCCTTTTAAAGAGGTTTTCTGAGAGGAAAACCCTTTGCAATGATATCTGCATTTTTTCAGAAAATAAGCCCCTCTACTGTTGCAAATTAAACAGCACATTTCCAAACATGAGAAGAGGAACTAGGTGCGTGAAGCAGCTGATTATGCTGGGAAGCCTCTTCCAGTAGCCTCAGCACCAGAGAATTGAAAATAGTTTCTGTATGGAACAGAGCTTGGAGCACAGCAACAAAAATAGGTCCAAATCCCAGGATGCCCTTATGCAGAAGTAACTCTTTTGACTCTCTTTTCAGGAACTCTGAATGCTCCAAGGGCCTGAGACTGATCCCCTTTTGGCAGCAATGCCAGCAGAAGCAGCCAAGGGAATTCCAGTGTAGAGACATGCACACAATATGCTTTAGCTCCACAAAGTACTGAAACACACGAGGGTTAACCTTGGTCCCAGAACAGAGACTGAACTGTGGGCAGGGAGTTCCACCGGGGTCAGAAATCCTCTACCAACATCTGCTCTGCAAATGCTCCAGCAGCCTCACATGTGTGTCCCCATATGGCTGTGCAGGGTTGGGCTGATGGAACCGCATTGCCAGGGATTCACTCACCATAATCTCTGCCCACCTCACCTCCCCCTTTTCTCTCTGGAAATACCTTTCCACCCGGCTGAACCCTCAAGGACTTGAGCTCTCAGTTCAAGAGCAGTGCAAACAGTTTGCATGCTGCTCCCTGCCCCTACACAGTGCAATGATATCATTCTGTTTTTCCATGGGATGCTTTTGTCACTAACAAAGGAACTCATGCTATGCTCTTAACAGAGAACTACAATGCATCATCATTCAAAATAGTAAAATGGTTTACAGTAGATCTCATATCTTCCTCTCCCTACTCTTATTTTTTATTTTTTAATGGATTGACTTCTATCAGAGGTGTTTGGCTTTTTTAAAACAGATTGGTTTACAATGAAACCCCATGCCTGTGACTACAGAACTGGGTAACTTTATCTATATTCTTAAAAATCAGTTTTCCCTTTTCACTGCTCTAGGACTTTAAAAGTCTCAACAACAGTTAAGGGAACCATTGCAATAATGTCTAAAAACCTGGGAGGTTTCAAAGCCCAGCAGTTTTTATCTATTTGTTTTTTATTTTATTTCTAGTTAAATACAGAGGAGGCCAAAGCGGGCTAGATAGACAGCCCTGCAATGCAAACTGATTACTCATGAGATCAGACAAATCAAAACACTCACAATGCAAATTATTCTCCTCTTTGCATGTTTCACTGTTTTGCTCTGGGACATAGTTCTGTGGCCCCTTGAAGCATTTAAGTGTAGGAAGCAGAGTGGATATTGCTGTACCATAGATACTTTCCAGTTCTCTCCTGCAAGCCTTTCAAGACTCAGCTGAATCACTAAGACACTGATCTGAAAGACCTAAATGTGATTGGACACATTCAATCCTCCTGAATCACCACTGATTTCAGGGGAGTTCAATCAAGGGTGAGTTTGACCCAGTGTGCCTTTTTCTTCTTGTCTTTCATTTTGTTATATAGGAAACAGCTTTATTTCACCCACCTTATTTTCCAGCATGATTTCATATTTCCTCTCTCATTTCTTCCTAAGGCTTAAAATTTTCTCTTTAACATCAGGTAAAAGAAATGAACATGAAATAAAAATTTTAAAAATGGTAATTTGAGTGCACATGGATCCAAGCAAAATTTTTTTTCATTTTAGCTAGAAATTAAGATATTTCACAGTGTTTGAATCTCAATCAGTCTGGTATTTCTCTTTATTCATAAATATAATTTTACTCTTAAGCATCATTTGCAGTTTGTATCCACAATAAAACTAATTTCACAGGAAAATCATAGAAAACATCGGATGATATGTAATGAATATTTCTTTAGAACAAACTTAGATTTCTTAAGAGGAATTATATGACTTCTTTGTTGTCCTCTCCCTGGATATCACCCAAGGGAGTCACTCCAAGGGTGATGAGGACAAAACAATCCTAACTTTTGTGTTCAAACTTGCACAGTGGTACGAATAGGAGCAATCTATGAACTATTCACTAAATGAACTAAAATTCTTGCATAAAAGCCACCACAATACAGTTTGGTTCTAGTGAATCCAGAAACGTTCTCGAATTTTAATTGGAATTAACTTTTAAGTGGGTTAATTCTATTGCATTAAATCTTAGTGTGGACATTCTTATTTAGAATTTAATTTAAGCTAAATTGAATCAAGGCCACTGTAACTTCAATTAAGAGTGTCCATAAAAGGATGTAATGTAGTTTAGCTAGTCCCTTTTCAAAGTTAATTTGGATTCATTTTCTCGAGACCCCATATAAACAATAGGAACTTTTGTTTTGTATTGACTTGGGCTTGATTCAAACCAATTACATAAAGGTAAAAAGGTTTCCTACCTCATCACTGATCCCCCTGGGTTACTGAAGTTCCATTTTGCTTCACTAATTCAGCTGATAAAATACATTTTCTCTGTCATTTTGTTGTTTGTTTCATCTCATATCTCCTTCTGGACAGATATTTATGTAGGGGAAAACAGCAATGGAACAATATAAATTTTACAATACCTTGATAATAAAATTCTCTTAATTACAGAAGTCTATCATGGCAGTTCATGTGCCAACCATGATATCAGGGAAAGTCATACAAGCACCTTCTAGATTTCCCTCTTTTATGGCAGAAATATCTCAGTGAGTAATAATTAAACTGCACTGTTTCTAAAACTATGCTTTCTTAATTATTTTTTCATTTATTATCAAATTAAAATCACAGATCTATGTTAGGAAGGCATCTGAGAACCACAAGGAAATTAGCACAAAAATAACCCTTAATAAAAAAATTTTATGTTGCTCTAAAGCAGTAGTCTAAAACCATGCAGGTTTTAGTCCTGTCATACTGGGGTAATTTTTAAAAATACGATAATATTTTTGGGTTTTAACAGTGATTTAACAACATCTATTTAACATATTACAGTGATATTTTATTTCAAACAAACTAGTTTTGGTCTGGTAGAATATTATAAATTTTTATACATGAAAACATTAAATTGTAAATTAACATTCTTTTCAAAAATATACTAGAACATTTCAAACTGGTAGGTAAAAAATCTGCACTTCATGTAATATTAAAGTATGTGTCTTTTCAAAAATGGAAAGGCAAAAAAATGTGCAAGGCTCATGGAATCCAAGGTATTAGACCTCATTACTTCCGGAATTTTCTCACTACTCACAAATGATTAAAACAGATGTGGGAAATGCCAGGTCAGAACAACTTAAGAGTGCATATACGAATGCAGCCAGTATAATGAAGAGAAACAAACAAACAAACAAACAAAAAAAACCAGTTAGAATATATACCTGCACTTCCTAATGTTTGATCCTAACCTTAGAAAACTGGAATCTAGTTTTCAAAGTCATTACATTATCATATTTGCACTTGTCTACTGAAAGTACTAGTGCAGAATATTCTTGTCACTCATTCACATCATCCTCTGAACCTTGTTGAGCTGACCAGATAATATAGACAAGAAGACAGAAATATTTTAGTTTAATGAACATGTAATGCAGTAGAAGTTTTCTATACTTCTCCACAGTTTGGCAACACAGATACTCTGGTAATATCCAAAGTAATTTTCAAAGATTGAAGATAAGTTTGATATTAGCAAATCAGAGAATTGTCCATTTCAGTGGCACAAAAAGATGGAGTTTGTACCATAACAACTGCAGTTTTTGCAAATGCACTTTGTATTATGTAAAACAGAGGAGATGGAGGGATGAAAGGAAATTATATTAAAGCAGCCATGGAAAACCTGCATCAATTTTTTTTTGGAGTATGATTTAAAATAGATATCTGCCTAAATACTTCTATGTCATGATGATGTGTCAAGAATGGTGTTTTCCTGTTTTCCTTTTTTAAGTGCTGAATTATTTGCTGCTGAGTTGGAGAAGCGCTTAGTAGGTATTTCATAACCTTGATAACTATAGGTGATATTGTAAGTATGTATTACTTCAAAATACCTTCTGGGAAAAACATACCCAGCTAACAACACACTAAAGCACCAGAGTCCATTTTGCATCATTGCATTTGCAGTGGCTGAGTCCAAATTACTCCCTCATTCTGTTAATAAACAAAGCAACAAAGAGAAAAAGAGAAGTGAGTTAAAAAGTTAAGGCTGCAAATAGCCTCGAGTCTAGCAAATGATGGTTAAACTTCTTGTCCTTGTAACTATGGAAACCCCTTAAGGTAAGAGTGGAACACAGGCTCTTTGTGGTCTGCAATTTACAAGCTGTTTATTTAATTATGAAGGAATATGAAACTGTTAGGGGCAATGCAATTATCCTACTGTGATAGTGTTTTGCAAGAAAAAAATAGGTACAGAGAAATACAAGAAGTTAATTTTTTGGAAAATTACTTGTTTTAGGACTTCTACGAAACTGCAGCACATTGTTTTTTACTGAAATCTGTGATTTTTTTTTTTCCCCAAAGAGGGTGAGGAGCCAAAATTAGTAATACGACATTTTGCCATAATATCCCTCAGTAGATTCATAGTAATTATGTCCATTCTATGCTTCATGAACAAAACCAATGTCAGGGTGTATTTCAATTAAACCCTAGGTGTTACCAAAGTGCAGTGCAGCCAGAATAGCAAGCACATTATTACCAGCTCTATCACTGCTGGGCAATGAACGGGTCACAGGTGCTCTTGCGCACAGCATTTGTACACCTTTAAATATTACAAGTGGGAGAATGTTTCAATTCAATTTAGGAGGCAGCTAGTGAAATAAAATTAAGAGTGAAACTATGTGGTGACTCAGGGGGACTATAACAACTACTTACAAGTATTTTCCTGGATCTGAACAACAAACTTTGACCTGAGAGTTCTGTTATTGGGAATTGCATGAATGTAGTGACCCCAGGGCCCTTTGCACACAACGGGAGTTTTTGGCATCAATGGATCATTCATTGGATTGCTGTAATTAGATGTCAATCATAAACACACCTTCAAAAGGCCTCTGGGAAAAAGACAGGTAATATTATTCTTGTTTACAGCTGAAGAAACGGAGGCAATAATGGACTAAATCATTTGCCAAAATTTAGCATGTGTATATAAGACACTTTGCAAACGTGAGCTTCACACTCCACACTGGCCAGATGCAATACATGCATTATTATCAAGTATCTGCTGCAAGTTGTTGACACTATGGAGGGTAAATCTGAAGAAATACTTTGGGAGTTTGAACCCAAAATTTATAATGCTATTCCTACTTGAAACTCATCAGACGTCTCTTCTACCCAGAGAACAAAGCACAGACATCAGTCTAGACCACTTGAGACTCAGTCCAATCCTTCCAACACTGATAATGATAAAATTATTATAATGATAAAAGCTGAAAGAAAATTTCTCCTTAGGATTGTATAACTGGCAAAATATGACATTCATTATAATTTGGGGCCACCCAACTAAGCAGATTTAAAGCCCTTGAAAAATAACAACAGTGCACCTTCAGGGCCTAGTCTCAGTAGCTGAAGAAGGAAAGGGAAGACTAAATGGATTTAACTCTATTCAGCACCACACTCCATGCCCAGCCATCCAGCCAAGTTTTAACCCAATGAAGTGTTCACCTGTCCACACCATGGGAAGCCAGTTTCTCCAGGGAAATGCTGCGGAAGAGAGTGCCAAAGGCTTTACTAAATTCCAGGAGGAATTCCAGCCCTTCCCACATCCACTAGGTGTGTCCTCTTGTCACAGAAGGAGATCAGGTTAGTGAAGCAAGACCTGCCTTTCCTAAACCCATCCTGGCTGGGCCTGATCTCCTGGTTGTCCTGTATAAGCTGTGCAATAGCTCTCAAGGTAATCTGCTCAAGGGTGACCTACCCTGGCATGAGGTCAGACTGATACAAACTCTACAAATCTCATTTTCATTAGCAGTATTCTCTCAAGTGGCAATTCTTCTCTAACAACATATATTTCTGACCTGGTAAAGGACTGATGTTGTTTCATTTATTACAATACTGTTGAAAGATAATGTTTCAAAAACAATTTCATGCTAAAGCGACTAATTACTAAAGTTTGAATTTCTAGATTCCAAGAATTAGTTCATTAACCCCCAAATATCTTTGTATTAAGCATAATCACGGGGTCAAACACGCACATATAAGATGACATTTGGATTTTACCTTAACAGGGAAAAAGCATCCTTCCCCTTTATCTAGCCTAGCTTAGTCAGGCACTGGAAGCAAAAATAGAGAGACAGAACTACGTCCAGTTTTATAATTCTGTCAACCACTTTAATGTGGCAAAATAAAATAATTATGTAATTTTTTTTTAACCAGTTTTAATTTTATTCAAATATTAAATTAATTCTGGAGAAACTTGATATTGGAGCATTGTGTTTCTATATGTGCTGAAATATGACACTAGCAAAATCAAGTATCATCTATCCCAAAGTGTTTTCTTGAGGTATCTAAGACACAGTGCTATATTAATATATTTTTTTCAGAACATATAATCTGATTCAAGAATTGATAATACAAACCTGCCTAGTAAGTTAGGATTAACAAAGAGAGCTTTGAATGCAGCTTGGTGAAAACCCAAGGCTTTAAAGGAATTTGTGAGAAAATGTGGCAAATTATATGGGTTATTCTCTTTCTGTCCAGACAACCTGTAAATCCAAAAATCATAAATAATAAAGATAGAATAGAAGTTATGTCTCTGGAACTTTATACTACAGAAAGTCTTATAGAGAAAAATAATAGATTACTTTTCACATAGACATGGTTTTAAAATTGATTAATAGAGCTTTATTTAATGGAATATCTTCTCTATAAAGGCTTCTTATAGCCTGCTTGACAAAATCACTGGTGAAATTTAAAATATTATTTCACCAATGTGAAATTCATATCAGATCCAGGAAAGGTAGCTTATAATACTTTAGCAGATGATAATTTTCACTATGATGCTGTATATCTGCTTCAAGTTACCAACAGACTCTAATGCCCAGTATCAGCAGTGCTGCCTCCTTGTTCAGCTGTTCAGACTCTTAAATGCTGATAGAGTATTCTATGTTCATGAGTTCACCCCACACTTGCATTTTAAACTAGTTCCATGAGAGGAAATCATAGGTAAAAATTTATTCCTACAGAAACCAAAGGGAGTTTTACATTTGGTTTCAGTGGAGTCAGGACTCCATGCCATATATCAATCAGAATTTGCTATATAGTGCCAGTTGCAGATTATTGCTGATGTAAGCACTAGGGCTTTGATGACAGTCTTTTAGGATAGTTTTCAGGGAGATGGAAATGCAATTTTCCTTTAATTAAAACTGCCACAGAACATAAAAGGAAAAAATAGTAACTGAGACAGCTAAAAAAAACTTCCTATATATTAAAGTCAGCTATAAAAAAATCCAGTAATATAATATTTTAAAATATCAATATATTAATGTGGCTGATTTAAAGCATCTGTCATACCTTATGGTAACAAGTAGCTTCCAGAGAAGGAGAACTTTACTGATAAAGACCCAAGTACTGAATTTAGGGTATTTCATTCTGTACATTAAAAGATACAGAGTTACTATAAGCAACACATGATCTGGTCAATAGTTAAAGATAATAATAAAACATAGCCAGTGAAACTTTCATCCAAACTCATACATTTCTATGTGCATAGCTATACCTAATACACCTCAAGATACCTCAACATTATTTTTAAAAAGACACATATTTGTTTTCTATCAAGAAAATACTTTCTGAATTTTTGAATTTTAACTGTTTCTCTAGCTGAGCACATTAAAAATATTGTTGAAGGAGAAAAGTGTAGTATCTGAAGACTTTTGGCATCATCAGGCCCTCTCTCCCCAGAGTATTTCACACCAGTTCCATGTGGTTGGGAGCTACTAAAAGCCATGATAAATATAAGTGCTAATTTGCATTTAGATATCAATACATAGCATGCATAGCCCCAACTCTGCAGTGCCTTGCAGACCCACATCACAGAGTGGGCTTTTTAGACTGGAAGATTACACAGTTAACTGTAGAGTGGATTTTGCTATCTACCTATAGGCAAATACAGTTCTTTGCTTATTTCTAGATGTACCCACTTGTGCAAGAATGCCTAATGGCAGCTATTACCAAGTAATTGTCTGTCATTGTCTGCTTTTGATCTGCAAAAATGGCTTTAAAACTTGGGTTCAAGCATCTTCAGAAAAGCACCTTAATTTCTTTATTTGTATTGCTGTTCATATGTTCAGTACTTAAGAAAGCTCAGAAAATGACAAAATGTAATCACAGCAACTAGAACCAGCAAAAACTTTAGGGAGTTCTGTCTCACATTCTTTACATAGAAGCAAAGAGATTTCCTTCACTAGACCTGATTTCTGAACTGGGATCTAAATCTCAGAAGGATTTCATGGAAGACAGGACAGCTGCTGTGTATCAGAGATAAGGAACATGCACAGATTTAAGAATTTCCTTGAACACTGGAGCCATAGATCTAAATCTAAACTATGACTAGTTAGGAGGGGATGATGAAAAAAAATATATATATAGGGAAAAGAAAGTGATATACATAACACTTTCCTGCGGCTGCTCTTTATAATTTTTCCTTTCCAGTAGAGTGAAGGCAACATTTTTCTCTGTAATTCTAGGAACTTATCTGAACTTAGTCCAATTTCCCAGATGGGATAAACTGGAGTTGTTTCATTCAAGTCAATGGAACCACATGATTTTTATTACAGTTGAAGTTTGTGATCCTTGGTACCCTCTAAACTAGACATACCCATTCCTGAAAAATAAGCTATTTTGGGAGACCTTAGAGCAGCCTTCCAACACCTAAAGGGGGCATACAAGAAAGCTGGAGAGGGGCTTTTTACAAGGGCATGCAGTAATAGAACATGAGAAAATGGCTTTAAAATGAAAGCAGGCAGATGTAGATCAGATATTAGGAAGAAATTCTTTACTGTGAGGCACTGGAACAAGTTCCCCAGAGGAGCTGTGGATGCCCAGTCCCTGGAGCTGTTCAAGGCCTGACAGGATGGGGCTTTGAGTGACCTGGTCTAGTAGATGTCTCTGCCCAAGCCAGAGGGTCTTGGGCTGGATGATCTTTAAGGTCCCATCCAACCCAAACCATTCTATAATTTCATGGGTTTATGAATATCAAGAGGTTCAGTCAACTGCTATGAAATGGAGCTTTTATAAAATAGGCTTAGAATGGTAAAGACAAAGCTAACAGTTTTATTTTAACTATGAAATAAAGAATTCTAATTGCTGAATGCTGATAGAACAGTAACCATACCTTAAGAATGGTCCTAGTTTTAGTTCTCTGGAAATAAACTTCCCTTTTTCTGAATAACGTGTTATTTCTTTCTTTTTCTCTTTTTTCTTCCTCAGTGCAATAAATTATAGGCTTGCAATGGAAATTATGACATAAAAACCGTACACATAATCCACACCAAGAAAAGAGAGGTTCTTATCTCCTTTACAATGTTGTCTGGTGTACATAGAATTTAAGAGGTTTTACGTTGACTAAAAGATGGCATAGCTTAGAGTTATATATTGACTTTTCTCTAGGTTTTTCCCTGTGAGTTTTAAATTCTTCACTTAAAAAGAACATTCATCTATCTATCTATCTATCTATCTATCTATCTATCTATCTATCTATCTATCTATCTATCTATCTATCTCAGTTATCTTATTTCCCACTGAAACCTAAGTATTTCTGGAGAGACTTATAGCAGTTTTGTTTTATTTTTTTTTTTTTTTACGGTGTTATATCAAGAAATACTGAAGGCTGCTGTCTTCAACTGAAATCAAAAGCAAAATTTAGAAATGTGGGCTATATATCTATGTTCAAATTAATTAAGCAATTAGGGTAAACTTCCCTAGTGTTTTGTAAAATATATATTTGGAGAAGGATAAGATTCCAAGTAGAGTCGACTTCTCATTCACATCTATCATGTTAAAGAACAGTTATTTCTGTCAGAACAACACTAGAGCACTGCTGTAGAATTAGATTGGGAGAACAACCTGCTTTCATGAATTTGACAAAACAGTTTCTTGCAACTTTCCATTTTGTTCAGCAGGTGCAATGGATCCTTTTTAGGAGAGACACAAAGGTAGGTACCCTAGGGGTACCTAAACTGGTACCCTACATCCTTTAGCAAACAGCAAGCTAAGCACACTGATAACCTTTCTTTCAGTATTTGCAAAAGCTTGTGCCAGACAGTGTCTTTTCCCTGGCATTTGTCCTGAGTGAGACGGGGAGTGAGAATTACTTGGGAAACAGCCATGAATTATCTTACATCTTCCTCAGAGAGCAACCATCATTTGGTGGGATGTATTAACATTCAGTATCTGCCTTCCAGACTGCCCTGAGCAACCTTTCTTATTAAAAGGGGCAACAAATTAACATTCAGTGGCAAATACCAGGATTTAAAGTCCACTCTATAGGTAACCACAAGAAGGGAGCAAAGCTATATTAAATTTTTTTCATAATACTTTACAGCTGTTTAAAGAGGGAACATTTTTTACAGCTTCACAAAGCAGCCTAGCAAGACTTCAGTATACTGAAGTCAGCAAAATAACTTAATAGTTTCTCCTTAATGTATAAAAGTAGCATAGTAAGGCACCTTTCAATTTAATTAAGGGTCTTCTAAGAACTCACAAAATTCATTTCTCCTTCTTAAAGAATACTAAATTCTTCTTTTAAATTTTAATTTGCCTGCAGTCTGGTGTCCAAGTTGTCAGCAATTTCTTTTTTTCCTTAAGTGTAGTACAAATTGCTAAGTAAGTTCAAAATTATACAGCAGAAAAAGAAAAGATTTTTTTTCTTTTAATGATTTGGGGTGCTTTTCTTCTCACCAGGATCCCTCACATTTATACTAAATACAGCTTCATTTCTCAAAATGAAATTTAACAAGCTGTACTTAAGAGTGAGGAATGCACTTACTAGACCATATTCAATTGCCCTTTGATGTTATTCTTGATCTCCCAATTTTTACAAAAGGGCAAAGTAAGAACATACTAGGAAATAAGAGGACTAAATTATTAGTCATTGTTGAACAACATGAGCAGACAATGAAAAACAGCCAACAGTATACCTGGAAGTTGGTACAGAACTACTGCTGTCCTCATGAAATTCTGATTTTCAGGCTGTTGACTGAAGAATTTTGAACTGGGTTTTGCTTCACCTTCCTTGCAGAGTGCAAGGAATAATGACCAATTCCATTTCAATCCAATGATCCTTAGCAATGCCACTCTGCCTATTATATAGTGGTACAATCATCAAAAGCATGAATGAAATCCAAAGATCCATACTTCATACTACAACTAAAATGACCTGACTTTTTATGCTACTGAGAAAAAGAAGCTCCTTTATGCTCCTTTTTTTCTGAACACAAGCTGAATTTTGCTATTTTTGGAATGTTCTCTCAATGGGAAGTTTCAATATCAATTCAGTGCATAGCAATCACTTCATTCAACGCCAAATTAGTTATGGATGCTGAGCCAGTGCTCTATGTCATGAAGAATGCCTGTAGAAAGTCCTGACTGTGCTATAATAGTGGTTACCGTCAAAAATAAAATTCACAGGCCAGAACCACAGCTTGTATAAATCAGTGCAGCTTCACTGGCACAGGCACTGTCTCACTGCATCCATTTAAATAGTTTCTCAGACTCCTGATCCAACATTTTTATCCAAGTGCTGGTTCAGGTAACTGCAGGCCAAAGTCCATACACTTAAGAAAAACAACCACAACAACAACAAAGGACACCATCTCTCTTTGTTCACTGTTAATGAGCAAGAATGAAGATTAGTTTTTTAATATTTGTCTAGTAATTAGTTAATTATATTCCTATGGAAATTATATTTAATGCAGTATTTCTAAAAATTTTCTCACTTAATCGACAGCAGGGTCATAAAGTTCCTCTACAACAATTTGTGTCTCTGCCCTTTACAATGACAATTGGATTTCTGTCACGAGAAATAAACAAGGGGAGGTTCGTAGAAGATGTGGATGATGGTTATCAGGAATTCAGTGTTTGATATGCATGAGAATCTTTCTCCTGGAATGAAGACATTAAAAGGTTTAGATCATAAGTACTTAAATTTAAATTCAATTTTCACTCCTCTTCTGATAAATTATGACTTGCCAAAACCAGGTCAAAATTAACAAACAAATTCATAAACAAAAGTCCCAAGTTCAAGCTTTCTTTTTCAGTGTAAACAATGCTGTTTTCACAAAACTGTTAAATCCACCTTAGATATACTTTCATCAACTGGTACTAAACAATCAGCTATTCTGAACTGTAGAAACTAAACTAATCACTTTATCTCCCCTATTTACCCAGTTACCTCACTCAAGGATAACTCCTGTGCCAATGACCAATTAAGTGATTAAGAGGACTTCAGAAGACAAGTTAGAATGTTTCTATGACATTGCTGTTACCCACCTGTCCCTTCAGGCAAATGTCATATCCCTTAACAGTATCACATTCTCATATGCAATATGCAGAAATATCACCTGTTTAAAGTTACAGATGAGTTAACAATTGGAGAAGGTAACAGCCTTCCATTATTTTGAATGTTTGATCTTAGTGAGGCCTCTCAGCACTTCAGTTGAGTTAGAAAAAAAATGTATAAAACTATCAGAACTGTATTAGAAAAAAGTACCCAAAATCTTTGATCCTGATTCCTTTCTTACTCACAGGTATGAGCTACTATTTTTCTTTACTTAAAGCAGCTGGCTGCACAACCCAGAAAGTGCAAAAAAGGCTTTGCCAAGAGAATGAACTTCAAAAATTGTTCTGTAGTTTAAGACCTGTCGTTTATTGTCCAAAATGCATTTAAAAGTGCAGTGTTGATATACTTTACAGTATCACTCAAAATGTTGGTATAGGAAAAATAAATATTCATACTCACTTCATAGGGTAGAACTCTAGGTTTGCTGGAAATGAAAGTAACGTTTGCCCAAACAAGTCAATCTTTCAGGGATTTTCCCCCCCTATACTTCCTTGCCTACATGTAGTATCAACTACCTGATGTATATGAAAGATCAGTCTCCACATGTTAATCTTAAACCTGTTATAGAAAAACAGAACTAAAACTTGGCTTTTGTAAGCAGTGTAGGGATTTTTTTACCCTGCCCTTTGTTCATTCACACTAAAGCTGAGTGGTGTATGTGACATTTGCCATTAGTTGCAACTTTTAGTTGAAGAAAACCATGTCCTGTGACACAGCTAATGGGGTAATTCCTGTATTACATGTAGCAGAACTTTTGTGCTGCAGTACTGAGGATTATAAATTTACACCCTGCTGCTAAAAGATGCTGTTGGGGTCATTACTCAGTCTGAGCTAAAGCTGATTTGATCTTGAAACTCAGCAGAGTAGCTTCCTGACTCAAGATCATAGAGTTATAAAGTCTTTCTCAATAAAGGGTCAGATTAAAAAAGAAAAAAAAATAGAAATCACAGGGGGGGAAAAAATCAAGAAGCTCATTTCAGCTAATTACTACCACCATATCTGGCTCATTAGTGCCACTGACTCATGTGGTGTGAAAAACCAACGGAAAAGGTTGCACACCAGCAAACTAAACATGAAAAATACTCTTTTGTAATTATAAATTAAATAGAATAATTGATTTATGGTCAATTAGTCCTTTCACCATCTGATATAACTTAAATGGCAAATAGGTAAATAATGCAAAAAACATAGGACTTGTGGGAAAAAAATTAGAAAACATATCTTCTTAATAAACTGCTTACTTTTAATTTTTAAAATATTTTTTACTTCATCTCCTCCCTTCATCCAAAACTACTGCCAACAGAACTTATTCAACAATAGCCTGTTATGCAATACCATGAAATGTACACAGTGGTTTTGATGATAATAAACTATTCAAAAGCCTGGAAATATTTTTTTTTCAGAGCCTGGGGATAAAAATCTAAAGAATTTAATTCCTACAGACTTTACAAAAGCGTTTTATCCATCCTACAAGATAACCCCTGACCACTATCTAAAGGAAATAATTTTAGTTAGGTTCTAGAGAGGAAATACTGGCCCCAGTAAAATAATTAGAAAAACACTTTCTTCCCACAAGAGGTTCATTACACTCCATATGTTTTAAGAAGAAAAGAAATGCAGTCCTGTTCAATTTTTAGATCTCTATTCTTTTCATGCCTCTTAAATGCTACATCGGGTCCCCTCTCACTCATACATATTTTCTTGTGAGTCATTGAGAGATAAGCACGAATGCATAGAGATTTAAAGGACAGAAGCCAGCATAGTTCATGATAATCAAATCTCTAATTCCTAAAGTAGGAGTGAGGTATCTACCTAATTTTGAGGATCCGAATCAGAGCTACTCTTTGCAGCTTGTTTTTGCATTGTCCATAGTAATTTTCCTGGAGTTTCAAAAGCCTTCCTCTGTTGGGCTCAGTCGAGTAATATACAGATCAAGAATTTTTAAGCTAGAAACAGAGCCATGTTGTGATGGCCTCTACCCCTAATTTAGAGTCATCCACCCTTTTACTAGTGTGTTCACTCCAGAAAGAAATAAGAAAAAATGATGGAGCAGAGAAAATCAGAATTATAGTATGCAGTGGATGTTTATGCAGAGGATCTGAAATCATTACTAGTGCTTTGAGACAGTCCTGAGAGACTAGGATTCAACAACCTGAATATTGTGCCATGCAAATGAAACTGAATTGCTTCTGGGAAGAGGTAATGAAATGGGAAGATGAGTGTCTTCGTTACCATTTTCTATTTCATAGAATAATCATGCCTTGAAGCTGCTGAGAGCAGTTCCTCAGATACTTGTTTGTGGCGTGGGGTTCCAGACAAATTATGACATTTACAAGTGCTGTTTCACTCTGCCAAGGATGTTAGCCCAGCTGACAGTCTATTCTGTTAGTTGAGAGGTGAATATATAAACATACCAAAACATATATATTTCACAGAGACACATACTTAAAAAGAGATAAGGACTGGAATTATGGTCTCAAAAGAGGAAATTAACTCACTTGCCTACTGACTCACCCTAGCCTAGCCTTGTTTGAGGACAGTCACATGATCCATTAATTTGAAATCTAATTATGCTCTACTATTAAGCGCAAATGCAGGGAACTGCATGTACCCAAGGAGACATTTCAAAGAGCTTTCCTCTGTGGAATGTCTGCAATACCTATTTTTAAATCAGGACCCAAGATTTTGCCTTCACTGAAATGAAGCTAATCTCTGTACAGTGAACCAAAAGAGCATTCCCTTAATTAGTGGTGTCTATGTTGGGCCAGACACAAATATGAGAGAATTACATTCCAGTCCCCAGAATTGCTCAAAATCTCCTTCAAATGTGTCTTGTTGAATTGGCAAATATATGTTCTTATGTGACTAAAACCTCACTTAAAAAAAAAAAAAGCTCACAGCTTAGTGTTTTAATTACATTAAATTTTCTGTTCTAGTTTATTATTTGGACTTAACAGCACAGGGAAACAAGTCTATCCACATAGGAGCGGATCAATGCAGTCTAAAATTCACCCCAACTTTTCTAAGATGTATTCACATAGGAAATCTTCCTTTGTTGAATACCTGTTTCTTTAAAAAAAAACAAACAGTTCTCATGGCGCAATTGGTACCCTTATATCTTTATAAAATATTATAGGTGCTGGATTAGGTGTTTCATTTGAAAACACATCCAGCAGCATAACAGAGATGTAAACAGCTCACTGCAGCTGGGATTCAGCATGCACTAAGATGTACTCCTAAAACTCTGCATCATTAAAGATTTCATCTAAAAATTTGTCACCCATAGTTTTAGCCTTTCTGCAGCCTTGAAAATCGAATTACGTTAAACAGAACATTTTAGCCTTATTATCACTGTCAGCATAAACAATTCAATCAAAATTATCACAGCCAATAAAAATCAGCAAAGATCACAGGTTTTAAAAATTACCTGATCACTAGAACAGGGAAATCATTGTCAGTTTGTAAAAGCAGCAGTGGATGGACTGTGCCTTTATAACCCATTAAAGGTATCTTAATTTGTACAGTTATCAGGGCTCCCCTATTTCACATTGGCTCTTCAGAGGAGCTTTATCTGAACACAGTGTTCCATACCAGCAGCCCTGCAATCAGCAATAAAATATAATGAACCAGTGTTAACAGCACAGTGTGCTAGGTTTAGCAGCATGTCAGTCAATGGTTTTGTTAGTTTGGCCAGGAAAATTCCAACTTGCCTGTAAATTCAGGCAGATAGAAAATACCTTTTTCACCAAGTCTGTGCTGCAGATGTCATCTCTGGCTCTCACTATGTTTTTTTCCCCAGACCAATTAAAGACAGCTTGTCATTATTGCTAAAGTATCCCTAAGTCCAGCTCCAGACACAGAAGGGAGTGATGGCTTTATGGTTTATTATGGAAGTAGCTGGGTTTTCAATTCCACAGGCACCCAGAGCCAGTAAAATAAACACTTCCCTTCTGCCACACACAGTTCTCCAGTTACATTGTTAGGTGCTTTCAGCTTCATTTGAAACATCAGGTAGTGGTCATTGCTTAAAGCAAGATGCTGGATGTCATGGCTGTGTGACCTGATCCAACGTGGTAAAATCTCTGCCTGCAGGAAGCAGACATCTCTCTGGATAACTGCATGCTGCCGTGGCGATCACACTGCGTGCAGCGCCGTGTCTGCAGGGGGATTTATGGCCGTGCACTGCGGGCACAGGAGGCTGAAAGCGGGGGCAGAGCAGCCGGGCTGCGGGAACATCGGGGATGGCCAGCAGTCCCCACCGGGCTGTGCTGCAGCGGAGAATGAGAGTGCGAGGGAGCTGCTGACAGCCCACACACTGCATGATGGGCTTCTTTCTGAAATCAGGAAAGTAAAACAACACTCAGCAGCGATGAAAGGATGTAAAAGAGCAGCCCTAAACTATCACTTCTTTCTGTGTTGCAGGGACTGGCTCCGTGCCCAAGGCAAAATTACATCTAAACTCTCACACGCAGCTGAGCAGCTGAGAGGGAAATGGTGGTGTGTGCAGGGACTATCTGAGTTAAGTTCCCATTTCTAATTGATCCTAAAAGAAGCTCAAGATTCCAACCTCAGGATTCAGCCTAAATGTTATGAATTTTTTTTTTTTTTTTTTTTTTTTTTTTTTCAGTCTTGTGCAGCCAAATATAGTGTTGTGAAGCAATACCAGAGTGTCCCTATAGGACATGTAAAAGTCCTTATTCAGGAAAGCTGCAGCTCACAGAAACAGTTCCCCAGTGCTGTGCTCTCACAACCAAAGAATCTCTATAAACACTGATGCCTTTCCCAAAAAAAGCAGCTGATCTCTACTATTCACCAAGAGGTATCACCAGGGTAGGGACTTGTCTAGATTTAAATGTTGGGGTCAAGGGTGTTTGTTGGCATTGCGAATATCCCAAGAGGTTTAAACCCACAACTTTACTGAACTGAATGAAAGAGCTACAAAGCCCTGCAATTCAGACTTACATTGATATATTTATCGAGATGAATTTAAAAGAAAACTCCGTTACACACAGGTTATTTTATATAACTACCATCTGTCAAGGAATTCTGTATTTTCCACTAGAGCACTTGTACTTCCCACTCTCAGGGATGGGAAAAATGGAAGAAAATAATCTCTAGGTTGAGCCAGTAAGGCAGTTCCTCAACTGTTTCCCTGCATATGAAGGGACATAAGAGTGAAGCTACAGATGGGCCAGCTCCAAGACAGACGGCTATTTCATTTTTTAAATGATGAACAAGATAACATTGCCAGCCATCTAAAGCCATGTTGTTAGCTGTTCTTTATGCTGAGTTAGGGTCACTGCCTGTGAAATCAGCTTGTCTGAGAATAATCAACATACTGTTCTCAACTATTTCCAGGGGAAACAGAGCTGGTTTTGTTTCCTGTCATTTCAAGTTTAATTTTCTCTTCTTAATCTGAGTTTTAAAGGATCTTACAGAAGTGTCAACTCTGTGTTGCCTGATGAAGGAATTTCATTAGTCTAAGGTGACATTTTAGGTTTTGTTTAAATCATTTCTAGTGTTATTGCTTCCTGCAGAAAAGAATTCTTTTAAATCACCAACACATTTCTGTGCACAGTAGAGACCTCCCTTGGCAGGATATGAAAGAAAAATCACGTACTGATAGCTATTCATACTCTAAAAGTGGGCACAGAGTAATGAGGAAAAAGGCAGTCAGAGAAACTCTAAGCATGGACAATTTTTGCAGAAAGAGTAATTAGAGCACAAGGCATGTTCCAAAGTTGTTGACGAGAAGCTTTTCACATAAAGAAGCAATTAAAACTCCTGTGACCACAGTTCAAAAATAAATCTATGGCATTTCCTTCTGCACCACACTTAAAACTATGTATATGCATAAGGATAAAACATGAGTGAATGCATTGCAACTTCATTTGCATCAGCAATATCCTTTAAAAGGAATTAGAAATATTCAGCAAAATATAATATACAAGAAATGCAGAAAACTGTCACAACATTCTTTAGACCACAGCTGTCAAAAATCTGTCTCTATATTTTCCAACTTACCTAACATTTCTACAAATTTACATTTACCCCAGCCACCTTGACTTCATTAAAATCAATGCCTAGTTCCCAAATATTATGCTATTAATTGTTCTAAAGTTGCTTCTTAGAAAGCAAACTTAAGTGCCTGAACATAGCATTCTCAATATGTATTTTAAAGTTATTTACTGATGGTGATTGCAAATAAGATTTAAGCATTCAAAAATGTAACAAGGTACAGAAATTATTGACAAAACTATTTTTATATCTCCTAGTTCCCTGACTTTTCAGCTCAAAGACAAAACATTTTTAATTACTTTTTTTCATAGATATCTCTAAAGCTTAAGATCTGTCTAAAATATATTTTTCCTGCATAAAAATTAATTTTTGTTTATTATAAACATCTTGAAGAGAAATGCCAATCTCAATAATGAGATTATCAAAGCCATTTGACACATATTGAAATGTGAGTTCTTTTGTTATTTATATTTTCCATTAAAGAAACAACTATTACAGGACTGTATTGTCAACAGAAAATTTAATTTAAACACAAAGGATTATTTGCCTTTATTATTTTCAACTTTTTTTTCTTTCTATTTTAACGTTTTCCTGCAGAGCTATGATCTCAGATAACAGCATTATGTAGGCACAAGAACTGCAGAAACAAAACCTTATTGGTGTTTGTTCACTGTCCGTGCTGAAGAAAGTGCAGAGTGCAAAGCGCACATACATTAGCTATAAAAATTCTGTCTGCTTTAATAATTTATGCTATTATTAGTAACACTGTGTGAGCAGGCATGTTTCCCAGGATTCTCTGTACACAAGGCAGAGTTCAAAATTCATGTATGTCCTGTGGTTAGGTTTTATTATTGCATGAAAAGTTATAAATTAGCTTAACATTTAAAAACATGAATGTTTCAATACAGACCTCCTCAAACTCAGCTGCTGGTGTTTGTCCTTCCTCAGGATGCCTTAATCTTTTCTTTTTAACAGAGCCATTCTTACTTTTCTATTTAGGTCATGATAATGAGTTACCTGCTTTGGTGAGTCACTGTGCTGCTATTGACAATTCTTATGATTTATAATGAGGTATTATTTTTAAGTGTCAAATTATTTTACTATCCTGCAGTCAGACACAATACTTTCTGCTCTTTAAAATGACTACTGGCCTCATATATATATATATATATATGAATTTGCTGCAGAAATTGCTACAGTCCATGTGTAAAAGTCCACTGTTTTTTTTCTGTTTTTAGTAAAATAAAGCCAGACTTCCCTGAGAGTTAATGGTCACCTCCTAGATTTGATTTTATGCTTAGTGGGCCGAATAATAGACTGGTCAGGAATTTTACAAGACTTTTTTTTCACAAAATCCTTGGCAATAAAACAAATTTGTCAGAGCTTCCAGTGGAGTGGGAAGAACAGAAAGCGTGTCAGCCCTATTTAGAGATATTGTCTAAGACCATCTCTCTGCTGGCTGCACAGTAAGGGACCTGGTGGTCCTGGAGCTTGTTCCTTTGAAGTTTCTGTAAGTCTGGCATAAGCTGATCCTCCAAAATTCTTGCTGCCCATCTTTGCACCTAAGCTTATGTCAAAATGAATGTAGGTTTCCAGTGCAGCTCAGGAATATTAATGTTTTAGCTACTTTTCTCACTTTAGTTTGTTTGAAACAGTATCTTAGACATTCTAGCACACATGGAATTTGTGCAAGTTTATTCTGCAATTCATTTTTTCTCCCCCTACTATTTATTTTTGAGGTAATGACTTTCATCATCCATAGAGTTTTACTGCAAAAAGGGTATGCACATGTAGGATAAACAGGATGGTTAGAGGATGGACAATTCAAAGAATGCATTCTGTAGTGCAGGGAAACAGCTGTGCAGGGGAGGACTGTGATGGAACAGTGGTTAACTCTAAAAAAACAATTTTATGGCAGTCAAAAAAGCATATTAACATCAGAAATTATTAGGGAAAGAGTAGAAAACAAAAGCTTTGCTATTTCCTCTTTAAATACATTACTTCCACAAGGCTTTTGACACAGTAATATTGTAATTACCTATTGTAATAGGTAAGCTCAGAAAGTATGAGCTGAATAAATGGATGGTGAGGTGGGTTGAGAACTGACAGAACAGCAAATCCCAGATCAGCAGCACAGGGTCTGGTTGGAGCCCTGTCACTGGTGCTGTCCCCCAGGGTTCAATACTGGGCCCAGTCTTGTTTACCAAATCCATCAGTGACACAGAGGAAGGGGCAGAATCCTCCTCAGCCAGTTCCCTGCAGACACAAAGCTGGAGGAGTGGCCCACACCCCAGAGGGCTGTGCAGCCCTTCAGAAGGAGCTCAGCAGGCTGGAGAGATGGGCAGGGAGGGACCTTCTGAAATCCAACAAAGGCAAGGGCAGGGTCCTGCTCCTGGGGAGGAATAACCCCTGCACCAGCACAGGCTGGGGCTGAGCTCCTGGAAAGCAGCTCTGTGGAGAAGGACCTGGGGGTGCTGGTGGCAAACAAGCTGTCCATGACCAGCAGTGGCCAGGAAGACCAATGGGATCCTGGGGGACATTAGGAACAGCATTGCCAGCAGGTCACAGGAGGTGATCCTGCCCTCTGCTCAGCCCTGGGGAGGCACATCTGGAGCACTGTTCAGGTCTTGCTGCATGTCTCTGTACAAGCATTAGAAAATGAAAAGTATACACATCAGGACACAAAAATAAGCACTTTTTCAGAAAGCAGGTAGTTATCCACAAATGGATGTTAGGCAAGCTTTTGGAAGAGTAAACCAATACGAATTATTAAATATAAATTGACTTCAGGCTCAGAAATTGATCTGACCTGAAGAGAGTTGGAGACTGATGATTAGCTAGCTAGAGAGGAAGTATAAACAGCTGACAAGCTCTAGGTCTTTGGTATGTTCATATAAATCCTTATAGAAAAAGAATACCTGGGCCAGGATCACCACCCTTATGTTGAGGAGTTTATCATGACAAAAGCAGTTACCCAGGTGACCTTGCATCAAAAACTGAGGAGACAAGCTACCAGAATGGCAAACTATCAAGAGTATCACAAAAATAACATCCCAACTAAGTTTTAGGTTGAAAATACTAGAAAGTAATTAAATGCATTATTATTATTACTATTATGCTTTTATTTTCCTATAATCTTTCCTATATATCTACTGTGTGCTACTACATGGACCTTTGGTCTGACTTGGAAAGACCATTCTTGTGTTCTTGTTAGGTAGCTGGAGACCAGAAATATTAACAATATCATGTATAATAAGAAATATGTTGATCAGATGTTTCAAAGGACTGTCCTAAGTGAGAGACATTCTACAGAAATGAAAAAGCGGGTAGGACATTGATATGAGAAGAAAATGGAAAGAATAAACACAAAACAGACTTTGTTAGACATTGAGAGGTTTACCATTTTGCTTTTCTGCTACAAATTGGAACTTAAATATGGAAACAAGTGTGTGAATGAAGCATGAAAAAGAAAATGCAGAACATATCCCCTAAAGTGTGAGCAATGTTCAAGAAAATAAATCTCTTAATTACTTAGCACGGATTGCAGTTGGAACCCAGTAAACATAATTAACCCTGTTCTTATTGGATTGATACCTGCATTTAAAAAGGGATGTTTTAATGCTGTTAGTACCACCTAGTTACATTTATAATTTCCTTTTCTTAAGTCAAATATTTAAAAAATAAGAACCACAAATGTCAAGATATCTTTCTTAATTCAAGCAGTGTATAAATTTGTTGAGCCAGTGGATGTGTTTTGCAATAACAGAGCAAAATAATAAACAATTCTACAGATGGGTTAGAAAGCTGAAAGAAAAATTTTACCAAGTATTTCCACTGGAGTATACTGTGCTTCACCACAGTACAAACAAAATACCTAAGTAATAACAGGATTCCTCCCTATTTACCAGGAATGCAGACAGAAATACTTCATTTTCCTGGTTTTGAACAGTTTACATATTGCTAATGTTATGCAGTAAAAATAGATAAATGGAAAACAGTGAATTCCTTTCCCTAATAAATGGGCTTCAAAGTTAATATTCATTGCAAACAAACATAACAGAAATTGTTGAAGCAAGAATACTATAGACACATATATTCTTACATGTGCAAACATTTGTGTGCACACATAAATTCTTGTTTCTCAATTCCATACCTTCTAGATTGTTTCTACCTCCTGAATTACTTTGAATGGGTGAAAAAAAAATTGTGCTTTGTACCTTGATTATGTATTTGGCCAAAGTTTTGATGCCAGCAGTGGAATTTGATCAGCTTTTGAATCCTTGATATAGTCACTGTAGCTATTAAAGAATTAACATGTTAATTGCCACTGCAACTTATTTTGTATTAAATACTAATTCTTTACTTATAACCCAAGATTCAATATGGTAGAACATCTTCTAGATGAAGAAGCTGAAATTGCAAAGCACAAATACAGAAACAAAGCAAACCTAAAGATACAGAGAGAAGCCAATCCTAGAAAATAACTCACTATTTTCCACCTAGCATTTATTTTTATTTTTATTTCATGGCACTATGTAGCCTGCTTATAATCTCACAAACTGAGATGAACCCTGATCCATCCTTATTCCAAATTCTACATATGCAACACAGTTGAGGAAGTTTCTGATTGTCTGAAGGCCAACTTCTATCTCTTTCCATCCCACTGTGTCAGAATTTTGCTAGAAAGTGCTTTCCAGTAAATGGTCGTGGATTTTTTAGTTTTGGTTGGGTTGGCTTTATTTTTCATTTTTGTTTTTTTACCTACTTCTATTCATTACAAACTCAGGAGCATTTTATGAGTGTGCTGCATAAGCACTAAACTTCATTAAATTTTGACTCAGTATTAGTCTAACCCTAGTGTTAGAGAAATCAATGAAGTGGGAGCAAAGACACTTTCAAATACCTTTCTCCTATTCATCATAGACATATTAAAATGATAACTCAATTAAAAACCTTGGAGTTTACATTCATATGAGCTCCATGTCTTTTATGTTTTAGAGTTCAAAATATTTTTAGTTTCATGCTCCATAGTCATATAGGCATTTTTGTGCACTCACATCTTAATTACATTGGTTTCTCCTCTTTTCCTTCTCAAGGATCTGCCACCAAGATTAAAATTGTTGTTCAAAGCACATTTAAGCAAGAAGGTGACTTAAGGGTTCATTATCTAATTGATCAAACAACCTGCTAATTAAATGTATCTGGGCCTAATCAAAGTAGAGACATAATGCAGCAACACAGTGAAACTGTCAGCAAGGTGCGTGAGACTCGCACCATCAAGGCGAATGGAGCTCACTATGCTGCTTAATTACATTAAAGCTAAGATTTTCCAAGGAGCCTAGCTGAGAGAATTGGCTGTGTACCTTACATTGCTCTTCATATGTCAGACTGTGGTTTGGAAGTGCCTGAGTCTTAGCAATAAGCTCTGCTTCACATGACTGCTCTTGCCAAGCTTGCTCAGCTCCTACAGTCTTGACTCAGCACATTTGAGGCTAGTGTAGAACCTGGGCTGAAAGACCTAAGTGAATGGTCTTCATGGTTCCATGGTCAAAGCCAGATGTACAGATCTGCTATATCTCCAGTGTTCAATAAACCCCATTGTTTCTATTGCTTAAAAGTAATGAGCTGCAACGAGATTTACACAAACTGCCTTGTGCTCTTCCTTAACTCTAAAGCCAGTAGTGTTTTCTTTTTCATTAAGGCCTATCTTCATTCTGAAAATAAAAACAGATAGCTGACTAATCTCTAAAAATCTGCTAATGGCAATGACTCATTTAAAAAGAGAAGGAGATCGAGGAAAGCTATTCTGCTTTTTCCTACTATAAGAAAAAACTGCAATGGTATCAGTTGAGGAAGGATTTGACATTCTAGATTGATAACATCTAGACAAAATATATTCTTAGATCTATATCCAAATTATAGGTATGTCTTACTGACTGAAGGCTAATCTATTCAATCAAGGCTAATGTATGCTTTACATTCAATATTTCTCATTCCAAGGTGAACAATGATATTTTTCTCCATAGGTATTGCATTTATTGCAATAACACGTGCAAGTGCAAATCATGGTGGTAATGCTGAAAGAATCTTACCCCAAATTTGACCTTAAAAGTGAGGACAGAGGCAAGATTATTTGTTTAATCCCATGAAAAAAATCAAGAGCACATCTATGACCCAACCTCTCCAGCATCAGTCTTCTGCTCAAACTTGTGGGCAAAACTCCAATTGTTTAATGATGTGGATAAAAACTCTAAAGTGTGGTGTCACTCTTGGTTAGTGACCAGTTGTACAATGCTGCAGTATAGATTGCCCTGGAGTCAGCACAGTTTCCCCATTATTTTATGAAGTGGCATCTTCAAAATGTAAGAAATTAGCCACTAATTATGATAACACACTGCTGCCACATATTCCCTAATTGTTTGAATATTTTCAAACTTCTCACTACTGTGAAAGATACACAGCAATAACCTCCAACAGAGAGAAATGTTTTCTGCCAAAGAGAACATTTGCAGCCATTTGCCTGGGTAGAGAGCTCCAGTTATAATTCATATGGAAGTGTTTCCATAAGTCCAAGTATAATAGTTCTCACACTGCCTCTAAAGCCAAAAACAGAAATAGATAATATGGTTTTATAAAGCTGAAATAAATAAAAGTAAAGATCTAATGAAATTCACTTCAGTGTGAAGAGAATAGAAGGTAAGAATAAAAGAAAAAAAAAAAGAAAAATTAAAAGCCTATGTTCTTACACAGATTTTGCAGCCAAGCCAGACCTCAGGAGCTCTACCGTAATTATATTCACAAACATTTTAATTGCCCCTGGGAAGCATCAGCTGGTTTTAAACCACCTTCCTTCTGAGATTAGTTCAATATGTTTACTGCTAGCTCCCCAAACTTGACTGACATATTCTGATTTGAATCTTAAACATTGTGGGTATATGTAACCACTGTATCTGAGCTTTTTGTCAAATCCATCACCATTTCATAGGCTCCAAAGGCTGTTACAGGGACAGAAATTGCAACATGACCTTTTTAATTGAAAGCATTTTAGCAATCAACAAAATTTTTGATGGAAAGTTAATGTGCATATCAGGAAGAAAGCATCCACATATGTTTGAATATTTATATGAACTAAAATATGAAATTCCAGTTTTGTTATCAAAGAAATTTCATATCTAACTTGCAGTTTTTAGAGGCAGCAGGCCATTAATCATCAGTGCTATTCAATTCCCAGTTCTTTAGTTCATTCTTTAATTCAGTTCCTTAGTTTTACTTTTGAGTTACTTGTACAAGGAGATGAACCAAGTGGTTTTGTCTAAATGCAAAAAAAAAGCAACCAAAAACCCCCAAACCCAAAACCCACATCTTAATAAGTATGTGCAAAAAAGCATAAAAAAATAAAATCTTGCAGCTTTTCTCTAGATAATAGCCAAGCAAAAAGAAGCATTAGTTTAGAGACAGAGGTTGCCTGCTGTTTCAAAAGTTTAGTACAACTAGAAATTTCACTACTAGATGGTGTCAATGACACAAATTTGGGACCCTGTGAGAATTTGTCTTTACTTCACAATTAGGATAGTCACGGAAAATTCAAGGAATTGGAAGGGCAATAACACCAATATTGAGTCAAGCAACAGTCTTCACACCTTAGAACCTGAACTACTTTAGCAAGAGCTATGGCTTAACTTTCTAAGGTTTTGCTATATATGAGACAGAGAAAAGATCTCTGTTTTTCTGAACTCTCTAGTGTGCTTCCGTAGGCAATTAGCAACTTTACTTGTTCCAGGAACCTCTTTTGCAATGTTTAAAATCTCAAGAGCTCATTAGAAAAAAGCCAAAGAGAAAAATAAATTTGTCTCATTTTGATTACAAAGGATTGCCATTTTAGGGTTTCTATCTCCCTAGAGGCTTCTAGAATTGAATATTATAACTTTTCTTCCAGAGATTTTGGGAGAGAAAAAACATTTAATCATCAAGTTCTCCATAAATATGTTATTTATTTATAACATTATCTTATATAGAGTGAGAAAGTTTTGGGTTTGTTTTTTTTTGTTGGTTCTTTTTTTTGTTTTTTTTTTTTTTTTAAAAGGAGTTAATATAGACCCATGGGTGGCAACTAGCAAAGATGAAGTCTGAGCAGTTTTACTGAAGCCAACAAATTACCAAAGTCATTGTCTAATTAAAAAGACTTTTGATTTGACTTTTTCTAGGCTTCCAATAACATAACATATAGGAAATCAAGAAGGCAACAGCAGAGATTTGTTTCATGCTTGTACTCTATGTCTTTGCCAAAATGCCACCTTCCTTCCTGTTATGAAAGGAGACAACTAGCCCTCCAATTCTGGCTTTATTAGATTTTACAGCATTCAAGTGAGCACAAGTATTTATTGCACCAACATGGCAAATGTCTAGCAGCCTGCAAGTACACAGAAAAGTACACTTGCAGGAGCAAGGCAATCCTCCTTACTCTGCTGCTGAAATGTGGGCACTGCAGCAGAACATTAATAGTCTCATTTTAAAATATATTTTACAAAGGAAAATAACAATAGGCGTTCCTGGAGGTTGGAGGGAACACTTAAGGAATGGAAATAATACATTGTGACTTCAAAATTATTTACTTGGATGTACTTTTGAAAGGGGTCATTGCCTCTCCTGTTTCTATCCAAAGTAGACCTCAAGCAGGGAAAGGTGGGATGCCTTGGCACAGGCACATCAGTGCCAAAACAGGGAGAATTCAGATCTCTGACTTACAGCTCGATTTATTTCTTCTACAGCAGATTCATTATTTACTAAATGGGGAGTTGATTCATCCAGATCAGTGAGTACTTGAACTCATCTTATTCCAGCAACCTGCATTTTACATTTCTTCACAGTTTTAATAAATACAGTGCAAAACACTCAGCCAAATGAGAACAGTTTTCTTTCCTTTAGGAAAGTGAATGATCCTTGCATGATTTGCAGTTGCTGTATTAATTATAAAAAAAAAAAAAAAAAAACCAAAAACAACTATTTACTTATAATTTTTCTAAGCTACTCCAAAAGTAAAACCATTTAAATGTTGATTCCGTTTCAGTGCCCAAGAGAACTGCCCCCAAGGAATCCCAGCCACTGAATCACTTGAAAATGCCCTTGTAAATTAGCAAGCATTGCACAAACACTGCTGGCAAATTCAATCATTTCTGTGTCATGCTGCATTGTTATCTCCTGCTCACTTAGAGAGCTGAAGTTCATTCTGCCTTGTTTCCATGTAGGCTAGTGAGATGATACAAATGACTTTGGTTAAGTAGCACTGACTCTATTAATATTTAAATACAGAGAATAATAAAACCAGAGCAGAAAGACTTAGAAATTAAACAACCAATTGCACAGTTCTTCCTCATGTTCTCTGTTTTTTTAATATCCATCATCTCTTCAACAGTATTTTTCCATTTTAAAAATTCCTTTGTATTTAATGTAGAGCTATTAGAAGAAAGAAATGCAAAAGATCAAGGTTCAAGCTACAGTATCTTTAATGTCTCTCAATCCCTATGGGCTTTTACAGAATTAACCATGGTCAGAATTTTGGAAACAGATGTTTTTGCCTAAGCCCAGACATCAGAACCTTTTAGAGATGTTGCTAAAAAAGCACTTTCAGAAATCAGAGCCTTGATACAATAAAATCAATATCTTGTTTATTCTTTGACTGATTGCTTACTAAATTACAGGAAATGGAGAAAAACATTTAAAATTTTAATACCATGTATATTACTCCAACAACAAAGGCAACAACAATGTGTGAAACTATCATATGAACCCCATGTCAAAAGCAATTCCTACCATACTCCTGCTACACAACTCAAATACACCTGCAAGTAGCAATTTGTTAATTGAGACTATATAGATAAAGGATAAAAAGCTAGATTTTAGAATTTATTCTCACCTGTTATAAAATGTTTCCTAAATTTTAGACTTTTTGAATTCATACTTATTTTGATCATGTTTTAAACTTATCTCAGTTAGTTACATCAGTAAATGTTTAAAACGTCTGAGGTATTATTGCAAATTAAATATAAATAGAGAAAAAAAGACTGTTCTGGTTGTTCTGGGTTTTTTTCAAAGATTAGGAGACAGTTTGAAATTCTATTAAAAAAACAAACCTGATACATGACTTTTCATTTCATCAGGGTTAAAAATGTTAACTCTTAGTGGAGCAGTGAGAATATAATTAAAGTTTGCAGATGATGTGTTTCCAGTTTTTGTAAAGGTGTGTGAAAGACATGCAGAATAATTCTTACTATAGTATTACAAGTGTTATTATCTGACAGTCTATTAATATTTTCCCCATTTTATTCCCTAAACTCAAGTAATGCTAATATTGTTCTCAGGTGTATTACAATGGTTCTGCTTATTCTGTTCTTTTGGTTTTATAAACTCACATAAATTGGTGTCAACTACATTTGTACAGATAAATATTATTTAATCCTTTCTCTAACAATAAATAGAAGTGATTAAGCAATAATTGGGTAAAGAGCTATAGCCTCAGTTATCTGTCCCTCCTACATCTAATATTTCAGCCTTAATGAAGTTAGTCATCTTGCATTAGATATAACAGTGCCAGGCAAATTATCAGTGATGCCAATAACTTGGCAATTTTCTGAAAAGCCACTTCAGCTGTTAATTGTCCTAGTTCTTCATTCTCATGAATTTTCTAGAGGAATAGTCTGAAAATAAGGTGATCTAAAAGTCTAAATAAGATATAAATAAAATGCAGTATTTTGCTCTAACACGGGATGAGGATGCCGTTCTCGGGTCCTGATCTTAAAAGTACTGAATATAGCCATGATTTTATGTATGAGATGTACTTACATTGTGACATAAGATTCTTGTCCATATGAAACTGGAGTAGATTTTAATATAGAAACGAAATTAAAATGGACAATTTGCTGCAGAAGTGCTTCAATCTGAATCTCATGAAGTTTAACAAGGCCAAGTGGAAGCTCCTGCACCTGAGCAGCCCCTGGTGTCAATGCATGCTGGGGGATGAAAGGATAGAGAGCAGCCCTGCAGAGAAGGGTTGAGGGTACTGGTGGATGAAAAGCTGAACAAGACCCAGCAATGTGTGCTTACATCCCAGGAAGCCAAACATATCCTGGGCTGCATCCAAAGCAGTGTGGTCAGCAGGGCAAGGGAGGAGATTCTGCTGCTCTGCTCTGGTAAGATCACCCCTGCAGTGCCTTGGGGTAATATTTTATGGTACCAAACAGTATTAATAATACCCCACATGTACAGTGGAGGATATATCCCTCACCTGTAAACAGCACATTTTCACTGCATGTTTCTAACCTTGCAGACAAGGTTGAAAGGAAAATAATCTACATTTTTCAAAAGGCTTATTTTAGAATGGAGGACTCCAGTGGTTCATATAGAGCATGAATAATAAATCTTTAAACTTCTCTTTGATACATCTGTGCACAAGAAACAATCATTATTTAGATGGATCTGAGAAGTGAAAGAACTTAGTTATGACCCACAAAAGAAGACGCTATGTGTGGGGAGAGTAAAGCAAAGTAGCATTCCAAAACTCATATGATATTAGGCTGAAACACATGAAATAAATTAAATGCATTGCTATGACTGTTTCATATTTATAAAGCACCTTATAAATGGGAACTTCAAAGAGTTTTTCAAAGGATTCATTAATTAGATCACAATAATTCAGTGCATTAAGTATTATGATATTCATTTTAAACACCATTACATTTAGGCAGCTTAAGTGACATACCCAAGAGTGTATATACAAAACAGTGGTGCAAGAACAAATTGGGCCCCTCAGTCCATGGGCTGAGACTTCAACTTTCTTTTATGAACAAGACAGTAAGAAAAAATACATCTTATATCCATGAAAGAGGGTTTTGACCATCACAGATGTAAAAGTGCAATAAAGGATCAAAACTCAGTGAGGAGCAACAAGCATACTGAGCCTGGAAAACATGGAAAATAAATGACAAGTTATATCTCCAAAGTGTGATTTAGTTATCAACTGAAACAACAACATAATGTGAACTATTATTTTCGTAGTAGACCTTTGCTGGATACCCACCTGATCACAGGAGGTAAAATGAGGTGGAGATGATAACTGAAATGCAAAACAGGCAGATAAAAGGATGGCATAGGTTGCAATCAATGGGGGGCGTTTCAACAGCTGCCTGGACAAGTGCTGGAATCCATTACACTGGATTAAAAAATGTCACCAGTGCAGCAGCCAGTCAGATTCCATTTATAGTCATTTGGAATAGGAAAGAGATCATGTTTCATTAGGATTATCCCTGTTTCCTTTCAGCATAGTTCCCAGAATACCACGGAAGAAGTGATACAGCGATATAGTTTCAATTTTCAAACTTGTCAGGTTTTTTCTATGCACGCACCACTGTCATTTTAAATCCTTATCTACAGCATATATTTCTGCTGCAGCTTTGCTTGCAGCAATGTAATTGCATCTCCCACACTGCATATATCACTCAAGAAAGCAGCTAAAATGTTAAAATTCCAAATCTCTAAAACTTGATTACCACAGAGCTCTTTAACTAATAATACAGATGCCTATCTTGCTTTCTTCTGCTTGCCATCTTTCGCTTTCTTTTCAATTCTAGATATTCACCATTGATCACTTGTTGTCTACTGTCCACACAATCTGGTCTTAGTTCCTCTTCAAAACACTACACTTTTTGAAGACATGCATTAAAGCAAGCTACTGCTAAGACACCAATGTCAAGTCAAAGTTTCCATGTCAATTTTTTCTTGTTTCATCCAAAAGGAAAAAAAAAAAAAGGCAAATCACAGTATTTTTAAATATTGCCTTTTTTTTTTTTTTTTTTTTCATCATTCATCTTAGAGGATCTAGCTCCCCAACAGCCAACTTTTTGCATGTGAGGGTCATGAGGAAAGCAGCACTACTGATTCACTTCTCAATTATGTACATGTCCAGATATTTTCTGAGCTCAGAGTACGACAGGCACTATAACCAGAGAGAATGAAATACATTTCTAAACATTATTTGAAAAAAAATTTCTATATTCTTGGTTTCAAAATGCAGCTAGTTTTTCTCTTATATTTATAATATGCCAAATAACTATGCCTTTAGACATAAAAGTTACGGGTTGCAGCACTGAGCTAGAGACCTGAATTTTGGAAAGCACTGGTCACCCTAAAGCCTCACACCTTGAAACAGAACCTGAAAGTACTTAGACCCTCACAGTATCAGTTATTACTAGAAGTGGTGCAACAAAACTTCTGGGAATGCTCTGGGCTTATAAAAAACAGGTATTTAATGGAAAGGCACATGTCAAAAGATGAGGGATGTGTTGGAGTGGTACAATGCCCCACAGAAGCTGACTTTGGTCTTAGGTTTAAACTTTCTGACTGAATTTCTTGGGCTTCTCTCCTGTTCCCTCCAAATTATATTGGAACACTTTCCAGATCATACGGATTGTAGTAATCAAAACTGTCAAATTAATTTGTTATGTGAACTTATTGTATGAACAAAACAATGACAGAAAAGAAATCAGGAAATAAAACATAAGAAAAGAAGAATCCCTTGTATTTTTTAGGATGGAGAAGGCAAATAGTGCATTATTGAACTAATTTCAAATTATGGTCATATTACGTAAGTATCAAATTTTACCCTGCTATAAACTTGAAAAAAAAAAAAAAATCAGTGAATATACCTGATTTTATTTCATCATACCAAGCCCACACTCTGATATTGAGGGATGTCTTGCAACACCCGAAAAAGCTTAAAATTTACTAATAATTTACTTCGATAAGCAATAACAACAAGAACATTTGAGATGAAGGCAGATTGGGATCACCTCCAAAAAGTTGCTGAGAAAAAAATTAAGCATGCTTCTAAGTCTCTATCCCTCAGTGGGTAACAAAGTAAAAACAAAGCAAAGGAAACAAATCAACAAACAACAACAAAGAAGGAAAAAAAAAAAAAAAAAAAAGAGAGGGAAAAGCTGAAGTCTTTTTTTGTCCACTGATGAGGAAGAATACCCATCCTTCATAAGTAATACAATCCCATACTCTAGACTAGAAACCAAGCCAAACAATTTTCAGCACCTTATATAATCCTCCCCAAATATAAAATTCCTGACAAGCCACAATCCTTACAGTGGAACAGGAGCCAGCTCCTCCCACAGCAACACAGGTTTGGCACAATTTTATGAAACACGTATCTCTGTTTGTAAAGCAGACTGTAAAGATAGCTAAGAGCAAAAAAGTAGGTAAGAAGGCACCATCTTTATGTCATCACTTGTCATTCCTTGTCCTGAGGTTCTGTCCTATCAGCATTCACGTCCTTGGCTTCTACCTACTTGTGCCAAGTTAACTTGAACTGCTTAACAAGTTCTGTGCATTCATGGCTTCCCATCCCTGCCATAAATCTCCTGGTGATACCAATACTCCATGTTGTATTTCTCCTGACGGTGTTCCAAAGGAGCAGAAGCATAAGAGAAGAGCAGATGACACATTTTATTCACAGAAAGGTGGCATCTGAGACCAAGTAGGGCACTAGATTAGTACTGTTTTCTCTGACTGTGAGTCATAAATCCCTTGGAGGTCACACAAAGGTTAAAAAAGAGAGCTATCAGTGAGCAACAGCTCAGTCCCTGCAGGGCTGTGAAATAAGAGACACTATTATTACTTACTCCAATTTTTACACTTCCCAGAAAACTCAAATTACCTTTAATTGCTGGAAACAGTTCAGCTCCTCCAAAATGAAGAAGTCAATAAGTGCAGTTGTTTTTCACTCCCCTGTCCTGGGGGGACTTGTTAATACTGATTAGCAGAGATCACGCCAAAACAGTTGAGCCAAGAGGGCCTTTAACTTTCACAAAGTTAGCTAAATGTAATCAATAAAGTAAAAGATCTGGGGAGAGATGGCAAAGGAATAAACCATTTCTCTTGGCAACTGTGTCTTTCTCTGGAAGATCCTGCCTCTTGTGTCCCCAGCCAGGTTTCCATCCCCTGAACATGCATTTGGTTGTGCTGGTACAATTCCACTCACTGCAGAGATTTCTGGGAAAGTGGGTTATACCTCTCAGGGTAATAACAAGCCTTCCTGTAAAGGCAGAATACTTTTAAAATAGACCTCTCTATTTCATCATGCAACCCCATTAACAGTCATAGAGGCAAAAAACAGGGACAGAATAAACTTAAGCAATATGTACTACTCTATCAGGATGGAGTTGAAATAGAGCTAGAGGACACAAGGACACGGACTAATTGCTAGCTAGAGCACCAATCTGGAGGACAGAATGACAGAGGGTGTACAGAAACCACTGTACATATCTGAAGTAGAAAAGGACAGGGTGAGCAGACAACATAAGAAATTAAAAAAAAAAAAAAAAATCATCATTTTAATGCAGACAAAATCAACAAGATGATGGTAGAATTGTTTCCAAGAATTGTTTTCAATGTTTTCCATGAGGTCTTTAAAAGACTTAAACATGATGAGGCTCTTGGAAGATTGCAAGGATTGAACTACAAGACAAAGCAAATACAGAAGCATTGATTAAATGCAGAGTAAGAGTACATCAAAGGAGACCAAAAACATCTCTTCAAAGTTGCAGGAGGAAAAAAATTGGAAAGCTAATCAATTTTTCTTTTAGATTATATAAACAACACCAAGTGAAACCAAATGTCATATTAAAAATGCATACCTTTTTCTTTTGGAGAGAAACTGATGGAGTGTAAAATATGCAAATAGCAGCACAAGTCAGGGCATCTGGAGAATTTAGTCCTTGACATCCCTTCTTTTTGTACTACCTACAGTCAGAGGAAAAAAAAAAAAAAAAAAAAAAGCAGGTCTAGGGAAGAGCCCTCCTTTCTTAGAGGCACTGCTGAGCTCAACTCAATAGTCTGCTTCCCCTCAGTGTGCAGATCTCCAGCTGTTTATACTGGGAGTTCTGAGCATGCACTGAAAGAGTTTTAAATTCCTAATAATAGCAGGCAAAATTTTATTATATCTAAAACACAAACAAAGTCCTTTAACTACAAAAACCCAAAAAACTTTCTTTCAACTGCAAAGACAAGCATTCAAAAAAAAAATCCCCAAATGTCTTTGCAGCTCCTTTTTCAAGTCATCTGCAACTAATGGGGCAAGGTCTGAATGGATGGTGTATGTAAGGGAAAGAATGACTAAAACATGATGTATGCAATAAAACTATTCTATCCCTCCCACATTTTACTGTAAATATAAAGGATTTTCTACCATAGCAATCCTTACATATATGTACTACATTCTTTTGAAGAGGGTAAAGAAAGAAGGTGAAGTATGGCAAATTTCTGGTACAGAAAATAAAGAAAGTAAAAAGTAGAGATGTTAATGGATTATGCATGCACAGTTTTATTGCAACTGTCATAGGAGTAATACAGCAAAAACAATTAAAAATATTAAATTTTAATAAAATAATGCTAAGAAGAAATTAATTACCATTAATAAGTTCTACAAACCTCATAAATTTATTTTCATTTTAATGCTCAAAATAGTTAATAAAGATACATATAGAGAAGAGTAAGGATCAACATAGCTGTCTGCATATCCAGTTCAATATAATTCCTTACATGCACTAAATTCATAGGCATGACTAGGGAATATGGAGCCTTTTCAAGTGAAGAACATAATGTATAATAATGAGACTGATTTTGTCCTTTTCATCTGCAGGGCACTGGAGATAATAACTGTGATGTCTCTGAAATGACAGCGTGGCAGGTATGGTTCTAAGAACCATACATCAACGGCTCTGAAACTTCCCTCTGAACTGACATAATTTAATAATTTATTTTTTTTTCAAATAAAACTTAACCTTTGTAGCAAAACCCCAGCTCTTCTGCATTCTAAATTAGCCCATCCTGTATTTCATTTCACTTGTTTACAACACTTGTGAAGTTTATGCTTTATCTGTAGTAATGTGGAAATCATCAAAATCCATACATACAATTTAATCAACAGTCAAAAACTTTCTGTCTAAGCCAGCATGAAAGCAAAATGAACAAAAATTCAAGTGTGTATATATCTTCATATACCTGAATGGACAGGCAATATATTATAAAGGCAAAGCTCCAACATTGCTCTTGAAAATCAGAGTGTGTCTTCCCATCAGAATTAAGAGGTTTCAGGTGAGGCTATGTTTACCACAGTCTATTGTGTTCTGAAAATGTTAACTTTTTCCTATTTTCCTGTTTGTTCTGTGATGACTTCAGAGAAAGTAAAAGAAACTTCAGAAAAGTAGGAGATGCCTGGAAAACATGCTAAAATCTGTTTCTGAGACTAAAAATGGAAGCTATATCCTTCAATATAATAAAATTTTCTTAACTGATTGGTCCCTAAGTTAGTTTTTACATGTTCCTTGATTATATTAATAATTTTAAAATAGAGGGATGAATAATGTGATATCCTGTGAGAACCTAGAATACGTTTTTTAGGAAGTCAGTTCTAAGTTTGATGGAACAAAATCTCCTGGCTATTTCATTCTGTAGACAGCATAGCTTAAGTTTTAACTCCAAAATTCTCACCAAATTCCACATTTAGACTCTACTATAGAAAATTCTCTGTTCACAGTTGGCTCAGGAATATATAAAACTTTGGAAATATGACAAGTAATGTCTAATATTCCATATCCATAAATGAAGGAAGCTGAAGAACACATTTAGCAAAGTGGAATGGAAGATGCATGCCAATAAATCCAGGAAAAGCACTCCTAATTAAAAGATTACCTTTACATTTCTGACACATCAGACGAAACCCCATGAAAATCTGATTTCTCTTTTCACCTTATAAAACTTATTTCATATTGTGTTTTTTAATCTAGCAAAAATAGAAAATAAAAAGATTTAAAAATGCACCTATTGTGAATGTCTGTACATCTTGTTTATGCAGATTTTCTTATTAGGTTTCCGCTGCTATTTAGATCTCACAAGCATGTTATACTGGGACAGTGGAAAGGGTTAGGGTTTCATCAGAAACACACTTCTAGTGGCATTTTATCTGAACAGAACCATTAGAAGGAAAAAAGCCTGGGAGTGTTACAGAAGAAAATAGCTACAAAACCACACTTCACAAACATGGAGTCAAGAAAGGATGCAAACCAGCATTTGATCTTGGTCTGCTGCACAAGAAATTCACCAGCTTGCACTCTCTGATCACCTGGCTCTGACATAGCAGAGGCACAGCAGTGGTGTCATTGCTTTGCACAAATGCCTAAACCCAGCATATATTTCCTACTCTTTTTCTTTTAATCAAGTAAATATGAGCTTTGATGTAAGCAAGTGAATGATCATTGATTTCACTCTGCAGCCATCCAGGATGCACAGGCTTTATGTGCAGTATGAATTTGTTATTGTTAACTAGGATCAATCCAATTCAGTGTGCAAGCCTCATTTTTCACATTTTTCTTTTTGGACCATGACTTTTTTTTTTTTTTTTTTTCTGAAAATACATTTTTAAATGATCAGTAGTTCAGTAACAAATGACAATTTCTACTTATAGAGCCCTTCTTCTTTATACTGGTGTTTTTAAATTTAACATTAAACTGTGTGGTTCCAAAACTTTAGCATTCCTAGCAACTGAACAATATTTTCTAGTTTAGCTATTAATCCCTTGCTATAAAAAGTGGTGCTTTATTTTTAAGGCAGTGTATGGGAGACAGGACCATCCTTGCCTCTCTCTATGCAATGTCCATAACTAAGACAGCTTTTCTCTCTTTAGACATGTTAAGGTAATTTTCAATTATTGCATCTCAGATCCTCAAAAATTTATAAAGATGTGCAATAATAAATTCAAATAGATTAAGTGGAGCTTTCGTTTGGGAAAATGGCCCAGATTTCCAGACAAAGACAGTAGGGAAGAAGTTCTACCCCTCAGCTTTCTTAATGCTGCATCTCTGTGTCTTCTTTATAAAACTGGAGTAACGACCGAACAGAAGTTGCAAAGATAAATCACCTACTCATTTTCACTTAGACTGCTTCTAAACATGAACTTTTACTATAGAATCACATTTTTTAATGCAATATTCAGAGAAGTTGAGCATACTTGTGCTGCTTGGTTATTAAATAAATTAACCAGTGTGCTGTCATTTTTGTTCTGGTGTAGTGCATTTTTCTGTATTCATCAGAGGCTCATTGTGTACAGAGTGTTATTTCATGTATCTAAAGGAGTGAATGACTCTGCAGTCAAGTACTCTTGTATTCAGCCCAGTAAGAAAAGTTTTAAAAGAAGTCAATAGCTGCAAATTAAGAGGATTAAATATATTGCTTCCCTCCTTGCAGCATCTGAATGATATAGACCTCTCCTTTTTTTATGCTCAAATAGCTCTTTTCATAAAATAGCAAAGACACTGCCACAACATAACAATGCTAGAAAACTATTAGAAATAATATTATGACAAAGTATAATAATCAACTTAGTCAATATAAAGCAATGCTGTAATATACTAGAAATATATTCACAGTTTAGTTCTGTTAGCTGCTATATTCCATGTTGTATAAAATCAGCCTTGTTTGTACTGCCCATTTGCCTTATAAAAAAAGTGCAGGGATTACCCTCAAAAATAAATTTTGGGTTTGTCTAAGTCAGTTCAAATATCTGTATGACTGTAATGAACAATGACTTACTGGATTAAAGCAATCTTCAGCCTACAGAGGAACAGAATACCCAGGTCTGCCTGGTGATGTGGGCTTCCTCTTTGCCATCTGCTTCTAAGCAGGAGGAACAGAGAGCTGTTCTGCCAGAGGGAATTCCTTCTCAAAGGCTGATACTTGGCATTCACCATTCCCATAACAAGGCTGAACAGAGCAACAGGAAGCTCTCTCAGCACTCGTGTCTCTTGAGGTGCAGCTCCTTTTCCACTGCATATATTTTCTTCTCACCTTTTACCTCTAGCCAGGCAGACAACCCCTGTCTCACTGTGATGCACCTAGCTCCCCAACACAAGACAGGCTTGCTTAGAAAAAGTTATACCTAGCAAAATTCGAGATTAAGGCTTTATGTAAAGCAAACAAACAGAGCTTTGCAAGATAAAAATAACCCCCAAACCCACCATAAAACACCATTCTAATCCATGCTTACAAGTCTGCTTCATTCACGTCCCTCATGCACATTTCTTTCAATTTCAATCAATCTTGCTCAAAGGCCAAATAGATATGAATTCTGTCCCTTTCCCTCACTTTATGAGGTTCCACAAGAATAACTTCCATCTCCAGCACCTTCTGTATGGATCTAAATTTCCTAGGAAGTTCTAGCTGCAGTCAGATACCTTGTGTATGTAAGGTGTATTCATTTGCTTTGTTAATAGTCATATGGCCTCATCCAGACTGTTCAATTTTCAGTTCTTCAGTCTCTCAGATTTTAATAACTTCATGACAAATATTACATCAGACACTGGATATAAACAAAAGATGTTATGCATCTGATTTCTGGTATGTTAACAATTTCTCATAGAGATCTCACCTTCTACAGCAGATGCAAATGTCACCTCAATAAAAGGTAATTTACTTGATGAATTTGAGAGTAAATTTTCCCTCCCCTCCACCCTGCTTTAATATGTCCTCTTTTGCAAGAAAATTTTAAAGTAGCATGAAGCTGACTTCTTTTAATCCATCAATTTTATGTTGCCAAATCAACAACTGATGTTTTCCAAATCCCCAATATGTCAAGGGAATAAGGGGAAAAAATTTCTATTTGGTATTCAGATCAACTCTTCCACACCCAGTTTTTCTCTGCTGCAGTCAAAGCAAAATTTCCCCTAAAGGAAGTGTTAAAAATTACAGAAAATAATTCTGAAAGGAACCATAATATTATGAAGAAGGTACCTGAACCTGAACATCCAGTCATACAAAGAGCTGAATATCCAGTCTTACCAAGAGTAAATACCACAAACTGTTCTCCTGCAGTATCAGATGACCAGTTTTCTGTCACCTATCACAACAGAACTTGAGAACTAAAAAAGGAAATCATAATTTATAAAACTAAGAGGAGCATAATTGGAAAGAAATTAAATAATAACAGAGAAAAAATAAAAGAAAAAAATGGCAGATGAACAAAGCTCAACCCTATAGAGAAGAGGAAAAGAAAGAAATAAATTCAGAAACTAAATCATTGGCATTCTGACACACTAAGGGGACCAGCTTTTCAACCATTTTTTAATCAAAGAAGAATTTCACACAGTAAGTTTAAACAAAAAGAATATGAAACATATAAAATCTCTTACAAACAGTGTTATCAGCTGTCAAGAGAGTAATTTAAATGGCATTCAGTAATACAGGTGAAGGCTGTTTGTAGCTCATCTCTTTCATATTTGATTTCTCAGATCATTTCAGAGATCCAGTGGACTATCTATGTCATGTCACAGTGTTTAGTCTTTTTGTGAAATATTGAAGGAATTGCTGCTGACTTGTCCTGTCTCTATTTGACTTCTAAGAGTTATTGACTTTGGTTCTGTTCAAGGGTTCTTTCTTTTAAGACAAAATCCCTAAGATCTCTTGGTGCTGTCTTGCCTGCTAGCAAGAGGCACTGCCGGTTTTGGTTTCTCACACTTTGTGACTGTAGTCTTATTAATTTCCAGCTGTGTAGAGCTAGTTTTGCCCACACAGACATCCAAGAGACCAGCTTTGTTCTAAACATGGCCATGGGATTTGTTAGGTGAAAAGGACTTCTGGTTTGATTTGAATATCTCCTTTCTTCTGTTCTGTTTCAAGCTCTGGGGCATGCCTCATTTTCAAATGGAGATTTTCATTATGTTTAAGAACACAATTAATTCTGAATTGTATACATTTCACTTAATTTGAAAGGTCTGGACTTTTCCATAAATAATGGAAGACAGCTGGTTTCTCAGCTGCTACAAAACAGGAAACAAAACCAAACCCTTCATTGACTACTATGATTTTACTATAAATGCCCTCAAAGGGGCACAGTGATTGAAAATTCAGAACCATTCATCTTAAAACCTATCAAAAGAAAATATTGATCAAACAGGCCAGCAAAATGCAGCCAATTGTAAACTGACCAGCCAAAGAAATGCACAGAAAGAGCTCTATTTGGTAGGACAATGTGAAACATTTGTCCTTCACACCAGAAGCACAATCTGGTCAGAATTCAAGGATACATACTTAGTACTGATACCAGATCAATATCACTAGAGTACAATGAAGATGAAAGCCTCTTACTGAAAATATAAATTACCTTTTACCATCAAGACTTCAAGTTATATTAAAACAACACTCTTATCTCTCCCTACAGTCAAAATGGCATTTCAAGAATACTACACATGAAACACAGTTTAAGCAGGGAATCAGAGATTGAAACATCAATCCATTAGGCTTCCTATTTATCAGGAAGTCGTAAGAGTGGCGAAGTTCAAACTTCACTAATTATGTTGCAGATGAAGATATCACAATGTCATCCCCTCTTCAATTTCTTTCCATACTTGTCTTCAGGGGTTGTAACTTCTTTTCCCAGTCTAAAGACTAAAATCCAAATGATTCTCGATAGCACTGAGGTTGGAGTCATAGAACCATAGAATATATAAGGTTGAAAGGAACATCAAGTACAACTCCCTGTTTGTCACAGGACTACCTAAAACTAAATCATATGACTAACAGCATCATCCAGATGGATGAACTCTCTTGGGCTTAGGGCCATGACCATTTCCCTGTGTAAGCCTGTGCCAGTGACCAGCCACCGAGTGAGGAACCTCCAATCTGAAGTTCCCCTGGTGCAGCTTTATTCCATTTCCTTGAGTCTTGTTGCTGGTCATTAGAGAGAGATCAGCACCTTCTCATTTGCTGTCCCCCTTGAGGAAGTTCTAGACTGCAACAGGGTCACCCCAGCCTTCTCTTCTCCAAGCTGAGCAAACAGAATGATCTTAGATGTTTCACATAAGTCTTGCTCTCAAGACCTTTCACCAGGTTGGTTTCCTGTGGACACAATCTAATAGGTGGATGTACTTATTTTGAGGCCCCAAAAACTGCACTTAGTACTCAAGGTGGGGCTGCAGTGTAGAGTAGGACAATTATCTCCCTCAACCAACCAGTGATGCTGTGCCTGATGTACCCCAGGACACAGCTGGCTCTTTTGGTGACCAGGGCATTGCATATTCAATTTATATTCAATTTGCCTTTGACCCAGTCTCCCAGATCTCATTATGCAGGGCTGCTTTCCTGACTCTTCCTCTGATTTGTACATACAACCACATTGACCTCTCCCTAGTGGAGAATCCTGCTCTTGCTCTTGTGACTCAAATTGCAGAAGTTTGTGGAGAACTGTTGCCTGTGGGATGGACTCACATTGGAGCAGCTCATAGAGAACCATCCCCCTTGGGAGGGACCCCATGCTGGAGCAGGGGAAGGACTCCTCTCCTTGAGCAGTGGCAGAAACAACTCGGGATAAACTGATCATAACCCCCATTCCCTGTCTCCCTGCACTGCTGGATGGGGGGAAGTAGAGCTGGGAATGAGGAAGGGATGAGGGGAGGGTGTTTTTAAGATTTATTTTACCTCTCATTATTCTGCTCTGATTTCATCAGTAGTAAGTTCAATTAACACCCCAGTCTGAGTCTGTTTTGCCCATGATGGTGTTTGGGGAGTGATCTCTCCCACTCCTTATCTCAACCCAGTAAATATTCTTTATATTTTCTCTCTCCTACACAGCTGTGGAGGGGATTGACAGAGGAGCTTTGGTGGGTGCATGGCATCTGTCCAGGGTCAACTCCACTACACTGCTCATATAGTGTATATTAGTATAAAGTCATTCCAAATGTGCTCAGGTGTACTGAGCACATCATTGAGCAGACTGAAGGACCCACCATCACACCATCCCACAAACACTGGCATGCAACCCTCAGGCTTTTCTCTAGTGAGCCTGGTTTTATCCCCTTCTCCCTCCAAATCTAGTTTAAAACTCTTTTAATGACACCTGTTAACTACTGGGCAAAGACCCATTTTCCCCTTCGAGAAAGGATTGTTGTTAAAGCATCAACAAAGGAACATTACACAAGTTCCATGTGAGTCTGCCCACATTGCTGATAGAAAAATGCAACCAAGAAGACACCTGAAACACCTGAGATCCTCTGGATCTCAGACCAGTTCTAACCACAAGCAAGCTATTCCTGTCTTGTTTACACTAAAGCACCTAAGACAAATTGGTGCAATACTTTTGTAAAGACTACTGGGTCCTCACTAACAAAAAGCCATATAAACTCAATTCTACTAGATAATAGGAAACCAAATTAAGTCTGAAGGTTGAATTGATTAGTAACAAGTCTGAGTGGAAGATTGTTGAAAAGCAGATCATAAGCTGAATACTATCACCACATATATAAATGCAGGAGGCAAAGCCTCCCTGTCCTGTATCAAACCTTTCTTCTGTCAAAAATTTGTGAATTGTCGCAGTGGATTCTTTGAACTGTTTTAATGAATGAATGTCTGGGAGCTGGAGGGAGTTCATCAGCAAATAGGAAGTTATTTCCCAGACACATTTGAAAGCCTAACCTAGTATTCAACCAGCCAAAACACCTATACTGAGCAAAAAAATAATATTTCCCCATTAAATTATATTTTATATTTTTTGGTGTCTCATGAGATGTGGGAATAGATCCTTACGAAAACTTCTGCATCAAAAACCCCATTTTGTTTTCTACCAGTGTGATTTTCCATTGTTATTTTTCTTGCACTCAGCATACATTAAGGCACATTAATAAAGGAAAGAAGCAAGGCAGCCTGTCAGATATTTCAAAACGTACCATGGGAAATGATCGGTTTAGGATAAGTGAACAAAATCTGTTTGTTCAGCAAACTTAATTTTAGCTGAGAACCAAGAAATGTGTGTATAGCACAGACATATGATAAGTTAACTGGGCTCAAAAATGCACCATATAGCTGGGCTGTTGGGACAGCAGAAAATGTTTTGGTGCTTCATGTCTCAACCCTGCCTTTTAATATGAGGAAGGAAGCATTACAGTTACACTCAGGGATAACAGATTTTTAGTTTGCACATTCTCTTGGACTTCTGAAATGCTAAGAAGAAAACATCCATAGTTAAGGCTTCAGGATAGGAAGTCTCCACAAGGAGAGTAGCTAAGGTGAGATTGAAAGAACTCAATAAAACAAGATTATGTACTTTTAAAAATTCAACTATGAGCTCTCCCTGTGAAAGAACATTTTACTCTGCTAAATTGTTATAGGGCTTATAAGCTGGCATTTTCACATTTTTATTCGTGTAAGGAATTTCTTGGAAAGTTACTGTGATTTGTATTCTCTAACAGGTCCATTGGAAAACAAGAAAACCCCTGGTACATATATCAGCATATAAGATACAGCATCCAAATTCTCCCTCACACACGGAGGGGAATTGAAACTAAGCATAGTTTAAGAAGCTCAGGAAAGACATTCAGGAGACAGTGCATGAACAGCCAGACAAAATCAGAGGCTTGTGCTACCCTTCCCAACCAGTTTTCTGCCATGCATTCCAGCATATCCATGGAGCCAGAAAAGCTGACTTGCATAACAATATCCTGTTACCTTTTCAGTAGGTTTACCGTCTTGGGAGGTGATGTTTCTCCTCGTTTCCCAAACTATCCCTGGACCTTCTCATCCTACTAGCCCATTGGAGACTGTTCCACAGAGCTGCCTGGACCCCCACAGCATCCACCCTGCGGAAGAAACACAGATTGAGAAACTGTGATGCAGCAATTAAATCTTCTCTAGGCATAAATTGAAGACATTGAAAAGGAATAACTCAGGTAGACTGAACCATGATCTAGAGCTGCCATATACAATCTGAGAAGGGAGGGGAGTTGTAGGATTACAGTGCCCCTTCAATATTTGTAGGTTGACAGAACTGCTGAGGGCACAGTTAATTTCAAGACTTTTAAGGCACAAATATAACCAGAGATTTCAAAGACAGCAATTAGTCAATAATGTGATCACCTAATCTTGCAGATGACAACCTTGCCTTGCCTGTTACAAATGCCTGTATTTTTGCAAACTTAGTAGCAATAGGAAGGAGGTGGTTACTTCTGTATTTCTGTAATGAGTAGCTTCATCATACACCATACAGGGCAATGTGGTAGAAATTAAATCTTTTCTTGTCATTAGTGACAGTGAAACATGTCTGTGTACACCTTTTGAGGGCAAGGCATTCCTTCTAGCATTGGAAACTTTTTTCTTCTAGAGTTTATATGCACAGCATGGTAAAGATTAAAATTGGAAAAATGTTTAAAAAATCAAATAATTTGATAAATAATTTTCAAGCTATAACCTCTACATACTGCATGAAATTTCTTATTTGTAATAAGCAAAGATTAATGCATAAAATTTCCTAGCTTTAAAATACAGATAGATATGAGATATAAAACTGGCCTTTTTTTTTTTAATCTTTTAAAAGCACTGTTCATTTGCTAAAGAAAAATAAATTCTACTTTCTCTTGTTTATGACAAAAGACAATTGAGTAAATTGTGACTTCAGATAACCCATAAGTCACTGATTCTGTTTTTCAAAGACCTGCCTGCTTTCTATTCCTTTGGCCTTGGCTGCCTAGCAACCTCCACAGAGCTTTCTTAGTCTATACTAATTCTGGAGAGTTTCCATTTATATATTTATTTATGAGAATGTCTATAAGGCAGATACAGAAATAAAGAGCTGTTTGTTCCACCCTTCTAACAGTGGATTCCAAACCTGTCATCTCAGTGACTCCCTGAAGGACACACTCCTTGGTTTTGCAGAGAGGTACCTGCCTCCTTGATTTTGCTTGGGAATTGAGCAAATCTCAGTTTCTGTTAGATAAAAGCTTAGTCTCTGTAGGAAGCTACTGATGTAATAGGCACTGTTATTTCTTGCCCTCCCTGTTGGTTTGATTCATTGGTAAGTTTTCTCACCCTGGAATCCTAGGTGCTTATGTAAGGTTACTGTGCTCAGGCAGCCTGCAGCTCTTACTTAACATGAAGACAGTTTGTGCTTCTGCTCTGGGTCACCAACAGCTCCAGTCTCAACCAAGCTCTACAGGGAAACAGAGGTTAAAGCTGATCTGCTGTGTCTGTGACTCAAAGCAGGAAGTGTCTGTGACTCAATCTGGAAAGTTTGGATGGGATTGCTTGTTATAATAAGTAAATTGAAACAGAATATGGACTGTATTTCCCTGAGCCAGCCATCAGCTTTGCATGGAAAAGACTATTTCCCCAGAAGTTTTTTGCTGGTTTTATTTTTTTTTTTCCCTTCATTATAAGTGCAAAATTGAGGATGTCACAGAAAATATCTCTATGCTACATTAAGAAAATACTTATTCTCTTGCCAGTTTTATTCAACTAGCACTTTGCAAATACTTTATGCCCTTATCAACACAGAAATCTCTTCCAATTGGAAAGAAGGGGAAAAAAAGAAAGAGACGGAGATGAAGAAATGATCAAATATGTGCCCTGAAGACCTTAGCAGGCTCTCTCAAATGATGTGATAAAGAAATGCCAGGTATTCCTAGCCTGCAGTCACATGGTGGTGATGTGGGATTTGTGTCTCACTATTTCCAACCCTGAACTAAGATGGAGGAGATTGCATTTACTTCTGATCAAACTGAAGCCTGAAACACAACAAATCAATATATCTTAAGATATCTCAATATGCCTTAATCACTTCATTCAATTTTTTTCTGATTAAGCTGACCTTTGGCTATGTTTTAGCCTTAAAGGACATGCATGGGATCTGTGACAGAACAACAATCTGAAACCAAATCTTCTAACTTCCACTCAATTTCTTACCAACAGAGCTACATACACAAAGATCCGGTTGTTTGTAAACTTGTAGGATTATAGAAGCATTTTTAAATCTCAGTGTTTACATATACTTAGGCATCAATTAAAAATTACTCCCAATTCAGTAGTAAGGAAGGAATATATTAAAAAAAATCTCCTCCACATTGCAACAGGTAATAAAAATATATATGTTGGGTGGTGTATTGGTGGCCAATGAAATAAAATAAGAGCAACAACATGACTGATAGGAATTATTCAAAAATAACCTGATGGTTAAAATAGTGACATTTTGTAGAGCAACTTATAAACAGTGAAAATACCCATGAAAACTAAAATGGGCAAAATTATTCATTAAGCAGGAGGAAGAAAGTTACTAGAAGTAAACAGAGATCTGGGATTTCTTTTTTCTATTTGTGGGCTAATTATAAACAATTTTCTTAGTTCCTTTCCCTCTGTTATTCCACACAATGATATAAATTTGTAGTTAGCAGCAAATACTTCAATTATTACTCCTCTACATTATTGTAATACAAATAAATTCCAAATATAATCCAAAACTAAGTAGTTGCTTATTGAAAATGAGTTTCCATATGTATGTTCATTTTTCACAGAACATGATTATTATAGCAAAACTTGAGCATGTGGTGTTTCCTCCTCCTACAAAGTATGATCACAATTACATATGTTTTTAAATGTTAAGTCAAACTCTCTGAAAATAAACCTACTGAAGTGTACCAGAACCACAGACTTGCATATCTGCTTTCTCACTTACTTTTGTGAGAAGTCTGCTTTTAATAAGTTCAAAGTCATGTTAATAGAAAATAGAGAAAAAGACTTTTTCATGCATTTTTATAAAAAAAATTATAATAGGTTTTCTACGGAATGAATAAAATTGAACCATGCCAAAGCAGCTAGCAAAGGAAATTCAATCAGAGAAAATGAACTTTCCCAAGGTATATGGAAAAAAAAGTTGCAAGCAGCCCCATCCAACATTTCAGAGAGTATAATTAGGTACTAAATCTACTACATTTACACTGGAAAACCTCATCTGTCATGTGCTTATGCTCCCAAAAGAAGAGTATACCAAAATGAGAGATAATGCATCCTTCCTTCCTTCCTTCCTTCCTTCCTTCCTTCCTTCCTTCCTTCCTTCCTTCCTTCCTTCCTTCCTTCCTTCCTTCCTTCCTTCCTTCCTTCCTTCCTTCCTTCCTTCCTTCCTTCCTTCCTTCCTTCCTTCCTTCCTTCCTTCCTTCCTCCCTTCCTCCCTTCCCTCCATCCCTCCATCCCTCCATCCCTCCATCCCTTCCTTCCACAGAAAAAAAGAGAGAGATTCAAAATGCCTTCATTTTCTGTATATGGACTAAAGAAAAATGAAATGCTAGGGAGGGTTTGGAAAAAGGTCATTACAAAGGAAATTAAGCTTTAGGGAGGAAAAAAACAAGAAAATTATTGTCAATATGAAAGTATAATCTTTGCTTGAATAACTAACTTACCAAGGAGAATTGCAAGTAACCTTCTGAAAACAATCAATGGTATTATTCCAACACTCAGATCCTCATTTCAAGTGCACTGATTTTACTTCGGACATAGGCCAGCAACTGATCAAAATTTAGTCTAAAATATTTAAATATTTTCTATCCATTCATTATGGCAGTAAGTAAAAAAAAACTCACTGAAGTTACAACCAGGCTTTAGTGACTGCTCTCACAGCAGCTATATTTTAATAGATTGCAAAGGGATGAAAAGAGCTGCAGTAAAAGGAAGATTTATTAAAGAAAGACTACACACAGTAACATATGCTACCATGATAACAGTAAAGAACATAAATAAGCAGAAGAGAAAACACAGCTACCCAGTTCCTGCTATTTTTAATAAATATCACTAACAGGGTAACATTCAACTGCCAAAATATAGGAGGATGCTATACCCTGTTACTATGTCTGGCCCTGAGTTGCCATTCCACAATAGCACAAGTTTCTTGTAGATTCAGGGCCTTATCTGCCTGCTCCTGAAGTCTTAGATATCCTTGGATGTGTGAAATAGTATTAGATTCTGTTATTTATGAATCTGAATCACTTGCAAGCTGTTAGTAGAAATAGTACTCTTGTTAAGTAACAAGAGTAAAATCAATAGAACAGAAAATTGTAGTGTGCTATACCCACGTAAGACTTTCTACTCAGGGTACAAAGAAAAAATACTAGAAAGTCCCTAAAGAAAGGTGTCTGTATACAAATTCTTTATTAGCAGTAAATACAAAGAACTTAGAGTTAAATCTCACCTCTGACTGCTGACTCACTGTGCAGTAAAACAAGCTACTGGTGTTTCCTTGATGGTTCGAAAAGGTGTTCTTGCTAGCTTTCATTCCCTCTGGTTTTGACACATTCTGCTATTCCAGAGCTCTATTTTATTTAACATGCTAAACAAAATTGAATCTTTTTTAGACTTCAAAATTGGCCAAACCTCCATAAACTGATTATTTATGGACATGTTTGTAACTACTTTTTTTCCTGATTTCCATTTTTAATGATCTTTTAGCATAATTAAACCCTGAGTAAGGATTATTCTCCCGCATAAAACCTGTGCTTTCGATATATACTGCACTTCTGTTTTCTTCTTTCAAGAATGTCAGATGGAAACAAACCAAATAATAGTTGCATGCCTAGTATGCTAATATTTTTATACTTCTGCATTTGAGTTAAGCAGATGGGGATTAAGTAATTCTGCATGACTATCTCTCCAAAACTAGTTCAGATAAGGTATACATTTTAAATTCTGAAATAATTTTCTCTGTGAGCTGCTGCAGCAAAGATATTCACTCATATACTATTGATTGGAAATGCTTTTGTACATCTAATCAATAAACGAGTTAATATGTGTTAAACCAATCTTCTAGACTATTTGTCTTGCTCAGCCTAACTAATACAAAGCTGTGAGTGATTCATTTCAGAGCAGCAGTACAGTGTGAAAACCAGACTGGTGTCTTTTTATTGTGTCTGTGTGTGCTTATAAACACAAAATGTCATTGAAAATATTTTTCCCTGACATTATTTCCCCCATTTTGAGATCAGTTCTATTGACTCGTAATAATGGTCTCCAGATACTCATCTGACAAATGGCTATTTAATTTATTTTTTTACTGTGAAAGATTTGACTGGTTTGTTCATCTATAAATACACATTTTTGTGCTGTAGACACAAATATGCATTTGTTTTAGCTTTCATCCCTGCTGTGTTTGTATAACACAGTGTGATATTCACAAACAGAAAGAAAAGAGTTTGAAGAACATTTGATAGTGTTGTCTAGCATTTTAAATACAAAAAATAAATAAATTAGTGCCCACTTCATCAAGTGCTAAATTCAGTATGGCTGAAATGAAACAGAGTGGGCCAGAGGGGAAAAAAAAAATCTTCATCTCAGGGGGAAAAACAGCTCATGTTGTTGACAAAGCAATAGGATGAGTGCTACTGAGTTCTACTGAACTGGTAATTTTAAACTTTCATTCACCATCCCTACTAACATAGCTGATGTAGCTCTAGCTTAGCAATAATTATAAGGAATTTGGCCATATCAGAATGTAATATCATCAAAGGAGTCTGTGAGGATCTTTATCTCTCAAAAAAAAGGAAGGTGATAGTCTTAAAAGATCTAGAGCGACAGAAAAATTCAGAAAGCAATTTTGAGTTCCAGAGTCCTATTTTAATAAAAGTAAGACACAAGTCATTATTATTGAAAAGCATTTAAATCCATTATTCTTTATTTTCAAAATGGAAACTAAAATTCTTTATTATTATTATTATTATTATTAATGTGAATTATTTCTATTTTCTATTCCTCTGTTGGTGTATATGTTGCTTATATCAAAATTTTACTTATCTTTTTACCTACTTAGTACAATTTTGTAGAGTTTTCAATCATTAATTAGAAGCAAATTTATGTAAATCAGGTTCAGAAACAAAGCATGGAAGGCAAGTGGCTGGCACTAAATGACTCTTAGATCTGCTCTGACCCAAGTAATTTTTTAATTCTACTGCATGAAAGGAATTACAGGATGCTCCTACTCACTAGTTCATGTGGATACTTCCTAGTCACAACTCATTTCCCACATCAGAGAGTTTCCAAATACAGAAAATTTCAATTATATTAATAATGCCAAAGACCTGCCCCATTATTTAATCAATTTTCTGCCCTTTGTACTCTCAAGGTATTGTGAAAGAAAGTGACATCATTTTCTGTTTTTGCACATGGAAAACCTATTCCCTGAGTTATGAGAAAGAAAGATTTTGAAATATGGCTCCTTTGTAGCTGAAGAACTTCTTTCAGAAGGATTTGAAGAATATGGTTTGTCTTATACTAATGAAGAACATTATTAATTTTACAGTATATGTGCATAGTCACATGTCCTTGCTACCCTTGAGGTGAATATAAGGTGGAGACTGACAAGCAGGGACTGAAGCACAGCTAACATTATTCCCTGCAACATACTGAGTAGAAATAGCTGAGGCTTGCATTGCTGAAAGGTGGTATGCACTACTACCTCCAAAAGAGCAGAGGAAAAATCCCCAAATTGTAATTGAAAGCTGAAAAAAATCCCCACCAAACAATCCCTGTAGAGCTATTAGAGTGTAAAGATCAAAATATTTCCATTGAGTGCTATTGCAACAGTGTAGTCTACTAACACAAAGCAAAGCAGTTAAAAATATCAGTTGCTTTCTTCTCAGCAAATTGTTCATAAATTAGTGATGTATTTCTCTGCTAATAATGATATTTTCAAAAATTTTCCAAAAATAAATACAGCTAAAAGCAATTAAAACCAATAAATTAATAGATTGATTATGTGTGATTGGTCATATAGTAGGATATTGATGGTTCAGACTGGATGATGCAACTTTAACAGATAGAAACAGGTGAGAAAAATATTTGAACAACTTTGGGAAAAGAAACTGAGGCTTTAAACATGAAAATGATATAAAAATAATTTTCTCGCCTTTAAAAATAAGATGTTTTGGAAATTATGTTCCATTTAAAACTAGTTCTCTTCCCTCTGAAGAGTAAAAAGGGAATAGTCACCACATGTCTACCAGGAACATTTGCTTCCTGTTACACTGATTATCAAGATGTGAAAAATACCATCAGTTCCAGCTCAATAGTCCAGTTTTTCAAAACTGTCAAAACCGTATTCACATAAAAGAAATATCCACACAAGCATAATGAAACTAACTGATAGAAAATGGCACAAACATAACCACGGGCAGTGGTGCCCAGCTTATGAACCCTCATTAGGACACATGAATTCAGCTTGTAAATTTTTCCCTCCAAAATATGCAGTAGCCATTTTCACATTGCAAATTTGGAATCAAATAAAGTAAGCATCTAGTAGGCCTTAGAAACTCTCAGAGCAGACCTAGACTTTGCAAGCAGGTTATCTGGTTCAGCATTTTAGAAATATTTGCAAGCTGAATTTTGTCTTCTCAAGTATTAATTTATATGGTCTGGGAATCACAGTTGTACCTGCATTATCTATACATTAATACCACCTTTCCTCAGTGCAAATGAATGGTGAAATTTGCAGAAATATCCCTTTTGCTTTTTTTTTTTTTTTTTTTTTTAATTCTACACTTAAATTTAGTCTACTTTTTTTTAGATACAGTGCAATGCATGTGTAATAACTCATAAAATTTTGTTTAACATAATTAAAAGTGTGGAATACCCATACATCCCAGGGAAAAAAAGAAGGTTGGTTATTTAAAAGACCAGGAGCTCAAACTTTCTTCTTTTGTGTATAAGCTAGTAGGTAAAGTACCTGCAAGGTATGAGGGTCACTCAATTCAATTCCTACTTCAGTTTGAACCGAAGCACTTCCAGAAAAAAAAAGAAAAAAAAAAGTTTATTTCATAGTATTAAGGGTGGAAAAGACCTCTATGATCACCAAGCCTAACCATCAACAAGCACCACCACAATGTTCATCACAAAACCATAGCCTCAGCTGCCATATCTACATGGTTTTTGGATGGTGATTTAACCACTTCCCTGGGCAGCCTGATCCAATGCTTGACAAGCCCTTTTGTTGAGAATGTTTTCCTAATATCCAATCTAAACCTCCCCGGCACAACTTGAGGCCATTTCCTCTCTTCCTACCACTTGTTACCTGTGAGAAGACACATTCTCCCACACTAAAAACTCGTTTCAGGGAGTGTAGAAGTGATAAATTAGACTTTGTGCACCTGAAGCAGAACCATGCTTGCTAGCCATGTAAAATTTCTGGGGACAGAAAGAAAAGAGGGAGCACACAAGGCAGCAATCTGGACATGGAATGATAGTACTGGGATTTGGGATTATGACTATAGTAACCAGATAATATAAAATGTATCTTCAAGTAATCTGAAGGTGGTGTGGAAATCAGTTGTAGTCTTTGTAGCCTACCTTAGACATTTGTCACCAGAGTACTACAAAGATCTTAATCTATGTATATTAGATACATTATATTGATTACTATATTGGAATACACCCCAGAAAACAAATTTGTTCTCTTTAACAGGACACTCAAAGCATGGAAACTTTCTGAACAGAGCTCAAGAGATTTCAGCTCAATTAAATCTACAGTAGACAAAACCCCTGCATGTATTCTTGATTGCCTAGTCATATTTCAAGAAGGGTGAAGAGAACACCTCACTGAGACCTACCATATGTTCAACCTCCTAAAAAAAAAAGACTGCTACAAGTTTTATCTAAATAATTATAGGCTGAAAATTTTATCACTTTCTGAATTTCTGTTTTGGACATTCATAACATTTTGTATGAAAGGCCATATTTATCCAAGATCAGAGAAAGTAAAAAAGAAAAAAAACAATCACACCTTGTGTGACTGCAGGTAAGGTTCTGTGGGGCTGGACTGTACAGGAACTTCTGGGGTAATTTCTCCACAGAACAGTGAATTGTGCTGCACACTTTCTCAACTTGTCAAGCAGCAGCACACATTGACCAGGGGACCAAGTTCAGGACATGAGGCATAAAATAAAACCTGAATCACGTTTTACACTTGAATTCAGTAACATAAGGAAATATCCAACAACTATAACAAACTCCAGAGTGGGGGAACAAACAACTCATTGAGAAACAAATAATTATGGAACTTTGCAAACATTTCAAACCACAAATTTAAATGACAGTCTGCATGCCGCAAAATTTCAGCAGGTACAAATGTTTTAAAGAAGAAACCTCAGTTTTGCTAAAAAAATCCAAAAAACTCTACAAATTTGATAGCAAATTACCATTATTCCCCCCCCCCCTCCCCCCCCTTTCTTCAAATACTCTTCATAAATAAAATTTAATCTTTGGCTGAGATCCAGTATAATCAGTCCAGATTTCAACTTGAGAAATACATATTGTACCCAAGCAACTAAAACCCCCGAAGAAAACTCACAAATCCAGCAAATTAAGGTGCTATTAGACTTCAGAAACTGAAGTTCAGAGACCATCATATTTGTGACACACCTTTGTCTAAGATGGTGGGTTTAGTGGTTTAGAGAAATATTAAATTCTTTCATGAAGAATTTCAGACCTCCTTTTTGCAGATTGTTCTCCACATTTTCCCTGATTTCCCCTAGCCTGTGGCCGAGGAAGATGAGTACAGCACCCAAGCTTCTGTCACAATCACATGGAGACACAATTCCAACATACCCAGGTCTCCATCTATTCTCTTGTCAGGGGCTACATGTTATTATCTCCAAGGTCTGTGTTTTCTTCAATTCAAATCATGCAATACAGTCATGAGGTGAAAATTCATTATTTTTTTTTTTTTTTTTTTTACTTGCTAATTAAGAAAGTAGATGGAATACTGGAAACATGTATTACTAAACTTTTTTTTTTTTTTGTTCCTGTCAAGAAGTTTAACACAATTTGTGAAAGCTTGGAAATTCTAGCTGTTGAATTTTTACTCATATTTATTCATTAGAAAAATCAAAATTAAGCAAAGAAAAATGGCATGTAGTTCTGAAAGCCAGTTCTGGAATGAGATGGAAACTTGCAATCCCCTTAATTTTTACACTTAAAGAAAATCAGTACAGAAAAAGAATACCTAATGTACAAACATCCATTCAATTCTTTACTTATCAGCTAAGGTAGTCAAGAGAAATGTCATTATACAAAACTGATGTTTGCTTCAGTAGCAGAGGGAATGAGAACAGAACACTTTATAAACACCTCCAAGGAATTGATAAGGGATGACTGCAGTTATCTGCATCAGAGGCATAGACAAGGAGCTTCTCACTCGTTGCCAATGCCACAGGCTACCCAATCACTCCATCTATGACACAGGAAAATATCTGGGACTGTACTCTGCATACTTCCAAATCATCCAGCACTGAGAATTTCTTCCTCCTAAATATATATTGTGAAAGAGTTTCTAAGGAACCATCAAATGAATTTATATACTCATAATTCAGTGGACTCCTGACAACTGACTGCTTTCAATGGCTTAGAGTTGCTAGTACCTAGAAAATTTATTTTACTTCAGGTGAAAGAGTTCTCTGTGTGCATAAAAGGAGGATGCAAATTCTACATTGTATCTTATTAAGTTCCAGATGGTCACAGACAGAAGCAAAGTGACAAACATAACTTTCCTGGGTAATCACAAATATGCTAAATAAGTACAGCATACCTGGACTGTTACCTTGACTGGCTTTCTATGTGTGAATTATTTCTTCAGAAATTAAATAAATGCTGAGCTAGCCCATTTATTGCTTTTCTGAATCACACATACAGTTAATGGTTCAGATCCTACCCCAAGAAATATGCATAGTACAGGAAGATTTCACTGCAGCCACGGCAGGGCTATTTAAGCAAACGAAAATGTCTTCTTAAGAGCTGGTTTCTTTCTGTGCTTGTTCACATCACAGAGAAATAGAGCTAATGCTACGCTCCTGTGAGTGCTTTATGCATTCTGACAAACCAAACGAGGTTTGTCAGGAGAGGCTCTAGGCAGCATGGAACTGCTGCAATTTTACATCTCATTGATTACCGCAATGGGAATTGAAAATGCTTCTCTGCTTTCGACATGATATTAAAAATACTGTTGCAGATCTCAGAAAAATATGCAGGTCCTTCAATGAAGGGAGAACTTCGTACAGCATTGTTTCCTCTTGAATTTGAGTCAGGCCTATCTGACCTTTAAGAAGGCTAATAATAAAGCAATAAGGTGACACGCAGTAAAGCATGTCATTCTGTGAGTTGTTCTGCAAGAGGATACACGAAACAAAAGGGCAGTTCAATACCCCGAGGCTTTGGGGATCTGCTTGTTTTGTGGTGTGTGCATCCTGTATACTGCTGGCACTACACAGAGTGTGGGAACCCATATGTCACAACAAACAATACTAAGAGAACACGGCCTAAAAACAACTGTAAGAAAATTAAGATTTATTATTTCTGTCCCACTGCCTTTGTCATTGGCTGGTTTGATGTTTTGGAGAGGTTTTCTATGAATTTTTCAGAAGAATGATTATTGCTTTTATACAAAAATCTCAAATCTTTTCTGTTCCTATGTCTTCAGTGATTTATTTTGTGCTGGATCCAGCAGTCCCCATCCACAGAATGTTACCATTTTATGATGGACACACATTCTAAGCACAGCAAAACAACCCCAAAAGCACAGAGGATAATCTACAGTGACAGCAGTAGAAGTTTGCTCTAGTCAGAGACTGCAAATGACATATGTAGTACCATGTGCTAAGCAAGCTGTGATAGTCACTAACCCTTTGAGGTGCCTAGCAACCCTCAGCAGCATTCAGGAGGAAGAGAAGATTTTCAGCACTCAACAGAATTAAATTCCTAATAAAACTGTTTACTCAGAATCCTAGCAGCCCTCAATGGTCTCTAAAATCAGGCAGAGGAAAGAATACTTAGCACAAGACCAAGTCATTAGTCACTGCAATCACAGCATCAAAACTAATTTAATTTAACAAGGAAATCTCTGTATTTAAAAATAATGTCAGGCTTATAGAACTTCCAAGGGACTGGTCAACAAACTGGGAATCAGAAGATCAAAGTTCTGAATTTCATCATATTTTTCTGACATTTTTACTGTATTATATCTATATACAAATACCTATACCAATGTTTTACAGTTACATACTATTCAGATACATTTTCAGCACACACCCCATATAAACTAATAAGTTTAACAGGCAAACCAATCAATGAAATGATACAAATGATACAAAAATTGAACACCAAGTTTCAGTAAATTATTGAGCTCTGTGGTATTCTCACCAGTAATATCCAATCAAGGGAAGTTGCATGCAAAAATTAAACACAAGCATTTCCAGTGACTCACATTAGGGCATACTGGGATCCATGGATCTGCTAAAACTAAGTCTGTATGATAAAGAAACATGCCATTCAATAAACAAAAGAAGCAAAAACTCAAATGCACTCAAATACTACCAAGTACTCAATAAAAATTAAGCTATATGTGAGGGCAATTGGTAGTTTGATCAGTAGCAGAAAAGGAACAGAAAATCTCACAGACCAAAGGTAGCTTTTGAGAATGCACAAATACCTTGCCCTTGCTGGAATCTAATATGATAAAGGCAACAGTCTGCCTAGAAACCCAGTAAGTAATCTCAATAATTATCTTGAGGACATAAAAGACTAAGAATAAATTTGTAAAAAATATTGTCTTGGTTTTCTTGATCCTTTGATATAAATCAAGATAAAGACAAATGAAATAAAGCCAGAGAAATTATGTGGTGATGGGACAAGCCTCCTGATTCTACTTGAAAAAACTGATTTTTTCCAGAAGAGAAGTCATCTGCTAGCCAAACCCAGCAAACATTAATTTTTCTGTAATAAGAAACTCACACAAAACTTTGTGATGTGTACAATTGCATCTGTGACAGCTGTTCTCATCTACTGGTTATTGGTTTGCTGGAAAGTCATTAATATGAACTTTAATACTAATGGAATCATTATCACCCTTGGGGTTTTTTATGTATATGTACATAATCTTAGTAACATATCACCTACTACTTCATTTGGTGATGGTGCCTCACAGAACAAAACCAATGGCAAACTTTTTGGCATACTGAACACTAAGAATACACTTTTCTAGGTGCATGGGGGTTTTTTTTAATTTTTGTACATTCCCTATATCTATATTAACTAAACCTTATAATACCAACAGCAACTTAATCATGTGAGACACAGAATATTTAAAATTTAAAAAAAACAAAACAAAAAAAAAAAACAGAAACAAGGAGCCCTTTATAAATGTCAATTAATTATAATAGTTTCTAACACCAATTCTGAGTTTTAGATTGGCTATTATTCAGTATAACTGGGTTAAACTCTTCCAGAATGTAATCAACTGCTACAAAATACCTGACCTGATGATAACAGTCACTAAGAGCTCCATAAAGAAAACAGTGAAATAGTAATTTTATTGCTATAGTTCTTACACAGAGCAGTGTATTGGAATACTACAGAATCACAGAATGGCTGAGGTTGGAAGGGCCCTCTGTAAATCAGCTGATATAAAACCCATTCTCAAGCCCCCAGATGCAGTGGCCACTGGCCCTGCACTAGTGCAAGGGGTTGTTCCACCACCTCAGGTACAGAACTTCACATCTCTCTGTGCTGAATTTCATGAGGTTCCCCTCAGCCCATTTCTCCAGCCTTTCAAGATCCCTCTGGATGGCAGCACAACACTCTGAATATGCATACATAACACGTTCTTGGGTCACTTGTTTAACACACTGCCAATTTTGTGATTTCACCTTTTTTTTTTTTTCTTTATTGCTTCCTGTGAAATATAAAAGCATTAACACTTTCCCATTCTTCCCTTGCCATTTGCTGAATTGATAATATATGTATTATGTGGCTTTTTAGCAGAGACTGATTTTTTTTCTTATTTTCTGGGAAGTATCTATCACATTACAAATGCTGCTACAAGAAAAAAAAAAAAAAAAAAGGAAAAGCACTGCAGCTTGGGCCTATATTAGCCACACAACAAATACTCTTCACCTCAATGCATTAAATTGTATTAAAAAATGTGATATAATAAATGAAATCTCTTATCTTATCTTGGTGCTCCATTGAAAGTCTAGGAGTCTAAAGGGCTGAATTATAGCCAAAGGGATTTTTTTTTTTTTGTCATTGTTTGGGTGAGTTGGAATTTTTTGAAAAAGAAAATAAATACACTAGGACACTAAAGTTATGATTTTGGTTACCCAGTAATGGAAACCTTATGGCCTGAATTTCAGGGTTACTTAAGTCCCAGTGGGTTAAGTCCCAAAGTTAGGCATCATCAGCGTTTTGTAAATTCAGACTTTGCAAGTATTTAAACTTACCAACACATCCAACACAGAATATTAAATAATGTATAGCAATCCACTCTTTTGAAAAAGGATTAAGTAATTGTAACCACCTTCTAAGAAGTGGAATGATCGTAATCAGTGAAAATCAATACAATATTTCATAAATGGAATTCTATAAAATATTTAAGTTTTATTACACTATTATTCACATTATTTTTGTATTTAAATTAATAAAAATTAAATAACACAGGTATGAAGCTTTGAATAACTGAAACTTTACATACACATTGTTAACACAGATACACTGGATCTCATTTATGCAGCATTAGTGGCAGTCTCAGTGTAAAGAAAATCTCTGGAAGAATGTTTTAAAGCTAACTGACAAAATACAGATTTTCTCTCAAATTTTCCTTCAGGGCAGAGGGAAACCAAAAACTTGTCCTCTACCTCTTCTCTTTTCCACTGAGAAGGAAAGATGGACTCTGAGGAGGAGATACTGCTGGTCACCACAGCCTTGATCATGTATATGGCTGACACCTGAAGGAATTTTGGACACAAAGCATTATTTGATGACAAAGAAATTTTACCAGTAAATCTCACATTACCTTAGTCCATCATGTCTTACATATACCTTACACAAGTCTGATGGAGTCATGGGTGCAGTCACCCTAAGTCTAAGCACTCTTGTAACCAAAATGATATTGACAAGCAGGATACTCAGAGATGAAAGAGTGACCAGAAAAGCCGATTTTAGAAGGACAGATTAGTCCAACATAACTAAATTAAAAAAAAAAACAAAAAAACAAAACAAAAAAAAACAAAACCCAAAAAAACCCCCCCAAAAAAACCCCAAAACAAACAAACAAACAAAAAACTTTATGAATATCTGAAGGTTACAGATCTTGAGGAAGAAAATTTAGCATGATACAATGGGAATGAAATGCCAATAAAACAACAACAGTATAAAATGAAGGTAATAAGCTGAATAGTAGCAAAACACTTCATGAGACTGAAATCTATCCAATAGAGACATAATTCTGTAAGGCAGGAACATTTGGAAATAGAGCAGACAAAGCATGAGGCAGCATGAAACAATTGTGTACTGATGACACAGAAGGCTAAATCATCTATATTTGCCTTTTTGTCTTTGAGATTACTTCTTCTAGTCAATCATTCTGGAGCACCACTACATTTTAACACCTCTTTCTTTCATTTTCTTTCTCCCTTCCTCTTCCTTTTGAAAGCACTATCAAAATAGATGTGACCTCATTTCCCTTTTTTTTCCTCTGGCTTTAAAGGAACAATCTGTATAATCACTATGTTTACCCGAATGTTTTCACATTTGGTTCTTTATATCTGAAAACCTATTTTAAGCAACATCTGGACACAGTGTTCAACATTCCTCTCTAAAAATGTAGTTTTCTATAGTCACATGATTTTTGTAAGGTTACCTATCACAAAAGTCAGTGACCTTATAAAAAAGCAGATGAATGAGTGAAGAAAGATTTGGGCTGGAGAAAATGTTAAGTATCATGACTGTTTATCACGAGCACACATCCGTATACAAAGTTCATTCACAAAGAATAGACTAAGGCTCTTCCAAAGAGAGCAAAAAGCCTAGAAGCCTGCAGGCATTTTAGAGAAAAGATTTATTATTAATACAAGTCTAGAAAGTAGTATTCAAAAGTTGATGACAGAAGAAAATTAATGCTTCTCTCTCCTTGTTAAAAAAAAAAATAAATATAACCAAACCAGTTTTGGCTTTACTGGGAAACTATTTTAAATACAAGCATAACAGTACATGTTTGTTGAAATGCTCTATATCTGCTAAAGGTGATTTGTAATGAATTTATATGATGCTTTTAGGATTTTTTTTTTTCTATTTTTATTTCAAGTATTTTTAAACGTCAAAGAGAAAACCAGGGAAAACACAGTTACTGGTATCCTAACAGCATATTTTCAGCCAACAGCTGCTAATATTTAAATTCTTTTAAAGAACTTGTGCCTCTTATGAAATGCTTATCACTTTTTCAATACAAAAATTATTATCTACTTTGTGTCTCCTGTAACAAGTGTCTAAAAATAGGATTTTTTTGTATCTCAATCCTCTCAAGATTATCACTATTACACTCAATGTTAAGAGATAGAAATTTTCTGTTATTCAATAAAATGCCAAAGTTTTTTGTCCCAATGAAAGAAATAAAAAATAAATAATATTAAAAATTATTTCCACATCTTACTTAGTTTTATGAACTTGATTTTAATTTGCAGTCTGCAATTGGAGGATTATGAAGAAGATTCTACTGCTTTTTGTTGGGGTACATGCAACAGAAAAATCTCCATATACAGAGTTGTTTAACAGACTTGATGGTATTTGGTGTGTAAGAGCAGGTTCTTTTAAAGGAAGTAAATCTTTTCCCACTTGTTTCTTCCCATAGAAGAAAAAGTGAGGCATAACTTAAACTTTTTTTTTTTTTTTTCTAATTATCAGCAGCTTTTATCATCCTTCTCACTTCAACTCCAGAAAAATAACATTTTTTGGTTAATACGTTTCATATCCCCTATTAAATTGTCTTAAATGCTGGTGAAATTCAACAATTGGCAGAATGCACTGCAGACACACAAGAATGGAATAACAGGGGTTCTGCATATCTGGGACTGTGGGAAAGAAGGTGTGATAGAAAAGTTTACTCAATAAAATATTAAAAAGTAAACAAGCAATAAATAAGTAAATACATAAATAAATAATGAAGTAAGAATAAGGTAAGACTAAATTAAATAATAAAAAAAGTAATAACAGAATAAAACATAAATAAACTGTGGTACTACAATCTCAAGGCCCACTGATACTTTGTATATCATAGGAACCTGCAGAATGCAGGAACTCTAGACAGAAGAATGTACAAAAAGTACTTGGAAAAAATTTAGCTTTATATCCCTGAAAAACTATATGTACTGAGCTAAGTTTGGAAAAAAACATCCCAAAGAACACTACTGAAGTCTTGCTGGTTCCCACTAAACACTAATCTGGTTTGAATTACAAGGAGATCTTAGAGATCTTGTTCTCTTATTTATAATACAATGAAAGGAAACTTTGAAATGAGAAGTAATTTCAAACAGAACGAACGCGCCCCCCAACAAGCAATCAAACAAACAAATAATCCTAACCCAACCATAATATTTGTATTAATTTCTGATGAACAGGAAGAAATGTTAAGGCACTCTATTAAAGTCAAGTAGAACCTGGTGGGTGTCTTGCCTTGGTAACCCTTACCACCTCTTGGGATAAGTATTGTGAGATAAGTGAATAATTGCCTTTGGAAGAACAAATGATTCAGCCTTACTTGACTCAAAGGCTCCACTATTTGTAATGGACAGTTAAATAAGAAATTATTCCCTCCAACCAGGCTCATTTTAGGGCAATTATAAGGATCATAATACCGATATGTTATGTCTATTATGTATAAATAAGGAGATGTTTTTCTGAACATTCCATATTATATTATAGAAAAAGGTTTTTTTGCTATCTTTACAGAACACCAAGAACAGCTAAAATAGCTGTTTTACAATAAGTCCCTACTTGAGAGACTTTTGAGTTTTGTTTTGTAGTCAACATGTCCTGGAAACCAGGACCCAGTCCTCTGAGCAAAGCAGAAGTGGCAAAACTGAGTATGATTAAAATCAAGCCTTGCTCTAATGGAATACGGAGCCAAATAACTACAGCAGCACTTGGATCCTTTAGCTGCCATGTCCTGGGCCTAGGCACTCATTTCTGGCTGAAAATGGAAGAATATCCACAATATTTACCTTTAACACTATGCTTATAGAATGATCAGTCATAAAAAAAAATGCTGTATATCTATCAAACAGCTGCAAACCAGAGAAACTGTGAGTTTACAAAGAAACAAAGAGAAAATAATATATTTTAAAAGACAGTTATTCTTTTTCTTTAATGAAAAAGAAAAGCGAACTCCAATTTCTTGAATCTAGAAAAAAGCAATCTAAACCCAGAACCATATTTTCAAATGCCATTACATAGTTCATTTCCTGAAAGAATGGAATTTTGAAAAACTTGAGGCCTGAGTCAACAAAAATATCTGAAAGTTCAAGGACTTACAAATATCTGCAACCAGCATGGCTTGATAAACCCCTTGTACCTGACTGTTCAAGTAGAAACTCTGAGGGAGAGAACTGCTGGGTGCCAGGCTGAGCACAAGCATTTCACTGAATACTGAATACAAAAAATAAGTTTTTTGTTATCTAAACGTCCAACTTACAGAAACAGATGTAGGGGCAAAACCCCAATCATCTTTTAATTTTTTTGCATAATGGATATATTTTTATAGGTGTCATAAATTAAATTTTATATGTGATATAATCCAATATTATGCACAATAGTTAATTTTTTTAAATTAATAGCCAGTATTTTGAAAGGACAGAATGCTTAGATCTAAATCCACTTTCATTTGTTTCCCAAGGATCTAAAAGGTGCTGAACAACTCCAGCCTCTAATGACTTGGTAATCCTATTTTGCACTTGGCTTATTACAGCAACTTGCATTTCTCTTCAATGGCTCAATCTTGCATGGTAGAGAGATCTAGTCCTGATCCAGCAAAGCATCCTGACTCCTGCAGGTTGCATCCAGAGTACAGTCTACAAACACTTCCTTTTCAAGGATAATAGAAGAAGTAGAAGGGACATCTTAACACTGCTTTGCCAGCACAGAAGAAAGCTGAAAAAGGCTTATATAAAGATGATAATAAAATAAATATATTGCAATAAATTGTTTTCTTTATGGATCAAGGCACTGTCTGATTTGGAACTGTAACTAAACCACAATGCCCTTCCTGAGATTCTTCTTGGGTATTCCTTTCCCTACTGAAGGAGTTGAACAACTGCTCAGTCTAGCTTTTCATTTACTCTCATCTGTATTGTCATCTCATGCACAATAAAATAACTTCAATTTTCTAGCTGGGTTTTTCAGATAGGTGTGAGTCTTATGTTCATGAACTAATTTTACTTTTTAATACGCCTCCTTGTTTTTGTATTTGAGTTACCATTATTTCAAGTGCTAGGGTTTTTGTAACTTCATTTGTTATTAATTAATATGGTTCTAACCAAATAATGATCTAAAATATTTACATGTAACAGCTGCTAAATTTTGCTGTACTTACTCTGCCCTACACAAAAGCAAGTATAAAATTATTGTCTTTTAGGAAAAGGGCTCCATTTAATGCTAATACCTTTGAAATTCCTTCAGTCTGTTTTACCTGTACAACAACTCAGAACAGTAGTAGAAACATGGAAAAAAAAATATAGAAAATGAAAATTTCTGTTAAGAATTAATACTCTATCAGATGCCTTTGGATGAAGAAGGGATGAAAGGGGGAAATGGTTCTTTTAATGATTGGGGCACTCTATTTGGACTTCGATAGGATCTAATGAATCAATGCAAACAATGAGAATAATTACTCAATGCCTTTTGATTTAATTTTCTTGGCCAGCTCTGGGACACTGCAAAAGGAAACCAGCTGTTCCTTGATTGCACATTTGATATTAAATGGTGTTATATTTTCCTCAGTGCAATGCAGAGAGTTACTCACACAGCAAGTCGGTTACTATGTATGTTCTCTGTAATACTCTGATTTTAGCAAATTGAGAAGAGCTTTTATAAAAGAATCAGGTTAGGAAAAGAAATAAAGCACACCATGGAAATGCTATATATGCCACTGATACACATATAGCAGGACTGGACTTAGGGTAACTGTATTGTATATACACAGAGATTGGATCTAGCAATAAATGCAATTGCACAGTTAAGCTAAACTACATTTACCCATTCTATTTAATAAGTGTTTGTATAGCCTGTACCATAGGACTGTGATAATTCATCTTCCAGTCTATTCAAGCACACTGACATAATCTAACAACATAAGCTTTAAAAAGATAAACATAAACCCAAGCTACACTTTTTTTTTTTATTATTATTTGAAAGACAGGTCTGATTAAATACATGGTTTACTTTATGTTAGAAGTCAATGGTATTAAATGGTATCATAGGAGCTGGAATCCATGATCTTTTGATACTCTTTGACACAGGCAAACTATGCAAGTAAAGTGTTCAGATATAGGTTTAGTTGTCTTACCCAAAGAACTGAAGTTTGAGGGCTTCAATTTATACCCTCTGCTACCACAGAAAATGGTGGCAGCTAATTCCCATGCCTTCTGAAATACTGATGATAAAGAAACTAGAAACACAAAGTCCATAAAATTTAAATTGAAAATTCTTTGTCTCAAGGCATTAATGTTGTGTATGCTTGTTGTTTGAAGAGAATTCGCCCCAGACCATCACTTCTTGCTTTTTAGTCATGGTGCATAAAAACTGTCCCTTTACTCAAATCTCATTCACATTTATTCAAGAAGAATGAAATTGACTAGGAAAACCTATTTACACTGTTTGGATAAGTCTGCTGGTAGCATGAGCCAAAATACAATGATCTTTAAAATGAATTTACATTTTAAAAAATAGGATTTTTTTTTTAACTTCAGCTCTTTTAAAATATTGCAGATTAGTATTTTAAAAATATTTCTACTTTTGCACCTACTGCCTGAAGAATGATAAATGCTCAGTTTAATTTATTTTCCATCTGGTAACAGGCATTTACTTCCTTCTAAAGATGATTGATGCACAGATCACATTTTAATGCAAGAAAGTATCACCAAATAAGGCCAGAATTTTCCATTCGCTTCTGCTGTATTTAGGCAATACTTGTTCTGAAGAATGTTCTAGTTTTTCATCCATATTTAGAAAATGTATTGTGTACCACGGTGAAATAGTTTGATTCTTGCCAGATTTGAACAAAAAGGCAACACAACGTTAGATAATTTTAGTCATAATGATACCATTCAGTGGAATCACAGTTATGCAATGCTATGTTTTCACAGCATTGTAGAGTTGTGTTAGGATACTAATTTCTTGGCATTGTAGCCCAATTATTTTCATTTATGAACTCAGAGGATGGAGGGAAATTTGCCATGCTAAAATTTGAAGCAATCCTTTAGCTTTCCACTTTGAGTCCACTGTTTCACATACACTATTACCATAATAGTAGAACTACTGCTATAACAGAACAGGCAAATCAGATGGATTCAAAAAATAGAGGAATGTTGCCATGAAATATTTGATGAACTGCAAAGGAGAGGAGTTTAATGCATAGAAAAGTCATGTATGAAGCAGATCTCCTTTGTGGAATGCAAACCAAAGCAAAATGTGAAAAAAAGGTACCATCTTGTTCTCTTCAGCAACTGAAGTTTATGCTGCCATCTCTTAACCCAACACCTACCACAAAAATAAAGAAAAATACAGTATGTTTGGGAGAAAAAAGTGTCAATTATTTTCTTTAAATTCCTAGACAGTCATAGCTCTGACTCATCCAATTTTCTCAGTTTAATAAAATATGACCCTGTGGGAGTAGCCTGTTGCAAAATTTACCATAACTATCTTCTGTCTCCAATATGAGAAATGAATTCTGAACATGTGGACAATTTCTCCTTTATTTGATTAGTTAACTATTGAGCTACCACTATCTGGTGTAACTTCTATCCTGATCATTCTGGCAACAAGGAATTTATGTAGCACAAGAATCTCTGAATTACTGTAAACTTTTCCAAGAACTTTTAAAAGAGGATGAAATTAAGGACAGTGGGGAGAGAGGGTGAGGAATAAAACTGAGAATAATGATGAAATCATTATTAAACTCAATTCTTAAGTACCTAAAAGATACTTAATGTGCCAAGCAGAAGCAAGAAAGCAGATGATATCCATTTCAGTGTTTTAATTGTTTTGTTACCTCCACAGACAGTTATAAAAAAAACTAAAAATAAAACTAAAAGTGAAATAAAAACAAGGAACACAACACTATTTTGTTTCCTTTCCCTAAGCCTGATAAAATTTTATTGTACTGAATTTCCAATTTATAAGCAGTGATTTATGAATCAGCACGGTACACTAGAAACATGACATTCAGCCAAAATTCTGATCTTGAAAACCCCTTCTCAAAAAAGCAGTTTTTACTCAGAGTATTTCTGATTCAGTAGCAGACATGCCTTCCTGTGCAGACTCATGGCAACTGACAATGTGAGAAATCGAGACATCACCAAGCCCTTTGGCTGTGCCGGGAGTTTCCTGGGGGTAGGTTGGTCACAGTAAATTGTCCTTAGCTGTGAATTTCACTTTCCTCCCGAGACTCTAAATCTCCTGACCTCTGAGTCACATTTCCAAGTCTACATGCTCTCCATCTGCTTGTTTGCAGAGAAGGGAGAGGATGAGTGTCTGCAGAACTAGAGGAGATTGAAAGGAGATGATGTCCTGGTTCAAGGTAAAAAGGGACATCTCTGTACTAATGGAGTGGTATAGAAACTTGTCCTCCATCAGTATGTAGTGGCTCATCTACTAAATGCATTATAAGCTGGCACATCATTTCAAATGGAAGCAACCAACATTATGAATTATGACAAAAAAAAACCCTTTATATCCTTAATGTTTGTGAACATTGACAATTGGCAGATTAGATAAAATTTCACAGTGTCCAGGCAAAAGAGAAATTGTGCTTTTCAACCATTACAGTGTTTGAACTGAAAATAAATGAACAAGAATTTTGGTGTAAAGGATGTAGAAAGCCTGGTAAGGTTTTTCTTGAATAGTCCTTATTTGCTTGTTTAGAGTTAGAATATTGAAGTAACATTTAAATAAGCCTATGTTCACAATTATGTACTCTTAAGAGTAAGAATTGGTGTAGGTTTATGATCTTGCTTAAGTTTAGGGAAGGAAATTTTAGTTTGTTTTTATGAGCCATTCAATTGATGCTCAGAGTGAAGTAAGTCAGTAGGAAAATATCACTAAGAGTCTGAATATAAAATAAGGTATAAAATTGCTAGTGGATCTGGAAAAACCTTTCTTAGTAATGGAAAGACAAGAAAAAAAAATTGACCCATGTCTTCAGAATTATTTAATGAATGGAATTTTTCAGATTAAAGATGTATGAATTTTTTTTTGTTTTCATCTCTTACTCTGTGTTGAAACACTGTGTTATTTATGGTGATACAGATTGCAATAAAAAACAGTGCTTACAAAATGCCTTTTGTTCAAGTACCTTTCATGCAACTTAAATCTTATGTTCACAAAATCACTCCTTAAATCCCACTCCCACTTAAATTGCATTAAATTCATTTTGATATCTGAAGTCTTGTAAATAGAGAGTGTTGGCCACATACATTGTGAAAGGATCTGTCCTGCAGCATGAGAATGCAATTTCTCCTAAGTTACAAAGAAGTAAAAAGGAGCACATAGAGTCTCTGTGGTTATTTTCAAACAATGAGTAAGAGGCCACAGAAAGGTCAGAGTTAAGAAATCTCTAGTGGTGCCCACTACAGTACACAAGACTGACCATTCCACTATATTTAAATGTATCTCTTAATTGCATTTTCCTTTCAAAAGATATAATTTGAAATGATAGACAGGAGAAAGATGTGAAACAAGATCTGATATGTTTTCTTGCTTATGGGAGATGGGTGATAGTTTCATTACTTGTTTTGAAAAAAACTTATTCCTAAGCCTTTCTGAAAGCAGTTTCTTTTTTACCTAACTGCCATGCAGTTGGTGTTATAAATCATCAGAGATCTAGATGACTAATGTGTGGAGATTTATATCAGACTCCTACGAAAACAAAAAAAAAATGGAAGCGGGTACTTTGCTAAATATATATTAAAAATACTATTTCTCTGCTACTTTTCTACAATGTTATCACAGTTGCAAAGCATCATTACTTTAATATGCCATAAGGCCAAATACATTCCAAAACTTTCAAGAGCAATCTATCCACTTAAACATGCATACCTACACTTACAGAAATATATAGCTTTATCAGTGAAAGTAGTTCAGCTCATGCCAGTGAAATTAAACTGACAGCTCCTCCAGTACATTTCTGCCTCAATATAGAATCTATTTTACTTTCAGTGAGGCTTCATTTTGGTCCATAGCTCCATCTTCATGGAAAAACTGACAAAAATAGTGTTGTATCCTAGAAATTTTTAACTTTTCATTAAAAAGAGGTACAGAAATGCTCAGAATCAGGCAACAGTTCACTTTCCTCCACCCTCCTCACACAGTCTCCTCTCCCTAGTGCCATGATCATTCAATGATAGTTCTAGTCTTCCAGAGACCTCTGGCAGCAAAGTACTCTTTGGTAGCACAACATGAGAGAAAGAGCTTTGGAACTCTGCTGCCACCGAGGAGAGAGAGATGAGCTATTGACAGACAATATTCATGAGGACCTCTAGCCAAAGATTAGGGACAGCCCCATCACAGTTAGATTTCCTAGTAAGTAAACCAATTCTCTGTTGGTCTCTCTGATCATGTGGCTGGTCCCAAGCTAGGTCAGTGGTTTGAGAAGTAGTTACATGAACTTCTGACAAGAATTTGCAGAAGGGACTGGGAAGGAGGTAAGAGAAAAGGACCATCCCAAACAAGATTTCAGTATTAGGGAAATTTACTGGTTTCTATTGTAAGGGCGCTGTAAAGGATATTGTGTCTCCTTCCTTGAAAATCCAGGACTACACTGTATGGAACACACATGTGGATTAATGCATAAGAATTAGGGTATACATACATTTTCAATATGCTGATTACACTGACTACCTAGACAGATATTCTCTGTCATTCTTAACAGGATTTTCAGATAATATAACCTAACATGCATTAGCTATGCCAGAAATCTTAGTGCAAGCTCAATGCAGGTTAGTGTTTTACACACGTGCAATGCATGCTGTTTTCTCCTGTAAACAAGCACATGAGATCACCCAATTCATTTTTATAATACCAGCAGACATAGTATTATCTATCCAAAGGCAAGGTAAGGGTGCAAAAAGAAGAATACAGAAAAGGGTAACAAGGTAAGAAGTATGACTGTATCTAACCTCACGCAGAGCTACCTAACATTAGGAATATCCTTTGCTATCTCAGAGAATACTTTCCCATATTCCAAGATCTTTTGGACTAATCACTCAGCTCTAACAATGAAATTGTATACTACTCCAGGAAGGCTCATGAATGAAGGAAACCTAATTTGCATGAAAAATTTGACTTGGACTACAGAATTCTAAACAGAGAAAGTGAACATCTACCTCACCAGTACATATGAAAGATGTATATTTATTTTAGATTTATTTTAGATCCATCAGCGATTTTTTTCAGAAATGTTGAGCCCAAACAGTGTCCAAAGAAAGTGAAGAGTAACTAGAAATACGAGAAGATGGCCCATTGAGACTGCATTTAATTTCAACCTATACTACCAAAACTATCATGCAGAGATGCAGAGGAGAAAACTTTCTTCCTCTGTCTTCCCAAACCTAAAGCAGGAATTAGCAAAATAAATGAATAAGTAAAGTCAAGTCCACAAATTGAGTTGTTTTATGAAGACAGAAATGCACATTTCTAGTCTGACATGCTTAGCAGCCATTCACAGCAAAAAAACCCTATGTGTTCAGAGCAATCTTTGTCCTGTAAGCAGAGAGCATGTTGGATGTATCATCTTTGACACCTCTATACTTAGTCCATTTCAGACCTCAAAAGGGTCTGGCATCTATTGCAGAATTGGTACCATCTGACCAACCATTGCAGAAATTCAGTTCACCCTAAACTACATACAAGCTCAGAGACAATAATTTTGGTTGGTTTTGATTTAGATGTTGGGTCAGCTTAAACAAATGGACTTCTTCAAGCTGGAGGGGCCAGGCTGCTGAAAAGACAGTGTTTCAGAAATACAACACCTAAAGCTTGCAAACCTCTACACTGCAAGGAGAACTTTGAAGGAGGTAGGATTTTGGTCACATAAGTTTGTGGATCAGGTACTGAGGGAACAAGTAAATACACATGGCATTGGTTCACCCACAGCACAGCTTTCAAAATTCATCTTTATAGAACATTTCAGATTTGACAAATTCACAGAATTCAAAGGACATTTTTCCAACCAAGCAGAAGTCTGAAGCACTGAGTCAGACTACTGTCACCAAGCAGCAGATGACCCAAAAACTTCTTTGGTGTTCTGATAACAATCTCAGCAGAGAGGGAATGATGGACTGGAGAGTGAAATCCTTTGGGGTGTTTTGCTTATAGCAAGCTACACATATTTGCTGATGACAGGATTGGAAGCCTGGTTAGAGATGCCAGGCTAACATTCCTTCTACCTGCAGGTACAGGGACCTCAGAATCATCTATTCTCCCCTTCTGAATTACCAAAATATACAAAATACAATAAGGCACACTTCACTACAACAGTCTTTCACAAAGACAAGGTCCCCAGGAGATAGAGAAAATACTTCTCCATGAATTTAAAAAATGGTAAATTATTTTCAGCATTAAAACTATACCCTTAATTTCTATTATGAATTTATGAGACCTCAGTTTCCATCTATTGTTTCTTCTTAGAATTTTATTTGGTATAATATAAAACATTTAAACACCTGTGTTTTTCCTCTTAAACTAATCACATTGGTTCTTGAGTTTCTTAATGAATAGATTGATGCTAAAGTACTATTTTTTTCCTTTTTATTCAGCACTGAATATTTTTCTGGCTCTATTCTTTCCAATAAAATTTTTAAAATGTGGATAAATTCAAATGCAAACAGAATTCCAGTTTTCCCACTGACATTGGTAAAATCACTATTCTGTTTCTCTGGAATGTCATAAAATTTTTAACACTAGCAGTGTGGGAGCTCATGTGGAAATTCTTGCCGGTTGTGATCTCAAATTCTCTTCAAAGTTGGTTTTACAGATGAGTGTCTCTCAGTCAGAATTTGTCCTTCTTATACGTAACATTTTGCATCCAATATTACTCAGCATGCCTGTTTTATTTATCATTCTGCCTCACTTGGTCTCAAGGAAAAACTTCTCAATTCATGTGATTGAAATCACATCACTATGGCCAATGACATTGAATTAACTGGCATTCTCTGCCAGCTCAGGATCAACAATACAACAAAAAAACCCACCATACTAGACACTTTTAAAACAGCAATAAATACCTGAAAGATTTACAAAACCTTTATATAATGAATCCTCTAAAGCAGCACCACTCAGGTATCCTCAGAGGCTGTGCTGGTCATGAGTGCATCCACACTAGGGGAGTGCAGGCTCCCCTCGTGCTCGCTCTGCCTCTCGAGACACAGGTTTCCAACCCTGGCTGTTCCCATGCTCTCTGCCAATGGACAGGCTGGGAAGAAAGCACTCCCAGTTCATGCATGCTCTCACAAGGTGCACTCACTCCACCAGATGGGTGTTGGCTCCTCACAGCGCCCAGCTGAGCTCGCTAACACCAAGCCAAAGGTTGCAATGAAGGGGGTCAATGTCTGGCAGCATCATAGAAGTGTTTTTGCTCTCTTTCTCTAACCTGTCCAGCCATTCATGCTTTAAAAGCTTTATGCTTCATTCAGACTATTATTCAAGCTTTGTTTTGTGGCTTCTTAAAAAATTATTTTTGATTATTGGAGGAGTGTTTGTGCTTTTTCCTAGTTTAGGGGTTTGTTTCTGGTTTTGTTTTTGTTCAATTCTCCTGTTTAGCATTATCAGTTTTAGGAAATAAGGTCTCAGCTCAGTTAATCTTATTCACTCAATTTATCCTCACATACCCATGCTAACAGATGTTCTTATCAAGGTCATTTTGCTAACTGTGGACTCTACACTTATTAAGTGTAATGTTCTGTCAATTATTTGTCTAGAACATTGGTATAATTATTGCAAGAGTTACAATATCTGTATAATCCATTAAAAAATATTTCCTCACAATACTTCTTTTAAACATCTTACAAGTGCTTCTAAGCTACTTAAATATCCTGTTTTTAAAGTTTGAGTGTACTTTATTTTCATGGTAACTTCTATCTACCAGCCAGGAAGTATAAAAGGGTCAATTTTTTTTCTTGATAGAAAATACTTCCCATAATATCATATTATTGACATTAAATTTTCCCTGCCTTAAATTTCTACCAGTTGAATCCTGTATTGTATTTTCAGTTACTTTGCCTAAAATTTATGTGAGGAGAAATGGTGAATGGTTACCACGTCCATATGTTTCCTTTTATCATTACAAAGTTTTCTAGAAACATACTCTAGACACTTTTCAAAAAAGTAAAACATTACTGTTGATTTAAAAATATTTGTCTCCTAATAAATATTCCCAAAAATCCTTTCCCTTGCTTTCTCTTTTCACAATAAAATGTTTTAATAATAGTTTTTCCAGAATATAAATATTATTTGAATTATTCTGGCAGTTACACATCACTTCTGCCAATAGCTCTTCACAGGATGTGGCAAATAAAAACAACAAAAAGAACAGCAATACTCCCTTATTTCTGGTGTATTCTAAGACTACCACACAATCAAAACACTTCTCTCCTATGATATCAATTGATTTCCTTTTATATATTATTTTTTGAATAGAGATTGTTATATGAGTTCCTCTTTTTTCCCTACTAGGTACTAGTTTTGATACCAGTTTTGGTTTAATTGTTAAATTTTTACTTCTTTTTCCCTTGTATCAAAGATAGCTTCAAAGTGAAATATAAACTCTTTTATGAATTGGGTTTTTCTATGGCAAAATAATATATTCCTAGAAACTGACCAGTTTATATGCTCAGTCTTCTATGTCCTTTCCAATCAATTTTTCTCATAATTTCCCTCAGGTTTAGAAGATAGGTATTTCTGAAGCAGCGTCATTGACTGTTTTTTATCTTTGATTTGCCATAGGCAATCATCAACTTCATCTTTCTTTGCCACAAAAAAAATCTTATCTGGATGATATTTTAAATTAGATGCAATACCTTTTGTGATAGGAATTTATTATCTATACTTCTTTGCAACTCTTAATGACATTCTACTACTACTGCATAACATTTTCATACATATCCTCAAACCTGAAGTTTTCCATTAAAAAATGCAATTATTTTTTCCACATGTTATGGAAAGTTACCTAAGGACTAAGGCATCCTCCACTATGGTTTGATTCAGAAGTCTTTAACAGATACCTCCAGGCCTTTACTTAATGTATGTAACTCAATCTTCAGGGCCAGACCACTCAGGAAAATGCACATTACAGAAAGAGGGATATCAACATGAACATTCACTGAAGGTGAGGTTTTCTGACCTCTTTCTGGTTCAAAGGAGAAATCCATTATGGTTTTAATTCCCTGCACCATATACAGTCAAAATTCACACGGGCGTTAAATGCAATAAAACTCTTATTGAAGTGGTAGACTGTGCACTGCATATGAGCAACCTGAAAGGCTAATGGGGTCACCATCCTTCCCCTCTGGTAGCTGTGTCATCAACAACCTTAACAAAAATGAGACTCAGTTCTTTAAAGGATGTAACAAATATAAAAGCTTTCCTCCAGAAAGATAATATATAACCACTTGTAGAAGAAGCTGCCTATCCAATAAGGGCTCACAAACTGAGTAGGGGCAAAGAAAATCCTTGTAAAACCAAACAGCAAAGTAAAGAACCCTTAACACAGCATATATGCCCTTTGGCAAAGGAGCTCATGGAATTGAATATATTCATGAATACTTCATTTGAAACTTGCGTGTATTGAGGGAGGGAAAAGTATCATTCCTTAGCCCACTTTTTCCTGTCCCTGTAAAGCCTCTTCCAGCTTTTAAAAGGAAAACTATAGCATTTTTGTTAAACTGATTATAACACGTCACAATATTCAGTTATTGACGTACATAATCAATACACAGAGATTACAGCATCCTAAGGATTGAGACCTAATTCAGACCTAAAATATGTAATTTTAAAAACAGATTCTTTTTTTTTTTTTAATATAATATGAGGTTTTGCTATGGCAGTGAGATTAATTCATCAATTATTCCATTACATACAGATGAAAAAGATGCATTAACACCTGGAATGACAGCAGGGATAGCAAAGGAAAATGGGACCTCTGGAAATTTTGAAGCTTGTAGCATATTAATCCAAATATCACATCATCTTTTTGTATCTGTAAATATAAATAGTTATTCTATTATTTATCCCAGGAAATAAAGGAAAAAGAAAACAAAAACCTGCAGAGCAAGATCAGTCAAGCTGAAATAATTGCAAAATATCTGACTGAGATCAGTTGGAGCAAAACTGGGTTTAGTTCTTGCAATGTGACAGAAGAAAAATAAATGTAAATAGAATGAAACTGGTTGTTTGGAAGGGTTGCTAGAGAACCAACTAGTTCATACACTTTACAGTGTTAAATGGTGAATAAAAAATGGTCATTAGTGAATTAAAAAAAAAACCAAACTCTATTAATTAATTCCTGAAAGACAGAAATCTCACTCATACCAGCTCATGGAGAGACTGTCATACTCTCTTCTTACATGAATAGTCCACTAATAGCTGTTTTTGGAGATTAACAAGAAAGGAAAATGGTGAAGATCCAGTATGATGAAACTTTCATCCTCTACTCCCTACCATAATAAATTCCAAACAAGAAAATGGAATCTGATGATCTTCAGTAGTTTAATGAGTGGGCATAGTGTAGGAGAAGTGAGGTGAGTAACTCCCATCCCAGACACAGATGGCCACATTTTTGCCATTGCAAAGATTCTGGGGCAAGTTCAAAGTACATGAAAAGAATGAGTGCCTGCTTAAGGTCTTAAGATAGTCTTTAGCTTAAGATATGTCTAAGGTGTGATGATGAGCAGTGTGAGGAAACCTGCACTGTTATGACTCTTGCTGCACCCCCCCCCACTGATAACCAGTTCTCTGTGTGCTTGGCTTTATTTCCCATGGAACATGGCATGGGAGGGAAGAGATTATTGCCATGAAAGTGAAGAAAGGCTTGCAAGCAAAATCAAAATGTGCTGCAGACCTGAAGGACACTAATACTTTCTGGAACTTACTATCACTGTTTTTCAGCATCAGGTCAGATCCTTTGGGCAGTCATTCTTATAAGTACAGTGAAATACAAGCACCAACTCCTGGGCCTTCTAGAAGTCAGGTCATATTACACTGTTCATACAAATATGAAAGAAAATAATATCCATATTTCTGAGGATTATTTTAATGCACAGGACTGTATGAATCCCATAATCCCATAGCTGTCAACTATTCCTCAGGCACAAAGAGCATTAATGAATGCTCTGAATTGCTGCTGGTTTGCAGAGAAAACATCATTTATTTAGCTTATCTTGCTATGAAACTTCTGAGTAAGCTTTATCTAGTTGCAAGTAAAATAATTGTTGATGCAATCTTTCGCTTTGTTTTGAGAATGGTTGGTTTCCTTTTTAATTCTGCTGGTTCCTGGTTATATTGCTCCCCCACAGTCCTGACATAACAAGTACAAGCTTGGCAGCAAAACTATGGTAGATTTTATTCAGTGGTCTGATGCTGCCTCTCTCCCTTTCACGAGCAGCAAAGGTAAATCTTGTCTTAACACTGTGAAAACAGAATTTCAAGACTTATTACAGTGGTGTTAGTATTTAAATTTACACAAGCTATGGTATATACCTGAAATGTATTTTAATATACCCAAGGAATAGATTCAGTCCTGGAAAGTTCATTGCTGTTTCTAATTGTCAACGATTGCTACACTTTGCTTGCCTGCAGCTATCCAATTAACATATCACCACTTCAGAAAATACTGTAATATGCTCAATGTCCTAACAACAACAACAACTCTCACTCTCCACTTCTATCCAACATTTCATTTAATTGGGTTTCCAACATATTAGCAAACATCAGTGAAGAGCACACAGGCAGATACGCCATCAGATAATGCAGTCTGCAAACACCCTTTCCTATTGCTGCACAAAGTTCTGCTGTGGAGCTACTCCTGGTCGTTAAGAATATCGAGAGAGACAGAGAGAGGGAGAGAAAAGGAAGAAAAGCTCAACTCCAGAAGTGGAAAACATGTAACTTGTGCCCTGAGATATCGCTATGGCAACATTTAAACAATGAACAGAAAGCCCTGCAGGATTCTGCTCTCGCTTCCTTGGATACCAAATGTAAATCCTGATTCTCTTTTATTGTGTGCATGCACAAGCGTCTGATTTTTGCCTTTTTCACTAACAGATAGCAAAGTACCCAGGCCCCCTACCAGGAACTATGCATTAATTCACTTCCATGTACTGCAGCTTGTGAATATTCAACTAAAACACATCACTGGCATGATCATCTCTCCTCTCTTGTGCCCCCATTTCTACCCCTTAGGAGAAAAAAATGACAATGATAGTACAGCTAAATAACAGGTTGGTTTTTTTTTGGTTTTTTTTTTTTTTTTTTTTTTTTTTTTTTTTTTTTTTTTTTTTTGGTTTTTTGTTTTTTTTTTTTTAATTCTGAATAAAATCATTAAATAAACCACTCTAAAATGTCACAAGTCAATCCCCAATGTCTTCTGCCATGACAGGAAGTAGAGGCAGGATCCTTTCCAAGGGTTGCTCCTTCTCCAAGCTGCTAGACCCAGGCATGCTGCAAGGCTGCGTTCCAGATCAGCATGGCTGCTGCTATTCCTAAATCCTTCTCATCTGGGTTATCCCATGGGGGCTGAAGGAGGCTTGTTTTTCTTTATAATTTTCACAGAGCAGCTGGCAATAGGATGAAAGGCCCCTGAGAACAGTAGCCCAAAATCCAGCCAGCTTCACTACTTTAGAAAATACTTAGTAGGTGCAAACTGCATATCTTCAGAGTAATTTTCATCCCAGATTGAGAACAGCACTAATCCCAGCACCCTTCCCTCTGCCCTTGTTCCCTCACTAGCCATCAGGAACAAAAGCTTATCTCCAAGCCAACATGAAGCCACTCTGGCAAGACTGAGATGGAGGCTCTCTCTCTCATGCTGCTGCTGTGCACAGTGAATATACTGCAACTTGGATAGCCCAGCTTGGGATTTTTCACCAGCACCAAGCTCTCTCAAAATGTGCTCAAATCCTGTCCTGAGCCCTATCCAAAATCTTCCTGCCTCATATTGCAACAGCAAGAATCTTCATGCCAAATGGGAGACAGCTTTTTAGGTCACAGGCAAATCATTTTAAAGCCTACATATAGGAAGCCATAGCAACACCTCTGGAATCTCTTTGTTTTTCTCCAGTTCCACACAATTGCTTGTATTGGCTCACATCTACAGCATTTTTTTCTTGGGTCTCACCTAATTTGAAAGCCCATTTTTCACTTGTCAGTGGTACCAGGCTGAGATATATTGTGACACAATTTGCCGCTCCAGCAAACTGAACCTGCTTCAATTCTAGATCAGTACAAATCATTCCTGACGTGAGAAAAGATACAGACCAGCCACCCCCTGGCATTAAAAACTTACACTTTGCCTGAAGTTTGAGGTATGTGATCTCTGACCTTTTGGAAAACAAACAGAGCAGGATCTTCTAATACAGCTTTATCTTTCCTCCTGTACAAGCATTTAGTCCCAAAATATGCACATAATGGTTCCCTGTACAGTGCCAAAAGCTCAGCTGCCTGGGGTCACTACCAAAAATATCATCCATGGTTGGTTTGAAGAGAGACAGCCCTCAGGACCAGCATATGCCACTGAATGACACACCTGTGCTCAGACACCTGTGAGGGAAGCAGCAGAAACAGCCAGCTCCAGCCTCTGCTAGAGGAGATTTATTGCTTCTCACTTAGCTGGGTGTTTGGATGAATGTTTTGGCTATTTATTTTATGATCAGTCCTTCGGGCTCTGGATAAGCTTCAGCACAAATGCTGAGAAATGCTATACTCATTCCTCCTTTGATACTGAATGAGTTAAACTCTGGGTTGTTCCATGTGTCTTTTGGCTACTGTATTAAGTGAATGATTCACTGAAGTGTGAAACTGTTGCCTCTTTGGAAGCAGACACACATCCCTAGCTTTTTAATGTTGACAAGGTTTGCCTATTTCAGCCCAAACTGGTGACTAAATTTTCTCAGTGCTTTCTTATCATTTTAAGAAAATACTCCTGCTAGTTATTGTACAAAATGAATGGGGCACCTATGACAGCTTTCTATTGTCCAAAATTGGAGTTGCTCTATCAAAATTTCTGTTTATGTGTTCACTTGACAGCAATCCAGGAAAAAGCTTGGAGATGCCTTTTCCTTAGCCAGCTACTTTTTCCTTCAGTAATTACTGAGCAGCAGCTTAACATAAATTTAGCTTTTCTATTACTGCAACTGCTGATGTAAGTGTAGCCCACAACAGGGCACAGACTTATCATGATACATGAAGGAATGAACAAGAGAGAGTTTTGCACTTATTTTCAGATGCTGACAAACTTATTACCCATTTAGTGTCCCACCAGGAAACATGGGCCCAGAGAAAAAAAAGGAGGCTAAAGCACTTCACACTAAAACAATTTAGCTATATTGAGAAGGATGAGAGTAATTGGAGCTGGAAGGAATAATTTTTGCTGTGCTTGTTTCCTTCTTTTTCTGAACAGAACTGCACAAAGGGTCTGATTTGCTCGTGTGGCTGAACAAAAACTCCCAGAGATTTCCCTAGGAGCAGAATTGAACCCTAAATCTAAATTATTTTCAAGTACCCAATGTTTAAGAGGCATGACCTCCAAACAGAAGGGACACATTTGAGAGGCAAAAGTTCTCATTTCCATTATGCCAAAAGATTCAGGACATTTACATAAAGTAACACTACGGATGTAAGGGAATGAAGGGGCGGGGGGAAGGAGCAGGCTAATAATGGTTTATGTATTTATCCAGGGAAATTACTGTTCAGTTTTGAGTTATTTCATGCAGGCAGCTTGTGAAGTGAGAAATGCTGCCAGAAATTAAAAGAGCTAAAACCTGGATCTACCAACGCTTCTTTCTTTCCTGACTGTTCTTCCCTACTTTAGAATATTGCTGCTAGAGAAAGGTAAAATGAATGGCAAAGCTAGTTCTGCACCTTGCCTGCCAAAAAAAAAAAAAAAAAAAAAAAAAAAAAAAAAACAAAATCCACAAAACAACAAAAAACAAAAAAACACAAAACCAAAAAAACAATCCTATTCAATGGCTCATTTAATTAGTTGTTTCTCCCTCTCATTCTGCACCAGTTTTTGGCCTAATACCTTCAGCTGGAGCCTTACCATGTAAAGGCCAAGGTTGAAGAGGGCAGAAGTGAGGGAGGACAGAAGGGGAAGAAAAAGAAAAAACTCCCTTACCCCTGAACTATGCAGTCATGCCAGGAGAGGGGACGGAAGTAGCACTCTTCCCCACAGGAAAACATGGACCTCTATTTTAAACATCATGTTATCCTCCCTTTATTCCACACTCCCACAAGACATTTCTCCAGGAAGGGAGAGATATTTACTAGTCTGTTGCACATCATTGCTAATTTGTGAACCCCACCATTTACAAGCCACTTTTTAATTATTTTCATTATCAGCATAATAAAATTTTAAAAAATTTAAAAAAAAAAATCTCCTGACACCTCAGAATCCTCTCACTGCTTGCCAACCAAAGTCAATCTCTTTCAACTGCCATGAAAGTCCAAGAGGACCCTGAAGGATTCACTACAAAATCACAAATAATTTCCTCAGAGATTCAGAGGGCACGGGTGGCCAGTACAGCAGTTCCCTAAACTCGTCTTCAATAGAAGAACATCCTCTCTCTGTCTGTTACTGTCCTTTCTTAGCAAAGGAGGGTAAAACATGACATTTCTCTTGGAACTGCATCCTCAAAATCCATTAAAGCCCCTGCCCGACACCCCCCCACTCCCGCCAAAAGCCATCCTTCACCTCCCTGCTTGATTACAAAATGTTCCTTTTAATACACCATATTGATCTGCAACGTCAGACTGGATAACAGCATTCATATTAGAACCTTGAACTATTTTAAACCCTTAGTAAATAAATAAACCTCCTCTGTGCGCCTAATTCCATGCAACTTGCATCTGTTTGTAGAGACTGGGCAATCAGGCAGCATCTCTCCCTCACTGCAAGGGCTTTCTCAAAAGATTTCTTTGCTAGAGAACATTTACAAACGCTAGGGAGACACACAGGCAGGTGTTTACAACACCCTACCAAGGCTCGAGCTTTAGGAATTTGAGCCACTGTGAGAATTCAGTTCTATCCTGATTCCTTCCCTTCTGTCTTCCCAGCCACCCCCCTCCAGCCATAATCAAAATATGGCCAGGTTTTTTATGCAGGTGGGAGGAAAGACCTAAAAAAGAGGAGTAAGGATGAAAGAAATGGGGCACATTTCCTTTTCCAAAAAATAATAAAATGTAAAGTGTACTCACTGTATCCTCAAAGACTATCCAGCTGGAAATCCGAGTGATTATGAAAAACCAGGGTGGGGGAGGGGTTAGAAAACTATTTCATTTCAGCAACCAAACCAAAATTAAAAACAAGAAAAGAAATAAAAGAAAAAGGATATCCAATTGCAATTTCCCAGCAATTTCAGTCCATACAGGTGCCAATCCAACCCAACACTGCTGAACTCTCCCCCTCTGGCAATTTGCTTTCTTCTTCTCTGTCCTTTATTTTCTCTGTGGCTTTCAACTTTTCTGCTTAAAATTTCTGTAGTGGTAATGTTGATGGTTGCCTTCGCTGAAGAATAATGGTTTAAAATAACAGGAAAAAAACAAAAATCCTTGAGGAGGATGAATGGTCCTTTTCCTTTCTGAAACTTTTCATTCCACTGTGGATCGTTTGCCTAGTTTCCTTTTTCTGAGGTTTTCTGCCTCTCTGGCTCCACTGCTCCCCATTGCTCTCTATTTGTTTTTTCTCTGGAGAGCAGAAATAACTGTATTTCCTTTTAAGCAATCCTCCATTTGTATTCTTTTAACGCAATTTTGTTGTGACACTTAAGATCCAGGTCTTGGCAGGCAATTTTCTTTTTCCCCCTTCTTTGCTGCACTATCAATTATCCAATCCATGTGTCTCCACATTAGAATGGGGATTCCCATTCTTCTTTTCCTCTATACCCCCACACGCATTTAGAAAATAATCTCCTTTTGCATTTAATTTTTTATTCCTGCCTGTCAAAACAATAAACTTTTAGTCTCTCTCCCCCCTCTCCAAAGATCTGATTAGATTTCCAATCACAACCCAGTGCGCAATTGGATTTTTGATTTCGGCAAGAAGCCAGCAATCCACAGCATCAGCACCCTCTCCTTGTTTCAAACTCCACGTTATATCCTTTTGCCTTCCCTCCAACTCCTCTGCATTTTCATAATTTCACATTAAATGAAATGAAGGAGGGAGGGAGTAGAGAAAAAAGCAAGGTTCCCACCAGCTGTCATGAATAAATCCATCACCTCGTTATTTTTTAAACACTTGGGACGGGGATTTTTAACGCCCACTCTCGCCTTTGCCCCCCCTCACTTCTCAAAATCCTTCAGTCATTAAAACTCCCCCGATGGGGCACAAAGAAACCCGAGCTGTGATTTGTCCTCTTAGCTGTAAATTTCAGAAGCACACTTTGCTTTTCATTTTAGCTTCCTCTCCATCTTTTGTCCAGCAGCTATATGAATCCAGAAGCACTGAGACGGATAAACTTCTATTTCTTCTTTGAGGGGAGAGAGAGGAAGAGAGACAGGAAGAAGAATAAAAGCTCTCCCGTCTCTGCCTCCCTTTTCCTCCCTTTCTGTGTTTCAATGCAGGTCTGATCTCATTTCCAAGCTGAGCCTGGTGTATTTCAGATGTACAAGTTGGATTTCCCTTCTGCACAGCATTGAGTTAGTCTCCCATCTTCTTCCACATGCCAGTTATCTTCCCCCTTTTCTTCCTTCCTTCCTGCCTCCCTCCCTTCCAAGATGACACAGTCCCAGGAGCGCAGCCGCTTCTTTCAGCTTTTGGTTTCATCCCTGACATGCATAGCCCTTTGCAGAGCCGAATCGCTTCCTTCCTGCTCTGAGCTGCCGCTTGAATTCTGCCCGTGTGTGCATGTAGGGACGCATGTATGTGTGTATCCAGCTCCTGACAGCTGCTGCTGTTGCTGGGAGTAGCTCCGCTTTTCAGTCGCTCTGGCTTTCTCTTACTCCCCACCTTTCAGTGGCACCCTAGGATTTGCAAATGTCCCAGGGCCGGTCTCTCTGGCTACACTCCTCCTTCTCCCTTTCCGTTTTCTCCCCGCTTCCTCTGTTGCAGTTTGTTTTGGGGCTTTTTTTTTTTTTTTTTTTCCCCCTCTCTCCTCTTCTTCTCTCCCCCCCTTCCCTTTTTCTTTGCTTGTGATCAGTAAAATACAATTACCCAATTACCTCCCATCATCTTAGCACTGATTGGTCAATTGCATTAACACTTGATGTCAGGGAAAGGGGCCGGGAGCTGCTCCGACGTGGCATTGCTGCCACCTGCTTGACAGACTAGGAACAAACTCAGGGTTACCTTAAGAAATCTCCAAGTCAGAAACCAGTAATTGAAAAACAAGGGATCATCTTAAGAAAAGGAATGTCAAAACTCATTTTCTTAAAAGCCTGCCTGATTCTGACAGTTCAACCAGTATTCGCAGGTTCCAGCCTAACCACTGAGGCAGAGTAAATGACAGCAGAATGAAATGAGGTATAAAGATGTCTTTGCAAAAGTACAGGGCAGCCGGTACTCACAGGTACCAGCTCTGGCCACAGATGCAGAGGCATGATAATAATATGAAATAGGTATAAAATTATCTTTGCAAAAACTGTAACAGTGAAAATAATTTGCATTGAAAGACAACTTCTTTTTTAGTTACAGAAATCAATGTTTGTCTAAAACACCTATGCACATTCAAATTACCTAAAACTCCATTTTGGCAGTTGTTCAAGGGCAAAAGCCCTTTGAACCGCTTCAAGGATACTACTCTAGTAAGCTGTGATGGCAATGTAACATCTAGGCTCATCTATCATATCTGCCACAGTTTGATTAGAATGACTTCTGACATACATATTAGAGTTTTCTAAACTGGTTCCCTAATTTGGATTACTGAAGTACTGACATGTTTGTTATGCTCTTACCCAAGTATCCTAGATGTACTTATTGATATTACCTAAACTGCTCAGAGTTGGGCTTGTGTCAAAATTTTGCATGTGTAAGATTAGATGCACTACTCACTTCATGTAAACAGAATACGGATGATGTATGTGCTGGCATTTGTCTTTCTCAAAACCAGAAAAATATTATTTATAGATCTAACTCCTCCACACAACCCCAAAAAAAGAATTAGGTACTTCAATGATAATTATAGCAAACTTCAAATATTAAGCAGTAACTATGAGTTATTCCAAGCATATAGTAATATAACTAGCTCTTTGCTCAGTCCTTTCTCAAATACTCAAGATATGTTTGGTATCCTTACTCAGGCTTCAGCTTTTGTGGGAAACTGACATACTTGAAAATAAAATCAAGTTTAAGTTCTGTGTCATATTAGAAGTTTTTCCAGAATTATAAAACCCATAAACTAGCTGAATTCAGTCAAGTAACACTTACTGAATCATTGACTTTCAGATTTATTCTACTGACTCAACAGGCATTCTGGTGAGAAGGTCCTACTAGATACAAATTAAGCAACTGGAACCAGGCACATTTAGCACCTGATCTTACTATCCCTGAAATCAGTGGTGAACACAAATTACCTGCAATGGGTGAAAGGCTGAGTGTGTAGCAGTAGTAAATAACCCAAACCTAGTGGTCTTTCAAAAATGCTAAAAAAGTCTCTGGGGTTTTTTTGGGAAGGTTGCAAGTGGGGTAGGAGATAAAGTTGCTGACAAGTAACAATCTTTTTCTCAGTTGGTGAGCTTATTTTGTTCCTGTCTGATTCACTGATGCTGCTGGTGTATTTTGGGTCTACAAACGTCTTATGAGAGTCTTTTTCTTTTTACTACTCAAAATCCAAAAAACCACAAGGTTGTTCCTATTCCCAGAAGGATAAAAAACATCACAGTCTAATGCATTTCCTCCACTGTTATTTCAAACAAGTTCCTGAAAAACTTCCTGCTATTATTAAAGAATCTGTGAGCAAAACAGAAGGTTTCTGTAACTGACTTAAACAAATACATAGGTTTCAGGTACAGAAGATACACAATTTTGGGCATCCAATCAGAATCTAAGACAAAACTCTGCTACAGCCGCTTTGTTGATACAGAGTAATACTTATGATAGAAATGTGTACCATTTCAAATGACATCAAAATGCACATTTCTAACAGATAACTGCTTAAATAGATTACATATCTCTATATAGAGATAATATATTTGCTGGTATATATGCAATTAAACAAAAAATGTATCAAAACTGCTACATGCTCTAGCCTATGATATGATCTCAAAGTTTGTTATCTTTAATACATCAATTAGGCTTTATCACCTAATAAACATAGAAGATAGTGTGATTAGTGTCTTAGAACATAATTTTAAAGCAATCTAGTTTGCATTATTTATAGAATGACATTGCATGCTACATGAAAATGTAAATATAACCATACTACTCAAAATAAGAAACTATAATTGCATTATCTGCTTTACAAGCATACATACCACATGTGTGTGAAACCTATTTAAAACAAATATTTTGGTACCATCACAGTAACTCATTCCTTAATCAAATGTTAAAAGGCTATCATTAACTCTGGAAAGAACTCTTAGGTTTTTCCTGCAGCACCTTATATGTTGTTGCCTTGAAACAATGATTGTACATTGCCTCCAATCTTGCCCAATCCTGAGTAGGGAAGGATAACAAAACTCAAATGTATGTACTGGCAAATCTTCACATAATAAACATGAACAATAGACTGTTATACATATTGTTATAAATATTGTTTTCCTTTCCAACAGACAAGGCCAGTTATAGAACCGTCACTCTGTGTATGACTATCATGGGAAGAGACCACACATTCACAATAATCAGTAATTTGGTGGAAGACAAACATGGCTAAAGCCTAAGAGAAAAGGATTCTGACCCTAAACAAAGGCAAAGAGAAACATTATATTTGAATAAACATATCCAAATTTTGAGGGAAAAACGGTAAAACCAGACCACTTTACTTAGACAAAGCAAAAAGCAACTGCAACATTTTCCTAAGTCATTTGACAGCCTCACCTTCCTTTTAAATAAAAATGAGGAAGTCATAAAGAAAATGATAGAACATAATATTCTTTCTATTTTATTTAGCTTTGCTGACAAGAATCTGTTAGTATATTGAATTCTCTCATAGCTTACAACTTTCAAAAGGGAATAAAATTTGCTGACAAACATACCTTTGACTGCACAGATCTAGGATCAAGCTCACTAATCAATTCATTAATTCAATGGAGATCCTAAAACTCTCAAACTATATATCATATATAATCTAACAGGAAGATTGTAAATTTTCTATTCTAATTGGAGTCCACAGTACATCAATTTCTTGTTTATGTGATTTCACTGATCATTATTGAGTTCTTTTAATACAAAAAGCACTAAAATCAAGTGCATACCATCAAAATTAGCAGCTGATACTGCCTCATTTACTAATTTTTAGGGGATTTTTTTCTGATGTTTAAATTTCTAGTGAGAAGTTTTTTTTCCCAAGTAATTTCTACTGGGTAATAGCAGCTTGGAAGAAGTAAAAGAAATCTTCCTTCCAGGAAAATCTGGGTAAAACCACAGCATGCGATTTTGGCATACAGATGTGTACATGACTGTTCAATAAACTCACCTCTTCATAATATCATAATAACAACTGTCTCTGGTAAAGATGAAACTGAATGGATGAGGATTGTCGTTTACATTTGAAAGGAACCACATTCTCAAAATTTCTCTATGTTTACAGCATGTTTCTTGTGCACTTGGGGTAAGAGAACAAATCTAGAATTGTACAATTGTGCAAATTTTCATCTTCCATGCTAACCATCCATGAGTGAAAACAGCTTGCTGTTTAAAGAGACTGTCTAGAATGCCTCCTTATGGAATTGAGTCACATATTGTCAAAGTTTCCTTTATGCAGAGACAAAACCAATTCCCCAAGCTGATCAAGAGGCATGCCCTTGCTTCAAAGAGGCCTAATGGTATCCTGGGCTGCACCAGGCAAAGCATTGCTAACAGGTAGAGGGAGATGATCCTTCCCCTCTGCTCAGCCCCAGAGAGGTCACACCTGGAGTGCTTATTCCAGATTTAGGCTGCTCAGTACAAGAGAGACATAGACAGACTGGAGTGAGTCCACCAAAGCAGCATGAAGACTGGATGCATCCTTCCTATGGGGAAAGGTTGGAAGAACTGAGACTGTTTAGCCTGGAGAAGAGGAGGCTCATGAATGTCTACAAGTACATGGAGGGAGGGTGCAAAGAGGATGAAGCCAGTGGTGCCCAGTGACACAACCAGAGGCAGTGGGCACACACTGAAACACCAGAGATTCCCTCTGAATATCATGAAACCTCTCTTACTATGACAGTAAGAGGACTGGCACAGGTTGCCCAGGAGTCTGTGGAGTCTACCCCCCTTGATAATATTCAGAAGTCATCTGGACATGGTCCCAGGCTCCAGGTAAATCTGCCTGAGAAGTGGGGATGGACTATGTGACCTTAGAAGGTCCCTTCCACTATAAAGTATTCCATTATTCTGCAATTTAACAGTCCATAGAAGTATTTACATAAAAGGAAAATAAGAAACCTCATACTTAACTAGTAAAAACAGTTTTTCTAAAGTGCTCTTAGTTTCTCTTATTCACTGTGGCTTAGGAGAGTTATGTGCTTAGCATTCAACTCTGCACTAGCAGAGGGTCTCTTTTGTTTTCTAAAATGAATAATGCTTTGAGGAAAACAAATATGAGAAAGAAAAAAACTACTAACAGGAAAAAAGGTAAACACTTCCTATTTTGCTCTTGAAACTGTGTTACAATTCCAACTAGGACATAAAAATTTCTCAAGTGTTTTCACTCTATAACAGTTCTGAGAATAGGACCTAAATCCTGTCATTTTCTTATGCCACTGATTTCAGGCTTAGAATTCAGGCTGAGAAGAATCCTCTCTTTTCTAGGACTGAGCACCATTGACTTTAAGCTGTCGTGAATTCATTCCATAGGGAGGAACAGCTCCTTTGATTTCAATGGACCATCTCCAGATTAATGCAGGTGTAAATGAGAATAGAGCATTCTTCACTTTATATCCATAGCCCATTTAATATGTATTTGGTTTTCTAAATCACACAATTATAAAATCATTGAGGTTGGAAAATGTTAGTACAGCAAAAGAGTAAGACTGTTTATATTGAATTGAATTTTTGAGAATATAAAATTTAAGAATATAGACAACTAGACTTGGTCAGGAATGATCCATCTGTTTGAAAATAATATCTTTCAAGTGTGACAGCCTTTTTTTCCCATAGTGAATATTAAATAGCAAAAAAATGATACTTTGACACAGAGATGAATGTATCAGACAACCTATTTTCTTCTCCTGTGGAGTCATTGTGACTGGAAAATACAATTTCTGTGTATTGAGAATTAAATCCTAACCACATATCCTTCAAAACTTTAATGAGAGACAACCTAGCAGCCATATTTTCCTACCTTGTCCCTATGATTAGCATATATTTAAAATTAAATCCTGATACAGCAAAAAGATTTATAGTTTAACTTCTGAGCCAAAGAAAAGGTAACATTCAGCATCTCTAAATTTTCATCACAAAAAGCATAATGCTTTGCTTTAACCATGCAAAGAAAGTTCCAGCATTCAATAAATTGGGGAGGAAAAGAAAAGATGCATAGAGAGGGCAAATTGTCAAAATGGAGAAAAGAAGAAAATTTATGGCATAAATAACATTTCCCAAGGGGATAACTTTTATTTTCAAGATCTCTTTCAGGTACATATAAAATAAATTACTTCAACTAAATATCTTCAGCATCTTCTATTTCTATGTCTAACATTGGGGAATTGTCTTTACATGAGAAACATTTTTCACTTCATCATCATTTGTCAATATAAAAAAACTCCCCTGTACTTTCATAGAGATTTTTTTTCTACTCTCTTCTTTTTCCTTTTTGCCTTTTTTCCCCTTAAATTACTAATGGCTCATCCCTCCTTGGCCAGCAATAAACATAAGCTTTTTTTTTTTTTTCCTAAGATTTGTCTAAATTCAAATGGATTGAAATACTATAATGCATATTATATAAGGACCTGATTTCTTACCGTTGGTGCTTGTAGGACTGCTGTGATGTGGGCATCAAAAGTGTTGTAGTCAGGACTCACTGGAACTGCCTTTCCAGAGTCTTTGCATGATCTCAAGATGGACTATTTGATTCTCTGCATGCCTGCCACTCTATCTGCAAAATGGAAATTATTCTTACTGCATGTGTTAAACAGGAAGGATTCAGTGATATTTGGGTTAGGGAGAGTAAAGTCTTCCAGTAGTGTCAATGTATGACCTGACCCCATAATCACCACATGATGTGCACTACACCAGGCAAGGCAGATTGGAAAATATAAGGTAGCAATTAGGGCAAAACCCCATCCCTCTATATAATTATCATTCCTTTCTGTACCCTAGCAGCCAATAGCTGATATAAAATAATTTGAGATCCCTGAGCATGTTGTAATATAAATCTACATTGAGATGTTGACTTAAACTAGATGGATGAGAAGTCAGGGAACAATTTAGGACCTAGGAAAGAATGAAGGCAAAAGCACTGTCTTTATACTCTGAACTATGATATAGGTTACTTTAAAAATTACTCTTCAACCTTGATTTCTCAGGATTTTCTCATCAGGTGCTCAGCTCTCCCTTCTATCTCCACATACACATTAAAACTCTACATCATTTAAAACGCATAGGAGTACCTAATCATCTCTCAGTACCATCTTAGAGAGATGGATGAAACACTAGAAGACAGTGACGAGCCCTTTGAAAATGTTTTGGAATTTACTGGGTTACTGCCACTCCAGAACAGACCAATAGTCTGTCTAGTCCACTGTAGTGTCATTTCTAAAAAGAGCACAAGAATATTCCATAACAGATTGTTCCATAACTTTCATTTCATAAAGCAGTATAAGTGGAAGAATAGCCAAGACCAATTTTCATTGGATTTGCACTTAAGCACTGGAAATGTTACAAGTGGAAAGGGTAACTCTATATTTTGGAGACAATGAGAGAAATCAGGTTTAATACGAATAAATAACTTTGTCCCCCTGAGGGCAGAATCCTTTGAAAAGTTCTTAAAAAGTCTGTGGTTGAGAGCTTTTCTCATTCTTTACTGACCCCATGCTAGACACACTAATAAGAAGAAATGCTGTCAGTTATGAGTGGTGAATGTGATGGCAAGAATAAAGATTATTTAAGGAGTATTTTCAAAAATGCATATTTTTTATTATTCCAAGTATTATTTTATCTTTATTGTTATTAATTAACAGTATCTTATTATTATTATTTATTTTTTATTCAATGATAATTTAGGCTAATTTTGTTTTCCTACAAACCTCTCTGAACTTCATTCCCAGGTGGAATGGTACAGTATTAAATCAATACTCACCTTACTGAATCACATCTGATCTTCAAGGTCTAGCGAAGAGTTTCTTGTTAAAGGGATTACTTGTGGTGGTGAACAGGATAAAATACCTGTAAGAGATTAAATATTGTTTTAATGATGAGCATCACGATTAAAATTGTTTGAGTGTGGGGAAGAAAGAACTCCACAAGAGGTGATGCACAGAAATCTGGATTTTATCCAGAGTTGTACTAAATGCTTTTTGGGTTTTCAGACCTTCTATTTCTCCCTCTTTATACTTTTCTCCTAGCTTAGATTGAGACTGCATTTCCTTTAATTTGTATTTGCTTTACACTCCTTAGTGCATGCAGGTGGAAGTATAAAATATTTTAAAAATGTATAATAAAGAGATAAGGAGCACTATTGACTTCAAAAATCACAGTACTGATAGTCTTTGAATAATAAGAAGGACTAATATTAAGAAAATTAGAATAAGAGGCTGAAGACAACTTTTCCTAAAAGTTCTTCAAAACTTAATGGAAAATTTTGTAAAAATCAGGAGGTCAAGGAATACGACCTTCCATTTAAAATGTTTCAAGTGGGCCTCATTTTCAAAAGCAGCACAGCAATATTTGTTAAATCCAGCTCCAGTTAAAATGTGTTCTCCAAAGATGAGCCAACTACAATGAGTCATCACTTTTGGAAAATGCATTTAATAACTCCATACATGAAGGCATAGATCTGGAAACAGGAATTAACCACCTATAATCCTAAAGCATTTATAGCACATTTTACTAGCATTTCTTTTCTGGAAGAGAAATTTAGAGGAAAATATTAGGCTCAAAGAAAAATTTTAATACAGTCTCACAAAATCAAGGCTGCAAAGCTGTTTCAACTTCATACTAAAACCTGTCCCAAGAAATATGATAATTAAAGACAAATTAGTTTATTTATTTATTTAATGCTCCTGCCTTTATTTTTCTTAGGAAAATAACTATGAACAAAAGATAAATCTACCCCTTGCTATTTATTGATATTTAAACAATTTAAACAAGAAATACATGTTTCCAAAGTGATTTTTAAAAACAGAATTATTTTCCATTAATATTTCTTCAAGAATTTATATAGCTATTGAAAATCATAGAATTGTGTAAAAATTGACGTTTCTTTTCCTCTATGACCACTGCAGATAGAAAAATTAAAGATTGGTTTGTTTCTGCCTTTTTTAGAGATACAACATCTATGTATAGAGATTTTTATCATGACAAATGGTAATGTTTAAATGCTTTAATGTTTAAATATAATTGGCATGGAGGTTTTATGGTCATAAAGATTTAAGGAGTAGATATTTATATAAAAGAACATTTCAAAAATGTGTGAAATAATTGATAAAATCTGGATATTTATTTTTAAAAACCCTAGATTTTAGGTATTAGAAAGTATATACTTTTAGAGAGATGAATGCAGATTGGTCCTTGAATGTGATAGTTTAGGATTTTCTGCTTGTTTGTAGGCAGAGCAGCATTGACATTGTTCCCATTAATGTACTTAAGACCAGAAATTCTTATTGTTAACACAAGAATTTGTGCTTGCTGAAATTCTTCAATTTAAAATTTTCTGAGCAACATCAGAACATGACAAAACCTGACTTTATTCTACAAACAAAATCTCTAAGAGATATTTTAAAAGATTTACAGATTTTGTCTAAGTGCAATAATCAGCTAAGTCCCATATGTTTTCATCTTTAGAAGCCTTCCAGAAAAGAGTATTATTTTTTTTGCTTGCTAATACAACAGAAATTAACAGGTGCTAAATGTTTAAAGTCCATGTGTAACCTTGCAAGGGTAATGAGTATATCTTACAGGTAGTCAGCATCATCCAGGTCAGTTAACCCATACTGATATTGATGAGTATCCCGTTTTTTGAGAGATGAAATTTCCATTCCTTATTTCTTTTGAACAGGAGAAAACGAGCAGCTTGTCACTATGGTATTAGGTGGGAGGCAGTGCATGGCAGGATATGAGTCAGCCATTAAGCCTGCTGGTCAGTTAAAAAAACCCAAAAAAACCTCAAAACCAACTACAGCTTGTCATAATGACTGGGGCAATTCTATGCAGAGATAACATGCATTAAGCAATTTATTCACAGGTGGGAAATCATTTCCAGAATATGGTAATATTAAGACAGGGAAAACATTTGAGATGCTTCTTCTGTACCTTGCTGCAAAAAAACTTCAAATACCTGCATCTTATACATTCTTACTTTAGCAAACTGTTTGATGTTTTCTCTGGGATAGTTCTATATTATATCCGTGCCCATCCTTGGAATTTGCTTCTCTAAGGTACTTAAGTGGAATATTTATAGGGCAACCATGCTGATGAAGACCTTGTATGCTAAGCTCTAGAATGACAAGAATTTCTGCTTTGGTTAAATGAGAGCAAGTATATAAATATATCTCAGCCCTTTGTCACAAAAGTGTGTGGGAGAGGCACATTAGGCAAGGTGCTAGAAGTGAGGGAAGCTCTAACTACTTGCAGCTATGACACATTATTATTCATTGCATGGCATGTCACTCAGACTGTCATAATGCACAGCAGACAGCATGTACATTATCAGTGCTGAACAGCAGAAGCAGAAGCACAGGTCATTTTGGGAAAATACCTCTGTAGCAGTCCAGGTTGGCTGCTCTTTGTGAAACAGATCTGGCAACACAAGCAAGGGATCATCAACTGGTTACTAACAGCCAACAAAATTCATCCATTACAAATGGAGACATATCTAAAAGGGTTTCCTGAGGTGGAATCAGAATTCTGTATGTAAATAGTCACTAAATGTTATCCAACAAGATATATCAGGGTCAGAGAAAGTGATCTGAACAAAGAACAGGTCAAATGCTCAAATAGTTGCATGGGTACAAGTGCTAGCACAGTGCTGTGCACTGAGGAAAAAGGGTTTATTAAGAGAAGGTAGAATCTGCAGGGTCAGAGAAAGCACAAATATAAAAACCTAAAATCACCCAGGAAAAATTAAAAGAAATAAATCAGCAAAATAAGGAAATCAGATATAAGCATTAGGTTTAAACACACACACACAAAACAAGTAAGTCAGATAAAGAAAGCAGTCTGAACGTCTTGAATATGAAATTATCAAGTTATAGATGTAAAAAAATCAAATTTAGTTTGTATGTATGTATTTGAAAATTAGCTTTTATGAAAAAAATAAAGGTTTTTCTTACAAAAATTTGCATCCTTAGTATTTGCAGACAATGAAATCATAATGGGTAAATTTATTTTCTAGGCCCATCTTTAAAATGACTGCAATATTGAGACAACTTCTATTTTTCTGCATCTTTCTGTTTTCTTTCCCCATATGCAGCAGCACTCTCTGTTTAGGGATTTTGGTTGTGCTTGACTTTAAAGTCAGGCTTTAGCAGAAATTCAGAGAATCCAAAAGTAGGCTTACCAGGTCAGAAAACATTACTGTAGTGCCAACACAACCAGCCCTGTGTGAGACTTTCAGGTACCTGGTATCAGCACCTCCAAACATTACCTATAGTTCCCTCATGATATTTCTTTTAAAATGCATTTGATAATATGATAAAAGTCACATGGTAATCTTCCTGCTTAGACCATGAACTTGGGCAGTAATGACTGAGGTGCAGAGCATTTCCTACGAAACTACTAAAAGGAGCTAATTATCATGCTTCTTTATCAAGAATATCAATTTCCCAGTAAAATTATAGTATTTATCTACCGATAAAACCCTGGAAACATTACTTTTCAATTAACAAAACACCCACACATTAATGAGTCTCTTCATCACAGTGTGTCTACAATCCATGTATAGGAATCATCTTACAGACCCACAAAACATAACTTCTGCTAGGTGATTCTCAGTAGTACCACACAGAGCTTTCACATCAATAGCAAGAATTGGGATTTGTGTTCAATTTCTTTCAAAATATTAGTAGGTAAAAGACAATAATATCGCCATCATGTCGCCATCATATCACCATCATTCTTTATCATTATTCCAAAGATACTGATGTCAAAGGACCTGAACAAAACTTTCTAAGTTGATCTGGAATTTAATGGTCTAAGCAGTACAAAGCATGTTCCTCACTGTGTGACCACTTCCTAGCTCACTGAACAACTTGAGAACAACAGTAAGAAAGCAGTTTAAAGCAATGTGGTTGAGGGCAAAGGTGATATGCGAAGGTCAGGATGAATATAAAAGTGAAAACTTTAAAGGATTTATGCATTCATGTCTTCATTAAAAGTCAGTTTTTTTCAATAAGCACTGCACCATGTATAATTAATTTTTCATAAGATTCAGAATTGTTATCTGATGACTTCTAGCAAAATTTGTTATAAAGCCACCTCATCTTTACACTTTTTATGGAACAACCAAGCAAGTTAAAGGCAAATAAAGGAGAGAGGAAATTTACTGTTGCAGTAAACATTGTACTTTCATTCTCTTTCTAGAACATTCTTGGGTTTGGGTTGGTGTTTTGTTTTGTTTGGTGGTTTGCTTTTCTTATTTTTTTTTCCTCCATTAATATTTACAAGGAACAAATTAAATTACAGAATCATAACTTTGGAAGGGAAGGGGTCATCCAGTCCAGTGTCCTGCTCAAAATAGATCTGATAAAAACAAGTATCTCAAAGCACATCCAGCAGAGATATACAACACCTACAAGAGCCCACAATCTCTCTGGCATATCTTACCTGCTTTTTAACCACCCCAGAGTTTTAGGGTTTCCCCCCCTATTATTAATATGAAAACTGGGAGCTACAGTGAGGGAGGAATTTCATAAGAATGTTGTCTATGCTGTCCTGGGAGCTGAATTCGCCATTGCAATACTGGTAATCAATGTCTGTTGAATGGGAACCTACTACATGATGTCAGAGGAATAAATAACACCCACTATGCTAATCCAGGCACTAGAAATGTGTCACAAGGAACAAAATATTATAGTTTTAAATGTAGAATGAAAATAAAATAGGACAGTGGGATAAAGGAATTAAGAATGAAGAGAGAACATCTGTATCTCCAGTACCTCAACAAGTTTATTAGCTAAAGAAGTGATGATTCTTTATGCAAAATTTTCAACAGAGCACTGTGGGACATTTGGTTTGATTCTCTGAGTTTTATTGATATCCTGCTGTTCCTTGTAATACTCTGGTGTCCTGGACATACTCACTATTGAAAATCAAGTTAGAAGGAACTATCCAAAATAAAAATGTTCATCTCAAATTCCAGTCTTTCAAATACACAAAGTATAACTAGTACAGTATAACTTTCACCCAAATGTTTCAGAAGCAGCTGTATTTTGAATTTCAAATTACACTGGATCATTCCAGATGAAACTGGCCTACTTTAGCGTACATAAATTAATTTATATCATTATTAGATATGGCATATGTTTCTGAATTATTAGAAGTCAGACTATAAAGACATTCCATGAAAGATAAAATGAGGCAAGTTTTAAAATCTTGATAAAAAGTATATAAAGATTTTTCTAATACACTGATATGTAAGCTTAAAGTAAAATATTTAATTGAAATAAAACTATGTAAAATACAAGTTTTAGTCATAGGTAATTTTAGGATATGAATATACTAAAAAAAGAGATTTACTGAGATTATAAAGATCCTGCTTTTGAATGATACTTGAAAAAACTGAGAATGCATAAGATAGTCTGTGGTCAAACATGGTCCATTGAAATGGAAGGCCAAATGTGTACCAAGGGTTTATTCTCAGATATTTCTAATGATTACCATCCAGTTCCTACTGGACCTGCTCAAGCAAGTATACACAATGACTTTGTCAGAATTGCCTTCACAAAAGTCGAGTTGCAGGGCCAGAGGTTGGACTTCAGTGACCCCTGTGGGCCCCTTCCAACTCAAGGTGTTCTATGATTCTATATTATTTCACCTATATAAAATGATTGTCAGCTATTCTTGTTTTATACATACACATGTGTTTACATACACTTACTTTTTCTTCTCCATACAAGCAGAGTAAAAATAATTTTGTGTGCAAATATAGCTGTAAATATTAACCTAGAGAAAAAACAAGAAGATAATGATAAAATTTAACAGGTGTCATATGAGGATAGAGGAAACTAAATTACCAGATGACATGAAAAATCAACTAGGGATCAGCATATAAATTGAGGTATTTCCTGACAACTGTCATTCTTATGCCACAGTTCAGACAAGCAAGGGAGATGTCTCACTCTGACAGTCTTCCCCAACTGCCTGCCAGCCCTATCAGATCATCAAGGGCTCTGAAACAAAACCAACAGATTAAAAAAACTAGAGCAAAAGGAGAAAAAAGTTTTTCCTTATTATCTCATTAACTGTTTACAACAACTGTTTTGTAACTGTATGGTAAAGGAGATTTATGTAATGCTGTTTCATCAAGGAACTTACTCTGCACAGGTTTTGATAAAGGTGAGACTGATGGAGCAGAATGAACATCTGCCTATGGATACCTTTCTTCCATGTATATAAGATAAGACCACAGACCTGTGAAAGACTATCTGGAAGATTGCAGAGAGATGTTTTGACCTATGCCTACTGGGTTACACATGAATTATATTACATAGGTTATTTAAAGAGTTATGATGTGTCATCAACAACTCTTTAAATATCCATTAATAATTAAAAAAAAATAAATGAAGTCTTAAAAAAAAAGCAAGAGTGATTTCTATTTTTTATTCCCCCAAAAATTAAAATTATAACTGTAAAATACAATTCTGTAACTCCTCCAGATCACAGCTGATAGGAGAAAATAAGTAAGATTAACTTGCACACTTATTATTATAAATTGTTCTTGGCACCTGCGTGCGTTAAAGCAAAAATGCAGCTTAATTTACAGCAACAGAAGAAAACTGGAGAAGTGGGGAAAAAAACTTACTAGCTTTAAGAATGTGTAACCACAACTCTCTTCAAACTGCACAGTAACCTTGATTGTGATTCTAGTTCCAAAATGATCAAATCACCTAACAGAAATAAACAAACATATATGCTCCCCATTCCAGGTAAATTCAGCAATACATGAGTCAACTCCTGATTTTCACCTTGCCCTCTATAAACACTCTAATAATACTCAAATCTGTTTCTATGTAATGCCACTTTCCAGGGAAAAAGTTGTTGCACACAGACTTTTCCAAACATTTGTATTTGTGTGACCTTAAATTACAAATCACGTCTTTTATGCCTGTATTTTCCAGACTTATGTTAAATCCTGATACATGCAAATCAATTCATCCTTGAATAAATGTCAAGTTACTAGAAAAGTACAAGATAAAATGAAGTGACAATATTGCCACAAATAGCCAACTTGCCACTAGAATTGGAGTAAAACCTCTGATTTGCACACATCTACTTGTTGGACTTGCAATGCTTTAATGCTCTCCATGAGGTAAGTACCAGGGTGAAAAATCAATTAATTTCCTTAGCAAAAATTTCAGAATATATAGCTCAGAGTGATTTTGTGATATTCTTGCACTTACTGCTCATAGACTGGCTCCCACATAACCATAAACAGTTTGTTTGCCTGTTTCAAGTCATTGTCATTATTTTAAACTACCAGTTAAATTAATTTATTTTATTATAGTTTCTGTTCGAGAAAACAACTCATTCTTGCAATCTATAGAAAAATCACTGCTGTTTTGTATTCTGAAAGATTGAAGAGAGGCTGTAATTAGCAGAAATATAGTATGAATATTTTCAAGTGAGAGAGGTAGTACAAACCAGTCTGTTAGCCATTTGAAGACTAAAAACAGGTTTGTAATTTGAATACCAATACAAAAGAAACAGTAAAATTTAGAAATACAGTAATTTTATGAGGTTTGAGTGTAAAACTAAACTTTACCTTGAATCTAGAAACCATCTATCCCGTTAAAATTGTTCCTTTAAGTGGGTAATGTTTTTACTGCTCTGCCTTCTCTCACAAGTCAGTCTGTCATACTTTTTGATAAGCACTCAACATTTTTCATAAAGAATTTAGTACAGTAATAGATATTCTACTACCTTATGGTCCAATATTTCAGTGTTTATATTAGAATGAGATTTCCAACTACAACATGGAAAAATGTGTTACAGTATAAACCCTTATCCTACAGAAACCACATCCTATATTAACCAACATATCTGCCAACATTCAACATGGATTGCCCTTGTTTGCGACAACTTTTCACATGCTGAAAACTTTGATTGTTCCCCCACTTCCATATCTCATTCTTCTCTTCTTTTCAATGTCACTTGTTTCAGTTCTTTCTGAAATGCCAGTTTTTTTAGACCTTCTTTCTCCTCATTGCCAAGATAAGTAATAGCTTCTTTTTGAAGCTGAATTTCAAATTTCATTAAAACCCTTCAAGAAATCCAAAGCAAAAACACTGCATGCAAGATCAAACAATGTGCTTTTTGTTCTGAAATTATTTTTTCAAAAATGGTTTTAGAAGATAGAAAATGAGAGAAAATTTTATTTCATTTTGACACCAGTACACTTTTTCTTTTTGATTTTGAATTTAAAAGGATTAGCTAGAAAATCACGACACATGCATGCATTCATAATTTTTGTCTTTTAAAATGAAAAAGTTTTACACAAACTCAAAGGTCAAAATGGCAACTAGGTTTCAATAACCTCAAAATCCTAATTATTAGCAGATACACAACCTGCCCTCAGGAAATTGTTTTGCCAAGAGTGCCAAGTACACATTTAAAAACTACTTGTGAAAATGTCAATCAGTTTATAAGTGTTTTGTCCATATCATGAAGTACTTCTGGTTACTTTCTACATCATATTCTGTGTTGAATTGTGAGATTCAGTGTTAAGTGACTCCCAAATCATTCTAGTAGTACAGCTATTATTTTGTTATTCAGATGGTTCTGTCTGTACTTAACATTATGACTTTCAATCCAGTTTTTCTTTGTTTGGTTTCTATTCATTTTTCCTATCTGAAGCTTTTGTATTAAACACAGTACTGTGTCTTAGAAGGATGAAAGACCACATACCACCACTTTAATCACACTTGCTTAAATACGCCTCTGAACAATGCATTCCAGATACCCACATTTCTAGATACTTGTAATTAAGATGAGCAATTTAGGACAGAGAGAAAAAAAAATAAATATTATAACAAAAAATGAAGATGGAAAAATGTCACTGTGTGTGACTCAGAGTGATGATTTTCAACTGTTCGTTCTACATTTGAAATGAGACAAAGTTGATGCATGACAAAGTACAAACAACCATTGCATGCAATGATGTCTCAGTCATTCCCACAAAAATGCCTGTGTGGGTTTTATTAGGAGAGAAAAAACTACCCTCAGAAAATAATTTTAAGTATATTGCTGGGTTTAATAAGAGCATTAGTGCTGAGTATCATCCCACAGTGCTTTTTCAGCACTTACAATACATGACTTTTTAAATCTTAAATAGAATGAAGACCACATACTCTCAGTAGCCGAATTTTAAAGACTAAAATTTCTATGGAAAGTGAAAAATAAAAATACAGTTACTGAACTCATCACATCATCACTGATCATAAAACAACTTGAAAACCTGAGTGTATCATTAAAGTCATACTATCTGAATAGTCATATATAGAAAAATTATATGTCACATTCAATTGACATCACACTGATACTCTGATATTATCAGTGAGGGAAGCCACATCTCTACTCATATGGGACTGAACTCTAATCTGTTTTCAATTTTGTAGATTTCTTTTAAGAGCAAATTAATGAAAACAAGTGTATTCTTGTAAACTTAATCATTCTAGGCTGTTCTGGGAAGTTGCAAAAAGATTCTGATGTGCACACTTGTTGAGTGCTTGACATAAGAAGGAAGCAAGGACTATTTCCTAAAAAAAAATCACAGAGGAAAAGAGTTCTGAATATCTTATGTTCTATGCAACTTTCAAACTCACTAGTTTGTAAACAGTAATTTTTGGTACCTACAATCCTAACCAATAAATTAATTGCAAAATAACTGAGTTCATCTCAATGACTTTTTGAATAATATTTCCAACCAGTAGTTAAAACTTTCTAAATGGCAATTCATAAATCAAAGGTCAGTAAGGGTCTTGAGAGCTGTGGTATTCAAAAATACCCCACAACTTTGCATCCAAGGCTTGGACTTGGAAACCCTTCAGGTCCCCATTAAATCCCAGATTTCTTGAACTACTCAAATGAATCATTTAGCCTTGCTGATGGACTTTCAACTGTAAATAAATTCTTTAAGGATTTCTGTTACTTCAGTTAATGAAGTAATTTTAACATGACAAAGGCTTTTTAGCTAAGAAGGAAAGTTTTCCTTCTGCTATTAGAAATCTTATTCTACGTTTTACATTTTCTTGCATTTTATATACATTTAAACTAATTCACCGTGGAGTTTTAATGCTGTGTGAGTCATACCTAATGTTCACTCAGTTTTGGAAGATCTAGTCCAAACACAACGAGATACTTATGCTCATAGTAGCCCTGTTTCATATTGAAAAAGATTTATAGAGAAAATTTTCACATTAGCTGCATTTCCACATCAAAAACCCCCCACGAAACACCAATAAACCCACCCACCCCTCTCCAAAATAATGCCAAACTAAAAAAATAAAAAAAAAAAGTCCTACCAACCAACAAAACAAACCAAACAACCCCCATAAACCTTAGGAGGATAATTAACAATCTCAGTGAAAAGCAGTTGGATTCTTAAGTTCTAAAAAAATTTGCATTAGAATTTGCTAATTCTCTAGTTTTAGGATGATCTGCTTTTTCTTTACTTCCAACAGCAGAGTAATGAAGAAAACTCTTTGCCAAGTACTGAAGACAGCTGTATGCTGAACACAGTTTGTATTTTGGTAACCACACAATACTCCTACTATAAAAGACCCTAATTCATAGGGATATATAGAGTACAGTATATAGTGGTGTAGAAACCTACTAGAAAGCCTAACAATCACTTAAAAACCACTTAACTTTTACTTGAGAATTTAAATAGTCTATGGCTCTTGTGTGAAACTTTGCATAGTGACTAGTTCATCTGCTAAGGTAAAGCAGACCTCCTATAGATAAGCTAGTAGCAAGCTATATGTAGAATAATTCCTATATCCAAGTGATTTATACGTCAGCTAACTATAGTCAAATACTTAATGACCATACCTAGAACATCTCATTAGACAGCAGATGTTTATGTCTTTCAGAATCACCTCTCTAAAGCTCCATATAAGTCATATCCTAATCACCTAATTTTTTTAGGACTTCCAGGACTTTTTTCTGCTCTTGCATGTACATTGCTGTTTATCAGAAGTATTGGGTTTCAAATTCACTGTAGTGTGACCAGAACAACCATGAATAAATGCCAACTAAATCTTGCTATGGAACTATTGTCTCCACAGAGCCTGAGACATTTCAACAACCAAGAAAGCCAAATTTACCACATAACATGCAATAATTTCACTCTTCAACCCCTTGAAAACCACCCTTAAGTAGACAAAATAAGCAGTGATAAGCTTGGGGGGCAGAAAAATCAAGTTGTTAATAAAATTTTATTATTTTAACTTAATCTATTAACTGGGTAACTTGAGGCATTTTATTTTATTCTGTTATTAAGAAATATTATATTCCACACCATGAAGAGATTGATATTTAGAGCAGTACCGCTTATGAAAATAATGGAATTAAAACTGCATTATTTTAAGAAGAGTTTGAGGCAATTTCACTATGAAATTGCTGAAATATTCCAGAGGATCTAAATATTGAATTGACAAATCCAGTTGCCTTCATGAACAGTTACCTGAAATATCTTATGTCCACTGAAGTCCATTTTGTGAATTATGTTTAGTGCTTTCTATTTTATAATCATCTGATGAATAGAAAGGAAAACAGCAAATAGCAGTGGAAGAGATTCAAGAAATTTCTACATTTATAAAGGCAAAAAACCCCAAAACCTGCCATCAAATTCAGGCAAAAGCTGTAATGAAATGTAGCATCAAGAGACAGATTAAAAGTGGAAGGTATTTTTTCTATTCAGTACTCAAAGAAAAAATGAGTCAGCATTAAAACTCAACTCTTGTTGCATGCTGCATCTGCATGCATAAGAATCAACATTACTCATCACTCATTAAAGTACAGAAGGACAGAACATGGAGAAGTGATTTTGTTAAACTTTGTGAAATCTATCTCAGCAGCCATTAATAATAACTTCTAGGCATATTTCCTTGGGATCCTTGGGTCACAAAGGGCATGATAAACACAGTGACACGTTCTTGGCATGAGAAATGAGTTTTGGCCTGGCTGAGGTCTCCCATATGTGTCCTGTAAGCCTAGCTAATGAGGCAGGACAATCATTAAACTTGGATGAATTAATATGACATGAGTAGGAGAATCCACAGATGCAGTGACAGAGATGAAAGTAGGTCACATTCTCACAATTTAAATAGAAACAGTCTAGACAGCATTAGCATGAGCCTCATAAGACTTGTACTGAAAACCTCAGCACAAACCTGTGACATCTATTATGGCTGACAATAAATATAATAATAAAACAACTAAGAAAAAAAAATCACAGATATAAATAAAATGAGGGAAAAAAAAACAAAACAACTGCTTTGGCTTTAGCTGGCATTCAATGGATTAAAAATGTTTACAGCATACCCAATAAATAGGATAAAAAACATCCAATATAACAATTATTTTGAGGTAATTTTCCTTCAAATGCTGTTGACTATAACAAAAAAATATACATCATCTTGTTATTTTACAAGTGTATTGAAAAGGCTTGTTTTCTCCAAAGCTCTTGGCAGAACACACAATTTTAAAAAAAGCAAAAAGCCTCAAATAGCCCACCAAAAAAGCTGTTATATAAAGGAGTAAGAGTTCATTGTTCATTCTTTCTCTTCACCTTTGCTCGTTTTAAGAGGTAAGAATGCTCATGTGGAAAGGACACATGAAGTAGCAATGACATGATGAAGAGACAAGTAACTAAATGTCTAGCATGATAAACTGAGATAGGAAAAATGTTTTATGTTTAAATAAATGGAATAATAATATTTACACAAAAATAACAACTTTTGATTATCATTCAACACTTATATAATATGTGGTCTGACCACTTCCAAGGTGAAACTTCTATTCAAAAATTTTTGGTACCATAGAAACTTTTTCTGTGTTGTGCACATCCCTCTGCCATGAAATGGAATGATACAACAACCAAATAATTTTCAAAGTAATGGATATTTTATTGTGTGTTGTAACAAAAGAATATTTTTGCAGCAAAATATTTTTGCTTGCTTGATCTGTATCCCAGTAGTAGAAGTACTTACTAACAAAAAGATGCTCTTCAAACTGTAGTACTTTCTACAAGAAAAGGTGTTAAGCTTCATTGCATGGTCACATTACCATTTTGGATAGTTATATTCCACCAAAACCTGTACTAGGCCACCCAGGTTTTTTTTCCTCATTTCAACATTCTTGATAAGAAAAATAAGATATAGTGTAGTGGTTAATATTCGCTATTTTTTGCATTTGTTCTTGAATTTTACATCTTCAAGAAACATAAGTCTGTGTACCTTAGCTATACTAGGTGAGTAAGAGGAATCATGGGACTCAAATCTTTACTATATAAGCAAAATAATATATTGGAATCATACACCATTGTGTAATTGAATCTAAAGCCACATGTATTTCAAATATGTTTTGAGCAAACCCACATTTTATATATATGAAAAAGTAATCATTCACCCACCAATTAAGTTCAATCATTGTTTTAAGCATAGAATAGACATATTTTCCTATCATTCCCAAACAAACAGTTATGCTTTTTTCAGAAAGGTAGAAGCCCCTTGTAACACAGTTAAGAAAACAGAAAATATTCTAATATGGCAAATGGAACTATTTCAATCTAGAAGCAAGGTAAATGTTTCTGCTTTAATGTTTTTGGTTTTTTTTTCTGAGAACTACCACTAGACAGGTAACAGTAATAACAGATATTGCCTTTTTTTTTTCCAATGTTCATATTGTTTTTTATTAGAAACCTATCCAGTGTATTTAGCCAAGTACATGTATATATACAAAGTTTTCATTACTGCTGTTAACTATTCTTTCAAGACATATGCATAGTTTTGGTTGCCACAACTAAACTGTTGAAGCAGCAAGACTCAAATGTGGAGAAAAAATAATGTCATAAATCTTGTGTCTTGAAGATCTCAAGATGCAACACAGAAATAAGTGATGTTTTCGAACTTTGCTAGGGCTCAGGAGACCCCAAATTACTTGAAGAGTTCTGAAAAGTAGACTGACTGTATTATATATATCCATATCAAATGTTAGACAAGTTGAAAGGCATCTGCCTTGGACATATCTCTATATGATTCTTAGTCATGGGTTTAAACCAAGATTCTCCCAGGGAGATTAAACAGCTTAACAGCCAGATGCTGCAGAGCAGTGTTTGGCATACGTAGAGCTGATAAAGTTACTGACTCTGAAGTGAACAGAAGAGACTGCAAATGTTCCAAATCCTTACAATCAAAACAGCAGAATGTATAGGTAAAAACTTTTAGCTGAGTAGTGTGTGGCTTAAAGCAGAAGTAAATACCAACTGGTACATGGACATTTAGACTATATGGGTTATTTTGATATCCAGCTGCTCCACTTCCAATTATTCTAAGTTACACCAGAGTAGACAAGAAAGTAGACTACTACATTTAGGAAGAGTTGTTAATTCTTGGGCCAATACCGAAGCTCTCCAATTTTACTGAAAGGTATTCTAAGTACATATGAAGTTGAATCATCTGGTCTCATAGACTGTCTTGATTCAAACAGCACCATAAGGATTACCCAAATTGTTACTAGTGTCAATTTTTTAAATTATAACATTTAATGTAAAATATTCAATTTTTATGAATTCTAAATAATATTCTATTCTAATGAATAATAATGACTCAGAGAGAAGGATCCTCCCAGATTTCCAGGGTCAGTGGCTGTACCACATGAACACAGAAATTATTTCTCAGACACTTCTATATTAACTTTGTAGATAACATAAAACTATTTTGGTTTTCATTGCAAAGTAACTTTCTGTATGCATCTTTGCTATGGATAAGTAACATGAATAATATCCTGACTTCCTTCATCAAAAGACTTAATTTTGTACTCAACAGTGCAGCCTGGAAAAATACATCTTTCTTCATTTTCAGGAGCAGAAAATTTCAGCAAAACAAGGCCAGCCATATTTTCAAAATTTCAAAACTCTGCATTTGAAAAACCTCACCTGTAGTATTTGATAAATACTGCTGATTCTTTTCAGTACAGCAGTGCAGAATTTAATTTTAAAAAATATCCAGAAAAATTATTCCTTGAACACTCCTGATACCTTTAAGAAAATTTCAGGGAGCTGAAAGCTACTTGCTATATGTTATCCTATTATTTTCTTAGAAGTCCTGTAGCAAATAGGACAGCACTCACTTTTCCCCTCAGAGTCACATCATCATAAATACTTTTTACCCAAGCAAGTTAGAGTAGGGACTGTCAGGCCAAAAATTATGGTTTCATAGATGAGGGTATATTATATGCACTGCTGTAGTGACAACACTATAGAAAACCCTCTACTATTAAGCCAGTGGGAGGAAACACTCCACCAATCCCAGCCAGAAGACAGTCTTTATTGTCTATATGAAATAGATTAGCATGTTTCTCTTACCTCTCAAGGAAAAGATGCCAATGACATAGGCAACATCAAGTTTAGAGCACTGGCCAGCATTTTTTGCAGCGAGACACAGACTGTGACGCTCACAGAGAAAAAGGTTATGGTTCAACTCCTAGAAGCAATCTCTCTGGAGAGCTCTCATAGGGTTTACTGAATGTCAGAAGGTTTTGCTGTTCCTGTCTGCTAGCCTTGTGCTGCAGATAGACAGCAGGATTTCAGCATACAGTTTGCCTCTTTCTATCAGCTTCTAAATTCTATTAAAAGTGCCTATGGCACTCCTCTGCTAGGAAACATTTAGCACTGTCACAGACACTCATTCCGAGAAGTCATTTCAAAGCACCAGAGTGCTTTTTAAAACCTCTGCTGTGTATGCATGAGCACCAGAGACTGCAAGTACGTGTACAAAGACACTATCAGAAAATACAACTAATGGCCTCCATACACTAACCTAGAGGTGACAAAAGAAGATAAACTATGCTCTTAGTTATTTTGGTTACAGTTCTATTATTTTGAGAACACTTCTGGCCATGTTCATATTTTACACAAGACACTTTTCCTCCTAAGTTTGTTTTTTTCCCTATATATACACTATGGTACCTCACAGAGAAGGGAGCAGTCATATGTTCTACTCTGGCAATAATATCTCCCATGAACATACAGCTACAACCTATCTGATATGCTGTTTCAATTTCAAAGACTCACCTTGTCACTTCATCTACTGATATACAAGCAAATCCATGGTCACACCAAAGCAAACAAAATCAATGAACTTTGTGACACTTCCAATCACTGTAAAGACCTCCAATCACTTGAGCCTAGCAGTGCTGTTCTGCTTGCCCCCATATCACAATTATTTACCCAGAAGGAAAACATTTAGGTCATCTACAGATATCCCAAACAACTGAATTGCAAGTCTTATGAGTCAAGGAAAGGCAATGAGACTAAGGTTTGAAATTTATGTGAAGTTCCAATCTTTACACAGAGGAAAAAAAAAAAAAATAAAATATATATATATATATATATATACACATACATACATATGAATGTATGTATATATATGTATGTATTTAAAACACAAATTATAAGATTCCAATTAGATAAAAATGATCTTTTGCTGTGTATCATTGTCATTAGGCCATATCATTTTTATACAAAAATTATTACTTAAATTTCTTTCCTAAATTGAATACGAACAATATCTTTCCAGTAAGTCCAGTAAGTAGTTGTCACAGCTCCATGTTGAGATGGTAGTAGTAAAACTACAATTTTGATGAATATCTGGAAGTTTTACAAGATTTATGCATATTGTACCTTTATTTGCACTCAGAAAACTTCATAGGGACTTAAGAGTTTTAGTATTTTTCACAGTGAAGTTAGTATTTTAATTGGCAACAGAAGCTACAATTTATTCTTTAATTAAAGGCAGAGAAATAACAAAAAACTACCATAAACATTTCACTCTTCAAAATCAAGAAATAAAGCCAGAGTGGGACTGACAGTAGATGTGAAATAGAAACATTAATTTAGTTAACCCATTTGAAGGTGTTTTCCTGGTTACATTCACAACCACTAGACAAGTTGGAAGTTAAATTACTACCTGCTGGTGACTGTTTAGTAATTTACATCAAAACAGATGGAGATCTCAATTTCATGATTTCCAAATTGTTTTGAGAAATGCCTGCTATTTAGACAATTCAGGAAAGAAGGCAGTGACAGGGATTCCTTCTGACTCAGTTATTTCAGTAGAGAAGGTAGTTTTCTTTAGTTTCTAGTTTTCCACTCCAGTAGGTTTTAAAATATCTTCTATGATTCAGATAAAGGAAGAGGACATAAAGAAGAACAATAATGCAAGATGCAGAAATGGTTGAAAACACTGAAATTGTTGATAGGGAAAATAGTGGTACATAGACTCCTTTTTCTTTTCCTTTTTTTTTTTTTTCAAGAAGAATGCTTTTATGATTGGAGTGGAATTTTAAAAAGTTATAATAGAAAACCTTGACCCACTGCCATATTCAAATAGCATACTGAAAATCTTGTAGAATTACCCTGACAAGCAGACAAACAATCAGACAATCTTTAATGGCTAGCTGCACAATTCATATTTAAATGATTGAGAAAGTTAAGAAGATAAATACAGTTTCAGACTATGAGAGGATTCTAGTCAAAAGATTAATTTTATTTAGAAGACAATTTTGCTCCTGGGTGAAAAATGCTTATATCTTGCAGTAGTTTTAAATGAATTATATTCTATCTCTAAAAAAAAAACAAAAACAAAACAAACCCAACACTGGTAACAAAGGAAGTTTATCATGTAGAGAAGTTTTAAAAGACAACCTACTTTTGGCAGTGTTACTAATTAGTCTATCCTTCTTACACAATCTTAAAAGCAGGACGTTAAAGTAAAGGAAAGCTACTATATTTACAAGTTTAAGAGGAATCCCAGCAGTCCTCCATGCTTTCATGTGTAATCACTGCTTGTGGAAGCACGGATTGAGGGCTGTGGCTGTGCTGAAGGTACCTGGCTGTGTTCCTAACTGCACTCAGATGAAATGAGGTAGGGATGAGAATTACTGAAAGTGAAAACTCTACTATGTTCTTCCCGAGTATTATTCTGGTTTCTCTCATAAATCAAAGCTAAAAAGCTTCTCTGGTTTTTCAGTGGTTGCCAATAGAAACTATTAGCCACTCATATCAGGTGGGAGGCCAATATGTAATAGGATGTAACCAAGAATACTGTTTTCCTAGAAATAACCTGACATCTAGAAGAGGAAAAAAAAAAAAAATTATTCCTGCTCCAAACACTTCTTATAATGAAACTGCATGAAATAAGGATGGGGGCAAACTTTTAGACCCAGGGTCAAAGATATCCAGTATTCTTGTCCCACTCCAATTATGCAGGAGGCTCTCATTAGAGCTCCAGTGCTTTGCAGTGAGAGTACAAGCTCACATGTCCGGTGAATGTGGGTCTCAAGAAAAGAGGAATCAGTTAATGCATTTAAATCAATCCCTTTGTGCTCTCCACTCAGTTCCTGAGCGCTGCCAGCCGCAGAGCTGAGATGCAGTCTGCTGTTCAAGCTTCCACAACTGCCTGACCTTTCCTCTAAGCATATTAGCCTAGAGCAGATCCAGCCTGGGCAGTCCTTTGGGGCCATGGACTTCGCTGAGTTTTATCCGACAATCAGTGTTCTGAGCCCCAGGCAAATCCTTCAGTGCTGCTCTTCTTATCACAAAGTAATTACCTGGCCTTTCTTATGGCTGGTTTGAATTCATGGATTGAACTCACTGAAAAGGTTACAGAGTCAAAAATAAAATTAGGACTTCTTTTCAGTCAGTTTTCTTGACTTCATACCAGATGGAGTCAGCAACTTGAGAAGTCTGGCAGGCAACTTGACTGAGTCTATCAGATGGTCAACTGATCACTCATGTTTGCCAAAATGTTTAGGGATAAAAAACAGAAGCATATTCTATTGACATTAAAATACATAGACTAGAGACAGATTTCTGAAATTACACAGGAAACCACTCTGGAGTGGGAGGATTTTTTGCATAAGAATTACAGACTCTCTCTCTAAGACTGTTGTCTACGAACATTGAACAGTTTCATGTGGAGTTTTAATCAAGGCAAGTACTTTATGAAACAGAAAAGATGATGTTCCTCTGAGGAGCTGATTTATTTGCTTCCCAAAAGGCAGTATTTGATTAATTATCTAGAGAAGCACTAAGTCCTGGAATATCTGTATGCTATTCTGTGTCTTGTTCCAAGTACACTTTTGTTATTAGCAAGCTGGACAAACACTGAAATCTGTGACATTTCTGATTAATTTCATATTCCTAGACCATCTGAATTTATTCATTTGAGATGCTGTCATACCCAGTACAGATCCAATAGGATCCTTCAGCAGCCTGTCAGTGAGGGCCATCCTGCCCTCACCTTTCTTCTTACTAGACTAGAAGCTTAGAAAGAAGACATACAAAGATATATATATTCTACCAATAATCTTTTTGTTGAATATACTGCAACTCTCTAACGTTTCCAGATAATACAATGTAAAGCTATATAGTATAGATATCAGATACTACATTGTATGCATTGATATTTATGCCATTTCACAATAAATTGATTTAAATTTAAAAAATCAATGCCAATCCTCCCTGCCCATCTGTTATATATATCTCAAATTCTAAGACATGAAGATAAAAATTTCATCCTTTGTTCTCAGGAAAAAGCCTCCCTTAACATTAGTTGTGAAAGACCTTTTCTGAAAACATTATTTTAGTTAAAGTTATAGTAACTCCTATTAGTGGACGAAGGTAATGTATAGCTAATCAAAGAAATACTTCATGTCCACCCATATAATTTTTGCATCAAAACAATTAGTTAAAAATATCACTTATGAGTTATTTTAATTTCCATTTTCAATAATGGCCTCTATGTTATCTTATTACTCTGATTAAGATTTAAAATTGTGTAACAATACTTGCTATATTTATGACTGAGGGAAGTGGATTTACTTCTAAAAGCAAAAGCCCTCAAGAACAAAACATTTAAACATACACAGTTGTTTTTTTTAATTCCTCCATCATTACATGTAGTCCATATGTTGCAATTCACACACAGACTCTGTAGAACATATATGTACATATATAAATTCACTATATATTATGATGCATATAGAGTTGCCAGCAAAATACATGTCTTCCATTTATGCAAAAAGTAACAGGTATAACTCCTTATTTTAGGACACTAGTATTACTAGTATTAGTATTCCCACTCTCAGATTTTCCCACTTAAGGAATTTTTTTAATCAGCTAATTCAATATCATATTTTTATACATCAAGACACAGTTCTCTTCCCCCTCCTCTGTAATATGTACTTTTTTGGACTGATTTATGGATATTTAATACCGTATCTATGCTGTATAAGTAAATAATTTTAATTTGGCCATCTGCCCCATATAATACATCTCCAAGGCCATACTCAGGCTCAGAGGCATCTGGGGGGATATCTAATGAAAGTTTATGAGGGCAGCAGATGTTCATTCATGCTGTTTGATGCTGGTGAGATCTGGAACTTTACCACTAGGAAATCCAAGAATAGAAGTCACAAGAGCAACATACAAGCTTCCTGCAAGCACATGACTAATCAAATCAGTATTAAAACTGGAAGGAATTTATTTATGTACAGGGAAGTCCAGGAGCTTCTTTAGTAGTTTACTCCTCTTTGCTATATTCCCTTCTGTTACTTGTAAACAGAACTCAGAACTCACCATTAGCCATGCCCATTTTAGGAAAGCTGCCTAAGGCTTTTGAGGTTTGGAGCTCTCAATACAGTCAGAGCTTTCTTACAATGAAGTACCTCCAACTAGAACACAGGACTTTACTCAACTCTTTATGCCTCTTAGACCTAAAATTTACTGAGTAGAACAGTTGTTTCATTCATACAAAGTGATTTTTAAAAAAATTACACATATATCTTTATCAATATTCAATAAGTGATACAAGAAAATATTGTGTCTGTTTTTTGGCAATGACATAGCATAAAAGTACTCAAGTGACTAAATTACTTAGAGGCATAAACTTTGTTTTCTGTAGTGGTAATGGCACTCACAGACCTAAAACTAATTGGTTTTCAATGGGTTTCTTGTTTCTACTTATGTAATAAATTTATGATTATGATAATTGGGCTCCTAAGTCACCTAACAATCATTAACAAGTTTCTGTTTATGAATAATTAAATTCACAAATATTAAATGAACACCTACATGACAGATACACTGAGGGTTGAAAAATTATTAGAAAGGATTGATTATTTGCTGATATACTTCCATTCTGGTCTCTGAAACATTTTTTTCATACAAAATATTCCCAACTATGACCCTTTCTAGGAATAAATACGAGTTTATCATATAAACAGAATTTAAGACTATCTAGTACTGATCTTATTGTTATAGCTTTTTTTTTGGAGTAGAGAAAGAAGATACAGGTAAGGCAGTTTCAATGAAGGAAACTAGAGATTCAACATCTACTAAGATCCATATAGATCAAAATCTAGATATAAATATTCAAAGAAAGAACTCCTATCAGTAGGTAAAATATTTTAGTCACTAGATTTTTATCACATACATTAAAAATCTCATTGATTTCCATTACACAAATGGCTGTAACCTGAGAGGAAAGGCAAATGGAAAAAAATATTTCCATGCACTTCACTGGGCTTTAGAGTAAGTTTTTAGTGACCAACAGATCAGAGAAAGAATAGAATGCAACATGATAAAAAAATCAAGCTCCTGCAACAATTATCCATTAGGAAAATATATTCACACAGTATTTGTAAAACAACCTTTTCCATAGTTCATTTCAAAGGACACGTACATATGTACATTTTAAAAGGTTAACATTTGTACATATGTACATATGTACACTTTAAAAGTGGAAAAAAGATAAGGCAGAAGAATTTCCTAACTTTATTTTTCTAAGGAAACACTGAGCTTCCTCCACAATCCATAACGTTCAGTCAGAATATCATTCTATGCAAGAGTGAATGAAAGGCACAGGAGAAGCAATTAATTCATGGCATTCCAAGAGGTGACAATAATAATTACAGAAGCTAAAATTCCTGTCCTTTTACATATTCCCCCTTCTATGCATTTATCTAATTTTCAATATAATTTAGTTTCCAGTAAAATACTACCAAGTATTGTCAAGCTTTCATTTTGGTTGTGTTCTGAGTTATTGTGGGCAAGGCAGCAGTAAAACAAAGTGAACTACCAACCTCCAGATAGATGTGTGTAAAAACAACCTCTTTCCGTGGATTTGTCTTTTTGTCTTAGAAATTTTCTGCCTTATTTGGGCTGTTATGCTTAGTGCTTTGTACAGCATGATTGAATGGGCAAGTAACTGCTGACCAGAAATGGTCTTTCCCATACCCAGATCCTACTTAGGCACTTTAAAATGCATTTTTTTTCTCTTTTAAATGAAAGAAAAAGATTGTGATATTATTAAAAAAAAAAAAACAAAAACAAAAACAAAAAAAAAAAAAAACAATCTCTCCAGGTCATTGTTTTATCTGTTATAATTGTTGTCCAGGTGGTCCCCTTAACTTTCAGCAATGCATTTTCTGAAAAGTGTTTTGCTGTGTTGTGTGACATAACAGTACAGACTGTTAACCAGTCATGCCTCTTCATTTTTCTTGATGAATTATATTCTGATTCCCTGCCCTGACTTTATTAGAATCCAAACAGAAACAGTCTCAATGTCATAATTAGGTAATACTGGCTAGAAAAATGCAACACAGACAGTGAGAAACTAAATAAAAAAACAAAACAAAAAAAATCAAAAACAACAACAACAAAAAAAATCACCCTTTTAGTTCACACATTCAAGCCTTAGTCTTTCAATCTTCTAGATAAATCCCCACAGCTTGATGGTAAAATCTCCAAATCAACCATTTGAAATTTTATCTGAGAAATGCTATAATGCAACAGGATTACCTTTTGGCTAAACCACTACTAAACTTCTCCTAAGCAACAGCATCAAAATAGCATCTTCCAGGAGAAACCATGTGCCAGTGCTCTTGTATTTAGTGACTAAGAGCAAAAAGTCAAATTAATAGATGGATTAGATGAAACTATATTAAGGATAAATTAAGTATTGATAAACTTGATAAAAAATGATGTTACTCTGATGTGCCACAACACAGAATGACATACGGCAGAACCAAATGTCAATTTAAAATGCTGTGATGTGCTACAGAACTTGAATCAGCACGGTATGATATGACAAGGATCCTAAATAACAATATAAAAAATTGGAAGAGTTGTCTCTAGTAGTGAAAACCTCAAGCTTTCAGTTCTAGTTTAGCCAAATATAAGACTACAGAAAAAAAAAAAAAAGCCCACAACACTCCGAAACTAAACCCAAAAGCCAGTAAATGTGATCATCATTTTTTTAGTTAATCCTTATCTCGATAAAAAGACTTCTATATTTAAATATTTGTATACTTGCTAGGAATGGGCCTCATGACAAATTTCAAAGGAAGACTAGTGACCAACATTAAAAGTGTTAATTTCCCACAGTCGTTGTCACTAACTCACTCAGGAAGACAAGTCCTGAAGGAATCTCATGTATGAATGTACATATAAACAATAAGAGAAATTTTCTGGTTTGGAAACTGTACATAAAAACACATTAGTGAGATTTTAAAATCCTGTATCCACAGCATTGCCTTGATGCATTTACAAATCATAGTCCTAACCCACTACATGTTCGTATGTTGGCAATTACAACAGTCCTTTAGTCCTTTAAAGAGAAGACTTATTCTACAAACAATGATCCTTTCTTAATTTTTTTTTTTAATCTGAAAAGAGATATTCAATCAAAATTAACTTCCTACTTTTTCAATTATGGGCACAATTTCTCTGCTTCTAGCAGAAACATAAGACTCATCAGAAACATGGTAAAAGCAGATATGACGTTAACAAAGTAACACAACCACTTCCACATCATATGCTGCAGTTGTCATACTCGTTTTCACTCCCATGAGAACAGAGCTATACCTTCTACCAAAATGTACAATCTTCACAAATTGTCAGGATTTGACAAGGGACTCATCCAGGAAAGCATCAGAAAAAGAAAATAAAAAATTATTTGTTCCACGTAACACTTGGAATCTGGATCTCGAAACGCTCTGAGAAATGAAGGTATCTGCACTACAGAGACACTATCAGCTTCCATTTCTCACAGAGCAAAGAGCAAGCAGGTGAAAATGCATTTTTCAAAGAAATAAAAAATAAAATAATTAATAAGCTTGATGTCTACAAAAAAAAAAAAAAAAAAAGTAGTGGTTAATAGGTAATGCTATTTAAACTGGCTGCCCTGGAGACTGATACAATTTTCTTTAGCCAGAATGCAAACAGAGTGTCTCACAAGCTTTCCAATGAACTAAAACATGTAAGAATCATTTAAAGAGATGACAGGACATTAATTAATTTAAAAGCTCCTGAAAAGCCTGTTAGGAAGAACACTATATGAACAGAATTTTTATTGGAGCTATGACAGATATATAACAGATCTTTCACATTAGTTCCCCTGTTTTACACAGTTCTCCCAACAATTACTTACAACCTCTTACAAGCATTTCACTGCATGACACCAGAGACTGCTCCAGGCTCTAGAATGGGGCTCAAAAAACAACCCACCAACAAGGTCCTTACCACTCTGACAGTGGGTACAAATTCCTCACTAACCTCAATCACTGACTAAAGATTGCTATAGTCCTAAAACTACTCACACCAGATTTCTACAACTAGCCATATTTTTTCCATACATTTTATTCCAGCCATTTTTTTTTAAGTCAAAGGAAGGAAAAGACTAGTTACTGTTCTCCTTCCACCTAAGACACCAGCTTGAAAAGCGTGTCTGTAGGGATATAATATTTATAATTTATGCTTAGGTCCAAATAAATACAATGAAGCACTGTGAATAGACAACAATCACATCTTCTCAAGGACATCAGAAGTTCAAACTTTCATTAACTTAATATATTGTTAGAAGACAGGAAGATAATACAAACTATAACCAGGAAAAGGCCAAAACCTGTTTTTAAAAAAGAGATTTAGGTTCTATGAGATTTCATATGACCTACCTGTTAGGTAAGGCATCCTGTGAAGTCTAGGTGGTGGTTTTAAGTACGGGCTAGATAAATATATGTCAGGAATTAGTTACTATCTTCATCTTATTTTTGAAGATTGAGGTAGCCTCTTGTCTCTTGCCTCCTACTTCAGGTCTCTTTCAATAGAGTCCCACTCATCCTAAATGACAGATACACTACTCAGAGTAGGTTTCCTTGCTGTATAACACAGCAAAAACCTATTTAGTAAGAGCTATTATCTTTTAAAATACTGAATCAAGAAAAACAATGAAGTAGCTAAGGAAAGTTGTTATTCTAAATCAGTGGAAATAAGGACCTTGGGTGATCACCATTGAGTTTCATAACTTAGGTAGGATAATACTGCATGCAGTCAGTTTTGGCTACTAAATATGAAAAGTAACTGTATTGGCCATTCCTAGTATACTACTTCTAGCTATACATAGTGATGCCACAGCAGAAAATAAAAAGTTTCCCATCATATTTAAACAACAAGTAATATGGAAATTATTTCCACAGCCTTGATGTCAATTTACATTACTGGCATTAGAGCTAATTGAATAAGATTCAGGGCAAAATAAGTGAATTTTTTTTGTTCATCTTTTCTTTGGGAGTCACCTGAAGCTTGAGTTACAGTTGTCATTCATTAATGTAAAATTAAATTAATATTTGTACAATAACAAAACAGCAAATCCTCTTAAACACACTTCCAAAACGTTTGATATAATAACAAAAATAATTGACCTAGACTAGAAGCAGCATGAGAGACATTTTTATTTCTAGCTGAACAACAGCCTGAGATAGAGACAAGCAAATGTGACGACCTACCAGCTATGTACCTGTCTTTTTAAATGGCAGTACAAAAGAACGGATGGATTCAAAATAGATATTGGACAACTAGAATATAGAAAACATGGAGATCTGCTACCAGCCATCTGGATTAAGTTTCTTCTTACTTGTTTGAGTATCACGTTTTAAGAATTCAAGCTGCAAAAACAGATTGAAGTAACCCAAAAATCATTTAACAACTTGACATATAGATAGAGAAAGAGCTGAGGCAGGAGCAATGTATGTGGTTCCCAGGAGGATAATCCACCTGAGTTATAGCATTTCCAAATGTGCTGCATAATGTAAGTATTAATAGGACACAGGTGCCTTTGCTGTTGCATAGAAACAGGTGCACTGAGGCGAATCAAGTTATTTTTAATAAAGTAATTTCCATTTTAGACAACACAAAGTGGAGATTCTAGAAACAGCTTTAAAATTCTGAAGTGCCTATTGCTGCCCACTAACACACAAGTGTTCATGCTTTGTAAAAAGACATTACCATGTTGGATTAAACATCAGAACTGGATATAGGATAAAACTTTGGTGCCAAAAATTAATCCAGGAAACACTATCATTCAAACATATATACACCAAGATCTATAAAAGCAAAGAAATATGCCACTGGAAGTTTAATTGACATGCAGATTAACCAAATTAATAAGTAAATGTTTTAAACAGAAAGAGAAGGGAAAAAAAAGATAATTAGATATGCTATAGTATCTGCAACTAGTGCATAGTTTCATAGTGCAACAATGCACTGCAACTTAAAATCTAAATAATTTTTAAAAACAATATTTAAAAACTCCAGTCTGCTGTAATAATACTGCAATACAGTCTCGGGCCTTAACACAAAATAATGCTAGAGCAGGACTAGCTGCACTTGGACAGAAATATCACAAAAAACATGGGGTATTTCTGAATGCAGTATCAGCAGCATATTAGCCAGCATGGAATCCTTTTTTCAGAGAAACAATCTAAGCCAGCATCTAAGATTGGCATGTAAAACCTCTGATTAACACAACCCTTACATTACAGGTTCATCACTAACCACAAAAAGAAATGGCATGCCTTTGAAGAGAATCTGGCCATCATTGGTTCTTAAATCTTCAGAACTAATCATAATCTGAGGAAATTACCTCCATTTTCAGCAGGTTGTTCTCCGTTTCCTCACTTAAACTGTTCTGAAACGTTGTTCAGTGTTAAGAAACAGCTGTAATATTCCAGCACAGAAATAGTTCATTTAACCGCTAAGCACATGATAAATAGCTTCAATTATTTGCAGTCCAAAGGGGCAGTGTTTTATGCTGATTAAAGATTTGGTACCTTAGAGTCAGACGAGTTTGCCCTAATAGCATTTTGGCTGCAGAATATAACTACCTTTTTGTACTAGATTTGATCCATAAAATCCAATTCCTGGGATATGCCTCCCTACTTTTGCAGGATCCAGCAGCATGCCCATTGAATCACCAGTACATCTCCAGTCCAAGTGTATGCAAAGCTTTTTAGGAGACTCTGAAGGTAAAAGATTCCATAAAAGAAATCATCATCACAGTCTATAAGACAGTATAGCCTAAAGATAAAGGAGAAATGAAAATGAGGATACAGATGGGTAATTAAAATTGTGGTTTTACACCTGTTATTACAAATCAAGACCTGCATTAAGTCTGACCATGGGGGGAAAAAAGAAAAAAATGCTGAAAAAGCATGAGAACCTTTCAGTATATAGTGAAATATCAGATGCAGCCTACATCACACAGTTAAATACTAAACACAGCTCTCAGAACCAGTGTTAAGGGGTAGAAGACTAAGGGGATGGAAAATTTCAGGGTAATTTCTCATTTTCTGATTGAAAAATATCCATATTCTTAAAAAAAACCAAATCAGCTAGGAGGGGGTTTTCTTAGTTAATAATTTTTAAAATAATTTTAAAAAGTAGCTACAAAAGAGCAACAATTACCTAATCCTCAACCAGGGAACCCTTGATAATTATGAGCCCTTCATTTTTCCATATATCTACAGCTTGTTATGATTTCTGCAAAAAGATGCATAAGTTTCTTACTTCAGATAATGCATCTTTCTTACAATGAATGGATAATTTTATATTGAACAAACAGAGAGACTCATTTCTGTTTGTAAGTCGGCTATTGACTTCCTGTGTAATTTTGAATTTCATTTCATTGTACGTTTCCCCATCTGTTTTGAGAACACTACGATTCTACAGTAATGAAGACCACACAAGATACTAGACATATGTATTGAAGCGTCCCTTAGCAACAGAAAACTCATGGCTTTTTTCTCCTTGGGAAGATAATAATGGATGTGCAGGCTTAACATCCTGAGAAGATATATTTTTATCAGGGACAGTGTATCTTGATACACTGCATATCTGTAGAATAAAAATAAATGCCAGGGCCATTAGGTGAGAGCTTGTAGCTTTCAAAACATATAATCCAAAATTTTAGAGTATTATATATGAAAAAAAGTAACTAAATATGTTTGTATAGAATCCACACAAGTAATGCTCACACACAGAAAAGGCTTTTGTAAGAACATTGTCAAATTACATCCAACATACATTTGTGTACCATAACAAGCAATGTATGTCCTGATGGGATTAAGGTCTTCAGACCACAGAGGTTAATCTGTTCATGTTCTTGGAAAAGGACAATTAATGCTAAACCATTTTAACCAAGATCAATCTAACTTCTTAATTCTGTCAGTTTTTATATTATTTGTCAGTAGCCCTTTGCTTAATTATATTCTGCACTCATCTCCAAGACCTCTAAAACTGCTTCTCCAAAATTTGTTGAGATAATTTTTTAATTTCCTGTAAACACAGTCAATATGAAGAGAGGTATTTATACATTTTCTTAGGAAGGACTGCAGAATGAAATTAACTGTACCATAAAACATCATTGACTGAATGTTGAAAAGTGCAAACTGAGTCAAAAGAAAATTTAAATATTCCCAGACATCAGGAATTTTTACGTCAGGAATTTACAGCAGTCGGCTTTGTTACTTTGCTTTCTCAAAAACTGAATAACAAAAGCAGGACAATCAATGGATCCAATTATTTGTATAAAATATTGTTCTTCCAACAAAAAGACCAAGACCAGTGTTTTGTATACTTTTCCACTTGCTTAACTCAGTCAGAACTGAATGAAATCTTTCAGCAGGTTGAACGGATCTTACTTTAAAGCACTAAGAGCGCCTAATTCTCAGAGATCCTAGTGTTGGAAAAAGCAGGTTTAAAGAAGAGCAAGGGCCATTCTCTCGGTCATTATCATTCTCAGATGCAATCCTGTTGCTCAGTAGGGTAGCATTCATGGCAACTACACTCAGCAGAGTCAGCTCTTTGACAGATGGCTCCCTCCCTTAAAGAAGGGCAGGCTTTTGAGAAGGACTTTTCTCCTCATTTCTTCTGCCTAAGACAGGAACAGATCAAGGTACCTCACCAAACACAAGGGAGGACTTGAACCTTGGTCTTTGAAATAATTTTATCCACTGCATAGGAGACTGAACATTTTTTTGGCACGGTGAGCAAGATAAACTGTAGATTTTTATTTTTCTTTAGTGCAGACCAAGATACTTCAGGGGAAAGAAATTATATCTGTTTACTCACTTGACAGTTAATACCATCTAATATCATTACTCATGTTAGGCAAATATTAGTTCCTTAAGAATTTTCAGTGTTCACTGCACAATTAGTTTGTTTGTTTTTTGGTTTCTTTGAAACTCAGATAATTTCTTTTTTGTTTTTTCTTTTTCCTCTGGACATAGTCTACTAAATAGGCTTACAAGAAGAGATCTTTTTCAAAAATTACTGGTAGACTGTAAATATCTGGAGCAGAGTGTTTTCAATTTATCCTATGCATTTATTCAGAATAGAAGTTGAAGTCAGAGACTTATAAAATAATTTCTTTCATATTCAAAAATTCAAAAACCCACATTAAGTTGCTGCTTACTGAAATACAGAAGAATTATTACTGTAATTTAAACACCAAATATTTGCAAATAACCAATACATTGAAGAAGATACCAATCTGATTTCAGACAAGTGAAGATGTGTTGAAAATAAAGCATTACTTACCCACTCAGGGTAATCACATTTTATCCATCTAAGTGTGCAGAGAGAATCACAGAAGCAAAACATAAATAAAACCTGTATGAAGAGGTCTTTATTATTTCAGCTTGTGAAAAAAATAAAAATCAGTGTTTAATTGAGCAGGTCAATCCATGTCTTCCAACCATGAATTAATTTGGAGTAGAATCTGAGTTACACAGTGAGATATAACCTGACTGATTTCCATAAATTTAAAATTCAATCACTTTCTTCCAAAACTTTAATAAAAATTTAATATGAAACTTCATCCCATTTTATACTAGATGAAATAATATTTTTAATTAGATGAACCCATTAACTTTTTCTACCTTTTATTTTCTATGTGGGTCTCTAACCCTGACAATAACTAACTTTCAAAGAGAGCAAAAATATACAGATAGAATTTTTTTTCTCCAAGGCTTGTCAGTCAAGATGTGTGTATGTTTTCTAAAAATTATATCACAAATATTCTTATTAATACTTGATATTATAAAGATTGTAAAGATATTTTACTAGTTATATCTACAAGCAATCACCTGGAATTCACAACCAGTTCTTTCAAGCCCAATCATAATATTCAATAACTAAAAAAAAAAAAAAAATAGCTCAGTCTATTCATCCAAACAAATATCACAGTTGACTAATAATCTTTTTTTTAAATCCCAAATAAAGAATAATATGGAAAAGGGAGCTTTTTTTTTTTTTCCTCCCATAGAAATCTTGCAGTCTATAAACAACTACTTTGTAAATAAACAGGAATTACTTATGATCTTAGAGTACATGCTATTGTGGGAAATGAATACACATGGTGAATGTAGAATGACAAGTTTTATCATCAGCGCCCTTAGACTTCAAATATTTGGGAAGGATGTCTTCACTTTTCTAGTGACAAAGGAAAGATTATGAGACAAGATGAGACATGGTTTTCCAAATAGTGTCTTAAAACAGCTTCCTTTAACATCTACAATACTGAAAAATAGTTTATATGCATACAAGACAAGGTTGAAATAGGATTACAACATGAAGACTCACATGGTTTGTCAGATAATATGAAAGTTCTGTAATACTTTTCAAACCAAAGATATTTCACACAGGACATGGAAAATAAAAACTTACATGAAACATAAAACTCTGTATGAACAGTAGTTTAAAAGACTTAATAAAATCTAATTTTTCCTCCTATCTGGGTAGGAGCCATCACTACTTAGAAGAAAATTATGTTGTATTAGTTAATCCAGATATTGTCCTAACGCTGGCAACCCTGCGACATAAATTATTGCAAATTACAAATTTCAGACTATTGTCTCTAACAGATGAAGGGATCAATATTAGTTATTTTCTCCTTATTCCTGGAAAGGTATGCTCATGGAATTAGAGATACACTTCCGACAATGAATTTTGGATGAATTTATACTTTGGTCAAATCTTTGCAAAATGTCTTTTATCCCACCAGACATCTTAGATTATAACTTGATGTGTGTACAACTTTGATACAGCTCTTTTCAAAACAGCAATATCTGCTCTAGATAGAAAGACAGACATTGCCACAGAATTTTATGATGCTGTGAAGATGCTGAGACCAATCATGTATTTCAATCAAGAGAAAAAACAACAAAATCAAACAACCTCATAATCCACAATCCGCACAATTAGATAATTAGCGTGATTGCTAAACACAAACCCCAAGTCTGTCATAGTGATTTTCTTGTTTGTCAGCATTTGAAAAGAGCCAACTTATTTTCATTTCAACTTTATCTTGAAGTGTTTAAATTCCTTTGACCAGTTGAGTTATTTCTTGATTTAACAGCTAAACTAATTTCTCAGGAATGAACCATTTTAGTGTGCTAGATTGAAGGAAGCCACTACAATTCATCAGTTTAGGGAAAACTGGTCTTTCATTTTTACTAGACTTCTCTTTCTACCAAAATAATTGCCAGTACCAGAGATTGACTGCAAAAATTATTTCTGCACTTGATAGCAAGTAAAATCACATAAATTATTGAAGATTATTTTATTTCAAGAATAAATCAAGAAGCTATTAGTAAGCACGGCTTTTATAATTTTAACACACAAGAACAATTCCATTGTGTAAACCAAATTATTACAGAGAATCTAGTAATAAAATAGGCCAACCAATTAGCCAGAAAAATTAAAAATTAGGGTTTTTTACAATTCAACAGGGTTTTACAATATTGGTCTGTTGAATTAAAGTTTAAAGTAGATATGCTGAAGTTATTTTGAATTGAAAATAATTTTTTAAATAATTTTCAAGCAAAGGTTCCAAAGGATTTATTGCAAGCAGTGTTCTTTAGAGGAAAAAAAAGAATATATATATACATACATATATATATATATATATATATATATATATATATATAGTAAAACAAGACAAATAATTATTATTCAGTTAGGGCAGCCTAAGTTCAAACAGTCACAAAATACTTGAAAGTGGAAGAGGACGCTGGAGGTCATCTCATTTAAGCTCTCTGCTGAAAGTGGGGTCAACCAGAGCAGGTTCCCCAGGATAATACTCCACAACCACTCTGAGCAATGTGTTTCACTGTGTCACTATCCTGACAGAGTTTTTTTTCTTTCCAATGTATAAAGGATATTTTGTGGAGGTAGAAACATGCTGTAGGGCAGAAAGTGGAAGAAAATTGGTCTTGATGGCTTTCAAGGGCTTCAGAAAATGTGAAAAAAGATTAAATGTTCAGTTCAAATAGCAATCAAATTCAAGATGAAAAATTCACATGTTGGGGGCATATTTAGAGGAATGGTGTTTTAATAGTTTTATAGAAAAAGGTTTTGAATCTGAACGTTGACGTAAAACTTCAGCACAAAAAATCTAGAATATTGAATTGAGATTTACACCTTGACTCAGTTATGTTCGGGTCCAAAGGATCTAATAAATCAGTTCATCGAAATTATTTTCCATTGTCAATCTATTTGGCAGTGGTACTTACCCACAATTTTCAGTGTTAAATTTTTTTAGTATTTAGGGCTGATTGTATCTACCTCATAAAAGAGAGTGGCAGAAGGGTTGTCTGTATTCAAGTGAGCCAGCTCAAAATGTCTGCTATAAATCATAAAACTACTTGTTGTTCTCCTTATCATCATTTGATACCAAGATACCAAATTACCTGCCTTCTTTTCCTACAAGACAGGATAACTTCTTTCTTTCTATACTCTGAGCTCCGAAAATAATTCTTGGCACTGTCTGCATTGAGTCTGTTACTGACTAGCACAATTCAGCCATTGCAGTTTATATCCTCCAGAAGTGATTATACATTCTCCCTTTGATCCTTTTTCCAAAACTCAATTCATTCTACTAAACTCTATACTACATATCAGGCTCAATTAATCTTTACTTGTAAATCCTCTGACCTCTCATCATTCTCATAGCTCTTATCCACACCTTAAAGATGTTCATTCTTTGATCCTACCACCTCTGAGATTTTAAGGTCAGATATTGATAAAGTTCAACATATGGGGAAGTATGCCACCAGTATGAAGAAGAACAATAAATAAAAAATGCATAAATGTAAGTGGAGATTGCCTCTCACTAGCACTACCATCTGCTTTCAGAATGACACCTAATCATAAAGACATAGAAAATTAAAGAGAATAGCAAGAAGGTAGAATAAAAAAACAAAACAAAAACAAAGAACAAAAACAAAGAAAAACAAGCAAAAAAAAAAAAAAAAAAAAAAAAAAAAGCCTAACAAAAAGCCCAAAAAAAAAAAAAAAAAAAAAATCAGCCCTGTATGAATTATCCCTGTATGAATTCTTTAATTTTCAGAAGAAAATATGGATTGGCATTTAATTTTATAGTTGCTACTAAAAAGCCAGCTGATACATATCAATAAAATTTACAAGAGATCCCTATCCTCTGCAATCTAGTTTATGCCTGAATTCCATTTGCAATCTATCTTGTATTTGTATCTCCCACTGATTAGAATGTAGATTACTGTAGAGTATCATGAGAAGGGACTAATTTAATCTCAATAAATGACCTTTTGTGATGCCTTAAAAATCTTAGCAAATTTACATCTATTAGATCATGAACTCCTCAGAAGAGGTGATATATTCAAATACATATCTAGTAGAATTATTGTTAGTAACACACTAGGAGCAAAAAATAATGATTAGCATACCTTGCCATTATCTACGTTTTAAAAATAGATAAGCTGAGTCACAAAGTGTCAACTGTATTTTTATATTACCAAAGTTATTTGTAGGAACAAATTTATTCCTATGTACCATGTGGATACTTTACACTCAGATCCTACAGAAACAAGATTTACCACAGAGATGAAGAGGCATGAAGATATGACAGGCTCTACAAAAACTCTCCTCAGTGTCAGCTGGCTGGTTGTAGGCTGTAGTTTCTTATAATGTAAACCAATATTGTAAAGCTAAAATAGCTGAATTTTCAGAATATGAGCTATGAAGAGGCAATCAAGCTTGTCTAATGACATCTTTCAGTAGCCAAATTCCAGCAAAGAAGTCATATAGTGTAGTTATTAAAGACAAACATGGTTAATTTAGACAGAAAGTAAATATGTCAAGGAAATTTTGCAATGTATCATTTTCTGAAATAGCTCCTCCCTTCAAAATATGCTGAAAGTACCTTTAAAGCCTTTGTTAACTCTTTTAAGAAAGGTCAATAATTATAAAAGACTACAGGAAAATACCTGCACCAGAAACTGAGAGCCTCTAGACACAAGCAGGAATAAATGATTATTTGTTCACTTTCACCTGACATTCCTTGGGCAATTTCTTAATAAAATGAACTCAGCTTGAAGGAGAGAGATTGAAGAAACTGCTCAGCTGTCAGTTATAACAGCAGCTGAAACTCTTTTTCCTTGCCCATGAAAAACACCCAGGATATAAAAGCTGCATTACAAGGTACAGTCACACATAGGAACAGAACTATTCTAAAAAGCAGAAAAACTGTTAAGGACACAAAGAAATTATTCAGAAATCAAGGATGAGACTAACATGAACTCAATTGTCTACCACTCTGACTCGTACAGAACTTAATGTAAAAGATTTTGCTTTGATTTGATGGTAATTATTTTCCTGTAATGGACGTGATGAACAAAGCATTTTTGACGTTCTCAAAAAAGTGAGAACTGCAAAGTCTTGTTGTATTTGCACAAACAATTTCAAAGGATAAGGATATTTTATTATATATTTTGATAAGATATCTGAATCATACACCAGTTATTTTATTTTTGTATGATTCTCCAACCATCTTGCTGAAATCTTAAACCAATTTTTAACATACAGATTTTGCAAAATAAATTTATATGTTTCCACAATAGCTTTAGAAAGTAGCTACAAAATGTCAAAGCTACAATTTCAAAGAGAAAAAAACAACTTTTTTTATAATTAAAAAATCCTGTTAAAATAACTTTTAATCTTTCTGTTGCTCTATATTCAGTAAAATTTCTCTTAAATGCATCAAGAACTCATCTATGTTCTGAATTTCTCCCTCAAACATTTCTTTTCCTTGCAAAAGAACAAAACATTAGAAATTGTCTGTATTCTGATTAGTTATTTTTGTTTGTTTCTTCAATCTTATATATCCCTACCCATAGTAATGAAAGGGCTGAAACCCAGCACAGGCAGCAAATCCATTTTCATAGTGTACAGAGATAATAATAAATCATCTTAAGGTCCAGGTTTATTAGAAATGACTGAAATACATTACAGGGCAGCAATAACTTCAATGGTTGGTTTGCCAACCAGTGGTGTGGAATTAAAAATGCATTAAAATTTATAGAAAGGAAAGTAAATAGCAGAGAGTTTAGATTGGTTTTGACATAGTTAAATGAAGCATTATTTCTCTTTGTGTGGTTAATAAAATAAAACTCTACAGAATATGAGAAACATTCTCTTTTCAAAGCTGAAAGGTGAAAAAAATCCATTATTAATTAAATTTAATGCTTATTCCCTCCACTGCATGTCAATGATGCTTTTCAGAAGAGAAGTGCAATGAAAGTTTCTTCTCTTTGCTTCTCCAGAAGCCAATTCTATAGATTTTAACAAGCATATTCTGTGCAAACTTTGTAGGTACAAGTGTAAAACAAACACATATTAGCACAGGAAGACCTATTGCAATAATAACATTAGTAATAGTAATAATACAACACAATTACATAGTTAACCTGATTTGCACAAATTTCCCAAAACTTGCCAGACCATTGCCCAGCTTTTTCCAGAGGAGCAGAAAACAATGAGAATGGAGACATAGGAAGTACCTGCTTAAAATATGCTCCTTGTATAAGGAAAACTTTATGGGAACTGTGGGGATGGGAGTTAATTTTGCAAGGGCTCAGCTGTCCCAGGGAAACAGGGTGTGGCAGTGAGGCTGAAGAGCCGTGCAGCTGAGAACACGTTTTATGTTTTGAACATGTTATGAGTTTTAGAGCTCATAGAACAATTTTATTTTTTCAGTTCCTACAGGAACAGGTAAAAATGCCACTGATGGTGTTTTTTCCCATGCTAACACTTTAGGAAGATATGGAACTCTCTTTCTGTTCAGCCTGGCCTACATCCTAAAGGTGGCATAAGCCAACACGTGTGCCTAAATTATGTAATAGGAGCTAATGAAAACAAGCTATCAAAATGTCCCCTTTTTTCAGCTAAGGCTCTAAGTGTGGTATAAGCAGGTAAATTCCTTTAATTTTCAGGACTGCTCCAGCTATTTCTGAATACAACTGTTCTTCTTTAGCTTTCAGACTACAAAGACACTCCTATTATATAGGGCAAAAGGAGGGAAAGAATCTCTACTGCTGTAATTGGGAATCTTTTATGCTCACTTTGCATTGCCCAAGCAGACTGCTTGGAAGGAAAGAATGTGAAGGAAGAAAGGGATAATTCATTGCAACCAATGGAGAGAGAATAATAAAATTTCAGAGGTGAAATATAATTAACTAAATTGTATTTGGTTATGACATGAAGGTTAGTGTCATTCATAGTGTCAGACATTCATAGTGTCAGAGTCTTATTTCATAGTTTTAACACTGAGCATGGACAAGACCTTCTCTATCTGTATGTCCAGAAACACTAAATAAATCATCCTGAAAATATTCCTGAAATACCCTCAGAAATATTCTGAGAAGTATATTTACAACTTTTCCATCCAACCTTCCTGTTGACACACATTATTTTCACCTATTCTCCAGGTTCTGCCTGCTTCATATACTCATTAGTCCATTCATACTGGAGAAAAATTATAGTAGTTGACTCTATAAAACTCACATCAACAAAGAACATCAGCTTCTGATATTTTATAGACTGGACTCTATCCCAGCTTACAAAAATCTGTGCTTTTTTTTTTTTTTTTTTTTTAACAACATATAGCTGAAATTCTTAGCAATATATCTGATTTCAAGCAAGACATGTCCTCAACTCCCAATGATAACATTTTTGTGATCATACCAAATGGCAAATAATTAGCTTCTTTATCAGTTCCAGTGTTTTCTTTTGACAAATAAATAATTTGGAAAAATCCCTCATGAAACAAGCCCCTATCTCTACTCTCTACTGGAATAAAAGAAATAACATTTACAATCAATATGTGAATACAGGGCTGAAAGGCAGGTGGTTCTACTTAAAGAAAATAAAAGCCTTTTCTCAATTATAAATGCATATATCTATGAACAGGCATCAGATACATCATCATGAGAACTGCCTCTAGGTATCATTAAAATAAATCCAGATTTAATCTACAAAAATTTTGAAAAATAATTACATATCATCCTAATAGCACAGAAAATTTTGAAGATCTTTTAACGATTAGAAAATGCAAGTTTGGTTTTATTAATTTTACTGCACAAACTGCACTACAGACACTCTAAGAGAGCTGGAAATACTTAATTATGCAACATGTAGTCAACCTATGCAAGTTGGAGTACTAATCCTTGATGCCTCAGGAATACAAACTACTAATCTCTGCTTGTGATAAAGAAGATTCTTTAGAGCAGCAGTGGGTATTACAAGTATACAGTGAACATTGGAACCCACAGAGATAGATGCTGGATTGCTTGAATCTTATCTTCATCTGAAAAAAACCCAAAAAAACCCCAAATCCAAATCTCACCCAAAAAACTAGAGCATAAACCCCAAGAAAATGCCAAAACATTTTTGATTTTTAATATGTGGTGTTGGCCATTGGATTGGTCAGAAATATAAAGATGGCTTGTACCAGGTTATATTATCAATTTCCATCCAGGCAAATGTCATGATTTTCTTTCATTTTTTCTTAATTTTTGTTAGGATATTTCATAAGGCTAAAGGAATTACTGATGGGCATCCATAACACACCATCCATGATCACCACAAACAAAGCAGGATGTATCCATCCTCATTCTTTTAAAAGACAAGGTGAAATGTGAGATGTGCCTATTTCTAGTAACAATATTATAGTATGTCTAAGCAGGATCAGATTCTCACTTGCCTTTGTATTCCCTCAATTTCTCAAGGTTTCCAAGAAAAATGAACATTTACCCTTTGATATTAAACACAAGGTCAGACAGAATAAGTGGTTGCAAATGTCCATTACTTTCCTGTCATCTGCTCAATTAAGGTTTCCAGCTGTCAGTATCTAACATTGCCACACCATTAAAAATTAAGGGACATTCAGATGCATTGATCTGTATCAAGAGCGCTTTAACAGGAAAGAAAAAAAAAAAAAAAAAAAAAAAGACAGAAATCATAATTTTCCTAAAGTGTCAAATTATTAGATGAAAACATCAGGAGGAAGAAAGGAACAGAGAACTCCCTCAGGGCTGCCCAGGAGTCAATTGGTGCAAATAACATAATTGTTGCTGCACTCCCCATTACTACTCAACTGTGACCAGGCACCTTAATTTGGTGAGAAAGGTAAGACATTCTACAGCACACAAAGGGTGTGTATATGTAGATTTTCCAGGCAAATACATTTTAATTTTTATTTGACACTCTAAAATAAAACTGACAAGGTGTGTATTGAGGGATAAAAATATGTTAAATATACCAGAACCAAGGGCCATAGCACAGAATTAAACATTGCAATGGTAAAATATTTTGCATATAAAGGCATTTGATTAACTTTTTATGATCTTCTATTTTGAAAATTTTCCAATCAATTGAAAAAAAAAACAACTTTTTTTTTCTCTTATCACTTCTGAAAAAATCTATTATTTTCCAAGCACTAATATAATCAGACTTAAATTAAAATGTTGCCTCTATATGTTTCTGCTATATCACTTTTGATGGGATATGTTTGCTCTGCTTCCTCTTTTTTTAGACTTTTAGAGTCTCTTATTACAATTTAACAGAAGAAAAAATATTATTTTCTATATTTAAAAAGTCTAATATAAGACTGCCTTTAAGAAATAAATTGTGTTTGAAAGGCAGTAGCCACAACAAAAATGTAAACCATAAGTTCTAGCATCTGAAAAATAACCATAAGAGAGAGAATAAAGAACAACAAATTCCTATACTAGACATTATTGGAACTACTAAGCCAATATAAATGATATGTTTGATATATTTTTTGCAAACTGAATGTAGCTATAAGTTTCTTGTTTCCTTAAACCCGTTTCCTTAAGCTCATACTAGTTCAAGTTCATGGCAAGGGATGAGCAAAAAAATTCATATTTTCAGTACACAAGGATCATATTATCAAATTTATTTAGTCAGATAAAACCAGGCAGGAAGCCAGAGAGGTTTATGGAAGACCCAAAACAACTAACACCTTTCATCTAAGACCTTGAATAAATAAATGAGATTGATTCTTGACTAATACTCTTTTCCTGGATGCCAAACACATTTGTGTATCTCTTGTGTTGTTTTTAAAAATTGGAAACCTTTGAAAATTGAAATATTATTTCATTTGTCACCTCCAAAGAAATAGAGCTATACAGGAGGAGAGTCTGCTTGTATTATGTAGTGAGGTGTGTGCTCCCTTAATTTCAGAGCAGAGGAATACTGCCTGTACTAAGTTATGCAAACCTAGAAAACAGCCATTCTTTTCACCTTCAGGTTTTTTGACTATTGGATCAGATATTCACCCAGGTGACAAACAGTAAATATTTGTATTTCTTCTTAAATACGGATACAGTGGAAATCTGCTTTTATATAGTCACTGAAAGTTTATGTTGGGATTTTTTTCAAGGTGAGACGAGGGCAGTTAGGATAAAACCACTTTTAGATAATGGTCTAGAGACTTTTAAATCACGTAAACGTATGTAAATATATATAAAATATTATTTGATGGAAATACTGCAAGCAATATTAAATTCACTATGATAATCACAACCTCCTGCATTAAAAGATTTTCTTTTAACACGTCTATTTTTTAGACTGAAAATAGTGCTTTCAAAAACACAAGTCAGACAATTTTGAGTACAAAAAAAATCTTGTGAGTAGGACATATTGTTTATATATTTCATTTAGGCAGCAATTCTAATGCTAAACAACTCACTTCTTGCCAGATAATAAAAAGTTTGGAAACCATTTGGATGCAGCTGTTAGACATAATTAGTGATAGTTCAGTAGAATGTATAAAGATAGTGAAATATTATTGATCAGACTAAGGGCTGTGAAATTTTAAAGGACCCTGCAGAGTTAGCATCAAATTATGTTTCTGTTAGTCTCAGGTTTAGATGTATGCCATGTAAGGAATGAAAGATTTCCTAGATACCCAGACTCCTCTTTCTGCTTTCATGGTGTGGTGGGTTTGTTTCAGTGACACAGTCTGGTGACATCCCTCCAGGTATAGGAGGTAGCCCTTACAGCTGGAACACAAAAATAAAATTAATACTTGTTGATACAGTTCCAGGAGAAAAAAAAAAAAAAAAAAAAAAAAAAAATCAAAGATGAGATGACCTGTCCCAAACTAGAGACTGGAACTGAACTCAACTCTGAAGCCATCCAAGTCTCACAGTGCTGCTGGTCCTTTCCTGTGGCTCCTGACCTCAGACAACACGCCTAGCCACGGGTGGACATTTGCATGTATCACCTTGGATCAACAGTGCTCCATGAATGAAAATTACCATGAATATACAGCCCAGAAAGCACTCTGCTGTGTAATGAGTACACCTGGTGTTGTTGCTATTTGTCTTCTGTTCTATATTCACTAGGAGGGAAGGTCAGGTCATTGTTCTAGCCGCTCACAACATACTCAACATGCCATTTCACTTCTCTGGTTTTTGTTTCCAAAGCACAGTGGAAGCAACAGGCAACTGCATTACTGTATTGTAATGCATTATATTGCATTCTCTTCTCTTCTGTTAAAGACAAATTGGTATTTAGCATAGCTGACCTGACACTGGCTGTCTCAGTAGCAGTATCTCCCCACAATTTCCCCCAAGTAAATTCAAAGAATCAACTGCATGATGCAGACATCTCCCTTTTAATCACCATGCTGACTATAAAGCTTTCTCATTGTCTAATGAACATTTACTGTCCTGTGGATGGTAGAAGTAGTGCTATCTTTCCATTGGAGGCAAAAAATACTCTATACTCTGATTGAAACTTTACTCTAAAGGAAGCAGGAAAAGGATGTTCAAAGGTTATTTTTAAAGGCCAGTTCAAAATAGCAATTAGGTGGCATAACAATTAAGTTTGACGTATATTGTACCCAGTACAAAATACATTCTGCTTTTACTCTCGACAGAGAATTATGTGGATAGTCAGAAAGTCTGAAAGGAAAGCCAGAATTAACTCAGTACATACACACACAGAGAAAAAATACTTTTGAAACTTTAAATTTTGGTCTCTTTGGGGAGAAATTCATCCCCATTTGAGAGCAGGTATAGAAATGCTACCCTCTTAAATCCTGATTTCTTGGTGCACTGATTTTGCACTAATGTTGTGTTTAAGAATGACTGTCCACTTGTGCACCTCATTTTATCAACAAAGCAGGTATAGTAATTGCTCTGAGGACTACTATGAGATGCACTATTCTAGGTGTTAATGACCTTGATATTCATACACAGCAATATCTATCTAAATGCAAGTATAATCCTTTAAAATGAAAGCTTAACTACTGATGTCCCTAAAGCCTGAGTCTGGACACACTGTCCCACTGGGAAACAGGTTGTGGGCTGGAATCACAAAAAACTCTCTTCCCTTTTCTCTTGGATTGGGAGCAAACCTCACTCTGTCTGAACAGCAGAACCTGCATTTCCAAAGCTCTATCCTAAAATATACAGCTGTGTGGTGAGGTAGTAAAGGCTGTTATGCTCTCACTACCTAAACACTAGTGGTGTAAATAGCAAAGCAGAGGAACAGAGCAACTAAATGCAGCGGAATGGCTGGGTAAAGAATAAAATAAACAGAGTTGAGCCACAAGCTGTAGCTGGTTTCTTCATTATTTTACTATTTTCAATGAATACCACTCTTTTATAATTGTGCAGTAATAGAATATTTTATGTTGTGCAAAAGAAAACTCTACACACTGACAGCAACTACTTTGAACCCCTTAAGGTTTGAAGCTGCCAGGAGAGTCCATTCTCCTCATGATAGGCTGGCACTGGAGTACTAATTCACGTTATCACTGCTCAAGCAAGGGTTACTGAATTTTAGCATCACTGTGGCCTTCTATGGCCTTTTAAAAATTTGCAGTAAGATGAACCTGAGAGCTCACTGCAGCATTATGAGAGTCTGATCCTTTTCCCATTTTTATAAAAAAACCAGAGGTAGATACTTGAAGCAGGAAGCTCTGTTTGTTGTCTTGATGAGAAAGTTGATTAATTTAGTTCCTTGTTTACCACAGAGATTTTCTAGCAGACTTTTTTTGCCACAGCATGGGTATGAGTACTAAACTATAGAGCTCTGCAGTTCTTTGGAACAAATTCAGAATTTAGAAGGGGCTGATCTGACATAGTCCCCACAACCAGAAAGAGAAAATCACACAGGCAATTATAAGAGCTAAAGTAATGGAATCTGGCTTCTAGCTATGCCTTATGGATACCGGCTTGAAACTGTGGCATCCATAAAAATAATCTATATTCTATTAAGAGGGCTAAACATTGCTAGGCAGCCTAGTTTTGTCCCTGTCAGAGACTGAACCATTGGTCTTCTGGATGATTTTTAATTTAAAAGAAATGATCATTAAGAGTTTCTAATCAGCATAAACTCCAGGCAGTAAGATGAATTTTAGTTATAGTCAATATATAAATTCCCAGCAATCCAGATAGCATTTTATAATTTAAGTAAATGGCTTTTGTCATGGTTGAGTTCATACTCGACCCCGATGCTCCTCCTGTCCCACATTTTTCCTGATTGTTGTACACTGACCTCTCATGATTTTTACAGTTCTGTAAGGTAGTGAAGAAAAGATGAAAACTCATTTACACTGTCAAAGACAGAACTTGTCAGGGTCATGTGGCATATATCATCCTCGCTTCTCTGGGACCCCCACAATTTAAGTCTGCCCTCACAGTCAGCTAGAAAAGTGAATACTTCAAAGTGAGACAGTGCTATCACTCAGCAATTATTCATTACAGAATGCAAGCTCAATGAATCAGAGTAGATATAAAATACTCTCAAGCTGTATTATATTACTGTAGACATCTCCCATACTGTCTTTTTAAAGTTTTCATTTCAACTTGCTTCAAATAACTTCAGATAGTACACAGCAAGACATCAAAGATTGTTATGTTGATCAATGGAATAAAGGCAAAATTTTAGTGCACACAGAAACACTGCAAAGCAATTACAAGTCAAAAATAAAGAAGAATATCTCTAATTTGAAAAAATATAGGGAAAAGTACGTAAGAAATTAAAATACAGGTATTAGCCACATTTGAATTTGAGCAGCATTTACCATAATTTATAACAACAAAAACACATTAAAAAAATGTGCGAAAATATTAATGAACATTAGCAACTCCTACTCCTTACAAAGGTTTGGGTTTAATTTCATCTGGAATAATTTATTTTCTATTAGTTCTAAAAGCAATTTCAGAAGAACTCCAGGTAGGTATTTTCTCAGCAATATGGTATATCAGGTATCAAAATAGTTTAACCCTAAAGAAGATTATTAATTTTCCACAGCATCTCTTACAGTAACAGCATGAATTGAACCAGAAATATATTAACTGTCTCAGCTGCCAAAACAAAACCCAACCAGAAAACAAAACATAAAAATACCTGGAAATCCATGACCATGTGTTGCAAGGAAACATCCAGACCCATCAACCACCACTGAGCTCTATTTACACATGGCTTTAATGGGCAAATTCAGTGTAACCATGCAGCAGACTAGCAGCATATGCTGCCCAACTGCTCCCACCTTCATCCCGTTATAGGAAGCAGCATGTGCACACACATGCAAGCTGTGCCTGATCTAAAGATCAATGTGGGCATCAAGTGATCCTCTGATTAAAAGCCACAGGATATCCCAAAGAACAAGCTCATCAGCTTTATGGAAACTGGATCCAAATACTTTTAGCTACTTTTCACTACCTTCTATGAGAAAAAGAGGAATCCCAATTCTTAATTTTTTCTTTAATTCTCAATATATAAAGGAATGTACAGGACACATTTTCATGAAAAAAAAAAAAAAAGATCTATTCCTTTAATAGATTCAGTCCTGTGATATGAGAAAACATAGTACTTTGGAACCTGGTTTTACAGTCAACTTAGATCATTATTAACTAACCTCAAATTTTCTGAACACTGTTATTTCTATAAAAACGTATTTTCCTGGCCAAATAACCTGTTTTCTCCTTCTTTGGCAGATATACCTGATTCAGGCACAAGAGAGAATCAATTTCAAGTTCAGTGACAACTATAACACACATATCACCATATTAAGATGGAAAGATACGGGAAGTCTGCATTTTCTGATTTTGAAGTATAGATTTTCAGTGAATATTGGTGAACAGAAACCTCCTTGTTAACCACCCATGCAAAAGGAACAAAATGCAGGAGAGTCACTTTGCTGCAGAACAGCTTCTTCATGGTATCTCTGCCCCCCACATCCATTACAGTAGATCAATCCAGTCTATTATTTACATAAAGTCTTCAGGTATAGAACAAGAGTATTCTACTTGGTATCAAACAGGTAGTTGATTTTTTTCACTCACATGACAGCTGTCTCAACTGCATTTTCCTGTGCCACTCCAGCAAGAAATGCCTTCACAGGCCAACAATATTTCCTTAAAATTGGACATATTGGAAGAATGAGATGGTAACATAATTGTGTCCCTCAAGCAGTGGGATAGCTAAAGTAAAACTGAAGCATTGCCTACAAAAACAATATCCCACCAAAAAAAAAAAATTCTCATCTTAGAAAAAAGATTTAATTCAATTCAATTCTAGATAAAACCTATTTTCAGATGGAGGAATGGAAGAGGAAAAATGGAGTACTTTCTTAGAGAGCCCCAAAATCTGGGGGCCCTGAGTTCAGGGTAACTACACTTCAGATCTCACTTATATGGTGTTCACAGTCTAATGATGATTCCAAAGATTTACCAAGTAGCTGGGGTGCTTTGGGAACAGTTTATAGCCGGAAATAACAGTGGTCCATCTATTTTATTACAAGATGTTATTGAGCTGAGAATGTATTGGGATGGCAACAAGTTAATGTTCAGCATTAGCATCCTTTAGCAAGTGTGTTGGGCTTTTTCCTCTGTAGCTGAGATTGCTCAAAAGTTGTGTCTCTTGTGCACCCATAAACTCATTAGCTCATGGTAATAGATGTCTTCAGTCTTCAAAAGTTTCACAGGAAATCTTTTTGTTCCAGCCTGATGTCACCAAAAAATAAGAGAGTAAACTGCTGTCTAATCACTGATCCCTACCACTCACTCCTCAGGCAGTAAATGACATGTTTAAAAATCCATCCAAAATTTCCACTATCTGTATATAGAACTTGCTTTCAAAAGCTCCTCTTTGCACAATACCAGTGCTTTCCTCAAAATTTGTAATTGAAATAAGAAGTGCACACCTGTACTTGCTGAGTATTTTTTGGTCCTCTGCAGGCCAATTCATTTTATCTGCAAATTTAAAGCAATGCAGTGAGGAATTATAATAAAGGCAACACAGATATTGATGGATGGCTAAAAGCACTGAATAACAAAAAGGGATACTCCCTCCCTTCAGTTGATGCTGTTTCCCCACTCGCTGGTCCCCTTGTCCCACACTGCCTCTCATAATGTGAGACTATTTTCATAAATTTCTGAAGAAGTAGGTACTTATTTAGTCTTTATAAAATTTTCCAGTAGTAGAGGCAATGTTTATACTCATTTTTTTGTTGTCTTTCAGAGGGCAGGGAGAACTTAAGAAGGAAGATGAGCAATTAGGATCATGTGTAGCAGATGTCAAGAATCACTGGAGTGGTGAGCTTCCCCACCTCTTCTGGCTGCTCAAAAATCTCAGGAATTCTCTTTAGCCCTCAGCTTTGAGTAAAGACTTAGACACTACCTCTTCCCTTGACCTTATAAGAAACTCATAGGATAACATGGAATATCTAATAAGTAACAGAGTGAACCTTGCAATCAAACCTTGTCCTGCAAACTTGTATTAAACTGACACTTGCTGATACCTTTGCCAGTGCTCCTTTAAGAGACCTAAACCAATCATTCATGACATTTATGCAAGAATCTATTATGAAGTAATGATTACAAATATATTACACTGTATTATTTAAGGAACTTCCTAACACAAAAGATTAAATGCATTTTGGTAAAAAACTCTTTTACTTTAAAAGAAGCTATGATCTATATCTGTCCTGGAGACTGTCATTTTATATAATCACCAGAATTCCTGTGAACAAGTAATTTAAATAAAAATGCATGATCACCTGCCATCTTCCATCTATCTGGGAAACTATACCATGTTGTGTTATGTAGTACTCTGCATCACAAGTTTTTCCTTTAGAAGCAGAGAAAAAGATAAACAAGTCAAGTTCTTATAGTTTCAGACATTCCAAGATCTTCCTAATCCATATAAACCTTAAGGATGTACTCTGGAATAATTTCAAGCAGATGCAGATGATAGCTTCATATTTCAATGTCTGCAAAAATCACTAACTGAATCTGGTTTGTTATTAGTCATAGGGTAAATGATGAAAATGAATGTGAGGAATTAATAGCAAGCACAGACATCATCCTAAACTGTCATAGCTATGACATATCAATATGGATCTTTCAGCTGCCATGTAACTTTTCTCCAGGGAAATGTAAAAACATATCTAAAATCTAACAGGCACGGATCCCAGTGTCCTTTATCTGAATTGAATATCTTAGAATTGAATACCCATCAGTACTTTGAAAGGCCATGCTGCATTACTTTCTCCCACAGACACATTTTGAAAGGAAGGCAGCTGTAACTGATTCAGGTTGCAACCCCATTGTATAGATTCAGGTAGTTTCATTTACCCGGCTTTAGCTTGACCCAACTAGTTAGAGATTTGTTTTTACAAGGCACAGGCAAAGCAAGTGTAACTGTCCTGAAACATTTATGAAATAAATATAAACAGACAGAAAGACAACAGTGAACTTTTATGGTCATCAATGTCAACGCTTTACAGTTGTCAATCAAATCCATACCAATCTTGAAAGATGCCCATAGTTTCTAATGACTGTCTTCCAATGCATACGTAATAAGGAATGTAAAATTTCTCTCATGATGTCTTCAGTAAGTTCAAAGTCATACCCAGGATCTGAATATTAGAAATGCCATGTGAACCCAGAAGTAGCTAGTCTATACTTATCTTTAAAAGAAAAAGCGACCAATAAATTGACCAAATTTGTTAGTCTGTAATTTGACATCTATTTTTATGGCAAAGTAATTTTCCATCCAAAATAAAGATCTTATTCAGATAAAAGAGCTAGTTATGTCCCTTGGAAGCTTATTTAAAATATATCTTGTTTTCATTGGCACAAGTTTGCAGTAAAATTTACACAAATCCCAAATTGCCATTTCTGCCAGTCTTGTTCAATTTCCCACACTCTGTCAACATGTGTCAGGAAGAAAGCATTATGCCTTGTTAAATTATATTATAAGCAGAACTTTCTTCCCAAACTGAAAGGGAAATAAATTTTAAAATAGCACTGGCTAATAACCTCTCATGGCTTTTTAAAATCCTGTCTGTTCTACAGAATCTGAAGTTCATCGTTTTTACAGGCACTGAGGGACAGAGTCACTACATTTCTGAATTCTCAGGCACAGGAGTACAGTCTAAAAGGCTGTTGCTGTAAAAGAGACTCCAGATAGCACAACATCTCTGCTTATGTGTATCTTAATTAAAACTAGTCAGACACAAAAGTGGACTTGAGTGTTTGTTTTATAGTCATGCCTTTAGTGAGCAAGGCTATTGGGCAGCTAATAGCACACCAAGACACAACTTAAGAAAATGAGGACAAATTAATAAGAAAAGAACTCAAAAAGCATATCTAGATTGCCATTACAAAACACATTGTATGTGATGATTTAAAAAAACAGCTGGGAATTAAACTCCAATTAAACTGCAGGTACTGCTTTTATGACTCGTGCTCTGATGGAGAATTGTGCTTTAAAGTGCATTATCTAAGCACAAACTTTTGAGCAAGCTTTAAACAGCCTGTAAAATGGGATTTACTGGAGAATTGTAAGGACCCTCCCAACTTAGTTCTCAAAAGTATAGAGACTAACATCATGCTAATCAAGTAAATAAAATATCAGCTAGAAAGGTAAATTTAGACACAGATCTTCAGCCATGCAGACATATCTACTTAGGTTCTTGAGCTAAGCTGTAACCTAGCTGTTTCTGGGGCACTTTCACGCTCATTGAGGTTTTAGCAAAAAGAACTTCCTTTCCATTTTGTTGCCCATTTTGTATATGCTGCCCTATACATTAAGAAGCAAACAAGCATATGGAATTCATTTCCTCTGAGAAGTACAGGGACAAAACATGTTGAAAGCAATTAATACAGGATCCTTTTACCAAATGGCAATCTGACATGTCTGTGCAATCCAGAAACCTACCTTTTAAACTAGGTTTTGGGTTTTTTGATTGTTTGCTTGTTTACATGTTAAGCAAATTAATATTTTTAATTGATTTCAGGTTTGTTTTGTTTCATTACCTCTCAAATTCCGCTAGAGTTTGTGAAATTGCTATTGCTGTTGCATTTACATTTTTGCTACAAATGTTTTGGCCAGTGCTTCTGTGGTTATACTCTTTGTGTAACAGTTATGAAAACAAACTATAGATCTGAAACCATAGCCAAAGTTTTTAAAATAAATTTTGGATAGTCTTTATACTTAATCTCCTGTGAGGTGGAGCATCATTTAAAACAATTTTTTTTCTTAAGAGGCTGAAGAATTCTAATAGATTTGGGAAGTCACCTGCCTTGTATGTCATATGAGAGGGATATTTTATTTCTGTTACAGTACCTTCTGCCTTTCTCCCACTCACTGGTGTTGCATCTATCTCATTTCCACTGTAGCGCTTTCAAGTTACAGCCCTGAAGGTGTCATGTTTAATTTACTTAATGAATACATGATAATTTATGTCTGTTCTGTTGCTTGATGGTGCATAAATGTTCAACTAGATTCTTCATCTTCAATTTGCTTTCAAGGAAAAGATATCCCAAACTTGCACAACGTGAGGTAAATGACAGCACTTAGAAGAGCAAAGGGTGGAGACGCACATCGCCTGCACTGTGACCCAGTTCTCTAGATTACTTGAATAGCTTCAAAAAATAGCTTCATAAAAAGGAAATATTCATTCTTCTAACTACTAAATTGTTAGCATTTTAGTATTTTTTGAAGAGTAGTTTGTTTGTAGCATTTTACTGGACAATGATAAAAAACAACCTTCAAATTTAACCCAAGATTGACATTCTTAATTTTTATCTTCTAAGAATTTCTATAAATAGCAACCATTTTAAATTTCTGTTCTTGGTTATAGAGAAGGGGAATCTACTATTATCCAGAGCTTGTTCTGGAGCTATAAGTGTGAAAGTAAATAATTTCTTCTTTTATTATTCCTCTTTTTTTTTTTTTTTTTTCTTTTTTTAAAGGCAATCCGTGTTGTTATTTACACTAATAAGAACCTTAGTATTTGGAACAAGTCTTTCTGTCTCCTACAGAGACATCCTAGATCTCTTCCCTCACTCTCTACCTTTAACTAAAGAGTCAAAACAAGATTTTCACAGTATCTCATAAAGGTATATTCTAGCAACATCCAAGCTGGCAGACTTCCTTAAGCAGAAAGTCACTGAAAGATAAGATACCACATAGAGGACACAAAACTCATCTCACTGGCAAAAAAAAAATCCACAAAGGTGGTGTGAACTCATCTTGGACACGAAAATGATACTAATGGACCAGTGACAAAAATGGACACGTAACTACTACTAATACTGTGACTTGGTTTGGGAAGAAGTCAGGATCAAGAGTGCACAGCTGAAGGGTTTTCTGGCAACTCATTTGCAGCAAGTTCTGCTCTCTGAGCAGCTGGGAGAAATATCGCAGCTGTTACAGCCCAGACAATCCACATGCTCTGCTGAGGATGGCTGCCATGCAAACAGTCCTTTGTGGCATACACAACATACTCATTGGCTGCTAAGTGGCAAACAAACCAGTTTGGGAATTCCTACAGAAAAAGTTGTCCTGCTAATACTGGAGAAAGCTGGTTCTAATCCCAGTTTTACAAGCCACACTTCATAATTAAAAATCAACATGAAGTGCTGTGGGGAAGATTTTAATTTTTTATCTGGACTCATTTATTTGGCTCCAAATGTATAGTAAATGACAGAGAACTGCATAAGGTATAATCTTCTGTGTAAAGTCCTTTAAAGATCTCTACTAAGAGGAAAGTAAATCAGAGTTCACTGAATTAGCATATGGAAAAGTTCAAAGCTTTTCAAACATATATCCCCAAAAAGAAAAGCAAGTCAGGAAGCAAAAAGCAAAGTATGCTCCCAATGTCAGTGGCAGGTCCCATAATAAATGGGCATACTAGACACATAAAGATCAGAAACATGATGTGTGAGTGATTTTTCTGGTTCAAGACATGTTCTCTTCCTGAAGTTATGACAGATGGACCATAATGAACAGATTCCTCAAGTGAGAAAACCAAAAGTTGAAGGACGGCAATGGAAGTACAGAATAAAAGACTTGAATATTATCTGAATGTAAATGTGGCAAAGGATAAACCTATATTTATACAGTTGTTTCTCCCTTTAATAATCAGAAGGAATTTTATAATAAATGTAGTCCAGTTTAGAAAAGTATGCCCTAGTATAGAAAAGTATTTCTATGGAAAGCCAAAGTATAACTCTCTAAAAGAGAGAACAATAATGAGGATTGATGTTTTGGGGGAGTTTCTGGCAGAGGAGAGTATGGTGGGAGGGTTAGGTGTTTTGTTGTGTTTTTTCCATTTCAATACAACAATAGAGAGGTGTCAGACAAATTTGAAAATACAAAATACAATCATCAGAATTCAGGAGGAGGCTGAAATCTGAGGTTAATACTAGGTTTCTTGAAAAATCTGCTGGTCAAATTCATTCTATAAGGGTCATAAACCGTCATTATTTTCCAGTTGCTATATGCTCAAAAAGAAAGCAAGAGCCTTTTGAAATATCCTCAATTATAAAAAATAACTGTCCTTCTCATATGACAGGTAATATAATACTGTGTTTACAAAAAAGATTTCTTTTGGCAAGGATTTTTTTTTTTTTTTAAAGTACTAAGACTTGAACATCCAAATTATTGTGTTCAAGTGAGTTCTTATCTGCTTATGGCTGAGCATATCAAGTATCTTGTAGTTAGTCAATGAATGATGTCTAAGCAGAAATCAGTGATGGTCCCCGTGTGCTCCTGCAGAGTTCCTCTGGGCTTGGCATTGGGACCAGCACTGTTTAATACTTTGGTGACAGTGGCACTGAGCACATCCCCAAGTTTGCCAATGACACCAAACTGTGTGGCACATCCTGGAAGCATGAGATGCCATCCATAAGGACATTAACAGGCTTGAGTAGTGGGCCCATATGAACCTCATGAAGTTCAGTAAGGCCAAGTGGGAGGTCCTACACCTGGATCAGGACAGTCCCAATACAGGCTGACCCAAGAATAATTAAGAGCAGCCCTGAAGACTTGGGGTGCTGGTGAATGAGAGGCTGGACATGACCCAGCAATGTGTACTCACAGCTCAAAAAGTCAAATGTATCCTGAGCTGCATCAAAAGCAGCATGGGCAACTGATTAAAGGAGGTGAATCTCCCCTTCTAGTCTCATGTGAGACCTCATCTGGAGTAAGGCATCCAGTTCTGGTGTTCCCAACAGAAGGAGGACGTGGACCTACTGGAGTGTGTCCAGCAGACACACTGATGTTAACCAGAGGGATGGAGCACCTCTCCTATGAAGACAGGCAAGGACAGTTGAAGTAATTTAGCCTGAAGAAAAGAAAGAGACTTCAGAGTGGCCTCCCTGCACTTAAAGAGGGCCTACAAGAAAGATGGAGGGGGACTTTTCATAAAGGTGTGTAGTGATAGGACAAGAAAGAATGAAAGAAAGAAGGATTAAACTGAAAGAAAGGAGGACTAGATGAGTCAGTAGGAAGGAATTCTTTACTGTGAGGTGGTGAGGGTGGAACACGTCCAGAGAAGTTGTAGATGTCCCATTCCTGAAAGTGTTCAAGGCCAAGTTTGATGAAGCTTTAAACAATCAAGTGTAGTGGAAGGTGTCCCTATCCATGGCAGAGGCACTGGAACTAGATGATCTTTAAGGTCTTTGTCAACTCAAACCATTTTATGATTGTGTTTCTATAATTTCTAAGATGAGAAGTAAAACATTATATTTCTTAAATGTTAGATTAAAAGAAAAATAATTTATCTTCAAACTGTTCCATGTTATTTCTGATTAGAACAACACTAAGTTCAATATCAGGTACAAAATATCTTGTGAAAGCACAGTGGTCATAGTTCAAACCTTTCACTCAGAAAGTTCATTTAAATGAGCCTCTGTAGAACGTCAGCAATCTAAGAACACCCACATAAACTCCCCAAGACTGTGTATTATTATATAGAATGTAAGAAAAATTATTATACCTAATTAAATATCACAGGTACAAAGAACTTTGTTTTGACCTTATGGTAGCCTTGGAGTTTTGAAGCTTATCTTCAAACTAGCTATTTATATGAAAAAACAAATAAGGCCTGATTCTTCACCATAGAAATTTCAGACCTTTTTCTTTTAAATTGTTATAATCATCACAGCTAGAAAAAATTAAATGTATGTGGAAGCTCAGCTACAAATGCATGGTAGTAAAGAATTTGAATTTTTCAGAATTAAATGCACTGTCTGCATTCATTTTCCTTCGTATACATAGTAACAAAATACTCAGGAGGAAACAAATTTGGATTGTAACCTTAATCCAGCTCCCAAAGATACCAGAACTTCCAGGTTCAGAAACATTTTTTGTAGAAAAGTATGAAATTAGTAGTAATATCTACTTTACCTGAATATTACAAGTAATAATTTTTAAACACTGAAATTACTGAGCACATATAAATTATTTCTTTCTGTTCTCTTCATATAATTTAACTGGCATCCTAGACTTCTTAGTATGAGTATGACCTGTGGTTTGCTGTTTGCTTGCTCTAATGCAAGTTTCACTCTTACATTAGAGCCCAATACTACCTTGGAACAACTCTATTTTATCAAAACAACTAGTGCAGACTCAAATATCTAAGGGGGACAAGTTTGTTATTCTAGCCAGCTATATAGGTCATTCACAGAGGAGGTGGTGTCACTCACTACCTTCCTTGGTTTATAGTCAAACCACCTGTAGCTATCCCACTGAATAGGTACTTTTTGTTAACTATTAATTTCAGAGCACTACACCTACTCTAGAAGTCATTCCACCTAGATCCTTTCTGCTAGATCTTCTTTTCTTGAGAACTTGCTAGTAATAACCACCCCAGGTATTCTGTAAACATGTGTTTCTAGGACAGTTATACACTGATATTTGTATAATCTCACTAGATACACCAGATGGCTTAATTATAAAAACAAAATTTGCCAGATAAATATTCCTTCTTGTTTCATACATGCATTTTCCTGTCAATAGCTTGTCTTTCCAAGCAAATCACTTTTGTGTAATGGCTTATTATACTTCTTGAGAAATGAGCAATCCTTTAACCCTGCGGCATTTGGGCCAATATTATTTATCAACCACATTTACTAAAATTGACTGAATGACCTTTTGGACAATCAAAAGAGAAAAAAATACTTTTAAACTACAGAATAGCAAACATAACATGGACATTATTTGTTATTTAATGATGATCTTCCATTTTTAAGTCACACACAGAAGTGACTAAAAGCAGGAAATATTATGCACAACATGACGTAGGCTGTGAATTCTGCCCCCATGCAATTCACAGAAAAAGGAGAAATCAATTTCTTAATAATCTAGTGACCTCTCACTGTGTGTAGCTGCAGAATTTATTAATTTTGGCTTTGAATAGCCTTTTACTCCTTGCTATGTTTCTCTAAGTATAACATTAAAAGTAATCTCCAATACAGTTTTCAATACAGCACATGATATATTGGAAAAGTACTATTCAAAAGTATTAGAGAAGGCTTTCACTATGAAAAAAGGGATCCTACCCTGAAATGTTTACTGTCCAAAAACATAGATATATTGGTCACACAAAAAAATGTACCAGCTCACCTGTTTTACCTAAAGGATTAGAAGCTGGATCTGATCTGGGTGGGATTTCAGTCTATGGATATATCTGCATTGATTCTTCACTGATACTCACATCTCTTTGCACACAGCTGACCACTAACATTCACACAGTAAAAGGAAGCTAGTTACCAGATTTACAGTCATGAAAAGGAACATTTTCCTTTTTATTTCTTTCTTTTTTTTATCCATAGTCTTTGATATATGGAGCTTAAACAAAATACAAACCCATCACTACAGAAGAGACAGATGCCTTGTGAGCCACAGATTTAGTCCAGAGCTGGAGAAGGTGTCCAAAAACTTGACTTAGTACCTTCATTACCTTTAGGTACCTTCACACAAACTTTAAGTTCTATGCCCACAACACCACAGCTTTCATCTATGTATTTTACATAACTACTCAGGTATGCCTTTTGTTTTTTCTTTTTTGTTTTTTCTTTTTTTTTTTTTTTTTTTTTGTTAAGAAAGAGATAACCATTCATTAAAAAAAAACCACTAAATATATTCTTTCTGAATTTGGATAGTGAGATATGAAGCAGCTGACTTCCAACATCACACTGCTTATAGGACTTTTAACAGGCAAGAAACAAATCCATGGAGAAGCAGCCAGCCCAGAAGAGATACGCGTTTTTAAAGTATTTGGAGGATCTTTACTTTCTCATATACTCTCCCCATGCCATATATCTGGTTGCATTCCCTGAAGCATGGAAGCTGCCACAAAGATGTTTTTATCTAGGAAAGCTGTTTTTAAATCACCCTCATATTCTTTTCAGTTCTTATCTGGCTATTACATGAACATGAGTCTTTCTGCATCACTTGCCTTAAACCTGTATTTTATCTTAGGTGCAAAGCAATCTTTAGAACTCCCCTACTGAAGCTTAGGTTGCATCAAACAAATACTACAATCAAAAGTATAGAGTTGTCATCTGAATTATGATTTGTCTTACAGTCTGAAGGCAGCAAGTGGTGTGAGTTAATTAAAGCCAGCTGAATTATCTGGATGCTACACACGGAGAAGTTTTGTTCTGCTAGTGGGAAAACAAAATCACAAAAACACAAAACAGCAACAAACCCTGTTAACATATTAATTTTCCCCACCTACCTTCCCATCTTATTTATTTTTTAAAAAAATCTTTACACGTCTCTGCCTCACACACATACTTTAGATGAAATCTGGAACATGAGTATGAAAGGAGCCATAAAAGGTACATAACAAACACAATATGCAAACTACAAATAGACAATTAAAATTCCTGAACTCTCAAACAACATTTTCACAATGTTAAAACATGTCTGAATATAGTCTAATCATGATTTGGACTTTGGTAAAATGCTCATGTCTGCATTCCAGGAGGGCAGACAGAGTGTTGGCACTGCACTGTAGCTCTGATCTAGCATCATGCTTAAACATGTAGTTAATCTTAAATATCAAAGACATCACAGAGCACTTGAATGGGTTGTGAAGGGAAGCCCAGAATGCAGACTGAAGAGCAAAGCAGTCACCTGCCAGCATTGCTCACTCCAGAAAACTCTACAAGGCTGATCTGGCATATATATGTACATATATAAAAGAAATAATAGTGGTTATTAGAAATGCTCACCCCAAAGGACACAAACCAAATGCTGTGATCCTCTAGCAAAGCCCTCTGCTTTTGCTGCAGTAAATTCAGGATGAAAAAAAAAAAAAATACTGTTTCTACTCATCAAAGGTCTTTGTTACACTGATTTCAAAAAGAATTCTTAGGTCCCCAAATACAATTAATTATCAGGTTTGAAGTAATCTAATTTCAGTCTTAAGCATGTTCTGAAAAGACAGATTTTAGTACTAAGAACAGTCTGGGGTTTAGATTATGCAGCAGTGTTCATTTTAGTAGTATTATTCCTGTATACATGGTATATATATCCTGTATATGTTCACAAGTTGTAATGTGTTAAAAGTCACACTGCTGAGGTTTTGTAGGAAATGTGCTCCCCCCATTACCCCCCCGAACACACTGAACCAAGGGAAATCAGTTCTTAGTCATGTAACAGTTTCATGTGTGCACTGGGAGCAAACATATTGTGGCAATGACATCAACACTGCAGAAAGGTTAACCAAATATTACCAAAGACAGACACATTTTCGAAACCCTCAAAGATTCACACCGATTTCCAATGAAACTCTTCATATCTTTGACAAATTTGTACATCGATAAAGCATTCTGCCAATCCTAAATAATTCCTTCTATTTCAACAGGAGGTGAAACTCTTCTGCCTTTCTTCTGTAAACTTTGTAGTAATTTCTCACTAAATAACGTAATTTCTGCATCAGCTTCATATTATCTTCAACATTTTTGCATTGTTTTGCCTAAAACACCAAAATTATTTCATCTGAGTGTTCCTCAGTGAGTCTGTTTCCTTCCAAATAACCTCCTTCCAAACACATATATTTTGCAGAACAAGATGTTCTTGAAACCAGAGAAAAAAAACAAAGAAAAAAATCTCTAAATCATTAATTGAGAATACTTCTCAATCCACACAATTACTTCATTAGTTGATTTAGCCATCAACAAGGGGGCTGGGGAGGGGGCAAGTCTCACTTGAGATCTTGTGAGCTCTTCCTTGACAAGATCCACTGACAAAGATTAAACATGCAGATATGAAAGTGCTGGCTGTATAAGCAGACTTTATGAGGAGGTGTTACTGTTTTCATTATGTACCATGGCATCTTAGACAAAATAGCTTGATGTAGTTTTTGTCCTACAGCTCTATTTCAGTTCTAGTTTGTATTTTAACAAAATATTTTCATTTTAGAAGTGGCTGATAATCACTACATCCGTAGGTACCCCTTCAGATTTAAAAGATTGTCCTACCTCTACCTAGAATTCAGGCTACCTAAACACTCTGGTACCTACACATATGTAGTCTGATTTCCAGAGCTGTTAAGGCTTGTTATTTAAGGAAACTATGACAGTTAAGTACCAAGCACTTAAAACCTAAATCAAGACATCCAGAGATTCTTGATTTCACTACAAACTGTCTTGTAAATGTAAGTGACTGGAAGCTTGTGAAGAAGTCATGGAATCTTAGATCATTCTGTTCAGTGACTCAGCTGGAGGCTGACATGGTGATAGGTAAGCATCTCAGATGATATTAAAGCACACTAGAAGAGTCAGGAATATTATAATTTTCCAGTGTGTTACAGTCAAAAAATATTGCTAAGTCTCACAATCACCATTTTAGGAAGAAGAGCAACTAGAGACAAAGGTTAAACCATCAAATACGAATGATTCACAGTCACAGCTGTGGGCCAAAGAGGTTTTTTCCTCTATATATTGAGAATATGAATAGGATTGATGAGCAGCAATCATAACTCCTCCATCTTAAAATAAATAAATAAATAAATAAAAAGGTTGTTTTGAGTATGATCATATGAACCCACTAAATGTCAAGACATTCCTGCACTCCCTGAGGGAACTCTGGGGTAGGTTATATCAACTATGCTGTCTGACCTGGAGTATCCTGCCTTCTAACAGAGGCTACATCATCTGTGAGACACCAGACCTAAGAGCATAACACTGCTCACACTTTCACTTCAGCCCCCTTCCTCCCACTTACAGCCCTGTTCTAGGCATTGTTTTTCACACATGAATGTCAGAAGCATTATAAAACTCTTTCTAGAAACACCAACGATTATAAAAAAGTGTCTCATTCTTCCCACATAGGAGCTATGAAAATGGAATTAATGTGATACTCATTCTAAGACAGCAAGCCTTCCTGAGAGTCAATGTACATTGACAGAAATTTGGGCTAAACATCACACCAATTGGTTTCCAATTAATACAAATGCAACGAGCTTACTTTTGTCAGCCTGCAATATCAAACATATCTATTTGATTTTAAGTGTTGCAACGGATTCAGAAATCCAAAATTTGTCACGACCAGTTTCTGTCAACATTTCTAGGGTATTTTAAACTATTTTACCTTAGGTTCAAAGCAAGAGTAATGGTAAATTTTTCATCTCAGTACTAATTCAATATGTCAGAGGGTACAATTGTGATGACAATAACACTGATGTTCCCCTGCCATAGTCATCTATTAAAATTTCCAAGTAGAGATGAGATGAAATTGAGAAACACATCCAAACTAAAACTATTTACAAAACCATGCTATTTCCAAAAACTATTTGCAAGAAAACTCCATTTTATGAATGTATTTGTCATGCAAATTATTATGGTTTTACTCTTGTTGTATTAGCTCACTGTAAATTATTTTCACAGTGCTTGGTTAGCATACAATTGATTATTGCACTTGTGAAGTGTTTTCTTGAAGGGATTTTCTTTATCAGTTTATGTTATTTAGATACTCTGTTTCCTTCTGTCACAAAATGTTTTTTGTTTGTTATTATCTACTGGGAAGTATCACGTGTCAAAAAATGACTGTTGGCTAAAATGTACTTTTTTTTAATGATGCAGACTCTTAATGTATTGTTATTATTGGTATAATGCTTTAACTTGTCTGCTTATTGTGTTTTCTAGTATAGATTTTCAAACCATCAACATAGAATACAAAGAATATTATAAGCAAAGTTTTTGGTTTTTTGTCTCACTCCAATTTGAGCACAGTCAGAAGTGCAAAAAATTTTCAACTGGAAAATACTTTTCTTAAAGCTCCTTCAGGCCTTTATACTTTTTAAAAATGTTAATGGTTATCAAAGTTCTGCAAAAGGTATTGGAGACTACCTAAATCCTTTTTACCTCTTAATATCATAACTCTCAACCATGATTCTTTTTAATGTAACTACATTGTGAGATGTTGTTCTAAAAGATAACATACTTGAATTAATGCAGTATTTTTGCTTTTTAAAAAACTTGCTAGTGGATCATATATTAGCAAACTATTACCATAGATGAAATGCAGAAATGTAAAAATCAAAATTATGTACAGCTTTCAAAATACACAAAAAAAAAAACCTATTTAAAAGTAAATAGTTTAAATTGCTGTGGAAATTGCTTGTTTATTGAATTCTCAGATTTAAAGAACAGAATCACTTCTTCAAAATACAATGTATTTGTTTGCTTAAGATTGGTATTAAGGATTGAATTAAGAATATAAGTGAAATACTACCCAGTTTTAAAGTGTGAATACCTTCACATAAAATTACTTCATCTTATGCAAGTCAGATATTATATTTTTTCTTCTGACATAATTTAAATGCTCTAAATCAATTTTTGGATAAACTTAAATGATTCCAGGGACTACATAACACTTAAATTTTAATACTTTGAGTCACATTAGAGTCTATTAATTAGATGCCTGAGTAACCTAAAACTGATGGCAAGGATATATCCCTGAATATAAATTCCTCTCAATATGAAGAAATAAAAATAACTTTTTTTTAAAGTTTGCTGAATAAAAGAAAAAAAGTTCCGACTTTAGAATCTGAAAAATATTATCACGCATTAAGGACTATCAGCAGTGTATTACACAGACATTAAGCAAAAATGCATATTCATGAAATAAGGGCATTACACTAATAAAATGAAGCAATAACATACTTAATCAAGCTTAGACTTAACTCTCTAGACTACAAATTTGACTAATTCTGGTAAAGGTATTCAGCACATAGAGATAAAAAGCATGCTTACTGAGCTCCCATTATTCCACAGTGAAGTTAATAGTATTGCTTCTCTACCTTAATGAGGATGGAAAAACCTACAAATCACTCTTCAAACTACTCTTCAGCAATGCATTCTCAATGCATACTCAATACAAACACAATATCAGACAAAAATTCCTATGAGCAAATATAAATCTTAATGAAATTTACACTTAAATCATTTGCTATTGGAAGAATAACACTAGGATGTGATTAATGTGAATAAGACAAGAATCATAATATTAGAATGGCTTGGATTGTAAGGCACCTTAAAGGCCAATTTGCTCCAACTCTTTTACTCCCATAAGCAGGGACACCTTTCACTAGACAAGGTTGCTCACAGTCTGATCAAATTGGGCCTTGAAATCTTCCAGGAGTGGGGCATTCACTTCTTGAGGCAACCTGTTCTAGTGCTTCACTACCCTCAATAAAGACCTTCTTCCTACTACTGAATCTAAACCTACTCTCTTTCAGCTTAAGACCATTCTTCCTTGCCCTGTCACACCATGCTCTTGTAAATAGCGTCTCTCCATCTTTGTTGTGTGTTAATAATTACCATATCACTCTCTGATGGCAATTGTTATAAGGTCATCTTTACTATCAAGACTCCTCATTGTTAAAGTGACCTCTGCTGAAATGTTTTTGATACTCCTCTTCTCTGTATCTCAGAGTGAAGAGCTGGATAGCTTACACTCCCTAAGTACCTGTGAGGGCTCTTCTCTGAAAGAATTTCATAAAGCACAGATCAGGATGTCACTTGCAAACATACCATGACCATATATTCATATGCATCCCATGCTTCTGTTTTATACATGTCTGTACCTAGATGTAGAGGAAGAAAGAGTCTTGCTGGATGTAGTTTAATCACACTCTCACTCTCAGCTTCTGGTGACTGGGGATGAATCACTCTTAATACAACATAGTGCAGTGTCTCCTGTCCAGCCCTTAGGAAGTCTGAGAAACTTTCAGAGAAGTGATGGTGCAGCACTGGAAACCCAAATGGTAACCAGGCACCAGTTGGTTAAGTAGGGAGCAATAATCTTTCCCAAGATGAAGTCACATCTTTAGTTCTGTTACCATTATGCAACTCTTTAATCAATGATGTATTTACTACAGTGATCCAACTCAAATCTATTTAAATCAAATATATGAACTGTTATTAGCTGGGACTAAAATAGAACCACAACAGCTTCACACACAGCTGAATTCAAACTAGAATTGAAGAATCTGCTTTCTTTGATTCCCTAAAAATGAGTTCACACTCTACCTCTGATTTAGACCATGAAGCTCACACAAAGAAATTTGGTAGCAATTGGGTTTGAATAAAGAATGTAGAAAATATCCATCATCTAGTCTCACAATCTGGACATCCTCTCTAATTGAGCCTTAATAGCAGCACACTGGTTTGATGCTTTTATAACAAATGCTAAAGCTTTTCAAACACTTTCATACAAATGGAGAGGGTAGGTTTTCAAGATTTTGTGGTCTCCTGATGAGAATACAGGCATAGCATGTCAGAAAACTATGGTCAAGTCCAACTCCACCTGAATTGGGTCATATATTTTCATCCTAGATCACTTCAAATCAGGCAGGACAGCATCTTTATCTAATCCCACTTTACATTCTTAATTTTTTGCCATCTATTTTTGCTTTCTTGATGAACGCTTCATTAAAACAATTTTTTTTTCCACTGCAGATTTTGACTGCAATGAAAGAGTATTTAGACATGAATTCTGTGGACAGAAATGTGCTGACCTGACAAAGAACTTCATCAGGAATCAGTCTATTTTTCCTTTGTAGTTTATTGTGGATGTGGTCATTTGTTCCTGTATAGAGAGGTAAAACCCTTATTGAAGCTCTTTTTTTCATCTCTCTTGATCACTGAGTTCTTCCATCCTGATCTCTTGACCCTATAGCACTGAAATATGGACATCAAATCTCACTCACATAGCCTTTTGTCATGCTTATATTTCCATTTTGCCTCTAACCCCATCACTACACAACACCAAAAAAAATTTTCCTTTTTACATTAGAGCACCTAAAGATCTTTCAACATCTGAAGCTTTCTTGCTTTATTGCCCTGATCTTTCCCCAAAGATGCTTTGTACAATAATGCTTCCCCATAAATAACTTCCGCAGCATTTTAAATTTGTATATATTCACACATGTTTAGTGCCATCTTATCAATTTAAAACCATTTATAACCTGCCTTACCCTTAGTCCTGACAGGCCACTAACCCTGGCATCAGCCAGGTGACTAGTACTTGTTGCCATAGAGGCAACCCCTGCTAACAGTAATCACAAATTCCTCACATGTTACTAATGGAACTTCAACCCTTTTCCTCTTTCCTATTTAGTCTCATATTTTATCTACATCTCTGACTGGGAGTTCTTTTGGGGAGGGAATGCCTTTGTTCTCTGTCTACCCAGTACAAAGTAGAATGAAGTCTCTTCCTAGAGAGAATTTGACTCTTCCATCAGAGGAAATAGTAATAATGATGCACCTAATTTGATGTTGCTGATGGATGACTGAATAATTCCAAATCATACTCAGGCACTCATGAAGGTGCCTGATCGCCCAGGGCCATAACAGGGTCTCAGGTGGGATGACACAACATGCAACAATTCTGCTTGACCACCAGCACCAGAGACTCAAAAATTACTATTCAAAAATGTTCTCTGAAGAAGCTTTAGAATGTACTCAAACCTTACACTGTCAATTATTCCCTGTTTCAGTATGAACTGGAGAGAAACAGTGAATTATCTTGCTTTAGTTTTAGTACATAAAAGTAGTTGAGCATCAAACATAGAACCATTCTGAAGGCCTTCCTTTAGGGCTAGTCTATAACTCTTGTTTGCAGAAATGTCTTTCTATTTCTATTGCAATATTTTTCCAAGTATAATTAAAAGAATTTATTGTGCTTGCCCAGGAGTTTTACATGTTCAATTTCATAGCAGTAACTCCTAAGAGACTTCTGGACATGTTGGAGACATCTGCTGTGAATGTAGTTATCTAATCCACAATTCATTCATAAGGATTTCAAAGTTAATTGGAAAATCAGATTATTAGCCTTATTTCTGTCTTGGACCTATCGAAGAAAACAATACTTTTTAAACAATCTGGAGTAGCTAAACCCCACAAAGCAGTGGAAAAAAGTGCTAGGTGTCAAATTACATGTTAGCACAATGGTTCTGCAGTGCCCAGTGATACAGGCCACACATGAATTGTGCTGAAACAGACGCAGAAAGAATCATTTGATTGGAAACAAAAGTTGTAAACCTACATGTTTCTGTTATAATAAGATATAGGCAAAGAGAGAGAAACTAAATTAAATCCTGACATAGAAAAGCACTGCTCTATGCAACATTGTAGATGCATTTTTCTCTATTCCTTTCATCAGTATTTGGCCAAACTCCCACAGATCTCCAAGCAGTTATTAGATAAAACATTCATCTGCCTTTTCACCACTCTTACAGCCAGAGGTATCACCTTAAATAAGCTGGAATTGAACATGACATTTAATGTCAAGCTCAGCACTGCTAATGTGATCACGATTGTCTCTAGAACAACCTGTTCTGATCCTGTAGCATGACCCCCTTCTGACAGATGTGAGCTGTGTATCCTTCTTTGTGTCCTATTCAATATTCCTTGCCCAGACATTCTACACAGCTGATACCGAGTACCTTTTTTTGCTCCATTTCCTCCCCAAAGCAAGTCGCTAGTGCCACTTCCTCAACACTTCTACCTCTTCCTCCAGTACATGACACACTCACACCTGCAATCTCACATGAGCATGTAATAGTCATGTGGCCAATGAGTGGTGTTGTTTGAATTTTTTTTTTTTTTCATTATGAGGGGAAGAAAATAAATTTTATGGCCTTACCCTTGAATGCTTCAAAAATTATGAACACACTTTTGTCTGGCAATAGAAGAGAAGGTCCTTACAGTACATTAATTACACCAAGGCAGGAAAAAGCATGAAGATACTGAATGGCAACAGGTCTACAATTTTTTCACCAGGATTAAAAAAAAAATTAAATAAACAAAAAAATGCCAAAAACAAACAAACAAAAAACAAAAAACAAAACACCCCCAAAGCCTTTCTGAAAGGTTTATTGACATATTTATATCAAATTATGAATTTATAATCTACTGCATCGTAGATGGTAACAAGGGGAAACTGCAAAGCGCTCTGTTGAAAGCCTGTCATAGAAAAGCTGTTTTGGGCTACCTGGTTTACTTTTAGTTCACCATCCTTATATATCAGTGTCCTGGAAATTTTTTTTTAACTATTTATGGATCTGCAGCAATGATGAAGTTTGAGGAACCCATTAGAGTTCATTAAAAATAACACTTTCGGAGAGAAAAAATAAGACTTTCGGGAGAAGAACTAGGATTCTATTCCCATTTCCAAGATACAAATGCAAGACAGAAAACAGAAAAGACTGCTTGAAACTTTTTACAAACTGTACACAGAAGGAGGAGGTGGAGTCCAAGTAGGTAAGATCCCAGTCAAAAATGTTGTTCTATAGCTTAAAAAAAGTGGAAATGCCTTGAGAAACTGATTGGCTTGTGGACAAGTACAGTGTTCATCATAGGGACAATAACATAACAGTTGGGGTGTCTGGTTGTCACTTCTTCAAGCAAGGGACATTTCAGATGGTTCTGCTGAAATTAGCATAAAAACCTCAAGAAACGTGGGTAGCCATTGTAAATAGTCCTTTGTATAATCTTCTGTTTCTCTAGGGATGAGTGTCTTGGTAAACACAGTTTAGAAACAGAAAATAAATTGCTAAAAATATTCACATGTTTTGGCCAATAGCAAAACATGCTCAGAAACATGATTAAACAGTTCTCACTTACAGATGGCAGCAAACAAATAGCCAGTACTTTCTATAATAACTTGGACCTTTAGAGGGGGATTATTTTTTCACTCTATTTAAATACCATTTGGGGACTTACCTCTGATTTAGCACTTTGCTTGCCTGTAGAATTAAACAGATTTCACACTATTCTCTCGTGTTCTGATGTCCCATGAAACAACATAAAGAAACTTGATTAATCAAGATAATGTATTAACTCCACCAAGGACAAAACCTTATTCTTATGCAACTATTTTTCTGTTTTATATTGCCACAATTAACTACCAAGAGCTTTAAACAGAAAAATCAATAGCTACAGCTAAATCCCAGCATAGCTATAATATTGTTTATCCTGCTGCAGGTTAAAACTCAGCTTGAAGGGATAATGCAATGAGGTTGAGACAAAAATGGGTTTTTTTTGCTTTCCCTTGTTATTATCAGCAGTGTTAGATGGATAATTTAGAATAGAAAGGACAAAAATTGTTTTTTTTCCAAATTATAATGGCAGACCAAATTTGTCTGGACTCCAGTGGAAGCCAAACCTCTGACTACAAACATCTCTTGCACAGTGGTTCACAGGACCCCACAGAAAAACCCAGAGGGACAAAGCTGGTCTTCGATGGAATGGATATTGATTACTTTCAGAAATAAAATATATGATGGACATGACTTACTGGAGTCTGTATGTTAATGTGGACTAAGAATCAAAACTTTTTAAAAGCCTGAAATAAAGCATAAAAGTTATAATTGATGGTGTGCTAAAGCTTTCATCTAAGCTTACCAAAGAAACAAAATGGGAGGCTTGAATTTCAATACCTTTAGTTAAGTGGAACTCTGACTTTTGTGAAGCTAGGGACAACTTGCTCTCTTATTTATGTTTTCTGTTCTTACCAGCATCTTACATGTTTCCTCAATTTAAGCCAAATGTTATTTTTCAAGAAACTCACTTCTCGTAAACATTCTGTTTTGCTCTTAGTCACAATAAGTTATCGAACATATTTGTTAGATAATTTGGTCCCATTCAGTGAACTACAGCATATTCCTGAAGGCCACTGGTTTGAAGCAATTATTTTCTCACTTTTCTCAATTCCTTATCTATTTTGTGTCTCACGAACTTCAAGTCAGCCTGTTCTGTTTTTAAAAGAACTTCACCTTTTCCTAAGTCCTTTCACTACAATCATTCTAAATATACCACCAGTAATTGCATGAATTCTAAGGTGGTTTTAAAAAAAAAAAAACAACAAAAAACAATAAAACTAAACAGCATCAAGGTACTTTATAATATTATTTTATTTACAAGTTATGGTGGGAGCAGCCTGCAAGTAAGATGCAGAGGGCTGGTTCTCAGTGACATGTAGTTTTAAGAAAAGAAAAAATGGCTTTAAAATGAAAGGAGGTGGGTTTAGATTAGATATGAGGGAGAAATTCTTTACTGTGAGGGTGGTGAAGCACAGGAACAGATTGTCCAGAGAAGCAGTGGATGCTCCATCCCCAGAAATGTTCAAGGACAGTTTGGATGAGGCTTTGAACAGCCAGGTGGAGGAGAAGGTGTCCCTGATGTGGCAGGGAGGGTGGAACTAGATGATCTTTAATGGTCCCTTCCAACCTAACCCATTCTAAGATTCTAAAACTCTAAGATTCTAATCCAGCAGCAGTGCATAACTGTGGTATACATGATTTCTGAATGTTAATATATGAAGCATCCAGTATTAGAATAAGTGGTTGCACTGGAACTTAGCAATATCAAATGATGACACCTATCAGAAAAGTTGGGCTGCAAAATGATCATTTCAGAAGCTATTTTTAAGCAGGCTCAACACTCAAGACAACATCACTTCCCCTCCACCCCCTGAGAGATGGAGAAAATGAGATGTCAGCAATCAACACAGTCAACACAGATTCAATGCAGCATCTGACAGCATTTATGTTAATAGCACTTTCTTGTCCCACGGTCCAAATAAATACCCTGTCAAAGCTCCACATGCAACTGGGACATCTCTCTATGGTTGTCTCATCCTCAGATGAGAATCTCCTGACAAAAACTTGAACATACAGTTAGGCTTTCTTGTTTACCACTGAATTCAATGTTTCAGGAGTCTATGATCCAAAGTTAGAGTAAAGATTAGTTCACTGCAACATTTTTGAGCCAGCTGGACATGTGATGTTCTAATAAAATTTCCTAACAGCTGATCATGAGGCATTTAAGGAGGTTTGATCCCATTCTGCTTCACTGAGCATTAAACATTATACTTCTAGGGCCCTCAAAAGAAGGTTGTATTTCATGAAAGATGTTTTAAGACAACATCAAAAGATGAACAGATAAGGAAAATATTTTTACTTACTTTAAAGTATTTCACTTAAGCACCATAATTAGATGTCCAAATTATTGGTGAGCAAATTATGTTCAACACACAAATGTCTCCATTACATTAAATATAGGAAGCATGGTGAGTTATGTTAAGCAATTCCTCTACAATGTGTGACATTCAATACTTTGTAAGGAGAAGGAAAGAGAATGGATGTGTGCAGATCTGGTAATTTGTTTTTAGTTTGGACACTATGTTATTTTGGGAGAAGAAATATATTAATGTGAAAGTCAGCTGTTAATTTGTATTACAAAATGTATAAGACGTGTTTGAAAAACAGGTATTTTTCAGATTCAGATTACAAATAATTCTTATTTTGAAAGAATTTTCTATAGGAATTTGCCTACATTCAAGTTCTGAAAATACAAGAAACATCTGGAAAGCAAAGCGAAAAAAGTCAAGCATGTTATTATTTTGATTTCCAGTTTGTTAAAAGGACCAAAATCAGGAGTAATTCTGAGTAATTCTGATTTGCAATTCTATTAAGATACTATGTGCTAGAAAGTGCAGACCCTTTCACTGTCAGGATCTCCTACAAGAACACTGTGTCATGCACTTGAAATACCAAATCAGTGTTTACACTAACACTTGGAAGTTGTTCTAAATGTGTACTTCAGGATGCCACTATGCCTAAATTATGTCATACATCTATATGTAAATGACTGCACTGATGTTTGCCACCCCTGTAATAGGCAGCTGCTTCACTTTCTAGGTCTAGGGGGCTATTTCCTTCCCATGGATCTCAGCAGTACTGGATCATCTTGTTACAGAGGAACTGCAAGAACTGGATGGGATTTTTTTTTTTTTTCACTATTACTAATATATTACTTTTCTTACTTCAAAAGAATTTAAAACACACAGTCAGGAATTTCTCAACAGGCTTAGCTGGGGACAGCTAAAATGTTTCATTTCGCAATCTTGATCTTATTTTTTATTTTTTCAAGCTAAATTTGCCAATATTTCAAATAAAAACCTGCTATTTAAAAAGAAAATAATTTTGAAACAAGACATTTCAACACTTTTAAAATCTTCTCCTTTCCATTCTACAAATTATTTCAAGTTGATTGATTGAAACTGTTTCTGATGTAAAGAATTTAGTTTCAGCAAAACAAAGTTTTGGCAAAGATGCAAAATGAGAGTAATTTTCTGCCTTTAAGAACAATCTTCTCACCTTTAAGAAAACAAATTGTACAATCTACTTGTCCGTATGAAACCAGCAGTGCCAGGGGTTGTTTCTTAGGAAATTTCCATGCACCATATGACATATCAAGATAAACCTCTTAGACTCGTTTGTATTGCAGACAGCCACAATCAATATGGTACTAAAGTTTCGAGGGATTTTGAAGCTCAGAATGGATAGGCACAAGAGTATGAGTGAGTTTTTAACTTTTGAGAGTACAGACTACACTTAATTACAGGATAGTGCTGCATCTGCAAGACTGCTCCATACCATCTACATTTTGAAAAAATCAGATTCTGGGTTTAGAAATTAAAGCATTTATTAAATTGTTTATTTAACATGTTCTGTCTCTTCCAGATGACATGACCACCTAGTGCAACTGATGGCTGACAATATCCAGGATGTCTGTGTCTACTAGGGAAATGGCCTGAGACAGCCTGCTAGAATATATTCTGTTAGTTACCCATCTAGAAAGGATTTATTCTAGAGGCTAAAAAAAAAACCCAGCCACTTTTGCAATTCCTTGAGACATCAATCCCTATTATTATGCTATTCTGGATGCTGTCTCACAGTAAGATTCTAACTAAACAGAGTAGGACTCCCTACCAGATTCCATGAGGAATCAAACTGCTGGAAGCATGAAGGTTTTGCGTATGTCTGCTTTTCATCTGAGTTTTGCCTTAAAGCATAATAGGGCAGGAGGCGGGCTAATGGATTTTCTGTAAGATTTATGTAACTAAATTAGCCCACTTCACTCCATGCAAATTCCCAGTGATTGCTGAACCACCCACTAATGAATAAAAGTATAGGTAATTACAGGACAAGTTGCTTGAGTCTAGACTGACTGATTCAGCAGTCAGTGACAACATGGACATGGGAACATTAACCATGTTTCACTCTTTCATCCCAAAAGGAGAGGTCTTCCAAAAATGTCGTGTCTTTTTGCACATTAATGGCTTCCTACACCCCATACATTTACATTTACATGGTAGGTTGTGGTATAGCAAAAGAGCAGTAAAGATGCTATGTGTGGTAGTGTAGAATCTCTTTCTCAAGTAAATAGTTTATGTATAATACTAAATAAAGTGACAATAAATTTATAAACACACTATGTATGGCTGGAGCAGGGACTAGAAGATACTGTAAAGTTATATACATTTGTTTCTTTTGTCTTTGCACCTTAGCTTTACTAGAGTTTGAAAGAAAAAAGAGGAACAGATTGACTTCCTGTACAAAAATACACAACCTTGGAAGTTGTTTAAAAATAAGAAAGCTATAAGCTTCTAAAATCATTAACACTCAGAATAAAAAAAAACAAAAAAAACCCAAAAAAAACCAAAACTGTCTTTTACCAGAGGAGAACAAAGTATGGAAATACTTAAAACATTACTTCATTTTCCAGCACACAGATATGCCAGAGTCCATGAGAACTCATTCAGCTCTGACAGGAAGAAAGAGGGAAGCCTTTTGGAATGTTCGTCTAAGATCCTAATGTAAAAGGTCAGATAGCTATAGAAAAGGTACAAGACTTTAAAATATACCTTTTTCTAAATTTTCAATATTAAACAAACATAGCTTTGCCATGATGAAATTATTTTTTTACAGATTATCACCATCATAATTTAAGGTGGAGAACTGTAAAATGAGAACTCAAATTAGACCTGCTGAATGATCTAAGCTGTAGAACACAACTGCACTCTGTGAACTGTTTCCATCACTCACACCAGATATTATCAGAGTGCTGAACTTGAGACTTTACAGATAAAATGAAAATAGCTATTCCAAGACTGCATGCAGTTTATGAACTTAGCAACACCAGGAAAACTAACTGAAATAATTCTATATTTTTCTATTAATTCATTAAGTGGCTGTTGAACTCATGAATGAAATGAAGGTAAAAAAAAGCAAAGGTCTCAAAACTATAAATCACTGTCCTATATGCTTTTCTTCAGTCTTCTGTTGCATAAACTGCCCTTTGTATTGGGTTTAGATTATTCTGATGGCTTTGAGTGGCCAATAAGAGAGTTTGTGTAAGATAATAAAAGAATAAACCAAGCACATCTGTATTTATTTGCCTGAACTAAATTAAAGCAGTTTAATTTCTGCTGGTTTTTTTCCCCTCAACTCAGTATTTTTATAAGGCAACACAAAAATGATCTATGACAGTTTACCCTCCTTTTTCAGGGGGATGAATAAGATACAAAAGGCCACTGTCTCAGTAGAGCACTCAGCTTTCATTAGTGAAAAGGACAGGCATGTACAAAGAGCTGCCCTTACATAAACTTCAGCCATTTGAAATTATGGCTTATGTTGGGAGCAGAAACTTTCCAAATGTAGAGACTAGATTACAAAAGTACCAGCAGTGATCTGGGTCCATGTGGAGAGTGTTTACTGTTTACATTTCAGTTTCTCTGCACTAGAGGCACAAGACAGATGCAGGGGAAAACAGCAGCTTTGCCATCCCACATGTCTTTGCAAACAGCCTTATCATTGATTTACTTGTAATTTCCTTTTAAACTTCTTCAGAAATAATTTATCCACTTTGGAAGTATGCCTTCAAGTGTAACATATACAACATGAATATCAGAGCATTTGAATTCTAAAACCATGGCAAGAATTTTCTACTTAATACTACTATTCCTATGAATTAGAAACACACAGATCTTGAAGCCAGTGCTGAAATGGCTCAACTTGCTCAAAGCTTTAATGCCAGCATGAGCCATTAATATATTGTTTAGAGAAGTTCAGGGCCACAGAAGTGCATGATGACAGGTGTTTTATACTTTCTTTAGGTTTGTAAATTGTTGTAATCTCAGTGCCACACTGATCTTATTAGGCTTGAGTGAATATTTGGTAAATAAAGCTGGTCAATAAAGATCTTTTTGAGAGCAATTCTGAAAAACTCCAAGTGCATCAGACCACAATATTTTTCTTCAGTACTGAATAAATCAATAACAGCTAAATCACTTGGATATGAAAGATGATTCGGGGCGTGCAAATCTTGTATTGAAAGGTATCACACAGCATTAGCTGTATTAATTTCAACTAAGTCAAAAATCACAAGGAAGAGAAAAACAAGACAAATACTTCAAGAAAAGAGTGAGCAAGAAATTTAAATACTAGTTTTTCTTTGAATGATACAAACAAACAATATTGTATTGATCTGTTGATAATTTTTATGGAGTCCATCACAGTCATGAATATACTTTTAAGCTATTATATTACCCCTTTATATTTCAAAAATGAGATTGCCAATAATTTCCATATGGTACTTCAGTTTTATTCAAATTCTGCAGTGCACAGTCCTGTCTTCTGAGATGGAATTACTAGGACAAAACAAAATTTTAGTTTGCTTCTTTTGCCCTTGATTAAAAAAAAAAAAAAAAAAAAAAAAAGTTCTTGCATGTTTTGTTCTTGCCAATGAAGGTGACATTAAAAAAAAAAAAAAAAAAAAAAAACCTAACCCACAGACCCATAAAACTAACTGGATACCAATCATCTGTTATGCCTTATAACATTATAAAAACTCTACTGTCTACTAAAAGTTAAAGAACACAGACAAATTAAATAGAGCATAGTATACCAACACATCTATACAACCTTTCAGGCATTGATTTGCAGATAAAACAAAACCAACATCATGTTCAAAGTTGCTCAGCCTCTGTAAATTGAGTACTCAGCACCACAAAGTCAGATTTCCAGAAATAGTCTGTCCCACCGAGGTCCTCTAGTCTGTGTAAAATCGAGGAACTCACTATTGTCATGAGAGTAGAAGGAGCTCACAATGATTAAGGAAAAGCCAAGTAATACTTTGCATGGAAATGCAGTCTATTTTTGTATGGAGAGACTGTTGGATTTTCAGTAAAGAACAGAGCTTACAAAAAAAACCAAACCAAACCAAACAAACAAAAAAAAAAAAAAAAAAAAAAAAAAAAAAAAAAAAAAAAAAAAAAAAGAAAAAATTCCCAGAATTGCCTAAATATTACACCATCTTCTGAAGCACTACACTCAAGTATGCTACCTACCTACCTTCAGCAAAATGCTCTCATTTTGAAATTCTCTGTCAAAGAAGCATTAAGAGCAGGAAGGACTCTCAAGAAGTCCAGTCAAACACCTCTGTGTTTGACTATATCTATATATGCAAATATAAAAACATACATACACAAATACATGAAGGTTTACACACACGTATCTATTTATGTATATATTTAGATTTCTACAGTTTCTATTTGCATATCTCAGAGAAAACATCAGTTTTTATTTGGTTGTAGAAAGTTCCAACCATGCTTTGCTCTTAAGACAACACAGGGAAGGTTGAAGAAACAATCACACTGACTTTTTTTCAGGAAAATCTCAGAAAAGCTGAGCAATTGTCCATTAGTTGCTGACCATATACCTCTGAAATCTTTTCTCAGCTTCTCATTCTCTTTTAAAAGGCATTGCACTTCAAATCCACATTGTTCCACTCTGAACAAAATAGCTCTGCCAATGAAGTTATTTTAGTTTCAATACTTCTGCAGTGAAAATATGATACCTACTCTTATAACTGAATAACAGTTATTTAGCTTATTTACTCATGGAATATTTGAACAGCAAGGGGACAAACCATTAACCTTCAGGATTAGTTTGACTATTTCTTTGATTGCAAGTGCTTACTTAGCATCTGGTTTCTTATAAGGAGATACTCTGCTGTGTTTTGGTTTTCAAAGAAGGTATAGAAACTGCTCTAGGATAAGCAGGCCTAGCTACACATAACTATAAATCTTCATTCTTACTATCTTTCCTTCTTCTACCTTAGTTCAGGTTTCTCAGTACCTTGACAGATACTTTCTTTATGCATGCAGGTTTCCCCCAGGATTTGGAGGAAACACTGTACAAGAGAGGAATTGTTGGCCTTAAAACCACCAGAGACCATGGTGGTATTACCCATACAGATATAGATAATCTCTTTGTCATAAGTAAACTCATAATACACTGCAGCAGGTCCACCTTATAAAACCATTAGAATGCTCCCCCTAGCAATGTTAATTTTAATGCAAGTGTACTCACAAACACATACAGCTTCTTTTGCAGCCTTGGAGATGTCTGAACATCTTACACCCACAGTTTTGTCAGTATCCTGTATCACATCATCCATCACAGACGCATAAAGCTACTGAGACAACTAAAGAAAAAGGCACAGGAGCATGGCTGGAGGCTGTGCATTTACTAGTTCAAGCTTTTTGGTTGCTCACTGAACTCATATACCTTTCATGGTTGATTTCTTTGGACAACCACCTATGGAAATCAAAAGAAAATGTAGAGGGAAAAATGAGCTTTGTAGGAGATGAATAGACAAAACACCTACTGTGTCTCCAGCCATTTATTACCCTTCAACAGCTTTAAGGTTCAATTTACACAGTTCCATTCTCAATTATACACCATTATCTATTAAGCAAACTCCCCTGATACTCACACATTTTTCAGAAGGTCTGTGCATCATCTAAGGTGCAATTTCTCATTTCCAGAGCTGAATCTAATATATGGCTCTTTGTTCTATTTTCTATTTCTGCAATACTTATTTGACTGTGGTATGATACAGTCTCTAAAAGACAGATCATTGCTTCTGCTATGATAATGGATCAATATTTTGCCTTAATTGCACTGATTCTGATGGAGTCCTCAGTGCTCTTGGTTGAGGAGAAGTCAGACTGCTAAGGCCTAATTAAATAAAAATGATAACTGAAAAAAGGCTTTAGTATTTTCAGCCATTACATTATTACCTTCATTTTCTCTAGCTGAGTTAGATTTAGCCTCAAAATAAAAAAAAAGGCTTTAAACTATGTATAAACTTAAAATGCAGTCGGAGTCCTAATATAGAATGACTTAACACCACAAATGACAGATTAATGTTAAAACAAAACTTTTAAAACATGGAGAATGGAAAGCACATAAATTAGATGATTTCTTCATGAGATAAACCACACGTCTGTGGCACTGAGATACACCATTACCTGGTTATTTGACAAAAGCACTGATCACTCTGAACATATCTTCTGTCAGTAAAGGATGTAATCCACTCTTCCTGTTTATTACTTAATCTAGTAACCAAAAATTCAGACTGTTACATCCACTCTTTTGCTAATTAGACTCAGGCCCTGCTGATGGGAGCTGATGTTACCTTCTTCACAACTAAATTTTATGCTACTGCATGATGAAGTCAAAGAAAGATATTTGCTGAACTTTCTGCCCCACAGCTCTAGGTTTCATCTGGAAAAAATCTTTCTGAGCTACATGGATTACTGATATAGACAATTCAAGTGCTGGTAACTTTAGCTTTTAAATCTTGACTATAAGAAAAATAATAATAATAATAAGAAGAAGAAGAAAGCTTAGGCTGTGGTACAGAAACCTCACATATGAAATCATCAGAAACACTTCTTTAATGGTGGATACCTTAGAGTGATTCCACATTTACAGCTGGCAGTGCTAATGTCATTCCCTGATGAGAAAAGAGACATGGCACAAAGCCATGGGATGTAAGTTTTCTCCCCTGTCATCTTTCTTTTTATTTTTTTTCTTTTCACTTTAGATATACAACAGGTGCTTATAGGAAAACCACTATTCTAACCTAATCATGCTCATTGAGATAAAATGCTAAGAGGCAGCTCTGGGGGGAGAATGACAAAACACATTTGCATAGTTTGCACTACAGATTTTATTTAATTTAGGAAGAAAGGCCTGTGAGGCTTACTGCACTGTCAAAAACTGTAAGTATAAAAGTGCCTTCAGTATTTCCTAAAGTGGTAAAAAAAAAGGTCCTTTGGATTCGGAGGTTAAGTCGGACCGATGAAATCAGTCTTCACAGCCTTTCTAGCTGATCTTTGGAGGGTAAAATGGTCAGGGTAAACTATGTCATCTTAAAAAGAGTTTCAGTTACTTCATTGGCAGAAGGTCTTATTCAGCTCTGGACTTCCCAAGTACAACCACATACGACTTATTTGTAAATTCTAAAATAAATATACATTAATAATAATAATAATTTTTGCCCTTGAATGAAAAGTCCTAAATGCTAACAAAAAGAACTAGATTAGCACCAATACCTTCTTCCAGTCCTATCATGCATTACAATATATTACATGCATATAACATACATGTGAATAGTTCATTCAGTGCTTTATCCTACTTTGGCTGATGCAAGTATCTCACTTCAGTATATATTCACAGAGCTTTCTAGAACAGGCACATGATTTAATAATCAAATTATCTAAATGCTTTTTAGAACAAACAGATTAACACTGATACTATCCAGATCTGACACATGATTCCTAGACTCACTAAAAATAACATCAAAGAAGAAATGGAGTAAATAAAACAGCTTCAGGAGGAAGGCCAAAAAGCATGAAGGATGTTTACATCATATGGGAAAGGATGGATTACAGTCTCCTTTTCTTGTACATACTCCCAGAGTATTCTTACACAAAGGCAGACACCAAAAATGAAGTGAAACAAGAAGTGCCTGCTAGCTCTCTACTAGCAACACAAAACATCTTCATCTGTGGAGCAAAGAAAAGTGTCCTTTGGCACAGCTGTCAGGTGGGTCTAAACCCTATGTTAAAATAATCTGTCTTTGAATAAAATATTTAAAAAAAATGTTTGTTTATAAGTTGAAACTTCTTTTAGAGCCATTTCTGTATACATAAGCTTTTCAGCTAAGCAATGAATAAACTCAACTTTATAAAATTTCCCTCTATTTCAAATATATTTCAAAAGCCTAGTCTAGACTTGTCCTTTGTTCTAGCAATTCAATTTAAGAGAAATTTTAATGTTATCAAAAATATAATTTTTATTATTTTAAAGGACCCTTTTTTTTTATCTGCACATTTGAATTAGTTTTTAGTGCTAACAGAAAATCCATTCCTTTCTTTTTTTTCATTTGACACTTGTAGAGGTTTCATTTTGAACATAAACAATGAAAAAGCTAAAACTCACATTTTCTCTTTTTTAAATCTGTGAGAAACAGACATTGATGTGTGAACTATAAACCATGAAGATAAGTGGGACTACAGCTCAGAAACTAGAGATGAAAGGCCCAAAATGTGCTGCATCATTTTACAACTCATGTCCTAATTTCAATAGTCTCATTTGTCTTCTTATGATATTTTCCAAGGGAACTTTTCAGCTACTAAAAAAATGTAATAAACAGAAGTGTAATAAACTGAGAAAATTGTGCCCTTGAGCTTTGGAAATTTTTATGTAAAACCATGCAGTCAACACTTCCAGCTAATATGTTATGCAATATGATGCTTACAGTACCTGCTCTCTCAAGTACAGCATTGGCACGATACCATTCTGGTAAGCATAGCAATACTTGTGTGATGAACACACATGCATTCACAAGCTGCTTTCAGATGGATTTAGTTATTGAAATATGGAGCTACCAAATGAAAATCAGTACTCAGTCTTCAATTTCCAACAAGATATTTTGCTGATTTAATCATTGACGATTTTAACACTCTTATGTAGGTATTGGCTGTGTCAGAGGAACTTCAGAAGCATTTTAGGACTAATTCTTTGAAAGGAAGGAATAAGAAATATTCTCCTTATAAATGCATTTTAAAACCCAAACCACACTGAACTGATACAACATGCAGTCTGAAAAACATCATTACTGCCTCTTCTGCAGCATTTCAACTTCAGGACACATCATACCATAGCTTTTGGTGATGGAAAACCTTCAATCTATCCTTCCAAACTTAGAACTGAACATTACAGAAAATAAAACTATCTTAATTGTACCAAGTTAAAAAGGATACTCAATGATAATTTCACCAGTAAGGATCTTATCTCTTTCGCAAAACTAAGAAAGGCAAACACCAAAAAGTCAGAATATTCAAACACTATAAATAGTTTTGAGGTGTACTTGTCTGATCAAATGGATACAGCAATTGTGTACTAGGCAGAACAGCCATTGGAAAACTGAGAAATTTTAAGATCTTATCTGATTTAGGAAAGTGTGTATCTTTACCATATAACTTACCACATATACTGCACCATGAGTATATATCACATACATATTATCAAAGTCTGGTTTTTTAGAACAAGGTAATTTGTGGTTGACAGTCATTGTGAGAGTCAACAACTACAACAGTCATTAGCAAGAGCAGTACCCTAGATTTGTTAAGGCTCTCCTGGACTATGTGTTAGAAACTTTGTAACAAGTGCAAAGAGAAATGCACTCAGTCAATAGTTGCACACCTCACAGCAGAAAGGGAGAGCAACACAAGTCCTGTCTGCACAATACCCAAGGGCCTCTCCATAATTTCCACTCTGACAAGAGCAAGAATATCCCAGCAAGTGCTCCCACCAACAAGTGACTACACTTTCACGAACTCTTGCCCCCAAATTCATAATCATTCTTCCAGAAGGACAGCTAAACAAAGTTTTTGCATTTCTATTACTCTCTAGATTCCATTTCTCTATCCACTTTCCAGAGCAGGATTTGGCACTAGCTCATACAGGATTTATAAACAGTAATGAGGATGACAAGATTCTTTCCAATACTAGATGCAGGAACTACTCCTGTCGACATTCTCCAAACCTGAAAAAAACATTTGCCTAGCTGGCTTGGATACACTTGTGCAAAACCAACAATTTGTGAAAATGGTATTTGGTACTTGGCTGGTCTCATGTCTTGTGAAGTAAGCCAAAATTATCTCCACAGTAACCCTAAGGCAGTCAGACTCAACACACAGAACAGATTGAACACAGCAGCCAAGAGCATGACAGCAATCAGTGATCCGCCTTTAGTCCATATTTGCTGCTTTTTTCAGTAACCACAATTTGCCTAGTGATTGTAACCCAGTCGCCACAAAAAGTACTACATGGAAATTTGGTTCCACAAGACAGGTCACTATTTATGGGTCTTTTCAAAGAGCACTTACAAGTTAGCTGCCAATTTGCAGCCTATCCAAAAATAGAATATCTTCCAAGACCAGTTTTGTTTTAAATCAAATTCTAATTGTCCTAATACAGCCCCATTTAATTTCTGTGGCTACTTTCAGAATTGAACTTTTCCTTTCTGCTTATGTATTATGTCTGGTGTGCTAGAGATGACACCACTCAACTATAAAGAATGATTTTGCAATATTCTAAGCAGGGTTCCAAAATATGCCTACATTATAAACTCTTTGCTTTCTCACTCTGCATTTGACCATCATATCACAAAGCATGATGAGGCAGCTTTCACAGATAGTAATTCTCCTATAATTCCTAATCACAGATCTGAACACAGAATGATCATCTAACAAGGGTTAGCTGCTCCCCTAAGTGACGAGGACATAGAAGCCAAACATGATAAAAAGGTTAGCAAGGCAAAGCCTTATCAGAGAGGTAGCAGAGATAATGGCCAAGTTCAACCAAGAGTGCAAACCAGCAGGGAGTACATATCCATAGGGTAGAACCCAGATCAAACCAGGAAAACAATCTGTGGGTCAGAAGCAATTATGGGTTATAATTGGTGAGATATTATCCAGAGGTCAGTGAGCAGGTTCAGAGGCACAGGACAGGTCAAGATAGGATGTCAGTCCATGGGTTAGGACCCAGGAGAAAAGGTTCTGTGTCTGGGCACACAAATGGCTGAGCCAGCCAGCAACCAGCACTGCCAGCACAGCTCTTCAGACAGAGGCTGAAGACTCCAGCCTGAGCCAACACAGAGCTCATTGGTTTACTGGCAGAGATGTGGATGGAAGCCACAGGTGAGGCTGGTCTGGGCCATTAGAGCCATTAGTGCACTCAAGGCCCTAACAGGGATGACCTTGGCCACCTGCTCATGATTTGGAGATAACCTAACAATCCATGGTGATTACACAGTTATAAGGCAATGCAAAAGAGATACTCCAAACTTAGCAACCCTCACTGGGAGAACTTCCCTGGAGATTCTTTACCACTCAAAGAAGAAGAGAGCAATAATCAATTCAAGCCAAAAGTAGGATTTTTTTGTTTTTAAGTTTAAAACAAAGCAACTTTAATATGTAGTTTTAGCCATGCTAAGATAGCACACAGAGTGAGATTAATAGATAAGCATTAGATTTAATAGGCTTAATGAGAACATGTGAAATAGAATAATTTTAGAGAGAGAGATGAATCCTCAAGCTCCAAGGCATATTTCAACCAGGAAACGAGAGAAGCTAAAAAGTTCATTCCATTATGATTCACTTTTCAGAACAGTCATGATCAGAAGTGAGCACTTGAAAATGAAAGAAAACAGACAGCCCTCTTCAGTTTTTAAAAGGAGAAACTTATATGCAATACAAACTGTTCTCATACTGGAGGGCTTTTAAAGTTTCCCTCTCCTACTTACTGTTATAACCATGGAGGCTTTTCAGATACTGCCAATATATCAATTCTACCATTCAGATGCCTAATATTGTACATAGTCCAAGAGTCAGTAACTTCTCTTTATGAATCTAGCATTCAGCCTGTGTCTAATTTCCCCATTTGTGCAATAGCATTAATATAATCTTTTTACTTCACAGTATAATGAATATTTTAACAATTGCAATAGATGAAGATATTAAAAAATTTAGGGCAGATGACAAATCAGAGTTGGATTAGGATTCACCAAAACACATGCAGACCACCAATGATCAACTCTCAACCATTACCTTACTCTCCCCTGTCTCATAATTTTCAGCAAGGGTTTAAGATTGGGGAATCATGAAATATTCAACCTTAGGAAGACATGCGTGCCTGGAAATCACACTAAGTTGAGTGGGAGCATTCATCTGCTGGAGGAAGAAAGATTCTGCAGAGGGATATGGAAAGGCTGGATAGATGGGCCAAGACCAAAGGTATGAGTTTCAACAAGATAAAGTGCTGGGTCCTGCACTTCAGTCAAAACCCAAGGCACTGCTACAGGCTTGCAGAAGAGTGGCTGAAAAGACGCCCAGCACAAAAGGACCTGGGTGTGCTCAACGTGAGCCAGTCTGTGCCCAGGTGGACAAGAAGGCCTGGCTTGCAGCAAAAAAATTTTGACTATCAGGGCCAGGCTGTACTTGGCACTGGTGATGCTCTACCTCAAATCCTGTGTTCAGTTTCGAGCCTCTCACTACAGGAAAGACACTGAGGTGCTGGAGCATGTTCAGAGAAGGGAAACAGAGAAAGAGTCTGGAGCACAAGTCTCACGAGGAGCAGTTGAGAGAGCTGGGGTTGTTTAGCCTGGAGAAAATAAGGCTCAGGAGAGACTTTATCACTCTCTACAAGTCCCTGAAAGGAGGATGCAGCCAGGTTGAGTTTGGTCTCTTTTGTCAGGCAACTAATGACAGGAGAGGCTTGAAGCAAGCCTCAAGTTGTGTCAGGGGAGGTTTACCTTGGACATCAGGAGGAATGTCTTCACAGAAGGGGTTGTTAGGCACTAGAGTGGGGCTGTCCAGGGAGATGGTGGAATCATCATCCCTGAAGGTGTTCAAGAAATGAATGGACATGGCATTCAGTGCTACTGTCTTGTTAACAAGGTGGAGATAGGTCAGTGGTTGGACTTGTTGATTTTAGAGGTCTTTTCCAACCTAAAAGATTAATGTGACTGATTTTGTGTGTGCTGAGGCTGAAAAATGCCTTAAGAAATTGGTCTTTATCCTGTGTTGACTTCATCAACATCCTACATAGATAGCCTTTTAGTAGTTCCTTGACTTATTTCATGGTGAAAACGCATGCAGGAATACACCTCACTCTTCCCTGGCACACTTCTCATAAGCTGTTAAAATACATAATTCTGATGATTGGATTTTTACTGGCATTAGATTTTCTTTATATTTTCATACTTGGAAGTATGCTTTCTCAAAGCCAGACTCTTAGCAATAAGAAACAAGAAGATTCTTCTTTTGCAATGCATTAGCAAAAAGCGCCCCTCAATGGACTGACAGCCTCAAAAATAAAATGATAGTCTTATTTGCATAAGGAGAGAAGCAGCAAGTGCATGGAGACAGATGGGTGAATATTAATTAATGCTCATAAGGCTGTGGAAAATAAGCAATTTGAAATATGTGATACCCTCTTTCCTAAACAACCTTGTCTTATTTACATTATAATATAATACTAGAAGACATACTGTACTAAATGCATAACGAGTTACAAGCTTTATGTTAAGTATTTCTTGAAAGATAAGGACAGAAAGATGCACAGCTAAGACTGTTCTAACTCAGCTCCTCCGAACACTGGTAGAGGGTAAAAGTGATTTCTTACATGCTAGAAATATCTTATAACCAGAAAACTATGTTATTTAAACTTGCCATTAGGTGAAGATCCCAACCAAAACTCACAAAGGAATAGAATTGTAATGCTATTGCTGAAAGTCAGATCCAGTTGCTCATGAGGTATCATATACAGACCTATGAATATTAAAGGATTGGAGGTCAATATAAAGTCCTATTGTCCATGGCTTCCATGTGTTTTATCTTTCTGGCAAACAGTTACCATTACTGTGAAGCTCTTTCTCACTGTCAAATTAAGCACAGCACAGCAGCTGTGAAGCTGAACATGTGCCATACATTGTCTCAGAACAGAGCTGATCAGGTCCAACCAAAAATCACATCTACTTCAGCTCTGAAAACTGGGGCATGTGTCCCCTGCACATAACCAGGACATTATTGAATTCACTGTGTAAGGAATGTGGTTGCACTTCCCCTACAAAGTCAGCCCATATGCTGAAAGACTACACTAATTATGTCCATAAAGGGCATCTACTGTGCTGGTATATGCACTAGATATTGGCACACTAATGTTTTGCTGATATTACTGCATTCTTGTACAGTTTTTTGATAAGCTTTCATTAAATACCTATTCATCACACTTCTGTATGAAAAGGGCAGCTTTTGCATAATTTGATGGTGGTAGTATAATAAGTTAGATGAAAGAACAGCCTTGAAATGAGAATAAATTTTTCACAATTTTCAGGCTTCATTTCTTTTTTAGGCAGGAAGAACAGGATCTAAAATTGCATAACTGTATAAAAAAGCTATGTCACTGATATACAATAGGATGTTATTTTATTCTCACCCAATAGCAACTCAACGGACCTGTTCACATGTAGATGAGTAAAGTCTAAAGTCCTATAAAATTTTGCTGTGAATTAATTCACAATGCGCTTGCAATGATTCTGAAAAGTTGATAAATTGGAATTGTCCCTTCCAACTCAGCATATTCTATGATTCTATGATTAAGAGTCCACATCATTTCCATCACACAGACCTGTCATTGCTACTAAAAAGGTAAAATCAAGCCTTAAAAAAGAAATGGGGAGAGAGAAAAAAAAAAAAAAAAAAAAAAGGAAAACTTAATAGGAGGTAAGAAGAAGGAAAAAAGCTAAAAGCATAAAAGGAGAGAAAAAGTCCAAGAACGAGAGGAAGAAAAAGGACAATGAATAGACAGCAATCATTTTAAAAATTGGAATCCTATCTGTATGTAATGTTTACTTCCCTTGACAAACAAATTACACATAAAATTTTTAGAAATACATTTTTTCTTTCTTTTCAACTATGATCATCAGTTTTTCATTATGCTAAAACTGTAATTCCTCTTAAAAAGAATAAAGTTGGTGGGTTTTTTTGTTTTTTTGTTGTTTTTTTTTTTTTTTTTTTTTGTTTTTTTTTGGCAAGAATATATAGAGATATATAACTTTGTATGTGTGCATGTATTCATGCTTGGTATAAGCAAATAATCTCATTATAATCTCATTATAAGCAAATAATCTTATATACTCATGGTTTAATTAGAAATAAATCTAGAAAAATATTTAGACATGAAACACAATAGATTATCTGAAATCTCATGAAAGTCTTTATTGAAGTGGAAAACATTATCAAGCTTCATCCCCCCCTTTTGTCAAGATGCAGATGAGGTAGATCTCCTTGACACCTGCACAGCTTCCCATTCTACACAAGTGTGTCCCACACACTCCTGGGGAAGCAGGGAGAACTGGTTACCCAGAACTGTGCACCAAGGAAACATAGTCCCTGAGAAACAGCACAAGAATGTTTGACTTTGATATCTTAAAAGTTCATTGAGGTGAAAGTGATTTCATGACACACTTTCAATTTCAATCTACAGAGGTTCCCAAAAGAAATTGATGAGACAAGACTGGACAGTGAAACAACAAATTCTTAGACACCCAGATTTCCCTGAGTTCTAAGTCCATGTGTGCTAATTCACAGTACAAAATTTCAGATAAAAATGTTAATTTAAGGAAAGGCAAATAGATTTTTTTTTAAATATTTCCGAACAGTAAGCTTCTTTAAGCTTTAAAACACATAGAACTTTGATTTGACCAAATGAAATACTAACTTATGTATCATTTCTTGTCTTGGTTTCCCTAGTGCCTTTAGCTATCTACAGTATTATGGTAGTCATCTTTACTTCATTCACACATTCTCAGGCTGAGAAATCTTTTTAAAATTTGTAGTCTTTACTTTTAGCTGTATTTAGTCCTTCCTTAAACACACATCCTTCCCTCCCATTTTTCTTTTTTTTTTTTTTCTTTGGGCTACCTCGGAAATGTTCTCTACTGGACTTTTAGAGCCTTACATCAACAACTCATTTCTCCATTTTTTGCAAGACTCTCCTACTCCCTTAAAACACTAATTCTTTAAACCTAGTCTGAATAAAGAGTTGCCATATAGCCATAGGTTTTTTTCCATTTACACAACAGGCTTCCAAACTCCAGATCATATAACTAGTTAAATATCTTCTGAAGACAAGACATAGGAGTAAAAATATAACAAAATAATAATAGAGGATTGACATATAATCACAGCAATAATTGACAGACTGTTAACAGATTGATTCCCAAATCTATACCTCAATATAGAAAAAGGATGATACAGACAAAAACATAAGTAGATTTTTGTACTTTTGCTTTATATGGAGTAAGAAAAAAAAGAAAAAAACAAAAAAAATTCAGACTGTTGAAAGCTGTTGTACTTCTTGTACATGCCAAGACTTATTTAGACTGTATCTAATTTTAAGACCCTCAGAAGACAAGTTATATACCCTCCCTAGAGTATCTGGTTAGTCTTAAAATGGAATCAAATACCCATCACCCCAGAAGTACTAGCAGTCAGGTTTTTATGAGAACTGTTTCTAATAATAAAGAAAAGACAGAGATTTTACATGGTGGGCAGGAAAACTAGAGAGAAGAGTGGAGGTGGAAAGGCAAAAGCATTAGAGAGAGGAATAAATTCAAAATTGTTATGTAGTCACTGGAGCACTGCAGTTCACCTAATATCAAGAAGATTATCAGGCATTTATCTGTCTCAACTGTTATAAATAACATGTAAAATTATGTTTTGATTTGCCTCAGAAGACACTGCAGTCAAATGCATCCCTTAGCAGCCATAGCACCTGTGAGTATAAATCACAAGATGCCCAGTAAAATCAGGATTTTAAATTAAGCTGGAACAGTTCAGAAAAGAACAGTCTAGCCAGCTCTGAGCTGTTTTAATCTGCATGGGTAGCATGGGGGAAGAAGAGGGAGGGGGAATAAAAAAGATTTATCCAAACCACACAGAGAGGAGCTGCTTTTTGTTCTGAATTCCTTGATAATAAACTAAGAAAAAAATCTTGTTTAACAGTCCTGCTATACCCTTAAAAATAATTGCATGTAGGTGCCTATTTTAAGCCTTCATTCAGATTGCTCTCTATGATTAACAGAGAAGCTGGAGAATTTGAGTTCATCAGTTGATGAAATAGCTTGAAATGAGAACTGCTGGATCATGTTTCGATATTTATCACAAGCACTGGACAATCACATATGTAAATTTAATAAAAAGTGAACTCAACTCAGAATTTGAGAGTGTTCAGAATTATACTATGGCCATACATAGTTTAGTGGTTTGATATCTCTCAGATGCACCTGTTAAAAAAACACAGGTAAAGTTGATAAAAAAGAGCATGCACTGCTAACAAGGTTTTAAAGACAAAATTATTAACATATAAAAATATGAGAAGGTCTTGAGCTGCAAGCTGCAAGAGGAAAACAAAAGGTTATTTTCTATAAGATTCCCCAATATATGCTGAGTCTGCAGATTCCAGTGTTGGCATAACTTTTGTGTGGGTTTTAGAACAGGTTGCACCATTTGCTTTCTCCTTATAGTTCTAAAGAACTATCATCCTTAAAGAGCAGAAAGTTTGAGCCTGTAAGCATTCCACATTGTTCCAGTCTAGAGCTGAGTGCATCTTTAAAAGTAAAATAATAAATGTTACACAACATTTATTATTTTAATAAATGTTACATTTACTCTTTTAATAAATGTTACACAACAATACAAAACAGCCCTTAGGTACCCTCAAGGATTAAAAAGCTGTATGAAAAGTAAAGGATTGTTTTGCTTGTTTGAAATGAGCTAAGATAGATAGCAACTGGTCCGATTTAGAAAATGAGATGTGAAAAACTTAGAGGCTTTGGATCATGAGAGTTCTAATTGTTCTGCTATTACAGTCTTTTATGATTGAATCACTACTGCCTGATGAAGCATTTAGTCTTAAATGACACTGCTGAAGACACGAATGAAGCAGAAGACCTGGTGGCTTAAATCAAAGTTTTTAACTTTCAAAAATTATCATCATTATTATTGATTATGACACAGAAAATATAATACCTGACACAAAACCATCTAGAATAATGCAAAATTTTGTGGTTGTTCACTTGAATGACAGTGAGGCAAAGAAACATTGGGAAAATCTCTCTTTGTCTAAGCCCAGTCAATTTGCATGATAGCAAATTTAATTACTCATCCATTCCAAAATCAGCCATCTCAGCTTATTAAACCTGATTGAGAGGGTTGGTCCTGAGAAAGGTCCAACTCGTATATTTAATGTACTCGTATATTTAATGTATTAAATATAATTTTATCTCCTTTTTATGCCAGTACTTGCTTTTACTTGTATCTTGTGTTGCACTTCAACTAAGATACCTCCAAAGAATAAAAATGCCTGTGAATTTGTCAAAGAATTGACAGAAGTTAATGTCCTTGCATTATAAATCCAACCCAGAAAATTATTTCAAAATGATGAATGAAAATATCCACCAGTAATGAGAACTGAAATCAATATTTATATGTCCAGCTACTGTAACACCTTATCCCATTTAATAGCTGATACCACAAAGATACAAACACCTGGGAAACCATGCCTGTTTTGCAGCATTGACAATTTAAGAGAACAGCAGATCAGAATGGGAGCACAGATCCCTACACTCATTATTGCATATATAATTTTTACACTTCTACTCATTCACACACGTGGTATGTGTTAAATACTTTGAATGGGACTATTGCCATCAGTATAAAAGTTTTGCATCCCTGGAAAATTAAAACAATCTAATATTTGAAGTTAGAGATTACAGGAGTCAATCAAACACTATTTTTATACAGAGATATCTTTGCTATATTTTAAAATGTTCTCTCATTATACTTTGAAGATAGAAACTAAAGATGAAATATATTATTTGATTGCTTCTAAATTTTGAAGAGGATATAATGTAGAGTTCACACTAAAACAAAAACAACAACAAAAAATTTACCTATAAAAGATTCTAGACCAGTCCTATATAATAAATGTCAATCATAAAAATGACAAAACTTAGAAACTATAAATTTATTTGATTTGTTGTGTGATGATAAATGTTTTTTTATTAATCTCCCATTCTCTGAATTTTAGGTGTCACTTGGAGTACTCTGCATATTCTATTCTACAGTCCTAATTACTAGATTTTTTTTTTTAACACATGGGAGACTTGCATTCATTCCTATGACTGTAACACTAAACAAAAACTAATAAATATCCCAAGATTTTCAATATGAGAGATTTCACAGATACAGTATGACTGCCACAAAGCAAATCCTTATCCTGACTAGACCAGATTTTTTATAGCCCTATGTCCCTCAAGTAGTGAAAAGCAAGTAAAAGCACATACAAGGCCAAAAAACCACTATAAAGCAGATGTTACCACACTGTCCCCAGTCCTGCCCTGCCCCGTACATGGATGTTACCCATTCACACTTCAGCACCTAAACATCCACTGCTCCTGACACCCTTTACAAAGCCAGAGTAAACTCCATTTTTGCATTAAATGCAATGGAGATAAATGCTTTCTGACTTTTAAGTAAGCAATGAAATTAGAAATTAATGGTAAAATCCAGATGCATTGCAGTCAAAACAATCCTCATCCATGACCAAAGCCTCTCACTCTCACTACATCTACTCAGCTTGACAAATTGCTTTCTCTGCCTAAGTAACTCAAAGATTTCATTTAGGTTGGAACATTCAAGTCCTTTACTTATCTCCACAGCCCTTCCTGATTATAAGATAACCATTTTTAGTTTCAAAACTACTCATTTGTGTGAGCATACTACTTAAATGTCAGGTTCATGATCCCTTCAGGTTACAGCAACTCTATCAAAACTCCAGCACATCTTCCCACTGTGGTACAGTGCAAGGATCTCATACACAGCTTTTACTCCAGATCATTCTCACTCTTTACATGACCCTACAAGAGCTTCTTGGAGATATTTCTAAGTCAAAATAAAGGCTGCCTACAAGATTACAAAACCCTAAGTACTCACATGCCTTTTAAGCAGGAAGAATTCTCAGGGAAGAAGGGAAGTTCAGTTCTGATACACAAATAATATTGAAGACCAAGAATATCTAGACTATGCAATTATCAAAGTACAAGTTCTGCACACATAGCAGCTGTCACTCTTTGTATATGTAAATTATAGTAAGTGTTTGTGTATATGTATATGTAAATTATATAAAGTGTAGTGTCCAAAAGAGGCTCATGTAGATGGTGAGGGCCTGTGGGGGAAGTCATATGAGGAACAGCTGAGGTCACTTGGTCTGTTCAGCCTGGTGGAGACTGACAGAAGAGCTCATCACAGTCTATGACTTCTTTGCGAGAGGAAAAGGAGGGAGACACTCATCTCTACCTGGTGACTGGTTCTGATAGGAACCAAGGAAACAGCATGAAGCTGAATCACAGGAGGTTTAAGTTGGATATTAGGAAAAGGTTTTTCATCCAGAGGGTTGTTGGGCACTGGAACAGGCTTCCCAGGTAAGTCATGTCAGCATCAAATCTATCAGAATTTAAGAAAGATTTGGAATACGTACTCAGGTACATGATGCAGATCTTGGTGTTGTCCTCTGTAGTGCCAGGAGTTGGATTGGATGATCCTTGTAGGTCCCTTCCAACTCAGGATATTATTTATTGTATGATTCCAAGCACAATTGTTATATGCTTTGTCTACTGGCATGAGTTGAACACGCATGAAGAGCCACAGCTGTTCTGAAATTGAAATAGCTTCTCTGAGCTTTACAGTTTTTCATTTTTCTCTGTGGTTTTTGAAAGAAAAATTCTCACATATCAGAGTTCTTCCTTTCAAGCTGGGCCTTTACACGGGCCCATACAACTGCCATTTTACTTTGTACAGACAAAAGGGAGAGAACCTATTTTGTCTTCATCCAATTACTTTTTCCCCAGTGAAGAATTAATACTGTAGAAAATTCCTCCAGCAGCTTGTAAGTCCACATATACTTCACATATACTAAAATATCAATCCTACACTGGTCAAAAAAAGAGGCATTTTTGTCAGAATTATTTCTCAGTGATTTCTATAATTCTTTGCTAAGGTTGTTTGGCCATCCATGTGTAACACAGCAAGTGATTGAATTCCACAACTATAATGAGCCACAGAAAAAGAACAGAAGACATCAAAGACCATTGTAATATCATATCCTATGATGAATGATAGCAAGGATCTCCTTTCATACAGCTTCCAGATCACCCTAGAAAATAGAACTATGCATCCCCAGGAATGAGGAGAAAAAAAAAATCCTCAAAATAACCATCATGATTTTAAAAAAGGCAGAACAAAAAAGACAGCTATACTAACCTGATAGCTGTATTAACTTGAATGGATAAATTCCATTCTGATTCTAAATATCGAGAATAACTTAAATTTACACCAACAAAACTTAAGGATACACCAACAAAACAGGATAATTTAACTCCAGTGTAATGTGCTATCATATTACCTTCACTTGAGTTTTACTTCTAGTCATTTAAAAACGGAATTCTGCAACTGCAGAAGAGAAAGGAGGAAAAAAGAGACCTCAAAAAATGATCAGGAAGCTTTGAAGTTTAAAATTAACACAAATAAAAGTGCAAATTAGAGGCTGCCAAGCCTCTACTTTCAACATCCTTTACATAAAATGTAACATCAGATATCAATACATTCCTACTTAGAGCAGGAATTTTTGGATGTATTTACATAACCCTCTCTTCAAACCTCTCCTTAAAACCATTTAATTACTCTGACCCCTACTAGAAATCATTTTAGAACCTCACTTCATGAGTTATTGCAAATCTTCAGTTTATAATTGATTAATAATAACTTATATTTTTTTATATTTTTATATTTAATATTGTCTTTCATTATAGTTATTCTCTGTCTCTGAAATGTTTACAGAAAACCATCTTCTCTTAACTTCAGCTGGACTACACTACACAGACTGTTGTCTCAGGTTCTCTAAACTTCCTTATTGCTCTCCCTACTCTGAATATACTCAAAATCACAATATTTCTTCTTCATATAAGTACCTGATATGTAACACTACATATTGCCTATTAAAAATGACATTAGTATTTCTCTAAGGCTGCTAATAATTCCTCATGAATGCCTTCTAGAACCTTTGTCATTTCCCTTCTACTTAACAGTGTCAGCAGATAGTCATTCTCTGACCAATATGTTCAGATTCCCTCCCTTCTTCCACCACCTCCAGCTGGTAAATCTCCAGATTATACCTAAATTCCTTGTAGAGCTGTCCTCATGGCAGACTTTATTATTGGATTTCAATCTAGAGCAATTATTCAGAACAAGATCTCTCCCTGCTTTTCCCTGTTGAATGATACCATCAATCTGTGCCTAATTACAGCTCTCACACTTTTGAGTGCAGCCTTGTCTAAGAAATAATTTATCGTGTTAAAAAGATATGCAGACATATTTTTTAGCTCTACTTCGGAAACAGAAAAAAAGGTACAAGTTTTATTTTTTTGCCATTATTTATCTGCCCTTTACTAGAAAATCAGTATTCTTGCTTACTAGAACTACTTTCATATCCATATATATATGTATTTGCCCATACTTATATACATATATTTTGAAATGCCCAGCACATTAACACATACAGACCTTGCAATCTGAAGGTGGAACACAGTATCTGTTTAACACCTTCTTATAAAACTTTTTAGAAGTGTCTCCAAATGTTATTTTGAAATTGAAATTACTGGAGAGGAAAGAATGTTTTCTAGCATTTAATTTAAACAATGAAAAAATGCATATAGTATTTTTAAGCAGTATAAAATATTGTTTTCACCTTACTCTCTTTGTAATCAATGCCTTTTTTGTTCATTTAAGTATCTGGGGAATTATTAGGAAGTCATCAAAATGCTCTGTATCATTCACCAAATATTAGATCAGCCTCAAGCTAGAAAATTCAATAAACATTTTCGTAACATTTCCAATAGAAATTAAATGCAAATAGTATATCTACAAAAAATGCTGAACAAAAATAAAACGCCAAAAGCAGCAGGTTCTTTCTAAAGTGCTACTGGGATTAATGACCTTTTTTCTCTGAAAAAAAAAAATCCTTTCAAAAGCAATCAGCTCTACAGACTGCTTAACAGAAATACATTTAGAATGACTGGGAACTAATCAATCAGTCTGAGTGCACAGAAAAATGACATGCTACATGATTTTGACACAGATGACATCGCTTTGTGAGCAAAAACATTCAGTGGGCTTAGTCCAGCAAATGAGATTGGGGGACTGGTTGCTTTTCTATCTGTGGCACATGTCCAAAGCAGGACTATATTCCTATGACATTTACTGAAGAGCTGCTGTAAGTTCTTTATTCAGAAGTACACAGGCATGAAAACTAAATTTCCAGAGCTGTTATATGCATGATCTGAAAAACCTATGGTTATTTTGTACCAGATTTCCTGTGTGCTTCACATCCTCTCCTAACAAATCAGGTTCATAATAGATAATTTATTATTACTCTTGAGAGTCTTACCAAATAGGGTATGATGTTTGAATCAAAGTGGGGTGCTGAACATGTGCCAAGGAAGGCAGCAAAAAACTACTTCATCATTTCAGCACTTCAGCCCTCTATTATGATTGCATTGGCACCTTTCCTAATGTATAAGTGAATTTAATCTGCTGCAGTGCTATATGGAAGGTGTGCTGTATGAACCTTGAATTTTAATGTAAAACATTCTGGATAATTTTCCACACACTATATGGAAATTAGTGAAGTTCACACACTTGGCTGCCTCTAAATCTGAAAATGTCACAGATCTGCATGAAGAGTTGAGCAATTCTGAAAATTAATGACTGTCACATATGGCCATAAGATATTCCTAGTGAGATAGTGACTTCAGGTTAGTGACTTCAGCTAGAGGAGATATTTAATTCTGCAGCAAAGCTGCAGTTCTTTTCAAAGTTAACTAACACCCAATGCTCAAGAGAACAAATACAGAATAGCTACAAATACAAGATTATTCCACCTTTCCTTATTTAATCCACAGTTTTTCAACAAAATGACCAACTGAACTTAAGTCTTGAGGCCATTGGCTTAACTCACTTTCCTCTGTAAGACCTGTTTCAGCTTTGCCCTCTCTTTTTATAGAAACTAGAAGAGCTGTGAGGGTAAGGGAAAATTAGCACTTCAAAAGTTGTAATACAATTACTTGGTTGTAATTACTTTCATTTTACAGTCTCCATCATTTTCTTTCTATCCCTCTGCCCCATCACATTCTTCCTTATATCCTCTGCCAGACTGTCTCACTCTTGTGTATCATAGTTAGGTTATCATCTACATGACAAGATACATGATAGCCTATGAATAGAAAATATTTAATAATACTTTAGATAACACTTAAAATGCATAGAGGACCAAACGTTCCAACCTAGCACCTTAGCTCACATCATCCTAAAGTTAAAAAAACTTATTAACAGGTAAGCAAATAAATAGAATACCACATAAAACTAAATCTTCTGTAAATAAATGGTTTCACTTCATCCCAGACCAACTTCAACATTGTTTCAGTCTCCAGTTGCCCCATCACCACTGCCCCTCTGCCCACCCACATTCCTCTCAAACTGCCATGTGACCAATTTTGCAAAACAGTTCATCTCCACAGTTTGAAGTGGACTGCAGCACTTAGGAATTCTCCCTTGGCTGGTGGCTCAGTGGATATCTCAAACTGTAGTTGTATCTCCAGAAATGGAAGAACAGAGGAGTAACTTATCAGTCTTAGTTCCCAAGGCAAGGCCTCCTCTAGCAACTCTCCAAAAGAGAAGTACATACACAGCAGAGGTACATCCTCCTGAAATTCTTTTCATACTAACAAAATTCAATCCTGAGAGATGACTCAACTTGCATTGAAGCTAGTGGGTATAATGCCTGAGCTACCTTATGACCTGTTAACATCCAACCTGATGGGTCAGTTGTATCATTTCACAAGCACATCTTTAAATATTTCATCAACAAAAGAAAAAAAAATAAAATGGAAAGATTTTTGTTGTTTGGGTTGGTTTCTTTTTTTTTCCTTCAACAGGGAACAACCAGCATTTTAACAAAAGAAACCAGTACTGAAATATTTGTATATGTCTGTACATAAAGAAAGCAAATCATAGGTTATCAGCTTGGATATGCCACGCTTCATCTGATCATTGCTAGATGTGAGCAATGAAAACAGAGTTAATGTTCCATGGAGAAAGCAGAAGTGACAGTAATGCCCAGGAATGGACTTTTACACAAAGAACTCACTGGAAAAGCTCAAATGTCAAGTGTAACAGAAGTTTACATTACTTCAGGTTTTTGACTTATGGCCCATGCTTCCTTTTTCCAGCCCATACAAACAAATGCAGTAACACAACGTAAAATCTGATTTAGCATAGGACTTTGTTTTTAATCATTATCTGTGGAGCGAATAAACAGGACTCCCAGCGTGTGTGAAAATTCCTTGGAGAAAATAACTCTTATTCTCTCACTTTCATGGGCAGTATGTGCCTCAAGGATGGACAGATTATAGCACAGGCAAAATTCAATTGGACCTGATATTGTTAATGTTGCTTGCCTGAACTAGAAAGGGAGTAAATTCCAATGTAATTTTCTAGCCTTTGCCTACTCCCGGCTGGAAAAGAATTTGTATTTAAAACTTCAGCAGATCCCCACAGCAAAGCTTGTACTCAGTTTCCCCGAACATTTCATAGGTATTACCCAGCCTGTCCCATTTACTCTAATGCACTATTTATTTATTAAATGCTTTAATTAAAAATACTGGAATCTGTAAACAACATAGTCAATCATAACACAGAAAATATATCTGGAAGCAAGCATGTTTTCATAATTAAACTAGAATGAGAAAAAGGAAAAAACAAAACAAAACAAAACCAAAACCACAAAAAACCAACACAAAAAACAAAACCAGAACTCTCCATAAACTGAATTATATCTGTTTACCAAACACAACTCTGTAACTAAAGCTAAGGTGGTGGACTCACAGGCTTTAAAATATAGCAGAATTTAATCCTTCTTTTATAAATGTCTATGACCTATTAGAAATCACGGGCCTGATTTTCAGAGATACCGAGCCTGTCTCTTCCATTTACTTTACCCTGAGATGTGTGTGCTCAGTCAACTCTCCTGGAAATCAAAATCCAGTAACTTTACATGATATTAATGGCCAGATCCTCTGCCTTCAAATAAAGTACATTGATTTATATTGGCTGAGGCTGTTTCTCATGCTGTGTTTCTGGATACTGCAGCCTCTCTGCTTACAGTAAAACAGAATAAAGATAAATAAAAAATACAGATATAAGATAGATAAATTACATAAATTAAGCAATAGATTAAAATAGACATATTAGACTATCACAGCACTGCTCCCTCCCACAGACTCCTCTCCATCCTCTCCTGAAGTTCATGCTGCTGCCTTCTTCATTTGCCTTTGGCAAGCTGCCACTGCCAACTCCTTCTTACTCCCTGGTTTCCAAATGCAGTCAGCCTGACTGGACACAAGCTGACTGCAGGACATCCAAAGCCTTTGAACTGAAATTCTCAGTTCCTTGATCTAGACACACATACGCAGGCTGGCGGTAAACAAAATCAGCTAAATCAGCTATACTGTATCACAAAATTTATTACTTGAGTTCATGATACTGAAATAGCAGATTTTCAAAGGTCACTGTTCATGTAAATCTTCATAATGTTCAGCCAATTTATGTGAGAAGAATGTTTCCCTGTCTCACACAGTTTGCATATAAACAGCAATTTTTCCTTTTGGAGTTACACACTCAATTGGTACTTAGTAGTTTTACCTCTGTCCTAAGAAAATTTGCCCCAGAACAATGTAGCATGATGTGGAAACAATTAAGATTGTGAACTCAATATCTACCAGAGGTTTTCCAGCATCTGATAATGAACTGACATGACTGAATGATTGCAAGAGACTGATAAGGACAGGAAATTTTGATGCGTTGTACTTGGATCTCAGATTGAGAATTTGGGAAATTCCTCACAGTATGTGGTTACAAGGGACACTATGACACTATGTACATATGACCTCTTGTAAAATCCATTTATCTATTTGCATGAACTTTCCAACTAAAAAGAAAAAAAAAAAAAAAAAAAAGGCATTTAATTCTGGAAAGATGAAATGCCCGTTGTGTAAGGAATTTCTTAATTCTAGTTCTAATTTATTGTATTAAAGTGCGACAGATGCAGACACAAACTCCTGAAAAGTTATGCCAGGAAAAGCTTTTTCTCCCTCAATTCAGAATATGAGCATGCTAGTGCCCTGGAGTGAGACTTTTGTTTGTCAGACATACACTTATTCCACTAGATTGGCTCTGCAGGGGTGCAGAGGAGTTGTGTGTGGCAGTGACACATGGAGCTCCTCTGTAAAAAGAATGCTCTTCAACTGTATATCTATGTTTCAATGAAGGAGAAAGAGAAGATGCTGTGTTTTCTATTTTTCCCTACTTTACATTACTTGTCAAAAGAAAAAAAAATCTCCCTTTGTGAAGTCTGTAAATTCTTTCCCCCTTAACGGTAAAGAAAGAAGATAAAGAATTAGAATTCCATGACCAGCAAACCAAGTCTGAATTCTCTGTCTTTTCTCTGTTAAACTCATCTCTCTCATCCATGAAGAGGGAGAGTCCTCAAATTTCAGAGAAGAATCTGCCTCAACTTGCTGACACACTTATATTGCCCAACCCCTCTAGAAATGGCTGCTGGTTGTTACACATTTTAGTTTCCAGCCACCACACTTCCCACTTGAGCTGTTAAAATGATCTTCTTTATTAGTAACGAGAAGCTGGACATTAGAATAGTTTTAATTTTTCACTATGCAGATCTTATACCTGTTATCATCCATCACCAATATATCTACCTCATTTACTTAACATCTAGCTTCTATGTCCAATTTCTCTTAATTTTCTCATTTAACAGGATTTCACTCCCCTACAGTGAATGTTTATATACATAAGGATTTAAATTGGCTGAATTAACTGAGCTAATTTCTGTTTGGTACCACCTATCTAATTTACCTCACACAGTTGTAAAATGAAACAATTATGTATTTTAACTATGTAAATAAAAACAGAGAAAAAAATCCACAAACATTAAAATATAATTTTGGTTAAATTCCTTAAATGTTATATAAACAGACAGGGTTTTTACTTATAGGCTGTGTGAAATTATAAAACTCCTTGTTAATGGATTTAAAAATTTTATTTGCATGTTAAAGACTTAGACCTAAAGTTCATCTCAAAAAATTACTTAACCCCTTTTTAGGTCTGCAGAGCTAGCAATTCTAACAACTTGGACCCCCAAACTTGAGAAGATATCTCTTCTCAGCATGGATATACTTATAGCCATGTGAGTTTTAGCAGTTGGTCTTTAGTGCTGTTTCAGTTGATGATTCATTTATTCTGTAGGTAGAAATAAGTATAGCTAATGAGATCACAGAAACATTCTGACAGCTTTGATGTGAATACAATCCCTATATTAAGAGCAGTGTGTGGAGGAGTAAAGGGTGGGATGTTCTCACTTGTAATTTGAAATAAGTTTGGTGGATCTCAGCATAGTGCATAGAAGACTGATGTTCAGAAAAATCACCAGTCAAACTAAAATGGGCACCATTCTTAGCAACAGCAGCAAAAAATAATGATTAAATAGGCACAGTAGGATCAAAACAGACTTGCCATGGATTTGCTGAAGGGAAAGTGTCTTTGAAAACTTGGTATCAGTCCCATCTGTACAATGAAACCATGGTCAAGTCTTAATGACAAATAATTATAGTTTCTAAAATATAAGTAATAAATTTTCAAATGGCTTAAATCTGCCCTGCTCTATTGACTTCAAGAAAGCTGTGCAATTTTCCAGAAAGTTTAGAAAAAATATTAGTAGTTACCTACCACCTAAACTTTATTTCTTCTTGCATGGCTATGCTAACTTAATGGTGTTTTTCTCTCAGAGGAAAACCCTTAAGAAGCTATTATGGTCCTCCACCCATGAACTACTCTGCTAATGCCAGATTTCTGAGGTACACAGTATACATCTTGCAGCCCCCAGACACAGGAAGTACTAATGGTACAAGGCACTGGTGGTGCTAGCAGTACTAGTGGTACAATGATCAGAAATTTTCTGATCTTTTTTTGTAGAATAAAATAAAAACATACATTTTATGTAACCACTATCATCCACCACAAAATGAGCGAGCATCATGGTGGCTGTATGAAAAGTCCTTCTCATATCTCAATGGAAAGGAGACTAAAGGTAGAAAAAAAAAAGTTACAATTTTATTCTCCATACTTTTCAAAAATCCCGGTAATGTCATGAAAATTTTAACTTGATGCAAATATTTCATCAATTAATAGTATTAAAGCAAATTTCCTTCTTAAGCTCATCACCCTTCCATCTTTCTACCAAACAGCATTGGAGAGATGGGAGATAATTTTTGTCTTGTGTGCAGAATCTAGGGATTTCTAAAATCATGATTCATTTTCTTTTATCTGTACACAGTAACAATGAGTCTAAAATACTTAACATCTTCAGTGAGAAGCTAGGAGGAAGAAACCTTCTAAGCTCTCTCTGGAGTGACAGGAATGGGAATAGGACTGAAGACACCTTGGGCAAACAAAACAGACACACTGATCAGCCCAAGACAAGATGCAACTAGCCTTGTCTCCCTCTTCCTCACATTTAGATCCACTTTGACAGCATGACATCTAAAAGCCATTATCACAATCCACACCATGACAAAACTTGCAGTTTTGTTATTTTCCTCTCATGCTTTGTCTTTTCCTTTGGAACACCCTGATTCCCTATTATTCTAAATATAGGAACCTTCCAACTGCTGATGAATTGCATAAAAATCTAACACTAGATCAAACTGAGATCTAACCTGCATTTGTGATTGAAAAGGGAAAAAATAAAAATAATTTTTTTAAAAAAGCAAAAGCCTACAGTTTTAGGGAAGTAAGTGCAATGAACCTAAATCTTGCTTTGTAAAATCATTTAGGAAGCACAGGTTGTTTATTAAGCTAAAGTTCCATAAAGCCAATCCTTAATTTACATCTATTAAAGTTTTACATATCGAACAAAAAAGAGCATGCAAATGCAAAAGCTGCACAAAAGCATTCATTTCTTCCCCATGATCCCACCTGCTTGTTACTCTGAAAGGAGTGCTAATGTTAAAAAGCTGCACACAGCCTCCCAGTAATTAGACTCAGCTTCACAGTCAGTCTTTATTTCCTTGTATCACCAGAGGCTAAAGGATTGAATATAGCCTAATTCAATGAGAGAGCAATTCCTCAGAGTACTAGAAAGATAATAATTAAAGAATACTGGCTGGAACTAGGTCCACACACTGAGCACCTCATACATCTGTTGTGTAAGACAGATGATAGAGAGTGAGGAGCTGGATGCCATAAGATCAAATGTGAGTGAATACAGTGCTGAATTTCACAGAACCACAGTGAAATAACTTTCCTTCACTCTTCTCTCTCCTCTGGTATTTTAGTTTTTTACTGTTTTATTATATAAGGTATGCACTTTGCCAGATAGATAGCTCTGTATAATTGCTGGAATAATCTCATGAGTGATTTGCCCAGTCATACTGGCAGTAGTCTAGAAAAAGCACTATAGCAAATAGTCTGGTTTAAGTTCCTTATATATTTTTACAAAGGATTTTACAAAACCAAAATTCTTATGGTCCAAACCTGTAAGGCTATAGGAATCTAAGAATTTTCTATTAATGCAATTGCTAAAGAAACATAGACTTATCTAATGTCATCAACTATTTCTAACAAAGAACCATAACCATACTGAGAAAGCTCTCCTTTGTCAAGAAATAGGAGGAACCAGGTTAATAATAATACTAAAATATTATGGAACACTGAATTTTGATATTAATGTGAAATACAAGACTACATTCTGAAAATTTCTCAAGTAATGTGGTACAGATTATTTAAACATAAAAGGTGTAGTAGATTAAAACTTCACACCTGGAAACATGACAAATAGATTAGAGCACACTAAAATATTTCTTTAAAGTTCAGTATTATTCCAGGCATATACATTCCACAGAATTTAAATCAGTAATTTGTTATTTTTAAATTCAATTTGTTGCTGTTATCCATATGTCTTTAAAAAATATCCTGTAATTTTCATATATGAGTCCCACAGTGCAAAAATCCATCATAAAGTGTGGTGGATGGGTGAGTTATACTAGATAAATAAACCGTAGTTTAGTAAATTCAAGTTAGTTAAAGTAAGTTAAACTGTATGGACTGACTAACTTTTGAAATGAAGGTATACACAAGTTTATCTATCATAAGTCATCAAATTTCCCAAATCAATGCAGTTTATATAAAAATTAGAAACACAAAAATCTCTATCAGTCGTGAACGATGAACAATGATACTAATTCTGGTGATAGCTATGGCAATAAATTGTTCCTGTAGTGCAGGTGCAGATAAGAGCTGCATCATGCTAACTTTTTATAAATACAGATGAGCTGGACAAGAACACAGCAACACAGCAGCCAAAGTACAGGAAGCTACCAATCTAGAGAACAATGGATATCTGTACACCACCAGTTTGCACATCAAAGAAATCCATTCCATGTACCATGAAAAGAAAAGCTGTAAAGAGACCTTTTGAAGAAGTCAGCTATAAAGGCATTTGTGACAAATTCATTGAAAACATAAAGGTTGGTCTGGGAGGAAAACCTGTATGGGACAAAAAAAAACCCCAGGAGATAACTTCATGCTAACAAAACATGTTGTATTTTCAAATGCAGTCTATTATATTTGGTAAAGTAGGGGCAATTTTTTTCCAAGCACAAACAAGCAGATGTTTGATAGAGAGACACAATACAGTAACTGAATTCCAAATAAAGGTTAGTATGGCTAATCAAATAATTTGCCAGCATTATTATAACATGCAGTCTTCAAGCTATTTTTTTCCATAAATCTCTGCATATCACAAACATTTTCTTATTTATTTATATAGTTCATTGGTTACACATTAATACATATTTCTGAAGTTAATTACAATAGAGAAATAAGCAGGTCAATAAGAGTTAGATGGCAAAGACAGTTGAAAATCTGAATTTCTCCATGTGCAAAATAGATAATAGTCATCCTAACTCCTGCTATACTTTCTTCTGCTTACATGCCTTAACATCTATGCAGTTGCATCTATAACAGGACTTAACTTCTATTCCCTCTTTCTGAACATGGTCCTAAAAGTCACGTACATGCCAGTTGCACTTAGAGCTAACTTGTTGACAAAAATAACTTTTGACATATGAATATCCGTCATTCAGAAGCTGGAGTGATCGCCACTACCATTAAAAAAAATTAAAGATCAATATTTTTTATAATTATATATGTGACATGAATAGAATAATCTAGAAGGAAAAAAGTGAGCTTCTGGCTACTTCAGTCAGTCACTTATTAATGCAGAATTTCCTTAAATACACGTTAATTTGAAATATACTTTTATATAGAATATGGAATATACAGAAATATATTTTATTTATCCATAACAGTATCCATATATAAAAATAAAGGAACTGATTCCCTGAATTGCTTACTGCCTTAGCTTCTACCAACTTTGGATTTTCAGGAAATCAACACAGCTGGAAATCAAGTCAATGGCTCCAATGCATAACCTCCTAAAACTAATATATCCTCCTAGAAGATCCAGGCATTTGCTCAGAGTAGGAAGTTTTTTTCTCTTTTTCACTCACAAGCCCTTATATTCCCTGATCCAAATTGAATCTGTTTTTTTACAGTTAAAGAAATACATGAGCCTACTGAGGTTTTACTGACCCAGTAGGCTCTAAAAAAATCCCTGATGCTTTCTTGGCACTTGCTATCATTTGTGACCTTTATTTTCTAAGAAGGATTATTATTACTGCCTTGCATTCTACAGTTCCCTACAGGATATCACCAGCCATATGTCAGGCTTGCTCAGGGGGTTCTCATATACAACTCAAACAATTTTTACACCTATTTCTAGTGCTCACTGAAAATTACGACCATTTCTTTCTGTATTAATTCCTATTGTTTCAATTGAATGTAGGATTCTAACATGCAGTTAAACACAATAACTTATATAAAACACAGAGACCTGAGACCTGCTGGTATCAGTAATTTAAGAACCTAATTTTCATTAAATCGCACATATGAAGTCAGCTATGTGAATCAAGACAGTAGAAGATAATATTTTTCAAGACCTTTCTAGTCCTCATAACTAATCATTTGATCATATACCATTATGTGTGATGTTCCTATGATAATGCACTTAACCATGAAGCTTTGATCTTCCCTCATACCCACCACTTTGCTCATTAATTCACCTTCACAGTCTATAATATTTTCTCATGAGCCATGACAGAGACTCGTATGTTTTATATTTATTTCAGTAATCTTCACTCCTATGATGTGGAAAATTTTCACTCTTGAGTTTTTAAGTTTTGGTATCACATAATTTTGCAGCATTGGAAATATGAAAGGTTGTGGATAGAAAAAAAAAAAAAATTAAAAAAAAAGGAGAAGAAATAATAGAGATGTATATATGAAAAGAGAAAGACATTATCCATTCAAATGGTTTGGATCTCAAAGTGTAAAACATCTATATGCAGACCAATAAGAAAAACAAAAGTTATAAGATTATTTTGCTACTTAATTATATTATATTCCAAGATGGTGTCTCTCATCATATCTAGGTTGGATCATATGGCTGTCTTTTTATTGGTTTGGCTTGTGTTGTTTCTTGGGTTTTTTTGCATTTTTAAACTGTGGTGAGGGAGCTGTGAATTAAAGAAATGGGTATTATTAAGAACTGCAGAAGTTCCAAACTAATATCAGTGCATTCAGGAGCTTTAGTAGTACCTATCATTTTCCTAAGCAATGTTATTTGTTTCTGGCAAATGGAAATTTGAGAGGAGTCTTCCATAACAACAGTGTCATGTCCTTCCACAGGGAATTTAGGCTGTAGGAGATTCTAAGTGCAATGTTTGATCAGCCACATGATGACGTAGCTTCTCATGAAAACTACCTGGGCTGACAACAGGAAGAGTGGAGAGGAACAATCTCTTGAGTCCCAAAGTTATTGTCACAACACAGGCAATGAACCATCCAGTATGGTTCAGGCAATACAGTCCATACCTTGAATCAGAAGCAGAACTGTCCAAAAACTTCATATGCCTTAGGGAATGCACAGTACCCACTGATTTATGCTAAATATTTTAGACATTGTAAGAAATGAAAAACACGATCCTTGGGTATTTCAGCTGGAATTGCACTCAAATTTTCACTTGTGAAAATGTGCTCTGACTACATTCAAAATACAATATGAAGAAAATAAAATGGATGAAAAATACTGATGCTTATAATATTTCCCTTGCTCTAATACTTTTCTTCCAAGATAATTAATTTCAGTTTTTACAAGACATCTTATAATCCAATGAATTTTTACATATTGACAGGCATTTGTGTTGTCTTTTAAATACAACTATTACAGCCCAACATTTCATTTAAAATTATATGAAGTTAAAAATTGAAATACTCAGGAATATTTCAGAATTCCTCTGCTTTCACATTTCATTATAATTCAAATACAGTCCTAATTTTCTAGAGATTTTAAAACCATAATGAGAGACATTCAGCGGCAAATGATATCTCTAAAAAGGAAGAAAATCCATGGGAAAAGTTTTATCCATAAATATATGATGTCTTTTGGACCAGGATAAAGTTTTACTGTTCTCCAATGTTACTGAGAGAGTTCAAGAGAACATAATCCCACTATTACATCAGTGAAATGTGCCAGCAGAAACAGTGAGCCAGCCCCCGAGTAGGAAGCAGATTCACCTTTCTGCAGATGAACAGTAAGAAGCAGGTGTCACCAGCTACTGGCTGCAAGGATTTATATTATCTTCTGAAATACCTTCACCTGCTGATGACAGGTCAGTTCCTTGAGGACTGAGAACTTTCAGCCAGTTCTTCACATTCTGGAATAACTGGAATAACATTCCTCTTAAATGTCACATAAGGTGACAAAAAATTGTTTCAAATATTTTTAAATATATTTGCTTTAGCTTTTTTCTTTTGACATTTGGACTTCTATACTTTTGCTATTTTTGACCTCCCACTTTGGTTACACAGTAATTAGTTTCTTTCTGCTTCTAAGTATGAGAAGCTAAAGAGTACCAGTAACCACTAGTAGTGAAGTTTTTAACATTTCTCACCTAAGAATAGAAGCTGTTACTAAAACAGCTGCTGCTTGAAATTTAGCCAGTTAGAAAACCTTATGCAGGAAGGATTATTTTCCAAGAAGTTGAAGATATATGAATTTATGGATCCGAGGCTACCATTTCACAGATTTTTCAAGCATCAGTCTTTAAGCACAGTACATTCATGGTCAATCTGATCCTTTGGAGCACATTAAAACCTAAATATTGACAATATTTTTCATACTTTATAGCAGAGAATTTTGAGGACTATACAATCTGGATTACAAAATCACATAGATGCAAAGTATTGAGCCATTATTTTCAATTGCTGTTTAGTACGTAAAGCCTGCAGAACTTCAGGCACTATATCTGCTTTTCTGACAGTGCATTGCTTCTCATCCTTTTTCTGGGGAAAAGCACCAAGGATATTTTGCTGATGCAGATGACAAACTGTGAGAGAACAAAGTTTCAGAAGATCCAATTCATTAGCTAATGTGAGCATGAAATTTTTTTGAAAATAAATGCTGTTGATATGTCATCTCTTGGTGGATTATAACAGCCATTATTTGGAATGTTTGCCTTCCTTTATTCCTTCGAAAAAGGTTAGTTATCTAGACTTAGAGATGCATTCTGGAATTTGACCCATAATAACACAATGACTAAGGCACCTCTATTTATCCTCTAAGTGATGGAAGGTATAGCTCAGCCTAAGGGCCTCCTGAGACATATTTGAAAATATTTGCTCCATTGTAAATAAATTATAGATGGGCCAAGTCTTTCAGAAAGGAGATTAGTTTTACATAAGACCATTGCTGCTCAAAAGACAGATATTCAAAACATAGAAGATATTAAAAAATATTCAGGTTTATCACCTTGCAATTCCGCAAGTTACACAAGCTGAAGAAGATAAAGTTACTTTTTTGCTGTTAAGACTTCAATAAAGGAATTGTTGCTAAAGTACATATAATGTACCTGAATTGTTTTGCATTAAAATCTGCCATAAATTCCAATTTCTGTGTCCATCAAAATAAAATATGTTTAAACACAGACATTATTTAAAGCTAAGCCACCCATGAAAAAAATGGCAATATCAAAACAAGTGCATTTAGTGCACAGAATTTTAAATGCTATAGGCTTGTGCAATTTATGCTCAATATTAATAAATAAGTTTTGTTGTTCCTGGAGAACCTGCAAACCTACATTTTGTGGTGAAGTAGGGGAAAAAAAAAAAAAACCACCAAAACCCAAAAACAAAAACAAAAAAAAACCAACACACCCAAAAAGATTACTGCTGTAATACATCCTTTCATTATCGTGGCAAGCTGTGGTGGGCTGACCCTGGATGGATACCAGCTGTCCCTGAAGCCTTTCTATCACTCCAATCCTCAGCTGGACAGATGGATCTGCTCCACCACAGGCTGCAGGGAAATCTCTGCTCTGCTGCCCAGAACACCTGCTCCTTCTCATTCCTCACTGACCTTGGTGTCTGCTGAGCTCTTTCCTTCATGTATTTTCTCTCATCACTGCTGCTGCCTGTTGTGCAGGTGGACTTTTTTATCCCTTTCTTAAAAATGTTATCTCAGATGGCACTCCCAGCATTGCTGACGGGTCAGTGGTGGCTCCATCCGGGAGCCCGATGGCATCAGCTCCATCAGACACAACAGGAGTCTCTGGCAGCTTCCCACAGAAACCACCCCTGGAGCCCTCCAACTACCACAACCTCACTGTGCAAACCCAATACACAAGCCTGGGAATTTCCAAGTTTATTCAGAAGATAACAGTATGGATAGTTAGATAATATGAACACCATATAAGCCATTTGTGCTTCATCGGGCATTATGAAAACCTAGGCATTTCAAGCAGAGGTTTATGGAATGTTAATTTTAATCCATACACAACAGCTCTCTTCTGCAGTGCAAAAAAACAATCCCACAATGCATTTTAAAAAATATTTCTGTAAATATAAGACTTACAGTGATACTACCTATCCCCAGACATATGCTTTGAATAATTTTATATATTAGCCAAAAAAGTTCCTGGTGTGACCACTCAGCAAATATTATGTAAAAAAAAAAAAAAAAAAAAACCCGAAAAACAAACAAAAAAACCCAACACACAAAAACTCCCACAAAAACCAGAAAAAATCAAAACCAACCAACCAAAAATACCCATCCAACAACAAAAACCTAAAGCTGTAAGATACATAAAATAAATGAGCAGAATTCCACCCTGCAGGTGGTAAACAGATTGGAGATAGGAACTCTCAAAGACAAGTGGCAGTAACAGAATAAATGCCTATAGTGCTATGTTAGTTTTAGTTTGTTTTTTTTTCCTACAAGGAGGAGAACAAAGGACTAAATATCAATTCAGACAGGTCTACATCCATGACTCTTTCACATTTATTTTGAAAATTTAGGGTTTTTTTTAATTTGCCTTTAATATCAACTAATGAAAGTGTATTCTGATTTAGCTCATCACCATAAGTTCTCCAATTGTGTTTCTTCAACACATCAAAAACTTTCTTAAAACACCTCTCAGCAGTCTCCAAAACATGACAGTCATCACTGCCCATTAATTTCTATTAGCGTTATTAGAAGAGATGGTAACATTCTACTATAAGGTATACTAAAAATTGCTCTTCAGAAAAATTATTTTCCATACATTTGAAAATACTAAAAAGAAAACAAATTACGCTTTATTATTCTTTAGAAGAAAATATTTTTTTCTTTGATTTATACATATTGTCTTTCTTTGGGGGGAAAGGAGATAATTTAAAAAATCCTGCTATTCTTATACTATCATTATTTCTAATTTTGTTAGGATTGGCATCTTTGTTTATCTTGAAAGTTTTTTAAGATCTGGACAGTTATATGGAACTCAAAACACAAAATAATTCTCATTTAATAGCATACTTGTGTGTACGATAAAGTCTCAAAAATGCTAATACAAGGAAAAATGAAAAATCAAAACTGATTCTTGACCTCCAAAAGGTTTCAAAGTCTATTTAGCTACATGAAAAATAAAAATATAAAATTTCCATTCCAGTTCTGGTAGCCATCAGAATTCCCTTTTCACAATCAAGATTGCACAAAAAAGGCAACAAAGTGAAAAATCAGACTGAAAAATGTTCTGTACCCTAAAATTCACTCATGATTTGGTACTCCTCTGAACAAATACAAAATATAGGACTGTGCTCCTGTCAACACACACTAATGATCTGATGAAAAGATCCATGCTTATTGCACCCCAAATCCTTTGGACTGCACGCAGACCTCTCTGATTGTTAATGATTAATGCTTAGCTCTACTTTATACATTAAGCACAAATGACTACAAGACTGACACAGATGAGTCACAATAAATATATTCCCTATAATTTGTGTCTGCTATCAGTGGAGAACCTACAGTTGCAAACTTAAAAGCCATTTTGAGATCTGTCATAAACATTGATCACCTATCATCCATTTATACATTTTTTTTTAATAAAACCTTGTGTGAATATAGGAAAAGTTATAAATGAACAGGCAAAAACAAAGTTTGGATAGAAGGTATTAGAAGCCCTTAATAGACACACAATATTAATGAATAAAAGAATGGAAGGAAAGTAATTATCAGTTTACCTGTCCTTAGTAATTCATGGCACTGTTAATTGTCCTTCATGTCAAAGTGTTGTGTATTTATCTTCTCAAAAGCTACGCTGTGTCTTAGGATATGTCCATATCAATCTCCATTGCACATTCCTTTATTTTCTGGCAACCTGTGCATGTTGAGGAGGGAAAAAAAAAAAAAAAAAATTCATGGTGTGGTGTATCTCATACTGACAGAGCATGATATCATGTGCTTTAGAATGAATATAAAAATCTTGTGAATAATTATGAAACAGAAACTCCTCAAGTGCAAGCAGCTGAAATTTCTTAGGCAGACTACCGAAAACATACAATCTATAAACAAAGGAAATGAGAGTTCATCTGGTTTTGACTAGGAGTTATACTTTGTTCTGAGTCTCTTAATCAAAAATAATTTTAATAGTATTGTGGAACCTATTCATGAGACATTACAAAGTGGGTAGTTAAGGCTACAGTCATTACCCCATTCACCAGATAAATATTTGCCAATGCACACCAGAACTCAATGACAAAGAAAAATCATTATCCTTTTCTGAACTGCATACATTGAAATGAAGTTAGTTATTTTATTGTGGGTTGAGTTGTTCCAATGCTTATGGCATTTTATAGCACTTGGCAGGAGTGGTACATTCAAGGCCAAATGTCCAATGCTAGGAGGTACCCGGGGACTTGGGAATTCTTTGTGCACAGACAGTCCCTGACAGCAGAGGTACTTCCTGACAAGAATTAAATGCAGATACCACCACCATGACATACATAAATCTTCCTCACTAACTGCAGATCTGAGATCTGAACAGTTTTTTTTTTTTTTTAATCTCCTAGGACAAGTTTTACATCATTCTGATTCCAATGCAGTTTTATTTATGTGTGACAGTTGTTAATGGTTGCTTATATATTTTATAATTCTGGAGCTACTTTATAGTAGCCATAGTGACTACTACTTTATAGTAGTAGTTACTCTGCCAAGGAAAATAAAATTTCTAAGGCAAGTGTGTACAACATTAAATTTGCACAAAGTAGTTATTCAAATACCTGGAAATGTAATTTCTCCTCTGAAGTAAAAAAAAAATCTGGTAGTAAATAGGGTGATCTCTAATTAATCAACAGATCACAGGCACACCTGACAAGTTCATGCCAAACATCAAATACTTCCACAGAAAATATGAAATCACTTGAATACCAGAGGACTCATTTCTTTTGTGTTCAGAAACAAAGTATGAAGGAAAACTCAGGAAGAAAAATACAGTAACATTCCTTAATTTGAGATATGGTAATATTTGCAGTTTCTCCTATGTATTATCTAAGCTATATATATAAAATACTTCTGAATTACTAAAATGGATGTATGTAGTTAATAGGCAGTGTGGAAATGAAAGAAATGTTTTGAACGCTTCTATCTTGTTTTCTCCTAAGAGTGACTTTCTACCCTAAAGATACATTATCAATTGCCTTTATTAGCTCAGCTATCCAGTGATTTATCCAGTGATCCAGTGGGTTTATTAATTAACTGTAAATGGTCTCTGCTGACTGTTTTCTACAAGAAAGATTAGCTTTAGCACCTAAAAAAGCAAAATCATTATTTAAAAGTTAATTAAAGGGGTCTAATAGTTTCTTATCATAAGAAAGAATTTCTATTTGGGCACAGATGTTAAAAATATATTCTTTTTCATATTTATGAAATATAAAAATAGAAATACAAACATACTGAATCTTATACAAAGATTATATTAATACAATACATAGGAAATAGAATATAGAAGTTAAAAAGTGTTGTTCTTTAAAGCAAGAATAAAAATGCTTTATACATACACCTACACCACTGATATATTATTCATCTTCCATAATAAATGAGAATAATCAGGCGACAAAAATAGACACAAGAGAGAAAAACCCATCAGACGCATTCACAGTCACAGATTATACCACAGCTTAATTTACTATTATATAAGGGAAAACTAAAAAAATCACAGCTGCTCTGAAACTTAATCATTGGGATCATTTGAAAAGTTCATTGTAGAAAGTGATTTTTCTCCTGTGCTGCATGAAGATCAGAAATTGGCCTAATTGTACCAATAAAACCGTGAGAATCACTCTGTCAGCAAACAGATATAAATTACTATTACAAATTATTAGATTTTAAATTAGCCTCAAATATTTTGCCTGCTATCAGTAGTTTATTCTTCCCAAGGATGACATGAACTACCTTTGGCAACAGTAGATTAAGGGATCAGCTGACATTCCAATCTGCAAACTAGATCACTTTTCTTCTTTGTACAGAGGCAGCGACCACCTCATAGTAAACTGTTCAGGTAACCGTCCAATAAAAACTTTTCTTAATTTGTTTTGTGTTTTTTATTTTATCAATCAATTAGCACCTAATCTTAATTCAACTTTACCAGTAGTTAGCTGTGGTATTTTAACAACCACAGAGAGTTCACACTCACATGAGCTCTGAGTATGCTGGTAACTACCATCAGTCAGGTCCTCTTTTGCTTTCAAACACAATTCAGGAAAATGGATGTTGGAACAGGTACTGGTGACAGAGGGACTCTGACTGCAGAGATTCCATTTTTAATTCACCCATAATTTTAAAATGGATCACCAAGGGTAGAAATGGGCTTTATGCTGATGGTAAGGATTTTATCTTTTGGTCAATGTTTTTGATGTCTAAAAGGGCAATGTAATTCATTGTCCTGCATTCTGGCCACAATAACCCGCTGCAGCATTACAGGCTGGGGATGGTGTGACTGGACAGTGCCCAGGCAGAAAGGGACCAGGGGATACTGGTTGACAGCCAACTGAACATGAGCCAGCAGTGTGCCCTGGTGGCCAAGAAGGCCAATGGCCCCTGGCCTGTATCAGGAATAGTGTGGCCAGCAGGAGCAGGAAGGTCATTCTACCCCTCCACTTAGCACTGGTGAGGCCACACCTTGAGTGCTGTGTCCAGTTCTGGCCCCACAATTTAGGAAGGACATTGAGACCCTTGAGCACATCCAGAGGAGGGAACGAGGCTGGTGGGGGCTTGGAATACAAACTCTGTAAGGATCAGCTGAGGGAGCTGGGGATGTTCAGCCTGGAGAAAAGGAGACTCAGGGGTGACCTTATCACTCTCTACGACTCCCAGAAAGGTGTTTGTAGTCATGTGGGGTCGGTCTCTTTCACCAGGCAGCAACTGACAGAACCAGAGGACACAATCTCAAGCTGCACCAAGGGAGACATAGGCTGGACATTAGGAAGAAGTTTTTCACTGAAAGAATAATAAAGTATTGGAATGCTTTGCCTGGGGAGGTGGTGGAATCATCATCCCTGGATGTGTTTAAAAAAGGACTGAATGTGGCACTTGGTGCCATGGTCTAGTTGAGGTGTTAGGGGCATGGGTTGGACTTGATGATCTTGGAGGTCTCTTCTAACCTAGTTGTTCTGTGATTCTGTAATTATATACTTTATATTTGTACGTGCAAACAATAGAACTATTTATAAAATGCATAAAACAACGATAACAACCTCACACAGATGTTTTCATAATAAAAGCAATAACAGCACTAATCGATAATCCTTATTTTGTTAAACAAGTATGATATTATAATTGTCACAGAGGAACTGCCTGGAGTATAAATACAATTACATGTTATGATTAATTACTGAACAATTTTCATTCTGTGTTTGGGAATCACTGAGAATCCTTGAGGTAGGAAGGGATCTATGAAGATCATCTAATCCAAGGTTTAAAAGGCGTGTAATGTTTTGAGGATGTACTAAAGTAAGCATTGATTTATTTTTTTCTCATCCTGCCTCTAACATCACAGAATCCTATTTCCTGATCATGTTCCTACCATACAATGGCCACTGAAGAAAAGACTGATCTTTCATCTACTAGCAGCACAGTATTTTGTTGTTAAAACATTCTACTATATTTCAACAACCTGCCAGTGCCTAAAAACTTTATATTATTTTTGACCCTTTAATTTCAAATTCTGATTAGATTTTGCTTTCTGGCAGTTTATCAGTGTACGTACATTCCATTTTCTCTTTTTAAAACACAGTCTGATGTAATTTCTCTCTTTCCACAGCAAAAATTACATGGTTATGAAAGGACAAATTCTCTCATCTCTCACCAAATTGTATTTAAATAAAGCCTTTCTTTTGTAGTCCTTCTCGTCCCTCACAGAAATCACAAGATCAAATTATTTCACATTACAAATGTAGAAATTAGAAAAATCCAGTTACTACTGTTCTCTGATGAATGACTAAGACTGAATTATTTGGATTCTCTTTCCCATTGCATAATGCTGTGAAAAAAATGCATTCTGTAGCTCATAAAATTATCCAGAATTTTCTAAAGGATGTAAACTTTCAGTCCCTCATTCAGGGCTATTATCTTGTTTCATAATGGCTCAATGCTGAAAAGAATCTGACTCCCAAATAAATTAAGTCAACACACCACCTTGTAGAAGTTTTGGTTGAATTTATACTTGCGATTTTTTGGAAGTGATTCAATTGTTCCTACTAAGACAATAGATCATACAATTTGTTGTCACAGTCTGGCATAAATGTGCTCATCTATTTCTCTTACGTATCACCTAGGGAAAATAAATTAAAAGGTTTTTGATACTTTGATTCTGTAAGAGACTTCTGGGACACTCTGAATTAAGTTGACTCAGAACTCAACTATAATGTTTTAAAAAAATGATTACTACTTTCTTTCTTGAACAACATTCATGTATCACACAGATTAACTCCTTGCATGATTGAACCACCATACAGCTTTTGGAGATACAGTTTCTGGCCATGTAAAATTGATTAATTAAAGACAGGTCTATAAACCATTTCTTTACCACTGCATAGGGAATAAGCCACACTTTAGGCACTTTTTATAAAGATTTTTTTTTTTTATTCTGTCATTGCATTAAACTGCTAGATTTCTTTTGACAGGGTATTTTCCATTCCAAATAATAATCTCATTTCACTCCTCTATAAAAACTTCTCTATTTCTCCATTCCTAACAAAATAAAAAGTGTGAGCAACACAACAGAAAACTTTCACTGCCATGAACCACCTTTTTCAACACATTCCCTAGTGTCTGGCTTTGAGCAGTTAGCACAGTCAGCTGTGCAGAATTAATACTACACAAAGCACATGGCAAGCAAAAGAGAAGAGAAATCAAAAAAGTTTTATACCCACCTCATGCAGGTATGGAAGATTAAATATGCTTCAAAACAGAGTGAAAATAGCTACACTTAATTATGGGGATATTCAATCACTGCCCAGGATGCATTTGTGTCCAAAAGATAACAGGAGGAGAGCCTCCCTCTCATTCTTGCAAAGGAAGCTGCACAGTTCAAAAAAAACCATGAAGGAGCACCACCAGCTGATTCAGAGTGCCCTCTCCGAGGCACAGAAGGTTTTTTGAGAAGGAAGTCTTCCCACATCATGTTCAAATGTGTCCCTTCAACTTGTAAATGGAACAGAAAAAGCCTGAGGTGTGACAGGTTTGAGGTAGACTGGGAAATGGTACAGTGCTGTGGAAGTTTTTACTGGTTGTAAAGGCTTTTAAATGATGTCTTTTGTATACAGCTTGCATGAAATTTCAGTGTAAATACTACCAATAATTTAAGCCTCTGTGTAAACATTCCTAACTTTAACACTGCATTATATTGATTTAAGTCATTTTTAGCTAGCTTAAATTATATCAAGATATGACATATTCTGGAACATTAATGTCTGCACTGGGGCTTACACTGAAAGAACTGAAGCTGGGAGTCATTACAGGGTTTCAGCATAAATTATATCTGGACTTAAGTCATCTTCATATACTGTGAGAAAGATGCTATTCAGTTAGGAAAGTCAATATAGAATCTCCTTACCACAAATGAGAAAAACAACTTTTTGGCACAGGGAATAACCATATCATAATTAGTATTTATGTATGCAGATACCGCAACTATTTTCCACACCATGACTGGCAAACTTCCATGATTTAATTCATCAAGACAGGACAATATTTAGCTTTAATCAGAAAAGATTTCAAAACAAGAAAAAAATTATACTTACGTTGCTTAAAAAAACCCAAACCTTCATGCTTGTTCATCAGCAATTGAAAAATAGAAATCGCAGAATTTATTTGTATACACCTATAATTCACAGACATTTAAAAACCTTAGTCCATACCTAATTAATGTCATAAATATATGGATATAGATAATTGTTATATAAATAAGCAACATCTTACAAACAGATTAGCATGAATTTATGAAATTGGTATTATATGTTACAAATAACTTGGAAACAGAATTCGAGCCTCATAGTAGGATGATATTGTAAAAAGTATCTTATTATCTCTTCCTTACTGTGCTCAGAATTAAAGACAAGCTGATACTTACAAGTATCAAGCTGATACATACTGCAATTTATGAATGTAAGACAGATTCTTATCTCTGAGAAAGTCAAAATGAACCATTCTATCATTATTACTTAAATACAACTGAAATGAAAAATTAAACAAGCAAGCAAGCAAATAGAAAAACACCTGAAACCTATAACCTAAACTTTAACAGAAATGCATATTTCTTATTGTCCTTTGCAGGTTTACAGATTTAGTTATTGATATTTTCTCGTAAAATTAATCTGTATGTACTAGAAATAGCATAGATCAAGCAAACATCAGACTTAATCTCCATTTTGTCAAAAACCTATGATCCAAACAAAGGTTTCTAACTGGATAGAACCAATACATCTTATCTTCTCTAAGCTCTTTTCACAAGCAGCATTATAGAGTGTTTCCATGGGGTTCTGTTTATGTCCAGTATAATTTGATTTATGTCATTATATGCAGTTCAGAATGCTATATCAAGGCACTTCTTGCAAATACTGCCTTAGGTAATTTCACCCTCCAGAGATTAATTTCAATTAAAATACGTTTTTCCCATCATAAGATAACAGCAAACACTTTTGGTGAAAGACCTAAGTTGGGAGTTTTTAAGTAGTATTTATTTATTTCAGCAATGAGGCATATCTGTAGGTACACACTAAGGTAAATGGAAGACAACAGTTTGGCCTTTTTCCTGAGAACCTATTGATTTGCCATTTCTTCCATCTCTGCCCAGATCCATCTATGAACAGCCCTCTCCTCAAAGTGTGTGAAAACCATATAGACACCTTTTAATAAATTAAAAAGTTAAAATAAAAGTTAGCAGACCAATAAAAATAAAACAAAAAATAGCACACAACCCATAATATATACTACTACAATCATTTCATAAAGGAGAGAAAGCTTCTATCACTTCTTTGTCTGTGATTTTCCCCATGTGTGAATCATTATTTCAACAGCTTGCAACCTATTAATCATAAGTTATGACCTATTATTATGGCACAGATGAACTGAGGTTTGCTGGTTTTGGCTGGGATAGCATTAGTTCTTTCCATAGTACCTCTAAGGGGTTGGGTTCAGATTTGTGCTGGAAAGTTTTGACAACCCATGGATGTTTTTGTTACTGCTGAGCAGTCCTTCCGTAGAGTCAAGGACTTTTCTGCTCCTTATCCCACCCCACCAGTGAGGAGTTGTACACAAGAAACAGAGAGGAGACACAGGCAGGACAGCTGTCCCCAGCTGATCAAAGGCATATTCCACACCATATCTCAACATGCTCAGTATATTAGGGTAGAAGGAAGGAGCTGGGTGAGGAACAAGTGATGACATTTGTCTTCCCAAGTAAACTTTATGCATATAGAACCTTGGGAAATGGTGATTTCCTTGCTTTGGTTTACTTGCATGCATGATTTTTGCCTTATCTATTAAACTGTATTTCTGCCAACCCACAAGTATTGTTACTGTTGGGATTCTCCTCCCACCCCACTGCAACATGGTGGATTGGGGATGGCATGTGGCACTTGGCTGCTGGCTGGGGTTAGACCACACAATGAGAATTACACACAACTGCCCTTGGAAAAATGAACCTGAGAAAAGATCAGCACACACTGCATCGATCGCTGCAGCAATCAGCAGAAAATGAACACACATTGACCACTGAGTGGAATAATGGCTTTGTTGACGATCTCAGAGAATTTCAACCCCTGTAACTAAGTGGATATAGAGATAAAAAACAGACATGATAAAAATAATCTGCCATCCCTGTTTGCTGTTTTATATGATCATCTCCCAGTAGTCACATACATGTCCAGATGGCCACGAATCAAGGATCATGTCACTTCTGATCACAGGACTTTCTTTGCCCTTCTGTCCACAGATAATATGAAAATATTCCACTCAAAAGAAAAGTATTTCTACTTTTTAAAATGTTAATACAGTTTATTGTAATAATTCATATTATTCACCCCTCTTTACCTCTTAATTAAATTAATGTCAGCAAATCCACAGTGGACTTACGGTCCTAATTTATACTTGCAAATATTGTAAAGTCCCATGAGTATTACATAACTGCTGATACACCAGTTGCACATGACTTTCCTAAATGCATACATTGCATAAGAAGGAAAACAAAGGAAAAATAAATCACTCTCTGAGATGGATGCAAAGATGTAAACCAAAAAAGTATTACATATCCTTCCAGAGACCATATGGAAAGAGACAAAGATTACTTTTTTCCTGTTTAAGTAAACTTGAATTAACCTTAAAGTTAACCTTGGTAGGACATTAGAAATTTTATTAACTCTATTAAAACTTAAAAATTTTGAAAGGCAATAAAAACAGCCAATTTTATTATTTTTTTTAATCCATAACAAACAATCAATAATGCAGTGATATGATCTTTAAATCACTGCAGTATTGAAGAGTCTGGAGATATGTTTACAACAGTGGAAAGCAAAATAGTCCCACAGAGGAATAAAAAATTTAGCTATACATTGCTTCTTTGCATAGAGTCCATTAATCAAGCATGTAGGTGTCAGGGATATTTGGCATTGAAGTGTCTGGGCTGTGCAGTCTGGATAATCCAGCATTATCATTTGATGCCAGGAAATAAGATTATTCTATCCTCTTCATTCAGACTTTTTAGGAATTTAAATAGATTCAGCTAGAAAACCATAACTTTCTTTTTTTGATATCTGCCATAATTTCTGGTCGGAACATAGCTAAAGCCAAAGTCTCAGGAAAATAAAGAGGAAAATTAGGAAGATCAAAGATTATTATACACTTCATTAGCACAGACATATCCATATGCACACATAATATGAAACATATATATATGTACATGTGTTTGTACATATATACACACATATATAAGTATATGATTATATTTGATTATAGATGAATAAATACTAAAGTTACTCAAAAGCTGTGGGAGAAATGCTCCCAAAAACTGCAGATCTGTGAATCTTCAAAAAAAAGAATCATAAGATCAAAGTAATCCAGATGCAGATGTATGTGAAATGTAATACAAAGCAATGTAGTTTGACTGAAGGTATATTATCCATCCCTACCTTGACAAATACTTCAAACAAGAAAATAGCTGGCTTTTTTCATACTTATAAAGTTTGATTGTTTTATTTGTGTTTATTCAAGCATCTGAAAATGGGGAAAAGAAATTGGATGACATTTACTGGTATATCCAAGGTCCTTCACTCACTGAGTAAAAAGGATTTACATTAAATAGTGCAATCTTACAAACTGTTTATGGAAGGACTAAGGTGAAAAGTTTAATGCTACTAGAAGTTACTGGACTATGTAAGTAAACATGACCATAATGAATAAGCTGGTATTGTTCCACTTTTAATGCAACTGTACAAAATCTAATCTGGACTTCAGTAGATCACAATGCATGTGCAAGGAATATTAATTCAAGCTGTAGAAGATAACAGGATCATCATTGAAAGAACAGAATCCAATCTTATAAGAGGAATTGGAAAATGCTTAGCTCATTCACTCTAGAAAAATGAAGGTTAAAGGAAGATACAATTACAGTTTATAAATGTATTGGCTTGTTAAAATTAGAAAAATGCAGAGAACTTTTAATGTAAAGGGTAGTGTCATAAAGTCAAATGTGCATACCCTAATGCATTTCTTAATAAAAACAGAAGAAGACTTCTGAACATTAACATGGTGCATTTTCTGTAATAGACTTACACTCTGAGAAGTGAGAACAACTGTGCTTTCAAATCTACAATCAACTAAATTCAGGGAAATTTGTTTCTTTAGATAGGCTGAATTGATTTTAAGGAAGGAAATACATGATCCAGTTGTCTTGTAAAAGAGAGACCCAGTGTCAGTAAGGTGTATTGCAACAACAAAATCAGATTTAATTGGTTTTAATCTCTGGTCGCCGTATTCTGATACAGGAATTATCTTGACCATATTAACATGCTTATTCTCCAAAAGTAATTTCCAAAAATAAATATTTCTTTGGCTTGAAAATCAGTCACTGACATAAGCCACTTAGCATATTCCCTTATGATGCCCACGATTACCCTTAAAATACAGTATTTGCTTTGGAAATCAAAAATTTTGATGACACTTACCTTTCAGAAGAAAAACAATGGTGGTACTTTAGGCATATATAAAATATAAAAGGTCTCAAAGCCAGCCAGAAATCCATGCAAAAATTGAGTTCTACAATTATTCCTACTTGTATGACTGTTTACTTCAGTAGCTCCTACCATTAATCACTCCTCATCACCCCGGTTTTACTGATGAATGTGTTATGGGTGGTTACAATGATATGCATGCACATTGAGTAGGTGTTGCAATACTCCAGACATTTTCTTTTACTGATTACACAACAAACAGTGAAAGTTGAACACAGAAACAAATTCTTACTAGAATTTGTTTATTGAGGCTTTGTTTTCTCCTTCTTCTTTCTTATAAATGTGTCAAAATAGTGGAGCAGCAGAACTATATGGGCAATTCCAACACCAAGTAAAAAAGACACCAAGATTAGTATTCTCTAGAACAACAAATGCATTGAGGGAAAAAACAGAATTAAGTTGGAAACCTTTTCAGACCTGCAGTCAAAACTTGGTGAGCATTAGATATAGACAAGCCACCGTATGAACATTCAATGAATTACTGATTTATCCAGCTAAATATTTCTCCCCAGATAAAATTGAGAGGGCCATAACAGTAACTTCTCAGAGACAACATACAAATAGAAATAAAGGTCATATTTCCCTTCCTTTGATGGGATTATTTTATATTCCATGTCAAGACTTCATCATATTGATTTTGAGAAAGTAAATACCTTCTCCTGTCTCAATCCAACTCCCAAAGGAAAGAGAACTTTTGATTTATATAATTGGGGGAAAAAATACCCCAGGTTAAATGAAAACACATATATTAAACTAAATGAGAAATAACTCACTTTTATACATTAATGAGATTTACCACCAAAGCACAGCAACACTGTCAACCCCTCTATCTCTTATGCCTTGATTTCTTCACCGATATAGGGCCTGTATTTTGGTTAAATACCACATTGGAAAGAGTCGTCTGAAGCAGATTGCCAAAAAAAAAAAAAAAAAAAAATTATTCACTTTCCGAATCTTTATATTGATTGTCGTGGGCAAAAGAGAGGTGATGAAGTGTCTCAAGACTTTTCGTGTGATGGAAGACTACAGAAAAATAAGAATGTGAACTAGAATGATAAGATGGCAGAGTCTGTGGACATCCAAGGAATGAAACAGACTGAGGTGTCAAAAAGTCCTGCTGTGTCAAGGATAGCTGAATTAAGGTTTTCTCACTGCCCCAACAAATACTGGAACTACAGTCCCTGGAAACAGTTGCTTTATAAGACCAACATTTCCAGTTATTTGAAAAGAAAAAGCAAATAGCAATAAGAAAAATCTCTCTTTGCCAGAAAAAGAAATTAAAGATAAAAATAACAAGGATCAGATCTGTTGTTTATAATTTATAGCCCTGTTTTGGGAAAACTAATACAACTTATAGATGCAATTCTTGAAATTCCAATGACAAAATATAATTGCATGTTTGTTTTTCCTCCTAAAGATACCAAAATTAGGGAAAATAAAGGGTGTCAGCTTTCTTACCATGCAAATTTCTCATCAATCTTTCTGAAATGTAGTTGCAGGAAATCAGGGAATATAAAGACCATCATAAAGAAAGACTATGTTATAAACACCTGTGTAACAGCTAAACCATGAATTTGTTCCACTTCCCTAGTACTGGTTGAAATATTCATTCCCATTAGATGCTCCTACTTAGTTTCTGGAGGACACATTAATGACACAATATAAATATCAGATATCTTTCCTTGATAGGTAACTCACAGACCTCTTCACTAGTAGAAATGTGCTCATTCTTTTGGAGGGGTTTTACCATGTTAAACTTAAATCAGAAGTCCTCTCCTCTTGCTCTCAGAATTTTTAAAATGACCATGTACCTACCCTTAACTGGAATTCTCTACGGAGCAAAGTGAAAGCCAAACCAACTTTGTATTTTAAACTTGCTCTGCCTACCGAGTAGTTCAGAGATATGATAGGAACAGTTTGGAATTAATTACATTTTATATATTGGTGCCTGACACATACAGTGGGACAGGGCATAACAACTCTATATGGTTTTTAACATCTAAAAAATAACGAGTCATAGACAAGACATAATACCTGTCATATATATATTATGAAAAATTAAAAAAAAAAAAAAAAAAGGATAGACACATATTATCAAGAGGAAGTTTAAATAAGATCAACAAAGTAAAGGAGGATAAATACTAAACTGATTAGTATGATAAATGGATGTTACAATTATTATTTTAAGTCAATCTCCTGATTTTGTAGAAGAATCCAGCTCTAAAATCTATGTCAGATTGTTTATGCTCAGATTTTATCTCATCTGTAGGTTTCATATATTGCTGTATGCTGATATGCAATGGACAAACATCTTTGAAACTTAAAAAATATGTGGAGGATTTAGACAAGATTTCAAGATTTTCACACGCAGATGGTTTGTGAGGTACAAAGTTCTGATGAAAAGAAATAGAAACAATGTGCTAAACAATAAGAGAAAGCATTTAATTTAGTTTATTCTCCCTTATTGCTCTTTAAAATATTCCACTGGGGGAAAAAAAGCAAACAACAAACATGGATAACAAAGTTTTCCACATACTACTGGGAACACTCATCAGTGTTTAGCATTTTAAATTCTCGGCATCAATGCTGGCAATATCACTGAGTCAAATATTATGGCTAGATATCTAAATGCTGAATAACTGCATGACTAAATACATCTGTGTTCATTAAGGGTAAATCAATGATAATCAAAATTCTTGTTTGTGCAGCAAACAAACTGCTACTAGAATTATGGAGAATTTTAGATCTTTACAAGTTCTTCTGTTTTCATACAGCATTATGGGTGATCAGTTCTGTTGCAGGACTTGTTTTGAGAGATCAGATATGATGAGTGGAACTGACTCAGACTGAGACATGGATCTGTGTCTGAAATGACAACCACACACACTTGCAATATTTTCTTTGTGGATTTTTTTTTAAAATATGAAGATAATGAGTAGAATTTAAAGTCTAATTACCTAAACTTGAATTACTGATTTTACATTTCTAGAAATACTGCTACAAAATGTCTCAAAGGCAAAAACCATAACAAGTGCATCTCCAGTGTCACACTGAAACACTTTGGCTACATCTAACCTATTATCTATTTATTGCACATATCCTTATGTATCACAGAATGACTCACAGAGCTAAAATAATAATTTTAGCCGAATTTCAGCTAATAAATTTAGCCCGAATTTCAGGCTAAATTGACAGCTCTAGGGATTTAAATTTTCTCCTTATCCACAGTGGAAAAACAGTGTCAGTAGCTGTACTACTAGCTCGTTCTCATCACCACCCACTTGGAAGATACTATTGTTAAAGGTAAAAGATTTATTAACTTTACATGACAATGTCTACAGCTTTGAGTCATATATGGCCTCTTTTGAAGGGCTGATAAGCACCTGCATTTCAAACTGACTTTCAAAGAAATTAAGGGCAACTTGAATCTGTGGCAAGCAGAAAGACAAAGTGTGCTGAAGTGAATGCACCCCAGATTCTAGGATCCTAAACTGGCAGTCATCTTGCAAATAAAAATAAATCCTTTGTTTGTCAAAAAAGATCACAGAACAAATTCAGTCAAGTAATTGCTGCAACTGTGCTAAAGTCAACACACCATTCAGTTATATGCAAAGGATCCAGCATCACTCTCTTGAACAAAAATAATTTGAAGAAAAATATCTTTCCTTTATCTCAAGAACAGGAATTGCATTACAACTAAAATTTCCATAGAGAAAGTGCTGCTGTATTTATTTATTTTAAGATTAAACTTTGATTAATACAAGTATTTCAAAAGTACACACCTATATAGATGCAAAGATATATGGCATCACTGTTCTGTGAAAAAGTCTTACTAAGATGGCAATTGCTCCTGTGTAAATGTAAAATTATTTAATTATAATTCATATAATCTAAATTGAATAGTTTCTGTTTCAAATACTCACATGGGGCTAAGAAGCCTGATAATTTCAATTAGAAATAATATGCAATTGTCATGCCTTCTTTCTGAAACATACTATCATAATGAAGTTCTTAGATTGTTTTCCTGTAGGGTATTATTAGTATCACATATCATACAAAAGAAAAGCTTAGAACAGTCTTAAAGATCTACTTTCCTTTTACTGCTTTTAGACATTCGGTCTCAAATAAAAGAAACATTAATGGAAACATGATAATGCCTAAGCTATATTCAAAACAAAAGCACTTATGATAAAAAGAAGAAATATGCAATAATTATTAAAAATCAAAAACTGTCAACAGATATATGAATGCTAGCAATACAGAAGAATATTCCTATGAAACAAAAATTTAATCTATAATGATTTTCTGGCAATAGTTTACATTTTTATGACAACTACTGTACATAAACAGAATTCATTTACCATCAAAGCACTTTAACAGGCTAAATTCATTGTGCATGATTTATACAGGACTTTAAGCTAGACTGATACGCCTCACAGGAAAAAAACATTCATCTTGCAACAATTAGGTCCATATAAGTTTATGTTCACATACCTACAGAAATATGATTTCATGAATACATATTTTCATTACACTGACAGAGAAGTTTGTGAGACCTTGGTCACATCTAGTGGATGAGCCCCTGAAGCAGAAGTGAAAAAGACATGAGAATTAAACATTATTAACTCACCAAATACTGCCACATGTTTGTATTTGAAGTTATACCTTGTTTCAGAAAAACTTGAGCCAATATTATGTGTTGATACATAGCTTAGTAAGGTCAAAGAAGATGTGACAACTCAATGGTACCTGTTTGGCACCTCCAAATTGTAAGTTGGAAGCGCAAGATCATTTCTTTTAGATTCCAGATGCCAAGCACAGCTGACTGGCTGCTGTGTGATAGGATTCAAAAGAGTCTCAATAGGAATGCATAGATTTCCCATGAGCAGCTTTCACAATCATCTTATGAGGTCTCTTCCCTAACTACATGAAACAAAAGTGTCATATGTGTTTGACCAAAAAGTAGTTGAGGTGCCTGAGAAAGGACTGGTGGAATTAATATTATTTAGAATAGACCAGCACCCAGAATTAAATCTGGGATTTCTTTCAATGCATTAATTGTATAGAAAGACCTGGGACACAGTATCCTGTTTATTGGGTTCTGAAGAGTGTACTGGAGGGGCTATTACTGGTAAGCACTGCAAAGAAGTTATAGATGAAAAGTGGCTACTTGAAAACCCATGAGACTCTTTGTTATCCACACCTGAGAGAGTTATGAGAGTTTTCGGCTTTCCACTTTTTTTTTTTCTTTTTTTTTTCTTATTATAGTGGTGGTGGGAGGGGGCTTTAAGGCCAATGGGACAAGGGAGGGATATTAGCAACAGAAGCGCTGATCCTCCAGTGAAGAAAATAAAAAATATAAGAACTATTACTAATTATGATCAAGAAACCTTCTAGGCAAATGAGACAGAAACATGTCAGCATGGTTACTTGAGTCAGAGATGCTCAGAACTGCTTTGGGGCACAGGACTGAGAGAATATTTAAGCCCCAGTCCATGCTTACACTTCAGAGGAAGGAGCAAGAGGAAAGGAAAGATATGCACACATAGAAAAAAGCAAACTGTTAATCTTTACTGTCATTTTTGTTGTGACATGGTTTACTGACTAACTAAAAAACCACAGATGTCTGGGTTCAAGGTATATGAGGTATTGTTCTATCACAGCCTCAATCTTTGATTCATAAATGATCTGTAGAGGGAAGAGCACCACCTACTGAAGCACTAGTAAATAGATTTTAGCTCTCTTTAAAGTTTCATCATCCAATGGGGTTCAGTTTTTTGCAAAAGCTACTAATACACAATTTATTTTTTTCCAAAACACACATGAAATATGATCTAGTTCAGCTCAGGCAATTCAGTCCACAGAATTTTCTTTATAGTCTTTTCACTTCCTGTTTGTGTCCCTGTTCTTCCTGCATTCAGTTAACATTTTTACATTAATGAAAATTCAGATACAATGGATGCTGGTCTAACTTTAATTTGGTTTTAAAAGTCGATATGACTTCATAACCTTCTCAGAAATATGCATCTAAGGTGTAAGTCTAGGGCATGGGCTTGCCCAGCCACAAGTTTACAACAGAGGGGAAAAGCTCCAGACTTGCAAACAAACTTCTCAATATATTAAGAGGAAAGACAGGTGGTACTGGAGATATCTGTAGTATATACTCCATTTTCACAACTAATAGCTGAACCAGCTGAGAAATTGAAGCATGAAACAGAGACTTTTTTTTTGGCAGGAAGTCGAGCAATGTCACTCGTGCTGGTTTCTTCTCTGTATATCCTTGGATCAGTCCTCTGTGAAACTGTTGACCAAGCACATTATTAATGCAATGTTTATAAGAAGGATGTTTAGGGACTCATGGGGACCTGGCAGCTGTTTGTTTCAAGCTTAGGGAAAAATATTCCTGGATGGATTCCAAAAGCAGAGCTTAAAACATTTTTTTTTTTCCCCCATACAGACACATTAAAGTCAACACATTAGAAGGATGAGAATTACACAGTGACAAGCAGATCATGGCTGGATGAGAGACTGAAGAGTTTTGCATCCTCCTACAAACTCACTGGTTAATTTCCCAATCATCTCTCTTCTTCAGCCACTTCTTACAGATCCTGGTACTGGTTCAAAGTTGAGAGGAAAAATGTGCTAAGAAATATTGAGGAAATACTCAATAGATGAGCTGTGTAGAGTTAAAAATGAAAGACAAGGAAAAGATCAATCCATTTGGCAACCTTACCACTGCACCTGTTTTAGTACTCTGGAAATCAGAAGGGAAACATGCAAAACAGAAATTTCATCCTGGTCAGCCTGACTGCAAACCTCTCTTTATAAATGTATCAACTTATTTCTACTATAACCTAAGTTTATGTCCATGTTACTTTTCTCTGACTCTTCAAGAATCTAAAATGAATCTAAATCTTCAATGAATCTAAAATCCTGCCTCTAAAAATTAGGTTAGCTCTTGGGAAAAAAGGTCACATTTTTAATTGGTTAAATGAGTTACAAAATGTACATCTAAGAAAAAAAAATTAAAGATATGCACATCATCTTTGAACAAGCAGAATTACATATTAAGTGTGTATCAAAATAAAACCACTATTATTAATTTAAAATGCAGTTAAGCAGAGTAATTGCTGAAAAGTCTCAGGAATGAACATCTAGAGACTTAAGAGGAAATTTTAGGCCTTGTTAGTTCAACAGTTACACTAGTATTGACTTAATAGAATCAAGACCAGTTCAGGTTTGAGCTGAAGATCAGTTCCTGAAATTAAAAAAGTACACCTCTATTTCTCTCTGGAGAGGTTCATTTTTCTGTGACTCCACACTAGTGCATAACATTGGCTAGGACTATTAAAACCATTAACCTCTAAAGCCATTAGTTTACAGGAAGGAGCTGTGACAAACTGCATAGCCTATAGTCAAGTGAGACATGAAAGGCAAAACTACAGAGGTAAAATAGAGAAGAAAAGAACTATCAGGCAGCTCAGGATTCAAAAGGAAAAACACTGATGTGATAAAATGCATAAATATCTAAGTTGGGAAAACAGAGCTACAATATGGCGATTCAGGACCACAGACCATCCCAGACCATCCCATTCCAAGGAGCAGCAGCAGCTGACCCTGACCTCATCGAGGGTGATGAAGCATGTTAGGGGTTAGCTTATGATTTTTTGCTAATTCTAGTTACTTCCTTCATTTCTCACTCAACAAATTACTGCTTTTTACTTTTAAATGGAGCATATCCTGCTTGCCCTCTCTTTCTGTAAAGCAAAAGCCATCCAGACTGGTCCAGAGTGTGAGACACTATCTTCAAAGGACCTTTACCGGTTCTCTTGTCACAAATTATACCAATTTCTCCATGGCATGCCTCACATGGCAAATGTTTTAATCACCCATAATTCCATCATAATTCCATCTCAATTTTTTTACAGTAACTGCACTATATTTGATGAAAATTGTAACATAATTTTTACAGATTAAAGTTGTTGTAGAATAAATACCTAATGAAACTGATTTTCATTATTTGAACCAATACATGCTCAATGGGCAACACTAAATGTACAAGAATAACATTATAAAAATCTTAAACATTTTTCTACTACTACATTGTTTATTTTCTTTTAAGCATGAATTACTAAAGGAACACTTGGAAAGGAGGAACAATGATGGATTTTTCCTTTTACTCTAAAACATAATTTAATAATGTTTTTTTAAAGTGTGAGTATATTTTTCATGCTGTTTTTCCTTTTCACTGAAACTAACAAAAGACATTATGAAAACTCAAATATGAATCACTTATTTGGACAAAGCATGTATTTAAACGGTCAGTAATTCTCTTCTACTGTCAGAAGACAAAGGCTTACCATTTTCTTTCATATTATACCCTTTAAATTGTGAGAATGTCATCATGCTCTTTAAAGGGCAGGAGAGAAAGGGCTGGGGAGAAGCACATAATTCCAGTGCTCTATCCTAGCACTGAAATGGATTGCTGCCAACTGTAAACATACTTAACTCATGTCTTGTTATAAGAGAAGATGAAGGCCAGTTGTTAGATACATTTATGGTACCATACAAATGTTGGCAGTGTTTTATAGTGCTGTCACATTCAGAAAAGTGATAACAGAAAACGTGACATTTAATACAATTGCTCCCTTCCTATCTACAGAAAAATATCTCAACCATTCTGAACATTAATTTTCTGATTCTATCAACTTTGCATAGCAAATATCAGTAATGGACCGTAAAGTCTGCTGCACTAAGCTTCCTCTCCTGAAGTCATCCACACCATTGTGAAAATAGTGTGAAATTGTGAAAATAGTTCTGTGAATAGAATAGTGGGATGGGTCCAGCAGGGAGCAGTGAACATTAAGAAAGCATGGTCTGATAACTCCAAGTGATGAAACATTAGTAGTTCCAAAATACACAGAATAGAGATAAGAACTACACAGTGATTCCTGGATTTGGAATAATTTAAAATTTCAGTCAAAATACATGAAAATATCTAACAGTATTTTACACAGGTTCTAGAAAAGTATAATCAATGTCCTTTCTTTTCTTTACCCAACTTAAAATTATAACCTAAATTAACAATGCATAGGAATCTTCATAGGAGTTTGACCAATTCTACAAATGACAGAAATACACACAATTTATCTGTGTAGCTCTTGGTCAGCATTTAAAAAGAAAACTTTGTTTGTTTAGGCTAGGGCAGAGTTAATTTTCTTCCAAGTGGTTGGTATGGGGCTGTGTTTTGGATTTGTGCTGAAGGGTTGGTAGTACAGAGATGTTTTTGTTATTGCTGAGTGGCTCTTGCACAGTTCCAAGGCCTTTTCTGCTTCTCCCCAGCAAGGAGGCTGGGGATGCATAACAAGCTGGGAGGGGACACAGCTGGGACAGCTGACTCTAACTGACCACAGGGATATTCCAGATCATTTGGTGTCATGCTCAGCATATAAATCTGAGGAAAGAGGAAGGTAGTGTTTGTTTTCCTCAGTAACCATTGCACGTGATGGGGTCCTGGCTTTCATGGGTATGGCTGAACACCTGCCCACAGCAACAGTGAATTAATTCCTTGTTTTGCTTTGCTTGGGAGGACAGATTCTGCTGTACTTATTAAATTGTCTTTATCTCAACCCACAAGTCTATTCTATTTTACTCTTCTAAATCTCTCCCACATCCCCTTTGTGTACAGCTTGGTTGCCAGCTGGAACTAAACCACGACCCAAACAAGCAAAAAAACCCAAACAACAACAACAACAAAAACCCAAACAAGAAAAAACAAACAAGCACAAATGAATTGCCATTGCCTGATGTTAATGACCATTGACCACAACTACTCACTTCTAAATTAATCTGCTCTTTAAGGAATGCATGTTTTTTGTGCTGGAGACTTCAGGTTTTATTAAACATAACAGAAAAATCTGCAGCATCCCTGATTACATGATGTAATGTCACAGAAATCCTAAGTAAAGCATGTAAACTATTTCAGTTTACAGACCAACGCAGCTCAAGATGATCTGAAAATTCTCTGCATTATTTTTTAATGAAATCAGTGTTTCTTTTTTTCAGTCTATATAAATCATTTGTTATTCATAATTTGGAAACTACAAATCTACTTCCTTTTGCCAGGATCAAACTATTTCCTCTAATTTTACTCTAAGAACAATAATTATGTTACTATATCTATATATAATGCATAGGCCAGACTGTACTCTAATGGACAACCTCTTTTTAATGGGAAAAATAAAAATATTTCATCAGTCAAAGGAAGAGGTAGCCTCTATCTTGCCCATCTCATGTAATACTGGACAGAAAATGCTACATAAGAAAAGTTCTGTACTCCATAGGGATTTATTTGGGTTTTTCCTCGAGTGATTTAGAGATACACACTGTATAGAAAGGACATTTCATCATTAAAAAAAAAAAAAAATCTTAATCTTGACATGAAATTAGTTAATGAAAATTCAATAAAATAATTTAGATTTTTGGCAGGTTAGCACTTTTCAGGATCAAATATTCTGCTAAAAAGACTAGAAAATTATTCATGAATGTGAGCAAATGCATTTTTTGAATAACATTACCATGTTTTTGTGATCAAAAGCAATGTGATGCTTTCTCACTAATATAATCATTTAATTAAATTAGGATTAATTTTAATTTAATGCTTTTAATTTGAGAGTTGCAGTACTTTCTGCAGACCACAGACTCTTTAAGGTTAGAGCCTATACAGCTTTCCTTGTCTTTCTTCCAAGTTAACAGTGAATTCAATTGCAATAAGCAAATCCATACCACATATGGTCAGAATTTTGCCATTTATCATACTCTCAGAAATGTTGTGATGGTGGGCTACTCCCTTTACTCTGCAATGTGGAGTTTCATTTCAATGCAAACTTGCATCTCACATCAAATGTCTCATTAAGCATATATGATTCATGATTTTGATTACCATTTTAATAATCACCAGCTCTGTATAAATTACTGTGCCAACAGCAGGATAAACCAGCATTTAGCTATACTAAAAATTTTACTCATTATTTTGAAATCTGTTTCATCATCCTGCTTCTGACTCATCTGTTTATACCATCAGATGGTAATTCACTAATATTACCAGACATAAAGATTGCACAAGCTTCATTTTCCATTTGGAACTTCCCCTGTCCTTTCTATGAAATAGGTTTGCATACATTGCAGCCTCTCTTCCATTTATGTTCTCCATTCTTTTCTGCCCTTCGTATTTCTTAAATGTCTTTTTCAGTTTGAATGGAGTGGCTTTTCCAGCCTTTCTTAGTAGAGCTCAAATACAGTCCCACTTGAGCACAAGTTCAATATCTTACAACTTTGGGAAGCTGGCAGTCCAACTCTGGGCAAAGAGAGTTGTCTCTTATGAAAACCTCACTGCATCTCTTGCTTAGTATCATCTCAACAAAAAAACAACTTTGGGAAGACATAATAAAACATTTTGCATAAAAAAACACATTTAGCAGCAGTGAAGTGACTTTTTCTTAATAGACAACATGTAACTAAAATCCATCACTGCATTATTACTGAATGAAAGGGACTTTGTGACTTTCATTAGTACTGTTTCAGCAAGCTTAACTCACTGCAAGTTTTCTTTTATATGATTCGCTTTAAAATCAATCAAAACCTTTCTAAAAAACTTCTCTTTTTCTTTTTTTCTTTTTTTTTTTTTTTTTTTTTTTTTTTTTAATATAGGCAGGCAGGTAAAAAAAACAAGCCACATACATGATATAAACAGCTCAGCAATGAATAATATTCTTAATGGTGTCCCAATTAAAAATACTCACTTGGATGCAGACATTGATAAAAGACTGCAGGACATTAATCGTGCCAAACTATTCATACATTGTATTTGACATGATAGTCACCAGTTTGACATATGATTGACAATAGGAAAGGAAAAAAAAAAAAAAAAAGGAAAGATGGAAAGAAGGAAAGGAACAACTAACACACTTTTATGAAGGTCAATCATTTTAATAAGACGATGCAAATTTATGATTAGAAAGGGATTTTAAAACATTATCAGAAAAGCCAATGGAGAAATATAGCTGCTAAAGAGTGTTTTCCATGCTTGAAGAAAACACCAAACCACAAATTAAATGTCTGACTTAACAAAAAAAAATTACAGCTTACTTCAGTTTCCCAGTTTGGGTAAAGTGCAAAGTATTTAGACTTAAGAGATTGAACCCCCACCCTGTTTCAATCCAAGGCAAAGCTTCTACTGAGAACAATATTTCTGTCAAGTTTAAATATTCTGAAAGACTTTAACCAAGCTTTCTTCTACTCCAGAGCATTCACAATCTGCTTTTTTACAAGGAGACTACTAGCTGTCTTCTGCAGGCTTGCAAAATGTAAGTACAGACCATTGAAATGTTTCAAGGTTTGTACAAGTAGGAAAGAAGCACATTCAAGATCAAAATTGCCAGTTGTTAAAAGTCTTATTTTGTTACACTTTAGCTTCCAGATTAAATACTCTGCATGACATGAATGCAGTCTTTATCTCATTATGGACCTAAGTTCATGAAAACATTAGAACTGCTGTGGATGAATCACTTCTGTTCAGTTGTGACATCAATTAAGTTAGGCTGAATGGGGCAACAGCTTCCTTGCTTGAGGTTAAAGTGGTTGCAAAACATCCATTCAAAATAAAATTGGCAACATTAATGCCATTAGAGACTCCTTTTCCTTAGTGCTGCTTTTATTTCAGTGTGTAAAACTAATAAATGCAAAAGAAGAAACTGAAGCACTAATGAAAAACATATGGTACAATATTTGTTTGTGGCAGAAGTGATGCTTAATTAATCTCCTATTACTCACTATTACCAGGATAACAAACTTGTAAAATGACATGGATTTTGATGAAAAATCACACCCTTAGAAATGAAATAGCATGATAATTAATCTAGATAAGAAAAGTCACCTCAGTCTGCAAATATTCAATCTTCAGAGTGTAAATAGTTTTTATAGATACCTGTACTGAAATCTGACTTCGGTCAAACAACTGCAAAAAGCCCCTTTGGCTGTGTATCTTTCTGTTTTTCACCCTAATAACTTCCTTGCTACAGTTTTCCACCTAACAGCAGAAGGAACACATAGGCAATGCTCCTCTGCTGTCAGGGCAGACTGCTGGAAGGATATAGTGCGTTTTTTACTCGAACACACACAAACTACATTAAACTGCTTCTGAGGTCCACTGAAAAATCTGTCCTATGGTCCCAGAGATGAGAGGACAGAAAGTGCTCAAAAATACACTTTAAAGCAGCAACACCTAACTGAAGTCCCCGTTAGTCTCTGCAGCAATCACTTGGCCATCTTCCACTTGTCTTTATGATCTATTGATAACTTTGGCAGACCATTATACACCATATGATAACTACATACAGCAAAATAATTTAAAAATGTATTAGCTTACACAATCAAATATATTTTTTTACATATTCACTTATTATTTATGCTAACTAAATAGCAATGTACAAAAATACAATTTACATTAAACTATTTTAAACAATAATGATAAATTAATATTATTTAATTCAAATAATTATTATGCATTGTTAATATTTATAGAAAAAAAAATATTTGCACATGATGGAGAGATTCATAGAATAACCTGAGTCCAAAAGACTCCACAAGAATAATCAGGTCCAACCCCTGGCCCTGCACAAGTCACACCACATGCCTGAGAACATTGTCCAAACACTTCTGGAACTCTTGGTGCTGTGGCCACTTCCTGGAGAGCTGTTCCAGTGCCAAAAGGTAGAAAACCTTGTCCTAATATCCAACCTAACCCTCCCCTGACACAGTTAATTATGATCAGAGAGAACAGATTAGTGTCGGCCCCTCTGATTTCCCTTGTGAGGAAGCTTCAGGCTACAGTGAGGTCAGTCTCAGTCTCCTTTTCTCCAGGCTGGACCAAGTGATCTCAATGTCCTCATATGTTTTCCCCTTTAGGCCTTTCACCATCATTCACCAAGTTACCAGCCACTAGAAATGATCTCTGGCACATAAGGCAAGAACATCAATTAGTTTACACCACATTACCTATTGTTAATACCACTTTGAATAGCTTTTTCTCTTCAAAACTGTTTTGGAATTATACAATATATTTGATTAATACCTGAGGGATTCAGGTCTGCAAGAAAATGTCATGCAACAAACCCTGCTTTAATTCAGATATAATAAAAGTAATATATTAGACATTGTGTGCAGTAAATAAATTTCATTCTTCAAGGTGACACATTGTACTTGTCCTAAGGTTTGATATGCAATAATGCAGTTACCAAAGCAAGTGCACATTATGATTTTCATACCGGTACACTTCAACAAAGTGCTACAATGCCACATGACAGAACATTTTATTTTAGTCCCACTTAAAAACAATGCATTATTAATGCATCATTAATAATATGTATTTTTATAACACATTTTAAAAACAGCTAAAACTATAATATCACTCAAGAAAAATCACTACAGTCAATAAGCAAGAATTATTTCCACCAACTTTAAAAAATATCTATTATCCCATGAAACACAGTGCATAGAGATATAAAATTCAGTATGGTTATTTACCAATGTGACATATATCTTCAGTATATGGAGGAAATTACAATGCACAAGAGAGGTAGCCAGGAGTGAGTTATAAGTCTCCTGATAGACAAATGTCACCAAGCTAACACGTATTATAATGATCTAAAAATAACAATAGTTCCTATTGCTATGCTGTCTTTTATCTCTGGAGCTCAGAGCACTTCACAAGCACTAATTGAAACAACCCTGCAAGGTGGGTACATTTTATTGTCTGGATTCTACAAATTGGAAAATGAAGGCACAAATAATTAAAACAGCTTGCCCCAGGTCACAGGGCAAGCCATCAGCTAAACCAGAAATACAACTTTCAAACTGAAGTTCCCAGTTTTAATTCTTCCTTAATCCTGTGTGCACAACAGTAATAAAAAACAGGATTTCTAACTAAGCACCTACTTCTGTCATTGAAATCAATAGCAGTACTGCTGTTTTCATTGCTGGAAGTTCAACTGCCTCACCAAACAATACCAAAGCTATGCTAACATCCTAACACATAAGATGGAGAGTCTCCAGATGGTTCCTGAAAGTCTCCTAAGAGGAGACTCCATGATGCCCTTTTTCAGTGCTTCAACCTATCCCAGTGCTGTTTCTGATGTTCTTAGGGAACTTCTTGGGCTCCAGTTTGTGCCCCTTGCCTCTGGTCCTCTTACGGACAATGCTGAAAAGAGCATGTCTCTGTCTTCTTTACAGTCTCCTTTAAGGTATTAACAGACATTAATAAACTTCCCTCCTGAAGTATATATTCTCCAGGCTAAGCAGTTCCAACTCTCCCAGCCTTGGATCATTTAAAACTTTTTTGTTTTCCTGGGGAAATGGGTGCATTAATATTCTAAAACTCAAAACTGCAGAAGCAGAGGACTAGCCCCCAAATCCATGGATAAAGGAATTAGACACATATTTTAGAAACTGCTAAATGCCAAAAAAAATTCCAATTATCTGAATGCAAACTATTTATACAATATCAAAGTGATCCCCACTATTTCTACCAATCATTAGATTATCCAATCTAACTTCCTCCAGTATTTTACATGACAGCACAGCAGCTGTCTACCACATATTAAGCAGATTTATTCTGTTTGCAGAATGGAACAGGTTATTATTATTTTATAGCCATTTTGAAAAATGTTCATAAAAATATTTTTTTCAAAGGCTTAATGTTTTACTAATACAAACTTGGTTTTGTCTTCTTACGAACATATTTTCTTCACGTGCTCACTACAAAAGTGACAGACATTCTTGTTAAAAACATTAAAAATAGGAATATTTTGAATAAAGTTAAAACTGGAAGCCTTGTGTAATTTTTGGTTGAGTCATCCTTTATTTATCCTGAGAAACAAAACTAATTATTCAAACAACCCAGCTTCTGTCTTGAAGCACATGCTTTAATATACCAGTAAACACAGGGTACATCAGATTTTTCTTTTCTAAATAAAATATTTTAGAAGTAGTTAAGAGGAAAAACCATCACAAATGTCTTAAAGAAAATTATCATTGTAGTGTAAAGGAAATTAGGGAAACACGGGAGACTAAAGCACCTCTGCCTGCAGAATCTTTTCCTATGGTATAATATTGAGCTACTGCATCCTGATTATTCCAATCACTTTTGATTATTTCAACTCCTACATGTCAAGTATCAGCAGTGTAGAGAATAATGGGAATAGCACACAGCTAAAAGCAAGAGACAGGACCAATAAAAACCATCAAGCTATTTCTCCTCTACAAGGGAAAGCATTTACTGTACTGAAAAACACAGAAGTGCCTGTAAACAGATATCCCATTAAATCAGTTAGTCAGCAAGGTCCCTTTCAAAAGAGCAACATGGAAAACATCTTCTCAGGTTTTACTTAACTTTCTGCTCAAAGGATGGATGTTGAGCCTCAGGGATCAGCTGGTGACATGAAAATCTATCTTCCAAATCACTTGGGTGTTTTTCAGTAATGAGTTCTCACTTCCCTATCCCTGAAAGGCATGGCAAATAGAGTCATAGATCAAAGCAGCACATAGCTGAGTGAGTACAGCTATGGAAGCTAAAATGGCAAGGGCTGCTGTGTGGTAATGAAAAGGACCATCACTAAAGATTTATTCTAGAATTCAAAACTGTCACTTTCAATTTGAAACAAGGGATCCATTAGCTTAGTGCACTTTTTATTGTTATTGATTTGCAATCTTTTACTTTCTTTTAATTTCAAACTGTCATTGAATGTATAACTGTTTTTTACCTCACAAAATAAGCCTTGATGATTTTGCTTTCAAACAATTATTCTCTAACCACGTTTTCTTTCTGTATCAGCTTCTTAATGAGTTTCATTAATATAGGTTTCCTTTTACCTTAATTATATTTTTGGCAGATTTGCTTTTAGCCATGTCTTGCTTTACCAGAGTAGTGTTTTGTCACCTCCCCTGGTTAAGCCAGAGCGGCCCTGAACAATTACTTCTTCCACTAAAGTATGTGGACAGAGGGCTAAAGTGCATGGACACTTTTATTCATACCTGATAAAAAAAAGCCATACAACCTGCCATTCTCCCATCTAACTTAAGTAAGTTGCAAGGAAATCAGCTACTTGCCCCCTTGGTAAGGAGATGCTATTCAAAATAACACAACTACCAGTGGCCGAGGAATTCCAGAACTGTAAGCCCCAAATATAAAAAAACTATGACAATAATCTGAGGCAAATGTCATACTGAATTATATTTACACAGGACCCTACCAGGCAGTAGTAACTCTGATATTTGGCACCACCATGTTTCCTGTGTATTTCCTGCTCCTACTTGAGGAATGACAGAAGTTCTTTATTCACCCATACAGGTGTCTTTCCCCCTTTGCCCAATTTCTTGCTTATTAAGACTCATTTTTCTTGAGCCTGGAGGAAGTGATCCTTGAATATCAACCAACTCCCCTGGACCCCTCTTCCTTGCACAACCTATTCCCATGTGATTCTTCCAAGATCCCTGAAGAAGCTAAAGTTAGCTCTCCTGAAGTCCATGGTTGCAATCTTACTTGTTTCCCTGCTTCCTCCTTGGCCTATAGTAAAGTCCACAATCTCATTGTCACTACAGCTGAGGCTCCTCCCAAACTTTATAATAATAAATTCTGTTTACTTGACTTGCAAATATATTTTATGATATAGTGATGAATTAATTTTTTTCCTTTAAAGCTAAACTAACAAGCCAAACCCAAAAGTGTTTTGCAATAGTGCAACTCTTTCTGAATCATCACAATATGCCTGCAGCACCCCCTTTTATTTTGTCATGGACAAACATCTAAACAGTTAAGTGGAACAGTTTGGTTTTGCTTCCAAAGTTCTATTGTACTGGGTTTCCGTACCTGAAAGTACTTGGATACAGAAATTCCTATCAAAAAATGCAAAATACTTCATCTGCAGATAACTTAGTTCATCTGCAAATTCTGAAGTCCACATACTTCCAATATACAGCTTTTATGTTGATAAGATAGATGCAGCCTGAAACCTAAAAAATTACCTTAAATTTGGTGCTGACCACAAACAAATGTTCTAGTTTAGGCTGAATTTCTGGATTTCTGACCCTGAACATCCATAAAAGTTCCCATCCCTGGAATGTTCAAGGACAAGTTGGATGGGGTTCTGAGCATCATGATCTAGATGAAGATATTCCTGCTCATTACAGCAAGGTTGGACCAGATGACCTTTAAAAGTTACTTCAAACCCAAACCATTCTAGGATTCATGGAAACTCACTGACATACGCCTTTAAACTAAATATTTCACTGTGTTCCTATTTTTCACCTTATTCAGAAACTTAACTGAAACATAAATATTCAGTTTCACTTTATAATCCACGAAAGAGAGATACTTAAGGAGATCTCAAAAAGTGATTTTATAAAATTAATTCTCCCAAAGAAACACACCATTAAATCTTCCCCTCAGACAAGACAACAGATATTTTTCTAAATACTGTGATTTTGTAAAAAACAAAGCAAAACAAAACATACAAACAAAACAAAGAAAACAAAAAAAAAAACCAAGAAAGTATTCTAAAAATAACTGGTTTTGTCAAAAAAGTAGCATTTCTCTGTTGTAACATAACTCTTATTCAATAGTATACTTTTTATTTTCTACTTATAATCAATTTTCAATTATTTTAGGACTCAGGATGACTGCATTTTTTCAATTTCTCTAACATGAAAATTAGCTCTGTAAAAATTCTAGCCAATTCTAGATCTTTAAACCGTACCAAACTATATTCTAATTATGTTTACTTTCTTCATACTTTCTCTCACTTCATTGTAATCTGTATTTTTAGATGAGGAACTATAGTTGAATATAGATATTTTAATGGCAGTAGATCGAATACAATCAGCTACATAAGTTTGCTTTTTGTTTGTTCTCTGGTAAACTAGAATAATTAAGGTAGACAATCTTTCATGAAAATATTCCAATTAGGAGTTAAATGAGGACTGCTGAATTTTTGCACAGAGTTTTCTCATATGATTCATTTGATAGATTATTTTTTCTGTCTTTCATTTTCAGCACTTCCTTTTAACATATCTAAACTCCAAACAAAAGGAATGTTAGATTTAAAACAATCATTAGGAATGCACATTTTATAAATAACTGAGACAATGAGATGAAATGCATTATACAAAGAATTATTTTACAAAAATGTGCACATTACTCTCTGATTTACCAGAAACCATACAAAGGGTGAAATAAAATGCCCTGTGTCAAAGCATTTCTGTGTTTTTTTCAAAGCTGAAAATTGAATTCATTTATGTGAAAAATTACAAAGATACAACAAAGCAAACAAGATGCCTCAATTTTTTCCAAATTAACTTTCTTTCTTTCTCAAGTATTAGTTTAAATTCCCAGACACAGGAAATGCCTGGGATCTCACCTAATCAGAAAATTGAAGATGAAATAAGCTACAAAGATGGAAAAAAATCTCAGGCCTTAATATTTCAATACTAATCAAAGTTAAAAAAAAAAAACAAACAAACAAAAAAAAAAAAAAAACAAAAAAAAAAACAAAAAAAAAACCTGAGTAATTTATGCCTCTGTATACCAAGGCTGCTCAGGTATCTTTTTCTTTGTATATCAAAGATATTTTAATGCACATTCCAGAGCATACGACCTAGTTTTAAGACCTGTCTATGTAAAATTGTACAGTTCAGCATCTCATATACATTCACTGCTTAGTAAATATACCCCTAGTAATGCTCTCTAATGCTTTCCAGTGCCCAAAGTTTCTTCTGAATCTCCTCACACTTTCTGCCCTCAGAATCACAAACAGATTTTCCAGAAATGCATCCTTTGCCAGTTAGCAAATAGCATTCAGGAAATTCCAACATAGTCTAGTAAATTAAAAATAGTCTTTCAAAACCCTCAGATACGTGGCTAGTCTTGGACTCACACAACCTTAAGCATAGATTGGAGACATGGATCCTTCCCCCACAATATGAGATTCATGTACCAGAACTTTTGATTCTACAGTCAGGGCCAGCTTATAAACCACCTTCAAAGACGTAGACCAGAAACTAAAACTCATACAGACTTGTTAGAGGAGCTTAATTTTATGGAACAGTATAGTCTCTGCCCACTAAAGAATCCCTTTTTGTGTCACAAGCTTTTCTACTACACAGATAACCACATTTTCCTAGCAGATGGCCTAAAATGAAATTAAACTTAGGCTACTTGTTTGCAATTTGCATTTAACTTTCTTGCTGCTAATGGCCAGGATTACTGCATTCCATTTAGGCTTGATCCTGTGAAGCAGTTTACACCAGGTGCTTACATTACAGAAAAGATTTTTAGGAAACAAGTCTGCTTTCTACAAAGATTTTAAAAATTTCTAAATACCACTGGTACATAAACAGATTTTATAGTATAGCTATAGTAAACTGCATTACGATCCCTTTTGGCAGATAATCTGTTCAATGTGCATGAGTGTGCCTTTGTGGAGTGTATTTGACCATCATGAATCTGATTTCTACACCTGCAATTATTTGTCATTCCAACTTACACTAAAATTCATCCATGCAATCTTAGCTGAATTCACAGCTCATTATAAATCGTTTATAAAAGTTTGTTTGTGGGGGAAAGCTCCTAAAACAAGAAATGACACAAAACTGACAAATATTCTTTTCATCATTCAAGAAATGTGCACTGCAGGGACATTTTTTTGCTGCTCAGAGGAATGGCAGAACTAATACAGACATCCAAAATACCTATTTTGGCAATTGCTTATGCTTTCTTGTTTCTTATTAAATAAGAATTTCTACATCAGCAATAAACCAAGAAGTTTACACTCTTTGTGCCTTCCAGCACTGGAAATTTCTGTCATGACACTATAACTCTTGTGCTGACAAACTCAGAGAATGCAAGCATAGGCTCAAAGTCACAGCTCCCAAGCCTCTTGATAAACATATGGTTAGGTCTGAACTAAGCATTCCAGGAAGGGCAGTGCATGGTAGGTAAAAGAAGGACACTGGTTTCATATGTTCATCTTACTTTCTCACAGATTTTCTCAATTACCTCACTTCTATACAATCTTATTCCTTAGATACAGATCTGAGAGAGAATTCTTTAAAAAGCAGCAATGCTAATGAGATGGACTCTTAGCAGCTATTACCACCTGCTCTTATGTGGTTTGCACATGAAAGAGGCTGGAATGTATTTTAGGATCAGAAAGTTCTGCTGTATATTTAATTCCTGTTCCTACCTTGGTCTAGGGTTGTCCTTAAAAGGATATTTTCTATTACTATATCAAAAATGCTGTTAAGGAAGCCAAGGTATTTAGCTTTGTCTACTTTTTCTAACACATATATCCTGAAAATTTGGTTTTTGTTTTAGATTCAGCAAGCTCTTTAGAAGTCTCCTTAATTTTTCTAATATAAAATATAAACATAATATGTGTGTGTTTCTCTCATTACATAGAGTGCAATTAAGGTATAAGCAAAATCCTGACACCTTAATATTTAACCAAGAATCATTCTTTCACTTCATCCTCTGTAGTAGTTTTTTTCAAATAAATATACTGGATACATGAACATATATGACTAGGAACTGGCTCTAGGTAAAGATATTAATATAAATCTTTGATTAGTGATAACCAAAAGTTTAATTTAAAGGATAATCTTACTTAGAAGCATTCCATGTTGAAATTATTGCTACAAATAATACAAAAATAGCTAGTCATATACAAAATATTATAACAAAAGTAATTATCTTTGAATTTAAACTATTTTAAAGTATATTTAGTAACAGTTAATAACTTTATTATTCAAAATTACTAATGTTGTCTAAAACATATTTACAGTGATTAAGTTTTAGAGTAAATTACCTCTCCATCAACTTGGATAGATACCGTATCATGCAAGGCAAAGGGTGCTGCTTGCAGAAGAGGAGCACCCATTTAAAAACACTCTAAGAGATAAAAGGCTAAATCATACTATTTTACCTGTCAGCTGAGCTTTCTAAATACCATTTTCTGGAAGGATAATAAATGTGTCATTAGCACAACCATTACTTCTTTCTCTGTTTCAAGTTTTCTTGCAATTTAAGAATTTATTTCAAAAACTCCCCTGCTTTTGGAAAAAAAAAAAAAAACACAACAAAAACAAAACAAAACAAAACAAAACAAACAAACAAACAAAAAAAAAACCCCACAATAAAACCCCTTCTGAAATCAAGCATTTCTCAATTTCTCATGCATCCATTTAACCTAATGTGGAAAAGCTTTCTTGTTGGAAAAACCCAAACCTATTTAATTTATGTTTCATTTCAGTTTGGCTACAGAACAAAGAATTAAATAATGTGAATAAATTATCTGCATAGCTCAACATGTTATGGAGTCAAAATGTGAACAAATGTAAAGCAATCTTTGATTGGGTGCAGTCAATGTGCCAACAGATGAATACCACACTATAAAATGCTATTGCATAAAAGAGACTTCGGGGCTGAGGGTCATTTTAAAGACCAGGAGATAGCCTACTTGATAAAATATAATCAAATTTGATAGTAACTGATCAAAATTAAAAGAAAGTACTTTGTTGCTTGATACCAAATAAAGCAGGCTTATATTCTGTTAAGATTTCCCCTTTAGGATCTCACAAGTTTATAAGTGCTGTAAGCAATTGGAAGCAAATAAAATTCATTTCTAATTTTGACTAAAAACTTAACAGATTAACAAGTTAGATGTTTATTGCACTTGCTACCTTTTGAAAGTAATTCCATGAGAACAAGAAGTAAAAAAGTAGATGGTTTTGGTTGATTTCAACCAGAAAAGATGGCAAAGATGTTTCAGGGAAAAGATGTTTTCTTCATTCATCTCAATGAAGCTGTTCCTTTTAACAATCATCTCTAAAACATAAGAGTCATTTTTAATAAGTTACTGGAGAAATAAGACACGAAAGTCGCAAGCCTATCTTTACACTTCACTGCTGCTAAGAATAAGAACCTTGCAGAATACACAGGAGCTTGTTTGCACTTAAAGCACTGCATTATCTGCAACTTCAAATGGTGAGGGCTGTAAAGGCAGCTTTACTAAAGTAGAATAAATTTTGTATAGGAAAGTCCTGAGGGAGCATAACTCAATGCAGCTCTATTTCAGTAACTGCTTCAGAGAGCAGATTAACTATCTTCAGAGACTTGCCTAGTCTGGCTTACAAAAAACTGCTACATCCACTCTGAATCTGGCATGCTGTCTAAACATCTGTATTTTTCTGATGTCATAAGGGTATTGGTTATTATTGAAATGTCAGCCATTCCAATGTGATTTTCTCTTAATTGTTTTTAGATACTCAAAGACCCTAAAACATTTAATTCCATCACCAAAAAATAAAATATAAGTGTCATTATATCTAATAAACTTTCTGTCAAACAAGGCCAATGTATGTACTTTAGTTCTATACATTTGAGCACATAAGTCTTCTTTATTAGTTGATGTTCAATATGTCAAATAAAAAGGCTTTATCTTTCTGTTTGGTTTAATGATAAATTTATACATTTAATAATCAAGTACAAATAAAATTAAATCAATAGAAAACTTCAAAAGTATAGAGAAGACTCTCAATTAAGTTAACCAGTGGGTTTTTTTGTGAATAAGAATTCAAGTAGTTGAGGAATATTTAGAATATGATCCTGGCCAGAACAGAAGTAGTAAGAACTAGTAGGTACTTTACTCTTCCTGTTTCTATGTTCTTCCGTTGTTATTCAGATTTCAATATTAAATTAGTACATTTACAAAACTATAAAATAATCAGATATTGAAAAAAACATAGGGGAAAAGCTCTGAAAAGCCTGGGGAAGTTTACTTTCTTCCAGTAAATATGTTGGTTTCCTGCCGAACAATTAAAACTCACTGTTCAGTTGTAAAGAAAACTTTTCAGAGTAATGAGGAAATTATCCTCAAATTACTCTTTGCTAGTTAGAGGAAAAGTCAGAAATATACAGCTTCACAGCTCACTGATCCAAACACTGCAACACAGTTAACAGACAAAGACATCATAATCTGGATAAATAAATACAATCGTGTGTCCTGGGGTTTCTTGATGGGTATATATTTCTCTTAGAAAACAACAGGATTTACCTCTGTGGACGTGTTGGCAGCTAGAAGTCAATTCTAACATATTTTAAGTAAAACAGAACAACAGTATGGACAGGAAATATTCTGAGTTCTTTGGGAGGTCTTCAGCCTCAGAGCCCTGAGCCCCTAAGAAACCGTTTCATGCCATTCTTGATTGTGCTTTCACTCTATACAAGTTTTATTAGAAAACCACTTTTAGACTGCTTTCTTGAAATTAACACTAGCACAGAAAGACTCACAAATGCTAACCAATATTCATTTGTCTTTCATTAAAATGAAAATTAGATACAATGACCAAATTCACCAATCAATTTGGAGAAGGCAGATTATTTGAAAAGAGCTTTACATCATTAGTAATGCTGACAAGTTCTATTGTTTTAGCATATTTTGTTATGCTGGGTTTGTCTTTAAAACACTAGTTCAAGAATGAATCTGTTTTGCAGAATCATAATTTTCATGCTTTTCTCAGTAACTACCTTTTAATGCTGACTGTATAAAAAGGTGAAAGAAAACAAAAAAACACCAAACCCTCACAAAGAATCCACCCTACAAAATCAAGCAATCAAAACAACCACAAAACTTCTACTATGCAAACACTTAGAGATTCAGAAAACAAGGGAATGGCTTTTTGGACCTGATTCAGGGTTTTAAATGCCTTGAATGGTGAGTATGCTCAATTGTGCTAATTCAGTTGAGCACAGACTGTAATGTTCCACATACTCAAATAACATCTCAAGAATAAAATGTTATTTTATGCCAGGAAGGAGTTCTTGAAACAGTTTAATATACGTTCTGACATGTTTAATTACTGGAATATTTTGCCACTGTATCCTAGAATCAACAGTGATTTTTTGCATAAATTATCACAAAGAACATAGTTTATAGTGGCTTATTTTTCAGCACTGACTTAATTCTTATTACTCTAAGTAAGCTTCATTAAACTAATTGACTTAGCTGGAACCACTTACAGTAGTTAAGGTTTGCAGAACTGCAAGAATTAGCTGTACTGGAAAAGTTGAGAATAACACAAGTATTTCTGCCTATAGTGAATAAAACTAGTGAGTTATTTGATTTATGATGTATCAAACAAATAAATTAGCTAAAAAACTGTAACTGGCATAGCTTTTATAATGACAGGTCCTACAGAAAAAAAATCAAGACTTATATTTTCTGTCTGAGCTTTCTGAAAAAAATCAGTAAGTGTATTTGTGACAATTCCATTTTCTTATCTAAAATGACCAACAAGACAGATATATTTCTACTCAGATTCATTACTTACAAGGAGGAAGGATGATGTTGTACTTGTAGTCCAGTCATAAAACTCTTCCACAGCTCTATTTCAGACTACTCATGCAACCTTAGGCAAGTAACTTCATTAGAGGGGGCTTCAGTTTCCTCAACTTTTCTCCAGACTAAAACTGTAATTTGCTTCTGCAAGAATTTTGCTGGGTTTGGATGTTTAAACATTACAAGTAACATCAATATAATACAGCTGCTCAATATATGTACTCTAAATACACAGTTGGGTTTTCAAAAGGTTTAAGAAGCTTGTAGCTAACATTTAATAAATAATAAATTATTATAATTAATAAAATAAAGGAAATATACAACAATTAAGGCCTGTCTACTCAAGTTTTGCTTCAGTTATTTTGAAATAAACAGAAGTAACAGTATTTTAGTATATTATAACTTCATTTTGAGGATAAATTTACTAACATTGGGCGACACACTCCAGAATATGAAGTAGGAAATAAATCACAGAAATGCCAGCCTTTTCACTGATAAGCCAGCTTCTCTGAATAGATTTTCTTACAAGTTTTAATTTTAATTACCCTTAAATCAGGCTTCAGATTTTTCATCAAAATTCACTACTTTGACATCATCATTTGCTCATGTAGCTGTAAACACAAAATGCATATTGTAGTACAGGATGAGACAAATCTTGACACCATTCGAAGTGGTCTGCTGTGCATGAGGATAAATAGGAGATATCAACCAAAATTTAGAAAAGCCCATCTCTGATTCTTTATCAGAGGAGTATCCTTCACAATAATCAGCTTCTAAAGAAATGTCATCCCAACCTAGTGAAAATGCCCCTGCCATCTGTTACTTTCATTTTGAAGAACTTGTGAGCGCCATCGGTAGGAAATCACCTTTCTTTGTTTGCCAAAACTGCTTTAGATCCTCTGTATGTCCCTTTATGTCTCCTTCTTATGATTTATTTATGATCTATCTCCTTCAGAGGCAGCTCCAGCCTCATTAAAACTGACTCCTGTTGCCTTGGCTGAGTGTGGCTTCAACGGGAAAGCAACATCTGAGTGCACTGGTTGACCCGAAACTTACTCTTTAACTCTAGCCCAATCAGCTGTCAGAATTTTATCAAAAATGAGACACATTGTAAGAAGGGAAAGCTTTATCCACATTACTTAATTAGATCTGTTTTAATAAAGACATGACCTACTGCCTCTCTTCCCACCTGCAAGCACTATAATTAAAGTTTCTCTAACAGAACAGCAAGCTGTTTTTGTTCTCTTGCCATTTAAAAAAATTGAATACAATTCTGCAGGAATTTGAGAAGTGAAAAAGAAAAATATGTCAATCCTAGTACTATGATAAGTCTCTTTTTTTTTTTTTTTTGTTTTTGTTTTGTGGATGCACAGTTAAGCATTTAAAACAATAAACAAACAAAGGTAGCAGGTATTCTAGAAGTTCTGGTTATTACCTTGGTCATTTCCTCTAGCCAGTAGGAATGTTTGTTGTGTAGAAGCATTGAAAATCAACACACATTTGTTTATTTAGCCACATATGAGTACTCAGAGTCCTTAGCATCAAAACTACCTGGACTTTCACAACTTGTAAACACATAATGGTTCTTACGTCAGTGCATGTGTAAAAAGATATAAAAATCCTACACATGATTCAATGATGGTTTTAGGTATTAATCTTTGTGTATGGATCTATTTGAACTTAACAATTAACATGAAAAAAAAAAAAGAAAACCTCTAAATGAATATTAATTTTATCTAAATGGAGGCAAACACAACTACATCATTTTGTAGTGCTTCTATTCCAGGAAATAACTACCAATCAATAACATTAAGAAAATGAAAAATGTTGCAAAACTCACGTTCTAACTCTGAAAATTATAAAAGAAATAAAATATCAAAAATTATTTCATTTACCAAATTCAATACATGTTTGATAAATCCTTAAAATGCCATGTTGGGAGAATAATCCATTCATAAACACAGAGCAAAATGAAAACTGAGAATATTTGCTGTTGTTTATACTTATTATGCAGGGGACCTGAATTATGTATATGAGAGTCCATAAACATAAAAAGTAAAGCAAAAACTAATATCTCTAGTATAGGAGGTTAATAAGATTAATTCCAGACAGGCCATAGTTTTATTCTGAGTGTTATTTGAGGAGACTAAAAGTCAATGGGTTTCAGAGTTTGAGCTTCATAACCACTTACTGACTCACTGCATGAGAGACAATGAGATCAAGACAACCAAAAAAAAGACATGTTATGAAAAGCCAGGGGCAGGTTGATACTCTCAGCATGTTCAAGGAAAAACATCCATAAGTCAGTGAGTGAAGGTGTTTCAAATGAAGTGCTGAAAGACAGTGTGCCTTAGCAGACTGTGTCAAAAGGCTCAGCACAGAGCCAGCATTCACAGCAGCAGTCAAGGTGTCACTTTAAGCAAAACAGCTCCTGGTAACTGAAATACTTAATGGATAATAAGCTTAAAATCTCACATGTAGAAGAACTGTTGAGACTTCCATCACATTTCTGAGCATAAAACCTAATCTTACTCAGATGTACCAACAGACGGGGAAAAAAAAAAGTATTTTCTATGGTTAAATAATTGCATCTGAACTTACTGACCCATAAAGATCAGTGGAAAATGGAATATTGCAGGTCAGAAAGTGACCTCAAGTCACAATAAGCAGGCTTAATGAAAAAAGTAATTATGAAACCTTAAAGTGTAGACTAGGAATTGCCTGTGAGACAAAAGAAATTGTATTTTTAGTCCACTCTGCCTGGAAAAGTTTCAACTCAAAATTATCTCCATAATGGAAGCCACACTTCCAGACAGCAAACAGTGATCTAGAATCTGTACTCTGTGAAAGCAAATGAAATAGCTGTCATTCAGCTTAGAGAAGACAAGACTCAAGGATGTAGAAGACCACTGCAAAGAGATTAAATTATTCTCTGTTAAGCATTATGGGAGCTCAACAAGAAATATGTAATTATCACAAAGATAACACATTTTAGGGTAATTTCTGCAAGCAAGCATTATCAGAACACATACCTTACTCTGGATCACTAATGTTCTAAAATTCAGTTAGGTTATGTTTCAGGAAGTGTACACTGCAGGTGTTGTCTTCTAGAGGACAAGGACATAGAAATGTCCGAAGATGGGCTGGAGGACCTTCTTGTATCCTTCTGTACATTTTGTACATAATTTTCTGGTGTTTAGAAACTTACTTAAATGATCATTTTTGTTTGATTATGTATCATTTTCAGCAGTCTTAATAGAAAGTGAAATTTGGACTCATCAAGAGTGCAGATTATTTCCTCTCTCCTCCTTTTAATCTACTCTCTTACAAAAGGCCTCTCATTTTTGATGAAATTATGCTATTACTTCTGAAAAAGTGTACATTTCTTTTAACAACTTTATCTCTTGGAAAAAAAAGATTAGGCTTTTAAAGTAATGTTTTCACTTCACTGTCTGAAAATGGTGTAAGAAATTCAGGATTTCTTACTTAATTTCAGCTTTATTTCATCTTTAGATTTACCTACTTACTCCAATAATAACAACAAATGGGCAGAACCATTAAATGCAGAGCTTGTGTACAAAATCCACTGAGATATGTATGAGGCGTGGCTGCCTTTATCCTTCTCTGCTAACCTTGCTGTCCTTCATTTCTCATGAAAGAGAAGCACTTGCATTAGTGCACTATTGCCATTGATTCATTTTCAGTAATATCCCTGCTAACTATTTTACAGCATTACAAGAGGAAAGAAACAGCTTCTTCTACAAGTAATGAAAAACAGTGATACTTCCCTAGTAATGAAGAGCAGCAACACTGCTTTTCAAAAATAGTCAGTGGAAACCTATCCAAAGCACTGAACCATCCCTGCAAAAGTTTCTGTCCCATGAAACAGCTGGATGCTAACAAGAGTATCTCAGAATAATGCTTTACAAAGGCCCAAATATTAACAGAGCAAACCCAGCATAATTTCAAAGGTTTCTCCCACTCTGAGAGCAACACAACACTGGCTGGCCTCTGTGTAGCAAAACACACAATAGGAATGCTCACACTCAATCCCTCAAGGGATAGCACAATTTACTATGCTAAACAAAGATGCTAGTCCAGAATTATTTGATCCCTTTTAGAACAGGGAGGTAAATTGTTATGTGAATTCATATTTGTATATGGAGTTATTTTAGAGAAGTCCAGACCTCCAAACACATTCAGAAGACAATATTCATATTGGCTGTAAAAATCTAAATAAAATCTGAATCCAAAATCACCCTTCACCAAAGCTAACAATTGCTATGTTACACAGCTAGTATAGTCATTTTTCTTGGTAAAATATATGGTGTTGTCAGTATCACAGGTTAAAATAGGCATTCTTTTACTTAGCTGCCTCCTGTATTTGCTCCCAAAAGTGGTCCCTTCCAAAGCAAAATAAAAACAATCTTTCCAAACAACTGCAGTTAGAATTCTAACCAAAATAAACTCTCAGACGTTTTTCTTGCAATTATCCACCTTTTCATTCATTGTCTTTCTTTAACATTAGGTTGTCAGCTATGAGTCCCTGAAGTATTTCATTTGCTGTTCAGAGTAGCAACTTGTGGAAACTCACAATTTGGTGTTTGGATTAGCCTCCCAGCTATGATTTGTTGTGAGGGGCCATCCTTCTTCACCAAGGTTTCCTTTAGTGTGATGAGTTAGGATGCATGAGTGAAATAACTGCAACCCAGCAATTCTTTAAAGCAGCCTTGAGAATTCACACCTACATACCACAATAGGAAGACCTCAGCATCAAGGTGGTCTCATCTTCTTTACCTCTTTGTAAACTTGAAATTACAGTAGTAGGGTGACCCTGACTGCATGATAGGTACCCAACAAGCTTTTCTATCACTCCCCCTCCTCATCTGGACAGGGGACAGTAAATATAACAAAAGACTCATAAGTCAAGCTAAGGAGGGGGGAGGTGGCTCACAATTGCCATCACAGGAAAAACATACTAAACTCAGAGAAAAAAATTAATTTCTTTCCAATAAAGTCACTGCAGGATAATGTGAAATAAAAACTAAACCTTCAAACACCTTCCTCCCACTCCCTCCTTGTTCCTGCACTCAGTCTCACTCCCACAATTTTCTCTCCAACCTCCCATGACAACGGCACAGGGGGACAGAGAGGGGGATTAGAGTCAGTTCATCACATCTCCCCTGATCCTTCTTCCTCAGGGGGAGGACTCCCCACAGCCCTCCTCTCCTTCAGCACGGGGTACATCCCACAGGAGACAATTCTCCATGAACTTCTCCAACAGGACACCTTCCCACAGGCTGCAGTACATGACCTGCTCTAACGTGGCTTCCTCCCAGGCTGCAGGTCCTTCAGGACCTGGCTGCTGCAGCCTGAGCTCCCTGTGGAGTCACAAATTCTGCAGGAGCCTGCTCCAGTGGGGGTCTCCCACAAGTCCACAGGTCCTGCCAGGAGACTGCACAAATCTGGGCTTCCCACGGTGTAGCAGCCTCCTCTGGACATCCACCTACTTTAGCATGGGCTCCTCCATGGGCTGAAAGTATATATTTGTCCCACCATGGACCTCTCCATGGGCTGCAGGGGCACAGCCTGACCAACATGGGCTGCACCACACGCTGCAGGGCAATCTCTGCCCTGGAGCACCTCCTGCTCCTCCTTCTGCACTGACCTGGGTGTCTGCAGGGCTGTTTTTCTCACACATTCTCACTCTGGCTGCTGCTCTGCAACAGGGATTTCTCCCCCTATTTTTGAATAAGTTATCACAAGGGTACTACTACTATTGCTGATGGGCTTAGCTTTGGTCAGTGGCTCTAAAGGTTCCCTATGGGAAGGTTCCAGCAACTTCTTACTGAAGCTGCCCCTGTACTCTCCAATCTCAAAACTTTGCCACTCAAACCCATACAATGATTCTCATCTTTAATTTCTATCAGATTAGCCACTGAGACCATGAAGGAGATAGCATTTATTTTCCCTAGTGTACACTCTATTGTTTAGCACATTCACTGAAACATAGAAGAACAGCAAACAGTTCAGCTTGCAAGACCTTCAGGGGAAGCACAAGCTCTCTTTGTACTATGATTAGTTCTGATAATAGGCCATAGGCCAGATACTGTATCATTGTTAACAGTGTTCAGTGTTGAGCAATCTTGAAACATTACTACAAAGCAAACAGCTTCAGCTAGAAGGCACAAAAGGTACTCTGTTGGTATCATTCCCTTATGACTATTTGTATTTTCTAAGCAGATTCATGTTCTATTTAAAGTAATGAGTTGCTTTCATTTATGGGATACATTCAATAGGAAATTATCAGCTTCTATCCATGAAAATATCTAACCAGAGAGCATCTTCATTATGCTTAGAAGACCCTCCTTCGTTGACACACATATTACCACACAGAAACATTAGAACAAGAGTGACAAATGTAGCACATCAGGCATGTTTTTCAGCACCCATACCAAACACACTGTCACTCGTAACTGAATGCCAGCTATTGAGAAGAGAGCCTCCTTAGCCACCATGAAAATGTCCCATGTCTCTATCAGCTACAGTCAGGTCCTTGCTAATGGGCTATCCTAGATAGGTACTCTCAGAAAAATTAAAGTTGCTTTTCTTTAGCTGTATTTTGAATGATGATACAATAACACCTATTTTTAGCCCATAGCAAGGAGGAGTTACTTTTATGCATTACTATTATCCTCTGTTTTGCCTTTGAAACTATATACACTTGAATAGAGACAAGTTTCATAGAACAAGTTAAGCACATTGTACTAAATTTCCATGCATTGATTTTTTTACCATGCATATTTTACCCATTTTTAACTTTTGTTTTAGAAAGTTTTTCTGAACAGCATTGCTTACTAATTTTTGGTGGATAACATATATGTATACCATAGCATCATAACTGATAACATCTTAATAAGTTTCAAAACATTAGTTGCAAAACCTCCTGCTGTCATAATTCTTAAGAAGAAAACTTTCTAAGAATAGCAGAAAAACTGAAGATTTCTTTTCCATCTCTGAGCTGGACTCCACAGGGCACATAACCCTCCTTTAAAAGAGACAGTGATATCTACCAACATTTCTTGACAATTTTCACTTTTGATAAAGAAGATACAATATGAGATCCTACAGGGGACACAGCCAAAATTCTACTACTAAGGATGGCACACACCGATGAAAGGGAGATAAGAAATTGTTACAAAGACACAAAAATATAAGAAATATCTAAAAGGGTATTACTAACAATATTAGAAAAGTTTATTAGATTAGGTTTTATTATAAACACAAAGACCTGAAATGTAACTAAAAATAACAATCCCAGCATAATTAAAAATTATATATAGGGATTGAACATTTATTCAATATAAGTATTTTTTTTTCAAAAGGAAAGTAACAATTAGGAAATATAGCAATCGATATTTTATTTCAATATTTTATTTAATAAATAAAGAGGTTGAAGACAATAGATCATAACTAGAGGACTCTCAAGAGTTTAAAAAGAGATCCACGGCATCTATGCTGTAACATTTTATATATTTCAGACAGAAAGAACTTTTTAGTGCAAATTATCTTTTTCCAATACTCATGAAGACCAAAAATTTAAATTTTCTGGTGATGTATTTTCAAAAATTCTGTAATTTTGTTTGAAATTCATGGCATAAAACCTGTTTTCTCTCTAAATCTCTTCTTCCTCCAAGAAGTGGAACCACATCAATTTCTCCACAATCCTCTCCCACATCTAAATTCTGAGGCAGGATATGTTCTATCTGGGCTTCTGAACAGAGTTTGGCAACTGAGAATATCAAGTACATGGAGTTATGGCTTCATAAATACATTAAATCTGTGTTGACTGACTAACTTTTAATTTTCTGTTGAATTGTGTGTGTGACTCTACACAAACTGTAAATACATCATTTCTCATATGCTTGTCTAAGTGAAACAACAAATAGCCTCAGAAATTATCACTGGCAGTGATTGTCTGGACTAATGTATGAATATTGACATCCTTAAGCAGTTGGATATATGGAAAAATGGGGCAAGAAGGCTCAGTGATTTGACCAAGGCCAGATATGAGGAAGCAGTAAAAGTGACTTAGATTTATAGCAGAGTCAAAAAAAGCTTTGTTATGTATTTAAGCTGGATGTTCAAAATCTGTGTTTATCTCTTTACTAATCTTTCATTTGTTGGGTGAAGATTTTTTTTTTAATTACTAAATTACTATATGCCACATGCTATTATACGACCAAAAATCATCTAAAATGAAGCAATTAGACCAAGTAAAACCCTTGTCTTTAATTCTTATCAACATCTCTATCTCATGGTCCCGTGTTCTACAATTATTTCAAATGTAAACAAAGTCCTAAAGTCAAGATAAACTTGAGCTGCTATCTGGTTTTGCAGATTCAGTAAAGCTAAAGAAATCAGCAGGTATTTTGCTTCTATAGGTATTTCAAGCCCTAGCTGTTTCTGCTTTCAGAAGAGAAACTGGAAATGCTTTTCCCAGGGAGAGTGAGAAGTAGATTATTGAAGGCACTTAGAGACATTATCACCTTCTTCCCAAACAGGGTAATTCAGCAGGATGATAGGCCTGTATTCCATTGCATCTCTAGTATGTCCTTTGAGAAAGAAGCAGAGATTGCATTTTCTGTCAAATACATTTTATTGTAAGAGATAACTTAGGGAGGTGTTAGGCCATTTGGAGGGTTCTGAAAGCAGTATTACACATTCAGTAAAAGAAGGAAAACTTGACCCTCCAATGACCCTAATGCTTACTCTAGTCAGTGCAAAATTATTTGCCACAATTCACCTGCTAAATCATCAGGCAGAGCAATGAAAAGAACAGATTTTCTTAATGTCACTCCAGTGATTGGTCTATCTGGTAATTCCTTTTGACACTAAAATGCACAGATCAAGCAGCAGGAAATGACACACCAGCCAAATTCCCAACACTTGCTGCCCATTTCAGCTGGATTGCTGCACCCCTCCAGAATCACACATCTGCAACATATGCAATATCCAATGAATCACTGATTAGAATTTGTTTTACCTGACTATACGGTTGGGGCTTTTTCCCCTAAAGGAAAAATTAAACCTTTAACAAAATAAAGAATCGCTCATGCAGGAATTTTAAAGTCAATGTCCAAACAGATCACAGATCCCTTTTCTCTACAAAATTATGTCCAGGGAAAATCCTCTCTAGTTACTAGCAGTACAAGGCCTATAAGGTGCAGCTAAGCAGTGTCCACTTAGTTTGATAAATTTATGATATATGTACCATTTAAGGCAAAAGGAAGCAGGAAGAAAACACTCATGTTACTGCTGTGTTTTCCACAGTGGTTAAACTGTGACTAAAATAAAAATTTAACTCTCTGCAAAGATGTATTTATAAGTTGACTAGAAAAATAACTTTCAGATAATAGACTAGAAGAGCTCCATTAGGAATAATAGTAATGGAGTATAAAGAAGGCAAGCCAATCGTCAATACCAAATTATGATACACCTGCACATTTAGTGGAAAAAAATTAAACACTATTTTTCTAATGTTCTTCTAGATATATTTCTGGATCTATGGTACAAATAATTTTTAAAAAACAATTGTATCAAGCACATAAGATAAAGATTTTTATCAACGACAGATAGTCTATTTCAAGATATTCTTTGCACTAAGTTTGAAATATAGTTTGCATCTCTAAATCATACTCTATAATGCATTCCCACTTAGCATGCCTCTTGACAGGCTGGCCAGACTTCTCCTTGGACAGCATCTCCTAGACTTCAGCTTGAAATCTCATGACCTATATTTTACACCATTCCAATTACGCTGCACATTTTGAGTTTATGCACAACATATCATCTTCCATAGTGGCTTAGATTTCCAGGCTGAACAGCAGAAGAACAGTACTGATGAGAGCAGACTGCAAAAAACAGTGGAGATGAGCAAAAGAAATATCAGAATCACAGCTTTTTCACGGCTGGAATCTTTTAACTTTCCACTCCCCCCACACAACCCAAGGATTTCTGCTGACTTTTGCTCACTAGAGTTTCTGTCACTCCTAGCATTGCACAGAAGATTGTTACTGAAATGTCAGAGAAGCTGGTAGTAAAACAGTAGAGACAGCATAGGAGACAGTAAGATTTTCACTGCTTCGAACTCATATTCTATGTCCTATAGTAAAAGCATAGAGAAAATTTGAGGTAAAGTGATAGTTGGTGTGCAATTACGAGAGGAAATTAAATTTAGAGGCAATAGGTATGCATTTTTTCATAGAAAGCACGGGGCTTGAGTTTGAAAAAAGGGATGTTTTATAATTTTTGTTTAAAAGCCATAGGAAATAGCTTAAAGGAGAGAAAATAACTACCTTTTTTTAGTATTTTTATTCTGTCCAACCATATGTTAGGAAAATTAACACTACCCTACAATACATCAAGGAAAGGCACAATAGTATTTTTTCTTGGTGACTCTAAACTATTTGATTCTACATATGTGATCCTCTTTACTTTCTAAACATCATCCTTACTAAAGGATCTTTAAGGTCCCTTCCAACTCAAACCATTCCATGATGTTCATGGGGCTTTTTTGGGAGTTGGGGGATTTTTTGATTTTTCGGGTTTAGTGGGGTTTGTTTGTTTGTTTTTTGAGATGAATCCAACTATATTTGGATTCCATAACTGCATTGCTAAGGTACTTCTACAGAATATACTCACTGGGATAAAGAAAATGTCATTACCAAGTTTTATTATTCCTGGTGGCTGATCTCATAGATCTTAAATCACATTGAAGGAAGAATGTGAATCTTCAAACTTGTTTCCAGAAGCTGAGGGTGTGGTGGGGGTGGGGCATGTCTTTCCTTTGACATTTGAATACATAGCAACATATTGCTTCCCACAAAACTCTACAAAAAACTGATTTGCTTAAATGATCTATGACCACTAAACTCCACAAAGAAAGAAAAACCCTAGGGCAACAGGCCTCAAAGTACATGTGAACATAACTATGCATTTGAGTGGCATTATTAAAACCAGCAGTCCTAACACTAAATATAAAATTTAAAGATGAAGGGACATTTGCAATGCAGAGAGTGAGAATTCATTAAAGTGTTCCTATAGGTTCTGTGTGTGGGTGTCTATGGGGGGAGTGTGTTTTATTTAAATGCATACTGACAGTGAAAATGTAGCAAAAACATTTACATGTGCTTTTGGAAATGTTTTTCTTAATTTCTAATTATTTTCAAACTAAGAAAATGTTTAGGACTATATTAAATCCCATGGGAATAATGTGAGCACTACCTCCTGCTTATCCTTCACATGAAAAGCAAATTATGTGAAAGAGTATTTATCCCTGTATGAGGCAGGTAATAGAAACAATCTAACACTTTACCAGAAATTTGGTTGCAAGTATTTGCTTGCCCAGGATGAAAAGCTAAAAGACAGATGTTCTAAGAAAACAACTGGCACCTAACATCAGACTTAGATTTAGAAATAAAGCTCTTCAGGTTTTCAGTCACTGTTGGCTTATTTTAGTGCTATGTAGACAATCTCCTTTTCAGCCTTATGTGTACATGCAACAAACAATAATCTCAAATTGGAGAATTTCTACTTGGTTTAATTTACTGCTAATTAACGCAGTAAGGCAAGTGAGGCATGGGGCAGGAAAAGAACGCAATCAAGCAATCTCTTGGATGTCAAGGTCATGTTTCCCCTCAAATGCTTTGTTGTTCTTCCTGCTTTACTCTCCCCCCCACTTTGCTTTTTTTCCCCTTTTCTAAGATGTTTTTTGCTCCTTCAGGTTTTCCTGCAGCATCCTTGCCGCAGCCACAGCCCTTCAAGGCTGTTGCTGCCCAACGTGGTGCCTCCTTCCAAGAGCATGTCTCCAGTCAGATGCTCCCACACCCCCAGCTGCCTCTTTCTTTCCTAGACATTTTTTCTGCAGTGATGTCAGCACAGCAGATAATGTTGTGGTTACTTTTGTGCCACAAAAGCAACGTTTACATGTTGTTATTTACTAAAAGTAACAGGATAAATCCAGTGTTCTGTTTTCTCTCTGGTGCATTGCAACTGTTGCTACCACCAGGAGTGAGGAGAGACCAGTGAAATGACCAGTCCACACTTCTTGAGATGCTTTGCACTGAAGAACTGAAAAAAGGAAAAAAAGGCATCTCAACGTATCATTGTGGGATTTTCTGAAATAAGGCCAAAATAGATTTCTACAAGTAAAACCAGAGTGGTGACAGAAAGACACTTTTCAGAGCTATAGGGAACCCAAAGTCCATATGGCTTAGCAAGAAGATTGAGAGAATGGAATATGATCCCACTCTAGCTTTCACTCAGTAGGGCTATTGCCAGCTTCAAACAGAATCTAAGTCCAAGTTTACAGGGGGGGGAAAAGAATTTCCACACATTCTAAACTATTCATTTGATGCAAATTGTCCCTCTCAAAAGACACTGTGTACCTAGTCATTTCCAGATCGAGGGGAACAAAATCAATAAAAATGCCTATTGAATGCTGTATGTGCATTTTGTAATCAAAAATGTGCATATGCTATGACAAACCAGGGATGACACTTGTGGGCTTTGTAGCTAGCAGTGTCTTTGGGTTTTTTTGCATTAATCTCAGGATTCCAGCTGAACTGTGACCCATAGTGCATGTGCTATTGAAATCTTTTCACAGCCAGCAGTTCTCAGGATTTTAAATTGGAATCGGGGAAGAGGGGACCTATTCAAAATTCACACACACATGTTTTCATTTATGTTTGTCAAGAGATTTTGAAATGGCTTTTGCTAACTGAAATAACAGCTAGAAATATACTTGACATTTCACTTATTTTTGAGTATTTTTAACCTTGGTGCAAATGTTTCATCTCTTATCCTGTATACTGGGATGCAGTTCATGAAAAATTTATCTTCCATGTGGCATCCAGTATTTGGAGATTATACCACCTGGAATCTATTTATTCAAACACACCTGGTGCTGTCTTCTCTTTTTAGACTATATTACAGCTTAGCCTTGCCACTACCATGAATCATAATTTCTGGGCTGTAGAGAAGTCTGTTTACTTCCTTCCCAGTAACTTAGATACATTTTGGAAAATGACTGAAAATTTAATAATTCCCAGTGCCATTCCACTGGGGTTCCTCTAGCAGTTTGAAAAGTAATTTTGTTTTTATTTTATATTTTTTTATGTTTGTTTCATAAATGCCAGCAAGGAGAAAAGGACTAGGCACTCTTACTATCAGAAACCAAACTTTTGTCACCCCAAGCATATTTGTTGCTTTGTTTTCTGTTTCATTTCACTGTTCTCAAAGAATTCCTCATCAATGCATTCCCAGAAGAAACCACAAGCCCTGAAATGAGGGATTTTTTTTTACTACAATTACATGATAGGATATGCTTAAAACCTTAATGCAAGTCATACTTTGGCAGTTCATAGAAATTCCCTCTGCTAGGGCCTGAACATCAAAAGAAAGATTTTATATGAGTTCATAGTAGATTCTTCACATGAATTAAATTACTGTTTGAAAGCCAAATACAATAAAAATTGCAATTACTATGTTTTTCAATGACTGTAATGTACATCATTAGAAGCAACATTAATCCATTTCATCTTTGCCCTTCATTTTACAGTAGAAAACAATCTGTGATTCTTTTCCAATATTCTGGCATTGTTAAGATGATGCTACAATATTTTACCAGCCCACTTTTGCCAAGCCAATTGTTTTTTCAGACCACTGGGTAAAGAAGCAGTTTATTTTAGAACTATCAGATATTAAGTATAAAATAGGAGTCTAAGGAATAAAAATGCCCTCACTGCTACTGTCCAAAAATAAATATTTTACACACTAAATTTTAATCATTCTCCCTGTAATTTGCTTCTATTTGTTATGTTGTCTCTCTGATATTGGTTTGTCTTGAAAAGAAATTTAAAATCCTGTCAATTCTGTGCCCTTCTTGTGAAGAACCAACAAAATGTAATAGGTGTTTCTCAATCATCCACCTTGAAGCAAGTAGAGGAATATTCCCTTAATGGTTTGGGTGGGTGGGGAGGATTCCTTCTCCCCTCTGTATAAATAATGGAGTTCCAAAGCAATTTGTGAGAACATTTCACTGTTAGTTATTTGGGGCTAGCCTTCCCAAAATACCTGTTTCTCACTTACCTGATATTTTTATATCTTTTAGTAAAAATATACAAAACCAAACACCTCACAAAAAATGGTAACTAAAGAAACAGCGGCAATCAAGGTTCTAGCAGACCACACCCTATGCTCCAGCACTCACTTAGAGTATCATCAAGCTCCCAATGCAAACTCTCAGTACCAGCCTACAGCATCTTAGCATCTGTTTTCTCAGTGTGACTGTCACACAATTCAAGCATGGTCAGTTACAGAACTTAAAACACTCAGAATTCTATGGTTACTGCTCCCACCAGACTCCACAAATCTGACCATGTTTTCTTTATTTGGCCCTAGCAGGTTTACTAGATCATCTTCCCTGGTCAGCTTCCTCATTGCCTGTATCAAGATGGTCACCAGAGACCTGGACTGTAAAGGTGCCTTTGCAGAAAATGTTCAAGTGCACACTGAAGATTAATGCTTGTGGTACTGACACTTTCTGACAGTTCTCCAGAAAGAGGCTTGATCTACTTTTTCTTCTTGATCAGGTTGTCTATAGCAGACGCCCGCTTGCTCTAAAGTTCCCTAACAGCTCCAAGTCTTTCCTGAGACACAGCTACAGGATCCTCACTGGACAAAGCACATCTCCTCTTCCTTCCCATCCTGATCCTCTCAGCAGCATGTACACATCCAGAGCATCCCTAATTATGTAGCCTATCCTAAACCACTTTGTGATTCCAATGAGATCATAGCTCTGTGACTGCACATCGACTTCTCATTCCTCCTGTGAGATTCTCATGTTGCAGGCATTCATGCACGGCATAAATGAAGCTTAATAAAGGAAAATACAAACTTCTTGCATTTAGAATAGAACTACCTGTGCAACAGGACTCTCTGGAGAGAAAGAAGCATAACAGTAATATGTAATAATAACAGTCCTCATTATAAAGATGACCTAAATCATACCAAGCTACGTACAGTAATAGAGCTTGTGGTCAATAAGTTAACACAAGTGATTATTGTTCTCCATTCTGTATCTTTGGGACTACATCTTCAATACTGTGCTTTAATTTTGAGATTCCAAGTATAAGAAAGATACTGTCATGCTAGAATGGATAACCATGCCTGTAAATTCAGCAAAATGTCAGCAAGATATCTAGGGTATTGAAGAACCCAGTGTGCCAGAAGATGCTGAGAAAACTGGCTTAATTCTTTCTAATCTTAAAAAAAAAACAAAAAACAACAAAAAACACCCACAAAAAAACCACCAAAAAACCCAAAGAAATCAAATGTGGGATCTTATTGCCACAATTAGCTACTTAGTGAGAAGGTAAAGCCAGGTCCTCCAGAATTATCTGGAGGTACACACAGTGCCAAGGTGAGAGGCAACAGACACAAGCTGCTAGAAGGGAAATTTTAATTAGATGTAAGGGAAAAACCCTTTCACACTGACAGTGATCAAATAGTGAAACAGGTGCCCAGAGAAGCCAAGGAATTTACATTTTTGGACATGTTCAGAATTTAACTGAACAAGCTTCAAGAACATCTTCATCCAAATTAAGCTGGTTGTGCTTCAAGTGTGCAGTCAGGCAAAACAACCTCCAGAGGCCCCTTCCAACTTAAATTATTCTTGGATGATATCACTATTGAGGTCACTAAACCACAGATAAAAAGACTATTTTTTTTCTCCTTTTTTAGTTTTGTTGAAAGTGTTGAATTTCCTTCCTACAAAAGAGTGAAAAAGACACCTAAATTTCCTGAAGTATGCAAAGCCATACAATGCTGCCTTAACTCCTCCTCTGCCTAAATATTAAAAGAAGTAATAAAATTATGAGCTGAAACCTAAAAAAAGAAATCAGGCAAACATATTGCATTGCTATTGGAATACCTATTGCATTTCTAAAGAAAAAGTGACTGAAAAATTCTCAGTGCAACACTTCTTCCTCAGGATTTCTGTTTCCCATAAAGTTAAAAAAATAGTAACAATGATAATGAACATGACAATGTATAGTTTAATGTTTTTTCTCTTTTTTTAAGAGTGTAAAACGGTTGAGAAATTTGCCTATTTGGCAAGCAGTCTCAAGATATTATCCATCCTGACAGACCTCAAAGCACTTCACAACTCTATAATAATAGACTAATTCCATTTACTACTGAAGTGCAGCCAACTATGAGACAGAACACAGCAGTGGTTTAACAGCACAGATGAACACTGTCAGCCCTTTAGATTAGTAGGTAGATGTAAATATCTTATCCATTTAAAAACCATAGGGTGCTTCGAGACAGAGTAGAATTAGCCAAACTTCTAAATAGCAAAGAAACCAGAAGTAATATCACTGGTTTTTCTGGAGATGTATTCCTTTTTTTGCTTTTTTGTATTTTCATTTTCAGTTTTGGTTTTGTTTTGTTTTTTGGTTTGTGGTGGTTTTTTTGGTTTTTTTTTTTTTTTTTGTCTGGCAGGTTTTTGTAGTTCTTTTTTTTTTCTTTGTAATGTAGAGTCATTGGAACATCTTATTTGGGATAGCTAAAAGCCTTTTTCCAAATAAGTACTGAATTTGACTAAGACTAGAAAAAATTAATTTTATCTATGGAACTCATACTAATGTCTCCTTTGATGGCCTGCAGTTAAATCCTGACTCACAATGAATTAAACTACTGAGTTTGTTCTGATCCCAGCTCAGAAATGTTTTAGTTTTCCACAATGCTTCTTGAAGTCCCTCTGAAAAGCTTAATGACATATACTCTTGGTATTTAAACATACAGGGCTCAATCTGTTGCTTAAATAAAAATGTCTAATGCTATTTGCCATGCTCCAGGATTATGTGAGACATTGTCAGGAGTCTGGCAAATATAACAGATCTATGGGAGACTCATGCCCATCTGGAAAGGCAGCTGGAGGCTAGATTTAAGCAACTAAATCAAGTCTCCACTGCAAATTTAAAAAGCATCAAGCTGGTGCTAACACACACCACTCTTCCTACAGTTTCTGCCTATTTTATCTGGTGATAACAATTACTATGGAAGTGCCAAAATATTTTTTTCTTGTTTTTAGAAACTGTAAGGGCTTCCTACAAGTGTATCAGTTAAAAATTACAGATTTCACTGGCAAAGAAAGTGTGTCTGGTTCTGGTTAGGAAGTGTGTCCTTAACAAATTAAATCACCAGAATCTGATGCAGAATTATCATTAGCAAGACAGACTTCTATAATTAGTAGGAATAGTTTAATACTGTACCTACATTTGTCATGTAACAGAGGTTATAAACTTTAGTTGGTGAGCTAATCTGGCCAGTGTCACTGTTCAGAATTGAGTGCAATGAGACTGAAGACATGTGTTCACAAGGACCAATTTTTCAATTTTTTCATTCTGCAAAGACAGTTCAAGATTAATTGTAACAAACAGGAGAAATAATAGTCTCTTATTTTGGACAGTTTAAGAGGTTTAAGTATTAAATGTTTCTAATCTGAAGTCAATAAGTACTGGAGAAGTATTGGTAGTCAATTTTTCAGCCATATAGCCTATGTCCTTAGATTCAATATGGTGTGAAGAATGAAAGAAAAAAGTTTATGTTTAATTTAGCTTGCGACAAAAGATTTTTTTTGCTTCCTTTTCAACTTCCTAGAAGTGCTAATTTGTCTGAGTCATTCAGCACCGATTTCTCTCTGAATTTTTCATGTCTGCCTCCATCTTTTCCCTAATTTCAGCATGTATTTAATAAACCTTGATGTATTGATAAGATGGTCAAGAGATCTGGTTCCAGCTCCTGTATAAATATGTGAAAGAAAATGTTACAGAAAGTCCAAATGGTACAATAAAAACTTTTTGCCATTGACTCATTATACAATGTGACTTTTTTAATGTGATTATGAAATAACTTCATACTTCTTCAATGTGCTATAATAAGTCTTATAATTTAAAATTAGAGAGATGAAATTACAGATTTCACACTAATCTATCTTAACTTTGAAATGGATTCATGCCTGGATAAAAGGTGGAAAATATGACATGAAGTTGCCTTAATTCAAAAATTATTGTCAAATATTCACATAGCGACCAATCTTTGGACAATCAAACTACCTTAAAACTGTGGGGTTTTGTTTTTTGTTTTGTTTTTTTTGGTTTTTTTTTTTCATAAGGTCATAAAACTATAGAACAACTGATCTTCCTTCCACAGGCCATCTTAATTGACTGTAGTTATACAAGCAATTTTTTTTAAAGGCTACCTCTTTAAAAGTTATATATGTACCGAACAAAATTATTGTCCAGTAAGTGATCTTTGATGCAGTTCCAACTGAGAAACTTATGTATGATTTTGAGCTTGATTTTCACCTTACTCTTAGATGGACATACAAACAAAAAAAAAGTGTATTTTCATTCATATACATGAGTGTATTTGGTCATTTTGTGCTAGGGTATTAGCCACCAAAGATTATACCCATTGTCTATGCAAACTCTTATCAAGCACCTCAATAGTGCTATTTGAAAATGAAAAGAATTATGATGTCAAGCTACTTCTTTAACTTTATATACTATTTGAAGTGCAAAATGTTTCAAATTGATCACAACTGTAGTGCAGCAACTATGAATGTTACCTCTTATTGTTGTTCAATATCTCTTATTCTTGTTTCTAGCAAAAATATGTACAAACAAGTAACCTGGGCTGCTTTTTGTAGAAGGCAACACATTAAAACACGTCACATTTTTAGGATGCAACACAACATGAGCTCAAAAACTCAAAGTATATATTTTCCCTTTGAGACATCAATGTTGCATCATGCTCTCTAAAACTGAGCACAGAAACTTGGGCCAAATTTGATGTGGTGCAGAGAATGAAACAATGGTTAAGCAAGTAAACGAAAACAACAACCTGCCATCAGAGACAAATTTTTAATTAAGTGAAATTTCAGAGAGATCTCAGTGCTGGAGCTGGACACCAGAAAAACACAGAGCACTGTAAAAAGTTCCAAATAAACTGCCAATTTTTCTGTAAAGACCTGCTGTTGTAAAGCAGCAGGAGAGTTGATTAATCCATTCACTGCTACCCCTCAATGCAGTGTTTACTGTTTAGTGGGGTCACAAAACCTCTGTTACCTAAGAATTGCATCTGTATAATCAGATTTTATCCTTCTGCACAAACACAGGCACAGAGAGAATCTTCCTATAATCTGTCCCAGTTCTAAAAGGGTTAAATAATTTCAAATAAAACTTACTGTTACTTTTTTTTTTTAATTGTTTGTTGCAGTTTGTCTTCAGGTAAACATGAAGTTACTGCAAATATTTTCCATTTACAAACTTATTCCTCTCCAGAAATAGCATATGGTTTATTAGATTATTTGGCCTACAAATTATTTATGCTGTGCTGTTTTTCTTTTTTTGTAAAGGAATTGAATACTGTGGTTTTATTAGTATTAATTTGCAAGGCCTTTCCCTCTAGCTACAGTATAAATGCAGAAAATAGTGTTGTTTTGTGTATAAACTGTTTTCAAGGTCTAAAATACATTTCAGAAGTAGAAGAAAAAAAATCTTATTTTTCACTTAAAAAAAAAAAAATTGGCTAAAATATCTTTAATTCTTTCTACACTGAGCCATGTCTGGCTTTGTAATTATTATTTTTTATAAATTTTTGAGCATTAAAAATAACTAAAATTTCCTTGAAATGTAGCAGTCAGCCAGAGTTATATTGCATTATAACACTGTTTTACCTGTGATATTTTGGTATCTCTGAATTTTCTTGTTTAAACTCAGTGTAAGATGCAAATCCAATTACAACACAAAACAGAGATATATAAGTATTATATACAAACAAGATGCATGTTTTTAATTGGAATTGGTTTCAACATTTTGAATGGTTGGGCACAGCACAAATGTACAAATGTGTGTGTTGTTTAAACCGATAGATGGGCTCTATTGTTGTGGTAACAAAGTCCAATTTGGTGAAAGCCCAAAACCTAAACTTAGATCAGTCTTAAAAAGGACACTGCAAATTGTCAAGCATGGTGAAATAATTTCAGAAGAATATAATCAATTCACTGAAAAAGTCTAGGCAGTCTGTCAACTGATTACCTCTTGGTTTCTTCATTTATATGGAACAAGCTAATGCAACCAGCTGGTGATGGCAGTGCTGCTTGAATAGAAGAATCAGAAGGATGGAGAATTCCTATAAACTGTTTAGTGAATAGGTTATGGAGAGAGCTTCTCCAGTTTTTAAACAAGGTTTTAATGCTTGAGGTGCACTGACAGTTTCAAATACTTCATTGCATTTGTGTACTCTACACTAATCTCCAATAAAGAATTATAATCTTCAGGGCTGTTGATTGATAGCCTTCACCAGCACAAAAGTCATCCTAAAAGGAGCACAATCACAGAACTACTCAATCTAATGGAAGAGAGAAAACTGGAAAGCACATCCATCTGTGTCTGTGACTAAAGGAAGTATCAGACGTTGTGAGTATGAACAGAGGCCATCTCCTTCCTCTGCACCAAGCAGCCTGTTCTGTACACTCCAGTACTTCAAGATCCTAAACAGAGGATTTTAATCTTTTTCAATCACAGAGAAGCTACTATGGAAAGACCTTTGTTTGATATGTGACATCTGTTTAGTCTATCTTTGCTTCTGCCTTCTCAAATTGGATAAAAGCAGTCAAAAATTTCATTATTGGGTACTGCTGAATTCAAACACCTTTTTTTTTTTTTTTTTTTTTAGCAGATTTCAAATTAGCTGAAGTTTGATAAACATGAGCAAGGCAGAACATGAAATCATCTTCATATAGGATCTGCTTTTACAAACAACTTCCAGTATTCCAACATTCCAAGGGAAGTATGAACAAGGATAGCCATAATACACCCTGCTGACACTCAAAAATGTCCTTTTCTGCTTCAAATTCCAACAGCTCAACAGCTCGCAAAAGAGTTATTGATGAAGACTAAAATTAACTGTAAAAGTTCACCCCATAACAGGCCTTTCCAAGCATATTCTGAACTGAAATATTAGCAGATGGAATTTGATTCAGCATTTGTAAAATAATTCAGCCCTGTGAACAATGGGTTCTCTGAGGTTTTCTTCACTTTTTCTTATTAAGTCTGTCAGTAGAAGTAAAGAAAAAAATTCTCTCATCATCTGAAATTTTTTTTTCCCTTTTATATACTTACTGTAGCGGTGACCATATGGTTACAGTCCTGTCTTTTTAATCGCTTTGTACTTTCCAATGTTTGTGTGTGTTATTGAATAGCTGCCATAAATCAGCCCAGAGGAAGGGTTATGTTTCAGTTTTGGATAATGGATTTGCTGTACCATAATATTTTTTACAGTGATTTACCTTATCAGCAAAGCCCTTAAAGATTGACCCCTTCTGAAATTCAAGACTTTTACATGGTATCAGCTTGTTACATTCCATTTCTACCATTAATCTCTTTGGTTAAATAGTTTTACTTTATGCAACTTGAACATGAAGAATGAAAGAAAGCTATTAAAATGTGATACTCACTGAGTGGTGCCTGTATGGAATAGACATCCACTCTTCCACAGGCTTCACCATATTCCCTTTTCACACCACTCCCTGTTGGCCAAACCCATAGAGGATTATAAAGACCTTTTACATTTGCCTACAGCCTGACTACCAAGACCTTCTCCAGAAAGAGACACATTTTGAAGTTGGTCCCAACTGCTCTGCTGTTTTCAATGAAAGCACTCAGCAGAAAAGTTGGTTTTACTCATGTTTCTTGTCTCCCATTTGCAGTTCTCCTAGGCAAGACCTACTGACTGAAGGGAAAGAAATGAAAAAAAAGGTCTTTTCTCTCAGGAAAAGTACATAGGCATCCAAAGACACAAGAGAAAATTTTGCATATTGAGAAAGAGAGAAAAATTGACAACAAAAATATATCTGAGAATTCGGAGGTCACTGGATCCAACTTCTTGCTGCCAATCAAATATAGTTATAATTATCAGAAACTGACAAGCATTGTGATAAGAATTCTCCCTTTCCCCAGAAAGCTCACTCTTTTCTAGCTAGACTATACAACTGCTTTTTAAAATACTCCACTAAAATGTACTCATGTCTAATTTCTCCATTTATTTCTCTGCCAGCACTGGATTTTAACAGATTCTTCCTGCTCTGGCACTTACTTGTGTCTTCATGCATTTAGAGAAAATAAACACAGTCCCCTCTCACTTCTCATTTTTCCACATTAATTATGTCATCCTCCTGCAGATCTCCCTCATAAAGGAAGCTACTATTCCTCTGAGTATTGTAGATGCTATTGTTTACTGTAATTTGAAATCATCACCTGAATATGGAACAGATAAAAGAGACCTTTACAGTATAAATTTATGACTAAATGTTTTGTTTTCTCTACCTCCATTGGAAATTCCTGTTTCACTGGCCAGAACAGTTTAAGATTCAATTTGCCTTGGGTAAGCTTGTTATGATCGAGCATCACTCAATGAATTAACAATCTTCAAAGTTTCTGCTCTATCATACATGTTGATATTAACCTTGAAAAGAAAGAGCAACAAAGAAAAAACAACAAAAAAAAAGTAGCTAATCAGACTGTAAGAAAACAGTAGAATTTCAAAATATTTACACCATTATAAACCATACATAGTCATAGTTAGGTAAATAACTTTAATGCTGACTTCTGGAAAAGTATGTCTGGACTTTTCTGTATGTCAAGCAATTATTCATACTTCAGATGGCAATATAATCCTTGCCTACCTCTACAATAACCAAATAATAACCTGATAAATGAAAAAGAAATATTGGATAACAATTCCCCGTCATAGCTAATATTCAAAAGATGACTCTAAGAATACTAAAAATATCCTTAAATGAGGATTCTTTTAAATTGCATTATAAAAATTGTATTGTACTATGAAATAAAAGTTCTATTAAGCAAAGAGAGGAAAGTTGGTCAGCTACTACAACCTGCAGCCAATATAGGCTGCAAGAGAGAAAGCTCATTATTCAGGAATTAGGAAGAGAGACATGAATCCTAGACTGCTGCTCTTTAGGTCTCTTTTGGCTAAGGGAAGGTATTTTTATGCATTTTTAGCTGCTTTTGTGAAATGTCTTTTAGGGTAGCACGAACATCGCTAATGACCAGATATTTGAATAAGATCACCATTAAAGAAGCATATCACAAATAACACAAGGTCCATTTTCTTGTCTGTGCAGACATAACAAAAAGCGAAACCTAGAAATGCATTTATGTGAAATTTCCTCCAATTACAAAACCTCCACCACAGTTAAGCACCTCTGATGTAAAGTGGTTGGGAAAGCTTGAAACCATGCTTTGCATGTCTCCAGGGCTCCTAATAAAACAACTTTAAAAGCAAAGGAGCTCCTTGAAGGAGAAAGCAGATACAATCTCAAGTAAATAATGCAATAATAATAATTTTTAAAAAGAATATTTGGAAGTTATCTCAGAAACTCCTTCCTTAAATCTATTAATAGTGTCAGGTTTTTGATCCCTGTACTTCATAAGTTCATAGTTTTGTTAACAAAATGAAGTAAAGTGTTACACAGAACTATGTGTGTAGTACCAACAGTTGACACTGAAGGCAGATTCAAACCCAACAAGATGAGCCTTTAAATAAAACTTAAATCTGATTATGTAGGGGCTTGTCATCGTTCAAGTGCCCCGCTGTGCATCTGTTCTTTGCATATCTCACATGTATTATATCATGGACAAGGGCAGTCCCTCCTCTCTAGTCTGCATGAGACACAGCAAGAAACAAGGTGCAAAAAGTCACTGGCAAGCTGCCAGATCTTTGCCATTGTAGCAGCAGTTTTCCCTTGAATCAACAAAGGGATTTTAGTATGTTCCAATTTTGTTTGGAAAAGGGAAGATGGCACAGATATTTTTCTGATCAAGTCTTTCAAGTGAAGGACAAAGTGGGATGAGCAAAGAAGGCGTAAGGGGAATGTACTTCCTCAACCAGTAAATGGTGTAAAAATAACTTTTATTGTTTCCTGGTTTAAACCAAAGGAACTGAGCAGTCATTTTTTACTTCTTTTGACATCTTATGCATCCACATGGTCTTAAAACTGTAGTACTTTTTTTCAGAGCCACAAAAAAAAACCTATATGAAACACAATAAAGGTATATTTCAAAATATACAATAATAGTAATATTATATAACTTCTAATTTTCCCTTTCCTTTTTCTCCTCCTGCAGTAAAAAGAAGTATCAGCAAAACATGTATTCATTACAACTGCAACTCATCATCAGATTGTGTATCACTTACATGTTTCTTTGCTTGATGCTTGATAAATTAAGGGGGTTGATTCTAGAAAGAAGCCTTTTCTGAGAAATAATATTCAGAAGAATGATCTGGAACTCCATTACCAGCTTTGACAGAGAGCAATATACTCCATGATATACTCCTGCTTGTTCAGAAGCAAAACCATGTCTCATTTAAATTCTGAAAATAAGATATACTGCTTTTCCTTTTGCAACTCCTTTCCAGTTGCATTATCAAGTACCTTCACAGCACTGAATGGTCTCAATATGGTCCAACAGGCACAGAGAAGTTTCTTTCCCTCAGGGAGTGGCAAATCTCCATTGGAGCATTTTGTGGGCATGTTCCCAGACTGCTTGCTGTCCAAAGCCTGGTTTGGATCTGTCAAGTGCTAACAGGATTTCCTTCCTGACCTTGAAACTACTCAGTCATTCCTGATTGAGAAGCAACCACAGTAAATTTTGGGTGACAGAGGACCACCCTTCCCCAGCAGTGCTAGGCCAGTGTCTTAGATTATTTGGAGAGTGAAACACCAATAAAAATTATAGCCTCATCATCTTCCTGCTGCTGTTCTACAACTTGGCTTTGCCAGCTACTGACACAAAGCAAGATATTTCTCCCTGCTCTTCAAAGCTGTTTAATGAATGATGAAAGTTGATAATAGAAATAATTGTTATGTACACTGCTTGAAAACTGACAGAAGAAACACCTACGAGTATTATAATCCTATACTCTTTTCCAGAAATAAAGAGATATAGAAGGTTGTTTAACTGTGCACAACTATCATCTTCCTTTCAGCATAATAATGGTTGTGTATCTCTATAATTAAAGATAATTATAGACCATAAAATTTGTACAGTGATTAACCAAAAACAAGATGATGCTCTGTGCTGCCAAGACAAAGATATCCATCACTGAAGTTTCTCTCTCTCGTATTTAGAATTTCCTCCCATTCTATTTCTGTTGCCTTCAGCATTACAGTATATCTGTAACTCAATAAAAAAAATCCCTGATTTTCAAAGTGCCATGTTAAATCTGAGTTGCTCCATTATTTTAACCTTAATAGAATAGTGAAATGAGACGTTTACAGTTATGCTTTAGCCAAAGAAGCACATTTATCTCTAATACCAAGAATGTGTTGAATGTATGTCCTGTAATAATAAATACTATAATCCTTACAGATATGCTCTTCACTAATGCCACTGCAGATACTCTCATTATTAACTCTGCATGCTTAATCCCTTCCTGAATACCTGATTTCTGTAATTTCTATAATTATATAGATTACTCAGACTAGCTATGCACCAAATGTAATGGTATTTCCTTCTTAATGCTGTTTCTCCATTCACTTTAACATCCATTACTAGCACAGCACATTTATTTCTTCTGAAGTGAGATTTTCAAGAGACACTTTGGATATATTCCTATGATGAAAAAAAAGCCAGACTTACTATCAAGGTTTTCCATGTAGTGACAAGAACACATATAAATTAGCTTACTATTTAAGAAGGAATAATTTGGAACTCTGAATATCTTCTCTATGTTGAATACCTGTACCTATACCATACTTTACATCTGCAAAGAGATAAAGTATAAAGCCCAAGGTGCCGAAAGAAAGATTTCAGAAAGCAACAAAAGATGCAAACACACAAACTATATTGCCACTCTAATTTCTATGTATTTTTGTTGAATGAAATTTAATGCAATTAGCCTTTTTTTTTTTTCTGGTAAATCTGAAGTGTGGATTTACTGTATATTTGTTTGAAAAGTAAAAGCAGAATATCATGAAGTGAGGCTAGAAGATCAGCAGCTAGTGTATCTTATGTTTGTATTGAGGGTTAAAATCCATGACCTACAACTGGCTTGCATGCAATCAAACAACACTTCTACTGTATAACATAACCACAGATATGCAACTGCCTTCATGGGCTTCAATTTGGAATCATATTTATTTTTTTTGGCAGGAAGCATTAGGAATTTCTCATTTTCTCTAGGGCTGTTTGGCCTAAATTCAAAGGATTTTTTGGATGCACTGTCATCATGAAAGTGCTTAATCTATATTTAAATTTCTAGCCCCTCCATGGAGAATGCTACTGAACATTTCATTCATTCCATTTTCACTGGAAAAATGCACATTGCCTGTTTTTCTTCTCTATGACTGGAAAAGAAAAAGGACACTTTTTAGTGATTTATCTATTTTCTGTACAGATTTCTTGAACAACTTTTATCTAACGGGTCAGTCAGCATTTTTTATTTCTGTTATTTTTGAATTTCCCCTCATGTGCACAAACTGACTCCATAGGTTTTATGGCACTGCCTCCCCATTGATATAATAGGAGCAGAAAGAACTCTAATTTCAATGCAGGAATCATTCATTAACATCCCATGGATAATTTGTTAAAGTAACCTTGTTTCTCTTTTGTTTCTTATTGCTCACAGCAGCACTTATTTGAAGGGATCAGATATATCAGTGAAACACATTAGCAAATGGCACATGAAAAAATAAATCCTTTTGGTGACATGTTTGCCCATTTTGACAATTGAAAAAAATCAGTGGATGAAGTTACTTAAAACATTTTAAGAGAATAAAATTCCATTTACTTTTACTTTGCCTGAAGAAAGGAAGGGAAAACGCTTAGTTTATGTTGAAATGGAGCAACCTGGTCATTTTCATTTTTTTTTCCAAGATGAAGGATGAAAAGGGTCACTCATTTCACACTGCTATCTCTTGAACTTCTCAAAAATAAAACAAATGTGGCTGCAGTCCAAGAAGCTCAAGCAGTCACCACAGAAACTGACAGTATCTTTCAGGAATGAAAAATGACTGTCAGCATGAGAGACAGTTCTTAGTTTGCCTGTCATTATTTACTTCTAAGGTCTGACTAGTTTGGGGAGATGTCAAGGGAGCAGCTGTCAGATTGAAGGCAACAGAATTGGGAAAACAACCTAAACTTTTATTTGAATCATGATTGATTATAACCTGCACTATGCAGTCAGATAAGTATAATAAAGAGACAAAACAAAAAAGGAGTTGTGCTCTCTCAGCTAAAATATTTGCAGTAGTATAAACTAATAGTTTAATTTATAGTTGTTCAGAAATATTCTACAGAAATGAAGTCTCACTGAGAAATAATGATTTGCTGAATTTCAGGTCTCAAACTCTATATCGAACAATAAAAAAAACCTTATTTATATTCACAACTGGTTTGGATTTCTGCACTTTCTGCCAAAGAGGAACAAAGCTCGAAAATTACTTGAAACATACTTATCAAATTTTCATTTTTCTCTACAATTCATCTCAAAGTATCTAATAAATAATCAGTATGTAAAACATTCATTTTTAAAGCTGAAGGAAGTTAGGGACTCGTGTAACAAACATCAAAAACCCACAACAAAATCCTCTGGTGAGCTGAGAAAGTGTAAAGCTTTTCTAGCTCACAGTCTTGGAGTGGCCTGTACCTTTTAATCAGATTGTTTGTGTCTGAGCTATCAGCTAATGATGTATCACTTCCTTCAGAGCGGAGCTGACTTCAGTTTATCAACTTAGTTGATTTCTGCCATCTAAAACTGATCAGGCTTCTGTTATCTGGGATTTTAAACTGATGACTAATTCAAATAGTACACAGATCAAGAATTTTCTATTCTTAAAATAAATCTGGCATAACAGAACCTTGGGTTTTGCACATACACAAAATACATTCAGACTTTTTGAAAAAGATCTTTAGAGTCATGATACAACTATTGAATGCTGTTTTTTCAGCATAATAATCTTGATGGATTTGTATTTGACAACTTTCTGCACCACTGAAGAGATTTAAGTAAAGTAGAATTATTCATTTGCAAACATCATGATTTCTTTTTCATTGCATTAGCAAAACATGAACATTTCAAAGAGAAAATGAAACCGTCTTCTGAAATGGTGTAAATGTCTCAAAACTTTACATAAAAAGCTAAATTAAGAAATAAAAAACTTATTAAAATGTACATTATGATATACCTGTTCCTGTGTCTTACAACCTACAACTATTCTAATTGCTACTTTTTGCTGCATCTTGGTTTCTCTCTCTCTCTCTCTAAAGGAATGTATCTCCCTTCTTTTTCTTGTTTCACAAGAACATATGCAGACTACATTACCAGAATGCCAGAAAATTTTTCACCTTGCAAAGGTGATGTAGGGGTGGTGCAGCTTTATTGATACATTGCAAATGCTACCGAGTATGTCAAAAGATAATAGCAAATAATCATCAAAATAGTCAACAATTATAAAACAATAGTCAATAATAACCAAAAATAATTCACAGATATGCATGTATTGTATAGCAAGCTGTGCTGGGTTTGACTGGGGTGGAGCTAATTTCCTAGTAGTTCTGATAGTATGGGGCTGGTTTAGACTTCTATAACATAAGTAAAATTTGCTATTATCAGAATCACCTTGTTACTGACAGAACTTTCACAGTTTTACTGCAATAAGCCAGTAGGCACCAGCTTTTAGTTCCTTCCTGAATTATTTTTGAAATCACAAGCATTGGACAGTTTATCCTATCAGTAGAAAAGCAGTATTACTGTTTACACTTAGTTTCTATGGCAGATTTTGGTGTAATTTTGAAGGTTGTCCTAAAGTTGACCTGCAACCGATTAACACTTCTTCACAAGCACCAAACAAGTAAAAGAAATATTTAATGTCTAGACAGTTTATTAATTATACAACCAACAAACAGCCACTCTCAGTATTGTTCTAACCATTAAATACTGTCATCTCTATCAGATTAGTCTTGGTAGCATAATCAACATTAAAGCAAGTAATTCATCTGGCAAATGCATTAGGATAAATCACTTGGACAGTATCAGAAATGAAAAATTATCTCAGAAAATCTAACTGACTGTTCCCAGAGATTAAAATATATTAGAAAACATTCTAAATCTTGGGTATTAGTGCTGATATCACACTTCCTGTGTGTTTCAGGCTCCATATTAAGAGGAATCACGTCTATCACTGTAAGCTTTAAGAAAGACAAAGTAATAACAAATGAGAAGCTACTGAATTTTTTTTCCTTCAAATTTTTGAGTGTAAACCATTGCATGTACACAGTTCACCAGGGGGACTGGGAAGAATCTTTGTCCCTGAAATCTGTCAGCCAAACAATGTTGAATCTGTTCTCTTATTTATTCTGCTTAATTTTACAATGAAACAACTCTGATTTGCAAATAGTATCTGGCTTTTACTTTTCTTATATTGCCTTAATCTCTGTGATCTTTCAGTGAGGCTTTTACTGACACTATCCCTTTTCATTTTACTCTCCTTGACCTAAAAAGCAGCATAAGTGAAGTTTGCTAGAATGTTTGTACTCAGTAAAATAGTTGTTCTTATGAGCTCAGAAGCTACACACTACGCAGCACAGGAGAAAAAGTTCTCGGAGGGACAAATTGAATTTTATGGACTTTTCCCTACAGTACCAAACAAGACTTACACCTGCCCTGTGAAAATCAGGCTCCTCTTCAACAGTCTCTGCATGAGAAAAAAAAGTTCTCCTAAGGGTAGGGCTCTGGAGCTCAGCAAGTCTTATCAGGGAAGAAACTATACTGTCAGCTCTTCATAGAAACATTTAGAGTGGAAAAGTCCAATTGCAGCAAGCCCAACAAGCCACATTTACACTCAACAAATGCTGAATCTGATAATTTATGGATAAGCACACACAGCCTATTATGGATAGGCACACCTGAATGCTTTTAAAGGTGTTTTGGGGGTTTTATTCTATGTGAAGTAATAATCACTTTGTGTGATTATTACTAAAGAATGCACAGAACAAAACACAGCAAAAGGTAAATCCTTTAATGCCATCAAGGCAAGAAGCATAATGCCATCTTTGGATAATACCAAGCATCTGATGGCATTTAACAAATAATTATCTTCTAAATAGGAATAACTGTCAGTAAAGACATGGAGCTAACACTCTATAAAGCATGTCTGATTTGCTCTGTAAAGCTTAAATATTTTTCAACAATGTGTTGCTGAGTTTTGTTTTCTAAAGAGAGCAAGTATAGAATAGATGTAAACATCAATTACTCCATCCAAAAAGAAGAAAGAGATTACAAAGGTTACTTTCCATTAGTGAAAACACCACACATATTATAAACGGAGATGAAGATAAAGAGATTTCATTCTGGATGTGTAGTATAATAGGTCTCCATCATCATTGTATCAACAGAATGTTATCTTTTTGCATGATCCTCCACCACTTAGTGTCACTGGATACTTTTCCAGTCCATTTTATATGTTTAATGTGCCTTCTGGCTATATGTATGAGAAAGAGAGAGTTTTGCACTTTGTTGGCCATTCAGACAGCTGCTTATTAAAATGAAAGAGAATTAAAAAAGAAATGTTCAGAATTCCATGAGAGAATTTCTATGTGATGGAGGAGGAGTTAATGACATTGAAATTGAGTCAGTATGGTACCAAAGCTTCTTTGTATTGTTCTTTAAAGTGCTTTAGGGCCTAGGAGGACAATAACAGCAGCAAAATAGATGGCACAATGGAAGAATTACAAAAAATACCACTCTATCTCCCCCTGAATGACATCCTTCTATATCTTTCCTCTTTTTGCTGCTGATTCATAACATGCGCTGAGGAGTAACAAATACACATTTACTCTGGCTTGGTAGAAAGGGCACAGAAAGTGCTGGAAGTCAGAGCTTGCTGCTCATATTTCTGATCTCTTTTCCATGTCTCTGGCTAAATTCTTCCATGGAAGTTTGAAAGGTGGCTCATAATGGACTAATACAGTGAAAGTGCTCACCATTTTTACACCACTATTTTTACCAATTGTTTTACTAAGATATTAGCATTAAAAATATGAACAGTAATTGGAACATGAAACAGGGGCGTTTATCCAAGTTAGCAACATTTGAAAGAGAAAATCAGCTAAGTACTTTCTAATAGAGATTCCAGGAGTACAAAACTTGCATAAAATCTCATATTTTGGTAAGTGATAGCTTTGTCTTGTAGTACTCTCAAACAGAATTATTCCCTTAGAAAAAAAATCACTGCATCCTCAAATAAATTTCTTTGACACACATTTTTCTGAAGTTACTTTTTTTTTTTTTTCCAAATCAAACCACCTAAAACTCACAGAAACACAGTTGTCTCAAGTTGAGAAAAAACAAGAGAGAAATGTAAGATCTGATAGCTATCATCTAGGATTATGCCAGATGTCTGCCTCCCATAATTCAGGTCAGGATAGTAGAATAGACTACTCTGTATCTCCAGAACTGTTACAATAATAGTTTTGGTCAGCTCTTTCACTTAATGCAGCTCTCCATACCCAAAACAGTATTCCTACCAATGGTGTCCTGAGATGTGAAAATGTAATTTATCCTTGCATTGCTATTGACTCACTCAAAGCTCACAGGTTGACTGACAAGGGCTGCTGCAGACCCTTAGAGAAAGTGCCACCAATGTTTACTACTCTGGGGTCAGCCAAGGATCTTTCTAAGAATTATACCCTAAGAGCTTTGAGACAGCTTGTGGAAGCTCTCTTGTTCTGTTGTTGAGACATTTTGGCTGTGTTCTGGAGAACAAGAGTGACCCATTTTCAGGTTCATGGTGAGCAGAAGCAGGGATGTTTAAAGCTACACTGCTGCTCTGATTCATCTCAGATGTGTTTAGGATGACAATATCTGTATTTTTCACATTGCCTGATAGCATTCACAGATTACTCTAGCCACAGATCCCCCAGTGACTTAAGACCTGTAGCATATCAAGTAGAAAGCAATGCAGAGTTTAATGTAATCTAAACTTGTGTAGGTGACAGCAAAAGAGCTGGAGTGACTGTTCAATAAAATATCTGCTCAATAAAACAATTCATAGCATTTAATTATTTTGTGCTGGTCACCTTGTGAAACTTCAAGTGTTTCCTATTTTAGTGCTCCTTTGCCTTTCTCTGTGTATTTATGCTTTGCAGTTATGGAGATAAGTGCAAGGAGATGAACTAGAGAAATATATGCTTTATTTATTAATCATACTCATTATTTGTATTCATATTCATTAGCTAACTGTTGGTGATTTAAGATACATTTAACATGCATTTTTAGCTACATCACCTAGTACAGAAAACTTCTTCACCAGAAAATACTTTACTATTTCAAATGGCAATAAGTTGCTGATATTTCTCATCAACATGCATTTTCACTCACTCTTCTTTTCCTCTCCTACTATTCTCATTACAGTGGGAGTCAATGTGAGGAAAGTATATGACTTCTTCTGGTAGAAGTATGTGGTCATAGCCATACTATAATTAACAGCATTATTTTCTCAAATCACAAGGCACTTTGCCTTAAAAAAAAAATGTAATATACACATACACAAACCATCAGAATGAATGAGAATGAATTAACACAGACATTTTTGATTGTGGACAGTATCTATCCTCCAAAAGAACAAAATAGAATTAAGTAGCAAACACGAGTGAGTGACTATGTGTGTGGTGGATAGGATATTGGTAAATTAATATTCCAGAACTCTGAATAGATTTGGAATTGAATTTAGTGTAGAAATTAGTTTAGTTTTATTTTAGGCAAACAGCATTATCTAAACTTAATTACTCTTCCCCAATGCTTGAAGTATTTCCATTTACAGAAGTGACAATTCTCTAACAAAACTGGCAATGAATACCAGAACTGAAGTGATACATCTTCTCCATGACATCTATATTTAGATTATTTAGACAGACATATAGATAAATCACAGCCTCACATCTTATCTTTGAGGGAAGCAGGTCTGCTAGAAAAACAACTGTGCACAGCAAGTGCAAAACTATACTACCATATATCTACCTTAATTTTTTATAAGAAAAATATTTGGAATATTTACTATGGTCACAACATAAATGCATCTGTGGAGCTGGAATCTATTTTCAGGTATGATACAGTTTCCAGAGACAATAAAGAGAGCTGAAATTCTTGGCATCCATTTTTCACATCACAGATACAAATTTACCATATCAATTTTGCCCCTTTGCTCAACTAACAACAGATGCAGGATATATTTCATAAGAATCACCAGAGTATCTGGCTTTTCTTTTGATAAAGCAGTTTGGAACATTTAACGAACAGGAGAAGTGTAACAAAATGAAACTTCAACAAAGGACTGTCAGTAAAACAGCAGCAACAAAGAAGCACCCAACAGCAGTTTTGATATCAACACCTCAAAACCAGGGAATTTCAAACATCACTTTTTAGAATTGGGGAGAAGGACAACTCTCTTACACCTCTTTGGTATACCAAGTTCAAAGTACTGTAGGACTTCTATCAAAATTTTCCTTCAAAACAAGATCATTTCATCACGTGTCTTGGCACGCACCTCGCCTCCAAGCCCGAGCGCACCCTTCCAGCTGACACCCGGAGCACGGACAGCTGCTCCCTGTGTCAGGGCCAAGCTGCCAGATGTGTGACAGCAGCCCTGCACCTCTGCAGCAGCCAGGCCAAATAACTCCAGAAACAAGAGAAAACTCCCTAGCAAAGCAGCATCCCTGAGGCTGCACCAAGGAAACTTCCATCTGTTTAGAAGAAAGAGAGTCCATAACAAGTACATAAAAAACCATGGCATTTTCCTATTTTTCAGTCACATATAAGAGCTTTTACTTCTTTGGCCTAAAAGGTCACAGGAGTCACAGGACCACATAGCAAAAAGGATTTAAGAGCTAAACAGTCCTTCAAGCCTTTCTGCAAAACAAAGAACACTCCAATCTGGGCAAATTTAAATCTAGAATTGCTGTTCTTTAATGCTGACATTTTAAAGGATAGTCACTGAGAATTACAGTGAATAAACCCATGTTCAATTTTTCATTTTCAGAAGCTGTTTATATTTAAATATTTAAAATAATTGATATAATTTTGAAATAATTTGATATATTAAATATATCAAAGCTCAAAGGACACTAGGGGTTAAAAAAAGGCATTTATCAACATTTAGATATAACTTAAGAAGCTTCAGCTAACTGATTGGTATCAACCATGCCATGTCTACCAGAACTATTATAAATGCAAAGATCACAAACTGGTGATGTACAGGACACAATCTTATTTTTGTTCCTTGAGCAACAAAGCAATTTTGTAGTAATTTCACTGTTAGCAAGATCTGCAGTCTGATAACTGAAAGCCTACAAGTGAGTCAGTAGAGCTTTTATTTTTGTGAATAAGGTTGTATTTAACGTGTGATACATGGCATAAGTAACATCTAGTGTACTAATTTGCTGAGGATGAAAGTATCTGAGAAATACATTTAATTAATAGAAATAAATTAAATGTAATTTAAAAACATAAAAAAACTATGTTTAATATACATGACAGTTTATGAGAACTAGATTGGACTGCATGCGGTTTTGATGTACTCTAATCAAAGTCTTTTTTTTATTCTTTCACTTTCTGCCCTAGGTGTGTGGAAACAGCTCAGATACCCAATAATATTAACCATACTTTCTCACAGACATTAATGCTTGAAACATTTCAAATCAATTTTTTATAAGCCTGGTACATCAGCAGACTGAGAAACACTGAAAAAAATGGTGGCTGGCTCAAAACAACTATGATGTGTGTGGGAGTGGGCAGATCAAATTCAGCCAAGGTGGAATGGTGCTCTGCCCCACATCCTATCCCTTTGGAGCCTCCAGTGCAGCTGTCAGTCACTAGCACACTGGAATAAATGTTCCATCCTTGTCCTGGAGCCCTAGTACAGCCCTGGAGTGGTTACCAGAGCCAAAGAGCCACAGGAGGCCAGAGCAGATAAAAAAACATTGCACAAAGATGCACCTGGTTGTGTCCCTTATTACTGGGGCTTTGGAGGAAGTGTTTTCCTGTTTTTCCCATCATAGTCTGCCCTTTGTGGAATTTAACCAGAAGAATAACTTCTTGGGACTGGACCCAGGTCCATAACGAGGCCCTAAAGCTGCTGGGTTTCGAGACAGGAATATATGAAGCTCTTGGCCCCATTCATCCAGAGGACCCTTTGCAGGTTGAGTGGGGTTTTGTTATCCATGGGCTGTAAATTCATGTTTGGCAGCATGGGCCAGAGGGTCCCACCAATCCAATCCAATTTCACTCACACAGCTTTAAGGATGCTGAAAAGCAAGACTCTATGTGGGAAAAGGGTTTGTGGTGAAATCAGCCCTACAAGAAGGAGCAAAATTGTAAGACAGAAGAAAATAATACTGAGAAAGAGGCCCCTTTAAGGTCTTTAAGACTAGAGTTTTGGGCACACCATCCTCTTTTGGGGTGGCACAAAGTGTGAGTGTCAGAAAGTGGTATGCTCAGATACAGCATTATAGCCACATTCACAGAGAGTAGTTTTTTCCTCTCCCCCCCCACACCCCATCTCAAAAGGATGTTTTTAAAAAGGGATATTAGGTAGCTAAGATTTGCTAGACTAAAAGCAGCAGAAGAAATAAATATTACTAAATTAGCAATTAGCAGTAATTTTGCAACATCTTTTACAGTAAGTCTTTTGCTCTTCAAGCTGGCCATAGAAACCAAAAAGATAATCACAGTAGCCTATCAAAAGCCTTCATAAATGTGTCTTTTTCTGTATCACAAAAAATGTCTGCTAGAATGGAGCTGCATAGAGACATACAGTTGAGACTCTAATAGCAACCTAAACTATATGAGAGTTCTGCTACACAGAATGCACACTGAAGTGTTGCTTGGGTGCACACACTGCAAATTCCTCACCTTCAGCCAGTAATTGAAACTGATGAAACATCAAAGATTTATAACTACTTGAAACACCACCACTTCTGCCCCAAAGGGAAAAGCTAACCTCAGGCCTTCAACCCTCCAAATTAATAAGCAGTCTTTAGACCTTAAAGTCTTTATTAGATCTTCAAATTTAGTGTTCTTACTGTACCTCCTACCGTTCCCTCACAAATTTGCTTAAATAGAAAGAATGATTTAATTCCTAACAATCAACTTGGACCAAAATACAAGAACAACATTGTGCACATTTACAAGTATGCGTCAATACATTAGCAGCAAAGAAACATATCATTATTATAAAATGCAGGCCTGAAATTAAAGGCTTCAAAAGCATTTTTATTTCAAATCAGTTTTTAAAGAGTATGATTTGTCTAACGTGTTATTAGGACCTCTTCAGATGAAAGGAGAAAAATGGATTAATAACAAAAAGCATACTGATTGAAATCTAATTTCTATTATCACAGCTAAATGATGTTTTTGCATGCAAACTGAAGCTATGTATTTTGAGATACACAGTCCCCTAACACAACGTCACTCATTTCTCTGCTCTTACTTAGAGCTATTTCCTGTTAAATTGAAAATAACAGTGCCTCAAGTAAATACACAGTATAAAATGCTGCCAATTAGAAGCTGAGTCTCTAACTAGAGAAAAGATTTAAATCAATCATTCCCAGTGTTTTCAGCTGAAGAATAATATCCACATAAAACCACATTAAAATATTATGTACCTGGACTATTATCAGCACTACTCAGATGATTAATTTTTCACCTCCCAAATCACACAGCTATAAAACTCCTAACAGAATTTCTATTCTATCAAAGAATATTTTTAAAAAACACAGAACAAACTGAATCAGGAAGAGCTCTAGACAATGAAAGATACTAAAGCAATACAAAAACAAAAGAAACATATCATGAGCTGCCCCAGGTTCACAGATCCTCTATATAGTGTCCAGTATTCAAAAATCCCATAAACTGATCTGGAGGGTGAGAGTTAATCTAACCCCAGAAGTCAAACCCTTGAGCCAGACAAGCCTTTTAAAAGCACAGAGAGCTCCAGCCTCATCCCCATCTTCCAGACATTCAGGGTTCCTAGGAGCTACATCTAGCAGCAAAACATCCTGGCTAGGAGCACAGCCCAATTTCTACCTTCCAGGCTTTGTGGCAGACAGCTTCCATGAAGAGAACTGTGTTTAATTAGCTTCTAGTGGAAAAGCATTGTTATTCCTAAAGTTTATCAAAGAGCAAGTTGGGATGAAAGGCTGAGGACACACATTTTAGTTTCCATTGATCTGCATTTTCTCATGTGAAAAAAAAAAATTCTTGCAGCATGTAGATCAGTTCTCACCAGTACTGACACCACCCAGTGGCTGCTGGAATACCTCTGATCACTGAATGTGCTGAAAATCAAACACCTGCAGCACGTGTGCTTAGTTATCTTGTTAGCTCCTAGACTGAGGGGGCTGTGTAAGTAAATTAGTACTGTGTGCAGCACAGCTTTTGCTAACCTTTTTACAACAGGGACTAGGAGTCTTCCAAAAAGTAGAGAGAAGAACCAGTAATCATAAAATTTTAAGTGCAATAATAGCAGAAAAGGTAAATGATGGGATGCCACATATAGAAAGCTGAGGCTTCCTGATCAGCTACAGCCAGTAGCTACACAGTCATTTTAAGCCAACTGCAACCTAACTTTTAGTCTGGACAATAAAATGGTATTAAGACATTTAATTTTTTTATTCAAATTGCTGGCTTCTATCACAAAATCTAATGAGCATATCAAATAAAAAATAAATATTATCAACACAATGACAAAAAAACCCTTTATTTCCCTAACAATGAAACCCTTGATCTTAAATCCTCTGATCATGATACTGAAAGTATTTATGGACTGGGGGGGAGGGGGCAGGGGGGGAACAAAAAAAAACACCCTAGATGTTGATGAAGGGATACCCAGCAATTTTATTTTTCTATCAGTCTAATATTGCAGGAAGCAACAAACATCTGTGTCAACTGCTTGGCTAAAACAAGAATTTTGACAGCACACCTTCAACTTTTTTGTCCAGAGGAGCCAATTTTCAGCTTCCCATTGTTAGTCTTTCAGCAGAGAACACAGACACGCTGCAGTTTCCATTGTATCACTTTTATATCCCAGTTTGAGAACCCCCACCTACAGTTGAACAGATTCAAACCACTCTTTCCTTCAATTGATAATTTATTTGCAAAAATACCATCTTATAGTAATTAATTTATTTTTTTAGAGCTGTTGGGAAGTTCACCTGAACAAAGACAAGTTGGCTGGCTGTGTGTCAAACCTCACATTTACATTCTGACTAGTCACCAAATACAGCACATCACCTCAGCCAGTGACATCTCTTCTACTCGTGCACTTTCTGAAAATGCTGAAAACACTGAAAACCAGGATGTTCAAAATCCTCTTTCTACAAGTGCACTCTGCAAGTGCAGCATCAGAGAGATTCAGTCTCCCAACACTGGAGCCCATGAATTGTCCCCACAAATGTTTATGCACAGAAAAGACCAAAACAACACCTTGAACGCAGCTGAATCAATTAGCCCTTCAAAAGTCAAATGAATAACAGAGATCCAACGTGAACCTCAAGAACTTTATCAGGCAGGAAATGCTTATGGCAATGAAATCAAACACCAACAGAAGAGAAGTTAAGACTGTTGCTTCACTAGCAATACCAGAAACAATGCTGCTACTGAGCAGCGACAGTGCTCTGCATACATTGCCCCGGGAAAGAACAAACAGCCTTTTTAGCCTCCCTTTCTGTACCTGTGCATTAAGTCAGAGAAGGTCATTAATATTACTTAACATTTCTTCCAAACTGAAAATTTTAATCAGAGTTTACACTTCTGTCAGCCACTGTGTAGTTGTGTTTTTGCAGTTCTTACCAGAAAAGGTCACAATACCACTATTTTGGGGGAAAATTAATTAATAAAGGCATTTATCTAGTGCCAGGTCATTTTGCTGACCAGGTAGGTCCCTTATACTATTTTTTTTGAGCTTTGCTTATTAATTAGGTCTGCTTTTAACTTGTGTTGCTATGAACCTTCCTATGTGAAGCTTACAAATGATTAGTAGAGCCTGATGAATATTAATGTGCAAAGTAAAACAAGGGGATAAAAATATCTTCCAAAAGGTATTACTTAAGACAATCTGCCACTGTACCTTAGCTGCTGCTGTGATGAAAAAATAAAGTAACATTTCTAAGCAAAGGTTTTTCTAAAAATCAAGTAATAAACACCACTTAAATTGAAGACATAACCAGCATTACAGTAAACTTAGTACACTTACATGTTGTTCAGAACACCCAAGAGAACATCAGTCTGTTTTCTTTCTGAATTGATAAATAACCACAATTTCTTGCAATAAAGGAATTCATTTCTGAAAGAAAACAAACAAACAAAACGTAGGTTAAATTATTCACAGGTTTTCTACTAGCCACATTGTGATAATACCTGAAAATACATTACGACAGTTGTGAAATTTGCAGGAACATGCTACAGTTTCATTAAAAAACCTGCATAATTAAATCTTATTTGTAAGGGTAAACATAGTATTTTATAATATTCAGAATATGTTTCATGTATAGGTTAGTGCTACTTGAGCTGCAGGGAGTTTGGTATTTCTGTTTTACTTTGCACAACCAGGAAAAAGGGTTTTATTTTCAGGAAGCAAATGTTCTCAATTTCTACCAAAAAAAGCCTTTCACAAATAGCAAATAGTCTGACAGAAAATGGAATTGTGTCTAAAAAAACCTTAATATTTTTCTTTTGTAAAAAAATATCAGATTTTCCTTGAATATTAATGGGAAAAGGATTTCAAGAAAATCCTGCATATTATGTCCCAGAGTACCTCCTTTTATCCCTTTTCAATATGTATTAATGAGAACACACGAAGAAAAGAAACAGGCTGAAAAATAGACTCTTGCAGTAAAATCAATTTAAGAGTGAAATAGACTGGCAAGAAAATGAAGACTACTCTATACATATATACATGTGTATATATACTCTGTATACAGTTCATTTCTACTGCTCTGACAGGAGTTTAAGAGGACATAACTTTCAATTTAACTGATTTTAAAAATTTGGTTTCATATACACACAAACTCCAGTTAGCAAGTTTTGTTTCTAATCCTAAAATAACAAAACATTAAAAGATTTCCATCAGTGTTGTGGAACTTGTCAATAGGGAATCTCAAGCATTTTTGACAAGCAAATGTATTCCTTCTGATTCCTGAATATCTTTTTAACTGAATAACTAAATTATTAGTTTTTTCCCTTACTGTTTGTGACCCCTGTGAACCAGTCTTCAGCCATACTACAGATGGGGACACTAAACAATAAGGAAAAAATTACTTAGAATCTTTTAATAATTCTTAACCTTTCAAAACTGAGAGAAAACACTGAGGGTAAGCTGCAATGAGAGAATATGTTAGGGTATGTCTACTAAGTCCATTCACCATGGAAAGTTACATTAAATTCTTACAAAGAAACAAGTGATGGCATGCAGGAGCTCATGGAATGAGTGCTGGTAGCATGATACAGCTTTCTAGTTTTGTCAGCCTTCCATGGAACAGCGATTCTGACATCCTGCATTTATCTAGCAATAAAGAAATACAGACTGGCTACAAGCAGCTTGATTTAGTGGAAGTTGTCCCTGCCTACAAGAGAGGGGTTGAACCAAGTGACCTTTAAATGGGCCCTTCTGACTCAAGGAATTCTATGATTCTTTTATTTGCAATAACCCCTTGCCTGGTTCGTCAAATTCCAGCTCTTCAAAAGTCATGTATGGGTTCACAGAGAGTAAACAAAAGTGTGAAACGTGGTAAATTGATCTTTACATGTCAAACTTAGGTATCTGTAGCCTTTCCCTCACCAAACTATGTCTCTTACAATAAAAAAAAATCCAAAGATTCATTCATGTGCAGCTCACCTGCTCTGACTCATAGAAATGCCTCCACATATCTAAAAGATAACCTATTCCTGCCTAAGAATGCAGCAGTTCAACACAGCCTCTCTGCCTTAGATAATGTAGTGAAGCTTTGCTTCACACCCATGTGTGTGGCCACATAACATTAAGACTGTCACCTGAGAGTATAAGTGTGATTAGAGCCTGCAGTGACCACAAAGAAATATCTAGACCCTGGTACATTTTGCTTGTTGTGAATATACAGTGTATGGAAGAAAAGATGATTAGAATAAAAATATTAGAAATTTGATTGAGAAAAACTGAAATTAAACCAGAGGAATGTAAAATTTAGGGGGTGGGGGGGCAGGGGGAAATTCATTTACTGACATTTAAGAAGTCATTGGAGTAGCATATTACAGAAGATAATCCAGGGAAGAGTACAGTGGTTTTATGAAGAAGTAAAAATATGAAGTCCTCTAAAATAGTTTGTCTCTCAGACCATTCTCAAATAGTGACCAAAACTATCACTATTAAAAATGAAGAGCTGAAACCACTTATCTTCTCATGTAAAAATATTTTATATTTTATTTTATTTTTATGTTTTAATAAGCACTACTGCAAGTTTAATATTGTGAGTTTAAGGGAGAAAAAATAGTAAGAGAAGAAAGTGCATGAAGGTGAGATACTCTAGCTATGAAAAAACATCTAATCAGCATGATGCAATATTGATACAAATATAAAATTTTACATAAACATTAGTCAAGGCTTTGATAATTAGCTTTGTCTACCCCTCAGAGGGTCTTGATCTTGAAACATTGCAGCTAAGAGAGTGATAGTGACTAAACATGGCAAGTTTAAGGACAGCAAAATATGTAAGATGCTTTTAACGTCCACACCCCCAGAGCAATGTCATGTTTATTTACTAATATCCTCCAAACGTAAGACTTCAGAAGAATCAGCTAATCAACTAAAACATCCATGACAGTATTTTTCCATTATTCTGTTATCCTTAATATTGTATTCCCAGTGTTTAAAACTAGAAAATAAAAACACAACTTCTTCTCTCACCTGCAGTGAGAATGAGAAAAACTGCTCTCACTCTTCTGTGTAAAAACCCACACTACAAACCTTTGGGAATTTCACCAGCTTTTTTTTCCTACTATCACAATTTTTGTATTTATCAAAACTTCTCCAGCACCAGATATAAACAAAATTCCCCAATCCACAGTGATGTGAAAATATTACTATGTCATACACAGATTTATATTGCATTTGTACTTTTGTTTTAACTTGCCACTTCAGCAGCAAGGCAATGTGTTAAATGTACTTTATAGTTCTCTAAAGCCCCAGCTATGCTCAATGCTGACTCTTTTCAAGTTGTCCTGCAAGTTCTCCAACAATAACAGTTTATAGTTACTTAACTATGTCCAGCATATCACAACACAATAAATAAAAAACTTACTTTTATCTGAGTTAACTCAGTTTTAATCATTCTGCCTGTATTTTAATTTATTATTAAAAATAGGCTTGTAATTAACCCTTTTTCATGATGATTCACTGAATAACTCATCTTCTTTTCTTCATCTTCCCTTTATAAAGTCTTAGAATCCTTTTTTAGTTATAACTCACATTTTGACCCAGCCTTTTCAAATTTATCCTTATACAGACACTTTTCTTGCACATAGCCACATCTCTATGTTGCTTTTCTGCCATACTTTTTTGGTTTGGTTTTTGGGGGGAAGGGGTTTGCCACAAAGGCAACCCATAGCACTACCCTGCAAGGTAAATGAAGTTTTCTAGATGACAGAAGAGCAATAGAGTTGATACAATGCCAGCCAATTAGCCCACAACAAAATGTGTTCAGTGTTAGTCAGTCCCTTTAAATTAACTTAGAGGAGCATAAGGTAATAGCATAGAGAGGACTAAAATAATGCTTATAATGAGTGGAATAGGAAAAAAATGTAACAACAGAGCTTTTTTTTGCTAGGAAAAAAAAAAAAAAAAGAAAAAGAAAAAGACTAAATTGTGCCTAATTTCAGTAATGTCGGGTAAACAGAATGGCCAATTAAGGACTTTCCTTCAGGTTCAATTTTCATCCTGAAAATGGGTTAGCATACCTGAAGCTTATGTAACATCGCTCTTCCATTTCAAATAATTTCTTTGCCTTAAAAACATTAGAATGCAAATACAGCAGTGTCATGGACAACTACTCAATCAAAATCCCTCTGAGAATTCAGAACACAACTGTGTAAGAGCCAACACAAGTGCAGTACAAAACAATTCAAGGCAGCACTACTAAAACAGAAATTTCAGAAGTTATACAGCTACACTGAATTAACTGGAAGAGCTCAGGTTTTGGATAGTATTTCTACCACTCAAAAACTAAGCAGCAGGTAATGTAACTACTACAGGAAAGCTTGAGTACAGTTTTATGCTTTATCCATAAGCAAAGGCGACAGCTTCAAACTTTCTAAGGCACTGGTTCCACACAGGGCCATTAAGTACAGTAGTGCCTACAATTCACAAGCTTCTCTCCTTACAGCTTTGCTTGTTTGTTTTACAACTGCAGCACAAGGAACAATCAGTGAAAGCTGCTCATAGAAAGTGAATTCAGCAGCACTATGAGCTTCCAGGAGTCATACAGAGCTTGTCAGAAATTATTCAATTTATTGCAAGTGCTGTCAGTGGCTGCAGAAACCTTCATGAAATCAGGTGGTGCAGCTTTGGGGTTTAAAACTTACACATCTCGCAACTAAATTACAAAGACTTTGGGATTTTTCTTCTGCAACACCACTAGAGAGACTTTACTCTTTCATAGTATACCCTCTTACCCTTTCTTTCCTTATCCCCAATAAATGCATTAAACAATGTCAAGTACTGCCCAGACAAGACATTATTGTAATCAATCAACCTATTGTCACAATTTATTAACATTATGAAAAAATGCAGAATCTTCAGAAGCCAGAATAGGGCTGTTGCTTCCTAGAAGAGAGAAGAAATAAATACCTTGTAGGCATTATACTAGCTAGTGTTTCCTCTGTTTTAGCCAAATGCTTTACAATGCTATTTTGAACATTATTCCTGTACTTCCCATATAGTGCAGGACCAAATCTCTGGAGGAAAAAGAAAGACATAGAAAGCAAGTTCTACTTCATTTCTGGCAGTCCATGTGTTACTGGGGGGAAGAAAAAAAAAAAAAAAACACAATCAGGTAAGTATTTGTGAATCCTGGTCACTCACAGAACTGAGCTGTTTGAAATCAATGGATTTTAAGATGTCCTGATAAGGGACACTCAAAATTTACAGGTTAATGCATCCAATATTCACTTTACTTCCATTATCTCCCCTGTGAACTTTGCCATGTTACTTCATCTTCAAATTTAGCAAAAGGGAAATAAAAGTTTCTTGAGATTACTGATGGAACACAGGTATGTGGCTCAGAAAAATAAGGTCAGTGTATAGTTTAAACAGGCTTTACTAGCTTTCAGGCCTGAAATTGAAGGTCTACATGTAAAGAAAGTCAAGTCTGGTTGCTGTATTTCTACACTCTAAAAAGCAAGCAGAAATGGGACCATATCAGTTAAAACAGAACTAAGAAATCAATTCATGGTAAGGTAAGATGTTACTTAACCTTCTTTATTGTGTTTATAAACATGGAATCTAGTTCTTGGCAGTTTCTTAGCATTTTGTGAATGTAGCAAAGTGCTTCCTTTCCAACAGGTGTTCAAATATGAATTGCCTGCTTAAAAATCTAAATGCTTCCATGAAACTACAAACAACATCAGAACAGTAGGCAACCTAAAAGCAGTCCAGACAATGCCATGGGAACCCAATGTCATTCACATAAATTTGATGGAGCATTTAAAAAAAACAGAAACATAGCACAGGAACTGCAATAAAGTAATAATGAACTGTTAGTCATAATAAAAACAGAAATCATAAGTGAGACAGCAGGCGATAACAATGATTTTTTTTTTACCAGACTTCATGGAGGGGTGGCTCCAATATGTCTATTGTTAAACACATGGATAAGAAAAAATAAAGAATATTTTCAAAAGTTTCTGCCAATTGCCTAGACAGATGTTTCTCAATATAATACCTAAAATGCTACTCATGAAAACAATCAGCAAATAGCAATTAAATTACATTATACAATATTTGCAACCAATTGACTTATTTATACTCATGTCCCTATCTACACATAAGAAATTTTTTTTCATAACAGAACATAGACATCTGCTAAAGTTAAAATTTATCCTAAGATATAATCAAAATTTTGTTTATAATCACTGCTTTTAAATGGAATTAAAACCCTAATGTTCTATTCAGAATAGAAATAGTCTTATGAATAGGCATAAGAGCTTTCTGTATCAGTTATGTAAAAAGAACCAGAGGAAAGGTGCACTGTTGTGCTGAAACAGGAATTCTAGATGGCTTCCCAAATCAGAGAGGGGTTACATATAAAATAAATGCCTTCTGAAAATTATTGTATTTATTTTCTGATGTTGATTTGCCCTCATTAAAATATGCCCTTAATCTTTTTATTTAAATTGGCATTGGTCAAATTATACCTCATTTTTGTGGGTGTTTTATATCAGGAAAGAAACTAGTCACAATTCATAAATCCACAAGCAAATATTAGAATATATACTGAAGAAAATTGAAAATCTAATGGAAAATATAAAGAATTTGAGTGACACCAACCCACCTCCCTTAATACATAATTCAAAATTTTCAGTGGCATTAACTAGTTGTATAATCTTTCAATAGAAAAATAAAACAATAGAGCTAGTTCAAACTAATCAAAATTTAACAAGTGTTAGCTATGAGCTTGAAAGTATTAGTGAATTATCTACAGATGAACTTTAAGAACATTAAATTAAAAAAATCATAGTAACAATATCATTATTAAGCAATTATCAACTTGTTAAGCAAAAATGGGTTCACATTTTTTGACCTACATACTATAAAAGAGCTTATTATTCATCTATAGTTTCAGAAAACTACAGTGCTGTATTAAAGCACTGCATAAAACCTTGTAGCACCATGTAAGCAGAATCCTGACTAATCCAGTCCAACAGTCTAACAAATAAAGCAAATAAAATAATACTTATCATCATACTTTTGTCCTCATATTTTAATTTAGATTTTAAAAAAGAATCAGTTCATTGCTAACTGAAATTACAACAGCTGGAGAGCACTCCACACTGTAAGTCTCTGAAAAAGAGTCTGCAAAGGAAGTTTGAAAGATGATCAGAAGAAAGGAAAATTAATGCAAGCTAGAGGTCATTCCAAGTGCTAAAAGAAGCATGAGAGAAGCCATAGAGCTGAAAGTGAAAGAAATAAAGGAAGGAAATTATGTGTAGAATTGAATTAACAACGCTTTTTAACCCAATAAGCAGCTGAATACACACAACTGCCTGCTTACTTTTCACCCTGGGTGTGAGAGAATTGCAATGCTAAAACTGGGAAAAGACATGTGTTGGAATAGTTTAATATGAGCAAAAAAAGGTAGATGCCTTTTCCATCCCCAACAAAAATAAATAAAATAAACCCAAGAAAAACAAATTATTAAAGAAACCAACTAAACTCATTGCTTACCACCAGCTGACCAGTGCTCAGCCAGCCCCTATGCAAGAGCAGTACCTGTAGATCTTTTCCCCCTCACTGTTTCATTGCTGAGCATAAAACATTATGGTCTGTAATGTCCCTTTGGATGGTTGGGCTCAGCTGTCCTGACTGTGTCCCCTCCCAGCTCCTTTTGCAGCCCCAGCCTGCTCACTACTGGGCAGTGGGGAATGAAGTCTTGATTTTGAGTAATCACTGCCCAGCAATAACAAAATCATTCTTGTGTTATCAACACTGTTTTTAGCACAAATCCACACAAGCTACTCCGAAGAAAATGAATACTATTCCATCCAAAATAGGTACAAGATCTTCAGAGGGTAAGACCTAAAAGACCTCAGCACTGAAAGAAAAAGTTAAGAATTGCAAAGGACTCTGAAGGTGAACTTCAGGTTGTATAAGGCTAGAGATCAGAGGGGATTTGAGACAGGTGTGTGAGGTGAATTTAGTAAAATAATAAGGGAAGTGATTCCAGTATATACCCTGGAAAGATCTACTGGTTATGAAGGGAATTAGCTGGCAATACTCAAGGAGAATATCAATTATTTTTTTTTATAGATTGCAGCTAGTATTTTGGGATGACACTTTGCTGTCTGTTTTGATTTCTGACCATAATTCTTGCACATCAGTCTTTTTGCAAATCTTTCAGATTCACTTAGAAGTGCTCCCATTCTTTTCTCCTGCTCTGATACTAAGGCATAATTGCCCATTCTCTTTTTGTATTATTATTCTGAGTTATAATCTTATGAAGAATAACACAGTCCATTTCCTCCATCCACTTAAGAAGATGTTAAAGTGGTTTCATGAATATACCTATGTAAAATTACAGAGAATTCTATATAAGATGACATTTTCTCAGGTTTGAAATCTCATTCTATTTGAAGTAGGGTTCTCTTAGTGCAGAGAAGTGTAGGCCTTTAGTACAAGATCTACTTAGATACACTCAATTCTCTCCTGCAGTTATAGTTTCTTAACATGTCAAAGTAATTTAATAACCATTACTTGTTGTATTTGTTCTTCATTGCTAATACCAACAAATCCTGGCCATCTTCCTCTTTTCTGCTTAAACATTCCTATGAAAATATTTATTAACTCTAGTCTCACAACCAGGATTATGAATTTTCAGGCCAGCTTCCCCAGACACAGAGAACACCTGAAAGTAAGGATGAGAGATAAAAAGACTGTGTTATTAGTAAGGGAGAATCTTCCTCTTGCTTCTCAGTTCCCAGGCAACATTCATCTCTAGATGAGACCTTGAAGTGATAGAAACAAAGACCTAGAAAACTATTTCACATCAATATCCAAGACTCAGTTATATTCTATTTTATTCTGTCCTTTGAAGAAGCTGAGAAAAACTTTCAGACAAATAAGATACTTTTAAAATACTTATAATAAGCATATTTAAAAGGGGGAAAATGTGATATAGATTCCAGGATTATAATGATAATGATAATTAAATGAAAGAACAACTCAAATGAAGGATTCAAATAATTCTGATCACTAAAGCAGGAAAACAGAAATTGACCGCTATTTTTTAATAATTGGTTTAAAATTAAAGAAACACTTAAATCAGAATCATTAAAAAGCGTTAATCAACACTTATTAGTGTTTATTAGTTTCTTTTGGTGGGTGGAGAAGGGAACCCTAAAAATTATGTAAATTTGACATACTGAAAATTTAAGGAAAAAATAAATCAGTGAAACAGAGCTCTGATCTCCCCACATCCACTGCATTCTATCCTGAATACCTGAAAGATGAGAGAGGTCTTAAGAATACTTCTAGGAAATTAATTGTATTTCCTCAACATATATCAGTTTGTCTGCCCTATTTCTTTTTCTTCTTACTGCCTCAAGGGGACAGACTAGAGCAACACAAATAAAAATAACAGGAATTTCCAGCATATTTTGAGACTGTAAATTAGTGTCAGATGTGTTTTCTCAGGAGTCAGGCATTAAACCAGTTCAAGGTTGAATATTGCTTTCTTACAACAATGATTATGATGACAGTAGCCAATGTCAGGCCATGAATCTAACAATGCATTAATTGTAGCACAATGACTCAGACAAATGTTCTAAACTATGCACAGGTTAAAGGTTACAGTACACTGGTAATTATCAGTGCCAGCACTACAAGGGCATGAATTGTCTGTTCGTAGAAATATTTTTGCAGTGACTAACCTGTACTCCCTACAATAGCAACCCACAAAAGAAAACTGATTTCCTAAGCCTTTCTCAGTCAAACTAACTCATTGAGTAGAAATAATCAGTCAGAAGATCTTGATCAGGAGCACCCTGATTCAGAGTTCAGGTACCACGGCAGAGCACGAAGACTCGAAACACATTTGTGACTAACTTCCCAAGCACACTAGAGCTCCAAACGTGCAGTAACCAGTCACTTAGTACAACATGGTCAATCCCAGGACTTTCATTGCCTAACCCATCCTTGGAGCTGGTCTTTCAAAAGCTTAGCCAGAAGACCAACGCTCTACTCTTGTCTCTACCTGATCATTGCAAAAGCACTCTCTCTTCTAGGATGAAATCTGAAAGTTCCAGGTACTGAGAATAGCCAGAAAATTGTGCATGGCTGACAGGTGCTGAGTGGTCCCAAGCAGGATGGCTGCACTGTTGCCCCATCAACAAACTTTGCTCTTACAAACTTTTCTGGGACACAGATGCAAATCCAACCAAGATCAAACCATCAGTTCCTGAGTCTCTGGTTTGGAAATGCTGGTATTTTGCTTAATTCTCCCTATTTATGTTTGATTCCACCTTTGCAAATATTTTACTGCCATGTCATTCTGTTGGTTTCCTATATCCATGTGTATACATTTATATTTACTTCTTTTTGTAGATTATAGATAGAATATATGACTCACACAGAGAAAATTCATTACATAACAACTACTTCAAGTTCCCAGCATTTTTAATTTCTAAATTTTCACATTGCTGTAAATTTTTACAGTATTGGAGCCATCTGATCTGACTACATCACAGGGTACATTCATCGCCAGATTACTGCTAAGAATACTTCATCACAGAATGTATTTCTGTTGAAGGAAAACATAAAAGTTCAGGATCTCATTTATTCCTTCAAAGACAAAATATAACATTTACAGCTACGTACTTAGACCTGAAAACAGTGAAGTACGGAATAAAAGCTCCCTCCTAAGGACATAGAACTTGCACCTTTGGGCAAGCACACAGAAATTTGATGAATGCTTACCCAAACTTACTCAAAAAAAGACAGTTTGAGCAGTTATTTAAATATAGCAGTGATCACAGGAGCATAACTTCCTTTTCTCCTCCTGCCTGACACATGACTTATTTCAGCAACAGGAAGCACAAAACACTGAGAAGAAAACACTCTCCACAACAGCCTGTGAAGATGGCCACTAGATGCTTTGGAAGCAAGTAAGAGTCAAAAAATGTGCCCATGCCTTCAGCAGAATGTGTTTACTTTTTCACACTAAGAATTATGGTATGAAAAGAGATGATAAATTTCTAAAAATAGGTCTTTGAAAAGTTATAATAGAAGCCTGTGGCAAATATCAGAGATTTTAACAAGAGACCAAAAACTTCATGTTTCAAGACTGACCTAATATTTAATTTTTAAGGGCAAGATAGACAGCTAAGATCTCTGTGAAAGGGAACATCATTAACAGCCATTCTTGAATGCTAGTTTCAAGAACTTTTACCTGCCACCTTTCAAAGCTCTGATGGATGTTGCACTGAATAAATGACCAGGCAATTTACTGAAGAATCTATTTGGGGCAGCATAAATATGCATTAGTCAAAATAAAGTTTTTCTTATTTGTTAGATAAATGTTTTAAAAACTGCAACTTTGTATCAGAATACCTAATTTACCATGATTTCAATTTAAATCATCGCTATCAACCCCTTAAGCAGAACCAAAACAAAAACATCAAAGAGGAGAAATATTCTACATTCCCTTTAGTCAACATAACTAGACACAGATGCAGCAAATGGAGATATTCCATTTTGGGAGGGATTATCTACATGATGCAGCACAGCATATGAAAAAATAGATGGGCCGGATGGCACTGTGGGGAGGTTATTACTCCTAAAAATTGAATGAACTTTTCCAGTATTCAGAGACCCCATTCATAAGATGACTTACACTTTTGGCCAGTGCAGCAGCAGGTAATTCATTACAGAAGATTAGGACATAGATACACAAGGTCAACTGACTAATTCAACTTCTGTGTTCTATTTTATTTTGGTCAATGTTGTCTCTAAGAATGTATTTTCTTGTCTGTTGATCATTGCAGTGTTAGGATAAATATGAAAGTTATGAGAAATTCCAATGTCCTGCAACCTAATAACTCTCACCATTGCTAAGATTGTTCTTGAGTCTGCCTAAATTCATCATTTTTTAATTTATTTCCAAAAAATACATCAACTGTGGTTTTACTGGAAGCTAGTAACACAAGCCTGTTTGAAGGTCAGGAAAAAAGATTCCTTCAGTTTAATTTTATATGTCCTAGAAACCATTTCTTAGCCAGTGACAATGCTGATGGAAATTGGCAATTTTCAGAAAGATGAATTTTCACTCCTGCAGCTCTCTGTGAAACACCTTTTAATGTAAAGATTAATTGGAGCAGAAATAGCTCTGACTGTACCATTTTAGCTCTTGTCAAAACTATTTTGTCAGAGAATTTGAAAGAATCCCCCCCAAAATGCATATGGTTCAGAATTACCATAGTGGCATGGGAACAGTATATATTATTAAGAACATTTCTGAACATGCCATATCTCCAAGGGAATCCATAAAAAGGATTTTAAGAAGGGGGGAAAAATGAGGGTTTCTCTAAAAGTGAAAAAGGGTAAATGGCAGAGTATGAAAAGCAGGAGAGGAAATGCTTCCAGGATGTTGGTAATTTTGATGCTTTGAAGATGTTTTGAATGATGAAGACATGGTATGTGGCATAGAGAGAGTCAGAAAGGTGAATATCTGGCTGAGGGTCAGTTTGCTCCTGGGACCGCAAAGAAGAGCGGATAACCACTGCTGACAGCAAAATCTCAACACAAAAACAGAGGAAAAACTCAAAGTAATCTGGACTGTGCAGTTCCTCATACAATGCAAAAGAAGCTTAATCAAAGAAAGAGAGCAGTAGCTGCTGAAAGTTGTGTTTCTTACATACTGAAGAGTGATTATGTCACCTTCACATTGTTCACAAAATGCTTAATCACTACTCCCTAAACCCTTATTTTCCATCCCACAGCACAGGTCCACACTACACAATTCAAGGCCATAAATATGCAGAGGAAAAGTTTCTACTAATTTTCCTATAATTAACATAGATAAATGATTTTATTTTTTTAAGCCTTGGAGGTTAAGTAAAAATTGCTCATGAAATTACAGAGGAGATGCTGCTCAAAATGTGTGACAGTTTCTGAGTAGGGTAGAAAAAGCAGTTGAAGAAAAACAGCACCTTGTATATACTGTGTTTGTTGAACACAGTTATTTTTCAGCAAAAAAATACATTTATTTAAAAATTACAGTTGTGTCACTCATCTGCACTTTCACTCACTTGATATAAGCAGCTCAGCAAATCTACTCTGCATCTTTCCTACATTCTAGGTAACTACAAGTGTGTAGTTGAAGAAAAAAAAATCTTTTATTAGCCATATTTCAGTGCAGCTTCAAGACAGGCTAAGTTGTTTCACTAACATGAAACCATGGTTATATAACCCTAAGTCATACCACAGATATGGAGGCGGGAAATAAACTTAGAAGAGGTTGTCACTCAAGCCAATTTCCTTAAATGAGGGTAGACATCTAATGTGCAGTTTTGAGGTAGATATCACAATGTCAGCCTACTGAAAATGGAATACAAATGGTATCCAGAAATATACCTACCATTAGCAATTAAATATCAATACAGGAAAATAATGAGTAAATTCTGTTCAAAGATTGGATTTTTAATTACAGACACTGTTTAAAGGTGAAATATTGTAGCAAATCACAGAGCACAATGATTAAAAATGCAGGTCTGATATTTCAAAATCCTTTTTTCTTGGCTCTAGTATGTATTCCATGCACAGTAATTCTCTGTCCTCAAAAGTTAAAGAGAACATTAGAAAGACTATTTTATTTTTTTAGCACCCAAGAGAATTAGGAACTTCAATGGCTTTTAATGGAAAATATTCTAAAGTGATGTAAACACATTATGAAATTTAAAGCAGAGGAAAAGGAAAATAAACAGAAACTTCATTTTGATGCTTCTAAAACTATTTTCCTAGGAAAATTTAACAAAATGGATTCAATTTTATTTTAATGTCACTTTGTATTTCAAGAGAAAATTGCTCTGCCAAGCGAATGTATGAATAAAGAGAAAGGTTTGATTTGGGAAGGACAAAAGCACAAACGAAAACAAACACACATCTTCCTTTGCAAGTTGTTCAACCCATATTACCCCAGTTTGACTGACTATAAAACTCTTTGTATTGCATGAATTACATGTAAGACAGGAATAAAATTAAATACTTCTCCTGAAGACTCTGTAAAGCAATGCAGCAGCCTGCTGAACTCAAAATATATTTTGCTAAGCATGTCATCAGACGTGCTGGAAGTATTGAAACAGGTAGCTGGAAGCGAACATCTTTAAGGAGCAGGCAATCAAACTGTCCCTGAAATCACAGCAGCTGAAAGAATTGTACCTGAAAGGATGCACCACTTTATTGTTACCCACACCACAGCATATTCCACAATATATTGGAGTAAACTTGAAACACCTAGTACAAACTGGCAAAAAAAAAAAAAAAAAAAATCAGCTAGGAGGACAAAAGCATGAAAGACCAAATTCAAAAGCAGTGCTGTCTGTAATATTGTCTTGGTCACTTTGACAATTGGCATCATTCAGTAGGAAACTAAATAACGCTGTACCAATGGTGACTTTAGATCAGTTTTGCAAAAAATTGTCCATCCCCATACTGTGATTTCTGGAATGGAATAAGAACAAAAAAACCAGCAAAATACAATTCACAATTCCCATTTTCATCATGTTTTTCTGTATAAAACATTTTAAATTAAATTTAATTTTGATAAAGTTCCAGTGAAAACTAAATAGTTTTGTGATATCCTTGCATGAATACAATGATTTCTTGGGGTTAAAGGTCTCAGTTTAATAAATCAATATGCATTTCAGTTTAGTGTAGAATATCTCACAGATAATATTTCAGATATAATTTCTTAACAGTTCAGGAGGAGAGGATAGATGTTGTTTTTCAATGCAGTTAGAGGAAGAGTTTTATTGTTGCTATGGTAACAAATACATCTTTTTTACTTTCTTTTGTCATACCATAAAATTGGCAGGCTTTAAGCACTCAGACTGGACAACCAAGCTTCCTCTCCTCTGCATCAACAACTTGCCATAAAGAAGAGGGGGGGAAAAAAAGGGCTGCAATCACATCAAAATTAATTTGCTTGAAATTATGTAGGTTTTAAGCTTTCACAGGGCAAACCACAGTAGCTGGTTGGATTGCAGTAGGATGTGTTGCTGCAGTCTTGAGTAAATAAAAATTGTGATCCAAATAGTCACTAAAGAAAAGTTTCGTTACCCTAAGGAAAAAAAATGTAGCACATGGTGGGATTTCCAGTGGAGAGAAGGGTGAGATATTTTCTGTGTTGTCCTTATATATTTTCCATTCTGAGATCTCCCATGAAATCTGAGATGAGGCAAACTACCAAGTCTGGCAGGAAGCTTTATGACTCTACTGAGAGGCAGTGTGTCCCCAAAGAACTGGGGAACAAAACAACTCAAAATAGAGTTGAAAGAGAACTTTTACACAAAAGCCAAATTTTTAGCTTTTAATTACTGAAAACAACACACCATTTTCTCTCTCAATGCAGAATTAAACAGAAGCAAGTCCAGTGAAGGGTCACTGAGATCGCCAGGGTTAGAGTCACTTGTCCTGTGAGGAGAAAGTGAGAGAGCTGGGACTGTTCTGAACAAACATTATGTGGGGCTGGGAGGTGGCAGGGGCAGTTTCTACAGGAGGACATCTTCACACTGGAGTAAGGGAGGAAGTTGAGAAAGAACGCACAGGTTAAAACAAGAGAGGTTCTGATTTCTCTGCCATGAGAATAATCAAGCTTTAAATGAGGCTGCTCACAGTAACTGCAGTCTTGGGATCCCTGGAGATTTTCAAGATTCATCTGGGTTAAGGCCATGAGCAGTCTGAACCCAAGCTGTCCTGGCTGTGAGCTGGAGGCTTGACCACCAACCTCAACTACCCTATAATGCTTTATACATATTGAAAGTTCATATATTAAATATTTCATATTAATATGTGTGTATTACAAGTTATGCAAATCCATTCCCTTAACAGTTTAGCTAAAGCAGTATGAAAGCTTTCCTTGTCCCCTTTCTGTGATCAGAAGCAGGCAGATCTTAAAGTAGGATTAAAGATTCTTTTTGGAGAAAGATTCTTTAGTTTTTGGAAACAGATTCATTACTTACAGGTTTTCTCCTCTTATCTCTAAAAAAGTTCTGCTCTAAAACTTTATCCAAACAAGTGCATTACACATGCTTAGTGTGTGTGCGAGATCAATTCTGTTTTGGACTTAAAGACCTGCTAGTCTAGTACAGGCAACGCACCTTCAACTTACACCTACAAGCCAAGATGATTTGTTCTCCTAAAAACCCTACTTCCTTTGATAATAGCATATTATAAAGAACCCTCTGCAATAGACTCTACCAATTCTTTCAAGCCTATCTTTTTTCTGAGGAGTTGGAAGCTTCCCACCAAGCAGTAGTCCTATTTCAGCTGGTTCCTGAAAACACTTCTTTAAACTTTGTAGTTTGTGATAATAATTAGAATATCCTGTGTATTACACTGATGCCTTCTCTTAATGAGTTCTGCTATATTATCTTCTGAATACTTCTTAAACATTGTCTTAAATGAAAATATAAGCTGCTGGCAAAAAATTGAAATCTTGCTACTGAAAGACTTTCATCTGCATTGCAAATTAGCAGCTAAGAACATGTCTACTTGGAAATTATGCAGCATAGGTATGGAAATCTCACAAGATCTAGGATGAGGTTATTCTTCCATAAAATCCATGAACCTAAGACATAAGCATAGCTTTATTCCACAATAATATTCTCATTACTTTCACAGGCTAACTAAATATTATATGACATTAAAAGAATATATTTCAAGGCCAAGTCTCACTTCATTTTTGAAATTGTGTTCATGGTGCTTTATAATTGCAAATTAAGTAAGATTTCAGTGATAAAATGGGCCTATATATCCAGGAGCAATTAGAATTCACACGCAGAAATATGAGACCAAGCTCAGAAACCACCTTGGTTACATCACAGGTCATGTCAATTGTTTCTGTTTCCAGACAAAAAAACTCTTAACAACTTGTTTGAATCAGATTCAAACACCTATTTTTTGAATTAAGAATACATTTTTTAAAATATGCTTAAAATTGACTATAACTGCATTTATTAAACATTGTTCTCAACAAAAGAAAAATCAGTGATATATTTAGATAAAAATTGGCCTGAACACACTTTGTTACTGTAAAACAAACAACTGAAAAAAAAATCCTAGGAAGAAAATCTTTATTACCCTACACTTAGTACTTGCTTGACTAAATCAGTCACTAAACAAAGCTACTGTTCTGTTCTAGCAACTGAAATTGGTTTGGCACTTCCAGTGCAGTTTCTGTTGCCTTGGGGTAATTAGTCTGGATGACAGCTCTGCCTTTGGTAGGGTGGACAAGTAATGATGACAAACAACTGTATTTTCCCCTACTGTTTTGGATTCACTAAATACAACATGATCATATCTTGTATTGGCTGTATGGACCATGCTTCTAAATGTCATCAAGCCAAATATGCCACCTCCCTGGATACTTTTTTTTTCCTCACCTCCTCACATCAGTAATGGCTGAACAGAATAATAAGATTGCCAGCATCTCCCTATACATTTTTGGGGGGTTTTATTTGTTAAAGAAGTCTGGAGCTTCACATCTGACAAAACAAATCAGTTTGGTGGCTGCAATTCAGACCTTGTTCAGGTAGCAACAGAGTCAATAAAACCACCCAAATTCAGAAATGTGTTGCTTTCCCTAGAAGACTGAATTAAGTAAACAGAAAAAGCAGGTCCTTGGTCTCCTGCTGCGGTTTCTTCACTTCACATCATTATAACACATCAATAAACCTGTCTGAGCACCTGCCTGTTGTTATTGGCTATAAATCCCACAGAATTACCAACCGCTCCAATTTCATTTTAGCAAACGTCTGTTACTGATTTACTGCTCTATGCTTCAAAGAGTTGCATCTTCAGCTGAAGGTGTATGGAAACAGTAACGTTAACAAATCAGGTCTTGAAAAAGGATTAGAGAATCGTCATCTTGAAAGTGCTACTTCACATTGGGTAACATTACCAATACCCCCAAAACATAATAACTGTCCTAGCTGAGAGACTGGAATATGTGGGTCTTCCTCCCATGAAAGTCTTGAGACCTTGGAGTGAACAGTGCTAGTAAAGAAAGAAGAAATTCTACTGTATCGAGTTATATTTTTTTTTTTTTTTTTTTCCTCACCTCATTTTGCTTCACATATGAATAGTGAGGCCACATTTGCAACTTTGAAACAGAACAATCTATGTGCAATCTCTTCCATAAGAACATACTTGAAAGCTATTCTGAGATCATCTCTCAATCAACACTTTGATAAATTTAGCAGACTGAATTTCTCAAATCTTTCGCTGGTAATGGTTCCCATATCACAGGGCTTTCTTAAAACTCTTCTCTGAATTCATCTCAGCAATTTACTCCTGCATAACAGGACAGCCAACTTGGCCATTAACATATAGAGCAGTTACACTGACGTACAGAAGAACAGTATCACCTTTCACTATCTTGCTTGATGTTTGCTTCCTAACTCAAAAACATTTTTGGGATAGAGGATATTTAAATGCTCCTGAGAAACCAGCACAAGATTACATGAAGTAAAACATGAGGAAAACAACTTTTAACTACTTAAATATTTCTAGCAAAAATCAAGAATTCAGACATTAACGTGTTTTATATTTTCTGCTTCATCTTATGCTGGAACATGCAAAAGTTATTTAACTACTCACTGCAGCACTTTGTGACTATTTCTACCAGAAATCATCTAACTCATACTGTCAATTAACAAAAGTACATGATGTGCATTATCATCTTCTCTATTATCTTTTTGCTTAAATTTGGCAGACTTTAAAATGTCATGTCAGAAGTTTGCTATTAGAGTAAAATTGTGATCAAGTACAATGTTGTTGCCTGGCTGTTTTCAATATGTTAAATATGAACAGTGGAAGACATGTAGAGATGGTCTCTATACAGAGAGAGAGGGATCTATATATAACAAATATTGTTATTAGGTGACTTGCATTAAAGGCGAGTATTTCCTCAGCTATTACTGCATGTAATCGTACACAGAGTGTATGTTTTATCTTGATCCCCCCCACCTTTTTTTTTTTTTTTTTTTTTTTTTTTTTTTTACTGTATGAGTGTTTCTTTTCTTCAATTATCTTTACTGTTTGGGATTTTTATTCATCTATGAGGTTCCACTTAAATGCCTTTCACTTGACTGCTGTTCTCTGTCTCACCCTGCAACTCTCTGATAAAATTTTATAAATTTCCTATGGAGTATCTGACATAGGCGGTGTAAATTTCCTCTACCTTCACAGAATGTACACTGATGTCTTGAATACAAGTGGATGCTTCTGTTTCCCCCTTTAAGACCTTTATCTAATGAGGTCCCTTATGAAAAACTGTAAGTAATTAACAAATGTCTCTGCAATACAAATATCTACTGAATTTCAATTCTGACCTAGCTTGACTTGCCACATTAATTGAATTAAAGTGATTTCCTGGAAGGACATTGCTTATTGATGAGATGACCTAATCAAAGTTATCTTGGCAGATATCCACAGTCAATATGGAGCCATATAGAATCTGGGGTGGAAAAGTAATCAGACTGAAATTTGCTTTCTAGTTCCTTTTGAAATTAGGGCATGTCAATTCTTAAAGCATTCCTAATACAACTACACGAAGTTCTGGGAGATATTGTATCATTTAGAAGCTGTATCTGGAAAATTTCCTCTAAAAATACTGACTTGTTTTGGTGAATATAAACATATATTGCAGATACTCCTATTGCCAGGGGCTTCTCTAAGAAAACAACAGATGTCTATAAAGGAAAGCAGTGGATTAAGGGTTGACCGTGATCAAATTTTGGATTTTCAATACTTTCAGACAAATGTACAGGGCTCAAGGAGAAAGCAGATGTAAAGACAATGTGTGCTTGGGTCCAGCAGAGGGTCCAAAAAGGCTCATCTTTTGACCTCAGGATTTCATGGCAACATAATACAGCCCAGATAGATTTAAAAAATATTTTGCTTGCTGAATTTACAGTTATCTTCATGAGTGGAGACAGCAACAGAAAGCCATAGAAAGGCAGAAAAATTATGACCAACCTTAAAAATTTATGAAGCAGAAGAATCATAGCAAGGAGCAAAGGAGGGCCCTGGAATATCCATGCTAGCATCTAACCTGATCACATGATAATCCAGGTATTACAAAGGTGTTCAGATTCTACAGCAGGACCTAGTCACCTAGTACCATCATATAAATAAGAAAATTAAGCTACCAAAGAATTTGGCCTCATAATAATTCAGAAATTTTACTGAATAATTGTCTAATGGGAAAATAACATTGTGTGAAGACAACCTCTTAGCAGCATACACAGTGTCCTATGACAATTTTCTGACACTTGGAAAGTTGTTTGATAACAATATTTCTACACAGCACAGTGGTGGAACAAGAGGAGGGCAAAAGCTTTCTACACTTGGGAACAAAACACAGGTGGGGAGATTAGAGGGTTTTAACTAAATATAAATTCTCATGAAAATACTGGGAGAAAAAAATGCCATCAAAACAATTAAATGCATAACAACTAGTAATCTCTTTCTACTATAACATAAAAGATTTTATGATAGTTTCCTATACTAGCACATGAACACAGGGTTTTGACACTGCCCCATCTGATATAAACAGGAAGAAAAGCACAACATAGAGGAAAACAGATTATTACAGAAGCAAAGTTGCTCAGAGAAAATTTTCAAAAGGTATTATCAATGCCATTTCATCAAATGAAACAAATACATCTGTTGAAGCTTCCCCATGATTCAGGCTCACTCAGTGTTTTCATTAATGATGAAGATACTGAAAGATAAAACATAACTTTCAGTTCTAAGCTTCCAAGAGTTTGTCATCTTGACAATGTGTAACTATGATTTAAAGAACCAAACTGAACCAAGCAAAATTATCCTTAAAAGTGGACAATATTTTGAATCTAGGGTCATCATCCTCTCACACAAATAGCATGGAAGTGTGGAAAAATGGTTTCACAGAAAAGGATTTGGAGGTTTTTATGGTCAGGAGCTAAACCTAATTTTATGCTGTTGTAAAAGCAGGAAATGGTATTTGGGATGTACCTGCTAATACACAACCCTGAAAAGGCTGGAAATTATCCTCTACAGTACTTAAAAAGATAAAGACTCACACAGACTATCATGTCAAATTTCAGGCATTTCAATGAAAATTAGGGTCAACTGCAGATACTCTAAAGGAAACAAGGAAAATTACAAAGTGATTAAGAGCTGTGAAAAAGGAGGAGGAGAGAAAATAATAAAAGAGTAATACAAGATTATGTTAAGTTTCCAAATACCTAAAAAGCTGTGAAAAAGAGGATAGCATGAATTCATTTTCCATGCCTAGGGAATACATGACCAAGAGTAACAGATTTAAACTGCATCAAAAGGAAGATCCACGTTAGTCCTAAGGGGGAAAAAAAAAGAAAAAAACCCAAAAAAACAAACAAACACACACACACACACAAAAAAAGCCCACAACCCTATCCATGTGGAAAATAATGCAATAAAATATAAAATGGAAATTGTGATGCCTCTGTCCCTGCAATAAGTCCCTTCTGAGGCCACTTTGGCCTTCCACAGACATAGGCTGACAGAGACCTAATGAAGTCTGACAAGGGCAAATGCAAAGTCCTGCTGCTGGGATGGAGTAACCCATGCCAGCTGCAGACAGGGCTACATCAGCAAAGTGACAGCCAGCAGATTGAGGAAAGTGATTTCCCTCTACAGCACTTGTGAGACTCAACTGCTGTCCATGGGTACTTCGTGTACAAAGCACACATTACAAGACATTTTGAGGTACTGAACTGTAGCCAGTATGAGTTAGAGCCTGATGAACATGATGGATAAGGAGAATTCAGAAATGAGGCTGGTTATACTTCAGAAGAGAAAGTGCATGGACCATCTTACCTTAATGCCTAATGAGAAGCTGTCAAGAATAGAGAGACCCTCCTCAACAGTGCCAGAGACACATTAAAGGAGATTAACACAAACTGCAACAAGATAATCTGCTTGAACTAGCATTTAAACTGAAATTAAAAAAAAAAAAAAAAAAAAAAAAAAAAAAAAAAGCCATGAAGGCATCAAATCTTCAGCTGGCTTCTCTGAAAGATGTGTATGTTCATGTTTGGAAATACTAAAAACCTGGGTGAGTAAATTCGTCAACTACCTGATCTCATCTGGCCATACACTAAGTAGCAGCTGCACTAAACTGTCTCCACAGCTGCTGTCCATGAAACCAAATCCTCCTGAAAAAGAAGTATCAGGAGCGATATAAGTATATTTGATTGTATTCTATATCACAAAGATGACTGCATCACTGTGAGCTATTCTGTCAGATCAATTACTGTAGAATTTTCCATCTGGTGGGATTATTGTGAGGATATGTCAGATGACAACAGAGGATCTATCAGCAGACAATTTCATGGAATGACAAAATAGTTGAAGTTAGGGGGACCTCTGAAGATCACCCAAGTCCAATCTTTGTCTCAAAACTCAAGTCAATTGCAGCAGGTGGCTCATGACCATGAGGTCCCTGGATAGAGGTATTATCAAGAACACAAGACTTCTGGTTTAGCTTCCTGTTTTGCAAGTTTGGGTCTCACACAGTAAGTCAAGTTTACATGGCACATATTTCTATTAGATCCACAGACATTCAAAGATGCCATATAAAAGTGTCACTGGAAAAACAGACCTACCTGTAAATCAGAAAATTGCTTACAACAGCCTTGATACATTTTTATTACCTTATTTTTACTATCATCAGCATCACTTACAAGAATAGTGCAGGGAATTTGCTATCATTGCTCAGCACAGCTGGAAAATTTAACTCAATTTTGCCTTACACCACCCTTTTCCCATGTACTCTGCATGCAGTTATTTGTCATAAACAAATAAATTAGCCTTAACTGTTATGAGCAAGCAGAATGCTTTCAATTAGAGGTAGCACCTTCAGACTCTGTTCACTCAGCAGCAGGAGGACAGGAAAATGTTTCTGTTATTGAACTCCTTGGTACTGTCTTGCTCGAGGATATTTATTTTAATAAACACAAGGTCGTTATGCTGGCATGAGGACACCACAGGTTCTCCCTAAGTGTTACTCTCTGATTACATGTTATCTATCTTGCTGTTGTATCTATAGCTCAATTCTGTCAGCCCCAACTGAGCAGCTCCTGTTAAAATTAGAAAAAACCTCAAGGGAGGGCAGTCTCATAAACAGAGGACTCTAATTCTAAACAGTGAGCAGACAGCTCCATATGCAGGAGCAGCTCCAGCTCCTTGCTCTATCAAACACCTGTCACCTCACAGTTAGCTGCAAGAATTGCATCTATCTCTGCATACTAAGGACAAGGTTGTTGATGTCTCACTCATCTGTTTTATTTTGTATGCAGAATAGAATGTAGCAATGGAGGTGCTGATCATTAAGAAGCTTTTTTGAAAGTCAGATATGTTTGGATATTATTCTGACTCTAGAACAAAAAATTGCATACTCTGACACTTCTCTGTTGTAGACTAATTATACTGTCAGATCAGCTAATGCCACTCAGTTTTATGGATGTTTTAGTCCACTTCTGCTGCTGCAAAGCACCAATTTACCACAATGCAGAGCAGCAAAAGCAATATGATGAAAACACACCCATGGGCCTGAAAAATCTTTTTTTAAAACAGTGTGAGAACAGTCTCATTGTTACTACTTCTCTGTGACAATGAGTGAAGAAATAAAATGCTCCTGGAAAATATTTGAGGGACATAGTACTGTTCTCTCTCTCTGTGGTGAAATGACCAAATAGTCTTATGTAACATTTGGAATGAAGAGGGAAGGGAATTAAAAATCACTGAAGAGGGAGAGACCAAAAAACCCAAACTCTCAAGCATTCACTTCCATTAACACATCACTTATCAGAGATTGAGTTTTCCCTGAATCATAATACAGAGACTACACTCCACCCTCTATCATCTTCTACATTAAAAAATACAAGGAAAACACCTTGTCGAAATTCTGTTGACCAAGCAGATAAGCAGGGACTTAGGGTTAAGTGAATGAAGGAGGCAGGCAGAGGGAATTTCTTTTTTTACTTGTTCTAACCCAAGGAAAGTTTGGAAAATAAATTATTTCAAGCTAAAATAAAATAAAAAAAAAATGCACCATACCTCTCAATTCCTGAACTAATAGAAAAGGATGCTTTTTTTTGAGACTTCAACTATAATTTAGAGTAAAATCAGAATGAAACTTCGAACATTCATAGCAAACATATAGATTAGAAAGTTGCATTTAAGACTTACTGTTGTGTTTGAAAATCATGTATACATTGTGTGTCCATTTTCTCAGGGTCAGAGAATGATGAAAATATTCTCAAAAGTCATAGGAATGTATAACAGTAGAAATACTGTGCTTCCTTCAAAAATGGATAAAAATTTGGCTTCTGCCAAGAGCAATTAATCTTCCTGCTAACTCTGCCATTTATAACAAAACCTGTAATTCAAGAAGCATTTTAATTATCTTTCACTTTCAGGCTGTCAGCCACTATAGTGATACATTATATATTCTTTGTTAGCAATGATCTCTAGGATACCTGGTTTCTTAAACATTTTCTAGCACTTTTCTAGCACTTTAGTTCCCTAAAGATAAATAACTTTCTCTGTGTTTTGGTGAAGACAAGCAAACAAGTTCTCATTTTCAAATCCCACAATTTTTTTCTACGCACACTCTTCAAAAAAAACCTCAAGGCCTTCTACACCTGGAAGATTTAATGACAATGGGCAATTCAGCCACAAAAAACATTTTTCAGAGCTCTGTGTTCAAAAGGTGCTTATAAAATAAGTTTCAATGTGTTTGTTTCAGTACTGAGTATGACCACTTAACTATGCTTCCAGGAATACTTTCCCATCCCCAAAGCATCACCCAGAGCAAATGTAATTCTGTGTCATGTTTGCCATCAACTGTTGCTTCCACTTGGTGCATCTGGTACATTGATTTAACTCCCTTTCTAAACTTTAGGCACCCCAGACAGAAATGGTCTTCTCAGTAACCCTGACCACACAAACTGTTCTACAGTTTTCCTTTTTAAAATTTACTGCGTTGTGAATGCTCCTCTTTCTGATATTATTCATTATTAAACATCTCTTCTGGCTCAATAAACATGGTAAAGCACAACTGCCTCAGCTTTCTGTGTCTTTTCATTCTTATTTTGTGGGTACTCCGTGTCTACTGCATATTACTATGCACATCAAGATCAATTCAATCCATTATTGTCCTTGCAGTTCCCACAGGTGATTCGATAAAACAGATGCCAGAATCACATAATCATAACTATTATTATTGTTATTATTATTGTTTCTGCTGGTGTTATTATTATAGTAAAAATAAAGGGAAGGAAATATTGAGTTTTAGATGCAAACATCTCTTCCTTGGTTTCTTACATGCTTTACAGCAAACCTTCTGCTACAAAGATGTTGAACCTGTCTGGAATCAAACATCCTTCTTGCAGACCTGCTGCTTGGCAGCTGAAATTTCCCCCAGTGTATTTGTCCTTCAGCAAGTAAGTGTCCTGCTTTGAGCTCTGATTACTCTTTGTGGGGAGGGCAGCAGAAAATGGAAGATCCTTACAGCAACTCTTAAACTATTGGTGTATTACCAAAAAGTAAATAAGAAACATAATTGGGATTATTAATTAGAAGAAAACATTAAACTGTTGATATCTAGTCAGGAAAAAATTTTATATTTTTTTCAATTCATTAATAACTTATAAAACTTCATTAGTATTTGTAAAAGAGATAAAAAACTTCTTCCTTGATTTCAGACCACAAGATTCAAATGGGGAATTCAGACCTGAAAATGCCATTGTTGAAGTGCATCTCTCTTTTGTCTGAAAATCTCCTCCTCAAAAAGAAGTATTCCTCTTCTGTCCACCCTCCTATTGTACAGCATCACTCAGTCTTAACTAATGTCCATGCTTAGCCATTGATATCATGCCTTTACTTTGAGCAGTTTTGCCCCAAGGATTAATTTAACCAGATTTGGAAAATACTTGAAAATCATCTAACACAAGGTGTTGCATAAAGGGAGAAAGGGGGACACCTATTGTTTAACACAAGTTAGAGATTTAATAAAGAAATCCTCTGAGTAATCACATATTCCTGAATACTGCTGTGCATTTTCATTTAATAGCTCCAAAACTAATTATTATGTAGCTACCTCAGTGTTTTGAAAAACATAACATGCAGTTATTTTGTGATTGCATGTTATTTTTTCCTATCAACCTTGTCACTTCAAGAGGCCTTAAAACATAATTAAAATATCAGAGATACTATGATTAAGCTGAAGAGAGGCTTGTGCTTTGAAAAATCATCATTCAGCTACACCATTTAATGACTCTTCAGAAAAATTTAGCTTAAAAGACATTAAATAATATGTATTTAATCAAGCAGCAAAAAGAGCTGTTCCCATTTCTTTTATAAGGTATGTCATTACATTCAGCCATCAAGAACAACCTCTTTTGGGGCTGCTCTGTTAGCTGCTGTAAATGGCAATTCAGTATACTTTAAAAAACAACCAACCATCCAAGATGGACATTTTCTGCAAGTGGAGCAGCCAAGTAGCATAATGTCATGTCATTCATAAAGACAAGGAAGCAAGACTCAAGCAAACTGTTCATTAGGCTATTCATTTCTCTCCCACAGAAAGGACTTGCAGACATAATGCATACAACAAGAAGTAGCTCAAAATCAGGATTTTACTGAAAAGTCTAGATGATACATACAGGCTCTCATAGTAACAAGAGATTTATTTTCTGATTCTAAGCCATGCACTTTTTCTAAGTTATATGTGTGGGAGTCTGGGGCGTTCCCCTGGTTTCCCTGGGGGTCTCAAAACCCCCATGGCAGGCCTCTCAGAGACCCCGGAATGAGACCCAGGTGTCTCAGGGGCTGAATTTAACCCCTTGGGAAAATCTGCCAACATTGCAGGAAGAATTACAAGTCACAAAAATAAATAGAGTATAAGTTAGACTGTTAAAAAGTAGATAAATAGATTTCTGAGATGTCTGTGATAAGAAACATGTGGCCAGCATGGAGGATTTGGGGCGTGGTGTGCCCCTTCCTCCTTCCCTGTGCCATCCATGTTGGATGACATGCTGGCAGCCACAGATTGGATGGGGACAAAACTGGAGAGTGTAATAAGGTTGTACTGTATTGGAAAGCAATTGTATATACTGAAGAATTAGTCTAGAGTATAAAAGATAGGTCCTGCCTCTCCCAGGCAGGCATTTGGTCATGGTCGCTTTGCTGAGGGACCTCCGTCAGCCTGGCTGGGACACTTTGTAGATAAGATATAATAAACAGCCATGAAAAACAACAGAAGATCGTCTTGAGCAGTTTCTCACTGGTGGCTTCAAGAAAACCCTGAATCCCAAACCACCTACATGTCCATCCGAGGAGGTCTCACGCCTAAAGAGACCCCTGGACAGTGACAATATGTTCCAATGTGAAATGATAAAGTATACACTAAAGTGGTAGAAAAACTATGCTAATTTTCAATGACACTGGCCAGGATTTGAAAATAGTATGTCAAAATAAATGCGGCATGGAGCTAGAATTCACTTCCCTTTTTCCCAAACACAGAAATCTGCAGCAAAATCCACCCTAGATTTCTCTACTATAATCCAAAATCAAATCAGTAACCAAAAAATAAGGTGATTTCATCCCAAAGTAGTATTTCTTCAATAACTATCAGCAGTGTTGAAAATAATTGAAAAGACTGAACTACAGGTCTCTGGAAAATACTAAATTAATTACTCATCTCAGCACTTCTCCATCAAGATGTGGTTGTCAAATTTCCGATTTCAGATGTTTACTGGAGCATCTTTCCAGGCTATTGAATTTTTATAACCCTAAAGTTCACTTGATATGACAGCAAGGAGGTCTTCAAGCTTCATGTCAATAAAGACATCCTTATCATCTAATGTCTCCTGGAATCATAGAATATCCTGAGTTGGAAGGGACCCACAAGGATCATCAAGTCCAACTCCAGGTTCTGCACAGGGCAGCCCCAAAAATCACACCCTGTGCCTGAGAAAATTGTCCTACTGTGTCAGGCTGGTGCTGGGGTGCTGGGACCACTTGCCTGAGGAGCCCAGCACTTGCCCAGTGCCCAGCCACCTCTATGGGAAGAATCTTTTCCTGATATCCAACCTAAACCTTCCTGACAGAGCTTTGTGCCACTGCCTCAAGTCCTATCACTGGTTAGCAGGGAGAAGAGACGTGCCCCTCCACTTGCCCTCATGAGGATGCTGCAGACCCCAATGAGGCCTCCCCTCAGTAACAATTATGTATAAATTATATTAGAGAATCCCACCAAAAACACTTAACATAAGCATGGTCAGATTTCCAATACTTAAGAGAGTCTTACTAGCAAATCACATGTTGAATATTAACAATCTCAGCAAGAAAGAAGAAAGGCAACAATCCACTTTAAAGATCAGAGAAGAGTAATGGGAAAATACATATCTAATAGCCTGAAGTTTTACATTCATAACTTTGGTCTGTTTTACACCTACAAATAACCAGCATCTTTTATGTAAAGTAGGACTTCTTTCAAAATTTTTTCACCTCTTAGAACCACATTATGGACATTCTCACATATAATTTTAAATATCTGAAGTTTTCAATGGGATAAGATAATCCTAAGAGTTAGTAACTCACAGCTAAATTGAGAAGATACTGTTAAATTACAGTAGAGAGAAAAGATAATCTCAATGGTCAAGATCCAAGCTGCTTGTAGATTTAAAAAACAATAAATACTGTCACAAAAAGAATGGATTACACAGCTTTAGATTTACAGTGTTCCTACCACAGCTGCTGGCTGTAAAAACTCTCTAGGGTCAAAATTAGAAACTGAGAATTTTCTGGATATTAGGTAGCCTATAATTATGAACCCATCCAACTCATAGTATTCAGCTTCTGAAGGTTAATTTTCTAGCTATCATTTTTAAAAAAATTATCTGTAATAGAAAGTAAAACCACACAGCAATTAGATCTTTTAAAATATCTCAAATTATGGAAGGCTGCAGAATCAGTTGAGGAATGTAAGAAAAGTCTATTAGCCAAACGTCTTCATTACTCCTACTGGGAACTGTAGATTGTTAATTTCTCTTAAAAATCTAGCAGCTATATAAATAACTAGTACATAACATTCTCATTTTGAAGATTGTGTCTGATAGGAGACATGGAGAACTTCTGGTTAGCTTGCTCAAGATATTTTTTCAGATCTGATGCTTGCTAAAATGAACACTAATGCATGAACCAAAGCTCATGTAGCAATATCTGGGGGAGGAGGGAGGTTTTTGGTTTCAAGATTTCTGCCAAATGCATAGAGACATGAGTGGGGAGCTACAATTGCATGCTACAGAATCCATGGGTTTCACAAGTTGTTTTTGTGATTTCCCAATGCCCCATTTGATGCACCAGCATAACTTTTATCTTCCTAAAAGGATAAAGACTAGATCATTTCTCTATGAGAATATTTCTATTTCCTTGACATGACTGACTTTTACTTGTCCTGCTTGTGACTGCTTTCACAAATGCATAATTTATCTCCAATAGAGGAAAAAATATTACAGATTTGTCTATTTCAAGCATTTAGAAGTTAAGCAAGACCTTAAAATAACTTGAAAATAATTTGCTGAAACAAAGGGAGAGGTACGGTACAGGAACTTTTTGGTCAGCTTCACCTTCATTTTGTGAAAAAACAATTCCACACATATTTGAAAGCTAAATTGGTAGGACATGATAAATCTACCACCCAAACTGAACTGACATTAGTCAGAAGTGGGATGATAGTGCTCATAACCTTCTTATCAGCCTCCTTTAACAGGAGCCAGATAATGAGCTCAAAGTTAGAATAGCATATAATAGTGTCAGAGGACACTTAAAGATGCAAAGTCCAGTGTGGACATGTAAAATGACAGAGTAAAATCAGAAAGATTATTCATGGAGAAACTGACAGGCTTGAGCTGTAACTCTGTCAGGGACTGACCCTCACTATGTGAAATATTACTGATGTTAAATAACAAGGCTACAAAAGTGGTGTAAGGAAACACCATCCTCGCTTTACACCTGTAAAACAGAGAACAACAGATTAGAATCTGGCTATAGCAATATCAGCATGTATGCACTATAGAAATCAAAAAATTAGTACATGCTACCATGGAGTGTTCTAGCAGTCTGCAGAAGAGGAAAGATCATACATTTAAAAGATGCCTTATAAAAAGCGACCTGTTTCATTTGATTTATTTACAGGGTCTGAGGTAAAGAGAAAAGTAGAAATCTTCTGCAGTGAGAGGCATGAATCACTGCAAGGACAAGAGGACACCCACGGTGCTACAGACAACTTGAATGAAGGGAGCCCAGATGGCTTTGAAGTAAATACAAGTTCATTTCTGGCTATCCCAGCTTACTTATCAATAGCAAGGCATAGAGGAGTGAGCAAGCCTACTGCACATCCATCATTCACATTTCTCCATTTCATTATAGACAGAAAATGCACTCGCAGCATGTCAAGCTGAAATAGCTCTTGGCATGAGTCAGAGAAGAAAAACCGTAAAAGATCAGCCAGGAGGAAATGCAAAATTGTTTAAAACTCGTGAAGTGTTTGTTTCTCCCAGTCTCTGGAAAAGAAAACTGCTTCATTTTGCAGAAAACCAACTCAATTAAAAAACCAATACAAAATTTCTTATTTCCTGATTATTGTTGAAAAGTTATATAGTGTTTAAGCTTCCATTCCTTGCTATTAGCCTTCTAGCTATTTCTAGAATATATCCTCTCTTTTTTCCTTTTATATCTTTATTTTTTCTAGGATTATCATGGTTTACTTACACCAAAGACATTAAGGATGAGACAGTATTTTTAAAATACTGCTTAATATATTTACTGGGTTTAGTCATCCTTTACTATGTCTAGAGGCTAAAGCACATAAAGGCTTTGCCTACACTGCCTTCTAAATATGCTCTAATATCCTAAAATTCTGCTCCCCTAGCTGTTCTGAACACCAGTGAAGAATCCTGCTGCTCTTTTTCTGTCCACACACTACTACCGCCTTCTGATGGAAAATCAGTAGTTTCTCTTTTTCACAGTAGTCTCTTTTCACAATCCAGATGGAAGTAAATTCATTCCCCATTGCTGAAACCATGTTCTGTAGTTACCAGATGATTAAAAAAAATCTTAATGCATTTACTTTATCCCTACTTAATCACTTCTTTTGCTTCAATAAAAGCACATTCAAGCAATGGTATAAGGGAAAAGTAAAGCATCCAGTAGTTAATAACTATGAAGCATTTAATATATATAGCATAAATCAAAAGTCAGAAAAAAAAACAGAATCAAGAAATTTATCCTTCTGAGGGTTATGAGAGAATGCAAAAAAGTTGAAAAATAAAACTTCCATAAAACTTCCTGGGCAATCCAGCAGAGAAGTTTCCTTAGCAAAGACCTTATCATTCCCTACAAGTACCTGAAAGGAGGCTGTTGCAAGGTGGGGCTTGGTTTCTTCTCCCAGGTAACAGGTAGGAAGACAAGAGCAAATGGCCTCAAATTGTGCTGAGAGACTAAGATTAGGTATTAGGAAAATTTTTTTTCACTGAAAGGATTACTAAGAATTAGGTCAGGCTTCCCAGGGAAGTGGTGGAACCACTGTGCTTGGAAGAGTGGACAAAATATGTAGATGTGGTGCTTAGGTACATGGTTTAGTAGAAGAGCTGGCAGTGTCAGGTTAATGGCTGGATGACAAGGTTAATGGCTGAGAGATGATCTTAGAAGTAATTTTCAACTTTAGTGATTATATGAAATCTGATTTTTAAAAATTTTCCTCACTCAAGAGTTTTGTTGTTTATTTCATCCTATTGCCATATTTTATACATACCATGTGTAGTGTCCTACATGCTTTCCTTAAGGGGTCATCCTTGCTTTTAAGGCACATTAAAAAAATTTCAAGGTCTCATCAATACAAGCATTTTTGATACAATGCATTAAGCAACCACCACTCTTAACAGTCAAATGCTCATTTCCACTACCTGTCAGGAAGGTACCTTCACCCAGCCCTTCCCTATCCCTCCCACACATAAAGGAAGGGAGAATAGGCAACAATTCAGTGACTAGGGTACTAGTAAAAATATGAGTACAACATCAGTAGGCTTATCTTAAACACTCCTCTCCATGGAAATCTCCATTAATCATTATATATATGTTAAAAATAAAATCTACTAAAAAACTCCCAGAGTAAACCACAAAGTCTCTAGCATCCTACATCCACAAAGTATTACTCTGAAGTTCACAAGCTAGGAAACATTCCAGCTCGTAGGTGTGTCCTTCATTCTGCTTCAAGGACAAAACCAGACAGTGAAGAAACAACCACAAAAAAAGGTTTTCCATCTTTCTCTGTTTGAAGAAGTGTGTGCCAGGCATGTGTCAGATGTCAGTCAGTACTGCTTAAGGCACATGTACATAGACTATGCAAACGGGGAGAGAATATTCTATCAGACTGAAAAAGTCACGTTTCTGGATTGGTCAACAAATCTCTAAAAACTCAAACTGAACTCAGATAAAATAAAACCTTAGGAAATTGAGGAAAAAAAAAAAAAAAAAAAAAAGCTTCTGGATGCTCTGGAATTTTACATTGAGGGTTTTTTTAGATAGTCCATGATCATACCATTTCTCACAAGAAGAAGCTTGTACCCATGGTGAATCAACACACAACCATTTCCTATATTGTAACAGAACTATTAAGCTTCTTCATCCTTTCCTTAAAGGTAAAAAAGGTTTTAGCATTTCATCTTAACATTGATATTTTGATTTCTTAGTACACTGTTTGTTACTGCTAAGCTCTTATAAGATTTTCCTTCCTATTTCAGGTTAGCGGACAGAAGACAGCAGTCACTCAACCAGAAACAAAACGGATCTCCTGCATATTTGGTTGTTTTGCACAGACAGAATCAATCAAGTGAGAAAACTACATCTCTGAAGATTGTAAACCAAAGGAAGAAACAGCATTATTTACACACAGAAAGACAGTTCTGCAAAAAAATTTTCCTTTTCACAAGGACTTGATCCCAAGCTCAGGAAAACTGAAAGTGCAGTCAAAACCATTCTGGAGGGATTAAAGTTTCTGACTGGTACTTGTAGTCACAAAAAGACAACCTAGAAGAGGAAGAATAAATTAGGAAGGTCAAGTAAAACTGATACTGGCCTTCTGGAACCCAAGGACTCAGTCATCTGTTGTTTGTTTTGAGGGAGTTTCAAAGGAAGAGCACATGGTGAACCTGTGGCACACTTAGACCAGGTTCAGACACAAGGCACAGTGCTTAAAAGTGGGATGCAATTCAATAAATGATCTGCTTGCAATCAATCTTATCAGAGTGAAAAGTAATTTTACTTAATGAGGACAGCACTATTTTAATATTTCAGAATAATCTGAGGAAATTAGAAGTCATACAATTTTCCCTACTTTTCTTCCTAACCTCAGCCTCATTTGACCAAATATGTTTTTTATGCAAGGGGAAAAAATTAAAATTGCAATAAATTACAAATTTAATATGCAATGTTCCATGTGTTCAGGAAAAAGTAATGTAGTCCAAATTATGAATGTGTATGAGACCAATACTTTCCTATAAGAATTGGTGAAAACTAGAAAAACCAGAAAATCAGAAAATGCAGCATTTTGCAGGAATGTTGCAGACAGAATTTAATAGAAAGCAATATCAAAATTAATCATTATACATTCCCACTTAATTTCAATAGTGTTAAAATATTGCTTTGGTGAGGCAACTATTAATCCTTAATGTATCATTTGTTTTGAACTATCAAATAACCATTATTATTTGAACTGTATGCAATAACTTATTTTGAAATTATCAAAACAAAATGCTTTAAGAAACAAAAAATTCAGTTTTTCATTTTGAATTGGAAATAAAAGAAAACAATGCTGATTTTTTTGTTGGAGTTGCCCATAGGAAAAATAAATCAAGATTGTTTGTAACATCAAAATTTTGAGGCTAAATATATTCTACATTGAGAAACCTAAGAAAATCCGATTTTGAGCATATATGAACACAAAATGTGGGTGTTTCACTATTTTTGTGATCTAATAAAACCTTTGCAGTCTCAGTTCTGGTCAGTATTCAAAGAATTTAAGATGACAATCTGATGTCTAAAAAATGTTATCAACTGTAGTGTGAGATTAGTTACTTTTTTAGACATGATGTTTATATATTATTGGCATACACAGCTCACTATTTTCATATTTCAAAGTCCTAGTCTTTTACATATATAGGTGTTCATTGCCAAAGCTCTTTTTTTTTCAGAAACTCAAATCCTGGATTTTCAGGAGAACAGAAGAACATATTAGTATTGACTAATATTAGATAATGAAGTTGGGAGACTTGTCTCCATTGGGGCCCTACATAATCCACAGTGAGCAAGATAATTCTTCTGAGAACTTCAAGCTTCTCCATCAAACCTCTGCTCATAGTCACCTGATAAAACATCTTTGTCCTCTTTAGGTATCAAAGACTTGTTAAACTAACATACCTTTAAGAAATTAACATTCTCACCTAAAACAAAGTAGTACAAATACTCTTTCCTTCCTAACAGTTTAAACAATGTTCAAATTAGTACTTGTCAAAGAAAGATCGGTACAAGAATTGGCAGCTGAGACCCAAACATCAGAATTCGAGTTAAGAAACCCTCATCTAGTACAAAAGTATCAGGAGTTCACTACCAAGTTGAATTTCTAAATTGGTCATTGTTTAGCTATCACATGGAAAGCAACTCCTTTGAAATCTTTGAACATGATTTCAAACATACCAAAATAACTCCTTTTGGTTTGCTTCTCCATCTGAAAATGGACATCTTCATGTTTAGGTTATATCTGTCACTACAACATACATATGAAGAGACAGAAGTACAGCCAAGTGGCATTCACACTAAGTGCTTAATAATCGAACAGCACCTTCAGGACATGAATTGTGTATTAAATATTGCAAGCTCTTGCCTCTTTTCAAAAGAAAGTTACTAGTGCTTGCAAAAGCAAAAATGACTCTCTGTAATTAAACAAGCAAGACCCCTGCCAACTCTGCAGTGTACCAGCCTGTACCCCAGTCAGAAGCCAGAACACTCAGGACCAATCCTGCTGAGCTGTCCTCATTACAACAGGGCAAACAAAGATGTTTTCTTTATGTTCTCTCAATAATTACATCTGATCTGCCTCACTGAGGATCTCCTGCTAGCAATGAAAAGTATGAAGTGTTTCAATGGGTCAGTCTCTAGCTGTTTTATTTTCATTTCAAACATAGCAGACACTTCCTATTTATAATTTCCAAGGCAATAACCAGTGTACTTTCCCATCTTAAGCCTTTCCAGTGACAATGAGCCAATTACATCAACTGCAACCTCAGCTAGCAATTTATCCTAATTTGCCAATGAGCACAAAGAAAATGGGCTTTTTCTAAAACTTCAGATGTTCTGTGGCCAGAGGCACTTTGAAGACTCAAACTTACTTCAATGATTTTTTTTTTTTTCCTTCTTGTTCAATTTTCAGCATACTTTTGCTTCAGAAACTGGTTGATTGAAAATATTAAAGCGTATCTCTTAACAAAGATGCAAAAATAAATCCATAACATGGGCTTATATGGACTTAAAACAGCATACACTAACTTTACCAAGCACTATGACCAGTTACTTGCTCTGAAAAATCAGCATAAATTGTCACTGAGTGGGCAATACTTTCAAGTACAGAACATATCTAAGCAATATTTTGTATAGTAAAAGCAGATAAAAACAATCCATCTTAAATTCACACAGAGGTTCTGGATTGGAGAAAAGCAACACAAGTTTGTCAAGACCTGGAATTTGTTGCATATGCAATTTCTGATATAATTATACAACTCTGCAATGAAATAAACCACAAATACTGTAAAGTAAACTCCATAAATGAGGACAGAAACCTGTTTCTGAAACTAAATGCTTTTGCTCCAATTCATTACATTTGAATTCCTCAGAGAAGGAGGGTATTGACATTTCAAAACAAAGCATTTTTAGTAAAAAAACTAAAAACCAGTGAGAAAAATTCTAAATTGCATTGCTTGGTATTGCATAAAGACATATAATACAGCTAATGAAGACTGTGATGCTCAGATTCCCTTCAGAATAAATGAATGAAAGGGAAATTTGAGGAAATTATGTAAAAAAAAGACATTAACAGAATTTTAATTTTTACACACCAAATTTTAGACCATACAATAATAATCACTGTTGCCTTTCCACAAGTGGGAAGGCAAAATAATTCCAAGGACATTACATCAATTATTTGAAACTGTAGATTTTAAGTGAAATAGATAAATCTCACATTTCAGCCAACAGTCTGTTGAGTCTTCCCAGCAGGGATCTCTAGCTGAAGAAGGGGAAGTTCATTGCATGATAAAACATAAAACTTGAGGCCAGAAGACAACAAGCAGGATTTTCCAAAGCGGATTCAAAGAGGAGACAAACTGATTAGGGATGTCATTTCATTGCTTCCTGTAAGAATTAGTGAAGACTCATAGAGCTTATTTAAACTCTATCTAAACAATTATTTCATAGCCTTTTAGTAGACCTTCCAGCTTAATATGACCCAGCCTACTTGAATCCTTGCCTGTTCAATGTCTTCCCTAGACAGTTCCAGGAACTGAGCCTTAGCTTAGATTCCAGTGATCATATTTCAGCAATGGGATGAGCATCCCTGAGTGCATGCACAGTCCAAGAGTACTGTCATAAATGAAACTTTCCCTACCAGCATCAATCTCCTAGGGCTCATCTTGTACGCTTACAGCCAGTGAAGGCTGGCTTTGAGAAGCAATAAGGCAATACATCTTCTCAGAGCAAATGTTGCCTAAGCAGTTATGCACAGAATAATACCTTTGTTCCCCCACCACAGGCAGAAACAGATTGCAAGGCATGGTAAAAACATCTCTACCCACCAAGCCTTTGGCATCATGTCAGCAAAGTTACCACCACTACAATCATGTGTTTGACCTTGAGAAAAGCTTAATGTTAACTGGTACCAAAGGGATTAGTAAATGAACAACTTTTCCAACACAGTTTTCAATTACTTTGATGAGCAATTAAAATGTTAATTAAAAAACAATCTGAAACTCAGTATTCAGAAGGTTATGAAATAATAAGCTCTTGTACACTTGCTGCATTGGAAGCACTAAGAAGGTCACAATGCAGCTGGAGCAGAGAGGTGTAAAAAAGAGTGACTGTATTATACTTGGGGTTGTTTGTTTATTTAAAGAGAAAAAAGATACCTTAAATACAGCTGGCTATGTGTTTCCCGAGTTAGACTAAAGATTTATATAAGCAGTAACTTGGCAAATAGTGGCTTCAAAAGAAGTACCTGCACTCTGCTGTCACCTCAAGAAGTTCAGAGTTCATCAATCAAGTTCTAAAATAATAATGAATTCTTAAAATAATAAGGAATTTTTTTTTTAATGGCTAAAATTTGGGTTTACTTCCTTTCAGTAATTGACTCACATCTGCCATTAAGGTAATTAGAAACTGGCTTCTATTTGAACTTCCTGCTGTGCTTCTCATGCAACTGTAGAAATGTAGAACTTTGTATCTGAAGAAACCCCCTAATTTTGTGAGTAACAAAAAAATATTTTGAAAGCTAGTAGTACTGCCTCCTTCACTATGTAGCAGTTAAGACCTGTTCAGGAGGGGGTAGTGGCTCACCTGTTCCTCCAAAAGTACCATCTGATCTTACCAAGTCATGTTTATATTTGCTAGCAAAAAACTCACAACCAACAGGAAGAAAACAAACAAACAAACAAAACAAAACCCACCCAAACCAACCAATAAACCTCAAAGTTTTGTTCATTTTGGTTTTGTTTTTCTTTTTTTTTTTTTTTTTTTTTTTAATGCTGCCTAGTTGCCTTTAATGCAAAGTAGGAAACCATCCTCTGGCCACTTTGTCACTAGGCATTGATTCTATCATGGATGCTGCAACAAGGTGATTTCCCCTTACATAGTCTCAATGACACAAAGTGCATTCTCATTAAAACAAAGCAGTAAGGTAACCTCAGCCTTCTAGCATCTTCAAAAAGCCACTGTGATTCACGAAAAGCAAACAAAAATGTTTCTTAGAAAACATAGATTCTTGCCATCTATTTATTAAATAACTGTTGTGTCATGTGATTGTTATCTAATATTTGAGGTTAAGGATGGAGACCTTTTGCATTCTTGGAAACAACTGTAGTGGTTCTCCTATGACACAGCATTAATTTGTTTTTTCTATCCTATAAAATCATACTTACAGAAATATGCAGAATAAATTGCCCATGTCTTATATATCAGTTTACCCATCAGTATTTAAAAACAAATAAAATAGTAGAGAAAATACTATTGGGGTCAAAAAGCAGAAGGCACAATAAAAATATTTGTAGCACAAAATATAACTTAGACTTTATCTCAGAAGTTAAATTCTTGTTCTAGGAAAAAAAAACAGGAATTCTTTGCCTTACAGATGGAAAACCATAATAGGCTATTTTTTCCTATTAATAACATTAATCTTCAAAATAATCTGAAAATTAAAATTTAAATCTTTGAATTCCACATTCCACTTCAATATATTACTAATATTCTTTCAGATTAATAAGTCTCCAGGGCTGTACTTGACAGCTGTTAAGAGACTCCAGTAATGCTGCAGGAAAGAAATAAAACAATTCTCTTCATTGGAATCTGCCAGGTGAAACTTGATCTGCTAACTGTAATTAACATGAGTGGATTTTGTCCAAGACCTTGTAAAGATTAACACTTCCAATTATGACATAGATCAAATTATCACTTTCAAGAAACATTACTATAACCATATCATTAATTTTATTTGGATACATCTTTTGAAAAAGGTCTAGTTTTCAACATTATTAAAAGTATTTTACTAAATAATGAAATGTTCAAATGAGTGGTATCAGCAAAAGAGAAAGCATGGCTGCAATGATTTTTACAGGGGAAAAAAAAAATACCCTAAGGTGTTAGCTTTCCCTTTATTTCATTATAAATCCCCTTAAGTCTGCTAATCTAACTTCATTTCTCCAGCATCATTTACATTTTGCATGTGAATTTCCCAGCAGTTTCTGGCAGTTCCAGGTATTTTACTTATCAGAGTGTCAGAGGATTCTCACATTTTTTTATGCCACAAAATCCTTGTAATGCCACCTAAATAGTATTGTGGTACATGCTAGAAAGACCACATTTCTTAGCTGACAAAGTGGATGTAGTCTTACCCTAATGCAAGAAAATCAAATATAAAATATTATATTATTAGCATTATTTAAGGAAAGTTGGTGGTTTCACCAACTTTGACTGAGTGCAACTTCCTAATACTATTGCCAATAAAAGAACATAGAAGAAAGTCAGTAAAGGGACTGACCAACATTCACATTTTTAATTTATGTTTTCATTACATATATTAATGATTCAGAGCCCTGAAGATGAACAGGTGAGTGAAACATCTCCCCTTTCCTACAAGGAAAATCTTAGAGAAATGGGGTTCTTATGACTGGAGAACAGAAGACTCAGAGGAGAACTTACAGCATCTTCCAGGACCTAAAGGGGGCCCACGAGAAGGCTAGGGGGGTCTTTTTGCAAGAGCTTGTAGTGACAGGACAAGGAGGAATGGCTTTAAAATGAAGGAGGTTGAGATACTGGGAAAGAATTCTTTACTGTGGGAGTGGTGAAGCACTGGAACAGATTCCCCAGAGAAGCTGTGGATGCCCCATCCCACTGGGAAGGGGCCCTGACCAACCTGCTCTAGTGAAAGGTGTCCCTGATCATGGCAGCGGGTGGGAACTGGGTGATGTTCAAGGGCCCTTCCTACTCAAATAATTCTTTTTCTATCACATTATTCAAGACAGCAATCATTTGTGGCACTGGGGAAGAATACTGAAAATAAACTGCAGGACAGTACTAAGAACTGAGCCAATTACACTGCTCCATATAATTTAAGCTAAACAAGGAACAGTACCAAAAGCTTTCAGTAGTTTAATACCTAAAATCCAGCAATGAACAGTTTGTGTTTCTACAAAGTCAAGGGCAGTTTCTGCCTAAATACAGCTATTTTGTTAACTGCAGTTGATTTAGGTTTCCATTAAATAGAAAAACACTATTTCTGTTCTATTTATCTTAAGATCCACAGCTGGTTTAAAGGTGCTGCAAATGTGTTCTCCTTTTCTCTACCTTTGTACTTGCATGGAATTAGTTGTCCCTTTCAATTATCATCCCAATACCATATAACACTGTTAATATGTAGATTCTTACAAAATGCATCTCTCAACTTAGGCCCACAGTTTCAAGCACATGTACTTCATCTGATACAAGACAAGAATAATTCATGCAAGGTGAGAGGAACAATCACAACACAAATAGAAAGTGTAGTTATGGAACCCATAAATCTGACAGAACTGAAAGCTTTTCAGAAGAGACTATAAAAACAGCAGACATCAGAGGAGAGGAAGACACAAGGGCTTCTTCCCCTTTCAAAATGTTAAATTGAGTAACTGTTTACTCTTAGAGATGGGTTCAAATTGACTTTTCTGCAGTCTGCTACTAATACCTTTTTAGCTGCTTTATGTTACATTTCTGATATGGTTGCTATTTAAACTTGATTTTAGATATAGACCAAAATTCATCCTGCAAACTATATCTATATGGTCTATATGGCTGAAATTCAGAGGTCCAAAGCTCAGGTTTGCAGCCCACAGTTGTCATAGGGATTAATGTTATATTATGTTCATTATGTACATTAATATTACATAATGTTCTTTTAATTTCTTTTTTTCTCTACTATCAATATCCTAAAAGTATTGCTAAGATAACCTGAACACAAAATGACGGCTTGGCTGGGGTTCTTTGAATAAAAAAGCAGGAGAAGGGTCACAGCAGAGAAGTTATGACCCATTTACCTCCTGAAAAGCAATGAGAAGAGGAAAAACTAGGTGGAAAAAAACTAAAGAAGGAAGCATGACAGTATGGTTTCAGTAATTCACCTTTCCTGCTTCCTTTTTACTATAGAAAAATAACTGTGGCTGATAAATACAGGCATTTCTATCTGCAGGGGCAGATTTACTTTCCTGCTCTCTTTACCTCATATGATTGCTGTTCTTATTCAAAACTGCTTCATTCTGGGAGTACTAACTTGTGACTCCTTTCCTTCGTGTGCCATTTAATTTGTGTTCCTCTGGTTTTCTTTTCTCCCCTCCCTAAGAAATTTCTTTTTCTTTCTTTTCTTCCTAACATTCTCCTCAATATCGTTCTGTTTCATCTGCTGATATTTTTATATTGGATTCTGTGAGCCAGACTGTTTTACAGCCAAAATATTTCAGTTAACAGTATAAAAGACAGATGGCAGAATTTGCAGTGTTTTAGTAGTGATGGTCTTTTACTAGCAGTAAAAGAAAAAAAAGTACATGGAGAAAACAAAAGGTTGCTCAAACTTTTTCCCACAAACTTTTGGAAATATATGTGGAATCACTGGGAAATCCTAGAAAGTGTTTGGAAACTCCATTGTTGAAAAACTCAAAGATGCAGATAGAATACACAAAATTGCACATTCATGAAAGGAAGGCAATAGTTCTCCTTTAGGCAAGGGGGTAAAACCCCCTTGGCAGTACCTCCAGAACCCACTGCTTCTTTTCTCCAAGAGAAGGTCCCTCTAAGAAGTTCTTTGTTTACAACTTGTAGGCCATTCCTCCATGTTTTTACTACTTTACTACCATTTGTGATTAAGTGGATAAAGAAGAGATATAAAATGTATCTGTACTTTGTAGGACATAAATAAAAAAGTGCAGTGCTCAAGGGCAGAAAGACTTGAAAGTTAACCTTCTACCCAAAGTGTTTGCAGGGACTACAGCTTGCAGAGGACAGCCTGACAAATTGGGTTTTTTACAATTTCATCCTCCCAAATAGTCCTTTTCTCAAGAAAGTAGGAAGGTCAAAAAAAATGAGGATAAGAACCAAATGGTATCACCATAAGGAGAGTAGGTGGGAATATTAAAATGGAGACATTTATTTTATAATGTGTATTTCCCCACTGCACCTCCCAGATTCACACATCTTTTCATTCTAATATTTCAGTGCAGTCACCCACCTAATTTATTGCTGTGTTTTTCGATGTATGATGAAGCCTCCAGTTTGCAAATGGAGAACACAATTGTACCAGAAATTGCATGCTGACCCATAATTTAGTGTGAATCTGCACATAACAAATAGTAAACTTTGCTGCTGCTACTGCCTCTTCTGGAGCTTTCCAAGCTTTAAAAAGAAACAAAAAATTAAAATTAAAAAGTCAATCGTGCTAATTTGGCATGGGTTGGTAATTTTCAATGAGCTTGACAAAATTACTTGTAAACTGCTTGTAGTGGGGCTGTTGAACCTTTTCCATTGCAATGAGCTTCTACCACCTGAGTCCTCGCTACAGAGACATTGGAAGTCACAGCAGAGCAGTTCCAATGAAAACACACACCATGAAAGAGTAAAGGAAAGGATTAGCACTGAGTTTTCTGTTTGATCCAGTAATGTTCTTCACCCACCCTTCCCAGGACTGAGCAACATGCCAACATCCAGCCAAAGACATAAGAGGGTTCACAGGTCATTTTGCGAATTAGCACATGGTTTCAGGTCTAATAGGGGGAAGGAGTCCCCTCACTCTGTATTTTGGTAGAAAAGTGGAATCTCGCTTCCCAGCTAATCCCAGATTCCCACTTACAACACAGAACATCTCAAGAGCAGTAGGAGAAGATCCTATCACATCTCTGCATATGGCTTCCTCTGCACAAGCCAAAGGTCTGTACAACTCTCCAGAGAATATCATTATGCACAAACTCCTCTTGTTATCAGAAATATTCTCTCTAAATTAGACCTATTTTAATTTTAACAATAGCCTTCTGCTATTCAATCACATTTTCCAATTTCAATTAACATCTGAAAATCTTCTCTATTCACATTCCAGAGGTTTAAAATGGCTTAATATCCCATTAGCTTTAGCACACATAAATTTAACATTAAAATAAAAAGAAAAAAAAAGTTAAATTGCTGGGATGCTTGAAAAGGAGACAAAAGTGCAAGACTGCTTCAAATGCAAATGAAATCTCACTAAGACATTCACCTTTAACATTACTATCTATCAAAATAATACGAATATGGATGAAAGATGCAGATCAAAGCAACCTTTCAAAATTGTCGATTAACATGGCTATTGCAGGACATAATTTTTTATGCTTCTTTGGGCTGTCTATAAATTATGTATAGTTACTACTTGCATAGTGGTAATTTTATTTAGATCTCATTTCCCTATTTTGCCTCTGAATGTCACAGGTTTTTGTTCCTTTAATTTTTTTCAATTACTGGTTTTTTTTTTTCCCCTCAAAAGGCATCTGATGATTCAATACTGATCTCTATTTCCTATCTCTCCTCACACAGCAGAGAAGGAATTGTTTATCATTTGCCTTTAACACAATGTTTCTCAAATCACCAAAAAGTTGTTCTGCTGTAAGTTAGTTTTCCAGGAGGCCTGCAGAAGTGGTGATCTCCGTTATGCAAATCAATGCCAGCAGAAGAAAAAAATATCTTCCCATTTTGAATCCAACAGATATTCTTGCATTTATCATATTATAGATAAAGTAAGTTAGCAGAGTCAATAAAAAAGGACCTGGTAAGTCTAACCCCCATTTTCTTAACAAATATATAGTAAATGAGAGCATCAGGGAAAAGAAAACATAAGACAGGGAAGGTGAAAGAAAAGATCAAACACAGCATTTTATACAGATACTCTTGGTGTGATTTAGCAGCATTACAGGGACTAGTGCAAATCCACTAGACATAAAATACAAACTCAGATATTGAAGTAAATCTCCATTGTCTAAAACATGAGTTCTTGTCAATATGTAGGACTCCCTTGGTGGAAGGGCTGCCCTGCACACACTTCTTCCAATCATTACTCCTTCACCTCTTCAGAAGTGATCTTCCCTACCACTTATCTACTTGTCTGCCACTGCAGAACTGTGCACCTCTAGGTTTTTTACATTTGCATTTAAACTGGATAACTTAAATAATTTTATGCTAATAAAAATAAGTGAAAAATGCTAGAAATCAGAATAAGAGTTAACTCTATATCATCATTCTCTAAATTAAAAATTCATTATTCTAAATATTAATAATTTTCAGTCATCTATGATAAAATAATAACACATTATGTACAGACCAGCTACACCCCAAGTGGTGAATAATACATAACTGAAGCAAATAAATTGCTCATTTTCAATGGTTCATTTCATGCCATTAGTTGTTGAAAATCATTTGCTAAAAATAGATTATATTTATGAATGACTATTACAATCACAGAAACAGGGTTGTATTAAAAGGTAAGGAGAAGAGAAGACTGCATTTGCAATTAATAGCACTGATAATTAATACTTCAACTACTCTGATCTGTCATGTATTTTATTCCAAGTGACCAGACTTGCTGAGTCTGAAATTATCTGAAATTATGATTTCATGCCTTACAGTAGAGAATGAAAACAGATCAGAGAGCAGCAGCTTTTACAGGGCATGCAGAAGGTCCTAGTGTTTGCAACCATGGAATAATATGAAAGGTGTGCCGAGGTGACAGACGTGTCTCTGCCCTGTTGGCATCCATGCTGTACCTGACTGCTTCATTCCTTTGTTCACACACCAAGCACAGCTAAAGAAAAGTGTTGGTGATCTAAACCTGATGTTATTGCTATGTTTTGTTTTCTTGATGTCTATTACCAAACAAGCACTGCACACTGGATCAAAAAATTCTTTCAGGAAAAGTATCAGGTTTTTTTGGTCAGTGCTCTTCAGTTTCTAAACAGGCAGATCCTAGTAGATACCTGATGAAAGTTCTGACCTTCCCTCCTGTCCTGCTTTCAAAGTGCTGAGCACTTCAAAGGACATTTTCTCTTGGTGTGATGGCGATACCAAAAACATGGTGATAAAAACAGTGAAAAAAACCAATAAAATAGGGAATAAAAATAGAGGGTTTTAAATATTTGCATGGCCACAAACTAGAATAAAATACTTAGAGATTTGAGGCAAAATTTTATGAGTAAAACATAGTAATTTTTTAGACATGGTCATTTGTTAGAAAAGTTCCCAAATCCAAGATATTAAATGCTATTGTGTGCAAATGTGAAGGGCTAAAGAACAGACAAAACACATATGCTAAAGAGAAACTAATTTTCTCTTCCTCTGGACTACAGAAGAAGAAGTCAGATGATGTTTTATTTATTCTACTGTACTATAAGAGAAAACAGTAAGATTTGTCATATTGTTTTATGCCAAGTGCTCCATCTGAGTTCAGGCAGCAGCCAAGAGTTGGCCTCATCAGAATGCAAGTCGTGAGCAGTCACATCCTATCTCCCAACCTCTAGGCATTAATACCTATGTGTGAAAATATTAAAGATTTAATTGTTTGGGGGATAAAATAACTAAGATAAGGGTAAATCTTGGATTTACACAGTGACCCAAATTATCTGTTTTCTAATAACTTCTTTTATTTAGTTTGTTTTTCTATTTATTTTGATTTGCTACCAGATATTAAATTGATAGCTTTATGGACTTTTTGCTGTATAACCTCACAAATCTTCCTTTTGACTGCTAAAAGTCATCTCAGCTTTCATCACTACACATACAACATCAAAATTTCTGTTTTTCATGTGGAAAATTTATCTGTTACCTACACCAAATTTCATTTGCCACTTTATTATGGAGCTACTGAGTTGTGTAAGATCCTTCTGCAGTTCTTCAATTTAACTTTATGTTTACAGCCATCAAGAAGCTTTCTTACTCTAGCCAGTCGTACCTGGTTCCATATGCTAGGTAGCCCCTGTCCTACCACAAATATCTTACAGTTCCATTGGACTTAGGGAACTGATCATTTGTTCCTTCCCTGTGTTTCCCATGTTTAAATCACAGATTCACTCGTTCAAGGAGTTCCTTTCTTATTCCCCTGCTTATTGCTTTGTACACAGGGATTCACCTTACAGAAGCTATGCTGCCCTTTCCTCCATATATTTATCCACAAGGTCTTTTGGTTTTTGCACAGATTTCAGTAATTTGCCAGTTGTCCAAATCTTCCCAAAGCCCTGTTTAGAACTTATATCTTGCACCTTGGAGCCATAAGTATCTGGGAAGCAGGAAGCAAGAGCACACAAACTACATTGATTTGTTATGTGTTCACCTTCCTTCTGAATTCTTTTCTGGTCCTGGCCTATTCATCTCATCTCTTGGTTGCACGGCCACTGCTGACAATGCTTGGTCTCTGAAATGACTTTGATAAAGTGTATGTCCTCAAAAGCTGTCATTAATGTGGGCAAACAAAGCAAGGAAACACTGCCTGTCCTCTGTAATCCCATTTTTAGATTATTTTATCATAAGCACTTTAAACTGATCGCATCGTGCCCTGAAATATGAACAAAAGCTTCTCCACAGGGACAGAGTATCAGTAATTGGTGCTTCTCTTTTCAGATTCACATGCCAAAATTTTTCAATTATGTTTTGTAAGGACTATACAGTTGCTAATGAAGCCAGAATGAGTGTCCTTCTAGATCTTTCTCGGCAAATTTGTATGGAGAGGACAAAAAAAAAAAAAAAAACAACAACAAAAACAAAAAAAAAACCACCAACAAAATCAATCTGTACTTCTTCCACAATATTTTAGCTACTTATTTTAATATTCAGTATAATAATTTAGTTTTCATATACTTTAGTTTTAACATTCCATATATTTGCAAATGTGCGACTCAGTCTTGGACATGCATTCTTCAGAACTGGAAAAAAAACCCAGTCTAATAAAACAGAGGCCTCAGACACCCAAGACAATATTTCATTGGTCTGGATAGTTTTCTGGATAGCTGTTGCAACTCTATTTTGATCTATGGGAAATTCAGGCACAAAATATAAAACTGTTCTTCTGGAATTCAAATTCCTTTGAGGTGGATGCAAAAGGGTGTTCTGAGATGCACTGAACAGCCTGCTTCAAAAGACTGACAAAAGCTCAGATTCATAATTATCCCTACCCATTCCTTTACAGATCACATTTCCAGAGCTGGAATCACTAGCAGAACAAGTAAAATAGCTTTGCAGATATGAAAAGCCAAGAATTTACATGGACAAAATCACTCACAGTAAGGCATTTCCCTCCAATGCTTTCAGGTCTGTTGGACATCAGTTGCTTAATCCACGTTTCATCTCACCTCCTTCCCTCTCCTGATTTTCTGTTATCTCTTGAAATTCAAAGTACAGTGCAGAATAAATGTCATCTTATATATTATTATCCTATCTCTTTCATGCAAAAGAACCCATTTTAGCAAATATTAGTAGGGCTTCCAGTGTTCCACTCCCTCCTACTAGTGGTAGAATAAATACTTCACATTAATCCTTAATATAATATAAGCTGTTTGAATGCTTTATGGCCGTGAAGCCAGGACATATATTTCACATTGAAAATAAAATGCTGACCCAGGAGAGAAGACTACAGATTTCACATTGTGGGAAAGGAGGAAATCAAGGAAAAGAAAGGGATATAATTTAACAAGCTGGATGACTAAATCCATCCCTAAAATAGCTCTACTGAAAGCAAAGGGGCTATTTCCAGCAAGGATGAATTCATGCCAGAAATATCAGTTATTGGATTGCATTAGCAAACAGCTTTACAGCAACAAAAATTCTTTGGATTCATAGCAGTGAACAGAAATGAAGTAAATGTATCTCAAGGCCACTGCCTCAGCCTTCTGTGATGAACTTGGGATATATTATGCCTACAGTGTTCCTGCTGGAGTCACTCCCATCATCTGTCTGAGTAAATAAAGCAAAAGAAAGGACAAAGTGTCCTATCAAGAAATAAGTTTTATAATTAAGAAAGATGTGGGAAAATTGAGAACTCCTAGCTAGAAAATCCAAGATACATCAGATCAGTTAAAAACTCAGGTAAACACATTGTGGTGAGAAACGAACATGTTGCCACATTTAAGGAATAATAAAGAAAGCATTCCAAAAAATCACAAAAACTCTGTATGTTATGTAACTCCTCACTCCAGTGTCCCAGTAAGTCCAACAGTAATTGTATCACCTCTATGAACATATGAAGTTCAACTACATAGTAGGAATTTATCTCCAATAAATCCCCTAGTAAAACTACATTGAAAAGTATGATTCATCATTGCCATTTTTAAGGATCTAAAAACATTTGTTGCACAGAACAAAGATGAATAGATGCTCTAAACTGACAACCTTCAAAGAATACGGACATTAGACAGTGATTTGCGTGATAAAATCTCAAAGAAATATTTACATACAGGAACAGTAACTCAATAGCCACCAGCTCCTACATAAAGTCAAATCAGAGTCAGATCTAATCATTTTGGAAATCAGTTCTTCAAATAATTACCAGAGATCAAAATAGATAACCACTCTGATAAAAATCTAAAAACACAAATTAAAGAGACTTTTGGTCACTAAAAGATAAAGCCCTAAAAGACAGAAGATAACTGTTTCTAATAACACAATTAGCTAGAAGTAGCAGGCAGGAAGAAGTCCTAAGTAGCACTGAAAATATTACACTTTCATTTAGTATTGAAAGTTATATGCCCTTTTTGACTGTACTACATAAAATACTTTGAAAACAAGACAATTAGCATTTTAAATACTTGCTGTTTCCTAGACCTTCACTGATATCCATGACCTTATGCTGCATAATTTGTGCACAATTTGTAAACCCAATGTGAAATATACTACCAATATACATATACAATATAAATGATAATAGCTACTCACCGTACTGACAAAATGATGGTATTGAGCATAAAATGGCTTTACCTACAATTCAGTGCACAACTATCATTCTCCAGTGCATGCCACTTTTTTTTGCCCTATGATTCTTGGAAGAAATACTTGCAACTACAACTCTCTGTTAAAGTATCTCTTAGAATTCTAATGTTAAATTGGGTCAACACCCACATATTCACACAAGGTAACACTCGTACATGGGAAAACAAGGACACACAATGCCCTTTCAATTTACACAACTGTAGTTGTGCACTATAGTGCCCTTAAGGCATCTAAAGCACAGAAATGCAGTTGTAGGGTTTTATTCCAAAATCAGCTTTCCAACTGTATGTTTCCATACTTTATATCACACTGCAGTCAGTAGTCTGCTCCTTTGAACCTGGCTGGGTTGCATGTTGTGACCCAAAGAACTGCTCAAGGACAGGCCTGAGGACACACTTAGGAAAGTAACTGGACTGTACCCTCCCAGATGAGTTTTCTCACCAAATCTCAGCCAGGTTTCATATGGGCAGGCTCAGCTAATCATTCTCTTGTGTGTATTTGTTGTAAGCAGACAACTGAACACAGGTCCCCACCAAATATGTGGTCTAGGGAGGACTTCCAGCTCCTACTGCATGGTGGGGTGTCCTGGCCACAGGGAATCAGAACATGGATGCAGTGTGGTACCCAACAGAGTTAAGCATTACTGGTTCAGCCACTGAGACCCCTGGGTAACTAAAGGGACTCTGATGAAAATGAACCCTTGTAGCTGGTACTCTGAGCACATTCTAAGACTTTACCCTACAAAAGCACACTGCTTATTTAGTGTCTAAACCAGAGTAATAAGCCAACACTAATGGTTGTTACTAATTAGACTTTTAAAGAACTCACTGGGAATTTGTAGCTAAAAATTACTGTGCCAAACCCCAAAGAACTGGCCATATTTTAACTGCTTGATTGTGGCTGAAGCAGACAGAAATAGTTTTAAAATGTGGCATAATTATTCAGCTGTGTTTCTAGTTAGTAGTCATTGTTAATTATGCATTAAAAGCTAAGAATTATATTTATGACTGTCCTGGGTAATATTCATTTATAATGTGTACTCAGGATTTTTGACAGAAGGCTGTCTTATATGTGCTCTATGGTTCAAGAGCAGGAGCAGGAAAGAGGGTCTCCAATTGCATTTTATACCTATATGGGACTCATCTCTTCCTGTATGGTAAATGTAAGCAGCCACTCAAACTCATTTTTTGAGTTTATATAATCGACAACCAATTAAAAGAGTAAGCTGACATGTATATCTGCAATGCAACTGAAATCAACTTTAAATACTCCTAACTAAGAAAAGAGTATGTATGACATATCACTAACACCTTCCCCCTCACTGAGTTTCATAGAAAATTACATGATGCTTTGCAATTAATTCAATACAGTAATCAGTCAACACATCTTCTCACAAAGATGTTTTCAAAAAGACAGGGCTTTAACAAACCAAAACTGATTTTTTTTTTTAAATTAGTAATTAGTCCAGGTCACCGTGAGCCATAACTAACCAATAGCTAATTTATTTCTCCTGCATTTAGGAAACTCCCTTGAACATAAACCACATGGGTTTTGCTACAATGAAAACCTGCTAAGACCTGCTTTCCAGCCCACATTAACACAGCAACAGACAGCAATACCAATTAAGTAGCACAAATTCTATATGATGCTTGCTCTTGTGAACTAAGGTCAGAAAGAAGCACAATGGCTTAACACATGTCAAAGTCTGTTGGCTACTTTTGAAATTAGGTTTAACACAATGGCATTCCAGGGAGCTCTCTTTGAGAGACAGCAGAGAAGGGGAGAATCTAAAGATTTCAAAGATTAACAGATGTGAACATTTGAGAGCAAATATGTTCAATGCCACATTCAAGGGCACTGCATCAAAATTATTAATGTGTTGTAATCCAGAAGCCAAAAAGTTTGGGCAGGAAGTATGAAATCTGGAATTATATTAAACATAATAGTAAACTGGCCAAATGGTACTCACTACTAAATTTCTATACATCCTTTCAAGACCAGATAGCTTATAAATAATTTAGAATAAATGGAAATTAACTAGAAGTAGATCTTTGGATTTATCCTGCACAGTAAACAAAGAGATTTAAATCAGAATTCAAATAGTTTCAGACTGATGCAGGCCACTACTTTTGACAAAATCAATAAATAGACTCTCAAAAGATAACAACAAACCCCTGTTTCTTTTGGTTTTGCCATAAACCCACCCAATGCAGAATTGAGAGAAGTCCTGATTTTCAACCAGTTCTCAGTTACAAGTGCTCCTAGACATTTCTCCATTATTCAACCATGCTTATCTTTGTCTACTCCTACAGGACACATGCACTTGCAGGAATAACTACGGTTAGTTGTGTAGTTCCTGATACAAAGCCAGCACAGCTCTCCCTTCCTTTCTTCAAAACAGAACTCTGCACTTGAAAGTTCTTAAAATCCATTCTTATCTTAATGCCTCTGCCCATTGTTGCCTTCCACTTTCAGAATGGGTTAATGACCGGTCAAAGGTCAGTGATCTCCACTGTTGTAGTGCTCCAGGTTTTACTGAAAACAACCAGATTTGGATTTACTAAGGTTATTCCAAAAGGACAGGGAAAAGTTTATACTCATTCCTTTTTTTTTTTTCCTCATGTTGTTGTTTCCATGATTAATATAGCCCTTGCTTCTATGTTATTGTGAAACCTTCTAAGCAGACCTCTAACCTCAATTTCTTTTCATGGATAGGCAAAGTGTCTGTGGTGGGACAGCTAAGACAGCATCCCTTTATTTTCTCATGCCAAAACATAAATTGTAAGTGAGCAGCTTGCAATACAGTGGGAAAGTATATTATTGCATCAAACCTTATCATGAAGTAAGCAGATTAGGAATGCTGGAAAATAAGCCAACTTGAAATCCTTGCTGGCTATTTCATTTCCCACAGGCTTTCAGAGGCAATTCAGAGGAAGCTGTCATCCTTGCAGTCTCCAAAACCTCTTCCTGCAATAACTTTCTTCTCATGAAGATTAGCAGGTTTTTGCTAACAATTATATAAACCTTCCTGAAGAATCATAGGCTCTCATCTATCACACCCCAGCCTGCATTTACTTCATGTATGCCCTCTCTTTCATGTTTAAATGAAATACTCCTTTGCTCCATGCACGGATTCACAGCAAAGATTTCAGTGCCATTTGCATACTACAAAAAGGGAGTGATACGATCTCCAAATGAGATATTGTGAACTTAGAGAGACTAAGGATGTAAAAAATGTGAGTCTGAATATGTAGTGATATGATAAATGCAACCTGCATACCCAGTGAAGAACCTGGCTTTGAACAGGGGCTGCAAATGCAATAATACACATTAAGTATGGCTGGAAATTTGAATGGCCAGCTTTGTAAGCCAAATTCACAGATGTTTAAAAGAAGAATCACTAAAATGCCAATAGAAATGAGCTATCCAAGTTCCTGATCCTAAGAGAGATGGGTAACTGACAGTACCACACACATCACTGACATCAGGTAATGTATGAATAAAAAGTCATTCCAAAAGCCTTCCAAGCGTACTCTTGTAAAAGTAGGCTTCCAAATGCAAAGCATCTGTCGTGGGGAACTGAATTCTTTTTCCAGTTTGCAAGATGTAAAACATGCAAAGCATTAAGACTAAAATACGCCTGCACTTGGATTGTGTCTCCCCACTCTTTCAGATTGCAAATGTTGTCAAAAGGCAGAAAACATTACTCCACCACCAGCCCTGTAAAATTTTTATGGTAACAATAATATATAAATCACTATATTAATATAACTTCTGATTTGTGTAATTTACAATTGTGCTTTACTGGACATTCGAATTCTAATCCACAAACATAGGTGGATTTAATTCTATCCCTTGGCTAATCCTCCTGCTCAGACTTTCAAAGTGGAAATGAATGTTCCAACCTATATTTCCAGAGGTCTCCTTGAATTTTTCCAAAGCTGGACATCACTAAAAATCTTTAATCCAACAAATAAGACATCAAACTTACACACGTGTAGGACAAATGCATCTTTGAATCAAAACAGTGGTGAAACAATCCAACCGTGTATCATTTAGAATAAACCCATTATTGTTTGAGAGATGCTCAGAAATTATATACTTGACAAACATTTTCAGAGAAATTAAACATTCAGCCCTTCCAAAAGCCAAGTTCATTTAACATACAGTTGTTCCTTGACATGCTCCCTGCTATCCCAGCACTTCAGTTCTCTGTCCTGATCTTTTCCACATCAAAAGCAACAGACGTTCCCTTCCCAAGCCATGTAAGATAAGCAATATGGACACATAAATGGAAGGGCCCTAACTCTGTCCATACAATCATTGGTTTCCTTTTCCTGTGTTCTAGCTGTATTCTTATAACAATGTATAACTAATAGTTATCATAACTCTCTAGCCTTTTTGGTCGTGATGGAGGAAGTCCCAGATTTCTGTAAACCCTGTATTTCTCTGCAGATATCCTGTACTCCACTCTCTCAAGAGCCTATTTATTTTTATCCTCAGCCATCACAGTACTGCTGATGCCACTCATGCCCCTTTTCCCAAAACAGGAATAACCTTTATGCCTAAAAATGCAAGCAGATGTATCAGTTTCTCAGTTTGTCTTTTGTCCTCTGCTGTACTTCTAACTTTCCCTTTTCATCCCCACCACACAATCCTGACACTCTTCACTACTGAATCATCTGAATCTTCATCTCTGTTCTCCCATTAACTGACTCTCAGTGCCTAATAAGGGTCCCTGTGGTTTCCTTTTCCCTTCAGTATCATCATGCTCCCTTAAGTATCAAAACAGCAGAGTCTGTATTCCCCATGGCAGATTCATCACTGCTCTGCAAGGCTTTCTGAGCACGATGCCAGTCCTCACTTTCCTATTTCTTATTATTAGCTGTCAGGAAACTAAAACACTCAGCTGTCAAATGAAACTTTTAGAGAATAAGCAGAATCAATTAATGGGAACGCTGTAATGCTCACAGAGAACTGCTTATCTCCAACTGCAAGCAAATGCTAAGGTGATTTAGCAGATAACTGCTATGATGACAGCAATTTCTCTCCTATTTTCTCTGACATAATTTTCTGGGTTAGTAGCTATTTTAAGTTTTGGATATGAGGAAACATGAAATTTTTAGTTTTCTGACATGGTAAAAAGAATACTAAAATATCCAATAGTGTTCTAAAAATCAATCTAGATATTAACACTCAAGGAACTAAACAGAGGAAGAGTGGGTAAGGCAACTTTCTATGAAAGAGACAAAAGTTTATTTTACACTTATCTCCAAAGGCATGATGAAAATGAACATAAGATGCTGAAGTAACCCAGAAAGGTTCTAAATGGTTGAAAAGAGGTCATTGCAGGGGGGCATAGGTTGATTGAAACATCATTAGCCTACACACTACAGCCACCACCACCCGAACCCTAGCCTAACCTCATCACCAGGGGTGGTCCAGATCAGATTAAATGTAGGAGTAGTAACACTGGGGCCTTGCCTAGATGGCATTAGCATGCCTTTTCCAGCCCAGGAGTTCCTAGAGCTGTAGGCTCTTGGATTCTCTCAACCCTAACCATAAACATTTCCAATACAAACAAGTCACTCAGAAAAAAAAGGAAAAGCTACAGCCCACAGACAAAAGATCTATTTCCTCTTCCTTCCCAGAAGGAAACCCAACTGTTAACTAAGCACCTTCTCATGTAAAGGAAAGCTAAACAAGAGAGCAGTAACAAAGGGACTAGAGGGTAATTTAATGGCAGAAGAACACAGTTTATAGCACAGGACTTATACCAGCTGCTATTCCTGTTGTAATTCAGAAACATATTAACCAACTGTATTTTAGTGTTAAGTAGACAACTTTTACAGAGCTGGCTTGATAAATGTTCTCTCCCAATGTCTCACCATCAGCTATCTTCATTTGTTATCATATTAAAACTGTTCAAAATTATTAAATTAACAGCAATACAGAAATATAATTCTATTTCATCTAATGCATGAATCTCTTCAAACCCTATTTTAACAGAGTAGCCTTCTCATTCATATTGGGATTTTAATCCTCATTAGAAAGTATTGCTTCTCTGTAAAACACAAACTCTAACCTGCAAAACACTGACTTCAACAAGCTGAAGCTCTCCAGGCCCTATCCCAGATCTCTGAAGTCCTAGATCCTGGTACTGACAGATACCATTTTGACCTAATCTGCCCTAGAAAACACCAGATTCTAGTACTGTCCTTAAAACTTTGAAAATTATGACAAAGTGAGTATATGTATGAGGGTTTGTTTTGCACAATTGCATCCTTTAAATTCAGGTGAACAGATGAACTTAGCAAGGTAGGGCCAAAAAACCTAAAGTCATTTGAATTAAATTTCTTCAGGGACAGTGAGAGAAAAGTATATTGGGACACTCAGCTAGGCCCATCCTTATTTTTTTCTTTTTCTTTCAGAATTTCAGTACTTATCTAAACAATATTATTTCTGTACATCTCCAATGTCCTCCTGAAGGTCTCTCTACTGAGGGGTTTTGGGATTTTTTTTCTTTAAGCACAAAGTTGGTTATTACCTCTTGATAAGTTTTCTAAAACTAATGCACATATTAAATGGTCTTCAGAAACATAAAAAGCAAGAACAGACTGATTTTTATCATAACCATTGTGGTTATGATTCTAACAGCAGCAGCCTTTTTCTTAAACACAGTCATTACCATATTAATGACAAGCTAGGTAGGACATAAATGAATGTGTTTTGTCCTACCTAGGGAATTAACTAACGATCCAGCCATTAATTCCTGGTAAATACCATGTTATTGAGGATTACTTCTGCATGGATCTTTTGTCATAAAACACATTGCAGTTAGACATAGGACTACACTTTTGCTATGATATGTTTATATCATGACACTAATAACACCTTGTTTTTACCAATCCTTGCACAGGGAAAAAACACAGACCCCATGGTATATGATGCCATTGGCATATCTTCACACACATGCTGACTCTCTCATTCCATTCTTGTGCATACATTCATCACCTAGGGACAACAACTAACTTCTGCCAACACATGTAAGTGGTTATGCTTAGAAAAATCAACTGGAAATCAATGCTTTAGTATTACTATTAAAATAAAAAGTTAAAATAAGCTAAGTTGCTTATAGAGGAAGAACAAAATGTTTCAGGATTCAGTGTGAGTCAAATAACAGAAAATTAATTTTTCCAAGGCCATAAAAAAAATCACAGATTGAAATTCACACACCATCTTCATTGCAGTTTTTCTGCTCTTGACCTTTGCTATTTAACATTAAAAATGTTAAGCACAGGCACCGTTTCTAGAGAAATACACATTACAAGAGCAATCAAAAGTACTTGCAGGTCCTTCGTGACAAAAAGGGTACAGTGCCACAGCTTTCATTAAATTGCCTGGGTCAAAGAATCCAATAGTTTTGGATGTTCAGGAGAAGCTGTAATGTGGAATTTTCTATACTGTCTCTTCCCAACACCCTCTGAAGATCTAATGAGTGTTTTGTGGTTGGTTGTTTTATAAAAAACGTATGGAGAAGGGAGGGAGAAAACAGCCTACAGTGTCTTGCATGAATGTCTGACTTGCAACAAGAAAGAAACTGAAGTGCTGAATATTCTTCAGAAAATAATGATGAAACAGTTTATTCTGAAGAGCAATCCCTAAAGTAACCCAAATGAACAAAATGAAAACAACAGGCCACATACTACAGATAAAATACAATCCAAATCAGATAGGCTGTGCGAGACACTAAGCTTTCCATGAGAGCTGAAAAAGCAGCACATACCTTCTGGGAGCACAGCTAAGCAGTCAGAGAGCTGGTGTATTTTGGCCAGCAAATAGATAGGTGCTGACAGGAAAGCCAGATGGCATCCACCTAGTCCAAGTGGCTGGCTGCCTCTTGGCTGGCCACCTCATGGTGCTTCTAGTCCTACTGCAGATACACTGGCCTGCAGGTTAGTTGCAAGATTCTGTCTTGGAGCCTTGCTTCATTTAGTAGGGAGCCAATGGCAGACAGCATGTCAAGAGAAAAGGAAATAAATTGAAGTCTTGGAAGACAATTTGATACAGGGAACAAGGTATGAAGAATGGAGAGGAGGTTATGTTAAAAGAGAAAGGTAAAGCCTGCCACCTAGATCAGCTGGAGTATTTAGCAGCTCACCTCTGCATTTGAGATGGAAACTTTTATAACAGAGGCTATATTGACATTACAGCTCTTAATGGATCTACCCAGTGCATCTAGAGTATGACACTTGATAAGAAAACACCTAATGCTCTCTCCTGTCCTTTCCCTGAAACTGCTAGAATTAAAGATGTCATTCCTAAACAGTCAGTAAAACAAGACCTTTTAAAAACGTTTTCTAGTATCAGATCAGGACACAAATATATACATATATTTTCCTACCCCTCAGTTCACAGTTGTATTTTTTTCCAGTTCTTGGTGGGGAATCAAAGAAACAGCTAGATAATCTTGGAGACTAACTTAAGGACCTGTGATTGGTACAAAATATACTGTAGTGGCTTGCAAAAGAAGTGTGATAAATAGATATTTGGAAAGAATACGTCTACTACTTCACCAAAGATCACAAACAACTGCATCCATGGCATTCTTGTTTTGAGCATCATGATGATTAACTTCTTAAACTATTCTTTGCTTTCATTTTTAGGATTAGTGATATTAAGCAATAGTTCTTATTTTAAGCTACCCCATTTCCCAATACATAGTAAAAGCCAAGTGGGAGCACTGCTTTCTAATCTCCCAAGAGGATAAGCCAACACGTCATCATCACCCACTTGGGCAGAAAATACTCACTTGTGGTAGATTCTATTCTGTAATGACCACTAGCCCTACTGCCTCTGAAAGAAGTTTTCTGGTTTAACTTGGATGATTTAACACCCTACACCAGAGCCCATCAGAAAACATTTCTGTCAGCTCAACAGAGGAGCTACTGAGCAACCACTACAGAAAACACAACTGCACTGGAATAACTGCTTCCTAGAGTGACTGTCACAAAAGTATAGAGCAAAATAAGATCAAGAACACAGTGCTTCCTTTTTTCCCTCAAATGGCAATGTCAGACAGTTTGGAGTTCAAATCTAGCTAAACTCTCACAGAAATGTATAGAGGACCCTAACAATAGTGTTTTTTAAATGCCACTTCCTGCCTTGACCTCAGCAGACTTTTATTTGTCCTGCAGGCTGAATATCTTTTCTTTTCCACTTGCTGAGGAGACAGAGCCTCTGTTTCAACTGTTTTCCATGTGAAAAACTTGAGTCTAGAGTACATTAAAATTTCTCTTTATTATAACTTCTTTCCCAAATCAGTTATTTCATACCACCTGAGTTTTTCTCACTCAGTCAAAAAGACCAGAAGTTTTGCATTACTTCTAGTATTTCAACCAGCTCAGTTCATACAGTGAATATTGACTCAATGGTGGTTTTATATTTCGTACTTCATTGATCTAAGTTTCTGAAGTAATGGTTTTGATCACGGCTGATGAGGACCTACAAAGTTCTCCTACTCCAGATTTGCCTCAGCACTCAGTTTATTGGCTTCACATCTGAGTAGTTCTGGCTCCCAAATGAAGTATCTTCCACTGACCTGGTTGTAGCACCTTTAAGATTCTTTTCTGTTCCTACAGTAACTCCATAAATGCACAGTTTAATACTCAGGTTTATTTTTTTCCTTTAAAGTAAATCTATTAAAAATTCTTTACCTTCTTATGCTGTGCATACAAAACAAAAACATAGATTCCACTCCATATTTGATCAAGATTTAATCACATGAACAGTATAGGGGAAAAAAAAAAAAAAAAAAAACAAAAAAAAAGCTACAGAAAACACTTCCACAAAATTAAAATTTACCCACAAATACTCATGTGAAACACCATGAATGTGTTTTTCAAGGTTTGTACTAAATTGCTCTCAAAACCTTTCTCTCTGATAAAGCTGCTATGATTCCAGTTCCATTAAAGACAAACCCTATATGGTTGTAGGAGGTGTCAGGATGGGATAAAAAAAAAAAAAAGGAGTGAAGTACTTTAGTGGCATATGTGACAACCACTTCAAAGGCATAAATCCTACAAAAGTACCTCAGAGAATAATGATCAGTCAAGACTTTAATCATCAGCAAAAGCAAGTTGAGAGAATAAGAAAGGCCCTAAGGGTAATAGCTGTAAAATGAAAGTGTCCACCGAGCGCATTTTTTTCATTACAGACAATTGAGCCATTTCTCAACCTTGTTTATCTTTAGCTTTTCCTGTTAGACCAGAGGGAGAGTAAGGGATATTATACCCAGCTTCTTCCAGTGAAGTAGAAAGAAAAATGCCAGAAATGCATTAAGACAAACAATGCTACCTCCACAGATCTGGTTATGTATCCTTTTTGGGGGCAGCTTTCAGGCCGAGTTCCAACCCCTGGTCCCTTGAACATCCAGCATCTGGCTGAAATCCAGACTCTGTTCTTGGCCCAGGATACACAGCATACTTTGGGTATCCTAGCATGAATTTCTGAATACTGAGAAACATAATCCCATTATTCACATTATCCCCAACAATCCTATTGTCTCCTGAGCCTTCATCTGATCCTTCATACAGTCTTCTGTCTTAAATTCACCCAGTCCCAGAAGACCTGGGAGATGTGACAGACAAGTAGATTTCTGTAATATGGATATGTTTTGCCCCAATTTTGAAAAACTTACCACTCTTTACTCAGTATTAGGTGGAGATATAAATTTGGAAAAAGATAATCTGGAGATTTACTTTTCACTGGAGCCTGAAATTTTATCTGAAACAACTGAGCAACATTTGGCTTCCTGGTTGGTTTTTTTTTTTGTTTGTTTTTCCTGACAGTTTTTGCATCATAAACATTCTTGATCTTTTTTTCTCTAAATTATGCAAAAGTCAAATAGTTAACATTACAATATCTACATCTTTCACAAAATGATCAGAATTCAAACAGAGATATCAGAATACAAGCAGGTTTTTATAAACCAAGAGACGAAAATTTTCACTTAACTTGCTTGACTATTCGTTTTTAATTATGAGTTGAATTAATGTCTAGAAGACAAATTCAACACAATTCAATTCATTCAAACTCTGTCCATTTATTGATTGCAAACAAAGGACCAAAACTGATCAACAATCTGGAAATATATATTACCAATATTTTGCAGAATATCAGAGTATTCTGAGTTCAAAGGGACTCACAAGGATCATTTGATGTGTTATAGTTAAATAGCAGCTGAAAAGATCAGTATACTGCATACAGACCATGGTTACACTGTAGCTGTATTCCTGGGATATTTCTTAATCCCATTTACTTAAAGATAAAGAAATGCAAACCATGAAACAAAATTATATTATTCTATCTGCCTAATATTCTTATTCAAGTAAAAATTAAGCATCATAATTTATAAACATTATAAACTCTTTCTGGATGAATATAAAACTTCTTTTTAAGTAAATTGCAAACCCAAAGGCCAGTATAAATTTAAGATACTACACTTCTGACAGAAGAACTCAAACACAAGTGACTTAAACATACCTAAAAAGCCAAGATTAAAATAGGCACCTAATTAAGCATCCCTGTTTAATGTAAAATTGCTTAGGAATAACTATAATTTTTCCCCTGTACTACTGATATGTGAAGTTGTCGAAAAGTAGGAATTACATCACATTCCAGATTAAGTTAATTTTACACACTTCTGTGAGTTAGGACACAAGTGGAGCTGGTACTCAATCTTTAAGAAACTGAAATCATTGTAGAAACTACTGTCCTACTGTCTATCAAACTTCAAAAAGCAACACAGTTTTCACTTGGAAAAATGTGGAATCTGTTATTGCATCTTCCATTTCAACCCAAAATAAAGAAAAAATTGGTGTTTTTTTCCCCTTTAGGAACCATACTCTGATGCTGTACATGCCCAATAAGATGCACTAGGTCACTTCCATACATAAGGAAAGGATAAGATAAAAGTTCTTCTAAGCAACGAATTTTTTAGGGAAAAAAGAAGTTCATCTTATTTTGTGGGGAGGGGGAAAACCCCAAAAGCAAAAGATTAGCTATTAATTATGAACCAAAAAGCCAGATGGAAATTAGAAGCAAGCTGGTCTAATTTCAACATTTTATTTTTATTTCCTTTCCCCCACATTTCAGGGTCTTTTAGTTTAAACCTATTTAAGATACAGAATATGAGATCATGCCTTTTAAAAAGGATGAAATTATGAGAATAGGATACTTTAATAACAAACCATTTCAGTATTATTTTTTTTTCAGCAAAATAAATACTGATTGAAAAACTCATAAGCGCTGATTATAGTCCTATATCTTCTGTAAATATTGTTTGCAGTATTAAAAAATGTTCATTTACTTCTATACACAGAGTTAGCAGTTACTTTTGCAGCAATGAAAGGTCTCAGAGGCATTATAAACTTCTCAGCACCTCTGAAAAATAAGACAGGAACCAGAAAAAGCCAAACCAAAATATTAATACAGCTTTTTTAACCACAGCTTTCTAGTCCATCAACAGTGGGTCACTATGGGAAGCTCCTCTTTCTCCTACCACTCTGTTGCATATCTCTGTTATGCTCCTCCAAAGCTTTCCATTTCTTCAGGCATGCAAAGAGATCAGTTTACAAGATTGCAAACTATTTGAACATGGAAAGCAATGTGGTGGAAACTTCACCTGCTGCAGGATGAGTGAGTTGCTGAAAAAGAAGTAAGGGAGCTATAGGGTACTTTAAAATTATTAAGCAGCTATCTTTGGTAAAAATGGCAGTAACAAGCCCTCTACTTTTTACCATCCCGTTAAAAAGTAGCCCCTGGGCAATCATCTTGCCCAAAGAGAACTCTTTTCATCTTTAGAAAATCCAAGGAATTAAATCTTCCAAGAGAGAAAAATGGGTAATTTTTTAAAATCCTCAATTGTCTTATGGGCTCTCTCTCTCTCTCTTCTCTTTCCTCTCTTCTCTTCCACAACACATAAAAAACTCAATTTTCTAAGCGACTAACTATTGCGGCTTATAAAATATTAGGTAAAATGCAACAGAAACATAAGAGCACTCAAAGTAATTTAGATGTAGGAGATAATTTGGGATGGGCTTGAGAAGTGGTTTTTCAGGCGTGAGAATCTCAGCAAGAGAAATGTTTCACAACCATCCTAGTTTTGACATGTGATAGAAATCTTCAGGGACCATCCCTCTCAGACCATATTCTGCCATCTAGCAAGACTTCACCATATCTAGGTCACATACAACACTCCATCCACCCCCCCATACACCTCAGCTGGCCCGACAACTGTAAATATTTTATCACAGACTTTCAAGTCCTGGCTTATTTCTTCAGGATATTTAGAATGTTAAATAGTCATTTGGCAGAGAACAACCTAAAATAAACAGTTTTCCCCTCACTCTAGCACTGTTAGTTGCTTCGGGGTAGAATATCACATCCTCTTCTTGTCTCTGGGCCAAATGGAAGATTTCCTAATTTTAAAAGGTCTGTTTCCTTCCCACTACTAAGAAAGCTATTGAAAGTTATTGACAAATCCCAGTGACAACCAAATATTCTCTTAGCCTTTTTCATTCCCTGTATGTTTATCTTTAATTTCAAAGATTAAATTCCTGACAAATATTCAGTGTAAATTACCTACAACTGCAGGTCCATCAGGTTGTTCAGTTGGCCACACATCCCACTAGATAGTTCAGCCTAGAGCAGTGCACTTGCAGCACATAATTTCCTTTTATGTGCCAGCCAGGGAAGCTACAAGTAACCCTGCCACAGCAGAACCACACAGGGAGAAGACACTGTAAACCAGAGTGAGGAGGGGAAGAGCACAAATCCAAACCTCTCCTCTAGCAATTAGTCACAGAAAGAGAAAATCAAACACTTCAGTTGAATGTATTCTCAAGAGATTTGGAGCATGATTTTTAGCCAGTGATCCTTGCCGGTGTGAGAATTCACTTTTATGAGAGCAGGAAAAGCATTCAGCTCAGAGAATTCAATGGAAACATTTAAGACACAATTTACACAGCAGATGTAAAACTTCCTATAAATGATGATGTGACCTTCAAATTATTCATATTATTATTCATATATAAATTGCAGCAGCAAACTTTCTTCCAAGACATTGATGCACACATAATGGCTATTAAAGGAATTACACAAAATTCCTCTGCAACTATTTACAAATCCAACACATTCCCTTGTGTCTCAGCTGCTGGATACACATTAAACCAAGATGATGGATTTAGTTCTTTCTGTAGTGCAAGGTACCTATCAAACATTGAAGATAACAAGATCCAAAAGTCATTCCCTATGTGGGGGGAAAAAAACCAAACTGAGATATAAGAAAAAGCTCATCATTACGAGTGATGTTTTATTCCTTAATTCTTGTTTATTTTCTTTCCTCTCTTCATGTCGAAAGAAAGTACCAGATGCAAATGATATAACAAATTATGATCACAAAATACATTAAAAGAAATTTGAAGAAAGAAGGTTTTTTCCTCCCTTCCTTCATCAACTGGGTGATATTTTAGGCAAGATGAAAATATCCATAAGGTTATGTGTAAAATAAAGGAATAAAGCATGTTGCTGCTGCAACCAGAGGGTCACATCACTGTCTTGTAGCAAGAAGAGACTGAAATGCTTGTCTCCCTCTACTGCTTCATCAGATGGATGACTAATAGGAATCTCAAGGGGCAGTCATAACAAGCAGCACCCTAGGTAGAGCCTGTCTGTCACCTGAACAGGCATGAAAGCAGGCAGAATATCCCTTTCTGATGTCCCAGACTTCTTTTGCCTGCAGGGCAAAGCTGAGAGAAAACTGAGAAATCTCAGTGTTATGACACTCACGGAATAGTGATGAGGTCAGAAAGAGATTTTCAGTTTCTATAACTGTTTGCATAACTTGAAGCACAATCTAACACAGAACCACCAAGAAACAGAAAATTTTCGGTCAACATGTCTATATAAGTGCATTTTAAATGAAAGAGAACATGAACCTCAAAGGAAAGAGAAATTCATTGTAATGTTGAGAAATTCACTGTAATGTTGCAAGAAGCCCCTCCTACCCCCCTCTCTCCCCAGGGCCCCCTCTTCTCTCACCACAAGGTTGTGTCAGTGAAAGCTGTGGAAGCTTTGAAACTACAGATGAGGTTCAAGTTAGGGCTCAAAAATGCTGCTTATACTTCCTCACAGCCTGGAATAGCTCTTTACAGGGAACTTAAGTATCTGCATGGCTGCTATGGCAGTACTTCCCTAACACACAAACATTAGAACAAGAAGAAGAATTATTAGAGTCTGAGAAATATTTAGTCAGTGAGTCTTTGGTTGTAGTCCTAGTTTATGAACAAAACAGACCACATGAAAGGCAGATTCACTTCTTTGTATAACATCAGATACAGATGTACAGAATTATTATAGCATATGTTTCATTCCTAACATCTATATTCCAGAGATTCCCCTAAACTCCTTAAGATTAACTGTTTTGGAAGAAAAACAAATTCCCCCCTCAAAGGAAAAATAATGTGATGTCACATTATTCACTAGATTACATCTAGTCTAGATTGAATTGGCCTTCCTTGGTGATGCAAGGGAAACAAGATTAAATACAAAAAGAACCTGGTAAAGGAAGAAAAACCTTGATCAGTGCAAAATCACTTGGCAGATATGAACACTTTACCGCTTCAAGATGGATGTGGTAGGAGGGAGAGAAAGGTATTTGGATTTTTTTTGTGAGTTTTCAGGTTTTGTTGAGGTGGTAGGTATTTATGTTGTTAGTTTGTTTTTGTTTTTTTTTAATTCCACTGCTGTTACTCAGAAAGACTGACAGTCTAATAAGATCTGCCTAGAACTGGATTGTAAGTTTACATTACACAGCATGTGTTCTGTCATTATTGCACTGTATGGTAGGATAATGGTCTTAATACACAGTGCCAGAGGCAGAAGAGGCTTCTGAAAATCACTTAGGAATCAACACCACAGAAAAAAATCTGATTTTTTTTTTTTTTTTACTATTGCGACTTACAAAATTCAAAATTATTATTATTATTATTATTATACAATGAGAGAAGCTACAACCAGCAGCATACTGATTCAGGAACATCTGGAAATGAGTCAGTGCAACAAGCTGCTGCTTCAAAAATACAGCATATTAGTCCCTTATGAAGGTATTAAATTTAAGGGAAATAAAAAATATGACTCAAAGCTCATATCCATTATTGAGAGGTGGTGACATAATTTTCCTCAGATCTCATAGTGAAGCCATTTTCACTTACAATGAGAAAACAGTGTGAAATAAATTCCAACACAAAACTAGAACAGAATGAATGAAACCAGGACTCATAAAGGATAAACAAACAAACAAACAAAAATACCTGAAATAAGAAGGGAAAATAAAGTCACTTGCTTTTAGGAAGGGAATGTGCTCTAACAGGGCCAAACTTTTAGACTACTAATAAAATTTTACCTATATTAAAGATTTGATTTCTGTTAATGAAAAAAATAGCATTGAAAAGGGAGAGACTATGGAGGGACTATTTCTACAAAATTATTTATCTTTGATTCTTTAATCAAAAGTCATACTCAGCACCACAGAACTGAATGATTAAACATACCACACCTATTTTAAGTATTGGTCACCTAACAGAAAACAATCTATTTGTTCATTCAAAAAGTATATTGATGCTGTAGTGGTGACTTAATCCTAGATTTAGGGAAGATCAACAATTACTAGGCATTGATATGCCTAGAAACAGGAGAAGTCTAGCTCTCTTTACTCTAGCACCACAAATTGTAAATAAGGGGGAAAGTACTGGAGGAAGGGTCATGGAAAGCATCCAGTTTGGGGATGGTCTCCCCCTCCCCAGGGCTCTCATGAACCCTTTCAGAGACAAAATATTAGGCCAGACTGACCATTGCTCTTCTGGCCCAGAGAACATTTGTTATGATTCACCCACTTTTACCTTATTTTTAGGCAATTGCAGTAAAGCCTCCCAGCCACAAGAATAAGAGAAGATGTAACTTAGAAAAACTTGCCTAGTTCTGTGATACAAAGCAGCTTGTCTTGTCTGACTGTTGGCTTCGAGCTAACAAAGTGCCTTCTGTAGGTCCTATATTTCCCTCGTGCACTTCCACATCAGAAATACTGGTGCTTACAGAAGAGGAAAGAGAGAACTAATTCTTGTAACCTTCCTCAGGTGTGCTGTAAATTTAATTTCAACAGTCTATCCATTCAATCTGCTTGAAAACCTAATGCAGCTGAAAACTACTCAGTCATTGAGGAAGGTGATGGCATTGACCTCTCATCATCATAAAGTCTACTGTAAGATTCATATCAAATTCCAGTCAAGTCTTCAAAAATAAGGTTACATGTCTTCTTAACATTCAGCCACAGTGTGAGTTTTCAATACTATATTTGACAGTGGTTTTCATAAATTTCTTAGCTTGATGTCCTTTAACAAATCCACTTTATTTGAATAGCTTACTCTCAGGAAAACACAAGTTTCCAAGCAAAATTACACTACTTGGTTTTATATTGGGCTCTGCCAGTAAGAACATTCTTTGCCATTTCCTTTTCCGAAATAATCACTGTTAGAAAACCTCAGACATCAGCTCTCATTTAATTTGTAATATCCGGCTTGATCCTAGACATTATATTGTTTAAAGGGCACATACTGGAAATTACATGTAATTGATTATGGCCGACTGTAATCGAGTTAAATGTTTTGATAAAACCAAAGATGTCATCATTGTTCTGCACCAGACTTGGCATTGCATTTTCCTCCCTCTAGTATCAGAATAATAAAAAGAACTAATCATTCAGGAGAGAATACATCCAAAACTTCTGAAAAGGAAGCAACAGTCATAAATGTTCTTTTGAAGATGGAAATATTTAGCATCTGTTGGCTCTGGAATTTAGATCCCTTCAAAACAAGCAAGAATGTTGAGGACTGTAATGCATTTAATACTCCACAGAAGTGGTGTGTGCAAGGTGTGATGAATTACTGTGAATTAATGTTGCAATTTTCAAGGTAAGAGCTAACTATATCAAGGATGTATCATAGAATGCAAAATGCCACACTGCTGTAACCCTCCCTAATTAACGTTCTGCCCATTTGCCCAATTTATCAGCCTTCTCCTTTCCACTGGTAGTAAAGCAGAAAGGAAGTTGAAAAAATTTATTAGAAAAAAAACATGTTAAAAAGTAGCTAATAGGTCTCAGTTCATTTGTCAGATAAGAATGAAGGGTTAAGCTTACAAGGAACTAAAACTTATCTAATACAAAAAGAAAAACCCTACAACTTCAGCCAAGCATTTGATAAAAACCAATATGAATACACTGATGCATACCAGTGAATTACTAACCACTGAGAACTTGCTATATGTGGTCCAAGGCTTTTGGATTTAGAGCATTAAACAACTGAACAGTTTCCCCATAGTTTATCAGTAACATAAACAAGCTTCTCTTGCCTAAGAAAAGGGTGGGTACTGCAGGGACAGCATAGCACTAAACTTCTGGTAAGAGATAATGCACCTTGTGTTACCTTCCTTAGATTGTGTTAGCTTCAGGGCTTCCTGAATCACTAATTCCTGTTAATAGCCACTTTGCTGCCACTGCACTGAAACTTGTACTGCCACCAAATCAACCAGTTTTACTTCAACATATTATCATGTTCTCACCCTCAGTGTTATTGATCTGCTCTTTAGATTAGATACAACCCAGAGCAGAAAGCAGCTCTGCCCTGTTCAAGTAGCACATGGTAGAGTTGGGTTAAGACTTCTCCCATCTCACAGTTGACAAATGCAGTTTTAGATTTCAACTCAACTACAATATAAACTCTTAAATATTCATTTCTGAAATTACTTGAAAGTAAAAATAAGCAAAATTTTGGAGGAATAGAAAATGAGAAACTGCATGACAGCAGAATCCAACTGAATATGCCAATACAGAAACAATTCTGTGATTCTGATGTATTACTACTACTCTAACAAAAATAAACCAGGAAAATTTCAAGTGCAGTAGAACTCTCTGCTGGCAGATATGAGCAAATAATGTTAATTACAAACAAGGCCTCACTCTAATCCAAAAATATGAGATCCAAGGTTCATATTCTGTACATTTCTTTCCAGCTAGGTATTCTGCTGAGTGGCTTTATTCCTGAAAACATTTGCCAAGATTATGTTTGAACTCGTTTAATTAAAGTTTGTAAAGTGCAGAGTCATGCTACAGCAGTAAAGTATTATGTCAGATCTACAAAAATATGAACTTACCCATTCATCAATTGAATGAGGTTTCTCTCGCTAATTGCAATAGGCTTTGAATATGATCTAATTTCCCACAAGTATTATATTTTGCTTAGAAACCACATAAGTAAACACTACTCCTCCTTATATCTACCACTAACTTAATTGCAATACTAGATGAGGAATCTTTCCTTTTCTACATGGATTTAAAGATCTCTGTTGTTTTCATATGCAAGTCAAAGTTCACCTTCAAAGTATTAAGACTTCATCCAAGCTTAAGACTCTTTCTGTTATCTTAGCTGAGATAATTGATTTTCTTATTTCCTTTTACAGAAAGAATTCAGTATGATAATGAATTCCCAAGGAATGCCCCTGCCAAAGTGAAAAATATTGAAAAATAATTGGAGAGATGGCTTTTTTTTCTGAAACACACAGAGTTCAGTGGGCCTTTCTAAATGCACACAGAAAATGTGACATGGCCTAAATTGACAGCATCAAAGGCTAATAGAAAGAGCTACTAGTCTAAAAAGGAGCATGCAATTACTCCAAAGATGGGTGGACTCAATTCTCTGGAATTACAGATCTCAACTGCTGCTAGATTGGTAAATACTAGAGAAGCCATGTGCTGGGATTGATCACCCCACTGTCCATTTGGATTTGAACCTCATGGTATTTGAAGAGCGTAGCCTGCTTTCTTGCTTCTTAGGATGGAAGGAGCCTTTCAAATAGCTGTGTTTAAACCTGCTGGAGAGAATTACAAAAAATAAATCTGTCCTTTCACCCTGAATTTCTGCCTCATAAGAGACTTCCTTAACCTCCTATTTCAAACCTAACGCCTTTTTGCTCAGCTCTCATTATCATTATTCCCAGTCCCTTCTGCCAATCTCTGTGACTGCACATACAATTTTCATTTTCTTCTCATATTCTTGCTAGTAATTTCTCCTCCAATTTAACATTTTACGAACTCTACCTCTGTACTGTATTTAATATTACCTCATTTCTGCAGTTCATTTGCTTACCTTCACATTTAATATAGGACTAAATATATAATGAACCATCTTCATGGCTACAAAAACCATCCCTTGAAATTGTTTCTCAACAATGAGGCAAAAAAATTAGCAAATACTTTACAGAAGAAAAAGGAGAGACTGACTACAAAACAGAGCTACCATAAAACTAGCTTTAAAAATCTAAGAACTTTTAGATATTTTTAAGCTACTTGCACTGATTCAACATGAAATTTTGACCAACATGAAAGGCACACAATGTTTTATAAACACATTAGTACCTGTCTTCTATGTGCAGCAAAATTGTGTTCTCTCTTCCATATATTACGTGTATTTACGTATATTCTCTGAATATGCATAAAATATACATTCAGCTACAGAATTTCTCTTTTCCAACTTCAATGATTCCATGATTCTGTGAAATGCTATTATTTAAAAGTTCTTTACAAGCCATATTTTACACAGTAAGCAATATTAAAAATAGATGCTATTTGTCTTCATACCAAATGATTTAAACCCCCACCACATATATAAAGTTTCACAGAATCATAGAATATGCTGAGTTGGAAGGGACCAATCAGGATCATAGAGTCCAACTCCTGGCCCTGCACAGGACACCCCAAGGTCACACCATGTGCCTGAAAGCACTGTCCAAATCCTTCTTGAACTCTCTCAGGCTGGTGCTGTGACCACTTCCCTGGGGAGCCTGTTCAGTGCCCAGCCACCCTCTGGGTAAAACACCTTTTCTTGATACCCAGCCTAAACCTCCCGAACACAGCTTCAGGCCATTCCCTTGGGTCCTTTCACTGCTCACCAGAGAGAGGAGATCAGTGCCTGCTCCTCCTCTTCCCATCACAAGGGAGTTGTAACTACCATGAGATCTGCCAGAGTGCAGAGCAGAGCAGGACAATCCCCTCCCTTGCCTGGCTCTGTGCCTGATGCCCCCCAGGACAGTGTTTTCCTTCCTGGCTGCCAGGGCACAAAATGACTCAGATCCAACTTCCCATAGATCAGGATCCCCAGGGCCCTTTCCAAAGTGCTGCTTTGCAGCATCTCATTCTCAAATTTACACATACACCCCCACACATCTGAACTTAAATTGTTAATTTGTTTTATGTTCTTAAGCAGTCACTAGAGAGATTTGAAAACACCTGAGGTTTAGTTCTCAGTAGACAAGGACCTTTTTCAAAAGGGTTTACCCTTCTTATAATGGGACACCTTATTATAGGACTGAGAATGCATAATGCAGAATGCAGAATTTTACCTTAAAATGAAAATCCTACTCCCTGGGAATCGAGATCATATTTATACACCTGGATCAGCAAGTAGTGGTATTCTCTGTGTGGGAGAGGTTGGAATTTTTAAAAAATGCAAGGCAATTCCTCACTGAAGATTAAACAGATTAAATTACTCTTTTAATTGGAAATTGCACAAATAGAAAATTGCAGAGTAGTGTTTTTTTTTTTCCTGGACTTCAGAGACATGCTCATATTCTGACTTTATGCAGATAAAACCATTACTGTGTAGACCATTGCAATAAACAGACAGAATATTTTCACCAACAGTACTAGATCAGTATATTACTTTTTTGTGATTACCAAGTTACTAAAGACCTTGTTCCAGAAAAGCAAGGTAAACTCAATACATTTCAGAAACAGAGAATTACAACAAAGTTTCATTTCTCCACCTCTGTATACACAATTTCTAATCTTCCACTGAAAGTCCAATCAAGATTTCTAATCCTTTTGTACACCCTTCAGCAATTTCATGATTTATTACAAACGCCAAAGACCATTCATCTTAACCACTCAAAGGGAAAGTACAAAGGCTTCAAGTTGCTTTTTTTAGTATCTTGCAAAGTATTTCCCCCTTGAAGAAAAGTGATATTGCATATTCACTTATCCACTTAATGATCCACAATGATTTTCCACTTGGCATGTGTAGTACTCATAAAACAAATGTCCAAAGAAAATCCTCAAGTTAAAAGTATAACCTACTAGGCAGACCAAAAGATCCACAGTTCTTCAGACAGTGCTGAATTGGGATGCAGGAAGTCAATCGTGTGCCCTTAAGCAGCCATTTGTGCATAAGAATGTGAGAATTAACATTCTTTTTAATAGGTAAATTACATTGAGAACATAGTCTAGCAGACTCCTTTGAACAAACACTTCATTGTCAAGAAACCAATTAAGTGTTATACATTTTTTAAGCACTGCTGGAAAGTCCATAAAAATATGGACTCCATTCATAATCTTTAATAAAAGTGTAACTTTATAGGATTACAGAATAACCATTAAAAAAATGAATTTGTCTCAGATCCAAAAATTAAAATGTACTTTCATTTTTTCACAATTACAGCCATCTACATGTTTTCAGGGGAACAGCGTGACCTTACCTTACAGAACAAGAGTGAGAACATTGAGAAAAAGGAAGTTAATTTCCATGAAAAAAAATTTTAAAAGAAGGACATTCTCAAAATCATAATCAGTTTCTCCTAAAAACTTGAATATCTGTTGTGATTACTCTCTCATTTATTTCCAGGTCAGACAAAAAATGCAAAACACACAATAGCATCAAAGAAATTATACTGCATTCTTGTCCACATTCTGACAGGAATTGTGGTTACCACTTTCATTCAATGAAAACTTCCACAGTATCCACTCTGAACTACTTTAGCCTTTACCTGGTTTTCAGAGATCAGATTTCTCTGAAGGCTGAAACTAAGTATCAAGTGATGATGGACAGATTTACCATTCAATTTTTGGATCTGTATGCTGTTTTCCAGAGCACAGGAGATTAGGGATGCACTAAAGTATTGACTGCTTTGTTAAATCTTTCAGATTCCATCTTTTTTAGCATTATTGATCCAAGGCCGAGAATAGTACATAGACCTTGGCAACAGGGCCAGAAATAGGGACTAAAGGTTATTGAGCACAAGATGAACAGCTACTGCCTCAACTGCTTCTAGTGGTGACCTGATACAAGATTTCACCATGAGGATAACTGATGTCTCCAAGTGGATCTGAAAATAATACTATTTCCAATTTACTAAAGTTTACAGTACACATGCAGAAGCTCTGCCTTTCCAGAGGAATACAGACACTACACAGTATGGAATAGATAACAGTTGGTGCTACCAAGTGCAAGAAATATTGAACTAAAAATATAGAGACTAAGTACTAAACTCCCATTCATTACATTTTTAATGGATGCAAGAACTCTGAAGACAGCAAAACAGTAATTACTAACAATACAATTGTAACATGCTAATCAACTACAGATGTACACAAAAAAGGAAAAAACAGACCTCTGTTATCTCTTGAGGGCTATCAGTGGAACACAAAATGTAAATATTCAATTCTAACAGATGTCAGATTTCATGAATATATCAATTTTCATCCCTGAACAGATATTTTTAACAGCCCAGTGAGAGCATACACATTTCAATAAATATCCACATGTTCCAAAACTAAGAACATTTCTTATTTGTAAGAGGACCACTACATTAGAAAGATTATCACAAGAAAATACTCGTGGGAGAAGTCAAGCTTTCCTCTGTAATTAAGCTTTATTTGAAACTAAAACAAAGGACTTCCTAAAAGAGATGCTTGTAAAGCTTTCAGAACAGTTTTTACTCCTAACAACGATGCAAGATTTAGAAAACATTTGTAATATTTGACTTTGTTCAAAAGCAGAGAACTATTTTGGTTCTTCCTTTCCAGGAAAAAAAAAAAAATCACTGTAATAAGACAAACAAAAGCAAAACTCTCTCCATATTAGAAATGGTTTGGGCTTTTGCTCTCACTCATATGAGCTAGCATATTATCATCTTTTTTTTCCATTCAGCTGTCCACAAAGAATTTTTATAAGAAAAGGAAAAAATTCTTGTTGGCATATTATCAATGAGGTTGACAGCAAAAAAAAATAGTGATACAATATATCAAATTTCTCTTTGTTTTCACGAACCCGTTCCCAAAAAAGATATTATTTGTAAGAATACTCTTTCTATAAACTCATAATTGTTCGTGTGCAAGATTCAAATTCAGAAAATTCTCAAATAGTTCTAACATTCCAAATTCTTTTTCCTGAATTTATCACAACTTCTTCTGAACTCGTTTTGGAGGGGTGAAAAGTATTTCTGCAATCTACAATTCCCTTCCTCCCCCCCTCCCCTCATTTTCAACTCACAAATATTTGAAAATTTGTTCCAAAGCAATAGTTAAGAATTCTTTTTATGGATGGACTAACTTGCTGCTCAAGGGAAAACTGACAGAGGAACAATCAAATGAAGCAGAGATTGAAAGAAAGCTCCAATCCAGCGGGAAAAACGTAGAGAAGATCTTTTTAAACAAAAATTTTAAAAAGATTAATCAAAAGGAAAGCAAGCACAATCTCAGTCTCAGTACTTGAATTTCAGCCAGATGTAAGAGACAGTAAAATGCCAAAATATAGCAAAAAGAAAGCATTTCACTTCTGAAGACCTCATCAGGGAATCAGAAGTGCTTTAAATGAACAAAGATTGGAAGGAGAAAGATTTGTGCATGCCTCTGCCTGTTGCAATATCATGACCTAGTTAAGAAGAAATATGAAAAATGTGATACCAAGGACTTCTGTTCTAATTTCCTGTTAAGGTTTAGCCAAAGTGAATGAACTTTCTTTTTTATTCACGCTATAAAGTCAGCAGAAAAAAAGTTATCTAAGAAATAAAGGAAAAGCAGTGAGAGACAAAACAATTTCTCATTAGCAGATGAAAACTCTATCAAGCAAAATTAACATTACTAAGTAAGACAATTATTCATATATTAAAGTTCTCAAGGAGAAAAGAGAAAATGCTTAAAACCAAATATTTTGTGTTCAAACAGACTCAAAACAGCACAAAACTCAAAACAAAAATTTCAGTTGTGAAATTATGTTTCAAGATAATATATGAAGATTGGTCTGGAGACCTGCTTGGGTAGGTAATGAGGATTAGATTCAGTTTGATCATGATATGAAAAAAAAAAAAAAAACAAAAAACATCTGACACATAGTGCAATATTGCAAGTCCTTTCTGGATTCATCGGTCACCTTTGAAAATTTCACCTTAAATCTCCCATTCCCTGCTAAGTGAGACTTCATTAATTTGATTTTAGCAATATGTATATGCACAGAAGTATCCCACAGGCACACACATAAGAAAACATGGGTTAGATATATCCAGCTCCCATCCCAAACGAGGCTCTTCAAGAACCACACAAATATCCGAATATCTACTTAATACACTCAATTAGAAATTTGAAATTTAGCAACTCAAGTAAAATACAGTAGGCAGGCAGGCAAACAGTAACAAATAAAGGTAATTTCTACTGTCACTACCACAACAAGTGAAAAAGAAAAGTCAAAAATTAGAAAAAATATTCACTGAATTCTAAATTTATAAATGGAATTCAAACACTTAGAATTTGCTTTCATGTGACAAATATTGACCATACAGAACCTAAAAGAGTTTCTAGAGAAGCCAAGACCTAATTTACATCCTTTAAAAAATGTAATATCTTAAAGTTAGAGAGCAAAACTTCCCTTATAGGTCACCATCTAGTCCCACATGGGCATCATGATTACTGTAAGCAAGAATAATATATTATCAGTTTCCAGTGCAATTTAAAGTAAGTGTAAAAATTCCTTAAGAAGAAAAATCACCTCACACAGGAAAAATATTTTGGGAAATGAACTGCACTGCAAAAGACAGTGTGCAAATGAAAGAGAGACTAGTGAGGACTTTGGGATTTGATTTGAAATTGCTTGCAGCTGAAATAAATGAAAAAGTGTGTTAGGAGACGAATTTTTTCTGAATCTGAAGAAACAATAGAGAATAGAAAATGATGGAAGGAATAATAAGGATTTTAAAGATATACTGGAAACTTTCTTTTCCTGTTCTACTCTCTCCTTCAAGCCACACACAAAAAGAACTAACCATTTCAGCAGAATAAATTTAAGCAAAACAAAATTTTCCCTCACAGATTGCAGAAACACACAAAAATTGGCAGGTTCAGTGAATCTTCTTTACTGCTTCTCTAGCTGCAAAAAAGGTAGGAAAAAAGGCAAGAAACTTTTCTGAAAACAAAGGAAAACTTTTATTCTGACAGAGGACTTTAGACAAAAATATATTCTCTCAGACCTCAAAATCAAACTTCAGTTATAAATGTTCCCTAAAATTTGTATTTTTCCCCTCACCCAGAAGTTCCAAAATTAGCATTTTTTTAATTGGTCACTTTGGTTTACTGCATGGGATGTCAGATCTTTGGCTCAAATAGTGCCCACATACACACATCTCTTTTGAGTTCACTTGTTTTTTCTTAACATAATTCTAAGCTCATGAACATCAAAAATGGCTTTAAATTTTAAACCAGACTGACTGATACAGAAATATATGATGAAAGCTTGAAGTAAATGTCAGACATCAAGATTTGGTCTTCCCAGGAACTTTAATAAAAATTCCGCATTGGTTTTGACATTTCCAATTTTAATTTCAATTTCAATATTTAGCTTCATTTTTGTTAATGCCATTCAATACTGATTCAACTGCTATTAATTACAGAAAAGCAAGAGAAAAGCGAACCTTGTTCTCATCACAGACATGGAGCAGTGGAACAGAGATGCATGTACCACTTTTCTTATCAAGATATTACTCTCTTTACAGCAACAATATTTTACAGTGATATGAAGTCTGTTAACCAGAAAGCATTAATGGCTCAGTGATTTTTTTTTAAAAAAAATCATACACCAACATACATCTCCCCAAATGTGCAGATGCAGAAATGCACACATGTATGAATTCAAACACATACTGAGAGTCCTTCTGTTCTTCAGAACAGCATTTCTTGCATATGAATGGGAAAAAAAATAAACAAAACCATAACAAAAAGTATCTTTTCCATATATGTCAGAAGAAATGCAAAAATAAGAATTGAGCTCAGTAAGAACCAAGAAAAAAAAAAAAAAAAAGATTAAAATGTAGATATCTACAATCCCATAACACTCCAATATATTAATTTGTCAATGCTGCTCTGACTTCTGAGCTTTTTTTTGTTTACCCTATAGCCTTAGGTTATATCATGCACCTGTACAACAGATGGCAAAGCTGTGGGCCACTGCCTTACAGACCCAGCACAGGGACCTGTAGCCTTCTACAGACATCTGTATAATTACCAAGGGAATTTCCACCAAAAACCTAGGAACCGATTGTCTAACTCTCTGAAAAGGGGCACTTTTTTCATATGTTTTCAGTGGAAGATGAAGGAAAAATTGTAGATTCACTGAGCATATTAGAAAACAAATTGGGATGCTTTAACAGTGAAGCATTTTCAGTGACCAGTTTGGCAAGAATAACTTCCCAAGGGAAAACAATTAGAAACAAATGATAAAAGATGAACAGGGGCAGATCCAGATCGCACAAGAGATAAGAAAATGATCTGGTAAAGAAACACTCTAAATCTTATACTGGCCTCAACTCCCCTTTTAATAAGTTTCTATTTATTTGAATTTTCTTATCATTCATGAAACTTTGAATTATTCTGATTCACTTAGAAAAGAAATCAGAAGTCTATATATAATTTTCCATTTTTATAGTGTTATCCACAGAACAGACCCACCCCTTCACTGGGTCTCACTTGGCAAAATAGCCATATTTCAGCAACAGCTCAATCCAATCCTGCTATGATGCCAGATAGTGATTCTCTATCACATTTTGTGTCAAAGTGAAGAAATGCTTACAGCCTGAACACTCTGTGCTTCTATACTTATAAATAAGTGAAAAGGCAGAAAAACAAAAAGCTGTTCAAAGAGCAAGAGACATAGACAGGGGTTCACATGGTATTTACCAGGAATTCTATCAGTAAAACGTAATAAACCCAACATGTCCATTTCTTATTTCTACAAGTTGTGAGGTTAAAATATTGCTTACTTAATTGCATCTTCTGGCACCTTTTCAGAGGATCAGTGCTTATAGGAACCCAGACCTGTTCTGACAATACAGCAGTGCTATTAGAAAGACAAAATCTGTGATACAAAGCATTTAAAACCAATGCTTTTTAGCATTAAAAATAAGCACTTATCCAAAAAACTACATTGGATTTTTCTCATTGGAGAAACGTAACATTTTTGCTTATTTTAATTTTCCTTGATATGTTTCTTCCTTCTTTGTTTACTGCTCTATATCGCATGAAAAAAAATGTTATAAAATAGGCCAGATATAAAGAAACTGTGGCAGTAGAAAAAAGAGCAAACACACTAGAAAGTCTCTCTATTTTTAAAAGTTTTCTTCTCATGGAAAATTGGAGCAGAACTAAATTCAGTTCATAATTGTAGCTTTAAAAACTATTTCAGTAACCATTACTGCAGGCCATAGTAACAAGTTAAATCACTTCAAACTGTGCTGAAGCACAACTAGAGAACTAAACAAGGGTCAGAAAAGTTATACAATTATTATCATTATTTTAACATTTAATACTCAAAAGAATACCTGCCTTTTCCTCAGTGTTGCTTACAATTGGAGACAGAACACATGACAAAGCTTGTAACATTATTAATGGCTAAACAGCTGGAAGGGGAACTTTAAAATCAGCCACACAGACCTCCAAAAGGGTCTATAAAAAAGAAATCTCAAAGTAATTGACCAGTATGTTAAATAATTTTTTTAGAAGGTCTCAGGATTCATGATTTTGCATAATAACATAACATCCGAACAAGGTGGAAGAAAAACTGAAACAAAGCATACAAAACAGCTTCTTTTACATCATTTATATATAATTGATATCAGGCATTGTCTGATACAGACAGAAAAAATTGCATACTGCAAAAATGAGCACAGAAAAGATACCAGCTTTCTCCTACAAACAGTATTTCCTCACATAACCAGATGCCTTGAAGTCCCCAAAACTAAACCAGTAAGGTTTTTCTTTATTATTTGTACAAATCTAATTATTAAGCAACTTCACCTACATTCTAGAAATACAGTATTTTGACATCACCTCCAAAATAAAACATTCTACAGGAATGTACCATCTATGTCCCAAAACCAACTTATACTGTCTACAATCAAGACTATCCAAATAAATTTGGTATTAAAAAGCAATCTGCTTAGTGACTCAACAAGCTGGGGGAAGGTGAAGTTGTCTGAGTCACAGAAAATATTCAACACTGTGCAGGCAGATTTTGTTTTATTAACTAGAACTGTGTAGGATTTAATGATCTGAATTAACCCTCTCTTTATGAAATGAAATCAAAATCCTCCTAAAGCGAGAACATACACACATCTGTCAGGACATGTGAATATAATCAGAAGGGTTCATGTAATGGACACATGCACATGGTGCCTGTATTCTGACAAGTAACTAAAATCCAAAAGCTATATACATGGATTCATGGGATAGTGGATCCAGCTGTGTACATGTCCTTGCTTGAGATACATCAAACCAGAAGAAACAGCATAAAGAGAGGGTGCCAAAAAAAAATAGGTTAGTGGGGATGTCCACAACAAGGTGCTTGCGATCACTTTGGCATCACTGGGTTGAAGCAGGTAGAGAGGAAGATGGTTTCACTGAAGAGTTACAAATCAAGACATTTTAAAAACAGGAGAGCTGTATTCTTCAGGGATATAATTCCAATTATCTTGGGTCTTGGGAAATCCTAATGCTAAGTGCCAGAATTATTTTTCTGTGCTAATTGAGAAGATGTTAAAAACAAGTCTGCTTATTTCTAAACTGGACAACATGGACAACTACATGCAGGGTCTTCCCCCTCCCTAAACAAAGGATTTTTTCTTTCAGAGAAAGTCATAATACAAATAATTTAATAGTTTTAGTTAAACAGTTACAATGACGTAAAAATTGCAGTTCTAAACCTGAAGTTGATGTCAAATTCATTATTTACTGATGAAAGTATATAGAGGACTGCTGCAGCTTTCTCATCAAATCTTGACAATAAGCTGCACCTCTTGCCCAAAACTGCACTTCCAGTATAGCAGTTACTCATAGTGCAAACACAGCAAGGATTCTATCATTTGACATGAAAAGTTGCAGGAACAGAGCAAGAAAACCCATTGCCACAAAACAGAAGTCTTCCAATCATGATGCTGGACTGAGTCTCAGAAAAGTTACTTCTCACATATGCCCCAGGATTGATTCCCTACGCCCCCATCCTCTGTCTGTTCTCCCATTAGCTGTCTCCTCTAGAAGACCTTCTTGGGAAAAGTGATGAAAAACAGAATCGAATTTTTGAGTACAGTCATAACCTTCTCTAGTGGCTCAATGCATCAGAGAAATTAGACTTCTTTTAACATAGTGCAGTTTGTACCATACAAAACATTCCCTCAGTTCTTTTCACAAGAAAACAAAGCACTAAAACCTACCTAATATTTCACACTTAATTGCACAGCAATTCCTGCAATGAGGGACTGTGAACAGCTATAATAAAGCCTATATTAGCTGGGACAATGAAAGTCTACCTACATTTCTCCAGATTCCCTAACAGGTTAATTTTGGCTGTGCTAACTTCAATCATATTATAGCCACTCAGAGTTTGTTATTATTTGACTTTTGCCTGAAATGCCAACAGCTTTTGACAAAAACTTCTGTCACTTCTGAGAGATCTATGAGGAAGTAAACAACTTTGCTCCACACGTTAAAAAAAAAATGCAAGAATAAACAGCTAAAAAAATCATGGTTATGTTAAAATACTTTAAGAAAAGCTACTTACATTATTGTAATATTCAGTAGCTTAAAATTTTAAAAGAAAATTAATACAAAATCAATAGAAGTCAAGAGCTATAAAATATTATTTAAAGATATGGCAAAACTCACATGAAAATATAATTTAAACGTATGGATGAAAAAGATTATTAATCTTCTTCTTCCAGGTAGAAGATTAATAATGAGCAGTTACTCTAGCAGCCTTCCTCCCTCCTTCCTCCCTCCAAATCACTGGCACTAGCAACAGATCTAATCCAGGCTGATTAGATAATTTGAACAAAGCAGATACCCTGAACAGTCCTTTCACTCTGAGTAGAGTTGTGTCAATATCAGCAATTTTGGTAAATAGATCAGCACAGAAAATGTGCCAGGAAATATATATAAGTGGCTACTACTTCTACTCATTGTATTACAATAGCTATAAGCAGACAAACACACACACACACTCTGTAGGTTTATCTGATGGTATCATTTTCTTTCTTAGTGCAGATAGATGATCCAAGCCACAAAAAAAAAAATCACAGCGCTCATTAGCATTTTGTGCATTAGCATTTTGTGGCAGTATTTTTTTTTTTTATTTTTTTTTTAAATTATGTGCATAGAACAAGCAATAGCAGTGAAAGCATTTTTATCAGGGTAAGAAAATGTAATATGAGCGTACAGCCATTCTTCTTTAGGGAAAAAGTCGCTATTTATGTGGGAGAAGAATAGCAGCTTTATGGTTCTTCTGCACCTCAAAGAAAGAGAAACACATTGTAAGAAAAGCTCTGCTGAAGCTTCTCTGCAGAATGAACAAACCAGTCCTTTGTGCTCCACAGGTAGCATGTTAATCACCTGCTGCAAGCTCAGGCTGAGCAGCTCCAGTCGATGCCTCTGGAGAGCACGCTCCCAAGCATGGACGGCGCTATAACATGTGCCACAGCATCGCTCGTGGGTTGCTCCAAGGCACATTTTCAACATTCAAAATCCCAGCTATTGCTCTTCATTAGACTGGTTTACAATAAATTAAATAGAAAAACAATAAAGGCAGAACAAAGGATGAATGAGAGCAATTATTACTAAGGAAAAAATGATGACTCAGATTAGCTTGCTGATGAATGACAAAAGCTTGATAACTAAATTCATTGTGTATTCACTTTGTTCAGTGAATTTGTTGCAGTTATGGGGCCGTTCAGCCAAAATCAATTTGTTAGGAAATGAACTTAAATTATTTGTTTAAAATCAATGTAATTTCAAAGCAGACTCTAACAGCTTTTCAGTATGCTAGTGAGAAAAATATGAAAATCTCTATACTTCTAACAGGTCTACTAACTCTCAAATCACAAATATAAAAGGGACTTCAAAAAAAAAAAAAAAAAAGTCTATCTGGAAGCTCCCAAACAACTGCTGTGTGAGACACTGGGATGTGCAAGAGAATTACACAAGCATCCACAAACACAAGATGTCATTAATAGACACAATGCATTGTCAAGTCCAGGATCAAGCATAAGTTGTCAAAGCCCATTATCTGCCCATAAGAGGGCTCAGCTGGAAAACTTTGGAGAGGTAGACCTTAAAAGTGTAACTCCAGCAAGTCAACTAAGACATAAGGTTGAACCCATTTCAGAAAGTATCAGTAACCCACTGAAAATGTCCCTTGAAAATAATGAGACTTGCAACAGGTGCTGAGAGGAAGTTGCAGCAACTCCAAAACCACACCAAACCACAAAGTAGTATCCCATAAAATACTGTTTTTTTTTCTTCCAATTTATGCTTATTAGCCAAGGAGGCTCTTAAAACCCAATTTATAAATTTATATTTCTGTTCTCTGGATTCAGTTATATCCACCAATATTGTGTCCTACATAACATTAATCTTTCACTTTGTCCTCTGTTTCACCAAAAAACTCCTACTTGCAAAAACTCTAAGCCTCATCTCTGAAGTAATACTTACCTTGCTAAAGGACAGCAGCTTTGGAAATGAGTACTGCAGTGGTTGCAAATAAGTTCAGCTGAAACATAAAAGACTAAGGATCTTTTTCTTGTGCTTCTTGGCACCAATGAAAAATTAATTCATAGTTCTCTTCCTAGGAATATGAATAATCAAAGTTAAAGGACAGAAAATCTTTGCCTAAGCATGCCCTCAATTTAACCTCTGTTCAAGTTTGTAATGGAAGAAAGTTTGCTTAAAAAAACCCCAGCCTCCCAACTACTAGAGGTTTTGTGAAGCCTCCACCCATCATAATGAAGGGAAAAAAAAAAAAAAAAAAATTCGTCACTGCAATGGAAGTAGTAAAAGTCTTCTATTTACCTTCCTTCAATTTCCAATAAGCTCTTAATTACAAAACCTTTTCTAAATATCAATTGACAAATATCCCTCCTTCTCTCCCATCCTGCCTCTGTCATTTTCTCCATCTCATAATGAAGTTAGTTTACAGGACTCATAGCTATCCTGTGATTATTTTAACATCTATGACAATGAACTGTACTGAGAAGCAGCCACCTTAAGAGATCTGTTTTTTGCTGTCTACTATTTCCTGTGTCATTTTGTCTTTAACAGAGCTAGGACAGCTCAATCAGATAGTGAACCTATAAGTAGGTTTGAAATAAGTAATTAATATCTTGCTGCTATCCACGCATAGTCATTTGCTCTTTTTACATTACTCCTTTCCCTGCACACATAAAGGAAAATGTGTGCTGAAAGATTTTCTGTTGTCAGATATCATTGTCTATCTTTGTTCTCTGTTGAATTTTGCTTATACGGTTCCTGCTCTGCCCCAGATTGGTAGAAGCACATAACATATCAACAGGCAAGAGATTTGTACCTAAGAAACTAATACTACTTTAAAAGTATCCATCAGATTTTATGCTGCCCTGGAGAAGAATTTCACATTTCACAGATGAAGAAATCAAGAATGACTGATTGAGTCACTTGGCCTAAGTAAATCAACGGCAAATTCAAGAACAGAATGCAAATTCTTTACTACATCCATTAGGCAACATGCTTCAAACCAACAGTCAGTATCAACAGAAACTCCTTTTCCTGTTTAATTAATCTTTCTGATCAAGCCTGAACTAAGATGTCCCATTACAGAGAGAAGGTATTTTTTCTGTGCTAATGAACTGCAATCCTGATCTGAAATGACAGTACTTCATGAAGATTCAGGATTTTGGATTGTTTGCCATCTGCTCATTCATGCATTATTTCAAAGGCAAAACCAAAAACTAATCTGAATGACCAATATTGTGATTTGAGCTCTGTAGATCATTTAAGATACTTTGGCTATAGTAACTACCACATTTTTATTATCAAATGCATGATAAAAGAAAATTTTATTTTCAATACAAAGTTTCAAATACTAAGAACCACAGATTTTGCTAAATATCTGCAGCTGCCACTGATTTAACAGGAGTGAGTAGCCAAAATCTTGTGACCTTTTAGAAAGATTAAAGTAACAGCAATAAACCAAGTAACAGTTTGGTAAGCCAATTATCTGCTCAGGATTTTGTGAGGTCACTGCTATGTATTTTTCAGAATTTTACCTTTCCACTTATTTACTAAATTTATTATCTGATTCTTGGACATTTTATTTTTGCTACAGGCATTATTCAGAGAGGTTTAAAAACAAGAAAAGAAGTGATAAATATATCCTATTTTCTCTACTCTTTGATATTCTGTTCTTCCACTCTTGCTTCATGAGTTACAGACGTAACTTTTTTGAAGGCAAGAAATGAAACATCTACTATTTTAAAAAATCTTATGGAAAAGGACACTACCTGTGAGTATTCAAATGGTATAGATAGTCCAGCACATATTGCTTCTAACTTTAGAATTAATGGGAGCTCTGAAACATAATTGTAATAGTTAGAGAACAGTAGGATGGTTTTATTCTTCTGCCACCATTAGTAGATCATGATTCTAACAGGAAAAGGTTAGGCAGTATGATACCTTTCGGTTTATCAACCCACTTTGAATAAGAGATGTTGAAGTAACACTTAATCAGAAACCACTACAACCTAAAATAAAGTTACTGACCAATGGGAAATTTGGACTTGGGAGAAAAATTCCATAGCTTTCAGTCCTAGTTCTCTAGAACCAAATATGTTTTAGATAAAAGGGCTTGAAGAAAGACAGAAACACTGTAAGAGTAATTCTAGCACTAATATTTTGATCTACCTACGGGAAATTAAAATATAGGAGTCATAAACCAAAAATTCAATCTTGAACTGATCAGCACAGCAGCAGTTAGAATGTTTCACTCTGTTCTGCTTCAAAATTTAGTTGCAGAAATTAAGTGACAGTCAAAAACTCAGTACAGCCAGAGAAATCTAATTACTGTGTTGGGAAAAGAGGAAGACATTAAGTAAAAGTGCTTGGAATTCCAGTTGATCAAGGAACTCTATTGTGATTTCCAAGACTGCTGTAAAATGGTGGGAATTCGTAGTTCTAACCAGTTTGAAAATCAGCTTTCACATTTGTGAAAGTGTATCTGATTGTCAGGACCTTGCTTAGTGACTCTGGATACTGAGCTAAGCTTGCTATTCTGGAGAAGGCAGCCATTGACAAATTATGATGGAAATTGCTTCCTTTGTTGGCATATTAGTGTGCTAAGGCTGAAGTATGCCACAGAGTAAACAACTGGTCTTCCATACAGGTGTTGGAAATCACCTAGGCTATTCAGAGTTCAATCACGCTGCCCAGAAGCTGAAATTCAGACATGCCTAGATCCAACAGTTTAATTCAGAACTAATCCTTCTCACATAATCAGAGATTATATGGAAATAAATTCTGGAAATCAAATCAAGGTAAAGTGGCAAAGGCGCGCAGGCAGTTTCATTTCATGAAGAGAATCAAGAGTCATCTTGTTTAATAGTGTTCTGTTTTCCCTTTACCTTAAGAGTCTTAACCTAGAAGCTCACTGAACAATTAATTATATTTTCACTTTATTATTATAGCCTGACATTTTTGACCATTAAAAGATAACTATCATTATGAATTGTGAAATGAAGCAAAATGAAGCAAAGATCCGTTTCCAACTTGATAACCAGAATGGCTGGAAGAAGTAATGATTATCAGATTGCTTTTCAAATGTCTGAGTCTTTCATGTTCTAAGTAGAATGTTTTCCCTTTAACTGGGCTTTCCATTCTTCTCTTTGGGTAGTTAGGGATGAGCACTCAAGAGTGCATTGGATTCACTTGTAAAATGTAAAGCAGACAAAACATGAAGTTGCTACTTAACCCTACTGTTCATAATACACTCTGTTACTTCCCTGTTTTATTTTGAGAAACAGGACAAAAGCAAAACTACAGGGTTTTTTTCAGTGCTTTGGTACTTAAACTTATTTATAAAATTAAAATGTGTGTCAGAGTTCATACATCTACATGGAGATAAGCACAGGAAGAAATGTGCTCAAACATACATTCAAATTCTGACACACCTCCCTGCATTGAAAATACTGTAGAGAAACTGCTTACTCCCTATATTGCTTTTTAACATGAGCTTTCCCTCATCCTCACCTATCTCTGCTTTCTTCTTTTACCTTCCCAAAGCAGTAACTAAATCCATATTAAAAAACAAACCAAAAAACCCCAAAAAAATCCCAAACAAAAGAAACATCAACAAGAAAAGTGCTCTGTAACTATTTTAATTTGGTTTTGTGTTTCATTTTTTTTTTTTTTTTCATTAAACACCCTGGATTTATTATAATGGAAAATGAGAACAAATTGAAATAAGCATTCACTTGCCATTCTTCTTATATGTGTGTACAAGAGTAGGTTATTTTACCCACCACTTGTTCAAATTCTAATTAAGTCCTCTCAAAATCACTGCTTCCTAATCACTCATATCCTTTCCAAGCTTTCTAAGCAGAACATTTAATTCAAGTGACACCCATGTGTCTCAGTTGTTTTAATTTTTACTGGTTTTTGACACAAGCAGTACTGGATTATAAATGCATAAAGCTACATAAAGGCATAGAATATCATATTCCTGTTGTTTGAATATTTTATCTGCATTTCATTTAAAGCAACGGAACACTAGCATCTATATTAATTTCCAACGAATGTAAAGCTATTGCCAAGAAAGCAGGATTTCTGGCAACTCAACAGGACGTGATTTTCTCAATATCCAAAAAGCTTCTACTCAGGGAAACATCTTTTAGCTTTTATCAGTATACTAGAGGTTTTTCCTCCATGCTTTTCTTTTAAGACCATGCTGCACCCATCATCACCAGTGACACATCTCCTCAAAGCATAAATCTCTACCAAAATCCAAGTAACATTGTAAAGAGTGAACAAAGAAACTTCCAAAGCATGTTCCTTACACTAGCATCTATCCAGTGTACTTTTACAGGGTGTCATCCTGCAGGAAGGCAGTTACTGACAATTCTGCTAGTTAAATGAAAAATGTAGTATTTGTAGTTCATATAGAGAGAAATATGTGCATGCTTTCATGCTTCTTCCCAACACTATAAAATATGACAGAAAAGAATGGAGATTTTTTGTCAAGGACACCACAACTCATCTTTTCTCATCACAAACCTCAAACATTATGTTCTAAATCAGTTGATAACATTTTCAGGCTAGAGATGGGAAATTCTTCCCAGAATGAGACTTCTAAAACTACCAAGCAATCCAAACAGGATTGTCTATCTTGACTACAGATTTGACTACAGACTTGGTCAGCATAGAAGGTAAAAGAAATCACGATACAATTCCTTGGTCTCTGACAGGAGACCACAATGTGGATACTCTAAAGGAAATCTTCCAGAAATAAAACAGAATGAAGGAACTGATAAAAACAGTTTATTCTTTGGATGCAGTACCCTCTTCTGATGTCAAGGGCATCATATAGTAAGTTTAGACTAATCTTAACTTGGGAAAACAAAATATAAGACATCAAACCGCAATACCTACAAAAATTACTCTAGAAAATGCGTATTCAAAAATGCTTATTCAAAAATCTTTTCCACCTGCTCAAAGATCGAGGTGTGAAGACTGCATTCTGCAGGTATTTCCTTACTTGATTATGAATTTATTTTTAAACTAGTGATGGTTTTCACATTTCACCTTCTACTCCCTCAAAAAAATATCCCACATGTTAATAACTATGCTCATAGCTAAGGAGCTTCCAGAATGCCTCATCTAATATGTTGCGGTTTTTTTGTCAAGTCATGGGAGCTCTTCAGGACAGATTATCATAGAGTCACTGAAACACTGGATAGGTACTTCCAGGAATGGTAACCCAACCACTTTCCCTGGGAAGTCTTTTCCTGGCAGCTGCAGCTCCCAGCCAGTCTCAGCATTCCCTGAGGACTTCCCAGCTCAGGAAACCTCCCCATGGGCAAGGGATGCACCACTCAGTTGCAGGACAGGCTGGCACTGGAGCAGTTCAACTGGGTGAGTGAAGGTACTGGCAAAGGATCTTCCTGAAGCAAATACTTAGGCATCTTCTAGTTTTTAATGTAAGATGTCATGATAATATACTAATGAACATACAATGGGAATATGATCTGCTTGACTCAAAAAAATTCAAAATCATTTTTAAACTCCAGCTATTAAGGCAACTTGAAAATAAAAAGCTCAGCATTTTTTAATTTAACCTTCTGTATATGATAAGTGTGTTCCTCATTTCTGGGGGAAAGAATCCACACAAAACCAGTGTCCAGATAGTCAAGTTCTGTCAGTCATTTGAAGCAGAGCAGACACTTCACTTGCTGGCAAAGAAAGTCTTTCAACTTTCATGGCACAGACAAAAAATATTGGACCATTGTCACTTTGTTATTTCTTCCCAATGATTCAAGCTAGTTTATAAGCTCCTTATATCAGGATTTGTAGCTTTAATACCAAATGTCACACAGAATTATAGTCTGACATACAAATGTTAATATAACAACAATTGACCCTGTAGGCATCTACAAATTCTGATCTATCAATGACTGTCAACATGAGTCAGTACTAACAGCACACTTGGCATAAGTAATATTTTACAATTTTTTCAGCAGGTTAAAAAATATTGCTTTTCCCCCTTCTCTTCTTTTTTATGGCTCTAGGTTCTCTCATGCTATTTACACCTAATTTTAGAAAGCATCTACAGGGATTTCTTCTAGAATTTCTAAGCCTCCTTATTCCCATGGGTTGGTTTCTTCCAATTTTGCACTGAAGTCTGTCAATGAGTTGTTTTATACTGAGGTCTTATTTAGCCACACATCTCTACAGCAATGCTCACAAACAGAAAACAAATTCTTTTCAACAAGTACAGGTGACAGTTTAAGTAAATGACTAAAATACTTGTCAAACTAAAATACTAGCCTTTCTGGACTATAATCAGAAAAAAAATTAAGAATAATGAATTTGCCCAACAGACTTTTAAAGTCTTGTTTATGAGCATGTCAATGTCTGTAAGCTTTCTGCAGGTCTAATCCGATTGTTGAAACGTTGCATTATCCCCTCCATCCAAAAAGACAGTATTCCTCATTAAGTTGAAAAATCAGCTAGAGACTTTGCTGTGTGAAGAACAAAATAGTTTTGAAAATAAGCAGAGTGTTTCAATCAAAATAAATTCTTCAAAATCTAGAAGATATGGTTGATAAATCTTCTATATTTCAATAGAAGAAAACCTTTGCTGTTAATACTTCAGACCAAAAAGTGTGATTATTCTTGGTGATGGTTTTGCATTAGTTTTATATTTAAGAAAAGAAAAGATACCTTAGAGGACTGGTAGCATCAGAAAAACAAAGCTATTTCAAGTGCAAAGTTTTCATAGGATAATATACTTCTACTGCACTTTATGCTATATTTATTTTACTTTCCGGATGTGTAAAAAAGTTTATACTTTATTCATGAAATACATTCTCTCTCAGTGACAAAGCATTAAGAATGAAGATTTAATTTTTCATGACAAAATACTGCTGAAGCAATGACAGGGTCAAACTCTTCCCCATGAGCTCTGCCAATGCACCTTAAAATTCTCCTCGAAGCTCTATCCCTTGGAGTGAAATTGTGCAGAAATATTTAAACTGTTTCTAAAATGTTCTTCCCTGATGGATGTTGAGAAAGTTCTAGTCATGTGTGCAGGAACAGAACCAAACATCTTTAAATGCTCTACAATAACTATCAAACAATCTCTTGTTTTGCCTTTTTTTTTTTTTTTTTTTTTAACAGATATGTTCTGAAATCCTCAAAAAAGGTTCAACTATCCCAACAAATACTTAATTTTCTTAAAAGCATCTGAAGGGAAAAAATCATAAACCTTTTATCTAAATCACTGGGGTTTTTTCAGTGCTAAAGATCCAGAGGAGATATTTAGATATGTCAGACACAAAAAGATAAACACATCTTGCTGCAGGCTTTTGGACAGCTTACAGATTTTTCCCTCTAACATATATTTTTTTAAATAGATTTGAAATCAAGCCTGCCTTCTAGCAGGAACTATTCAAGATTTATATTACTTATTAAAGACATTGCAATTACTAAAGACTACCTAAGAGGTAAATGATGGGCTTTAAACCATTTCATAAAATGCAAATACATTCCCCACTGGTTATTTCAGCTGTGAGCCCAAGGACTCTATTAACCACTGACCTCGGTACCAGTTCTTTCGCAGGTCAGCAGGAAATATCTCATGTCACAGATAAAGGAATTTTCCCAGCTATGTTTCTGGACAATCTTTTCCTGCTCATAGCTTGGAATGAGGTTTCCACCCTCATCCTGACTAGTTTGCCAGCCTCTTAAATCTTTTTTGTCCAAATTTTTGCATCCTTCTTTTTTCTAGCCCTATTGATTCCTATCTTCCTTTTATAGTCTTCTATTAATTTCTTCAGGAAGTTGTCATTCATCTACACAGTGTTCACTATGACTTTTGTAGACACTTTATCCATAAGTAAAAACCATTGTCTGCCTCTATATTGAATTTGACTTCCCTGCAAGAGGAAATCTTGGCCAGTCTGCATCACGTGCAAGAGTACGACCAACAAATAGAGCTCAACACAACTAAAGTGGTGTTTCTAGAAAACTTTCTTTCCCCACCATTAAGCAAAGCCTCTCCTCCTGGCCTTTAGATTACCAGACCTCTCTTCAAAGGTAGAGCCAGACATTATGAAGAGACAACTTGTTACGAGACGTAAGGCCAGTGATTTGTCGTGTATCTAGCAGCACATAATGCCACATGCCTCATGTTCACCATCTTTCCTCTTAAACAACCACACACACAAAAAAACCACCAAAAAAACAACCCTGTGTTGTTAGTGTAAATTCCCCCATCCCTGTCAGTGTTCAAGGCCAGGCTAGATGGAGCTCTGCACAATCTGTTCTAGTGGAAGGTGCCCATGGCAGGTGGGATGGAACTGAATTTCCAGTCCTGGCCATTCCATGATAGCAGTCCAGAGAGTGTTTATATATAACAGACAGACCAACAGCAATCAGCATTGTCTCTGTTGTTCTTGACAGGCAATTACATCCGTAATATAAAATTCTTCATGCTGAGGAAAAACCAATTTTTAATGGGCTATTTTGTAAAGGGGCTTACTGTAAATGTGGCCCCTTTAGATATATATAGAGAAGACAGACTTGGTATTTAGTAGAAGAATATATTTAAGATTTACATTTTAAAGATAGTAGTCATAGTAAAATATTTCCTGGATCTGATAAAAATAATTGTATACCATTTTTTGTCTCCAATACAAGGGACTGGGCTATACAGAATCAAAATGCTCAGTTTCAATTTGTTTTTTAAACTTTTTTCAGGTTACATTGCCCCTCAATTTATTCAAGTAGGCATTGAGCTGTAAGAGGTGGCACTGTTAAATAATTTCCTTCTGTCTGTTTGCTGACCTTCATAAATACATAGCCAATGTAATTTGCACATCGAATGCAACTTCAGCTTTTGACCCCAATGGTCAAAGTAGCTTAAACTCTGCTACAGTCTTTTCATTATGGTATTTTCTTTGATCTTAATTACGTTATAAGCTGGAGATTTGCTGATCAGCAGCACATCTATTAAGGAGTTTGGAAAGTGAAACTCTGATCCAGATCCAAAGAAATTTTTTTGTTCATGTACTTTTACAGGAAAAAGAAAATATGTAACTCAACATAAATTATGATTTTAAGCCATCCGTCTTTTAAACACTCCAGTGTTACACAAGATAGAAAGTAAATAAGACTGACCACCTCCCATTAAAGCTGTTCCTGAGGAAGAGTTCATCTTTGCCATGTCAGCCCCCACGGTGCTGGGCATTGGAAGCAGCAAAGGTGCTGGTAACACCCAGTGTTTTGGCTACATCCTGGCAGCACTGGCTCAGCATCAGTGCTGTTTGCTCCAACATTCTGGAGGCTGGAGGTGGGCAAGATCTTGGGAGCAGACACAACCAGAACAACTGAGCCAAATTGACCAGAAGGAGATTCCATAACATATGGCGCCAGCTCAGATACAAAATAAGAAAAGAAGGAAGAAGACGGGACACTTGTCAGTTATGTTTGCCTTCCAGAGCAACAACTATACGTGGTGAAGCCCTGCCTCTCAGGAAGTTGACAGACACCACTTGCTGATGGCATATAGAGAATAAAATCTTTAGGTTCTTTCTTTGCTTTTGCTTGTCACATATGGAGTATTTCATTTCTGCTTTAGTAAACTGACTTAACCTAGAATTTGTTTTCCATTTTTTCTCTCCCCAGATGAAAAATGGGAGATAAAATGGCTTGGTGGACACAATGGCATCCAGTCAAGATCTGCACACCACATGGGATCCCACTATTTAAAGAGGAAGTAGCTAAAAACCCGGCAGTAACTATAACTTTATCCATTTATCAAATACTGAGAACATAATCTGAAACCTGCATTTTTCTCTCCCCTTCCTACAGCAGAGGTTTTGCATATCTTGCTTATGATTTACACTACAGGAAGGCATGCCAGCATTAAATTGGTGGCTTATCATCCTTCTTATCTCAAAATATTAAACTGCCCCTGCTTTCTTGCAAAAATGAGCAAAACTCAAGGGTCACATCTATACTTTTACTTGTGTTGAGAGGTAGATTTTCCTCAAGTAGTTTCATTTATTAAACTAGAACAGCATTATTATCTGTAACACTTTCTTATTTTCATTTTTTTGTGAAATTCTTGAAGGATAAGGCAAGAGCAATACACAAATCACAGGACTGTAGGCAAAGGTAAATAGCACAACACGAAAAAAGACACAGAAAAGCCCCTCAGATAAGTCACTGTGTTTACAAGATGGCTTGGACCCCTTATAATCCAGCCCAGGTCTTGTGACTCCTCACTTTACCCTGAGTGAAAGCAGGTATTTTGGCAACAAGACCAGTTTATCTGACTGCAGCCTCTAGTGCTTGTTTCACATTGCCTTTCTAGTTTCTCAAGACAGATCCTAAAACTGTCCTGTGAAAGTCCATCCTGTGAGTACAACAATGATGAAAGAGCCAAGAACAGAATTCTCAAAGCCATGTGTTACTTTATCATCAACAGTGTATTGCAAAGTGGACAGAAATGACAATGAAATTTTGTGGAGCTGTTGGGAAGTACTTAACTACTCTGGCTCAGAACCATCATTTCAGTATCTACTTACCTTCTTGAACGTTTTGTATTCTTTTGCTTCTTCCTTCAGCCCCAGAAAAAACCAACACATTTCAGATTCCCCAGAGCCAACTGAAAGGCTTTCATAGCTTAATACCCCTTCCAGTTTATTCCAGGAGAGACAAGTGGTATTGTCACATCTGTCATACATGCATTCAAATTTTGGAGTTATCAGGCAATAAAGCAAACCTCAGAAAACACAGAGAAGGGAAAACCAAGAAGAAAAGAAACTTTCTTCCAAGTGCCAGAGCATTTCATGGTTCAATCAATTTCAGCAGAACTTTTGAAAATACAGCACTTTAAAAAGGCAATAAAATATTTAATGGTAATTGAAAATTTTTCTACCACTGTGTGGCTGGCATAGATGGATTCCTAATCAGTTTACTGAACTCAATCACTCAAAGCAAAGTGCAAAAGCCTTTTTACACTTTTTGTAAATTTATGTAAGGAAAGGAAGCTTTGTAGAAAGCATTGTAAGGACATATCAAATACTTTTGATTACACTTCTCTCTGTGTTGTGGACTGAGTGCACAACCCTTAGTAATATGTATAAACAAATTTTGAAAGCTTTTGCATGAAGTTACACAGCAGCTCTATTTGCACACAGCAAAAGTTATGATGCTCAAGAATTGTGAATCCCAGACTCCTTTTTGTTGCCAATAAGACCTGACATAGTCGACTGAGAAATGGCATAGAGAGGTCTGTATCTAGAAGAGGTGAAAAAGAAAGACAGTTTTAAGACTTTTAGAAAGCAATTGTCTGAAATAGAAATTCAATCTACAGGAGCAAATTTAGTCTTGAGCAAAGATGAAGCAAAAAAAGAAACCGCAAAAACAGAAAAAAGAGAAAGAGGATGACTTTTGGAAGTAAGATAACTGTAGAAGTTGAATAGATTAACTTCTGTCTTTAATACACAAAAGGTGTATACAGAAAACTGAATTCCTTCTATTGGAGCAGGAGGGGCGTTAATGTGTAAATGCAATCACTCAGCCTGTACAGCACAAGGTGCAGCAGTTTAAACACCAGCTGTAAATAAATAAGAGTTTTGTTTAGTGACAATTACAGGTATTAGGCTAGCAACATTAAGAAATTGGATAATCTATGACAGACACAGCCTGACCAATGGAAGGACAATCTGAAATGTCAGGAAACAATGTGCTATATATTCCAGCAATTTAAACCAATGTGAGGTGTTACATTCACTGCTGTTAAAAGCAATTTTCACAGATGCAATTCCTCTGTCTTCCACTTGATTTGTAAAGAAATTCTGACATGAAAAATTGATTTCTTTTTTAAAATTCTCTCCACAGCAGAGATTCCCTTCCTACCCTCCTATTTTTGGTTCTCATTATCACCCTGTATGATAGAGATTTATTGATAAGCAGCATAACTATTAAAAAAAAGTCTTGGAGAAAAAAAGGTTAATCTGAATTCAATTTATAAGTATTCAATTCAAAACTCAATAATATTTTGATATAAAAAAGGAACACTTTGAATACCAATTAGTATCTTCTTTACAAAAGATGCTTTCAGACACAATATTATTTAGCGTTAAGAAGTTTTGGAGTTTTTAAATAATGTATTACATTCAAAACATAACTTTTTTGAAAATTACCCAACTTAAATGGGAAAATAATTAAATTGAGTAGTTGAAAATATTTTGAAGAATGAATTGACACAATATGTCCCAATTCAAGTGTGAGGGAAGAACTGTTTTGGTTGATCCTGAAATGATCTTTTCCTTTCCATTTGTTTTCAGTTCTGCCTTCAAACTGGATGGATTTTTTGTTTCCTCTTCCACTATATTGTGGTTATCTGATTCTCCAAACTGCTGCAGGGGAGCAACCCAGAGAATATTTATTTGAGTAAGCTATTAGGCAAAGAGAAGAAAATGGTAAAAAGCTTAAATAACACCAGACACAAAAAAATTACGTTGTTATTCCTGCCCAGGGATTTTTAAATTTCATATCGATACTTTTGAAAATGTAGTAATTATCTCTCTCAGATAACAATGATAATGTTGCACCTAAATAAATTTTAAAATCTGCTTCTGTTGTATCAAAGCATGGTAGCATGCCCTTTATTTCAGACATTAGATTTCCTGATTAGAAAGTGAGTGGTTCCACCACATTTCTCATGAACATTTCCTATACAGAAGAGCTTTAATGGACTTGACATATCTTCAGTGCATTCAAATCAATGTGCACACATGGTAAAGTTGATTTGTATACATACACAATTCTGAAATTATTTTCAGGAAAAGTAGCAGACTTTATATAAAACCTATGGACCTGATATTTTTGCTTATGAGGAATTACACTTTTAGCAGAATTTGTTAAGAGTCATCCAGGAGGATTACGGTAGCCATGTTCTACCACAGAGTTCTTTAGAACCAAGATCATGCCCTTCGTTGTATTAAGTCTGAACCATAATACCAAGAGCAAAAGACTGCCTGAAAGAAGGGCTAGAGGGATTGGTAGTCCTGACATTAAAATAAAGCTTTAGGGCAGCTGAAGAACATTTAACAGTGTTAAAGCCAGGCAAGAAGGACTGTGAAACCAACTGTGAGCTGTGCACTTAATGTAAAAAGCAGAAAAGGGAACTTGAGGTTTATATGAGAGAACAAAAAAGATAGCAGTTTATAAATTATATAAGTGTAAGGACCAATGTTACTATTTTCAAAAACTGAGATTAGTTTAATATACTAGATTTGTAGCCGCAGTCTGAGAATAAAAATTCAGGAAGAAACTGTAGAAAAAATACTGAGTAAGTCATTGTTGGAGGTTGGGTTTTTGTTCTCTTACTGTCCCAGTTTAAAGAATTGGTCCCATTATCATGCTAAGGGAGCCTGCTGGTTACGCCCAGACTCTTTTCAGGACAAAGGGGTAGGTGGGGGGCTGGCTTCCAGGGGCGGGGCTGCTCGCTCATCCCGGGAGCTGGGGAAGGAGGACGCCCTGTTTGCAGCCACGCGGTCGAAAAGCAGGGGAGCGAGATTCTCTATGGTCGGTCTGCCCTGCATCTGCCCCGCTCCAGCCTCCTACCCTTGAGGACACAGCTGACCACCAGGACTCAAAGGGTGAGCGGGGAGCTGCCCCTCCACCCTGCTCCCACCTGAGACACAGCGCGGCCGCTGCCGTTTCCCCCCGCTGAAAGAAAGGACTGGAACTGAGTTATTTGTTCTGTGTTGTTGGTAATTTTAATAGCTGCTGTTGTTTCTGTTTGTACGGTTAGATATATTAGTAAAGAGCTGCTACTCCTACCCCCTTATCTATGCCTTAGAGTTCTTGATTCAAACAATTATAATACTCGGGAGGGAGGAGACCTAAATTCTCTATTTCAAAGAGAAGCTTCTGCCTTTATTAGCAGACACCTGTCCTTCAAACCAGGACAGTCATCAACAAAACAATGGCATTCAGCTAATCACAGAAAGTCACCCAGTTCCAACTGTAACTTACACACAATGGATTACAATCTGTCACAATAGATGTTTCAAAATGATACTGGAAAAACAACTAGACAGAAAATGTGTGAAGCCCAGAAGTCAAAGTCCATACAAACAGCACATGCAACTACACATGCTATAACAATGTCAACAAAACCAATGCTTTTCTGTGCAAAAGCAGACAAGCAACCCACTCACCTTGTGCTTGATAAACATTATTCCCACTCCCATTACTTAGATATGAGAGCCTTAAACGAGGCATGTGTCATCAAACCTCTTTTCATTGATCTTCCAAGGAATATCTACCTCCTCCTCTAAAGCTGTTTTCTCAGCTCTCAGTCTCGCCAACAATAGTCACACAAAAAAATATTTCTTATCTACTTCATGAATCTCAGTCCTTTTATGGTAAACATACTGTTTCAATTTTCTCTTAAATTGCATCTTTTCAGAATTTCAACTCACACAATTTCCCACAAATGAAACATTTTTTTGTATTATGGTATCTTGGTAATTGTAACTGCACAAGGACCAATAGCCTGCCAGCCAAATGCACAGGAGAAAACTTTATTGTGCTTATGGTTAAAACTATGCAATCAAATTCTATTTTGTAATAGGTCATTACCATTCCTATCACTTTTATAACTGAAGTGAGACTCGGCTCCAGTGTACTCTCAAAAACACCAAGTCAAATAATGGAAACCAATCAGCTCCACAGAGCAGGAAGAAATTCACAACCTTCAAAATACTGTGCTAAAGCTTGGAAACATGGAAACATCCACTTAACTGCTAATGTTTTTAAGGAAAAATATCCCAACCATGCTGTACAGATGTCTATCATAAAGGTGACATAAAACTTGGAGGGTGGGATATATAGGGAAAGAGCTCTTGCTTCAAGGGTACAACACATCACTGAATGCCTTCTGGACATAGAGAAAAATCCATTTCTGGAGTCCTCCACAAATACCTTATCCATTTGATCCCACAAGAAATTAAAGTCTTAAACTGAAATATTTCTGCTTAAAATTTCTTTCTATAAACACATTGTTTTAAAAAATTCAACCAGTCTGTGGTGTTTCATGGTGTTTACCTTCATGATGAAAACCACATTGTAGTCTCAGGGGACAGAGTAAAACATCCTAGAATCCATAATGTTTTTCTACACAGCAATCTACTGAATAGGGCATATTTTTGGTGAAGTTTTCAAGTTTCTCTTAAACATCCTTTGTCCCCAACCCCAAAACAGCTTTAATTCTTAAGATAATATGAATCATTCCCTTGTTCTTTTATTTCCATTTCTTTACTTAAAAAAAGGAAAAGCAGAATTTGTTTTAAATAATTTGCTTCTTTTTCCATAATTCATTTGCTTCATTTTTCATCAACATTGAAAATTGTGAAAGTGAAGACACACCCTATGCCTAAACCAAAAAAAGGAACTTTTCTCTCTAGAGTGAACTAAAATGATTTTTTAAGTAGATAACTGACTGAAGTGTTCTCTGTATGTTGTTGTTAAGAAATGTGGAAGATAAGGGGGGAGGAGGGAATGATCTGAAAATCTTATTCTGAATTTCTTTTTTTTTTTTTTCTGTTATTAATAAATTTCTTCTTATATCCTTTTTAAGTTTTAGGCCTGCCTTGTCTTTGCTCCTGCATCCTATCTCTAAAATAAATTGAATGTATTAAAATTGGCAAACCCTAATTAAACCATGACAACATCTAAACCAAAACTTCTATAGGAAAGGCGGCAGATTTTCTAGTAGGTACTAACACCTTAAGAAGGAATAATTTATTGTTGCTGCTCCAGACTTATGAAACAATTCAGTCCATAACTGTAATCCTGATGGTCTCATTGAGGACCATGTGATTACAGGCAAGTCCCCTGGCCACAAAGGACTTAGCAAGGAAAACACAAGACCCTTGGTTCCAAAAATGCTATAAGGTACACAAATGTATACCATATATGCAGCGTGACATGTGCGACACCAGTGGTGTTTTGTACCTTATAGTACAAACAATATTGTAATCATTCAACCTCCACCAGATCAACAAAATGCAGACAGAGAAGCAAACTCCTAATAGCTGGTTTCACAGGTAATTGTCCTTAGATGTTTTCAGCGCATAGCCTATGATAAAACTCATTAATTCCATTCATTGAAGACATGCTCTGTGAAAAAGGACACACCAATGTCAAAAAATCCCCAAGAAAAAGACTCTTAAAATACAGGTTCTAACACTCTTTTCTGAGTAAACACCTAGCAGAAGATAAGCCTCTGAAGAGATGAGCACTGTGACAAGACTCAGAGAAATGTGACATTTGAATGTCTTCTCAAAGTTCATTCAGACTATGCAAACCCCTTCTATTTAAACAGTTTGTTCCAAAGCGAACTTTTCCCACAGACAAGGTGTTGGGCAAACAAGACCTTCCATTTTCTTTGCCTACAATTAATTAGATTTTAGTAGCAAATAAATTACAGTGAGCACTTTCAAAATTCAGAGGACTTGAACTAATCATGGAATCCTAAATAAAAGATATGAAAGAAAAAAGAAAATTTCTCTCTAAGTATTTATAGGCTTTTTTTTTTTCCCAACTGGAAATCTAGTTTAGGGTACATGTCTAAAAGCAGTTGCATTGCTCAGCTGAGTAAAACAACCTGTAGTTGTTGGTAAAGAGAATTAAGATCTTGAGGTATGTCAGAATTATATATTAGTATCTGTGACTAGTGATAGCTAAGTATATTTCTTCTAACTGAACACTGACTCTGATAACAATCAATTCAATGGTCTTTCCAACTCATTTTTACCTGTACCTTGAGAGCCACCCAAATCAGAACTGTGAAATAATCTATGTTGTCAGGTTTTTTTTTGTTTGTTTTTTTTTTTTTTTTTTTTAATAAAGGATCTAATAACCTGTGCTGTTTGCAGCTGGGATAGAGTCAATTTTCTTCTTAGTAGCAGGGAGAGTGCTGGGGTTTTTGAACTTAGTATGTGAATAATGCTGAAAGCACACTGATGTTTTAGTTGTTGCTTAAAAATGCTCACCTTAAGTCAAGGACTTTTCAGTCTCCAAATGCAAAAAATTGGGAGGGAGAGAGACAGTAGTGGGACAGCTGACTTGAACTACCCAAAGGCACAAGCCATAACATAGAATATCATGCCCAGTATCTTATCTGGGAGGAGTTGGCTGGAAGATGCTGATTGGTGCTTGGGAACAAACTGAGCATCAGTAAGTGGGTGGAGAGCAGCTGCAAATAAGGTTTGACTGACTGATGAAGGTCCATGTGAACATCATCCAGTGTGGCTAAATAAAAGATTACAAGACACACACAGTGGGACTCAATTGAATATACTAGTATTTCTTTACTAGAAATGCAATGCTTGTTTTTTGTATGTTTTAGAAATTTTATGATAGAGTCATGGAATGGTTTGCGTTGGAAAGAAACATCAATGATCATCTAGTCCATTCCCCTAGAAGACAAGAGAAAGGAATGTTTGCTACTTTGTTTAAGGAGAAGACCATGGGCACACCATGCCTTTAATCAATATAATGGAAAACAAATCCATGAAAATATAAATCATTCATTATGGTTTTCCATTTCTGAGTTGTTTCTCTCTTTCAAAAGGCTAAAGCTGGATTTGTATAGATCTTTTACTTCCTATAAAACATGCTTCCAGTTTCTTAGGATAAATCACGAACAGCCAGAATATGAGATAATATGACCTTTACAATGACCGACAGCTAAAAAAAACGAGTTAATAGAAAATTAGTAAAGTGAATCATTATTCAGTTTCTCTCTTCATTCTTTAAGCTAAGACAGAACATGTTAATAAGCAGCTTTTCTTCTCTCCTATTAATCTGGATAGTGGTATAATATTTAAGTTTTCATTAGCCCAATACTGTATCTATGTAATAGAATCTACAGCATAAATCTGATTTGCCATGCTACATGTTTATGGTTTGGTTTTGGTTTGTTGCCTTTTTTTTTTTTTTTCCCCCTTAAGCAAGTTTCATAAGCAATTCTATGGTGAAAAAGTTCTACACAGGAGCTTTTAAAGCAGGAAAAAAATTAACCTTAAACCCACAATTAGGGTATCTAAAAAACACTTGAGTTTCATAATTATCAGAAGCACTAAGTCTTCTAGAGCAGCAGATACTAAGTTTCACATGTGAGGCTAAACACTCACCTGTCCAAAAAGTCATATGAGGCACCTATTTCTAAAATCTATGTCACATTGCAATACCATTAATTATCACTCTCTTGCATAGATATTCTTCATTAAACTAGTAAACACATTAACTGCACTTGCCCAACATTAGCCATCTGTTCAAAGGAAGATGATTGCAAATCCATGCTACCGTCTTACTGAAGAACACAAACTGTATGGATGTATGTCAATGCCCATCCTCACCAACATAGGAATGAACAAACAAGTAACAGTTTGAGGCATTAGCAATCATGCAATCTTATGCATGATTGCTATATAGCAATAATCTTAGCAATATATACAATCTTGGGGATAGGGATTCCCCCTCACCCCCAAGGTGAAATTTCAAAGATTGAAAAGTCCTTACCAATTATTAATCAGGCAATGTAAAAATAGTCTAGATGAAACAAACATTATTCACATCACCATGTTAAATTTCAAGTTATTAATATCTAATAGATTTATTTTTTTTTAAATGAGAACTCTCTACAACAGGCGAGATTGACAGAAATAGAAGCCCAGACTGGCAGATACCTGGTGATCCTGAAAAGTGTCCAGTTACCAAACAGCTCAAGGAGCTCTTCATATATCTCAATATATTGAGATATATAAAAAATATAAAAATAGTCTTAAGTGCTGGAAATGCTAAATTTTTTTGTGAATTTTGTTTCATTATATCTCAGTATTTCCATATACCAGAATTAAAATGTACTGTATGACATCATTTCTGCAGCTACATTTTTGTTCTAGATCATTAAAATACTGCACAGATCTCATTTTTAAATCATGAACTTTATTTGGAATGAAAATATCTTAAAGCCTTAACCTCACCCCTATTTTCCATCCAGGTCTAACCCTTCCTCTCCTATCTCCAAGACACCATTAATATGCTTTGCTATGAGTTCTTCATATTCCAAACAAAGTCATCTTCCATAAACACCAGCAGATTTGACTATCCTGCAACAGCAAAATATTGCTCACTTTTCTATAGAATCTTGTTTCCTGAAACTCCCTATGTGATTCTGAATGCTGCACTGTCAAATCTCTTACATATTTTTTACCTATGTTTTCCTTTACTTGTAGCACTTTGAATTTATCTTCACACAATTTTGTATGTTTTCTTTTTAGGTCATTTCTCCCCAGGAGTCAAATGTTACATTTGAACATTGTCTTCACAAGCATCCAACAGTCCTCCCAAGATGCTGTCATGTACAAATATATTCATTATTACTTCACACATATTCTTAATGAAAATACAAATCAAAGGAATACAAAATCCTTCTGCTTCTTTAATTGCCAGTAATAAACTTTTCATCAGCATGTTGACTAGGCACAAAGAACACAAATTAGTGTCTCACTGTGCTAAACACTAAGCAACAAACCAGCAGCCCTTGGAATAAAGCATTTGTTGATAGATATACACCAAGACAACAAATGGATACAGATCAACAGGCAAAAAAAGGGTATTTGAAAGTATAACTACTTTTTTTTCTTGTATCTCAGCACATCTGAGATAACAGAATTCACACGTACAGAGCAGAAACCCAGGAGAACCCATTGTGTGAACATGCAGCATATGTCACCACACTGCATTGGCCTATATACAATATTATTTTTTTATGGAAAAAAGCTTCTAAGAAAATTTGCTTTATATTTACAGATGGAGAATTCAGGTAGGAGAATGAGACCCAGCAGTTATGTAACAGATATAAAAATATATTTTGTGTGACAGAGGGCACACCTCTCCTGACATATGTACACCCGAGTCTGTGAGGCACAAACATCACACCGACAAACAGATACTGCATAATATGTTATCCTCTAAGTGGCTACACACCCTTTTGCCTCTGGACAATTCAAGCTTTGCCTAGTAAGGCTGCTGAAAACCAGAAATAGCAGAGGAAAGTTTCTGTGCTTGGTGATGTTCATATATACACCCAAGTTATACTTCAATTTCCAGCACAGAAACTGCTGCTGGAGGGAGAAGTACCATAAATCAGCTTCAGAAGAGTGAGAAATTATCCCCAGTACCTGAGTGTACATATTTCAGCCATGCACAAGCTTGGAACAAAACAGCAGGTTTAATAGATTCAAAAGATAGAATCTTTATAACCTTTTAGACTTAACAGCATATGATGCAAAGAAAGGGTTCTTTTCCCTTTGTGGGAGAAAAAAATACCAACCAAAAAACCCTATTCAAAGTTCTTTGCTATCTGACAATTAATGTTTGTGATCACAGTGTTTAACAATGTTTTATTTCTGCAAGTGTTTGCATTGTTTGATTGGTGGGGTTTTTTCCCCTCTTGTTTTGTGGGGTTGGGTTTTTGACTTATTTTTATAAATATTCCACTGATGACTCAATAGGCAGAGAGAAAGCACCCAGAAGCAGAGAATGTTTGAGGCTGGAAGCCACCTCTTGAGACCATCTAAATTCAACTGGCCTGCTCAAGGGGGATTACATGCAGGTGGTTTTCCAGTGTCTCCAAGGATATTGTACAACCCTTCTGAGCAATGTGTTGGGGAATCAATCAACAAACAGTTAGAAGTTTTTTTTTTCTTTTGCAAAGCCAGAAATTCCATTTTTGTTTTTCAAATTTGTGTCCATTTCCTCTTTACTTTTCATCGGGCATCAGATTCATCTGTTTTTCTTCCCATCAAGTATTTACACATATTGGTATGATGGCAATGTTAAGGAACTGTGACAATATTAAAAAATGTGACAATTTTGATTGAGTGCAGGAGTGAAGTATAGAAAAAAACACAGCACAGCAGGCTTATTAAAAAACAGCAAAACCAAACATTTCCCCCATAATGATTTCGTATTCTTAATTATATATTATAAAACTAATTTTAATAAATAGAAAGTTCAGTGTTTGACATTGCATTCAGTGCTCATGAAACCAAAGCCTTCAAGAGCCCTTCTTTATAAAAAGCTGTATTATGTTAAGGTTGCTGGTTGTTTGGGTGTTCTTTTCTTCTTGTTTTGGCTCATTTGAGCTTTATATGATAGAAGCACTGGAGGAGGATTTAAAAAAAAAAAAATCGTATGTATTTTCCCCATATTACCAAGTACACCCACATGAAGCAATTTAAACACATTTTCCTAAGCAGGTGTGTGTGACTTGAGGATCTCTGTGAGAGATCCGATCAGACGAAAGGAAATGTCCAGCATCTGCGTTGGCTTTTGGTTGTGTAGCACCAACCCTTCTCACACAATGAGATGTCTGAACATTCCAGATACAAGGACTAGGCACAGGGCTATTACAGCCTGCGAAATCAGCCATTTTAGACTGAAATATATACAGGAAATCCCATTGCTTAATCCAGTACATCTAATAATCTCATGCTCTGAGAGCTGATCCCAGCATGACACCTAGTGGCAGCAGCATTTTTAACCCTGTCAGTGCCTTTTCAGAAGGTTCCATACTGCATCCAAAATTTTAAATTTTGTTCTAATGAACCTAAAACATCTCGAATTCACAGAAGTGAAAGCCAGATTATTCTCAAAATCATGAAATGGCTTTGTTTCCTCACTTCCAAGCAAAATTTACTGAAACATATGAGGATGCTTTGAAAACTACTGATAACCAGAGACAAGCAAATATACCCAGTCACTATTTATTTCTTCATAACTTCTTTAAATTCTGTTTCTGATAAAATTCCCAGGAACAGGAATTGCTTGACTAAATGGTCTAAATGAGGCTTTAATGCTCTTTTCACGTTGAGGTTTAATAGTACAAAGTTACTGCTTTACTCCCATAACTAAACATGAGATCTGTGAAAATATTTAAGCAACTAATTCCCCCTGCCTCACTAAATCAGGAGACCCTGACATGCAGCCTGAAATATATCACACTGTTGTATGTATATAAACTATAATTTATAGATATGGGTGTTAGGTATTATGTCTGGCATAATACGTATTAGAGAGATTAAGGATAATGGCCAGATTATACACACACTCTCAAGGTTGTAGCCTTTTAAACAACAATAATAGTATTGCCTCATGTGGTCCAATATCTGCTCTCTTCCCCTACTGGTATTTTGATATTAATTTTTAATCTTCTCCTTGAAAAATAATGTATAGAACCAATATGATGGTACTCATCTCTAAGATTAGCATAAATTTTGAATGGCCACAAATGATAAGAAGGGAAATAAAGCTCTACCCAAAAATAGCAGGCTGCTATTATTTGACATAAAGAAAGCTGTTCTGCCTAATTGTGTTGCTTGTTGTATTGTATTTACACAGTGAGGTTTGGTAGTGAGGGGACTACAGGGGTGGATTCTGTGAGAAGCTGCCAGCAGCTTTCCCCATGCCTGACAGAGCTGACCAAAATGGACACACTGCTGGCCAAGGCCAAGCCCATCAGTGACTGTGGAAACACCACTGTGATAACACATTTTAAAAAGGAGGAGAAAAAAAAAAAACCAACCCCAAAAAAAAAAAAAAAAAAACCAAAACCAAACAACAGAGCAGTGAGAGAAGTGAACACATGTGAGAAAGAGCTCTGTAAACACCCAGAGCAGTAAATAAGGAGGGACAGGAGGTGCTCCAGGCAGTGGAGCAGAGACTCCCCTGCAGCCCATGGAGGTCCAAGGTGGAGCACCTGGATGCCCAAAGGAGGCTGGGATCTCATGGGAAGCCTGTGCTGAAGCAGACTCCTGGCAGGACTTGTGACCTGCAGGAAACGCACGCTGGAGCAGCAGGACTGCACCTCTTGGAAGGGATCCATACTGGAGCAGTCCAGGAAGAGCTGCAGCCTGTTGGAAGGACTCCTGTTGAAGAAATTCATGGAGGACTGCCTCTTGAGGGAGGGAAACCAGACTGGATATGGGAAGTGTGAGGAGTCCTCCCTTTGAGGAGAAAAGAGAAGCAGAGAAGATGTGATGAACTGACCACAGCCCCTGCTCCCTGTTTCCCTGCACTGCTCCAGGTGAGGAGGCACAGCATTTGAGAAAATATTAAGCCCAGGAGCAAGGAATAGGTGGTGGCAAGGTATTTTAAGATCTCATTTAATTTCTCATTATCCCACTCTGAATTTGATGGGCAATAAATTCAATTAAAGTCCCCAAGTTAAGTCTGTTCAGTTCATGACAGAAATTTATGAGTGATCTCTCCCCATCCTTAACACGTGAGCTTTTCATTATGTTTTCTCTCTCCTGTGCAGCCAAAGAGGGAAGTGACAGTGGTTTTGAGAGCACCCAGTGTCCAGTCAGTCAATGTCTCACACCTATGATCAGAGAAATGTTGCTCCTCTCAGCTATATGGACAAGCAAAATGCTATTGCAGAGATAATTTCCTTATCCTTCTAATAAAATTAAAAAAAAAAATAAATAAAAGGACAACAACACTGAAAAAAAACCCAACAAACCACAGCAGCACTAAAGCAAGACTCATTAATATCATTAAATTTCCAGGTGAGAAGAGGATCTCATCACACTCTACAACAGGCCAGGACTTAATATAGAAAAAATTTCAAACAACATTTTCAAATTTGGGTAAATGCATTTTTAGATTGCAGTTTTGTCCTTGAGGCTTAGCGTTCCTTATTAACATATACAAATACGCTCACAGAGTAGAAAGAAAAAAATAAACTAAAAATATTTCTTAAAAGACCAGTACTGTAGTATTTTCTTTATTATTCTTTACCAACCCCCCAAACACTAAATTACTAAATCCACAAAATAAACCAAGTGATCTCTTTTTGTTGGTTTTTTTTGTTTTGGTTTTTTTTTTTGAGAGGGTAAAGGGGGGTCCAAATGCATGTATGTGGAGTGGGTGGTATTTTTTTTTTTTCTTAGAACACTACAATTACAAATCTCTTAAAAATACCAGCAGACAATTGCACGTAATGTAACAGCCTCATTTATCCTAATCTGTGACATGTAGGAGTAACAGGTTCAGAGGAGCCCTGTGCCTCATCAGACTGGCTGGATTCTGGAGTTCATGTGGCTTCAATGTCTAGATAGTAAAGCAGTGCTGCCTTCCAGGGTATCTCATACACATACCTTTCTACAGTCTTTGAGAAAAGCTTAAGAAAAGCAGGAGCACAGTTTGCTAATGGTCATGTGATGCACAAAACTGGAAAATACTTGGAATTACAGACTTTTCAAGGAAAACAAGGAAAGGCACAAAAAATCTCAACAACTGGAAGCAGTAGTCAGTAAAACTCTAACCATAAACAAAAAAAAAAAAAAAAAAAAAAAAAAAAAAAAACCACAAAACACAATAATGCAGATTGGTGGCAAGTGAAACTACACGGAGACAGATGACTGGGGAAATAACAAATCCTTCCCAATGAGTCTTTAAGGGAAGACTGACTGTCTTCCTAAATAAGTTACTACTATGTTAGGCATACAAGATACAATCACTACACAATTCTAAAAATTGAAAAGAGGATGGGATATTAATAAGGAGGTTTAATTATGAGAGAAATTATATTATATTCTAGAACTTTCAGAAGGGAGACTGGTGCCTTACCTTTTTTTTAAAGAAACAAAAATTATTTTCAAGCAAATTTATTATCCAAGACCTAGACATGATCTTCCTGACTCAAAAGATCCCCTTCTTTTCATATGCCAATTATTTTAAATTTATTATTTCCCTTTTCTTGAGAAATTACAAAAAACAATATTATAAAGAAGGACTAATTCTAGTGTTATGAATATTGAAAAATTCCTTGGGGCTCAAACAAGTATCAAAACCCCCAGCATAAAATAATCGTCACAAGCAGCATCTGCTTTGAAAGTAGACAGACAATCTCAAAAAAAGCTCACCAAAAAAAAAAAAAAAAAAACCAAACAAAAACCCCCACCATTAATGGGAACTGAGAGAAGAAACAGACAAACCAGGAGTACAAAACAGTAATAAAAATCTCTTGTTTTAGGTCACATGCTAAGAATATGAGAACAGCTGTATGTACTCTCTGTACTATCTCTTAACAGTGACCAATAACTAATGTCTAAAGCAAAAACCCAAAACCTGAATGAATGCTCCCCGTGTATGTTCATCGCCATCAACATAGAAAAATGAAAGAAAAAGCAAAACAAAAATATTTTCTTTTTCGATCCAACACTGTGAAGAACAAGATATGCATGGTGCACAATGGGTTTTGCCTTTTTTTAGAAATAATCAAGTATGTCTCTATAGGGAAAGTCATATATATGACTATATTAATTCTGGTAAGACAAAATGCCAAAATGGGATAAATAATGAAAAAATAATTTTCAAGAAATTGGCTGTTATTATAATTTAAGATTATTTTTAGTTCAATACATGAGCTGGTTAACTCTCCAATAAGCTCACTTAATTTCCTTAATTGTCTGTTTTAAAATTATACTTTCAGCAAACTACTGAGTGGGCAAAGAGGTACCTATTCAGAACAATTGCTTCTACTACAAGCTAATGCCAAGTCATTTTACCATTTGGACATTTACCTCCAACAAATGAGTCACCACCATCAAAATACTTAATTGGTGTCACATAAATAATTGCTTGAAGAGCAAAATAAATGTCAGTTTTTCACAAGTCTCTAAGCAAGATATGAGCAGTAAGTCCCATTTGGACAAGGAACTGTTAATCTCATTTAATTGAAGCTTAAAAGCATAGGCACATAGCTTAAGTGTGATATGCTTAATGAACTACCACTTTTGAGCTGTGTCATAATAACCAATAAAAATCATGTTTTTAAAATCAGCCAAGAGACTTCCCTCCAGCCTATCTGGACTCATAATAGACATAATTAATGTCCCTTACCATGAGCCAGCCATTAGCCAGAAATTGGCATCTTCACAACTCAGCCAGTTGAATACAACAGGACAACATTTTAACTGTTTCAGATACTTAAAACACTAATCCTTATGACTTGATTATTTAAGTTAAAATGACCGACTTTCAGTTCAGGGGATAAGGAGCCCTCCCCTAAGTGATATGACTCTGATATTGGGGTGCAGCACCTACCAAAATTTCAGAACAGAGTGTGGGGCTCTAATGGCAGCTGCTCCAGTCATACCTCAAAAGGTCACCAGCACTGACAACACTTCTCAATTAAGTAACATATCAAAATGCATTTTAGATGCCAAAGAACATGATTTTTTATTTCAAACCTAAGAACTTAGCAAAAAGGAAATTAAATTTTATTTACTTTCATATGCTTTACAGCTAACATCTAGGGAAAGTGTAAAAAAAAAAGACACTAATGATTTCAGTATACTTAATACAGGCACAATGCAGTTCAATTTTCATGCTTCATAGCAGAAACTAAATATGGGCTTCAGAAAAAAAAAATCCAAGATCAGTAACTTCCTATCTTGAAATGGCCTGAACATCTTGAAAAACAAAAAAAAAATAGGTAGATATGTCACTAATCTGACAAAATAGGGCAGTTCCAAGGTATGCTCCTAACTTAAATCTGGTTGAATACCCATAAACAGGGGGGGACTTGCGATTGTTTCTTTCTCCCACTTGCTTAGGGCAGCATGAAGAAGGGGAAGGAGTTATTAATGAGGTTTTTTTTAGGTAAGCTTGTTTCAGTCAAATTTCACTCTAACCCCTGTTGTTACTTTACAGAGCTCCAGTAGACAAAACTGCTGACCCAATTTACAAATGCCTTTTCAGATCATGGAGGAGGACATGGTCAGGACAGTGACAAAGGGAGAGTGAATTGTTATGGTTACAGTTAAAACTGGCTTCAAGATAAAACAATCAACACCAAACCCCACTTGAGGTGACTTTGTAAAAGTACATGTTATGCACAGTACATGCAGGTCTAGATCATTTGGATATGACATTGCATAAGTCATCCAATAAAGTCCTGCATGTTCTACTACACATGGCTGTTCCCAATAAGAGCCAACATTTGCAAAAACTCTAAAAAGCCAGACTAATATCTCTATATTTATAGACAGCAACAATGAAATTACCATTTTTTTTAAAGCATTTTCATTGCTCAGGTAAGGCACTGAGACAGCATTAAAGATGAAAGCTTATTAGAAATAATTATTAATAATGAGATATAAACATTTTAAAGTCAGCCTTTTGATCCATGTAATATAGTAGTCATTAATAGATAGAATTGAAATAATTAGCTTAATTTATTAGCATCTTTAATGAGATTATTTTTCTGACTTGAGATAGCAGATACACATTAAAACACTTCAAAGGTGAATTGTTTTACTACGAGCATTTGATCAGAGTAGAAGGTTTATTAAGTTTGAATAGTACATGCTGTGAAGATGCAGTAGTGTACAACCTCTGCTGAAAAGTGCAGATAGGACAATGACAGAGTAGAGAATTATAGTGAGTGTGAATATGAGCGACTTTGGCCAGCTGTGACATTTAATCTGAAATTTTAAGATTATCCTCCTCTTTAGGTTTAATATCTACTGAAACTAGAGAATATTTTATACCTTAAATCCAGAACAGGGATAACCTCAGAGCTGTAAAGAGAATAAAAACTCAGAGCTCATGAACAAGATGCTGGAATCATTGGGGTATCACATCCTTACCACTCCTTACTAATGAACTGAGGGGCCCAGACCTGAGACCCTGGGCTATGGGGAATATCTCTCCATGCTTCTAGTCCTGCCAAATGACAGGACCATGAGGACCCAGACTCAGGAATGCCAGAGGACCTGCTGCAGAAGCAGGAGCCAGGATTCCTGCCCACAGCTGAATTCTTAGACCACCCCAGGTACATCTGCCAGTGCAACAGGTCTCAGATCAGAAAAGGCTTCATATTAAGAAATGAGAAAACAAACAATACCACATTAAGGGACTTGTTTTACGGTTTTCTCACCACCAGTGTCCTAGATATCCTAGTGTCCATCTGGGACCTTAAAACCTTGAAAGACCATACATGGATTTCCAGGCTCAAGAGTCCTAACATCTCAACAGACTAGAGAATTTCTTTGTTATAGTGCTTCCCCAACCCAGAAGTACTAAAGCCTGGGCAAGTTTCAGAGTTGGAATAAGTCCTGGCAGCAGAGCTATCTGTGCCTTCTGACCTTGCTCTTTATCAGGTGGGAAGCCAACCAAACAGATCTCATGGTACAATTTAAATTACATTTCTATGATATACAAAAATCTGCAGCTTCTTTCTAAAAGACTTAAAGTGGAAAACTCTTAAACTCAATAACAACCCAATTAAAAAACAGCATTCAGAAAAGATCGACAGAACGACAATGAAAATGGGAGTGAAATTCTCAATTCAACTGAATAGGAACAAAAAGAATGTGGACAGGATACCTTTGGAGGAGAAGCTAAAGGAACATTCAGTTCCTGTCCCTGCCTCAAGGAGGACAAATGCTCTGTGAACAAGTTGCAGGAAACCTCACAGCTTAAAAAGGGTCTGGAAGTACCCCAGGCCTACAGACTGGGGACCTAGAAGCTACAGGGTCAAGTCTAGAAGCAAAAACCAAGTTCAGAGCCTACAGAAGCGACAGAGAGTGATCTAGTTTTACTTGAATGAAAAGGAAGCCAAAGATCACATAGATAGATACCTAGAAATCTGGAAGACACAGAGAGAGTCTATTGTAAAAATAATTGTTATGGTCTCTACATTTGGATAAAGGACACAAGAGAAAAAAATTAATACTAAAGGTGTCACCTTCCCTGAGAATATCAGCCAGGACTGTACTCTGAGTTTAATTTTAGACTACCTGCACCATGCTCCACCAAGTACTTCAGGATTCTGTGCTTACAATCTGAAAGAACTATTTAACATCTACATCCAAGACAATAAGATCCAGATTGAAATTCAGGTAAACAATTTCATCCAAATAGATTTTGTTCACACCACCATTCAATGTTATGCTATTTGTTCTTTGTTTTCTTTTCTGACAAGTATCTGCATGTCTGGATTTCAGTCAGAACTGTGTGGGTTTTCATACAGGATTCATCACTATAGTAACCAAGAACAAATCACCAAGTGTGAGGGGTTTTCTGCTTCCCTCTTTTTTCTGTTTTTGTTTTTTTTAACCTTTTAAACTGACAGTGGAGTGGGACACAGTGAAATGGTTGGGAGTCTCAGAAGCTTCCACAGAATTCCAGTGACATTTGGGTTTATAAACCCTCTAGAATCCACCAGAAATCCCTGCATAAATACAATTATGTAGCAATTTTCTGCAGTGCTTTAATCCCATGACTACAATAGAAGTAAATGTTATTCCTAACAATTTTATTAATAGGGAGCATAGGGTAGATGAAAGGTAATACTTGTGAGTTCTCTAGCTTCATCTTCCAGACAAAAATATGAATAATTTTGAGATAAGTCAGAAAGTATACCAAGGACCATTGATCACTGGTTAAGCAGATGATACAAAACCTGAGCCAAACAATTTGAATAAAATCCTGGGATAAATACTGCCTGTCCTTTGTAATCATTTTGAGAAAGCATTTTAAGCAAAACAAGAGCTCTTTTTTCCACAGAAATATTCCTAAATGCAATGCTCCTCGAATATTGCATAAACTAGGTTATTGAAAAGAGTATTCAAGAAAAGGTATTAAATGCAAGATCATATTTGTATGTGTACATCTGTATGTAGCCTATAAATAAATTTGCAATAAGACACATTAAGATCTCAGGCTCCTCTGCAAATTTCAGATGAAAGCAATAGCTTAAGTTCTTCTCATGTTTACCACAGAAAACTTTTATTTAGCATTTCTATTTATCTGCCAGCAGTGTTGCTTATTTTGATTCTGTTGCTCTTAAAAAGAGCTATAGACATGAACATCCTGTAAAATTATTGTAGAATGTACAATATAATGAACAGAGATCTTGTTTCACTTCCTTGCTAAGCTCCTGATAGCATACATTGCACTGAAATGCTGGAGCAGGTATCAAGAGTTTGCTGCACTCAGACACAAATTCCTAACCATGAAATGCAGCTCTGGGAACATTTGACATAATCTAGTCCAAGGACTGAATGACCAAAACTATGCTTAACAAACTCCCCACGTCTGAATCATTGAAATCAATTTCAAAAACGAAAAACAGCAGAGATGAAATGGGTGTCTGATGATCAAATTTCAGTGAACAGCTATTATCAGCTAACACTGCATATACACAGGTGCAGGGAGAAGACATTAGAACAGTCATAATGACTAAGTTTCATCTTGAATGAAAGTTAAATTGAACCTACTCATATAGTCATTAAACACACCGGTTTAAAATGCAAATGTCACAAACTGCTTAATCCCATTACACAATTTCCACCCTTTACAAATTAGAATGTTTTCCTCCTCCAACCTTATCAACGCAGGAAAAACTGTATCAGAGTAGGAGGGCTTGTACATTTACATGTGCAGGCAAGTAAATCCAAAACAAGACGACTTCATTAATAGAAACTGTCATAGATAGTGACATGTTCATTTAGCTCAGGTTCATTTAGCTTGGTCCAGTACTCTATCCAAGCAACAAAATAGTTTAGGAATCTCACTACTATTAGCACATTCATAATGAAATTTCTTTGCTATATCTGGTTGCTTCAAGAAAGCAGCTATTTGCATCCTGAAAAAAATCATCATATGCAACACCAGATCCTGCTTACAGGTATGAGATCTGACATGGAATGACAGGATTCAGTAAAAACAGGACATACAAGAGCCTAATGAAGTGACAGCAGAGCAGTAAAGTTGCAGTGCCTTTTGTTCACAGCCTACAGGTTTGCATTAAGGAGTTGCTATAGAAATGTGGAGATAAGAGTCCTACATTCAGCTCCAGAACTTTTCTCTCAGTTGTCATGAATTTTTTCACAAGCCATCAATGAAAACTAGTATACAAAAATACTATTTACAGCCAGTTTCATCTGGTGAATTATGTAATAAATAGAAGGGAAAAGAGGGAAAACACATTGTTGATGATTTATTAAAGCCAAGGATGAAGTGAGAATTCTGCGTAATCCAACTTCTGCCTGTCAATACTTTGCCCTTATGCTACATTTAATGCATTTAATGAAAGTTGCATTTAATGAAAGTTAACCAGTATTTTGCCAAGGCATGTTTTTTTAAAAGTGACAGAAATGACATAAAAAATAAGAAAATACACATTCCCTGACAGTTTATTTCAGTAGTTCATCATGTTCTTTTATGTTAAAAAGTGCCCATCTCTAACTTAAATTTGGCCAGCCTCAACCTTCTAGGGTAACTATCTTCTTTTATCTCCATATAAAATGAGAAAGCAGTTTCTCCCTTTTCCAACTCGATTAGAAAGCCCCACAGTATTTTGTAACAAGACTTTTCTATCTGTAGGATAGTTCAGGATTTGTTTTTCCACTCCCAGTGAAAATTTGTGACTGTCACCATACTGATTCTATTCACCAAAAGAGATATAAAAGACTGAAACATACTGAAATGAAAAATAGAATGAAAAATTATGAAGGATTCAAAATACACCCAAATAGCACATAGAAAATACTTACTTGTCTAGTTGGCCAATATTATTAACTACTAGCCAAATAAACACTTCCTGGGATGAGCAGATGTAGGGGAAACAGCATCTAGAGGGTACGTGAGATAGCCTCTCTTCTAAAGATGTCCCTTAAGAGAGTATTTGAAAAGTAAAAAATAAGCTGCATATGAATAAGTTTCAGAACATATGAAGACAAAGACAGAATAACCATTACATCCCTACTAAGAAAACTGTGTTTGTTGAAATGCCTTGCAAGAAACTGCTGAAAAAAGTAGCATTAAGAGTCTGCATTCAGTTCCCCAAAGGCAACAATTGGCTAAGATGACACTGGCTGATTAAAATGGATTCTCTACTTTATGGATAGAAGAATTACAGAAAGAGGATATTAGGGTATAAGACTAATGGGGCAAAACAGCTAGAGCTATGAAAAAACTGTGTGGCTGAATTATCACCCCAAGGACCAATCCATAAGGATGAAGAGTTTGGGCACACTAAAAATTCTGTATTCTGTCGTACGAGTTTACTACCTTGTATTTCTGGAAAATATGCCATCAATGTTTGTGGAATTAAAAATAAAAGGACTTCTTTTCCTTAGTAGGATCATGGGAGGGGAAAAAAAATTAAAAATCAACAAAAAACCCCACGACTTTACTTAGCACTAGAATACATAAGAAGAAATTAATGAAAACATTGACTCCATTAACAGCCATTCTGTTCCTGTAAATAAGAAGAATTGCACAAGAGAATCTCTCCAATACAGAAAATGTCAGATTAACAACCACCATCTCCTGAAAGAAAGCACCTAACTAATGAGGATAGGTCTAATTTATGTTCACATTGACAGCTGTCTTAGAAACAGATTCATGGATTCCCGATAACATTCTTTCAAACCAGTTTCCGTAGCAACTGCCACCCCATACTCCTTTCTCTAAGGCACAAAACACCTAATAAAATAATAGTAATAGCAACAATGCTATCTACTTCCACAATGTCTATCAGGAGATTTCTGCTAAGAAACAAGGTTGATTCTTACAGTGGAGATTCAATCTATTGCAAACTCATTATAATGTATTTTTGTTATTTATTTTGTTTTGTGAAATGGAAAACAGAAATACACAACTCTCTAGAATCAGAGTGAACTGTGCTTTCATTCAAAACATTTGCTGCTGCAGCAATGAATTTCAGGAAGGGTAACAGAAATATATAAAAAAGGAAACACAGCAAGAACAACCTAATAAGCTATAATTTTAACCTGTTAGTCAGGTTCTGTCCATTATGAATTGATTTAGACAATCTTCCTGACAGGTGTTGAAAGAACTGAGAAACCTGTTAACTCCTCAAGTAAGTGATGCCCACTATCAAGATCAGTGACATCTATTCTTTCTTTGGCAGCAGTGATAAAAGGGCACAGTATTTTCTGGCTTTCAAAAAATTCCAGAAGAGCTGCAAAACCAGATTTTTTGCTACAACTACTGCAACAGAGGATGAGAATTTAACCAAATAGTGCATCTGGTATAAAGCCTAGCAGAAACACCAGTGTATGATACCATAATAGTACCTTATATATCCTCTCTCTACTCCCTTATGGTTTGTGCATGACTCATATATGCTTCATGATGACTGCAAAACTGCTGTAAACCTATGCAATTATTTTTTCACAGCAGATAAACTAAACAGATATATACATGTCTTATAATGTACCTGTTAGTGGGCAGATATTCTTGAGTTATTCCAGAATCTAGTATTTTGATTGTTTAACCTATGACAAAAAATATTTTCAAGTGTCCTCTTAGGAAAACATGCAGACCAAAAGAAAAGCAGTAATGAGAATAAGTACATTTACACAGAGATCTAAATATCAAAATTCAATAAACAACTTACACACACACTCCACACACTTTGTAATACAACTTAGCATTAGAGAATGGGTTCAAATTTCTGATGAGTAGCATAATTTGACTTGAAGTTGTAGGCTCAGACATTTAGGGTCAGCACATCTTGGGTGTGTAAAAGAAGCCTAATAAGTGTGGAAGTGATCTTAGTTTGGTGCTGCCTTGGTCGGCACTGCTCGTGATCCTTTTGATCCAAAAGTAGTAGTTTCAGATCTCTGTAGACACAGAAAACACGCATATGGAAACAAGGAAAACCTCATTTGGAGGCTTTCTGTTCTTATTAGCAAAGCATAACGCAAAAATTAAGTCTTGAAACAAATTTAAATTTCCTACAAATAAGGGAAGCAGCAGTGAAATGATCTAAACGGTGAAGGAAAAGAGTCCCACCATTTCCTGTGCCCAGAATCCAGGGACTTAACCATCATGCTGTGAATATGCTTTCTGGAAAGAGTTTGCAGTTTGTTTTTGAGAGAGAACAATGCATGCTCAGAGTACTCTCTTCCATGCTTGCGACCAGTGAATCTGTTCTCAAACATCTCCACTAAGGGAGACTCCACAACCTTTCTGGACAGCCTGTTCTGGTGATTGGTCACATGCACAGTGAAGTTCTTCCTCATGTCTGGGTGGAACTCCTGTGCATCAGTTTCTGCCCATTGCCTCTTATCCTGTTGCTTGGCACCACTGAGAGGAGCCTGGATCCAACTTCTGGACACCCTCCCTTCAGATACTGATAGGTGTTGATGAAGTCCCCTCTCAGTCTTTGTTGCTGAGACTGAACAGGCCCAGCTCCCTCAACCTTTCCGTTTAAGAGAGATGTTCCAGTCTAAGACTCTCCTGTCCTGAAGAGCCCAGAACTGGACACAACTCCAGCTGAGGCCTCACCAGGGCTGAGTAGAAGGGAAGGATCACCTCTCCCAACCTGCTGGCAAATGTTCCTCTAATGCACCCCAGGATACCATTGGCCTTTTCAATCAAATGTTCTCATCCTAATCCCTTCCTACTTGAACTTCCTACTTCCAACTTCTTTCACTGTGTGGTATTTCAAAGCAGAACAGCATGTGATGCAAACCCTTAAGTAACTCTCCAAACAGGCAGCACAGATTACACTATAGGGAAAATAACACTGTAAATTCTCTACTTAATCAGGTGCAGAGAACAAAATTAAAGAGAGCAGTGGCAAAGATTGGCAGTGAGGGAGATACAATCTGAGGGAGTAAACTGACAAGCCTAGAACACACCTCTCCTCTGTCTGATTCCCTGCAAACTATGACCATTTAAAAACTCAGAGGATCAAATTTCCATGTACAGCCAAAGAAGCAGTAAATGAATTACAGTGGTGCTGTTCCTTAGGAAGGTGTGAAGGTGTCTAAAGTAGAATACTTCAGCTGGCAGACTGACTACATCAGCGTGTTACTTGCTTTGAGGGCACACTTAGGTTTTGTTTCAACAGGTTCTAACTCTGAGTTTCTGACACTCAGTGCCACTCCAGGAAACGAAGTCTAGGCTGGATATTTCCAGCACAACTGCTTTCAGAGAGCAGAAGACGTTGTGCTGAGGTTCTGCATATCCTATCCCTTCTTCATCACTAACAACAGCACACATGCATGATTGCACACAGATACACACAATAAACATGAGCTGCACTTTAAACCTACACTTTTGTTGATGCTGGCACTTCCCATGACATTGCAAATTTTCTCCCTGAGATTGTGCTGGTTCCCCATTTACATCAATGCAAACTTAGCACTGGTACTTGTGCAGTCAGAGTAAGTTCTGAAGTTACTAATCCTCTCTCTTTCTCCCCAGCCCCCCTCCCCTAATTACTGTGCAAGAAAGAAAAGACTGAGATTACAAGAAATAGGTTAAGGATTCACTTTCCAGACACAAAAGCCCTAACAGTGCCTGTTCTTTCTCTACCAATGATTTATTATAAAACCTTGGGTAATTTATATCCCTATGACTTCCACTGTCTTCAAAATGCAATACTAAAGCTTATATTAATGCTAATCCTTAATTCATACTAATATTAATGCTTCTATTAAAACTAAGACTTACACTTTTCTAATAAAAATTTAGTTATCTGCTGTGAAGATATTTCACTTAATAATGATTAAAACACAACAAAACGTTGCTCTAAAATAGACAAAATTGGTAATAAGTGATAATATATCCCTCTTTTGTTCTTTTTTTGTGCTTGAACATGTTATTTTCTTAATAAGATAGACTTCACAGATCCATTTTTAATAGTTCAGACACAATAAGAGAACAATAAAATTAACAACAGGTAGTAATGCCATTTTACTCCATTTTAACATCAAAACAGTAATCTATTCCAAGATCACTGTTGCTATTTCTTCTTGAATAGATTATCTCAGTTGTCCCATCAGCTATGGCAGAAATTTATTGCTTTTAAAGCAAGAAAGGCAGAAATAATATTCCTGTACAGTTCATGAGACACACAGGATTTCATTTTGAAGCTCAAAGTGCAGAAGGAAACGCAAAGGAGAGACAGACTGGCTGTTGCGTGTGCCATTTCAGCTCTCAGAGATGCACGGCAGTTCTGTGCAGCTCCAGCCCTGTGTGGTGCATGTTCTCCTAATTGAAGGGAGCATCTCTCCAAGCTCCCGTGGCAGGCTGCCCAGCCGGGCGCCAGGCTGGCTCCTGGCAGGTGACAAAGCGCTCTCACTCCCGGCTCACCAGGCTGCAAGGGCACCGCTGCTGCTGAGCGAGCCGGGGAAACTGGGGGGGGAGCACTGAGGAGAGCAAGGAGGAAGAGCAAAATTCCAGCTGCACTTGCTCACATAAGAGCTCCCTGTTAAACAGCCTTGGAAACAGTCACAGCACCAAGTTCAGAGGAAGCCTGCACAGTGCCAAGTTGGCACCTGCTGGGGAGGAAAGGAAGCTGCTGGGGAAAAATAACTAGAAGGATAAAAGAGTGAGGAGTCACTAGAAAGATGTTAAATATTTAAAAGAAGTATGGAAAATGGATATTAGGTGCTGCTTCTGCCCTTAAACTACAATTTGGTACAAAATCCTAGGTTAAATAAAAAAAGCTAAGAGAAATACAGCCAATACTGTCTCAGATATTATAATACTGTCTTCTTAAAGTAAGCAAGCTGGGCAAAGCACAATTTGGTGGGCTGCTAGGCAAGGCAGATGGAAGGTTAAATTAAATTTCAGGAAGCCATGCAAAGATGAACATGGTGTTCTCTAGTTCATAAAAGAAAGTAATTTCACTGGGAAATTTATCTTTTGGTATAGGTATAAAACAGAATTAAAAGTCTTGCTATTTATTAAAATGTCTAAGATGCCTTCCCTAGTGCCCTAAACCAATTTAAGCACTGCAACTGCAATTTGCCTACCAAAAATTCACCAGTGATTACATGAGTGTAGAGTACTTCTGGTCCTGCAGTCTCAGAGGTAACTCACATTACAAGAATTCTATTACAATGATTTTTAATCTGGTACCTAAAAGCTTTATATTTATAATCATTAAATTAAAAATTCACATGCCACCACACACAAAAAAAGCACTTTAAGAAGTTGTTTCCGACAGTTATTTCAGCTATGTAAATACTGCTTACCTTTTAAATAATGTAAAACACACACCACAAAACTTACCACCTGTAACAAACCCACCGTAGGACAGAACAGAAGAAGTTATACTAATGGGGTCAGCAGAAAATTCTGGTGTCAAGCTATGCCTCTAAACTTCAGCAGTCCCTAACAGAGCAAGTTTAGGAACATTTCAGACTGTATTCTAAGTATTTCACAATCATCATAATTTAGCCAGCGTGGATCATTTGGACATTTTGCTAATTTGATATGCAGGTTTTTTTTAACCAACTTGGAAGAAGAGTAAACTTCTGTTCTTTGATGGATACAGCCACAAAATTCTGATTTTAAGTAGGAAATAAGACACGTTCTTCTTGGTCATTTTATTCTGCCCCACAAGATGCCTCTTCAATTATTTTCTGGAGTTTCCTAAATATTTTCCTTGCTTGGAGGCTTCTACCTATTGTTACCACTATGAACAAAATTACTATCATAGATTAAGATATTAAAATATGAACTTAGGGTAATAGAAAATTTCTCTGAGTTATTTAAAAATGGTGTTACTGTGCTGCCAAAACAAGCAATTTATCTTGCATGAAAGGACCGTAAAGAATAGAGAAAAGGAGGTACTAGCATTTATCAAAGGAACCATGGACACAGACATAGGTATCAAATAAATTTCAGGTAAGTAAGTGTTGTCTGAGTAAACAGATATCAATCAAGTACTGGCTACTTGAGAATTTAACCTCATTTTCTCTTCCCTGAGAGATGTTATAACAGTGAAACACAGACATGGAAAAATCACCAAATTAATCATAAGCTTCATCAAATTAGGAAAAACTTTTGCCCAAGTGGGGAAAAAAAAAAACACATACACACAATTTTCATGCAAAAAGGGGCTATATCACAGCAGAAATTTAGGGTATATAAATAGAGTGGTGAAATGGCACTGCTGAGATAAAGGAACTGGTGGGAGCGGAGGAAGCACAAGAAGAACTTGGTATTGTTCTCAACATCCAAGCTATCTCGTCATTTCATAGCAACAACAAAAACATCTAGTTTGAAATGGTGGGAGGAAAGGTCCCTTAGTTTTGTAGAAGGAAAGGAAGCAGGAAGAAAGGAATACTCCATTCAGGATCTCAGAATTGCTTTGCACTAAATGCACAATTCAAATTACGTGCATGTGAAGGTCAAACTTAGTGCCATGCATAAGCAGTGTTCATTGAAACCTTCCATTGCTTTCAACAATGACAAAATGAAAAATTAATATATCAAATGAATTAAATCTGATGCGGTTAAAAAGAATAGAATCCATTCTGTTTTCAATTTTAATCATTCATCCTTTCTATTTTATTACACCAAAAGACAGAACAAGCTTAGAATGCATTAACTTAGTTAAATAAAGCCTGATTTTATGATGCAAATGTTAGTCTTCACAGTTCAGTAAGTTCTTTTACATGTTACATGACTTGTCTACATTACCTCAGCTGACAGGTTTTTTTAATAGCTCCTTTTTTCAGTAGGTATCAGGGTCCCTGATTCCACCACCCACAGCCATGCTGATCCAAACATAATCTGAAGTTATGCACGGCTGTTTCACAAGCAGCTCCTACTCTGCAGGATGACACATGGTATCCTTCATGCTCCCAGCAGCTCACAGGAAAAATCCTGCTCAGCCCTCATAGAGAGCACATTTTATTCCACATACATACACACACGCTTAGCAGGTACAGCCAAGTACCTGCATTCTGAGTCGTTATATGTCAACAGCTCCATCTCTTTGTTTCCTGTTTGGGAACAAAGGCACTATGAATTACATCACCTCTTCCTTCTCTTTACTAGCCAAGGTTTGTTTTGTTTTGTTTAAAAAAAAAAAAAAAAAAAAAAAAAACCTCACACTTTATACATAGATTAACTTGCCTGGTTTTTTCACTGGCTCAAAAGAAGCAAGCTAATGAATTAATCAGTCGGGAAAAAAATATTTTTCAACTACTGGGAGAATATAGGTAAACAATAAAGAAATGAATTATTCAAAATAGTGACTCATATGAACCAAGTACTGTATTTTAGAGACACTGTGACAGGCACTAAGAGTCATAAAAACTTCAGGCATATACACTAATCCAGGTATTGGGAAAGGAACCGAAAGAATCGCCCCATTGAAATGCTGATAATCCCTGTGAGAATGTATTTAAAGTAGCTCCTAATTAAAAGTATTCCTCCACTTTCAGCCATGCCAGAGCAGTTTAACCCTTTAACATAGAGACATATTATTCAGTAACACAAGAATTCAATTATTTTTTTCTTTTGCTGAAAGAAAAGCAGAGGGATTTAATTTTGCTATAGCTTAAGTAATAAGAGAGGAGACTATACTAAATAATGTCACCATGAAGCAAGACTCAATGCCTTAGCAATGCCACAGTCCAGCATAAGCAACCAGACAGTAGATTATTTTAAATCACACCACACAAATTTATTTTAAAAGGCAGTTTAAGGAGACTAGGAATGCCCCATGTCCATTTTGTGTATCAGTCAAGAAGAAAAATTAATTACTGGTCACATTAAGCAAGAAGTAGCATCTTGTGTCCAAGCTATGCATGGAAGTGTAAGGTACATGGCCAATACTGAAATGTATAGTTGTGAAATGGAAAAACAGGACACACATAAGCAACAGCAGAGGAAAGAAGCTCCCTGAGTTATGCTTCTGGGGAAGGATTCCCTTTTTCCTCTTCCACCCTAGGTGGTCATAAGTCTACTTCTTCCTCTCGCTCAAGTCCCCTCAGAAAGGTTGTGTAAATGATAGAGTATTAGTAATAGTACAAACATAATTAGGATACGCTACACATTAAACTGTACACAAACATCACACGTGCATAACTTTTTCACCAGAAATTGAAGAAAACCATGTAAGGAATTGTTCTGCTAGAATTCAGAGTAGTTTGAAGATAAAACTTGCAGACTGCAGCTCTTTCCTGGCCTATGTATGTATTCATTCTGAGTTTGCAGTTTTGGAAAATTGTCCGTAACATCAATACTCTGTGGAGTGGAGCTATCTGTCACTACATACAACTAAAGATAGAGAGTATAGATGGGCAATAACTTTATTATGATGGGGAATAAATATTAAATAAATTCTATAATCATGTCATTAAATGAGCTTGCAAATATTTTAAACCTGAGCACAGAGAGAAAATAAAAGTCATATGACTTTCAAGAAAGCACAAGCTTCCATTACTTCGTCCCTTTTGAGTAAGAGCAGTTACCTTTTTACAGAGAGGAGTTACCACCAGCATTTCCCATGAGGCAAATCACTACAAAGCCATTACTAAACCAGGGATGCTTGTTACCAGAGGAACAGGCAGGTCTCCTTCCATCATAACTTCCATGCATCAGCCTCTGTTGTATTTCCCTCCTGCACTGAGTGCAGACAATAGGGACCCCAGCAGGGCACAGAGCCCCACAGCAGTGCCAGAGGAGGCACAGCCAGGAACTGGCCATAGTGGTGCAGCCCTTACACGGGGATCCCTGCCAGCCACAGTGCAGCTGCCACTGACAATTATGCCTGCTTCCCACTCTCCTGGACACAATCAATCCTAGCCTTACCAAGTCTTTACATTCCACATGACGAGGCCACATTCACTCAACAATTGCTCCAATCCCATTTTTTCTTCTTTTAACTTACGGCCATCCCATCATTAAAAGAAATTAATCTAAAGTTTTACATTTAGTCTAAAAGTTTCTCATCTCAAAACATGAGCTAATATTTTCAAATAGCTAAAATACACATTTATCAATTTTGAAGGTACAAAACTATGCAAATATCATGTATAATTAACGTGGTGCCAGGATTTACTTGGTCTAAGTTCTGACTTTCTTGGGATGGTAATGCCCTAAATTATCTAGAAAGCTTAACAACTGACAAGAAAAACCCCAAAACAAAACAAACTCCAAAAAATTCAAAGCACATTAAAAGTAATACTTGTTGTTCTTTGAGAAAATTCAACATTTCAAATTACATTTTTATTTTCCATTGGGATTACCATTTACATACAGTCACAATGTTTAAGAATGAAAGGACAAAGATTTTTGGATCAAGATGAAGATTTTCATATTCCCAAACAGCACCATCTGTGTCAGCCTGATTTTAGACTGCATGGAGTCTACCTGAGTCTTTGTAGGGCTCTATAATTTGGCTCTCTGTTGGCCATCCTGCCTTTGAGCTGTTTGCCTTAAAATATGACACAGTAGTTCATCCAAAGGTTTAACTGGCACACAATTCTGGATGTCAGAATGTCTGTACATATTCCTTTAAGGAATCATAGCTGTTTAGAGAAAACAAATCAACAAATAAGTCAGTAAACCAACCCAGCTGATTCAAATTCAATTAAAATGTTGTGATTCAGGTCTTCTATGTCCATAATTACTTTCACCGTTTCTCAGTGGAGGGGAGGAGGAAAGGAGGTTTACTAAGTTATTTCTAGCATATATGGAAACAACACATCAAATCACCTACTGCAGCTTGCAGCTAGAAAAGCTAAGCAGCAATTCAACAACTTAATATTTTCATTCAATACTTGTGGAACTACAGATATTATAACAGGAACCTTGTGCAGCATCTGACACTCAAGTATGCTGTAATCAAAGCTGTATCCTTCCTGAAATATATATTTTCATCAAAATGTATTTTCTTCAAAATATATGTGATCAGACTTACAGAAGCAAGAAGCTAAACAATTACAGGCAGACATTTATATTAGGTGAAGCGCTGCATAGGTTTTTGCACATTGTATTTTTTATTCCTGGAGAATATGATAGTTTTAGCATTCCTTAAGTAGATCTTTTATCTACTGCATACAATGGGACTTCTTTTGGAAGCAGTGTGGAGGCTAGCTGCAGCTATTCACCTCAGTGTCATTGGAAAGCATCCTCATCTTCAACATGGAAAAGCTGATCAATTATATTTAAATAGCAATTATCTATATTATTGACATCAACCCTGAATTTTGAAGCCATGGTTTCTAATGTTTCCAAATCACTTTAAGCAAATTATGCAGTCTGAATATCTTATTGTGAAAGAAATAGATGAAAAAGTAAATATAAAAACTTTATTCTAATATATATCTAGTAGCTAAAAATCTCCTCAAAGTGCAGAAAGTTACATCAGTGATATGCTACTAGAAAAGCATTAGGATGAATAATACAATGAATGTTGGAGTGAAACAAAAAGCACAGGTTTTTTGTGTTGTGGTTTTTTGTTTTTGTTTGTTTGGTTGGTTGGTTGGGTTTTTTTTGAGCTAAATCTAAAAAAAGCAGTCTGGCACTTTTAAAGTAGTTTTCCTTCATCTGTGGCTAACTGAAATTGCCAGTCTTCTTACACTGGTAAATAAAAAATACAGCATTATAGCAGGAGAAGATAATGTGGAAGCCCAAAGTGAACTGTACTTCTGTAGAAGGGTAGCAATTAATTTCAACATGGAGCTCTAAAAAAGAAGCAAAGTAGTAATACAAATGTAAGGTTTATCAAGATAGTATATGACCTTTTAACACTTCCCATGTTTCCCTTAAAAGATTTTACTCTAGATATTCATTACTCAGACCTAACAGAAAGAAATGTCAGACATTTGCACTGTAAAAACACAATGTGATTCTGAAGAACCTCAAGCATTCCTTCTGGGATGTGCACACCACACATAGTCCATCACCAGCTTTCTGCTTTGACTGCTTTTTATCCCTTTGTCTTAGCATAAAGCTACTACTCTTTAGGGCCCCTTTTCCAACTCTCTGCTAATGACTTGTTCTGGCTGCATATAGCAGAGGTAGTGGGAGACACTGAGGTCAGACAGTTCTTTCTATGTCATCACCTAATGCGTACTAAACAGTTGGAGTGGAACTGAAAATTGCTAATCACTGGCATTGAGTTGGTAAACATACTTGTTGCAGACAAAATGAGCTCTTGTGACTTAGGAGCCTGTAAAAAACAGGACCTCTTATGACCTCATTTGCTGCATATTCTGAGTTCCACTGATATACTACTTCTTTCCTTAAGTAGCATCTTGCATAAATCAAACTGTCATATTCATATTTATCCCACAGAAGTAGAGGTCAGCTAAAGCAGTTCCATCACCAGTATCTGAAACATAGGCTAGAGAATTCTATGAGGCAATTTTTCACTGTATTACCTCATAGCAAACACAAAAAGGATGAAAGAGATATTTCTTTCAGAAAATTTTATCTCCCAAGAAAGCTCATGCCCAAATATTGAAAAGTAAGTGTTGGAAGAAAGTAATCTGACAGCTACTGACTCTGCATAACAAATATGCCAGTGCACTTGAGACACTACTGTGAAAGTCTTTGACATTTATAAGGAAGGTTTCTAAATACACACTGAAAAACAGCAAGCTGCTGTTTATCTGCCAATTTATTAGATGTGCTCATTAGTAGCAAGATATCATAACTTAAACCATCCAAAATAGTTCACTTAAAAATATTTCCCACAATCCACTAAATATTCTGCATTAGCATCTACCCACGAAGGTAACATTACAGACAAATCACCTATTCTTTCACAAGGGTGGTTTAAAGTTCATAAAGACTACAGTAAGAGTTCTCAACCTAAAGATTACAACCAAATTTTCAAAGACATTAGAGATAGAATGATATAAGTGCAGAATTATGGTTCAACTGTGTCTGAAAAGGTTGACAAAGGAAGAAGGAAAAGACTCAGGAGGAGCCTCTAAAAACACAGAAAACAAAACGAGGCACAGAAGAAAAACAAAATTATTCACTTGCAGAAGACACAAGCATCTTAAAATAGCTTAAAAGCTTTGGGCATAAAACCCAAGCTGAACTTGTTTGGCCAGGCTAAAGGGTAGCTGAGCAGAAACTTAAACACCAACCTACAATTATTTGAATGGGAGTTAAAATTTATGTTAGTCAGAGATTCCTCTCTCCATATGCCATAATTCTACAACCATAACCTGTTGCCACTGCTCTCAGCTGGGAAGGTTCTGATTAAAGAAAAGTTAATCAGGAGGGTGGGACAGCTAAGAGACAGCTGATGAACCCTCACCCTCAAATTTTCAGCAGGGCAGGGGCACTGCCTGAGAGTGTGCCCCCAGACACTAACTGAGTTGAGAGAGATCCCTCTTAAACCAAGTTTTTAACGATCTGCAAAACACAGGAAGAATACAAACGGTCAAAAGCAAATATGGCTGATGTGTATCTGCACAATGGTGCAAAGATATAAATTTAATAATTATAAAAATGACACCTGGAAAAAAATAAGTGTAAAGAAACCAAAACCTTTTTTGGATTTTCTGTTTTATCACATATATGAATATAAATAACTCTCTCACCCCATGTCCATAACTGTCTTCTTTCCCCTTTGACCCTAAAATGCCAATCTAAAGAAGAACTTAAAAAAAAAATCTAAAGCATGAACTGAAGAACGCTATGAAATAATATTGCAAACATATCCCTTCTCATTTATAAAAACAAAATGGAGGTATAAAATAACAGTGAAAATGTTCTAATTTTAAAGTACACCATGAAATATTTGCTGTTACAAATAATATGAATGGTCTAACACCAGTATTGACCTAAGACAGTTGATTTCATTAGGTTTAATGACCCATTACACACAGCAGCCCAGAGCTTTGCTCTGTGCAATCAGATCTAATAGACAAAAGCAGACATCATTTAGTGTTCAGAACCTGTTTGCTGTTGACTTTCTCAAGTTTATTTTTAAAATTCAGCCTCACATACTAAGTGTCCTTCATGAGACATCCCTAATCCCAGAGCACATGCCAAATGAACAGGGAGGCTACTTCAAGAGCATGTCTGACTGGCACCCCAGTCCACTACTAAAGTGTGACCTTGGCTCATTCTTGCTGAAAATGTTACTTCAATATGTGAGGAAGTATATGAGCCAAGACCACGAAATACTTGAAAAAGTCAAAGCAAAGATAATAGAAGACTGGCCTGTTTCAAGGAAAAATAAAGGCTGACTTCCCCATATCCCTCTGAACTGCTGATCTGAAAAGGCTTATCAGCTGTCCCATCAGAGCCAGTAAATCCAATAATGCTGTCTATTGATTGTTCCTGATAAGCAATACATATTTGCTGACATTTTATACATCCTGTCCCTTTTGCAGTGATAAAAGGATATTACCAGGACTGACATAAACAGGAAGGGGGTTATATCAGAACACACGGACATTTCAAAGGTGTATGGATGTGCCTATATGAGTTGCAATTGCTTATTGCCCTCCAAAGGACCTACATGAGGACCAGTCTCAGTACAAAGTAGCTTTACAAAATTATTCTATTAGGGATCCAAATAAAAGACTCTTGTGAGATAATATGAAAAAAAATACTAAAAATATGAATGGTAAGAAAATTATTTAAACTGATTTAGACTATTCAACAGTCAGGTGACAAAGTCCTTGAGTTCAAAGCATGGCATTTCTTACTGTGTATTTTCTCACTTAAAGTGTGATTAACAAGATTTCAGCATTTCACCTCTGAAAGACAGATTACATGTCCTCACTCTCAGTATTCATGCAAAGAATAAAGGCTGTAATACCTGAGTGCATGTACACAAAATCAGAAAAGTCACCACATTTAGAGTGAAATTCAAATATAATTAAGGCACAAAAGCAAGTAAGGCCTTAATATGAGTAGCTTTATACTTAGAATTAATATCTCATTCTAGTTATATATGGTAATTCCCATTTCAGGCAGCAGTATTTGGAAGGATTTGGCACAAAGAGAAAAGAAATGGGCCCAGGTAAGGAGGCCAGAGGTCTGCCTCTGTTCTCCAGGTCTTTGCACACTTGCAGGAAACAGGAGCAGCTTTTTCAGAAGGGTTTCAGAAGTTCGCAATACCTAAACCTTGTCTCAAGCACACATTTCAGGGACACATCTTCCCACCCTCTGGGAACTAGGCCACTCAGAAAGCCAGTTTCCAATAGATGAGAGATAATTAAATTATGTTTTAAGTACGTGTTCCACAGACAGTCACACTATCCATTTTGCAGTCTTTCCAGCAAAACCTAGATGCCCATTCACAGGTGTCCCACACTAATCTTTGATGATGATTGATTGTAACTATCACCACCTTTTTGTCAAGCCTACATATACAATATTAATTTGATGTTCTTAAATTCCCAAAGAGGCAGAGTTAAGGATCTCTCTTCATGGAGTTGAGCTGACACACAGTGCTGTAATCACAATCTGTTTTAAATTGACATGCCACCATTGCATTGGCAGTCTTATTTACTTCTGACACTTCAGTAGTTCTTTGATTTAACAAAAGCTCTTTACCATAGACTGTCAAATTCAGAAAATTAAGAGTAACACAGGAATATCAATTAGATTTTAAAATGTGAATAAAGTGCAAATGCTCCAAGTCATTATGGTCAGCTCATGATGCAAGAAGTATGGATCTGTCAGAAGTAATTAAGCTTATAGCTTTTTGAGAGCATATATTTTTATATGCTGAGAGCAGTTTAGTTCTTTAAATTCATACAGTAAGTCAGTACAGCTGCTGCTTCTCAGCTGCAGTAATCACAGGCAACTGCTTTTGTAAGATTTTCAAACCCAAAAACTTTCTTTGTTTAACTTAATACCAGCATTCTCAATTTACAGATGCTAATTTGGTCTTTGACTTCTCTCAGCAAAAGTATGACTTAGACAGGAGGAAGAAAAACTAAGTGTCTGACTCCTGGTAATTGAATAGTTTTGCATGCAAGCTGACTTGCACCTTAGGTTGCCTTCGACTGATTAACCAATCATTAAGCAGGAGTTCAGGTACCATATCCTTGAAATTATATGCAGTGAACAATTCATCTGTGGAAATTAAAGGTTATGGATAATGGTTATATTCAGGGATAATCATCATATCTAGAAAAATGGAAAAGCTAAATTCACCAAAAGTACTTCTTACTGTACCAGAAGTATATTTGCTCAATAAAGCTAGGGACAGAAAAGAAAGAAATCTTCCATATTCTGCTGTTAGAAACAGGCAAATTCTTGCCTACCAAATATAAAACCTGCTTTACCCCAACATGAAAATTTTATTGAGTATCATCCATTGGACTAATCATCTATAAATCTAAGCATGTATTTATCCCACATTATTAAAAACCATAAAGACACAAAACATAAAATGCTGAAAGAGAGGAATGGATGTTTTCAAAGGACAGGATTAAATGGATTAAATGGACATTCTGAAAAGATAGGACATTCTGAATAGTCATTTGGGTCTTGCAGCTCTGCTATCAGGGCTCTGAACTTCAGACTTAATTTAATTTTCATACCTGTTCTTCTACTATAGACACTATTCTTATTTACAAATTCATAGATTCAGCCCATACTATTATTCTGTGCAAAAGTAGCGATACATTAAAAAATGCTATGTTAAGAGAAAAGTTGCCCTATTATATCCCATTAGCAATACTAATACCCAAAATCTGAGTCTATCTTTAAAACTCAAAAATAACATTAAGATCATATTCAAACATACACCTAAAGTACAAAAAAGCTGGTACCTATCACAGCAGGAATATACTAATGCTCCTTATCAACTTATGAAAATTCTGCCTATTTTTGAAAACAGGGATATTTTCCTTTCTCATTGAAATTGAGAATTTACATGTGGCTGACATCAGGGAGCCTTTTTTCCTCACAGCACAAGCAATACATTGTCTAAGAACAAATTTCATAGTCTGCTCATTCAAACCAATCACTTTTGTCAGCAGCAGTGGTGATGTATACTAAATTCCCTGGCAGATAGAGCAAAGAATCAGCGCTGAACATTAAATTGCAAACATCACTGACAATGGGAATTTGAAAGGGTAAAATGAGCATTTATTTCTGTGAAATGGAAGAGACAGAAAACAGTAATTTCTGTCTAATGCAGGACCAGGGTGTGTGATGACACCAAGTGTTGCATTCAAACTCCACAGAGCAAACAGGCAGAGGATGCTGATGTCCCACTCTACGCCCATGGCTGTTCCCAGCCATCCTGAAGCAGTATCTCACTCCAGTTCATCTCACCAAGCCTCATCCTAAACCTCACCCAAGGGCCAGCCTCCTGGCTCAACCGTTGCCCACCCCACTCTGGTGCCCTGAGGCTGCCCCCAGCCTGTGCCCCAGTCCCACTCCCTGGACAGGGAGGCCCCACAGACCACAGCCATTTCCTTAGTAGTGGAACCCATGTGATCCGAGTGATACTCAAATACACTAGAAATCTCACAACTCATTCTTTCATTAGGAATATTAAACAAGTTCCTCCAACATTTAACTCAAATTCAGGTTTTTGGAGACATTTTCCCCAATTAGAAAAGGGGTTTTGATGAAAGTTATCCTCAGTATTAATCTGCTGAAAACAAAATAAACAGGGGGAAAAAAAAAAAAAAAACACAGAAGTCCATTAACCTTAAGTAACTTGTGAGGCTGTTTTTCTTTCACATTAATAAATTTAATTAGTGTTGTGGATGGCAGAGCTCCATTACTGTCTACCTTTTCCTATTTTTAAATATTGCCCAATTTCAATACAAACTGTACCCTTTAAGCAGTGCTCTGCGCTTCAGAAATTACAGATACATGGTCCAAGGCAGTCATTTGAAAAATGGGTAAGGGCAGAGACAATGTAAGTAAAGTCAACCTATGTAATTGTAATGTACAAAAAGGCTGAAGTCAACTGTCAAACCCATCAGGTATCTTGGGAATGCTATGCTACTTCTTCCAGCTTTAAAGTTAAGAGTTACTGAAAGTTCAGACTATTATTAGAGAAGTTAAAAAGGGCCTCTTTTAGCACAGTGTTTTGCATTTTATATCAGCAGAAAAAGTTACTGTCTTCTCTATTTGCTTTTCTCCAAGAAGCTGCATTCAGTGTAGAAGCATTAAACAAGCTTATTTTAGCCAAAAAGGCAAAAAAATTAAACTGTCTACAGGAGGACTGCTTACACTTGTATCAACACTGTGTGGCACTTTTCATTCCTCCCATGAAAGCACTTCACACAGAACCTCCCTAGGTGATTTATATTGTTAATGATTCTAATTACAGATAAAAATATTTCTCTATTCACAGTTCACAAGGAAAAGAGCTTTTTAAAATATGTGACATTTAAGCCAGAATACTTCTGGAGATTTTTTTTTAGCCAGATGATGTCAAAACCACTGCACATGCCTTGTGCTGGCCTGTACATAAAAGTCAGCCTAGAGGTACAGTCAGGCTCCTCTCAGATTTTGCCACATGAACATGTAATTTAAACATTCTTTTAAAAGCTGTATAGTATTATCTTTTAAGGGAAAAGATAATACTATAAAATTTGAGCAATAGGTGCATTCCTGTGCATCTTTACACTATACCAAAAAAAAAAAAAAATCTAAGTAGAAATTGAACCTACTGCTCTCAATCCTGCCAAACCCTCGGCCAGTCAAAGAATTGAAACTCTAAGTGAGAGTGAAAAATGCTACAGGACTTCAGGCAGAAAAAGCTTTTATAGGAATGATCGACTGACTATGGCAAAGAACACAGAGGAATATATCTTTCATGAGCCATCCCTCTGGTGAGATAAACAGCTTGATTTATATTTTATCATCTTTGGAATAAACAGAGCTGTTTGGGTTTTCGTTTGTATACAACTATGTATGTGTGTGCGCGTATATTTATAAAGTTAGTGTAAAAAATTCAGCCAAAGCTCAAAACCCATTCAAGACTTCCCTAAATTCAGTTCTGATTTCAATCTTCAACTTTTGTGTCTAAAGCACACATTTCTTGACTGCTACATGAAAACCAAATTTGGGCTTCCTGAATTTACGATGCTTGGATTGCTTGCCTTTGTTTGAGCAGAATTGATTTTCCCATTAAGTTTTCCTTTCTTTTCTTTACTGACATGTACAAAAGAACCTAAAAATAAATGATGTAAAGTCTTAAGCAAGACAAAAGGCTCTGCAACATCAGTCATTAGTGAATTGATTCCTCTATAGTTATTCCCTGACTGGGGTGGGGAAAGTCCCTTCCAACCTAATCCAATCTATGATTCTAGAAAAATGAAAAATATTTTCTCTAACAGTTGATTTCCAATAATGTCTCACAATCTGAGCAGGGCTGCAGCCAGCTCACAGATCATGCCATTTTAAAATAACTAACAGATTAGTCAGCCAGGAGCTTAAGTTCTAAGACATTCAAAAATATCAGCTCTGAACGCTACTTTGTAGGGTCTTAGTCATACCCTATGCCCAACATAGACACTTCATGGACAGTGAAAGTTTGTGAAGACACTGGCAATTAGGATCTCATTAGATTTATTCACTTAATCTTAACACTCATGATTTCACAGATCCAACAATTTGTAATTTCAGAGCTTTTTGTTTATTTGACTATCTTGAGAAACAACTCTCCCATGTCCTGGAAAACAGTGACAGCATACTAAGCCAACAGGGTTTTGCTCTACTGGATGCAGTGACCTCCAGCAGTCACTGTACACTTGCCTGGGGAAAAAAACATTCCCTGTGAATGTACAGAATATATTTTCAGTCAATATGCTCCCAACCTTGCACTAATTTTACCTCAGACAGAAATTAATATGCTGCCAGTATATTAAGCAGTGTTCATTTAACTATTATCCATGAACTCATGCAATCTGCAACTGAATTTCATCGTAAGATCACAAACCAGACTAGCCCCAAAGGAGAGCAATGAGGCAATTTTACAGTAACCATGCAGTGTTTCCATTCCATGCCTTGGACTGGAAATGCAGATGTTGGAAACTCATCTAATCTTTGTCATTTTCCAGATTTTAAAGATGCCTCTTTTCATTAATGTGAGGATTTTTAATTGGTCCTAGGGTCTCTGTCTTTCAGACTGAAAATACCTGCAGTATTGTTTCCCCTTACTGATGAGTTATGTGATAGTAAAGAAACACAAGGAGTGTCCACAGATTAACAAAATCATTAACATTCAACTCTCTACAGATTTGGGTAGTAAGAGCCACCACAGCTTGTTTGCCAGATAAGCTATGAACATTTTGATGGCTTTTTTCTGCATACTAATAAACACACTCCGCTAAATCCACAATATTTGAAGGCTAAAAATGAGGGCATTACAAAACACGGACCTTTCAGTAACACCTGAATATAGTTTGAAAACTTTTTTTTTTTTTTGAGACAGGTCTTCTTAAATAAACACCTGCTTCTCAAAAATAAGGACTCCCCAGGAGACAGTACATAAACCTTATCTTCCATAGAGAGTAAAAAGTGTATTCTGTAACTATAGACAATAGTATGGGTTTACCATGATTCTGCAGTCCTCCCCTATTCTTTCCAAGCCCACTGCACTCAATAAAGAAGATTGGTAGATTATACAAGCTTAGCATACTCCACCTCAAAAGAGGGATCAAGTCTGAAAGGAAGCACTACTGACCAACTACAGAATCCACTATTCCAGCTAGATATGAAGAGGCTAGTGGCAATAATATACATTATACTACCAAAAGTCTATGCCTTCTCATATTAATCCAGTCTTCATATACATTATACTACCAAAAGTCTGTGCCTTCTCATATTAATCTAGTCTTCAGGTGGATTAATTCTTCAGTCTTAATTTGTCTTCACATAAATTCAGAAAAGGTACAACAAATCTGTGAATAAGTTTTCTTAAAAATCGCAAACAAACCAATAATTAAAAGTGTCAACATGATAGAGTGATTTGGGCTTTTGTAGTCTTTGCAAATGACAAAGGGTTACATAAAGATCAAAGACATGCAAAGCCCCTGTTTTTCAGTATATTACCTAGACATAGAATATATTGCTCAATAAAGTAATACCCATGATAAATATAATGCTCTAGTTGAGTGAATTAAGCAGTGGGAAAAAAAAAAAAACTTCAATCACAGAGATAGAGAAGAAATCTATTCAGTGCTCTTGTTTCTGATCTGTTAGTGGTTAGGTCATGGTTGACTGTAGCTGACTTTGCTTCTAAAATTCAGTTTTTCATTCACAAGATCAATATAAAAGAATAGGAAGATTTTTTTCCTCAGGCAGTTGTGTATTATCTCCATCTTGTCATTTCACATCATGTAAAAATGATGAATGCTGGTTTTTACATGTAATATTACCTTTAAAACATTTTCTTTGTTATATATAGAAGTATAAACAATATCAGAGTAGCTTTCCTATAGCAATGGGATCTTCAAGCATTTCTAATGCAAGCTATTCATCAGCACTTTATACTTAGGCAAAATGCTCCAAGAAACTAATAAGAGCAAAAATACCTTATCACATATCTTGATCTAACATTTCTTAATGATGTTCTGTTGTGTAAAGAGAAAAAAAAAAAGGAGAGAGATCAAAGTGACCATACCAAGATGATTCTCAAAGAGCAATGGTCACACAAAACTGTTCTCATTTCTTAATGTTTTTTCTTTAGCTTTCCTTCTATTGATTAATCAGCAGAGCCAAGTTTTTAGAAAAGCATGACTGTGATAAATCAACTGGGTATCAAGGTTTAAGCTTCAGGGTGCACTACACAGAATACAGTGAGTCACTGAAATAAAGCAAAATCAGAGAAAAAATTTTAAAATTGAATCTAAGCTCAGACAGGGGAGAGAGAATAAGAGTAAGAGTTTGAGTTCATTACAGTAGTATAATTTCTAAGCTAGATATGTAGCTTGGTCTTTATGGCACTATAGTCTAGACATTTCTATACAAAGCTGAACAGTTCCAGACTTATACGAAATACAAATACAACTTCTAGAAATTGTTTATTGCCAGAGAGGAACAAAACTAGTGAAAGATCCAAATTTAAGTGGAGTATTTATAAGTACTCTCACGGGTTTTATACACTGGTCTGGGAATACACCAAAAGGCCTCCACAAAGTGGTAAAACCTAAACCTCCAGGGTTACTGAGTGTTATAGATCTCACTGAAGTGAATGTGGACTGCATCCTTCTAAGTCATCAGGTCTTATGAACAAATTGAATAATAAATTCCTGCTAGTATCTCACCCACTGCCCTCTCTGACTCACTACTTTCATTCATCTCGCTGTTTTCAAATTCATAGAGATGCAGAAAAAGTAGAAGTATTCATGCCATATATGAAAAAAAACCATGCAGCTTTCCTTTTTAGTTAAGAAAGTAACAAAAGTGAAATAGTGCTAAAGACGAGTTCTGAAAATGATACACTTGACATGTCAGTGAAAGCTAAAATAACAAATAGTGCATTTAAATCCTGAAAATGAAATGCATGACTTGTACAGAAACAAAACTGGATAAAACCACTTCAGTAAATACCCTGAAAACTCTTACACTTGGGAGAGGTAAATAACATTACTAATCTTAACAGTGGCTAAACACTTCACAGGATCACATCCTAAGAAGCTGCAAATTCATATGTCATAAGGCAGTTGGAGATATATACAATTTTCTGCAAAATAACAAACAATGTCAAGAATTCTTAATAACTACTATTAAACTGTGATAAATTAGATAGATGATAAAAATCTGCCTTTAGAAAACTCCATTAAAAGACCTGTAATACTAGGGGGAAACATATCATAAAACCCTAAAGATGTATCTTGAGCTTGTCAACAGAGGTGTCACTTATGCAGATTCTTGAGATGAAAGTATAGCAGAAATATAATTATCAAAATTCAATGTTTACATGATCATCCGTACTTGATAGTATTTAAAACCACTCAAAAATCTCAAACACAAAGTCTTAATTCTAGCTTGGACTAAGAATTGGAAGAGAGGAAGAGAGTCCTAACTACAGTTGTTGTCCACTCTAAATAAAATTAGATTGACTTGCCTAAACTTCAATTTTCTTAAAAGTTCTCTTTGAACTCTAGAACTTCAGGATTCTCTTTGCTCTCTATCACATACTAATGACAGTCCATTTCACTGACAAATTTCTAAAAATACTTTGTTTGGGGTTTCTTTGGTTACTTAGTTGTGGAGCTGGTTTGGGATTTTTCTGTTTTGCTCTGGGGTTTTTTTTTTTTTTTTTTTTTTTTTTGTTTTTGTTTTTGTCTTCTTTTTAATATAGCAAGAAAAAATATTAAATTTTTTCTTAACAAAACATTCTAGATATTTTCCATGAAGATACTACATAGCTTTGGAAGACTTACTTCCGAGCCAGTTATGAAAGTAATCAAACCCAAGATTGGCCCAAGATGTTGCAACACATGTATAAAACCAAAGAACCTGTTCTGAATAAGAAGACTTGATTAAATGCTCAGACTCAATGTATAGTCTTCAAAAAAAAAAAAAAAAAAAAAAAGTAGTTAATAAATTACATGAGAAGCAGCCTTGTGCCTAGCTTATCCAGTCTAAAAAAAACTTTCTTGGCACCTTATAAAAAATAATCACCTTCACTGAGAAATCCATAAAAATTCAAATCTCCTATTGCAAGGCAAACAATTTCTTAAAATCCTATACAGTAAGAAGCAATGTGTCTAAAGATGCATCCCACAGCAGACAACTTCCCAGTAAAGAAGTATTTGGAAGAAATATGGATTTTGGAAGTGAAAACTCAGATGAAACTGTCTGGTTTCCTTATGTTACCTCCCATAACTAAAACATCACATAAAGGCCATGTGGAAATCTTTCCAAAATTGACACTCAAATGTTTATTTCATTCTGTTGTTTAAAACATTGTTTTAAAAAGTGAATACAACAAATAGCAGGATTGGTTTTGCTGATGCTTTACTTTTGTTTCTTCATTACGCAAAAATATTTTTACCTCCCTTTCACCTCTACTGAGACATTTACCATGCCTGTTCCACTTCTCTCAGTTTCATTGCTCAACAGATCATTCCTCTCTCATTCCATTCACATGATTTTCAGACTGCTTCCTTTTTGCAATTAGTGTTCCAAGCCTTTAGCTGGTGGCTTAAGAGCTCAGCTATCTCATAACTGAAATGATTCTGTAGTAAGAAATATTTTTAGAATTAAAACCAAAAGCACAACAGCTTGTAAATTTATTAAAGGAAGGGTCTCTCAAACTAGCATATCCTATTCTGCATTACAAAAACCCATTTGAGATCCTGTAGGGTCTTTCCATAAGGCTTTTTAGAGCTAAGTGTCTACAAATGTGACTCCTTTCTCTCAGTAATATATAGACATACCTATAATCAACATTCGATGTGGCAGAGTCCCCTCTGCAAAACTGCTTTTCTCATGGTTTGTATTGAAATGTCCTGTCTTTCTGTTCCTCGCTTAATATAAAGCTAGACGTGCATGCAGCTATGTAAATCTGTATGTACATAAGACATACCTGTTTAGGAAGTGAGCAGACTTTAACTTCCTTTGCTCTGTCACACACACACAATCTGTTTTTGAGCTAGGAGCACACACTGCTGTTAGCAGAGAAAAACAAGTTCAATTGATTACATTATTGAGACTCAAGCATTTCTACCTGCATGCTCTGTTACTCCTCAGTTATATTACTTCCCTTCTGCATGATTTACACACCAGGTGTTTATAAGCCTTTTATTTTACTTTCCCCAGATAAAATATATGCAGACTTTTTTTTCACTGTACAATAGCAATTCAATTTTTTTTTTCAGGGCCTGCAAAGTGATTTTGCTAAAGATCCCTAAAAAGGAACAACAAATCTTCTCTGTGCCTTCTCATGTTGGTTACCATCTTTACAAGGACCCCAAGGAAGGAGATCTACCTGTACCCTAAGACAACAATGACACAGAAGATGGGCTAAGGGGGTGTCAGTGCCCTGAGCTGGAGGACTATGACTCTGAGATTCAACAACCTCCAGTTGACCCTGAACTTGTGTGGGATCTGCTGCACCAGCTGGATCCCTATAAATCTATGAGTCTTAATGGAATTCATCTGAGACTCCTCAAGGTACTAGTTAATATCACCACAAAGACACTCAATTTCTGAGCCATCTCAGGAATCCACAGAGGTCCTAGCTGACTGGAAGCTGGCCACCATTGTCCTGGTTCTTGAGAAGGGCATGAAGAACAACCCCAGAAAATGCAGCCTGTCAGTCTCACTTCAGTGCCTGGTAAAAGTATGGAAAAATTATTCTGGGAGGTAATGAGAAACACCTTCAGGACAACACAGTCATTGGACACAGCCAGTACAGCTTCATGAGAGGAAAGTCTTACTTGTTGAGCCTGATTTTCTTCTAGGACAGGAAGCTGATGTAGAAAAGCCAGTAGATGTCATCTTTTTGGACTTTAGCAAAGCTTTTGATGCTTTCTCTCACAGTATCCTTCTGGACAAAATGTCCAGCACACAGCTGGATAAACACATCCTATAACGGGTGAGTAACCGGCTCTCGCAGGTCAGGCACTAAGACTTACAGGGAATGGGATGACATCAGACTGGCATTTGGTCACAGGGCTCCATCCCTGGCCTCATTCTCCTCAACATCTTTAAGACATCATTAAGACTTGGATTGGGGGACTCAAAGAAATACTATGTAAGTTTGCTGATAACATTAAATTAAGAGGAGCTGTCAACTTCCTCGGACAGAGAGGACCTGGAGAGACCTGACAGATTAGGGAGATGGGCATTCATCAACCTTATGAAGTTTAACAAGGCAAGTGCCAAATTCTGCAGCTGGGGTGGGGAAACCTCGGTTGTGTGTATTGATGAGGAAATGAGAGGCTGGAGAGCAGTGCTACAGGAAAGGGACACAAGGGTCCTGGTTGACAGAAAGTGGATTACAGTCAGTCCACAGTGCCTTGGCCAGGAGAGACAAGTGTGTCCTGGCGTGCATCAGGCACAGCATCACCAGCTGGGCAAGGGAGGGAACTGTCCTGCTCTGCTCTGCATTGGGGCAGCCTCACCTCAAGTGCTGGGGGCAGTTCTTGGTGTCACACATAAAAATGACATAAAGCTATTAGAGAGTGTCCAAAGGGCCATGGCTGGAGCAGTGTTTGGAGGGGAAGCTTTATGAGGAGCTGCTGAGGTCACTTAGTCTGTTCAGTCTGGAGGAGACACCTCACTGTGGTCCTCACAAGAGGAAGCAGAGGGGCAGATACTGATCTTTTCACTCTCATGACCAGTGACAAAAGTCAAGGAAATGCCATGAAGTTTAGGTTGGATATCAGGAAAAGGTTCTTCACCCAGAGGGCTCTTGGGCACTGGAACAGCCTCCCCAGAGAAGTCACAACACCAAATTCAAGAAGCATTTGGATAATGCTCTCAAACATATGGTGGTATTCTTGGGAATGCCCTGGGCAGACTCAGGAGTTGGACTCAATCACCCTGATGGGTCTCTTCCAGTGCAGCATATTCTATGATCCTAGGATTTTAAGACAGGAAAATACACGCTGTCACAGAAGAATGGAACATCTGAAAAACTGGTAAGGATAAGGAAAAGTTTACATGTGGTCCAGGCTGAAGTCCAGCATTTGGATATCCCTGTAAGGAGTGCTCAGTGAGTTTATATTTTTGAGCATCCTTCCACTAAAGCAAAAACAACTGAAAATGCAAAGTGCCTCCGAACTATTATTAGAATATATTTTTCAATTAAAATAATTTTTAATAGCTAGATTAGATGACAAGTTCTTTAAATCTTTGAGTTATCTCGTGGAGTTAAGATTCATCTAGTGAATCTTTTAGCCTTGTCATCATTTTATTTAGATTAAATAGCTGCATTTGTTTTGGTTTTAATATAGGGTATTATTCAAAAAACAACAGAAAAACAAGGACAGGGACACCTACCTCGAGGGTTTCTCATTTGTGTCAAGCAAGAATAAATCCACAGCATTCCTGCTCAATTTTTATTTTAACACATACTCCCTACCCATAAATGCAGATACCTACAAACACCTACCCTTACATAAACTGCCAGCTGCCCAATTATTCAAACCTGCCTTGCCTTAGAGTCAACAAGGAGGAAGCAGCAGCAGGACAATAGTTATATATGCTCTGGTAGCAGCCTGCTGCCCATCCAGATCACACAGGATGTGCTTTAGGGAAGGTCAGACTTCAGGTATTCAGATCCATTACAGTTCACATCAGCAATAGCTCAGTCATAAGGGTCATTCCTTCCCTTACACTACAGCAATCTAAAAGTCACTATTTATGGTCCTATCACTGTAGCCTGCTTTCTCACTTTGGACAAGTCAGGACAAATTTATCTGTTCAGTCAATGAACCATTTGAGGCAGCTATTTCTCCTTCCACACACGGCAGTATAATTTCACCCTGCAAAAAGACATGGATTTTTCTAAGTTACGCAAGATAGTTTAATAACACAAATTAGACTAGATCAATACCCCATCAGATCCCTTGTTAATGAAAGTCACATGAGCCCACCTTCAGTCCAGTGGAAAAACAATGAAACACTGCAAGATGTAAAAAGAACACAAACAAAAACACACACACAAAAAAAAACCAAAACACCCATCCACACACAAAGATGATATGTTCATATTGGAATGATTAAGTTTAGACTCAATGAAAAACTAAACTATTTTGTCACTTAATATCAATACTTTTTCTTTTAGTTATATGTAATATATTTTGTCAAATACTTCTGCTGTTAATTATATGAATGCCATTTCCTAACACACTCTCCTCCATCATCTTAATAGTAGAGGCTACATTTTTCATTTGTGTCTGTGTGAGTCAAGGGCAACCAAACAACACACAAAAGCACAGCATGATCCATGAGTATTTGTGGTACATGCTCTGTTATTTATACTAATATAATTACTACAGCACAGAATAGAACCAACGAGGTTGAAGGTAATTGAGCTGATATGTCATTATGTAATGATTTTAAAAGGGTATTTGTAGTAGAGAAGAGTTCATTAAAGAGGCTCATTTTTGAATCTTCTACAAGATACATATAATTGAAGATCTTCAGTGGGGTTACTTTTGAAGTTGTTGAGCTAGGAATAGATGGGGGCATGTCCCACCAATTTTTAAATGTCATGAGACAGGTTTAGGTTTCTGGCCACAGAATCACTAGCTGCTACTTGTTCCAAAACCAGCTCTCTCAAGATTTAGACTAGTGGCTTAACCTTTGACAGAGTCTACCTCTCAGTTAAATAGAGACAAAACTGATCACATGGTTATGAAGAATTAGTAACCAGCACATATGGCTAAGCATTGTGAATATAAAGAATGTAGTTACCTAATTATCTGTCATGATTTAACCCCAGTCAGCAGTCCAGTACACTCACTTCACTCCCCCACTCCCATTAAGATCACTGAGAGAATCAGAATGATAAAAGCCAGAAAACTGTTGGGTTGAGAAAAAGAGAGTTTAATAGGAAAAGCAAAAGCTAGGCCTACAAGCAAAGCAAATCAAGGAATTAATTCACTGCTTCCAATGGACAAGCAGGCATTCAGCCAGGAGAGCTGGGCCCCAGAACATGTAACCAGTACTGGTTGCAAAACACCATCATTCCAAACATCCCCTACTTCCTCTTTCTTCCCCCACTATAAATACTGAGCATGATGCCATACTGTCTGGAATGTCCCTTTGGTCAGTTGGGGTCACCTGTCCTGGCTGTGTCTCTTCCCATGCACCCCCAGCTCCCTCACTGTGGCAGCACAGAAAGCAGAAAAGGCCTTGGCTCTGTGTGAGCCCTGCTCAGCAATAGCAAAAACACTGTATTACCAGCCCTGTGCTCAGCACAAATCCAAGCTCCATACCAGCCTCCATGAAAGAGAGTAACTCCATCCCAGCAGAAGCCAGCCCATCACCACGTATTATGATACTAAGAAATATCCCTAGTTGAATGATGCCTATAATATTGCACCTTTTTTTGATTTTATTAACAACTCAATGAGGAATGAGTTGTCAAAGACTTATAGGAAACTTTAACACTCGAGTTGCATTGTTTTCTTCCCTCTTCTCCTGCTTTATAGAATATACAGTCTTACGTTCCACTTTTCCAATCTGACTTCTACGCACTTAGAGGAGCTACTGCCAAAATGAGTAGCCTTTGTCTAACGTTGATCAGCAGCAACAAGAAAATGCTAAGTCTGGCACTTGTGTGGCATATTCCATTACTGATTTGACAGTATCCATCAGATCCAAAACATTAGTTAAATATCTCTTTTAAAAATCATATTAAAACAGAACACCATTTAAAATATTTTAATATTGTTTGTGGAATGCCAATGTGCAAGTGGAGGAAGCAATTGAAATTAATAATGTTGGAATCACTTTGGAAACACTAAGAACAGTGGTTAAGCTTGAAATGAGAAATTTATGCTCTTCCTTCATAGAAGTGTGTGACAGAAAAGACATCCCACTGCTATATTCATAATCTTGGTCAACCTACAGAAAAAGCAGTTGCTCTCAATTTTTGTCATGATTAATTTTAATAAATTATCATAGTCTGTGTAAGCCCCATTCATTCTATCCCTGATCGGTTCCTCAAAGCTTTCCACTAACTCTAATGTGGGTTTTTTAAACTTAAAAGAAAATAAAGTCAGTAATTTGTTTTACTACAACAGTGCTATAACCACTGTCTTCAAATTCTGTTCCAAATAAGCCCATGGTGCCTAGAGAGATCCATTATTATGTTTTCATATCTTTGGTCTCTTTCTGTGAGACAATCCAGTAAACAAATTATTTAGAAATGAGAATTAATTTAAGAATACATATCCCAAGACCAAGCCACAATGCAGACTTTTGAAACAGACTAAATGTGTTTGTTCTTTGGCTTTAATAAGAGTAGCTACACTTGTAATTTCCCAATAATTTGATATTTAAACATGTTCAGAAAGAGCCAATCAAACAATGGTTTATCCTCAAGGAGAACGGCTGCTCTGTCAAGAAAATGAAGCAAATCAAACCTTTCAAAGGCAGGTGCATTTTAGAGGGTGCAGAGCAAGGGCAAGTGGAACCCTCATACACAAGCAGAGGTGCAGGAGGTTGACAAGACAGAAAAATCCTGATATTTTATTTAACCAAAAACTAGAGCCATCAGATTCTGTTTGCAAACTGAAAGCATCTTGTTAAAAAACACGACACGTCCAAGGCTTTATGAAAACATTTTCTTGTATTTGCAGTGAGGACAAGTCAAGTTATCTCAGATTACCCTCTGCTGAATGAACCAAGTCATTAAACTGGCATTTGCATTGAAAGGCTTTTCACAGGGTTTTCTGTCAGGCCTTTCAAGCAGGGATGAAATGAATGAGGGCCAGCTTACAAATGATGCATTGTTGAATGTATGTGGGAGCAAACAGCCACCATTGTGAGTGCAGGTGGGAAAGAAAAATGAATAGACAAGGAAGCTCATGGAGATGAAAACTCATTATTGATGGGCTATGTGCATGCCTGTAATGAAATTTACCCAATAAAAGATAGATTTTTCCCCTTATCCTCCTCTTTAAAAATTAATTATCCTGAAAATTATACAATGGTGAAACATCTCAGATTATAGATGTTTTTCTTTCATCATTACACTACTAATTTAGATCTAGAAATATTTTCCTCAAAGTATCATCTCAAACCATTTAAGCATTTCAAAACTCAACTCAACCTCTTACAGAAATACCCTCATGGCTTTTTATTCAGATGAGGAAACTGAGGCATGTGACCAACAGTATGCAAGAATGACAACTTAAAATGTAGTGCTTTTTAACTCCAATACTTTACCTAAAGAATTAAACATCAGCTTTCATTTTATGCTTTCTCAAGTAGGATGCAACCACATGCCCTAATGCCAAATGTTTATACATACAAGAACAAAACCAGAAGCACAGATGCTTCAATACACTGCATAGAAAATATTATCTTCCTGTCACAACCTTTTTCTCTGTAAATAGTCTCAAATAGTCTTCTGCCATATTTTTCACAGCTGCTTCATTAGTTTTCTCTCCTGTTGCCTGGTGGCAGCTTTCATCCATATTTTCCTCACTGAAAAGACACTTCAAGTCTTATTTGAAAAGATTTCTTTGCTATTCTGTTGTCTTCTCCCAGCTTTTATTTTACAGTAGAATACACTTAGGCAGTATTTTTGCACTGTCATTTCTGTATCATCTACCATTACAGTCTCGAAACATTTAATTTCGCAAGTTGCTGGTATTTACAGGGGAAATGTTTAATTCCACTAATTTTCAACTCACAAATTGTATCTTGATTTCCTAAGAATATCATTACCTTCACTTGATTCCTGAAAACTGCTTATTTATCTCCACATAGCACCAGAGAGCTTAGCCACTGTTTAGTTTTCCTCCAGGTTAATAACATTAAACAGTGTGGGGGCAGAAACAGATTCCCCAGGGACTTGAGCAGAAATATATCTGTAATACCAAGACATCTGAGCAAATGCCATCAGAGAACCACAGGTACCATATTTACTATATCAACATGCATGTACAGTACATCCTGCAAGGAGAAATAAACATTTGACTGAACTCCTACTTCCAGCAGAAGAACCTACAGATCCTTGAATTTAAAGGTCTAACCCAAAACTGACATCAAGAAGAGAACACAGAGTGTGAATCCCAACCTCATTCCCCTAAGGTCTCTAAAATGCCAGGATTCAGGCATAGCCCTGCATACCTTGCACAACTCTTAACTTTGTGTTAATTATGAATTTCATTTGCTGCAGATCATCATGGATTCCAGAGAGATTATGTAAGCCTCATCTGGGACTAATGAGTAAGTATGAGATTTTGAACTGAAAAAGTTTTAACTTAAAGTAATATCAGATACCCTTGGAATTTAATTAAAAATAAAAAGCTACCATGATTATGCTTTTTAAAAATTATTTTACTGATTAAAAATAATTAAATTCCTTTTTACACTAAAGACCTGCATTTTAGGTTCAACATTCATCCATTATTTGTTCTTTTTAATCACTGATACAACACTATCAACCTTCTTCTGGAATTTCCCTAATGGTCCAAGATGTAGGCTATACCAATGTTACAGATGACTTGTCCAGATAAGTTTTAAAATATATGGCAAAAATTCAATCCAAATATTCTGATGGAAATCAAAGATTATTTTTAATCTGCTTCAACAAAGACTACTAGCAAAATGAAAAAGAATTATCAGTTAGCTTCATAAATTAGTACTTTTCCAAAGCAAAAATAAGGCATTTTATCCTTCCTCAATTATTGGTAATACCACTGGTTCTATCTTGTTAGGTTTATATCTTCTTATACTTCCTTTTTTCCCCAAGACATACATGCTTGTTTATTAAAAAAAATGAAATTAATTCTATTAACATAACACACATATTTTAAACACAATTTCTATACATCATCCTTTTGTCTATTACCCTGATGAACCTCACTATGTCATTTTATGTTTCCATTTGCACTTTTTTTTAGTAACTACAAGTGTTTTAAGATATAAAATTTATATTTTAAAGTTTCACTTTCTCTACAAATTTTGTTTTGACCCATGAATCGCACTTTTTAAGATCACAAACATAAAACATCCTGAAAACATTTCCCAAGCATCAGTTAGTCTTCTCTCCAAATCCCCTCTCCTAGTTCAGGAATCTCATCTGTTTTCAGCCATACCTAGCTGCACTGAGAATCTGGCATGATTTCTATTGGTTTGGAGCTTTCCTTTTGCACATAAGTCAAAATTCTATTACACCATACACTTTTTAGTTCTGTCATGTTTTATTCCATCTGATTTATGTGCACTATAAAAGCCTGTACATGGTATGTAAGGGGACATCACACACCACTGGCAGTATTACATCTCTAGCACACAACACAGAAGATGAAACCATCGATGCTAAGCATTTTCCGCTCATCAATTTGTAGATAAACAACTGAATAGTCCCTTTTCTTGTGGGATTTGGCAGCTAATTGGAAATGGTAACTATGTTTGCATTTTATATTGTGAACATTCTAGATCACTTGCTCCTACTTACTAAGTGACTGCAACTTCATTTCTTTTTCACCTACTTAGTCTTTCTTAAAGAGGTCATAAATATTTTTTTTTCACATTTCAAATCTGAAATGGCTGAAATAGCCATATATTAGTTACCACTTAGTCAAGATTAAATTTAGAAAAGAGCAGTTCCAATTAATCTTAAAAATAGGAAGAAGAATAATTGGGCTCCTGAGTTTAGCAGTTACATGATTTCTTTTCGTATTCTGGCAGGCTGATGATTGCCTTTCTTCCTTTTGACTCTGTGCTCTATCCCAGTCTATATATCCTCAGCACTGCAGTATGATTTTAGATAGGTTCTGATGTATCTAGAAGACTTATTTTTTGAACACAATTTCCCTCTGTACTTGGCAGAAATTACAAGTTGTACAGCACCAGTCTTCCACAAAAGAGGAACCAAAATACACTAGCACCCTGTGTGCATCTGCTTTGTCAGTGATTCTCATCAAGTATCATCCCCTATTCATGGAGCAGAAAAGAAATCCAGAATATTTGGGACAATTTTCATGTTCCCTCTGGGGTCTCTTGAGTGATCCATTTGTCTATAAATGCTGGGGGCAGGGGGCTGTTGAGTTTGAGTGTTATTTAGCTTTTTACCACTATTCATTAAATCTCACCTACAAGTCATAGGCAATCTGTTCTTTGAGAAAGCTGTGCTTCACATCCATCAGAACAATTTTGCCTATCATCACTCTCTTAGGAAAAAAACCTCTTTAGTTTACTTAAATGTAAAAATTCAAGTGAGGATTACATGTTTTCTGGGCATATATCCTGGCATGATTGGTCTGAAAGTGTAAGCCTATATACAGTACCACTATACAGTATATCAATTATTAGAGTTGCTTCTATTCCTGTGAAAAAAATAAAAATAAGAAACCAAAACCTGCCACCACTTCCCACTTTCCCCACTAAACAAGAAATATTGCACAAATTGCAAACAGAAACCATGCCTTAGATTTATATTACAACTGTACTGAGCACAAGCCTGCATCCAAACAAACCTCTCAGATCTTCCAAACATCCTTCAACCTGCTTCCCTGCAAACCCTGTTGGCTAGCTACATCCACCCAGAAGCTACACTCAAAAACAGACTCTCCAGTACTCCTAGATTCAGCCAACACTGCAACACTGTTGGCACCAAGATGTAAACAGTATTTTTTTGTCTATACTCTCCAAGGTCAGTAAGTCTTCAGCAAGGTCCAACATCAAAGAGTTAAAATTAACACTTCGTAAACCAGATGCAATCTGTTAATAACCAAATCAGTACCTGATAAAAATTAGCTAGAAAAAATATAATGAAGTTCATTTTCATTAAAACACATCAGAACTTCTAAGCTCTTCAGTTCCAACCTGATAAACAGCCCTGTTTTGTTTGCCATTGAAATGTGCATTTCAGATAGACATGACTCTCAGATTTTGTTATGCTCCTTCAGTTCACGTGCACACACATCCCCTTTATCTGTAACCTCTGTGGTCAGGAATTCACTATGAATTATTTGTTTGATACTACAGCTTAAATGAAAAGTGTTATTTCATTACTATGCACAGTCCAGATTGTTTTTTAAAAAATCTTAAAATTTTTAATATGCATATCATAAGATCTCTAATGTATGCCTCCCACCTAAGAATCACAGGGAGCAGCTCAGAAAAACAGAAATTGAATTACTAAATGAAATGTTGAGCACTCTTGTCAGATTAACCGGCAGCTAAACTAAACTGTGAAGATCCAACAGCACAGGAGCGTGGAGCTCCTCTTTAACACAAGTTAACAAGAAGTATATGGAAATGACACTCAGGAACCCAAAACTTGACAGTAGGTGACAAAAAATAGAAAAGACTTTGTTACCAAGTCTGCCATCTGTTTTTATAGCTTCCTATGTCATTTACATAAGAAGTAGATAAGACATTTAAATCAGAACTTCATGGGAGTGCATGTTAGTGATACACCCAGGCACTGGTATTGTTGATATCAGTGACTCACTGGCATTAGGTGAGGGTACTAAGACAGCAGTCGAACATCAACAGCTCTTTGTAAGTCCTAAGACCAAAAGTAATTACCTCCTCCTAGGTGTAACCATCTCTTACAAAGCCTGCATCCCAAAATTAAAACAGAAATAAAATGCAAGTTGTCTTTAAAAATGGGCTCATGATGACCTTAGATCAACAAATCATATATTTAGGAGGTTAGTACTTAGCTACAAGCTAAACATTAACAATGCAGAGAACATGCAAGTTCAGTTTGCTAGAAATTAATCCACTACTGGATTAGCAAATATTTTTATTATTTTGTGCAGTTACATATATTCAAAAAACAAGTATCACCACCCCACATGCACAAACATACCCAAAAAAGCAACACTAGAAACAGGTAGAAGCAAAGAAAAAGCATGCCTACCCTTCAGCTGCATGTCAGTCTTAGCTCAACAGTACAAGCACTGTAGCTCATTGCCTTAAGCTGACATAAAACCTGCCAAGTAGCAATCAACCCATTGCTTCTATCCTACCAATTCCTGTGCATCTTTCAGACATGCCATGTCTGTTCCCTCATCTTGTTCAACAGGTGGACACACAGCTCCTTACTTGCTCAGTGGCTCACAAGGATACATTAATTTTTCCCTTACTTATTCTCCTTCCATTTATTTTATCATGGGAATACAAAAAGAACCACAGACAGCACTGTAGAACTCCAGCATCAAGCCATCCTGGTGGTTCTTGTGAGGAGAAACCACATGGAGTTTGCCATAAATACAGCATAAGAGTTTGAAAGGAAAACTAAACAAAACCATTTAAAAAACCCACCATGGTATCAACAAAAAAGAAGAGAACATTTATGAGCTTCCTTCATAGACATTTTGAGAATATTTTTCTTTTGAATGGGATGTTTGCAGTGTTAAAAGCATTGTGGTTCATTATAGTTTCCATGATGCTTGCCCCATAATTAACCTCGGTTACATTTTTACTATACATGATTGATCATTGTTTTTAGTAAAGAAGCTTTTTGTTATTCAGAATAATGTAAGGCTACCTTAGTAAATGAAAAACAGTAATGTCTCTGTATAGGATTTTTCCATCACATTTATGTAATTTGTTTTGAACATTGTTTCAGAATTTTTCCTTGTCAGTTTATAAAAAGAGATAAGGATCATTCCAGCTAATGTAACAAGGCACTTCAGAAGATGAAAACAGACACCAGTAAATGCACATGAATGCACAAAGTAAGCCGAGTTCTTCTAAATGTTTTTACCACCATTATTGTCTACTTAGACAAAAAGGATCCAGCCCATTGCTTTCTATTTTTTCTGTTCTGAACCAAAGAAATACGTTCACAATAACATACAACATATTTCTTTATACTTGAAAAACTTCAAAACAGTTTAAGAGCAAAAGTAACGCATACAAAAAAAGTTTTAAAAGATGAGGTATTTGCTCTGAACTTTGCTATGAATTCCTATTTTCCAGTGATTCAATGCAGCTGATTCTCTAAGTTCAACTTAAATTCACTACCACAAGCACACCACTTGATATCACTGGGACCAATCAATTGCAAATTCAGTAACAGCAATTTTGTGAAGAATGAAATTATCTGCAACATTGCACTGTTATGCTACAATTGGTAAGTTTCTTGCTGATGGAAATGGCCACTTCACTAGCACTCACATAGAACAGTAGTTCTGAGACTCATTTGCATGTACTAAAAGATGGTAAAGCAGTCATTGGTTTTTGACCTGCTTAGGTTAGTACATTTTTTTCTATTTAAACACACAGCTTAGGCTGAGCAATTTGTCACACATTCTAAAATACCAAAACATCAGCATTATGCTCTGACTATTCCTTTTCTGCTTAAATTACTATATTTAAAAGAGCAGTTCCCTGTTATAAGAAAGATGTAGATTAGAACAATTTAGCAGTTTTGTGTGATTCTTTGCAGCATTTACTCTTGAATAAGCACAAGAGGCAATGTACAGAAGGACTTGGAAATGACTACATTACACCACTTTCACTGAGTAGAAGAGAAAGTAAATTCATCACATGGGGTCATCTGCCTCATTAGCACTACAGTTTTTCTGGGTTTATTCCATCTGGAGTACAGCGATTCCTGCTCCTTTCCTATTCTGCAGCATATTACCAATGTCTATATTATGTTGTCAGACATATGCAGGTGGCTGTCATTGGCATCAGTAGACACAAGCTTTCATCCAAGGGAAACACTGATTTTGATGAACAGCAAATAAACTACATTCTTTGTTCTTAATTTAGCAGACAGGTGTGGCTTTCATCAGCATTCAGGAAGACCTACCTTGCAAAATATAAGCAGAATAAATTTCATAAAAAGACCACATACAAGCTTGTGCTTTATTTATGTACTGGAATAAGCAGAAAAGCAAAGCAATCACCAGAACTTCTGCTTCCAGCTACAGTGAGAGTCTCAATTAATACAAACTGCAGTAAGTCCAGCTAAGTCAAAGCAATTATTTGCTCAATGCAGCAACAGAAGCTTACTGCAGCTGTTAATATGACCATTTATAATGTCCTCTGAAGTTGGTTAATAGTACTTTCAAAAAAATATTCAAAGTACAATTAAAGGAATGTGTTTGTTTTGTTTTTTTTTTTTTTGGGGGTTGGGGTTTTTTTGTTTGTTTGTTTGAATGATTTTTTTTTTTTTTTGGTATGTTACACTGGCATTGGCAAAAATAGATCCACCAGCATGGCTGAGAAAGAAAGATGAGTCAAAATGAAAAAGTAGTATATCACAACTTGCAGATCTCCAAGTACACAGCTAAAGGGTAGACAGGTGAGTTAGGGTAAATGACCTAGTATAGTCTGAAGTTACTACTGTCTTTTAGAAATCTATCTTTGATCTGAAAGTACTTTAACTTTCTGAATCGCCCCAAGCATCTACCAAAAAAAGCTTCCTGTATCTCTCCAATTACTGTGTCACAGAGACACAACCTGGACATGGAATGCAGCCTGATACACAGAACAATCCCATAAAACCTCTCAACACAGGACCTGAATGTGACTTGCCCATCTATTGCAGCTGGGTAGGACAGGCACTGGACTATAGAAGAGCACTGCCCTCTGGGCAGGAGAGATTAAGCAGGTTGTCAAGGTAGGAGGTACATTATAGCAAAGACTCTACAAAAGAATATTAATCTAGGTTTGGAACATTTGCCTTTATTAAGTGCTTGAGAAGAACTTAATTTTCCAATATGAATTTTGCCCTGTAAAGTCTAATCTGCAAAAAGCACACACATTCCATCCCTTCTTCACTTTTGAGGGTGGAGGATTGCATTTCTTAACAGCAGAAGACCAGACTTCAGGGTCACTTCCATATTACAACTACACAAAAGATTTGTAAATTTGGGGGTTAAATACATCTTAAACAAAAACAGAAACAAAAATTTGCCCTTTTCATGTACTGTTCAAGTTATTTACTAAATCTTGCTTAAGATCTCAAACGTAACACTCAAGACTTGCAAAGCATAAAGTGATAAACTGACTAATCTGGTTAATATTTTACATATTAAAAAGGTAGTAGTCTCACTCAAGTTTCATACATATCTACACACATGCAGTATGGGACCACAACAGGCTCAGATTACAGCAAGGGCATGAAATCCATTGCATACAGCAACCTTGTCAGTGTGCAGATCCCAAGGATTATTTATGACTGCAGAGGCCAACAGCAGAAGGAGATAAAGTGGACTATTTAATCAGGTCAAAAGCAACAGACCTCATTCAATTACACAGATACACACAACCACCCTTTCCTCTCCCTACACCTTGCTTGTTTTCCATGAAATCATATTCTGGGAAAATACACTATGTTCACTTCATGATATATGCACTAATCATATTTTATTTTTTAGAAGTTGGGCTAACCTTTATGAATTTTCCAGTAACTCAGCAGTTGCATTACAGAAAATGCCTGTATCCAGCATGCCTCAAGACAAAGCAGAACCCCACCAAATGACACCCTACACCAAACATTCCCATTCAACTCTTGTGGCATCAGATATACTCAAAAGTCATGGGCAGATAGACTCTATTGCTATGTCATGGATTATAGAAGATAATCTACTGCTGATTCCTTCATTAGGCCATGACAACAAAGATCCATCTAGATTTTCACATTGAAATTCTGGGAATTTTCTTGTCTTCACAACTGGAACATCAGCACTTGGTTGTTGTTTTTAGGTTGGTGATAGGAACACAGATTCAGCTAAGAAAAGAAAGACAAAGACCACAGAATATAACCTTAAGCTCTTCACAGTTCTTTTAACATATCCAAAAACACAATCTGATATCCCAGCCTTGGCTGGACTTGGCATTTTATTGCCCAAGTGTAGTTCCAGCATGAATTTTGTCCATGTAAATTTCCCCTTCCTCATATTTCCATTATCCTTATATTTGGTACTCCCTAACAGTAGGCTCAGTAAGTTCTGCCCATCCCAACTCTAATATACAAATACTTAAAAATGCAAAACGCAGCATGTACCTGACACCTGCTTTGTTATCTGCACTCCATTGTTAATAGCAGTTGCAAGAAAATGTTGATATGAAAAGTGATGCATACCATTCCTCCTGCCCACATTCACAAATTATTCCCCATTTTCCCAAGGAAAATGAGGAAAGAAGGGAAGTCTACAATAACAGCCTAGAGAACTAAAACACAGTTTATACATTGCTCTTGGTACATTTGCCTCAAGCAAGTAGACTTCTCACTGATTTCTAGAAAGAGTGAGGAAGATAAACTTACAGCAAATTCAGCATTGCAGGAACCAGGAATATACTCTTTTTTTTGGTCAAGGCAGAATTTTTTTTTTCTGGACTGGAAGTTTTCTACCTTCCTTTGAATTATCTTTTTTGTTTTGTTTTCCTCACCATTGTTGCCCATACCACTAAAAAAATACCAGAAGAAATCCATTCTGCAAAGCTTCCCCAACAAAATTTCTTCACAGGGAAGTCCCTTGCTCTTCTTCCCCTATCCTAACACTCACATCATTGATTTGGCCTCTTCTATTTTAGAGTCTGTAGTAGACACCAGCACAGTAGTAAATTTGTACTTTGCATTAACCATCTAGAAGAAAAAAAAATAAATGTAAGACCTAAAAATTTTCTATTGAAATTGTTTAACACTACCTCCTCTAGAACCACCATAGTAAAGAACCAGCCTCCCAACTATGCTGGCAAAAAAAAAAAAAAAAAGTGAAAAGGGAAACAAGATAGAAAGAAAAATATCTTTGGTACAATTGAATACTCACTAAAATTAATTATTGTGTACTACAAAGCAGGACTAAAACACCAATATCTAACTTTAGAGGCAGTCCTAAACATACAGAACAGAAGAGTAAACACCAAAGTCCTTTCCTGTTTTGACTGCCATATACAGGACCCATCCTTCTAATCAAACTTGCATTTGTTATCTTTTTCATACTTCATGCAAAATAGGGAAACTAGACCTTGAATCCTATTCATTCAGCTGCTTGGATAATTGAGCAAAGACAGTCAAGTGATGAACAGGAAGCAGTGTCAACAGTTACATTCTGTCCTGTGCTATTTATGCAAGGAATCGATATTAGCAAAATGAGCATTTTCTGTCCTCACTGAAGGAACAAAAGTGGTGTGATGAGAAGTCAATGAGCAACTCATTAGGGTTCATAATATGCTTTAAACAGCACTGCATCGAGCAATATGAACCATTTTTCACATTAATTCCAAGTCCAAGAGAAGGTTTTATATTAAAAGGAAAAAAAAACTATTAAAAAGTGGTTGTTCTTGGCCAGCACAGTCTCCACTAATGAATTTGTTGACAAAAGCTTCTATTGGCTTCATTGCTGTTAGTTCTACAGTCAAGTGAGCCAGCTGGACTCTGTTCTGACTCATGCAGCTTCATATCTAATTAAGTTTCATTTATGGAATCAAACTCCTCCAGTGGTTATTACCTTGCTGGAGACAGAGGGTCATTAACCTGGAAAAAAAACTTCTTATGTGTATGTGTGATAAACAAAAATACCAACTTTTACTGTCACTTTTCAAAGCAAATATGCAATGCTAGCTTGTTCAACACAGTTGTTCTGAGATCTGAATTTTTCCTTAATAATTATATAGCTCTTTCCCAGATACTTATTTTGATGCCATAGTTGGCCCTTATTTATCTATACAGCAGCTGTTATACTGAGGATAGAAGAGTTAATGGAAGCCATTAATGCATGAGGTAAATGTGCATTCATTTTCTGAAATACTGTGAAAAGGTCCTAGTTCTCAATTCAACAGAAATAAAAAGGTAAAATTTTATATATATTTGTACTATAATCTGTACAGATCAGCTTCCAGTTGTATTTCTGGATTCAGTATTGGAAAAGTAGTTTTAAATTCTAACTGGAAACTTGTATTGTCCATTTTGCGATCACAAGCAAGCTAATATATTCCTAATGAAATAAGTCCTTTTTTTTCCTCAAATAAGTGAGTGATAATCACAATAATACAGCATTAACTAACTTTTAAATAATCATTCCTTAATTTCTTAGCCAGGAAACAGTAGAAAAATAACTTTTAGCTACATGTGCACATATTTATCTGTAAAAATAAATTAGTTCTGATTACCTCAAAGAAAGAAGAGAGGCAGATGATAAGGAATGGAGATAAGTCAATGAGATCTCATTTTTAAAGAAATTTTATCAAGTTATCCACAGTCTCTGGTGTGCTGCCATTTTCAATATTGCATTGGGAAAACTAAATGATGGAAAACTGCAGAGTTCTCAAGTTTCCAGAATTATCAATTAAGGAAGGCAGAAGGAAAAAAAAAAAAAAAAAAAAAACAAACACCAACAGGAAAAACAAGTTTACCATCACTTTAGAAAGCCTGTTCTAAAGTTCTTTGTCCACAAGATCATTAACTAGGTCAACTGTTAGAGAGTTTGATTTTTAATAAATTTCAACAGTATTTAAAAAACACTAAGAATTATGGCTAAATTTAGATACTTCCAATGCCCTTGTTGATTATGTTTTTCACAAATAAAATATTTCCCTTCTTTCAGTTTCACCATCTTCAAAATTAAAGTACCTACACTAAAGCACAACTGTTATGAAGATTAATTAATCTACAAAGAACTTCAGAGATCCAGTGTTCCAGATTCCTCTTGAAACATCTTGCTAGGTTATTTTACCATCCTTTCCAAACTGTGTCAAATTAAAAAAAAAAAAAAACACCTATAGATATTAGAAAGATTTTTGATAAAGGACAGGTTTCTTTAATATTTCTTATTTCCTTCTAGAGTATTAGCTGAAGATCAAATATAATTTGTGGCAATAAGAGGACTTAATCTCAAAACCATATACTTTACATTTTATCAGCATAATCCTTTTATATTCCCAGGCTATACATAGACATTAAAGTCATCTACTAATTAATCACATATTAATGACAACACACATCTCTGACTGAGCCGAAAGACCGGCCAATATAGTCACACAATCTTTATCACCTTTTCACAATCAGTTCCAAGTAACACAGACTCTTGCTAAGATACAGAGACATTTAATATAAAAGCTACATCTTATGATTGACAAGTGAAAATACTACATCCAAATGTATTAATTTTTTTTATAAGCTTTTGATGATTTTTTGCATGATATGTCTTCATGCAAGAAGTATGAACTGAATCCACAATCTGGAGTACACCTGGCTTTTATGTATTTTTATTTTAATTAATATAATTATCATCATTAAACATAATTCCCTCTCAAGGTAACATGTCCCTCTTTGGTCTTCATAAATTCCTACTGCTTGATGCAGACTAATTAGACCAAGTACCTACTTTAATACTTCAAATAAGCAGCTACATCTTATGGTTTAGTGATAAGAAATATCCAGAGGCACTAAAAATGTTCTTGCAATTGCAACAGAGCTGTTTGCACAAGCGCCAATTTTCCTTGCTCCTCTCATGTCTCTGAACAAGCCTTCCTTTTTGTTTCATGACTTTTCTCTTTATTGCAGGGTCTTCTTTCTCTACAATGTAGGACATTAGGAAAATACCTTTTTAAAAGTATATTTAAACTATTGGTACTGTTAGCAACTTACTTTTTTTTTTAAGTGCAATGTTGAACAAACCTTGTCTTAAATCATACAGTATGAGAGCAAAAATCAGAAAGCATACCACAGAACAGGTATTAGAGTGAGAAATACATTCACTAAGAAATGTTAGCAATAGATTAGCTACAGAAATGAAAGATGATCTAACTAGAGATAGGGACTACAAAGATCTGTATTTAATGGCAGAGCTGCTTTGAAGATAAATTAGCCATGAACTGACACAGTTTGAACTTTGACAAATTGCTTTAAAGATGGAATCGCTGACACCAAGAATAGTCCAGAAATACTCTTGGTACACAGGGCTCTTGGAAGAGGGCTGTGTTAAGCCCAGACAGCTGGGAGAGCTGCATGGGCTCCTTCTAAGCATCCAGGAACCAAATGGCTGAAGATTCCAACAGCTGCAGCTTCAGAATTTGGCTTAGCTAGATGAGAAGCTAGAAGTACAGAGGATTCTGCATTTGGGAACAGGGCATTATCACCAGCAGAACATGGGGTTTTGGTGCTTGTACATGTTTCAAGAGACTTGTAGACTGAGAAGGAGGGATGCATTGCTCAAGGTGTTGCCAGAACATAGTCCATCAAAATCGCCAGCCATGATGACTGCTGGATGAGGCCAGGTTCTTCACTAGCTCTTTAGATTACAATTGTCAGAAAACACTGGCACTCAGTTTTAGTCTTTAGTCCAGTATAATAAAGTTTATTAACCAAACAAACAAAATAGCTGACAAGGTGAGACTGAAGCAATTCTTCAAAATTTATCATTGGCCAAGGCACAATATTACCAGTAGTGGGCATATCTCAAGAAGGGACCAGCTGTTGTAGTTGTAATTCTGTAGTGTTGAAAGTCAGCTTGTTCCCAGACATTCTGCATTAGCATTGCTACTGGGGATTCTGCATTCCAGAAACCACAGAATGATATCATATTTATTTATTTTATTTCATTTTTTTGTATATCATCATTTGGATGATAACAAGTCTCATATGACAACAGCAGTGACCATTTAGATAACCTAATCTGAGATTACTGGTGAGAGAAGGGATGGTAAGGTGAGTCATCATACACTAAAAATCATTAGATAAGATTTTAGGAAGGCAGTAGTATTTCCCTAATAAAGGCATCTTAAATTACTTCTGATAGTCAGAGTCAACATTCCAAATGAAGAATCTGACAATACTCAGATCTGTTTACACCACCAAGTGAGACAGAAGAATAAATAAGCAACATTGACATCTGTGTCACAAATGTAAACACTTCAAAAGACTCTTTTTGCCAGCACCAGCAGGGAAACATTGGTGCTTTTGAAACAGAGAAACCTGTTGCACTCAAAGTAAAATCAAACTCAGCAAGACATAATTAATATTCACATGCCTTGAGCAGAAACATAAGGAAAACGGCATAACCAGCAAGAACTGATAAGTACCATGTGACATTACACCACTAATTACATAACCATCAGCCAGTATTTCTAACCAAGCTAAACTTAAATAGAATTAATTGCAAGGGGGCAAACAGACTTATTATGGAGTTACACAAATAAGATAGAGTAAGACATATGCAAGTAGCAAAATCTGAAAGGTAACAAAAGATGTCAGACAGGAAAGACGTTCTCCCGAACTATTTTGGATTACCTATACACATGGGCAAGGTGTTTAGTGAAGCTAGCTACTGAGAGTATATTCTCATTTTGGGAAGATCTATTTGTTTTCTTAGCCATTCCCACTGAGGCACTGAGATACACCCATTCTCAACACCAGAAGTGTTTTAGTGCAGAAATTCCTGATAAAGTGTGAACTCCATGAAGAAGCACAGGATCAAAAAGCATCAAACTGACTGGAAAAGAAATAAAGAGAGTTTAAAAAATCACTTATTCTGTACTGAAAAACATTCATCTTTATTTGCACCTCCAAATGATTCAGCATAAAGGAAAAATACACACCCTATTGCCTGACAGATGTTGAAGTCAGTGATCAGGCTGTGACAGATCCAGATTCAAAGTGCTGCTTTGTCTCAATCAGACCTGAGATTGCCTGGATTCTTTCAGATATCCCAAGCCAATAAACTACTCACTAGACTATGAAAACACAGACTTGTGTTAAAAAAAAAAAAAAAAAAAAAAGAGAGAGAGAGAGAGACTACTCCATCAAAACTTTCTACTTAACCAAAAAGTTTTATGAAAACATTCAAGTAATTTCTAAATGAAAGGAAACTGATTCATAGTGGTTACTCAGCACAATAGGATAGAACAAAAAGCTTCAGACCACTGGCAGTATGAGTTTTCCTAAACTGAAGCTTTTCTCATCCAAAGCCTGTGCAGTTTATTTAGTGTGCTTGATACTCAGTGATATTCTATAGTTATATACTGAGATAATTAGGTAGACAGTTTACTCTGAATTTTTTAAATTTAGAAGTAGTTAGAATCTCTCATGACAACTGCACAAATCAATTTAAATGTGACAAGCCCTTTCTCATCCTTTACATTTGCAATTTCCAATTAGTCCGAAAGAGAATCAGTATTGAAAAGTACTAAAGTGAGAATTAGTACCAAAAGTGGAAAAAGTTTTCTTATAGAGGATGAAAGTATACTGAAATATGGAAAAAATCCGTTTGTTTCCTTTGCTAGGAACTAAATTTTATGACCTGGCCGAAACCTGCTGAGCAATAGGACATGACAAAAAACATCAAGAAAGTTGTCAAACCACCTCTCACTCCAGTGAGAGAAATTGTCCTGAATCCCAACACAAGGATAACTAAGGCAGTGAAGCTGCATCCATCTACAAGGCTAACTTATGACTTTAAACTTATTAACTCACATTAAACAGACTGGAACACCAAGGGGTTGGTTTTTGTCTCCTATGAATTTTGCAAGAACAAGACATTTTGGGGACCTTTTTTAGAATATATTTTTCCAAGGCAAAAACATCACACAGTGAACATATCAAGCCAATGGGGCTGCCAACATCCCTGCTCATCTCTCATCAGGTATAGTTTGGAGGGAAACCAATAAGCAGACACTGGTGAAGAAAACCCTTGCGCGCTTCAATGAATATTCATTACATCCTCCAATTTATTATCATGTTTACAGCCAAAACTGCAGAGCAAATTACATTCTACATAAGGTCCCGAGGGGGTTTTCATTTCCACAGCTTGGACTGGTACCAAAATAAAGCACATTAGAGAGAAATTGCAAGGAGAGCCATTAATATTTAATGGACTACTAACAGCAGTGCTCCTTATGACAAAGTCACAGGGCAGAGCAGAGAAGGATCACTCAGAACTTTGCTCCACAAAACTCTTCTCATTAAGCAAATTGAAATCAAACAGACAAACAGGTGGCTTTCTAAACAAAAAAACAAACAAACAAATGGAAATTCCCTCCACACCCAATAACAAAAAAACAAACCTCCCCCCCAAAAAAAAAACGAAACAACAATCACTCAACATGAAGTAGAAATAAACAGCAAAAATTGGACCCAAGAGATAACAGACAGAGAAATTAGCTTATTACAGGAGCAGAGCAAAATTTGAAATGCACAGAGAGGAATCATTGTACGGAGCAAACCCAAAATAATCAGTAGCTGGAAAATATAAACATGTCATAAACATGACAACTCTGAAATTTCCATTCCCTAGCACAGAAAAAGCTTCAAACTGCCTGTCCAAGAGAATGGAATCAAAACACAGGGAAAAAAAGTGTCCAGCAGCCAGGAGAACTTTCACAGCATTAGCACAGATGGTATAAACTTGTAACATCTCTCTAGTGATTCAAGCAGGATGGCTGCAGCAGCACAGTCACTGCAGATGGCAGGATGGATAAGGATACTCACACTGGTCTAGATTCACTTTCAAAACTGAAAGCAGATACAGTAAGGTCACTTAATCCAGCTGTTTGTTCCTCAAAGCCAATGAGGAAATCCCAATTACTTTCCTCTAACACCAGCTAAAGTAATAGTCATACAAATACAGTTCTGCTTTCAGATTCCAGCTACAGCTCCAACATAGCCTCAGAACACTCTTCTTGACCAACAACTTCTGTTCATCACCTACCGGACAACCTCCCTTTTCATAGGAAAATTCTTTGTCTCTATTCCTTTACTTCTGCACTGGGTGTTTTAAAAACCTTGATCCTTCTGACTGCCTGACCCTACAAAAGACAGACTCAGCCATGCTTTTTTCATATCTGCTTAATTCAATCTTCCAATTATTCTACTGAAATCACTTTTGAGATATCATTACCAGCCTTCATCAACAGTTCCTTATCTCTTTCTATCTACTTATTACCTTTCTGTGGAAAGAATGAAACTGGGAAAAGCACAAAACATTCTCAATTGTGTCAGTCTGAGTAGCAACTAAGTGAAAATGTCTTCCAGGCACAGATCAGAATTCACATCATATCTCTGTCTTAGATGTTTAATATTTTTTTCTAGGATGCAGTTTTCCAGACTACATTTGGTTTTCCAGACTATATTTAGTTATTATATCAACTGCTAATGCTGCCAGAACTAACAAAGATAGCTACAAAATAAAGACACAGAGGTCAACACCAATTAAGAAACATCAGACTTTGTCTTTTTTGTCATACCTTTTTGTGATCATACAATAAAACCATGACTTGAATCAAAGAGAATTAACCATGAGAGCATTTTTTACATTAACCTTTTCACTGAAGGTTCCAAAGCATCGTTATGCTATTTTGTGCTTGAAGTGTTCCTCCAGAAGGAATTTAATCTTATAAATGTACTTAAGGTCTGATCTATGTTGGGTAAAAATAACAGAACAAATCCCAAAACAATGTTCAAGTTCTTAGTCACATTACAAAATTCTGTTTTATTCTTGAAAATAATTGTTCTTAAAAGAGAACAGCATAAATAGCAAAATAAACATTACAAAATCACTTGAAGTAATTCAGTTCTAGATTTACAAAAACAGCAGGTGGGGTCAGGAGAAAAAGTCCTATCAAGTTTCATCACTGAGGTACTAACAGAGACAACTTTATCAGGTCTTCAAAATTCTGGCAATAATTTTTATATTCGTGGCCTTGCATTGAACCCTGCCTGTTACGGTTGTTAACAATAGTTTCTGTTGTTTCATCCCTTGGGCTGCGGGGGGTTGCCGGGTCTCAGACAAAGACACAACACTCGCAGTTCACTGTAAAATGACTTAAGCAACTTTACTGTCTGTGAGCACGCTTAAATAGGGTGCTTGATCTTTCCCGGGCCCTCACAGGTGGTTGGATACAACTTCTGTCATTGACTTTTTTGACCAATGATCCATTAGGACTTAAGGTCCAATAGATGAGCTGGGATTTTCACCCAGCTACCTGCCTGCTTAACAGGCTGGCTGGGTTTCAAATTGCATCTTTTAGAAAAGCTGCAATATTCACTGCCACACCTACCCTTTATTATCAACTTCGGGGCCATAAGGGCCTTTTCCTGAGGCTGCTTTTATAGCAGGTTCAGTTGAACCTGTCCTTTTTCACCCAAGTCCCAGAAGTCAAGAGTGCTTCTCTGGCCAGAGGAACTACTACAGACCAGAGTCTGATGAGCTGCTAACTCAAGCAGCAACAAGAAAAAGCCCAGTTTAAAATACTAAGAAAGATGTTCTTCTTCAGAAGAACTGGGGGTAAATGAGCAATTTTGTCAAGCAGGAATGCTTTAGCATTAACAGACAAGAGGTGACAGACAAAAGTAGTTCATCCACAGGCAGAGGAGATTAAAGTCCCCAAGCTCCCTGGGGTTTATAGACACCAGGCAGTAGAGCTGTTCATTCCGAGTCAGAAAACTTCTTTGCTCCACAGACTTTAAAAGCACGTGGTATGGAGCCAATTAAAAGATACAAGAGACTCAAACCTGCAACTTCTCTAAATCATGAACTGGTGAACAGGTGCACACCTGAGATATTCTCCTGGAAAGAAACAGGTGGCAGTGGACAGACAGCAGCCAGAATGGGAATCAGCATTCAGCTTGTGCTTCCCACACCCAGCCAAAAAATATGAATAATGCAAGAAAATGAGAAAATTCAAGACAGAGGATTAGACTATTCATCTTCAACCTTGTAATTATCTTTCCTTCTGAATAATAATTTTTTGGAAGGGGAAAGAGCTAGTGAACAAGTACACCCAGCTCCTTAGACAGCCTCACATAAGTGAGATGCAAGTAACTAACTTAAATCTTGGGGAATGATCTTTGTGTAAATGCAGAGTTGTGATGAAGATTAGCTTATCTCAGTAGAAGAAGTATCAGATGTCATTGCATTTGATTAGAACTGATTTTTAGGGAAAGTTATGAGGAACATGACAACTTCTAGAAATAAACTGGTTTCCTATTAAAATACTAGTATGTCAAATTCTCAGATAACAGATGGGCAGTAAGTTAATATATAGAAATTTAACCCTTTAGAGTGAAAATCTTATTTGCTATTCACTTCCAATAGGTACAGCACACATGAGGAATATTCGTGTATAAGGCGCTGTTCTTGGATGAACACCAAATTCTTGGGAGAGCTACACAAAACTAGGTCAAGGTTAAGAGCTGGAAAAGTGTTTGAAAATAGATATGGAATAGAGGTCTTTTCTAGCTCCACATTTCACTGTGATTGAAAACAGTCTGATGTAGCCTGACTGCTGATACACTGAGTAGAATTTGATATTGAATCACAGATAGCTGTACAGGGAAGGCTCACGGTGTTCAACCCCAGCTGAGTACATGTGGAGGACAAACTGTGATGAATGTCCAAAGTCAAAGCTGACAGCAGCTATTACAGAGTGGATTACACAGCAACCTAACGTAATATTGCCAGACATCACCCTCAATCAAGCATCTCTCCTGAACAAAGTGATCAACACTAACCCCATTGCCATGCTATTATATTAGTAGACTCATAAGCTTTCCATTCCACACACCACTAAACGTACAAAGATGATGGCCCCTGGCCATTTGGAACACCAAAAGTTCATACTTGCCTAAACATTGCTAAAGGTTCTAAAGATTCATTCTCTTGGAAAAATCTTAGCTAACAATATATCCCTCAACACCTACAGCGGAGAAACCATGCAGATGTCAGCAATGGATGCCCTGAGCTAGCACATCCTTGCACATCAATGTGACAACTGCTTTATAAACACTATTTTTTATATCACACATGCTTAAGCAAGCAAAATGATTACAGATTGCAGCCACATCACTCAATTGGCTAAATCTAAAGGAGAATTAATGCAAACAAGCTTTGGCAAAGAGATTTTACTCTGAACTCCCAAATGGAAGTTTTATTATTTTGTCTGGTCATATGCCAAAACACATCACAAATTACACGTAAAACACATGGAAAAATGTTCTGTAGCTAATATTGCCTAATGAGAGCTTGAATCAAATGTACCCAGTTTCCAAATGCAAAACATCTATAGTTCACAGGCTTGTCTTGCTGATTTTCTTTTTCCTCTTTTGATTTTTTTTAACCATAAGATGACCATTTCAATTATATTTAAGTACACTACAGAAAGAGGATTTACTAAGATCAAAACCTTTTCCTCATTTTCAGTTATTTATGCCACAATTAGGAGTAATACACTTAGAGCCTGGAATTCTTTCATTATTTTTTCAACTTTTCAGATTTGTTTTGGCTTTCAAAATCACCCAGTGAAAATTAGAAAATTAAATTTAGAATTATTTTTATGATGCATTTTAGAAAGAAAGGGGAGTGGAGGCATATAAAGATCAATTTAGAATAATTTGACTTTATTAAGTTAGACAACTAAATTTTCCAACATACTTTAGCTAATCAATTTAAGGAAATATCTACTGCCATAAATATGATTCACCATACTCTAAAATTAGATGTGTAGAAGTTTTAAATAGTATAAATTATTTGAGAGAAGCAATCTTTTCCATTCCTTGACTCTATAGGAATAGGAGAAGGGATAGCATTACAGTTTAGGCCAGATGCTAAATGTTGAACCAGACATATTAAATGGCTCAGATCACACCTGGCACAGCTGACTGATAGTCAGCTTCAGTGTTCAGACCTTCTGCATCACAGCCACCATGTCATATGTGTGCAATATTATCCACAGGGTTAAAGTAGTTCAGTCACATAAACAAGGTACAGTGGGTTTGAAATGAACCTAACTGAAGTAAACAGTTTAAGTAACCAGCAGTTATTTCAAAGATTTATCCCTAGTTATATTAAGGAAAACAGTGAGAAGCATTAACACATTCTCAACACAAGTATGTTAGAAAAACCCTTGTGATGCTGCACCAGCTGTGCTGAACATTCACTTAAATCAGTCCTTTGCAGTGTAGTTACTCCATAACATCATCACCAGGCACAAGAACCTCTTTGTCACAGCAATTTATCAACTTCCAGCAGACCCCTCCTTCCCAAGGCAGCAAAGCCCAGAGCTCAAACTGCTGCCAAGTGCACAAGCACCTGCCTCAGCTGGGCTCTCCAAGGCAGGCTCAGCCCTTGTTCAGGCTGAGCATCAGTTTGCCAAATGGATCCTGACATCTTGCCAGAGGGGAGGGCTCCTACATGCTCTCTTACATGCCATCTCTTCTCCTGCATCTGCAAAACCTGCAGCTAGCCTAATGTCTCCAGCTGCTGCTACCTTTACTCTTCTCACCAGCACCCGAGCACCCAGAGGGCACCTACTATGTCTGAACACATTTAATCACAGAAAACTCAGTTTGAGTTGCTGCAGACAGAAAGGCATTCAAACCTCATTGACTTTCAACAGATAATGGATCATCATTATGAAACAGGAGAAGAGCTAGGAGTTACATGAGTCTGCTACCCATATTGTCACATTACCTCATCTCCTTAGAGTAAAAATCTTGGGACTTTTATACTCCCTCTACCATTATTTTTAGAGCCTACAATAACTGGATATCCTTAAAACCCTAATAAAGGCTAGATATCCGTCTAACACAATCCTGCCAGTATGCTATCCAAAATTAAGTTCCTCTTGTTAGTTTCCCTTAATTTATTACAAGGCAGGTTCTTCTGGCTTAAAAGCCTTACATTTTGGGGTTTCCTAGCCATTCACTATGTTTCCCAGAACAGTTTCTGTAAGTACTCCCATATCCTCACCAAGAGTATAACATGGGAAAAAGGTAGAAGATAATGTCCCACAGATGAAGAAGAGTATGGTAAAGATCTGCTCATCCAATTCATGGTATTGATAAATCGTTACAGTTTTAAATCCTTGAAGTTTTAAGCATTAATGGCAGGACACAGAGTAGTTTTTTGTACCACAAGCATGTTTAGTTCACTCAGAAATGTTGATCTGCTCTCACTTCACATGTCACCAGAGAGTGAGTTTGCTGCTAGGATAGAGACTAACACAGCAGCACTCCAGTTGTTTTTTCTGCCTTCAGCACTCCAGAAAGGAACTTCTACAAACTTGCATTGATTAGGCCAAAATACTTGCTTGGACAGACTTTTCTCAGCTGTCAAGCATGGATGGATATAAATATTTATGAGGGCAGAAAAGCATATCAAAACCTAGTGGAGCTGTGAGACAAGTTGAAACAATGCCATTTACAACCCATTAACATAGGTTGTGCTGTCTTTCTCAACCTACTAGGTACAGAGAGCTACAAGAACGGGTATGATATAATTTCACTCTGGTGCAACAAAAGCATCAGAGAAAGTTAATATTAGTTACAAAAGCATGCACAGCATTACTAGAAGGTTTTAAATACATGTAAGTGGACACATTGCCCCAAAGCATTTAATTTTGTTTCAACAGAGTTAAAAATGGTGCTGCAACTATCTTTGTGTTCTTTATATAAAGATGTACCAGCTGGTGCTTGAAAGTTATACAAAAGCTGTTTGAGGGGGATTTTTTATTTCGCGGTGTCCTGAACACCTTGCTAACGAATACACAGTTAGCATCCTGGTTTTCCTTCAGAAATTTCTCAGACTTGGCAAAATAGTTAAACAGGAATACAAGCAGGTTTCACCCATGCTCTAAATATGATGGATTTCAAAAAGAAAAGCTATACATATTTAGGGCACACAAGTACTCAAGATTGCAAGTACATTTTTTTTTTAAATCATACATAGGTACTATGTGAGAAAATTCAAATGTGAAAGCATCAACTCATGCAAGATTTTAATTTGACCATACACTATCTTAATTAAAAGGGATTATCAGAGGTGATAAAGAATCCTTTCTTGTAGTTCCAAGAAGCAAGCAAACCATTTCAGATCAAATTAATTTTCTCAATATGAGATGAAACCTAGTTAAACATTTAAAATTTTTAAGATCTTCCTATGTTTCTAAGAAGGGTTTAAAAAGAAACAGGTCATTTCATATAAAAAAAGAACACTCATGTATGTTTGAGACCAACATCTTCCAAACAGTCTTAAGTGTGTTTGCTTTCCACTTTAGAAGGTAGATAACATGATAATGTGCTGCTGTTGAACATCCCGTTTAATACAAACATTCTGGTTGGTTTTGTAAATAGTTATTTTAAAACAACAAAACTTTTCACATCATCTAATTTCAGTGTTCCCTCATTCCCATTAGTATAATAAACTTTAGTACCACAGTAATACCGCATTGTTCAACCCTAAAGAATTCTGGGAAATAGGCCTTGCATGAAAAATACTTTACACAGTATGTTACACTGACTTCACCAGCTCCTGCTTTGCTTGCAAAAACTTATGGAAAAGAACACACAATACTGTGGCTGCTAAAGTCAAAGTATTCTTTAAAAAAAAAAAAAAAAAAAAAAAAATTTCATTTGATTCCCTCACCCTAGATCTTTTTGATTCTCAAGCAGTCTCACTTCTATAGGATTACCACAGAGATGCAGAGTAGCTGCTTCCTTAACCTTCCTAGCTCAGCAGGTTTCATAACTTTTTTAGACCCTGATACCCTAACAAAATACAGTAACCATCAGAGATTATCCACTGGCAAATTATAAGTAACCTCAGCTCTTACTTTCATTTAAAACCCAGCTGATTTTCACTCAAATATTAGAAGCAGATGGGATTGGGAAATTATTCTCCCCATTGACCAAAGTATTAGAGAGTACACCAGAAAAAAAAAAAAAAAAAAGAAGCTATCTTAAAACCACCTAAGTAAGGTAGGCTGATATTAAGGTTCTCTGGTATGGTTTAATAGCACTGTATCAACATTAAAAATATTCAAAACACATATTTGGAGTGGGGAATCAATTGCCAGGATTTTTCCCTCAAAGTTGCAGCCATGTATCAAATTAAGAGAGAAGTAGACAATTAAAATTGCACAAAAACACTGAAGAACAGAGAAAGTGTTATGGGACAAAATGAAACATGAATGGCAATTCAGCAATCAGGAATTAACAGTAAAAATAATTTAAAAGTGAGAATCGGATCTTTGCCACTTAAAAAACATAAATCCAAAGTACTACACAGCTTGGAGAAAAACACCTTCCATCCACACATTACAAAAACAGATGTGAACTGATCCTTAGGTCAAGCACTCCAGTTAGACAGACACCACTTAGACTGTCTGTCTGTTCAGATCCAACTCACCCTTAGTGATAATCGTATTTTTTTATACAGGAGTCAGTAACCTACAGCTTTTGTGCCAAAAGCTATGGATGTGCTAGCAAATACTTCTGCCTAGTCGGAGCTACAGCCCAGCAAGAGCAACCCAACACTGAAATGGTACCTGTGCCAAGGATGTACTTCTGACTGTCCCCAGTCTGAGCCCAGGAACCGAGTGCTAATTCAGTGCTGAAATGCAGAAGATGACCTTGCCTCAAATAGGCTCATCTAAAAGTCAGGTTTTGTGCTCCATTACCACTTAGGAGATAAGCCAAAGCAAGGCAAGCAAAACACTGGGGCAACAATACCAAAATCACAGTCCTGATGGTAAATCAGCTCACTAGTGTAAACCCATCCCTCACATAAAGCATGAGTGCAGCTTCTGACTGACATCTAGCCAGTTTATGTAGGGCTAGAAGTCAGAGTATCACAAAATGGAAGTTTTCCAGAGCAAATAGCTTGCATATGCAAGTTACTGGCAGTATCAGATTCCTCATACACTGGAATATCAAATTACACAGGTATGATCTGCCTTAGGAATAAGTGGCTAAATAAATCTGACTTAGCAGTGCTAATACACGTGGCAACCACCTCCACTGTGCAACTCCTTTTAAAAGGTTAGTTTTCAGTTTTCCATGGATTCCCCCCCTCCCACCCCAAAAAAAAAAAAAAAAAAGTCTAATTGAGTCAACAATAGGAAACATTTCAGCTAAGTATTTTTTGTCTTCAAAGCTACATCCAAATTTTCTATTCTGGACTTCTTCATTAGGGACCTTAAACTCCCATTCTCCAGAAGACACCAGCACTACTCTCAGTGCATGCAGACCTATGGCTTATCAGTGTATGTCACAGACTACACTCGTTCAAATTTTTCATTCATCACATCTCACAGAAAATGGAATTTTACATTTATACAGTGTTGACCTTCAGAGTTACTGCAGCCACCAACACCACCTCTGATTTTATAACCACAAGACCTTTTCCTCTCCCCTTCCTCATGTTTCCTCCACTACTTTTTTTTTTTTTTTTTTAGACAGTATCTATCAACATGCCACAAGGCTGTTGAAAGTCAAAAATACAGTGGAAAAGGATCAACAAACAGATACTCAAAATTCTTCAAAAAGAAGGGAGAATATTCTCCGTATTTCTGTTACTGTGTTCAAGGAGTCAAATGAAAAGTTATCTAGGTCAAAGAAAAATGTTATATTGAAGAGGTAATAGAAAAGCTGGGTAAGTATATGAGCAATAACTTAGGTAACTGAATCTGAATTGGTTTTCTCTGATTGCCTAGAACCTGATGTTATTTACGGAAACCAGGAAACAAAGCAGTTGCAATGAAATGACTGCAATAATGCCTGGCAATAATGATATTAAATCCATGTTGTTCTAATTATTCGCAGTGTGTAATTTGGTTCTGTCCTCAGTCTTGCTGTCTAAAAGCAGCTGGGCTTCCTTCATTCCAGCAGAGCAGAGCATGAAGACAGAAGTCCCCTTTCATTTCTCTTTGTCGTTCACTAGGTCACTGAACAGGAGGATACCTTTGGGCACACTGGGAGAAGCCACAAGGCAAGTACTTTGCCTCTCTGAGTCTAAAAAAAAATTTTGAAGCATTACCTACAGCATTGTGTCACAATGAGCACATCAACAACACACAGGATGAGCTTAGTAAGAATACAAGACAGTTAACTGCTAGATAGAGAAGACTGAAATCACCAAGGCAAGCAAACTGACTGTTAAAGGTTTTAAAATATTCTGTGACAGAGCGCTCTTACAGATTCAAACAATACACAGGAAAAACCCTTACAGAATGTCAGGATGCCTATCTCTAATAACTCCCAATTTTGGGCAAAGCTTCCCCTCCCAGAGATACAGAAGTGGTTATATATTTTGTGGTTAGATTTCTTGACCATATGTTATACTTCCATCAATACTCGAGTTTTTCTTCGGTTTGAATTTACTTGTACATCTATTCCAGCCATGGTAATTTAAAAAATTCCATTAACTAGATTGGGTTGGAAGAGACATGGATGGACCCAAAACCCACATAAAATAAATAATTTTGAGGAATTGTAATGAAACTGGGTATAGAACTTAGAAAAAGATACATAGAGGAAAAAAAAAAATCAGGATAAGATGATTAAAAAAGAGCTTCCAATGGAAATGACTACTGCAGGCTCATAAATCAATGCTGTACTTAGCATGTTCTTGATGGTGCAAGAAATATGACTTTCACAAAAACCTTATATGGAACTCCAATTAGCTCTATCATAAATAGAAAACAATTTAATAAAAATTATAAGGAAGGCTACAGGTGCATAAAGAGAGCTCCTTACTACAACGTATAGTCATATATTACAGTGTAAATGACCCCCTATCCCATAAGGTGGCCAAATTTTTTTTAACATTACAACTTTCCTCTAAAAATGCACATAACACTTTCCAAGGAAAAAAGGAAAAAGGAAAAAAGGAAAAAGGAAAAAAGGAAAAAGGAAAAAAAGGAAAAAAGGAAAAAGGAAAAAGGAAAAAAAAAAGGAAAAAAGGAAAGGAAAAAGGAAAAGGAAAAAGGAAAAAGGAAAGGAAAAAAAAAAAGGAAAAAAAAGGAAAAAAGGAAAAAGGAAAAAGGAAAAAGGAAAAAGGAAAAAAAGGAAAAAGGAAAAAGGAAAAAGGAAAAAGGAAAAAAGGAAAAAAGGAAAAAAGGAAAAAAAAAGGAAAAAAAGGAAAAGGAAAAAAGGAAAAAGGAAAAAGGAAAAAGGAAAAAAAAAAAAGGAAAAAGAAAAAAAAAAAGAAAAAGAAAAAAGAAAAAAAGAAAAAAAAAAAAAAAAAAAAAAAAAAAAAAAAAAAAAAAAAAAAAGAAAAAAGGAAAAAAAAAAAAAAAAGAAAAAAGGAAAAAGGAAAAAAAGGAAAAAGGAAAAAAGGAAAAAAGGAAAAAAAGAAAAAAAAGGAAAAAAAGGAAAAAAAGGAAAAAAAGGAAAAAAAGGAAAAAAAGGAAAAAAAGGAAAAAAAGGAAAAAAAGGAAAAAAAGGAAAAAAGGAAGAAAGGAAGAAAGGAAGAAAGGAAGAAAGGAAGAAAGGAAGAAAGGAAGAAAGGAAGAAAGGAAGAAAGGAAGAAAGGAAGAAAGGAAGAAAGGAAGAAGGAAAAAAGGAAAAAAGGAAAAAAAAAAGGGAAAAAGGAAAAGGAAAAAGGAAAAAAAAAAAGGAAAAAGGAAAAAAAGAAAGGAAAAGGAAAAAGGAAAAGGAGAAAAAGAGAAAAAGAAACCATAGAAACTTCAAAAATAGAAGGAATTAGAAGGCCTGAACTGAGCACCTCTATCTGGACTTGCATGCTTTCTGACTTTCAGTAATTTAATTCTGAGGCTAGCTTCACCATTAATACAAATATTTGATATGAAATGCATTTTTTATGGAGCCTCAGTATATATTCCCTACATCTGCTACCAATAAATCCATGGTTTATATATAACATAACTCTACAATTTTACTTGCTTCTGACAGAAGAATATTTGGGCTAGAAGAATATTGGGGCTCCCTGAACTAGACAGTGCTAAGGAACAGACCTTCAATAATTTAGTCATAATCATGAGAAAATAAATACAGAATATGAAGGATGTATACAGCCTCCCATCCTGCCCAATGTAACAATTTGTTGAAGATTATAACAACTCTAACAGTAAGGATCTATTTCTATTTCACTTTGATACAATTATTTAACTGGCTTGAGCATTCTGAAAGAATTGCCTTCAGCTTCCAGGCAATGACCCACACAGGTGCTTAACTTCTTAGACACTTTTAAAAAAGCAATCTGTTTTTAATTCCTATAAAGCAGTGATAGCATTTCATGAGACAAAATAGTAAATGCATCTTCTTCATGTAAGCATGATGTGTGATGTGTTTAGTAAGCAATTGCATCTCCCTGCTGGCTACCTGTGAATCTTTCTTGCAAACTAACTTCGAGAATTTTCCTTAAAAAAAAAAAAAAAAAAAAAAATCAAAACAACTGTGACTCAAGGTCACCATAAATCAATTTGGTAGCCTACAGATCTCATCCATTGTTTTGTACATTGATCAGGTTCAGATCAGAGATGGTATTTTAGAATAAGTACTGCAGACAAGATGTCTTAGCAGCACAAAAATACATCTATCAAACCTCACACCATTAAGTTTAAATTCCTAGCACCTGAGCTTTACAAGCCTAATGTTTTAATCAAACAAATTGAACAAGGCTTGGAAGGATTAGTGATGTCACTTCTCAGGCTGAACCCATCTTTCCTGGACAGCAACTGGAGCAGAAGTTGTTTGTGGGAGAGGTACCATTTAAGCATCCAGCACTAATATCCGGGAATATCATCTATAACAGCATGTTGCACTCATAGGAAATTTCAATTTCAGATATCTATTGGAAATACAGCACAGCAGAGAAGAAGCAACCTAGAATGTTCCCAGAGGATGAGGAAGACAACTTCCCAACACAACTGATAAATGAGCCTACCAGGGAATGTTCCCTGCTAGACCTGTTAGAGGACACTGGTTGACAGAATCCCTTGGGAGTCAGGGAGGGCAGGGGAGCCCAGGAAATCTGGATGTGCTTTAAAAAAGAATCATTAAATATTCAGGAGCAGGCTGTCCCCAGGTGTAGAAAGACAAGCTGTCTGGGAAGATGACCAGCTTGGTTATACAAAGAATTTAGACTAGAGATTAGGGGAGGAAAAGAATCCATTGCCTCTGGAAAGTCAAGTAATTTGGTAGGAGTATAAGGATGTAGTAAGATCACTTCAAATTGCAGGTTCTTCAAAGGGTCACCCACATCAGGTAGGTGCAGACACCTCCCATCACATACAACCTCACTGTATCCTCAAATTAAAGAGTAATTGGGGTTTCTTAAGTCTGGATGGCCAGGAAAGATACTTCTCAGCACCTGCTGGTTGTACACCACCATCCTGACACAAACACTGCAAATATATTGCACTAAGAATTTTTCTGGCTATGGTCAAGGAGCAATTCTAATTTCATCCTATTCCTATGGATATACTTGTAGTTTTCCTTTGGGTAAGATACCAGGATAATGCAGGGTGTGGCAGAATAAGCCCACAAGAGTTTTGACTTGAAAATGGCTATTGTCTAACATGAATCTGCCAATTAAATAAACATGAACATAGCTAAATGGATTCACGCTCGTTTTCAAAGTTCATGCTTTCAATAAAGCATGCCAGATGAGAATGATTGTCCTGAAAGTTAAAAATTATGACTTTAGAGGTCATCTTACCATTGGGTTCAGAGTTAAACCAAGTATGATTTAGCAAAAGCACCTACAAAGAACATGCCATCACATATATGCCAGTGAATGTGGCATCCCAGCTACAAGAAGGTTAAAAAAACATTTTTTAAAAACCCCCAGTAGCTACTGTCCTCTGTGATCTTTGCTTCTGAAGCTCTAACATTGCCTTGACACAACTCATTTATGGACTGTAAACATAATTTATTAAATGTAAACACTATTTACTTTCACCTCTGTTAATCTCTATGCTAATTTTTATTCATAAAATTGTATGCAGAATATATGCATCTACAACTAAAATGAGCAAAAAATATTCTAAAGTCTCAAGTGACTATACCCATTACTTTATTTTCACAATGATCAACACACAGCATTTGCTCATTGACCAACACGGCAAATAGATTTCAGAAAAACATTTAATTGTGAGTCCAGAGAAAAGATCTAAATATAGATAAAATGATGTCAAAGACTGATAGGATTTACAGGCAGTTCTCTTTATAAATCATTCCATGGAAACAGTATGCTTTTCTAGCCTATTTAGGTGCAGTAAAAAAATAGTGGTATGATTATGCACCTGTGGCCAAGTTATTTTATGAATTATATGTTATCTATATAACTTCACCAAGACTTTTAAAATGTAAAAGTACAAGGAATTACAATCTCCATAGGCGAAATAAAAATAAAAATTTCATGACAGGCAACTGGGGCAGGGGAGCAGCAGTGAAACAATTAGCACCCAAATGTACACTAGAAATTTGAAGTAATTACCTTTCCTCTAGCTATTGCCTACAATGTTGGACCCTGAGCAGGCATATTCTGCAATCAGACATGTAGAGGGACAATTAATGGGAAACACTAAATGTTAACTGTTGTACTCTAGCAAATGAGTGTTGAACATCTCTAATTGTGCTAAATACCATCATAAATACTCCAGTCAACTAAAGTATATTTTTAAAATTAGCATGTGTCATGTGTTATATTGTGCTCATAACCAGAAACATTTTCATGTAGGCTTATGAACTATTGAGTTATGCAAATGTGCATCAATAATAGACAGAAAAGCTTGCTTTTCTAGTGCTTTTTTGCATTTTTAAGTTGCATTTTTCTAAGCATGCTATTAGAGAACTACACAGTTTCTGTTCCATAACGTTCCATCTTATTTCATCAGACCTCCTTTAGTATTCTGATATATTGTGTTCTCTCTGAGTTTCCCAGTCCTGCCCAGCTGGGAATAAAAAGAAAGAAAGTACCTTCTAAATAGTCAGAGGTAATAAATAAACTGGACAATTATAGTAAAAAAAGTCATAACAGGAAGGAATTAAAAATGTTACAGGAACCCTGCAGAGAATTCCTTTCTCTCTATGGCAGGTTTTTGTTTTGTGCTACACATTCACGTCCTTCCCCAGTTTAAGATTTTTCTTTGATTGGGGTGTATGTATGAGTTCTACTTCCATAGTACTGAAGTAAAGAGACTGGTAAGATCCTTGTATAAAAACAATAAGAATATACTGCCATTCTTTGTCATGGATGTATCATTGGGCAAAAAAAAAATAATTAATATACAGCACCCATGGGTATCAAGAAGTAAAAAGTGACACCTGAAAACAAATTGTTATTTGCCTTTATAATGTTTGACATACAAATATCAACACATTCTAAATAAAAGAAAATTTTAACTTAACAAAATATTTCATATTAATCTAACCATCAGCATATCCCTACCAAGATTATCACGTAATCTTTGCAATAATTCTTTGGGAACTGAATACACTTTCATAACCTGAGAAAAAATTGGTGGAGAAGGGAGAACCAAAGTCATCAGTTATTCTAATGAAAGCAACAGTCTTCTTGCAAAGTGTAATTCTATTGACTTTTTCTAAAACTGTCTGTTGGTTTTCCTCTAGTTAGTTTGTGCCAAGTACTAAGAACCAAGGCAGATTAAAACCTGTTCCTGCCTAAACATCTACTATCCTATTTAACAGTCTTAACAGAGACATCTATAACATTTTTTCCATTCCAGGACTGAACTAGTTAAATCAGTCCCAGAGAACCTTTCCAGGACAACCTCTAAATATACCAGGTGAATTCAGGGGCTTGAGCTACTATTGCTTTTGCAGATCAGGTTCTGCAAAAAGAAGAGCTCAAGATTCAGGGTTTTCAACATTTTCAGGACAACTTAACTTTTCTTCAAAGAGAAAGAAATTCATTGTCTAAAGAAAAATGAGAATATTTTATCTGAAAAAAATCCCAAGGATTCAAGAACATACAAGAACATGTAATAGCCACAAAGTGAAACAAGCCCTGCTACTGGCAAAAAAAAAAAAAAAAAAAAAAGAAAAAAAACACACACACAACATGTAAAAAAACCCACTATATTCAGTATCTGGCTGAAGGCATACTACTAACACTAGAAAGAAAATGAATGAGTATTCTCACACTTCATATTCAAGGAACTGTTAACCGAGATTTATGCTACTGACAGAGTCCATTTTCAGTCATTTCAACACCTATAATACACACAGCTGAAACTCGAGTTACTCTGCACCCTGAAGACTGCAGTCCTTAGCAAACAGCCAGTACACTCCTGTTGTGTGCTAAACTCATTATAGAGAATAATGGAGCACATTATTTCTTAAATTCTGTTGCCTCAGGCCACTCATAACATAAACCATAGGAGTTGTGTCACCAATGCATGAAACAGAAATGAAGCCATAATTTATGCATATTTTCAGACACAGGAGCCCCTCTTTTCACTTTACTATCTTTTAAAGAGCCTTGCAGTTCTAAGATATCCCATTATGTTCAGTAGTTCTGTAGTTTCTTCAGTATTTTATGTACAAGGCCATCCTTTTTTAGGTCATGGCACAACAGTTAAAGAGATATAGAGAGGCAAATTATACTAGACAAAAATTGTATATGTAATATAAGCAATCATCACCATAACCTCTGGTGTCTAAGATGTGGCCTCAGCTGATCTAAGAGCCACAAGACCCTTTAGATTAAAGCACAAGTAGGTTGCAAATCTGGAGGTGCCCTCCTTTAGGAAGGATATCTTCCTACATGCAATGGCCAGCAGTTGAGACACATTTGGAATCACAAAAATTGGTATGGAACAGCTTTTTTTGTAGTCTTATCCTCATTTAAAAAAAAAAAACACACACACACTCAATTTTCTCTAGTTCTCCAGTTTCAAGAAAAAATTGGCTTAGCCTTATTTATTCTGTTTGAGAAGAGTAGCGAGAGAGAGATACAAGATATTTCTTTCATCCCATTTTCTTTTTATAGTTCTCAGGTTCAGAGAGATATCATGAAATTCTCTATTTATGCATCAAGAGCAAATAAAAGTAATTTTTTCACAAGTGCTGCTTGAAAGGACTATTTTTTCCACTCTCCTCATTAAATAAACATGTTATTCCTACTTGTCCAAATGCAGAAATCAATAAATCCAGACGACACAGTCTTTATTATTTAACTTCTCTTCATTTAGTAATATCTTAAGAACTCTTACAAGCCCTGTGTTCTTATCATCTTCATTCTTCTCTATTTAAAATGTTAATCACAGTTCCCCCACAAGTCTTGCTAGCATACTCCTACAGTGAAAACTTTTCCTCTAAGACCAGAGAAAATTTCAGAGTTTATTTCTTTCTAATGTTTTCTTCTTAGCCCTGCCCCCTGTTTTCCTTCTCCAAAATGAAGAAAAAGGAGAAAAAAAACCCCACAAGATACGTTATATATCCTCTTCTGAAACAGCAACATACTTCTAGTACATTTTCATCCCTTTATTGTTCAAAAACTATTTTTACATGTAATTTTTAATCATTTTGACAATAGCTGAGCACTAAGCAGGTACTGTCAGTAGTCCAATAACAAAGCCAACTGCATGAATGAAAAGCAGCATTTAACTTAGAACCCATCAGTGTGTTTGAACATTTCAAATAGCTTTACCAAGTTTGTTACCTTGCACTTCACTGTACTGAAATAGCTTTGTAACAACTTCACAAGCTCTTTAAAAGTCACTTTGAACTTAAAAAAAAAGACTCAAATGTAACAATTTTTCCATCCTTCAAACCTTTGCCAATTCAGATGCCTCTTGTCACCCTATGTCCTTCCATCCATTTTCTTCATTCAGAACATCACAATGAAATTACAAGAGTTTGGCTTTGTTTTCTTGAGTTTTGTAAGTTCATACTGAAAATTAAAGTCTGTTTTATTTTTTTTTTCTATTTTCCAACATTCAGGAGTGACAGAAGCATTAGAAATAACTATAAATATATCCATGGCAGCTTGTTGATCTAAGGGTGTTCATTCTCACTGTGGGTACAAGAGGTCTCAGGTCCAAATCCTAAATGAGCCCAAGTTTAAGACCTGCCAGCCTGATTTCAGTGCCAGGAAAAGTCACAGAGCAGATCATCTGGAGTGCAGCACAGCTAGGGAATAAGACACAGACAGTGTGAGATTAGCAAAGGCAGATCCTGCATGACTGACTTCATCTCCTATGACAAGGTAACCCATTTAACAGATGAGGAAAAGGCTGTGGATATTGTCTACCTGCACTTCACTAAAGTATTTGAAAGTTTTCCACACAATTCCCCTGGAGAAGCTGGCTTCCCATGGTGTTGTGGTGTGTTCTCTTCACTGGGTAAAAAAAACTGTCTGGGTGGCTGAGCCCAGAACACGGTGGTGAATACCTTAAATTCAGCAAGTGGCCAGTCACAGGTGGTATTCCCCAGGGCTCAGTACTGGGGCCAGTCCTGCTTAATGATCTGTACAAAGGGATTGAGTGCACCTTCTGTCAGGTTCACAGACAGCACCAGGCTGGGTGGGACTGCTGATCTGCTGAAGGGTAGGAAGGCTCTGCAGAGGGATCTGGACAGGCTGGATTGTTGGGGAGAGGCCACAGGTATGAGGTTCAACAAGGTGAAGCGTCAGCTCCCACACTTGGGTCACAACAACCCCATGCAGTGCTACAGGCTGGGGAAGAGTGACTGGGAAACCATGTAGAAGAAAAGGATCGGGGGGTGCTGGTCCACAGTCAGCTGAACATTAGCCAGCATGTGGCCAGGTGGCCAACAAGGCCAGTGGCATGCTGGCCAGCAGGACCAGGGCAGTGATTGTCCTGCTGTACTCAGCACTGGTGAAGGCCACACCTCAAGAGCTCTGTCCAATCTTGGCCCCCTCATGACAAGAGCATCAAGGTGTTGGACCATGTCCAGAGAGGGGCAGCAGAGGTGGTGAAGGGTCTGGAGCACAAGTCCTGTGAGAAATGCATGAGGGAGCTAGGAGTCTTTAGCCTGGAGAAAAGGAGGTTCAGAGGAAAGCTTAGCACTTCAACTAGCTGAAAGGAGTGTATAGCCAGGTAGGGCTTACTTTCTTCTCCCAGGTAAGAAGTGACAGTATGAGAGCAAATGGCCTTGAGCTGTGCCAGGGGAGGTTCTAAAGGAATATTAGGAAAAATTTATTCGCTGAAAGGGTTACCTAGTACTGGAACAGACTGGCCAGGGAAGCAGTTGAGTTGAATCCCTGGAAGCATTCAAAGAGAACATGCAGCTGAGGCATGTTGACTTGATGACATCATTAAGTGGTGAACTCAGTGGTGCTGGGTTGATGGTTGGACTCCATGATCTTAGAATTCTTTTCAGAACTTAATGATTCTATGACTTCAGTAACATGCCTCATTATATTACATAATTCAGAGACAAGATTCTGCCAGCTGCTTTTTCTTGGTTTATGGAAACTTAATTGCAAACATTCTCTCACTCATCTCTGATCAACATACCTTCCATATGCAAGTAATTTGATTCCCCTAATAAGCCTTTATAGAAAGCATTGTAAAAATATTTAATCCAAAATATAACACCCAATTTTGCTTTCATTAGTGTATTGATTGTGATAGAAACATTATAATGGGCTTGCTAAAATATTTTCCTAACACAAACCATACCTGTTGATTTTGATAAGATTCAATTAATATAATGCCTAAGCCTAAAGGTTTAGAAAGGGTATTGGTGGTCAACAAATGCATCAGCACTCTCTGAGCAATAACAAAATTGTCCTTTGTTCTTCTATTCTGCTACAGGAGACTCTTTAAAAGCACACCAAGTACACCTTAAGCACACAAATTCGCTTCAACACAGAAGACACCTTTAAATATTTAGAAACAAGGCAACAGCAACAAAAAGAAAGATTAAGAGACAAAACTGTTAGAACTCTGAAATCTTTACAAAGGTAAGAAGAGAACATAGTCTGAAATTTTCTATAGCAACTTTAATCAATAACTTCTACAAGTTCTTCAGCATACTGAAGGAATTGGCAACAGTTCCTTCTGATAAATCAACAGATCTGTAACATCTAGTTAGGCTGTATAATGCCATAAACTAATGCTATTTTGAGGTTTGTGTAGCTTTAGCTTGATTGAAACTCAATGCAATGAAACTATGAAGTGAGCCAGCATCAAACTTACCTTAAGCTCACTTAGGTCTTGATCAGACAACAGTCCTGCAAACACATGCTAAAACATACATACATTTATAGCACTCAAGTGGGATTAAATTTACCATATACAAAAGTAAGTTTCACTGTCAGTGTCAGAAGGGAAACAGAAGTGAATCTCTTTATATTCAAGAAGCAGGACAAGAAAATTTCAATATGCACTCTGACCTCCTGAAATTTCAGACAAAATTACATTTGAAAAGTGTTAGATAAACTTTGGCAGGCAATTCTGATTGCTGGAAAAAAGAAAACACAAAGATACAGCCATCTCAGCAAGAGGCCGCTGGTGAGATTTGTGGCACATTGTTCAGGTTTGTGTCCTTATTTTGCCTAATTGAGGCCAGCAGTTTCATCTGCCAAAATACTTTGCAGGAATCAGAACAGGAACCAGCATCCCAAGCTCCCACACTCTACAGCAGTACCCTAATCCCACATGGACAACAAGAACAAAAAAAAAAAAAAAAAAAAAAAAAAAAAAAAATTATGGTTTTGCTTTCATTGGAAATTGCCATGTCTTAGATTTTCTGTTGGTGAGCTCTATGCAATATCAGCTTTCAGTTGTCTACACAAAAGCTTAGATTTGACTCTTTGTTAAGGTACCAACGTTAATGTTAGGGAGGTAACACACTGCATATGGGGGTGTGTACTGGAACACAAACATGAAAGTTACAGTACATTGTAAATGAAAAAAAAATTGCCTTTAGGCTGACAAGCTATCCTTCAAGAGGAAAAACCAGACAATTTATGCCTGCAGAGGTACTGTAAGGCTCATACTATAGCAGACAATTTCTCAGAATGATATAGATGAAACCCAACAGGAAGGACCTACCAATCCTTTGTGTACTTCACTATTGTTTATTCAACTAAAAAAAGTGGCATAAAACATTAATGCTATTTCCTCACTCAAGGTTTTTTCACTCAAAAAATTGAGGAGCTCTACTGATCAGATTGAGCATTGAGAGATTGGGAGAACAGATGGAGGACATGCAGTGAATAATTTTTGCATCAAGCAAACCTTCCCTGTTCAATACAATCTATACAGAGGAACCTGCTTCTTTTGAAGCATCCCACTGGGCAGATAAGAGTGAAGGATTAGAGTCAATTAAACCAAGGTGCTTTCTATTGGCATCCAAAAAGTTATGTCTACTCCATTACCAGCCATAAAGGCTAAGTGTATTGCTGAACACAAAAGGTTCATTTCTATCTCTGAACTGGGTCAGACTAGCACAGGTAAACAGCTGGAGGAAACACACTACAATACAGCATCTTTGAAAAATCCTCTTGTTTTCATGTGCTGATATCCTTAAAGGTGGAAAGGTTAAAAGTGGCCACACATCCTCTTCAAAAACAAGGCAAGTCTCTATTGTCAAATTAGGGAATGATGGTTTTGCTCCAGTTCTTTACACAACTCAAGGGCTGCAAAACGCTGTGGGATTCACAATAATCTCAGAAGTCTTGTGCTTACATCACCCTTCCTGAGCTGTAAGAAATCACTTCAGTACTGAAGCTTAAGACTAAAGATTGTGGAAGATAACTATTGTTAATACTTCTATTATAACTTCTGTTGTTAGTACTTGCAAAAGTTAGCATTATGTCTTTCACCAAAACTTCATTAAGACTTGAGTGGCATCAGTACTACCATTTTACTGGAAGAATAAACATTCAGATTTTTCAGAATGTTTTAAAACAGAAGATTTTTCTTTGGCAAGAAATGTCATCAGCTTTCACATCTGTAGCTGTTGGGAAGGAAAGGACTGATAAAATTTTGTCTCCATATTTGCCTCTGTTTATTGCTTTTGGAAGGGTTTAGAAAAAGCCAACCATTCACAAATGGCTTGTTTTGCTGAAATTAGAACAACATTTTTATAAAAGAAAACCCTTTGAGCTCCCCAGATTGCCTTCCAAACTCTCTAAATGCCATGGGACTTTTCTACAAGGGCACTACTATGACACAGCCTGTAGGAAACTCTTCAGTAGCTTGAATCCAGATTTGTCTCTATCATAAGATGTGAAGATGGCTGTGAATTTTAGAAGCAACCAAGTGAGCCATTTTTTAATACTTTCCCATTTTTCAGCCACACTGCAGTAGGGTCATAGGAAGCAGCGCACTAACAGCACAATCTGTAATAAATGTAACTCTGGATTTAAAAGCAACTACTGCCTGAACACCCTCTCTCTGCCATATTTTAAAGACAATCTGCTGACAGTTGCTCCAAGTATTTAACTCTGGAAACCATATTCCTGAAGTGAGAAGAAACAGATATGTTGACTTCAGCCCTGGATGACTAGAAAGCAATTTTCTTTTCTGAGGTAAGAAACTTACTTCGCAATCACTCTGCTGCATTGAGTGCCTGACCCTTACAGTAGAGCATTCTACAATGCCCTGTAACTGGATGGAGTTTTAAAAATAAACATATATACACACATACATATATGTAAGCCCTAGCAGTTTTGCTGTCTCAAAAAATAATAACCCAAATACCCCCATAAAACCCCATATACATATTTTTAAAATTTAAAATCAGATATCTTATTCACTATGCAACAGGAATAGAATATTTTTAACCAAACTTATTCTACATTAATTTTAAATTCACTTGCTGTTTCTGGTTGTGAAAGGATTAAATATCATACTACTAATTGTGTTTCTCAAGGGAAACAGTCTGACATTGTACCTAACCATTGAGAAGCAGCACCAGCGGAAAACAACAAGCAACCAGTCATTTCCTAGACATACAAATTTACTATGACAAAGCCAAGAAAACATGTTTGAATGATTCTCAGATTTTTTTCTGCAAGATAAATGTCTCCATGCTATTGCTGCTCCAGTAAAACATGGGCAGGAAACAACAACAAAGAAATATATAACAACAACTCAGACAAAATATGCCAGACAGTGACAAATAACTGATTAATTTAAATTGGACAGCTCTGGTTGTTGGCAGAAACTTGAAAACATTTTTGTTTTTAAACACAGAACCAGTGACAGCATGGTCTGAATACAAGTTTTAACTAACATGGACTTCCAGGCTGTGTCAGTCAGTGTTCAGGTTTGTTACACTGCCCACTTCCCTTGACCTCCAGTGTACTTATTCAGTGTGTGAAAGAGGATCAAACAGAGCATTGCCAAAAGGGAAATTATGGTTGCCTGAGCTCTTAACCTATTGTAAGTGCCTCTCTTTCAAAGCCAAGCTATGAATACATATACAGCACTTCTGTAGCATTGATAAAAGATTCCTGGTGCATCATGAAGAAAAATGATTCTCAGTCAAGAGGGAAATTGCCAGAGGTGTCAGAAGACATGTTGCAGTGACGCAAACAGTGACACAGACATTAATTTCAATAATTTGACAGTGAAACAGTGCAAACCTGAGCTGCCTAATTCTTTACAATTTTTTTTCACAACAAGGTTTGGTCATTTAAGTTCTTCAAAAGCTCTCTCTCTTCTCTTTCCCTAAACTCCTCCACCCCTTTTACCCCCCACCAAAAAAAACACATAAGACATTTCATTTCAGCAAGGAGAATTTCATTAATTATACTAAATGGAATGATGATCTGGAAAGGTCACACCAGGCTTTCAGCATGCCCTCTCTCCCAGCTAAGTACTCCTCAGCTACAATTGATTACCTTGTCTTTTAGGTTTGCATCATTCTTTCAAGAGCAGCATGTGTGGCATCAATAGCATTGATATGGTGATGAGCCACAGCCCAACCTGATATGGCCTCCATCACATGTTCAAGGTGCTAAACTCTACTAGAGATTAAAGCCTTTAGAGTGACACCCTGGAAAGCAAGACAGTACTGGGGAGACCTAGCACAATAATGGGTATTCCCATGACTCAATTATGCAGCATAACATGAAGTACCCCTTAATGAGAGTTAATTGCTCTCTCACTAAGTTTCTCTTATTATATACTTTAAATCCTTGTTGTTGTATGCCATATTACATCCATTAAAAAGAAAATCAAAAAAACACAACAAAAAACTAAGTTACTAAAATGTAATAGTCAAGAGAGTTTCTTGCAAATGTCCTTGGCTCATCTGCTTTAAATAAAGGAGTCCCACATGAAAGATATTCACACAGTGGTCTGTGAAGGCCACATGGATGCTTTAGCATACATGCTCACCTCTTATTTAAGAACAGTGAGACCTTTCAAACAGCTGTAGCTATCCTATGTTCTTTCAGTTTTATCAGGCCTCCAACGACTAAAGACTGGTTCTTGTATAGGCTACTTGTATGTTATTATCTGTGACAGCAATTCCCTACCTGGTACCACACAAAAACCTCCCTGCTGTGTATCAAACAGTAGCTCATTTGCCTATGACTATCCCCCATATCAAACATGTAGTAAACAACTAACTTCAGGAAGATATAAAAGGGCATGTCAGTGTCTGTATACAGGAGACAGCCAAAGGTTCAGCTCTCCCTCCCTGCCAGGTTAGCAGGGGACACAGACAGATGGTCACCTTGTGCTGAGGCAGCTCAGAAACTGCTTTTTCAAATATGAATATAAATGGGTCTTGTCACTTTTAAAGTCTGAAATATTCCATTGGCATCAGTTCAACTGTCTCTTAGTTCAGAGATTTCTGTACAATACATAAATTTGCAAAAGTGCTAGGTCAAAAAAAAAACAACAAACCCAGTCAGCTTCTTCTGCCCCCATTTCTCTCATCATTACAATGCACTCTTGGAACTTTCAACTTCAGGGAAATGCAAATTCTTCAACAATGAATTATGCAAGAGGAACGAAATACATGTGGGTATAGATATGACAGAAACATCTTTTTCAGCACATACAGGGTGACAAGATACAGAGACAGTGCTCTTTACTCTTCTGCAACTGAAGAGAGAATAGTGAAGTTATACCTGTAGTGAGGTTTTTATATTAAGCCTTAAGCAACTCCACTTACAGATTCAACACTCTGCAGAAAGTGACATGTGACTTCTGAGCCCGTGGTTACAGGATGACGGAAAGCAACCTGCATACAGGGATACAAATCCCACTTAAGGTTACATTTGTCCTTGGCTGCAGACCCTACCAATCTGCTATGTCCTACTTCACACTTGGTGAAACACGAACATTTGTACCCTGCCTGTTCAATGCACGACATAAATCAAGTCACTAATCGTCACTGGAGCTGTTTTCACCCAAGCCATTTGCCACTGGCAGATTGCAAAACTGTACTTTGCTCTGCATAGTGCAAAGTCACAAGCAAGGGGCAAGAGGTTGTGGGTATTGAAATAGCAGAATATGTTTCAGACAAAAATAATAAACATCTACAGAATTGCAAAATATTCCATTAAAGCATCAGCATAAAATGTGAAGTAGGTAAGAGACAAGCTACCTCAGCCGAAAGGTGGAAAACCAGAGGAGATGGAGTACCTGGCAACACCTGATAGTACTGCTGGTATTAGAGATTTACATCCTCATCTATGAATATTCCAGTGTGCACACAATATTTCACAAACATTTTTCATAGAAGGTACATTATACTATATGGAAGGTACTATACTATAGGTTCATAGTAACAAGACTTTTTTTTACCCTGGGTCACACACTAAAATGATAAAAAATAGCATAACCAGTGTGCTTATAGGTTCTGCCAGAGTATAGAGGAAAACTTTGTTTTACATTATCAAGAACTTAGCCTAAAGGTAAAAGGAAAACAAGTAAGCCATGCAAAGCAACTTATTTTCTCCTACTGTTCTTCAGCTGCTGTAGCTCCCTCAAGATGAAGACACTGCACTACAGTTATACAAGAAAATTGGAAGGACAGAGAAACCCTGCTGAGAACTTACTGCAAGTGTGACACAAAACAGCAGCCACACGGCTAAGAAGGCAAACACAGCATGCCGAAAGAAGAGGTCAGCAAGTGGCACCGAGCAAAGCCGCCGGCTAGCGCTCACCGCGGTGCAGCTGCGGTGCCGGTCCCAATCTTTGCCGAGGATAAAAAGGGGAAAAGGAGCTGTTTGATTCCGTGCCGATACCACTAGGGAGACCAGAGCTCCTTTCCTGCTGCTGGCAGCATCCTGGAAGAACCTGGAGCGGGTTCCGCAGCGCCCGGGAGCGTGGCCGCGGGGCAGCCGGCTCTGCGGGAGCGGCATCCCAAGGGCGGCGGGCACCGCTCCGCTGCTGCCGGCGAGCGGCGAGCAGGGACGGGCTTGGCGCCGGGAATGAGCGCAGTGGGGCCGCTAAGGAACCTGCTCTCTCATCTCCCGTCGCCTCTCCGTGCCTTGCTGTTCAGAGAGCACCTTCGCAGGGAGCTGACTGCTACATCAGGTCAGGTGATGCAGCTTTAGTGTATCTCTTAAAAGGTGTGCAAAGAACTATAAATAGAGAACCTGACTCCTAAAATAGAATTTTTTTTTCTTTACATCATGTTTAATATACTAAGGAGCTTTCACACACTATAATTTCTTCTCTGAGTCTGAACTATCTTTGCCCCCCAGTTCGCACATGAAGGCACAGAATCTTGCAGGGAGAAATCAGCTCTCTCCTACATTTGCACAGCAAATAGCACAATAGAAACACATTCTGGAGGGCTTAAGAACCTATGTAATAAAATAGCAAGTAAAAATATCAATTAACACATAATATGTGAAACAGGCAACTCAACAACCACAAAACAAAAATAAATATTCAGGACAGGGGAAAGAACTACTTTCAATTATATTTTCAAAAATCCAAACAAAAATATCCAGGGAAAACATTTTCAATAACTGGGATTCACATCAGGAACAACCCCGCAGCTGGATGATAAGAAATAAAATTAAAAATTTTAATAGTGACATGTAATGTAGACATGACAAAATGTTTTGTCCTATAACTGTGTATACCAATGTCTCCAACCACTTTAAAAGCAAGAAACATCTCCAGACAGACAAAGATTAGTGAATGTTACATTTACAGAACCAGCTTTATACAAAGTTGTTTTGGGTTTCCATTTTTTTCCTGTTGTTGGATGATGACTTTGTGACAAAAACCTACTCACAAATCAGTAACACACCAAAATTTCCATTTCTAGCCCCAAACTAAGACCACTGGACTTCATTTGTCCCCACAGCCAAAGTTTTGACACTATCTTGGTTCATCTTAGAGGCAATTACACCAACTCAGTGCCCTAAAAAGGAAAGCAGATCAATATGCACTCACATTATGCAGACTTCATAAATATTAGCAAGCAAGTACTGCAGGCAGCTAAACACATGGGAGATAAAACTGGACAGCCCACTTGGATAAATAAACAAGGAGACTGCTTAGCTCCATGTGCCTGAGCAAGGCTTGTCTTCCACAACTGGCATGATCCCTACTGTGTCCCATCTCTGTTCCTCCTTTTGGTCACTCAGTACTCTGAGACTGACCACTCTAGCCATAGGAGACCAGTTCTTTGCTATGTCCTCCTACCCAAATGCTCCTAAATCAACAGCTCTGCTATGGTTCTTAGTGAAGCAAAGGGAGGAGTTGCCTCTAGCTGAAAGCAGAGCAAAGTAGCAAAAGCAGCATGAGAAGGTACAAGCTCAATTTGAAATGTTAAGTATACAAAGACAGCTGAGAGCATGCTTATGCACAGTACTCTTTGATTCACTTCCCCCTCTCAAGCAACTTCTTTAGCTGTTTTCCTCTGATAATGACAGTGCCATCTGCTCTTACCATTTATCTGGTATCCCTACCTTTTGGGTATGGAAACATCCCTACTCACATAAAGCATTATCAAATCAATTATGTTCTGTTTATGAAAACATATTCAGTTGCTGGAGGGAAGATCACATAGTTATAAGCAAAGTGACTCCAGATAGCAAGCCACAAGATACTAGGAGGAAATAAAATCCTACATGCTTCTTCACATGACTGTCCTTAGCAGCTGTCTCTCTGCTCAATCAGGTTCCAGAAGAAATGCCTGCAAACTCCCCAAAACCAGTCCCAAGTGAAAACAAACCCCCAGGTTTCCCAGCAAAAGTCTTATAGAGCACACAAAGTGCACTGGGCCTGGGAATGTTAATCTCTGACAGAATTTGCCATGCTCTAGTTAAAGGACTAATCTGTGAAGTCATCTAGCACATGCTGATGGGAATAAAGAAAAGTAAGTTAGTGTACAGATGAGGGCCCTGACTGCATTAATAGCTGTACTTATAATATTAAAACTCTACAGCCAACTTCTCAGTGACATCTCACTAGCTTCATGTAAGGGACAAATGTGCCTAGGGAGTCTGTATAGTCTTCATCACTGGAGGTCTTTAAAAAGAAATTAGACATCTGGCAAAACTATACAAGTACAGCTGATCATTCTGTGGACAGACACCACTGATATCCTTTCAGACTCACACCTAAAGAAGGTTATCCTTTAATCTATCCTAATTTGTAGCCTCCCAGTTGATTTGCCTCTCCCTTCATAAACTCCATTTCACCAGAAATCATTCCCAAAATGAATATAACACCTAATAATGTGAGACATCACAGAAAAGTTAAGTAGACAGGAGTCCTAAAAAGCACACCCAGAAGCTTTGTGTATTTAAGGATTACGAATCATCCTAACAATGTTAATCAGGGTCGATTCAGACAATTTCATCAAAAGAGAGGATGTAAAGTGGGGACTAAGGCTCACAGAAAGGTAGCAAACCTACAGAAAGGTGAATGATCTTCTCTATAATTATTTATCAGCACCTCAGGACTTGAAAAAAAAAACAAAAAAAACCACTTGGCCAGCTAAAAAGTCATCCCACAGTGACAGGGACAACAATTTCCAGCAATGTCAGTGAGCAGCCAGAGTCTCACAATAATCAGCAATGTTTTGTCCAGAGCTGCAGATATATATAAATGAAGAGTAAGAAGGTGTAAAGCTAAAATATAGCTGTCTAAATAACACCAGAGTGAACAAAAGCCTGAATTTTTAAAAGCTCAATTCTGATTTATGTGTCCAAATAAGAGTCAACTACTACACATACAAGCCTTCTGAAACAAATATGGCTATTATTGCCACAATAACAATTAGTAACTGTGGAGAACTTTTCAAAGTTAATTCTGCTTGCTTATGCAAAAGGAGCACACAAGATCTAAGAAAATCCATTTTTGAGATCTCTTGATAACTGCTCACAAGCCTACAAGACTCATGTCACATGGTTTCAAGCCTAGTACAGCAAGTCTGAGCATATTTCAGTTAACTAGGAATAATAATCAGCTAAACATTATTCCATTATTTTTTGAATGATTTATACAAATGCCCAAACAGCAAATTACACAGTTTATGATGCTTTGAAATTAATACATTGGAATTTACTTGCTATCACCTTCCTCCAAACCATAAGAGAAATTCATGTAGATATTTCTTTCTACCCCAAACCAGGAGGATGACCAATACGAAGATAGTTCCAACAAACACAATGTTCTCTCAAAAACTTTAGGAAAAGAGCTTAGCATTTCCAGTACCTATTTAGCTAGATTATGATTTCTGGTTTCCTATGTCATACACATGAAATAATACATAAATAAGATATTTTTTCATTCTGTCAGGTATGAATAATAGAGTCAAGCTGGCAAAACACGTGCTTTCTTTTCTTAACATATGGGCCAATTACCATTTAGGCTACTGTGCAGCAATCTTTTTATCAATTAGCACAAATAGTCACTAGAGTCTGGGCTCAAGTACTTATCTGATTACATATCTGCCCAGAGCTGCCTGCATTATAAAGTGCAATATACTCAATCTAAGACAGCAATCTCATGCTTATTACACATCCCATGCTTGGCTAGCTAAGAAACATTAGAAGACACATGACAATTGTGTTAAGCTCAAGTAAGCTAGTTTGTTTCATTTTTCCTTGCAGAACAACCATCACTAGTAACTTGTGTGATAAACAAGGTCCCAGGTGAAAACTAAAGGACTGTGTAATTCAGCAATACAAATTGTTAGGTCGTGTTGCTTGTATTGCAAATACTGCATATTTCTAACTCCAAGAATCACTTTGTTTTCCCAAGGTTTCTGGAAGTTCTTATTTGTAGCAGCTTCCAGCACCTTCAGTAAGGTGATCCATGCTGCCTCACCTTGATTTCAGAGCCACACCTGTGCTGTTTTGTCTTACCAGAGAAGAAAAGCTTTATATGTTTTGACTCAATGACAGTCAAGCTGTTTTCCAACCTTGAGTATTCATTGATAGTTACTGAATTCCCACAGGGTATATGGAAATGTGAAGCCAAGTCTGAAAGTCCCAGGCAAAACTTTAGCAAGAGTTGAACTACAACTCAAGGGCCATGTTTCCATCTGTCACTTGTCATTATGAATCCAAACACTCAAAAATTGTACATTATAAGCTGTCATTTACTTCCCCTCAACCAAGGAACCCACACATAGCCTCTGATGCACTTAATTAGTCAATATCCATAAGCACTTTGATGATAAAAACCAACCTAATGTGCCAAGTATTACTACTGAATAACCAGCAGCTCAAAAGCATCTTGCCAAAGTATAGCAGTAAGTTTGTCCTTTTAAACCTGTTCATAATAATTATAGCTGTTAACAACAGATATCATTCAGCTGAATGAACATGGTGAAACTTCAGCAAACAGCTCTCATCAATCTGACATTCTTACAAACATCCCTTGCTAAATGTCAAGTGAGATTTCCAGAGGGAAAGAAAAGTGTCTTTCTTTCCAGGAAAGGATGAAGTTTACACAGATAAGAAGAGAAAGTGAGACAGAAGTGGAAGCAAATAACTGTTTTCAAAAGAGCTCTGAAATTACTGACAACTATACAAACTATTAATACAGGTCTGGTTCAAACCAGGGGAAAGAATCATTTACAGTGCAGAAAACTGCTTCTTTTGGACACTGGCATTCCTCTTCATAGCTCAAGAAAAGACCAAGAGAACAGTGATTTTTAGGGGTTTTTTTCTGTTTTTTTTTTTTTTTCACTTCACCCTTCTGTTCTAGTCCTTTGCAGAGTTATTTGGAAGTTATTTGCCATGTATTAAACTGTTCATTCATTCTTTAATATCCTAAACAAAAAAAAATAAATACCTTAACTTTTGGCACACAATAAACCATGGTACATCTCATTATAATTTTATGGTATTTGCACAATTTCAATACACAAGTGGATTTTTCTGAAGGAACATTTATAGTATCTTGTTGACTGGAATACCCAATGCGGCACTGGACTCCCACCAACAGAATACCCCAACATGTTGACCCATATGAAAACAGAATGAATGAGGAAGCTTGAGCTAAGTGGCAAGATACTCCTAAAGGGCTACCCCCAGCACAAATATACCAAAATTACCTGTATTACAGTACATTTTCTATTAGGTTTATGTTTGTTTGTTTTTTAATCAAAAGGGTGTTTTAATTTTTTTAAATGGATATAAAGTGCTTTAAAGAGAAATCTATAGCATACTTTACTATGAGCACCTCACTTCCCCATGTATATTAGAATAATTGCTATCATGTGAGCATGGCTTATTACCAGTAGCATATGTATTTCAGTCCTCTATGCATGTTTGATTTTGGCCTTTCACATATACACAGTCATAGTAGCAACTGCCATTTAACAAGCTGCCACAAGGAAGATTTTCAGAAAAGCAAAGCTTGGTGGTTTATCAAAGAAATTTTGAGAGTTGAAAGAAGCACAGAAGAAGAATAGCTCTACTTCCACATTGCCTTTCAAAATAGCCCTGAACTGTTCTCCTCTCCAAGCTTACCAAACTTCATGGACACTTCCATTTAACAGATGTAGATTTTTTTGGTTTGTTTTATTGTTTTTTTTTTTAGTGGGGAGGGAAAAAAAAGGCTCCTTTCTATTTACAGGTTGAATCTAAAATTAATCACACACTTAGAATAAGTAGAATTGCAAGATTTTTTTCCCCACTAATGGATTCATAAGTATTAATGACTTATGAAATCACTTAGCCCATCTGTAAATCAAGCCACTGAATTTCCTACTGCTAGACTAGTTCTACATGGCAAGCAAGAAAATAGTATTGTACTTCAAAAATAAAATGGATTAACAGAAAAATTGAAGTAACAGTTATTTGAATTCACTCCCACACTCCATTATACTGGTAGTGAGTTTCACTATAGATGTGTGATCACTTTCCTAATTAGAGTCTGAACACGACTGGTTTTCTGATAGAGACATAGGTTTAATTTTTATAGTCATAACTTCTATTTGGGCCAGTTTCAAACTGTGATAATTAAAGGAAAGTTCAGTATTTTGTGGCTTTGGACTTTGCACAAGTTTTAGCCCTCAGCCACAGCACTTTGCTGAAAAGCTTTCATCTAGGATAGAACTGAAGATTTCAGGTCTTCCAAGTTTAAGGCCTTGTGACTTAAAACCTTCCTTAAAAGCTAAGGTAAAAGCAATGTGATTATGCACACCTGAATCTACATGAATCATGAAACAAGAGTTCTGAACACTTCATATTTGTCTGAATGGGATTTTACTCTGATTCCTCATGATAACCCTTACCAGCTATTCTAGCACATAAGCAACCATAGAGTCTCCCTCTTTCAAGGGAAGTCATTGTTCATTTAGGAACGAAACAAGTACTTTATAAATCCAAAGTACTATAATTTACTTCTGACGTGCAACACTAACCAAATCCAACCTGGAAGAATCCTGCCAAAGAAATTTTAAAAATTAGAAATTAAAAATATAATGGGGGGAAGAGGGGCATGAAGAATTTCTGTTCTTCCATCAGGGAAAGAAATGGGCTAAAATTTTCATTGTTCCAAGGTGCAGGCAATGGTTATTCATGACATTTATAAGATTGTTTCAATCTCCTTCATCAAACCAAGAAGCTTATACAGCAACCCCTGCAACCCTGACAGGGCTGACTGACTAGTCACATTAGCCAGTACAGTTCCATGCAAAAAATCAAAAGGATCAGAGCAATCAAAACTAATACACCACAAAAAAAAACTTGCCCATTTCTTTCTCTAAACATTAAAGTTGCTTGTATTTTTTTAAACAGATCAGCTGATCCAAGCTTAGGTAATTGTTCTGTTGCTCAATTCCTTCCATACTCAATGAACATACTCAGCAAAGTCACTGTCATCAACATCTCTTCTTAACACAGTATTTAATGCCCTGAGCTTTAGCTAGTTTTCAGACCAAAGAGGGTAACAAATAAATTATATGCCTCTCTGAGAGAAAGGGGAGGGGGGGAGATTGGGAGAGGTAATAAGGTCGCTTCACCTAATTTTTATTGGATTTACATGCTTCCAATAAGCATGTAAAGCCACAACAATAGCGCAGCTAATGAAGTAATGAGTTGCTAGCACCACCTCCGCTGGTTGGCTTGGCGGCACGGCACGATGCTTTACCGCGACAGCCCGGCTGCCTCCCCGCTCCGCTCCCCCCTTCCCGGGGCAGCGGGGCAGGAAAAGCAGCAGGAGCGCTGCTCCACGAGCCCTGCTGCTGACTGTCCCCAGGGCTTGTGCTGCACCACAAAGCACTGAATTTGGAAGAGGCGCTTCTTTAAAAGCTGCGCTTTAAGCAGCTCCAGATCACCAGGAAAACAAACTGATTTTAAACTATTTCAATCGTGATAAAACTCAGTAAGGAGTCCGGAAAAAACAGAGAAGAGATGAAAAGATTTAAAGCAGGAAGAGAGTTCGCTTAAATGGTCTTTAAATGCTGGGCTCCAGTTTTTCTAAAGACTTGCAGAGGAAGCTTCTATGGGAGAGGAGGCAAATGTCTGTGGTTAGTGAAACACTCCAATATTTGAGACAAAGCGGGGGCATACTGGTTCCAACGCCAGCTGAAACTTAAATCTTTCCATAGGCTAAAACAAAAAGTAATCTAAAAAGTTTCTGAAAGTTGTTCACAAGGGCAAGAAGTTTTAATGTTTTGGACAGAAAAATCAGCTTGTGTTATAGCAGAAGTGATTATGACAGAAGCACTTGAAAGTTCTGAAACAACAGATGAGGGTATATATTCATATTCGGACTATTTCTAGCTGTATACATGAGAGCAGAAATGGATTTCTAAATAAATATTGCGTTACTCTCTGAATAAAGTCTGAAAATGTCATGCAGTGTGTTAAGAGAACAATGAAAACAGCAGAAACAAAAGGGGTATCTGTGTTTATGAAAATTTGAAGTCAAAAGGCAAAGTCAGTTCAAGTTATTTCGTAAAAGAAACTAGCACAAAATATTTTGATACAGACACAACCTCATTCTGACGGTGACAGAACACCATAATAAGACTAAAGTGTTACTAATTCTATTATTTAAATCATAGTTGTATTTATGCAGAGGATGGTTGGGACTGTCTTGAAGGACTCAGTGCTTTTCCTTATTGAGATCTGGAATTTTAAATTATTTTTAAAGCTTTCTAAGACTATACATACATAGTAATGAATGTAAACATACTTTTTAAATTTTGTCTGTCATACCCAAGAACTGAAAATTTAAACTCCAGTTTCATCATTCTCTTATGAATTTGAAAGTTCTTAATGCATTAATTTCCAAAATCAGAACTCAAAACCACCATCTTTATGAACCATTTTAAACAAATTTTCTGTGTCGCAACAGATGCAAAGGGGCAAAATATCAGTGTTCTTCTGTGCTTCAGCTCTAAATAAGAGCCTAAATTTCAATATATTTGCTCTATAAAGGAATACATACTGAGGTGGATGAGAGAGAAAAACCTGTTTTTTAATAATAACTTTCTATTTTTGGATCCTCAAATCAGGTTTAGTAGAAAATAACACCCCAAACATTAAATGCTATGGGATAATTCAACAGAAATATGCTATATTAATATTATATTATATTGCATAAATTTAAGAGCAATCACCACAGTCATACTACTTTTTGATGAAAGCCTATAATCTTCATATTCATTAAACACCATATGGATCATCTTCAGGGGGCAGAGATGCCTCTAAATTTGTGATTAGAAGGTTCAAGGCACCATAATCTTAACTTCATTGAAAATCTTGCTACAGGTGTTATTTTAGCAAACCCTGTAATCAGAGCCTTTGCTGGGGGCAGCTGGCTGAACTGCTGTAGGATCTCTAAACCCTGGATCTGCTGCACGGTCCTACTGCTCCAAGTTCTACCAGTCAGTGTCCTCAGAGCTGTATTTGTCCCCAAGTTTCCCTATGCAGCTGCAAAGCAATTAAATCAGCTCAACATCTGTATGTGTTTTTTAATATTCATCTCTATTCAGACTGATCTCACAGTCCTACTTTGTTGTTTCTACCCTTGGGGGAAACAGAATCAAGCCTGCAATTCCAGAGCAGGATTTGTAACATGATGTATTAGCATAAGCTGCTCTACAGACTGTGGTTGGATTTCACACCCACTATGAACAGTGGGCTATGCAAAACAATGGAAAGCGAGACACAGCCTCCAATACAGCAAGTCAGAACTTCATGGTTGATTTAGTGACTCAACTCTTGCTTAATCCTTCTCAAATTATTCTTGAGCTGGTGTGGAAGGGAACGAGTCAGAAGTTGCTTGCATATTTCATCTCCACCCTTACCAGCAAAGGGCATGCAAGCAAGCAAAGAACAAGAATTAATTGAGACAACAATATTTACAAAGCCAAAATTAACCTTGCTAATAACACAAAAGCTGCCCGCTATCCTGATATGGTAACCCACTTTTATTGCCCTCATCCAATGTGAATAGCAGTTGCATCAGTTCTAGCTAGGGCTTGTTGCAGGTAGTTCAGATGCAGGCATCTCCAACGTGATCCATTTCTCCATCTGTCCTGCACTACTGCAGTGCAGTTTTAAACCTACTTAGCCAATGAAGGTAATGCAAAAGGCAGCAGCAAGCCAACACTGGTCTACTGATCCTCACTCCTGCCTGGGGATGAGCAGCTCAATAGAATAATTTTGGCACTAAAGGCACAGGATAGCAAAATCAAATATCTGAACCAGTCTCAACCCTTACAAAAATGCATTGCTTGGGCATCCCAATTTGTGCCAGTTCTGCCAATTTAAGTAGAATGATCTCTAAAGGGAAGTATTGCTTTATCTCGCAAAATGATTGCATTTTATCAGCTATTCAACAACAAATTTTAAAAAATTATTGCTTGCTAAATGCCTGCAAGTAGAAATTGAAAGCCCAAGCAAGTAAAAGTATTTCCTTATTTGATGAAACTTGAGGCATCATATGTATAATGAAATGCCATTAAAGATATTTGCTACTGTAATACAGAGAAAACAAGTTAATCAGAAATAGCACGAGCGTCAGAAGGACACAAGGTGGTGGCAGGGAAGCTTCTCATTTTTGTCCTGAGGGGTAGTAACCATGCACCAGGGGAGTAATTAACCAGCATGATTCAATCACTTAACAGTTTTAGTAATCTATACAGTACATAAATCTGTACAGTCTTTACCCTACAGGAAAACTGGTCACAGAGAAAACAAAAGCAAGACAGATCACAAAGTAGCTGCTGCATACACCTATAGTAGATCAAATAAGACATTTTTTTCTAACCATATCTACCTGAACTTTTTGATGTCAGTAGGCACAGAAAAAGAGCCTGCTCCTTCCAAACGGGCCAGAACGCTAGCTTAAAGGCAGTGAATATTTCCAGTACTATTGGGCGTTATCATGTTTTATAGATAGGGCAATGAGACAATTGAGGTGTATTGTTTTCTTTTGTCTACTAAAACAATAGAATCCAATAGACTTCTAATCTGGGACAAAAGCAAGGACAAAACACATTAGTTTCATCTCAAATCACCCACACATCAACTCCTTTTCAATAATAACATCAAACCATAAAAATAGAATTGAAACTCTAGAGAACCGAAAGAAAATCCCACAAGCTCGAGTAGCAGACTTTAAGATGTGATGTTAAAACTAAACCACCATAGAATTACACTAGTAGTCTTGCTCTAAACATTTAGTGTAGGAGCATATTCATGATTTGTTTCAGAAAAGGAAACAATTAAAGCATCTTATGCTCTGTAATATTAAAAATTCAAACAGTATTACACTAACAAAAGACAATTTCCAGTTCCATTACTAACAATGGTAAAAAGCCCATGTAACCTTAAATTCTTAATGTTTTCCAGTGTGTGTTATTCTACGAAAATCAAATGGAACATCAGGGCCTTTTGTAGAAGAAAGGCTCTTCTTGCTCCAGTGACCTTTTCTCCACTGCTTCTTGTGGTGCTCACCACTAAGCTTAAATAATTAAACACTTCTCAGCCTGACTTCAGAAATGTACCTACATTTAAAAAGTACTATTTAGACAATAATTTGTAGAACAACTGGAGGTCAAATGTCTATTCTCATAAACTGATATCCTTTTCAGAAGTACCTATACATTTCTATTGCCCGAGGGCCTGGACAAGATCATGCAATGTATCTAGTATACCAATTAGTTAAACAATATGGAAAGAAAGACAACCATCAGCAATGCCCAGAAGTAAAAGAACTCAAGTGCTAAAAGCTCAGGCATGACTTCTGCTTAAATAAAAAAAAAAAAAAAAAAAGAGAGCACTCTCATTGTATGCTAGACATGAAACTAGGACAAAATAACCTTAGGAAATGAATATTCATGTTTAGAAATTGATGTTATTTTTCTAAATATTCATAGATTTAGAATTCGCATTTTGGCAAGCCATGACTTTTCTCCTTCCTCAATAATAACAAAATTCACTTCTACCAGCAAAGTAAACATCTATGAATATCAGAGCAGTAACTTTATCCATCTCTACTTCCTCTGTATCCTCAAGGCCATGACTTTATAGGGTACCTTATGTTCTCCTACATTCTCCTACAGTTTCCTTTGTCATATCCAAAAGCAGAAAGAAAATGGTGGTTTTGGGGAAGCTTGTTTCCTGCTGATACCAACATAAACACTTCAAGTTGGCTCATTGCTAGACAGAGACAAAAAAATCATGTTTATGTCAGAGAGATAAGGAAGGTATTCTTCTCTACTGGTAGACCTCAGAATCTTCATTACATTCCAGATGGAAAAAATCATTGAAATGTTCATTATTCAAAGCAAAGCTTTGATTTCAAATGGGAAGATACATAACATAAAAATAAATTTTTTTGACAGATATTTCTCTAAGTCTCTCCTCTCTACATTCTGTAGAAGATATCTAGTAGAAAATATAAATCATATAATATCATAAAAAATATAATGTTCAGTGAGACAGGTGTGGAACTTTTCTATTCATCTAAATGAAAAGAAAGATTGTGCATCTCCACCTACTTCAGAAAGAGAATATAATAAGAAGAATTAAGGCAGATTAAGAGACTCTTTTAGGCAGCTTAGGACCCTTAAGCACACACTCCCAAGCCAAGTATTTATAATACAAGAAGTCTCCTAGTTACCTCTCTCAACTGTCACTGTTGTCAGTATTGCATAAAGCTGCTTAAACTATAAAGCTGATTGTCAAGGGAATCCCAGTCTGAAGGGATCTTTTGTGGTCTGAAAGGGTTGTGACTTCTGTAAAAGGAGGACACCGGGTTACTGCAGCAAGCCTTGAATATCAATGACAAAGGAGAAAAAGGAAAGCTCACAAGTCAGGCTATACTCTCTCTCCCTTGCCACTCATCTAGATCACATGGTAGTTGCAGGGCAGGACAGAGCCAAGGAGCACCGGGACAATCCTTGCTCCCCAAGGCCACTTTGCTCTCCAGTAGAGAGCATGGACACTCTCCTGCAGGTGACACGAAAATAAGAAGTGCCTCTGAGCAATGCTTCCATACACAGCCCACTCCATTGTGAGCACCCTCTGCAAATTTCAGGGGCAAAAAACCATCTGGAACAGGTGTGATGTGAGACATGAAGAGGAGAATGAAAAATGTTTACTTCCTGATGATACAGGTTGCATGAATCCAGCCATACATTAACTTAGATACATTCCTCTGCATATTCTAGAGCTGAAAATATAAAACTATTTGTAATTTTTTAGTTGATGAAGAGGGTCAAAGCTTACACACTTCTGGCTTATATTTTTCATGGAAGACGTGGCCAGTTACATAGAAAATGACATTGTCAAATATTCTGAGGTCTAGTTCATCATCTCCAAAAAATCACAACATTTTCTTTTCCCTAATGAAAATACCTATCAATTCAGTTGTATTACACAATACAAATTTTCAATGTATTGATTGGTGGTTTGATTTGTACCTGTTTCTGGATACATGGGCTCTTCCATGCCTACATAGTAAATGACCTCTTCTGCATGCCTCAGCTTGCTTCAGGCTTTCTGAATTCTACTGATCCTAACATTAACTATTTTTAGTTAATGAGAGGAATGATTGCATATCCGAACAGATAAAGAACATGACTTAAATATTTACAACTCAATTGTAATACAATAACTGAAGAGTCTTTGGTGGGGCAGCACTTTCACAAAGTTCTGTTCTGAGTTTTATTTTTACTTAATATATATTCCTTTATTTAAGGAACTGTAGCTCAGTTTTTGTCCTATACAAGTCCAAGCCTTAAGTTTTCAAAGCTTTTTTCAAGAGAGCTCCATAGTTGTTATGGAGTTTCAATAATACCACTAAGTTTATTAGTCTTATTCAAAATAAAAATGAAGACTTGAGACCTGACTTATTTCTGAAGCATATGCTTGCAATGTTTAAAAGAACACTCTACAACCCAGCCAAACTGACAAAATACACTTTGCATGCAAAATGAAAACTTTCTTCTACCTGCAGTCTGAACAGCACAATCTCTATTTCTATTCTTGCAGAAACAGGAAACTACTTTTGCCTTCGAGGTAATCTTTGAGTTGACCTTATTCCACCCTTTTCTCTCCAGTTTTCCTGGAAACTTTCTGCTTTTCAGAAGGCAGCTACTCTTGCAGTTTTTAAGCAGGTAGATCATTTAGTTTCAAAGTGCATTATTTTCTTCCTGAGATAACAAAGGGTATAGTGAAGATTTATAGGTTTACATGAAATGCATCGTTATCATGAGCGTCTCCAGAGAAAATGAAAAATAGATTGAAACGAATGCAATCCCAACATGAGAGCCTCTGCAAAAAGGCCTAACCCTCAGGAAATTGACCTTTGCCTTGTCCCTTCAACTAGTAACTGTTAATGATGCTTTTAAGAATGTTTAACTGATGAACAGTAAATGGTGAAAAAGATGTGCCATCCCTAGATTTACATAATCATATCAAAATGATGTCTATAATGTGTTTAATAAGCTAGTGATGCACCACAACATATAGAAGCATTGCTTTTCTTTCTCATTTGCCAATTTATTGCTGCAACACCAGAACAGAAAGTGAAGTCTGTACACTGGTAAACAACTTTCAAAAAGCAAGCAAAGCTTCTACAAAAAATATGTCCACTGCTTGATAACTCCATGTTGTATTTTCTCCTACAATTAAGGAAGAGAAAGGAGAGGACCTCTATTTCTCTCACAGAAAGTTAAATGAAATTAAACACACATTTCCAAAAAAGAATTACTGCCCTCCCACCCCACTTGTCATTTTTCCTTCATACAAATCAGCTGTTTCAGAGACTCTAAACAGAGGCTGATATAAGTTTGTTCTTGCTCTTGTAAGCAGGACTGGACAACAGGACTGGAACTTATTCTGTAGTTACTAGTACATGCTGGACTTCACGGGCCCTTGACATAAATTTAACCTACCAAAACAACATCTAAAATTACTAAAGAGGTTATAATGGGCCTCATGCAAAAAATCTGCTGGTCACAGGTTGCAAGCTCAAAGATAAGTAAAAAATGCAAGAGATGCCCTTCACATCTGCAGTTATGAGCTTCATTTAAGCATGTTTTTGTTTTAAATCTTTGTCCATCTCTGCAAGGCACAGAATACAAAGAATACTTACCACTGATGGCCAGTTAAGTAAAAAAAAAATTGGCAAATTACAAAACAATTGTCTGTGTAAAAAGTTTCCTCGATACACACTAGGAAGAGACCTAGATTTCTTGCTACAGTTCTGCCTCTGCAGTATCTGTTCTGAAAAAGAAAGCCTCCAGTTTCTGAAGAAATCTCTGCCCACCACCCTCCCCCAGGATCAATAGGATTCTACCTTATGTAACCACTCTAAGTTTGGCAGCAAGAGCTCTTACACAGCAGCATCTTGCAGATTGAGAGAACACTGAAACGCTAAGTTTCCTCCTTCACAATATGAAATGGCTGTAGGAAACCCAGCATACAACTGGGTCATCTGGTCTTCACTTTGAGAATTTAACTATTTTAGCAATCTGAGAAGTAACAGCAGATTATAGATATGTATATACATCATGCTCTCAACACTACTCTTTTGGACCACCCCTGAAAGCTACAATATCTAAATAAACATCCTCTCATTTTTTAAATTTTCATTAAACAACTCAAAACTATGTGAACTTCTGCACTCGTTTGAAAAAAAAATAAGGAACTCTTACTATTAAAGGATGCCTTCTTAGCTACCTCAGTCTGTGAGGAGACAAATAACAAATAGCACCACAATGGGTACCTTCCCTAAATAACCCAATTAAACTGTCTTTTTGACAAGCTAAGAAATTAAACAAATCTCTAAAAAAAACTTCACTTTCACACTTCCAACTAGGAATACTGAAATTGGTTTTAGAAATTAAAATTAACAGAGTTTAGATTCAAGACTCTTAAGCAGTGTATTACCTACCATGTTTGCTTGCTAGCCCAGGAAAAGGAATTTTGGAGTCTCCTTCACTCCTAAACCTTATCCTTTGACACAGAATGAAGAGAAAAGGGAGAGTAATAGGGAAAGGGGCTGGAGAGAGGGTGTGGAATGCAATTGACTTCATTCATCTAACTTGTCAATTCAAAGGATTTGAATTTGTAACTTCATTTTTCTTCAAGTGACACAAGGTACATTTTACTTACTATTAATTCTTTTAAAGAGTTAAGAAACCCAAGTCCACCTGCATGGATTTCCAGTGATCAGACCATTTGTAGTCTTGTAGTCAAAGCTGTACACATCCATAAGCAATGTGGTCCTGATAAACTACTCTTTTCTGCCTCCTTACTTCAAAACCAGGCCAGTGTCATCATATTAGTGTAAGATTATATTGCAGACCAACACAATGAGTCAGCAATCAAAACGATGTGTTCATCCATCCCACAGAACTTGTTATTTTGGTTTAATTCTTGGAATTGCTGGTACATCTCCTTCCCATCCTCCCCTTACTTCTATGCCACTGCATTGCTCCAAGATTACCTTACCAGTTGTCAGCCCAGCTTGTTTCAGAAGAAAGAAAGAATTCATGTGTAAAGTATCCTGGGTCTTAGAAACACAGAAACATGTGCTGGAGAAGGTTAGTGCCTGGTTGGCTGACTTCAGCAACAAGAAAAGGAAGCTGCTCAATTAACTGGAACTAAGTGAAAAAGAAATTTCTGTTATCTTCCACTTAATCTTAAAACAACATTTAGACAATTCAGCTCATGAGAACCTCATTGTACCCATATTCCTACTGAGACACTTTACCTATGACACACTTACTGTTAAACCTGTGCAGGCCTCCCTGTCATATTCCAGCAAGATGTACAAAGTGTAGTGGATTGAGCTCACATAGGCAGCCAAAGAGCACAGAGGACAAAATGTTTTACACACTAGGTAAGACTGAAGGCATATGAGGCATTACACTATGAAATGCAATTAAAATTCAAGGATCACTAAAATTAAACTATATTCCTTTTACAGATTGACTACTGGTTTGGGGTTTATAAAAAACAAAAAACCCCCACAAGGCCCAACTAGTGCTAAAAGCCTGTTCCCACATAAAACCTGCTAAAACTGAGTATTATTCATTTCCATTCTTACCATAAGAATAACAAGAGTATTAGAAAACAAAACTGGTCTTGTGATAACATGTTCTATTACATACAATATCATATGTAAGAAATACAAAAATAACACCAAAAATAGCAAATGTGACAGTATAATTAAGAAATCAGAATCTAAATTCCAGAAAAGTTAATGAAAATCTACTAAACCAACACAATTGGAGGAACATGGGAAGAGAAGCACAAGGTTTCCTCTTCAGTGAGCCTGTTCAAATGCCAAATAACCACCATTTGCTTTAGTCTGCAATATAAGGAGATAATGAAAAAGAATGACTACATAAAAAGCAGATGATTAATAACAGCTGGACACCATAAAGAGTGAGGACATACTTCTTCCCCAGCATACAGGTGACGGCTCTTCCACTCTGTTTAAGGCAACACTATTAAATTTCATTCCATACATCAGAATATAAAGAAATGGAAGTGAAGAAAAATGTGTTTGTTGTCTTTTTCACCAGAACATAAAAGTTTCATCTCTGGGCAGAACATTTGTCCCCTGCTTTCACCCAGTCAACATCTCTGCTTTGATAGTCCCATTCTATACTTCAATTCCAAATTGAAGGGTAAGGCTCTAAAAATCATGAGTTGTCATCTCACACACACACACTTTTTTTTTAGCCCTCATTAGACAGAGACTATTCCCCATAGTTAAAAGAAAACAAAACTGATTGCGTGGTGAAATAAGATTCCTGCGCAACACTCAATTGGGGCTTTAGGAAAGTACAAGGGAAAACTATGGCAAACTGCATCCTGGCCAGGAAGATATCTGGTTGTCATAATCATATACAGTAAATGCACATGCAACACAGAAGCATCACTTCCAGAAAATGAGGGGAAGAACACCTATAACCAGTTCTCCTTTCTTCCTTAATCCATCTTTAAAACTATTATGCAAAACCAGTGGGAAATAGAGGGACTGACTGACAGGATACAATAATATAAAGTGATTTGATTACTCTGAAGCAGAGCCTTTTCATTAAGATTTTAGCTTTACAACACAGGATCTATTACAAGGGTTATTATACTTCCTTGTACAAAATAGATCATCCTATTTGATGTGTCTTTGTATTTAAAAATCTGATGTAATCCCCTTTTTCTTTGCATACAGTACACTTGTATACATACATATAGAAGCTCCTGAGCATCTGGTTAGTCAGTAGAACTCTATTTTGATCCCTGTCTTTTTACAGTATGTATCCAGCTATGCAGTATTTCAAAGAGATACCATATTCTTCAATATTAGTAATTCATATTCATATAATTGAAAAGGCATGAGTACCTAGCAATTGCACTTGGAGAACGAAGCATCTTTGAAATGTATTTACAGATGGTTTGCTTACCTCCTTGGGAATGCTAAGTACTATCAGTGCAGCAATAGAAAATAAAAGGAAAAAAAAAAAAAAAAAAGCTGAACTAAAGAGCTCTGATTCTATTGCAGTACAATGGTATTTTATTTCTATTATTTAATGGAAAAATGGGAAAGGTTACAACAGTCATACTGTTACAGTAGACACTGCATTGGTGGAAGGGGGTGCAGGGGGAGGAAAAGTGCCAGGTTTAAATACTGAGTAGCACCAGAGCAATGCAACTGATAGATCTCCAGAAATTCTGGAGTGCCATATACCATGCTTACTTAGGTCACCTGAATGCTTAGTAACATCCCCATCCCAAAAATTAATGGTCCACAAGAAGCCATTGTGATCAGCACTTTATACCATAAGAGTTATTACTGTTTGATCCTGTACATTGCATACACTCCGTAACCAAGAAAAAAAAAAAAAAGCAGCATTCAAAAGGTTAATGAGAAGCAAACAGATGAACTTCATGTAAGTGGATGCACAAATCCACAAATTTCTATTCTGCTACCTTCTTCAGCTAACAGCAGCAGAAACATCTTTGTACTTACATATTCATCATTCCAGAGCTGACTGAAATCCAGAGAAAAAAACTAGACAAGATTTATGAAAATATGGAGGCTTCTATTGAAGATACTGTATGAGCTTTATTTCTTGTCCGTTCAAAATACTTCCCAAATATTTTAGCTTGTTTAATAAAAAGATTTCTCTTCCTAGAAATTCTAATACCTTTAAAATAAAAGGAGCTTTAAAGTGCTATTTAACTAACATTTTCCAGGAGCCCTATAGATTATTATTTTGCAAGCATTTTTACTGGGCAAATGGCAGGGGTGGGGGGGGGGCCGACAAACCAGAAAAGGATGTAAAAAAGGGATGCAAATTACAAGTACAGACTTTACGAACACCACGCTCCTTAACCACCCAGTACTAATGTTTTAGTCTTTTTCCTGTACTTTAAGCAAGCAAGCAGGAAACAAACAAGGAAACAGAAGGGGTAGACAATGCCCTGGACTTACCTTTAGTACAGTCCCTCTATAAACTTCTCAGAGAGAAATTTAAATTCCTCCAAGTGTATGTGATTCTTTTAGCTTTTTCTCAAGTCACACAGAAGCAAAACAATTAGTTTTCAGAGGTTCCATTTACTGCTCTTCCATCCCCAGCAAAATGCGTCCAGGAGACTATGCCAAAAGTAAGCCCAGAACTCAAAGGCAGTTGGAAAGGGAGCGTAGGGGGTTGCTGAAGGACCAGATTGTGAAATTCGGTAGCTTGAGCACAGAAATATCCTACTGTACAATATACCTGGCTTCTTGCTTACCAAAAACTGTAGTGCAAACTGTCAGTAGTAGCCTCCAATAGCTGCTGTGTGTGCTGCAGATGGTATGTCTCACTGTTACCTTCCCAGATGGGTAGAGGATTCAGAGAGCAGCAAAACCAGGGGGTCGCCTCCAAACCAGGTGGATTGCCAGCCACTCATTCACTCAGTCCAATTAATCAAGACAAGAACAGCTCAGTCACCGGAGGTATCTCCTTCCAGGGTGCACAGGATTATGGCAAGGTTATTAATCTTGCTTTGCTGCATCCCCCCCACCCCCTACATTCAGCAGCCTGCACCGAGATGATTGCCAGCTCTGTCTCTGTCCCTGTTCTACTGCATTTTGCTCAGCCCTCTGTTGCTGCAAGTGAAACACAGAGGAGGGAGGAATACTAATAAGGTGGTTAGCTACAGTTTCTTTAAGGCATTCTACATACTGCGTGTGCCTGTGTGTACGTGCATGTGTGTGTACATTTTCCATGGGGCGATCTGGATTTCTTGGCAGCTGAAATAGGACTTGTTTCTACATCAAAGTCTGAATTAATCTGGATTATCACCTAATGAATATCAGAGCCAGCAATTGTATTTTACTTAGGATAAGAGGAGGGTACTAAATGGTCTAGAAGATTAGGATGGCAGCAGTGGTTATAGGGGGAGGGAGTGGGGGGTTGGTAGTGTAGAAACCACACAACAGCCAGAAGAGCATAATCAGTTAGAAAATTCGTTCCAAACTGATCATTTTAGCAATGTTTTTAAAAGTCATTCTTATATCCTAAACCAGTTGGGATTTTAAAATCAGCACTATATTATCCATCTTTAGATTAGGCAGCAATATGCAGAGTCAAGTAAATATTTTTAGAAAAGAAAAGATTTCTGGCAGGAAAAGAAAAAATTAGAATGTCAGTGGAGGCAGACATCCAGCACTGCATTTATGAAGGTGCTTGAAATTCCCTCCTTCAGTGAGAATTGCTCTGCCAAAATCTTTCACTTATGAAATGAGTTTAGAGTTCTCAGTCCAAGAACCAAAACAGATTTTTCATGTATTACCTAAATAGCTGACCTGCATTGGTTCATGAGTATTCTGCTGTGGTTAAGTACAAGTCCTAGCTGCAATTCACTCATAAAATATCAAAACAGTTATATTGCCTTTGCTTTCCCACAGGTAATTCAGACCCTCTGTATCAGGTTCAGGATGCAAACACTGCTGTCTCACTTGTCATCCATAATTTCAGCTTTTTGCGGCAGATGACACTCCAGACTCCTTCAGGAGACTGAAGACTGAGAGTCTTTCAGAAACATGAAACCAAAAATAAACCATTCCTCAGAAGCAGCTCTGGGATTACCACAGCAAATTATAACTACGAAGGACTGTTAAGAACCAGTTCATGGGTCTGAGCAGCCAAACACACTTGACAGAGCTCCCTAAAGAGTGAGCTACATAAAATGGGTTTGGTGCCTCATATCACAGAAATAGCTACCAGGGCAAGTTTTAGCAACCAAACTGTAACTGAACATGGTGGAAGTGCTTTGAGGAACTTTAGCTACACCAACCATAGGATAGCTGGCAAACCAGCCCTGGTGCATTGACCGTGGCAGTTGTTACCGCTACTGTAGCACAAAGTACTGCAATGCAACAGGGCACTGTCTATAAGCACTGTGACCACAATATTCAGTACTAACATGCAGTAAAAGTCTTCTACTGTTAAGCAAACCCTGCAGTTTTAACAGCCAGTGAACTTGCAAAGCCACACAGCACTAGGAGGAGGCTGTGGTATCTGGAAAGAAATATAGGACACAGTTTCAGAAGATGGAAGACCTGCACTATTTCACAAATCACACAAAACCACTTGGGCTTTTGTTCACTTTTTCAGCTTAAATTGCTGTATAATTAAAATCTAAAATGATTTATTTATATAAGAATCCACTAAACCAACAGGAGAATTTGTAAATTGTAACTCTTTTTTCTTTGTTGCAATTATTTTGCTTCTCCACCCTATCATTTCTTCACTCTCCATCCTATTCCCAAACACTGCATCTTATGTTGTTTGTTTTTTTTCTTGACTTGTGTATCTTTGAGAGGATTCTCACTCATCCACAAGCAATCATGCCTACATAGGAACATGAGAAGCCACAGCAGCTTGGACTGAAGATCCACCTAGCCAAAGTTTTGCCTCTGTTGGTCACTGTCACAGGTAGCCCTTAGACCAAGGGAAGCAAATTGTTGTGTTTCCTGAGTACCCAGTGCCAACCTTCAATTATCTGTGCCACAAGGAGTTGCAAAGTCAGACAGGAGTGCTCTGCACACTTTAGTATGCTGCTCACAGATTCATTGTCTTCTACCATAAGCAGCCTGGACTCATTTCCTCATGCTGAGAAGCCCTGATGCATTTACCTGCCCTTCATATTGACTTTGCCCTATTCAGTCAAACACTCATCACTAACCTTATCCACCTCATGCAGGGACCAAAACACCACAGGAGTATAGCACTACACTGACACTTTCTACTTTGAGAACATATCATCCCAGAGCACATGGTATTAATGAAGCTAATGGTGTGTTCTCTTTTCTGAGACTGTTGTATGAGTAATTTTGAAGTTGTTGATCTGAGACTAGCATCAGGGATATAACATTTATAGTTCTAACTAGTCAGATGACGTTTCATATGGAAGATCTCATGTCTAGATGAAAGTCCACTGTGGACAGCTTTTTCCACAACCTTTTTCTAGGTGCAGTCAGTATTGCTTGAGTATATTTAAAAAGCTCCAGAGCTGATTAAATATATTCATAAATCTAATATTTACAATCCATGGCACTGGAACAACAGCAAAAGTAATTAAACTGATTTGCATTCCAATTTCCACAATACAGAAAACATAGTGGGGGAGGAGGGGAAGAAAGATTAAATGTTGGGCAAAAATAAGTTGATATTTTCCAAATATTCTTCATCATAATCCCAAAGGTGCAGTCAAGGACTTTTGTTCTACCTCAAAACCATATCACCTGCTAATTACGTTCACATCACTCAAAAGGAAAAAATATTCTTCGCACTTCCAGGGATTTTTTTTGTTTTTCTCCTCAAAACAGACTGCACTTTGGACATCTCATCACTCCCCTTCTTACAAGCATCTTGGTTCATGTTGTCCCATTGTGGTTAAAACAAAGGCAGTTTACAATGCAATATAAACCAAATATACCACTCCCTTCACCCATCCCATCTCCCAAGGGGAAAAAAATAAGGAAACTTGACTTCAGCTCCCTCTCACTTTGGCCCTCACCTCATTCAGCTGAATTTGATGACTTGTCAGTTAATATCAATATCACTTCTCTGAAAACTTCTGAAATTCAGCACAAGTGAAGCACACAAGCTTATTGCTCAGCAAAGCCCTCAACAAAGAAAGTACTGACCCAGCACACATACTCCCACACTAAAAACCTCAAAAAGCCCCACAAATATTTTTGCAATATTTCATATTTTTATAAATTCACATAATTTGATTTAGTGAACTCCAAATTCCATATGCTAATTGCAGACAGTTCCCTTGTTTCCTCTTAATTTTCAGTTTTTTTATGAAGTAATAGTCATATTTATGATTTCCACAATGAGAAAGCTTTAGCAAGACCACAGCAGGGGTGAAAGATGACCTGAGAGGCTCCTGTAGACGGCTGAGGCTGGCACCCAGTACAACCAGGCACCTCTGGCTGATGAACTGTGAAGAGTTACAGCTGCCAGAGCACACCTACCCCCAATAGGCACCCTAGTGACAATTACCAGAGGAAGATATACACCAGTCTCTCATCAACCACTTGGCTTAGTGCAGTCCTAGCTTAAAAGCCAGGACAATGGGTGCTGTGAATTTATACACCGGCCTCAAAACTACAGGACTGTGAAGCAGCACATGCAGCTTCTCCTGCCTCTGCTAGAGGGCAGTGGCAGCTGTTCCTAAGGAAGCCCAGCACCCACTGCCGGACTTCAGACAACTTCTGAGCTGAACTGAACAATACTGAGGTTTTTGGAAAAGTGATCATGATGATCTTTCTCCTGGGACTTGTGAAGCCTATTGTTTATCACGAAGATTTTCAGGGGACTAACAGTGAAAGAAAGTGGAAAAGCAACAAGAAAATCTGTCATCTGGAAAAGAGAAAAATTAATTGCCAGTTAAGGTGTGAAATATTTGCAAAGTTTATATTCAATACCAGCAGTAAAGAGATTTCTACCGTAACAAGAAATTTGTAGACAATATTCTGTCAGGGTCTCTGCATTACTGTTGCGATAGACATATAAGTAATAGTAATAACAGTCTCATCTTAAACCTCTCCTCCAGAGAAAAGGTACAACAGCAAAACTGCAGCAAACAGATATTTCATGTCTTTTTTATCTTAAAACTCAGTCAATCTAGTGAGCAATACAACTGAGTTCCTCAGAATTCGACAAACCCACTAAGCACTATATTTCATTATTTACTGCCCTAAAATAAAGACAGGCTTTTCACATAGTGGCAGTTTTCTTTTTTCTCATCAACTACTTTGAAAAATGGAATAGTTTACATTGTGGGTATTTTTAGCTCCAACAGACTTACCATCAGATTCCAAACTTCTGCCTAAAAACTGTAATTCAGTGCCTCAAGCCTATAATTTCAAATTAATTCTGCAATGCTGAAATACAAATCAATCACCTTGATTTTGTGCTAATTGGATGTTATTATTTAGAGATAGATTTTCCAACCCTAATATCTTAGGCAAAAAAACAATTTGATAAAAAACAGAAGGAAAAAATAAGTACATGTTTCTTTGCCTTTCTTCCTTCAAAGAACAGAAAGAATTTTAAAGCCTTGTTTGAAAGCATGAAAAACAATGGCTGTTTTAGAAGTTAAGCTCATGACCATTTAAATAAATAAATATTTTTTTTAAAAATACATATATATATATATATATATATATCAAAAACCTATGTCCACAGACTCTAAAGCCTAAAATCCTACATAGCTGCTATATTCTGATGTACTTGTTCCACCACAACACTTCGACCCCCTTTCCAAAGGAAATTATTTTTTTTCCTCTCTGGTCAACAGAGCAGATAAAATACTGGGGTTTTTTCCCCCCTTCTTCTTTCTGTCTTTCAGCAGCTACTGCTGTAAGGAGAATACTCCAATACACACACCCTCAGCCTTAGCTAATATGAGCATCCTTTTTACATTTGCTTGCATTTCTCTGTGGCCATTATATCTCTTCCTCCCTCTAGAGAGATGGTTAGCAAGAATTAAAGCATGTAGTATGTTTTTTTAGAGAAAGGAGACTTAAAGTAATTGTCTAGACTTTATTGTCACATCATTGAGCACTTGCTAAAATCTTCTGGATTTTTGGCATAGACAGGTAGCCTTAAATATTGATCACTGTTTAAGAAACAAGGTAAAAGTTACTAAACTAAAGCTCAACATCTTGGATTTATTTATTCTGTACTAAAGGAATACTGATATCAAAAAGATTAGGGTATTGCACTAATACATTTAAGTTCCCTAGAAGATTTTTCTTTTTCAAGCAACAAGAATATTTAAATTTTACTTTTTTATTTGGTCAAAAATCTTTTCATGACCTTTAATTTAGCATACATTCAGGTAAAAAAAAAAAAAATTAAATCATTAAAACAGAAGAATTCAAGGCTGTGATTACCACATATATCTTGACCCAGTACTTCCACTCTCAAATGCTTTAATTGTCCAGGAGCTTTGACTAACCTCTGTACCACTTGTGCCCATCAGCAGTTTTTTTATTTACACTGACTCAAGTTTTCTGACTTCAATTAGGAACGCCCGAGGTACAGTTTCATCAATATTCCTGCTCTCCAGAGACTGTCATTTTCCCTCTAGCCCCAACTTTCAAGTCTCACTTGTTTGCACAGGAATTCAGCAAAACAGCTTGAGTAGCAGTGGGACTAGCATTGCTAAACAAGGCAAATATCAGGATGAGTGTAAAGTTAGTTCTCTTTGATCACAAAGGTGTTCTTTCAATGTTTATCAGAACACTGTAGCAGATTACCAAGATGATTGGGAGAGTTCAAAATGTCTTCTGGTAGGTTTCTAACTGTGCAGCATTTTGGAATGTTGCTTTAGAATATTTACAAAGTCACAAACCAACACTTCAGTCATTAAGAGTTTTGTGACAACAAGCCTGCTCTTTCATTTGTCAAAATAATTTCAAAAAATGGTATTTTAGTCCTTTCTAGCTTAACCCAAGCTGGGCCTGAAATAAGACATTTCATTTCACAATAGAGACAAAGGCTTGTGAGCACTTAAGAGATCAACAGCTACTGCAAAATTTGCAAAATAAAAGCTACTTTCATTTCAAAACAGAGATGCTTAAAATATTGGTGTAGTCATTAATAAAACTTTGTACACAATTCTAGCTATAAGACTTTAAGGGTTAGTAGCCTGTTCCATGACAAATGAAGCTGGCAGATTAATGTGGAAAGCCTGAAGAAGAAAATAGTTACATGTTTAGGCTGATCAAGGAATGAGATCTATTATGCCCATCTCTCTTAACCAAGTATACCTCTGAGCTGCTGCACTCTAATGTACACTCACCAGCTTGCAGTCTAATTTTAAAGTTTGTACAATGGGGTCTCCATTACTTTTCAGGCTAGACTGTTCCAACATAACAGATCTCAGATTTAATGCTGTAAAGAGCCACTGCATGAACACCGAGTTGTATTCCCTCAAAAATGCCTATGCTGATAGGGGTATAAAATTGGACTTATAAGACTCATTTTCCCATTAATCAGTTTTCATCAGCCATTACAGCCATGTCCATCACATGCAGTGAAACATTTTTTGCACATTTTCCTTTCTTCTTTATACTAACACCTACATATCACCACGGGCAACAGACAGCAAAAGATAGCTTTACTTGTGCTAAATTTTAAGCTTACAGATTGATCATTTTGGACTGAAGGCCAGCTTGCTTTTTTCATCCTTATTGGTCCCAGAAAAAAAAAATAGTATTTAACTACCTTTAAAGAAGCAGCCCTTTCACCTGTGGTCTTACACCTACAAGCAAGTTTGTTCTCTGACTCCCTTTATAGTCACGGTTTGCTAGAGTTCATACCTCAGGGCACTTTAATTTCTTTTATTTTAGGTACCTCTATTTGGGAGTAGAAGACCAAACTCCTACAGGCCCAGAAGTGCTGGAGTAGGTAGTTCAGACAGATTAATTTCATTCAGGTGCTTGTGTTTGGTATTAGCAGATTGTTAACAACAATTAATCTTAAGAAAGTACCCTGCCAAATATATATATATTGTCACGTAAATAGCTCCATATAAAATCTAAAGGGTTCAATGGCTTGTTGGTGACAACCACGAGAAAAAAAAAAAAATCTTTGAAGTTTAATCCTAGAGAAAAGTGCTTTAAAAAGTTAACTGCGTGTTCTTGTTAAAGCTACATCCATATTCTTTGTCAGTCAGCTGTTCTGCTTGACAACTTTTGTTCTTGTATGTACTAGATCTGGATGACACAGAGATAAAGGTTTCCCTGTACTGCAGTCAATACAAAGACTGATGTCCCATTTCTACCTTGATACCCTGATATGTGCTAATGTCTTTACAGTTTGATGGGTGAGGGGGTGGGTGTTAACACTCTGAAATGGGTCCCAATGTCTCTCCTAACTTTGGGCAGCAGGTTCGTTTCAGAACCCAGACAAGCTCCTGAAACAGACAAGGGTCTGCAGAGCCGGAGTTTCTGAGCTTTGGGGTACAATGGTCGGTTCAAAGGGGGAATATGTGGTAGGGGGTTCGGGAAGGCTGTGCCTTCCCTGTGCCTCAGCCAGTGGGGAAAGGAAGAGGCAACATGCGGGAGGGAGTTCAGCATAAAAGGAGGCTGCACCCGAGAAAACCCCGAGAGAGAAAACCCCGCGGGAGTCTGCCCCGGTGAACTCTCTCCCTTTAGTCCAATAAAGCTGCAGGACTCTCTGTCTCCTCTTTGGACATAAACCTCTGGCGTTTGTGCGTTTTCCTGACACCTGCTTGCCCTGGAGTCAGCTGCAATTACTGAAAGCATAATTAAGAGAACCTGGAAAGGTACATCAAATATATTTTGGACATGTGGTGAAAACTGATAGAAATGGGTATGAGCTACCTCTTACCTGCCATTTGAGTGAACCTGTTCTCTCTGCCATGGGTGAGAGAGAAAATGAAAAGAGATCAAGGGGTGGGAAGAAAGAAGCTGTTAAAGAAAAACTGCCCACGTTGTGTGAAATTAGAGCAATTATATCTTTGAATGAACACCAAAACACCAGAAGGCATCAACTCGAATGGTGATGTAGGACTGAAAAACAAAATGGCAAACTGTTGGGGCAAGGTAGTGTAGGGACAGATGGGACAAGCCTGAAAACTTGTGAATAAAAGTGAAACCCCTATAAAACTAAAACAAAATATTGCTTTCATAAGAATAGAAGGATGAAGGATTAAGCAAGAGACAAAGCACAATTAAAGGCTTCACAAGCTACAAAACAAGAGAGGAAGTAAATATTGAGAAAACTTGTAGAAATATCCTTGTTTAGAATACCTCAAAACAATCCAACCAAAACCCACTTCCTTCGATAGCACATTACTCCCTGTAATAAGGTTCATCAAAAACAACTCACTTGCATTTGCAGATTCAGTAGAGTCCAGTGGTTTGTTACAGTACTTTGGCTCAGGAACAAATAAATATAAACTATTCATAATTTAACCCAAGCTGCAAATCATTTGTGTGAGACAAAACATGGGCTAAGTTGCCTGAATTAATTCAAGAGCAAAAAGAGAAAACCTTCTTAAACATTAACTTGATTTAGGTAGTTTGTTTGGGAAAAAAAGACTGGCAGGAAACATAACTCTTAGAAGCATATGTAAACATATAAAAACAAAGCAAACATACCCTGACTTCTAATCAGAAACTAAAAGTTATTTCACATAATAAAAAAAAAAAAAAAAAAAGCTTTCACTAAGAAACATTAGTTGAAATTAATGTAAATAAAAATTTAGATTGGAGAACAGAAAACTATGCATGATAATCAGATCATTTTCAGCATTGGAAACATCATTCAGAGGAAATAGCATAAGTCCTTGAATACGCCTCACTTAAAATGAAAGGGGACAAAATAAGACCATGATAGTGAATAACCTTACAGCAAGTGAGGGGCATCAGTGACCTAATGAATTAACTCTTTTCTATTACTAGCTTCTGTGACCCAATGGAGAAAACCCAAACATCCGATGGGGTTTTTAAAAAAAGACATCAACAGAGAAAAATAAGGATTTTTTTGCCGCTTGGAGTATTAAAAATATTTCATCAAGAAAGCATTCATTTTTATTTTCTTTTTCAAAAGGATTATGCACCAAACTATCAAAAAGCTGTTGATTTTACCATGAGTAATAAAGGTTTGGATTATAACATTCACTGTACACAAAAGTGAAAAACCTTAAAAATACTTCCTTATTGACAGTTGAGAATTTTACAGAACTGTAGCACTTTTGGATTATACATCTCCTGTCAAGTACCTCGTTCAGGCAAAACAGTTCAGAAAAATTAATTCAAAACTTCAGAAACCAAAAATTACAGCAAAGTTACTTTGATTTGCTAAGCACAATGTAACAGTTGATTCTCTGAATTTTTCTAGCATTCTGGGACTAGAGTTTTTTTTTTTTTTTTTTTTTTTTTTTTTTTTTTTTTTTTTTGTTTTTTAGCAAGCAGCTCTCCCCAGCATCAGAAAATTTCTGTTCACATCCATTCAAGAGAGTGTTACTCAGAGCCAGCAGGGAGGCGAGAAGGACCAAAAATTGCAGGAACATAAAGCTGAATTTGCACTAAGCAATAAAAAGGAAAGAAACTGTAAATGCCAGCGAAGTCTAAAGAACTAGAGTACTCCTCTAAAAACCAGGGGAAGCAGACAACTCACAGCTAGAAAGAAACCAGGTTCCCTGCTGCCCAAGTGGTAACCCAGACAGTGTCCTCATACAAAAAGAGCACTTGTTTTCACGTACATATTTCCACACGGTTATTTTGGGTAGCCCATTATAGCAAATATAATAAACTTTTTCACAGCCTTTGAGCATAGGCTATTTACCCCCAGAAAAGAGCTACAAACCATATAAATGTTCCCTGAGTGTAGTCACTTTAGACACCTGAAGAGGAAGAACTTTAAACACCCATCTTTTTCATTTCCGTGCACCACTCCATAATCGGTATTCTCCGTTAGGTAGGGAAAAGCAATTTAAACACAACGCCGCATATGCATTACTCACCAGTCCTACGTTCAGGCTCCTCAGGCGCTTCTTTGCGGTTTTCCCAAAATCAGAAGTTCTTCTCCAAGAAAATACAATCTTAGTAGTAGGTCTGCTCAAGACAGCGATCCACAGATACGCAGAGGGAAATCCTAAAACCTTGCGTGTTACCTCAAACTGCTTTTACCCCGGCAAGCTCCTAAAACTCCTCCCAGGCTGCACCTGAAACACCGCACCTACCCCCACCCAGCTGAGCACTGATTGCCGCAAGTACCGTCAGTTAGCTGTGTTCCGCCAGCCTGGCACCGATCCCTCACAGCTGCTGGTACTTAGCATGTGCCAAAGAGCGTTGAATCCAAAATCATGGTCTCCTTGAATCGTGGCTCTGATTTGCTAATCTGAAATGTTCTGAACTTCTGTTCCATATGTAAGATGGACATCATGTTGCCTCCTTGTAAGACAAGTACAGGGGAAAGCAACAGTGGAATACTAATAGTCATTAAGCTCTCAGATAGTCTAAGGATAAACACCTTGGAAAAGCCTTTTACTTTGTGATTCTGTTCCCAGGAAGTCACTTGAAACTGTTGCAGTAAGGCACAAGGTCAGGCTCAGCAAAACCGCAAGATTAGCAGCATTTAGAATAAAAACGAGTCATGCAGTCACTAGCATAAAAACACAAAAAGGTCATTCCTACAGCTCCAGCTAAACCACAGGGAAATCCGTAAAGGCCTGTGGCACTAGAGCTACTCATCACTTGTGGCTTAGTGGGCAAGCTTTTGTGCCCTCTGCTTCCCCCATTATGTGGTGTTAAGAAGTCATCCAAACTTGCATGTGCTTCAGTTATGCATATGTTACCTGGTACTAATGAGGCATTCTTAGAACCTGTATTTCTGTTAGTTTAAGAATTCAGTGTTTGAATGATCTCACTACCGAGCTTAGGGAATTTCTCAGTGAAACTTTTGTTCCTGCTATTTGTGCACACACAGTCCTGCACTGGTTTCCTGTATAAGATAAGTGCTGCTGTGAGGTACAGTCTACTCATAAGCTGGTGTAAGCTTTTTTTTTTGCCTCTAATACTTACTGATATAAAATTATATTTATCAGCTATTTCTGTGAACCTACGTATAAACACATTCATTCCCTCACATCTGGAGCCCATAAGATTAATCCTGTGATGACATTGGCTTGATTGTTATGCTGTAAATATGAGCACCTGGACTGAGATGCTCAGAGTGAAAAGCCACAGAGGGCTTAGACTTGTGAGGGTGTTGCCACATTTTAATGAGTTACTCAGTGCAGCTGAGCAGAAATATTTTTGCCCCTTGAAAATAAAAGGTAAAATACCTCAGCCTAAATAACTTGTATAGGCAGTTATGCTAAAAGAAATTATTTTTGCATCCACCACCTTCTGCTAAGGCACAATATAGTTGTGTATACCTGAGTTCAGTACAACACTGAGGGCAAATTGTCTTTAAAACAAGTAGTCTTTGTTCAAGAATTCTCTTCAGAAAAAGTATCATAATAAAATGCCACTGTAGAAATTAGTGTAATATATAAAATCTTAGGACTATTGGAGGGTTTTATACAGATGCTGAGGGGAGGAATGTTATTTTATACATCAAGGGATATAATTGAACATTTTTTCTGAATGCAAAAGTATTAGCATAACTTCTGTTGGTCTCTAATCCAAGTAACGGTATTTATTCATTGCCACATGTTGCAAAATGAAAAGAAGCTATTTGTATCATTGTCTAAATGTAGGATAGCAACTAGGGGGAAGGGGAAGGAGAACCCTATAAACCTAGTTGAAAGATTCAAGTTCAGAAAAATTGTGTTTCTCATTAACAAGAGAAATATGCTTACCAGTTCACAGAAGAAAAATATTGGTTATATATGTTTCACCTCAGGCTTTTAGAATAGCCATTTCAGCAAGCTGTTTTCCCATACTAGGGGCCTTAATCCTGATCCTAGCTTCTCCATTAGCATTTCATTTGTCTTCATTAGGATTTCAGGGTTTTTGTCCAAATTTACTTTTGTGATGGACAATGCAGCCCAAGTAGCAGTTCTGAAAAAGAAATGAGGAAGAACCAAATCTTCACAGTAAGTATTGCCACCTGAGCTGAAGCTAGGACATCCACCATTCTTTCTTTCAAAAAAAAAAAAAAAAAAAAAAAAACAAAAACAAGGTATTTAACAAGATATTGTCTTCCTGTCACAACATATATCCATCCAGGAAGCTGCTCCTCCCATTGCACACCTAAATGCCTTTCCAAGCACTGATGCAGGAAGAATCCTGCTATTAGCAAGTGACTGAAACTTGTGTTTCAGCCTTTCTTAGTGTTTTGATGTTGTTTAGCTACTCTGTGAAGCAGGGATTTAATTTCTTGATTAAATTTTCTGAAATTCTACCAGATGTCAGTAAAAAAAAAAAAAAATTCAAAACCACCTTCAAAAATATGTCAGTTCTTGTTAAAGTCTAGAAGAGCGTGTTGCACCTGAACTGGTTTAAGTGGTAGGAGCTGCAGCACTGCCCAGAGGAGGGCATGAACTGCCCCAGGCCACGCACAACCAAATCTGGATGGCTGCAGTGCAGGTGTAAGCAACTCACTGACCCCAAAATCTCGGCAGTGGATGACCTGCCCTGGGACAGAAACAGCCCTAAGGGATCCCAGCTGTGGGTCACCAGAGGAGAAGCAGGTAGGAATGGTTTTATGCTAATCCTGGACCCTCTGCTTCCTATCTGGTCTCCAGAGGAATTGGGGAGGACTGGGTGCTACATGTGAACAAAACTGAAGGAAGTTGAGGACAGGAAGTGGGGTGGAGCAGTGTTGATTTAAGTTGAACCTAGGGAAAGCAAAAGCCAAGTCTTTTCCTCAGGGTTTGGTTTGTTATGCACATTTTTCTTCTTTCTGAATACTCAAATCAACAACTAGAAAATTTGTTACTTGGCAAAAAGATACAGTAAAAATTATTCAAGTTGATTCTGTTTTGCTCATGAGAGAATCCATAACACTGTATGTACCTCACTATCAGTTAAACTTACTCATCTGTACCTTACTGGTAGTCGAACACTGGGATCACACCTCACACAGTGCACCAGCTGCATGAATCAAATATTGCCTAATCAAATATGTTGTCAAATATATTCTTTGAAAAAGAAACACAGAGACAATTCTTTCTGAGAAAGCTCATTATTTGCATTTTTAAAACCTGCATGTACTGGATTTTTACTGAATTTACTAAAATTAAGTAATCGCTGGCATTTCTGAAATTAGTAAACACCTACATTTCAATGGCTTCATTGAGCTAGTCCAGGTTTAGAAGAGGGAGCTGGTTTCTCATCTGTCACTCATCATCACCATTAAATTCCATTTGAGCACCTTCATTGATTCCATATCTGTAATTTTGCATGCCAAGTAAAATTTATTATACAATCAGGTTCTGCTCCCCAGTGTAACCATGAAAAAATTGCACATAAAAGGAAAGAAAACCATTTTAGCTGTACACTCACTTTGCTAATAAAATTGAAAATCTCACAGTCTGCTTGGGGAATCACTGTTTAGACACAGTGCGTTTTGGCAGATTTGTACATCTAAATACCCCCAAAATACCCCCATTCAAATACTCTTCTCACTATCTGGAGCCAGAAATAGGAGACAAAAAGAAAGTTTAAAACAGATTCATTTTCAGTCTGGGCTTGTGGAATGCAGTGTAGAAGGTATTTGTATTACTGAGACAAAGACATTTAGATAGTAATGAAAACAGGTCTTTTCCTTAACCCAACAAAGTGTTTTGCTTCCCTTCCTAATCAAGAAGAATGTATATGTGCACTGTATAGAAATTAAATTGAAATATATAAAATGTATTGCCATCTGCATCTATTTTTCACCTTTCTATTAATTTGTAGTTACCTATATTTCCACAAACACCTTGAAAATTGTGCCTGTATTGTGTCTTCAAAAGAGACAGATGTTGTTAACTGAAAGTGGCTAGAGAAGAACTGAGATCTGCTGAGCTTGAGTAATTTCTCTAAGTTGCAGAATAATTTGTAAGGCATTTTAAAACAAAATGTCTTGGACTATGTAAGGCCCAATTCCTTGCATATGTACAAAATCATTCACACTGAAACTTCACTCTGTTGCGGTACTATCAGCAGCATAGCATCTGTTTGCAGAAACAAAGGCCTACCTTATCAAAGTTTTTCAGGCATGTACCTTCTAATTAGTTGTCTAACTCTCAATGAAATTAATAGGATATAAACACCTAAAGAATACAAGGTACTTTACCTACAGTCCACTCCCTAAAGAATCCAAGTACAAAGAACAGTCATTATAATTACCAGTCAAATGATGAATGCCCAGGTAAGAAACACAGGGCAAATTAATTCCTTTAAGTACACTTTATGTGAGTGAAGAAAATGCACATATGTTGCAGTAAAGTGTGGTCATAGCTATAAAAACTTTTCTCATTAACCTATGATTGAAACCAACCTGATTTAGCACAGTAATAGCAGAGTGTAGGGTCTTCTATGCCTGCCAGCCACCTTGCCCCTATCTCCACTCACTGGGGGTACAGTATTAGGAGGATCCTTCAGCCTGAACAAGCACACCTATTCTTGGGTTCTGTGTTTTCTGCCAGTTTTTGACACTCCAAACTACATAGACATGCCTTCCACTTCAGAGGCTATACCTAAGGTCCAAAGGAGACTTCGCTTAATGCAGATTTCAGCAGTGACAGGAACTTACGGCATGAGATTTCCAGAGGAAGTTGACTGAAAGACTCTAAGGTACATTGCTATGTTTATTATTATTATTACAGCTAAAGCTGAACTGTTGTGGTTAACTTTGATTAAGTTCCAAGTCATCTTAAAAAAGATCACAGCATTCAGCCTTACACTGCATTTTTTGCCAATGTTTTTCATGAATCTCTGTAACACCTGCCTTTGCAGACACCAAATTGTATTTTTGCCTCTATATTTCTCCCCTGTTGAAAGCTTCTCATTTACAAATGGCAAGCTCTCTACAAGGCATCAGGCTCAAGCTTGGCAAATTGTCATCCTTCAGGTTACCTTCCACTCTCTGACACTAAGTTCCTACCTTCATCAGAGAGCTTTCAATTCTCTCCTTACTTAAGGGAGATAAAAGCCCTTATATTCCTCCCAACAACAGGTTTTCATCTTCTTTATGTGCACAATAGATTTCAGCTTTCTTCCCCCCAGCCCTGCCAATTTCCCTAATTATCTGTCAGTGGTGCCAAGAGCTCCCACATCTATCATTCCACAGTATCACTCCATAGTCACTGCCACAGTCCAGCATCACTGCATTAGCTACATGCGCTCCAAACAGTTTTACAGCACTGACATGGGGAGCCGCCTCTCACAGTCAAGGGTATCACTAAATAACCATTCTTCTCTTTCAAAGCAGCTCCTGCTTGTCACTTCCAGCTGCCTTGCTCTGCCGTCATAGTTCTGATACTACAGAATTGATTTCATCACTCCTCATATTATTGGTATGAATTATCTTTCACACAGTTTAACAAATCTTGATAACTTCAAGACACATTTCTCCATTCTTTTCTTCAGTGCTGCTTTCAACTTGCAGCATGAACTCTGTTGTGTCCTGTAATCAGTAGGATTTTAAAATGTCATGGTACCTTTAGGAAAGCTACAGGTGAATTTGAAACACCCTAGCCTTTTTATTTGATGCATTATCCAGACAAGCATTTACCTGTGTGCCTTTAGTGTATACATTCTGTGAATGATTAAGGGAGGAGATATAAAGAGTCCCTGCATACCCCAGGAATAACTCTTGTACATAAAGTTACTCATGGATGTAATGATTTGTAGAAAGAAGACCATATTTTATAGATTAGAACTGTTCCATAGAATGCCTGGAACTGTTTTGAACCACAGGATATTAAACTATGTCAATATGCTGGTTTTTTTAAAGAGTTGAAAAGAGAAGAAAATTACTGTAAATCAAATAAATTGTTTCTGAAGGCCATTATTTTGAGTATTGAGTATTTGACCACTGAATCAGATAATTCTGCCACGATGTTGAGTAGAAAGCTTTCTTTTTCAGGCTGTCCTTAATGTTTCACAGCTATTTCCAAGTAAATTGTTTTAAATAGCCAAATATAGTTTCCCCAAGACAAACAGTGATTTTTATTCTTCAAGATGGTTAATAAAATTGATGAGTTACACTTAGTGGAAGAGTTGGAGTTTTTATTATTTCTTTTACATTCTTCTGCTAACAGGAGTCCAACAGATTGACTTTGTTCTATCCTGCTGCATTTAGTACTCTCAGTACTCTTTAATACCAGAAGTGTTTTCTGATTTCTGTATAGCGCATCAAGGACTTAAAATGAATGTGATTTATGACTGGTAACGTATCTGAAGCACATGACATAAAACTGAAAATATTTTCAGCTCTATTCACAGTGTTATTATATCAGAGTGTATAACTCTTCTACTTTTGACTTTTCCCAGTCATATTTTACTTTTTCACAGAGATGTGGAGTGCTAATAGAGTTAATTCTTTAACCCTTGATCAAAGCCCAGGGAATTCTGTGGAAAGACTCCATTACACTTCAGCGTGTACTCAGTGGATACAATGCTTTCTTAAAAGTGCTTTGTGATCCTTTAGTTGACAAATTATATTTAAACAAAAATGTTTTAATTTATTTGTTTTCCCTTCCTCTGGTATTGATGTTTCATGCTATATATCAAAGAATGAAGTCACATAACAAAGAAATTTTTTTTTTTCTTAAAAGCAACCACAAGACTAGCATCTATTGCTTTCTCTATACATGTCAGCATTAAATCACTGAGGGAATACGGCAATAATGTTAGCAAAAAACAGATCCTGGCTTCTTGCACAACAAATGTCTTGATAGTTTGACAGTTAGCTTTGCACTGTCCATGGACCATTCTAATATTTACTTAAACAGTAAATAAATATGTAACTAGGTCAGAATAATTTCTTTATATCAGAATCAGAAAATACTGAGAAAATATTTAGGCAAAAGAATTCTGTATTGTATGCTAAGAAGTAGTCTGAGATCAATAACTCCCAAAACAGTCATCCTTCTTGGGACTTTCATAATGCAGCATTTGCAATGGGGAAACTGACATATGAATCAATGTAACTAGGAATAATTTATATGTATGAGTTTTTAAAATAGTATCGTCAAACACAGCCTAGAGTCAGAGTTCAGATTAGGGGCAAGAAGCCAGGTTGCTACCTGCACATGCATTTGGGTATTTCTTGAAATAGAAATAGCTGCACAGCTTCATAGCCATGCTCATCTGCATTTGGATTATGACAGCACTCCCTTCTGGATGCCATCCAGACAGGTCTTGGCAGACTTGAGGGCTGGGCCTATGCAAATCTCAAGAAGTTCAACAAGACCAAGTAAAAGGTCCTGCACCTGGGTAGGAGCATTTCCAAACATAGACATATGAAAGAAGCCCTGAGACTAAAGACTGACTTGAGGGGTAGTGGTTGATGTGAAGCTCAGCATCATCCAGCAATGTCAGCCCAGAAACATCTGTGTCCTTGGCTGCATTGAAAGCAGCACGGCCAGTGAGCGAGGGGAGGCGTTGTCCCCCTCCCCACTGCTCTCCTGATACCCCATCTGGAGTGATGCATCCAGCTCTGGGGTCCCCAGCTGAAGGGAGCCCAAAGGAGGCCACAAAGGATCAGAGAGCTGTAGCACCTCTGCTGTGAAGACAGGACAGGCTGAGTTGGGGTTGTTCAGCCTGGATATAAGCAAGCTCCAAGGAAACTATAATGTGTCCTCCAGTACCTAAAGGGGAGGGCCTAAAAGAGAGCTGGAGAGGGACTTTTCACAAGAGCAAGTAGTGATAGGACAGAGGGGAATGGCTTTAAGCTGAAGGAGGGTAGACTTAGATTATATATTTGGAAGAAATTCTTCACGGTGAGGATGGAGAGGCACTGGAACAGGTTGCCCAGAGATGTGGTGAATCCCTATTCCTGGAACTTTGAAGGCCAGGCTGGATGGAACTTTGAGCAACCTAATCTAGTGGAAGGTTCCCTGTTCATGCCAACTGTGGTGGAACAGGTGATCTTTAAGGTCCCTTTCAACCCAAACCATTCTATGACTCTGTGATTCTGGATGCCTTCCTGTCATACAGCTTCCCACCTGCCTTCAGACTCTTCTTTCTGGCTGTGAAATTTCTGCAGTTGAGAAATAATCTTTCTTTTTATTTCTGGAGAAACAGCTACTTTAGGTTTTACAAGCACCAATGTCCTATATATTCTCTGTGGTGAATATTTCTTCTAAAGGCAGAAGCTTTTGACATGACAGGTGCACTAAAAAAAATGTAACTACATGAATTCTATTACACACTGAGAAAAATATCATTACAGCTTGATAGGCAAAACTGTAAAAATTCAGATTTTGTAGTCTTTTACCTTTGGAGAAAGCACTGATTTAGCATTGTATATTTCATTGATGCAGTCCTGTTTATTTGCAGAGATCATGAGCCTGATCATAGAAAGAAACAAACGACAGTATATTTGCCCCTTCTTTCAAAGCAAGAGTTTCAGAAAATCTTTTACTTTACCACTTGATCTTTTCTGGGCCAGATTATCATCCTTCAATTACTCTGTCCATGATTCTTTGCTGTGTTTTCTATTTGCTTCACCCTACAACTGTTAGAGCATCACCAAAGGTCATCAAAAGTTTCCTATTTTTTGCAGTTTATTATACAGAAGAGAAGAACAGATATTTTTGATATAAACTTATTTATATATCTGTGTAGATGCCTCAAAACCCTTGGGTTTTCAGTTTTCAAGAGCACTAAACTTATGTTCAACTCAATTTCTTGTTCATTAAATCTACCTAGAAGGCAGGTGCTTTTCTATTTCTTAAAATATTCCACCTCTTATGTAGGCTCTTGATGAGGTTAAAAACCTGGACCTATTCCAAAAAGCTAGATGCTAAAGGAAAAATTAAGTTTTCACTTATTACTTAATTCTATCTACTAGAATTTCTACTCGTTATGATTTACTTGTCTGATGTAGCTTTTCCAGTTATTCAGTGTCTTCTGACATTAGAGTATTTTTACAAAATGTCTCCTGATATATTTTTCAAGCTTTGGCCATATACTGATTGGGTTTTTTAACCTTCTCTTAACACCACTTATCTTTTTTTATGCCTAGCACCTATTGTTTTGTTTTCTCTGAAATTTGTCTTTTATTTGCCCTTCAGACAAAATCGTGTTCTGCTGCCTGTTTCCTGAAAACATGATGTTAATATAATTTTTGCAATATTTGTCTAGCCATGGAACAAATCCCATTTGAAGTTTTTTGTTGGTTTGGATTTTTTAAACTACTATGTCAGTTTCTAAGATCAGTTTTAAATAACTATAGCTGCATGCTACAGAGATAGACAAAGGCAGACAGAAACATTTTCGGGATTTAACAGTAGTCTGAAAATTTTCTCAAAGTGATATTTTAAGTTTAGAACATCAAAAAGTCATTTTAGAAGTAGAAAAAGTATTAAGTTTGCATTTGGGGGTGGGTTTGTTTTTTCATAAGTTTATCTCTGTCGCTGAGTTTCACAAGTCTACAATACGATCAGGGAATTCATGGAGCATTCTTCACTGTCAAGACCCTGGATTAAAGCTCTGCTCCAATTTTCAGAAAAAACGATGACGTTTCAACTTTAGTTTCACATAAGATTAAAATGTTTCCTTCTAGATACAGGAAAGTAAAGCACTTTGAAAATTCAAGAATGAGGTAGACATTATTTTCAGCAAAACTTCCATATAATAAAGAAATTTTAAATTTGTTTTGCAAGTAAATATTTCTCTTGCATTACATATCAGTTTCTATTAAGGAATATGGGTCCTCCAAGAACTATTATTGCAATATTGTTTTGTATAATCTCTAGCTGAACAAATGTTTCTGAAGATCATTCTAGGTCCTTATTCTTTAAAATCTTGATTGTCACAAAGTAAGAACAGAACTTTCTCTGCTCTTTTTTGGAACATCTTTAATCATTTATGAATTTTAGTTGGGTCTTATCATACTGCTCTTACTGTATCTCTTTGTGAAAACTTATAAACGGAAAAAAACTTTGCTGTATTTTTAAAATTGATCCATATGTGCACGTTCTACAGCCAAATACATAAATTTCTCCTAGTCTTTTTAAGGTAAAGGCAAGGAATATTATCTTATACATGGATATGATAATGGAAACTCCTATTAAAACAATCTGAGAGTATTCGCTCTTGCCTGTTACTATGACTAATGAAACCATAAGATGTCTAGTTCATTGGTCTGTGGCCAAATAGAGGAGAAAGCATTCTTTACTACTTTCCATGGGTCACTGGAATAACAACATAGAAATACAGCTGTTTTATCATTGTTACATACCATAAGTTTTTTTTTTTTTTTTTTTTTTTTTTTGTCTCTTTTTTTTCAGAGTAGCTTTATAACACTGAGAATAAAGAAAAAGCACAGCTAGCACAAAACAAAATACATGAGGCAAGGTTTCAGAAAAGGAACAAAAGGGTTTGTTTCCAGGGCTGTTGATCTGACCATCAGCTACAAAACATTTTTGTAGCATTTGCAGTTCTGCTCATTCCCACCAGAGGGGGGACCGAAGCTGCACTGTTTCAATACATTTGCATATAAAATGTAGTGTGATGCGCTGTGAAGGGGCAAGGGAGAGCTGGTTAGAATAAAAATTCAGGCCTGGGGCATGAAATTCTTGTATTTGCATTTTTCCATATAAAATTTGCCTAGCTGAAAGGAAAATATTATAACTTTGGTCAAGTGGGCACAGAAATGAAGAGCTGGCATTTATGTCTAGGAACATGAAATACGCATTTTAAAGCTACTCACAGAAAAAAAAATGCTTATGAATACTGAACAGTCATTGAGTTCTACTGAGCTATGCACCAGTGCTTTATCCATGTATGTATTTTTGCCTGACAATGTGGTTCCAAATTTTTTCTTTTCCCCTTTCCAAATTAAAATTCTCTTGCATCACATGTATGAAGTCTTTAGTCTTATACTAAAGTTTTTCTGTACCCCAATTGAATCATAACATCCATTGCTGTCATACTTTCTTCCTTTCAAATTCATAAGTCCTTCAACAGCCCTCCTTCACTTCCTCCCAGGCCCAGGACACCTTGGGATATTAATCACAAAATGTGTCAGGTTGGAAGTGACCACAGTGGGTCATCTGGTCCAACCTCCCTGCTCAAACAGGGTCATCCTATGGCTCATTGCACCAGACTGTATCCAGATGGCTCCAGAATATTTCCAATAAGGAAATACCAAGACTCCAAAACTCTGGGAAATTTGTTCCAGTGCATGGTCACCCACACAGTAAAGAAGTTTTTCCTCATATTCAGATGGAATTTCCTACCAGTTCCTGCTTTTTGTCTCTTGTCCTATTGCTAGGCACCATGAAGAAGAGCCTGATCCATCCTCTTGATACCCTCCCTTTATTGATGAGGCTTCTCTCAATCATTTCTTCTGGAGGCTGAACAGGCACAGCTCCGTCAGCCTGTCCTCCCGCGCTCCAACCCCCTCATCATCTTCATAGCCCTCCACTGAACCCACTCCTGGAGCTCTCATACTGGGGAGCCCGGAACTGGACACAGCTGAGGCCTCACCAGGGCTGATTAGAGGGGCAGGATCACGTCTCATGACCTGCTGGCAATGCTCTTCCTAATGCAGCTCAGGATCCCCTTGTCTGTCTTGGCCAAAAGGGCACTGCTGGTCATGGACAGCTTATTGTCACCAGGACCCCCAGGTCCTTGTCCACTGAGCTGCTTCCCCGCAGGTTCCCACCAGCCAGTGCTGGTGCCTGGGTTCTTCCTTCCCAGGTGCAGGGCCTTGTATTTGTCTTTGCTGAATTTCAGGAGGTTCCTCCCTGCCCATCTCTCCAGCCTGTACAGCTCCCTCTGAAGGGCTGCACAGCCCTCGTGGCTTTGTGTTATTATCAATATTCATTCCAAGTGGGCTGACCCTGCTTTCATATCCTGTGTATTTCCTGCTTATGCTTGAGTAAGGAGTGAGGTGGATCTCATCTCTCCCTATCAACTGCCAGCAGACAGGGTCTCATGGTTATAGAAACCAAGCCCTGTTGCCAACACCAGCAATGTAGCCAGTCATTTATTTGTGTAATCAGTTTTTCTCTCAACATTTACCATAACTGGCAGTATCAAGGAGAAAACTATCTCAGCACACAGGCCATTGCCCAGTGTCCCCAGAGCTCTGAAACCATGTATGATGGTTTCAAATAAACCCTTGATTTCATCAATGCCTCCATGAAAGACCTACAGGGAATAATATATGTTGAGAAGCCTTGGCAGTCCTGTGACATCTCTGATTCAAGCCCCTGGCAGGCAATAAACTTCTCAGGAAAGAGGTTAGGTGGGCAGGTGGGTGCCCTGTGCCCTGCAGTGGGAAGTCACCAATGGTCACTGCTCTTTGCTTCTTCCAGGTGATCCTGTGTGGCTCAGGGTCTGGTGACTTGGGTCTGTCAGCTGTTGCAAAGCTTCCCTGCCTCTAGGAACTCCCTGCCCAGCTCATTCTGTTGCTCAGAACTTACTGTAGCCACTGTTGGGGTTGTTGCTGTTGCCTTTGTCAACGCTTTCCTCACTGACTGACTCTAATTCTGATCCGTTTACCAAGCATTGTTATTTGAGGTTTTAAATTCCCCAAGGCTATTCTCAGCACATAGTGGAACTTGTGCAAAAGCTTCCAGAATAATTATTCAGGGAGGTTCCCTGAGCTATATAATTTTTGATGAGGAAAAGTAAGTCCCTGATTCCAGGTCTGTAATGACTGCATTACTTTAATGTTCAAGACAAATAAATTGCTCCTAAACTTTCATCTTTTCTTTTTGCTCAATCACAATTATATTCTGTGTTTCCTCTGTGCCATTATTTAATTCTAATTAAAAAATACTGTGGCAAAATTTCCACTGTTCCATTCTCACTCCCTGAACAAGCACAAAAGGTTATTCCAAACACGATGCAACATTTGTGTTTCAACAATCAGAGTCTGATAAAACTGTCTTTAGAGAGCCATGAACCATGTGTGGTCACATAAGCTCTCCTAAACACACCTGGGTTAATACATTGAAGTCCTGACCTGTGGCAAAATCAATGCATTGAATTCCTGACCTGTAACAAGATTAAAAATACCATATTTACATTCAATTTGAAGACTTTAAGTCAGATGACTAAACAGAAAATGTGCCATGATTTTTAATGTTTCTCAGGTATAGAGACATTCTGTGTCCTCTAAACTAAGGAAAATGTGTCATTTTCATTAATAATAAAGTAATAGGCACCTGGGCACATAAAGAAATTCAAGTTTCTGTATCTGGTCTCCTGGCAAACCTTAAATGCATACATGCACATGACACCACACAGCCTGAAAAGTCAGCCTCTTTTCATCAAGGTTCACTCCAGGGACCCTAAAAGGTAAATTGGCTCCCCATTTCCTTCCAGATCTCCTGCTATTCTTCAAGCAAGTTCAAGGCCTCATACTGACAAAAGACAATTGTCACATATGGAAACACCTATTATCTTTCCAACATCCATATGAGTATAATAACTTTTTACAAGTTGAAGTAAGTGTCTAAAACAGAAGGAGAGAAAAGCATATATCCTCTTCTAAGTTAAAGGAAGATGAAATTATATGGGACAGAAACAGTTTATTCTTAAAAATACTGATCATTTCAGGAGGCAACAGCTTTGTCTCCATCCTAGTCTCTCTAACAAAGTCTCTTCTAATTTTTTGATGGAGTCTTTTCTTTCAGTTTCTAATTAATACTTGTATCTGGGGGTTTAATCACAAGATTCTTCCTTTCTTAGCTGAGTCTTTGGTTGTAGTCCTGGGATACCAGTTTGCATCAAGCTCTGCAGGCCTGATTTTATTTGTCCTCTGCAAACCTGTTTCCTTCAGGACCACACAATGGTAAGGTTGCTAAATTGTCCCCATTCTAGGTAAATTTCTTTTCGCTTAAGAACAAAAGCATTTCAGGCGATAAAAGATAAAACTCTCTACAATAGACTGTCTAGACTGTGAAGAGTACCATCCTTTGGATACAGAAGTAAAATTCTTTAGATTTTTCTTTGCAAAATTTGCCTTGATCAGCATGTTTTTCAGACAGCATCAAATATCTCACTTCATTTTGTAAGGCTTGTGGCTCTTTAGCATTCAACAGAGAGGTGTTCTCAGGCTTGCAAAGCAAACCAGCAATGGCATTTTCACTGAAGGTTGAAAGGTACAATTGTGACCATTCTGACTTCTCAGAGCCTCTCAAAATGATGGGTTAATATAGAGTTACAGAATACACAATATGCAGTAACTTCTTTCTCTGATGCAATCACACAAAGCCAAAAATGCTCATAAAAATTGCTAGCATTCAGAATTCTTAATGTTATTACATATATCTCTGAAAAGTATATGTGTATATTTCATTGCTTCTAGGCAAAACCTTTGGTGTGTACCAGGTGGCTCCTTTAACTTCAGGAAGTTTCAATCACTCAGTAGAGCAGAGATCATAACAAAGAAATATTTATATTTTTTAGTAATGTCTCAAAAGTCAAGCAAATAGAAAAGCTTCTGGGTGGTAAGTAGTAAGTTATCTTGTCGCTGTCACTATCCCTCTTAAGTAACTCATCTTACCATTCATTTTCAGGGTATGGAAATAGTGGGGAGAGTCTAGCATCCCATAGAATCACACTGGAAATCTCTCTAGGTTTGCATCCCTCTACACTTTCTCATATCCTTAAGTGCTAAGATATTTTATGCCAGTCTGCTCACTGAACATTTGGCATGGAATCATCCCAACTTTTTCCTGGATAACTTCTCTGTCAGGCTGGGTTACTTGAGAAAAAGAGTAATTGCAAAAAAATAAAAAAGAGTATTTGCAAGAGTGTGGAGCAGGTCTGAATTCATAATCTGTCACAGATAAATGGAGACAAGCCCAAGCACTGTAGTAAAAGTTATATTTCCTTCCTAATACCTGTATCCCTTATGAGGAATACTATGTACACAGAGTTAATATGATCCCATCAGCAGCTTTTGTCTCTGTCCTAGAAGCACAACACACTAGCAGCTCTGTTCACCTTCCAGAGAGTCTTAAAATAAATATTATGGCTGGGAGGTATAACACCTCCATTCTTAAGGCTATATCTTTCCACCTCTTGCTTTCTGTGGTTTCATCACAGAAAGCCATGAAGTGCCTCCCCATTGTGTTGCTGAGATTGTGCAGCCTTGCAGCAGGAACATCACCAAACAGCATTGTATGAACACCTATGTGGATGTTCATGTAGTTATTTCTTAATGTTATGATGAAGGTCTTATGAGATTGGTGTGGAAGGGCACTGTATTTGTGCTGAAAATCTCCTTGCATTGGGGCCCAAAGGCAAGTCATACAGTTTGTCAAAATTTGTTTGTCATCGGGTGCAGTGCAAACATACTAAAGGCAAAATAAAAGCTATGGTTTGGACACGCCTTACACACAACACTCTGTAAATTGAATTTGGAAAGAATTTTCAGACAGGCAGCTGTGTTGCTCACATTTAGCTGCTTAACTTCAAACTCCCATGCCTGAGCATACTAAATGTTATAGTTTTGTAATACTTTGCTGCAACTAGAACAAAGACAGGCAGAATCGGATCCAGTGGATGCACTGAACAGATCTCAGGGAGATAATAACCAGAGTTGATCAATGAGGGTTTTAAAAAGGGTTTAAAAATTTCATTTTCATTGACATCTGGCCTGTCTGTTTTCTGTTAGGAAGAGGTGATGAACTAATATGGATAAAACCTAGTTTCTTCCCTCTCAGGTTTTCTAACATAAACCATGCATATAGAATTGCACTAAAAGTTATCTTTTTTTTTCCACATAATCTTTAAAGAAACAGGTTATTTCACAGTTTTTAATTTCAATAAAGTTACAATTCTGAAATGGTTTTCTGTTTATTACAGTTAAGTTACATTATTTAAACCCTTAAAAAAAGAAGAAAACCAAACCACTCAATACTACACTGAATTCCAGAAATAAGGGTCCTTTTCCCATTGGAGCATTGACCCTGGCTATCAAGGTCAAGGAAGGTTTTCACCATTTGAGACAGTGCAACACCCTGCTTCATCAAGGTCAATGGTGATCTTAACAACCCAATGTGGCTCTCTAGGGGTCCAAAATCCTCCAGTGTGGATGACAACTCATGTTCAACAAAAGCATGAAACCTCTAACTATTTTAGGGATTTTAATCTCAGTCCTCAGAAAAAGATGAAAACCAGTTTAACAGAAACATAATGAAACAGACTGGAACAGTCTGGAATGTAAGCAGTCTTTGCAATGGATCAGTACTCCCTGTCTTTCAGCACATAATCTCTACTGTAAATGGGACCAGCTATGAACTAAGAGAAATTAGTGAAATACAGTATGCAAATATTGGTAATACCTATTTCTTGGTATAAAGCATCTAGCAAATGTACCATTTTTCTCTAGCCAAACCCTGCAAGCGAAACAAATGCTATTATGCCAGTGTTTATACATCAGTTCCAAATAGTATTAGCTTAGAATTGTAATAAAACACATTATCCTTCACAATAATCTTTAAAGAAACAGGTTTTTAAATGAAAGTATTTAATAAGAGAACATTAAATTTTGAAGTTTGTTTTCGTTGGTAAAATTAAGTAGAATGTTTTCATCCATTAAAATTAAGTGCACAAAAATATCTTAATTTTAGAACCACCAACTGTGATCATGCTAACAGCAATGGAAATGATGAAAAAAGACACATAATTTCAATTCATGAGCCTACCTCTTGTTCTTCAATTTCCCTGCTGCACTCTTAAGGGGGTAAAACCTTTTGCAGATACTGCCATGACCTTTTTTTTCCTTGATAACCAGCCCTACAATGTTCTTCTATGACACTTGTAGGTACACCAATGCTTGAAAAAAACCTGCAAAGAGATTTAATAAAATATACAGCATAACTAGCTATTGGGGAGAATTTCAAATTGTATTTCTGTGCATTTTTAGAATTGTTTATCAGGTTTGTATACATATAGAAAGACCAATTAACTTAGACACTATGAGTCCATGAGAATACCCTATGTAAATATAATGAAGGAATTCTGTAAGCAAATGCCTCTGTGAAATAAATTATTCAACTGTTTTGGCAGACAGATTGTCCTTTATCTAATGCTTCAGTGGAAAGCAGAAGAAAATACAACTGGAGTAGCCTTGTAACATAACATATGTAAATCTTTTCTGAGCTATTCAGTGGCAATTTAAATGCCCTTAAGCATGCAGGCTGATGGTCTCGGTAATTGTTTTCCCAGCCATTTGGGAATCTTCTAATCATTCCTTAAATTTTGCATCAGTAACACCTGTACTCTTCCATCAGCTCACACTTCTGTGCTGCTTTTGGGACTGTGGGCAGAACTAGCTGCTGATGTAACTCCAAATTTTACTGCAAAAAACATGTGAGCAGGCAGCTCTTGATTTAGTGGAGATGTTATCTATGTGTGAACAATGAATATTAACAAGTCTCTTCCTGCTGTGCAGATTTAGGTCAAGTTGCTTTGTACTGCTAAAGAAATGTCAGTATTTTCTGTCCCTCGTTTATATATCCATTGAGTAAATCTGAATGGCACTTAGGGAATACACATTTGGATGAAAGGAGCTAAAGAAATTGAGCTAATGCAGTGAATCTAAGTACAAATAATTCACTTATCATGATACAGGTATTGGAACAGGTATTTTCCGATATTCTACTCAGCCTCCTTTCACATATTGCTATTGTTATAAGAAACAAGATAAATCCCAGAAACTTTATCAGTTGGCAAACTTTCTTTTCTCCATGTGAGTGACAAAGAGAGAATCAGTTGTTCTTAGTAAAGCTCTTATGAACAGTCTGCAGTTTTCCAGGTGTTTTATTTGTGTGTATGAGCATCAGCCAACTATGGCCCCTTTGTTATTAATAAAATTTAATTTAATTTCAACATGTTTTTTTCAACTTATACATGCAATACTATAGAAATGACCACTACTATACACACCCATTTATTCCCACATTAACCACATTCATGCAACAAATACCTTCAACACTGTCAGATCTGGAATCAGGTTAGATGGAATGGACCCAGTAGCTCATTGACTCCAGCAAAGTTGTCATTGACTACAAAGAAACAAATCTAACCTTCCGTAAGGGAAAGTTTTACTGGATTTTTTCTGTGTGATCCATTCAAAATGTTGCAGTCTGCACGCTTTGGATAAGTGGCTGCAGCAGATCAGCATGAAAGTTCATCTAGTCTGGCATCCTGCTATGGGAGATGGCCATATGTGAGTGTCTGCCTAGAGGTCACACAGTGGTGACTCTCTGATATGCTTTCCCAGCTGCAGGGCTTTGTGGCTTTGAGATTTCCTGAACCAAAAGTGTTATCCCTGTAGCTAATAACGCCCTCCTGGATCTATTTTCCATTCTAATTTTTCTAATTGGTTTTTAACACTATGTAAATGTTTAAGCATCCACAGTGCCCTATTGGAAGCAATGGTTCAGTTTAATTACATATTGTGGGAACACAGAAAGCCTGATCTGCAAAGGGCAGACATAGCTCCCGAGAGACTTTGCAGTTAGCCTGGCCTTTGGAAAGGATTTAGGATGAATTTACTGTAATGGGCTCTTAATGATTAGAAATGCCATCTTGTATGTTATCTTGGGCTGATATCTGCAAACCTTCTAAAATGAGAGCTGTGGAGCATAAATACACTCCCACATTGGATTTAGATACTTCCTTAATGGACAGCCTAGGTGAAGGGAAGAACCACCAAGAGCAAGGGGTGTCAGAGGCTGAACAGAGGGCAAAGCATGGGAAGCAGAACCTGAGCTGGCAGTGTTATGTGAGAAAACTGAAACTCAACTTGGCTTCAGGTTGTGGTCTAGTATTAATCATCTGTGAGGTGGGGTAAAAGCTACCAGCATGCAAACTATAATGGGAACAAACCTTCTATTTGTTGTTATTCATGGAAGCTTACCACCTTTTTCTATTCTTTTTTTTTTTTTTTTTTTTTTTTTTTCAACTGAAAAGATTATGTTAGGTAATGAATATCTGCCTCACAGAAGAGCCAGAAATAATGTTCTCATATAAATGGATTAATGTAATGTATTTAAAAATGAAAAGGATTAAGCTCTTATTAAATTATTTAAGTCTGCTTATGAATATACAAGCAAGCATGGACAGAGTTTTTCCTTTTATTTTTGCTTGAAGATTGATTGTCTCTTAAGAAAAAGAAAGAGAAAAGCCCATATCAAATAAGGATGAAATTGAAATCCTCTTTTATTTAACTAAACCTTCATTTTGTAAACAAATTTAACCCTTGTTTTGCATGGATAGCATTAAAGATGTTGACTTCTGCATTCAGCCTCAGACATTTTTTTCACCTGAGTTACAGGGAATGAGATTGGAACCTGTCCTCAGATAAAAATCTGAGGAGATTCAAACTCCAATTCAAACACACTGTACGGATGCCTGGATTTTCCCCCAGACACAGCAGTGTCCATTAAATCATCAGCATTTCTATAAAGGCCACTCACACTGAGACAATGACAGGTGCATATATTAACATGTCTCAAGCTCATAGTTATGACCTGAGTCTGAAGAATTTCAGACTGAGTGATGCATAAATATATCACAAGAAAGATAGAAGGGCAGTGACAACCAAAATTATATTTGGAAAGGGCTTCTTTCCAACTTCATGCTTCAACCATTCAAACTCCTCAAATACTAACTCTAGTGATTGAAATATTAATTTCAGCAGCTTTAACATGACAGTTGAAATATCCAAACAGGATCTATTTGGCCTGTTAGGATATTGGCTGAATAAGAAAGTTAAAAGAAAATTAATGGAACTTAGCCATCATAAAAAGATTATTTCAATGTTCTTCTGACCAGTTTAAATGGTGAAACATTAGTATTTCTTAAGGTGAGATACACAGAAATAGTCTTCACTGAATATTCATTCATATGTTTTCTAATTCAAATCCATACAACAGAAAACAAACCAAAAATTGTCTTATCTGGCACACACACAAAAAATCAATGTGGTACAACCTGACATTTTGTAACAAAAATGTTCCATTTTAACCAGCACCTTGCATGTTGATTTATGACATTTTCTCATAAATTGCAACATATTTAGACAATATTATTTTGGTACCAGATAAAGATATCAAAGAACCTCCTACACTGGCATTTCTATATGTTATTTCAGAAAAAAACTTTCAACTAATACTATATCTGACACAAAGCAAGAGAAATTCTGAGGCAATTTACTCTGTACTCCAACAGAGAGGTGTTAGGTTCTCTTGCTGCAACCAATCAACTGTCAATGCAGTCTTATCTGAAGACTGTTAAGCTACTGCACTAGACAGAAAACTTCAGCTTCATTCATTGTCAATGCATGGAAAGCAAGTGGTCCAGAAGCAAGTGATCCAAATATTCAGTGTTCATTTTGACCCATAAATTGTGTCAATTTGTTGATCAGACAAGATATGAAAATTACAAATATTTTCATGGAGTGACTGAAAATAAAAAGCAACTATCCTTGTATAACAAATACTATCTAAACTTCAGAGGAACCCTAAGTCTTGCAAGACATTTTATAGTCTCAAAACCGAAGAACTTTTCAGTCTTCCTAACCTCATTTTTCCTGTCAATTTGTGGAAGTACAAACTTCAAGTGTCTATGAAACCATCAAAGTTGGACCAATTATTCTAGCCCAGCTCCAGTGTGTGGTATTTCTGCTCTAAATCCTGCTCCTCATGAAACCAACTTTATGCTGAAATACTTTGGCTTACCATAGCATCATACTGTGGGTATGGAAAGAAGGAAAGTTTCAACACATCAGCCAGACAAATAGAATAGATGTTCTCCCATGTAACTATTTCAGAAAAAGAAATCACTGTGAGGATATAATGCAATCTCCATCTTGGAGGCTGAGAGATAAATGAACAAAACGTTAAGGAACGTGGTTTATGCCCAGTGTTAAACTGCTCTGAAAAGAAGGCTTGACTTGAGACCTCAGGAGGTCCTTCCAGCCCAAAGGAGTGCCTGCTCAGAGCTTGTGAGGTGCTCATAATTTTGAATATAGGGGGGGAAAAATGGGATTCTCTTAACTTTGTCTCTTAAATAGTACTAGAAATATAGCTGATTTGAACTCAGAATTGAAACTTTTCTTTTCAATGGATGAAGAAAGCAGCATCAAGACCAGCTCTCTTGAAATCAATGGCATGAGTTCATATGAGTAATGTCAGAGTTAAGACTTCAGTTAATCTGTGATTTTGATAAGCAATCATCATAGAAGAGCAAGCTGTTCCATTCCAAATACCAAGCATCACTTTACATCAAAAGATTGCCAGAACTAGGCTACAAAGCTGAAAAGGAAATATGTTCTTATCCATAGCACTGACCTTGGAGCTATGGGGACACCAAAGGACTCTATTTGATCACCAGAAGTTTAGATACCTCAATTTGGAAATATTTGTCCTATGCTGAGATTCAATTTATGGATCTGCAAAATATAAAGGCTATAGAAATATTTTTCAGACACAGATATTACATATCATTATAAGATTTATCTTTACACAATTTCTAGTCTTCACATTGTATATGGGAGCTCAGACTGCAATTTCTTCATAAAGATGATGCTGGAAAAAGAGAGGGGTATTGACCTTTTCCTAATTTCTCCTATCAGAGTCCACCATGGCCATAAGTTTGGTTTTTTCTGGAAAACTTAATACAAGAATTCAATCTGAAACTACTATATAACTATCTGATTTTTGATAGTCACCTATTCTAAAATAAAATACCTTAAGATATTCTCTAGAATGTATATCAGCAAGTTGCCATCAAATTAGAAATTGGCCTTCAAATTTTTCAAGTTGAAACTAGGAATTTTTCTGCAATTACGTTTGTGGCTATCTTAGTATAAAGTTAAGTTTGGTGGCATTTGAAATTCTTTCACATATTCTGTGTGTTTCAGGTCCTCATGCTCAACTATCACAAATGTTATGAAAAGACATTTGAAGTCCGAATAATTATATTACATTTAAAGGAAAATGAAAATGAGGTTTTCATAAACTAATTTTAAAAGCAGCAGTTCACACACATTAAATCATTCTAACACATTCAAGGAAGAGAAATTAATGTATTGTATAAATTTTTGAATGGGATACATACAACTGAATTAATTTAAAATTCAGTTTAAAATTTTTATTGATATTTTCAATTATTTTTTAGTTATATTTCAAAATTATCTGGTGAATATTATTTGCAATTATGGGAACATCAATGAGGAAATTATTTTCTAGCATGAAAAATGTATAAAAACTTTTTAAGATAAACATAGTTTAGCATTTTGCTCTCTCTTAAAACAGCCCATTGAAAGATGGCGACCATTCTTTATTTAGCTATTACATTATTTTTACTGTACAGGTGTTTTTAGGGAAATTATATAGAGAGGATACAAAAAAAAAGTATCCTCTTTGGACAAGGCTGTTCCATGGGAAGAACTATTTCACAATAATATGCACATGCTGGAAATGTTCCAGAACATTTTCTTAAAAATTCAAATTTATAATGCAGGATTGAATTCAGTATTGTTTCATCCTATGTTGACTCCTCATCAGTTTCTATTATTTAGCGTGTCTTGTCTACACAATTGAAACAAGGTACTTCAATATTTGGGATTTTTTTTTCTTTGAAAAAACACAAAACCCTGTCAATGAAATGTTTTGAAATGTCAGCTTTTCTTCTAGAAGCAGAAAATTTTTTCCAAAATGTGAGAGCTTTCAGACAAGTAGAATTTCTACTTTCCTGCCAAAGCTAGCTATAAAGTCCAGTGTTTCAAAATTAATTTCAAATTAATATATTTCACTTGCACTTTTTTTATTTTATTCACTGTGAGTAAATAATCCATGCAGAAGTTATAATAAAAAGTTCTGAGTAGCTTTTTGAAAAATCAACTACAATCTATTGAATTAGCAAGAGTTTAAAGTGCATACAAAACTGAGTACACTGAGACTTATTTAAAGAAGTTTACTCATCTTTTCCAAGTTCTCTCAGTAGCTACCCAATCTTGGTTATTTGATATTTTAGAAGGAAGAGAAAAACCTAAACCCAACTTGATATGTTGCTTAAACACAGAGCATTCATTCTACATGCTAACCACTTAGCCATGATCAATTATTTTTTCCTCATTTCATATGGACAAATAACAGATATGGAGTACTGTTATAATGCAGTTAAAACTGAAGTTAGGTATTTTTGCAACCAAGTCAACAAAGCCAGTCAATTTACACAGAAGGAGAAGCTCATCTTAAGAATCAGATAAACATAAAAATAGTCAGAGCAGTCTAGCAACTCAAGACAAGCATCTGGTATGCAGTTTTATCAAACTGGAAATTAAGATCCCTGAATAAATGAAAAGGTTGTAGTGGGCACAAGAAAAGTATGTTTGCATGTGATTGATGAAACAAAAAACAGAAAATTACATGTATTGAGATTCTCCCATTTAGAAAAATTGAAAGGGTGGAGAAAAGACCTCAGAAATTACACAAGGATTACAGAAATGTTTTGCATTGACAATGTTAAAAAATTTGATCTGTTTGTCTTATCAAACAAAGCTGAAGAGATAACTTAATGATAGTGTAGAAGTACTTTTTGATTAGCAACAGAATATAAGTATCTTTTTAACCATCTTTTTCATTCAGTCACTGATACATATATACATCCTCCACATTTGCAGCCATTTGCACAGGCCTGCTAGCAATCTACAGGGCAAATATAAAAAAATAGAAGAGATGATTTCCATTTGTGTATTCCTTTACCACTAGCCTATTAATGATGCTGTTCCTTGGCCTCAGAAAAAAAATCTGAGGCTGAAGACAGGGACAGTTTCAATGTCCAAGCCTGGAAAGGGTGAGGAATTAATGACATGGGTAAACCTAATATGTATTTGTATTTTTAAAGTCTTCCATTGGACTATCTCAGGAAAATGTTAACAGCCAAACAATGATCAGGATTTGAAATCACTTGTAGAAAATTACTAAAAAGACCAATTTCTCAGCAGAGCAAGCAGTAATTTCAGAAGTACTGTAAACTGTTCTGCCTCAGATCAATTTATATTTTAACTGCACAAGCCTAATAGGCTGCACTCATCCTGATGCTAGTAACTGTACAATTACTCAGTGGTTCTGTTGTGGAAGCTTTTGTTTGAGGACTTCTTTGTGGTTTCTTTGCATTACTGATACATAAGTAAAAAAATGTTAATTAATATCCAGTCAAGCCTTGTTAGTCAGACATATTTTATCCTCTACTTCACCTTCATTTCTCTAAAACCTGTCTGTAAATCTGATGCATTTGTTTAGGAGATTTTGTCTAGATTTCTCAAACACCATCTATCTCATATTCAGCTTGAAACATAACTTTGTGAAGTGTGTAGGTTATATTATCTGCTGTTTTGCCATTTGTAATCTCCCTTTATACAGACTATCAATGATTTTGCTAGAGGTAGAACAGCTGTATTTCATATTTACTTTTCATTTGCTTGTTGCAAATAAAGGTTTAAAGTAGTAGAGAAACAAGCTATATGTGATCCAAGTAAGAATCCTAGCAGAATTAATTTGTCTAACTCACTGTTTCTTTCAGTACTCCCACAACATGTACTCTTGTGATGAAAACTTCCACAGCTGAACTGTTTCAAAGAATGGATCTGTTGTGATATCTTAGTGTCTGGTTTGCCTGTGCTTTCATTACAGTTATTCTACAATTCTTTCATTGTAGAAATGAACTGTTAATTTGCCTGAAACAGAGAAACCATGAGTGGATTGAATAAGTTTTCCATGTAGCAAAAAACTCTGACCCCAAGTTGAAGAAGTTCCATGTTTCAGAGTAATGTTCAAGAGACCTTGGATAAAGCAGATATGAAATTACTGGTCATTCATGTTGACTTATGTCCCAAAGTATCAAAAAATCTATGAACATGTCAGCAACATTTTATTCCAAACCTCTGCATCTGTAATTTTGGAACTTCTCATTTTTTTCCAATATAGGAAGAAAAATGATCAGAGGAACTGACTGTAGCCTTGTAAAAACAAATGCAGAAGGTGACTGGTGCATTCCAATTTCATTCAGCAATATGCAATCCACAAAATGTAAGCTTTCAATAAGATCTTTAGTACAAGACTGGATACAGATGGGCAGTAATAACAAAGTAGCTCCCAAGTTGGTAGTGAAATCAGCTCAGCATAATGTAGGCCATGATGTGCTAAGCACCTTTTGGACATATTTTAAACAGGAGCTGGGTGAGACCCAAAAATGTCATGTGGAGGTTGTTTATGACTTGAATGAAAGTGCTTGCAAGAGAGAAATTAGTTTTCTTCATATCAGTAGACCAGAGCTTCACTTCCTGAGTACCAAAATATATGTAAAAAGAAAGTACATGCCCTCAAATTCCCACAGATTTGGAGCATACTATTTTACATCACTTCATATGCCAAACTTGCTTGAAGCAGAGGGGTTGTGTGGAGCACCAGTTAGGGATTTCGCTGTTAGAGGTAGCTCCTTGCAAAAGAAATACGGCTGTTGGTACTTTGCCAGTGCATTCACTGGACTTTGACAGCATTAGCAAAATTATAGAGGAGCTGTCAACTGAAATGGTGTCAGTGGTGATAAGACAAAAATGTGAAGGAAGCAAAAAAACCCTGAGACCAAAAGAGACATTTCCACTGCAATAATTATCAACTATTCTTTTATTAGAAAAATATAGGAACAGTAAAATAACTGTGATTCAAATCACTCTTAACAACAAAATCTCAGTTTAAGGGTGAATGAGCAACAAACTGAGTCATGAGACAATCCACAACAGCTTGATTTAGACACATGTCTCAAACTGTGCCTGAACGTCTCAGCAGCTTCATTAAATTGGTATGGGATTCTCGTAACTGTAGGATTTCTCCTAAATCATGTGTATTTGTCTGCTGAAGTATTCAGAGATAATTTTGATAGAGCTCTTGTACACGTTTTGAAAAGATACAATTATCACTTCATACAATGGGAAATGACAAGTAGCCTTCTTGAGTCTCCATGAGTTCTACTGATGTCAAACTTGCAGTAGAACAGATTGGACATCTATAAAGATAATTTAATACACAATCAAAACTAAGTGTCTAGCAGCATGAGAATGTCCATTTCTGATCTAGAGTCAAATCAAATATAGTTCTCAGAGTACTTCTGTTAAATAAGTTTTTAAAATTATATTTAACATTTAATAAGCAGATATTCTTTGAACTACTGCAACTTTACGAAGATTTATTTCTAAATGTATATTTTGATTTATTAAAAAAAAGTCCCTCTAAGGTGAATTTATTTTGCAATTAGATTCCACTCAACATCACACTGCCAGCAACTGCCTGCAAAGGAAGGGAATGTAAATTTATAACTGCAAGCCCATGCTATAACAGCATAATCACAAGGGTAACATCCAACCCATTATATTAGGAAGGCTATAAACAAAACCTCATCACAGCTAATGTGCAGCTGTCAAAAGACAATGAACAGATGGGTTTTCCACAACTCCACAGAGGTTAGCACAGTCTGAAGCTCTTATTGGGATTTGAGATGGCTGGACATCAGCAACACCTTACCACAAAATCTCCCGTGCAAAGCATTCAAGCAGACAAGAGAAAAGTCATTTGGCCCAAACCACCTAAACACTGGTGTATAATAACTGAGGTGGTCATACCCAGAGTGGGCCCTGGCATGTAACTGGGCATCAAGGCATGTTGCTGAAATACAGTTTCTGTTAAGACTACCTTCTGTTGTAATATTTCCTGTTTGTCCACTTGCAATTCTGAAATGTGAAATCTAATTATCAGTCTTACCACAGTTTTTATTCACAAACTTCAGAGAACTCTCTCTTTAAGGGAAACTTCATCCCTTGGATTCAATATATGAAGGTGGGCACAATTGTAATATTGGAAATCAATTTTCTCTTTGCCAGCATTGCCTAGAACTGGATGGGGCATGGTGATTTCTGGAAAGTCCTTCAGTATTATTACAAAACTGAGAGTTTTGACATTTGAGCCCAGTTCATTGTCCCATATACCTGAATGCTCTAGAAGCAAGCTGCTAGAGAAGTTTTCATTTGAACTTGTTCAGTAGGCATGTTTTCTACCGGGACTGATTCATAGCTGAGTCAAATTACTTTAATGCTATATGTCAGGGGAGAATCAAATGGCAAAATACAAACCATAAGGCCTTTAGAGCTTAAAATACAAATTCAGTGCCAGAAATACACACACACACTCACACATGTATGTGTGTGTACGTACATACATATATATGTAAATATAAAATCATCTCTTTCCTAGTTAAGCCACGCTGTGGTCTTATGGACAGAAAACTGTCATGTAGTTATTCCCCACTGAAAAATAGTCTCCTGGTAATTTGATTATATTGTAAGAGTGTGGAATCAAATTCAGAAAAAGAAAACAGTCAAATTACAATTTTTTAAAATAAATTTGTCAAAGGTCTTAATCCCCCAGCCTTCAAAAGATTACAGTCTGACCCTTTCATACAGTGGTCAAGAATTTCTGATGGATTATGACACTTTAATTAATAAGCAGCTTGCCTTAGGCAGAACTGTGAAACTGCCTACTGTATTGTCTTTCGGCTTCTTACAGATTCCCAACTAAAGCTGGAAGGAGATCCAGGACTGTGGTCCATTTTGTCCATTATCAGTCATAAAGAAGACTCTGCAAACTATTTTTCACAGGTCATGATGCACGTTATAAACTATTCAGTATGTTTCAGTAGACTGGACATCTAAAAGGTTGTGTCCCTTAGGAGAGTAAAATCCCTGCCTTAGACCTGAAAAATACCTTCTAGAAGCCTAAGCCAACAACAAATTCCATTTCCTTTCCCTTCTTTGTACTTCTGTGTCTATAGGAGTTTTCTTGCCCAGAAAGAGTAAAAAAAAAAAAAAAAAAAACCCAAAAAACCCACCAAATATCAAGACCTCAAACCTTGTATTCCTCCTGACCATTTATCTTGATTCCATAGGAGGGAAGTGCTGGAAGACTCTAGTGTTTTTGAAATTCCACACAGTTAATGGAAGATGCTTTTTAGAACCAAAACAAAGGCAGGAAGGAAGTCCATTTATATCACACATTTTCCTATACCATGGCTTTGAGTAAGACATCATATAGAAATGTAGGGAGGGGTCAGGGAAAGACTGAAGTATTTTAATGCTGCCTTTTAATTTATTGCATTATATTGAAATATTTAAATATGTGTAAACCATTCTAATATTTTTCAGCATTTTACAACAAAGTCTAAGGTACAAAGACATAAGGCTAAATGTTAAAAACTAATTTTAACGAACTTTTAACATTGCAGACTCATAAACAAAAGAAAGATTCTAACCCAGCAAAAATGTTCCCTAGGGACAGTAGGACCAGAGAGAAGAGTAAGTACTGTCCCCAAAACTAGTAGTTTTCTGCTTTGCATGAAGTCATAATAGATGTTTGACATCAATAATAAATTAGTCACATAATATATTCTGAGTATCTTTGAGGTATACATGCAAATCATAATATGTTAGATTCTGATGTACCCACAAACTGAAACCAGAGCATTTAAACAATTCATCATATTAAGGGAAGGAGGTATTTGTTGTTTTGCTTTCTTGTTTCCAAGAAAGTAAAAAAATGCATTTTTAGTTCTTTTATATATTTATTTATTTATTTATTTAATGGAATTACACCCCTCTCAATATTCGTAAAGGCAAAATAAATGCCAAAGAATAGAAAACCCTAAAGTCTTCATGCCAATGATTTGATTAGCTATAAACTGATAGAAACGCATCTCTTTTTAAAACAACATTAAAAAATATTCCAGATATAACATGTAAAAGACTTCAAATGAGTTTCAGGTTCTATATTGGCTCTGAGTCCCACTGAAAATCTCATTAACTATATTTTCAATGAATTTGATCCATGAAGTCTGTTATAAATAGGCCCAGCAAAGTAATTTTCAGATGAAAGTGTTTCTCTTGATGTGATTAATTTTTAAGATGGGTCTCTGTAAGTGCAAAGCTTTCAAGTTATCAGAATCTTCTACAGCACACAATCCACTCCACATTTCCAAAGATTTATTTATTTTAAATTCTATTTCCTTTCTTCCTAGCTGGTTACATTTTCTTCACTAAAAACTACTTTAAAGTCATACTTAAAAGTGTCAAAGTCCTGTCTTTTTAGTGACTCTCTGAACACAGAACTCATTTGTCAGTGAGGAGTTAACACTGCTCAAGTTCTTACCAGAAGTTTTTAAAAAATCAAAATTCTTTAGCTAACCTCAAAATTTTTCCTGAAGTATTCAAAAGTGCCTTTCTTATGTCTTTTCTAATGATTGTTTATGTTAATTAATTCTAATCAATCCATTTTCTTCTGGTTTCTATAACTGCAGCATTCAGAAATTAATAATAAAGTTTGACACATGTAATCTAATCTTAATTATGTGTTTAAAAATATGCTGACAGATATTTTGCATTTATAACAATTAGTAAATTTGTCTTTATTGAAGACTTCCCCAGACCAACACTTTCATCCTCTGCTCACCACCGAAGCATATTTCTTCCTGAATTTCACTCTGCTCTTTTCAGTCCCACAGTGTCTCACAACAACACCAAGCATCCTTTCTTAGCCTGGACACACTCCTTTTCCAGACATCTGAATCTAAGGCAAAGGAGGGCTTTTATTCAATAAAGCCAACACCAGGTAGAACTACAGAAAAGTGGTGATATTTACACTCTGTCTTTACCCTTCACTTTTAATGAGTAAATGCTTTCAGGAGCCTTTGTGGACACACACAGAGTAGGAGTTATTTTAGCTTGTCTCTTGTATGACAGATGAGAAGATGTTACTGCTTCCCATGGCAGGCCACTCACTGTTAATTGTCTAGTTTGTTAGGATGCAGCCAAGGGCTACTTACCAAACTTCCTTTTCCTTAAGCCTCTCTTCTCCACCAAGTCTTTCCATAATGAAGCAGCCTCCCTCATTCCTGCTAGCTCTGATGTAAAGCTACGAATGCTTCTGCACTGAACACAGGGGACTCTTGCTTTGCTGCACGTGAAACTTTGGTGCTTTTTCAATTGTTTTAAAACCTGTCTGCCTGTTCTGTCTGATATTTACAGAAAATGTGAAGAGAAATATTGTCCCTCTCCAAAAAGTACATGGAAAATGTGCATATCTGTAATTTCAGCAATGTGTACAGTCAGAAAAAAAAGAAAGATTTTGTTTTGAGAGGAGAAAACCTACCTTGGAGTTCCACAAGTGATTCTACTCTTCTTGAGTACAGATAAGCCAGAATGGGAGAGAATATCTCTAAATTTTAGTAAATACTTTCTCCACTGAACTTTTATACCATCCCTGAGGGGGTTGAAGGGGATAGCTATGATCTATCTAGGTTCTCTCCTCTGGTGCCTGCTTTGCCATCCAACACCAATGTCTGCACGTGCCTAACTGAGAAGCATGGGGAAACAAAGGTACTTGAGGAAATGGGTTTGCTGGAGGAGAAAAGAAACCATATGGCAGCCACTTCCATGCCCTTACAGTCTGTATGCCTATACAATACATATTTTTGAATATCTGAAATCTTTCAAGCTGTTTACCGTGTTTGAGAAAAGAATGACCAGAAAAATTTCTTTTAGTGAGGTTGGGAAGGCCTGCATTATTTGAAAGAAGGAAAAAGAGCTCCAAACCTTGAATAGAAAACTTGAAAAGAAAATAGTAGAGAAAAACCTTTAATTTTTATGCTATTACCTCAAGGGGTTTTTTGCTTATTTATGATAAACTAATAAACAGATGTATTTCCTTTTGCCATAATTTTTGCACAACATATATAGCAAGAGATCTCTAATTTGAAAGTATAAACAATAGCTAGTTGTTATTTGATCCACTCAGGTATGACTTATTCTCTTCTTTGTCTCCCCAAGTAAATTAACTTTCTTCACCTGGATTGCACTCTCCAGCTTTTCCCCAGCAATTAAGGAGTTATAAGAATCAAAGACTTTTCACTTTGGAGACTGGTTTCACTAAGCAGTTAGTCACTATGAGTCAAGTCAGAAACCTTTTTAGAGAGAGAAACAGCAGACCTTTTGCTGCTAGGCTGACTGTCCACTTGCAGGGAAGAAAGAAGTGTCTCTTCTCCTTATACTCCTCAGGTGGTAAGTTACCACTGAGAGGATGTGAAGAGATGAAACTCTCCTTTCCTGATCTTTGGCTTTATTCAGGCTACAGATGAAGAAGAAGAAGAGCTACAGCAAACCTTCCATAAATCATACATAAGTCCCTTCAAAAAGGTCAAGAAACAGAATGTGAAGGGGGTAAAAGTGAGGGGTTGGAGTGGAGATCTGATGATTCCTCAGAAGACAAGCCTAAGTGATGGAAAATTTGTGGCACAGCATGTACTGTTGTACTTTTACATTAAAAATAGAAGGAAATCATTCTGGGTGTGTAAGGAAGGTCTGGTATTAGTGATATGTTTCTCTCCAAAATAATCTCAGTTTAATTGTTAAACTCAGGTCTGAGAGGTTTTTTTTTCACCATCACTGCTTGTGTTCACATAACCAATCTTTAAATAAAACTTATTATTAACTTTAAAAATCTGAAAGGTTATTTAAGTCATTAAATTCTGTACAAAAGTTTAATCGATTTCTAAATAATAAATAAACTCTGGGTGCTCTTAATAATCTTGGTGTAACACATTTCAATCCAGAGCACCACAAAGTATTTATCTTTAATGAATAATAAATGAGACATTGGTATTGACTGAACAAATGATTAAATATTCAATCAGTAAGAGAACATGGGAATAATTTTTAATTATTAATAAAGTACAGATTTTGCTTGTCAAGTGCTATCATCTTTTTGCATGAATGACTTCTCTTAGCTGTCATCCTAGGGCAGATGAATACAGGAGCTCATATTGGACACCATCTGTCTCTGAGAAAGAAGGGTTGTTTCACAAGATACTAGGGGTCTTACAAACTCTTAATTTTTCAGTGCAGTCTTTGGTTCTGAAATCCTGCTCCAGTACATATTCATATTTGTTAGAAAAAGACAGTCACTGGGAGTCATGAAAACTGATGGTCAGCTGGCCAGCCTGACAGAAAGTTTGATAGTTCTTATGTTTCCCTAGAGAGTTTTTCACAGTAAGATTTCATGAGAAGTTCTGAAATTACCTGAAGCAAGGCTATCAGCAAAAATATCCTTAAATAAGGGGTTTTTTTTCCCCTCTGCTGGCTACCCTGAGGGCTATAAAGTCACCCATGAGCTACTTGAGTAAAGCACTGTGGTCTTTGTCTATAGCTAAACCACTGGACCTTTTGAAATACCCATCCTCCTGTTCTCCCGAAGCCATACTGTGGCACCACTAAGTCCAAAATCTACACTGGCACTAGTGCTACCCCTCCTCTTCTCCCAAAAAAAAGGGTTCTTTTTATTTAGGCAAGGGAAAAAAAGCTCTGCATGCTCTAGCCAGGACCTACATCTTCAGCTGTGGGTGAGCAAAGGCCCCCCAGTATGAACTGTGCCATAATAAACAGCTGTCCCTCAATGCACATGGGCCCCTAGGGGCCATGGCAAATCTCTGCTTACTTTAAAGAAAGAGTTTGAATGTGCCTGTTCATAACTTGCTCTCACTTTCATTCAGTTGTAGCAAGTAATGAATACTTTACATTTGTTCCTTTATGTCATGCTGCAGAGTGTCATGTAGCACAATCTCAGAACTGTATATAAATCACCATCTGAAATTAGATTGTTCTGACACCCCCAGTCTACAGCAACCTTTTTCCTCAGCTGAACTGAGAAGAGTACTGTAACTGGTAGCTGTCCTGGAGAGTAGTCTGAATGCAGATTTATGGTCAAAAACAATCCTGTTCAAAGCAGCTCTTCCTTATCTATGTACATACTTGCTAGAGTATGTTTTAATCATATGACTTTGTGACTGAACAAGTTTCCTTCTGCCAAATTTGAAGGACACAGCCACTAAGCTACAATTAACTGGATCTTATTTTACCTCATGAATTATTGAGATTTCTATCCCTGTCTCAAACACAAAACCTTCATTAGACCTGGTGAAACTTTTTTTTTTCTTCTAGAAAGTACTTCTTTGCTAAAAACTCCCAACCTTTAACATGAATATACCAATTTGATTGGCATTTTCTTAAGGAAAAGTGAAAAAACTTTCTTCATAAGGGAAATTGTTTTCTAATTCTAATCTTTTTGGAACACGAGTTTTCTCTCTTTTTTTAATATCGAAGTGACCTTTCATTTTAAAGTTTAATGTTAAGAGAAGTAAAAAGAAAACAAACTTTATAATGAAAAATGTCTTTCAAATTGATTTTTTCCCTGTTTCTTACAATTAGTAATGGAAGACAGATTACCAAAAGAGGAAATAACTGAAATAACTGTCTCACATACTTCTAGCACTCTATTCTACTTATAATTACAGGCCTGAAAGGTCTCACCCACTGTTTCTTGATCACCAAAACCTGAGAACACTACAGAGCATGCAAGGAAAGGCAATATTGTCACAGGGAGCACACATGGGAATATTTGGTTCTATTCCCAGGCCTGTCATTGTCTCTGAGCCTGACTATAGGGAGGACAGATAACTTCCTACATTTCCACAAATCCAACACAAAATTACTGATATGACTCTACTTTTAAGAAATATTTTTACTTTATACATATGCCAGACTTCTAATAAGTCTGCTGTGAATTTTATCAAATGAGATGCATTAAAATTTCTGTTATTTTACCAAGTGTGATTTAGTTAAGCACTGTATCAAGAGGAATGATACTTAGTCTTTGAGGGTTTGTGCTGAAATAATTATGAGCTATGGGGCTGATGACATCCTGGAATTCACTTGTAGTTGTACAGAACAGAGGTAAAAGGAAGAAGGTCATCACATCTCAGAAAACCCTAAGAATTGTTTGGGATTTTTATGCAGTAGAGACTGCAGAGACTGGGAAAGCTATGCAGAAGGATGCATTAAAAATGATCCTTCACCTCCATTTTTATTCTTCTTAGAGTTTTCATAAAACTCAGTCCATTGGACTTGTGCCAGAGAAATGGATTCATGAAACTTGAGTCACATTTCAAATCCTCATTTTTAAGGATTTATTTTTCTATACTCGTGTAAATGTAGAACCGACAAGGGTGAAGAACTGAACTTAAACTCTTCTTTGAAGTGTCAGTCATAGAAGACGTGGGCCAGTGAGCTTCCGAGCTGATTCTTCTCACAGTTTCAGATCAATGAGACCAGTTCAAAAGTCAAGAACTATTCCTTTATGAAGGTCACAAGAGCTGTCATTGCTTGTCTCTCTTTACCTCTCCAAATTTACAGAGCACCCTAAAGACATTGGGGTGGACTTGACTGGGGGAAAATGTCATTCTGAAAACACACTTCAGCAGATCTGGTTGTTTTCCTTGATAAAGTGAGATTCTATAGACCCTCTTACAGAGTTCTGTTCTATGAAGGAACTCAGTCAAACAAAATGGAGCTTCCTTTATCTGCTCAGGGCAACTAAAGCAGATCTTAACATTTTTTTGTGCAGCTGTTTTGGATCTGTGTGTCTTGTACATAATAAAAACCTTCCTGGTGTATCCACTGGAACTACATATGGTCTCACAAAGGACAAGAAATGATGTTGTTGTAGACAATATTTTGGTAGCCAATCTCATGATAACCTATCACAATCTTTCTGCAACAATAACATAAAGGAATTAAGATGGGAAAACTGATAGAAAAAAACTTGAATGCATTTATCAGGCAAAATTAATTTCAATCATTAAATATGTCATAATGTTTCCTTTGATAAGCCTTTCTGAAAATGAGAATTAGGAAACAGAGTCCTAGAAATGTAATAATACTTTGGCAACATTGATTTCTCATATATACATTTCCAATAAACTGTGTATATCAGTCAATGACTGCAAAAGACAGCGGGCTATATATATATATATTTATATGTAGCACTTGAAAAGTTACAAAAGACACTATTTCCATAAGGTTTATCTCCACAGATTTAGCTAATACAGTGTTTCTGTATTTGAAAAATATAACCTGAGAAATACATTGCCACGCCAGAACGAATCGTTTGTAACGATCCAGTTCTTTGCTAAGAGCACCCATGATATTTTGGTTTGGTTAGGGTTTTGAGAGAGGTGGTTCAGATTTTATTTTACCTATGTTTTGCAGTTTCAGCTTGAAAAACTTAAGAAATACAACATCAAGTTTGCTAACAAGCACAGTAGTATACATAGTAGTATACATAGTAGTATACAAAGTGTCTACTTCAGAAATTATATTTTATTCATGATAACCTTCTGGATTAGTTCTATTTATCAAATAAAATAGTGGAAGGTGTTCTGTCAGATGATCCAGAGGTCAAAAAAATTTTTGACATCAGTCTCACATATTTTAATTATTTCAGATATGCCTCATTTGAAATAATAAAGAAATATAAACTCTCAGACGTTTCTGCACTAGAGAAAAGAAAGAAAAAAAACCAAAAAACAAAAAACAAAAAAACCAAAACAAAATCAAAACCCAGACCTGGAGTACAAGAAAGACAACTTCAAGGAAATTACATAAATTGTAATAGGGTCATAAAGAAAGGAAGCTAAAAGATAAATATAAAGCTGATGAAAGGAGAATTTTTTTAAGCATGATACGTCATTAACCTGTGGAACTTGCTGCCACAGGATATAATTGAGGTTAAGAGCTTAAATGGAATTAATAAAGAATTATACATTTACATGGATAATGAGAACCTAGACATGATAAAAATTTACTAGAATGTAAACCTTCGTACCTCAGGGCAGAAGTTAACTGCTAAAAGGTAGCAGCCTGAATGCTTCTTACAATGTTATATGACAAATGTATTCTGATTAAAACTTAGGTTTTTATCTTGTTAGTTCTACTGGTATAATTTCCTTTTATTTGTCTGCACTTTTATTCTGCTACTTGTGCCATTGATTTCCAGGGAGTGGTAAACCTTCAGTTATCCTAGTTTCTCCTAATATCTCTCTTGGTATGCAGGGGAAGAGAGAGCTCATTTTAATATACGTTTTCAAATCTAATTTGCAGCACTTTTGGAGTCCCTGCTGTATCATTATAGTGATATCTAAATCTAATGGACTCTTGAGAAAGGAGATGTAAGGAACTGATAACAGCAGTGGACAACGTGCAACAGTGACGTGGCCAGACAAAAGACAGAACTGGAAAGTGACAAATTGGCACAGAAATGCTATTTTTGGACAAGGTGAGCTGAAAGAGTGGATACTGGCATAAATAGGAAATATATGTGAAGTTCTGGAGTCATGAGTGTCTCAAAAGCTGTTTTAGGCTAATGAAAGAAGATGGGAATAACTACAGATAAAATCTGAACAGTGAAAAGATGAAAAATTTTCAGCTGCTAGTTCTCACTGTTGCCCCCCACTCCCCCACCCCGATATTTGTATGAAAGCATTAGTAAAGCTGCACAGACCAGGTACTACCCATGCTGTGTCAACAGATATTGCCTGCAAGATGCATTCACTAACAGGCTTTGGGTGTTGCTATTGCTAAAATGTAGTGGTAAATCAATACATTTGTTTGCCCAAGCAAAAATTGAGAACCTACATGACAAAAAATAAGAGGTACTTTGCCGAGTCAAGTCATGCCCTGATGGATCTGGAGAAGCAGATCCTGTCTGTGCTCTGTGAAAGAGGAAGAATTTTATGTCATGTGGTGTTGGCTCCTGGAAGCCTTGCAGATGAAAATTTGATTAGTGTTCCCTGGAGACACAGCAAATATTAGGTGTTACATTGTTAAAGTTCTCATGGCTAGCATGGCAGCTACATGTGGTCATTTAGCAAAGTTATTTTGCAGATAACTTTCTAAATAAACTCAAATCCGTTTTATCTCTATATAACACATTAAAGGCAGTTCAATGAGAGAAGGATGAAGATCTCACTCATAAGCTTCTGACCGGAAATACTGCATGATTTTAAAGAAAAGGAGTTGGGATGAAAGGAGGCCTCTGAACACCTTGCTGGAGAATTAGAGACTGCAACCATGGTGAGTCCAGTGCAACTCAGCCATTCCTGCTGGGCGGGGGTGTCTCCAGAGGGACTCAGATGGTGTCTGAAACATCTGGCCTGGAGGGAACTTCATTACAAAGGGGAAGACACCCTGTGGAGGTTTAGAAACTGAGTATTGAAAAAACGTCTGCAATGCAGAATATTAGTATTTAAAGATGTTATCTACATTTATCACATTTGTCACTTGCCATTAATTTAAATTCCCTTTATGCATCTGTTCAGGAAATAATTAGAATTTTATGCTGCAGTAAATATGCTTGTTCATCCATTAGTGCAAAGCAGAAGATTAATTGCAGTACAATGGGAATCAGGACTACCGTATTCAGAGCTACAGCAACAAGGGTGACAGCTGTGCTGCCCACATACTTTGCCTCAGTAAGCTTCAAAGCTTCAAAGCCAAGTATAGATGAGAAAATAATTAAACTCCTGACAAGGTAGGGCTATCATACTTGTGTGTGTAACCAGACAGACCAGCAGAACAACAAAAGATCACACAGAAACTAATGAAATAACACTGTCCCAAAAGTTCTGCTAATCAGATATCCAGCTGTTTTTATACACACAGTTTTATAAACAGAGATTCATAGTTTGTATCAATCAGTACATTTTATGAAAAATAACCTGAGATCTCTTTAAATACTTGTAGTAAAATTCCAAAATGTACTAAGATATCATAAGGCTATATTAATTTGGCAATAAAACTCTAGGAGGCTGAAAAGAAATCATAACTGCCACTAGCTGAAAATGACACTGTAAAATTAGAGCCAAGACCAAAGATAATGAGCTGGAGGCAAGAGATGTAGGCAGTAGACAAATGCTATAAAACTTGCCCTGCCTTACTGTATGTCTGGCTCAAGAGAAAGGAATATCGTGGTGAGGGACCTACCCCCATCACCCTTTGGTCCTAAGGTGTTTATGAACATTGTCCTGGGTATACAAACCAAAGAAGCATGAGATTACTCCTTTCCCCAAAGAAAACATTAATCACTTACCCAAAAGCATACCTTAAATGAGGATCTTTGTAATGGCATTTGTTTGTGGGGATTGACTAAACCCACTGATGAATGCAGGGAGAATCTGTAATCCCAACAAACCAATCATATGTGATTAGCCAGGGGAAGTGGTGCAATTAAAAACCCAGTTTTTTAACTGGATGATTCATATCATTCTAGTGCATTATATCAAATAATCTACAGATGAGGTCAGTTTTGACTTATTAAAAGTTAGGATTTCTAGAAATTTTTTTTATAGTCATAATGACTAAAAATCAAATATAAATTGGCAAGATTCTTACAAGCTTGGCAACTGGAAATCAGCTGTTAGACTCAAAGTACATTTAGTCTTTTGTGGTTGCTTAGTGGCCTAATTGTCCTGACTAAAGATAAAGCATTTTTACTGCCACAACTTGCTTGAATAATTTTTTGCAGGCAGTTCAAAACCCCTTTTATTTAAATTTGTTGGTTGACTCACTTTGTGGCACGCATTTGGGGACAAGAGCAAAGAAGGTACTGCTCAAATTCAAAAGTAGCCATTTGCCTTGCTTTTTAAGTGGATTAATGTTTAAGAGATGGGTGCAACTGTCAAAAAACAACTGTCAAAAGGAGATTCAAGTTATTTCATATCTCACATTTCTCTGGTTTATATTTTTTTAAAGATGACATGTGCTTTACACATTTGTCTGTACTACTAATTCAGTCCAATTATCAAAGACTAAAAAAAAAAAAAAGAAATATGTAAAATAGGCACTGAAACTACTTAATCCAAATTACTTTGGTGTGGCAAAGTATTTCATGCCTAGAATAGAGCAAAACAGTTTAGAAAAGAAATCACAGAAGAATAAGTAATTGGTTATCAGGGCACATAGGCTAGAAACCAAACTGGACTCTCATGATGAAGACTGGTATTACAGATACCCATTGGACTGACGGGTAACAAGATCTGTCCCAAAAGGACACCTGACCACTCCAGATTTTATCCTAAGGTTTTTTTTTATTCCTGTGCTGTGGTTGCTCCTCCATTCTCTAAACAATATTTTGCCACAGCTCATCTTCAATAACTCCTATCAGAAAAACGGACTTGCTTTTCCAGGGTGTGTTGCAGTGTTTAAATCTATTTAGTCAACCTCTGTATTATTATTCAGGATGTTAATATTGGCTGATCTTTCTCTATTTGATTATCTTTATAAGTAAGCTCTCTCCCCCTCTCCTGAGGAATGAAATTAGGTATGCCTTTTTTCTCCTCCTATAACTATTTATGAGCATCACAGATAGATTTCTGTGGGGCTTAAGCAAAAGCAATTTTTGCATCCATATGCAGCACTTCCCACCCCAAATTTGTGTTACCATGTGTAACTTCTTGTACTGTTTCTAAAGTAGCCATGCAAAAAGAAGGGTGAGGAGACAGCATATCCACTTAAAACAGAGCGTTCTTTTGTATTGCAAATAGAGTTATCTAACAGATCAGTTGGCATGAAAATGCACCACAATTCCATGTGTTTTGTGGGAAGATGCAGCCTGGAGGAATGTTATTAGAAGCAAATATTACTGTTTCACACATGAAGTGAAGTACTCAGCACTTTACCCTTTTGACAACTGCTTCCCCCATAATGCTGCCAGAGTAAAGCTGTGAACTAAGGACTGCCCACAAATTGTGGGTCTAGTGACTGAAAACATTGCACTTAATTCCAATACATTAGGTTTGGCTGCTAACAACTATTTCCAGGAGCAATCTAGAACTGTTATGTGTAATAAAGAAATAGATACGATGACAAGTCCCAAAGTTGTGACCATATGGAGACAGACAGAAGAAACAGCAGAAGAGAATGTTCCTTTTGCACTACATTATTTTGACACTTTCTCGCTATGAAGATTCCTTACAACACAGACAAATCAGATTTGCATGATTAGTTTTCTTGATGATACTTACAGCTTAAAATTATAACCCCTTTATTAAGGCCAGTAAAATACAATTTTTTCATTGAATTTTACCTTCTGTCTAACAGACCAGAGAATTCCATCCAGTCACTCTTGATTGCAGGACCGTAATTTCATTGAAGAGGTAAAGAATGGGCAATTTTCCAAAGTAATATTTTGCAATGGTTAATTACCCTTATAGCTAAAGATGCAGCCCATATCTCCAATTTTAATTCTTAAAATTAAAGATGTAATTTCTTGCTACATATGTCTTCACTAAACTGTAGACCTTACTCAATATCTAATTTTTTTGTTAGTGAAGATGCTATATAATTATCAACTCTTATTTTTTCTCTAATAAAATAAACAAATGAATACATTTACTTCCTCTATTGCTTTCATTCTTCAACTTTGGTATGTCCTTCACTCTTTCTAACTGCCTTCTTTTAGAAAGATATTTCATGGGTTATAAGCTTGTATAAGTATAAACCATAAAATAATTATTTTTTCTCAGTTAATTACTCTTTCTTACATATAAAAATTTGTTTTCCCTTTTGTGAAATAACCTTACAGTAAGAAATTTTGTAAGAATCATAGCCAATTTAAATTGCTGATTTCTGTCACTATTAGTATGAACAGTTTTGGATACTAAACATATTGTCACAACCTCCATCAAATATCAAATCCTTTTGAGTGTGTAGAAAAGGACCAAAAATAATTAGAGAGAGAGTATTGGCTAAAATGCCATAATAGCACTAAACTGTGCTTTTTATGAGTAACCAGCAGGATATCTGGCACTGCTCAAAGTATCTTTGATGATTTCTGCAGAAATTGAGAAAAAAATGAGATAAATACATTGCATAAGGACATTTTTGCTGGAAATTATTCTTGTTATTTGTAATTATTCTCACAAACATACATGTGATCCTGATAGGAATGTTCCCTCCAAAATTGCTTTCTGAAAAGCTGACTGATAAAGCTGATTTGTTTTCTTTGATTTAATTTTCACCACAGGGAGTACTGGCTACTAATGGAAAGAAAATCTCTATGTCCAGTCACAGGCTGTGATTCCCACGGGAAAACAGTTTGTGTGGAAGAATTGTTAGCATCCCTAAAATAAAATAAAATACATGCATACTGTTAGAAGAGTAGGTTGTGGTTTTATGTTAGTGTTTTGCTCACTTGTTTGAGCAAAGTTATTAAGAAATATGTCTCAGAATAAACTTGTGAAACTTCACTGTATTATGGAAGTAGTCCTCAGCTTGTGTTCTGAACAACCCAGTACTCTGTAACTCACTGATATGCCATCTGACCTTCAATTTATTTCTGTATGCTTTCCTCTAGTCTTTATTTTCTGCTCCCTAGTTATTGTTCAGTGTTCTGCCCACCTCTGTGATATGGGGTTATTTGTCACTATGTGTGGGAAATTCACCTGCCAAGCCCACTCCTGTCTCTGGGCTACATGGAAAAATGCCTCCAGTCCCTCTTCTAGCCAGCTCTCTTGAATGAGATATTCCTAGTTCCAATGTAGCCTGAACTGACAAGAAGAAATTACAATTTATCACTTGACCGATAGAACTAAAATGCAGCATCTAGACTGTGAGTCTTTCCTTGTCTCCATCTTCTATCCCATGACTTCCCTATGTACAGTTCAGCATCTTGTCTAATGGGACTACTTTTGCCTTGTTGAATTTAAGATTAGATTTAGATGACTGTACATAGACAGATTTCTCTACATAGGAAAATGATGTTATATAAAGCCTTACTGGTCATGAAAGAGTTTCAGGATCCGCACAGCTAATGCACTAAATTATGCCCAGGTATTCTACTTTGGTTAATATGAGTTGCCATTCACATCAGGTCTCAAAGTCCATAATTACAAACCCCACATTGTGCCACCCATTTTTCTAGTGCCTTATACATGCTACAGCAGGAAGGTCTGCCATTAAATATCATGGTAACAGTTTTGACAAGGAGTTCTAAGTTAGATGCAATTAATTAATTTTTTTAATTGACTGCTCACTAACACAGTATTACAGTTAATGTGTTTGCAATCCTCCTTATTAAAGAAGGAGTTCTTCCCTTCTATAGATTGGTGTTATATCTTCTCTTTCAGAGGCTCTCAACGCCAAGAAGAGAGAAGAATGGGATTAGGGGATATTTATCTTCTGCCTCCACTGCCTTGTGTTCTGGCAAGGCACTTCAGTCCTAGTCAAGGCCAAGACAGTTTGCAATCACATGTAATTCTGATGGATTGTAATGCTGCACGAAATGTTACATCACCAATAATGGTTCCTGTAAAAGTTTATTTGAGGATTTTTAATTTCATACATCAAAAATAATTACAATAAAGTATTATTTTCCATACTATATTCAGAGCCACTAGATGGTGGTATGCACTAGACCTGAGGAAAAGTGCTCAAAAGGACTGATTAATGTGCTCTTCCACTGTCTGAACAGGAGATTTTTCATGCCTCACTTTCCAGTCTTCTTCCAGCCAACCTTTTTCCTATCAGTTTTTTATTTAGGAGGGTAATTGTGACAATTATAAATCTCAGTTGAGGTTTTTCCCCAGCTTATTGACTGAATTTGCATGACAATAAGATCTCATTTTGAGATAAATCTAAAAAGCTAAGAGGATGATGAAAGGTCAGAGACAACTCGCATGCAGTGAAAAGAACAAGAAATAATTATGTGCAGCTTGGCTTATGGAAACTTTAGTAAGTGTCATTAGATAAAAATGTTTTCTACAGTTTTCATGATAAAAACTGTACATTAAGTACAGGTGATCCAGCGATCCATCTTTTTTAATTAATAGGATAGAACAAATATATTCAGATATATTTCAAATATTCAATATTCAAATATATTCAATATATTCAGATATATTCAAATATATTTTAAGAATTTATGTTTACAAACTTCTTCAAATTTAACTTGTATGCTTCTTCATACTAAGTTATGATAGACAAAACTGTCTGTAGCTGGCAAACATAGCTTTCATCTGGGGCGTGGATTTTGGTCACTTCTCCTTCAGTCCAAATTGTAAGGGAGATGTGTAAAATTAAAATCTAGAATTATATTCCACCACCACCCAGTTGTAGTTTAGGACATTAACACAGCAAATCAATAGTAGAATAAGAAATTTCAGGACTGAATCCCCAGGTACCACAACTACATGGTGATGTTATGCTTCCTCAGCCCTTATTTGTCTTTCCCTTCTGCCTATTTTTCCTTGTTCCATCTTTGTTTCTGTCAGCCTCCATCTAGCTGTCCTGGATCTGTTATTTGGCTCTGTCAACCAACGTAACATTTCTATACAGCCTAATAAAAGTCCCCAAGTTAGAAGTCTGAACTGCAGAGGAAAGCTGTGTGCTACCACAACAGTATAAGAAAATACAGAGATCCAAAATATAATGCACTTTTAATTTCACAGAGCCATAACACAAGATAAGATGATGAGAAAAATGAATTATCATTCTATTTTTAGAAAATGCAATGATAGAAAATCAATAATACATTGAAGCCCATTAGACAAATGTCTTGTAATAGTAATCCTGTTAAAGAATAAGCATCATTTATGAAACTATTTTTAATTATTATTTTCAATTTCAGATGAATTGTTTCAAATCAGCAAGATACAAATCAATTGTTGTAAATGACATCTGAAAAATGTGGAGCAAGTCTTAATGGGAACAAAAAGCTTTTATATTAATATAATGACGATTAAGATTCTTAACCTATTCGACACTATTTGTAGGAGAAAAAGCACGCTTGGCACTCAGCCATAAAACATAACTTGTGTGAGACACATCTTCCAGAAAATGGAAGATAGAAGAAAGCTCAGCATGGGGAGAAAGAAAACAGTTTTAGTGATATTGTTGCAGTGTAAGCGATGAACTTGCTTGAACCTTTGCTACTTGTATATTCTTTAATTCTATGGAATAGATTTCTTTGCCCATCTCTCCATTTTAATGATGAGCACTGCCTGGCTGTATAACTGTATTTTGATAGCTATTGATTTGTGGGAAACTGATGGAGCATTGTAGCAACAAGGTAGCAAAGTTCAATAAGCAATATCATAGCAGAAGAGGATAATTTCATTTTTGTATCAAAACAGATTTCACTAACTACCATAGACATATTTATACCGGCATACTTCCAGTACTACATATGTGCATCCAAGTAGCATTACCAGCAATCATGAAACCAAGATCTTATTCAAGTGATCTTTACAGCATTTCTTGTGGTGGAACAGGTGACAGTGGATGCCAACTAGTAAAACAATCTCTTCTGCTCTTTTTTCAGATTGGTTGCTTCCTATTTAAGAGGTCGTCTCCCTGCTGCTATGAGTCATTAGTGTTCCCCACCTGCCTTTCCCCACTCCTCTCCTACCCCTCCCTGCACTGGCTGATGACTGCTAATGTTGGGACCATCAAGATGTGATACTCTTTGTGGCACTGTTTTCTTCAGCACCTTCCACAGCCAGCCTTTCCCATTATCCCTTCATACTTACCCAATGCTTCTGTTACAATTGTCCTCAGAACAACAGGCTGGGGAACATTCGACTGCCAGGAGGCTGACAGAAAGGAGTGATGAAGAGCAGCAATTACACACACAGACGTGTTAAGGCTGATGGAAAGTTCTGAATGGACATCAGTCCATCCTGATCTTCACAGAGAACAGCTGTTTCTCTTAGGTGATTCAAAGGCAGAGTATTGTGGTAGAGCTACAAGGCTTGGCGCAACCCGTTGCAATATCAAGAGCACAAACTCTCAGAAGTCTCAAAATGTGAGCTGATGGAACTCTTACCACTCATAGGTAAGAGTTATGGGTATAATTAACTACAGTGGAATGACATATAAAACCTAACTTCATAAAAATAAATGCATTTGTACAGTTTCAGTGTATAACCCCTTTGACACAAACTCCCTGTAGTTTTATATTAAATGCAGCATATAAGGGCTCACATTTCTTTTCAATATACCTTAATGGTAAAAAGGAGTTGGGCTTTCATTGGTCTACATGGAGTAGTTGTATAACATTCACACTGATCCTCTGTAAGAAACCTTATTCCATACGAAATATGACAAGTATTCACTGTTTTCCTGTCCTACTGAAATTCACCACTTTTTCAAATGCCATAAAAGTATGAGTTTGGATTATGTTTTCTCCTTGAAGTGTCAGAATATGCCATGAGGAGCAAAAATGAATCTAGCCTTCTTCTCCTGCCTCTTACTTAACATCACATAATTAATCCACTATATAATGAAGAACTAGGGGTCAGCCAGGACACATCAATGAGCTCTATTTACATCACCATAATACTGTATGTGGTAGAGTAGTAATCTCAGACCTTTAACTAGCTACCATGTTTCCCTTACTCAAAAAAAAATTATGACACATCTGTAATGCTAGTTAGAGACAATCTGACATTGTGTATTTAAAAATAAAAGACAAGTATTGTCTTTTTGTGTTGTTCAGTAGTCAAAATAGGGAGACTGGGATTTGATTTAGCAAGATTTGTTGCCTGAAAAATTTCTTCTGCACCTATGAAATAGAAAGATAAGATATTTGAGGTATTATTATGGGAAAATGGGGATAAATTAGTGTCTATACTTTGCATATTGGTGACAATTAGACTCAGATGACTCTCTCTTTGTTTATATGAGCATAAAAATTACGTAAAGGCTTAAGGGAAATAAAAACATTATTTCTCCAACAGTGTGAATTAAGGAGGAAAGAATAAAATTTTGAAGTAGGTACTGGGGCAAATAATGGGAAAAATGAAGTTCTGATGAATTACATCGATTACAATGAGGAGTTATCTTGAATGGTTAATAAATAAAATTATAATCTCTAGGATGAGGATGCACTTCTTTTCAAAGAACTGGTTCTGTTGACCCATACAGAAAGCTGAAATATTCAGAAAGCTCAAAGTGTACATTTACAAGTCCTTTTTGAACATTTTGTCACCATCCTCACTTCCTCATCTCGACTAATGGCATGGAGGAATGGTATGAATTATTAAATTGGAATTTGGCTTGCTAAGTAATTGTGTTCTGCTTTTTTCATTTTTATCTCGTTTTGTAAATGTTTCCCTAGAGTCCTTATTTGGGGAATGTATTTTTGAAGGACTTTCATGCTCAGTCAAGCTGTGGAAGGCATTTTAATTAAACATAAATCACTTTTGCTTGTATATATTTGTATCAGCTGTGTGGACAAAGATCTCTGTGTGTCAAAACAAGTATAGAAAAAGCATATAAAGTAGTAAGGCTTGTCCACTTAGCACTGTCTGAAAGGTGCTACTCCACTACCTCTTCTGGAGAAAGCTGTAAAATCCTGATTAGCTCCTCAAAATTGTTCACCGACTGCCAAGGTCACCAAGGTAGGAGGGCCATTGCATTAGCAAAAGGACAACAGCTGAAAACAGCACGACAACTATTCAGGAACAATAGGAAGCAAATGAGCTGCTAGGGTCAGGATTAATATGAAATACTGAAGTCAACCAGTATGCTACATTTACAGTAAAGAGTGGGTAGGACAAGATTTTTTTGTAAACTCAAACACCAAGACACCTTGGAAGTACTTGTAGAAATGAGAAATCAACAATGATAACAATCACATTATCTGATACATAGACAATTGTTTCATATGGCTTCATAGCTGCTACTTTGTCCTGGCTACTTGTGAATGTTCAGCCCTGGTCCACCAGTGCTCCCATGGATTATTCCAGAGTATTAGGTGTGCAATTTTTTTATGAAATACACCCTATTTTTTCTTCCCTTTATGTTAAAGCCAGTAGTTCAAGCTAATATTACTGTGTTGATCTCTATTGATAGGGTTTTTTTTTTTTTACCTTTATGCAATTTATATATTCATTTTTGTTCTTTTGCATGGAAAATTGTTCAGGCATCTGTCTGTGTCTGGTTTTATGAAGATATGGACACTAAAAGCTGCAATCTATCTATGATTTCTGTCAGAAAAAAATACCTTTGTAAAACAGTAATTGTTCAGATTTCATGCAAAAATATTTGCTCTCACTGAGTGTGCACATTCTTTTCAGTCTTTTAAATGCTACCTATTCTAGTTTAACAACATAACATCAGCTTTTAATTTTACCTTCAGTTTTCAGATAAAATACAGGTTTTGCAACCAGAGCATTTAATTCCTATTCCACATTATATGGATGGCTTACAGAAAGTCATGAGGTAAACACACTGGAACAAAATCAAATTTTCTTGACATCAGGACTTTCAAACTTCTTTGTCCTTCCAAGAATTTTTACAAAAGTTACAAAACTCAGACATCTAACCGAGATTGCAATCATTAGTCACAAACAATCGAGATTTAAAGTGATTTTAAAAAGATGTTGGTAAAATCTGACAAGCGTTTTCAAATTTTATCACCCCTTAAGAAAGAAAGATTTAGTACAATCACATCTGCCACCTACACCACAGCCCATCAACAGCAGTTACTCAGGTAATTTAGAAAGCAGGTTGACTGTATTCTATTATTAATACATATTCATATCTCACCTGTAAATTATAAAAGACTGCTTAACTAATTAATATTATTTTACTAATTTACATGAAAGAAAAAATTACTGTTTGAACATCCTTCAGAGTTTTGCTTTCTGCTGATTTTATTTCTCAACATTGTACTTAGGCACAGTCAGGTCTTCTCTTCCTTAAAATCTTGTTGATCAGTCTATGTGTTATCTTTACTTGTGTGTCTCCCATTTCACACAAAGGATCTATAGTATGACTCAGAATTTAGCAGGATTCATCTTCCATTTTGCTTTTCAGGAAATAGAAAGCATTTGACAGTGGGACATGTTTCTATGTCTAAAGCACTTCTATTTAAACTTCACTTTCTCATTGTAAGTCTCAAATTCTACTGATTTGAGAAACATAGGAGAAATTTCAGAAGCATTAAAGATCTCTTCAATAAAAAAATTAAAGCAATCATTAAAGTAATCAGAACCATTAAAAAAAAAGTAATCTCTGCTGCTTCTTTCTGTGATACAGAAATGAAGAGTTAGAAAGAACAATTTCCATGAAAGACTGAGACAGGGGTGAAAATGAAAAAAAAAAAAGAAAAAAAAAAAATCTTAACAATTTATAGAAGAGATATAGGATTTCCAGTAACCAAATTCAGTGAAGTCACCCTATATATAGTTGCATGCAAATTTTCATTAAATAAAGATGATATTCATTATGTTTGGCTTCCTAAACAACATTTCCCTGTAATTTACTGTTACTTATTTTAATTAAAGTGTAAACATTTTATAAAGATATTTGAAAAAGTGAGATCTAGCTGAGAACTACTCTGACTTTCCAGCAAGTTAGTTGGTGACTTTGTTTGGTCAAAGTTTTTTTATGCCTGTTAAGAAGACCAGAGTTATCTCACTGAAAAGAAAATTAAGAAAATAAAATGAGAAGGCAAGAGCCGTTAGTTAGACAGTTTTTTTGATGACTGAAGCATAGATAAAGGAGTAAGGAGATCTGGTTTTATGCTTGGCTGAGCTAGCAGTTTCCCATAAACCCTAGCAAATATTATTTAAAGAAGCTTTCTATTTCTTGGGCATTATGAGATTAAATTCATCAGGGATTTCAATGCCTTTTGAGATCATATGATTTATAACTTTATAAAAGTGAAAAGTATAATTAGAACTTCCAATGATTTTTGAAGTGAAAATAAAACACCTGTCCTTGTGCTAAGCCTTTTGACTATGAATTTGAAATGTTCAGTGTTAAGGATGCAGCCTCACCAGTCACTTGCAGGATTAGATCCAACCTCATTGTACTTTGATGGGGACACCTCTTTTTTCCTATGGCTCATATTTCTATAAGGTTATATATGCTGACATTTCTAACCAGATAGCTGAGACTGAACCGAGGCTGTTCATCCAATGGTTCCATTTTATCTAGTAAACGTTATTTTTCTATAAGAAAAATAATGTTTTTTACAATTATGATAATATTCACATAGCATGCTCTCAGGTAAATTGTAGATGTATCTCTCTCTACTCTAAAATACCCAGCTCACACCTTCCTCAAACAGAAGAGAAGGTTTTAAACACAAATTTATACAGCATTTCTGTGGCTTCTGTAAATATACTGGGCTTCTATTAAAAGAAAAATCACCTTGAACTACAACTACAGGTCCAGTTCAGAAGCAGTATTGCTTAAAGCATTCCACCCTGTGAAAAGCAGTGCATTGAGTAATTATGCTGAGAAAAATTTCTGGAAAGGCTTTACTTAACCTTTTAATCATACAGTCAATTGCAGCCAAGTTCTCCAGTTTTTCTAATCCCTCCAGTTCTGCTTACATAGTGCATTCATATGCTTGGGATATTGCCTCTGTGATCTGAAAGTATGCCATCCCTGGTGTGTGCATGCGTGCAAGCATATTCTGGCTTCTGTTCTAAACATTTTGGCAAGATCATAAATGTTAATATTGCATGAGCAGTAACAGGCTTGGAGGCTGATAACTATTACAGGGCAAAAACAGGTGGAGTAGGAAAAAGCCTTTATGTACATAGCAGGTGATAAATAATAAAATACAACAAAAATCATAGGAATACTTTGTACAACATTAATGCTTCTTCCTCTTCCTTCTGCCAAATCTGCAAGCCCATATGGGCAAAACCATTCAAGTAAGCTTGGAATTGCCATCAGTGTCCCCTCTGAACTCTCCCACAAGTAAAGAAGTATTCTTATTACAATAAGTTTTATAGCTGAAGAAAATCTCTGCTTTAATGTATCATTCACTAACTAGGTTTGCTTTTATGTTTTAGGATAATGCAAAACGTAATTGTAAGTAATAGTCAAGTTCTGAACATTTATACTTGTTTCAGCTGTACAAGAAAATTTATTTACAGTCATAAAAATGTTTAATTTTGGAAGGAATTGTTATATAGCATGTACAGCTCTCTTAAAACGTTATCTCCATTTGAACTACTGAAAGCCAGGACAACTGATGCTGTCCCAGAATCAATAGGGCACTTCTTAATCACCAAGTGATATATGAACTTTTTTATTTACCTTTTTTTTTTTTCAATTTTTCCCCCATATGTATGTTTCTTAAAAAAATAACTCGAACTTCTCTGGGACTCATATTTGGAAACATGGGTTTATATACATCAAAATAAAAGCATTGTTTAGTAATTGTTAACATTGAGAATGTCAATGTTGACTTTAAGAATCCCTTCTGATATTTGAATGTAATGTAGAGCAGTTCTCACAAATAATTTCAGGAGCTAATTGCCCTAGAGGATGACATCTGAGAGGAAAAGTGAATTAAAATATTGTTTTGTGTTATTCATTTAGAGGTTTCACCTAGAGCCAAATGGCCATTCAGAAACTGAGTGAGAAAATAATCTGAGGCAAACACCTTCCCAGAAATATCTGAGCACTAACATGCCTTGTGCTGCAGATGAGATGAATCATATGAAACACAGCTTTTGATAGAAACTGCAGGAGAAGCAGAGAGGGAGAGGAAGGCAGACATCAGCACCAGAGAAAACAAATTTAGGAAAGTACTGCAGTAAATGTGCTGTGTGACTGCTAGGAATTCTGACAAAACCACATTTTTGCTCAGTGCTGTTGCTTCTCTGTACAGATTACCAATAAATGCCACTTTGAATAAAAATATATAATATCCAGATGATATCCAAGTGTCTGTGAATGCTTCTGTTTTCTTTGCAGAGCTTGGAGGAATCACCAAATTCAGGAGCTCAGGTCAAGGAATTCTATAAAGTGAACTGAGGTGACTCAGGGAGATGTTGAACAGTTTAGGACTAGAACAAAACACACAGAGGTGCAAGTCTGTGACAGTCTATGATGTGCAGGACAAAATAGTCATATCATGTCTGTCTGGCTTCAGGATCATTCTTAGATTCTATGGGTGAGCTCCTCAGGAAGCCTGATAATAAATCTAGGACAGCTTCGCTTTAGGGCTTTTTTCTCTGGACACACTGACCTTTTACAGAGTGAACCTGCACATTAATTTCATCATTACGACACAGTGAGGAAAGTCATAAGGGAAATCAGTGCCAGTCAGGAAAAAAATGCATTATTACTTAGCTGCAGTTCTATTCCTCTGTTGCTTCTTGCCAATTTCTGAAATGTAAATCCAATTTGACTGTTTTTCCAGTTCAAGAAAGAAACTAGTACTTTAACCTTTAAGTTAAATATTTTTTCTTCAGATAATTCCAGACTGACAATATCATAAAATGAACGTGCCTGAGCACCTAGTCCTCAGTCTCAAATCTAGGAGGGAACTGATCCTGATCATCAAGTAGAATGGTACAGCAAGTCTTACTTTTCCTATGATTGATTATACACCTTCCTCAGTAATAATATTCTAGTCATCTACCAGTTGCAGTCTGACAGACAACACACGCATTTTATAAATTAAGTGGTCAGTCTTCAACAAATAAAAGCAAAGCATGACTTAAAAAAAATTAAATCACGGTAATATGAAAGATTATTGAGATGAGATTAATTTCTCATCACACACTGAAACCTGAATGTGTATTGAGAAATGCAATGCACTATTCTGGTGGTACATAAAACAAGGCAGACTGATAATTTCATTGTAGGTATCTGTGATTTATAACTTACATTTTAAGGTGGGCAACCACAAAATTGCACATTGCAGTTTTTCTTCCACCTCTGTCAGGAATACTAACAAATTGCACCTTTTTGTCTACAAATTTTAGTTAGGTTGGTAAGGAGCAGATACAAGCACAAAATGGAAAAAGATAAGATGGGCTGAAGGATTTCCCATCTCTTTAGCCCCTTCATTTCTTCCATTTTAGATGTGTTGTCAATGTGGGAATTCAGATTCTGAGATCCTAGAAAAGATTATCTGATGTTGAGAGCACTCCTGACTGGGCTGTCGGTGGACTAATTGACCTCTAGAGGCCCCTTTTCCCTTATCCTGTGATGCAATTCTTCCATTGACTTTCCAGGATATATTTTTTTATCAAAATTGCAAGTAAGCAGGCAAGGCTTACTATAAGTCCCATTTAATAGGACTAAATAACTACAATTGTTCCAAAACAAAAAAACTTTGAAATGTATTTCCTTTTCACACTTGAAATAATTCACTTATTTTGTTTTCTTCTGTTTAAAATTGTTGTGGATGAGAAGTCCTGAGCAAAAGAACTAAGAGAAATAGATGATCAGTGTCAGTTAATCATTACCACATGACTGTCTGCCAGCAGAAAGTGTGCTAGCAATTGGCCACTTAGCATATGAAAAAGGAAATAAGAGCTGAGGTGCAGAACTTCATCAATGGCTAACTTGAAATACTAATTGGGACTTAGTTGTAGCAAAACCTCTCTAAATATTTTTGAAACAATACATATAGTCCAAATATTTCCTGAAAGCTTTAGAAAGCTGGGGTGAAGTGTTTATTCTGGAGTCCAGAAAGAACAGGGTGAATACAGATGTCTGTTTAGTTTACCACTGAGCTCCCTCATGATGGGCTCAATCAGAAACCATTCTTGATGGATCAGTTAGTTGAAGATGTGTTAGAGGGATAAATCATCATCTATTCTGTGTCAGGGCATGAAAATAGGGATTGAGAGGGGTCACAGAGATGGACCAGCAGATTGTACAGAAGATTACATAAGAAGGGATGTGCATCTTGTAGATGCACAGCCCAGGAAAGTGCTCTGTTCTCTGCCAGGATGGTGGGCACTTGTGTCAGATAAAAAACAAATGATTCTACAGAGAAAGCCCCTGAGATATCTTATGCTTCCACCCACACTGGACTGGTAAGGAAGGATACTTCACTACAGATGGTCGGTTGCAACGAATCTTTGGTTCCTTCTCCTAGAGAAAATATCAGTACTTGGAAAAGATGTGCACAGGTTGATGATGTGTTTCAGGATCTTTTAAAGGCTTCACAGCATTTGTGCAGCTGAGGAAATGGATCAGTGGTTGCAGGACTTTGCTCCTATGGCAGACACCACAGAGAATGAGGCATTTTAGACCCTGGTGAGCCACAAAATCAGGACTATTTTTCAGTCTTTACCATCCAGCATCACTACCAAAGCCAGATCTGAAGTTTTAACAGGTACAGACACCACAAACAAGGACTTCAAAGACAAACTGTACCAGCAGCTCTCAGTGGACACAGCAGGAAGAAACGAGGAGTGCTAGCAGTCAGTATGTGATTCTGTTAAGGGACACTGAAGTACCCATGTGCCACCCTGATGGGATTGGGAGGTGTTATCCTTGGGGAGCTGAGGCTGTAGTGGTGCTGAGAGGGTGTCACACATGGCCATGATCACAGACTGCTCTCCACTGCTGCTCTTTGCTGTGGGCAGGAATGAAAGTGCAAGACAGAACCTGAGCAGAATCGAGGAAGAATACAAAGCCCTGAGGGTTCAAGTGAAAATTGCTGGTGCCCAAGTTATTTTTTCTTCCATCTTACCAGTCAGAGGAAATGGTGCAGCCAAAACTGATGTATAATGCAAATCAGCTTCTGGCTTTGTGGCTTGTGCCATCATGAGAGTTTTGTATTCTATGTTTCTGTGAAAATGACTGGGATCAGAATATTCTCTTCTCCTTGCATAATAGAATTCTAAAGGCTCAAAGATCGGTGTTAGAAAAGGTCTGATTTTGTCAAAAGCTGCTGTTTTAGCTCTTGTCATATCTGGCCAAGAATATCTTTAGTCCTCACACAAAACTATTTATTTTCTTATTTAAGTGTATTCTTCATGTTTTGGACTTAATGATTCTGAGTTTAAAATATGATAGGTCCGTTTATGAAGTTTAGCTGTCATGAGCACAGTCCATGTTTGTCCTCAGAATCATAACAGGTGGCTCCTGTATATATCAGTGCATTCGTTCTTTTAAATGGCATGTGGGAAAAAGTATTCTCTGTAGTCCATTCTATGTATGTAGACCTTTTCTAAGTTTCTGTTATATTTTACTGATATAGAGAAACATGAAAAAGAAGAGTAAAACTCTGAAACTTCCTACTCATGTTTGTCTATTTAATGTATTATCTCCTATTCTGTTTTTAATATACTAATTCAGAATATAATGAGGAAGTTAAATGGGATAAAACCCACAAAAACTTAAAGTTGGAGAAGGAGCATTCATTATTAAAATTAATATCAATTTTTCTACTTATTTTGATACTTAATTTTCAGTTTCTTTCTGAGATTGTTCCTTTTGTTCAACCTGAAAAAAGCTTTATGGCATTGTCTTTTAGCTTAAAGTAGAAAATTAACAGTTACTATACCTGATTTAAAAGGCTAAAATAATTATTAATACATTTTAAGCGCTCTTGAAAACATGAGGTAGAAGAAAAAAATGTTTTGAACAGCCACAAAGAGAACTCAACAAATCTGCAGATGTTCTTCTTGTTGCATTGTAACTAACTCTGCATTTGAGTGTACAAGTGTGCCACTGCAATGGAAATATTAGTTCTATTATTTCATTAAAGATCAAGCAGAGGGAGAGGATTTCAGACACAGCACGAGTTTCAACATCTCAAATTTTAGATATTTTGTTTCAGATATCTTGTGCACAGTTTTACCATGATTCTAAATTTCCCATGATCCCTAATACATTAAATCTTCTCATAGCTATTTCTTGCCATTTTCCTGTAAGCAAGATTATGTGAACTGAAGTGCTGGAAAAATCTCCCAAGTATCTCTTCTGGGGAAAGACTTATACAAAATAATGATTTTAGTTGTGAATATCTGGGTGAGGTCTCTCTTTACCCTTGCAAAATGCCCTTTGGTATTTTCCAAGAAGATGTAGATTGTCCTTAGACCGTAGCCTGTGGTCAGGATTTAGTGAGATAGTATCTCACAGGTACTTATTCTTGAAGATGCTAAAGAAAAGGTTAACTATACTATTTTTTTAAAAAAACAACATTACAAAGGATAGCAGAGTCACTTATACATCTTTACGTTCATTAGAAAGAGTCTGTAATATCTCTGAAGCAGCCAAATACAGAATTCTTAGCTACAATGCAGTGCCATGTGCCATGAAAAGAAAGTGCAAAATACATTGCAAATATAAGACCGTGCTACAGTTTTAAAGGGATTCTTGTATAGGCTTTTATCGAGTTACAAGGCTCTCTTCATTCTACTACATGGAACACAAAAGCAGAAAGCAATTGAGTTATCTATTAAGTTATTTAAATTTTTACAAGAAATGAAGAGTTCCCAAGTTAGCCTTTCATACCTTTTCCCCTACTCTGTAAGATAACTCACTGTGTGTGGTGTCTTGGGATCAGTCTCCACAGAGGTTTTGAAACCCCTGGTGTGACAGTGCCCAGAAAGCTGCACAGTGCACTGTGGTGAAAGGAGTGCCATAGCTTTGTGCAACAGGGGTGAGGGGAGCAGTGCCAACTCTGTCCTCCTGCTTCCCTTTGAGAAGAGGTCTCTGCAAATTCATTAATTGACTGGAAATGTTTCCTTGTTTCGTTTCATTTTCCTTGTTCCATTTCAAGGAAGTGATGGTGCTGTTGGATAAAGGGCAAGATGAGAATCTTGAGCGTGGTGTTCTTGGGACAAATAGCTCAAGTCGTTTGTCCCTCTGCCCCACAGGATTTAACCAGAAGGTTTTTATATGGCTTCACCAATAAGACTGATTTCTTTCTGTATGAAAAATATCCAAACTGAGCAAAAAACAAAGGGATAAAAATATCTTTTTAAAAAGTATAAAACAAAGCTTGATCTTGAAACATTTATTTATGTATTCATGCGTATATGTATGTATGTGTGTATATATATATATATATATATACACACAAACACACATATATACACACTTGTACACACATGAAAAAAGCTCAAAACAGCTCAAGGTTTATTAATTAATTAATTTTGGGAAGTTGAGTCCTCTAATCAATTACTATTTGCTGTGCAACTCTACAGCAAGAAAGTTTTTTTTAATATTAAAGAGTTAAAGCAAGAGCTACGGAAGTCCTGCAGGGAAGCACAGACACCTCCATGGCTCAGAGCTTCAACTAAGTTGTAGAAATGCACATTTGGAAAAATAATTCTGTAACTTGGTTTGTAGCTGGGCAAAGGCAAACTTGCATTTCTTTTCATATTCTTTCCAAGCAGAGGTTTCAGCTGAGATCAAAGAGCTGCCAGATTAAAACCAAGTTTCAGAGCTCTCTGAAAGTTTATTATCCAGGTTTGCAATTTTCCACCAAAACTTGCTACGCACAGGAATTTTTAGATGCTTATCCAACTCCATAGCATCCATCAGCTTATATAACAGTTATGAATGTTTTGGATGTCTTAAAAGTGGCAGACCAATCTTTTGCATAACCAATTCTTGCATAAAATTAACTATATAATCTGGTTTGTGGCAATTTTTTAATTGCAAATTAATTAGCTCCATCTGGTCTGTAATTTTCCACTTAGCAGGTAATAACTTTTAAAGCATCTGTTGCTTCTGAAACAGATAAGACACTATTGAGTACAGCAATTCTTATCTGTCAAAGTTATCTGGTTAGACAGTGGTGATCTTGATTTTTTTAGACTTTTTTTTAATATGAGATCTTCACTGTACTGAATTCTAAATGTCTTCATTTGCCGTAAGTGCTTCTGGCTCATTACTTGCTGCTCTACTTGCTGTTGATTAATGCAAGACATTTTTGAAGCTGGAAATGTGTGATTATTACATCTTTAATCTCAAATAGACTGACTGGTAAACCTGACTGGTTTTATATATATATTTCCTGTTGATGGAGAATCACTACTACTGTACCTGATGTTGAGATGCAGTTGAGGAAGGGGGAAAAACCCTGTATTTCCTAGACAATGTGTTCATTGACAAAAAAGAAAGTTAAATTTTATAGCAAGGTCTCATGAAAGACTTTGTAGAGCTCCTGAAGAAAAGATAAAGTTTTGTGGGAATGGTCGGAAAGGAGATTTCTCCTTTGACTTTAGCAAAATATTTTTCTTCAAGACTCTGAGAAAAATTCAGATCTTCAGTAATCGAGTTTGTCCATTCTTTCCAAAATCACATCTTGATTTTCTGTGATTTAGATCTATCTTACATCCCTTTTGTAACTGTATTGAAAACCACGTCCTGGTAAAATGGTTAATGTTGTTATATATGACTGCTATGGAATGGCACTCCTCAATTTAGTGCTCCCCTTGAAATGCTCCAAACCACACTCCCACCTCCTCCATCCCCTTGCAGGTGGCCTAAGAGGAGAACTGGAGGCACAAAAGGCAAAGATCATGAGTTGAGATAAGAACAATTTACTGGAAACAGCAGTGAAGTAAGAAAACGAAAAGCAGGTAATGAATGAGAGGGTACAAGAGAGAGGTGGGTGAATCACACGGAATCCCCCTGGCAACAGACAGTACCTGACTGCTCCGTCCTTCACGCTGTGCTGAGGAGACCTCTTCCCTTGAGATCAGACTCCTTCCCCCCTGCCTTTGGCAGTGACACCAGGTGTGGCAAAATAACCCCTGTCCTGTCCATGCCCCCTCCTGGCTACTGCAAAACTGAAGTATGCCCTGGCCAGAATCAGGACGATGACAATGTATGCTTTGACTGAAAATTCTGCAAAATGTTATGGCTTCATATCTGTGGTAGGAAAATCTGGGTGCAGATTGATTTCATAATTTTAGATGTAGTTCTTTGAACAGATGTTTGGAAGTTCTTCCTGAAGCATACTAAAACTTGAATTTATGGAGGCATATTTTCTATAAGTCTGGTGAATATCACCCATTTCTGATGCTGTCACATGTATTTCTTATCATTTACTTGATCATGCTTTCAAATATACCACAAATTAGTTCATTCTAACAACTATTCCTATTCACAATGATGATTTTTTTCTCCCTTGAGGTTTGTGACACTAGAGCCAATCAGTTTACCTGATGGCTTCTCTCTTGCAAAGAAAATAACTTTCCCAAATTGACATTTGTACCAAGATGAAAGATCTCTTTCTGTGTTTTGAGTATCAGTGGTTGGCATTATCCTGGCGTTAATGGAATATATCATAAAACTCCAGTGCTTTGACATGCAACAAAAGAGGGATTAACTTATGTCTGTGCTCACTGTGTGATATTAAGAACCTTAGGAATCCACATGGACAATTTAGGTGTCAAATAACCAAGTTTCCTATTTACACATACACAAGACTTACTTAGAGATGTACACTGGTGCACTGCAATAGAAGATGCCCCAGGGAAACTGATAATTTTTTTTCTCTGACAAATTCCCTTACAGGTGGTTTGATTTCCATCTTTACCATACAGTTTTTTCTGATGCCTTATCAGAAGTTTAGTCAGAAGCAAAATTGAATTTAATCTCACATATTTGAACTGGATGCCCAATACAGAGCATGTTTTTGTCACAAGAAAGTCTTTAGCCACTGACCCTTGTGGTCACTCTTATTTTCTTATTTTTCATCTCACAAATCTAAACAAAAGTGTTCTGGATCCGAATACTCAGGCTAGGGACACCTTTTCGCTTAACTGGCATTATTTGGTTTCTCTAACATCATTCATCAGTGTGATTTAGGATTAAAATCACATTAGATTCCTTTCACATCTTGTGAAATGCTTTCTACCTCCACAGGACAAGGCATTTTGGAGAAGTTCATGCTTTGGTTTCTCACGCTGTTTGCTTTGACCTTATTATTTCTCCTGAAGCAGTTACAGTTCAGCACAGCCAGAACGTAACTCGAGTCAGATCTTCAGTTTAGCAGCATTTTGACGCCAGTCTGGACATTTTTCCCTAATATGCGTCACTGCTCTTTCCATCAAAAACCTTTAGCTCCAGTAAAATTCCTAGAGCTACTTTCTAGTGAGCTGGATGGTGTCTGTATCCAACACTGCCACCTTAAGCATGGATAAAGCTCTGCTTAGGTATTTGTGATTCTTTCTTAGAGCAGTCTGAGTCTTGCAAAGTGATGCAAAATTTTACCAGTAGTGAGAGCTGATAAAATTCTATTTTCCTCATTTGGTGAAAAATCTGGAGCACAAAATCAGGTAGTGTTTCCTGTTTTGTATGTATTTAACGAACTGTTGGTTAAAATATGTCACAGTTATGAGAAATCATGCTTTATGAAAAAGAAAAGACCACATAAGTGTCACAGAACAAATTATTTCCATTAAGTAATACAATTTCTTTTGTAAACACTACATGCAGCTGAGCAACTGATTTTCAGAAAATAGTATTTGCAATATCAGAATCCAAACAGAATCACTATATAAACAATGCATGCAAAACTCTGAGGATGGGGTTTTCCACACTGGAAAATAAGAACCAACCAACCAACCAACCAACCAATCAACAGAAAAAAGAAAAAAAAAAAAAAAAAACCCCAAAAAAACCCAAAGGAAAAAAACAAAACAAAACCAAAAGCAAAAACGAAACACCCCAAACCACAACAAGAAAATCTCAACCCAACACAAACCCACACCTCACTTGAGTCTGACCAGGAAACACTAAATTAGGGGTTTGAATGCAAATGTTTCAGGTATAATCTTTCCTGTCCAGGTAATTGCTCTGAATATACAGCATTCTGAGATCTCAAAACTCAGACTAGGTATCTTGCTAAACAGGTGTGGGAGTCCCTTAGTTTTGGTGAAAGTAATACATGGAGCAATATTGACTCAGGTAATTAAAAATTCTCTCCAAGCCACTTCTATTTCCATGCTGCCTGGGCAGGTGAAATCAGATCCATTTAAGTTCATTTCTTAACCATAAGGATTATCTACCTGAAATACGGTGGAAGTTCCCCCAGAACACATTTAAGCAATGCACTTAGACAAAATGTTTATAGACTTGATAAAAGCCAAAAAAGAACTTAAAATATTTGCAAGACTTTTATTCAATTAAATTACTTGTAACCAGAAAAGGAAGAAAAACTATTTGTGAATCATTTGCAGATAACAATAGGAAATGGGAAAAACAGCATTTTTGCCAAGGCAAGAAAATATTTAGTTCCTTTAGAAACATTCATAAATCAGCCTTTGTCGGGGGAAAACCAATAATCATAATTTCTATGGTAATGTAAATGTGGGAAGTACCTGAAATGAAAGGAAATTTGTATCTTGCCTCTCAAGAGAAAACTGACTAATATGAGTGGGTAAAAAACAAAACAAAACACTGCTTTTTTTCTGGGGAATACTGTTTATAAAGACAATGTGCCAGACATTCAGTTATTCTGTTGGGTATTTTTTAATTTTTAAGGATGACTTTGTTTTTCACATGTCTTCTTGGATAAATCACATTATCTGATGCTTGTAAAGCCTTGCTCTTCCTCCTCCAACTGGCTGCTTTATTGACTTTTATTATTTTTGTTGTATGATGTGTGAAAACAGCCTGTCCCTAGAAGCACAACCAGTTCCTTGGGACTCAGTTGGATTCATTCTTTAGGACAAAAAAATATCCCTCCAGCTGCACTTTCAAGCATGTGTTTTGGGTGCTGTTTTTTTACTGAAACTATATAGTTTGCTCTAAAAGATAAAGCATATAAGAGTCAAGCAAGATTCCTTCAACAGCAACATTATTTATTTTCTGTAGAAGCAAGAGGCCTCACTTTTCATCAGACTGAATTAGGGCAATTGGAGTGCACATCTCAGTTTCCACTGATGAACTCAACTATCAGGACTGCTGGATCTTCTTTTTATTCAATTTAAATCTCCCCTTCTATTCCCAGTTAATATTTTTACTGCCTTTACCAATGTTCTTTTTCTTTACCTTTGGACTCCGCAAAGGCTCCAGCCTCTCCTTTGGAGAGTCTTCTTTGTTAATATAGAGATAGCCTTGGCCACCCTAGGATTTTAGCTCCTTTGAAGTACAGTATCTTCAGCTCCCTTAATACATCTCGCTGATTGACTGAGCAGTTTGTCATGTCTCATCTAATGATTGCTCACACTGAACACACGGTAACACTGCACTGTGCTCTTAAACAAAAATTCAACTGACAGTCATATCTTACATTTCAAGCTGTGATATTCAGCAGACCTTGAGGCTAATGTATTCATAACTGGTTATTTTCTGGTGTATATTGGATTTCCAAAGTGTCCTGAGGAACCCTGGGATTGGAAGATGAAGTAGCTGGGTGGCACGTTCAGGGTGCAGTTCAGCATGCACTTCTGAGATGAAGGCAAATTACTCCAGTTATTACACAAAGAATGCTGTTACGATTGTTAACAAATACCTCTTCAAGCCACAGGTAATAGCTAGAAACCTGAACTTTTACAATAAATCCATTAGATCAGGATATCTTTAAAGAACAATTATATCTTAGATAGAACTGAGCACCATGGCTGCTGGATTTTCTACTATGAAGCTGTCCACAAAATGGTACAAACCCAAAGGTAGGTTGTAAGACTGCACTCCAGAAATACAGAAAAGGTTTATCATGTAAGTTTTAGAGTTCAATAAAGTAACTGCAGCTCTTGGAGCTCTGCTTAAATACCTCAGATTCTTATAGAATCTGAGGGCATCTCAGAAGAGGCATGCTGTACTATGCAAATCTACTTAAAGCCCATGGCAAAATCCTGAGCTCCTTCTCTGAGTGTAGAAAAACTTTATAATCTAAGATCTGTCTCAGAACAGTTCATCTTTTTGGAGACAAAGGCACCTTGAAACAGTCTGAGATGCTTATCCTTCCAAAGCTTTTCTCTGGGCACTGAAATGCTTTGCTTCGGGAAAACTGGCAGAGGTGACAAAGCTGTCTCTTATGCCAGTTACCTCTCAGATTAGATGAGATGGTGAGTACAGAATGCTTCTGTACTTTTATTTTCTGCATGAAAAGGTCTTTTTTCCTCTGGAATTTAGCAGAACACAAAAGTTGTGCGCCTGGCCCTCAAGGTGTTTGGCACTAGGATTAGCGCACAACAGTCACCATTCCACCTCCTGTCCAGTCAGAGCAAAGGCGCAAGGAGCATTAGCTTCAGAGGTCAATTCAGATGGGATAGGCAAGGGGCATGAGGTGCAGGATAAAGCTGTAGACATGAGAAGCAGCTTTTTGAACATCATGGACAAAGCAGCTGTGGTAGCCCAAAGAAACAGTGGAAAAACAGGAAGATATCTCCTGAGTGAAGGCAAAACAAAAGAACAAAATCCACTTATAATCGGTGTGTTTGTGAGGGGGGAGGGGGAGAGGGAAAGGAAGAAGAACAGCTTGATACAAGGCAGAAGGAGTTAAAGGAAGAACACAAAGAGACTTGAAAAATTAACTTAGAAGCTGTGCACTAGAAAGATTTTCTCTAGTATTTATGTAAAGGAAACAAGCAAGCAAGAAGTTGAAAGCAAGCTGGGATAGCGGATGAAGACAATCTGGCAAGATAGGTGAACTTTATCATCACAAAAAAAGTCCCCAGTACACAACAGAGCATGTAATTTTTAAAAAGTACCATTGTTTCCAAGGTGAAAGTTTCTTCCATTTAGTTAGTGTACTGGAGATGGGAAAGGAGAGCACATTTCAAGAACTAAAGAAAACTGTAGGTTTCTTTGAAGTCTGCTTCCATTCCTCCAACATTAAGACTGTGTGCAAGTCAGTAGCAAATAAAAAGCTGCTCTGAAAATCCCCAGAACCCAAAGGTGACTTTAAGAAGCCGACATTCAGCAAAAACAAAACAACTCAGTCGTCCCCTTTGATCACTCTAGCCAGCTGCCCTAGGCGAGTCTGGAGCTGTACAAAGCTGCCTGGAGACCTCAGCCAATACACCAGATGTCACCCAGAGATAGAAGAGAGAAGATAGATGGGGGAGGAGAGAAATTTTCAAGCTGAATTTTTGAGGCTGACATTCTACAGAGGAACATCAGAGGGTATAAAACTCATCATCTTTGCCTATAGGAACAGAAAGTGAAGGAAGGAGAAAGGGACAAAAGCATTCACAGAGACAGCTGAGAGCCTCAAAAGAAAGACGTTTTCTGCAAATAGCCCCTTAATGTTTGGTTTATGTCTAGGTCAGGAGAGTAATCACCCTCTGAAGTCAACACAGAAGTTGTAAGGGAGTATTTGAACCCATTCATGGTTGTCTTGCTCCCTTCCTGGACAAGATTTACTGCTCTTTAACTCACATTTTATTTTCTCTTTCCTGCATTCATTTAATTTCAGTGTGACTGCATATATTCTCTACCATCCACTTTCCTCAATAATTAATTCCTCGTATCTACTGCCATGTAACTACAGCCACAGTGGATTCAGCTGGGAAAAAAAATCAGGTAATTATGAAAACCACAACACTGCTTATGAAAAATAAAAGAACAAATGTTTTTAAGAACTGTCACTTTTCCACTCTCTTCCTATATCTCCTTCTTCAGAAAAAGTTTTCATCGCATGTGTCATGATCTAAAAGCAAAAGCAAATGCAAATGTCATGGCTGATGAAAATGACATTTCAAAGAAGTAACACTTGCACTGCAACAATTTCTACTATCTCTAACGTGTTTAATTCAAAGTTTAGGATAATCTATATCTAGAAACTGATGTCTAAGATTGTTAAGTGCATTTACAGATGACAGCTGTATAGCGAACACTATAACTTTCTATGCTTTGTGGCTGAGATGATGTGAGACACGTGGTGTCTCCTCTTCCTATCAAGACCAAACAGAAAGTCTAGAAATTGCTTTGGTAGGTGGGTTAGAAAGGGACTAAAAGGGGCAAATAAGGGCAAGGAGCCTTTACAGGGAGAACAGTTTTCATGCAGGGAGTTCCGTAATTCTGAACTACAAAAATCTCCTGCCAATTTAGATGCTATTCATCACATCATCAAACTGGTCCTTGGCAGCCCTAGAATAGGAGAGAAGAAAAATTATGTTTCTATCCCTGGTCTTTATAATTGAATATACCCTTGATTCTTCCTGTATTCAGTCTTGAAACTGCGGCAAACTTGGCCTCTTAAAGCTATTTGTTAGTCTTACAGTCAAGAAAGTGAAAGTTGTGAAATACCTTATTGCTTTAAATATTCTTCAATCAAAAAAAAAAGATACTAAGTAGAATTTAGCTTTTGATAAGTCACACTTAGATACGTAGAAATATATTAGATCTTCACCAGACCTAAATGGCATCTCTGTTACCTGATTAGCAAAACCTCATGTTCCCACCAGCTTCCAGTCCCAAGCCAAAGCTTCTGTTTTCTAATTTCAAGATATTTCACAGGAGATTTATTTGTTCATCTGGATAAAGCATTTACAAGTGAAGGAGTTCCCGAAAACTTTTGTAAAAGGTATATGTCGTGTCCCACTTCATTGCTGTGCATTTGGGATTATTTGATCTTGCTTGTCCTTACAGGTTATTTTAACTGGAGAGCAGCCATAGCAGCAGCCACAACAATGTGATTTCAGGAGTAGACTCTTGCTGGTATATTATGTCACCTCAGTCAGTGGGCTATTAGGCTGGTTCATTGAGAAGTGCTGGTACTGCCTATGAGTATGTGTTGTTTTCTAATTTCCCCACGTGGGACTCCAACAACGAGCAAGAATTCATATTTCCCTCTCTCATCCCCAAAGGCACTGTGTGGATGATGCAGTGTTTAAAAGGACCCTGATGGTGCTAATTGCTAATCCCGCTAGGTTTTCTTATTGAATTTGTTACAAAGGATTTTACACTTATGCTTCATAATTAAAGACAGCAAAGGAGAAATAATCTTTTGTTTCCAGCCCTTGTCTGACTCCTTGTTCCATCCCCCAAATTGTCATTTTAGTTTAATAGCTTTAGATGTGTGTTTCCATGCTAGCCTAAATCAGTGTTGCTTGGGTTAAATTTTTTTAAAAGTGATGTGACCTATAAAACAGGTCCAATTTCTTCTTACAAAGGATTACAACAATAGCCTGATGTGACTGGCAATTCATATTGCCAGCTTTATTGCTAAGTGGCTTGAGCAAAAAATAAGTTTGTTCCTGGAATTTCTGTTCCTGTTCACTGGAGGATACAAGAAGGGATTTATAGAGGACAGATAATAAAAGGAGGGGCAGAAAATCCAAAAGGGAGAGAAAACCCCTAACGTTTGCAATATATGGGTTTTCTTTAAAAAATTCAGTTTTAATTATACTGATGGTCACTTTGGTTCCTCCACGTCTCTGCCCCTAAGTTCATTCTACTGCTCTCAGTTTTTTGCTCTTTTCCAGCTTCTCACTTAGTGGTGCCTCCTCAGCCAGTTGAAACTCTTGAGTCTAAAACACATGCAAGCTTCAACAGAGCCTTTTATTTCTGATATGGAAAGCAGAGTTTCCTGCAGACAATATGTGCCTAATCAGGCCGCCTTATTTAAATACTGCTTTCACGTCACAGACACAGCCTTTCAACAGTCCTGTCTTATCTGTGTTCCCAAGTTATCAGCTCCTACCCACAGCAAAGGCATATAAGTCCTGAAAGTACTGATGACTGGGTGGAAAAAGAGAGAAAGTTAGAAATGCAGTTGTAAGAGTTCTGTCCTGGAGTCATTGAATCTTGTTAAAATAGGCTTTCTGGGATTCGCTGTGTCAATTTGAATTGAGAAGTGCTCTCTTAGACTTCTTTATTATGCCATCCATCTTACAGGCAGTGATGTGTAGTCACATCTTGTAATGGATACTTCCAGCAGGATTTCGCTGTTGTGAACGTGGCTTTGCTTTTCCCCCGAAGATCCATAGTAGCTGTACCAGCCTGTGTCATGTGTAGTATAATTTAACAGAATGATCTTCATGGAGGAAAATTCATTTTCATACAGAGGAAAGCTGTCCTAGGCATGACCATAGAACAGGCAACACGTAACTGGGCACCCTGGCTGGCCAAATTCACCCATCTTAACATAAGCTACATTTGTGTTTGTTCTTTCCTTTAAACTATTCTATCAAGAGAGTATGTGTGGATAGTAGAAGCCATTTGGCTGTAGTTGCATGTAAAGAAGCTCACTGCAGTCTCCTGACTTTGGAGGAATGGTGATGGAATGTGCTTGGAGCTATAATCTTCATTAGAGGCAATCACATGTAGAACAAATGTGCCTATATGCCATAGCTTCCGTGAAGCTCTTTTGTGTGAAATGGATGAAATGACTATCCACATAATAGCTTTCAGCTATCCTTTATCTAAACTGTTCTTTACAGACACTTCACATTTCTTAATTTTTCATTCTACCTAACTACCTTCTATTGTTATTTCCTACCAATGTCAAAAAACAGGTGCTCTTAGCAAATTTAAGAGTGGCACAGTATGTCTTCTTTTTCTCCCACTCTTTCTCAGTAATCACTCCCTTCATGGTGGTTTTCCAGTGCCAGGTGGCAAATCAGCTGAGCATTTTGGAGGAATGAGGTATATATGAAAGACTATTCCAATGATACACTCCACCAAGCCAGCTCCATTTCATCACAATTGATGTATGAGCTCATACAGGAAAACGAGCAGTCGGTTTAAACTTTTTCATTGAATCTGCAGTTTTCTTTCTAAAAAGTAATTTTAATCTAAGAGAAATTAAGAACTCCTCTGTATCTTACACTGATCCCTTTCAGCTGCCAGGACTATGTCCCAGACCACCTAAGAAATATTTGTTTTGTTGCTATAAGAAATGTGATACTCAATGAATCCTTCACATTTATACACAATCTTCCATCTTGTTAGGAAGCCAAAGTACACTGAAAAAATATAGGGACTTCATTTCAGACTTCTTGGAGCTGGCACTTCAGAATTTTAAACTTACATCTCTTCCTCTTGTCCTCAGAGAAAATTTCCCTGTAGCAGACAGTGAAAAAGAGATCTGAAGAGAGTGAGTGGGTGAAACATATGACTGCATTCACTAATGCAATGCAGCCATTTAATATGGCAGGCAGAAAACAGCTGCTGTTTAATTTCTTGCAACAACTCTGAGCAGCTGATTAGAATGGGAAGTGACTAAATCTCGTGTATCTGGCCAAATGAAGGTTTATGTAAAAAGAATACAATTGCCCAATGGTTTGCCATGATATGCATACAAAGATAACTAGGACATTGCTTAATTTACAAGGCCAATATTTAATAATTCATATATCTACTGGTAACAACTAACATTTGTAATGGTTAGCATAGTATTAGGTGGCACAGTTTCTTTTGAACTCTTATACTTTTCTGTAAGAGGAATGACATAAGAAATTGTTTGAGTCTTAGAGAATTTTGTACAACTGGGATTATCTGTTTGATGATTCAAGGCCATTTTTGGTACAGAGCCAAGAGCACCAGTAACTAGACAAATATGTGAGTCTAAACTCTGAATTGCAATGATGGTTGCAAAAATTAAACTGTCACCATCATTTATATAATCTTTCATTTAGCTTCTTATCTTGTTTCTTTGCTAATGAGGCTATTACCTGAAAAGAACCCCCACCCCAAACCCAAAAACTTAATGTCTGATATATGTAGAAATTTTTAAACTCCTTAGGCTCTTAAATTTACCAAGATCTCACATCTTATCTACCTGGCTCTTTGTAAGTTCTGCTTCTTTTATTGATCATATGTTCACACTCATACACTTTATAAATTGTTGTATATATAATGCCTTCTTTTGAAAGATATTTTTGACACTAAGAAACCCATACATTTATGATATTTTTGTGCTATAGCTGGTAATTAAGATTTAGAATGATAATGAGCACTAAAAATAGGAAGAAAGCACAGAATACACAGTTACAGCTAAATTACTCTGAAATTTTGATCACGGATTTTTCAATCCTTTTCAATATTAATAGAATTCATGGTTGCAGTTAGAATTAAGAGAATGAAAATTTTCATACTTAGCAACTGTGACACTTGATGTCAGATCAGGGGCATTAAAAGATTATTTTTACCTCCTTCTGGTCTGGAGGCAGCTTTCAGCTCAGGAAATGGGGCTGGGAACTGTGTTTCAATTGATAGCTCATACAGCTATGCTGTGTGTTGTTTCCTAAATACTCTGAAATAAACGTTCTGCTGGTCTTCCTCTGAGATAGGATCCTGGTCTAGCCCAGGATGACAGTCTATGCTTATCTGAAGGATTTGGCATTAGGAAGTGAAGAGAATTAAATAGCAGGTACCATTAGGTTGTTCAACAATACCTTTGTTATATTACCATGGAGGATGTGACAGCAAAACAAAAGAGACTGGTTTTGTATAGAGGACTCTTTGTGATACAGTTTACAACACTCTTTGTTAATAAAAGACATCCTGAAAATTACATATGCAAAATACTACTAAATAATTCTATTTGTTATTCTATCAATATAGTGGTTTTCTCTGAAGTGTTTCCTCATTGAAATAACCTTATGAAACACATCTGCCTTTCACAAAAAATATATTTGTGAATATTTTTTCTGCTCTGATGCGCTATTAAAGCCCCAAAGGATGAGGCTTCTGCTTCTTCCCCTCACAATGTAGAATGTTTCCCTTTTAGGAGAATTCTGCAATTATTCAGCTTATATTTTTCTTTCCTTAATCTAATATCTGCACTTAGACACTCAGACATTTATAACTCATTTTCTTTGTTGCTGTTTATACTATTGAAATACTTGCAGCTGACTCCTTCCAGAAGGAACCTAGAAGCAGACTGGTCTGTGTGTGTGGAAGAGACAATAAGGGCAACAGGACTCTGGACTAAGTGTATTGTGTATTGACAGCACAAACACATTTTCTGCTTAATGCTGGGCCCATCACTGTACCATCTGAGCTAAACATTAATTCTAAAGCAAACTAAAGGCCAACAGCCCATTGCCTATACCCAGCTTCTAGCTTCATTCTTTCTGTTTATAAACTGTAGCCTCATGATTCACAAGCAGAAGTTTAATATGCCTGATCTGATTTCCATTTTTCTACTACTCAGAAAAGCTTTTAATTAAAAAAAAGAAGCAAACTGTTCACTTCACTTTGGATTATATTTTCAAGTAAATGCAATAGTCATGCAGAAGCATCTTTAAAAAAAACGAGTTAGCATCACCATTGCCAGCTTGCAACTCAGGAGCAATAAGTTTGTGCTTCTCAGGATACAGAACTTTCCTACTAACCTGGTGTCTGATGGAATTTGTCATGAGACACTGAAGAAGAATCATTAATGTTCAGTGCAGCAAAAAGGAAACAGTTTGTGGTTACAAAATAAAAACCTTTTTCTAATCAACTCGAAACCCGAACACCTCCAGAGTGCCCTAAGCAGTTCCTGGGAGAAATGAATGTCATCTGAAAAGCCAGAATATATGGCCACTTAGCAAAACTGAACTCTGAGACACTTCAGCTGAGCAGCCTGAGAATACTTTGTTATCTTTTTTTCATCACCTTGAGGCTTCTTTCAATAAACAATTGATTTCAGTTTTTAAGTCTGTCAGCATATAGTTATTTTAGTTAGAAATGAAATGCTTATAGTCATCTTAAACTATTCGCATGAGTTTGGGAGCTCAAAGGCCAAAGTATCTCCTTAATAAAGGAAAACAGAATCCTGAAATTATAAATTATATTTTTACAGTGTCAGATGGAATCTTTACTATTACTAGAAAAAGTAATTACTACCAGTTGGAAATCACTTATCTCCACAGTTCACTTCGGTAAAATAGCAAACAATCTGTTAATTTATGTCTTGTAACTGTACAACATAAATACAGGGCATGTTTATATACTACTTTTTTTTTTTTTCCTTGATGCAAGTATCCTTTTTCTTTTTTTTAATATTTGTTCCTCATTACATAAAATAATTCCTCAGGAGGAAGGTTCCAATCTTTATGTGTATTTGAAGAGATAATGATTACAGTTAAATAAGGTTGATAGCAATGGCTGCAGGTAATACTTCTGAAGTGAGAAATTCAGAGAGGGCAATCCTGCAGCCAAGTATAGCTCTGCTGAAACCCTTTATGCTAAACAAGGCCATGGAGTGTCTTACTTTATATTTCAACTACGATTAAACATTGTTCATTTCAAGTAAATAATCCTCTGACTAAAATAACCATTTCCAGGTACTAGAAGACTTTTTGATTTTCTTTCTTTTACTAATGCTCCATTAACCTCCAACATCTGTTCTCTCTGTGCACCGTCAGCAGGTCCACTAATATCTCCCTTCTCTTCTGTTCTAACAGGAGCAGTCATTTTTAATAAAGTTATTCTCTCTCTCTCTGTCTCTCCCATCTACAACACCATCCTGGTGTTTGAGTGCATGCTGTGCCACAGGGAATCAGTAGTGCTGCCTAGGCATTGCTTTCTCTTTGTTTTAGCACTTCTTGACACTGAATCAGTGCACTACAGTCCCATTAGAAACTTCCAGTGTGAACTGATGCCTCCAGCACTGCATATGAAAAGCTTTGGTGGAGCCAAAGGCCATGGTCATGGATATTTGGCCGAATTTGTCACTAAGTGGCCAGAGACTCACAAGCTCTTAAAAGTACTTTGTCTCATAAGTTGAATATTTTTTTCCTGGTGGTTCCTAAACTGCTGACAAAGTCATACAAAAGCATTACTTCATCTGCCACCTAAGTAGTTTTTCCTTGAAGCTTACAGTTAACAGTTCACAGGGCCACAATGCACTGCAATAGAAATTGAAAGACATAATGCAGTCTGTGTACTGGCAAATCCCAGATTTTTGCACTCTGTGTGAGAAACAAGAGGCCCATACTATTTTGCATGCTATGTTGCCGCTATTTCTAGATCTGGATACTCTATTGATTGTTTTAATTGCCTGTATTACCGTAGTGATGACTGTACTCCTAATACAATAGGTCATTTGTATTCATGAAACAAAATAACATCCATGGAAAACATACTTTTAAAAGTTGCATTTTCCTCATTCAGAGATAGATCATTCCCCAGGGAAGGAAATGCAAACCACTCAGAAGAACTTATTTCTAGTAAAATTTAACTTCATGTTCTTGTTGTCCTGTCCTCATGAACTTCGATAAATCACAGTTCCTTAATGCCTCTAAGAAGTTAGGGCTGTCTTTTAACATCTCATCTACTATCATCAAGAGGAATACAGATCTAAAAAGACTTTCCTGCAACTCTATTCTTTCAAGTGTCTTTTTTCCACACAGTCTTATACAAGCATCTTCAGTTATTTTTTTGGATGGTTGTCTATTAGCTGTAAACTAGATTTCAGCAAGTGTTGACCACAGGTATATCCAATTCCCTGTACTCCCTAGATGATTTAGAGAGACGATGCGATACCAGCGTAGGATTTTCTGAAGAGGTAATAAAAGAGAAATTAATCTGCCAGACGAAAATTCTTTGTTGTCAGCATTTCTCTGAACTGAAGGATTAAACGTATGCTGAATTCTAAATGGAAAATATGTTTACACAGTGCTGTGATTAACGGCCACAGCAGTGCTCTCTGCTGTGTGCAGCTATGTGCAGCAGGTTATTTTTAAAGGATTTCAATAACTCTAGGCAACTTAGAGTTCACATCTGACATCCAAACTTTGGGGTCCTTTGAGAGCTATATATAAAACAATTCTATATTCTTGAAAAGTCTTCTCTTTTTATGAGACTTAACAACGCATGTGTGATCTCATAGGTAAAGCACAGTACTCTGAGTTCATTCACTCGGAATTTATTCATTTTCTCTACAAAATTTCTGGATTACCTAAGGCAAATAATTTCTGCGTTCCAGTTTCCAAATGATTAAAACAAGAAGATAACAGCTTCTTGTTTGCGATAACAGACGCCTTCTGAGATACTCTATCAATACACAGTACTGCTGTACGCGGTTGTTATCCAGGGCAGCAGTTACTGCCCTTGGAGTCAGCCACACTCCAGGTGCACACGGAGAAGGCAGCCTTGGCCAGTCTGGCAGCACCCAGTTGTTGGGCAAGGCAGGTGGCTTGCTGGGCTGCTGAAGACAGCACTTCAGGGAGGGCTGCTGCCTGGAAACCCCCACGTGCCTGGGCTGCTGTGTGACATCAGCGTGCTGATCCTGCTTAGGGCACACCGTGGAACAGCCTTAATTGCTACATGGATAATCCACCTAAAGCTAGCTTCTAACACAAAAACAAGGACCAGCTCCAATATACCTTGTAGTTTTAGTATAACCTTAGCGTTAAATAGGCAGATTCGCAAGCTGAAGGCACATTGACTGGGAGACTTCTTTAAGCAAAAGGCAGGAAAGCAAACAACATCCATACATGTGAAGACTGGCCATGAGTCAGTAAGTGTTTAACAGGTGATGAACCAGTCCAGATGTCACCTCTGGCACAGACGGAGGATGATTAGGATTTTTGACGCGTCTTCAGTATTTAAAGCTGTACTCCCACAAAAATTCAACTGTCTTTGTGTTCCTTCTAAAGCCCTGGAGGTATTTCTCTGAGAAGAAGTTTCTGTGATTCAAAACAGTCCTAATGGGGGATTCTCTTTTGCCAGATGGGGCATTGATGCTGCTCTGACTGATACTGCTGAGAGCCTTAACAGATCTGCACGGCACATAGCCACTGGCCAGCATCAATGTAAATCTAGATCATGCTTTCCACAGTAAGTGCTGTAATGGTTTTGTTGATTGCTGCAATTGTCATGCATCCTGCACTGAAGGATTTATTAAGCACTCTCCAGGGTGGGAAAGTTCAGACCGAAAAGTACTGTTTGGTATGGCTTTTCAGGAGTAGCTGTGAAAATAATTGATTTTTTAATTCAGTAGCTAAAGTTTAAAAACTCCAATACTTTTGATCTGAACCAAATGTGGCATGTTTTCTTTTTCTTATTTTTACTTAGACAGCTCTGCCCTCTCTGCTGCTAGGAATACCAGTCTATTTAGAATACAAATATTTTATCTTTACTGTTGGCAAAACAACCAAATTCCAAACACCTCCAATTTCATTACTATATCCTTCATTAGCATTACTTACTAATCAGATCAAATGACATGGGGGAACTCATTTTGACATTGCAAATAGTCTGGGGATGCTGAGTCCAGAAAGCTTTCTATTTCCAAAAAATAGAAACAAAGAAGATAAAACAAACCCCCAAATCACTTAGCTCTTTTTAGAATAGAATCTGTGAAATGCCTCTGCTGTACAGAGGAGGAAAATAAAAAGAAGCTGCAAATAAGTCTCAAGGATGAGCCTATAAGTCTGTCCTGTGTGCCCTTATCCAAATGTTGATGGTATGCTCCAGATATGCATTCTTTTCCTTCACAAGAATGCAAGTTCTGAAGACATAATAGATCTGAATTATCAGGGAAAACGTGTGATGGGAAAACGAGGAATAAACCAACTTTTTAAAGTTTTCTCTATCTCACCCCAGTAGCGTTTTTAAGTCAGAATAGTCAGAAGAAAATTTCACATTGTTTTTAATAAAGTTTTCCCCAGCAAGCTGCTTGTTTTCAAAGAACTAGGCACAGCAATAGCAGTGAAGAAAATTGGCTCCAGCAGTCTGATATATCACAGCTCCTTTTGTTTGTTCAGAATGAAGAAATGGAAAAGGCACTAGCAGGAATGTCCTGCTTTCCCTTCCCAATTCCTGGAAGTCGTTCTGCTCCTCCATCTGTAACAGCTGCTTGTTACTTATGGAGAGTACCTGATACGATGCTCTTGGCAGCAGTGCTTGGGAAATGGAGTTGACAAAGTGTTTTTGTAGCTGCTGAGGGACTGGAGTGAGGAATGCAGGCAGAGAGGCAATGGTGAACTACAATCTAGCAAAATGACTGAGCATCAGGGGTCTAATTCTGCCTTTGCACATCTTTTTAGCCTTTTCTTCAATACTGCCTGTGATGTAAATTTTAATTTGGAAAGCTAGAATCATAGGCCTGGCAAATCCATTTGCTAGATTCTTCAGAATCTCTTTTCCTTGAGAAAGAGGAGTTTTCCAGAAAATGAAAATTACTCTGTTGATCAGCAACCTTTACTTTCAAAATATGCTGCTTTTATTCCTAAGTTACCTCAAAGCTCATTAATTACTCTGGAACAAAAAAAAAAAAAAAAAAAAAAAATATATATATATATATATATATACACACACACACATATATATATATTTATTTCCAGAAATCAAGATTTTCCTCATGCCCTGAAAACAGCTGTCATAACCAAATAAGACACAAATCATAGGTGAAGCAGCAGAATCCAGAACTAAAGGCAGTTTCATCATTTTCCATAAGAGATTTCTGTTCTATTTTTTTAAGTTTCTCAGAAGGGAAGTGAGTGGTTGGACTCTAGGAAGTTATAAATACCTTCTAGAAGAACTCCTTATTCAAGTAAATAGCTGATATTCTTCAGAATAGATAGCTGAATAGGTTATGAAAATGCATTTACTAAGAGAATGTGCATTTATTAGGAGAACAACATAGGAAACATTCATTGCCCAAACCAGAAACAATCTCTAGCACACAGCATGAAAAAACCACTGTCCTGCAAACATGGTGATCCAACACAAGGTAACACAGAAATCAGAGAATGAAAGAGTCTGTAATTCAATTATACATGTATCCACAGCAAATCACTTCAGTCACTTGCCTGCTCCTTCTTTAGTCACTATATGACTGATTATTTTTGCTTATAAGAGGATTACCATTTGTAGACATTACTACTAGTAATCATTAAAAAAACCCACTAAAACTTTCCAGTAACATTGCCATTATCATTCTCCAAGTCAAGCAACACAGGGAAACAACATTTACAATAGGTTTTTAAAGAAACTTCAAAACCTGAGGGATTAAAAGCATATATAGAGATTAAAAGATGACAGAAGAGAGAGATCTGTCCCCATTTTTATCGTTCATCTGATTTCAGGGCTTCACTGCCTTTATAGGGGATCTGAACTTTGTCATATAACTTTCTAGGAGCACACTAATGTTATGATTCCTCTGCTGCTTGCAAAATACAGATATTTTTGATTTTTTTTCAAAAAAACCCACCTAACCAAATACATAATACATATACACACACACACACACATATATATATATATATATATATAAAAAATAGTAGAAATCTCTCTTGGAAAGGCCCAAGTTGAATTTTGATTCAGTATAGTTGATAAAATATTTAATGTTCCACTTTCTTTCTGATTTAAATCCACCAAACTTAAGAGTTGGACTGTTGAACACAAGGATCCTTGTGGGTCCCTTCCAACTCATAACATTCTGTGATTCTGTAAATTGACCAAAACATAAGTTTCTAAAAAGTTGCTTTTAAATATTGTTTTCTAATATTTAGAAATAATATAGATTTTTCCTACCAGTTTTCCAATTGAAAGAACTCTTTATGGTTAATTAGTATTTAGATAAATACAATATTAATTTCCTTTCCCAGATCTTCAGCTGGCAAAAGAGTACCTAATTAGAGTAAGGTCAGATTAAACTTGCAGCAGATGCTGCTGTCATCTGTAAAGAGTTTAACCCACAGGTCTTTCCACAGTTCTGTTGGATGTAGGTACAAACATGCCTGTGATGCAAACAGCAGGAGGGAGATACAGACACTTCAGCTCCACAAAGCGTGAAAGGAATTCTCAGTGTTCTCCACTGCTTTGAGAGAGAGAGGAGAAACCGGGAACAGAAAAAAAAGTTTAATTATTTCACATTTAATTTAAAAAATGTGATTTAATTTTGATAGACTGTTCAGACAAGTTCCTGTTTCCCAGCCACTCTCACCCACACACAACAGAACAAATCCTGGCCTTGGTCACACGAAGATCCTCTGAACTCAGTGTCAGGCTCTCTATTGACTGTGGTGGGTTTTCTCATCTATTTCTGTAAGAAGCTGGTTTGCTTGAATCTTTGAAGGTTGCCACTCTTTTCAAGACAAAATATGAATGTCATCATGAGGACAACCTCCCTCATTTAAAATGAGAGGCTGATAATATATGCTTCCAGAGATGACTGCTGGTAAGACATCTAAAACCAGGAATGAAATCAGGAAAGATTTTGCTTTCATTCTTTTTATTTATTCTTGAGGGATAGAAAGAAATCCTTCAGCCTTTGAAAAGATCAGGGCAGAGTGATGGATGAGGATTGAGGTAATACTTCCTGAATATGAAAAACAATGTCTAAACTGTTCTCTGGAGGATCTATTGTAAATGCTTAAAAATTAAGCACTTTTTTGAAGAATGATCTTAAAAGTTTATCTTCATCTCTCTTTCTTCTCATAATCTCCTGTCTATTTTTCATGCTTAGACTGAATCCCAAGGGCTTACTATACATATTCAGCTCACAGGAAATCTCATTATCTTTCAATGCTAGGCATCCCATCCCATTGTTGTGCCAGCAACATAGGCTACTTCTGTAAGATTCTGTATAGTAAGTTATTTCCTACTGCTGTATGTGCATGAATCATTGAAACAGGAGAATATAGCAGTTCCTCCTGTGGCTTATTTATTTACACAAGTCAAAGTTTTGTATACCAGCAATACAGTGTATTATGTGCCTGGGAAAAATCTTGGCAGAATTGAATTACAAAAACCATCCAAACCAGGGAAGTTTCTGTTCAGCACTTTGAAATGTGACTGTCTGTGATCTACTCAATTTGTTCCAAGACTGAAATGCTTTCAAATGAAAAAAACTGCAAATGGAGTTCCAATCACATTAAGTGGCAGCAGAGAATCATTAAGAATGACAAGTGGTGTATTTTTACAGTATATTTAGAGAATTGTTGAACATACACAATACTTCTCAGCCTCCTTTATCTCCCATATGACTGCCAAGTCCTGCTGATGAGATTGCATGCTTTGCTATTCCTCCCTAGTGAGGTACTTTGAATGAAACAGCTTGAAACTTTTTCTTCTACTCTGAATGTTGCCTGGGTCATGAATGGAGCAGCAGCAGAGCTGTGACTACTGGGCAAACACTAAAAGGCACTTAGCTGTACACTGGAGTTTCTCATCTGCTCATACTGGTCACATATGTCAGCACTGTATTATCACGACTAAGCTGAAGTGAGGTTCCTTGGGATCTTCACGGAATAACTGACCAGACAGAAAATGAGTGAGCTCCTGTGAACCCTGGGATTGTGCATTGCAGTACTTGGGCAATAGACCCAACAGACTATTTGTTAAGGTAGCACACTATCACAGGATATCCCACAAGAAGACTGAGAAAGTTGCAGAAAAATGCACACAGGCAACAAAACAGACACTAATAAAATGAAATGAGCTGTAGGACTGCTAGACAGTAACATCTGGAAAAGTTTCACAGTACAGCATTGTAGTTTACTATTGTAAATCCATGTAAAAACCAAATATGTGTGTGAGATATATGCACTTAAAAAAAAAAAAAAAAAAGAGAGAAAGAAAAAAGGGAGAATCTGTTAATATAATATCTCTCATAATTTGCTGATCTTTGTAACATTCTGTAGATGGCAGTGTGGGTAAACCATCACTGAATTTGTAATATTGCAGTGCTTGGATTTTGTGGATATGTAAGACAGCAATATTTAAGCCAGCACAGACAGACTTTGTCAGTAAGAAAACACAGGGCATTTTTGGAAACACCAATCAACCCAGCATTCATATGGGAAAGACCTCCTGGGACAAACCTGCTTTTTAAACTCCAGCTAGTTTAGATCTCAGTTCTCACTTCGTCTTTTATGAATCATGACAAACCTAATTTTGAATTTTTGGAATACGCCGACAATTAATACTTGTACTTCTATAATGGCTTACAGTGTTGCACCAAGCTGTAATTGTAGAATGGTTTCTGATAGCTGCTGCTCCCTTCCCATTGCTTGGGATCAAATTCAAGGCACAGCTCCTGAACTAAAAGTCTCGTTACATTTCTGATTTTGGGAATATTCAGCCCCAGTTCTAGTTTTTGTTGAGTTTCTTTCCAAAACAATTCTGAGATCCTAAAGTATTGCTCTACACCATTTTCATTTCTGTACTGGGTTTAAAATTGACATGACAAAATGAAGAAACCTGACGCACACCTTATATACAGACAGACATTAGGAGTCTGAAGTGAATGATTTAAAGTCCTTTTTGTAATGTGCCTGTGTGCTTCAATAAACATGGCTGTTTTGAAAATCTAGAAATCATCAAAATACATATCCGAGACAGAGAACAAGGGCTCATTCTTAATTTCTTTCATCTGCCAAGTAAGAATCCATATATATTTTGGGAGCAGCTCTTTGGGCCTTAATCTTTTAAGATTATGAATATCTCAGATATATTTGGGGTCCAGACCAGCAGTCTAGGACCAGGCAGTGGCCCAGCTGTGAGGCAGTGGGAATGGGATCTTAAGTGGGCATTAGCACTAGACCCTCATCCTTGGTGAGCTCCCATGGGATGGGGGTCAGCTTGTCCCAGGCTGCACCACCAGTGGTGCTGCAGAGCCTCACCCAAAATCTCCAGCAAGAGGGAAGCAGCTCTGGGCTGTGCTGGCCTGGGCCCTGCTGCCAGGCCCCCAGGAGATTGTGCATGTGCTCAGGGCCCTGCCCCTCAGGTGCAAAAAGTCAATCCTATATAAGGCAGTCCTTATTTTAAATTAATGCTGACCTGATGGTTTTTTATCAAAGGGAGCAGTAATTCCGTTCCTCCAAGCCATCACTGATGGAACTGAAACAGTGTAAAACATCCTCTTTTGCAATATAAACATGGACCACGAAATCTTTTTAAGGGAGAACCCATTCATAACATGCAGTATGTGTGTCTGAAATGAATTGATCTATAATATTTAGCGATGATGATTGATTTGTACCCAGAGGCAGGAGACAATTCATCACTTTTTGTATCACCTTATGTAGCATCTCCATCCTATTTATGACAAATTGTCAGACAGAATAAAAATGAGAACTTCTGGTGTTTGAAAGATAGAAATACTTTTCATTGCCAGAGTGGTTTTTTTTTTTTTTTTTTTGCAGATCCTTTTTTTTTAAATGGGCAAGTTCATATATTTAAAATGAAAAGGTGAGCTGAGGATTTTGAACTTCAGCAAATGGAATAGCTATTAGACCTGGCATATCCTACCTACAAAAGCAGGATTCAGGTTCTCCAGAAAGTCTTAACCTGAGACAAGAGGCTTATGCTCTTATCTCATCATGTGAAAAACATTAAGGTGACAGCACAATTCAGACTTCAACCTTCCATTTTGATTTAAATTTGGCATATTCATCAACTCAATGTACCTTGTGCATATATCTTTCACTGACATTCATTTCAGTCTAAGGAAATTATACGTTTCACAAAATTCAAACCAGATCCACCAACTTTTCACATAGCATTTGCTTTTACAACACAAAATCTGCATCCAAAGTTGCCCAGTTATAATGGATTCTTGGCAGGTCAAACTTACTAGTTCCATGGGAAATGGACATGGCTTTCCCTTGAAGTAGTACTGTAATTGAATTTAGCTGCTATGTTTCTACTGTTTATTGAATTAGAACTCATTAATATCATAGGCTTTTTTTTATTGTTGGTGGTATTTAATTTCTGTGGTAAGTATTCATCTAATCAAAATAATTAAAAGAAAAAACAGAAATAAAGAAGAGAAAAAGGTTAAAGTTTGTCTCAAGTTATTTGTTAATGTCCAATATCCAGCAGCAAAAGTTTTCCAAGTATAACTCATAACATAAGCCTACTCAACAGGATATTTTAGAATAAAGAAGTGTGACTCTATATATGTAGGATATTTTAGAATAAAGAAGTGTGAATCTATATATGTAGCAACCCTTTCCTGCTAGTCATTCATTATATGGAATGTTTATTAGAACATTCATTCCTTATCCCATGTGATTTACCCATGATCCACCTATCTTCTCTTCTTCCTTCAGCAAACTTCTTATCCCTATGCTACAAAATTTTTGTACTTATTTTCTTAAAAAATTCTCTGGTTTATCTAGGTGTTTATTTGGTTACTAGATATCTAGTTGCTCTCCCCTTCACCTGCCTGACCACAGAGTTTTACACAGGGGATGTACCAGAGCGGTGACTTACTGGAGAGAGGGTCTGCTGCCCACCTTTGATTGGTTATGTCATGCCAACATGTCTCCTGCTCTCACTTCAGCTCATGTCAGACTGGTCAGAGGCATACTTGTACTCTTCCTGCTTTAATTCCAGGTAGGGTTGCCTCAGACACCTAATAACAGTCCAAATGTGTGCTCTTCAGCACACACCAGTTCAGAGGGAAGGTGTGTGATCGTGAGAATCCCTAACACTGGGAGAAGGCTTAGGTCAAAAGTGTTTGTAATGCCTCTGTTCATTTAAAAATAAGTAGAACTCAGAAATACAATTAATTTTGTTATCCTCAGAACTTAACTCAGCAGGAAAGTATTGTAGGTATTTTAGTAAATTCTTTTTGCCATTCCTTCTCACCACCAAGATCTGTATCTCCATATTTAGCACACTGTGTTTGCTCGGCTGTAACTGACACTCAGTTCACAGACCCTGGACCTGCCTCCTGGTAAGCATTTAAAAAAAAAACAACAACAGTTTTTTTTTTTTTTTCTATATTCAGATAAGATTTTAGTGTTGGTGTCTTTAATTTTTCTAATAGCCATCTGCTCATATTACTTGTTGTTGAAATTTCTGGGTCAATCATAAGCACAATAAACAGGTATTTTTTTCTTTTAAAGATACATACACACAAAAAAAATCTGTAAATTGACAGTGGAATGAGATTTACACTGACCTCCTTTTCATTTTCTGTACAGAGAGGAATTTTAATAACACCTGCTAAGGCACTATGCCAGAATTAATCAATACTAAATATACAAGTAGAAAATAGAAGCAGGTCCTAAAATTTTCAGTTAACATCATGCAAAGTTCAAAGTGAACAGAGGACTTACCTCCTTATTTTAAAGCTGAAAATTAATGTCTGACTACTCTGATTTTTAAGAACTATGGATAATATCCTATGTTCTCCAGATTCCCAGTGAAAATATCAAATTATGTTCATTTTGATGTGATAAATAACGACTTAGAAAGTAATACTAAGAGGCTTTTTTTTCTAAAATAAACAACAGAACTTATCTGAAGAAAACTTTCTGTCATCTAGAGACATTACTTTTATACTAAAGTATTTGTGCCAACTGCCTTTAAGTTTCTGACTTTGAGAAGGAGTGGGGATGTAGCCTCACCATCATTTGTTTGGTTTAACTCTATTTAATGGTGTTTTTTAGCACAATTACTGAAAGAGTGGTTGTAAATTAAATAATTATACACACACAGAATGTGTATATTTTAAAAACAGATTTTGGTTTTTTTACAGTAAAGATTTTATTTGCTTTAGAAACATGGCAATATATAAAATTGTTATGAATGTTTGAGATCACTTTAAAAAATCACAAGTGAGGGCATTAGTATAAACCAGATGTAATATAAAGCAACAGCACGACAAATTTCATTGACAAGGCTCACTCTACTACTTACTAGATGGTTAAGGCACACCAAGGAAAAAAAATGCTACAAACAAAATCCAGTCTATCAATCCAAACTGAAATATACCGAGAACTAGATGTATGTGTGTGTGTGTGTGACAAAAGAATAGGAATGGCAAGGATAAAAAAAGTAATAGCTTTTTTTTTACTATTTTACTACTCCTTTTTGAAAAAAGAAATATCCTAAGAAATACTAAAGGCCTAAAGGTTTAATAACACTCAAACTTAACAGTACTTAAACTTATATCTTAAGCCTGACAATTTAATAAAGGAACAAGACTTACCAGCATTTCACTTAGCTTATAACTTAAATTGAGCTTGTTTGCAAGCCTAACATATTTAGATATCTAAAGTGCTTAAACATCTAAGAGAGCAGCATTTCTCCCATCCTTGCCATAGCATTTGCACACTTGTATGCACACAGACATAAAGAGTCAGTGCAAGGTACCAGTGACAATTCCCCTGGAAGGCAGGGAAAGGCTCACCTCTGGTGCCTTTGCGTCTCCTGAGGGGCGAAGGGCTGGGCCTTGAGGAATGGGGGTTTCATCCAGGATCCATCGTGGTTCAGCAACCTCTGGGTACAAACAGCAGGAGCTGGCTGGCTCTAGGAGGTGTCCCCTCAGAGGGAGGGTGCTGGTCACCCTGACTGCAGTCCAGGAGAGCTCCAAGGGGCTCATTTTGGATCGCTGTCCATAGGCCGCAGGCGGGCAGGCCTCAATCATAACCACGTTTCATCCTGGCCTTGGCCTGGGCACCTTTCTCTGAAAGCACGAGAACAAAGATGTTGTGCCATTCAGGCAAGAAAGCCAGTTTCCAAGGCTGCTGATAATAAAAAAAGCAGGAGCTCGTTAGGCAGCAGCAGTTCCTGGGAGCAGAGGAGTTTCTGAGACACTCCAGAGATGCTGAGCCAGGTGCTGCTCGTCAAGGCCGAGCCTAACGAGCGTTCCTGAGGTCGGGATACGGCCTGGAAAGGGGGGTGATGCACCATCATAAAAACTAAACATTCAGCAGCAAGCTGCAAATATGTCTGACTGAAGTTTACTTCCAGCTATTTACACAAAGAATTTTGTGTTAATTTAGCTGCTTTTTACTGTTCACTTTAGAAGAAAGCAAGTTTAGATTGTTTTTGTGGGGAGTGTATATGATTGAAAGTACCTGGAAAATTACATATGAAATTCTTATGACTGTGGTAAAAATTTGAATTCTACGTATATCTCTCCTGATTGATTTACAGGAAAAATAGTTCAGAGATGCATATTTATATCACTGCATGCTCTGTTGTAAGTTTTAAAATTAATATGTGAAAACTGTCCCCAGCTACGTTCAAATCCTTTCTAAACTGACTTCTATTACCAAATAGTTCATCTTTGTTATTTGAAATAGTTCTTTCATAATGGCAAAGACTCTAAGATTGATTTTGATAAACCATTAGATCTAGAGCATACATAGAGGGTAGGTAGTCCTTTGATAAAATCCATGGATTTATTCAGCAGGGCTTCAGATTTTTAATAAGAATGCAGGTTCTCTATAAATTTGTAAACAAGTGAAAAATCAGTGCATCAGACTTACACACAAATTGGAAATTGGTTCTAAAACAATTAGTTCTCACTTGTCTTATACATTTTTTGGAAGTCTGGAAATCCATCTAAGTACTACTGATGACCACGAAAGTCAGGGCTAAAGACTGGGCTGACCCAACTTTCACACATCAAAGGGGCAATAGATAGCTAAGGTTCAAATATGCCAACAAATGACTGAATAACTTGCCCTTCTATGGTAAAGCTGGGATAAACTCCTCAGTACTTCTCACACAGTAAACAATGTTTTTCTTCCAAGATTATACCATTAAGCCATATGGAAAAAATTAATATTTCACTCACAGCAAGTTGTATTTGGTAAGTATTGTACAAGACATATTGCATACAGTCATTTCCTCTGGTTCAATGTGCCATCTTTTAGTCCAGAATGATAACAAGTTGTTTACATCAACTAGAAGAAATATACCTATTATGCATATACAATATACATATTAGCCATGCAGGGCTAGCCCTTCCTGAGTTAGTCTTGCAATTTATATCATGTTTTGTTTTTGTCTCACAAATAACATCTTTCATCAAACTGACAAGTTCTTTTCTTTAACTTTCTTCTATAATAAATATCCCACCTCTTAAATCTGTTTTCATTAGCAAAGACATGGGTGAGACAGAAAGGGCTTCTATGTGGGCAGAAGACACTTCCATTTCCTTTAGCTATTATTCACTGTTTTTATTTGTGTTTTTACATCACTTCAGCATAGTGCATCTTATTATGACTGACAGGTCTGTAATGGGATTTTTTGCTGTCGTCATCAGGTTTCAGAAAAAAGGGACAAGTTTTAGTTGTTTTGAACTGTAAGATTTTGTCAACATTCGACTTCCAGCAGTAAACAATGTATTAAGTATTAGACAAAGGTATTTTAAAATTTTATATGGAATTAATAGAACTGGCAAAATAGTGAAAAAATGTTTTTGCTTTAAACATTGCAAATAAAAGTTACTTACCTGACAAATGACAAGTGATATCAAAGAATAATAATACATTAAATGGGAAAGCACAATATCCAATTATTAGGAAGTTGTTAACCCTTTTAGATAATAATCATAATCAAATAAACACACAAGGGGTCAACCAAGTAATAAAAAAAAAAAAAAAAACCAAATGAAAAAACCCCACAGAGAGGTTGATTTCAAACACTATCTCAAAATACTACTTTTTGCAGACTGGAGAGAAAAAGCCCATTGACATACACTGCACTGAAAGGTGTCATGGCAAATACATAAGCAGCAGGCTTTATTACCATACAGAACATTTCAAGTGAGTAGATGTGAAATCAGCTGGGAAAGAGCTGAGTATACAATGCATTTCTGAAAAGATAAAAATATCAGAATCCTTGCATTTTTGTCAAAAGTGACAAAAAAGCCCTCAACAAACAAAACCCAAAAACAAACAACAAAAACTCCAACTACTGGAGAAAGATAAAGCAGACAACAGGCACACTTAATTCTACTTTATTTACTTTCTTCTATGTGAGCTAAAATCCTTCAGCTTGGTTTAGGATTAGATTTTGTAAGCAAAAGAAACAGGATTCCTTAGCATCAACTATTTGGTCAATGTTTTATAAGTCAGGCTACTCTAATGCCCTGAAAAAAAAGTGAATCTCAATCTGCCATCAAGACCCAATATCAGGCTGAGAAACTGCCCTGACCCTCTTAGAGAGCCACTGCTAATGGCAGTGGGATTACAACTGCAACCTGCTCTGACTTTCTCTCCCTAGAAATATATATTTAGTGTTGTGTATCAGTTTGCACATTCATTTTCAAGAACTAATGGCTTCTGAAAGAAGTTAAGATTTTGCATGCAGTTGATATTTGTACTTTTGGTTGAGGGGAAAAATATATTTACAAAGAAATCTTGACCCACCTCAAAATTCACAAGGTAATTGCTTGGATGGGGTAAATTCACCCAAGAATGTAAGGGTTTGAAAAGAAATTCAATTTTTTAGGCATATGATACATTGTAAATGCTTTATAATACAAATGCTTTGTAAGGTAGATGTAGGTTTGTATACAGTTGTGCTTATAAAAATGTACTCATATAAATGGTTCTTCCTTACTTTTGACAATGGAGATTATATAATCTCCACATAGGCTTTTTTTAGGCAGCTTTATATGCACAGGAAAGACTTCAGTGGGGCTGACATGCACAGTGGAAGACTCCTGCAGCTTAAAGGTAATAGTACAGGTATAACCATAAGATTGAAAAGCTTTCTGTTATAGTCCTTAGATTAGAAAATATTTTAAATTAAACTAGAATATAAAAGTTGCTTGTTTCCACTAAAAAAAAACAACAACCAAACAACCAAACAAAAAACCCACCAATACACATCTTTTCCATACCATCTCATTCCCAGTTCATTCTAGTAAAAATTTATTTATGGATAAATTTGCTGAACTGGTAGGTTCAGCTGTCTGTAATAAAAATATTAAAGATGAATACAGATGCTAAGAACTAATTTAATAAATAAATATAGAAGATAAAATCTTACTTCGTGGTACATGTTTAGTATTTTGAAAATCACAGTTAAACAAGGAGCATATGGGATTATCTGGGGGAAGCCACAATTAACATTGTGTTAGCACTATTAAATGGGAAGTGTTTGTCTCCTACAGCTTTCCTACAACTCAAAAGCTTTTATAACTCATGTAGCATTCAACTAAACATCAAAACACAACAGTTCATGCTGTATTTTTAAATAATTTCAAATACTTTGATAATGTACTATGTCATATGATGGTGCAAAGGGCCTGAAATTATTTTTTGTCAAGAGCAAAGAATTTAATTTTTTTTCTGAAAATTTTGAAATTATTTAACTTTCACACATGTTCAAGTATGACCTCTTCACAGCTTTTATCTCCCGAGTGATGAACCTAAGGTATGTTATTTTTGCATGTGTTGTTCCATCAGACAGGTAAGATTTTAACTAAATTCAAAACTGTTCTGCTCATACCAGCTGCCTGCCTATCATTGCTGAATAAATAAACACTAGAAAGACATATATAATCTAAGGGTGGCTAGCTGATTACCACTTTAAGCTCCTTGTTTGGAAAGGCAAACCCATTTCCACCCAGATGTGCTGATTGACACTAAGCTGAATTCTGAAACATTTAACAAACTAAATTATTATTTCTGATCAGTGCTGCAGCTGTGACTAAATCTTACAAGTATCTTACAACTCGAGACAAAACTGCATGAATTACAATTTAATGTAGAACTACAAAACCAGATGCATAAAATCTGTCAATTCAGATATTTTTCTTCATATGGTATAAAATTTCCCTTTCCCAGGGAATCCTGTCAAACTAGGAATGTAAAAAATTATTTTTTACTGCTTAATTATAGATTCAATCCTTCACTAAGTTAGTTCCTGTTACTCCTTAATTAAAATGGATAAAATCTCTTTATGTAGGTTTCCATAAAAGTGACATGAAGAGCTTGACAAAACTCAAGATGAATTTGTAAGCTATTTCAATGTTGTTAAAGCTCTCCTGAGGGAGCTGCCAGGAGCTGGCAGCTCATGAGACAGTGGCTGATGAGACCAGGGCAGGACCAGGAGTGGTAGCAGCCATGTCCCCTCGCAGAGCTAAAAAAGCCTGTGGGCAGCATTAGTGGGTATTAAATCTAGCTGGCAGACAGTCACAATGGTGTTCCCTGGGGCTCAGTACTGCAGACAGTCCTGTTTAATATCTTTATCAATTACCTGGACATGAGGAGTGTGTGCACCCTCAGTCAGTTCACAGACGACACTGCGTTGGGCAGGAGTGCTGATCTGCTGGAGGGCAGGAAGGCTCTGCAGGGGGATCTGGACAGGCTGGATTGTTGGGCTGCGGCCAAATGTGTCAGGTTCAACAAGGTGACATGCCAGGTTCTGCACTTGGGATACAACAACCCCATGCAGTGCTACAGGCTGGGGAAGGGTGGCTGGAAAACTGCCCTGTGGAAAAGGATCTTCGGGTGCTGGTCCACAGTCAGCTGAACATGAGCCAGTGTGTGACCAGGTGGCCAATAAGGCCAGTGGCATCCTGGCCTGGATCAACAATAATATGGCCAGCCACGATCAGGGCAGTGATTGTCCCACTGTACCCAGAACTAGTGAGGCCACACCTCAAGTCTCGTGTCCAGTTTTGGGCCCCTCATGACAAGAAAGACATTGAGGTATTGGAGCATGTCCAGAGAAGGGCAGTGGAGCTGGGGAAGGGTCTGGAGCACAAGACTTAGGAGAAGTAGCTGAAGCTGGGGTTGTTTAAACTCAGAAAAAAGGAAGCTGGGGGGCGATTTTATCACTCTACAACTGCCTGAAAGGATATTGTGGTGAGGTGGGGATTGATCTCTTCTCCCAGATGAAAAATTATAGGACCAGAAAAAGTGGCCCCAAGTTGAACCAGGGGAGATTTAGATTGGATAGCAGCAAAAAAGTCTTCAAGGGAAGGGTTGTCAAGTATTGGTACAGGCTGCCCAGGGAAGTGGTTGTGTCACCATTTTTGGAGATATTTAAAAGACTGGCAGTTGTGGCAATTAGAGACATGGTTTAATGATGGACTTGGCAGTGTTTGACTAATGGTTGCACTTTGCTATTTTAGAGGTATTTTCCAACCTAAATTATAAGATTTTTGAGGAATACATTTTATGCAGGTAGACTTCAGTGTGCTTAGACTGCATGCATTACAAGAGGATATACAATCCCAGGCATTCCTTTGTTGGAGGCCACTCCTCAGAGGCATCAGCTCAAGCTGTTTCTGTGTTACCACACTGTGAATAAAATACTTTAAGGAATGCGATGTCTGAGACTCTATTATGGGAACCCAAAAGTTGAGCTGGTCAGGAAATCTTGTCTGACTGCATGAGTGTGGGGTGTGCAGGGAGGGAATCAAGCAGGGCTCCTGTCAGGTCACTGGAGCCACCTGCTGCAAAGGGGCTTCAGTGCCAGCAGAGAATGTGTCTGGTGGTGGGAGTGTGACTGCCAGAGTGCTCCTGAATGGTCAGACAGAGAAAATTCCCTTACATTTTCTTTGATGTAGGGCCCCTACCTCTTCTTAGTTTTATTCTTGGGGTGATTGACATCACGTGTCCAAGGTAAACATATATAGCTCAGGCAACCTAGTACAGTTTTAATCTTATGAAACTGCCTGCTCTGTTCAAAGATTAATATTATTTTAAATTCAGGAATGCTGCACACTCCTCCAAAAGTAACACAGAAGTGTTTTCTCACAGAGATTTTACTTTCACCATCACCACACTTGTAGTGCTTAAACTAAAATAAGTCTGGTCTGTTTGAAAACACAGGTGGAAATCACAGTAATCTACCAATGTAGATTAGTATAAAACATAATAAAAGGGAGCTAGGAGCAGTATCTGTCATTCACTGGAGCACTGGACATCAAAACACTCATTAAACTCGTTCATCATGACAGCAGGTGGCCTTTATTGGTAAATCTTGGTCTTCCTTCTTTTCTCCATTAATGTGCTTTTGTTTCTCCTACTTCACTACGTCATTCAGAAAGAAAGTAAAATTCTAACTGGTTTCATTCAAGATATACAAAACTCAATCAAAAGACTAAGAAACTATTTTCAGTTTAAATAAATTGTCTTGTATTTTTTTTTAGGAAGCCACTTTTTTTTAGAAGCCACATTTACCTTTTCTGGAAGTCTCTACCTTTTTTTTTGTATTTAAAGATATCTTACCTATTTTTAAGTTAATTTTTTGGAACTTGCCTGACTTTCCTTCCAGTTGCCAATGTTCCGCTGCCTCCAATATGAACAGCCACATAACTTCCACATAGGTTTTCTTTAACCATTGGTTTCTGAATTTTCATGGTTCTAAGAAACAATAAATGAACATTCATGAAATCTTTATGTGGGAGGTGGTTTATAAAAATGTAGCAATGCATATCTGTTTTCTTCAGTGGCTAGTGAAACGTATGATCATAAACATTAGCATTCATCTAAGATGCAGATAAACTGAATAATAAAAATAAAAGATTATAATTCTGTACACAAAAATGGAACAGTTTTGGAAAATTTTCCTGTCATTGGGTTATTAAATTAATATAGAAATTATTCACACTTTAATAAGATGGTAATTATTTTCAAGCAGAAAAAGGTTGCTATGTAACTATTCTTCATACAAACAATCTTACTTGCAAAAAAATTAATTATTATTTCTGCCAACTCCTTTGTAGAACAAGGTTAGTAATTACTTTTTATCTATACAGATTCACAGAAACATGAAAATTAATGACTTTTCATTCTGGTATTTGCTTTGAAAACTCTATAAAATTGCTAAGATTACAGGATATTTTTGCTATGCAACAGAGTCTGAAATCTGCTTTTCCCAAGGACCACTCACTGTTTCTGTTTAATACAGGATGGAAAGAACAAAGCATCACAAAGAATTTTTTGTTCTTTTTTTTTTTTTCTTTTCAGAAACATTTGACTCATTTCCTTGATATAATTTGACACTTTTAACTTGCTTCATCTTGCAATTATGTCAACACTTTTATCATAACAAATGCTTACCAATATATTGGAAACAGCTCTCCAAGTTTTAGCAAACCAGCTGGCAGCTGCTGCCTGCGTGGTTCTGACTGATAACCAGGTCCCTGCATTTCCCCAAGCCAGATGCAAGCAACAGTAAACAGGTGGAGTAGGTCACCAGAGAGAAGGAAATACAGAGCTTTTTTTGGTATTTCTGCTGGAATTCTATGGTGAAATTCTTCAGGGGCACCTAACAGAAAAGCTCTGTTTTTTCAGTCCCCAGAAGTTGTGTGCACACGTGCATGCATGTACCTAAGGTGGAACAGTAAAGCTTTGATAACTCCAGGATGTCACTTACAGAGTGTCATTACTAGAATAATTGTGATTACTGGCACACACAACAAAGTCTTCAGAAAATGAGCACAAAAATCTAAGTGCTTTGCTGAAAGATGATGATAGGTCTTGCATATCTGTGCAGAAATTAATTTGCTACAGATGAACATGGCTACAGTGCCTTGTGTGTGTATGTTTTCCAACATTGTTTTTAATTTACATAAATTCATTAATAGATGAAAAAAAGTTGACAAATCCATAGATGTACTACTGCATTTTTACCTTTTCTGCTTTACAGACATGCAACTTGCAGCACAAGGGGTTAAAAATAAAATCCTCAAAGGTCCTAGTAGGAATGTTGTATGGCATGAACTGGGCATCAATCAGAGGCTCTATATTGGTGCCAAATGAACTGGTTTGAGAATTCTGACTAGTAACAGAGACCTCAAAACCCCCCTTCTAAGATACAGAGCTAGTTGACATGGAAATACATTGCTTCTAGGCTGCAAGGCAGTTTCTCTGTATGGTCTCATGTTGTGGCTTGCTTCATGTCCCACAGGTAACTCAGGTGACCATAGTATTGCACTGAGTTATGTGGACATATTTTCATATATATATTTTGAGACTAAGTTCATCAACAACAGGAAAAAATAAATTAGGAACCTCTGTGCAAGAGGAAGAGAGGCTTTCAGTTCTCTAGGAAAATTTGTGACTCTTTGGTGTTTTTTACAGGATGCCTTTAAATGTTTAAGTGTTATTAGAAATGCACTGAATTTTAAGCCTAAGACCTTAAGAAACTTTAGATTATTTAAAACTCATCAAAAGCTCTTACCCAGTTGAAAAAAGAAACCCCATAATATTAATCACTCACAAAATGGAATGGTAAATTCAAAAAATCTTGAATGTTCAGAAATACTGATCATTAGCACTTTGCTGACCAAACCCTTACATGCACACTTTTATACTTATGTACAGCTCCCTCAGTACACACTCACAGGCTCAGGCACATGACTAAGTAGCCTCTGAAAAACATCAGTACTAAGCATGTAAACGTAATGTGCACATTCTGTCTGTGACACATCTTATTGAAGGTTTTGCTTTACTACACCTGCCTGTAGACATCTGGATGTACATACATTTGCCTCAACAGTATGTTCCTTAGAGCTTCCAAATGTAGGAAAAAGATGTTTGACAAGCTATGTGACAAAAAGAATGGGAGGGAGCATACATTCTCTTGTAAATAATTCATGGATTTTCTTCCTCCTGTTCTTCACCTAATTTGAAGCAGTTTGGAGAATTTTCCTTCCTATTGAAAATGTATAAATGCCTTGCAAATCAGCTCAGATATTATAGTGCCTGGAACCATGCCGAAGGATCACAGACTAAAGTTCATCTGCCTGCTGATTCAATAATCTTGGGATAAAGATGATAGGAAATCAAGGATAACACATAATAGTCTTTTGGAGTCTGACTTGCTCAGGGATATCAGCTGATGGGGTGAGATGAGTAATTCCACTGAGCCCAGAGACTGTGATTGGTGGATAAAGTTAGAAATGGTTAATTACTACAGAAGATCTTACTGAGACCCCACAATCACTGATTTTTCAGGGCAAGAACCAAGGGATCTATGACATTGCTTCTTGCACTTGCGTCTAAGCACATAAATTTATCAGTCTCTAACAAGTACTAAAAGCCTCGGTGCTTTCAGGACTATTTGGACAATGCTACAATGAGAGGCAGGATGCAAGTAGCCCTCCTGTTTGAGTGTAGTAACAGCAGTGGACACCTGTACCATTTAGTTGGGGTTACCACCCTTTAACACTGCAAAGTACAATGTTAAGCTCAGAAAAACAGAAAAGCACACTAAGAACTTTCTGTATGTCAATATTCTAATTGCATGCTCAAGTATTTACATGAACACTTACGGCAAACCAGCAGCTGGAACATCAGACTAGTTTTGAAACACAGAGAAGTTTGATTACAAAGGATACTTGGAGGTCATGTGGTCCCCAGTTAACTCAGAAAACTGAAGAAGCTAACATGGATTCCCTAGACATTCTTGAAAACAAACACTACCTGGTGTCCTTGCCCCTTGCTTTTCTTGAAAGGACATGCTGCCAAAATACCCCACTAAAGAACCTCAGCCTGAGGGGAAAGTGCCCCTCGTAATGAAACCTGGATTTTGATAAAGTACACAGAATAGTAGATTTAGAGGGGAAAATGCTGACTTGACTTAGTTTTGAAAATTTGGAACACTCCATTTGGAGCACTAAGCTTTTAATATCTTAGAGGCATAACACAAAACTCAAACCCTTTAAATCGATCCAGGAATTACTTAGTTTTTGGAGTGCTAATATGGATCAAGCTTCTCATCCTAAATATTTCCCCAACCAGTAAGTTAACACAGCATTAGAGAAGTTGTGGTCAAATAAAAGCATTTTTACCCTGTAGCAATTAGTTGTGGTTTTGTTAACAACTACTTAATTTTTTAGATAGTTATATAGAAACCTTATGCTCAGAATAGAAATTTGCAGAGGTAAATTATAATATTGCAGTCCCAAAGGAGTTTAATGGATTCTTTAAATATACACATCATTTAGGATTTCAGAAGTGATAAATACAAGTGATAAATATTCTCATTTTATCTCCTGCCAAAATCTCTTCTGTTCCTGGAAAACCAATCAGCCATCCCATAATTGGAATTCACAGGATCTTGAAAGTATACATTCTGTCTTGTGTCAGCAGTAGTGTGGCCAGCATGGGATCATCCCCTGGACTCAGCACTGGTGAGGCCACATCTCAAACACTGCGTCCCATTTTCAGCCTGACAAGAAGGACATTGAGGTGTTGCAGCAACAAGCTGATAAATTATTTAGAGCACAAGTCTTATGAGGAGTTCATGAGGGAGCTGGGGCTGTTTCACCTGGAGAAAAGGAGTCTCAGTGGAGACCCAAAAGGAAGTTGTACCCAGATGGGAGTTGGTCTTTCTCCCAAGCAACAGGGGAGAGGAAATGGCCTCAAGTTGCATCAGGGAAGGTTTAGATTGCATATTAGGAAAAAAGTTTCACAGGAAAAGTTATCAAGTGTTGGAACAGGCTGCCCAGGGAAGTGGCTGAGTCATGAAGGTATTTAAAAGACATGCAGGTGTTGCACTTTGGGGACACAGTTTAGTGGTGGACCTGGCAGTGCTGGGTTAACTGTTAACTTATGATGATCTTAGAGGACTTTTCCAACCTAAACAATCCCATGATTTCCTGAATTTTTTCTTTATTTTAAGAAAAATCTGAGAGCAATGCAAATTTAATAAAAAAAAATTATGAAGCAATAGAATTAGAAGAGATATCTACAGAGCAGTGAAAGGAATGAAAAAGCATTGCATATTTTAATTGGGAAGACCAGGAGTGAAGCTGTCTGCTTCTATCTACCAGCAGCAAACTAATTGGTGGACTCCCCTAAGCTCACAGGGGCATGTAAGGAAGAGCCTTCTCTTCCCAGAAAAGAAAATTTCAGGCCATGCAATTGAATTAAGCAAATAATGAGAAAGCAAATATAGTGTTCAGGAATTCAACAGAGCTCCAGCAGGAGGAAATACTTAATTGAACAAAGGATGCCTCTGCACCTCAGCTCCTTAAGTGGTTACTGTGTTCAGCTCACCATCAGTTAGTACTGTCTGTGCTGGCCCCAGGGTGTGTGAAGGCACTGCAAACTGGGAAGCTGAGCTGCACTTGGCATAGCAAAGAGAGAGGTCTTCAACAGATGGGGAAAAAATCGTGAGAGATAGAAAACCCAAAGTATAAATATTAATAGCACAACATTGGATCTTTTTCTGCATACCCTGCAAGAATTTCACTACTAAACTTGGATCTGAAGTGTAGCTGCTGACCAAGACTTCATGAGACAGGAGCTGGAAAAATTTTGCATCCACTGGGAAAATAAGCAAGACATGTCCCTACTTGAATAGCATTGTCAGCACAGTGTCAATGTCACCATGGTGCTGTCATTTTACTACAGCACAAACAACACAAGCTATATGGGTCGTTATGAGTCACAAAAGTAAACCTGAACCCTGATTCCTTCAAAACACATAATCTAACCCTGCATAATCTGTATAATCTTGTTCTACCTGTTTGATTAATGAGGAAAATAATACTTATTTGCTTGACACATAGGGCCACTGAGACTAAAGGTTAGATTTGAGATACTTGTTTCAATATATTTTGCGTTTTATAGTCAATCTCAAGGGGAGACTGTTTCAACTAATTAATCCTCCACTCCCTGAGCTCTGGTGAAAATGGGCCTGCCTTGTCTGATTACCTCTGCTTCAGCTCTCAGAGCTACCTAAAGGTGGCTTTCACAACTCCAATGTACATCACAAGAAATGGTTCCCTGCCCTCATGGGACTCTGAATGATGGTGATAAAAGCCATGTTAGAACAGGCAGTCATACATTGGGATGCCTAAGGTAGCTGTCCCAGCTGTAACAAAAAGACAGTGAAAAAGCAATAAGCTAACAACTGCCAGAGAGCTTTCTCTCTGTGATGTTCAGCAGCTTTAGGACACATTAATTGTTGGCTTTAGATTACCCCGATGCTGGCTTAGCATTCCAATTAACCTGCTGCAACTTTTAATGATTGTGTCATACAAGAGAATGTAAACTCTAGTCATGTGTTTTCAGCTGTCTCAAAACCTTGGAGGTGGGCATAAAAATCCAAGCTTTTTTGTCCATTTATGACTTTATTTCCCTCGGTAGCAAGATGGTTTAGATTACTGGCCATTATTTCATAAGCAATGCTGTTTCAGGGCTCAAATACCTTTCCTGGAGCACCAGTGAGAAAAGCTTGTGGCACTCAGAGTTATTCCTCTTTCAGAGGAATATTAGAAACTGCTCCATTTTCTGTCTCCTCTTGGACTGAATGTAATTGATTTTGTTCCGTTCCTATCTCTAATCTTTTTACATCCTCATGTTTTAATGATATTCAGAAAAAGTTTCTAGCAGGATATGGAACTGTGCCTCCTTGCAGAGCTTTCAATAAACTTTTCATCTGTAAAGAAACTTCAAGATAAATGTAGAAAGAGAAGACAGTAAGGACAAAATTTAGGTTCTACAAGATAAATACACAGTAAAGCTGTTTATCTCTGGTATCCACCAGGCATCTTATCAACTCGATTGGCTTATATCCTTGCTAATCTTCTACTCTGAAATGATAGGATTTTTCAAAGCTAAATATTTTTAAAAATCTGACTTTTTCTGTCCTTGACATTTCTGTTCAAGGACTTCCTTTGTAGGTAGATGTTCTAGTACTCCAGATCTCTTCATTTATGCTCTGTGGAAGAAGGAAGAAGAAAGAAGCCAGTATTTTGTACACCTTGCTGTAATATTCAATTTTACTGTGCATATTAGGATTCTTTCAAGATGCCAGTATTCTAGATCAGAGTTTGTGCAGCAGGGAGACCACAAGCTGTTGTATTGGCACCTGTGCTCAGAAACTCTTTAGTGAGAACATGGAAGACAATTTCTTCAAGCTATGTATAAATCCTATTAGCATGGTCAGTTGACCACACTGATGTTAAATCAGCAGTTAAGCCTGACAAAACAGTAACAATATCTGTATTGTCAAGGCAGTCCTTCTAATGGAAGAAAGATACTACTTTTTGTCAAAGTGGAATTGCATTTGTTAAGGACAACCTGACATAAGACTAGAATATCCTAAACGACTCTGCTACACTTTTCTTGGCATCTTTTAAAGCCAGTAGAAATGGTTGCAAATCCACATAAGCTTTTAATTGACGTAAATAAAATACCGGGTATAATCAAAATAGGTGCATAAGTGCACAGAATAACTGCACATGTTAATCCATTCAGAGGAACTAACTTCACCTGTATAGAGCTAAATATGAACTTGCCAGCTATTTCACACCCAGCTGATGCATATTCCCTCCTGTGACCAAGGAAGGCCCCGGGTTTCAGTAATAGTTATACCCTCTGGCACAGAGCAACACTGGAAACTGGAGTTGTGAAAAGGTGTTAAAAGCACCTATTTGCACATCTTAATTTACCATACTACAAAATTCTGGCCTGTTCTGTAGTGAAATGGGGTTAACTTTTAGTGCAAGAAAAGTTCTCATGTTAACTTCCAGAAGCAATATACTGAAAATGGTTGCAACTGAGAGGCTGATCTAGCACTTTGTGAACTGTACTGCGTTTTAACCACCCACATTTGGAAGTCGTCTTTTGGAATGTTTGCAGAGATATGACAGAATTTACAAAATCCATCTATATTCCATTTGTCCTGCAATGTGGTCTCTACACTTTGTTTTGACTGACAGTTCAAAAAAGAAAGTATATAATTGTGGAAAAAAAAAGAGAAGGAAAATCTTTACATGAAATGAATTAATAACATGATCTAATTTCTAAGTGTATAAAAATGGGAAGATTAACATTTTCCCACCTTCCTGAGGTGTTCTCAGGTTTTATAAATCAAGAATGTGCTATGGAAATATCAAATATTGTGTGGGATGCTGCAATCTAGATAAAGCTACCCTGTTATTTACAGATGTCTGCAGTCTCTCATGTTTCTTTATCTGCGAGTTTCTGAGATTTTGAAACACATGACTTCTACAAGTGAGACCCTTCCAATGAGATCCTTCAGAAGTGAATGAACAATTTCTGAAGATTTTTCTTGAGCAAATGCAACATTTTGCTACTTTAAAAAATGCTGGGTTTTTTTTAACCTGTGGAACTGACATGTGTGAGGTACAAACACAGTAAAGACAATACACTTCAGTTTTATCAGAAAGTAAAGTCACCAAGGTCAATTTATGGATAGAAGGAAAAAAACAAATCTATATTAACAGAAAAGATAAGCTCTAAGCCTCTTATTTGAGAAAATTTTACACTGGAGTGAAATGCCATTGAATGTACCTTGAAGAGTCAATGTTTGTATTATTTAGAGATGTTGACTAACTGTTCAGCTAGGTACATCCACAGGCTAATGCCCAGAAACCATGGGTGCATACCAAATGTCTATTTAAAAATCAAGTTCATTTTAGTTACAGAAAATTCAGAAAGCCCAAACAACTATTAGGATTTAAAACAATCCTTTTAATCACTTGAGATCAACTTAGTTCTAACAGGACACAACTTGAGGAAAAAACTTTGAGTTTATTACTGTTCTTATAATTAAATTTTCTGAGGAAATATTGATAGATATGAGTAGTCTTCACATATACATGTCAAATGAAGTTCTTTACTTACACGTGTTTTTTCCACAAAAGGGCTCACTTGGAAGCCCTGGAGAAAAAGAGAATTAATCTTGCAACTTTCCCAGTTCTTCAGTAGGATACTATTTACTTTGCAGTGCAAGAAAAAAGATCTTGTTTAAAAACTGCTAATTATCTCATTTGTCCAGCCATGTTAGTTAGTGATTAATGTTGGGGGTCAAAGGTAAGCCCAAGAATGCTTTGCTGACTAGGAGTTCACACACAGAAATAGGGCGTCAGTCATACCAGCTGCTGAGCAGTTACTGCTGTGGCAAATATGCACATTCCATTTAATTGGGTCAATATGTATATTCCTACTTTCTAAAAGGAAGAAAACATAACTCAGATAGAAACTCTTAAGTTGTGCAACAGGAAAATTAGGCATACACTCAAATCTCAGACTGAAAGAGCTCACTGAGGACATTCGACTGTTCTGTAAAAAAAGTCAGTTTATTCACTTGGCCTGTTATTGAATTAGACTGATAGAGGCTGTGTAGTCAATAGTTTCCCTTCCAGGTAATTGATTACCTGCATCAAGTCTCCTGAATTCCTCACAGACCAAAGGCCTTGGAGAATCCATTTAATTGTTGTGCATATTTTAGTTTCCTAATCTATTGACCAGCATAGTAGCATTAATTTGCCTCTGCAGTTTTCTGTTGACTTGATTCACATCTGCCTTGTGACCTCTGAAAAAAAGTCTTTTTTTCAATGAATATAAGACATCATCAATTTTCTAAAGAGCAGAGTTAAATTCTTCCAAGGTTCACTTCTTTTTCTGTATCAGTACCCATTTAGAGAACTATTTTTAACTCTTCCAGGATTGATCTATAGTAATCTCCTTAGTACACCTTAATTCAGAGAACTTTCTGACTGTGTCCAAAAAGCTAAATCAAAACTAAAGGCTTTCAGCTATGCCTTAACATTATAAAAGTACAAACAAACCCAAATCCTACCTTCAGTCCTCAGCCTTTTAAGGCCATTTCTTTTGCCTCCCATTTAAACCTTCTTGGCCTTGCAAGTCCGCTAGGAATGCTGATAGAAGAAAAGGAAGAAAGGAGAAAACCTCCCTCTTGGCCCAAAGACTTATAATGAAATTATTTGAGTTGGAAGGAACTTTAAACATCATCTAGTTTCAACTCTCCCGTCATAGGCAGAGACACCTTTTACTATAGCTTGATCATTTAAAAATAATAAAAGCTCACCGATTCTTGCTGTCACTGCTACTGACTCTAATGCTTCTTTCACCTAATACTGTAGTGTTAGTTATCAGGCTTTGGTGTTATCAGGCTTTAGTGTGGCACCTTAAAGAGTGACTCTAATAGCTCCACTTTATTGCATCCTTTCAACGACTGAAAGGGTAGTGACACAGGTGTTTTATGAAGAGTTATTAGGCAACCTGCAACAGATAACAGCAGTAGAACAATTAGCTACATTCATCAAGATCACCTGAACAAGGAACAGCATGTCAGACACATTTGTATCCACTTCAAAAGAGAATATAAATCTCAATATGTGACTTTAGAAGACTTATTAGACTTTCATGCCTTGACAAGTGTTTTATTTTCATTTCATTCCACACTGCAATGAGTTGCTGACATGCAGTTATTTCTTTCAGTCGTGGAATTGAGCCAGGTTTTTTTTCCAGTCATGTGTCTCCTGACCTAGTGACAGAAAAGAAGATTTGTATAATAGTGCTCTAGAAAGGGGTAAAAAATGCAGGTACACTGAAGAGAAACAGTTGCATACAGGACCTGACAGACATCAGTTAAGAAAGTCTGTTATTCATTAATGTTGTGAGTCTCCAGATTTTCCTCCCTTTCTGAAAAACATGGTTAGGAAGAGAAGATTAGCATCAGCATTTCCAAGCTTCAGTTCATCCTGTAGGATTAAAATGATTAACTACTTTTGCATCACACACAGTTAAAGGTAGATTAATAAATTGGAATACATTTAATGGTAGAGGCAATTTTTTAAGGGTGCCTGCGCTTATGGAAGCGAGCCACTGAGATAAAAGAAGTATTATGTAATCTATGTTGAGGTCCTTGTTTATCACAAATTACCTGTAAGACTGAGGAAATAACTTTGAACAGGAATTGTTTCCAAGAGTGCTTATTCCATAAGGTAGCTAAGCAAGCTTGAAGTAGAATGCTCAACTATTCCAGTGGGTTTGGTATGATTTGTACTAATAAATGTAAACATCTCAAAGCTCAGTCTCAGTAGGGCTTTTCAGCAATGTCCAAAGCTACCAATTCAAGTAGCAATTACTTGTCACAGACTTGCTCAGATCACTTTCCAAACCAGTGTCAGAAATTATAAAACAGCTCAAAGATCACCGATCTCACAAACAGGGTAAACATACAAAGCTACAAAAGTAAATGAAGGGCACAGACATCTTCCTTATCAAAAGGGAGAAATAGGTGACAAGAAATATCAATCTGAAATAAAGAAAACACCACAGAGACATTAATGTGTGCCATTTACTTTAATTAGTAAGTGGCTATCTGCTGTTCTAACAAAAGAGACACTTCAACAAAATAGAATGAGCCTGCATGACTCCCTTGGCAAATGCAGGGCAAAATAACTTTCTTATTAAAAGGATATAAAATTCAGCAGAAAAAAGACAAAGACAAAAAGGGTAAGAAATGCACCCTCAAAATATTCAACTAAACCGCAAAATGAATATTGTACAAATGCAGTAATTTGAGAATGCAAACACTTTCTCCACATCATCACCACAATCACAGCTAGGAAGCACTTGCTAATGTTGCAGCAGATGACATATCTTTAATTAAAATTTTTAAATAGTTTTTAATAATTTAAATAGCAAAGAACTCTATTAAAAGGAAAAGTGTTTTGCTGACTAAGAATTTCAGGTAATTGTACTGGATATATAATTTGATTCCCTGAAAATTATTAATTTATCTTTATTCTCAGTAACTTTCCTTATGATTTTGTCATACGGGAAACACCATATTGACAGGGGAAGTACTGCTCTACCGATGTACTAAACAGCTCCAATTCCAGTGTAGCCACAGCTCACTGACTTCCTTTCAGTGTGGAACTAGCCTGCCAGTGCAAGGCACGCCAATTTTAAGACTTTGTTCTTGCTTTTTCCACCTACAGCACCACATCAAAAGTGCTTACTCACTCACTTTTGAACTTCTCACTTACACATTCTGTTTTTAGTCTTGGCTTGTCTCAGTCTTGGAGTCAAATAAAAACTCCAGTGCTTCAATTTGCAGTTTTGTAGGGAATGTTAACATCCTTTACCTTTGACTGGTTATATTTTAAACCATAAACATGTACTACAATACAAATTACTCTTATTACCCTAGATTCTGTTTGTGCTTGGATTAAACAACAAAACAGGACTGTTATCTCCCTAGAGAGTGTAGTCCAAATGTTCAAATTTCAATGAGATGTTTATAATCATCCATTTGATGTCAACCCTTGAACTTCATCCAGGAGTTATAAAGAGGAGAGATGAGCAGAGTGGTTGAGGGGAGCAGTCACTCTTTACAGAGTTACATGATTTCCTTATATACACAAAGGTACCCCTGCCAGTAGGATCAGAGACCTCTGAGACCTCTCAGGAAAAACTGAAAAAAACCCCAAGCCAACCACACAAAAAACACCCCCCAAAACCAAGGAAAAAGTTGGCTCCGGATTGATTCATGTAATTTTCCAAATTTTAAACAATACTGAAACACTGAATAAACTAATGAAACTGAAAACAAATAAGTACAATTGCATTCCTTCTTTTAGGATAAGGGAGGAGTCCCTGCCTCATTCCGGAGGAAATAAAAGATCATAATAATGCTTTAGTGGCAAAAGTCTCCCCAAAGTCTTATCACAGCAGGGATGATGGTGGAGAATCAATTGTCTTAATCTGACTTCAATTAATTCTATAAAGATCATATAATTTCACCTTTCTGCAGTACAAAACATATTAATTATGAGTACAAGGACACAAACAATAAAATTAAACCAAAATTAGGATATAATTTCCTTTACTTCAAGTGCTAAATAGAGAAGGTAAATAAGGCAGTAGCTAGGAGCTTTCTAACTGGTGCCTGAATAAAAAGAAACCATACAAAAATCCTGGCATAATTAGCTAAGCATACAGTACATTCCTTTTTCTAATTTAGATATTTCTAGTTTCTTGGGTTGGTTCTCTTTTTTTGGATGCACACTTCATTATCTCAAAAAATCTCTCATTTCAGCCCTTGCAGAAAATATCAGTCTTTCTTCAAGGCAAACAAAGTAATGAGATGCAAAGGGCTGTATACATACAGAGAAATTTGAGACAAGATATTACAGGATTAAAATATTTTACAAGTGTTTATTAATTTGCTACAGTTTAAAAGGAGAGAATGGACTTAGCTGGTATGAGTCTTCCAGATCTAGAGAAAAGAACCTTGAACTGTCTAATGCTTACTGAATTTCTAAAGCCCAAATTGCTAGCAAAGATCAAATACAGGTACTTTACCCAGATGACTGGTAAGATCAGTTACATCAGTCTCTCAAATTAACATCTGCCCAGATGCTACAGTATACTTCTTCCTTCACCCACCCTTTTTCTATGTCCAACAAAATACTGTTTTACTCTGCCTCTTCCCCTTTAGATATAAACAAGGATGCCTGACTTCTGGACCATGTAGTGATTGTGGGTTCTATTGGAATGGATCACTGATTCTCCTGTGCAGCTCTATGAATAATTTTCTACAGATAGTAAAAATATATAAAAATGCATTGTGTTATTACTAACTAATAAATGTCACCTAAAATATCACCCAGGAAGAAGAACACCTTTCTTGCACAAAGTCATTTGTCAGCAAATGTGCAATACTGTGACAAAGTTCTGGTCATCTAAGTAGCAACTCAAATCTCTGCAGGAACAAGTGCAAAAGAAATTAGCCTTTCCCAAACCAGTTTACCCATGGCAATGATAACACCTGTCACATCATAGCTGTTTTTTGGCCATCATAATTCTCCTCCTTCACTGTGCTCCAGAAGCAAAGAGACTGCCCTAATTTTCAGTGAAACAGATTTATGATAGGCAGCATCACACTTCAGTTCAGCAAAAAAAGCAGAATACACAGACTTGCCAGTTTGTCCCAACTTGCTGTTTATTCTAGCAATAGTGCTGACAAATATTGAAAAAACACTGACATAAGTTAAACCAAAAGTTATATAAACACTCATCACAAGTTTTTATTTCCTGAAAGTGACAAATCTCTTTGGAACTTTCACTTTGCCATTATGAAAACCAGAATATCCCTTTCCTCACAGTTACACTGCTTTACTTTTGACCTAGGGAAATTATGCTGTCAAGAATTACAGAGGATGACATGACAGCACTTTGCCTCTGTTGTATCTGGAGAGTGGAAAAGGGAAAGGAGCAGAGAAGAGAAGGTATGCATGAAAGGAAAAATGCAGATCTAGCAAGGAAAGCATTTGCAAATAGATTATTGCACCTGAAAGACTTGTGTTGTTTTTGCCCAAAGATCTGATTCCTTTTGTTGGGTTGTGGTAAGGGAAGAGGTGAGTACTATGCTTGGTTTTTCAAAACATTCACCACAGAGTAGCAGACACTCCTGTCACCTGGTATGGGATATATTGAATCCAAATGACACAGCTGACAAAGAGAGTTATGTAGCTCCATGAGCTTGTGTACTTTATTGCTTACATTAGCTTCTGAGAAGAGAAAAAGGGATCTCAATGGGCTGTAAATCTTCACTGAAGCTCCTCATGACATTGTCTCCTTGCATTAGGGAAAGTGAAGGTGACATGTGGTACCTGCCTATCATGAGTATGGCCGGCATGAGATGTTTCTGATGCTCAGCTGTCTGACACCTCTCACAGCAAACAGCTAGAATCCAAGCATGGACTGAAGGGAATAAAATTGCCAATACATCTTTCCGGAGACAAGTTTCACTTCTCATTATCCACATGGCTGTATGAAGCCTTCAGAGAAAGAATTAAAATTCTTTGCAGATTCATATAAAAAAAACAAAGGGTTTGTCCCGAAAGGAGTTAAAACATTTACCTTGTTGTCCTTCTCTTTGATAAAGCATCTGTAAAGGTTACTGACAAAGCCTTACAATATTAATTTGCTGCGCAGTTGCAGACCTAATAGCTGCCAAGTCACAGCACTGCCTCCTAACAACTGCCTTGTTGTCAATGAGCGAGTAGGTGTAACTTAGGGTAGTTTACTCACAATGCAGACATCAGGAAGGCATCCAGCTACCAGTATGATAAGACTTGTGGCTGGATTGGGCAAGTTAGCTGGAAGAAAAATACTGCTGTTTTTTAGCCCGCTGAGTCACAATTAGCAGCCAGAATTTGGATGGTTTTGACATTTTCTGATTTCCTTTTATATTCCTGTATCTGATGCCATCAATCCCAGCTGACTTCGAAACTTAGGTAAATTGAATAAAAACAACAAGAATTAAGTATCAAAAGCACATTTCACCATTAGTACTGTTCTGACCATTTATCTGTCACAAGCCAGAGTCGCTGACGGCACAGGAGATAATTTTGCCTCTCTATCCACATCTGACAGACCATCATAGCTCTATTTGTGGTCTCTAGTGTCCTGACTTAGTGTGTTAGCTTAGAATCACTCAGACCGAGTAACTGTGGTATTACTCAAACTCCTTTTGCCGGCTACCAGGGTTAGCATCTTCCTGTTATCTTGTAGGTCTGAGGGGAGTAAGATTTTTTCTTCCTTGCCAAAGGAAAGACCTGGAGACATGTCTTCCTTCTTCTTATGATGCATGCTTTTACTGGGAAGACTATGAAAAACAGGAAATTAAGAGGGCTAAAACTGTGTTGCCCTGTTCTGTCATGTGAGATTGGATTGGTTTAAAGCGATTGGCCTCTTGCACATTCCTCTTGCCAATTTTGTTATTTCCACTTTATGATGTCTGACTGCTGTGTTACTAATGGCATTAGCTCTGCTGCTGAAGCATGCTGCCATGCATGTCATAAACTTTCATATACGTGAGGCATTACAAGCATGACAATTTGACATCTGCTTAGTTTAAAGCATATTTACAAGAGATTACACAAACCAGGAGAGTTTATCCATCTTTCTTTCAGAGATTAGCTTTGGTAGGCAAAGCCAAGAATAAATGTATCCTGTGAATAGGGAAAGACTGTCACTTGTTTCAGCAAATCAACATAAGAATTGTTTCCTGACAGCACTCTCTGCTTAAGCTGTGGCTGTATAAAGCTGTTGAAGACAAACCAGCCAGCTAATACCTGTGTGCAGTGCAGAGTTCAAAGTAAGTATCAGTGCAGTATCAAAGTAAGAGCAACTTTTTATTTCAGTGCTTTTCATAACCAAGTTTTGGCATGATAATGAACCCAAGGTGAACAGCGCACAATATTTGTTTGCTCTGTTCATACTCATCAATTAATCTCTCCCCAAGAGACAGTCACATACACTATGTTGTTTTAACTCTCACCACAGTTTGGAGTACTCAGTAACTTTCAGGAAAATCCTTACCTGTTTTGGGCTTGGTCTGCAATTTGAAATATGACAGAGCATATTGAAGGCATCCTTTCAACAGACTCACCCAAGCTCTGCTTTGCACAGTTACTGCATGCTTTTTATGTACATATATAGATATACGGTGGTGAATAATTCAAAGAGGAGGATACACTTAGTACTAGGGAGACATGATGTTCTCATTTGATCTGCTTTGGTAAAGTTATTTTCCATCACAAAATTTGGAGAAATTATGTTCACTTAAATATTTAATAATATGCAGAGACATCACCATGTATTTTCCTTTGAAAAATACTTTATTGTATCAGTTTTAAATGATGAAACTAAAGCTAAAATTATTTACATTAGGTTTAACATGGATAAGGAAGTTTTTGATAAAGTTGATGCTTTTTCAGCATCTTGCAAACACTGTGCACTATTTGCACTCTTAAGTGCAAAGCCCTGCTATAAAACCCATTCCATAAAAAACAACATCATGAAGTTTTGTTTCCCCAACGAGCCTGTGTACAGTTAAGTTGAATTGAGAAGTCAGAAGGTTTTCATAGACATGCACACATACACAGATATCAACTAATTTTGCTGAAAATTCTCTATAATCACTTGGTTCTTTGTTCTGTCATCTCTTCCCTCTTTGGCAAAATAACAGCAAAATGGAACATTATTTTATTGATAACTTGTATAACAAGAGGTTATACAAGTTATCAATAACCTGGATTTCCTGTTTCTAACCTGGAAATAAGATTCTGTGATTTTGAATCAATATTTGATACATTAATTGGTACCAATATTCAGTAAGCCGATTAGACATTCAAGGACATCTAAAGACAGAGGGCTTATGAGGTGTGTGCACATGTGTGAATTCTTTCTATTTGCATTTTCAGTTGGCTAATATGAGTCAGCTCTTGTTGATCCAGAAGCTACATACAGCTGTATTATGAGACCACTGTGGCCAGAGTATACATTTCCTCTGCTGCATTCTAACAGGCTCCTTAAAGATTGTAAGTAAGATATTTGCTCAAACACTTTACTACATAGAACTTCTGTAGGAGAGTTAGGTTACCCCTATTCACTTTGGTGTTTGAGCAGAAGAAAATAATGCAAGTGTATTTGTCAGTGCAAATCTGCATGGAGTTTCACAGGACCAAATCAAAAGAATCATTATATTCCTTTAATATGACTGCATAACACAGAAAATAATGCTTCAGTAAGTGTTTGCTACTTCATTCATATATCTTTTGGGTGTGTGATAAGGAATCTTTCTGGGATGCTATCCAGTTTTAGTCTAAAAAAAGAAGAATCCCAGTCTCTACCAAAAATCGAAAGAATAATCTCTTCCCTGTGTCAAAGTGTAGCTAAAGTTATGAGTGATTTTGAGAGAAGTTATCATACTGAGGCTTTCAGTTCTAGCTTTCATATTTTCCAGATTCTGAACTGCATTAGCATATAACTCTGAACCTCATATAAAGTGTTAGCAAGTTCTCTTCACAGTTAAGTTAGACAAAACAATCCTTTTCCAGCCTGAGAACCAAGGAGACTGTTGCAGCTTCAGGCCTCAAAAGCATAAATAGCAAATTGAACAGAGCAATCTGGGAGGATGGTATTTCATAATCTAAAGCCATAATTGGACAATTAACTCCAATATGTAAAAGGACCAAAACTTATAAAAGTGTGAAAACTCGTGACTGGTTGTGCATCTTGGTTGTAGCCTCAGCCAGGCTCTTATAGTGTTCAAGATGTATCCTCTGAAGGCCTTTTTAATAAATACCTACTTTATCCCATTAACACTGTCTAGCCTCTGTTCTAGGTAGCCTCTCAAGGCATCAATACAAAGCATTCTGCTTGATCAGATTCTCCACCATCACAGTAAAGACCAGATCCATGTTGCACCCAGTACTTGACAGAATATGACAAGCTACCCTGGCTGCTCACGCAATGCCTGGCATCTACAAGTCTTCCACTGTACCTTTTATGTCTCAACCTGTGCTGTGTAAGCACAAAACCTTCCTTTCTTCCCAGCTATTGCAAACCCAGTAAAATTATGTATCAGAACACATGAAATCTTAGAATACAGTGCAGCTGAGTGAAGTGGCTGCAGACTCACCACAGCAGTTCAGTACACTCATGAATAGCTCTCTAGCACACTGGGATTACCAAAATTCCAGTGACCCTCGCCTACAACACTCATGAACAGCACCCTCAAAAATTACCACATGCTTGGAATTAACCTAAAAACTAAACACAAAATGTGTTGTTAAAGAACATATCATTTTTCCTAAGCATATGAAGAAATTGTTCCCAAAATTACAGTGTCTGATTTTAAAAGGCCACAGAGACAAAAAAATTTTAAAGTTTTTGACAACCAAAAAATTTCTGTGATTAGGCAAGTTACTTGATATACAGGCTAGGTTTCTATCCTAAATCTCTATTACTGCTAGCAAAATCTCATTAAACATCAATTGATAATTCTTCATCTACTTGGGTGTACAAAGTGGTTGTATATAGCTTGTCTTTTAACCAGTCCATTTGTTATAGCATCTTTTTATCTTTCTTTCTCAATCTCACACTACCATTCCACATTTTCTATACAACACCAACAGAACAGGCTGTAATTGAAAAGTATTGAAAAGTATTGAAAAGTATTGAAAAGTATTTCTATTGGTGTAACTGGCATATGGTTCAGGTGCATGATCTTCCTCAGCAAATACAAAACAATTACACTTTTCTGGCAGTATAATCCATTTTCCAACTGAGTCCCAAAATGATTGCTCTTACTGAAGAACATGTGGGAAAAGTCATCAAGAATATAAGTTCTCTATGGGATGGTTCCACTTTGCCTCATAATTAAATCCTTTGAGCTCTGATACTTCATTGAAATTAATGTTTAAAAAAAAAAGAAAACAAAAACAAAAGAGACCTTTATACTAGGCTTAAAAAAAAAAAATTTAAAAGGTATCTTGCTTTGTTCTTCAGGAAGTGCAGACAACACACTTTTGCAAATTGACACTCACTGTCAAATACCATTCTCATAAGTTAAGATCAAAACAATACAGCTAGATATATGTACCTGAGCTGCAAATGGAGTTTGTGTATCCAGGCACTGTATAGATAAAGAAAGCAATTGCTAAGTAGCAGAATGTCATATTAAACCTTGGAAATCATTACAGTTTATCCCTTCCCTCCAGCAAAAAAAAAAAAAAAAAATTGTTTCTGAAACATTAAAGTGCCTTGTTGGAACATATTTTTTTCTAGGAGAGGAGCACTCCAACACCCAAGCTGTCATTGAACACTGCTGTCCAGAGCCAGGGTTCTGCCCTGCTCTCCTTGGCGTCTGCACTGCCCTGGGCTCTGTGCAGCCCAGTGCCCAAGGCCCTGACCTTCTGCTGTTTGTTCCTACCCCAGTCAATGCTCCTGTCCAGCAGGTAAACACACTCAGCTGGCCTCAGAACCATGGGCAAGCTGCTGTCATTTGTTAGCAAACCAAAAATTAATAAACACCTGGGTAAAAGTCCTTTCTTCATGATAGTTTTTTATTATAGTACTAGACATTTTTATTTCATTTCTCTCTCTAAGCATCTTTAATTCAGCCACTTATAGTGAGAGAGGCTGGAAATCATGCAGCAAAGAGCTGAATGATTCCACAAGTAGTGAAAAAGCAATTAGGTAAAAAGTAGTTGGAGAGGACCCCACTAGCTCTAGGCCAAAATGAAAAAAAAATAAAAAGGATAAGAAAAGGTTTCAAAATCCAGACCCTAATTTTCCTGCTATAATCTGCCGGAGATGATACTTGCTTTAGTCTTTCATCATCATTCTGGTGGGCTGAGAATCTTAAATCTCTTCTTGTCTCTACATTTAACATTACAGGTGAAAATAATCAAGAATCAAGTAATGATTGAGCAAAAGTAATGTATGAGCAAAAGTATTACTGAACAAAGTTAATTAACATCCTTATACCATTAAAACTCTCTGTGTGTATGAAAAATATGGCAGAAAGTGGCTTCTTATGACTTCTGTTGCCTGATTCTTCTAACGACCACATAGGACATAGTCACTTACTCTATCAGTAAATCTGTGGGATAAGATATATTCATTATTTCTGCCTCATAAAACTACACAGAATTTATTTTGTAGAAATGTGGGGTAATTATGTTTGGTGATTTGTTTGGGAGGCCAGTCCTTTCACAATTTCATAATGCATGCCCTCTGCAACAGTCTGTATCTTCGCAGCACAACCTTTGTTAGCAGCTGTAAAACTGGTCAAAAATCTACACTTCCTTTCCAGATCATTAATGAGGCCTCTGTACTGGCCTTGCATAGTGCTGCTGGAAAAATAGCAATTTCAAGGGCCTCAAATTATGCAGAGCCATTGGAAAGATTCCAGTCAGTTGGAATAACAAATGTCGTGGGAGCAAAAGATGCTGCCTCAGACCCTCACAACATGACAGGGTCAATTTTCATATTTCATTTTTCATTTATGCAGGTGAAGCAAATGTTATCCTGTGGGAAATGTGTAGTTAAATAAGGTACATTCAGTAAAAATTTTAGAAGTACTAGATGGAGAAGAACCAGAAGGTACCAGTCAGTCAACAGTCTCACAGAATGAGGACATGTCTTGTTCTAAACTGCCCAATATGACTGGCAGATGTAAGGCTTCCACTCTAAATTTCAAGAAAAAATTAGTGAAGTTTTTTTTTATTATTTTAGCAGAATGTTAAGAATAAATAAGGCAGCCAAGAAGGAAAGAAGAATTTGATGCCCAGTGAAATAAACAGCTGATGGAGAACACTGGGGATCATAAAACCATTCCACAATTGAGACTTCCGTCCCTGTAAGTGAAAAACCAGGCATCAAACATAAATACATCAACTGAAAAACAGACATGGGGAGTGTTAGATTAGTTTTTCTCCTAGGCTCCATCACCACATTTGCACATCTGTGCAGAAGAGAGAAACTCCTGAGAGTACGGGGTGGGGGGGAAAGGAAGGAGAAACGATTCATTTTTAAAGACCTTTTTACCACTGACAAGAAAAAAAGCAACAAGTACAGGTATCTTTGTCATGGAAAAACTCAGAGCTACATTTTTTTTCTGGTGAGAGGTAACCAAGAAGGATAATTAAACCTCAGAGGCATTTTTTTGTCTTGTGCAATTTTTCTTTGAGTGGAAAACAAGGTTTGAGGCTGCCCCAAGACACTCTTAGGTTTGCTATAGCCACAAATGCACACAACAAATGAAGACATTGCATTGATTTGCTCCTCTGTTTCAAGAGAGGAGGCGCGTTAATATTCACTAGGGACAAAGCACTGCCAAAAAAAGAAAAGAAAAAGGAAAGAAAATCCTGTCAATTCTTTCTTACTTAATGGACTAAGAAAGAATATTTTCAGGGAATGCAGGGGTTTATTTTAAGTCATCAGCTGAAGCAACCTGCCTTGCCTATGAACAAGTGTATTTGCATGAATAGCAGCTGCTTGGTAGCTTTCATATGAGGAAAAACCAGAAGAAAACTATGTTATGTGGAAATTATTTTTTGAATGCTGTAAATGCCTGGTTCTGAAATCTGAAGCAGTACAACAGGTACATTTTCCTGTATAGAGTTAATTTTAGTGCATTTGGGGTGGTCATCACAACTCACAGTTTACAAGGCCTTCCAAGAACTTACATCAAAGTGATGTTCACATATTTAAGTCTCACACTGTAAAGCCTTTTTGTTACACAGACATCCATAGAAGTTAGACTCCAAATTATCCACTCTCCTTCTCACTGCCCCTGCCAGCAAGAGAGGGACAAGGGGAAAGACTCTGGGTTGGGATAACAATTCAGGGAAAACAAACACAAATGGAATAAGGAATGCACAGTAACAGCAACAATATTAAGAACAAAAGTACACAGAAAGAGAAGGTTCTCTCATAAAAAAAGTTGTTCACCACTTCAACTTAGTTCCATCTGGTTGAACAAAGACAGGACTGTGGCTGTTGCCACTGTTAGTGTTTCCATCCCCAAGCCCAAGACACCAAAAACCAATGACAGACAAAAACCCAGATCTTGATTGTCTGTGTTTTTTCTTAGAACACCTTTGGGCATGAATTTTGTCCTTTTTCCTTTAACAGGTGTTTCAACATTTCAGAAAATGGTGATAAATAGTATCAGTTTTGAAATCAAGACAAATGGCAGATTTGAAAAGGTTTCTGCAACAATAAATGGGATTTATAAAAAATATTTTTGATTTTTGAAGATGTCAAGCGAATCAAAGCCTGTCTTTGGAAAGAACCATATGGATGCAGAATTTCAGGAATGCAGGAATAACAAATCCTGAATTTTGATGTGCTTCATGGTTATCTTCAGGTGTAATTATACACAGCTAGAAGAGAATCTGTGGGACAGTATTCTTCATTTGTGATTCTCTTGTAACCTTTTAGCTATATTTTTTTGCATTTGTTACAGCCAAATGAATGAAGTAATTAATGATACTCTTGGTTTTGGTGCATGTTTTGTTTATTAATAATTATTTAGTTAGTTAGTTTTCTCCAGGAAGCAGTATACCAACTTTTGGAAGCACAGAAATAGCCTGGGGGTTCTTTCAGCTGTTCACAGTCCCAGCATCAAAAGTATATTATCATGGAATAAAGTTGCCAGGAGGCAAATACTGTTTTGAATCTTCTAGTCCTATAGTGTTGTAATGATAAGAAATGTCACTGTGGAATATTGTGCTGAATAACAAACATTCCTTACCTACCCACTTAAAAAATGCAGGGAGCTGAGGCTGCTGGTTATCATTAGAAAGGGTATAGGTATTCTGACTTTTCTTCTTGAAATTGTACTGAAAACTTTCCTGTTAATTATGTCTGTGGTGGAGCAAAGAGTAGGAAGTTCTGAAAATATCTACAGTAGGCACATGAAATATAGTTTGACTCTTTTAATAAGCTCTAAATATAACTTTAATTTCAGAGAATAATTAGAAATGTAATTAGTTAACATTGCTGTGTGATATAATTCACTAAATTGTTAATGGAAAAATGCATGAGGATACTTGGTGTATTTACTGGGATTTTTCTGTGATGTTAATGATAAACAATACGATGGTGTTCTGTGTAAGTAAATATTCCAACTAGAAAACTTTTGGACATTTTCAGGGTGACATTGTATATGTAAAAGGTTAAAAAAACATAAAGTGGGGGGGTAATAAAGGCCTTGAGTTAACTTCATAAAACTCTTGCTTCTTCTAATATGTCTTTTTTTCCCCCCAGTTTAACTTGCATTAATTTGGGAAATCCCTTAGCTGAACTAACGTGAAGTGCCTGTACAGAGGGCAAAACCAGCTGTGAGTGACCCACTGATACTGCAGTGAAATCACAGTTCTGAGTACATACCAGTCATTAGGCCATAGTTAATAGCTGCTGCTGTTGTGACACCACTCACTGCATCACACATTCTTGGGTCTGCAACACAATTCCTGTGCTATCATCTCATGAGTCTTTTATGATTTTGCTAATTCTGTTTTTTTCATTGGTCTGAATTGTGACTTCACTTCTTTCTCTTACCTGTTTCTGCACTGAGCTAACATCTGCCTAATCCCTCCACTCTAGCAGTGCTTCTCTCCCTGCCCAGAAAGATTTGAACGGGGTAATAGGTTGTTGCAGGACCTCACATGGAGGATGGAAAAGAGACATTTCAAAGCTGTGTCACCATGGGGTTGGATGGAGCTCAATTATGCCAGTTTAATATCTTCTAAATACAAACTCTGGCTTCAGTTACAGAATATTCTGAGTTGGAAGGGACGCTCAAGGATCATTAATTCTAGTTTTTAATTGCATGGCCCAGTACAGGGATCAAACCTGCACCCCTGGCATTATTAGCACCATACTCTCATCCACTGAGCAAATCTTAGTTGCTGTCAGTATCCATCTTTTTCTAATGTTGTTTTTTTCTCATTTGCCTTTTTACATCTGTCCAAAGACCGCATCATAGAGCAGGCATCCCTTATTAAATTTACTCATACAAATTCATTTTTCTACAAGCATGATACGAAAGCTACAGAACACAGACAAGAAATTCAACAGAGTGTATATATGTAAAATAAAGATATGTTCATTGCTCTTTGCAATATGATAGCTTAGTCTGCTCAGAGATTATTCAAGCATTTGTACAAGCAGTAGCTCCACAGTCAATGCAATCTTCTGCTTCTATACATTGTTGTATGCACAAGTTGTAAATCAGCGTTTCTTCAGTTTAATTACACAAATGTATGCAGAAGAAAGCTCAAGAGGAGACAGCACATCAATATATGAATCCATCTGAAGATATTAATGCAATTTGAGGGAAATTTTTATGCAACATTATTGAGAAAATCATAATTCTGTGAGGAAGTGTACAGAAGACTATCCCAGTGGATGGTTGGTTCAACATTTGTGTACCTAGCATCGGTGAAAAAACCTTTGGAATTCTGTTAGTTGGTCAAGGGAACATAATAAAACCAAGAATAGAAGTAAAAATAGGGAAAACCAATAACCTTGCACACACAAAAAATAACCAAGAAACTGATATACCTAAGGAAAAACATAGTTGATTATAGTTATTCTATTGGAAAGCAAATTGAGGATATTTGAATGGACATGAACAGATGATCTCAAGAGGTTCCTTTTAAATGAAACCATTCTGTGATTCTGCAGCTTTGATCCTTCTCTGTGGACATGTATTTCACTTGGCAGATTCAGTAAGACACACCAGTGTATCATAGAGTGAGAGTTATAATCATTTAGTCACAGGGAGAATTAAACACTGTCATATATCTCTATCTAACTGCTCATGCATGAAAGAAGGCTATAAATAACCCTCAAAGAATTAAAATTGGAACTTAGGTGAATCTTAAGCAACACTTAAATGTATTACTGAAATAAAAGTCACAGTAGCTTATTTTATTTTCCCTTGTTTCTAGGGATAAATAAATGGATGAAGCATAAGAAGTTGCTGATTTAGGTTTATTGCCCATCTTTGTAAGCACTCAAACTACATCTTGACATACATTTGAGATATCAAAGCAATGGGTGCACCAACAGGGTCTTATTGCCCTGATGAGCCTGTATGCACCTTCTTTTTCAGTCTTCTTGTACAACCTCTCCCCTCTTCCATCAAGCCCTTGGGGTCTGCCCTGCTACAGTGCACCTTGAACCAGGCTTCTGTGGAAACAGCTAAGCTGTGAGAAAAAAACTGAGAGATGCCCCATCTTGAGCCTCCATCTGTGCACCCTACACTCTTTGGCTCCAGAGCTGCAGCTGAGCTCATGCCCTGGCCCCTGGTCCTTGATTGAGCTGCACCATGGGTGTGCCATGCCTGCCTTGTACTTTGCCAGTCCTGAACCTGTTTTCTTGACTTGAGTCCCTGGCTTGACTCTGGGCCCCCATGGGATGGAGCCCTTCTCAGAGAGGTCCCTGTGCTGCCTTGCTGCCAGTCCACCTTCCCTTGAGGGGCTGCCCCATTGCTGCTCACTGGTAGTTTTGTACCGAGAAGATAAAAGAGATCTAGCATCTAGACACCTGTGTATTAAAAAGGTGCATTTCCATTGCTCTTAATGATGTTGTCCAAAGTCAGGTGCTTCAATTCCAAATTTTTTGGCCAACAATTTCAAAATAGAGAGATTTTTTCCTCCATTCCTGTTCTATACTATAACCCACATTCTTTCGAGCTAAACAGATGGTTTTATGTTTTTACAAGTTCTAGTCATGGTCTAAAATAACTTGTCATAGGATCATAGAATATTTGGGGTTGGAAGGTAGCTTTAAAATTCCTCTGGTCCACCCCCTCTGCAATGAACAGGATGGATGACTAGTCACAAGTTTTCACACTTTTATAAGTTTTGGTCCATTTACACATTGGGGTTAATTGTCCAATTACAACTTCAGGTTATGAAGTCCCATCCTCCCAGATTGCTCTCCTCAATTTCCTGCTGTTTACACTTTTTGGACTTGAAGCTACAATGGTGTCCTTGGTTCTCAGGCTGGAAAAGGATTGCTTTTTCTAACTAAACTGTGAGGAGAATTTGCTAACGCTTTATACGAAGTCCAGAGTCACACACCAAGAACAGAATCTGACAAAATATAAAAACAAAAACTTAAGGCATCATTACAAAGCCAGAAAACCCGGAAAAACTGCATAACCTGAAGAGCCTCACCTCAGGCAGATTTCTGACCACTTCTAGATGCTTTGTCAAGGACCCTGGATCCCTAGCCCATACCTACAGCTTAAGTTTTGCAGGTGGACATGTGAGCCACAGGCCACAAAAACACAGCTGCAGCAGGAACTAGACACCCATATAAATATGCAGGAGCCAAGCAGTGCTCTTTCAACTGTCTTTTCTAATTTTTACAAACAAAAATTTCTAATTAAAATGTATTTGCTCATAAAGGAACTAGCTATATCTACTCTTGATTCCTAGTTCTTTAGACACTGGATTGCCATTTACATGGTCCTGAATGTGAAGACTAACAGCGTTAGGTAGTTTTTGAATACTGACTTCGTTGAGGAGGGTCTAAATTTAGTAACTTGTACTTCATTTAAAATGCCTTGGTGGCAAAACCTTCGCTACATATGAAAAAGTCTCTCTTTCTCTCCCCCCTCTCACCTATCCTGTTTCCTTCCTTTATGCAACACTACTTTGGGATCATACTAAGAATGACATGTAGAGGACAAGATTGGCAAGCCTTGTCCATTTGACAGGGTTGTACAAGGAGCATTTGATTTTACTGAAGGAGAACTGTGTAAAGACAAAGGGATCTTCAAAGACACAAGAGACCTCTAGATGCAGAAACTTTCTTTAGGAAGGCTGCTTTAAACAGTTATCAATACCCCATAAAAATGGTGAGTCATATTCAGAAATCATGGGATAAGCTTAAAAGTTAGAACTAAAACTTACTTTCATGTCTTGTCTCCTAATTTCAATTGTTTAAAAGTCAACTATGATATGATATCCACCTGTGCTTCTCAAACTAATCTTTAAAATCAAGGGAATGAGTAAGCTCTTTTGCTTTTAACAAATATTAAATTTTCTTTTTAAATGGTTAACTATTCATATATTCAGCTGACTGGACTTTCCAGAGCTAAAGCATTAATTTCATAAAAAACAACAAAGATGATAATGAAATGGAAAGAGTTGAGAGTATAAAAATTATTTTGACTCAGAAGTCTCTGTTAATAAATTGCACAAGAAGATTGTGGAATTGTGAGATAAGTTCTTGATTTTAATTAATTTTTTCTTTCCCCAACTGATAGAAGTCCACTGAAAAAAACATCCTGTCACTGGTAGTTTTCCAGAGGAGAAATATAACAGTTCATACTCACTTTTCTTTCATAGTACATAGGAATGGTGCCCAAAGTTCATATGCAATAAATGACAAATTAGGAAACATTTTCTCTTCATCTACATCCTTTACAATATGAACAGTAATCTTCTTTCTATGTTATTTTGTTTGTGGGAGGTGGTTTTTTTATTAGTTTGGTTTGGTTTTTTTTTTTTGTTTGTTTGTTTGTTTGTTTGTTCACTTGTTTGTTTAGCTAACCAGAAGGCTTTCTATTTTTATTGCACATATCAAGCTTCAAGCTCATTCTGCACTTGGTCCACAGAGGTCTTAGGTAAAAATCTTCATGCCAACTGTAAAGGAATAGGAGCCTTGGCCTGCAGCTGTATATGGCAGTAGATAACATAAATATCTACCTATTTTTGAAAGTATGAAACTGAAACTTTGGTTCTGAATAGATATGTTACCAAAATACTGCTTTTTGCAAACATTCTCAAAAGATTTCTTTTCACTTCTGCTATGGAACAAAGGAAATAAAATTGAAGACATTGTCACAAAATGAAATTGTCAGCTTTGGTTAGCAGATGTATATTTCATCTCCTTGTGCCCATCATTAGTAGCTCTTAGTAGGATCAGTAAATGAGCCTCTATTCACATGGCACTTCAGGAAGTGTGTAAATGTTATCTTTTATGGGAATAAAAAGAGTTTCTGAGTCCAGTTTAAAATGAACACACTATTGTTATGAAAAAAGACTTCAGTAGTGGGGACATAATGACTGTAAGTCTGGAGCAAATTTATCATTATGAAAAAATGTACCCACTTTTCCCAATAATTCTCTTTCATTAAGGCAATCTTTGGCTGCTTTACCTTTGTGAATCTACCTAGGTTTCCCACTTTCACAAATCTTGTTCCCCCAAGACAGCTCTGTAATGAGAGTGAAGTGTTTTTATTATGGCTTTTGTTAATCATGCTTCCTGCATCCTGCAAAGTGCTTCTTACTCTAAACTGTGCCAGAATTATTGGGGAATTAATCAATACTTGTTACCAGTCATGATCACAGCTGTTAATCACAGCTGTAATTACCAATTGATTAATTAGTGCAGTCCTGTTCAAAAGTCAGGAGTCATTAAATTTCTAGTACACGTAACTTTAAGTTCAGCCCAATATCCACAAAGCCATACAATTACATTTCAACCTACCATAATTTATTTTAAAATGCTTTTTATTAATAACTTTTAATTAGTACAGTGTTTTCCAGTAACCCAAACTGAATTCTTAGTCTATATGTAGTTTCTCACTGCATACCTACTCTAAATATAATAATTCAAAGAAATCCCAACCTGCACATGTTTAGGGACCTTGCTTTGAATTACCCTTTCATTGTGATAGATGCCTTAGCTAAAGAACATTTGGGCGTAATCCAGAGGCTGATACACTGAAATTATTTACTTTCTTCTGTGAGTGAATGTAATTTATATTAGCAAAATAGCATTTCATTGTATTAACTTTGCTACTGGCTGATTTTTACTGGACAATGTGTATTGTCTAACTCCTAATTCATTGACCCTTTTTTCCATAATTCCAAGGAGAAGAATCTGAATACACTGCTTGTAGTTTTAACAGAGTAAAAGGAGGTGAGTTACCTGTTACAAGACAAACATATTTCCTTATGCTTTCTAGTTGCTTAGGAAATTTATAATATTTTCTGGTTAAATCACCAGTCTGCCTTTGCTCTCAATACTCCATTAAAATAACTTTGATTAAAATTCAAAGGTCAGTCCTTGATTTAAAACACACAGTTCTACCCCAGGCAACTGTAAAACTACTAAACATAATCTACTTCACTTATCTCATAATTTATGTTTGTATGTGAATTTTGGAATACAATTTTGTTAGGCAGCATATGCTCACCCCACTGCTTTTCTGCCTTTGATGCCTATGACATCTATCTACTCCTCAGTCAGTTTTTCATTCTCCTATTTCTTCTTCCTGTCATCCTCTTTCCTTTATAATCAGCAGCTCATTTCTGTCATCAGATGCAATTAATGATCTCTTATCTGATTGCCATATTCTGGTAAGATTTAGACATGAGAAACTGATACACCATTGATCATAATCATTTATTTCTGAAAGACTATAGTATCTGAATGTACCACCACCTGTTGCATATCTCATATTTTGTTATTTTAAAGCAAAGCACAAAGATTATTCCTATCATCTCCTATGACTTTTCAGTGACAGACAAGAATATTGGGGAAAATTAGTCCCCAATAAATTAGTATCACCAATCCTGCCCAGTGATCAAGTGAAAATAATACCCTGCCCATAGACATATCTACCTGCCTTAATCACCCCAAGAAATCAAAAAGGGTTCAGCAAATAAGTAAACACAAAATGTTTTCATGGAATATATTGCTGTAACAAATTTTAAAAATCTTTTAAATGGAACCAGAAAAGATATTAAGTTTTATTTTATATGCTGTACACTTCCAATATGTTAAATACTATTTCACCATCTAGTGAACACCAATGTGAAATAAATTTGCTTTAAGAATATTAGTAATACTTAAATATTTTAGCTAGAGCTAAACATATATATTTTAGCCTGATTTAAACTTATTTAATGGTAGCTAAACTTTATCTTTCTATATGCATCTGCTCATACAAAAATATATCTACTGACTGACACACTGTACCACTGAGACAGAAGGAGTGGGGTTTTTTTTGTTCCAGATGTAGTTACATTAGCACACACCATGGTCTTCTCTTACCTCTCAACTAGATAAAGCACAGTAGCAAAAATAGAAAGTACTGAAAACATAGTGGCTGGATCCCTTGGATTTCTTGATTGTGTTACATATTATATCCATTTTAAAAGCAAATAGCTTTAGAAAGGATAACAGTGTCTTACAAAGAATATCCAAGGAATTAGAGGCTATTACCCAGTGGCTGAACAGCTCTGTAATATCTCTGCAAGTTCTGAAGCTGGGCTATGTCTACTCTTCTCACTGGATCTCTATTGCTGTTACTGATGTCCGTCCTAAGTGCTGTCATTACAGCTTGCAAATTGCTAAGCCATGCAAATTCAATGCTCCTGGGAGCAGAATAATAAAGGTTATGCATTGTTAAATGTGTCAATGATTCAACTCCCATTTTCCTCAGCACAGTTTTATAGTGGATGCCCATCCAGCCTCACAGGGACAAATATAAAGGGGTGTTTTCAAGCAATATCCATCTAAAGGATGAAGTGTCATGGTCTCTTGGCAATTTGGATGGCAGAGCAGTTTGATTTGCAACAGTTATAAAACAGCTATTTCTCACCCTAGAGGTAGCAGAGTTAATTACGGCAGTAAGCTGTTTGGAGCAACTAATTCATATTGTGATTCCTTAGCTGGCACAAGAAAGAAGAGATTTGTCAAAATATACTAAGACAGCTCCCCTCAAACCTTCCTTTGTTTTGTAAAACAACAGTAAAAATCTTGTTTTGTTATGACAGAGACAGAATATAATCAAGGGAAGGTGTGTCTTCCTTGTCCTTAAGGCCATATTTTCAGTTTCAAAGAGTGTTAGCTGACAGGCCAAACATGTTGTGCAGAGTCTTTCAGAAAAAGAAAAATGTTGGGGTTTTTCTTGTTTTCACAAGAACTACAAGTTACAGAATGACAGCCTTTTGGCTAGGCTAGGGAAAACTTCAAGGCTAACTGTGTAACAAATGAAGCACCCAGTCTTCTGCCTGCTGCTTACTTCATCACTTGCCATCAGACTGTAGAGGTACTAGTGACTTAAGACAGCTTTTACCATCATTCTCTGGCTGGTGACCCTGTTGAATAGCTAAATAACAAGGAAATGTCATTGACAAGAATGCACAATTCGTGTGTTTGAGCTTTAAAATGGATTATTAGAGAAAATTGAATCTTGAAGGGCAAAGAACTAAAAATATTGGGTTCTAGCAAAATGTTCATCAGCTCACTTTCTCCATCTCTGCTTCCACTTCACAGTTCCCACAGGAACTGTTACCCACAAGTTGAAAAATAACCTCAGCTGTATTAAGATATCATCAGGCTGAATCTGTGTTTATTAGGACTGTCTGGAATTTTTCACTCTGCTTCTTCAACTAAGCTCTTTCAAGTTTGGATGGATCATTATTTATTTTCTGTGTCTTCATTTGGTACCCATCTGACAGATGAGTAAGCAAACTAAACATTTGTTTCTATCAGGTCACACCTATAAGACCAGATAACTGAAAATGGGAGATAGGAAACTAATTCTCTTTTTTTTTCTCTGTATGCCAACTCTCCTTCTTCCTTCTCTTCTGCACCACAAGTCTAGAGACATTGTTCTTCTGGACCTCACCTACTCCTCACAGTATTATGTTGTGCATGGTCTTGGTTCTAAGAGGCAGAAATTTCTGCACATACATTATCAAGAGGTCTCAAAGCACCATGCAATTTTTACCAGTGAATAAAGCATCACAAACTTCTGTTTATGAATCAAGCTTCCCTGTTAGTCTTGTTTGAAGTCTGCCTAGTGGAGTATGTTATGGGAGAGAAAAACAACCTTTCTCATTTTCTTGTTTAATAGCTTTTTTTTTTTCTTTTCCCCAGGACAGTGGAATATCAATAAAAAGTGAAGGTTTTTTATTGCTGTTATTTACCAGAGCATGGCACTTTATGCTTTGCTAATCTGTAAGACTCAGTTTTGACACAGCTCATCAGCTCTTATTTGATAAAAAAGATGGACAATCTCACATATTTCACCAAAGAGAATAAAGGATCCAGATGCCAAATTCTCAACCCTAGTTAGGGGAAAAAAAGTCATTAATAATAGACAAAAATTAGGGTACAGACTTTGTCTCCATTTGAGAACATCTGTATGTTCTCAATGTCTGAGCAATTTATACAGATTTAACATAACTCTGATCATCTTCCTTTCACATTGATTCCAAATGATTAATTGGATCTGTGAAAATGAGGCAAAAGGTCACCCCTCTGGCAGCTAGGCTGTCAAAGTCACTAACTGATTTGATAAATATGGGCTCTGATGACTTCCTGAGGCTGTCTTCAGCCCATCAGATATTCTTATGCATATTTAAAAATGTAATTTAACTTCTCGTATACTTTCACAGAATCACAAAATCACTAGGTTGGAAGAGACCTTCAAGATCATCCAGTCAAACCCATGCCCTAACACCTCAACTAAACCATGACACTGAGTGCTATATCTTTATTTTTAGTCTTTTCTGTTCCTAAAAAAGGATGATGTAAAAAGAATGAGAAAGGAGTATTTTAGAAGTATCATAAGTTTAGACCAGAGAAGATTTGTCATGCCATGTTTTTAAATCAGAGAGGTTGAGGAGAATTGGCATGCCAGAATGTGCAATTTCAGAACATGTGGTTTGATTGCCTGTCCTGGTTTTGGTTGGGAGAGAGTTAATTTTCTTTTTAGTAGCAGGTACAGTGCTGTGTTTTGGATTTAGTAAGACTGTAATATTGACAACACATTGAGGTTTTGGTTGTAAGTAGTGTTTCTTCTAAGTCAAGCATCTTCCATTTCCCAGACACTGACAAGAAGCAGGTACACAAGAAGCTGGAAGGGAGCATAGCCAGGACAGCTGGCTTGAACTGGGAATTTCCACACCATAGGATGCCACGCCCAGTATGTAAACTGGGGGAGTTGTCTGGAAGGCTTTCAGGGACACTCAGCTGGTGATCAGCAAACTGAAATGTGCACCACTTGTTTCTCTCGTGTTATTCCTCTCTTTCTCCCATTTCCATTAAAATTATTACCATTATTATAATATCTTGTTTGTTTCAATTATTAAATTATTCTTATCTCAATGCACAGGACTTCTTCTAATTCTCCTCCTTGCCATGGGAGAGTGGAGAGGAGACTGAGCAAGTGCCTGTGTTGCACTTAGTTACTGGCTGAGACAATGACACTACTAAGGTGAGAAGAGCAATTTTTATTAACTCTGTTGCAGTTTCACAGACCTACAAAAGTAAATGATATATAGTGGCTAGATTTGGAATAAATGATGGAACACATCATTAATACAATTTTGCTCTGACAAATGTTGCAATAGCTCTACTGTCAGAGTTCTGACATCTGTAAGGATGTGCTTGGTATTCACACTATTATGATTCATCTCACAGGAAAAGGAATTGTACCGCTTGATTTCTGGAAAATTATTTCCAGTAAACCAGTGATCTTTAGGAGCAGAAAAATCAGACATATGCAGTCAGTGTACTGTAAGCATAACTTAGAGACTGACTAAAGAACAAAATCACTCCCATAAAACTTTCACAAGGATTTAATCACAACCAGGTAAGAAAAACAGCTCATAATTATGTAAATGTTTTCCCTCAGTAGGGTTTCTAAGACACTCGAAGGCATGAAAGGACTCAGTAGATGTTCTTTTCTCAATCTGATGGTAAAAACTGTTTCCAGGCCATTGGTATGCTATCATACTATCTTCCAGAATGATCCCACATAACATGGGTCTGTTCAACTACTTACTGACAGAAGACACTTGAGCAGAGAGGAAAAAATAGCCTGTATGGGTTTTAACTTACAGAAGGCAAAAAAATATTGTGGTGGAATGACTATAATTGTCTTACCAAACTACTCCAAAACTGTATAATTTGTGTGTACAAAATAACTTTTAATTTCCTGTGAGGAACTAAAGTTGGAAATATTTGTACAAGGTGTGCTTGCTTCTCAGCAGCTTCTGGTCTCTTCTCTGCACACGCTGTCCTGCCAAATCATGGCCAATTAATAATGTCTCTGGGAGAGGGAGAGTGGTCTTTTCCAACTTAATGAAACGGAGTAGTTTCTGTAAGGAATTGGCAAGAACCTCCCTCCTAAGAGAGATCCATCTGGCACCTAAAGGCTTGTAGTATCAAAGTAGGCCGTTGCAAATTTCTAAGGGATATGACATTATTAAATGAGACTGAAGAAGCTGATGACCTGTGTGCTTCTATGCATTACTTGGTTGTCAAGGCCTTTCTTAGAAATGTCCTTATATATTCTGTGAACTCCCTGTGGAAGAACTGAGTACTGTGTCTGCAATAGAGATTTTACTTGTGAAAAAAAAGGAGTTAATATAGAATTTGGGAAGCACTTTTATGCCTAAAAAAGTTTTCCTTTAAAGTCCAAAAACACCAGAAATCTAGTTTCTGCAATAGATGCAATCAAAACTTGTTACAATGAAGTAAAATCTGAGCTCTATCAAACACTAACAAACTCCTATGGGCAATCAATATCTCCCAGTGAAAACAAAGTATTGGCAATATAGCACTGCATCAGTGCAGAAAATGGGTTATTGGCCCAATATTTAATACCCACTAGCTGAGACAAGAGGAATATCATCTCAGTGTGTTAATTTATACAGTTTTGGTCCAGGTAGCAACTTCCATCTCCTGTTGCCTTGGTTGTATCTTCCCTAGGTGCTGGCCACTGGAAATGGAGAGGCCTGAATAGGTGAATATGTTATACCTGATAAAATAAATTGGAGTAAGGGAAGGAATGAGAGTCTGTCATTCTTTACTCTCTTTGTGAAGTACAACTGACTTGCAGCCAGTGTAGGCAACTAACGAAACTGCAACCTCCCTCACCTGTATTTTCCAAGACAAGCTAGTGTTGAAAAGTAATTTGTGACCTTTGTGGTTCATAGTATCTCTTGTGACAGGTCCTTGAAATTTCTTGGGTAATGCTGAGCAATGCTGTCTCTACAGGTCAGTACTGTACAGCTCTTAGAACAGTCTATGCCATCCAGTTCATCTGCATTTTGCAGTTCCTTAGCTACTCCAGGGAAATGTATTAGGATGACAGTCTCCTAACATTCCATTGAACAAGGACACTCAGAAGAGAGAAGTGGCTTGGTTTCAGCCATGGAACTTGAAAAGATCCCTGTCTCATGCAAAATGAAAATAAGACTGTAAGAATTTATTTTTTCTTGGGGGGGGGGGAAGTATAGACACTATATTACAAGATTTATCAGGATATGGACATCAGAAAAGTATGAAAAGATATTTTTGACCTTCTTCAAAGTCGAAGTACACGGTGGGTCTTCTTTCTCTGTATGCAGTTGGCAAGCTACAGCTGAAATATCATGCAGGGCTTGTCCTCAGGAAATAAAAGTTAGCTGTAGAGGCATGGCAGCTCATGAACGTCCACTCTTGTCTGATACCTGCTGTTTTAGTCTTTCAAGAACCAGAAGCGATGATGAGAACATGGTGTGATTGACTCATCATCTGCTTATGATGCAGCATGTGACATCTCTTCGTCAGAGACTCATGAGAAACCTTATTCCTCTGCATGCTTCCCAGCAAGTGTTATAATCTGATCCCCTAGAAAAGCCCATCACACTTGCAGCTTGCTTATCATATGAACCCATTTTCTGAAGCTTCACTGTTAAGTGCTTCCCAGGTCACTTTCTAACAAATGGCCCTTCTGTACAAAGAAAGCAACAATCTCTGATAATAAGAGGCAAACTATTAAAGCTTTTTTTGTTATTCACTATCACATTATAGATCACAATGAAAAATCATTAGACATCTTTCATGTTCAGTAATTAATATTTGCCCCTATGGTAGAAAGCTTGGTGGCACTTAGTAAATGTGTATTTTTTAATGCACATCAGTCATGGTCTGCCTAGTTAAGGAAAGAGGAAGAGATGATAGTATAGAAAATCCTAGGCCATGTGCTAATCCAATATCCAAAAGTAGCCTCTCATTCTTGCTTGGCCATCATAAAAATCCTCAAGTCAAATGAACTTTTCAACATGCAGAGAAACTTCAAGATTTTCGCTAGCAGTGTCACCCTCGTATCTCAGTTTGCTCACCTGTAGAACAGACACAATATCTTCCCAGGTGTACTGCAGTCAGTGGGACTAGTGAGCTCTCTATCTGAATGATAGCGGGTTTGTTGCCCCATCATACTCTTTGAAAGAAATGACAAGTCCTTAAGGCTAAACAAGTCACCTAGGGCATATTCTACATCTTAACATAATTCTTTGTATTTGAATGCACGTATACTTAGAAGTTAGGTGCTCTGCTGCTCAAAGAAGATGAAAGTACATAGCTCTTTTTATATACAGGGCTCACTGCAATTCTACATTAGTCAATGAAAAGGATATAACTGAATGATAAAGGAGCAGCAGCCACTGCTCGAATTATTTATAAGTCATTCATTCATCTTTATGTATAGGGCTGTCAGGGGTTTTCTACTCACCTAGAAAGAAAGGAAAACCAAGACTTGGTGCTTGCTCTTCCGAAGAACTGTGCAAATTAAAACCAGGTGGAAAATAATGATAGAAGGAAAAGGCCACAAAAAAAATTAAGTTTTAAAGCAGCTTTAAATATAGCTTGTTAAAAAGAAAGTATAAGAAGATTAAAAATAAATTTGCACCAAGACCCTCAATATGTTATCATTTACTCTCCTACAAAGCGAGTGTAAATGTATATGAGAACCACGCTTTTGATCTGGTGGCATTATGCTCACCCTTACCATTGGTGTAAAGTGGCAAAGGATTAGACAGTATTGAGTCCAGGTTATTAAAGACATCATTCTGAGAGATATGGTGAGTAGAAGCACCATTTTTAAAAGAGATAAAATTGAGCTGGATATACTTCTAGTGCCTAACACCCAGAAAACAGGATGAATCCATAACAGGAAAGGTATTTTTTTACCTTGTTTCTCTGTTGTTTCCAAACTCAAGCTGTAGCAAAAGAGCTTGTATACAACTTCTTTTTTTATAAAAAGGTTCATGAAATAACCATTGACAATTAAGCAACACAATTGAAGTCTCCCTCTTCAAAGGCAGGTAGAAGAAGTAGAGAAATATGTAGGTTGCCACAGTTGGCAGAGAGCTGTCCATCATGTTTTTCTTTTTTTTGTTTACTCTTTTTGGTGAAAGCACTTCTGGCAACACCCTGGTCCTAATGGAATCATTGTCATAATTCCATGGGTTCAAATTTTCCATGATTTTTTTTTCATTGGACAAAAGACAAGGTGGAATCAACCTCTGGAGCATCTGGAACATCATCTCACCAATAAAACTATTTCAATAGCATGCCGTAACTAGTTTTCAAATTCTTGAGTTTTGAAAATTTTTTTCTAGGTTTCAGTCCAGCTGGCCGCTCGGGCCATCATCTGTTAAAAAAAAAAATCCGGAGACAGAACTTTGGCTGTCAGGATGACTTTCACTGTTGTGGGCTTAGCAGTACTGTGAAAAATTTGCAGTTTTGCACAACTTCTCAGCAGCAAATAGATTCTCAAGATACCCCGGGGAAGCTGTTGAGTTTGTTAATATTGCATCATTGACAAAGACAGATAAACCTCTTTCATTCTTTTCTATTTTTGGCAACTAATTTAGAACACCATCTTCCAACTCTATGAATCATGGCTTCAAATATATTTCAAATATACATCCACCTGTCTAGAAGAGGAAAGGGAATCTCTAGCAGCAGGCTGATCAGCTTGGTGAAGCTGACTTTAAACTGAAGGATTCAGTGTAGTCCAAAGAGACTGTTCATGACATCCCATCCAGCTGGGGAATAAGCCAGGCCCACCAGAGCAGTGACAAACATTCCTTATCTGCCTCCCAAGACAAGATCCAGAAGGCAAACCACCTCAAGGGTGTGCATGGCTGTGGTGGAACCTCTTGCACCATTTCTGGGAAATCTTCACACTTGATTACCTCTCTGAAATGCCTGTACACCAACACACACAGCATGGGGAATAAAGAGGAATGATGAGAGATCTGTGTGAGGTCACAGGGCCACAATCTCATTGCAGTTACAGAGACATGCTGGGATAGCTCAGATGACTGGAATGCTGTCGTGGATAGCTACATCCTTTTTAGGAAAGACAAGCCAGCAATATGAGGTGGTGGGACTGCTCTTTATGTGAGAGAGAAACTGGGATGTATCAAGCTCTACCTTGGATGTGTCATGCTATACCTGCATGAAAAACAAGAATAGAGATTGATGGGTGAGAATTCAGGGGAAGGCAACATGGTTGACACTGCTGTGGGTGTTTGCTACAAGCTACCCCATCAGGAAGAGAAAGTCAGATTTCTACAGTCATCTGGAAGGAATCTCTCTCAGAGGCCATGGTGCTCATGGAGAGCTTCAGCCACCCCATTTCCTGCTGGAAAGACAGCTAGGCACACACTGCCCAGGAGGTTTCTGCAGAGCATGGATGATAAATGACTTGGATGCAGAACTTGAAGGTAGACTAAGTAAATGTGCCAGCAAAAAATAAATTTGGATGAGATGTTGACTGCCCTGAAGGCAGAGAGACTTTGAGAAATTAGAGAGCTGGGCAATCAAGAACCATGTAAAGTGTAACAAGGGCAAGATTCTGCATGTGGAACAGGGCACCTCTGGATGGATGGACAGACTGGGGACCAAGAGGCTGGAAAGCAGTGCTACAGAAAGGGACCCAGGGGTCCTGGTCAATGGCAAATTAAATATAAGTCAGCAGTGACCTGGCAGCCAAGAGGGCCTAGTGTGTCCTGGGGTGCACCAGGCACAGCGTCACCAGCCAGGCAAGGAAGGGGACTATGCTGCTCTGCTCTGTACTTGGGTGGCCTCACCTTGAGTGCTGGGGACAGTTTAGGCACCACAATATAAAAGGGACATGAAGCTATTAGACAGTGACCAAAGGAGTGACCAAATGAAGATGGTGAAGGGAGCAGCTGAAGTCTCTTGGTCTGTTCAGGATGGAGAAGAGGAGGCTGAGGGGAGATCTCATCACAGTCTAATTTCCTCACAGAGGGGAAGCAGAGGGATAGGCACTGATCTCTTTTCTGAGACCAGGGACAGGGCCTGAGGAAATGGCATGAGGCTGTGTCAGGAGATGGTGATGTTGTATATTAGAAAAAGGTTTTTCATATAGAGGATGTTTGGGCACTGGAACAGGCTGCCCAGGGTAATGGTCACAGCACCAAGTCTGACAGAGCTCAAGAAGAATTTGGGCAATCTATCAGGCACATGTTGTGATTCTTGGGCTCATCCTTTGACAGGGTCAGGAGTTGGACTCCAATGATTCTTTGTGGATCCTTTCCAACTCAGGACATTATATGATTCTTTGATTCTGTGGTGACTATCTTTTTAAAGTTAAACATTTAAAATATTTTTTTTTTTTTCTGAAAGTCAAATAAAATAATGCAGAGAATGCCACAAAACTGAGAGTTTGGAACTGTTTTTTTCAGAAGTTTTGCTACAGGTGCTTGGTCTCTGTTCAAAAGAGAGCCATCACTGTTTAGTGTAACTGTTTAAATAGACTGTCCTAAATAGAGCAGAAGAGTCAGCACACTTATGGTTGCACAAGGCTCAGTCAGGCAAATGTCTGGAGCACATCTTTTATTTAGCAAGGAAAGGTAGAACCATTCTACCATGTTCTGACTTTTCAGATATGTGCTACAAGTGTTACATGGTCCATTGCAAATAACTATTTCCACATTCATATAATCTTCTATTATCTCTGCTCAGTCACTGTGAGGCAACCTAATCTTTTTCTCACCATAGAGACAATTTTTTTCTAACCACTAAATAGCATTTCCCATTTGGATTCTGATACTCAGCAACAGGATCATTTGTTTAAAGACAGTTTCTACATACCCTATTAAAAAATGTCATTTTGCAGCCAGGGAGTTTAAATGCTTTCCCAACCTGTAAGTTTAACCCATTGGTTGTTTATGTATACATATAATTGTTATTTAAGTCAATGGCATAAGTGACAATAACAAAATATTGCAGAGACTGTATGATGAGTTGTCATAATAATGATTTCAAGATTCTTTTTACTGCTGAATTACTACTAAAAATCAATTTATGAGCCCTAAGTTGGAAAGCACTTTCATAACTACTTAACACCAAGTATGTTTTTAGTGGGAATAATCTAGAACTAACCTAGTTTTATTTTAGTATTAGATAGTGGTGAGGTAATTATGGTTACCCTGGTTTTCCCTCATATAAGGCCATAAGAATAATGTGAGAACAGCTGGAAAACTGTCTTTAAAAAAAAAAAAATCCAACTATCACTTGGAGTAGTGAGGTGAATGAATAAAGGAACTGTCTTATTTCTTATTACCATACTTACACACTGGGCCTTTTTGAGAACCTGTACTTGCAGGTGTTAATTTGTATGATGCATCATCTCTCATTGACATCTGACTTTACACCCCATTTTCAAACAGGTCTATAGCCAGTTTGTATGTTCCTAAATCAACATGTAATACCTTGCATAGATATACAAATGCAAACATAGAAACAAGCTTGTAAGGAGACCATATAAAATGTGGAATTGCTAAGATTGGAACAGCTATTTATTATAAATATAAGGAATGGCCAATTTTCCATGATAACGATGATTTCACAAGATGATAACGTTTACTGTAAAATTTGGAAACTGATCACTTCTTGATCAGGAAAGCAAACCATAATATTTGTCATGGGAATGGTCTACTTTCAGTCTGTTTATTGATCTAAGTAGTCACAGTGCCCCTGGGAAATCTCTTTATTTCTGACCCCATTTTACATAACTCCCTGAAGAAGGACTTCCAGTTAGATTAGCATGGCAACTCAGCTTAATGTTTCAGCTTAATGGAAATTCAGCTTAATGGAAAAGGGATATATTAATATTATCAATTAAAAATATAAACATAATTATATATTTCACAAGCAATTCTAGTATTTCAGCTTGATTTTTGATGAAAAAAAATCTGAAAAATCAAAATTTCCCATGGGAGAGAGAGATAATTTTAGTTTCTTTAGTTTGCTTATCTGTCTTTAGCCAACTTAAACATGAAGCAAACACTTGGAAGTGTGATTTAGCGTTATGTTCTTTGTTGGCCACAAAATGAGCACCTACTCTAACACCACAACTCATGGGTCATATGAGTTATATAGTATTACAGGAGGTCAATTCAGTCTACTTACCTGGCCCTCCACCTGCTCTTGAGTGCCATTTTTCTTGAGATGGCTTTCTGGCAAAAAACTTAAGGCTACATAAATTATTCTGATGGTGACAGGCTGCTCCTGACTGCCTTTTTCATCATTCTGAGCTGCATTGCTCATGTGCTACACACTTTCAAGTGCTCTGATAAGTCTCTGGGGGAAAATGGCTGGTGAAGAACAGGCTGGTTATCATTGTCAGAACCATGAATCCATTAATCCTTCTGCCTGACTTTCAAACTGCCTGTGGGTCAGAAAATAGCTGGAAGTGCAAGCCATCCCTGTTGGAGGACAACACCAGTTACCCTTTTTCACCAGTGTCCCTTTTTCCCAGGACAGTTACATGGCTATTTATGTTCCAGCATTTAGGTATAGGAGGTTCTCAAGCCTAACCTGAAAGGAGGTGAGGATTGGTCTCTTCTCCCAGGTAACAAGTGACAGGAAATGGTGTCAAGTTGCTACAGGGATGTTTAAATTAGACATTAGGAAAAAATTCTTCTTTGGAAGGGAAGTTAGGCATTGGAATAGGATGCCCAGGGCTGTGGTTGAGACACCATTTTTGGAGGTGTTCAAAAAACATGTAGATGTGGCACTTAGGGACACAGTTTAGTGGAGGAGTTGATTTACCTCAAAAAATTTACTGCACATATTGCATGATGAGAATTTTGCAGCTAAAATGAATAGTAGATCATTGGAATGTTAAGGCTTTCTCAATGCAGCTATACAGCATTTTTCAGCAAATAAATAAATTTCCATGGAAGTGAAGCCTAAAAAAAAGCTATTTATGAGTTTCCAATCTGCCTCTTACCAGGAACTAAAAGTACAATTAATTACATTACAAAGAGAGTGTTGGTAAAATGTGTGTGTCCTGCATATGTCACCTTGCCATCAGATATATGCTTAACTCCAGGAGAGAAAACCTTTTCAAGCAAGAAATCAGACAATGTGGAAAAGTGATGTCTCATTCTAGATGACTCTGGGGCAGGGGACATGGCAATACTTCTCTTGTATTACAGAAGTGGTTTTCCTGGCAAAAATCTTAAAACCAGGAAGTAATGAGATACACCTTTTCACTTTTCTTTCCATGATGTCTTCCTTAGATTTTATTAAATGTATGGTAACTTTACCACCAAAATTCAAATCATTAGTTTCAAGCTGTTATTTAGTCTTTCCAGGTGGATCACACATCAGAAAGGACTGTTTAGTTTGAAAGATAGGTTTTTCATTACTGGTGTATGCCTTCAATCACATTGTCCATAAATTATTTTATAGTAATAATTGAGCAAACAGAAACTCCCTCTTGCTTTTCTAATTAAAATTTCTTTGAAGATTTTAGGAGTAAATCACCTGCCCAAGTGTGCATTGCCTGATTTTTATTTCTTTTTGAGGATCAGAGAGTGAAAGAACTGACGTACCCTCCCAAGACACAAGATTTTCTGAGCAAATGTTCTTGTGTAGGGAAGATGATTTGCAAAAACCAATGATCTACCTAAAACTCCTCCAGTTCAAAATTACTTTTAAAATATTTATCACCAAAGAAAGCACAGAATACTTTGTTTTTAACTGTATTTCAATATTCCATTAGTTTTCCAGCTTTACATGATACTATGTTAATAACTTCCACATGTTAAAATACTCCTCCTAAAAGGACTTTTTAAATTATAATTTATGCCTCATTTTTAAAGTCAAGCACAAAAAGAGAAGTAGAGTTGATCAAATAATCAAAATAAACAATGACAACACTTAAAAGGACATCAGAGTTACCAGTTCTCAGGGATGAAAGGAACAAGTACTTGTCACTGCACCGGTTGGATTGAGTGGATTTAGGCATGGTCTTCTGAGGCTTTAGCACACAACCCAGAGGCACACTGGCCTTGGCCTTTCTTAGCAAATGACAGGAAACACAGTCTGCTAAAACATGGCATGGAATTATGTTTTTAAAAATTGCAAGTTGCTGTTTCAAAAACAGTGAAAGGGAAGCCTGAATTGAGACAGATGAAGTTGTGCATCAGTTTAGGGGTGAACTGCTGCATTGGTTATGTGAAGGGAAAAAGAAGACTTAGCTTTCTTTTTCACAAAATTGTCTTTCTATAGCAAAGACGGAATTATTTTTGAAAACCCGGAGAGTTGATTGCCCCTTTTTGGGGTGCTGTGGTGATAAGCTCATTGGAGCACATATTCTTGTGAGCACTGGGAAGGGACAGAGCTAATATGTTTTTTCCAGAGCAGTGCAAAATCAAAAATTGTTAATGCAGCATCACGACAGGCATCTCATTTCTATATGGCATTCTCCATAATGCGAATCACAGTATTCATATTGGATTCCTCAAAGTAGAACGTCAGATTTTCAGGCACTGATTCATGCTCTTACCTGAAAGCATTAGAATGACAATCTCATGTCAGCTTCAGTCCCAAGAGGGCTGGAGGTTCAGCAAAAGCATGGAAGACCCAGTCAAGAGGCTGCAGGAAGAAATAGTGGAGAAATAACAAACAGTTGGAAAAAGCAAGTAGAACTTCTGCCTTAAAAAGGGCTTAAAAAAATAGAGTCAAGGACTTTTATGCTTCTCAAAATACTTTTCATTTGAGTGACAAAAAACCAAGTAGTCAAAGGAAAAGTTAGCAGTGTAAAAATCATTCCATGACACATTTAAAAAAAAAATAATCTGTTCCATTTCCTTTGGTAAATGCTATGTTCAGAAATAGTTTGAAACAGCTGGAACAAGTTGAAATGAATAATTTTGCCTAAGCCACAGTAAATGTTTGTTGCATGCATTCATAAAGGAAATATTAGAGACAAATTTTATAATGTAGCAGAACAATTTATCTGCTTCCTAGACTCATGACTATTTGAATTGAACATTTGTGACTGAGAAAGCTGTCTGTAATCTCCATCTCCTGTTATTTCTTTCAGTAACTGTCAAGTTTTGATGCTTACTTCCCCAATGAAGCAAATCTGTTAAGAATTTTATTCTTATATGAAAAATAGATACATTTAATGAGCAAAAGGCATGAAGCAGAATTTGGATTTTATCCTGAGGCAGAACTGTGAGACAAGATCTACAAATGTGAATTGCTCCTGTATCTGAAGTGCCATTGAGTTTCTCTTACATGCCATGAATACTTTAAGCTGCTTACCTGTTGCCATAATGCAAAACCAGCACATATATCAAAAGTGAAAGGAGGAGAGATAGAGAGAGAGAGAGAGATTAAAGGCAGGCAGGAAGACACCTGACCCTATATATACCAATGGCAATGGAAAGTGATCCAACGTTTGGGGTGCTTACTTGAAAGAAGTATTGAGTGTTCTGAATTAAATGGATCATTAAATTACCTGACAAATTGAGAGTTGTAGTCTTTGGCACAATGATTTACAACATCTTAAGGCTAAAAAAAATGAATTCTATCATAAGTAAAATGCAACCTGTGAAGTTATAAATACAGCTGCATAAATATTGCATTGATAGGGGCTTTTTCCTCAAGAGAGAAAAATGGCTGGTAGAGCTAGAGCAACTTGCTTCTGAGTTAGAAGTTAATTTTGAGTGTAAGTGAAGTGCTAGGCTTGTATTTTCTTAAATGAAAATGAGAAGAGGTGAACTACAGAAAAACATAAACAAATGGCATTATAGAGTCCATTTTTCCTAGAACAGCTATTTAGAAAATGTAAAAGGGAATAAGACTGGTCTGATGTTTTCCGTTATCACTGAATTTATGAGGATTAAATTATTCCTTTAGCTGAAAATAAGATCCTTCAGCATTTTAACCTCATCCTCTTACTTTTAATCTGCATTTTTCAAAGTTTTAACATGGAGGTAATTGCCTGTCACTACTGAGTAAAGTAGAATACAGAAGGAAAAAATAGGTTCCTCTTTTGGCTGGAAAATAACAGTATTGGGACTGGACAATTTAAAAATTATTTTTTCTGCCTTAGAAGTTAACATCCTGCTGAGTCATTTCTATTTCTCTGGTCACTTGCACAGAAGAACATTGCTGCAGCAGGTTATAACTGGCTTATAAACAAAGTTTTTCTTTTGGGTTTGAAGCCTTGAGATTAATTGCTGTAATCAAACAACCAAAAGCAGCTCTGAATACTCAATTCGGCACCACAAGACATCCTCCAAAACCAACCAGCTCCCCAGACTGCCTTTCACCAGCCTATTTTGATGAACAAAGGTTAAAGAAAAACAAACATGGAAAAAAAGGGAGGTGATTTGGCTTTTCACAGATTGTAAGGCAGTGGAGAAATCAAAGTGCACTCAACACAAATATTTACTGCAGCTGAGATTTTGCTGGAAATTTACAACTTTATGAGAGGTGACAGTACCAGTATGACAATAATATGAGTTGCCAGATCATGTTATTTAGGTCACAAATTAATACATTATTATTGAAACATCTTTACAATAATTACATTAGCTATAAAATCTGTACTGCATACCATAGAAGGCTTCAGGAAAACCTTTGAAAATGCTGGAAACTTCTGCACAGGTGAATTGTCCAGACCTTCAGTTATTCATAACATAATGTTAATTAATAATGGTTTGAGCAGGACAAATCTGTGCCACACTGGAACAGGGCTGCTGAAATCTTTGACTGTCCCCATATTTCTCCTATTTCAAGCGATAATTTTCTTACCACATTCTACAGAAGGTAAAGTCATGCACTGCTATGCTTGAAAAATCATTCATGTGTTTCTTCTGGAGTGTAATTAGGAAATGCTAATACCAGAGAGGAAACTTGGATGTTCAGGCCATGTTTTCTTTATATTCATATATATATATATATATATATATATATGTATATGTATATATATATATGTATATGTAAAAATGTATATATCATAATAAAGGATTGAAAGAAACAGATGAGTTTCTAATTGTTTTTCTTTTTTGACTTACATATTTTGAAATTATGCTAAAATATAGCCTGCGTCAAGAAGGTGAAAATAATCTCTCTTTCTGTACAGAAAAACTATGATTTGGGGTTCTAAACATACAATTGAAAGTGCAGATATCTACTGTCTTGATTTTCATTATGGTTAATTTTAGAATGGATATTTTGATAAAAGATTGACAATGAGTTAAAGATTTATTCTATCTCCAAACAAAATTTTCAGGTGAGTTATCCTCAGATGTGTTAATTTCATATTGAGTTTTGGAAATCTATATGTGCAAGTATTTTTCAACATCTTCGTCTTCCTATTCCATTTGGATGCATTAGGATCACACTTGAAACATCAAACTAAAAAGATTATAATTTTAGTATTTGTGTTTATGGCTGAAGTTTTTAGGGAAATGCTCAACATATTCATTTTAAATGAGCTAAAACTTGGTATGGCAGAGTTAAATGCATTTTACCACAGAAACCCTGATTTAATCCTAACTGAACACTAATTCAACAATCTTTGAATGAGCTGACAGTAGTTACCTATGTCACACTGCTTTTAGCAGTAGAACAGATTGTTCTAGGGCTGGATTAGAAATGGAAAGGGACCAACCTGTCCTAAGCAGACCCCTTCTGTTCTAGAGTGTATTCAGCCATTAAAAGACAGTCAGTCCTCCCTATTAGGCTTCTTTCCCATGTTGTTTGAACAGCACCTTTATGTTTATGGATTTTTAGGAACCCGATAACACAAGGAAGCACAGTAACTTCCTCTAAGTGGGAAGAGAATTCAGCACAATCTCCTGACCTGCCTATCTGCACAGGCCCCCTACAACAGATCACTGTCAGCCTCTTTTAAGCCTCTTTCAAAGCAAAATCTTCTAAAAAATTATTATTAGTAGGTGATATCAATGATGAAGCAATGCATACAAATTGTCAGAGAAAAATGTAGCATTTGTTATTTAATGGTAATTGAATAACATTAAGTGATTAGTAGAGAAGATTCATACTGGACACCATTAAATTTGAATAGTGTAAGTGAGCATTACTTGTAACAACAGCAGTTAGGTTTTGCTAATGAAGACTACTCGTTTTCTCCCAATTTGAAATAAAACTTTTAGAAATCTCTAAATATTTATTGGAAACTAGCAGCTTCTTCTCAAGAGAGCTGGTCAGTCTTCCTCTATTTGTACATTCCATTTACATCCATGCTGACATATTTGAACACTACAAACAAAAAAAAAAAAAATCAGCATTTTGTTTTAGAGCACAGCTACAAGAGGAAATCATCGCCCATTATTCTACCTATAATATTTCTAGCTGAGATTTTTTTCTTTTTTTTTCTTTTTTTTTTCTTTTTTTTTTAATGAGAGAAAATAAACAAAAGTTATTGCCACATATTTCAAACTGGAAGCTTTTAAAAAACATCATTATCTTTTTTTTCTCTCCAGTTACAGGAGCAGAACAGCCCACAGGTGCTGTGTAGGGTGTTTTGTAGTGTCATTTATTTAGAAATTAATCTCACCTGGCAAAGTAAAAACTATTTGCTATTCCCAGCAGTGATGACCTAAAAAGTCAGCATAAAACAGTATTTGTTAGACATTTTATAATGTAATCAGGCCTCTTTATTGATGCTTACTGCTGAGAATGGCATAAAGGTTCTCCCAGAGAAAGCAGTGGAAAGTCAGTTTCAGCAAATCACTTAAGCAGGTGCTTATTTAAATACGTGTTTCAATTTAAGCAGGTGCTTATGTTCCATCAAAGTAAACTAGTCTCAAAAATGTACTTCAGTGCTCTACTAAAGCTGGGCTAGCACCTTGATTAAAGCCTAAATTTGCAAACACTTATATTTCTGGCTTTTCTCTAAAGCTCTTTGAGAGTTGCAGAGCCCCAGCCTAGGTGTTATGCATCTACAATGAACAAGAATATTTCCTTCCTCCACAGAGCTCTCACTGGCTGATGAGAAAAATATAGTTTAACATTAAAAAATATAAATCAGAAGTAAAGTCTTATCTCTTCTGTTTTAAAAAAATGCTAGATCAAAATGAGCTTTCATTCCTCTAGTAAGGTGAATAACCATGCTTGTGAGGAAGATCAGTTGTCTAGAAATGCAGTGTTCTTACTAATGGGTCACAGCTGAGCCAGAAAACAGATTCCTCACATCTTGGGATCTGCAAAGGCCCTTCAACCTTTTCATAAGAGTCTGTGACTCAGTTACATACCCAGCTCAGATGTCACATCAGTAGCCTGCCCTGATAAAACCTGCCCTGATAAATTAGCCCATTTCTTCAGTTATTTCAGTCTAGAAAAATAGCTTGTTTATACAGTTTCTTAACTTCTGTGCTGGCTCAGAGTTACCATAATTCAAACCATGAAGAATGTCTGTTTAATAAATACCTATTTTTAAATGGTCGGATAAAATGATGGGAGTTATTTCTGTGTGGTGATGGTAAAATTAATACTGGTAAAAACATCTAATAAATATGTATACTGAGCCATGCCTCTTCTACAAGGAGTTTTGTATATTTACATGTGATTTACTGGGTAAAGGAAAATTATGTTTATGAAAGAAATGCAGAGGGAGGAAAGAAAATAAATGTCATTACAAAGTATAACTCTTTAACCTTTCTGACAAATTAACCAGTGTTTGAGGGTTTGGAGATGTGGTTTACACACTTGGTGTTATTTCTGATGTCTAAATGATTTTTTCAGTCTGGGTAATTTAACTTTCAAAAGTCAATGTGTGCTTCTGGATAAAGTCTGCAGGATCATAAGACATGTAGATGTTAAAAAAGTAATACTTTTTTCTGTCTCAGACATCCTTCATCAAGGATTTGCATACCCAGAAAGATCAAATTTCTAATTTGTAGAATATTTGGGGATTTTTGGAGATGAAAGGCACCATTCAAATGTTAGCTATTTCCATTGCAAGAGGCAATCTTTACTATCACAGTAGGGGTAAGTGCTATAATTAGTGCCAGATAGCATTGCCTCTGTTTTTCATTTATATTAATGACAGTTCTGAAATTATCTTGTGGGGAAAAGCAGAAATTATTTGAGAACTTATTCCTGACTCTGATCCCTAATTAATTGAATGTATTATCCCTTAGAGACATATACTTTCTTACCTGAAATACTACAGTAGTTAATGTTAGCATGAATGACAGTATATTGCTTTTTATGTGCCATGGGACACTGAATATGATACCACACAATTTTAAACTTTTACTTTCCTTTGGACTTCCAGGTTCAAGCTGCTACTCATCCACAACTGTTCTGATTTGCTGAACAGGGTGTGTTGATTCATGTAGCAATCATTATTACTACAACATAATTGAGAGGCTTGAAAATATTTAATATCATTTGACAAATTCAGTTTACTTTTACATCTCTTCTTTTTTTTTTCCCCAAAATAGTGGTGTATATAACTTTTTTACTTCTATATTAAACTTGGCATTACTGTGTTTATTTACCTGTACTCTACAATTTACAATTTCTTTTAATACCAGAAGTGCTCACCATGCTGAAGGAAAATTTTTCTCCATCACTAAAGCACTGAAAAAACTTCAGTATGACATAGACAACCTGTAACAAAACTGCAGTAAAATTAGTGTAACTTGCAGTTTAAGGTTTTGTCATATGTCATATGTGTAGAGAACATTCAACATATTCAGGAAATATATCATTTACTGTGAAAAAACAGTAATAGCCTCTTACAGTCAATTATTTTTGATAACTTGTAAGACTAAAATCCAGTGGACACCTTCCCATCTCTTGCACTCACAGCAGTTAAACTATTTTGGCAGCGGCCCACCAGGTACTTATGATCTCTAAGAAACATCTGTTTTTCATGGAATCATGGAATGGCCTGAGTTAGGAAGGTCCTTAAAGATCATTTAGTTCCAAAATCCTTTCCATGGACCTGGACATCTTCCTGTAGATCAGGATGCTCAGAGCTTCATCCAACCTGGCCTTGAACATTTCCATCTTGACATTTCTGAGCAGCATGTGAATCAATATTAGGCACAGTATGCACTGTACTATAACAACAGTGCAGATCCAAGCCAAGGGAATATCTCAGGTGAATCTTTCCTATGAAATATGTGATTGTTTCCTATTTAACTTCCTATTTAACAAATCATTTAAACTGCTTTGATACTTGTCATAGAGTATTTTGGGATACAACTTATTTCAAATTTATGAAAGTTGAAAATACAAATGTGTGTGTGCCTTGTTCCAGTGAAGTTTGAAAAACTCCTACTTTAATATCTTTAACATACCATATATTATACAAAATTGACAAAAATATTGATACTATTTATAGAAGCTGGGGAAGCTCTCTAAGTCCCTCCTAATCCACTGAGCTATCTTTACAACTTGAAGGACTGTTGCTTTCTCGTCATTATTTGTAAAATTTAGCTTTCACTGTGCCAGATTATATAATTGCCCTATTTTCTCATGAGAGGTATTGTCCCATGTAAAGAAACTTTTATCAAGGTCTTAGGCCATATATCCATCCAGAACACCCAAGCTAACCACCACATCCAAAACTTCTGTGACTGACACTGGCCATTTCTCATTTAAAAGCACTAATAGAAATTTATTCATAATTTTTATACTTCTGACATAGATAAGACATTCTTGGCCCTGTGAACTTTTTGCATACTTGCTTGTTTTTGCATTTCTGCAGATTCCCTGGAACAATTTGTTAATTTTTAACTTTGTATTCAGACTTATTATGCAAGTATCATATCCATTTTTCCAAATCATTTACTCCACCATGAGTCTGATGTTGTGCACATATTGAAGATAGGGGTCCTATGGCACCATGTAGATAAAACTTGTAGATAAAATGTTCCTGCCATGTTGTAGGATACATATGTATGTGCAGCCCAAAATACATCCATATTGCATTGTAAAATAATTTTCAACAGGCTCTTCTATCACAGTCTGGTGTTTAAGGTTTGTGATTCTCAGGCTTTTCTCTCCAACTGAAGCTACATATTTGGATGTCTGTCATATGCATGTTATATTTATGTATGTCTCAGAAACTGTTAAACTTCATTATGCAGTGAAGACATCAAAATTGTAGCACATGCATTTCACAGACTGATTCTAAATTAAATTTTCATTCCTATTCCTAGGCTTTTCAGGTGTCTTAATATACTTTAAGAGGGCTTGCAACTTCACAGTCATCTGTAGCAGCGAATTTCATTAGTAATGTTACCCTTTGGTTCAGGTTATTAATGAGGATGTTTAATAAGAACAGGCACAAGATCCTGCACTACCCTGTTATTAATAACATTAATATATTTAATACTTGGAAACCACTCTGCTTTTTTTATGACATACTATATCTTCCCCGTTAGACTGCTGAACTTTTGTTGCACAGCAAGCAATTGAATTTGGTACTGCATATTTTGATTTGTGCTAACACCTCTATACACTAATCTTACTAATATGCCTTACATTTATTTATGTCATAAATCAAGCTGCCCCTGCATCCTTATTTTTTGCAAAATACATTCATATGTCGTTGCTTCGGTATCACAAGTGGAGATTGATTTGGGGTTGATTTTTCTGCTGGCCTGGCAAAATTATAGTTTTTGCAAGGTACTGTAAGCATCTTATTTCATGACATATCCATTATGACAAATGTTAAAAACACTTTGCTATGAAGTGTATCTAATTTTAATTCAATTTTATTACATACGGTGTTCTCTGGAGCTCTCTAGTAATTTAAAGTATCTGGCAAGTTCTGTAACAGCCAGTCTAACACCCACATGGACAGCCAAGGGTGCTTTCTTTTGCATTTAATGATGCACATTCAGTTTAAATCAGAGCTCTGTGTAATTCTCAGAACAGTTAAATATGCCTGTGTTATATCATTAGCATGGGAGCAACCTGAAGCTCAAAGTGACTGAGAGCAGCCTTTCAGAGAAGTACTTGGGTGTGGTGGTTGATGAAAAACCCAGCATGAGCTGGCACTGTGCACTCACAGCCCAGAGAGCCAAACCAGTCCTGTGCTGCATCCAAAGGAGTGTGGCCAGCAGGTCAAAGGACAGGATTCTCCCCTTCTACTCTGCTCTTGTGAGTTCCCACCTGGAGTGCTGCATCCATTTCTAATGTCCCCAGCATAAGGAGGAAATGGAACAGTTGGAGCAATTCCAGAGGACACCATGAACTTGGTAAGTGGAGTGGAGCACCTCCCCTACGAAGGCAGGCTGAGAAAGTTGGGGCTGCTCAGCCTGGAGAAGAAAAGATTGCAAGGAGACCTAATTGCAACCTCCCAGTATCTGAAGGGGGCCTACAGGGAAGCGGAGGAGGGAGTCTTTATCAGGAACTGTAGTGATAGGACAAGGAGTAATGGGTAAAAATTGAAAGAGGGAAAATTTAAGTTCTATGTTCAGAAGAAATTCCTTACTATGAGAGTGGTGAGACAGTGGAACTGTGTGGCTGCTGAGACAAGGTGGCCCAGCAAGGTTGTGGATGCCCAAATCCAGGCAGTTTTCAAAGCCAGGCTGGATAAGGCCTTGAGTGACTGATGCAGAGGGATGTACTCCTGCCCATCACGGCACTGATTGGGACTGGATAAACTTTATGGACCACTCCAGCCCTTAACATTCTATGGTTCTATGATACTGGGTGATGTGCCAAGAATCTTGAAGTGAGTTAGTAGTAAATCTGTTAAAATAACTGAGAAATCCTCCCAGATACACACTATATCTTCTGATCTTAGCTGCTTAACCTGTTACAATGTTACTCTGGCTATTAAAATTCATCCCACAAAACTTCTTGTCTGTATGTGACACATTTAAGCATATTATACTAAAATATACTAATTGTTTATTATGGTTAAGTGTTTTTAATTTTAAAAGTATTTCTTTTGTGCTATTATTTCAACCATTTGCTCAGTGACCAAATTTCTTAGTATTTTCCTGTGAAGGCTCAATTTTCCAGAAAGTATAGCAACAGCTGACATTTGTGTAGCCATGTGATTTGTACTGTAGCATTGATATGAGCAAAAAGGAAGTAAGAAAGGCCAAAGGAATACATTTTCTTGTGCCATTCTTTGTAGATTATTTAAGCCACTGCTTGAAAGATGTTTATTCTCTCTCTGTATTAATACTGCTGAGCTCTAGTTGTGCATGTGGTGGTGTTTGCATGATGCAGCAAAGGCCACAGGATTGCTTCCTCTCTTGAGTTTCTGGATTGTCAGCTCATCCTAAAAGGCTGAGAAACAGGTAAAAAAATGCTGTTGGGTAGCAGACACTTTGGAAAGGTTTCCAAAAGTGGCTAGCAGGCCATGCCTATGAGCATGCTGTGCAGTGACCTCTATCTCCATGCCAAGAGCTCTGTCTGTCATGGGAGGGTCTGCCAGCTCATCCAGTGGGTGGTTCAGGATCAATGGTTGTCTCCTGTTGGGGGCTGGTGTGCAATTCTCTGCCATTTCAGGTACTGGCAACAACCAATTTCTGTCTTGCCAGAGCTAGAGTCCCATCAGCTATTCATTGAAGGATTTCATGCTGCTAGCTATTTACTTGCAGAGTGCTGAGACCTTTGGAGCTGACTGTGAGAATATCTCTCTTCTTTAATGCTCTGAAGAGTCTGACTGTCACACACTGCAAATTCAGAATACTCATGCACACTGAGAGACCACCTTGGCATGGACACAGCACAAGTTCACTTGTCCATTCGACAAAACACAGCTAAAAATCTTGCTGCAATTTTGTATGAGAAAAACTGTAATGATGACAAAGTGAAAGTGTGTTTAAGTAATGCCACAAAACCCATATCAACTACATGTGGATTAAAATCTATCAATAAAAATCTATATTTCAAATTATAAGGCCTTAAACTATTTAGTGTTTTATATTTAAGTTCAGTATTAGTTTTACTAAGGAACTGGATGACATTTTTCTTAATGAGTGTAATATACCTGCCTATCAGAGATTTAAAAAGCAATAACCCTCTATACCAGTCTTTCAAAAAATCGACACCTTACATTTAAGAAACCTTCAGTTCACACACAATAAAGAAACATATGGAAGCATTTTTTAGGTATAATATTGTGTGTATATTCCCTTGCCTTTTTATACATATTAATGTTAAAAGTGATCAGTTTAACCTCTATGTACTGAACATTAGTTAAGTAGTTCTAATCCATGTGGGTAATATAGAAATAATTCTGACAGCTGGTTTATCCAATGGAATCTTCATCTTCAAACACATACAAAATCAGAATAGCTTTAAGAGTTGTATTATAGAAAAAGACACTGCACTTGTGGAAAAGAGGCCTAAGATTTTATGTTCCAGTAGGAGAGATCTCCTCCCTTATTAGTCCTCTTCAACCAAACTCACTTAATTCCACATTGTTTCCTCATCACAAAAACTGAAAACTACAAAGTACTTCTTGTTCATAGTTGTGAATCTTGATCATTTGAAAATAAAAACAAGATACAATGTTCTGAAAAAAAAAATCTACCTGATTTCAGAACATCCTACGACTGTTTCTAAAGCAACTTAAAACGGATAAAAAGATAATATTATAAACATTGTCAGAAAGGCCCACCATTCCTTCACATGCATAGGAACCACTATCATCAAAAACGTTTTTACTCTTTTCAGGATCAAGGCTTTGCCTTCTCTGAGATTTTCAAATACTTTTGTGACATGACCACAGGGGAAGTACTCTTCCAGTTTCTTTTTCTGGGGTTGTTTTGTTGGTGTGCGCTTCAGGTTCAGTTTCATGGTTGACTGGGATTAGTGAACACCAGCCTTCTGAGAGGGGCTTTAGGAACATCCTGCAAACTGAGAGGCAGATGGGAAAACAGTTTTTGGCAGCACTGGCTTTCTAATTACTGCAAGAAGAACCTAGCATCATGTTTCTGCTCCAAGCAGTTGTACTTTAATTTGCAATGGAAAAAATCCAATCAGATCTGGTTTTCCCCCTCTCTTGACTTAATCCTGCCTTGTTTTATTTTTTAATGTGATCATGTTATTTATTTGGTTTAATATTTTAAACTAAGTTTCCCTGTTTTTTTTTTTTTAAGGAGTGACTGCCAAGAACTTCACTGTCACAGGATTACTTAGAGATTAGCCACTGCCAAGAACTTTCCTTTAGTATGATAGGATTATTTAGGGAACAAACTGTTGTCATGTTCTGTCATCAAGAATTGGAATTCCAGGGGCAGGCCAAACTGTTCAAGCTATAAAGTTATAAGTGTTCCAGGGAAGGCTCAAAGCAAGGGCAAGATGCAAGAAACTGATATTTCAGGGTAGTCAGTAAGCAAAAGTATCTACTGTCTAGGCAGAAAGCATCAAACTCTCCAATTTTTCATTTCAGATATAAATTAATGTACATATGAAAGGAATCAGAAGGCTTAGGTCTGTGGCAAGTAGACAAGCTGATGATTCCTTTCCCCAATTACAGTAACCACCAGAACTCCCACGATCCTAATCTGATCTTTTAGACTATCTTGCAGTCAGACAGCAGTTACACTGAGAGAATCCCCATGTAACCCAAAACATCACTTGCAAATAAAAATGGCTTTTAGCATTTTCATATTAACCATGCGTGTTCCTAGCTTCTTGTCCTAGTTCTGGCCAGGACAGTCCTAATTTTTGCAGTAGCCAGGAGGGGGCGTGGCCAGAACACGGAAGTTACTCTGTACTACCTCCTGTGCCAGTGCCGGGCTTCCCATGACAAACAAATAATATATAAATTTGTGCTTTTGAGAAACAACCCTGAGAGTTTCATTTAGGTACAGCAGCAGTTGCAGTTGTTATTTGTAAAGGGCCAATCAAAACAATATGTTAAGAACCAATTTCCTTATGTATGTTATATAGCAGAAGTAGCATTCATTGTATAGACTCAATTTCTTTATCTCTTGTTATATCCACATCAATGCAAAAAAGGTCAGATTTTAAGCTTCCATCACCTGTGTAAACAAGCCCAGCAGACTTCTGATGTAAATGCTCACATTAACGTGAAGTTAAAACTAATTTTCTCTTAGAAGTTAAGAGTTTTAGAATTTTCTCTTAGATTTAACATTATGAGCTCTCAATTATTATTTCACAATATATTATTAGTTCATAAGGAGGCATATGCCCTTACAAAATCTATGTTTTACTAGAAAAGTTGGCTGTAAAACAAAAAGAATGTGGTGAATAGATTTTCTGTATGCCCTACAAAGAGGCATACAGTTTAACTTTTAATTAGATGAAATTTATGTATGTCTTCTATTGCCTTTTCTTTTTCAAAGTGTCATGGAACTATAGCACTTTTAAGACAGCAGAGAAAGCAGAGAGAAGACTCCTGCTGTCCATTCTGACTTTCATTCTACTTTCTAGTCCTTTCACTAAACTGATTTTTATTAAAATACAATATTTCATCAAGAGAAGTTTATATACAGCATTTTTTTACTTAGAAGGGCAATGAGAACTCCCATTGTTTAAGATATTAATATATCTATGGCTTGAATAGCTTTATTACTGCAATACTCAGGTAATTCTGAAGCAAAGGTTCACCTACCCTGACCTACATCTTAAATAGACCTATACAAGCACTGATTGCAAGATAGCAAGTATTTCACATATTAATTCTCTAATAAGCATTCTATATTACCTGAACAAAAAACATTTTTAGAGCCTATATCTTAAAATAAAAGTTGTGAGATTTTTAAATTTTAGACTGGAGACAAAAACTTTATTTAAAGTTATCATTAGTTTTGGACCACTGTTATTATTCAATATTATTGTCCTGTTTTACAAAATGGAAAGTGACTTTATTAAAGACAAAGCCAGGATACAATTAATATTTACAACAAAGCTGAAATTTGAAGTCCTGAAATACAGACTCAAGCATAGACTAAAACCAGACTGAAGCATAGGCTAAAAACAGACTTAAAGTGTCCAAACAAATCTCATGTCAAGTCACAGCTGATGGGCTAATTTCAATACAGTACAAATAATAGGAGTTCCTAATTTTCACCACCATTCCTAAATCCACATGTGTTCTTCTCTACATCAGCTAAATTGCTAATGGTAATGGCTAATAAGTAGATTTACATTTTTTCACCCAAGAAATGTGTTTACTAATAGGGAGTATTATAAAAATCATAGAAAAACATTTTAAATAACTGAAAGTTAAGACAATTCATATTCTCTCATAAACATAAGAACCCAGGAAATAATTTTCTTCAATATTAGTTCTATTTCACAAATCATGTGGTTAATGTCAATAACATTGCCTCTGTTGTTATAACTAAAAGTAATGTATTTGTAAAGCACATTCTGATAAGACAGTAAAAAAAAAATTACTATTATTTATTATACCATAACACCCTTTCAGCTAGTAGAATTTAGGACTAAAACTGCTTTATACTTTATTTTAAACCTTTGCTTGATGAACTTTTAAACAGTGTCAAAATACATCCCAAGGCAATTATTTGCCTGTGTGAGGCAGCCATTTTTCTGTCTTCTGCTCAAACTTGGTATTTTGCTTTATTTGGAAGTTCTCAGCAGAAGTAAATGGGAGCAGGTGTGGGCTCATCTTATTAGTTCTCTAAATACTCGGGATGTGTGGTGACTGTTTAGTTTCATAGAGAGTAAAACAAATTTGAATATTAAAAAAAAATCTGGTTTAGTTCTGACTATTATGGTCTTTTTATGATCTAAATGTAAATATTTACAGACCCTGGTTTTAAGATTCTGAAGTGATGGAATAGTATTTTCATGAGAGCAAACATGACATACTGTTCCATTCTCATGCCATTGACTACTCATCACTGGTGAGGAAAAGGTAAAATTATTTTGATGTATACCTGTTAACATCTCTTATATCTGCTTTATGTGGGAGAACAAAATATATAGTTTTATCAATTCTGCCTAACCTCTTATGAGAGCACTCATTCAGCATATGAATGTCAGATGCAGCACATAGTGCACCTAAGGTGTTACAACTGTATGACAGGTGAAAAACACATTTACAGAGACACTATTACCTCATTGGTCCAAGAGAAGGATCTTAGACCTCCTAGAAAACTAAGATTAACCAGCATTATACAGGATCAGGTGCAACATGCCCCAAGGAACATACAACATAATAAATGGCAGCCTCTGAAGTATCTGAAACTCATATTTGACAAGCATTGATTTATACAGAACTGTGAACTACATAGATTTCCAACTGGCAATTACTGACTGTTATGTCTCCCTCTGTGCCAGAGATATCTATCACAAAGCCTGATAAGACAGTAGGAAGACTAAGGAAAATAATGGTGTTGAATCCACAAATGATACAATGGACCTCAGATAGCTATACTAAAAATCTCAAAATGGAGAAATAGTCTAAATCACACACTACACATTACCCACACTACAGTAATTCTGAATTTGCACTATAGTGATAATTGTTTAAACTCAATAGAAAGAGTCCCTGACCTCTAAACCAGTATGATTTTGCGAGTGTGATTGCACCTGCTTCAAGATCAACATGTGATCACTCTGCAAAGTCACCAAACCAAAGTGCAATTGAAACTGTCACACAGCAAGATACGTAACGTATATATGAAATGCTACATGAAATTTAAAAATTGCAAATCAGCTGAAAACTTAAAAAACCAAAAACCAGCCAAACAAAAAAGATGAACCTGAATATTGGTCAAAATTGTTAATCATATCCATGTCACCAAAAAGACATTTTCTGATTCGAAATGCTCTTTCTTGCAGGCACTGAGAAAACTATCACAGCCACAATGCAACCAAAGATCCCAAATTAGGAAAGAGCTAGCTCAAACCAGTTATGAAACTTCACCTGTAGGAAGTATCAATTAAAACATTCATCCTTCCTCTGATCCCCATTGAGTGTCATACAGGCATATGCATGCTCCAAGAGATCTGTGATTGGCACATACAGAAGGCATTCTGTATGCAAACACCCATGCAGAAGAGTGTGGCATCTTCAATTGAGACAAGTCTCAAAAGATGTTGAAATTCAACAGTTGGAAAGTGACCGAAGGAAAAGAAATACTTCTAGAATTTGGATATTTCTCTTTTGTCATTTTTGTTTGCAGTGTTATCAATGAGAATAATTCGTTGTTTTTCTGTAGTTACAACTTTTTCATTAATTAAATCCTCCATTATGAATGGTCACAGATAAATCAGACAGAATGTAGGTATCAATTTTGCAAGTATCAAAAATCTATCCTTTGGTGTGCAAGTCAGTCTTATCCTCATCTAGGAATAATGAACATTGATAGGAAGAGATGGGCAATAAGGAATTTACATTTTTTAAGTGTGTGTATATGAAAAAGGAAAAGTCACAAAGAATAAGGTAAATTTCTTAAAATAAAAATATTACATAAGATGCCTTCCAAGAGGCATAAAAATATTTTAATTCAGCAATAATTTCACAATGATTTTAAAGTTTTCATTGGCTTCTTAATAGACTATATTAAGTCTTGGATGGCCAAAGGTACTGAAATGGAGTATTTCCTTAGACTCTCTTACATATTTAATCTACTTCAGAAGTTACATGTATTATTAAAAGTTCAGAGCCTGGGAAGAAAAATACATTTCTTTTTCTTTAGGCCTTTTTCCATCTTCCATTACCCTATTCCTTTTCCATTTTATATAAGTTATTAATTTCTGATTAAATGCTTTGGGATCTATTTCTTGATTCGAATCTCTGCTTTGTGATGTTACCCTAGTCAGGAAACCCTTGTGGCAAGGAAAGAGTAGCTGAGAGTAGCTTTAGATTGAATATAAGCAAACGTTATAAAATAAATTACACTCAAGTGAAACTATAGTAAGTCTCTAGGAAATATAATAAGTACTTTAAAGTTGTTACCTTGTAGAAGAAGGAAATATATAAAACATTAGATGAGTAGGTACAAGTGTCTATAATTCTAAATAATTTAAATTGCATACTATATATTAAAAGTCACAATAAGAAAAAGGAAATACAAAACTCTAAAATCAGCCTTATAGAAATATTTACTAAGCATAGTACCAGGAACTTTAGAAATAACTCAGCTAATTTTCTATATAATGTTAAATCAATATTTGTAAAGATCTTCAGTGAATATTAGTTATAGACAAACAGGAATAGAACAATCTCTTGAAAATTGAATCCTTTATGATTACCCAAGATTTGCAAATAACTTATATCAATGCCCTACTGGGTGCTTTGATGAAGTTTCCCTTGAGACTGATGCAACATGAGGCTGCTTAATGAATATAAATTTTTTCTATCAAGTAAGAAAATTAATTCCTCCATATCTAAATTGCAGCACATCTGTGCTTTAGCTGTTTATTGCATCACAACATATATTGAAATTTAGAGTCAAATGTTATGACAGAAGTAGTTTAAAATGAAATTAAAGAGAAGAAATACTACTTAGAATTTTTTTTTTTTTCCCAAGACACTGATCCATGCTCTTCATGAAAATGCCAAGTAATTTTATGATCACAGGGGTCAAGCCTCTGGTTGGTTATTAGATGGTTTTGTTACTGACTGCACATTATTTATTTAGTTAATGCTCACTGAGAAAGCAAATCACTGTATTTACCAGAGTAAAATAAATCCTCTGGATTTTTCTATCTGCTGTTGATTTCATTATATTCTTCAGGTCTATACTAATTTTCGTAATTAGAATACATTCAAATAGTCCCATGTAAAATGCTAAGCAGATTGTCCGAGGGTTATTCAATGTTTATACTCTTTGAAAATTAGCTCACTTATCATGAAGCAGCCTGTGCAATTTGAAATGCAAGAATTTCCAAATGTAGTTATGATTCTTTTGGGACATAATAGAGACTATACCAGGATCTTTGTTGTGCCATCCTCTTGTTCTTTCTTTTGTATCTGCTGAATTCCTAAAATAATACTTGCTCCTAAAATATTTATTTTTAGGTATAAATAAAAACCCTGTCCAGATTCAAAGCAGATCTGTTTAGAATTAAACAATATTTGACTGTAGGAAAGAAAGACTGGACACTCACTATTAGCAAGTCAACGGTGCCTAAAGTATTACCTGTCTCACCATGAATGGTTTAATAGACAAACCTTTCTTTTTACTGTCTTTAAGAACAAAATGCAATCGATATCATGACTGATATTGATCACATTTGACACCTGCCTGACACCTATTTCATGGGCATTTTCCAGTAGGGGTGACAGTAGCAGAAAGAAGTTTTGCATTTCTCTAACAGTCCTTATTAAGCTGTTTTCTTGGTGCTATATCACCACAAATAATAAACATTAAACCTGCTCTCTTTTCTTAGAGGAATTAATTGCTAAGCAGTCACAAACCCTTTTCTATTTAGCTTAAAAAGTATTTTGCAAATACATCAAATTTAAGAGAAAAAAAGCTGTAGAGATTTTGGGCACTAGTTAGGTGAGAAATACTGACTATCAAAGCCAGTGCATGACAATGTATCATTCTGCAGTGTGAACATTATTGAATGGTACTGCTAGGAGAGGATATGATTCTTGGCACAATATTAACACTTGTTGACATAATTCTACAGTTATGCATTCGTTTGCAAAGGTTGATATTTATCCCTCAATCCTTTCCAAATTCTCTGACTAAAACTGTTTGAACTCTGCCTCCATTTTCCCAGCACTCTCTGCAGGACACTACAGTTTTTACCAAGTAAAACCTGGAAGACTGAGGAAGAATGAGGAAAAGTGAGAGCTATTGATCCTCCTAACATCTGATAATAAAATTCAAAGCAGAGAACAATGTTCACAGGTTCCTCAAAAATTAGTGTGCTTGTAGTATTATACCTCAGTGTTTTTCCAATCTGTTCCTGACAGTACCTCTCAAGGAAGACTCCATGATCTCCCCAGACTATTTATTGCATGTATTGCAGATGACAGAGTTAGAAAAATAAAATGTTTTACCTTTAAATACTGTCTACAGTTTAAGGGCAGATTATCCTTTTCTCCAGCAACATTGCCTGATCACAATATCTCCACTCTCTTTTTTTCTTCTAGACTATTTTAGGATTTGCACTTTACATGTGGTATTATTTTCTTTCAGACAAAGATAGTATTTAGAGGCTCTAATTGGAATAAAAATACTATCAAATGGTAATTGCTCTAGAAAATGAAGATTGGGAGATAAGAGAGCTGAACAAGAGAGCAGAAAAAAGTTTGACCAACACAAAATGTACACAGGAGAATAGAATTGTATGATAAAGAAACCTAAAACTTGTTCCTTAACAGAGTTTAACAATTGCTGTCACCTTCCTTTATAGAATTGTGTGATAAAGAAACCTAAAACTTGTTCCTTAGCAGAGTTTAACAACTGCTGTCACCTTCCTTTAAATATTTTCTAAAAATCAACTTAATCAAACCCCCATATTTGCTAAATAAATGCTATTTAATTATAACTAGATTATGAGGTTTTCAGATTCCATTTTGCTTTTATGTTAATATTTGCTAGTGCCTAGTAGACATGGTATAGATATTAATTATTATATTCAAAACAATTTCTTATCTTTCCTAAAAGAGAGTTTCTTATTCCAAATAACATCGTGCCAAATTATTTTTATATATATAATATTAAGAAAAGAAAGTAACACTTAATCTTTTATCTGAGCTATTTCATTAATGATTTAACCCCGGCATCTCCTAATATTAGAGTAGTACTTATTTTGTATAGGAATTTTTCACAAATAATTTTACATCTATGTACTTCAAGTATCTGCAACAAACAGAAAATATTTTTGGACTCTTTTCATAGAGGGATTATTTTTGACTGCTCTGACCTAAAACCATTTGTAGAATTATGTTAGTATGTAAAATTTGTCAAATTAGAACGTGATTTGATTGTCATAGCATGAAGGAGAGAGTAAATATCTAGATGTATTTATCTGCCACAATTAGAGATGTCTTGGACATTTCTCCAAGATAATAAAAAGAAAGTCACAGTTTATCACCCTCATCAACTAAGTTAAAGAGAAATTCCTGCCAATTTATTTGTCACCCATGTTCCACCAATTTGCAGATTGAAATCTCTAATTTTCAGAATTTTTTATTCTATACACACAATTGCATTGGTAGCAAACCCTGCTATTGTAAAGGACTATGTATAAATATTAGTTCATATAGAAAATGGTTTCAGATGAGGCACTTAGATCTTCTTCTACCTCTGCATGCATTTCGCAATTACTTTTTTGAAATTACACCTTCGTGTGTAACTGTGAAAAGTTTACTTCTGATTTGGGGTGGATACTGTTGCAAGAAAACAAAGTTATGACTTCTCACCTCCCTGAAAGCTCTGTGTGAACAGTTATGCATGCCACAGCCTGGTTTCTGCATATGAAAACCTTGAAATAAAAGGAATCCTTCCCACAGAAGCTGAGAAAGAGAAACTCAACGAATTGTAATTTCATAGTTCTTGCAGCATGAAACTGCATAACTGGAGTATTTGAACTAGGTTTTCTTCACATTTTATCGAAAGAAGTAAGATTTTGAGTCTGTTTCTAGAAAATGATGTATTCACAACAAGCAATTAATTTATTTGATCTAAATAATCACTTTCTTAACTGTGAGATGTGCAGCACACACTCGGTAGTTCTGCAAAGAATTCCATACAATTGGGCTCTGGAATTCTCTTAGCAGACAGCTAGTGGGTGACTTAAGCACGTGCTAATGCAGTTCCTGTGGGTTTGAGAGATTCTTCAGAATTAGCCTGGTGCCTTACTTCAGTTGTTCTGCTCAGGATTCTAACAACCCATTAGGTAATGAAGGGGCTTAAATTTTGTAGAGACTGTTAAATTTAGATACTTCCTTACTGAAATAGAAACATTTGCTCCTTTTCTTATGCAAACATACACAAGGATACAAAAATCTAGACAGAATGACTTGACTTGAACACTTGGTAAAAAATGAATGTGACTAAGACATATCTCTGGATGAGAAAAAAAGCACATCGAGACAAGGAATATTTAAATCCAGCCTGAACTATATGTATATGACTTTGTAGGGGAGATAGAAAACCCAACTACCTAAAAAAACCACAAAATAACCCAAACCAAAGCAAAAAACAACCTAAGAAAGACAAACAACCAAGCAATAAGAACAACAACAACAACAATCCTAAATTAAAATAAAACAAACAAGCAAAAGCAACAACAACATTTCTCCCCAAAACGACAAAAAAACAAAAACATAATAAAAACCCCAAATCCTAGGAACAGATTTTGGGACAAAATGCTGACCAACATTTTGATGCTGTAAGCCCAGCGAACCTTTTCATTCTTTTTCTGCTAAATAGAACTTGAATCCAAGTGGCCAGCTGTGAATTATTCTCTAAAATGGAAAGGTCAAGAGCATCCCATGATAACTCTCTCAGTCTAAGATTAGCTAAAGATCACTTAATAAATTAATTTCACTGGATTTCATTAAAAGCACATATTAAAAATGCACAGCAGTTCTGTTATGCAGAGTAGGATAAGAAGAGAGTTATACAGGAAAAACACACAAGGTGAAGGATTACTCCTAGACCCTACAAGTGTATGAGAAATAAGAGGGGAGGAAAGGCTCAGCATCAGGAATACTTTGCTAATGAGACAGTGGGCAATCTGCTGAGGTTAGACAAACACATCGGCCTAGACTGACAGTAGAGACAAGGATGGCCTAAGTTTGGATGTCCAAGCTTGTGTCTTCTGTCAGTGCCCAGCTTCATTTACTGAAGTGAGAAACCACTGACAGGGGAATTACTGGATAAAATTTAACACAGCTGTGGAATTCACCATTGATCTTAAAAAACAGAAGACAACTCCAAGTTGTAGGATCTTTTAATGTCAAAAGTAACATATGTAATCAAAGACTTTTTTTTTTCTGGGAGCCAGTTGATTACATTTCAATACAGATACACAGCTGTATTGAAAAATTGTCTCAGAAGCTGTTCATTTTACTTGCTACAACACACATGTCAAATACTTAATGCTCATGATCAATAATTATAAGAAAATTGCAGCTGAAAAAAATTTTTGCAGCAGCCTAATACCCAAAATTAATTGGTAAAAAAGTTTATATTTAAAGGACAAAAGTTTATGAAATATCAACTTGGCATTTTATTTTATTCTGCAGAAACACATATATTTAACATTATGTGAATGTAGTCAGCTGAATCATATCTGGCATACCACACTGGGTCTACAGACAACTCAATATGAAATAAGTTGATGGGTTACAGCATACTTTGGCAGCACTGGTGGCATAAAAAATCCATTGGCAGTGTCTCTGTGAAATGGCCTTTCAGTATGTTTTCACCAGAGACTGCATTCTCAATGCTCAGTGTTGGAGTGCTGATAGCTGCTTTCCCTTTTATTCCTCTCTGACACAAACAACTGCTATGTCACAGATGCCTGAAATTAGATGTTGGGATTACAAAATGAAGAAGAGGAAAATCAGAACAATATGCATAACTTTAATAGTATGTACTAATAACTTAGCTACTCAATGACAAAATATATTGTTACCCAATACCTTACATATTACTGTTGTATCATTAATGTCCATGGCATGTGAGAAATAATGCCGCTGGTATTGGTTTTGTTTTATCAAAAAAACTTTAGTAATGAACACTTTCCTTTGCAATATTTATGAAAAGGTTTCTATATAGATATTAAAAATGCACATTCAAAGAAACAGCAAACAAAATGCTAAAAAAAGTCAAAAGATTAACTGTAGCAGGATGGTTGTGTAACCTTTCAAAAATAAATCACACAATTTCTTAAATAGACATTTTAAATTGAATATAAAACACTGGAATAGAGCCTTATAAAATCTTATTCTTACAATGGAACTTGGGGAATGGGAAATATTGATTTGTGTACTATCTTCTTTCATATTACCAAAGCGTGTCAGTATTTCCACTAAAATGACACATTTTGAGTAGTACAATTTTACTTACATTGTCATTGGGCTTCAGACAACATCTCAAATACATCACAGCAGCCATTCACAAAGTCACAAAGTCCATAAGCTATTTGCACAAACTCAGGAGAGCAATGAAATAAAAGAAAGGATAAATTTTTGCAATAAGTCCTTGCTTTCTAAATTTCCATGTGACTAGCAAAGTGACTAGTTTTAAAATAAGTGACCAAATGTAATATCACTTTATATGTAGCTTTTATTCTGAAAAAAATTACATCCTTTGATTTTTCAAGTCATAGTATTTTTAGGAAGAATGCTCTAACAAAGTAGAACATTGGACTAGAAATGTTTTTACATTATTTTTCCATATGCTGGGTATTCATTCAGTTCTGATGTGTCATCTTAAAAGCTATTGTAAAATCAAAGATGACAAAGGTGAGGATAATAAGAATAACTCTAATAGGAAAGAGCTACCATACAAGGAATGACTAAATAAAGCTTTTCAGTTTGGAAAAGAGACAAGTGGAATGCGCTGTGTCCTAGATGTCAACAAATCATAAAAGGAAAGCAGAAAATAAAAGAGCAGCACAGGAACTAGAGGGCTGTCTGGGAAATTGTCATGAAAATGTTCTACTGAAAAAGCAGAAGAGTGCTTTGTGGTGTGATATTAATCTGCAGAACTCACCAGCCCAGATTCCTAGGTTCCAGAAACCTATGTAAACTGAAGATGGGCCTAGAGAAATTTACTGAGGATAGTTCTCCCATCAGCTCTTAAACATAGTGCAGATTCAGCTTTTGCTGAAACATGTCAATTCCATAAAAATAACCCCTGGAAACTGTTCAGACATACAAAGGTAATGATCTTTCTCCATAGGTCCCTATCTAATGCATCTTTCAAACTATTTCCATAGCTAGAGTCAGCCTAATCTGTATGCCATTTCTCTGGTGCCAGGGCACATGAAGTGAGATGACTTCTCATTTTGTCATCTAAAGTTAGTTTCTTTGTAGTAGTTCAGATTTTCTCCACACAGTACCTGGAAATTAGGCAACTTCATAATCTCTTCAGGTTTTTCAAACAATAAGTTCATACTTATTTTTTTTTCTTCTAATAGTCATATAAATAGAACTTTAATGACTCCAGCTATATTTCAGTCTACAGTTTTGTTGAGTTTTTCTTAGATGAAAATAATATAGAATTTATAAATAAATCTCTAATTGTTAACTTGTGTAAATATTATTAAAAATATACTTCCGATGCAAAAGGAAATAGGTCAGATTAAATACAGGGAATAGACATGGTTTGCTGGAAAAAGGCATTTTCACATACTTGATTCTCTGATCAGAAGGTCATTTAAAAATTCCCCTTTACAATATGTCTGTATTTAAGATTAACCCAGCATGATCATATTGAAAAATTAGTGTACATGCTGGGGATTTTTAACACATTATTCTTATTGTGATACTTCAAGTAGGATAGCATCATATAGGGTTTCTAGCTTCACCATAATAAAATCCTTAATTAATTCAGAGGATGTCCCAGTTGGCTCAACTGTCATCTAAGTGCCTTTTTCTTGGTCTTCTATAATATATTTTTCCCAAATATATCCATATTCTTGCAGTGCAGTTCCCACTGCAGTGCTTCCACTTGTATCACGTAGAAGCAGAAGTGTTCCATGTCAGCTTGTTAACAGCCTTCATATCTGGAGGCTATTGTCATATACATGTTCCTAAAATACTTACAAGTTTGCAGCTTAGCTAAGGATAGGAAAAAAAGGTATATTGTTTTTATTTTCTTCAAATAAAACTGACTTAATTAACTAAGTGAACAGTAGGGTTGAAGGCAAAATATGATTTAAATGTGCTGATTCTACCCTTTCCTCATTTCTTTTAAGACTGTAAAACATACAGGGTTCCTTGGGGCAAGAGCCATGTCTATTTATTCTGTAAAATGCTTAGTACAGGAGGAACCTAAATAAATTTACAGCTTACAATTCTTCTCAAGTATCTCCTTCATTGTGTTTATACTGACATTTTAAGAATAATTAATTTTCTCAGTTTTGGAGGTTTTCAGTAACTCACTTAGGAAAGAACAGATGCACACAAATGCGGTGAGTGCCTGGGAGAGGCTCGTGAACCTATGCAAAAAAAAAATTACCTAGAATTTTCAGAAGCCTGACTTTTTCCGGTGTGGTTAGAAAACCACACAATATTAATGGACAAACAGCTTTAGATGTTAAGCAGATGAAAACCCGTGTTTAGCATGGCAAATAACAAGACTGCAGAATCGTGTCCTATGGGATGCTGACAGGGAGCTGCTGTGTTACAGGAGCCCAAAGGCCATGCTCAGTGGAGCCTGGGTAATGTCTGCTAAACTCCATCTCTGCCTGAGTCCTTACTATGGCGTGCACTGCTGGGATGTGTTGTCCTCAATTTGCATAAGAAACAAGTGATGTTATAGACCTGCACGTTCACAGTTTCCCTTGACAGCAATCTTGCATAAACTCATGGAACACATGCAATGTGGAACATGGCGAATTTTTTTAGAATCACTTGTCTTAGAGAACTGGAAAGATTAATCTCCTAACTCTGACATATCCTTCCTTAACAACCTCGGCAGATATTATCAATATTATTCACACAAACAGTTATTCCATTGATGTTTTGCAAAACAAGGTGTCAGTTTTAGAAGTCCAGTGGAGGAAAAAGAATTCCTTTTGTGCATGCATCTGTCTGTTTGTGCTTTTTATCTTCTTTCAAAAGTAGCAAGACTCACATTACAGGAATCTTTAAAAATAACTGTCAAATACGTAAGTTCTTTCTATACTTGGCTGCAATGCTTGAGGGTAAGTTTTACATGTTTCATAGACTTGACCTGTCCTGTCAACACTGCTTGTTGCCTCCTGGTTCAGAGCTGTACAAGCACATAGGAAACAGCTGCATCTGCTTCGTTAAACCTGGGGGTGGCACACAGTGATTATATCATTCAGGCAGAAGAAATTAAGAACCCAGTAGCATCTGGTTTGTATTTTTTTTATCATTTTGAAGCAAATGAAAGGAAAAAGGGATCAAAAAAGGTTCAGCTATACACTTTTTGAAAAGCAAAAACCCTAAGCAATGAAATTAATTGAAAGGCCTGCATTTATTGCTTGTGTTGTCCATATCTCAAGTGGAAAAATATTAAATGAGTAGAAATGTTGCCTGTAGCAATTTTTGCAACGTGTTACTTGAAATGGTTCTTGTAAACAGAGTATAGATAACAATACAATTTGAGAGGTTTTTTAAACAAAAAGGTTTAAGTACCTTAACAATTTATCCACAATCACCAGGAAAATAAGTAATGTTCCCTTTGAGTCCCTGTGTCATTGTTTCTTCTTGGTTACCATATGGACATATTCTTCCTAGTTCCATAAATACCTTTAAAAACAGAGAAGTTTTAATATCAATTCAATAAGAACTGAAGTAAAAGAACTTTTCCAAGATTATAATTGATTAATGTGGCAAGGCTTTGGTAGGAGGGGTGCAATAGGGCTGCCAGGGTGGCTTCAGTGCTTTCTGCATGTCAGTTAGGGTCAGTTTCCCCATTAAGATCCCCAAAGCTGAGCCTATCAGCAGTGCAGGTGGTACCTCAGCAATAACTTATTTAAGAAAGGGTAAAAAATGCTTGCCAGTAGTTGTGGGAGAAAGGAGTGAAAAAAATACGAGAGGAACAGCCCTGAAGACCAAGTCAGTCAAGGAAAAGGAAGAGGTGCTTCAGGTGCTAGAGCAGTGATTCCCCTGCAGCCTATGGAGAAGACCATCATGAGGACTGAATGATGCTGAAGCTGACATCAAAACAGATTCCTGGAAATGACTGCAGCCTGTAAAGAGGAACCCACAGAGCTCTCTGAGTCAGAGAGCATATGTGCTGAAACAGGGCATTGCTGATAAACAGTACTTCATGGAAAGGACTCATGCTAGCTCAGTTCTTGAAGAAGGATCCATACTGGAGCAGTTTGCAAAGGATTGCATCCTGTGGGAGGGACTCCACACTGAAACAGGGAAGAGGACATGGAAGAAAGAATAGCAAAAAAGTGTTGTGCACTAACTCTAGCCCGTATTCTCCATGCCACTGTGCCACTTGGGGCCTGAGGAAATAGAAAAGGTAGGAATGGAGGAGTGAAGTTGAGCTTAAGGAAAAGAAGGGAAAAGAGTGGGTTTAGTTTTTTCTTTTGTTCTCACTATCCTACTATATTTTTAAATGTCAACAAATTAAACTGATTTTCCCAAGTGGTAATTGATCTCATTGGCCCTATCATGAACAATGAGCTTTTACTTATTTTCTTCCCCCTCCTGTTGAGGGGGAATGAAAGAGTGGTTTGGAGGGGGTGTCTGGCATCTGACCAAGGGTGATCCACTATAAAGAAAGAAAAATTAACTTTGTTTTCCTAAAGTAGAGTTTGATGCCATAAATATTGGTCCTACTATAATTTTTATTTACATCCGTCATGTGCCTCCCACTGTTTACATCTATTTAGTCTAAATACACTATGCCCAGACTATGAACTGGATTCCATCCATCCCATACCTCTTCTGCTGTAGCCTCAGAGAAGACAGAGAACAACAATTAAAGCAGCACTTGACACTGACAGTCAAATAAATACTCATCATTGCAAAAGGGCACGGCCTTTGCACTACTGTTCGCTTTGACTCAATCCCCATTTTATTCAGACTGCTCATGAAAAAGATCTAATATATTGTGTCTAGACTGAGCCATGGGAAAGATTTAACAGGAGGAAAAGTTTCTGCTTGCAAGAATCTTCCCTGTCAATGACTTGTCATTCTCAGTAGGATGCTGCAGAAAATCAAGGAAGGAATTACTAAATCTCTGTATTTAGAAAATCACCTTTACTTTTAAGCTCTGGAATGTTTGGAACATGATAGCATTAAAAATGCCAAGATGAGCAGCAGCAATAATAAGCTACTGCAAAGATGAACACAAGTGTTGACAAATTTAATATTTCTATCAGAATTCTTTAAGACAGACTTTGCAATAAAGTCATCAAAGAAGTATCCTAGTTTTCTTTTTATGATCCAGAGTAATGATACAGCTCAAAAAAAGAAAAGGAAAAAATCTGATTTTATTTTTCAAAATAATATGCTTTCAAATTTATATTGTATTTTCTTCATCTTGTTGTAGACAGTACTAGATCCGGGATAAGGAAATGGTGAAAAAATTAGCTATTTAGTTTGACAAGACACTGAATGAAATTCAAATTAACATATAACTTGAAGCTTATTTTTTCTGAGAAAAGAGTAAGTAGTAAACTAGACGTAGTCAATGACACCTAATTCAAATACCTTAAGGAAAAAAGCCCAGCAGCAGTGTCATCTGTGAGGTTTTAACACAAGTGGAATGCTGCTTTATTGGCACAAACTTTACTTGATAGAGTTTTTTCCTCCCACTATGCTTCGTGCCTCACCTGGTCACTGGATAACCTTCCTCATTCTTATTTCTTTATTTCTGTGTTTTACATAAAGTGTCCTTAAAATTGGCTACTGTTAAATGAGCTCCCAGTTCTTTCCTCAATATAGTATTTTCATTTGTACTGCCTCCTTAATTTATGTTTTAGTTAATCTGTTCTGAGTACTTACATTCCTTCCTGTCGCATGTATTTACTATCCCAGCCTTTGGCAGCTAATTGCAATCACAACCATGTCTATTGACTATGTTACCACATGTTATTGCCTATAAGTGATTTACAATCAAGGAATTAAGTCAGCACAGGGCAAGAGTCCCAAATTCCTAACTGGGACACAGCATGTAAGAAAGCTGACCTCTCACACAAACACTTAAAAAAGTCTGTTCTCCAGCTATATCTTCTCTTCCAAGAAGAACACTGAATACAGATAGGAAGTGATCAGGATAGTTCATCAAAAGAAAGTCTGAGTCCCTCCTGTCATTTGCGTATATAGGAAATACCTCTCATTTCAGTTCTTGATCTGGCAACTTGAAAAGTCAACGTCTCCGTGTCAAACTGCTTTCAAAGTATAGCCTTATTACTTCCACATAGCTCCCAGTTTTTCAGAGCTTCTATACAGAGAATGCAGAAGGTTTTCTTTATACCTGTTTCTATACAAAAATCATGATCAATGTAAAATTCAAAGAAACTAGTTGATTCCCAAAGCTAAATATTTTTGAAAGCCAAATTAATCCTTTGAAATGGAAAAGCAGCAAGGATTTAGGCATTAAGACTTGACTAGTTATCATAAGGAGACTTATTTGATGTTTGTTCCTCCCATAAACATTACCAAGGTAGTCACCAAAGGGCAAGCAGTTAAGGTTTTTTGCAGCCTGACAATGTATTCTGAAAACAGAAATGTGTGACACACAGTATTGAGTGTTTCAACTAATGCTATTGCAGAGAGACTAGGTGGGAAGCAAACCCATAGAAACGATGTATGGATTATAGTGGTTCAGATATGAACTATGGACCAACAATGTCATGATACTGAGAAGTCAAATAATCCTACTAGGAAGTTTAAGCAAACATAATATGTTGCATGTATGAAGCAAAGATTTGAATCTCTATTCTTATAAACCTGTCCTTTCCAAGAGTCTTGACTAATTCTGCATAACACATTTTAAGAAGAAAGTAGACATGGGGAAAAAACAAAGATCTTTGAAACAATCATAAGTACAGTAGCTGAATCTGTGATGCAAGAAATGGAATATGAGCCTCTCACTGAGTGTGAGGTGATTGTACATAAAGAATTAACATGAATATCTTGGTGATGGAGGTCCTAATGGTAAGGGTAGTAAACATTAGTGTAGTCTGCTTGCAGACCATGAGAGGCTTCAAATAAGTAGAACATGTCTCAGGTGTGATATAAACCCTGCCTTCTGACAGTGAGGAGAGAATGTTCTCTAGTTTCCATAGAACAAGTTCTTAATTTATTAACACATTCTGTTATTAACTTATTTACTACATTGGTTTCTTCTGTATTCTAAAGAATATACTGGGTCATCTCAGCACCGCCTATTTTGTTCCAAATGCACGCTAGATATTGCTCTTTCTTAGACATGTAAACTGATTCTTGAAGAAGACCTGATCTGGTTCTGTTTCAAGTTCTGCCTCCTATCCAATCAATAAGTGTTAAGTTAACAAGCCACTTTTAATGGAGAATTAGGGTCCTTTAGTCTCTACACATCTGCACTAATGCTCCATTTTTCATTTGCACATTTTGATGATTCAGTGCTTAAATATGTTACCATTTCTTCAGCCAAAGTGGTCTCTTATGCCAGACAAGTGTTGGTATACTAGTACTCTTCTGATGTTAAGCCACGCTCTGCTGAATCTCCTAATTGATTTGGTGAAACAACTGAAGTGCAGCTGCTGACTTTGAAAAAAATGTGTATTCAGCTTCTAAGAATACCCAGGAGAGGGCAATTCTATTACCAATCTGACTGCAATTAAAATTCTTTGATGTATCTCTCTGCACTTTTGACTTTAGATTTGGGTTTTCAGAGGAATATCAGCAGTACTAAAAAGGTTTGACACCTCAACCAGTCTGCACCTCAGTCCATTGATCCTCTCATTATCGACAAATCTATCCACTACTGTGAGATATTAATGTTCTGTCAGCTACTGCATTAATAAACAAAGCTGCTGGAATAATGAAGAAAGAAATCCAAATCAGGAAATAAATGAAACCTGGATTTTCTATGAAGCTGGATAGCTCAAGATTTTATTACTTTGCAGAGACTTTACAGATCACGATTAGCAGACAGAAAAATGTTGATGCAGTTGTAGTGAGTATATGCTAGAGACTTCTTGATCAGGAAAAAATAAAGAAACTAAAAAATGAATACCTTTTAAACAGTTTTCCAGCTGTGTATTTGTTTGTGAGTGATCAAAATATTGACTGTTTCTCCTGGGAATTCCCACTGGAAATATGGTCAGTAGGCCAGCTGGACCAAAAATGAAATTTAGTCAATTTAATTTTTATGCAGTCAGCATGGGTATATGAAGGGGAAATCCTACTTAACTGAATGGAGTAAGGAAGTGTTCTGCATTAGATTACTCCCTAAATACACTAAATCTCTTCAGTTTGATCAAATCATAATCTGTTTGTTTAAGTTGTATTTTTAAATTATATCAGCAACCCTTTGCCAGTGCCATTGACAGTGTAAAAAGTTAATATTGGAGTATGTCAAATATGTCCATTGTGCTTTTGCTTCTAAAAATCTGCATTATATCTACTTGAAATTTTAGTTATAGGAAAAGCTTAAATTTTCTCTTCTCTGTTACACTTGGTCTTTTGAATCTCAGCTGGAGAACTCAAATTTTGTATAAATTCTACTGAAAAACCTGTGACAAATATGCAAAACAATAATTTTAGGTAGAGCAGAAGCTTATATTTCAATTTTCTTGATTTAAATTAGAATTATTTTATCAATAGAAGATATGATGTGTTAAAAAAAGCACTGATAAAAATATTTCTTGAAAGAAAAATAGCTTAGAAAAGGTTATTAATATTTTATTATTTATACCACGCCAGGATGCGTAAATTAGGTGTTCAGTGAGATGGAGCTGGCCAAATACACTACGTATATTCTGTTTCACTTTCAGACAAGTTTGTAAGACTACTAAAATTTGATTCAAAGTGAAGCAGGAAGTTAAAAATCTCACTGCTTTTATTCATGGTTCAAGCAAAGTAGGAAGCATTTCAATTTATAATGGATTTTGTGAGCAATGACCCACATCTTCATTTATTTTTTAACATTAGTCAGAATTTTGGTGGTTACATTTCTTGACAGAATTCTTTTAAAGATTCATGTTCTGTAGTGCACTGAGAATTCTTCAGTTAAATCAGTGTCCTGCCTTGAATACTCAAAAATTAGTCTATGGGTTATATATTACAAGAATGTATTGGTAATTTTCAAAGAGAAGTAATCTATATTCTGTGTTATGTGATGTCCTTCTAGGTAACACGACTCTGCCTCTGCTGATATATTCAAATCCATAAAATAGTCAGGGATCTTTTGAAAAGATCTGTCAGAGATCTTTTTAGTAGTTTACATGAAATGAACTAGTTCCTCAGGCATTCTCATAAAAATTGCTACCAAAAGTGACATCCTTATGAATGTGCCCCACTGCTACTTAGAGTAGATCCCTGGAGGCTGAAAGTTCAGACAAATGGTGCTGCAGTTCAAATGAAGCTTTCAGTAATTCTGTCTGTTCTGTGGTGTTCAGCAAAGAAGTGCTTAGAGCTCAGAGTTTTCAAGGTCATGTTTGGCACCATTAAGACAGAACTGAAAAAAATCATCCTATATACATAAGAAGTCACAGTTGCAGTGTTCTGTAGGTATGGAAAATGTTCTCAGTACCCTTCAGACTTTTTAAGTCCTTATATAATCTGTATTAAAAATTTTACTTGTAATATTTCAGATAAAGAGATCAAATCTCCTATCATGTACACAAGGTTATTCCATAGCTTCTCAGTGTCTTTGAGGTTTATTGAGTGCCCAAGAACATACATCATCTGCTGCCATCAACTGATGAATGTTAATGTCCTCTTACTGAAAGTGTTATCTTTCTTTAGATTGCAATAGCCATAGAACTACCCTTGTCTCCCATCTGGCAGACACTTTTTTTCCTTCATTCGAGGAAATCATACTATCAGATCATTATTTGATCTCATTTACAGTGTTTTTTGCAAAGACTGATAAAAATTTAACACAAGTGACACATGATGTTATTGACTTGCCTTCTAAGAGATTGCTTATTTCGCTTAAAATCACTCAGAATTTATTTAGAATTTTACTCAGAATTACAGATTCAGGCATGCATTGTAGGGGCAAAGGTGAGACTTTTTTTTCTAGCACAATAACAGTGAATTATCACGGGCTCTATTAGAACCACCTCCCAGAAAACATGGTACAAAATCATCTTACTGCATCTCGGCTTCATCCTCAACCTTATCTATTATTGCTGGTTCTGCATTCTCTCCACAGTTGACTATTGCTCTTTAGAATCAGTTGTAATTATGCCTTGACATATGACTGATGTTTCTGAGATAAGTCATTCCTTTGACTAGTAGTGGTAACATAAGAGTTAGAAAGGATGCATCAAAGATAATTTTCAGTGAGAGAAATGAGAAAACTGGCAGTGTTTCATTCACTAGTTGTTGTGGTGGTGGTGGTTATAAGACCTTCAGGCTTGGCCTTAGAAAATACCATACCACAGAAATATCTGAGAAACAATGAACAAAAAATATTTCAGTATCATCATTTCAGTACCTTCTTTCAGCATGAAAAGGAAGACTCTGTGTGTGTGTGTACAAAAGGAACTAGACTGCTAGGAATTGCACTTGTGAAGCAAAAAGGAAGTCCAACACTTTTAAAGCAAGAGTGTTGTTTTCTTCCAAGCAAAGCTGTTGGAGGCATGAGTGAAGAAAGATCTATCATTTAGAATTATATTCTTTCAGTACTAAATTAATCCTTCTCTTCTTCTTTCAAAGCTAAATTAATTCTTATGTGGCTGATGCAGTTCTACATGCAAGTTTACAGTGAAACAAAGAATCACTGACCTACCTATCCACTCGTGCTTAGTAAAGGTGATCTGTTCTTTTCTTCACTACATGCATTTTACTGCATGCATATTTACTAATGCAGGACATTCAGAAAAAACTGGAGTAGAACTAAAGTAATTTTCTCTGCAGTTTCTGTCTTTATCTGAAATTACAATGCAGCATTGCCATTCTATTTAAAATACTAAATAACAGTTATATACTAGAAATGGCTAATCTTCCATGAGAACTATTATGTTATTCTCACCATGTTGTTTCCTAAGATTATCTTCTTGAGTTTTAGCAGACACTATACAACAAAGATTAGTAGCAATCTAATCTAGTAATGAAAGCCTCATGATTGTTTATGAACAGTGTCTTTCATTTTTTTACTCCTTGATTAACATTTATTCACATAAACACTGCAGCACTATTACTTGTGTAAATAAATTATCATAAAAGGTGTCTAATACATGTTGAGAACTGCAATTCAGCCTGTTGAATTTCCAATCATCAGTTTTAAAAGTTTAATAGAAAATTTGTTTTGGATATTTTTTTCATTCTAATAGCAGATTAAATCAGAGCAGTGTGGTAAGATCTCTAAATTATTTCCCAAACTGGAAATCTTAGTGAGCCCCATAGTTTTAAAAATAATAATAGTAAAATTATCTTTAAATCACAAAAAAAAAATACACATCTAGACCTATTACCAAGCATCATTCTGCTCTGTAATTTGCCTCTAATAGCTTTGCAGACCAAATTAAAAGTATCTGGCCACAAAGGGCAAATCACAGGGAGACCTGGTGCCATTAATAATCAGAGGTGATGATTAGTGAGAATGGCAGTAGAGACACTAAGTGCTATGTGATTAAAGAGAGACACACAGACACTGAAATGTGGGCAGTGCAGGAAAGAAAAAAACAAGTAAAGCCCAAATGATACTAAAAATATTTTGAGCTGTAACATCTATATGTGAAGACCATCTTGTGATTAAAACCCTGTCAGGTAAGTAATCAGTGTTTCGGAATTATTTCAAGTACTTTTTCCTCCTAATTCTCATTATTTTCCAAAATGTTTTCTTTTTCTCTGCCTCTTTTACTTACTTCCTTTCTTTTGACTTGTGAACCAGTGGGAAGTGTGAGATTGACAGATACAGTGACCAAAGTCTTTATTGGTCCTTCCAAAAGGCACAACATGAGCCATAACTGAACAAAGTTTGTCCTTGCTACTGCTTGCCAGACTGCTCCATCTGTGTTGCAGTCAAGACAAGCCTCTCAGAAGGTGAGAAAGTTCCACTCAATTGGCTTAGCTAAATCTTTCACTCACTGCTAAGGAAGGCAGAGTATCAATTGTAAACATGGTAAAAACCGGTGTTTTCTGGATCCTTGTCATAGAAGGAGATCAGGTTGGTCAAGCAGAACCTGCCTTTCATAAACCCATGTAGGCTGGGCCTGATCCTCTGGTTGTTCTCTCTGTGCCAACTGATGACACTAAACATAATCTGCTCCTTGACCTTCGTGGGCACCAAGGCTCACCAAGGCTGACAGGCCTGGAGCATCCTGGATCTTTTGTAGATGAGTGTCAGATTTGCAGACAGCTGCAACTTCCTCAGTTAGCCAGGACAGCCAGTAAATGATTGAATATTGGTATTCTGCTCCTCCATATACAGGACTGCTCACCCTGTAATGTTTTGGTGCAGGCTGGTTAAATGTGAAGTAAAGATCCTTTGTTTTATGGATTTCTTTTATTGCTGGGGTTTTTCTCCCTTATAGAAGATTGCACGTAAGTGGTTATTACCTGGGCACATTAAAAGATAACAAAGGCAGTATACTACAAAAATCTAGATTATATGAAAATCTAGATGTGATCTGTGATGTACACAAACTATAATAACATGAGCACTTCCAGACAATCTCTTGGACCTCTTCTGGGAAAAAAAGAAGTTTCTCTGAGCAGAATACCCAGGTTTGTAGTTTTTCCTGATAAACAATAAGAATGTAAAACAATTTACAGTGTCATCATGGTGCTCATCTAAATTATGGACAATTGGATAGACTGAAGGACAAAAAATCAATGCATTCACAGCATGCAGACTTCTTGCTTTCTTCATGAACCATAAATTCTGTGAAATACACAATTTTTGGAGAATATATGAACAGTTGATAGTTTTTAAGTGATGAAAATAAACATCAAAGAGATAAAATGTAATGTAATATTTAGATAAATATATTTTTCCATGGCCAGGCCTTTAGAAGATACACAAAGAGAAGAAGGGAATTGTGGTGTATGATACCTCAGGGATGAACTCTTGTCTTGGGAATTTTATAGGAGAAACTGTCATCCATGGGAATCTTGATTTCAAAACTCTTTCATACTCAGTGAGTAGGCGGAGACATGCTGTTCGGGCTTGTTTTATACATTATCTCTTTCTTTTCACTTCTTTTAGTTTCTCTTTTCTCCATCCTCTCCAACTTTAGTTGCCCTAACAAAAACTAAAACCTTTCTTTTGACATGATATTGAGCTGCCTCTCCCACACACCAACCTTTGCACTAACCAATGCAGACACAGGGGATGAAATATGTCCAAACAAGCCCTCTCCCAAGTGACACAGAAAGCCCAAAATAGCACCCGCCGTTCAAGGTAAGATTATTAGATGCAAGTTATATGCATCATTTAAAATCATTAGCATAAAATCAATAGCTCTAGGAAATAATTACAGTTTTCAGCATGACCTTGTCCCTCATGGTACTTCATCCTTAAGGGTTATTTAATTAAGGCACAAGAAGGATCGCTTTCCTTAGTGATTATGCATGAAATTTAACTGACATTGCTATACAGAAAGTATCCCTCTCCTCCATTCTCAAAAGCCCTCTACTTCCTTATTTTTGATTCCAGTGAAGCAGTAGAATGGAAACCTTGTGAAACAGTCTAGAAAGGATGTGAAATTTCCTTTGCTAACTACCTCTCAGAATAAACTTGACTGTTCATTATGTAACTCAGTTTTATCTATTTTGCATTGTTCAAGATGGGTGAACTGAATGACAACCTGAAGTTCATTCCAACCGTTCCTTTGGACCATTTATCTCAAAGAAAAAAATAACTTTTTGTAATCACCTAATCCAATTCTGCTTCAGTTCTCTCTCTGTGATTGCAGTGTGCTCCAAAATACGTGAAAATCAAACCTGTTCTTCTCTAGCTTCCAGGTTCATAAATTTCCCTTATGATCCAAAATGCATGCATTTTTCTTTTTTCATATATACCAAAATTTGCAATAAAACCTCTGAATTTGGATCTTAGCTGAGACTTGACAATCATCTATTTACTGTTTGAGTTCAAAAGTTCTCACTGACATGGCTTTCTAAGGCCCTCTTCTCAGAACAGATGACTATAACTAAGGTTTAACTCAGAGAACTAAGATATGCATGTTTATTTCTAGTCCTAAAATTAAAACAGACTCATTTTGTGTCCTTGATAAAGCCTCTAAGCTTTCTCAACTCAGTTTCCCCGGAAAATACAATTGACATTGACTATTTCATGGACATAATAGCATAACACTGTTGAGAGATAGAACAGGATTTTTTCAGCAGTATATTTTCTGTTACAGAGGATTTGTTGTTACCAGATCTCTAGCAAAAGTTTATCTATTAATGACACTTAAAAGTTTAAGGAACTCAAGAGCTTTCCAAAAGAGGAGCTACTATGAGACAAATAGAATTTTAGAGCAAAATGACCAAAAAAAAAAAATTTTAAAAATTCAGGAGGAAATATTTGAATACCACTAGAAATTTGAAACCATAGGAACACAATGAAATTTTGAAAAACTGTTGAAAACAGTTAGGTGGTTGCAAAAAGTGACAGTTGAAACTATCAGCAGTACTGGATTTAAAAGAAGGAATTTTTAAAAACCGCAACTGTCCCTCTCTACATGTCATTGTGAATCAAATGAAGCATCATGAGCTGAGAGAACTTAAGGAAGTAACATATCATTAATGGTGCACCAAAGCATTTTTACAGAAGCATCATCTAAGATAAAACTTGCTCAAGGGAAAAGTTTTAGACAGGAGGAAGGTAAGATAGAAGCCCTCAGTTCTAGTGTGCAGATGCAAAAAGAGAAAAAGCTGCATTGATCAATTTTGGTTCTTGTGGTTCTCCTGAGATAAGAGCTCTGGAGGCAGAGCACTGCTTCCCAAAAGCATAAGCCTGAGGCTGCAGTAGACAATGACTGCAGAAATGTTTTCCAGAAAAAAATTCTCATTCTTCTCTTAAATGGCCATTTTATCTTTTTATCAGTATGATCTGATTCCACAAGCTCTCAGAGGGAAAGTGTAGAAGCTGAATTATGAGGTTCAAATAAGGATAATAGAATAAAAAAATATGAAATTGTGGAATATATTTCAATTTTCAGCAGCTATGTTGACATTATTTTAGACATCATCCAAATTGTTCAGCAGCATTTACATTAAAACCTAGTCTTCAATGAGAAATATAGCATGAAGCTGGCTACTACCTCTTTCTATTTAATTCAAGCTGTCACCAGTGAGGCTGATTTCCCTGCTGTGCACTGTTTTTGCAATGAGGTTTAATAAATATTGACAGCAATTACACAGAAATGACTTTAAACAGGCCCTATTCAATCCTCAGAATGGACAAGATGCAAAATGAATATGCAATCATTGAAGCCTCACCCATTAGAGAAGAGGCTGATTCTGAAAGATGGCCTGTCTCAGCTGAAAGTTGGGATACTTTAGATACTTTTAATACTGTAAGAGAATTTCTTCTCTGAAATTCTCAACCTTGCCTGTACCCAAATTGTAGGCTTTATATTCTGGCTCATGACAGCTACAATATGAACTGCAATGTGCTGTACTGGAAGCAGCAGACTCTTTACACTTCCTGTGGATTCCTTCATTTTTGGGAAATTCACTGTCAGTCATCTATCTTTCTAGACCCTTTTTAACCACCAGAGACACTGATCACATGCAGGATCTCAGTAGGGAAACCTCAGTGGAAAAGAGGGAAGGTACCTCAGATCTCCACAAGCACCATTTTCAGGCATTTTTTGCACAGTTACAAATATTAATAATGTTGCATACCTTTTTTGAAAAATAGATACAGTTGTACAACTACATGTACAATTTTCATAACCACCTCTATTGAATTATTCTTAGCTGTATCTTAGAGCATTTAAATTAAGTACACAATTGTACACTCATTCTCTGAATTATCATATCTTTTGTTTATATAGAATATTACCAGTAATATAGAAGCAAACTTTAATCCTTGAGAACATTTCACGGCTACCAAGAAACATACAAATTGAGTCAAGTGGGATGTAATGAAGCCTGGGGAACTGCTGGAGACTAAGTAACACTCATGGTAATATAAATATAAAGTAATAACCCCAGCTGACCTTCAATCTACTGATAATTCAATCTGACAGGAATTTTCTGGTATGGCTGGCAAGGAAACTGATTAATTTTAGGGACAAAACCTGAACTCATGTCATGATTGAGGTTTGCATTGAATTTAGACTTTTATTATTAAACTAAGGGAGCAGGGACCAGTAAGAACTCACTTTTATAGTTAACTGAGACGTGGTTGCTGTTGCCGAAACCCATGAATTGTAGAAGTCATTAAAAGAAAAACAGTGGGAGGGTTATTACTTGAATGCTCAAGCAACCCAAGTAACAAAATTTCATAGCAAAGATTAAGTAGCAAGTAAACAAAAACTGCAAACAATGAGAAATGTCAAAAATAGGAGACATTTTTCACTGGAAAGGCTGAAGAAATCCTCATACAGGAAAGCAGAAAAGTAAGAAATGCCAGTATTAAATGTGGCAAACTTTTTGAAGTCTATGTCTGTTGGTGTATAAATTGCTTTCCTTGTAATTACAATGTTTGAGTGACAAATTTTGCTGAGCATTTCTCAAATGAATTGGATTTCCTAGCAGGTAGACAAAGTTCACTGAAGGAAAAAAGCAATTGCTCATATAGTGTACATCCAAATAAGAAAATCCAGTCAAAATTGTTCAGTGGAAATATTTTCAAGGAGAAATGATCTGTCTGAAGATAATTTTTATAGTAAGTTTAATATTTTTTAATCTATATTTTCTGAAAACTGTTCTATTCACAGAACCTTTCATTTGTAACAAAGTGTTACTTATATTAGAATTTTTAAATATAAAGAATAAGAGAAGTTCTGATATATGACTACATCTATTTTTCAGGGTCTGATTTTCATACTCTTGGTTTGGTTGAATACCTCAGTAACTTTTTATTTCAGTAGCATTTTTCCCCTCTTACATCAGTTAGCAGGGAGGAAAGAAAGGTCTGTTTGGAACTTACAATCTGTGTCAATATAAATGTGTCTTATAAAATTTAGCAATATCCACACAGATACATTCATATCTGCATGTACTCATACAGATATATATACACATCCATCTAACAATCACTACCTCGCACAGTCATGCCTGAATATATCTTTATATATTATTATAATACTTTAATATTGAATTTTAAATTGTTCAATTTAAACTAATTAATAATAGAGTTAACTATTAATATTTTCTATTATTTTGATACACTTTTCAATATTACTTTAATATACATTTCACTGTTCTCTGCCTTTTCTTCCTGAAAAAGTTAGGCATATGCGTATACCTGTATTTTCCTAGGGTTATTTGTCCTGTCCAAACAGAGCAAGGCAGCTCAGTTTGCAAGCTTTTTTATGACACCAGTAGACACCTCACTAGCATGCATTTTGGGACAGTGTCTCACCACAGCCTCTTCTAATGATCTAAAAGCCACAGGGATTTTTGTAGCATGCTAAACCTTTGCACAAGCCAAATGCTGTGTCAGCACCAATTCGAGTTACTCTCTTTGGGGCCATTAGATACACGTGGTAAGATTTCATTCCCATCACGTTTATAGTTTCAGCATTGCCTAAGGGGATTATAAAAACTAGTCATGTCTGTGTGAGTCTTGTGGCATAGCTCAAAGAATATCCCTGAACTCAGGGCAATAATGGTTCCCCTCCACCCCCCCGCCCCACCCGCTACATTAAATAACACTTTGATATTTAAACATATGCTACAGTGTCTAGATGTTGACAGAGAGAAAAAGAGAATTTCACTGAGAGAATTTCACTCAGTGTGATTGCAAATAGAAACAAATATAAGAATGAAAGGAATACCATGCTACACCTTGCTTCTCCCTGATTTGAAATTTGTGGAAATTGTCAAACCTTGAGAACTACAGAGCTTGTCTCAGAGATAGTAGCTCCTGATAGGGAGGTGGATTAATTTCTGAGCATGAAAGTATCTGCTATTACTCACTGGGTTAAGAAAAGAAGATTGAATGAGAGTTTAGGATGACTTGGAAGTGGCAAGGTGATACAAGACAGGATTTTATATTGCTTCTTAAGTTTTACAGTGCAGCTTTTGACATAGATACTATTAGGCATGAGTAATGGTATCACTGTTTACACTGTAAGCATAGCAACACCATTAGGTGGCATTTAAACAATCCAGCTGGGCATTCAATTCTTTTGTCACAAGAGATTGAGCATAATGTTAACAAAACAGCAAAAGGTACAGTCTGGCAACTAGAGTAGATATCTTCTGACTTTGAAAATACCTTTTTGAGACTTTGCCAAAGACTTTGTGGTTGTTTCTATTAAAACCTAGAAAGTGTTTTGGCAACTCTTTCCTTCTGTTTCATCTACTGGAAAACAGTAATTACAGACATTAATTTTTAAATTTGTGCAATATGACATGGAAAATTGGAAGAGACTTTATGAATATGGCTCTTGAGTGAGAAAAATCAGGAATATATTCCTAATTTTTTATTAGTATATAACTTTGCTGTATGAGCTAAATACATTCTTACACAACAGCTAGTGATTTGCAACCTTATCCATTATCCTTTAGTTATCCTTGATAACTAAATGTTGCCAAAGGATAAAAATTTTGATATATTTATTTCACATCAGAAACTTGAGTGCTTTTCACACATAGGACATCGAAGGCAATTTTTTTTAACTTCTGTTTAACACTTGATTTAAAAGAAAAAGATTTATTTTGAAACATAACTGAAATAGCTGTCAGTGGATCTTCAAGATGACAGTAATCTATTTTTAATTATCCCATCTTTTTATTTCTTGACAGGAGATTAAAATTTTGTCTAGATCTAGTATCTTTTAAGAGAAAAAAAAGACTCTTTTCACTAAGTGTCCTATTTCTGACTAATTTTCATTGTAACAAACCTGTGGTCACCAAGGATTTTACAGCTGTTACTCTGCATCACTTTGTGGTCACCTGGAGTTTCATTAACAACAACAAGAACCAGGTACCTGTGCTCTGAAACCACAAATAATTGTTACTGCATATACAGAAACAATGCAGCTAATGTTACAAGCAAAGGAGCAAGACAACAATGACAGATCTGAGTAGTTCTGTGTCCATCTAAACATGGCTAGAACCTACATTAGCTAGACTCATTACTGAATGAAATGGAATTTTATATTCTGATCATAATATTGTAACAGAGAGCTTGAGATCTTAAGATGTCATATAAGAGGAGGATTTGTCTTGCTTTTATAATCCCTAGGCCTACAAAAAGGATTTGAATTGATTTTAATAAACACATTTACATCTTTCAGCGCAAAGCTATACTATTGCATACTCAGGACATGTGATTTAAATCCTCTGACAGAGTGAATCAACCATGGTAAAGAATCTTGATTAAACATTTTTGTAGCTAGGTAGGACACCCCACAAAATAACTGACAGCCAGAAACCTTCAAATTATGTCCAACATAATTTCATTTTGCAAATCAATTTTGTAATGCTTAATCAGCCCTCTAGTAAGCAACTATTGATTTAAATTAAATCAGGAAAGTTTACATGCAAATCAAAACTGAATTAGTTGGCTGTTTAGAGATAACTTTCTTCTCTACTCACAAAAGTGGTGATCAGCAAGTAAGAAAAAAGAATGAGAGAAAGAAGGAAGACATTTTACTTGTTTGCAAAGTAACAAACACCTTGTTGTGCTTGTTGATTTAAATTTCTGTCTTCTTTTATAATCTACAATGTATTTTCTGCACCAGTCACTTTTGTATAACTTAACAAGACCCTCAGACTGGAGGGGTGGCGTGAAAGAGGCATGAATACACAAACTGATTAGAGAATAGAGGAGGTTGCAGATTTTGGATGGATGGATGCTCTAAGTTCATTTGACAAAACCCCTACAGCTAGTCGCTGTGGTAATGCATGAATTCATATTTCATTCATATAGGTGAAAGAGAATAAAACAGGAAGCCCTTCACCTTGTTAGAACTATTTTCCAATTTGTACTCCATTAATTTAGAGAACAATAAAATCCATTCATTTGTTTTTCTAGAACACTCTTAGCCAGTCTGATCCTGAACAGCGCTCTTTATTTTTTGCACAATATACATGGTAAAACTTGACCTAGTCACAATGTTATCTAAAACCAGACTCTAAATGAACCCAATGACATTTACTAACTCCCCTTATAGATGAGGAACAGATTTTAAGTTTTTATGTTTAAATTATTTTCTAAGCGTAGTTGTCCTAAAAGCAAGCATTTCCGCTTCTGCCTACAGTTAAAATTGCAAATTCTTAACATGGTTCCTTGTGCTTCTGAACTGACAATCCTGAACAATGAATTCTCTGTACAAAATCTAGAATCAATACAAGCTTTTCCCCTAAGTGGCTGCTTAGGAAGTCCAATGGTCTAGAAGTAGGATCTCTGCAGGTTATGTATAGGATTACCTGATTTATAAGCTATTTCCCTCCCCAATCTTTTATCTGACTATGCTAAAGTGCATAACAATCAGTTTTAGTTTCCCTAGTGTGCTCTGAAAGTCAAACATTTTTCTTAGAAACTGTTTTCAAAACTATAAAAACCTGCCCTAAAGCAATCATTCAGGGGCATCTTTCTGATTCTTTCTGATCTAGGCTGATGTGAATTGATGATCAAGCTGAAATCTGCTTCACAATCCTGACTGCAGACATAGAGGAACAAGATTAATTTAATTTATTGATCTTTTTTTTTTCTTCTGAGATACGTCAAATTTTCACACACGTGATAAGTTAATGTTGCATCTAATCACAGGTATGGAAGAACCTAAACACATTCAAATTCAACTTATAATTTCCCATGATTCTATAGAATAAGTTAAAGGCAAGTCTTTCTGTCTTTTATATTTTCCTACTGTTTATATCAATAATTGATGACATATATGAGGTTTGGTACCTACAGAGGAGATACTAAAAAGCAGATAACCAGTTTTATCAAACACAAATTTTAATGCAACGCCTTGCACCTCATCTGTTGTTGTATTAACTACATCAAAAGCAGCATATCTCAGTCAAGCTTTTTCTACTTTGGGGAGTTTTACTTTGAAACAGACTACCTTTGGTACACATTTTGTTCTTTGGATTTTTTACCAGATAATAGGTAATCATCTGTTCTTTAGACTATGCTAATATTCAAAGAATCAATATGAAAAAAAAGTTCCTAAAAATGTGTCCTTGTGCATGCCTCATTTCTTGCAAGAAAAACCACAAAGAATGTGATGATAAATTGACAAGATAATATTTGAACCTATCAACTTATTAAAAACCTCCACATTTATAACTTCAAGTATTTATTCAGATATTTATTTATCCAGTTTGCATTTTGTTGTACTGTATATTTTTAATAGCATAAAAATTGAAATTGTTCTATACTGCATTTTTTTAACCCACACATCATCATAGAGCTTTAATTAAAACCTCCTTATTTTTGCTGTACTGAAATGCATTAAATACAAATCCAGGTCCCAATGAGCTTTATTTTGGCTACAGATTTCAATGTAGGTAAATCATACTGTCTATAAACACATCAAATCACTGTGCCAAAAGAAGAAATTAGATAAGAGCATTCCTTAAGAGCTTTTTCAAACCAAAGCATTATTCAGACGAGAAAAATTGGTATATTTGCACTTATAGACTAGGAGATGCATGAAAGAATCATAACACAACATAATTATACCTTTGTCCATAGTAGCTTTGCAAAGGCATTTATTTCCTGCCTCTCATTGTCCTCTGTTTTTCTGCATCATGGCTCCCAGGCAGCTGGGTACCCTAATGTTGACTTACTGAATGTCCCTTCAAAGCAAAAACCACCACTCATACTGAATGCTGCACAACAAAGGATAGTAGTAGGAAAGGTCACAAAATTCATTTTCTCTAACGACATAGGTATTCATCCAAATATGAAAGAATGCTGCTGGTTTTTCTTCCACCAAAAAGGCTAAATAATCACATCTCTAAGCCATTCATACTGACACATCTTTAATAAATCTATACAGATGAGAGGACAAATGGCAGATAAGAAATTTAGGAAAATACCTTTTGAAGAAACACAATTTATTTTACAGTCTTTAGTCTATAGTGAAAAGCATCTGACAGCAATCCACAAGGCCTGGCAAGCCTAAGCAGCACTGCAAAGAGACCAACTGGTGCTGCAAATATGACTGGAACTGTAAACCTATAAAGCTTAACCTTTAGTAAGTAGATTCAGTCCCTGTGCCAAAACATAGTTAATTCCATACCTTTAGAAGAACTTCAGTAAAAATGGTTCATTCCTTTCTTCACAAAAATATGGAAACATATTTTCAGTTACAATGGCAGGTGAAGAAACCTGAGACCTTTGATTATCAAGCAATGACAGAACAAAATATATCTCTTAAAAGGCATTCCTTCATAATGAAAAATCATATTTCAGTAGGGTAGATGTGCATTTCTCTTTCTCCTTATATTAGGTTATAAATCAAATATGATTCTTGTCCCCCAGAATTTTAACATTCTTATTGTTCTGTGAAAGTACTTTTTGGGGTTTGTTCAGTTTTTTTTTTTTTAAATATAGAGCCACAACATTCTATGATAGCCTTCTGGACAGTAAATCTCTAGAAATTTGTAAAAGAATTTATTGTCACTACACTGAAGATTCTGCATATTACCTGAGAAAGAATAGAAGGCAAAACAATTGAACTCTGCTTAGAATATGTACGAAGGTAGAATATAGGCTGGATTCAAAAGCAGTCAGTCTTCCCTTTGTCACCTTGACCCTTTTAGTCAGAAGTTTTTTCTTAGTACTGCAAAATGGCTCAGCTCTGCACTGCTGTAAAGAATCAGCTCCTTAAAAGGAGGCAGGGATATTTTAAAAAACTCTGCATTTTAAAAGAAATCAGGAGCTGTTTATTTCTACAACCAGTAATTCATTGTCTTCTAATCTGCATTTACATATACGCAGATACACCCAGCAGGCAAGGGGCAGGCAGTAGCTGTCAGTAGGTGATAGACTGTGATTTGGGAGCATATTGTTTGCCAACCTTTGAGTTTAAGTCTCTAATAAAAACAGCTTTTAATTCCTGGCTTATTGCAAGTGGCAGCGTGTTGTATTGGTCATTGGGTTTAGACCCCTCAGCAATGCTGAGGGCTTTGCTGAGTGAGTTGGGGTTTTATTCTGCTTACTAGGTGTCTCTCAAGTCATCAGCCAGATACTTCCTGGCACTGTTCCCTCAACAGGGATAATGAATCATGACAGTTCATCTCAAATTGCCCAGCTCAAACATTTAAATGTCTGCCACAATCTACCAATGAACCCATCTGAGTGCCATTGGGGATCAGTGGGAGAAACTTATTAATACACATGGGGTTTGGCAGCATGTCAGGCTTAATATATCACAACAGCTAAGATAATACAGTTGTGCCTTCCCCTCCCCTGTCCTGTGGTGAGAGAAGATCTTACCAGCAGTGTGATATCACATGGGAGTGCAGTGGTGCAATCCTGCACCATTTGCAGCATCTCACTTTGTATTCATCCATTTCCTTACGTGGCATTTTGAAGTAAACTCATTTCTCTTTTTCAGTAGAGAAGTTTTAAGCTTTGCAAGAAGTGAAATTAAATTCTTAAAAGTATCTTTCAGAGGTATTTAGGAAAGCTGTAGCATTCTGATTAATAAACTTAATACCCATCTGATTCCCTCTTCTATACTAGAACCATGATAGACCAACATGAACTCATAACAAGCCAGTAACTCAATTTGCTAATGCAATTTTTTTAGTCAGTCAGAGAATCTTAAGAATTACCAACATGAAGCAGTTGAAGGACAAATAGAAATGTCTTAATATGTAGCTCCAACTGGCTAGATATATTTTCCTCCTGAAAGCCTTGAGAAGCAATTTAAGATAAAGACCTTTTCATTTTGGAAGAACATTACTGTGTCTTTGGTGTATGGACTATTACAAATACTTGAAGACATGTGCTTTATTTCCAATCCAAATGAAAAAAAAAAACCAGCAAACCAAAACAAAACAAAACAAAACAGAACAAACAAATAAAAAAAACCTGAAACAACAAAAATCACTTTTCTCAGAAAAAGCTACTGTAACTGAAAAAAATTCACTTCTTTTCCCTTATGGGAGGGGTAATACCCAGTAGAGAGAAACTTTTTGATAACAGTAATGTCTCTGGACACACATAATGGGAAAGAAAGCATGTTACAGCTCATTTACTTATAGCACTTACATGCTAAATTGCAACTGAGCTAAAATAAAATATAATTCTTCAGAAGATATACAGCAGTGAAAGGATTTGGAAATCTATCCCAACAAAATTGCTCTTTGAGTTAGTGTTTTATGGTTCAGTATTAAAAGAATTATCCCCATTATTGATCTTGCCTATATGGAATGGGCATCCAAATACAAACCGGTAATGTTCTTAGTTTTCTCCAGAAGACTAAAATTTGGAGTGGATTTATTTAACATGTTATTCACAGAAGGTTATGAAGAGGATTTCTTCAATCAGTTTGCAATTCATTTTCTCCTATGTCAGCAGCTGCACAAAAGCTGGAAAAATATTGTCAAAATGAGAAAATATTTGTGTAAGTCTTGTTTGCCATTATCAGACCATTTTTTCAGTTATTCCTACAACAAAAAGTCATAACTTTGACATTCAGAGACAGAACAGAAAGTGTCTTATTGTAGTGGAACTATGCTTTTGAAATAAAACTCCCACTTAACCCAGTTTGTCTAATGCAGGTCTCCTTGCAGAGAAGTTCTAATACATGTTAAGTAGATTCTTTTGGGAGGGAGCTAAACAAGATTCTCTGGTTTCATTGAGCACCATATTTTTCAGCCCTTCCCAGGGACAGAAGAGCTACAACCAAAGACTTGTGTTTTGGACAGTTGCAAACCTTTGCACGGGGAGAATGACTGATCCAGCAAAAATAGACCTAATCCCAAATAAGAATCCCAAACTGCCTGTAATGCTGTTGTAGGGGCCTCAATTTTTTTTTTTTTTTTTTTTTTGTGGTCTATTGACTTACTTCAACCACGCTAAATTGCTAAGTTACTTTTTTACAAGTCATAACAAAGTATAGCAAAGTGCTGCTGACATCTTTAAAGGTATCAGAAAAACACTCATTTTCAGCCACAGTTCCAGCTTCTCTTAAGGAAGTGTATCTTTCTCACAAGGAAGAAGGATAGCTCTAATAGGAGGGCAAAGGGAGCAGTAATGAAAGGATTCCCAACCTAGACCTGTATTTGAAAGTATTTGAAAGTTACTTCAACATGTGGGAAACTCCACTGACTTACTGAACTTTAGAATTAATTTTTATCCTTTTTCTTTACCTTTTATTTCCTCTAATTTCTCTTATCTCCAGATTGTCTTTTCTCAAAGAGAAGGAAATTTCTGCGTGTTTTTCCTTTTCCCCTTCACCCGGAGTGTGATCTTACAGAGTGCTCATTACAGTTGAATCACTGTAATAACAGAAATATTGACACATTGCCTTGAAGTATCAACAATCCAGCAACTTTTGTTCCTAACTTAGCCTGAGACTGTATATTTCTGAATGTGCATTTATGTTATTCAGCATCTTGTCTTTTAAGCACTGAAAATTATCTGAGCTATTATTCCAGTGGGTTCATTTACCATAATAAGACCCTAAAGCAAGCAAGCATATCTTGAAATTCCTTTAAAGACTAGATAATTATTTTTAAACAAAGAATTAGCGCACTTTCATCAACATGACTCCTAACTAAAGCCAACTAAATAGTTATACATTTTTAAAGAAGATGGATTATGTTCTCAATCACTGTTAAGAACAAAGGAAGAGAATGTATGAAAAGTAATTGGTAGTTAAGTTTACATGCAAGTAGCAGTCAAGGAATGAAGATATTTGTCTCAGCACAATCAAAACATAAAGAAACAAATCAATAGACATTACCGTGTGAGAATAAACTAATTAAATTTTGTGTAAAGAAAGATGAAAGCACACATAACTCCATGGATAAAGGGCAAAGGCATGAGCAGATGCAAAGCTGGGATTCTCCTCAAGTAAACTGATAAAAGGTAAAAAAAAAATCATAAAATAACACCTACACAGAGAGCTGACCAATTCAGCTGCAAGACACAGAAACCACTCTGGCTTTAGTGCATAATCTATTAATGAGTAAAGTAACTCATAGGCTGAAAAATCTGAAGCAGGCAAGTATTCAACACATATAATATATATCATACACATGCATGTATGTGTACACATCTGTATGCACACATATCCTTCCCAATTGAAGTAATTACTTTGCTTCCAGAATAGGATCCCATTAATTATTTGCTTCTTGCTATTATAAATAAATATTCATTTTCTCAGCTCTTGATTGTATATAGAATTGTTCCAAAACCCTTCATATAGGTGGTAGCTCAATTTTTTTCCCACATCTTGTCAGAAACCAAGTTATTTCCATAACTCTTTTAAAAGTCTGCTGGTCTACTTCATGTAAAATAGTTAGCTTGCCTTTTTAGTAAAGCTATTATAACGTATCGATTTTTAATGTCCAATTTATCTCCTATATGCAATTACTAGCTGTAAATTCTGAGGTACCACTGGTCCATTCTGGGTACCAGCCCAGAATGGGTTCTGATTCCTCTTACTGCTATTGGGCTCCTGTGTTTAGTCTGAGATTGCCACTTTTTTCCCTAGATCCAAAAGTAAACCTTTGTACAGCTCATTGCAGCTGCAATTCTAGCATCACATCAGAATGGCTGCACTTATTGGTGAAAGTTACGAGCCATAACTACTTATATAGATTCATATCTACAGAACAGGGACATGATTTTCAGAAAGCTGAATGAAAAAGCTCCTTCAGGAAACAAACAAACAAACAAAAACAACAACAACAACAAAGAAAACCAAACAAAAACAACAACAACAACAAAACAAAAATAACAACAACCGCAAAAACAAGCAAAAACCAACCAAACAAACAAACAAAAAACACCAAAACTTGTTTGTGTATCAAGTTATTCGGAGAATAAGTTCACGAACTCATGCTAGTATTCACTTATATTTCCACTGCTTATTTAATGAATGTCTGCAATTTTGATAAGACATTCCTGCCTCTCCAGAAAAGAAAAACTTAATTTCATATCCTAATAATGAAGGCTCAAAAACATTTAATTCAGTTCTCCACTGAAGCCAGAGAAATGCTTGAATAATGTATGTGCCTTTAATCCACGGCCCCTTTGCTCCTCCAGTTCTGTCTCTGTCTTGCTCTTGTTTTCCTGTAGCATTGTGAATCAGAATGGATTATGCACAAGGGATCTTCATGCACTGCAAGATATTTGGGAATTTAAGCAAAGTCCTCTAGCTTAATTAGCCTTCTCATAAGGTGATAAATGCCATTTTTTGATGTTGCAAAGGAGGTTTATGACCAAGCTAATAACTGACACTTAACCATACATTTCCTGAGCTTCAGTGGCAAACATATAATTTCCCTGACTTCAATAGTATAACCAAGTGTTAACTCACATTACAGACCCTAAAGGAAATGTTAAGAGAGGAATAACAGCTTTGCTGCATTTGCATACTCAGGACACACAGTAATGACTGTGAGTATTAAAGCTTGTTACAGCTTCTTCAAGACTGTAAACAGGGAACATCTTTAACTGATAGAACACCTAAGAAATTCTACACTGCTACTCTGCTTAGAATGAAAATCTATCATGAGAAAGCAATTTTAAAAGTATGGGGCAGATGAATAATTCAGTAAAAAAATGTCAGTCACCGAATAGACAATGGACAAACTACTGCTTTTTTGTTATCATTAGAGAGGGATGAACAGATGTCACATCAGCCTTACACAAAATAAACAGTTTTAGATAAATTAAAATGGGAACCCTTTTGACATAGCGTCAGAATATATATCAGACAATATATTTTAAAATGAAAAAAAAAATCTTTGTTGGATGAAAGTTATCCTGCGATGTTTCAGGCTACAAAAATCACTGAAACATGAGGCTTATAAGCCTAAAAATGTGTATTAATTAGATTTAAACCACAATTGTTAAACAGAAGGTTTTGTTAGGAAAGCTCCACTTTATGTAACTAGACTAAACTAGTCAGGCTAAGTTAAGTGCCTATGTGTGCATGTGCATGCATGCATAGACCTACACAAACATATGTATAATGGGATGAGGGAAAGGGAAGAGAATGGAATTAATGGTATTCCCTTGATTTTGACCACTCTGTTATGTTCTTTTATCTCATCTTTCCAATACTCTGCAGTCTGGAGAGAGGGGTTGATTTATCTAGGCAGTTTAGCTCTTTGGAATACAGAATACATTTTCTTAAAGTGATGTTTTACAACATATTTCTCTCATAGAAGAAATCAGAGAGAAATATATTCCATGGTTCCTCACTTGTAGCTTTATTTCTGATTCTGCTCCTTCTGACCTTTTCCAGATTGTTTGTCCTCCATCCTTGGGAATTTATCTTTCTAATATTTAAGAGTGAGATGGGCCAGCAGAAAGAGGATGTATTACTAATTCTAGAAGTGAAAACCATTCTGGTTATATTACTGCTGCCAAAATCTTTTAACAAATCTAAGTGTTATTTTTACTTTTTGAGAGAATATTTAATGAGCATCAAATATTCATAGAGGATAGATAATATTTAAATGACATCTTTAAAGGATTAAAAATGTGCAACTCTCTCATAGTGATTACTACATTAAGGCTTACAATATATTTTCATTAGGCACAAACTGTATTCAAGATGAAAATATTTCAGAACTTTCAGTACTATATGTATGGAAGGTCATATCCAAACCTCTGTCTTGGATAGCCTTCACGCGAGTCTCTCTCCCTTTAATCAAACAGCAGCTATTCTCATTCTCACTCATGATTTTATTCCAACAGTCTGATCATCATTTGTAAATGTGAACACAGCTAATGGGACAGGAGACCTAATGCAGACTGTGTGATTATACAATATTTTAAAATGTTAAGGCAATTCAATTATGTTTAAGATAACTTTCAGCAAAGCATAATGTGGGGTTTTTTGAAGAAAAGTATTTTTCCAACAACTCCTGCAGGAGAAACAGAATTTTCACCTTCTTTTTATGTTTCCTCTTCTTTCTGTCAAACAGATGCTTTGAATGCCTCCGGAATGCTATTGTGCACATTGGGAAAGAACTGCCATGCTTCCAAGCATATAAAGTTCTTAAAGGTGCAACTACAAAAATCAGAAGTCTAGGGAATGTAAGGTGTAGTACAGAAAAATATAAACATGCTTGCTTATAGAATATAAATTTCAATAATTGATGCAAACGAATGAAGGATGCCATTCTCTCAATTTCTATTTCAGGTTTACTACTGTTTAGGTGAAAAAAAGAATGGAACAAGAAACCACAATTGAGGTAAAACTCTCTACACAAAAGTTACGAGGGTTGAGAAGTAAGAGGAAAATTAGATACTTAACATAATAGATTAAAAACAAAGCAGGTATACAAAATACCACTTCCCAAATACCCAATAAATATCTCAAAGTTTCTGGGAAGCTGCTTACAATTTTTTTTCCTGTTTCTTTCTTATAAATCTAAACTGGATGAACCACTGAGCTCCATGATAGCTAATCCTGACCTTGTCTTACTTAGCCAGTGCTCAGTCAAATTATTCTATCTCCTCCTTTATCACGTCTACATGTTGCTAAAGTAAGGATAACAATCTTTGATGCCTGTAAACATTTATTTTTAGTGGGAGAAGAGAATGAGTCTACTCAACTCATTCTATCTGCTTCACTTAGAAGTTCTGCATGAAATCAGACTAGAAGATTTAGTTGACAGCTTTTTTAATTGTTAGAGCATAGGACAGAGATACCCTGGCTATCCTGGAAGTGTTTACTTTCATTTGCTCAGTAAGCAAAATTCATAAAGCAATGAGGAAGAAGGTACGGTCTCCAAAATACCCTGCAAAAGGGTTGATTTTGCTATTACTGGAGATGCTCAGAGAATTCCTCATACAACTGAGCCATGGAAGAGCATTTAGTCAGCCTTTTTGTTTTGATCTATTTTTATCTCCAGCTGTCAGGGACACAGAGAGGGACAACAAAGAGCAAGGCCAGAGTTCTTGCCCAAGAATATTCTCTCTTCCTTCTGACATTTTGAGAGACAAGACTAGGAGTCCTGAAAGCACCTTTGGTAAGTACTTGTTTTCTACAAGTGTGAGAGACTGAGAGTAGAAACAGAACAGGTGGGGAAAAAACCCCAGAGTAGACTCTTAAGTACATACTTCACTGACAAATTTTATTTTACAAAACGGGCAAGTCATTTTACAACACTTCTCTTTTCACCTGCTGCTAGTAACTTATCTGAGATGATACAGAGATTGCAATCATTTCAGAGAAACAACTGTGTTTTTTTCCTCCCGTGAGGGATAGAAATGTGAGAGGAGAGAAGGGAAAGGTGAAGTAGCAAAAGGAAGAGAAAAGCGGAGGGTTTCAAGAGACCACAACAAGGATCTTCCTGTTTGATCACACTGTAGAAAATGAAATTGTTCTTTAGTTTCTCTCCTTGGCTCTGCTCTTGTTCTGTATTTTCAATCTATTCCTAATGGGGCAAAAACTTCAGGAACTAAACACTATGCAGAGCAATAATGACAAAGACATTTACTTTAATATGGAGGAAGGTTAGCTATGGAATACTAAGCACTACAATTTCTCTAATCTATCTGAAATATCATACATTTATAGAGCCTCTTGGACATATAGAAGTGAGACATGGTGTTTTCCAAGCCTGTATATTAATTAAGGGCATTGCCATTTTTATTGAAGAGGTCCTTGTTAACCCTTTTGCATTCCATCCCACAGGAAAATCTTGGCAAGAGAATAAGAGGTTTGTGGTTGTCACATTCAGTGAAATATAGTTAGGAGGTCTGCTACTGTAAGGACTTTGGTCAGAGCTACCAAGAAAGCATAACTAAAATAGAGGTTTCGGCTTCCCAGATAAAGTCTTGCCTTATGCACATATATACATAGATATAGATATAGATATAGATATAGATATATAGATATAGATATAGATATAGATATAGATATAGATATAGATATTATTATTCAGACATAATCATACAGCATCAGCCTTCGAACAAGTAAAAACTGCTAAGTGATGAAGCTCAGTGAGTAGGCTGGAATATGCTGAGTTATCAATGATGTTCTACCTGCGAAGGAGGAAGTTTCCAATTTTAGAGACCAACTACTACCAGCTGTAACAATTTTGTGTTTATTTGAGATGCTCTAGGAAAATTATAGAGTATATTGACTTTCACAGGATGCATTATGAGTCTTGCCATATGCTGAGATTGTTCGGAGATTTTGATTATGTGGACTTAAAATTTTAACCATACAAAGACAATAAATCAACGAACTTTAAGTTTTTCTTTAACAAGCTTTAAATGTCTTTAAATATATTAAATAATTTACATGCTAAATTACCAGAAGGCTGATAAATTCCCACAATGGTCTACCATTGGAATAGTCCAATGTTTTTTAGGGAGAGATTTGTATTGCAAAGAGAGGAAAAAGGGAAGGGCAAATGCATTCACAGACAGGAAAACTATTGAATGTTATAGCCTAAGACAGAGTATAAATAATAGAGGGAATACAATTTTGAATTTCTCTATCAACCTTCTTATTAAAAACAGTTAATAAAAATCTACACTAATCAGACATGCAATGGGACAGAAACCTCTTTATGATGATGAATAATCATCAAAAATACTGTTCCCTTTGTACTAGGAGCAGGATAATTGTTCTGCCATTAACCTCATGTAGAGGTAGCTGTAGAGCTGCCAGTTACTTAGATTTACTCATCACCAGGTGTTAAGTCATCACTCTAGCCTGTGTGACTTAGACTGAAACCAGTAGATTTTTTGAACAGGAATTCAAAGCTTGAGTTATGCAGCCCACTCATATGGCTGCTTTTCTCCTAAATTATTTTGCAGTATATGTTGGGCTTCTAGCAGAATAAAATCACCCTGGTGACCTTCCATGGACAGAAGATCTTCTAGAAAAGGAAGATGTGGAAGTACTGGCTGTTCATACTGTCCAATCCACATGGGTACTAAAATCAGCTGGCATAGACAACAAAATGGAGCAAGCCTGCTGAAAAAGTAATTCTTCTGCAGCTAAAATGCTAAAAAACATTTGATGAGAGGCATGTAGTAAAAAGAAGCTTGCTTTTTTGCTCTGTTTATCAAGCAGGGCTAATCCTGCTGAAACCATTGCTTCGTACTTTCACAGATACTTCCCCTCTTACCTAAGCCATGGACCTGTTCTAATTACAAAGAATAGTTGGAAAACAATACTTGCCTCTGTAAGTTTGCTTATGTTTTTGGAGAGGATCTGTGAGAAGGGTGCAATTTTAGCTTTGATAGTTCTGAAGAATGTATTTCATTACCCTTGGGTTATGGCAATTTCTAGTTCAAAGAATCCCAGATTCCACTGCAGCAATCTTACCTTTAAATTGCGCTATTTAGCTCAAGCATTGGAAATTGGGCAAATTAGATATGGCTACAAAGTGCCCCAATGCAGGTGAAAAAAGGAGGCTTTTCTATTTTACTGGTGGTGTAAATGCTTTCGAGCCATCTTATTCATTGATGTCATCTCATAAATGATTGCAGAGTAAAATGTTACCTAAAAATTACTGTGTAACTTTTGAACATAATGGAGACATAGAATGATTTCTCTAATTATTCTGGACATACTCAAGGGTCTAATTGCATCACTTGAACAGCTCCCTCAGGTATAATGTGAAGGCATGTGGTTTTACTCTGCTAACCTCCACTCACCTGCTTTGAATTCCTGTTCATATGGGTATTACTGGCAAGTTGCTAAAGCCAGAAGCATTTTATGACACCAGACAATGTGCATGCGGCTTACACAGACATTATAGGCTCTTATGATATAACACAGGTCCCAGAAGATCTCAACACCTTCAGCAGCACAAATCAGAGTGAAAAATCAATGTTTATCGTCCAGTCTATAACTATCAAACTCTGTCTCCAGCTATGCTAGTACCACAACCTTAGCAGTAGCATCTACATCAGGCAGTTGTGTGAAGTCTTTATGTGTCTTCAAATGTTTAGAAGAATAGAATATAAAGAAATTTTGATCCATGTCGGGGGAAACAGTGCTGACATACAAGATCATACAATATGAAACAAATAATATCAAGTACACATGACAGTGGAGGCATCAGTCACTTATTATCTTAAAAAATCCTCATATCTTCTCTCTGTAAGTTTCTCCCAGACAGCTCCACACAACGTTGACTCATTCTGCATGACATATTGACTCCATCCTGTCCCTTACATGACAGCCTAACCCTGTCTGTCCCTCACACAGCATCTTGCCTTGTCTGTCCCTAGCACAACCACACTGAAGCAAAAATAAAAGGGTTAAGAGCTTAGCTGAGAGATAGAACCTATACATTTAATGACTAGAGTTGAAGCAATGTAGAAAGTGGCTGAGCCAGTAGGGCTAAGACAATATATCACTTGCTTGGCTTTGTTGTGTCAAGATAGGTGGTTGGGATATTGTTAAAGTGAAGAAACTGTAATTACACCTGGGCCCTGAAACCAGCTAGAACCAGGTTGGGAGTTTGAACTATGGCCAAGGGGCTTGAGAGCCTAGCAATAAGACAAAGGTGAAAAGTTTAAGGCGAGGAAGACCCCCTGACTTTATCATTAGAAGACCACTGACCCATTTCAAACACCCACGGACCCATTTGAATGAAGGAACTGCACAAGCATAAAAGCACTTTGAGCTCATTTTAATATAAAGCAGGGCTAGGTGGGGTTAGATAATGCATATGCATAGGCATGCTGGGTAATTATATGAATATGTAACACTTTTGTGGATAAAATAAGGCAAGAGCCCTATGTACTTCACACATCCCTGTGGGAGATTTCTCCAAGTATGCTCAGCAGTGTAATAGACATACCACTTTCTAACTTTAACTAGTTAGAGAGTCATTGTTTCTGCATCAACATCCTCTCCTCAGCCAGCAGACTCCTTCTCCTAGAGACTGCATCTCCAACTGACTCTCAGCCCACTAACCCATTCTTTTATAACACCCATCCTCATTGGATGCTCAAGGCTGTTTCCTCTCTTTGGTAATTAGTACAGCTGTAATTCATCACAGGCAAGGTTGCTTGCAATCCGTTCTACATGCACACACTGATATTTTCTCAAATAAAATCTTATTAAGGAAACTCTAAAAGTAAGGGATGCCCATTTGGTTTTAGTTCGGGCAAGAGACCACCTCTGTCAGAGGCAGAAAAAACCCAATTCTTTTGTACAGCAGATGTATTTTTTAGAACTTCTGCCAGGGAAGAAACACTCAAAAAAAGCAGCAGGAATTAGTGTACACTTTAAATAATTGAAAAGGTTTGATTTCTCGTGCTTCAGAAAAGCAATCATTCTCATGATCCCATCAGCAGAGTAGGTATTCAATGAGAAGATTAAATTGCTGATGATATCAACAATATGCCTTTATCCTGATTTCTAGTTGTGTATCAAATATCTGATAGAAACATACATGCAGACACTCTGCTGTTCCAGCTTTGCTCATCTCTTGAGGCAGCTACTTATCAGAGAAAACTTTCCTAGAGATTGGGTGGCTGCTGAGACACGTGAATTTTAGCTTAATATTTCACTAGAAAATATAAAAAAAAAAAACCTCTGCCTTTTGGTCCCTGAAAAAGGGGTATACATTCTGTGTTCATATCTGATACATGTAACAAACAGACTTGCATTCTGTGAGAAGCAAGGTCACAGGGATGTTTAGTTGATAAATGCTCTGTTTTGATGCTTTGAGTTCTTAACTCTGCTGCTTTGTCTCTAATCCACCTTTGAATCTGGGCTGCTAGGGGAAATAGTTGCTATTTCCATACTAGGAAGGTCAGACAAGTGGATTAACATGAGAAAAAATATCAGTAATCTCTTGATTTTTCTATTTCCCAATTTATCATGTAACAGGGAAAATATTATAACTAATCTTTTAACCTTTCAATGGGACTAAAGATGCAAGTAGCTGAGATGCAAGTAGCAACACTATTCAGAGTGGCTATCACGTACTCTTTGAGTTGTTTTTTGTTTAAGTTTTTTTCTGGCAAATGTTTAATGATTACATTTGGTTCAACTTTGCTTTTTAGTGGATCAAGTCCTGCCTATCTGCACAAGTGCCTTGGTTAAGAAGTCTTTACAGCCAAGTTCCTGACTGACAGTTTTCCACTCTCTCTACTTGAAAGCATTTTGGTGCCATAGTTCTTCTGATGGGTTCTGTGTGCTGGCAATTACTCTGATTAAAAACCCATCTGAGAGTTTCTAAGGTGGCAGCTTAAAGTTTTAATGCTCCCTGTGATTTGTGAAAAGGCATGCACACTGTTCTCAAAACACACAAGCAGTTATTTAAGATGTAACAAGCCCAAGTATCAAAATATGAGAATGCCAAAGAAGGAATTTGTGCTCTCCAAATATTCTTGGCAAAAAGAGAATGCTCAATGTCAGTAAAAAACATTCACTGTTGTCATGTTCAGAGTAAGAAAATGATTACTAGGAACATATTCAGTACATCAGATTACATTTACGTAGCTCAAACTGTGTAGCTCAAATAGCTCCTTGCTGGCCCCGACCTGCAGGAGCCACTTCTGTACTTTAGAACAGACCAAAGGTTGGTTATAATTTTGTCGCATATACATGGTCATTCAGAGGGTGCCTAGGAGGAAGGATTTTGATAGAGCACATATTATGGAAATGCTCCCTCCCCATCTCCATCATTTCTCAACCCAGTCTCAGTCTTGGCTCTAAGTAGGCCTCACTCTGAGGTGCTTGGATTTTCCTATTGCACGAAAATCTCTAATACCCTTGTTTGACTCTTCATTTTTTGGGTGGCCTAAAGGCAGCATACGCTGTTAAGATGATAAAAGGAAAACATTTTTGATTGTTTAACTCCTGAGAACATGCTAAGGTTATTTATTTACACTAAATGCTGAAAATCAAGCTGGGAAACCTGAGAGAAAAACTGACAACCAAGTCATTTATCTGAAGTGGGATGAAGTGCACCTTGGGAGACACTTTTTTTGTGGTGTGTTTTCAAATGGATTATAATATTTAGAGAAGAGTGTTATACTAATTAGGAAATTACCCACATAATAAAAAGTGATGCTACTAAAGGAAGCAAAAAAAAAAAAAAAATTGCAATATTAGCCAGGTTTTATTCCTTACCTTTCTCCCATGTCTTTTTCTTTTTTTCAGCACAAGAAATTGAGATGAATCAGGATATCTAACCAAATAGAGTACACTGGTCACCTTTGAAGAATAAATTTTTGCACTACATAGCCAACCTTAGTTTGCAGACATTAAAGACCAATCAACAAATATGAATAAATATTTTTCCTAAAGCTAAGCTGGTGGAGATTCTGTTTTTACTGGTATTGGCCTTATCTCTGTCTCATTCGAAGAAAGCAGAACAAATAGCAGCCTTAAATTTCTCTGACTATTTTGTTCAAAGAAACTTAATAATTATGGGAAGGTGGTTTGTTTTTCCCCACTGCTACTTCTCATTATTTTAATTCTTTTGTCTGCCTGCTATGATAAACACTTGTCACAAGAGACTAAGGGTGTCATTAATTGCAAAAAAGAGCAATCCAAAACATCCTAAATATTGAATGCAACTGTTTCTACTTTTTTTTTTTTTTTTAAATCAGAACTGCCCAAGAACTTTTGTTGCTGCTCAAACTTTATCCAAAATTAATTTTAAAAGTCAAAACCTGCTCTGAGAAGCTCTTCTCTAGTCATGAGAAAGATGAACTATGTAAATTCATTCTTCTACATTCCAGCAGGAAAAATAAATAGCCTTCTAAATAAGGGTGAGAGAAGAGACTAGAAGGGAATGGTAATTCACCAAACCAATGAATAATAACAAATATGGCAGCAGCATTTTAAAAGACCAATAATATTCTAAAAATTAATATCTCAGAAAGTTGTACTTCAGGAAAGGAAACACTCCTTTTGCTTTGTACATAAAAAGGGAATATCTTACCTCTCATATGTTTATATCACATTAATCAGTCCAAATAATACAAACTTCTGCTACTTTTACTATCTGCAGACCTATAGAAATTCACTGCTAATTAAAACTAACTATTCAAATTTAAAGTACTGAAGGTTTATTGTCCATCTACAACATAATAATTAACAAATAATACCCATACAAACTTGCATTCAAGAATATTAAAAAAAGAATTATGGAAACTTCAAGTCAAGTTTGGACAAATCTTATTTCTGACTACGAAAAAGAATTTTTCATGGCAAAATCAAGAAAGTTTCATTCTTAACTGCTGGTAAGAGAAAATGTGTATTAATTTCTTTCATTTAGAAAGCAGTTACATGCAAATCAGTCTAATTTCAGACACATTCTCTAGGTTTTTCCATATTTATTCAGATTGTCTTTCTCTCAAATACTCAGGAATAAACATAGATGAAGTGGTAAACACTTTCCAGAAAAACCACAGGCACAAAGACAGGAAACAAAGGTAAAAGAATGAAAGACATGATCCAGTTAGATGCACTAACTAGCTGACCTTACAAAGTTTAGGTCATATCTTCAAAAATACTTCTAAACCTCCATATACTTCTACCTTTATGTTCTCTGTGTCCCTCAAAACCCTAAATGCAAACAATGGCATGAGCAATAGTCCTAAAGGACACGTAGGCTTGGGAAAACAATCACCATATGCAAAGCATCCCCTCTTCTTCCTTCTTCTCCACACTTTATATACTGAGCATGATGTCATTTGGTCTGGAATATCCCTTTGGTCATCTTGCTCAAGCCTGAAGTTTAGATGCAAGCCAGGTTTAGATGCAAGGCTACTATTAATTATGCTGGAAGAAAGGTTTTTTCAGCTTGCATGCACTCACTAAGAGGGCCTTTTTCTACCCACAGACTACACCCATTTTTACAAACAACTTATTAGACATCCAAAAACACATGAGTTTTCTTTCTTTTAATCTCTATCCATTCTATTATCTGATATTTAGTCTTTGTACCTAAATCAATATTGTTGTGGTAGCATGAGAAATTTTTGCCACATTGATTTCCCATAGCACTGCAATGTCACATTAGCTCAAGGTGAAGAAGCTAGTAGGATGAGAGCAATAATCAAAATAATAATGCAGGAATTATAAACCAAATTGCATGTAAGAAATTGAAATGTTTTGTTTGGGTTCTTGGGCTATTATAAACTTCGAGATCAAAATGAAAATGGTTGTTAACATCAAAGGCTTTGCATCAAATCATCCATTTCTTGACAAAATCAACATCCCTAAATATGTTAGTGTATGAAATAAACTATTGTTTACTGGTGTCAGCTGAGTCTCTTAATGCTCTGCATGATATTTTTCTTCCAGTATTCTTATTCCTTCCTCTTAGAGACAATTGTATGTGGGTGGTTGGGGTAGAGAAGGAGTGTGTCTTAATATCTCGCAGACAAAAATATCCTAAATCAGACCATATGTCTGACAGTGTCTGAAATTAAAGATAAAAGCTTCCATTATTAATGGCCAAGTGCTTCTTTGGGATATAACTCCAGGTTTACATCTATGGTTTAAACTATGAGGTCATCAAAGTTATAACAATCTTGTTACTGGATATAATGAATGCGGCTTTGCTATCCGTTTAACTGACAGTCAAGCTTTCACAAGAAGTCTTTATTTATCTGATTATTCCACCACAATATTTGCTTGAAAACTGGCTTTAAGTTAGAAGAGACTGGACACTGGTAAAGAGCTGACAAAATGCAAGCTCATGGAACCTACGAGGCAAACTCTAACCAACAGCCTTCATCTTCACCGGTGCAACACTGGCCACATGCTGCTGTTGCTATCATGATGACAACATTTTGCAGAGGTGGTTGTTCTAACAGAAAATTTTTTCAACAGTTGTGTCAATGTGGACAGTCACAAGAATCAGTCAGGTAGTTAAAACACCTGAACTTACCTGTTTCAAAAGTCTCAAACAGAGAGCTGTTGCATTATATTGTCAGAGGACCTAGTCTGGCGTAGAACTGATGAACTTAAGGTCAAAGTAACATTAATTAGACAGCATGCACAGGGTCAAAATTTCTACTGGCTGTTTAAAAGGTTTGGTATTTCTTGATTACATTAATGACTACAATGGTGACTTGCGCTTATGCTTTTCTTGATTGCTCATTGAAGTTAATTTAAATAATTCCGCATGTGAATTAATCTGAATATGCAAAGATCACATCATAAATGTGGGGAAGTACTGGAAAAAATCAATGCATCATCTAATTATGTGTCCTGTCCTCCATGATGGTATAGGAACAAGTCAATAAAAGTTTTATTTCCTGTGTTATACACTCAATATCCAAGACATTGTTAAGCCATGTTTTGTTATCTATTTCTTTACTAATGATTTCTTATATTGTACTGCTTTTTCACAATTGCTGCATACTGAACTGATGCTTTTACAGAGCTGTGAGTCATATCCTCATATTCTTGCTCCTAAATGGTAATGACCAGCTTTGAAACCATAATTTTACCTATGAAAATAAGTCTTATTTTTGTTTGATAGTATTTTATATTAATCTACACTACATATATAGGTATTTTTTTTTATTGCCCACTGAGTTTTATAAAGTATATCATTCTGTGATAATGGTCCTATCTGTATTATTATGAAAGTATCATGAGTAAATGTAATCACCTTAAAATTAATATTCCTTTCCAGGTAATTTGCAAGAAAATAGAGCCAGGCTCATTTAAATAAGTATTCTTTGAAAAAATAATCTACAGTATTCTGGAAAGAGCATAAAAATTAAAGCAACTAGAGAAGGAACACTTTGAATATTCTTCCAGAATCCAGCGGTATATCATTTGAGGACTTTAGCAACTAGAGGTGAAGATTTTGTATTTGGAACTCCAAGACGAATATTTCTTCTATTAATTTGTTTACATTCCAAATCCATCTAAATTTTCACCATCCACAGGCTTCCTTAAAAAGCCCAAAGTGCAATCACTTGTCAATATTTGAAACGGAATTAATAAAAAAAAATCATTGATCAAATTTTACTTTTCTGTCAGTGATCAAAGAATATTTTCCCTGGTTTTTCTTTTGGCCATGCCACTTCAAATGATTCACTGATATAACATACCCTTGGCAGTTTTCCCAAATTTTTGCAAAATCAAACTGGAGTTTGTAGACTTAAATTAAAAATATCTGTGCTGTCTTGCTCCAGTGTAAAGCGTTTATTTCAGTGCTTTGTGTTTTGATAGTATCTCCATATGTTTCATGGTAAGGATAATGGTCCTTGTAATAGTATAATTTAACATCATATTGATATTCATTTATTGTAAGGAACTTTGTGAGTGTTAAACTCCAGTATGTGTGTCAGGTAATATGAAAGACACAACACATGGGCATTTACATGAGTATAATCATGTGAATATAATAGTAAATAATACAGTAAATAGAAGTTAAAATAATTGCACCTGACTTGAGAAACTAAAGTGAAGCAATCCACATGAGGTCATAGGATTTAACACTGCAGCCAATTTCTACTTTCTGATTCTATTCTTTCTATGCTGCCATGTTTCCTGCATTTATTGTTATTGCCACTATGTCATAAAAAAGGTATTGAACAATGAAAAATTTATAAACTTTGTTGGTTGATATCTTAACATAAATAATAGCTTCAAAAGTAACAGAATTGAGTATGATTATCTTGAAATTGTCTGCTGTAGAGAGGAGAGAGAAAATGGGGCCTTGATATATGCTCTGTTCTTAGGCATCCTGGAGTACTCACTTCATAAGAGGGAAATAGATGAAAAATAGTTCTGAAATGAACTCAATTGACCTTGGCAACAGGCACACTAATGGCTCTGGGAGTGGAGAGCGGGGCAGACTGCTTAATCCTCAGTGTCAGAAAGCAATTAAATCTGCTAATTACCAAATTATGTGTTCAAATGCTCAAAGGCAAGCATAAGCAGTAATGATTAACCATTTTGCAAAGAAATTCTTCCCTCTCTCCCTCCAACTGTTCATGAGTATTCCCAAAAGATAACATTTTCACACAGGAGCAACTTCAGCTAACTTAATGTCACACTAAATGACAATGATAGCCTTTGCTTTCTCCTTGGAGATGGTACATTTATGGTCCCCAAGCGTCAAGCTGTAAGACTGGACACTGGGTCTAACACAGTCATAACCATGATGGTAATGAAATTTAGATAAGTGAATTTATTGTCAGAGCTGCCACTGGGGAATGGTGAGGTAGTGCAATTTCTAGAGTCTTACTTTTCAAAGGTGAAGAGGTGAAAAAGAAAAAAAAAAAAAAGAAAAAAAAAAAGTTGACAAATATGTCCTGGTGTAACAGTTAAAATAAACTAGCAAATATTGGGATATTGCAAAAGCACAAGACCCTATAGTGTCAGAATAAATGTTTGTGAGTTTTCACCTTCAGAGAGGAGGTTATTTTTGCTGGGAAGTTTTTGCCATATTCTATACAAAACAAATTAAATAAATACTTTAATACTTAAATAAAGTATTCATTCCGTGGGATTCTTCTCTGACATTTTTCCCTAAGCTTTAAGAACTCAGCCTGCTGAATCAAGCACATGAAGAGGTTATTGTAAAAGTCCAATGCACAAGAATAAATCTGGGTTATTTATATGAAAGTTAATCTCTAAGTGTCAATAACTGGTCAATGCAACATCACCAGAACAAACTTAACTGTATTCTTTCCAAGTAATGCTGTTCCCTAGCAGATTTATTATCCTTTCATACATCACACCAGCTTGCTGCTGAAAAGAGGAAGAGAAAGTGCTGCCCTAGAAACATTTGATTATCCTTTAATTAACTTCTACTTTGCTGTGGAGCATCCATGTAGTCAGAGAGAAGGCATAAAGGAAAAGCACAAAGCAACACAGCTGAGGAATAGCCCCTGCATGTATGTCAGCCTGCTACTTGGTTTGCATAACCCTTTGAACCCTATGCTTTTGGGGTTAAAATGAAGAAAAATTAAATTCCCTGATTTTTACCAAATTTCTTCTTTTTCTTCTTTTTATTTTTTTTTAACTTAGAAATATAATAAGTTGTTCAATAATGAAGGGTCAAAATTGTTGAAATAATTTTGCAAGTAAAGAGTGCTGAACTACTATGGTTTGACTACTGCATTGAAACTTATCTCCTGTGTTCCTTGTGTCTGTTAGTTCAGCAAGTGTTGGCAGTTCAGAATCTGCAGGACTTGGTATGCAAATGAGTGAAAAACATCACATTATGAAGCATGAAAAGAAAACCTTCATTATCGCTGCTGTGAAATATCCTGCCAGTTTGAGCGGTTTTTTTTCTTAGTTTCAAGGTTTTTGGAACAGTGTTTTTCAACACTCTCCACAAGAATTCTTGAATTAAGAAAAAGACAAAAGAGAAATATAATTTTTCATTACACTTTAGCCTCTCTTACTCTATCGCCTCTATCACCTCTATTGCTTCTGTCCACATAGCACACATCTATTCTCTGAAGCCTGTCTTTGCACTGCAGTTCAAGGCACACATTAAGTTCAAGTGGGTCTGTTGTGTTATCTCTGGTTTTCAAAAATGCCTAGATATGTATTACACTTATAAATAGGTGTCATTAATCCTTTGAGACAAAGAATACCTTTTGTTTGAATTTGCGTTTCCTTTTTTTCTGCCTAGAGTATGCTGAATCTAAAATGGCTTTTCATAGGATTTAAAGTCACAGCTGCTGGCAATCATAAAGATTGAATGAAAAACATAACTTTATTACATTGTTTCTTGATTTTAGTGCAAGTGCTTGATTGCTTTTTCAAAAATATGGCAAAATCATCACTGCTAGGAGCACATATCATAGAAACACTGAATCATAGACTGGCCTGGGTTGGAAGGGACTTTAAAGAAAACCTAGTTCCAACCTCCTCCCATGGTCACTTTTCCCTAGACCCAGTTATTCAGAGCTTCATTTAGCCTGGCCTTAAACACTTCTAGGGACGGGGCATCCACAGCCCCTACATGTAATAAATCGTGTGTAATATGCAATACTGGAATGCAATGTATTGTAGAGTCATATGAGAAAGTCGTGTTTCATTTTTAACTCACAACAAGTTTCTGCCAACTGTAAGTTTCTATAGGACTTACTTTTCCAACATTCAAGTCTTGAGTAACTTCCATCTGCTCAGCAACGCAGCATCTTACTCCTCTTCTTCACACCCATGATGCAGCTTCCTACAATAGTAGCAAATGAGAAGACTCAAAATTCATTAATATCATCTGTACTTAAAAAGTATGGAGTTTTATTGACTATTTCATAACCTTGATAGTGTTGGGGATTTTTTTCCATGCCAAAAAGTGACCCCTTATTACACAATTAAGTGAAATTTTGAAGAAGGCTGAGAATCTCTGAAACACACGATCACTATAAAAAATAAATGATGAAACCCAAATTTTAATCAAGCATTTTAAAATTAACATGCTTTGATGATTTAATGATTTAATACAAGTCTATTTTTGGAAATGCACAAGTAAGTGGGCTATGTAAGAAAATATCCCTTCAGAATATTTAATAATTCTTAACATTTTTTATGTTTATAGTTCAGTGATCTTTCTTTTTAAGTTCCATCAAGACTGTGAAGACACATGTAGGTAATTCTGAGACATCTTTACTTCTTTACTTATTTTTCTAAATTTATATTATAAAAACCAAATTTTGAACTTCTTGACTTCCTCAAGTTCTCACCTGGTAAATAACTGTTTTTTACTAATTCATGTGGACTGTGGTTGTAGCAAAATGTCATTCAGTGACAGGACTTAATAAATGACCCTACATACGAAATTTTAGATATTATACCTGGAATAAGTAAGAAATGGAGGCTCATCACTAACAGCTTAAAGAGTTCATCTGTGACTTTACCAATTTTGTGTAATAAAATTCATATGTGTGCATCTTTCATATTCATCCACACATATATGACAGTGCCTTTTTTCCTACCCTCACTGAACCATTTCCAGAATTTCCTCTCTAATTTCCCTATTTTTCAAAATATAACTTAAAATATCTCTAGGTTTCATAGACTAGTATTTGAGAAGTATCTAGACATAAAATTCTTAGGTACATTGTTGGACTTCCTTGTTTCTGCACTAAAACAGAGAGGTGCATTGACACAGTCCTCTGTATCATTTTTAAGTATCCAAAATATAAGAAGCAAAAGTACTTTTCCAAAAGACATTCAACCCTCCAGCTTCTGCAAGTCTAGCCTCACCCATTTATGATGCTCCTGCAAAAAGTGCTAGCATGATCAATGGATTGAAAACTTCTAAAATTGCCTGGAAATACCCTATAATCCTGTTCCCAGTTTAATGGAAAAGGGAAGCACTGAAGAGATTGTCCAGACTGAATTCAATGAAGGCCTTTCACAGTTAAAGAGTGGATCCTTGGCAACAGACTGCATTTCTCAAACAGAGATAAAGAAAATGGATTTTCATTCCTTAAATGTTTAGATAATAAAGATATTCCATGTACTTGAAATTAGCTCCTGCAAGTATTTTGCCCTATGTTGCTGCACAGTGAGGTGCCATAACAATGTATATTGTCTTTCAGTTTAGTGTGTGCTCTTTCTTTCAATGTGAAATATTATGAGACAGCAGTGGGCTCGTTTTATCTGGTCTATCCTGCAGTAGCCTTCTGATTCTCATTTTATTGGCTATGCAGAGAAGATGCCATTTAAAACTTTAATTGCCAGAGAGGGTTGTGAAATATTCACTGAGATTTACTACTTTCTCTTTGTGATGCACCTTCACTGCAAAGTGACCCTGGTGGTTAGGAAGCATATTGTATAAATGGCAATTTAATGAGGGCTTGGAGATTATGAGGTCCCCAAAGAACACTTCATTTTGAAATTTTCTTGTTATGGAGTATTTTATGAAGAAATCCTAGCAGGAATTCCAATGAAGATAACCTGGGTCTTTAGCCAGAGACGTTGTAAAAAATAGAACTAAATTCTCAGTTAGTACTGTAAAGACAGGCAAACTGCATATCCATGAAGTCCAATCTTATTGTTTAGATAAACTGATGAAGAGAGGCACTGACATGAAAAAATATCTCCATTTTTAAGATGTAAATAACCTGCACATTTTTTGAGTTATTGGAAAGAAATCTAATCACAGTATTCATGATTCACAGTAAGAAAAATTGTTCAGAACATAACAAGTATGTTGATAGCTTTTCTGTTTTCAAGAACAGTATAATGTAGAGTAGATGTATTACTTTAATTCACAGATTTTCTAAAAACTTTGAATTCTGCTGCTAATCTACTGCATTTTCTGCAAGGCAGCTAAACTGTTTCATTCATTTTATTGCTTGTTTACTCTGAAACATAAAAATTACCATTAATATGTTAATATTGAGTATTTCACTACCAATCCTTCTTAGGAAGAACTTGCTTTAGCATGCTCAGGTCCAATCCTGATAGGCTTGATTCCAGTGTTTAAACTGCTGTACGCCTTTTAAAACAACTCCTGTTGTGGGTTAAGCCCAGGAGGCAGTTAAGCCCCTCACAGTTGCTCACTCCTCCCTTCAGTGGGAAGGTGAAGAGAAGCATAAGGATAAATGTTTAAAAAGCTGGTGTGTTGAGATAAAGACAGTGCAATAGGCAAAGCAAAAGCTACACAAAAAAGCAAAGCAAAGCAAAATAAGTCATTCATTATTTTTCATCAGCAAGCAGATGTTTAACCACTTCCAAAGAAAGCAGGGTTACGTTCAAGTGCAGTGGTTACTGGCGAAGACAAAAGCAATAACTATGAACATCTCTTATTCCCTCCTTCTTTTCCCTGACTTTTCTTGCTGGACATGAAATCATATGATAAGGAATAACCCTTTGGTCAATGGGGGTTAACAGTGCTGGCCGTATCTCCTCGCAGATTCTTGTGCACCTCCAGCCTATTTGCTGGCAAGATTTTATAAACTAACCAACTGTATTTACTAACATAGAAGAAATCTAGTTCTGAAAGGAGGGCCACACGATGTTCTTCAAAGAAAGGGAATGATGTGATAGTGACTGTATATGCTGCATGCCCTGAATATATTAAAGCTTGTAATAGGCTGTCATTCATAGTATTTGATCATTAGTGTCACAGAAGCTACCTTGAAAACTCTCTGAGAGAATAAAACACAGAACAAAATTTGAAAGGTTAAATGACAAAGTTGTATCCAAAACTATCTGTACATGGAAACCAGATAGTAATTTCATAAAGATTTTTAGCCTTTGACACTGTTAATGACCAAGACCTGAGAGAATAGGTGTCCCTTTCAGCTGCTGACAAATCCTCAGAATAAGTCAGGTCACTTCAAAAGCCCTTTCACTTTGTTCTTGAGATAGTGGTGATTGAACATTCAAGCAAGAACTGCCAGAGGTGAAAATCTAATTGGGATTGGAATTATACCAAATTAAAACAGCTGCTGTCCCTTTCCCTATAAGACACTTAACAATAAACATACACCAATAAGACCAGTGAGTGCACAGACATTTTTATTGAAAAACTAAATTCTTTGCTGGACTGGATGTATAAAGTTTAAACTGGTCAGATCCAACAACAGAATAATCATAACTTCTAATAGCAGCTACAAATGAAGCAAATAAATGACTTGCCAAAATGTCATTGCGAGGAGGGACAAACATTCACCCCTATTCCCTCTCAGAATCCTCAAGCACATGGACTAGGAAAAATGGTGCTGCTCTTGCACACTGTTTCCTCAGCAGGTCAGGAGCTCCTGCCTGTCACAGCAGCAGTGTACAGGCTCTCAGGCTAGCTCAAAGCAATCCCAGCCCACAGGCCGCTCATATCCAGCAGGCCCGTGAGGGCCAGGAACCAGAACCAGCTGTCCCTCACAAGCCCCTGCAGCAGCCTGACCACCCCCTGCCTCTCTCACCTCAGGCTCCACCTGGCATGAGACTGGCTCCCAAGGGACTCACATCCAGTACTGGAGTCAACACTCCTCTATACTGCTGGAGGTTCCCTCATGAGGCTCCTCCATGCTGCCCACAGGCTGGGCCCGTCAGGAGCAGGCCGAGAGGGGAGGCGGCAGGCCCAGAAGGAGAGCGGCTGCTGGCACCTTGTGTTGGAGCACCGTCCGGGCACAAAACGTGGTGTGTGAGGGGGCCAGGCAGTGCAACACTGTGAAAAATAACCCTGCACACCTGAGCATTTGGGAACTGTCTGCTCAAAACACCTCAGAAAAAAGGACACAAGTGCCTCTCAGCAGCAAAGAAAATTAAACGATCCTTTACTCCGCAACTGAGAAGACCAGGCCTGTGTCCAGGTTTGGGCTCCTTGAGCCACAGTGCAACTCTGTGAGTCTCCACAGATAACCAACAACTCCTTTCTCCATTTCTTCCTCAAAGGTATTTTTTGATCATTGATATCCTATCCCAAGACTGACCTTTGTTACAGGTCCACAAGGGTCTGCAGTGACAGACTGGCAGAATGGTAAAACTTTTCATTCTGGGAATGCAACAGGGGCAGTTGCAGACGCAGCCTGTTGTCTCCAGGAACTCTGAAAAGAGTTTGGCTTCTTATGGCTGTTTCCAAAATTTGCTAGTGCAGGAATGTGGCACATGAGGGCAGACTGATGGTCAGTGTGCCGTGCTGAAGCGTACTTGCATTAGGTAGACACAGTAGATTATGGAATATGTTCCCAGCCAGCAATGCTCCAAGTGCTATAGAGTGTAGATACAACAAATTGGTTTTAGAAAGGGCTAGCCATGAGTGGGGAGGATGCACACTGCTCCAGATTAACATATAATTATATCATTAAGGACCAGTAATTCAGCAATTATTCCCTGAAGCAGATCACAAGAACAATAATAGATGTAGACTAAAGGTTGCAAAACCAGCTCATTTAGTTATGGCCTAGCTGAGACTGATTATTCCTTCATTTGTGTTATGTCTTCTAAAATATCTTCAGACAGTCTTCTAAAAATGTCTTTAGATTTTTTGGAAGAGCATATTTTAATTCAAAATCCAGATTGTATCTAAATATTTTACATCCCTTTTTTCAGTCAGGGTAAAAATATATTAGAGTCAATGTTAAAAACATCAGCCTGACTTGAATGTCTTCTTTCCTAGTAATTGTCAAGATGATGATCAAAACTTTTCATAGCCTCACATTGAGTTTCAGTGATATATTTAATCCAGATTGAAATTAAAATTAATTTGGGATTATATACTATCATTTTCAGAAATAAATCAATTTTATTTGAGGACTCATGTCCCTGAATATATGAGGGATTCGTGTCCCTGAATATCACATGGAGAAGCAAAAAACATGACCTGTGGAAACTATGATTTTATTCATTGAGATGAATTAACATGTTTAGTACTCATGTCACTCTTTAGTAAAGGCACTAAAGTGAACATGAATGCCAAGAAATGAAAGGGAAGGAAAGGTAGAATTGGAGGGTTCCCCTGACCAATGACATCATCTTGAGATTATTCTCTTAAGAATGTATCATTAGAGCAGTCATAAGTGACAAGCTCAAATTTAATGAAAGGATTCGTGAATTATTTTTGTTGCTTTGCTTTGGTTTTTTTTTTTTTTTTTTAATATGGATTGTAATTATTTGTGTTTAGGTGTGTTCAGGCCTTTTTGGTCCTTTGGAAGTTTCCTCAAGAGAGGCAGACTCTCACCAAAGAGGTTTTTTAGTGAACATTTTTATTTTAATTGCCTGAGTTTAGAGATCAATGCAGCAGCTCCTAGGTATATAACTGTAGTTAAAGAAGAAAGATGTTGAGTATCAATGCCACTGTTCTGTTTTCCCTGGAATTATTTTGATCAACTCAGTGCACCTGTCAAGTGTGGGGTAAAAGACCTGGAGAATATTCTGTTCTTATTTAGACTGACAAATTTCTGCTAAAGAATTTGTTTCAATAGTAGAATCTATTCTTTTGACTGGTTGAAAATTACCTGCTTTTGTAAAAAATTAAAAAAAAAAAAAGATTTTGAAAATTTCACAATGAAAACATTTTAAAAAATCAAAAGGCTGTGGGATGGAAAAAGATTTTTAATTTTTAAGAGTGTGACTCAAAACACTTTTTTTTTTTCCCTCAGGAAATTATAAATATATTATTTCTTTCAGACTTCCTGGTTTTGTAGAATATTAAAAATACAGCTATTATCCTGAAAATTAAAAAGATACGATTTTTTTCCATTTTGAGGAAGAAGATGAAGGATATTGGAACTGCTAATTGGAAACCACTGTTGGAAACCTTATATCTTTAAAGATGTTTAGCCTAATATAAACTTTAAATCCTGTGTGTCAGATACAATGAAATCTCTATAAAAATTATTTTTCAAAATCCAATCACTGAAGTAAAGCATCAGAATTAGGAGGGGAAAAAAAAGAGGAAAACTTCATCCAGAATTGGTTCAGTTATGTCATTCTGGATAAATAATCTGTATAGATTTGTCTGAGAATGAAGAATAATTATACTTGAGTGTTCTTTGGGGCCTTTGGGATGAGGAGGGAAATTTAGCTTTGTAAGTGTGCATGAGATTATTACTCAATACAGACTTTATGTCCAAGTTAGAAACAATGCTTAAGTATTTATATATTATTATCAGTGTAAAAGGAATTAGATTTTTTTTTCTTATATCTTGAAAGATAAGAGGGGTTATATAAATTAACCTGGTCTACTAGGTGTTGTCAGCAATATCTCACCTTAGCTGGAGACATACTTTGTTTAGCCATACTTTGTTTAGCCAGAGATATATGAATGAAGCAAGAATAAATCACATGAATTTAAGGTATTTTGACTGAGGGACTGGGAAGACTAGGTATTTTCAACACAATAAATCAAGCTCAGAATGATAACATTTCAGTATAAGGAGTTTTGGTGATCCTGGTAGATTTTAATTAATTAAGTCACAGAATAAAAATAATGCATAAAAGCTTATCTATTATATATATATGGAGGATGAGAATTAGTTAAAATTATCAAAATTTTGGCCTTCCAATACCTGAAGGGAGCCTACAAAAAAGAGGGAGAGGGACATCTAAAAGCACATGGAGTAACAGGACAAGGGGGAATGGTTTCAAACTGAAAGAGGGTAGGTTTAGATTGGTTATTAGAGAGAAATTCTTTACTGTGAGGAAGGTGAGACACTGGAACAAGTTGCCCAGAGTTGAGGATGTTCCATCGCTGTAAGTGCTCAAGGCCAGGCTGAATGTAACTCTCAGTCTAGTGGAAGGTGTTTCTGGTGGGAGGTTTATAACTGTAAGGTCCCTTCTAACCCAAGCCATTCTATGATTCTGTGATTCTATGATTCTATGATTCTATGGTTCTGTGGTTCTGTGGTTCTATGACTCTGTGATTCAACAATTCTATGATTTTGAGTCTTTTCTGACATTCATCATGTTAAATTTCAAAGTAAGAGGTAAATTCATTAGGTAAAATATCTTTTTAATATAATTTCTTGAAATGAATGAAAGTTTTTTTTCATATCTGAAAATACAGAACTGGAATTTGAGCCCATTCTTGGGGTTTGGATTGAGAAGTAAATACTGCTGAAAAACATGTTTTTAATTTTAAGAATCTTAAAGGAATGGTTGCTTATTAACCACACAAAGTAGGCTATGATTTAAGATTAGATTTCTAATATCTGTTATTATATTATAGACTTTTAAATTGTCCTCTGGTCTACAACAGGCAGTACATCCAGTTGGCTGAGAACTAATATTGTGTCATGGCCTTTGAAATATGAATATATCAGTAGATGAGAAAATCTCTTGTAACATGTTGAGCTTTAGGGTGATTAGTCTGTGCACTTCAAGACAAAGGTCTTGCTTATGAAAAGCCTTTAATGTTAATGAAGTTTCTTAGTATAGAGCTTTTGAATAATACAGATAGTACAATAGTACCTTTTATGGCTTTTTTGTTAAATTTCTTTGTAAGTTCTCTTCTAGAATTTGAAATGTTTTTGCTTTATAATGCTTGTATGTAAAGACTTTTTTTTCTTTTTCATTTTTTTTCATCCATCCGTGGATAAGAGTGCAAGTATCACAGATTTTCTAACAGAGACAATATACAGCCCACTAAGAAGCTTTTATATTCAAAACTAGAAAGAAAGTTTCAAGGCTGAAAAGATGCTTTGCAACTATTTTGTTCCCTGCTTCACTGTGTCCTCTAACCTTGGAACATCTTGATTTCTCTCCATTCCTGTCAAATGACCTAGGATATCACACAGAAAAGCTAATACAAACTGTTACTGTAGCTCCTCTTGTAGTCCTTCTAGGCATGTACATCGTAGTGCTTCACATCCATCAGGACTTTAAACAGCAATTTGTCTGTGAAGTCTCTTGTGCTTTAGCCACTACCATATAGATTTCTATTTCAGTCCAAAAATTGCATCTGTGTAGAAGTATATGGGAGTCATCCATATGTGTATATATGCACCAAACGTGGATACACAAATAAATCCCCTGAGAATTTAATGATGCTTAGTTCAATCCTAGTTTCTTCCTCTCTGGAGAAGGGATTAAAACATATATATATATTCTCAGTTTTGTAAGAAGATTGGAATTCTATTTCCTTTTTATTAATGCATAAGCACTTCTACTATGCCCAGAACTACTGGCAAGGATATAGAGACCAATCTTCCGAAATTCTTGTGATTTGGAAATAATTGCAGTGGAGGTAACCTACAGAAAAAGAGGAGAAGAAAGGGGACGCAACTGGAATGGCCTTATTTCATTTCATATGTAAAGAATTAGATGGAAAAGAAAACTAACTAATAAATAGTCCATGTAGCTGACAGACAAACTGAAATAATTCCCCAGTTTGATTCCAATATGATCAAAGGTTATAGTTTTTGCAAATTGTCTTCAAAGTGTAAAAGGTGAGGGAAACATGGAAACTCTGTAGATGGAATTACTTGAAAAAACTGTCATTGAAGAAAGAAGATTTAATTAATATATTGTCTTCTATTTTTGTAAGCATAAAGATGTGAGAAGACTAAATTGGAGTAGAATGCATAGTAGAGGTAGGGACACTAAATCTTGATGCTGTTACTAATGGAGAGTCCATAGAGGTGTTGACCTAGAAAAGACATGGCATAGCAAGCTATGGGAGGAAAATCAGTTAAAAGAGATTTTAAACTTTGTACGTTTGCTGTACTTTTACCACAGTAAGTCCTATAAAGCTTTCATCAAAAAAATACATCCATGGTTCTCGCAGGTTAACTACTGATACAATTAAAGCACTAGAAAATGTTTCCTAAAAACACCCCCACAATACCTTCCTTCTATGTTACAGATTTCTTAAAATCTCCTGGATTTTAAGAATTGTTTTGCTGTATTTTACTACAAACACATTTAACAAAACCCCATTGTCACAACGCAAATGTACTTTGCAATATGCAAACAATTCCAGTGCAAGCATTTTTGGTGATATTTGTTCCTCAAAGTTTTCCTCTATATTTCCTCTCAGCATGAAACATGTATTGATTCTGTCTTTAAGAGCTGCAATTCATTCTTCCTCCATTCTTGCAGGTGATAAATCAAAGGTGACAAAGTCAAAGTGAACAAGTGGGACTCCAGGGAGAGGGGTAACGTAGTCTCTTCTAGCTGGCAAGAAAAAAATAGCTTCCAAACAGCTAAATTTCAGACTTAAGAAAGTTACTCAGCATTAAGGAGAAGACTGCAAGAAGATTTGGTTCTTTCCAGTTGTCATATTTTCTCAAGAAAAGTTCCTTTATGAATAGTTTGAATTTTTTTCCCTCTGATTTACTTCTCTTTGATAATCTTTCAAGTCATTCTTTGACGAGCTTCTATTCAGTATCTGCATCTTTTTATCATGGCACATTAATAAAGACATGAGGACAGAGGACTGTCTGAAGTTGCCTTTCTCATTCTTGGGAAACCATGAGAAGAGCCAAATAAATGCTATACATTTTCTGGCTTTGCATTCAACTGAAATCCACAGAAGCCCTCCTTGCAAGGTTTCTTCTTTGCATTTATTCTTTTAAATCTTTGGGTTTCAATGCAGTAGTTTCTTAGTACTTCTTAGCAGTTTGTTTCTAGGGCTGTTCTCTCTCTGACATAATTCCCTCAGTATTATTTTTATCATCTATGCAGCTTAAAACTTTGTGACCTACCTTTCCCTTTTACCTTCTGTCTCATAATTCCCCAGATAAAACTCCTACTGTTTTTTTTTCCCCTATTAACCTGAATCTCCAGGGAACTATGTACACCTCATGACAAAATTGATATTTTCAAATTTCCCACTTCTTGATTTTATCTGTGCTTAATTTTCATAGGCTTTCTGCCATTGCCAGTTACTTATTGTATAATGGACTAATATATTTTTATTTACATATTTTAAAAGGTCTGGTGGAAATCTATAACATGAAGAGACTAAATACCTTGGTTAAAGGTTGTTTTCAGTGACCTATTTTATGATTGTACAGATTAGTAGAAAAAGTTTGATTACAAGATTGAGGAGTTGTCTGTGTGAAACATGAGATTCTTCCTGCTCTGATTTTAAGTGTGAACAAAATCTATTACATTAATCATTCATTTCCTTCAGGTTCCTATATTATTAAGGGATTAAACCTCTTTGAAACAAATTTCACTGTCAAAAGCACGGAGTACTTGATGCAAAATGAGTAACTGTTTTTACATGATACTATAATCATTGACCATGGGCTAGAGAGGGAGGATTCAGGACTTGGCAAGGTTCAATCTTTCTTAAATATTTTATCTTGATTAAATTGTAAACACATATTCCTGCTTTTGAAAATAGTATTTTATATTATACCTTTATAAAGAAGACATATTCCTGCTTTTGAAAATAATATTTTATATTATACCTTTATAAAGAACACCAAAATTAACATTACCCTTCAGCTCGAGATAGAGTACTTCTCTTCCTTGATATTATTGCCATTCCTGAATATCTTGGAAATTTATTTCCCAAGTCTGTGTTTCCTCTAGAGAAAAACTGGACAGTTCTTTTGAATAATAGTTTGAGTTCTACCAGTGAAGATTACTTTGTGCTTTGTTTTATTTGAAAATAATAAAATAAAAATTTACTCATGACTAGAAAGGAGCTGCTAATGAAGTGAAGGATGAAACATGTTGTAAGTTCATGAATACCTCAATCTAGGAATTGAGAAATTTAAACTACTAAGACAACTTAGAGAGACAAAATAGAATTACATGTTTGCAGTTTATTTTTCTAATTGTGACTAACAAATCAAACACAGCTCCCTATTACATGAGATTTTGATTTAGAAACCAGCAGAGAAATGCCAACAGCTGCAGTTGTGGTGTATTAGTAGTGGTAGTTCTATTCAAGCAGTGGAGAGAGGTTTTTTTAAGCAAACAATCACATAGAGTTTACAGATAATGACAGAACATTTCTCTGCAACGGTATGCCAGATTTCTTGCAGAACCTCTTGACACTTTTGTACTGTTACTTCTTCAACCTTGCACTGTACCAGGAGGCTCATATCCAACTGTTAAGTTTCAAGATCTAATTTCTCTGACACATGAGAAATTCTTTCAACTTTTCCATGTTGCTCTTTGGCATAAAATAATAGAGGAAATTAATACACAAATAATAAAATCGTTATCTCCTGAAGCACATAATTTAGCCAGGGTAGCTGACTCTTTTTGTACTACTATCCATCTGGAATTTCAATACACAAACATTCTTTCTGCTTTGAATTTTTGTGAGCAGAAGAAGAGAAAATTCATAGCTTTCTCTGAGATGTTTCTTTATCAGGCAGCTAAACCAAGGCAGAGCTTTGACTAAGACACTTGTCCTACAGAAATCAAAGTTTAGATCTACTCTGCATGCACTGAACCAACAGTCTTACTATGGAAATAGTACACATTGTCCACTTATTTGTCTGCACAGAAATTTCAGACATGTAAGCTTCAAAACTGTGGCAAGATCTTAAAAATGTTCTCAGAAAGAAGATTCTTTTCCTGTTACCTATAGAATGGGATTATTTGGCTTTACTAGATAAAACAAGTTGCAAGAGTGTCCCTGATGTGCAATATTCTTTTTCTTGAACTGCAATGCAATTATATAATGGATGATTTTATGTTATTAATTGCAGCTAATTCATGTAACAGGGAGGTTAACTACAGAAGTGAATTCATCATCATCTCATAAGTTTCATACTCAGTACTTGGCAGTGTCATTATTCTGAACTAACATGTTTTGCTACTTGTACTGAATATACACCTCTGTAGTCATAAGGTTAATTGCCTGGTTTACAGTTTTTGTCACTGTAATTGCAGAGTAATTGTGCTGTGTTCAGAAGACTAAAAATAAATTTTAAAGGTAACAAAAAAAAAAAGTTTAGTTTTTTTAGTATAATGGAAGCCTCATAAAGTTGGCTGGTCTGAAGAAACAACTACAATCTTAGAATAGTAGTTTAGGACTTGGGGTGGAGTATTTCCCAAATCCAGCCCAATCCCTTATTTTTGCTCAAAGACCCAAATCCTGTCACACATATATCCTTCTCAAGGAGTATTGAGAACTCCTTCTCCAATATAGTGTTGACTTTTTTGGGGTGTCTCTTGTAAAGTGACATGGGAAAAATCCTACCCAGTGTCTTTCTAGCAGTTGTTGCCAGGGGAGCCTCGTTCACATCAAACCAAACAAGACAAGCATACAGAATGAAATACAGATGGCACAATTTTTTCCTGGATAGAAGTAAAACAAAGGTGACCTAGAAATGTTCCTGACTTAGGAGATGTATCCAGCTCTTCTTACTTAAAGGCAGGCAGATGTAATATAAAGAACTTTCCCTAAGGAAGAGGAAATACATATAAAAGTAGTAGAATGCAATGGGGACATTAATATCCCTCACAAAACTATCAACATGTATCAGCTATTAATTTCTTTTTAAAAATAACAGAAACATCATTTTGTTAAAGAGAGGCTCCCAAACCCCCAGTCCTTCATATTATGCCATTGATCTACATCTTCTTAAGTGAATTCCCAGTATTCCAATATCATTGACCAGAGAATTTATTTGTTCTCTGTGTATTTGTGTATATTTGGCAGCTGCTAAATGGGTTTGGCACTTTTACCCACAAGCACCAGTGGAGAGTTGAATCCTCGGTTAATTGGCATGGTGACAATTATGAAAGTGCTGTTCTTGTGGAGGAAACAGATAGTTTGATTTAAAGACAATTAAAGCCCTGATCAAGCTGGGGCCCATCTTCCTCTATATTCATTATTTAAATAGTAAATTGGCAATGATTATTGTCTTTAGCAGAGGAGGGAAAAAGACAAAAGAAACCACCTGTGCAGAAGAAAGGAAGTTTGTTAATGGAATTTTAGAAAGTAGTAGAGCAATCTGGACAGTAGAATCACTAGTGATTACAGGAACAAATGATGTCAATTCAAGTGGCATGTCAGCTTTCATTAATTCCAATGCACTATCAATATGCTGACTAACAAATTCTTTATCCTGTGGAATGACTCTGATGGATCATAAAGCCTTTGTCTTCCTGGCATTATGTTTCTATGCAAAACCCTCCAGCTACAGATCTGCACATTCTCACAGATGGGCAAGGCACACATTAGAAAAGATTTCAGCTGTCACTGAGTGAATTGCCTTTCCAAAGCTGGTTGCAACTGTGTGGTGTGGGATTGCTCATTTACTATTCATAAGAGCAATGTCTACAGATTTTATAACTCTCTTTGAGAACAACAATCTTTCAGGAGAATTAGGAAGAATATCAACTGTTCTTTTACACTGAGAAAACAGATTGATTAATTTTATCTGATTCTGAAAGTACTTAAACATGGTGGATGGGGTAGCTTGATTTCAAATTGTAAAGTTTGTGTTCCATCTAATAAATTTAGGTGATGGATGGGAACTGAACCCAGTGGAGAAAATTAAAAGGTAAAAATTAAGCATCTAAGGAATTAGAAGATCAAAAAAATTTGATAACACAGAAAAGAGATCTAAATAGAGTGAATGGTATGCATAAATCAGTCTCTATTTTTAGGTGTAATACAACATTAAAATCAGGGCAAAACTGTCTGTTTAATATAGAGTCAGCCCACTCAAACTCTATTTTGTCCGTGGGGATTAAAAAATTCCTAATAGTCCTTTCACTAGGAAAATGCAGTGATAGAAGGAGCCTCTAACAATAAATTAGTTTAGAAACCTGTTTATATATGCTCATTTACAGTACTCTGGGCTGCAATGCAGTCTTCCTGCTTCTTACAGAGTCCTGCAGGCATGTGTAAAACACTAGGTCAACTTCTCACCCCTCTTCCAGTGACAACAGGAAAATCAGGTAGGCATCTGCCATGAATGGAAGAATGTCCCTTGATAGAGGGACATTCTTTCATGCCTTAAAGCCAAAATAACCAAAATAATCCCAGAAGATGGCAGAGAAACCTATTGTTGTTTATATATTCCATCTCATATGGCTTCTGCAGGGACCAGACTCAATTCAGGCAGAAAAACAAATGTCAGAGTATTGTTTCTTTCTTCACTTTCCTTTTGATATAAGTAAAATGTTGGATCAACTATTATTTAAGAACCTGATTCTGCCCAAATGACATTTTAAATGAATGACGAGACATCCAAGAGCAGATTTTAGACTGTGGAACCAAATTACAGGATTAGGTAGATCTAAAAAAAGAAAATACTACAAATAAACAATAAAGATATAATAAGTGTAAAAAGGGCTCACATCTAAAATGAGAATAGCACAAGGTTGTGATGGCAGTGGGAGTTCCACAAATGAGACCCTTTTCCTTCCTTTCTGTCCCCTGCCTAAAGATACACTGAAGAAATGTCTAATAAGGAAAATGAGACAAGGATTGCATAAAGGAGGCATGGAGTTTGAGACATGGAACAAATCAATGAAGATTTGACAAAGGAAATCAACTAAATATAAAAATATATAAAAGGATAGTGAAAAGTAGGTCACTAGTAGTAACATTTGCAGATGACTTTTTGAAAATGAAAACAATCTAGTTGGTAAAGAAAAAATTGATATCAGTTCTTAGAATAAATTGTTTTCTGAGTTTGCCACTACTTTGGTTGTACAGCTCCAAATATTATAAGAATCTTCTCATAAAATCCATTTTTTGCATTTAGAAGTTATGTTAAAATAAACATACGTCAACTTGACAGGCACCCGCCTTCTTCCTCTACCCTGTCTTGTGCTGTTCTGCCATTCTTTTACTGCAACCCATCTGTGAGTAAAAAAAAATCCTTTTTTTGGTGGTAATTTGTCTTTTACTTGTGTCAGAGACATTTACCATTATGGTTTTTTTTAATATATATATATATTATATTTATAAGGAGTTACAGTGCTTTACTAAGTAAACATAAATATAAATATAAATATAAATATAAATATAAATATAAATATAAATATAAATATAAATATAAATATGGTAAATATACTTTAGACTGGTGTCTCAAGCACTATTTTCATTTTTTAATTTTAAACCAGAAGACAGTAACTGCTGCAGTTTCCTTATTATTTTTATTTTGCAATGAATAGAGTGCAACTGAATCTTTATTTTTGAACCATTTTGAACACTCCTGTGAGGACAGTCAGAATTATATTTTCAGCACTTTTGTCTGTCCACAATCCTATAATCAGTTTAAATTTTCATAATACAATTTAATATACATTGAGATGACAGTACGCTTTTAGTATAGCTGATTACAGTTTTGACTCAGTTGAATATTTTATTATTTTAAGAGGAACTGGTTTAGAGCTTCCTATATAATATTTAGTGGGACAGAAAGAAGGCCAGCCCTGTTAAACAACATCTTGGTTGTTCAGGTATTCAGTCACAATAATGAGACCTGTTAAAATCTCAGTTTGCAAATCCTGAACTCACATTCCCTCTTGTGCATGACTCAGAGGAGTGAGTCAGTTTTGTACCCCAGTTAAGTGCTAAATTATTTAGCACCACCGAAATAGCCCCATCAGGAGAGACTGAGAATAGCAAAACATTTGTCTCCTTAAACCAATATGTCTGAGCTGGACATGCAGCACTGGAGTTTCAAGTTCCTGCTTTGGACTCCTCAAGCCTGTAGTGCTGCAGCCATTGCTGGTAACCAGTCTTTCTGTGTTATCCCACTTTCTTTTGAGAGCAGATGAGGCTGGTTTTTGTGTTAGAATTACACAATTTGTTTTCTCAGCCCCTTAATTTACTCTCTTTAAGCACATCCTGCAGGAAATCCTCTGAAGGTTCACAGGATACATGGGGTAGGGAAGGGTTTCACACCTTCCTTGAGCGAGCTGACTACTCACACTAGAGGGTGTCAAATATGCTGCATTTTCTACCAATGCATCCTTTTATCATTGAGAAGTGTTATTCTGCAGACACACCTTATCTTCAGAGATGGCATACTCATATAAAGCACTTGGTGGATACATGGCCTAAGTGTCTCCTTTAACTGGATCCTATATAAGAAGAACAATTTCATGCCACATGTTCTGCTTAGACGGCAACTTGTTTTGCACTGGACATACTTAGGTCCCCTTGAAAGCAATAATTTTACTTATTCATCGTCAAGACTGACTTTAAATAATGATCTAGATGTGACTCTGTAACCCAACTAGTATCTCTCTAAGCCAGTGAGTTCACAGCACTGGATTAATATTGCTAAATATGTCCATTCCAAGGCATCTCTGACGAATACCTTCACATTACTTCCAATAATATCATTTCCCTCTGTGGATCACAGAAAATGAGCCACCACTAAAATCTGATTTAAAAAAACCCACCATTCCTTCAATTCAAAACCTTAAAGGCTGCCAGCAGCAGCACTGTAGTTTCCCTAAAATGCTAATTACAGTGAATTAAATTACTAAAATGCTACTAATTACTTTTTAATTTCAAGAGAGATGTTTACAAAGCAGAGTATAATGAGTAATACAGTACTTCAAATGATCACTAATGTTGCCATTTTGTCTGACTTAATCTCAATTAGTATAAATCACAATGTCATCATTGCTAATTGCTATTCCTTTTGAGCAAAAATGCTAATTTCTCTTTACAATCATACAATTGCTGTTTGTTTTTCCCTTAAATTATTCCATTTAAGAGGCCCTGATATAACGAGTGTTCAGAATATTTATTTTCTTGAGCTCAAGAAGAGAAAAGCATGAACTGAGGCTTTTAGTGTTTATTTTTTAGTGTTTTTGTCTTTTAAGTTCATTTTTCCCTATTAAAAAAAAGCTTTCATCTCTCAAATGAATCATCAAGCAAGATGTAAATTCCTATCAAACTTTATTTTCAAGGGTTTTTGCGTGGTTTACTGTCAGAAATTAGCTTTATTATCCATCTCTGAAAGGAAGATTTGAATCTTTTTTTCATGAGTAAAATGCTGTACTCTTGACTATAGCTGTGTTCTTACAAGGTTCTCACTGTACCTGTGAAAAGCTGAATCTCAACAGAGAAAGTTAAAATGATTTGTCTAAGGTCAGAGAATGAAAAAAAAAAGGAGTGGCACAGCTGAAACCACCATGGAGCTTGTTATCCTACTTGTGTACTTAGTAGTCTGTGCTCCTGCACTCTAAAATTCCCACAGAACTGAATGTCAAATGTTTGGGTCCCCTGAACAGGCATTGCATCACAATGCCAATGGATTTCTATTCTGGTGTATAAATGAACAGGACAGGACACAGGACTTTGGTCGTGTTATCTTCACCATTGTTGAGTGAGGTCAACTCCTGGCCTTGAGCATGACAAATTATTAAAGATCCACTTGTGTGCTTGCAGTATTGGTCTGTCTTCAAGTGGGATCAGATTCAGTTGTGTCATGATATTTCCTCATCTTTCTCTCTGTTTCATCATGGGACTGATTTGATCAGCAGGGCCCATTAAACTGAATGGAGATGGAAAGAGGTGCTGGAGAGTGCCAGACTATGATATTGCTTACTGAAAGACATTTTCATGCCTTTAGAACAAAATTAATACTCCAAGATCTAGTCCATTCTGCTACACTTATTTCTGCTAATATGTGTGAAAGATTCACCTCTCTGTCCTGAGAGATGATGGAGCAGAATAGATCTAATAAGCTTGTACACCTTTCAACAGCCATTTCAATTGAGAAATCTGTGAAACGAGTCCTCTGGGCTGTGTCCTTTCACTCCCGATATAGACACACACAAATCCTCTGAAAAACCGCATGTTGTACAGGGCGCAGTATTTATCTTTTATTAAATCATTTCATTAAGTCTTGGATGCTTAGATGTAACAATTGTAATAATTTTTAAGGCACATTTCAGGCTACAACTCCTCTGTCTTCCAGGAATGAGCAAATAATTAATTTCTTATTTCCTCCATACTTAGATTTTAGCCAAAAAACATACCAGTGAAAGTACAAGTAGTTAATTTTCCTTATGATTTACTTCTCAACTCAGCTTCGGAGGTATTGTTAACACTGAAGTTCCTGTCTTGAGAGGAGTGACAGGTCTAGAAGGCAGATTGTCCTTATGATATTCTTAATAATTCTTTTGCCAAGTAGCCGAAAAAAGAAATAAAAGGGATGAAAAGCACTTTGTTCATCTCTCTGTTGACTAACTGCTGATCCTAAATCACCAGTGTTGGTAGGATTTCCAAGGCAATTGATGAGAATTTTAATCTAGTTTCCAGGTAGGAGTGCATTTGTTTTATCCATTAGTCTGGATACAAAATAGCTGTAACCAGATCTTTGCTAGCTGCTGTCACAATCATGGTCATACAGGAGTCCTACTTTTTTTAAAAAAAGCTCAAAAATAAACAGTATAGTCAGCTGACCCTTAGGTGTGAAGGGAAAGCAGAATTCCAGATTACGTCAACATAAGTACTCCTGCACCTGTGAAAGTCAAAATGGGCAAAATTTAAGGCAGCTCCCACTATTTTAAGTAAATACTTCAGAGACATTCCAATCTCAGACTGCGTTTACAGATACAGAGAGTTTTGTCACTCCAGTTTGAGCAGGTGGGGAGCAAAGGACATTGTAGTTGATCTATATAGCAATATTCTGTGCATTGAGCAGCCTTTTTTTTCCCCTCATGTAAAACTTTTCTTGTAAACTTTGTGAGTCAATGTGAATGTAGAGAGCTTTATTTTTATCACAGCCCTCATTATAATGCAGTCGAATTGCCCTTCCAAGGCAATATATTTTTCCATGCTGGTAGCTGAACTTCAGCTTTCACAAAAGCATAGGCAATACCAGAAGGACTACAGCACTGTTGATGTAAAGAGTAGGATTTAAAAAAATTGCTGTGTCTAATCATTTTGCATTTTTCAAGCTTGCACAATAAATAGACTAATCAATCTTCTAAGAAAACATGCCCCAGAAAGAACTGCAGTGCAGAATAAATACCACAGGTTTTATTAGCCTTGTATTCTACTTACTAATCACCTATCTGTAGCAAGTATCTGAAGGGCACAGCAAAGGTGACTAATCACTCTCTTGAGATTCTTTACCTGCATTTTGATAGTCTTTTTCTCAAGTATTTTCACAGTTTGAGGGAGTCAGTGAGCATTAAGAGATTAGAGAGAAAAACTGTATATTATTTTTATTTTGCAAAAATACTTCGGTCTCTTCCTGTTTTGTTTTGAGCTTAAACCAAACATGTAAACCTGGTATTCCTATGACAAAATTATGGAATTATTAGCTAAGGAATAATTAGCAGGAGAATCTTTTTTGTGTTTCTGTTTTCCCATTGTATCTGTCAATGGAAAACCTGTCTTACAAAACTCAAATATTTTTTGCATTTCTGTTTTCATACAAATTAGGAACTGGAATTGTTGTTTTGCTGCATGGTAAATAGCATACACACTTTGATTCCTGCAGTAGAAACCTTGTCATGTTTGTATACAGATGAACATTTTACATTGAACCAGTTTGTAGCACTAAGTCATTGGATTTTCTTGTAAAATGAGGTATCAAAACACTGAACCTCAGATAAAAAATATAGTACTTAAATGGTCCCCAAGAACATGATATTCAGCACAAGGACTCTGTTGCTGTTGAATACTAGATTGAAAAAGTCATGTGTGAAGATCAAATCAGGACTAAGATCTGTATTTTAATTGAGGGTTTTTTGAATCTGGGTATGTTGCTCATATTCAGCTCTAGCAGAAGACATTCACTTATGAGACTGTGCTTTTAGAGATGTCTGAAGATGTTGGAAGAATTGATGGCTTTACAAGATACTGAAGCATCTTTTTGGAACTCAAAGGAGCAAGTAGCCACTGTATAATTGCAAAAGGAATCTGTTTTCCTGGAGAAACTTTTGTTTGAAATCAAACTCCCAATGAATTAACCAAATCAAACTATCTCAAAATTATTTAATTAGAATGCTTTCTATCTGGGTAGGGAGAAAAAAGCAAATCCATCAGATTTAGGAGGCAGGCAGAATCTTAAGAACAGAGTATTATTTTCTGTGAACTGTGCTTCTGTCTCAGTGATCCTGAAGACCTCAATATTGCACCTGTGAGAATTTCAGTGTAGTATCTTCAGTTAATAAACACAGAAAATCTGTCAAATATAGTCATTACTTGGTTGCCTAAGATAATGAGGATTACATGAAAGGAGCAAAGAAGTCTGCATTTTTCTTAAGAAGCAGGTATTGCCTCAACCATTTTGAGGATTCCCTGAAGGTGGTTGTTTAGGCTGGAATACAGTTAATTTTCTTATTAATTTTCTTATTTCTTATTTGCAGTGTATGCTCCCTCTTGGAATTTACAATCCAGGCAAACAGAGCTAAGGTTATCATGCTCCAGTATTTTGTAACACTGGCTTATGATATGATAGAACTTCTGGCAATTAAACGAGTCTGGTATTTGGTCTCCATACTTAGGGAGTCATCAATCTGAAACTATTAATAATTACACTTTTAAACTTTTCTTCTCAGAGACTCAGCCTATGGAAGAGACATCACATCTTTCCCTTTCCCAAGTTTAGTGGGAAAGGAGAAGCATCTTTTGAGAACTTGGAAAATTTTGAATATCACTGAGTTATTAAAACCAACATGAACCCATTGCTAGGAACTGTGATGTTTTGCTAAATGAGTTCCAGAGCTTTTCTATGGTTTAACAACTATTTAAGAATAACACTTGGTGATCTGCCCTTGATTGGGTAACTATGAGTGGTAGTGTGCAAGGGATAGAACAGGCAAGTGCCTAGGGCTGGATGTCTTCAATTTTTTAGAACTCTACCCCTGAACAAGTCTAGAATCTGAAAAAACTAGTAAAATATTTGTAAGATATATGCTGTAACCCTGGCAATTCCAGGGAGACACAAATCACTGCAAGGGACCTGACCTATGCCCACCAAGCCTTCTTCAATACTCTTCAGTACCCTCAAGGGGAAAAGAAGGTTTCTGTATCTGAAAACACAGTAGCAGACATTGCAGCTACTGCGTGTCCTGCAACAGACACTGTGGCTACTCCAGCCCTGGTGACAGGCACTGCACAGAACAAGAGAACCAACCCATGCCAATATCAATTGCCCTGATACACAAGAAAAATGACCCTGAAAGCCAGCTTGTTGAGTAGATGTGGATGAAACATCAGGAGAAAAGGAGGATGAGGCAGAACAAGAGGTAGCCACTCGATCTCTGTCCCTGAGTGAGTACAACTCAAAAACATTTCAGCCGTCATCCAGGTGAGCTCATTACATATATATTCTGTTCCCATTATTAAACAGTTCTTGTCAAAACCTGCAGGTTTTACTTTGTTTCTGATCATCCTCCTCTTCCCACCAGGGTATGTGTGTGTACCAGTGAGAGTGGCTGTGTCATCCACTTAGCTGCCAGCTGAAGTTAAACCACAATGCCTTTCAAAATTCCAACACTAGTATGAGATCGAGAAAGTCCCATTAGAATCCTAAAATTTGTTGAGTTTATGGTATTGAACACTAAGAAGGAAAGTATATTTTCATAATTCCTCAATTACAAAAATTAAATACTTGCAGAAATTCTGTTTCAAAGTAACCTTTGAGTGGTTTTAGAGTCCAGCTACTCATATAAAGCTCTAGATCAGGTTAGCAATGACTTTCTTCAGCAAGGTCTTGAAAATCTCAAGGATGGAAATTATGTGTCCTCTCTGGGTAATTTCTCCCCTTGCAATCCAACTTCCTGATTACTTCTTTTCCCCCAGTGTCTATTCTAGTCATGCATAAATGATAAATGGCTTTTGTACCTCTTTATACTGGTTTTAGTGAGAAGAGTTTGGCTTCATTGCCTTTGGAACTAACTACTCTGTATCTCCACACCCTTCCTGAGGTGGAGAGCCAAAAGTAGTGACAATATTTCAGGTATAGCATCAGCAATACTGAGGGGAAAAGGTGATATTTTCCTCTGATCTGCCAGCCATCCTGTTCCTATGTGTTACAGGCGTATAGTCCCTAGCAGTTCCATACAGTCCACGTATCACATAAAGCCCCCTTGTGGTCTAGTGTGTGGTTTCCTTTACTCGGACAAGACTGCTGTGTTGATTGATCTTTAACCCTATGTCCACCATCAGCCCCACATTCTTTTACAGCAGGGCTGATACTCAGACGGTTCGTTTTTAGCCCACAGGGATGCAGAGGGTTAGCCTGAACACATAATTTTTCACTTTTCTTTCTTATACTTCAAGAGATTTCTATTGGCACAATCCCTGTTTTACAAGGAATTATGGATTGATTCTTTGCTTGTTATGCCAGCTACCTCCCCTACCAGCTGGTAGCTCATTACTGTTGGCATTCCTCAGGGGTCACTACTGGATCTGAGAGTGTTTATCATCTTTTTTTATTCATCTTGGTGATGAGATAGATGTGCCATCAGCATGTCCATGAATTGTGGGCAGTTATTAATGCACTGGAGTGTACAGCAGCTACTTGGAGACCTCAACAGACTGGAATCATGGGCTGACAGGAGCCACAAAAAGTCCAGAAAAAGCAAATGCAGAATCCTGTACATGAGGTGTAAGCAACAGGCAACAAGCAACAGGCAAGTTGCTATAAAGCAGCTGTGCAGAAATGGGCAGAGGGTTGCTCATGAAGACCAGGCTGAGAGTGAGTTAGGAGTGACTCAGACAAAGAAGGCCAGCCACATACCAAGCAGGTTTAGCAAGACTGTTGTTTGAGGGGAAGGATTATTCCCTTCTATTCAGCACATGTGGGACCACAATTGCATTACTATGTCCAGTTCTTCTCTATATTTAATGAATGTTGTATGCACAGGGATTTTCCACATCACATGAGACTGACTGTTCCAGTCTGTTGAAGCAATGGGAGAATTAACAAGGAAGAACAACTAGGTCAGCCTGCTAAACACATTTACACCCTCTTTAACCCTGACTCTCTGGTGCTGTTTTCCCAAAACAGCAGGAAGTTCCCTCCAGATAGAGCCAAGGGCATGTTTTTGGCATTGAATAACATGTTGTCAAGATGAATCTATTACAGTTACTGGAAATTGCTCCTCAGTCAATATTAGCAGACATTAGTGTCATATCTCATCAGATAGTGTAGTTTCAGAAGCAGAGGGAGACAGATGTTATGTTCTAAGTCTTTATTTTATTTTTATTTTAGTTCTACCCCTTAGTGGGTGCAAGTGTTGATATCTAAAAAGACTCAAATGTTTTGCATTCTGCTTTCTAGCCTACATGAGAGTTGAGCCTTGAAGAATATTTTGCAATCCATTCTGACAAAACAAGACAGATGATAACCAGAGACCCTATATAAGCTCCCATGTCTTGTGGAGTCTGTTTACTGGGGGATCATAAGAACAGTATCATTATTTCAATTACTGAAAATTCATCCACCGGAAATATGAAAAAATAATTACTGGAAATCTTTAACACCAGAATTCCTCTACTCTTCAGTGCTTCAGTATTTTAAGACAGGTGGTTTAACTGGAAGGAGTAGCACAACCACAAATATCACATACTTACAGGGTATTATCCCTATTACCCCGATTATTTGATGATTCTTATTGACTTTTTTGCTCATTTATTTCATTGCTTGTTGTGATGAAGGGATAGTACAAATGAAATGAAGCGTTATGCAGGTAACTAAAGCTCTTGATTTGCTTCTTCATTTTCCCAGTCATTAGAATATAATATTGGCTAAGATTGACATTTTATTAGAACTAAGTTCTTTAATAAACACTTGGAATATATAAGTTTGTGTATATTATCCTGCCTCTGAAGTATAAAATCTTAGATTTCTTTCATTGTCACTGGCAATAGTTGCTATCTTGTGTTAATGAAAGGTCATTTTTCTTCAACTGACCACTCTTCACCTGAAAATATACACTGATACATGAGATTTCATCACTTGTTTTAGGTGTTTTTGTCATAAATGACAGAATTATTAATGTCTGTAAAATCAGTGAGTACCCTTTAAAATACAACTAGAGTAGAAGAATTAAATTATTTGAAATAGGTAGTTGTAGACGGAGATATTGTCACTTCTCTTCTCTAACCTCAGCTGCTTCAGGTGCTCTCCATAAGACTTGTGCTCCAGCCCCTTTACCATTTCCATTGCCTTCTCTGGACATACTCCAGCCCTTCAGTGTCCTTCTTGTAATGAGGGTCCTAAAACTGGACACAACACTCAAGGTGTGACCTCATCAGCGCTGAGTGACCAGCACCAGGGGGACAGTCACTGCCTGGTCCTGCTGGCCACTATTCCTGATAAAAGCCAGGCTGTCATTCACCTTCTTGGCCATCTTGGGCACACTGCTAATTCATGTTCAGCTAGCTATCAACCAACATTCATAAACACCCTTAAATGCATGGCATTCTTTTCGTTCAAAAAATATTTCTTAGTAACATACTTAGGTGCATCATAGATGTTCTGAGTAGTGATAAAACTGTGTGTCAGTCTTGCATGTAGCATTAGCACTTCTAAAGGTCTGTACATAACTGAATTAAAAAAAAAATGTTATCTAAAGGTAAGTACTGTAGTGTATGAGATATACTTAGAGAACAGGGCTTTGCAACATATTTCTCAGTGCTCGAGTTTTATGGCTGTCACTAAAATGTCAGCCATTGATCCAGTGGCTATATTATCTGAGATTCAATTACAGTGGATCAATGTTGGCTTTTTAACAATAACCTTTGTAGCATGCTGAACAGTGCTGGAAATATATCCAACACCACATACCTAGTACCAATCAACAGCAGTGGTACTGCTAAAATATACAAATGAGAAAAAAATAAAACATTTAAGAATCAACTTCCAAATGGCTAAGAAATTTTGAACACTGAAGTCTGTCTCAAAGAAATAAATGAAAAGAAGTAGAGCTTGAAAAGCTCTCAAACACTTGCCCATATATTTTCCTTTCCATACATACATTCAATCACCCACAGAAATATCCTGATTTTTAAATGGAATACGATTCTTTTTATTCAGCCAGACCTTGATGTTACATTGAAACATTTTCTTCAAGCAGTTCCCTCAGAAGAAGCCTAATTACTCAAGGAACATAATTCACTATTATCACTCTTCTAGTTGCAAGTTTATTTCTTTCTTGATCTGATTGAAAAAATGAATCACAACATTAAGACTTGCATTCAGTTTTTTGTTGCAGGGTTGATAACTGATGACAGAAATTTGAATTCTTTTCTCTCAAAGAGTGAGAGTGACAGGGTTTTACACTGGTCGTTTATGTCCATCTGTGATTTTGGACACAGACTGTATGTTATCAGTATCTAGTGCTGGAAACAAAGTCCTTATTTCAAGTCCCAGGCATTGAAGTATCATTATTAAGAGAAATTGAAAATTCTCATGGTTTCAGAGGGAACTTCACACAGGTTTAAAAGAATAATGCCAGAGTATATTGTTTTTTCCTGATTTGTGTTTTTTCACAGAGCTTTGATGGGTCTATTAATTTTGTTGTTTATTTTTATATATGAAAGTTTTCTGCAATACATAAATAGGGTCTACTGTTCTTTCCCGTTCTCATGTCCTGCTGCATTCATCCCTGAATAGCTAAGGAAGAGAAGAAATAGGAAAATTAGAAGAGAAGTATTTGACATGAGAACCTCCCATGTATTTTAGATTGTATAATTTTGGAATTAAAAGGTGTGAGTGTTATAGTGTCTTAACTTGTATGTATGTATTTGTATATGCCATACTACACCATTCAAGGCAAGGCTGCAATTGTTACATACTCAGAGTCTTCTTCCTCCTGACTCTTACTCCTTGTGACTCATACTGACATAATATTATTATAGAAATGCTAACTCTGCAGTCCATTTTTACAATAGTGATTAGATCAATCAGAGGAAGATGATTAGAAGTTTTCCAAAACATTTTATTATCAGGGATCACCCTTCCTTTCTATCCTTTCCTATGGTTGTTTAAACAGACTATGTTGTTCTCTTTCTCTTAAATTACTCAAAAATAAAAAAATAGCATTTCATTTTGTGTCTCAAATTGTACAGCTGTACCTGAGCATCGCTATGATACCTGAGATATATTTTAAAAATTGTGAAATGAGGTCTAGGTTAATATTGATGGTGGTGGGCAGGTGTCATTGGGAACAAATCACAGTAGGATTTATGGATAGTATGTCAGCCCTTGTGCTTGGGCAGAAATGTCTCTGCCTTTTCTCACTGGCTCATGAGATTAAGATGCTACCTTCTGACTCTAAACATCTCCACAAATCAGGACACAGTGGTCACTAGGTGCTTGTACACACTTTCCTACAGCGCTGCAGAGTGACAGCAGCCACATGTGAACACATTTATGCAGGCTTAGCTGAAGGCTCTGCATTTACACAGAGGGGCTGTGCCAGTGTATCACATGGAAATAATTCTCTCTCTCTGTGAAATGTGAAGTACATAAGAAAGCTAAAAGTGGGTAGTCCAGTGAATATAAGGATTTTCAGGGAATGTTTTTTATATAAATTTAGTAGTAGACAGAGACAAACCAGAGCAAATAACCCCTAATCTTTCATTCAAGTTTGCTCTCATTTCCCATTAGAAGGTGTGAACGGCTTTCATTCTTATGCTGGAGCAGTACCTAGTGTTTGTGGGTGTAGTCATCAGCGCAACTTAAAAATTGTCTTGTTTGCCAAAGGAGTATCCAAGGTTACAAATCAAGGATAAATTAATATTTTCACATTTCACCCAATTAAAAGGGGCAAAAAAGATGGAGTAGAGAGTTTTCGAAGACCTCCTTTGGGGTCTTTTCAACTGTGTGAGCATAACCTGAATTCCAGAATAATTTAAAGGTGCTTTCACATCCCCAGTCACAGAAGTCACAACTGAAAGTCTTGCAAACCTGGGCTGCAGAGCCAGTTCTACTGTAGCTGGCATTCTTGGAGAGTGGGGATTTTGAGCAACTTCTCTTCAGGCTTCAGAGTTCCACTTCTTTCCCCAGAGACTCTCAGACTACTGGGAAAGCAAATACTGGGTAAGAAAATACTGCAGAGCAAAATGAACATGTTTGAGCCTTCTCCTGCCAAAAGGAAGAAAGATATGCCTCTGAATCCAAGGGGTATATCTCCTAGAGATCTGTGTCTTATATCATGCAGGACACTCTTTCTCAGGATGGAATAAATTAACCTCTTCCCTCCTTCAAGCACTCAAGTGAAGAGAAAACCTTTAATCTGGTTGGAAATCTTCATGAAAACAGTGATGTGTTTGAGAACATAGTCTTGATAGAAGTAAACACTAAACAACAAAAGTGTACACAGAGATAGTTCTCTCACTAAATTCAGACACCTGAAATTCCACAAGCAGGCTTCACTGGTGTAAAACTTTGGAATTGAGCTCAACATCCTTCCTCTCACCGTAGAAGTTAAAAATTTGACAATAATGACCAGGATAATCAACTCATATTTTAACATTAATCTGTAATTTATGTCTATGTAGATATCTTCTTTTTTTACTGTACAAGAGAATGGAAAAGTTATATCTCTAAATGTCCAGTCAGAGACATATGGCCTCAGCCAAAGTGACATTTAATTCAAGCATCATGCGTCACTGACACTGCTCACAGAATGCAATGGTACTCAGTTTACGAAAAAGACAAACAGATCAAGTCCTCTCATATTAGCTAATTCCGTAAACTGAGCTCATCTTTAAAAAAAAAAGAAAGGAGAAGAGCTATGCCCTGGAGATTCCTGCAACCTTTAACAAACACACTAAAGACAAGTGAATGACTTCATAGTCACACTTAAGGCTGTTGTTTGCTTCCAGTTTCTAGTTATCTGCAAGAATGTTAATCTAATTAACAAATTGATTTCCTGTCTTACTCCCCATCACTCTTCTTCCTCCCTCTCACCACCAACACCACCATACCCCAGGAAAGTGTTTATTAGGAAGACGAATTTTTCTAAATTGTTCATTTATGGGTAAAATTTACACTTGTGCTGCTTACAGATGGAGTACTCTCTTGTGCTTCAAGAAGGCAAACTTGACATGGAAAAATCAGTTTGCTGCCACAGAGCTCCTAGGTTAACTTGGTCAAATCATTAAACTAATTTTGAGGAGAATGTTGAGACAGAGATGTCTTCTTTACTAAGCTTATCTTAATAGATACTGGTTTCAAAATTTCGCAGGATCAAATGTATCTCAGTGACTACTCTGCTGCAAATGTACATCAAGAGTAGACCTACTTACTTTTTACTTATAGGTCTATCCAAACTACATCTTATATGTTGGTCCAGTTAAAAATATTGCCATAAAATAAAGTGCTGTAAATACTTAGTAGGAGTTTCTACATCAGTCTTCTAGAAAAACTACAAAGAAAGTTAAGAGGAAAAGGAGCACATGCACCCAGATCTAAAACTAATATGCACTGTTCAGACAAGATATATTTAGAACAGATTTCTCTGGTGTCTGAGACACCACTTTCATTTTCACAGTGGAAGGAGAATTATGCTTTCTGCGGGCTCAGTGGAAAAGGGTGATATCACTTTTAAGAGGCAGTATAAAACCAACAGTAATTACTCATCTTTGTGCCATGATTCAGCCTTCTTTCCAAATACACTTCTTTTTAAAGCAGAGACACACACAATGCTGTATATACATCTTAAATCAGATTCTCATTATCTAAAACATACACAGTGCTAACTTCCTCTGGCCATTGGTAGGAAATCTCATGGATTTTCAAAAGCAGCTGAAAGAGAAACTATGCATACTTAATTTTATTCACAGTACTTAATCAGGAGCTTTATTAAGTGAGACATACATTTTTTGTAGTTCCCTTGGGCACAGTAGTGTGTTTCTGGGGATACTAATAAGGGTCAGAATGTATTTTCTTCATCAGATGTTCATAAATTACCTTCTCCTGCTTAGTTAAAACTGCATTCTTTATTATAGGAAAATACAACGATTTTAGACTTTCTATGCCGAATGACAGGATCCTAACTTTTTCCTTGGAATGAACAATTAGAAGAACTGAACTTCAACCACTGCCTCATACATACTAGCTGTAATGAGATTTCATTCAAAAAACCCATCTTGCTAATCAAAATATAGTCATTGAGGTCAAGCACAAAAAGAGAAAAAAAATTATGTGAGAGCCCAGAGCTCATCAGAAGTTATGTTTATAGCAGGATTCTTCTGGCCTTGTTTGCTCATTCTATAAAATTATGCATATAAATACTTAATGCCCTTATGGAATGTTGTAAAGGTCTACATTTGAAGAAGCTGTGATGTACTACATCTGATTTCTAATTAATTATGAAATTTAAATATGAATATCCAGCTCCTTGTAGAATGTGAAAATAAATATAACTAGGTTATCCTTATCTACAGACCTTATGTGTAGTTGCTAATGAATTATCTAACAAAGTTTACTTGCAAATGAACATCAAGATATTTATATTAAAATTTCAATACATGTTTCTGCTATTAAATGAGATTTTTTTTAATGCCTGATTTAATGGAAATGCAGCAGTCAGGCACATTCAGGATAATAGGAGCGTGGCAATTACAAAGGCTGTGCAGAAATGTGGGGATTTTCAACATAATCTAGATATTCCTTCCTCAGCATGTATTTCCAATTACAATATACTGTTGTGAATATATGACACTTTTTAAAGCTTTATTGCAGTTAATTTTTGGCAAAGAAACTTAGCTGCTAGCAGTTGCCAATTTTGCTATTAAAGGTGCAGTATTTTTACCAGCATTTTCAACAAGATTTGGTGGAAGTTTAGTCTCATATTTGCAAGCACAGGCTGCAAGTTTGAGATGGACACTTTAATGAGGCTTCAGAAAGACCTAAAATTCAGGAAGAAATGTGACCTTGTGATTATAAGGAAGAGGGTTGAGGATTAGCAGGCAGGATTTGATACAATTTACTTACTAGAACAGAATGTATAAAAACATCAACATATTTGCAAAAATTTACCTGACAAGTTCTTTTCCCGGTAGATTTAATTGAAATATTGATGCATTTTCAATGGAAAAAAAAAGTAGCCAATGATATTGCACTGGTTGATTGTCAGTGATTGTCAGCTTCTACAGGTAATTAAACATACTTTGTACTTACAGACATCAAACTGAGAAGAAAGTCCTAAGAAAAATCAAACAGAAGCAGTATCATTTACCTCAGAAACACAAAGTGGAGTCGTTTTAGACACAATTCAGTCCCTTTTAGTTGCATCTTACAAATGAAGAAAAAAATACTGTTCATTTATTTATTCCTGAATACGTTTTGTTATGTTTTGAAAGGTAAATATCCTTTATTTAACCTTAGAAAGTTGCAAGTAGCAAATTCAGTAATTTTTGTTTCCTTTGCTTTGATATGAGACTCTACATCAAGGTTTGGTGGCAGAGGACATGCTGCAACTACTTTTTAAAATGCAAGGCTAAAGACCAGGGTTTGATGACATTTTTCACAAACAGTAAAAGTAAATTCCAATCTCCCAGAAACTGCAGAATTCAGGTGAATATTTTTTCTGTGAATATTTTCAGCTCCAATAGAAGGGGAAATTATATTAAAAATATGCAAGTATGAATTTCTTTCTAGATGGCTGAAATACTTTGATGGACAACAAAACTTCTCAAAAATTCTTTTATAGCAAAAAGAATTTTCAAAATTACAAGCTATTTCATATTGGATAAGAAAAATGTCAGAAAGGTGACCTGAAGAAAGCTGTCTGCTTCATTTTGTAGATATTCTTTTATGCAAATATTTCTACTCTCTACACCTTTTTTTTTTAATTCAACATGGAGTATTTTCCTGAGCTTTTCAATTTGTCTCTTGCACCAAGGGCCTTTTTTGGCTGGCCACCACAGTATTCTCCTCCTGTATTTAGAGAAGAACACAGCCAGACATGATGCTTCAAGGACAAACACAGTTCTGTTTCACCCAGAGGTTCTTCTTAACATATCTGAGACAAAGCTCACAGCATCTGGATTTCAGTTTCAGCTGCCCTCGGATTCTGTTCTCAAAATTTTCTTCACACAATCACAAAAACTCATCAGAATGCTGCACTGTATTTTATACAGAAAGGCAGTTAAGCATTTTTGTGATGCAAAGTAGGGAAATTTCTAACATGATGAAAAGTCCTAAATACACAAATACAACACAAAGGAAAAAAATTATTCCTCTTCAATCTTAAGAAACACACACTGAATATTTTCCAAACTGGTAGGCTTCTACTGCTTTTTCATTATTGGTGTTTCCTCTTGCAATTCTGCTGTATTGATACATTTTCAGACCCATCTATATTTACCACAGTCATGTTTGCTTTGCTAGGCTAAAAGTTAGGTTGTTTGTTTAGCTGCTTTCAGCAACTCTCAAAAATTTAAAATTCTACTCATTTTAAAATTAATAAAAGTCTGGCTTATGACTATCAATATTACTAATACTGTTAAATCCTTTAGATGGCTGAACAGCACTCTATAAGGAGAGTTTATATGGTGCAATTTTCTGCTCTTTATGAGAAGATAATCAGAAACTATTTTCTTTTATGTATTCTAAAAATTTTTGCTAACTTTTTGTCAGCAAAATACAATAATCAGTCTAATTTTCAGTTGGGAATTTCTGTAAAATAAAAATAGTTCAGACATTAAACAGCAGGTTCTGGAGTTGAATGTTTTAGTTTGGGTTTTTGAGCTATTTTTAAAAAATTAAAATCTGAGGTAGGTATAATTCAAAAATACAATTTTTAAAGTAAAAGTTTTACCAGCAAGTCTTAAACCATTTGTAACATTAATGAGCACTCTGTTGATAAATTGTATTTTTGAGAGCAAAACATGAATATGTTCTTTCAAAAAAATGCAAGGCCTGAAGGCAGATTTCCTTCATTATGTCCTATTATTATATCAGAGCACTAACAACCAGTAATACACCTCCTGAAGAATTCCCCACACCTTTAAGGGACTTTATGTGAAAATGGAAAGAACCTAAATTTGTGTCTCACTTCTGAAACTCTGAAAATTTTCTTCAATCAGGAATTTCATGACTGTTCTTACTTCTCAGTAAGAGAAATCTGAAGTGTAATACTAATAAAAACTAGGAGCTCCTGAGACAGAATTTTTTCTACCTTTACAAATGTCAAAAAAAAGGAAAACCTTGTATGTAATTAAGACAGGAAATCACGGAGAGGAAGAGAGAAATATAAGCATGTACAACTCCAATGCATAACTTCTCAAGAGCACATGGGGACTGTTCACTTCATTGGCAGAAATCTACAGATTTTGAATCTGAGCTTTAAAATATAGTAATACTGGCTCAAATTTTCATTTTGTGTTCTTCTGCACAAGTGTGATGTATTACTTTTATATTCTTGGATTACAATACATTATAATAGTATATATTTTATTAGGATGCTATCCTCTTTCAAGTATTTCTATACAATTTAAAGAGGACCAGCATAGGGAATTTGATTTAGATGCCCTAATATAACCATTTCTGTTCTTCTAATAGTAAAGTCCTAAGACCCAGTGTAGAACTTCAGAAAAGAAAACTACTTGAGTGAACAGCTTTGCCTTTGAGTGTCTTTTCACTTGTGTGAGCTGTTAGATGTTGTTCCAAGCCCTTTCCCTGCAGGATACAAGGCTAAGAAGGATTACTCAATCTTCAAAACCTCACTGGCTTAGCTTTTGACACAGAATCCTCTAAATTCACTAAGAAAGCAGACGCTTCTGGGGTGCTTCAGGCCCAGTTTTAGTCTCTCTTGGTATTCCAGTTGGCAAAAATGCTGTCAAAGGTGAGCTCTACAACCAAAGAGGCAGTGGATTTATGAAATATTGCTGGCAGCTGATTGACCCCAAAGTCAGAAGTTATAGTTAGGTTAATTTCATGAAATATAAATTCCACAGTTTTCTTTTCTCACATAGGGATCTCTGTGCCACTGAGACTTTTCTCAGAGTCAAGCAGCAGAATGATGGACTCTTTGCACGAAAAGTAACACTGTCTTGTGATTTCCGTAAAAATCAAGATTTTTGTTTCTCAGTTTGTAAAATCATAAATAATTATACTTAATCAAATGAATGTTTTCAAAGTGATAGTTTTCAGTAGAGGAAAAACAGTATCACTATTTTAAAAACTTCTGATTTCATAGATGTCGATTTCTTCTTTCCTGAGATTTCTGATAATTTCAACTTCTGTCTTCTTTCTTGGAGAAAATGTTGGGTCTGCCACAGAATTAGCTTCACTTTTAAAGAGGCAGTGTCCTCATTGTCTTTACTGAGAAAACATGTTATCATTGGTAATATGCAATACTTTCTGATATACTTCTTATTATTACGTATATCAGGCCTATACTTGTCCCTAAATAATGTTACAGGGCTTTTTTAGCTGCTTTATGAATTGAATCACTCAGCACTCCCACTGGAACTTCGAGCTACTAGCACACGTACAAAGTGACAAACAAAGTCTGCTCTAGTATATCTAAGTACTGACCAGAAGGAAATAAACTTTGGAAAAAACACATCTCATTCAGGCGGTGTAAGGTAGAAGCACAAATCATAAAATTTACCCACAAAGATTGAGATCAAGCCAGAAATTACACTTTCAAACCTGAATCATAGTTCCATTAGTACATCTACTCTCACCTTTCACCTCACAATGCCTGTCCATAGAGACAGAAAATGAAAAGTAAGACTAGACACAATGGATGTAATATAGAACACACAGCAGAAGCAGGCATTTTTTTAGGGTAGACATCAACTGATGACACTGTAAGATTGAAGGCAAAAGTTTCTTTCCTGCTCAACAATGATTTCAGGTTTCTTTTATCTTCCTATAGCAACTGTTATCCAATAACTGTACCCTCTAATATTACCATAATTAAAACAGATAAAGAAAGAAAATGTTCTGTAGTTCCAGTTTAGGTGTTGGCTATGTTCCCCTACAATATTTGTATGAATATCATAAAAATACCACACAGTCCTTGTGCCTCATTTTGATTCTTTTTAGCATCTCCAAACAAGATTTGATTGCTTAAGTTTTGTTCTGATCCTTCGTGTATGGCTGAATTTCATCCTAGTGCAGGACTACTGCTGACAAAACAATCTCTTTTGCTTTGTCCAATTTGGCTGTAAATGACTAAATCAATGTGACCTTCAGAAAAATCTCCGAGATGATTATTCTGTAGCCTTGACTGCCAATATGAAGAACTTCCCATTTACCAGAACTCTTCACAAAATGCAATTCACTAATTGAACAACATTTCAGTGCTGGGGAAACTGAGAGAGTTCCTGATACAAGATAACACAGAAAACAATATTCCCAAAGTTGCTATGAAATTTAATGTACTGTTACATTCATGCTCAGGCTGCCAGAACCTAGACTGTGCAAAATCCCATTTTTCTTCTTGGTTACTCTGCCACTTTGCAACTTTATATCCATTTTTTTATTCTTATGCTCTAATTCAGTTATGGCAGAAAGCTTTCCAAAGCTCTGAACTCTCAGAGACCTCAGGCCTGGCCTACAAGCATACACATTTGATTACTTTTCAATAAATAGCCCCTCTGCAAGTGTAGAGAAGTAGGGCATGTTTAATCTTAGTGCTTCAATTAATTTTATAAATTTCGATCTGCACACTGTGGGACATAAGCCTGTTTTCATCTAGACCCAGATTAGAGCAGAATTTTGCACTATATACTTGTACTATAATGTGCAGTGCTTGAACAAATATTCTTCACTACAAGGTTGTTGAGGAGCTAGAACAGATTGTCCAGAGAAATTGTGGATGTCCCATCCCTGGAAGTGTTTAAGGCCAGAATGGATGGGGCTTTGAGCAACCAGGTGCCTCTGCCCATTGCAGTGGGAATGGAACAAGATGATTTTTAAGGTTCCTTCCAATCTAAACCGTTTTATGATCCTGTGTCTCTGATGTATCCATTACTGATCATTGCTGAAAAGGAGACAGAAAAACTGGAATATGACATTAACACAAGTATTACAGTTCCTATGCTCCTGCTGACTTTAGTGGTAAAGGATATTTTGGGTAGGTTTTACTGTCCAAATCTAAATGACCACTCTGGCCATGATGAAAGGCAAAAGTTTTTTCAGAGAGACCCACTGTCCCACACGACTTAGATGGATAGGTGTTTTAAGGCAATGGAAAAAGAAATATTTTCTAGTTTTCCTAAGAAAACTCTCAAACATTTAATTTCAGATTGTGATTTCTGCTTTCATTTTCTTTGATGCATCATTAAATATCTAAAGGCAGCTCAGTAGATCAGACACATTAGACACATCTTACTAATTTAATTCTTTTAAAATATTTTTCATTTTCATTCATCTTCTTTTCTTTCCTAACACACTCACAAAAACCACTAACTTCTAGACAGATATAGAACATTTCGGTCATTATCCTTTGATGTGCTTTCCCCAACAAGCTGACTGAACCTACAATGCTCTCCCTTTTCCCTTTCTTCCCCTTTCCCAAACATTTTTAGTCATTCCTTTATCAATCTCTGTTGTTAGATTTTCATCCCAGGACTAAGAGCTGAGCAAGTAATTTTCATTTTGATATCATTTAAATTTTCTTAATCTCTGCTTGATCACAAATGTTTATGCTGCCTATTTTGTGACAAACTGAAAAAAAACATGGAGCAGTGGTTGTTTCACATGATTTTATGTGGCAGAAATGGAAGTCTCAGATGCAGAAAAAGTGTACTAAAATAGGAGTGAAAATATTAATTTGCAAATCTCAATAAATTCACATATATATATATATATATATATATATATATATATATGTCTCTCTGTCACTCTAATCCTTCCACACTCACCTTATTCGGAACTTTAGTCTATGGTAAGTCTATCTACTGTAAGTCTCTCTCCTCAGTCATGCATTTGAATTTTTCTACCAGTTCTCCTTGTTCAGTCTATTTCTAGTTGATTTGGAGAGCAATAACATCACAGGAGCTCAGACACATGTGTCTTCACAGGACACATATCAAAGAAATTTCCAAATGGACTGTTAAAATATGCTGTTGTATTTTATCTGTTCTCCAGGAGTGAGACCCTTGCATAAAGTCAAGAAAGAAATAATAATGGCAGCAAAATTACTACTTTACAATTATTGCATTCTTGCTAAACCAGAAGATATTTTACCAATTTTTCTTTATCAAAATTCTTGTACTTTGCCAGATTCCCAAAATACTGAGAGCCTAAAGCCTTGGAAATTTTGGTACAACTGTTCTGTTTCAAGAATCTGAACTGCTTCTGTATTATATTAATGAAGCTTCTTCATCTACAGCATTGTTATTTGGAAGTGAAAGGAATATTTGAAAGTGAAATAAAGTATCTGGAAAGAGAGTAAGAATGCACCACTGTCATAAATAATAATAAATCATTATGGTCTACACATAGATTTCCTTATACAGGGACAAATTTTGATGAGGGAAATGCAGTCTTTCCATATGGGAAATGTAGTAAACCTGATCAGCATTGCTCAGTGAGTGTTTTTTATCACTGGGACTCAAAACAGCATTTTGCCAGCAGTTTTTAAGATTTAATTGTATTGTAAATCAGTTTTTCTAGAGCAGTCTGGTGACTAAATCTGGGTAAAGAGAAGAAGAAGTAAAATGGAGAGGTGATGATTCTGTGTCCTTGTCCCTGTTCCGCTACTGAGCAGCAGCGTGACCTTGGACAAGACATTTAAAATCCATGACTTACTGCTTCAACTGCCAAATTAGGCAAGGCTGACCTCCCTTTGAAGGGACTGTGAGCTTCAATTTTTAACATCTTGGTGCAGAACCACTCAAAACTGCAAAAGAGAGGCTTTCATTCTTGCAGCTAAAAGAATTGAGACTTCAGCTCAGTAGAAATTAAAAATCAGTGCTTTCTTCTTGTAACCCTGGGGATGATGACATGGATCCACTTGAGTAAGCACAGGAAGATTCTGAGAGATGGGCAGAATAACAAATCACAGAATAAATGAATGAACAGAAACATCCAGCACAAGTTTTCCTAGCTGTCCTCACCTCTGCTGCTTTGATTAATAGGGAACAATGAAGTAAACAGTGCTGGAGGACAAACTAAGCAGCAAAGAATTGTAACTGACAATTTGCTGCTAAAATACATAGTCCCTTGTAAAACCTATTGATTAATGAAGTCTCTCTACCAGCATAAAAATAATACACACACAAGAGAGGGAAGCAAACTCGAGTAAATACCCTCATTTAGAAAACTCAGCATCATGCAGCATTTAATCTGTCTGTTATTCAATAATAGCAGCACATACAAGTACCTTTTCTCTTTTGTTATTACTCACCTGGAGCTATTAATCATCAGACTACAAACAAAAGATCAAAAGGAGAGAGAAGTGATGAGCTTATTTCTCCATTGATGCAGCTCTGAGGTGGGCACTGAACCCCGGGAGGGGTGCAGAGCAACCTCCCAGCCCTGGCGGAGAGGGATCACAGCAGGGCTGTGCAGCAACAGAGAAAAGGTTCACTTTTCTTGTAGCAGAGATAGAGGGTGCCATCAGCAGGTCCCTGAAATCACCCTCCTTGCCAGACAAAGTTTTTAGTCCAACACTGCCATCTATTGCCTTAAATTCCAGATTGGAAGGAGGCTGAATATTACAGAGTGTTCTGTCATGTGAGATGGACCCAGATCTAAAAACATATGTAGCACCCCACTAGCCAAACGCTGCAGAAAGTACAACCTAGACACATCCTTTGTCCTTTCAGCCCAAGTTTACTGTCATTATAGATTGCCAGGTCAATGCTGTGTAATGGAGGAGAAGCTGAGCAGGCTGGACATTTGCAGACAAGGCACAACAAAAAAAAGGAGAGGTGCTCTAAGGGTTCTGTTCCAACTAAACCCTTCTGAATCATCCTGCATTAACCTTTTGATTACCACACTGAATTGGTGATTTATCCAGAAGATGTACAGTGGAGGACCTAGAAGAGCTCACTTTAAAGGGCTGTCTTGTCAGAGCAATACTAAATAATTCAAAGGTCAAAGGATGAAAAAGACTTCTTGTAGAAATTATGGTCTGATTAATAGAATATTAAATCACACTAAAGCAATACTTTAGCTGAGTGTAAATACAGGCAGGTGCTTTTGCCTCTTTCCAAAAAGCCTGTTTGCAAAGTTCACTCACTGCTTTCTGTTCAGGCTGGAATGCATATTTCTGAATTCATTCTTGCATGCCGTTATATAGCTAGATAAACATAGATATGAAGAAATAAGACAGTGTTGCTTCCAGACAGAGAAAAAGATTTTGGGGCTGGTCAAGAAACACAGACCCGGATGCAGTTTGATGAATCCTTCAAGTTTCACTTTTGAAAAAAAGAATAAGTTGTGTACTTAGGTCTCCTGGGGAAACAGATTTAATTAGGCCCATATGAGGAGAAAGAAAAGAGAATGATAGTTTTTTATTGGCAAGGAGTAGACCAGAACACAAAAAATATGTAACATTAACTGTATCAAATCTTTTATCCACAGGAAGGCTAGGTCCCAAAAGTGCAAAAATTTTGACTGAAATGTACCCATTTTTTCCTTTCTCAGACATCAGGCAGTGCTGTCCTATCAAAGTTATCAAAAGTCCTACATTAGATTTAACTACTTTACAAAGCCTTTTGAAATGGGCTTGTTTAAATCTTTCTTGTGACCTGCACTAACTACCCACATGAACTAGATACTATGAGAAAACACATTAACTCTGGGGAAAAGGCCCTATAATTAGAGATAACTGTTGGGGAGGATATTCTAGGCCACGTGAAGTCATATTTAATCTCTCTGGGAATTCTGGAGGTACACTAGAGAATTGTCACTAGGATAATTTGCAAAATATGTCACCCAAATATTTTTATGGTGAAGGAACTCTTTGCACAGAGGCAGCCAGCTCAACATCTCCTATAGGCTCCCTCAGCTCACCTGACCCTCAGTCGTTCTGTTTCATATTTGAATTTTTCCTCCATGGAAAAATTAATGAGAATTATTTTACAATCCATCTTCCTCACAAAAAATATTTTGTTTCCTGGGTTTTAATTCTGCTATGAGGACCTCTTCCAATTTATGTTGCTTACCTATAATTGTTCTGATTTTATTATTTTTAAAAATTGAGGAGGAATGTAGAGGACCAATGAAGGGGAAAAAAAACAATGAAAAAGTGAGAAGAACAGGAAAATATATTTGGTAATGGAATTCCATAATTTTAAAAAATTTTGGATAAATTGATTAAATGTTAAAACAGCTGAAATTCTTATGACTCATGGACTCTTTTGTATTATAGGCCAATAAAACTTAGTGTGAGTTCAAACTTCTTCCAGCCCAAGGTATTAACAAAATTAGACTCTCTGAGCTCCATTATTATACAAGCACAGTGAAGATTTATCTGTTTTTTATGTGTGTTCATGTGTGAAACTTCTGTATTTATTATATATGGGGATTTACTTCATCAAAGATACTATAGTGCCCTTGTTTGGATTTATTAACATTTGATCTTAAGTATTCATCCAGAACTCTTACAGCCCCAGCTGATGATGGGTGTGTAGAACCCAGCTGACTGCTGAAGAGTTGCCTTTTTTAAGACATCACTGCTCTCCCACATGACTTTCCCAAAGGAATAATTCTAACAGAGTTTCCACTAACAACCCTTCATGTACTATGTCATCTCTAATGCTGCTGTAAAAATAAGAGTGCATTCAATTAAAGTATGATTTGGCAGTCTAAGGCAACCAGTATTTTCCCAAATATAGATGTTTATATGTAAACATTTCAACCATGAAGTTACTCGTTGACTTGCCTTGTCAGAAAAGCCTTTTCAGTTTTGCCTGCATGTTTTACTGTTTCCAGGTATTCAATCTAACAGCTTCACACTACCTGAAAGTGAAGGAAGGAAAATGAAAAGAGACCAAAAATTTTAGGCAGTGCAAAGCACACAGACCTTTTGTAGCAATTTTTAAAGTTAGAATGCTTATATCATTAATCCATATAGGCAGAAAAGGGGAGGCTCCAGAAGCTTTTAGTGGCTGTTGATTTTGTGAAGGGGACACTTATCCAAATGTTGATTTCTGTGATTTAAGAGGATTACTCCCCCTTTTCTTCCACTGCCCAAAAGAGCTGGGTTTTCTTTCCTAGTGCCTTGGAAGCTCAAACTCAAATACAGTTAAGCACTTTTCTATGAAATTCAGGTAAATGTGCTTAACAAGTTGTCCGAAGGTACAATTTTTTAATTTTTAGCAACCAAAGGGAGTAATTTAGAAAAAGACATTCAGCTGTTTGCAACACTTTGTGTGTTTCTGTAGGAACCTTGGAATCTAGTTAACTACACCTGCAACAGTTGCAAGTGCAAAAGTTGTGCAAAAGCCACCCACATCTTGGGCAATCTCTTACCATTATGTGAAGTAAGCACTTGGATGAAGATGGATACTCCTTCCCTTGGGCATTGTGATGCCAGGCACAATTGGTTTCAGAGCAAGGGAAAACTGAGCTTTGCAGCCCAGGTGACAATAATATCCCTTAGCTCCAAGTGTTACCTGGACTCTAGGGAGGATATCAAAGGCTTTTTACCTCACCAATATTCTGGTTCTGTCAAACCCCACTGCAGTGCCTTTCAGAGCCTCTAGTACTAGTCTGTACTGTAAGCACCTCACAATGTTTTTGTGTAAACAAAAGACAATGAGAAAAAAAGAACACTGAAGTTATTAGACATGAATCAACATGACTAACTCTGTGACAGTATCTGCCTCATGAGAAAAAAAAATCAGATGGAGCATATTCATAATCTTCATTCCTAATGTTTCTATGGCAATTTTGGCAGCTAGTCTTGTAGAATTAATTTCTTCCAAGTCAGCTCGATCTCCCACTCTTGCAGTTTTGATCTGTAGCCTCCTAGATTAATGCAGCATAAACAAGTCCAATTATCCCAGCTCATATCAAAAGCTTTTAGAATAAGGATAATTGAGTCAAGCTGTGCCACTGAGAGAGACATACAGAGTGGCATCAGGCTGGTATTTGAAAGTCTCCCAAAAATCACAACATATGACTAGAAAACACAATATATTAAATTTTAAAGGTATTCAGCCTGCTTTTGATTCTTTTCAAATACTTCAGCTGTCAGTCAATAGAAAAACTGTAGACTTTTTGAGTTAGATTCAAATGGAAAAGAAAATTTTTGGTCTGGGTATTTTAAAAATGCATGTGGAACATAGTTTTATTCTAGTATAAATACATTTTCTCTGAAATTGAAAAGTGCATTTTGCAAATATAAGAACTTCAAAGTTCATGTAAAGCAAGAAGTGGGAAAAGATCTGAACCCAAAGGATAAATATCTGCAGAATAATACATCTCTTTTTATTATGTAGTTTTTAAAAATCTGCTTGAAATTATAATATTTCTGGAAACTTTGAGACTGTTTCCCATTAACAAAATTTTTCCATATGTAGACCAGCAAAACAACACAATATTATGCACATAATCTTATAGAATTCATCACATTCTATGGTATGTTTGATTTTCTCATTGAGTAGCTCCACATAAACTGTCAAATGTGTGATAAAATTAATGTGATAGGCGCCACAGCAACAGCACAGCAAAAACAAATGGCAAAGGAGTGGATCCCTGGATGTGAAATGCCACAGGTGAAAGGAAGTTGTTTATCTGGGATTCTGCAAGAATACTGATCTGCTTGAAGAACACTCCTGTTTTTTTACCAGACAAATAGTCCTTATTGGGATCTCCACCTGAAATATAGCTTGCACTGTCTCTTACCTCTTGCTGACATTCCTTTGGCTAAAGAGCTTTTCCACTCCTGAAGGAAAAGAAACCTAGCTGTGATTCCTTTTGGGAAGCTGAAAGTCCAAACAGAGAAGAACAGTAGCCACTGTGCGACAGTGATGCAATATGTTATTGTAGTATATAGAAGGACATCCACCTAGTTTATCAGAATACTCTATATAGTTCCCAACAGGAGTAACATGGAATGCAACATATTTATACAGTGAAATTTTATGACCTAAGACACTTAGTAATTTCAAAGTTATTGTTTTCTACTACATCTGTGAGAGCAGCATCATGATGGAATAATTAAGAGGCATTTTCATTGCAATTTACAAAAGTAAAATCTCTAGTGTCAGTTTTAAATAAAGTTGAAAGAAATGGAAACTGCACTTTGTCCTGCCTTCTGTGGAAATGTTACAGAAAAAGGTCATCAGCAACATAGCTTTTCTATTATATATAGCACATTTCAAAGCTCTGTACAATAGCCTAGATTACAATTTGTTTCACTTAACAGCAAAAGAGAGCTATAATTTCTAACTAAATGCTCAGAGGCAAAATTATCTCCAAACAAATGACTCTAGCATACCTGGTTCTATGACATTCCAGTTCTCCATATATGTGCATGTCCACCACTCCTACTACTGTCATACATGGTAAAGTTTTTATATTTTCAAACACTCTGATAAAGTTTTTGGTAATGTTTAGTGTACTACAGTAATTGCTATGCTAAGCCAGAAACTAAAAAGCCTAATGATGAGTGTGTAACCAGAAATGCCAATGTGCCTCCAGGGGGTCATAGCAGATCTGAAAAGTGTCCTTTCAGAAGCACTAGACTTAAAGAGAAACATCAGATCCCCTTTGTCTACCTGATCAACATGCAGCAGATGGACTTTTTTCTGTCTCATTCTATTTCTGTCTTTCTCAGATATACAGCAAAAGGTCCACAGCCATCAATACATTAGGTCATCTCTTGTCACTCAGCAGCAAGACCAGTGGCAGACAGGAGAAGCCTTGAGAGTTTTCTTACTTGTCCTGTGCTTTCTAGAATCTATCACCTGATCACAGTTCTTTACGTAAGTTTTGGGGCTTGATAAAGAATTATGTCTCTGCACCTTTAACAAAACTCTAATCTCTTCAACATTTGCTATGCTGTCTCCAATGTTCCTCTGCTGAGCATGGTTTGCAGTAGAACTGGGAATTATAGGGTCTAATTCAATACTGCTCTGCACTACAGCATTTATAATTTATTCAGGCTTTTCCTTTCTTCTCCATTAAGTGGAAGCGATCATAAATTACAAGGTATATGACTACGAAGCATTTTCAAATTCAGACTTCATATTATGTTCCTCTTCAGAAAAGAATCTTTAGGGAGGAAAGCATCTTCAAAATAGGAAGAGAATGCCTTATATCAGTGACTGACAAACTGTATAAGAAAGCTAGAAATATACCGAATAGCCCTTCTTCCAACATATCATAAAAACCCTGATAGCCTTCATTTTGCCATTCATTTTAAGAAGCTTTTATCCTTGAAGAGAAGCCAGCTCACACTTCATCTCCTAGCTAGTGGAATGGAGCTGGATGATTGTTGAGATCAAGAACTGAAAGTGTAGCACCTACTTACAGAAATGCAATTGCCATGTGTATGTTAGGATGTGAAGTGCTTTATTTCCTCAGATTACCAGCCTACCTTTCTGCAAGGATACAGGTACTTTGGAAAAGTGAAGTCTGGAAGCCCTTTCAGAGGGCTTTACTTTGGTCTCATTGCCCAGCTGTGACTTTGAGCTCTGAAGGTTATGTCAACAAATAGATTAGGAGGTTATCTCCTGTCTGCCTATGCTACATAGGAGCTTTTTTGTTTGTGTTACATATTTACCAAGAAATTGAATTCTTTTTCTTTTATTCCTCTCAGTAATGAGAGGTAATGAGTAATGAGGTTTGAACTGGGACATAGTAACACTACACCAGTGTCTTGGATCTCTCCTCAGTGAGTGCTAAAATTAATAGTTTTCTTTTGGGTTAAGTTCCCTCAGTCTAGTAACCAATGGCACTGGAACCATTCATTCATTGGATTTATTATCTATGGTTACCTGGTTGGATCATTTTTCTGCATGCTGAAACGGAGCATAATTGGGTTATATTTCATAACAAATGGAGTGTGCCTGTACAGAAGGAGGTTGGTCTACACCGGGTTTTGCCTCACTATTTTTAATAGCTTCAGCAGAGAATGGGTTTCTCTTCTCTGTTGGGGGTCTTTCCAGATTAATGTTTTTCTTCTTGTTTAGTGTCACAGAAGTTGGTCTCTGCCATATTTTTATGAGAGGCAGAGTGTAAGTCCTGATCATTTTTGCATTGCCTCACGAGGTAAACAAGAAACATTCTTGCAAGAATATCTGCGTTTATTTATTTTAGCATAAAATCATATTACAATTAGGTTGGACGCATTCCAACCTAACAGTTCCTTATTACTATTATAATATCACATCATATCATAATAATATTGTACAGTTCTGTAATATATTAATGTCTAATTTAAAATGGATATCTCCAGCAAAATGAGAATTAATGTAGCTTGATTGATTAATAAATTCGGCATAACAGGACTACTGTTTTAGTGGCCTATGATGCCTGAGTTTTTAAATTTCTTAATATGTGGTATAGGTCAGAGGCATGCTACAGCAGAAGAGAAACACTTAGAACTTTTCATTAAAATCAATGAAAATCTTCCTCTTTGAGCATGTGCTTTTCTTTGGGTTGTGTTTTCCTGATGATTCTTTGATTCACAACTAAGGAAGGGTCAGACACACAGGGAGACAGGCATTGTCTGTATTCCTTTAAGCCACTACTCTCAAATAAGCTACTGGGTAGATGTGAGAGACAGAGCATCATAGTAGCAATCAAATCTGCTTTCCAGCATATTCCTATTATATACATCTGATAAGGAATGCAGATGTTCACTTTACATACTCTCTGTGTTGGTCCTTTAGTGAAGGTGTATGTCTTCATAAAAAATGAGTGATTATTATAATACAAAATGAGACCTGCAGAAGTCCAAAACATAGCCCCTTACCAGGCACTGTGAAAACAATTCATTCTATCCCAGCCAAAAGCAGCACAAAGAGATATTAATATCTACTGTGGTTTTCTTTCTGAGAGCATAGTGGAAGCCAAAAGCAGGAATGCTTCCAAAAGGGATCACAGAACTGCATTGAGGATAAGTCAAAGAGCAAAAAACACAGAACCATTTAGGTACAGACGCTGGCCCTTGGAGTCCTTGGGAGAAGATTCTCCCCCTCCACTCTCCCTCATCTGATGTACTGCGCTCCATCTTTTGGGCCCCCAGCACAAGAAGGATGTAGACTTGTTGGAGTAAGACCATAAGAGAGCCACAGCAAAGACCAGAGGGCTGGGACACCTCCCCTGTCAAGACATGCTGAGACAGTTCAGGTTCAGCCTGGAGAAGAAAGACTCTGGGGGGACCATAGAGCAGCTTTCCAATATCTAAACAAATCCTACAAGAAAGTCAAAGTGGGGCATTTAATGGGATAGGACAAGGGGGAATGGCTTTAAACTGAAAGAGGAAAAGTTTAAATTAAATATTAGAATTTCTTCACTGTGAGAGTGCTGACGCACTGGACCAGATTGTCTGGAAAACTTGGTGCTCCATCCCTGGAAGTGTTGTCAGGTTCAATGGGGCCTTGAGCAACCTGGTCTAGTGAGTGGCATCCCTGCCCATGGCAGGGGGTTTGGAGCTGCATGATCTTTAGGGTCCTTTCCAACACAACCCATTCTATGATTATTTGGATTATTGACTGTCAAGAGCTGGGAAGATGTATCATGGAAAGTGCATCAGACCAGTTGTTCCTTGGAATAGTCCAACATGGATATCAAAGTTTTTAAAGCCAGTCTGTAACCCAGTTTCTCTCTTGCTGTATCAGCTTTATAGTTGGAGGAGGATGTATTTCAAGGAATATTAGGGCAAAAGAGCATCAAGGTTCATTCAATGAATGATAACTCTAAGGATTTTCTGTATATATTTCCCTCTAGCTCTTTTTGTTGTAGCCAATCTAAAAGTAAAAAAAAAGCTGTAACTGTTCACGTTTTGTTTTAGCCGCACAGATAAATTACAGAAGGGAAATAGAGGCACAGGGAAGGAAAGTGGATTCTCCCCGTATGTCAGTGGCAGAATTAGACAAACACTTCCACTTCCTAGTCTATTATCTCTTTTTAGATTCTCCATTTGCTCTACCTTAGTAGTATCTATTGCATGGTAAAAAAGATGGTTTGCAGTTTATCCTGAAGATCCGTGGATTAGTAGCTGATAGTCAGGATGAATCCCTGAGGAGTCATTGATGGAAGATCCTTTAAAACCAGGGTACTTTAACATGGTCACTGATTGCACCTGTGACATTATTGCAGAGTCTTGTTGGTCTTCAGATCTGAAGTCACCAGTGTCTTTATAGGTCAAAGACAATCATTTGTATTGTACTTGACAAACAGCACCATGTTTCAGCTTGCTGCCTCCTGCACCAGCTCTCCTTCTAATATGATTTATATCTTATTTCCATGCATGGCGTATTGCAGTAATCCAATTCCCAAGTAAGTCAGGCATGTAGTAGCAGCAGTGTACTCACATCTGCAAATACAAAATAAAATAATTTTGGTATAGGAAGTTATAAGCAAGTGTAAAAGTCCTACAGCCCTTCCTCTTCATTCCTAGGACAGATCAAAAAAATAGAGAGCACTACACTGATGATCTGAAGGATTGCTAAAAGCAAAGAAATGCATTACTACATTGTTCATTTTTTCACCTAACAATACAATGAATGCTGGATTGAGAGATGCTGCCCTTTATTTAGGTTAAAAATTGCATATTACAAATGCTAAGCCTGATTCTTTTTTCTCCCTTACTTATACAAATTAAAGTTGTAATTAGTTGCACTGAACTAACTTAAATGTACAACTTCCCAGAGATGTAGCCAGACTATATTACCTCTTTGCATTAATGCTGTCTAATAAATAGGTTTCAAGAACATACATTAATTAACATTAGAAATGCTTTCAAAAATTAATCTAGCTCCAAATATACTTGTTCCAGCTGATATGGTTTATAGCGTTTAAATATGCACAGCATGCTTATTTCTGTCCAGCATTTTAGTGGAAACAATTCATAGAAATAATTTCAAAATGTTATTCTTTTACAAAAGAAACTCTACAACTTTGCACTCTTAAGGATGAGATCTACTCTTACTTTACATCAGTTTACATTTCACTGATTTTAGCAATGTTTCTCTTTATTTTCACCAGTCTAAGGGAGTTCTGAAACAGAAATTTGTATTAATTTGCATAAATGCATACATAATTATGATGTAGACTAACAAAATATGGCACACCACTTACAATGTATATCTCACAGATAGTTTTTTGCTCTTGTATATTTATTACAAGCCCTGAAATTTTGGGTGGGATTTTTTCCTCTTGAAATCCCAGTTTATGGAGTTATATTATTTTGCAAGAAATTCAACTTCCAGTTTTCTTTTCAGAAAATAAGCTTCAAGTTCTCATGGCTGCTAGGAGACATTTGGAAAGGTTAATCTGAAAGGATCAAACACTAGAAGGCAAATAATATAAAGATCCCAAGGGATGTTACTTTTAAAATCTCATGATTTTTAAACCAGTTTTATGGGATTAAAATTGCAGCTGTGGAGATTGAGGTTAAACATTAAGGAACCCTCCTACTGTAAGGATAGTTAAGTAGTAGGACAATTTGTCTAGAGAGCTTGTGATTTTCCACTAGTGAAGGTTTTTAAGAGCAAACTGGACAGGTTGCTACTCAGGAATGTTTAAGCTCTCATTGCTCAGGAATGTTTAAGCTCTCATTGATTCTGCTTTAAGACTTGGAATAGTAATGGGGTCATGTAGTGAGTTCATCTCTTGCCCCATTTTCCAAAGTAATGATTTATGTAGCCTGATTAACCATTTTTAATGTGTTGGGTTAACAATGATAAGTGCAAAATTTCTTCATGTAAACCACCAGCAATCATTGCTTGTAATGAATTTCTTACCAATATTGCTAATAAAAATCTTTTAAAAAAATCAACTTCAGTAGGAAGAAAGGAATGGATTCATTTTTAAAAAGGCTGGAATTTTTCCCACAAAGTCTGTTCTGTACATATTCTAAGGGATCTCTACTCAGGATATTTTATCAGTCCCAATGGACAGGATTGTTTTACTTTTCATTGTTTCTATTCTCAGCTAATCTTCTTACTTTGTTATCATACTATTATGAGTTTGTTTCTAGAATGTTAATTTAAAAAAAAAAATTACTTGTTGTGGCTTTTGCAAGTTCTGTTGGACAGTGATCCTGCTGGCACTTAAGGTGTCAGCTTTCTTATTTGAAAATATGTTTACCCTGTTAGCAACTGGAAAAAAATATATACAGAAAAAAACTTATATCAAAGCTTCTGATAAAATGCATACCTATAACACAAAGGAGATTTGAAGTTACCTTTCCCCAAGCAAATCAAGTACTAATTTGCCATCAAACATTGCTTTGCTTCATGTTATTAGTCTAAATAAATTGCTCTGAAGACGTCTCTAAAGAAGAAAAATACACACAACTCTTACAATCCCTCTCCCAATAGGATGCCAATAGTCTATCAGTCTTCAAAACAGACCTTTGTCCTTGGAGTTATTTATGGTTTATTTGATTTGAAGGAGAGTTTTTATTTTTGTGGTTACTGTTATTGTTTCTGAATTGCCAGAACGTTACTTGTACTTGGTCTGCCATACATGAGGGAGCACAGTGAACCAAGTTATGTTTCTACATCTCAAAAGCTGAGGGATTCCTAACACATTGTGTACTCTATAGGCAGAGGAAACTATCTGCCATGACCCAAGAAATGGTTAGAAGAACTAGAGAGGACCTTCTGAGGCCTTCTGCTGGATCCCAGAAATTCTGTTCTTTCCATGCATGCTAATAAAATTGCCTCAGCAAATCCTATGCATTTGTAATGCTGTCCTGCTGGTGCTTTGAGTTGGGCACAAGTTTTTGGTAGAAACAAAGACACAAAAAAGGCAAACCTGAAATTGGAAATGCAACATACTTTGTCCCAGCCTTAATTATTAGAGAAGCTGAGTGTCTCAGCTTTTATATAGAAGGAATGCTGTATTCAGTTTCTTGCACTTGTCCTGTTTTTACCTTAGGAGACCCAAACCAGTGACTGAGGAATCCAAATATAGTGTGGTCATACTATTGATTCCATTTCAATTTATCAGTTCCTGGTACTCCATTCACTAAGGAGCCAAGTAAAAGGACCCATTCATTACTAGTCATAAAATATGGCTTTTGTTTTAGTTGGCTACGTTTTTATTCCCAGAGGGTGAAAAAGTTACTGAGAATCAATAGAACTACTTTTTCTTATGCAATAACAAAGTTATTGCTGTTCAATGGAAAAAGATGCAGTCCTTCAGAAATCTTTCTCAACATCTCTCTTCTGGAACTTCTCACACTCTCTTCGGATTTGTAAAAAGTCAGCCTAAGTATAAATAAAGAAATATGTATTGTTAGGAAGGGTTATTAAAAATGAACCAAAGCAATATGCCTTTTGTTCCTTCAGCAAATAGACCAAAAGTGCAATATTCCTCATAAAAGCATAATTTGTTAGATAGACAAAAAACCCCAAAGATTCAAAACCTGATGCCAGTTAAACGTGTCTAAATCTGAGTAGCCATTTTGTTATTCAAACCCCTCAGACTCAGATATGGAATTGAGAGGAGATACTGAATGAAAACAGTCTGTAGTTTAAAATTCTCCATCTCTCTACTATGTAAATCCCTGTTGGTGCCATTAAGTCAATGGATTTCTTGTGAATATAGTGTAACACGTAATTTCCGTTCCTTATCTGTGAATACATTTAACATAACAATAAAGCCTAAATTCTTTGGGGGGAGAGCAAGTGAATCTCTTTCTGATCATTTTGGTTAGTTTTAAGGTAAAATAAAATAATTCATTCCCTAAATATTTGTAACATTCTAATTGTGAATAAGCCTTAATGGAGATGTATTGGGAGTATGAAGAGTAGAAAAGCCAAGAGTTGATGCAAATCTTAAATAAGGCATCATGGCAAAAGCAGGGCTTAAGTAGAGACCAGAGCAAGGAAGAAGCTTGAGGAAAACAAAGAACAGAAAAAAACCTTGAGTAGGCATCCTGAAGAACCCACAGCTGAAAGATATAAGACAAGATGACCCATCTCAAAAATGTGAAGCAGGCCCCTTCCAGAGCCATCCCTCTGATGTAATGATATTGTGGGAGTGACAATGGCCATTTCTCACAGACTTTGCTCATCCTGGTGGCATTAAGTGCCACCATGACCCCCATTTCTCACCATGAGTTTTTGATAATGATGTCATTGGTCAACTCCAGGCAGACAAGCATGCAATAGTGCCTTTTTTGTAAAATAGATCTTAATGTCATGTACTATTGCTGGCCTGATTCCAATCTATCTATCTACAAAAACTCTGAATTATAAATAATCTGTGTTGTTTACTGCTGTTAGTGTGCATGCACAGCGTCACATTGGAATGCAAGCTCAAGTCCACAACCGGTTTCAGTTCTAGAATTGTCTGAAGGTGACAGAATAGCATTAACATCTTCTTTGTTAAAGTGATTAATAGATTAATAATGGTAGCTGAGTGCTCATAGTGATTTATTTGACAAGCCAGTTAATCATCCAGGTATAATAGTACAGAATTAGGAGCATGCACTTCAGAGTAGGGTCAAAATTAGAGATCAGGAAGTCATTTAGCAACCATAGGAGAAGATGAAGAATACAAAAGGTGAAAGGAAAAGAACATCTTGAAATACATGAACACTGGGGAATAGCTTCTCATATTTTTCTTCTAAATTCTAATTTAATTTTGAGAGCTTTGAGAGCTTTGAGAGCTTTGAAGAGCATGATGACTCTGCACCATAAAAGTCTCTAATCCTTTATTTTTCTTTAGAAGAACACCTTGTGTGCACTTCTCCCTCCTAGCACAACAGCACAATTTGTATAATATTGTGAATAATATGCATAAATTGTATAGCCTCAAATACCAATATTTGGAGAATGGCTATAGGAACCCAAGTACTGCTATGTAAAAACAGTTAAATTTGTATAGTTCAGGCTATTTGATACTAAACACTGCATTGTGTCTAAAAAATAAATAAAGATAATTATACTGCGTAGAAACACAGAGCTGTTGGAATTTTTAGAGCTGAATTTGTCTGGAATACAGTGATAAGAGCCTTGAACCTGTATCAACAAGCAATGGGTTTGTAGAAGACCTTTAATAGATTGTATGATTTCTGTCACTAACAATTTCACTTAGTGTGTGAAACTTTTAATTGTTGCTTCAGAGAAGCTCTTCTCATGATGACTATTTAAGAAGTATTTATTTCAGCATAAAAAAAAAGAAGCATTTTTTTACTTCTTTAGAATGAAATAGGATAGGATAGGATAGGATAGGATAGGATAGGATAGGATAGGATAGGATAGGATAGGATAGGATAGGATAGAATAGAATAGAATAGAATAGAATAGAATAGAATAGAATAGAATAGAATAGAATAGAATAGAATAGAATAGAATAGAATAGAATAGAATAGAATAGAATAGAATAGAATAGAATAGAATAGAATCCTTCTGTTGGAAGGAACCTACAAAGATTATTTAGTCCCACTGCCTGGCCAAAAATTAATACTGTTAAAGACATTTTCCAAATACTAGCAAACTTGAGGCGCTGCTCATCTCTCTGGTAAGCCTGTTTTAGTGTTTGACCACCCTGTCAGTAAAAAATAATACCTAAATACTAATACCTAAACCTTCCGTGATGTAGCTTTGAACCATTCATGCACATCTTATCGCTGGATACCAGGGAGAAATGTCATAAAATTAAGTCTTTAGGAAGTTTCAACCCTAAAGATATGCACACTGTGTGGCCAGAAACAAGATGGTGCTGAAAGAACCCAGCAGCAGGAAAATAAAAGTAAAAACTTAGGTCATACAGGAGGCAGTTTCCCCTTGTTATGCAATAAACACAGCGCAGACTTTAACTGCTTTAGCTACAATTGCAGGTGAGCTGGAGGTTGGCTTCCAGAGGATAGGGATGCTCTTAATGAAATAAAAGAGTAAAGCCAGAAAAGTGTATGCAATATGCCATTTTTGTCCTGAGTTTTCTTTGAAAGTTGAGGGCTGAGTGAAACTAGAGAGGTTTCTTGACTTGGAAATAGAAGAAGCAGCAGAGAAATTATTAATACAAAGGAAGAAACTAAGATAATGCTCTGATTGTACAGAGACTGAAAGGTACTGAAAAAAGATGTTAAAAAGAAAGCATGTTTCAATAACCAACCAAGGAATAAAATTTTGGCCCTACGGCTGATGCCAAACAACTACCTAAACCAGAGACATCAGACTCTGCACTTATACCATCACTGTACATGTTCAGAATAGTTAATACTCTTTTAAGACCTTAGTGAAGACTGTTGTTTTGATTTGCTTTGGGATACTAGCTTTTCCTGTAGAATATAAAATATTTTTATGCTATTGAGATTAGTAAGATTTAGTGATATTTTTATCTGGGAGAAAGGCAGCATCTAGAGAATCCGAGCAAGTCTTGAGGGAGAGGAAGAGGTGTTGGGTTAAAGATTAAAAAAAATCCAAACTCCAAACCAGAGGAAAGTGTAGGGAAAAGTATATCCTGGAGTTAATGCAGAGAGCTGCATAGACAAATCCTTATAAATCTGTGGTCATCATCAATACCATCCTTACAAACAAGAAAAAGAAACAGAGGTGAGAAATTCATACTGAACTAAAAATAGTGGAAACATGGAAAGACACCAGTTTGAACTGTGACTCAAAAACAACAGGTCAGGTTGGAAACCTTCAGGAGATAATGTAAGTTATTAGCACAAATTGGTTGGTCGTTTCTGAAATCAAAGTTCCAGCCTGACACGATACATTTATTTAATCATGCTACACTACTTACTGGAGCAGACTAATGAAAAAGGATCTTGTATGTCATTAAGGGAATAAAAATCTAAAACAAAATGGTAAAAACTTTTAATGGAGAATAATAATACCACAGATACAGGCTTGGAATATTACAAACTTCAAAAATACAGCAGAAAAACTACATTGACCTCACATGAGAAAAACGCCCCCTGAAGCAAAGCAGGCATAGACTTTTTTGTGTCACCTACAAAACTTGGTATGTTTTCTAGATAATTTTTCTTGCTTCTCTGGGAAGCTGATATTGGAAGACCTTTAGAAGCATATGTAATATAGAAAGTTTTAAATTAAGTTTTGGACAATGGACTGTGTATAAAATAAGTAGAAAAAAAAGAGAGAGAAGTTCAGATTCTGTTAGATACATTGAGAGTAAGAATGGTGAAACCTGGTTTATCATTCATAGAACTGATAAATTTGTAATCTTAGAAACTAGATATAAGGCAGGACCTTCCTCGATGAAAGGAGGAATTTTTTTGCACTGAGGATAGTGAAATACTGAGACAGGTTGCCCATAGAGGTAGTAGGTGCCCTATACCTGGGAACATTTAAGGTCAGGTTGGATGGGGCTCTGAGCAACCTGATCTATTAAGTTTTGACTGAGAAGAGAGAACGTGGTTAGACTTCACCACAGAAGTAAACTCCTGACTATCACATTAAAAGAACTACTGATTAAGAGGTGCCCCTTTTTCAGCCCTTACAGCTACTGCATCCCCAATGTCTTCTGAGTGGCCAGGTGGCCAGGTTAAATTACAGGCTGGGGTCTCCCTGACCACAGCACTGCTCCTGGCTCAGGCTGTTGGTGTGTGCACTCCAGAAGGGTATTCTGAGCTCACCCAGGCAAGACATGATCTCTGCAGGCCAGCTGATGTGACTGTCAGTCACACTCTACTGTCACTAAGCCAGTCCATGGCTCTGACTGCAGCAGCCCCTGCAGGCTGATGCAATCTGTACTGTAGATCAAAGCTTTTCTTACCAGCCTTGTCATCAGCAGGACCTGGAGCTTGTCTCCTGCCCATGTGGGGCAGAGGCAGAAGAACACCCATTCTGTAACTGTGACAGCTCTGAAGGGTTGCTTGGGGGTTCTGAAATATATCTTGGCTTGAACTCCAGCTGTGATTAAACTTGTTTCCACCAGACAGCAACTTAACATAAAACTAGAAAGAATAAAGTGAGGATTTTGACAAGGTGTCATTTGAAAGATTTTTCCAGCACACAGGGAGGCTGTTGGAGATTTTTCAGTATAATTCCTAATATGACAGGAACTAAAGCTGAACCCTTGGTCATTCATTTTAAATTTAAACCTTCCTGGGTCACTGTGCTAAAACCACTCAGGATAATTTTTAACACAGGAGTCAAAGAAGGGATCAATGTAATTTAACTTGAATACTCAGGCTACAAAATCAAGCATCAATTCTGAGAGGTGGATAGCATCAAAATGTCCTCTGATGAACGCTGAAGATAAGGTCATAAAAAAGAAGTCATAGCAAAGATTGGTCAGTGGGATTTTCTCCTACAAAAAGCAGAATGTTTTAAATTCTCAACCCACTTTTCCAAGTATTTGGAGATGGATTTGTCATGTTGAAATCATAAAGTGATGCTGTAAACAGTGTTTTAATAAACTAGTGTACACTTAACAGACTGAATTTTCAAGTCTTCTTAGACATGATAAGGAACAATTTTCAGATGGAAATTATCTTTCACTTAGCAGTGGTAGGAATAGAAAAAAAGAGTAGTAAGGGGGTAATTTTGCCAATAAGTGTGTTGACCTAAGTTAAATACTTCATAGTTATAGAGAAATCAAATGAAAAATAATGATCTCAGTAGTCTTTTAGAATATGATATTCTGTCTTCAGCTGCTGGAAAAATACAGGCGATTCCCAATTACAAACTCGGTGAACCCAAACTGAGCACCAAAATGACAGAGAAATAATGTAGTATTTGAGAGTTAATGTGCAATATTATGCATAATGAAGCATCTAAGGTGAGGAAGGGAATAATGTTTTATAGTAAAGGAATTGAAAATGATATAAAATCAAAAAGACAATTATGAAAGTCATCAACAATTTAAATTCTATTATGAATAATCTTTAGTGTGAAGGTCATTGTATCATCAAGTATTAAGTTTCCCTTTTGATATCTTTCTCACAAGAAGAAGAAAAGTAAGCAAAATGAGACTCTTGAGTTCTTGCTCAAAAATAGGCCTGGGTACTTCCAAGAGCAAATTGATTGCCCAGAAATAGAATTTTTATAGAACCATTAAACATAATGTTCATGTAATCTCATTTATGTCCAACTACGCTTTGTCCAAGTCGAATACCTTGACTTGAGTTTTATTCTATGCAACCAGCCAGTGGTGACACTGTCATAGTGGGTAAAATGTTCTATAAACATCTGTTTTCTCTAGAAAAAAAAAAGAATATCATTTGGAATTTATAAAATTACAATACATTGACCCATCTTGTGGGTTATTAAAAAAATTCTTTTCAACCCCTGCTTTTTGTAAAACATAGAAGGATCTGAGTGTCTCATATGTATCCAAAAAAACCTATAAAAATGCACAGCATTCTGATGAATGACTGAATTAATTAATCAATTAATGCAGACTTTCAGGCACAAGGACCACATATCCCATACTCTCAGGGAAGATGAAAAAAAGTTCGTGAGGAGAAGCTTGTTATATCAGGTGCAGAGATGAGCCTGATCTCTATATTTTCAAATGGACTGGTCTAGTATATTTAATATGACATATTTAATTATTTGTCTAAATTATACATGCACTCACATATCTCCTTTCAGATCCAATTGGATTATTACCTGCCATTGAAATTGTTGGTTCACTAAAGCAAGAACATCCAAAATATGTAAGCATTAAATCCTACATATTTAATGAAAAAAATAACATCTGAATCAATTCAAGATGTCACTAATTTGCTCAAAGTATCTGTTGGTCATGGATCCAACTTTGGCAATGTCATTCAGTGGTGTCATTTTGACTGCAGCTTAGAACAAAAACAGGCTGCACATAGTAATATCAGGGGTCTATTTGTGGACCTATCTCCAAATTGCGTCACTGAATCTGCATTATAACATTTGAGGTGTCTGTGACCCCCTGCTCAAGTAAATGGATGAATTAAAGCTAGTGATAAAGAATATTTCCTGTTCTTTTCAAGGTTGGATTTTTACCTGGGAATTACAGTTTGGGACACTGTGATGCCTCCTGTTTGGATTCACTTTGCTGAGGGACAAAACAAACCTGAGGGAACTATATGTAGAGCATAAATATTACTTATACAGGAACTTCTCCTGTCAAATTGTCCTGAAACTGGTGTGGTTTATAATCTGTTCTTATGTAACTGGATTTCTATTTCTGAAAAAGCAAGACCCTTCAAAATCAGGAAATTTTCTGCTATTGCTTAAGATGTTAGTTTACTAAGCCATGACTGTCATAAGATAAACTGTAGATGTACATACAACACAAGACTGAGTACAGTCCCAGTGCTAGCGGCTGAGTCTTTAGCCCACTGACCAGATGACACCCCAGCACTGGTTGCATGCTGTGGACACATTCCCTTATGGTGCCTCACTAGACTGGAATATGGTTATATGAGGCTTCCAGAGCCAGACAGTAGCTCCTCATAATAATGGGCATCATGGCACACCTCTTCAGCTCTCCCACCTCTCACTGGTGCACATAAGCATGCATATGTACAGAGAGAATAGCCAGGAAACAAACTAGAAATGCATCATTTTTTGCAGCCACAGATAAGTATTTGGTCCTGTCAGCAGGGACTGCAACTGAAGGTAAACAGGAGCTCTACTGAATATTCAATTTGTCCCATAACATGTCAGTAAAAATAACAAAGATCTCTTTTGTTATAAATAATACAGATTACTCTTTCAGAATCTCATCATTTCAGCAAGGCTGTCAGAAGTATGCAAGGCAAAATGCCCTGCAATATCAGTATTTCATATGTCACATTGACACTCTCCACAGCTTTTTCTTTAGGCCTCAGTGGTTAAAGCGAAGATGGGTGAGGTGGCATTAACTAACTCAAGTGCTTTACTGCCAGTTTTCGTTTTAGATGAACTTATTCAAGGACAGCCTCTTCCTCTGGTATAACATTGTACAGTAGCCAGCTCTTATCTCTCAGCTGTTACAAATACTGGAGAGAACAAAATAATTCATTCTTGTTTTGGAAGAAAGTTATTTTGGAGCAACTTTTAATTAGCAACTAATCATAGGTCTCTGGAACAAAAGGGCTCATATCTTCTAAACAGATTTAAAATATTAGTCACATTAGAATGGGTGAGAAATGGGATTTTCATGTTCACACCTTTCTCATGTCTTCATTGCATGACAGGATGACCAAGGCACAACGCCTTTGTGCACTTGGACTCCTAATACTGTATTATAACACGTCTCCCTAGCAACACAGATTACTGAAAGCACATCAAATTTGTCCTCTGCTCACTAAAATTTCTTACTATAAAATACTGAATTGAGTTCAAAGTCACAGTTTCCCCTAGAACCATTCAATTGTCTGGACCTGGAATATCTGAAGTTTGAGCAGGAATGACAGCATGGACCTTGAATCCTTCTCAGTGATAGGAAAGTTCATGTGTGCAGATGAAATTGCCTTAGAAATTAGTGTAAAGTTGTCATTGAAATCTCCCAGCAGCAAATGGACATCAAAAATCTCATTTTTCCCTGCTAAAATGCAAGGTTTAATTATTTTATTTTTCTTTTCTAGTGTATTTATCTTCTCTAACATATTGAAGAGAAGGAATACACCATTCAAAATAAGAGTTTCTGGGCTTCCTTCTACAGAAGAAGGGCAAGACTGCAAGATACATGTTGCAAAAGGCAATGTATTGTCTAATCCTAATTTATTAGCACAAGTGAGATCAAGGGCCACTTGTAGGTCAGCTAGTCCACATGAACTTCCCTGCTCTTCTCAGGCCCTTAGGGGTAATCTTTGATTGGACAGACAGAGGTAGAAGGCACAAAATAAAGCAAAAGTGTGAAAAAAAATGGCTCAGAAAGAAAAAATAATGAGTCAATGAACAGTTAATCAGGAAGGCAGATTGTCGACACAGCTCCTGCATGCTCTAACTGCATGCAGCAGCAGCGGCAGCAGCTGTTTGCTCTGTGCTTAAAAGCAGCAGCTCTTCTGACAACATAAATTCCACTAAAGAATTTTAGTTATTTAAAAGGTGATTAGATTGTAGTCATTTATTCTAGTTTTATTACAATGGAGTTTTTTCCTTAGGGATCCTAAAGGGTTGTTATAATTTCTCATAAAGCACTTTTACTCCCAATAATCAATATCAATTTTAATATACTGTATTATTTTTTAGATTTATATTCTTCTTTTGTGTGGGATTTAGGTATTAATACAATTAAAAAGAAATGAGATAGAGTGCTCTACTTGGAAGTTTCACATTAAAAATAATTAGCTCTTCCTCTCATTTCCAAATGATACAGAAATGTTTACACTGAACTATTTATACTGAATACATTTCTTCTGTTCTTCTGAGTTAAAGAGTTTTAATAAATAAGGGATAACAGGGCCTATCTTTTGGGAGCATCCAGGTAGCAATAAAGGTCCCTCATCTAGCTGAGGTGAGAATTAGGCCCTTCAGAAATTTGAGGAGGTACCCAGTTCATTTCCATTGTGCTTTCACATGTTAATTGAGACCAGTTAAATAATTCAAGAGATACATCTTTGACCAAAGCCATTTTGTTTGTGAGAACCTTTATGCTAACCCTTTGTGATAACCCCTCTCTCTCATACAATTAAGTAATCTGTTTTTCTTTGCCAAAACTATATGTTTGCTAACTCAGTAATGTCCCATAGCTCCCACTTAGATTTATCTGCCCAGACAGTTTTTATCACAGTCTGCACAAAACCCCCCAAACCCTTGGCACAGAATCTCCTACAGAGTACTTTGCAGGTTCTTCTGTTCTGTGCCCTGCAGGGATATATTTTACATATCAGAAATGTGATGGCAAAGAAAAAGAAGCATTTTTCAAAAAGAAATTCCACCTTTTATTTTCCATGCATTTGAGGGCAAGTAATATTTTTGCAGGAGATTTCCTTTTAAAATAAGAATTGAAAGAAATGTAGTGCCCTATCCTCTGCAACTAGTTGGTCTGATCTGTGATTACTACAGCGACAGCCAGAAATAATCAGACTGAAAGTAGCAGAGATTTGTTTTTCTCTCTTGGAAGAATTGGTATGTGCTTCAATATTGTGTACATTTTGGTTTTCTTAAAAGCTGCATTCTAGATTAAAATTAACTTACTTCCATACTGTGAACGGGTAGGGACACAACCTAGAACCCAGTGTTGCAATAAAACCCACTTTGTACCTTTATTTTATAAATAATCTGGAAAGCAAATTATATTGTCTTTATCCTTTGTCATTTATACAACACAATTTACACAATAAATTCATAGAGGTTTCCAAAGCACTTTCAAATGATACGTTGAGAAGTTACTTTAAAAAGAAGCAGGAAACAGCCATTTCAAGTATGGTATATGGAGGAAATTAAATGGTGAACACAATGCTAGATATCAAAACAAGAAGTGCAAAATAATACTCAGTCCTTTTACACTGCATAAAGCAATGGGGACTAAATCTGAGATGAAGCATCTAAGACACACTGACAGTCATAATAAATAGCAATAAAGTTATAACATTCTGTCATGGTTTAACCTCAGCTGGCAACTAACTACCACACAGCAAGTCTCTTACTCCTCCCATGCCCAGTGGGATGACAAGGAGAACCAGAAAAAGGTAAAACCCACGGGCTGAGATAACAACAGTCTAAGAACTGAAATAAATTCAAAATAATGATGATGATGATGATGATGATGATGATGATGATGATGATGATGATTGATGATGAAAAGAAAAAAGAGAGAGCAGAGTAAAACCCAAATAAGATAAGTGGAGCACAAGGCAACTGCTTACCAACCACAGACCAATGCCCAGGCCAACCCCAAACAGTGCTTGGTAACTCCTGGCCAGCTGTCCTCAGTTTACAGGCTGAAAATTGCGGTTCCAGCCCAAATCAGGACACATCGTCTTTCAGAATTGTAAGAAAAGTGAAAAAAAAATGTATAGCAACTTCCTCTTCATGGAATTAAATGCTGTATTTTACAAGAGTTCTCTTTTAATCACATATCATTATATAGCAAAGGCACCACATAATAGAAGCAGGTGGATGCCTCTTGAAAATCTCCTGAATATAAGCCAAAATGTTAATGAAACACCAAAGTACTTGGAAACATGATCTTCCAGGTCATTTCCAAACAAAGCACTAAGAAGCCTGATCCTTCACAGAGATCTCAAGTACAGAATTCATGCCTTCCTCATTGTTCTGCAAGGGAGAGAAGGATGTGTTATCAAGATAACTTCACTAATTAGGGCGGAATTAAATCCTATCAGTCTGTTCATATATTGAAATGTACAGGAACATATTTTTTTAATATAGTGTAAACACATCAAATCACTTCACTGAGGCCTAGATAATGGTTTTAGTAGGTAGGAGTAGGTTGTATAGAACTGTAGTGGTTTTGGTTCACCAGTTGGAAATTTCTTAGCCAACACTAAATCTATGAGAAAGTCAACCCAGGACAATAACTCAGCTGCACACTTTGCCATATAACAGCAAATCACCTTCCCGGAATAGACTTCCAAATCATGAATGAACATTGAATGCCAAATTGCCATGGATTTATCACATAAATTCCCATTTATTCTACAGAAAAGCATGACAGAGGAATATCATAAGGGAATCATAACTCAGCATGCATTACTCTTGGTAGCTTTGCAGCCAAGCTTTGCTCTGGTGTTTGCATCTCTGGATTTCATTTCAGGGACGAGAATAGTACAGAGGCTACACTTGCAGCTCTTGGTAAATGACCCTTAATAAAAAAAGTCTCTGAACAGTCCAAATCACCACTTCACTCTATTCTCACTCAGGTTTATGGACCGAAATGTATTATCTTTCCCTTGTAAGTCATTACAAAGTATATGGAAAGTTACCAAAGCAAAACTCCAGTGCCTTAGCAAACAGGATGTTTATTCAGTGGATCCAAAGCCAGGCAGTGAACTCACTGCTTGGAACTACAGTTTAGGATAATCTGGTTTGTTTCCAACTTGAAATCTAGAGCCCCGATATTCCTGTCTGTAAGTTGGTTTTGGTATCTATTAATAATTAATTAATTGTTAAGTAATTATTAAAAGATGTGCTTTTAATACAGAATTTGAACTCCTATTTAAAACACTATTATGTACAGTCCTTTTAATAGCCAAATAATTAAGTTCTAGCTAATCTAGCCAGCTAATTACTAATGTGACAATATCTCATGTAAATGAATGGTACCAATCTGCACTAAGTTTCTCTTCTGGTTTATCTTCCTACACTGTGATTCCACAACATAATTAGTTGGCTTTTCAGCTCTGACCTTCTTGTAGCAATTGCTACCACTTCATCTATGTTCTGTGATGTTCCAACCATATTATTGATTTGCATTAAATAATAGTTGCACCAGCATAACTCCTATTCACAAGCCCTTATTCACAGTACACTCTTTACTAGGCCCCTATGGTGCCATTTTCTATGGCTTGTGAGAGTCACCAGGACATTTCATAGATCATACTCTGAAATTATCTGTCAGTCACATAGAAGTTAATGAAGATATTCCATCATCAAAAAAAAAAAAAAAAAAAAAAAAAAAAAAAAAAAAAAAAAAGGTATAATAAACCTTTATTCATCCAAAAAAAAAGGTGTTCTCATTTACAAAAAAAAAAAAAAACCAGGACATTCAGCAATAGCACATTTCTAAAATATTAGTCTTTCTTAGTTTTGATTGTAGTAGTGGCAAAACTAGAAGGGAATGTGATAATGGAAGTTGGTTGTAAATACTAGCAAAGTCCCCAGTGGGTCTCATGGTGTATTCCATCTGCTACAATTTACAGTTCTACATGTTAGTAGAGGAACAGCTCAAAACTTATTTTCTATTCTAACAAAGGAGGACTGTTTTCCTAGGGCTGTACATCTTCAATGTTTTTAAACACAGAAACCCTGTACTTGGTTCCAGTACCCAGATTAGACAGGATTTTTTTTCTTTTAAAGGCCATCAATAGCATCCATCAACACAAAGGGAAATTTACTTTATAGAAAATGAGCCCTTCCTTAACATCTGAAGTTAGAATCTGAAGTTAGAAACATCACTGTACATGGTGTTTCTGGTCTAATAATTGAATTGATCTAATTTTTTTTGTGACAAATTAGCTATTGAATCAAAACATTTTTTTTCTTGATGGTGAGAGAAATTACATTTATAATTTAATAACAATTTCTGTTGCTCCTTTCACTATATCTAAACATTCACCAAAACACTAGTCTGTTTCAAAATAAACCATATATAGATGCTTTTTACGTCTTTTTTTTTTCTACACAGGCTGTTAATCCTCACTGAAGGGAGTGCAAAACAAAATGAAAAATACAGTAGAGTAGGGCCTTTGTTAGCCTTGCAACAAAGACATGCTGCTCCTTAAATGTGTTAGTGATTGCTATTGTTCCTACAGACTAGAACACTTATGGGTTAACCGATATATTGAGCACTGGAATTGACTTTAAACATACAATTTAAAAAATTTACAAACATAACAAGAGCCTTTACTTAGCAGGTGGATTTTTTTAAAAATCAGGCCTATGCTCTCTGTAGCCAGAGTGGTCACAATCTGACGGCTTTGTAGATGAACACCAGCAAATAGGCTGGTCATATGACCATGCCACAAATTTCGTATGATGTATCTGTCATTCACTGGCTTCTTAAATGTGGATTATAACTAAGACTCTGTGCCTAAATTATGATTGGAAATGAAATGCTTTCTCATATTAGTTGAAATTCTCCTTCAGATTGTCAGAGGAAAGTATGAGGAAAAGAGTTTGGTCTTGATTTAATAGAATAAATCCTGGTTGATGGAAGGGTGTTTTTAATAAGCCTCCATGTTGTAAAAAGAGGAGTTAATTGTTGTCTGGTAGCAGATGAAAAATTCTATCCAGCATTGGCCTGGTGCTGGCTTTGCTTGCCATTGAGGACATGATTGAGGAGTACAGTATCCATCCCAGTAGAGGTCCACTTATAATGGAACAAAATAAACCCATCTGCCTGCCTTTTACAAACCATTTCCCCCATCTATTCAAAAAGAATTTTATATTTTTATTTTCTAAATGTCCCAATTTTTATTAGAACATTTCTTCTTATGGACAACCTGGCAAACTGAAGGTTGAATAAAATCTACACCAAAACACAAAGATATTATACTTTTAAAATTATTTTTTAACTAGTTTTTTATTTACTGATAAACAAACTACTATCATATTACACTCTTTTTATTTAATCCTCTAGAAAATTAATTTGAGGAAAAGGTACTGTTTAAGGTTTAGAAGAACTCAGGTGAACTTTCTACTCCACTCTAATATCTACATTTTTGTTCCATTAGAACTCACTTCTGCTGGCTGGGAAGCAGAAGTGGATGAGAAGATGCAAATTACAGCAGAGATTACAAACTATTTCCAGTAGACTCTTGGAAGAATGTTTTTGCTTCTCTCCTTGATGAACAGTCCAGCCTTTGTGAGAGCTGTAGATGTATGAAGAAGGTACGCATTTAAAAATGGTGCATACGTGGCAGCTTTATAAATATATATGATATCAGGATTGGTACAGTATCTGAGGAATAGGCACAATTAATTCTGTTTAAGACAGTGTCCAAACAGTATGATGTTTGTAACTATAGGGACTACTCTTACCCTAAGATCATGGACAGCTATAGAGCAAATAATGAAGGAAAACTAATTAAAACCATTAAAAGACAATGGAATAAAATGCAACAGTGGTTTACTAAGACCAGCTCACTTCCAGCTATTTCCATATTTCTTTTTGGTAAAACCTCTGATTTTGATCAATGCAATCTTGTAGCAAGCTTGCACTTTGTGCATTCACCACGGTTCACCCCCCACAAAAAAAACTTATACCAGATTTCTGTGTTACAAAAAATAGACATTTGCATTCATTTCCCATTCAGATAAAAACTTCCCACCTCCTCCTGCATTTCATATATAGTCATCATGCTTTCTGCACATTCTCCTTTTAAATCTGATTGTGCAAGATTTTGTCTGAGTTTAAAACACAATTTTCTCTGGTAACAGATGTAGCAATGGTTGGTAAATGTTGAAATGTAAAGAATTCTTCTCCAGGTTTTATGATATTTAATGAAAAGGCTGCGTATACTGTGAATACAATATATGTGAAATAAATAATCCAAATAGAGGAAGCAATTCATTGCCAGTCAAAAGAGATAATATTAAAGTAAATGTGCAAATCTCTTGCCTAAAGTAGTGAGGAATATGGAATGACTGACTGAGTAGTTTATAAGAATCTGCTCTCATGTGTGTCTTTCGATTAAAAGGAAGATACAGTGGTGGTTATTTTCAGATTCTATATAAGCTCACTAAAAGCCTATGGTGGCTGACAGCAAACCAAACCAGTTTAAACAAATCTTTTTGTATCAATAACTAATTACATCCTTGTTCTGCCTCAGTAACACAGATTGATAGTTCCATTATAGTGTTTAATTAGAATTGTTTTTAATTTATCCTTTGGAAGTGATCTAATTGGTGAAGGAACAGATGTTACAGGTCACATGGCACCAGCATGACAGTGCTGGTACAGAATGGCCAACTGGGCTGTGAATGCCTTCCAGAATCTCTTTCAAACACAGGGGTAGAGGGGAGTTTGCAGCATGTCTGGTTTCATTTGCAGATATTACCTGCAAAACCCATGAGGTTCCATCTCCTGCTGGGATGAACTATAAACTTACTGACTCGGATGAACAGTCAGTAACTATTTTTCATTATCATTTCTTTGGCAGCTGATAAACAGAACAGATTCAGGACAGCAGGCAAACAGGACTCTATTTAGGCCTCTCTCTATGCAGTTTTGCTTTTTGTCCTAAGCATCTGACAGAAAAAGAATTTCTTTTTTTTTGAAACCATGCTCTATTAACACTGGTTTGCAAGAGAGACATAGCATTAGGTATTTGACATAACTCATGGATTACAAGTATGATTTCAGGGAGATGGAGAGACACTTATGTTTGGAGGAGCTTTTACACCAAATCCCCAACCTTCTGAATGCTGAGGCTGAATGCCGAGCAGCTCAACAGAGCCTTGGGCCTGTCTCAAAATTGAACTAAACAGGAAGGGGAGCTCTCAATTTTTTAATTTCAAATCAGAATGAGCTAGAATTTCAAAGCAACATAAAAATCCTCTAAGTTATGTTCCCACAGAGAAAGTAATTATGAAGAGGTTTAGCATGCAGGAAAAACAGACATTTGGCATGGATAATTTCTATCTATTTTATAGTCATTTTTGTTAAAAGCAAAATACAATTAGAAAAGTATTGGTTGATAATTATGAGAGGAGCAGCATAAAATGAAATGTTCAATAAGCAGGACAGCTCTCACTCAAATATCCCTGTAGTGAAACTCAGATTTATCATTTCACCATCATCCCAAATGATACCAAAATTGCTCACAATAAAGTAAATTATGCATATATGTCTGAAGTAACTATTGAACAGACACTGGTGAAAAGCAACTACTGCAGGATGTAATGCAGCAACAGTTGAGCTGTGTCTGCCAATCAACCATTCTGAAAAGAAGAAAAATCAGAATCCTGAATGCAGCAGAAATATTGGGAGAGTTTATGTCAAATAGTGTGATTACTCTGTTGATTGCAGAAAACAGCATTACACTATGATTTCAAAGGCAGAAGAGGTATGTCTCATTCAAAAAGATGCCAGGCTGTTATTAGTTAGAATGAGTCTTTCATCTAATAAATGATGGGGTTTTTCTCTACATGCATCACAATTTTATCCCACCAACCTCCTGGCACTTGAATTTGTTGGTGGCAAAGTGGGAAACTAAATGTCCCTGAGACCTTTTCACTGCTCACTAAGACCCCGCTGGACAGAGACGGTCTGTCACATGGTATAAGCAAGCCTCTCCCAGGACCTTAATTCTGAGCAGAAAGCAGATACCCAACATCAGCTTTTGCCAAAATGTAAGTTTATTTGCCTCCATCCTGGAGATCGTGTGAGGCATTTTAGGTCAGTGAACCTAATATGCAAATGCTGTTGTATCACAAATGATCCTTCATGAATTGGAATGACTTATCAATATCCCTCTAACTATGAACTGTTTTCATATATTAATACTCTTTCCATAGTTAACTGGAGCATGACATTGATTAGCAGGAAATGAAGCAGAAGTCAAACACATAAGCTAATTCTCTGGCACCTATCTTACAAATACTCTTGAAACTATCCATTTGCTGTATACTTGCAATTAGATTATATTTTGGAAACTGGAGTTCTAATCTCCCAGAGACCTCAGTGAAAGCTTAGCCTAATTAACACCCAAACAATATCTGAAGCAGTACTTCAGTATTTAGTTCAATGATCTTCATGAAACAGAAAAGCACTGTAATTCTTTTCTCATTGGATTTACACGAAGCTGGATGTAAAATTATCATTTTCAACTAGGAAATACAAAATTTACCTCTTAGGAGAACTATTTTTTTTTAAAGTATTTGAATGTATTTTGAAATTACTGAAAGCAAAAGTATATGACATCCGCTAAGCAGTGTATGCCATCTCAGAGAGACTTCACAAAACAAAATTTACTGTAGAGAACAGAACAATGTATATCCTTGTCTCGATGCACATAAACCTTCCATTTTATTACCTACAGATGACTGTCACTTGCAGTACATAATGGCATGTGCTTCCTCATTAAAAGGTTATACACTTCAATTTTTAAGACATTTCACTCAAGCTCTGTTTAGTATGACCATAATATCACAATCTTCTATTAGCAGGGAAAAACACAACTGTAATTTAATAACTCCAGATTTGCAGAAGCTGCCCATGGTTCAAGAGGTGGAAAAAGTAGTTAAATGTTTTTTTTCTAGGAAAGAAAGAAGACTAGATGAATGGGTTGTGGCATCTACTATAGCAGCTACAATAATCAAGGACTTCAGTGAGTAATGGAGAGCGCTGCTAGAATTTTCTGCATTTTTTTTGCTTGCCATTGTGAGCCAATTGTAGTGGAGAAACAGAAGATATGAGCACTGAGCATTTGATAGATTTGACAGGCATATGAAACAATACAAGATGGCAGCAGCTCAGCCTGAAAAAGTAGTTTCATTATATCTTTCACTCACTAAACTATATACTGTCTCAGTAAGTAGTACCAAAGAGATACCAATAACACTAAACAGAATAATGTGAATGCAGAGGCCTGTGCATTGTCTATTGTAGCATTTATCCACAGTACCTGAGTGCATTAGTAGAAGAAAATCATGTCTGGCTGACTCTCCAATGGACAGGGAAAAGTGGAATTAAAATTCTGTTTTGACACACAAAGAATTGTCACATTTAACTAGCAAATCATTTTACTGAAGTACTGTGCTCCAAGTTTTGATCTCAAAGGTTCATACTTGTGTTGACTCTACAACTGGAAGTAATCTTGACAGTTGATGATGTTCTTTGTCTTGATTATTTATATCAAATAACAATAGAATAATGCATAGAAGTAATTCCTGTTAAAGTTTATGTGTATGAAACCTAGGGAGGGTCCCTCTCACTACTCCCTCAACAAGTTTGCCTCTTTTGCCTGTGAATTCTACAGTAAACCTCAGATGTTCTGTCCTTTCTCTGCAGTTGATTTCACTGCAGAGCAAAGGATTTCAAACCTTTATACTTCCACATTAGAAAAATAAGATGATAATGAATACTCCTGTAATTTTAACTGTCACTGAGAAAGCACCCTGTAGTTGCTTCCAGATCAGTAAGACAGTAGCAAGCTCACTGATACATAGCACCTGTGGGATTTGTGATCTTGTTCGGCTGATAGAGATCTGATAAGAGTCTGTGGATATCTTTTTGTAAGATACCCATATTTGCAAAATCTTTCATTCTTACAGATTTTGTCACTCAGTTTTATGGAACCATGATGAAGCAGGAGCTTAAAAAAACCCTCAAGATATGGGGGGAAATATTCCAATGGTTTTTTCCCTTCCCTGCCTTTTCCCTCTACTGCATCCCCAAGACCAAATTTAAAAATTATTTAACCCTTTTAGAACAAACTTAAATTCTAAAGAAACATTTTCATTTTAGTTGTGTTATAAACATAATTAATAAAGTTGTCTCTGTTTTATTGTCTGCCAGATGAGACATTCTTCATTTTGGTGAGGATAAAATTAGATTATAAAATTTCAGAAAGGATTTTGGCACCACTTTTCTACATGATTTATGGCACATCTATCACAGTACAACCCTTCCATAATGGACTGATTGAGTTATATTTTCTTTGGAATCTGGATTAATGGCTCACCTGTGTCATAGAGAAGAGTAAGCTTAAACAGTAATTAAATTTGTTTCATTAATGTAAGGGCAAGGGCCCAGACACCTCTTTTTACAAACACCAATAGTCAGAATTGGCTCAGTCTTGTTACCATCACTGAAATATTTCCTTCTAGGGGATTTCAGTCACCTCTCAAAGAGCTCCTAAACTTCTCCTGGTAACTGTCCATTTTGCTGTGGCAATGGGCTCTATCTCCAATTCATTCTCTGATCATTAGACAACGGGTTTTCTTCTTCCCTTCCCCACATACCTTTGCATGTAATTGGAGCAACACATTTCTCCTCATGGCTGTACTGTGGAGGACTGTGATGATGCAATGAAGAAATTGTCTGTTACACTGGTTTGTGCATGCATGACTATCCTTTCCCAGCTGTCCAGCTTCAACAGCAGCTTGAGATGCACAGAATAGTGTTTGTGTGCATGTCTGGGGGTAGGGAGTGTATATCTTGAAGGTAATTAGTTTCCCACAAACAATGCTTCCTGCTTCATCTGCAGAGTGGCAGGCAGGTACATTACAGTTTAGTGAATTACACCCAAGGGCTCTCTCTAACCTTCAAATGTGCTATCATATTATTTCATTTTCAGACATTTTAATACAGTTCCTGATCGTTAATATGATTTTAATATCCGACAGTGCAAAAGGGTAATAATGTTGTGGGGCTTAGAAAGCAGAAAGAATAAAACAGTCGTCACCATCAGTGATTCACTGCTGGCATGTCATGTCTAGAAAATATATTTTATTGCTCTGGTATGTCTGCACAGCTCAGGGAAAGTATCAGTCATTCAGCTCTCGGACCTGTAAACTTATTTTAATTCTGTTTCTATTTGTTCCCACCCTTACCTGTTCTCCAAGCACTGTGCCAGATGCTCTCTGTGACCAGCAGGTCCTACTCAGCCTCACGTTTGCAGGCAACCCTCACTGGCTGCAAGCTTCCCTCAGGAATGTGACTGCACCTGGGGAATTTGGGGCTGAGGGACAGTGACTGATAACAAACCAACTCCATGTTTTGTTCAGGAGTTTCAAAAGCATGACTCCATACCATCTTTCTGGAGATATTTTTTTGTTTCTTTATAGTTTTCCTCCTATTTTTCCCTGTGTTTCCTTTTACATTTTAGAATTTTACTGAGGTTTAAATATATATTAGTGGTCCTCAGGTAGTCATACTGCCCAGAGGTGGGCACCTCTGTCTTCTGTTCTCTTAAGATCCGTCTTATTTAAATGTAGTGAGAATTGCTACAGGAGTCCTGTGCTGTCACAGATCATCATCAAATGCTATATGACCATGCCACCACGGTATTGCACCTTCACAAATGAATTTCAGCCAATAAGCAGAACAGGTGGGTCTACATGCAATGCCACATTGGTGCAGCAAAGTTGCTTTTGGAATCTAAGATAACACCTGTATGGGATTGTAGTAGTTTCCATTTACAGTTCAATTCACTTAAGAGTCAGCTCAGGAAACTCTGTCTTGGACAATAAAGGCTCAAATTTGAAAGCTCTCTGAAGGGAAATCTTTTCTCTTGTGTTTTAATTGCCAATGGGTACAAGACATGGAAAGACTCAATTGGGTGACCTCATTTTACTATCAACATTGACCATTCCTTCACACTGTTTTATATTTGAACTAGTTAATTAATTCTATGGTGACCTTTGCTTCTACCTACCTGGCTAAGGACCCATGAAAAAAGGAACTTGTTCATTTTGAAAAAACAGGTATACCAGAAAAATCTGTTTCCCAAATTATTCTTTCACACTCCCTCCTTCAGAGAATGGAAACCAATATGTAAGCTCTTGGAGTTCACTTGGTGAGTTTTTTAAAAAGCAATGTACCATATATTTAATTAAGGTCTAATTATGTACTTAAAATATTTTCTTCCATTTTCTTGATAGAATAATCTAGTTTATTTGTTCTCCCTGAATGTCTTAAACTCAGAATAGCCAGAAAACCCATGATTTTAAATCTGGTAGAAAGGGAAGGTCTTCTAAGATTCCCATGAATGTCTGCTGTGTAGCAGCAATTCACAATTTTGTCTAAGATGGAGCCCCTGCCCTCTGACAGATTCTGCTTCAGTCTCAACTGTCTTGGCACAAGTCAATATACAAAAACACTGTTCCACAGCCCTGGTTCCTGCACACAGCCCGAAGAGGTAGGCTTACAAACTTGACTCGCTTGACTGCCTCAGTTGTTTCACCTCACATTACTTTCCTGTTTGGTGGTAATAAATTAAATGATCATTACAAGCAAGAGGATTATGAACATAATTAACAAATGAGGTTGTTGAAGGATTTATTGCTCTGGCATGATTCTTCACTAGTTTCCCTAAGAAAAAGCATTAACCATCTCATATTTCCCAGTAATTAGCTTTGTCTTTATAGCATTGTAAATACTGCTTTAATTACTGCATTGTTTAGCTTAGATGAGATTCAATAGCAGTAACTTAAATGGGATTCTTGTGCTATCAATTTTTTCCCTTCCCTTAATTCATTTTATATTTAACTCTTTTTAAGATAAACACATGGCAAAGATTGGCAAGGACATCTGAATGTGTTTCTGTGATTAAAACCTTGCATAGGGCTCCTCTAAGAAGGAATGAACTCTGTTACTAGACAAAAGAAAACTACTCCCACAAGAGATTGCCATAATGGACGTGTACTGATCTACGGTTGTTTTTATTATTTCACAAGCATAAAGGGGCAGGCACTCAGCCACAGAACTCATGCAGAAAATTTCTTTGGCTTACGGCAGCTCCTACTGCTGTATATGCTTTGTACCACCCTCTGTGTCTATCCATCCATACTCAATGACAAGATATAGTTTCAGTCTAGTAGATGTCATCAACCTGAAATTCAGATGAGTTTTTGAAGTTTCACATGTAGGCAAGATTAAGCAAAGGAAAGAAGTACAGGAGAAAATGCTGATGTTCCTCACTCTAAACTCCACATTTTGTTAATGCAGAATTCACATGGGAGCCCTATTCAGTGGAGCAATAAAAAGTGTCAGAAAATGTGCTCTTCTGATTTGGGAATATAAATTCATCAAGAATTCTTACTCCTTGTGTCATATGGAATCCAGTGGCAGACATGATGTGCCCAAATTAACTTTCCCTGCCTCTGAATAAACTTACCAAAAGTTTCCTGTTTAACTGAAAAAGAATAGTTGTATCTTCACCATAAGAACTGCTGGGGGCCTATTCTGCTGGTAAATGCTGCTTTCTCCTAACACATTGCAAGGGTTGTGATAACTTTGAGTATTTTAAGAAAGCATGTCTACTTCTCTGATGCTCAGAGAGACAGATAAAAGCAATCCACTCCTCTTTTTCTCTCTGTCTAAGCCAATGGTAGCTATACAGTTCGGGGCTGGACTAAGAGATACTTCCTAACAGAGATATTTATTAGGTTCTGATTGTCTTAAAGAAGAAATGAGTGAAACTTCTTTTCTATAAACAGTTGTTTAAAAATAGACTAGACAAAGCCCTGAATTTGCCATCATGGAAGACAGCAGAAGGAAAAGTTCTTTAGCTCTTACTAGCTTTGTTAAGTCAGTAGGGACCAAAAGTGTTTAGTGTTTATAGTGGTTCAGAAGCGTAAATCAGCAATTTTTTTGCAGAGCCTAGAGAAACATGAAGAAGTAAATGAAACTGGATTGGAATTTTAGACAGGTTTTGTACAACACAATAAATAATTATGCTGATTATTTTCCTAAATGAAACCTTTTTTCAGGTATTACTCTCAGGTACGCTGACTCCATTCTCTTAAAAGATCAAAGTTTACAAATTAAGTAGGACCAGTTAATGGGAAACTTGAAAACATTAGGAAGACTGAAAGAGAATAATTTAGAGTTGCATTTTCATATTATATCAACATTTCCTGTGCAGGCAGCTTGAAACTATGCAGGCTACTTGATACTTCTCCTTTAAAAAGAAAGAAAAGACTGTCACAAAGTTCTGCAAATCAAATTTCATTAACTAATTACATTTTGCTCATTTGGTCCTGAAGCTGACTGTATGCCTTCACTTCCAGTCCTAAACTGGTGCAACTTTTGTTCCTTACACAGCAATCTGAAGAGACCACTCTAGTCAATACCAAGTCAATTTACTAAAAAGATGTGTGAATGAGAGCTGAAGAGTACTATTTTCACTCTAATGGCACTTACAGTGAGGAGTACCTTTTGAAGTGCACCACTGACATGCCCCCAGATTTCTCATTGTTGAAAATAGGATATGCCTGTATCCCCATAAACTCTACTACAAAGCCTTTGCAGAGTTCTTTTCTGGCTATGCTCCAGCAATGACAGAAGCAGCATTCATTTATAGAAAATCTATTTGGTCATTTTGAGAATTCCAGATCAAAGTGTCTATATAAAATTATGGCCCTATCATGAAATATAAAGGAGCCTTCTTGTAAAGCAGGCCTGACAGATTGAATATATTTGACTGAATGCTTTATACAGGATACTGTGCCATAGTTCATCTAGGAAACATCCAGGTTTTAATCCTCCTTACCTCCATCAGAGACTTTGTGTCACATATTCTATATTATCCCCATGCCCCCATTCCTCTTCTATCAAATCCATTTACCTTCCCAGCAACAGAAGGCTGGAGGAGGATAAAAAATGCATCTGCACAGCCAGGAGTGCTCTGGTGCCATTGTAATGTGGGCATAAAAATCAAGGAACATATGTAGACGCAGCTGCTCGCAGCTGTGAAGGCATGTTAAAAATATGAGACTGTTGAAAAACTTCAATAGATTTTATAACTGGGGAACTATGTGTTTTTATTGTATACTATAAGAACCCACAAAAAGTGATGCTTTCCTTTAGTACATTTATTCATAGCTCATTTACAACAGAGTAATTCTTTCATGCAACAAACTAGGTTTATGCCTAGTCTTTTGTCAAAGAACTGTAAGTTTGTTGCACTAAATCTCTCTGACAGAGAAGCCAGAAAATGACAAGGTCTGGATCATTACAGAGAAGGTTGAAAGAAGCTCTTTTTTATGGTGAATCACTGGCCATATTTCATTTCCCCATGCACAGCTTCTTAAAAGGAAGAGAAGAAATTGTTTTGGTGTCTGGAGTTGGAATACTAGAGTGGATTGTTTAAAGGAAGAAGAGAAACAAAGTTTCAGGTTCTCCTCTGAAACAGTGAGTATGCATTCAGTCCTCCTGGATTATCTTCCAAATAACTCATCTGTATCTTCATTCAGAGAAGAATATATATCCTCCAGACCTCCAGATAAGTGTCTTCCTAATTTAGTGGATGAGATTTCTGCCTTTGAATGAGATTCACTTTAAACAAAGTAAGTATTACAACAGAGAAGACAAGAGAGGGAATATTGCTGAATTTACCACAACTTGAATTTGAGTTTCCATTTTAAAGAAATCTAGGAGTTTTAACAGAAGAAATGCTAGAATAGCCAAAGACTAGGAAAGGAGAAACTACACATCTCATAAGCAGCTTTAGAGAGTACTAGAGTTTCTTGAAAGGGAAAAGTTACTTATTCTTGAGTCAGATTCACATTGTAACATCACTGGCTTTGGAAACTTAAGTATTAATTTTAGCATGGCCCCAATACATATCCTCATCTTGTGTGAGGCCATGTGAAAGGCATCCCATTTTGTCAGTCTCTTGATGCACAGAATGAGTAAACAAAGTGAAATCAGTACCTTGTAGAGATACAGGAAAGATCACCGATCCAACATGATCAAAGCACTTTTAAAGTGTATGCACTTTCATTACAAATTAATTGAGCCTTTGCAGGGAGAGGGAAAATAGGAGTAATTATTATTTCTATGCCTTTAACTCATGTTCTAACTTGTTAATTGACATAAAATACGAGCTGGGGAAACTGAACCACTGTCTAACTGGGAAGTGTTAACGTTGCAGTAGCTGTATGCACTAATTGTATGGTTTTAGTGATAAAGCAAGGGAGAGTCAAGACAGAGAAAGATAGGACAGTAGGAATCCTAGGAGTTTCTGGTAATGGTTCTACATCAGATTGTGACAGTATTTGCACCATCAACATGTGTTCCACTAAAAATCACTAGTACTATTAGTATGGATTTAATTGACCTATAAGATGATTAGTAGAACTTGTTAAGAAAGAGTTTCTTCATTCAGAGGTGTGAATCTCTGCTTTTGACATCAAATTTATCTTATTGAGAAATTTATGGGTGCATGCAAATACAGGTTAATTGTCTTAGAATGAATAGTTACTAAGAGAAGTCATACACATGGGTAAACAACTAGCAAGCAAATCTTCCCTACTCTTAATCTTCTCCCACCTGTAACAATACAGAACAGCAGAATTAGACAGACACAAAATTTTACCTACTGATTATTGATTTGGGATTAAGACCAGATGAAGGAGATGTTATCTTGATGAGCAATGCAGAGACTTTAGACAGCCTCAGTCTAATCCCAAACCACTGCCACTGGTAGTTTCATAAGAAATAGAAAATGAATAAAGAATACATGTGACTTCTAAGAAAAACACACAAAGGAAAACTAATTATTAGTAATCTACAATGTGGTTTTATACTATATTATTCTGTGGTCAATTTGGGGTTTTCCATCACCAAGAAGAAAATTCCCATCACTTTTATAAATGCTGTTAAGTCCTTTGGCCTCTTTTTCAAAAGCACTCTATAAGACCATGGTAGAAAATCTATTATATTTCCTTCTCACTCTTATTTCTTCAGATTTTATCAGCAAGAACTAACCTGAAAAACCGACAGAGTTTTCTTATCAGTGTTATGTTTTACCTGGTCTTTGAGACTAAATCAGAAAAACGTGGCTGCTGATATAATTCTGATCTTTCTTTCTAATCCTTCTTTCTTCATCTTTCTTGCTATCAAAATGATACCAGTTAATTTGTGTCCAAAAAGCACCTTGAACATGTAAAACTCAGTACAAGTGCTAAGTATTTAGCACACAGCAAAATCAGCCTAGTTAAGCATTCAACAGTATCATTGAAAGTCAGCCGCTGAAATGGAGATGGCAGGTACCTTATCTCCACACAGTCTAAGCAGGCTAATGCCCCTATCCTCCAGAAGCCTCATAATTCAATGTCTACTACTTTTTTACTTTGCTTGTCTCTAAAGTCAGAAGGCTGTTGCTTTCTCGCCACATCATCAGTCTCTCAAATGACCCACATTTCTAACTACATAAAGGAATAATTCTGGCTTTTCACAAAACTGAGAATATGAATAAGGGCATTAACTTCTAATTCAGTGGCATCAGTGTCTGTGAGTAAGAATCACTCAGATCCAGACACCTCCCAGTGTCATCCATGTTAACCCCTTTCCCAGCCATTCAGGATTCCAGAGCGGCAGCACAAGGCTGCTGGTCAAAACTGGGCAGAAGCAGCCAACTGGGAACAATGCAACAGAGCTGTGTTTGGCACCAGATGAGGGTATGTCCTGTCCTGGTCCCAAAAGGACAGCAGGAGGGCCAGAGTTTCTCTATTTCTCCAGTCTAGTACTTGCCAGGGGGCAGCAAGGGCTAGCTGTCTGTGATTAGGGGGTCAGGGCAGGAGCCAAGGTGAGCCCTGCACAGATTGTGAGCTCACCAGCTGGTACTGTCCTGCGGGGGCTGAGTCAGGTACAGATAGAGCCCTGCAACAGCCTCAGGCACAGTGAAGCTTTGCTTGCTCTGGACAGTGCTGGCGAATCTGCAGGAGACAGCTGTGCTGTGAGGCTAAGGGATGCAGGCAGAACTGGAAACGAGCACCTCCACAGCACAACCCAAGGAAGGAAAGTCCTGACCTGAAATAGAGCCCCTGGTGCTGACAGCAACAAAGGAGGGTGGGTAGAGGTCGCAGCTGACATTGTGAGCGCCCACGGGGATGTGACACCTTTGCCGACCTTACCTCACCTTTTAACAAGTGAAAAATCAGTGATACTTTCAAAAACATCCACTAACTCGGAGGAAAAAAAAATGTAAGGATTGTGCAGTTTTGCGTGAGTGCTCAAACATCTGCATTATTCATCTGGCCCTCATCACTACACTGAGCTCTAGGGAAACTTTACAACTGTCAAAATGTATTACTTATTTTATCTGTATGTTTTATAGGTCAAACCATTGTCCCTGTTTTACAGGTAGGATTTCAAGGTTCAGGCAGACTGCTGGCATGTCTGCACAATGCAGTGGAGTGTGAAGCATACCTCCTTGACACAGCAGTGCTCATGGCTGCTTCTGAACCAGAAGCAGTACAGTTTCAGCACAGCCTCTGAACAAATACACTGCAGTGATGAAAGACTGAACTTCTGAGTCTGGCATAGCAATGTCAAATGTGGCCAGACTGCTTTCAGATCTCATGATTCTCCTCCTTACTAAGCAATGCCATGTGAAACGCTTCAGTTTCCAATCTCCACTTGACTGTATGTTGCAGGCATATATCCCAAGGAATTGCCCCACCAGCATTAATGGAGTTGATAGCAGAACAGGAGTTTGGGTTTGGAGGTGTCAGCTACATTAGCACTGGCTAATGCTGGGTAGAAGACCCTTCCTGAAGTCACTGAGGGACCATGGGAATAGCTGCAGAAAAGTGAATGTGTTGCAGGTGAACAAGAGGTGAGGCAAATTTTATAAGCAATTGTGTAAATCTTCCTGTTTGAAACAGGAACCCTCTTAGGTCTCATTCAGATAAGTGAGTAATGTTGTAAGGAGAGCTGAAGATGTGCAAGTTTTACATGTTCTGGTGTTACAGTGGTGGTTTTGAGACCTACTAAATGCACTCCTTTATTTACTATAATCTACTTTGTATATAACACCAAGCCATCCTGGAAAGGAATAAAATGAGCTAATGATCTCATTTTTTCATGTTTGTTTTAGCTTTTGTTTTTCAATAGGACAGTGAAATTTACACCACTCATAGCATAATATTTCAATAGAGTTATTTTGTCCTTGAATAAATAAACAAAGAAAAACCCATGGGTAAAGTCTAGCCTTTCAATTGAGGACTCTTCTTTTTGGGTAAATTACAAACCTAACAACCCTAAGGCCTTGAGCATAAAACAACAGCTTTCCATTTCTAGAAAAAAATTTCATTAGAATCTTTCCCCAATATTTGAATCTATTAGTAGACTTCAGAGTAGTGTGAAGTAATGAATAAATTTGTAATGAAATGCATGACTGACTTTCTTTGATTTGTATTGGAAGCCTGTCAGTGTTAGCACAAAATGCCCAGGTCAATAAATTGCTATAAATCAGCATTGATTGTTGATGACAATGATGACAGTCATTCAATTGAATTCATTTACACCAGCAAAAAAAATAAAAATCAGTGTTTGCCCCTCCTCCATACTATCAAATCAAATGCTGCTTATAATGTATATTATCTATATATTTATGCAAAGTGGACATCTCAATTTTCACTTAGTTTGCATTTTTTAATGCCTAAATTGGATTGTCTTTGGGAAATGGATAAAATCAAAGTAATAGAAGGGCAAAAAGATTCTAAAGCATTCATTGCTCAGATTTTGATCTTGAACATAAGATACAAAAATCTGAATTTTTAGCCAAAATCACTTGCAAGTTCCAGATGGTGTGACATTTAGCCTTGCTGTGTTCCCCAACTGTGCTCGCTGACACTGAAGGCATGGATCTAGAAAGAACACTGTTTATGCCACGGTACAATAGCAAAAATAGAAATAAATGTAATTTAACTTTAAATAGTGTAGCAGTTTTTTACCAGAACTTTATTCAACTCGTAGCCTATTTCATGCTTTTTCTGAAAAGTAATCTGTGCATGTATTAAATTGCTGCAATGCAAGGTATGTCACTTTTCATACCACTAAGGGTTGTTTTTACCAAAAGAATCCCTAGAACCCATTCCCTGAGGTTTTTTTTTTTTTAATGTATTTTTATATGTCCTCAGAGCAAAACACTGCAAATGAAATGACATGGTTGTGATTAATATCCTGTGTATAGGGGTGTCTGAAATTGAACCTTAGGAGTTTTCAAATTTGTCTCTGCAAAAGAATCCGAAATGCTGGTCACCAGTTCACGAACTGTAGAGGTATTTTAAAATCAAACGGGGTTTGTTTTCGGGGTATGTTTGTTTTACTGGAAAAACAGAGAGAAAATTCCCATAAACTAAAAATAGTTGAACCAGCTTGGAAAACACAAATTAATCTGAGAGCGTACAGAGTACTAACTGTTCATTACAGGATACAAGAATCCTTCTTCCACTAATAGCTTATCATAACTAGTCCTCTGTTGTCTTTACATTGTCACGTCTTGGCACCTTCTAAAAACAGGAGCTGTATCTAAAATAAAGATGCACATTTTCATGTAACTAGGACAGCAATTTATGTCTGCAACTGCTAATATTCAGCAAGGCAATTCCCAGCAATTCCCATGTATAAAGAATGGCTGCTACACACAGCCAGTACACTGGGATAGAAAAATACCACCTATATATGCTTGTGCCTGGGATATGCAAGCACTATGAAAAATTCTGCTCTATGAAAAACACGGAGCAGTGGCAGGTAAAAGACCAGTGAAATGGAATATAAATGTTTGCACTCCTTCTAAGCACAATACTAATGGGGAAGTAGAGAGAAGGAGAGAGCAGTGTTGTCCTCAGTGGCTTTATTCAGAGGAATATTTCAGCCAAAAGAGGAAAGAAATTATGGCAGACTAGAATTAAGCCCTCTCTATATTTCTGTTAATTGCAAGTCACCAGCCACTAGACTGCAAATCCAGACTTTTCTATTTATTACCTAATTGCAAATTATCCAATTTTAAAAAAACATTTCTCTAAAAGCCAGGAGATGGATCTGAGCATAGGGTTTTGTGGACATGGGTATATTAAATAGCCACTACATTAACTATTTTGAAGGAGCCAACCTTCCTAGAAGAGGCACCTCAGGGTGACATCTCTTCATTACACTGTGTGGCTGCACATTATGTTATTTTATGCATTGTCCTATGGTGACAATTCCCCCACTGATCTCACCAAGAGTTTAGGATTGTTGGTTTAGATTGGCTGTATCAATGTGGTAATTTGCACTTGTCTTTGTTAAACTGCATTCTGTTGTTTCAGACCATTCCTCCAGTATGTCAGTTAAGTTTTGAAGCCTCACCTGATTGTTGTCATGATGCAGTACTATGTACAAATTGAAATAAGGATTTTCTCTAGTCAGTCAGGTACAACATACTAGACAAGACAGAATACAGTCACACACTGCTCCCTAACAGTGAAGTCTAGCAACGTAAATTCTGGTACTTTCACCCTTAAATCCTACTATCTTTTAAAACATTGTGCATGTGTAAGTGTGATTTAATGTATTCATTACATGCTCACTGGTTGTCATTCCTCTCCTGTGAAAAATTTCAATGTTCATAAATACTATTTTTTGATTATTCATTCAAGTACTTTATGAACTTGAGATTAAACTGCTGGCTGTGTCAGTGAGCTTTCCTTTTTCTTGCTTAAAGATGCGTCCTTTCTAGGCTTCTGATGCCTTATCTGCCTTGCATGAGTTATGAGATAACAGTTAAGAATTTGAGGCTGTTCCAGCCTCAGGTTATTTATTGTAAAATTCAACAGCATGAGTCAACTTCTGAAGAGAAAGTAGAAAAACACCAAACATAAAAATCTATTGCCTATATTTTACTTTTCATTTAGCTTTCACCCTGAAGTGATGCAGACCCACATAAAGTTTCTTAAAGTTTGCATTTTGTTTTCCATTCTTTCCTGTGGCTGGAAAATAAAATCACTTTATCTTTTTCAGTTTGGCTTAATCCTACCTTCACATATCCCTTCCTTTATAGTGAAAAAATTATTAGAACAGCTTAAGAACTTGTTGAATCACTTGTATGTGGATTGCTGGACAAAGCAATAATATGCCAAACTGAGGTGTTCTGAATAGCCCTAGGGAAATTCTTTTATTTAATTTAGGTAAATAGCCTACCCTCATCATCTAAACTGCCATTTTTTTCCCCAGGCTATATGTGTGTATTTGAAATCTCTTATTATCATATGATCTTTTTCTATAGATAACCTGTTAGCTAACCTCAAAAGGTGTCATCTATACTACTATCTTGGTTTACTGATCTGTAATATCCCACTGTTGCAAGCCCCTTTTGTTTAGTCTCCTAAACAGTTTTACCATGTCCCAAGTAAGCATCTTTGACATACAAGGTGAAATTGCTTCAATTTTTGTATCTAACCCTTATTAATCAGTCATTATCTTTGCATTAATATTGCAGTTTGCCAATTCTTTTGTCAAATATCCTCTTCCTAAAAGAAGTAGTAACACTGATTATATCTTAAGAATACACATTCTTCTTTGTTCCTTACATCTTTTGAAGACATCTTTGAGTCATAATTTCTCCTGCTATTTTATGATCTGTTATCAGCAACTGCATTCCTATTTCTCTGTTTCCCCAAAGAGAGATTTTAAATACCTGTCAAGGTCATTTCTAGGCATCTATCACAAACCTTTTCCCATATTACTTTGGAGTCCCTTTGAGCTGGACAATGATTTTTTTTCTTTTTTTAATCCAGATTTCAGTATAAATATTTCAGATTGTTCTCTATATGTAATGGAATTTAGATTTTAAATGTGTCTATGGGGAAGACACCTATTTAACATCATTTATATTCTGAGAAAAAAAGGATGATTTTCTCCAGGATCTGACTGCATTCTAGGTTACAGCTGTTGAGTACTAATGAAACCCTCTATGGGCATATTTTGACTGTAAATCGTGATGATGGTAAATTGTGAATAAGTGTTGAAATTGAGTTGATTTACAGACATAGGCTGAAATGCATAAAATACTACATTGATTTCAAAACTCTAATTTCATAACTATGCCAACAAACAGGACATCAAATATGGAAGAGAAAGTTGGGTGTTCTGACAATAGAGTGTATATCTTTTGAAACATAACCCCTTTCTAAACGTAAATGTAAATGTTACTGGAAAGAGATAAGGTGAGGAGATATTTTATGGGTTGGCTTTTTTTTTCATTTTGTTTTTTAAATATGTGTACATACATATGCAATGTATGAAATTAGTTTGGGGTCTTACTGTTTTAATCTTAGTTACCTCTTCTTTATCTGAATGCATAATACTTTGTTTCTCAAAGGATTATTGCTTACCAGGACTGATTTACTGTCCTTTTGAAGAGGAGTAGCATAATGGTATCCCAAAGGTGTTATATAAGGAAATAGGGAAGCAGCCCTCACATTAGGCAATACAATTGAGGCAATTATTCTGATTCGTTAACATCAGCTAGAACCACACAGAGATGTGCAATCAAAAAAAATTATATTCATGCCCATGAAAGATGCATAAATTTGGTGAAATGCAAAACTTCATTTCTTCTGGATTTTCTTTTCAAAGAAAGCTGCACCCATCTGATGTATTCTTCCTGTACAATGAAAACAAATGGTTCTTTTTCTTCAGTCCAATAATATAGCTCCTCAAGGTTTTAGATTTGGGATTGTTCTTTCTCTATAAGAATCAAACAATGACTACTTTAGAGATTCTTCAGCCATCAAAGAAACAACTTGACAATTGTTAAAGGTAAAATTTAGATGGATTTATTTGCATTTTCAGAGAGCCTTTTAGAAAAGGAAGGGAACAGTAGCATCACATGATGATCTATTTTGTAGCATTAACTAGGCTCTTTTTTCTCTTGGTATAAGTTCATAATAAATAAGAATCCATTTCCTAACAGAACTAATAAGAAAAAGTCAGAAAAATCTAGAGCAGAAAACAGCAGAATATTGCCCACAGAGACTTTTTAAAGGAAATTCTGAAAAAGCCAGCAAAATTAAATACAAATTTCTTGCAATATTTGAGACATTCAAAGTGCTTTATAAGCTGCTTAGTAGTATCAAAAAAAAATAAAATCTAGGCTTTATCTTTAAAGAAACAGATTACTATTAGCTGACAAATGAAATGGGTTAGGGGGTCTTAGTATAGGTCGAAGCATGAGTTTAGTGGAACAGCCTTTTTGAGAAAAGTTAGTAGGCTTTGACTTTTATATTCATCTCTGTTGGTTTCTTGTGTGTAAAATAAGATAGAGAATATGACTATTTATAAAGCAGCTTTCTAGAGGTCTTTGATAATACAGAAAAGGATACACCTTGATTCACTAAACTTCTGGCTTACATGTCATTAATGCCATCGTCTAAAATTTGCAACTTACAGCAAGTGTGGGTGGAATTAGACATACAAAAGCAATAGAACTTTAGTGAGGTGGAGAGGATAAAAGTTTTTCACTGTGCCTTTTTCTTTAATTCATTTTAATAAAGCAAAACAAAAAAATGCAAGCAAAGAAAGAAACAAAATAAAGGAGATATCAATTTCATTGATTTACTCAGTCAAGACAAAGAGGACAAATGAAAGTACTAAGATGCTTCAAGCAATCTTTAGAAGTACCTGATGTGGAATTATACAGAGCATAGGTTTTTGGTTTTTTTTAGATAAGGAAAGAAACTAGCTTAAGTTATTAGAGCCTCTAGACACTGGTCATGGAGGACAGAAATGTATTTTGGCTTCCTTTCCTTATGTAGTATCTAACTCTGAAAGCAGTGGTGACTACGTTTATTGGAGTATCTTTCTCTAACTTCACTTGTTAAAGGGCCTTCCAAACATTTCCTTGTGTTTTTCAGACAGCACAAAAAACATAAACTGGTGTCGCATCATTTTTTTAGATTGTCTGGAAAACTTAATTCATAACATTATGGAACTTATTCATTGGAAAATGCTGTTTGATTCAGTGTAGATCATTCACTGCTGTTAATTCTCACTTGGGAATTTGTAGTTTTAGTCTTAAATAGATATCATATCAAAACTATGATCTGCTCTGAGAAGCCACTAAAATGCATATTTCCAGCATGCTTAGGATAGTCCTTACTGTGGTGGGAAATTCATAGCAAAAGTATTGTGCTGTTCTGCCGCTGATAAACAATGCTGACATCAAAACACAATTAACTTTTACTAATTCTTGACTCCTGGATCAGGGCTGATTTTTCTTTATCAGGACTTCCTAGCAAATTTCAGCAGATTTTCAAATTAAAATAAATAGCACTTTGATAGTGCAAAATTTGCTCTAAATTTTTTAATTTGAAATGCAAATGTTGATCCAACTCTTCCTAGAAAAGGGAAGTAAAAAAGGCTTCGATTTCTCCAAATTGTATTCTCCCCCCAATCTTCCTTTCACTTTAGAGCAGTAGTCCCATTCCCAAGATTAAATCCAAACAATGTCCATGGAGAACTTGACATCCTATGGGTCTAATCTCTACATGACTTTATTGGAGCATGCACCTTAATCAGGGCCCAATGTGATATAGGAAAGAAATGCAGATTAGTGGCAATCCAGCAACACCACAGCAGGGTTGGCTCTGCAAATGTTTAGCTATTGCTTAGGTACAGATGGTGTGAGGTGAAAGTGAATCAGAAAAGCAATTTAGTGAATGCATGGGTAGCACATTAAGGATATTAAAACTACAGGAACTTATATAAGAGGTTGAGACCTAATAATCAATACAAAAAACAAAGAGTGCACGCTACAGAAAAAGTAATTATTTTCCTCATTCTGTGTCATGAGAGATTTATTGCTCCTCTCTACCATCACTGCAGAATTCCTCCCTTTTTTTCTTCGTGTGGCCCTTACAGTTTAAGTCTGTGGACTGTGTTTCAGGTGAATATTTATTGTTGGAAGTCAGCAAATTATGGCAGCTGTTCTGACAATCTTCCAGCTCACGTCTGTCATCTCAATTTACAATGAGGATATAGTGTAAGAATTAGTTTTAGAATGCAATATAAAGTGATTATATTTTCCCTGAAGGAAATGTATCCACAGCTTCTCTAACAGCTAGGTTCTCTGCACTGATAAAAGGCTTTGGAAGTAATTACATATAGGACACAGTCCACAGCATTTTATTTTCATGTGCTATAAATAAGCCAGAATCAATAGTGAATTGTAATAAAAAAGGTAGCATGTATTAATTTTGCACAGTATAATATATTTTAGGAGATGTGCAAGCTGATAACAAACTCATTGCTCTGCAGGGGGGAAAAGCTTCTTGAACACTGACTCATGAGTCATACAATATTCTAGGAAGTGGCATTCTCTGTGCTTATGTCAAAAGTGCTCCCCTTAACAGTTTCTCTCTTCATAGAAATTGCTGGGTTTAATTGTGCATCTTTGGAAAGAAATCTTTACCTTCATTTCCAGCAGCCTTGTGAACTAATCCTCCCTTTTTCTCAGTTTCCCATCGCATCTCAGTTACAGCTCCCAACTTTTGGATTACTGATTCAGTACACAAACACTCAAGCGCCTTACACAGAAAGGCAAGGCTCTTTCTTCCTGCCTTTTATAGGCAGAGAAAAGAGGGTCAGATAAATGAAATACCTCAGGCCTCATCAGCAAATAATTCAGAAAGACAAATTAATATTCTAAACTTAAGGAAGACTGGAATGAGATTTTGTTTTAAACTAGACATGTTTTTTGCAGAAAACTGCTTCTTCATCATGAGAAAGTTGCACTGAAGCTCATGAAGATTTCACAGCTTCCTGAACATCTGCATGGATGCGTACACATGCACACACACACCCCTTCTCATTTATACTGTGAACACCAAGTTAAACCATAGCCTATGTTTAAAATAACTGCAAATAAGATGATTAATAACTAAAATATTAGGGATGGGGAAGAGAATTCTGGCTCATTTAATCTTGAAGTTCATTCAATGACAATTGAAAAAAAATCCTGTAGAAGTAGAAACAATATGTACCAAAAGTCTCTGTATATGCAAAGTCAAGGCTATGCTTCATTAAGAAAGGATAGTAACGTACAGAAAAGGAAAAGTTTGTTAAGGATAAAGAGGCTGAGGTCCAAACTGGAAAAGAGAACATTGATAAATCCTCCTAACTTGTCTCAAACTGGGGCAATCAACAATATGTGTTTTTATTTACATAGTATTTTTCATTGATATCACGTCTAAGAAACACAGACCTTTTTCCTTAGATTCAGATGCAATTACCTGGACAGGGATACCTTCTACTAGGTCAGACTGCTCAAAGCCCCATCCAACCTGGCCTTGAACACTTCCAGGAATGGGATGTAAACAACTCTGGGCAAGAAGATTCCTCTGCAGCCTAAGAAGACTGGAGCAAGCAAGTCTGGGCAGACCTCAAAGAATGAAAAATGAGATGGAGTTCCTTTTGCTATTCAGAAGGAAACTTTGCCTTTGCTGTCTCATGTCAATTGTTTGATTGTCACTGGGTGGCACTCACTTGCAAATTCATTGATTTGTACAAATAAATGAACAGTAACAATTAATTACACACTCCATGAGTACAACTTGGTTGGAAGACAGAAGCGCTGCAGACTTGCACAGCCCCCCCATCCCCTATAGTCCCTGCTGTGTGATCAGGATCCTTATTAACTCACCAGGCAATCTTTGGTGATTCCTCCTAGCTATTTTTTCTTACTCTTTTGATCATGAACATAGAGCCTGGCTGAGTTCAATGAAGCCATCCAGCAGCCTGACTGCATGCAGCCTTTGGGGAAAAGAGTTACTAATGCCATTAGATATGCCCCATGTGAAATTCTTGCATTTTATATTGTCTGGATAAATTGTTTCTCAGCTTTATCAGAGGACCTGATGAACATACAGATACAGCTGTAGACATACAGATCTATGAATATGTAATATGCAATATATGTAGCTTAGGTAATAAATTAAGTATATGTGTAATATATATGCCATCAGACATATGGGAAGCTCTATTCTGACCTCTAAATTGAAGTCCTCAGCTTCCACATCAAAGAAATTGAAAAGGTTAGGTCAGGCTTTTAGACCTGAAATTTCAAAGCTCTTGGCATACCTCATCAACTCTCAGACTCTAAGGATAGGGTCTGCTTTTCATCTAGGTAACTTTTAAAGGCAGGCTAGGCCTGTGACCTGTATGGTCAAACCAAAGGGTTTGCAGATATGATGAAAGATATAGGTGACTAGCTGGGAGTTCCTGCAAGATGCTCTGAATTCTTTGAAGCAGTTTGAGAGCTGAGAACTAGACAGAGAAAGCACGTCCTATCTTGAAAAGGCTCAAGGGAGTTTTGTTGCCTTCTTTGCTGCTGACTTCACAGCCAGAAGGAAAGGAGCAAGAGAAAAAGCAGATGAGAAGGTGTTAAGGAGAGGCCAGACTCAACAAAAGCAGGTCATCAAGAAAATTTTATATAATAAAAGTTCAATATTCTTGACCTATAAAAGATCAGAAGCCATAGGTGAATCTACTTTTTCAGCCTAGCCACACTACTTGGAGGCTCAGTTAGTCAGGCTTGGTGTTCTGGTTCAGCTGGGACAGAGTTAATCTTCTTCATAGTAGCTGATGTGAGAGACTATGTTTTGGATTTGTACTGCAAACAGAGCTGGTAATACAGGCATGTTTTTGTTACTGCTGAGCAGCACTTCCACACAGTCAAGGCCTTTTCTGCCTCTCATCTCATCCCACCAGTGAGCAGGCTTGAGTTGCACGAGGAGCTGGGAGGGGACACAGCCAGAACAGCAGAGTCCAAGTAACCAAAGGGACATTACAGACTGTATGGTGTCATGCTTAGCATATAAAGCTGAGGGAAGAACAAAAAGGAAGAGACTTTCAGGGAGATGGCATTTGTTTTCCCCAGTAACCATTAGGAGTCCTGGAGCCCTGCTGTCCTGGGGATTGCTGAACATCTGTCTGCCCATGGGAAGCAGTGAATGAATACCTTGTTTTGTTTTGCTTGTGTGCATGGGTTTGGCTTCACCTATTGAACTGTCTTTATCTCAAATCATGAGTTTTCCTACTTTTACACTTCCCATTCTCCCCTACATCCCACCAGGTGGGAGTGAGCAGCTGAGTTGCTGGCTAGGTTTAAATCACAGCCCTAGGTTATAGAAACTCCAGCTTTATTTAAAGCAGTGATAAATATTCTGATGATCCCTCCCATATTCCAAGCTCAACACTCAGAACATGAGCTGCAATTCACCTCTTTAATTCTAATTATATTCCTTACCTAAATTGGGAAACCTATAGTACAACAATCTTTCAATCACTATGCTTCATGATTTAGGTTCAGTGACAGGGATAGATTACTGCAGCATACCTTATGTTTTGTTGGATATAGTATTCATCTTCTATCTGAACCTGTCAAAAGTAGTTTGAAAAAATAAAGTGCAGTAACTGGCTGAAGTCTAAAAAGCTCTCCCTTATGAATTGTGGTATTTTGCCATCTGATGAATGATTTTATTTGTATTCAGTTCATTTTTTGTTATCTCTGGTATCTTTCACCTGCAGTGTTTATTGTGCTTAAGGCAGCAGTAGAATGTTCATGAAAATATTCAGCTATAACTCTATTCAGTCAATAGAGGTGTTTTTCCTTCCCATTACCTACCACAGTGCTGACATTTTATTGCTTGCTGAGATAGGAGACAACAAGAGGGAAAATTGAGTCATTTACTTACCATATCTAAAAATAAAACTCCCAAGAATGCTTTGCAGAAGAACAAGTAATTGCTGCAGAATTCATAGGCTCTATTGTTCATTGAAGGGAGAATATTCTGGAGATTAAATATTTGGAAATTAATTTGTGATATTACATATATGCTGAAATGCTTAAACTTTCCTGTGTCCTTTCTATCAAAGGACATCATCTTTACCTGATATCAGTTAGATAGATATATAAATGTATTGTGACATTTTAAGTGCTTTTATAATTGTAGTTGTAGAAATCTTCAGATGCATTAACAGGTCCAGTTTTCCAGAAACCTGAAAAGTAGGGAAGTCTCTCTCATTACAAACAGGAAGGAAGGAATGGTAGAACGGCTTGCTCAAGGTCACACAGTAAGTGTGTGGTCATATCAGATGAACCCAGATCTCTCGATCACTCAAAGAACAAAACCAAACTCTTCTCTATACAATAAGGCAAATTACACACGTCTCCAAGTCTAAAGCCATAATTATGCAACACAAAGGTCATTGTGTTCTGAAATACAGACTTCTACTACACCTTTAGTTAGCCTTACCATGTTTTCAAAAGAGAGCTGTAAAATTGGTGTAGCCACCAGTTGCCATGGTGAGTAAGGAACAAATATTGTCTTACTGCTTCTAAAAATATGTTTGCAATGAGCAGGGAGAAATCCAGAAAAGTAGAAAAACAGAGACAAAATGGCTGTTCAATATTATTGTGTAAACCCTAGGCCCTTCTCTAAAATCTTGAGCTATTTAAGTTAAAAAATACTAAGATCCTCTTTTATATTCAATCTTTACTGGGACTACAGCATCTGAAAAACAGTTTGTTTTATTAATTTTAGTCAGATTTATGCTGACTCTGTCAACATTAGGAATAGTTTTGTGGTGTCTGTAAAGTCTGGGAGCTCTGAGAAGCCCTATTGAAAGCCTTGTGGAAATGGGAGGTGGCTGGATAAAAGGTGGATTAAAAGAGCTGTACAGTAAAACCATTTGAAGTGAACCCTTACAAAACCTAGGATTTTGCTGTAGTCTTGAGCACCATCTACTGGAGCACTATTTGCTGACTCATTGTTGCTTACATGTCAACAACACAGGACAGACTCAGGGCTATTTCTCTTTGAGGCTTTGCCCTGCTTTGAGGTGTCCCTCAAATCAGGCAGGTGAACAAGTACAGAAGGCCACTTCTGCTGCACTGGCAAGATGCAAGCAGTATCTTCTCTCTTGAGTTAGTGAGGGGAAACAAATGCAGCATGATGAAATCCAGGATCTGCCCCACAATGTAGTAATGAGTTCTTCATGCGTTGTTAATCCTGAACTTCTGTTGTCTATTTTCTTTCACATACACAAAATGTCAGGCAGAACAGACAGAACAAACTTAATTCTCTGTCCTCTCAGATTTCTGCCAGGGCAAATAACTGTTGCAAGAAAGAGTTTTTTGCAAGACTGTAGACTTACATGGATTGGAAATCAGGCTTTGACTGTGATTTGGTTCAAAGTTCTGCTGGGTTTCATGGTTGAGCATTTCTTTGGGTTTTGTTTTTCTTTTTCCTTTCTCCCCAAGGTAGTTTATGGGCATTAAAGAATCTGTTCCTCTAACTGATATTATTTCTTTTAAAAATAATTGAAAATATGACCCTTGTTTTCTAGGAAGCAATGAAAATTTTCAATAAACACTGATAAATCCTGAATCTGTCTTTGCTCATGCACCCAGCCATGTTCTAATACAGAAATGGCTTTTCACTTAGTAATTTTCTTATGAGCTTACTGCAATTTTTTTCTATCCAAAATTAACTATTGTTGTGAGAAAAGCAGATATCAGTGCAAGCATTCAATCTAAAATCTAGTTTAATCTCACAAGTTACCTTATAAATAAGTGACAACAAACAGCATCCTAGGCTCTGCCTTCCAAAACCTTTAATCCTTAGTGAGAACATTCAGATCCACAGGAAGAGCATTTCTTCTCCCTCCCTTTCAAGGGATAGTTCTACAAAACATGAAGAAGTTCAAACAAACAGAATTCATTTCTCCAGGAGAATTTAAAAAGTGGAGCACTGGGATTCTCTTTCTATGTACCAGTTTCTTTATGGCTTCAGTCAACAGAACTGCACTTAAAATGTGGTTTTCTGGAAGCAATGGGAAATGACAAAGTAGGAGATTAATGTCTGTTCCAAATGAACACAGCTCCTTTGTCCCAGGAACAGACATCATCATTCATGAGCACTTTAATTCTTGTTCCTGAATCACTGTGACATTTTCTCCTGTATTTAAAACTATTCATTTATTTGCTGCTCTACTCCCCCTATCAAAGAAGAAACCCAGCACTCAAAACAGAAATAAATGGAAACAGCATATCCAGAGAAGGGGCATGAGAAGCTCTTCCCTACTGTTGCGTATGCAAACGACTCACACACGGTAGCAGTAAGCCCTGACAGACACTTCAAGATCTATAGCATTCCATATTGTCTCCATTTACTTGTTGCTTTAAAGGAGGGATAAGAGGAGTTGTTATCTTGCCAAATGGGAGGTATAGACTGCAATTTAGCAGAGATAACCAAAATTAAAACATCAAAGAGAAATAAGGAGATTTCTGTCTTTCCCATTAATCCCTAATCATTTTGCCTCTTATCGGTTATTTAACCAATGAATTTATGTTCCAGGTTTGAGCAACTGCAGGGAGCAAGGACTGGGAAAGGAGAGTGCTTGAAAGTGGCATCTGTCTGTTAGTGGTAATTAAGCCAAAATATGCAAAGTTTTAGAGTTCTAACTGCTCCTGTTAAGCTGTTGACGAGCAGTAAAATCTCTGATTAAATTTTAAGCGTAGGGAAATGGGCCAGGCTCCTGACATGGGGAGGCTGCCAGAGTGGAGTGTGGGCAATTACACGTGCTGCCTGCCTGTGTTAAAGCAGAGACAGTGCCCTGGGGGGCCTGACTGTCCCAGCCCAACATCACCTCACCACTGCTCCAGGGCTCCATTCTGTGTGACCGACAGGCCCCAAAACAACAGTCATTTACAGCACAGTGAGGACATACACCATGGGGTTGAATGACTTTTACATAGCTTTATTTTTTCCAATATACATGCATATCACAACCAGGGACTTTTTTTTTCTTGCTGTCTCAAATCATTGGGTTTCTTGGGCAAATCACAGTGTACTGGTGGATATTTACCCATCTCAGAATGGTAATTCTGAAGGTTAATTAATGTTTTCATAGCACTCTGAAAGCCCTAAAACACTGCTTAAAATCAGAATTAATTGTTATCCCAGTTTATATCAGAATTAATTATCATTATCTAACTCAGCCCTCCTCCTCCTGCACTCTTGTCTGGCTCCCATCCCTTCTGTCCTAACCATTCACCTCCTGGAAAGAACCACAGGCATCATTCCCTAACATGTGACGTGTCATGAGCTATGTGAGTAATGAATGAGCCCATTACAACTTTACAGTAGAGGAAACAGGTTAATCCTTTGTCAAACCGGTGCACACAGTGTCCTCCTTCCTTGTTACAATTACTCAAGGGGAGATGGCAGTTCCTCATCCACAGCCTTTCAGGTAACCACTGATGCATGTTTAGGACAGAGATAGGTACGACTGCACACAGGCCTTCAGATCCTGTCACAGGGGAACTAAGATGACAGAATTTGACAGCAGTGACTAATGCTATGACCTAACTTTCTCTGAAACAAGCCTTCAGAAAAAACACAAACTGAAACAAACAACAATTTTAAAAAATACCTGTTTCCAGTTCTGAAGAATTCATTTAATTAAGTATAAAAACCTAAAGCATCCAAAGCTTATTGCTTCTTGAGACAGTTCTCTGTACTGAGATTGATATACATAAAAACCTAAAGCATCCAAAGCTCATTGCTTCTTGAGACCCTTCTCTGTACTGAGACTGATGCACATTTGCACAATCTGTCATCCTGTGGATTCTCATCATATTACATGACATTGATATGAAGAGTAACCACCACAAAAGTGAAAAACCATGGCTTTTTATTACAGCAAAGGGCACATAACCACACCGTACAAAAGGATAGGAAACAGAGTATTGTATTGAACAGACATTGCAAGGCAAAGCATTTCAAGACAGCATTTCTAGAGGATGTCAGAGCATCATCAGCTCTGTTTATGTTAACGGAGGAGACATAACTGAATAAAACATTGGATACTTTCTTCCAGAAGGGTTGTATTATGGTCTTTGAGACACTCTGCTTGTCAGAAGACAGAAGGAAACCCACATTTTAATGATGCCTTGGTAGTCCTGACTACCAGTGTGGGGAGAAAAAAAATGGACACTGTTTTAAGGGGGAGATGAGAACAGGCCTATTAAGGAGGTGAGTTTTCTGCAGAAGTCTCAGCAAGAAGGATTGGTTTGAATCATGTTCTACAGAAATGGTGACCAACTGGAATAATTTATTTTAGGCATTTTTAACTAGAGCTGTAGTTCAAGCAAATGCAGGCTGTGGGAGCTCCCCTAGCTCTAGATTTACATAGTTCCACACTGGTCAGAGTTTTCACCAAAACAGACTGACTCTCCACATCTTACATGAAATCAGTACTGTCATCCTTTCTTATACAATAGTAGTTAGAAGTCTTTACAATGTCCAGAATGCTTCATTTAACCTGCATGGTATTGTAAAGGTTTCTCTAAGCAAAAAAATGACACTGTTTACTTCCTTGTATCACTTCAAGTGGATGGATTGAATTGTAATTTTCTTAACTAGGTTGTGCAGGCAGGACTTCACGTTCTCAGCTCTCTGAGAGCATGTTAGAGGATGTTATAAGAAACATCAGCAATCTCTGAGGACAGAAAAGAAGGATCTAGATTTTGGGGTTGTTCTTATAAAAAAAGGTTTTTGTCTCTATGTAAATAAAAGATTTAGTAGAGCTCATTATCATAATAAAATGAAGGTAGGCTTAGCTAACTGTCACTGGCTTAGCAGCAGTTTAGTGTTTTGGAGGTCCAGTACCATGTCTTCCAAGAGGAATATCTGGACATCCTCTCCCTGAGAGTAGCAGCTAGGTGTAGCCACAGCAGCACTAGCCTGAAGCACAGGGGATTTCTACATTGATGTCAGATTCCATCATCTCTGTTATGTTGGATTTGGAAAATGATTTCTGCCTCCTGGCTTCACTACATTTGGGTCCAAGAACTCACCAGCTTTTAAAGGGGTAAACAAAAACAGTGGCAAATACTCTTTTTTCTACTCTACTTTTAGTTTTCCTCACTTCTTTCTCCTTTTTGCACTGGAACACCCCTTGAAGCTTATTTGCATGCTAGAATCCTGGTCACCTTCCAAACACCATGCCAACAAACCAAATGAACTGTCACTGATATTTGCCACAAGTTAGTGCAGAGAGCACACTATATTGGTATGTTGGTAGCTGTAACAGAATTAAAATTAAATTAAAATAAAATTAAAAATTAAAATGTACACAGAATTCTAGAAAATTTGGAGTGGGACCCCTAATGAGATTCCTATCAGAATTCCTTCCAAAGGACTTTACAGAAATTCTTTATTTCTCTTTCATATGAAAATATATAGCTTTCAATTCAGCTGACTCCATCTTCAAATAGTGATTGAAATGAATTCTTGTGAGCTCAAAGTGAAATGCACTGTTTAGGCATAGATGAGTGAATGCTCTGCAGGATGAACCTGAAGGGCTTCTTTTCTAAATACGAGAAAATGAAACAGATTGATTTTGTATGGGCCTAATGCTGTCAGGAGAGTTCTGCACTCTTGGCTCTCAAGTGTATTCAGGTTTTAAGACTGACAAAACTGGGACACTGACTGGAAAGAATAATGTTTATTTTGGAAGTGGATTGTTTGTTTTTTGTGTTATAAAGTGTGTTTTCCCAGAGGTGCTGTAGGGTAGCATGAGCAAAACATCATCTCTCAGTTCTGTTAGACCAGACCTCAGATACTTAAGAAGGGAAAAGATCAAGCAGAGGAAGAAGAGGTATCTTCAACTTTGGGATTTGCTCTTTGACTATCCCAGGCTAAAAACATTTATCAGACTAAATATTCTGCATGGTAAGGTACTATGTCTGTCTTATCTGTTTTCTTGTCCTTGTATTTAATATGAATTTTGTGACATATTGGTTTGGTGAATGGGGTTTGTTATCTGCTCAAATACTTTGCATTTTGGCCATTGAGTTGATCTGTGTACTAAAAAGCTTTCCAAAAGGCCCTGGAGCTCTTGGGTACAGGAGATTTAGGATAAAAATAATAACTTTAAAAAACATGTATCCAAAGCTTTTCTCTCTACTGTTACAAAGCAAAAATAAAACAAAAACAAAACAACCAGCCAAAAGGATAGAATCTGCTTTTATAAAAATGAAATATCATTAAGAAAAGAACCAGCCAAATAGTGGAAAGAAAGACAAATTTGATACACCCATTCTGACACAGGTATTCTGCTCCAATTCACCATCCTGATCTCTTCTGAATATATTTTAACATACCTTATTTCTGGATTAGAATGAAGTTAATTTTATGGAAAAGAATATTGAAGTTGAGGCTGAAATATAAAAAAAATATTTGTAAAAATGGAACAAAACAGGTCTCCATAATCAGCTTTTATTGTAAATAATCAATACACAGTACAATAGCATATTAAAGAGAATCCATAAATGGTTTAAGCAACTTTTAATAAATAAATAAGTGGCAGCCCCAGGCACCATTGTTTAAAGGCCTGGTGAATCTTTGAGTTCTAGTCCCACATCTGACACTTATATGATAGATTGCCTTGGAGAAGCCATGTCCACACATTATGTTTCATCCCCTTAATCTGTAAAATCAGTATGAAAATATTTACCCCGTAGGCTGTTGTGGAAATTAATTAACATTTCCATAGTTCTTTAAAGATGTAAAGTGCCAAGTAGCATTATTATTATGTTGCCTCAATCTGTGATTTTTTCAGATGTCACAACACGGGTCAGTAGTTAGATGCAAACTTCCAGTGAAATTTAAGGGGTTTGCGTGATGTAGTTCTGCAGTACTAAATAATAACAATTTCCACTCCAAGTTAATAATAAAGAGGTCTCCAGTATTTTTTATGAGGCATTGTGCTGCCAGTAGTCATTCTTCAATTTGAAATTAAAATCAAGAAACCACCTAATATTCTGTGGTTATTAAATACTAAGGGAAATTTTCCCATTGATAGAGGGAAAGGCAGTGTTTTAAATGGTTTTTATGATGGGATGCAGTATTTAATTTCCACTATTTCTGCTTTTCATGGCAGAAAGCATTCTTCACTTGCCATCATTCTTCTATTTGCCACTTGAGTGTTTGTCCTCAGAAGTGGCAGCATTTTGGTGAAAGGTGATGTCACTTTCTCTCCCTGCTTTCTTAAGTGGCTTCAGTGTCCCTCGTGATGAGAGGTACTGTAGCAGAGTGAGCCATTACTAGATATTACTCAAAGCTTTGATGAGGTGAGGTTTGAAACTGCTGGTTCTCTTTCTTCTCACACATTCCATAACATATGCACTAAGGAGAATTATCCTGCCAAATGGAATGGACTTGTTGAAAATGTGCTTAATTGAAAGTGATCCAGTAAAAACATAATTCAGTGAGATAATAGCTGTGCTGCTTCTCTTTCTTGCAAATAGAGGAAGTTTTAAATTCTTATCTGCTGAGTCAGTTGATGAGCTACTCTGGGAAATACTTTATTGACACAATTGCAGCTTATAAGTTTCTATTAGCTCTCCTTAACCTTGAGGATAGGTTGCAACTAATGCATTTTCAGCCTCTTCCTCTCATTTGTAGAACTTCATTTTTATGTCTGACTGATAGTGTCTTCAGTTCACTGTGCCAGGTGACTCAACTTGCTTGCCTGGGTTGGAGTTCAAGCCTCCAGGTTGGAGTTCAAGCTTCCAGGTTGGAGTTCAAGTTTGCCTCATCTACACCTTGCCAGCCATATGACTTCTCCAGACATGAGCTGACATGGAAGCCCTGGGGAGTCTGGACTTGAGACACAGCTCCCATTCCTAAGACAGTGCAGCTGTGCTATGAGAAGTTTACACTTCCAACACCTTTCCAACTGCAGAGCTTGTTTGTTCTTGAGAACTGGTTAGCAAGGAACACTATGTTGGCAAACCTACAGCTGTAGCTTGCTTTGATTAATTAATTAGCTAGATTTGCATGCTATCATTGCCTCTAGATAAGATAAAAGCTTGCTAAAAGTTCATTATCTCCCATCAATATGCCTGCCACTTTTGATAAAGTAGTAAATAGAAAAATTAAGTATAAATTAAGGAAAATAAAGGATCATTCAAAGGATTTCCATGCAATGATTTGGAGCTGTGGAATACTTTCCTTACAAAAACCAGATACCCAAAAAGATAGATTATTTAAAATTCACAATTGAACATAATACTGTTGAGCATGCAATGGAAAATTATCCTACAGTACCAAGGGAATTAATTAGACACAGCTTCCATCCTGATATGACAATGTTTTGAACTCGCTCTGCACTTGTTTTGCACAAATATGGATGCAGAATAAAGCTCGTCTTTGCCTATAAACACATAAGAAAACTACAGCCAAGCCCAAAATTAGGCCTGAAATTCTGTAGGTATCTACAGCTCCTGAATTTCCTTGGTATCTTTTCTTTTCAGTTCCAGTGTACAATCTCTGTTTTCTATTTAAATCCAGACATTTCTAATGAAAAGCAGATGTAAGTTAGCATGGCCATGATCCTGTCCTTAGTCCCAGATCTCTGTTCTTGTCTCCAGATCACACTTGTCTAATCTCTTGGGCCATCCCAAGTGCTCAGTTCATATTCTAAAATTATCCAATACAGGGAATGAAACTTATGGAAAGCTACTTTCTGGGTTTTTGGTTGGTTGGTTGGTTGGTTGGTTGGTTGGTTGGTTTGATTTTTGGGGTTTTTTGGTTGGTGGTTGGTTGGTTGGGGTTTTTTGGTATTTTTTTGGAGGATGTTTGTTTGTTTGTTTGTTTGTTTGTTTTTCTCTAAAAATAGTTTTCTCCCTGTTTCACTCATTGAACACATTCACCAGAGGGGCACATGAGTGTAATAGCTGGAACATGGGAGGAGGAGGAAATAATTTACCAGGGATTTGAATATATCTCCATTTAAATCATCACGGAATTAAAACCTGGTAAAAACCTTGATAGACTGATATTTTTTCTATAATCAGTGAAAAGTTAAAAGTAGCCTAAATTACTTTATATATCACCCTATATAGGATCTCTTTATAGAGAGATCTTGGAGATACAGTTCTCCTAACACAGCCACTACAGTTGTGTTATGGACTAAGGCAAACAACTAAATTTTGGAATAGAGTTTTAAATCCTTTTAAAAGTCCAGTCATTATGATATCACTTCTTCCCAGATCCAGTATTCCTTTAACAGAAACATAACTGTGCTCATGTCTGTGTTTCTCATATACAAAAGGGAAAAATATCTCAATTTGCCTTCCATTCTGACTCTGATAGCATGATGACTAAATACATATATTATCATATCTTCTGTGTATAACCAAACATTATTATAAACCTATCTGATTCATTCATTGTACAGAGAAAAGGCCAAGAAACTTACTAATCTCATGTTATCTTGGACTTGAGTATGCCATTATATGGGGGAAATTACCATTAGGTAGTCCTTTTTATTTAAAGATTTCTAGTGCTTTGCAAAGGAAAATATAGCACAGTCACATAAAGGGAAGTTGACATTTATAAGATTAAATAACTACTCTGTTTGCCCCTATGTAGTGTAGCATCAGAGAAAGTCATAATCCAGATATTCTTTGTTCCACTCACTCTGACTGCTGTCTTGCATAGGATTGAGTGACTTTGCACTTAGGATAGTACAGTGTAGTGTCATGGATAGTGTGACAGTACTGAAATAGTCTGTCCTGTCTGTCATCTGCAGTCATCTAGCCAGACTGCACCAATTTAAACTCTACAGTGGGTAGGGTTCAAAACCAGTGGGTTTTTTTCGAGAAGTGCCAATGAGCACTGTACCCAGTGGATTTCTCTCTCACAATCCTGTAGACAGCAGTAAGATTCACTGACAGAGTCACAGGCAAATTGATGTTGCCTAAATGTAACACAGGACCTAAAGGCATATACTTCAAACGATCAGGAAGACTACTGGTATGTGTGCTGTGTTACCCACATCCAGGGGGTTGAAATCTGATCCTCCAGCTGTGGCATGCCTGTACCAGCCTTACCAGCTCTTTCTTCTGCCTCTACTGCTCTGTCAGTCTGATCTGTCAGGAAAACAGGACTTGGATTTCTCTAGCACCCAGTATCACAGACATGGTACAATATCAGATCTCAGATTTTCAGCTATATGAAAAAATCAATGCAAAGGAGCATTGCCCCCACCCACCTCCCCTTTCCAGGCCGTACCACGACCTCAGGAACGCTCGTTAGGCTCGGCCTTGACGAGCAGCACCTGGCTCAGCATCTCTGCAGTGTCTCAGAAACTCCTCTGCTCCCAGGAACTGCTGCTGCCTAACGAGCTCCTGCTTTTTTTATTATCAGCAGCCTTGGAAACTGGCTTTCTTGCCTGAATGGCACAACATCTTTGTTCTCGTGCTTTCAGAGAAAGGTGCCCAGGCCAAGGCCAGGATGAAACGTGGTTATGACTGAGGCCTGCCCGCCTGCGGCCTATGGACAGCGATCCAAAATGAGCCCCTTGGAGCTCTCCTGAACTGCAGTGAGGGTGACCAGCACCCTCCCTCTGAGGGGACACCTCCTAGAGCCAGCCAGCTCCTGCTGTTTGTACCCAGAGGTTGCTGAACCACGATGGATCCTGGATGAAACCCCCATTCCTCAAGGCCCAGCCCTTCGCCCCTCAGGAGACGCAAAGGCACCAGAGGTGAGCCTTTCCCTGCCTTCCAGGGGAATTGTCACTGGTACCTTGCACTGACTTCTTTATGTCTGTGTGCATACAAGTGTGCAAATGCTATGGCAAGGATGGGAGAAATGCTGCTCTCTTAGATGTTTAAGCACTTAAATAAGTTAGGCCTGAAGAGTTATCAGCTAATTAAAGTGCTGGTAAAGTCTTGTTCCTTTGCTAAATTGTGAAGTTATAAGTTAAGTACTGTTAAGTTTGAATACTGTTAAGCCTTTAGGCTGTACTCCTTATCCTTGCCATTCCTATCCTTTTGTCACACACACACACACACACACACACACACACACACACACACACAGAGTTCTTGGTTAATTTCAGTTTGGATTGATTAAGTTTTGTTTGCAGCTCTTTTATTCCTTGGTGTGCCTTAACCATCTGGTAGGTAGTAGAGTGAATCTTGCCAATGAACTCTGCTTTTGCTTAATATTAAATCTTATTTTTACTGATGCCTTTGCTGGTGATTCTTTAAGCGATCTCAAACACTGGTTCATAACAGTCAGGACTAGAATACACCTGACCAGGTGATGTTTGAGGGATTTCCTTGTCTAAGACATTGGCTTACTCTCCTGAAAGCACATCTCTGACAATCAGTTTTGTGTTAGCTTCAGAAGAAAGAAAGAGGATTATGCACTATGCATAATCTTCATATGAATTAGCAATTCATAGTCTTCATACAAATTAGTACTTCCAACACTCCATCAGAAAAATTCATTACAAATTTGCCTGTGTGCTATACCAATTGCTGTTTTAATCAGAAATCTAAATTTATCCTGGTTTCTTACAAGGCACTAAGATAGCTTTTACACTAGAGATACTATTAACTTGTGACTTTTCATAGGAGAACCATGGTGGTTTGTGCACATCTAGCTCAAAGTGATAAAACTTCCATATAAATCAATGTGTTTTTTTCATTTTGCTATCACATATAAATTGTGGTCTTGCAAAATACTTAAGGGAAAGCATCCTAATGACATTTTATCAATTTTTTCTCTCTTGGGAGTTAATAGAACTGTGTAGTCTCTAATGCTTAAGTCTATAGCATCAGTGCTTTTTATTCCCCTGGAAAGACATAATAGACTCATCCCAGGTCTAAGCACATCTCTCCCAGTGGTTATTGTCAAGTGGTCTCTTATTACTAAGTCTTAATAACTTCCATAAAGCGTTGCTCTACAGTTCATTGATGCACACCACAGGTATCATAAGTAACTTCAACTCTGAATTTGAGACATTCTATTCCATTTACTTCATCTGCTTATTTTGTCAATAACACATTTCATCCCCAGATTCCTATCTCAGAGATTCTGATGTAATAATGGAGGGGATGAAGTTATGGTGTGACCAAAGTGATGCTTCATTGTCATATTCAAGAAAATGATCTTGACCATAGTCTGACAAAGTAGTGGGGGATTGGGATCTTTGTGCCACAATGCTGATAGGATTTAGGCCTAAAAAACATAAGACTGAATTTGATTTTTTGATACTGCAGTTTGGAATAACCTCAGGATGTTCTAAACAGGTACAGTCAGGCTGGTGTCCTGCAGGCCGAATCCTTCCAGTGTCTTGTCCTTTCCTCAGAAGAGGGAGGGAAAAGCTTTGTGTCTAACATTTATATTTTCTCTTGTGATAACCACCATGTCTGTATCATTCTGAATTGAGACTGATTTTCCAGTCCCTGTGTCTGTCGGGCTTGGCCCACCTTGTCAGTAGGTGATATTTTAGAGCTCAACAGTCCAGTATGGGGAGGACATAAGCAATATTTCCCTCCTTTCACTGCCTGGCTATAGCTAAGGAGGTGGGCACAGCCTTTACCACTGGCACACAATTTCACAGCCCAATTACATTACGACACAAGAGAATGTGACTAGCAAGTGTGATGTTTGCTATTTGGCATATCTGTCGAAGTCCTGTAGATATTTCTTGGCATTTGTCCAGTTGCCTCCTTAATGTCTTATGACATGTGTTCCCAAAGAGGCTGGATTGTATGTTTACATCTCCCTGGCCAGAAAATGAGCACCAAAGCAGATATTCCAAAACTGAGTTTATTAAGCGGTGCAAGCCAAATAGTTTAGAAATCATTTCATTTCCATGCCTTGTTTTCTTTATGATTTCTCTTTTATGATGCACAGTGCTTGCTTTAAACAGGTGCAGAACTGCCAAGGGACCAGGAAGACTGCAGTCCCTCATTAACAGACCCAGTGCATCAGGCATTCTAGCTACATCTTATGGTAGTAAATGTAATGTGAGAGGAACATTCCCAGATACTGATGCCAACTGGCAAAGGATGTCCCATGCCTATGCTGGTTTATTCTGTGAGCTTCTAAAACAGGGTGCTATGTGCAAACTGCTTATTGAGAATAAGCAAAGCCTGGGAATAATTTGGAAAACAGCTATTTGGCATGGGCCAAATGCCAGGTGCCACTCAAGCAATTAAGCTTCAATGCCCTTGGAATTTACCAGGATTTATTAGCAGAGACAGTTTTCAAGAAGAGCTTGCAACATTTCATAGTTTCTCATGTTCACCATCCCAAAAATTCTGCCTACAGCTCTACCAGAAAGGAGGTCTCAGTTAAAGGCTGAGGTGATGTGGCCATGTTAATCCACACAACTGCACAGTAGAAAGCACTTGGCATTTCGGTATTAGCTCTCCTCTTCAGCATCTCCGAAAAGTATCAGTGTAGCAACAGGAAGTTGCTGCATGTTTTTTGTCCTACCTTACATAATGGATATTATAACTTGATTCTTGCACATGTCAAAGCACAATCAGCACTGAGTTTCAGTTTGCCATAATGTAAGCATAGCCACAGCCCTTTCCCATGAGAAAAAATTATATCAGGCAAATATTTCTTGGTCATGAGAGTCAGTCTGGTTTGTATATTTTGAACATGCAAGTACATAAAGAGCATGAAAAGTAGTTGCTTAGGTGCAAAAAATAAATTCCCTTGAAGAGACTTTCCAGTCTTTATTTTAAGGGAGTTCAGTGCATAAGGAGTCCATTTAAATTAATAGCTAGAGTCAGAAATTCAAAATTAAAGAAAATCAAAAATCTGAGAATATCAAAAATACTGCAACCTCATTTACAGGATGTTTTCCCTTGCCTCTGTTGAGGGCCTTTTCTGAACAGGCAAGTTCTAGCGCCATGCATTAAGCAGACCTACCTGCTTTCTATTTTGATTCTAACAGCATAGGTGTTATTTAAGAGATAGTTGTATAAAACAAAAGAATTAAAGATGTTGCAGGACATATTAACATAGAAATAATTTTATTATTCCATCAAGAATAGGAGGTAAGCACTTCAGTTAGTACTGTCTGATTTTCCCTCTCAGGTTGCTGCCGAACTACACTGAAACTTTTCTATGACTTCTGCACCCCAGATCCTGGTGCGTCTAGGACCTGCAAGCCTAGGGTCCTATTTATGACATAGCTTCTCAAGCCAGATTCACTTTAGCATAAAAGCATTCTTCGTAGTGTTAATTCACTAGAGCAATGTACTCTCTATCAAGTCAATCAGATGCTGTTCCTTGCTACTGCTAATTCAATGAGTAGGGGTGGATTCATTTTATGGGGTCTTGTGAGCCTCAGGCCAAAGATATGAGCAAAGCAAGCTGTGGGTGAGGACAGCCAACCATTGAGAGCAGTAAATAGTCACATTCCAGCTGTTTACTTTGCAGTGCCTTTTGTCAGCCTCAGAATTGATTCCTGGTGCCAGCAGTAGGATTGGATGACATTCAGAGGTAGTGATGTTGCATGGAGTATTCCCTCCCAGCAGCACCAGTAATTACTGTACCCCCTCTTTACAGACCATCACTCCAGCAGCTCTAAGAGCAATTTACTCACCACAGCTCTCAGCCTTAACTTACACAGCCCACTCTCCTCTTTCCATGCCTGCAGCATCCCAGCTACTCGCTGTGGAAACAGCAAAAATAAATAATGGCATTATTAAGTAATGACAGTGGAAGTAGTGGCATGGCTGAGAAACTCTTCCTCTCTGCCAGCAGGCAGCAATATATGTAATGGAAAAGAAACCACTTGGTAGTTGCTTTCATACCCATTTCACTGTTTCAAGCTGCTTTGAATTTGGATGTTTGCAATATATATTCTTCATAAACCACTCAAGAAGCACAGGCATTGTGCCTATTGCACATTATATATGATGAGTGCTGATGCCAGTTTTGCTATGTGCACAAGGAAAAGTAAACCACTGTGCTGATCCCCATGTTGCATTGAAGGTGACTGCTTTGAGCTAGAGTCTCATTCTCAGCAACTCAGACTATTTGTCTCTTCTCACATACTTTCTCCTAGGATTGCCAATTTGTTTCCCTCCTAGTAAGAAAAAAGAAAAATTATTACAAGTTATACTTTTCCATATTGCTTAATTAATAACTATGTTTGTATAAAAGAAAGTAATGTGACAAAAATTTATACACTGTAGCTTTTTATATTATTTCACTTAGGAGGCAATTTGGACTGAGTTTCAGATCTGTGCTCTGAGCACTGAAATGGTTAAGTAACTAAAAAGATATGAGTAGATTTCAGGCACTTCAGACTGAATTCTGCAGTGATTATTAAGTATGTTTGCCAAAAACCTTGCTTTGCCCTCCAAGCTCACGCATCCTATTATACCTGCAGTCAGTAACTTCTCTTTCTAAAGCTGTGAGTGCAGAAATTACCCCTGACAAATGGTGACAGATCGTCCCCATGAGGCAGTCAAGAGCTCCGACTGGAATCGGTCTTTCACAACCCTGTCACCGAAAGACAGAAATTGTTCACAGCTGCTGACTTCTGTCTCAGCTCTCCTGGACAAAAGGAAGTGCAGGATGAAGTTTGGTTTTCTGCGTTTATGTATTGTTTCAGTTTATAGAAAAGCCCCTTTTCTTTGCTCTGACTATTTCCACAATAACTGAAAATAACACTGTATCAAGATGAATCTGTGAACCAGAAAAAAATGCAATGTAATAATAGACAGCAGGCACTACATTTAATTACACAGTCACATCATAATCTGAAGCAGAAATCACAGCAGCCCAGTGAGGAAGTCTAACTGCTTTGTCTACTAAAGATTGAATATTGTTCATAAGATGCTAAACAGGGTAATGATGGCTTTTCTGAAGTAGACAACTGTCCATGGAGAATAGAATTACAACTATCAGGTTCATTGGATGTCAAAATTTAGTGACAATTTGGTGATAGTGACTGCGATCTGTGGTGAAGTGATGATGGCTCAGGTTTTTTTCCAAATCCTGTCTGCTATTAGATTGGAGTATAAACAATCGCCTTTTATTTTTGGTTAACAGGAAAAATCTTTCCAGTCACTAAGTAGATGGGGCTTTTGGAGAATGGATGATAAAATACAGAGCAGAAAGCTTTCAAGAAAATGGGAAGTTACTATCCAAGGAAGAGGTAGAAAATGAGAAGAAACTATTTTTAACACATTTGAAACCAAGAGGCTTTTATATGCCTGAGTTATTATTGAAATCTGCCTGGATGTGATTACAGGGAGCTGTTGTTTCATGAACGATTTTTAATCCTGTTGGCAGAGTCAGACAGGGTGTAAATTTGCAAGTCAATTTGTATGCAGATCACCCTGCTGCCTTGGTATTGATTTGAAAGATGCAGGAGGAATGTTCCCTGCTTTATAGGGAAATAGACTGAAAGGGAGGAAAAAAAAGATGCTCTGAGTCCCAAGAGCTTTTGTTAAAAACTGCTAGAGGAGACGCTGTATGTCATTCCAGGAACTGGAAGAAACTGTATCTAAGATGCTTCAGCTTAAATGTAGAGCTGCTGACATCTGGTATGATAGTTATGGATGCAAAGGGCACTAGACTAATCCATTTGTTTCTCACCTTTGAGGGCATTGGTTTGACCCACAGTGCCTGTCACAGTGTAATGACCCAAATGAATCCTCTTTCTGAGATCACTTTTAGCCACTTCATCTAGCAGCTCTTCTTTTAAAACCTCAGCACAACATCACACAAATGTAGGCTCTCAGTGCCTCAGAGTGAAATGGCAGAGCCTGAGTTCTCTGGCAAAAAATGAAACGCACTGACTGATGTCATGGACCCAACGATACTGGAGCAGTAGAAGTGCTAGCTCTCCTAGTTTGGGGCAGGAATACAGCTTGCTGAAGTATCAGGGAGATGGTGACTCTCTCGATCCTTTCCCCTAACCAGATTTTAACAAACTTTTATTGAATATCACAGATATTCTATTAAAAATGAGAACAAAAGAAGAACCATAATTCTGATAAATTTACTTTGCTTACATCCAGGTTTTACTATTTTATTCTTCACCTCCAAGGCTGCATAGTGTGCATGGTAGAAGGGCCTTGGATTACTTTAAGAGCTCAAGTGTCCCCACTGCTACCCCTTTAAAGCAAATGGAGCTGTACAGATACAGACAATCCAGTATCTGAACTAAGTGGCTGAATAACCTATTTCCAGATATATATCACTGACTTCAGAATATCCCTAGTCCAAATTTGGACAGATTAATCGTATCAGCAACTTTAATAAAATCATTAAAATATAGACACTGGGGATTTTTTCCATCTGTGTAAACACATCACAGACACAGTGAACACTAAAATAACACAAAGGACAAAAATAAAATAATAGATACTGCAAGTATATGTTTCACACAAAAGTGCCCATTTCATGCATGAGATGGCAAACAAAATTGTAGTGACTAGGCAAAGATTAAGAGAAAATTCTGATGCAATGAGCTGTGTAAAGGAGGCAATTCCAGTTCTTCTAGTTATTTTTGCTGCAGATCCATCAAAAAAAACCCCTAAAAATAAAAATAAACCTATTGAAAATTCAGAGGACGATTTTAAAAGAGGTAGCAAAGAAATTTGTTTTTAATCCAGAACACAAGGGTAAGTTGCAGGCCTTGAATATTAGTCCAGTTGTGTAGTATTTAAAAAGAATCAGGTATTTAGGCAAATAATTTATAGTTACCTCTTACATTAGATTAGATATGATATTATGAGGAATACTAAAGCTTTCTCTATTGAAGATTACTGCAGATTCAGTGAATTTAAGATGCTGAGCTCGGAGCACAGCATAAGGATGGAAGTCTGTACCATGTCTGTCCTTCTGGAGCAAAATAGATCATAGTAGAGGTTGCAAGACAGCTGCCAGTAAGAAACTAGCTGCTAAACAGTTAGAAAAAAAATAAGGTGTGAGCACCTTTTTTAGCACCCTTATCACCAAATCATTTTGTTGCTTGAGTTACTCTTTCATGCCAAAGCAAACTCTGATGCAACTTGCATGTCTACCAGTGGGTCCTGCCAAATATTTGTATATACTGTATGGACTTGCTAAAATGATCCTCAACTTTGCATTTTCACTATTACCTGTGCTGTTGATGGACAGGATGATTACTTTTTCTCATGTTGCAACTAGAACACATCCTTTAGCATGCTGCAGCCCAGTTCAGATTTTCTACCCATCTCTTGCACTGGGTTCTCAGGTTATCCATGCCCAATGTAAATTAAAGACTAGAAGTATTAATGAACTGTTCAGCCTTGCCAGCCTATACCATATTCAAGCAGGTGAATAATGGGTCTTTCTGAAGATGATATTAACACAAAAATGGGCTGTTTTCAGAGGTCAGGAAGGAGGAGTTCTGGTTAGACATTTATCAGGATAGATGGGACAGTTATTAGATCCTTAGCAATCCATCAGATGCACACCATTGAGTTAAGAATAACCTGTTGCTCTTTTCTGCATACAGAATTTCATGCAGATAGATTTTTTAAAGTTCATTGTTCAGCTGAGATGAGATCTTTAGTTGTGCCTATTCTCAGAAAATTGTCTGCATAAAGCAACCTGTGGCTTCTCAATAATCTCTGGGAGGGCAAGAACTCCTGTTCTATATATAATTTTCAGAATTTTCAATAGTACAAAATTTCTTGTAAGAGGCTGTGCCTGGTTGTAAAGATTTGTCACAGTCACTGATGCTGATGCATTGATCTTCCATCCTATATGCAATGCAAATGAAGCAATGATGTCATTGTATAAGTTTTTAAACCATTAGAAACATGTAGTGGAGATGCCTCCACTATTTCTCCCCTAACAATTTGCAGTTTTCTGTAGTTTCAGGGCCCTTGTATGTTTTGGTTCCAAATTGTTCCTTCTCTACTGCATTTCTGCTCAGAATATTTAATATTTATTTAATATTAGTGTGATCATTAGGGATATTGGTGGTACCTCTAGAAATTGTCCTTGACTTTCCACATCTTCTCCTTAGAGATACATTGTTTGACATGGATATAGGCTGCTGTAATTCAATATGACATATCAAATCATCCCATATAGCTTTCACAGTCACATTAACTCTCTAATTCTCAATAGTGCCTAACTCTTCACCTTTAGGTATCTTTAGGGATACAAATCAATTAAACTCTTTTAAACTTTCCTCCCTCACCATTTCCATAGGTAAAATTCACACAGTTCTTCCAACAGATGTTATCCTTCAGATGACTCAAACCCTAAGTGACAGTCAGTCTCATTCCCTGTGCAAATTGTATTGAACCTGGTACAAGAGCTCAGTTTAATACAGACACTGACAGAAAAAAAAAGGGTTTGGATTATTAAAGCATGGAAATGAGAGAGAAATAAGGAAGAAAAATTCCTCTAAGCAAAACCTTGTTTGTTTTCAAACAATAAATGAACATAATTAAAGATACGGAAAAATGCAGAATCTCCCTTAGCAGAATGATGCACAATGACTATATGCTGTAAATGTTTAATGGTCAAGTCCTAGTATTCTCACCCATGGTAAATATTGTGTCCCTCACATACATGCCTTGGAAATCATGATGACTAAGAGTTCACAAGTGTAAGTTATACCAGAGTTCATAGCTCTTGGATTAGACATCATTCTCTTCTAGTCAACTACAGGTTGAGCAATTGCACAGGATTTTCATAGGTGTTGGCTTAGTATGCCCAGAGCCTAAAGCTGTCAATGTGTTGACAGTCAATTATTTCTTTATAAGCAACTTTGTCATAGTTCCTTCACTCACCTGCAGTGATGAATGAAAAGGAATCAGGTGAGTATGACAATAAAGCACACTGGGATCAGATGGAAATCCTCTCCCAGTTCCATTTTTCTGGATTTCTTGTTGTCTGGGCAACTGTTTGCAAGATGTATGTTTATATGTTTATATGTAGTCCACCATTCATCTCAATAATTTTGTCTGCCCTGTGTCTTTTCCTCCATTTTGGTCACTAGCACTCATCTTCTTTCCAAACACAAGCAAATGATACTTTGAAACCTAGAAACAATTTAATCATTTTAGCCATGTCCTGTAAACCATAATCCAGCAGAATTAAGTCAGTCATTTTCAGGTAGACTATTATATCTCTATGGAGCGATGCTTCAGCAAAAATCTCAGTCACTCAGCTTGAAAACAGTTACCAAAGCAAAAACTATCTTAGTTGTAAAAAAATTAAGCAATTATTAATTTTATCTGTCCCTGATTTGGTTTAATGACTGCATCATAGCAACATTAAAAACTCAGAATTCAGGCTATCATAACCAACCAAAGCATATAGAAGTTTGTGATAAATGTCATATGGGTAATTAAGTTTATGCATGAGTAATTTGCTATGTCATCTGAGGGGACTTGGCATTTTTTGGATGACATGTAAAATTAAGTACTGGACATCACACAGTTCTATTCACAAATATCTAGCTGCAGTCTTTAGGCAAGCTTCTGACAGTTCCTTCCCTCATGGCATCCTAAGCTTTTGTGGCACTTTCAGCTGGGTGCAGAATTTTTTTGCAGATTCCAGCCATCAACTTCCATTACTGTGTGTTTTTAAAAACAGAGCAGAAGATCCTTCTGCAGACAAGTTGGGTAATTTTTTTCAGGACTTTTTATGAGTATTTTATGTAGGGCTTGGTTTTGATCTCACAAGCTATATTTTTAACCCTTTCGGTTAGAGAAGAGTATCTTCTCCTCTCCACTTTCCCAAGTGAGATCACACCAAATTTGTAGTGTTTAAGTCTTATATTTGTGAATGAAATGTAAATGAAAAAAATATGGGTGAATGTTTATCAAACTAGTTTTGTCTGAATCAGTGGTGATACGTTTGTTTTATCTAGTGAGTTTGGGTTTCATTCAACATGACTAAAAGCAGCTGAGTCAGTCCCCAGCTTGCCCATTCAGCAAACAGACAGATAGATATACAGTAGCTGTTTGTGATTCCACAGCTGGTATCACTGTGTTAAAATTCCTATTTAACTGAAAGAAAATGGATATCGACCTGTATTAGCCTGATTGCATGTCAGGTTCTGCACTCAGTTTGAATTATTAGGAAATAGCCAAGGAAAACTGATTGTATATTAAAGGTCCTGTGAAAAGTTTTAGAGCTGTGCATTAGGAAATGGTGTTAAGCAAATGAGAACTAATCGTTTTCAGCAGCATATGTAATCATCCATATCGCCTCACCTCTTCAAAGCACACTAATTTTCTCTGAATAGGTACAATAAACAAAAGTTTCAGAGCCCTGTTAGCTGCTGTGTAGGATTCACAGTGAGACACACCAGAGTTTTTTTCAGCAGTCAAGAGGTTCATCTTGCTGCACTACAGATCTCAAGACCAAAGATGTTGGAAACTATGTATTATAAAACTGGTCATGAGCCAGACATGAGCACCAAAATTGGTTCCTAACACTGGAAAAATTTCAGTGGGAAGCCAATGTGATGGTCCCCAATTGTAAATTACAAAAGATCAAAACTCCTTTTCCATCTTCCAGCACTGAGCCATAGGTGTCCTGCCAGAGTCAAACAAATGCCAAGCCCTGCCACAGCTGTGGCTGCTGGAGGACTTGAGGGCTGCATTGCAGCACCATAGTACCAGAAGCACATTTTCCATCCTGCTACCAGTGCACTAAGCCAGACAATTAGGTTTTGTAGAAAGGTCTTGTGGTACTAAACAACTGGTTTATAACACAGCAAATTAAATTAAATGGGAAAAAAAACAAAGTAATATGTAAGTAGAAAACAATACACAATGACTGTCTATCATTTTTCTTAGCACTTAGTGAAGGGACGCTGGAATTATTGTGGATAGATGTCTGAAAGTACCAGCTTCAGGCCCAGCAAGAGTGTAAAATAAGCTGTTAAATAGGATTAAATATAAAGAGGAAAAAAAATCATATTATTACTTATGTATTAAGACAACAGAGAGGAAAAATTAATATTGTTTTACCATGCATAAGTCTTTTTCCACACGTACCTTGAGTGTAGTTTTGATCACCATACCTTGAATAGACTGTAACACAGCAGCACAGAGTAGAGCAAGAATGCCTGGAGTTATTGAAAGGCTTGTGTATATTTAATAAAAGAACTCTTCAATGTGGAGAACAAATGACACAAAAATGGCTAGATACAAAAGGGAAAATACTGTTCTGAACTCGCTACACTCTTATATTCATTCTTCAACTCATCTTCCCCCACTGGCCACTGTCGGGGCCAATAATAATGAGCTTAGTGAGCTTAGGAGATTTTTTCTCTGTCCTGCTAATAAGTGTTTATGCTCTTTTATTATTTTACGCTTTTATCTGTCTCAAGGTGATTAAAATTGTCTCTAACAACTTAAAGATCCTGGCAAACTGAGACAGGTTCTTGAATATTCAGAGGGATCCAAATTATGGATATTTCTGAAAATGCCATCATTTTCTCCTCTGCCATGTCCAACAAAAAAAGAAAAAGTACCCCCTTGATTTTCATTCTGATGTCTATATTGCTATTCATGCCAGGAGACAAAAGCATGTCTGGTCAGCAAAACTGTCCCTCAAACCACAGCCAAATGTCATTCACCAAAAGTTTGAGGAATATCTTATATTCATTCAGAGGTATATACAGAGGAATGCAAATTTCTTATCACTGTTTCCTAGCGTTTGCCAAGAGGCAGCATGTCAAATAAATAATTTAGTCTGGCTGAGGCACCGCAGCAAAACAAAGCCATCAGTCATCTCAGCTACATTATTGATCACCAATAACAAGATACTTGCTAAGACAAATGGTTCTGTTATTATACTAGTGAATTTTAGTCTACACTGACTAAATAAATCATATTGAACTGTTTGTTGTTTCAAGATGTCCAAACATTTCTGTAATAATTTTTACCTTTCGTTCTATTCAACCATCTATAGAATCTCTGTTGTTTGTTTGTCTACAGTCTTTTTTCTAAATGCATCTGTGTATTTATCTTATAAAGTTTGGTAAGGAATTTAATGTCTGTATAAGTAATTTTTATATCTACAAAATCTTACTGTTAGTTTGGTTGCAGAAGAAAACATGAACAAGGTGATTATGCAAATCAAGCACTCTATCAACTCTCAGTAAAAAAGTTTTTCTGCTCTCTTATGTTAATGGAGCTTGTAGGCTCTTGTATCAGACGTTATGATATAACTATTTTTACTTTACATGCAGCTTTTCTCCATTATCAACATGTCGCTGTGATAGCAGCAGTGCCAAGAGGCTCTTAGTAGGTCTATTCCACAAAAGTGCTTCAGTATCTCACTTTCCATAGAGTATCTGATAGCTCAGAATTTGACAGACCTATGCAGACTGCTGTGTGCTCCTCTCAGCTGTCCAGATCATGATCTAGGGGAAAGTTAAGGCTGAGGGTTCACTCTCCTCTGTGAATTTAACCACTTCCAAAGATACCAGGAAGAGGACTTGTTCCTGAGCATCTCAAGGGTCAAATACTGTTTGCAAGATGGTGTTCTGTCACAGAAATCAAGAGAGAGGTTCTCCACACACTGTGAATGTGGGGAAGTTAAATTTGCTGGCAAAGCATGGGCTGAGAATGGCTCTTGCAAATCCTAAACCCCTGAGCTTTTTACATAATTTTTTTTTTCCCTAAAGTTTTATAAACTCTGGGACTGATCTTCACCAGAACTTTTTATTTCATGTTAAATCTTGCCAGTTAACTTGGAATAACTAAGTATTTTAAAGGTTTATTTTAGGCATTCTCCAGTCATTTCATCAAAACTAAAGGTGTATGTGGGCTAATTTAAAATTATGGGCACTAAGTTCCAAATATGATGTTCCTAGGAAAAATGCGATCTAAGAATGAAAGTGAATACACTTACAAAGTAAGAAAATATGTTGGGCAAAAGAATAACAAAAATATTTCCATAGCTGAAAGCATCATCTGTGTTTTGCTGACTTTTTATTGAGCAGAAAACTGTAAACAAGACTTCCCTTATTCATGCCAGAGTCTTTGGAGATTTACAGAAATATAGAGAGACAAACGAAAACCCTCTCAGTATAATTTGGGACCTTGAAAACTACTATTACCTCAGGGGCCTTCTACAGTGCCACTCCCTCATGGAAAATAGTAGTCACAAATAGTGCAAGTGTCACAGGAACCCACACTGTGATCTAATAAGATTGCATCTTGGTTATATATAAACATATATATGCAAAACTAAAGGCACTAAGTCCAAAATCCTGGCAGGGAAAAGCTGAAATGGACCAGTCAATAGAGGCTGAGAGCACCAAGCCCCCGAATGTTCTTAACCACAATGAAGGCTCTCACAACCGTGTGACACCTTAATACTTGCTGTTTTGGGGGACACTCCCTCGGCATTTCTGAGCCTAATTATATTAGGCATATAGTTAAATAGTTATAGGCCAATCCATGTCATGTTTATGTTCACTGCTTTGTTAAGTTTATCTGAAGAAGGAAGATGTACAGGTCTGCACTGAAGGCTCTTACAGAGGCCCTTTTGTTTAAGAGTTAACCTTAGCAATGCTAATGAGTCACAATTTAGGCTCTTGATAAAGCAGGTAACTGCTCAAAACACCAATTTCCAGGAAAGGAAGTTTATGCTAGGATCTTTTTTTCATTAAATTCCCTGTACAGCAAAACCTAGGTACAGGCTGGTCTGAATTGGTAGAACATGGTATAATCAGGAATTTTTTGTCCTCTCAACTGATTATACAGCTATCAGCCTGGTTTCTTACCATTGAGAGTTACATAGCTGTCAATCATGGTGGCTCTGTGGAGGTACAGAGGCTTAAAACCAGCTGAAAACATACTTGTTCAAAAGTCAGGACATGAGACCCTGAAACTAAAAATACAAACTGAATAGCAGTACAGAACACATCTTATATTTTGAAGCGCTTCCAGAAGTTAATGAATGCTATTACAATATTAAAAAATTATGTCTGTAAATTTTTACAGTATTTTGAGTTTTCTTAGGACTCCAAATTCTCTTTTAAATATCTAAATGAAAAAGCATAATTATAAATGATACCTGATTTTTAATTTGTTTTAAACTGATTATATGATCTTATTGTCTAGGTGACCCATGCTGGGCAGTTCCTTTTTATTTCTCCTCATTAGAAATCCCTATGTAAATCAGTAAGATTGCTACAAACAAAAGAAAACTTTTGCCTGAAAATCTCTCCAGGTTTCCTTTCATATCTCCATCTAAAACATCCTTGGTGGCCTTTTAGCAGTCTTGAAGTCAATGGCTCAATTCACACTGATTTCGGTGAACCTAGTGCTGCTAATTGATATTACTGAAAGATGTGTCCTATACCTGTGAGTCCTTTTTCCTTGTCAGCATTCAATTTCCAATAATTTGTAGAAAAAACATCCCTTTAGTGAAACCGGAAAGAAATACAGAACTAAAAAGAAGAATTATAAGATTAAAGAATAGTTAAAATGTGACTAACATAAGGAGTTAGACTCTGAAGGAGTTTAGACAGTAATTTACTTGTTACTATCCCCATCATGCAGATGGCAGTAAAAGAAAGAGGTTCCATCAGGCAGCTCTTTGAGGAAGGCTTGGACTTTCATGATACAAATATTATGAGTATTTGCTATCCTGTGCAAAAAGCAGGCCCTGCTTTTATCCCTAGAACTCAGCAAGCTAATATATCATTGAAACTGTCTAAAGTTTTCTCTTGTCATGGCCAAGTCCTTACACTCATCCACCACTCTTTTTAAGCCATTGAAGAACATTCTTTTCATATTTTCTTCTCTTTTTCTTAATCTCCTTACCTCTCTGCATTTCCAAGAGAAGAATTCAGAATCAAATTATCTTGGCAGTTTCAAGCAAGTACTTTGACCCACCTTGATGAAGTAGATTAAAAAAAAAAAAAAAAAAAAAAAAAAAAAAGGTGAATAGATAGATACTATGATCTGTAGCTACCTCAGGCAAGCAAACAAGCAAACTATGCTACATGTTCTTTTGAATCTCAGATGACTAGGTGTGGGAGAGAATGGAAGATGCAAATCCACAAATTCCCATCTGCTGCTTAAGAAAAGCATACACTTTCTTCTTGGCCATGAAAAATAATTCCCTCTTTTAAGAACAGATTATTTTTCTATGTGTCATGGTTCCACCTCAGCCAGCAACCAAGCAGAAAAGGCCTTGGCTCTGTGTGAGCTCTGCTCAGGCACTCATAAACACATCTCTGTATTATCAACACTTTTCAACACAAGTCCAAAACACAGCCTCACACCAGTCACTGAAGAAAATTAACTCTGCCCCAGCACACTCTGCCATATAGCCTCATGAATTCTCAGCCTGACTAAAACCCAATCTGTGAAGCATGGACATTGAATATATACAACTGACTGCATTTCTCAATGGGATGGGCTTGCTGTGAACCTGTTGGCAAATCATCACCCCAAGTGATTCTGCCTATAGCAGGCTTCCACCTTCTTCTGTAAGCAGGCAAACTGCTTCAGTACCATATGGAAAGAGACTTTGAATTGCATTGAGAACTTTCGGGACACCATAACGTAACCAAGATTTGAAATTCTATTAATACATGTTGCCTAATTTAGAGATGATAGACAATGCATAAATCAAACCTAAATACAGGTTCAGGATAGAGACTGATGTTGCCCTTTGAAAGATAAACCCCCAGAGATGAAGGAACATTCTTCAAATCTTATTAGCATAAAAAGAAATACTACATTTTGTTTCTCAGCATCCTGGAGCAGAGCTGCATTTTGCTCCCAGCACTGATCTCCAAAATAACATTACAGTTATCAGCAGGGTGGCTTATATCCTCAGAAACCAACCATAATAATGCCTATAGAAACACATTCATCTTTATTTCTTTATTTTTATTCGCTAGCACATTTCAAAACCGATGGACAAATTGACTTAGCAATCACTGTCCCTGCTCGGTGTGTCTTAATGGAGGCTGACAGTTGAAGCAATTTAGCTTTTGTTGCAGCATAAAGGCATTTCCTTGTTTCCTTTTCCTTCCAGGGGATAATAGACCTTGTCATAAGCTATTATATCTTTTGATTGCAAGAAAAATAAATATACCACTACCTCTCTCCTTTTTTCTTTGACACAACCACAAACCAATTGTTACAGGTCATATATATCTTAGAGGACACTTCTGGGTTTCACAAGCTCATACAGACAACACTTAAGCTCTCTGATGCAAATCTTGCATTCAGGAAAAGAAAAGAGGAAGTGGTCAGGTGAGATCTTTTTCACAGATGACCAAACTTGTGGTTGCACTTTTTTTTCCCTGTTTATCATCAAAAAGGCACACAAGATAGATTGGTCCTGAGTAATTTTTTTATTATTATTATTTATTTATTACAGGAATTGTGTGTCTCCAGACCAGCCATATAAAGGACTTCTTCTCTTGTCTGAATGACTCTGTTACATCTACACCTTTTCTACTTTTTCAGTCAGCCACCAATTAAGATTCTTGTGTACTTGTAACTTTTAACTTATATTTTTTTGGAACATAAATCCCCAGGAGTACAAAAGAAGACGAGATATTTTCTAAAGTTCAGAAACAGTAAACAGTTCTCAGATCATATAGTCCATTACCTTCTGTATACTATGCCACTGCAATGTGTAAAATACTTCTCATGGGACAATTTGGGTTGGCATCTTATGCCTCAGTTCAGGAAATTGAAACTCCTCTGCTGGCAGGTCTTCTGGAACTCGTGGAAAAGCTGTTTCTACTGCTACAGCTGAATATTTGAGGACTGTATACTTCCTACTTGTTTTTAACCATACCTACTCGAGTTCTGTCCAACACACTCACCTATCCTGCTTGTTTAATATATTTTGCAAGTTTGTCACATCTTTATTACTAGATGAAGGCAATTACCAGGGATCTTGGTCTATACCATATCTAGGGTACTTTAAAAATTCTGTCATTAACAGAATTTTAATGCAATGAATAGAGAATAGTTTTCCTAATATTGTATTCTCTCCCCTGGGTCTTATTAAATGGTATGAAGATTCCAACTTTAAATTACAAATTTATCTTGTGAAGGGAAAGCAGTTATAATAATACAATTAAAGTAAGCTAATTCCTGAATTAATTCAAAAGAGCACGATAAAACCTCAGTTTTCAAAATTAGAAGCTGTATAGGGATGATTACTTGGTCATAAAATCTGAGATCATAGGTTGCCTTAACAATACCTTTACAGTACTTGGCTAAGGTTGCAGAAATTGTGTTATGTAGGCTCAAAAAGACAATTAAGGTTTATTTGGAACAAGCTTTAATATCTGTGATGGTGCATTAGTAATTATGAACAATTTGAGACTGGAGGAGATAGACAAGCTTTACATTAGACTTAGACTTAGCCTGATGCTGAGGTGTGGTATCTTATCCCTAGCCTTTCCTACAGGTAGCCTTTGCTACATGTGATCATTAGCTCTCTTTAATGACCCACATCTAACAATATCATGTTCTACTTGCCAACTTCAGCCAGAGAAAATAAAAAATCCACATAGGAATGATCTAATGTGCCAATTTCTCACTGTAGTCTGGTGATCATGATAAGAGTGGATTAACATCTTGCCTTTTGACCCTTGTTAGTCTTGACATGAAACTCTTTTACTGAATTTTAGTGGAAGATAGATACTCTCTGTCTTCCCACAGCACAGCCACTGTCCTTTGAAAAATCTACCGATAGTTAAAACCTAGCTTTTATACAGGTACTTTCATGAAAAATGGTATAATGAGTACAGAGAAACATCAAATTAATACATACTATTGACAATAGTGCTCAGAAACCTTCTCTCTGCCTGGTCACGGAAAGAAAGTGATACATGACAGGCATTCTTCTCTCCTCTCTGTTTTCCTCTGCTTGTGAGAACTAAAAACAAAATTAACTCACCAATATAGTGACAACAGTTTTAAAGATTTTTCCAGATCTTCATATTTCTCAATAAACTCCCCAAAGAGGCTGTTCCTTTGGTCAAGACCATGGAGTCCTTTTCAGTGTGTCTTGTGTATATTTGATCAACATGAAGCAAGAACTTGGAGAAGCTGTCAGTTAGAGAATTAGATACAACACTGTCAGCGGATAGGGTGGTACAATAGGAATGGATACTAGAACAGTAATAAACAATAAACATTAACAATACAATTACAATAAACAGTACTGGAATTCTATTTCCTTACCAGCACTATTCCTCTACCAGCAATTCAATTTCAGACTAGTTGCATCTAGTCTTTTCTGGTAGCCTGAGTACCCATTAGTAGCTGAATCCCAGTAGATATTCTGCTAGAGTACATTGTCTGATTTACCTTAGTCTGACAGAAAACCATTTAATGAGCTATAAATAAAAAAGCAGTAAGTGGGGATACCCAGGAGATATATACCAAAGCCTTATCCTGACCATAACTAAAGAAATAGCTTTGAAACATTCCTGGTTCTTCAGTTAACTCTGTCACAGTTTGTACTATTTACAATTATACTAATTTCCTAGGAAAAAAAAGAATTTTGTCCTTCTAATAGCATGGCAGCAGCTTAATTCATGATGTTCTCCCACTTTTGGCTTTTGGATTGGACATGGAAAAATGGCATTTTCTTCCAAGTAAGTGTCCCTATTGGAAACCCACTATGTTGTCAATTCTCATAAAGCACAGACAGGCCAAAGCAGTCTTAGAAGACAACTTGTCCATTCAGAAAGCAGTATCCTTTCTTCAGATTTAATAAAAAGCAGATATTTCTTCCAAGGAAAATGCCATTCAAATGAAACAGAAAGCAAAAACTTTGAAGCCATAAGTGAAATCTTAAAGTATTTAATCCGATATTATTTTTCATTTTCCCTTGAATACCTGGCCAGTTCTAGACAGCCTACTAAAATTAGCTTCATAATAACATTTGTTGAAGAACACAGAGAGCTACCTCAAACCGTAATTTCTGTATTTGTGTTTTGATAGTCTTAATGCACCAGAGTCAATTTCGGCTCTTTTGCAGATGTTCATACAAGCAAGATGTTTTGTGTTCACAAGAACACAGCTGCTGATATAAGTAGTGTTTTATATTTTGTTTTCTTTGCAGAAGTTATGTCAGTTAAGGCCCATTTTCAAAGCTTGTACTGACCTCCAAGTTTTTACTAAAGCAGGCAAACTTTTCTTGAGAGCTGTCTAGTTGAAACAGAAGTAACTGAGTCAAGAAATCAAAGTCCATCCCTACAGCACTGACATTTGAGACTATGGCTATCCTACAGGATATTCTACCGAGTGCTAGGTTTGCAATGTCTCCCTAGACAGGAAGAGGAAATCTCACTTTTCCTTGGCAAACAGCCGAATGCTTGCCACAGAGGAACTGAACTACTTGGGATTTTCCCGTGACCCAGAATGGTAATGAATTATCCGTAAGTGAAAGTTGAGGTGTAAAATTGTTTTGCTGGTACACTAGTTAATGTTGAAGTGGTACCTTGTGGTGCTCTTCTAGTTCAACTGTTCCGAATATTTTTGAGTTACTATTCTGTAGTTGTAATTTTCTTCAGTGTTGGACACACTGGGAAATTCAACTGAGATAAAGGGAATATCTCCATCACTTTGGTCATTTCCATTTCTCCTCTCTGATTCCTTGAAGTGATTATTGCTCAAAAACTTTAGCAAACTCACTTGTCTGTTCTTATTTTTCAGAGCATATATATAGGTTTTGTGCTTCTTTTATTTTGACCACCACACAAAAACTAGAACAAGTAGAAAGATAGCAAATTTGTGTCAGTCTTGTATAAGTTCAGAAAGATAAGTTAAAGCATTTCCACTGATAATGGCCAAAATGGGAATTTAATTATTGAAAATCTACCACGAGTTGATGATGAAGGATGAAATTACCTTGTAAAAGAAAGAGACAAAATACACAGAACCCACAGTATTGCTCTGAACAGTAAGACAGTTCCACAGAAAACCCTGAAGTTCTATAACTTTCTAGCAGTAAAACTCTCAGAATGTTCTCGATTTCACTGCAGACCTTCGGCTTTAGCCATGTTGGGATTCTGCAGGTGAGAAGGAATATTATTTTGTTGGGGTCTGTCTCCTCTGCTTATCATGAAAATTTTACACCTTGCACCTTGATGGTTTACTATCAATCTCATTTACATCTGTGTCTTAAAACTCACTCAAATTCTGATTTCATTTTTGCTGTATCTGTGTCATACTAACATTATTGGCATTCCCGTTAGAAAAAGGAGCACATGAATAAGCTAGGTGTTTTCAGACTTTTTTAAGCAGAAAATCTGATTCCAAAATAAAGTCACTTACTTATGGCTACAGCAAGTCATTCTTGAAGCTAGATGATCAGTTTTATCTAGAAACAGACAAAATAGATGAAATTCCAGCATGAGCAAGAATTCGGATTTATGGGACAGATCCTTATCTGCAGTCAGTGGAGTTGCAACAATTCAAAAGTGTCTGAAGTTCTGCTACTGCCAGTAGACTTTGACTTGTAAATAATGAATATTTCCATGACTCTAAGTCAAGTTTTAATAGAAGCTTGAATGAAAAAAGCTGCCAGGAGTATAAGTTTTTTGATTCAGCTGAAAACTATAAATAGGTTCTATACATACAAAAAAACAATGAAAGTGATAGTAGAGTTGTCTGCACACTTTCCCCAGTGGGAGAAACATTCTGCCTATAAAACAAAGGGAAAAAACAAAAACAAGTACTCTTGCAAAGATATTTGCATATTGTTATTAAACAGCCAACCTTTACCTAATGAAGGGCATATTTACAGTGCTGCTCAAATTGAATGCTCTAAGGCTGTTTTATGATATTAAAATATTTATAAATAGGCCTTAATTCAGCTTCGCCTCTGTCAGAAATTCAATGGAAATCCTAATTACTATTTCTCTGTGCAGATGAAAAGCAATCATATGTATGTATTGACATTCAGCTAACACCATTCACTAAAAAGTTCAATGGTTTGGCACGACTGCCAGATCATTAAATAAGGGCATAGGCTGCATTTATAAATAATGCTGATTGTATTCAAAGTGTCCTAGGACACGCTTGAGATGTACTATGTAGCTAAATGAAATTGCCCATATCCTCTCTAGAACTGACAGGTTTGAGATCAAATAGGATGATAGAAATTAATTTTTAGGCTTGTCATCCAGGGTATCTTTCAAAATCATTAGCTTCAGTAAATGTGAATATATTCATAATTTAAACACAGTATTCTCTGAATCTGTTGATTAAGCTGCACTCAAAACATTGTTTACGTTCAGGTCTTTCACTTTAATTCATTGAAAACTCTATGCTTTTACCTTAGAAAATGAATAATCATATTCTGAAACTGATGGGCAATGGAATACACTGACAAATTTAATTTTCTCATGCACCCAATCTTGTGTGTCTGCTAGGTATGTTTCACTTTGCTATGTTTGCTGTCAAAAAAAATCTTTTCACACTTACTAATAGGCCTGCATATTAGGGAAAGGGAAAGAGGAAAAAGCACTATGGAGAATTATCATGAACCATCTTTTGGGATCCATACTGCCAGAAAAGAAAAAAGAAATGCTGCCATCCCTTGTGTTCTTATAATTGGTTCATTGCCTCAGACCAATAATCTCTTGGATACTCAGGGCTTCCCCAAAATTCACTTGCTAAGCTTCTCACAAAGCTAACATGTTTTAAGCTGTTACAAGTCCTTGAGGTGATCTGTGCAACAAAGCTTTTCTTTGTTTTATTGTGCATTTTATGCAGACTGAACCAATTCAGAGAATTGAAATTACAGGATTTTGATCATTATTCAAATCAATGAGTAGATAATTTGCTATAAACTTCTTCAATTCTATTTCCACTAGTGCATTTCAGTTTTTCCTATTTTACATGTATGTATGTATGTATGTATGTATGTATGTATGTGTATATATATGTGTATGTGTGTGCGTGTGTGTGTGTGTATGTCCTTTCAGGAAAGAGAATGAAATCTTTCCATTTCAATGAGGATTATTTTTGTTGGAAAATAGGTTGTAAGAACAGTGCATCTTGGTCCATTTCATTGTAGTTACTCCTTTTCCAAATTTTCTGGGGTTTTTTCCCCTACATTTTTTTTAATTGCATCTCCTGTCCAAAAGGTTTTTTAGACTTCATCCTCTGATTTGAGGATTTCACTCCCTTTCCTGAAAGGAAGTTCTTCCTTTCAGGAAAGGGAATGAAATCTTGCAATTTCAATGAGGATTATTTGGGCAAGCTTTGGTCCATTTCCCTGCACTTCTTATTGTCCCATTCATTTTTAGTATTTTCACTTGGTTTCAGAATTCTTCCTTTTTTATTAAGCATTTCACTTATTTAGCATCTTCTCTACTCTTTTTTCCTTTTCTTCCTTGATTTCACTATTTTATTTGAGTAATTTTGACAAGTTTTCTTGCCTTTCAATTCCCCTCATTTCATCTTGGTCCATTTGCCTGTAGCCACTCTATTTCCAAATATTTTGGGTTTTTTTCAATTGCATTTTAATGTATCATATATCCTATCCAGAGACTTTGTTAGACTTTGTCTTCTGATTTCAAGATTTCATTCCCATTCCTGAAAGAAAAAAAAAAAGAAAAAAAAAAATATATATATATATATGGAAAAAATATATATAATTTCCTGTTTTCTTTAGGGCATTTCTTGTATGTGGCTTTTGTCTTTACTGATGCAACAAGACATGGTAAGCATAATGTAGATCATTTAGAAATCTGACTCTATAGCCATTCAACTCCTTAATTATCACATCAATTTTTTGAAAATTATCCTACATTTTTATTTATTATGTAATGATTTTCTTAAAACTATGGCAAGCTGTAGTGGAAAAAAAATTGAAAAACTACCAAAATGTTGGGGTTATTTGTTTTTTTCTTATAAATCTAAGCAAAGAGGCTTTAGGCCCAACCTCATACAAGTTTTCCAAACTACCAAGTATGGTCTATAAGTAGAAAAAGAAAAAATATTTGTTATTAATATACCAAAGAGATTTTTTTCTTATCACCAAATCCTTTATCTTTCTAAAACTAGTTCATCTTTTCCTTTTTAGACCCAGTTTTTATTCATGGGCTAGAAGAGAAAACAATTTTTTCCTTTTTTATCAAGTTTTTCTATATTTCTACCCTTAAATGGAATCTGTAATTAAAATATTTTTTTTTAATAATGGCTTATTTTCTGTACCACAGGAAGAGGCTACAGCCAATTTAATTGACTTCTCAAGTCAATGGAGTGAATGTCTAGAATTTGACAATTTATTTCTGCCAGCTTGGTAATTTGATATGCAGTAACACTATGATAGCAAGCATACTACATTTTCTATTAGTATTTAATATATATATGCTTTTCGTACAGCAATAAATTATTTCATCATATAAGTTTCTTAACTTCATGATTAGGTAGAAAATATTTTTACATTTTTTTCTAAATCTAAGACTATTTTAATAGTTGCATTCCATCTATCTTGAAACACTACTGGAATTTTTTGCAATAAAAGCCACAGAACTTTGGAAATAGTTCATAAAAAGAACAGCAGAGATTTGGTGCAGAACCATCAATAAGGTGTAATAGAGACAAAAACTTCCTTTTCCTTTCCCTGTCAAGAAAATAAACATATAGGAGAGCAAATATTTCTTCTTTCATATTTCTCCCATTCTCACGTATCATCAGTCAGTAATACAGAAGATGGAATTAACAGACACAGAATTTGGAATCTAGACTGGTTATGAAGACCTGACAGAAAAAATATTCTGTGTCTTGAAGTGAGCCAATTTGTTCTGACCTCCTTGACAGTGAGCAGATTTGATACCCCACAATCTCACTGTGGGTGTTACCGTCCAACCGTGCCCACCCATAAGTTTACAGTGCCATCAGTTTTGAAATACGGTGCTGTGAGAACAATTTACAGTATTTGACAGGGTGCCACAAGCCTCTTTTCAGATTTGCAGTTCAGGGGAAATGAGTTCTTAGCACTGTTACCACACTGTAAAAGCCTTGCTTTGAAGGACAAAAGCATGTCATTACAGTGTGTGAGAAATGTAGAAATCATCTGCAAGCTCTTACACGGGAGAAAAGAACTGGGGGTCTTAAAGCCAAGAGGGCAGCCTACGACCCAGACAGTGTCTGAGGGCACTTCAGAGAAGCACCTGAAAATTCAGAGGATTAGACATACTTTGGAGTCCAGATTAAAACACTTCTCTTTTTGCTAATTTTTTTTTTTTTCTTTTTAAGAGTAATTAACCTTCCAAAGGCATAAGGAAGAAGAATATTAAAATTTAGGAATCAGCAAATTATTTTAACATTTTCAGAGGGGAGAGCTATTTTACTGTAGTTATCCAAAAGTAATTATCCAAACTACTTTTAAGTCTTAAAAGATGAGCTTGAAATCTTGGTGAAATGGCTCATACCTGCACTGATTGGATGTTTCTTCCCTGTCTGGAACCCAGAGTTACAAAGTTACAGAGCTTGAAAATAAGCAGCATACAAAAGAAGGTTAGTATACATATTTCACAATGTAAAGACAAGATTCGTGCCGAGGACAGGGCAAGAACTTAGACAGACCTTAGATTTTGAGGGATAGGCGAGTGTTTGCACAGCAATGCAGCAGCAATGGAAAGACATCCGGGTGACTGCAGTCTCTGACTCACAGATGAAGAAATTAGGGAATCTAGCAAAGAGGGAAAATATTTGTCTAAACAGGGGAGAATCACAACATAAACCAAAAGTAATCATATTTTGAAGTTATATCCCAACAATACTTCTGTGTCAGATCATAGTTGAAGGGAACAGAAGGTAGCTTTACTTGGGACACAGCAAACAGTCATTATGAAAATCTGAGAAGGTTTTCTGATTTTTCCACTGATTCAGTCTGAGATGCTGGAAAAATTGTTTCGGTACAGAGTACTGTACCGAAGGAGCAACAGTATTAACTGCTACATTTCAGGAGAGCTACAGGCTCTCCTGATTAACTCAGAGTTTATGAAGCACTTTGAGATAACATTCAGTTGAAAAATGTTCCAGAAGGAAAAAGTGTGTAAAATACGTAAGGCTTCAGTGTGTTTGTCCTAGATTTTCAGTAATTAAAACTGGCAGTATATTTAATATATGACCATTAATAGAACTGCTCCTGTGTATAATTGAAAAGGAAGGAGAAGCAACTTTTCCTGACAAATGCTGTAATAAGTTGCTTTCATTCCACACTGTGCCTGATTTGTAACGTCTATCGTTACAATGTAAGTAACTAATTGGTATCTGTGCAGAGATATCTCTATTGGCACATTAGACTTCTAGAAGAAAATAACCTATTTGAAAAAAAAAATAAAAATACCAATGGAAAGGCTTGTTTTTAATACCACACTGAATGTAGGCTGAACAAATGAAGAGTCTTGATGTGATTTAACATAATGCCAACAGTGAACACAACTGTAAATTATTTTTGCAACCTGCTCTCAGAGTCCCAAATTGCCTTTTTACTGTCTGCATTCCTAATGATGGTTGATACATCCCAGGGAAAAGAGAATACTGATGTCTTTTATCTTGATTTAGCTGCTGGGCTGGGTTCTTTATATATTCAAGAGCAACAAGAACAAAAAATATATATTCTGCTTTTGCAATGTCAAAATGCAAATACACTCTAGAAAAGTAGAAACCACTGATCATGAGTAGAAAGTTTTTATAGCAGCAATTTAACCTGACTGTTATTTACACTATAAAACCATCCCTCTGTCTGAAGTTGTGTTTACTAGAAAGATCAGATAAGATTTCTTGCCATTTAGCTGGCTTTAAGGAAAGCAAACTGACAAACTCATGAACTACGCTGTGCATATAACAGAAATGCTAAACACTTTTAAATACTTGTGAGTCTGTAGTAAGGTATTTCTTGTCATTTCTCAGTGTAGAAGTTTGAAGAGATAAATAATATTATTCACGAGGAGTCTGAAGCGACTGTAGTCTGTCAATTTGCTGGCCTAAAAATTTGTTCATTTACATAATGATCAATTCTGCAATATGCTGTGCCAGTTGTACCTTGTAGATATATATCATAATATTCTAAATGTCTGGCATGGGAAGAATGTGATGAACACGTAAATTTTGCACATCATAGTATAGAGATTTGTAGAATTTGAACTGGAATTTAACAGTAGCAGCTGAGAAATTTAAGCACTATAGCAATTTTTTTAAACTAATCACAACTATTTAAAGGCATATTTTCAGCTGGATAACTGACTTTTTGTGATGGAAAATGCCTCTGACTGCAGATAAAGGCAGTCTTAGCTGCATGCATGAATCAGGGAACCATTCTAGAGACAAGCCCCTGCTAAATATACTGGTGTGCCCACATAATACAACACACTCCTAAACAAAGATACTAACTCTGATGTAGTATTAGTAGATCACTACAGTACTACATTGAAGCTACTTCTCCTTTTTTTGTATAAATAGTGTGTGTGATTCCAGCACTGAAGCAAGACAGGCCTACTGCAATCCAGGGCTCTCTGGAATGTTTGGATGGTGATGTTTGATTCTATTACTTTCCTTGAGAGTAGGTAAATGCTCAGAAGTGAACGTGATGTAGGTTGCACTACACCCTTTGTAGGCAAGTCCAAAATATATGGCATTGTATAGCTTTATCTGCATATAGCTTCATTAATCTGACTGAGATTTTGAGATGAGTTCTTCTTGGCAAGACCTGACTTCTGGACATAGAAAAGCAAAGTTGTCAAACCACTAGGACACAATCCTAAATGATGCTTTTATGTCATGGTTCAGTAATAATACTGATATGATTATTCACATTAGGAATCTACTTCCAGGTTCGGCATAGCAGAAGCCTTTAAAGTCAGCTCTGCAGAGGAGCTGAACCTTTGGGTAAAACTGAACCGGCTACTGGAGATTTCCCTCAGACTGTGACACTGTCACCTTCAGAGAACCTCTGGACCATATCAGTGATCCTAAGCAAAGTCTTCTTTGGCTAGTAATCAGAGCCCTTGGCTACAAGCCTTTCCACATTTACTTTAATTTATAAAGTCCAACCCCAAAGCAGAGAGAACTGCAACGTGTAACAGTGAGCTACCCCAGGGCAGAAGCAGAATGAGCCTGTGCTGAGATGTTATCTAGAAACAGATCTTTCAGATTCTGAGGCCTTTTCTCCTTCCCTGTCAAAACAAGGTCATTCTCATTCCTACATTTTCCAGTGCCTACTCCTAAAATTTGTTGAGTAATGGGGCTTTTCACCAGAAAGAAAATTTTCTTTTAGCAGCTGCACTTATAGAATGGGCCTCAGCCCTCTTACATCTTATTGTTATTCTGACAATGTTCAGTATGTCTGCTTAGGGTATGTCACTCTCCTTTGTGATTTCAAAGATATTTTACCACTCACTGATGCCCTTGACAATAAAATTCCTCCCCTCAGAAGCTGTGAGTGAAGCACAGTTTAGTATAAAGGACTGCAAATGTTGTATATATTACATATTTCCTTAAAATGACATTAAAAATAAATCAAGTTTGAAAAATCTAACACACTGAAGTTAGGAAATGCCAGAATTAATGTTTCCAGTGCAATGTTTATTCAGAATCCCTCTGCATATGCCTTTCTGATAGTCTTTAATTACGAAACCAAATGTTTCCCATGGGTCTCCTGCCTCATTTAGTGCACCAATTGGGTAGTACTTACTAAATGGTAGCTGTTCAATAGTGCCTTTCATCTTCATCCCATGCTTTATTTACTAAATGCCATCTAATACTTTCACTGAATATAGAATTAAAGGCCAGAATACTGTCTTCATAATATTATGTCATAGTTCTTAGCAAAGACATTAATATTTATATCAGCTGTGTGAAGAGAGTTACAGTTCTGCTTTACACATAGAAAACAAAGCACAGGTGTGCTATTCTGAATTAGCCTTGGCTGTTTAACTCAAAAAAAAATTATACTCCAGTATATTTAATGTTTGATATCAATTTATCTGACACCTGATGTAATTGCTAGGAAGCCACTCTCAGCATATCAGTGAGCTGAGCTGGTTAGAGGATGGTGCTGGGAACACCAAGGTTATGGGTTTGATCCCTTCATAGACTATTCACTTAAGAGATGGATTTGATCTTGATGGATCCCTTCCAGCTCAGAATACTCTGTGATCTCTTTGCAAAGAGTCAAAGTACTAAATTAGGTATCCTTAAACTGAGGGCGCATTTGGAAGAGAGGGAAACTTTGTTCTTTAAAGCATAAAGAGTCCAGATGACCTGTTAATAATCGAGTCTCCTTCCCAGAGGTAATCATCACAATGAAATGTCAGACAGCCCATGTCAATAAATTATGCCAAGAGTGAGGGAGGAAGGTAGGAACAAAGGGAAGGGAGGTAGGAACAAAGGAAGGGCAAAAGAAAGCTCTGTCTGAAGATCTTCTAGCCTATAAAGGAACAAAATGGAGTGTTATCATAGGGATTTCAATTTAGGATAAAGTAACTTTGTAAAAGTACATAAAGTTATTTTTATATAGTTGCATACAGTGAGAAAAATCATAATATTTTCCTACTGTTACAAGATAAGGATTTTGTGTCAGCAGAATTGTGAAACTGCAAGCATATATGCATGAGGACTTATTGATTTTCTTTTTGAGCAGTTGGGCCAAGAGGCTTCAAAGAGGGAGGGAAGGTGTTGCAGCGCATCATCCCCACCCTTGGGCCACGCTATGACCTCAGATGAGGAGCTTTATGAGACCTCATGAAGGAAATATCAGAGTGATAATTGTAATAGTGAACTGAGGATAATTTTTTAAACATCATTGAAGAGTGTGATTGAAGACAGGTATGAAAACATTCTTGTTTTACATCTAATCACAGTTTAAAGATGAAGATTGTCTGAGTTCATGCCTGACTAGTCTGCCCATCTACATGTCTTTCCTTTTGGACCTTAAATGTGCAGTGAATGGTGTGACCTCAGGAAGCTATTCAGAATTATTGGATAGTCTTAATAGCAGATTAAAAGCATAACATGGGATTCAGCACCACAAAAATTTATTCATCTCTTTTGTGCGGTACCACCCAGTGTTTAGTGATTATGAAATAAAATTTGACTTTCTAGCAATCTCAGGTTCCCTCTCTCTGTGTTCTTGATACTACTCAAAAATTCTGGTGCTCTATTATTCATTTGTGGAGTCTCCCTTTCTTTGGCTACAAACCAAGTTGTAATTCTCAGTGAGATCAAAGTAAAACTTCAAAGCAGCTGACTGCTGATTTTTTTTCAAGAACTGGTAAATAAGACTGTATGATATTGTTCACTGTGCAGCCTGTTTGCCACAGGTCTAACTGGATCCTTAATTCTCTATATATTTATATATAATCATATATAAATCAGTGTGATAGCACTTAAAATGTGACAATACACTACTATAGGCATGTTGTATCCTTTCCATTCACAGATATGCTTGAGGCTGTAGTCTCAAACCAATAAGCCAAAGACAAAATTAACAGTTAATGTGAACATTTTTGCCATTTTATATATAGAATGTTGTAAAAGATGAGGGCCAGAATATTTTAAGTCTCCACTGTAAAGTGTTAAATTCAATACTGAGTGCATTGCTCGTGGAGGGAATGTTCCTATAGCTGCACTGCATGTTTTCCTCTACAACGCTGTGACACCTACAGAGACCAAAGCAGAGCTTGCTCTGGAATCAGCTCCTGCAGTCAGGTGTCAAACTGAATGTGATCTGCCTCGGCTCTAGTGTACAGTTTGCCACTTTCCATATCCTTGGACAACCTTTAATCTCTTTGTCAATGATAAGCTATGGACAAACCCTGATAGCCACTGTCAAGGGGAGGGGAAAACAGTAGAGAGATGTTAATTGAAAGGTGTCATGCAATGTGATTAAACACTAACATTAGGTTATTTTAATCTCCTGTAGCTGTGACTCAGTCTTTTGTGTGAACTTAAACAGGCCTACAGGGTTAAGAACCCAACAGAACCACAACTGCTCACATCTCAAAAATTAATGTAGAAGTGAAGTTTTCTTACTTGTTCCAATTTAAAGGAACATTTTGCCTTTCAGGGACAGCAAAAAGGTAACATTTTCTACAGTTTTTAAAGGTATAAGACTTAATTTTGCATTATTTCTGATAAAGTTCTCTTCTTTGCATTGCTGATATACTTTTAAATTACTTCCTGTGCTTGCCACATTTCCTAAATATGTTGCTTCTTTTAGACTATTAGGAAGTTCATCTACTTTTAGCTGTTTTTAGTCTCACTGACTGAACAGGTAAAAATGTGACTTGCTAAAACTGAAGTTAAAAAATCAGATATGGATGAAAGGAAGTGTAAAGGGCAAGAAGAAGTCAAGCACACTCAAAGTGCCATCTAGTAGTTAGTTACAATATGTATTTGATGCTTAGGCTTCATCAAAATTTCACCAAGTCTTTTATTTTTGAGTAACTTCTCGGTAAATTACAAAAGCCATGTCTTGCATTTACATGAGCAAAATAGTAGCATTCAATATAAAAGTGCATACATGCCTGATTATTTGATGTTTTTTACATTTCAAAACTGAGTTTTCAATAGAGGTACTTTACCAAACATATTTTGCAGGAGAAAATACCAAATGGTTACTAAAACTCAAACCCCTTGCAAGAATTTCAGAAGCACCCCAAGGCTGGAAGCAGTGCTAGTACCTTTTTTTGCACAACCTACTTTGCAAATGAAGGATAATGTACGTATCTTTCCAATGAAGGCATAAACTGATTAATGTTTGTGAAATGCTCAAAGAACACATTTTCCTGTACTCCTATAGACAAAGCTGATTTTTATCCAAGACTGAAAAAAAGTAAATCACTGCACTTTAGTGTATGTTGAGTGTACTCCTAAAGGCACAAATACATCATTTCATCAGCATTCCATTTCCATTCAAAAAATGGAATGAGATTGAATTACGCAGTCAGATCCCAGAGTTCTTGGTAACTTTTAGAAATGCTTTCTCTTATTCAAAGTCTTGTCCTTTCATAATTAAATAGTATAGTCATTTGTAGCCATAGGATGCCTGGCTTCAGGGACACAGCAGAATAGCGACAATAGTTTCACCATCTAGCAAACCTAAATACATCTGTGCCAGAAAAAAAATTGCTGCACACTTGAGCTGTTACAGACAGAACAAACGTTCCCTAATTTTCTGTTGGAGGATTTGCAGTTTTTCCACTTGAGATGATGATGCTGAAATGAGGATTTTCACTTTTTGAATATGACATGATTTATGAAGAAGACAATGCAGTAAATATTTCAGCTGGAATAGGTTTAAAATTAGCCCAAGATCAAAAGGTTTAAAGAGTAGCTTCTCTCTTTTTGGAAATTGTTTAAACTGTGTGGGCTTCAACTGTCGATGAAGAATGAACGACCACCTTGAAAAACAGCTTTGGGAAAGCCCCTTTTATGAGAAGAGCCTGCTGTTTCCTCTGATCAGAAAGGATCTAATCTATGTTGTTTACAGTGTGACCACCAAAGAACAGATTTTGTCAGGAGCATGCAGGATTAACAGTCTAGGATCAGCTCTTAGCAATCAAATGTGTACATCCTCTGCAATGTCATTAAATGGTTTGTGGGATTTTTCATAGCAGAAAGTTTTACCAGAAAGAGCAGTGCCAATGAACTCACAGTCCCTGAAGCTGTTTACCTAAATTCAGTTTAATGACCTCTGAGATTGTCCCTGTAGTACCAAGGACAAGGCTAAAATTACCTTAGTTTCTAGGGAAAAATCATATCTTTTACAGACAGCAAGTAAAAAGGTGAGCTGTTATGGGGTTTTTTGTTTTCCACTTGGAGATACCCATTGACATTGTGTTATCTTCATCAGATGATCTCCAGCAGTCGGGCAGGGGTGACCTTAGCTGAGGAGCAAGCAACAGATCAGAAGTGACTCATTTATTTTATGAAGCATTTCCTTTCCCAGCTGTGACCCATCAGCATAGGAGCTTTAAAAAAAAAAAAGATACTAGAATTAATTTTTCGAGACAGAGTCAGATGACAGAAAGCTCCCTGCATTTCCTGGTTAATATGTGATGTATTCTACAACCCATTTAGAATATCACACAACAGTCAAGAAGAAGTTAGTGATTTTTTTTATTTTCTGTGGAACAAAAAGAGCTGAAAGGTAGGTAAAGTGAAATGCAAAGTAGTCAGATACCATGACAATGACTGTGAAAAATAGAGAAAGGGAGTAGAAGGTTACCAGAAGATTTCTAAGGAAAATGTTTAATAAAAATACTGGATCATCTTCATCGGTGTATGGAAGCTCTGAAGAACCTCTTAGCAGTTATGGCTTTCATAATGATACTGCATGTAACGACCAACACGTGTGATCATATAGCTTTTCTGGACCTGTAAGCACTCCAGATGAGTCACAAACCACGGTTTGGGTTGGTTTTTTTTCTTAAGTACTTAAATATTGAACAACTAAAAGTGTGACAACTGTGTATTATTTTCATTAGTGCTAGGGAAGATTTTCCTTTGATCTTGCTTACACAACTAGTATATTATTAGCATAAATATCAGCGTAAACTATGTCTCTAAATGTACAATCTGTTAGTGGCATATATTTTATGGAAGCCTGTAAATTAACAGTTATTGAGGCAGACTGTAGGTATAAGCAATAAGTATGTTCTGTGCATGAGAACATACTCTTCTCAGAGCAAAGGATTATCCCAGCAGGACAGAAATCAGAACTGAGAGGGTATAGTATATCCTGGGTAAAGTCTGTGAAAGATGCCCTGTGAGTATTTTGCTCTTTAGCCAAGTGATTGTCCCACTCCTGGAGAAGGCCCTACCCACAGTTTCCCATATATCAAGTATTTCAACATCTCTTGCTTCAGTTCGGAGAATGCACTTCTCTTTCATCTAGCAAAGTGATGGCAGTAACAACCCATCAAAAGCTGGGTGTTACTTCTAAGACTTCTGTGAAAACTTGCCTTTAAAATGCTGCACCAACCTGAAGGTTTGCATATCTGCCCTAAAAGTTATCATCTCCAAAATCTGAAAAAGTCTCTGTGGGTGAGCCTAATTTCTCCCTGACAGGATGTGTCAAATAACTCTTCTGGTTCTTCCAATAAAGAATTTCAATTGCTTTCCTACATAACAGCTGCATAAGCAGAGGTATGGTAACTTCTGCATACTGGCTGCATCTTAGCTGACATTCAGAATATCATTATATACTGGTGTTCTTAAATGTTCTTAAAAAAAAAAACCAAAACAACAAAGTCTTCATTCTTAAATGAAGAGTTCCTATCTGTCACTGCTTATTCTTGTGCTATCATAGACAAGTCACACAGTGGCTTTAGAAAGCTGTGACAGATTTGAAAGTACTGGAGGGATTCTGCTGTAATACCATTTTTGAAAGAACTCTGTTCCAAGTCAGTGCCTTCTTCCTCCAGGGTTGCATAGCATCAGTGCAGGAATTCTTCTGCCTCCCTGCTAGGTAGCAGGCAGATTTTTATGATCCTTTTTATTATTCTCTTGCATTTGAAACAGATAATAGATGTGGGTTTTTTTCATTCTTTTAATTAGAGCACAGTTAACTGGTTTATAAACTTTCAGTATATGTTTAAAGACTATTTGGATATAATATTCATCCTTGAAGGCAATGGGCCAGCACTCTAAACTTCACTTGTTGTGTGTTTTATTAGGGAGGGCAGTCCCCTTTTCTTAAGCTAAATATAAAGATACTACAATTACTACAAAGTTATATCTTCATTATATATGATATTAATAAATGTGCCACTAGGACAGTCTATTAAGCAACTTTGATAATCTTAACACATTATACAGGATTTATACTGTAGAGGAAAATCTCCAGAGAAAACAGTGAAACAATCTAATGATGAGAATTCAGATTTATTGTAGTCTCTGATTTTGTGACACAGAGGGGCAAAAAACTGTAAAGGAGAATTTGCATCAGAATGACTGTAGTGAGTTCTGTCATTGATAATGCAAGTGATTCTGGATTCTTCCAACATTCCCTGTTTCTAAAGAAGCTTTATTTCATTGTAGTTTCAAAATGAACCCTTCCATTATAAAAAGGCTCATTTTTAAATGTCAGCAAATATTCATTGACATTTGAGGAGCATAAGGAGTATTTTGGTGCTGTAGGTCATGCGCTGTCCCTATTCCCCCTTAAAGACCCTGTCTGCTCCTGAACTCCTCCAGGTGTCTCCCAGGACCAAGAGAAAGGACTGTTAAAGGTCTTTGCAGGGAGCTCCTGCAAAATGCAAAGTGGTTCCCAATCGTGGAGGAGAGATGACGTACATGTTGAAATTCTTGGTTGTACTGAGATTTCTGTTGAGGATCTTGGTATTGAAAGGTGTATTTCTATTGCTTTGAGCTGCTGGAAAATGTATTGTTAATGTTTGTCTTTCCCAGGCATTCACATGCAACAAAGAGACAAATTTATTTGTGTACTATCGGCTCTGTACATCCATGTACTTCCAGATCTGATCTGTCAGGTTACATTACAGTGGCAGGTTGCATTCAGTAGGTCCCTTTACAAAACATTATTAGCTGGCCACTTTAGCAAGCTGTCTATCACCTGATCACAAAGCAGGTCTCTACCGCTTCAGCCGGGACAATATTTATTTTACAGTAGTTGTTTCCTGTAGTTAAATCTTGTTTACATATTTCTGGATATCAGTGAATTGCACTAATGCCAGGACCTGTCAGACAGGCATTAATGCACAAAGAACTCCTGACTTCAAATTGCTATATTTCAGTAACTCTTAGCACCTAAAGGCAAACATTTATTCATATTCTAAGAAAAGAAAATGGCTCCATTTCTTCTTTATCCCTCCATTTCACATTTCCAGCCCTTCCCAAACATTGAAGCTTGTTGTCCCAGAGATGAAGATGTCTCCATAATCCGTAACTCACAATTCTGTAATCAAGCAGTCTTTTCTCTGCAATCAGCTTGACATTGCTGAAATTCTCTAGTAACATCTGCGTGCCTCTGCACACCTAGGAACTTAAAGACTGAACACATCACCCATGAAACTTGAAACATTCAACAAATGAGTCCAAGTGAAAAGAAAGGGCAAAAAAACGAAGAAGAAAAAGAATATTTAAATAGATTAGAAGCCCAAGGCATATAAATTTGACAGGGTGGTCTATTTTTTTGCTACATTAGTATCAATAAGTATAATTTAACACATATTTGTATTAGAATGATCTGTTACTTTTCAGAATCAGATTTCATGTGGAAATTTAAACCAAGTATATTTGCTTTGACTTTAGCCAAAATCCCTTTGCAACAATGAGAGAGAATCTTTCATGCAAGGCTACTGTTGTTACCTCTATATAACAAGTAGATACAGATATATTTGTGTCTCTGCTGCCTCCTTCAGAACAAAAAATAATGCCATTTAAAGATTTGTATCTGTCATCCTCCACTGACTCACAAACTTCCAAAATGCTTCATTTTCTTAACAGAAAAAAAAAAAAAAAAAGTGGAGTTCTCTTGTCAGTTTTGACCTCCAGAAACTGGCTTTTGCTCAAAAGCATTATTTCTTGTGTTAAACCTAACCTAGTGTTGCTACAGGCAGTAGCTAACAGCGTACAATAGTAAAATTTGTTGATCCCATTCTTGAGTCTCTTCTTTTATATTATCTGCTCACTGAAGTACAGGCTGAGAACACTTCAAAATGTCCCATGGGGACAGATTGGGGAGATTACATGAAGACATCTAGGGTGACTGCATTAACCACAGAATTAGAGTTGTGCATGAATGGCATAATCCATTTTATTAAAGTGATTTTCTCATTGAGGTTTTAATGTATTTAATACATTTCAAAAGGAAATTACAATATTTGAACTGAATTTTACAATTAATTAGAACAAAGTACATACTCCCACTCATTTACAACTCTAGATCTCAGAATCTTCCCAGTATACATGAGCTATCCTGGAGTCTTATGTTAGGCAAAAAGGAAGGATTAAGCATCCCAAGCTTTAATCTTTTGAGATTTTCCTCCTCATACTTATTACCTACTTAATGGACGAGTAGGATGCCAGCTCTGCCCTTGCATTTGTAAACACAGCTAGAAGCATGCAGCTCACCCTTCACTCTATCCAGTAAGTCCTATTATGATGCAAACAATCATAAGAAAAAAAAGAAATAGAGAAATGTCAACTACTTGAAAAGGACCATCCTTGACAATCCTATGGAAAGCCTTTATAGTTTTAATCTGATATTAACTCTGCTCCTGTTCCTAGTTTTCTCATTTATGATTACCAGCACTTTCAGACAGTATGAGGAAACTTAGTAATGAATTTAATGATCTTAACAAGAAGAGACCTTAGGAGACATGTTTAACCTGGTTTAATAGAAACTGAGATTTTAGTTTGGTTTGATTTTATCATTTAAAATTTTATCAAAGTAGAACTGATATTAGCCAGTCTCATAGCTTCTTTATTAGAAGCACAGATCCCTAAGAGCTGATAGTTTTTCTTATCTCCAGATTATCTACAGAGGCAGTTACTATTCTTTTTTTAAAATCCTCATTCTTCACTCTTTCTATTATTCCCCTGTGCTGCAGTTGTTTCTACTTTTCTAGCTTCTGATACTTTAAAATTTGCCAGCTATTTTTCAGATAACTTTACTATTGCTTCTCCTTTTCCATCACTCTTCAACAGCTTAGATATTTAGAAATCCATCTTTTCCATTTGTAAGGCTTTAGCAAGTTGTCTATGACCACAACTCAAGAATTTTCTTTTGACTGTGCAATAAAATCATGCTTTGCTGAATCAAGTCACTGATTGCCTTATAGATTATTATTTTATGAAGAATCTGATCCTGATATCCTCTTTCTTATAGCACAGAAGTCGGAGGTACTTAGACTAGCCATAACTTTTCCTTGGGGAAAGCACTGTAGGCTTTAAGAAAGGATAGAAGTAGATACTCTAACTTAAGATTAACATCTCTCCTTACAGTTTTTAAAGTTTTTCCCTTTCGTTGTTTTCATGCAAGTATAGCCATCCCACTTATTACTGAAACTCTGTGGCACCAAAAACATTAAAAATATCCTTTAGTGTATTCCTTGCTTTCATCCATTTGCTATTAGACTCTTACACTCTGAAGTAAACTCTTCGAAGAGAACAACGTGCCCTCTGCTCTTTTCACACATTTAGGTCATCCAGAGTCTTGGTTTTGCCCTTGCTAAACTCATCAATCAGCAGTCCGTTCTTTTTAAAAATGAGTTTAATGCCATCTTGAGTGGTAGGCTGATAGCCCCGGGGTCTGATGTCCATTGTTTATGTTCAGAGAAGTCTGAGCAGTGGCACTACTGCACACATTTCTCTCTGTAGATGTTCCTCACCTCTGATGCAGAGAGAACACCTCCAGGCAGAGGGATACTCTGGTCTCTGTGGCAATTCACTGGCTGTCATTAAAGGCACACGTGGGCAGGATTGTGTGGATGAACCTTTTACGCAAAGGAATTCAGTTTTCAGAGCTGCCAGGCTGGTTCCTTTTGCTTCATGATAAATACCCTTTTGAATTCAAAAGCCAAAAACCGCTGTCTCTGCTGTGTGGTGAACAGCAATGTACTCAAGAGCAACTTGTTCAGCCTTGTACCAGAACACCAAACTTACCTTCTGTTGCTTTCTTGTTGAATTACTAGCATTGCAAACACATTTATGTCTTATAAGCACCTTTTTCATCTTTGGAAGCTATATAATCATCTCAGGAGATCATAGCATGCACTTCAAATATCTGATTGACTTAGCTAAAGTAACAGAAAGCACATGAAATATTACAGTATTTATTATTGACTTCAAGCATCACTTACTACTGAAAGTGCCTGTGTCATATGTCAGGTTATGAAAACTCTTTTTAATGATTTTGGTAATTCATAGTGTAAACTATTGTTTTGTAAATTAATATTGGAACTGCAGTAGATGAAAAGGTGCCCTGTCAGCTGATGTCTGGATTAGCAAAGAGCAATCCATTACTCCTTATACAGCCTACTGAAGTATTTCTGACACTATCTTCTCTGACAGTAAAGGGAACACAACCTAGCATATCTCCACTCACTTTGCATAAATTCCAAGCCTTACAGCCCATGTAAAGGAATACAGAGTGACAGGAAATGCATGGATAAATCATAGGATGGGAATTCTGAAGATCCGGATTCTTAGCTCAGCCCTTCTCAAGATTTCCTGTGTCATATTGGATAAATCAATTTTAATTCTGTATAGCTCATTGCTACAACCAAGTTAAATTTGTCAAGTACATTAAGGTATGTAAGCTAAATCCAAGAGTGCCTATAATTGCAAGATGGAAAGTTCTTTGCATTTGTATTTATGTTGAGAGAACATTTTATATATATATCTTTAGCTATAACACGAAATAAAAGCTTTTAAATACTTGGGGTGGGGGGTGGTGTTTCATGATGGTCTACTGAAAGTTGCATGTACTATGTTTCTTTGCTGTTAATAAGATAATTTATGAGATTTGCAGAGATGTAGAATTCCACTTCACAGACAGTACTTTTAAATGTGATTTGGGGTTGATTCAGGACAAAAACCCAAGTTGTTTAGATTCTCTGGTAAATGGATAGATATCTGAGCCCTGTGGTATTCATGACATAGATTCCCTGGGGTGTGCAACCTGTGTAAGTGCTCCATGGATTTGGTTGTCCCAAGAGTTGGGAGCCCAGACTGAAAAGCAGCTGAGGGTTGGATGCCAGGCTGTTTGTACTCAACTTTGACCCATCCAGAAGATGGGATGCTGAGGTGTTCAGATCCCAGGGCACCAGACTGAAGATCTGACAGTATCCTGGTCACATCACAACACTGTAAAAACCAAATCACTTCTTTTGAATATTTCAATTTCAGAAAACTGCTAGATTTTTAGTTACTTCAAGTTTCTGTGAATGTAGTATGTATCAGTCAGGTTGCTTGTTCTTTTGTGCACAGACATATATAAGTTACAATGGTAAATAAGAGGGAATTGACTAAAGGATACTGTGTAAAGGAGTTTTACAAATGCTAATTTATATGCTGCAGCAACTTCCTATTAGTCATAAGAGTGTTAGTCAGCAGGGACATAGAACTGCACACAAGATAGTTGTGATAGTGGTTAGTTTAGTAGAAAAATTGATTTTTCTCTGCTCAAGCTGGCTAAGACATTAGAAAGATTTCTGAAAAATTTGGGTCTGTCATCATTTGTGGACTGCTTTGATCTGGAAAGTTTTTTGTTTTGCTGGTGAAACTCTTCCCACCCTGGTGGCCTGGCAGAGGAGCTGTGGCACCCAGCTTGTCTGCTGCAAGAGTTGCAGATGGCTACAAACATTACCTCACCAGTCAAGCACAGGCACTGAAGAATGGAAATTATGAGAGAGTAAAAAAGAAGGGAATGGACTCTGTTCTAGATATATAGTGGGTTTGTTTTGTTTTTATTTTTTTAAATAAAAGCTTTAATCAGGCCTTACCAAAAGGTTAAGATTTGTATACCAATCACAAATTTATTAGTACTGGCTTCTTCCTGGGCTCCTGGGGCTGTTAAAATATCCAGTAATAGATAGAATTAATCTTGGAAAAAAAAATTCTGGTTTTTAAATATTAGTGACACTCATTAGATTTCACAGAAATAAGATGTAGCATTAATTCAATGTTATAATGACTAGACTTCAGCTGGGTGACATTACTGGAGCTGCATGAAAATCTGGTTCACATAACTGGCGTTTCTAAAGCCTAACACTGTGCAAGACAGAGGTAGAGAGGCATTCCAGAAATTGTTCGTAATGTTTTTATTGATATGTTTTGCCAAATCATAAGCTGAAATAACTCAATGAGAAGTCTGAAGTCTTCTAACTTCTGGCCTTGGTTTAATAACAGTGTAACTTTTTATACTGAAGAACTAATTTAAAACATTTGTGCCTAACTTCTCCATGTAAAAAGAAACTATGATAAGACAATCACCATACCAGAACGTTATGTGACTGTTTGAAATCAGGACATCTAAAACTGAAATTTCTAGAAACCAGAATTGCCATTGAAAAGCAAAATATTTTCAGACGGAAAATAAAAAATATTGATTTGATTAAATACTTGTCACTGTCCTAGGGTCTCTTTAGGCATGAGACCTCCTCAGATGGACATGTAGGTGGTTTGGGATTCAGGGTTTTTCTGAGGCCGCCGGAGAGAGACTGCAGGAAACAATCTTCTGTTGTTTTTCATGGCTGTTTATTATATCTTATTATATTTACAATTGCTTTCCAATACAGTACAATCTTATAACACTGTCCAGTTTTGTCCCCATCCAATCTGTGGCTGCCAGCACGTCATCCAACATGGATGGCACAGGGAAGGAGGAAGGGGCACACCACGTCCCAAATCCTCCATGCTGGCCAGATGGTCCTTATCATAAACAATCCAAAAACCTACTTATTCTACATTTTAACAGTCTAATTTATACTCTATTTATTTTTGTGACCTGTAATTCTTCCTGCAATGTTGGCAGATTTTCCCGAGGGGTTCAGATGTTCCCTGGGACATCTGGGTCTCATTCCAGGGTCTCTGAGAGGCCTGCCATGGGGGTTTTGAGAACCCCAGGGAAGCCAGGGGAACACCCCAGACTCCCACAATACTGATATAATAGCATGTACAGAACAAGACAGGCTGGTGGGTGAGCTGGCAAGTAGCTGGGAGACCTGGCTGAGCCAGCTTCACAAGACAAGTAAACTGCCAAGGTTTTGGAGTTTTTTAGATGTGTACACTCCATGTGTGCATGTTACTCAGAAAATCACTTCTCAATTTTTTGCTATTTTAAGAATGAGAGTAGCTCATGTTTAAATTAGGAGATTATTTTCCCTATAAAATTTTTCAGGGTTTATGGATTTGTCATCAGGATTTCATGGCTGCTGTGATAAATTGCCATTAAGACATTATCCTCAAAAGAACAAAGAAGAGCTTTCATACCTGAGTAATTTTGGAATAGGAGCATTTCACTAAAGTGAAATGACTGCTAAAGAGATATTTCTTACTGTGTCCAGACATATTTTTTTTCTAAACATTTTAAAGCTTTCCTTTCCCTTTGATGCAGAAATGAAGATATTACCCTGCATGTAGTGTACATGACATTGTAGTCTTTAGTCATGGAGATCTGTGTATTCCTATACATGTTCCAGGCCTGAGGCAATGTTATATTTAAAAATAATCACAAGCCTGTAAGGATGGATCTCTCTCTTCCAATCTAGCTTCAGTTTGAACATTTATTCCTTTTTGTGGTTTTGGTCTGTTCACCACCATTTGTTATGGTGCACTTTCCTCAACAATAAACTGAGAATTATATGACTGATGGATATTTAAACCACTATTAGTCAATGTCTGAAAAGACAATGATGTTCACACCAGCATTACACTTTATTCATATCAATGCAGCTTCACAGTAAAAAAATGCAGCTAGATCATAAAGAAGTAGCAGATTTTATGGAATTTAGTAAGTATGGTGTGAAATATTATTTCAGTCCTGTGAAGGATGAATGAGCTGGTGTTTAACAGTCAGGACTGTCCAGTACTGACCCAAACAAAAAAGTAATTGCAGCATTCTGGAGGAGATCAGTTATTATTTTCGGCATTTTTTGTTTCATGCCTTTTATTGGAGGAGACAAAAAGACATTCTGAGAGATATAGAATTATAGAACAAGACAAAATGGGATTATACTGATATGGAAATAGGGGTTGTTTCATTTTCTGGATTTACTGGATCACTTGGGTTGTTGTTAGCAGTAAATGGATGACATTGCAACTTTACTTCTGTAGATGAAGCTATGCAGCAATTCTAGCTGAGCCATAATGAGATAGTCTTTTGTTTTCTATAAATAGTCAGTTTGTTAAACTGAATCATATTTGTGATTGCCATGAAATGTTGTGTAGAAAATCTTCTCCCAGTTCCAAAACAATTGGGAATTTGTTGGTTTGTGTAACATCTCTATTGACATCAAACCATCATTGGCTATTGTTTTTAATCTGATGTATGTGATTCTCACAACCATGGATCACAGTTAAGTAAAAAAAAACTTAGGTGGCAATCACATGCCTTGATTACTTACCAGAAGATATTGAAGTTTGTGAACTGCTCATGAGTTCATTTCCACTGTTATTTACAAATACTATACATACATAGAAAAAAATAACAGTAGAGATAATCAGGAATGATGTAGAACATAAAGTATTTTTTTTCAGGATGCTGCTTTTGGGCATTTGCATGCAAGTGTGTATCTGGGAAAGGGAGTGCATTGATAATATTATCATTAACTTACAATTCCTACTGTTCTAATAAGAGATATAAATCTGGGTCAGGTTCTTTAGGGCTTGTTGCTATTCAGACATAGGTTTACAGTTCAGTAAGAGGTATAGCTGCTCATCAGATACAGAATTAGGTACATGTGATTTAATGTGTTCATATTCCTTATTAATTCAGAGCTTCACACTACTTATTTGCTAGTTGAAAAGTTTGCTGTTGATGGCTCATGCATGATCACTGGCTTTTTTATTTAGAAGGATACTAAATAAAACTTTAAAAAGAGAACACAAAGAATTAAACCAATTCTACAGTTTTACAGGGATCCAAGATGAAAAATAACAAGAAAAATGTTATTCAGACAAGAAGACAAAACCAATTGTGCCCACAATGCTTGATTGCAAAGTCTTACCGCTTGACACATTTCATTTAATACTCTTTAGCTGGGGAAAAGTAAAGATATGCATAACAATATTATGCATGGAAATTGTCTTTGCAATGCTTTCAAATAATCAATACCGAGAGGAGAAGGGAGAAAGGAAAGAAGACAGTCCAGACTGTTTACATCATTTGTTTTGTTAATGTAGTGCTTCTAAAACAGAAAGAGAAAAGATAAAGAAAACAGACAAATTCTCTGGCTTTCAAGTAAGAAAATCCTGAGACTCTGTGCTATGTCACAACAGCAGTTATACAGATAGGCTTACTAAATCAAAGTCTGTGTCAAGGTGGAGAGATTACCTCGACTACCAGTGTTGGGAGATAACCATCACCGGGTGACAGAAGCAAAGAGAGAGAGAGAGAGAGAGAGAGCAACTGCAAGGACAATAAGCTATGTGCATGTAGGGAAATTTCATTTTTCCATGCATAGGAAATGAGTTTGCTCTTTATCTCCCTGTGCATTTCTCTCTTTAGTCCAGATGAGCAGCTCTGCATTCCCAGGTGCCTGCAAGCATGTCTTACAGAAAGCATTATGATATCAAACTATCCTGGGAATAGCCCAGGGTATGGAAAGAGTCTCAGAGGCGCACTGACATCAGGCCACTCCAAATGCTCACTGGTACAGCAAATCTTCCCAACTTCTCACCATTATCCTTGGAAGCAGTAGGGCTGCAAAGATCAGTACAGTTATCTATTCTGTTCCAGGACACCGATAGCTTCCACTTGTTCTTTATTGCATTTTTTTTGTGACAGAAATTTAATAGCAATTACAGATTTTTAACATTCTAAATTGTGTGGTAGCTAAACAAGAGAGAATGAGACAGAAGGGGAAATCAACATGGAAAACAGATGGGTGGCAGCAGCCTATTATCTGGGTACCTGTAAAGCCAGAAATACTGCTCCAATCTACGCAGCTTTCCCCTGTAAGGTTGCCTACCACCACTAGTCCTTGACAATGGTTGATGGAAAGCTAGACAGAATGTACATCTCAGCATTTTCTCAGTAGGTCTTAGAACTAGGTCTTCAGAACCCCCTGGTCTATGCTTACAGAACTCTCTCACCATCTGGCATTAGAGCAGAATTTTATGGTAGGAATTTTAAACTAAAACCAGATTATTAAAATAGGACATCTAAGAGCATCAGATCAAATCTAGCCTGCTCTCTGGTGGCAAAATTCTTAGAGAAAACTGATAATTTCACCCAGGTAGAGGTCATATAGGTCAGGGAAGAGAATAATAAAGATGCACAGTCATACTGATGTGGACATATAGGTGAAAAGCTAGCAGACACATCTACTTTTCCGAGAATAACAGGTTGTACAGGATAAAAAAATTCTGTGATGTAAATTTACATTTCTGTCCTACTAATAAATGGGGCAATGAAACAGCTGACTGCTCCCAGGTGCAGGTGTGGGAGTTATTTACTTTCTAATCGTTTCCCTTTTAGCTCTGGCTGGACAGGAATGAAAATTCCTGGCATTAGATATTAAAAGAGATGGAAAAAGCACAGGAACCAATTTACAGGGTTTCACTTGACTAGCTTTCTTCATTTGACTCCTATTAGCTCTGATAATGTATCCTCACCATTAATCAGTTAGGGAGAGAAGAGGTGATGCCTGTTTTTTCACGTGCATAGGAAGATGTATGTAAGCCACAACAATCTTACTGGAAAAAGCTCAGTGACTCCAAGTGTCTCCTTCAGGACTAACAAGGCACAAAGGTGGTGACCCTGAGCACTGGGACAGCCTTTAGCAGGTGTAGAAGGCTTGGGAGGGATGTCTGAAATAAATATTTGAGATAATGATACCTTCAGCATAAACTCTATAGAAGTAATTTATGCCTGCCATAATCCCATTAGAAATAGTGGGACCAAAGGATTATAGAGGCAGATGATATTGTTAGATGGGAACTTCTTCCAAGGAGTGAAATTCCCAACACAGAACCACAGTGACAGAAGTCTAATAGCTGCTAGGGTGGTAACAAGAGCTTTTTCTGGTGAACTCATGTTCTGCCTCTTCCTGGTGATCCCTGAGGAGAGGAAACAGGCTCTGGGCTGAACAGCCCTGAAGTCTTCACCTCTCGTGTCTTTCACTATAAAAACCAAATTGTTTGGCCTGACAGCCCTATACAAATATCAGAGCTTCATCAGTATGGAGCTTGTAAAATGTTTCTGCATGTTATGCCAGTCACTAGTCAAGCCTGACAGCTCCTCTTTGCTAGATCATTACACAGAAGTGTAAAAAAAATACAAAAGGTGTTGGTCGATTTCCATGAGGTTTGATGCAAATGCATCAACACTAATGTATTTTAAAAGTGTAGATAGTAAATTGCAGTAGTTGGTTTCCATAGCAATGATGTCCACAGTAATGCTAGTGAAATTTGAGATTTTGTCACACAAAAATATGTGTGTCCATAACGTGTGCGAACAATGGTTCAGCCAGATCAGTATCTCCAACAGTGTCCTAGACAGATGCCTAGGGCAGAATATAAGAGTAGGTGAGTGCCAGGTAGCGTATACCAGCTATAGGGGATCAATACCCATGGGTCTGCAGCTCAGAAACTCTCTGAATTAGAAGTGGTTTGTTTTCAATGGTCTTTGATGGATTTTTCTTCCATGAGTTTATTCTATTGCTTTCTATTTAATTTTCTTCATCTGCTGTTTCTCTTTGTGCCACATCACTTCAGGAATCATTACCAATATATACATATCAGGAAAGAGATAGGTAAGCCAAAGCTCAAGTCTGTTCCAAGACTTCTAGGACCACACTTAGCTTTTGCTAGCAGTTAAACCCAACCTAATAGACTTGCCAGAAATTCATCTCTCTGGTTATTAATTAAACTGTGATCAATCAGACCTGAACTAGAGCAGATTGAATACTCCCCAAAAGTTAAGTTAACTCACAGGAATGTTTTGTATTTGGATTATTTCCAGCAACTCTAAGCCCCTTGAGGAGAAACAAATTTTCATGTTAAAATGAACACTGACAATGAACAGAACTTCCACCTTGCCCATATCTACCTGATCTTAACAGGACATTTACACCTTCTCTGCTTCATTCCTGCTACCCTGTACACCTGAACCAATTTGAAAGGAAATTATGCAACAGAATCTGGCCCCTGCATCTAATTCAGTGTTTGCTTTCCATCACTTGCTAGACATGTTTAATTATGACCCCACATTTGTTCCTGCATATTTAGAGAAAAAACTGTTTTTTCAGTCACTGCATTTTAACCAGAAGTACATATGGAGTCTATAAGATGAGATAGAAAGATCACAAATTTAAATATCTCATAATATGTTATTCAGGGGAAGGGAAGGGAAGGGAAGGGAAGGGAAGGGAAGGGAAGGGAAGGGAAGGGAAGGGAAGGGAAGGGAAGGGAAGGGAAGGGAAGGAAGGGAAGGGAAGGAAGGGAAGGGGAAGGGAAGGGAAGGGGGAAGGGAAGGAAGGGAAGGGAAGGGAAGGGAAGGGAAGGGAAGGGAAGGGAAGGGAAGGGAAGGGAAGGGAAGGGAAGGGAAGGAAGGGAAGGGAAGGAAGGGAAGGGAAGGGAAGGGAAGGAAGGGAAGGGAAGGGAAGGGAAGGGAAGGGAAGGAAGGGAAGGGAAGGGAAGGGAAGGGAAGGGAAGGGAAGGGAAGGGAAGGGAAGGGAAGGGAAGGGAAGGGAAGGGAAGGGAAGGGAAGGACACAGAACCACAAACAAAAAACTAAAACAATTTAATTTGCTCTTCCCCAATGCAATAGTTCTTTTTAAGGGAAAGTGTCCCAGAAGATTGTGAGCCTGGCCCTCTCTCTGCTGGAGTAGGCAGCTAAACCTGTGTAGCTTCACTAGATTCTCACTGAAAAACACACTGTAAAACTGGGTCATGTTTCCCTATCAAATCTGATTTGGGGACCTGTTCTTAGCAAGTTCATGGATTCACTGCCCAGTGTTTGCAATGGATTTTATAATCTAAATTACCTGGAATGTTACCTGTTTCTGAGTGAGTGGCTGTATAGTCTTTAATGAGTGAATGAATAATAAATAACAAATATAAAGTTATGAAAACATGTCAGTTATTCTTATTTCCCTGCACTCATCCTCTCTCATCTGCCAGTTTGGTCTGCATACAAGGAAACTTATCCTAAAATATGCCTGTAAACAGTCCTGTGGTGATGCATAATATATGAAGATTTCAGTCTCAGAGAACATTTCAGTAAAATATTTGTGTGACTGCGATATGTCAAACCTACAGCTATTTTACTACTCCAGTAGTTTGATTTGAGAGGAGATCATAGGAATAGATGGCTGGATAGAACTTTTGGAGCATCTGGATGGTTGATATTAGGAAGCAAGCTCACATAGTTTTGCTCAGTTGTTATCCTTTGTTTCGGTTAACTCTTGGGATGTGTGTCACAGGTGCAGTGGGAGCTTCAGGCAAAGCTTACTATCCATGCTATGTGCCTTTCCTTATTATTGGGAGCTTACTGAAGAAACAGGGCAGACTCTCTAAGATTAGCCACAGTACCACTGCTTTAATGTGCTCCATTTGAGGTAATTGTGATTATTCATGAGAAAGAAAGGATTATTTAAAGTTACTGCACAAGCCTGGGTCTTCAAGTTTCTGCATTTTCACTGTGACTACCTGCAATTCACAGAGCTTCCTGATAGATAAAGCTTCTATTTTCAGTAGCACTGGGTGAATAAATATATTTCAACTGCTGTATGCTCAGATAGTGTAGCAGCAAGACTAGATAAATACCTCCTGTAAAGCGAGGCAAAGTCTTCTCCGTTTTTGGCTCACTATATTCATTCCTTCCTTCCATGTTACTGCAAAGACTGCTGTGATGATTTAGGTTGCATTGCCTTAGAGAGATAATGTTTGGAGGAATAAGAGATAATACTTACAACCCTGATCTTTATAACTTTGTTCTTTTAAAGATTTTCGGGTTTATTTCATCTTTTGGAGAGATTGACTTGCAGCTATAGACAAAGAACAGATTAATTTCTCCCAGCAATGTCTGTAGACATCCCAAAATCACAAAGCATTCTTTAAGGAAACCAGCTGTTGTTTTTTGTTCCATTCAAAGGCAAACAATTGAATCAAATTAAAAAACAACAAAAACCAAAATTCCCCACCAAATCTAAACACAGAAACATACATGATACATTATGAAGTCTAGGTATGAAAGTCCTGTGATTAATAGAAGTGGAAATAGTTCAGCACTTTCGTCTCAGTTTCCTTGTGAGTAACCAGCAATAAAATAATCCTGCCTTTATGATGCACTGAAGGATACAATAGGTGTAGTGCAAAAGACTTTGAAGTTTCTATTTTTCTATTGGATATGAAATTGCTACTTAAACTAATTTAGCCAATTGGAAATGTTGTGTGGCTTTAAATACTTATTTTCTGTTATGTTTTTCTCAGCCCTCATGTTCCCATAAAGCTGTTTAGTGCAGACAGTTGCTAAAACTGAGCTGTGCAAAACGTACTGAATGTCTTACCTTTGGATAGCCAGTTTTGCTTTGAGACTGGTCACCAAAATTAAGGGTTAGGTGACATCTATATTATTGATTCAGGATGAAGATTAGTTGCACAATCCTAATACTGTCCCGAGATCCCTTAGAACCCTAGAAGATGAGAAATGGAAGATTTTTACGTAAGGTCAGTAACACTTTGGAAGGTTTAACAGTGTGGGAAGTATTTGGCTGTCAGCAGCAGTTACAGAACTGGGGTGAGGTGTATTGTCATAGTGAATACAACAGCAGCATCTGTGAGTCCCAAGAGTGTGAACAGCAGTGAGCTGGGACACAGCCAATTCCACAACATATAACAAAAAATGGCTACAGATCAGAACTTAATTTCAGAAAACTGCAAATAATTCTTCTCACTGAAGCTATTGAAGTCTTTTTTTAAAGAGTTGTCAGGAACTCAGGAAATGTATTATCAAATCCCACTTACATTTGGGCATGCCACTTAGAGTCTGGTATTCAAGATCTGAAGTTTGATGCCTGCAGATGCAAATAGGTCTCCCATTGTGCATCCTGCCTATTTAAATTGTAAACTTCACAGGGCTGGAATTATGTCTTGTCATATGTTTTTATACTACCTGGCAAAACTTTTCCAATTTTGTTTGAAATCTCCAGGCATTATTATAATGAAAATTACTATAATTATCTCCAATGCGACAAAATCCGAGTGTCAAATTGAAATTGAAATACTAGAATGGACATAACAGCAGACAGGTGCCTACAGTGCAGTGGAAGCTCTTTGTATCACAGACACTTTAAAACCATTAAATTCTCCATCATCATTTTCGTGAATTGCTCAAAGAAATAATTCTACAGAATTATTATCTAACAGTTAATACATTCTTGTATCGGGTTTTATGTAGTTTCTAAACTGAACTAACCAAAATCCACATAAATGCAGAAGAATTTTCTTGAAACAGGTTTCTATGCCCCTAATTTATAAACTCCCACCCCTAAAAAGAAGCTGATTCTCTTGAGGTAGGAAGAAAATTTCAGTGAAAAACAGAGAGCTGTAATGTGGAACCCAACCACGGCAATGAATCCTGGAACCAAAAGTCTTCCCACCCATTTGTGGTCTTTTCATGCCCAGGTCGCAAAGTTACTAGCAATACTTTTATTTATTGATAAAATGCTACGAAAATGTTAAAAAGCTTAATTTTCCATAGTTAGTCAAAGTTGTGCTGGAAGCTAACACAGAGCACTGCAGCTGTACATTGATTCCAAAACAGTGAGATCCTCATGGATCCCACTTCTAGAGGTAAAAGAATACAGGAGAAAAGTAGAGAGGGAGAAAAAGGAACAGGAGTTCTCTCCTTGTGTCATTGGGTGGACTTACGAGACCAAATTCTTGTTTAGGAACAGAATGAACAGCAACAACGAAAAAAAATTTAGATGACCAATTTCAAGTGAAAGAACAGTTTTAGCAGATTTGCTTTCAGGGGTTAATTCTCCTTCTAGAAGGAATGGTGCCAAGCAGGTGACCAGGATTGATCTGATGCTCACAGAACGTTTCTGAGCAATATCAAAAAAAGATTTTTTCCAAGATTTTTTTCCCACCTTTATTTCTACTACTTGTTCGTATTACATCTCTTTACTCTTTTTCCACTATCTTTTGTAGATTCCTGTCCTCATCTTCCCATTCTTCCTTCTTCCTCTCATGACCTTTTGAAGACAAACAAGGCTTATTAAAGGTTTTATTTCAATAAAGAATCATGAATATTTGCTCAGTTAGACGCAAGCCCTTACCAAAATCACATTTGTTTCTTTCCACAAATTTTTGTTTCCATTCTTATTCTTCAATATTCTGTTTATGTTTTATAAAAAACAGTCAGTCTACCATAATTTCTAGCGTGCACTGCCTTCTCAAGAAGCATAAGTTAGTTTATTAGTACCCAGATTCTGTTATCATGCATTAGAAATTACTTAAATTGTTAAAATTCTGAAATAGAAACATTTTTAACTAGAGTATATAGCTGTTTCTGCGATCTTTGGAGGTCTTCAGATTTGTTGGAGCATTTTACAAGATATTTAAGCTGAAGACCCCCAGCTAAAAGGTGTGAGAGATGGTAAAAACTGAGGAGAAATGCTTTGGGATGGGAGATTTGAAAAGATTGCTGGTTTGAGTACACTAATAACTGGGATAAAAACCACTAAATTTGCTTTGTGCAAATCTGTTACCAGCTTGTAACAGGGGCCCACTAGAATGAGGAAAAGCATATTTTAATAGCATGGGGAGCTGTGAGGATGCAATGTTCAAAATGAGCATGTAATAATGCACATATATCTTCTGAGTGGCTTCAATACAAGACATTAATTGTATTGCAGTTCTGCCTGAGTAATATAGATGATAGTCTGCATTATTACTTTTAATAAAAATTGGGTTTAATTGTATTAAACACAATTATATTATAGTTCTGCCTGAGCAATACAGGCAATGGAATTCATTATTACATTTAAGCGAAATGTATTTAATTTTCTAGCACGCAATCTCATTGAAATTGAAATAGTCTACTAAAATATTTTCAAAAAACAAATTATCTTTGGCTGTAATATTTTTGCAAAATACAGCTGTACATATTCAATTAAGTTAATTTCCTTTTAGGCCAAACTGCAGGAAGAAGTGATTTTCTTCTAATTTTATGTAGAAATGTTTCACATTCAATCTAAACATTACCTCTGTTTTATGCTTTAGTTATGAGCTTTCTCTATAATAAGGAAAAGCAGGAGGATCTATGTACATACAGAGATATATTTACAAAATTGTTCAATTAACCAGTTCAGTGAGGAAACAACAGAGTTCTAAGGTTAGGCTTCTTTCCAGGATAAGAAGGCAACAGAAGAGAATAAAAGTGCATTCCAGGTGTCATATGTGTCATATGAATCTGCATGTGGTCAAAATAAATGCCTAGATCTAAAAATCCAGGAATCTGAAGGTCTTCCAAATCCTGTAGATTAGACAGTAGCTACTAAGAACCGTACATATATTTAAATACATCATGGGGAAAAAAGGGTCAATAGGCTGATTTAAAGACAGGTTATTTACAGTCAGTAACTGTCCATGTGCACAGACCCAAATGTGCTTGCTGTTGCCTTAGTCTGGTCACAATATTCATGTGAATTAAGGAGCTTATTTGTGACTAGAATAGAGCACATCTTGAGCCATGATCTTGCAGCTTCTGCTGGGTTACAGAGTCACCCTCTCTGTTTTAGGTGGACAGCCCAGGATTGAAGCAACTCAGGAAAAGATTAGCTTGAAGGTAACATGACCATGGCTGGTTTTCCACTTTTGATCTCAGCAGGAGCTCTGCTGAACCTTTTGCTTTTTTTTTTATGCACTTTCTACTCATCCCATTTTTCCCACTGCTTCAGATGCTTCTTAGAAAGGGAAGGGAAAAGTAGAGGAGAGGGATTTTTGGTTAAAAATAACAAAAACAATGAAATCCAAAAGTATAAATTCCAATTAAAAAATCAGTAAAAAACAATACATTTTCTTTCGGTAGCTCTCACACAAGTACTTTGCAAACAAATGCAGAACAACTAGTTCAACATGCTGGATAAATAACTGGAGAAGAAATGGTTTATAAAAAAATTTTTATAATTATTTTTATTTATAGTTTGGTAGAATCAAGTGTTTTCTGATGTGGATCAAGGAGCTTATCATGCGGGACATTGTAAGCACAGAAAAAAAAGCTGATTTGCACCTCATGGAATTTATTATCACTGTTGAATTTTGGCAATAGCAAAATGAATCTAGCTTGGAAAAACAGCTTTTGCTAACTTATGTGCTACATCCTTATTTTCTTGGGACCTAATGATAACTATTCATTGTGGATCATTATAGCTATTTTTCTTTTTTCCCATTGTCAAAGTAAACCTGCTGGGTTGGCACGCTTTTTATGGGCAACAAAGGTTAGTTGTGAGATTTGTTGTGGGCCAGAAAAGTGGGACATTTCTACTTAAAATTCACATCTTGCTTCTGCTTGCATTGCTGTTCTCAGGACTTCATATGCCATCAGATTTATTGTTGGAAATCTGACTCAAACTTGATTTTCATAAAAAACTATTCTAATTACATATAAAAAAAGTCCTAAACAGCTCAGCTTTCTTCTTCCTGCCAGGCAACCCATGAAGCAGCAAATTACTTTGGATAATGCTGCATGTTCATAACCTAGAAATTTTATTTGTCTTAAACCTTAAAAAGGTGGTCATGTGTAGCCATCCTTGGCTTCAGGACCTAAGGAAATTTCTTTTTGTTGTGAGATAAAGTCAGGCTGAGATTTTTTGTTTCTCTGAAATAAAATGAAACTTTGCAAGTGATTCTGGAAGGAATGGAGGAAGAGAGCAGGGTCAGTAGCAGTCCTCCTCCACAGGTCTGCTGTAAAAATTTCTCTGTTGAAGGCAGAGAAAGAATTTTACTTGTAGGTATGAAATTACATAAAGGAAAATGACATGTGAAATTTAGGTAGCTACTATAGTTTTAGTAATGGGATCATTAAAGAACACGCTACAGTTAGTAACACTGGTGCACTTAGAAAGTCTTGGAATGCCAGACGACATTTGTGTCATTTCATGGTAAATGAGTGCCATCTACTTAACAGCAGCAGGAAAGCAAAGTCTGAGATAAGAAAAATTCTTAAATAGCCTTCAGCCCTACTCTTCTCGCATACCCTCACCACCATGGTGGCACTTCACAATGTGGACGTACAATTCAGTGATTACCTTTCATGATTGATGGGCTCTTGTGGTTCCCTTCTCCTTGTAACCCTGGAGCCTGGACTGTGACAGTGAAGAGTCCATTAGTGTGATCCTGAGGACCTGTATCCTCTTCCCCAGGAGGGTTTGAATTGGTGAGTTTCGCTCTGTTTCTGATCCCTCATCTCAGTAGAGATGAGACTCCATGCAGAGACAAAATTCACGTGTAGTCTATATTTCCATAGCCCTCACTCCACACTGTATGTTGCTCTATATCTCCAGCTCCTTCATTCCTCCCATCTGCTTGACTGTGAATGTCTTAGAAAGGAGATAAAAACTGGGGTTCAGTCCTAAAGCCTTTGAGGGAAAGATGCAGAGCAGAATACAGCTTCCAGCACTCCCAGGTAAAGGGAATTTTAAAAACAAATAACAGAAACTTGCCTACAGTACCTGAACAGATTTCAGCAGTATGGAAAGTGTCTTGAAGTTGGTGTCAGATAGGAGAAATCCCAGATCTCATTCCCACACACTTGCAGTTATGGTGAGGCACTGAAATTGATGATAGACACAGCTCCTGCCTCCAGCATCACAGCTTCCTACTCAGCAGAAGAATCAGCCCTTTTTTGAACGAAAGTTAAACCAATTCCCAAAGTTTTGCAGCAAGGCAGAGATTCTGAAGCAAATCTGAACTCCACAAAACTGAGAAACACACTTCTTGTCATCCCTGGGATGATGTGACTCCAGGGTGGTTTCAGAGCACTGTAGCTAGCCCTCATCACATCCAAGGTTACAGAAGGAGAGCAGAAGACATGATAGACAGCATGGGAGCAGGAAGGATTCCAAGCAAGGCACAGGATTCCTGAGCACCTGGTGATATTTCAGTTTGGCAGCACTGTTATCAGTGACAGACCATTCTAGAATTTCTCTATGCAAACTTCAGTCAGTGTGCAGTAAAGGTTTTGAAAGTTTCTTACAACAAAAGAGTCTGTCCTGTTGTCCTTGGCTGTAATTTTCCTCTCTCTCTGCACTCTCTGTTAGTGCAGCATTTCAGTGCTGCAGTTGTATTAACACAGTCTGCAAAGCATTTCAGTACTATTCAGGTTGAGAAGATCTATTTTAATGTAAAATATTCTTTGAAGAGTAAGTTAAACAGCAAACACTATATTGATTCAATGCCTCACAAGGTCTTACAGGAATTAATTCAGATGGGGTTGGATACAAGCCATTGTTGCATGGACTGAAAAGTGGCTGAAGGCTTGTAAACAAATTGCAAAGATTAATGACACTGCAACTTGCTAGGAGCCTTCTCAAACACATTTTCTGGGTGCCTTGAAACATTAAGTACTTATGCTAACAACAGTCCTGAAGTCGGGGCTTACTGTGGGGGTCACCCAATTTTGCAGATGGGAAACAGAGGAGCCTAGAGTGTCTCTGCAATGCATCAGCCAGGATGTTGGTAGAAGTTCAAATCCAGTCTAATACTCCAGTTTCAGGAACACCCTTTCTGTTAATTTTTTCCTACATGTCTTTAGAAATACAGATATTAAATAATTTTTATTTGTGTTTGGTTTGAATTAATGTATTTCTCAAGCTTTAATGTCAGTTAAACCAAAAATTAGTGGTAGTCTCTTCATAGCATTTTCATCATTTTCTCTGCTCTTTTCAGTCATTCAATATTCAATATTATTATATTAGGTGCATCTTATAAAGTCTGTTTTCCATACTGACATTTAGAAGATCATCAAAAAGAATAACAGTGGACAGTATTCTCTCTCTAACACTGATCAGAAAATGATGCTTATGGGAAGAATATGAGAGGAGATCTATACCCACCCATTATATATAGAACAAAGATTAACTCAGTGTTTAAATACACAGTTTATGTTAGTAGCTCATGGTGTGCCTACACTTTATCAGTTTTTACAGTCACTATTTAAACATTGTAATGATTTTGTTTTCTTTATTCCATGACTGCAAGTTTAACAGTTTAATTACCCATTGAGTAAAAGCCGGGGATTTTTATTCCGAGTTTGTTAAGCTATATCAGTTAATAATCACAGTTCCTTGTGTTATAAAAGTCAGTGCGTAATCATTCCCTATTTACCTTCTTCAAGTTGTGATCTTATATGTCTGACATACTCTCTCAGTCTCTCTTTTTGTGAGACTATGTTCTTTTGAGACCAACAGACTTTTGGACAAGAGCATGATCAAAAGTGTTTTGGAAATCAAATTGCGTTATGTCAAAAGGATGAGACATGCCCAAAGATCTCAAGAACAGATTACTGTTGCTTTACTGGCTCTGCCTGAGAATGTCACATTTATCCACATCTGTTATTTTTTATTCTTTATCACAGCTTCTGTATATTTGTTTGATAAGAAAATCAGACTTTTTTGTTTGTAGATTTTATAGCCTGCTGACTCCCCACCCTCACAGACACCAGGGGTTCTTTAAAAATGGGCGTTCTTCTTGCCACCTGCTCTTTCTCTGGAATAAACACTAATTTATTCAAGAGTTCACTCAGAGCAGTTAGTAGTTTAGAACTCTTGGGTTAACACCATCTGTTTCTTACGATGTTTATTATTACACATTTTATTGATCTGCTCTAAGGCCCCTTCTGCTGACCCTTCACTTTGAGGCAGTTTTTCGGACTCCTTTCCTGTAAGTAAAGGTAGAAATGTTTCTAAGCTCCATGTGGATACACTAATATAAGCAATCTCTCAGCCTTTCTGCTATGGCCACAGCATCCTCCAGTGATTTTTCCATGGCTCAGCCATCTGTCAGCCCTACAGACTTGGGAAGGATGCTTGGTTCTCATGTGTTTTAGAGAGATTTTATTACCAATTTCCATGCCTTTATCAGAATGCTTCTCAGAATCAGTTTTGATATAGGTTATTATGGTTTTACATTTTGCATACCAGAATTTTTACACATTGCTTTTTGAGAGATGTCATTTTAGCTATAATTGCCTCTGTTGTTTAACTGTATTCCTTTTTTTTTTTTTTCCATTTAGATGATTTTTATATGAATAAATATTTATGTTGAGGATGCAATATGGTGCCTTTAAAAGTTCTTGAAAATATTTTACCCTTTTTATTACTCCTCTTCATCTTTTAAAAAAATTTCCTGGTTACCACAGTTTCCATTCTGAAGTTAAATTTTACTGTAGTGATTTTTTTAACTTCTATCAGGTTTCTGAATCTGTGGTAAGCATTCTTCCTTTTGAAGACAGTTTCTTCAAGAGACATTCACCAGTAATTTCCAAGAATGTAACTTCTGCATAGTGTTTTACCTTGACACTAAGCAAACATTAATGGGAAAGGAGAGGTCTCATTGCAGATGTGTTTTCAGCCCTTGCTGGCTCTCTTTTCACTGACAGTACTGCATAACCAGCATTCCCCTCCTGATCGTGAAGTCAAGACAATTCATAATATTCTCCCCATTTAAGCATGAAATTATAATGTGAAGAATTTCTGTGGTGCAAATTTAGAGATTTTGTTTTTTAATATTAATTTATATTAACCACGTACACCAGTAATGCAGACTTTCTGTCCCTGTGTTTTCCTCAGCATAAAGCTTTGGTCTCTAATTTGCTCTTTGATTTTCTAGAGTTCCACTGTTTATTGCCATGCCAGCTCTCACTCATAGCTGTAGGTTTTCCCCATAACTCCACTGTTACTTCTCCCAGTGCTGCTGTTATCCACATGAACATTCACCTACAGCTCCAGAAAAGCAATTCTCTAGGCAATTGTCCAGATGGCTCATGAAATTCGCCACTTCCGCACCTGGCAGAAAAGACATCATGCATAATGTGTTTACTTATGTGGAGGGGTTTTTTATAAAACATATCGTTTTTTAAATAAACAAATTAGGAATTATAACTGGGGTTTTTCCAGATCCTGTTGTCACAGAGTGTTTATAAGTTGTTTCCTAAGAAGCATGGAACAAAGAGTATTGACTCAAGAACACTAGGATGAGCATTTACAAAGCTACTTATCTTCATACAAGTGTTCCTTCGAAGCTACTATTTGCCACATGTTTATTATAGTTGGCAATTGGTAAGCTGTGAATATATGATGACTTCATACCAACCTAGTGTCCAGTGGTTTCTTTGCTTTAGACTAGATTTCTGTGTGTCCAGTCTCTTGCCTTTGACCTGATAATCACATTTCAGGTCTTAGGGACAGAGTTGGAAGGCTTCTATTTTACTCTGTAATTCCTCAGTTACTATCAAAGTCCAGTCACAGTGCACAATTACCAATTCTACAGATATTCATTCAGTGTTCTGATTATTAATAATAATATTATTATGGGGTCTAGTGGTTTTATGTACCAAGTGTCTTGGTCTTTTTTTAGGTAGTTGAATGTATAATTTAACAAGTGACTTAGAACTTACCCCAGGAAGAATCTCAGTTGTTTCATTGGCATTGACAGATGTCCTGAGTGGGATTATAACAACCAGAGGCAAAACGCTGTTATAGACAGTGATTTTACAAGGCTTATAGAAACTCCCAAACAATTCAATCAGTCCTGTTGTTTTAGCAAAATCTCTTTCATGAGCAGGAAAAAATGCACCTTCTTACATGCATATAAAGACTACAACACAGTCTAAGATCTATTAAACTTTAATTCCTTTGATTTCTTGCATCTAGCACTATGCAGCCTTGCCTTGTGGATTCCTTATTCCATCATTCTGTGTTCCTGCAGTCCTTGTATGCATAAAGAATCTGAGTAGCCCCCTTGCTTCCTTCATGCTACTTTTTTCTGTTACAGAAGATAGGAATTCCCTTTAGCTTTGAGTCACTTGCTGTGAGAAAAAGGAATTTTCAAACTTAACTGCAGCCTTGCTCTGTTCTATGGCATACACCCACGTAAAAGATTAAGGAGGATGACTCATGTCTGGGTAAGTTTATTGCTTTACAGAAACCTAATAATTCTCTTGGAAAAGGTATTCAAAAACTGGTTGGAAACTCAGTTTTAGAGAAAGATGGTTCATACCATGCCAGAAAGAAAAGGACTCCACGGTGACCCAGCATGGCCTGAAATCATTTCCTATAAGATATCAGAAAAGCTGCACTTTCAGGCTATGCTAAAGTCCCTCTTTCATTTTCTTCTAGTGTATCTTTTGGAGTACATACAGTAAGTACATGCAGATGAAGGCATTAGAGATGTTTCTGGGTTTTTGCTGTACACTTCAAAGGTACAACTGTAGAATTTACAGGCAAAAACAAGCCAGGGTACAGTAATGGAGAGGATAATATTGCAAATATATAGGGTCTCGGTCATTCCTTCATTTGTCTTCAGCTTGATGGAAGAAGGTCTACAATAAGTGAAGGATGGTCCTGCTGTAATGAAGCTGTCAGCAGTAACGAAAGTCGTTTGTGCATGGCCTACCACACTAAATTACTACTGACTGCCCTCGGCACAGCTCTCATCAATCCAAACACACCTGCTGCATAGGATGACATAGACCATGGGGGAAGATATCATTATTCTCTTGGGGATGCCTCTGCTGGTTCTTCATCATCTGCCTCCTCCTCTACATAAGTTATCATTGATCAAGCCCTGTTATTTCTTCAGGTGTAGAGCCATGGTACATACAGTAACACCATTACTCTTCCCTGCAATTCACAGACACCTCTAAATTATTTCTTGCCCTTCCAAATGAGTTATTGTCCAGCATCTAAGCATCTAAACTCTTCTTTTTTTTTTTTTTTCCCCACTTGTGCCCTGAATATCAATTTTGAAAATAGAAAGTAATACTCCACTTAAATCCATACTTCCTAGAATTAAGTCAATCACTATATCTTCTCTAAAACAGATCATTGGACCACTTCTAATTAGCTTTCATTAGTGGTTGTTCATGTACAAATTTCCTGCAGAGTGGGCCTTGAACAAAAAAACACATCCAGCCTGAATGCATGGGCAACCTTCCATGTCAAAAAATCAGGGTTGTCATGTGGGTATCAGAAAAATAAATTTAATCATCTTATCCCTTGGCTATAAATGTCAGAAAAAATCACTGACAAGGAGGAACATTTGTTCAAAATTAATTCTGTGGAATTAATTTTTCTGTACAGGAGAGAATGATGGTATTTTGTTTACATAATCAGCACTCTCTAATTATATTCTTTCTGATGAACTCATCACACCTTGACATTTATTTTACATCACTTGTACTGTAGCAGTCTCAAAATAAAACCAATGCTTATCCCTGAATCTCTCTCTCATGGATTTGCCTGGTCCCAGGATTGTTTCTTCTGTAAAGCTATAAATGATATAAATTCTGTTTCACAGCATCATGAGAGGATTCACATTTCTAGTGTTTGCTAAGTAAACTTATGTTCAGTGCTGTTGGAACATCATTTATAATTTTCACTCTGTATATAAGACTGGCCACTCCATACAATCTCCAAACTATCCATCCCTCAACCTGTGCTCCCATCCTCAGGTTCTGTACAGACACTACATCCTGCCTGTGAGTCATGTAAGGCTCTGGATTAAAACAGCAGCAAAATGACACTATGTCTGTGAAATCCCTGTTTCTTACTTATATATTTTCCGCTCCTTTCTATGCATGGTTTCAGAGCTGCATTCAATAGATAAACCCCCATTTGTCAAAAGTTAGGTACATCAGTGTAAGATTCTCAGCAAAGTTGAACTTTCTTGTTCTGGTGAAAGCCTGAAGTGAACATTCCATAAGACATCCCGAAAAGCTGCCCTTTAACAGGAATCAGAAGAGATCAGAACAGCCGTAAGGTAATTTTTGTTGCTTATCTTAAAACCAGTCATAAGTCAATGACTTTCTTAAGATATTGACAGAGCATGGAGCACCCAGATCTACTTTAAATAAAAACCGCATCTTATATCTGTATCTTATCTGTCTATGCAAAATAAGCACTGTCTTCTGTATAAAAGTGATTCACTCCCAATATTTTGTGTGATGGCAACTCAGTTTTACAATATCCATCACTTCTAACTTGCTGCATCGTTAGCTCTGTGTCTTTAAAATGGCTTTGTTACCTATATCAAATGAGCTTTTAGAGTCCAGCACTAAAAGTTATTAGCATCCTAAAAAAACTAACACTTTTCATTTGCAAATGTAAACCTGGCTCTATCATAAAAAGCAATAAGAGGAATATATCAGGGAGAAATATGGGAAACTGCCAGGTTGATAATTTGGAATATGGTGATGAAAATATGTCTGGAAAAATGTATTTGGTTACTTACAAGAAGTCATTTTTTTATCTATTAATATTTTTAACTATTTATACTCACGCGTAAGTCATTAAACACAAAATCAACATTTACAGTTATGAACCAGGTTGGATGCCAAAATGACAACAGAAGAATATGAAAAAACAAAAAATATATAGAAAAGTGTAAAATAGATTGTGCTCTGTGATTGTGTGTGTTTATGAGAGGATGTGTGTATATATTAATACGGGTACATCAAAATTAAATTATTGTGTGCACAATTTTAAGAATTTTATCAAAGTTTCAAGGGTAAGATTTGACAATTGAGAAATGACAGGACTAAGGGAAAGCAAAGCTAGTTTAGGTTCTGATATGTATGCATCATGATACATCTCTTAGTTCCATGATTACTCGCTTTTATTTACAGAGAGCTGTTGTCTCAATCAGTGCTCAGAATTCACAGGATGTACCTAACGAACAGCTCTTTAATATTTGATTTTCTTCTTATTGTTCAGTGTGTGCTCTTAGTTCTTATTTACTGCATTACATTCTAACCCTGCCCTGAATACACAACTGTTCATTTCCTCATGGACTTTTCTATGGTGCTGATGACTAAAATCTAAGTGCTTTGCAAACATTAATGAATTTATCTTCTCCAACCCAGGTGAGGTGAGGTCTGTCATTATCCTCTTATTGTAGACCTAAAACTGAGCCACAGAGGAGATCAAGTCAAACAAGCCACTAACACCAAGCACACTCTCTGAGATATGTAGCACCTCCATTTTCAGAGTATTTAGCAGTCAATCTGATTTTGTATGCTGAGAGCACATCCCTGATTGACTGCAGCTATAGTTGTGAGGATTTTATACTCCTGCCAATCAGGAAAAGTGTATCGTGCTGGGCACCCTGGGAACAAGGAACAACCTGTTAACGGCCCCATCTGAAAACCTCTCTTGGATTTGAAGTCACTTGCTAAGCAACACATCAGAATTCATCAGAAAATATAATTCCTGCCTCAAAAAACAAGCAACGTCTAAAAATGTACAACAAAAGAGGGAAAATTCCATACAAGTTACTGGCATTATAGAACAGGGATTTCCCTTACTTTCTTCTTCAAAAACAGTCGATATGTTTTATCTTAAGTTGTAGTTTAAATGGCAGACATCTGGAAGTCAATTTAAGACAGGCCCAGCCAAGTCTTTTGACCTGATACAGTCTAATTAGAAAATCATTGTGAAGGGAAGGGTGTATAACCTGGACAGCAGAAGGTGACTGGAGTTACCTATCTCATGATCAGTCCCTGATATGTTTCGTTTTATGTCCCTTTTGCATCTGTGACCTCAGAAACACATCTTTGTCTCATGTAACAGATGGAAATGTGCAGAGTCTCTGCCATGCAACATCACCACTTTTATCATAGAATCAAAAAGTAATTGAGGTTGAAAGGGTTATCAACTTTTGCCATTTTAAGAATGTCCTCAACTAGTAGCAATTTAGAACCTTGCTACTATTAATTTCTGATTACATTCAGGACACATTCTCTGTCCTGCTCATTACCAAATGAATGAACAATATTATCTATCCATTTTCTGTCTAAGTACTGTAAGTGTCACGATTTCCTATCTAAAGACAGTCCCACATAAAGAACTTGCACCTACAGCTTTATTGCTCAATACAGAACACTGGTAAACATCCAGAGTCAGTGCAAATTATCTGTAAAAAACATGGACAGTTTTTCTAGGGCTCATGATAATGTTAAGTGTGGTTAAATATAAAATATTACATAAAACTAGAACAAGTCTTAGTGCAGCATCCAGATGACAAAAGGGGGTTTCAGTGCTACTAATACAAGTCTAATCAAGAACAGTCAACCGAACAAAGCAGCCTCAGAGGACTTTTTCCAAATGACTATTTTAATGTCACTTAGTAGATTAAAAACAAAGGGCAGCACGCTTAGTTTTGGAAGGAAAGATATAAGTAATTTCTAACACTCCATTGACTGCAATTCTTTCTGCCACTGCAAGGAGTAGTCAAAGTGAGTATTTGAATTATTATAAACAATATACAAGATAAGTTGATCTATTTCTCTATTTATCTTGATCATAATAATACTGATCAGTAATTTTTATTGAAGAACAGAACACGGTAAACATTGTGAACACACCCTGGAAAAGCTAAGAGGTACAACAGCCTAATGAAATAGGGCAGAGACTGAATGATCCTGCCAATAAAATTACCTAAGGTGTCAACTGTAATTTTAAACCCAGGTTTTCTTTTAGTTTTTTCTCTTGCTCTTTCTTCTCCAATTTTGCTCTACTCCATCTACTCCTGCTTTCTTTTAGTGCTAAAATACTGCTTATTTAGTAAATACCCAAGGCAAATACTTCAGAGACAAGTCCTGTTATTTCAGTGATGAGATGAGGTAGTTTCTAGCCTGAGACAGTCACACAAATGAGCATATAGGTATTTAATGACCATCCTACAGAATCAGAGTTTATTATGGACCAGAATGATTTTCTGTATCTCCTATGTCCACTGGACGCATATGCTCTGGGAACAAAGGTATTGCAGTGCTCTGAGTTTCTTTGTTTTCCCCCATGTTTTCTTTATGCTTTTATCCTTTTCCTTTCTCTATAGTGTATTTGTTTCTCCTAAATATTTTCTCCCAAATTTCATTGCTTTTCTAGTCTTTCCATTTATTCTTTTTTTTTCAGGTCCTTTCTTGCCTTCATTTTTTTTCTTTCTTTCTGTTCTCTCTCTTCTTTTAAAACCTTTTTTGCTCTGTACCCAGTTTTACCCTCCTATAACCTCAGTCTCTCAAGTCCCCATTCCCAACTCTTTTTCATTACAACCTCTCTTCTAGATATATTCCATTTTTTCTCTTGTAGTTTTTTCTGTATTTCTTCTCTGTGATCCTACTGACCACTGGCCATAGAAACAGCTAAATGCCAAGTATTCACTATACCATGCTTTCCTAATTGGAGAAATGAGACACCCTCAGTGATCCAAAAGGCCTTGAGGGGTAGGAATAATCCATTTAGGATAGTACATCTAGGAATACTACATTAACAAACAGTGCTTATGCAAAAAAACTTTCAATCAAATAAAAAAGACCTGCAACAGGAGAGGAATTTTAGAGAGACCAAATATAAGTGATTTGAAAATTTTTTTGGAAGTCTAGGGAAAAACTCTCCCAAATTTTGACTGGATTCAGATGTTCTATGCCTTGATCCCAATACCTTGAATATAAGGTCGTATCTGTCAGTCTGCTACGATTTGCTCTGTCTACTTCTCTTTCAATTTGGATTATAGCCTTTCTAATGGCCTGTGGTTGTTACAGTTACAAGGAGGAACAGGATCTGTCTTTCTGTTTTCCCATATGAATCTCCATTCTCTAAAGGAGCAAGGATCAAGAAGTCCCCATGAAGAAGCCTGAACATGGCTCAAAGAAATAAAGTGTTTTCCTGTGTTTGGATTTTAATTGAAACCTAAAAGTGATGAGAATAAAACAAGTGGCGTGTGTAGTTCATGGTTAAAAATTTACAGCTAACCACAGCAAAACTCCGAGAGCAAGTTCTCTCCCTGGAATGCCCGACCTTCAAGGTCAAACACTTTCTCTCTACTCCTTCCTTCCACAGCAGATGAATACAAACTTTACTGCAGAGACAGTAAAGTTCCATGCAAGTAACTGCTGACTAGGGAAAATGGCAATTTGTGATGAGGAATGAAAGACACTTCTCCTGTGCTTACATGGAAACAGTCAATATATTTTTCTTCTATCATCAAATGGCAACTAAACAAAGCTGCTTTTCTAGCCACCAATTTTTCAACACAACATCACTGGCAAAGATAAAATGAAACAAACAAAAAATGAATCAAATATATGTGCAACCACCTTTAAGACCTAATAATTGATCATTTCTAACCTGCTTTAGAGCTCATCCCTCATCAACTGTAATAGTCATTATTTAAGGATAAAATTGCAACATCAATTCAAACTGATCTTTCAACTGTTCAAGTACATCTTAAAGAATGTGGCAGAATTAATCATTTCAAAAAGAAAAGAAAAAGTAGTAAAACATAGTTTTATATTAGCAGAAAGCAAGGAACAATTCACAGACTACAAGCATCCCTTCTCAAGCAGCTATACCCATTCAAACTCAAGATCCCCACCTTTGCTTTGGGTGCAAATTGCCAAAACTTTCCTTATTCTATGTAATTGTGCCCTGCAGTGTTCTAATGCTACCTGTACCATAACTTCAAATTTTCACATGTGATCCTAGCTGAAGCAGCAGCCACTGTTCTGTGAGATATTTAATGTAGCAATTCAGCCTATAATCAGATATTCTCTGCAGTTTCAGCTGCAGAGGTATAAGACATTATTAAACCTCATCTAGTTTGGTATCACGCTTCTGTTGTGGGTTGCCCACACCACAGCAAGGCCGGCAGAAGGAAAGGAACCTGTTTTGTGAGTGATCCTCATCTACTGCAGCACAAGAAAAACATTATAGCTGAGAACATCAGTGAAAACTGTCTGTGCTGTGCCAGCTGACTTTGCTCTGGAATAGAAGAATAACAATAAGAGACTGGGAGTTTGTAACAGCTCTCATTATGCACTGAGCTGTGCAGAGCAGATGATCGCAGAGGGAAGAGATGTGTGCTGACTTCTTGTTTTCTCTTCTGGATTTCATTGTCCCCATGACTAAACTGAGATCTTGTTCAGAATGAAAGCACCAATGTGCTTTCCATGGAAGAAAAATAAAACACATAGATGACCCTGAATTTCTGTGTGTGCAGACTGTGGTTTGTACTGCCGAAATTGCTTTGAAAAGTTATTGAATGCATTGCAATTTTGGATAAAATATCAATTAGACTTATATACTTCTGAAATGATTTTGCAAGCACTTTGTTGTATCCTCAGGTAATAAAAATTCTTCTAAAAGACAGTATCAACTTTGACAGGTTTTCAGGATGTCAGCCTGCTCTGTATAAGAATGCAAACTAACATATAACCTGTGTCAAACTGGTCAGTGTCACCTGCACCAGTCCCAAGATGAAAAATTAGGAAATGCATAGTTTAAGAATTGTTTTTTCTTATTCCCTTTCCTGCTCTACCTTAACACAATTTAGCCTGCAAAAACTCTCCTCTGAAATCACAATGTGAAAGGTTTTGATAAGATATTACTGCGTTAGGACATGTCTCCAAGGAGGACATGAAGGAAATGTACAAAGGGTTTGCATTAATGCATATGAATTCAGTAATGTATCAAGTTGCCTTTCTCCTAGGATGCAGAAATTCAAAAATCCAGATGTGGCTGATGTGAGTGGACCTCACAAATTGTAGCTAAGCACCCAAACCATGGGCAGCTTTCCTTTACTAGTAGATGTATGGGATTACTTCTGGGACAGAAAGGCATTTTTGCTCCTCTCAGTTTTCTTCATCGAACTTGAAATCCTGACTTCTGGAGATTTCTGTTGAAAGTTGTCAGTACTGTGATAAAATTTCCAGTTATTGATTTTACTGTTTGCAACTTGTTTCTGCATTGAAGATAGATAATTCACAGAAAGATGCATTTTTGTGTATTAAAAGGGTAGTAAGCATGAAGAAGGAATTATTTTAATAAGATTTTCACTCTTTACTGTGCTCAGCTGAAGAGAAAACATGTGACTGAGAAATCCATTGTCTGTCCCGTTCTCAAGGCTATCCAACTAAATCACCTGGTTCCATATTTTCCAAATGCACTGTCTGCGGGGTGAGATTTGGCACTGGATTTTCCTAAGCAGCTGCACATTTGCAACTGCCCATTAAATCAGTGTCTGTAGTGTCTTAGAAAAGGTGCCCAAGATTAGAGGATCTTTTGAAAAGTCAGAAAATTAATTGATTTCCTTGTAAGATTGAAAAGGAAAGCAAGCAGAATGATGCAAATACCTCTCATCTTATTCTAAGATGAACAGTTTATATCTTAATAAAAGAACCATGAGCATTTCAGATGAAGTGCAATAGTGAAATTCATTGACACTTGCTCTTTAGGGCCTAGTTTCCCTCATTGATACATTAGTCAATTCACCTCAGGTGCAAAAGACCTGTGTTTTTTCTCATGGAAATTTTGTTATGACTAGATAATTCTCAAATTACAGGACAGATAACTCTGGATGTAGATGACACAATGCAGTCTATTAAGGCCAGTTATTTCCTTTATCTAGCATAAATAATTTAATTTGGCAGATGTGTTTCTGGACCCAAATGCTCCATAGTGTTGATATCTTTTGTAGCTTGAGAATCTTTTTCAGAGTGCCTACTCAATGAAAGTAGAGATATTTAGAGATAATGCTATCTGAAATTTTAAGCAAACAGTTTATTCTTCCTATGTATACGCAGGAAAAAATAATATGCTCATGATATTTGTTTAAGTTATGTCCATCCTATAAATTATAACTGAGGAAATACCCACAAAACTATGAGCATAGGATGTGGTTTTATCTTGGGTCACTCCACAAACCATTCTGATAGGTTATGAAGCCACAAATTAAATTCAGAAGATCATTTCCCAGGCAGAAAACTTACTTCAGAAAGAGCAGGGCTTTAGCTGCCTCCTTTGTAATTTTGCAGAAGGATCAGGGTCAACAGTGGAAGCAGTTGGCTTGGCATGCAGACCTGCAAGACGGATTGCAGTTGTATTGTGGCACATCAGTATCCTTCCTTACACATTACACCTCCTTGGTGTCACATTCTGTCTCCAATAGTGTGCCTTTCATGTCTCTCCTCAAGAGTATCACTTTTCAAGTATCTCAAGAATAGAGATGCAAACCTATCTGGTGAAAATCCAACATACATTGAGTAATCCACACTCAACTTTCAACATTTTTCATCATTATTTTTCTTAAAGACTGAATATCTCTGAATAGTGTTGAAGTTGCTGTCACATTCAACACTAGAAGTGTCAACTTAGTTGTTTAAAAAAGCAATTTCACTGAGCTAAGTAGTGAAGTGCCAAAACCACCCAAGGGCTTCAATGGAATCAGCATAAAACCAGTGTAAAGCTGAAAAGCAGAAAGTAATTTATAAAGGCAGAGCAATTATCAGAGACAGGATTTCATCAAGGGCATAGCAGCACAACAACTCGATCCATATGGTAAATTGCAAGACTAGCTTCAATGACCACAAAAGGTTGGGACCTTCGTTCTATATTTCTAGAAATATGGAACTCTGGCAGAGCAGCAGCTGCTTGGTGCCACCACACTTAGTTAAGATAGATCAGAGTGATTTCTGTGATACAAAGACATTGAAAAGATGGAGAGAAACCATGCACACAAAATAGCTTATGCAAATTGCCTCTGGTGATGCTTCAAAATGCAGCCTGGGTGGATTAATCAGTGTTAAAAGAAATAGCCAGCAAAATAAAAAATACTGTGATGTGTCTAGACTTCTCTTCAGGGAAAGAATATTTTGGTCCTGGGCCATGTCTCTCGGTTTGTTTATGGAGTTACAGGATCAGCTATCATTAAGCACTGTTAAAATATGAAAAAGCTCAGTTTGGAAGCTGGGATCTCGGATCTGGAAGGATGAGTAGTGGCAGGTTGCTCGATTTCTGGAGCCAGTTTTCAACAGCATCTGGAGTATATTATTAAATTTATCCCATGTGGACAGCTGTTTGCATCAACCTAATAGTGATGACTATATCCCCATGTTTTTGTACACCTGACACAAATATGTTTGCATTAAGTATTATCTGATAGCCATGAGGACTTAATATTCATGTGATAAGACTAGTGGAAGATTATGTCCTTTACCCTACTCCTGTTGGTGCCATGTTTCATGTAACATTTTGATTAATCGATATGTATGAAACAGCAGCTCTGACATGACTGTAATTAAAGCAGCAATATGGGACAGATTCTCATTTGGCACAAGTGGGTACTGTTCTGTTGACTTCAAAAACGTCATCCCCTATTCATACCAGAGAAGCATTCAATCTCACAGTGGGATTGGAGTAAAAAGCCAGAATAGGCTGAGTCAGCCTACTATGTCTCAATCCAGAGGCCACCTGTGAAGTAGTAACAGACTCCTGAGACCACAAATGTATGGCAACCCTGGATGGTGTTGTATGCTCAGCCAGGCAGCATATGATCCTGCCATCAGCTAAGAATAGCATGTTTGCTACCCAGCTGATACTCTTCTTTTTTCAAGAGCTAGATTTGATGGAAACAAATATACCCAAATTAATGCTATATTGTAACTGTGTTAACACAGAAGGTAATTATTCCAGTGCATAAACAGGGATTTTGTGTGTGTGTGTGCTTGAAGAAGACATAGCTCAGGCCATGGGGGAAATACTGTAAGCCTTTCATCTTATAGTTATGTTACTGGAGCAGCATTGAGGTGTGTCAGTTCTTGCTATTTGATAAATGATTTAGAGACTACAGAAAATCAGTGATCTGCTAGTAATCTTGTCAAGTGAAAAGCTGGTTTTCTTGAACCTTCTTTATATTTGATCAGTGTGCCAGTGCCCTACAGAAGATGAGACCCTTGTGGCTGATCAGTCTGTCAGTGTCCCGTCATGGGGACTACCCTGAACAGCTTGCTATACTGGAGACCAGTTCAACTGACTAGTTCAGAGACATGCACCAACAGTGCATCAGAGGCAAATCCTTTATTGCAATTCAGGAAGAGAGAGCCCCCTCCTGGATCTCCCCACTCCTAGCTGAGTATGTTATCCAGAGTTATTCCCTTAAAGGATGGAATAACACACTTTATTAATAAATATACTAACAATACAAAATTGTGCTATGTTGAGATAATCATTTAGTGTACACAGAGTAAGGTTCTTAACCAATAGGCATCTTTACAGGGGAGAACATAGATTCAGCCTGTTGACTGATTCCTGAAGTTATGGAGTCTTCCCTAATTTCTCCCCACCCTTACCTCACTTCTATACTATTTCGTTACATTTGGATGGGGCTTGAGTGACTCTAATCATACATACCCTTGTTACTGACTGGTGTAAAATTCTCTGGTTTCACTCTTAAAGACGTAGTCAATTAAATATAGAGAACATGCCCAGTGAGGGGCAGTCATACCTTGGGGGCAGATAACTTTGTCTTTAACTCCAGGGATTCAGGTATGCATTGACATTGCAATGAGATAACAATGAGAAAAGTTAATCCAAGGACAGTAATTTTGCCACAGTTTCTGGTTCAACAGCAAGACATGTCCCATGTACCTTGGCTGAAAGCTGCTATGTGATTTATTGGCTATGTGGTACCACCAAGTTCTCATTCCTAGAAAGATTGCAACAGAGCCTGGCCGTGGTGTTTCCATTCCACTCCACCCTCCATTTCATTCCTCTTAGCATGTGGTTAAGGCTGCAGGCTGTGGAGGGCAGGGGGGAATCATTGTTGAAGAGATTTTCTGCATGCCGACTGCATTCCACCCAGGAAGTAGCAGCTGCATTTTACTATAATTTCTGTGCTCTTTTAGCTTTTGTTAGAATGTGAATTTAATTTCCCAGTTTTCTCTAATTTTACCCCCAATAATCTTCCCACAGATATCATTGCATTTCTACAAATCTATGGATCAGATCAGAAAAATCTGTATTAAATAAGTCTCTAACAGGAAGCCTTGAAAGGAATGAGATCTGATGCAAATTTAAACTCTTATGCTTCCTTGAGGTCTTGGAGTAATCGTTCATGGCCTGATTTGGAGTAAGTCTGCAGTGTCATATGTATTTGTGCTCCACTGGGAAACCAGCTTGAGACAAGCCAGATGACAAAGATGTCTACTACTAAAAACCCTACTGTTTGTAGGGGTGAGAATTAATTGATAATATCTCTTAAGAAAGTGGAAAAGGCTGTTGTAAAGCTGTAACTATTCCAGATACAGGCAATATCTTTAAGTGGTTGAGCTTAAACAAAATTTTGGGAATACTAAATTAAGACTGTTATTTAAAATATTTTCTCTCTTCTAGATCTAGATAGATATAATTAGGATAAACTGAACTGGGATGTCTTGTTCAGTATGTGTTCAGACACATTCACATTTTTATCCTCTCTTAAAGTCAGTAAAACAACTCCAGAAAAATCCTCCAAATTGTGGCTTGTGGTCCTTTGACTTGGCTTTGTTGCATACAGTTCAACATCCTATGGAACAAGCGACATTTGCAGAAAATCAGTTCAATTTCTCTTCAGGACTTTGCTCATTTGTTGCAGCTGTCTATTCTTATGACTTAGTTATGCAAAGGTCATAACAGTAAATTTGCACCATGGTAAGCTTCATTTCCTCCTTCCATGTTGTCAAGTACAAGAAGATCATCATGGAAGGAAATTAAATGTGGGTGAAAGCAGAATCTCATTCTTCATTACAATGTTACAAAGATGTTATTTTTCATTATTATTTTCTCTATGCAACACTTTTAAATGCAAGCAGTTCTGCTTGATGGGTACAGTGAAAAGATTCAAGATGGCAGCTTGAAAAGGAAATCCCTGTGTCATACACCCTCACAATAAATTTGTGTTTGCTTTTTGTTTTTCACTGGTTTTCTTTGAAGTAAAGCAAAATTATTTAGACTGAAAGTGCCAGTTTCTTTTCGCATGGAATATGAAATTCAGAAATGCAGAGTAGGTCCTGTCAAGAAAGTTCAGGTTTTAAAATTATTCCAGACAAGTTTGCAGAGGTATGGAAATCTCTCTTCTGTAAAATTGTTAGATTATGTGTTATAGTGTGACTGCAAAATGTTGAATCTCTTCATATGTTGCCCCCTGCCTATATCCAGGGACATTAAGAAGGACGTTACACAGTTTTTCTGAATTCATTGTTTATCCTTGGATGAATTTGATTCAAGGAAATTGTCTGAGAGTAAAATCTAGCCATCCCTGACCTTCCAAGGAAGCATGTCTTTGTTCTAAAATAAAATCTTAATTAAATAAGACTTGTTACTAAAGCACAGCTTGTAGAACCTACAAATGGTGGGGAGAAGAAGAAATCTTTCTAAGTAGCCTATGAGATGGCTGATCCAAGGCAGATTATAAAAAGAGTTATGGGCTCTTATTTTCTTATCTACTTATACAAGTTTTTGCATCATTGTTATTGCACCTTACCAACACTAGACCAAACCAATGTAAATAATTAAGAACCAAGTTTAAATTGGTTTGAGATGCCACAGAGATAAGTACATCACAGGTGCCAAGGTGATGTACCTATAATTATCTATCACTAGCTGAAGGAGGGAAAGTTAATTTTAAGGGTTTAGCTGTGGGAGGATCTCTGTGTGTGTGGGCACATTAACATCTGCTTACACGCTTCAAACTGCAAACAGAAAAAGATGCAGCCTGAGAAAAGGGTACCTAGGGTGAGGAATGGTGGATATTGCCCAGGGGAGTCCAGTAACCAGCTGCGACACTGTTCTGTAACAAGTTTATTCTGGAGGTATCAGGTCAGCCCAAGCTGCAGCAAAAGGAGAGGTGCTGATGCCAACAAGCCAGAGAGGGAGGAGGGAATCTGCCTTTTGCTCCTGTCCTAAGAACTCTGCATGCTGGCACCAGGGAGCACAGAGGCACCCTATGGGCTGTGCCCCATGCAAGAAGTAGAAGGGGATATAGCTGTAGCTAGATTTCTTTAAAAATATTTAAGGCTAAATGTTATTAGAGAGAGAAAGATGAATGCAGCAGGCTGATTTGCAGTATTTATGAAAAACTCATAATTGCATCAGAGAGAGAAGGCAGCTGCAGATTCTGTGTCCTCAGTCAGGTAGCGTGACAAAGTTGCTTCTCTGAGTGCCATTTTCCATGGATCATTACAGTAGGCTAGACTAGACAGAAATCCCAAGAAGCCATGACTAATTCCAGAGTTCAGTTATGATGAGAAAGAAAAGTAGACCAAGACTTTGATCCAAGGTGGAGACTGCTGAAGAAAAAATTGAAAGAAAAGACAGAAATCTTTGAACAGCTCTTGAACATTCTGTTAACTCGAGAGAAAAAAACCAAGGATATAAATTCTTGTGAAAGGAGATAGTAGCAGTCCTTAAGAAATGCTGGACTAAATGTGTGTAGCTTCTACCTTTTGTTTGCAGGTAAGTGTTAATCAATGCAAAGACCTGAAAAATCAAGTATTGCTGATGCAGGATTAGACTTCATGAGATCATTGTGGTCAACAGGGGAAGAAAAAGCAGCTCTACGGAGGCATTGTTATTTTTTTCCCAGATAACCCAGAGGACTCCTGTGTCTTTTCCTCTCCTGTGTCTTTTCCTCTCCTGTGTCTTGAATGGTGAAGGTAGGATGTTTGCACAAGGGGCTGAACAAGCAGAGTGTTCTCATGTCCCTCTTTCCATTTTAATTTCTCATTTTCCACAAGGGATGCAAATGTGCTTTGCAGGCAAACTGTTTGCATTTGATTCTTGGAAAAAACCCTTAAAAAGATTATAACAAATACCATGAGATTAGGAACATGGGAGAAGGGAGAGTGAGAAAGTGGAGAAACACCTTATATCAAGACTTTTTATTAAGAGAGGTGTGAAAACACTTTCCCTGTAGACAAAATTCTTCAGTCATCAGACTCACCAAAGTCTTTCTGATCACTGTGTTTTATCAGCTTTAGAAATAATGCTTCAGGAATATCCAATACAGGTGATGTTATCATCAGTTAAACCCTCCCAAATACCTCTTGCATTATTGCAACAAATGTATAGTAAGAATGGAGCTACAAGCAAGGATTTAGGCAGCAAGGCTTGCCCACTCCTCCAACCTTGACTTACCCATTCTGGCAGCCTGATCTGCAGCAGCCAGAGAAACTCAGGCTTATTAATCTCCAGCTGGTGTCCCTCTCCAAGGACCAGAAGGATAGGCAGTCTTTTGCCCTTTCTGTGTTAAAGCTACTGACAGAAATCTGCTTCTGCACCTCAGTTCCTACCTGCTGTCACAGAAAAATGTCATAAAGGAAACAGGCACTTTTACCTTCTGCCTCATACTTGGGGAAAGAGAGGTTATTCCCTCTGCTGTTTTTCTGTCTTAAAAAGCCATTTCCCCAGTCTCTCTACATGTAAAAATTGAACATTTTATTCACTACTATATGTAGAAATGTAATATTTCTGTTTGCAATTCCAATTTCACAGTTGAGCAGGATCTGCAGAGACAGAGAATTCTAATAAAATTGCAGAAACATTTAATGCAATGACTGGCAGATGGGGAAAGGGTTTGTGGCAGCTCCATTTTTCTGATTATGTTAACAAAACATGGCATGTGCTTTTCTAATACTTAGACAACTATTCCATTTACAATTTGAATCTGATGACTGAAATTCATCAGGTGATTTTTTGAGAACGTGTTTATCACCTGAATGATCTAATAATACAGAAGCAGTGATTATTCTTCCCTCAAATTAATGTTTCAGATTTGAAGTTTAATGAAGTTACATGAGCTAATTTCAAAAATTGTCTAAGTGCAACAATGCAATTTCAGTAAATTATTTATGCATACTTGATTCAGCAATTAGAAGACAGCAGCCTATAGTGATCCACAATAGGAAGCTGTTTAAATACAGATAGGTTTAGTGCACTAATGCAGTAGGGGGATAGAATTAATAGAAAAGATGGAGAATCTCTGCAAAGTCAACTACATGAGGTAATGTCTAAAGTTTTCAAAATTTGTTCCAAACTGCTGTTTAATAGGAAACTAGTCTGAAAATCTACATAAAATATGCCTAGCTAATATCCCTTATAAACCTAGAATCACAGGTTCTGGATCAAATATTCCAAGTTCTTCCAGTTCTTGAACATGAATGTCTCAAATGTCACCTGTCCAATGTGTCAGGTGTTTATTTACCATGTTTGCAGATTTCCTGGAATTTGAAAAAAAAAAAAAAAAAAAATATATATATATATATATATATATATATCACATCCAGTTCTGTTGCCACTAAAAATTGCATCTTTTAAGACAAAATTATAAATGTTAAGTGGAGAAAATTATCAAATATCATTGAGAGAGGACCTGGAGAAGGCACTGAAAGTCAGGCTACACTGGATCAGACAAATGCAGACCTCAGGGAGAGCATATGTGTGTTGCTTTTTGTTTGTTTTGCTTTATGTTTTCTTCCTTTGCTTTCTAAGGCCGAATCAAAGCTAATTTGTAATGCATGTTTAGAAACCAAGTGAAAATTACTTCAGCTGACTTTAGCTGACCCCGATGAGTCTCAATTATTTAAGGTTTCAAGGGAGTTATCACATGATTTGCCATGTGATTTATTCCTATCAATTATTGTGAGGTCTCCAAATGATTGAAAATGTGAAGATAGTCCTTGAGGCACAGTTTAATTGGTGGTGCTGAAAGTCTGTGTTATGATCCCTCTCATTTATAATCTCATTCTTTCTCTCATTCCCAAATAACACCACTGCAGCTGTGGTGAGGCTGGCTGAAGTCTAGGAGCATTATCTTCTATCTATAATTAGTGGCCTTATAATAATAGCACAGAGGAGTTAAGTGAAATTTGCCTCACCCTTTATTCAATATGGTCCCATCCTAGGCTTACATATCAGACTTCTGTTTCTAGCACTTCCAAGTCTTACATGAAATGCATTCGAATCTATATTCCTGTTACCAAGGAAATGCCTTACTGAAAATAGGTCCTGAAACACCACAGACCACTAATGCAATCAAAATAAAAGCAGGAATCATCATCAGTGATTCACAGGCCCTCATCACCTTCCTAGACAGGACTTTTTCACCACATGTCTGCTTGCTTGTCTTGCCAGCAGAGCCATGCTGGAGTCACAGAGTAGTATGTATCTTCTGATGCCATCCTTAATCCTCCCTACCTTTTTCTTTCCCAGTGTGACCCTTGTCAGGCAACTCTTCATTTCTCATCTGTAATCACGGTTCTGTTCACTTTCCACATCCGTCTCTCCTTATTATGAATCAGTCCTGCTGTCTTCCCAGCCACGACAGTGCAGCAGCCAGGGTTGGCTTTTGTGACACTTTGGATCCTCACTGAGCACAGACTGAGTTGATGCACTCTCTGTCTTTCCTGGCCTCCACATGTTATCCAGAAAAGTAGCTATCTAAAGACTGCACCTTCTAATTCAACAAATCTGCTCCCTGTGGAGGAAATTTAGGGGTGTGTTGCAGCAATTTATGCCAGCAGCTGAGGAGGTCAGCTAGCAGTGCTGGCATAAACTGGCAGCAAAATAGGCTTGAATGTGCTGAGGCAAAAAGCCAATCCTAACTGATGTGGAATCTGTATAGGCAGTTTTAAGGCTATAACACCCCTCCCTGGGAGTCCTATGTACAGTGTGACGATCAGGAATTAGTGTGGCTTGGGTGTTCGTACATGCCAAGCAGGCTCAAAGGTCAGAAGGTGCACCCCAGGCTGCCTAGCATCAGAGGGGAGAGGTGTCCCCTCCCTCCAGGGTCTGTGCTGAGCACAAGCACAATGGGAATTTCCTGCTGGGCTGTGGAGTCCTGTCACTGCACTCATCTGTGCATATTTTTCCAGTCCCATTGATCACATGATAGCAAGGGAGGAAAGTCAGAGATATTTATGCTGGTGGGTTTTCTGTGATTGTGGGGAATATATGCCTACTAGCAGTCATAAGAAAGCCAGGAAGTATTTTGGCTTGGGAACAGAAGGATTCTGAGAGAAAGAACTGATGAAGGAGGGATGTGGTAACAGGGATGCTGCCTCTAGAGTCACTTTCCAGATTAGAAAAAAAATGACATTTAAAATTGACGAAGTCTGCCTTTAAACTGACATCCAAGGCTTGTAGGTCTGAAAAATTGTTTAGAGCAGACTGTGAACTGATATTGCAGGTTTTCACTGTGCACTGTAAAACAATGAGCTAAATACCAGAGGCACTGCAACTCTGTGGGAAACATTGCAGCTCACACATAGAATATGATATATGATTTTTTTCTTTCTGGAAGAGGGAGGATTCATAATATCCTTCAGTTAAAAAAAAAAAAAAAAAAAAAAAAAAAAAGGAAGTAGGATCCATCTATACTAAACTTTAGGAGATTTTTACTGAGGACAAATTCGCAAGTTTCTTTATCTTTCAAATTGATGAATATAGGCTACAGTGATATAAAAATTACATAGGGTTACCATGCATGAGGGAAATTGCATAATACATTACCCAGTCTTTAAAACATTGCAATCTGATTTTATAGGGCTTCCAGACAGAAAAAGCCTAATACAAACAAAAATAAATTAAAGAGTACTTTCTGCTGCAAACATTTGTTTTCACCTTTTTGTGTGATGTTTTTCTTTCTGTTTGGGCTTTTGGGTTAGTTTTTTTTTCATCATGGAGATGCTGGGTTTTTGTTTTGGCTTTTTTTTTTACTTTCGTAGCATTAGCAAGACTATAAATATCACAGGATTTTGTGTTTATGAAATTTTCATTGTTCTCAAGTGTGCAGTGCAAATATCTCTCAGCTCTTCTGAAACTGGACTGAACTAGACCTTTTGAACTCCCCCTATAATTGTGCATGAAATGACTGCCTCCTAGTTCCAAAGACATTTGAGCCATAGACTGCCCTGTTAGTGATTTCCCTGTCCTTTCCAAGGTAAGGCTGAAGTAAGAATACTCTTTCTTGATTTATACTCTTCTTAGGCATTTACCTTCTTCCTAGACAATCTGTGCTTCTTATCAGCCTTGCATAAAGGTCTTGATAATCAAGGCTTCTGACCATACCCATTTAAATGTAGCACTTCTGCAGCTTTTCCCCTGAGTCAGTGTATAGAGACAAATTTTCTCCACCTCAGGAATATTTTATGGGTTTTCTAAAAGGGGGGGGGAATATGATTTTGAAATGTATTGTTTTCATCTTATGCAAAGTTCACCATGACAGTCGGCTGGTAAGGATCAAAGTTTCATATGGCATGTTGAAAGGTCAAAGCGTGTATTAAATTGTGAACTGGAAAATCAAAGCTTTGTAATTTACAGGCAATAGCTCAAAAATTCACACTTGAGGAGCAGGGTCAAAAGAAAGCTCTTATCCCTCTTAATTCACTTGGCAGCACAGTTCCTTTCCATGTCATTGCAGTGCCTCCTGCTGCTGCTGCCATGCAGGTCTGTTGATGTTTCTCCTAAAGATTTCAGGGCATGTAAGGTTCTGTGCTCTCAGTCTGCTTCCTGCTATGGCACAACTGTTTAAGGACTTGAGAAAAAAAGTACTTTTGGAAATTTTTCTGTTTCTCAATATCCTCTTGGTAACATGGATAAAATATTGTTCATAACATGAAACTTGTAAGGATTTGTGTTTGCAAATAACTGCTGTATTTTTAGAGATGTCTTTGTGTAGAATCTCAATTATATATTTACTTTATCCATGTGTACAATAAGTACATCATAAACAATAGAAGTTCTAAATTTAAAAAAACATTTCAGTAATACTGATTTACTTCAAAAATATCTTCCAGCTTAATTGTAAAAATTAGAGAGGATAATGGGTTATAGCAACTGTGATGACACAGAACAGTTGCATTGGTTTGGTTACAATGTAGGCATGAGTATGGATTTAGTTAAATTGTTCCATATCCCATATGAATAAGTTTGGTTTATAACTGATTTATATTAATTTGTCTCAGTTCAGTTATTGAATTAACTGGATCCATGAAGGATTTGTATTACTTTTAGTGACATCAATTAAAGAAATAACCTGAATTAAACTTGTGCAACATACTTTTTTAGACAAGGCCTAGGAATAGGAAAATTAACTTTTCTTTTATACTACTTAGGGCTTTGGTCTTAGCTCACTTTTATATACTCTTTTGTCCATGAAGGATAATTTCAAAAAGTTTGTGGAGCCATAAGGTAAGAGCTCAAAATCAGTCTATTATCCCAATGATCTCTCTCCTACTATTGTTTTTAGTGCTAAATGTGGTGCGTATTAACACAAAGCTTTGGTGATGACCTCATCAGGGACACTCTGAGGGAGTGGACACATATCATCCTCCTTAGTCACCCTCAGAAATGCAGCTTCATCATGAAGCTGTTACCTTGCATCCCTGGTCTGCCCTTGTTACTCAGTTCATACTTTTGTGCCATTGGAGTTCCATTTCTGTCCTATCACAATCTGGAGATATCCACAAGATCTTGATACTCCTGGTAGAGTGTAGATTATTGGAGACAAACCAGAGGAAAGCTATAAAAACAGGAGTGGAAAATTGAAAGAGAGCAGGTTTAGATTAGATATAAGGAGTGTGGCAGAGTGCACTCACTATCCAAGCTCTTGTATAGTCATGCTACAGAATTTCAAGGTGCTTCACTGGATATAACAGGAAAAACTCTTAGTGGTTTTAGGCACAGCAGTATAATTTTAAATTTAATGTCCTGCATGTTCATCCACACAATGTTCATTGAAATTAATATACCTTTTTTGGGTATTAAATAAATTCTGACATCAATTGTTGTCCACCGAGGATTTCAGAATTGTCACTAACCAACTTAACTGTGAGGACAATGAGGAAAACCACTTTATCTCTGAGCTGTGGAGGGCCCACAAGAGAAGTGGATATCTTTGACTGAGATAGGCAGAAGTGAGCTGTGAATGCAAAGCCTGATCAGTTTATTATAATATTAAGCTTGCATGGTTCTGGTATTTATCCTGCTCCTGTAGAGAGAATGTGCTTTGAGTGAAACACTGTGAGACTTGTACACACCCCTGTTATTTTGGTATCACAGCAGAGAAGCCAAGCACACTGGGTGCTTGAATTTTAACACTACCCCTAATCCCTCCTCAACTAGATTTGAAACCTACTTAAGTGAAAGGCAAGCCTGCATGCTGCTGTCTCTATCCTGCCCTCCTATAATTAAGCAAAGCTTTATGCCACTGAGGTTGTCCCAACACCATGTCATTTCCAGATAACCCTCATTCACAAAATCATTGCAAATTTCAGAATTAATAGAAGGAGGCATGGCCCCAAAAGCTACATAGTAATACCAAAAATGTTTTTCAGTGACAGATGGAAATAATGGAGCACAGGATGGAAGAGATTTCTGTATGTAGCAGTCATAATTTCAGGGTGCATTCTTCTCAATGATCTCTGCTTAAACAAGCTCAGGAGCCAAAGGATTTAGCTCAGAGGTGAAGTTAATAACTATTCCTCAAGATGTTGTTCCAGACTACAGTGCCTACCAATTAACTATTATCAATTCAGAAAAGGAAATAAGCTTCTATTTTGTCTAGTGAATGAAATGAGGGGCTGAAGCAACCGTTTTTATTGCTGTACTTATATGAATAATATCGACATAAGGCAATCAAAGCGAAGACAATTATCTCTTCATTTTCAATCACCAACTGTACAATGTCCCTGGGTTTTAACATCCAACTCAATCTTATTTCAGTCTTGCAAACATGAACTAGATACCAATTGATTTTTAAAATGAATGTGCTACAATTCAACAATAGCTGCAGGGCAGTGAATCAAAACTACTCACATGCTTTTGACTCTGTCTTTATAGTGGCTGAATCCCTACAAACAGGATATATGCTCTAATAATGCACAGCTGATCCAGATTTTGTGTAGACATCTCTGTGCATCCTCACCCTCATCATATCTGAATTCCCATGGTGGACAAAAACCACAGTTTAGCAGTAGGACAGGTTGTCTGCTTTGATGAACACAGAGATAGATGAGATCTGTGTAAAAAAAATGATAGTATTAAAACTGCAGATCAGAGCAAGAAGATCTTCAAGTCTTCCTAAAGGAGCTAAACATCTTTTGGGACAGAAACAAACCCCTGCAGACTTATATTTTACCACTAATAAAGCAAAAAACTTTGCATTCCTCATGCCAGAAAAGGCTTTCAGAACAGTAAGAATGGACCTTAAATTACAGGCTTTTTGCTCCATCTCAGCACAGCATGTCCATGTGCAATTTCTTCTCAGCAGCCCTCTGTCACTTCCTTTAAAATAACAGTCTGGCGCTGTTCTGTGAAATTGTTCAACCTTTCAAAAACGTGATGGTACAGACAGCTGCTTCTCCCCCGTCCTGCATGAACCTGGCCTGCTCTGCCTCTCCCCATCTCAACAAGCACTGCAGGACCAAGTCTCCCACAATTTCACTGGAACTGGCTTTAAGCTATTTGCATGCAACATGAAATAAATTGGATGGGGAAGACTTTATAGCTGCATTTTCTATTTCCTTTCCAAAGGAACCAGAAAGAATAGGTACTGTGCTTCTTTCAATGGATGAAATTTGCTTCTGAATTCACCAAAATTATTTCCCTTGTGACAGGACTAAATTTAACCCACAACACACTTGCTTCTTATTTTGCAATCAGATGTATTATGACTTAAGACTTGCTTATAGAAATGAGTTATACTTGCTTGACTTTTTTTGTAAATTCACATACTCTGCACAGGTATATAGAAAAGAAACCTTACATTTATTTCTCTGCTGTGTGTGGCTCTTTAGCTCCACTGTCTGGTGGTGATTTAAAATTTTATAAAGACATGTAAAGTCATTTATTTTCTAATCTAAGTAAGATGTCAGTGTTATGCTTCACAGGACAAGGGTACTTAAGGTGCTTGGGTGGTATAGCTGGCTGTCAGTTATAGTAGATGAAAAACACATATTGATGTTAAATGCTTCTTTGCTCTTGAATTAAGTATGTCTAACATTTTACTTGTTATATTAGTTGGAAATTAACTCAAGTTATAGAACTCAGATCTATTACTTCCAGGGCTTTGTGTATTATGAATCAAAATCCTAGATTGTTCCATTTAAGGAGGGGAACCTTCAGAAACTTAAGAGATGCCCTTTAAGTATTTCCTTGGCCTTCCTTTCCTTTTCTGTTCTTCAGAGAATTATCAAGAGCTCATAAATAAACTATTTATGAAAAATTTGTTCGATTCCTTTTTCCATCCACCTACTCTTTAACTTCTTTTGATGAGGTTTGATTTTTTTTAGTCCTTGCTCCAAGCAAGTGTCCAGCAAGTGCCCATATGTATTCTGGCAGGTGGTGAGAGGCAGCAAGAAAAAAGGTTTTAACTTTCTTCTTTAGATCTGGTACTCAAGATACCATGGTCAGAACCCTGGTAAAAACAGTTAGTCAGGTGGGCAGACAGAAGTTGACTGAGTAAGCAGACAGCCAAGTGTCCTGAGAAATACATTTTCTTTCAAACCAGCACTGCTGGCTTTGAAAGAAGTACCAGGCAACTACACAGTCTTCACTGTAGAAAAGATGAAGCACGTTCAAAGCTGAAGCCTGCCCTGCTGACTTTCTTCTATCAGAGGACCTGATGAAAAGTCATAGTCTGAGTTTGATTCATATTCATCCAGTATAACAGCTTCAACCCACAGACAAGGCAAAAATATCACTTGCAGCACTTGCCAATGATGCCTTCCACAATTGCATTCCTCAAGCCAAGACCTCAGTTGATTTGAAATCTAGGAAATGTAGAGCAACATTTTATGAATGTTTTTTAAAAAGAAAGTGAAAAGTAAAATACACAAGGTGTGTGATAACCTCCCTTGTAACTATATCCACCCCCTACTCCCATACCATATTACCTGTCACTTTGCTCTTGGGCTTTTGTTACACCAGGTCTAAATACAATAGAATGCCTCAGCTGAATGATAAGCATGTCTTCCTATACCTGTTTATTTGCTACAGTTCAATAAAAAAAAATGTTATACTTGGAGGAAACTAGAGGAACTAAATTAAACATGACAGAATCCCACTGAATTAAAATTGTTACAAGAAAGGCCTCTTGTAGCTTCATATGCAGTCTTCTTGGACTTAAAGTAGTAAGGTAGGATTTTTCTTTTTTTAATTGTGGGCTAAAAGATTCAACAGGAGCAATTTTTAAAACCAATCTTCTCTAAAAGGACTTGCATGGGGATAACATTTATTTTATTTCTTAAAAGAATACTCTTAGAAAGTAGTCACTTATTTGTAAATAAGCATTTCAATCTGATATGTTGTAGCTATCGGTGGGATTATTCACACACCATTTCATTATATTTTCACAAAATAATTCTGTTTTTCAATGCATAACTGCAGGTTTGCTCTAACCTGTAGAATAGTTCCTCACCCTTCATATTTGCCCATTAGTTTTAACTGTGGGGTTTGATGTGGAGTGTGGGATCTTCTGTGCAAGGTGTTCAACCTCTCATTACTGCATTTATTGAATGTCTTGGTCTCCAGTTCTCAGACCCTGCTACTATCAAACACCATTCTCTCTTTTGAAATTGACAGCTGCCTACCAATAAGAGACAGGTTTGATTTTTCAGATTAAGATATCAGATTCAGTCTACAAGTTCTCCTTCTTGCTGCAATATTCCTACACTTCTCCCCCAATCTCAGACACCTCTGATGGTTCAGGCTCTCTCTGTGTGCCCATGCTCCATGCTCACCTGGAAGGTGCTGCTATGTCCCTGGCATTTGGCTGTGTTTTCATCCTTCACCTGCTGAGCATGGTATGCACAAAGTAGCTGTTGCTCCTGTCTCTCCTGCTTCTCTTCCACACTTCCCTCCTCATCTTTCAGCTCTAAAGTCCAAAGAGGAGGACTATGCAAACACACCCTGACAAGTGTTCATGAATTTATTTCTATGACAGCTCAGGAGATTCTTGCCTTACCCTTCATTTTTTCCAAACAAAATCACAAACAAGCTAAGAAACCTGAAGACATTTATTTATGCCCATAAAAATAGTGTGTCAAGAACAGCGTTTGCAGGTCCTTTTATTGGCTACCTTCTAATCTCTGTCTGAACTTAGGACTTCAAGGGTTAAACTGGAGATGGGTTTCAACCTTGCAGTCTGTTCTGTTCTTAGGTCATTTTAAAATGCCAGCACTCATGCTGCTAACTTATTAAATCTGATCTTAAACAATCTAGTGCTTCTCAGTTTTAAAGTGGGCCTTTCAGTTCACCTACAAAATATGCAGTTTTTTTCCTGACAGATGAATAATAAGTACATGGGAAAAATAGCTTTTATAACTGACTGGTTGAACTTGAAAGTGTATGTTTTGTATGCATAAAAATGTACACAGGCTGGCAGTGTCAAAGCCTTAAAAGGAAAGACCATTAGGTCTTCTGCTAAATGCAGCTATGCTGCTAAATTGCCTGTGATCCTAGAGAGCAAATCTTGCAAGAATAATCTATGTTTTCCTACTCAGTGGTAAAAGTCAGGTTCCCTTGAACAGTCCTCCTACAGCACTCCCATCTCCTTTACCTGACATGCAGTTTTTCAAATATTAAAGCACTTTTTCAAACTTTTTCTTGTGCCACAGAGGACTACTTGAACCTGTGTAAAATACAAGGAAAATAAAAGATTAACTAAAAGAATATGCAAACCAGGAAATATTCTAGCTACATGGGCCATGCCAAACAGCATCAGACACACAGAAATTAAGACATATTATATAAGCAAGTTTTAACACTTTCCTACTAGGTTGTTTTGAGAGTTGTTAGGCCAAACTTCTATGTAGAAAATGTGATCTGTTACCTGATTACAGCCTGAGCATTCCTTTCAAGCCTTCCTTTATAAGGCAACTTTATTTGAAATGGGGCAAGGAACCTTCATATGTATGAACATATCATACCTAGGGAGGATCATAGATATAAAATCATATCAAATTAATTTTACTGTCTAATGGTTATCTGCTGGTTGCTTAATTTTTGCTTTTCAACAGAACTGTTGGGGTTTAGTCCATGATATTAGAAGGCAAATGTCCACCAATTGGCACCCAGCCATAATCTTTATCGTGTCTTTTAATAATCAGTTTAGACCTTCTCCTCAGCATGAAGACATCTATTTCTTTGATTTACAAATGAGGATATTAAGAACATAACTCCATGATATACTAGCATTGTTTGCAAAATGACTGAAGTGTTTAAAACAATGTTTTGCTAGCTAACTTTTTTTAATTTGAACATTTTAGTGATCAGATTTATGGAGCAGCCCAAAATAAAAATTTTATTGTTAGAATGAGGGGTGGAAAAGCAAGACATTGCGCCACAAGGCAAGAATGACTGGGTAGAGGCAGAAAAAACTGAAAACAGCCTCCTCACAGTAGCAAACATCTATTTTGAACCAGATTCACAACTCATGTTTACTGAATTTCCATCTTATTCTGAAAGTTGTTATTCAAAACCAGTCAAAACCAAATGCTATTACAAGTTTATTTGATGGACTGGAAAGTAAATGGATTTCACTGACAGGTGCATGATGAATGAACTTGGGAAAAGAAAATTAAAATAACAAAGTCCAATATATTGCTTATTTCTCAGAAGATAGATGCTTCTAGTCATTTATATTCAAGATTCACAGGCAGCAAATATTCTTAACTATTTAATGAATTTTTGTCTATTTTAAACTTTCAAGCAAGTCATATATTAAAAAGTGACCTGAACATTAGATTTAGACAAGAATTTTTACAATACCCAAGGACTCACCTGCACAGGAAAGAAGCCTACTTAGTTTAAAAAAAAAGTCTGCTTTTTTTTTTTTTTTTTTAATCTGTACTTATGGGATTTTCTAAGTTCTAAACAAAGCTAGAATCTGTTATTTCAAAATTCTAACATTATATAAATGCAAATAACATCACAATCAGAGGAATGAATACATCATAAACAGTGTCTTTACAGAAAGTGTTGAAGAAGAACACTGCAGATAAAGGAAGAAATTCTCATTATGTCACTTTGAGTGTGTGAGATTGTAATAGTTCTTCCTGCATCAACCAGCTATAGATCTTATGGAAAACCACACAGAGAATAAACACAGAATTTGTCATCAGAAACAAACTGATACTTAAAACTCTTGCAAGAAGCACTCAGAACAAGTGTCCTGAAGATGTAGTTTGAGAAGTTGTGAAAAGACCTTCAGTGTTCTAAAGGCAGGGACCAGACAGGGGACACATTTTCATATATCTGTTTTCCTGTCAGTACCAGACCCACTGCACATAGACCCTCAGACTCCTGCCTCCAGTGTAGTTGTTTTGCGAAGCATTTTCCTCTTTTCCTCTCTTCTTCACACAGGGAGGAAGAGCCAAAATAATACAGAGGAGAGATTATACAAATAGATTAGCCACAATAATATAGAGTCCCAGAGCAACAAGAGACGTTTTTGCCCTGACATACATATACTCTTCCTGGGACCAAAACCATGACCTGAGAGGTCAAAGCGCCTTCTCAGTGGGACAGAGGGTGACCAGAGCACAAGTTGCATGAGCTGTGCCTCACTTTCGTCTCAAAGTAATTCTTCCATTTGAGAGGAGAGAACATTTCAGACACAAAACTTGGTGAGGTAAAACAGCAAACCACAGAGATCAGGAGTCCTCCCAGTCTAACAGCAATATGCAAGATATTGGAAATTCCAATTTTAAGGTATCATGTCAGAAGGATCATAGTTAGGGGTGCTGGAGAAGCCCAGTTTGAGGTTTCATTTGATGTCAGAATCAGTTTGAGTTTTATTTTCAGTTTTGTCCTTCTTTACAGACTTGTTGAGTTGCTTTCTCTTAAAGGAAAACAGATTGACTGCTGGAAAGATTTGTATTCAATGGACAGATAAAACTCTAAACTAAGGAAAGATCTGTGCTCCTACCTGGGTTATCTATAACTCCTTCATCTCTTAAAAAAAGGTGTGACCTTACATAGCTAACATTTTCCTTAATATGTCTGTTTGTGTCCCAAAACCAAGGAGCTAACATCCTCATCTTTTCTTCCTGTTTTCTCCTCACACTCTAGAATTCCACCCCCAATGCTGAGTGGTTAGGGCTGTCTGTATGTTAGAGTATGCTCGGAAGGTTTGTCACTTGAGTATCTTCAGATTTCCAGACCACAAACATATTCATCAACAGTTGTGGAATATAAAATAATCATTATATGATGTACAATAATGTTAAAAATAGAAAGCCTTGGCCATTGTCTACCAGCTGTAGAGGGGATAACCCATCCAGTTTATATGTAACACAAAGCAATCTCAGCTCTGGTTTATTATCTGACATTTTCCTCTGTTGAGGACTCTCCTGCACAACATATTTGAAACAGACCAAAAATTAAACAAAAAAAAAAAAAAAAAAAAAAAAAATTAAAAGAAGCTCTAGAAAGCTACCAAAACAACTTTGTTAAGGCATTTATAAACATCATGCAAAAACAAAAATTGGCCATTATTACATTGAACACCTGGAATCAAAAACTTCCTCAGGCTTCTGCCAAAAAATTATTAGCTCCTAAATAAATATTGTTGAGATGTATTTTAAGACACCATTTGCAATTCACATCTGATTTTCTTTCTAATTAAACAGTGCTCAGAAAAGTAGTAATAATGAAATGCAAAATTCATCTGTTACTAATACTTAAAGTGATACAATGTCTTCACATTTCCTACTTATATCTAGACCATTTATGAAATCCTGAGCTTCCAACAGTATTTCTCACATTATATTCAATTTGATTGAAGGAGGGGTTGAAGGAGGCTGAGGGTTTAGTATGCATGAAACAATAACATTGATTTAAAGGGATCCTGTGAAATTATTTTAATAAATTTGATTCATTGTTTAGAATAGACAAAGTTCATGAGTAAGGGAGGCTCTATTAAAAAGGTTTACCTGAAGAGACATGCAGTAAATTTCTAATACAGAAAATATCACTTTAAATGTCATATACACCTGCCAGAAACCCACTCTTAAAAAATGTCTCCCGACCTTATCCAGCTGAAACTGCACACAGCATACAGGATAAAAGTACAGTGTTTATTTCAGGAACAGAGCCTCAGAAAGCTGAAACATATGACCTTGCTGGGATTTGAATGTGCTTTGTAGCAGTTTTATCATCCCCAGGGTCTTTGCACACCAGTTGGTAAAAGTTCAATAGAACTTGGTTATTATTTATACTAATCACATAGCATAAGTGTTAATAGTTTAAAAGGTTGATATTTTAAGCTCAAATCTTTCTTCTGATTTGTAGTGCATATATGAAACAAATACACTGAACAAAGAGAACAAAACACGCTTTAAAATTGTGTAGACACATTGTTCGAATAATATCTATTATTCCCTTTTTATAGGACTTGTGGACTACTTGTATAAGAATTATTAACTACTTGCATAGCTTTTTTATGCTCACAAAACTATTTCTAGAAAGAAAGGGTCATGGGTATGCACGTGAACACATTTATATCACATTTATGGCTTCAAAACACTGTGTGGGTTTGTGGGGAAAAACAGCCAACATCTGTGACTGACACTAGCAACCAAGAAACTAAACTGTGTAAATAAACTACTGAATTTGTTTCAAGACATAGATAAGAAAGAAGTCTGTTCAGAGATGAAATTATTGAAAACAACTAGAGATCTGGTTGGATTCATCTGTGTTCACATCTTTTCATATTCATAAAGCTTTGGAGATAATCTAGGTAGCAAAGTCAAAACACTTATTTCAGCCTGCTGTGTGGCAGGAACCTTGTTCATCCAGTCAGGTGAACAGCAGCTAAGGTATTTAATGACAAGTCAGGCTCCAATGGAAAATTCATTGGAAAGCCATCTTTTTTCATGATTCTCCTTTATATTCTCTTGTGATACTAGCTGGATATTTTCAGGCACAAATATATTCCCCAAACCAGGTCAAGGACACTGCTGAGAGAAGCTAGGATTTGGCAAATTCTGTTTGACCAGCTCTGCAGATGAGAACAAATCCAAGTCTGTTCATGAATAATCTGCAAATACAGAAGGAGGCTAAATTTGTCAAACAAATTCTTAACTCTACAGTGTTTGCCCAAAGCTACTCTCTTGTTCCAAATGCCTGTTAGTCTCAGCTGGTGTTCTTTATGTACTCACTATAGGAAAAAATCCATACTGGGAATAATTGAGATGCTATGAACTTCAGAGTAAAGAAGCTTACTGCAAACTTCTGTGCGTGTGTATATGGATTTGACTCTGGTAAAATGCTGGTGTTTCTGCAGTCTATCACAGGAACAGTTTAACTTGAACAAAACAAAGTCACTCTGAAACAAAGAGGTCTCAGACCCTGTGGCTCAGCAAGCCTAGGACTTCTCCCTTATGGTTGACTCTCAGACCCAAAGGCCAGTCAGCCAAGCCAAGCAGACCTTCTCCATATCTCAATATGTGCTGCAATGTCTCACGTGTGTGTAATTGTGCAAAGTCATCCATGTTTCAACTGGCTTCTCCAGCTACTGTCTTATGGTGGAAAGCAAGTATCCATCAGCCTGTATCTGTCAGCTGAGGAGAGGCACTGACTACAGGCATCCTTATGTTGGTCCCTACAGTAACTGAAACACAATATATGACACCTAGTGTTCATGTTTTTGTTTTTGTTATTTCGTTTTGCTCATGCTTGACAGGCACTAGGAAAATTATTTTTATTATTTACTGCTGTGGAGCTCTCCAATACAACTGAGCTCCAATTTTATGTTGGAAATTTATTGTTTCAACTTTAGCAGTGAGTATATAACCCCTCTCTTCTTTTTTCTTACTTTGTTTCTTCTCATTTAGATAGGATGTGACTCTAATTTGGGGAAGTTTCCTTGCCTTCTGTGATGCCTGGATAATGTCTTTAATTTGGGTATTACACTGATTTAGTTAATTGATCATAGTACACTCTCAAGGCCTCACTAAAGCTTTTATGGACTTCTTACATAGTACTTAGCATAACTGTTCAACTGTCAGAAAGAAAGTCTTATCTTCTCTCCCCAGAGGTAGCTAATCTAGCCTCTAAATCTAGTAAAACCTGCAGCAACTATTGAAAAACTACACAGAATGTCATAAGATCCACAAGCAAACTTTTCCCTGCTAGTTTTCAGTTACTGGTTAAGCCTTGTTTTCTATTTTTTTTCAGTAAGAAATGGTGACTGATGAAAGCTTTTCACTGCAAATCAAAGGCATTCATCCTGTTTTCTGTAAAAATTGGTGTAGTGACAAATCCACAAATGCTTTGCCTGAATATGTTCTTTGGAAAAAGTACAGTTTGGCCCAATGTATGTGTTTGAACACTATAATATATTTTATCCACTGCTTGACACTAAATACAATTACAGGAAGAAGTTTAGCCTAGTGCTTAAGCAGACTAGACCCCTGCTTTCTCTAGTTTGGGTCTGCCACTGAGGTTTCAAAGGTAAATTACAATTTTGTTGGCATTCACTGTTTAAAAGCTAAAGGCTCCCTGTGTTTGGAAAGCAGAATATAAAATGCACATGAAGTTAAAGATCAAATTTTAAGGCTGCTCTAAAACTTCTTCAAAGCACTGCCACTGATTTCAGCAATCTTTGTGTCATTTTCTCAGGCTGTTACTTTTGTGGCTATCAGTTGGTAGCAGAAGACAGATGAAAGGAATGCTTTGGACAGGCAGCACAGTTAAGTGGAGCTACAGGTCAGAAAATTTATGTTCTGACCCTGCATCTGCCACCGATGCGAGCCCTGACAAATCACTACATCCCTCTCCATCTCAGAGGTAAAATGGAATGATACTTACCCACCTTTTAAAGCACTGCACTTTGTGCTCCACCAGCAGTAATCATTCTGTGACTGGGAGGCTCAATTATTTGAAATACTTTGAGATGTAAGATGGTCTGAAAGTATGAAGTGTTATCATTAATAATAATAATGAAAATGAAAAAAAAATTTCCAGTAAATTAATGCAGAACCACAAATCTGTTCTGATCTTGTGGGTTTTAAGCATAGCGTTTCTTCCCATGGGCTACAGTATGATCTTTCCCCCTTCATTCATTTCAACCAATAGTTAGGTTCAGATTGCTTTTTAAATATTTAATAACTACTTGGGACATTTTATTTTATGGTGATTCCACATCATGCATCCCTGGGCTTCTTAATTCAGCACCAGATTTTAGAACAAACAAAGCCAGTTAATTCCTCTGTGTGTAGATCAGAAAACCAACCCTCCCTTTGAGTCTCCTGAAGGTCAAGTGAAACATCCAAAGGATATTTTTTTCATTTTTCACACCCTTCTTTCCACCCACCATCAAATCAAGCACAGCTTCTCTTAATCATTATCAGGGAGACAAAAAGTTATAGTGCAGAGCAATGGACCGGAATTTCACACTCCATTTGCACAATAACTCTGAGGGCTGCTAATGTGCTGTTTGCTTTTTAGCAGGCATCTCTGCAGTCATCACTGAAATGCATTTTGGCGCTGCTCCCAGGGCAACTTAACTATTTATGACAGCTTGTCTTGAAGTGCCTACATGAACATTAGGATGTCCACAGCAATCTGCAAATTGACCCATCCACATGGCATTTGAGATCAGATGGAAAGAGCTTTAATAATGTAATGAAAGTTAGGGTAGACATCATTTTTAATTTATCTTTTTTACTTTCTCTCCAATTTTCCATCCCATCTTTTGGCCAGGATATGTCAAATTATTAAATCCTCCCATATTAACAGATGCTAATGATCTCTCTCTCTCTCACTTGGACTGTCTTTTATTACACATTCAGTCAGACAATAAAGGGGAAATATAAACTCTCACCCTATGTAAACCATTTTCCTCCAGAGAGTGAACCTGCTCCACCAGACCTGACTGTTTGCTTATTGTCCAAGTTGAGTGATGCATGAGTAATTTAAAAGGCAGACATTCTTCCTGACAGCTTTCATTTTCATGCTGCTCCAAAGTTCAGAGGTAGATTTTATTCTTCAACCTTTATTTCAGCTTTTTTTCTCTCCTAGAAGCAAAGCTGCCTAATAAAACAACATTTTCAGGCACACCTAATAACAGAGAAGAAAATAAACACATTCAACTGAGACCCAGCTTCAGCCTCCTACAGGAGTGACAAGTTATGTCTGGAAGGTTCACCAGGATGAGAGAGGTCGCAGCTCCTAACTCTGTTGCTGATTTATTCATGGGGCAGCTGGAGTTAAGCTACCTCACCTCATCAGGCCATACTTTCTCTCTTAAAGATTGATGTATGTCAGGAGCTGTGAGAGAGGCAATTTGCTACAGAAAGTTAGAGCAGAGGAAGATAGAGAAAAAGAATGAGTTACTTCCCATCTTTGCACCTTTGTTTCTCTTAACCTGGTTAGTCTGTAAATACTTTCTGTAGATATTATCTTTAAATACATGGCTGTGTAGTGCACATTGGAATTTACCCCATGACCCATCTCCTGAGGTAATAATTATCTTCCTCTCTCTCTCCCACAGGGTTAACAATATTCTCACATCTCTCTTTGCTAGGACTTTTCCTTCCATGGATACCAGTAATCTTTTCCCTCCAATTCTCAATCTGATTAGCATAATTAAATAACATTAGAGTCACTGATCTTGCTCTCTGAAGTTTGCTGCTTTTGTTCTAATGAAAAAAAGGGTCTGTGTATTGCAAAATTGGGCATTTTTCTTGTTATCAGGAGATTCTAATAAAATAATCTCTAACAATAGTCTTTTTTACAATCACAAACCACAAACACACATTTAAGCTTGTATATATATGTTTTTTACATGGGTCAATAAACCATCCAGCAAAATGTGACCTCAGCTTCTGTAAGACCTCCATGTCCTACACCACTGCAAAAATGTTCATAACCTGAGAAATACAGAGGCAGTCAGGAATAAAGGGGATTTTATTAGGTCCCTTTACAACAGCCCCCTGTATATTTCAAGGTGTGACCAGTTTCCAAGTTAAGGTGTAGGTCTGTGAAAGCGAAGTAGAAGAGCAGTGTGCTCTGAGAAGGTGCCTGTCTAGACAAGTTGCCTTAACTTGTTCTACTGTTGCTGTCATTGATGCCACTCCACCATTGCTATCACCTGCAACACAAGTGGTCTTCATCCTGAGAACTGAGAAGTGTTTGTTTTAGGGAGGGCTGTAGTTAAAATGCTGACCATAAAGTCTGATCAAGTTTTTCTCTTGTCCTTGTGACAAGAAGGCTAGGACCAGTAATCACAGTGGCTGGGAGAATTCAAGGAAAGGGGTTACAATGTGGACAAGGACAAACACTACTCAGAGTAGTATGGTAATTTGCTGTTCATGACTTAAAAAAAAACAGCCAGAAAGCTGACTTTATGGTAACAAAAATTATAATTTAAAAATGCATTGGTTTTGCTCTTCAGAGAGAAACAATTTAATTTTATTTGCTATGGAAAGCTTAATTTACTCCTGATTGTATGTGTGCTAGAGAAGCTAAGCAATACACAGCTCCTTATGCCTGAAGAAAAATGGCAGAATAGAAAAAACTCCAGCTGAAGGCATCTGAGGTGACAGGAGCCATGAGAGAGCAGGGCCTCTTGCTGCCATCCTCCACAGGGTAGGATCAGCTTTCATCAGCACTTTACAGCTTTGTACAACTAAAAATGCTCTTATACAATTGCTAAAAACAGTGGTCCTGTTTTTTGAACAGTAAAATATCAGTCTCTTCAGCCTTGTCTTAAAATGGACTATAAGCTACGACCATTAATTTCACACAGATTTCTTGAATAAAGTGTCTTTTTGTAAAGTTTCACTGCATTCAGTATCCTAGAAAAAGGCACTTCTGAAATGCAGTATTGGTCTAAAGAAGATCATCCTGGAAAGGTTTTCTCGGTTTTTTTTTATTTTACTTCAGTTTTATTTGAGTTTGCTTACTTGTTTGTTTAAAGACAGATGGACAAATAACAAGAAACAGAGTTAAGAAAAGAAAATTGTTGTTGCCTTAATCTCAGACTTTTCGACAAGAGGCAACATTTCCTGTGATTTAGTATGGCGGATAGAATTGTATCTTCTGAGAGAGATTGTAGATTACAAAACCTTCCTTCCTTATGGCTGCAGACATTAGTCAGGCCCAGCTTACTCAAGACAGCAGCAGAGATTCATTTCACAACTGTAATAATTCACAAAATAAAATGTTTGTTGGTTTTGGGGATTTTTTCCCAAAGACCTGATCTAGTGTCGGTAGTCTCAGCAATAAAGCTTTCATTGCCTAAGGAGTGGTGTATGAAACAACAGCTACAAAGAATTCATCCCATTCCTGCCTTCCTGGACTGACAAATATGAGATCTATTGTGTCTGAACAGCATTCTTGAACTTAGCAATGTGAGTTGTAGTGGCGTCAATTTGCTTTGGTTGCTTTCAGTCTGTTTTAAAGGGAAGTGGCCTGACGGATTTTATTTGGGTTAGTTTTTGGTTTTTTACTCAGTCCTTGCTGCTCCAGAGAGATCACTCCAGCAAGCCAGCCTAGTTAGCTCACTGCCTAGTCTTTTATATAATGTCCAAAGTTACGAGTTATAGAGAAGATAAAGGTAGAGGAAATAAGGAAGAGTTGTTTCTCACATCTGAATAGAGTCTTAGTTGCAAAGTTTACATCTCCATCACATAAAGAACAACTTTCATTGGAAAGTTTGGAGCCTTCTAGCTGGTACATCACTAAGACAACTCTTAGATCATCTCTTGGAAGACAAGGCAGACTGGTCTGTGTTCACCATCTCTGTGACACTCAGGGTTTTATAGACCTCAAGTCATCTCTTTTCCAGGCTCAAAGAACCTCTGGACTCACGGTGACTCACCATGTGGAAACAAATCCCAACTATTTTCTGTATATTTTCTATGTTTATTATATCTTTTTTAAGATGATCAGAACAGGGCTGAACACCACACAACTACAGCATGGATTTCTAGAATGGTATAATGCTGCTCCTTATTTCATTCACTCACTTGGCCCTAATGACTAGAACATACTTAAGACTCTTGCTCAGCACTGCCAAAACTTCTTATTCTGTGTGAAACATCTCAATCTTGCATGATCACAATAAGCTTAAAGTCCATCATTTTTTATAAATCAATATCAACTATATAAATAGTTAATTTTATGTTATGAAAGGAACTATATAAATGATAAACTTTGTCATCTCTCTGAGGCATACCCATAACTTCAGCTCAAATATGCTCCAACATGCTCTCATGTTTTGATCTATTATTTGAAGATCATTCTCATGGGATGGAAAGTATATATATATGTGTAAATAAAGAATACGTAAATATTTTAAAATATTTTTAAGCTCATGTAGCATTCATGGAGAATAAGGGCTGACAGTTCTGGGTGAAGATGAAGACTACTGCTTACAGAATGGAAGTAGAGCAAACCTTCCTTACACAGCCTGCCCTCAATTAGAGCTGGGTGAATATTTCAAAAGTGTTTTGGGTTCCAGACTTCCCTCCTCCTCTATACAAAATGAACCTAATAATTGTAGAGTATCTTCGTGATATCTCTGGGACACCAAACTGACTCAAAGGACTGCTGGTTGGCTAGACAAACATTTAACAAGTTCAAAATAATATAATCTCATCTTTTCTGTATGCAAATTTTTATTAGAAAGTTGTGGTTATCAGCATGCTCAGATTCCTGTTATTGTCCATGTGAAATTAGAAAAATAAAATCCTTCTGAAGCCCATTCAATTCCATCTTCACTTGTTATCAAAGCTGGAAGTAACCCTCTAATGCTGATTTTCCACCTGTCAACTTTTGCAAGTCCACCTCTACACATTCATAGTGTTTTGTCTATCTTTCCTGCATCCCTCTCTGCATTTCCCAAAACATGTAGTATGCATCAGGCTTCCCTCCCATCTAGGCTGGAAAAAAAACACGCCCTGAGGCAATGACTCTATGTGGGAACAATTCCCATGGCCAGCTGATGGTAGTCTCCATCCACTGCTCCAAGTCACTCAGGGAAACCAAGAGGTGTCCCAGCATTGAGTGGCTGCAGCTAAGCCCTTATTGTCTCCTTTGGACCTCGGTAACTTTTGAGAAGATAGGACTGCTTGCTTCTGCATATAGTTTTTAAATCCTTTTTAATCCAGAAGGCAGCAGTGAAATTAATAAAATTCTCCCAATTTTTTTTAAAGTACAGATAAAACACTTCATCATGTAGGCGTGCATTTAATGTGCACAATTTAAACAATTTAAATTTATAAAATTTATAAAATTTATAAAAGATAGATAAGTTTTCTGTTTTTAAATTGACAGTGTCAAAATGTGCATGATGAAAAGCATGAAGGCTATAAATAAATCTGGAACTGAATATAAAAATAGCCATAAAAAAATATGTGAGTATAAATGTTCCTCCTTGCATTTTTTAATCTAAAAACCAAGAGGTGATGACATCTCACTGAAAAAAAAAAAGCCAACGAAAAAAAAAGGGGCAGGTAGGGGGGGGAGAGACCAAACAAAACTAAATTTACACCAAAATGTAAATGTGCTACTTAATTTAAACTATTAGAAACCATATTCTTTCAGCTGCTGAAAAGTCTTTGCAGATAAAGATGGGGGAGGTGAAGAGGGATTAAGCACTGAAAGAAACTAAGATGCCAAAAGAAATGTAGAGCTTGTGTGGGGATCAGGGACTCTTTTCTCAGCAATGTGTTCATAAATTTTATCCTGAGTGTATATCGTGAGCAGAAAGTCAAGGATTTAATATTGTTGGCAATAAGACAGCAGCATGTTAAGAAGGTTTTATATTAACTCTCTACATACCACTCTGCTGGTGCACCTCAAATTGACCTGCACAGTACCTTGCTACATCCATTCCAGCTCCCCCCTACCCAGACTTAATTGAACCAAAGGGGGCTTATACAACACTTTGCTACTCCAGCCAAGAAGGTCACCAGTGACTACCATCCATGCCATAATTCTCACTTGCTTCTAAAACACCCTGAAGCCTCTTTTGCTAAAGCTCAGCTCCTTCATGCCAACTCCCCATGACTTTTTGACTTTTCATCCCTGTTGCTTTCATAGCAGCCAATCCTGTTCCTCATTTGTCAGAGGAAGAACATTGGAAACCACTCACCCAGGCTGAATTTGAATTAAAGTCACTTGAGCCATTCAGCCTGTAAGAACTATTAATCTCACCTATCTGGAATTCCCATTAATTCCCTAGACAAGAAGTAACTCATTAAAGTTATGCATGTTATAATATGCATATCTCATAGCATCAAAATGCTAAAGTGATGAAGGCCATAAAAGTAATCTGCAGATACAGAGGGAATGCTAGCTCATAAGAGTATGAAAACTGAATAGCATGATATATTTTGTCTAAGCTGAGCTTGGAAGTTGCTTTGTTGCTTTAGGAATGTATTCTGAATATTTCCTTAACCACAGAAATATCATTCATGCCAGTGCCAGATTCAGTCACTTAAGGACTGACAAATTTATTACCCTGAAGACAGTTCCAATGACTTCAAGGAGGGCATAGATCATGTTTTGGGTTTCTGAACCACAGTGAATTCACCTGTCTGCTCAGTGAAACATAAGATAGTGCCTAAAAAGAATAGGAATTTCTAGTTTAAATAGTTTGCAGTCATGCAACATGATTCTCTTTGTACTGAGGACTAACTTTGTTTCATTAGAACTCCAGTAGTAGTATATGCACTTCCATCAGTCCTGGTTTCTAGGTCACCCAGCTTAAGGTACAGCCTAATTGCATAGGGAATTGTCTGATCAAGATGACTGGGCTGGAGCAGCTTGGAGGCATCAAAGCCAGCTCCCTGCCTTAGGACATGGTTTCCAGCCGCATGATTACTGTGTTAGCTATGTTTAGCAAAGCTGAACAGAGTGAGTCACAGCAGAAATTACAGTATTTGAAGTGAAAGTCCTATTGAATGATGTTTTGTTGAAAGAAATGCTCAAAGTTTGTATTTGAGAACTGAAGAAAGCACCTTCTGATTTTGAGAAAAAATGAAAGAATATAGAAAAGAAGAAAAACACTTGCCATGAGACTGCAAAGATTTTCAAAAAGAAAATACATCAGTAATTTTTTTCCCAGTTCAAATCCAAGTAAAGGTTAGTTGCAATAATTTAGCTTAGAAGTAAGCACATAAATAAATTATAAAACAATACATATTTTTTATAATGCTTTCATATGAAATTTTAATAATAAGCCCATTCTTCCTGCCTTTGTCAGTAAAGCCTGTCTTTGGCCAGTGCATGTTTTATTATTTTGAGAAAAGCAATTAGCTATTTAGCTGGAAGTGTTAAACTCAAGTGTCACTGAAAGGAGAATGGGACAATCTTCTCTCTTAGGAGCAACAAATCTAGTTTTTAACAAAGACTGAGCACTAAAACTTTAGCTGAAGGCAGCAGAATCTACCTTATACACGCTAATGGTTTTTGTCACTTGGATTTCCATTTTCCAGTCATCAACTCTTCATTCAGCCTCTTTCAAAATCATTTCTTAGTTGTATAAAACACCGGTTCCTGAAACATGAATTTTATTATTCATCCTCAGGAGGCAGCTCAGCTAATTCTATATAAATCAACGAGTGGAAACAGATTCTCCACGAATCAAACAGGTACCCAAAGATTCTTCTAATTATATGACAATCCTCTGGTGTTTGTATTTTATATGCATGTTTATACAGCAGTGAATACAATGTGTATGTGCCTGTAATCACAGGAGAGCAATGCCCTTTAATGGGCAGTATCAGAAAAATGCAAGACTTCTGTCACCTTCCTTATTAGTTGGAGGTTCTTCACCTCAGCATTTATATTTAAGCAGTTGTTCCAAAGCTTGGTTTATACCACCAGTGTCTACATAGGGCCTAGGTTATATTTACAAACTTAATAAAATATATAACAAGTTGGAAAGTTTCATAGAAAAGGAAGCAAAGGAGAACAATGAAAACAAATAAAGCTGAATAGACTCACCAGAATTACCTGAAGTGAAATTTTGGCATGGTACAATTATCCACCCACAAATCAAGTGCACTACCTGTAATGGGAGCCCTTGTAGACTTTGCTAAGGTGCAACAACGGAATCTGTGTCAAAATGCCACCTACAGATTTCTAACATCTATTCAGCTGTAAGTGTTCTTTCTGGGCCTCCTCAGTCAAACACTGTTTGCCTGAGCCTGGTTATCTAAAAAGATTTGGTGAACGTATGCTGCAAGAAATTACTGCTTAAGAAAAAATGTTCTTGATACTATTACAAATGTTCCACAGCTGTGAGTTTTCCCAAAAGAGAAACTGTCTTTACAGTAGCTATTGTGAAAAAATCCTGACACATGTTAAGGTTTTCATATCCCATTTATTCCACAGTATCTTTCAATCTCTTTAAAATTCCCTGCTTGCCTGCTTGCAATGTATTTTGCAGCCAGCTCCATGAAAGCATTGTCACTTCCCCTTCTGCCTTTCTCCTTAAGGCTGCTGGTAACCCTACTGTGAAGGAGGTGAGTATTAACCTATGTATACATCTGGCTGTGATATGGTTCTCAACAAACACTACCTTGATACACAAGAATTCTCTTTTATGTAGAGCAAACACATTTAGATTAAAGATGCACCCTCATTTCTCCTCATATACCATGCAAATTCAATCAAGTATCTTTTTTTAATTGCCTCTTATTCTGGAAAAAGAAAAGTAATACGGAATTTGATGAAGTCTTGTGATATATATCAAGTGTCGGCTGGAAACAAACATTTTGTAAGTCCTAGGACTTCCAGAGTGCTGTGCCACAAAATTATGTAATTCTTCAATCCAGTAACATTGTATAGTACCTTTAAGGAGACACTTAGCAGGATAAACTACTTGTTATCTGCAAATGAGGTTTCTCACCTTCTTAGGTTCCAAACAAATAATCGTAGATTAGTTGGCTATTTCAAGATCAATTTACATAGGCTCAGAATAGCAGAAAATTATTCATGAATAGGAATTGACCAGAGTATAATCCCAAAAACGCAGTTATATAAATTTTAAAAGCGTGTGTGTGTGTGTGTGTGTGTGTGTGTGTGTCTGCACACACATAGATGGATGGATAATTATATGATGGTTTAAGACTTGCTCCCTGGTGTGCTTGATCATGAAATTCAGAACTTTTCTTTCCATTCAAAAAAAAATCTAAGATTACTGAATCCATTAGTATTGAGGAAACCAAAGGCTGAGATGATACAGACAGAGGCTTGGAAACTATGTCCCCTTTTCTAGATCTCTACTGCACTGAAAGTTCAAACCTATGAAAATGGAATTTTCATGGGACCTTTTACATTCCTTTAATGTCTGGATTTGAAAAATATTCCCTTATAAAGGATCAATCCTTTGTACACAGTGTGTGCACTGCTATGTAGATTAGAGGGAGAAGAAAAGGAAAGAAAAAGAAAGCAGTATAAAGAAGATAAACTCAGTTTCCCTGAGAAGGAAAACATCACCTTTGAATCCCTCTGTGCATCACTGATTGGATAACTACTTATTTCCAGTGTGACTGCTTTAGAGTTTTCCATGAACATGACATGAGCTGGTAGAGAGCAGCCATTCCTAGACATGATTATGCAGGCTTTCCTTTTCATGAGTAATTCATTATATACACTTTCAATTAACTGTCAGCATTAAACTTTTGTGCCCTTTTTTAAAAAGAATGAACAGTGCTTTAAAATGTGTGTGAAAAGTTGAAATACCTTTATTAAATGAAAGATACTCTGAATATCTGTAAAAATTGTGGATAATTGCCATGTCTTCCATAAAGCATTAAATCGTCAGAAAAACAATTATTCAACTTAGTGGCTCAAACACCATGAAAAACAGGATTTGGATCTGAGTTCTTATTCTAGTTCATCCCAGTAATTTTATTCACTTAAGCCTATTGGAGTGGGTCAAGAAACCTCCTGGAAGAAAGAGTTTGTGAAGTGTCTGTAACTTGCTGCTTCTGCTTGGACACTCTGGGTCGAGGAATAGATGCAGAATTTGACCAGGAGAAAAGGAAACAGGAATTTTTAGAATGCTTTCAACATTCATGACTTATCAGAAGTCCTGCTTGAGACTGAGTTGTAGATTAAGTTAGATCGACTTCGAGCATGAGCAAGCTGAAAAAGAAAGTTCAGGCTGATGCAAGAATTCATTGAAGTCTCATTTTAAAAGTTCTAGATAGGCATTTTATTATGGCCAAATCAGGGTATTTCCAGACAATATCCTCTAAGACATTCAAAGCATCTAAGGACTTTCTGAAAAATCTATCTCTTGGGACCTCAGTTTCCCATTCCCTCTAAATATGATTATGATCTAGGAAATGCTTCAATTCAGGAGTAAAATTAATTCTCTGCAACTTTCTCCTCTACTATATGTACAGAAAATATGCTGATTTTTTCATGAAAAAGCAGTATCACTAAATAAAGCCCCACACAGAGATCATTCTCCAAACAGGGAAACCATTTCAGTGGCAGCTTTGCAAACTCCAGAAGATAATGTATTCATTCTGACCAGTGGTTTGAAGCTCAGAAGAACTTGTTTTTCTGAAGTTGTTCCATTGTGTTTTTGATAACAGAAGGCCATCAGCAGAGACACAGCTGCTAAAATGGCTCAATCCAAGGTGATTGTCCTAACTACTAATGCCATGCCCTTTGGTGGCTAGTTAAATCTTTTCTATAGTGTGGAATATCTCCAAAAGGAGGATTTTTTTTTGTTTTTTTTAAGCACTATTTGTGGACAATCACTTAAGAAATCATATTCCTCTGTTCAGTCATTTTGTGTTGATCCAATGGGATCAGCAAGCAAGTAAATTGATTTTCTGTTCTCACTGCTGCTGGCCCACCTTTCTCCCCTCCTCCATAATTCAGCAAGCAAACCAAAAAGTCAATTATTTGCACAGCCCCATGGAAGTTGTTCACCCCATGCATAGTGCTTGTGTTTCACTTTCTAACTTGTCCTCAAAGTTCTTCCTTTCAGGAACCAGACCTCCTAAACCTGTACTGAAATGTAGCTATTAAAACAAGTTGGAGTATTAATCGAATTGTCTCTCTGACTTTTTCCATTTGGAAAGAAAAAGGTACAGTCTCTTTCTTAAGATTGTGTGCAAGTGTATACCAATGAGCTTTTAGCCAAATTCCATGGTCTGTCTTTCTGAACATTGCAATTGTTTGTCTTGTATTCCACATTTATCGGCACGTGTAAAAGATTTTTATGGATTATTATGGATACAGCATCAATATTCACAGACCTCACTCTCCAATACTAGGAATATTAATCAAATTATTCTATTAACCAAATATTATTCTATTATCCAAATATTATTCATCCTACTGCAGTGGGAAGCCACCAGCTGGACCAACCCTTGTCAGATCAGGCATTGCCATTCCAGCTCTTTCTGGGGCTTGCTTGCATTATCCCTCAGTGACAACAGGACTAGATGATTTGTGAAGGCCCCTGATGGGTCCAGCTTTGGCACCTACTTCCAGACTGTCACTTTCCCAAGGGCCTGCAGCACAGTGCTTTCAGCCCAACACTACCAAATGCCCACCAGCCTGAACCAATTTGTGGCTCCTCCAAATCTCGGAGTACTCTCTGACTGCTCTCCGACTCTTTTCAGGAGCAGAAGCCCACAGAGACACCTAAAAGCCATAAATCCTTTCTGACAAATACATATCCAGCAAGTCCCTGATAAATGATGCCTATCCATAGTCACACTGGCCTTCTAATGGATAATTAGTGATATTGGATTTTCTTGGGTCTTGTGTGGATTCCTCAAAGACTTCAAGCTGACAGTTTAAGTTCATTCCAGTTTTAGAAAAAATAACAGTCTACAATCTCAATCTTGGATTTAATTCACCAAATCTCTTTTGTAGAAGAAGTAAAACAAATGTAAAATAAAGATTTTTGTGTAAAGTTTTTTCTATTTCACAAAGTTTTTGTTTTACTGGCTTAGTTTTAGTCTTAAAACAGACACACATAGATGTTGCAATGAGTACTCTGACCAGTTAACTCACAAAGCCTGCTTCTGGCACTGCACGCACTTAAAACTCCACACCATGTAGGTTGACTCTTTCCCTCAAGGAAATGGGAACACACATTGTTTGGAAAGCAAAAGAAGGCAAGCACAGTGCACTGAAGCATAATGAACAAAACCTCATTAGTCACATCTGTCTTCAGGACAGCTCCCAAGAGTAGGAGGAGGTTACACTCAGTATCAGCCTTCTTCATCTGAGTAGTGGAGTAAAATCAGCAGGACCATCTTTCCCCTAAGCAAATTCAGATGTCTTAGACAAAACAACTTCTTGTACATGTTCCACTCTATCCTTGCCTGGCACTCCTGTCCTGCAGACAAGGACAGAATTAATTTTCCATTCTCCATTCAGAGCAAATAAAGAATACAATGTTCGCTTTGCATCATTTTCATCTTTCATCTTAATTATCACTGCGGAGACTACAGAAATCATTATCTTTATTATGATGAATGTCCAATTAGCATTTCCCATATAAATTTCAGATCATGAAGGAGGCTGTAATGGATAATGCAAATTCCTAATGGTCTTTTTTTTTCCTAGCTGAAAAATTGAGGTGCTTAACAAAATGAAATTTAATCTGAGCCATTTTGAAACAAGTCAAGAACTTTAATTACTTGACAGGGAGGAGGGAAGGAAGAGACTGAAACTAAATCTTAAAAATGTGCATATTTTAAAAGACCTTGCTTTTCCAGCCCATTTCTCAAGCTTTCTCCTCCAGATAACTGAACACTTGTCTGGTTGTGCTCAATAAGTTTTAAACTATTGTGAAAGCTGATAGAAGCAATTTCTTTTATTAGTTCTACCATTTACTAAATCAAAAAAATTATTCCAAGTAAACATCCTGTTGTATCTAATACAGTATTTTAATTGATTCCCATCCATCACATGTAGTGTGAAATTGGCATCACTGCCATTGCAAGGCAGAAGACACAACTCCTCCATGGTGCTGGTTGAGGCACAGAGGTGTGGGTAGAGATATGACAGCTGAATTCCCTTAGGATGGTTTTGGGTTGGGGAAAAATAATTCAGCCAGCCATTTTAGAAGCTTCTCAAGTATTATTTGCATATAGGAGCAAACAAATCATGGGGTCCATATAGTCTAGCTTGTCATCTCTAATTATTAGTGGTAACTATTTCCCTGAGCCAGGAAAAAGCAGATCTTTGCAGATGCCCTTCTATCTAAGCCAGCAGATTGTAGTGACACAAAGGAAAACTATACCTGGTCCAAAAATGAAGTAGGGAACAACTGTCTAGACCCTTTTGCTTTTTTTATCTTCTCTTTCCTTCTTTTTTTTCCAGAAAATTTTTATCCCTTCTTCTAGCCCACGTGGCCTGGAAATAGCTCTTCACACTTTCCAAGAGCCTTATCCCATGGCATGAGTGAACACATACACCTGCACATACACACCCCCACATACTCTCTCTCTCCTTTCCTCTTCCCCCCACACTTTCCTAACATTCAATAGGTTTCAAGATACAGGTTCAATATCTTGTTGATGAGATATGCAAGTAGAGGTGCTGCATTGTCTTCATGAATTGCAGTGAAAGAACTTGACAGCCTTGGGATGATCGCCTTCAGAAAATGCCATTTCATTCAGCAACCAGGGTAAAATTTTTCCTAGGAAGTAATGACTTAAAACATAAAATTTCTCTTTTATAGCAAAATATTCTGTTAATTACCAAGCAAATTGTCTCTCTAGGAAGGTATTCTTTTCTAAGAAGAAGCTGTTCAATTATTTGTAGTGTGATTTTCTGTTCAATCTTTATTCTGATCAGGACATGAAACAGAACTCCAAGAATTTTTACTTGGCTTTGATACTGGTACAGGCTTCTTGTACCACATAGTTTTGCTGCATAACAACTTTTGATATATGTCAATCATTAATAATTCTTTTTAGGCCTTCTTGGGTCCTTTAAGTGAAGGAGTATAATTATTGATGTTTCATTACTGTATCATAATATGATATAGATCTACGTTTAATTCTAGCATATGTGGTAAATGCATGATATTGAATTAGAAGAACCTTATCAGTCCCACTTATTCTAATTTCTTTCTGTGTGTTTAATTATTCATATAAATGTGTAATTTTGAAACCTCCTTTAAGCTTCATCTCAATCATGTGTAATGGCACCAACAATTATTATTCATCTTAAAAAACACTTCTTCACATCTATTTGCATAATGATTTTCAATATTTTTCATTTGTTTTTCTCCCTGAGAAAGAATCAGGAAGGATTATCAGATTTTATCATTTTATATTACCTTGTTTCTTTTGTTTTCTGCAGCTGTTGAATAGACACCATGCCTCCTTACTGAGGAGATTTTTGTATTTCTAATATTTCTTTTATGCTCTTTTCCTGATCCTTTTTATATGCATTTGGGTGTTGAGAACTACAGTCCATCTTTTAGGTGACTATGAATTTCCTTACTCTAGGGTCATGTCTCCATTGCACCATAATTACACAGCACTACTGCTCCCTTCCTTCACTTATGCATTCCTTACAGGTGGGAGATCTGTGTTTTGGATGCACAGTGACAGATTTAAAAAAGCTTCAGCTGACTTGGGAGTCACTTAGACCAGAATCATATCATGCACAAAACTGAGCTTTACAGAAAATAATTGACATCTTTACAAATTAACTATAGGGAATGCAAGTTAAGATAATGAACTTCTGTGTATCATTTTCACTTCTTTTTAAACTATTTTCTAATTACACTGTACAGCTTTGCTCTATGGGTTTTTTTTGCCCACTATTCTATTTTGATATAGTTGAGAGAAAAGTAGAATTATTCAAGATTTAAATTTTACTAAGTTTCATGACAACAATTAGTGAGGCACCTTATTAGTGCCATTTAGGCAGGTAAAACTGTAGTCTACAGTGAACACCAGGGTAAGATGTTATAAATGACTTAAACAGAAAAAAATCTTGTCTGAGTAGGGAATTCCCTGCTGTCTACTTAAGAGCTCCTTCCAGTTGAAACTTGATTCACTATTTCACATTTCATTTTTTTTCCAATTCATTACATTTTCACTTCACTCCATGTCTATACAGATTGTCCAGTGTTAAATATAGGTTATGATATTACTTTGTCTTTAACCACTGAAATAAATTATTTTTCTGAATAAAGTCTCTCTCTGAGGTAAGGTTTTATTATCGTTGGCCAGAACAACATGGATAGATGGGTATAACAGAAAGGACATGAGATCTACAAACAAGGAAGAATATATAACATTAATTTAGGGTCTGCTTATTAAATAATGAAGCAAGATGGCTTTATGGATCTATAATTCTAGATTATGGTCTCTTAAATGCCCATCAGAATATATGAGAATATATGAGAAGTTTTACTGCCCTAGCAGATAAATAACTGTACAGTCAAATGTTCCTGATGGAAAGTGCAGGAGCAAATTGATGGATGGACATCTGCAGCACAGCAGCTGATTTTTCAAGTTAAACTCATTAAGACACCTTAATAGTGATTGGCAAGTTCCTTCAAACAGAATGCCAAATAGGTGAACAGCAGTCTGCTTAAGAAGTTGTCACATCTCTGATTAGGAGTGAAATCCATGTCTAATCTCTTTGCTGGTAAATCTGCTTGTTGAGCAAACAAATTTAGCTATTTCATATAGGGAAAAAAAAAAGTGCTCCAATGAAGCCAGGTGTTATCTGAAATAGTCTCAGCCTAAGCTTCCTGGGCACACCTGTATGAGACAGTTTCAAAATGTTTGGAGTCTACAATTAAAAAAATCTTACATATTGCAGTCTAGTGTTTAGAATCAAAGGAAAGAGCTAAGAATATTTGCATTTTTTACATCTCAGTCCCCTCTCTTTTCTTGACATTTCGTTGTTCAAGTTTGTCCCACTGTGAAAAACAGCCCAAATGATGACAACCTGCCTGTATTTTGATGAAAAATTACAAGATTGAACCTGTCAGATCCTGTTTCTATGCAACCAAAGATAAAGGAAATTTATTACTGACTTTCATGGGTACAGGAACAGAACATTAAGGATTTTAAAGTCACTTCATCCAAAATACTTAAGTATACATAAGTAAGTGTAAAGCAGACCACAATGAAATGATTTTACCATACTCAGTCTTCAGATGCTTGAAGAAATCTTTTCAATGTCTTTATAAGCCATTTTTTCTTATAAACCATGTTTTAGTAAAAGAAAATAGTTGCTCTACTAACAAATATTTTGCTGCTTTTTCCCATCAGAACAATAGTATTAAAAATAACAAAACGCCTTTGCATCGGTAGCTCTTTTCAAGCATCTCCCTTGAGCAAACGTGTGCTATTCACACAGGCATATTTGCATGAGGAAAGAAGAATTTTATAGTGGAAACAGGAAAGATAGTATAGACCTGGAAAACTACAAGCAGGGAAAATGTAAGCAGTTGAGTTCTTAACAAGTGTCAGACAATTTTGAAATAAGATTCCTCTGAAACAATTTTCTTCCAGACCCCAACAGGTTTACTTATCTGCTGGAGTGCAAACAGTTTGGATAGCTTTAACTTTTTTATTCAGCTGAATGCACCCAAAGATATTCTCCCTATCCAAATTTTAATTGTAGCTAATTTTTGGCCCACTAAAAAACATTTTGGTGCTTTCTTCCCATCAGAATAATGAGTCAAATAGCTTTTCTCTCTCTTGGAATGTCACTAGAATTTAAACATTTTACAAAATATGTATTTATATGAGTGCAACATGGTGACTGTTTAACAATATTTAACAATAACCTATAACAAAAACCTCTCTAAGAGGTGTCTGCTGTGTCAGTGTAGGAGGGCATGCTCATTAGCAGATGGTAATAAGATCATTTTCCAGTAGTTTGATAATTAAGATACATTTTTGATGAACCATACAATTTGGAGAACGAATTTTTGTCATGTGAAAAGCAGTATGAGGTCTTTAATGAATGCAAGCAGCCTGGGTTTTCATTGTATGTTTCCTGTGAAAACTCATACTGCACACAAACCCCCAACTCTTTGCTTCCCCACATAAATCACACATTTCTGAAGCACAGGATTTGCCTGGTTTTCTGAAATTCCTCCCAGATGTCATTTTACTTTGTCACTCCAGAATGTAAACAATCTGGTGCAAGCCAGGCAGACTTTTTCCTCTTTTTTTTTTCTTTCTTTTTTTTCTGACTAAAAAAACCCAAGTACTGCAGAAATATCCATTTCACAAAACTATACCAGGGAAAACCTATTCTATTTAATATGAAAAAATGTTCATTTTGTACATTCTAATTATATTATCTATTAAAAAATAATCTGTTGCTTTTAAGTTAGCCATCATGAGGCAGATGGTTGAATATTTAGCAGAATGTTTTTCTTTCTAGAAAATCCTATTTTCTAAACCTGCAGTTTTCTACAACAAATATCTGACAAATTTTCAGGCATAAAACTTAAGTAAAACATCTTGTGCCTGTGAGCCTGAATCTGTATATTGTATCCTCCTAATAATATTATTCATATTTTTAAATAAAATAATTATTTGGGAAGGATTCTACTTTAACAGTCCAAAGCTAGAAATATATATGACCACATTTCATAAAAAACATGAATATTTCAAACAGTGTTCTCAAGTTGTCCTTAGTAAACTTGCACAGGATGCAGAAAAATGGTTATAATTTTATTCATGTGAGAGAAATTAAAAGATACAGTGGTATTCTAAATACTAGGTAAACATTAAAAAACATTAGATAGACACAACATGCAATGCGTGAGCAATTGTCCCATGGTTTGAGTGCGAAGGATTATAATAAATGGCTTTATATCAGCCTGGTGAGCAGTCACCAGTGGGATTCTTCAGGGCTATTTTCTAGGGCCAGTTTTCCTCAACTTCCTCATAGGAAGTTTAACAAAGTCAAGTGCCAGATTCTGCACCTATGTTGGGACAACCCTGGGTGTAGGGACAGACTGGGGTATAAGATGCTGAGGAGTGACAAATATTGCAGTCTATAACTCCCTCACAAGGGGAAACAGAGTAGTAGGACCCAGCCTCTTCACTCTCTTGACCAGTGGCAGGACTCAAGGAGAGGACATGAAACTGAGTCAGGGGAGGTTTAGTTTGGATATCAGGGCAAAATTAGTCCCCCAGATGGTAGCTAAGCACTGGAACAGGCTCCCCAGGGAAGTGGTCACTGCACCAAACCTGACAGAATTCAGTAAGAGTTTGAACAACTCTCTCAGACACAGGTGTGGCTCTTGGGACTGTTCTGTGCAAGGATAGGAGTTGGATTTTGATGATTGTTGTGGGTCTTTCCAACTCAGGATGCTCTATGATTAGTTGCACCTTAAGTTAGCCGCTTGTTAATAACTGTAATTTTTCTTGTAATAACTTCATACCCAGTTGTAACAGACTATGTATCAGCCCCAGTATTATGCTCCCCTCTGAAACAGGAAGCTCAAAATGCTGTGCAATGTCCTATCACTGCATTGAAATCTGTAAGTGGCTAAAACTTGATATTTCAACACAAACAAGCACTACGGACAAGACATCAACATGAATAACAGGCTGACAGCTTTTACTTCAGAATGAAATATCATCCTGGCAGCACTCACAGCCAGCTACCCATTGCTTCTTTCTTTGGATTGGGAGCTCTTCTAGTGGATTCAGGAATGAGTCTGATCCTTTGTCTATTAAGCCTTTTGCCCATCAGACCTGAATAGCCCACATAAAAAACTTCTAATAACAGAACTCATCATCACTGGTAAGGTAATGGACTGTTAAGTGCTAGGTGGATTATGTTGGTTTTAAGACTGGTCCAGACAAGTAAAATCACTTCCTAGGAAAAAAAAATTGTAATTACAACTATATTTACAAAAACAATAATAAAATCCACTTTTATAGGGTTTTAATCTGTAGAAATCTGGCTAATTTATAGCCCTTTGTAGAAATCAAAGTACTTTATAGAAAAAAATATATTTTGAATATTGTTATTTGTCTTCTCTAATAGCCATGCAATGCACCAGCTGAAACTGACTTTTTGGTTAAAGGCAACACAATTGAATTCAGGTTGCAATATTTAATCCATAAATAATGTAAAAAAATAATGCCACTGCTGTGGAGTAGGGAAACATCAAAAAACCATCAAACATGGGTAAATTATAACCCGGTTGACCAAGCAGAATTTTCACTCAGAATGCAATTACTAAGTGATTCTGGTTAAGCATCACAAAGTTCTATTACTTTATATTTTCTTAGATTCAGTCTGTTTTGCTTGGTTGGTTTTCTGCCTAAGAGAAGAACAAGCAGTGTGAAATCACAGCAAGAAAGAATGGCTTTGTGATTTTGCCAAATCCAGGATTTTAAAGACAGCTCACAAGGATGTTTAATTCACTTCAAGGCCAAAATAGTAAAAATTTTGGAAGACAAATTGCACATCTTCTTACAACTCAGAGCTGTGTGAGAAAACTCTTGCTTTGCTGATCTACATCAGCTGCATTTCATGGCTTTCAAATATCTCCAAAAAGCACCAAAATTTCATTGAACTTCATCTAGACCTTAGATAGCCAAATTGAATCTTCTTCCTCTCTTTCTTCTGTCTTTTTTATATCTTCATTAACCACTATGTAAAATAATAAACCATAATCCTAATTCATAAACAAATAATGAATTTTTAGAAATGTACATTCCTTACAAACCTCTGATCATAAATGAGAACTGGAGTTCCTGCCCTAGGAAACCTTAAGTTACCACTCAGTAAATAGTGATCACATGCTTTAAAATCTGGTATGGATTTTAGAGTTTAGCCATTCACAATAATATGAGCACTTCCCAAGGATTCTAAGAAAATTTGAAAACATGCTGTTCTGATGGTATCCAGAAACATACAACCTTTGCAGAAAATGTATTGTGACCTGTAAAAAAACACTTGACTGCATATGGCTAGCGAGGAATTCTCAATTTTTTTTTTCCTTAGAAGAGCAATAAGAAAGACAGGTTTCTCTTTGTCTCATTATTGTCAACGCTCTACTTCAGCATTGGTAAATCACAGAGCTTCAGTAGGTATTGTCATGGAAACTTACAACTAGTACTGTAAAACTTATCTTTGTTAACACATTACACTGTTTGTAAGGTCCTTGTTCTGTTCAGGGAGTTTAAGGGATAACAGAGAAATATCTCCAGATCAGTCTCCGCAAGAAGTCATGTTCAGAATTGTTTTTGAGTCAATCGGATTCTGATTTTCTGGACATCCACCCAAAATTATTTTTTTGGTTTTGAGCCGTATCCATTACTAAGGTCTTAATTTAACCCTGACATTTTAGTTGCACATCTTTCAACATGTTTCAAGAAGGAAATAATTTATTGAATGTGGACTCTGTCTAACTTGTTATCATTTGCTACATCCAAATCAATTCTTGGCTTCATCATCAGCTTTAGTTACTGTCCACAGCCGTGAGGTTTTACAGCCCTGGAGGGATCAGATGAAATATAAATGCAGTACCCTATACCCTCATTTCTATTAAATAATATGCACATAGTAGTGCTATACAAATAGAAAACTTGCTGCATCCACAAATTTGCCGTGCTTCAGTCTGCTTAAAACTATTTGGCACAGTATGGAAACTCAATTAATACTGGAATTTACACTGCCTAATATCACCCAAGTTGCATCCAATTATTTTTTCATAACACCTTTTGTTTAATCTCAGGCTAACATGAAAGAGTGTCTTTCCCCTTTCACCAGCCCTTTGGCAGGAAGGGAGGGATCTGTTGGACAGTCTCAGCATGGAGGCCACTGGCATGGAAACAGCTGTAACCCTTTTACCTTTCCCAAAAGCAGTTCTGTTGCTCTGATGTGAACTAACGAATATTGAAATTTGACTGTTTGATAGATTTTGCTTCATAGCAGTCTCATTCAAATTAATAATCTTCATCTTTAACTTGTTTTAACATTGGGATTTTCCATTAATTTTTCCAGGGGTCTGCTTTTCTGACCTCACAAAAAAAATACCATCATGCTTAGAAAAAGCACCATAAGGAGCATCTGCCTTACACTTTGTTACTATGGAATATGGTATATATTAGTACACATAGTACATATAGTACAATAATAGTACACAAAAGGAGATCTCAAAATCCAAGCCTCCCCCAACCTTACCTTCCTTCAGAGTTTGATTTAGCTAGATCACATTAACAAAATTCTATTCATAAATCTTTGCAGGTCATTAACTCCCAGTTATTGAAGGGAGGGAAAATCCAATACTACCATCACCTCTGCCTAGGAAATGATTAGCAGAGTGCCTTTAACACTGAGCTGTCAAACAAATATCCAAAAGGAGTTCATGTTATCTTTTCCTATAAGCAGAAGCTTTTGCATAGTAGGAAAAAAAAAAAAAGTTTAATGGCAGAGAAATACAGTACTTTAGCTTCTATCTTGGTTTCAGTTAAATTCCTTCTCAGTAGCTGTTGCAGTGCTATGTTTTAGATTTGGAAGCAGAATGGGATCGATAACACACTGATAATTCAGTTTTTGCTAAGTCATGTTTTTCCTAAGTCATAGACTTTCATTCCTTGTCCCATGCTCTGCCAGTGAGGAGGTCTGTAACAGAAACTATGAGGGAGCACAGCTGGGACAGGGGACCCAAACTGACCAGAGGGATATTACAGTATGTAAGCTGGGGAGGGTTACCTCGGAGTGTGGCTGATCTGGTTAGAGAAATGAAAACCAACATTTTAGTCACACAAACAAAAATTATGTGATACCAATTAAGCCCAGCTAAAATACTGGTTCGATGGGATGTGCAGTGCTTCAAGGGAACAAGAGCATTGTTTAAATACACTGTAAGTTATATATCTGACATATGTGCAAGGTCTGAGTGATCTGCAATGTGTAGAACTTGTCTTTTGCTTTATAAAGCTCTCCCTGATTGCTCACCTACCAGGTTGCTATTGGTTCAGCTTTATGCAACTCATTCCTTACCAATTTATTGATTTTAGCAGCAGCAAGGCTCTTCTCAGGCTCTTTGATTGAAAATTGATGCCTGTTATTAAAACCCCATATAAAACGAAAGAAGACCCCAATGTGCATTTAAAATCTTTGCATTTATTCTGATATTCTTGGTACTTTACACAGATTTCTCTGTCTACTTAAGAGCTCTAAAATGTCACAAAATAACTTCATTTTGTTTTGGTGGCAATTGATTGCTGCATGTCAAAATATGCAATACAGTTATTAGCAATTTTGGTCCTGAGATTCTTCCCAATGTATTTTATTCCCATATTCTATTTCTGAATCCTCAGGTTTTGAGAAGTTACTTAAACTTCTAAAAGTTTAAACATTATTTATTTCCAACACAAAATGATTGTAAGAAATTGCTTTCTGCTGAATCCTTAACACATGACTTAATATACTCCTCCATGTCTTTTTTCTGTGATTTATATTTGGGGACACAATTTATATTAAAATGCACACCTGTTAAATACATCCATACACCTTCACAAAGGTGTAGTACAACACCAGAAGTGAGCACTTCCATCCCCCAGATCAGGATTCTGGTCACCCCCTTCCCACCAGTGGAAGAGGAAAAAGACAGAGTATGTTGTAACAGTGGCTCAGAGGAACTTGCAGACAGGTTTAAATGCCCAGGAGAGATACCTGTAAGTGTTCAGGCCAAAAATCTATGTACCAAAGTGACATAGACTCTAATTTCCCAAGGTGATAACTTTGGCAGCAATTGCACTTCCAAGAACTGCTGCTCATTCTCCTCCTTAGCCAGGCAACCCATCGAGCCACTAAGTTACCCTGACACAAGTGCTGAGGTACCTGCTCTATATCAGGTCAGTAAAACCAGCTGTAAAATAATCCTCTGGGACAGCATCATAAGGCTCCTTAGGATGGAGCTCCTGGAAGGCTCCCAAAAGCCTGCATGTAATGATTCCAGCCAAGGCACTGCTGTTAAGGGTCTTGTACCTGGAAGGTACTATCAGGAGTAACTAATCAAGCAGCAACAGCTCCTTCTAAAATTTCTAAGCTAGATTAGAGAGGGTTATTTAGCTATGAAATTGGTCCAGGAAAATAGTCCCCTGGTTGCCTCACCTCAGGTTTCTGCAAAGAACAAGCGTAGGGCCATTGAAAGAACCTCTTTGCAGCAACACTGAGGCTCAGAATGGGGGTGAGGAGGAGGGGGATACACTTTTTTAAATTGTATTCAAGCTAAATGTTCAAATTGTATGTTTTTAATCATCTCATAATTAAAGAGAAGTTTTACATAAGCAATTTGAACAACTATGACATAGGGAAAAATGACTGGAGTGTTATGTATATAATGCACATCTCAGACTTGGGCAACAGCATAATTCTAATTTCCTTTCTCACCCTTGTAACCTGTTTTTTAATTTTTACAGTAACATTTGTAGTTTTTATTGATTTGGCAAGCTTAATATTTTCTGATGACGTACACTGTAGTTAATAAAGTGATAGTCAGAAACTCTTGAGTAATCTGCCCAAGGCGTTTAGCAATGATTTGCTTGTTCTGTAACCTAATAACCATTTTACCTTCAGGGTACAATAAAACAGAAGTGCTAATTCAGTACTGTTAAAGAAAGACTAATTATACTGAGGACACATCCTCTTCTGAGCTTAGTCACTTGTGACCTATTGTGAAGCTACCAGAGAAGAGCCAGGCACTCTCCTGTGCTGAATTATTCATGGGCTTATCTGCTTCAAGCGGCTGATGGAAGCATTGTTCATATGGTTCTACTCATCATGTGGCTACACTCAGCTCAGCACAATTTAAGAAGTATTCAAGTCATGAACATCCAGATAGGGAAACATAGATTCATATTCTATGTGATGTTCATCTGACTTTCAAAAAAGTTAATCCATTTCTGTGTAAATGAGACACAATGTGTGACAAAACAGTGAGAGGGGAAATTCTCATGAGCAAATGTGCCAATAGTTATCATCATAGGCTGCACTAGGATGAAATTACCTGTTCAGCTAGAAAGGGAGCCCAAAATCTCCCCTAACTTCATCCCTATGGGTGTGTAAAAGTCCCTTTAATTCATAGGCCATTTATTGTCATCATCACAGGAATCCAAGGGCTATGCAAATAAAAAAAAGTCTTCTGAAATTGGATTTATATATTAAATAAAACTAAAATATACATTACCAGCATTCAAGCAGAAAGTCTCTGTTATATCAGCAGAAAAACAGGATTCCTTCACACATGGTCACATCCAGTGCAGAGCAGGTCTTACTTGAGACACGAGAAGGAAATTCAGTCTCTGTGTACATTCAGTTCTTGACTCAAAAGCTGAACCAGATAAGTATGGTACAATTTTGCTTTACATTGAGGGATGTGAGTGCCCATAAAAATAATTTCAGATGGTACCAAACAGTCATAATGTAATAACACACTTAAATGCTATTAGTGTTGGATAAAGCTAAAAGCAGTAATGAGGAGGAACGCTGTTTTATGGCACTGTGTTTAAGCCACCCAGACTCAATTATGCAACTTTATTCCCTGTGAAAATTGAAGTATAAGAAAGAAATCTTTATTCTCCTGTATGTAATAAATCATTGTGCAGGGTTTTCTGTGTAAAAGCAACTGAGGTATTTAAGGCCTTGACCATACTGAGTGATTTAAATCTAGTGAGTTACTTCACATTTTTATACACACTTTAATTTGAACAGGATGAAAAGCACTGGGCATATGTAGACCCTGCATTCTAAACCTGATAACACATTGTGTGTAAGCAGTTTACTGATGCCGCCTTCTCGGGCATCACACTCTTTAGTTAATCAGGTCTTGCCAGAGGCAGCCTGAAATGAGAGCCAGGCAGGAGGGATCATCTGTTCCTCTCAAACCTCACATGCTGCCCAGAACTGCTACAATGAAGAAGCTATCATTCTAACACATGCACAAACCTTTTATTCAAAATGTGCTATCTCAGGGAGATAAAGCTACAGTCAGTCTGAATAGAGCTCGAAACTGAATGGAAAACCAGCAAAGTTCACTCTACTAGAACTGTTTTCTAGCTCAGATAAATTGAATTGGAAATATGAAGGCAGAGGAGGAGGACCTAGCCCCAGTGGCTGCATATATCTGTACATATATATGTATAATATTTATATCACAGTACTAGATTTTCAACACATTGAGCTGGTATGTTCTAAAACATCCCTTATGCTTAAAAATGAGATAAATTCTTTAGCAGATGCAATCATACAAACAGCTGTCTGAATGTCACCCTATGTTCCAAATATAAACATTTGTATTTATTGTAGTTAAAGGGAAAAAAAATAAAAGCTCAAAAAATAAGAGATTTTTGCTAGGTGATGATATGGCTAAATATGCACCAATCCAGCAAGTCAATACATACCAGTTGTGCTTCTCTCTCTGACTGAGCTGACTTGCACTTCACTATGAAAATGTTAAAACTCTTTCTCATTGATCTGTTTGTTTAGTTTTGAATTTGTCCTATTAACAGATTCTCTGTTAGCCTCATAATGAAACAAGATGCTCACTAAGAGAAAACAGTAAAGGGTTTCTCTGTGAAATTTCAGAGCAATGGAAAGAATGGTATTGCATAAAAGGACTGCTTTCAAATGATGAGAGAAGAGAGCAGATGCTTCCTTATGCACACAACTCTCATGAACAAAGGTGTTTTATAGGGAAAGCAATAAAGGAGCTTGCAACAGAGAATAAAGTAAGCAATGGAGACCTCATCGGTCATCTGGTTTTTCCACCCTTAGGGTGGACTAATGCCACTCCATTTAGATACCGTCGTGTCAGAGTAACAAATTGGGGTTACATCTTTGTATCTTGATGGTACTCTATTCCAAATAAACATCACAAACGTGCATACTAATGCACTGTATCACATACAAACCTGAGGCTCTGCCACTACCACAGAGGTGGGGCTAGGGGTCAAATAATAGGAGTCAAAATAGAAATCCAGAGATACATTGTTCGTGGTTCAATGAGGGAATAAATATCCCCTTCTTTTGAAGCATCCATGTTGGATTTTGCCAGGCACATGTTTACCTGAGACTATAGGTCATACCAAGGTTACTCTTCTTTCTGTAAAGAGCAGCACAGCAGATGATCACATGCTCTATGATGCTGCCTCAGCTCTGTAGTTCCCCTGCTTAAATCAAAACTCTGTGTAGGAAGAAAACATAATGGACAAAAGCCCAAGTGAAAGTAAAGTCTCTCCTACTTCAACCTCTTTTAGTGCAAAATATCTTGAATATATAGTTAGCAACAATATTTGCCCCTACTATGAAAACCAAAATGAAAATTCTTCAGGAAAATATCTACATACAAGGATAATAATAAAGTTTCAGATCAAGAATTCTTGTGTATGGGAACAGACCTATGAGATCTACATTGTAATCCAAAGAGTTCTGTGATTAGAAATCTTCTGTAGTCTTATTTGAACTGCATATTAATTTACATTCCTTCCGTGTTTTCCCTTAAATGAATGCTCTGCTGCTGGAATCTTATCTATCCATCTGTTTCTTTACATACAGAATTAACTTTACGGCCAGAAAGTGCCAAGCCCTGCACATCTAGTGCAAAAGTAATGGAAAGCACACTAATGCTTCCACTGCCCACACTGGGTATTAGACTGCCACTGCCAAAATTCTTCTGACATTTGTCACACTGTTTTCCACATGCTTACAATCGTGACATTCCTCCTTCCAGCACTGACCCTGTTTAGCTTTTATGGGTACTTTCAGCATGCTATTGGTACCTCAGCTGGCTCTTTTTGTTGCTGTGTTGTAGTACTTTATAGCCGGCCACTTCAGTGTATTTGGATAGATAGTCAATCATGTCCTTAGATTGCAGATATTTCAGTACCTGCTCTATTCCCTTATTTCTTCATCCTAATGGTTGCATTGGCGTTTTGGAATAGGTTGCTATATGGTCTCTGTGTCCAGACAATGGATCTTCTTTGAGTACACTGAAGAGGCTTCCCAGCCTTTCTCTGTGTTTCCCTGCAAGGAAACAAGGGCCCGTGGGTGAGGTGGAGGGGAGCCGTGGCCCCTCCTGGCAGAGAGGTGCAGTGCACACTAGGGACCACATCAGGCCGTGCCACAGAAAGCAGCACAGTGCAGGTAGCATCTTCCTGTACCATCAAAGCACAAATTCAGCTCCCTGTATGCCTCAGTCCCTCCTGGTGCATGTGCCTTCTGCGGGACCCGTACAGAGCATCTCCCCATGATTTTTGTGTCTCTTTTCTGTCACAGTACTCTCATTATGTGTTCAGTCCTGCAAATGTAAAATATAAGTGGGCTCTGAGGACCAGTGAGTTGCTCTGATCATCTTTTCAGCTTCACTTCTGTGAAGAATTGAACAGCTGTATTTTGTTTGCTTTGTTAGAAGTTTATATTTTTCCAAATATAGGAATTTTTTTATGAATGAAAATTTGTGAAAAGCTGCAGATGCATAAAGTTTTACTGTTTATGACAATTCATAGAAAATAGAAAACACATTGAAGAACTCAGCTGACCAATCAGACAAAGGAGATTGTGAGCTCTCTGTGGTGATTACTCTAAGGAATGGTTGTTATGAACAACAGTTCACCCAAGCAGTTCACAACTGAGTTATATCCATCAAAACAGCTCCTCAAAAAAAAACAGCTGAATAAAAAGCCCCAAGAGCCAATCAGTGAGGAAAAAAATATCTGGCTATCTGCAATTTACAAAAAAAAAAAAAAAAAAACAAACCAACAACAAAAACCTAGAATTTCACGTCTGCATTTCCTTCCTAGGCAGGCTGCTCTTCCCTGATTGGAACATTCTGCCAACCAAAGCCTTTTCAAAACATATCTAATTAATTTACTTTACTCCTTGAGCCTTGACTGGCTGATTTGAGCTGCAGCTAAGTAGAAGGCATTTATAAAAAATATGCAAATAAACAAACATTACTGTAAGTATTATTATTACTGCTACTGTTGTTGTTGGTGTTGCAGTTATAATCACCATCACTATCATTATTTTCACTATTAACAGCAATATCATTGCTATTAAACCAACTGCTATTTTTTTCTATCTCCATAGTTTTTAAGAGCTAAGGCATAGATTAGGAATACACTGTACTAGCTTTATTTAGCCAGTCAAGCAAAGTGCACAGGGATGGCCTCCTTAGTTTATGGCACTATTTACACCTGTGCCAGCTCTGCAGGAGAGGGATGTAGGGGGATGTCTAACTTTCACACTTGGTTCCCTGAAGAAACAATAATTTTGTATTTGACCTAAAAGTCGAAGGGACTGTAAATATTAGTGAATGGGTCAAGAATGATTTTCACATGAAAATCTCACTGTAAATACTTCGCAGTGATGAACAGACTAGTATTTTAAAATGTCTGCTCTGACAACTCTTAATAAATTACAAAATGGCTGAACTACCCAGAGCTGCCACTACCAACCTGTGCACTTAGAGCAGAAAATGTTTTATTGCCAGACAAATGCTTATGTGGTTGTATTTATGCAAGAGACCACAGCACCTCGTGAAAAGTAAATCACCCATGTCTATACCAGTCTCTTCTCAATCTTCCCTGAAAAGAAATCTTATCAGGGCAGCAGGTGCTATGTCAGCTCCTGCCAAACTAAGTGTTTGGGGTTACCCAGCAAAGTTAAGCAGAGTGATCATATGAGTAAAATTGTGATGATGAAGCCTTTTTGAAGAGGTCCTTCATCTTATGCCATCAGCTGTAGTCCAGACCCAAGCATAAATCTTTCCATGTGGTCTGAGATTTTCCTGTGAAACAAGGGCTGTCACTCACATACCTCCTGGTAGATTATATTTTCACTGAAGGTGATTGCCCGTCAAACAGACACTATTGAATTTACAAAGCTACCAGTGAAACCTCCTTCAATTTCTTTGTGATTGCAGTGATGTTTCATGTTGCAAATGCCACGTTCTTAAAATGTGAGCTTTGTTGTCCCTGTTTCCTGAATTTGCCTTAGCCATTCTGCCCAATTTTGCAGTAAAGGATACAAGCAAATGAAGCAGTTGGCACATGACAGGTTGTGATGTAGACCTATGGTGAGTAATACACTAAAGGATAAACAGCATCAAAGTACCTCACATTTACTTCAGTCTTAGGCATACATGCTGATAGTTTCTGAGGGAAAGCACACTAACTTCTGGAAATTGTGGATCTGTGTCTTAAAAATACAGACTGATAGGGCAGTTCAGGTTGGAAGGGATCTCTGGAGCTCTCTAGTCACACCAACTGCTCAGAGCAGAGTTGTGATCAGTCAGGTCTTGAAAACCTCAAGAATTTTTCTATTATATATTTGTATGTAATTCTGCTGCTACTGTGAGGCTGCATATTGACAGCATGTGGTGAAGATCTACAGTTGAAATTGAGAGTATCAATCAACAGAGGTAGAACATTATTCTTCTCATCCTCAATCCTGTCACAACACAGGACAGTAAATATAATGAGGGAAGCAGAAACACATAGCATATTCTTGTTACCAAGAGAAAGAAAATAAAAAGGAATTGGGAAAATTATGACTGTCATGAATGAGTGGTTTAGGTCACTTAGAGAACCATCATCAAAGATATTAATAAAGGCAGATTTAATACAAATTTGAGTGTGACAAAATGGATGAAACATACAAAGGAAAAAAATATTACAGTCAATTTTGAATGGTTTACACAGAGACTGTAGATGCTAAAGGGTAAGGATATAAAGGGTAAGGGTAAGGGTAAGGAAGACCCTGCCATGGAAGTACAAGTTTCAGAGTTGGTTCCCTTGTTTTCCAAACTCCTGTTCAAGATGTGACTAGGTCCAATCCAAGTCTCAAACTTGGGCAATGGCATATATTCAAAGGATTTAACATCACTTTATCATTTACTTTAACATTTACAAAATTATCCAAGAGGATTTACTACAGTTACAACAGGCACAACTATAGTTGAAGGCAGCAATATACACAGTTGGATACACAGAGTATATGTTCTACAGGGTGCCTAAATTGATTCACACACAAACATTATAAGATACAAAGGTATGTAAATGTACAAAGGCATACTGGTATACTATCAGCCCAGGCCCCATCATCAGCTTTTGGGTAGTTCTGAGTATTGCAAAACTGAGAGTTTGCAATCTCCAAGAGGCATCCCACTCAGAGAGAGATGCTGGTACAGCCTGCTGTGGTCCAGGAGAACTCAACAGGCCTAACTTAGGACTACTGTTTATAGGATCACAAGATATTTGGCTTTAGTCACCTGTCAACCTCCATCCTGGCCATAATTCAAGATGGTAACTACTGTACATTTTTTTAAAAGGCCAGTAACAGTGGTATCATTCCTCTTTTGCTATCATTCAGGCAAATAATTCTAAGGCTCTCTGGGGATGACTGGGTATCTCTTGTCCCCCTCCTTATTGGGCAACCAAAGTTGCTGGTAAGGACAGTGCTGCCCCCACCTTAGTCATGCAAGATTTTCTGATAAGCTTAAGGAAAACTTCAGGAACCATCACTTCATGGCCCCATGATGTCCCTGAGTCTCAGTTGCCACTAATACATCGTCATCCTGACTCTTTACTGCTTCATGTCTTAAGCCATAGTAAATGCTTATTGTGCTCATAGCCTTAAAAGACCATGGAAATGCATTACTACTGATACATTTTGGGGCAAAGAGGGATTTCATCATAAAATAAAAAGAAAGCCATAACATCAAGAAAAATCTGAAAGAAAGCACAGAGGGAAACAGACATATCTTCTACCTTAGGATCCTGGCCTGTCTTTATCTTCAAGTCATAGAAGTTAGGAGGTGTGTACTTGACTCCACCTTCTAGGATATGCACTAGCAACAAAATAATTTCTTTATTAAATTATGAGATTTTATGTTTCTGTACAGAATGCTCCAATAATATAAACCACCAGCTCAGAGACTTTGTGACCAGGATATATAACACTCTTCTCTTTCATCTCTACAATAACTTTAAGGCTCTTCCCTGCAGCTCTTAATAAAGTAGAAAAGGCTCACATGGCTTTCCCTTAATTTCTTTAGCATTTCTCAGTGGATATATATTTATGGGAGGCAGCTGTCATACTCAAAACATGCTAGACATTTCATCCACAAGAGAAAAACTGTGAGTTTTTTGTTTTGTTACAGAAAAACCTGCCTTTCTCTTTCATCAGTGTTTAGACCATTAGGCAAGTAATCAGCCTGATATGCATCTTATATAAGAACTGGGCAGTATTGGATGTTTAGCTAGCAACTAGTGATAAGGTACAGAGGTGAAATTACCTACTTTACTCAAGAAAGTCTACCTATGAAAAGACATTTAATTTCATTTTTTTCAGTGGTCGTGATGGACATTTTCATTTTCAACTTTAGTTTTTATGATGTCTTTCATCCCAAAGATCTTCAAAGACACATCCAGCTGCATAAATACCTTCATCTTGGTATGAAGTTCTGCAACTATTAAATGACATGTACAAATTATATGACTGTTCCAGGCAGGGAGTGCTGTCCTGTAATAATTACTACCAGAATTTGATCAAGCAGTTATATTTTTCTTCAAAAGTTTAAAAGTTTATATCTCTTTCTGGTGTCTTCAAAAGGAGCTTTTACCTGTTGCCTGATTAGCAGAGTAACCTATCAAACTCCTTCTGACTTTAACAGGTTTGGTATGGATCCTAGAAGGACAGCAAACCTGGACATGAGTTTTCTTACTAATGTGTATTTCTTTAACCCAGTTAAAAAACTGATGGGACAAAAATGAATCATGTTCGGTGTTGGTGAACCCATAGAGACCTCCCTCGCAGGAGAGCCCAGGTTCTGTGTGGATCTCAATTCAGGGAGCCCAATGACTCTCCAGGCAGGTGGATCAGACGGCGCAGTGTCCGGGGGATAGCTGCTAGATACCTGTTAGCTACATTAACTGTGTGTCTCGTATCTTATTATTTGTCTGGGTAATAACTATGTGTTCAAATTTATATTACTGCTTGTGATGTAGCATCTTGTCAGTATAATGCAGTACCCAAGCATTTTACCCATGTAATATCTTTGATTGCAGGTACATATGTATTTTGTGTGTTTGTTAAAACCATATCGATAAGATTGTGCTGTTTCTAAAAATCTCAGCTATCTTCTTGTACATATTTATTGGAGTAAAGAGTGGATACCAGCACAGTGAGATATCAAAAACAGATAGAACTGATTTAAGGGTGTTACTAAAACTTATTCCACGCTGCATTTTTCAGACTTGAATTTTTATAATGAGAGCATTTTCCATCATGATTTAAATGCTGTGATAAATATTCATTGTACACAAATCAAGTTGGACATAACTTCCATTAGGTTTCTACCTTTCTAACATAGGTAGAGTTTTGTTGATTCTGTGGACAGAAACCATTCATTTCTCTTTATTTTTGATAATCATGCAGGACTTATAGGTTTGTGAGGAAGTTAGAACATAGATATCAATAATATCACTTTACTCAAAAAGTTGAGTTTTTCTGGTTAGTAGCAGCAGGCAAGCAGCAGCCTTGCAGATTTAGGACTTAGTTTTAAACCAGAACATTTTTTGTATTTGTCAGATGAGCAGATTTAATTTAGAAATACAGAAAAACAAAAATCTAGATCTCCAGGTCATTTTACCACATTTTTGCAGAAATGTATGGTGAAAGACAATATTTTCCAAACATCTGATGTGTCATAATATTTCTCATTTTACTGATATAAACAAATGGCAGAGATTTTACTGTTTAGAAATATATTAGACCTGAGCATCCCTAGAAATGTTTTCTTCATTCAATTTAAGCAGATTTCCTGCAGTCAAAATGTCATTCCCAGGTTCTGAGTTGCAATTCCCAAAACAGCATGAAAAATAGAACCAGAAATACCAAATACAACACTGTGAACCCACAGGTCACTGGTTTGCACTCAAGGGACTCAAAAGTCTAATTTTTCTATTCTGCTAGGGAGTATGAGGAAAAGGAGTAAGTCTGCAACAGGGACCAGAAGACTTTGCAATGCAGTCCTCAAAACATGGGTGATTGTGTTAGGAACATAATTATTCTCTTAAAGGTTATAGTAATTACATCTCTAATTTTGTTTGAACGCAGATTAATTCACTCTGCTAAGATCTATGAGAAGAGAGACCTCCCTAGAGTTCATTAAGAACTGTTGGAAGAATTTTAATTGCAACAAGGTTATGCAGAAACATTTCTTCCTACAGAATAAATAAAATAATGAGAGGTTACTAGAAATTTCCATTCTTTTGTTAAAGGATAATAATTGTGTGGCCCATGAGAGTCACTTTGGTGTGTATAAGTGCAAAAAAGATACAAGTTTTTCTAAGCATGTTTTACTGGATGCATGGAAAGCCAAAAATAGCAGTCTCAAACAGCCTAATAAAAAAGATGGACATACTGAAAAAGAAGAGTATTTTCATGAGCAGCACAACCCAAAAGTGCACACTTGAGAAATTAAAATGATAATCCATATTAAGCAGTTCCATCTTTAAACTGACTATAATCCATAATTGCCAGTTGTCTCAGTATTTCAGTAAATCAGGATAAATTTTTCATCACAGATACACCTGTCTGTAGAAATGAAGTCTATAACATTTGGCCATAAAAAGTAAGAAGAATTTTTTTAAAAAATAATATTCTTTCCAGTGACAGAGTTAACCCCCGGTGTATTTTTAAAGCATTTTCACAGAGACAGAAAATGCTGTAAGGAGAGAAAACTAGTTAGCAAGCCTTTCATTTCTTAAATTGAATTAATGTTTTACTTTCTTAAATGAATCTAGGAAATCCCCTGAAAGAGAAACCAGACACTTTGACAGTACATTTTTAAAAACCTGAGCTATTTCATTTGAAGACCAGTGTGCACACATTGAACAGCAAAAGGATTTCCAAAGCCTCATACAGAACATTAGATTGTCATGGATGACATGAGAGAAACTTTATCTGTTAGTTTGTTTAATTAGTTGTTTTTTCCTTTTGCTCTCTCTCTAGAACAATGACCACATAGAGCTATTCTTATTCTGGACGATGGAAGAACAACAGGTAGGTCTTTTCTATTATATGAAGACATTTTCTCTCCCTTCCTTCCACCTTCTAAAAAAGAGTTGACCAAGATACAATCCCTCTATGCACAAGATTGTATAAAAAGAAATCATTATTTCTAAAGTATTTCAAGTAGTCCTGCAGATATCCAAGAAACAAAAAAGATGCTCAATCTGTTAATATTCATATTCTAATTGGATACCTAATTTGCAACACTGGAATTGCACAAAACATGTATAAACAAAACAGCAATTAACCTTTAGTTCTCTGTAATTTTTCTTCTACCCAACATGGGTCAGTTACCATAGAGATTATACCTACAAGATGTGCAGATGTGACTCAAAACCAGCTAGAGTGCTCATCTCAGCCACATCTCAGTATGGCACCAGGATAATTAAAAATCTGCTAAAAGGGAAATGAAAGGGCATCTGAAACACTAAGAAAAAAAAAAAAAAAAAAAAAAAAACAGTTAAAACGAAAACTGCTGGGGTGAGAAAAGGACTTTGAAACACTGGCCCAAAAAGTATCCTTTCATCAGACAAGGTGTCCTGGCCAGACCTCAGGATCTCCTCTTGAGGTCAATGCACTGTGAAGTTTTAGTGCCTCATGTGATTCAGAGCTTAGCACAGAGCAGGGCCTGGACTATTCACCAGTTCAGCTCAAAGTGTTTGGTTCCTTAGAGCTGAACCACACACACCAAGGCCAAAAGCTTGTTCCATGCAGCAATTATTTTCAGCTGTCTATGTGTAGAGCTCTCTATAATGGTCCAGGAAGTACACTCAAACCTAAAATTTACTAGTCAATATTCTAGTCAATGCCTTATGAAAAAAATATTAAAATTGGCAGGAATTAGCATCTTGTCCTGATGAAATTTTCTCAAGGGCTTTCCTACAGTTTCCTTAAAAGTCAGAAAAAGAGGAAAACCATTGTGTAAAGAATGAAAGAGAAAAGACACTCCAGACTTTAATTATCCTCCTAATTTTAGGTAGGATTGCATTTTAGTCACCCTTCCAGAATTATCTATATAAGCATTCATATGATACACTTGCCAGAGAATTTGTATAACACTTTCAAATGGAATAGCTTTTTGTACAGTTTCTCTTAGGCATCATCTGAGAGGCCTTGTTAAAAGCTCTTTCTGCAACATATTTAAAAGAAAATTTGTCTGCACAGTGTTCACCATTATGGCATGGATATTTCACTGAGATAAGAAACATGGCCTGCAGAAAAGTGCACAGAGTGCTTGGAAAATACACATAGTCTTTTCTGCTGCATCAGAAAGGAATGTGAAAAGAAAAGACTCTGTCCCACAGTCTGGATCATGTAGTGCATTTCGACAATTTTATTGGAATCATCATCATACAGTTCATGTAGCATCACTCAGGTTAATGCATCACAAAAAGCTTTACAGACTGAAGAACACCTAGAGAATTAAACAAATCATGCTACCAGAAGAAAATCAAACACAGAGAAAGCCATATAGAGGAGCTGTGTGAGTGCATAATGGTACTCTGAATGTACACAGTGTCTTCTAGCTGACAATTGCAACTTTCAATGATCTGGGACTCTGAGGTAGGGACACCTTTCTTTCTTTCATCTCAAAATAACTCAGCCAGAAATACAACCCACATTACCTGTTACAGCCAGTGCTTCGAACCAATGTACTGCATTGCCTTGAAGTTGAAGCAGAAGAGATGAGAAAAAAAGACCTGGAGAGATAAAAGCCTAGAGAAAGCAGGGGATTTTTACCTCAAATATGAGCAAAGTTATTGATTAGGTAGAAGTAAAAAGCAGAATGTTGGAGAAAAAACTGATGTATTTTGCTTTCTTGAGGAGAAGATGAGACCAAAGTGCACCATAATCCCAGAACTCCAGAAATATTAATTGGTGTCTAGAGGAGCAGGAGTCAGTGGGGTACCCCAGCAGCAACATGGAACTCAGGTGATTTACTTTGAACAATAGTTGCAGCCACCCAGAAAGCAGTATGGAAAGGACTGGTTACTGGAGCCTGATGCATCCTTCCTGGCTCTTATTTCTAAGATTATGGCGATACAAATTATTATGAATTACTGTTTGTACAATACTCTGGGCATGTAAATCACTGTTTCTTTGTAAGTCACATGCATTATTAATGGTATCATTCTCATGAAACCAAACATCTTTATTCTACTGGGCAAAGTGTGCAGAAATTAACAACCAAAACAGAGTAGCATTTCTGTAACAGAACAATGCCATTCTTCTCTTTTAAATGAGGCCAGGTAGTAATCCCAGATGAAGCTGAAGTACATGACATGGGAGGTTGAATATTGCTCACACTACCCTGCTACTGTCTGTGTGCAAGAGAGAAAGTGCCATTACCTCCACTTGTGCATGAAATCCTATTCAGAATGTTTCAGTGATATGGATAGAAAGGGTAAACCTGCCACCTGGGATTGTTTAATGAACATTGTAATTAGCAGTAACAATTAACTAATTGTTAACCTGACAGGAGACGGTGCAAAAGCAGCCAGTCTCCCTGCCTGTGTTGTCCTGAATGCTGTTTTGAAGCCAGGAGTCTTGCAGCGTGTTAGGACTTTTATTTGTAGTTGGAATGTGATGGCTAGAGGCATTTTTCCTAATGCATCTATCTTAAGTGGTGTACAACAACTGCCTTAAACAACTTCCAATGGAGTAATCAAAAATTAGCAGTTTGCCAACATTGAGGGCACTTCTGATCAATGGTAGATTTTTTTTCTCCCTCTCTCCTACTTTCTCCCAGGGGAAAAATTAAAAACCTAAATTTAAAAACCATCAAAAAAACCCTAGCCAACTCTGCATCATCTATGTGAGATTTTAAACTCCTCCAATGCTCAGGTAAGACTTGCAGACTTTCAATCCTCCCTTGAATGAGAATAATAGAGCAAGGAGTCTACTGAAGTCAGTGAAATGAAAGTTAGGTTTCCAGATGGGAAGAGACTGAAGAGATGCCACTGATAAGTGGCTGATAAACCATTTTTTGTGGTCTGTGAGAGGACTGGACTACACTAAAATTCCTTTAAACTGTGGAAACCTACTTGGGGGAGGTTAAAGTCCTTGAGGGAAAAGGATCTTTTGTCCTGAGGGAATGGGGCTCTCTGTTTTGAGACTGGAAATATGGACGGAGACATTTAATAGAAAAAGAGATGAAGAGAATTTTGTCTTTGAGCAGCTTGTCTTTAAAAGTAATACCCCCATGTGTGTGGCATAACCTGTAACACAGCTCTGGAAAGACTGTGAAAATGGGAGGAAGTCCCACAATTTGCAATCTTTTCCCGGGTGGACACAAATTGTGAAAGTGAAGACACCCGCTCTGCCTAAACCAAAAAAGGGACTTTTCTCTCTAGAGTGACCTGAAATGATTATTTAAGTGGATAACTGAAGTGTTCTCTGTATGTTGTTGTTGAGAAATGTGGAAGGTGAGGGAGGAGGGAATGATCCAGAAATCTTATTCTGAAATTTCTTTTTTTCTGTGTTATTAATAAATTTCTTCTTATACCCTTTTAAGTTTTAGGCCTGCCCTGTCTTTGCTCCTAAATCCTATCTCTAAAAGAAATTGAATATATTAAGATTGGCAAACACAAATTAAACCAAGACACTAAGGGTCAAAGTTTTAGAATAAGAGGAAAGTTTAGAAAGACCAGACCAGGAGAGGTCCAGTATCCTAAAAGTGACTATGGCTTTTTAGAGCAACAGAATGGAAGATAGTTCTGGACCATGAGAACAGCTGGTATGAAATTACAGTACTGACCTAGGTGCACAGAAGGAAGTGCTGATCCACAGGTCACCATGGAAAAGCCTGCAGTCTCTGACCCTACCACTAATTGCACAGTGGCACTGAGCCCCTACTGCTGCCCCATCATTTAGCCCAGCCTGCAGCTGAAGACCTGCTGCAGAATTTCCTAGGCCTTCTCATCTTTGATGCTTCTTAGACCAAGGCCCAAATTTTTAAATGCATTGTAAATGTAAATGCTTGTCAGCATTCTTGAAACAGATGGTTTTATTTTAACTACAGCCAACCACAAGCAAATTTCACAGTAGCTACTGTCATAATATGTACTAATCAGGACCTTTGCCATGAATGAATTAAAGGAACAAGCATTTTATGAAAAAGTCATTTGGGCTTCTACCTTACTTGCTTCAGATTTTTAGCAAAACTCAGATCTATTTCTGAATTAATAAATTATAAAATGCTGGTTGAAATAAGGATACACAGCAATGTTAGCTGTTAGATGTTAATAAGAATTAAATAGCCTCACATTTCTCTTCATTTCCTAAGCATTTCTTCCTTAAATTTTACTCAGACACACACTAGTCAATCAATTAGCAGAACTGTGTTCCTCCACAACATGGCTTTTTAGTCCACATCTACCCCCCACTGTTCTACTCATCTCTTCACAGCTGCTTCCCATGCTCCAGGCACCATATCCCTCTTAGAGTGCTGCCAGTTTTAGCAGTCAGGATGTCTGAGGCCAAATGTGTTGTGTTTCTTTGTAAGCCAATAGACCTTCAGCACTTCTGTAAGGTATTCCAGCAGGTTTCAAGTCCTGTGTTCATGTCACACAGACGAAGAAAAAAGCAACCTCTCTCTGAAAACACTCACAAGCAGAGGAGGAAGATGTATAACATTGAGAAGGAAAGAAAATCTAAAATTCAGTCTACATAATGTTAATTACAGTCTCTCACCCAGTGTATTTAGATTATTTCTGACTTGTTAACACTATGTTGTGGAATGGTCTAACATGAAGTTTAAATTTGGCAGGCATTCAGTGGTACAAAGGACTAAAATCACCATCCCAGAATGTTCAATGCATTCTGATATTCCAAGTGTAGTTCTAATTACATGGCAGGGATATTTGTAGTCTGTAGAATTCAGTGTAGCATACAAAACCTTAGCTGGCTGAAAAAAAACTACCTTAGGTACCAAAAATAGCTTAGCTGTGGCAAAAGAGGTGTCAATTTTGGTTAATTTACACTTTACCTAGGCAATTTTTGCTGCACTAAGATCACTCTGATGCAGCACTTACAGAAAAAATGTGGTCCCAGGAGATCATTCCAAGGAGAGCTAGAACAAAACACACATGGAAGAGTCCTGACTAGGCAAGATTTTGCATCTAAACTGATGGACCCACAGACCACTGGTGGGGAATCATGAATCATTCACTCTTATCCTCTACAGCAGCTACCACCTACAGCCCAGCTCCCCCTGTCTGGGCCTCTCTGCCTTTGCAAAGTCAGGCAATAAGGGGATATGGCCTATGCCATGGCTCCTCTTGATCACCTTACCTTTTGATTCCTGATCCACCTCCTGCATCTGTCTAAAACCACTCCAGGTGCTTTGTAACTCCAGCACAATCTGACCATCATGTAGTCTTCTCTGAGGTTTGACATCTGGTTCCTTCAGCAGCAGACATTCCTGCTCTTACTGTCAACAAGCCTCAGTCTGAAGATACACGATCTTTTCACTGAATCATGACAACAAGCTGATATTAGACAATTCCCTTGGTGGCACTTACATTGGAGATTTCTTCTTCTGAAAGGCTAGATAGCATGAATTGCCTGTATCCTCCAGCAGGGTTTTTTTAGGCACCCTGGCAGGCTACTTGCTCTGACTGCTTCAAGCTCCACTATGCCTGAACTGACAAGCTGAGAATCTGAGTCTTCAAGGATATCAAGAAAAGCTAGCACCTTCAACTGGCATCAAAGTTTCTCAAAGTGCTATAAATAGACGCCTTTTGTTTGACTTGTTCTTAGGAGTAAGATGACGTCAGTGACTTTTACAAAGGTTAGAATTCTCTTATCTACCCTTCAGTATCACTATATGTCCTATATTAGAAATTTCTGTTAGGGAATGCACATCATCATGTATCTGATTTTACCCCACAATAACAATAAAACAAAAATCTGGACCACCTATGTGCCAAGAGCACATCACTACTTATCTTTTCAATTTTACTGTGTAAGCCTGAGATTCTTTCATTGCCTAAAGTACTTTTTACAGCTTATCTAGCTTCAAATGTGCTTTGAAATACAAACCTACGGCTTTGCAATAATGACACTTTCACATCTTCTGATCACTTCTGGGAAATCAAAACTGAAAAGCACATTTGAATGGCAACTTTGGGTCATGTGCCCATGCAGTCAAATTCTTAGGTGAAGCTTCAGGATGTTGAAAGGCACAACAAAGACAGAAGAGTTGTTCCATTTTATAAGATGCACTTGGAGGACAAGAAAGTTGGAAATGGCATAACACAGTCATTCAGGATAAACTGTTATATAAGAAAGAGGCTTTAGGAAAGAGAAGCAGAAAATTTTAATACAAAAGGCTAAGAAGGGATAGAATTTTTTTTAAGTTTTTCTTTGTGTTCTGAGCATCTCAAATCAACAGATCACAGTGTCATGGACAATGGAGATTTTTATTCTTCATTCTTACTCAGACAAGGAAAGCAGACACATTTTATTTGTCCAGGATTGCACAGCTATTGACAAAGGCAGAAGACGACCCTAGCAAAGAATCCATAGCATGATGAGGGAGTTAGAGGCAGATTTTCCTGACTCCAAATATGGTGGTCTACATCACTAAGTCTCTCTCAATTTTTTTCCAAAATTTCTGTTTCCTGCAAACATCAACTGTTTGCTGGGAAGAAGCAAAAATTAAACTTGAAAGGATTGAGCTGTTTTTCAGAGAACTTTTTTGAGGGTTCACAATTAAAGTAATATTCTTCTGAAAGTATTTCAAGATGAACTTCCATTCATGGCTTGAATGCAAAGTAATAAGAGTTTGCATTTTTAAGTAGAAAAATGAATGGCATCCTTTGTAACTAACCTCCTCATTAAGTTTTCCTCCTACTTCCTTTGGGCTTCCCAATTCACTAGTTTACGTTAAGTTAAGCTTACAGTGCAGCACAGTTGAACAATCTGTATTTTCATCATCTTCCATTGGAACTCTCAAGGTCAATCTACTAATCAGTTCATTTTTCTCAGAGATCCACAAGGGTTGATTACCCCAAGGGCATCACTAATTAATATTCAGGTTAGAAATAGAAGACATTTAAGTTTGATGCTAATTAAAGCTGGAGAGTTTCATCCCCAGAAGCCCACAATGAAATCAGTTTTAGTGTTAGAATGTGTTTTGCACCACCTATTTTTTTTCACTTTTACTCTTTCAGAAACTCTGGAATCAAATGTGCTTATCATCTGTCCATTTAATGGTGTGAGACATATTTGTTTAGTTTTAAAAACCTCTGCTATTATTTCAGAGGTCATCAGACACCTTACACATCTTCATGCAATCTGGAGGGACATTTGTTAACATCCAGCAATTTCTGCACTTTAAATCATTTGCAAAATTATTAGATGAATAGAGTCTGCTTTATTTTGCAGTCTTGCCCTTCACAGGAGATCTTAGTGGAAATTAAGGTGTTTGGAGGATGAGAGAATTTTTATTTTACCTCACCCAAGCGAAATTGGTTATTATGTCCCTGCTGCACATACAAAGTTGACTGAAGACTTCTTCTAAATCCTGTAAGATCAGTGGGAAGACTACCACCTATTTAAAGAGACTTCAACTCACATTTTACAAAGACTTGAGAAAATGAAGATTTATGTGTTGCTAATGTATATTTATATTTTTAGATATCTTTACCTTATGGAGTTCCTGCCTTTTCTCATTTACTCCCAGATACACAGAATAATTAGTCTTGATACACTTCAGGAACTATCAATAGCCTATTAACTTGTCATTTTCAAATCTATACACAGGGCACTGCATCACCCTCAGTGTCACTGACGTTTGATGTCCTGCTATTTTCTTTTCTTGATAGGGCCAGGGTCTCTGAGGGACAAAGGATTGGCAGTAATGTGCTGCACCCATTAAAATTAATTGCATGAAAACATTAGAAGCCAGACACCCATTTCAATCATGAAATATGGATAAGGATTTGCTTAAAGCCATTTATATTAAATTACTTTTATGATAATATTTAACTTTTTGGTATTAAATATTTAGTGCCCTTCTGCTTCCCCAATATGATGCACCTTAAAACTCTCATAGTTTTGGCAGAACTGCAGAAAGTTGAACAGACTGACTACTACCTTCAATGCTCATCTTTGAACCAGAGATAGACAAATAAGTCAGAGCTACAAGCACCTGCATCATGCAGGACTGGACTAGGTGCCAACTAGTTGTTGCCAAATGCAGAACATAAAATTTCAGAGACAGATCCAGATTCACTTTCATGTTACAACAGCAGCACAATTCATCTCAACTGAGAACTCTTACCATAGTAGTCAGGATTGTCCCCTGCCCTTCCCCTTACAGAAGAAAAAACCCTTCCCTCATTCCTTTTTTCCTTTTTGTTTCACAGTAATTCAGAGAGAAAAAAAAACAAAACATCAAAAGCAATTGTGCATTTAGACTCTGCTTCTCTTTCCAGTTTAGGTAAACTTGATATTGACTTCGGCTTCCTGGATAGATAGCATGGGAGCTCTCTGTGTACCAGCTGCTTCTGCTCCTAATGATCAAAACCAATAGTTCAGATTATGTTTCAAAAAACAGCAAAAGATATGCTTCAGCTGCTTGTAAGGGCTGAATCCCACTAGAGTGGGATCAGCAGTTATGGCTTGAAATATTGGCCTCTGAACAGCCTGGAGCGACAATATGATACACAGAAAAGCACCCAGCTGCTGGTTGTGATCAAAATTTCAAGTGAAAGACCATGCAAATAAAACCCAACTTATGGCTGGTAGTATCAAAGATTATAGAAGGCACATTCACTACTTACACAGAGATGCTCAGTCCTGGGGATGAAGAGAAATTAACCACAGGAATATTAACTGGACGGGAAAGTAGATGGTACTTGCCCTCTTGCTAGAGAAGTGTATTTGACTAGGCGACTGATAAGTTGGCCGGAGCAGTTTAATCATGCCTGTGGCAAATATTCCATGTGATTCATAAGCATCTATGTATATTTTACATTTAATTTCACCTAAAAGCAAAAATACTGTATATGATTGAAATTAGTTCCTCTCCCATACACTCACACTGAAATGGGCTGTCAGGTTTCTTTCTCTTCTCTCCAAAGATAAAGAAAAGCTGGATATAGCTCTAAAGAGCAGTGCAGCACCTTTTTGGAAGTATCCATCATGTTTCTTCATTTGCTCAAGTGCTTCAAGGAGAGTTTAGACTACACATTCAGTCATTGTCAGTGATAATCAGAGGAGCAGCGCAGTTTCTTTTTTCTGCATTCAGCCAAAACTCATGGATGAAAAACAGGTGCCTGAAGTAGAATTCAAGCAAGTTAGGCCAACTGGCAGTGTGCACAGCCCACGGAGTTGGCAGTTCTGGTGCAGGCACCCATGGCTACTGATAAAAAAGCCCATTTGGTCAATGCTGTGCATAAATTGGGCTCCTCAGTTTTCAATGGCAAGCTCTCACAGTGTTTCATAGGAAAATCCAGCTAGTGAAGAAAACTACAGCACATTAGTTCAGCTACATGGGTTATGGCAAATGCACCTACCAGTCTCCAGCTCTGTACATGAGCTTCCCAGAGGATGTGAAATTAAGTTCCTAGTCTTGGTCTCTATCCTCAACATGTTCAATGGCTTGAAGCTAAAATAAGCTAGAAGCTAGGCACCCAGAAAATGAGAAACACACACATGCTGTGTTTAAAAAAAAAAAGCTTTAAATGACTTGCCAGCTTCCTAATAGAAATCTCCTACAAAGATTTTTTTTCACGATAGATAAAGAAATTGAGAAGCAAGCATAACATCTATGTCTGTAATACATCAGCAGCTGCCAACTCACAAGAATTTCCTCCTCTTCCTGACACTCCTTGTCTTATTTGGCTGCACATTGTTTAACATCTCCAGCACACAACAAAGGCATCTCACACAAAATGATTTCACACCCTGTGTAAGGCTGGCTCAGTCCACAAGCAGGACTCATGCTGTGTTGAGAATGAGGCTCCATACAGAAAGGTACCACTGCTGCATCATCAAAGCACGCACTGTGAGGCATAAAAAGACACCTAAGATTTCAAGGGCAAGTTTGGTCACATTATATTTCTTGATCAGGTTAAGACCCCATTATCCTACTTATATTGCCCAGATGGTGCATGACCTAGAGTGAAAAGGTGAGCAAACAACACAGCGTGCAAATCCACCAGTTCGGGCTTGAGTGCCACCTAGGCCCCTGAGCTAATATAAAAATATAATGTTTCTTAATACAATATTTACTGGTTTTTGGTTAGGGGAATTCACAGGCTTAATTTAATTCCTGTTTTGTGTGAAGCTTTTCTCAAAAGATGCTACCCAAGAGTGTAAGCTGAAAAGCAAGTTCTCACTGATTTCTGTAGAGGCAAGGCCAGCTCTCCTGTGAGAATGATGATCCCACAAATATGTCAATCTGTTCCTTAGGACCCAATCTATAAAATCACTACTCTCTTGTCCTGCTTGAAGAGGTGCCTTTTCAAGCACAAGATAATGTTGATAAAACCTTGTTTGACTGAAATGCTTAAAATTAACTTGGAGGGTATACTCTAAATGCTGCTGGGTAGGATCAGAGCTTTCTGTTCCTCCTGTCTTCCATTCCCTAGGTTTTCCTTTGTACCATTTCTGTGGTGTACCATTGTGTTCATAGAGCAGCAAGTAGAAAATGGCCTGGGGTCCTAGGAGTCTACAAATTCTTACCACAGAAATAGCAGGTAATAATTCTGCCTCTGCATGTACTGTAGCAACTGAGTCTGGGGGATTTATCCGTAGAGGAAAAAGGTAATATATTGCCAGGCCATGTAAAGAGTATTGTGTTGTCCTGACAGCACATTAAAAATAATAAGAGGCTGTCTGTTCAAAATTGGAATTTATTATGAGCGTCTTGTTTCCATCCAGTAGTGTGGGCCTGGATGTTGAGCTGACTTTCAGCCTGCTGCAGGTAAGAGATAGCAATCCTCATGCCCTTGGCCTCATCCTCAGAATTGTCATGTCATGGCCAGCTTTTCTGACCAGGCTCTGCCAGATCCTAGTAGCTTCTTAACTCTGCTACTGCATATTATTTTCTCACTAGGTGACTGCAAGGGTGCTGTAATTCCCCAGTCATAGGCTGCTAGTGTCCAAGGTCAGGCTGAGAGCAAATGATCCACTGTAGGCTCAGCACTGGCAAAAGCACAACCTGGGCTTGTCAGGTAGCAAGTAACTTTGGCTGTGAGTGGCATATCTTGGCAGAAGGAATACCAGTCATTGGATGCTGGTGACATTTTGCCTGCCGCTATCTACAGATGCTTACTTGTTACGAGTACATGTTGCCAATTGTCTCATGCTTTGGAGCAATCAGCCTTTTTCTGAGATTTAGGTGAAATGGTCTGAAAAGGGACAAAAGTTCACAGTGTGGGAGCAGCAGTTTAAGAAGTGGTTTTGATGCTTGCCCAAACAGCCATTAAAGGCAACAGAAGTGTCAATCCAAAGCTGGCAGAGTATTTCTAGTGCTTTGAGTGCACAAAACTGTGATGGAAGTGACAATCAGATGATGCCCCAATCATCTTTTCTCATTGGAAAAAGCTTAAATGCCCAGTCATTTTCAAGAAGATAAAACTGGTCTAAGGGAAAAAGATTTTGTTTGAGGGCTTGGGTGGTTTACTGAACAAGTCAAAATACATTTTAAAGCAATTGTTCATAGCCAGTGCTTGTATTAGAAATTTCCTGGGGAAAATGAAGCATATCAGGAAGGCAGAAAGCATTAAAAGCATAGGCATGACTTTAAACCTCTACTGAGAAAATAAAGCAAACTTCTAAAGAGTGTCATACCTGACATAATTCCATCCTTTCATGAAAACTGATCCCTAAATAATTTTGGTTACCTCAGCCTCCAGAAATGGATGAGAAAGAAAGAATTTTAATCCTTAAAATAAATTTATGCTTTCTAATCAGCCTACAAAAATTTCAGATCCAAATGCTTTTATGCTATCATATTTATGTTTCTTAAACACCTCATAATTTGACTTGATTATCCTGAAAGACTATTTCCTCAGATAGTCTCATCAAACAAGGGCTTTCTAAAACTATTTCTACTCTTCTGTTGACAAGGTACTCCTGGAACTGCTGCCATCTCCACTGAGCTTGTCCAGGTGTCACTGTGGGGCAATGTCCAGTGAATGGCAAAGGAATAGATGCCTCCACATGTCCTTTGTCTATGTTGCTAAAGGCACAGCTGTGGGTAAAGCACAAAGTAGGGATAGGCAGGTTCTCACTTGATTTAATATAGCAATTTTATGTGTAGAAAAATATTCTCATGTAAAAATGCCTTTGGCAGAACCTCACCATGCAATGCCAGTCCTCTTTTCCATCGCGTCACATCTCAAACAGCTGTGGTGCTTGCTCTAGTGTTACTCCAATGCCAAAAATGTTTGTTCATACCAGAGAGATTTTAGGGGTACAAGCAAGTGTGCATGTGTTCGTGTAATGATTTTGAAACATCTTCCCCATTGTCAGTGGAAAGGCATCCAGAAGAATGTCTACAACAACTTTAAAGAAACTTACTTTTAAAGTTGAGTGAACTACTCAACTTTAAGGAAAAACTAAGTGCCAGAAATTCTCTTCTTTAATACTCCACAGACCTCTCCTTCCCATCCTGTGTCACCAAAATACACTTAAAGGATCACACTGGAACTTTGCAGGGTAATAGGTGCTCATTTTACTGTTTTAATAAATTAAAAGCCAGATCCAATGGACTGTGGGTCTGCTAATGTCAGACGTGAATTGCTGCAAATGTGCATGATAGATCTGGGCTGTTCTATGATCATTGTTTTCCCAGAACACAGGCCAAGAACTCAAGTTAAATGGCCAACCATGGCAGTAGTGAAATAAGAGTTTGTCAAAATCAGTAGAGATTGAGCTGAGCTCAATAAAATACATTTTATGGCTTCAAGCAATAGCCCGTGTTAGCGGGGGAAAAAGGTCTGGTTTATTCAGCAAAGGACTTGTAGTTGTATTATTGCTAGTGGATTTGGAAAAAATAAACATCGCAGAACTGCCTGAGTCTCTGGTTGTCCACTGTTGAACTGGGCTCTTAGTCATATAAATCAAGGTGAAGTATTAATGGCCTTGATCCAAGGAAGCACTCAATCACATTCATAACTTTGGTTTTATAACTAGTCCCATTGGAATCTATTGTGCAGATCCAATACTTAAAGGTACACCTAAGTCTAAGTTCTTTCCTGCCTAAATCTTTCAAATGAGGAGCTAATGTTTTTAAACAGGATACAAGATAAATAACAGCATGAAGTGATTCAGACTGGGAAAAACTGGAGACCAATAAGTGCAATTGCAAAATGTTTCTAATTCTGGGAGGAAGTTCAGAGGCACTAAGGGAAGGTAACTCAAAACCCTAGATACAAACATTAGATATTGTACATGAACTGCAATACTGAGTAACAATGTAGCCAAAGAACAAGTTTTCCCCAAAAGCTTGGACAAAATATTGCCACTGAGGAAATTAATTCAATTAGATTAATAAGAGTATGAAAGTCCCCTTGCAAACATGACTACTCATATACACACAAATGCAATTATTTTGTGTTTAACTGACAGGGGAAATTTGTGTGTGAAATTAGCAAGGAGAAGAACTATTGCAAAGCAAACAAATAACATGGGAAAGAGCTAACTGCACAGTCAATGCAACAAAGATCCTGTGTTCTGTCTATGACTCTAGGAATGAAATAGAAAAGTTAAGAGCTCACACCGTGGGCTCCCAGCAGTGTGACTATTTATGTGCAACAAAAGGACTAAATAAATACAAAGAAATAGGGAGAAAAAAGTTCCATCAGCAATTTTTAACCATATGTTTTTAAAGAAATACCCTCTCATGGAGCTTTAGCTCCACTTACTGGCTGTAAATTAAAGTCCTCATATATACTCAAAGGACAGCTCCCAAACAATTTTTACTGCCTTCAGTCTGATCTCCTTTTTCTTCCATCTGAGCTCCCCTGACTGACCTTGGTGCAGCTTAAATCTGAGACACAGCAGCCGCACCAGCATTCACCACATTCTTGGTACTCTGAACTCCCCTAGGCTGCCCAGCTGCCTCCTAGTGGGTCCACCCTGGCAAGGCTGAAAGGGATACTGGGATGTGGAACATGGCAGAGCCATGGCAGAGTGAATACAATTGTGATTTGTGAAGGAGAGAGATCATGTACAAGTCTTCGTAGAGTTGCAAGATATGAGTATTTATCTGCATATGAAGCCTGGTGGCCCTGCCACCTCACTGCCAGTGTCTTTTTAAACCTGCTACAAAGGATGCCTCCCTCATATCACTGAGCCACGGAGACTGCTGTGCTTATCTGGCTTGGCTCTTCCTCAGCATCACAACTGGATTTGCAGATTGAGTTACTTTAATCCTTCTCAGTCTTATCATAGAGTGCCTGGAGAGCATGTGAGCACATACACTTAGGAAGAACAAGAAATGCCAACCATAAGATGAGCTGCAGGGTCCAAACACGGATATGGAAATAGTTGGAATTCACTGAGTTACTCATGCACTAAGGCAAATGGCAAATGGCAAATGGCAAATGGCAAATGGCAAATGGCAAATGGTGGACTCTGCAGGAGCAGGTAAAACAGTCCCTGTAGATAGCTAATCAGAGAACAGCAGAGCAGCCTGAACCTATAATCAGCAATATTCAGGGGATCTCAGCAGTTACCCATTCAGGCATGGGGAAGCACACATGAACCATAGAGTTACAGAGGACCTCAGGAGAAGGAAGGAAAATTCCTACCAAACTAGGGAGAAGACATGCTGTGAGTGGTCCATTTACAGGCATTGCATTACCCTAATTTAATCTGAAGAGCAAATGGCAAAAATTCCTTTACAGAGGCAGAAAGTAATCAAAGGAGGACTCAGGAAGCCATAAGTCAACTGTCTGTCAAAAAAACTATACATTCATGCTACCCATAATATCAGATCATCATCAAGAAGGGTAACAATATTCTCAGCCAATCCCCCACTCTTCAGTACTGTAGATTCTGGACATATGAATAGCTTCACAGCTGCCAGTTTTCACAAACTTTTTCTGACCATCAGCAGAGTGAAACAGACTGGGGATTTCCCTACATATTTCCTAGCCATGCCCCAATTCTTCTGGGAGGAATCTCAGGAGTGTGAATTAACCACCTGCTGTTGTTCTTGCTCACAGTCTTGTACGTCACCCAAGCGCCTGCTGCCCATCACAATGTGACAGATTGCAGAGGTTTGTGCAGGCAGTGGGTAAGGCAGAAGCACAGGTGGTTGAAAACACTGTTTTCTGTGATCACTCTAAGTCTGCAGGGAGTCAAGGCTACCCCTTGACCTGCCTATTTGAGACATAAAACATTGCAGCACAACTATACTAGCAAAGCAGTTATCTTTAGGTCAGAGTTAACTGAACCAAATATGACCTTACTTCAGCTTATTTTTCTAGTGTAGGAAAGCCCAAAGGCATAATGCAAAGTAACACACATTAAGAGGGACTACCTTAGAAAGGTTACCTCTTCATTTAATCATACATTTCATTTATTGCTCAATTAACATACCTCATGCATTTTCATCCCTCTATTACAGCTGCAGTATCTTTAGACTTGGAGCTCTCTGCAAGGCATTTACTGTTATCTATTCTGATAGGTAAATCATTTTCTTTAGTACAGGCTGTCAGCATCTATCCTTTCAAAAGAAATTATAATTTATGTGGTATTTTATGTATGCCAGGTATGTACCACAGCAAATGTACCCTTTTTTGTCTCCTTAGCTCCCTACCTGCCCTAGGGTTGAAGATCTGCCAGGCTGTGTGCAGCTTCAGGACATAAGATGACAGCATAAATCCCGATCTCTACAGTCCCCTACTCATCAGGGTCCTTGGTCTCTATATACCAGGTATCACCTCACTTATCCATGAGTAAGAACTGCAGTAAGAACTGCAATGTAATAGTTTAGAAATTCAGAAGGAATTATCAGGACCTTCATAAGCAGACTGACTCTAATAGATCAAATTTTCTCTGAGCACAGGGTGAAAAATTTTGTTCATTGCTACAACAGTTTCCATCATGACTGTATTGCACCATACATCAGACACACACATGCGAACAGCTCCTCAGGCACAGCTCAGGTCCAGAGACAATTACCTACAACTTGCACAGAGCTTCTTGCTAAGCTGCTTTCAAGACAAAAGCCATATCTTCAGGCAGAGTTCCCACCCTACGTACATATAACAACTGACTTAGTGGGTGTGTGCAGAGACCTCAGTCCCATGCTCCAGTGCCATGTAGGTGAGATTTCTGTTGTTCAGGAACTCAATGAAAAGCATTTGTAAGGCATGTGAGTCACAGCTTTTGTGCAAAGTGAACTCTGTGAACACAGTCTGGCTTTAGTGCAGCTCTCTTTTGCCTCTCCAGATGACGTACACCCAACACTTCCCATTCTTTACCAGTTCATACACAGAAAAGCTGGTGCCTTCACTGTTTGTCGCTGTAAGTGCCTGAATCTTAAAAGCAGTGTTGTAGAAAAGATTATCTGATTTCAAAACACAAATACTGTGTGTCCATCCTTTTGGGGCATGACTTTCCATATCTACATATCTTCCATATCTGTCTTCCATATCTAAGAAACCACATATTAAGCAATGAATGTACACTGGTGTAAAGCTAATTTGCACAAGCAACTGCAATGTTCAGTTGGCTCAGTTGATAAATCGTGATATTCCTAGTTTTGTGAATGGGAGCGTGAGTTCAAGCTCCCCTGCCTCCATACATGTAGCTCAAGGTCTATGTCTTATGTCCTTTTCCAGTATGGGGCAGGGAGAATTTGGGCTGCTACCTCCACAGTGAAAATCATTCACAACAAAAGCCGGGAGGAAAAAAATAGCGGCATAAGAACTCTTCTAATTGAAATACATTGCCATAAAGAGCAAGGAGAAAAAGCTTGCTTTTACAAGCTTTTACAATACAAGGAGAAGAGTTTGCTTGCCCAGAAATGTTTATTCATTTAATATAAAGCCTCAAAAAGGAAATACAACCATTTTACAATATTGTCACAAACTGTTGAGTTATCTAAAATATACATTAAAAAGTCACCTTGCCATGTGAAAAAATATCATTAGTTTCCTGATGTTTAGAGCAGCCAATTCCTTCAAGGGATATTTCATATTAAAGCATACCATACCTTCTTTCAGCTAAAATGGCTCTGTACAAAATTTTTAAAATAAAAAAAAAAAAAAATCAAAATCAATCTGGAAAAATACCTCACCCAGGTCTTTTATTAATCATGAAAGCTGAACACTACATTGAAATTTTTGATACTCTCATATTTCTGAAATGGAATATTTACACAGAAAGAGAAAAAAAATCAAGAAATTGTCTGTCAGTTTTAAGGTAGAATGGGATTTTTGGTTTTGCTTTTTTCCTCTTCCTTTCCTATACATCCTGGTGTTTCAGAAAAAGTTAACCGTCATGAAAGACAACCTGTCAGAGAACCCTCAGGAGTAAATGGATACCCATATCCATTTATCTCTAGGTGAAAATTAATGGAATAGATTGAAGGATACATAGTTCACAATTTCTGTGTAATTATTTAGAGTGGGTTTCTTCTTTTTTGGAAATTGAACTCCATGACTCTTTATTGCTTAAGTCCTACAAAGAGTATCAGAATGGTGGTGCTGCATTAAAAGAGTATTAAAAGAGGCCTTGAGCTGACCAAATGTACAGTGCTTCATTCCAAGTAGTGAGCCTTCTCTAAAACCAAGGGATCCATTCGATTTATGGCAAAATCAGATGAGATTGCTAAAGACTGGGGGATTAAAAACCAATTTAACACTTAATTGTAAATTTGAAAGTAATTCTTACTAGGTCCTGAGTTTGATATGTTTGACAGACAATGGGTGCATAGAAGATAGACTGTCAAGGATCACAATCATTTCTACTTGCTGAGCATGGAAAAAAAATGCCTGTGGCAAAATAGTGGCAGCACTATTCAAGAACAGGTAAAGATCAAAAGGTCATGGAAAAATACCTATATTTCATCTTTTGTCCAAAAGATGCATTCTCCTGCAGTGAAGGGGATAGATTTTGGATTCTACCTTCTTTCCATGGGATTTATTGCCTGCTTGCCTACTCCAGAATCATAGACAGCACCACTGCTTTCCCAGCACACCCACTTCTTCCATGAAACAACGTGTCTTACACAAGCACAAGGGAGGAAAAAGAACTCAGTATGAATTTGGGGTCACTGCTCCATGAAGGTTGATCAAAAATGTAATGATACAAAAGGATGCTAGATTTGCTTTTATTATTATTGCTAATGAAGAAAAGAAAGTGGGATGTAGAGAAAATAACCAAGAACAGGGAAAGAAATCTGGGCATGTATTTTCAGAATTCCTTAGAAAAAAAAGGTCTTTAAATACTCTTAATTGTATAGATAATTTAAACCTCTGAAAAATTAAATGCCAGTATAAGGTGCTGGTTTACACTGGCCCATTTTAAGCTCTAGGTACCTGTAAATAACTCTTTGTTTAAGGAAGTTTAACTAACACAATATTTAGACAACTAAGACATCTGTAAATCACAAGCACATAAAATAACCCCATTGCATGGATGCCAGATGGCCCACGTTATGAACTGACTGAAACTTTAGATCAAATTTGCAAATATGCTGTTTTCATGGACTTCTCCTACCCAGCATGATATTAGGTGATATTCATTAAAACTGGCGATGCAGTTAAGTAAAGGGAATAATGGAAAGGTAGTTCAAAAGTAGGTTTCAAATAGCTTGGAAGCTGGCAGCAAGCACAAAGGGACCATCCATATCCCACCTGACAATGCACTTTGCAGCAGTCTTGTCACAGTCATGCCACAGCACCAGGAGTGCTGTCAACTGAATGTGAAAACTCTTTTCTTTCTCACTTCTTAGTCATACTTAGGAGTTACTGTAGCTCTGCCTCCTCCAGGCTGAGATCTGACAGGCAAAGTAGGGCTAGTGAATGAATCTCACTTTTCTCTCTGCTTAATTCCCAGTGAGTTCTTCTGCCATGACATTGGGACTTGAGTGGTACCTAAAGATTGTTGTGGCTCTCTGCAAAAAATAAATTTCACTCTTTGATACTGTATACTTTTAAAGTGACTGATTTTGCCATTCGTCCAAGAAACCTGTTAAAGAATTATTAACATTGGAAATATTCATGTTGGTATAAATGACATGAATGGAAATGTGGGTATATAAAAGCACCAGAAAAAGAATGTCAGAGCAAGTACCAAAGGATTGGTGAGCATTAATTGCCCCAGAATGCTGTATCTGTGATTTTATGCAAATGACCAAAGAAAGGAAGAAAAAACTTAAACATAATGTGAAGGTGGAGAACAGTGCTGGGGCCATAAAATGCTCAGATAAGGAAAAAGTGAAATTCATTAATTTTATTGAAAACATATGAGGACAAGAAAAATATAAGGCAACAGGTACAAATACCTGGAACTCTACATAGAAGCATGTGTATTTCTCACATTCCTTGTTTTTAACTACAATAAGTTACCACTGCAGAAAGATTCCAGAATGAGTCTGTATATATTTCCTCCCTTTTCATAATAAGTCATTCTTTTCATCTCTTTATTATCTGATCTCATTACAGCTTACTGTCATCCTTTCTTTCTGGGATGTCAAACAGTTAAAGTAGTGTTTCCAGAGATCCTTCTGTGCACACCCTCTTCAAAAACTGGATCTCCTGATCCATTTCTATAGTTGCTGTTTGTTGTATGAGTCTAACAATAAGTACATAAGCAGTTTGCAGCATATAGAGCAGACTTTGCTTGCTGGTTGTAGCAGGACGCTCTGCCCTGGAAAGGGGTCAAACAACTCAGACAATACCCTATTTGCAAGGCTATCAGTGATGGACTGACAGGGGATGTCATACTGAGTTTGGTGTTGAATTTTACTAAAATCCATATGATGCATTAATTCCCAATTAACATCTGAAAGTGAAAGAAAGATTTGGCAGAAAAACTGCCAGGCTGAATTGGAGACAAATTGTCATCAAAGCTGAGGGACAAACAAAATCAGTATGACTGGCAGTCATATCACTTTACACCATAAAAGTCCAGTGCACTTTCATATGATAGGTACTTCTGACATACTCCTTCCTGGAAAGTGTGTATGAAGTTTTCTCCCTCAAAGTGGGGACAGCCCTTCAAGGATACTCCTTGAGGCTGAGTGAAAGAGATCTGCACACGAGCATTGCTATAGTGAGGTACATCAATCACTGCTTAATAATTGTTTCTTTTTGATAGCTTTAATATTATTGCTTTGATATACAGCATTATACTATACACTAAAAGTAGTTTTAGCTTTTACACTGTCTAGTAATTAATTTAGATTAATATTTTGGTCTAATAATTTTTCATAATAAATAATTCATTTTATAGGAATATATCTGATTTGACATCTTTAATCCTGCAAGACAAGGTTACTTAATCCATTGACACTCTAGGGCTACGATTGGGTTCAGCTATCCCCAGGCTCTTCTCTGAGAAGGAGTTTACAATGCAGGGGGTTCTCTCTGCACCTCATGGTGCAACAGGGCTTCTCTAATAAACTTTATCTGAAGCTCACACTATCACCCACAACACAGGTCTGATGTTTCTTTTCTATAACAGTGTCAAAAGAGTGAATAGGTCCTCAAAGTTGCTTAAAGCATATTGTATGGCCTCTGGAGTGATGGGCATTGCTTCACTAGGAATATTTCAATACCTGAGACAGATCTAGGGCCACTACAGCTCTTTGCAGCATTGCTGGAATTGCACTAGCAGGAAACTGTCTCCTGTTCTGGGAGGATTTATGGATGCAACCCCCAGCCCTGCCACAACTCATTGAGAGCTTTTAGGTGAGATGTTGACACAATCATAGCATGGAGTAGACACCTGTTCTGAGAATTGACTCTGATAACCAGACTGCACTGCCTTCAGTAACCAAAATGTGCAATGTACAACTTCTACCTGAGGCAAGTTTGGAATAACTACTGTTGGTCCAAGAAGAGTGAGTCTTTCATCCACGAGAGAACATATGGCCCAAATTCAAGTTACAGCTGAGTGAAAGACAAAAAAACTACACACGATAGGTGGGTGATCCTGAGTAGCTGGCAGGGATAGTTTGTTATCATGCCTCTTGTGACTAGTAGCAACAAACTGCTCATTCTCACTTCAGCCCCATCTTGTTGGGAATGACACAGAGATTAAAATTTTTATGTAACTTTAGTCAGGGACAAAGGAATTGCTCCCTTCTCTTCAAAGGAGCGTTTCACCACTCCAGTCTTGATGAGCTTAGCCTCTCAACAGACTGGGAGTAGCACAGAAGATACACAAAAGATAGCAACCACTAATGAACATCAAATGTAGGCATGGAGACACCTGGAAAAGAGATAAGAGACCGAAGAATGAGAACCTAATTAACATCAATGGTGAAAGGGTCAAGAATCAATAGGAAACCAAGTACTAGGACCTGTGTAACTTGGGACCAATGAACATTGAACCAATTAATTTCTCTGGGTTTTGACTGAATAAGTATGTGAAAAATCTAGTAAAGAGCATTTGCGATGGAATGACTTTCTCCACACAACCCAGGCAATGTGTAAATTAAATTATTTCTGTTGCACTTCCTGGCCAGAACAACATTCTAGCCAGAATAAAGTAATGTCGTAATTCTCTAACATTTAAAATTTTTGTTGGGGAGTTTTTGTTTTTGGTGACAATCTCATCAACAGACAAAGCTGCCAGCTGCCGAGAATGTGGAGGCAGGAGGAACACTCTGTCTCCCACTTGTGTGGCAAGTGGTTGAGCTGCAGGAGGCAGTGAGAGAGCTGCATAGCATCAGGAAGGCTGAGAAGGAACTAGTTTAGCTGGTTCCAAGCACAGTCTCGCACTGGACTCAGCCTACCACCAAAAACTCCTTCACAGGCATACACAGAAGGGAGGTTAGTCAATAACTCCCAAGAATGGAAGCTTGCAACAGCAAGGACTTGTGGGAGGAAAAGACTTCCCCTGAGGCCTGAGGTGCCCTTGCAGAATCATTTGATGGCTCTACAGACAGTTGAGGAAAGATCCATCATATCAGAAGAGACTGGAGCTGAGTAAGGCAGTGCGATCTTCTCCCCAGCACAACTGGGAACTTCTTTCCCAGCACAACTGGGAAAAGGCAGTGGGTGGAAGAAGTAGGCAACTGTCCTCTGAGAGCTACATAGGCACCCATTTGCTGACCTGACACACTCTCTAGAGATGTGTGATGCAGAGGCTTCTGTCAGGGTTATCACTGAGAAACTACTGAGCCTTGTACAGTCCAGATTATTACCCACTACTCTTGCTTCTTGTGGGTGCCAGTGATATAGCCAGGAGTAGCCTGAGCTGTGTCAAGGATTATAGATCTCTGAGAGTGGTCACAAAGGACTCTGGAGCACAGGTAGTTTTTTCATCAATCCTGCTGATCAAAGGAAAGGAGTTTGAAAGGGTCAGGTCTCGAAATTCAACAAAGGGTTACAGGACTGATGCAACAGCCTACTGAGATATTTACCTACTGAGAGCATGGGAATTGCTCTGAGAAACCTGGTCCACTGAGGGGACAGATGGGTCCACCTGTCCCAGAAAGGGAAGAGCATCTTCAGGCATAGGCTTGCCAAGATGGTGAAGAGGGCTTTTAAAGAGTTGATGCAAGACAGGAACTCAATTAATCCCTCTCCTACCTGGAGAGGGTAGAGAGGTCAGTGGTAGAGCACCTGAAGAGCAGCACTTGGCCATTTCACTATCTGCACCTACTGCAGTTTATCAAGTTTGAACAGTGTTGTTTTTTCCTTTTTGTTCTGCCCCAGACTAAGCCAATAGAGAGACAGGATGTTCCTGGAGAGCAGCAGGGGCCATAGAAGCAGATGGGGACAGGGCTGTTCCCTGCTAATCCTGGTACACTCTTCATAACATCATTTCCTGTGCTTTGCCTTGTGCTGCTAAAGTTCCTGCAGCCAAGGGAGAGAGGATTGCTTGCAACATAAGCATAACATGTGAGTTGTGACTTCTGTCTTTATTTCTAGTCCAGGTCTTAGAACACATGTTGATTCTCAAGGCAAGAAGATATTCCTCAACTGCTTCAACAGTCACATTTTTAAAAAATAAATCTTGCCTTTCCCCCATCAGCTCACAAAACCATTCTGTCTTTAGATTATTGTATATTATTCTTATCAATTTTGAAATCAAGCCAGCAGATTTATTGGCACCATAAACTGGATGACTGACAGAGAGACTCACACAGAGTACTGATTTCATATGTCCCACCACACGTGGGCCAGACTGACTGCATCCTCCCATAAGCTGTTTTGTTTTGCTTTTGTCAGACCTTTTCAATACAAGATTTTACAGAGGTATAGATACCACCCCAGTGGAGCAGCTCTCATGAGGAAAGCCCATACTGAGTACCATGGTACGCTTTCTGCAGGATTATCCAGCCAGTGCTGTTTCCACACTTCTGCAGATTTTTCATGATCATTCCTAACAGAATGGTAAATCTAACAGAACTAGTTCCATTTCTTATGCATTAGGAACATGGCCATTGTGCAGCCTAAGCTCCCTCTTTTTTACACACTTGAAGACAGCCCCTTCAACTTTATTCTGAGAAATGCAACAGAAGGGAGAACACCAGATGAATTGCCAAATGGAGAGGAATTAAACTATGCCAAGTGCTAAATGGAATTTACTCACAGACACATACACCCATATCACAAACTGTCTTCCTGCAATATTTTTCTACTAAAAGTGGTGCAAGGTGCATTATTGTGGATCTCTTCATGAATCACAAGTTTCCAATGTACTCCAATGTGCCTGACTGTTTCTGAAACATCTTGGTAAAACCCAGCCTCTCTGCTCTCTGTCAGCAGTGCAAGTGTTAATGCATCAGATACAATAAAGCTTCATAAAAAATAGCATCCTACCGACTAGGATTTATTCCTTGGGAGACAGGTAACACTTATTATTTTGACCAAACTCCTCTAAGTTTTCTTGAAGTGCTGCTGATTTTTTACACCACACCCCAGAACCAGTCATTCACATGTGGTGGGCACCCCTATGTCCTGCATCCCTGCATCCTGCAAACAGAGAGCATTTGCAGGTCTGTGAGTGTATTAGAAATAGCTGGGCTTATAAAGATGGCCTTGTTGGAATACATAGTCCATCTTGTAATTGACTGTCAGCTTGATTTACAATGGCAGTTGTGATGGGCTTAGAGATTTCAATCCAAAAGGCTCTCTGAAATAAGTGAGGACAAATGTCAATCCAGTGAGGCAGCTCAATTTGTTAATATCATCAAAGAACAAGGAATGGTTTAGGCAACACAGCAAGCCAAAACAAAATGCACTCAAGACAGAAGCAGCCCAAAGACAGTTCACAAAACAAATCACAACTCCTGTAGAAATCATAGAAGTGGATAGAGGAATGAAGGTCAGCAAGGGGGAATTAAAAAATCATTCTACTCAGAAAAAAAAGCAAGGAACAAGCAAGAATATTTAAATTCTGAAGATTTTGACCCATCAGATGTTTTCTATAATTTGTTGAAAAAAGCTTCATAAGAATCTAAATTATATGTTTTGGGCCTGAATTGGTGGCATTATGAATCTTCCAGGCAGTTTGCTTCAGAAACATCATGCTTGATCATTAAAATTTTTTAAATACTGAAAATCTGGTTAAACATTAGGAAGACAGGTAAAGGCTAAGGGAAGAAGATGCTGATAGAGACCTCTGTGTTCCTCTGTTGCTCTTTGGAACAACAGACCTTAGCTTCAATCCCCAGGCTCTGAACACCTTGGATTTTGCAGATATTGCCTCTCCGTTTTTCAAGTGAATAGAGATGCCCCAGACAAACTAAGGTTAATCAGAACTGAGAGGACTGAGGGAAAAGCTATTTTTCACCTGTGGCAAGAGCTTGTCAGCAGGTGGACAATGTTAACACCCTGTTTTCCAGCCACAATTTTGTTAAGTTTTATTCCTGTGTTTAGGCTAAATTTCTTTGTTTAGACTGACACACCTGAGATTTTCATTGAACTAGAATCAGAAATATCTTGTTCAGATATAATAAACAGCAATGAAAAGCAAAGCAAAGCTGACTTCAGAATGTATAATATGATTTATATAGAAATTTATATATTAAAATAGAGGAGTTTTTGAAGAAGATACAATAAATTAAAATATGAGTTATGATCTTGATTCTTTACGTAGACCCAGCTGACTGATTTGGATAAATTATTACTTTGCCACTGGGATCCTTCTATCTCTTGCTTCTGATTTCTGTGCTTTGCTGTTAGCAAACAATTTGTTAGTCTGACAATTAGCCAAATCAGCAAGCAGCTGCCTGGTAATAATACTTTATGCATGCCAATATTGAACTTGACATTGCAAACCACAAGTGCTGTGGTCTGTCCTTAGGTTTGTCAATCCTGTTGTCAGGCACATTAACCCCTTTGTAACTGAAGAATGCTCAGACAGGCATTTGGTTCAAAACTAAAAGCTTCTCCCAAGTGAACTACAGATAAGTCTCCAGTTATTAACAAAGTCACTTCTGTCCTCTTGCTGCAGGAGAACAAGGACTTTTGAATGATCGGTCACAGTCAGCAAGAGGACCATATACCTATGGCCAGCATCCAGACCAAAGTTCTACTCCTAGTGCTCCAATTACTTTCTTCCTTTCTTCACTCTTTGAGATGGTTTAATTATTTCTGGATTTCAAGCCATTTTATTTCTGTTGGGAAAATATACCCATACTGTTTTCAGTAACAATATTTACAGAAACTTTCTCCTTTTTTTCATCTAAAAAGGAGAATATTTTTAAAGAATATAATTCTGTTCCAATTTCTGTTGAAAAATACTTTCCCTTGGAAAACCTGAGGAAAACATAAAACAATATTTAAGTGAAAATATGTGTTTCAAATAAACCAACATGCAAAAAGACAGATGGTACTTTTCATCAACTTTAATTCTCCTTCCCCCCAACTTCAGTCTTGTTTTCCTCATCTTCAGATCTTAGTGAAAGCTTCTTCAAACTCATCACCATTCTCCTTCCAGTACTTCACTTCTCATCTCATCATTGGAAACTGTCTTACCTGTCCATTCATATGCATGTCCTAAACTCAGCTTGATACCTCTTTCCTGTTTCCCTGCTATTGTCTGAGTAGCTTTCAATCCTGTATAATGCAGTGTTCTATCTTTAAATCTCTTTTACAGTTTCTTCACATATAACTGTTGTGCTTCCCTGTTACACAAAATCAGGTCCATTAATCAGACATTTTCTTATGATCCCCTTGAATTAATCTGGTGAGTTTTGTCTCTGGACATTATCACTTACCTGGAAAACAACCTATGGGAGCTCATTAAAATTGTGCTTTTTTGCACTTCTCCCAGAAGAGAATGTAGGACAACTATGTTAATTAAAATACAGATATATCCCAATATCTGAAAAACATTCCCTACAAGTATTGTGCTCACAAAATTCCATCCATTCACATTCGCCAGAATGTGGATTTATATTTTGGCTGTCAGAGTGCTGTAGCCCTCTTGGGATTGTTGGTTTAGGACTCTGTCTGGAGAAAAAGAGGAAGTGCTGCAGCTGCATAATGCTCCTGAGATAAATCATTTAGCACATTTTCATATGTGGATGGCTTTATCAAAGTCATATAATTAGGGCCAGAAATGTTGAAGTTCAAGATCTCCAGTGAGTTTAAAAATAAACCAAAAATGAATATGGGATTTGACAACAGCAATTGCTGGGGCACTATTAGAGAAAGAGACAATGCAAAAGAGATTTAAATATGGCATTTTGGTATGATAGAGAACCAATGGAAATAAGGTATGAAGAAAAAGAATAGGAAAGAAGATATGGCTGAAACAGAAGATTCACAAATATTGGAAGTATTTGAAAACAACCTGCAATGAGCACACACTAAATATGATATCATTGGTACGTTCTGTTCAGGGATTTGACTTAAACTAGATTACAACACAAAGATGTAAGTGCTTCCTCCAAAGTAGCTGGTCATTGAAATGACCAAAAAAAAAAAAATCGAGAAAGGATAAAACACTGAATAGCTGGAGTTCCCTGAAAGATGAGATGCAGGAGGAGAAAGCTTCTGTGGGAAAGCTTTCTTTCCAGATTTCTGAAGACACTGCTTTTCAACACAGAGCTCTGTTCCACAGGAAACTTAACTCCTCAGGACTGTCAAACCCACAGTCCGGGTAGCAAATGCAGTGGCTTGGAAAGTAAGTTTCACTCTGGTACCAAAAGAAGAAGTGGCAATTGTTTCTACTTCGTCCATGATCTGTTCGAAGATACAATGTCTTAGACTGAGAAAAGCTCCTGTGAAACAGTGAAGTATTTCAAAGGATGACAAGGGAATACAATGTAAGAAGGAAGAGATGACCAAAGCCAGCTTTCCTCAGAGTACTGGAAGCCTTTGAAATAAACTTGGAAAAGATATTCACCAAGTTCACTAACAATTGTATGCTGAGATCTGTATAGACAAAATCTTCCTTTGAGTGCTACATCCTCTTTGGATCCATCTGTTTCTTGACTTCTACTTCCAAATTCTACTTCAAGCCTGGGATTTTACATGCTGAAAGAAAGATGAAAAGAGAGATACCAGCTAATGCATACTCTCAGTAGAAAGTTTGTGTGAACATAAAGGAGGGAAGACTGAGGGCTGGAGATTTGCTCAGTGTTCAGGAACAAATCCAACAATTCTGATGTCACGGGCATCAGAACTCCTATTCAGTTTTTGCTGCTGTAACTGAGAGCAGAATCTAACTTTATTTAGCTCTGGCCAAAATTCCTTCATTATAAATGTGTGTGCCTATTTTGTGTGGTCTAGCAACTTCAGAGAGAGACTCTACCTGCACTATGGGATTCCTGTCCTTGAGATGGAAAACTAAAAATAATCTGAGGTTTCTGAAGCATCAACATTCATATGCTATCCCACTACAGGAGTCATTGTTCTCCAGCTGAGGTAAGACTTCTTCTTTTCACAAATAAATGTGAGCCAGCATCCTGTTTTCTCACCTTCTGCTCAATCTTCCCTCTGTTAATCTGTGTAAAGCACAGTAGAAAATCCAAAATGAGAGGGCAATGCTAGAAACATATTAACAAAGCAAAATTATCCTGTGGAGGCTTTGAAAGAACCAGGAAACTGAGCAGGTAATGAATGTTACAGTGTTCTGTCTCTAAGGCTGGAAGAAACACGGACACAATGCACTTGATTCCTCACTCCAGAGCCTAATTTTCTCTTAAATGCCTGTGAGAATTTGCAGTCACACAGCAGCCAAATGTCCCGTTGCACAGCCCTTACCTGGTCAGTGTGCACGTGCTGTTCTGATACCCCAGCTCCTTCCAGGAGAGCATTCCTCTAATACTTGGGAGCTGCACACCCCCAGCATGCTTGGGGGGAACTTTTGGAGAAAGCAGGGGAAAGACAATTGTATCTGCCACTCAGAAACAATATACCACGTGTGAGCCTGATTGCAGAGCTGCCATATCAGGTTTTTTTTCCTAGCTGCTGAAAACATTCTTATTCTTCTTACAAAATAGACTGGAGTTTATTCAGCTCTTGTGAAAATCCATTGACTCATGTTAGAGATAAATTTGCCCCTCAGGACTCTAAAGAAAGCAGTCAGAGCATTCTGGCATGCAAAGAATCACTCCTGCTCCTAAAATCTATCCTGAGGCAGGATGTATTCTCACCCACGCAATGAGCAAACTCTACTGGCTGGAACTGAGTAGGAAACAGAACAATATCTCTGCAGCTTCTCCCTTTCACTTTTGCTTTATTCCAATTACCATCCCACCTGACTCTATGGGAGCTGCCTGTCATGTGCTGCTCAGCCCTTACCAGATATGGAATGGACATGGAATCTCCTGGCTTTTCCCCCCATGCCTGAGCCAGCCCTGGTCTCTTGCCTGAACAGCACCAGACTCAAGCTTACCACCAGACTGTAAAACTGCAAAGGTTCTCTCAGCTGACCGAGTCTGTGGAAACATAACATCAATCTTAACAACCTCCTATTGGCAGTGTCTGGGATCATCCCTGCTTGCCTGCAAGCATTTATTGAGGTCAGTAAAACCACTCTGACATTTATGTGTTGTTTGCCAAAGGAAAGGAGTGGCTAAAGACTTACATTGGAGGTTGAGTCTTCATTTTGTCAGGAGTTATTTGAAGAATGCTATTTGAAGAGTCAAACTAGATTTAGTGAGACAGTTCAGGAGGGATCAATGGAGCTTTATTTCATATAGTCCTAACCTGAGAGCCAGGATTCCTTTGCCTGAAATTGCTGTCAAGCTGTTTCTCAGCAGAAATATGGGGTTTATGTAGCTTGCCACCATCTTCTCTCTTTAAAATCATTTATCTGACATCTCAAAATTCCAGCCTTTTAGGATGCATTATTTGACTTTTACATAGCAACCTCTTTGATTCATCAGGATGCACAGGGAACCCTAATACTTACACAAAAGCCCAAAGCAAGAGTACAAAATAAGCTCAAAACCCAGGGTTTTCTTTGACATATCAATAAAAACCACAAAATTTCCAGGGAGAACTTCCCATCTTTATTTACCTCCCAAGCAGCCCAGGCAATGGCAACCTTCATCAAGTTGTCAATACCAAGAAGAGCACTCTGTCATTTTGGACCATCACTACAGAGTAGCACAATCAGGTCAGCAGACAAGAGCATCTGGTTCCATCACAGCAGCAGCAGCTGCCAGGCTGCTCTGCAGCTCTCTGAGGCAAAGCAGCTTGCAGAGTAAGCCCCCTTCAGACTTTTTTGCTTGTCCTTTTGAACACCTCAGAGCAGCTCATGCCAGGCCAGCTCAGCCTCCTCACCGCGTTGGTGAGGTTTATTAGCTTTTCTTTGCCCAAAACAAGGAAAAGGAGACAAAGCAGGTCATCACAGATAAATAACATTTTCTTCATCCTTCCTCCCAACAGTCTCAGAGTGCAGAAACTGGGATCTAAGACCTCTCCTCTGGCTCAAGTTCTCTGAAAATAACAGATGCATTTTTTTCAAGGAGCTGTAAAAGTCCTTTCACTTACATGAGGCTTAAAATATTAGCTCATCGCTGAGACCAGACTGTGATTCTCCTGATTCAGCAGTACTCACTCAATGTGTCTGAAAATGCTTATAAATTTAATCACTAAGAGCCTGTGTGGGTGACAGATGGAGATAGACAAAGTGATGATGACAGGGGTGGAGGGTTGAGTGTTCCCTTTCCCTATTTGTTTCTTAGTCAAATAAATGGCAGCCAAATAACACTCTCCAAACTCCCCCACCTCTGCAAGTTAAGGGCAGCTACAGGATGTAACAATGGTATGCAATGTTACTCTAGGCTCAGCTGTTTTCAAGTGGGATGAGAAAAGAAAACATAATTGGAAAACTTGATGGCTGCATGATGGCTATTTCTTTATTTCTCTAATTGCACCTGAGAGTTAATTGTGAAATTTTGCACTTAAAAATACGTATATATGTCACAGTAAACAAAAGGAAAAAAAAAAGGAAAAAAAAACCTTACCTGACTATGGAGCTTTTGAAGAAATAGAAAGAAATGAACCCTTAGTACTCTCCTGTAGGAGTATTTCAAGTAGTCCTTTTATCTAGCTATTACTCTTGGCCACTTTTTCCATATTTTCTTTTTTTTTTACCAGAAAAAAGGACCTTGGAATCCAAAGTCCTTTTAACAAAGAGTAACTGTAGCACATGAAGCAGCAACATAATCTCTCTATGTTTCATTAATATTGCCAGCCTCTTTCTCTTGTAACCAAAGAAGAAGCAAAGCAACCTACATCTTTTTTGGGCCATATGTATCTTCATCCAGGACCTTTGGTGTGAAACTAGAAATGCCTAGTTCCTAGGTTTTCACTCTTTATAGCACTGGTTTTAATCCATGGTCCAGCTTTGCTGGTCTGTTGTCTTTAACCTCTTTATTCTCTGTGTCAAAAACACTTGTTGTAGAGTCCCAAAATAGCTCCATATGCTTTTTCCTATTCTTCTTTGTTGTTACATTCCTTCATTTTCTCCCTCTGTATTGACACATTTATTATCATTGAGCCTGTCATCTTCTACATTTCACTCACCGTGAACACATCCATCATACAGTTATGTCAATTGTGTCTCTTCATATCCAACAGCTGCATCTCACCCTAGCAATGTCTGCATTTTGCAATCTCTGTTTATGAAAATCCAGTAGTAATGGACTACAGTAAAAATTCTGTGGCTGCCCATAGTGATTCTCATTTTCTGTCCTGCAACTAGTTTTCTGTTCCTGAAGAAATTATTTTCTTTGCCAACTTGGAATCTAAAACTTTGCTTTTTTACAGTATTTTTTTGCTTAGCTCAGAAATGGCATGTTGTTATTGTCCAGACAGGAGCCCCAGGTGGGATCTAGGCCTGAGACATCAGCTGTTTAAACAAGTGGAATGGCTGTCGTTAATCTCTGCTTCTGGAGCTCATAACAGGAAAATGGAGCAAGCAGGGAATTGGTTCTCAATAAAAGAAGCGTCCTTCAGCTTTGCACAGTTTCATGTCCAGCCACTAGTCAATATATATTGTTCCCATAGATCACAGTAGCAGCAGGTGAGATATTGCTTGGAGCAGAGGCTTGTGTAGAGTGGACATGTGAGGATTTCCCATACACGCTACAGTCACATCAATCTTCTAGAATAAGACTTGAAAGAAGGATCAAGAAAAGACAAGAAATTATACCAAGGATGTTTGGGAACAGATCCTTTGTGAGGAATATTTAAGACAGGAAAAAAGCCTGGTTCTTGTCAAAAGGTTTTCTTGTACTTCAAAGATCAATACAAACATGTTAGAGGTATGTCTTTGCAACAATACTGATAGCTGAGAGCTAACTGCAGTGTCACCTGCCTGCACACCAGGCTTTAACTTGCTTTCCAGTACCAAAAGGAAGCCTACAGAAAAGCCAAAGAGGCACCTATTGACTGCCACTACGAAGTCATGTAGTGATAGGGCAAAGGGGATGGCTTTAAACTAAAAAATAGCAGGTTTAAATTGGTTCTAAGGAAGAAATTCTTTACAGTGAGGTTGATGAGATATTTGAACAAGTTGCCCATGGCAGCTGCAAATGCCCAATCCCTCAAAGTGTTCAAGGGCAGGCTGGATAAGGCCCTGAGCAGCCTGGTCTAGTGGAAGGTGTCCCTTACAATGTCCAAGAGCTGGAACTATATGATCTTTAAGGTCCCTTCCAATTCAAACCTTTCTGTGGTTCTATGTTTCTAATGCCTCATTCTTGGTATCTACACTAGAAATCTGCAGCTTCAGAATTATGTTTCTTATTAAAGGCTTTATCTACTAGAAAATCAGTTTTTCTTCAGAAACAGAGTAAAACATCAGGAATATATAAGTGCTGTGGTGTGTTCAAACCCTGTGTAAACGTTGCTATTTCATGGTCTATCACGATCTTCTCTTTTCACTGCTGGACAGTAGGGCAGGCTAGTTCTGGCATGCACCTGACTGGGCATCTCTGAAGGAATGCTTTATTGGGCCCAACAGCTGTGTTTTCTGTTCAGAACAGAGGGTACCTGAGAGTAGGCCACAATGGAGAATAGAAAAGTTTTAACAGCTTGGACTTTGCTCAGCAGATAAAAAAGCCCCAATGTTTTCAGATGCTTGGCAGGTTAGAGCAAGAGGCATTTCAATTCCCAGAAGGAAGAAAACACTTCTGGTTATATTACCAAGACAAATAGTGCAGCGAAATCAGTTTGAGAGACAAGAATTGGTCCCGAAAGATTGACTGAGTAAATTTTCAGTACAATTCAATTCATATGCTCCTTTCTACTTTCTGTTTTTTTCCTCATAAGCAGCTGGTAGGCAGTGCAGAATGTGGCAAGATCTTTTATATGATTTATGGTTTAAACTTCTCAATTAAAAGCATGTTTGCAGGTTTGAGGAAATCTTTAGGATGAAGAAGAAGGAACCCTCTCTGTGAAGAAGAAAGCCTTATTTCCTCTGCCTATTAGCATCTCCATTCCTGTTTAAATTCACTCATTATTTGACCAAGGGGACAAGGCACCACAGCACATTGATGTTGGGAGGTGTGACACCCATCTCCTCTCCAGAACAGTGTCCACAGCACCCTGCCAAGGACATGGGGAAATGGAGTGTGAACTAGAAGTTTTACCATTGCTCATTAAGGAGGACTGAACACATTGTTTATCTTGATCCTTTCAGTCACCCATCTCACCATTCTCTAAGGGCATGCCTAGGGAGGAATGAACTCAGGAAAGCTGTGTGTCACTACAGTTCTGACCATTTCTTAAAAGTGTTAAAAAAAATTTCTACTCTGGAATATTATCATCCAGTTCCCTTTTCCTCTTTGAGAACACTGGAAATGCCACCACTGAGGTACCTCCTCTTTCAAGCTGAGGAATGTCCTGCTTTGGTTTGGCAGATTTGTCACAATCCCCCTGCTGTGTCCCTGCTGACTGCCAGGGCTGTGCATGGACTAAATAGATGCTGATGGGCTCCTGTGTGCTCCCACACACCAGCTTATTTTACAGACTTCATAATAAACACCAAGACCAGACACCTTGGATTGCTCTGCTGCCTAGCTCCTGACAGATGTTTTGAAAAAGACATTTCACCTCTTTTTGCTGAATTAAAATGATTCATTGAGGATGACATGCAATGAATATTCAGATTCCCCACGATTCTTGAGATAATTAAACTTTCTTATCCTCATAAGTGGTAGTTTGTAACATGTCCTTAGCACATGGTTTTTTGTGGGATTTAGTATCCTTGAAACTCAGACATGTATTTTGCCATCTAAGAAATAAGATTTTAATTGACTCATCATATAAAATTGTATTTTATTATGGTCACGATTGCTGAGAGTCATAACAAGCAAGATTTTTCTTTTGTTTTCACTAATTTATTTCAAATTACTTGAAAGATCACCCCATCAAATGGCTGATACCTGCAATGCCTAAACAGTCATGGGATAAAAAGTGCCTGCTGTCTGCTAGCAGAGAGAAAAGCAGATTTTTGTAGCCATGTTGCCATTAGCTGTATTTTGAGCTGTGAGTTCACTGACAGTTATTTGTAAGGTACTGAAACAACATTGTAAATTGGCTTGGCTCCAGCAGTACTTTGGAAGGAGTGCATGAACAGTATATATCATTCAAACCCACCACATTTCAGAGATGTGCTTTTGTTGTAAATTTGGGATACAGAGCCATGTTAATGCAACTATAAGGCTTCCAGACAACAGGTATTACTTTAGTTAGTTGTCATGTTCTGTTAATCTAAAGGATGTTACTACAAAACAACCTCTCACTAACTAAATCTGAGTAATCCTCTGGAGGTGCATCTCTTTCCCTTGGTTACAGATATCTTTATACCTTGATCTCCAGTGAAGTGCTTGACTTAAACATCCCAGACCAGATGGAATGAAGCCAGTCTGTGCATCCCCCACTGAAAGCCATAGAAATTTATGTAATCCTGATGTCAGATATATAAAGACTGTGAGATTTTTAGCAAGATTGCTGAAGCAGACAGCGTTCATCAGGCTGGATTCACAATTTGTGATGCTGGAAATATTCCCATCAGAATAAGCATTGTAGCCAGATAGAGATGACATGGCCTGCCTATGTTAACTGTAAATATCTATAAAGAGCAAATCCTTCGCATGGATGGTGCTTGGAGCAGGAAAGTGTTTTAATCAACAGAAGTTATCAGGGAGTATAATAAACATTATTCTACCATGTCCACAGACTCCCAGCCCCTTGCAGCTTGGCATTCTTCTCAGAAAGGCTTCTTTTGACCACAAACTGTGTTGTGGGACAACAAGCCTTGCCCTTCCCTCTTCTACTGTCTGCACTGACTTAGGTCTGAAACATATATGCCCAAGCCTTACCCGAGTTTCCCTCTATGGCAGCAAAGATAAATCCTAAGACATGCAGCAAGGATGTAACATTAAATTATTTTGACAAAGCTAGGATTACTTGCCCAGAGAGTCAGTCAGAAGAAAGCAAGGAGACAGCATGAGAAGTACACTGATAAGGCAGCCGAGACTGGAGTCCAGAGAAGAGTCTTTTGAGGTGAAAAGTCAGTAGACTGGGCTTAGAGCATTTTAGAAGAGGCAGACTTCGTAGCAGCTGCAACACTATGCCTCGAATCCTGCAAGACTCGGAAAGCCCCGGTCATTCGAATGTCTATGGTTGTTGAAGATAAGCCGGACATGAGCGAAGGTAATTAGCATCTGCCTATCTTTTGTGTGCAGTAACTCGGCTCCCAGTGCCATGGTACAAACACCTGAAAACATTGCGGCTTAAGAATGACTAAATCAACTTTTATCTGCATTTCCATATGTTTCTTATAAATATTCATGTATTTATTTTTACCACACTCTTATTGCTCCTTCAAAGCAGGAATTCAAGCACCTGAACAACATAAACTGCCAGCAAAAAGGGGACAGGCTCTGACACTCTGAAGGTATAGGTCAATGCCCCAAAAACTCACTATACATGAAGGCCTATATCAACTCAGAAATGTGTAGTATGGAGAAGGGGGCTTTCATGATCTTCACTTTTTGTAACAGTTTTTAGCCAGATAACAATCCTTTCTGTATATAGTCCTAATGTAAACTATGAGACTGTATCTTACTTTGTTTAAATGAAAACAAGTCTTAGAGGAATGTAGTAAAGCAGCAAGTGAAAAGTTCTACCTATGTGTAGCTTGAGCTCTACCTGTGTAAATTCATTAAATCTTTACCAAAAAAGGGGATGTGGGAAAGATATTTGGGGTTTTATTCAAATAACCTCACTAAGGAGACAATCCTCACTTCAGCCTGTGAAATTATTAGCTGCTTACAAAAGTCATCATAATTTCAAGCACAGCATCTTAACCATGACTTTGATTGTTCACTTGTAAAATCTGTGTTAAGCCTTTAGTGCCTTGATAATCCAGGTTTTTTGTCCTCCTCTGGATGGATGAGGATATGGGGGGACTAAGGGACTATGAATATTTTTCACCTATTCCTAAAGTTAGAATTCCAGTTCATAACATTGCCACTAGAATAATTACTTATTAGATTTGTCATTAATTCTAGTTATTTTAATGCATTAGCATAGAAGCTGTAAGAACCAAGGGAACAGAAATATTGGAAGCTACTTCTCACACATCAGTGAAATAATAAAACACTACAAGCTCAAAGTGGAACATGATCTTAAAAGAAAAAAATTGCATTTGGAAAATTTATTTATGTATCAAAACTAATTTTTGCAAGTTCCACCTCAGTAGTACTTGAGGATTTCATTACAAGATCTAATTGGACTTATATGTGCTGTAAATTTTTTTTATCTTTTAATTGGTAGCAGAGATCAAAGTACAGAGAATGAAAGACAAACTTGGTATTTGTTTCATAAACTCATCTTCTGACTTCATTTATATTTACATGGTTCCTTGGAGCTGCTCATAGCAGAGGCTTGTATTAGCATGCCAAAAGAGAATCTGCTCCTGTTTTTTCAGTTCAGTGCTTCAGAAATTCGTCAAAGTCATTCAGCCAGCCAGATTTTAATTACCAAGGGATGCTACTTCAAGTCAGTCTGGTGTATCCAGCCTCTCTTTATGCCTTTCTAGAACAGGTTTGGAAAAAGAGACAAATAGGAGCTGTTGTGCCATTCTAGTCAACTTTCCATGGTATAGCCACAAACATACTTTCCCAAGGGTGAGTGATTCCTCATGGAAGCTCATCTGAATTAAACCTGTGGGGCCAGACCAGAGCCCTTTTAAACTTAACCCAACCTGGTAGCATGAACATTTTTGGTTGATTCTGTTTTAAATGCAGCCAAGCTGAAACAGCTCCTTCAGAGCCCAAGGATGTAAGAATGAGAATGACTGAATCCTGTCTGTATTGCCCAATGCTGCTTTGTGCATTGACTCTCACTAATGCCAACCTGGCTGGCACCAAATCCAGAAGTATAGCTGCTCTGTCATAATGGCATAAGTTAAAAACGAAACATATACAAAAATTAAAAGCCACTTTTCACAGTACCATCCAACAGTTACTGGAGCTGAACCACTGTGAATGATGGTAAGCAAAATATCTCTTGAATCAAGGGGGAGACACTTTGAGTCAGTGATGAAGAAGGGACCTTAACACACTTGAGAGGTGGGCAAAGGCAAATGTCATGAAGCTCAACAAAGCAAGGTGCAAGGAACTACACATGGATAGCAGCAATCTCAGAAACACCTACAGGCTGGGTGGAGAAGTGCTTGAGAGAAGCCCTGCAGAGCACTGGGGGCCAACGGCTGATGAAAAACCCACCATGAGCCAGCACCCAGAAAGCCAAACCAATCCTGGGCTGCATCCAAAGGAGCGTGACCAGCAGGTTGAAGGAGTGGATTGTCCCCCTGCCATGCTCTTGTGAGATTCCACTTGGAGTGCTGCATCCAGTTCTTGTGTCCCCAGCATAAGAAGGAAATGGAGCTGTTGGAGCAATTCCAGAGGACACATAATGAAGTTGGTAAGAGGACTGGAGCACCTCCCCTACAAAGGCAGGCTGAGAAAGTCGGAGCTATTCAGCCTGGAAAAGAAAAGGTTGTGTGCTGACCTCACAGCAACCTTCCAGTATCTGAAGGGGGCCTGCAGGGAAGCTGAGGAGGGACTCTATCCTCATACAGTTCCTCAGCTGTGGTGATAGGACAAGGAGTAATGGTACAAATTGAAACAGAAGAAATTGGGTTAGATGTTAGGAAGAAATTCTTACTGTGAGAGTGGTGAGACACTGGAACTGGTTAGCCAGGGAGGTTGTGGATGCCCCAACTCTGGCAGTGTTCGAAGCCAGGTTGGATAAAGCCTTGAGCAATCTGGTCTAGTGGGAGATGTCCCTGCCCATAGTGGCAGGAGTGGAAATCAATTATTTTTAAGGTCTCTTCCAACCCTTAACATTCTGAGTCTTCCAGTTCAGTGAAAAAAATGTGTCTCTTAAATGTTAAATATTTAAGCTGGCAAGTTAGGAGGCAGAATGAGCAACAGCTGCCAAAGACACTGTAGAGTTCATTTTGTACTTACCAGTCACATGCTCTTGACATTCTTTCAAAAAATACAACATTTGTAGTATTTTGCCAAAGACTAGTTTTGTTCTTTCTTTTGTTACACTTTTATTTTACATGCAAATCCAGTATTTATGAGAGATGTATTGCCTGTCAAAGTTTCCACTGGGAGGTATTTAATCTTCCCAATTTTTTGTGTGTTTGAGCTGTGTGTGTTATATCCGTAACACATTCCAGTCCTGGCCACTCAGTCTGGGAGAACAGTTTTATGTGTCAGAAGCATACCCCCTCCCAGTGTCTTCACTTGAAACTGTGAAAGATGCCAGTCCAACCTTCTGGTTGTCCAGCAAGAAAAAGTCAGAGGTTTTTTTCTAAATTTGAAGATACAACTAACTGGCAAAACTGCATGCAAACCAAAGACAGAAGGGGAGAGGGTCGAGGAATGCTACTTTCAAAGGCTCTTGACATCCTTGCTATGTACCTTGCTCTGTCATTTTCCACTGCTGCACTTTGCCAGGTAGAAAAAGGAAAACACAACCTTTACACTTAGATTTCCAGAGGGCAGAAGGCCAAACTGTCATTGCTCAGTTGCTTTGGGAACCTTAAGAGAAAGTGACTCAGGAAAGATAAAATGTGATGCTGACCCAAATGACACCATGATTTACTCTCTGCATTGGTTCTGGAATGTCTCCTCCACTAAAAAAACATTCTGTTTCCCATGGCATTTGGACATTTAAGTGAGTATCAAGGAGGATTCTTTTCAGAAAGCTGCTTTATTTCTTTTTCTCCAGCTAATTCTAACTCTCACCCTCTCCTTGAGATGGCCCAAGGGCTTCAGTAGTAGATTCTTCCCTTTCTTTTCCAGATATTAATTAAAGAGCTCAATCCTCAATGCATTTATTATAATAAAAGAGCTATGCAGTGTAAAGCAATCTAATTTTCCCTACCTCACAGAGGCCAACAAAATGCCCACTTTGGGGCCTTAATAAAATAAAAGAGCTGCAGAGTTATTTAGAGCCAAGCTGAAGATTCACGTGTTTGAGTGGGTTGTGGGTGCTTTATTATATGCTTGTCATTACCAAAAAAAAAACTTATTCTGTAATGAGCTCCAGGGTGACAGAAAGCAGGCAGAGGCTCTTGTAGGAGCAGCCAACATCTCACAGAAAGTATATGCAGCCCTGCCTCTGAATTATTAGCTTCTCACAGCTAAACAGCTGCAGTACTGGATGTGGCCCATGAGGCAGATGGGCTGCAGAGCAGCACATTTCTTCCTGAATCTACCAGTAGTGCATTGTACCAGGTCACATAAATGGACAGATGGGAGGAAAGGTTGCAGCTTCTTTCTGATGGTTAGCATGCCCTAGCGACAGTGCTGGGAAATGTCTTGCTCTTACCTGGTATTTTTTCTGTCTGAGAAACTGAAGATTTTTGAGATATGATCATCTTCACTCAGCATTAGAGTTCTGATGAAGAAACTTTCCTGAAATGCTTCACCTGCAGTGTGTACATTACAGGATACTGGGAAATTCAACTACAACATACAAAACTATTGTAAAGAAGCCTTTCATTGCATGGAAGTTCTCTTGCATTCATAATCCTCTGCCTGGAACATCCTAATCCTCTGTTTGCACAGGCATGTCTATACTTTGAAGTGTTAAATCATTGAAAAATGTTCACAGATCAACAGTACAAAAATGGCTTTGGAGTTTTGGTATATCAAAATATATGTGGGTGGTGATCTCCCCCTGCTTAGGTTATCATTTTGCATGTGTAAAATGAACTTCAAGCCTTTCCAGTCTGATTCAGATGAGTTCTGACATCCTTTATGGGTTTGTTCAAATGACAGCATAAGCAGCAAGACAACAGAAAACCAAGCACTTTGATTTGGATATGCTAGCTCAAAATGGATAAAGCAATAATAAAAAAGATTAGCATTGTGGCTTTCATGCCAGCAGTCCTAATATCATTTACGTCGTCTACAGGAAAATAGGGACATAGGATTGGCAGAGACTGCCTGGGTCATTGAGTCTGGTCCTCTGCTACCACAGGCAACAATATCATCTAATCCCTTTCATAAATCCTGTGACTTGCCAATAAAACACAGGAAACACATGGGAGAGCAATGCAGCTGTTCAGAAGAGCACAGGAAAACCCACAGCCTGTTTACAATTAAAAGTACAATTGAAGTTTTACAGGCTTTAAATAGGGATGAATCAAAAAGTTTGGGTTAGGTCAGTTCTACTCCAACATATTCTGGTGTGCAGGTGGGAAAGGGTTACACGTGAATATCTCATGCAAGAGATTCACATAACTCTTTCTCATATAAAGAGGTACTTTGAGTTCTGAGTTTTGATTTGAGCATCAGCATCGTCAAAAAGTGCCCACGGATCTTGGATAATCAAGAGTGGTTCAAAATTCCCCTTTATCTATCACTTGATGTATGTTAAGGATGACATTTGAGTAGGTTGCCTGTTGACTCCAGGAGCAGCTAAATAAACCCAGAAGAGAGAATAGCCCAACTTAATTCCTCTTTTGCATGGGATATCAGATTCACTCATCTATGACATGAAGAGTTCTGAGAAAACAACCCGTGTTTCCAAGAAACTTGTATCTTTTCCATTTGTGATTCAGAAACTTAATTGGTAAGTTTCATATAGATAATCACTTGCTAGTTGAGTTGGCTGCCCAAAGGGACAAATTCAATGGCAAGAGAAAGGGAGCAGTTGGAATGTTTCACTGGGACCAATAAGATTAATGAGGAAACAGTTCATATTGTAAACTTCTACAGAGTGCATGTCCAGAAGTTGAACCTTTTGCTGTTTCCTTGACAGTGGCTCATATTTCTGTCTGTATCTTAATAGGGGAATCATAGGTCCCTCTTTCAGAGCTCTTCATGCTGCAGCCTGTATTATTACCCAAATTATAAGCAGTAAATAATCAAGAAATTTGAATCCATGCAAGAAGAAAAAGTCCTGACTGTGTCTTAAGCTAAAGGGAAACAGGCTGTTCCCTGCTTGTCCCCTACAGGAGACAGTTCTCAGTGCTGCATCAAACAAAGCAGGAAGGAATACATAGCTGCAGAGGATCTTGTTACCAAGTTTGTTCAGTTTGGACTGAAAAATAGACAGTTTGGGCAATACTAGGTGAAAGCCGAGAAAGTGCTTCAGTGGTCTCCTGTTGTCACAAATTCAGGATGGAAAGAGGAGTGAGTTGGTAAGGGAGAAAGTTTAGCCAGTCCACAAACTGCCCCACACTCTGCTGACCCTCGCATATCTTCACTAGTCACTGTTTCACACCATTTTAAAAAATACAAGCCTACGCCTCTTCCAAATGATGTCTACAACATCATTCTAGAGTGAATTTGTTTTTCACTTTTACTATATATTATATTCAGCTTTCTGTAGTATGTGTAAGATTGTACTGCAACTGCAGATTTCCATCATGAGAGGATATAATTATACTAGATAATCCTTTGCTTGGGATTCTCTAAACGATGCAGAGATGGCATTGATGAATCAAGGCACTGGTCCTCATTCGGAATATGTTACAGATGAGATGTTGGGAGAGAGGAAAATGGCCAGTTTGTAGAGTTGAGGGAAAATTTGTCGTGTCAATGCTGCCACATGTCGGAGGGTAGGGAGACTAAATTAATAAATTAATCAAGGGCAAAACAAACAGCAGCTAATTCTGGTGTATTTCATGCCTCTCTTCCAGTAGTTAGCAACTGCAACAGCAGAAATAATTTTCTGCTCTTCTTCTGCTAGGAGAGAGAAATACTGACAAAATGCACACAGGTAGTAAAGGGTCCCCAGTGCCTTTCCTTCAGACTAGCAGTCTCTATCCATGTAAAAACACCTCCCACATCAGTGCTACCAAAGACACATTGAGCTGCTCCTGAGGGAATGAGGTGTCACTTTGGTCTCTGGCCATTCAGTCGTCCACTTCCCTGTTCAGCACTCTCCTATATGAACTGGTGGATAGTAATAGGAAGAGACTGAGGAGAGAAAATACTTGCTCTTTCCCCAACTTTGAGCCTGTGCAGCAACACTCAGCTCTCCACAAGATGCACAAACACAGTAGGCTGGTGGTTGTCTCAACTCTACCTCCTGCTGGACAGAGTTCATTTCTATCTGTCGTACAAAAGCAGAGAGACTATGGAAATGTCACCAAATTCCAGCAAGGTATTCACAAGGGGAAAAAAACATGCCACTCAGCAAGTGTTTTCAAGGCATGTTAACAAATCCAGTTTATCTCACATGCCAGCTCTCCCCCACCTCATTCTCATTCCCACTGAATAGATACTAATTGAAAATTATGTTTTCAATGTGAAGGCTTTTTCTAATCTGGTCTTGTTTAAAAGCATTTAACGATCTTATTGTTTGTTATATTTCAAAGGGATTTGCATGAACTCCCCAGGGAAGCCAACAAAGGGCACTAGCAACATTTTGCTGGCAGACAGCACAGAATATTCATGTGCTCCAAGAAACACAGATTCTTGAGGTTGAGGAGACACTGAAGAGCTCCAGTGCAAAACATCTAGGAAACTGTTGTAATATCTATTCCTATTCAGCATTTTTAACGATCATGGTAGACACAGTGCTCAGTTGAAAATATAAATAATTTTTAAGTATTTTTCACAGGAGAGGCAGATTTGCCTATGTAATATAAACATGCCCAGAAGGATGTTTTCCAGGCTTTAAGTCTCATGTACGTGTCACACTGCGCACTCTTAAATCTCTTCATTGAATTCTATATACTCCCACACGTTTATGACAAGTGAGTATACAAAGTATAAAACATTTTGTATTTACCCAACAAAAGATGTAATCATGCATTCAGGCATGCACTACACACATGCCTATATATTTGACACATGCATGATGCCAGACATTGTGCATCTACACATATTTGTGCATTATGTTATGAGTGTCTTTGCAGACCGTACAAAGCACAGGAACAGCCTGCACCTTACAACACCTTACACCTGCAGGACCTGCACACAGCCAGACGTGCCAATAAAGTTCAGATTGCTTTTATCTGTGTGCATTAACAAAACCTGTGTTTACGACATCTTCAAATTTGTATATATGCAATACATGCCCATAGATTCATTTATTTAATAAAGTACAGTATTGAGGAGAAAAAAAACACATTAAGGCATACAGTAAAGTCTTCAGAAAATAATTTGTTAAACAGAAAGCCCAGTTCCTATTATGAGTTTTCAGATTGATATAAGACCTGGTCTGCATGCAAAAGCTTAGTTGGCACAGCTAGGTTAAGAACATAAAAAACAACCCCATTAATTGACATCCCCATGACAACAGAAGTCTTAGTGCTATGCCAAGAAAGAAAACTCTTTGGCAATCTAATTTCTCTAGTTCAAGAAATGGAAGAAGGAAAAATAATATTTTGTTTCTTTTTCAGAGTAATTGGAAATTCAACTTGCCATCAAATTTTTTCCATTATAACAAAGGCCTGCCTCTATTTAGGATGATTTTTCACATTAGAGTGGCTCAAAGTGCTGGAGGAATACTATTTCATTCTAATCTAGTCAAGTTCCAACTTGAAAAGAGTCATCTGCTTAGAGATGCTATTTCAACTATGACTTGGAGCACAGCAAGTGCTGCACGCTGTGGTTTCCATAGCCATGTTTACACAGCTTGCTACAGCCCACAGTATATCATCCAGGTGGCACAGACCATTATTATGTGGTACTTGAGCATATATTACAGGTATTTCATCCACACTGCCATGATTTTTCTGAAGTATGTCTGGATAGTATTGCCAGAACCAACTAAAAACAAACCTCAGTCTTCAGAATTCTTCTGTCGCTTTTGTCACCATCTAGCTCCTTCTGCATAGCCACTGTCATTTTCATACTCTTATCAGCCAGCACAGATGAAAACAGTGATCCATGCCATTGCAAATGCCACTGCAAATACACAGAAGCTGTGGAAAAGTTTTCACAGCTTGCTGCCATGTGGCTTTAGCACTTTCAATCTGTCACTGTGCTGCAGAGCAGCTCTCACATGCTCTCAGAAGCAGTGGCAACAGCTGTCTCACCAGCAGCAGCCTCAGGAGCAGTGGAAGGTACAGGATGTCAAGCTGCTCAGTGTGGGAGCTGGGTCAGCATCCGTGGCTGAATTGATCAAGCAAGAGGCAAGTGATGGGGAATATCACAGAGTCATCAAATGGGTTGGAAGGGGACCTTGAAGACCATCTAGTTCCCAACCCCCCTGCCATTATTACCTTTAAGCAGACCAGGTTGCTCAGAACCTCATCCAACCTGGCCTTGAACACCTCCAGGGATGGGGGATCAAAATCCCTGAGCAACCTGCTCCAGTATCTCATCACCCTCACAACTAAGATTTTTTTCTAATATCAGACTCTTTCAATCTGAACTCCATTCACCCTTGTCTTGTCACTACACACTCTTGTAAACTCTTGTCTTATCTTTCCATTAAGTTCCCTTCAAGTACTCTAAGGCTGCAATTATCTCACCCCAAAGCCTTTTCCATGCTGAACAATCACAGGTCTCTCAGTCTCCAGCCACAAGAGACCATGCTTCAACTTCTGATCAGATTGGTAATCCTCCTCTGAACTCACTCCAATAGGTCAATGTACTTCTTGTGTTGAGGACCCCAGAGCCCCAGGTGAGATCTCACCAGAGCAGAGCAGAGCAGAGATGCAGAATCCCCTCCCTCAGCCTGCTGGCCATGCTGCTTTGGATGCAGCCAGGACACAGTTGGCTTTCTGGGCTGCAAGTGCACATGGGTGGGTCATATCCATCTTCCTACCCCCCAATACCCCCAAGTCCTTCTCAGCAGGGCTAATCTCTGTTCATCTCCCAAACTGTGCTGATACTGTGGATTGCCCCAATCTAGGTGCAGCACCTTGTACTTGGTCTTATTAAACCTCATGATATTCCCATGGGCCCACATCTCAAGTTTGTCCAGCTCCCTTTGGATGGCATCCTGCCCTTCATGCATGTCAACTGCACCACTCAGCTTGATGTCATCTGCTGAGAGTGCTCTTGATCTCATCTCCTATGTTGTTAATGAATATAATAACACTCATCCTAACACAGACCCCTGAGGAACACTTCATCACTGATACCCGTTGGGACTCTGAGCCATTGACCACTACCATCTGGAGGTGATCACACCAGGCAATTCCTAATCCATCTAACAGTCCACCCACCAAATCCTTCACTCTCCAGTTTGAGGAGAAGGATGCTGTGGGGGACCATGAACTGGCAGCATGAAAATGCAAAAGCTTGGAGGCAAAATTCGGAGAGAAAACTTGTCCTGAGTGAGCCCAGAGAAGAAGCAGACTCACATTGTAATGTCCCAGGAGGTAGGAATCATGGCATGGCAAGACAGTGATGACCATCATAGCAGAGAGGCACAAAGCATGCAAATTCCAGCCTGCAGAAAAGTAACAACCCAATCATTTTATGTTTTTTCAACAAAGGATGGACTACCCATTACCTGTCATATTAATTTGTCCTAGCCAGCATTGTATACATGTGGAACTTTCCAATTCAAGTAGAATAAATTTAGTGTAAACCAGTCATCTATCCCTCTTCTATAGATGCTCTTTGAGCTAAACAATCAGTGCATGCTATGTCTGCTTTTAAGTCTTGCCAAATATCATATTTCACAGTCCCGTTTTCTTACTCCTCAAGATGCTTTGTCTCTAATATAGTATGAATGTTGCTGTATGAATGTTCCACACAAACAAGACAATCAAAGACTCTGAAGAGGGCTGGGTTTTCACTCTTTACCCAGCCTTGCCCGTGGGGAAAGATGTGCAGCATTTTGGTCTCCCAGCTAGAGCGCTGACGGACTGCAGTTAATGCGCACAGCACATGCTTTGTCGGGGCTGTGGGAGCTCCCGAACTGTAGAAGAGAGGAGCATTACTAACACATTCACAAACCATTTAAAAGGATGTTCTAAATTTCCTACACACTGTGGCAGAGTGAGCACTAAGAGAGGTACAAGCAAACTGTGCACAAAGGCAGCACCCTGAAAAAATATTACAAATACATGGGGAAAGAAAAAGCCGGCTCTATTTCTCTAATCCCTTATTTCGACAGAACTTGGAGATGTGACTTGGAACAGACTAGGCGTATAATTTTTGGTGGAAATAGTTCCACCAAGGCCGGGCTGCCGGGAGCGGCTCCTGCGCGGGGCCCGAGCGCCGCCTGCTGGCACGGCCTGGGAGCGCGCCCGCGCAGCAGCGCAGGATTGCCACTCCTACGGGAACAATTGCCAGGGAGAAATTTTACAAGAAAACCCGATCACACTAGAAAGATTCAGTGGAAAACCTGCGCTTGTCTGAAGACAGCAGCTAGATGCTTATAGCCATGAAAGATACCTTTAGTGCGAGCCAATAAAAGGCTTTACATCTGTGAACATAGTTATGCACTCGTATTCCCCTGTGATATCTGGACACCATTTTCTGAAAAACTCTCCACAAATTTTTAAGATGGATGGGGTAATTGCTGTACCCCTTCACATGTAAAACTTCCATTAGTGACTCAAGCCCAATTCTAAAAAGTGAGATTAGAAGAATTCAGGATCAATTGTTCATGCAGCATAAGCCAACAAAGGGACGCTTTTTGACAACAAATGACAACAAATTTCAGTCACTTTATTATTCATAGAAACCTTCCAGGTTTGGTTCATGAGATTGGACCACTGTTCCAGTGTGAAGTTTTCATTAAACATGTCTTCTCCCTTTGTCATAATAGAAGTCTTTTCCTTCCCCATCTATGGGCTTTGTGTGAAGGAGGTCCTCCACCAAAGACGGGGCCACTTGTGGGATAGGAGTAGTAATATTTTTCCTCTGAAGGAAACAGAAAACTTCATTAATTTCACAAGTAAATTACTTTTCCTCTGGAGAACCTGCAGTGATTCCAAAGTGCTTTATCTATGGGCAGTGCACAGGAATGGGAATCAAATGTATAATTATACCACTTCATTTTCAAATTTACCATAGGGTTATCTCCACATACTTGGGTTTGCAGACATTGAGAAGAAAAAAGAGAGAAAAATACTGATTGATGGCCTAACCCCGTTTTGGGAAACTATGAGACTTGTACTGCAGAGTCTGAAAAAGCTGTGTGTCTTTCTCAAATGTGCTTTTCAAGTTTCCGAGTTCCTAAAGATGCATTTTCAAAAATATCACAACTTTAACAAAGAGATCCATGACTAACTTTGAAAAATAATTTCAAACAATTTCTTCTGAATATGTAACACTATCAGCTCTTCATTTATTTTCCTTCCATATAAAATGGTGATTAGTTTTAAACAGATTCGTTTTTTAAAATATTATATTTATTTCATAAATAGGTGAAAACTGAAGACGAGAAAATGAAGATTGTTGTAAGGAGAGAAAAAATGAAATTAATGATGTAAAGAAAAAAGGAAGTAATTGAGGAAATTAAATTCCAAGATCAAAGGATGGAAACCGAACAAACCTCAGAGAAAACAATTTTTTAATGTAGTTCTGAATATCCCTTTTCATTTTGTGTGTTCTCTGTTAGAAAGACATTGAGAGCAGCTGAATGTATCACTACTACAGAAACTAGAAAAGTATAATTCTAGGGCCTATAACAGATACTATAAAATGTGATTAAAATAGTTAGTTGTAACAAATTATGTAATGCTATCATAGTATTTTGAAGTTGCTTACCATCCCACTCTACCAGTTAATCTTCCTGCTATGCAGCCACAGTCCACATTGGAGCCTCATCTCCCATCACTCTCCAGTGTCTGAAGCACCCTTTCTGCTCTGGATGCAGAGCCAGTTTTCCCAGAAGGTACACAGCCACTCTCACAATCATTTTCATTCATGCCTACTTCTTTTATTCTCCAAAACTCATATGTACAACAATGCATAAATGTTACATATTTATCCATGCTTGCTATGGAATGTAATCACAGTTTGATAGAGTGTTCTTGAGGAAAAAAAAGCAAGCAAAGGAGATAACAAGGCAGCTCCATCTACATAAACACTTCAGCAGGGGAGAGTAAAAAGCAGTTAAATTAGATATTCATCTTTCCTCCTTTCTGGCCAAGTTGTAAAAGCTTGCCATGGTAGTGCAGATAAAGATGATTATAGTAAATTTTAAAATCTGCATTCAGATGCAAAGCTGGCTGGAAACTGCTGGAGGACAAGAGATTGACATCTCCTAATATCCACCAGGCTGCCCAAGGAACCTCTCCCTTCCTAGAAAATGAGCTCTTTTGTTACATTAAAAATATTTCTTCTCTCGTGTTACATTTTGCTCTCACTACTAAGATTACTTTGGGTAAATATGATGGCCACAAACACACGGAAGGGCAGGATGTGGTTAGAGCTCTCTTGGATCTGACAGCAGCCACAAGCTTCCACACCCTCAGGTCCCATCACCGTGTGCAGAATGACATTAATCCACCGGGGGACAGGTAAAGGCACTGGGCCTCAGCTCAAGGAAGGGGAGAAAGATGACTGATGCTGTCACTGCTGCCACTCACTAAACACTGAATAGAGAAAAAATGGAAGAAGGTAAATTATCAATGTTGCTGTACATCCCTGCTGCATGAGGTCTACCGGCATGGACCTTGGAGACAGGCTGGAGCTTCAAATGCCTCCAACAGCATCTTTCTTGCTGCTGGGGAGGATGTTTAAGGTCCAGTGCCTTGCTTAATTCAGCCTCAGATTCACACAAGGGGAGTTCTCTCATTTTAAGTGCCTGTGAAATTTGCAGAATGCTAAAGCATATTGAGATATGAGAAGATGTTGCTACAGCCTTAAAACTTCTGCCACAATTTATATTTGGTTATTAGAGCCTAATGAACACATGCTACCTTCATTGGTAGAAGATACTTCGGTTTCTGGAATTAGGGAGCATCTTCCTCTGCAAGAAAAGATGCAAGTCACCTAATCACAGGAAAGCAGTCTCCGTGTCCTACTAGGAGCTCAGCGTGCAACAGGCACTTCCCGAGCATCTTCCATTGTAGGTGTATAGAACAGACAGAAAGGGACACAGAAATGAGGCGCTGGGGGCAAGCATCAATCAAGGGAAGGAGGAGTGCGAAGAAGAGCCCGGAAGGAAGGGAAAAAATAAACCCTGCAAGAGGCCATGGGGCATCCCCGAGCACAAGACCGCACCCGTAGTGTGGCGCCGGGCCGAGCCTGCGGCGGGGCGGATCGCGCAGGGCCGGGCGCTGCCGAGCGCGGCGCGTTGGGCGCGGTCCCGCCCCGCCTCGCTCCCGCCTTCGGCGCCCGCGGGTCCCGGCCCTGCAGCGCCACCGCCCACCGCCAGGGGACGCGCGGGCGGCGGCGCCCGGCCGCTCTGGCACTGGCGCCTCGCTGGTGCTGACGACGCGGCCCGAGCGGGAGCGGCGGCCGGAGCGGCGGCGGCGGCGTCAGTGGCGGGTTCGGTGTTTTGGCGGCTCTGTCCTTTCCCCGCCGCGCCATGCCCACCGTGGAGGAGCTCTACCGCAACTACGGTATCCTGGCGGACGCCACGGAGACGGCGGGCCAGGTGCGGTGTGGCTGCGGCCTGCAAGGCCTCGCTAGGCCTCGGGCTTGCGTAGCGCCGCCGCGGGGAGTTCCGGGCCGAGGCGGGGCGGGCAGGCGGGCCGGGGTGCCGTCAGAGGGGCTGCTCGCCTCGCCGCACAGCCGGCGAGCCGCCGGGGCTGCGCTCGGGGTGGGTTCCTCAGGCCCGCGGCGGCGCGGGGCGGGTGGAAATGAGCAGCGCGCCCGCCGCTCTGCACGGACCGCAGCAGCTCCCGACGCTTCTGCAGCATCCGCGTCGTGTCGGCAGCTCTCCTTTAAATGTGGCGTCGCGGATATTAACTAGTTCTTAACTAGATTCAGGCTGTTTTTTGCAAGGGAGTAGGGAGTTTCACCTGGCGAATTCAGACCTTGGTGTCTTTGACCGTGCTTGCCGATCCAGCGCACTTGCAGATCTGGAGGACGTCTGGCAGGCTTGCTGAAAGGCTTGCTGAGGGAAGGTGAAATCTGTTATGGTTCCAAAGTTGCCCGCAGCCCTTTGGTGTTTTCTTCCTTGAGCAGGAACGTAAGGTCAACCCCCACGACTGAAGATTTTTCCTGTAAAACCTTGGCAAGATCTGCCATTTGTTTATACCAGTACTGAATTATTCAATAGGCTTATTGAATATTAGAATACTACTTAGAATATTACAAATGGAAGATATTATGGTTAGTTACAAGTCGTTTTGGAATTGCATTAGTCCCTTATTTTTCCAAATGGCCTCCTGAAAAAGCAGAAGGTACTTTTTTTTTTTTTCCTTTTGGTTGTAATGTCAGTAAGTAGGAAAATAGTTTTGCCATATCTGTATCTAACCGTGAATTTTAAACTAAACTAGAACACTCCTATACAAAGTCACTTAGAAAGTTCTTTAAGAGAACCAGTAATTTGGTCGTTGGTTGGGGGCAGGAGGGAGGCGTTGAAGTTTTTTTTCATTGTAATTCAGGTTCGTTCAGTTTGTTTGTGTGGTTATGTCCTAGTGAAACAAAGCATCCTTGCAGACAGTTCAACAAAGCATCACCTCAGAACCAAAAACAAAGTGCAAACAAAATGTAGGGCACTATGGGGAAAGGTGCAGAGTAAAACATGCTGCTACCTTGCCACTTTGGAAATGCACAGTTCATCTCACTTTGATTCTTGTGAGTAGCTTTTGTGGAGAAAGGAATGGCCATCTTAGGTAGAGCAAACTCCAGCATAGTTAAGAAATGCAGCAATGCAGCCTGTGACAGAGTAGGTGTGTAAGAACCTCTGAGGGTAAGTATAGAATGGTGGTTCCTGAAACACTCTCCCAGCTTTGCCCCCCTCCAGCTTTTGAGTTCCCAGGGCCAGAGTCTCTGTAACATGCATAGCTTGTGAGGTTATTCTTCAGTGAACTTTTCTGATGCTTTGTTGAACTGAATGTGCTTCTGGCATATAAAAGTTCTGTGCTAAAATGTTTCATTGTTTTGTTAACCTTTGTGAAGAAGTTAGACCTCTTTGAATTTGTCATAATCTTGCTTGGTGGCTCCAATTTCTGCATTCTGAGAAGCAGTGAGTAACTGTTCCTTGCTCATCAGTTTTATCCCACTTAGTGCTTTGTTATCTCTTAATTTTATGAACATGATCTCTTACTGCAAAAAGTCATAGTCGCCCTGTTGCAAATGAAGAAACATTGAGCATGGGCATGGGGACTACCAGAAGTTATGACATCAAGACAAGTAGTTTAGAAGTCTTGAAAGTACTGAACTTGTAAAAGAGTTTTTCAGTTGAGAAAGGGGCTCAGGTGTGAAGTGTCCACAAGTGGAATGAAGGTGAGAAGTTGAAAAAAAACGTAAGAAGCTGGTTGAAAATAAAGAGGAAGAAAACATTTCCTCATATTACGTTGTGAAACTTGTCACAGGGCACTGTAGGGTATGAATTGGCTCAAGAATTAACTTAGAGAAGTTAATGGATGATTGGTCAATTAACAGGTATTAAAAACAAAGGTCTGGATACTGTCTGTAGGTTAGAACATTCCTTTGTTACAGATGGGAAGGGACTGCACAAAACAGAAGGATCACACTGCTTCTCTAGTTGCCTGTGGTTTTTCTAGAGCATTCCATGCTGCCAGGTACAGGTAAAACAAACTCTTGTCTGAACTGTATTTTGCCTACCTGGTAGGAATAATTAGCATGCAGGAGCACAAATGCAGGGAACACAGGCTACTCTGTTCCATTGCTGTGTGGATGCTTTTTCATGTGTAGTAAGTTTTATGTTACGTGTTCTACAACGGAACTTGTTCTTGACATGCAGTCTGAGAACGCATGTCTGTAATGATCTGTGTTTTTATTGCTAGTTTGTGCTGGCTCATTCCTGCCTTTGCTGCTGAGTGCACTGCATTGGCCCAGCTACAGAGTGAACTGGGTGGTGATGTGGTTCAGCTGGAAGGCAAATGATTCTTTCACTGCTTATTTTTCATCCAGATCTGTATGCCACTCCAGATTCTGGCAATACAGAGCTATCGACAGGCTGTAGGGAGTGCTTCAGGAGCATGGGCACTAAATTTTAAAATGCAGCTTGCTTTAGAGGGCATGAATGCAGTGTACTGCTTTGTAAATTAGTATCTGTATTTGCTATAGGACAACTTTCATGTGGAGTAGTGATGATAATATATGTGGCTCTGGAAAATTTATTGTAAATAAAGCAAAGAAAGTGTCCTGTGCTGTCAGGGTTGCTGTTCAAAGTAGGATAAGCTGTTTTAAGCATTCTTTTTCACAACCATGAGGAAAATAAATCTTAGAAGGTCCTGATTTTCACTAGTATCCTAATAATACTGACTTCCGTTTCACAAACACACAGCTAACCACAACAGACTTCAACTAATTTAACGTTTCAATCCGCAGGCACAGAATCAGAAGCACCTGTGTGATTCTAGTTGGAGCAGCTAGAGAATATTTTACTGTTGCTGGAGTGTTTATTCCTATATTTGGAATATATATTTCTATATTTTAAACTGGAGGTTTCTGGGATTTTGTTTTTAATCTAGTTTCCCTTAACAGTTCTTCCAAGCACTGTATTTCATCCCAACTACCTGAATAGATACCAGAGATTCCAGGTGAAGTTAACTACCTGAATAGATGCCAGAGATTCTTTAGCACCATATATGTTAACAAGGATTTGTGATCCACTGCAGTGGCACAGATGCTGAGAAAGGTAATCTCTACTTCAAAGACAATACATGAGCATACAAAAGGCAGAAACTCCTTGAAAGATTGGCCAAGTTCAGTGGTAGTGATCATAGAATTCCTTGCACTAATCTAATTACAGTGTGCAAGAGGTGTTACCCTTAGGGCCAGCAGCTGGAGTGAGTGACACTTGAACAGACAGGATCCAAAATAACAGTAAAGACACTAGAGACAAATATTACCAAATTGGCATGGTTATATCAGTCTAAGAGAAAAATATATTACTTTGTAACAAGTTTGTATAATATAGCTCATTTAAATAGTTTAGGAGAACAGAAGAAAAAAAGACCTTCCTTGTCTTGAGAATAACCCAGGATTTTTCCATTTATGTATTCTGGTTTTGTTCTTTCAGCATAAGGATGCCTACCAGGTGATCTTGGATGGTGTGAAAGGAGGTACAAAGGAGAAGAGACTTGCAGCCCAGTTTATTCCTAAGTTCTTCAAGCATTTTCCTGAGCTAGCTGACTCAGCTATCAATGCCCAGTTGGACCTCTGCGAAGATGAAGATGTTTCTGTAAGAATAAGAACCTTGTAGCAAGTTGATACTTTGAATTTATACTTTTCTATTGTTTCTTCTTTTTGTTTAATGGGCTTTGTCTTTCAGGAGGGGAGGGTTGGTCTTTGGAAAACAAAAATTTAATTGTATTCTTGCATTTAATTAATTGTGCTTGGGAAGATGCATCAGTTTTCATTTATCTTTTTTAGCTTCCACCACTGATCAAAGGAATAGCTCTGTAGAAACTTAGTGTTTATTTAAATAGCATTCATGTTTTCCTAACAAAAGGCACTTTTTGGTAATTGATTCTGATAAATACTGCTGGGAGACAGAATCTTATTTGCACCTGAGAACCACAGGGATGTGGTTCTGTCTGTTACGCTTCTTGAGGTGCTTCATGCTGCTTCTGTGGTGCTGGTAGAAGCTGTACCTTTGAAGCATCTCTGTTTATCCGGTCTTAAGGGATTTGGACAGATCATTCAAGGATTTTTTTGCAGTGCTGGGAAAAACCCATAGAGTTTATCGCTGCCATATGCACAACTGTAGAATTGTCCTTCCTGTTAACAAATATAACTCCTTAATGACACACATTCCAGCCTTTATTTTGTTGATCGTATGAATGATTTTGTGAACAGAAGTGCTGATTCAATTTGATTTTTCTTCAGTCCTGCCTAGATCTAAGAAAAATATATTCTTTTCTTCATAAATATGTCAAAATAGGAGGATATGGGGTGTTATGTAATTCCTGAAATTTTAAAAAGTTTTTAATCTCTTCATTACTGACAATTTCAACAGATCCGGCGGCAAGCAATCAAGGAATTGCCTCAGTTTGCCACTGGAGATAATCTTCCTCGGGTAGCAGACATACTGACCCAGCTTCTGCAGTCAGGTAGGAGACATATCCTGGCTGATCCCCTCATGGCACACCTAAATATGTATACAATTTTGGTTCTGTAAAACATTTTCCATTGATTCATAATTTTCTCCTGCTTTATATTTACATGCTGTACAATTAGGCTGCTGGTTCTGCTGAAAGATCACTAATTATTCTAATCTAAACTGAAAATCTTTTAAAAGACAAAATCTTTTTAAAGACAAAAACAATTTTTTTATTTGAGTTCTCTGAAAGCATGACTGCAGCAAATTGTTTTCTGAAAAAGAGTTACTGAATTTCTGATCCAGTTTCTAGAACCTGAAAAAGCCTAAGGGCATTTTGCCTCATACAGTTGCATTTTGGGTGCAAAATAAATACTTGGGGTAAATTCAGAATTTAATATGCATTTAATCTCAGTAAGTTATAAAGTGCTAAATATTAGGTGTTCAAACTTCCATTAAAACTGCATAGTGTGGGCTTCTCAGAAGATAGGTTTTTGGTTTGGGTTTTTTGAGATGTTCACTTTCCTCCATTTAGTTTAAGAAATAAATAGTTCCTACCACATAGAATTACTGTAGATTAATTAAGAGTTTAAAAATAAATAACTATGTATTTTACATTAATAAGTGAAAGTTAGCTTGTTTATTAAAATAACTAAATATATAGATTAATAGCTTTCCTTCAAGTTTTCAGTCCTAACAAGTTTTAAGGTTTAGTTTTGGCAGGAGGACTAAAGTGACAAATAGGTTTGGGTTTTTTTGGTTTTTTTTTTGCTTCCAACTTCCATAATCACGGCTTTGAACTTCCTCAGTCTGATAGTTTTTAAAAATACAGGTTATGTTGTTTATAGCTAAATGCTGAGAACAGAACACTTCTTGTGCAGTATTAGCAATCTTTGTTTTTCTACTCTTACCTTTCCATTTCAAATGTATGTATATTAATTTTTTTCCTTTTCCAGATGATTCTGCAGAATTCAATTTGGTGAACAATGCCTTGCTCAGTATATTTAAGATGGATGCTAAAGGTAAAGGACACATTTTTCTATACATGGCTTTTATTAATACTTCCCAGTCTGTAGTAGGATGAGAACAAGACTCAATTTTGTGTCTTCTTAGTACAGTGCAAAAGTGAGACACACACTAATTGTTAGGTTTTGGGAACAGTACTGAACTTAATAATTGTGGATCTGAATTATAAGACTAATAAAAGAGTGTGGATTTTTATGTCAAGATACATAAAAATTGTCATTTTTTAAGCCGCTTAAAGCAGTTATTTTAAAATGTGTCATGGAATCTTAAGAGGGAACTTCTTCTTTCTGCATAAAAAATCAAGGCAGGTTTTTATGGTCCAGGCTACCTAACTTCTAAAATAATTTGTATTACCTGATTTATTCTCCCTTCAGGGACTTTGGGAGGTTTATTCAGTCAAATTCTTCAGGGAGAGGATATTGTGAGAGAGAGAGCCATTAAGTTCCTTTCTACAAAACTGAAAACGTTACCAGAGGAAGTGATGACAAAGGAGGTGGAAGAGTTCATATTGACTGAATCAAAGAAGGTGAGTGTCTGATCTCAGTTCAAACTCAAGCATTGGTCTACCATCCCTTATCACTTGTGTTGCTCTGGAGGTCTGTTTGAGCATTGTACAAATGTGATCTCGTACTTACCTATTCTGATACATCCCAAAGTTGGGAGCATTTTTTGTGGTAATGTTAAAATCATGGCTCTTCTAATTTTGCAGGAGTGACTTTGATTAGAATTGGATACCCAATCATTCACGTTGGAAAGGGTCTTTAAGAGATTGGTCAGTTCAGTGAATCATGCTCAGCTGAATCAGACTTCTTGGTTCTTTTTCCAGTTGGGCTTTGAAAACCTCTAACGAAGGAGAGTTCCTATACTCTCTAGGCAACCAGCTTCAGTGTTCAATTGTCCTCAACAAAATTTTTTTTCCCTCTATCCATTTTAGTTTCGTGTCCTTGTTTCAGTCTGACCATGTCCACCTCATCAAAGACCCTGGCTGCTATGGGTGATGCCCTGCTCTGAAGTGTTGGAAGATCAGTTACTTTGCCATACCCAGATGCAGCTCTCATCCTTTAGGCTGAAAAAACCTGATTGCTTTAGGTTTTCCTTACAGATCATGTGCTCTAGATACAGATCATCTAGTTGATTTGCCTTCCTAAAGCTTATCAAGCACTTCCTCACACAGGAAAGCCCAACAGTAGGTGCAGTATTCCAGATTTGATCAGATGAGGCCCAGCCAAGGACCTGTCAGTCCTCTGTCCCTTTGTTTCCCTTAGTCTATACTCTTATCCAGAACACTGCTTGTCACTCAAGGAATGGTGGTGTCACTTGTGTTTAGCCTGCTGTCCTCCAGAACCCTTGGTCTTCTCAGCAGAGCAGGTCCCCAGCCAGTCAGTCCCCTACATGTACTGATGCAGAGAAGCTGGTTCATCCTAAGTGCAGGACTTGGCATTTGTCTTTGTGAAATCTTATGAGATTTCCATGCATTCCCTTAGCTGAGAAAGATGCAAAAAGTTTTGAAACAACCAGTAATGAGTAGATACTTGTTTAACATTTATTCTGCCTGAAACATTTGATTTTTGTTAGATATGAGTTTGTTCTTAAGTGTAGAGTTAAAAAAACTTATTTCCTTTGCACAACTTGATGACAGTTGCATTAATTTGTAGGTGCATTCAATTATACTGAATGTTTTCATGTGTTCCTTCAAACCTGTGTCCTTAAATAACTAAATGCTAAATTTAAATGCTAAATATTTGCATACTTTACCTTTTCAAAACCAGTAGGTTTGATGTGGAGGTTTGCAAATTACCACCACAGAAATATGTTTTCTGTTTTTCTGTTAAGGTTCTGGAAGATGTGACAGGCGAGGAATTTGTTCTGTTCATGAAAATATTGTCTGGATTAAAAAGCTTACAGACAGTCAGTGGGAGGCAACAACTGGTGGAGCTGGTAGCAGAACAGGCTGACCTGGAACAAACATTCAATCCATCAGATACAGACTGTGTGGACAGACTTCTGCAGTGCACTCGGCAGGCAGTGCCGTTGTTCTCAGTAAGTATTTGTTTGCTTTGCATGAGGAGTATTGAGGAAAGTTGGCGGCTGGAGCTTGGCTTTCGTGTTCTCAGTGATTATGTTTGAAAGACCACAAATCAGCACTTCTCCACCTTTTTCTTCTAATGTATCCAAATGTTGGAAAACATCCTTAAAGCTTCCAAATGCAAAGATACCTTGTGTTTTTCTCATTTTTTCTCAAAGATGTTACATTGATGTTACACTGAATTATTACAAGATTCTCACATTATTTTGTATTAATTTGATTATTTCAAGTTTAGTGCCAGGCAATTGCAGCACTTAAAGGCCTATTCTTGGGTTGCAAGCAATCTTTTCAGCTGCTGTTGTGGACATCTTCTGAATTTAGGCTACCTGCAAGGAGGTTTGTGTCTTAGGAATAAGAGGGAAGTTTAATAAAGCTTTGAGGTACAGCTGTGAGGCAGGCATTTATAAGGGTGGAGGGGCAATGGGAGAAAAACATTTGCCTCCTTCAGACTCGAGTAACATGAATAATGTATGATGGTTGGTTTGTGTTGCTTTTTTTTTTCTTTTCAGAAAAATGTTCATTCCACAAAATTCGTTACTTATTTCTGCGAGCATGTTCTGCCAAACCTCAGCTCTTTGACTACTCTAGTGGAGGGTCTTGATATCCAGTTAGAGGTAAGCAAAAGCTAAAACATCTTCCAAATAGTCAAAAATAACCATCCTAGATAAAGACAGCTATTTTAAAAATCAGAAGCTCTTTGCTCAAGTCATTTTCATTTCTTGGCTTGTAGGAAAAGTAGCTGCACTAGAAAAAACATTTGCTCTGTTGAGGCATGACTGAGCATTGCCTTTTAAAGCACGTGTCATCTGTCCCAAGCTTTTGAAGCAAGGTAGAATAAGTAGACCAGTGTAATCATTTTTATATTACTCTCAATTTTTTTAAGCACATAGCATTTACTGAAATGATGGTTGCATAGTTTGTGCTAATTTAGCCTCTTAAGGGGGTGGCTTAATGTCTGTCATTTTGTTTACATTAATCAATGCTACACCTTCAGTTAGATCTCTGTATCTCTGGCTCTCACTTGAAGGTGAGCTGTGCTGCAGATGTGGGAAATGAAGTTTTGTTTACTTGTTGACTAAGGCTTGTTGGGATTAGACACACAAACCTGTGTTTCTTTTTACAGACAGGAAAAACAAATTAGGCATGTTCTTCCTTGTATTCCTTCCTGCTCTTTGAGACGGGTTTACTTGTAATGGCTGGCCTCAACAGTGCCAGCCGTAGTGATGTGGTAATTGATTTTAGGTTAAATATTAAGCTTGTGTACTTTCAGTTAACACACAAAAACCTGACTATTCTTATGTGTAGGTTTTGAAGCTTCTTGCTGAAATGAGTTCATTTTGTGGTGATATGGAAAAGCTTGAATCAAATTTGAAGAAGCTGTTTGATAAATTACTGGTAAGACTAATTCAATTTTTATTCATGTAAAACACTAAGAAATTAAGTTTTCATCAAAACAAGTTATTTTTATGTATTAATCTCTTTATCCTTTTTCTGAAGTGGCTATTTCACAGATAGTCCTGTCCACTAGATAGAAAGTTGAACATAATTTTGCAATTTAAAGCCTCTGTAGATAGAGAGCTTTTATCTGAGTAATGTTCTTTATCAAGTAAACTCAAGTGTGTTTCTTCTGTTTAAATTTCATGGTCATCAGAGACTCATGTTGATCTCATGAAACGTTGTACAATTCTAAGCAAATCCAGCACTATTTGAGATGCATTGGTGCAGTTCATTGTTACTTCCTGTGGTAGTAGTGCCACCATAGTATTTCCTCTGAATTGAGTCACAGAAGTGTAGGCAAACCACCTGCACCAGGACTTTATTTAGTGGTTCATCCATTAGTATAGAGATGGTGGAGACTTCTCAAATTGTCAGCACAGATAAACCATCCGATTCAAACACTGTAAGAGCAGTCAGTCAGCATAAATGCGTCTCATGCATTTGTTTTCCTTTCTCTTCTTCAGGAGTATATGCCCCTTCCTCCAGAGGAAGCAGAAAATGGGGAAAATGCTGGCAATGAAGAGCCCAAGTTGCAATTCAGTTATGTGGAGTGTTTATTGTATAGCTTCCATCAGCTGGGTCGAAAACTTCCAGACTTCCTCACAGCCAAGCTGAATGCAGAGAAATTGAAAGACTTCAAAATCAGGTAATGATTTAGAGGCAAGTGTTAATGTGTTAATGTTCTGTTACAAGGTGTTTGTTAAAAGGTGTTAGTGTAGTTCCCCAAGGCTCAGTACTGGGGCCTGTTCTGTTCACCATCTTTATCAATGATTTGAATGAGGAGATTGGCTGCATCCTCAGTAAGTTTGCAGGCTGCACCAAGTTGTGTGGGAGTGTTGATCAGCTGAAAGGTGGGAAGGCTCTGCAGAGAGTTTGGACAGGCTGAATCAATTGGCTGAGGAAAATTGCATGAGACTTAATAAGGTGGAATGCTGGGTCCTGCAGTTGGGTCACAACAACACCATGTAGCACTGCAGCCTTGGGCCAGAGCGGCTTGCAGGCTGATCAGCAGAAATGGGTTGGGGGTGCTGGTTGACAGCTAACTGGGTATGAACCAGCAGTGTACCCAGGTGGCCAGGAAGGCCAGTGGTATCCAGACCTGTCTCAAGAATAACATGGCCTGCAGGACCAGAACAGTCCCCCTGTACTTGGCACTGGTGATGCCTCACCTCGAATGTTATGTCCGGTTTTGGGACCATCTCTTCAAAAAGGACACTGAGGGGCTGGAGTGTGTCCACAGAAGGGCAGTGGAGCTGAGGAAGGGTCTGGAGCACAAGTCTGATGAGGAGTGGCTGAGGGAGTAGGGGCTGTTTAGTCTGGAGAAAAGGAAGGTGGGGGGATCTCATTGCCCTCTACAACTGCCTGATTGGAGGTTGTAGTGAGGTGGGGGTCAGTCTCTTCTGCCATGTTTCACCTGAAAGGACAAGGAAATGGCCATATGTTGCACCAGGAAAGGGTCAGATTAGATACTAGAGAAACAAGTTTTATTGAAAGAGTGGTTGGGCACTGGAATAAGTTGCCCAGGGAGATAGTGGAATCACTGTCTCAGGAAGTGTTCAAGGGGCTTTTGGATGTGGCACTTGGGGTGTGGTTTAGGTGTGACAGTTGGACTAGCTGATCCTGTAGGACTCTTCTAACCTTTATAATTCTCTGACTCTACGAAAAAGTGAATTATTATCTGGACACTAAAGAAGCACAAATCAGATTGATGGAAGAATTATTTTGAACATTTTTCCTGAAGGGGAAGGAACAAGATCACAGCTTCCATTTGCTTATGCTTTTATTTCTACAGGACTAAATTTTACTAAGGGTTTGCTTTTAACTGTTTTAGGCTACAATATTTTGCTCGAGGGTTGCAGGTGTATATTCGGCAGCTTCGTCTGGCACTTCAAGGAAAAACAGGAGAAGCTTTGAAAACAGAGGAGGTGAGAATTGTTCGGGAATTCTTATTTTTCTAACTGAGCCTACTGAAAGCACCATTGGCACATATTAATAGGCTGCAGTAATTTTAAGTATGCAAATAGATTAAGGGAATAATAGTGCTAACATTATTGAAAGTGTGTGTTACTTTATGCTACATTTTGCAAGTGATGATGATAGAGTTTCGACTGTTAGCTGCTCTCTGCAGCCACATGTACTTGGTTTAATTGTGCTCTGTGCTTTGTTTTGAAGGGGAAATTTTCATATGTTGAGCAAAAAAAATCCCACTGGAAACTACACTGGAACATTAAAAGCAACTAGTTAGTATGAAACTACAAGAACCTTAAAAGCAGCTGTGATAAAAACTTGGAAGTGTACACACCTTTCACTATCACTGTTACTATAGCAATCACTAGAAAGAGCAGTCAGTTTAATATTATAACTTCATGAAATGAGGTTGGCATAAAGCCACTAGATGCTCAGTGGTGTCTATTTTTTTATTTTTTTTTTTTACAGAACAAGATTAAAGTGGTTGCCTTGAAAATAACCAATAACATTAATGTTTTAATCAAGGTAAGTCCTCACATTATGAAGGACTGAATTCTCACAGCAGAGTGACCTCTGCAGAAGAAAGGAATAGATTTAAACCAAGTTGTATTGTTATTGTGAGTTGTATTAGTTGATGGTAGCTACCTCAGAGTTGGTGCTGCTTTACTTTTTCTGAAGAGTGGTGGATCTTGCTGATCCTGCAAGCAGCTTAGCTTTTGCTGCTACTGCTCTTGGCATAGGGTGTGGACACACTTTCTTGGAGCACTAGTTGTTCCCAGGGAGAGACCACCTTGCTTCTTTAGGGGTCTCTGGGTTTTCTTGTCATTTCCCATTCCTGCAGTGTCATTGAGGAGTACAGAAGAGTTCAAAGAGGTGCAAGGAAATGTAAAGGAGGGAAGAGGCAAAGCAAGCTCTATACAGAACCTGTTTCTTCTGTACAGAACCTCGAAGATGTGGGCTGCAAGAAAGAGACTTTCCTCTGGAGCACATGAAACCATTCTGATTTCTTCTAACCCCCTTTTACTCTTTCTTCACTCTCACTTTCACTCACCACAAAAAACCAAAAACTCGGCCCACCATATTGAAAAACCTATCTTGTAGCATCATGGGGATATTAGATGTCTTCCAGCAGGAGCCACTGTAGTTCACTGTAAGATGCTTGATGTGCACAGACAAGGAGAGAAAGCCTGTGCTTTCTCTGTAGATGCCCCATTCCTTGAAACATTCAAGGCTGGATTAGATTGGGGTCTGAGCAATGTGATATAGTGGAACATGCCCCTGTTCATTGCAGGGTCATTGAAGAAGCCAGTATTTAAACATCCCTTCCAACCCAAACTAGTCTATAATTCTGTATTTGGTCACTTTAAGACACTATTCTGCTAAGATAAATCCTACTTGAATTTCCTAGTAAAGGCAGCCAGATAAGGCAGTAAACTACTGCCTTCTCTCTCTGCCGTGGGACTAAAGGATTTAAAATTATTGGAAGGTAATGGTTATTCTAGAGTCTCAGTCAGTAGCTAAAATTTTGAAGTGCAATCGACATAAATTTAACTGTAGAATAAACTGTCCATTTTTGCCTCCATAGGATCTCTTCCACATTCCTCCTTCTTACAAAAGTACAGTTACATTGTCCTGGAAGCCAGTACAGAAGGCAGATGCAAGGTAAGAGTTCTTCATATAATAAAAGCAAACACTAGGGTTTATTTTGTAAATGATAAAAATTAACCTTCCAAGCTGTGTCTGTATAAAATACAGACAGCATGTGAGCTAAAAGTTTCACATCAAAAGGAACACCGATCCTGTGGCTGTGGAGAGATGCTCTTAGTCTTGCTTTTGGCATACTAAAGACTGAATCAACTGGAGGGAGGATCTTTTGAGATACTATTATTCAGGGCATTGTCATTGGCTGGTGCTGACTTCCAGTGATTAATTTTTGTGAGTGAACTTCTATTACTGTACTTGTCACCACAGGGGTGTAATGATATGTTTTTGTTTTCTTCTGTTAGTCAAAAAAGAGCAAGTGAAGATACAACCTCAAGTTCACCCCCAAAGAAACCTTCAGCAGGACCAAAAAGGGATGCCAGGCAAATATACAATCCTCCCAGTGGAAAATACAGCAGTAACCTGGGTAGTTTTTCTTACGGTAAGTTAGGAAGCATGGAAAAACTGTGTCTAATGACAGTTGTGTCTTGGGATGGGGCGAATAGATATCACATTCATGGAAGATCAGATTGTACTGTCACGAATTTTTGTTTGTGGTAGTTCTTCCTAGCTGTTAATATGTTGCAGTGTTTGAATGTTACCAGCCTATGACTTGTGTCATTTGCAAGTTAGTCTTAGTAGTGGTTTAATAGCAAGAGTTAGTAGTTGAATTGTTGCATTCTCTGATACACTACACAGTGTACCGATTTCCCATTGAACAGGCCGGTTGCCGCAAGTAGCAGAGCTGGGTCTCCTGTCATACGACTGGACCTGTGCTGCATTCCTGCTACAGCCACTGCTGATCAGGTTGCAGACCTGATCAAGAAGTTCTGGGAATTGCCAGGTTCACTGTGCATGCACACAGTTATATCCTCATGCTCCTAGTCACACTGAATCTGCCCTTCTGTGAGTCATATTTTTGGGTGAAGCACAAGACTGGATGAGTAGGCCTGGCAATGGCAACAGTTCATCCCTGTGTGCCCGTAGGCACTTACTGGCAAGTAGTCTGCTATGACAAATTGTCACCCACACCCATGGGTTGAAAAACTAATATAAAGCATTGGCAGATACATAAAGCAAAGAGAGGATACAACAACATCTGCAAATTTCTTAATCTAGACTTCAGGTGACACATCTGTGTCTTTTAAGATAAGATTGTAATCCTGCAGGTCTAAAGATCGGGAAGCTTTCAACCAGGAACGTTTTATTGCTTGCCACTACTTCTTGTTAGTGAGATGCTTCAACCTCGTCAGTCAGCTTCTGATTTCTGTAGCCTTTAAAACCAGCATGCAGTTCTCTCTGTAGATTAATATAAACTGTATCTTAAGACTGAACATGAAGAGAAATCATGAAAGGCAAATGAGAGTTTGGTACATTATCAAACAAATCTAAAGAAACTGTATAAACTGTTAGGGTTTGTCTTGTTGGGGACTTTTTGCTGTGATTGGATTTGTTCTTAAAGAAGAGAAAGACTTTCTACAGTATACAAATAGTTGGTGTGGTATCCATCTCTAGCTAGGATTTGTAATTGAATAATGATATCAGCCCCAGAAAAAAAAGAATAATATGCTGGTGATAATATCAAGGATAGGAAAGGGAGATAGAAAGACAAAGTTCTGGTTTTCCATCGTTTTCTAAAATCACTAGTTGCAAGTCAGACTGACACCTCAAGATTGTGTTATTGAACAGGAGGAAGAGCTAGGCAGCCAGTTTCCAATTCTGTGGTGATGGACTGGCCTAAATATAGTCCTAAATTACAGGAATGGTTATGTATCACATTATTAGTATGCAGAAAGACTGCACTTAATTTAGATGGGCTCGTTCTCCTGACCTCCTTTTAAAATTAGTGGGGTCCATTTTCCATCAGAAAATAACTCAACAATCTCATGGTTTATAAGCAGGCATAGCCTGAGAGACTGAAGTTACCCTTCAGTACCTCCAGATCCTGCTATTCAGTTTGGATCTGTATACAGCATAAAATGTGCCTGAATAGTTTTGACTCTTATTTCAGAGCAAAGAGGTGGTTTCCGGGGTGGAAGAGGAAGAGGCTGGGGAGGACGTGGCAATCGCAGCCGAGGAAGAATCTACTGAGAAGACTGCTACATCTTCCATGCCCCTGAAGGGCTAAAGTGAAAGTGCTACTCAGCAAGTTTGCTTGGAGCATTGTTTTCTTCAAGGACTGCCTTCCATTGAGACTGACTTAAATGTTCTTTATACCTTTGTATGTATGATCTACTTTTCTAACGGACTACAACTTGTCCATAGTGAAACTACAACTGTATTTTTGGATGCTTACAGTCAGCAGTTCTGGGTTCTTACTTTTGAAGTGTCTTCAGGATTCAAAATTGGAAAAGAGCATAGATGTTTCATCAAAAGCTGCATCTTGACAGTTTGTATATTAACCTAAAAGTCAGCTACTGCATAACTGAAACTATATAATTGAGTTTATGTATTAAGTAATGGACAGGAAAGGCATGACAACAGAGATATGTGTTAGATAAGCTTAGCAGCTGAAGTAATCCTTTCCTCATCTGTAACCATATTTTGCAATATGTGGAGAAGAGTACCATTGTCAAATTTGCTTTGATTTACTTTCTTTAATTGAATTGAATGAAATACATGCTGTTTTTTTAAAGTTGCAACATGGCTGGAAATCTGTTCTGCTTGTAGCATGAAGCAATCTTCTTACTTAGAGATGTGGAGAACGTGGCATTTTTTGGTTTGCACATCTTACTCTTCTCCGTGCATTGTAATACAAAAGTGATGTTTTGAAGATTAATTTTTAATGTTTAATATGAATATGTGCATATAGTTATGCCGTGAAATCTCAGTAAATGAATAGCATAAAAACCAAAACAATAAATGACGAATTATTTCAGGAATGGGTAAAGACTGATGCAGTGATTAAGCTTCATAGGCTGGAGCTGGACCATAGGAGTTTCTGGCTCTTTTCTGTTTTATGCAGATTTCTGGATTAGTTGGCACTTGAGGGTTGGTTGGTTGGTTGGTTGGTTGGTTGGTTGGTTGGTTGGTTGGTTGGTTGGTTGGTTGGTTTTTCTTGTTTTGTGATTTTTGTGTGTGTGTGTTTTGGTTCTTTTTTTTAACCAATAGTTGCATTTAAAAATATATAAATAAAATTGTATTTTGGGTAACATTGAAAAATTCCAGCTACGTAGTTCGATTCAGGTGGAAAAGTAACAATTCCATGCTATTTTTTCCCCATAGCAACTTGAGATCTTTATTTACTGGTGTGCACCCAGAAAATACAATGTAAGAGCACAATGCTTTTTTTCTTTTTATTCTCACCACTCAAAATTTTAACTTCTCAGGTCATTCAACATTATAAAGGAATTAGTATATAGTAAAAAGAAGTCACAACAGGAAAAGAATTTTAATTAAGTGTTCCAGAGCATGTTAATGTAAAATACCTTAGGCTTTAGAAGAGTGAATAATACTTCTTATCCTCATTTTTTTTGCTCAGTGATATCCACAGATGTCTTCCCCACCCTAGTTCCATTTGTATTTGCTTGTGAATCTGATTCAGGTGTTTTCATTAACACTCTTTGATATTTATCACTACAATCAGAAGGCCAGAATACCAAAATTATGTCAAAGTGAGAGATATTGTTGATGATGCTAAATTCAAATTTAATTCTGTTTTTGCTTAACTCTGGAACAGTAGGTAGGAAACTTTGAACATTCCAGAACATACGAGCTGACTTTGTATTTCTCATTATATGCCAGCTGCTAAATTCTGATTTGGCATTAAAACCATGAAACTTGGCTAAAAGCTTTGAAGGAGAAATTTGAGAGGTCAAAATGTCACTCTGAAAATAGGCACTAAATATGTAATAGGCTTCTATTGGGAGGAAAAAAAAGGAAATATAAAAGACATTTTGCACTTGCAGCTATTATTGGTATTTTGAGGGGATTTAATAATGTAATCCCAAGCCTAAACATAGCTTGTATTTAGGCTAGTAACTAGGTACTAGCAGCTTCTTTTCTCACTGAATTTTGAGTGAGTTTTCTTTGTGTGACTCCTGTATTTCAGAGGTGATGTGCAAAGTTCTTGTGGCCTCAGAAGTAGTTAGATTATTTTTTTCCCAGTTTCCTATCTAATTTTAACACAGTGAGTTCTTGTGGATATACCTGTTTGCCATCTTGTTGAATTGTAAATGTTCCCTTACAGCTTTGGAATAAATTCATTTTGTAATTTTGTTTGGCTCATTGCTTCACAGTTACTCTGCACCATTACATCACTTTAGTAAAAGAGGTTCTGTGGTACCTTTTTGTTGTAGTTGAGTTACTCCTTAGATTGCTGTAGATGCAGAAAGCTGTTTGCCACTAAGGAATAATAAGACTGCATTAACTCTTTCAAGTTTTAAGTAATTCAACTTTAAAATGCAGAATTTTTATGAGGAATTTAAATATTCAGCAAAAGCTGCATGTTATACATCTTTGGAAATTCGGTGAAAAGGAGTCAGTCATTGTTTTACTCAAACTCGATGTTGACAGGGTGATACAGTTTGTTAGTACCTTATGAGAGGTAAGCTAGTGTTTACAGTTTGATGGGTGAGGGTGTGGGTGTTAACACTTTGAAATGGGTCCCAATGTCTCTCCTAACTTTGGGCAGCAGGTTCGTTTCAGAACCCAGACAAGCTCCTGAAACAGACAAGGGTCTGCAGAGCCGGAGTTTCTGAGCTTTGGGGTACAATGGTCGGTTCAAAGGGGGAATATGTGGTAGGGGGTTCGGGAAGGCTGTGCCTTCCCTGTGCCTCAGCCAGTGGGGAAAGGAAGAGGCAACATGCGGGAGGGAGTTCAGCATAAAAGGAGGCTGCACCCTCCAAAACCCCGAGAGAGAAAACTCCGCGGGAGTCTGCCCCGGTGAACTCTCTCCCTTTAGTCCAATAAAGCTGCAGGACTCTCTGTCTCCTCTTTGGACATAAACCTCTGGCGTTTGTGCGTTTTCCTGATGCGATAGAGCAAGAGCCATTTGGATGGGCAGCCTAGGCTATTTTGTGGAATCTAATATGCCTAATTTGAAAACTGGCAGCAATAAGGAACTATCATACTCCTGCGGTATTTTCTCTAGGCTGGTAGAAACCAAATCGCTTTAACCACTGACACACCATTTGTAGACTCGTTCTTGTTTCTACTTCATGAATTTGAGTTGCGAGAAAATCTTACTGTTTAATGGGCGCTGGAAAGTTTGATGTTCCCAAGAAGCAGGACTGCAGAAAGATCGAACAGAACAAAATTTTAACATGGCAGCTTTTAGGTTTCTCTCGGTACTGGGGATACAGCTCTCGCTGCTGGGTTGGTATTGACTGCCAACTAGAACAGGAAAGGAAAAGTTCCGTTTTTGCTGTGTTTTGAGAAGCGTTATAAAGGAAAAGGCGCGGTGTGTCCTTCAGAGCTCTCTCTCCTCACCCAGCTGCTGGGAGGGCTGGCATTAACTGAGTGTGCACGGCTGCAGGTACGCCTCGGCTTACGCTGGGCACAAACTCGTTCCCTCGGCAAATGTTCCAGTGTGCCCCGGACAAAAATTTCGTCCTTTAAATTGAAGAGTTCACCTTCAAGGGTGGCCCCACGGCGCTTGTTAGCATTTAACGCCGGCCTTGTGCTGGGGACAGCGGCTCCGCCGTTACCGGCGGCTGCCAGGCGTGCGGGAAGGCGCCGTTGGCCGGACCCGCTCCCCGCGCGGGGTTGTAACGGTGCTCCAGGACCGCGCCCCCGCTGCAGTGTCGCCCCTCGGACCGGGACTGCCCCAGGACTCCCCAGGACTGAGAGCGCTCCAGCCGGCGGCTCCCGGCGCCGCCTCGGGCACCGGCCCGCCCGCCCGCCCCGCCCCGCGGCCGCACCGGCTCCAGTGCGCGGCACCGCCCGCTCCCAAAATGGCGGCGGCGGCCGTTCCGCTTCCGGGGTGCGAGCAGGCCGGGATTGGGGAAGATGGCGGCGGCTGGAGCGTCCGGGCGGGGCGGTCTGGGGCGGGTATGGGTCTTCTCCGGCTGGGCCCTGGGCCTGTGTTCGCTGCTGGCCTCGGGGACGCGGCCCGCCGCTGCCACCACCCACTGGGTGGTCACCGAGGACGGGAAGATCCAGCAGCAGGTGAGCGGCCCGAGGGACGCGGGGCGCTGCCCACTCGGCTGCGGAGGCGCGGAGAGCCCCTGTCCGCGCCGCCGCTCACCCACAGCCGCGGTCTGCCCCGAGCTGCGGGGCGCGGAGCACCTCGGCTCGCTGCGGAGCCCCGCCTGTTCCCGCAGCCGCCGCAGCAGCCGGGCGGCGGTGCCGGTCGCTCCCGCGGCCCCGGCACGGGGGTCTCCCGCGGCGAGCTGGCGTCGCTTGTGAAACGTGGCTTGAGTCCGCCGGAGCCCCGGGGCGAGGCAGCGGGGAGGGGGGGTCGGTGGGTCGGGCGAGCCGAGGATGGATTTCGGCTGGAGCTCCGTTCGGAGCAGTGGCGGTTCCTGCCTAGGGGCCGCTCCCGGGAACCTCCGGCACGAGGCCGGGTCCCGCTTCGGTGGCGAAAGCAGCGGTACCGCGGCCCCGGGACCGAGCGGGGCCGGCCCGGGCCCCCCCCGGGGGAGGAGATGTCAGTGAGTTTGCGATTTTTCACATCCAGCCGCACCCGACCCGGCCGCTTCTCCTTCCTGCTGGAGTAGGGAAGAGAAACGGTGGCGGGTGTGCTCGGTGCAGGAGCACACGCACGCCCTGTGGGTTTAGTCAAAATGTCTTATTTCGATAGTGGGCTGTGCCTCACGTTCACTAAGCAGCTTGAAAGAGTCGATGTGTATCTCATGTTTTGGCTTTTTCTTAGCCTAAGAGCCTTGTTGCTTGTCTTCCTCTTTGTTGTAAAGGGAGCAGCTCTAGAAATTTACTTCTGTGTCAGATCTGTCCTTTTCCCTCTGGAGTGGAAGAGCTAATCGCTGTAGCAAACAATGTGGACTTCCCCTTGTACAAAATAGTGGAGACATGAATGTTCATTATCACCTCCCATTTGTGAGGGTTTTTAGTCAGGTTTTTCTGTCAAAATGCATTGAGGTCCTCAGACAGGTGGAGGAGACTTTCTCTGCATGAAACTCCTGCTGTCTTTATAGTTCTTGGGCACTTGGCTGTCTGGGTGGATCCAGGCACTCTAACACCCTCATTAATAATGAATTAATTAATGACAACACTTCCAGTGCTATCTTATCTCCTTTCCCCACTTAAGGTGGTGGGGAAGTGGTGCAAGTACATGATAATGGTCTGGAGGCATCTGTGTGTGTATACTGAATGTATCTTATAAAATTTGGGTCAGGTGTTTATTTTGATTATTGCATGAAAAGCAGTTGTGACTTGGAAAAATCCAATTTGACAAAATGGCTCAAAAATCTTATTAGTTAAATTCATTACTGATTTTAAGGAATGGCATTTTGTGACGTCAGCTAACTGATGGTACAGGTAGAGGCTTCCACTGTACCATTTATATGTATTAGTCTTTTCTCTTACAGTTCCAAATGTTTTATAAGCAGGGGTATTCCCATGTTCCCTCTGTCAACTTCTCAAAGCCTGTAGGTGAGGTGAAAAAGCAGTATCTGTGAAGTTACTTAACTTCTCTTACTTACACGATCAAAATTAATTAACCTATTTCCAACAATGAAATTCCTATTATAAATATGTTATTACTTGGAATATGAGGAGCCAGATTCTTCGGTACCTGGAATATAGTGCTGCAAATTGTCCAGTGGGGTTTTTGTAATTGGTTGCATTTTGGCATCTGTCACTGTTATGTCCCTGGCTCTCATGAAAATGGTATTTAAATTTGTGGTTATTGCTGTTGCCAACTCTGCATGGCACCTCTGAATTTCATTTTTTCTGCTTACTTGTTTTTTGAGGAATCACTGGACAATTTTTTTAGTGAACTTCAATGTTGTTTTAAGTGCCAAAATGTAGTAGTGGTTCAATAGTTAGTAGCAAAAGTAAGTCTCCACCAGTCTAGCACCAGGCAGAAATTGTTTTTGTCCTACTCTATACTGCACTGGTGCAGCCACACCTTGGGTGCTGTGTGCAGTTTTGGGTGCCTCAGGATGAGGACATTAAACTCTTAGGCTGTGTGCCCTTCCAGAGGAGAGCAGCCAGGAGGATGGAAGCTCTCAAGGGTAAGACTTAGGAGAAGCAGCTGAGCTCACTCAGCTCGTTCAGCTTAGTTCTGAGGAGACCTCATCCAAGCTTACAACTTCCTCAAGCAAGGCAATGGAGGGGCAGATGCTGATCTCTCTTTGGTGGCAAGTGAGAAGACACGAGGAGATGGAATGAAGCTGTGCCAGGGAAAGTTCAGACTGGACATTTAGGAGAAGGTTCTTCACAGACAGGGTGGTCGGTCACTGGAACAGGCTCCCCAGCAACATGGTCACAACACCAAATGTGTCATAGTTCATGCAGCATCTCAGCAGCCCTTGGAGGATCCATAAGTGATTTATCAATATTCCAAAATATTTAAGCTCTCTTCCTAATACCAAGAACTTATTAACAGAGCAAAAGCCTCCAACTTTGCTGCAGAGCATTCCTTTGTTTTAGTTTTTCAGAATATTCTTCATTAAGTTGTTAGGTATCATGAGAAGTCATGGTCCATTTCAACTTGAGATACTCTCATTCATTGGCAGTGGGAACCTCTGGCATGTTATGGGCCCTCATCACCTCAAATGGGTTTTGCTGGCCCTCAGAGAGGACAGAAAGCTGAAGCAGGTGCCTGGTGGAGGGACAGGATCACACCCTTGCCCAGCTGGCTCCAGCCTTGCTGCTGCAGCAGGGTGCAGTTGGCTGCCTCAGCTGTGAGGGCTGACTGCTTTCACCGCCAGCTTCTCCCCAGCAGAGCCCAAATGTCATTTCTGGAATGTTGTTTTTCATTCAGCCCCAGCCTTTCCTGCTGCATGGGACTATTGTATCCCATGGGCATGTGGTTGCCATTGTTGACTTCATGACATGTTGACTCCCTGTCAGCCTATTCTGCACCACCTTGTCTTGCTGCAGCCCTGCAGTGGCCATGCTACCCCACGTTTGCAGAGGGCACCAAGCTTGTGGTTCTTTTCCATTGCTGTCAGTAGTAAAGAGCTGTGTTAGTAACGATTGGTATTGATCCCTGAGGGATGTTGCTGGTGGTCAGCCAGTGTTGGACCTTGCACTGCTCATTGCAATACTTCCAGCACAGCAGTCTCTGATTGGAAGTGGCTGCTGGTGGCAAAGAGTGGTGATCTTAATTAACATTTATATGATTTAATTTTGGAAATATTAGCATTCTTAAAGTCTGAAACATATCTTCAAAGATTACCAGCTTTTTAGAGACGTACAGGCTTGATCTTCACTTGGACTACTTCAGTTTATCTGAATGAAGCCTATATAATAAAGATGTAGGCAAAACTTAATTGACAGTAAGACCCAGACATCCCCACTGCTAAATGAGCCACTATCTGTGGAAATGCAGATGAACCCCAGTGACAACTGACTTCCTTGTTGCTTTGAGTTTGCTACTATGAACTTTGTTTTCCTTGTTACCAAAACGCACTGTGGATGAGGATCTGACAGCAGGAGTCACAGATCTTGACCTAAATATAAAATATAGTTGCTGGAGTGTGTTAGAGGGAAGAAAGGTGAGATTATTACGCATTATTGACCTAAAATCTCTTTTAGTTGTTTCTTCTTAGAGCACAGCAAGGGTACAAGCATTTAATATGAGACTACATTCAAGCATTCAAGTGAGATTGACTTTTCTGTGACACAAGACCACAGATGTACCCTGGCTCAGACTTGATTTCCTGGCAGCAGTGGCAAAATTAACATAGACTGAACAATTTTCCATATATCAGCAAGATCTCCTCTAGTATAAACAGGAGTACTTGCTAAGTAGGCACTGTTTTTCAAGTTTCTAGTGAGCACTTCTAAATGACAAAACAAATTACTAGCAGTGCATATAACTTCAAAGTCTCAGCCATCAAGAAAAAAAGCCATCAAGCTGTATGTGTTGCTCTAGTAGCTGGTTTTCAGATCGAAGACATCATTCTCTGGATCAGTTCATGTTCTTTTAGTCTGAGTCTGCCTTCAAATGCGTGCTCTTGTAAAGCCAGGGACTGAGTAATCATCTCTCCTTAATGAGATTATATCTGCTCAGTGCACGTGTTTATAAGCCATTTCACAACTCAGTATAAAGTTCAGGCTAATACATAACTGATTTTAGACAGTGCTTGTCTGCCAGTAGAGAAGCTAGGCACTCCACAGAAATATTAGTGTACTTCAAGAGAAGAGAGAAACTCAAAGAGAGAACAGACAATTGTCAGATGAAATGCAATGCAGAATACAGCCATTCATGGCTTTAATGGTGGGAACCAACTGCTACCATGGCTCAGACACCTGACGTACAAGAGCTGAGGTTGGGTCTTTCTTAGAGATGCCTTGGATGGAAGTGATTAAAACTGAGTAAACTAGTGGGGACTCAAAGGACTGCCTTTTTGTGCTCTAAACTCTGAAGAAGTTATGTCAGAGTAATTAAACTAAAAGAAGCACAGACACCTTCCAGGCAGCTGATCCAAAGCAGGATTGGGAAAGTGTTGTCAGGAGCAAAGAGCCACTGGCAAGGAATCTGAGTTGGCAAAAAGTTGTTTTAGTTTTAATGTGTTGTCATATGTTTCGAAGTTCAGAAGAGATTACCTGGAGAGCAGAGTCAAAGACTGGCTAGCTTATTTGGGTCTAAGACAACCACTGCTCAATGAATGTGATACCTGAATTTCCTGCAGTGCTGTAGTGTGCTTCACTCTGGCTTAGTGCAGTAGAGAGGGGAGACAGTACCTACCAGTTGTTCATTTGATTGCAGATTTGAGATTTCACGCAGCAGCAAGGCAAGTTGCTTCGTGGATGGCTTTAGAGTGAGTTAATACATTATTCTCTCTGGCATCTGAGTGCATATGTGTGCTAACAGGTTGAGATGAGAGCAGTGGTCCACGTGCTCAAGAATACAGAAAAAGCAGCTACCCAAACCCAAGGAAAGCTGCGATTCCAGTGCAGCCAAATAAAAAGCTATTTGCTGCTTACAAAAGCATCTTCTGTAATACCTTAAGTAGTCGCTCAGTCCCGTCTTGAAAATGACAGGTGAATGTTTGCTTTGCTCTTACTCTAAAGGTTTGTTTGCTTGGTTGTATGAACTCTTACTTGACTGAATTTCTTATCCTTCCAAGTCTGTTGTGTGCTAAACAACAACCACAGCAAAAACCACACACATACACAAAAAAATTGCTCATTTTCACTGAAGTATGTAAGGTGGAACCATGCCTTCCCCAAAACCGTTGTCAGTGCCTCCTTATGAGGGTGTGCAAAGACACCTGTGCTGGTTGGTTTGAGTGTTCTGTAGTTCATTAGATGTTATCCAACTCTAGGGTGATGAGCTGAAGCAGGATGGTAAGGTTTCCTTCAAGAAAAGTAAAACTTGTTCTGGTTTAGAACTTCACTCTTGATTACCAGAGGACCAGGCATTCATGTGGTATGAAAAACTGTAGTTTAAAAAGAAAAAACTCTTTAAATTTTCTGCCTTTACATAAGTGTATAAGAAGTTTTTTATCCTGAACATTTTGTGTAGAGAATGGCTGAGTTGCTTAATGTCCTTGTCCCAGATAGGGATTTAGAACTGCACTTCACCAGCACTGCCTCCTCCCAGGGGAGCACAGCCTGTGTATTTCTGTGTTGCTGTGAACATCATGAGTAGATCTGAATTTATAAAAACAGGCGTTGTGGTAGCCTGTATGTGGCATCAGAAATGCAAATGTTTCATTCAGTGGAGTGGGGTGGAGAAGTAGCTTCCGCAGCTCTCAACTCAGCAGTCAGAGATTTGCATCTGAGATTGGAGGAGCTCAGAGGCAGATCCCGAGGGTTACTGAGCTGCACCTGTTGGTGGCCAAGCCCCTCACAACTGCCACAGCCCAGCAGCTCATCTTATGCCAGGTTTGACTGCTGACAGAGAAACTTTAGTGCAAAGATGTCTGGATTTAGCTGAGTATGGTAATACATGGCAAGGTGCTTCAGGCTGTAAGTCCAGAATGCTGTAGCAGTGGCTCTGACCACGTGTAGGCATGTCCTGCTCATTGCTCAGCTCCTGGTGTTTTCATACAGCCTTTGTCCTCTGGACACTGTGTGTTCCCAGGTCCCATTCTCTTAGGATCCTCACACTTTGGTGTCCTGGTCTCTCATCCTGTTTACTGTCACCTGTAAAATAAGGTTTGGACAATCTGAAAAGGTGATACGAATCAACTGTTCTGTGATGGGAGTTATGCTTGGTGCCTGGAATGCCTTCCCTGTATTGTGAGCTTCACAGCTGAAGGGTAGCCTTAGAATTGGCCCAAGCACATGTTTGCATGAAGACCCCACCAAAGCCCAGAAGAGCAGTCAGCAAGACTCTGAAATCCACTGTTATGTCATGTACCTGCCTGCTTTAAAAATACACTGCTGGATAAAGTAATTTCCCTCAAAGTTGAACAGAAAAAATTAATGGGGTTTTCTGTTGTTCATTTGTCAAAGAAATTACTGTTCAGGATTAATCTTTTTTAGGTATCTTGTAAGTCTAATAATTAGTCTTCCTGTCTGTATGTTCAATATTAGAACAATTTAGGATTTGGCAGTGAGCAGACATCAAGAACTAGTCTGCTTTTATGAAAAAAGTATTTACTCATTACAGATGTATATCTGAATGATCTCTCCATGTCTTGTTTTGGTTTAGCTGAGTGTATGGCTACTGAAGAATTTAAACCTTACATAGAATATACAAGTTGGAAATTTATATCCTGAAGTATGACCAGCAACACGTTGGACACATGGTGTTCCAAGTAAAGTCGTGTTTTCCTTTGATGCATTTAGATCTGTTACCTAGGATATTCATAGCATGTGTGATCTCAGTTGAGCAGAGCTATTCAATAATACTGGAGCTTTGTTAGGTTTTATTTCTGAAGTGCTACAAGTGTTTAAAATTTGTGTTTTCCCTGTAGCACAGCTAGTATTAATAATATTAAAATATCTAGTGCTGTTTGCTAGCAGGTTCTGCAGCAGGAAGCTTTTAAATGGCTCAATACTTATAAAAACTTTCTTCAACATCATTTTTCTGTGTGAATTTTTCAGTGATATCCCTTGGAACAAGTATCTTCTGACACTGCCTGCTCATCTCATTTGGTTGAGTCAAAGAATTTATTTTCCATTTTTGTAGTTTGTCTTGCACTGAAATCCATACAGATTTTTTGTGGCTTCCTCAGAAATGCCATGTAGCATCATGTTGGACTGTAAAGTATCTCAAGACAGCAAGAGTATACCAAAAGACAAGCACCAGTTTTCAGATCCTTGGCTCCCACTCAAGACTGCAAGCAGTTCCAGCCTGTTGGAGGGGTGAATTGCCTTTATTTTGTGCAGTAACAAAACATCCACTGCCTGTAAAACAAATATAGGAGCCCATTTTTCGGTACACCATCATTTGATACAGTGTTTTCCAGCTTCTTTCTCTAATAATCTGCCTTCTGTATGTAGTATAATGCTTTTAGGATGTGCAGAGGCAGCAATAGGTGTTCTGATTTTGATGTGCCTGTGCCTCAGTTAGCAGTGGGGATTCCACAGTACTTTAAAAAAAAAGCCTTACTTAATAGTTGACTGAGGCATTCATGGACCCTCATTTAAAAAAATTGCTTCCTGGTGCAGTGTAACTGAATTGTTGGGAAAAATATTCTGGAAGGTTTGGCAAAAACTTTAAAGTCTATTTGCTGAGAGACTTTGATATATGGAGGTAACATAGGAGACTCTAAAACGTTAGTGTTTAGTTCAACTTGATGTCTTTTTTTCATTACACAAATTCTGTGTGTTTCTTGCTGAATCAGGTTCTTGGTGTACTTTGTGACAGTGAATAAATTTGAACTGTGCTTTATAAAGAAACTTTCACCTTTGGGCAAAGTTGAACAGAGAACACTTATTCTAAAAGTGTTTTACTGGCAAGCTTTCTGCAGTGTAACTACAGTAGCTGTCAAAGGTTCAAAGAAAGCTTTTCAGCACAACTCTTTTTCCTCTATTTACTGTGTTGGAATTGAAGTCAAATTCTTGCATTTCAAGTGCTTCATCTTGCATGTCACAGTTTCAGCACTTTGGAGAAAGAGGAAATGAATGTGGTGCTTTGCCATCAGCCAAACACTGACAAAGCATCTGTTCTGGTGCAGGAGCCTCCACTCTGCACGATGAGGCTGTGTTTGCTGGGTAGGCTGATGCCTGTTCTATTTCATCCCAGAGGAGCCTTGTGGAGAGTTGCTTACATTTTGAAAAAGATGATCAAAGTTACAGTATCTGTGTATTTTTCACTGCTCTGACTCCTGAATCAGGTGATGAGGCACAACAGACTTTGCATAAAGGGGTAAACGTGGCAAGTGTTTGTAAGAGCACAAGCATGGCATGAGACTGAGTGAAACCAGTATCCTCTGACATCTACCCAGAGTCTTGTTGTGGGAAGGAAGGGGCATAATCCACAACAGCCCCTAGGTATCCATCAAATACCTTTTGTTTAGACTATTGTATTTCTGACTAAAGAATTATTGGACAGGTGAGTGAGTGAGGGCTTTTCCAAATCTTTGGGGTATGTTGCCATCTCTTTGAATTTTAATGAGCAGCAGCTCACAAGAAAGTCCTGAAATATTGGTGTTTTTATTCAGGTTATAATTTTCATGGCTTGGGAGGGAATGTGGCTGCAGAGGAAAGCAGGAAGATTCTTGGTGGAACTTGAGCATGGGCAATATGGGCAAAGTGTGAGCATCCTTAACTTTACCATTGCTGCTACTCATATCTGTGCTGTGCAAGTTATGCAGATGCAAACCTTTGCTTGCAACTTACTCACTGTAATCTTCTATGAGGTGTCATTACTGCTCTCAGTGGCAAATACAGTATTGGTGCTCCTCACAGCGGAGTACGTCAGCTTTGTCTTTTTGTTGCTGTAGAAATGGCTGGCACTGTGAAGAAAATGTGTTAGATGTAGGGAGGTGTGTTGTAAAAAGCTGGATAATGTACTGTAAGTCTTGACAGTGTTGCTGACTGGATCTGAGATGAATAAGTTTCAGTTCAAAAGCCATCTGTCTGTCACTACAGAGAAGGGGATAATGAAGAGCTTACCAGGTGCCCACCAAAGCTGCTTTATCACTTCTCAGCTGCACAGGGGAGAGAGAGAAAATATAAGAGAAAGCTCAAGAGTTTGGATAAGAAAAGGGAGAGATCACTCACTAGTTACCATCACAGGCAGAACAGACTCAACAGACTTGGGGAAATAAGTTAATTTATTACAATCCGATCAGAGTACGGTGATGAGAAATACAGTCAATTCCTAAAAATACCTTCCCCGAACCCATCCTTTTCTTCCTGGGCTTATCTTTGTTCCTGATTCCCTACCTCCTCTCCTTGGGTGGTACAGAAGGACAAGGAATGGGAGTTGTCATCAGTTCATCACACAGTGGTTTTACCACAGCTTCCTCCAAGAAAGAACTCCTTCCTGTGCTCCAGTGTCATGTTCCTTCCACCGGAGAAGGTCTTCCATGAACTCCTCCAGTGTGGTTCCTTCTCATGGGCTGTCACAAACTGCTCCAGCTCAGGGTCCCTCCCACAAGATGCCATCCTTCAGAACAGGCTGCTGCAGTGTGGGTTCCCTGGAGGGCCACAGGTCCTGCCAAAAATCCTGCTCCAGTGTGGGCTTCCTGCAGGTTCACAACCTCCTTTGGGCATCCACCTGCTCTGGTGTGAGGTCCTCCCTAGGCTGCACGTGGATCTCTGCTGCCTGCTGGACTGCAGGGGACAGACTGCCTCATTGTCTTCTTTACAACAGGCTGCAAGGGAAATCTGTGCTCTGGCACCTGGAGCACCTTCTCCACTCCTCCTCCACTGACCTTGGTATCTACAGAGTATTCTTGTTTCTCTTGCATATTCTCTCTTCTCTCTTTTCTGGCCATAATAACTTCTTTTCATTTCTTGAATGTGTTATCCCAGCAGCACTGCCACAGTCTCTGATGGGCTCAGCCCTCGCCAGCAGCAAGTCTCCATTGGAGCCAGCTGGAGTCTTCTCTGTTGGACTCAGGGAAAGCTTCTGGCAGCCTCTCAGAAGGCACCCCTTGCCATGCAAACCCAGTAGAGCTACTAAAATTCTGTGTTAGGAGCTTTGTGTTTACACACTGGTAAGGTTAACTTTCTACTAGGCTGAAGGTTCTGCTGTTATTAAAAAGTACTTATTTGCTGGTGACAAACTGAGTCAGATGTGGAAGGGAAAAATCTGAAGACTAAATAAAAATATCCTTAACTTGGATGATTTCCTGGTGGATCGTTGTAACTTTATGAATTAATTCAGTGATATTGCTGTTTGATTGTTGGCTACAGAAACTTTCGTTTCTGCTGCCAGATAATAGTTGATGGGAGTGTGGTACTTAACTGCCTTGCTTTCCTGTTAACTCACACACATTGGGTTGGTAACATACCACTCCAAATTCTCCAATACTAAATTCAGGCCTCTCATGGGACTGTCTTATCAAAAGTTAAAAACAAGCCAACCCTGCATATCATTCTATTTCTGAATGAATGATAAGCCAAGATCCTTCATCTTTCAGAATAAGGTTTTCTAGTTGGTGATGCTTGTATAACTTTCTCAAAAAATGTATGCCCAGATGCTGTTTGTCACTGAAAGTGCAGCTGATTGTTGACTTTGCCCTCAGTGACTGTGTAGTATCATGCATGTAGCCTTTAGATTTCAAATGAGCAGTGCTGTTTTGGAATGACTGATGAAGTGCTTTAAACACAGTGAAACTTATTTTCTTTGCAAATTCATCTCTCATTCATTTGCACATACCACAGTAGTTTCTTTATCAAATGAGGCATAAACCAGTGCTACATTCAGTGCATAACTCTGGCTTTGTGTGCGGCCAGTTCAAAGTGAGGTGGGGCCCATACAAGGAAATAGGAAATACGACCATGAATAAAATGCTGTAGACTTTAATACTTCGACTAACAAAGCCATTACTTGTTTTTGAAATTGTATTTTCTGTGGTATTTTCTGCATCGTGGTGAATACTTGGTCTTCCTTTACTTGCAACAGTTGAATCCATAATCTCCAAATTCATGGGTAAAAATGGACTAGTGTGAGTAGCACCTATTATTTTGTACTCATCTGGTGACAGAAGAGAATTCATTTGCTAAGGAGGAAAATGAGTTTTATATTACATATTTTATATATATATATATATATATATAAGAAATATAACTGTTTGGACTATATAGGTAGCCACCCATCAAAATGGCTCCCTACTAAAAGAAGCATTTCAGCTTTTGCTTTGGAAAGGAATACTTAGCCAAGTTTAGCCAAAACCATGCTTAGGGTTTAGTAAAAGGAGCAAGTGTTTATATCTCAGAGGACAAGGTCCTTACTCAGTCAAGAATCTCACAACAATTATAGACTTCACAGTCAGTAGTCCAAAGAAAGTAGATTGGAGCATCTCACCTGACTCACAACCAAGAGAATACAGCCTAAAGTGTAATCTGTTGACAGGACACATTAGGATGACCAGAAAATAATGCTGGAGATGCAGTTCTCTGCAGTAATAAGAGGGTGGAACAGAAGTTTGTCCAAGCTATTCAGAAGGGTGATAAAAAGGAAGAACTGGATCTCAGGAGGTTCTCCTACGCCTGTATATACAGCAAACATTTCCATTAAATTGTAATGTCATCAGGTTTGCACAGATGTCATGGGAGTGGACAGCCCGTTTAGAGGTATCAGTGCTAACAGACAGATAAGCTCACATCTTCGTGCAGCAGCTTGTTCTGCTTGTTCTGTTTCTTGAACAGAAACCAAGCATATCCAGGAAAAACTTATTGATGTAGACCATCTAACAGTCATGTAAAAGTGTGAGATGTTGCCTGTCCTTGTCACCTTGTCTTTTCATCCTGTCATCACATACTTCTGTTTTCTTATTTCTGTTCTCATGCTCATTGAATCCTTCATGAACTAATTCAGTTTACTAGTTCAGACAAAACAACCAGCAGGGGATTGGTTCTGTTCAGCCTGAGTCTGGGTTAGCTTCCAAGAGATCCTGGTGGTTGCCACAGCTGTGTGCAGCCAGTGTACTGCTCTCACACTGACCTGTGGGAGGAAACAGGGCTGCAGGCCTGAAGGTGAGCCTTTACATTAGCTGCTGGTGGTGGGGGACTTTCCCCACCCAGTGAGACTGGGTTAGTTTGGCATGAGGACAAGGCTGGGGTGTTTCAGCCATGGGCTGAAGTTTACTGAGCCCAGCAAGGGGCTGATGTGTTGTGCAGCTGCTGCATCTGTGACTCGCCTCCAGTGTCCCTCTTCGGAGCTGTGGACTCTGTGCATAGCTATGGAAGCTGTAGCATAGTCTTCTGTCACAGTTCCAGTGTTCACCTGCTTCCCTCTTGATTTTGTTCCTTTACTTATGAATCCTGAAAGCAACAGGTCCTAATGGTAGGCTAGTATGTTAAATGAGTCGCAGAGAGGAGCTGAAGCTGAACTACTTTATGCTTTTTGAGGGACATGGTGGGGGAATTTTAAGGTTACAAAACAAAATAAGTTTCTGTGATTTCAGTTAAAGGTATCTAGTATTTCAGCAGTAGGTACTCCTAATAATGTTTGTTGTGGAAATTTATTTGCCTCTTATGCTTAGAACGTGCCTGCCTGATTAAAATAAATTTAAAGTTAAAGCACGGGTTGAATTGGGTTCTCAAATGACAATGTTGTTTGAAGTATGGATTTTCATAATGGACATATTATGAAAGTTGACTGGACAGAAAACCTCTGAACAGACAAACTGATGGAATGAACATTACTGCCTTCTTCTAAAACCACTGTGATTAGGTGAATGTCTTAGATGTTAAGACATTCTGTTAAATGTCTGTTAAAATGTCTTGCAGGTGGATTCACCGATGAACTTGAGAAACCCACATGATTTGGTCATACTAATGAGACAAGAAACAACAGTTAACTACCTCAAAGAACTGGAGGTAAAGCAAAACATTTAAGTATTAATTTCTGAAAATGCAGATTTTTTTTTTCATAGACTTTATAGTGATAGCTTTAGATGGGGAGCATAATTTATTATTGACAACATTCTCCTTTAATGAAAGGATGAAAAATTTTTCAGATCTCAATAATTTTTTGCCTAACTGGTCTCCAGTTTCATCATTTCACTGTTGTTAGCCATAAATCCTAACATTTTTGCATAAAGTCACTAGATTCCATTGTACTATATTTCAGAAGAGCATGGAGCAAATGATCTCTGTTTTTCTTCAAGCCCATTTATTATTGAGAAGGGGTCTGAGCCCACCTTTTTGAGAAGGGCTTTAATGAACTTTGAACTGATAAACTAAGTTTAAGTACCATAGGGGTTAGGTAAGCAAACAGCTCACAGCCCTTCTGGCCATGCACCCCTTTCTTGTGCCACCTTTGGTTTTATCAGATTGGGATTACTAAGTGGAAAGCTAGATGAAAACCAGAGGTAGCTTTAGGTGAATGGGAGAAGTAGGAGAAAGGAAAATAAGCAGAACTGCCCCTGGTGTGACTGTATTCAGCCCGTCTTTCTCATCGGGGTATACTCTTTTTTTGTGGTGATGGACATTTTAGCTGTGCATAGAATAATACTTGCAAGCTTTTTGGGATGTGGGCTGTGGGTGTGGAAATTACTAGTGTCCAACTTGTGGTATACAAATGACATTCAGCTGAAGTAACCTATTGAATTTTATGTACAAATTGCTACTGGTGTACATATCTCTATTACTTCACAGTAACATGTAATCAAATGTGTATGACTTTAATTAAAAATGCAGGTTTTCTCATTTCACAGATGTTCCTGTACAGTACTGTTCACATGTACTCATGTTCAGTTGTACTTGGCACACTGAACAGTTAAGATGATGACTTGTTGCAATGTTTTGTATTATTTCAGCAAGGTCTTACAGTGGAAAAAAGGGGACCAAATGTGAAAGATTTGATGCACTTGTAGCAACCATTTCTTCTTTTCCTAAATGGCCTACCATGGATTTGGAATGTTACTAGCCCATTTTTTAGGTACAACAGGAGAAATAAGGACTTGTTCAAGTTGTATTATCTCTAATGAAACTATTTATATGCCATCCAAATCAAAAAAAGTCCTACAGGTGTTATAAAAGATGAGGAAGTATTCCCAAAATTTAATGAGATTTTTTTAGATTTTTTTCAAATGAACTTTGTTTTAAGGAAAAAGTTGGACTGTTGAATCATAGCAACTGTGGTGTTTGCTTTTATCAGTATTACATGCTTCTGTTTCCTTTTTTTCCTACAGAAACAGTTAGTTGCTCAAAAGATTCATATAGAGGAAAATGAGGACAGAGACACAGGGCTGGAACAAAGGCATAATAAAGAAGATCCAGACTGCATTAAAGCAAAGGTGCCCCTGGGGGACCTAGATCTGTATGATGGCACATACATCACCTTAGAGAGCAAAGATATCCGGTAATAAGATGCTTTAATAAGGTGCTTTGTATTCTAAGATTTTTACTGAATTAAAAAAAAGTTAACAGTACCTCTAAATGCAAGTGAAAAATTACTAGCACTGACTTTCTTTGGATGGCAGTTTTTGTTTTGTGTTACTGTGGAATAAAATTGAAACAACATCTGTCTGTGAACAGGTACAACATATAAATGCTGTTTCCCCCAAACTGTCTATGCTAGCCCTGCCCTGAAACTTCCTTTCTGTTCCCAGTTCTACCATTGTTACTCTGTGCTGATACAACCAGACATGTGAATTAAAGTGAAATATGTCATGTAGAAGGGGATTGAATTTGCTTTAGTGTGCTTTTAGTGTTTTGAGCTAGATATTTATTTTAGTGGAAACTGTCTTGACTTAAATTTGGATGAAATTCCATTGATTACCAAGCTGTTGAACTTTCTGGTCCCGTTTTGTCCCCTATGTGAAGGATGAGCAGACAGTGTACTTGACATTCAGCTTCATTGGTAATTCATCTTCTGGAATGACTGTTTTGTTTTAGTTGTTTTTTTGGTTTTTTTTAAAATCATAATCACATGAGTACTTGAAGTGGAAAAGATCAATTTTATCGTCATACACCTTCATTTGGACTTCTCATCACCCATGTTTGGGATTGGTTTGTTTGTTTCAGTTGAGGAGTCTGCATGCATTGCCATTTGCCTGGCAGATACATCAATAATAATAGCAGTGGTATACACTAGGTTGACACTGATACATTTTGGAGGCTATCCAAATGTTGATATTTTCTCTAACGCAGACAAATTCATTTACTTTATCCTATAGTCATGACATCCTGATATAACTGAAATTTGGGAATACAACAGAAATGGGCTAATGTGCCCAAACAGGGGATTTCTGTAATGATTAAATCAGAGTACTCTCTATATTAGCTACCATTCTGTCTCTTAGGAACTTCAGCAGTATTTTAATCTACAGTCTGCTGTGTTATTATGTCCTCAGCCCTGAAGACTATATAGACACAAAGTCCCCAGTGCCTCCAGACTTGCAGCAGCCAGACTGTACAAAAGTTCTAGATCTTCCATACAGTATTCATGCTTTTCAGCACTTACGGGTAAGTGAGCAAATGCAAGTAAGTATTTTTCCCCATTAGGAAGAGGAGTAGAAAACTCCTACTGGCAGTTCTCACTAAAGGTTGAAAGGTATTGTAATCTTCCAAAACTGTTTCACACTTTTTTAAAACTACAGTTGGACCTGTGTATCAGAGGTTATACCTGTTCCATCAGATATACAGTTTCTCTTTTGTTATTTTTTTGCCTTATTTTAGAGGACATTTTTAGGAAAATGGAGTATTTTGTTTTCACAACACATTTCGTTAGCAAATTGGTAGCTTTCATTGGGACTACTACTAGCTTGTGAATTGTCTCAGTTGAAATTTGCAGCATGCTGAACAGGGTCTTTAAAATGTATGAAGATTCAGGATTTAAAAATTGCTTGCAGTTTTGTTGATTGCTTGCAGTTTTGTTGATAGCTCCTAACAAACCTGAATGTCTGAATGTCCCTAACCCAGAAGATGTTCCCTACTAGTACAAAGTTTATCTGCTTTAGAAAAGTTACAGTGGAAGAATGGTAGGAAAATTAGTTTTGTCAACAGCATTATATGAGCAGATTTTCTAATGCAGATGCAGCTTTAGTGCTTCTATCTTGATATTTATTTTATTGCAAGTCTTTTCATCAACAAATAAGGATTTTCTTGCAGCTAAACACTAAGGAGAGATTTTTTAGTTCTGTTCCTGGGTCTGGATGTATTTTTGAAAGAAGTATGTTTGTGCTTGGGGAAGGAAGAAGGAGAAGAGGTGTAGGGATGCGTCCATTGTCTGCATGTAACCTGGCAACCCTGACTTAAGTGCTTCAGTGGTCATCAGTGAAATCAGTAGCTGCCAGGTGCACAGTGCTACCAGAACTGTGTATTTCCCCTGTAGAGCTCACAAGCAGAGGCTGCTTTTGGCTGCTTCCACTGTTTTTTTATCTGCTGTAATATATATTATTATCTGTTAGAGGTGAAATTGTTCTATCAATTTCTAGAGATCTTGAAAGGAAGATAAGATTGTAAAATAACTGAGCCATACATTTTCCTGGGAGTCATGCTTTTGTTTATATTTCTCTACTCTTAAGTGTCAGCAAATACCTGTGTTCAATTTTTATTTTAGGGTGTCCAAGAAAGGGTTAATCTTTCTGCACCCCTGTTACCTAAAGAAGATCCAATCTTCACATACTTATCACGGAGGCTGGGAAGAAGCATAGAGGAAATAGGTCACCGTATTTATGATGGGCTCATGAAGGTATGAAACTGTAATCTTGCTGGATACACAAAAAACAATGCTGGAAAATCTCACAAGTTTAGATACACCTCGTACAAGCAGTCAGATCCAGTTTTGCATATGTATTTTTGGTTTATGGTTCAGTTTCAAAAGGCAAACTGAGACTGTTTTCTGGTAGGCAAGTAGAGGCAAGAGAAGGCCTCAGCAAAGCCAGTATAATAGATACTGTCATCTTTAAGGACTTAGGTAGTTATGTGGTCTGGCAAGGCACATTTATTGCTTTGTGAAGGTAATAAAGAATTTTTCAACGAAAAATACAGATACTTGAAGAGCAAAGAAGGAACAGCAGTACTGAAGTGTATTAAATGTCTTCCTGCAAAATCTAGGAACCCTCATTGAACTGCAGCTAAGATGCTGATGCTTAAACTACTGTCACCTCTCGTTTCACCTCATTTTGTATTTTTACCTGCTTGAAATGCAGAAATTCTGTTGAGTACGTTAATATGCTAGTTCAGTGTTCCTAAACATTGACAACTGTTGCCAAATGGCAGCTTTCCAGTGAAAGAGGATAGCTTAGAGCAGCTGAGCACCAAAGTTGGTGCTCAGCTTTTCATCCTATAGTAATTAGAGCCCTGATTAACCTTTCAGTTCATGTGTTAGTAGTTAGTACACTTCATATGTTTCTCCTTACTGCAGAACTCTTCTTCCTGGGTGCTCTATAACATGGCTTCTTTTTACTGGCGAATAAAGAACGAGCCATATCAAGTAGTAGAATGTGCCATGCGTGCCCTTCATTTTTCTTCAAGGTAAGAATTGCTAATAAGGATTTCTTCTCAGATTGCTTTTCTAGTTATCCTATTTAGTAAACAGGTTTTGGTCTCTAAGACAGTATCCTAAGGAGTAATCCGTGTTGCTTGTTCTTGCTCTCTATGTGCTATACTAGGCATATAAATAGTTGAGACATTTTTCTAGCAAGTGATGTATTTTAATGTATGACTGTCAAATTAATGTATCCTCGTGCGTGATTCTGACACAGTCTCACCTTCCTTTAATGTTAGTTTCTAATTGTTTTCCTTTTTATTTTCTTTTATTCTTTTAGGCAAAATAAAGACATTGCACTGGTAAATTTGGCAAATATTTTGCACCGGGCTCACTTCTCTGCAGATGCAGCTATTGTGGTTCATGCAGCTCTGGATTACAGTGACTTCTTTACCAGCTATTACACTTTAGGAAATATATACGCAGTAAATACAATCTTTATTTTCCAAGACTTGAAGAAAATTAATTACTTAATCTTTTGGGGTTGACTTGAAATGCTTTACTCTTTTACAGTGTGTCTTGTGCTCACATGAATCTCATGCTTAATGCTTAAGATTCTGTCAAGATACTTTTATTCAAAAGTCTGTCTTTTAGCAAAGGCTTTTATCTGCACCTGGAAATAAATTCCAGTAAAATTCTTCTGCAGCCTTTCTTTAATAGATATCATGGCTTGAGTGTCAGAAACGACAGGCTGCCTGTTACCATAAATTAAAATTTAAGTTAATGGCTTCTTTAAAAACTGAGTATTGTTTATCGAATATTACTGCACAGTGACTAATTCTCTCTCTCGGTCATTCTTCAGATGCTTGGAGAGTACAACCACTCAGTCCTGTGTTATGATCATGCTCTGCAGGCCAAACCAGGGTTTGAACAAGCTGTAAAAAGGAAGCATGCTGTCCTATGTCAGCAAAAACTTGAGCAAAAATTGGAAGCCCAGCATAGGTAACCAAAGTATCCCAGTGGCAATGCATACAATCAAACTTCTGCAATTCTGTTGCAGCAATTATTTACATTTCAAGAAGAATTGTTTTTAAATTTCTGTATTTCTTTGATTATGTAATACAATTAAGCATAAGAATACTTTGAAACCGAGAGTTGAAAATGTGCAAGTGTGTAGGAAAAGGTGATGTTCTAGAAAGCATTCAAAGTAACTCTTCTCTGTTTAATTTCCAAGATCACTTCAGCGAACATTAAATGAATTAAAGGAGTATCAAAAGCAGCATGACCATTACCTTAGGCAACAAGATGTTTTAGACAAGTACAAGCTCATCCAGGAGGAACAAATCTTGAGGAACATCATTCATGAGACACAGATGGCAAAAGAAGCTCAATTAGGTACAACTTTTTAGTGTTCATGCTCATTAAAGCAATGAAATATGGCACATACTTAGTGTCAGGATATAACTTCTTCATATATTAAGATGGCCCTTAGTGGCTCTTGTGTTTTGCTTGTTAAATCAAGAGATTGTAGTATATTCTTGAACAGTGAATTCTTTTTGAGCCTCTTAGAGTTGGAGTTTTCTCTGAGCTGATAGAGTAAATAAAAGGATTGACCAAACTGGGGGCAGAGAGGTTGGTTAACTGTGTGCTGTCTTTGTCTTCTCAGAAACCACACTTCTCTAGTATAAAAAATGCTTTGTGCTCTGCAGGGAACCATCAGATTTGCAGATTGGGCAACCAGCAGCATAGCTTACACTGTCAGTGGGATCAGCCTGTTCGTTATCACCGTGGAGACATTTTTGAAAATGTGGAATATGTTCAGGTTTGTCTCTGAATTGATACCACTGCTTCAAGTTACACCCCATTTACTTTATTAGCAAAATAGTTTCCATTTTTTTGGGGCTGATAAAAGGGCTACATTTTGAATGTGGTTATAGTGAGAAATCTCTTAGTCTCTTTCTTTTCCCAAGTGGAAAGTATTTTAATGGGCATTCCTTTTGATGTTAATACAAGCTGAGAGACTGTGAACTATAGAAATACAGAGGGTTTCTTGTGAAAGACTTTGTTTTACTTAGAAAAGAGAATTACTTGAATTCAAAAACTTTATTTTAGTCCAAAGCTTTAGTTTCCTATGATTGCATCAAGAAAATTTGGTACAAGAGTACTAAGAGGTTTTGGATGCAAGGTGTGTACTAATACTAAAAATCCAGAATGACAGCCACCTAACAATACCTTGGCTGTGTTAAAACTACAGATAAGGATTATGATTTCAGTTATTTTGCAATGTGGACTACGTTGTAAAGTTTCCCCTTAACTAGTTTAAGAAATAGGAATATTTTTTTAATTTTGCTGTTGTCTTCGATTGTTTTTCCTATTATAGTAATTTTAAATTCAGATTATTGAGATAATTCTAAAAGCCATGGTTCTTATCGATTCTGACTTGATCTCAAGCAGTGCAATCTAGATAAATAGATTCTATTTGTGTTCTATTACAAGTGTCTGCTTGGTATCTTTTAGCATTTTTTCCCTTGATTTGCACTTGTCTTTTCATTGTTGATTTATTTACAGTATGAATGTTACTCTTGCATGGTCTGAGTGGCTTAAATTCTTTTTTTTTCATTCTGCTACCCACATTTCAGCTTATCAGAGAAGCTTAACTGCATAAGTGTGGAGGGGAAATAACAGGGAGAAATTCAGCAAGGAATGTACCATCTCCTTTATTGAAATTTATCTTTCTGTTGTTTCTAGTTTGGTGAGGACTCTTCAACTTCTAGTATGACATCCATGAATTTGGATCCTCATGCAAACCAAAGTGTTCACAGCCAGTCCTTGCAGTCTTCCCCTGTGGCTCGTTCTGTGGTTTCAGTGTGGAGTGTGGAACCCAGCAGAGTGAGTGAAGAGGATGAGCTTTTCCCTTCCACAGAGGAGGGGTGAAAGTGAATCTTCTCCTTGTTTATGTGAAACTTCTTAGCATTTGGGCCATAGTTTTGATGTGTGACAGCACTGGAAAATCTAGATTCTGAATTTCTTCAACATACAAGCATCTGTCTAGTTTCTCTGTACTGGTTTCCCTTCCTTTGAAACTACTGCAGCACAGAAGGAGCTGTTCTGTAAACATCTGCTGCAAGTAAAGTGGTATAGCTAAGTAAAGATAGAAATTTCAACTGCTGATGTTAAAAAAAGATGGAAAAATAATTAAGATATCTTTTTTTTTTTTTTTTTTTTTTTTTTTAAATTCAGACTATACTTTACAATCCCTTTTATTATCTTATTCATTAGAATATTTAAAATGTTGAGAAAATAATAAAAAATAATTTCTTTCCCTCTTAGGACAAACAGCATATTCTTTGGCCTCAGCGGTCAGAATGCATGAAATCTTTCCCCAGAATTCCTGACCCAGAAGAACTGCCAACTTATTTCTTGCCCCCAGAAAACAGGGGATTCAGGCAAGTGTTGATTTTTAAAAGCTGTATCTGTAGATCTTTACTGTGTATGAGTGAAGAGTATTTTCTTTCTGGAGAGGATGGATGCAATTAGTAATCAACAGCAGAGAGGTGTTCAAACCTCTCTCTGGTCTTCCCACAAAAGAAAGGCATTTTCCTTGATAGTTGTCTTTGCTGCAAGTGTAACAACCAGATTCAATTTCATGGTGATTCTTCCCTGACTGTTAGTCCAGGGTGAACACATTAAATACAGACAGAATGAGGATTTAAGCACAAGTCTGAATGTCTTGTGGACTATTATCAACAAAAAAAAAAATACTTTGAGAGAAAGATAATGAGGTAAGCATCTGTTTAATAACTACAGTTAACTCTTGTACATTAAATACATCCTCTTAGCTTTAGTTATGATGACAGAAAATGTTAAAGACCAGAAGACACTAAAAATGGATTAGGAGGGGAACTCCGGCTTATTCCTTTGGGACAGAGGTAGAAAATCAGCTTAGTCATGGAAGAGTCAGTAATATTTGTTATTATATAGGATAAAATAAATGTGTCTGTACTGCAATAGCTAGCTTACATAGCTCAATGCAATGTTATAATACCCTAGCTGCTTAAATTATGACAGTGGTAGTAAAGAAAAAGCTGTTTTGTTCTACCTAGTCAGTATAATACCAGTATTGATCTTGTGTTGAAGGTTCCCATCTACAAACATCCTTTGGAACAAAACAGTGTTCATCTTAGAATGTTCTATTTACATCATTTGGCTACCTCTTGATGTTTTTGAAATTAAGTTTTAGCATAAAAAAGTCAACTTTTTTTTTTTAATCACATATATGTTTAGTCCTAAACTTCACAGAATCCTTATTATCATATGAGAACCTTCTGTTATGTCTACTGCACTGTTCATTGTTCTTGTTACTCTATGCTTTAAAATGGAAAGTAAAGACCTTATAAATTTCTTTTCAAGGGGAAGGGTGGTCCTTGACTTCTTTGTTTTTGCAGCTTGTGTCTTATAGCAGTCTTCAGTATGAAGCTTAGCAGATAATGGCATGCAGCTTGTACTGTTAATGTGTTTTGGTTCTCCTTATTGCCAGAATCCAGCCAATACTAAATATCCCAAGAGATACTGTTGAGCATGGAGAAGCACAAGCACCAGATTGTTCTTCCATTACTGATGCTCGTAATAATGAATCTCTAAACATACTGGTCAAGGAACTAGACAATAATCTAGATTTGAAATTCAGGATGCCTGATGATCAAGCAAGACAAGTAAGTGATATTTTCTTATTGGTTTTCTTCTGGTTTAAAATCCTCTTCTTTATTGCTTTAAGCATGTTGTTTAGATCATGAAAGATTTTGATATTTCAAAGTAATCAGTACTTCTGAAAAATGTGGACAAATTTTTCTAGTAGTAATGGAGAATGGAGAAAGGGTTAACTTGTCTGACTTCTTTCAGATGCTGACCCAAAAGCAAACGAAATAGGAAATTTAATTTACTCTTTCAAATCACATCTTTCTTTTTTATCTAAAAGTCATTTGATACGATTCATTTCCAAGAACTACTGCATTCTACCAAGCTGGTAACTTAAGACCTTCATATTGCATTCTGGAGAATTGGTTGCTATAAGTGTTACATGTTCACATCCTCTTTTTAGTAAAATATCTTTATCTTCCCTTTGCTAGAGAAGATTTAACAAAGCAAATGGCCCTTGTAGATCTTGACTGTAACATTTATTCAGTAGTTTGGGGGAAAACAAATCTTTGTGTTCCAGGTTTTGCATTCTCGTATCAACAATGAAACTATTACACTGATGAAGATAGGACTGTTTCTAGATCATGCCATGAAAAAGGTATGTCAGTCTGTCATGAGGTGAATTCAGAATTTTTACTTGAGATTTGTTTTTATACTTCTAAAGTAGTCTGTGGTGCCCTAGAAAGGAGTTTATTTGCTGCCTGTAACTGAGCTGAATGAAACTAACTTAAAAATCCATCTTTACAAGTAAAGCAGAAATATATGGAGAAGTATCTTAATTTAGCTTATGTGGACCAAACAGCCCTGTAGTTGCTTGTTCCTGTTGCAAGGATATGGGGCAGCAATTTATCAGCTAATTCTGGCAACCATTTGCTTAATTGGGAGAAGTAGCTTGGAACTACTCCTCCATCTGCCACCCCTTCCTGCATGCCTGCCTTGTGCTCTTCCTCCTCCTTCCCACTACCCTGCTTTTCCCCCTACTCTCCCTCCAAGGAAACCAACCCTCTATCAATCTGCTGTCAGGATAATTAGCACTCTGGGGCAAAGAATGTACCTCTGTATAGAACCCTGTGGAATGCCACCTCCATCTTGCGTGGGGCCTTTGGGAGTCAAATGACAGGAAGCTTTGAGAGAGACGTTGACTCTTTTTGACATGTCAAGCTGATATTTCTCAATTTAACTTTCTTGTAGAAGTTGTGTCAGGGTATTATGTAGATAAGGTTTTTGTCTAAAATCAGTTCCATTTACTATGTGCACCTGTCTTAACCAGAAGAAAAATGAGCAGTAGGAGTTGATTCCTATTATTATGTTGTTCAGAACAGTCCTATACATGTCTTATGTCTTACTGTGCAGTGCATGAGTATTTTGGTTTTAACTGTAGTAATCTGTTGCTGTCATGCTAAAAGCCTGAACTTTTCTGTCTGCTGATGTGAGAGCACTCTTGTGTCTGCTAATGATAAACTACTTAGAGCTGGAATGCCACAGTTAGTGTCTTTGTATTGGGAAAGACAAAATGTTAATAACTTGCTGAGGATTTAGTTAGGGAGGTCGTTGGGACCTGTGAATGGAGAGTAATTCAGTGAGGAGTTTGGAATGAAGAACAGGCAAGTAATGTTATGTATGTGTATTGCAAAACAGGGGTCATTAATAATCTTGAAATCACAGATTATGTAAGGTACTCCAAACAAAGAATATTATATAATGTTGATATCTTCCACTTTATCTAGAACCCTAACCATAGTTAGAACTCTGTTCTTACTAACTCAACATAGTATCATTGTTTTGCTTCCTTAATCCTAGCTGCATGTTTCTTATTCAGGCATGCATTTGGGCATCAGACATGTAGGTAGGACTGAAGATCCATTTGAGGTGTTGCTTTTATAATGTAAATGTTTTGTAGAATTGGGTAACACAGAATAGTGAAAACAATAAAAACTAAAGCATATTTCTGAATAATTTGGAAGTGCATCTGAAAGTGGATGTTTTACCTACCTCTGTCAACCTGTCACTATTTTTCAATTTTGCTATTTCTCCTCTAGGGTTGTTTTTGCTGTTATAGGTTAAAGAGGAGGAGGAAGAAGCATTCAGGGTGTATTTGACACTTCCTCCGTTCTTTCACCTGCCCTCACTTATTGCTTATTGTTTTATAATATTTAAACAATATCTAACACATGCCAGTTGTCAACTTTCATAAGACAAATAGCTACCTAAATCTAAGAAAAAACAACTCTGAAACCTTACAGTGACAGGGAAAGGTAGTGTTAGACATAGCACCTGGAAGCATATCCAACTGTAATTTAATAGCTGCCTGACTTTCAAATTCTAGCATTTTACATAGATCTATGTTTGTATAATTTTAAGACTCTGAAGTCGCCCACAAGTGTTGCTTCCTGTAGTGAGCTAACCATTATCACTTGTATATTTTAAGGGATTTTGTGGTCATGATACAAAGAATGTATATGAGTAGAGTGTGAGCAACAGCTGCTACTAAATTACAGTTCAACCTGTAAATCCTGTCCATTTGAGTAGAATGGGGCAGATTGAATAATCTGCTAGTAGTCACAGCAAAGTGTTATTTGTATCTACTTAAAAATGTAGTATACGAGAATGAGTTCTGTTTGCTTCTTACTAAAGAGCAGGCATTTGTCTTCCTGAGACACCTCTTTGTGGGTGTTTTTATCCTTTTCCCTGACTCTCCTATAGCCAGAAGATCCTCTGTGGCTTGTCCTTAATGAAGCTGGATTGTACTGGCGTGCAGTTGGAAATAGCACCTTTGCTATCACCTGTTTGCAAAAAGCATATAATTTGGCTCCACATGAGTATCAGGACATCCCTCTGGTCAATCTTGCTAACCTCTTGTTTCATTATGGTCTTCATTCGGATGCCAGCAGGCTCCTGCTCAAGGCTTTGGCCATCAATGCCTCTGAGGTAAGATGATGGGGTTTGTGTTGGCTCAGCAGTGAATGTGTTTTCCTCATTATTGTCTAAATACACGTTACTTGTGTTTACCTGTGCATGCAGTTAATCTTCCAGCTTGTGGTTTGCAATGGATGTTAATTTTCATATAAATTCTTGACTGCACCAGGGGTGATGCTGATTGTTGAGAGTACAAACATCTAGAGAAGTTCTTTTAAATCAATGGCACACTTTCAGCCTCCCAAAACCGGTATTATCAACAGTGCCTCCAAGGAATTTAATCCAAGTGTTTGGCAGTATTTTAACCTAAAACAGGGATCTGTCAAGCTGTCAGCATTGTATCTTGATTCTTAAAACCCTTAGTGTGTATGCTACAAAGATCTTTGACTTTATAGACATCTTTCTGTGAGACTTGACTTTTTATCTGTATGGTTTTGTTTGTCCCTAGGTTTTGTCTATATACATAGAGGAAAACATGTTCTAGTTGTTTGGTGGCTTTACTTCCAACCATAGATTCAAACCAGGTTTTCTCATTTCTGAACAGGAGCATGATAAACATTCTGTAGGTTGTCAGCTATGTCATATAACTGACATATATGGACTGGCTCTAACAGTTGTAAAAAGAAAGGGAAAAGGAGTGGCATAGCAGGGAACACCTTTACTCTAGCAGATAATTTTCATCTTACATTTGAGATGCTTCAGTGAAGTTCAAGTGACTTCTTTCCTGTGTTTCCACCTCTGTAGTTAGACTAACAGTTTAAACCTGCTAGGCCATCAGTCACCTAGCACATTAGAAAGCTAAAACCAGGATAAGCTTATTCAATGTAGCATTCAGAAGCAAATTTTCAAGTGTTGGAAAGGAATGTCATCCATTTGGGTGGCAGGTAAGAATGCAAAAAGAAACTTCAGAAAGAAATATGCTTAAATGATGTGCCTTAAGAACAACACTTGAAAACAGCCTTGGAGGGGAGGAATCCTTAGGACCATGCTGTGTGAGTAGGGCTTCTCTTAAAAAATAATTGCAAATCCTGCCTCATTACAGTAATGCCATACTCCTGTTTTTTTCAGGTGTGCTCAGTCCTGTAATACCTATTGTACTAGAAAAGCTAGCAGGAGGCATTGTACTTGAATGGTATTTCCTGGAATATAATGGAAAGTAAACACAAGTTAAAATTATTTGCAGCTACTGGGAGTAAAAGATGTGCTTTAGCAGCAAAAGCAGTTAAAAAGAAAAAAAAATCCTGTTGCTCAGCTTGCACTTTTTTCTAAATGCAGTTTAGTAACCCAAGCTGAGTTAGAAAAATCTTCAGCTACTGCTCAGTCTTCACATTTGTAGATATTCAATGTAAAAAACCTTTTCAGTGGGAAAAACGGCTGCTAAATTACAATGCTGTAGTCATTATTCTAGCAACATACTGTTAATTGCAGCAAATTACTTTGTCCAAGTGAAAGACTTTTCAGTCAACCAATTAATGTAATGCTTTACTGTGTGCTGTATTAAAGTGTTGAGTTCCACCCAGTGAAAAAGGTGTTTATAATCTTTACTTTAAAAAAAAAATACATACTTTAGGGATAGTAGCCAAATGCATTAGACAAAAATATTATTTTATAAAGAACTGAAAGCCATAATGTGTACCCCCTAGGCCAGTGTGACATTGTGTTTCCAGTAACCTAGCTTTGCTGAGGTAAATCTGAACACTCTTGGCAAATGGAATGCATCTGTCCTGTTAGAACATTAGTGATATTTTTACTTTTTTGTGGACTTCGAAGGATTCTAAATTGTCTTTGCACATTTCCATTTAGTCCTTTGGTATTCTCTGCAATAAGAGTTATATTTCTCATGGTTAAAAGTAAGTATTTAATGCTTCATTTCAGTTTGTGTGAATTTAACAGCTGGTTTTTTTTATTGTAGAAAGATGAAACTCCTAACACAGCCCTATGGCAAAACAGTTTTTGGTTACCACCAATGTATCAAGCTGCTAGTTCTCCGTTGTAAGAATAGACAGTGCCTGTTTAAGAAGTTTTCTAAATTCTTTCACACCAAATTTGGGAGAGTGTGACTTGACAAGGGTTTTTCCTTGGCTTCAGTCTTAAACAGTGAACATGCGTATGCTGCAGTGTGTTGCTTTTCTCTTCACAGCCCCTGACTTTTCTGAGCCTAGGAAACACGTACCTGGCTCAGAACAACATCAGTGGAGCGCTGCAGGCCTTCAGACATGCACTGGATTTGACAACCAAGTGCTTGGAGTGTGAAAGCAGCCTGAAGATGATCCGCTGTTTGCAGTTTTATCCTTTCCTGTACAACATCACCTCTTCTGTGTGCAGTGGTAAGCAACTGCGGAAAGATGGACCCCAAGTCAAATAATGTCTGTTTGCCTTGGGTGCTGGAGAATTTTTTTCCCCAAGTTTCCACCCTTTTGCTTTACAGTGCTTTCTACCTTTAGAGGATCAAGGTTGAGACATTGCTGTTAATGGAAAAGTTACAGTCCATTAAATAATTGCTTGTGGATGACTTCTTGAATATCTAGAGGGCTTCCACTGAGTGCAGGTTACTTCCTGACTGTCAGTAATGCCTTAACAGCACCACCAATATCTCTTAACTGGTAAAGAGGAGTGCTGGATTCAGTATTTATGGAAGTGCACATCTACTGCTAGGCTGCTCAACATCCCCTTTGTACATCCCTTCACATTTTACAGTCAGCTGGATCTGTTTCCTTAAAGCTGAAGAATTTGATGAAGAGAAGTTTAGTTGTAATTCATATCCTTTCAGTGTGTTCAGTACTTTGGTTGTCATTTTCTAGAGTTCAGTCTTCAAGGAATAGACTGTCTTGTGTCAGCATTGTATTATTTGTATGGGACCTGTGATTACTGACTTAAAACTCCAAAAATCTGTAAGAATGGCTTAGACTCCCTCCCCCAAAAAATTTAAATATTTTTAGTAGAATTATTTATTGTCATTAATGGCTACTTATGTCTTAAAAAAATAATAGCTTTTGAAGATGGATTCTTTCATTTTATTCCATCTCACTGAAAATTTTTAGTACTTTGTCTGTACTTGAATATGGCCAATATGATATTCATGCACAATCTTGAAGATGTTTTATTAATATATTTTCTAATCTCTTCTGTCTCAAATTGTTTTTAAGGTATCTTTCCATCTAATATTTTCCTTATTTTCAAGTGTAAACCTCACCAGAGAAATGCTTGTGATTTTTAGCATTGCTAGGACTTCCTCTGAGGGTTTTTTAAAATTCCCTTTCCAGTGAAAAGACATGGAGAAACCTCCTCTGATTCAGCATCTGGAATCGTGCTGTCTAAACGCAGACTAGAGACCTATCTCCTGATACAATATGGATGATGCCATCATAGCTGAAATTCCAGGACTATGCCATTAAAATAATACTACTTTTTATGGCCCTGTGCATTTTGCTGTGATTGAGAGCCCATCAGCTGTGCAGAGAAATGAATGTTGTTTGGCTGAGTGGGCTGTAGTAAGTGCTGTAGCAGCCCAACTGATGGATCTCTTGCTGATACCCATAATGTCAACTCCTGTGCTGGTACCTCACAATTAATCTCTTAACTTCAGATTGCCCTGCTTAGAAAAATCCTGGGAGATATTGTAAGCAAGTAATAGAACTTGCATATTTCATCACAAGAGACACACTCTTCTAAAAAAAAAAAAACCAAAACAGTGTTTGTTTACTTAAGGTATTTTAAAAGTCTGTAACTCACAAGGTTGAAGTTATTCTAGTCAAACCTTAGTCATAGCTATTGTATTTTGAAGTTAAGCAGAAAGCAATTTAAAAGTACATTCACAGAACAGAAACAGTAACAAGCAGTGGCTGTATCTGAACTCCAAAGTTATCTTTGCAATCTTTTGTTTTATATGCTTTTCTTCCTTAAACTTGTCATAATATAGTTGGGTTGATTCTTGGCTTCTGCTTGCATTGGTTCCTGATCCTGGATGTTCATTTTGAGGTCAACTGTTACAGCATATGCTGTTTAGGAAGTTTGTGTTTCTTGAATGTGAGGGAAAACCCATCTCAAAAGTGCTTAAGAGAAAAGTGTTATCTTGCCCTTTTTTGTCAACTTGGTCACTGGTTAGCAAAGTGAGCATGAATATATTCATCTGGTGCATTGGAGTTGGGTTTTGGTCAATAAAGAATTTGTAAAGCTGCTAAATCAAGAGGGAGCTGAATATGCCTTAGCATGTTAATGTGCTCATTCAATTTCAATATTCCATTATTTAAGCATTTTACTCTGTATTTATATTATTTGCCTTTTTCTAGGACCCTTCTTGTCTTAATATTTGTTTGTTATTTTTATTTATAGTAACCTTTAGGTCATCTGTCATCTTTTGTTTTAGTGTAAGAAATCTGAAAACATAAACCTGGCAAATAGCATAAATATTCTTTGTACGTTCTTGTGCAGAGTGTAAAATAAACACACTGGTTAATTGAGCCTTGATGTATTTTGTAGTTTAAGTCCATACTTAAAATTTTAAGATGGAAAGGTAGATTTACCTATCTTATTTGCATGAAGTTTGGGAAAGTATTTTTTTCTGTAAACTTCAGCTGACTTGAGGAACCTTGACAGGCTGTATGGAAGTGAGGCTAAGTCTCCAAAACAGAATTTCAATAATGCATCGTCAGAAGTCGTATTTTCCACTTAAAAGTATCCTGAAATTTTGAGAGTCCTCTGTTGATCCTTCAGTCCAAGAAAAACAGTTGAAAAGAGATTATTGTTCACTTGATGACATGTCAGTTATTTGTATCCTTTGAGATCAATATCTATGCTGAGAGATTTGCCAAGAATTTGGAATGTCAGATGTTTCTCTGGTTTAATATCTTGTTTTGATGAGCATTCCTTCAGTATTTCTGGAAGTAACAGCAGTAGGCTTCCTGTGCTTTGGGTTGTAGGCCCATGTGATAGCTGTGTTTTTGCTTCGCCTGTCAAAAGCCTCTGTTCATGAAATCTGAACTAAGTAGCGAGATGTGGAATTCCTTGCTCTGCTGCCGTGAGCCATCGGCAGAATCCAGCAAATGGTCAGTGGGAATTATATGCTGGCATGAGATGGACTATGGGATCAAAAATCTGAATTCATGGCCTGATTTTTGATTACAGTATTTGCTTGGTGTTTATTTCAAATAAGTGAAATAGGCATTTTCTCAAGCATGTTGGGGCGTTTGCTGTTAGCACAGGATTTTAGAAGTGTGACACACTAACACTGACTTTTTGGATGCTTGCTTATGTGTTCCTGTCTGTACTGCTTTGTGGTACGTTTTTTTAGTAACTTACTTCTGGTATAGACAGTATTTCAAACCCAAGTCTCTTCATGCACGTGAGAATGAGAATTAAAAAATCTCAGACCAACACTTTTCTATTTAACTTTTGCCTCCTGTATTCAAGTTTATATAAATGTTTGTTTTCATTGTAAAATAATTTCAAAATCTGCAGGGGTTTTTGGTGGGTTATTTTTTATTACGGAGGATGTGTGTGAAGTGTCCAAAGTTATTCCAACCCTATCATCTCTGACATGTATTTTAGACAGCTGCAGGAGTTCAGGCAGTTGCATCTAACACAGATGCTATACAGCAGGAGCCCACACAGTGCCTTATTCCTAAATACCTGGGAAAATGGTTGGAAGACTTCATTCTTCCAGCATTATCCTGTGGGGATCCTTCTAGAGGTGACTTGGCAGTGTTAAGGGTGTTGCTACATTAGCTACTAGGTTACTGATGAGTCAATTCCTGAATTAGGTTAAGAAACTTTATGTTGCTTGACAGATAAGTTCAGCAGCTATGTCTGACACACAGCTAACAGGACCAAGAGATGTGTGTTAACAAGTGTAAAAAAGTTAATGAGGAAAAGAGTCAGCTCTCAAAGGTGCAGAAATTAAATATTTGGGCTGCTTATTAAGCTAGTAGAGAAAGCCAACATCATTTTGATACTGAATGGTGCATTGCTGAGATTTGTCTTGCACACTTTACAGCTTAAAATATTGCAAGTATTTTATCAGGTATTAAGATCTGTAGAGGACTGTCCTACTATGGGATTGTTCATGTGGCACCTCCCTGGCTGATGTAAACATTCAGATGTTGCCAAGCCTTATTAAAAAGGTTACAGAATATGAGAACAGTATTTTTACTGTGGTGGTCAGCTGGCCATTGAAACATGCTGATTTGTTAGTTGCTGTTGGATAAGACTTTTCTATGTGTAAACAGAGTTGTTGCCTGAGCAAACAGAAGTCATTTGTACTCAAAGTATTTTTATCTAACTAAGCATCTACCTCTGACTCACAGTTCCATTTGGTTATGAGCTGATGCACTTCACATTGTTTTAGACAAGGCCAAAATACAAAATCTTAGTAATAGACTGGTGCTGTTCAAAACATGAAGCGTAACTTACTTCAAGCTTCAAGTTCGAGTCTTACTGTCTTGCATCCTTGGCAGGATAGTGCTTTTACAAAAGGCTTTGTGCTGCTCTGTGGAAAGTCGAGAGAGTGTGAGTTCAGTATGAATGTATGTGAATGTCACCAAGAAACCTGAATCCTTGTACATAGAGGTTGTGTTTGTGAAAGCAGTTCATCCTTCTTCCTCAGAATGAGTTCTGTAATGTGGATCCGCTTTAGGCATGGCTTTAGTGCCCTCTTGTGGTACCAACACTCTGTGCCACATGAAATCAAAACTCCGAGTTTATTCCATCTATTTCCCCTTAAAATAAAACACAGGAAAGGTGCTTCAGTTTATACGTGTATGGACTTCCCTTTATGCCCCTGCAAGTAGGTACTTACAAGTTAAAGTAAGTTAAAGTTAATAAGCTTATACCTTTAAGCAAATTGACCTAAGGGGGGAGAGATTGACCTGTAAGGAGACTCTCTGCTTGAAACTCTAGTAGCAAGCTTATGACACATTTAATAACTTCCTTGAATCAACTTCCCAGTTAAAGCCTTGGACACTAGTTTGGCAGCTACAATCACCTCAAGTCCCTTTAGTGATTTGAGATACACAAACATTAAGCAAAAGTATCATATAATTTTCTTTACAATAGTGTGATAAGACACAGGGATGTGAAATAATTTGCATTTTTAAATGCATCTTTCACTTAACTCGGTTATTCCCTACCATTTATGACTGATTTGATAGTCCCAGCAACAGCCTGCTAAATTTTTGTTCCATTTCCCACAGCATGGGGTCCTCTTAGACATTTTTATCATAAAAATAGTTGCCTCCTTCTTAAGCTGCTTTATCTTGTTCGTCCAAGGAATGCTTATCACTTACAGTGTTAATGATGTTACATTAATGTTAATGGAATAAACATCCCCTAAAATGTTTACTCTTGGAACAAAGGATATTGAACTTAGCTCAGAATTTAATGGTGTTTAGTTGAAGCAAAAGGCCGGAATCTATACCAGTTATATGGGATTCTTAACTGAGCACTTCTGCATGTTTAAAATTCAGGTTTATCTCACCTTTATCTGGGTATTGGCAGAATTTATGAGTGCTCCTGAACATTACTGAGAATACTGCATATATTAGTACTCTTATTTATCTTTGAGTTTGGTGGGATCTGTGACCGTTTGTTTCTCTGTTGCTTTTACTCTTTCTCTTGCCTTATGGTAAAGTTCACCTGTATGAACAGAAGAGTCAACAGCCAGTAGGGTTTTTAAACAACAAGCAGAATTCTATGAAGCACATGAACAGCTTGTCAGAGCTCTCAGAAACACATCATGGCAATAATTTGCCTTGGTCATTTACCAGTAGCATAGAGAAAGTGGATTTCGTGTGTAACAGTGGCAGTTCTAAGATCATTGTTATCCTTTGAAGTTAAATACTCAATTGCTTATTGCTGCCCTGTACATGCACAGAAGTGCGCCCATGTGCCTGTTCACCCTGCAAGTTCCTCTTGGAATCTGAAAATCAAGCTGGATTCTTTCTCCCTCTGGCAGCCAAGCATCTCTGGCAGGGAATATCATACAGTGACTGTCCATCTGAAAGATCTGGTGGGTGCCACACAAGTGACTCTAGGTCACCACATTTGGGCTGTGTAGTGCTAAAGCAGTAAGAGGAGGTTAAATTGTGCTTGTGTAGAGTGAAAACATCTTGCAGAATGCAGGTAGGTGGGAGATATGGAGAATGAGGTCTGCTTTTTGTCCTGGTGGGAGCCAGCGTCCCTAGGGAAGTGAGGGTGTCGGGAAATGTCACATCTGCTTCTGAGTGGAAGATCTTGGAGAAATCCATGTGAGAATGTGCTCTGTGAGAATAATGTGACCCAGTTATTTTGGGTTTGTGCTACTGTTTCTGCACTTCCATTAAGGGAAGAAGCAGTTCCCACAGTCTACTTTTGCTGCAGTAATCTTAGAATATTAGTGATGTGATTTTGAAGATAGTTGACCAGATGCAGGCTTCTTGGTACGTTTCACTCATTGGGACCTGATTTATAAATCATACTTTTCCCTGAAAAGTCTTCATGTCATGTCTCTTGAGTGGCTGAAGGAAGTTGAAGGTGAGTGACCTTGTGCTAATGCCGCTGTGACAAGCTTGCTTTGAAATGTGTCTTTCCATGTATTTTGCTTGTCAAAACTATATAAAAGATGTGTAGGTTGAGATTCTTAAATTGAAAAATGAAAGAATGAGATACTACATTAAACGTGGCATTTTTAGGCTATACCATTATCCAAAGACTGTGTACTCACTGCTTATGCACATTGCTTCCAAGCTGCTGCTTACTGAAAAGCCATTAAGAATCCTAAAGGTTTCTGTAAACAATGCATGATTCCTTAAGTATATCTGTTGTTCAAATGTCCTTCTCTTCTGCATGTGTTAAATATGCTAATGGGTGAGTTTGTTTTGCAGCTTCTTTCATCATGCAAAGTATGTCTTGCTGTCCTACGTACATGGCCTGCTTGTTTCCTGCATGGCAGTGTACCTGACAGCTTCTCCCAACAGTCATCAGTCTCCCTTTGCATCATGCTCTGTTAAGACTGGTATACTTGCAATATTGAGTGTTCTGTATCCATTCTGTCTTTTCCCAAGATCAGAAGGCCATTGACTAGCAGAGGAGAGAGGAGAAAATCATGTCCTCAGCTACTGGAGTGTCTGAGGAAATGAGGATTGCACTGTGGAAGGGAATTTAGAACTGTAGGAGAATTCAGTGAGAATTTACTGATGCAAAACCATTCAGTATGAAGAAAAAGAAGCGCAGTATTGAGCTAAATATAATGTGACATTTCCCATTTTTATCTGCCTTTACAGTGCAAAAGATTCTTTTTCATATCTTACCTGAATCTTTCCTTTACTTGAGCAATAGCTGCATGTTCATATAGGAGGAGGAGAATCATCAGGTGCTGCTCAAAGGGAAAAGATTCTCTCTCCAACTAAATTTTCAAAAGTTGATCCCTTCAATTATCAGATGCATTAATATTTCTCTGCAATGTGTGTGGTGCTCTTCTGTGACAAAAATGTAGAGAAAATTATAAATTTGTGACTGTGTCTTCCTCTCTTTGCCAGTGGCAGTTACTTACATGTAGCTGCTAAAATTTCTTACTGAACCTCAATAGGATGGACCACCTAGAGCTGCACCTATTAAAAATGTCCCAACAACTGCATATGTTCAATAGCCTTTTTAGGAGGAATAGATATTTCCCAGCTACATCTGCAGGGAGATGTAGTTTCACAAACATGTTCATAGTTGAGCTGTACACACTGAATTAGTGAGTTGGTTAAAGCATGTTTGGAGGAGAAAAGAACATGTGGTCCCCACATTTGGGAAAAGTGACAATGTGTAGTTTAGTGTCAATAGCAGGTGTCTGAGACCTTGAAGGCTGTATTCACTTGGCTTAAGTCTGAGAACCTGTAGAGTGGTGATGTGTGGCCTCAGCCTGTAATGAGTCATGTGGAGGTTGTCTCGAAGCAGCATGCAATGCCATGTGCTCAGATTAAAATGAGCACTGCACGCTGAGCCACGGAGTGCCAGGCAGTTAACTACCTCTGATCTGTCTGCTTTATTGATTTGTTTTTTCCTTTTAAGGTTGGTTGCCTGGTTCATGTGAGTTTTTGTTGTACTCTGACTGTCCTCAAAGCTTTAAATCAGTCATTGCTCTGGCTACTAGAGACTGAAACTAGGACAGTTCAGCATTTCCCTAGAGGAAGAGATTGAAGCTTCTTGAATGGAACCATTTTGGGGAGGAGGGACATTCTTTCAAAACTTTTAGTCTTTCTGCAGTAACTATGCTATGGCTTTGTACTATTCTGGCAGTGTGAGGAGAGTGTTTTCTTGTTGAATTCTAATCTAGAGTGGTTGGCAGTATTCTTGTCAAATATAACCTTCTGTAGGTATTCCTTACTTAAGGCTGATCTTGATCATCATAACCATCAACACCAGGATTTTTTTTTTTTTTAGTTCTATTTACAGCAGTAGTTCTGCTTTTTAATGGATTTGTGTAGAATGTGCCTTATCAGGCAAACTGCCAAGCACTTAAAACCTCTCTCAAATTAGTAGGGGACAGGCCTACCTGGCCAATTACCACTGGTTTGCTGTTTGTCAGTATCTCTGCTTTGATGTCCAGTTAGGAGGTGCAGTTGCATGGATATCTCTTCCAAACAAATCTAGAAATCGTCATGGATCAAGTCTGGCTGTGAATCTGCTCTTGCTGACCAGTATAACTAGTGAAGAGATACACACACACACACACATAAACATAAATACAGCCTATCAAAGTAGTTTCTCAGAATAAAAAACATGTCATCAGGTCCCTATGGTATATTGTTTAAATTCCAGTATATGGTGCAAACCTTACAAAGTGGTAATCAAGACACACATATAAGGCCTTTCCTTGGCTTTGGAGTGTCAACCCCATGCATTCAGAGAAGTGGGAAGCTAACAGTAATCCATAGTGGAGTAATTACCTTGTAGAGTTCAACTGTATGGTGCCATTTCTCAATAGAGGTTACTGTTGTACCTAAAGTTCTTTTTTTACTTGAGTTCATAGACACTTAGGATCTAAAAAATATGTTTAGTGTAACAGATATGTGGAAAATTGGAAAGATTAGAGCAAAAAAATGCAGGCCACTGTAGGCTTTGCTTATGGTAGTGATACTTTAACTGAGAATTGTCTTTGGCTTAATCATAAACAGATTTCAGAATTGTATTGTGTACAGGGATGTAAATATCAGTCATTTAATACTCCTAGCAAGCCTTGTATTTGGATCTGCGGTGGGTGAATGTTTATTGTTAGGAAATTCATAAGTAACTATTTTTTTTCTACAGTGAAAAAATCTGGCCCAAGGAGAAGTCACTGAGGACAAGCCTTTGTCTTCAGAACTTTTATGTGCTTGTTTCTCTTCTTTTTTTTTTTCTCTCCCTAAAACAAACAGAAAAAATCATTACCCTTGAGGCACAGATTGAAATCAGACTGGAGGGATACTTATCTTTTTGCTCTGTACATAGAAACAGGGTCCTCTGAAAGAGATATTTTCTAGTTATCTTTTATTCACTGACAGGACTGGGGGGGGGTTACATTTAGATGTTTAGATGTTTCTATGTTTTAGGCCCTATTCCTGCCATTATAGAGTAAGTTTCTGCTTCTAGATGTGCATCATGAAAAAAATAATCTGCTATTTTTGTGGGTAGAGAGGAAGAAGGAGACTGAAGGCTTTAGGTAGTCAATCTCTTTGATTTTCCCCTCCCTGTTGCTGGGAGGAAGGTTGACATTTTCTACTCTGTTACAGAGTAGCCTACTGAATTCTTCAGGATATTTTCCATGCATGTGTCTTATTAAATTGCATTGTATTCTATTTTAAATAGGTTTGTCTTTCTCTTTAATTTTTTCCCATGTTTTATTTATCATGCTTTATATTTCATAAGGAGAATTTTTGTATCTGTTCATCAGGGATTGGTCTATTACACAGTGGTGTGAGGCATTTCTCTCAATATGATCAAGAAATCTGTTTATATATTGTTGGTGTTTGTGTGTTTTGAAAGGTTTAATCAGAACTGCTGTGATGAGACAAATAGATAACCTTTAAATCTATAGCTAAGCCAATTTAGAGGCAGCTTTTTTGCTACAAATCAGATTTTAAAACTTCCTACAAGTGAGAACAGTTTCACCATATAAACCTCTTAACTGGGAAACTGTTGTTGCAATAAATAATTAAAAAGAAATAACTTCTGTATGCTTAGTTTTGTGTGCTTTGGTCTAAATTTTGATGGCATAAATTATCATCCTGTTTTTTGCTCTGCATCAAATGAAAGCTTTTTGGTGTTGTCTTTGACTGTTCCTTTTTGAGGATGCCTCTCATCGTCTTTGAAGAAGGGCAACTGGCTATCAAAGGGAGGAATTTATGAAAATCAGCTTTTTAAATACTTCATTTTGCTTTTCATTATTTGTTTTCGATACTTCACTTTTTCAATCAGCAGTTTGTCCTGTCCTTTGAAAATGGTTTGGTTTTTTTTTTTGTTCTATAAATTCTGGCTTTTCAAAGGAAGATTTATATTAAAGGGAAAAACTAAAAATTAACAAGTAATGTTTGTGTGTAAGAAGAAAACACGTTAAAAGCTTAGAAAAGTTCAGAATTTGGGTGCTACACTTCTTCTTCTTTTCCGGTACCCATACAGCTTCTTACTTTCATCAGAGTGGGAACTTACTGCAATCTGTCTTTTGTTATCCAGAATTGATTCTATGATGATATGTGAGTAGTAGATACATCTTTTTAGTGGTTTATCCAATAAACAACTGTAAAAGCCACTGGAGGTCTGCTGGTGTTAGTGTTCTGGAGCTGAGTCATGCATGGCTGAAATGAGCAGTGATACCATTAGGTTCAGAGGGAGCAAGACTGGCCACTGCTTGGTTGCTTTTCAAGTCAGCAGCAAGGCTATGAAGTGTTTTATGCTTCTGCAGATGTAGTTGCCCATCTGCTTTGTGTCCTTCCTGTGTCCTGTAGTGCACAGTGGATATGTGGTAGATCTGACGTATTTCTCTTGAGCTAAATACAGACCTAGCAAACATTCACAGACCAGTATTGCACAGCCAGCTAATTCTAATTAAAACTTTTCATTTTCTTCTCCTTTTACTTACCTGCGCTATCACTTTGGTGATCATTTTTCACTAAAAATTAACTGGAGATTCTTCAGTTTTATTTTTAATATGCTTGTGTGTTGGAAGGCAACAAATTCCTATGGCATTGTTGCAGCATAATTGTACAGTTTAGCAGATAGGACCTGTGACCTTCCTGTAACATTTTTCATGGCAGTCCTGTTCAGTCCTAAGTGTTCTGCAGTTTCTGCTTTCAGAGCTCAATCATGGGATTTGTTTTGAAGTATAAATATGTATTTTGTTCATGAAAACAGCAAGAAAAAGACTAATTTTAGAGCAAAATCTAAATAGAACCATGTTAATTTATGATTAAGGTAAGCAGAGCAGCAATAGCTGCTAAAGATAGGTCTCTTCTGTAGTTATTGCTCATCCTATTGCTTTTGAAACTCAACTCAAAATAAGTGGGTTGGATTTTTTCCCTTAGCAAATGCTTTGCAATCAAATATGTGTTCATATGTGATTGGAATAACGTGGTTGCTATTAATGTGTCAGAAGATCTTTAGGAAATTACCATGTTCACCTTGAAAGATCAAGGTAATTAGAGTATGCAGTGTGTTAATCACCAGTGTTAACGTTGCCATGAAAGTCAAAGTTCATGTTTTTATGTTGTCTAGAGGATGGTCTCCCAAACAGCACTTCCCTGTGACACTGCCTGGCTTGGTAATGTCTGATTGCAGCAAAGTCACTGTGGTGCAGAAAGTAAGACATTTCTTAAGGTGCTCAAATATTGATGACTGAGATCCCAGTAGTTCTAGATGGACAAAAGGTTCTGGCAGGTGAATTTTCTCATTCTAGATTATTTTTGTAAACCCTGAGAAATCATGTTGCCTGTGACACAATGTACTGAACAAGACTGGTTCTATAAAAGTGGTGGATGACGATGTGCTGGGTTTCAGTTTAATTTCTGTAATGAATATATTTTAGCCTAATTGTAAATATACAGTGTCACTCAAGTAGTGAGCACACCCAAATTTTTCATGTGACCTCTGAGCTGCATCATTGCCCATTCTCATGTAAAGTGGTAGTACACCACCGCCTTTTACATATGCATCTCTGCATCTGTGTAAGCAGTGACTAGCAAAAGTAAAGAGAAGACTCTTCATTGATGCTCTGCTGCTGAGATATCTGTAGATGGGACTTCCATCTGCATGCAAGGATTGAAGCTTATTTCCATTGAGCTCAGCGATATGTCATTCCTGCTGTAAAAAGAAAAAAAAGACCTATCTTTACTGAATTTCACTGTGGGGAATACTAGTTTTAAGCATTCATAAAAATAAGTATGAAGTTAATAACTCTGTTAGCAGCTTGGTTTCAGTTTGTTCTCTACTCTGACAACTCAGATATTAGAATGACTTACGTCTGTATTAAGTACAGTTCTCTCTTGGCTGTGTTTACCCATAAAGAGGCAAATCATTGAAGTGACATATATCTCCGGATAACATGCATTTTGCCTAACCTAATGCAAGTCACTGGCAACAGCAACAGCCCTTGACTCTTGTAATAATTCAGGAGATAATGCAGCTCTGTTTATTCCAAATGGTAGGGAGAAAAAAACAGTACCTAAATTTAAAATTACTTGATTTTTAGTTCTGAGGCATTATTCTGCCGTTGTAATTTCTAAATACATACCGAAAAAGTTTTAAGGGAACTAGTCTGTACAACATTAGAAGTTAGGACCCCATAGTTTTCCTCGACCTATGATGCTGGGGTTAGAAATGCCGTATTTTGCAGGTTTTGCACTGACAAAGAACTAAATGTCAGTAAAAATTTTGTGCTGACCAAAGACACTTGGAGATAATTTTACTTTTTCTTTCTACTGCTATTGATTACACCAAATCATGTATCTTTAGTTGGTATATAGGAATCAAACAGTGAAAATATTTAATGAGGCCTCATTCTCTCTGCCAGAGAGAACCACAAGAAACAAAGAGCTACAGTGGCAGTTAATTTACATTTTTAGAACAAACAATGCCTAATTTAATGGTGAGGTTTGATTACTTTGAAGACCTTACTGGAGGTGCAGCACTTCCGTGTGATGCTCTGGGGGTGTTTGTTCATCTTTCCTCTTTTCTGTACTTCACATGTTTCTTTCCTTGCCTTGGGTGGGTGGCTTTCAATCTGAGCATCTGGGATCACCCAAATGAACAGAAATTTGCTCTTAGACAAGAAAACCCCAAAACACGTCACACCAGAAAAGTTTATATGTAATGAGGAAAGTTCATAATGGTTTCCAGGTGTGACTTTTCTGAGAAATGTAGCAACATTAAATATGGCTCAGAATAAGTATTTATTACCCATTCATTGATGGAGCAAGTCATAAACTTCAGTTACTGTATTGCTTCTTCCTCCTAATATTTCTCCTTCCTTGTGACAGATGTCAACACTCTGGGTGCATCCCTCGTTATTGCAAGTGGATTTCTGCTTAAGAGTTCAGAATCACCCCATTCCTAAAGAACTTGAGCCTGATTTTTTGTCTAGGGTTTTTTTGCCCTACCAGCTGCAGTAGTTACCACAGCTTCAGTGGACATTTGAGAGGGGTCCTGAAAATCATGAAGGTGGTTGATATTAAATGGGATGGATTATCTAACAAATCTTTCTTATATTTAAAGTTTGCTTTGTACTAATGCTGTATGAGTGTGTTCACATTGGCCAAAAAAATTACAAGTTATAACAATATGGGAATAGAGTCCTTTAATATGCAATACTGTGCTCTGCTTTTAATCTCTTAGGTCTCAATGCTTCAGTTTAGAGTTTGTATTTGCTTTTTTCTCCAGAGGCTTTCCTTTGTAAGTTAAGAACTACTCTGTGGGTTTTTTCTGCCTCTACATTAATCTGGTACAGACTATTTGTGTTATTTGCATCACTTAAATAAAGGCCCAGACACTTGTCTCTATCATCACTATAATTTTTGTTTCAATGGCTGGAATTTGGTAACCAGGTCTCATAATACATATGGTAAGGCAGACTCTGATCCACTTCCCTCTGAGCTTTCTTAGCTCTACAGAATCAATAGGAAGAGTGACAACAGCTGCTCTCAGAAAATAAATGAGCAAGAAAGTGATTCTTCTCTAGTAAATGTTTAGGATGGAGTAAGCTGAACTTACCAAGTACAATGTAGAAATTTTAGACTTCCAAGTTTTGTAATATCACTGTGTCAGGATTTTACACCTAAAACTCATATGTGCAGATTTAGACAGCCAGAATATATGTGAAATAGTAATAATAAGTAGCTGAGCATTTGTAGGTCAGTGATCACTTTTGTCGTTCACATAACAAAGGTGCTTTAAATATTGCAGTGATGCAGCCAAAGTTCTGCAGATAGAGGATGTGCCCAGAGTTTGGGGCTGTGTTGTTCCCTTGCTAGTCTCACACTCTTCCCCACTGGACTTTCTGCTGGATTTCAGCATCTGCCTGACAGAAGCTGTGAAGTTCTGCTTGCAGTATTTCAGTACCACTAGCCTCATGGTTCACTCACTAGAGATCTTCAACTTCCATTGGTTTTTCAATTAGCATTTTTGTCTACAGCAACATCAGACAACTGAAAGCAGCAATTTGAAAAAAATTAGGTCAGTCGGATTTCTATATATAGCAGCTCTCAGATCCCAAGAAAGCCAGCACAGACAGTCATTTAGTGTGTTTTTAGCTGTCAGTGTTTGTAAATTAATATTAACAGAGTTGGTGTTAAGTAGAATTTTAAGTGCCGTCTTTTTTTTCTTCTGCTTGCACTTTCCAGCTTTTAAATTTCTTTTTGGCATTTTTATTTCATTTAAAAATAGTTTTCTGAGTTTGAGCTCCTTTGCTTCTTTCTTTATACTGATGATGAGGGGATCTTCAGCAAAGGAGATTGTGATTATCATGTTACTGAGAAGTGCCTGACTTGTATCAAAATCAGGCTGGGCTGATGTCAGGTGGGGGCAGCTTAAATGTTCTGTGTGCACCATTTCTCATAACTAAACATGAGACTCTCCATATATTGAAGTGATTGCTTTATCTTTTTTTTTAATATGAAACCAATTAAGTTTTTATTGGTAGAATGGGAGAGATGGGCAGAGGGTTGAAGAAAGACTCAATGGCTGATAGAGTAGGAAAGGCTGACTATAACTTTATGGTAGATATTAGAAGAGTTTATGAAGTTAACTACTTGTGTTTCATACATTTCCTCGTACCATTGTTTGTCTTCTTGCATACAACAAAAAAGGTAGGACATGAAATAGTTTTCCCAAAGGATTTATAAATCTAGTTTAATTTGTTCGATTCTGGTCAGTCACACACACACACAGAGAGCATAATGGTCTGTTTCTCCTCCAAAGATGACACCTGAATGTTCCCGGACGGAGAAGCAGAGAGCTAAAAGCTGGAGTTTCACTTGGCAGAGAAGCAGTGGAGCAGGTTACCCATATATGAGAGTTAGAACCATCCTCTCATCCCACTGGCCTGATAAAGGCATAAAACCTAGAATTACTCTTTTGTAACGTTGGATCATTGTGTGAAGTAGAAAGGGGTCACTGATCTACTTTATTCACATTCTTGTTATTTTATGCTGCTGGTTGAAAAAAAATGCTTCCTCTATTCGTGGAGAAATACAATTTGAACTCAGAGAAGGTAGAATGGGGAATGTACTTGAGAATCTAATGCATTTAATTTTTCTTTTATTCCTCTGTGTGCTTCTTAATTCATTTGTCTATGTATACTATTTTCACTCACAAGTGATTGAAATGAAGAAAGGGTTTGAAAGCAGTAGTTGTGTACATGGAATATGTTTTTCTCAGTGGGAACAGGTTTCCTGTGTGATGAGACAAGTGTCCCCAGTCTGTGTCTCAGCCCTGTTAGCTGTGCCTTGGGGTTCAGGGCAGTTCCTTGCCTCTCACACATGTGGAGAACGGTGTCATTAGCTGTGTCCCCTGAGCACCTCTGCCTGTGGAAACTAATTAATATTAGAAAATCTGAGATCTGTAGTTAAAATGTACTTATTATCAAAAGCATTGTTACAGAAATGCAGGTGGCCACCCTTTAAACTACCTGAATGCTTATGTGACACTGGAGAATGCTCAAAGGCAACTGCTGCAAGTGTGCACTTTTTTGTTTCTGCTTATTACTGACTCTGCGTTTTTAGATCTCTGCATTTGGTGGAATGTGAACTTGAAACCTGAGCACAAAATTATAGATGTTAAATTTTCAGCTGTATAAACTTCTGGGTTTTTTTGTACAGATTAATGTTCTTAGCTTTCGTCTTTCTATTTCTGAGCTAGTTCTGTGCTAGTCATCCCTATTTGCTGTTTGTTGCTGGCATAGAAGGTCAGTCTGGCATTCCCAGATCAGTCTGCCTTGGCCTTTTTTCTCTTGCACGTAAGCATGGGGACCACTGTGGTGTCTTAAGTGAAAGTTCATGTGGCAGGCAAACCTCATATGTTGCATTGTCACTAAAACATGTCTTGGGAGTGTTTGTTGGAGTGGCTGCCAGAGCACAGTAGTTTCTCCCGTGCAGCCTTCCCTTGAAAAGTAGCTGATTTTTCTTGCATTAGTAGTTCACAGCATATACCTAAAACATAGTTTCCTGTAACTGTTTTACATTATCTCCCTTGTCAATGGGCAGATCAGTTTTTTAATCACTGAATGAGGTCTTTCATAGTCTACTTCATAGACTTATTTTAATCCATAGATTAAAAACATAGAAAATCCACAAAAAACTAGAAGATGGTAGCTTCCACAATACAACTTCTGCACTTGTATCCAGCAGTATATCCAGTAAATTTCTCTTTTTCAGGCCACTGTCATGAGAAAAATCCAGATGGCAATTATGGCAAGGAGAAATACTTTGATGACCACTATGAGTCAGCTACAGCAGTGACAGAAGGACACTCTGAGGGAGGTACAGAAGATCCAGAAGTCCTTACTCAGAGTTCAGCAAGGGATCCCTCCTTCTTGAGACTGGAAAGTAAGTCAGCCTTACAAAAACAGTTCTGGCAAATGAAATGGTTTCTAGATTTTTCAGAAGAGCTATCTATTTTCCACTGAGAAGCTGTGTTTTTCCCTCTCTGTCCATGAAGTAACAAGTAACCCATAAACCAGTTTCATTCTCTTCACTGTTCTTCTCCAGCACAACAGGGATGCTTATCTGCATTGATTAGTTCTCTGTTTTTGCAGTGTGGCGTGAATAGTCAGTGATACTTGGGTTGTGCAAGTGGAAAAGTTGGGTCAGAGAAAAAAGATTCTTTTTGTACAACTTGTGAAAGCACTGGGAAATATTTTTGAAGTTTTTTATGGTATTCCCTCTTAGACACAGTCACTGCAGAAAGCAACGGTTCGGAAGGAGTGGAGGGTTTAGAAGACGATCACATGTCTGAAGAGATGCTGGCTTTGGTGGATGAGTTTGAAAATTCTTGGCCTCAGGAAGCTTTTGAAGGGGCACTGGAGGTAAAAGGTCGTCGGATGGACTTGCAGGGAATCCGGGTCCTGAAGAAGGGATCTCAGGATGGACTTGCTAGCTCCTGTTTTGGGGACTGTGGTGATGATGATGATGAAGCTGAATGGGTAAGTTTGAATGAGTTTACTTAAGTCTTGGACTAAATGTTGTGGAGGAGGGAAAGATGAGAACAGTTCAAGGGTTTTAACACTGGGAGATACAGATCTATGAACTTCTCCTATGAGCCTAAAAGGTGTAGTTAGACATTGATGGCTGGTGTGAAATGAACAAGTGGTTTCAATTCATCACCAACTTCTTGCTCATAGTTAAAAATTAAAAAATATTTTAATCAAAAGTTCTGGTTAGCATGACAACACTGGCATCCCTCTTGTTGTCGTGTTACCAGTAAAATAGATAATGAAAAATGCCTTTCATTTCTCCAGCAGTTAAACTGTTTTTCTCCAATTTTGGAGGTCAGAAGTTGTATACTTGGTTTGCATGGTGTGCTGCAGTGGAAGGGAGCAGGCTTTAAAAATGAGTTGAGATGGGGGGGAAAGGAGAGAGACAAAGATCTCATCTGTCACATCTTTGGGCTAAAACAAGTAGTGCATTGGAGCTGATAACAGTCATGGTGTTTCTTGCTGTTAACCTTGCTAACACTGTTCTTTTGGTAGATCACTTTTCAGGTCAAACGTTTAAAGAAACCGAAAGCTGAAAGCTTGGATCTCCAGGAGCCAGTTGGGAGAAATGTGGAGGATGGGACTAATGCAGAAAATGAAAACTTTTACCAAACTGCTCTAGAGATCAGTGGACCAAAGATACCTTCTCCTGGACCAATAGGTAGCCTGCTGCTTCTAGAGAAAGCCAGCCATGTACAGCTTTTGTATTACTATGGTTTATTTCCTTTGCAGCCTTTATTACACTGGTTTGTTGCTGAAAATAAGCATCACAAAAACTACATAATGAAATATCCCTTCTAGATGAGTACATGCAAAAAGAAGAAATCTCTTCCATCTGCACCTTCTTGATGAAGTGCAGCCTTACTTGATGTGTTGAATTAAAACTTTCTAGTTAATTTCCAAAACTTCTGGGGCTGAGGTAGTGAGAGTGGAGAATGAAAGAGGTAGATACTGTATGAGTAGAAGTTGTAAGAGAGAAGGGACTTAGGTGATCTCTTTTGATAAACTGAATGGACAGAGGAGTTTATCAGGATGCAGAATAAGAGTTTGTACTGGCTTTTGGCTAAACATAAGACATACAACTCAAAGAGAAAGAGCCGAAAGCTTAGTCTAATAAAAATGAAGTAAATAAATAAAAACCAAGTGTTCTGCTATAATTATTCAGTAATATTATAAGAGAACACTTAAAGACTGTCTTCCAAAACACTGTACAGCTACAGAAGAGTAGTTTTGCACCAACACAGATGAGATTTTGAGAGGCAAATGCAGTGTTTGTTAGTTGAATAAGAAGAATTGGAGAATAATCTGTTACTATGGTGCCAGATAATACAACCCAAGTAATTGACCCCCATACTTCTTGTCTTACCTTTCAGTGGGTCTAAAATCTTAATGTTGTGGGACTGATGTGTAAGCAAAGTTCTACAGTGCATCTTAGTCCTTGATGATTTGATGACCTGGAAAGTAATTTCACATTTTGAAGGCTTTTACATTAAATCTTTAACAACCTTCTTTTTTAGCAACTGACAAATGTAGGTTATTGAATTAAATATTTAAATGGAAGGTGGGGAAAGGAATACATGAAAACAGGCTATTATTTGTTAGCACACACCTGTCCTTTCTTCAATGTTTATCTTCTTTCTCTCTGAATTACTTTTGTGGCTTTATGACATAGCATTCCTCAATTGTAAAGTAATCTTCCCAACATTCCTGTGAGGCAGGGTCTCCTGGCATCCTCTTTGCAAGAACTAAATCATCAAAATTTAAGTAACAAACTCTCCAGATCACCTGGAGAGTTATTGGTAGGACAGAGAAATTATGGTATCTGTCTTGTGTTTCACTCCTTCCCAGACTAGTGAACTTCATCTGTAGGATTTCCATACCTCTTTATGTCCTTTCCTGTTCATGCCAATAAGAACTTGCAATCAGATATTTCACAGTGGTGATGATGAGAACTGATCATTTCCCTTTGAAATTTCCCTTTGTATCTCAAAATTAATTTCCCTTTTATCACAATACTTTACAAAATACATGGTATTGCAGACTTCTTTGTTATTTGCAAAATATGATGAAGTGGTTTACTGTAACTTTAATGAGAAATAGGCATTGCATCCAAATGGGCAAAATTTCATGTAACTAGAAATAAATACAAAAAATTGTCTACATAGCTGGTTTGATAGACTATAATGTTGTTAAACTTGGCGTCCCACTGTGTAAACCTACTGATATATGAATGAAAATATGAAGTTTCCTTATGTTCCAAATAGTTTGGATGTTTCCTAACATTTAACATAGGCCAGTTTCCTAGGACTTGATATAATATCCATCAAATTTGAGGGAAAGATTTCAGTAGGCATTAGTTCAGATGTGAAGGTCAGATTCATGTTTCTCTCAGTAATATGTTTGTTAACATAAAGCAAGTTATTTAACCTTTCCCTGCCTTGCTTTGCTTCTCTGCAAAATGGGAGAGCTAAAGTGTAATTGTTAAATAGTTTCAGGAAGGTTTCTGTCTTGAGTGTAAGAGCTCAGTAAGAGCCACTGACTGTCTTAGACAATACCCATTGAACAGTATTGGCAGTATTTTTTGCCTGGAATTGCCAGTAGATAGACCAATCAACCTCTATTAGTTTTTGACTGTAGCTGTGGAACATTATTGATGGCTCACAAATTTGGTTTAAGGACATTTAAATAGAAACATTACCTATAAACGAAATTGGCAATTGTTCTTAATCTGTTAGTTTTGGAAAAAGTGTAATGAAACAGATTTTGAAACTTCATCTCCTAATCTGTCTTGCACACAGTCTGGTTCTGCCTGTGCATGCTACCAGTCCCATTCAGTCCATTTAGATTCAGGAATGTTCTTAAAGAAATGTGTCTGCAAGACAGTGACTTTTATAATGTAGAGGATGTATCCACAGGCATAAAGTATTTTAAGAATCACTCTACTGAAGGAGAATGTCTTTCTCCTTCCAGAAAGTTTCTTCTATTTCTTTTTTTTTTTTCACTTTCTCAAGGAAAAAAGGCGTGACTACCGTAGCCTTGGCTGGCCAAGTCCTGACGAATGCCTGAAACTCCGCAGGGTAGAGCTTACAACTGTAGCCAGCACATGGCTTGCTGTTTCCGCTAAAAACATTGAGTGAGTATCTTGGATATGAGCCCTAAGTAAGTTACTTACACAAAGCAGGACAGTTACATGGTCTTCAGTATGTGTAAACTGAAGATTTTATATTAGTAAGAAAGAACTTCCAAAATTTCTAAGAAGTTTGAAAACATCATGTGGAATTTCATCAGTTAGGCTTGAAAAGTACAAGTGCAGATGAAAAACCCAGTTTCTCTTGCTTCTTAAGCTACTCAAATGACATTCTGCCAGGTTCTGGGTAATTTATTTTGACTAGAGAGCTTTCTAATGACTGTGCTGTTCTCTTTACTAATTTGACTTGTTTTATGACATTTGTAGCATTACAGAACACATTGATTTTGCCACACAGCTGCAGGAACCAGCCGTGGAGCCCCTTTGTAACCCAAACCTTCCAGCCAGTATGCATACTTTGGACCACCTGCAAGGTGTCTCTAGTCGGGCCAGCTTGCATTACACTGGAGAAAGTCAACTGAAGGAGGTATGCCAGAGCTGAAGGCTGTCACACAAGAAAGGCCATACTATGGCAGACTCAAGGTGCATTTACCTCAGTGCCTTATCTCCAGAGGTGACTTTCAGTGAGTGAATGCCTGGATAAAACTGTAAGAACAGTGCAGCATGAAATTTTACCAGAGTGTTTTCCCAGCCATCTACAGTCTGGCCTGAGGGAAATCCTAAAACACCATTAGTGTCTGTGTATTTATAGCTCTTTGTGGATGAATTAGTGAAAGTAAAGTCCAACTCAGCATACTCAGAATTTCTAGTGTTCTTAGTATTCATTGCCATGGAGCTGTAGCACTGTGTTATATAGATCATATCAACTCAAAGTAGATAGTGATGTTTAGATTGAAGCAGGTTACAGCATTTGTAAAACGCCGGGCAAAAAGACAACCAACGAACAAGGGGACATCTCTTACCAAGTTCCAGGATCTAAGCACTTTTACTTCCTCCTCCACAGGTCCTACAGAATCTTGGCAAAGACCACTATTCACCACAGTCACTAGAACAAGTTGGTACTCGAATAGCCAAAGCTTTGGAAAAGGTATGTATAAGGGAGAAAATGAGAAGTCTGGGCTTACTGCTCGTGACTGGCGTAGTGGTCAATCCGGTCTCGAATCGTTTGTCTGAAATCCTGCTCAAGGAACGTATTAGCACTTGGACTAGGGATTTATGTCTGTTTAGCATCTGTAATGCCCTCACAAGTATTTTGTTGAGGTATATCCCATACTTATACCATCAAGTGTCTTCTGTATCTTTCTGCTGAAACTTAAACTTGCCAAATGTCCCAGTGTTTCCTGCCCTGTAGTGAGCAGCATTGCTGATTATTGATTTATTAAACTGTTCTCAGTTCTCAGCCCTCTTCTTTCTCTTTATGCTACATTGACTTGGAGCTTATGGAAAGTAGAATTAAGCCATGTCTCCCCTATCCAGCAACACTCCTGGCATGCAGTAGTCAGACAGCTCAGAGGGGCTTCCTGTTTTTTCAGCCTGCTGCTTCTACCTGGTACAGTGTTGACCTGAAGTGTAAGATATGTTCAGGCAGAGGTGTAGTACCACGTGCAAGCCTGCACTTCCTGTTCTCCCGAGAGAAATCCAAGCTTCCTAGCTAAAGGCTGCTAAGGACCTCAGCTGTGAGCCCTAGGATGAGAGTATTAGGGACATAAGTTTCACAGGATCCACAAAGCAGACAGAGATGCCAGGGATTGCTGTTCTGTATTTACAACTAGTAGGGACAATATCCAAAACTTACATGCCAGTTTCCCCTGCAGACACCAAGATTTATCCAAATAAGCTGAATGTTTAGTGCAGAGATTAGAAACAGAATTCTCAGTATTTTCCTTTGTAACACAGGGCATGGGAGTCAGCCAGCTAGAGGCTGGGCTTTGGCCGGCTTCTGGACTGAGCTGCATCCCAGGGCATCCTTTGTCTTTCCAGTGACTGCAGGGAGCCTACAAGTCCAATCAGCTAAGTTAGCTAAGTTTTTTCCTTCGTGTTGGGTAATGTGTGTGCACGTATAGATGCTCAGTGTCAGAGAGCTGGTTAGAAGCTGTTGTGGCTGCTGAAACCTTGTTGCTGTTGGAAGCTATTTAACTGCTATTCCTTTCCTAAGGAAACGATGTTGCACCTGGAATTCGTTTTATTTGTCAGTCTCATTTACCTGGCTATTGCGTATATGTTGTCAGAAACTTTTTGCTGCTTTGAAATAGTTTAATGCTCTTTTTAAGTGTAACATCCTTTACCTCAGTATACCAAATAAACTGAAAGAGTGAAAGGTAGGAAGAGTATTCAGTACCGGTGTTTACATGACAGTTTTTTGTGTTCTTCTTTTGGCAGAATCAGACTTCGTGGGTCCTTTCTAGCATGGCAGCTCTTTACTGGAGGGTGAAAGGCCAAGGAAAGAAGGCAATTGATTGTTTACGGCAAGCGTTGCACTATGCACCCCATCACATGAAGGTGTGTACATACAGTGTAGTACATAGTGTATACATCACATAGTGTGAGCCCACTGCCCAGGTGAAAGAATGTTTTGCTTGTCACAGCAGAGCTTTCAGAGACTATTGTTAAGGCCAGCACTGTATATCAGGCATCTGTAATGTATTAGCTATTAGCTAGTTGAGGTGAAACCAAGATTTTCACCATTTGTTTAGTATGGACTGTCTCTAAAATAAAGGATAACTGATGAAAGGTTCATTGGAATTTCCTGCAGTTCAGTGGGTGTTACACCTCCCTGGGCATCCCAGACTTGAACTTCCTCCTGTTAGTTAGGACTTTGAGTCTTCATCAGCCTTTACCTGGACAAGTCTTCTAACCTAAGATGTGGGAATATGTTTTCTGGTTATGCTTTTAGAGAGGGTGGGAGCTGATTATCTAAAGCAATTACTTAAATGCATGGATCTTAAGCATTTGGGCTGTGAATCTCAGTAGTAGACTAGTCCCTGACTTTGAGCAGCAGTTTGTTGCTCAAAAAAAAGGCAGTCCTTTGGACAGTCTTGGCTTTAGTGATGCAGTTGGCTGAAGTGCTCTGTACCCTTCACCTTGCCAGGTGCTATGCTGAGCATTGCAATGTCTGCTCTTAAACACCAAGCTCCCCCTTGCAAACTGGTGAATGCAATATAAGCTTACTCAACATAGCAGATTTTTTCTTTGGGACCTGAGCAACAAATTGTGCAGCATGGACATATGTAAACTTCACTGGAATCTTGGTCTTCTAATTTCTCTGAAAATTGGGAGACAAAGTAATTCACACTTTCAGGATATTATTTGAAGGATTTAACCATTAACAGCAGGAATGCCTCAACTAAGAATGCACATCCCCTCTGCACACCCTTTGTATATTTCCTATAATTCTATCTCTTTGCATTATCCATATGAAGCAGGGTTGGAACCAAGACCTAACACATTCAGCTTTTGTTTTTTTTCCTGTCTTTGTATGTAATTGGTTACTCAGGAAAGGCATCCTTAGCTGTGTAATTAGTAAGGGTCAGACTATGGATTGGAAACTACAGTTTGGCAAGATTATGGTGGAGTAGTGCTGTTTTCTAGAAGTATGATATAATGTTGCTTGAGACAGTATGACTCTGAATTTGTGCCTTGTTTTTGTCCTCCATATTGAAGCTGCCTCCAGAGAAAACTCTGTATTTGGTTGTAAAGATAGAACTGCAACTTTTACTCTGAGTTAGCGCTGAATTACAAGCTATTTCATGTATTTTGGTTTATCCTCTCTGCTTTTATGCACTTTAGCTACTTTCTCTTGACTTTTCTCATTCGAATAAAAGGGAATTAATTTTCCCATTAACTTCTCTTGTGAATCTGACTTCCATAATATCTGCTTTGCAAATATTAATAATTTGTCCAGGACAGATGTATTCCTTGACATGTGAAGGTCAAGCATTTGGAGATCTCATACACCCAGAACTTTTTTATTGTCCTGCTGAAGGCACCTAAGTCTTGGTACTAAGCTGTATTTTGTGCTTTGAAGGGGTGAGGCCCAGCTCCCAGAGAGTCTGTTACGCCTGCCAGAGCTCTATGGTTTTTTCTGTCAGACAAGGTCACAGTCTGGAAATCCAGGAAATAAAGAACATACCATCAGTGTCTAGCTGAGAAAATTTTATTTATAGCTATTACTCAGCATCAGAATAACAATTCTGTGGCAGAGGCAGGACAAAAAATGATGCATCTGTTGCACTTATGGTTAGACCATGTTTTCACTTCCCTGCTGTCCCCTTTGTTCATATTCCCTTTCCTTTTTTGCAAGAGCTGAAGGAGGGTACTCAAACAAAACAGCTTGTCTTGTCCTTAGAGTCATCTTTGGGGAGAAAAATAGTGTAAGAGCTTCTAAAAACTAAATGTACATACACTTAAGTGAGTTAATTTTTGAGGGTTTTTTTCTGTCCAAGGGTCATGTTTATCACTATGAGTGGATGTGGATGTGAGGTTTTTTTTGTTTGTAACTCAAGTCCAAATGCAGTTTTGTATTAAAATAAGTCTGGATCATTGCTCTCAACATGAAAAGAGAGGGACATGGGTAGGAACCAGATGAGTGCGGTTTGGTGGTGGGTTATTCTGTTTGTCTTGCTGATCTTGAGACAGTTGCAGTGGAAATAAACTGTTTGTTGCTTGCTCTTCTCCTCCAGGATGTACCACTAATAAGCCTAGCAAACATCTTCCACAATGCCAGGCTCTGGAATGATGCCATCATTGTGGCTACCATGGCAGTGGAAATAGCGCCGCACTTTGTGGTTAATCATTTCACACTGGCAAATGTCTATGTAGCAATGGTGAGTGTGCTGTCTCCCAGGTTTGGCTGTCTTTGGGACACTATTTACATATCTATAAAAGTCTTATTCTTGCAAATAATTCTGAAGGAGCAATGTTCAAGAGATTGGGGTATGATCATCAAGAAGAAGTATCTTTAGAAAGACAAAACTTTTATTACTGATTTTGCTCCTATTTCTCATTTAGTACTTTAAGGCCACCATTTTTATAAGCTGGCTTAAGAATGCTCTGTGCAAAGCTTTGTGAAGACAGTAGCAAACAGTTGGTAATTTGTGTCGTCCACCCATCTAAATACAGTATATTTTTATGATATTGGAAAATTAGTGATGAATTTGGTCTCTATCTTGAAGAGCTAAGCTTGGAATAATAAGTAAAACCCAGCTTGGAGTTGTGGTAAACAAACACAAGGCAAGTTCATTTTCAATATCTGGATTATCAATGCCCAACATAATTTGCAGAATGGACTCAAATTTCTTCATACTGTCTATTTATACTATTAAAATACATCTTTTTAAAAAAATCAAGATTTACAACTGACTTTGATCTAGTTAGTCTTTATGATATAGCCAGAAATTCATATTATCTTTACTGCATAACTAAAGTCACTGGGAAAAGAACTTGAGAAAAAATAAGTGATCCAACTGACTGAAAACCTCAATGTTTTGAGTCTTTTCTCCTCACGTTTTTCCTCTAATACAGTATTGGATGTTGGCATGCTTTCCTAGTTAATAAAAACACAGGGTGGCATAGGTAATGAGATTTCAGCTATACAAAAATAGATGCTATTTCCACATGAATGCTTCTAACTACCAGCCTGGAGTCCAGCTTGTCAATTGAAATTGTCTAGCTATTGTATGCTCTTTAAGTTTTGGGGTGTTTTTTTGTTCAGTTTTTAATCTTTTTATTGAGTAATCTTTTAAAAATAATTTCAGGTTGTTTCTAAAAATGTTAGCTTTTCAGAAAACTTGATGGTTTTGTATTGTCCATGATTTTAAAGCTTTGATCTACTTAAATTCTGACTGAAATCTGTTTCTAAAAGTTGCTTTCACAGCAAGAATACAGAGGTGTATTAAAAAGAAAAGGCAAGAACATTGGTCAATAATTCTCAGCAATAACTTGACTCCTTTCCATGGATTATGCAGAATTGAGAAAAAGAAAAGAAAATATCAGTTGTTTGTAGGAGAAGGAAAAAAATCCTAAATCACAAGGATTGGCTCAGTTACTTTTGTGGTTATCATGCTGCACAACTGGTTGGGATGGGAAAGGCTTAGAAAATGTGTTCACTGTTTTAGAATCTGACTCTTCTCACTCTGGTTTCTTTCCTCACAGGAGGAGTTTGAAAAGGCCATGAAATGGTATGAGTCAACACTAAAGCTTCAGCCGGAGTTTGCCCCAGCAAAGAATCGAATCCGAACCATTCAGTGTCATTTACTTCTGAAAAAAGAGCGACGGTCTCCTTAGAGACCAGCATCTTTCTCTTTTTTAAAAATGTCATTATTCTCTATTCTGCTCTTAAGTGTGCTAAGATAAATTGATGAATTGAAATTTTTAACAAGACTGTTAAAAGGAGATGGGATTTGGATCAAGGGTTCTTTTATTATTTTTTTGTCAAATAGAGGAGCATCTTTGGAAAATATATTTCACAGACCATAATTTTAAAACATCCGTGTAAATATTAAATCAAGAAACTTCCATGAGTCCATGACCACCTGTAACAGGACCTAGGCAACTGTTAGTTTTTCCATAATGCTCAGATTGGCATCAACATCCAAAATAACTTGCTTCATGTCTTATAATCTAAGCCACTGGAAATGCAAAGCACACAACTGTACCAAATAGTAAGAAGAGATAATCAGCAATTCATCCATGTGAAACTCATGCTTTGTCCAGTCTTGTTCACTCCATACCACATTACTCGCTTTTTTGGAAGGAGAGGATAAGACTTTTAAATATTTATTAAAAAACATGAGGAACATGAAGCATTTTTGGAATTCTTCGTTTCTGTTGGGAAATGAGGAGGAGGAAACATCAGGACCCTAAAGTCAAAGTAGTTTTTAATCATACTTGCAGAAAAAAAAAATTGGTAAAATCCAAATGAGATGTTTTATATTTGTCTGTATATTCATAGCCCTCTGCCTCCCTGAGTGGTTGATTTACTAATTCTTTGTTCACTGTATTTCTAGCCGTTTTGGAATAAGGTGCAAGTTTATGCTCACCCTGAGCCATACTTTCAGCTGCCAAGGAGGAGGAGGGACATGGTGTCAAGGTATCAACAACAAACAAGTCAGGTGGAAGATTTCCAAATCAGTTCTGTCTTTGGTTGGTGGAGGACATGATTCTCCAGAACTAAAAAGGGCACATATTTGAAATAAAATTGTTTATGAACAACTCACAGCTTCTCCTGTACTGTGTGTGTCATGCGCCACTGGCAAGAGTCCAGGTTAGCCTGGAGGAGCTACACACTTTCCTTGGGAGCAGACCAAGCTGGGAGCCAGGAAAGCCTTGACACTCCTGATCATTGACATTCCAATAATTTTGTGTGCACCCTTGGAAAATTCCTTGCTCCTCTTTGTCTGACTCTGTTCATGGCAGAAAGAAATACGGAAGAGTTCACTAACTCAGCTGTCATGTAATCCACTCTGCATCTTCTAGTGTTAAACATGCTTCTTAGTGATTCTTTTAAAGAATTAACAATGCTTATGAACTTACTGGTGACTTTTCTCCCCCAATATTTTCCCTGTCTCATTGATGAAAATTGAGAGTATGGCAATGGTAGAAACTATGACATCAGTGTAATTTTTGTAATACTGGAACTTACTACTTCATAAAAGGATCCCTGAATATTTTTATATATGACTGAAGATGAGCAGTTCTAATGCAAATTTTACCACTGTTTTATTGCAGGTAATTTCAGTTTATCTGGGAAGCCTGACAGAGGTATGAACAAGTGCTACTGTTGGGTAGATTTTTATTAAAATAGGTGAATGTGTTAAATTTTTGTCAACAGTATGTCAAATTTTATTCTCTTCCCAAGGCTACTGGAAGGCTGAATGTTGTTGGCTGGAGATAGGCATAGCTGTATCTCTATATAAACTCCTAGAGGAAGATCACTTCATGAAAGGTCTAATACCACCACTAGGATCATGGACTGGGTTAATGAATTACAGAGATTTCTGACAAAGAGCTGTGGGAGGGGAAAATTGCAAGGCAGGTGCAAGTAAATGGAAATGGAAGTGCAAATGGAAAGAATTTCCATTTGATCTTGAAAAAAGTAGCAAAAGCTTTTCCTTAAATTAATGTGCAGAGCGTCTACTTTTATTCAGTTTTGTTAACTGGTCTGTTTCACTCTTACAGTGATTGATGAAGAGTTGGGAGTCACTTAAATAAATCTGGTAAATCTTCCATTTCATGTACTAGTTTTAAAATGTAGTATGCAAAAACTTAACTTGGTACAGAGCATGTACCTTTCAATTTGATTTCCTAGTGTGATACACTAGGTTGGTTAAATCAAGTGGTTGCCACATGCTGAGCTCTTCTACTGCATCTGTCTCACTGCTGATGGGAGATGCTGGGATTTAAGTGAAGAGTAAGGCTGGTCCTTAAGAGCCTAAAGCACAAATATGTGGAATACAGGTGGTCATCCATGGCTTTGACAAAAGATGGAATTAAAACAGACCTTTTCTGGATCCGTGAGGATTATGCTCATAGACAATATTGGTGGGCACTTGAAATTGGTCATTAATATTCATGCCAGCTTACATCTTGCTTACTGTAGCGTTTACTAATTTATTTCTTTAAGAAATGCAGCAAGATGCACTGTACACAGACATCAAGCAAAATGTAGGAAGATCAAGTTTGTGTGTGGCCATACTGTAAATTGGCAGCAAGGAGGTAGCAGGACATTGCTGTTCTTGCTATCTTTGCGTTTTCAGAGAATTTGCCCATTAGAAATGGTTCTTGAGAACTGCAGTAGTCTGATGGGGTTTTTCTTCTGAATCTTGGGTAAGTACTTAAATGTGTCCTGCCTTAGTCCCATAAAATTTGTATGTACAGGTTTTCATTTGCTACTTGGCTACTGTGTGCTCTCTCTGCCATACAGCCAATTTTAAAATAGCCTATGCTTCCCTCTTAACTATATTCTCTGAAATTTTAGGCAATTCCTGGATGTGTACTGCACAAGCAGTACATCCAGCTGAAGCAGGGAAGTGAAAAGATCTACTTGAGACCATATACTTGACCTAGTGCTAACAATGTGTGTCTTAAAGATTTCACCCACTGGTGAATCTGCTGGGGAATGCTGGCTTTGCCCTTGGAGAAGGCCAATGGAACACTCCCATCTCCATGCCTTCAACACTTCTGTATAAATGCCAAGTGGTGGGTTTCAGTGATTTGACTGTGTTCAAATGTTAGCTAATTAAAATTAATAATGCTGATTCTATGAATGGAAAACAAGTTGGGCAACATGCTGAAATGGAAGCCACTGAATTTTTAAGAGCAGAGGTGTGATTCTCTGCAGGGTAAGTTACCTATTTAGAGAGTACACACATCTCCTTCCATTTAAGTTATTTCAAAATAAGCTAAGGTGGTGGTCTAGACTCTGTCTTTCATAAATGGAAAAAGTTATTATCTTGAGAGGGTGATCTACCCTCCCTGTTGTGGAGTGTGACAAATTGCCTATTCAAACTGACTGTTCTTTCCATTGATTGTTGAGATACCTTTGACAAACTCAACTTGAATATGATTTCTAATAATGAGGCTTGGTAACTCATTTCACATTGACTGGCTCTGCTTAACATATCACCAAAGTTGTCTGATTTAGAGATGATATAACCATAGGAAAATCCTTTCTTCTCAAAAAAAGGGGGGGTTTTCTCAGTTTTTTCGGAGAATATCCAGAAATTATGGGGAAAAAGTCTCCATTTGTTCACAGAGAGCATCCTTAAAGTCCTCAGTATCCTCACAGCCTCTAAAGCTCCTGACTTCAGGGGGTTTTGAGGGGAAATGGTACAGGAAAAGAATCAGACACTTATACCTGTAAAGTGGTTGGATTTGATTCACTGACGATGCCTTAGCTGTACTGGTCAGGACTGCACTGATGCCATACAAGAAAAAGGAAACACTGAAATATCATATTGGCATCCAATGTGACTGTAGGATCATATTCAAACAAGAGGTTTTAAAATGCATTGGAGACTGAGATCACCTGTGGATGCTTTGCATCACCTATGATAGAAAATGGCCATCAGAAAAATTTTCCAATGACGCTTACAACCTTCTTTCCCCACTCTATAACCTCCTACTTTCCCTCTCACAGGAAAAAGATTAAAAACGACAAACCCACAGCCTCTCCCTAAGAATTGTATGGTATAGCTGAAGATGCTAATTATTTCTGTTGCTGTATTGTGATGCTTTTACTTCCTACAATTTGCAGCAGCTGCCTTTAACTTTTCTGGGTACCAGTTTAGGAACCCCCAGATTTGGACCCAGGTCAGTAACATTCCTACCCTTGTTGCTGTCCTTCTGTATGACTTTAGGCAACATGATTCCCCTCCTTGCTGTACCTCTGCCTCCCACACATTGTCTGATGTCTTTTTAGAACATAGAAACCAAATTAAAAACAGGAACCCAAATTATGAAACAGGGAATGGGCCACATGTAATAGTCTGTATCAGCACTGAAAGAGTGAAAATGCTTTAGAAGAAGTTGCCTGAGTATTCAGAAAAACACAAGCTCCTCTTCTCCAGAGCTGCTGTATGTTTTGTGGCAGGTTCAGGTGATTCTTCCATCTTAAGCATTACTTAGATGTGTCCTTCTGGAGTGCTGCAGGTTGTTTTGATTCTTAGAGGATCAGTTGGCCATGTTTGAGTCAATGAGACTCTCTTAAAAGAAACATCTTCCAAGAGGCTTTGTCATGTGTGGGATTGGTTTTTTTATTTTTACTCTTGATTTGCTGAACGTACTCAAGTGTGCCAGTATTTATTCAAACAAAACAATTTGAGTCTGTGAACACTGAGGCTCTTGAAGCTTTCCTATGAATTCGTGGTCGTCTTCCTGAAGTCCAGTGGCTGGTCATCTGTGAGAGCCAACAGAAAGTTGTGCAAATGACTACTACAGAGGGACAGGCAGTGAGTTTAAAGGCAATTTGTTTTCACTACCGTTTTTAGGGAATCTGCACAAGGTGGTACAACCTATGTTCCACACAAAGGAAGTTAAGAAAGTGACAATATGAATTAAGGGAGAGGGTTCTTGTGCTTAAAGCTTTCTTCATGTTTTAGTATTGAAAAGCTCGGGATTAATTAGGAACAGTGTTTTGATAAGGCTGGCAGCTTAAAAAAGCATTTCCTCAAACTTTTGCAAGTAGCTGGTTTTTTTAAAACTTTTAAACCTAATGATCTTCTGGATTCCAGAACAAAAATAATAGTATTAAAGTTCAGTAGTCCCAGAGGACAAGATGCAGTGACAGTGCCATGGAAGGAATGGTTTTGAATACAGGTGAGCAGGAGTTAGCTTTGTGATATTTACAATCTAGGAGTATTTTCTTAATGCAGGTGTTTTGATTTGTTGAAGGGTTGTTTTGTTTGTTTTGTTTTGTTTTCTTTAATCTGGTTTCAGGCTTCTCCTTCCATTTTCAGTCCTTCAGCATTGGGTTATTACTAGTCTAACAGAGTATTGCTGTGCATGTTTATTTATGTCTATGTCATGCCAGGTACTTCACAGAAGAGCCAGTCTCTGCTCTGAAGGTTGTACAGCCCCAGACATTGGCCCAAAGGAGAATTTCAGTGGTTACTGGTGCCTTACCCAGGGATCAGACAGCTGTAGAGTCAAACCTTCTGGCCACAGTCCCTCCACAGTGACACCACTGTTGGTTTTAAAATCCAAGCCATCCACATGTTTCTGAGAATAATACTCTGACAAATCAATAATCATAATTCCACTACAACTCAATGGAAAATTTTTGCCTGTTCTGCTTGTTGATCTAAATCCAATCATATCCTCTCTCTCTGATAGTTTAATTCTACTGTTGGTTTGTTTTTTTCTTTTTTTGAAGAAATTATTTCCCAGGGATGCAGCTAATACCAGTTACAGTATGACAGTGTGTGTTACCACTATATTAGGAGTGCATTTTGCTGTAGCCTGTCTTGTCTATGCTGAGGAGCAAAAGTTGATATATAAAAGTTTTTAAAAGACACTAAGTTGTAAGCAGATGCAATCCAAACTAAATGGGTGGAGGAGCCAGTCTTATCCCACTACTATGATAGGAACTAATGTAGGAAAATGTTATCTCTGAAAACAGAAAAGAAATTAGGCTTTAGTGGTGAGACTCTTAAGAAAGGGAGAGGAAGCTCCAGGTAAAATAAGCAAGGAAGACAAGGGTCCTGCTTTTTGTAGTGTCAGAGACTTTCTGATGGCAGAACTAGACAAGGTAAAAAGGGCAAAGCAGTGGCCTGAGTGGATGGTTCCTTCTGGTTATCTGGAGACATCAGAAAACAAGAAGGACATTTGAGAAGCTGTGAGTCAATGCTGCAAAGCCATTGCAGACAGTGGGGCACCTGGCATTGATGTGCATTCCTGCACAGTCAGTATATCCGTGGAGTTTGGAGGACCACAGCTGCTCAGCCTCCCTGGCCGAGGACAAGCCTAAATGCAAAAATGTCCTGTGAGCACTGGAAGAAAAGCTCCCATGGTCACCTATGGCCAGGAGTTCCAGAGGTCAGTTTCCAGTGAAGAAGTACCTGTTCTTTTTGAGCCTACTACTTCTTGTGTTATAAAAGATCATTAACAGCTTTTCTCTCTCACCTTTTCTGTGACACGCTTATCTAAGACATGCCTTTCTGACTAAACTGAGGCCTGACCAGACTCAGCTTGGCTTTTAGCCTACTGACTTCTTTTGGGAGAGTAGAATACTTGCTTAAAAGCAACTTCAAGATTTTTTTAAGACTGTAAGCAGCCATAATTTTTTTCTGCCTTCTCAGCCTAGATTGAAGTTACCTCTGGAAAAGAAAGGTCAGGATGTGATTCCCGTAACTGAAGTGTTAACACCAGGGTGGCCAATCTACACCCTCACACAGAGAGGCATCTTCTGGCCCACTCAGTCTTGCCCTCTTTCTTGGGGACTTGCAAATAGTGAGTTCTGTGTCTTGTGTGACACGGGGACCTGTCTGCCTGTGGGCAGTTTTCTATGCAAGTGGATGGCATGATGGCAGGGTGTGTATGTCCCTAAGCAGGGCTGGATACACACATTTGCACAACAAAAAGAACATGATGTACCCTACCTCAGTCATTGAAGCAGTTTTATTAACTATTAGACTGCCATAATGAGAATTGGGTCTAAAATCTATTTAATCTCTGTGTAATCTCTTGATTACAGTAGTGCCTTACAGTCTTTTCCAGTGATCTGCGAGAGTGAATTGAATGGTCTTCCAAACCCTACTTAATTAATTCCTGACTGTCATCATAGGGCAATTTTAATTATTTGGAGCAGCTTAGTCAGCACATCAGGTTGCAAGAGCTCTACAAGAGTTCTTATCCTTGTCACTGTGGGTCTGCATGGGCCTTCCTTTGAATATCTATAGCAGCACCCCCCCCTACACCTGCATACAATAAGCAACCTTAGCAGGAGCATCACTAAAAGCTCTTAAAAAATTGGGTGGCTGCAACCCAAGTGACAGCATTTCCTCAGGAGCAGATCAGATCAGTGCAGCACTGCTACTGGTACCCTGACAAAGAACCCTCTGTCCCTTTTCATAAACAGGGTATTTTGTGCCTTTAGAAGCCTAGAGTATTTCTTATGAAACACTTTCTCCTAAAATGTTTCAAAGACATTTTGACCAGAAGAGCAAACAATTTAGTGTATTTTAGTGTAGGCAAGGCTTGCTTTCTTCAGTTGGAGGACCTGCAAGACACAAAAATAAGGGAAAAAAAACCTAAATGGGTGGAAGTTCCTTAAGAAACTCTTCAGAAGAGAAGCCAAGACAAACCCCTTCTATTTGCCTGTAGTTTCACCCTTCCTCAGTGCTGGGCAACAGAGTAGAGCCTGCCCATTCCATTATCTGTGTGAATTCAGGGACAGGGCTTTTATTTTCTTTCAATCTTTTTTGTTTATTGGCCTAGCCCTGAGCTTTCTTTTTTTAAATCTTTTTTACTGACTGCATGGCAGTTGTAGTTCTTTCAGTCGGGATAGCATGTCCTAGCATATCAGGTTGCTGTGATTTCTTAGTTCAGCACACAACCCCTCAAGTGGGTGAAAAAGAAGAACAAGACCTTCTAATGTTGTCAGCATGACTCTAGGAGGTTTGAGAGGGGAATGCGAAGTGTGAATGAATTCACAATATTCATTTAAAAGTTGGTATTACTAGAACAAGCAGCAAGGTCATAGCAGGTAAAATGGAAATTAATTCATCCCTGTGACTCTTTCACTTCGAAGTGTCACCAACAACCCTTGATTGCCTTCTCAGAGCCTTGCTTTCACACTACTCACTCATGAGATCTCCAGCAAAGTGAATCCTGGATGGCATGGCTTGGTTTTTGGGGGGAGAACCCATGAGTTTTACTTTTTCTTGTTTACATTAATCCTCCCTTACTTGCAGCAAAGTGACTTCTTCCCAGGGCTGCAGTAACCAGTTTTAGTTCTCAGGCACTCACATTTCTCTGTGCCCCACTTCATCCACATCATGCAGCTCAGCCACCTCTGTGAGTACTGCTGCCAGCTTGGAGCAAAGGGAGGAGACAGTGAAGGTCGAAGGAAGATGGGGCTCTGGAAAGAAACCAGGCAGTGGCATCTGTCAGCTTGTAAGTCAGCTTCCCCTGTTCCTTACTGTCTCCTCCAGCCTCTTAGAGCTGCTGTGTGGGAGGAAAGAGCAGCACCAGCAGCTGGAGGAAAGTGGGAGGAGTGGGAGGAAGAAGAGGGAAGAGCACCTGGGGGCTGAGAGCCAGCCTCGCTGTCTGCTCCCTTTCGCAGCCCCCTCCAGCTGTGTTTCTGTTCCTCACCTAGAGGTATCGTCAGAGGGGCTGAGGAGCAGGTAGTGGTGTGAGCAGTGGCTGTGGGGCAATGCCCACCGCCTCCTTCCCTCCCTCTTGCCGTGCTTCTTTCTCCATGCCGGGAAAAGTGCTGTCACTGGTACTGAAGCTCTCCAGCATTGTCATGCCTTATTCTCTCTTCCTCTAAGTTAATAAATGGGCAGCTGAAGCAAAGATGAGAAGTGGCCAAGGACAGAATTGGTATTGTCTCCTCTCTGGACATATTTGGAGTTGGATGGATGGTCTACTCTACCAGGAGCAGGTAAGACTGTCCTATCCCAGTACACCTCTCCTATCCCATCCCACAGACTGTCCCAGCACTTTCCCGGGGGGTGTCAGTGTGATGTGAGCGTCTTGCAGCTCTTTGCCAGTCTGGGCACACACCAGGCTTGTTGAGCTGTAGTCATTACCTGTTCTCCTCCTCTGCCACCACAGTCTTGTTCTCCTTTGACAGAATCACTTTCGCAGGGCCCAGTTTTTGCTCTGCCTTTCTCTGTGTGCCAGCTTTGGCCCTGTGACTCCCTGGTTGTGCAGTTTTGTGCCTACACACCTGCAGCGCTGGAGCCTCCTGGGTACACCCACATCCTGCCCTCCAAAGGGTCCTCGTATTGAGCTGATTCATGGCAGCCCTCTGTCTGACCCCTGTATCCCTTTCCCAGCCGGGCTTTGCCAGTGCGACACGTACTGGCGATGGACACTGAGGGTAGCGCTGGCTCCCCAGTACCCCCAGCTTCAGGGTGAACTCCTCCCTGGGCAGGAGTTTTCCATGCTGGAAGGGGAAGGGGCTGTCCGTGCCGCAGGCGTCCCGGTCTGTCCCCGGCCCGGCGAGGGGGCGATCCCTTTCGCCGCCAGGGACAGAAGCCGCTCCCGCCGCGGCTCGGCGGCCCCGGAGGCGGCGGGGGGAGCCCCGGGCAGGCCGGGGCGGTGCCTGGCCCCGCTCGGCCGGCAGGTGGCAGCAGCAGCCCGGCGTGAGGCGGCGGCCGGGCCGGGCCGGGCGGGGCGGGGCAGCGCCGCCGCGGGGCCGGGGCTCCCGTCGGGGCTCCCCGCCGCGCTCTGCCCCCGCATGGAGCCGGCCCCAGCCCGCTGGGCTCCCCGCACGGACACCGGCTGCTCCCCGGCCCACAGCGCGGCCGGCAGGGCGCTGCCCTCGGAGAGCGGCGCTCCCGCTCCCTTCGTGCCCGAGGCGCGGCCGCGGGGCTCCCGCCTCGGCCCGGGTTCGCCCCTTGCGGGACGGATGGGGGTGCAAGGGGCTGATGCGTTCTGGGTTTTGGGGACGGAAGCCCACATGGAAGCTCCGTGGGAGCTCCAGGTTTTGCGGAGGTGTTCCTGAGCCCCCCCGCTTGGGGCCGCCCGCACTTGGCCCCGCAGCCCGGCTGGAACCCCCGGGCCCGGGACAGCCCTGGCTGCGGGGAAACCCCCGCCCCGTCCCCGCCTCCCCGCCCGGCGAACGGCCCCGAGGGAGGCCCGGCTTCCCCGCGGGCACCGCAGCGCCCCGGCGGCTGGGGGGAGCCTTCCCTGCCGCCCACACGGTCTGCAGCCCGGGGGATGGGGAGCCGGGGGCGGACGGGAGGAGGCGGCGCGGTGCTACCGGCGATCCCCTCCGGGGCAGGTGGGGTCCAGCACTGCACTTCTGAGGGGTTTACCCACTTCAGCTCTGGATTCTGCAAGGGGAGGGTTTGCCCATGCAAGGTTTCTCCGGGCGATCCTCCCAGCCCACGGAATGCTCCTTTGTGCAGCCTCGCGCTGATCCGCCCTTCGGGCTGCGGTGTGCTTTTCCCTTGCCTTTCACTGTGGGTTGTTGTTTTGGCCAAAACTTCAGTCACAGCTGGGCTAATCTTAATCTATTTCACGAAGCTCACGATCGTTGCTTTCCAGATGACCCTCCCCAGCTTTTTTTACCAGCTCAGTGCCTCACCTCTGCCTGCCCTCCAGCTTCTCACAGCAGCCTGTCTCCCCAGAGCCCAGGGGACAGCCCATTGTCAGGGAGTTCCCTGCTCACCTTTTCTGCCTCTGGAGCGAACAGAGACATTATCCAGCACTGCATCTATCCTGAAATGTCTGTAATTCAGAACACAAAGCACCTCAGGCTCTGTCAGTTTCAAACCTTTCGGGCTGGATTCATGCTCGGAGAATGACACCACTTTCTTCCAAACTGTTTTAAATCCAGTAAAAAAATCAAACAGGAAAGTCATGCTTCGGGCTGGACTTTACTTGGAACCTGGGAGCAAAACATGGGGTCTTCTCACCTGAAGGTCACCAATACTGCTGGGACAAGTAATAGCTGCCTTTTGGAGACCTAGAGGGGCAGAGCTGGAGAAGTGGTGCGAGCATCCCCAGCCCAAGTCCCACCACCATTTGTTAGTCTCTGCTCAGCCCCCTGGCAGGTGATGAGAGATGAACTGGGAACTTGCCCAGGCAGGGTGTGGCACAGGCACTAAAGGCTGAAGCCAAGCCACAGCCATGGTGGGGATTTGTCCTGTCTGTGTCTATGATGTTCTTTAACATCTTAGGATAGATAGGGCATTTCAGCCTACAGGATTCTCTGACTGCCCCCCATTTTCCAGCTTGAAATGCTCTTTAAAATGTGTTTTTAAAAAAATCTAAACACTATTAAATGCAAAGAAATCATGAAAAACAACAAGGAACAAAAGCTCTCAATCCTAGCTGAGCACTGCACAGACAGGAACCTGCTCTGACGTACATGAGCACCCCATAGGGATTAACTCTCTCCTGCCCAACAAAGCCAGCCTTCTAGCTTCTACTTTGCAGCACATTCTGTGTGCTATAAATGTATTTAATCTAGCCAGATAGGGAGATTAAAATGTACAGGCTTAGTACCTATCTGCAGTTGTCCCCACCCAAAAAACCCTCACAATCCCGATCCAGGAGTTTTCTGCCTATATGACAAACCAAAAAAATTTTCCCTATGAAGAACACACAAGAATCAGGCAGCAGAAGTCTAAAGGAAAACGACAAGGAGAAGCTCTTAGAGTAATTTTCCCCTTTGCTTTCTTGTAGTCAATATGCAGAAGGGCATCTTTTGCATGTCTACTACCAGCCAGTTAAAGGGTGAGGGTAAGAAAATACTAACTGAGGTTCCTAAAGCCCTTTGCAGCCACTGCTTCACTCAGTCTCAGGTACCCCCGTGAGACAGCTGGTGTCACTAACCTGCTTATAAAAAGAGGGGCAGTGAGACACAATTGTCTGTGTAAAGCCACCTAACAGACAATTCCTAGAACACAAATTAGGAGGTGGGATTCTCAGTTTTGACTTTAACCTTCAAGCTAGGTTTCCTCCTTTTCCCAAACCTGCAGTGCCAAACCACTGCAGTATCAAACGTGCAACAGCATCCTCCATCTTCTTGTCATCTTTGGTACCACATCAGAGTGGAGGGACATGAAGGCTGCAAGCCTCTAGACCCTCACCTGCCTTTTGAGGAGATTCCCATTTAGAAAGCTGAACCAGGGAATTCATGCTTTTGGCTATTTGTGTTATCCTTCACATCTATAATGGAACATCATTGCTGAGGAGGGAATTACATAGAAATCACTTGCTTTAGGTGCTGCATCTGTCCTATGTTTAAGCACAGTCAGGAGGTCTGATGCTTTTCCCAATGTACCACATACTTCTATACCCATGATTTTCCCTGCATCTGTGGGCAATTCAAAATCTCACTATGAGACCACCTGTGCAGGGATACAGCCCACAGAAGGTCTCAGCTGTTGCTGCAGCAAGAACAAGCATAGAAGATTTTTTCCATAGCCATGACAATTAAAACATAGCATTGCCTAAATATGCTTGTCCTTCTCACCATGCTCCACAAATTTTTAGTTCTCTTATTTTATTTTTTTTTTACTTTCAGGTCTGTCTGGACACAACCAGAATCTTGGGGTGTCTGTATGGGAGATGTGTAGAAATTCTCTCTCTTTCAATGACAACCCATTACTGTGGTACAGCACAGGACATGAGTAGGAGGCTCCATAGCATCTGAGATGGCAGTGAAAATCCTGTGACAGAGGCAAGATCCTTGGAGACAGGTATGTCATAACAGGTACGGTGTTTTCTCTGAGAAAGCCAAGTGTAAAATATTTGCTAGCTTACACTCTACTGCACTTTGAGAAAATCTAAAAACTAATAATAAAAAAATCTCCCTCAGAAGAAAGGGGGAAATGGGTTCTTGGGAAGAAGGGATTTATAGCAGAAAATTCCTCATGTCTGCATCTGTTCTAGAAATTGAAAATGTTCATGAGCTCTATCCAATCACTTAATTGAAATATTTTCCCAAACACCACATCTATTTTTCTTAATTCTATGGTGGTACCATTCTGAAACTATACTTTGAGTTCATCCTAAAATAAGATGAAACTATGTTGAGGATGCCTAGTTAGCATTGCATTGCAGGAGAGTGGTGTGAGACATAACTTTTCATACATGACATTGAAAGTATGGTGGACCAATACTGAACTCAAAAGCATGCCAGCTAAATTCTGGATGATGTTACTAATCAGTGTGCCTGTGTTTCATGTGCTTGTGCTCTCCACACATCAGTGCAGCATAGAAATCCTGAGGGAAGAACCATAGGTGCCAAACTGGACTTTTCCAAGCCTCTTGTCTTCCACTTGACTGAGTTGAAGGCTCTTGCCCTCTGCAAGAATCTGTCTAGGAGCAAGTGCAAAGTTTAAGTGAGATGTCTCTGAGGGTGCTATGGCATGAGATGGGTAAGAAAAGAGGGAGAAAGCATTTACTGATAATCAGATTGTGAAAAAGTTAATTTCAGTAATTTCAGGCCTGTGTTCTCAAAAGCCAGCATTCATTGACATTTGAGAGGAAATGAGAACTTCTCAGTTAAGATCAAACAGACATCAGTGTTGTTCAATGTTTCTTGAATGCTACAGGGGGTGGTTTAAAATCCCTTTAGTGCTCTTAATTCCTATGTCCTAGGAATTCCTCCTATTGTCTGTCTCTAGAAAGTCCAACAAAGTCTGATTTTCATACTCTTTTAAGTGTTCTTTATCTTGGCTTGAAACCTGAAACCTTCCTTACCTATGGCCCTCCTGTCAGTGATGAGACAACAGGATCACAGATCCTCTTAAGCATCTTAAGTTAAAACCCCCTTCTTCCAGTGCTGCTCTTCTTGTCTCCATTTGCTAATTGTGAACACGGGAACTTGATAGCCAGAGACCTCATGTTAGAGCCTTACAGATCTCCAGATTACATGGTCATAATTAAATTGAGGAGAGCAGAGGGAAAGGAATTAATAAAAAAAAAAAAAAAAAAAAAAAAAAAAAGAAAAGACAACAACCTAACCCCCAGAAATCAAATCCATGACAATGACTTTAAATGTGTAGTGTGTGGTCAGTGACATATGAGTCACTTGAGCCTATCTTTATAAGAGTAGCAAAATATGAATAAAACACCCAGCTGGCATGGTGCCACTGTCCCTGTAGCTATATCAGAGCATAACAGCAGCCTGCATTGTCAGCTAGAGGCTTATTGTCATCAAGGCCAGTAGAAATCCTAGTCCTGGGGCTCAGCTAAGAGTCATCCTATACCTCAGCCTTCTATTGCAAGTCTTCCTTGAAGCTGCCTTCCATAGCTGTATTTCTTTTTATTCCCCCATTTCATTTTTATGATTCCGAGAGTTTCCAAAAGGAGTAGAAGGTATGATGTCTTTCCTCTCATAGATATATTGTTCACCAGACTCACAGCTCTGCAGTGCAAGTTCAACCTACACTTGCTTAATGTTTCTGGGCTAACACAGAAGCTGGTTGCTGCCAGATTTAGCAGTCCAGTCCACTTTATGTGATGTTACCACGGACCTTGGCCAGGTCCATCCAGGTTCTCTGTTTGGAGGTGTGTGTGGCCAGTGCTGAACCATTGCACTTGCTATCTGCAGCATGGAGAGGTCCTCTGTGAAAAGGAGATGGTGTGTAAAGGATATTGGCAAAGCCTTTAAAAAGGTTGAACTGGCATCTATCAGGAATGACGTTTGTTATGGCTGACTCTGCCCCAGCTAGATGGATAGATTAGATAAAGCAACCCAGGTGCCCTCCAGCTCTGTCACTCTGTGACAACCCCCTGAGAGTAGTCTGTGCCACCATTAGCTTGATGAGCCATCACAATCAAAACATAAAGAGAAGGTAAGAGCCTATTTTGGTTTGGGAAGAGAGCTTGTAGTAAATTAGTGTACTTCCAAACCTGTGATAGTGTAGATACAGCTATAGCACAACTGCAGAAGCTGGTAGCCTGCCATAGGTTAAAACCAGGGTCCATCTCATCCTCTGTTTCCAGTGAGCAACCTCCAGTGAGAGGTTGGAAGGGCAGGCTGAGTTTTCCAGAAATGGCTGGTCTTCTATGCTACGTCACTCTTTACCAGCAAGCCAACAAAGCAGCTGTGTGGTGCTGTGAGGTCAAATCCAACTGGGCCATGTTGTGGCCCCCTGCTCCCCAAGGGAGTCACACAGCACACGTAGTTAGCTATTTATGATAACTCACTCCCACCTCCAGCCCCAGGTGAAGCCACTATTTCCCTTGGTGAGGAAACCTAGAAAAGGGAAGAGTTTCCATGAGGTGCAAGATGAACGGTTGGGAACACAAGCCCAGTGACATTGCTCAGCAGCAGTCCTTAGCCCCTAATCCCCAGAAGAAGGGGTTTCTTCTTACTGGCTCTAAATGGGAGTAACACATGAATTTCCAAATGAGTGCGGGCATTATGCAACCATGAGGCAACTGATCTCATGTTCATATTGCTGAGAAGGAGAGGAGCCCTCCCTCATATCTTACCAGAGCAGACAGGGAGCAGGGTTTCCTTAATGGGAATACCTCCACTGCTTCTCCCCCAATCCCAAGCTCCTGTGTGTGGGGTGTGCTGCCTGTGCATCAGATGGGCGGAATGAGGCTGTCGACTTATTTTTCATTCAAAGATTTAGCTGAAGATAGATTTGAACTCCACACATATATTTCAAGCGAAGTTTTTTCAGCAAGTGTAGTAGGCTTAGTCTGAAATGCCCACCTCTATCCACCTCTCTTCCTCTGGAGAAAGGAGGCAGCTCATTTTGTTGCCTTTCACTATATATGTTTGTAAGAAAGAGAGAAAAGCTCAATTATGTGGGCTGAACACTCCAAGATAAAAAATAACAAAGCCAAAAAACCACAATGATCCTCTTAAGCCATCTGACAGCTTGAGGTTCACCCTGGTGTTGATGAAGACCAGTTGGGGAAGGGCTTTGACCTTTCCCAGCAGTGTGGCATGTGTGTGTGCAGGGCAGGTTAAAAAAGACTCTGGCTGGGAGCCCTCCCACATTCCCAAATTTTCAGCCATCTTCCATCACCTAACTTTCATTTTTTTCTGAGTTTAGAAGCATTTACAAGTCACTGATTAATCTCACCCCGTGACTACCCCAGCTACTCCTGTTCTATGCTGCTGGGTAAGGGAGCTTGGCTTACCCAGGTCAGGCCATGACAGAAGCAAGAGAAAGCCTGAGGAACATCTGGTCTCAGTGCTTTCTACATGTCAGGTCATATCTGTTCTCTCTGCATGCAAGTTTGGGGAAAATTTGGTGCACAAATGGGTTTTCCCAGAAGACTGGGCGTTTATTTGCATGTGCAGATCTGATAAATTAGATAGCTACCATAGCTAGTGAAGATCAGCTCTGTCCTAGGAGACTACAGAGGAAGATGACTTTCTCTATGTGGCATGGGGAGATGGGCTGAGCCCTGATCAGGAGATGGAGATGGTGGACAGGTCATGGCCCTTCAGGAGTGGATTTCCCCAGTGTCACCAGGACAGCAATCCAGGGGAAGAGCTGAAGCTCCCTGCACTAGGTATCTGAGGAGCTATGCTGGAGCCTCCTCTGACCTCTCCTCCCCAGGAGTGAGGGAGCTTTAGGCTAGGGCTGACTCAGCTCAGGAGGGGACAGGAGCAGAGACACCCCCCTGGGCAGCCCTACCAGCACCAGGGCTGAGTGGTAGCACCGTGACCAGAGGCAGCTGCCACCCCAAGCCCCAAGTGCCCACTCGCCACAGCCAGACTGAGCACAGGAGGGGCTGCAGCATGGAGGGGCCTTGGAGGCTGCTGGGGCTGCCTCCTCCCACCATGCTGGACACCAGATGGGGAGGGAAGCTCTGACTAGTACATGTCCCTCCATGAGAGAGTAATAGGAAGATTACTGGGATTTCTGCTTTTTGTAAATCATCCTGCCTGATAAGTAGCTAAGCAGAAACATCTAGGAGAAAGAAATGGAAACATCTTCTTGATCATATGAAGAGTGTTGCCCCAAGACAGAAAAACTGGCTTTGTGTCCCAGCAATGCCACAGACTACAGCATTAGGTAAGACACTCAACTTCTATTTACCCAGCTATAAAGTAAGTGCAAAGGGTTTTTTCCTTTTCTCTTTATTACTTCCTTTTTCTTTTCTTTCTCTTTTTACGTACTGAGCTCTTTGGCCAACCTCTTAATACTCAGCATGTCTAGCTCTGTTATGGTACAGATCTTATTTGGTTGTTTACTTCCTCCCACAATATAAATGAAAATTCACTATTTACATGTCCTTGTAGGAATACTGAGATTGAGAAAGGCTATTTTGAGAATGACAGGATGGAAGGAAAAAAAAAGGATTTTATTAAAATGCAGTTATTGCCCTTCCTAAGCAAGGCTGAGTTAGCATCCTAGGATTGGGCAATAAATGCTACTTTTTTTTTCTGCCCATCCCCTCTTTCTTCCATTCTGAGCTGAGCCATTCTGCTGCAGTGTGTGTTCTGTCCTCAATTAAAAAAAAAAAAAAAAAAAAAAAAAAAAAAAAAAAAAAAACCACAAAGGAAAAAACCCACAAAATAAACCCCGGATAATATAATTCCTCTTCCACTGTCTGAGTCTCTGCACCAGGGAACTGTGAACAATCTCCCAGTGCAAACAGCCCCTTGTGTAAAAACAGCAACACAACTGCAAACTTCAGGGTAATCACTGCCTGATTTCAAAATATTTGTTCTGCTCCTGCCCTGTCCTTTATCTCTCAGGCCTCTATATGTCACTAAAGCAACATTCGACAGCTCCTCGCCAGGTCTGCCTCTTCCAATGTGCTCCATCATTATTAATGGAAACAATCTCCATCTCAGAGTATTTAAAAATATACCCTTTTCTAAATATAGGCAATCTGTGTGTGCCTAACTACTACAGGGCAGAATGAGAGGGACCAAAATATTGACATGCACTGGGTGTGTATAATTTGTTTTGATTCCTGCTCCCCCCCAACCCCCCCATTGCTGATCTGTATATTACCCACACACCTTGGAGGAAAATCTGACATTATTTAGCATGAGGAATGCAGCTGCTGCTTGGAGCCTGGAGTTTCCTTTGTTTATTTTTCCATCCTCTGTCCAAACGGTGTCAGTGAGAGTGGAGCTTAAGGAGCTATTTATAGCCTCTCACCACACTAGGCTGCACCTTGCCAGCAGCAGCAGCAGCAGCCCCCAGGGGAGATGGACAGGGCAGTCCATGGGGCAGGGCAGGGCAGGGCACAGGGCCCCGGGCAAGGAGAGGAGGGCAGGGGAAAGCCTGGAAGGACACGAGGGGCACGGAGCAGAGAGGTGTGCAGAGTGGGGGACCATGGCATGCAAGGAGGAGGGGAGCTGGGGACAGGTGGACAAGGAGAGCTGTCTCCAGTGCTTGACAGGGGACAGAAGCTGTTTTGGGAGGGATTTGAAGAGGGACATGTCAGGTAGCTATTTCCTGGTTAGTATGGGGGCTTTGAATGAAATAATCTTGAGGCAACCTTTGCCTGGGAAAGTACTTGGGAGCTGGTCAGAGGGAGACCTGTCTTTTTAGGAAGATGCAAAAACATCCCATCTCACCCAGAACAGTAGGAGAATCCAAAAAAAAGAAGTTTGCCCCGAGTGGGGGGTGGGGGCAGCAAGTCCATTGAAAGTCATACATGGGTCTGGGAACTCTGGGTTTATGTGGCCTGTTGACCCAGGGGACAGGGTGCAGAGTGTGTTCCCTCAACCCTTCCCTGGCATCATCCTATTTTTGGGGTGCTAAGCTCTGACCTTGGCTGGAGCAGACAAGCAAAACCATGGCATGTGCTTGGCAATCCCCAGGAGGGTCTTGGTGCCTCCTCCCCAGCTCCCTCAGCTGCCACTGAGCCTTTGCTCTCCCTTGCCATTCCTGGCCCTTCTCCCTGGGGATCCTGCCTGCTTCCCGTACCCCACTGGGGACATTTTCCTTTCCCTGTTCGTGGGTGGATTTGATTCATGCCTGGCTTTATATGCAGATGTATGCTGGTGGCAGTGCCCTAAAAGGGGGTGAGGGCAATGTACCCACTGACAGAGGCAGCTCTGGGGCTCGGTTTGCAGCTATGTTCTGTTGCTGTTAGCATTAATAAGCTTGCCCTTGATGCAGTCTGCAGGGCTTGAGGGGCTGACTAAGGAGCAAAAATCCAGGGAAGGTGGAGAGTGGGAAAGAGAGCTTGATTTGAGAGTGTGTGTGCATGCATGCTCTCCTCTGAGTACATGTCCAGAGCCTAGGGGCTCCCTATTTTTCTAACGGGGTGCAGGGGAAAAGCTGCAGTTTCTGCTTGTGGTATTGCTTGAGCTGGCAGGGAGAGCTGGGCTGGCCAGATGGAGGGATGAGAGGGAGGCAGGGAGAGAGAGGCAGGCAGGGATGGGAGGAGGGAGAAGGGAGCTAGACACCTACGCAAACACAGAGTGAGAGGAGATCCTTGGATGCAAACACAGACACAGGCGTCCTCCTCCTCCTCACATGCCCCTGATTCATTTCCACATGCCATACACGTGACATGCTAATTCAGGGCTACTACAGAACTCCAGGGCGAGACAGGAACAGGAGAGAGAAATAAAACCCAGTAAGGCACCAAACTGCAGATTTTTAAAGGGGATTCAGAGCAGCTTAGCCGCACCCCCGCCCCGTGCTCTCTCCGGGGGGGCAGAGCCCGGGTGGCCTCGCCGACAGCCCCCCCTGCTCATGCCCCCACGCACCCCCACACCACCACCTTGCGGGAGTGGCTCCACGTGAGCCCCGCACCCAGAGCCAGCACGGAGCCAGCGCACATCCCAGCCCTGGCCGGGACACACGCGGTTACATCAGCGGCACGCTCCCCTCCGCTGCCACCTGGGGCAGCTCAGCCTCTGCCTCCTTCCCGGCACTGAGGGCCCCACTGCTCCACTCTATTTTTAGGCACAGGCACGTAAGCCCTGCGTGCTGCGGGGCGAATAATTCCAAACAACCCCGTTACAAACCCGGACATCCCCAAGGTAACTGTAGTTACCCGGCTGAGGGGCAGGATATGTTCCCCGCCGCAGCCCACTTCCCCACAACCGGTCCCGGCGCTTCGTGCCCCTGCCCACCTCCATTCCCAAGCCATGGCAGGCTGCCTGCCCTGCCTGACTCAACCAGTCACATCCCCACTGTAACAAGGAGCTGAAGAGGAGGAGGGAGGATAAAATACAAAATACAGCTGTGGCTGCAATGGGCTCAAGTAGCTCTGGCAATATGACTGCTCTCACCCCACAGGGGTTTGCACCAGAGTAATGGATAGGACAGTTTTATCTTCTGTACGTGTACCTTTACCTGGTTTATACGGTGTTTTCTTACCATCCACTCTTCCCATGCTGGATCCAAAAGGAATGAACCACCTGGATTCATAGTTTCTATCATGCAGAAATAACGTCAGTACAAAGAGCTCTGCAGCCCATCACCAGCCATCTTCCTCCCACTCTCTGTTTAAGGCTGCATCGATGCAAAGACCTGAAGAGCCTCAGCCCCTCTCAGGCACCACCAGGTGTGCCAGAGACGCGGGCAGGGGTAAGCAACTTTCCTTTTCAGAGCCTCCCCAGCATGGGTAGGCAAGGACTCTCATCTCAGCCACCTCAGATGAGCCAAACAAGGGACAAAGTCCCTGGACTACACCAGAGCAAATGTGGTGAGCAAGAACGAGAACCCTCTGCACTGCACTTGGGAGTGGTGGTGGCCACAGCAGCAGGACTGGATCCCTCCCCAGCAAACAACCAGTTATGGTGGGGGCTCCCAGTGCCCTTTGGAGTTAGCCCTGATCACCCCCAGCTCCCATTGTATCAGGTCAGTTCAATGGGGGCTCACTGGGCACGACACAATGAACTTAGCAGAATTGATGTCTTTGTAGCACTGAGAACCAAGGATATTTTGGGCTATATTGTATCCTTAGGATGTCTTCTCTAACCGGACTAACCCTCCAGACACTTCTAACAGGAGGTCCAAATCTAGTAAGACAAAAGCATCTTTGCCCTCTGCTGGGTAGAATCTTGCGTGTTTTACCTTTCAAAAGCATATTGGAGAAATTTGGGATGCAGTCCTGGTAATTTACTCCTGTGAACAGGTGGCAGTGACAATTTTTCCACCCAGTATTGAGTCTCCTTCTTGTTTTGGGAGCCAAAGGAGCTGGCCCCTTGCCCCAAGAAAGATAAGTTAGCAAGCTGCTTTCTTCTGCATTTCTGAGGGGGAAAGAGAGATCTAGTGTATTGGCTTAGGTGTCCCCATGTGTGAGAGTTGTCCCATTTGTTTGCTGGACTGAATATTTTGAGCCAAGACTGCTCAAAAGGAAGGAGAATATACAGCAATTTCAAGTGTAGCTGCCATTGCTTGTATTAGAGACACTCTGCTCACCCAGGAGAAGAAACGTGTGTTGGTTCATGCAAAGTAGGAGAGAAGAAGGTGAAAGGATTCAACTGAAATATTCCACACAAGTATTTTAAACTGACAGTCACATGAACTAAAACATCCCACAAGCTATATAAGGCTGTGTAAGGCTTACTGAAAAACAAGGCTTTCTGTCTAAGGCAGAGGAAACAAAGGTCATTCTTAACACCCACCACTGTTTGTATTTTTAGACTTTTGTTATGTCCATTCTCAGCAGCCCTAATCATGATCGAGGTCTTTGTGTGTACAGATATAAAGGTAAGATACCGACCCAAAATGTTTTTAATGTTGTAGACAGACAGCTATGCTGAAAAGGGTTGCTAATATGCATATGCACAAGTGTGTCTGTGTGGTTTATGTCTAGCATCCTGTCTCCTCATGATACCACCCATGGGCATCACAGTGATAGATGTTTCCCTCCAAAAAACAAGGAAATCCTTGACCAAAGAATGTGCAACTTCAAGTAAGGACCAAACTGCCCTGAGTGCTTAGTTTGAGCCTAATGTGCTGCCAAACACATGACAGCATTGCAGTCCAGGAGTCCTGTCTCTCCCTGTCTCCAGAAACTATGAGACAGCACTCCTTCCCATATTTGCAGAAACAAAGATTTTATTTTTTGTAATTACATTAATACCTGTTCATCCCTCATGCTAGCAATTCAGTTGATTTCTTGTTTATTGCTTTTCACCTTCTACCATCTATAATTCAGCCACATAGCCCCCAGGAGGTAGAGAACTAAATCCTCATTTTACAGAGACTTGCCTAGGAAAGGAGGGATATGATAGCTGGAATTTGATCTCTGGCATTCCTAGTTCCTAACCCAAGACACAGTCCCAGAGACAGCAACCCTACAACCTGTGATGCCAGGGCTCTTGCTGGCTTTTGGAGGTTTGTTCTGGCTTCTGTCTCTGGGGTTTTGCCATGAATAACAACTGTAGCATGCGACCCTGATTGTAAATGAGGTCCACGGGTGGGTTCTGCCCTGTCAGTCTTGCTTATTCTCCTCTGGTCTTTAATCTTGTATTTCCCAAATCAAAGTGTTGTACCCAGATCCTCTCAGGAGTCCCTCTGTGCATTAAGTCATGGGATTCATTTCAGTTCTCAGTAAAACTGGTTCTTGTGATTAAACAGCTACCATAGTCGACCCCAGAAAATCCTGTGTTAGGGACTGGAAGGGATGAGGAGAGAAAAGGCTGTGAAGAATCAGCTCCATTCACGCTCTCTAGCGAGTGTCTGAGCCATATAGGTCAGGCAGAAGCCATTTGCTGTGCTGTACCTGCTCCTTGGATGAGCAAGGGACTGCACTTTGCATATGTGTCAGCTGCCTTATTTTTCAGCTAAACCCTTCTTAAATCCCTGTAGAAATATATATCCCTCTCTTGCTCAAGCTACTGCTTTCTTTTTTCTTTCTTTTTTTTTTTTTTTTTTTTTTAATTCTTTTTCTTTTCTGTGTTTCTTCGCATGGTGTCATTCCAGCTGATCCTTCAAACACCCCGGCCATCTCCTCGGGTGCCGTGGGCTATTTTTAACCTCTGTGCAGGTTCGAGTGAACCTCCCCGTGCCCGAGTCCCCCCGCCGGGGTGCGGAGGGGGTTGGCGGTGCGGAGCAGGGAGCGAAGTCAAGCCACAAGGGGGCATGTGCTCTTCTAATTCATAAAATGTGCCTTCATTGACAAAAAAAGCTGAACAATTGGTGAATGGTGTGTGCATAAGTTAATGCTGCTGGAGAACACACGGGTAGGAACGGGGGAGCTTTGGCCAGGAGGCTTGTGCCCAGGGAAACAGAGAGATGGAGAGAAGTGGTGGGGGTCTAAAGGGCACCTAGAGTGTCTCTGTGCCTCTCTCCTGCTGAAGGAGGGAGCTGTGGTGAGTGGAGGGTCAGAAAGCCTAATTCTGCTCCCAGATTCCACTGAAAGTAATGACAGCAACAACTCTAAAGCCAGGAAGATCTTAGTGATTGTCACAGGCTCGAGCTGGCTCTGGGGATGCCTTGTTGGTTTTTTAAGGTTTTTAGCAAATGCTCTCAGCTGCCAAACATTTTTAATTCCTTCACTAGGTGACAGTAGAGGAGACTAATGGATAAGAAGAATATTTACGAGCAGAATATCTATTTCTAAGCAAACTTGACATCTGCATCCTTCTCCTAGCCTGGTGTGAACCCATCCTCACCATGGTAAGTTCCCCACTTTTACTGTCTCTTCCTGCCCTACAGCACTGTGATGGGGCTGGGGTGGTTTCATCAAAGGGCAACCAGCACAGAAAGAAGAGAGAGGGGGACTGAGCACTGAACAGGAAGCATGGACCCCTGGGGATGCTTTAGCCCAGCCCTTCTATGGTCTCAGGTGTGTGTGAGTACTCTAATGAATTAAAGCACTAGGAACTGCTAAAGACCACTATAAAGTCTTCTTTTCAAACGAATTTCCCAATGAAATGGATAAAAGAAAATATGAGATGAGCAGAAGCTTTCCTGTCTGAGGACCTCACAATAAATATTTGGTTTAATGACTTCTTATAGTCCTACATTCTCAGTCCAAAATGGAGCCAGATGTGCTGGGAGTGAGTTTATAGCTTTCTAGGGTATGGAGTTCAGCCAAGTTTGACAAAAGAATATTGATCAGGATGGTCCTGAGCAGTATCAGAATCGGGGAGGCAACCCTCATTCAGCCTGCCCTGTGAGCCCACACCCCTCTTCTGCAATTCTTTCCTTTCAATTATCTGGGCAATGATGTCAGACCTTCACTGCCCACTGGCTGTGACCAGCCAGCACAGTCAAGGGCTCTTCCACCAGTCATTACAGACCGCACTGAAATAAGTGGAAGGGTTGCAGACAGTGAGTCTTCCCCTGCTCCCTGGATTATTTCCTGCTTCTCTTTCCTTTATTTGATGGGGAGGAGGAAAGCCAGACAGTAAGGAGAAGCACCAGTGCTGTCCCTACAACATACAGAGGGGAGATACTGGATTACTCCATAGTGACAAACTGGTGTATCACAAGGACTGCCTCCTCAAGTAACCAGGCATAGGAGAACCCGCCTACAGCCACTATTGTTCAACTTTGATAATTCAGTCTTCAAGTCCCTTCATCTTGCTTTAAAAAGGCAGAGAATGCCCTCATCAGGCAGGTCAGAGGATAATGTTGCCCTCTGGGTCCATCTCTGCCTCTGCAAAAACATAGGTACTGCAAGGTTTTATACAAAAAAAAAAAAAAAAAAAAAAAAAAAGGGGATGCAAGCTGGATTTACTTGTAGTCTGAAACAGATTAATGTCTTGAATGAGTTTTCCAAAATGGCATGTCTGAAAATTTTGAGTACAATGCAGTAGAGGTAGAAACAACCCTGCAAAGGGCTTTCTATTGGGTAAGATGCTCTGACAAAACAGTGGCATGTGTGTATGATAACGTTTGTTGGAGAAATCAGCAGAAACAAACTCAGCCTGAAGTATGCTAAAGCCTGGGACATCATATCCAAGGCTGTTGCATAAGGATCTCCTTTCAGAAGCTAATGCATGATCCTGACAGCAACACCACACCATTCAACATGTTGTGTGTGGTATGGGCAAAGCTTTGGGAAGCCTAGCTTGCCCTTGGGACATATTTGGTTAGGTGAGATGCAGGACAGTCACCTCTCACTGTGTTACCAGTTTGTCAGCCTCTGGTAGTACTTTTTGCTTTTGCTAAATTCCAGATAAATCCTCAATCCATCAGACTCCTTGCCCTTTGTGCAGACCAGAAATTTCCCTTTGGACATCAAGTTCCAAGGGTAATCCTCCTGCACATGGGAAAAAAGACATCTTCCTTTGACTTGAGGCTAGACACAGCCACTTGCTCGTGTGCTCTCTGTATCCTGTGGCCTCTAATACCCCTAAAGCCATGTGCCATGAAGCTTATCCAGACTGAAAATCTCCTGGTTCCAGGACTGAAGCTCCTGCAGTAATTCCTAATAGTCTTGAAATACAGGATGCCAATTTGATTTAAAAGCTGAAAATAGCAAGATGTATCTGTCCCAACCACAGTGGAATTTGGTAACTTTGTCCATCCTTCTTCCTCTCTTCTAATTGTTCTTCTTTGTATATTTCCTCATTTAGACTGCAATCTCCTTGTGTATAGCACACTCTCTTATACTGAATGTACAGCATTGTGTGCACTGAACTGCCTCCTTTCACTATTATTTAGTGCTTACAACATTTGCTGCTGCTCAGGTGGTGTGGTAACTCCTTTCTCTTCTAGAAAATTCCAATAGTCACAGGACTGCGATGCCTAAGAAGTCAAGAATGAAATGCTAAAAGAACTATCCCTGCCCAACACTGTTTTTGTGAGCTGTTAGAATTAGCTCCTGGAAATGGCATGGCAAAAACTGAGGAGCCTAATAAATAGACCTGAGACACTCTCTTTGGGTGTGCTATTATTAGAACCACAGACAACAAATTGGAAATCCAGCATTTATCTGCATCTATTTTGAGCGTATTAACTGTGTTGACTGTAGCTGTATTGATTGTCTGTCAGAGTAGCTTGGTAAAGCTGATATCGTGATACACAGCAAGGTCTATGTTGAGAGATGGCGTGTGGGTTATTTGGTTCACTGACAGAGGTTTGGCCAATGTGTCTGCAGGAATTGCCCACAGCCTAGTGGTGTGATCTCCAGGTCACTGGGAGAGGTGAGCTAGGCCATTGCACAGAAGCAATCTGTATAGAAAGGGAAAAGTCAATACATCTTTTTATGTGATATATGTAGTCTCAGCACTCAAACAGAGGCCAAGCCTAGCTTGCACCTGTTTGCTTGTGTGACCCTGCCTTGTGTTTTGCCACAGCAAGGGAGACATTAGACTCTGCCCAGGAGTCCTCCATACTCGTTTCCAGTGTGCATGTAAAGGCAGGTAAGGGCCCTGCTGTGGCACAGCACCCAGAGGGCAGAGGAAGTCACACTGCAAACAGCAATGTGTGCAACACACTTCTTGGTCTCTTCAGTTTTCTTGCTTGCTTTCACCCATCTCTGCTTCTCTACTTCCTGAAAGGAAATTAAGGAAATTTAATTCCCTCTAAGCAAAGTTTTGGGATACCAAGTCATCCCAAGTCCTCTTCAGTTCACACAAACATACACACCCCCAGAAAAATGTAACCTTTTCCATGTCAAGAGCCCAGGTCCCTGCACTGGATATCTTTCACTGTCTTGAACACAACTTTCCTCTTTATGCTCCTATGTTTGCAGGTACCAGCAAGAAGCTCCAAAGATGAGCTAGGGAAGGACTGTGGCGTAGCCTGGGCCACTGGTTGCACTTTGGAAGATGGAGAGTACAAATGTGAAGGAAGCACATACAACAAGTAGGAGACTTGAAACAAAGTGCCCCAAAGCCCTGTGAGGTATGGATGTTGGTTCTGAAGTTGATCAGCTTCTCCCATTTTTTTTCACTGCTGCCGTCTACCATATTCCTTTGGGCTCTTTTTACTTCCTACAGTGCTCCAGGCCCTCTGAAATCTCTTTCATTGCACCCACATTTTGTACCTCCGTATCTTTTGATGCCATCCCTTCCTTTCCATGCAGCTCTGTTTGCAGCTCTCCTCCCTTCTTTCCTCCCACATGTCCATCCCAGCTTTACCCTTCTGCTTCCCACATCACACTTGAAGGTTATTTGACATACCTGTGGGCAAGTAAGAGCATGGCAGTGCTTTGAAGTGTGAGTGTACCATGCACAGAGCAGGGATGAGAACGAGAGCCAAGGGCCAGCCCCAGGCTGCTTCTGGTGCATTGGGAAGGGGGTTGACAGCTCTGGAAATCCAGAAACTCATTCTTGGTCAAACAACAGTGCCACATGAAGGAAAACAATGTCAGCATCAGGTGGCTCTGGCCAGAGACAGGCTTGGTGCTCAGCAGAATTCCCCTCTGCTGCGCTTACACAGAGGGAAATGGGAGGTGTTTCTAATTTGTCCTCTTAACTGCCTACCTGGCCTTCATTCTGCACCAGGCCTTTCACCACACTTCTGAGCTAGGGCCTCATCCCTGCTCCCTTGCTTTTTTCCCTGTTGTCTTCTGGCCCCCTTGCTCTAACTGTTTTTGTGCCTCCAGAATCCTGTCCTCTCCTTCCTGTGCTCTCCTTTAGACCCTTCTTCTTCCTGCATCCAGCCAACCCAGTCTGCCCCTCTTCAGCCAGTGCCCATGCCCCAAAGCCTTCCCTCTGTCCACTACCTCAGAATGTAAAAAATTTAGACACTTCAGAATAGTTTGTGTTAAAGGGATTTTTTTTGTCAGTGACTTACTGGAGTAGATGATCAAATTGCTTGTTTTTCTTCAACTGCATTCACTTTCCTTGCTCCAGGTAACCTAATCCTGTTGTTTTTAACTGTCTTCTATCTTCCCTCAGTAAGTCATTACTGATTTTTCCTGACTACTTATGTTTCTAAAACAACATTGGACTGTTTATTTTAGAGAACTCACAAGTGTTGGTTTAAAGCAGAGATAGTGAGCTTTGGACAAAAGGAGCTCTTGTAAAACATGAGAAATGTGTATATCACTCTGCTCCCAAAAGCTGTCGAGAGAAGTCACCTGCACAGTGCACGGGTGCTGCTCAGGTTTAGCCAACAGCCCATGGCACCCCGTGATCCACGTGGATCACTTAGTTATTTTCCCAGTAAGCTGCCTGGAAACCTTCTTGCCTCAGCACGTCTTCCTTCTCACGTGCAACTCACTTTCTTTGACTCAATAGTTTGCCACAAGCTTGTGTGGGGACCCAAGGTCAAAGATCAATCGCTTTAGAAATAGAGTGTCATCACTGGTGCTGAGCACCAGCAGAAATGAATATTAAAGAACAGACCTGTCTGAACAGGGCCAAAATGTCTTTTGCCAAACAATGATGAGGATGATGGTGACAACAATAATAATAGTAGAAGTAGTAATAATAATAATATCAGTAGTAATACAAAGATGAATGATTCATACAATGGCCATGCTTTCAACCTTTCTCTATTTCTCCCTCGGAACTAAGAGTGAAGCCTCTGTGCACACAAATGACATGTGAAATGCCCATCTCAGGCAGGTTGCACATCTACAACTTCTTGCTCAAATGACTCCAAATTTGCCCCAAGTGGTTTTTGCCAGGGCCTCTGGGAGATTCATCAATACTGCAAAAATCAGATTGAGCATATGAATATTGGGGTGTGTTGTATACTTCCTCATTCAGTAGAATATGATGCTCATTCTTCACTACAGAAGGGCAATGCATACTCTTCAGGCTGGATCTGAGTGCATATAGTGCTGAAGTATTGTAAGTAATAAACGATGTACCCAAAAGTGTCTAGCTGCAGTGGTGATTAATCATTTAGGCCCTGATCCTGCAAACATGCATGAATTTAATGTTACTACTATGAGTAATCCCCTTGATTTCAAATTAAATTAGTCACAGTCTTAACACTTGGCACGTGAATAAATGTTTGCAGGGCTAGAGCCCTATTTATGGCCTGATCTTGCAAATTATTACTGTCTAGCACTGTGCCTCTGTTTCTGAATATTTTCACCAATGCAAAAAAAAAAAAAATCCTCCCTCTCCTGCAGTGTGAACGTTGCAGGATTAGATCTGCTGTTTGGTACGTACGTACAGCTCTGCATCGTGTAGGTCACAGATAGATATAGCTGTATCTGGCCATGGGTGTGTGCCTTGATGCATAGCACTCAAAAGCTGATCACCATCAATGTTTTTTACTGTCCTTTATCACTGGTTCTAAGATTTAGGTCCACCATCTACATTGTAAATGGAATTTTTCTCCTACTTTTTTTTTTAAAAAAGGAAGAGAGAGAGAGACATTAAATCTGTTTTGCTAACTTAGGATGAAGACAATAAGGAACCCAATAAGCAGCTTGCAAATTTAAGTTACCAGTCTAATCAAATTCCTCTGGGCTGCGGTGTCCTTTCTGTGAAATCAACCTGCATTAAAGCGACTGGGTTGCTGTTTGTGAATGTACCATCTCTGCAAATTACCGCTGCTCTGTTGCATTGTGTTTGTATGAATGGGGGTGACATGTGCTTGCCCACAGGTCCACGTGAGAGAGGTGGGGTGAGGAAGGAAAGATATTTTTAAAAATGAATCTAGAGGGAGAAAGTGGAAGCTGCGGCTTCAGAGAATGTGAATGGTATCCTAAAATAACCCCTGTCATCTGCCCACCCACCCACTGCCAGAATCAAGGTGCAGCTCCTTCATTTAAAATTAATTCTTGGCCCCAGAGGGTATCGATAGATCAATATCTTGTGCTTCTGATCTCTTGCGGGCCACCCTTCAATGGCTCATGCAAAGGCTAAAAACAGAAAGATGCAACACAAAAGATACTGCAGTCAGCTCAAGCAAGGGGGATATTTTTAGATCAGAAAAGGGAAGGAGGGGAGAGGGAGAGAGAGAAAGGAAAGAGAGGGAGAGAGGCTGGTCTAGGGTTTGCAATCTAATTTGGTCTCCCTCTTCCCCCCTCCTTTTTTTTTTTTTTTCTCTTTTTTTATTCCATCGGTGGTATTTTCCATACAATCTGATTTCTGCCCGCTTGGCTGGGGGGGCTGGGGGGGGGGGGTGGGCTGGCACAGCAAAGCTGGGCTGAAGATTCTGGAGTTTTATGGCTCATTCCAGCTAGTGGCTTCTCTCTGCCAGTTGAATTAATTTGATACTATTTTTGAAAGTCAGTGTTTCTAAGGGAGACCTAATGACGCAATGACGTCAATGCAGGTCAATAGCACACACTGGAGGAACTGACTGTGCTACCGGGAGCCAAGGGCTGGGAGCCCGCTCCAACACCCCGGCTCCCGCACACGTACCCCGCCGCCTCCTTGGCCACCCCTGCTCCCCCATGCACCTCGGGGGCTGTTTGCAGTCACCTCCCACCCCCAAAAAAAAAAAAAAAAAAATCAGAATCTGCGGTGAGAGGCAGTGTGGTGATGAAGCAGCCCACCCTCGGTAGCTGTGAAGGCAGCGTTCTTGTGGCGGTGCACGCACACGGAGGGAGGCAGGCAGGGACACGCGTGTGCCGCCGGCCGGCCGGGCCGCGGGCTATAAATAGCGGCGGGGGCGCGGGCGGCGGGGCCGCGGGCTCGTCCCGCGCCCGCTCCGGAGGTGCCGGGCTCGGCGGTGCGGGGGTGGTGCGTGGGCGGCGGGGCGGGGGCGGCGGGGGAGGGGAGGAGGGGGCTGCTGCTTCTCCCTGTCTCCAAGTCAGGCTCTGAACACCAACTGGCGCGCTTTTTTTTTTTCCCTTTTTTTTTTTTTTTTTTTTTTTTTTTTTTTTTTCTTTCTCCTGGAAGAGTGCAGGCACACATTACGCGAAACCCACAGCCTTTCGCGATACACAGCTCGAAACGCTCTAGTTTATTTATATAGCCCCTCCACCCTCGGCTCTTCCCACCAGTCCCCAAATTCCCTAGAAATCCAGCTAAGGCGTGGGGAAGAGGAGAAAGCAATTTTGGAGGGGAGGGAGTTATTTATTTTTGTTTTGTTTGGGGATTGTTTTGCTTTGTTGATTTTTTTTCTTTGCATACAAAAATAAGTGAAGAAGATTTTACAAGGTAGGTTTCTCTGTGCGTGCGCGTGTGTGTGTGTGTGCAGGTGTTTTCCTTTTGTTTTTTGCAAAGTTTTCTGATTTCAGTTGTTAGATGCTTTTACAAGAAGTAGACTTTTCAGATTTGTTCGGCTGCCTGCCTTCGAAAAGACTGGACAGCGTTGCATTCCCTCTCCTTGTGAAGAGTTCTCTAGGCTGTCGTGTCGTGTGTCCTGTGCATTTGATGTTCCTGCAGGAAAGCATGCTAGTTTGCCAGCTCAAACTGCAGGCAGGGAGCTATGCATATAAGACCCACACACACTTTTTGTAGAGGCTGCAACTTTCATTTGTCACATTTTGGGGTGGGGGGAGAAGAAAGGCGTCAAGTCACTCGGGAAAGGAGCTTGCAAATTAAATTTTAATTGCAGAAAGAGTCAAAGTCAGCAGCGTTGAAGCTTAAGGAGGATGGGAGGGAGTTGACATTTCTTGAATAGAGATTTTGCTACCACTGGGAATAGACTGAAAGTCCAAAGTGGAGGGGGGGGAATAGGTAAAATAATAACAAAGTAAATGATGAGGCAAAATACTAATTAAAGTGATGCAGGAAAGTGAGAAGCTGTTACAAGCTCTAACCACCTGTAGAGGGAAATCTTTATACATAGTAATTTCTGATAACTGATCTATAGAGAAACTAAAGAGAATTATATGTTCCAAACTTTGCTGCCCTGCAATGTGTGAGCCAAGATGCTAAAATTCTCGATTAATTCTTGGTGGCTTGCAAATTGCAGATACTGTTAGCTCGAGAGAAATGGGGGTTTAGCAGCTATTGATTCTTAGTCTCCACCTTGGCTGCAGCCATCTGTGGTGCACATCCTGGTTTTCTTTACTGCTGCCACACTCAACGTGGTTATCAAGAGATGTCTTGCCTGAGAAGAGTGGATTTGATTTATTACTAGTTTCAAGCAAGTTTTTTAATTGAAAAAAAGTTGGATGGTCTTCACTGTCTGAGGGGAAGGCTTCCAAAGTGGCTGTAGGGACCAACTGCTCTAATCAGTAGAAAGCATTATTCCCTTCAGGGAATCCTGCTCAGGTTCTGTATAACCAGAAGAGTAATACCTAGTGACAACTGACATGGGGTACAATGTGAGTAATGTGTCACACCTTGGGCAGTGCCTTTTCTTCTGAGGAATCTCAGGACACTCAGCGGAGCAATGAAGCAGCCTGACCTCAGAGGGGACACAACATGCAACTGCAGGGTGATGAGCAAGTGCCTCAGAAGGGTGAGATGGCAGTGGAAGCCAAAGCTGTGGTAGGTTGTGCAGAAAGTCAAAAGTGAGGTGGTTAAGAAGCAGCATTTTCCCTTCACACTTGCTCATATACTATTTTCACCCCTTGTCACGAAGGACAGATCTGTCAAGAATGGGCTACTGGTTACAAAGCACTCATTTCTTAATCATAGAGTCATAGAATGGTTTGGTTTGGAAGGGACCTTAAAGATCATCTAGGTCCAACTCCCAGGGATAATGTCCACTTGGCCATGTTGTTCAAGGTCCTATCCAACCTGGTCTTGAACACATCCAATACTTAATTCTTCTGATGCCTGCTGCATCATTGGTCCACCTCCCTCTCAGAAATACAGAGATCTCAAGTTAACTTGGACTTGAATCACCTCTACTGCCATCTGTTGACCCCTCATCTCTCATTTACCTGTCCAGCTGAGGAAACATGGAAATCCTGTGTTTTATTCCTGTGAATCTTGATGCATTATGTCATTGGGGTCATCTGAGTAGTGAGACTGCAGAAAGTGTAGCACCACGGGGCAGTGCCACTCTCTTGTTTCCTCCACATAACATTACAGCAGCTGGAGTGTGTCACCTCAGGGTGCTCTTTTGGGTCCAACCTGTGCCCTCATAATCTGCATTAACACCTCTGATTTTTGGTTCAATGATCTCTATTATCTTCTGCCAAAACCCCAAGTTGTTCCCAATCCTTTTTTACTGAGGTTTGTGCTTCATCTCTTCTCTGCTCCTTATCCCAACCCTCAAATCTTCGACTGATCTGGGTATCTGAATGTTTTGAAATGCCACCAGGTTTAAGAAGCTTCAGGAGGTCCTTCCTTGACACTTCAAGAAAGCAGCCTACGGCAGGATGACTCTTGGTAATGGGTTTTCATTAACTCCTTTCGCTTCCTCCTCTCTGGGAACTTCTGAGGTCCTACACATGGTCTTCTCCGTACAAACTCTCTTTAACCCAGATATTCTCACATCCACTTCACCTATGAGTCACTGCACTTTCTAGCCTACAATTACATTTGCATAGCTTGTGCAATAGAGGGAATTCTCCAGCTTGCACACTGCTCATCTACCCTCCTGCAGCTTTCCAGATGCTGTGTCTTTTCATGTCAGGTTTAGAAGGATACCTCTTTTTCTGCCCTGTCCTTTTTCTCTACTGCCATCTCCTCCTAATCCAACAGTGAACAGGACTGCATCAACACAGGATCTTACCCTGATAACACTTATGTTTGTTTAGATTGTTGTGCAGAAGGATATTCCTTATTAAGACTCCTCCTGATTTGTATGATCTTCTGCTACTTCTGATTTACTTACATTAAACTATGCCGTGTGATGCAACTTATCTAAAGGAGACTGCATAAGCTAATTCTAAAGTGAAGTTTTTATTTAAGATGGTGGTCATTTATGTCACACTACAGCATATTAAGTGTCAAGTGGACAGCCATAGAACTGAAAATCCTGTATTTCTTCTCACAGTACTTCTCCGAATGGTTTTACCGAGAATTGCTCTGGAGATCCAGATACAGCCTTCTTCTCAGTAAATGGGCAATGAAAATACCACTTTCTTATGAAAAGCCTTCAGAGAGGCAACCCCACACCACCTTATAAACTCTGGGCACAAGAAACAAAACTCTTTCTTCTACTAAACTATGCATTCTGTAGAAGGACTGGACAAAAATCAGTGCAGGTGAGGTAGAGAAAAACAGTTTATTGCTTGGACACGCTTTTAGTTTATAGAAAAATGAGCAAGAGCACACAAGTCCACAAACTGTCTGTTAGAAGAACTACCCTCTCTCAATTTCACTGCAGACCTCTCTGAAAGACGTTCCAAAATTCAGCGACACCTATATGCAGTCCCACTGCCCAGTCAGTTCACCTCTGCTTTCTCAATTGAAAACCTAGGATCAAGCTGAGTGGCTCCACTCATCCTCATAGTCATTGGACTATTTTTGATATTCTATGATATTTTTCCCCTTGAAACACCAGTATCACAAATAGGATTCAAAGGTTGTCTCAGCTCTCACATTTGCTCTACTGCAACATAGTCTTGCAGATTCTTGTTGTGTAGAAGCTTCAGTTCCTCCTGCTTTTCAGGCTTAGGCACTAGCTTCCCATTGACTCCCCCTGTGAGTATGAGGCCATACATCTTGGTCCTACTGCTTGCTGACCTTCCACTTCTCTTTGTATTACTAAAGACCTCCTGCCTATGAACTTGTCTGTCACTTACTGTAATCCTGTCAAAATTATCTGCATAGTTTTTAATATAAATCATATAATTTCTAATATAAATAATATGTTGACTCCCTAATATAATTTATAATGTAACAATAATATTTCTGCAAAATATAACTGTTCCAAAATATAAAACCGTGCTGGGACACAAGTAATTTTCCTCTCTTTTTCATGGGACACTGTTCTGTGCCCTTCCATTTGAACTGTGACATCATGGGGCAGGTACTGAGTCTTGTTCATTTTGTCCACTACCTGTCACATCACAGGTGGGTAGGTAAAAGTAATGCCAATCATCTGGCATTAATTTTACTTTTTGTCCCCCCTGAAAAAGGATCCAGTTTTATTTTAATGCTTCAACCTGCTTTCAAGGATTGGCTCCCAATCCTAGAATGTTTCACATTTTTACTTTTTGATTCTGGGTTTGCACAGCATCCAGTAGGATGGGAGCTTAATCTGATATTGCCAGCATATGATAATGAAGCTCATGTTTGAAAGTTTAACTTGTGACGCATTGCTAATGTAAGGAGCAATCAGCTGATACGATACTAACGTTAACAAAAATTAACACATTTCTAAATTTAGCTAAATACTCATTGTCAATCTTGAACAACAACTCAGAATAGCTTTTACATGCAAACCTTGAACTACTCAGAAAATCATTACCTGGAATGTAATTCAGACTTTGTATCTCTGTTCATATAGTCCTATAATAATTGCAATTACTGCAAAAGCAGCACAAAACAGTGATCTGTGAGGCATTTGCATAAGTATATGGGTTTCATCCCCTGGCTCTGCAGCAGGCATTTATAGCAATATGATAATAGCCTGCACTTCTCTGTTGCTCATCCATGGATCTCCAGATATTCTACTAATACTAAGTAAGTTATGTATGATACTTCTCCATCCAGTTCACATCATAAGCTGGGTAAGTATTAACAAACGTCTCTTGTCATTAAAAGGATGTACATACAGCATCAGCAAGGACCAGACAGAGCTGCTGCCCATCTTGTGCTTTGGAGGGGACAAAATGGAGAGAACACAGCAGTTCCCCTACCTGCATTTGACCATATAATTGGCTGGTGGTAGTGGTTTGATCAAGTGTGTGCAATGCAGTGCTGTTTCTGAGGACTTTCTAAAGGGCCTGTACTCTTCCAAGTAATGAAGTATGGCCTTCTTCCTGTGAATTTCATGGCATGCCTTGTCTTCTCAGAGAAAGCTGTTAGTCCAGCAGCTGCCACAGTTTTCCCTAGGGAAGCTGAAGCATGTCTTCATGTCAACAATAAAAACTTGCAGATGTTTCCTCTCCTATGCCCTGTCACATGAATTAGCACCTCCCAATTCATGACCAAATAACACCATGTACTAATAGACATAGTCACTTATTTGGCAGAGTGAAAGTATGTGAAGTGTACCACGTTTCTATTAAGAAGATTCAGCATCTGGGAAAGTAAAAGCCATTGGTGCTTGCCCAGATGGTCCTCCTCGGACTTCCATGAGTTCTGTACACACTAATGGTTTTCCAGTCACAGTCAGGGAACCAGTGGCTTAATTTGTAAACTGTGAGTAGAAAACACAGCTTAGGTCTGAGCAGAAACAACTTGGATCTTGGTGCCATTTATAGGGTTGAACTTGCTATTAGCACGCAGTGTATAAATGTTAACTGAGGATTAAAATAGATGTTCAGACAAAAAGTCATATGTGATCTGGATATTTTGGTCCATTTGTGTTTTAATTTTCCTTCATGTTATTGGAAACTGCCAGATGTTTTTGCTTTACTGAATGTGGATTTCTGGAATTTGGGGGTCTAGAGAGATAGGAATTCCAGGACCACTAAACAGTGTGAATTTGAGACTTTTTGTTACCCCAAAAGGTAAGTAGAGGAGTTAATGATGACATCACTATCTTGTCCCTATTTGAATACGTGTCACATTTTCTGGCTGAGTAGAAAATTTTTGTTGCAATTTTTGATAGCCACATTGAACTACACTAAAAAGAAGAACAAATCAGAAGCAACACACTAGGAAAGAAGTGTTATATGAGCACCATAGGTCAGGATAAGAGCTCACAAGGCTGTGTCTTCATAACCCTAGGCATCTCACCTTGTTTTTCACCTCATCATCTAAGAGATGGAGCTAAATTAAACTTTTCTTTTTCCCACCCCACTGTCTTCTGCCTTGAGAGAACTTGATTTTTTTTCTTTGATGGATCCTTTGGCTTCATGTTTTATTATCTCAGTAAAAAATTCTTCCTAAATTACTTCAATATCACCCTATCCATATCCCATTCTCTCACACTGACTGTAACACTGGATAGCTTGAGGTAGTCTGACACAGATTTTTGGAATTTCTTCATCACAGCCTTCCCTTATTTTCTACCTGTTCAAGTTTCTATATAATTTACCTTTAAGTGTTGTCTTATCTTTTTGGTCTTGTTTATAACTCTTTCTTTAAGGTGGTTGCCAGATACATGTGCACATTATGTTAAAGGTCATGGGTGTTATTTGTGACAAGTTCCATTTCAAAGGCTAATGAAAATCAAATATTAGTGTAAGGGCTCATCAATTTTGTAGCAGGATTCCTCAAAGGTTATGCTCCTTGTATCTGAAATATGATGCCTATTCATTGTATTTCTTCCATAGGTTTAACTTTCAATAAGCAGTTAAGATATTATTTTCTTTTGATATCATCCTCAATATTGAGACCTTAGTACTCTTTTCCACCAGCTTCATTATGCTAATGCTTTTCTTCTTTTCATCCCTGTTATGCAGAAGTATGTCTCCAGGGCCTGATTTTGCAGCCATTGGAGGAAAATCCAGTTTCTATCCTTTTACATGTTATAGTAATGGTATATATCTATAATGTAAACAGAAAAGCTAATGATGACAAAACCTACATACACTGACATTTCAACCCCAAACTGTTCAAAGTGTTTATTAATGCAATCTGGGCGAGATGATACTTGCACAAGTTGTCTATTTTATTGGTGTCCTGGTATATGCATTCAGGTTCTCAAAATGATCCATAACTTGAAGTCTTAATAAGTCCTTGATCTTCTGACACAGGTGAGATTTTCTTTACTAATGTACTGCAATTTCTGGTTCTGATGTTGGAGGTAAAGCGTTCCTTTCCTCCTTTTGCTTCTTTGCATGCTCTGATCTCTAATTATTTATAATATTGCATCTTCTTACTGATGATTTTTATTGATTATCTCAGTGCTATAGATATCTTCAAGAACATCCTGTTTAGGTAAGTGAGTGTTGTCTTATCTTCATTTCATGAGTAGATATGCCAAGCATAAAGTGATTGGCACTTCATCTAAAATTTGACCTCAAAATTATTCAAGGAAAACTTTCCATGAGAAATTTCAGATCAACACTTGTAGCAAATTTGTGATTGGAAGAAGAATATCTAGATTCTAACCATCTGCTTTAACTAGCAATTACTTTTCTTCAATCCTTTCACTAGCATATACTCTACCACCTCTAAAAAACAGCAAATTGTTGAATAGATGTTGCTCTAATTTATTTCCATTTCAATGTGATTGCCCTTTCTTCTACATTCTACATTTCTTGTAACAAGAGTTAACTAGCATAAGTTGTTTATTGACCCAATACAAGGTGAATTTTATTCAAATGATGAGGTGAGTTTGTGAGATTTTAGTATATCCTGGTGGCACTTCACTCTGTTTCTGTTTTTCTTCTGTTCTCCTTATGTTTGGAACATACCACGTGTCTTTCAGCTGCTTGGGTGAACTAGGCCAAGAACAGACTTGAAACATTAGTGGGAGTAAGACTGGGTTAGGAGAATATTTTATAGCAATTATGTTATTGAACGGCTCAGAGGTGAACAGAATTCCAAGGCTCTGAGGAAGTAACTGTCAAACTACAGCAAAGCCAAATTGAGAAGAGGTGGTGCCTTGAATTTGCTGGATCAAAACCCCAAACAAATTACGAATACCACTAAAATAGTTTTATTTTTAAAGTATACTACTTTTTAAGTGTCATAGTTGGTTTTGAGCAGCAATTTTGTGCACACTCATATTTTACTATTAATACTAATAGTAGTATCTCAATCTGAGCCATTATCCATCAGGGCAATCTGAAAGTGGAATTTCCAAGAGTGAGAAGAGTTCAACATGTGGAGCATGTGTTAGAAACTGGGCTGCCCCCTTGGCACCTTCAGTAGCTCTAGGTGGAAGGCCACATATCTACAGCTGATAGGGACTCTGCTGCTTCAATCACTGTCAAGTATCCCTTTGAAGTGGAGTTAAAAACACGGGATCCATTGCTTTCATTAAGACTTCATTGGCAGGGGTTCTTAATTGTTCAAAAATAAGATGGCTAATAACTAAAATATCGAGATAGAAGATAGATTTTCTTTTTTGTGCTTCTAATGATCAGGAGAAATGGGAACTGCTGTTTGGTACATAGTCACCTGCCAAACATTCTTTTCAGTTTGGATAGCTTCCATTTCGTTTTTTTTTTTTTTTTTTTTACATGAGGGAGATTCTCTGGGCACTGGACCTCACTTCAACCAAGGCCTTAGCAGCAGGTAGGGAAGACTGAAAGATGGTCCTGCTGAGATGGAAATGATGCATTGGGCTGGAGAAGCAGGGGAGTGGAAAGAGGAAGGCAGGCTAGTTTTATGGAAATGAGGCTGAAAGATGGTACAGCTTCCATGAGAACATGTTAAACCCATTCATAGGAAGATCTAGTTCTTCACTAAGACTAGAGAGCTTAGGGGGAAAACCCAAAAAAAAATCCTCACAAAAAACCACATTCCCCCATCCCTCAACACAAACAACCAACCAAAACCAAACCTAAATAACCCATACATGTGACTGCAAGGAGCTGCTCAGGATGTGAAGCAGGGAGAGAATTCAAGGCATCTTTATGGCTGGAGAGGGCTTGAGGTTCAGGATCTGCAAGGCTTGCCAGTGTGTCCATTCCTAACCTGCCTCAGAGATCATCCTTGGTACACAACCAGGTTGATACCCTTTCCTCCGTGACAGAGAAAAACTAAAGCTGAACAGCTTTCCTCTCTTCATATGGACAGAAGTAAACACTACAGAGAAATGCAAAGCCCTTGGGGTGTGTGGGAGGGAATAGAGTAGATGATCATCCCCTCCTTCCACAGTAGGCTGTGGGTCATCCTAAAGCACTCGGATGACCCCTTTGAAGTGTCAAATGACACTGAATGTCAGAAGATAGTTCAGGTGTGCACTCCTCCATCCTCAAATTCTTGTGCTACCTAGTGTTTTTATTAACCCAGGATGAGCTTTGTTGCAGCTCCTCAAAGAAGGTATGTTTTGTGTCTGGCATTCTGTCTGGGCTCTTGAGGTGTCTTGATCTGTCCTTGGTATAAGGTCTTTCCCTACATTGGTATTTCTCTGCATCTGTCTGGCTTCTGAACTGCTACTGCTATAAAGGCCACCTTTTCGGGTGTACAAACACAGTTTAGGTTGGTCTTTTCTCCTAGATCTGAAGCACAAGTCCTGGGAAGATGGATTTGTGGCTGGCATGCCAGAGATGTGTGAATGAAAATGGATCTGCTCACTTCTACCAGAGAGTGTGTGTAGTCATTTTAAAATGCCTAATCTGTCTCCCCAAGCCTGACAGTGCCTATTATGTGATCTCATATAGTTGTGTGATGTCCCCCTCCCTGTGTGCTGCTATATCACTACATAGTTTGCAATGGCATTGTCTGGCTAAGAGACAGAGGAGGAGACAGCCTTACCTCATTGATTGCAGTTTATTGACATCAGGAAATTCATTGTCTGCAAAAGAAGTTGGTAATAATTAAGTGAGTTAATAAATAAGGAATGTGTGTGTACAGATTAGACAGTAAATTACTTACTGGCTTCTTGATTGCCCCAGCGTTTTGCATCTCTCTTCATACAAGGTGTGAAAAGGGCTGGTGGTAGGCAGGGCATGATAGGATCTCACCTGGTGAAGACATGGTCCCATAAACCTTGGCTTTCCCTCGGATGTTGGCGTGTGATCCTGAGTCTGTCCCCGGGGCAGGGAGCTTGTTTAATGCTTTTAGTGCCATTTTCCAACAAATGAGAGATGTATCTAAAAATAGCAACAACCCTTTGCACTTGCCTTTTTTTTAGGCATTTTAAGAAGCAGCTGCATCCCTTTGACTGGGAGGCAGGGAAGGCGATCTGCTCTTCAAGGTCCTCATTAGCTCCTCTGGGACCCTGGAAGAGCTCCTGGTGCCCTCCCCTCCCCGGCTGCATTTGTTAATTGACCCCTCTTCACACACTTAGTGGCAAGAGAGGTCGTTTCAGAGATGTGTTTTGCTTAATGGGAGCAGGGAAAGGTGTGGTGCTTAAAGAAAATCCCTCTCTTGGCCAGATAAACCCCGGATTTGTCAGCAAGACAATTCTCTTTTGTCTGGTTGCTATTGATGCCTGAGTTTGAGGCGGGGGGCTCGGGGGTGCGAGTGTGTGTGTCTACCACTGTGCAAGCTCAGGTTTAGCCATTTGCGTACAGACAATAGCAGCATTATAATTTTTAATTGCAATTTCATTTGATATTCTCTCCCTTTCCCCCACCCCTCTCTCTGTATAATCTGGATCATTGCTCTCTGTAGCTGATTCCGTGGGAGACCAAGCAGAGTGCGTGGGTGCAGAATATAGAAAGCCAGAGCCATAGAATCTGTTATTTGCGTCATTCTAGGAGACGGGGCTGTTTGCCTGACAAATATACAGAATTAATCCTGGTTTTATCAATATCTGTCTTTTGCTACAGTAGCCAAATACAAGTGTAAAGTGGTAGGGGGACTTGCTGCTCGTGTTGTTGTATGGGGGCACGCGGGGAGGGTGACAGGGAAAGGGAGAAAGTAAGGATGCTAAAATACATTCAGCAACCCCCATGCTGTTTGCCTTACAAATATTCAGAAAACAGGCTTATGTTTCCAAATTGCTTTTCGTTAAAACTGGTAACCACGAGAAGGGGGCTGGAGGGGCGGGGGGGGCGAGTGGGGGCTAATATTCTTGCAAGGTCTGGCTTTGCAGTTTGCTCTCCCTGCCTCTGCTTCTGCATGGGATATGTGTGTGTGGTTTTTAAGAAATATTTCCCTGTCCCCAGCCCATATTGCCCCCCCCCCCCAGCCCCCTCAGGATTTTTGTGTAACTGTGCAAAGAACCGCACTACACAAAATATGGGGCTCACTAATTAACTCTTTTCCTCGAATTGAAGTGCCTTACTGCAAGCACAAAGCTCCAAGCACAGACATCTTTTATGATGAACTAGAGCCTCTGAAGAGGAGAATCTGAACGTGACGTCAATAGCTGATAACTGACGCAGCCTTGCAAAGGAGTCTCAGGCTGGCTCCTTGCAGCCTGCAAGCCCTAATGATTCTATTTTTTCCCCCAGTCCCCCCTCGTAGTGAATTACTAGAACGCAAACACACACACCCCTTTTTTTTCATATATATATTTATAGATCCTTTATTCTCCAAACAAAGGATTTTTTTAAAGGGGGAAAAGGCAGTGGGTGGGGAGTGGAGATTTTTTTTTTTTTTTTTAAACAACCTTCTTGGTGCTAGGTGCAGTTCAGTACATGAAACCATCTCTGTATCTCGGCAAAGCAAGCATCCCTGCCTGAAATCCACATTTGTGCATGATGGCAAACTGGTGCATGGTGTTTGTGTTTTTTCCAAAGCCCACTTTATAAAGACTCCGGAGGAAGACAGACACAATAATGCTTGCAAGGCAACAGGCAGAGAGGCACAGAAACAGACCCAATACAACTGTGGATTAGGGGTTTGTGCAATAGGACAGCATGGAAGGCGGTCAGTTTGGGTCGTTTGGTGTGGGGTTTGTTTGTTTTTGTTGTGTTGTTTGTTTTTGTTTTGTTTTTTTTTTTCTCTGCAATGATGCACCTAAAGCAAATGTAGATGGTGTTGCAGAAAGAAGCTGGGGTATGGGGGTGCGTGGTTGGGGGTTGTTGTGTTGTAGGGGGGCAGACTAAATGCACATTTAATGTTTTGGACGTAGCGTTCCAGCAAAATGCCTTTGTGTGTGGATTTTTTTCCCCAGTACCTGCTAAAAATAGCATCAGGGTTTTGATCGCGTTCCAGAAATAGACAGAGGGTTGCACTTGTATAAAAAGCGAGCGCGGGTGGAAGAAAACCTGGACATCACCGCAGTATTTTTTTTCCAACTCCTGTCTGGAAATTAATTGTTGGATTCTCCCCCAACACCCCCCCCCCCTTTTCCCCCTCCTCCCCCTCCCTCCCCTAACTGAGGAGTTCCCGTTTGGGTAAGTAGTGATTTTTCCTGTGCATGATGCAGAGAGTGACTGTGAGTCTTGTCTTTATTTTATGCATGCCTAGATTATTTTTTCCTTGCGTTCTACTTTTCCTCTAAAGCGAGAGGGATATACTCGTCTACATAATGAATTTGGTGCATGCCCGGAGCTCAGACAGAGGGAATTCTTGCAGAAAGGGGAATCACCCTGTCGGTAAATCTCTGAATCAATAGCGAGCTGCAACTCTCTCTCTCTCTCTGTCGGCGCTGTTGAGCCCCTCTCCCTGCCCGCCCCCCCCTCTATTTTCGCCCTCCGCGGGGAGAGGCAGAGCCGGCGGCGGGGCCGGGGGCGCGGGCCGGGCGCTCCCCGCGGGGCGGCCGCCGGGAGCTGTCCGCGCCCCGGTGCTGAACCCGCCGCCGCTCCGCTGCCGCCGCTCCGCCGCCGCCACGGGCGGGGTCGGTCCCGGCCTCGGTGCCCACCGGGCGGGGCCTCGCTGCGCCGCCCGCAGCGCCGCTCCCGCGGAGGCTTCCCCGCCGCCGCTCCTCCGCCCGGTGCTGCCTGCCCTTCCCGCCCGTGCGTTTGAAAGAGCCTGTACCTGATGATGGTGCTCCGCAAAATAAGAGGCTATAGGTTGCTTTATTTGGACTCACCCCTTCTCCTCCCACCTCATTTTTGCCCTCTAAGTGCTCACACTTTCTGCAGATCGTGTGTGTGCGAGAGTCTGTTTTTATTATTGCCCGTCCTTCGCGTCCTTAGTCATACCCTCACCAGAAGAGTTGGTGGAATGACTGAATTAGAGGAGAAGTAGTGGGGGATTGTTGTGGTGTGTACGGAATAGCTGTGTAGGGTTACCTCGGTGCTGCAACCACCCGTCACCCCCTCACCGCTTCTGAGAGCCGGGGAAGTTCTCGCTAGGCTACCAGCATGCAGGTTCTCAGGCATTCCGGCTAGCAAAGGCATGTCATCAGATTGCATTAAAAGAGACAAGGAAACACCGTCTGGCACTCACATGCACCACCGCGTTATCCCGGACAATGGTATCTCCTCCGAAACCGCCGTGAAAGGGGGCTTAGCCGCAGACTCAGACCTGCAAAGGATGGAAACGCACGAGGCAGACAATAGCCAAGGAAGGAGCTTCCCCCGGAGCACGTTTAGCCATAGCCTCGCAGTAAAAGCAAGCTTAGAAAATGGTGCACCTACCACACAAAGCCCAGCAACAATTGCGGATCCTGCAGACAATGGCATGATGCAGCCATGAACATCAGTATAGCACAGTACACTGGGCTGGGGTGAGAGCACCTCCTGGCCAAGACCGCATGAAATGGCTCTAATCTAGGCATACAAAAGACATAATTTCTTGCAATTAATCAAACACCAGCGTCTGAATTCACAGCATGGTACTCCACCCACGGCTTCTTTTAATGTCTAAACCGTCCCTTCCCCGAGCTTGCGTGGTCGTATTTACAAGCGGACCAGATATCTATTTTTTTTTTGGTTGCTTTTTTAAAGCAAGAAAAAAATCCCCCTACAACACGTGTAGCCAATCGTTGCAACTCTTAATATATCTCTACAAAACAGGCATTAAAAACAAGAAATGCCCTCCTTCCTCGCCCCCTCCCTCGCCTTCCCAGCCCTCCCCTCCTAGATCGTTGCCTCACTTGACACAATGCATAAGATTACCCTTAACTGGATCCTATTAAATAATTCAATGGTGGCGGTGTAATTTTGGTTGGAAACTGCACGGATTTCCAAGTCGTGACTGTAAAAGTGAGTAATGTGCTCTGGCTGCGTCATGGCTCCAGTCACAGATGGTTCCAAACTGAGGAGAAATCGTGACTTCGACTTGAGACGTCCCCTCTCCATGAAAAGACCATCCAATCACAACGGCGTCGGGGGGCAGCCGGACTCCGCGGAGCTCGCTTTCTCCTTGCTCTCCCGTCCGTGTGTGTGTGCGCGTGTGTGTGCCCGTGTGCCCGTGCCTGCGCGCGTGTGTGTATAAAATCCTCAACAAGTTGCAGAAGGGGTAGGGAGAGGAGGGGTTAATCCTGGGGAATCTTCTGCACCTAGTGAGATCGTGACCCTCCCACACAGTACAGTAACTTATATACACACCTGGAGGAAGGGACGCTTTGCTTTTGGGCTTTCAAAAAAAAAAAAAAAAAAAAAAAAAAAAAAAAAAAGCCAAGCAAAAAACAAAACAACCCACCAAAAAACACCAAAACACTGTTGGTGATGGTTGCACCCCGCGCGGGACTCCCCGGAGCGGCCAGGGACGCGCCCCGCCAGGTAAGTGCTGGAGGTTTTCAAACTTCTGCTGCCTGCGCTGCCCCGGCCGCCCTGCCCGTCCTGCCTGCGCTCCGCTCCGCTCCGCTCCGGTCCGTCGCGCCGCTGCCGCTGGTCTCGCCGGGGGCTCGGGAGGTGCGGGGTGTCGTGCCGCCCGGCGGGCAGGAGCGTCGGGAGGGAGCTGCGGCCATGCGGGATGGGACGCGCGCGGGGGCGTCAGGCGTGGGTTTCCCGTGCCGCTCGCGCGGGACCCTTTGCCGCCGCGGGGCAGTGGTGGAACTGCAAGTTCTGGAGTTTGGGCCGGGATGCGAGTCCCCTCGGTCCCCCGCGGGTCTCTGCCCCAGCTCGTTCGGGATCCCGGCTGGCGGGCGGGCCGCGACGCGGACGTGTGTTTGCCTTGCTCCCGTTGCCGCCGGCTACTGGCGGGGCCTCTGGTTCCCGCAGGCTTTCAGGAGAAGACCCCTGGAGTTCAGTGGCACGTCCTGGAAACTTTTAGCAGGTGTCCTCGGCGGTGGCGGGTGGCTCAGCGCCCAGGACGGCGCCTAGGAGCGGAGGGGAGGGGACGTCCCGCGTCCCTCGCCGACCAGGAAGGGTCGCCCCTCGGGTCTGGCTGACTTCCCGCGCTGAGGCGGAGAGAACAGGGGAGAAGGCAGCGGCAGGTCCCCGTGTCCCCGGCTGCCCGCCGCGAGGTGGCGGGCGGCCTGGGGCGCCCCCGCCGGGGGGACCAGCGGCTCTGCGCCCGGGGTAGCCCGCGGCGGGGCTGGTCCTTAGCTTAACGGCGCCCCTTTGGCAGAGGATTCCCGGAGAGGGGCTCGGGGAGCGGCAGAAGCGACAAGGGACCTGGGCTGGCCCGGCCGCACTCTGAGATGTGCTTTTGTTGCGGATTTGGAGACTAATTGAACATAGAGAGGGCCTTTTTTTCCTTTTTTTTTTTTTTCCTTCCTGCATCCTTCCTTCTATCCATCCATCCTTCCTCCCCGCTCTTCTCTCTCCTCTCCTCTTCTTTCGGGAAAAAAAAGGGGAAAAAAAAAAAAAAAAAAAAAAAAAAAAAAAAAAAAAAAAACGAGCGAGGCAGTGTGAGGCGCCCGCTGATTGGTGGGTGACGATTTTAGCCCGCACCAATGAGAGGCCCGCCTGTTCTCTATTTATTTAGCGCTCAGGGGGGAGAGTTTTCTCTTTACGCAGCGCCCGTGCCCAGCGTCGGAGCCTCCGCGCGGAGCGGGGCCGCGGACACGCCGCGCTCCGCCACGCTCCCGCGGCCCCGCGCCTCCGGCCCCGCCGCGGGAGGGGGTGGCGGGACACCCCCTTTCCTCCCAGCGACGCCTCGCCCCGGCGGGGTCCTGGGTTTCGGAACGGGACTTGGCGGAGATGGGGGGTGGGGACCCGGCGTGGCGAGGGACGGCGGAGCCGATCGCCCGTGGGTCGTGTGGATGTTATGGTGGCAGCCGGATGGATGGATGTAGGAAGCCGCGGGAGACTTTGTCCTTCGCGAATCTTTTTGCGGTCTGGGCTTGCTGTACATAACTACCTACCCGGGAAGCCCTTACCCCAAAAAGCATTCGCGGAGGGCGCATTCGCCGAAGGAGCAGCAGCTGCGATCGCCGAGCCTTGGACTTATCTAGACTCTCTGGGCTTCTATTATTAATTCCTGGCACCTTTCCCTTTCCCCTGTCCAACCCACCCCCCCAATCCCCCTCCCGCTGTGAGTGTATATATGTGTCTCTAGATATATATGTAGTGAGAGAAATAAACACCCTTTCCCTCCTTTCCTACTCCGCTTAGTCCCCAAGACGTCTAAATATTCCCCGTCGCCTAGTAGCCTAACTTTTTAATCGACTTTTGCCTAAAGGAGCAAATCACGCGTCTATTTGGATAACTGTATTGTGTTTTTTATTTCATTAATGGAAAAATAAAAATAGAATAAAACTTCCTAAAAGTTCTCCTATCCTCACCTCCCCCGCCACGACCCCCCCCCCCCCTCCTTCCAGGGCATAGCCGTGATTGAAAATATGGGTGTCCTAGTTGATCGAGATTAATTCATAAAAAAAAAAAAAAAAAAAAAAAAAAATCGGAGCGATTCATTAAATGCTCTGTAATCGTGAGCCTCGGTTTATTTCGAGGTGGGGAGGGTGGGATTTACTGGGATCACCCCATAAATAATAGGGAGGGAGGAGGAGGAGGGGGAGGTGCACGGATCCGCCGCGGTTTGGGGGAGACCCCAGTTAGCAGGAGATGCACCATGGAAGCGCTTGCCAAAGGCGCCTCCCTCCCCCCTGCCCACTTCCAACCTGATTTTAAGCAACTTGCAGTCCGGTGATATCTCCAATCACTCTTTCCGCAAAAACTAGTGCCCCTAAAAAGGGCAAAAAAGGCAGAATCAGAGGGAAAACCCAGCCGAGGCGATGCTTTTGGACGAGGTGATTGCAAGCGAGCAAAGCAGCATCAGCACCAGCTCTGTGGTTCTGAAACTGCCTTGTGCATGCACACAGCACTGAGAGCATCTCAGGCAGGAGTTAGGGAAGCTGCATTTTCCCTCTTTTGCAGTAATTACCAGCCCGGATTCCGTGGGCAAGAAATAAATAGCAAAGAGAAATCCTCCCTGCCTGCCGCCCCCCAAAAGAAGGAGCGATTAAGCGCAGATCTGTCCGTGCAGATCAGCCTCGTGAAAGAGACAAGATCTAAGCAGCAAGTTGGTAGCAGAGTGCCCGCTTGACGCAACAGAGGGGCCTATGGTTCGCCCGGCTGTAAAATAAAAAGGAGGTGGGGGTGCGATCTAATGTCTCAGCTGTTAGAAAATACAAGGGCTCTCCCACCTGCCCCCCCCCCCCCATCGACAGCGGCACGGAGGGAGATCCGGCTGAGAAAGGGCTGATCTTGCATTTCAGGGAAGCCTGCATTGGAGAGATCGGGTGAGGACCACAGCCTAAGAGTTAATATTTCTCGAGAGATAAAAGATATTTTGAAGACTTGTTCGCACTTTAGAAAAGAGTAAAAGGCCAGCTAAGGGACAAGTGAGGAAAGAAAGCAAAGCAAAAGCACTTCATTGTTCCCCTCCCTCCTTTCCTTCTTGCTTAGGACACGTAGCTTGAGCACTAGCAGGCTTCAGGAAAACAAAGGTGGAAGGGTCACAGTATCTTTTAAGTAGACTCGCATTTTCATAATTATTTATCCTCTTCTATTTAGAGGGAAAAAAAGACGTTTGTACTTTCCGGTCGCCAGCAAACATCTTTACGGGGGTTTTATTCATGTGAGCATATTCTAAAGGGAGAGACAAGGTAGAGGGAACTTGGGAAAAAAAAAAGAAGGGAGATGTGATAAGAGGGATCAGCCAAGCTAAGGCTGAAAAAACATCTTCTCTGTTCCCTGCCTACTGTTGTCCCTCAAGAGGATGGAAGCCAGGAGAGATTTGGGGGGGCAGCTCAGGCGCAAGGTGGTGCGCCGAGCCACGGTGGTGCAGCTCCCCGTCTCTTTACCTTGCCAGCCAACTGTTGCTGCCATGCTCAGGGCTGCGGCTGCTGCGGGCGGAGCGGGAGCCGCTCCCTTCTGCTGGGGGGCTGCCCCTGGCCGGGCTCCGCGGCCGCCGCAGCTCCACAGGGCTCCTCTCTCCAGCCGCCCTGCCCCGCTCCCTGCCCTCGCTCCTCTCAGGTTCCCATCCGCTGCAGGGCACTTGGGCACATCGGGCAGTCCGGGCCGCTGCCGCTCCTGCCGCACCCGACCGGGCACCCACCCCCGGCAGCGCCTCCGGGCTGCCCCGACCCTCTCCTCCTGCCGTCGGGCTCCTGCCCGGCCCTGCCAAGGCTCGTCCGGGGCTGGCCTCGCCTCCTCCGACGTGCTGTGCCGGGTCTGGGCCTGAGGCAGCTGGAGGGGCTCCCCTCTGGTACTCTGTGTGTATGTGTGTATCCCCACGGGTGACAGGGTCGTCCGGGTGGGGCCGCGAGCCAGTCTCCGCTCCCCTCGACGCTTCAGGGCAAGCTGCAGCCAGGTGAGTCGGGGAGGAGCGGAGACCCCTGTGGGAGCCACTCCCCGAGATTAACCCCCTTCTCCCTCTGCCTTTCCCCGCAGGTGCGGCCGCGCCGTCGAGGCCGGAGGCGCCGGGGGAGCAGCGAGGGCCACAGGCAGGTGAGAAAAGCGCCGGGCTTTCCCCACACCGCCGGGGATTCCTCACACGGGGCCCTCCCGAAAGCCCGGGAACCGTCCGGGTTCCCGGCTGCTGCCGTTCCCTCAGATCCCGGCCCCGGTTACAGCCAGGCTTGGCCTAACACAGCACTAGGCCACAGCTGGCCCCGGACCCCCAGCACCGACAGGCCACAGGCAGCACCTGCTGCCCCCAGGTACAGGCAACAACCTCATCCCACACGGGAGAAAGCCCAGGATGGTGGAAGGGAGGTCATGGCATTGAAACAGGGGGGCAAATCCCTGCAAAGTTGATACAAATTATATACAAACAGGAAGTCGCGTTGATTTCTAGTGAAACCTGTCATTTTAAGAAGGTGAGGAAGGAAAAAAAATTAGCATTGCCTAAAATCTCTGTACTTCTTTCATTTTTCCTTCTTCATTTACCAGTTAACACTCTTCCACTTCATGGTTAAATGCATTGTCTGACATTTGCAGTTCTCGTAGTTTTTGTCTGGTAGATTTCTTTCTTCTTTCTTCTTTTTGTTTTAATCCACCATCCTTGAGACAGCTAGTACAAATTACTGTCTACCACTATAGTCGTGATGTAGAAAATTGAGAGGCAAATTAATTGATAGCACTTGTTTTAAAAGCAAAAGGACCCTCTCCCAGTAAAACAACCAAACATCCTTGTTTCAGTCAGGTTTAGCCATTGTCCCGTGCTGTTTCCAGACGTGGCAATTTTAGAGAAAGACGAAGTACGTTCCAGTTACAAAATGAAAAGTTTACAGATAAGTAACTACAGAAAAGTCTTTTTATATTTTGAATTTTAAAATTCATTTTTCTTATTTTAAATTTTAAATTCAATTCATGAGTAAATGAAATACATAGGAAGGATTTTTGCAAGAAGTCAATTTTTATCTTTTTATTTTGGCATCTAATTTCTTGACGGACATTATCTGCCCACAAATTGCAGTGGACGATTTGCTGTAAAACAACAAGGATGTCTTCCTTCAGAAAGCTGCCACTGTGGGCAGATGTCTTCAGAGGTTGGGAGCTCCTAACCTGCCACCTGGCTTACATCAAACACTCTGTTCGGACCCATAAAGCTTAGCAGTGCTTTACTGGTATCAGCTTGTTTGCAACCAAAGTAGACAAACTCTGCTTACTTAAAGGTATGAAAGCAAAGCAGCTTCTTGTAGCCAAAGGTGGGTAAGGCCTGCTAGAGCCTCGAGTACATGCAACTCCTAGACCAGCATTTAATGTCCCCCAAAAGAGGATGTATCAAATACTAAACTAGTACTGCTCTTGAGGTTTCTTAAAAGGTCAAGGCATACATTGCTAGAAGCGGGGGGTCAGTGCATGGTAATTTATGTCTGCTACTACACTTAACACAATTATATAAAGGCTAAGGGCCTATGAATAGAATTGCTACTTAATGCCTCTGAGCCTCCTGTATTCCTGTCAGTTAAGGGCTGAGAAATACCTCCAACCATCTGTAAAAAATTGCTTTGTGAATATGGGCCTCATGAAATAATGATTTAACACTCTTACCCCACCTTCCTTCTACCCTCCTTCTCCCCCAGTTTTTATTAGTATTTGAGTTTTTTACAGATCATCTGCACATCAGTTCTCATTCTTTCTCTTTTAGATGTGTTACCACAAATATATTTAGCTATAATATTTGCATTAGCCGTAGTATACTGCCATCTCATTTCTGGATATAGAGATTGCTCTTATAAAGGACTCATGTAAATTACCTTTTATTTATATTATTATGTTTTCAGACAAGTTGTGTAGTGGTTGTTTTTCATGTAACTTTCAGTAACTATCAGGCCTTGTTGAAACACTAGATGTTTTAAAATATATGTTGAAAGAGGCTTTTGCTATAAGTTAAAATAAATATTTTTCAGCTTTTCTACTACAGGGCAGGTTAATTTGGTTGATGTCATGTTGTTGCCCCCTTGTCCTTCCCCTCCCCCCCAAAAATGGACAACAAGTTATTATATCTCTTTCTTTTTCTGAAATATTTTGTGGGAACTAATTATGGAATGCTAAATAGGGTTTGTTGATTCACTGGCAGTGTCCACAGAAGTGTATTTTGTCAAAATGTTCCCAGTGTTGTCATCACTGGTTTAGCATGACCAGTGTAAGTGCCCTGATAACCAGTTTCGCAGGTAGTAGTGCTTGCACGCTTAGTTGACGCTGCGTTTATCTAACATAGGGAGTGGGAGAGAGAAACCCCAATGAAGCCTAATTAGCAGTAGAAATGGTAGGAAAGGTTGGCAGATTTATGGTACTGCAGATGTGATATGTAGTCTGGGGGAAAATACAGGATGTAGACTTACCAAGTTCAGAGAGGAGCACTGCAGCAACCAAACCTAGTCTGAAATGTCACAATACTGTTTCTGTTTGTGTTTGTAAATACAATCCATTTCCATTTGTAAATATAACCAGAAAAGAGCAGCATTGTCTGTGGACTTTGTTTAGAGCAGGGAGAAGCTGCACCTTTTTAAATACATTAAATTTTCTGTGTAAGTGACCAAGTACTGTTCAGAACAGCACACACAAGCACAGGGTTGGCTGCATGCATGCAAAAAAAATACATATGCATGTGAATATAAAATGGATTTTTTTTCTAACACTTTGTTTTAATTCTGGATAGTCAAGCTCCTTAATTTGTAGAAGAGTGCTACAAAAGTAGTCCCTGTGAAATTCAAAGTTTCCACTTAAATTAAGAAGTACTACCCGTGTTTTGTAGCATATTTGATGCCGTTGTTCAGATGGGTTTGGAAGGATGACAGAAGATTCTTTATTACTTTTTCTATGTGCACATGGAGAAATGCATCATGGTAGTAGCATGACATGAGTCTCATTTCTAATACATCTTTAGTCTCTGCAGAACCTCTCTGGGGATAGTAGATACCATCTACTCCATGTGGCCACGGTCCAAACTCCAGCACAGCTCACGTGCTTCCCATGACCCACGTTGCTGTCCATGTGCAGGTAGTCACGGTTTGACTACCCATGTGGTGACAGGGGCATGCGTTCGGGCACTGGTGGTACCTGGTGGTCACCAGGATGCAGCATTAACTTCTGCAGGAGAAAAGAGATGATTCCCTCGAGTCGAGCCAGAGAAGAAATGTGACTCCTGTGTTTGTCAATAAGCTTAGGTGTTTCTAGTGCTAATGTCTAGGCACCACATTGTTCTCTTCAATGCAGGCATAGATGGGAGACATGTGAAAGGTGAATTTAATTTTCTGTTTATTTTATTAGAGGATTCCCTCATCTCCAAAGCTCATTCTCTGAATTTGGCAAATCCATGCTCTCCCATTGCAGCAGCTCTGTCCCCAGGATGTGGCCAGGCTTTCTTCTGAAACTGCCCTCTTTGCTCACCAGTGGAAATACTGAAGGACTATTGTCACTTTCTCCTTACAGCTGAAAGTGGGCAAGTAGTTTTTCAAAAAGAGCTCAGAGAATTGTGAGTTTCTAGGCCAAGAACATAGTAAATAATTTACTACTAATAAATTCAGGGTGTGCCCTGAAGAAGGTGTTCCATCACCCCTTATTTTCAGTAAGCTATAAGTAAACAACATGGAATTATGCCATTCTAAATAACGTAAGCTATCATGGGCTTCTGCCCGAGTGGACAAGGTTCATCTGCCTGGGAAATCTGAAAATTCTCAATTTGTGTGCTAACTTCTCTGAAAAGAGGAATTGAAAAAAAAAAATCTTCTGAGAATTTGATTGTTTTAACAGATGCCTTTTAAAAATGACTGCATGGTTGAAGGAAAAAAATGGAAAGCAGTGGGACACTGCCATGGAGAAATTACATCTTTTTTAAAGAATGGGATTCCTCCATTTTTGTTCTCTTCGAATTATCTGCCCTCATGTGAATGTTTATACCAGAGAGGTGTGGGAGGCAGAAAGCACTGCCGAATCAAGGCCCACCACACCCTTGAGTTTATAGCTTTACTGAAGGAAATAAGGTTATTTTCCAACAGAGGACGAGCACTGGGAAAACATGTGCTGTTGTTTTCCTCGTCACAGCACAGTCCCAGCTGTACAGATGTAAGTCAGCCCATGCAGGTGTCCACCCTCACTGCAAACAGGAGGGAAAGGAGGAAATGGCCTAGAAGAGAGGGCATTTGATCTTGCACTGAGTGGAGGGCACAAAGCGTCCACTCTGGAAAAAATATCAGCATTTCCTGGGAGAGGAGTAAAGATGAAAAAGACTAGTTAATTATGAGAAGGGCCAGGGAGAAGTGGCCAGCAGCCATGACATGATCAATCATTTAACCGCAATATATAGAATATATAGTCAGCAGTGTAAATTTAACAGAAGTACCGTGAGCTGCAAAGACCCAAAGAAAGACACAAAAGCCAACACAGAAACTTCTCAATGCCTTTGTCTTTCTCTTTCTGAAAAGTCTGGCTGGGTGATTCAATAAAATTCTGCATGTCTGGTGTAGCTGCTCTTGTCCTCAGTGACAAGTTGATGCCAGGTCTCTATCACTTTCTGGTTTCCTTTCTAAATCTCTTTAATTATATTGTTATATTTTAGTTATTTTTTTTTCAGCATGTGTACATATGCTCTGTTTTGTCACATTAAAAATAGCCAGTGATTTAAGACCTATTTGTCTGCTAAGAGGACGTGAAAAATCTTGTCATACCTGTTAGAAGTTCCTGGCTGTGCCAATATGTTTGCCAATTTTGATGTGAACATACACCCATTGCTAATTTGCTGTTTGTTGATCCATCTCCAGTCTAAGGATGGTGCAGTGAGGGGTTCCCTGCCTGGGCACGGTTCTCAGCCTTTGTCCTAGATCTGCTCCTATGGCCTCTCACTCCTCAGAGAGTCTCCAGCCCATGTGTCCCAAGCATAAGACCAGGCACAATTCCTGGTTGGGAAAGAAATTGGATTTCTTCTCAAAGAGGTAGAAAGAGACGGACAGATGTCATGACTTTTGGGGGGTGCTGTTTTCTGACAATATATTTGGTAACTCTCTTTTCCTTCCAAATTAGGATTTATGAAGCCAAAAAAGAAACAAATTAGCAGAATGACAGGTAGGCTTTTAAAAAAGATCTGTCCGCTGCTGGTTCCCAGAGTCACCCTCGTCAAAGCAACACTTCTCAGTCACTCTCCTTACCCTTACAGGAACATCTGCTGGGGAAGCATGATATGGCACAGGTAGAGAAATTACTAAATGCAGCTCATGATGGGAATGTGGCAAGACAGTTTCTATTTTTCCTCTCTCAACCCTCTCTCCTTTTTTTTTTTTTTTTTTTTTTTTTTTTAAATTTTCTGTTTTCCCCTTATTTTTATTTTGTTGTTTCTTCTCTGTCCCGACTCAAGCACATGCACACTGTCTCTGTTTTCCTTCCATTGTGTCTCCCAGATTTTCACCCACCTCCATCGACACCTGTTCCTGGAAAGGGCCCTCAGCTGATTCCCCTGCTACACTGCTCCTCCCACCTTGTTTCCTACAATGCACAGGAGATGAGTGCTCCTGGTGAGCACAGGAGGTGAAAATTTGGAGTCAGGGCAGAAGGTAGAAGAGTGAGCCTGAGCAGCCAGTTTAACATATATGATCAGTAGCTGGCTAGGCCACTGTTTTTGGGCACTTGGATGTTTACAATGCTCATCAGGGATGCTGAGTGCACAGGCATTGGATCCTGTCAGTGTAAGTGTGAGAAATCTTCCCCTCACCTACTGAGTCTGTTGTTAGGGTTCCTCACCTGAATTGCTCTGTAGGTAAATTAGAGAGGTGTGTGCTGCTGTGCCTGTTGCACAGGGCTGATGTGGGCTTTGCAGGCAGCTTAGAAATGGATTATCCATCTGCAGTATGTTGCAGATAATGATGGAAGTTACAGGGCATAGAGCAGGGCACATGCTCACTGCTTTATGACGAGTTATATTACACATTTTTGTATAGAGTTTTGTAATTAACTGGCTGTGTGTATGTTCATGTGCATATGTTTTTATCATGCAGTTGTAGCAAAATGCCAACCTAACTGAACCAAATTAAGAAAAACAGGAGCAACAGAAAAACCCCAACTTTACAATACTGATTTCTACTCCAAACTGTTTGAGTCCATATAGTGGCAGGCCTCCCACACCCTCATCTCTAGGCTTTATTAGAGGTTGAAGGACTCGTGTATAGCGTGACTTAAAAAAACAAGGTGCCAAGTCATGCAGCTGAAACATTTGGGAGCTCTGCTCATCAGGCTTGCAGTATAAGGAACATTGTGTTGAAGGCTGACCCTTCAAATCTTGAAGGACCTCTAGAAATGACTTTTTAAAGTCCCATGTTTTTCTTTTAAAAAAAATTTAGAAATTTGTTTGTGAAAAAGAAAAAAAAATCCCTATCTTTTGTGTTTATTTAAATTAAAACACTTTATAGTTATCATTTAAAACCAAAAGCAACTGATTTTTATTAGTACATGACTGCAAGGAGGCTATATGGCTAGGACAGAAATATAAATAATTGATTTTTTAGGTTGTTGGAGGTTTTTTTACTGGCCAAATTGAATGAAATGCAACAATAAAGAGCCTATAAAAGGGGAAATCAGGATTTCCCCTTTTGTTTGTTTGTTTTTTTAGTTTCTCCAAGTGTTTCTGGTTTTGCTCTTTAAAAAGAAATTAATATCAGAAGCCATGACATTTTTACATAATAATTTTAAATTTATGCAATCATTTTAACTTACTATAACAATTATACAAGATGCTTTTTTTACTTCTTCTTTATTTTTTCTTGCCCAGTACTTGGGAATATATGAGATAGATAGATAGATGTGTAAGTGCACATATTCACAAATACACGTACATGCAAATCTATAGTAGAAGTTTTAAAGGCAAAATGTGATCCCTTTCTTGATAGGCTAAATTTTTGCAAAAAATTGAAGATGGTTTACTGATCCAGAGGTTTTAATGTACATTAAAAAAATTATAGTTCACTTCATAAATATTTACTAACTTTTTAAATGCCTATTCAGTATTAATTCTACTGAAGTACAGGGCTGACTATTTTATTATATCACAGTTTATGGAGCCAAGGACATTTTTAAAAATAATGGTTATTGACCAGTAACTGTTTACATTTCTGCAACTTCTGTTCAGGTATTTTTTTAACACCCATTTTAACTATTTAATCAAGAAAATATTTTTGGCTGTTTGCATTTGCCAGTTGCAACTCAAAGCTTGTTACATAGCTTGCAAGCCCAGGAGCTGTTTCTTGAGAAAAGTAACTTCATACTGATCCAGCAAGGGCTTTCCTCCTCCAAGCAGACTTCTAATAGGACTTAGCCTGACCACAACAGGGCTACTCAAAGCAGTAAATGCTGCAAAGAGATGCAGATGCTTGCAGGGAAAGGCCTTTTGTTTTGCACTACTGCATCTCAGATTTTTTTTCTCTTCCTTTTCAAAATGGGTAAAAAAATCTGGCTTGTGTTGAAAATCAAGTTCTTGTTGAATTGTGCTTTACTTTTAATTGTCCACTTACAGAAGTGGGATAAAGACCTTGCAGCCCCCCCAAGGTGATATCTGTGAATGTCTATTTTTTGTCAGTTTGAACAATTTCCATAGGATGCAGTTCTGGCATTGTGTGATTGACTATCTGTTCCCATGCAAGGTAAACCTATTAGCAATAGATATTCTGGCTTTATTAATTCACCTCTCCATGCTACATCTACTTCAGGGCAGAGGGACTATTCAAAGCCTGAGAGGAATATTTGGATTTCTAGGTCCTTTCTGATTAGATTGTCAAGATAAAAGAGTGGGGATTTTTTTTTAATTCTTTCTTTTTTATTTTTAATTTTTTTTTTAAATACCACTAAAAATTTTTGCTTGGGAACTGAACAGAGACCTTCCAAACTTATACAATAATTTGTATCACACAAATTATTTCTATCTTGCTTGTTTTCTTCTCTGATTATTCATAGCCATACTAAGCTTTTCTCAATGTAATGGGCTTTAAAAGTATCTGTATAATGCAGCTCCCAAATTGAGAATGGAGATCCTGAAGTTTAGCATTCAGTAAACAAAATGTTACCAAGTCCTGTCATGCCAATAACTTTAAAGATTCCCAAATGAACATAAGTGCAGAAACCCTTGTAAGCTGCTGTACTATATCTTTTTGCATAATACCTTCATTTACTTTCCCATATGGTTCATGAGATTATGGAGTCAGTTCTGCTCCTACAGTGAAGCCATTAGTAAAACTCCTTTAGACCTGTATACAAAAATTACTTGTTCAAGAGTGATAATTTCTTATTCTGAAGTTATTTGACTTATTTTTTGAGGCATATTCATAACTTTCTTTTTTTTTCAGTTGATATCTATTTCTGTGCAGTAGAAACTCATGGTATAGGTATTTTAATTCTGCCCACATTTAGGCAGATATTACATGCAAGAAAGACAATCTTGAAAAAATTCAGAAAATTCTGGTGAAGTTGAAATGAAAGAAAACATTTTTCTGCATAAAGCAGCATTGCATTTAATCTTTATTTTTTATTTTCAGATTAATTTGGGTGTTCTGATGTATAAAAGTCCACGGTCTGTCTGCTCCTTGCCCCCACATTGTCTAACACCTATGTAAGCCACTGGTACCACATAAGCATGTCCCCCTGTACTCCCCATACTCCATAGGTGAAATTTTAGCTAACATTTTCTCAGTTAAATAATGGTCATTGCTTTTCACTCTTATTAACTAAATCAATCTCTTGGTTCATTCCTTTTAAGGAATTTCTTGTTTAGATTTGAACTGGTAGAGCAGAACTCTGTATGTAGAGGTCTAGGTATACGTGTAGCATATATGTAGGCATATGTACATTAAAAATACAGGAAAAATATAGCAACTTGAAATAACAAATTGAATCAAATTAATCTGTCCTGAAGTAATTTTTATGGCATCTGGTTAGAATCATAGAATATTAATTTGTTCATGCAATTGCAATATAGTTCTCCTATACAGTGAAACAGCTATGCTGGAGAGGGATTTCATAGTTGCTTTGAAAATGTGTTTGATCATACCTGTCTATAAAGTGCATACCTAGTCCTTACTGAGTTTAGCCAAATCTGATCCAAATCCCACTAAAATTAAGGGCTGTTTTTTAAATTAATAGGAATTGCATTAGTGCCTTCAGTAGCCTTGTTTATTTGAGGGTAACAGCTGTCAGGTGTGTGTGTATGTGTGTGTATGTATGTGTAACTGTGTGAATTTTATTCATGTGTCATCATGTAATAAAAAAACCCCATGTTTTGTGTAGTTTTACTGTGGCTTTGTGCTTGTGTTAGGTAAGAACATGGCCATGAGGTAGTACGTGGGCAGAGTTGTGTTGCAGTGGTCTCCTCTTTATGTACAAGGGTTTTTTTGTATTTTGTTGTTTGGTTTGGTTTTGTTTTTTTTTTTAATATCTAGGGGATAGCCATCACCTAACCTTCAACAGCAAAAATGGCAGATTAATTTTTGCTGGGTTTTTTCCATTTTAATTTGAAGGTCAAAATTATTTTGGTGATCGCTTTATGTCACGACTTTTATTTGGAAACAGACTGTAATGTCTCTGGCACAGGGACTGAGAAGTTAAGAGCATATATCTGAAATGTTAACTTCTAGCACATCAGAAGAGTTAGGGTTTTTTTTGCCCCACTCCATAGTGGTAAAGCAAATAGGGGCCAATACCTGCTAACTTCATTATCCACGTTTTCTTAGCTAAGTCCACTTGCTTAATTACAGAGCTAAAAATAGTGTTTTCTTTCATAGGTGGCTGTAGTATATGTGTGTAATGCATTGCAGTAAATAATTGTTCTTTGATTTACAGTCCTTTTTTGTATTGACTTGCCTTTCCTGCTGCCTAGTTTAGGAGCCTAACCTCAGAGAAGCAAGTTTGAAAATTTAGGCCATTATTTTCTAACCTTATAGATGGTCCCCAAACTCTACAGCATTTATTTCTTTGTTAGCTTTAAGAATAAATGAGGTACTGCTTTCTGGTATCCAAAAGGTAACCACAGTTAGGTCTAATGGAGTTTTGGGTAAAGGTGGCAAGAAGGAACCAAGTCAGCTTGTTCTCTGACATTTCTAGCAGCCCCGAACAGAATAGAATTTGGGTAACAGAAACTCAGTGGAATGAATAGAAGATTTTGGATCTAAGGGCATTCTGAACAAAGCAAATTGTGCTAATAGAACACAATGAAATGTGAGCATTTGGTCATCTAAGCATCAGCCTAGGGTGAAACCCACATGTGCAGTCAGTCCCCCCAGTCTCTTAGTCTAGCAGACATGTGAGGCTGTGGCAGCATTTCAGACTGGGTGAGTGGGCAGGACAGGGGACCTTCACTATCCTGCTGGGGCTACCTGTGCCTCTGCCACCAGACAGTGCTCTGCTGGTCTACCCACTGCCCTGCCACAACAGGAGCTCAGCGTGTTAGAAAATCTGGATCAAAAGAAAAATGGAATATATTTGAGCCTGATCTTTTGTCCTGAGCACTTTTTGACTTTAGAGGATTTTAGTCTTGTAAACAGGCAGGTGTGTAGCATGTGAGAAGTCCCTTGGAGCTGTGGTGGCCAATACTGGTCAGCTGAGCCAGCAGCTGGCCTCAGTGACTGCTGTGTCATGGATTGAGCTAATCTGTCTAGTGAGGATGAACAAAAATGAAGCAAACTATATGCTAAGAAGAAAAGTTAAACATCAAAAAGATAGCAAAAGTACTTGGGGGCTCTTTTTGAAATTAAAAGTTCTGGATGCATGATAAATGCAAGTGTAACTTCTTATTTGAAGGAATATTTTAATAGCTTTGTTTTATTTATTCCTAAGTTAGGTAGTGTTGTAATGGAGACCTTGGAGATGTTTTTAAGTAGTTGCTTCAGAAGTACATTTGCCTAGTATGAGTAAGATGTAATGAAAATTTTACTTTGTATTTGCTTATTCAAGGGTCCAAGATGGAAGCAAGAGAATGTTTTGTAGGGGGATGAAAGATAAGTGTGTCTGTTAGGCATGATACAGTTTCCAAGCCCATGTGTGTCAAGGCCAAATGTAACTCACTTTTTATACATTTACCACAGTCTTGTTTCCAGTAAAAGAAAGGATTTATCTGAGTGGCCAGAGCAGAAACTTGCATTAAAAATTAGCCTTGAGTATTATTCCTTTACATTCTTAAAAAAAAATAAAATTAAAAGATCCAAATTTATAATGAAGCTGAGAATAAACAACAAAACCAAAAAATCCAAACCTTTACTCTGTTATTCTTTCTACAGCTAGTCAGGGGGTTATTGATATATAAAAAGCATAACGACTGCTACAGCTAGTAAAACAAAACATGTTTAGGTAACAGTCAAATCCATACTGCCCCATCCCATGAATCTGCTGCTATGACATGTAAGCAGGACCTGGCCCTTTGGCTTCCTAAGGACAATTCAGATACAGAAAGGAAGCAAGTTTTGGCTCAGTCATGTGTAAACAAAAGTTCCTTTGCACATTTATAACTAAAAGAGCAGGTTTGGGATGATTTTTTTAATATGAATGTAACCCCAAATAGGAAGTAAAATAATTCCATTGCAGCAGTAGTGGAAACTGAATGTTAAACAAGCATGGATCAGGAAAAAAAAAAATTGTCAGAGCAGCATACAGCCATCTTATCACTCTCATCTGTTAATATACATGTTATTAAGTAAATATGAATATTAAAGATAAATGTTAGTCATCTTTTGGTATTTACTCCACGGTAACCATCATATTTTTCTCTTTAATTTTGAAGTTAAAAATATAAAAAACATTTTGCTCTTGAGAACAAAGGCTGGATTTTTATTCTCTTCTTTATCCGTTTGAACTACTGATTAACAATTTATTTACTTGTCACTTATTGTTGACCATCCCAATTATTGCTTTCTATTTGATATTTTACTTGCTGTTTTTTCTGGGCAGTATATGAAATAGGTTTTAATTTCTGTAAGATTCTAATCCTCTATTTCTACATATGGTACTAATATTTTCCTTAGAAATACCTTGCTATTCAAATGAGAATTTCTCCTCTGTAACTTTACCTGCATTACCCAAAACACTAAATACTCTATACTGAAGTTGTCTTGTTTTGAGCAGTCACTACTTGGGTTAGTCTTTCTTGCAAGCTTAGGAGTTCAGGTCTGAGGCTATAAACACTTCTGTACGTATGAGTAATTCTAATTTTGGGAGTAGTCTAAGCCAGCAGGGCTCCTCAAACAAGTATGTGTTTGCAGGCTTGGGACCTGGAGATACTTGGATGGAGGAGATGATAGGGAAGGGCTAAGATACCAAGTTTCATTTTTAATTACACATGCCTGTCAAGATCATAAAGAAATATGATAGTATATTTCATGAAACGAACTGTTTGGGATACAGAACACAAATGAAGTTGTTTGCCTGACTTGATACCATTAGATAAAATTAACCTAAATACCTGGCATCTTAATCAAATCTAACCATTGTGATAGTTGAGTTTTGGTCCTGATTTATTTAAATTTTAGGTAACATTCAAACATCTAAAAATCTTCCCATCTTATGATACCTGGTTGACAAATTTGCAAAAACAGGAGTCAGTTTCTAAAATTTGTGGAGATCAAAAGGCTTTTTAAAGATGCTATCAAATTAACAGCCTTTGGGTTTTATTTACGTTGTTATGACTGCTGTGTTTTTTCACTAAGAAATTTGTTTTGGTAAATTAGGCCTTTTTTTCCCCTTTACCATACCCCTTCCAAACTGCAGCCATAAATTAAAAACCACCTAAGAAAAAGCTACTTTCTTGGTTATTAATACTGCTTATATTTAATTCAATGGGATCTGTATCAGTTTTAGACGTGAGGGGTATGGTGTAAAAGCAGAAAGACAGAGGTACATAACAAGAGTATTTCACAACTTGGAGAATATTTATAATGTAATCAGAAGCCTGTGCAATGAGAGAAAAGGGATCTGAGGATATAGTCAATGGTAAATAAGGATGCAAGAAAAATCAGTGTTTTAGAAGCCATGTTTGCAAATATGAAAAATAGATCTACCTGGGAAATGGCAATTAAGTTCTTTAAAAAATTACTATTTTTACAGTTGTGAAATTCTGCCCTTAGATATACTTATATATTGCCTGATGGCATCAAGAGGGAAGATTTTAACATCTCACATCTGACTTGGAACCAAACCAAAAAGACTATTTTCAGATGACTCTGGAGTGACTTCCAGATCAGAGGATCACAAATTGATCTGCCAATGTATAGAGAGATGATTTCATCAGGCATAGAGAGCCGTCTCTTTGGAGTTAAACATGATAGCTATTGAATAGTACATAGCAATGACAAATGGCAATTTTGGCTTTTACTTTAAAGAGGGAATTTACTCACATGTAGAACTTCACAGTACAGAAGACGGTCTGCTAAAATGAGTGACAGGAATACTGGCCATCATTCTCTGTTCAAACTGCTATGTAATGGCTTTGCTTCTCTGTCCTGTAAATATGACTAACTCAAATGAATCGCTAGGTTCTGTGATTCAAATAGAGCATTAGTAAGCAGGATGTCCAGGTCCTCCTCCAGGGTCCCCCAGCTTTCCAGTATAAATCTGGACATACATCTCTTTTTCAGATGGTATGTAGTAATTACATGAAACATTTCAGCAAAATGAAGGCTTCAACAAGCAGGCACAGTTTTGGGTAGACTGATCCTAGGCAGCTGGTTACCAGTTCGGGGACATTGGCATACACATATTTATTCTCCTTCACTTCTTTTATGAGTCTAGCTTGGTGATACCATCTGACTATCTTGGTTTCCGATAGTTTCTGAAGGGTCCTGTCTGGAACAGTGATTTGGTATATCTCCATTTTTAAAAAAATTTGAGAATAAGAAAGAAGGCAGCCTGTTGTGCCAGAACTCTGTGTACAAGGGTAAGTGGAAAGGCTCTGGTGAGTCTTCTCAAACCACACTGACCAGAAATAAACTGTCATTTATCTGGCAGACACTTGACAATATCAACAAGAGTCAACACTTGTTTTTTTCTCAGAAGTCTTTAGAGGACCCAGCTAAGCTGCCTATGATGTCTCTTGGCCCTTTATTCTAGAAGGTGGTCATCAAATCTTTGATTCTTACTTGTCCTGCAAGACATTTTATTTATGAGGCTATTGACATTCCACAGTCTTTAAAAAAATTCCAAATTGAAAGTTCTTGTCTCCTTGTTGTTAATCAGGACCAGGTTCTTGAAGACCAGCAATGGAGATGTCCTTGTACCTTTAACCAGGGAAAACAGGAAAAGGAATGTTGCCTGAATGTCTTATGTACAGTAGTACCAGACCTGAAAAAGCTAATTTCCTGGCATTGCTTCATGCCTTGCTGTAAATTTTAATGGATGTTTTTCCTGAGTTGAGCCATTCATAGCTGTCCTCTCTTGCGGGGATTCTCCAGTGCCTAATAAGGCATGCAGTCACAGTGCAGCCTTGGTGTCCAACCTGGAACATTTACATGTCTCTCTAAGTCTTGCTGACCACTAGTTTTCACAAAACTTGCAGGAATTCAATTACCATGGAGACTTGTATTTAAGTGCTAGGACTGACTACAAACTACCAGTGCACTCAGCAGTTATTGACCACCCTTATGGTCCCTTTCTGTCTGTCTTGTCCATGCACATGTACACACACATGCACACACACAGCATGATCACAAACCTTGTTGCCATAGGAAACCAAGCTAAAAACAAACAAGGTCAGAAGGCATGAGCTCATTGTGGGTTTTGTTTTTTTCCTGTTCCTTCTTAAAAACTCCTAGCATAGGCTTTTGTCATTTTGTTATTATATTATTAGATTAGACGTGGGTTTGGATGCTAGGTAATGGAAATCATACTTGCTGCCTGTTAGTTTTATACTGCATGACATGGTGGTGCCCATCATGGAGTTTGGCTGCCATCTTTGTCAGGCCTTAACTCACTCCCTAGTCAGTCTCTACAAGATTTCACAGTCATACTTGCTGCTTTGGCTTGCAGTTTCCTTCCTGGTCTCCTGCTTGTTGTCCTGTAATCACTTTGATCTCACTGCAGAGTTTTGCCCACCTTGAAAAAAGTTGTGGCATCACAAGAATAAAAGATATTCCAAAACCTCAAAGTAGGGTCATCAGTGGTTAAACTTTACAGAAATCACTAGTCTGGTTAGAACTAACTCAACCACTGTCATCTTTGCTTTTTATATTTATAAATATTTATAGTGTGTTATGACTAAATCTTTATAATACAGAGGTACTTACATGGGCAGGAGATCTGATGAATACCTCCATATGTCTCTCCATAAGGGAACATGAAAACCCTAGTTTCTTTGTTCCCCCTAGTAGAGAAGCAAAGTGCCACATGTTTGACCAAGGTGGTTACTTGTGGAGACTTATTTTTCACCATAAATTGTTGCATTTTCTTTCATCTTCTATCAAATACACTTGCAGAGTACAAGTCATAAGGAAGAGGAACCCATCTGGACATATATGTGTAAAACAGCTTAGGTAATAATAAAGTACAGTATGCATTTCTTTATCTCATGTAAACATTCAAATAAGGTGCCTACAAATGGGCACAGTTATTTGTACATGTTTTATCACAAATAAATCAGCATAAATCAAGCTTCATATTTTTCATATACTGTTTTAGAAATTCAGAAACTGGACACTTAGTTATGGTGGCCTGTCTCCATGGCCAGGGAAGACCTATGCCTTGCTTGTGATTTTTCTATGCTTTCACATGTACTTGCTCTTACAGAGGTTCTGCTCTGTAAAATCAGAGAAATTTCAGCCATGGAAAATATTTCCTCTTGTTCTGTCTGGATGCTTTTTTGAACCAATGGATGGAAATTATATCTTAAATGTATATATTGTTTATTAATGATTCCTTTGCAGTGACAGTCAGTAAATTCCAGTAGTACATAGCTCACCCTGATCTATCTGCATTTCTACATCTTCTTTCCTTGGCTTTGTCAGTGCTGCCGAAACAGAGTACCCAAAGTCACTCAGCAATGGCCTCTAGTCACCTCCATTTTGTTAGGCCTTCTAGGGACAAAAGCTCTTCTTAGCATCAAGGGTTTATTAAGGAGGGGGAAGAAGCCTGCTAGAGTAGTGGTGGGAAATTGTAAAATTTTGAGCACTTCTAGCCACCAGCAAGGGCATGGAAAATGCATTTTCTGAAACTCTTTTACCACCCCATCCCCAGCTTCCCTAGAACTGTACCGGTGTGTTTACTAGTTGTACGCACAGGGTTTTGGCTGCTTGTGGTGCCAAGCCATGAAACGTTTGCAGGAGCTATGCTGATGTTATCAGGTCAGCAGGGAAAGGAACTACTAGAATACAGTTATTTTCAAAAGCCATCCAGGAGATTAAAGTTGCCACAGCGTATACCTATTTCCCTGCATTCTTTCAAATCCTAGGCATATAGCTTTAAAATCCTTAAAGAAAAGGAAACTGACAGCTCACTGAGAGACTCCTCAGACCTGGCACCATCTTGAAGGCTCACATCACTGGCTGTGCTCATGCTAGTAAATGATATGCGTCCTGAACCATTCTCTGGCAGTGAGGTCAACTGGCACAAAACATCCAGTATCCATTCTACTAAGCCGTCTTGATCTCACAAGACAGGACAGCCATATGCAAAATGTTTCTTGAACACAGTCTCTGGCTCGTAGTAGCTTTCAGTTCTCACCCAGGAGCTGTTTGGGAGAGTGCTGTTTGGTCCTGGCCTCAGCCATGCCAGGGTTCTTCGAGAAACTGGAGAAGAGGTGCCAACAGTAGTGTCCCTGGCACCACTTAATGTTTCAGAGAAGAATGTAGCCAGCAGACTTGCAGGTGAATTGTGGGTGCCTTTGCCACAGCAACAAGATGAAAAGGTTGATCCTTTTTACAAGGGCTACAGTTCCTTCTCTTTGTGAATCCCTTGTCCTCTCACTCAAACCTGAGATTTTTTTCTGATGAATGCTGGAATGACTTACTAGTTTCAGTTATTTAATAGTTTGCTGTTGTGATTGTATTTGAATTTATATTTCCCCAAGGATAAGGAAAGGGATTCTATAAATATTTTTTTATTGATAAATGCCAGCTTCTTTTGTCATGTAGTAGGGCAGCGAGGATGTGCACTGGGAGAGTGACCAGTAAGGCCAGAAAAGCATTGCTGTTTTTTATTCCTGTGCCACATTCACCGTAGTCCCTGTGCATCTGTTGCCAGAAACTCTACTCTAATGCCACGACGAAGGACATTATCTATTACAAAACTCTTGCTAAAGCCCCAAGGTATTGAAGGCAGACAATAAATTGCTTAATACATTCTCAGGTATTTTTTTTATGACTCGTAGTTTGCTTTCATGATCCACAGAGACCCTGTAATGCAGGTCCTACTGAGGATGCACTTGGTCAAAAGTTTTAGATTTGAGTATTCAGATTATTTTCATCCTGTGTAGGGTCTTGAGAAAATCACCAGAATTACTTTGTGCAGTACAATCTTTCAAGGTGCATCTTAATTCTGAAACGTTGTCTGTAGCCTGATGCAAGCTCTGGTTGAATTTGGCCAGGCATGTTAACCAGGTTTCTGCTCACTGAGTCAGACCATTTGTTGGCTGTGATCTAGGAGGCACGCTGTTAGCCAAGGAGGAGAGGTTTCTTTCTGGCAATTATTTTGTTAACTGAGAAGACTTTAAATTTCTTGTTAATATAATTTTTAAAATCTACAGGTCAAAATCTGAAATAAAAGACAATATTTTAATTAAAATGCTGATAGATCCTGGGCAAATCAGTGATGATAGAAAGCCATGAAGATTCATTGTAGTCTATTAAGGTTGTGTCTACATTCTTAAATGAGTGTATCTATTCCTAGAGCTATCTTGGATAAGTAAACAAAATATCTTGGGTATTTTTGCTATTCTGAGGCTTTCTGTTAGACTGATAGTTGAGTGAAATATTCTGTGGGACAAATGCTGTTTGCTTAACTCATGGGAGCTAGTCTGCTTATTTCAGTGAGTTAGCAAAGTGAACTGGATTTTGTTGTTTGGAAACTTTTCTGAAAGCTGTGCTATATTTTTGTGGAGGATCCTCCACTCGTCTGGATGTCACAATATGATTAAATCAATGGGAAACCTGTGGGGAAGTTGAAGGTATGGCATGGAGTTTGGAATGTGTTAAGGTTAACAAACACAGCCTTGAAGGTGAACAGGCACAAGGCAGATGGACCCAAATTCTGATACACTTCAAGTGGTATTAAGTAATATCTATGGTTATTTATTATATTGTATATTTAGGGTTTCTGTGGATATACAGCACTGGAATTAGTATGTTCTAAACTAAGAATCTTAGAGCAGTTTTAACAAATGTTCTATTCATCTGTAAAATCTGGAAATGTATTCTGTCAATGGAGGTTAGTACATAAAGACTGATGACTGAAAAAAAAAGTGAACTTTTGTTTGCATATAACTATTTATTTTGATGGTAATTGAGGCAATTCCTTCACTTTCCACAAACATTCATTAGATGATATTCTGTAGAAAAACTGTCATATGCAATGATGCATTTCTGTATCCATATGAATGCCCGAACTGGAAGTCTGCGTGCAGGTCTTAGGGAAGCCTTTGATGGGTTGTAAGTTTGCCAGTCAAGAGTAAAAAAAGATGTCAGGTGATTGGGGTGACCAACAACCCCCTATAAATACCAATCTATGAGTGGTGAATTCCTAAAACACACAAAACAGTCATTTTAGTGAGTAGCTTGTGAGCAATCTCATGGGCAGAAGTATGTTGGCAATTACTCATTCAATAATTTGTGAAAAATATATCTGCTCATTGACATTTTGAAAAACAAGAAGATAAATCTCTTAAATGCATTGCAGGGAAATATCTTGCCAGCTAACAACCCAAAATACACAACTCCACTTACAAATATTTAGCCACCTTCTGATTGATATTTCTGAGCTTCTCATATTTCTTACTGGAAGAAGTCTGTCTAGAGGTACAGATCCCCCCAGTTCCCCAAAGAGCAGAAAGTAACCCCAGAATTGTGACACAATTTGAAAAAAACCCCAAATCTATATGAGTGGCTTGGTCCTGATCTGAATTTTGCAGCTGGATGGCTTTTTTAAAACAAAATATCAAATTTTTATGCTTGGATATGTTAAAAAAAATTGATTGCAATTTGAACTTTGAACGAAAATTCACTTCTGGAGGCTCTTGCACATGAGCATTAGGGATCCCAGTACACATTTGAAAATGCAGTTATTGGCAGACATTTGTTTAAAGTCCTCTGCAGACCACAGGTAGATCCAGAACAGCTTATAGCTCATGATTTATGATCTGCTGCAGCTATAAGATTTACGAGGGCCCGTTTCCTGCATCATTCCCTTCTCATTGGCCCTGAGAATCAGCTCTTCTGTCACATGCCTTAGAGGTTCAAAGGAAGTTTGTTTCCTGTGTTTCCTTCTTCCTTGTATGTCTTGCTGAAACTCCCAAGAAGGAAGGTCATTTTTAAGGGTATATTTTTGTGATGTGGACAGGGAAAATGAATTGAGACTGACAGATTCATTTCATGCAGGATACATGAATAGTGCTTGCAACTTGTGGTCCATATGTGCATGGACTCATTTCAGATTGGTAGCTTAGCTGGCATAGCTACTTCAAATATCTTACTTACAAGGTTATTAGTGAAATTTCAGCCTTATTTCAGTAGTGAACTGGACAATAGATCCCATCATGTATAGACACAGACCTCTTCATGTGTTCCTATTTTGGCTTGGGAGTTGAGGGGGATAATATAATTTCCTGACACAATTGTTTTTTTTTTACAGTTTTCTAATTAAGACTGAGTTCCTAAAGCACTATATTACTAAAATAGTTTCATACTTTACTAAAATTTCTTCTTCTCAAGTATACAATGTTTACCTCGGCATAGTCAAAACAATACCCTCTATTATAATTTGATGGTATAAGATTTTCTTTAGAAATAAAACCAACAGAAATAGAGATATTTCATTGAACTTCCTCCTGAAATATGCAATGTTTTTGTTTATATTTTTGGATTTCAGCTTTCCTCTGAATGATTTGCTATCCAAAACAAAATCAGGGCTTTTCTAGTACACAGTAATTAAAAAAAACAAGAACAAGTACTAGAAAATGAGTTTTATTAATTGTAGATTGGTGACCTGTACTGCAATGCAGAACGCAGATGATGACCTGAAAGTCAGAGAGTCTGAAAAGAGTGACAAAACTTATTATGAAATGATTACTGAAATTGTTAAGAAATCTGTGCTTTGAGGCAGTCATGTGTCTTTAAGCCTGTCACGATTAAATTCAGCTTCTTCTTTTTTAAAGTGTTCAGTGATTAAACTGAATAAAGCATTCCCAGCAACTCTGGTAATGTCGGTGCTGCTGGCCTAAAATATCCCACCTTTTGTTGCAGCCCTTCTCCCCACATGGCCTGTGTTAGTACATCTTGCCCTGTTATCAACTGTTCCCCTCCTTCTGCCCCATCCTCCTTTCAGCCAATGGGAATTACAGTTTTTTTTTGTGAGTACAGGGGCTGGCCCCCTTTCTCAGGATTTCTTTCCTCAAGAAACAATAACTTTGCACAATGCCTGATTCGTTTGGGGGAGTTGTTTATGGTAACTACTTGAGTTCAACTGAGTTTTTGTGTTTTCTTTTATTGTTGCTAATTTGAATTCATTTTTAAAAGGGGACTTAAACCTAGACAGGAAGATATTGATGCAAATTTCCTTACTGCTAAATTAATAGGATTGAAATTAGGAGCATGTACATATTTTCAAGAAGCATCAAAAATACATAACTACAATTTAGGGGCCTTAGAAAGACTTCAGTTTTAACAGAAATGAAATTCCTGAACTTCCTTAGTTCATCTGTTTTTTTTAAATGCCATGGCCAAGACTGAAAAACTCTTTACATCTTTAGTGATTCCTCAGGATTGAACTCTTCCCAAGAACAACATCCTGCACAGCTGTCACCCTGTTTTCTTCAGGGTATTTCAAAGACTCCCCAAACCAAGCACTATAGCAATTATGCTTTACAGTCCATTCCACCATATATCTTCTTTATAATTTTACCTGGAAATTTTTTGAGGGAGTTCGAAGAGCAAAACTTAAACTATGGAAGTGTTGTAACATGTACTGTCACACAGGTACATGCATTTATTTTACAGCTCAAGACTGAAGTCTGTCTCTGAGATTAACATGGAGATGAGTACTTTTTAGCCAATAAAATGCTACAGAAATATAGCCCTTCTATTATTTATTTCTCCTTTTGTGTACAGCTATCCGTGCACGTTCAACCCAAAGGATCTCACAGTGCTTTGCAAATGACATATGTACAGAAATTCCTTCTATGCTGAAATGCCCAGGCTTAGAGGGTGGGCTGCAGCCAAGAAAATAATTAGCTTATAGCACACTGCATAACGTTTGTGAACTGCATGTGTGTAAGGATAATTCTGGCCAGGGCATATCAGACAGTACATCTCACTCGTGCATCCTGCTAGAAAAGTCTAATGTTTAAAAGCTCTATTAAAATTTTAAAAACTGTCAACAACCTTTTTCATTGACAGTCAGTATGATCCACTAATGTTTTATTTTTATTTACACATGTACACCTATTTTAATACCCATACATACAATTAAGATGTTGATTTATCATTGGCATCCCTAAAACTTCTCTGTTTTAACAAGTATTTTCCTTTAAGCACCAGGTTTTAATAACTGATGCTAAAGGAAGTTTGAACAAACGTGGCTTATACACCTGAGAGGACAATATACATCTATATTGAGTAAGATAGGACAGTATACGTCTATATTGACTAGTGTTACTGACTGATAGCTCTGAGTACCAGCACATACATAGACTTACTAGTATGAACTGTGAGCTGGACTGTGAATTGTGTGTGGGAATTTATATTTTCAAATGCTACAGCACCTACTGCCTGTTTCTTGTTACTTATGTAGTGCTGCTAGCTTGGAGATCCCCAAATATTTTACCAAGGTTAATTGAGGAATAATCCCTTTTAAATGGATTGGGGGAAGCAATACAAACAATTTCAACAAAAACCTAAAACTTTTTTTCCTATTTAACAAATGAGAAACCACCAAAGAGTTCTGTGATGTGGCTTTGCTAATAACTCGTGGTGAGACCTGAGTTAGAACTTGTTGTCAAAACTGAGTGCCATAACTACACCTGTCAAGCTCTTTCTCTAACTGGGTTTATCCTTCAGTTTGCTTTTGGAGTAGAGGCAGCCAGTTGTTGTGGGACTGTACAGTCCCACCACAGTGAGACTAACTGTGGTTTTCCAAGAGCATCCACAACAGTTGTAGTGTTGGCTAGTAATTATAAGAAGGACAGGAATGCTTATAACCTCCCAAATGGTACCAGTCTTCTATTACAATGTCTTTTCATAGGAGACCTTCAGTAACTTCTCCAGTGTCTGGCAGAGAAAAGTATGTTGATGTGACCTCTATACCAGCATGAGGAGAAGGGGCATTGTTAACCTCAATCTTTACCATAAATCTTGCTTTCTGAAGAATTTAACTTAGCTCCTCTAGCTTGTTGTCCTTGCTTTGTCCTCTCCTTTCATTCTCCTAATTTCTGCACTGACTCCCAGGATGCCTCCATTCTCAAAACTGTTACACCAACTCTCAGTTAATGTTGCTATTCAGGTACTGTCTTTTTCTGCAGATTCCTCATGACAGATTTCTTCTGTAAGTCCTTTCAGAGGAGATCTACTGATGAAAAGTCCACAATAACAGATTGAAAAGGATGATAAAATGGCAAGGACTATGTGGAACCAAACAGCAACTACTGGCTGTCTTCTTGTAGAAAACCCTTGCACTGCTCAAGCATCTCAATTCCTCTCTTTTCTTCATGCCCCCTATGGTATGTTTGGGATTAGTCTAATCTAGAATATTAGCTTCTCAGGAACCAATGTTTTTAAATTTTTTTACTTGTATTGAGATATATGCATGTATGGCACTGTATCAGTAAAAGTAGGAAAGGCATCAGCACAGTTCCTTTAGCTCAAATGTATGTGTACTAACCAAAGGATTCATTATTTCTGCTCTTCCATGCTTAGATTTCCAAGTCAGATCTTTCATGACAAGGCTGTAGATGGAAAGCCATACTTTGAAATAAAACTTTAAGAAGTAAAGAGAGGATAAATGAGCTTTATAAATTTAATCCAAGTAGTTATTATTTAATAGCTGATATTTTTGATTCTCCCTTCCCACTTACTGCTGAACACCAGCAGCTTATAAAGAGAAAGAGCCTGACAGGGGAAAATAGCTGATTTTTTTTTTCCTGGAAAATAGAGATTTCTTTTTGGAGCATGTGTTACTGCTGGTATGTACACACTAAAGTGTGCATGCATTTATTGGAATCAGCAGCTTTGAAACATCATATGTACATGGTCTCTCTATGAGAAAAAAAAAAAAAAGGAAGAAAAGAAAGATAGTTCAAATAAATTTTCAGGCTGATTTGGTCAGACAAACAGTAATGTGGGGATATGTAGCCAGGATGCAAATGCCTACATAATGTATGTGCTCTCTGAGTGTAACTGCATGTTCTCTCCATGTGTGTCTGTGTATTGATGAAGTATTTTGTATTTATTTTATTGTGTGTCTGTCTGGATGTGCATCCAATCTATTTTACCTGTTCATCCAAGGCAGTGTAAGTCATAACAATACTCTTTTAGCTGTGTTTTTCAATGCACCTATTTGAGTTCATTGAGTTCTACATGTTCTAGTCAGGACATGTGTTTGCCCATAATGTATGCATGCATGTACTCATGAAGATATGGTTAACCTGCTTTGGCCTGATCTAGAGAGGTGAATAACTGTGCAGAAGAGTGTATACAAGGGAAGTTTACTTTTACTAGTTTGCAGACATTTAGCATGTTCTCAGTGTACAGAATGCTGACCACTGTGTGCTTGTGACAACATCAGGGCTAGTAATAATTGCCAACATTAAAGATATTTTAATATATCAAGATAATAATGTCCATATTCTTGCAAAACTGATTCAATTTTCTCTCATTCAGACACACACATACAAAACCAAAATTACAACACTGTGAGAAAGCTGGCCTTTGTTTCTTAGGGGAAGGCAGAATATGGCCAAGACTGGTTTTAAGGGTGTTGGGCTTTTTTGTTTGCTTTTGCCTTATGCTTAGAAATACAAACCTTTAGATTTCTGATCCCAAGTTTGGAAATTGCATCCTTATTAAATGTTTTACAGGCACTTTGAGCTGCCTGGTGAGCCAAAGTGAGAGATTTTATTCATCAGTTGTTCTGTCTACTTAATTTGTTAAGTGAAGTAACCTCCCTGAAGTGGGAGCATTTCACACAGTTTTCCAAAGAACCAGGATTTCTTTTTTTAATGGCAACAGAAATAAAAGTATTTCAGTCTCCAGCCCCTTGAATAAAAATAAAGACTTGATTTTTTATTGCTTCATTTAATGATTTAGGCTCATGTAAAGTGAGTGCAAAAGAGATATTGATGATCTATTTTGCACTATTTTCTTACCTGAGTCTTGAAATGTGATTCTCTAATACAATACAGTGTACCAGCATGGTGAAACAGGTGCTTATACAGACCTGAGTACACAAGGGGCAAGACAGCAGAAAATTAGGGCATAGGGGCCTATCCCAATTCCCCTGAAGGAAATGGGAACTGGATTAAGCCTAAACCTCTAATTACATAGGGGTAATAGTCTATCAGGACTGCCACAGCAAAAGGGAGTTGGATCAAGCCCAAGACTCCAATTGCATTTTTTCCTTGCCATTTTTGTTCATATATTTTGTTTACTCTGGTTCATCTTGACATTATTTTGTAATTATTTTTATAGGATTAGTGGCCATTAAATATCTGATTTCTGAATGGTATGGCTAGTTCCTTGTCACTGATGTCCCTGACCTGTGTCAGAAAGGTTTGTATATTCTGGTTGTTATAGCAAGAGATAGATACATTTATCTAATTGATGGAAATAGATCAAGGATTATATATTTACTACCAGCACCTCAAAGAGCCATACTACTTTTCTGTGTGCAAAAAACAATCCAGTGCAAGGCCACACCAGCACTTTTTTCTTCCTATTTGTTATCCTGATGTTCATACCAATGCCTTTGAATTTCCGTACTGAGGTCTGGATATATATATAAGAATTTTATAAGAAAAAGCATTACTGGCTATGTGATAGATAGCTATTACTTGGAGAAAGTTAGAGTGCTGTCATTTTGGAGCACCCCAATACATTTGTTCAGTTTGTTCACTACCAGTTTTCCTCCTGCTCTTCTAAGATTAACTCTGCAGTGGTATCAACATGTCATCTACAGTGCAGATGTTTGGAGATTTGTCCCCTCTTTGAATCCTATCCCCAGACACCACAGCTCTAGAGTCAGAAGAGAGTTCTGGCACGTACCAGGCAACAAGAAGCATGCCTGTACTTCCAGAGGTACTCTGGCTGTATCAGTGCTACTGGCAGTATCAGTGCTACAGGGCTGTACAGTGGCCCTGATACACAATGGGAATTCTCACTGACGACAGTAGAAACTGCATGCATCAGTCTAGGCAGAACTCCAGGTAGATGACGTCAGTGTGGCTTGGAAAACATCAAAGTAGGAAATATATGCTGGAGCAAGGGGCATTTCTGCAGTCACTCCTCACAACATAATTTTACTTAGTCACCCATTAATAATGTCCTGAGACAGAAGGGTACAGCTTTATTTTGGAGATTTTATAGATTTTTCATAATTTGTAAATTTTCAGTTTGTGACCCTAATACGTAAGCTCAAAATTAGGGGGGTCAAGTCAGGTGTAGACTTCTGGAAAAGTTTTCTCACAGGAGTGGAAGCAGGCAAGCAAATTAGCTATGGATTTTGATTAATTAATGAAAGGGATAGCAAGGTTGTCCAAAATAGGAGGGTTTTACTTATCAACACGGGAAATCCCATCCACTGTATCTATCTGGGGAGCTGGAAAGGACATAATTATCAATACTCATTGGAAGGATATGGTGAATCATTGATATACCTATTCATTGCTTTCTGGGGCAGAAGGACTTTGACCAATTTGGAGGTGTTTTGTTCCCAATTAATATATTTTTGGCTACAGCAGAGGTACAGAAACTTTGAGCCAAATAGTGGAAGACGTGTCTGTCAATTAAACTATCCAGGAGATGTATTGGTAAGTGACCTTCGGTTACAGAGATATAAAGACTAAGTAACCTCAGTCACTTCACTGGAATCATTTAAGACTTAAACTGACAGAAAAGAGGAAGGAACGTCTTTCTCTTTGAAACCCTTTTATCGCTTTTAGAATAATGCAGCCCTAACATGTATCTCCTAACTGCAGCAGGAAATATGTTTTTCTTTCAGACTGAAGAGTATTTTGGTGTTTAGCTCACTTGACATAGTCTCTGTCAAAGAAGGCCATTTTTTCTTTTTGAACTTACAGACCTAGTTTGCAGTGTTTCCAATATGTGCATTAAAATCCATAGGGCCACATCTTGCTGTAGGCTTAGCATTTGTTAATATTTGGAAGGGACATTTGATTAAGAGCAAACAGGGTGAAAAAGATCATGGTAAACAACAACAAAATGTTTAAAAATAGATCCAACTCTCTGGATTAAAACAGATTAATTTTTAAATTTGCAATGAAGATTAGTTAGAACCGTTTCAACTATTTGTAAAAAGTAGTATCAGAAGGCCATTTTAGTGACTTGTAGTTTGCTGCCCTGGGCTATGTGGAGACTGGGAACTCAGGGAGGCAGAGGAGTAAGCTGGCCAGTCCAGTTTCAGTGTTCAACATGACCAGAGTACACCAACACTCAGATACTTCAGGCTGTGAGGTGGAAGTGAACTTGTAAAAACTGCTTCCTGCAGCAGTTCCATGTGCTAGTGGTAACAAATGTAAGAAACCTATTTAAAACATATACTTTGACCAAAATATTTGACTTAACAGAAAAAGCAATGTAGAAATACCTGTCAGGTCCATTTTAAAAGATAGGTTCTCTTTTACCACAAGAGAAAACCATGTGTTTTGTCAGTGGGGACTGACACTGAGGTAAGCAGGTCTTCTCTGTCTAGCTTTAATGACAAGACACTGTCATGCTTCCCCCCACCGCCTTAACAACAGATGCAAAGTGTGATACACCTGCAACCAGCGAAGTTGTTGGAGTTTTGGGGGGATTCAGATGGGCTGGCTCTGGCAGAATTTTGCTAGAAAGGGGAAAAGAACAGGTTTTGTGATACAGCTTTTGTAAATAAATACCTAAATTGCATGTAATTCGACAGCTAAGAATTTCCTTAAGCACTAGTATCAAGATGCTGACTAAAAAGTAAATAATATGAAAAATTTCTGCTAGTAAAATCTTCTCTTTTCTAATATTAAAAAAGTGGAGAAAATACATCGTACATGCAAAATGGGTTTTGCCCTTTTTGAAGGAAAGAGTATGTATTAAGAAAACTATTTGAGACAAGTTTAAAAAAAAGATGTTTGAATGCAATAATGTAAAAAAAAAAAACAACTTTACAAGACTTTGCATATATCTGTAGTTCCTTGCAACCAGGGGAAAACTGATTCTTCTGCAGAGTGCAGATAAACAGACAACATTCCACTGGCTTGGACTGGGGCTCTGTGCAGGTGGCATGTTGGCCCTTGGCACAGAGTGACTTCACAGTGTTAGATGATAATGTTTAAAACAGTTATTTAAGCTAAGGTTTAAACGTTTTAAACCCACTTTTCAGCCCCCAAAATCTAAAAATAAAGGTCCATCTTACTGCCTCTAAAAGTGCTTATTGCAGATCTCTCTGCTCCAGTCCTAAGAGGTTGTGATGCTTTCCAAGGCAGACTGAGGTCCCACTCTCTGTAACTCATACAGGTAGTTTGCCAGCATTTCCCTGATAAACGTACATGCAGTGGATGTAAATTCTTACTGGCAGACATGAGACAAATTGCTAAAATCATTGCAGCTGCAGATGTTCGTATCGATAACTTTGGCTTTTGTTTATTGGTAAAATGTGGAGATCTTTCCTCTAAAAATGTTTGGAGGTTTTCTGCCATGGGTCAGTGCTGTGTACCATCTAACTTCAGTTACACAGAGTACATTTGTGTGTAGAGAACTGAATGCATGTGCTAGGACTGGGCAGTGTTTTGCAGTCACTTCTCTGTAAGATGTGTGCCATAAACCCGCTGTAAAGAGTTAACACCACTGGAGGCTAATCACAGAACACTGCTGACCTCAGGGGATTCCATCAGACCATGCCCCAAGCGGCTTTTGTGACCCCATGAAGATGCTGCACAAGTCATGTGTGTGTTGAAGGTTCAGTTTCTGGTTTTTGGAAACTGGTTAATGGCTGCTGACTTTAGTGAAAAAAGTGTAATAAAAATGATATTTTCTGCTTAATGCAGAATGCTTTAACTTCTCAGAAGATAGCTCTTAGTCTTTGCTTACCTATCTGGCCCCTTGGGCTGGTCTCTTTCATAGCTGGGTCGTGCAGCTGAGAGTGCAAGAGCACAGCAAAGACGAGGTACCTGAGACTGCAGTCAGTGGGAGAGCTACACGGGAGAGCCCTGCCACTGGCAACAGACCAAACCATGACCATTAGATTCCAGTTCAGTTATAGCCCTCTTAAAAACAAAATCTGGGATTAAGGAGTTTGGTTAACCCTTTGGAAGTGAGTACTTGTAAAACGGCAAGTTTTTCTAGGAAAGCACTGAAGTATCATGATCTATTGTGAAAGGGCTAATAAAGGGTAAAATCAGCAACTCTTTGGCTCATAATACTTGTGGAGCAGGTACTTTTTAAAAGTGGACTAAGTATTTTCAGACCTTGAAACAGTTACTTTACGTGTATAAAAGTACATTTTCTAGTTTAAATAATTGTCTTTATTAATGATTAATAGGCTCTGAACTTGAACTTGCCTTATTTACCATTAAGGAAATATTCAAAATCACCTGAATAGCCTTAATTTGTATTTATCAGCAAAGCATTTTAAAATTCTGTTTAGAAGTTTAAAATAGGACAACTTACCAATTACATTTTAAATAGTTTTACATCTCACTTAAATAAAAGTTTGTTACACATCTAGACTGAAATTTTAGATGTTCTGTTTTAATTTAGTGAGACAGTTTTTGGCTCAAAAAAGGGTAATTCTAAATGGAAAAGTTATCAAAGGTTTATTTTTGGTAACAGCTTTTCAAAACTACACGAGGTGTAGTCTGCTGTGCCTTGTGTAGTTTCAAGATCTTGCTCTGCTTAAAGTGCTCACAATTTTGTTTGATCAGGCCCATAACTATCTTTGTTACCACAAATAGAGCCATCAGTGCCACTCCATTTTAAAAAAAAAAGTTAACCCTTTCCTGCCCAGCACCTTCTCACAGACTTGCTTCAACTCCAGCAATTCGAAGAACTAGCGGTGGAGAGCTTTGCTGGTTAATTTGGTAACTCTTTAACAGACCATCCTGATTTAACTCCTGGTTTTGGATAATAGAAATGAGTTTTCACCAATTCTCCCTCTCTGCTCCTGGTTCACACTTTCTTGTATTTGCAGGGAAAATTTCTTGCTTTCAGCTTGCTTCTTTGTGGGGGGACAGGTAAAGCCTATGACCTGACAGCAAATAGATTAGAGGCATCGAGGTCACAGGTAAACCAGGTAAACTACTAATTTTTCCAGGGTAAACTAGCAAAAGCATGCCTCACAAAGGCCTGATCTTGACCAGCCTCACATGCTTTTCCATTGCCTTCACTATTTGACACCTGTAGGTTTGTGGATTGGAAGCCAGCATTTATCTCAGCTGTTGCTGGTGGCCTGGGTCCTGAGCACACAGGACCTGTGTGCCTGTGACCTCACTGGCCCAGGGGCTCACAAATGTCCTGCTCTGTCTCCACACCACACTCTGCTTGGGTTCAGAGGCAATTCTACATGAGACTAAATTGCAGTGCTTACTGAAGGAGGTTATAAATTCTGGCAGCTAGATCGAAACAATTTAGTTCCAAAATAGTTTTGTCCTGTAAAATAGCTTTGATCAACATCAGGACTAACCATGCTTTCTGTTCCTTACTGAAAAAAGTAAGGAATTTCTGCTGGCTAGTTGAAGGCTAAATCCTACAACCTCTAGTGAATATTCATGCATATTTATGAAAATAGTATCAAGGAATTCAATAGGAACATTTCCTTGGGTCAGAATTATTCCTAGGATGCAGGTTAAAATAATGTGACCCCAGCAAAAGTTCCAACTGATAATGCTGCAATGCTTCCTCTTTTGGTACCTGGCTTTTAGAGCTAAGTTTTGAAAGCAGTAAATCATAAGTAAATGTTAAAACTTTTAATTGCATGTTTCCAAGTTCATTATACATCAAACAACATTAAGTATTCCAAATTAATTAAAAACAAGTAAAAAAGCCTTTTGCTGTAGTTTTGTTTGAGTTTCTTCTCTTGGATGTTTGGGATTTGCTATAACCAGTTCTACAAAAACTAAAATCTCCAGGACAAGCAGCTTGAATCTTTAACTAAATAAGCAAAATTTTGCACAGTATTAGAGTTTTTAAGGTAAAGAAATTGGTGATTTCATTTGGAACAATAATTTTCAAATTTAACTTTGGAACCAGCTTTTTCTTCCAGATGAGGGAGGACCAGAAGTAGCCAGAACATTCAGAGAAGGTAACTGTATAAGCTTTCAAAGCTGCTTTGATAACATACTCTCTACCACAAATATTATTTTCACAGAATCATAAATTCATATTTTCATATGAAGAGAAATTTCATACAAGTCCCTTGACCTCCTTAGTTAATTTAGGCAAAATATCTACTGCCTTTAAATATATTGCCTGAAATTACTTCTTTCAGGGGGAAAAAAAAAGTCTTGAGTTTTATATAGCTTTTATTTGAATATATTACATATTGTGAAATATTGACATGCAGACACAGGTCCTCTTAATTATCAAGAATTTGGACTTGAAGAAAATTAAAAATTAGAAAATAATAAAAGTTAGGGAAAACATTTTAGAACTGCAGGCACCAGCCAGATAATTTCAGTGTGCAGCTTTTTAAAAAGTGAATATTTATACTAAATGACATCCAGTTCAGAAATAATTTTCAGGGAAGATATTTTATTATATTCTAGGAAGTTAGACTCCTAATAGCCAAAGTACTACATAGCATGCAGCTAAATATAAAACAAAATAAATTCAGTTATTTAATATAAATATAAATACAAGTATTTGTGAAATCTATTTAGAGCAGTGTTTTATACCTTAATATACAGATGAAAAAGATTAAGTGGGAATATTGTATACTTTAGCTAAAATACCAGCTAAATATTTTTTTTTTCTTTTGCTGGACTTATTTCTTAACAGTAATAAAAAAGATTTGAATTATCAAATATGTCCAAAGAATAAGCATACCTAATTGTTACTGAATTTATATGGTAAAAGTTTGGAGACAATTGGATTTTAAATTCTTCTGGACTGATCCTGCTCTCCTGAAATGAGTGGTAAAATTCCATTTGCCTTCAAAGGGAGCTGAATTTCATGTCAGCTTTTCAAATAGAATTTATTAACTCTTCAGTATTCTGCTAAATAATAAAACTTCACTGTTTCTTTAAAATCAAAGTAATAAAAATTTTAGATTAAAATCTAAGCAAACAAGGACTAGCAAATACAGTTAAAAAAAGCTTTTGGGAGATAGCTATTGGTAGCCTATTGGCTGATAATTTAATAAAAAGTATTCAGTCTTATTTATCTACTGTTTTTAAGTAGTTTATAGAACTTAGATGTATTAGATTCTCCATTAATATATACAGCATACAAAAGAAATTAAGCCCTATCCTTGCAGAATAAAGGTAGAAATATGTTTTGACAATTAAAACAATAAAATCTAGCTGCCCAGTCTAAAATTTAGTTACCTAAGAATTGTCATTTTAATGTTAGCACTAGAAAATAAAATAGGGACATTTTTGCATCAAAAAAGAACTTTTAACAAAATATACAAATCTGGTCTTTTAGGCATTAAAAAATGTTTGTATTTGTGAGTTTAAATTTGTAGTTTAGTAAATACATTGTTTAAATGGTAGGCAGAGACAACCTTTGAAGAAGGATAATTGGTAGGATTAAAACTTAAAGTTTGTACAAAAAAGAAAGTACTTTGATAAGGACAAACAGTAAGCATAAGTCAGTTTGGGGTTCATCACTATCCCATTAATTCCTTTATATCATACTAATTCATATGACTTTAAGACAAAATTGTTAGAATTGTTACTCATCCTTACTGAATATATTTCTATTAAAAAGTTATGTTTTTTCCTCTTTCAAAAATTGTTATTGATTTTTCTCTAGAGAAGCAGAAAAAAAGTAAATTTGATCATAATTCACAAATACTCTTTCTACTGAAGCAGACTTTTTACTCAGATATTACTAATAGGAAATTATTTGAACATTTTTTTTAAAGTTAATTTATGTAAGAAGCTTTTTGAAAGTTATAATATTGTCTTACAACTGACTGCAGCTAGAGTACAGCCTTTTTTCAAATTGAATACTGTACATAATAATTAACAAAACATGGATGTAGATACAGTTACAATTAATAGGAACATTATGTTTGCATTGTTGAATCTTAGTGGGGAGTTTGTTCTTTCTTGAGGCTCTCAAGTAGTTATCAATGAAAACAAATTGAGATTAAAAGAATCTGTTTCAAATCTTCCTTAAAAACCTGAAAAATGTTTCTAAACCTTTAAATGTGGCTTGATATATTTTTCCTATAATGTCTAGGTTATTTATAAATACTTTTTGGGATAAAATATTTCTATTCATGGATATTTCATATCTCATTAAACTGACTGAGAAGACAGGGCTACATCGTGTTTGCTTGTAAGTTTAACTGAGACTTATTTAATAGAAAATGAGCTAGATAAATATCCCACATTAAGTTTTTTCCAAATAATAGCACTTGGAATAATTATTGTATGTTAAAAGTCCCCTATTGATCATGTATCTGGAAGCTTTCTGTTCAGTTTCTACTTAATATTCTTGGAGGTTTTTCCATTTATGGCTTTCAGAATAATAAACACAAAATCCCTTTTGTTTTTGAAATTTATAATAAAGAATAAATATTGATTTTGTTTTGACATCAAGAGAAATAACAGACAGAAGGAAATATGCAGCAATTTTGCACAAGTAACTTTATGAAGTTTTATAGTCTTTTCAGGGAGGGAGTTAAAAGAACAAAAACAAATGAATGACCCCACACCCCTCCCATATTTGAATAAAAATATTTCTAAATTTCTGCTGTAATTTTATTTAAGAGGGGAAACAAATTTTACTTTGGCACTGTATTAAAATTCAATTAATAATACTAAAATTTATGATGAGAGTTCTACCACAGAATTTAGCTTTTCAAAGGTCTGGACAGCTCCTTAAATTTAATTGAAACTACATTAAAAAATTATGTTTTCATGTACTAAGTAAACCTAAATGTTTACCTTGGAAAAGAATAATCAATGGAGAGAGGAACACCACAGAAGTGATTTTTTCAAAGGAAAAGAATTATTTCTATATAAAATTTAAATCAATGGGCATTTGTTTCTGGCTATATTAGTGCTATAATCAGTACAATAAGGTAAATTTTACCAACTAAATGGAAGGTAGGCACAGTATGATCTGAAGTGGGAGAGAACTCAGAGTTGCCTCAGTGTAGCAGCAGCACATAAATGTCAGGAACAAAGTTCAACTTCTTTGACTACATTTTCCACTGAGATACCACCTTAAATTTGAATTTGTGAATTGTATGTGCTTCAATGAAATTATGGGCTTTTAAAACATGTATTAACAAGCTTAAACATTATTATGTTATTATCTATTTCATTAATTAGAAAGAGACCTCTGTAAGTCATAATGTAAGCCAAAAATGGAAAATGGATATGTTAATAATATGCTTCATTGTTTATTTAAAAAAAAAAAAAAATAGAGGTAAATAGTAACTTCTTTGGAATAAATTCACAAATGTATATACCTCTATTGCTTTTTGAAAATGTTTAATTCTCCTGTCATTAATTATGACATTGATTATGTCATCTTTTTGCTCTCCAGAAATTATGCCAAAGTTGCTGAAAGTGTCAAAATATTACCAGTTCAAGTACCCCCAAAAAGTTTTCAAATATCTCTGTATTTCACATTAAAGCATATGTGAAAGATGATTCAAAAATTCATTAATTTTAAAATTTCCAATGATGAAGATTCAGATAAATTAGTATTACAGTAAATTCTTATTTTGTAATATTATTTTTTTTCTATAGGATACCATAAATATAAGACAAAGTCCTACATTCAAAACTCCAGCTGATAATAGAATATGATTAGGCAAGGGAGAATTTGGAATGCAGTTTCCTCCTTTCTGACTGTAATCTTATAACCATAGGAATATCTATATTAAAGGTTCCAAATTGAATACTTTTCTTCTGCTACAGTTATTTAGATTTCTATTCTATTTACTAAGAATAATATTTTTTGCCACAGTTTTCATTGTTAAGGTATTTCAAATAAGAAGACCCAATTGCTTGGTCTCTGGTCTCTAAAAATCCATCCTGTCAGAATGAGAATTAATTAATACAGCTTTAATTAACTTTAAGTTTTCTCTTTCCCTTTTTCTCCCTGGTTAATTTGGTACAGGACAAAAATAGAATTCAGATTAGTGTAATTTTGTCTGCCAGGGCAGGAGGGTTGAAAGTAGTTGATCTTTAAGGTCCCTTCCAACTCAAACTATACTGTGTTTCTGTAATTTCCTAACTCATATCAAATCCTCTGCTTCTCTAGGACAAATTCTTGGGGTAATAATGACATGCTGCTACTAGCATGAATTTGTTAACCTAAAATATATAATTCATTAAATTTAATTCACTCAAACCCAGTTAATTTGCCTCAATATTTATCAGAGCTGCAAATTGGGATTTTAGTTATTAAATCTTTGTTTTAATGGTCATTATGTTTATCATATAGAATTCTATTTAAACAATCAGGCCCCATGCTTTTAAGATTTAAAGCAACCATTCAAATTATCTTCACCACTGTTCTGCTATAATAATGCAGCAAATCTGTATTTCATGACATAGGGATTTAAGATGAGATGGTCCTATGTGCACAAGGGCATCTAATTGGAACAAAAAGGAAAGCAGTCAGAATATGAGGATATCTGGATTTAAGTGGGTTATCACCAAACTTCTTTGTAAATTGCTTAACTGAAGATATGAAATTTCAATTCATATAGAATCATAGGTGTGAAGATGTGAAATTACACAGGCTATGTGATGTATATAAATCCAGCCAAGAGCTTGTCAGTGATCACTGGGCTCATGTGATAGCAGTGACTTGTACTGCAGCCTAACTCCATCCTGAAATGGAGTCTGGAGTTGAGATGTGGATGAGCTGGAGGTACAGGCTAAGCTTTGCAGCTGGAATACAAGCCTGCCCACCCCCAGAGCAGCCCAGCTCTTGGATGGGGACTATTCCAGATCTGTGGTACCCAAGTCCTTCAGAAATTCAAGGTCAGGCCTGTTTTGGTAAAAACCATTTGGCTACATTCTACTGCACAGTGCAGTTGGTTTCAATCAGGTTGTATTTATCAGAAGTTTTGTGTACAATATTCTATATTTAGGGTTTGGACACTGTGATTATTTTAACTGCTTGCTTAAAACAAAGTGAAACTTTAGGAATAGAAAGGAATTATGTTTTTACCAAAGAAAAATTATTGTATATAGAACAGACTCCGTATAGATAATATGTCACCTAGCTGCTGGTGTATTTACTTGTTATGCATATGAGGTGGGAAGTAACTTGAAGCTAGAAGGTATTAATGGCTGCCTTAAACTAATAACTAGTAAAAATAAGTGGATGCTGACAGAATCACTTACCATTTGTGGGAGTTTCACACGTGTATCATTTTCCAAATTAAATTAAAATTCAGAATTTTTCCTGTATACATTTTCTGAAATATCAGAGTTCACTGGTCACACAAAGATATGCAACAGTAGTGAAGTATGGGTCATATTCTTCAACTATATAGCATACAAGCTCTGAAGGTTCAAAATGGGGGAAAAAATCTCAGCTAGGTTGTGTCAATTAACATGTTCTTTCCACGCTTAGTTTATTTGAGAAGTTGAACAGAGTGAAGTTTGAATTAAGCTGCCCAACCTTCCCTTTTTCTTGAGAGTATACTCTGGCAGCTCACTGGGTCCCTTTACAAAACACGGTAAGACCAGTTCATGTGAGACAGAAAACCTGAGCAGAAATACCTGACCTTAACCTATGTGGAGTGTCCACTTCATCATACTGCTTTGATCAGAAATATGTACTTGGGCCCACAGCCACTGTTTTCAGATAGATCTGTAATCCATTATCATGTGGATAACTGTCAGGCCAAATTTTTCTTCTTCTCTCTCCTTTTCTGATTTCTGATTATTTTAACTATGGTTGGATAGCTGGAGAAGAATATCTTGCTATTAGCTGTGACCAGAAGTCCTACAGTATTTAGACAAATACTGTAAAACTCCATTAATACTGAGGTGCTGCACAATTATACAGTGAGAAATGTCCATGGAAAAGACTGACAGGGCTTAATTTTTCATAAAAATCTGTAGGATCATTGATAAAATTTTTATAAAGCACTTTAATATTTTTTTTTAATAGGAAAAGACCAAAGTCACACCTGTGATATTTCTGAAACCAGAACACTGCATTTTCGTTTCATCAAAGTCTACTAAATTTTGTTTAATCTCATTTAAATTGTTACATCATGCTCATAACTGCACTGTTGAAAAGCCACTCACTTAGTGCTAATGAGTGTGTTTTGATACTTGAGAATGACTTGATTTGGTTCCCAGGAAAGGGATGGGTGTCCTGTATATCCAGGATTAGTTGGACACAGCTTGGCTTACAACCCATGAATATGCATTCTCGAGGACTAAACATAACATGGTTTTGGATAGTCCTCCTAAGGATAAAAATGGATGCTCTGTTAGACTCTTGTTAGTAGATGGTTTCTGATCTTCATTATGCTACAAATTTCTAGCCAAACTTTTGTTGTCCAGAGAGTGTTATTTTTTACACTAGCATGTTAAGAGGGTGGGAGAAGTAAGGGGTCTTTTATCATTTGCAAGGAGTTTAATATTAATCAAGTTGAACACCATTTGCCTGGTTCGCTGTAATGTCAAATAAGATACATATTTCTATGTAGGATATATGTATGACATATAGAATATGAAGTAAAATAAATTATTTAAGATTTGCTGTGGGAGAAATCACACTCTGTCTTCTCCCAGAAACAGTTGGGAAAGGACTTGGGAGTGTACAAAGCTAGTCTAAGAACAAGAAAACAGAAGGACTGTTTGGCAATAAGTTGTTTTTATATCTGAAGTTCTTAAAAATGGCAGAGGGAAATACAGTGAGCTCATCAGCTGTCTGCACACAACCTAAAAGGTACCAAGGTCATAATACACTTTGAGACAGGTGAACGCCACAGGATTTTTACATATGCTGAGCACTTCCTTTAGCTGAGTGGTGTGTAGTTCCTTCCCATTCACCCACTAATATCCCATTCATAAGGACCAATGCTTTCAGACTGTGAGGATCATGCCCTGCTTTGTAATTGTAGGATACTGAATATATGGCAAAAAGGTAGTCACAAAATGATGTGCCGTTAATTGATCAAATCTGAGAAATCTTCTACTAGTAAGCCCATCATCAGGGAAAGTTTTATGTATCTTTCTTTTCATCTCATAGGGAGGTAACGTGGTGCAGTTCCTGTTAGCAGGCAGCACATGCACTTACTTATTTTGCAATCTACTACATGCAATATCATTACGTCCTTGAGTACAGTGTTTTTTGAACTTTCTGACTTTTGAGTCAGAAAGACTTATTTCCTTTTGAGTCACCTCTCTCCCTGTCATTGTCTTGAATTCTTCCCTTTTATGATAGATTATTGTAATTGGTGCCTGAAAAGTCACTTTTTTAAGGAGACTGGACTTACTGACAGCAAGCCAAAATAGTTGGTAGATCAATGACTACCCCAGATACTCACAGGAGCTTCTCAGTCCCCAGGTGTCAAAACTGAGATATACCTGGCAAACTTTGGGTTTTTTAACACTGTATCATTGTCCTTTGGTAACCCATGGTTTGAGAAACAACTGTTTAGCAGAGGCGAAGTTCCCATTGAGTGATGAATTCCCCAACAGTACAGTTTTAGAAAGGTTTGTTTAACCTGGATTCAGAGAAGGTCTGCTGATAGCAGCAGAGGACCTGCATGATTCCATAACAGTGCAAAGTCTCTATGATAACCTGAGTCACAGCTACCTTTCCCTCATGTTTCTCTACAAATAAAATTATTCTTGGTAAAGGATATAGGCCATAGAAGAGGTTTTGATGTTGGTATATCTACTTTAAATTTAAGGAGGAATGAAAGTATTCTCCCCGTATGTTGCGTATCTATTGTTTTAGATCTCTTGATCAGCCAGTCTTTAGTTACAGGTGGCAAAAGACTACAGGAAATCTATGAGGTTGTGTTACCTTGGTTGTTAAAAATAGAGCCAGATAGCATTTATAATCCATGTGTTGTAATAGTCACTGTATCTCTGAGATAACCCTGTTGTGCAAACAGGAAGATGCTGTTTGATCACAAGACAAAGCAGGGGTTCCAACCCTACTGGGATTCTCTCCATGGATCCCCATCCCTCGAGCTAGCCTTCTTATTGCTATGCTTATCTTGGTCTCTCCTATGTGAATGTCCCATTGAGTTAGGATCAGGGCACTGCTTAAAGATAAGGAAAAGGTAAGGACAGCTAAAGTCTGGTGTACTTGAGACTGAGCTAGAGTGAAAGAGAGGTGAAAAGTCAGCGATCCTAGGCTGTATTCTCCTCACCTGTCACAGACACTGTTTGACATGTTCACATCTCTATTCCTTTGTTTAACCTACCTATCATGACAGTTACTCTCCACTTGCAAGAATTATGGATAATGTGACTATTACATAGCACCAGGTATTATGCCTGGTGTCTTCCAAGACAAATACACAAGCAAGTATTTGTTAATTGTTACTCTGCTCCTTGTTTCCAGAAGGGAAAAGGAGAGATGCGTAGGCTGTCCTTGTAATAACTTCTTGTACTGCAGCTGAACCCGTCAGAAGACGGCTGCAAAACATTAGGAACCCCAAGAAGAGACTGCAGAGCCCTTCAAAACTGCTGGCATGGCTAGGAAGGGCACCTTATGGAGAGTTCCCTTTTCTGCACTTCAGGAATTAGTACAACATGTATCTTTGAAGTAACACCAACCCTCTTTCCATCATCTTTCCCAGGTAACTGTCTTTGGCCTCTCTACCACTCTCAAAGTATTTTGAAGGGTTCATTGAAATACTTGCTGTGAGACCTTAATATCTTTATTATTGGAAGACAAAAGATAAATGGCAATCACACAGCTAAAATTATCTGGTTATTCTAGTTTTAGAAACACAAAAATGTACAGCAAATATTTATATAAAATTCAGGTAAAATACAGGTCAGAATGCTCCAGAAGGAAATAATTTCTGAGTGCACCAAGAACAGCATTTAAGAACAAGGCTGTTATGAAGGACAGTCTTTAAAGGAACCACTTTAAAATAGGCCATTATATTTCCTGTAATTATTTATCTGATTCCACCAATATTAATTGATAGATTGTTTCATGAGTGTTCACTTAACCTTCATCTTATATTAAAGAAATTGATACAACGCAGGGTTTTTGCCCTAAAATTTAATGTAAGGAAAGCTGGCAGTAGCAGAGTCTTTCTCCCAGGACACTATTACTGGGGCAGATACAGCCGTGGGTGAAAGCCTGATGCAAAATCTGTGTAATAGCTAACTACCACCAAAACTCTTTATCAATAGTGTGATTGGACATTAGGAAATTAGGGACAAACAAGTCTTAGATGCTGCTGTTAGGAAAGAGTGATTTTGGCACTTACAAGGAATGTGGATGGATACCCTGAGATGCAAATGTAGCATGTTCTGAATATGTGAAAGTCAATGTTGTGATCATGCTTTCCAGTAAACTAAGATTTCTGTGACCCAGGTCAGAACGGTCTGTTTTTGTATGGCACTGAGGCACCTTAAAATGTGGTTTATGTAAATGAGTGAATAACACCACTGAACATGGGGTATATTTGTACACTTGAAATTCAGTGTAAGTCTCATGTTGAACTGGCCTTGGAAACAAAAGGAAGTCTTCTGGGGAAAGGAGAGGTTACGTTGTGGTTGAGAAGGAAGGCAAAGACAAATTCTTTGAGAGAGCAGTTACTCCTCTTCCATGTAGTAATACCCAGGAAAAGAGAAAGCAGGAACATGTGCTATATTGTGCTGTGGAAGCTGCTCATGTCTAGATGTGTAACGTGACAATGTAAGTCAAATATACAGTACCACAGATTACTGGGATAGAAAAGTATGTCAATGTGAAGTAGATGCATACATGATCACAATGCAATTCCACGTTTTTATTCACATTTCATATGGTGAAATAAACAGTAGTGTAAATAAAACTGTGATGTAAGTATTCTCACAGGAGTTGCATGCATGAGCTTTTAGTACTTGGCTTTTTACATGTAAACATGACAATTTCTGTAAGCAGCTAGTGACAACTTCTGTGTGTGCTTGTGGGACACAAAATTTCTATGAAAGAAGTTGAAAAGCAATTGTTGCACAGCTCCTATAAACCCCTAAGTCTTTCCATTAAGTCTCAGTGTCTCAGAAGCCCTTATGTCTACAAAGGTAGAAACTATACTGCTTTGGTGGCTAGAGGAAGATTCCATTGTATGTATGTGTTCTTGCCTCCATGTGTGTGAGTTCACAGCTGTGTTTTGGAGTCTACCATAGTCAGGGAAATTAATATAAAAGGGAATATACAGGTTTGTAAAACAAAAATGCAAGCCAGTTTTTGTGCTGCTGTTGATTGTTTAGTTGCTTAGAGCATTGTGGTTTATCTTGAAAAGATAAGGGTTACACAAGTGTATGCTTTGGAAACTAGTTAGACAAGGTCCTGGTGCAAAACAGTAAAGGTTCTGTCTGGGCTGGAATATTTTTTATAGGTTGCACTTGGCACAAGGAGGAGAAAGAGTTACCACAGTTGGTAGCAGGCAGACACAGTGTTTCCTTCCCCATGCAAACCAAAGTGAACATATGCCCTCTAATTTCCTATGGCCTATGTCAAGAAGAGTATTTATTGCTAATTTAAAAGCATACAGAAAGGTAAATGTAGGAACCATTTTCCCCCCTTGAGTTTGCATAGGAAAATAATTAAAGGCAAACATTGTATGTTATAAGGAATATATTGGTCTGCATATGGCATTGTTTTGTTGCAAATTACAGACCCAGTGGCCTGATCCTGCTGTCACTGAAGTGAATGGCACATTTCCTATTGATTTCAGGGAAAGAAAGTGTAGATTACAACCCAACATGAGACAGGTGAAAGCTGCTCCTTTAGAAGTATGCTACCCAATACATTTAGGCTCCCAAATTACTTTTTCTTAGTGTCCTGGGAAGTAGATGGACACAAACAGTTCGTATTAAAAGTGTAATGAAGATTGTTTAAAGATGTAAATGTTGCCTTTAACATTGCTGAACCAAAAACATAAAAGATTCTGCCAGTGCATGAAAGTGAAACTAGCTGAGAACAAAAGTGAAACCAACAGGCAACTCTCACTTCCCAGGCTGAGTGAAAGGCAGAAATCCTAAAGTGCTGATGCTTAACAGTAAATTTGAATTTTAAAATTTCCTTTACTTTTATTAGTGTGAAAAAATGTTGCTCGTGATCTAGACAAAAATTTTCCTTAAGACATGTGTTTTCTTATGATGGTATCTCTTTAAAAAGTCAGAACCAATTAAAAAGTCTTTTTTTTTTTCTTTATGATATGTAGGGGCATCTGTTCACATTACCTTCTTTTTCTTTCTCATGCATTTTCCTTTTGCATGTGTTGTATCACAGACTTGTAAGTCATGTACCCTTAATATTCTGACAGAAGCGTATGCTAAAGCAGGACAGAATTGACTTGCTTTACAAAAGTATTGGCGACTGTAATCAGTCAGTTTCTAGAGAAGGGAAAGAAAAAGTGTCTTTAAACATATATGAATATGATGGTGAAATGTGTTTAATTGATAAAACACCAAAAAATGAGAGGCAATGTAGCAACGGGAAGAGGCAGACATTCAGTTCTTCCTGCCCAATCAAGTAGGATCAGGAGGAGACAAATGTACAGGAAAGTGGGGCAATACCAAAGAAAACAACAGCAGACGGTAGAAAAAAGCATTGGACGCCATGGACAAAAACAGAGAATGGAGGAAATAAGTGGTTTAGATACGTTTACTTTGTGCAAAATTCTTCCTTCATTCACATTTATCAGTGTCTAGGAAATTGTGTGTAAAAATACATGTGCGGCTACAGTCTGCTGTAGATCTAAGCAGTATGAGGAGGGTAAATATGTGGAAGGAAAAGGGTAAGAGAGACAGATTTTTTTTTTTTTAAGGCAGTTTAGTCATGAATACTACACCCTACAGTATAGTAGGCTTTCTGACTGATTTATATTGATAATGCTTATTAAATCACAAACTGAAGCAAGGAAGGTGGTTTGTTTTTTTTTTTTTTAATTTAGCAAACTGAATTTGTACTCATTATCTCAAACATTTTTTCCCTCTCACATTTGTTCGGAAAAGTTTAGAGGGAAAAGGGTGGGGGAGACAGTGTATAGACAGTGATTTAGCTGGTATTTACCTCACAGGTGGAGGGAGGAGATAGAAGTCTCAAAACTACAGGCCTATGTAAATTCTGCAGCATCAGAAGTAAGTACAAAATAATACAAATCACAGAAAAATAGGTAAAGCAGAGACTATATTTATCTGGGAAAGTATTCCATTTTTAAAGCAGAGGAGGGAAAAGTTGCTGTGGGAAGAAATATTTCAGGACTTTTTCCCTCATGTAAATGGCTTTAAAAAATTTCAGTGTATGTTTGTTTGTTTGTTTTTTTTTAATATAAGATCATACCAGTTGCAGATTAAATGTTGCTAATGAGATGGAGCATTCAGTGATATAGAGGCCTCTAAGAACTGAAAACTAGGCCTGGGGAATCTGATACTTCAACTGACAATGTATGGAAATAATTTTTGACTTGTGTACCTGACTTATCAAAACCAATTTTGAGGACTCAGACTAGAATGTAATAAGAGTTTTAAAAATGCTTTTCAGACCAAAAGATACAAAGCTTTTTGAGGGCCAGATAATTTGAATTATCTGCAAAAATGCAGATAATGTGCAAAAATATGCCTGGGTATACAATAATTTTAATCTATTCCCTCTTACATTACAGAGAACGTGGTACAGCCCCTGTTCTGGGACAGAAGGATGGACATCCGAGGGACATGGGCATCCCTTCTCAGGTAACCCGCTTTTACTGATGGCTTGAGAGAGAGAGAAAATAACTTTTCTGTTCAGATTAAATAATACCTGACCTTTTGGCCTTTTAGAATTTGGTGTTTATTGATATTTCAGACAAACATAGATACTTTTGTTTTATTTTGAGAGAGGTGAGGAGGCAAAGTGTTGTGAGGGAGGCAAGTTAATGCCAAGTCCCTCTGATGTCCGATTGGTTGCAGGAGAACAGCAGTGCTGACAGTGGTATACTAGATTTTCCCAATAAAAGATGCAAATTATAGGATATTATAGAAAGATCAATGTATTTGTGAACTGTGCTGTGTGCTTCAGTTTGATTCATATGAGAATAGCTAATAAACTGGAAGTAGATGCTACAATGTCTGGTTGGTGAAAGACAGGGCTAGAAAAAATAGTTCTTTCTAATTGTATATGGTTTTATTGTGTTGACAAATATATTTGATATGGTAGCAATTAAAGGTAGTCTGTTTTGATTAAGTTGAAGGGCCGAGACTTGGTTTTAATGCATGCTGGTTAATTAAGCAAGAGTCAGTAAATGGCATGAAGCTCTAGGTAGGATGCTTTCTGAGAAAAATGCAGTTGCTTGAGGTCAAATTAGTCAATAAGTAAAATTTTCTCATCAGGAAATAGTCTGTATTTCTGAGGTATTTTATACTTTTTGTAAGCTTTTTATACACCAATAGATAGAGGAGCTGAGTTAAAGGGCTGGAGTTGCTATTGTGTTACGGTACGTCACTTGTCCTTCCTGGTTTGAATTGTTGAACTCTGATAATTAAGACAAGAGAAAAATGTAAATTCTGTTTACCAAATGGGATGTTTGTAGCATTGAAAAAATTGAGAGATTAAACATTATTAGAAGTCTCTAAAATTTATAATCTTGTTCTGTAGCCTTTGAAAAGGCAGAAATCTAAATAATAATATTTCTACAGGCAAAATAATATACATTATCTAAAATAAAGTATAAACTGCTGTTAGAAGAGTTTTGAAATAAATAGTATGTGCAGATAAGTAGTTAGGATTTTGAAGTATTTTTCTTCCCCTATTCTCTTTCCTCAAGGAAAACAGAAGGATTTTTTTCAAACATAAAAGGAATAAATAAATACAATTGGAATGTAACATTATGCTAGATATTTGGTGAAATTTGTTTTCTTATAAGTATTTTGGTTTTAAATGTAAGTGCTGTGAAATAGTTCAGATCTCAAAGTTTGTGGGTAAGAAATGTTTCAGCATCTTTGCTCATACCTGAGGAATCCATTTTAGAAGTCTATTTTTCCTGTTTGTAAAATACATTTTTGTTAGATCTATGTATTTGGGTTAAGACTTACTTAAAATTACTTAATTAGGTTATACTGAAATTCTAAGTGATTTAAAAAGAAGGATTATGGTAATATGACAAAACATAACACTATTTTCATTGAAATTCTTAAATAAAGCCCTTTTAACATGCCAATTTAAAAAAATCTATAACTTTAGGGTGTTAAAATAGTACAAAATGTAAAAAGGCTGAACTTATAATGGAATGTATAATCCTGTACCAGTGAGCAGGGATTTTGTAGGTACGTCTGGAACATGGCAGGAGGTCATTCACACCTTCAGTTTGGTTTTGAGTATTTCTATCGTGGTATTCTCCTTTTTCTTACTTTATTATGTATATGTAAACACTTATAAAATGTTTGTGGTTGATTTGTAAAGAAAAAATGTAAAGAAAGAGGTAACAGTGTAGGTGCGCTAAGCTAGATGGGGACTGACTGTGTTTTCCCAGGAAATTCTGAAAAATATACCAAAGTAAAAATTGCTACAGTAAAAATAAATTCTAAATAATTGTATTCATGCTGTTTGAAATAGTGTGGCTGTGAATTGTCTTTAAAAACCTCCTGTAAGTGTCCAAAAACAGTGCAACATAAAAATGTTTTCCAATTGTGTTTTCTCTAGATAAAACTGTGGGCTTGAATGCTGATTTCAGGGGCAGGGTATTAAAAACATGAACTTAAAAAAAGGAGCTATGTGTGTGCTTTTCTCATGGATAAGTTGTGGGGTTTTTTCTGAAACGGAAAACGTGTATGTGTTTCTTTCCTCTGTGTTGTTTATAGTTTGAAATAAATAATAAATTGGTAGGGTTTTTATTTTTTTTTTTTAGACGTATTTGTATGAAAAATCTGGCAATAGGTTTGTTTTACTTGTAATTTAATACTGGAGAAATAGCAGAATGTTTCTGGATATTTGCAAATGTTTCAGAGGTTGGAGCCTAAGCCAGATTTCTGTGTAGTCTGTCAGGCAGTTACACGTCTGAGCATGTTACAGTCTGTAGCACTACAAATTAGAGCTATTTGACTTTTATTTACTGCATGAGGCTTTCATGGGGAAAAAAAAAAAGCAGCAAATAAATTAGAATAGGGGGTGAGCTCTGCATGTGTGCGGGGGCTGTTTCGGAGTGCAATGCCTAGCTGTGAAGGGGGGCCGGGTGAGACCCGGAGGGTTTTACTCGGAGGTGCTGCTTTTGCCTGAACTCGTGCTATCTGCCCCTGTCCCTCACTGACTGTATCGATTGATCCTGACTCTCCGAGATATTTTTCAGTTCCCGGCAGGGTGGTTGCATGCACATTGTTTGCTACTTATTTTAAGAGAGGAGCTGAAAAAGTGCTGTATGTGTTAGTCACACGTATACTGAGCACCTGTATGAAGAGCGTATGGGAAGGAGGGCAGAACATGAGTGTGTGACTGATTTTCACATTAGTTTCACTACAACATAGCCCAGCATTTCCTAGTAACTTTGTCCCAAAGTTTTCTGTGGGTTATAAAGCTATTTTTGAGTTAATTTGCCTCCTCAAACATAAATAAAGAAATTTTTTTTCCTTAAACCTCACCAGCTAGAATAAGATATTTCACCTGCTTTTTACTATCTCGTAGGGAGAGTGCGGTTAATGCCAGCAGCAAACAGTTGTGGTTGGGACCAGAAACCACACTGCGGGAGTACAGAAACCCGCCACAATGTGAGCGGCCCGGGGCCCGCCGCTGGGCCGGGCCCGGCCGGGCCGGGCCGGGCCGGACCGCTCGGGCGAGCTCCGCCGGCGAGCCGGGGCGGGGCGGTTCTGCCTCGGGGCCCGCGGAGGCGCCGGGCCGGGGTCCCGGGCAGCACCCACCGGGCAGCGGCGAGGGGGCCGGACGGGCCGGCGGAGGCGCCTCGGCGCCGCACAGGGTTAACGGCGGCGAGGCCGCGGGGGCCGGCGGAGTTGTAGGCGCCGCGGCATGACGGGAACCGCCACGAGCGGCTAGGATTCGCCGGCAGCGGCCGTGACGGCGCCCGTCCTCTCTGCTGTGGGGAGCCGCAGCTGTCCCATCGGGCGGGAGCTCCGGCCCGGCCCGGCCCGGCCCGGCTCGTCCGCGTTCAGCCGCCGCGCTGGGCCCGCCTGTGCCCGGCCGGATGTCTCAGCCAGTGCCGCCGTTATCCCAGCGCCCCGAGCAGCGGCCTGGGGCGCGGACCGGCCGGGGGCGCGCCTCGAGCGCCGGCAGGTCAGTGGCGGCTTTGTCCGGGAGCCGGTGATGCTGGCGTGCCCGGCCGGTCCTGGCCAGCCCCGGTATCGGCGCAGCCGGGACCTCCCTCCCGGGCCGGGCCGGGCCGTGGGGCATCAGCCCAGTCTGGCAGGGCTCGCCCGGAGCCGCGTCCTCCTGAGAGGGATTTTCTTTGGTTAAAGAACACGGGCGGCTGGTCGTCACTGGCTGTGGGGCTCCTGCCGCACCTGTCTGTCGCTGCTCGGGGCCCCAGAGAGGCACCGGCTCACGAGCTCACTGCGTGTGCGGACCTTTGCTTGCGCTTTGCGCTGAGCTCCGCACCGGGCCCGAGAGCAGAGAGATGCCTTCCTGCGGCTCCGCCGCTCAGCTTGCGCGGATAGCAAAGGCTGGCTCGTGGCAAGAGGAGATGGAATGCTTTTATCTGCGAGTTAAGTTTTTTCCTTTGAGTTTTTAAAATGTGAAGTGGAAAAATGAAGGAGCTGAAGTGCGTTGAAGTTATGGGACAAACGCAGGAAACAAACAGAACTTTGTAGTTTACCTGATGTGGGGCTATTTTCTCTGCGGACAAAGCGGGGAGGGAAGAAAGAGGAGGCAATCAACACTACGTGTTAATTTAATTTAATTTAATTTATGCCAATAGTGCGAAGTCAGTTCTTATTAAACCTCTGATGTTTTAAACTAACTTGTTAATTAACTGGCCATAACTTACTCAATGTATCAAAGGAATGACAAATAATAAATCAGTCAGAAGTGAATTTAGTAAATTTCGTTTGTGTGTTTTTCTTCTCCGTCTTACGTTTTTTAAGGAGGTGTTGAAAGACAGTGGTGTCATGCATCTGCAGTCAGCTGAATTTGGGGCTGAGCATGCTTGAACTTCTCTTGGGAATGGAAAGATTCTTGTTAGGTTGTTTTCCTTGTTAATAGTAATCCTCTGCAGATTCAGAAGAAGACTAATTTATTTTTTAACTAATAAATAAAGTGCAAAGAAAATTACACTGTTGAGCTCAAACAACAACATAAAAAGGAAACGTGCCACAGTAGGCTTATTTTCTATTGCTCAGGTTCTGCGAGAGGGTATGCGAGGAGCTCTACAAACATTTTTGTGTTAGAAAGCACATCAGATTTTACCAATGATACCACCTGAAATACAGTTCTTAAGGTATACATAGGTGGTTCTCAGAAGAAAGGAAACTAAGTGAAATATATGGGTTTTTTCAAGGGAAGGTATTGTTCTAGTGGAGGAAAAAAAGTTTTGCTTGTAAAAGAAATTGTTGAGTAGCCACAGAAAAGGGATAAGTGCCTTCAGTGCCAGTGTTACAACCTCTGTTGGTTTCTACTTGCAGAGTGAAGCTGGTGAAGATGGCTTGAGATACAAAATCAACAAGTCCAGGACAAAATAAAGCAGAAAAGATCAAGGCAAGGGAAATACGATTAATCTATTCTAATGTGTTTTAAACTTGTTAGTGTATGGCCTGCTCTGTTCCCATTCTAACCATTGCTTTTCCAGTTTTGCAATAGTAGGGTTTCCTGGATGCTGTTTTCTTATTTCAGTAGCAATGCATTAGCACTGCAGTTGTGCTTTATCACAATAAATACAATATATCAACAAATGTATAATCTACCTGCAAATACTGTACTGTATTAGCAGTGGAAGATACTTGTAAAGGGGGTCAAATAGTTGAGGGTACCCAAAGGAAAGACAAGATTAGAAACAGAGATGATCTAATCTGGCAGCCATTGTACATTTAGCTGTAGGACAGTTTTTGAAGGGCAAAATAAGATCACAGAGAAATTAAAGGTGGGATGAAATGCAGCATTTTTAGTAAAAACAGACTGTGCCAGACTACCTTGTTACCTCATGTTTCATTGTGAGGAACTTTGATACTGTACCATGTGATGAAATCATGTAAAACAGAGAAAATTTGGATTAATTGCATTATAAGTGACTTTGGAATGAACTGACAGATAATAGGTAGAAAGAGACTATACTGGTGGAAAAAAGGCTGCAAACTGGAGTTTTTGAGGACTATTGGAATTATTTTCTTAGTGACACTAGTGAAAAAGTACAACAATGATAAAATCTTACAACAAAATCAGTGGACTGTATTGATAGAGAGGAGGATTGGAATATCCATGTGCTGACAAGATGAATCAAAACTGAGATTAATAGAATTAGATGAGATTGAGTGATGCAAATGGAAACTGATCACAATTTGTTCTAGAAGAGTTAATCACTTCAGTGACAGGTTGGTAGTTGGTGTAATAGTTAACAGCAGAATGATAGCATGTGACAAAATAATGGCTGAGAAAATAATAATTAAGAAAATGTAGTGTTCTAGAAAGTGTTAAGGGATGGATTTCTTGTGTGTATAGAAAATATTACTGTCAATGTATATGACATTAGTAAGACCTTATCTGGCACCCAGCTATCACCCACATTCAGATAAATGGGTTCAAACAGATGGATGGAACAGATGCAGTAAAGGAGCACATGGATGTTAAGAGGAATAGAGAGGCTTAACAGAAAGACACAGAAGTGACAATTACACTGTTATGTAAGGAAGGAAAATAATTATATGAGCTCAAGATTAGAATAAAGCAAAACAAATGTGTGTAAAAGGGATAGTGGGTGGACTTTGCTGGGAATTGCAGGAAGAGCTCTAACTATCAGACTAATGATATTCTGGAGTGGTTTCATGAAACAAGTTTAAATTTCTTTTAGAAGGAACTTTGATATATCCAGGAAAGAACATCAGTGTTGGGTTCTGCATAGTAGGGGGGAATTTGACTCGGGAATCCTGGGCATCCCCTCCCATAATACCATATTCTTGTGTATCAATAGATTCTGAGATAGATATGTTCATTTACAGTGGGTCCATTTTGAAAGTATTGCTGGGTTTTGTCATATTAATTTCCTTTTATGCCTCCTAATAGCAGCAGAGTACCTTGGTTGTGTTTCCTCTGAACTGTGTGCTTGGTTTGAACACTATGGCTGAATTCGTGCAGTGCTGCCTGATTTCTTGTGCCTGGATGGGCTACTTGTAGGAGTTCTAACAGAACAATTTTTAGGTAAGTTTTTAGATATCTAGGCCAAGACAGTGTTGCATTCTAAAATGTATGTATAATCAGCTTCCTTGGGAACCTTGTGTCTTTTTTTTTCCCCCACCTTTTGGACTGTATGGTTTTTACATGCAGCACTTAGTACAGTAGTGAACAATTAACAGAAGAACCTAAAGATTAAAGAACATTGCTTTTCAACAAGGCTGCTGTCCTCTAGGCAGACAATTTAGATTTTTTACTTGGCATTTTGGCTTTTAGGAAATCTCCACAGGGCAGGGAGTTAAGCAATCATTGCTCAGTCATCCATTTTAATTTTATTTTTCAGTCCACAGATGTAGCAGATTATTCAAAGAGAAATAATATGTTTTAAGGAGGTAATTTCTTGTTCAGTGGTCAATAGAAAACTAAGTGATAGAATCAATCCAATCATCAATTTATGCATTAAGTGCTACCAGTGGCACGTTCAGTAGTTGCTGAAGCAAAGAAGTTAATTGATTTTAAGAATTAAACTTCCTTCATTTGCCTAGAGGTGAACAAGTCATGAAAATTGAAGGCTCATTTGTTATGACAGTGTGAAAGACTAGGAAGGAAGACCAAAAATAAAAGTATTATTTCTAAATGGTTTCTTGTACTTTTTTTTCTGTAAAATGGGATTTGAACTACAGACATTTATCTTAAAGCTTACAGGGCAGAGGTGTGACCATAGAGTGATGGTATGAGTGTGGAATGAAACATACTTGGTTGTTATTTAACCCAGATTCCTGAAAGTTATTTTCCTCTTCCATCATGAGTCTGATTCTTTAAAGAAAATAATTCCTATTCATAGCAGGTTCTTTCTCTTGTTCTTTTCTTAACCTTTTTGAATTAGAAGGAAGTTGTGGACTTCCCCTTGAAATGGTAGGAACACTGTGGTAGGCCTTCAGCAAAGAAACATTTTCTGACCTGATTTGCCTGTGTCATCCTACAAGGCTTTCTGCCATTAAAAGAGGCACTTCCACTGGTGTCACTTGTTTCTAGTCCTCTTGTGCTTTATTATACCTCTTGAAATAACAGTGACTGGGGGAGAAAATCTTGGAAGTGAGCAGCATTCATGTGATAAGGCTGATAATGACATTTGCGTGACTCAATAACAAAAGCAAAACAGCTCATATTTTAGTATTAAACCAAAATAAGGTGTTACTGCTGTCACCAAGAGCAGAACAAATCCATTAATTGTCTGGTTTTATGTAACCACATCTGGGGACAAATGTATACCCATGTATGCTCACACACATGTATATACATAAATGTGCACCTGCTTTGCTGCAGGTGCTGGCTGATGAGTAGAATAACAGTGAATCAATACATAGAAATACTGGGAACCTGCACACTGAACAGAATCAGAGTATGGCAGGGCTTGGTTTGGTTGCAGTAAACTCAGAAAGGGAGGGTTCACTACAGCCTGCAGCAGCATTTTTTGGGCTGATTTTTTAAATTGCTCATTGTTTGGTTTTAATTATTTTTTGTAGGAATTCTTTGGAGCCAGGCCATAGCTGCTGTGAATCTTCAGATTTCCATTGAAGTCTCTAGAGGGGGATAGGATTTTATACACCTTGAATAGATGGCCTTCTGGGTGCAAACATTATTATGGTGTTTTTGATCCTGCATTGTTTTTAAACAGTGGTGGTTTTAAAATGCCAATTTCAGAGCTTAAAACTGCAATGATAAAAATCTTTAGGAAATCTGGAAGCCAAACATTTTAAAGAAATAAGGATAATTTGATGAAAAATATACAGATGCATTATTGGGATGTAAAAATAGATAGCAATCTGAGATACTTTTTTTTGATTCCAACTTCTGTCCCTGATAGGGTCCTAGTTGAACTTTCTGCCTCACATTTCCTCTAGGAATGATACATTGTGTTTAACAGGCATTCAAAGTGGAATTAATGTTTGCGAAGTACTGGGAGTAGCCGAGACAAAGTCTCCTACAGGTACTGGCTTTTAGCAGGGGCACCAGAACTGTCTGGCGTGTGAATTTTTAAGGAGACTACTGTTTTTTTAAAAAGGATGAGAAGACAGAGATTTATTACCAAATGTAGTCCATCGTCTAGGTCTGAAAGTGAATGTATCATGCAGGATGACACTGAGTGTTGGCAGTGGTGTGAGCACCACACATTCCTGATCTTTGTTCATTTTATGTGGACAAGTATCTGTATCACTTATCTACAATTAAAAAAACAGGTAGAAGAGACATCAAGGATTAAACAATGACCACACAGCATTTAATTTCTACAGATGCTATTTTCCAGCTCAAAATCAATATATTTCGGTGGGTTGTGGGATTGAAAAAGGATAATCTGTTGCCATGCCATATTATGTTTCCAGTAAACACATCATGCACAACTATTAGATTTCTTTTTTTTTTTTTTTTTTTTTTTTGAGTAGGACTTGATTTCCAATGTTGCTTGTGATTATAAAACCCAACCCTCACTTTAAATGCATGTCCTACTAAGCCTTTTTTTTTTGTTTGTGTAATCACAGGATCTGGAACTCCCCATTGCAATCACATCTGAGAACTCTAAACTGGGAATGGCAACAAAAAGAGGAATTCTGAGTTTTAGCAGGATACGCACTTGTCAATCCACAGTAGGTAAAAGTGAATCATGTATCATGTACTAGAAGTTTGTGGTACCACTTGTATTGTTTCCTGGTTGTAAGGGAAACTGAACAGACTTTCTCATAAAGAGCAGCCTACTTCTGCATGGCACGTTAAATTTGCAATCTATAGACTCAACTAGTTAATATGCCAACTACTGTTTGGCTTTAGGTTCTGTTTGTCTTCCATTGCTATATTTGGCTGGAGTGTTTTGTTGTTGAGAAATTTGGGACTTTATTCCCTGAAGCAGGCCAGGTTGCTGATGCCCAAGGTTTATTTGAGAAGCAAGGAGTGTATATCTGTTACACAGTGTGGTAACTCAAAATGCCTGACTGTCTTAGTTTCAAAGGTAAGAGTTGTGTTTCACAGCTGCCTTGTGTTTGCAAGTTTCTGCCCTTCTCATAGAAACTATACCCAAAAGTGTGCAATTGCAGATGAGCAGCACATCATTCAAAATCTGTGCTTAGTTGGTTATTTATTATGGCATTTAATGTTACCAATTCCATCCCTTTCTCTCAACCTGCTGTTCTCTGGCTCCCTTGTTTCCTGCAAGCTCTGCAGAGTAGGGCGATCAGCTCGAGGTGCCTTATGTTAGGTCCACAGGAGTCCTGTACTGTAGGAACTGACAGCAAGAGCCAGCTGGCAAAGCCCAAGTCTGAACCATGGATCCCCCAGCACCTGCTTCATGTGTAGCATGCCAGGAGGGAGGAGGGTTACACAACTACCTGCTTCTAGAGTTGCCCAAATACACCGCTTTAACATATAGGCTGAGGGTGTTTGCACAGGATGGGCCAAGAATGTCTGCCCCAGCCCCTCCAGTCTCACTGGCTTTCCCTCCCATCATTACAGCTGAAAGAAAAACACTTACTGAGAAGAAATTCTTTACTGAGGGTGGTGAGGCACTGGAATAGGTCGCCCAGAAAAGTTGTGGGTACTCCATCCCTGTGAATGTCCAAGACCATCTTGGATGGGGCTCTGAGAGCCCTGGCCTTGTGAAAGGCTTCCTTGCCCATGGCAAGAGAGTTGAAAGTAGATGATCTTTAAGGTCCCTTCCAACCTAGGACACTCTATGGTTCTATGATATGATGATTCTGTGATTCTGTGTGCTGTGCAACGGCTTCAATCAAAATCACCTCACGCCACACACCTGTGCTGTTAAAGCACTTTTCTGCCCTTTCAGGCAGAGGAGGGAAATCTGAATTCCTGGGAGAGTGCTAAATAGTGTATGGACTCAGAGGGGTACCATGACCCATGCAAGGAGATGGAGTAGGTGCCTAAGGAAAGGCTGAGGATCTGGAATTCTACACAAGGTATCACCCCATCATTACAATGAACTCAGCAGTTGATGAGGTGTATTGAGAGATTTGTTGGCGTGCCTGAATGGTTCTTGCAGAGGTCTTGACAGAATGGACAATGAAGATTATGTTCTTAGGTATTCCAATTTTTGCCTTCAGTGTGCAGTGGGGCAGGGTGTCTTAATTTGGGGCTGTAAAGGTAAAGACACACTGCAGTGCTCAGCATTGCAGCAGCCAGGCCCTTTATTGAATCTGGCCTCACTGCAATAAGTGTGAGTAATGGTAAGAGAGGCATGAGAGCAGAATGACTGTACAGGGGGGAGAGCTGCTCTTGAGTTGCTAGAGTGAAAAACATATTTGTAAAGGGATAAAATTAGTGCTGCGTACAAGAATGCCATTTAATGAAACAAATGACTATACTGCTTAGTGGCAAGAAAAAATGTGACACCTTACAGATAACCAGCAGCCCCCCTTCCCTGTCTCGGGGTTGCTGCAGAGCAGACAGCATTTCTGGCCACACTGGGCAGGCTAGGGTGAGAAGTAGATCCCAGTGCTGAGGCTTCCCGAGTGCTGAGACCCCCAAGCCACAGGTCTCACTGCTGGGACAGTGAGTGACTATCTATGGGCTTGTAGTGAGAAGTGTTTTCCTCAGGTACTAAGAGAGTGGGGCAGGAGGGAGGCATGGGAATATGGTCTCACTGAGATCTGTATTGCTTGTGAAGTACTTGTGGCAGCAATGTCAACAGAAAAACTTCATAATAAAAATTGAATGTTTCTTCTTATTGGGTGCTCTTTTATCCCCTGCTGATTGTGTTTTATTGCTACTGTGATATATTTTCACTTTCTTTGTCTCATTTTTGATGTAGTTCTGCGTCCTTATTTTTTGTTCCTTGTTGCTGCATTTTTAGTCACGCATGTCACTATTCCTTTAGCTTTCCTAAAGGCTTCTCTCTTGTCTCTGTTGTGATCTGCTGTACAGCTTGGCCACGGTCCATATGATGGAGCAATATAGCCAAGCTGTGGGTTGACCGAGGCTTGCATCACTGCCCTGACCCAGATTGCATCTGCAGTCATCTGGAACTGACTACACGCCTGAACTGTTAAAAGAGGCTGTGGAAATATGGATCTCTGGGGCCTTGGCAAGGTATCCTCATATGTGTATGCATGTTGATGTGTGAGTACACTCAAAATGCCTGTCTGTTCCATCAGCTCAGCCGACTGGGTGTTCCTTTGGGATTTGCAGCAGCTTACAGCAAATGGGTACAGACCTGCAAAGCTCATGAGAATACTGGGATTAACCCTGGAAAGGGGAATATGCCTGTTGCTCAGGAAAGTGTGATGCCCATAAGCAAGAGATGCAAACCCCCTCATTTGACCTTTGTATAATTCTTTCCCTTCCAGTGAGTCCATTTCCCTGCCTGTGACTCATCTTCTTCTAAATGTAGACTGTAAGCCTCTCAGAGGACTGCCTTTCTCTCCAAGCAGGGTAGCATAAAAAATAGCAACACTTTTGAATAACCACTATGGTTTTTTTAACACAAAAAAACTAGAGAATTGCCTTGCTGTGTCTATGCTTCTCTGTCAACAGGTTTATCAGTTCCCTTGAGAGAACAGCAGGGCAGGTTCTGTCCTGACCTGCAACAAGGAGGTTGTTCAGACAGTACATCTCAGGAGCAGCACAACTGCAGGGCATGAGATAATATAATAAAAGATGGATAGACTCTGACAGAGACCAACAAATCTTTCATAGCACCCATATACTTCCTTCCCTATTTCTGACCCATTTGTAATTGGCAGCATCCCCTTGGTACCTGCAGTGCAGCTTACATGAATGTCCAGTAGGAAGTTGCCTGCTCCCTTCAGCAGGTTGCCCAATGCTCATCTCCTTTCCTCCAGCCTCTGCATGCACTGTTCAGCTGCCCAGTCCACTTCTGTTCTCAACACTTTGTGACTGGTGACCACTGTTATCTTCCATCCTGTGCTTCAGCTCTTATGTTGTCTTTGACTTGTAGTAGATCTCTTTTCTACCTTTTCTCTTTCCAGATGCTTGTGCCATATCCACCTGTCCTCTGGAAGATAAAAGAGAGAGGATAAGCACTGTGTCATTTATTCTTCAAAAATTGAACAGATGAAAACTGCCTTGACAGCCAATAGAAGAAAATAGTTTGATATGGCCACAGCAAGCACGTGTTCTATCTAAAAAGAAGGATAGAAGCTTCCTGTTGTGGAATAGGACAAAATGCTGTGACAAGTTCCCTCCTATTAGGTTTGATACTACTGCTTTTGATAAAGATTAATTTCTAAAAATCAACTGTAAAGCTATAGATCAGCTAATAAGACAGTGAATTGACTAATTTTTCTTTGCAAAATGTATGATAGTTTCATGTCTTTAATTGACATCAGTGCAGACAGTGTGTTGTTGAATCCAATGAAATTTGAATCCCACTATAAATTTTGTTTTTCACAACTAGATTAACAGAAGTCTTTGATTTCTATTAATTATGTATTTTGAGTGAAAAGCTATTTTCTGTATATGTATTTAATAACAGGAAATGTAGCAAACATTTATTTTTATTAAACTAATAAAAGGAATAAATCTATCACAGCAAATTTTCGTTTAATTTCTTTGGTTTTGTTTCCCTTAGAACAGATGAAAGGTCATAAAGTGCAGCCACAGGTATCTCAGGATGCACAGTTCTTTGCATCAGGTAGTTGATGACATACAAGTGCATCTTGCTTCTAAATGAGAGCTTTGAAGTGGCAGTAGTGCTTGTAACTGCATTCACATGGCACCATGGTCAGCTTGTGGGCTCAAGGTGCAACATGCAGGGTACTGCTTACCTGTTACAATTAAGGTGGCACCTTACATGAGCACTTCCCAAACTCTAAAGTAGGTAAAGGTTAGGAAATGTGGAATGGGATGAGGAAAGAGAAATTGTAGAGCACTTGTAAATCCATTGAGTTTACAATGAGTGTTTTGCAGGAGTGGATCTGCAAAGAGAAGCCAGGCCTGAGGAGTGCCAGGATTTGGCAGATGAGGCTCCTAGGGGCTGCCTCTGCCACCAACATGATGTGTGGCAAGTAAGACAAAGGAGTGGATGAGGGGAACCTGGTACAGCTTGGAGATCTTCAGCAGTAGTGCCTGGATTTGGGTGTGACCTATTTGCCAGTCCAGGAGAGAAAGGAAAGGCAACATTAAGATTACCCTCTATGCTACTTGTTGTTAATAACTCGGATGCTGATCTCCAGAAAACCTCATCTAGAGAAGGTTTCTGACTGCTTGAACTAAGGTAATTGTCGAATAAGTAGTATAAAAGGCTTGTTTTCTAGGAAAAAAAAAAAAAAAAAAAGTTGGCATTGAAAGTTGCAAGAGGCTCCCTTTAAAAACAGCAGCTCCTATATCTCAACTGTTCTTCTCTGACATATTAATTGACCCACACCTTATACCAAATTGTCACTGACTTTCCATGCTCCTCAGCCACTCCTGCCACTTCAGCCTGTTGAGGCAATACATCTCAACCATGAGCTATTTCAGGGCTTCAGCCTCCCACAGCCTTCACCGTCCCTCATCCTCTCTGCCCCACGCTCCCTTCTGGGAGGGAGGGAAAAACCCGGGCCCCTAAGTGAGGTACAGGGGCCATGGCCCTAGCAAGGAGTGGGTCAGAAGGCGGCGGAGCTTTGTGCCCTTCACCTCCATGGAAGGAGGCACCGACGGGGTGTGTGTGTCATTTCAGAGGTGTCTCCTGCCCTGCTCCCAAGTCAGGCGCTCCTAACGCATCGTGTGTGGGGCTCTGGGACAGAGGTCGTGTCAAACGGGCAGGTGAAGGGCGACGGGGCAGGGCAAGTCCAGGCACGGCACAACAAGTGGTCAGCTCAGGGGAAATATTTCAGGGAGCCTCCGTCGACCTTGGATCTTATTGGGGAAGACAGATCGAGGCTGGTCAGACGGGACAGCGCTGCCAGCCCCGCGGTGCGTGGGGAGCAGTGGCAGCCGGGCTGTGGTGCCCAGCCCCGCTTTCCCCGGGATGGACTTTCCCCGGTTCCCCGGCGCGGCGGGGCCGGGCGGCCCCAGGGCGGGCGGGCCCGGCCGCGTTGCCGGGTTACCCGGTGGCTGAGAGGCCCGTCCGCCAATCGCGGCGGGGCGGGGGCGGGCGCCGTGACGGCTGCGGGGCGGCGGTGGCCGGGAGGGCTCAGTCCGGCCGCGGCAGCCTCCGCAGCATGGTGTCTCCCGCCGCGCTCCCGGCCGCCGGCCTCTTCTACTGGGTGGGCGCGCTGGGCGCTCTCTACGCGGCGGCGTTGGCCTCGTACCGCCTGCTGGCCGGGCTCCGCGTCTGGGTGCTGGGTAGCGGCGCGGTCGCCGTGGGGCCGGCGCTGGGCGCCTGGGCAGGTGAGTGCGCGTCCCGGCCGCCCCCGCCGCGGCTCTTTCTCCGGTGCCCCCTCGGCCGGGGCAGGAACCTCGCGGGGAGCAGCAACCTCGGCCTGGTGGGGAGGGGAACGCGGGCGGCCGGGACCGGCCTTCGGGGGGACCGGGGCAGTCTGGAGGAGCGCCCGTAGGGCGACAGCCGGGTCCGGGGCGGGCCGGTCTGGGGCAGCGGCTGAGGGGCCGGCGGGTTCCGCTGCTCTGCCGCGTGGGCCCGCGGCGAGCCTGGAGCCGCTGTCAGGCTCCCCACGAAACGTGCAGGGCCAGAGCGCGCGGTCAGGTCGGTCCTGAGAGAAGCGCCGATTGTTGAGATTTGTGGGCGGGCATGGCGTGTTTGAACTTGGTGTTTCTGGGGCGGCCGGGCGTGCAGCGCGGCTCCGGGGCCGCTCCGCGCAGCCGGGGCCGCTCCGCAGTTCCCAGCGCGGCCGGTCGGTGCGCGCCGCCCCCTCCGCGCCGGCCTCGCACCTCATCGCTGACGTCAGGCCCGCCCCGTCCCCGCCGCCCCGGAGGAGCGGCCGCTGCCGGCGCGGCGGGAGCCGGCACCGCGCGGGCCTTGCCCGGCACCGCGGGCAGCGGCGCTGACCCTGCCGCGGGTGTCCCGGGAGAAGAGCTGTGCTGGAGGGCGAGGGAAGAGCCCTGCCGAGAGCGGCGGGCGAACGGCGGAGCGGCGCGGAACTTGTGCCGACCCCTCCTGCTCCTCAGCTCGGTCCCGGGCCGCGCTCGGGAAGGGGCTGAACTAGGAGTGGCCCTCCCCGTGGAGGGGGTGACAGCAGCGGTGGCCGGGAGGGGGTGGCGGCAGCTTTTAGCTGGCATCCCCGAAATACAGGAGCGCTGTGGAAGTACAGCAGAGGCTGTTGCCAGGGTATTTTCAGTGCTACGCTGCTCTAACTTTTCTCAGTTCTTCGATTTCTGGTCATAGGAGCCACGCTGGGGAAAGTCAGTTTCTTCCGAGTCTGCCACTGTGGCCTTTAAGTAATGATGAGGCGATAGAAAGGGCTTCTCCGCTGGTGTAACAGATCAGACCGAGGGAACTTTCAAATCCATTCTTGGAAAAGTCATTGGAAAGGGCAAGTCCTGTGTCTGATTTGGAATCGATAAGATGGGCCACAGAAATAACTGTAGTGTGTAAGAGGTGTGTGTTTAAGATGAGATGACAGTTTAAAAGGCTGCAAAAGGTGCCCCCTTCCCTCAAGGGGAGTAGGAGGACATCAAGTGCTCAGCTGCTGCTGCTGCTTCCAGGTGTCAGACCTGTAGGCAGAGCAGCCCTGCAACAAGCTGGTTGATTGCTGGGCTTGTGACTGTGCTCCCCCATCACCTCTCCTGCAGCCAATACAGAACTTGTATGTGAACACATGGCTGGGTAGTTCAATGTCTGCTTGTGTGAGACACCAGTAAACCAGCACTGCTACTGGCAGCATACAAAATGCCGGAGCATGAGTCCTGTGTGCACAGACTTGAAGTGCAGCATCTGTGTTTTGGATAAGTTTCAGCTTTACATATGAATAACTAAGGCTCAGGCCTTTCTTTCAGCTGGGAAATGTTATGCCTGTTAAAAGATATGGCTGGCACAGGACACCCAAACCTTCTTTGACTTTCTAATATTGGTTTTGAATATGTTACTGCATTATCAGTTGTCTGCTGGCTTGTGCCACATCACGGAAGTCTTGAGCTTGTTTTGCGTTGTTTCAAACATGGAAGTTTGCAGTGCTTGAGCCAAGTGCCAGCTGATCAGCTGGAACCACAAACTGTAAACAGTAGATCTTTCCCCAGTCACATCCTCAACCATCCAGAGCAAATTCCAAATCCTCTGCCACTCTTTTGTACAAGTGCAGGCAGCAGCAGGCCACTGTATGTGGCCAGTGGCTGCTCACAGAAATTATTCTTTCTCTGCCAAGATTGTGGTCTTCAAGGCAAGGAGGAGGAGGAGCACTGGCAGCACAGCTGAATTCCGTGTTTATTGCTCTGCTCTAAAGTGGGAGCATTGCTGCAGTGTCAAGGAGAATGGAGAAATAGGGTGATAATGCCTGCTGTCACTGTAGAGAGACATGTGGCCATCGTGAATTAGGTGTGCAGGTGATGCAGGTGAGCTGCTGCTTTATTGGGACAGCTGCTGTAGTCTCCAGCTGAAATGAGGAGAGGTTGTCTTAGTCTGAATAAGCACTGGGGTGGTTTGCCTCTGAAGTATGTTTGGCTGGGCAGCTCTCTGTTTCCTCTCATGGAAAGGAGGATAGGAGGATGGAGGCACAGCTGCAGATATGCTGGGTCACCTTGAGAATTAGCAAATTACTAAGTCATGCTGGAGGAAGAAGTGAGTTTCCTTTTTTTCTGATATTTTAAAAACCAATCTTAATTTAAATTTTGATGCTAATTGGCTGCTGTAGTTACTGTGTTAATGTATTCTTTCTAGTGCATAGCTAGAGAGCAACTTTATAAAAAACCCTAAAACACAAGTCCTTTTGGAAGGACTTCTTACTGCCCTTTAACTCTTTTGTGTGTCCAAAATTGGGTTGCAAATTCTTTCCTTGTTTTTGTAGAAGTTGTTTTGGATGCATATATGCAATTACTTCTGTCTATGCTTGGTCTAAGCTAGTGGTATTTAGAAGGAGAGCATGGGAGGAGAAGGAACAGCTACATGAACTGATAATGTACTCTGGGAAAATTAGGTTTGTACCACTTGAAAGAGCATTTCTTTTGACAAAAAGATTTTCTACAGTCACAATTATGTGTGAAGGTCTGTATGCATCTTTTCTGGTTTTTCTCTCTGTAGAACTTGCATCTGGCTTGGTTTTTGGCTATGGTGAAGTACAGTATAGAAGTTGGGTGGGTGCCTCAATGTGAGATTTCTGGGTCCATCTTGAGAGACTATACAGTGAAAACTGCTGGGTTGAATGTTCTACCTTTATGTGCCTCATAAGTTGGAAAACAAGATAAGAATAACAGCTTCTGTGTCTGAAAAACAATGTAGCTAAATAAGCCACAGACTTAATAGGAACAGAGTGCCAAGGAGTGCCATATTCACCAAGAATACAGCAAAGATGTGCCTGTTCCCCTGCCTTCCTCTAGAAACAGACAGACAGATCTGTTGGTAGTGTTGATTGTTGTGATCCAAAGTGGTGTTTCCTTAGGTTGGATGAGAGTCCTATTCTTCTCCCATTGATGTAGTGGCAGGCAGCCACCTTGCTTCTCTGCCGCTGAAAATTGGGTGTATTCTGTAGTACAGTGTCTGGAGCAGGGAACTGTCTGTTGCTTTTATAGCTCCCATTTGGAGAGTTGCCGTGTCTCCTATTTTAGGAAGCCGCCTCTTTTTTGGGAAAACATGAAATCATTTTTCTGCTCCTTCCCTTCAGTAACTTGGTGAAATGAATTCAAAATCCTCTGGTAATTTAGACTGGGAGAGACCTCAGGAGGCTTGTAGTCCAACCTCCTGTTTGGAGCAGGGTTAGCTGTGTAATCAGACCAGTTCAGTGTATGCAGATAATCAACTTTGTATATTCAAAACACACTGTCTGTGCAGGTTGGATTGACCTGGTGCTCTAAAGTATCTAACATCTTGGTTGTGTGGTTACTTAAACTTTTTGTTTCTTTTTTTTCCTGTCTTAGCATTGCAAATATTTTGATGATAAATGTGGGTTTTTTCCCCCTGATTTTCTGCAGCTGAAGCAATGTGTTAACTGGAAACTAAGTTTATTTTGGTTGTGTGATTGGCCATATGACACTTGAAGAAAAGTCCTGCTTTCTTTCAAACCTCACAGTGGCTTAGAAAAGCATCCACTTATTCCCCCAGTGCCTTTGATAGAGTCATGGTTGAATAATCATACATTTAGTGGTTACAAGATGTCTGATAGTGGTGATGCTTTCTCATGTGGTGAATACAGCTGTACAGTTGTATTTGGGCCAACAAACGTTTGTGAAGATGAGCTTGCCTTAATTAAGCTTCTTGGAGTTTATTCACTAACATGCAAAATTAACTGAATGTGGGCAATTTGCTCTGGTTTCTTGAAAAAGAATTTGTGAGAGGTTGTTAATCAGGACGATGCTTTCTACTGCCTCTAACTTTCTGTAATTTGATTTTAGACAAAACCCCCTTATTTAGTCTTAAACCCTTCTTTCCCTATGTAAATACTTAACAAAAACTTCTTTGAGCAGCAGCAAAGCTGGGTAACCCTCTCTGCCTTCTTGTCAGCTTCTTTTACTTAACAAGGGCTATGCATAGTCCAGCATCTAAAAATAGCAACTTGTGCACCAGGGCCACTGAGGGAGGCATGAAAAATGGATGTAACTGGGTACATGAGCAGTGGAGTAGATACTTCTTTGTGTCTGTACAGTCAGGCCTTTTAAAAACTTGGAAAAGGGGGCAATTCCTAAATTCTTGTTGAGTAGTAAGTTGAGATAATAACAAGCTCTATAAATCAGACCTTATCAATAATGTTATTAAATTAATGAGATGTAATGCTTATGTCAAGAGGAAGAAGTCCAAGAGGGCTAGCTGGATTTTGTGCTTGTAAATGGTTTGAGTTAGATTCCGTCTGTAAGGTTATGCTTTCTGTGGTCCCTGGAAATGCTGTCTTATGAAACGGACCCTGATCTTTATGTAAAGTTCTTGGGGTATCCTTAATGAAATAAGTCAGATGGTAAAATATTTTAGTTGCAATTTAAGAACTCCATACAGAGGACATTCAGTGCTGATCAGGTGCTAACTTGTTGATGACTTTGAGCTGCTTTCACAATCTGTGTCGTTTTTCAAACTCCTTAGCATTGAGTGAAATAGTTTAAAGCTCCTTGGTTTTCTGCAAGCAAGTTTCAATCCCAGTTGCACAAACAAGTGCAGTCTTGCTTTGCAGGTGTTTCACAATGTGCAGTGGTAAGTAGTTATGACAGACCATGTCGTAAGTCACTGTTGCAGATTTAAACAGCCACCCTGGAGCAATGTGCGATGAGGCTTTAGTTAGCAGGGAGATGGAGGAGAAGGGAGTTTCAACCTCTCTGAGCGTTGCTGTCCCTACAGGATATGAGAGGACAGGCTCTGCCCAGCTCCCCATTTTCCCTGCACACGAATGCTTGGCTGTTGTGTGCAGAGCTTTGGGGGAATTTTTGTTATCTCTTGTTCTTTAGCTGAATCACTTAGTCAGGATTTATCATCTTCAGCACTTCAGATCAATGGTGAAGTTTTCCTTCTTTTTAGATGCTACCCTTGAATGAAATAAAGCATGGCACTTGTTAACTTGAAAAGTAATGTTAAGAACATGTGAAAATATGCCAGGTTGCTTGTAAACTAACTTGTGATTGTGACAGCCTGAGTGAAATGTGCAGACTGAACTCAGAGCATGCTTTGTTTTCTTGTATGGCTATTTGCAAACTGCTTCTGAAGGGCTACTGCACTGAAGAGGGGCTCAGAGAACAGTCTGATGCAAGTGTCCTAATCATGTCTGTACTTCCCAGGAATACTGTGCTCCAGCATGTGTGGCTTTTTCTTTTCCTGTTTGCCATGTAATGTTTCCAAGTATCCATCCTAAATTTTCTCTAGTAAAAATTTAGCCGTCTGCCTTCAATCATCAGCCCTTCTCTTAGCTTGTCATTTAGAAGACTTCTGTCAGTGTATCCCTTCAGCCTGTGCTTTGTTGGACTAAGCAAACTTCCGCAGCAGTCCAGGTGAAGTGGGATCTCAGACTATTTCTCTAGACTCAGCAGCTTGTGCTGTGTGGTGTTTGAGGGGGCTGTAACTCCTTCAGAGACCTTGCAGCTCTTGGTGAGTCAGGGAGGCTCTCTAGTATTTTTTACATAGGCTACTGCAATTAACATACCCTAAAATCAGTCCTGCTTCCTAGACAATATAAAGTAATCAACCACACTCTGCTGTTTTCTACAATTCTGCTCTCTTTCTGGTGTTTGCTTACTTTCAGATATTTTCATTTGCACATGCTACTGACTCTGCTTAGGAGGAATTCTCAACACTTACTGCATTAAGTGCTCCTTTTTGCACTCTCTGGTCAGAAGAGTAGAGGGAGAGCAACTGCTTAGAGCCCAGATATCCAGAGTCCCAGTTCTGCTGTGTCCTTCCTGATGGCCTTAAGCCCTTCCCTTCTGGCTCATGCCAGCACACTGATGTGTATGTGTGGGCACCACCAGCCCCAGCATCAACCAAGCTCATAATCTACAGCTTTGCAGTTTGATTCAGAATAAGAACACACCTTGCTATATTTAGCTGCAGGAGCAGAGAGATGTTTATGGAGAAGGGTTAAATACTATAGTATGGTTTTTCCACGTGCAAGAAAGAATCCCCCAAAAACAGCTAATGGTGAGTGGAGGACAGATGTTTGCATTAAGGTGAAAAAAATGCTCATATCTGATAAACAGCCTCAGAGGGAAATGCTTGACAATTTATTAGCCTGAAGATGAATAGCTGTGTTATTTTAAGTTAGCTCATTCTCACAGTCTTCTGTGTGTTTTAAAGTAGGAATACTTGTAATGGAAACTGGTTACTTAAAACTAGAGAATTTATACAAGGGTGCAATCTAGAGTAATATCTTGCTCCAGTTTCTTTGGTTTGCTCTTTTAGCTAATGTGCTTGCCTCACTTTAGGAAGATCACCTGTGAAGTGCCCTGGTGACAGCAAGGAAAGGCATTGTGTAGGAGTGGTGAGCGTACAAATGTCTTCAGCAATGAAGTCCCAGCTGAAGTTTTGCTGGGTTTTAGTACCAGTTGGGTAAATGCACTCCTGTGTAAGGAACAAGTAAGCTGGCCCTGAGGTTTCAGAGCTCATAGTGTCCTTTGGGAAAACTGCAATAGTTCTCCACCTGGGAATTATTTCTTGGTAGGTGGGTGAAACACATTGTTCTTGGTCTTGTGAATATATTAATTCCTAATCCATTGGGTGAAGATGACCATCTTTGCTATGGAAAGGATAACAGTAAGAAAGTATCTTTCCTGATTATTCTAACAGAAATCCAAATGTGATTGTTTAGGCCTGTATATGAACACAAATGTGGGATAAACACTGTAACTAGTAGGTAAAGCACCCACTGGGCTTGCATGGTTTCATCACTTACCTAAGTTGCTGCTTCTAGCTTCAGATGACTTCTAGTGCTTGCTTACTGGTAAGTTTTAGAAAACCTGGATTCTTAGAGAAAAGCAAAAGGTTTTTCAGATTGAGTACATTAATATCTGAAAATGCTAGAATTAGGGCAATTCAAGTTCCTTCCCCTGTAGTACATTTAATTGCACAAAATAATTCTACCTTAAATCTGCTATTTTTTGACTCTTGATTTAACTGTAAAATAATGTATTGTTTTTCTGATCTGTGCAAGTTCATAGATTCCTAGAATTAAAGTCTAGAGCAGTGTACCATCACCCACTGGGTGAGTCATTAGCAGTGCTGAAATCTTGTTCCACAATATAAGCATCTCCAGCTATCATGAGAAGAGAGCTGTATGCAAAAATTCCTACTGAGCTTCTAATTCACTCCATTGCCCTCAGCAGCAGATGGTGACACCTAGAAGCCTGGGGTTTGGTTGTAGGTTTTGAAAGAAACCTCTTGTTTAGCAGTTCTTAAACTGTAGTTGAGATACCCCCAAACTGAGCCTCAGGGAAAATAGTGCTTGTCCCATTGTTTCTTCCACTTCTTTTCCCATTTTTGTTACCCTCCTTGCTTCTTTCTTTGCTGAGAGTTCTCTTATGTTTCTCTCATGATTCAGTTGCTTGTCAGTTGTGGGAGACAGCTGGGTGGCTCAGGTTCAGGCACGGTCTGTGTATGTGCAGAACTTGCTGTCTGGTTGACGGTACAGATGTGGTTTTGGTTGCATGTTTTTTACATCTCCCTTCTATTTTGTTCTCTTAAGCAACTGTGAACCACATGTATTCCATCAGTCATGCCAGAGGGACAGCTGTCTCCACTTCTTGAGGAGCTCTGTACTTACTAGACAAAGAAGAGCAGACTTGAGGAGCTCAGCTCTAGGGCTGTTAATCACAATTTTTCCAAAGGATTTTCGTGTATGTTAAAAGGCTACCACAGAAGCAGAAAGGGAGAAAAGCTGTAGTGAGAGAAGGGAAATGGGAGGTGATAAGCTTAATGGGACAAAGGTTTTTGTTGCTGATGGGAGGAAATTGTTGTACAGAGACTAAAGAGTCTGGTCTCCTTGCAAGGTATGGTCCCTACTTTTAGATGGAGAGGTTTGTGGATGTGCATGAGGATACATATAGATATGGAAAGCAGAAGGCAGAGAACTATTTCTGCAGCTCCTGTTACCCAACCAACACTTGCTTATGCTTGCATGCTGCTCTTCCCTGCACTCTGCTTCAACACTGGATCCTTGTTCCTACAAGTCCCTCTTCCTCATCTGTGACTGACTGATCTGTTTCTCCAAAATTCTGCCATTTTTCTGAAGTCTCCGAAAGACCTGTTTCCCAAAGACTTCTGCCCTTTGCTCCTTTCCCCAGGATTCTTATCCTGCAGCAAAGGTGCTTAATCTATAAACTGTCTATTATTTTGAATTAATCTTTTTTGCTTGAAAGAGGTATATATGCCCAGTATTCCTTCTGTCTCAGTCCCATCTGCCAAAGAGCTCTCCATCCCCAGAGTGTGGATTCAGTATGGCTCACCAGTCAGGTCTCTAATAGGAGGGAGGAGAAGCAAGGATAGGGCAGTAAAGGATCACTGCACTGCTGGAAGAAGCTGCTACCCTGTCTGCAGTTGAACAAGGGATTAGAGTTAGGATGTCTTGTAGTTTCTGTCCTCAGTTGTCCTGTGTGTCCCATCCAGTGTTTGTATGGCATGGCAGAAAGAGATGTGTACTCTTATCTTATCAAGGTGTGCTTAAAGGCAAGTTAACCTGTCCTGATTCAGACTCTCTACGTCAGTCTTTTTGTCTGTAGACTCAGATCTATGGCAAAACTTTTGGGGCTCCACAACTTTTGTGTTTGTTCCTAGATTTTGATCTAGAACACTTTTTTTGGTGGACTGGTTCTTCAGCTTGGGTGCTCGCTCTAACCTCCAGAGCTTTGTTCATGTTCCTTTGGAATCAGTTTGCTGACACTCAGCAAACATGGTGTCAGTTTATAAATGAGAGGCCTTTGGTCACAAAAGTGAGTGTATGTTTTTACATCATGGGTTTCTGATGTAAGTGTTCGGTGTGGAGAGACAAAGTGGATGGAGAGCTTTTATTTTGCTTTTTTCCTCCTCATGCTGGCACTGAGGTTGGTCTGTTTGTGTGGTGATCTGGTTAAGGAGCATGCCCTGCAGAAAATTAGTCCCTTGGGACTATTTATGCTCCATAGACTGCTTTGGTCATATGAATTCCATTGCTGGTGCAACAGAAGGGAAACTTGGTGGTATTATGGAACTGTGTGTTGAGGATGCAGTTGAGCCCAGTGGTCAGCTTGAGTTGCTGAGCCTAACACTACAGGAGGGGACTGTTGTCAGTTCTGTTGCTTGGTCTGGTCTTGATGGGCTGTTCCAAAGTCTTGTTTTGCTTGGTTCTTTGTGTGTCAAGATGGGTGGAACGTACCTCTTGTGTATTTGAGTGGATTGTTTATCAGCCGCAGTGTCTGATTTTGGAAGTCCCTGCTAACAGGTTTTAACTAGCTCCTTTCCTTTTCAAAGACTAGGATAATGGTGGTGTATTGGTTTGATAGTTAGGGTTATTAATTTTAAGAAATAAACCTCTTTGTCATTCCTTCTACAGTAGTTTATAGTATTGTTCTTCCTGTGACCTTGTGCTTGGGGATAGACTGGTTGTGCTTGGCTGTGTTTCAAATTCTTACTCTGGTAACCAAATTCTTGATGTTTTACAGTATTTGAAAATGGAGGGGGTGGGGAATCTGTTCATCTGAAAGTCTTTGTAAACCAAGAAATTTTACTAAAATGAAAGAGGTGGATTTCCAGTATGCCAGCTGTGCAGAACTTTGGTAGCATCTCATCCCAGCTGGATTTGTCACTTAGTTGCTGTTGCTGGTTGTGGTTAAATCAAAGTGTAGAATTTCTGATGTAAAACATTGCCTTGGCAACATATGAAAATAATGCATTTGTTCAGAAAAATGTGTGAAAAAATATTTCAGCATAGACTAGCTTGTTTCAGTTGCCTTTAGTAAGCTTTGGATTGAAACTGTGTTTCTTGTGCACTAAACTAGAATTAGTCTTCTCAAACTGACTTTCAGCACAAATTCTTTACTAAGTGAGGAAGCAGATTTGAGTAACAATATATCCCTTTTTTTAATAAATGCGTATTGTTTTAAAGTAGCCTTTACCCTAGAAATTGGTTTATATTTTCATTTTAAAGCTTTACTTTGGGGAGAATTAGTACTTTGGGATGCATGTAAGTAAGGGATGCTGATTAAAACTTTTAATTCCTAGTGTGGTACTACATGCACATATTCTTACTAGGTGTGGATTTTCTGCAGTCTGAAGTTTGCCATAATTCCTAAATCTTGGAGCAGTGATCCTACTCTTAAAAAGCTTTCCGCCCCTCCTCTTCCTTAAGGTGTCTTAGTTCCTTAGATGCAAGCTACTTTTTGTAGCTACAATGGCCATTTTCAGCAGGAATGATGCACCTGAATTCACTGCTGTGACAGTTTGCACATGAATAGGGCTGCTTGGCCTCTAACCAGGCTATGCTGTGCCCCAGCTGGCCTGTTTGTCCTGTGCATGTTTCCTGGTGCTTGTGGGACAGCAGTGTTTTGGTGAGGTGGCACTGGCTGGCTGACTGTGTGGTAAGAAAGGTTTACAGGACCTGAAGGAGAGCAGCAGAAGTGCTGGAACAGGTCCCATTGACAGGTGGGACCTTTGTTCAATTTTAGGGGTCTTGTGAGAGCGAGGTTAGAAGGACTTGTGGATAATACATATGTTTTGTCAGTCCAGTTCTGATCAGTGGACTAAAGGTGGAAGATCAGTCTATGCAGATGTGGTAAGAGCAACCTCCATTGCTCTTTCAAGTGTCTGACATCTAAGGGAGGATTTTCTCTTGGACCAGAGAGAGAGTTTGGTTGCTGGCCCCCAGTACCACTCAGAGAGGAGCTGGGGGAACACTAGTGAAAACCTTTTCTGCTGTGGAACCTATAAAGTTGTCTAAGTCAAAGAGTCCTTGAGAAGTTGGGATAGGGGGATTGCAACAGTGGGATGTCAAAAAAGGAAGGAAAGCAGCAAGTAGAAGAGAGATGAGGCAGGAGGTACCTGAAGTCAAACAGGGGCCAGAGGGGTACAGCCTGCTGACCATCCTTGCAATTGGTGGAGTCTGTTCTCTCTTTATAGCATTGCACCTGCATATGAGGGATGTTGCTGAAAATTTCCCTGAGCTATGTTTTTTCCGAGCCATGGCTGCTGGTTTGCTTGCTTGGGACAAGCTGAAGAGTCCTGTCACCACTTGCTTGAGTGTACTCTGTAAATGAAAAGGGCATTGGGGAGGTTGCAATGAACACCTTGGAGAGGGTTATGGTGGACCTTGACAGGGAAGTGTTGCATTTTTGGTTTGGAGTCTTCCATAGAAGTCTCTCCACTTTGTCAGGGACAAGGTGCACGTTAAAGACAAGGTGAATAGTGCCGTATTTGTGTCAGTGCTCCCTGGTGGAGCCGGGGCTCAGTGGGACCTGAAATCCATGCGTGGTATGGGCTGGTCCGGAGGTCCTTCCCTCTGCCGGCCATGTGTGCCCTGCTGCCTTGTGTTTAGGACAGGGCGAGTTCTCTGCTGCGGGTGGATGCTGTGTGGAGGCTGCGGAGACCCACGGGGCAGGCGGCAGCGAGGGACGCGGGGAATGCTCTGCGCTGGGCCTCAGTTCAGCTTGGCCCGGGCTGGGCGCGCTGGTGGCCCCGCGCTGGCGCCGCTGGAAGCCAGGCAGGCGCTCGGGCAGTGCCGGCTGCTGGCCGGGAGCGGGGATCCGGCACCCCTGGAGTGGGCATGTTTGGTGACGGGGGCTGATCGCATCCCGCGCCGTGGCATCAGTGCTGGGAACAGGACGTGCTCCTGGCACGCCGGGCCGGGCCGGCCTCACGCGTGGGCGCGGAGCAGCGGCTGCAGGGCGCCGGCGCCCCAGGGCCCTCCGTCCGTCCGTCCGTCCGTCTGCCCCCGCCCGCGCGCCGCGGCAGCAGCGCCCCTGCCGGCCCGCACGGCGCGCCGAGGTGCGGGCGCTCGGGCCCTCCCGGCGGCACCGGCCCCGCTCCCGCTGCCTCCGGCGGGCGGCGGGGGAAGCCTGCCCCGCTCCCGGGGGAGCCGCTGTCCGCGGGGGAGGCCGGCCTCTCCAAGGGTTAATGTCGCCTCACCTCAGCCGCCCCGGCCGCTGCGGGAGGGGGCGGAGGAGGAGTGGTGCCGTCACTGCGGCGGCTCCCGCGCCGTTACCTAACCGGTGACATAACGCGCTCCCTCCGCTCCGCTTAAGAAGCGCCTGGAGCCATCACGGGGGCCGACTCGCAGAGCCTGCGGGGCGGTGGTGGGGTCAGCCAGTGTGAGCCCTGCCGGGAGCGCGTGGCTTCCTCCGCCCGCACTGCCGCTCCTCCCGGGGCGCCCTGGCTGCCCGCCCCGTCCGACAGCCGGGCGGCGGCGGGGAGCGCTCCCTGCGGCCTCCGCCCGAAGTTTCCCGGGCGGGCAGGGCACCGGCGGGGCCGCCATCCCCCGCCGCTCCGTGGGAGCCGCCGTCCCGGGGCTGGGATGCGCGGCCGCCTCGCGTGACAGGGATGCTGCCAGGGACACTGGCTAGTCCACGTGCGGCCGGGGGGGCCGGGGCAGCCCGCGCCAGCCCATGCAGTGCCCGCAGGCGCTTCCTCTGCCTCCCTGCTCTGCCAGGGAGAAGAAAGTGCACTGAATCAATCGTAGCTGAAACATTTAAGGAGGCTTGATGGGAGCTTCGTTTCCATGGGAAAATCTGGGGAGTCTTCTACCGGGGGGAATACTGCAAATTTTTAAGGGCTTGGAGTGAAATATAGAAAGCATCGGTAGGCGTTTCTTTATTTAGAAACGGGAAAGCAAAGGCAATGTTGCTCGAGTTCGTCCTTAAATCTTTAAGGCAAGCACCTATTGCAAAACAGCGCTCATACAAATAAAACAGTCAAGGATTTCTGGAGCGCTTTATCGTAAGAGTCTCCCTAATGCTTTATGGTAAATTATCGAGGGCATTTCTCATGAGACAACTGTTGCCTTCTAAGTTGATTAACTTGGGCACGTTAACAGTATTCTTCTCCTCCCCCCCTCCCCCCCGGCCGATGGATAGAAATACTTAATTAAAGCGAATGTAATTAAGAGCGAGGGACGGAAAGGACCTCTGTGGAGCGGTAATTACCAAATAGGCTAATTTTAGCTAAAACTGTATATATATGTTGGGGTCAAAAACTACAGAGTGGTGTTGAGATTTGCTCGGTTTCCAGTGCCGCGCGGCCGCCTTTGAGCGCTGCGCGCCCCCTTTTTATGAATGGTGGGGCTGTGCTCGATTGAGGCGCCGGGCGCTCGGCGCTGCCGCGGGCTGCGGACAGAGGGCGCTGCCGGGAGCGCCCGGCGCGGCTCGGCGCGGCTCGGGCCGGCTCCGCCAGCGCGGGCCCCCGGGCGACCCGGCCGGGTCACGGCCCGTTCACACTGAGCTGCCCTTCTGTGTCCCCTTCCACTGCGAAGCCAGAGTGCAAAACGTGGGCTGCAGAAACAACGTGCTGCGGAGTACCTCACACTTCTTCTAGGCAGGGTATCTTTGGAAGATAACTTTATTGGCTTTTCAACAACTAATTTCTGGGAGTTGTTTCTGTGAACCATCTGAGTAGATTGTTTCTTATCATAATTAGATAGCTTTCAAAGATTGTAAAAATTTAAATTCTTCTAGTGCTACTTCTCTACATTTTTAAGGCTTACCCTTATAGGATCTTGACAGCTGAATAAAGGCTTGTCAGTTATGGCATCTTTTATCTATGCTTGTCTTGGCTTCTTTCTAACAAAACAGTATCTACTAAATATGATCCTGAAGCCATCTTTGCCTCTAACAAACCATGAGAAACTATTTCCAGTACATCTGAGAGGGCTCCACTTTTTAACAGAAATAAAGGTGTTATTTAGAGTTAGGGATTATAAAAGATTTAGAGCCATTCTTAGCATAGCATAAACATGCTTACAAGCTTCTTGTGGATCTTGGTGTATGTGCAGTTGTGCTTGAACCTGCAAAAGAGGACACTCTGAGGGGTGTTTTCCTTTCTCCCCAAAAGAGCTACTTTAGCAGTTGGTTTGAGTCAGATTGCACAGATTCTTCATTCCTAAATAGCAAGGGAGCTGGAAGGAAGGGCTGTATTTGATGATAGTTTGTGTCTTGGATAGCAACAGGCAGCTTAAATGGTCCAGCCAACCTTTTTTTTGTCCTTGGGAACTGGTGGTTTGGGTGACCTGAAATTTTGGATGTTTCCAGCCATGAGAACCGAAGCATAAGATTCTACTAGAAGATCCAATACTGTCTCTAAACAACATGATTTTGGTTCTTGCTTAATGTGAACTACTTTGCTAATTAGCTTAGCTGTCTTCTTATTCTAAACCTTTGCGTTTTATTTATCCATTTAAATTGTTGGAGACTTTCACCTGTAGTGGTCACATTAGTTTCAGTCTGCACTTATCCCAGACAAGCTAACTACAGATGTAATAAGGATTGTGAATGTCCTGCAGTCCCACAATTCTACATCCTCAAGTGAGGAGCAGTGGGCTGGGTGAAATGGGAACAGCTCTTTCAGCCTCTTATGACACTAATGTTTCTTACTTCTGCATCTAATGTGACACCTACTATGTGGCTGCTGTGCTCTTAGTCTTGGTAAAACCATGAGGAACTGGCTGTGGAAACTGGTCTGTTTTTCTGGCTTGGCATTGCTCCTGCTGTGCTGGACTGAAGCTGATGTATGTTTGTACACTTGTTTTTTGCTGTATATATGTGGAAGAGCCTGAACTTGCATTCTGCATTTGTTATCCTCCTGATACCTTCACAAGGCCTTGTAAAATTCCCAGTGTAATGCTTACCATCCTGCTGTTTAGGAGCATCAGATATGGAAGTCTCTGTGCTTCAACTTCTTTACTTTTGAGCAGGTTACACGTTTGGGCATGAGTTTTGTTGACACTTCAGCTGTTCTGCAGAATCCTTCTTTTTATACTTCTGTGTCCCTGGAGCTAATGCTACCTTCTCAGTGTACAGCTTGTTTTAATGTTGCTTCTAGCCAAAATGAATAAAATATCACTGGGTGTCTTCCTGCTCAATTTCTGTTCTACTTCTGAGCAGTCAGGATCCCAGAGAGAGAGAGCTTCTGAATGAAATCTCTCTAAGTCTCACCTCTTTGCAGTTGGATTCCTTTTTCCCAGACAGCCTAGGGATCTTAATAATTCTGCTGACATTGGCTTCCCCATGCTTGTGTTGATGGGGGAAGAAGTGAATACATTGTATGGGTGGTGGGGAGGCAGACCTTTACTGCTTCAAACAAGAAGTTTTGTCAAGCTTTCCTACTTCTGTCTTTCTTCTGTGGTTCATGGCATGATGAAAACTCACAAAGTGGGAAGATCTTGGAGCTATCCTTACACAAAGCGAGTGCTTTTGCTGTGCCCAAAGCCATCTTTATACCTGCTCTCCCACAGTCTGTTAGTGCACTATGGGAGCTGAAGTGTAAAATTTGGGAGCATGATACACATATAGGAATTCCTCCTGAGCCCTAAATGCTGGCCATGACTGATAAATGGGTGGTATTAAATAAGAGGTAAGAGCTCTTATATGTCCCCTGCCTGTGTTAATAAGCAAAGGACTCAAACTCTGCAGGGCAGCAAGTTGGGCTCCTGGATTTATATAACACACACACATAATATATTTTGTCCCTGACTACACATTCAAAACATAGAGGCTTTTTAAGAACTGTTGGATGGTGTCCCCTCCCATGGGCCCCTGGAGGTTAGAAGTTAAACAAAAGTAGTTGCTTTGGTAGTTCTGATTTTGGGATTAACTCTGGGGGTTTTGGGAGGGAGCAGATGGAATTAGAATTTAAAAGAGGCCAGTGCACAACTTACCAGTAAGCTTGACTCTGTTACATGGAGGTCCACATGGCTATTGCAGAACATAAAACGATCCAAAGGGCTGGAAAATCCCTATTCTATTTTAAAAGCAAATTTTAAAAGCCCTAGCATTTCAGGAACTCTTCTTGTTTTTTAGAATTTTTAGCTGTTGAAACAGTCATTTAGCAGAAATGTGTCTTAACAGTTGTCTGTTAGACACAGAAACTTCTAAAAAGATCTCCAAGAATGGAAACAGCTTGGGGAAGGATTAGATGTATTAACTTTGTGGGCTTTTCAAAGTCTACAAAAAATTCAGCAAGGAAGCCAAGCTGCTTTGTATTTCAATAGAAAACCAAGAGGTCAGAAAATCTCTGTACAGTGTTGTGTAACTTTCTTGTCATATACACTGCAGGGCAGGTGTGTTTGCTGACAAAGGTATAGATACAGATTTTCTTTTCACATGTAGAATCTGTCTCTTTCTTGGAAGATGAAACTTAAAAAGGAGTGACTTGTGTGGGTTGTAGGTTGGTGCAGAGAATGGGAAGGTGACAGTTCAGGGATATTGGGTATCTTGAAACACTTTTTAGTATGGCTTGGGCTCATAAATTAAAGGTTCTGGGAGAGCCCTTGCAGCTATTGCATCACTTGCTAAAAATAGCATCTATACTGCATAAGGCAGCCTGTCTGCAGTGTGGATAGTCTTGAGAATTTAGTGCTTCTTGTGAATGATGTTCAGTCATTTTTACTTCTCAGCTAAGCACGTTTTTAATCTAAACTGTCATAGAGAATGAAGCAAAAGGTTTTATTTTCTGTCTCTGAGGGTGGGGTGAGTTTCAAAATAGCATTGTCCACAGTTCTGTCTGCAGCATGATTCTAAAAATATATTTTCAGGCTTACTGAAATTACAGTTTAAAGGCACTGATAAATATATTCTTATTTTGTAAATGTCAGGGAAGGGGAAGAATAAAATTGCTTTGTGCAGCATTAGGTATTCTGTTCTTCTCATCAATCACTTAAAATTTAGCAGGGTTTTTTCTTTAATGGCAGTTACACAATGGAAGTGAAATATAATGCTAATCTGAATTCTTGCTAAAAAACACTCCACAAAACCCAAATCCCTTTTCTTGAAAATAGGCTATATGTTGTACAGTGCTTTTTTTCCTTCTCTTATTTTGAGATCTTAGTCAAGAATCACCAGCAAAGGAGTGTGTTTGTATTCCAGTGGTGTTGCTGAACCAGACAGGTCTGCAGCACAGCATTTTATTTTTAGACTCTAGGTTGCCATTTTTATCCTGTAAAAAATATTCATCAGCGTCTGGGTGACAGGCCATCAATTTTTTTAAATGTGTCAGACCATGTTTTTCCACCTCTTTCTATTTCTCCTTTTATGTCCAGCATTTCTTTTTTGGGGGGAAAGGGAGAGGGGGAACGAGGGTGCGGATTTTAATTCATGCATTAGATTTTTCAATTCACAGATCTTTAGCGTCACACGGTTCATTCATCTTCTGCACTCAGTTGCTTACGCAGCTTTGCTTATTGTCTGCAGAGGGTGAACTGCTCTGGTGCAAGCAGCAAAGGCATGGAATGGGCAAAACCAGCCTCCTGCCAGACTGGTCACCTCAGCTGCTCTCTCTGCTTGCCCCAAAATACCTCCACATGGCAGTGCTGTGGAGAAAGAATTTCATGTATGGTTTTGGGGTGCTGGTCAGGTATAAAATTGCTTCCTGGAAAAGCTATTCAAGGTCTCTTTGTAATAAATGTATATGGGCCAGCTGACTTTTAATAATAGAAAATGGGAGATGTTTTCTGGTGTGGAATACTGAGAATTTAGTGCCTGGCAGGAGAGGCTCAAAGCCACACAGTTTTTGGATGCTGAGGTAGTAACTCACTAAGTGTGAATCTGCAGCACAAATTCTATGGCAGGAGTGCCACATTGCAATTGCTTTCTAAGGTGCTGGACTTCAGAACCTCCATAGTGCAGCTGCCCTGTTTGTGTAGAAAACCTGAGGCTTTCTTAATGAATTGCTCTTTGTGTCCTTGAACAGCCTCTAGGTTGGCAGGGAAATGTCATCAGAGCAATTGGTACAGTTCGTGGCCCCTCCCTTTTTCCCCTGAACCCAAGCATGGGAATCTTTCTGCAGCATTGACAGGAGCTTGTTTTTGAGTGGGTTTTGGTGCTTTTGGACTGCATTTGGTGGTTGCTTGTGGGAGGTGGAAGCCAGGAACTACTTGCTGAAGCTGAGTTATCTCGTAACCCGAGGGGGCCTCACCTATGAGGGTGGTGGGTTTCACAGTGGTCTGGCTGCTTGCTAAGACTTTACCTGAATCATGTGACCTCAAATGGTCGAAGGGAACCGAGAGAAACAAGAGAAAAGGGTGAATATCTCTATGGTAGCTGAAGGTCTAAGTCAACTCTAGTTTCATTTATAATTTTAAAAGCTTCTGAAGTCTTTGGAGCACTGGTACCTAAGATGGCTTGTTGTGGCAGGGCCAAGCTTATGATAAGTAGCAAAAGGTATTCCCAAATGTAAGAGCAATAAAATTTTTAGGATGGTTGCTTACTGATACTTTCAGAGTTAGAAGTGGAGATTTAGTGTGCTTAAACTATATATCCACACATGTTAAACCTGGTTTAAGGGGGAGAAAATGGATAGGATTTTGATCATATTTGTAGAGACATTGTAGGCTGAAACCTTCCTAAGGAAGGTTCTCGGGTACAATTGTGCCCATTTGTCTATGGGAAGATAATATACTGAGCTTGTGATGTGACTTGTAACCTGCTTAAATGTGTGTAATTAAGAAGTTGCTTATCAAAGATAGACTATCAGTCATATCAAAGATACACTTTATCAATCTTATTTCTGCTGTGTGAGATAATACAGCACTTTCTCAGAGTTAAAACTTGTTTTTGCTTCTGCACAGCTCAGTAGCTGTCCTGATTTTATCATCCCTCCCTAAATATGGAACATTTTAATTTTTGCATTTGCATCAGAATTTGGAAACCCTAAGGAAGTGGCTTTGTGGAAGAAAGTAGAGTGGTAGGTGGTATTCCAGAAGCAATTAAGTAGCCTGTGTGTTTGATTTCCTTCATCTATTTTGACTATCAAGGGTTTGAAACCATGTTGTAAATAATTGGTTAAGGATTGGAGACTAGACCTTGAATTTCATAAAGGTTAATGATAGCCAGGTTAAAGGAGTGTTACAGGAAGAAGAGGTGAGGCAGCAGCTCTCTGCTTTCCTTCTCAGGGGCTGTGCTGCAAGGAGGTTTGTTGGGTGAGAGCAAGGCTGGAGGAATGTATGACTCCAAGACACTCCTCAGCTTTTCAGGAGTTCAGAAGGCTCCATATGAAGGCACTTGTGGTTCTGGGTGAGCTGCTTAGGTCTGGATGAGCTTCTCAGCTGAAAGCTGGCAGGCTGTCTTGTGAGAATATATTCCTGAGAGTCTCCATAGCCTTTCCGTGCTTCCCAGTTTGTCTTTTTTTGGTATAATGTTGATGCAGTGAAATTCTATTCTGTAACTTGCATTTGAAATGATGATTTTAATTGTAGGAGTAGGGAAGGAACATGGTTTTTCTAATATGTGGAATATGGTTAGTTTGGTATTTTAATTTTATTTAATTTTTAAAATTAAATTTGCCAGCTGCAAACCTGTAGTCCAAGGGGATTCTGATAGAGGCTCCCATCAAAGGGTTTTCTAAATATCTAATCTTAAAAATTTTGTTATATCCATTAGATTTACCTGTTTAGTAATATATAAAATAACTTGAAAATCCACAACATCAGTTCAAAGGACAGAGAGAAAATTAAGTACAGTGACCAGTGTCATTGCTTGCCATGATCAAGAGGCAGTGGAGAAAGCATCACATCCCAAACTGTGAATGAGTTTCAAAAACAACAGGAGATGATACTATCCCATGTAAGATGTAGTTCAGCTGAGTGGCTTCTTGTTATAGTCTGTATTGCATGCTAAAGGTTTACATGGATTAAAAAAAAAAGTCATTCTAAGGTATCCTATTAGCTTTGTCTCATGTGGATTTGTCCAAAATTGCCAGCTGTAGTCCACTAAATTGCAGAGCTGCAAGCTGGAGACATATCCTGTTCTCAAAATCTCCTCTCAGTACTTCTTGCTGACCACTACCAGAGACCAAGTCTTGGGTTGGCTGGATCTCTGTTCTTGGGATAAAATGGTTATATAATGGTGAGAAAGCTTGTCTACACTGTGTTGGATTTTTTTCCCCCTTTGCTTCCAGTACAGATGGTTTCCATGCATGCAAAGGAACAGGTGAATGCTAACATGTCTTTTTTGTTTTTGTTCCCCCCCCCCCGCATGACCTGATGCATTGGATGCGCCAGGCTCATATGGAATGATGCATTATGCTTGAAATATACCCAAACTTTCATTTAAAAATTTCTTCAAGACTGTGTTTTGTATAACTGCAAATAGTTCAGGTCCTAGTCGTGAAGCTGTGAAAGGTCAAACAGTGTTTCAAAGGTGCAGAGAAAAGGTTGTATTTAGCACTGCACCAATTTCATGCCCACAGTCTGATCTTTAAAAAGCCATTACAAGGTGCTGTTGATTTTTTTTCATGCCCCAAATGGAGACTGGTGTTCTCACTGTGAACAGGGAGGTGCTTGAGTAAGATGATTTGAGTTACTGCCAGCAGGATAAGGGGTTCAAGAGGGAACCCCTTCCCAGTTCCAATGCTTCATGGAATCAGAGTCTCTGCTCTGTTAGGACACTGCATTTGACTCACATATCCTTTTTGTACCTTCACCTAGCCTCTTTTTCGTGAAGAGATGGACACACACCCTCTAGAAGTCAAATTGTGTGTTGAGATGGTGGGGGAGGAAGGATAATTTCTGTGATGCCCTCTGACAACTTGAGGAAGTCTAGAACCATGCAGTCAACCGAATGGATTGAAACAATAAACATATTACAGTCAGGCTTATTTTGTTTCTCATTTTCTGTCTGATCCATTAAATGGATAGCAATGAACAGATTCTTATTGGTCACAACCAACCAACTTATATTGTCTTCTCAATGTTAGCCTAAACTTTTCCTTTCCTGGTGATTGCCATACAGGAGCTTGTGAAGAGCAAACAAAACCCTTTTAAACTAATCTCCCACAACAGCTAACTAAATCATCTTAGCAGCCCTTTTTTAAAAATTCTTTTTTGCAGCTGTTCCCATTTAAATTACTTATTGTGATTGTTTCCTATTACTATAGGAAGCACCTCACTGGTTCTATAAGTTGCCTTTATAGCTGCATCAGAAGGACAATTTACAGACAATTTTATATGCAGACACTGATATACCTTATATCAGATAGAAAGACCAGATACCTTTTTTCCATTCCTTACAATGGTCACTTCATCTCTAAACAAAGTTTCAAGTGCATGTCTTGACATCTGGTATCTCCGTGTCACTGTGTAATATCTGGCAATGTTATGTTTTATACCTATGGTCTGTAGATCCATGTAATTCTTTGCAGTGTGACACTGTGATCCTTTTCAGGAGCTAGGTTGTCTGTGAAGTTCATAAAGTATTTCCTCCTTTGTGTGATGGTCACTAGTAACAGTGCTGAGCAGAATTTGTGCTGAGATCTGTCCCTGAGGAGTATAACTAGTAATTTGTTTTTATCCTGATAAAATTCTGGTTTTGGTCTGAACCACTGTAGCTCCCCAGGTAGCCCCGATGATATTCTAAAATTCTTACTTTTCATCATATAAAATTATTTTCTTTTGCCTAGTAGATCTAGAGCATTATTCTTGTCTAAACTGATCATACCTTTTATAAGTTTGATGTTTGCCTTTTGATTAAAAATGGACCTAGTGCTGCATTTTATACTAGTCTCCACTTTTTCTATGCTCAGTTATTCTGACACCTTGCATAGCTTTGACATGAAATGAAAATGCCCACAGCTTGCCAGGATCACTTGTTATCCTCTTCTCCTTGCAAGTGTTGGTTCTTTGTTGCCACATTGCAAACTGGAATTTATTTTTCTGCCTGCTACAAATATTTAGTGAAAGAGGAAAAAAAAATCTCAAATTTATTTTAGTGACTTCTGATGTAGAGCCTTCTTTCAGCATTGCAGACTCTAAACCCAGAGGCCCATCTTCTGGATGCTCAGTTTCTTCTCAGAAAAGTGACTTACTATGCGTGTTTCCAGTGGCAAACACACTGAAAGCCTTCAGATGGTGCCAGTCCTGAGCTATCTGATCTTTAAAATGTTCGTGTTGTATTCACCCCCTCCTAGAGGCAGGAAGAACCAGAAATGGTAATTTGAATGACCTCTATGCATGTGTTTTTTTTGGCCTGGTCGTGCTTGCCGTGACAGTCAGCATCTGTCACGTATTTCACAAAGATGAACAAACGAGAGGTTGTTTTTGCTGAATATTAATGCTATGCAGTAACTCTTACTGTAGTGTCTTACAGAGCACAAGGCAGCTGTAGCTTTTGCAAATGCTTAACTCAACTTGAACTGGCTTGAGCAGGTGATCTGAACAACTTACTAGCTACTGCAGAAAGTTTAATTCAAGGCAATCTTGGTTTCGCCTGACATTTTCTGGATCAAAAGGCTTGAAAGTAGCAAAGGTGGGGTGGGGGCTTCTGAACAGGATAACAGAATTTCCCCTCTCCTCCCAGATGCCCATGTGCAGCAGCCCTTGACTAACAGGAAAAAAAAGACCTCACAGCAAAGACTGGAATTTGAGTGCATAAAAGAACCAACCTGGAACTGTGAGAGCTTCCAGAGAGGCAACTGGAGCTGGGATTGCTTAAGCATTGGGTGTGACATTCATGTATTCTTCAGTATGCTTTTCTTGAAGGGATTTCTAGATTGCTTCTAGTTCTCAAATATAAAGAATCTTCAGAGTGCACTGCCCAAACCCCTTTCTTGCGGTAGTTCTGGGTGAAATGGGAACTTGTCAGTGCTGTGATATTTATAGAATATTTTTCTACCCACAATCCTAGCTCCTAGACACAAGCTGTTACCAAGTAAGTGTTTGGTTTTGGGAATTGAACCTTTTTCTGTAGCCTGTCTTTTCAAAGCCTGACCATTAGGTGTTAGTTCCTCTGTGCAGAAAAAAAATATGAAAAAAAATAAAAGAATAGACAGAACTTCTAGGATTCCAGCTTGGGTACAGATCTTTCTGATGAGGCTTCCTATTTCAGCAGTCAAATTGAGAATAGATGTGAAGTTTCTTATTTTTTTGCACAGAGTTTTCTGTTTTTATTTAATAAAAATGCAGGGAGTTGCCGCTGTCTTATTAACTTGCAGCCGGCATGCTTATCTTCTTTGTTCTTTGTTAAATATGAGCTGGCATGTGTTAGACTGCGTTAGCGTTCACTCTTTGGGACTTCAGTGGTTTCTAAATTTGGCACTGCTAAGCCGGTGCCCTGTTTGCTTGAATCAATTGGGGCTGCTATTTTTAGCAACAAAAGGGAATTGAAATAGCAATTTTCTTTCCATGTAATGGGTCCCCAAGAGGAATACTGATGCAAGCTCTCTGTCATGCTGTATTCTCCCCCTCCCCAAAAGCACTCAGACGAAAGGCAGCTGTCATGGTTTGCGGCTGTATTAATCTTTAATCAATCGAGTGTTTTCTGCATTCAGGTGTTCGGGGAAAAAAAGGGTCACGACTAAGATCTGCCTAGAATAACTAAGCACTCATGCATGGTCTGTGCAGTCAGAATTTGTGGATAACGGCAGGGATAGATGGAGCAGCTAAAAATAGTGTATGCTTCCAGTGTTTCTCCAGTCTATTTTTGATGCTTGATTTTGATAAGGTTGATTGGAGTCTTACTAAAAATAGCCATTCCTAGCAAGCTGAGGACAAAAAGTAGAATATTTTTAACCAGCACAGACTAAAGTACTTTTGTTGGCTGGAGATAATCTAGAAGCTTGGTATTGGTCAAATGCCAGTGATTTATATAAATCTGTAATAAATGAAGCACTGCTTGATGCCAAGCAGGGATAGTCTTTCCTCCCCTTGCCAGCTTTTGTTTTCCCCAGGAGCTGTCATATTCTTAATATAGCCTCTGTGTTTCGTAGCAGAAGAATCTCGAGTCTTCAGTTATTTATGGGCTGTACTTTAAACCTATGCTAAGGTTAGCTGTGCTGTGAAGTTTCTCTTGACTGCTTAGCAATACACAGAGAGTCCTAGTTTATGTTGATGTGTGCTGCAGCTGAGTGCTGTGCTGTGACAGACCCTCACTTGTATCTGCGTTCAATCTTGCAGGGTAGGGATGACTCTTCTGTATGAATGAATGGAGGATGTTGCAGACAGACTAGCTCTGCAGTGACCATTTTGACAACAAATTTGAACACTTCTCAGGGGATCAGAGATGTAGCTAAGCTACCCTCCTTGAAATCTCTTAGCTTAGTTTTTTTGGCAGAAAGGGTGTAAATATTCCTAAATTGCTAGACCCACATCTGTCTAGGGAGAATAACATTGTGGTGGCCTGACTTTTCCCTCCTCGGTAATGACATGCATGAGTGCATCTGCAGTACTCTGAAAGATTGCCTAAAAACTCAGGCTTTTCTGAATGAAAACAGGAAAATGGCTGAACCAAAATGAATTTGTAGTTTGGAGAGACTAGTAGAGAACATGCCTAATAGTTGCTAGCTTCATTGTGCGGGTAGTTGAAGCACTGCAAGGAGTATGCCTGGTGCTGTTTGCTAGAGGCAATATGGATAAAAGTATTCTGTGCTTTATCTCCATTAGGCTTTGCAAAAGTTCATTTTGCTGTGGAAAACATGTGTTTGTATCTGAAGGCAGGTTTGATCTCTTTAAGCTTTTTTTTTTTCACTGTAGTCTAACCTTGAGTTGGGGAGTCACGAATCTATAATCTTGTTTCAGCGTGATTACTCTGCAGAACTGCAGTAGAATTTCCTATGCTTGCTGTTGCTCCATCTCCCTGTGTCAACAGTGGTCCTTGCTCCTGTCGTGAGACGAGATGATTTCTACATGCCTGCCTCATGCTTTACTGCACCACTCTTGGCTTTTGTTTTAAGGTGTCCTGGCTTCATGAGAAGCAAGTAAAAATGTTCTCGCTGGGCCTTGAATACTCACTTCAGTCACAAAACAGACTGGCAATGGCTGCTGAGTTCTGTTTTTGCCTGACTCTGGAATGGTAATGCCTTTTTTATGAGCAAGGAATACACCTCTGTTATACCTCTTAGGAGGTGGTGAATGTTTTCTAGTGACCTCTTATTTGGCAACACAGTGGCTGTTCTTTCTTATAGACAGAAAAAAACATGTGAGTTACCCACAGTGTTGGTGGCACTTGATTTCTCTCATGTAGCCATGGGCTATGGGATTTCTGAAGGATGCAGGTGCTATTGGAAACATTTGTGTATTTACCCCTATGTAAGGCTTCTGTAGACATGTGTACACTTTTATCCTCTGAAGTACCACTGGTCATTTTCATCTTCTAGACTAAAGTCACTGGTTGCATTTGTTCCACAGTCTTGGTTTATGGCTTTTTAAATAATAGGAAAGCTGTTCCCTTTTAGTGCAAGATGGCACATCTCACTGACTGGGGAGGTTTACTGACTTTGTCAAGGGTTGCCCTGAGTTTGGTACTGGCCAGGAAATGTTGCCAGTGCTTATGAATTACGTCATACCTGTTGTATATGTCGCAAAATCTGTGAAGCACTAGGAGGTAAGTTGGCTGGGTGGTATTAATGTGCAGAGAATTAGTGAGTTGTGTCTGTCAATAACTATTCTAGTAACAGAGGCTGTGGTGAGTGCCTGTGTAGCTGTGTAGCTTTAATCTTAAATTAAAGAGATCATTGTAAGAGGTCAAAAACACGTAGTTAAACTCCAAGTGGGGAGTTGAAAAGTCTGTGAGGAGAGGAGTGGGTTTCTTTTTTTTATTCTTCTCTCCCCACAACCACATAGGAAGCAAAATTCTGGCACAGCCATTAGGACTGTACTGTGCATTAGATGCTATACTGTCCTGCAGTGAAGATTTTGGTGATTTAGGGAAATGATTACATGATGTATTAAGGACAATACTGTAATAAAAAAAATTAACTGCTGATTTGCAATGTTGTGCTGATGACCTGTATATATACAACGGTAGTTGAAGTATCTACAGCCTACATATGGCTTAACCTCCTCCAGCAGTGTAAGCAGGTGATGCCCCATACTGCTTTTATTGTTTGGAGACCCTGATGCTACATTGGCAGTTTCTTTTTGCACCCTATCACTGCATCCAAAGTGTGGATGGGTTCACAGTCATTTATACTAATGTAGTGTACACTAGTGGCTAGCATGAATAGTGATTTTAGTTCTACTGGCTTTCCAGCTTCTTGTCTAACACTTCAAACAGTATAGCATTTGGAATATAAGGCTATTACTGCAATGAATGCCAGAATTAGATGATGAGACTGTACATATATCTGTCATTGATTATAAGAGTCTTACCTGAAATGTCATTTCCTAGAAGAGCAGGAGATGTTCCTTTCAGTGTGCTGGACTCACTAGGGCCAGTTTGTGGAGTTTGACTCAGAACAGGAATTTTTAGACAGGTTTTTTTGGAACTTAAAGATGATGATGTATATGTCAGCTCTCTAGTTATGCATATACTAATTTCAAAAAGGGTTCTTGAGGTGGGAATCTGTTCCAGGTGAGGACTAATTATTTTGTGAAATACCGTGTATCCAAACCTGCTGAAGACTGGCCAGTGGGAACTTCCCAGAGTAGAACATCTCCAGCCCAATGTGAGTGCCTGTATTGATTTATTAAGAGTTAGCTGTTCTCAGAGTATGTTGTGTTACTGGATACCTTTCCTTACTTTTTGTCCTCTGACTTATAAGGCTGTAGGGGAAAAGGCAATGATGGGTGTTGACTTCTTTGTCTAAAATTAGCCAGTGCTGCAATACAAACTTCCATTCAGGCAAACATTTACTTGGTGGGCTCACACACAAGTTGCCTGGGCACTCTTCTTGCTTCTCTCCTGGAGACAGCAGATGGCTGAAGTGGGAAGCTACTACAGTTAGTCTGACTACTGAGTAAATGTGTATAATCACACTTAGGTGCTGGTGCAGCTTGTATAGACAATAACTTATTTCTATCCTACTTGCTTTGCCTTCTTTAAGCTCTGCCAACTGCAGTCAGTTTGTAACTTTTGTTGGAAGGCAGTCTGTAGAAGAAACAGAATTCAAAAGCTTAATTCACATTTGGAGTCAAACTAGCTTGAGCACATCAAGTTGATAGTAGAAATTTAGTTAAACTGACACAGCTTTGGAGTGGTTGAAACGGCAACATTTTTCTCCAGTATGGAAACTTGAAATTAATGTAATCAATATGAAAACTGAAAGTGACTTTCTAGTGTACAAGCTTTAGGTAATCTAAAATGTGGAGGAAGATAAGGTAGCTGAATCTTGACTTCTGTGATGTTGGTCCTATCAGTTGCCTTTACTCTGCCTCTTCTCCCTGCTTTTACAATGTAGAGTCTAAGTTTTGCTTTCTGCTCTGGCAGATTCCTGTCAGGGCAGCCTTTCTAACCCTCCAAGCTGCTCACTAGGATCCAGTAAATGGGCAGTAATGAGAGCTGGCTGAACTGGGTGCTACTGGTCAGTTAGTGCATGTTTCCCATTGCAGCCCATGGGTGCTGACCTCAACTGCCTCTCCACCAGTGCAGCTGTAGATGGGAAATCCATTTACTTTGAATGGGAGGGAACTGAGCCAGGTGCCTTCTCTCAAAGGGCCTTAGGAAGAGAAGTGTGGCCTGGAAAAAATGGATTTTAGGTTAGATGTTAGAAAGCAGTCCTTGTACTGTGTTTGTTGCTCAAGATGGTGTGGGAGCATGGAGCAGAAGACATCCTTCTTCACATGGAACCACTAATAAAATGATGGTCTCAGTGTCATCTTGTGAGGAGTTCCCTTATTGCTAAGAAAAAACTAGCTGCATACTTTAGCCTGATGTCTATGTCTTTTCCTGCAGCAGAAACAAAGCAGGAATGTGTATTAACCAGGAGTGTGTTTCTGTAGGTAATTGCACAAGAACTACTTTTTTTGTGATGGGATTTTGTAATTTTTATGTACATCAGATTTATTGAAATTTCTCACATTCTGTTCTGGAGGGTACTTTAACCTCTGGACTACAGGTTATTTTAATTTGAACTAGGGCCTATAAGGGAAAAAAACATCCTGTTATTCACACTTCAGTTAGAAATCCCTGATCTTCAGCTTATGTCTCGTGCTCCAGCTGATTCCATTACTATTTACTTAAGCAATGGATTCAATAAATGAGTAAATATCCTTGACTGAAACGACTTGTACTTTACTAAGCCTTTAAAGGGCTACAGGTGCTTTTTGGAGTCCCTGCCTCATGGAGCATGCATTTTTGGCTGCAGCTGCTAGAAATGGAATAACTTCTAGTTATTCTAAAACTGTCAAAAAAGAGTATTTTAAAATACTTAGCTTGTTATCTGGGAATAAAACCATTAAGTCCATAAATTCTGAGTTGGAAGGAGAAGAAACAATCTAAGTGTGAGAGGAAATGGCTCTTTTTTAGGTGCCTCACTAACTATAGTGAAAGAAACAAACCTTTTCACTGAGTCACTGAAGTTGAATGTTTTCCATCTTGGGTCAGCTTAGAACTTGTCCAGCCACTGTTGTGATCCTTGCAGGGAAGGGTCCTGGTACTGTTTTCTGTACTCCCGTTTGCTTCATTGTTTTGCTGAAGCAACAGTAACTTGTGTGGTAATACATAATGTGAATCCCAGGTCAGCAAGGCTGAAACTGAAGCTTGTTAGGCCTTGAACTAGAAGGATCATGCTCTCCTGCAGGACTGTGGTGTATCTGGCTGAATGGGTAAGAGTATTGGTACAAGTTTGGTTGCAGGAAATGGGCTCCTGGGAAAGTATTCTTGATTTCTTCCCTATAGTTTGATTTTTATTGGTCGTTTCGACCCTTGCTTCACCTTTCATTACATGGCTTTGTTTCTGTACCAAACCGTAACTCACATTCCCTAATTGTGGCTGGATAGGAAGTGGCAAAGCAGTGTGATACAGAGACTTGGTTTTCTCAATAAAATTCCCTGGCACTGACAGTGCAGCAGCCAGAGCTCTGTTTAGTAGCCAGAGCATCCCATGTGTGCAGCATGCATATCCTTACCATGCTGGAGTTATGGCATCTTGCAAATGAACCCTAAAACGAGGAAGGGGATAAACATACATGCATGCACCCTCATCTGTGAATTTCACTTAAATCAGGGATATGACTGGATGTTTCTGTCTAGCCTGTTAGTGAATTGTTGCTGGCCATTCAAACTGAAATAGGACCTTTGCTGTCAGTTTCAGCTTTTGTAATTACACTTATTGGTAGATAGCAGGGATAGAGACTGAAAGGGTTACAGCATTTCCTAGCTGTTATTACTCAAACAGAAATATTCTGGCTGCAGTTTGCATGCCAGCTGTTAGAGGGGATCTGCAAGCAGTAACTAATCAAATAATCTGCAAACACATCTCCTTCCGGTTCTCTGAAGGGAAGTTATTGCTGAATCCCAATGCCAGACAGCACCTTGGTCTGCTATGAGTTTCATTCAGGTAGAGGTTGACCTGAGAGTTAAACCAACACACCCATTTCATGGTTCTGAAACATTAAACAAGTCCAGTTATTCGGCCACAGCTATGTTCAGCGATACACAGTGGAAGTGCAAACCAACCTGTTCTGATCTGATAAAAGGGCAAACAGAAAAAATCCAGTATATTCTGTGGCTACTTGGAGAGTGAGTGCAGAGACAGATAAGAGGTTAGATAGGAGAGCTCAAAATGTAAGGTTGTTGAGGTGTAGGCACGGGATTTGGTGAGAAGAAAAAGCTGAGAGAGAAAAGAAGAGATGCTGAATGTACTTGCGCAAAAAGCGGTTCGAAAAGCAGTTCCTGTATGGAGGAATTGCTGTTTACTGGGGTGATCAGCTACTAACGTGGCGAGAACCCTGGAATAATCTGTCAAACTAATGGCATGTTGAGTCACTCACAGCTTCTCAGCTTGTGGAAAAGAATCCTAGAAAGACTTGAAGCTTGACACAGATCCAGTCACCCACAGGTGAGAAAGTTTAAGCTGTAGAAGTCCAGCTTGCAACTGATGCCAGGATCAGACCCTCATACTAGCTGCTGGTGAGCACAGTGGTCATAGGGATCTGAAATCTCTATGAGGAACAGAAAGCTGTTGCCGGTGTCCTAAAATCTGTTTTCTTGGATGCTTACAAGATTTGAGATACCTTTTATTTTATTGTATACTTAAAACTAAGTTGACAGCTGGTTTAAATCAGCTTTTTTTTTTTAGTTAAATGGCTTGGAAATCTCTTTTAGTCCACAGAGTTTCTGAAGAAGTGTATTAGGACAGAAGACTTGCTTGAGAAGGGGTGCTGAACCTGATTCTTGAAACACGTTAGGCTCCTAACTCCATGTCTTTCTGTCCTTTCTTATCTATGGAAAGGTTTTAGTGTGAGTTTTTTAAGCAATTTCATAAAAGTTGTACACCTGTTCCAGAGACTTTGATGAGTTTCTGTCTGGAATGAGTACTTTAATGAATAAATGAACACACCCATTGCAGTTACTTCTGTGAAGCAACTAATATAGATTTGTCTTTTTGTTGTTGTCGTTGCAGTGGTCACAGGAGCTACAGATGGGATTGGTAAAGCCTATGCACAAGAGGTAAGAATTTTACAGCTTGGAAGTCTGTCTTGATTCTTGGCAATATGTCAAGCTGTCTCAACTCTGTCAAGCTGCATGTGATATCTGCTCACCTTATCTTAACATAGATATCTGTGGAGAAAGAGGTCTCCTACCTTGCCTCCCTCTGGTAACCAGCCAAAAGTTGCATCTTTTTTTATTAGTTTCTTGTATTTGTGAACTATATTTTCAGCTCCTACCTTGTCCTTCAGGTTTTTATTTTTAACTTTTTTAGTTTTTAACAGAATTTTAACTTTCTCAGCCCTTGGTATTTCCATTTGCTACTTCCACGCACTGACTAAATGGCATTTACAGCTGCCGGCAGTATGTTCCAGTTATTTCCTCTAGTTCATGAAGTCTCTCAAACTGGGTTTTACCTTTATCTCTTTTGCTGTACTTTTGCTCTTGATGGATATGTGGGCTCCAAATATATTTAATATACTCAAATGTATTGCTTAAGACAGAAAGTGCCTGTTAGTTTAGGGTAATTTTGCCTGTAAGCCCAGAGAACATAATGACAAATAGTGCTGACTACAACAATTTATAGCAAAAATAACTTCAAATTCAGAATTAGTATCAAAGTGAGCCTCTCTGTGCTTATTTTTGTGTTCTCTGAAACACCAGCGTGATTCTTTGAGATCACTAGTGAGAGATTCCCTTCTCCTTGATGGGTTCTTTTGTTTTGCAAAGCCCACAGGGAAAATGGCATTACTCTTCATGGGTAGTCCTTGCCCTTTGGATTTCCTGTCATCCTGATGTGCTTTGCCCTGCTACCTGCACCCTAGCCCCCAAATTCCTTTCTGCTTTGCAGGAAATAGTACCTCATACTACTGGTTCAAGAAAGAGGAGTTGGCTGCAGAAAGGAATTAAGCCTGGTGCCAACAGCACCTGATTCTGGCTGGTTGCTCACAGCTCATACATGCCAGATATCCTAGTTACATGGCTGAAGCAAATGATGCAACTCTTAATTTTAACTATCTAGAGCAAGTGGAAGGAGGTGACTGTGCCCACAGCAGAGCATTATCAGGGGAAGTCCTCTAGTGTGGGAGACACCCTCTGATCATCATGGGAGATTATTTTCAGGATCTGTATGTTAAGATACCAAGTGAATAAAACTACGGCTTGCTTTATGTTCTGTAATGTCTCTAACAACTAGGCTGCTTTTGAGCATGGATGTCTGCTGCTGGCTCACTCCTGCATTCAAACCCCCATTAGGAAAGCCATCATGAATATGAGATATTGTTGGCAAACCATGTCTATTACAGCTGCCTTGCAGTGTAACAGTAAGCACAGAGCACCCCAAAGGGTACAAGTACTCATTCTTGGGCTATAGAATAAAACACATTGTTCATGAGTTGTATTTATTATTGTTGCTTATGCATATATTTAGAATAAAGAACAAGTCCATCCTTTGACAGCTTAGATGGATGAATACTTGATAAAGTCAAGTGTGGATGTAGGGCAAAATGTGGAATACCTGAAGAGAAGTCTCAATCTTTAAATTAACTCTAGAGATATCTTTAGAAGGCTGCCAGCAGAGGCTTGATTTTTTTTTTTTTTTTTTCCTACTAAAAATTCCCTTCTGGCTACTATAAATTCCACTGGCATATGGCTGGTTGGGCCTTGATGGCTGTGATTATAGTCATGCAGACAACTTCCTTTTCCTTGGAGGAATTAGTGAGAATTGTAACTGTGTGTTCAGAATTGCCTCTTTGAAAGTTTGATATGGTCTCACTGGAAAGTGATGGAAGAGCTTTATGACTCTGTGGATTCTTGGGTTATATTCTGCTCTGTAGATTATTTTCCTTTTCCAGGCAAATAACTGTTTTTGCATTTTCACTGTTGGAGTATTAAGACCTTTAATCTTTGCCCAGCACTGATATCCTTATCACTGCTAGATCACCCCTTTGTGAAAGATATCATGTTTTGAGGATATGGTCAGGAGTCAGTGTTCATTGCCCCTTTATCATTATCTTTTGTTTGCTTTTGAAAATCATTAGTATAAATTCAACCTTGGCCATATTTGTGTGCTAGTGATAAACTAGAGGTTGTGATCCTATTGCATACTTTGCAGTACTCTACTATGCACATCTGTTTAGTATAGCATTTTTAGAATCTCTTGCTATGTCCACTCTAACAAGAGCTTTAACCTTGCTTTGGTTGGGTGTTGATGTCATTGTTTTCCAACCTGGAAAGAAAGGGTTTAAACAGCAGCTGTGTTTTGCTACCGAAGTGGAAAATGTGGAAATCACTAAATTGACATTTAAGGAAATCAAACACCTCCATTCATCAGGTCCATTAGAATGGTGACCCTTGCTTGCATCAATCCTTAGTCTTCAAGGATATCTTCCCAACATAGGCTCCTCTGGGTGAGTTTTATGTTAAGTTGTAAAGTCTTGTAATTCAGCTGTTTTAGGACCCTAAGGATCTTGGCCAAAGGGACAAGTGTAATAACAGGTTATCTACAAAACAAGTGGGTGTTCCTTGATTCCTATATGAAAATGTAATTAATAACCAGGATCTCGGGGATCAATATCTCACCTTGGAAGACTGGTTCCTTTCAACCAGCTAGGTCTCTACCAGTGAAGGCAGAGTGCTCAACAGAAACTAGTCTGGTTGAATCAAGCACCTTAATTGAACCTGCTGTTAAGTGCTGTATCTTTTTCAAGTTTGATTACTTCTCTTAGTGATATTTGTTCCTAGTTACAGGGTCTTCTGTTGGCTTTTTTATGTACTCTGTACTTAGAACTGCACTTGCAAAAGGGTTTCCAATTTCAGATGTACTACTTTGAGTGTATCCCTTTAGTGTGAACATAGCAGAGGTTTCTCTCAAGCTTGCCCTTGTGGTGGAAATTCTCTAAATGTAGTGAGGTTCCACTGACTGGAGCCACTTCAGGTTGTTGCTGTACTATGCTGTAGTGTTTTGAGGTTTTTGGATCTGTGTGTTTTGTTGGCTGGTTGGTTGGGGTTTTTTGTTGTGGTTTTTTCAGATTCCATTGAAGACCCATTCTCATCAGCTTCCAAAGGCAGTGAAGGAGTTTTATTGGAACAATGATGACGTACATGTTTTTTATATGTAGGTCTCAAATGTCTGAAAGGCAGTGCCACTTTGAACTATAGATAGATATATTGTTTCTACTTATTGTAGTAAGAAGCATAATTTTCATTTTAGAGTAATTCAAATACGTAACTGTCTTTCTGCAGACTGTTCTCAATTGAGTTGTTAGATCCCTTTTTAAACTTGCCAGTGGTAGGTCTGATTTGATGAGCAGGGTATGCTCTGGCCACAGATAAAGCTCCCTAAAAGAGTTTCAGAAGTAAATTAACCTTAATGCCCATGAGTAGTACAAAGTAAGAGTGAAGCCTTACTAAAGGGAGGAAGTATTGAGTTGCAACACAGGTGTTCAACTGACCATGGATATCTTAACTTGGCATGCTAAACTTCATTATGGGTAATTATGTTTTTGCTCTGACTTGCAGAGGTAGTGTAAAAGCTCTGTAAAATATTCACTGTTCATTTTCTATTTTATAAATGTGCCTATCCACCTATGTTAGATGACTGGGAAGATAGTGTGGTGTGAAGGGAATTAAGTAAGAAATAAAATGGAAGTATTTTTCCTGGTTTTCCCCTTTGTGTCTTTATTTAAAATTGTATTTTTTTCAGACTTGCTGGTCATGTATTGCTGTGATATTTGATGAGTTTTGCAATTTCTTTGAAGGGGGTACTAATTTGGAAGTGATTTATGACTATTCTAATGTCTCCTGTTTTGTTCTCTTGCAGTTAGCAAGACGTGGAATGAAGGTGGTTCTAGTCAGTAGGTCAAAAGAAAAACTGGACCAGGTTTCTACTGAAATAAGTAAGTTAAAGGTTTTTCCCTGAACTTCACTGGCATGATTATAAATAAATGCAATTGCACATGAATTTCATACATGCTAATACATACAGCTCTGATATTGAAAATAGTTTACTCTTGTGCACAGTGCAAATGTTACAGATATAAATGGTAAAGGCCTTGCAGATCAATTTTACAGCTGTTCATATTTAACTTCTGAGAACAATAGGGCTTAATTCTGGAATAAGTACTCCTAAAACTGTTAGTCTTCTATAACAACAGCTTACCAGGCCAGACTGAAATACCACCTATTCACGTAGTAGTAGCTGCCTAAAATCATAGTAAGGCAAGAAACATGCAGTCATTTTTCCATCTGAAAATTCCCTCAATTTGAAGCAAGTTCAATTCCATGGGCTCCAGCCATAAGGGTGATTTCTTTGCAACTAGAAGTTGTTAAAAGCATTTTTCTTATGTTTTGTGTTGTCTTACCAAGTATACAGATTTATTGTTGGTAGCTTGCCCTGTCTTCTCTTTTTTTTTTGTTTGAATAAACTACTCAAAGATTAGATTCGAGACCTGTAAGCTCTTTTGAGGTGATGAGTGTTCATAGTAATAGGAATATATTGAATGAGTTAATGTGTTTAAGAACAACCTGTATTAGGGGTTGTTTCTTCCGTAAATGTGTAGTAAATGGCCGTAATGGAAAAATAAGGGAGCAACTTTAGCGTTTCAATCACAATTGGATATTTGTACAGGAGCAGTTTGGAAAAGCTTCCTCAAGTCTCATGCTGACAGATGATTTTCCAATCACAGCAAAGTATAATCTAGCCCACAAGAATTCCTCTTCTAATCTATATCCCTTTTATTAAGGCATATTTCACATCAGGTTTTTAGTTTGTGCCGAGTATGCCAAGATAAAGTGAGAAATGTAAGCATGTGAAAAGGTTTTGATAAGCAGGGCTAGGAGTTCTGTGCTATAAAGCAGGTTTCTCAGCATAATGGTGTTGGGTAAAGAAACCTTTAAGATGATGATTCTCTGTTACTCTCTCTTGTCTTGCTTAGGCTTTCTAAAATGGTTTGTGTATATATGATGCATATAATGGCAGTTTATGATGCATATAATGGCAAGAACTTCTCTCTTTCCAAGATCATAAATGCATAATTTTGGCTTAAGTTTATTGAAATTTCTGTGAATTTGTTAGTGGCACTGCTTTACTGTAAAGCATAATCCTCTAAGTGTCAACACTGTCTTGTACTAAGTTGTACAGGACAGTTGAGTGAAAGTAAGGATGACTGAAAAACTCAAGGACTTCAACTTGCTAAACAGTAGTTGTACTAGATCTGTGAAAGTCAGGGCGTACAGTGCTACTGATCTAAATGTCGCTGTTTCTGATATTTAGTGTCCAATGCAAGATGGCATATGAAACTGTTTTCTAGATGGAAAATTATTCTTTTCTATGTGTGTATTTAAGTTGTAGAGAGCATTCCTTCTTAGAGCAAAGCTGTCATCTATCTTTGACTTATTTGGAAGTAATTGGCATTGTTCATTGGTATCATGCATTTCAGGGTGTCACTGCAGTGTCTGGACTGTGACACTGATCAATCCAGTGCCAGTGTAAATGCAGCAGAGTAGGTGTCACTGTCTGGGTAACCTGTGTAACTGCTGATGCTTGCTGCTAATCCATAAAGAAGCTACAGCAAGGTGGTGTTTTTTGGTGGCTCACTGCAGTAGCTGGATGATATTTGCTGCATGTGTGTGGGCATGTGCAGTCACGTTTTTAGCAACATGACATGAAGTTGTTTTGCCTAAGTCAAAGTATAACTGAAAGAAGTTTCTACAAATAATCTGGTTCTGGAATCAAACACCACCTATGCGTGAAGAGACAAGCTTCCTGAAAGTGGTCATACCCTTTCTGTAACAGTCTGAGTATCTCTTTCTCCCTGGGAATTAAGCATTATGCTGACAAGACAGATAAATCTATTGCTTTGAGCTTCAGCACTTAACATGATAGCTGCTGGGTGAGGTTCTCAGATTAAAAAAATAGGTATGTGTACCTATGTGAAGCAGCCTGTAATACATAATTACTGTTAGGCCTCACCCAAACATTTTTCTGCTTTCTTTCCTGAACCATTCTGAAATGAGATGACTCATGCTGGATTTTCAGAACACTTCTTTTGACAACACTGAGCTACTGAAAACTATACCTTGTTCATTGTGGCATATACTGAAGGATTAGGATAGTCTGCATGATCAAGCAAGCCTGAGTTGCACTTTCAGATCCTACTAGGTTTTAGCTGGACAGAATTGTCTTGTATTCAATATCATGTTGTCTCTGCAGTCTGCTCAGATATTGTCATATATAAAGTGGGTGACTTTCAATTCTAAGGGAGTAATTCCTTGACTGGTTTCCTTGCAGGCTTCTGAGGTACTTTTGAACTTCTTTATGGTGGTCCATTGTTCTTCAAATTGGCATGAGCTTGCTCTTCTTGAGTAATGACTCTTAATCACTTTAAGGAAGAATGGCTGTTTAACTAATTCCAGTTCTTTGAGTTCTGTGATTCTCTGTATGTTTTTGGTTTCCTCCTCCTTTTCACTCATCAGTCTCATACTTATCCTACTGATTGGATAGATGCACTCTGCCACAAAAAATAAGAGGGCTTTTGAGGCTCAGGTGTGTTTGTTCTATTTCAGAAGACTCTTCTACTCATAGAGTAGACTTCTACTAGGAGTGACATCTATTTACAAAATGCAAGTTGCATAACCACCATCATAAGGGAAATACTGATATGTCTTTCTGCATGCTAAATGCCAGCTGACCTGGAGCTGATTTTTTTTTTTTTTTAAATGTGCATATGCACATTAAAGTGGCTGAACTGATGTTATAGGAATGCCAGATGTTCTGAATGTGCAGCTCAGTTTGAACAACAAAAATTAGTGGGTTAATTAGAAGTCGTTAAAGACTTTAGAAGACTTTTCACTGTGTTTTCAAGCATGGTTTAAAGCTGTTTTTTCATACAGAGTACTTAGGTGGTGTAGGATTTGCCATGAAAGAGAAATTCTGCTTTCTGTTCCCTAAGAAATAGAATATCGGCCACTGACTGAAGAAAAAATTTAGAATTTCCTCTTCAGTCATGGACAACCTTTATGAGGAATTATATAAGTTTTATGGAAATATATTTGATCTTTTAATCAAGTTGTTGTGCACAAGCACAGACTATTAAGGTTACTATAAAAATGCTTGTCTAGTTTAGTTCATGCTGCTTCGCTGTTCCACCACTTTTCTAAAGTGTCTGTTGCATTGCATTGTTAAACACTTCCAAAGGTTCAGGGAGAATCAGAAAGAAAATTTCTCTGTGAATGGAGACAATTGCTTGAGTGCCACATAATGAGTCTGTTCCTTGATTTTCTGTATTTAATAATGAGCATGGTCCAAGACATCTTAGGTGCTCTGTGCCAGCAGTTGGTTCTCAAACCATGGATTTGCAGGCAGAAAAGCTTCAGTTACTGCACTGGATAGGTTTGTTCTGAGGAGAATTGAGAACTACTTTGCTGTAGAAACTCATTGCCTAGGGGCTGCAATATGAGTAATGTAGTGCAGACCAGATAAGCAGGGAAAACTTCAGAGTTTGTCTGTAAGGAAATTGTCAAAAGAATTTGGTATTGGTATCCATTGTTAGCTGATACCTTTACAGGACAGGTCATGAAGTTGAGCATGAGCTGCAAGAGCCAGGAAAAAAACTATGGTATCTTGCTAGTGTTTCTACTTGCAATTCTAAGTAGCCACTTACTTATAGGTGAGTGCATATAAAAGCAATATGGCAGATTTTGAGTTCATCATCAGTTATGATATATTTTAAGGAAATTCCTAGTTACTGCTTTAAAGTTGGTGGTCTAGTGTTGCATGCACCCAGGTGATAAAATTGAGGCCAAATAAATTGTTTGAATTGAGAGACATCAATTGTTTTTCCAGTGTATTCTCACAAATGAACATTTAATTGGAATGCACTGTAAGCCTTTCATACTGTTTGAGAACGAATGTCCAAAACTTTGATTCGGCTGCATGTCTATAAGAAAATCTAGGTTTCTTCTATAAGGAAATACAGATTTTTTGCAATTAAAATCTGTGTAGCTATTTAATTCCAGTACATTTCCTCAGCCCAGTGTGTAGTGTATCTAAGTTGCTTGGTTGTGGTAGTATCATCTTGAACTAATTTCTAACCCTAAGGTTTTGGCTGTTGTAAACTGTTAGCTGTCATGCTTATACTCGGGATCTATTGTGTTCTTACTACTCTGGCATGATGGGATGTGGTGCCAAACCCAGAAATGTTTCTTCCCCATTTCTTAGGCAGGTGGGTCTTAGAGTTTTCTTCTGCTTTCTTGGTAACCAGGTTGTGGGCAGCTTTCTGAAGCCAGCCTGATGCTGACCCCTGTACTTGTGCCCCATCCCTTAGCATGACCCACTGCAACTAATGGGCCATGTCCCCATGACAAATCTGACTCTTGCAGATGCTCACCTGCACCTCCCTTGGAGCACTTGGCTCCTTCATCTGTGCCCCATCACTCAGATTTCCTCCCTCCTGCACCCCAGTAAATCCTCCTCACATTTTGGAGTTGGCAGGTGAGAATATTTGCGTTTAATAGAGGAGGTTGAAATGCAGACAAGCTCTGAGAGGAAGGGAATGTCTTTTTACTTTTCTTGCACAGAAATGATAAGGTTCACTTGCCGGAGCTTAACTTGACGACTAAGTGAATCCAGCAATTATTCTGACCTTTTGTGATCTATTTTAAGGTAAATGAATGTGTTTTCAGCCTTCTATCATTTGAACCAGGTTCAGCTTGACATACTTGAAATCCCCGTATATTTCTTGAACTTGACAAAATGGCTTCAAATATTTTAGATTTGTTTTGATGCACTGAAGTCACCTTTCACATAAAGTTGTCATGTGAGGATCTTCACCTCCAAATGAGCTCTTGGATTTCATCTCTGAAGAAAGTTTCCCTTGGATGAAGTGAAGGAAGTTCTCTTGGTTTTGCCTTGTGTGAGCCACTAAAGGAGCAGTTGGCAGGCACTGTAGAGAGTGGACAGATGATTCAAACTGAATTAATTTTTATTAATTTTTTAATAAATTAAATAGATGAACCATGATGTAAAAGATAGAGCAATTGGAAAGGGAGCTTGTTTTTATTTTTTTCTTCTTTAAGAAGAATTCTGCTTCTTTGCTTTTGGCTGGATTTTTCTCCCCATTAGTCCCTTTTTAAAAATCATCGTCTCTTGAATTTTCTCAGTGAAATTTTGTCTGGATTCATTTAAAGATATTGAGCAGAATACTTAGAGACAAACACTTGACAAGTGTCTTGTAAGCTACAAGTTGCAGTCCTAGAACTACTTCACCTCTTAGGAGAGGTTTTGAGGTAGCAATCTGGTAGGACAAGGCACAAGTAAAATGCTCTGCAGATGACTAGTGATATCCTTGCAGAAGGACTTCCTTTCCATATCAGTTCTCAGCATATGGAGTAACAGACCACATGTGACAGGTGGTGGTAAGGATGAAAACCAGGAAGTTTATTGGTCACTGTTATGGGTTCCACAAAGCAGTAGGTGAGCTGGCAAGCTCTATGAGATGGTGCTTTTGCACACCTGGCAGGAATGAGCAAGCCTTTTCCAGAAAGAAGGTGCTTGCTGTGAACCTCATTGCCAGTGTGTTTCTCTGCAGTATTTATTAATAGTTTATAAACCCAGAAAGTACAGGGAAATAAATGTATGAAGGTAATTTACATGTGAATTAGGTACTTGGGGTTTTCTTGTCTGAATGTAAACACAGCAGAAGTAGTCTCTTCCTCTCCTCACATACTCTGTATATTGTGCCTGTAGGGTCAGGACTAGCTCTGAGACCTAATGTTTTACATGCTAGGTAATTGGATCAATGGGCAGGTGACTTCCTTGAAACCCAGACTTAACCAGGAATTATCTTCCCTGAAAACATTTGGAGTCACTGCTGCCTCTGCCTCTAGTAGTTGTGTGGGGGGATACACTGCATTTTCTGTAATACTCAGAAATGTAATGTCTATTTCTGCTAACAACCTGTTTGTAACATAAGCCTTTAGGGATGCCAAAACAAGAGCCCTTGTGCCAGTCTCTGGACCATTAAACACCTTTTGTTAACATGCAAGCTGCAGTCTGTTGCTTATCACTCTCAGTGTAAAATAAGATGAACTTCACATGAAAGGTAACTATTGGATTGTTTCACATTGGATTGGATGAAAGTCTGTTTTGAAAATCTGGTTTAAGCCAATGGGTGGAAGCTCTATTGCCAAGAGACTTAAAATTAGGCCTTTTAAGTATCTGCAGAGGAGCGTCTCTCTGTGGCACAAGAAAGGATTGTGTGGTACAAACAGTGCTGTCTTCCTTCTGCAACATCTTTCTATGAATGTGTATTTTAGTCTTATGTACTTTTTTAGCAGGTTCAGTTCCATTACATCAAGTCCATTTTATCTGTCAAAACTGTAAAAATCCCTGATAGACTTCTCTGCTGAAGGAATAGTGATAATCGCTTCTGTGTTTTTTCAGGAGTATGTTGTGGTGAGGAAAAAAAATGCTAGTTAGTAGCTCTTCATAGAGAAAGGCAACTCAGTTGATTTATTCTGCACAACAAATTATTTAAAAAAATCCTTGAATATGAGAAATAAACAATTTTCAAAGTTGTGTAGCTACTGAATAAAAGTATGCCTGCTGTGACTCCTTAGGCATGTGCCACACTTCCAGTGCTGACCTGGGTACTCTATTTCTTTGAGCAGTAGATATGGACTAATTAACAATATCTTTTCTCTTACAAGTAATACTTTGGAGAACCTTGAAAACTTGTACTTTTAAGTGCCTGACTTTGGGATACAGCAGTCATTTTACTGTGGATGCTGAATTGGAGGTATGAAAGATAATGCTGAATTAGCCTAGGAACTGTTTACCTTGTTAAATTTGCTTGAATTCAAGTAGAGTGACTAACTTAGATGTCTTGAAATTGACTTGAGAGGAAGGGCACAATTTTTTTTTTTTTTTTTTGTTAATCCGTGATATGACACCTTTCAGTCTCTATAAGTGACTCTAAATTCTTCTTACAGTGTATTTTTTCTGGTCTTTCTGAAATTCATTCTGCTGAGCCTAAATCTGAAAAGAAAAGGGTTTTTTTGTTTGTTTGTTAATAATTACTGTTCTAATAAGGATTAGAAGAATTCCAAGGAAAATTTAGACTTCATTTTGCAAGAAGTGGTGCAAAATTCATGTATGCACATATCAAAAAATTCATGTATACACATATCAGGTATACAAATTGTCACACAGTAATAATGACATTAATGGAAATGTTACAGGAAGTATGGTAAATAGTCCATATGCCCTTCCTTAAATGATTAAGTAAATTAAAAATACTTCTCTTTGTGCTTAGTGAAAACAAATACATCAATGAATATAGAAAAAAATATATTGGAGAGGGGGGAGTTGAAAATAGTGTTGGGGAAAAAGGAGAGGGAAGGGATGTTTGAAATCCTTCACCTTGTGCTTCCCCCTGGAACAGCTTGGGACTGTGTCCCAGCCCACTCCTTGTGCGGTTTCAGGCAGAGTGGCTATTTTGGGGTTGCGGAGAGCAGAGCTATTCTGGGAATCACGACTCCCGGCAGCACGGGGGCGGCCGCACGTGCGGTGCCCGGGAGCCTCCCGTGCCTGGGGTGCGTGGGTGTGCGTGGGGAGCTGCCTGCAGCCAGCGCTGCTGACTGCGGCGTGCAGCCCCCCCGGCTGCCAGCCTCTGCAGCTGCTCGGCACAGCCTGCCTCCTTCTGTGTTTTCCTTAGCTCCCTAATTAGAACAGCCTTGATTTAGAAAAGCTTACAGTGCTGAGCGTAATATTTGGGTGAATGGCCTTATTGATTGATCCTGTGTTGCTCAGAATGTGTTTCTGACTTGGTTGGTGTGTCTTAGAAATTGTAATATGTTTTGATGTAGTGGAAGTCAGAGGAGAGCAAATGGAGCAACTATTAATGAAGTGTTTTCCCTCTGTTTTGTATTACTGTGTAAAACTTGCATACCCCAATGGCTCAGTGGTTTTGGGATTTGGACTTGGAGAGCTGAAGTCATCTGTGAAAGCTGCGAAGTGAGGAGCTGACTTCTATATAGACTTTTTATGTCTATGTATATTGAAAATTAAAGTTAACAGAACATTTTAATTAAGGTCTGTCATATTTTTTTTATCTGCTCTACAGTTCTATGTGATGGAATTTTAAAAAATATTAACTCTTTTTAAGGAAGCTGTTTCTGTGAGATTACATGAGCAACTCTTGCAGTATGTAAGGAATTCCCTGGAAATTGAATGTACTTGAATAAAAGGAATTGGAACCTGTTCCTAGGTGCTTGATCAAGTGTTCATATGCACATGCTTTAAAAAGTTTATGGAAACATAGCAAGCAGTGTTAAATTGTAGGCAGGCATCTTAAGCTATGCAGGAACAGCACAGTCTTCCTTTGCAACAGGTGCAACAGAGCTCCCTTTTAGCGATTTCTTAGGTTATCAGTGTTCAGCTTCAGAGTTTCACAGCCTTCAAAATGTTCAGAAAAAACTAGCTCTTGTTATACCCAGCTGATTTTACCATGCTTCTACATGGTGAATATATCACTATGTAATAATGGTAATATATCACTGTGTAATAATAGTCTGCTATCACTGGTCTGGAAGTACTTGGTACTTCTGGAAAACAGATGCCATCCATCCATGGCACTCTTAAGTTACTTCTGTGAACTCTGAAAGTCCCAAATCGGATACATTCCCAAAATGAATGGTTCTCCCTTAAAACCAACCAAACACTTTATAGAGCTCTCAGGAGCCACTCTACAGTCTTAAATTCTTCATCAGTCTTGCATAGACAGAGTACTAAAAACCAGGAGGTTTTCATGTTTTGCTTTAATCTCTCAGCTTCTTACCCTATATTGAAAAATTACAAACTCTGTTTCTGAAGACTGGGTGCTGGGTTAGAGTTTTACCACTGCAGTGATACTGGAAAGATGGCATCTTTGTTAGTGGATGTAGTTGATTCTCCTTACCTAAACCAATTTGTCCTCTCCTGTATGATGAAAAATGGAGAGCTATTTTCCTACTGCTTAGAATCTCTGGCAATCCTGAATGTTTCTGCAAGCAGATGCATCATACTGTATCACTGTGATGACAATATTTATATGTGGCTTTAGATGGAAAGTTGTGAGATGCTTCAGTTCTAGCAGAGTTTTTAATGTCCTTTCCCTGATCTTGAAAGAACCTTCTTACAGTGTGGGCCTTGTATCCCGAACCTCTCTGTTGCAAAGTTGCCAGGATTTGCCTCAATGTTCTTGGTACAAATTCAAGCTGCTACAGCAAACTGCTTTGAAACAGGTGGTTCAGGAGCTAATGTTATTTTATTAGGGGTGAAGATCTTGTAGTATTCCTGTGTCCCAGCAGGACTTTGTATGACAGACAACCCAACACTGCTTCTCTCAGGTGAACTGAGCTGCTTCTCCTGGCCACTAAACTAGTGTCTATTTGCTGTTGCATTGAAGTACACAGGCTTGCCCCTCTTGGAGAACCTTCTTTCAAGCCCAGTTTATCTCTGTCTGAAAACTTCTTAGCATTTTCTTAGCCTATCAACCAAGATTTCAGTTTAGGGGGGCTGCTGATTTGAATTATTTGCAAGCTTAAAAAAATTTAGAAACAAATTAAAAAAAAATTTAAAATGCTTGTCTCCCAACCATTTTGCAGTTCTTTGTTATTATTTAGGTTATAGCTCACTGTAGTTTCTGGCTTTCTGCTTTTTTTTTTTTTTTAATTACAGTGTGATCCTTTTTTTCCTGGTGTTCTAGGTAATGTGGTGCTGTTTTGCAAGTGAATCTTTTTAGTAGAGAAGGTGTGCCCTACTTTGCCTGTTAGTTAAGATTAGCATTTTCCTTGCATAGCAAGACTGGATAAGTTTTCTGTAAGTCACACATATCTGGTCTTTGGAATTAATTAAGCTTTTGCTGCACCTCCTGATGTTGTAACTGATGACCTTAGATGAGAAATCAGGCAAGTGTTGTCCTGTTGGCTGTTCCTCAGGATGGTTGTTTTTTATGCTTATTTTGAATAAGTAACACCTTAGCAAAGGTTTCAGACACTATTTGGAGTCCTCTTCTGAGGTACTGAAGATAGTGTGTCCTTCAAGGGCTTATATGTGAAAGTGTTTGTACTTCTGATGGTGTGAAGAATGTAGTTAAATAGTATATTTGTTTCCAGACTGTCTCATGCTGTATTGTGCAGAAATGCACAATGGGAACATGCCTCAGGAAGTCAGTAGTTCTTTTACCACTGCTAATCCTTTTTTAGGAAAAATAGGCACTTTTTTCAGTTATCTTATACTCCCCTTTCAGTGTGTATCTTATGTACTGCTTTTGTTTGCATGACCACTGTATCGGACTGTGCTGTGCCTCTGCCTCTGGAGTCTGTGTTCCTGGGCTGCCCTCTGGATCCCAGTATCTTCTGCAAAAGTTCACTTTGCCTTTTTGTCTTGTACAGTGTTTATACCAGCTTGCCCTATCACTGTTGGGACTGTTGGTTCATTCAGCCTTTCCACAGCTGTGAAAATTTGTTCATGGTCACCAACTTACTTCTCAAATGATGCTGTGGTTGCAGAAGGTCATATCTGCTTTTATTGGTTTACCAGGATACTGTTGAGCACAGTTGGTATCTTGCTAAATTATCAGATGTCTTAGCTAAGGTTATACAGACCCTGTAAATTAACTGGACATGTGAATGTTTAGGTTAAAACTTATTTGTAGGGTCAGTACTGATCTCACCTGAGTTTTTTAGTAAATGAGATGATAAGGACACTTGAGTGTCAGAATTAAGAATTGTGAAGGAGATTTGCTGGATTTCCTTTCCCATCCTATGGACAGGTGATGACTGAGAGCTGCACAACTATTGACAACATGGTGTTGTAATATTTAGTCTCCTGCTAAGGAGCATTTGGGATACCAGTTCCAAAGACAAAATATCAGATCCACTTTTCAAAATATCATCAGAAATGTTGGACATGCTGGCAGGTAATAGCTTTTTCAGATCCTCTAGCTGTGACTGCAAACACTGGCTTATACCCTCTTTTCACTCCCCGTGGCTCTCAAGTACCTCCTGGTCCTCAAGCTGAAAGCTCCATTAAGGAGTTTCAGATTTTCTCTTGGACAGCAGTAGCCCAGACACTCCTAGATACCCTGAATAAGGACATAGCCTGTTAGCTTCTTTCTCTATTACTCTACATCTCGGTGTCTTTTTGGCAGACAAAATAGGAATGTGCTCTACTCCCTTCTAGTCCATCTGTTTGAGAACATTTTAATCCTTAGGATCAAGGAAATTCCCTTTTCCATTTTTTTCATGCAGAGCATACCTGCTCTCCACTGCACCTTGTGCTCTGACTTACTAGACCAAGTTTACACTGAAGTGACTTGCTATTTCATTGTCATTTGGTTTTTCAGGTGTATCTCATACTCTTTTCTGGAAGGTAGGGGATCATCCCACCTATTGCAGGTTCTGGGACAGAGCACAGGGAATGCAAAAGTTACAGGATTGCTGAAAGCTGTTGTGGAGTGGGGAGGGAGGGTTTGGTCAGTTGGTGGTATCTGCTGGGGCAAGACAGCCTTGCATGTTTGCATGAGCAACTGCACAGAGACCTTGTCCTCTGGTTATACCCAGTGGGCAGCCTTCTACTTTTCATATGTTTTTATACATTGTACTGTGCACCTTCTGCCCACAAAGGGTGCTGCAGCTTTTTATAGGTGTATTGCTTAACTACTGTAAGTGTAATGGCTCTTTGCTAGTTTTCTAAAGGCTCAAAGGAGGGTCTTATATGAATAATAGTATGAACAGTTTTTATTTTAATTTTCTATTTATAGTAATATGTATATAATTTATAGTATAATTTTTATTTATAGTATTCAGATTTGTCTTTACCTTGTCCCCTTAGTATCTCAGTAGTGATTTCAGGAAGCTTTGAAGAGGGATTGGCAACAATCCTAATGACGGATGTTTAGTGTAAAAGGACAGTACCAATTGAGCAAGTTTGTGAGAATGGTGTTTGGGTCCTTTAAGTAACTTGCATTTCACAAAGCATCTGAGTTGCAGTGAAGACAGCTGCAGATCCCACAAAACAGTTAAAAATGAACACGTGTGTAAAGTGTGTGACTTGGGCTTTGCCCATCCAGTCCATTTGCGCGTATGAGATGAGCCTCTAACGTTGCCCTTAATTCTGTGTCCTGTAAAAAACCAAATGTGTGTGCTAAACATTAGAACAGCTGTGTTCAAAAATAGACCATTTCTGTGCCCCCCCTCCAGTGTTGAACTTGATTTTCTTCTGACGCGATCACAAGACTGCTGCTGCAGTAGGGGCTTAATGCTATTTACGTCGTCATTTGACATAGCAACATCTCTCAGGGGATTTTTAAACAATGCAGCTGTTCAGGGGAGATGAAGAGGTTGAGGATGGGAAAAAGAGCAGAAATAATTTCATCTGCCATTAGGGATATTGGGGGGGGGAGGCAGCCAGCAAACCCGTGAGTTCAGTAGATTCATGATTCTGCATGAATGGATGGCAGGATCATGGGAGTCTCGGCTTTCCCTTGAATGGGAAGGAGCATCATGGGAATCTGGCTGCTTCTAATCTTTTTTGTGAATGATTCTTTTCCCTTTAACATGGCACTGGTTTTTATGAATGGCTCTGGGGGCAAAGTGCTGCAAAATCCTCCTTGAGCTGTATACAGGTCCCTTAAGGAATGCTAGGGTGGGAGTCGAGTGCAGCAGAACAGAGATGCTGCAATGCTAAGCTACTATTCTGCTCTTTTGAAGTCTGAAGGGACATTGTACTGCTTTTAATTCAATATAATTTAGCTTGATGAAAGCAGAGTTGCTTTTTATATGGAGTATTTTTACTACTTGCTGCCTTCTCTTTCAAAATGTAGTTGCCTACATTTATTTTTCCTGTTCTAGTAAGGCTGAAGATGACAGCACATCAGAAGGGCTTTGGAATGATCAGATTTGAAGTTCTGCTCTTCTTGTTCACCCACACATTCCCTTTTTGGTACATGTTCAAAAAACTAAATTTTTATGGGACCAGAACTAAGAATGGAAATGGAGGGCAATAAAGAATTGTTTTGCATTGTCTGAAGCAACTCATTTGGTTTAAGTTGAAAAAAAGTGTCTTGTCAAGCTGTATGTGAACACTGGTGCGTACATATGCTTTCAAATGTCTCAGTTTTTTTCTGTTTTATACAAAGGTGTATAATTTGCTATTTCACTACCTTTCTTGTCCCTTACAAACAAAATGTGTGCTGAATCATTTGTGAATTTATGTTCTTACCAAAAGTAGTTTAATGTGCTACTTCTGAGCAGGTAATGTTAAAATTCAACGATTCCCATTGCAAAGGTGTAAATGTTCACATGTAATGCTAGCTGCTTAAAATGTTTAGTAAAACCTAGTAACTGATACAGTTTTAATATCTGATTGGTAAACTATTTCAAACTTAAACTTTTCAAAACTTTTTTTTTTTTGGTAGGGGAGAAGTACAAAGTGGAAACAAAAGTCATTGTGGCGGACTTCGGAGAGAGAGAAATTTACAATGGAATCAAAGCAGGATTGGAAGGCCTAGAGATTGGTGTTTTAGGTTTGTATCTGATCTTTCTAAATCTTTCATTGTGGTGTTTTGTCTTGACATGCCTACTAAGTTCTTCCCATATTGAAGTTTATTGAAACTAATTCACAAAAGTTATTATTTGTCTGACTAGGGCTATGTTGCTGCATGCTTGAAATGTTTTCTAGCTTGTTGATACTCTACTTGAGGCAGTGTGTTGGAGTCTAACTTCACGATGGTGCTTGCATGTGTGCCTACTTTCTAGGAATTTGTGATGTTTATTGAATGTGTTCAATGTGTTATTCTGTGGTTGTCAGAGGCCTTTGAATGCAGCTTGTGACTGCACGCACTGTGACGTGAACACTTGGGGTTGTTGAGCCTGGAGAAGGTCTCTCAGGGGACACCTTGCTGTGGCTGCTCAGTACTTAAAGGAGTCTTGTTAGAAAGATGGGGACACTTTTTAACAGAGCTTGTGTAATAGAACTGTTGCAAAGAACAATGGCTTTGAGTTGAAAGAGTGTAGGTTTAGATTAGGTATGAAGAAGAAAAGGTGTGGAAACATTGGAGCAGGTTGCCCAGAGAGATGGAGGATGCCTTGTCTCTAGGAATGTTCAAGGCAAGGTTGGATGGGGCTCTGAGCAACCTGACCTGGCTGAAGATGTCACAGGGATTGAACTAAATGACTTATAATGTCCCTTTCAACCCAAACTATTCTGTGACCTAATGCCATCTTAGATCCTAAGCAAGCTTCACATACTTAGCTTAGGAGATACTAAATTTAGGAGTAGAGCCCTGTGGGAGAACAATGAACTTTTAATTACAGAGCTGTTAAAATTCAGTCATTAAAATAGAACATCAAGTAACTGTCTCCTGCTTCAAAAGGCTGAAGTCTTTTCTGGCCATGTTGGTAAGTTGTGTTTCTTCTGCTGATAGGAGCACAATATGCCTGAGTATAGTTTGCTACATCACAGGAGTGTAGGTGGTGTGGGAGTCCTTGAAAAGACAAGGTGATCCCTCCAGTTATTTTGTAAAATGTAGACTGAGGTGATTTCATATAGGTGTTTTATCATAAGCTAAGAAGAGTTTCAACATGACAGCAGTTTACCTGAATCTTTTTTGAACAGTGGGGTAAAGGCAATTGCTTATTGGTATTCTGTGGGTTTTTTTTGGAGTTTTTTTTCCCCCCTTGGAAACATGTCTGTATATTGACCATGGTTAGTCAATTTAGAGATGAGAACTTGTGATGGTTAAACACATGAAAAAAAAACATGTGGCTCAGACATCTACTAGTACCTGTCATCTGATAAAGCACTCCTCACTACAAAATTCATTTTACTAACCTGAAGTCCGGCAATTGGAGCTGCAACTGTGGGCTGTTTTAGGTATATTTCAAAGCAAATTTGTTATATACATGATAATATATTGTATGAACTTTGTTGCTAATAGATTAATCTTGTTGTACAGTGTTTGAAAATAACGCTCAAGAAAATAGTGTATATAAAAATGCAATTTAAAAATAACATTAAAGGATAAACCCCAGAATGCACCCTACTACTTTTAACAGACTTGAGTACATACAACTCATGGCATCTAGTATTTAATTGCTGTAAAAATTCAAAGCCATTGGAGTATCTTCAACTGCCAAGGATGTGTTTTGTGTAAAGAGTAGTTGTGACACAGCTGTGAATGCCTTGCTTTTGTTTCTGAAGGAAATAATTTCCAAAGAAACTTTGAAAAGTGAAATTAATGTGCATTCTAATCTGTCCTGTCAACATCCACTCAGGGAGTGTAAGGCTTGCAAGCTGCCTGTCACGTAGCAAATGCTGCAGAATGGTACATAGTTTAAATGTCTCAAAACGCCATCAAACCTTTTACTGCACACTGGAAGGGTTTTTATTATTTCTTAGGCTGTGATTAGGTTATGGTGATTTTCAAAGTCATGAAAATCTGACTTTTTATAGACTTGCACAAACTGGGCACTAAAGCAGTGTGTGTGTGTCAAATTTTGTGTAAGCTCATTGCAGAGAAACAAAGCACATTCCTTAAACAGAGCCTGCTTCTTGCTTTTATTTGCATGAGCACCTTGGCTAAAAGCATGGTAAAAATAGCAACTAAATGCTCTAGAGTGTGTATTCTCTAGCTGAGTTCCTCAGCTTTTTTTTTTTTCGTGCAGCCATTGTCAGTGCAGATTTACAAAAACCTCTCTTTAACTAATTACTAGCAGTTTTAGTAGATCTTGTATTCAAAATCACCAGATTACATGATACATAGGTATTTTCTTTCCCCAGTTATAGCTGTATTAATAGAAACCATTTGCCAATGTAATTTTTCCACAGAGATGATGGTTAGTCCAGAAGGATAGTATTTTAATTTTTTAAATGATGATAATTCTCATGCTTTAGTGCCTTATATTTTAAATTCTGTAATATTTGTTGCAGTCCAGAATGTAGCTTTTGTTGAGCTGTGTTTTTCATGTTTGTGTGAGGGAAAACAAAGATTAAAATGAGAACAACCATAAGGGTTGAGTTCTCAGGTTCCAGTGTATTTCCTTCTTTCGGGTCTCATCTGGAACAGTAGGTTTGAGAAGCATAGGTAGCACAGCACAGTTGCCAATGATCAATGCTGATTATTTTTTAATCTTATACTTGGAGACATAGGAGTCTCCACATGTACTGCTCAAGAACGAGCTTCTAATTATGGAGTTGCACAGAGTCTAAGTAAAGTACTTAAAGATTGAAATCCCTGTAAACTTCTTATTTGGAAGCTTCTTCTCACCCACGTAGGAAGGCTAAAAGAGTTTGCATAATGTTTTGCTGTGTGTTCAAAACAGCGTCTGTCAGTGACTTCAAACATGTGCTAGCTACAGCAATATGTTAAACAAGGAGAGGTGGGAAATATTCCTTTTGCCATTCTTAAATAGCTCTGATTCTTGAAAGGACTTAGTGCTGGACAGTATTTTACCCTGTCACTATCCATTTTTTCCTAGTTAAAATATGGTGGTACAACCCAAAACCTGATTTTTTTAATGGTCTGTTACAAGCTTGCTGCAGAGATGATTGCAGAAAGTGGAAAGGTGCATATCTAGGACCCAGCCTGCAGTAAGGGGTGTGAATTTCGCGTGACTGTCTCTGTAGCATGAATCATATAAGCATTCTAAATTTGGAGAGAATTACCAAGGTTAGTCCTATAACCCTGCTACAATTCATAGCCAAAATCCTTTCCAGAGAGATGGAACCAAAAATAGCTTATTTTTGGATGAAAAGAAGAAAAAATTTGGTTCACTCTGGCAGTAGCAAGAGTGGATCTTCTTCCTTTTAAAAGCTTTTCACGCTTTCTAAATATAGCAAATGTTGGCTGGGAATTTGCCAATCCCCTGTTCCCCTCAATTCCTCACCTCAATTTTTAAAGGTTATTTAAAAGTTAAAAATTGGAAACACACAGCATGACTAATGAACTTCCATAAATTCACTAAGATCTGGACTAAATGAGCTTGAGGGAATTCTGAATGAAGTTGGTGCACTTTGCCAGAATCTCTTTCTCCTGTTTCTTGCACATCCTGCATCCCTGTTGATACTTAAATTATCTTTCAGGCTGGGTCTTAAAACGATAGCTTTTGGCACAGATGGAGGGGCTATTTTATTTTATTTTTTGAAAAAGGCATCAGTGCCTTTTGATGACGTTTCTTGTCCCCGTGCAGACTCCTGCCTGGAGGTGCACAGTGCTGCTGAGCATACATAGCACTTTGGGATTCTCTGGGGTGTAAGACACTATATAAATGTAAAATGTTGCCACAGCAACCACATGTCACGCGATTCACTTGCATAAGATGAACAACAGATACTTAGGAAGCGGAGATCCCTTTGGGTTGCTGCTTTTTGTCTCCATATCAATGTGCTCTATGGATTTCGAGGCTGCAGAGCAGCACTGTTTTCCAACAGAATTAGAAGTTTTCTCCTGTTGGGGCTGGGATTTAGAGAACGGGTATCGGTTTCACGTCCGAGACCAAAACCGCGCCAGTGTAAAGCATTGTTAAAAATGACCGCAGGCGGCTGCAGTGGTTGGGTGCGGTGCGGGGGTGCCGGGCAGGGTTTCCCGCGGGGAATCTCCGCGCAGGGAGGCGGGCGGTGCGGGCTCCCCGCGGGGCGCGGCGCTCGGGGCGGGTGCGGGGCGCGGGGCGCGCCGGGCTCTGCTGCCACCTGCCGGTGCGGAGCGCTCCCTGCGCCGAGCGCGGCTCGGCCCTCGCTGCGCTCCGGGCGTTCGTCTGTCGGGACAAACGGGCTGAAACCGCCTCACTGCTGTCCCGCCAGGCAGCTGCTCCCTGCCTCCGCACCCCGCTGCTAACAGGGGCAGCGTCGTGCCCCCCGGGCTGTGCGGCGACGTGCTGGGTAGGGCAGCTTGTAAACAATGAGAGAATTACAGCTTGCACGTGGAAAATGGCCTGTCCTGTGCTCCCGCATTTCACTGCCTGTGCGCAGGGGTGCTTACAGTGCAGCAAACTTGGCCAAAGCACTTAGAATGTCTTATATGCAGCATTTCATTGCTTGGAAATTGTCATTAATCAGGGGACATCCAAGTGATCTGATTCATCCTTTTCTTTCAGTCAACAATGTGGGAATGTCCTATGCTTATCCCGAATATTATCTTGATATTCCAGAGCTGGAGAAGGTAAGTGCATTTGTGGTGCCTTCTAGTGTTCTACTGTGGTTAGCAGATACTACAGAAGTACTCAAGTTTGGTTAAGTAAGCCACATAATGAGGTTTTCTGATTAGAATTAAGTGTTCAAAAGCTTGGAGATTTCCATAAGCAGCATAACACAATGCTGATGATAGCAGTCTCACTTTTTGGTGTTCTTTATGTACTCTTTCCTGCTTCTTCTGCTTCTGTTCCTGGTCTCATCTGGCTGTTGTTTATGAGCTGCTTTAGCTTGTGCTGGGGGCTTCTTACTGAAGGTGAGCAAGCAATTTCATGGATGAAAGCTGCATAGTGCATAACCCTTACAAAACTTAAATATGACCATTTTAGACAGTTCATAATGTAGGGACAATCTTGGTTGTGCACATACATTGAAAACTCTGATTATGAACAATTCCACTGGTGCATGATTTTCTTCCTTAAACCGCTGTAGCTCACTGAGCCTACTGTGTTTTTGTGTTTTCTGCCTAAGTGTTGTTAAATACATCTAGTGTTTGGTTCACCTTCAAATAAGCTTCATAATGTTTACAAAAAAAATTAAATCACAGTTTTTAACTTGCTGAATAAACTTGGAGTCACTAAAATGATAAAGAGTATAATACAGCAGTTAATTTTAAAAAGATAAGGATTCATTGAAGTTCATAAGTATTGCAAATAGTGTTAGGAAATAGAGTGTCAGTGTGATACACCTGTATGGCTCTGTATCAATGCAAGTCTCTAATCAAAGATGAAGCCTGAGCAAGAGCAATTCACAGAGTTTGCTCTGAAAGCCTGTCACTATTCCTGATACTTAGCCAGGTAGGCAAGGAGAAAAGGCAGATAATTTAACCCAGCACTTAAACCCAGAGGATATATAAATGCTGTTCAAATAACTTAAAATGAGTAAACTCCAAAACTTTGTGTTCTTGCAGACGATCGACAAAATGGTTAACATTAACATCACATCTGTTTGTGAGGTAAGTTACCAACACTTCTTGATAATTCAAAACCAGAAAACAAGATTTTCTGAGGGAATTACTTTGATCTGTTAGACTACAGGTTCACTTTTTGTCTTGGAGAAACCCAGAGGTTCTGATTGTCGTATCGGACTGTTTTGATTGTTGTGTGAAATGTAATTTGTTGCAAAGATGCCTATTAGCTATTTGAAAGGAGCAAGTAAGTGCATAAAACCATAAAACAGCACTTAATGTTTCTTCACAATTGTTCCTCTGGTTCTTCTTGTAAATACTTGAGTCTTCTCCCCCTGCATCTGTGTTTCTTGAGGTGGGCAGCCCTTAGCTCTCCCTGCCTAGGGTTTTTGTACACTGTAGTGAGAAGGCATTAGAATATTTTTCTGCAAAATATATAAGCAAGAGAGAAAACCAAACTCACAGAAGCATGCATTAACTTTACTTTAGAAGTTACCTTCACTTTTTGATATTTAAACTGAAGGTTTTCTTGAGAAGAAATCAGCATGACTTCAGGCTAAAACATATGGCTGTTCTCTTGTTGATTGACACAAGGTGCATTCAAAAATGATTTTTTCATGCTAGTATATCAAAGCTTAAAAAGAGGGAATAGCTGCTTACATATCACAGGGACCTTGTTAGTGTATTACCAGTGTGTGCTGATGAAACTCCTTGTGACTATTTACTGCTAAACCTTCTTATGCATAACAGTGTGTCTCTGTTAGCTGAAGGTTAATCTTCTGCCTCAAAGCTAAAATAGTAGAAGTTTCAAATATGGCTCAAAAGATTTAACTTTTTTGCAGCTCCTTCTGATTTGGTCAAGTACTAAATTAATCTAGTACAATTCTTTTGGAGAGTCTAAACTCTGGTTTCCATGTGAGGAGACACAGCACCTCTTAAAACAATGCTTTAATAAGATTCTCACACTTTATTAAAACATAGACAAATGCAGTCATTGCATGACTGAATGGGAGTTGGTAATGTCAGCTTACTGCTGCAAGCTCTTGCTTCTGTGTGTGTTTTATTTGACATCTCAGAACTACTTGTTGGAAAGTTAGAAATTCTAGAACAGTGAGTCTTAAGAAGCCTTTCACCTGGAAAATGACTGTGAGCCTGACAAGTACAGATTTTCTAGTTGACTGAGAAGGACAGCCCATGGTTGTTGTCCTTATAGTTCCCCTGCAAGATTTAAGAGAAGGACAGCCCATGGTTGTTGTCCTTGTAGTTCCCCTGCAAGATTTAATCAGAGAAGTCAGTTATTAAGGAGTTTTTCTTAAGGAAAGTTTTTCTAAAGGAAGTGATTTAAGTTAACAGAGCTGCACCAGGTGTACATCTGAAGAAGTGTCACAGACTTTTGCTGAGATGTGAGGTCTGTGCTGTGCCAGCAGAGGGAGTGCACTATTCAGTGATAAAAGAATTTGGGGTGTCAGTCTTCGTGGGAGTATTTTGTTAGAGTAGAAAAGTTAGATTAACTACTTCAATATATATTTCTGAAGATGGGAGGGTAGAGTAGTAGTTTAACTTGGCATGCATCTAAAGTTCCAGAGACACAGCCTAGACTGTGTTGTTTTCCAAAGTAAACTAATGCTTCAGTTGTAGTGTCAGTGTTCAACAATTTAACAAAATTGTCATACAGCTTCTTGTAAAATTTGCATCCTCTCAACCCCTTCACATTCTAAAATGACTATTTTTGCACATACAGAAGCTTACTGAAGATCTGCTTGCTTGTGTTAATAGTGGTTTTGCTTCTGTTTGTAAACTTTTTTCTTGACTGTGAAGAGCTCTGCTATTGCATTTAATCAGAGTTTGAGCATAAGATTCCAAGCTTGAAAATGTTTTCTCCTGCATGAGCATGTTGTGTAATTAAACAGTAGGCATGCCAGATGCTTAGTGTTTTGGGGAGAAGAGCACATTAGAGATGTGTGCCATCTGTAAGACACTTTTTCGGGAGAACCCATAGAACTAGAGAATCATGGTATGAAAAAAATAAATTTAGGAAAAGTCTGAATATCTTTTCACTTAAACTTTTAGGAGGTAATCCTGTGAATATTTAGTTCCGTTTTTGAGGTTGATACTATTTCTTCTATAGATATATGCACACATATTTGTGTATGTTTTTTAAAAATAATAATAAGAATATTCTCTCTTCTTGTCTGACTAAAGCCATAAAGCTTGTGATGGAAGAGAGCACAAAGTTCTTAAGCAAGAAGCTGAAGGTCTGCTGAAATGTGAGAGTGCAGGAGAGGCAGAACTACTACCTGTTCAGGCTCTGCCTACAATATCTCCAGATCCTCGTCAGAGGTATCATATAACCTGTACTGTTACGTTCGAGAGATTGGCATCTACTTCCTTGCCTTTTGGACCAACCTTTCTCAGAGCCTAAGAGATTATGATATCCCCTGTCATTTCAGTAACCTGTACCATGTGCCATCAGCAGCACCTTTTGGACAGCACAACTCTTCTGGTGTGCGTGTCAGCTAACTCCAGTTCTGGCTGAAACATCCCTTGGACTTGAAGTGGGAAAGTCAGGATAATTAACAAAATAATAATTAATTGATTTTGCAAAAAAGTTGAAATATGTTTTATTGCCATAAGTATAGGCAGTTTTGAAGCATAATGCTCATCCCTTACCTTTTTGATCCATCTTTTTCTTCATTAGTCAGCTTATTGGATTTCCTAGGGGATATGCAGTGTGTAAGAGGGGTACACTGAGAGAGAAGACATCATCTTCACAGGACAAATTTTCAGCCTAGTTGATTCTGCTGTTTAGTATTTTCCCAGCTGCAAAGTATCTAATACTATAGAATTTTGGCTAGTGTTTTGAGAACTTTTTTCATGTCAGACCTTTTAAAGCCCGTGTCCTTCCCAAATCCTATTCCATGCTGCCCTGCCTGCCCCCATCATGTCCTCAGAACACTTTTGGATTAGATCACCCATGAACCCTACAATTATGGGTTTCACTCAGTCTGGCATGAAGTGTTGATTACTGATGTGCCTTTGAAACACCCTGTGCATCACTGAAGATCAGTCAGGTAAAACTGTTTAAAATGTGTTGGAAATCTCATGTCTTTTAAAGTACTAGCTAAAAAAATTGACAAAATGGCACTCTGTTCCCCAGCCAAAGTAGATGCTTTTTAAGCAGTCTGGGCAATATCACATTTCAACGGTAACGTGCAATGCAGGAGTTACTCCGGTCTTCATATAATATACAGAAAAATAAGTGTTATGGGTCTTGATGCCATAAATAGAGCGAAGATTTTTTCATTTGTGGTATTTTCTCAGGAGACCTTGAGACTTAATACAATCATATTCAAGGATTGAATTGATGAATGAGGAAGAAGATGAGGTAGTATATGTAGCTTTATGGTTCTTGTCATAATCTCATCTCAGGCCTCTGGAAGGATTTAAATGGCAGAACTTTAATGATTGTTGGTAGCAGTTCAGTTGTGGGTTTGTAGTAGAACTTTTGGATATCTTGTTGCATTTTGAGATACAAATATTAGTGGCATTGAGTGAAATATCAGGTCAAAATCCCTGGTTTTTTTTTTCCTTAACCAGCAAGTGCTGAGAAATCAAAATTAGAATTGTTCTGTATAGTTCTAATCATAGTTCCTTTGTAGTAACTTCATCTTCTTGAGTCGATTCATCTTTGTATTCTCCAGCCTTTAGTTTCACGTGGGAAAACAAACTTAATTTGGCTATTGGCTTAATGTTTTGAAAACCAAGAATGCTAGAGCTGCTGTCCAGTGGAAGAAGTGGGTAGGTAATGAGCACAGAGAATAGCTTCAAATGCTTCAGGGAGCCCTTGTTTCTCTATTGAAAGCTGGAAGAGTTACTTGGTATGGAAGGAACTGCAAGTTTGTTTTATTTCTTTTGCAGCATCACAATATGCTAATTGCATTGGGAGTGAGGCATGAACTTATGTTCTCTTGAAAAATGAGCAGGACTAAATAGTTGAGGGAGTGCTGGCTTAGCGGTTGATTGATTAAGCAAAGAGCTGAATTGGCTTGCGGGCTATTATATTGTGGGGGGATGCAAATTTTAGGCTTGCAGGCCAGGCTTCACTTGGGAATGGTATTAATAGACGAAGTGGGAGAGGAAATTATGTACATATACATCCCTTGTGTCTGTGGTAGTCTTCACGTTGATGACTTTACTCACGTTTTATACTGAGTGTCAATACAAAAGGCCAACAGGACTTACAACATCAAGGATTCTTGTTGTCATGTTTGAGATGGTTTTAATTTTCTTGAGACTTCAAAATACATACATACTTCATGTTCAACTGAGAGATCTGGTGTCAGCTGCCCCCATAATGGAGGATTAGTGAGAGGTGAATTCCACCAGGTTGTAAATCCCAGGCAGGACATGGGAATAACTACTATAAAATCTGAAACTGTGAGTTTAGCAAAGAAAGCAACAACAGAACCCAGAACCAATATAAAATTGAAAGGAGGGGCAGAAGTTAGTGTATTTGAGAAAGAGGGAGAATATTCTTATGCAGACATGTGTAGAAAGAAAGCCTGGGGAGCAGCAATCCTGAAAAGACAGTAGGAAATGATATCCCTCTCTCTCCAATGTGTGTTCAGGTGGGTTAGTGCAGCCTAATACCACATCTGTAAAGGTACTTTACCAGAAATCAGGTGGTAGTTGCTTGTCTCCTGGAAGAGCCTTATGTGAATTTTTGTATTTGCTGTAGAAAGGCTCGCAGTAAGTGGAACAAAATTCTGAGGACAGTGGCAACACTGACTTGTAAGAAGAGTCACAAACTGTTGTGTGTGTATTTCAGTCTAGTCAAGAGATTTTTTACATTTATATTCAAAGTCATAATCAAAGAGAGGGTTGATGATTTAGCCTAGTACATAATACAAGTTTAAAACAGAGAGGGACAGTTGCCAGTGCTTGGAAAAGGAATAAGCATCCTGTGTAGGTGGTCATGAATATCATTTAGATGGTCCAGAGGGAGAAATTCAATGCGGTGGTTTCCCACCTTGCTGATTTTGAACCTGAGAGTGTGATACACAGAAAGCTGGATCAAGGGAAATGTAGCCATGATAAATACTTTTAAGCAATAGTCAGCAAAGCACTGGGGATTTTTGTTCAAAGTACAAGTAACTTGGGGAATTCAGGAAATTCAGGAAATCCTAGAGTTCTGTGACTTTCTGTAGATTTGGGGTTGACACAAACACATTTTGCCTCTTGAAAAGAGAAAGTTCAGCCTTATTATTTGAGCAGTCTTTCTCCTGTGTAAAGGGCAAGAGGAGATATATGCTTGAGAGTTTTCAGTTTTTGACTTTACTCTAAAAGTTTGTGGCTCTAAATAGGGAAAACTTTCTCTTCTGAAACTGTTGCTCAGAGGAAAGTCACTGTAAATGATCAGGGCTTACTTTTAATGTCTGGTGCTCCTGACATGGCACATGGGTTACTGTGTGAGTTGAGCTGAGGTCAGGTTTATTTGCTAGTTTTTACAAATATAAAGAATTCTTGTTTGGCTTGGGGTATGAGCTGCATTAAGAAGTTCCTGTTTCAAGAGAGACACATTAACAAACTTTGTAGATGCTGAGATGCTTTGTAGATGCATAATCAATTTAACTACCAGTGCCTGAAAACAGTTCCGTAGTTTTTCAGTGTACCATCTACATGCAAGGGTGCCAGTTAACTTTGTTAAACAGCTACAGCATTTGTGAACTTGTGTGAATCCTCTGCCCAGACATTTTTGAGTTGTCCCATGGTAGCAGTGATGTTTTTGTACATGAGTGGATGCACCACAGGCAATTCCTGATCTTTAAAAAGTTACGTTGCTCTGAGTTGTTAAAATTTCACCCCAGGTTTGTGAGTGAGAGAAACTTCTTAGCTGTGTAACACTGTAGCAAACTTCTCCAAATTATCAAGTCTCACTCTTCCTTGTCTTTGTATAGCCTTAGTTACAGAAAGGGTATCATTATACCCTTTCAAAGTGGAAAGAATGACTTGCAGTTGTAACTCATAGAATGATTTATCTTTGAATGTATAACTGTAATGTTTGATGTCTGGCATTGTGTAACAGTTGTGGGGCCCATAAGATCTGAAGGATGACTTTGAATATTTACCTCACATTTTCCTGCTGTATTTTAATAGTCTGAGTAACATCACTTGAAAGATATTCAAAAGTATTATTATTATTATTATTATTATTATTATTATTATTATTATTATTATTATTATTTTATTATTATTATTTCCAAAGGCTCTACTTCTGAGCTATTGCTTGGACCAGATTGAGGAAAGACTACAATGCAGTGATAACTAAGAATAGGAAGTTTTCTTCTGAAGAAAAATCACTGGAAATCCATGGTTATAACTTCCAACTATATTTTTTAGTCCTCTAATAGCAGCTTTTAATTGTAGTGCCTGCTTTAGAACATAAATCTAGCCATAAGTCTGTACATTCCTGTATTTGCAAGTAGGCATCTTTGCTTTGTTAAGGTAAATGTGGTGTTACTTTTTCCAGAACTAGAAGGTAGAGGACTGGTTTGGTGAGGAAGAGTGGGTGATGCAACCAGTGCTTGCTAGGAATGTAATAAATGCAGTTGCAGATAAAAGGATATCAAGAAATGATAGCTACCTATAAAAGATTATTGAACTAGTCTGTAATCAATCTCTACCTGAACATCCTGGAACTTGAGATCTGGATTGTTATGTATGAACTTGACTTAAAACAACCATCCAAACCAAAGGAACCAAACTCTGTGGTTGCATTATGTGTGTATGTGAAATAATTGGAAAATACACAAAAAGAGTGCAGCAACCACTCTTCATGGTTGTGTGCTAAACCTGACTTTTAGCCAGACTGTGTAAAATATCAAAGATTAACAACTTCTGATATTGAGTAGTCTATCCTGAACAAATTTGTCAGATGCATGTGCTCACTCTGCTCTAATGCAAATTTTCAGGAAGAAAAAACACTTTGTTTTGGATGAGCTGGCAGTTTTCATGTAGCCTAGCTACTTTGGGATCACCTGAGTCTTCAGAGTCTTGGGAACATTAATATTTTCAATTGTAGCACTCACATTTCTGTGGAAAAAGGTTATGTGAAGGAAACCTAACTATGTTCAGTCATCACCAACTGAAGGCACTCTTTCTAGGGTAGCTCCCAACCCCTCCTTTAGGCTTCCTCACACCTGTTTCTACCTGTATTAAATGTAAAAGAAACAAAGAAACTAACACTACTGTAAGTTCTGACATCCTATATGCAAATTCCTATAGGATGGCTTGCAAGGCTTTCCCATTTATGAAATACACACCATTACAGAACAGACTATCTCTAAACAAACCTAGATAAAATTTGGATTCTTTATCTGGGGGATATTTATTCAGTTCTAGATGTTTTGGTTTTGAACTGTCATTTTTCATAATGGCATGTCTGAGATTACAGCTATCGAAGATGAGTGTTAACCAGTTTGGCTGTTTTGGATAATGATACAATGCAAGCACTGGTGGACACCACTAACACCATTATTAGTGATAAAACTACATTTCTGCTATTGTTTCATTTGAATTAATACTGAAAATATTTTACATGTGTGTACAGTGTATAAAATTGCCAGACTTGAGTATGGCTGCAGAATACCCTGCCAGCATTTTTCCGATTGTGCACTTTGCGTGTGCAGTTGGCTGGGTCAGGTGAGTCTGACTCAGAGTGCTGCCTTCTGTTGTCTTGCTCTTTAAAAATAACAGTGTTTTTACATCAAGATACTGAATATTCATGACTATATTTTTTCACACATCACAAGGTGTAAAAATACTGATAAAAACTTTTACCCTATCTCACAGAATTTTGAAATTCCCTCAAAATAAGAACTTTAGTAAAACAAATGGAAATGATGTTGAGTATGAAATCCAGTTTTGCCATCAGTATTTTTCTGTGGAGGGGAAAAAAATGGATTGCCTGCCCAGCTGAACTTCAGAAACAAACCATGTAACACAGTTCGTAGTGAGAGACTTCTCGATTTCTCGCCAAATTGTGGTCCTGTTTCTGTATTTCAGCTGTCAATGGCTTCATAGTTTTTTATTTAATGTAAGTCCACCAATTATTGTAGCATATTTTAGTAGCCAGCAGGTTTGTGATAAACTGTTAAGAGCTGCTTGGTGGGTTGCAATTTGCATTTTAGACCATGAATTTGTGTGGATTTATGACAGAGTTTCAAACGTGGGGTCTCCTCTACACTACAGTGGGAAATTGTGTGTTGGTTTTTCACATCATTTATGGGTTGCCTAAGGGAAGGCAATTCCAGTCCATGTCCGTGTGCCAATCTGTGGAGATGATATGCAGCATTACACTGCCCTGAGAGGCAAAAACAGTATGCTGCTTTTTGCCAAGGGATCTGTGGAAGAGATCATAAAACTTGGATCAGATAAAAGCTCTTCCAGTCTTGAACTAGTCCTAAAATCAGCCCAAATCATTCTTTATCCTTTAAGATTAAAATAAATAGTTGTTTCTACATCTCTTTTGAAGCATTAGTGTATGAAAAAGCTCACGTATGCTTAAGCTTAATACTAGAGGGTTTTTTGAGGGTGCATCAGATCTGTTTAGCTTGTTGATGCTTATCAGCTCTGAATACTTGGTTTGACTTCTGGGGCAGTGCTGACAGCTAAGTGTGTCAACAGCTGACTTCATGAAAGGAAGGCCTGTTCAACTCCTGCCTGTACAGTCCCTTATCAAAACTGTCATGCAGTGTGGCTGATGGCAGAATCTATTCTAAGGGAGAAATGCCAATAAAATGCAAAACACAGCCCTTCTCTAGCATTTTCTTTGTGTCAGCTGCAATCAACTGAGACTTTCTTTTGTGGTTTTTTTTTCCCTCCTTTATTCCTGAAAGGGTATGTTTTATAATTAAAAAGTAAAAACAGACAAACAAACAGTAAAACCTCAAACCCAGATTGAGTCATATGTAAGGGCTAATGCAGTGGTGATAATAAAATTAGTAGCTTCCTATAATAAAATTTGTTTCTCTGTAATAAACGTGCTTACAGGTGTTTAGTGTGCCTGTATATGCTGATTTCTTTTGTATGTTTTTCTTCTCATAATATTTAGATATTCAATGTTTTATTTTAAGTTATCAGGGTAATTTGGGATCAGTGGGACTATCATTATGTTTTGGTGTATGCTGGTTTTAGTATTTTTTTACCCACCCCACCATGTTTTCAAAAACTTTGTTGGAACACTTTTCAGATGTCAAAAGTGATAGCAGTTTATATTTCCTGTGTGATCTGTCCTTGGTGTCAGTGGCAGTTATTCATAGGGTTAGTTGGGCAGGGCAGAATTCGGCACAAACAGAATTTTCATGCTATTTCAGGAAGGCAGAAGTTTTGGATTTAAATTGTATTTTAGGATGGTAGTAATTAGTAGTGGGAAAATTAACTATTTTGCACTAATTTAAATTTTGTCCAAGTTTGGATCAGCGCTTAATTTGTTTGCCTTGTCAGAGATACTCTGTCTGCCACTGGGAATCTTGTTTTAGGATTACTGCTCTGGAAAATCCTTCAGCCAGCTTGTAGATGGATTGCTCAGAGTCATAATAAAGTCAGGAATTTCCAGAGCAATGAGGAGGTTTGCTAGGCAACTTTCCTCCTGGGGGTGTAGTTTTTCAGTGTGAAAACATCTACATAATCAGCAAAAAATATTTTGGAGTCTTAAGTATTTTCTGTAGGTAATTTCTGTAGGAAACTTATGTTCACTAATTCCGTCAGTGCTTTTGCTGCTCCATAATTTATTTTTGTCTTAAACTCAGCAGTTCAGTAGCCTAGCTAAAATGTATTGGATAATGTTTTGAATCTTGGCATAGGTGGTAAATTTAGTCAGTCTTGAGGAAGACAGGTGTTTTTTGCAGAGAGAGAAAGATGGTGCATGTACTGTAGTACTCTGGTGTTTTCATGTTCTTTAGAGGCCATGGATGCTGCAGAGTGGTGAAGACATTTGTTTTATTTACTCTTGTGCTACTAGCTAGATGGGTTCACCAGATTCAGTGCACACATTACTTGACAGAGCCAAGTTATCCAGGTAGAATAAAAATAAACTGCCTACGCAAAGTATGGTCTCTGCTTCCCCGAGCCGTGCTTGGGGTGGAGGGGGTGGCAGCTGCTTTTGGGAGGAAGGGAGGCTTCCCTTGGTCTCTGGCTGTCTGGTGTCTGCATTCTCAGCCATCACGAATGTTTTCCTTTTGCAGATGACACGATTGGTGCTGCCCGGCATGCTGGAAAGGTGAGTCACACTAACACTATCCAGACAAAGTCATCATTATTTATAGGGGAGAATCCTTTCTTGAAAAATTCATTACTGTGACTAATCAGCCTAGTCTCCATGTTTTAATGGCAGAGTAATGCTGGGTGAGTCACGCTGATGGTGCATGAATCATCAGACGGTGGAAGCCTTTTCCACTCGATTCCCTTTTTATTTTTCCTCTCCCTTCTCCACTGTTGTGGTGATTCCTTTTAGAACAGAATTTAAAAGCCCGTCTGACTCATCAGCACTAACTCAACAACCTGCTATTCTGAGGGGGTGGTTACAGTTCCTGGGAATAACCTTCTTAAGGCTATTTCTCTAAGTCATTGTAAGTAAAATGGATGCAAAGAATATGTTCTCATTATACAGTAGGAGGTATATTGAGGAAAGGCTGTGATCATTTGGAAAAGTCGAATTGGAGACCAGCTCTTTAGAATAACACACCATTGTAGACAAGGAAGACATGTACTGATTTTCCAGCTAGCTCCCAGGTAAAACCAAAAGGTTCACAATTTCCATTTAGTCCCCCCAGGCTGTTTTCCAGCTGATGTTGGCTCTGCTGGCTGTTTCCCTTCTCTCTTGGGCTGCTAACCCTGCCCTGCTGAGGGTTACCCTGGATCAGGCTTGAGCTATGTTCACAACACTGCAGAGAACTCTGTAGAACCATGCAAATGAATACAGCAGGAGTCTGTATATGGGGCAAGCCTCCAAATCCAGCAAAAATGATGGGAAAAAAAAAAAAAAGGTTTATTTTTTATCATCCCACTGAATCTTCATTGCAGGCCAGAATTCAGTTATTCAAGATGTACAGATGTTTCACTTTTAAAACAAAGCTTCTTTCTGGATGCAAACTGTCCGAGCTAATGGTCACTATGGAAGTCAGTGTCTAGCACATCAGGTGAGCTAAGATTTTTACTTAGTCAGTCAGGAGATATGAATAAGTTTATTTCATGTAAAGAGATTTGAATTAGAAATAAAGACCCAAGAGCTCTGGGGCAGGAGTGTAATATTTCTCAATGAAGCTGGAGTAGAGGGTGAGGATTATAGTACGAGGGTGATAATACTTCAGGGCTTGTAGGTCAGAAGCTGCTCCTTGTCCTTGTACTCTTATTGATAGATAAAGGGACTTGTTTTTTTGTGAAACCACTGTCCTCTGAAGGTGCCAACATGACCAAAACCTTTATACTTTCGAGGGGATTTAATGTTGTTTCATTATTAGGTTTTGGAACTTAAAATCTCTTTAACAGTTTCTTGACTCAGTTTCTTCTTTGTTTAAAGAAATACAGTAGCTGCCCATTTGGCAGTTATCTCTTCAGCTTTTCAGGACAGAGTGATGTATACTCTACTTATAGAATATCCTGTATAGGTTTTTCTGTTACACATTCACATGGGTAAGATGATTTGAATGAAAGGCAGCAAACCAGGATCCTGCTGACTTCTGGTTGTGACTGCCCTTGAGCACACATAGTCTTTCCTCTTACTTCTCTAACTGCATGACTACCTCTGGGATTCCAAGGATAAATGTTCAAGAAGCCTGGAAAGAAAAGGTGGTTAAAAAAAATTAAGTATGCATTTTGAACTTTTTCCTGAATATAAGAAACAACTTTAAAAGACTGCTCCATTTGGATTACAGCCTTGTTTTCCATCTTTTTTCTCCAGGGAAAAATATTTGAAAAAGCTTCCATTTTTTGTTTGATTTTTATGAAGTTGCTTGGGTTTGCAGTGCACAGAAGCAATGCCTGCAGCTGCCAAATTCTGCACAGTCATAGCTCGCAGACCATTAACACCACTAGGAGTCTGTAACCACAGGAGGACATGGATGTCCAGCAAATCCAAGGGCATGAATGAACTAGAGCTGGACTCAGCTGCTCTTTAAGTCAGCCATATATTCTCACATGGGACCACAGACTAGAAAAAGGGCTCCAGGCTCTAAGAATAAGGCTAGACTAAGAATCTCATTGTCATTCCTCACTTGTTCAAGGTGGAGAGCATGTTGAGTAGATAGATGTGACGTAGCGTGTTAGAGCATCTTGCAGCTTGCTCTAGTGCATACTTTTGTGTATTTGAATGTTGGTTTTATGACAATATATTGCAAGATAAATACAAAAATAGAACATACTTTGCATGCTTTGTATCCAGGTCTGATAAGAGAAAACAAAGCTACATCTTGGTATGCCTTTTACTTTTTATTTATAATAAACACAGCAGTATTAGATGAATGCCACTTCTGGTAATGGCATTTAGATTATCTGCTCTGACTTCTCTCCTGTGCTCTGAGTTAAAGTGACAATTTATTATCTGAATCTTCCTATTACACTTAAATGAGCAGTTCCTGTATAAATACTCAGGCTACTGTCTGAGATGGGAAACTCATGGAACTGAAAATCAAGGCTTGATGTCTTTGGGAACATAAAAAAGCCACCACCACCACCAAAAAGCAGTTGGTTGTTGCTAGACAAATACCAAACTATCGTATTTATTGCCAGGAAAGTAGCAAGTGCATAATTACATTACAGAAGAAGCTTGCTCTTTCCACTTGGCATGCAGCTGGAGCAGGCGCTGGTTGCCACGGCAACAGGGAGATGGCTAAATATAGCCTCCCTGGTGCTGGACCACTTAAGGTAGAATGACAGGGAGGTGTGAGGGTGTGGGCCTGGCTTTCTTCATCTTAACCAACTTTTTTTGTTTGGTTTTGGTTTGGTTTTTCCCCCATTAACAGCACAGTTGAATTAAATGGAACCAAAATTTCTTCTTATCACACTGGTGGTTGAGTAATTAATCAGATTCCTCCCAAAAAACATTTATTCTGCAGTTTCTCTAAGAAGCAGAATTGTTATTCGAGTAATTGAAAGTGTTCCCCCTACTTACGTGCTTCTCAATTTCATTTTATTTGAGGGTTTTAAGTTATGAGCTTTTAAGGCCAGGACTGTTTTTTTTAACATGTAAAAATACAAACCACAAAATCCTCAGTGGCACAGACTGCTTCAAAGAGACTAATACACAAAGCTTCTGCAAGGGGCTTCTCTCAGTGTTTTGTATTTCCAAGAGGGCTTTCTTCACTGGGTCAAACCATTAATTCACTCCATCTAGGTGGTGGTCACGACTCCTGCTAGAAAGTTGCAATGCAGCCAGATGCTGTGAGACCTGTGCTGGCAGCCTGAATGTCAGCGTCTCTTCTAAAGCTCCAGTTCGTTTTAAAAGCGTGAGGCTCGTGTTTATCCATATCAATGCTTATCCTTCTTTCAATCCTCTTAAGCTTTTGTCCTCAGTTAAGTTTTGTGGCAAGTATTCCCCAGTCCGAACATGATAAGAGCACTTTCTTCTTTCGGATCTGAATTTCAGCTGTTGTTCAAATAAGTGTCATCTTTCTTTTGTATTCTGAGAGGATAAATCCAGACCTTGATCTTTTTCATTTGTTAGTTTGTACTCTTACCATGGCTGTTTTTAATAGTCTCTTAACTAAATTAATGTATCAGGGTGGATTTTTTTTCTTCCTCTTTCTTAAATCATCAGTTTCTTAATATTTCTGCTCTGTATTTGGAGGTATAAAGATGGTTTGTAGACTATAAAACAAGATTTTGGTGTTGGTGGAGGATCTGTCCCTGCCATTCCCAGCTTCCTCTTGTTTGGTTGGTTGTGATGACTGCTGCACAAAAGGAACTCCCTTGTCCAGGTTTTTCATGGGGGATAGTTGATTTAGAGTCCTGCAAGGTTTGTGATGATTCACAATTTTTTCTTTAGTATGCGTTGTTGGTTATTGATGCTCTCTTAATGTTGATTTTTCATCTGCCATTCTGTAGTCTGTTTGCATAGCAGCCTGAGCTTTTTTAAAAGTTCCTTGTAGTATTCTCCAATCTGATAATCTCTTAAAAATGCATAAATACTCATTTCACTGCTAATCTCCATTTGAGCTCATGCATAAATATCAGTCACCACCTGTCTTGATATGAAAAACTTCTAGCATCCACTGTTTAACCTTTTGCTGTCTTGAAAATTCCTGCTTAATTTGTGATCTTATGCTTTCCATGCTATGTTTTTTGATCCATGTTATACTTTATTTCACCAACTAAGCCTTGCAGGGATGTCCTGAAATACACAATGAACTTTGGCAAAGATGCTTGAAATCCTGAATGACTGAAATTATTCTTTTGTCACATTTGCCATCTCATTCCTCGAGATAAATCAGTCACAGATGTAATTCACACTTGTATCAAGTGTGAATGAAACAAGCCATGCTGGTTTTAATATATTGTCATGATTTCCAAAGCATTTATATTTTTTAAATTTTTAACAGTGACTTGAGTTACTGTTTTTTTTTTTTAAGATGGTTACTTAAATGATTGTGGCAGCAGTGGTGTAGGATACACCTGGTTAAATAAATATGATGGAAACTTGTGGGAATCTGCAGGAGTTGAGCTGTGTGATATCTACCTGCATGAGTGTTCTCACTGCATTGAGCATGGCATACTTATGCTATGTTGAGGTAAACTGGCTTGAATTTCCAGCAGGGTAAGAAGTAGATATTTGTCTTGCACTGTGTTGGACTGTCTCGCACCACCTTCTAACAGACTAATTGCCTAATTTGCATGAAGCTTTCAAAATTATTTTTTTTTTTCTGCCTAGCACTAAATATGTCTGGTTTTTTAGGTAAAACTAGTCTCAAAAATAGATATGGCTCAAATCAGTCTGTATTGGGAGGTCAGGAGCCTTCCTGTCCTACCTGCATGTGCTTTAGAACAGCTTGACAGAGCAGGCAGTCGCTAATTTCGGGTAACTTTACCAAAATACTTTTGATGAGTACCTTCAGTGGTACTGTAATACAGCTGTAAGATAACTTCCATTTTCTGTGTTCATCCACTCAATATCTTCCATATTTATTAAAACACTTCTATATTTGAGCAGTAGATTCAGATGCTTGCCATCTTGAAGATCCATTATGAAGTAATCTTTAGAAGATGAAAGGAATTATCAAAGTGTAAATCATACAACAAAACTGTGTTGCCATTTCTGCCATCTTATCCCAAGATTTTGAAGCTCCTCTTGAACTTGTGACTGCTTGATTTAATGGTTTGCATAGTTTAGCTCATTGTGTGTGTGTATGTATATGTGTATATAAATACAACTTTGATTCTCTTGCTGTATTGACCTTGGAGTTGTTCCTGATTTATACCAGCTGCTTGGATACTTCTAAGTGTGCATAAAGTGAATTTCAGTTCAGGATTTGGTTGGGGTTTTTAAACAGACCTTAATCTCAGTTGCATTCTAAAGGGCTTTTTAGGCTTGCTTTAATTTTTGGAAACATGAAAGATGTTTCATTTATTTCATGATAATGTATCTTTGTTTCCTTTCAGATCAAAAGGAATAATCCTGAATATCGCATCAGCTTCAGGGATGTGTCCAACTCCACTTCTGACTCTTTACTCTGCAACCAAGGTAAGTGTTCCTTTCCACACTGAAATCAAGTGTCAAACATAAGGCAACACTTACAGGAATAAATGTTTTGGTGTCCATCTAGTGGTGCTTTCATGAACTAAAAGTACAGAGTTTCTGTCTTTAGTTTTTCCAATAGTGGAAGCTGGAACGTTGAGAGAAAACTGAATTCAAGGGTTTACTGGCATGCAAATGACTGTTTCATGTATTTCTTCATGCATCCCAATTCTACATGGAAAAGGATAGTAATGTACCAAGCAAACTTAGTGTAAAGTTGAGAAAGGACATTGACCAAGTTTAACACGGTTTCTTATTTTGGTTTTGGAACTTCTTTCCCCTAAATTCTGTGATGATTGTATGATCTACATTTCATCTGAAGTTCATCTGCTCTGGTTGCTCTGTGTCACCGGGACAGTTTTGTCTTTTTTCTGGTCTTATGGTTTTTTTCCCCAAGATACTTTCACAGGGGATTCTAAAATGTTGCCCTAAAATATCTCCAGTGAATGCCATAAAGACAGAATGGGGGTACCCAGCATGGAACTGAGGCATATGTGATAAAACAGAGTGCAGAAGACATTTACACTGGTATTAAAGCAGTATGGCACTACAGCTTTTTCAGCTATACCTGGTAATTACTTTGACTATTTCAAGCATCTCAGAATCTAAGCAGAACCTTGACAGGATGAAGAAACCTTCAGTAGTGTCATTCATGTCAGAACAGATTCACGTTTCCTTTAGACTCTCAGTAACATCTTGATATTCCCAGAAGGGAGTTGATGCACACTATTTTATTCATACTAAAGGAGGGGATTATTTAAGTTTGAAGCCTGAAGTAGCTTTAACTGATAAAATTTCCCCTTGAAATAGCTGTTTCCTGAGAGGACAGTTCTTTGTTTTAATATGAATGATCACTTTTGTTGTGGCAGTGCTTCAGCTTTATGTAATCAATTGAGCTTCTGATTTTAGTGAAAATGTACCTTACACTGCTTTGATTAGTCTTTTTTTTTTTTTTTCAATGGGAATCTGAAATATTTCTTCCCCTCCCCTTAAAAAACTAAGTTACAGGGTGAATAACCTGCCTATTCTCAGCACTGCCCATCTTCTCCTACAGCAAGATTAGTAAGCATGAAAGTGACTCCCCTAATGTAGCTATAGAAAGACTGTATCTGCAGTTTCGAGGGATTTTTTTTTCCCCTCATCTATTCAAAGGGGATTTAAAGCATAATACCCTTCAGGTGTAAGTCAATGACTTTGACTAATTATCAGGAACAAATGTGGTCTAACTATTTAACCTTCCTGTGGAGAATTCCCTAGTTTACGTTGAAATGAGATTGTTTTAAAGGTATCATAGTGCTATATTTTGACAGGTTTACCTACCTGCATTAATGCTAATGAGAAGTGAAATATGATTATATCATTTCCCACCTCACTCCCATGCCTTTACTGTTTGGATTAGATATTTGGATATCCAAGGAGAAGAAATTTTCTAATATGTAATGCTTATCTGCTTATTCAGGGAATGTTTTTCTTAGCATTCTTAAGACTTCAGGTTCAAGGTTGTTGGGGGCTTAAGCTTGTGGGGGTAGAAAACCCAACTTGTCTTGAAATAAATTTTTCAAGAGGAAAAATTCCAAAGCTTATTTGTATACTGGAAGTTGCTTTCTCTTCTCATATAAAATGAACATTTTCTTTATAGCAAGCTCTTTGCAACCAGTAGAGAAGACAGTCCTTTATACTTCATCTCCATATCTGGAGCAGTAGCTAACATCAGGACTTTTGTCATGGAGGAATAGTTAGAAATTTGAATCATCAAAGCACTTCCAATAACATAATATAGTTCTTTTTGTTCAATTACCAGTATAATCTGTGCAGTTATTACACATGCACCTGTGTGCTGTGTTCAGATCCTGAACCAAACTATTTGGCATGTCCATGCAGATACCTTCCGGTTGCAAGAGGATGGTCAGATGATTCACTTGAATAGCGTCTAGGCCAGACTTCCAGTCTTGTTCATGTTGAGTTCTGAATTTTGTTACAAACTTATACTCAGAGGAGAGGGAGAAAGAGCAGCTGAACAGCAGATCAGCTTTTTATAGTTTGAACCTCCTGCTACCTTATACATGCAGCTTGAAGAAGAAGAGTAAAAGGACCTACCTGCTACACAGCAAAACCCAGTTTTATTTCAGATCTTCCATGTATTCTCAAGAAGAGCATCTATAGAAAGAGTCCAGTAGTGTGGGAGTGTTTCTGTTGCTTTTATAGGCTGAATTCAGTAGGATGGCCTTGGTATGAAAAACACTGGCCACTGCAAACTGTAATTGCTGGTTTCAGTTAGGACTTGTGTTAAACCACTGGGAGCATGGTGACCAAAGGAAGACTGTAAAGGAGATGCAGTACTAGAGCTTTGCTGCTTGGTTTGAATTTGGTGTGAAGCAATTGCTGCTTAGATACTTAGTATTTGTTTTAGCTTCAAGCATGGATGGATGGTTTCATTCATTCATTCATTCAGTTGAAGGTACTCCATTCGTCCTACTTGCTTGTATCACTCCACTAAAACAAGAAACCATAGCAGAACCTGGTATTCTGTCTCAGTGGACAGCAGGGTAAAGTGCAAAGGTGGTTTAGAAGAATTTGGGAAATGGGAATCTGCACTGGTTTGAACTGTTGAGTAGCCTTTGATTCTTAGGACAATATTTCCTGGCAGGGTTAAAGAGGTGGCTGTAGCAGCTTTGAGAGCATCTTGAAGGCAGGTGCTAACATCCACCTTTAAGCCCTTTAACTTCTTTCTATGAACTTTCAGTCTTGCAATTTCTAAAACTTCCAGAAGTTTAGAAGAGAATCTGTGGAGGTGGACTTGAGGATTAGGAAGAAGTGTCACCATGGGGTGGCATTTTTTAGAAGTGTAAAGGCAGAAGACTAAGTGTTTAAACACTGTGTTCTAAAACCATGCACAAGAGGAACCCAATTAAATCACTCTTAAAAATACCTAAGAAGATGGCATAAGTAGTGAGCAATGTGAACATGAAGTCTTTTCCTTTTTTAACTAGGATTTATTTAACAAATCTAGTTCATTTTTTGACTAAATTAAAAAGGGGTTTATTTGTTTAGATTGAGCCTTGCTTCTGTAAAAATACTTCATAAGCATGGAGTTTCTATTTGAATGGCATTGCTCTTGTATGCAAAGTTTCATTGGGAACCTAGGGTTTTTGCTTTGAAAACAGGAACTCCAAATAGTAATTCAAATACTCTCACTCAAAACTGTTAAACTAAAGTTTCCATTGTAATGTGTAGAATGCTGCATGTTTCCCTTCTCTCTCCAGGCTTTTGTGGATTACTTCTCCCAGGGCCTCCATGCAGAATACAAGAGCAAGGGCATCATTGTGCAGGTGAGTAGTTTGTTTCATGTAAGTGTGGTTGCCACAGCAACATTGGTGTCTTGGCAACTAAAAGGAATCAGAATATTCTTATTCATGAGTGTGTGACACAGATTAAGGATAAGGATTTCCTTTGATCCCATTAGCAGCTTTCTTAAATTACTCTGAAACCATTGGTCTTGAAGCAACAAAAGACATGGTTTGGTTTTCTTTGGTTTTAGCTGATGGTGCTAATTGAACCTTTATGGATAAAATTTTCCATAAAACTGTGCACAGTGCTGCAGAAGACATTTTATGGAGCTTAATCTACTGGAATACACTTGTGGAATGCAATTGTACAGGCATTCCATGGGTAACAGGTTGAATGACTGGAATAGTAGAATCCCTACAGTGTCAGTGAATCAACTGCTAATCTAAGCATAGTTGAAGAACAAAAAAAAGACTCAAAGATCTTTCAGGTGCAACTGACTGATTTAATTTTCTGTATTGCTAAGGAGTCTTGCTTCATAGCCCTCCTTGCCACCTCCCCATTTGTTTACCTTCCGTGATTTTAATTATTTTTGGTGTGGCACAAAAGCAAACTAAGACTGTTTCTCACAGTTTTATAGGATTTTGCTTTGATATCACTTCTCACATACTCTTCAGTGTTTGTTCCAAAGCTGGAATTTCCAGCTTTGGTCACAAACAGTAGACCTTCCATTGCTGATTAAACCTCTCCAGAGCAAGAATCAGTGTTGGCTTAGGATGATGAATTCCTAACAGCACTGCTTTTTATCCCTTAAATTTAGACAGTGAATTGCCATTGAGTTATGTGGGTCTGATTCTCAATAGCTGTCACAGCTTCAATTTGTTATGCTAATTTTGTTGCAGTCCGTGTCCTTGTCCTCGTGTTTCAGCCTAAGTCACTATAAGCCACTAATGAATATTGCGAGTACCTTCCTGTGAAGACTAGCTGACCTATCTCCTTCAATCCCTAAGGAAGTTTGCATCCCTCTTAGATTTTTTTTTTTATGAAGTACATCTCTATGACCTTCAGAAGCATTACACTTTTAATTCCAGATTTGCCCTTCCAGCTAGATCATCATCATTGAAATCAGTTAACTTTTGCCATGCAACACCTGCAGAGTACAACTGTGTGAAAATCAGAAACAAAATGCTGGTGGGATTTTACCAGTTTCTTCATATCAACCTCAAGTATGTGTCTTGCTCAAGTGGATTACCATCTGTGGAAGCTTAGTTTTGATAGTGCTTTTGTTGCAGTGTTGCAATCTTTGGATTAAAAATATACTCTTCTGGCTGATAGGTCTGCTTAATTTTTCAGAAGCAGCATAGTAATAGCATAGGTTTAAACTCTGTGTGTTTTTACATGGGGAAAAGAGATAAAAGAAATGAGGAAGGAGATGGCAATGACTTTTCTCAAGACTTTTGGTAAGATCTCTCCTTGAAAGATTTCTGCAGACTCTTATGAAATTTTTGCTCTTTTAGTATGTCTAGAAATATTTCTTGGTTCTTTGACCCTTTGTTTTACTCCCTTTTTAAACTTCAGTTAGTTATTGGCATTGTCTCTCTATACTTCATTACTATGCATAGCAGAAGTATAGTGGTAGAAAGTTGCGCTATCTGGTTTTTTTATTGTATTCACTACATAAAATACCAGAATACATATTAATGAAAATGTTCATTTAAAAGGATTACCAGAAAGCTTTCTACCTTAACCTCCTGTTCTCCCAGCAGGTGGATTGCCTAGCAATTAGCAGTGGGATTGCTGCTGGCACTAGGTCATGGGCTAATTGTGGCTTTATCCAGCTGAATCTTGGAAACTTTCAAGGGTAGGGGTGCTGTGAGCTCTCTGGACATTCTGTTTGAATTTTATATTGCTCTCCTAGTAAAAAGGCTTTCTCCCTAATGTCCAGTCTGACAGCCTGCACCAAAATTGACAGTTGTCCCTCTTGTCATCTGATCAGGCATTACCAAGAAGAGTTTGGCTCTTATCTTCATAACTACCATTGAAATAATTTTAGGTAAGATGTCACCACCAGCTTTCTCTTCACAACTGTCAACAGGCCCAGCTCTATCTCCAGTTATTCACAAAAGCGTGCTGTCACCAAACTGATGTCTAATGGCATTACTTCCTCCAAAGCTTTTTAGCTTGGCTGTTTTGCTTTCTATACAGGTCAGCTGGGGTTGATTTAACTCTTCCATTTCCCTTTTGTGTCCCCCAACCTCCTTTTTCCCACATTGGAAAGGGAAGAAAACATATTTGGCAACATCAAAGAGCTCAAGTCTTTTTACCTTTTAAAAAGTAAGGTTTAAAAGGTGATAAAATTGTGTAAACAAGCTGTTCTGGCTTTGGAGGACTTATGACTTGACTGTTCAGGTCTTGAGATCTGACTTCTTACATCAAAATAAGATTCATGAACCCGATTTTGAGTGTGAGCCAGTTTTAATAAGCATCAGAGCTATAAGCAGTAGCAAATGTTTTAAGTGAGCAAGACACATTGTACTGACATAAGCTACTTTAAAGGCATGTTTTGAAACTGTAGTGTAGGCTAAGCTTTCCCTGAATAAGGAGAGTTATTTGCCCAGGTAGTGTGGGTTATATCTGTCTGAATGTAAAATGCTAAAAGGCTTTAAGCTGTGATTTTTTAAAAAATCTGTTATGCCTGTTTTAGATATAGTTCATGAATGTCTGAATTCCTTCTGAGAAGGAAGAAGGGGAGAAAACTAAATAGATTCAGCAGGTCTCTTGATACCTATTAAAATGAGGTCCAGTTAATATAAAGATGGTAAATCGAACTTATTTGAAATTAAGTACCTGTCTTTTTGTTTTCTGGAGTGCATCTGGGAAAAGAAAAACATTGGAGTGTAATCCCATGTTTCTCTGTGCCTTGAAGTCTGTGATCGATCCAGTACTGATACCATATGCTTGCTTTTCCAGGTATCCTCATGCACAATTGTTTGCCCCTTCATGCTATCCATTGGTGTAACTGGGTAATGCAGTTCACTTTTGAAGTCTGTTTTGAGCAGAGAAAGAGAACCAATCATGTATATGGTGGAATATTTCAGATATAAATATAGAGATTCAACCTAGAATCTGAATATAATGTGAAAAATAGATGTGGTTCATATTTTGGAGCTGAAATGAGGTACCTATGCTGCTATGGTAGCAGAATGAGTAGATTTCTTATCCAAACATTTGTAGCTTTTGGTGACTCTAAAGGCCGCTTTCACTTCTGAAGTTTAGGTCTCCATGCTTTTCCTTCCCATTTGAAAGTGGACTCATATAGTATATTATTGAAAGTCTTATTTATAGACCGAAGGGCACAGTTTTCATGTTCTCAGGTGAAGGAATGAGCAGACATACCAATGTTACTTGTTTGTAGTAGTAAAATTTCTGTTAAAATGTGCACAGCTATGGCATGGATACATACGCAATCACAAGTGAAGGGGTCCTTTCCCTGCAGTGCTGCTGAGAGCAACAGCAGATGTTTCTGAGGTCTGGCATGTGTGGCTGTTCCTTAAGGGACTAACATGGGGAAGCAGGTTTACAAGCTGTAACTTTCCCAAAGTTAGTTTTTTGAGATGGTATTCTCATTTGGAGATGAATTAGTGTAGCAGAAGTGGAGACACACTTCTCAGATACTTGCTGTAAAGGTACAGCAGTGAGAGCACTTGCTAGATGGGCAGCAGTGGATGGATGGATGTATTGAATCACTGACAGAGCCACTGACAGTGTCTGTCTTAGGACACTTTGTCCTTGTCAAAGTGGTGAAAAAGTTCTAACCTCTCTAGGCATGTTGAGATATGGTATGTTTAACATCTGTGTAAGAGCTGTAGACCAGGGCTTTCTTGATTACTTTTTTTAGAGGAAAAATTGAGGACAAGTTGAAAACATTGCCAAAACCATGACCATGAGGAAAGAGCATTGCTTCCTACTGTACATGTGCATTTCCCTTTCCTTCTGCAGCAGCATGAGATTGGGATAGGTAGAATCACATTTTGGATCCTCCAGGTCCATTTTGCCCCCTACCATGAATGTGCCTTTGTGCTATGAGCATCCTTCCATCAACATATACCTGTGCTGCTTCCTCTTGCTTCTCCACTACAGGCAGTTCTGAGGCCTAGCATCACTTTACTCTTTTGCTTCTAAACATTGCTATAAAAGCTCATTAACTGTGCTCTGTTTCTTGATCCTTCCTTCTGTCCTTCCACTCTGGTACTGATAATCTCTGTCCTCTGAGCCCTGCTGTAGAGTTGCAAGCTCTGTGTCTTGAATTTCTGGACATTCTTTTCTCATTCCTCCTCCTGCCTTCGTACAGGTGCCAAACTAGAGAGCTTTTACTATAAAATTCCTATCTTGGCTTCTGCACCACCTTCCCAAGCAAACACTGTGGGTTTATTACAGAGAAGCAACAGTACAGCATTTTCTATTTAACAACTGGAATGAAGTTTTTTACTTACAAGGCAAATTGTAAGAATGGCTTTTCAACCCTATGCTTGCAAGAGTGGTTTTTCTAGGGCTCCAGCTGGTGATATTGGCTGTCAGGAGACAACTGAACTATGTCAAAATATGACCTGTGGTTTATCAGATTAAAAAGTTTTTGATCTTATATTGGGATCCCATTGTGATCTTAGAACTGAAAATAAAGCTGGATTAAGCTAGAATTCAGTGTACAAATTATCTGATTTCCAGTTACTTTAGATCCTTGATGAATCTGTAAGTTAATATTGAAAGTATTCCCTGCTTAACATGAGTTTTCCTGTGTGCAGAGTGTTCTACCATATTATGTGGCAACAAAAATGTCCAAAATCCGCAAGCCAACCCTTGATAAGCCCAGTCCTGAAAGGTATGTCAGAGCTGCCTTGGGCACAGTGGGCCTGCAGTCCCGGACCAATGGGTACCTGCCTCATGCACTCATGGTAAGTTACCTTGGAAAATGTCATCTGAAATGTCCTTTGTGTTTACTATGGAAAAAAGAGTAATTAGTACAGGTTATAAAATGCTGAGACCTCACTCCCTCTTTTTTTTTTTTTTTTTTTTTTTCTTTTTTTTTTTAATTGGGTTTGATTTTGTTTTTTTTTAGGGATGGATCGTGTCTCTTCTACCTACATCTACTGCCATTAACTTAATCATGAAAACAAACAAACAAATACGGGCTCGTTATTTTAAAAAAATGAAGGAGAAGTAAGTGGGAAGCAACTTGATCTTGGGAACCCAGGACTCCTGCAGGTTCCATACCATGCTGCAACATCAAGTAGACCTAATGTTTTAAAAACATCTCCAGTTGTAGGTGTGCTTTCTAACAAGGGAACAGTCTTGTTTTGAGGATACAGATGACACAAGACTGTTGACTTCTAATATTGATTGAAAAATAGGCTTTATTTGTTTATAAATATTATGAGGGGGGAAGTGCTTTGAACTAAAATTGCATTGTGCTTTATGAAATACTTTCATGGACTTGATCAGACATCGCGCTGTTAAGGAACATCTTGGTTATATAGTGTCCATCGTATCTGTTAATGTGCTCACGGGTGAAGGACAGAATAAAAGTAGTTCTCATATATTCTTGGGTAGGTGGGCAAGAGAGGAAAGGGAGCATAATTATGTGAAAAGGTAACCTAGCACTATTTCCAGAGTATTGACTTCAAAGCTCAGGTTTTGGATACTTGCAAGGATTCTGTGCTATCAGTCAGCTCATGTGTGTTCCCCTGCTTACATAGTCCAGTGGGATTTTTTGGTTATGAATTTGAGGAAAATGAGCCAAAAAACAAAATAAGTGTAATAGCTCATCTATAAATATATACATAAAGTAACATTGCAGAAAGCATTTGAAATCTTTGGTCTTGAATATGGATTCTAACTTTTCAGTAATACGTAATCTTCATGATTTGTAATAACATTTTTAAAAGTTCAGTGCCTGCTCTTTGTAATAGGTGGTGATAACACAATGTAGATAAATGTCACAAGTTACATGTTACATGCTGGTTGCTATGTAAAAGATTATGGGTACTTTAAATGCAGAGCTTGAAATGAGTTACTCTCCTTGTTAGCAACGGTGGTTGAATTCTTTTTCAAGTTATGTATCAGTCTGTCTTTCTGGTGAGATCTTTTGAAATGTGAATCCTGAATATTTAGACGGCTTTAAAAAGGAAAACCAGGAAATGTCTTAAAGAGTAGAACAGTTTTAATTTAATTGCATTAAAGTTTCATGGTTTTGTTCCAAAGTGGAATGCTCCTATGAGGCTCAAGTTACCTAACTCCTAGATACAGGGATCAGAGTACATGAGAAGTCTGCACTGCTGTTGTCTGTATTTACCTACTCTTTGTTAAAAGATGTTGGTCTCTAACATTCCTTTTTATAAACATAAATGTGTAAAACTTGCAAGGCAAATGAAATTGCAAGCAGCTACCACTGTTTTTTGTGATGATTTCCTGTGGTGGAAGAGGGGAAGTTTTTTTTCTGTCCTTCAAAGAATAATTTCAAGCTCTGATTTTGAAGTAAGATGTGTTGCACTGAGACATGATTTTGGGCTAACATTTCTGTACATTGAAAAAACCTGAATACCGATGCAATGGTGCTGATCAAATCTGAGATGCAGATCCTATCCCATAGTTTTCTTAATTTTTTTGGAACAGGGATGGTGAAGTTGGTGGTATTACTTCTCTAAGAGTACAGGATTTGGTTTGTTCTTGATCTGATGTCAAAGCATTGGACTAAAAAATCTGTATGTTTTTGACTTTGTAAAACAAATAAAATGGAAATTACTCTTGAGTTTTAATGTGTTAGGTTTTTCTCATAAGAATGTTTGCGGCTACATATAAGCGTCTGATTGTTCTTTATTGTGAGTAATAACAGTGAAAATTACTGTACTTTTACATGCTAAAACCAGTGCTTCTATTAATCTGTTTTTCTGACTGTCATCTACCCCCCATCTGGGATGCTTCAGGCACAACATCTCTGGCCAGTTGAGGTAGGTGACTCTCTTGCTCTGCTCTGCACTAGTGTGGCCTCACCTTCAATATCTTGTGTGCCGTTTTGAGCACCGCAGTACAAAAAAGATACAGAAAAGTGTCCAGAGGATGACTATGAAGATGGTGAAGGGCCTGGAGGAGGAAAAGGGTTATGAAGAGCAGTTGAGGTTTGTTCAGCCTGGAGAAGAGGATACGTCATCGTGGTCTACAGCTTTCTCACAAGGGGACGTGGAGGGGCAGGCACTCATCTCTGTGGGTACCAGTGACAGGAACCAAGGGAACAGCTTGAGGCTGAGTCAGGGGAGATTTGGGTTGGATATTAGGAAAAAGTTTTTCCTCCAGAGGGTGTTTGGGCACTGGAACAATCTCCCCAGGGAAGTAATCGTGGCACCAAGCCTGACAGTTCAGGAAGTGTTTGGCCATCATTCTTAAAAAAGCATATGGTGTAATTTTGGGGCTGTCCTGTGCAAGGCCAGGAGTTGAATATAAGATGATCTTTGTGGATCCCTTCCAACTCAGGATATTCTATGATTTTACAGTGCTGATACTTTAAAATCAGCAGAACACTGGTTTTATTAGAACTGTTAAGCTATGAATAAATAAATATTTCCAAATAACAATTTTCTAACTACTGGAGGTGTTTGGAAAGGTATGGCAGAGGGAATAGAATGTACATCCAACTGGCACAGAGGGAGGGGTGCCCAGGTAAGGAGGTTCTCAGAGCCCTGGCTTCCCTTTCATGTGGTGGCAGGCTGGGGGTTGGGTTCCCACTCTCATGCTCTTCTATTTTCCAAGCTGCAGCAGGGAGTCACTAACCTCATTTTTAACCTAAATTTTGCTTATACTTTAACCTAAATTACCTCCACTTTGATTTTGAATGTCTGTTCAGCTCGGTGATGAATGCATTTTTAATAGCTGTCCACGTCCTTGGGACTACCCTGGGCACCTGTCAGAAAATAGGAAGGGTTTCTGGTGGCATCAGTCCCGTCCCTTGCTGGTCCCAAGAATGTTTTTGTTACTGGCGAGACCTGGGATGCAGTTTCCCGTGTTGGAGCAGGACAAGCAGGCTCGAAGCGGGCGGGGCGCCGCTGGCAGCCCGGGCTCAGGGCCCCTGTCAGGGAAGCTCTGCGCCTGCGTGCACGGCGGGCGGGGCTGCGCACCCCGGCCGGGCTCTGCGCAGGCGCGGCGGGCGGGCTGCGCACCCCGGCCGGGCTCTGCGCAGGCGCGGCCCGGGGCCCTGGGCCGGGCCGGACATGGCCGGGAGGCGGCAGCGGGCTCGGGTGCAGGGCGGCTGGGCCGGCGGCTCGGCGGGGCGGCCCGCAGGTAAGGAGCGCCCACAGCCGCCCTTCCCTCCTGAAGGCCGGGACTCCTCTGCCGTTGTGTGCGCGGCGGGGCGACTACCAGGCAGCGGCGCCGGTCTGCGGCTGCACTTCCCGACTGCTCTGAGGGCTGGCCCCGTTTGCTCCATTTCTGTCCACCTGAACTGCCGGTGTTCCAAGCCAGTTTTTAAGTTAATTTGCGCATTTGCCGCAGGTGCGGTGATTTTGAATGCCGAACGCAGGGGATGGATGCGCTGCTAACGCGCTCGTCGTTCGCATCTCTGGGCAGCTCAAATCAGCCGAGCAGTGTTTGTTCTGTAAAAACAGTCCGTTGCTTATTCATAAAACGTATTCTGTGCCCTCGTTTAGCTTTTCACGGCGAAAACACTGAAAGATGAAGAGGAGCAGTGGAAATGTTGGAGTTAATATCACGGTTTTTTAGCAAACATTGAAACCAAAGAGTGCAGAGGTACAGGAGCGCTTTGAAAGTTTCCAGTCTTGCAGGAGACACTGGTTTGTTTTTGCGGACGTGCTCAAAACATGTCCCACTCACCTGATTACAATTTCCATAAAGCTGCCCTGTCTCTGTAGACGGAGCATCCTAGGCAAGCTGATTTTTTTTAATCATGAAAAAGAATAGCCAACTGTTTTGATTTGAGCATGTGGCCTCAGACTTTTCTGTCACAGGTGCGTGTCATCACTCCTACTCCTACGGGGATTAAAAAAAAAAAAATCCCCATTGTTTGAATAATGTAGTAAAGGCTTTGTGTGTCAGGCCCATTTTAAAGCCTGTTTGCATGTGTAAATGAAACACCTGAAGTGGTGTGCCAAACTTGCTCTTCTACTTTCTCCCTGATTTAAAAATCATGCTTTAATAAAAGCATTTCTCTCTCTCTCTTTTTTTTTTTTTTTTTTTTTCCCCTATGAAAAGGAATACAGAGGGAAGCACCTTAGCTGCATGGAGCAATTTCTGCTGGTGCATGATAGGTGTTTGTTGTAGAATTGAAAAGTTATAGATGTCATCCTTTCTGATAAAACTATGTTTTCAGTTTTGTTTGTCCATGAATAACAAGTATGCATACATTAAAAAAATTCAGTTCCTGTGCAATTTTTACTCTTAGGTTTGGCAATTTCCTGAAGTCTCTGCCAAGCATAGGAGACCACTCCAAGGAATGATTCCATAAGTTTTTCATAACTATATTTTTTAGTATTGTGTTATTCAATTCGTGTGATCATTTCTTCTTTCTCTGTTTTAGCACCTAAGTCACCTGTGGCCAGCAGCCTTGCCCTTCCAGGTGCCAAACCAGCATGGAGACAGAAAGATCAGCATAATGCTCAAAAGCAGTTTATCTTTGAAAAGCCATCAGAGGTAAAAATTACAGGGAACTAGCAGAATCTCATCTGTAATTATACTTAAAATGATAGGTAAAAATTATTTGAGAATGTAGTCTATTGTTTAAAATCTGAACTGAACTTTGAGCTTTTACAAAGCAGAGTTGGTAGTTTTTTTGCATATATGGCAAACAGAAAGTTACAGTCCCTCTGTTTAGCCTGTTCAGAACTATTCTGGTTTTTTAGAGAGCATAAAGAATATGTTCTACTGAAAATTCAGTGTGCAATGTCCTAAGCATGGTTTGAGCTCTTCTTGTATTCATCAGGTGGGATATCTGTCTTAACTTGTTACAGGGGAAGAACGAGGGATTTGTTTTATAGACTTTATGTCCCATCAACTGATGAAGGATATTGTGCTCTATGCAGAGTGAGGGCACTTCCTTGCTTGGGGAAAAAAATAATCATGAGCACATCATTCTAAGCTAGGCTTAGTTGAAATGCTGTCATCTTGGCTTGGGAGCGTTGAAGATGGCCTGGGAAGATTCTCCTTCTCCTGTGACACAGAGCTGCTATCTATGCAGTACTATATTTTGATCCTCTTGTTGGCTTAATGCAGTAACTTCTTGCAAATCAGAACTCCACTGAGCTCAGAGAAGAGAAGCATAAATCCCTAAGACAACCAGAATGATAGCCAAGGCTGGATTAAACTGGTCTGTCTTTTAACAAAATACAACTATCTCAGCTGTGCAGACAGCTTCATAATGTAAGCTCCTGCTATGTGTGATCTTTTGTGTTTTGCTCATTTGACTGAGGCCTGCAGTTTATCCATGCTTCTTAGGGCTACTCTGAATTTTTCCTTACATAAGAATATTTTTATAAATATAAAGATAAGAATTTTCTTGATTGCAGTTGATAAGTAGCAGGTATTGTGATAGTCCAAATAATTGAGAAATGAGTGTCCTTTAGGGGGCAGTTGATGGTTAAAATCCAGCCTGCAGTGGTAGCTGCATTTGAGAGTTTCTGGGGCGAGGAGGGAGTTGCTGAGCTGTTACTATTTGCCTCTTGCCCCGAGGTGTGTTTTTCTCACTGTCTTATCAGTGTGTGGCTACACAGAGTCACTAGAGATGACTGTGAGTTCTGTTTGACTGGAGAGTGCCATGTACTTCAATATTCATTGTGTAATGTCTTGTTCCCTTTCAGGTGGAACGCAGAGTTCCTGAGGCAGGTGTGATAGAGTGAGTACCCTGCTGACTTCTGTGCCCTTTTTCTGTCATCGTGGTTGGTAAGAGTAGAAATTGTGGACTTTTAACCCTTTTATCATGAGCTGAATCTATTATCAGGAGAGCTCAAGCCTGTTAGCTAGTTCTTATGCCTCTGGTATAGCTGGGAAGCCAGTAATCATCATCACTTGGACATTCTGGTTCAGCAGAATTGCCAGTGTGTCTCCTTTGGTTAGCAGTGGGACATTGCCAGTGTAGACTGTGTTGGAAGTTACTTACTCTGTAATATACCACAAATATGGCTGGTATGGCAGCTTCTTTTCAGGGCTCAGAGAGGTAGCTGATAGTAAGTTTAATAGTGAATCTGGGTATTTGTATGTCACCCTTTGTGTTGGAATAGGGATCTTCTCAGGATAACTTTGTCATGAAGCATGACAAAGTGTGGTGGTATATGGTAGAGATACTGAAAATCCAGCTTGGTTCAGTTTGGCTATCTTGGTAGAATTTTCTTTCTCAGTGTACCTATAAGTGCAAACATAGTGATCTGACTGCAATCATGTATGGTTGTCTCCATTAGGATCCCTCTTTTATTTTTTTCTAAGAGCCCTAAAACTGTACAGAGGCTTTGGGGAAGGGAGGATATGCAAGCTTATTTGCTTCTGCAGCATGCTTTGCTGCCTTACTCTGACCTTTATGTACAGGACATTTTTTCTTTTCTAACTTTCTTTTCTTTTTTAAAGAAAACTTTCCCTAGTCCAGGCCTACAGCAATTCTAGTCTGTGCTGCTCAGTCTAAGATAATTTCTTGTTTGTCTTTCTGATGGGTCTTTTCTTTCTACACCCTCAGCAAGCCTGGTGTGTATGAGCTCAGCAAGGGACCAACTGGCATTTCTAGGTAAGTGGATGAAACGTTATTTGCTTTTGCAGAGTGCTGTGGTGATACTCAGCTTTCTGAAGTCCAGTCTCTGTAGAGGGTTTTGACTTCAGCAGTTGAACACTGCACTTTGTGTGCATCATCTGTTCAGAGTACTTTTGGAAATACTTTTGAGTGACAGGTGAGTGAGATGGTTCTAAACAACACTGAAGAGAAGAAAAACAAATCTCTTGACATCTGGTGTATGCTGCATCTGGTGCTCTTTCCAGAATAGGGACAAGGGGCTGTGTCCATTTGTGTCATGAGTCACAGTAAGTTGCTGATGCAAATTTGGATCAATATTCCTGTGTTAGCAAGTGTGTGATGTCTGTGTTGTACAGTTAAGAGAAGCCCAAAGCTTGTAGCTGTAAATTGGAATTGTTTTAAATAAATCTAATAAAAGCATTTAACTTTAGGTAATTGTGATAACCTCAGGATTATCCCTTCTGCTTATATGCCATGCCTTAATTATTTCAGCTTCAGGACACTTCAAAACAAAACCTACTTGTTCTGTAATTCCTACTAACTAAAATACATTTTGCCTTGCTGACTTAGCTGCAATATCAGTATTTATCCTCTTCTTTTGAATTTGATAGATTTTTATTAGTAGTGGAAAAAATGCCAAGGACATAGTAATTTTTCTGCATTTATTTAATTTCTTCTGATTATTCTTTTATTTTTGTGCCTTCATCTTAGTTTCTTCTAAAGATGCAAATAAATTTTCAAAGCATTTTGAAAAGTAAAAGCTTTGACCAGCTGGAAAGAGACAAGATACACAGCCAGGTTGTCCTGCATTTTCTGGAGATTGTTTTCATAATAGACTGATGGAATATTAACTTTCTGGAAAGTTAATAATCAGATTTGCATTTTTTAAAAACTCCTTTATGGTATACTCTTCCTGTGACATCTTTGGGGCATGGAATACTTGTGACAGTAAACTGCTGTTAGCAGCATTTCTCCTCTGCAGTCCACCACAGTGGCTGTGATTATTGGATGACTGTTAGTCCAATCAAAATATTAGATGTACATATGGAAATTAAAAAATAGGAGACATTAAATACTTTTGTATTATAGTCCTTATGCTAAATACTTTTCCTTATGCTTTGAAAAAGAGAATAAGAGTGGCAGTAGGGATAAAGGGCTATCAAATTCTAAGTGATGTGGAGATGGTGAATAAAGGGAAGTTGTTTACTTAATGTTGATTGTATTACCATAATCAGATATATCTGATTTATCAGAAGTCAAGTTAATAACAAGCAGAAGGCTGATTCTGGAATTCATGCTATGTTGCTGGTTGTCATATGTTTTTATAAGTTTTGGAAAGAAATTACATATGTTTGGTGAGGGTAAAACTCAACAGGAGCCCTTCTGTTCTTTCCTTCACACCTGCTTTGGCTGTGGTGAGAAACAGGATACTGGGCTTTGACTTTTGGTGCATTACAGCCATTTTTAACTCTTTTGGGAATCCTGGAAATGAAAATATTTTCCCACAGCAGAGGTAAAAATGGATATTCCTTCCATTTTTCTTTTTCATCCTTAGGATTCATTTGATTCCTGGCTTTATTGACTCAGAGCAAGCAGACTGGATGTTTGAGCAGCTCCTCCAAGACGTACCCTGGGGTCAGCGAACTCACATCAGGCAAGGTAAGGGGTGTGTAGGCCACCTTTTCAGGTTGTTCACGGGTCAGTTCCATACCAGAATCTCTGCATTGTTTAGAATTGGTTATCACTTTCAGTGTTACCACTTTTGAAGTTTCTGTGCAGGTTTTCCATGCATATCTGAAGACTACTGCAGCTTACTTTTCAGTCTCTAATACCACGTTACTATTGCCAACTAAATGAGATCTTTCCAAATTAAAATTGCCTGTCTTTAAAATCTTGAGATTTTACTGTCCCTTCTGTCGTCTCCAGTTCTTTTTCTCACTCATTTTTTAAAATTAGGTCTGGTTACCATCATACAATCTCCCAGCAATACTGCAAAAACTGTGTTTTTGGAGGTTTCTTTCATGAGGTCTATTTTTTTCCTCTTTTACTGAAAATCCCAGCAGAGCATGTTCCTTTTCCTTTGGCTTTAGTTATTAGTTCCAGTATGCAGTAGGAGAAGAGGCTGCTATTCTGGATTTGTTCACTAAGGGGCACCTGTTACAGCTAAATTACACTTTCAGCTGCTGTAAGATAATGTATCAGAGTTGTTACTAATCCAGGCTGGAAAATGTCTTCAACAAGTGTGTTTCTTGGCTGGCAATAAAGGGACAGTATAATGGAGAATGCTACCTGTCAAGCATGAGAAATAATTGCCAAAATAGTCTTTTCAGAAGCTGAAAGTATTTTTAATCTGGTGTTTGTGTTATACTATAGAGCTCACGCGTATTTGACAAAACATTGTATCCAGCCTTGCTACATTTTGTTTCTGTAGTGTCCCAAGGATGCTACAGTCCTTTCTATTTCACCCTTTCCAGTGCATCCATCTGCATCTTGCAATTTATGCCAGCATACTGGGCACCAGAACCAGGTGAACTTAAAACAAGAAAAAGTTTCATTTGCAATCTTTAACTCATCCAGTCCCTGCTCTGCCTGGCGTATAGGGATAAGAGAATGGATATGTTTCCAAGATTTTAACAAGGTAATTCCTCCTGCAGATGCATACCTGATTTTGAATAATTTCATTCCTTCTTTTGAGTTTATTATGTAAAGCTGAGGATTTTAAGGGCTGCTTTTTAACATAAGGTGAATGGACAGTCAGGCAACTGAAAAAGTCTTCTTGTTTTTTTCAGAAGTGTCTTTTGAGGAACCACGGCTTACATCCTGGTATGGGGAACTTCCTTACACATACTCCAAGATAACAATGCAGCCAAATCCAAATGTATGTGTATATTTGCATGTGTTTTATTGTCTACAGTGAAATCCTTTGCGGAAATCAAGAGACAAAAATTCCCTCTACATTCTGGTTATCTAGAAGATCTGTTAGCATTTAATTTGAGATCAGCAGCAGATTCCACAGGAATGTGGTCAGTTTTATAAAGTATACTTTATGAGTGGGTTGACTGAGAGCAGCATGATTTAGTTGCCAAATGTTGCCTAAAGGAAGTTAGTACTCTTAGAGTTTAAAGTTTTGCTTTGGGTCACTGTAGACAAAATTCTGAATTGCTATGTGTTACTTACTCTTCGTATGGAAGATTGTACTGCACACAGTTATACTGATTTTTTCCTTGTAAAGATACAGTAATGCCAATAACTGAAATAGTTACTTTCAGAAACACTTCCGTTCAATACCGTTTAAATGAAAGTTTAGGCGTATTTTGATTCCTGTGTGGATGCTATGAAATTCACACATGCAGCTCATCTGCTCAGCAACTCCAGATTGTTGCATGTAATTTCCCACACTGTTTTGGAAGAGTTAAAAATCTTCTGAGTGATTCAGTGATGTTTTTTTCATGTTCTCTCTCTCTTGCTCGCTCGCTCGCTCTCTCTCTCTCAGCCTGTTGTCCCATCAGCCTGTCTCTTGGTATTGCTTTGTTTAAAATTTCCATGGCAGTAATTAGGTGTCACTGTTCAAAGCTGGATAGCATGAAAGAAGAGTGTCCCAAGTGCCAGAGCTGCTGCCAAAATGGGATGTTTGGGAAGAGTTGGAAAGGCAGTATTTAACATGATGAGTTGTAAACATTTTGTAGTCTCAAAAAAAATGAAGTTAAAAATTCTATGACCCGTGGAACTTGTGGTGAAAAAACAGGCATTTGTTTGGTACTCATTTGTGAAATACTGTTTTAAGTGGGCTTTTCTGAGCACTGAATTGCTTTAGGGATTGGAGGTGCCTTCACAAAATCATTTGGTTGTACAGTTATGATTTAAATCCAGTTCAGAACTGCCTGTTGTGAAACCCATTGCTGCTCAGAGACTGATAGAGCACAAATACCCTTGAATTCAAGGTTTCATTTAATTTCATTTCAGTTTGCATCAAGTTCTGAGTTAGCACTCATTGGGCCACTGGCTTGTTTCTCATCCAAAAGATTCAAGGCCTAAATGAGTCACTTAGTCTGGTTCTGTCTTCTGTTCCTGAATACTTCTTCTTTTTACTGAGAAAAGAAACTGAAGCAGAAAGTGAGATGCACTGGAGAAGTTGCACAGCTGAAAGCAAGTTCTTCCCTGGCTGGAAGCTGCCGGTAGGCACATCCACTGCACATGGACAGTGACATTTCACACAGCTTTGCAAGTGGGAGTACCTGCCGCTCAGAAGAAGTAGGGGATGGTGTAAATAACACAGTCCCTACCTGTAGAATAGGGTTTCTAGCACAAAAATATCCTGAGTAAAATGTAATTTAGTGCACAGCTTAGCCAGAAGTGATTACTCCCTTAAACACTTGATCTGTTGGAGTAATTAGCTTTCTGTCCCTCCTTTTTTGTTTGGTAAGAATTGGTGTGATTTCAGCACTTCTACATACAATCCAGTATTTGTGCCTAAATGAATTTTGCTATTGAAAAATGTTTCTCTGTAAGCAGTGATAGAGTTGTTTCAAAAAAACTATTTCTGCTGCTGCAGGTTTGTAGTAGTGACAAGCCTTTTAACTGCATTGTAAAATTCACTATATGGTAACATTTTAGTAATACACACTTCTGTGATGGGAGTTGAAGAAATCTAGTCCTAGCTGGTCACTGAAAAGTGTTCTCAATTATTCTTGTTGGACTCTTCTGCACATTCAGGCAGCCCATTTGCAAGCAAACTTTCTTGGTGTTATTTTTTTCCTTTGTTCGTTGTATTACTGCTTTCCTGATATGTTCCGTAATTGCAAGTTACGTTTATCTAGCGTTAATTACCCACATGATGCTTAATTGTTGAAGGCATGACGTAGCTAGAAATACCCCATTTGAGAAAGATGATGTGTTGAGGCTCCTGAAGTAACCAATAGGTTAAATACCTGTTAAACTTGGGGAAGCTTGGAAAGAAGGTAGTGCAGCCTTGTTTATTAGAGGTGGATTCTAGAAAATATTTCCAGCTGTCTGTTGCTTCTTCTGCCAGTGCAGTGGGAGATTTGGAATCAGTTTCTTATCCTCTCTTGATCTCTGTTTTTGCTTATATAATGGGTAAAAATTCTGTCCTACATTGCTTTGGCTTTTTTTTTCTTTATGTATTTGTGTAGTTCTTAAAAGCTCTCTTGACAGATGAAGGTCATGATATAAGTTTATAACATTAAATGACTGGACTGAATTGTAATGGAATGTGCAGAGCTTCCCTGGGCTGTGGGCTCAGCAAGATGTTAGCAAAGGGAAGGATGAAATCCAGGGCCAGTGACATTGGTTTTGTGACCCACTGAAGAGTTATAGTGTTGAAGTCAAAGCGCCAAGAGGTGATGAGTTGAGCTCAACAAGCTGTGCTAACAGAGTGGGGACAGAGGGCTGTGTTATGCCAACCATTTTCTCTTGTTCTCTGTCAGCAGCTGCAGGCAATTGAAAGCAGCGTCATTTAGTCACTGATTGCCTGCATTAGTATGAAAGGCAGCCTGGCTTCAGAGTTTTAAGAGATGATTTAGTATTGAGTGATGGGTAACGTGTGCGTATTTTGCAGAAAGCCCAGCCCATTCCTCTGCTCTACTGAAATATCACCAGAATTGCTGTGAAGGATTTGTTAGATTTTAAGTTTATTGTGATTAAAGTGCAGTATATTTTGTTTCTTAGTAGTTTTTGCCTTCTGTCTTGCATTACCTGCCCCTGGCCTGCGCTCATGGCATTTCCATTCCCCTCTGTACTGATTGCAGTGGCATCCTGTGCTGACCAATGCTGAAGGAGCGCATTGAAGAGTTCACGGGCTACACCTTCAACTCACTTCTCTGCAACCTCTACCGAAATGAGAAGGACAGTGTGGACTGGCACAGTGATGACGAGCCATCACTGGGAAAAAATCCTGTCATTGCCTCACTCAGCTTTGGTGCTACTCGGACTTTTGAGATGAGAAAAAAGCCTTCCCCTGTGAGTGTTCATATCACACTCAAAGAGTCTTATAGCTACTAATATGTTTATTGTTTTCCCATTTAAGGGAACTTAATTACTACAGCATTTCAAGGTTAATGAAAGAACAACTTGGAAAGTTATGTGGAATAAGTGTAGAGATCAAGAAGTGTCTTGTATGGACCATGATGTCCTGAAGATGGGGATGGGGCCACTTTAATAACATGCAGCATTGTAGTGTAGTGCTGCAGTGAAATAGAAACCTGGGCAGTCTTCTGCCCAAGTAAGGGCCCTTCCTGGTACTTAAAATGAGATCAGTGGTGCTAGAAGTGGACTTGCACTGTGCAAATCAATCAGAGTTGCTACCATTTTCTTAAATTCAGGGCAGTGTTATGTAATGCAGAGTGTATGTGGGGTGAAAAAGTAGTTCTGACTGCTCTTGTGAGTAAAAATCCTCTTAACAGTGTTTGCATTTTGACGTGTATGTGTTCAGATTGAGGGGCAGTGAACAAAGGGAAGAAGCTCGTTTCTTTTCCATAAAATGCCTTGGAAGCTGTCACAGGCTAAACAGAGATCCTCTACTTTGATAAGGAGATGTATGGAATATCCTTTTGGGAGCTAATTGGTGATTCAGTAATGAATTATCTTTCTAGATAAAGTGTTGTGCTTGGGAATGCTTTGTTTATAAGCCAGCTTAAACTTTGCAGTTTCTATTTATCTAAGTAAAGAATTCACATTTGTTGGGAATGCAGGCCTTATTTTAGGGTGTCCTGTTTCAGATGAATTTTCTACTTGTGCAGTCTTTGACAACTTTGGAAAGAAGTTTGCTGTCTGCTATTTATTCTGAGTAGGTAGTACAGAAAGCAGAGGTAATAATTACCAGCCTACAGGAAAACTCAATGCTGACATCCTGAAGCCTGCCCATCAAGAGTCACCTTGGGTCACATAGTCTGAACAGCAAAGGTCAGAAATGGAACCAGAAAGCAAATAGTGTGTAGTTTCCACCAGTTCTCCAATTTGTAAATTCTTTGTTGCCTGAAGTGAATTTAATCTTCGTTCCTGAGCATGAGATCACATAACCAATCTATGATGTCAGTGGGCATAGCATGAGCGACTATCCCTGATGCTGTGTTTATAATAAAATGTCAGCTGGAAAGTTTATTCCTGTAAAAAGCTGTAAATGGTGCTTGGATTCATTTTAGAAGTGCCTGTGTTCCCCATCGATGAATAAGAATAAAATATGCTTAAACTTCAGTATAAACTTTGCAGGTTCTTTCTCAAAAATCAATCCTAGTTCTTGAGTAAGATGCCTTTTTTTTATAGGTTTTCTGAAAAGACACCCACTGTTAGCAAAGGGGAAATTCAATCCGTGCCATTCATACTCGACTGCCTTGTTTAATCTGTACAACACGATTTCTTCCCTTTTCTTCCAGAGATGGATGGTTTTCTACAGATGTATCCCTCAAACTCTCCTCATTGCTTTTAGCACCTTTGACCTGGTATTTCTGACTAGCTGGTCTTGCTAGCTGTGAAGTGTATTCCTTTTGCAAGTGTGGCGTACCTTTTTTCTGAGGTGGAATCCCCATGTGCAGATCTTTAAAATAGTTGCTAGTAAGTGTGTCCTGTGCCTAAGGGAACTCATACTTAGTAATTACATGGCACACATTACGTATTCTTCCCACATTCCCAAAGCCTGAAGTTTCCCAAGAGCATCCTATGACAATAGATGGTTTGCCAAGTGGGAGTTACAAGAGGCTCTGATGGAAATTACAACCTTTCAGGCTGTACCACCAAAGAAGTAATTTTCATACTCTATTGTACTCTAGCATTCTCTCTTTCATTAAAAGAAAGTTAAAACTGATTGTAAGTCTTTGAAGTTTGATCATTCCTTTGTTAAAAAGCAAGTTACAGGAAGAGGAATGTAATCTAAGGAAAAGGAATTCAGATTAACAGTCATCATGGACATTCAGGCTCTCCCTGGTTTCAGCCAGTATCAGTACATTGGGTTTTCCAGAGTTAATCTTCATTGAGGAGGGAAGTAGAAAGTAAATCCTTTTCCTCCCAAAATTAAACCACTTTGAGGGCCAACATTGTTCTATTTCAGATTCTAGAGGTTCAAGGGCCTTCGTTTCCCTCAGTTCTAGTAAGTGCTTTTAAGTATTTTGAGATGAAAGATACAATGAACATACAATATGAGAGATACTGTGGTAGAACATCACTGTGGATAAATGGTACTGGGAAAGAATGTGGTTTCCTAGGATCATATACTGAGTACAAAACTCTCTGTACCACAAGTGAGGTCACAGCTTTAAGGGCAGTTGAAGAGTACTAGATCAGAGACTTTGTATTGATATCTCTACAAATATTTCCTGGATTATATCTGGAAATGTGGATGAACCTGAATAAAATTCTGTTTTTCTAAGTAAAAAGATGACCCATAGTATTGATGGATTGCATTTTTTGTGCATGTTTATGTGAATTTTTACAATTGTCTGTTAGTAATTTGGTAGTGTTTATGTAAGCCACTCTGAAACTATCACACAATCTGAAATCTTATTTTATTTGGCAAAAATGGGAAAAAAAAATTACTTAGGTTTAAGTGGTTTTTTTATTATCCTGAATATTGTTCTGAAAGGTTCAGTCCTCTTTTTTTCTTTTTGGTAAGCACTGTACTGGATAATTCTTCATCATATAATAGAAGGTAAAGGAGTGTAGAGACTATATGCGTAGACTATTTGTATCTTCTTAAACAAGCATCCTTTGTGGATAAGTAGAAATAATTCCTCCTAGGATTTCAGCCCAGTGCTTGTAAAAAAAGCTGCAAATACATTTTGGGTGTAAATTCCTCACTGGAATAAGGAGACTTCATGGGCATTAACATAACTCCAGAAACAGTTTTATTTTGCCTGCTGGAATTTTTCATTTTAAGCATTCTTTTTTCTAAATACAGGCTTTTTTGTTTATTTGGACCAGTTACATGATAGCAACTGGTATTTCTCCTTTGCTTAAAATGGTTTCTAGGGTTTTTTGGATGTCTACTTCATAGTTAAAAGTCTACAGTTATGTGGTTTCTTCTATTTTCTTCTTCCAGTTCCAGTAAATTACTTTCACCTCGCTCCTACTTCCTTGTTCCCCTTGCCCCCATCATTGTAGCTCCTGCCTACACTGAAATGAGGAGACAATTGCTTTGCTTTAGAGCTGTGATTCATATACAGTTCACAGAGCTGTTGTTGAGTCAGTGAGTCCTCTTGTCCTTGCCTACAGCCTGAGTGTCACACTGTGGCATCCTGACCTCCTCCCATTCCCCCACAGCCTCAGGTCCCCAGGCCCACTTGGACCTGACTTCATCCTCCCAACTGAGAGGAATTGATTTCACTCTGTGGGATGGGTGTTTCTGATGCAGCCTCACTACCATTTTGTACTATTGCTTGTTCACTGCTCAGCTCTGAGACAGTGCCATGTTATCTGATTGTGTCCTGCTGAAGCTGAGTGGGGAATGTTAGTACAGGGGGGAAGGGTGATCCCTGATGCCCCACTAAGCTGCCACGTTCTACTGGGAGGTGCCCTGTGGCAGAGGGGTGGGTGTCATAGGGACCAGCTAGGTGGCTGTCCAGCAAATGGCCATGTGAACTGTGAGAGGAGTTGGAAAACCAGCTGTCAGCTTGCAGTTCTTCCATCTGTAATCAAAGAAACTGATGGCTGCTGGGAAGGGAGGGAACTCCACAAGGAATCAGCCTTCAGATGGGTCTGTTCTTCAAATGAATCTCTGAAGCACAGTCCTTTTTTCCTAGCAGAAGGTAAAGATCTCCTTTTACTTCTGGAAACAGCAGAAAAATAACCCTTTGTATATTAACAGAGCTAATTGAAGATGAATGTGGGATTGTGTGGAGCATGGTAGAAGCAGGGGGTCAGATCAAGATGAAGCAGGTTGAATTTTCAGATTGGCATGTCTCACAGACAGTGATGGCTGCAGAGGAGGAGGAGGTGTTGTCCAGCAGTATTGGCAGAGCTTGAGGAGCTGTAGACAAGCAGAGAGGAAGAAGGGAGAGCTCAACTGCAGAAGGACTGAGGGGGTTTAAAAGTAGGCATTGTGTTATGTGAGGAAAGGGCAATATAACTGATACTCATCATTACTGAATCTGTAGAGAAAAGAACTGCTGTGAGGGTTTTGTCAGAAACAGTGAAAATAAACATGTTAAATGCAGAAGTATTGATAGGTGAGACTGCTTTGTTGTGGAGTAGGATGTTTACACAGCTGGTGCTAGAGATGTAAACTGGAGAAGAGGGATACAATCAAGATGAAATCTGAAAAATACAAGATTTGAACTTTTGTAAGGATAATTCTCTTTGTAGTAGGTAAATAGGTGAAGCAGAAGACTAGGAGCCTGTATTCTCCATGAAAGATGCTGACTTTTGCAATTAAAAAATGATTTTGCATCGTTAACTGCATTATTATTTATATATTCTTCTACAGGATGCTTCCATTTACTTTTCCTTATAATAGAAAATTCCTCTATACTGTCCAGATACCTTTTCCTACTACTATAGCAATAAACCTTCCTGAGACTTAAAAACAAGCTTATGTGATTTATATAGATTTATACTAGATCTTCTCTTGTTTTGAGTTTGATAGCATTTCAAGAAAACAACCTTGATGGAGTCCAGGAATTCTTACAGATTTTGTATTCACAGATTCCCATCAACTCACACTGAGCTTTCCTTACTTACTAACTGTAGTTACTGTAATTAAGGATTTTAAAAAAAGGTTTAGCCAGTGTACTTGGATAGTGTAAAGCTTGGATTGTACTGAATGTGTAGCTCAAGATTATGAAGATTCTGATATATTATAAAGCAAAACAGTTGCTTTGCTATGCCTGTTTTTGTAAGCAGGGGGTTTTGTGGTACATACATCGAGTTACAAAGTGAACATAAAGAAGTCAGCTGATGCACTGCTTTCCATGTTTGTTACCAGAAAGTCTTTTCCACTTTAGATGTCAAAAATAAATTTCCTTCATAAATTTCCTTCTTGACCTCTGAAAGGCAGTTTACTGTACGTCTGACATCAGCTCTAGGAATAAAAGTTCTGAAATGAGCTTTGGTTGACAGTAATGACATGTAAAAAAGTAAAACCTTTTTGTTTAACTTCACTGGCTTTGCAAAGCAAATTGACATAAAATTATCTTTTTCTAAGTAAAATGGAGTTCAGAGGTGTCCCATTTAAACCAGAAAGTATTTGCTGTTTTTAATATCCTGAATTTTCTAAGCCAAAAGGTTGTTTTCTCCTAAATCATTTATCTTAGCAGAATTCCTTTTTAATTAAGATGAGCAAGAGATAAAAATAAGCCCACTGTTGTCCATCACAAAGTGAAATGATGTAATCCTCTGAAATAGAAAGTACTTGTGCAGTGGTATTTCTCTGCTTTTCCTCAGCAGTCATGTTTATAATACCTATTTTTGAAATTTTTTCCTTGTTTCCGCTGAAGATAAGAAAATGTTTTTTGATACTGACTTGATACCAGCCAAGCTCTTTTGCATTTTACAAAGCACAGTCTTCTTTCTAGCTGCATCTTATTTATAAACATGTACACACTCCCAGTTGGTTTTCTGAAAATCAAACTTTTTTAGTTTAGGACATAATTTTCCCCTGTATTTGTTACACTGCCTCATTATTTTGAGCTTCTCAGCAAGCCATGAACTTGTAAAAGGACAAACCTCTTTCAAGTTGGACCACTACACACTTGATTTAGCAGTGTACGAATCTGATTTAAAGTTGGAAAGGATAATGCATAGCAGTGGGGAGTTCCTGTTCCCACTCATGTGGCATGTGGGAGACCATTCCTTGGGTGTGTCACTGTGTCTAGTTGTTATATCTGGGTTTTAAAATTGCACATAATCTAAAGACTTAATAAAGGTTTGTAAATTATTTGTCTTTTAGTCTAGCATTCTGGTCTTCTTAGTGGTTTAAGTGTATTAAGACAACTTGTTTTACAAGATACTATAGGAGAAGAAGATTTTTTTTTTAAATAAGAAAAACTTTTTTCCAGCATCTAGTGCCATAGCAGCATGTGATGTTGTAACAAGAGAAAGTCAGAATAGCAGGTAGATGTTACTTTTGATGAAGTAGTTAATTGTTGGAATCTAGGGTGGCTATTGCAGAATATCCCCACACTGAACTTCTAAGATGTTTCCATAAGGTTTGCAGCCTCACTCCAGAATTTTGCACTTAATACAGGAACTGGTTGTTGAACTTTGCCTGTGATATCCAGGCAGTGAGATACAATGGCTTCTTTCATCATAAAATGCTTGGCTCCTGGGCTTTATATGAAATACAGATACAGAGAGGTTTGCTTAGACTTCTAGATCTTGGAAAAGCCTCCTCCTCCCTCACAGGCTTTTTGAGCTCTGCTGTAAAGGACTGGTTTCTACCAAATGCATATGCCTGCTTCTTCAGTATCTAATGTTTCTTTTTAGGAGGAGAATGGAGACTATACTTATGTAGAAAGACTTAGAATCCCACTTGATCATGGCACTCTGTTGGTGATGGAAGGAGCCACCCAGGAGGATTGGCAGGTAAGAACTCCTTGACACTGTTTGTGCTTTACTTGCAATGCGGATTTCCACATATGCTGAGGAACTCCCATGAAGGTATGGGACATTGTGCTTCCAGTGGCACAATTGTTTTCCAAGGCATTAGTATTGCTTTCTTCCTCAGAATCTGAAAACACTCACAGAAACAATGGGTTTGCTTTCATGTGCCAAGTGATGCAGTAGGAATCAGTTCAGATGTTCCAGCATTGAAGTTCAGCAACAAATGTTGCAGCCTGCAGTGAAAAGAGCAAAATCAATACAGAAACTTGGAATATCAAGAAGTTGTAACTTCATTTAAGAATTCTACAGTACTGTACAAAGACTTTTTGTTCTCAGTGGCCCTGAGCAGTCAGAACCTGATTTTTTACCTTACCCAAGTGTTTAGAAATATGAATAAAAAGCTGTCATAGGAAATGAAGGTTTTAGTCATTGTTTGATTACCTGTATTTTAAATGCATAAGCTCATTTCTCTTTTTTTTTCTTCTAATGCCACTTACAGCATCGAGTGCCTAAAGAGTATCATTCTAGAGATGAGCGGATAAACTTGACATTTAGGATCATTTATCCAGAACCTGATAGAGTTTGGAAGTGAAGAGCCACTTTGGACATTGTTGGATATACACCCACAGCAGATCTATAGCCTTGGATTGCTACAGCTTTGAAGGAAGCCTTACGGGAACAGAGTTCCTTGAAGTCATGGGGACAAGAGTTGATATTTTGAAGATCTTTGGCAATCAGAAGCTGCCTGTGTTATGTGGACGGAAATTATATGTTATTAGATTATACTAAATCACAGGCTTTAAGTTTGTGAACAGTGATTATTCTTAAAAGAGCACAAAGCATGTGAAAGATTTGAGAGGTCCCAACTGTAACAGACAGATTCAATGAGCAGATAGTTTGCACCTTGTCTTGTCTCTCCTTTACTCCCACATTGTGATCTCTGTTGGAAGTAATGACAAGATGGGATTCTTTGATGTAAAGCTACCTCTGTGTGTCCATATGGAAGTGAGAAAGCTGTGCTTGGTGGTGATCTCTGGGTATTACTCATTTCACCAAAGGGTGGTGGTGCACTGCTTTTTGCCTGTAGGTTCCATAGTCTTTTCCAATTAAACAATCAGTTTCATAACTTAAATAACTACTTGAATTATACTGGTATCTAGTGGAACAGAGGGTCAAGGCTCTCTTCTGCCGTGCACTCTGTGGTCAGACTTTATCCTAACTGTTTATCCATGTAGACAGGACAAGGCAAAGGCAAGCAACAGAGACATCTGATCACCCTGCTTCTGGGTCATGCATATTGCATTAAAGAATATCACTCATGGGGTTGTCTCTTGAGCCTCTGCTGTCACAGATCAGCAGCAGCACCTCAGACCGGATTCCAGGCTGACTTGCTGGAATCCCTCCAGTTTGCCTGCTGCAGCTCACCTGCTGCTGGGAAGCAGTGGGCTGATGACTGCAGTCTGGATGTTAAGTCAGGAGTGCTGCCTGTTTGATTAAGTTTTGACTGCAGCTAAATACCATCACTGTGCAGGATCAAATCATAGGTTTGGTCCATCTTCACTGTCTGCCTGCAGTAGGATCTAAGCACAGGTAAATATCCTATACCTTGCAACATGTTAGCTTTGTTAAGCAAGCTAATGTCCCTCTTCACTGTAAGAATAAATTGGTGTTGAGAAAATACCTGTCTTTTCCTAGCCAGCATTTGCTGTGGTTAAATTTCTTATTTGGTGAGAAGAATCAAGTTGTTAATACTCAGTTATGCCCATGTTTTAATGTTATTGATGACATAAAGGACATAAACATTGAGCCATTTCACTCCCTATGGTCTGAAATTGGGCAGAATAATTTCCTAGAAACAGCTTCTCGACCTAAACCACTATACATTATTCTTCTAAAATGAATGAATGTTACTAGAAAACTTATCTTTGTTATCTAATAATTGACTTCACTTTCATTCCAGTTTGTACAGAAATGGTTTTAATGGTATTTCCTTGCATTTAAATCTTTTGTCTAGGCACTGTGATGTATTTCATGGGAATCAGAGTTGAAGGAGGCGGGCACTTTCATATTTACTTTCTTTGAGTCATTGGAGCTTTGTGCAGATACCTGTGTGTGTGTCCAGGTTTGGCAGTCGTGACAGGGAGTGGTTTTCCTTAACCAAGGGACAGTGCTAATTTCTCAAGGTATTCTGAGAAGGCAACACTGTTGTCCATATCAATTTGTACAAGCTCCATTTATTTTCACTGTGTAAAGGGCAGCCAGGCTGCAAGAAAGAGTAGGAGATGGGGATGAGTTGGAAACTTTTAAACTCCCAAAGCTCAGCCTGTGGAAAATGCAGTTCATTTGAATTCAGTCAATCTGTGGCACCTAACTAATGGCAGGACCCTGGAGGCTGATACTGTTTTGGAAGAGTAGCTTTTCACTTCCTTTTCTTGGTTTCAGTTTGTAATGTTTGCAAATTTTGGTTTAGTTTCTTTACTTCCTTTGGTTTGGGAGAAGACCAAGTTTTCCTCCCAGAAATGAAATGATTTATAGGAGAAATGTTCTATCCCCCAGCACTCCTTTTGTTGCTGGAGACTACTGCATTCTGCTTTCTCTCACGTGTCAGCTTCACTGTATCCAAATCTGTTTGACTGTGAGGAGAAGGCATATGGCATCATTCCCCAGCCTGTCCTGTGTGTACTGGCTGCAAGGGGAACAGTTGGCCTAGAGGTCAAGTTTCTTTGTCAGCTGGGAGCTTGTGGGTCCCTCCTTCCTTCCCCCACCTCCTCGCTGAAAGTCAGCTGTCCAGGTGGCAGGAAATGGCAACCTCCTGCCTGCCAAGATAGCAGGGCATGGCTTTGAGCAGGGGAGATTCCAGCCCTCAGCTCAGGGGACCTTTCTGCAGGGACATCTTTCCTGTCGGTGGAAATTTGTTCCTGAATGCTACAGGCACTCATGCTGAGTTCTCAAAATGGGTGTGCACAAAAGTGAGATTTGAGGGTTCTTGAGCTGGTGGTGTTCCCATGACACCTAAAGATTTTTCAATAGAGACCAGGGTAACTTGCACATTTCTTGTGCTGCTGTTCAGCTGTTTCTGCTGTTGCAGTCAGGTGCAGAGGGCAGCATGTTTAGAATGGTAAATATGCAGTTAGGTTCCATTCTTTAATTTAAAGATAGGTAGAGGAACTTTTCCCTAGTCACATGGATTTGAGAACAGTATTTCTAAAAATGTCATCCAAAAGAATTGCTTTCCAGTTATAAAGCTTGCTTGTTTGCTTCTCAGGACTGTTGTGATATTCTCAGCCAAAAACTTCTTGAAAAGTTATTTAAACTCAAGAGTACATCAAGGTAACATAAAATATTCTGTTTATGTGTTCACAGAGAATTTGAGGGCAAGGTCCTGGCCTGAGAGTTTTGTTTTTGCAGTTGGCATCAGATTCTGTCCATCTGGGGGGCTGCAGTAGCTGCTGAGAGCTGCTCTGCTTGCAGAACACCTCTGTGTCATTTTTATGTGGAAGGTACAAACTGTGGGTTTACTTTTTTCCTTTTATTTGAAATACAGAATGGTTTGGGTTGGAAGGGTCCTTGAAGATTTCAGCAGAGTGTGTGTGTCTTCCAAAAAATGCTCAAAAATTGCATTCTTCAAAACTATTCATCTGTGGCTTTCAAACAGGTGGAATCTACTAGTAACCCCAGGTAAGTTTCCCTTTTCCAAAACAGCCATCACCTTTTCCAAAGTGTAATGGCCCTCAGATTTGATGATAAGGAACAGATGAATGGAAGCTCTTGGGTAGGGATGGACAGTAGCCTGCCTTCCTCAGGGAACATGCAGGATGGAGCTGTTCTGAAAAAAACCCCACAACTGTAGCCATCTGTAACCATTCATTTATTTAATAGCTATATAAACTAGTATTAATTTACTAATACATTAGTTTATTATGTTATTGATTATACATTAATAATATTACATTATTAATTAACCACACTGTCAGACATCACTCTGTCCCCATGCTATTTGTAATCATTTCATCACAGAATGCCTGAATATTCAAGCACAAACTCTTGGTGAGGTTGGAGTATATCTGATGCACTTTTGGGCCATAGTGGGTTGATCTGAGCACACACCATTTGAAATCAGTAGCAAACCTCTGTCACTTCTAAGCTCTGGGCTTTTGTTTGTTCATTTATGTTTTGTTGAGTTTTGCTTTGTTTTGTGGGTTTTGGGGTTTTTTTGAAAAAGAACTCTTGAAGATATTCAGTTTTGATTAGCTTTAAAGCCATGGGTAGTTTTACTTCATCTGTATCAGATGAATTCTACCTGTGTCTTCTGTTCGTCATAACTTGCAGGGTTAGTATAGTTACATGTAGTAATTTATAGCTACAAATAGTAATTTATAGCTACAATAGAAATGGAGGAGGAGACAAGGTGGCAGGAATGGGTTAACAGGTCAGAATTTTCATACTGTAGTGTTGGCAAAATACAGAGGACTGTTCTCCTGGGGTTTGGGATAAAAGATGTGTGTATGATGGGTGCTGTGAATCCATAACGCCTCCTCCTCAAGTGCTGCTACTATTGCCTTAGCTCAAAAGCATTTAACACCCACTTTGCCTATTCTGGTTGTAATCCTTTTCAGAGTGGATAGGAAATCTGCCTCACTGTGGTTTGTTTTCAAAGATCTTTTCCATCCTTGAGGTTTCCATAGCAACCTGGATAATTTGTTTAAATTGGAGCATCCTGGCCTTTCCTGTCTGCACCTAAATTCTGCTGAGATCTTGCAGATATCATCTCCTCTTGACACACTTGGGAGTGACTGGTGATGATTGGCCATGAGAACACTGGCTCTTCCCAAAGAGTCACCCACTCATCAAGGTGACAGATGTGCGCTTTCTCCCCTGCTGTCCCATTTGATTGGCCTCCTCCTGTAGTGTTCAGTACAGCTTTGTAGAGTCATTGCCAGTTCCCTTGAAGCTGGCAGGTCCTTGGTGGCTCATGCTGGGAAAGCACCTCTCGAGGGAGCTGGGAGGCCTTGTTTTACAGTTGGGGACTGTGTTGAAGAATGTTAATCAGAATAAGGAGCAAGGAGAACCATTCCATGGCCCCCGTTGTTTGTTTGATTCAGGTTTCCCAGCAGAAACAAAAAGTTTGTTCTGTTCACACAGGAGATTTTGCTGGCTGAGCAAGACTTAGAGCAGAGTCTTCACAGCATTATCCTGACAGACAGTGCTAACTGGATCCAGAATGAAGTTCATATGAAAGCTGTTTCCATCTAAACTTGTGTGCAGCTGCTTTGCTGGTCACAGAGGGTGTTACTTGTTCTGTTGCTCTGCTTGTGTTGTGGAGGCATCACATAGATCCATGCTAAAGAATGGGTTGACAATACAGCTGATCTCTGAAATGCCAGTGCCAGCCCTCTGCCCTGGGCATGTACTTCCAGCAGTACCCTTGTGCCAAGGCAGGCTGCCATGCAGCTGGAAGAGCACATGGACTAGAAAGATCCTCAGTGTTGTATGGGATGGGATTTATAACTGTGACTTAACACAAAGTTATTATTGGGTCATCATCATCATTAGGAAGGTCTGTGGGAAGGCTTCTCGCCCTGAAGAGCTTGTGATGCAGAGAGCAAAGGATAAAGCATGAGTGAGTGGAGATGTGAGTTGCCAGAGGGTGTACTGGCCTAGATGCACAACCCACACTCCCTAGCTGGTTTGTCAGGGTGCAGAATTCTACATGATTCCCAGTTTCCTTTCCCCACTTCCTGCTTTTTGGGGGCAGATCCCTGCCAAGGAGGAGACGTCTCTCCAAGTGGCATGGCATGCCTTTAGCTTGAGATACCTGCAGGAGCATGGAGAGGAGGGGCCACAAGGTGCAGGCTCCCTGATTTTTGGGGAGAAGCAAGGGCAAGTGGTGGAAGAGGGATTAAAAATTGCCTGGTGGTGGTTTCTGTTGGGAAGCAGTGGGAGGGAAAGGGAGGGGAAGTGGTGGTCACATCAGTGAGACAGTGTCTGACAAACTGTACATACCTTCACTTTCGGAGCACTGATGGAACCATGACAGTTCATGCCAGAGAAGAGTTATCCTGGAATAAGCTGACAAACCAGCCTGAAGAAATCCTCCCAGGCCTCAGAGCAAGGAGAGTGATTGAGTGAGCAGGGCAGGGTAGACACAGCACACAGCATCTTGGTGCTGCAGCAGCCCCAGGCAGAAAAATTGTCCCAAGCATTGGCTACTTCTCTGTAACATCCCTGTATTTTGCACTGATCATTTCTTCCTGGTGACCTTGCCAGTTGTCTCCTGGCTTTACTTCCTTTGCAGAGACTAAAGCAGCTGTGTTTTACCAAAGTTCATTCCTCAGCTTTGGGCACTGTGGACTTTCACCTGACAGGAATGGGGTTCTGCGTTTTTTCTTTCTGCTTGTCTGCACTGGCACCACTCTGGCTCCTCTTTGCAAGGTAGGGCTTTGGTTGCTGAACCATCACTCAGCAATTTACTACTTTGGTTGTTACAATTTTTGTCTAAAGTCCCCAGAAACATTTAGAGATTGGACAAAAATATCTCAAGGATTAGGTTACTTGAAGCCTGATAATTCAATTGTCAAGATGCTTCTGTTTTAATCTCTAGACTACAGTTGATTTCTTTCTTGATTGCTTACAAATAGACTTATAAAGAGAAGAAAAAATGAAATTTATTCTGCTGAAATAAGTGGATGCTCTACAGTGCTTTTAGCTGCAGAAGAAAATGGAAGATAAAATCCATCAGAAGTGTTAAGATCTGATCTGTGGCACCAACTCAAGATTTTTAATCTTGACTCATACAGAAAAATTTTCCTTTTGTCTGACCTCCAAAGCAGCCAGAACCTTTGTGGCTGTGCTCTCTGTTAGGTCTCTGTCTGACCTAACAAGATCAGGTTTTCTTTGTTATATTTGAGATGTGTGGTCAGTTTTGTCCAAATCTGAGAGAGGATGGGAGGTCTCAGAAATAATTAAATTCAACTCTTGCAAAACTCAGCATTTGGATCCAGAAGAGAAACCAAGACAAGTGCTCTGTGCTCTGACAGCTCTGGGTTACTCTGGGCCTCTCTGGCATGGAACAGGAGAATCCTCCTCTCCTTTCTGCCTTGCCAGTAGCATTGCTGCTCTCCAGCTGACTCGTGTCCCAGGAGGCAGCACAGAATGCACGGCCATCAGCACCATCCCAGCCACCTGCGCAGTGTGGAGGGCTGGAAATTCCCAGGATTCATCAGCAAAGTTCTTCCCTGCATGCAAAAAGCCTTTTTTCTTCCTAGACATTTTTAATAATTTTGTGGGGCAAAGCGTTTCTTCCATATTTTGAACCTGAGACAGAATGTCCTGAACTAGAAATCCTGATTTCTGTGCTGCTCACTTGGTAGGGTCACAGTAACAGCTGGACATGGTAATACCTTGACAGTTAAAGCCATGGGAGGTTAGAGGTTTTACTTCATGTTGCAGCAACTTGTACCAGGAGGAATATTCAAAGCAGTCAGTATCTTAATTAGTTTAAGTATAGTTTCATTCTTTAAAGAGCTGAGTTTCCTGCAATCACTGGTCTTTGGTCATTGGAACCACACTTTTTTTCTTGTGCCCTGATGTATCAATAACAGTGCTGGGAAAAGCTGCCATCCCTTCTGATGCCTGTGAGGCCAAACAAAGGAAATTTAATGTAGCAGTTTTTTGTCAGGAAACACTTTGCAGCTCTCTTCCAAAACAAAGAATTTTATTACTACATTTATTATTAGTGGTGTGATGACAGCCAAATGCTGTTAACTTGTGAAGTGCAGCTGAAACACTGACTTTTCACTTCAGCTGTCACTTTACAATTTAAATAATTCTATGTAGAGAATAAAATAATACATTTCTGTGACAAGCATTCATACGTTCAAACATTTTAGTCTGTTTGTAGTCTGTATTTTTAGTCTAATGGCATGGGGCAGAAGGTTTATGGGATTTATTGCAGCTTGTAAAAACGCAGGCAGACTGAAACTGAGATATTTGAGGGAAAAGGAGCATTGAGCACACGTATTTTGTATTAACTGTGTGGGATCATGAGCTTCCCACAAGTGCTGAGAAGCGTTAGTCATGTCTGCCAGCCGTGCTGTGCATCCTCGCAGCGCCGGGGGAATGGTCCCGCTCCCACCGCTGCTCCCAGCTCAGTTCCCAGCTAGCAAGAGGCACTGCTGGGGATGGTGAGCCCCACAGCACCCCTGTGCCACTAAACCTTGCTGAGCTGTTGGGCCTGGGCTCACATGGAGCCTGTAAAACTGTCGTGTCTGCGACTGAGGAAGAGGGAATAAGAGGAAAGAGAATCTGGGCTTCCAGGATGGACTAAGGAGGATCATACCATGAATCTCTCTGTAAAAAAGAAAAAGTTGAGAATCAATAACCTGGCTGAATTTCCCACTCATTACTTTAGGGAGACTTGGAAAGAAATTTTTTCTGCTAAGATGGCCAAGTTATATATAAAAATGAGATATATACCAAAGTGACAAGCCTTTTCTCTTAAAATTCTATTTTATCTAAAAATTACCTAAAAAGCTCAGTAAGTGTCAAGGAGGCACCCCTTCTTTGCAGGTTGCCTGGTGAGATGTAAAAAGATGTAAAAATCCTTCCATGCTCCTATAATTTGTACACTGGACATATCCAATGTGAAACATCCCTCAGAGAACTTTCCCATCCTAGCAACTCCCTGCTATGCTGGGAAAAGCTTTCTCATGGAAGTGGCTTTAGTAAAAATAAGTTTTCATAAGCTGCCTGCAAAGCAGCCTGAGCCTCCTGCTGCCACTCACAGGTGCCTTGCTGCACGTAGCTGCCCTCCAGTATATGCAAAGCGCTGTTAGGGAATTTTCCTTATGCTTTTTTACCTGAGGCTTCTCTCTCATCTCATGATATGGGGAACAAAAATCATGGTGCTCAGGGTGTGAAGGAGACCCCCAGCTCTGGAAGCAGAATGTGCTGCAGAACAAGCCAAATCTCTTGCCTCTGGAGATTTCCAATCCTGCAGCTAAGGCTCTGCTGCAAAGGGGAGATGTGCTTATTCCTCACCTGTGCTCTTGGCTGCAGGGCTCTCCATGGCTGCTCCCAAATGATGCCAGGCAGGATGGCCCTCAGTGTGACCCAGGGGAATGTGGGGGATTTAGAAAAATACTTCAAGGGACATGTCAGGCATTTAACATGCTGGCTGCATGTTGGCCTGCTGGCTGCCTGACTGAGCATGAGGAGGTATGATCCTTTCTGTAGGATTACCCTCAGACACTCAGCTGCTGGGCTGGCTTGGCTTTAATTTAATTATTTCAAAGGGTGAAAATGTTAAAAGGCTACTGAAGTCAAAACAGTGGAAAGCAAGGTAAAGGATATTCAACCAAATACATAAGGAAAGGGATATGGCAACTCTTGAGTGCATAGCTCTTGTGAGCTGTTAGACAGTTGATTCCCTGGTGTAAATGCATTCACATGTGCTGGAGAGAGGCCTGGCTGCCCAGGTAAGCTGCATTCTGTGTGCTGCAGCTTTGTTATGATAGCTAGAAAGAAGCAAGTTTGTTTTTCTCCAGGCAGAATCCTAACAGTGGGTTTCAGCTGGGTCTTGTTGGGTAACTTGGGTTCCCCCATCAGAAAGGTACACTTTCAAATTTAAATCAGATGTGCATGCAGAGAAAGAGACACAAAGACTTCTGCTTTTGGAGGTAGTTTATATTTGCTGCCTATTTATTGGTGTGTCATCTCCAGTTTGTAAGCAGTATCTGTTAGGTTGCAGTTGGCTGAATGTTTTTACTGGTTGTTCCAAGATACAAATTCTAGTGGAGAGAGAACAGCAACTCCTTCCTCTGTCCTGATAGACATGAGTACCCAGACCAGGATGCTGAGTGGAGATTTACTGTGAGGCACTGTGCGATGGCTGGAAATGCCACCTGCCAGGACAGCAAGAGGCAGCTTTTGCTCTTGGGTATGCTTTGGGAGGATATTTGAAACTTACATGGTGAGTATGGATTAAGGCATCTTGCTGGGAAGCAGCTTATCCTGTTGGCTCTCAAGGGCCCCCATCAACTCTGACAGCAAAGTAACTGCTCAGTTTTGGGACATGAATTGTGGTGTTCACTGTGACTTCCCAGCTACAGGTGGTTTCTGTAAAAGCCCTTCTGGCCCTTCAGAAGTTTCTTTTCCTACAGGAACTGGTTGGTATCTCTCTACATCCTCTTGTTAATCTTTCCTTTCCCTTCTATGGCATGAGATCTGATAGCCAGCAAAAGGCTGTGTATGTGTGTTTCCAATAATAACCAGATGACAAGGTAATTTCCATGCTGTTTCAGCAGCAATAATTGTGTCTCCTCCTATAAACTGGCAGTTGAACTATGCAAGGCCCCAAATATGAGTATAAAATGTTCCTCCTCTGGTAAAGGTTCCACACTGCCTCTGTGCAGTGTGCTGACATTCAATGTGGCTTCATGAAAGGAAATGAAATCTTGAAATCAGGAAACAAAATGAGCAGAACACAAAAGAGGTGAATTATGATGAAATGGAATGCAGATGAAAAAATACTAGAAAATTCTGAAACAAAGTGAAAATATTTAAATGGAACAGGATGACATGAGGTACAGTGAAAAGTTTTGAAATTTTCCAAAGTGACACTGAAATTTCAAAATCAAGGAACAAAGTGAACCACAGAGACAGGAAAATAATTATGATGAAATTTGCTCAGGTGCACAGCACATGGGTGATAGCAAGGAGCAAGGTGTGGAGGGAGCAGTGTTGGGGTACAGCTGTGGTCCCCTTGGCAGGCCTTTTGCAATTGCAGTGTCCCTGGAGCTCTGGGCTTCGTGGTTTTCTCAACCCTAACCCTGAGCAGAGCAGTAAAATCAGCATTTTCAAGGTGCCCAGACTGTGGGTGCTGTCATGGGGAAGAGTGTGGAGGGAGCAATGGTGGTGCAGTGCATTGGGGTTTTTTGCAGTGAAATGGGTTGGAACGTGCCAAAATGATTCCCATGGTACTCGTGCAATTCCATTTCCTTTCATGAAATGCAATCTCCTAACCAGAGAAGGAAGGTAGCCAAACACACAGGAGAGGAGCTATGATGAAATGAAAATCAATTGAAAGAAAACCCAAAAAATTTGAAATTAAGTGAAAACTTTTAAAAGGAATGGGATGACATGAGTTGCTCTGAAAAGTTCCAAAACTTTTCTAAATGATACCCATTAAATTCTCCGTATCAGGGAGCAAAGTAAGCTGAACACACAGGAGATGAATTACAAAATAATGAAATGGAATTTAAAAAAAAAAAAAAAAAGAAATGTCTGAAATTAAATGAAAATAATTGAATTGAATGTGTTGACATGAAGTGCAGTGAAATGGATCGAAACTTGCTGAAATGTTACTCATTGAAATCACAAGATTTCATTTCCTTTCATTAAGTAATGCTGGGAGCAAGTGAAATTAAGGCCATGATTTAAACTACTTGAGTAAATATATTTTTTATGTTAGTGCCATCGAGATCTAACTCTTGGGATTATGTCACAGGATGTATTTTCTAAATTTTCTCAAATATTATCTTCAAGGCCTCTCAGTTATTACCATGGTGATCTTGCTCCAACTCAGCATTGAAATTTCCCAAAGCATTTTATAATCATATTTGTGAGGGTATTAAATATGCCTAAGTTTGCCTTTATACTGAACTTTCTGTAGGAAACCAGGCAGGTAGTTTGTACTGGAACATGTGTTGAAGTTCAGATATCAAATCAACCAAGCTTTTTTTTTGTCAGAACCTTGGATACTTTTGGGCTAGAGCAGATTAAATTTGCCTTGCTTTGAATAAATCTGCAATGTTTTTCTGTGCTGCAAGAACAAGGTTCCTATTGATGCCTGGAAGGGCTGACCTGGAACAGAGACTAGACAAAGCAAAAGGAATAAAATAGGTATTTATTGGAAGGACACACTTTGGGCAGTGCAAGAGCCCAGCGGGGGCTACACCCAAATCAAATCCAAGATGGATCCCGGTCACAAGTCTTTACATTTTTATAGCTTTTGTTCAGCTACATATTGGGGTCAATTATTCAACCACAGCCCCAGGCTATGAAGTATCAGCCCCCTGACTTGCCCCCTTTCCATTGCTGTTGTTTGTGCTTTTTGGGTACCAGTTGTCCTTGATTATCTAACTGAGAAGGCATTGTTTTGTCTAACCACCCTGTGAAAAGAACTTACTAACACCTAATATGAGATTTCAGAGTTACTAAGCAGCAGAGATTCTGAAAAATATAAAAGCTAAAACCCAAGGCATCACTATGTCATCTTGTTTCTGCATGAGAGACAAGCTCAGTCCCAAAAATCCTCCAAGTTGGTCGTCAGGCTTGTCTTCTTAGAGGGCTGTACTGAGGAAAGAGAGTTTGGCCTTGTCTGTGCTGCAGAATCAAGTTCTCAGGAATTTAAGTGGTTCTAAATGGAGCTTTTGGAGAGAAAGTTGTTGCACTGCAGCAGGGATGTATGGGCTAAATTTAGCCACTAAAATCAACAGTAAAAAACACAGCCTTCTGCAAGCTGGAATGATTCAATTTGACCAAACATAAAATTGTTCCCTTATTAAGCTAATAGTAACTCCCAACAAAAAGGCTTCAAACTGACTGTGGCCCTAAAGCTGCCTTGGGAAGCCAAGAAACCAAGAGATGGCAGCCAGGTATTTCATAAAGCCAAGGCTCTTAATGTTGCTTTTACAATGGCAAGGAGCAATACAGCCAGCCTTCTGGAATCACACTAGCAAGTGCCTCTGGTCCCCTCTCTCCTAAAACCGTGGTTTTGTTCCATTTTATCCCCTTTGAGACTGGCTGTAATTAAAATGGTTTGTTTCAAGTGCAGGTCCTGAAACATTGTGACTGCTAAGGCAATTTGAAAGGAGGAGGGACCAGTCTTAAGACTTACCCAAAGACAAGGTTGAGATGGTAAACTCAAAAAAACAAGGCCAGTTCTGTGTGCTGGGCTATGGCACAGGATGTGTATTTTGTATGTAAGCCTCTGGGGTTTTTTCAGAGCATTTGTCCTCCTCTGCACAAAGAATGTGTTTTATGGCAAAACACAATAAACTCGCACTGGCTGCAGGTGGGCACAGACCCAGGGCTGCTGCGTGAGTGTAGATTCCACTGAGGGCTAATTGAGTCTGTGCTGGCAGTGCCCTGGGTGCCTCCACACTGCAGTGCTGTGCTGCATGTGCACACTGAGCACGGGGGCACTGAGTGCTGTACATGACTGCTCGGCAAACCTCGGGGCCCCGAGTGCATTGTCCTTGTCCCCTTAGCACCACAGAGCAGAATTCCTGACACCGTTGCTAAGCCTCTGCTTCCTTCCCAGTTCCTAACCAAGCTTCAAAAATATTCTCGAGTGGGTGAAGCTGTACTGGAGAGTGTCTTTATGGGAATCATCTAACATTAACCCTGAAGAGGGGACAGACTAACCATTTCAGGCTCTTCCTCTCTTATGCTTTTCTACTCCTCCTCCCTCTAGCTCCTTTCCTATTCCTATCACAAGTTTTTCTTGTGCTGCTGGGTTTTTCCATCACTGAGAGTGCTTGGCACGCACAGCTTTAAAGCGTGGTTCCAGCCGTTGCTAATTTGCAATCTTTTGTTTCAGCTCAGTCACACTTGTATGCCATTTTCTGTCTGAGGATCTGATTCTGCATCATATCGAAGAAGCACCACAGAGCCCACAGGGGGAATGGAAAATTTTAGGATCCCTTCTGAAAGGAAAAATAATGGATTCACACTGAAGGAGGTATTTAAGCTTCGTTAGAGGTGGCAGTCTTGGGAACAAGATCCCAGAGTCCTGCTTAACCCTCTGTTGCTGATGGTTCTTGTCTGGGTCCATTCCGTGTGATCTCTGCAGTTTAGGTCTGGGTCACTGTAACATTAGGGTGTTCAAATTTGGGCTTGCCTTGGAGCTTCCTTTAACTATGGATTTGTAACTCTGACGGGGAGCGATTAGCTGAAAGCTGATGTGACGGGTCTGTCGGTACTCTTTAACTACCATAGAAATCAGCGTATTCATTTAAAAAGCAGCGCGGCGAGACGCAGAAGTACCGCTGTGGCAGTCCGGGACCCGCCTGCAGCTCCACTGGGTGCCGCGGGGCAGGAGAGGGATGCTCTGGAGGTTGAGGGGAGAGGAGAGGGGGCGAGGGGATGGAGCGCGATGGCTCCCCCGCCCCGGGCTCTACCTGCCCCCCCGCTCCGAGGGGACGCGGCGGGCGGGGGCGGCGGTGCCGGGACACGTCATGCGGCACGGAGAGCCCGGCCGGCCGCGAGTGGGCTCCGCTGCGGCCCGGGTGCGCTGCCTCTGAGCATGCTCCCGCGGGGTCCGCCGGCTATATAACGGGGCCGGGGTGCCGGCGGCAGCGGCTCGGCTGAGGCAGCGGGGAGCGCAGCTCTGCTCCGCGCTCCGGTCCGCACCGTACTGCGCTTCTCTGCTCCCATCAGCTCCGGACAGCAGAGCTCCCATCAGCTCCGGTCCGCACCGTACTGCGCCTCTCTGCTCCCATCAGCTCCGGACAGCAGAGCTCCGCACCGCGCTCCGGTCCGCACCGTACCGCGCCGCTCCGCTCTGCACGGCACCGCGCCGCTCTCCGCTCCGTACCGCGCTCAGCTAAGCACCGCGCCTCTCCGGACAGCTCAGCTCCGCTCCGCTCCTCTCCGCTCCGCACGGTACCGCAGCGCTCCGGACAGCAGCGCTCAGTTCCGCACCGCGTTCCATACTGCGCTCCGCACTGCTCGGCACGGCACCGCACCGCCCCGCGGGGCCCGTCCCTGCCCGCCGCCGCCGCTGCCCGCCGGAGCCTCGGCGCCCGGCACGGCCGAGGCAGCGAGCCCCGCTCCGCCGGCCCCGGCCCCCGCGGCGGGCTCTCCCGCGGGCGGCAGGATGGCCGCGAAGCCTGCCGAGCTGATGGGCATCTGCTCCAGCTACCAGGCGGTGATGCCGCACTTCGTCTGCGTGGCCGAGGAGTTCCCGCCGCCCGCCCGCCCCGCCAAGGCCCCCAAGGGCAAGCTGCGGCGGCCGCGGCAGTCGCGCTTCAAGACGCAGCCGGTGACTTTCGACGAGATCCAGGAGGTGGAGGAGGAGGGGGTGTCCCCCATGGAGGAGGAGAAGGCCAAGAAGTCCTTCCTGCAGTCGCTGGAGTGCCTGCGGCGAAGCACCCAGAACCTCTGCCTGCAGCGGGACCGCCTGGGCAGCTGCCGCCTCCGCAACAGCCTCGACTCCAGCGACTCGGATTCGGCGCTCTGAGGGCGGGGGCTCGGCGGTACCGGCCCGGCTCGGCGGTACCGGCCCGGCAGCGGCGGCACGGACTGAGCCGCAGGGAGCCGCGCCGCCGCCGGCACTGGAGCGCCGCACGGACAGCCGGGTCGGGATGTTTTCTAAGAAAGCGCTTGTACCTTCGTTTCTATTTGATTGTATGAAACTCACCGTTTAAAGACAAAAAAAGAAAAAAAAAATCTTTTCTATTCGTTAGAAGAAATGAGCTGTTTTAGATGCATTGAGCTGCTGGACTTAATATTTATTTTTGCATTTAAACTGTTGACTGCATTAATTTAATATGTTTCTACCTGAATGTCTGTTATTATTTCCATAAAAGAGTAATAAATATGATATATTTGCACAGTACTTACTGGGCTGTCCTTATTTCAGGGATCCTGCTGTCCTTGTTCAGCCTTGAGGGGTAAAGGGATTTAGAAGCAGTCGGTGGCCAGTGCAGAGCCAGCAGTGCTTATCTCGAGGATGCTGCTCAGAGGGGTTTTGCAGGCTGTACTGTCAAGTATATACTAATGAGACAAAAGTCTAGTTAGACTGATTTTAAACTACTTTATTTACTTCTCTGAGATCTTTGTGTTATTGAGGTTTAAATAGTGTTTATAACTGGGTGCCCAAGAACCTTAACGCAACTGGGCAAACGTCTTGCATTCACAAAAATGTGTATATAGTTCCTATTTTCATCCAAGTTGATTTTGTCTCCTCTTCTCCCTCTGACCCATAAATTATTTAGTGCTGCAGATAGTTTTGGCAGTTGGTTAGAATGCAGTTTTATTTACTAGAGCATTTGATACTAGGTGGACATGCTTTTCTTGGAGTTTAAAAGTAAGGGGATTTTGATGATGGTAAATTTGTAGGAGTGAGGCTTCTGTTGGGCTGCTGCCTGTGTATGTGTGCAGATGAATGTGAGATTTTCTCTGTCTGTGGGATATATGCTGAAGGGCATCTGAAGCTCTCTGCAGAATGGAAACCAAATTCCTGGATGGAGAATATTCTGCCTGTATTTTTTCCATTTTCTCGAAACATTCCTGTGCTAATAGTGTAATCCTGCAGTAGCACCTTCCTCCAAGGCAAGCCTCTGGCAATTAAAACTTCCCAATCAGAAGGTATTAGCTGATACTGAGCTGTAGCTAGTATTTCTCTGGTATGATTTTTCAGGGGACTTAGGGCATTTCTAATGTTGTGGTTTGGGGTGCAATCATACTGATCAGTACGGGGAGGGCTGGGCCAGAGGAAGATGGACATGGTGCTGGGGAACAGGGTGTCTTGGCAGGACTGAGAAGCCCAGATTTCTACCCTGTGGCTGCTGAAGTACAGCAGATGACTCCTGCAACTGGCTCCTGGCTACAGCAGAACTGAAGCTTGTCTCTTTCTAGCTTAAAGCTGAGGAAAATCCGGGGTGTGTGGGGTATGGCTTGTTTTTGGACAGGTCCTTCACAACTCCTTTGCAGTACCAGCACCTCCAGCTGACCTCCAGCACCAGGGCAGGGTTGTGTAAGTAATTCAGCAGGTAAGGAAGCAGGTCTGGACTCTGACCCAACCTCCTCATAAAAAAACCATTTAAATGACCCCGTGTGTCTCCCTGCATGCAGCCTGTGCAACTGCTTTCCTCCCTTTGCAGTTAGACCCTCATGGCTGCTTTCCCTGCATGGTACACACATATATAACATCTATGCACAAAGCAAAGCAACTTGACCTCCAGAACAACTTCCAGTCAGGCAGGCAAACTGCAATCAGTAAGACATAATAGTTACCAGCAGCTGGGCTAATTTTCCTCAACAAATTCCTAATAGTGCTTCAATTCTGTGAGTTCTGGGTTTGGGAAAGGGTTTGCACCATCTGCAAACCCCTTCCCAAACACCATGTGGGAACTCTGTAGCCATGTGCCTATATATTGCATAATGTACACAGCTAATAAGCTCCATAAGATTTCCAGAGACCATAGCATCCTTCCCACACTGCAGGTTTTAGGCTACTTTTCAGTTTGCCTTTGCTTTCAGGTCTGGTACAAATCCCTGTGATACTCAAAGTGTGGGGTAGCTTCAAGAGGCTGTGAGCACATGGTCCTTGTCCCCACTCCTGATTTTTGTTTAGCAGCTGGGGTTGCCATCAGGCCCTTTACCATTGCTATTGCCATCCCTTCTTCAGCAGCTGTGCTGCCACCATGCAGGAGGCACAGGAGGCTGTGCTGCACCAGCCAGCAGCAGAGCATTGGATACTCACTTCCTGAAAGGGTGAGAATAGCTGTGTCCTCTTTTCTGTTCCAAGAGACAAATGTAGATGTTAACACATCTACAGAGAGTATTTGAAAATCTGCTGTAGCATGTTTGAGGAAAATGTCATATTCCAGCAGTTAGGCTGAATAAACGAGTTTCTCTTCAACTGTTCTTTGTTGACATTTTTCTGTTCCATTTCAGAATGAATAACATGGGAGATGCCAATGCTAAAGATAGGCTAGTGTTTATCTTCCAAACAGTTGCAATCAAGGCGAAAGGGTGAAAAGCCAGGGTGATTTAGCTATATCCTGGAGAGGCCTTCCTGAATGCAGCTGGAAAAATAAACCTCCCTCCCAGCCTTCCTGTGCTGCTAATTTTGAAGGTTTCTTGTGCAGTACTTTTCAGTGTCATGACTATCGTGCCTATCTGTCCCGTAAGGATTGCAGCAAGACTTGTTAAATTCACTTTAGTGAGGGTAATGACTATATCAAAGGAGTTTGAGTCTGCCTTCCGCTCCCTAGGCTTGAATGTGGGTTGTACATTTCCTTTCAGCAATTCACAGCTTAAAAGCATCCAACAGATGCCACTTACAGTGATGCTCAACATGGCAGTGAGTAGGCATGAGCATTCCATGTCTGCACAGGAAGGAGCTGGAAGTCAAATTCTCACAGTGCAGCAGGATGTGTCCCAGGGCAGAGGTGAGACTGAGCACCCCAGGTGTGTCTTCAACACTATTTTTCCAAATTACAGGAAATTGCACAGGAGAATTTGTCTTTAATGGGAGTGCCTGTTATTCTCATATCATTTTATGTGTAAATCATTCTGTCCTCGTGGCAAGAGGTTCATCCGTTCAGTAAAGACTTGAACTTGAAAGCAATTCTTTTATTCTCTGTTTTGTATCCAGTCTCCTCCATGCCTGTCAGCATTTCTCCCCCGTGCTTGTTTTTAAATGCTGTGTTATTGTTAAGCTTATCATGCTGCTGTGGTGGATCTGTACCTCTGTGCCTTATTTTGGCCTGATCAGTGTAGTGGGGATCTGTGAACAGTGCAGTGTCTTTGCTCTGCTGGAATCAGGAAAAAAATCTTCTCTGTTCGTCTTATGAGAAAGCTTTTTCTGTTCTTTTGGCAAATGTTTTAGCTAAGTTTGCTCTGTAGTTCATGGAGGATTTCTGGGTACAATTTGGTGTCCACCTCAAGAGGCTGAGGACAATCTCCTCTCCTAACTGTGTATGCACCAGTTCTGCTCTTGCATAACTGCTCTCACCCCTGGGTTTCCAATAATCCTCTGGCAGCACTTCAGAGTGGAGCTGTTATTAGGAACAAATATGAAAAAGTGTTTGCAATTCCTGCAGGTTTTTATGCTGGGATCCTGAAAATGCGTTTGCTTTAGGAGCTGATGAATGATGACCCTTACCAGTGCTGGGGATCTGACCCTGCAGGAGCACAGAGGACAGACTGGGACACTGCTGTTGGTAAGAAGCACTACACTGTTGTTATCTGACCTCCAAAGTGACAGCAGAGCCATGGGACAAAACACAAACCAAGGCATCTATTTAATTGTCAGGCTGACAGCAAACAAATTGCAGTGTAAGAGGGGCTGATGAGTGAGCTCTAGCAAATCTGGTTGCTGTGGTTTCTCAAATGTCAGCAGTGCCAGCAGTTTGCTGGCTGCCTTCCATGAGGTTTGGCTCCCTGGCAGCATGCATGGACCTCAGCCTTCAAGGGCGCTGGTCTCAGTGTTGAGCCACTGCCAGAGATACCAGCATGGTTCTCCAGGCTGCATTGAGCCTTGTTTGAACCTCAGCTCCCACAGCATGGCTCAGCCTGGGCCACCTTTTGTACACTGGGCTTGCATTTCTGGGAGGAAAAAGCCATGGGGAGGTACAGATAACCTGAAACCTCTGAGCAGAGCTCAGACTGTTTGTGCAGTGATGGTGCCCTGGATTTACAGTTTGACTTTTCACAGCCATCTTAAATGGAGTGTGCAAGCTGCAGGCAGTGCTTCAGCAAGGCTGGCTCCTAATTTCAAGGTATTTTTTTATGCTGTAAAGATGCAAGATTACATGCTGAACAGAAAATAATCAGGTGTCCAGTAACAACACAGCAAGAGGATCTCCCTTCTCCTGAAGTAGTGCCAGTGCATAGGACAGGGAGGTCACCAAGTCAGCCCTGAGGGCTTTATCAAGTGGTCTTCTCCTTGAATAGCCTGAAGACAGGTGACTGAATTTGGAAGAATTAGCTAATTGTGGGAAAAAAATTAATTCTCAAGCAGCATCTTGACACATGTATGTGTGTGTGTGTCCTTGTGCCTGGTTTGTGTAATCTGGAGTAAGTGCTGCTAGTAGCAGAGCAGGCCAACCTTTGACTGTACAACAAAACACTTCCAGATATTTATTTGGCAGTGCAATTACTTAACTGGTAGCAGGGCAGAAGGAAATACTTCCTGCAAAACCAAGAGCTGTGAAATCAGAGTCGTGTAACAGTTTCTTGTGCCATAGTATTAGCTTTAAGCTATTAAATGTATAAACTTGGCAATTATGCATATGTGACTCCTGTGTTAGCAAATGTCATGGTATGTTACAAATAACTTAGGGACAGATCCTGGTTTTGGCTGCACTGGTGTCAGGTTGGCTTTGGTTCAGTTGTACTCAAGAGTCAATCTGGATTTGCTCCTTGTTGCATTCATACTATTTGCTGATGTTACTGAGCATGTTTCTGGACTGGCCTGAAATGTCCAAGACACTTTTCCCTTGCTCCATCATGCCTGGGATACTCTGAGGTTTCACACAACCTCCCATAACTTTAACCATCCTTGTGTTTTGGAAGCAGTGTGAATGATGTATGTACACTTGGCTCAGACATCTGTTGCCTTCACCACATGGAGTGGGAGCAGCAATAGTGAAAAGCTGGGGAAACTGGAGCAAGAGGGGAGGGGGCTTTCCTTTGTCTCCTCTTTCCATCCATACTAATATGGGACTGCAGAAGACTTATTTGGAAACCAAACTGAGGTTCACCTGGATATGATTTAAAATAAAACAAGATCTACCTCAGTAATTTATTACTCTGTCCTAAACAGAGATTCTTTGCTTGGAAATGCTGACATTGAAGAGGTTTAGGTTATTGGTTAGGAAATGGTGAAAAGGAATCTTTCTTCCTTATGTGTGTTTTAAAACACTGTTGTTGTAGAAGTGGAGTTTTTTTCCTTCCTTGTGAAGAAAATGACCTTTCTTGGGCAAAAGGGAAGGGGATTGGTAAGAAGGGAGAGAGGCAGCACAGCTTGCTTGTGAAACAGCTCTTGGCTAATACAAAACCATGTGAAGGATGTTTATGTGCTTGTTACTTTTAATCTTGGATCCTTGCAAGTGAGAATTTTCCCTTGGAGAAATATTTGGAGGTCCTGACCGTGATGGTTAAAGATACATTTCAGGCTCTTTTCAGAACAGTCTCTAATGTCTGAGTGGGTATGCAATCTGATGACTCAAATGTTTTAAGGGAAATTCAGCAAGGTAACATGGTTTTTTCACTGTTCTCTACGTAAAAGCAAGCAGAAGGAAAGCAGCATTGGACACATAGGTTATCACACATGTTTACTGTTAAACATTTGCTGTTAAGAGAAGTTGGATGCATTTCAACTGTAAGTGGCTGGCATTTATTGGCTGGAAAAGTATGCTCTGAGGTTCCCTGTGCTTTAGAGGCAGATTGGATGGTTGGGTTTTGAAGGGGCAGAAAGATGCAGTAGCACAGGGACCTGGAAGGACACAGCTCTGTCATTTGAGGAGAGAAGACAAAAATACCCAAACTCAGAGCAAAATCGGATGTGACCCACCTGCCTAAGACAATGAAGAAGAGCCTGTTTTTAATCAACTTCTGTTAGTAGAACCCCACAGTTTATGCACCCTTGGGATCCAATGAAATGAATTGAAGAATGAAGTTTTGCCTGCTTTTACAGGTTCTGAAGCATATTGACATTTTCATGTGACAATTTTGGTTCTTTTTCCTGAAATAAATGTGGGAGCTGTGGAGTTATCTACCAACTCCTCCTTTTCCCAGAAAATCAAATCCAAAATAACAACTCCACTAGTTTTATGAGTTTAGTTGTGAGTTTTGTGACTGTGTGCTTTTACTCCCAGATACCACGTCCCAATGTATTTTTACCATACAGATGAAGTAAGCAAGCAGGCAAAGCAGGGAAGGTGGCAGGGTTGCAGAGATTTCTGCTTAGCTTTAGATGCCACAGTGCTCCAGGTCTCAGAGCAAGGGTGCTGACAGCTGGGCCTCCTGGGGCTTGCTGCTTGTTCAGGGACAGGATATAGTCTCGTGCTTTCAGGGACAGATGAAGTGAGATGGGTCAGGGAAGAGAGAGCTGTTCCTGGTCTTGCTAGTGATGCACTGCCTGACCCTGAGAAAACTGCTTCTCTCTGGACCTCAGTTTCCTTGTGGGAGAGCTGGGAATTTATGAGGCTTGGTCCATTAATCCATGCAGATGGAGATCTTTTGGGTTGCAGCCATGGGAGATAGATATGTTTGGTTGGCAAATGGGAAGGACATGGATTTATTCAGAGGACAAATGCCCATGTGATGTCAGGGTTTATAAAACCCCAGCTGTTTGGTGAGATTCCCTGTGCCAAGGTGCAGGTTTGCTTTGCTAGAGAACCTGGCACAGAGTCCAAGCCCCTCTGGGCCAGAGTCACAGCCATGGAATGGCTTGGTTTGGAAGAGACCTTAAAGATCACTCAGTTCCAGCTGCCCTGCCTTGGGCAGGAACATCTTCCACTAGACCAGAATGCCCCATTCAACCTGGCCTTCAACACTTTTGGGGTGGGGCATCCACAACTCCTCTGGGCAACCAGTTCCAGGCTTCAGAAAATAATTTTTTTTCTATTATCCAACCTAAACCTGAGCTTTTTTGGTTTAAAAGCATTTCCCTTGTCACCTGTCAGAGGCTGTGTGCAGCCCCTGGCCGGCCAAAGGCATTTGCTCACTGGGGACACAAACATACTTTTGGCTGCTCAGCAGTTATTTACAGGAACTGGGGAGAAAACAGTGTTCTGCCACTGCTGGTGAACTGGATGTCAGGCTGAGGAAGCTGATGAATGGTATTTACACATTACTGGGATTGCATGTGGCCTTCTCAGGTGTCCCTTGCTCAGGAACCCGAGACTGGTGCCTTTCCTCCTTCTGCTGTGCAGGGATCCCATGGTGCCTCTACATTAGGAAAGGCCTGTTTTGTTGGCATGAATGTGAGTCTGAATCAGGGAGGAAGGAGGGCCTCCTGTAACCATCTGAGGGAAGAGAGCAGCAGCATGTCTGAGCTGAAATGTGGCTGCTTCAGGGGCTTAATGGAAAGGAACTGGACATCAAAATGCATGGTGGCTGACCAGGTCATCCAGTGAAGGAAAACCTGAGCTAAACAGTGCCAGCAAATAACACAGAGTCCTTACAGGCAGAGATGTCCTGTCTCTGTAGCATCTGTGTATGGCCAGATTCCAAAACTAAGCACCCAGAGGGGATGCTGCAATGAATGAGCTGTTCTGACAGAAAGACAGTGTGCCAAGGTAGCCAATAAAGCAGGAACAAGAGGTATCACTTAACTTGGCACAGACTGAGTCAATATTAGAAAATGGCATGAAAGTGATGCTGTTTTTATAGTATTCTTTTAAGCAGTGGTCTGAGCACCCACAAGCTGCAGTGAGCTCTTGGTTTTGCTCAGTGAATGTGCAGATGCAATAAAGAGGCACTTTGCAATAGAGATAATCAAGCATTCAAATTTCTTAGCTCTGTTGGGTGAAACTTCCTCCCCCCATCCTTTGCATTAAACTCTTAGCTTCAAGGATGAAAATTCAAAGAACCCAAAAAATGTAAAAAAAAGCTTGAGAATATTTAGGCTTTGGATATTAGGAGTCCATGATAAATGGATAAACTACCAGAAAGACTTTTCAAAAAGAATAAAAATAGCTAGCATAGTTAAAAAGTAGATGAAAGAATATTATTAGAAGTAAAAAGATATCCTTCAAAAAGCATAAGTCATGTCCAAAGTGGGAAAACAGAAAGGATCATAAATACTGGGGTGTTAAATATGATATCATAAAGAGATGTGCTTAAAAAAAGATTTTGAAGAATTGCTTGTAAAAGGCTAGAATTTTCTGCTACAGACTTTTGCAAACACATTGAAAGAGATATGCTCTATGCTCACTAGAAAGTCTTTGGACCCCTGGCTGAATGGAGACTAAAGTAAACACTCAAGGAGAATAAGACAATATCATAAAATCTAATTCTGTTCCCTGGAACACTGTAAATTAGGCATGTTTGACTATATATATTCAATACAAAGTAGCTGAAAAGAGCAATTATTGATGGCAAAAGAAATGCTGGAGTCATTGCAGGTAGTCTGAAGTCAACTTGCTGCTCAGCAACTATGAAGTGATAAGAGTGTTGACAATTACTAGGAAAGTGTGTTGGTTTTGGCTGAGTAGTGGTAATTTCCTTCACAGTGTCTGGTGCAGGGCTGTGTTTTGGATTTGTGCTGAGCACAGGGTTGATAATACAGAGATGTTTTTGCTGTTGCTGAGCAGGGCTCACACAGAGCCAAGGCCTTTTCTGCTTTCTGTGCTGCCACAGTGAGGGAGCTGGGGGTGCATGGGAGGAGTCACAGCCAGGACAGGTGACCCCAACTGACCAAAGGGACATTCCAGACCATATGGCATCATGCTCAGCGTATAAAATCCAGGGAAAAAGGAGGAAGTGGGGATGTTTGGAGTGATATAATTGTCTTCCCAAGTAACAATTACACACCATAAGCCCCACTCTCCTGGAGATGGCTGAACACCTGCTTGTCCACGGGAAACAGTGAATTAAGTCCTTGCTTTGCTCGTGTGTGTGGCTTTTGCTCTCCCTATTAAACTGTCTTTATCTCAACTCATGAGTTTTCCAGCTTTTACTTTTTCAATTCTCCCCCTAAATCTGGGGGTGAGGAGGGAGTGAATGGCTGTGTGGGGCCTGGTAGCTTTTTGGGGTTAAGCCACAACAGAAAGAAATCAAGAGCAAAGCAAAAATCCTAATCTGACAACCATCTAAAATGACATCAGCATGTTATCGTGAATATTTTGTTTAGGCCTTGTAATTAAAAAAGAAAAAAAATTATATTTCTTGCTGTTGAACAGAAATTTAACCGTAGAACCTTTTAGTTTAGAAAAAAAAAAATGAAGAAAGGAGAACGATGCAGGAATAGTTTTGGAAGATCAGTGAGGATCTTCTTAATTATTTCTGGCAATATAAAAGCTGGAGCAGTGTAAAAGTTATTGGACAGCAGGTTGAGGGCAATCAAAAAGAAATACTTCTTTTGCACAATGAATAACAGAATCCCAAAATTCACTGTCCAAGGTGCCAGTAGGACCAGCCCTAAGGGACAGGTTTATGCAGAGCTAGTAGTGATGATATGGGGATGGGGGACAGAGGCTCTGCAAACCACAGGTGTCCAAAAACCAGGTGGGTACTCCCCAGTGAGGTACTAGTGCTTCCCTGCAGCCTCTGCACATGACCACAATTACAGCTGGGATGAGGGACTTTTATCCAAATGGCAGCAGCTCTGGACACTCCTGAGCTGCTGCCCAGCTGCGCTGGCTGCCCGCCCTTCTCCGGGGGAAGCCCATCTGCCTGGCATCTTTGTGTCCCACAGCTGTCTGTCTGGGCAGGCAGCCTGACCCTGATCCCTGCCAATGCTCCCCCAGTGGTGATGGAAATCTCTGGCTGAGGAATTTGTCATGGCTGTGGAGGAGCAGCTCCTTGCCCACACAGCTGCAGGAACCCAGCAGGAGCTAGCGCTGGCGTCGTCCCTCCAAGAGCATTCTAGGTACCTGCCATGCAAGGAGGTGCTCAAGGCTGAGGTGTTTGCTGCACAAGTGCTGTGTTACAGCCAAAACTGAGGGGAAGTTTTGTTAGGAGCCAAGACCCCCAAGTCTGGTTGCACTGACCCCCCAGCTGGCAGGGCACAGTCACGGGTGGGCTGAAGTGAGAGGCTGTGCTGCCCCTCCCATGCATTTGTGTGTGCTTGTGCTGAGAGCTTCGTCTGCTTTCAAGTGGTTGGAAATTCAGATTTATGAGAGGAAAGCCAAGATTTATGTTCTTGTTCTGCCGTGTCTCTGTCCCTGTGGACATGAGCTTTATCTCCTGTTCTGTGTTTAATTCCTGTGTAGGCACTTGGAGACTGATCTTCAAGTGCACATCAGCACCACCTCCAGAACATATCTAAATAAAGCAGAATTCAAGTGCTAGCATATGGTTCTTTTCCAAATGCCATGTTGGTTCTGCTAGAGAAAATGGTTATTTTCATAACCTGCAGGGTTAACATTTCAGGAGTAAGATTAAAAAAATAAAATAGATGTCCAAATAAAATAATTGGGCCAAATTTTGCAATGACTAAGTAACTCCACCCAATAAATGGCATGATACTGAGTGAGGAATAAGTCATCCCAGAATTTGGCTCGGGGTTCACTGCTGGAGCCCAGACAATAATAACAGGTAGACTGGCATTTTATGTGAAAAGCCAGGATTATGCTTTTCCCTGCTGTTACCAAATGTGCAGTGCCTATTTTTATCAAGAATGTTCTTAGCTCACGTACTATGGCTGAAAGCCCTTATCACTGTGTGATGCCCCTGCTTCCTACACAAACAATCTCACACACGTGTGAAGGTCTTGGCTGATCTCTGCAGCTTGGCTTGACGTATTTCCTGCTTCTTATCTGCTAGACTTGACCAGGCTAGTGAAAATCTGGAGAAGGTCCTTGTGTTGCTGAAACTATTGGACTCTTCTGCTCAGGGCTTTCCAAGTCTCATCCTTGCTCAGCTTTCCCAGGAGACCTGTGCCTGTGGTTTCCTTGCGTTTTAGAATAGATTTACAGTCTCAGAGGGTCAGGACCATCTGGGTGGGAGGCAGACTGAAGAGAAAGGCTGCTGCTGTTTGCAGTGCTCTCTGCACCATGGGCAGGAGCAGAATTCCCTATGGAAACGCCTGAAGCTGGGAGGCCTTGTTGGCTTCCTGCAGGAACTCTCTGCACTTCTCTGACCTTCAGGTTTTCTCTGATATTTTTTAAATACTGTTCAGGTTTTAAACAACCAGATGCTGTTAAAGCAAGGAAGTGTCAGAGGTTCCTTGCCCATCCACAGGCTCTTGGGAGTCCTCTGCATCCTGCCAATCCTTAAGGCTTATAGAACTATGTAATAATAGAATATGCTGATTTGGAAGGGACACACTAGGATCATTGAGTCTAGCTCAGGCTTCTGTCATATGAAGCCTTTAACATGCTGCCTTGTCCTCTGTGACCCTCTTAGGACAATCCTGGTCCAGAGGTCTGTAAGGAAAACCCCCCAGGCCAGACTGCATCAAGCTGGCTCCTCTGGGCTTCGTTGGGCTCACTGCAGGGATCCGTGAGCTAAACTCCTCCTGGGCTGTCCCAGTTCATTCCCTGCACGCTGGCAGGGCTGTGTGGAAAGGAGGACAAGACTCAGGATCTTTGGGGACTATTTTCTCACACCTTCTGCCATTGTGTCCCTGTGAAACAGCAGTTTGGGGTTGTTAAAGGAGTCTGTGCTGTCCAGCCCACAGAAAGCTCCCTCTTTCAGCTGTGAGTGCCTCAAAATACAAATACAGTTGACACAATTCTTAGCACAGCTTTTCCCAAGTACATCTTGTTTTGTAAAGCTCTGGTTTGTTATGTTCCTAGCTGAATATAACCTGCCCTGAGGGTGCAGTGCTGAGGCTGGAGAGCTGAGCATCTCTTCCCACAGCCGTATGCCCCATCACACAATGTTCTGCTCTGTTCTGCCATCATCCCAAAGTGAACAAACTTCATGGAAAGCTGTAACTCTGCTTAGTGTTCACACTGCCTGCCTGCTTCTCCCCTGTCTTCCCTGTGCTCTCAGCTCTGATTTACAGCCCAGAGACTGCTTGTCTGTAGCCCAGCAGATTCACTTTTTCCATTTTGCTATCTCTCTCTCAGCCTGGTGCCTGCTCAAGTGGCTCAGCACACCAGGCTCAGCCTCCTTCTCAGCAGCTTGGAAGTACATCCCAGTTCTCCAAGCAGGGGTTATTTTTACCACCTCCCTCTGCTTCTTGGTGGCACTGATCTGAAAGCAGCTCTCACAGCAGTGTCCTGGCCATCAGATGCTTTGGCCAACAGCTTCCATCTAATGGCATGCCTTTGCTCTGGAGAGGGATGAGGCTTCTCCCCTCATCCCCAGCCTCATTTCACAGTTCCCAAGATGCAGTCTCAGCCAGAATCAGGCCTTCCACGTGCTTCACCTTTTGTGTGCCTGAAGAAACCCTCTATGTCACATTTGATGCATTATGGAGATCTCTCATCCCATCTCTGACTACCTCAGCACACAGAATTAAATAAAAATATTAACAAGTAAGTATTTAATAAGTAAGTATTCTATCAAAGTGTTGTGGAGTTTATTTCTTTTTCTTTGGCCAAGAAATTGCTTGTTTATTTTTTTCTGCTCTCTTGATTTTTCTTTACCCAGCTTAAATGCCTGCTTTTGATTAAAACTGGAAAAATCTAATTGTGCCTGTTCTGCAGCAATGTCTCCTGGGAGGCATGGCTCTGTGGCCTGACACTGCCCTTCTCTTGGCTGCAGTGGATGAAGCATCCCATTCCCACCCTGGGGCAGTGCAAGCCTCCTGAGGCAGTGCTGCCAAGAGGATTGCTGGCACAGGGGAAAGCAGGTGGAGCATTTGGAGGGGGGTTAGCCTGGGAAAAAGGGCAGCTGGAGATGCCCAAGTGACAGATAAAGTCAAATTTTCAAAATGTTCTGCTTTTCTTTCTTTCACCTGAGAGACAGTAATTTTCAGAGGGGGATTGCCCTTGCCTCTAACTCTTGGAGCCAGCTCAGATTTCAGGTCCAGCAAAGAGAGCCTGGTGTGGAGGCAGAGGGCTGAAGGAAAAGCTGCTGCTGCACATCAGCAGAGATGGCAGACTGAGGTAACCTTTGCAATCACTCCTGTAAAACTGTTTGAGTGTCTCTGTCAGAGCATTCTGACTTTAAAATAACACTGTTGTGACTTTTTATTGAATGCTGCTTTATTAGGAAAGCTTTAGGGCTCCCTTGCTGTAGCAAGAGGCAGGAGGGTGATGTGCTGAGGAGGCTGTGTGTGGCACAGGCACAGGACTCTTGTGTCCTGGGGGTGCATCTGCTCCCTCAGGAGCCATGGGGCCACAGGTCTGCCTCAAGCCCTCCCATGCAGCCATCCACGCTCAGCACGGCTCAGCCCTGCTGCCTCTGAGGATGCTTTAACCTGATGAGAGCTCAGGAAGGGCTCTGACCCCTTTGTGTTGCTGTCTGCCAGCCTCAGCTGCTCTCCCTGCTCCTTGGAGACTCTCCAGCCACCTGCAAGCACACCTAAACACTCACACCAGCCCACACCTTGTAAAACATGGGTACAGCTACCACAAGGGCCTCTTGTTTTATCCAATTACAGATACTGGAACACAAACCCAGCACATCCCATGCACTCCTGCTTGAGTGCACAAACACAAACCCACAGCTTTGTTTACCCTGGTGCTACATGTGTGTGTTGAATACAGAATGTGTCCTCATAACAAACCCCAGGGTTTGTCTCCCAAGGGGTTTGGCAGTCTTTTGTGTGCAGCAGAAGATGAGCTGCACAGGCAGCTCCATGAGAGAAGCAGCCTCCAGCCCAGTTTTCTGGGGTGGCTGTGCTGCTGGAGCAGATTCATGTGGCCCCTGCCAAAGCCAGGGCTGCCAGCTGAACACAAAGACTCCTTGCAGTCTGGGGCTGCTGTGGCCAGGCTGAGCTGCAGAGAGAACTGCTGTGTCAATACTTCCCTGACTCACACACAGCTCTGTGTGCCAGCCAGAAACCTGTGCACTTAGTGCATGCCCTGTGCACACATTGCTATGTGCTTCCATATGTAAATCCACAAGATCAGAGGTGCCCTAAGCAGCACACAGAAAGCCATGTGCAAACTCCAAGATGTGTCACACACCTGTCCATGTGGAGGAACCTGCAGCCTCTGGCACTGTCCACAGCACAGGAATGGGCTCTTAGGGATGGGCAGTGTGCTGACCTCAAACTGAAACGCCATGGGATTTTAGGGCTGGGACAGCCTCTGGTTTCCTGGCATCTGAATACTGTGTATGCATCCTCTTGATGGGAACAAGGACATGAGGAAGAGGTTTTTCACAGGAGGGGCATTGGAATGGGATGCCCAAGGATGTGGTGGAGTCATTGTATCTGGAGGTGTTTAAGAAAAGACTGGATGTGGTATTTTGTGCCATGATTTAGCTGACAAGGTGGTGTTAGGTCACAGGTTGCAACTGATGATCTCAAAGGTCTTTCTGTAATTAGCATTGGTATTAGCTGGCTAGTGGTGAAAGGATAACCAGAGGGGAAAGGGGTAGCCATTCATGGTGGTGGCACTGAGAGACACTTCTGACAAGCCAAAACCAGCCTTGGCTTGCTGAGAAGGGACACTTATCCCTTGATCCCTGAAACTGGAAACCATAAAGAGAGCACAAATAGCCCTCAAATTATAACTGCTTGCTCTGGGACCGTGCTCATTGTGTTTTAGCAGCAATCCCACAAGGATTTAATCTAAGGCTTTGATTTCATGTCTCTCTGGGCTGAGGGAGAAATGTCTGGAGTCTTCTCTTGCCCCAGGACTTTGAAGTGACCATGAAGTGAGGGATTCAGGTGGATTTTGCTGAGGCACAGAGTGGGCTGGGCTCCTGCTGGCTCAGCTCTATCATGGTAAATCTGAGCCACTGTCACAGCATGCCTCTGAGCCAAGGTTTCACCCCAGCTTTCTCATGCTTGATGTACATGCTGGAGCAGAGAAACAACTAGCAAAACAAGGGCAAGACTGAGTGTGCAGAGGGCTGTTAATAGGAGCAAATTTCTCTGGAGGAAAATTGAAGGCATGAATAGTTGCATTGAAGGCTGTTGAGATGGAAAATAAAGAACAGAAACCTCAAATATATTGCCCTTATCATAATCACTCATGTACCACTCCACTCCTCTTCTGCAAAACAAAATCAGAGCAGAATTACCATGTGGTAATTTGGGGTTCTGACTATTGGTGCTCAAATATTTAAGGTTGGAATGGTCAGGTGAGGTAACTGCTATTTGTTCCAAAAAATTTCAGCATTTTGGGAAGGATTCTTGCTGGAGGCAATATGAAGGTGTCAGAGCTGTCTTTTCCATTCTGTCTTCAGGAAGGCTAAATGTGGCAGGAAAATAGTGTAAGATTAGAAGAAAACAGGGGTGAATGCTACACAGGCTTGGACACTGTGGGCATCTTTGTTGACACTAGATGCACAGCAAAGCTGAATCTGTGAGAAGCTGTGGAAACACAAACTGCTCAGTATCCTAGGAAAACCATAGGTGCCACTGTGAAAGAAGAGGATGTCTGATAGCATCAGGCTCTGGAAGAGCTAGGAAGGGCAGGTTGGGCTCTGGGAGGCTTGCTGTGCAGTGGGGCAGCATGGTAATACACATCAAAAAGTGTCCTCTGTGATCTGTTTTCCCCTTGGCCACACCACTGAGCCTGCTTTGAGCCCCACTTCGTGCTCTCCACGCTTTCTGCAGGGCTATATCTGAGCTGAGGTCAGGTTTCTTTTGCTGTTAGCTGGGACAAGAAGACAGCAAATAAAATCCAAGAGATAAATGGTGCCTGTTAATCCTTTCTGTGTGTTTCAGTGAACTGGATTGGTTGTTTAACAACCAGCAGCTCTCCCTCTGTGCAATGTTCCCTGGAGACAAAATGTTCAGCTCATGAATGTCCTTACATATCAGGTTCCAGCAAACGGGGATCCAAAAAGGCTTTTAGAAGAGGGGTTTCTGCTCAGTCGTGGGTTATTGATCAGTTGAAAGAACAAAATGCTCCTCATGCTGTGGGAACCACATATCCTTGTATCTTTAGGAGTGAAATCAAATACTGACTTTTGAAATAGAGCCAGGGCATTGCATGGCAGACCTAAGGCTGCTGCTTCTCACTGGGGCCTTGCTTGGGTCTTCTGCTTCTAACAAGGGATCAGCAGAGAGGATTTTGTGATGAGGTGAGGACTGTGGTTAGCATTTTATCTGTGATTCTTCCAAAGTCTCTGCATGAGTGGGAAGCACAGCTCCTCTCTCCTTATCTGCCTGCTTCTTTTCCCAAGAGCCTGACCATAGCAATGCATCCACTTCATGCACATCAGCATCCTGTCTGCAGGGCATGAACCAGGGGAAGCAGGTTGGGGCTGGATGTAATTCTACCACAAGTCTGATCCAGCATTTATCTCCTGGGTAGGAAACAGCTCCCAGGGAGCACTGATATTTCAAAAGGAAGCGATGTGGATTGAGGCACGTTGCACTCTGCATGGGGACTGGCTTGGCTTTCCTCTGGGCTGGTGTGACAGGCCATCTGAGCCCAGACAGGATGGATCTATCCAGCAGCCAGTACAACCTTCAAGTAAGAAGCCCTCTGTCTGTATTGGCCTTGGCTATATAACCCCCAAAGGGTAATTGTATTGTACATTAGGGATGCATCCTGTATTATCCAGACAAGCTCCCCTACACATGACCATGGGGCACCTGGGGGTGCAGCAGTTGTGTGTGCAGCTGTGCAGTGGCAGAAGCTTTTAATGTGGCCTTGGGGCTGCCACAGACTTCATGGGGCTGCAGTTGTCAAAGGAGTTCCTTGGACTGACTGGCAGGGCTGTGCTGGAGTCATGCTGCAAGTGTGAGACCCTCCAGTGTGCTCAGCTCTGGGCAGGTTTATTATTTAGGGCACAGTCTCATAAACAGGATCCCAGAAGCAGACAATTCCAGGAGCTGTTATTTATTAGTTCATTATTTTTTAATAGATCTATATTAATATTGTTTATGTTTTTCTTCTTTAATACATTTCCCTTTTTGTTTTATTAATGTATTTTCAGTTATCTGCTTAGTGCAGGCATTGGAGTTAGTCATGTCAATACCTGATATTGAATCTGTTGTCCTGCCAGATCTCAGAGGGCAAAGTTGAGGATGGACACTCACCCTGAAGTCAGCACTTGCTAGTCCTGAAGAACTAAATCCAACTGGGTCTTTGGGATTCTGTACCTAAATTTTAAGTATCACAATCATTCCACCTTAAACCTGTAGGTGCTCAGTTAATCATGATAATCGAGTTTCTGGTTTTCTGCCCAGCACTCTGTCTGAAGTCTCAGACTGGCCTGACCCCATAACTGTACTCAGACCAGGTCTCCTAGAATAGACCTCAGACAAGTGTCAGCAAACACTGGCATCTTTGTGTTACTTTGTCCTGCACTCCAGCAGATAGAGCACTAACCTTTGGTGGGACAGAAGTGAAGGCTTGTGTCCCATCCTTACTCTGCCTGATTTGGCTCTGGGATTAAATCTGATTCCACCACATCCTGGAGGGAAGTATAGGCAGAGGTGACAGTGGAACCCCTGTCTGCAGCTCTGTGTCTGGTTTTGTCACCCCAGGCAGGGTCTCCAGCTCCATGGCTCTGAGGAGAAAGACGTGCTGCTCTTATCCTAGAGGCTGCCACCAAAGCCTTCTCCTTGGCCCCTCCTGCTATCAGGTGACTTGCAGCTTCCTCTGCCACTACCTTAGCCCTCTCCCTGAATTGTACATGAACCCTGGGAACCAAATTCTTGACTGAACCTGTCCATGGGTGAGAAGACACCAAGGAGCTTGGCATTGCCAGGCAGCTTGTGAGCCAGTTATGGGCTACTTGAGAGCCCAGATTGCTGCAGCCATGTGGGAAAGCTGCTGCTGGTGAGGCAGCACAGTGCACAACTAGTTAAAACTTTCATGGCTGCTCAAAGAATCACAGAGAAGGAAGATGATTTCAAAACCAGCTCCTGATTCTGGAGCTCACAGGCATCTCAGGAAGTGCTTACAAAAACAGGGCAATGGAGGTCTACAAGGTCCACATCTTATGGGCAGTGTGGTGTTGAGGAAGGGTACAGGGCTTTGAATTACTTTTTGATATCTATAATCCTGTTGGGTTTTAAAAGCAATTCTTCTGGTGTGTTTAATACCATGGGCACAAGGAGGACTCGAGAGGCCTAAGGCAAGAGAGGATTACTCTTTACATACAGGCTCAGCAGAGCGATGTCCTGATGTAACAGGATCAGACACCTGGCTTGCTTCTGCAGAGAGAACTCAGGCAATCAGCCCCATTTGCCCCTGCCTGCTCAGCCATGGCTTCAGGCTGTGAAAAATAGGAATTATGTGCAGAAAAAGTTCTGAGATTAAACAAAGTATAAATTTTGGTTTCTTTTCCTTGTTGTCAACTATAGTTCAAGACACTCAAATACTTTTCTACACAGAGGAGGACCAGAAAGGTGGTGCTTTTTTTCTGAGCAGAAACAGAGAATCTTGTGCTAAGACAAAGACTGGGTTTTAAAGATAGTAATGAATGTGTCTTGAGCTATTATGATAAAAGCCCAAGGCACATGGGTCTGGATGAAGTGCCAGAGTGGAGTGTGAGTGTTCGGGTGCAGTGGGCTGAAAGGAAAGGGTTTGTTCCTCTGCAGCCCAGATATTGGCCACAAGCCAGTCTTGCACTTGGAGTTTGCATCCCTGTTGCAAGCCCTACACCTTCCACATTACAGCACAGTGCCTTCTTTCCCACTCTGCAGCTTCTCACAAGGTGCCTGCGAGGAGGCCCCACAAATCCTGTGCAGGAGGTGCTGCAGAACCCTCCAGCTGCACTCCTGAGCTGGTGGTGCTCCCCCTCGTTGGGGATTTGTCCCATCTGATGTCCTGGAGAAGAAGGTATTTTCAGGGCTGTTTCACACTAGGAGCTGCCACCTCTGCCCATGGGGCAGCCACATCTACTGCCCCTCTGTCCTTGGGAGACACTGTTTTGGAGCCAACTAGAGCTGGATGTCTTTGCCCCCATACTGACTTACTGCCAGCAAGCACACATATAGATCTTGCTATATATAAACAAGAAGGGTCAGAGCTCTATTTTTAGCCTAGCTCAAAATATAGCCCTTGCAGTGCATTTCTTGCCACCAATTTCTAGCCCTGTCTTCTTGCCACAAAAAGCCCTGTGAAGTCAATAAGGTCTGTCAGCCCAGGGACCAAAGTGGGGAACAGGGTAGAAAACTTTGCTATGGGACATTCCAGTACTGTGCCCTGCTGTGAGCAAAAAGTGAGGTGGGCACTTGTACTAAAACATCCCTTTAACATTTCAGGTGAGAAAGTCTCCAGGACAGTTTTTAGCATTCAGAGTCAACCACTCTGTAAGATGAAAGCCCAGCAGCTCAACTGTTCCAGAGCCAGCTGTGGGCTCAGGGGGAGTACTGAGAAGAATTGGATACTGCAGGACATTTGTCCCACCACTGTAAGTCTCTCCTGCTGTACGAGGTACATACAGTTCTGTCCTCTCTAAGGCTGAGCTTTGCTTTCTCTTGTAGCTGATGGGATCAAGGAGTACAGGGCAAGAGCATCCCATTTATCTTCTGCCAGTTCATGATGCAATTGGTGCTGCAGAGTGATGGCTTCTGTCATGCTTCAAACACTTCCTGGAACCATCATGGCAGTAAGGAATGAAGTGCTGCTTCTGTCCTGCAGACCAGGGGGATTTTTGGGGATTCTGCATTGGCTTTCCACCTTCCTAAAGCCAGACACCTTTGGAGCTGATGTGTCATTGCTGCTATTTAACCTGGCTACATGGGGACAAGAGGAGGCTGGCCTAAGGCTGGACAGGCATTATTTTCATAAGGGGAACCTGCAGGCTGCTTGGCTGCAGGTATGGGGAAGGGGTGGAGGGGACATGTGAGAGGGCAAAGGGACCAAACCTGGGGGCAGTGACTACTCCTCTTGCAGTGACAGCTCTTGCTCCTGGCTGCACACTCTGCTTGCTGCTAGGGCCCCTTTTCCCTGGCTCCCAGGGCACCAGTTTGAGGGGTGCACACTCAGCCTGCCCTGGGAAGGTGCAGCAGAGTGTCCTGTGGCCATCTCTCCTGCTTCTGTAGAGTGCTGTGGTGCCCTGTGACAGACATGCCTAAGGGACAATCTGCTTTGCAGGGCCCTGGGCTCTGAAGGGCTCTCATGGCTTTGCCATGCCATTGCAAGTCCCAGTGCAGCTGCTGAGCTGGGGCAGCTGCCTGAGTGTACGTGCAGCAGCCCAGCATGGGCAGATCATCTTACTGCCTTTCATCACAGGCTAAGCTTAATTTCAGTGGCCTTGCAATAGTCCTGGCTCGTCCTGTGTGCGTGGCTGGTTACTCATGGTGATCATGTCACTGTAACTCAGCTCTGAGTCCCAGCTCTGGGAATTTGACTGTAAATCTTATGCTAGTTCAGGATTTTTTCTCACTATCTTGGCTCTTGGAAAACTCTGGTCTGGCAAATATCTCTCCTTTTGCTTCTATAACACTTTCCACGCTTCCTGTTATGGAAAGAAACAGCATTAAAATGGGATTCCAGTATTCTTGGGAGGCTGGGAAGAGACAGAGGAAATGCATCAACTATTAAAAAGTAATCATGACTTCCCAGCAGTTTCATATCAGAGGGAGACAAAGAGGTTTTGAAACAACCTGTTCTGTTTATTCCTTTTGTGAACCATGGCTCTTTGTAAATTTATTCCTGTGAACTAAAAGGCAACAGAAAACTAATGACATTTTGTCTTTCTTAGTCTTTATGCAGGGGTTAATGTGGATTTCTAAGCAGGAAGACTGGAAGAATCCTAGTAGATCAGTCAGTGAAGCAGAGTATTGTGAATTCCAGTGCAAATCCATACCAAAAGGAAGACTATGCACAGAATCATGTCAGCAAATATGTGGAGGAGGAAGGTAAGGATTATGAAGATGTGTGAAACAGACAGCTAAGTTCTTTCGAGTTCCTTACCATTAACCATGATGCTTCTAAGGGAAAATACATTAATTGATGATTCATTACATATACAGGATTAATTTTCCAGTTTCTTATTTGTAATTAACTAAAAAATATGTAAAGCACAAGTATTTCAATGCAGAAATATATTTACATGGAGGCAGAAGGCTATTGCTATTAAGCAGTAGTAAGCTTGCCACCTTGGGTTGAATATCAGTATCAGCTATAACTGAATTTTTCATTCATGGCTTGATGATTACCAGAATATCAACTAGGAGAAGAAAAGGCTGGTAATGTAGGCTTACTACAGACTCCTGTAGCCTAGGAAGAGTCTGGAGACTGTGGAAAACAGAGAAAGACAGCAAAGCTCTTGGGTCATAGTATACCTAAAAGAAGAATTGCCACTGAGTGGGGTACCCTGATGTCTGGAAGGGCACAATTAGAATTCCTTGCCTCCCTCCCACCACAGGTCACAGAGCACTTTCTGCACACAGTGCAATAATTGCAAACTAACTTCAGACCTATAGCATAGAGGATAAAACCTGCAACCACTTTGAGGTGCTGCAGGAACAGGACATGAATTATTAAGAGCAAACCTGGTGTCCTAAGTCCCAGCTGCAGTAGGGGTACAAAAGTCTAGGATTATTCTAAGAGACAGACTGTATCCCACCTCGCCATGAAACCAAAATACATTGCTCTGCCTGTGACCTGTGATGTCTGATGAGGTACACTAACCCCCAAGAGGCTGGGAAGAAGTAACAACACTGAAATAGGCATCTGTTCTGCTGGCCAGGGGGGCCTCATGGTGCTGAGGAGGGCATACAGACCAATCAGCTAATCAGATGGAGACAGCATCCCCATCTTCCTCTGTTTGGTCATGTCTGGGATGTAGTGGGGTTGTCCCTTCTGAGGAGGATTAATTTGGAGAGCTGAGCTGCAGCAGCCAACTCTGGAAACAGCAAAAGCTCCTGAATTTGTGGTGGATATTGGACCAAGAGACTCACTCTGCTCCCAGTGTAGTTCATGGCAAAACTCCCACCACTGTTGTCAGCTACTGTCTCGCAGCAGTGGGACAAGCTTTTGGAAATCCTGGCCTAACAGCTTGGCTTCTAAGACCAAAGGCTCAATTTCCACCTCCCCCCCCCCATACATCTGTCTTCTCACAGCATCTGCTCATCTCTTCTTCCCAGTTCGACCATTTAATTGTATATGGCTATTTAGTGATTAAAAATGTAATAGCAAATTGGCACTTTCCTTTCCTTAAAAATTCTCTCTTCAAACTTCTGCATTTCTCTCACTTCCAGATAGCTGTAAAGGGAATATTTGGATATCCACAAGACTAAGAGCAGGACAGGCAGGCAAAAAAAGATGGCCAGTGCCTAGCTCCTGATATATCACCATTTTGTGGTGAATGGAGAACCCATGCTGTCTAGTGGACACAGTGGCCAAAGCTCAGATTCCATGGCTCCATATCATAGGGAGGGGAATGGATGAAGAAGCAGAGGAAACTAGAGTTTGAATTTTGGCCATGGCCTGTTTGCTGCTCCCATGGACAGTGCCCCAAATGCTAATTATAAATTCCTCATCCTTTATATTTGGCCAGGGCAAATGACAAAGTGGGGTGAAAGCCAAAAATAAGCAGCCCTCAGAATAGCCCTCTCCACATCTTTCTGTTAATGGCATCTCTGAAGAAGACTGCTTGTTCCCCTTCAGACAAGCTTTCAGAGACTATTTTAATCCATTTTTAGTTGCAAATAGCATTTATCAGAATAAGTGTGGGCTGGTTGCCAGCTCCTTCAGATCTTTGACAGCCTGGAGGGGCAAGTCTCTGAAAAATAACTGAGTGTGCTTCTACTGCCTGTTCCCCTGCCCAGGGGATTCTGGGGACATAATAAGGAAACATTCATCTGAAGGAGCAGAGCCCAGGAACCAGTGCTTTACCAAACCAGCAATTTCTCTGTCATCAACACTTGTTCCCAGGAATCAGAGCTCTTGTTCCTGTCATCAGTGGGGTTGCTTCAGATTCAATTTACAGTCATTAGGAGGCAAAGAAGCAAGGTTGGCAAAAAGGTTAGAGAGTCACTGATTTCTGAGTCACTTCTCAGAACGTGACCTTAGCTAATTGTGTTCAAAAATCCTTGCTGACAGTCATCTCATGGCCACTCCATGGTCTCCAGTGAGTTCACCATCTTTGCCAATTTCATTAACTGTTTAAAGTTGCATTTTAGAAAATGTCATATTGAACATTAATTGGCATTCCCAGGGAAGGAAACCTGGAGCAGGCTGAAGATTAAATGATTAATTATTTAAAAGATTAAATGCCCCCTTTCTCTGGAGAAATTTTGATACCAGGCAGTACCTAGGCAGCTTGCCTTATTGCTCTGTCCTGGAGCTCTGGGGCTGTCATCTTTCATCAATTCTAAATCAATTTTAACATGTCTTAGGAATAATACTTACAGTAACCTACTGCCTGACTTCCCTGGAAAAGGGGTGGCAGGCAAAGGAGAAAGCCCTAACACAGGGCTGGGGACTAACATGAGAGATCTTGGGGTCTGATAGAGGTTGCCATTGGAGAAATTTAGGAAAATATTGCTACATTCATGGTGCATTGCTGTCCTCCAACATTTGTGATAGTGACTTTGAAGACCACTTGATCTGGCCTTGATCTATTTATAGCTCTTGTATTCAAAACCAGGCATCTGAAATGCAGGTCAGAAGGGGTTCATGAACAGTACTATGCAGAAAGCCTGTTGAGTGTGTGATACCTGAGACAGTTTTGGATGCATGATCCTGGCCCTGCGTCAGCATAACAGTAATAAATTCTTTGCTATGATGGGAATTGTTGCATTTAATCAAGAATACAATGGTACTGATCCATTTTTCTCTCTCTCCTGGCCTGAGACGCAATTACATGTTTTACAATGTTTAAAATATGGGTTCATGTTTTGACAGTCACAAGAAACATTTCAGGATGATATGGGAATTTTCACAGTGTTGCCAGGTTCTTGTTTCTTTATTATTTAAAAGGCTAAGCCTGGTAGCAACAGAACCCATCAGACATGTTAATGTGTAGATCCAAACAAGCCTTCAAGGAATATTAGCCAATCTTTTCTCCCTATTTTATTTCACTGTTTGTGAGAGGAAAGAAGACTTGGCCGGAGGTGAGCAGGCAGATCATATTTCTAATTATGTCAAGTTTGAAGGCTGGCTAGACAATCCTTGTGGCTACTGTTGACCTCCATCCATGCACTGTCAGGGTCTTGTGACTTGTCATTTGTTGCCTGGAAAATGCCAATAAATCTGACTTACCAGTTGTGTGTCATCCTCTCAACACCAGTAGGGCAGTTACAATTTTCCAAGTAAATATTAGTCCTTTAACTTGATTGTATAAGGGTTGCAGCAAAAACCAAATGACAGCCCTCACCTACTAGCTTGTCTCAATTCTGTTTCACTCTGTTTCCACAGATGCTTTTGGCTTTTGAGCAGAGCAGTCTTTAAGCAGTGGAAAGAGTAGATGACTCACTGCGCTGCAGCAAGCTGGGGATGCTTCTGCTCACTGCCTCCAGCCTAATTAATTTATCATGAAAGTGGAGGAGTTTTGCTGAATGTCACCATGCTTGTTTTCCCTGCCTGGGCTTCCCCCATTATTTCTGGGTAGATATTTAATGGAAAAATTTTGTCTGCCATCTGTAAGTGCACCTGTCTCTCTGATGATGCTGCAGGCCTAAATGGGAAACCCCAGCAGCATTTTTGCTTGCATGACTCCAGGCCCTGCACCATGAGAGCGTGCCCAGGACACGTCAGAGACCACTCTGCTGAGAGTGGGGATAGCACCTGAAGTCCCATGGAGAAGGCAGCTGCTCCTGGCTCACTGCCCCACATTCTTGGCTGCTTGCTGCCTTGGTGCCTTACTTGTTGTGCCAACTGGAGCCTTGGGGGAGCTGTTGCTGATTTAATTGTTCAATAAATTCCCCTGTGCAAATACAGATGAAAGCATCCCCCTCTCAGGGAGGGCTGGTGCCAGGAGTGTCAGACAACAGTCCAAATAGTTGCATGGAAACCTGGAAAGGACATTTAATGAACTTACCAACAGGTTTGAGTCACAGATGTCATTCCACTCATGCACTCCTGAATTCAGAGCCTGAAGTGTCAACTGCCTTGTCACAGCTATTCCTACTCATGACAAAGATGGATTTACCCTGATGCAGATTTTTCATGGAAGACAGCTTTGATATGTGTGTTATGTAGTAAGGCTTGGGCATCCTCGTGACTACTAAAAGTTCTGCAATGCTTTCAACTGGGGAATAAACCCACCTTTTTCTTCTTGGCTCAGCTGAATTCTCTCCTCTGCATTTTCAGGGATAGATGCTGCCCCTCACCTAGTGAAGGGGCATTCAAGATACTGGATTTAAGTCAAGGGTTTAGTATTTAGAATTAAAAGAAAGTTTTCATCTCTGAACATCTGAAAGTGGTAGCGGATGAAAACTGAATAGTTGTGGGGAACCTCTTTATAGGCCAAATGAGAAGGGATGAGCTCTGACAGTTCATATTTGACTACACCATCTCCAGAAGGTCACAGGCTCCGTTTTGAGAAAATGTTGAGGGCAGACTGTGAGAAGGAAGGATGAAGCAAGCAGGGACTTAAGGAATAAAAGGAGAGGAAACCAGAAACGACACTTGAAGGCAGGACACCAGTGGGGAATGTTAACACCTCACACTCACAGTGTTGCAAAAACAAAGGGGAGATCTTACCTGAGCAATGAGGGGAGCAAGGTCTGTGTACCAGGGGCTTGTATTTGTTTAGGTTTTTTTGAAAATGCACTTAATGTTTGTCTTTGTCTCTGGATATTTATATAAATACAGGGGTAGAACTTTTTTTAAAGGCTTGCATTGCACTCTGGTAAGCAAATGTTCCTCCTCATTTCCCGTAGTTCCCTTGAAGCCAGCTCCCAGGGCAGAGGCAGTACACAGTGTGCACGTATTCTGGGGCCTGCAGTACAGAAATGAGTAAGCAAAGGGCTGCCTCTTGCTTTGAGTTCAGAGCACTTGGACATGCTGTCCTGGTGGCAGGCACACACCAGAGACAGGGGGCAAAGTTTGCTCTTTTCCCGACAGCCCAGAGCTGTCTTTAGCATCTGAGTTCCCACCCTGGCCTCCACCGCCCTCCCATAAAGGGCTCTTGGACAGAACACTGTTTTGGATGGGCTTCCAGAGACCTTTTAAGGCTGTGGGGTTTTTCCTTTGTAGCTGCAGTTTGCTGGTAAAACTTGTCTGAATTATGCAGGCTTTTAACAGTGAAATGGGTTCAAGAACCTCTATTTTTAGTCCAGTTCTAAACAAGTGCAAGAATTACTGCCTGTTAGTCTTGTGTTCCTCTGTGGCCCTTTCCCTCATCAGGGCTGTCAGCTTTCTGTGCCAGGCAGTTGTAAGGTGGCAGGAACAGGCAGAGAAATGGGACTATTTAGTCTGAAAGAAATCATAAGCTGCTTTTCCAGGAGCACAGAAAGCCAATCAATCCTCTTGACTTGTCCCAACAAGCCGATGTGACATTAACTAGCCCAGGTTGCTCTCCAAATAGGACATCTGAAAAGTGTTCTGGCTTTTGGAATGTTGTTGATCAGGAGAGAGCATGAGGTAAATGTAAGCAAGTAGTACTGGAGTATAGAGTGTGTATGTGCATTTTTGACACAGCAATGTGTCTGTGCACGATATGTTACAGATATTTAAAATGCACATTCCTTGACAGGAAGAGCTGCTCTTGACAAACCATTTGCAATCAAAACAAGGGCTCGGGTTGACCTGAGGAAATGTTAACTGTGGCAGAGTTCCTTACTCCAATATCTGTTTATATAAAGCATGTATGTGCTGTCCCTTTGTTTTATATACAAATTGACACGGAGTCCATCCCAGGAAGTTTATGATCTAGGCTTAGCACAAAAGGATGCTGACTGTGGCATGGGTGGGAATGGCTGGAAAACACACAGGACCCACCCTCAGAGAGACAGCGATTGCCATGAACCCACTGTGCTAATCCCTACCTCTACTCCTTCTCATTTGACCCCAGCTCCAGCAGGTACCAAACAACCTTGCAGCACACCTACAGGCAGCTGCCCCAGGAAGAGCCCTGGGGAGCAGGGATGGTGGGATAGACAGTTCTGAGGCTGCCTCTGCAGCACACACATGTGTATCCTGTCCCAGCATCAATCCAGCCTGCTGCCTCCTCCTCAAAGTTCAGCTGCAACTAATCCACCAGTGCAGCTTCCTTATATATACCTCCTTGGAGAGAGGCTTTTGTAGGCTCTGTAAAAGCTGTGGAAACAGCTTCAGTCTTCTGGTCCCCTTCTTGGCACAGGGTGGTCCTTGGAAGGGCAGGAAACCTGCAGCCACCTTGCAAAGCCAATTCCCTACCTACTGGACTTCCTACTGCTGGCTTTATGGCTGAAGCTGCCCAGGCTGCTGCTGCTCTATCAGGTAGACTCCTGTGGCTGAGGATGGGATGGTGGTGTGAGAGATGGTAAGCCCCAGGTGGGGGGGCTTGGCTTTGGATGGCTGGGCTGTGTCCCAGGGCTCCTGTGTGTCACTTAATGCAACTTGAGTCCTTGTGGTCAAACAATTTTGCAGACCAAGCAGAGAGGCTCTCATGGCAAGCCCAGCAGGACCTGTGTGGAGCTGGTTTCAAGGGGCTTTCTCACACAGAGTAAGGTGCACATGGAGGGAGGTGAGAGCTTCCTGAAAGGCTGTGGCCTCAGCTCTTCTGCTTTGCATCTAAGTAGTGAAAAACCATGGGGACTTGAGTAGGTAAAATCCATAACTGGCAGATCATCTTTGCTTTCTGTTGCCAAAATACCATTGAGAGCTCAGCACAGGCTCCATTCTCCCTCCTGGGGAGACCTGTGAAAATCTTGCCTTGTCTGTTCCAGCTCTCTTCTTGTGCCTCCCTCCACATTTCCCCAGCTCACGAGTGGTTTTGAGGATGTGAAAGGAAAGGACAGCCTTTATTCCAGCTCCTAGAGCACATCCATACCCTGTGATGCCCCAGAGGGATGCACCTAGGGCTGGAAGAGCAACAGCAGTAGGCATTGGCAGGGTGCTGCTCTCGGGCTGTGGGCCAGCTTGGCATGGCACCACCTCCTGGGCTGTAAGTCCCAGGGGTGAGTTCCATGTGGATAATTGCCTCTCTGCTTCCTGCAGGGCAGCACTGAGGCATCTGTTGCTGCTTTTCTGCTCGAAATCTATTCATCTGCAGACTGAAATGAGAACCAGCTGGTAGTTGTTGGGATTTATTTTAGAAAAAGAAAATCTTCTGTAAAGCATTATTCTGTTTTGAATTCCTGTTTCCTTTCCCATCTGCCCAAGGAGCTGGGTCTGTAGGTCTCCCACTGTCTGCACATCCTCGCTCACAGCACGGCTCCTCTGTGCTGGGTCCCAGCGTGGCTCCAGTGGGAAAGGCCAGGCTTACATTTCTCCCCAGACTGTGCTCAGGGGAGCTTGTGCAAACTCTGTTTGTTAGTTGGGTATGTTTTCATCAGCTTGTGGTTTCCCTCCTCCTGAGTTTCCTGGATTTGAGCAAACCCAGAAATCTCAAAGCAAAACACCACTGAAACACCATCTGGTTTCACATCAGAACAGCACTTCCCAGGCAATTCTCTGCCAGAGCCTGAGCCTCCCTTGCAGCCTGCAACTGCACATTGTCGCTGGCACCAGCACAAAGGGGCTGCTTTGGTGGCACCCACAAATCCTCTGCAAATATACAAAAGCACAAGGCATGAGGCCAGCTTTCAAAAACTGGCCAGAGCCAACTCAACAACACTGAGCAATCTTGAGACTGTAATTTTTATACCTTCTATTGTTTTCTGTGTTTGAATTTATGAGAGTACAAAACTCTGCCTTATTTGTTTAAAATGAGAGGCCAGGTGTTGCTCTCATTTGCACCAAAATCAATCTACATTTACGCTCAAGTTTTGCAGAAAGGGAATACTTCTGTGACCTTTTTTTTGTTTTCTACAGATGTCCTTCCTCTTTTCTTCAGTTGTTGCCAGCTATGTGAAGGATTTCCTCACTAGATTTTTAATATTTATTAAAGAAATTGTGGCTTTCAAAAATATTTTTTTTTCCAACTTCTAATAGTAATTAAAATCTCTTTCATAACACAGCACAATTTGTTCAGATGTATTTCACTGCTTTCAGAGGTCTTTTCTGTTCTTCCTGGGCACTTTTCATATTTTTTAAGACCAGAGAGAACTTTATGATTATCTGTTCTGACAATAAATCTCACCCAATAATTTCTGCTCCAACATTTCTTGAGTTGCATTGTATCTTTGAAAAAAGGTTGTTTTGTCTTCAATTCAAGGCCTCAAACTGTGGAAGCTTATCCCATTCCTAGGTAAATGGTTCTAATAGTTAATGGCTTTTGTTACACAGTGCCCCCTGTAGTTCCTCTGAATTTGCTCGGCTTCTAACCACGGCATCAGGTTATATTTCTGTTTTTTTTTTTTTTTTTTTTCTCTCCTGATTAAAAAGACTTATTTCTTATAATTTCTTCTGGTGCTGGTAATTATGAATCATCTTTTGACCTTCTGTTGGGTAAACTTAGATTGACCTTCTGAAGATTCCTGCTAGAAGTATGTTTTCCAGATGCTGTATCTTTCTTGAAGCTCTTCCCTGAACTCTTGACCATTTCTGTGTTGTCTTTAAACTATGAACACTGACATAAAACTAGACATTCTCTTTTGATAAAGCAGAGTAGTTTCTGCTGCTGTTTCAACAGCAATGTATACTAAGATAATGACACATCTCTGCTATTGCAGGATATTTTTGTGCCTTTAGGTCCAAGAATCACATTTGTTCTAGCAAGAAGATGGTGTTTAATTATGTACCATGACCCTTGGGTAGAGATTAACCCTTGATAGATTTTAACCATTCCTTATGGAGATGCTATTTTGCAAGGGACTGTCTTCCACTGTATCCATGTAACCCTCACCATCCTTAACTACCTTAGAGTGATCCAAATTTGCATGTGTTAACTACCATAATGTACAACTTAATTTGTTGTGTTGGGCAGGCTTTTAGGTGGGCCTGTACATCTGAGCCTGTACATCTTGTCTTTCTAAGCTCACCATTTTTGTATCATAGTTAGTGCTACCTGCTGTCCATGAGCAATATTAATGTTGCTAATGTGGATTTCTGTTTTCATATGACAATGTCAAGCGAGGCTGTAAAATCACTCCTGACATAAATGTACTGATGGAGTTATTCACATAAAACAGTGATGTCACCAAATATGGGACTGTGTTTTAATAAGACCTGATCCCATAAAAAGATAAGCACCTTTCCTAGAAAGAAAGTGGAATTTGTGTCTCTGCAGATACTAAAACTAAACCAGACAAGTCCCTGAACAACCTCATCAGCTAATCATACCTGTTTGTGCAGAAGCTTGGATGAGGTGACTTCCAGAAGTCCCTCCCAACTCCAATTTTTCTGTAATTATATAATTATGTGACTAATTAGGTCACTACTTTTAATAACTGTCACAGTTCTCTACAGTCACCTTTCTGCATTTTGCCCTGTTCCAAAGACAGGTTAACTGGAATAGGCCCTTCAGATTTAAGTATCTTTTATATCAAATCTACTTAAAGAACTGTGTTTATGGATGGAATAGAGAGCTTCATTATCAGGTAATCCTGCTCATGCCAAATACAACACAGAGGTGCTTTCCAAAGATCTGTTTCTCTGCAGGCTGACAGTGTTATGGTGGGTGTCTACTGTAAGTATGTCTTGGGGACTGACTCTGGGGTGCCTGCAGGATTTGGCAGGGGTCTCTCTCTCACACTCTGGCCAGCCAGAGCCTGTGGCTGGGCTCCTGTCATCCCTGGAGCAGGGCTACCAGGCTGGCAGTCTCCAGGAGAGGTCACTCCTGCCTGCCACAACCTGTCAGCCCTGGACAGGGAGCTGCCCCTTCCTAGGGCAGGTCTGTACCCTTGCCTCTGCAACATGCAGAGCATGGTGGGCAGGAAAGATATCTCCTGAAGGTGGAGAAAGGTGCTTCTCCTTTTCTCCTCAATCTGGCTTTCCCACTGTGGATGCATCCAGCAATATCAGCCGTGTCAGGCATACGACTGGCCTGTGATTTCAATGAAACATATTTGATCACGTTCATTTTAATAACAGAGTATTTCCAAATCATTCTGCATTTGATTTGTCCCCCTGATCTCAGTTCTCTTCCTAAATACTGTGAATAGCTGTTCTTAAGCTCCTGTTTTATTCCAGTTCTTAATGGTAGCTTTTGATCAAATGCCATTGTTTTAATTTGGACTGGAAGAGATCTCTGAAGATTACCTGGTCCTTCCATCCACTCAAAGCAAGACCAACTGTAAAGCCTGTGGGGGCCACATCTGGCTGATTACTACCTTCATTAATGGCGAATTCACAGCCTCTCCAAGAGCCTCTTGCACTGTTTGACCAGCTTCATCAGGGTTTGTTTTGCATCTTAATACCCAAGGAAAATTCCCATGCTCTGTTCTTTGTTGACATTATGTAATCATATTGCTGTGCTCTTTATTGAGATCTTCCTATATCAGCTTTCCCTTCCATTTCCTGTGTTAATCTTGCTGCCCTTCCTGAAGTGTCTGAGCTAAGAGGGGCCAAGCATATACCTGCCATACCCGGGGAAGTCTGGGGCACTACAGCTCTGCAAGTGTGTTTCATGTTGAGAAATAAGCTCTGGTGCTAGAGAAGCATGCAAGAGCAGGAGGCAGCTGGAACCCCTGGCAGCTCTGGAGGGGTCTCTGGGGTGACACAGGAGACCACATGCCCAGGGCTGTGTTTGAGCAGCCACTTACCCACCTCCATGTTACAGCTGCTGCTTGGTTGCTGCTGCCTGAGCCAGGCATTGTGCTCCAGCTGCCTTCCCTGTTTATTTTCTTCCTTGTGGGTTCAGTTGTTTTGCATCTGTAAGGCTGAGTGGGTGGTACGTAGTCTCTGTACACTCTGTTCTTTTAGTGGGTTTGGTTTAGTTTGTTTTTAATGCAGGTAGTGCTTCTCAGAAGGAACATTACTGTCATTGAACAGCATCATCCATCCAAATACCTGGTTTAGATTTTGCACCAGAAAATCTGATGAGATACAAGCTGACATCTTTTCTTCATCTGGTTAGAGGAAGTCACGATGTTTTTTCAGGGAAATCTTTATTCAAAGATCTGAAAATGTATAAACAAGTAGATGCATCCTCTGCTTTCCTTTGTCAGGCTGTCAGAATTTTCCCAGGTCACACTGGTTTGTGTTTTTCACATGTTATTCCTTCTTTCAGATGACAACAGAGAAATGAGGTGACAGGCAGTGGTATCTGAGGCAGAGACTTGCTCTGGGGAGACAAGTGCTCAGCTTTAAATAAAACTTTGCTGTCCTATTGGCAAGGCTGGATCAGTGACCCTGCCATAGAGCAATGATGACTTTGTTCAAGGGTATGCACACTGCTAAAATATATGAAATGCCTGAAAGAGCTGTTCCCTGGGACTATCCTTTGTGGATGGGAAGGTGTGCATGGCTTTTTTCCAAGGGATGTAGGCTAGGCTCAAACCTGAAAACATAAGCATGGGTTGACTTATAAAGCCTGCCAATCTACTAATCTCCTGCCAACAATACAAATAGTATATTGTTTTCCAGACTCCTGAGTGTAGGTCCTTACCTTTATTCTGCTCTCACACTCTTATTTCAGCAATATAAAGTGTTGAACCAGTAAAAGGGCAGGCTTGTTTGGACCCAGTCAGGAGTTTGAAGGCTAAGTGCAGGGAAATGACTGGGACAACTGGGGTCTCTCTGGTCTTTGACTTTCAGGATTAGACCTTAGCAAATCACAGCATCTGGCTCTTGTTAGATGGGAACAGGAAGGTATGTCTCAAACTTGCATATATTGTGCTGGTTTGAGGTTAAAACAGCAAAGGATGAGGAGCAGTGGCTGGTAGGGGTTGTGCTTGCGTGTAACATGTCCATGTTGACTGGAGACAGCAGTTGGTGGGGAAAGGACCTTTGCTGGGTCATGAGAGAGGAGAGCCTTAGCCATGAGATGGAAAGGGCTTAACTCAGGTGTAACAGGTCCTGTGTTTTAGAAACCCGTGTGATGGTTGGAAGAGTTACAGGCTGTGAAAAGAGAGAAAAATGAGAAGTAGAATATGACAGCAGAAAAAATGAGATGGGAAAGAAGGAAGGGGAAAGCTGGAGTGGTACATACCCCTTGAAAAAGGAGTCATCAGGCAGGTGAAAGATTTTCTGTGTTGATTGTTGAAATTTGTGATGGCATTGAAGTCCTAAATATTAATTGTGCAGCCAGACACAAGGGGCATGCAAGGAAACTCAAGTCTGAGGACTGACTTGTCCACTTGCCTTGTCTCTTCTACTTGTTCATCCTTCATCTGTCAGCCTCACACTATGGCTGAACAAAGCTGGAGGTCTCAAGCCTTCTGTAGAGAACAGGGCCTGCTGCCTCCCCTCCTTGTTCCCAGGGAAGGGCTCATCATTGCAGTGAGGCACACTGGAGCATGTCAGGCACCTTCTGAGCCAGGTAACAGCCAATCACTTGTGTCCAGGAAAAACTAGTGACCAAGAAAGGGAGGAGTGATGGGGATGAACATGAGGAGTGTGGGGAGGGAGGGATGCACTGTGTGGCTCTGTTTGCTTGAGGTAGTCAGGGTGTACCAGCAAGGTGCTGTGTACACTGCCTTGCCAAAATCCACAGCAGATGCCAGTGTTGCCTGGGGATCATAGGCATGGCCATTCCTCTGTTAACCTTCAGCATCCCTTATGGAACTATGTATAGGAGGGAATAAAAGTCAAAGGTACCCGTTCTCCTGCAGTGGATGTGAAGCCACAGAAAATGTTCTGTAGCCTCATACAAAGGTTACTTGGCAGTTGTCTGACAGAGTTTTGTCCCTGTCAGAGGTGGGTGTTGTGTTGAAAAGTCAGAGCAGAGTCATGCACCTCCCCTTGCCTGTTCTGGAGGTCCTGGGTATGCTCTGCTGAGCCCATGCTGCATGGTGTGGGGAGTCAAATGTGCCATGGCTAATGTCCCTGGAGTCTGTGCTGAGAGCACAGAGCTGGACCACAGGTGTGGTGGCAGCTCTCTGGCAGGGGCACCACTGCTCCCTTGGGCCCACCACTGAACAGTGATGCCTTCCTGTAATGCCCAGGTCAATCTTTCATGGGCTTAATTATTTGCACGCATGAAGAGACACCCTCATGCTGTAGAGTCACAGCTGTGGTTCATGGCATGCATCAGCCTGATATTGTTGTGACACTGATCATGTGTTTCCTTCTCTCACCCACTGCCTTTCCAAGGGGAAGCTGTGATAATGACAGGTCTACTTGCTCTTTGTCACAGAAAATGGGTATAATTGCTCCATTTTGGAGGCTTTAAGATGTGCAGCAAGGGAGCAGGCAGGGCTCTTTCTTAAGACATCAGTCATCTGAAGCATTTGGTAGATGGCACATCAGAGCTGGGAAATGACTCAAACATCTTTGTTAAAAGCAATCACTCGGCTCTGGGAATAAAATTAGATGAAGAGAGCTGAGGGAGGTGCAGGAGGGGAAAGAACACTTGAGCAACAAAACCAGAGATGCTACATTCTGTGTCACTGCTGTACCACAAGAGTATCTTCTTGCTAGAGCAGTATCTGAATAATTCCTTCAGCCAAGGAGCTGTTCATCAGCCAGCCTACCCAAAGCAAGAATGGGCAAGGTGTCCCAGAGGGCAGAGGAGGTAGTGGGTGCATCTGGGCCCAGCACAACCCTGCTGCTTCTGTCAGCACTGTGAGGATGCTGGGCTGAAGCTCCTTCATGAGTGACTGCAATAATGTAGTTTCTGAAAGGGTGTTGGGGTGAGCTCAGACCTCTCCCCTAAACCTCTGGGATCCCTTAGAGAGGTGTGTGGAAGTGAGTGCTCTGATGTCTGCCTAGATCTTATATATATCTCTTGTTTTCAACTTAGTTGTGAGATCTCAGCAGAAGAACCCCAGCTTCCCACCACTGTCTGAGCCAAGATGGGCTGTTATTGGTGGAAAACCTCTTCAAGGGAAGTGAGGATTGCCAGGGAATTACATGGTCTGATTAAACTGGCTTCCTGTTCTCAGCTGACATGGTGTATTGGAATCAGGGTAGCCTCCAGGCTAGCCCTCTGCCCAGGGAACATCTGAGTTCCTGGACAGGCTGCAGCTTTGTCCTCCTGTCACAACACTGGAAACATCCTAAATGGGAGCCATTCCTCCTCCTGCCTGGGCTCACAGAAACCCAGATGGGTTGCTCTTGCCTGCCAGTGAGTCTTTGCAGATCCTGTGTGACAAACTGCTTCATGGCAAAACAAGCTGCTTCTCAGTGGGCGTAGCAGGGACTGGCTTTGTTTGTTTTTCCTGCTGCCAAGGCCTTGCTTATCTAACCTCCATTTCAGTTCTGTTCTGAGTGGAAATATTCTTATTTATGCAGCTGGGGCAGAGGTCCTTTTTATTTTAACTCTTCTAAGTTTAAACTTGTGGAAGAGAAAATCTCTCATGGTGACTCTGTCTTTTCTGGATGAAACGTGGTGTGATATGTGGGTTGTACAGATGAGCACAGGTTTGGAATTCTTCCCCTTGGTCAGTAATGAGCTACAGTAATTTCTTCAGTGCATTTACAAACCTTCCTAATTGCAGGAAAAGTTAATTTGAGCCTTCTCAGTCTGAGTTACCCCCATGTTAGGCTTCAAACCTGATACAAGTTCTATACAGGAAACAATCCCTGCTCCAAAGGGAGCTCAGAGGTGTAACCATATCTAGGAAACCCTATCACTTTGTCCTGATGTTCGTGTCTTTAGTCTGGGCACCAGCATCCCTGGTGGCCAGCAGTGACTTGGCCAGAACTGTTGTGACAGTGGGGACCTGAGGGTCTTCACACACTGATGGACCTGTTTGATTGTGGGAACCAAAATGACTGGGTTTTCTGTTATACAGAAATAACTGTATTCTTTCTAATAGAGAATTCAGTAATTGGCAGAGTATCTGATGCCTCCTACATGGCCTACTGAAGTGTGAGAGCTCCAAAGCCCCAGGATTGCAGCTGTACCCAGTACTGTGCATTCCTAGGTGATACAGTGAAAACATGCAGAAATGTGATTTCTTATATATTGCTTCCTTTTTTTAATCTCTCAATGTACTACTTTGTGTTTTTGTTTAAATACTCCAAGCTCTAGGTTTGCTTTGTTCAGCACAGTCTGTTCAACACAAAGGAAAGTCAGTCATTAGTGACTAATTGGAACATGCTTTCCTTTCTTAGCTGGGCTTTTATGAAATGTGCAGGTGCCTATTTCCAAAACAAAGTTTGTCTCTGTGGCTCCACTCTGAAAAGCACCTACCTGTGCCAGGTTATGATTCCACAGTAGTTAATGAAGGGTTGCAGAGCTGGTTGTGCTGTCTATTTAGTGTGGGACAGTGTGTTTCTAACTACTGTGACAAATTGGTTAAGGGAGCACATGTACACGATTTGCTACAGCTGATGAATGGCAGTAACAGAATTACCCTGTCCATTTGCATGCTCAAAGGATCTTGATAAGGTCCTAATGACAGCTCTCATGTATGATTTGGGAGCAAGCAGAACTAAGTAGAGCTTGCTTCCACAAGCTGAGTAGGAATGTTTCAACAGAGCTGATGCAGTTAGAAAATGTGTATGTGCCGAAGCAGGAATATTTCATGGAAAGCATATGTGTTTGATGAATTTTAATTGTCAGTCTCATGTTGGATAGCTTGCCTGTTGTATCACATGTTTGATCTGGGAACTGCACAAAAACAAAGCTGCTGGGGTTTGCCCAGGAATTGCTGCCCTGCAGTCAGTCTGGCATCCTCTGACTGGCTGAAGTAGGACTTCCTTTGCTCCTAAGAACCTGGAAATTTGATTATTGTGTGAGGCTGATGTGACTCTTCAGTTTTGTTGTTGCTCACTCCCAAATACATTTGCCATCCTTATTCGGTGCTGAGCAGCCATGATATTGGAAAAAGACCCAACTATGGTAATTTTACTCAACAGCTACTGAAGTCCTGGCCTGCATCTAATGTTGTGTGTATCAGCATTTCTGAAATAAAATCTTACAGGATTTTGGTTTCATAGGAAACTTGCAAACTTTTAAAATACCTATTTGAAATTACATTTCAAGCTATTGAAAGTGTCTACAGAAAGGAAATCCTATTAGTCAGCTAGCCTGAGACCTGACTTCCACCTCACTGTTGCAGAAATTTTGAGCAGATGTGGCTGGAGATGTTGTGACAACCACTATACTTTTAGATAGCAGCTGTTTTATTGCTGTTTAAACTATAATTTACACTGAGGTTTGCTTGCACACCGGCTCCAGAGGCTCATCCAGTGGAGACTAAGGGCAGAACAAATTTGGCCACTTCCAAAATTCTTCGCAAGCAAGAAAATTGTTTTACAGGTACTGATAAGATATTGATCTGTTCTGTCTCTACAGAATGAGTTTGAAGGTCAACAGCACCAAAAAAAAGTGTTAGTATTTTTTACATTCAGGAGATGTTGCTTTCTTGGGAATTTTGTCACAGGTATATTTAGGGTTTGAATAAAACCCCAGCCCAGAGAACCAAAACCTCTAGGGAAGTTTAAATCTTGGCTGAAGAGATCCTATGACCCAATTCTATATAGTCTTATCAAATCTGAAATTTATGCCTCTAAAGCCTTGCCATGCCTACCTCCTCATTTCCAAGTGGCTTCACAGGATATTGACATTGTACTACCTGTGGGATGCATGAGTTTCTCTGTGCAATTTTGCTGCCTGTAAGTAAACAGAGACTGAGATCTTAATGAGGTGAATTCCAAGAACTGCAGTCCTGTAAGAAAAATTAAAAACTCACCCACAGCCATCAGTATTTACCTTCTAGATCAAATCTCAGTTCCTGAGTAATTAAAGTCCTGACTTAGGGACAGGGCAACTGGTTTTGAGTCAGCTGCTCTGTCATCAGTTTTACACGAAAATTTGGGCAAACAGTTTCATTTCACCTATTCTTGGCTCCTCATTTTCAAAGCAGGGGCAGTTATATCGCTCTGTCTCACAGGCGTGGGAATACAGTACAGCCTGTGAGGCTTCTCCATTACTGGTTTGGAAGTAGGACAAATCCACCTGTTCTGATTTTACAGATGGCAAAGGCAACGTGGGGAGCTGGCTTTGTCAGAGGCTGTTCTACAAGTGATGGACTAATCAGTGTAGTCTGGGAATAGCATGTTCTGATGCCAGATCTGCTTTGGCCATCCTGTCGCTGTCTCTGCTACGCTTGGTTTTGTATCTGGGGTGCAGAGGATTTTCACCTGGGGGAGTAACTGGAAGTAAAAACCTCTAGTTTCTCTCTTTTACCAGATGCATTTTTTCCCTGGAACAGTTTCAGAGCAGCTCAGTCATTAGACTCTCTAATTCCTTTTAAAAAGGTTTGTTTTTGCTTTCACATGCTGACAACATGCTGATGCTTGTCACTTGACTTGGCTGTGTAGCACTTCCCATGACCCCAGTAAGATATTTTGGAAAGGATATTAAAACAAGCATAAATTGGCCCTGAAGAAGAGCATGTTCAGTAAGTGTGTGTTGCAAGCACTTACGTCAAGGAAGCTACAAATCTGTGCAGAACTTTTCTGTCCCTGAAAACCTAGTCATGAGGTAATTTTCTGAGGTGCTGACTGCTGACACAAAAAGACCTTGGTGCTGTTTATGCAAAATCTGATTGTCCTTCTCTCTAGTATTTACAGCAGCCTCATGGATCCCAAATAACCTTGTTTATCCCACGTACCAGTGGAACATAGGAGGCTTTGCTCACGTCTCTTGGAGCATTGCTCATCTGCTGCTACCACACAACTTTGTGTTCTGCTACACAGTTGGTTTGCCTATTTAAATGTTACTGGCAAAGCTGCATGTGGTCAAAAAAAGTGTGTCCATTTTCATCATTGACCAAAGGAAAGAATAATTAATGCAAAGATATGAGAAAAATTAAATCCAGAAATATGTGCATATTACATTTTTTGTTTCACCTTACCAGATTTTGTTTTAATTTTGCCAAAGACTGCAGTAGCAGTACAGATTGCTCAAAATGATTGATTAGTTTATGTAAAAGCAAGCAGATTGTTTTGTCTGTCTATGACTGAATGTAGACTGATCCATTTTTGACGTTTCTGTAACAGGATGTTTCATGTTTTGCACACTGGGTTCCTATGCAGAGCTGGCTAGCAGTTACAGCTGGGTTTCCCAGTCCACCCTCTAGGGCAGAAGACCTTTTGGTGTGAGAGACCCACATCCAAGCCTCCTCTGGCACAGGCTGATGCCCAGCTGCTTCAGTCACTAGGGGGTCTACATTAGGTTTTGTTGTAGAAATGCAGGATGACTCCAGAAGAGAGGCCTGAAATACACAGGGAGCATATCTGATGGTTTGTTAATTGTGACCCTTTAAGATGAAGGGTAATTAGATAGAAGTACAGGGACCTGGGATTCTCTCCTACACGATGAATAACCAGTGCTGGGGCTACTCTGCCTTCTGTCTCTACTGAAGCTGCTCCTCTTCATTTCCAGAAACTCCTAAGATCAAAGTAGGTTCCATGGCCAGGTGCTTAGCTCAGCCCAAGTGGTACCACCTCTCTTCTGTAGCCGAGGAACACTTTCTGTTCTTTTGTTCAGCCATTCTGTCTGATTCCTTTGGCTTTTGTAGAAAATGCCTCCCAAGGGAAATTACTTGATTTCCACCTAATAAAACATTTCACTTAATCTGAAGCCAAATGTTTCCAGTTTGCTAGATATTCCAAAAGAAGTAATTCTCAGGGGGACCCACAACAATGCTTCCTTTTTTTTTCTTTCCCTCCCTGTTCCATGACAGAACAGAATTAACTAACTAGTGCCTCACCCCCTCTTATGCTAAAGGTGAGGTGGCAAATGTGGCAGCACTATCTGCCCTTGCCCTACAAAATGTGGTCAGGCTGAGGGAAGCACTGGGGGCAGTGATAAGGGGGCACCCTCCAACCCTGAGCTCATATTTGAGTCACACCTGCCTGTTTGCTTCCCAGTGGAAAAGCAGCCCTGCAATAAGAGATGGGAGTGGTTCAGGGGCTCAGGGCTGTCCTCTGACAAACGGATGAGTTTCACATCATCTGTCCTTCAGGCACCTTTCTCTCTACCCACTGACAGCTGAACTGCTCCTTTCACATGCCCTGGGGCCACTGCAGTGCTCCTTCTTTCTGTCTGTCTTGCTTGACCAGTATGAAGGACCAAAGTGCCTGCTGCCATGACAGTGACCTTCCTCCAGGCACCACAGTGTCCAAGGAAGGACCTTGGCTCAGTTGTATTCCTCCCCTGCAGCTGCTGCCTCTGGCTGCCTTGTCCCTCAGCAACTCTGCCTGCAGGCATGACACATGTCTGTTATGGGGATACCTTCACCTCAGCCTCCAGTGTCAAATCTGTGATTTCACTCTTCAGTCTTTTCCCTCCTGAGCTGTCATTTGGGCTGTGATAGCACCCCTATGCTCTTCAGGAGGGCTAAATGAGGCAGAGAGGGACAAACTGTCTTCCAGCAAGGCAGGAACATAAAGCTGGAGCTGCAATTGCAGTTAGAGAGCACAAAAAAGCCATCATTTCTTTGCCAGTGCACAGCCCAGAGACAAAGCCCTGCTGGCAACCACCCCAGACAGAGACATCTGCATGGCACATCCCCACAGGGGTGCAGAGCAGAGGGGATGCTATGTCTCTACTCTGCAATTAAGGCTCCCATTTTATCACTTTTATTCCCTTCTTGTGGAAGTCAGTAAAACGCTCTGCTTTTCCCAGTTCCCACCCTCAGTGCCTTATGGTGCTTGGATGTTCCCTCCCCACTCTTCAGAGTGGCTGCCACCACCTCCTCTTGTCCCCACTATCCGCAGGACTGGGTGACCTGCCTGCCTGCCTTCAGCTGAGCCGTGGTCTTCCAGCTCTCCTGAGCAGAGCTGCCCTCTGGGAAACCACTGCAGGCAGCCTTGCTCTGAGACACACTGCAAAATGTAATTATGTTTGTTTGCTTCTTGGGCTTGGAAGGGCTGTCCAGGCCTTTCCCCATTTCTTGTTATTTTAAGGAATTTTTTGGATGAATCCTCTCTTTCTATGTCTGTGATTTAATGCTATAACCACCTGCTTGTCCAGCTCTCCTGTTCCACTGATGCTGTGCTGCCAGGCCACACCAAAGGGCTAAACTCTGAGTAGATGGGCTGCACTGCCCAGCTGTTCAGGTACACAACAGCTGCTTCTGGGATGTTACTGATATGTTGTGATTCTATGATTTCACAGACTGAAATCTGGACAGACCCTGGGAAGAAGCAAGGTCTGCTGCACTTCACCATCCCATTACACCAACATGTGTTGCAGGTTTTCTCTCTTCTTGTCTGTAAGGTGATGTTGTACATCCTTTATCCTTCCTTTTTGTACCCTCACATACAAAGATCATCTCCAAGCAGAGCTGTATTTCTCAGCATCCTAAATGAGGAGTCACCAGGCAGAATGAGTCACTGATGCAATTTTCCATAGCTTAATCTAAACTTTTAGGGCCTGATTTCATTATTATTGCTTACTTTAAGTGGTTTCTTCCTTTGTGCTGAAATCAGCAGGATTTCTTGTTCACTTGGGTGGAAGGTTTTTAAAAAACACACAGGTTGTTTCAGGTCAAGGTTCAATTAGGGGAGTGAAGTACAGGAAGAAGTGCTGGACAGGTAAAGAGAGATGGTGATGAAAGCTGGCTTCAGGTAACCTTTTCTCTGCTGCAAGTTCTTTTGTGTTACTTCAACACTTGGGTGATTTAGTAACTTCTGTGAGCTCCAGGCTGATGGACTGGCATGCAGTAGGTGGAGAGGTGGCATTAAGTGGGCTGCTAAGAAATGCCATGTCTCTTGTGGAAATGTGAAATTTTTGGAGAGCAGGGAGTTAGATGCAGTGCTGTTCTTCACATTTCCTTTTCCAAGAAATCCTCACTCAGGAAATAGAATAAATTCACCAGACCATCAGAGCTGAGTGCTCCAGAAAAAGCATTTAGGTTTGTGAAAGTACCCAAGGACCTGATACCCTTTCCTCACACATCACAAAATGGATCTCTGTGACTTCTCAGGAAGTGTACAAGGATGCCATTATACCATGTAGAAAGAAAATTAGAGAAGTAAAAGCTCAGCTAGAACTCCATCTGATCACTGCTATGAAAGATAATAATTAAAAGTGTTTTGATAAGTAGATTAATCATAAAAGGAGGGTCAAGGAAAATCTATATTCTTCAGTGCAGACAAGAAGATATAGTCTCCAGTTGGTACAGGGAAGGTTCAAATTGGACATCAGGAGGAATTTATTCAGAGAAAGGGTTGTTAAACTTTGGAATGGACTGCCCAAGGAGGTGGTGCCATCACTGTCCCTGGAGGTGCTCAAGAAAAGACTGCATGTGGCACTAGTGCCATGACCCAGCTGAGAAGGTGGTAATTAATAAAGGGTTGGGCTCAATAATCTCAGAGGTCTTTGTCAACCTAACTTATTCTGATTTCCCAGAATCACAGATTGTTCCTTTTCCCTCCTGTCCATTCTGCTAAAACAAACCCAGTCCCTCTGCAGGGTTTCTTAGTATTATGGCCAGTCTGACTTGAAAAATACTCTAGTACTGAATGTTTCAGACCTGCTGTATTACATTACCTTTTCCCTACTCACATCTTTCTTTTTTTCAGTTTAAGTCCTTTTCACTTGCATTAAAAAAAAAAAAAAAAATCTTCTGCTTGTTTTTGCCAGATTTGCAGACTTAGGAGCATACCTGTTTTGTCTCATTGCCAAATGGCAGATACAGCTCATTTCTGAAAGTCTGGCTAAAGTTTGTTTCTCCTCTCTGAATTCATACTTTGATAATATCTTACTAGCAGTGTGATACACACAACTAAGTGAAGATATCCCAGAGAAAATCACCCAGAGGTCTTACTGGGAAGGATTGTCCTTTCTGTCCTTCAGGGCAGGATATATTTTCTCAGATTCTGTCAAAAAAACTTTTGCAGAATAGCTTCCCCCCCAGTACCAGAGACTTGACTTTTTCAGGTTTAGCTGAGGAAGGCTTTGACCCTGCCAGATCTAGGGCAAGAGACACCTGGGGATACCAAATCAGGTTGTGGACCCCCACTGCACTTGTGCCAGAGTACTGGTGAGTCAGGTTGGTTACTGTGTTCCCCAGTGAGCTCTGCCCTACTTTCTTTCCTTCCTTTATCCCTTTTTCTGTTCCTTTCCTCATAGCAGAAGAAGTTCAGCCCCTTTTTCTTCAGTTAGTAACTGGTTTTTTTTTTTAAAGTTCAGTTCCATCTTCCCAGGCTGCAGAGATTTTTTCCACGCTGTCTGTGATATCTCTCTGTATTTTGACCCCTTCTATTTCTGTAACCCTTGAAAGTGTAGGTGAAAATGGTAGAGTATATTCAAATATTTTGAGAAAGTGCATAGTAATAAAAAATAACAAATTACTAGCAGAAAGTTCAATGTTCTAACTCTCAAACTTATTAGAGAATAGAGTAGGTCAAAAACATGCCTGCCCCACCTTTTGTTTTTCTCCTCCACTTTCCTTATATTCTATTTCTGTAGCTTTTAATCCTGATAATAGCTAATCCTTTGGGAGTAAGGATGAATCCCTTAAGACTAGTGGGCTTGGAAGGCCTGTAGCTTTTCCTTTTTCTGAGAAAATACTAACTATACCAAGCTGCATAATCTCTGAGAATATTCTCTCTGGCAGCCTATATAACCCATAGGATCTCCCAGGTTGTTATTTGCAGTAGAAATTGTTGAGTGCAAAGGCTGTGTTTCAGATGGAATGACTCCTGGTTTTTAAGCTGAGGTGCATGGGTGATGAATAAGAATTGCCCTTGCATGTTATCCCAGGAAAGTTCATGCACTCAATGATATTTTCTGTGAGGGAGTAGCATCTCTGTCCTAGTTTTGGCTGTGACACAGGTGTTAATCTATATCACCTCACATGGTTGTTGAGGGTGGAGGAAAGGGGACTCTCTGGGTTAGTAAAAGAAGGGTGTGGCTTCTGGCCAAAAAATGTGGTGGGCAAGGGGGGAGGAAAAGCTGTCCACTATTTTTCATTGTCTTGGGGTCTGTGGTGAGCATTTTTGCATGTGAATCACCCTCTCTCTTGTATACTTTTGTGATAAACACTGTTTTGTTACTGTTTTTTTTTCTTATATCTTTGTTGTTTCCAGTAAACTGTTCTTATCTTACCCCATGATCTTCATCTTTTGTGTCCCAATTCTCAACTCCATCCCACCAGAGCAGGAACAGGGAGGAGAAGGGGGAGTAAGAGAGTGGCATGTGATTTGAGAGTCTTGGCAGGGGCACTGAACTGGGGAGCAACATTCCTAAACCATGATAAACACATAGGTGAAATCCAAACCAAAGGAGAAGGGGAGTAGAAGTTGAGCACAAGGCAGGCTGGTTTATGGAGAATAGAATAGAAATAGGAAAACTTTTCCCACCTGGTTCAGCAAAAAGTAAAAAGGGGTGATGAGGGTGGTGATCAGAGCCAGCTGAGCTCTTCCCAGGTTTGCAGGTGATGCCTGGGGGTCTGGCAGGTCCCCTGGGGACAGCAGCTGTTATGACTTCCTCTTTGGCTCTGGGTAGATTCACAGCTGGAAAAGTCTCATGGGCTGCTGGGGCTCTATCTGCTCCCTGTTTGTACTGTGATATGCTCTGTGGGGCCATACGGGCACTGGACCTGTTGGAACACGGAGTCTCTGCAGAGAAAACATCCCTTGTAGCTCAGTGCATTGTGCTATATGGAGCAGGCAAAGTGCTCCCTCTTGCCAGAACCTCAGACAGCCTCTGAAAATACAGAATGTTTGTTACAGCTGTAGGTTTGAAAAATATCTGTTCTTCTCAGTGTTGTCTTTAGAGATCTGACACAGACGTGCGAGTCTGTACACAGTGTACCACCTTCAACAATATTTACCAGCATCTAGAAAGGTAAAACTCTTAGAGGGAAGTTGTTCTTCCAGAGAGACTACCCCAGAACAGACAGCTCTCAGAGATGGAGCTGAACTTGCCAAGTTCACACTCTCACACAGGGCTTTGTTATTGCTCCAACACAGTTGTATCTGGAAGGGGGCTTTTGGCAAGCTCTGCTTGCTCATTCTTACTGAGATCAACATTTTCATGGGCCTGTCCAAATTGTGGCCTGAAATTCCACCTCAAAGCCTAGCTCACAACCCAGCCCACCCAGTGAAATGGGAGTGAAATTCCCAACAACTGTGGCTGCCCTTAGCTTCCTGGATATTTATTGCTCTCTCACACACAAAGTGTGAGGTTTTTCTCAGAAGAAAAAGAAAAAAAACACTCTCGATCTCTCCACACTGCACATTTTTTCCTCTCAAAACAGTCAGATGTGATCAAAGCATCACAGGGTTTGACAAAGCATTTGTGAACTTGAGCAGACCTTGCCTTCACTAGAGCTTGCCATGAAACCCTGAAGCAGGAGCTGGTTGCCTGGCTCCAGGGCTTCACTCACAGCTGGGATCAGTGCAGCCTCAGCCAGCTGGGTTGGATTGCTGCAGATACCACATGCTGCACACTGGGATGCAAAGTGGAAAACAGGCTTTCAACCCCTTGTGCTCTCAACAAGCGCAAAATGGGTCCTGTGGCTTCAAAGGGACAGAGGGTTTGGATGGGAGTGGCAGGGAATTTGCAGGGGGAATTCTGGTGGAGCTAGGTTTGCACAGGGGCCAAGAGCATTCCTGGTGCAACACTGCTGACGTCAATGCCTCGTGCATTCAGTGTCAGATCCTCATTTGTATTTTCTCCTGAGCTCACAGGGCCTGGCATCTTGCTTGTGCTTTTGTTACAGCAGCTGTTTCTGGTCTGGCTGCCTCAGTAATTTCCCCAGTCCCTGGAAAACCCACCCATGAGCCCATCTCCAGAGCTCTGTGATTGCTCTCTTAAACACGCACTTCCCAGATTGATTTCTATTCCACTGACTAATTCATCTAATTAGCCCCTTCTTGGTGCTAGTTTGTTTTGAATGCAGAAATTTGGCCATTGCAATTTGTTCTATTCTTTAAAATTCCAAAGTCATTGAACAGCAATGAATAGAAAAATCATTAATACAAATTCATCAGTGAATAGAGGCAGCCTCTCTGATTGACATGGCATGTGAGGCTGTGGCCCCAGAAATTCAGCTGCTTCAGAGAAGTCAGGCAGGAGACTCCCCCTTGTCCAGTACTGCAGCAAGCACTGCTTGCAGGCACTTTCTTGAGCAATATATCTGGGTGAATTATCAGGAGATTTTTTTCAGTGGGAAAAATGAAGCAAAACCACTGACTCCTAGAAAGGAAAAATGGATTTCTTTTAGTGGAAGTGGGTTAGAACAAGAAATAAGTACCAGCAACTTATCAGTGCAGCGCTCCAGCACAGAAATTGCCACAGTGGCTTAGACAAAACGTTTGTCATTGAGCCCAGCTTTTATTGCTTCAGAGGACAGCACAAAATACCATTTAAAACAGATATTGGGTAGCACCATATTAACAACCATGTTTGACTATGGAGAGTACTTCTGCTGTTTCTATAAATCTCTGATGGATGCTTTTGCATTCCTGTGAGCACTATTTCTCAAGCAAGATCTCAAGACAAGGGCTGTGTCTTTCAAATTTCTGAAGAGTTATGTTTCAATGTGAGGTCCTTAGGGATGCCTAAATGATCTCTTACATGGGCATGCTTATGTCTGCCCTCTTCTATTCTTTCTTATCTGCTTTTTTTTTTGTTCATAAAAGAACCTTTTCTCCAGATCTCTCTCTAAGTTTTTATATGGATTTTCAAATCTTTCTAGCTGCTCCTTCACAAATTTCAATTTTAGTTTGGCTGTTTCTTCTGAAAGAAAATAATGAAAACTGTTATTTCAGTGTAGGTGGTTAATTTTGTTCTTATAACACAAGCAAAGGTAGTTTGCCCAGTTCTTTCAATAAGTTAAGGACCTCTTGAAACTCTTACAGTTGCCTTTTCCTAATGTCAGGGGTACATACCTCTATGCAAAAAATGACTGCTTATGCCAGATTTCCACCTGCTGCATTTTTTGCTTAAATGGGTATTTTGAAATTGTCTGGAGGAGCATTCCTATCCCAAAATCTCCTACTTTTAGGGAAACCTGTTTATACCTCTCTGAGAGTAACTCACAGACATTCCTGCTTTCCAGAAAGGATATGACTACAATGATGTTTTGGTTTCATGGAAAGTAAGTTAAAGCTAAAATTCCTTGAAGAAACACAAGAGATTGAGTCAAAGTGGATACCTTGTTATCTTAATGCAGCCCTGGAATGAGGGATGATCTTTATCCTTCTGTCATCTTCTTGATTCTTTCTTGAGGTCATAGCAATCAAGCTCTCATCTGATGTTGTTTAGTGGCATGTCTCAATCATGTTCCTGGGGCAGTTCTGTTCCAGACAGAAACCACCACAGCTTCTGTTTCATCACAGATTGATCACATCAGCAAGTGAAGTTCGAGGGAGAGATGGCATTTATTGTCTTCTGATCTGTAGATGGAAGGCTGCATTCCTTTCCACTTACCTTAAACATGCTAGCTCAAAAGAGTTTGTTTTATTATTAAAGTAAATTATTAATTCTGGAGTTTGCCTTGGTAGATCTCTCCTAAGTTTCTTCTCCAAAACTCTGTGAGATGCAAAGTGACTTGTGCTCAAAAATATTTGCTGTGGTTAACTGTAGAGAAGATCTGTGAATCCAGAATCAGACAATGGTGGGAAAGAAAGAGCAATGAGACATGGTCATGGAGAAATGAAGAGAATTCCTGTGAATGGAAGACTTCCTATGAAAGGTCACACAGTATTACTTGCTTATCCCCATTTGTCTCCCTGGAAATTTTTAGGTTGTGCTGGAATACAGCTTTTTCACATTCTTTTCTGTCTATCATGTTATCCTCTTCCTCTGCCCCCTTCCCCCCATCACTAATACTTGTTTAAGCTCAAACAATGGGAGAGATATTTGGGTTCCCCACTCCTCTTCCCCCATGATCTCTTATTTATGTGTGTAAATGTTTTGTTTTATTGATGCACATTTGCCAGGGAAATGCTGGACTCAACTCCAGGCAGTCTCGTTTCCCTCTTCCATCTTGAGACATTCCAGACTTAAAAACCACAAGCTTGTACAGCTAAATATTTAGGAGAAAGCAATAAATCTGTATCACCAAAAAGCTCTAAATATCCTTCAGAATGAAATGATATAATTTAGTAAGTGCAGAAGAAGAAATATCACACAATTTCTATGAAAAGTCTTGGATCAGATTAGGATACTTAAACTGCAGATCATTGTAATCAAACATAGCATCTCAAGTCTGATGTCAGAGGTAAAACACTACCATACCCAACCCACTTCTAACCTGACAACAGTGAAATACCAGTGTGCTGGTGAATTCTTAATTCTGTAGGATCCCAGACCCCTCCTTGCCCAGATCAGCTTCTTTCACTGAAGAACAGCATTTTTATGCTGTTTCCTCTCATTCCTCTTTTAATCTTTCAGTATTTTCTATGAACATGGAGAGGAATTATGGACAAGCATGCTTCCTTTGGAGCACAGGCACTGTACTGCTCATCTTTTCCAAGACAAATATCACCTACTGCTATGAGTGCTGAGCCTGACTCCAGCAACTTTGTCTGCAATGGTTTCTGAAATTCTGAACTTCTCGTTGAAGTTGGTGCAGAAGTTTGCCAAAGGTTACCACAACCCATAGGAGTGGTGAACTTCAGCAGAAAAGTAAAGAATACAGATGGGACTGTCTGCCTTGCTAATTGCTGTTGCAGCTAATTTTGACAGAGGCTGTGAACCAGAGCACAAAGTCTTGGAAAAGTACTGGAGGTTTGGAGTATCTTCTTTGCACTTTAGTACGAATCAAGCCTTCAGACTGGACATATCTGTGAAAGAAGCTCTTTTTCCTCTACTGCCACAAGGCCTGGCTGTGAAGGCAGTAGAGGATATGGAAATCCAATGGGATTCTGGAGAAAGAGGTCCAATTTATCCTCAGTGATGCCGCAGTAAATAAAAATGGAGGATCCTTCATGTCCAAATGCATGAGAGAGACAACAAGAAGCTGCCTGCCTGTGCTTGCTCTGTCTGGTAGTTACTGGAGCACACTGCATCTTCCAGTTGCCTCCTGCCCATGTTAAAGGTTTTTAGAGCTTCTCTCACTAAGATCAACTTGGTATTTAATCAGTTTCCTGTCAGCTGGCACAAGGCCTTGAAGTGGCTTGGGAGAGGGGATATAAACACTGCACACCTGCTTCCAGCCTCTGCCCAAGATGCACTCAGTCACACCAGCACTGCCACTGGGTTTGTTTCTGGGCTGCACCCAAGTGTTGAAACAGGGCTACAGGTTACACACATGTGCAGTATCCTTGCACCAGCCCAGGCACAGCAATGTACTCTTTAGCTCCTCAGTTTATGTGGAACATCTGAAGCCTGGTTACATGCAAATAAATATTCCCAGTGGATGAGAGGGAGGAAAGAGAGAGAGGGAAAAGCTAAGGCAAAGGCTTGACTGACTACAAATGGGAGAAGAAGTGAACCAGCACTGCGTGGTCAAAGTCTGGATTTTTCTATCAATCTTGTAGTTGCTTTTGCTTTTCTTATTGCCTCAGCTTTATGGAGATCAGTGTTTATTTATCAATATTTAAATAATTTTTGAATATTTTCTAGCTCAGTATTTTGATGAAAATAGATAGTAGTTTAATTTCTAATTTTATTTATTGGAATAGGGACATGCAGACATCAAGAAATTACACATTTTTGTGTCTATTAATATACATATTTTTTCTTTTAGCTGAGCACCTGATAGAGAAAAGAAAAATCTATGAAAGATGCAAATAAAGTTCTTTTCTTCCTCCCTTCTTGCAAATTGTTCTGTAAATAACTATGATTGGTTTTAGACTGGAGCCAGACCTTGACCACTTAATCAGTGGATCAGCTGTGCCTTTTCCCCAGCATCACCTGGGGAGCATCTGGCATATTCTCTACGTGGGACAGGCATGTGGCTTGCACCTGGGTTTGGAAGTGAGACAGCAATAATCTTGCTCTTCCCCCAGTGGTTTGGAGCACAAGAGAGTGCCTGGGGAAACAACACAGCTAAGGCGACTCCTGCTTGGGCACCCGAGGTCTTCTCTGCCTTCCACTCCTGGAGATATGTAAGTGATAGACCACGCTGCCTCTGGGGTACAAGTGACCACTGCCATTTAGCCAAGTCCCTGCCTCAAAGGTCAGTAATGCAGATGAAATGTGCAGTGGTTTAAAACTAGCTGCTATTATTAAAGTAGACTAACGTTAGCTCAAACAGATGCTAGTGCTTTCTGGAAGAGGTATCCTTCTGTTTGCGGACAAAGAAGTTCAAAGTATGGTGACAAGGGGAGCTAGTTTAGAAATTTATGATGTCTTTCTGAATATAACTATACTCTGATTTCTCTTGTTTTGTATATTTGAATTGAGTGAAGCTTAAAGAATTTCATGGAGATAGAATGAATGAAATCCCATCAGACTGAAGCAGCCTGGGTGCAGGCAGAACATATTTCAATGTATGCTGCCTTTGCTTGCCAAAATATTTCTTTCTTCTAATTGGAAAAAGGCAAGTTCCCTTGTGGGACAAACAGCCTGCTTGAGTCATTGCCTCTGGGCCAGCAACAGACTTAATGGTTTTTCTATTAGGTATTCATCATTCCTAAATAACTGACTTGAAATTGAACTAATTTCCTTCATAAATGTTTCTGTAATTTTGGTCACTTTTGAATGAAAGCGTTTTACTCAAACTGAAAAACAGGAAAGCAGAGAGAAGAAAGATGGCAATAATGCACACATTACAAATTGAAAGGTAATGTGTGTATTCCTTCATAATTACCCTACTGAGCTGCAGTGGAGCCAGAACTGCAGAGGAGAAGGGGTGAAGGCACATGAACTAAATGTGATCAGTAAGATAACTTTAGACTCAAGTTTGGGTTCAGTTAAAACAAAGTCTCTTTAGGGTGAGGATACTCAAGGAGTCAGATGGCAGGACAGACTGAAAGGTTGAGAAATTGGGAAAATGATGTGAAGACTCTTCTTTGCAAGTCTTTGCCAGTACTGCAGGTGAGATCATGATCCCTCTCTCCCACCTGCTCTTGATTTACAAAGGATGAAGGCTGCTCTCACAGACTGGGTTATAGACATCTGACTCAAATTCAAGCCAAGCAGCTCACATCTTCAATACTGGTGAGCTCTATTTCCTTCCATCTGTCAGTGAGGGTGGTGATGGTCCTGGACATGTTCCAGTAGTCTGGAGTGGAGATTTAGGTAGAAGTGGCCCCTACTCAGTTTCAACTCCCATGGCACAAAAGTCAGTTCCCTTTCTGAAGTTTTACCAGATGCATTGAAGGCTTAAATAGAAACAGAAAAAATTTATTTTATCTCTTGCAGTCCCCAACCAGTTTTAAGCTGTGCAATGGTGGCAGGTCGCATGGGGAAGCCTTTCTTTGCTGTCTGAACATGACATGCCCTTTCTGGCTGCACTCAGGGTATGAGTACCCTGACTCAGTTCACTGCCACTGAACTTACCTACTATTTTAAGAAACAGCTTACTAAACCAGAGGAAATTCTTTTGCTCCCACAGTGTATCACATTTGGAAAGTGACCTCAACACGTCAGCAGCAGAGACTGGCTTTTGGTAGGCTTGAGACACACACCTGCAAAGGGTGCTGGGCCTCAGCTTGACAGAGCTTTATTAGCTTTGGAAAGAGGGGTTTCAAGCATTCCCTCAGGCTCTGGGGTGGGGATTTGCTGTGACAGCCTTGGGTTGGGAGATGATCTCTGAAGAAACCCTCTTTGCAATTCTGAAGTTAGAGGCTGAAAAACAGCACGCATTGGCATTCTTCAAGGCACCAATATCTGATTATTATTGACATCTCAACAAGTGAGTAGATGAACAACTGTCATTTGTAGACCTAGAAGTATTTTCTTACATGTTGCTAGAATCTTTTATGAACTTCCCTAGAATGAATCATTGTTTAAAAACAGTTTAGTAAACATCATAGAATTAAAATTATTTGAGCATAGCACAGTTCAAACTGAGACTGAGTTTTCAAAAGAAAGGGTTTGTAGAAACTGCAAAACAAATTGTTCTTTTCCTTAATGTAATGAAACACCCATCAGCCTCCAAAGAATCAGATTTTCAGAAGTTTCTAGCAATAGCTGTGAAATCTGAATGTTGCCTTCCACTCCAGAAGGCATACACCTGATGATTGATAACTTGCACATATTCTACTATTTAAATATTGCAAGGAAGCCACGTGACTCAAACCAAGGGCACAAGGACATGACCTCTGATTGGGAAAACCTTCCAAGGGGGGGTGTGATTCTCACACATGCTTTTCTAGGAGCTCCTTGATGCAATCTGATGAACGTACCTGACAAAGTAAATAAACACCAAAGAGTGCATTTCTTCAGCCTTTTTCCAGAGTTCTAACTGCAGCTGTACCCAGGATCATAAGGCAAAATCTGAGTGACTGTCAGTCCATTTCTTCTTCCAGTAAAGTCTACAGGTAAGAGCAAACTATTACTATCTTACTCCAATTGTATTTTGCTGCAGCTGTAAGATATGGAGAATTATTTTTGTTTCCTTTAGACAATGGGTGTAGTTAATTTCTGGGGCATTCTAGTTGTGGATAAATGAAACTGTCATTATCATGAGCCACTGACCTCTGAGAAGACATCTAGCATCTTCGGTTGGTATTTCTCCATATGAAGAATCTTTGGTTAGTGCTTCTTTTGACCCATGAAAAGTCACTGAACTGCCCTGTGCCTCTCTTTGTAAAGTGGAAACAAGTTGTATGACTGTTGTAATGTTGCAGTCATAAACACACAAGGAATTTGACTATTCTATAGTAGACAATGAGATTGGGGTGACCACAAACTGTGTTTTTAAGAGTAATTATTTCCATCTGCTAACCATTTTGGAATTGGACCAGTGTAGTGGCATGTGTATTGGTCAACTCACCATTGTTTGACTGGTCGGGAAGAATATGCTCTTTGTTGGGATGGAGAAGCTGCATGTTGGACAAAAGCAGACTCGGGACCAGCAGATCTAAGTAGTTTTGTGGCAGTTTCCAGGATAGGTCTGCACCCATGTAATGTGCACTAGTGAGAAGAAACAGTGGTGGCAGAGATAATGAGGTCAGACTCAACTCTGCACACACGCTGTTGTTGTGCTTTGAGGACTGGGTTGGCTCACAATCAGTGTCAGAGGGAATGGGTCTCTGAGAGATTTGGGCTTGCTTTGTTTAGTACCATTCAACCCTGGGATTGTCCAGGCACTGCTTAAATACATGCCTTCATGAACCCTTGATGAAGTCCAGCATTAAGGGAACTGGCTGAGAAATATTAGGAAATATTTCTAAGCTATCACAGGAAAGGGATGAGATTCCAAAGTGTAATATAAGAGTGCATGCAGTGATAGATTTGAAGAAAGGAGAAAAGGAAGTGGAATAAACTAGGCAGTAGGTCACCACAGTTGCAATTTCTGGAAAAAGTGGGAAAAAAGAGCTGTGCATAAACATACAGAAGATAACAAAGTGGTAAGTCACAGGCACACAGGTGTGTCAAGAAGAAATCCTATGAGAGCCACCTGCCCTCTGTTTTTTGACAGAGGAACTAACCAGGGAAGAAAAAGGAGAAAGGCTACGGTTTTCCATGTTCCTTCACATGATACTCATAAGGCAGCTATGGACTCAGATCCCATATGAAACTCCAAGAATTTCAGTCAGAGTCCCATGCAAAAGCTTATTCACTGAACATTCCTTGGAGCTTTGCATGAAATGGGAGGGAGCAATGAGGGGATTCTTGTCATTAATGGCTTCATGGGTGCAACAGAGATAATGCTTATCAAAAGTGAGGGTGGTGTCATGCTGATGGGCATACAAGCACCAGGGAGAACAGGGTCAGGATTCAAAGAGGTCTTCAGGTGCTGGAGGGACAAAGGAAATAATATTCAACGTGAAGAGGTACAAAATAGAAATTAACAATCCACTGCACTAATACAAGGTGGGTGACAGCTTGCAGGACAGCAAGAAGGTTTTAGTGATTTTAAGTGATCACAAAATGAATGCTTCAAATGCTTTGCTACTGTTAAGAGACCGTTCTTAACCTGAGACAAACAGACATGAATATAGTCTCTGAAACAGTCTCCGTTCTCTGCTTTGCACTGGTGGCTTTTTGGATTGAGTGTTATGCCTAACTGAGGATTGCAGGTTTCACAAAAGCCATAGATTAGTTTAAGAGAGTTGAGACAAGGAAAAAAAAAAAAAAAACAATCAGGTGTCTAGAGACGATAATCTCTACATTTTTTCAATTTGTTGACAAGGTTGTAAACTAACCTCTAGCTTGTTGTGAAAGAATGAAGAAAAACAATTTTCTGAGTCACTGCTAGGTAGGGTAAGAACTCTCCCTTACATTGTAGCAGGAGAAATAAGGGTTAGCCTTTAGGAAGTCCTTCTCATTCCAAACCTAGAAAATCACTGACCAAGTTTCTTAGGAGGGCTTGGGAGTCTTTTAAGTGAGATTTCAAAAACTTTGCATCTTCCAGGAATTGTCATGGTAGTGCTGCCACAGGTAGAGAGGTAAGTAACAAGAGAACAACAGGGAACCCAGATAGGACAGCTATGCAAACCAGACAAGCCTTTGGGCAAACAAGTTTCTTTTCCAGTCTCAAGCTATTAGTAATCCTGTTGATGAACAGACCAGACAAAGTCCCTGCCAGTCTGTGCAAAGGGTAGGAGAAATCACTTGGGAAGAAAAAAAGATGTTTGTAAGCCTGTTTAGAAACAAAATTAGCACCACCTGCACACTTCTGTTGACTGTTTCTTTCCTATTTTAGTCTGCAAATACTAATGACAAAGTTGTGCAGCTGTTGGCACAAGAGGATCTTCTCCCCATCTTCAGTTTAAGTGTCTGGGAACCACTGGTTTTAAAGGGATTTAAAGTTCTGGTTCTGGATCTGTGTGAGAAATTAGAGGGATTTCCAGTCTTGGTAGACTTGGCTTCCATCCCAAACACTTCCATGTTTCTTTTCCTGACCAATTTTTTTCATCCATGCACTACTTTGAAGGGAAGATAGACTCATACTAGCATTGGCAAATATCTACTTGGAGCTATCAAAGTCTTGCACTAATCCAACTTCTAGTTATCTCTTCTTTCCAGACAGCAATCATTACAATGGGGTTATTTTAATTTAAATATTACCATAAAATTTCTGCCAGCCTTACTTAAAAATTTATTACAGGCATCCCCCCTCTCATTCAGTCCCTTGCACAGCTGGCCAGTGCTGGTTTTCCAGCCTGCTCTTGGGAAGTTTGCATTAAAATAACATTTAAAACCAGGACTTTATTTTTGGTCTGCATCAGGTTTAATGATGGCATAGCTGGATGAGATGCCAAAGAGTTGTGCAGATCAGGCAGTTGCCATTACACCAGGCCAGTGTTGACCCACTGTGTCTCAAGCTGTTTCTAGAATTTCCTGGTAATTACACAAGGACAATAATGTTCCTGGGAGCAATTGCTGACTTTTTAAGGGCAACATCAGTGAAGCTCTTGCACAAGATAGGGAGAATGAGGAAGGGAGAATAGAAAGGTCTCTATCTCTCATGAACTAATGGCAAAGAAAAGCTTAAAAAGAAAAAAAAAATATATAAAAGAGTATTTAGTAAGAGTTGCTAAGAAATATCAATGACAATGTGTGAGAGGACCATTCCTTTTTGGGGATTATATTTGGCTCAGGAAAGCAGAAGCTGAGCACAACTAAGCTGGATGGACACATTGATGCTGTCTTTATAGCTCTCTGATCAAGGCAAGCAGTTACAAGTTTTGTGGCTGCCTGAGACACAAGGCTACCATAAGTGTTATCACCATTTGTTATTCTCGGGCCTGGCAGAGCAGAGGAGGCCAGGGTGAGGACAATGATCTGCTGCCAGTGCAGTGAGGCTAGAGCAGAAAAGCTGTGGGGCTCCAGCAGGACGGAGTTGCACTGGCAGAGCCCTGTGAAAAACAAGAACACCTTGGTAGCAGTGGCCAGGCTCAAAAAACTGCACTGATACCTCACCCCTCCCTAGAAAAGGCTCTGTGTGAATGAATAGGTCCTTTTGGGGGACATTAGAAGTATCCTGCTTGGCTCTTAGTTATGCTACAGGAAGCAAGATCCCAGTTTCAGCTCATGTATCAACTCATCAACTCAGGCAAAATCAGTATAAGCTCCTCACTATTATAAACTACACAAATATAAATATTATAAAGTACAGAAAAAATCTCACCCATGGTTTTATATAGAAATTGAATTCCAACTGTTTATTGTATGAGACCAAACATGGAGGTCTCTGGTGTCTATCTTTAGCATCAGATAAGGGCAGTTAGCCTGCTCTTCCTTGAGCCTGGCTTTTCTCTTTTAAGGCAAATGCAACAGATCCTAAATATGCCTTACATAAAACTAGAAAGACAAAAAAAAATATCATGGTAACTGAAGGGCACAGTTCAATCAAGCATCTGGAGAGAAATGGGTTGATACTTGATTCTGTTGTGTTGTTACTTAAGGAATTGTATCTCTTGTATTTACCTTAGTGATCATTGAATCTGAGTTTGGAGGCCACGAAAGGGACTGAAGGGTTTTTGGCTTGGTTGTGGGTTCTGAAATGACCCATGTTGTCTTCCAGCAGCAGAGAGGGAGAAAACATTAGCAAAGAACTCCTAGGCCAGAGTCAGCCCAAGAAGCAGCAACGGCCAAAAAAGAAAGAAGCCAGACAAAAATGCATGCCTGACTAATATAAACAACATGTCAAGAGGAAAGCAACTTTCAGTGCCCATTTTCTAGCTAGAGCCAGTAGCTCTTCTTTACCTCTACTCCCTTGAACATGACTTTTCCACGCAGTCCTCTTCCACTATCAGTGCCTATGAAGAAACTGCAAACAGAGGTCACTTTGTCAGATGCCACACCATGTCCTTCATGGTGAAGCCTCTCAGGGTTTCTTTCTCTAGGGCAATGTAAATCTCTGTGTTTAGAAAGGAAGATTTCAATAAGCCCTGCAAGGAACTTAAATGAACATGTGAATCTGCAAGTGCTGAGTTACCTTTGCTTGCCTTGTCCTTGAGTGCCTGGCAAGCCTTAGTGGAGAACATGAAGCACTGCAAGAGCTTTCTCTGCATATAGGATGACAAGTGTCAGTGTCATATGGAAAGTTAAATTTATTTGCCCTAATAGATATATTTGGTTTTATTTCTTGCCTGTGGCATCAGTCACTGTTAGTTCACCCTGAAGAAAAGGCCCTGTCACTCCCTAGTGGTGTGCTCATTAGTTTAGCAAAAGTGCAATCTGCTCCTGCCCTGAAATTTGCCACCATTTCATATGTAGCATAACATTTATTCAGTCACAACTTACAGAAATCATATTATGGCAGCTAAATCTACAGAAATTTAGATATCTTGAAGAAGAGAATGGTTTATAGGAACCTGGATCCATTTCTTCTCTTGAATCCCTCTAACAAATGGATTTAGACACTTAGATTCCCTTCATCTCTGTTTTTAGTCACAGGGTTAGCCAGTACTTGAAACACCCCTAGTCCAGCCACCACTTCCTGCTCCAGGGAATACCATTAAATATTTGCATGGGATGAGTAGGCAGACTTGGCTCTTATCAAAGTAATTTGCACAGAAAGTGTGTAAACCACAATTCCTTAATTGTTTGTGTAGCTGTTACACTTTGAGAGTGGAAAACACTTAGCACTTCCAATAGCTCCCTCTGCCTGCTGTGGGACAGGTCCTGTATGTCTGCTCAGAGTTTCATTGGAAATGCAATGTGCTGTTTAATTGTGTACAAAACTGACACTTGGGAAAAAAAGAAGAATCAGTCCCATAAAGCCTAGGAGCTGAACAGCCAAACTCTTCTTTTCTTCTGCAGTTTTCTTCGTCCAGCTCCACTTTACAAAGTATTTTTGAAGACTGTCCTACTGCCCTCTGTGGGCTTCACTGTGAAGTACCTTAAATAACCCTGTGGGCATATGATGGGATATGACTCCCTCAGAAACTTTTGCTTCTCTTCTCTCATGCCCTTGTGCTTCAGCTGCTTATTAAAGTGACACCTTAATTTAGCAAAGCAAATTTTACACTCCCCACTCCTTCACGTGGCTGCCAATGGAATAGGAAGCCTAAGAGAAGGCATCTGTAATGGCTCTTTGGTCTTGCTGATTCTGAAAGCCAGTGAGATATAATAAACTCATCTCCAAATAAACACACAGAAATAGAAGAACTAGTAATAAGTTTGGAAGGAAGATCCTGGTACATATGAGATCCTGCCTTAGTTTCGGTTGAGGTGCTTTGTTTCAGTCAGCATTTTGTGGTTTTCAGGGGCTGGCCTGTGGGGTTTTGCTGGAAATTGAGTGGATTATGAATATTACTAATAAGCTTTATAACTAGAAAGTCTGTGAAGCAGAAAGGATGTTTTCCATTTCTTTACAATGGTCAGTTTTTAAAGAATGTAAAAATAAAGGCTGTTTTGGCTTCAGCTGTTCAGTGCCTCTTGGCAATCTGGGGAGTCAGATGCAGAACAGAGAGTGCCTGAGGGTGTTCTTCTGCACCATCACTGGCCAGAGCAGTATCTCAGATCCAGAGAAACTAGCAGAATTAAGAGAGTTTTAACTTGTTCCCATTTGTCTGATAACATGGCAAAATACCATATTTTTTTAATTTAAACTATCTACCAAACTAGGGAGATGCATGAAGTTTTTTGTCTCAATGGTCAGTTTGGACTTTAATTTGTAAACTGCAATTATGGAAATTAATTTTTATTAGAGCCACCTCTTAGGAACTAGACTTCAGTCTGTTCAGCTTGTCTGGTTCCAAGGCACTGTGTAAATGGTTGTGGTCAGGTGCTTCTGGGCTTTACTTAAGTGCTGCCAGCAGCCACTACCCATCCTGGGGAAGTAACCTTCCTCTGATCTACAGGATTGTAAGAGCCAACCCATCCTTTCCCATGCTGGAGGCTCTTGAAAACAAAACCTTTGTGTTTTACTTGACTGTAGCAGAAACTTTCCTTTTACACTGAACCATGGAGAGCCATGTACTGAACTTCTGGAAAACAGGCCTGCTGGGCAAGTGGTGCTCCTGTTAAATCTCCCACTAACACCTTCCCAGCCTGCCAAGGTCCCACACATATTCTTCCCACCCTTCTGTTTCCACGCAAACCCACTGTGCCAGGCAGAGGAAGGTAACTGGGGCTGGAGCACCCTCTGCAGGGACCTTCCTTCCTGCCATCGCTGCGCCAGCCACGCCTGCCCAGAGGGACACATCCAGCCCTCCACGGCTTCCCCCCACTGCCAAAAGGATGGAGCCAAAAAGACAGAGAGGTCCTGCTGAGCCAAGCCTTGGCTCAGGGACTGTCAGCAGTGGGAGCTGCCGAATGCCCCCTCCTCTGGCAGGGGATGTGAAGGGTATTCTTTGGGAAAGGGAAGCAGCATGGCAGTGGAGATGCTAACCCTAATGCTGCTAGGTATGAGCCATCCTCTTTGCAGCATGAAGGCATTTATAGTTTTAAGGCTTTATTATTATTATTATGGTTAAATCCTATGTAATTACAAAATAATTGATTACCATCTGTCATTGAACTGAGTTGCAAGGCCTCTATTAGTTTTGTAAAATTTTCCCTACCAAAACCATCATGATCGTTGTCATATTTCCTGACAGAAGGCCTGATATTCAATGAGCCCCTTCCTCTCAGCTTGCAGATGTGCTGGAAACAAACAGAAATTCTAGGACCTTCATTTCAGTGCTGTCTGTGACCATGCCATTGAGGAAGAGGTTTGACAAATCTTTATTTTAAATATAGTTTAGAATATATGGGCAATGGCAGAGGAGCACAGTCCCCTGCTCCAATGGCCTGCAATGCTTAGGGTAAGGATTACTGTCTTAGATTTAGCTGATCATCAAGTAGTAAGCTAAAAATAATGAAATAGTGAAGCTTAATATCATTTTTTAGAGATGGTATGTTCAGGATCACATGTCATAGCTTGTTAGAAATAGAGTTGTGATATGCACTTTGCTGGGAAGGAATGATGTGTAATGGAGGCACTTGGCTGTCATTGGCCAAGATGAAACTGAGGCATGAAATTCTTTGAAAGCAAGGAAGGAACTCCATGACAGCATTTGGTTTGCATTCCTTAGCTTGCTGCATGAAAAGGAAAGGTAGAGAAGGTTTGGTGTTTTGGTTTGGGTTTTTTTAGGTTTTTTGGTGGTTTTTTTTTTTTGTTTTGGTTTTTTTTTTTGTTTTGTTTTGTTTTTTTTTTTTTTTTTTTTTTTTTTTTTTTTTTTTTTTTTTTTTTTTTTACAAAGGAATATGAAAAGAATTAGCCTGTCTTGGATACATCAAATTAGGTGGCACCTATACTTTTGCCACTTAAATAGGTGTACAGAACACTTCAGAAGATGAACTCTTTCTTTTTGGTTTTGCATTTTTCAGTGGATTGCTCTGTGCACATTTTAACAATATCACTTCTTGCACTTTGGGAACACAGCCCCTCTTAATTCTCTTTTCAATATGAATTGGAAAAGCAGCTCAAAGAACTGGCAGGTGAAACAAGTATCCCAGCCATATAACAGTGCATGATATGTTCCTTCTCAAATCCATGCTTGTCTGATACATGATGGCAATGGAAGCCTCAATTTTATTTTAGAAATCAAGTTTCCACTTTACAAGGCATAAGAAGGTGAAAACAACTGAACCATGAAAAATAGTTCAAGATTTATTATATTTTTTTATATCATGAAGCTAGGTTCCATTCCTTTTAATGCTTGCATTTTGAAACAGTGGCTTTTCCTGATGCCAGGATATATGACAAGTTACTTTTGAGAATACTCTGCTGCTGCCTGGCTAAGTCATGGCCCTCAGGTATAACAGGCTTTAGTCAAGCTCTCAGGCTTCTTTGAAAAGCTTTTTAAAAGACTATTACATGCTGCCTTTAATCTATTTATATTTACTAAATTTCTATCATCAATGACTATTCATTGTTGCCCTGGTTTTTGTGTACTCCAGTATACAATCTATGTAAAAGTCCTTATGTAATTAAGTATGTACTTGTAGAACATAGAGTGCCATTTCCATGAAAAATGCCAGGAAATAAAAGCACATCTTATGGGCATGTCGAAATACAAATTCTAGTTCAGCAGATCACTAAAATATCCAAACTAATCTCTGGTCATAATTTATTAAGAAAGGTAGCATGATTTTTTTTTTTTCCCTAAGTCTTTTTGCTACTTTTTTTTTTTTTTTATTGCCCCTGCCCCCAAGGCAGTATTCAAAGTATTTAATGAAATTCAGCAAAGATTAAGTTTTTTGTTTCCATTTCAGAGACTGAGAAATGGAATCATAGAGGCTGTGAATCATTTATTAAAATCCAGAACTAAGGTAATAACAGTTGCATAAAAAACCTGGTGTTGAAATGAAGTAGGTCTTTTAGTCTAGGAGGAAAATTACAAACTTAGTATGTGCTTCACTACCTGTACGTTGGCCACAGGTGCTACAGGATATGGACACACTATGTGTCGTTCTGGTTTCCTCATTAATTATTGGTTTATGTTTGTACTTGCTGCCCTAGGGTTCAGTACTTATCCTGCCAGACGGGGGTCTGGACTGAAATTTCTGCCCGATGTGGCACGGTGCTGCTGGCTGTGTCCTGCAGCGGGGCAGGATAGCTCTGCGATGTCGAGTTCCGCGATTACAGACACCTGCAGGGAATTCGAGCTGCTGTGGTGTAGAGGAAAAAGGAGAAATCTTGCATTCGTTTCCTACAGCCCTTTAGCCCCGTTAGAGATGCGGCACAGGACGGAGTGGGTACTTGGAAGGATTTGAACGACGCAGCTCACGGATGGTGGGGTGTAAACAAAGGAACGAACTGGTGTAACGCCTGCCCGCTCGGGACGGCCAGACCGGAGGCACAAATCCTCGGCTGGTGTCCCGGAGCGGCGGGCAGTGCCCCGTCCCCGTGCGTGTCCCCGAGCGCTGTCGGGGGCACACGGGGACAGCGGGAACAGCCGCTGCCAGGGGCTGCCGCCGCACGCCCGCAGCTCTCGCCTGGCCGGGCCCGCCCCGCCAAAAGCGCCGCCAGTGCCCCGGGCCGGGAGCGGGGCGGCCGCTGCCCCGGGGCTCTCGGCAGCACCGCTCCGGGGTCTCCGCCGAGCCGGGGCCGGCCCCGAGCCCGGGGTGATGCGAGGGAAGCCGTGCCGGGCCGTGCCTGGCAGCGCCGGGCGGGGCGGGGCGGGGCCGCGGGGCCGAGCGCCGTGAGGGGAGGCGCGGCTGTGGCGCGGCTGTGGCTCGGCACGGCCCGGCACGGGGTGATGCGGCACGGCACGGTCCGTATGCCTCCTCCCGGGCCGGGGCGTGCCGGGGGCCGGGCGGCAGGAGGCGGGAGCGAGGAAAAGAGGCAGGGTGGGCGGGACCCTACGGCGCCGCTCGGAGCCCGGCCCGGCCCCGGGAGCGCGACAAGCGCCTGGCACGGGATAAAGTTATCCCGGAATAAGGCTGCACGCATGTGCGTCACCCCGGATGTGAACATGCCGGCCCGGCTCCCCGCTAGCTCGCTCCGCCTGGCTCCAGCGGATGGACTGAGCCGAGCCGTGCCGAGCCGTGCCGTGCCGAGCCGAGCCGTGCTGAGCCGTGCCCGAGGCCCTGCAGCCCGGTAGGGGCCGGGGGAGGCCGGGCCGCCCGGGCGCCCTCGAGGGCCGAGGTGCGAAAGCCCCTCCCGGCGGGGCAGGGGCAGGTGCGCGGCCCGGGGCGGGCGGGACCCCGGGAGCGATGGATTTCCGTGGGAAGAAGTACGAGCGCGGCAGTAACTGGTCGGACCCCGAGGTGGTGGAGCTGCTGCAGCTCTGGGCCGACGAGTCGGTGCAGATAGAGCTGGAGAGCTGCCTGCGCAACCAGCACGTCTTCAACCGCATCGCCGAGGTGCTGCGGGAGAAGGGCATCCACCGCACGGGCGACCAGTGCCGGGAGAAGATCAAGAAGATGAAGCTGGAGTACCGGCGGATCAAGGACAATAGCAAGGCCCCGCGGGGCGGGCGGACGTGGAAGTTCTACGAGGTGATGGACAGGGTGCTGACCAGCCGGCCGGCCCTGGCCTACGGCTCCCTGAGCGGCAGCATGATGGCTCAGCAGGTGCTGCAGGGCAGCATGGTGGAGAGCTACCACCACCAGTTCGCCTCCTCGGCCCTGCCCTTTGGGCACTCCCAGCACCCTGAGCTGATGGAAATCAAATGTGAGGAGGTGAACTCTGATGACCACAGCTTGACCCCAGAGCCCCCACAAGCCATGTCTTACCAGCAGGGCTCCCCTGAAGAACAGGAGATGGAGAGAGCCTTCTTGGAGAGGGCCCAGAACGACTCTCCCATCTCCAGGGTGGAGATTCCCATTGAAACCAGTGTTTCACCTTCAGGTAGGGATAGCCTCTTAAATTCCAGAATAAGGTTTCTGCCCATTTTCCCAGAAGGAGACAATTATTTCTGATGCAGTGATAGACACCTGGTTTTCTCAATGACATTTAGATCCTTGTTTTTCCACATCCCAAAAAGCTTGAAAGTAGAAGGCTGGTATCTGAATTTATGGTGTTTTGGGCATTCCCAAAACATAGGTATCTCACTGCAGGTAAATATAGTCTAGAATTACTGAGCTAGGCAAAATACTGTGTATGAAATTTGAAAGGCTCCATAAGCTGGGCTAATTAGATTTCTGCATATAATGCTGACAGTAATTGCCTTATTGAAAAAAACCCATTTGCATGCTTTTTTGGTCTCACTTGAACATATCTGGAGCTGTCTGCTGTCCTCATGCTGAGTTGTATCAGGACATCCTCTTCTGCCGTGGTCACACTGTAAACCTGCAGGTGAAACTGTCCTTGCATTATTTTAAAATACACTCCAGATTTAACATTTTAGCGCACTCAGCAGTGAAGAATACTTGGGAATAATCATTGCCTGACTTTCTAAGCTATTCGGTGGGGCTTGGAAAAAAATATGGTTTTGAAAGTCACCGGCAGAAACAGTGTATTTGTTTACAGGAGATTAGATTCCTGCACTGAAAATGCAACTGGCATTGCTTAGCTGCCAGGAAGGGTACAGTCTGGGGATCCTGGGGATTTCAAACTGGTCTTGGAAAGGCTGATGAAAGAACATGAATTGTTGGACAAGAAGAGATGATAACAAATGTGAGGTTAATGTCCTCTTGGCTTTGGTGCTTGCATAGTTAGCCTAGTGGAGGGCAGTGGTGATCACTCAGGTTAATATGGAGGCCATGCAAGGGGCTGGGGCTGGCAGCATCATGGTGTGTCCAATGTGTGATGTTAAAAACAAACAAACAAACAAACAAACAAGATGTTTGCACACCTCAGGATGTACCTGACAGGTTTTACTTTGTTTTTTTTCTATAAACTCTTTGGTAGATAAAAGGGTATTCTTAGGACAGGTGGGAGAAGAAGGCAAAGCATGCCCATGCCACTTTGCCTGCTGCACTTTTTCTTCTTTGCTTTTGTATATTCACAGGTTTCAGTGAGCCAAACATGGCAAACTCATCACGGATCCAGAATGTTGTTCCCCGGCCTGGCTTCTCTGCCTTGCATCGGCTGAGAAAAAAGCGGAAAGGCCAGCGCATGAGGGACCCCCTGGATGATCTGCTGCTGAAGACTCTGACGTCCCAGCGGGCCATGGAAGAGCGCTTCTTGCAGATGGAAGAGCGCCGATTTCAGCGAGATTTGGACGTGGAGGAGCGTCGGATGCAGCTGGAGCAGCGCCGGTTTGAGCTGGAGCGGGAACATGAGTTTCGCATGTTCAACGTCTTTGCTCAAATGCTCAGCATCCTAAAGCAGAGCCATAGTGGTTCCGCCTCCTCTGTTGCCATGCCTCAGGGTTTGGACTTCAGCCAGGCACTGTCTGAAATTGAGGGAATGGGAGGAAGGGGGAGCAACCTTCAAGAGATGCGGGTTCGGCCGCTTGCCAAGAGGAGGGTGGACATGCACAGCTTCTGTAACCCCAGTGGCTTCCAGAGAAGCCCCTACCTCTCTGCTCGTGGCAACTTTGCCAACATTTTTCAGGGCTCCACTGAGGAAGGGTACAAAGCCTATCATGCTGACAAGTATGATGAAGACAAGAACCCCAATGTAAGAACCTCCAAGTGTTTTCCTGGCTTCCTTGTTAGGAAAAATAGATTCTTAGAGGTTTGCTGACAGATGTGCTAAAAGTGTGGGGGTTTCTTTGATCTCACTAGTACAAGGTGAGTCAAACTGTTTGTTTGAGGAAAAGAAATTGAAACTGGCTTTGCAGATCATCTAGATACCAAAGATGAATGCTGTGTTCAGCTCTGATTTCTTATATCAGGGTAATAGCAGTGGCAGACCTTGAAAGATGTAAGAAATATGCAGGAGCAGAGCTCGTGTTCCTCCTTCCACCTCATCACCTCTATTGCCCACTGAGGACTGTCTCTGATTATCTGATTATATCTGATTATTGCAGGTGATGGGTGCAGGAAGTAGTAGCCTTTTTAAAAAAATTGCTGTTAATAACAGTGCTTTTTCTGCCTGTTTACACTCAGCTGCTTGGTTTTAAGTAGCTCATCATAGCCCTCTTGTGGCACAAAGGCTGTATAAATAGTTCATGACAAATTATTACTGAGTAACAAGTAAATATAAATAACAATTTATATGTGGATTAATTTTAATTGATCCTTCATTCACATACTGAACTACTTGAAACTTTAATAATATTTTATTATTAGCCCTGACTTTAGTTGCCCTGTGTTGTTGGGGTGAAAACTAGATTGTTGAACTAGAAACACACAGGGAAGTTTTTGTTGCAAGGTGTATTATGAGGTACAGGCTGCTGCTTCTACAACCTGTTATGTGTGTAGGAGGTAGTTTTTTTAAACAAATAACTAAAATTAGACTTGTACTTTAATAACATCAGAACTGTACAGTTGTTTAGATTTTCTTTCACATTTTAGAAATTCATTTACCTGAACACTTCCAATAATGAGAATGTACTGGTACATTTGAACTCTTCAGGATCTAATGCCATACTACATATGGCCATATCATAAACCTGCAACTGTAGGGTCATCTCTCCAGAGGGGAAAATTCATTATTTTAACTACTTATCATGACTACATGTTTATATGTTTTTTGAGCAAATCAGTCAAGTGGAATGGTAATTAATGGTAAACAAATACTTTTAAGATTAAAAAAATATCCAAAACCTTGTTTAAAACTGCTGTTGAAGGATAAACCTTGTTTTTTTTGAAGCTGTTTTAGGGTTTCTTTTTTAGTTACATATAATAGTGAGTGAATTCAAAATTAAGTTAAACATGTTCTGTAAAGAAGTATAAACTATTAGTACATGTTCATTTACAGACAGTTTATTGACTAAGAAGCCAAGTGCTTGGGATATATATGGAAACATACACACATAGATGCAAGTCCTGAGTTATGTATGGTGAAGTTTATATGAACTGTGTTTTGACTTTTCCTTGGTAAGCTTTTTGGAGACAATTTAGTGAAGTGATAGCTGAAGTGATGTACTCACATGTTTTATGTGTCTATAAACAATACTGTTTCTTTTTCTAGGGTATAATAAACTTTGGCACCAGTGAGAACAAGCTCTGCTTTGACCTGATGTCCAAGCGGGTGAGTTCTATTCCAAAATAATACACTGAATTTGCTGTGCAGTTCCTCTTCAAAGCCTGTGCTTTCCTAGAGTTATTGCTGTTACTCAGGTTTCTCTGGTAAAGTTTTTCATTGTGAATTTTAAATTTGTTGGAAGTCACTTTTGTGTATAACTACTTATACATTTATTTATTTTATTTTTCCAGGAGGATAGGAACATGGGTGTTTTTCACTTCCTCTTTGTGATGGGTTTCCCTCTGGGGATGTACTTATTTCAGAAAACTAGATGAAAATAAGATGAATTCTTATTTTCCCCTGCTTACAGTAGATGATTTAATACAGATGTTTTGAAATTAGTTTTGAACTCTATTTAATTTTGAGTATCTTTACATCTGTCTGTTATAAAGTCACACAACTTGGACACCTGGTTCTGAGCTCACCTGAAATGTGCAAGTGTGGCAGCAGTGAAATCTCTCAAAATCAGAATGGGTCAGCTGCTACCTGATGACTTTGCACCAGGCAGAGGAGTGGAACATATAGCAGAACTGAAAAAGTAGAAAAAGTCAAAAGGAAACAACAGAACTGTGCTGTAGAGGAATGCTTCTAGATTTCCATTAAAATCACTGCCCATGTGGCAGGCACCCCTTGAGGTGGGCAGGTAGCACTTTTCCCTACTTGTGTGTGGGGAGGGAAGGTGATTCAGGGCTGGACAGTCAGTCTCTGCAGTTTAAAGTTCGTGGTTGCTCCCATTCCACCACTTCCCACCCTCAAAATGTTCCCTGTTTTATTTCTGCTTGCCACTCCACTGACTTGGGAGTTGCTACCCCACCACTCTGCCTTCCAGCTAAAAGAACAGGTAAGGCAGAGCTGCTGCCTGCACAGAAAGGTGCCTTCTGGGTTGTGTAGGAGGTGCCTTCCTTCATTCATTGTCCTTTCCCCTTTAAACTAACACCATGTCTGCAGTAAGTAGTGCAGAGGGAAACAGTAGTCAGCTGCATCTTAATTAGCCCTTCTATGAAAGTGACTTGAGAGTTTGTAAGGTGTAGTGTTCATGCTTGCAGCAACAAGCAGAACAAAGATGTTGCCAGCTTCTCAGTCCTCGCAGCCTGGAGTAACAGTATGGATTCACTGAATGCAGCATCAGCTGGGGTTGTAGGCAAATACTTCTTTGCTATTTGAGATTAAAAATACTTACTGCTGCCACTGAATAATATATCCAGTTTCTGTTTTCAACTTCTGACCTTTAAATTAGAGAATACTTAACACATTCGTTTTAGGGGTTCTCATCATATTAATTCATAGTTATTTTTGGCCAAGTCTGCTGCTATGTTTGTTGTTTCATTCTCTAGGTAAGTTTAGGAGAGAGATGTAAGGAGAGACAGTTCTTGGAGCTACATAGACTCCAAGAACATTTACAGCTGAATAAAGGAACTTTTCTCCTATAATATCAGGTTGTAATTCTTCATGGGATAGAGAAATTGTCTTTAAACTCCAGATCTTGGCACCAGTTATTAAAACACCTATAGAAAATGTTATGGATTTGTTATCATGTGTGAAACTTTCACACTGCATGTGGAATTTCCTTCTTTCCTTGCACTCTTAAGTACTTGTGTCACCCGCACCTTTACTTTTTTTAGTATTAACTCACAGATTTGGTTGTCATTAAATATTTGGAAGGGACATTGTACATAATACTTGTTTATTATCTTTCTGTTTATATGAAATGTTCTCTTTGTCTGTATCAATGCTGTGCTTTCCCTTTTGCAACTTCACAGAACTGGATTATGTGAAACTCTGATACTTATAACCTTGAAAATATTTAGGTAAAAACAGTGTGCATTTTTCATCTAATTATAAATATTAAAAAGGACCTCCACAGTTCTGGCCAATCTGTCTTTGAGATCAGAATGAACTACTCATAAGGAACAAAGTGTCTGCCCTGGGGAATAATTATTAGGAAGATAATTTCATTTTTCTCCTGTCTTTGAAAGCTCCTGTTACACTTTAACACTTACCAAACTGATCAGAAATATAAACCTGAAGAAGCTTCAGTAACTTTGAACTGAGACAAAATTGAAAGCTGTAATACATTTAAAAATAATATATTGAAAGTTTATTAAAGAAAATACATATCTGACTCTGATTCAAGTTCCTTTCTAACTCTTTTTTCTTTCACAACTGGTACTTATTTTTCCAGATAAAAGCTGTTGTCCTCAGAGCTCGGGCAGAGCACTTTTGGATTTGCTTCGTTTGCTGAGAGTCTCTTGCAAGCACCTTGGTTATGGGCATTGTGTGTTGCCTGTTTACATCCTTTTTGTAGATTTCTGTGCAGTGAAGTTTTCGCTGCTGTAACTTAGCAGAAGCCCATAGTTCATCCAACCTGAAGGTATCACAGATCAGTTTGCTGGTCCTTGCTTTTCCAAGCTGCATTAATTTTGATGGTCAGTAGTTTTCCCAATCCAGTTTTACAACTGTTGAAGTTGCACAAGTGTCTGTGCAGGTGTGTGCCTGTGCATGGATCCTGTCTATCTCCATATTTCCCTTATCAGTAGCTGGGCTTTTAATGATTCTTCTCATTTCTCCCAGCTCACACAGGCTGATATGAATGTGATGGATCCTTCACTGCTTCAGTATCCTGACTGGAAAGGACATCTGTTGTAAGTCTTTCTGTAATGTTTCTCTTTTTGATTACTTGTTTAATAAACAGAATGGATGAATACAAACCTCTTCTGTTACATTCTAGTTAAAACTTTTTTAGGTGACTTTTTTTTTTTGCAAAGCTTTGCATTAGCTGTCCTACCAGCTCATCCAGTTAAAAATCCTTTTATGTGAGAGAAAATGCAAATATTCTGAAGCAGAGTTTTAAAAGCACTTGTATGCATTAACAAATTGAGTATCTCCAAACAATTCTTTGAAACATAGTGAATACTTGGGGTTGTTAATCCTTCTCTTCTATGCCAGATTAAAGCTCATCAGAAGTGCATGCACCATTACAGACATCATCTGTGGCACCTCTGCTGGGTGTAAAAATCATGTCTGTTCCATGGGCCAGAGCTATCCTGCTTTCTAGCTATTTTCACCAGACTTTATTGTCCCTCACTTGGTTTTCCTAAGATGTGGACCTGGTTTGGAAGCCCAGTCTCTTGGAGAATATTTGAATCAGTATTTGCTTTCGTGTATTTTTCAGTTTACGGGAAGAAGTGGCTCGATTTTTGACCTATTACTGCAAGGCCCCTGCACCTCTTAAAGCAGAGAATGTAAGTAACCCAGTGTCCATTGGTGTCTGTTCTCATGTATTGCCATTTGCTGGGAAACAGTTTCAAATTCTGTTTTTTTAAATAAATTATTTGGTAAGAATGCAAGCTGTTATCATGTAAATGAGATTGATTCTTCATTTCAGTAGCTTTTGATGCTCACTTCCACCAAAACACTTCAGGTCTACTGTGTATTTGCCTCATATTTCACTTCTGTGTGCCAACTCCTCCTACTGGTACTCTGTAGAGGGACTTTGTATTTTAATCTCCCTTTTTAGCTCAGGGATCTATTATGCCTGTATCCCTCAGTCTTTACAAAGAGTACCCACTGTTTCAGTTGATTCCCATGTCATCGCATTTCTCTGTTACACCTCAAGACAAAGATTTGTAATTGAACCAAGAGTTAGTTTTAGCCTGTAAAATTTGTGGCAGTGCTGCTAGAAAGACATCAGGACCTGAGTCTCTGCAGGACTTGCTGACTTGTGAGATATACAGCCTAGAGGCAGGGGCCTGTGGAAGTCAGGGACTCCTGTCCCTACTGAGTGCTGAAGGCAGCAGGAACTGCTGCAGCCATTGCTTTTCTGGCTGCAGTAATTCAACAGAACCTCATACTTCATGTGGACTGAGGTTACCACTGATCAGTTTGCTGATCACTGCCTCTTCAAGGCACCAGATCCTTCATGGTGCTTGGAATGAAACTCATGGGACCTGTGAGCATTTGTCCTGTGGAAGCAGGAGTCAAACCTGCTTTTGTACAAGACTGTAGTTTCCACTTTTGCACAAATTTGGCAAGAAGTCAGAACTGCTGTTACCATGAATAAATGATAACACACATTAACTGTTGAAAAGTATTTTGTTTTACTAGCATCTCAGAACTGTCCCCCAACTTTTTCCCTACTTTAAGCCCATTCTTTTTCTAAATTGCTTATTTGAATCAAAAATGACACCAGAACAAAGTGTCTGTGAAAGAACAGGATTGAAGTTATTCTGGTAGAAGTGGGATATCAGCAGGAGAATTCTAATGGAGAATTAGGGAGAAAATTTATTTCAATTATGTTGTCAGGAATTGACTTTCTATGTGTGGATTTATCACTAGATTCTCTCTTTCTTGTATAGGTGATTGTTTTAAATGGTTGTGGCTCTTTATTTTCTGCATTAGCTACAGTCCTTTGTGATCCAGGGGGTAAGTGGATGTTTGGAGCATAGCTTTGTTTTGGTCTGTTTTTTTTTGCTGGGAAAGAATGTTACTTTGTTTAAATACTGTCAGACAGAAGTGAAGTAGTGAAATTGGCATTGGCCTGCTGCAAAGTTCTTGTTTCCTGCAAAGTTATGCTGTGAAATTCTTAATTTCCAGGGTCTGCAGATGTCATGCAGACATGCGTGCATGTCACACTTGCCTGCCCTGTCTGCCTTCCCTGTTTTTGTGGTGCTCTGTGTTAGTTTGCCAGACTAGACATGGGCTATACTCATGCTTACCTGGGCTCTTGCAGAATATAAAAGAATTAATATAAAAACAAAATGAAGAAAGAGGCAGTATAATTACAGTGTTTCCAGGGGACACCACTGAAAAAATGCTTTCATGTTTAGCTAAAACACATTAGGAGAGAAGACTGTGACCTGTTGATAACCAACTTTGTTTTCTTGGTTCCAGAAGCTGTTCTGATTGCTACTCCCTTTTACGGTGGTATTACCCAGAGTATCTTCCTCTACGGTAATGTCAAGCTGGTGTATGTCTATTTAGACAGTAAGGTAAGATCTGAGAGAAGGGAATAAAAAACCTCTGCAGTAAAACTGGAAAGCTGAGCTTTGGGAACCTCTGCAAGCAGTTCTCAGAACAAATGTACACCACAGCCAGTGGACATTTACACAGTTTATTGCTGGGAAAATGGGCCCATAGTTTACAAGAAAGTCACTTGAGACTGGATTCCAGTTTTGTCCTTTTCTTGTATCTGACTCCCAATAGAAGTCATTGAAAGGAAAAAAAATTACCATTTTGAACTTAAAAAGAGAACTTGTGTTGTGTCCTACTGAAGGTGGTCCCAGGGTGGAATAGCAGATGGAGATCTTGCATTGCTTTAAGAAAATCCTAATTTTTAGCAAGAAAAGCCTATGATGGTCCTTTGTTTGGATTTACATATTGATTTCTTTATTCTCTCTGTGGTATAAAAGGATAAGAAGATGATTGCTAGATCACTATTGTATGGGGTTTATTTTATTTCAGGGAACATTTCTCAGTGGATTGGCTCAAGGCAGTCTCTATTAAAACAATTTTGCCTTTTTAATCTTTATTATGTCTTTCAGATTACTGGAACAAACACTCGGCCTTTTCAGCTCACAGTGGAAAAACTGGAAAAAGCCTTACAGGATGCCCGTGCAGAGGTGAGTTTAGCTGAGCTTCACATTACCACCTAAGTTTATATTGGAGGTGTCACATCCCAGAAGTGGCCTAAAGATCAAAGCATTTTCAAAACCTAGAACCTGCTTTCTGGTTGTCCTTGTAGACCATTTGAGATGATGGCTTGCAAACTCAGGGGCAGTTCTAGGGGGAATCCCTCAGTGTTGTGTCTGCCCAGTCTTGATCACAGCAGAAAGGATAAACCTGACCATTCACAAAGCCCTAAAACCCATTCCTATCACCAAAAAAAGGGTACTGGAGCATACACTAGAATTTGGAACTACCCAGGATTTCTCCCTCAAAAAGGCCAGCTGAGCTACCTGAAAACTGCCCTACAGAGCAGGGCAGATGAATACACTAAGAATGCTGAGAGTTTTTGCAGGAGGGAACTCTAGAGGCTAAAATTCAAGTGAATATCACTTTTCTAAAGAGTTAGTCTGTAAGTTTGGCATTGTCCTAAAGCCCATATATGTCTAGCTGCATCTTTGAATTGTTACCAGCTCTGACATCTCCATGCAAGTGTGCTCTAATTGAGTACACTTTGCATCCACCTAACTCAAATTCTCATCTTCCTTGCCACATTCATGGGCAGTCTTCAGAAATGTATTACTTCCCAATTACTAATGTAGTTCAGAAAAGGTACTTCCATACTGAGAGCATGTGAGACCATCTTTCACATTGATTGCTTGACCAGATGGCAACCAATTACTTGGTAGCAATTCCCTCTTTTCAAAATCATAGATTAATTCTATAATATTTTGTTCATTTCACTTTGCAAATTATTTAATTGTAAAAAAAAAAAAAAAAATTTAATTTGTGGCTGAAGGTTTTCTCATGCAAATCTAACCTTTGAGGTGAAAAGTCATGGTGGAAGCTTCAGGGAAATCCTGTGTAACACTCAAATCAGGGACTGCTCAAGTAAAGGAGCTGAAAATTTTTCCCATGGTTGGCACTCTCTTAATACTATGGTATTTGTATTCTGCAGGGAGTCACTGTAAGGGCCTTAATTCTTCTGAATCCCCAAAATCCCCTTGGGGACATTTATTCCTTGTCAGAGCTACGGGATTACCTGGAATTTGCTAAAAGGTATGTTAATTTGGAAAGCTGAGATATCTTGAGTCAGATACGGCTTTCAGAATCTGGTGGACTACTTTCTGTCCCTGAATTTATCTGTGAATATCTTTCAAGCCAGGCAAATAGTCCATTTTTTGCACACATTGGTGGACTTAAGAAAGGAGAGGGAGTGCTGGGATCATGGACCATGCAGTCATCTGGGGTGGCAAAGCAACTTGCATCAAGGAATGCAAGTTTTATTTTTCAGTAATCCAAGGAAACACTATGGCACTGTGCTTCCCTGGTAGGAAGCTGAGTTCTTTTCCTCTTAGTTTCTCTGTATCTGTAAAGACAAAGAAGTATATGAATATGGGTTCCCAGTTTCATCATAGATCATAATACTCTCTGAGATTCAGATTCTGTAAGATTCTAAGTGGATGGGTAGTACATATAGGAATTAATTTTCTCTTGGCAATGATAGGATCTTTGTCTTGTTACATAGTTTCAGTGGGTGGCAGTTAAGTGGATATACATCTAATCATTTCAATGTAGAGAAAATAGATCTAGGTTGAGAAATAATTGCTTTATTTCCGCAAAATTTGGCATCCCCTCGTCTTTGTATAAAGCAAGTATTTGCAGGCCTGAATTTATATCTGTTAAACCAGAAGCAGCCTTCTTTTGTAATCTCCATTTTGTCCTTTTGCAGACATGAATTGCATGTGATAGTAGATGAGATCTACATGTTGTCAGTTTTTGATGAATCAGCCACGTTTCACAGTGTCCTAGGCATGGACAGGTAAAAGCAGCTCCTACTTCCCTGGCCACCTTCCAGTGACAGTTAGTTCAAAATGAGGCCTTGCTGAGAACTTGTGACTGGAAGTTAAGTCATGAGCTAACAAATTCTGAATCCACCTTACATTAATTTATTTCCTTTTTTTTTTTTTTTTTGTTAACTTCTGAATGGCAAATACATTTTTCAAATACAATCTAGCAAGTAAAAAATGGTAGTTAGCTTTATATTGTGGTATACTTCTCAATGTGTGCATCAGTATTTGGTTATGAAAGCCCTCAAAATGAAAATAGATTTTTCATTTGTTGAAGGTGATGCTTCTCTTCCTGCCTAAACATCTTTTTCCCATGTTTCTGTTGATGCTTGCAAAGACTTTCTATTGCTGTTTACTTCCTAATTTTCCATAGAGTAGTTCAGATCACAGTAGTATTACAGACTGGATATTAGATTTTATTAGTTATCATTTTAATAAGATGAAAAACTTCTAAAATGTTTTTAAAATACGGTGTGGTGTTGAGGTTTTTTTTTTTTTTTTTTTTAATTTCTAGTCTTCACCAATGGTGCTAGCTATCTTTTTGTGCTCAGTTGCAAGGAAATAAAATATACTTGGTTAAGTGTTAGCTCAGTGTTGCTGGGCTTAGATGTAGAACATTGCTTTTGATTCTTGACAAATACATTGGCAGAAGCCTAATTTCTAGCATTGAATGTATGAGCTTCATATATTCAGGAAATCTGCATGTAAAATATAGCACTTGTAAGCATCTTTGTCTTTGAAATACTTAAAAATTCTGTCTGAAACTACTTCCAAGGGGTTCCTAGCTTCTAAAGTTGTTTTTTTTTCAAGTTTGAATTTTCCCTGCTTGACTGCTGTTTGGTGGTGCGCTGTCTATCACTGTGTAATGCTGCCTCTCTGTTTCTGCAATGCTGCACTGGTGATCCAAAAGCTTCAGCACCTATGACACTAACTGCCCATCTGCATCCTTCTACATACAGATTGCCTGATCCACAGCGGACTCACGTGATGTGGGGCATAACCAAGGTGAGTGCTGGTAGTTATTGTGATGTGCCTTTGTGGCTGGTTGGTTTTGTTCTGGGCTTCTCAGGTTCCTCATGCCAGAAAGATCAAGTTAGTAGTAATAGGATCCCAGTTGTTCAGTGTAATAAAGCAGTCTCTCTGTGTCTTCTGCAGGATTTTGCTGTTTCTGGGATTCGTTTTGGTACTTTATATACAGAGAACCAAGATGTTGCTAATGCAGTGGCTTCTTTGTGTTATTTCCACGGGGTTTGTGGACCTGTCCAGTACAAGGTTGCACAGCTGCTTAGAGACAGAGGTCAGTCAGTAGCTCCATGTAAAATCCTCTGCCATTCTGTGTGTGTGTCTTGGTACCTGGAAGATCTCCTCTCCCCTTACATTCCCTAGCGGTCTCCTCTTTGTACACCCTGATTGACAGTCTTCCATTACCCTGAAGCTGCCCATACAACACAAGGCTGACAGCTCTGCAGGAAAGGACCATTTCTGCAGAGCTCCTGATCAGCAGAGTTAGAGGAGCAGCTTGGAAGAAGTGTGGTAGCTATTTGTACAGAAGTTGCCAGTGTTATCTAGAACCAGATGAGCAGAAACAAAGAATACAGGCTTGTGGGACAAGGGAAAGGGAAATGGCCTTCTAACTCTGTCCAGGGTGGAATGCTAACCATCCACGATGATTAAGAACTATATATGTAGGAAAACTTCCTCAGGAAGGTCAAGGAGATACTCTTCTGCACAGACATGAAACTGCTAAATATTTCTTGGCTTTTTTTTATCTGAGGAAACAGAAAACAAAAGAAGGAGGTGAAGCAGAAAAAAATGCTGGGTGTTTTGGAAGCTTGAACAGATCTGAATAGTTCCTCAGTTCATGATTCTTTTCTTTATCTTCTTCTTCTGGTCAGACTGGATCAACCAGGTGTACCTGAAGGCCAACCATGCCCGCCTAAAAGCTGCCCATACATATGTGACAGATGAGCTGAAGACACTTGGGGTTCCTTTTCTCAACCGGAACGCAGGCTTCTTTGTCTGGATTGATTTCCGAAAGGTTGGTAGCCTTAGGAAGCGAGGCTTCTCCCAGGCTAAGGCCAGGCACATAGTGCAACTGCATCTAGAGGAAAGGTTAAAGTTGTGACAAGCATTTTGTTTTAACAAATCTGTCATCTCATGAGGAGAGGGAAGGACTGCCAGATGTTTCAGTCTATTCCTTTCGTCAATCTGTGAACTTCCCTCCTTGCAGGAATCTTACTACTCTCAAGCCACTTCCCTCCCCATTTCTTCCTTTGTATCACAACTGCTGTACTTCAGAGGTAAAAGGTGTCTCCCTTGGCCTTTGCAGACCTCATGGGAATCACAAATTCATGAGGATCTTACTGATGTAGTCTGTATGGTACTAACCTCTGGCCCTTCTGATGACTCTCCTAGTACCTTAAGACGGGCACATTTGAGGAGGAGTTGCTGCTCTGGAAGCGTTTTCTGGATAATAAGGTCCTCCTGTCCTGTGGGAAAGCCTTTGAGTGCAGTGAACCTGGATGGTTCCGCATCATCTTTGCTGACAAGACCCACCGGCTGCAGTTAGGTAAGTATTGTTCTTTTTCCTCCCACCACAATTTCTGCAGCACTGTTCCCTTCTCTTCTAAATCCTAAACTTAGCTTATTATTATCCTCTTCTCTCTCTGTTTTATCTCCTTTCTCCATTATCCTTTACTGGATCTGATGGATTTGGAGACACCTTAATCAAGTCCACTAGTGTTTCTCCTCCTTATACCACTGCAGGTATGCAACGGATACGCAAGGTTTTGGAAGAGCGTGAGCAGGAGATACTGGCTGAGGAGAAGGAGCAGCCTTGTCAATCAGATCAGGATGGCAAAGCAGATAGCACAGATGAAGTAATTTTTGTATCCCGCCACCAGGACCCTACCTGTGCCAGTAACTCCAGCCTTGGTGACCTCATTGGCCTATTGCAGCAACAGATGCGTTCATCTGATTGGCTACAGAAAAATACGGCTGAGCAGTTTGCCCAGGAAAAGCCAGAGGTCTATGATGTGTTCAGCAAACTGGTGGGGAAGCAATAGGGGTCAGTGTGCCTTCAGGGGCATTCCTGAGAAGTGACTGACCCTGGGTCTCTAACAACTCGGCAGTGACTTCCAGCAGATAATATATTTTCTGTATAGCAAGAAAATTACTTTGTAGACCCCCTCCTCTCCCTCCCCCCTGTTTGAGATCTCTAATTTGTATTATATAGGTGTGTTTCCTTGGATTGGAGTGAGGGTAGGAAATGGGGGGGGGGTCCTGTTCGCGTGCTGCTCTCTGTTCTGCAGCATCATTGTATTTTATATTTAATTTCTAATGAATATGCTCTTAACACTCTTATAAGGTCCTGTGGTGTAATTTTTTACTCTTCACACTTCACAAGAAGATACTTTAGATTGTTAAGTTATGTGAAGTTTCGCTTTTCTTAAATCATGATCAGATGTAACTATTTTGAGGCCAGGTGTCTCAAAGAGATGTTTTTGGGAGATAGAATCTAGTGTCAGCCCTAATTTAGCCCCAGTTAAGGGTAAATAAGCATGTGCACAGATTCATCTTCATGACTGAGGCTCTTAGGGTCACGGTCTTCTAGACTGAGTTCTACAAATCTTTTTGTTTTCAGTTGATTTCCAGTCTGACCTCAGATCAGACAGTATCCACCATGCTTTGTTGATGAAATGCCTGGTTTTGTTTCTATTCTTCTTTTTTATTTTTGTATAAATAAACTGCATCCATTGGTCTCTTGGCAGAATGTTCAGAAAAGAGCTACAAATGGAGAGGCAATAGAAAGTAGATGTTCTTTTTGCATTTTTCCTATTCCTGGAAGTCTGTCCCTTGTGGTTAACAATGATGTATATTGGCAAAAAGAGTGCAGAGAATTCTTCTGCCACTGTGCTTGGTATACCTGCAGGTACAGCTGCTTCTGTCACCTACCTCAGGCATCCAAGGAGGCACTTTCCACCATTATCACAATAATCAATGCAATTTTTTTCTGTGTTTCCCAACATGAAGGGTAAATTTTTTTACTAAATAGTATTCTTCTCTCTCCTTTTCTTTCCCATTTTAAGACACTGTTTTCTGTCTGCTGGTGGTAGAGTATTTCAACTGGAAAGCTTCATTCACAGATACAAAGCTCTTTAACTTCTGGTACTATAAAATGTAGGTATCCTAAAGGAATTGGAACTGGTTTTTCTGCACACATGTTTATCTAGAGTTGAGGGCATTGCCCACAGAACCTGAATAGAAGTGCACCTTTCCCCTCCCCGTAGATTTTGGTAGATGGGCATGAGTGACAAAAGCACATCCGCATCATAAACCACATTTCTGAAGCATAGGCAACAAATAATTAAAGCAACCACAATTTGCTGTGTGGTGATGGCAGAGGGCTGCTTGGACAGTGAGCAGGAAAGTCTGAGCACTGGCTGAAGAGAAGATGGTGCTGCCTGTGGCTGCTGTGAGCAGTAAGCGGTTCCTCCCTCAGAGGCCAGTGATGAGGCAAGATTGGTGAGGTGATTGGTAAGATCAGTACAAGGAATAGTTATAAACATAGGATTTGCTTACTAGTTTGGCATTTGTCCATGGACAATATTTTAAACTTCTCAAAGAAAGCTATAGCAGAAGACAGGTCTCCTTAATGGAATGGGAGGTGAGATGTACAAATTACAAATCGACTTCCTGATTTTCCCCCTTATTTATGTATCCCAAGGAGGACCTGAGCAACAAAATTTTAGAGGGCAAGCTCTTTGAAATCAAGAACCAGGTAAGACATTAGTTGAAGTAATATTTTATGGGATCCCTATAACAAATTCAACCCATTAATTACTTCTAATTTTCTTTTGTTCTAGTCACTCTTACAATTAGAGTATATGAATATAAAATAGTAACAATTAATAAAATATTTTTCACCTGCTCAGAAACCAGGTTTATTGTACTGTCTCTGCATGGATTCAGCTAGTAAAGCACACCTCTGCAGCAAAGAGGATGTAATTTGCTTTCAGAATCCTCACAGATAATATGGTATGGCCCACAGTCACATCTGAGCTTGTAACTTACAGGGAACACACACCCCCACACCCACACACACACCCACACACTTTGTTGCTTGGAGTATTTTCTATTTTTTTTCAAGTTTAATACCTGACTGAGGACCTCTCCACTGAGGAATATTAGCTTGGTCACAGAAAATAAAAATTTAACTGGAAATGAGGCAAGAGAGAAAAATGATCATGAGTTTGCTATTGGAAGAAACCATGGGTTTTTGACTGTAAAAGCCCCATAAATTTTGTAAATAGTCTTAACTGGTTTACAAGAAATGATAAACATGCAGAAAGTCCTATGCATATAGAAGCTAAATCAATTCCTATTTGCTCTAAGAATACCCCTGAGAGGAAAAGCACAGGTTCTGCCTGTACAAATTGTTTTTTCTTTCTGTTACCTTCATGTTAAATGTTTCCTCTGCTTGATGTATCTCATTAATGGCCTTTTCTTTTTCTATGTGGCTTATCTCTACAGGCAAAAATAGAGAAAAATTAAGGACTCTCCCATGCTGTCCCTGCCCTCACATTTCTTTTTGACCTGTTTGTCAAGCAATAGGCAAACAGATCAGCACCTCAAATGAAGCCAGTCAGATCTGTGTTTTTAAAACTGCTGCATTTCATCTAAAATAAGAAATGCCATTCAAAATGAGTATAACACTGTGCATTCATTTCTTGTACTCATTCTAATCATACAAGATGATAAAATCGACTTTGCATACAATTTTTGTGTCCCAATTATCATTCATTAGAGCACAGAAAGGATCCTAGATGGTCTCATGGTCCTTGCCATGTTCTTAGTCACTCTTTCTGTCCCCCTCCCTCTCTGTCCCCCTCCTTTGCCCCCCTGCCCTATTCTGTGTGTCTTCTCCAGAGAAATGTTCAGCACTTTTAGGGTAGAGGTGGGAATTTCCTGTGCAGCACAGCTCTTGGTCACAGAAACTTCCATAACACATATTTCAGGCATATACTTGACATATTCATGTTTGTGGGAAGAAAAAATCTGTGAATCTCCAAATTATTAACCTGTGTAACATTGCAGTTAAGCCCCACAACATAAGTGGGGCCCATTCTTGATAAGTATTTATGAAGACTCATGCATACTTTAAGAAAGAAGCTGTGAAGATGAGTTTTTCCTTACAGAAATTCAATAGGTTCTAATCAAAGTATCTGTAAGAGAAAATATTCACTGATAAGTTAAGAGTTTTCCACCTTAGCTGAAGAAGGGCAGTTGCTCAAATGTACTCAAATAATGAATGTATTAATGTTAATACCTTAATTGTTGTCTTTCTCCCTTGGAACATCCAAAAGGTCACGCAGTTGGGCTGACTGCTGTTTCCCCAATCCCCATGATGACACAGTTTCTTGAAATCTGCCTTGGGGTCAAATGATCATTTATATCGATAACTTCTCTGCATCCTCCTCCAGTTACTTGGTTACAGAATCCCTCGGTTGCTCTCATTCTGCTGGCAGAGTGGAGGTTTCATTTCATCAGACAGATAGTGGCACACAGAGGCTTGATGATAAAAGAACCTCTCGTGGAGGGAGCTTTGTAAATCTCACCCCTGAAAATTTCTGCATCTGAAGTATCAGGCATACAAAATTGCTTTTGCACTTTTAATTACATGTGCAGCTATTTTTTTTAAGATTGGCTGACCTAACAAGAGGTTGTTTTGGTTATTTCTGAAGCAATTCAGACCACATCACGAATAATAGGGCAAGGTAACCTACAAGAATTATATATAAAAATATATGTGTTCCATCTGAGAAAATCAGAGTGGCAAGATAGATTTGTTTTCTATTCCAATTAATGCTTTATTTATTACTGACTTACATAAAACACTGGCAACTGACTGATGACAAGATCCTAGATTATCCGCAGCCAACAAATGTACTGAAGAGTCTGAGGAGGTTATAAATACTCTACTTTTTGTCCTCAGTTTGCCAGGATTGGTTATTTTTAGCAAATAGCCAGTCGACCTTATCAAAATGAAGAATCAAAAATAGTCTGGAAAAACACTGCAAGGAAAGGCTATTTTTAGCTCTCCATCTATTCCCTGCTGCTATCCAGCAAGGTCTGATGGCACAGCTCATGCACGACTGCTTAGTTATTCTCGGCGAATGCTTGTTATGACCTGTCCTTTCCCTGGATGCCTCGGTGCAGAAGGCATTCAATTGATTAAAGATTAATGCCTCTGCAGACCGTGACAGCTGAAAGCTTTAGGGAGGGGGAACACACACTGACAGATTGTTTCTATCTGCATCTTTCTGCCAGATTAATAGTTTCTTTGAAGGGAACTCTTGCCTAACTGAATTTCCTCGTGTTTCATGTTCCTCAGTGGGAGTTACTGCAGCACTCCTTTTAAGTATATTTACACTTCTTTTTCCTTTCAGTTCAGGAAGGCAATAGAGGAAGTAAGAGTTACAGACATAAATTAAATCAATGTTTTGACCAGTGCCACCCATCACAAACTAGTTAGCACAGGAAATGTATGATGGACTGGACCAAGAGAGAAAACTGTGCAATTGGCTGCTAGATAGTTTATTGATCAGACTAGTTAGAAAGTTTACTGATATAAATGAGGGTACCATTTGCATGTAAGACTTAAACCAGAAGAGTGAACCAAACCAAGGATCTGACTTCTACAATATCCTTCTTTCTCTTATAATAGAAACTTTTTATTTAGTCCATTATCTTATATATTGGCAGTAGCCAACAACAAATTTTTCAGAAGAATAAACTGAGCTATGAGTTTTTAGTTATGCTATGCCATAGGCAGAAAATAAGGTTGAAAAGATGTCCTCAAACCATTAGATTTCCTCTTCATATTTGCCCTTTTAAATTACCTCCTTTTATTATAAAGGTGTTTTCAGAATGTGCTGCTTCCATCACTGACTGCATAAGGTGCACCATAACCTCACATGCAGCTTCTTTACATGTGGAGACACAGTAGCTAGCAAGAGGTTTTCTTCTCAGTATACTGATCATCCCAGCAGAAAATGCAGGATGCTGTATGCGACAGCAGGCAAATATGTGGTGTCATGGTAAAGCCCTTAAAAACAAATTCCAAATGACTCCCAAAGAACCACATAAGGCAGGGCATAAAAGGGCAAAGCAAAGAGAAGTGAAATATCTGATTTCTCCTGTGCATTTATAAAAATTGATAGCCGGTTATCCAGATGCTGATGAATATTTTCACAAGCTATAAATGGCAACCTGGAGTCTAAAAATAGATGCTGTGCCGCAGACTTGTCTGGCTTAGCTACATCACTAGAATATAAACAGGCTCCCTGATGTGGTTTCAGGGAAACCTCTACCAAGACAGACTACATCCTCCATTTTTCTTGCTATATTTTGAAATAAAATAGCTGATGCCTCTTGCATTTGTTTCATACCAGCTTTTAATAAAATTGCACTGATTTTCAATTTTTCCTACAGGGATGAAAGGATTATCAAGTCTCCGTGAATATTTCAGCTATAATTGATTCAGTGCACTTTCTTCTCCCTGGCAGAGCAGGGAGGCAGAGGAAGCGCCTGCGGGCACTGCATGGGCTGGCGCGGGCTGCGTTCGGTGACCCCCACCCCTCCTCCCCGCCGCCGCACGTGGACCAGCCAGTGTCCCTGTCATGCGACAGGGCTGGGGACCCCTCTCCTTGGCTCAGGCACATCCAGGCACTGCTCCTGCTGGTGGATCCCATAACTGCAGAGAGCCAGTGCTCATCCGAGCAGCCCCAACACATGAATGGGGCGCCTTCCAATTCACAAAAAGCAGACACGATCCAAGCATACTCCTGAATCAGGGTTCCTACCTCTGATTGATGAATGGGGCAGCTTGCAACAATTGGAAGCTGATGGGTTACGCCCAGAAACATTATGTGCTCTAACAAGCCCCGGTAGCTTGTACTTGCAGGAGAAACATGCCACTACCAGAACAAGCCAGCTCTCAGAAGGATGCTTTAAGATCTGTAAGTGCTGTCTGTGCTGTTGGTTTGAATGTCACGGACAAGATGAAGAAGGTAGCAGTGAGTTGGAGGAGAATGCTACACCACCTGCAGTGCCACGTGTGTGAGAATAAGTTGAAAGAAAGAAGAGAAAGCACTGCAGTGACAGGGTTTGCCTTTTTTTGCGGGAGTACCGAGCTGTCTGTGTGCGTGCATGTGGATGGCTTTGCAGAAAGCAGTTTTCCCAAGGGCAGGTGAAGTGAAAGAGAACTAATCTATTGCTGGCAGTCAAGGCTGTTTAAGGACACTGTGCTCAGTGTGTGTGTGACAGAGAGATTCAGTTTAGAGACTTAGAGCAGGGATAGGTGCAAACCCCCATCCTTTCACAAACACACATTATAGGCTAGGACACCATCACTTCACCATTGTACATAAGATACAAATCTATTAAAATGGCTACAAGAAAAGTTGAAAAGAGGAAAAATACCTTTCCGGCCAGCAAAAGCTGACACCGTCATGAGACACACATGGTAACAGTCTTTTAAACCACCAAGAATTACAAGATAGAGGCAGAGCTGGCCTGTATTGTATCCCAGGGGGCAGAGAGACTGGGAATGCTTCTGGCTGAGAGATCAGGTGGCTGAAAGGGCTGCAGCAGGAGAACTTTTGGTGGCAGGACATAACTGTTGAAAACTTTATTGGTTAAACTGTAACAGTTGAAACAGTTACAGTCCTAACAGCTGAAAATTGTTTGCAGATGAATGATACAAAGTCAGCCGTGTTTCCACCTCGGTGGCACTGAATGTAGTCAGGGTCTGCTGTTTCAGCCCGGAGAGGAGAGAAGGATAAAGAACACGGTGTCACATGCAGGGACACCACAGTGCTGCTGCTGGAATGTCTCCATTGTACCATTGCACTGTGCACAGTTCAGCTGCAGCATTTTGGGATTGCTCAGATGGAGAAGAGAAGCTCTGGGACTACCTTAGAGCAGCCTGGAGGGGGCCCACAGGAAAGCTGGAGAGGGGCTTTTTACAAAGGCATGTAGTGACAGCATAAGGGGGAATGGCTTTAAACTGAAAGAGGGATTAGATCAGATATTAGGGAGAAATTCTTCACTGAGGTGTGCCTCACCAGAGAAGCTGGCCCAGAGAAACTGGGAGTGTACCATCCCTAAAAATGTTCAAGGCCACTGTGTTGGAGGAGCTTCGAGCAAACTGGTCTGGTAGAATGCGTCTTGGGTTTTATTCAGCCTACAGACCAAGTCAGCTCCCATTTTTGGGAATGAAACCAATGTCTCTGATTCCCACACGGCTGGAGTTTTGTGCAACAAATTTGTCCTTCTCTATCTTCTGTTAGAAAAAGATACTTCCAGTTACTTTTGTGAAGGGTTTGGCGAAGGTGTAGTTTTGGGATATTTCCTCACCGAACGTGCTGTGATCCAGCAGAAAGTGGCACATGACCATAAGGTCCTCGGTCAATGAGAAAGCCCGACAGAGTTTTGGAAAGGCACACAGGACTGGAGGAAAGCGAGGCAAGGATGCAAATGGTGGTTTATTGGTGCAGGTTCTGCTCTCGCAGGCGAGCGCAGACGCGGTCCCGGTCCGTGCCCGCTCCCGCCGGGCCGCGCCCCGCTGCACGCCCGCCCTCCCGCCGCGGGGGCGCTGCGGCGCCGGGCGGCTGCCGCGCGTGCGCACCGGCCGGGCCGGGCCGGGCCGGGGGCGGCGGTGCGGGCGGGCCCGCGGAGCGGCCGGGGCGGGCGGGGCGCGGCCGGCGGCCCCGGAGACTGCGGGCAGAGGTGAGTGCGGGCCGGGCAGGGCGGCGGGACAGCGGGAGCTGCGGCGGGGCGGCGGCCCGGCTCCTGCCCACCGGGTTCCGGGCTGCCTTGGCCCGCCCGCCCGCCCGCCGCGTCGCTCGGAAGGCGTCCCGTCCCCTCCCCTCCCGTCCCTTCCCCTCCCGTCCCGTCCCTTGCTCCCCATAGTGTGCTGCCTCCTCTCTGTCCGCTGCGTCTCGCTCCCGTCACTTCCAGTGCTCACCCCGTCCCGTGCCCAAGCGGATTGTGTGCCGTGTCAGAGAGAACGTTTCCAGCATGGAGCGGGACCTTTCATTGAGGGCTCTTCCAGCCGGGCTCAGGTCTGGACAGATTTGCCGAGTGGCTGAAATACTCGCTGCAGAGTGTCATACATAGCTGGTTCTGGTGCTATGTCAGGAAGGAGGAATAAAGGACGTGGTTAACAGTCGGAAGCATATGGAAAGTTTTTAGTTGTAAAGCTGATAGTAATGTAGCATTCTGGCTTCTGTCCTGATAACAGCATGACACATGTATTGCCTTGTACAGGAGATTTTAGAAGCTTCCTCCAGAATGAGATTGTGGATGTAAAGTGATGAGAAGAGCCGTTAAAAGTGGAATGCTTATTAGCATCTGAGATTGTTTTAGTGCTGCTTTGTGTAAGTACAGTCAAGTCACGCATTACCCACCCCATCCTAACAGTCTTTTTTAAGAACACAAAATAAACATGATTCAGTTTGTTACACCATTTGATTAGTAATGAAATCAATGCTTCTTTCATTCATTAATACTTCTTTTATTCATATTTGTTGTCTACTGGACAGTTGACATGTCTGACTTTCTTTATAGCTCACAAAGCAAGAAAACATCCCGTTTGTCCAAAAGAAAAACATGTAATTATACTGCTTGCATTCTTTTTTTGGAAAACATGCTTACTGCTCTTAAAACGCTCTCATTATGGAGAATTCAGGTTGAAATTATTTATTATGAAAGTTTTAGTTGAAAACCTAAAGTTGTTGCTTGCCAATTTTTCAGTCTGTAGTTAATGTAAATTGTCTTTTGCAGGAACCACATTTCTGTGTGTAGCAGCTTGTAAGAAATATCAAAGATGACAGTAGTTTGTGATACTTTGTATTATGTAATGTTTTTCATTTTAACTGTAGTTCAGGCTATAGTGAACTATTTAAATGATTTTCTCAATGTGGCTGCTCATCAAATACTTTTGTGTCCCACAAGGCACATGGACAAGGATGACAAATTAATTCCTTTTTCTTTCCAGAAGTAGTTTACCATCATTCTAATCAGATATGGTGGGGCTCCTATGAAATTCAGTTTAGAAGCACCTTTACCTTAAAAACAGTATCATGGTCCTAAGTTTTGTGTGATGCCCTGTTATAAGCCCTTTGCAGGTATCCAGGTTGTTTCTTTCCTCCTGTAGATAAGCATTTTGGGTTTTTTTTAGCATTCCCTCTGAATACGCTTTGTTGTAGTGGGACCTCTGGGGCCTCACCACTTTTGTACTGTCTGAGATTTCCTCTCCCTCTCTCTGGCCAAGCTGTGCCTTTTTCTGGCTTGTGGTTGTTAATTGCCCCACATCATTTCATTACAGGCAGGGCCAGCAGATCAGCCTCAGTTAGTGCTTGCCTAGTGGCAGTCCCAGCTGGCATCCTGTGTTCTGGTGGGACTCACAAGCATCTGAAGAAAGCCTACTATGATCTGCTGAGGCCAAGACACTTCCCTGAAAGGAGTAGCTGCATGTTTCTCTGCATTGTGATAACTATGTATCTCTTCTAGAGTTCATACTAAAACCTCTCTCTCTATTTTGTAGCAACAAGAGATAGTTGATTCCATTATGTGTGCCTCAGCCAAATATAACACCCGGGGTCCAGCCCTCATCCCAAGGATGAAAACCAAGCATCGCATCTATTACATCACTCTCTTTTCCATAGTTCTACTTGGCCTAATTGCCACAGGAATGTTCCAGTTCTGGCCTCACTCCATTGAATCATCCAGTGACTGGACTGTTGAAAAACGCAGCGTCCATGATGTGCCTGTGGTCAAGCTTCCTGCTGATAGCCCCATTCCTGAGCGGGGAGATCTCAGCTGCAGGATGCACACCTGCTTCGATGTCTATAGATGTGGCTTCAATCCCAAGAACAAAATCAAAGTGTACATCTATTCACTGAAAAAGTATGTGGATGAATATGGGACGTTGGTGAGCAACACCATTTCCAGGGAGTACAATGAGCTGCTGACGGCCATCTCTGACAGTGAATTCTACACTGACGATGTCAACCGGGCCTGCCTTTTTGTGCCATCCATAGATGTCCTCAATCAGAACTCCCTCCGTATCAAAGAGACAGCTCAGGCTTTGGCACAGTTATCCAGGTATGTGCAGAACCTTCAGTGTGTGAGTGGAAAGAACACAAAGTGAAAAAAAGTAAGGCTGATGCAGGAGGGGAGAATGCAGAGAATGACAGAATTTGTCTGTATGTAGAGAACACCTTTCTAATTGCAGTTTGTTTCTTCTTTTGCTGTAGGTGGGATCGAGGCACAAATCATTTGCTCTTCAATATGCTGCCTGGAGGGCCACCAGATTATAACACTGCCCTAGATGTTCCTCGAGATAGGTATGTGTTGTACTGTGTGATGGACAGATCTGGGTTTAAATGCAACTCAAGAAGCAACAAGCTTCTTCAGAAGGGCAATTGATAGCAAAGGATGTGCTCCTTAACCTTTGCAAAGCTAGGCTACGACTTGCTTGCTTCTCAAAAAATGAAAGTAAAACCTTGTATAGAAAAGGTGTTTACTTTTGAAATTTGATAGTTTAGCCCCATCCTTAATTTTATAAGAGATGTGGCTGACAGTTTGCTTTTAACTCTTGGACTTTTACTCTAAGGTTGGAGATTCTTGATCTGGTGTGTAGCTGAATATGAACACTTCACAGAATATCCCATTTGATAAAAATTAGAAATTCAAAGATGATTGTAGCAGCAGCTTTCTAATAGAAGTCAGGTGCTTTAAGGGCATTTTAAAGCAGCTGCTCTGCTTAGAAAAACTATGCTGAATTTCAATAGTTTTTGTTATCTTAATAATTAGACTATTAGTAATTGGACAAATGCTCTTAGTTATTCTCTGGCGAGTGTGCTTTAAAAATATTTGCCAGGAACTTAAAAGGCATACATTCTGAGCTCAATTTTCACTTGCAGGATTGTTTAGTTTTGGAAGAGGAAAGGAGGTTGTAAGGTGAAGAAAATTGAAATTAGAGGAAGGAGATACTGTTACTGAAGATGTTTCTATTACATCAGCCTATGTGTGTTTAATTCTGCCGAGTTAGGTCCATTTTTGTAACCACTGCTTTTCTTGAAAGTCAGAATCAACTTCTTCTGCCAAATACTAACAAAATCTTGCCTGAGGTATGCAATTTAGCAATCATTTGCTAAAATGATTGTGAAGTGTATCTTGATTTCTTGTCAGCAAAGACAATTTAAAACATTTTCCAGTACCAGATTTTTTTTCTGCACGTTTAAAGAGTAAATTTGCTCATTGTAATTACATCACTGTGAAGTAAGGCTTTAGTTTTTTCATTCTCTCTATGAAATATGTTATATGTTATGTATGGGTTAGCCTGGAGAGGGCAGTCAAGCATCAGTCTCATGTAAACAAGTCTGTTAATCTGTTAGTAAATACTTGCACTTGTTATCTTAGATTTATACTTAAGGAGAATTTTCATTTGACAGTGGAATGGACTGCATGTTTATGGGTATGTGTGTCTATTAAAGAAGTGAATTTATTAACTGAATGTAGTAGATATGCTGCAGAACTTTTTTTTTATTTTACTTTTTAAACTCAAATCTCCATTTACGTTTGGCCTTGCATGCCTTGGCTTAGCAGGCAGGAAACCTATTATTTTGGTAGGTGTTTCTCCTAAGTATTTGTCACGCTAACATGGAAAACCGGGTAATTTAAGTAAAAAACTAAAGTCTTTTTTGGCATTTAGCTGTTGTAGTTTGCCAATCTGACTCAGTCCACAGCTGTATGATCAGAGCTATAATACATAAGGGAGGCAGTAACTGTGCTTGTGATGGAAAGAAAGTGGAAATTCCTTTTTGTAGGCAGCCAGCAGTTGGACTGTTTGATGTACAGAACCTATGCTACAGGTCACAGGTGCAAAAGCAAGGGGCCTGTGAAAGAAGTTGGGAGTGTGGACCTAGTCCTGGAGAGGCCTGAGTGATGCAGAATGAGCTTTCAGTATGATTTTGGAGACCTTTGGAGTTCTTATTAATGTCTAATGGATCAAGCGATGTGGGTGTATTTTCTTAATTTGAGAATGTCTAAAGGTGTTAGGAATGGGTAGTTAGCCAAGTGGGAAAAACAGTTGTTTGTAGCATCACAGGGTGAGAAGCTGCTGGCCAAAATAAAGGCATGCTGGTGGAGTTCAGTTGTTTTTGGATGACTTGTCTGAATTGTACCATATCAACTCCAGAAGGATTGCATTTGTGGGAGTTTGTGGATCACTTGTGAAATACACAGGTAATATTTGTGAAATTTGCACAGGGAGTGTGGCCTGCCTTCTACAGTCAACATGTCTGAGAGATCATACACAGTTGAATTGTAGTGGATCATGAGGTTTAATAGACTTGCATTCTAATGATTTTCTGCAGAATATTGATCCAGATAAAGTAAGACCTTATACACAGGGGGGAATTCAGTTATATAATAAATTTACATCTGGAAAAGTTCTTGGCTAAGGTACTTCACTAAGGGGTTGTTTGTTTATTAAATCTTTAAATCCAATTTCCAAAGAGAGTGTAAAAGTGCTTTATTCCATAATTTCAAAGGTGAAAGTTTGCCTTTTGGGCATGGAGGTTATGTTGCTAGTATTAGCTGCCATAACATATGTAATCTCCTGCCATAAAACCTAAAAGATAAGCTCTATATTATCTGTTAATTAGTGCTGTTGGATTTGGTACAATGATGAGGTTGAAATGATTTCTTTTGAAAAGGTATTCTGGTGCTGTAGAGTTGAATTTATGAACTAAGATACTTTTTATTTATTTCTGTTTCAGTCTGTGAATTGAGTTCAGTGAGTTGTGAGGTTTGGCAGAAAGCTGCTGCATATGGCAGTTGGGCAGAAACATTTAGAGTACAGGCCAGCTGGAGCACTTCATGGAGAGAAAGAAGGATCAGTATTTGAAAAGTGGTGAAAAGTTGCTCAGGGACAGTCATTCCTTGCTGATCAGTGCAATTTAAAGATTATTTGTCTTGAGTACATTAGGAGTTAATATTCCTACTCTCTTAATGCATTGTACAGTAAAAATCCAAGTGGAGTTAGTTAACTGGTGTTGGTTCCCTGTGGGTTTATTTAGGTAAAAGTCTGCATGACACACACCTGCTTTCTCAAGGCTGATGAGGTGCTGTTGTGTTTTCACTGGATCCTATTAAAACAATCTGTTTCTGGTTTCCCAGTTTTGGGTGGGGGAGTGTAAAAAAGGAGAAGGGAGATATAAAATGCAAGAGCAGTAACACCCAAGCCAATTTTTTTTTCTCTCGTAGCTGGATTAATGTGGATAAGACATAGAACACGCTGCTTCAATGGTGAAACTTAGTCATAGCAACATTGTTCGTGTCACCGAAAGCAGAGGATTGGGGGACATTTGAAAGGAATTAGAAATTATCTGGAACATAAATTCTAGACTCAGCATGTACTTAATTTATCATCTGGTTCTCAAGTTGATTTTTGCTCCTATCATAATTTGTGTTCTGAATGAAGAGTCACATTTATGGCAAAGTGTGATCATGGTGTTTGAATGCTGAACAATTGTGCTGCAGGTCAGAGCAGGAAGTGAAGTATCCTGTGGGGCATCTGATGGGAATTAGAACAGGCAGAACATACTGGTGTTCATCCAGAGTGTCTTGTTCTGATGGGAAAAATCTTGTGTGATAATTTGGTTTAATGAGAAGCTATTGTCTAGCATTTGTGGGAAACTGCTTGTCCAAACACCTTACCAAGATTTTCATTTAGTGATATCTGAAAACAAGAATATTAGCTAATGGATTATTGGTGCCTCTTCCAGTCTCATGCTGACTTTTTTTCTTCTGTATTCTGATTACTGTGCCTGCTCTAAAGTGTGACAGTAAGGTTTTCCACTGTAATCATAACTGCAAAAATGGGTACAGCTCCTCAAGATCCTTTCTTTAGTGCCCTGTCTAGTAATGTGTTTGTGTCCTGCTGCTTTCCACAGAGGAGACAAACTGGAATTGAGAAATATGGTACCTTAAGCAGAACCAGTATTCCAGAAGCAGCTAAAAGTATAGCACACCCTCTTGTTGTGTGACAAAGGACTGAAAGTTTGATCAGCTCTTTGAGAAGTCTCATAAAAGAAGCTGAATCTGAGCTTCTTGTGAAACTAGGAGCATGTGTTCCTGATGCCACCTGGTCACTGGACATGAAATGGCAATGGAAAAACTGTTGTCCTCTATTAGCATATTTCAAAGAGGCTTGATTTGTGATAATAGATAGTAGCAAACCTTTTTTTTTTTTTTTTTCTGGAATTGTAGATGATATCCTGCTTTCTTCTATGCACACTGCTCTCTCCTGTTTCTTAAAGCACTTCTGTGTGGCAAAAGGTTGTCCCATCTAGGAAAAGGCACAATTCAGGTCATCCTGTTGAAAGGTTGAATTGCATTTTAATTTATCAGTCCTTGATTATTCCCTTGCTCTCTGGCATATAGTGTCCCAGGCAACGTCTACTCTTGGAACTTACTGTCATGACATACAGATTTCTTGTTCTTATGTTTTCTGTTAATAGAATTTTTGTGTAATATAAAAATGAAATAAATTTCACTAGTATGATAACTTTGAAAATACAGTTGCAAATAACTTTATTTTATTTTCCATCCTGAGAAGTCCAAAGTCACTATAAGATGCTAAAATACTGTTACTGTACTGTGGTTTGTATCTGAAATACAGCTTGTCTTGAACATTTTGAAAGTTGTGCTGTACCCAATTTTAATACAGGCATCAAGGAATATCTTAACTAGTATAAATAATTCAGAATGTATTTCTCCAGATTAAAATTGTCTTAGGATATGTAAGCTTGTAAATTGCAACAATAACAACAATATATTAGATTTCCCTTTATTAATGCAAAAGTGTTACATTCCTCAGTGATCATACACAATTGCAAGCACTCTGTTGGTGACTAAATCCAATTTAGCAGTAAACCAAGATCACAAAAGCTAAAGTCAACTTAAAGCCATGATGAAAATATGACACTGACAAATGCTGAGGGAAAAGCTTACCTCCGAGCATATGTCTTCTTGTTCTGGTAATGACAAGCAGTGAATTGCTGGAGTTTGAATGTTACACATTCTCAGTTTAAACTTACTTCCTTGTATTTTCCAGGGCTCTGTTGGCTGGTGGAGGCTTCTCCACTTGGACTTACCGGCAAGGCTACGATGTCAGTATTCCTGTTTACAGCCCATTGTCAGGAGAAGTAGATCTGCCAGAAAGAGGACCAGGGTAAAGTAATTCCCATGAATTGGGCAAAGTATATTCAATGTCATATTTGTGATTATGAAATATAAATATAACTACTAACTTTATGGTGATCTTAGGCAATTTTGTAAGAGTTTTTTTTAACAGCTCTTGCTATTAAAATAGATGATGCTTTCAATGCTGATTGTTCCAGTGCTAATGGTCTTGGTTTAATTATCAACTGCTCCTTCTACTAGCTTTGTACTTTTCTTATATTGTGGTGCCCAAAACTGTGCAGAGGACTCAGAGTGGGACAATCCCCTCCTTTTACCAGCTGCCTGATGGCACCCCAGGACTCAGTTGGCCCTCCTGGCTGCTGGGGCACTCCTGACTAATATTCAATTTGCTATTGACCAGGATCCCCAGGTCTCTTTCCACAGGCCTGCTCTCCAGCCTCTCATTTCCCAGTCTGTCCATACATACAGGTTTGCCCTGTCCCAGGTGCAACCTGGGACTTGTCTTTGTTAAACTTCATACCAGTGGTGATTGCCCAACCCTTTGATTTATCGAGATCTCTGCAGGGCTTCTCTGCCTTCAAGGGAGCCAACAGCTCCTCCCAATTTTTTGTTGTTGGTGAACTTAGTAGGTATCCCTTCCAGTCCTGTGTCCAAGTTGTTTATGAAGATGTGGAAGAGCTCAGGGCCTAAGCTGGAGCCCTGAGGAACCCCACTGTGACAGGTCACCAGCCTGATGTAACACCTACCATTTGCACCTGACCTGTCATGAGAAAGACGGATGAAAACTTGTATGTGTGATTATGGGAGTACATATGTCCAGAGTTTAGAATACTGATTTTATTTGTTTCTTTTTTTAAAGTAAGACATAAACACAAATAACACAACTCTCCCCTCCCTGAACCTTGCAGCTGGAAGTAAAGCAAGACAGTTGAGAAATAAAGTTGATTTTCTCAGGGCATGTAATTGGCCAGTGAAATGAACTACCCTGGCAATCGTGGCTTCTCTAATCCATTCATGTCCTCAGAACATGAGGAGATAGAAGTCTGGAAGACATGTTTTGACTGGTTATGGAAGGCTCTTCTTTTTATATTTTGTAAATCTTCTAATTACACAGCTGGAAAAGTTTCACTTTAACAAGATCTTACCCCTGTTATGGTTTAAAAGATGGGCAGACAGAGGCAATGGGGGTCAATGATCTTTCTGCTCATTGTGAAGATAAAATTGAGAAATGTAGAAACTTTTTTCTGTTTCTTCCTGCATTCTGTAGAGAATATGAATTTTCAAAATCGAAAACTGATTGAAATGGTGCAGCCTCTGTTGGACACAAAAGTTATTGGTCTTAGGGTTCAGTTGCCTTTTCTGGTAAGGACAGTGCTTTTGCTGTTGCTCTTGGCCGCTCCGAGTACGATAGTGCAGTGAATTAGGACAAACTTTGTGCAGCAGTGGTTTACTTTGCTCACACCCTTTACATCCTTGCTTGTGATGGCCCTGGACCAGGCCAGCGAATGGCATCTGTTTGCATCCGAATTGATTGCTTGTAGGTCTCAATTCTGACTGAATTCTGACACAGAGTGCCATGCTCTCTGTTTCTGTCTGGAGAGCATGAATGTGATGGTAGGCTCCAGCATGTATAGAACCAGTTGTAAATAGAGAAACAGTCATATTGTTCATGTCCATGTAGTCAGCTAAACTCTGATTTTGAGTCGGATAAGAGAAATAGGTGTTTTGTTCACTTAAGGTCTTGAAGATTCCGTTTCTCAAAACTGCTTTTGTAAAAATTGTGTTGGGCAGCCTGGTGTCCGGAGTGCCATCCAGTGGCCAGTCAGCGTTACTGGTGAGACGGGCTCCCAGCCTCGCCTGCTTTGTGCAGGAGGGGTGGGACGAGGACACACCGCTCAGAATCCAGGCTTGCTTGGGATAAACCTTTTCATCACACTACATTAGTATGTTATTTCTTGGGAGATGGCGTGTACTTTTTTCTGTAGCAACGTTTGATAAGCTGGATTTTGAGTGTCATAGAATAATGGCAGTTTCAAGGCAAAATTTGCTTTTAAACGTATGCACAAACAAACCTCCATTTTTTAAAGCTGATTATATGCATTTATTATCACTCATCTATATTGTTGTTTCCTTTTTTAAAGGCCTCTTACAGAGCTGAACTGAGGGGGTTTGATTTACTTACCTTTTTAATTGGATTGCTTAAAATCCACTTCTGCTGGTAGCAAATCAGTAGCAGCTGGAGACTTGTGAGAAAGAATGTTTAAAAAAAATACTATGCATCTGTTAATTGGAGCAGCTAAAGTGACCAGCATGAAAATGAGTAGAAGAGGTGAGAAGAGCAGCAGGAGAGGTCTGACTTTATAAAGTGTGTGTGTTTGTGTGTTTTCAGAGCTGTAAATTAAAGATAGCATCACGTGGAGTAGAACTGGAATCCTGAGTGCAGGCCTCATGCTTCCTGTGTTCTTTTGGCAGTGAGGGCACTCACTCACTATGTGTGTTCCTTTCACCGGGGAGTGGTGGAGCAGTCTGACTTTAGCTGACCTGTTTTAAAAGGAAACCCAAGTAGATGAGTATAACAATTATATCACATGCTATTTTCCAGTATTAGTATAACTTTTTTAAGCAGCAAGCACCTAATTTGAGCTTGTATTCCTGTGTGGTTTATCTCCAGTGTTACTTTGTGTTTTTAAACACATCAGTATTTGGAATGTTCAGCACGTTTTAAATATTCGTGGTTTTGGAACACTGTAGGAGTTGAGAGTGTATGGGATAAAATACACCATATGGACCTTCAGCTTTTCCTTGGAAATGTTGCCTCTATATTGCCCCAAGGGACAGAACTGAATCACAGTTAAAAAGATGAGCTTGTTCTATTGCTGCCGTCACCATATCACAACTAAATAAGCTAAATACTAAATACTGAGTTGTCATTTCAGCACCATTTTTCAATTAAAATTCATGAGAACATATATGGGAGGAGAAACTAGAAGCACTCAGTGTCCTATCTGCTTTGTTTTAGCACACAAACATCAAACAAAAGCACAAACAATCCTGGCATCAGTAGCAGGCTGATTTAAAATGCAGCTAAATAATGTTTATTTAAGTTTATAATAGTAGTTATAATGCAAGTGCCTATTCTAATAAGCACTCTTACCAAGTACAAATTTATTCAGATTTGTAAATAATGTTGAGCTACTTACTATCCCAGACTTAATTATATTTCATCATTACCATTTCCAGCCTTTTCTGAAAATACAGTCTTGGCAGCATGTCCACATTTAGTTCATCTTGCTCTGCTTTTCCAGGATGGAAGGAAATATCTTCATTAGCATCTTGGAAGTAAACTTGCAGTGCTGTCAGGTAACGTGGCTATGTTTTTTCAGTCCTCGCAGGTATTTCATTCTGTCATCTCAAATGGCTCTGCACCCCGAATACCGCTTGGAGTTGGAAGCTCTTCAGGCTGAGAATGGGGAATCAGTGCTGGTCCTGGACAAATGTACAAACCTGTCTGATGGGGTCCCTGCTGTTCGCAAACGCTGCTACAAGAATCAAGTCTTTGATTATCCTCAAGTGCTTCAGGTAACGCTGTCTCTCCTGCAGACTTCTCTTCCCAGCAGTGTCTGTCTTAGCTGTGATTCTGTTCCTGTTTAGCAGTGGTAGGGTGCTTCCTTGTATTTAATTAATGTGCTGGATATGTTTTAAAACTGCATAATTTGTTATGTTGAGTATTATATCCTAAGTATTGAGGATATATCCTCAATAGTATTGAGTATTATATCCTTGAGTACTTATCCTTATTTTTAAGAGGGCCAAAAACTATGTACTCAAACTTACATGCAGGCTATGCTTATATGAGACTGGTCACGGTGGTTTAGTAACACGAGGCAGAGTCATGTAAACTTAAAAAAATTACACAAAGATGCTGCCGAATCCTGCAGCAATGGGATGCTAAAATGGAGGAATGGGAGGAAAACTGGAGGCAGATGAAGTTGCTGGCTTCAAAACTGGAGAGGAACATTGGAATTTGCACCTTCCAAAGTAGCTGGCATAAGGGCTTTCAGCAGGCATGAATTTGGAATTGATTTCTCAGATATGACAGTCTGGGCCTTGCTAGATGAGGCTTGAAACTCAAGATGGCTTTGTCAATTGGATAGAAGGTTAAAATGAACTTTAAAGAGCTTATGCTCTTATATTTGGGCCACAAAAAAGAGTGTTACATTTAAGGAGAGGTGTTAGTCAAATTACATTTTTTGTATGCAGTTTAGTAGTTAAATTGTACAAAACTGTCTGTGTAGATATGACAGACTGAGCTAGAAGGCTTGTCAGCATGCAGCTATGAAAACAGCCAGGTGAAATGTGTTTCATGGCCTTGGCCCAACTTCCAGAGGCCTTTTGATGTGTCAGTGAAGATAAAACTAGATAGTGTTCTCAGACCCCTGTGTCTCTTGGCAATTCACTAACAGAGGTGCTTTGGCATGCAGTGTGGTGAAGTGAGTTATGCCATAGGCCACTGTCTGCGGCCACCAGCATATAATCTGTCTTTGAACTTCAGCAAGTGATGGTAAAATAACAAACAAGCTGAGGAAAGGCAAAGTTTCCACCCCTCCTGTTGTGTTTTGTAGGAAATATGTTTAAAATTCCATGCGGAGGAGGAGGAGAGGGAGGAAAGGGTCATCGTGTGTCCTAAACTTTGAGTAACAGAAACTTGTTTGCTTTACTTCTTTAAATATAGACTGAATTGCTAAAGGATAGCAAGTCGGGAAATCTATATCTATATCTGCTATATATGATTTTATAACTCAGAAGAGAGCTGGCACATGTCGAGATTGTTAAAATACTTTCCTCTGCACTTCCCTTTGGAATGTCTGGCTGATAACAGTGGTGATGTGAGGAGATGTATTTATAGTAACCTTTGTCTAGACAGGAAAAATGGTTATCTGGGCAGATGAGCATGTGTGTCCACATCTGGCCTTTTTTTTTTTTCTTTTTTGTCTCTCTCAGACCTAACTAGTCTCTTCCACCTGCTGCTGTGTGATCTAGTGAGTCAATGGTTAAAATGTGTGTTCATTCTGTCAGCTCCTTCCATTCCCCACACCCTTCTTTGCCTTCTCTTCCTGTCTAAGAGTGGGGGAAGGGGGACTTGGATCACAGTGCATCCTTTCCAGCACTGCCTTTACAGATGTTCTACTAGACAGACTCTTGGACTTCTGGGTTGTTAATGCTTCCTGTTTGCAGCCTTCTCTTGGATGAGATTTTCAAGGCTCTTAGTACTCTATGGGTATGAACACAGGTCTTACAATTGCATCAGGAAACAAGTGAAGAGCCAGCAAAACCCCTTGTATTTCCTAGTTTCATCTTGATGTTTTGCTGCCCTGCTGAGCCTTCTGGCTCCTTTTCTTCAGGCCATGGAACACAAGCTGGAAAAATGTTTTCTTATCTGTGGGAACCCCTGTATCAACTTTATAATGTTTCTTTCTTAAACTTAGGGATAATATTAACTTGGGATTTTTCCCTGTTGTGTAGCTGAACTCTACTAGCATTTATTTTGCAATTTTGAATCTGTAGCAAGATTCCTCAGAGGCAGTGAGAACTTAAGTCCCTAAATACAGGCTGACTGCAACATAGTCAAGAAGTCCTCTTTGCTACAGGTTAAACTCGTGGCATTTTGTCTTCTGTCTTGTGGACATGAGTAAATGGATTATACTCTTTTTTGTGGCAATTTTTTTCATCTTTGAAGCTCCCTTCCTCCTGCCCTCATTCCTTCAGAATAAGTAGTCTTGATAGAGTCAATCCTTCCTTGTAGATTATACTTTCAAGGTAAGTAATCATCCTTTACTTACCACTGAAGTGCATTGCCCAAGACTGAGCCCTGCTTTTTCTGATGTATTTTGTTGCTGTGAAGAATAAGTGAATCCTTCAGATTTCTTAAATTATACATCTTTTTGGACTGTAATACTACCTGTGGGTGGAGTGTTTTGTTTTTTCAGCAGTACAACACTACTGTCACATGAATACCCTTTCTTTGCCTGTTCTTTTGTAGGAAATGTCCTCTTCTGCAAAGTGCAAATCTTAGCCAGTTACTTCATGCTTTTTATTTGTGGAGTTTGCTATTTTTGTCTTAAGTGTTGAGTTCTATATGTATCAGTATTAGTTGATTTATGCATATAATGTCAAAGTCTAATCCTGGTATCCATTATACCTGCTAATCCTACAAAATCATAGGTACTGTCAGTCTAATAAGTATGGTCTTAATTCTGCTACTCAGTTAACTAAGGGACACACTGAATGCTGTTGCACTTAGGAAAGATTACTTGGTCTATCACTGTTTTACTTGTGAGCCACTGCTAACTACTTTATACTTGGAGTTCTGTAATTGTGATTTATGTAACTGTAAAGCCTGTGAGGGCTTTATCTAGCCCCTGATTTCTTAATTTGGCTGTGAAAATGCTGTCAAATATGTCAAATGACTTGAGATACGAAATCTGTTACTTCCCTGCTATAGGCAGAGCTGCAGTGCCTTATAATAGAAGAAAATGAAGTTGGCTCCATACAGTTTATTCTCAAATAAGTTCATCTTAATTGTTGCTCATCTTGTTGTGCCAAGCTTTCGAAATATTTTAAACTCAATTTTTCTCCTTGAGTTTTCTCAACTGAGTTCTAAAGTTTGGCCATTAAAATAAAGTGTAGAATTGTCCCACCAGCCCATTTCTCATTCCTCCACTTAGGACTTTTTTCCTAGCCTCTGGAAGATAAAGCTGTAAAATTTTTTTGAATTAGCTAATAATTCAGAATATATTGATTGCACAGAGCAAGCTGATTTTCCTTTTGACTTTTTTTCTATGCAGGGAAGGGCAGGAAAACATAATGCATATATATGTACACACAATGCAAATATAATATGTCCTTTTTTTCCTCACCTGTGTGTTGGATGCCATTTGTTGACAGGAGTCTACATTCTGTGTTGTTCTACGTGGAGCCCGCCTGGGACAGGCTGTGCTAAGTGATGTTCTTCAAGCTGGCTGTGTCCCAGTCATCATTGCTGACTCCTACATTCTGCCTTTCTCTGAGGTTCTGGACTGGAAGAGGTCTGTACCCTCACTGTTGTACATCAAACCACTGCCTGAGATACTTCACTGCCTTCAGTGATTTGAATCAAATCCGTGTCATAAGTCAAGTGTACTGGGGGTTGCAGGAAATAAAATACAGAGTAAGATGCACAATGTCTTTGCCCTTGGTCTATTATGTATCCAAAGTAGAAGAGGAAAATAAATGAGAGTGATATGACAGAGCATTTGATTATCCTGTAGCCAGTAATTTTTTCTTCTAAAATAGATTTGCTATATAATCTTGTGCTTGAATTCAATGACTATTGATCTCCATTCAGGCTCTTTTAAGGAAATTATATGCTAAATATTGCCTCACAGAAATGCAAATTCTCTATATTGCACTATGATTCCCAAATTTATCTGAGATGGAAAGGTATCATTACTTTGTGGCTGAGTACACTGTGTTAGGAGTTCAAATTATTTTTCTATGCATGCACTATGCCAAATTGCATGATCTTGGGGTAGGGATAATATGTGCAAAAATTATTTGTTTTATGTGTAACATTGTATATGCTACTAGTATTTGGTTATTCAAAAAATCTCTGCTGACAGCAAGTCAGTGGAAATTCAGAGATGAGAATTCAGGATTTCTGAATCTCTGTCCCTTCCATAGTTATTTGATAGTCTGGACAGATCAGTCAACAGACTTTGGTGGCATTATCTGTGGGCAGACTGGCTGATGTTGGGGAGGATCTGCTGGAGTATTTTTTTACACTGACAGATGACTGCTTCTTTTTGCTTGTCTTTTCATTTGTCTTTTTTAATAAGACAAGATTCTGGCTTGGAAAAGCAGTCAACATCTTTTAATGTAGAATTTCTTTCTTCTTACCTCGCCCTTTTTTTTTTAATTTATTTTTTTTACTTGTAGGGCCTCTGTTGTCATCCCTGAAGAGAAGATGCCTGAAATGTACAGTATTCTGCAAAGTATCCCCCAGCGACAGATTGAAGAGATGCAAAGACAGGTAAAGCAATGTGCCGTGTTCAAATTATTTTCCTTGCTTTGCAGTTGCAGTGTAGATTCATATACCTGCCGTGCTCTGAAAGCTGTTGGAATGCAGAAACATCCACTATACTCTCATGTTAATATTTTTATTATTTGACCCTGTTCTTTTTTTATGCTAAACATCTGCATTTGCCATCACTTTTCAGTGGGATGGAAGCTCTCCCTCAGTGTAAGTGTACTGCCTACTGACATCTGTTGACATATTTCTGATGAAATCATGGCATATATTTGTTTCAGTTTTTTACATGGTATTTAAGTAGTAGTAAAGATGTTCAAGAGTCTGTGTTTATTTCAAAAGAAGCTTTGGTTTGTAGAAAAAGTTTAGTCACTTAAAATGTGAGGGGTGCATTTAGTCCAAAATATTTTAAATGTTTTATCCACATTGACAATTCCTCTGAGAGAGATTTTTCTTACTTGATGGCTGCAAGAGCTGAGACCATGAACTGTCAGGCCAGTAAAGAGGATATTAACATGTGTTGTGCACTTGTATCTAGGATATTTCATCCTTGACATCTTGTACCTGAGCATATATTGTTATAAAGTACTCTTATCATTGCCTCAGTTCCTCATCAGGAAAATCATAGAGGAAGTAAGAGCTAGGTCTTTAAGGAAAAAGTTAACTGTCTGATCTCAAGTGATTTTTCAAGATGCATGGGATTTCTGTAGTCAAATTTCTGCATGAATTGTGAAGTCAGGTGTCTGAAATTCCCTTACACAACCTTAGTGACAAAGTCATCCTCTGCATGGTCCTTGTAAAAAGTGACCCAAGACATTTTTTTAGAGTGTGGCCTACAACACTCTAGTTATTTCTACTTAGGCAGTACTAAAAGATACCTAGTGTATAGAAATACTCATATATGGGGAGAAAATAGACTCTCAAATTTAGAAGTAAATATCTTTCACACCTGAATTCTGTTGCCAGCTTCACTTCATTCTGTTCTGAGTCTGCAAATACCACAGCAGCCATCAGGGGTCTCCTTTCTCTTTAGTGCCTTCACACAAATGAACCATTTTGATGAGTCCTGCTGGCAGCACCAACATACCACCAAAACCAGGAGGTGAGAAAGTAACCTTAGTGTTACAACTCCTAGATGTGGTTTTTGGTTTAGAGATGTTAACCTAATAAAGCTTTAAAACTGATATTAATAGTCTGTCAAAGTGTGAAGTAACTTCCTCGTTGTCTATTTTACTGATAACATAAAATAATCTTTTCAGGATAATGTTCTTCAGCTGTGGACAAAGCACTTGGCATTACAGACACCTTAAATGCTAACCTTAAAGTATGAAATCAAGCAACTTATCTGTAAAAAAAAAAAGCCAACAAAATAAAGACAAAGGAGCAAACCCCCTAATCATTCACCAGGAAGCAAACCAACAATAACCCCCTTAACTTAGATTATATATATATATATTACCTGTAACTCTATAAAATTAACTTAAAGTAGATGATATTTTAGTGGTCATAATACAGATAAAGTCTCTGTTCATGGTGAATTTTGTTGGATTATACATGATTTGCAATAATCTTTCTCACTGGGTTCAAAACATCACTGAACATCATTGGAAAATGTGATTCTATTGGCTGAAGGTGTGATGCATTTTTCTAAAGTTTTTTCTTACATCTTGTTGCTTTTATTGTGTTTTTGATAGTAAAAGTAACAGGATGAAATCCCAAGGTCTTTCTTCTGAGTGAATTTATTTTTGTTTGTGTATTGAGGATGCTTAAACATGTTATCCATACATTTCATGTCCTGTCAGCCTTATTTACAAGGCAAAGTCCCTGTGTAAGTGTCTCTGAAATTCCCTTGCTGATAGGTGTTCTGTTTTCTAACCACCTAGTATGGTGAAAAGTATTTAATGGCTGATACTGTGTGGACTACCAATAACCTGACATGTATGGTTGAGATAATCTTTTTCTGGGCAAATAGAACAAATCCTTGCTCTGAATTTCCCCTGGCTGAAGTATGCATTTATCATACCTATCAGACTTCTTGGATCTGATAACCTTTGTGGGATTGGAGCCTTGCTGCCTGACTGCATTGGTTTCAGTGATTTTCATACGATATAATTCTTACCCTTATTTGGAAAACATCACAATTAAAACAAATATTACTGTAAATGTTTACTTGCCAGTTTTCTTTGTTGATTACTTTATACTTTTTTGCAGTATTTTATCACAGGAGATTCTCTGAAGATCATACATCAAGGTTAAAATGTAGACATAAACATATAAGCATACATTTACATATACCTGTATATATATATTTTCAAATTTAAATAGGTTGTTTGCTTTTAATGAGTAAAATTTTTTCTGTGGATATTTTTTTTCTTTGTTTCTGGAGATACTTCTAGCTATACATCAGCTGAGGAAGAGAGGAAGTCTTGTAGAGAGGTGACATTACATTTAAGTTGTATAGGAACTCATATTCGAAAGTGGGTTTTTTTCCAGTTTGTATAGCTATCATGGACATCATATAACACTGTCATGAAGAGGATAAAATACAGGAATTTTAGTTTTGGAGGCATTATCTGCTAGGCTCTGTGGCTGGTATGACCTGAGCTGTGATTTCCTACAACACAATTTTATTTTGCTCAGTTTTTTTTTAGACGGTACATGGTATAAACTGGGAATGAGATTCATTGGTTTGAGCAGAGCTTGAGTGTGGGAAATCAAAATTAATTCTACTGTCCTGTATAATACCTAATTGCACTGAGATCTCTGGTGATCAGCTATATTAACTTTATTCTTCGAACTTGCAGAACAGTTTGCTCCCAACTATTGCCAGTCCAGTTTCCTGCCTGTCCTCACAAAAGGGAATAGTTTCTGTGCTTGCAGCCTAGTCTACACAGTTGTAAAAAAATGCTACATATTTTCAATACTGCATGTACAGCCTATGTCCCTGAAAACCAGATTCCCGAGTATAATAGCTCTTATAAACTGCAACATTTTGACCATCAAAACCAGCCTCTGCTGATTGAGCTGCTGAAATTAATAGCAGTCTGGATAAAACCTATGTATCTCTGGGATTGCTGTCTTGTCTGTTTTCTACAGTAATGTTGTCATTCTAATTTTCTTTGAAGCTTCCTTGAACCATCCCCCTCTCACAAATAGTTCCATATGGAGTCTGGAACACTGGTAGAAGTGCCCAGAGGCAAGTTGATAAGCAGCTTAGCTGCTCAGACTTGATGCTGAGTCCTTATGTTTTCATTTTATCTGCACCTTTAACCAGAATCCAGGTAATAGCAAAGTTCTGGAAATGGAGGGGAAGAAGTAGATGTAATGGGCCTCTATGACAGAGAGTAAAAATTGAGATTTTGTCTTGCTCCTGCAGAGTGAAATAGATAAAAAAAAGCAAAACAAAACTTTGTTGGTATCACCTTGTCTCATGCCTTGTATAGTTTCACTTGCAGCAGGGGGTTTGGGGTTTTTTTTAAGGTTTTGTTCTGAAAGCCTGTAAGTCTCTGGAAACATGTTTTAGCACTGTAGTTGATATATAAATGTCTCTAACTAGTGTGAAAGTTTTCCTCAGCTTGTATCTCAGCTGAGGTGCTTTCTTCACCCTCTTTTTGTGAGGTGAATCTGTCTATCTGAATATATATATAGGCATCTTGTAAATATTTTTCTTCTCACTTGATACCAACATACTTAGAACTCTTCTGGCATGGATAGACTCATTAAGGCATAGAATCAGAATATGGAAATTCTGTGTAGTGAGAATAGACTTATTCTTCTGTTTATTTAGGTATTCTTTTTCCCTGAAGAGATTTTGGGTAAGGAGTTTATTTTCAAAAGGTGGCTTTGTGTGCCTGTTCCTTTTTGATTTTGTAACACTTCCCATCTCCCAGAAATAAAACTTCTGAATTAATATCTGTTCTGGAGGGCTGGATGACTGTGTGCTCTGATGGCACAAGGATGAAGAGCTGGTATTCTTAAGGGTGGGAATTCTTTTAATCTCAGTTTTCTAGGAAAAATTGCTATGATCATATATAATGTGCATGCTGATTTCTCTTGTGATTTCTGTTGCTGCCCAGTTTCAGCCAAACTTACAGAGAAGTGGAGAGGTTGGAGATAAGAAATTCCATAAAGTTAGGTACCTGTGTAGGAGTTAAGCACCCCAGAATAAGAGTGCCTTTTAAGGGAAACTTTGCAGCTTGAGCTAACAGTCATAGAAAACCGCTTGCATTTATCCATTATGAATTATCTGCTTTGGGAAAGGTTTTATTTGAAACTGGCACACCTTAGACCACAGAAATTCAGGTACAAAAGGGCCAAATGATAAAGGGAAAAATGAAATTCAGTATACAAAGGGGTATACATGCAATTTAAAACAGCCTTCCCATAGGCAGTTTTGGCCTCTTAACTACCTGCAACCACTTGGAAAAGAATTCTTAAGAGCTGTAATAAATAGTTATGTGAAAGTATAATATCCATAGTCAGTTGTTAAAAAAAAATACAAAGAATTTTTAGAAAAGAGATAGAGAATGAGATGGAAAATACTATGCCACTATGTAAATCTGTTGTCTGTACCATGAATGCAGTCTGTAGTTATGGTTCTCCCATCTTGAAAATGATATAATAGAACAAAGGGGATCATAAGTTTCAAGAGAAGACTGATTAAATAGCCTAAGACTCTTCATCCTGAAAATGAATGATTGGTGGTGATGAAGCAGGAATATAATACAGAACTGTAAAAGAAGAAGGTAATGAAAAAGTGAATGGATGTGACTGTACATTGTTTAATACAATTTCATTTGATGTCTCACAGTACTTTTGTTATTTGGAATCTGGTCTAAAAAAACCAGAGATGATCTCACAGAACTAAAAGGTACTCTGTGAGAATCACCGCTTCATAATTTTGTGTGAGTGAAGGGGTTTTATTGACATAAAAGGCAGAATGAAGAAATCCAGAGGAGGAAAATCTGTCAGAGATGAATGCAAAGATATACCCTCTGGCTTAAAAGTTCCTGCATTGCAGACTTCTGGAAGCTGGAGAATACTTTGAGGAAGTGGTGGCTTATGCCTGCTGTGTCTGTGGGAGGGGGGTTCCTGAGGTACCTGCTGTGGAGCACTGTCAGAGGGAGAAAATGGGAACAGAAGGCCATTTGGTCAGACCTGGCAGCTTCAGGACTCATGTTTACAAAAGATTTTAGTATTATATTGCCTTGTGTAATAACGTTGTCAGATAATCAGTGATTTTTAAAATGCATCTTGACTTCACTGGCTGCCAAACACTTAAGTGGGAGACTATTGAAAGTGATGTATAGTTTCCTTCTTTGAATGAATGTGTAATTCACTTTCCTGGAGCTCCACAAGCCTTTCAAATAGTGGCCATGTGCCATTATTGCTTTTCATTAATAAAAGTTTTAGATAATCACAACCTCTTGCATTTTTAGCCTGAGTGCACAATTAAAGGCTAAAAAAGGATGTAAATTCAGTGTGAAAAATAGTGGATAGAAAACATGTAGTTTGCAATGTTTGTTCCCACAGTTGGCATACCTGGTCAAGCTGTTGTGTTTCTTCTTGTGCACATGGCATGTGCCTCAGCCCTGAACTGAAGTTCAGACTCCAGGTCAAACAGAGCTGAAGACACAAGCATAAATCAATGACTTGTTTTAGTGCCACGTTAAAACAACATGAGTGGCTGGCTTTTCTGACCCTCCTCCCTTTCATTTAATGTGCTTCTTTGGCTCTTCTTTAAAGAGGGCTCTGTAGAGTAATTTCAGCTCTTATCAGCTTGCTGACAGCTATATGAGCCTTTCTGCTGGCTCCAGGCAATCACTGCCAGCGTGTGAAACATCCCATTCTTGCAGTGAAATGGTCTTGGATAGAGTTAAAGCAAATGGGTGGTGGAGTTTTCCTGTGGGTGGTGCAGCTTACATGAAAGAGATGGGATTTAGTTCTTGTTAACCAATTAAACAGAAATTCATTTCAATATCTGAACACTAGATGCTCTTTGAGCATACTTAGGTTTTTACAAGTCCTTTTAATGAGAATATTAAACTTACAGCTGCAGTTCTTTCCCTGACAGGGGACAGCTTCTGTCTCTGAGTTCTGTAGAATCATCATTATCAAATTTAAGAGAACTTTCATCTGCCTGCCATTTGTAGCATTTTAAGGAGTGCGACTGCAGAGCCTAACCCTGCTTTAATCCTCCCAGAGTGCTTCAGTGAAGCTCTGGGTCCCCCATAAATGTCAGGCCTGGACAATTTGCCATCTTATCAGATGCAGTGAAGTTAGTTCCAGCCCTCTCACCCCTCCCCCAGAGGAAAGATTTGTTGCTGCAAACAGCAAAGGAAAGAAAAAACTTTTTCCTGGCTTACTGCCAGGATCACCATGGGAGTTGTAGAATCCTTGGCATTTATATATGAGACTTTCATTGCTCCCTCTCCCTTCAGTTGTTGCAGAGACTATCCTTATTCTAGATACTTTTTTTTCTTCTTGCCTGCCTTGTTGTTTTTCAGAATGAAGAAAACTGTCTTCGTGGCATCTCTGAGAAAGAGCTCTGAAATTTGTGACCAATCAGCACCTCCATGTATAAATTCCTAGGATACATTTGGGCTGCTTTTGTATCTACATTGGCAGCTTCTAAACAGTAAAGGTTAAACTTAACCGTAAGAGGAAAATTATGCTTTTTTAAGACAATTTTTTTTGTTTTTCAGATTAGATTTTAAGAGTCTGTATCTTATTGCACAGTGGATTTTTGGTACTTACCCTTTGCAGATTGCTATACACAACTTGGATAGACTACAGATAAGCCAGATGATACAGAAATTGGAAAGGCATGTATTTTTAGAAAGAATATTTGAAAATATTCTGTCATGCACATGGAGCAGTTAGCTGCAGACAAATGGATGATTAAGCATATCTCCTGGTGTTGCACTCTTTGTTGCTCTGTACTTTCCCTCTGCTGCTGTATAGCTTATACCACATCACATTCATTATCAAATCTGCTTGCTTTGTTTACGCCCTTTAATTATTTGAAGTATTACAACTTTAGCATTTATCTATGTAGCATAAATACACTGCATTGCTGTAGTAATTTGTATGTGAGTATATTAAATAGAGTAGTAAATACACCTTGGTCTTATATCCATTTTACTCATGAGTAGATAGATATGTAAATAACTTGTGCAAGGTCAAATTGTAATATTAATAATGGAATGTAGAAATCTAGATACTGTTTTAATGACTATATCAAATGTATCTTACAAGACAGTAGGAACATCTGGCTTTTAAATTAAAAGGTCTTACATTTCTATAGAAATAATTTGCTGCCAGATAATCTTTAGCCAGCTTTTCCTTTAATCTTTGTCTGTAAATTATGCAGATATATTGAATAGTTTCTTAGATGCCTGGAGGTAGGAAAATTATATGTCCTTTTTACAAGCTGTATAGTGGGCTGGTTTAGAAATATGCTGTAGTGCCCCTTGGCTTTCAAGTAGTGTGATTTGTATCTGGGGTTTGGCTTCTTCCTTTTCTTCCTTTTCATGTTTTTTTCTTTTTTTTTTTTTTTTTTTTTTTTTTTTTTTTTTTTTTTTTTTTTTTTTTTTCATTAGCAACAGTGTCAGTTTTGAATGCTCTTTAGAAATTAAAGTGGCACCTAGCATTAGTTGTCTTTGAATCCTGGTGCCTTAATTCCATAGAGAATGGAATGCTATGTGCAGAAGGATTGTAGAGGGTGTGCATATTCCAGGGTGTTAATACTGGACTAGGGAATCATGGATAGAAGTTTGGCTTCATACAGTAAAGGACAGCATGCTATTCCAGATGTTTAGTTAACTGTTGTTGATGTCTATCTATGATTTTTTTTTCATGTAAATTTATTTTCAATCCTGTTTCATTGTAGTGTGACTACCACATAGTATTATCACAACCAGCAGTTAATATTCGGCTTCCCCATTTCATCAGATAGTCATACAGCCATGGGCAGTTTGAGCCATGAAGGATGAAGTATTTTTATATAGCTCAAGCTAAGTTCAGTTATTTTTAAGATGTGGAGGAAAAAAAGCAGCACCATGTCCTAAATGGAATTTTTCCAGTAGATATGGAAAAAACCTCATGACTCCCAGTCCTTCAGCTTTTATCCTCAGAGAAGTCAGTAAGATATATTTGTATTCAAGCAATGCAGTAATGTCTGTGGTTAAAGTTGTCCAGTGTTGAGAACTGTGTGTATGGGGTATGTGTATTATGTTTGTGCTTATATAAAACAGAGCTGTATAGCTTACAGGAAACTGAGCAAAATATGCCTTCATCAAAAGGGCAAGTTCTTCCTGGTATAGAGCTTAAGCTCTGAAATTGAGGTATGTGCTGATTTTTGACAGCTATAATATGGTGGTAACCTTACCTAGATTTTTTTTTCTTCCTTCAAAAAGCTGTCCTTTCATGTGTGTGATTGGCACTGGGCTTGCTTTGTGTTTAGCTTCTCTAATCAAGGGAATTTAAGCTTCTATTCTCCCAGCATTAGTACAGCAGTCATGGGAAATCTCAAACAAGCCAGATCTTATTGCAGCAGTTGACACAAATAAAAGCAGTTGTGCTTTTATTTATTTATTTTTGATGCTGGATGCTGATTAAAAGTTTCCAAGCATCCTTTAGCTATGTTATGAAGCCAACCAGCAGAGAGCAGGGCAGCTGCTGAGGAAGGGAGATACTGGTGGACACAGGACAAGATCACAGTGGGAAGCATCAGTGTGTGTAACACAGAAAGCTGGGAAAGGTGTAAACAGATCCCCAATTTATCTATAGGGTGGGCTCTCCAAACACTGTTTTATTGGCCAGTGGCTCCTGCTTTACTAACCTCTAACCTCTGCAGTACTCAGAGGTGCTGCCCACCAGCCAGCCTTGTCTTTGAACCTCCCTTGGCTCCTGCCACCTCAAAGACTTGCAGTCAGATTCCTGTGTTTTGCTTGGGACCTCACCTCTCAGCAGGATGCCTGCAGCAGGGAAAACTGATCTACCCTGAGAACATAGACATATTTGAAGGCAATACCCCTAGGACTAGAAACCTATTGCTTTCAGTTTCAGGAGCTGTCTATCACTTGTCAAGAAATGTGGATAAAACATCTTCCCACCCCCCAACTTTTGGTCATGCAGTAGTTGAATGTTCCCTGCAATTGCATAGATATATTTGTTTTCTATTATTTTCCAGACTGCTGAATCAGTGATAGCACAATTCTAGCTCACTGTAGGTCTGGTTTTATGTTGAGTGTGTAGAGAAGAAATACCATAATAAGGATGATACAGGTACAAGTATTTTTGACTACTCCCCGGGCTAGACATGCCTGCCACTTCCTTTACAGTACTGGCCTGGTGAAGAGAGCAGGCTGTTTTTATATCATTATAAAGCAGGCTTCTTTATATCATTATTGATGATTATGTAGATATAATGGCTTATCTGGAAGCTAGAGTAGTATCTATTTCTCTTTTTCACCTGTGTTATTTCTGTGGTGTCAACACATGCCATTTGCTTGTAAATAGGAAGACAAACTGAAATCTCTTTGGGAGCAAATGGAATTCAGAAAATGGTAGTCATTTTTTATATCACGTTTTTAAAGCTGTAAATACTGCATGAAATTTTCGGGTTTTGTTTGGTTGTGGGTTTTTTTGGTTTTGTTGTTTCTTCCTCTCAACCTACTGCTTTTTTTTGTTGGCTATGTCTCCATACTTTGCAACAGTATTCCCAGCCACAGCTGAGAATCGGGTGGGTTCCTTGCTGCTCATAGTGCTGGTATCTATTTGTTGACTCCATAACTGAAAAGTATTTTGACCATGGATTTGTAGGGTGCCAGGACAGTAAGTCAGGTTTCCTGGCTGGTGCAGTGTTGCCTTCTGCAACAGAGTTGCTAAGTTGACATACTCATTAATCAAAGAAGCAAGTTTGAGGTGCAGAAATATATGGAGGGAGGGGAGAACACCAGTGCTAAGTGATATTTTTATCTATTTGAGTCTTGTGTTCTTGCTATTTTTAGAATTAGGTTGCTATAATTAGGAAAAGGAGTAGCGGAAATCTGTATTTTAAGGGTAAAGATAACACAGGATTTAAAAACTATATAAAAAGTTGCCGTCTAATTAGAGAGAATGAGAACTTTTCTTGAAAATACCTTGTTTTGTGGCATGTATTTAAGCAGAATAAGGGTCCTCATGAGATGAAAACCGTAGAAACACCAAAGCAGAAAAATCTCCAAAACCCACCGCCCCTAAAACTAATCAAAAAACTCCTAAAGTTATGTGAAAGTGAGGAAGCATGAGTGAAAATGTTAACTTTAACAGATAAGCTTCCAAGAACTATTCTCATATATGCACAGTATATGTTGTATGTATAAATTACTACAATTTACATGATTCTTTTCAAAGCACCAAAAATGAAAATCTGAGGAAAGCTGCAGTGCAAGAAGCTTAATTTTAATATCTGAGCTTGCACTAACATTTTCTTTTAACTCTTTTAAGAGTCAGCAAGTAGTCTCCAGCAATAAAACTGAGAGTGAGTAGAAGTGATTCCCAAGTGGCTGGTATCTGAAGGGTGAGATTAGCATTTCGAACTCTGACCTCTGTCCCCTTATGAATTGGCAGCTTCAAAAAGAAAAAGGAAGAAAAGAAATTTGGATAATGGAAGGATTCAGTTTTCACTTTCTGTTGCATCTGAAGGAGGCAAATGTGCTTATTTCATAGCTGAAATTACAGCAGCAGAGAATATTGAGTCAAAGGATTAAATCCACTTACTGCTTCACTTTTGAAGAGATTGTTTTTGAAGTTGAATTGCAATAAAAACCAGCACCATTAAATGTCTGTCTAGAATCTCTTTCTTAAAATATTTGACTATAATGATACAAATTATTGTTTTGTTTGCTCATACTGCTGAAGTGTCTTGTAATTAAGAAATATTCCTCTATAGCCCTCTCATATAATTTGTGTAAGTTAAATAGACAAATTGAGTATTTTTGGGGCTTTACTTGAGAATTGTGCATAACTCAGAAACATGGAACCAAAGTTCAGAAATAATATTGAAAGAATGATGTCAGAGTACATTAGAGACAAACCTTAGTTAACTGGAAACAACAGTGTGTGCCCTGCATTGTTCTACTGCTCATTCCTTTTTTTTCCCTTGCAGAGGAACTCCTGGTTTGAGGTTTAAATAACCCCGATACTGAATTATGGATTAGTCTTTATCTGAAGTGATCATGGGCCTCCAAAACTTTGATTCCTTGCTTACCTCCATTTTTTAACTTTAGGGGTGACATGCTGATACTCTGAGCACTCTTTATATACTGTCTGCAGTACTCTTTTTCTTGGATGGGTCTGCAGTGAAAAACAGATGCAACACAGTCATTTTAGGTTGAATTTGAAAGATGCTTTTTATTTGATATTCTATAAAACATGAAAGTCAGAAAACTTTTCAGTTTTAGGCAAATGTTAGCATGATTTTACTAGTTTTTTATTGATTTAATGGATTAGCTTTTAAAATTATACACATTATACAAAATTATATACATAGTCCATGTATACGAACAAGAAACTAATTTTTACTTTCAAAATGCAATTTCTAAAGTGTTTACCCCCAGTTTCAGGTAATTGTACTGGCACCCCAAAAGTGAGAACTTTTCAGATCACAGCTCTCTTACTGTTATTCATAGGCTGAAACACATGAGTTGTTTTCAAGAAATGTGATCTACATTTGTGTACATTTGTGTAGCCTAGGTTTGCATTTAAAATCTTCATGCCTCTCTGGGAAAATGAGACTACTTCAGGTCACTATTGAAAACAGAGCTTTAAGGAAGGACCATGACCTACAGCTAGTCACTTATTTTATCCTCTCATGCTCCCTTACTAAGAGAAGAATGGATTTATCAGAAGGTATTTTAAGGTATCAGAGGTCCAAGTTTCTGTCTGAATAATCCAGATTTTTCCTGCACTGATTAGAGAGAGAATGAGCCAGCCAGCCTTAGTTATGTTGAATGTGATTGCTATCACCAAGGGTCCGAAACCAATCAGGCATTTTTTTTTAATCCCAAATTCTTGCCATTTTCTAGAAGCAACAAAATACTGTTTAATTCTTAATAATATAGACTTCTGAGGTTTTCTTGTAAGCCTGTGTAAAAAACCTAAACATATCCCTGGTTTTAGCTAATACAAGCTGGTATCATCTTTGCTGGAGAACTGCATACTAAAAGTAGTATGTATGATCAGCAAGGAAGCTGTTGGGAACCAGATGTAAGAACAGTAAAACAGTACAGAAAGAGGGTGCAGATTACAATTTATAAGCAGAAAAATGTGGGAACTTTGGGCTATAAGGTCCTCAGTCTGAACCCAAAATTTATCTTAGGAAACTTTTTCTAAAATTCATATTGCTCCAAAAGAGTAACTTACCTTCTCTTCAGTTCCATTTTTCAGGGGAGCTCAGTAGGGCTCTTGAGAGCTGAGGTTTGCTATCTGACTGTTGTATAACATCAGCTATATTCGTAGGCATCTTGGATTCAATTTATCTTGAACCTCAGTAGCCCGTTTAATCCTACTACCCAATGTAAATAGTTTGGGGGGAGGGTGCCTGGGACCAATCTGAGTAGTGTACTTGATGGGGAATAATGTGCTATGCCTCAGTAACTTAGAAAACATTTGATTATATTACAGTATGACATATATCTTTAGCAAGTCTTTGTGGATGCACTTCCATGTCCAGAGGTGTCAGATGCACAGCTCAGCTGTAGATATTTACTGTAATATCTTTGTTGAAGATACACATTTTAGCAAAGGATTACTGCAGTCAGTTACTTCAATTACTTAGCTAAATATTTTATTAATTTAAAGTTTCTATTTACAAATAAAAAGAAAAGTTATTGGGTTTTTTTCCCTCTATTCTTCTATCCATCCCACAATTTGAAAGGTTTAGAATGGTTAAATCTCACAATGTCTCTTTGAGGTCAATATTACACATACCGTGAGAGGGTGAAGTAGAAACAAGAAATCTAACAAATGCCAAACTTTTATCTGTAAATAAGTAATAGAACCAGGATTAAAAGTAAGATCATCAAGTTTCCAGGCCAGTGCTGTTGCCTCAGGTAGGCCACACTTCTTTTGCTTGGATAGACTTCTCTAATCCAGCTGGGAGTAAAAGCCAGGAACACCAAGAGCCATTAAGAAGGGAAAGCATTTAAGTAGAGTCACCATAGGCGGTGTGAAAATGGTTGTATTTCAAGGCCTTGTAAACCCTTTCAAGACATTTTGGAAACATTGAACTGCTGCAGTGGGGCAGAATCTCACAGCATCATGGCGCCTGACCTAAAAGTTGAGAAAAGTGGTGGTTTATGGGCAGTTAAATTTTACTACTCTTTTGCGAATTTTCTTTTTTTCCCCTCTTGCTACTTTTACGAACTCCCACCAAATCATGGGCTGTGAAAAGACAGAAGGCTAGCAAGTTCCTTCCATGGACTGTTTTCCCCTTGATCTAAATGTTACAGAAGAGAGTCCTTTCCTTGCCTTATGCCCAGTGTTGTTTTTTTTTCACAAACCAATCGAAAGATTTGCATTGATCTGTCTTGCACTCTACACCAGAGCACCATTAGTGGCATTAACATGAGAATTTACAAACATTAAATGAATGGACTCTGTAACCTGATGCTATGTTGGCTTGTAAAGAGCTTATAAAGAGATGCTAGGCCCCCAAGTGTGTTTATTTCTAAGGAAAATAACACCTTACCTAAATAAATGTTACTTTCTATGAGTAGGCTGCCCTGTTGCTGCATGCTGCTGCCTGTTGTGTGGTATGAAAATAAGTGTAAATGCTCCCTTCCCAAGCTCTTGCCTGTGCTGGTATGTACTGAGTATTGCAGCTTAGTTTCTTTGTAGTCCGATTGAACTAAACCCGGGAACTGAGAACTAATGGAATTGAATTTTTGAGTTGGATGCTCTTATTTGGTTTAAGGAATATGTGTCTTACAGATATAGCTAGTCTTTCTCAAGGTGCTCATGTGTATTTCTAGAGATAAATTGATAACACTATGTTAAAAGAAATTTTGGCCTTTACAGAAAGTGATGGGCTTTCATGGCTGATCTAATGAAGATACAACAGTTGAAAGTGAGGCAGGAGGAAGGAAGAAAGGAAGGGCAATGATTTAGAGCTACTTACTGGCGTGCCCATGTTTGTGAACTTGGTCTGCAGAACTCACTGCTTGGCGAGAGGAGAGAATTTGTTCTCCAATTCCTTCAGTCTTTGGCTTCCATAAGGAAGTTGTCATGGCTTTGTTAAATTTACTGCAGAAATTGAATTCAATTTAACTAATTTCATGGGCAATCAATTGTGTAATGAGAACTTCCAGTCAATTCCAACCCACTAGGCAACCCAATAATATAATGTATTTCTCATTGTCAGTCAAGTTGTACAGTACACTAGATTTGACTCTTCAAAACATTGGTAAAACTGTTTCCAAAAATAATGTTTTCTGTCTTTCATTTTGGATCTATCCCAGATTTTCTATTTACTTCTTTCTGTTTCCAATTCCTTGTAAGCCATACAGGTTAATGTACGTTGATCTGTGTTGTCTTGGCAGTCATACAAAGTAGATGTTTGATCTCTGTTAACCACCTAGGTTACCTATGGCCTAAGCAATATTTAGGTATATACAAAGTTAGCTTTCTCTACAAGTCTGTGGTCTACATAGTGTGTTTCCTTAGAAAAATCTTGAAACCTCATCAAGCAGGCTTCTAGAGTACTAGAAGCTGATGTTAGTTCAAGTTGAAAGGAGAAGTCTGACTTTATCATGGTTGTAGTCTGTGTATAATCAATGCTATGTGAAAGCCAAGGTCTGGACTTAAGGATTGTTTATTTCAAGATCCTGAAAGGCATTCAGATAGCTGTAATTAGTGTATTACGATTGCCATACCATAAAAACATTGTTTAGTGTCCTAAAGTTACTCTTGAGTTTTCTGGATTCATAGATACGGAAAAGAGAAACGGAGAGCTCAGTAAAGCTATGTAAGAATAATAAGTTGGCATAGAAGTCTGGAACAGAAACCTTTTTCTTTTATTGTTACTCTCTCCTGTATCACAAATGTGTTCATGGAATTTCTATCCCCTCTATTTTTTACATTCCGATATAAGCTTTTCAACCTCACCGAGTAGAAAATACATTTCAAATGGAATCAACATACATCTTCCCAACAGAAAACTTTCCCAAAATATTTAGTAACTCAGCATGTGGAGCAGCAGACACTAGCAAGCCATGTTAATCAGTTCTGCTTTATAAAAGCAAACAAGGTGGGGAGGAAGTAATGAGACCCTGAAACATCTGTTTGGGGACTTCAAATCCCCTTAGAAGGTTTTGAGTTCTGCCTTAAAGAAACACAACTCCAAAAATATTACAACCAACTGTGGGAACATTTTATGGCTCTTTAGAAAAAATTAATTACATAAATATTAGTCTATAAAGCATAAATTCCCTCTGCCCTCTTCTCCAGATTTGCTTCTGGTATAAAGGTGTAATCTTCCCTGATGTGACAAGCATTCCTTAAGCAAAGAGCAGCTTGATCAGATCCATCCTAGTTTTGCTGAAGGAAGAAAATCATCTTTGATTTTTGTGAAGCTACATAATAATAGATATTATGGTATTAATAAACAATCTTGGAACATTATAGGAATGCTGTCATTTAATAACAATGGAATAGCTAATCCTGTATTTCACACTAAATGAGTTACTTAGTTGCTTATAAAATTATATACGAAAAGGCTACATTAAATAGTTTCTCCTTCCCACTTACATCAATTGTTTTAAACTGTTGTCTAGCATGAAAATAAAATTCAGAATCCTTTTTATTTATCACACTTGAACAGGTAAGTTAGCTGTTCTGGCCCATTTTAATTCTTAATCTTCTTCTAGTTTTCTTTTCAGATAGTTTGTTGTTTGATAATATATTTTTCTTAAGGCATAGGACTTGGAGAAAAAAAATACTGATGCTTTTGCTTAGCATGTGGTGTTTGCTTTATTTAGTGTCTTTTTACTTATTCTTGCCCGTTTATATAATTCTTCTGCTTTTGCACTTGAATGTGGTAGTAATTTTGTTCCATGTTCTTGGTAATCAGCCTGTTATCCAGCTGTTAAGTCCTATCAGGAAGAGAAATAAGGAGAGGGAAGTGATTCCATTCTAAACTGAAGTCACTTTGCACTCTCTCTGGATGACAAGCTCCAGAGTAGTGTCATTTTGGACATACCTATCACTCTCTGTAGAAAAATTTTGAAATAGCCTGAAATAGTCAGTTATGGCTGTTTGCACAGTAAATGTAGTGCAAATGAGAGCACTAATCTCTCTCCTAGTTTGCTTTCTAAATTGTAACATGGATTTTTTTCATCTTAAATATTTACAGAAATATTCTGCAGAATCTGTTTTACAGATTTTTTTTTTTCCTCACAGAGCAGAATTTTAGGACTGGTGGTTCAGCAACAAGTCTGCAGTTCTAAACCCCATAGCTTACACTCAGAGTAAAGTACAGGGTAGCATAAGCATGAATATATGCAAGTCTGTGCTTGTAATCTTTCCTCTATACTGTTATTTAGCCTAGGAATATCCAAAAGGAAGTGTATATGCTGGAATCACTGTGTGTCTTCTGTTAAAAAGTACTGACCTGCAGAGTGAGATCTGTTGGCATTTGTCAACAACAGATAAACGAGTTATTTTTGGTTCATCCTAAGATCTGTACCTCCAGAAACTTGGTATTCCTTAATTAAATAAGGAATTAAATAAGGTAAATAATACAGTAACTAAATGAAGTAAATAATATTATTTAATATTTTCATAGCATGTTATTAAAGCTGGCTTGTCTGTAGAGCCTTTTTGCTATTTAAGAATTCTGAAGCAAGGGTAAAATAGCACTTGCCCAAATTTCTGTATTGTCCTCAGCTGTGTTCTGACTCTGAAAACTTCTAAAGGTTCCAATTAATGAAAAAATGCATTTGTTTTAATTGTTCTACCTCCAAGATGCAAACACATACTCTTATAATTGGTAATTAACCATAGGGAGTTTGCAAAAGAAATTAATTTCTGGAGAGTTCAAGGTGCTGCAGTTTACTGAAGAAAAGTAAGATTGAAAAAAAAATAATGTCTTTTGGGCCAGAATTCTTGAACTACGTGTTTTGGTTCAGCATGTTTCCTTCTGGGTTGGATGGGGACCTACAAGATCATTTGATAGTTCTAGGGATTGAAAAAGTATATTTATATCTCTTAACAGAGAGTCAGAGAAGTCAGCATTTTCATTTCCAAACCTCTGCTTTTCTTCTATCATTTCTGTCTTACACAGAAACTGGGACAGGATGAGAACTTGTCCTTAGTTTTAGAGTAACTCATCTGTGAAGTTCTGAGCACCTGTGTTTAACAATCTCATGCTTCTTTTCAGCAGTTTTACACTGTGCTAGAAATTAGCCTAGATTAACAATTGTAATAAATTGGCATGTACATGTACTTTTATGTGAAAATCATAATAATTTACTTGTATAAATAGTAATAGGTTTCCTGGAAGACATAGGAAGTTATTAGTCTGGTAGGGTTCATGACTGCTGAAATTTTCTATTTGATCAAGTGTCTCTCATGTTAAAAAGTGACTTCTAAGTTCTGCCTTTCAGACAGAATACTTTTATTTGACTGTTTAACTGCACTGTAGATTCCTTTGCCTTAGAAAAAAATGGAGTATAACAGTAATTAATTTTGTTCTATGGTCAAACTGCTTTTGACATTTTTCAGGAGGAGAACGTATGATAGAAGTATGAAAATACTTGATTCCTTCAAATATTTTCATTCTGTTTAAGCACATGCAAAATAATGCTGCTGCTTCTTTTTATTGGCTATGAGTCCTTTTAAGGGGTGGAGTTGAGTTTGAAGCCTTCAGGCTTTATGGAAATACTCTATCTACAATAAACATGCCTCCTAATTTATTTCCACCTGACATGTAGGCTGCATGGAACAGATTGTGCATGGCAAGCCAAAATTGATTTTTGAGCCCTGGATCTGTGCAATATGAAAGTGCATTTTATTCTCTTTACAGGCAAGGTGGTTCTGGGAAGCATATTTTCGATCGATGAAAGCAATTGCTCTCGCTACTCTTCAGATTATCAATGATAGAATTTACCCATATGCTGCCATTTCTTATGAAGAATGGAATGATCCTCCAGCTGTGGTAAGTAAATTCGTTCAATTTACTTGTAAAACAAATTGTGGTTTTTGTTTTTGTTTTTTTTTCTTGTATAAAAGGTATGTGCTGTGAAGCTTGGTAGTAATTATGCTTCTGAGTTTGTGTGTGTATGTATGTATTGTGCTGGTAACTTGCACAGATGAAGCTAATATATTTTATGACCACTGGCAAAAATAACTAGCAGTTCTTTTCATGTCCTGGCATTAAGATGAGAAATTTTAACTTTTGCTATGGCACACATTAAATTGCTTACTTGTTTATATTTTTATTTATTTATTTTTCCTTGATGCACACACACACACTTTATTTCTGTTTAATTCAGGGAGAGTTTGGAGCACTGTGTATATTTGGACATAGTCTGTATGACTGCAGAGGAAATAGTGGAAATCCTGATTTCCACTGCAGGGATCTGCAGGGATCTTTTATATAGTTCTGTTGAAATAGCTAATTATTCTTATGTCTATAGTTTTCTCCATGTTATTTCTTAACGATTTCTCTTATACAGAAACTGATGATCAAAGTTTTACTTTTTTTTTTTTTTTTTTTTTGGCCTGTTTTTGGTTTAATTTAAAGTTTCACTGGTTGAACTCACCTCTGTTAAGAAAAACCAGTGCAGTATTAATTAACATCCTGCACCAAGCAGCTGGTTCTGATTTTTTACTATATAAAAGCCTGTACATGATTTTCACTCATAATCAGTTAATTTTCTCTGTGTCAAAATATAAAAAATAGTTTTGTTTTACTAATAAAACCGAACTTGTTAACTATCTTGCTTTATGATTGTTTAGAGAAAGAAAGCTGGGTAGGAGGACTGGGTAGGGAGCTAAGTGTGTTTTACTTCAAACTCTTCAGACTAACCAAGTGTGAACAGTTGCTGATGAAGAGTTAGAAACTTATTGCTGTGCTTCAGAAGTTGTGTTTCCATTGCCTAGCCAAAGGCATTAATAATCTCCTGTTGTCATTTCTTGAGGAGGAAATGTGGCCCTGATTAGTATTTAAGGAAGAAATTAATCTGCACAAGTGTGTACTCCACAAGAAGGGAATTAGAATATCTTAGCACCTTTACAATTATGGTAGCATAACCAAGCACCTTTAAACACACTAAGTGAAATGAAGAAAATGCTTTAAGGATTACTCAGTCTTTAAAGGGAACCTAAAAACATCTCCTGGATTCTCTCCTCTACTTTTTTTTTTTTTTAATAAATAAATGCACTAGTCAGAGTTTCAAAGCTGTCAGCTTGTTGGGCAGTAATAATCTGCTTGAGGCTGTGTCTCATCTAGCTTCTGCCTTATATCCACTTATAACACTGTTAAATTTCTCATCACCCTGGATGAAGCATTACAGTTGGAAGGACTTACATATATTCATTTGAGGTAGCAGCAAATGACAACTGTATCCTCTAAGTTTGATAAGAAGGCAAAGTAACTAATATCCTTTTTCTTTACAATAAAATTGCCATATTCTTCTCTAAATAAGCTCCATGATGACTGAAGCTTTTAAAGAAAATGATTGCAGGTCAGTCTCAGGGCTAGGGTATAGCTAATTGTTCAAATAAGCACCTGTGAGTTAATATTAATACCACAGTGAAAATTGTGAGTAACTGTCATAAATTCTTATGTTATTGGCCAGAACTAACCTCCAGAGCTTGCAATGTGTATTCTGCTTTCAAATTCAGCCAACTCAGCAGCCAGTTCCTTTAACTCTGTTTGTTGTTCCATGTGGTGTTGTGGTCAGTGGGGATTAAGTGCCATGCTCTTCTGTATGCTTTTGTTCCTGTTATGTGGTCTGGATAGGAACACAAAGGTGCAGAAAAAGTATGTAGAAACTGTAGGCATGGTTAACAAGAGGTGCAGAGGTACAATCACTGTTTTAAGGGCTTACTGAAATGAGCCAGAAATTTCCTTAAATCAGTACAAGGCTATTCATAGACCTCAGATCCCCGTGCTCTGAATAGTGAGGTTTTGAAAATGAGCGCACAGATTTGCCTATGGAATATCTATATAGGAAAATCCCAGTTTTAAGGGATTTGTGAATTTACTTGCTAGGATAAATTCACCTTTCTAACAGAAAGAAGAGCTTGCTGTGCAAGATCATTATTGTAGAGAAGGATACTTAGAAAGAACTCTTGGCCATGGTTGCTTACCTGCATGCCTCCTTGGTTTAAGGTGGGGTTTTTTTGTGTGTTTTCAGGGGTTGATTTTGCTTAGTACGTCACTAGAATCCTGAGAAGTAACAGAAAAAGTTTGTTAAAATGTCCTGGTTACTAATTGTTGTGTTGCTCAATTGTTACAGCTGCTTCAGGTGTTAGATGAAACAGTATAACCATTATTTCTACTTTGACAGTTAAAATGGCTCATAACTCTCCAAGGTGCACATTATAATTTGCATTTTGTTGAAGTATTGTAGCTTCATGTGTTTGCTTCCAGAATTAATCATCTGATTTCAGTCTATTTTCTATGTTTTTCTATAGTTCTGCCATTTAGTATTTTGATTTTAGTATAGTAGAATAGACTCTGAGTTAGCAAACACTTAGCAGATGGCAGCATGTAAGTATGCTAGATAAAAGAGATTTTTAGAGGTCTCAAATGTTCAATTTAGTTTGTAACAGCAGCACATATGAGGAAAAAGCTGCGAAAGCTGCATCTTTCACAAAAGGCTGCCCCAAGCTTCATGTCAATTGCAAAGTAGGATTGATAGCTTTCTCTTTGCTTTTCTTTGAGCTCAGATACTTCAAAATAGGACTTAAGACACATCTGCAAGCATAATAATAATTACATTGTTTTTACTGCAAAATTGCATTGATTGCATTGACTTTTGTATACCCCGTTTGAGGAGATGGCTGCTACCTTGTACAGTCAGCGTGAAAGTGATACTCACTTAAAATTAGTGAGGCATACTCATGGCTAGATCTGCTCAGGGATAAGCTTTATGCCTGTTCCTGAGATATTTCTGAAGCCTCAACACAAAGAAACATCAGCCCATCCTGTGTTGAATTTGTAGTTTCCCAAACACTTTAAACCACTATAGGAGGTACTGCTTCCCAAAGCAGCAGTCCTGCACTCTTCTACAGTTGGGTAACAGTTTCCTCTTTCATGTGCCACCTTTTTTTTTGGTATTTCTATTTCACTTGTGGTGAATTAGCCAAAATAATGTTCCTTATATAAAACTTACCAGGCAAGAGAAAAAAGAAAAAGTTGGGATGTGTGCAAAGGAGGGACTGGGTGGCTTGAAGGCTGCTTTTCTTGGCATTAGTTTGACTTACATTGGCTCAAAATATTAGTAAGACTGTTGCCTGAGTATCTTCACCGGAGTGTCAATCCAGGAGTGGTACAGGAGGGTGTTTTTCCAGGAGGGAGTATAAGGTATGCAGAAGATAAATGCATATACAGTTAGTTCCATACTTAGTACATTGCAAAGGGAAGTGATCCAAGTAGTTTTTATGTTTTTATGGACTGACTGAAGACTGTTGGACTTTCTCAAACAAAAAAAAAGAGTTATAAAGTGGATTATTTTTCTACTTATCCACTGTTCTGTTGAGGAAATGGACGACTAGTAGCATATAATATGCTAATATGTTATGGAATAGTACTTTGAATAAAAACGCACTATGACGTATTTCCTCCTTTTAATGAGGAGGAGCAAATGATACTTTGGGGGCCTGAAATTCATTGCTGGACTACTCAAGCCCTTTATGTCTCAGACAGTCTTTTGTTGCTAGCATGAGAGTTTAATGTCTCTTGTATTTTTTGGCCCAACCATAATCCATTAGGCAGAGGCAATCAGTTATGTCCAAGTAAACCAGAAAATGACTGATTCTACAGTGTGCATTTTGATGGTTACCAGTTTGGGCTGGATTAGAAATAATGACTTGGGCTTGAGATGTTACCTTCAATTAAGTACTTTGTTATGCTCTAATAGAGGTAAATTACTTCCTCACTTGTGCTTCGTTGTAGATTGCTTAAATTCTCCTCTTTGCCTTATACCTCACTAATGTATATGGGTTTCTGAAAAATGAGTGAGAGAGATTTTTTTCAGAATTCTTCAGCTGCTTTTGTTGAAATTCTTTCAAGCCTGTTTATAATGTAGTCCTATGAAACATTAGATGTTTTTTTTTTTTTGTTGGAGGCTGCTTTTGAGCTCTGACCTTGGATGATACAGACCAGAGTTTAATAATCACTTGAGAATATCAGTATGTGAACAATAAACATACCAGATTTCATTTCTTCCAGTGAGGCAGAAAACAGCACCATCATTTGGTGTAAACTAAAATAGCAGAATTTTCTTAATGCCCAGAATGCCATTCATTTAGCAAAGCCTAAGTAGGATGTTCTTTTACAGCATACTTTGTGAGTCCTGCCAATTACTAGGCACTTGATGCTTGTTAAAAAATTAAACTATTCTTAACCTCTATGACTAATATTTTATAGTCGTCAGTCTACAGAAAATGCTACTGTTATAACTGCACTTCTCTCCTAGCACTATTTGTCATCTCCAAAGCATTAAGCAAATATTAGCATACGTTTTTTTATTTACCTGTAAATGAGAACAAGCTAGCATTTTTCTGGGAAGTGCATATCTGGTATTTTTTCCATTGAACAATATTAGATTTCAGTTTCTGCTGTATTTTCCAGCTACTTGTGTGATGCTTTCAATTAGCTGGATCAAATCATGTTTTATTTATTATGTTAGAAAATAGGTATTCTTTTTTATATTAAATAGATTCCAGTTTATTGATTTTTGTGTGTCTGTTGGGATTATGGACTGGTTGAATATCCCACGTGTATTCAGATGTAAAGTATTGGTATTTTTATGTGAGTGTGAAACATGATTTAACAGTTAGTTCATTAATTTACCTGCCCAGAGGATAGGATACTTATCTTACCCTGTAGATTATTCTACAGTAGATAGAAGTTCCTGTCTATCTTGTGGCTAATTTTTTTTGTGAGGAGGGTTTATGATTTTCTTTAAAACATGAAATTATGGCCACTGCAACTTTGTTTGTAATTCTGTTGGGTGTAAGCACTTTGGTTGTCTCTGGACAAGTAACGAGGGTTAATTCCTTGGGGTTTGCCCTGTGACCACTTGGGGATGGGAAGCAGGATGAAATACTTTCTCAAAGTATTGAATAGAAACTTACCATAAATAATTGGAAAAAAATAGAATAAATCAAGGCTTTTTTTGGTCTGGTAATTCATAATTGAAACCATATTGAGGTTAGATTGATTTTAAGAACCATCCAGCTGAAACAGCCTTAACCACAGTGGCAGGGAATATATCTCTGTTTTGCTTAGATGTGTAGGACTGCTCAGCTACCAAGTTCAACACACTGCTGTCCTTCTCTCTGTGCCTTTAAAAGACAGTGAATTGTTGTTCAGACTATGTGGTTTCACTAATAGGTGGTTTACAACAAGCAGGCCAGGTGTTGAAAATAGAATACAGGGGTGGGAAAGTTCACTGTCTCCTTCATGGGAGCAGTGAAATTTTATTCTTCTTATGTGCTGTTGCTGAGTTTTCCCACTAAATGATAGCTGGGAAGTTCTTGATTCTTCTTTAATATGGAACATCTTACACAGCCTTGTTTTCCCAGACATTCTGTGATGTAGTTTCTAATGTGTCTACTGTACCTTTCTTCAAGTCTCTTTCAATGGTGAGCAACCAGTTAAGAAATTTTGGGGCAGGACTGAGTCTTTGTTGTCTCTGATGCTTTACCAGTAACTTTGAGGCTCCACAGAATTTGAATATTAAGATTGTCCATTTCTCAGTCCAGTTGTGTTCATTGATGGCGTGAAGTTCCCACCTACCTCCCTTCTGCTAAGAAAGGTCTGTTATAAATTTCCCTGCTAAGATGAACTGGAAGATTCTACATCAAGTCCAGCCGGAAGCTTCCCACATCATGAGAATTCAGGTCCCTTGATATATCATCCACAATGTATTTATTTTTCATAAAGCAGAATCAGGTTGTTTTTCATGACCAAGAGGGAGGACAATATTTGATTGAGCTATAGCAAAGGAAGGTGCCTTGTTTCTAAGGCATTGTTACCCATGCACACTTGTAGAAAGCATGCACAGGACAGTGCAGCTGTCTGAATCCTTATGTACATACATAACCATTCCTGGCTTCTCCTCTCTTCCAGCTTCAGGCTGTTCCCAAGTTCTCACTGTCACTCACATTGCAGTCCTTTGGATTTTCATATGAACTGCAAGGATCTGTTAGACAACTGAGACTGCGAGATTTAAGGGACATGAAATTACTCTTAGGAAACTAGCATTTCAATTTGAGCCTTTTTGCCTATAAAAATGATTCACAGCAAGTAACCTATTAATCTTGGATTAATTATCCTGGCCCTTCTAATGATATTAGCTGGGAGGGTGATAGTGAAGGGTTGTCTTATCCATAGCTGAGTGTCAGCACTTTGTCAAAGAAAGGTGATGGATGATCAATCTACTGTTGCTGTTTGCTCTCTTCTCTGAGAGTGAAAGTTCCTGTGAATTTCCATCAAGAATGTTAATAAAGATGGGAATGGAGCAAATCTGCCTTCATCACTTGGTTGCTTGAGCAGTGACTGGGAGAACCCATCCCTATGTCATTAGCCATTTCATGCTTTGCTGCCATAATGGAGATTTAATTAGGTTGCTGTTGTATTAATTGCCTGTATGGTTTGCTTTTCCCAAGCAGAAATCTGGAAGACTTTAGCAAATTATGGAGGCTTGAATTTGCCTGATTTCCTGCAGAAAGTGGGGTCAATAGGTCTCAGACTGTAGACACACTCTTCAGGCAGGCAGCAGGGGGTTGGCTCTTAATGGCACTTGAGAGATGCTTAATTGCCTTTTTGAAATGTTTTTCTCAAATGAGAGGCATGGTTCTCCCATCCATTAGTGTGTGTCTACAGGGTTTTCCCTCCTTCCATCATCCTTTAGTAAGTGCAGAAGCAAAACCTCTGTAAAATTTGCCTTATTTTTCCTAAGTTATGACCAGCAGGGGAACATTTTCATGCCTTTCTGAAAGTAATAGAAGCTGGGATTTAAGAAATGTACCTAAAATTTAGGTTTATGAGAGAAATTCATGACCATTTTAGGTACATATGCTTGTGCTTGCACACATATGCATGATAAATTTCTTTCTGTAAATACCTAAAATAGTCTTAGATTATGGAAAAGGAATAACCCTTTTCAAAAGATATTATAGCAAGCGATTTGTTAGGAAGTGCTGTGGGCAGAGAGAAAACATTTCTAGAAAAACTTCAAATGGGAGCCATTAATCCAGGTAGCAATTCTCACCCATAAGTAATAAATAGAACATTGTCTGCAGATGGCTCTACCAGTTGTTTCTTCTTGTAGGACAGAAACATAATATTTTCTTGGCACTCTGATTATGATGTTAAACCTCTGTTTCAAGTATTAATGAAAAGAGGTTTCTGAGAGTTGTGTTAAGATGCTGCTTGACATTACCAGGGTCATTTGGGTAATAGCAGTCTTGGGGTGGGGGTTGTGTGAAAACAAGTCTGTAGTAAAGCTTTAATGAGGTGGATTATGCTCTGGTACCATTTAGATCATGATTTGCTGTAGGAATTATTGAAGCTTCAGCAAAATCAGAGGGCTATTCCCATCTGCCACTAGTCATCTTGAACAACTAGCAAAGTATGTACAAAAGCTTTAATTTTAGAAATTTAAATAATCTGAAAGCAGATTTTTCTCTGCACATATCAGTTGCTGAGGTAATGGATGTATATTTTCTGAATTACTGAGTGTACTTTCACAGGTAGCCATGTTTCTTTCATGAACCAAAGTTCCATATTGTACCTTTACTGTTTCTACATTATCCTATTTTTCCTCTGGGTTAAAAACTAGAACTTTGTGTTTTCCATTAGGATCCCCACAAACAGTTTAAGATGAATGCTGCTTTTACCAGACCTGATAAAGTGTGTGTAGCTGGAGGCCAGTCTGTCTTTCCAACTATTTCAGGAAGTCTACTAAAACATACTACTCCTACTGACAAGTCCTTGCCTGGAATATACTCTTAGACCATCCTGGACAAAAGAGTGTGCCAATGTTGTGCTTAGCTTTTCCACCTTACATATTTATCCCCTCTTCAGTTTTGATTTGTTCATAGAAGGAAATCGTATTCACATCATATTTTTTTTCCTCCTTTACCAAAATGGTCAAAATGTTATCATGTCTTTCAGTAAATAGGCTCTTTATTCTCCTCATCCTTGAAGTCATTCTAGTTAGAGGTGTCTAACCATTAAACACAAGGAAGGTGATTGCTGGGTGCATAAAGTTAACCAAAGACTAAATAGGGGAGGAGAAATTTTCAAAGTTTGCTTCCTACAAATATGACCTTGTAACTCTGTGTCTGTAAAACTGGCTTTACTCCTGATACAAGCAGGCTTATGGTATGAGTTTGGCTGGAGAATTTCACAGTATTTCTGTGAGCTGCTGGCAGTTGCTAACCTCTTACAAGTATTCATAGTTTTTACAGGCTAGGATTCAAAACTTCCTTGCAAAACAGCATCACTCAGTTTCTGCTTTCCCAACTCCCCTTTTCACCTTGTCCCAAAGGATTTGGTTTTCCCCTTGCTTCTCTGTCTGACCTCTGCTTGGAACATCAGTTGGAATGGAAAATTTGAGGCTAAAATGCTGGTGTTTTCATTCTTGTCAAATGGTCCCTTCACTGCTTCCTCCCCCATGTTGTCAGCTCCAAAGGGGGTTGGCACATTCAGTGGGAATTTAGTTGTCTGTCTTGTCTTTTGCTGTCTGGGCTGGCTTCCCTATGCCAATAAGACCTTTAAAGTCTTAAAAGAGATGCCCTAGTTAAAATTCACAAGGAGCAGATAACTCTGAAATTCATCTTTGAATCTCAAGTATTTTAGTTTTTTTTTGATGTAACAGGTGGGTTTTTTCTGCCATTGGACAAACTTTGTGGAAGCTAGTACATTGCTCCTCTTTGTATCTGCTTTTTCCCTTTTTCTTGGGTGCACATTTCTTGCCAAGTTTATGGGTTTGTTCCTTTGGTTTTGTTGTCGTTAACACTTTTTCACTCTGAAATTGTAGTGCTGATTAAGTTTGTCTTTGTTCATTGAGTCCTGACTATAGACATAAATGTCTTGAAATAATGACTAGTAAACGAGAATTGAACCATGCTAGCTGGGCTCAATGCACCTTCATTTTCCTTCTCCACAAATCTATCTGCCTCTTCCACTTTAGTTTTTATCTTAACCCTTATTTGGTTGCAACATGACAGCTAGACAAAAATGAAAATTGGAATAAGAAAGAGATTGGAATAAAGGTTTTGAGAAATTGCCAAAGTCAGAATTGGAGAGTCAGGCTGCCTGATCTGAGCAAATTACAAATCTAATAGTTAGGGCCTGGCTATATGAATTACTCCCTACTATGATAATTCACTTTAATCAAATTGGTTTTCTGTTTTCTTGTTCTCCTTCACAGAAATGGAGCAGTGTGAGCAACCCACTCTTCCTTCCACTGATCCCACCTCAGTCCCAAGGTTTCACAGCTGTCGTTCTGACCTATGACCGAGTGGAAAGCCTTTTCCGGGTTATCACAGAGGTGTCTAAGGTGCCTAGTCTATCCAAATTGTTGGTAGTCTGGAACAACCAGAACAAGAACCCACCAGAAGGTAAAAACACATGGGAGGGGTGGTGGAGGGGCATAGCTTGTCTATTGACACCTCTTAAGAATGACCTCTCTTCTACATCATTTATTTTCAATAAGTATTTCGTGGTTCTTTCAGAATAATCAGTTTGGATTTTTTGTGACAAAGTCTTTGGAAGTGGAATAAGAGAAGCCAAAGTAGATACCAAGAAAAAAAGGATACCAGTGGTTGTGCTGCTAACTTCTGAATCAAAAGTTATAAATACAATATTACAGGAATATTTCTGCACTTAACATTTTTGGAGGGAGTAGTGAGGAGAGGCCTAGCTCTGATCTGTCAGTAGTTGCTTTTATTTCTTTGTAGACAGACTTTCGTCACAGTGTGTATGCTATTGCTACTGGACTGTTTCTAGAGCAATTGTGGTTCAAAGCAGAGAAGTAGTTTGAATGCTTGAAGCTAGAAAATAAGTGAATATTTTGATTGACTGATGAAATGAAAATTTGGGACATTTCAGGTGTCCAAAATAGAGTTTCCATAGCACTAGAATATTTTGTGAAAATGCTAATGCTTGCCCAGTAAGACAATACATAAGTGCCTGTTTTAAAATGTTGCTCTTTGCAACACATATGGTATACTGTGCTGCTCTTTGTAGTATGTGAGTGAATCTGGTGTCATCTGTATGCTTTTTAAATTGTTTTTTTTAATTTGTAGTTGTTTTAAAATGAGGACAAGCATTTTCCCAGATTATTTATATGTGTAGATTTTTGGAACAAGGTTTGGTTTCAAAGGTATGGTAATTACTCCAGTGTGAATTCAGTGCTGTACATCTCTCAATTATTTTATTTTCAGTAGCTGAGGTGTGCTTTGCCAGCCTGGCATACTGCTGTACTGTGTCCCCTTGTGCCAGGACCTCAGTCTCAGGCTACCCACTCCTCACAGCTTGCTGCTTACATTTTCAAACTCAAGATCTTTATCTCATGTTTTTCTGACTCTTTCCATGCAATGTCATGTACACTCCATGGGCTGCTCTGTGTCCAACCAACTCCCTTCTTTCCCATCCCCAGGCTGCCTGCCTCATGAGACCATGCTGCTCCTAATCTTTTCCCAGGTCCTCAGCTAGAAACACAGGTCCTGACATTAGTGAATTTCATTATGAAATCACCATGGAATAAATGTGAGGTCTTGCCCCGTGTAAGGGAAGCTAGCTAGGCTTGGCCTTTGGTAATCCTCTCCAGTGCTAGACAGACTCTCCAACACTGCTCATTTTATTCCTGTGCTTACTATTCTTTGGGGTGACTTTCTTCAAGTTCTGAACACCAGTACTAAAATACTGAGCATTGTGCTAGGCAATTAAAGCCTCCCCTTCTCACTCTGGTTTAAATACCGTAGCTATAGTAGCTGTATATGAGCCTGGTTCCCATGTGCTGTGCGTATGGATCTGTCATTCTCATCTGAAAATGTGGTGATTTTGTGGGACAAAAAATGTTGCCTTCTAGGAATACATGCTCAAAAAAAAAAAAAAATGCTGTGTTGTGGATTCTTCTGTCTTCTGTAGTGAATGAAGTGTGTTGTTAGAACTCCTCACTTTATAATTCTCTTTCCAGAGACTTCAACTGCTGATGTGTCCTACTCTTCAAGGTTAGCTATTCTGCATAGCAGCAAGATGTAATGTAGAAATTTATCCCTGACCACTTGTCTTAATTTACCATCTCCTAAGAGCTTCTCAGAGCCAATCTATTTGCTACCATTCACTTGGCTCATTTGCCATTTTGGCAACTTGCTGCAGTTTAAAGCAGAGTAGCTTTATTGTTTACTTTAGAAAGTGTTCTTTATTACTTCTGGGCTAAATACCTCAAGTTCAGTCATATTTTACATTATTACAGCCCTTTAGAGTAAAAATTGTTGTGTATAAATTGATAACAACAGGAATTTTATGCAGTAAGCAGTTTTTTTCTAAAAGCAAAAAGTTTTAGTGATATATACAGTTATGTGATCACTGAGAGTGGGTGGATTCAACCCAAATGAATTGTTTCCACATTTCCTTCAACTGAGTGTGAGATACAGGAAAATTTAAGCAAACAGATCATTACAATAACCTTTTATTTTCAATCATTGTATTAATATTGAAAGCCAAAGTGTGCTCAGTTTTTTCTGCCTTTATTACTGTTAAGTCATAAACTAGTTTAAAAAAATTCAACCTGTAGAGTTTAAAATTGTGGACTTGAGAGCGCAGTTGAAAGCATAAGCAGTTTTGTCCTTGCATTAGCCTAAGCATTGCATTGAAGAGAATAACTATTTGTTTTTAGTGTCCCTTGTCCCTTTATTGCTGTTACAACCATTGTAATCTCTTGGCCTCTGGCTAGAGAGAGGTCAGTTTGATTAAATGAACTTGTTTTATTCCAGATCCATGCAGGGCATTCCACTTGGCCCTTCAGCCAGTCTCTCCTTCAGTCTGCCTATTAGTGATCCTAATCCTTGGACTTCAAAGCTTCTGCTGTTTATAGCCTGTTAAAGCCAGGAAGTTTCTGATGGATTAGAACAAAGAATGAGTTTGAAGTTTGTAATGTGCACCACTGTCACTGATAAAGTCTAGTTTATTACCCTACAGTAGTATCTGCACTTTTATGGCTATTCATTTTTAATTGGTTGTAGTAAAGCAGAGGTGCTTAACCTTCTAGAGCATCAAGTGCTCTATTTCTTGGTCCTTTCCACATAAGGGACATGTGTCAGTACAGAAGCAGGTCTTGGCTTTTGTCATTGCAACCCTTTGTGTCTTCATTTTTTGCATGTGTAAATGGGAGGGCTGGGTGAAGAACATCCAAATTGCCTTCCTTAGTGAGTATGTGTGCTAAATTGAGAATTGGGTTTAGGTTTCCTGGGATGCAGCTGGCAAAGTGCCACACAAGTGACATGTGGCCTTTCCTTTCTTTCCTCTGTCATCACCAGAAAATTATTGTAACTGAAAATATCATTATTATCAAAACAATATGCTATGCATTTGCAATAATGCCTTTATGTAGTGATACTCACGACTTAAGAGGAAAACCAGTTGAAAGTTAAATACTGTAAAAATTGTACAAAATTTAAGATCAAGCAGCCTAGCTAAGAGGCTGTAGCTGATCTTGGCTGCTGTGCAGTGGTAACAGGTGTGGGGAGTGTGCAAGGTGTATGGAAACAAGCTCCTTTCAAACCTAGACCTCTCAGGATAGATGCATCTCTGATGTGACAGTTCTGTGGCTATAAAGCACCTATTTTGAACACTGAACAGACTTTTTCACTCAGCCATAATGGAAGGAATTCTGATAATAAGTAGAAGTAGTATGCTTGATGATGTTTCTGGCAGTTTTTTGAAACTTAAGACTCCACTAAATTCTGCCATTCAGGATTAGAGACTGAAAAAGTATTAATTAGGTCTCATCAGCAATATTCAGTTAGTTGCATTCATGCAAACTAAAGCTAGAAAAAGCATCAGATGAGAGCTTGTACAAAAGTTCAGGTGTGAGAATTGAGTGTGTTGTATGCAATTTCTGCAACTGCAGGTAAAACAGAGCATTCTTTCTATCAGGTTTTATCAGTCTTTGTTTATCTTGCACAACTTCTGGAAAGGTTTTTCCTTTTTGTATTTCCAAATGGTCTCCATAAAAGTTTTGGGAAGTCAGAGCATTACATGAATTAATATTCTTGACCCGGGTTATCACTAGTCATGAGATATTCTTAGCTGTTGTTATTGAGGCAGTAAAGCAGAAAAAGAATGTTTATACAAATGTCCTTGTGTGAGTCATCAAAATGCCATGATTTTAGCCAATAAGTGGATTTTTAAAAATTGGTCATATTGGTTTTAATACTGACATTCAGTTCTTGCCATCAAGAGTGTATGCTGTATTTCCAGCTTCTCATTATCCTTACCTGCTACTTCCACTGAAAATGCAACAAACCAAATGCATTCAATTATCACCTGCTATTTTTTGAACTTGATACTACTTAGAAGTGGTGTCCCAAGAATATTGTTTAGCTCTGCACAGCCACTGTACTGATTCTCATTTTCCCTAGGCTGAGTGTTGAAACTGTGAATGGATGATTAGTATGTAGAGCAAGTAATTTCCTTTGTAAATACACTTCTGTCTGCTGACAAGATCAACAATAATGTGTGTGCTGCAAAAGGACTTCTTCAGATTTATTCACTTCCCAGTTTCTCAGAAACAAAGATACAAGGAATGGTGCTATTTAACAACACAGCCAGGACAGGGTTAATTTTTGCAGTCTGTACCACCTCACTATTCTGTACTACCTCACTCATTTCAAGGGGAAGGGAGTCCCTACCCAGAAGAAGGGCTTCCTCCTGGTTGAGGAAACTTGGTGGAAGAAGTTGTCTGGTATTGTCTATCCTTGGGTTTTTTCCCATGTGAATATTCTTTTTTCTTGTACTCTGTTGTTAATACTGTTGCCACTGTAACCACAGTGTTACTGTTCATTTTATCTCATTGCTGTTTCCAGTAAGCTTTTTTTTTACCTCAGCTTGTGATGTTTGTCTTTTGTGCCTCCAATTCTCTTCCTCTCCATCCTCCTGCCGCAGGAAAGGGGAAGGGAAAGAGTGAGAGAGAGCGAGAGAGGTGTGTGGTTTTGAGAGTCTTGGTGGGGGCACTGAACTGGGGAGTACCATTCCCAAACCATGACACATTGCCATTTCTCTTTGAAAATAAATAATACATTCCATGGAAATACTGTGCTCTATTATTTTTAATGATCTCCTTTTATGTATGATATAACAGTTCATTCAGTACTGAGAAACAGGGCTGGATTTCAGACTAAGAAATCATTTTTATATATAAACAGTGTGCAAGCTTATGTTAGTTACATTTTCATTACAAACATCTGATCACAAGCCTAGGGAGGTGTGGAAAGTGAGAGAGATTTTTTGTGTGAGAGGATATTCCTTTAGGTTCTAAGGAAGTTGCCTCTTTCTCATGACTGTCCTCCCTTCTCTTATTTACATGTCTTATAATTCACTGGCATCTGTAGCTGAGAAATGCATAAGTAGAGGATGGGATTTTTGCTGCTTGTTTATATGTGAGTGTTTTAACTGGGAATGTAACTATGGCACCTTTTTATCCTACACTTTAAATCATCTCAAAATCATGCTTGAAAATTTGCTGTGAGATGTGGACTTGTAGGACTTAATGGTGGAATTGAGGGCTGACCAGAAACACAGCCATGTATGTATGTGGTTGTTAGGGTCTGTAAGAAAAGGGAGCTGCATTGGGCAAAGTTGGGAAATTACTGAATTTGTGTTTAGAGGACCACACACTCTTTTCTATGGGCTTCTCCAGCAAACACTGCATCAGTAGTCCTAAATAGCACATAATGCCAATCGTGACCTGAGTCATTACCAGAGAGCAAGTATAAGTGTTATTCGTTCTTCTCTCATGATTATTTCAATATGACACCCAATAGGAGGTGCCTGTCACTCTCTTCAGAATCCTTATATACATAGACTTGTATTCAATCCAGAGAGCTTTATTTACATAATTTGCTTCTATTTTCTGCTGCATCACAGAGTCCTCACTGATTTTTTAAAAAGTAAGAGTAGTCCCCAGTCCAAACATGCATTTTTACTTTTGTATGCCTAAAGGATCTTGTGCCATGATGTAAGATTTTTAAACTTCTTTTGTGTTTGTCATACGCTGTTAAAAATCTGTCTTACTGTAAGAATAAAGCCTGTGCTTTTACCTTGGTTATAACAAAATCTAGTAAACTGAGAATTTCCTCCATATAAGTTTTGCTAGTGCTGAGGTTTCTCAGAACTTTCCAAGCAGTATCTGAAAATTTGAAGTCTGATATTACAGAAATGGCACATCCTGTTTCTGATTGCTCTTTAAATACAAATACTTTTCTTTTGTGGTCCTTTAAAATACAGACAATTTTAACCTTCCTGATGGTTAAAGTGACTTTTGAAGTGACTGTTGTCTTTTATATATATTTCTTTTGGAGTTCCTGTGGCAGAGCTAGTTTCTAATACTTGGATCTCTCACTGGAGCCTGCTGTCCTTTATGATAGTCAGTTTTGCCCAGGTTGCCAGTTGTTACCCAGGTGTTATTGTGTCATAACATCTCCCATGTGCTTCCATCTCTGTAGGGGCAGCAACCTCCAGTATCAAGTCAGCCTCTAGGCAGCAAGTAGCCTTGACATTTTGTGTGCTGCAGAGTAACTGGTACCCTAATGTCTTATTCAAAGTTTCTCCAAAATGCTTATATTTTCTTTTCATTAATCTAAGGCTAAATTCAGAAACTTTATATTATGTTTTTCAAAGCACAAATATTTGACAGTAACATACCCAGTTGTTGAGAACTGGTCATTTTGAGAGACTTTCCAAGACCTTAGTAAATCATGTGGATTTAAGAGGATTTGCTGACATCTGAGATGCGTGCTGATTATAATTAGATTACATCTTCATTTTTCATACACTTTTCATTACTTTTTCTTCTATAACCATTTTTTATGCAAGTGGCACATCTGTTAGTAAGCTATCAAATAGTTGATTTTTCAGAAGAGCTGGAAGTTTAATGCTTAAATGCATGCTTGTTTTTCTGAATTATTATTTTTGATCCTAGTGTATTTTCAATTTCAATCTATGTTTCAATATATTCCTGCACTTTGTTGCAGTTTGGTTGCCAACATGTAGACACTAAAAGAAGAAAAGGCAGAATAAAAGAGTGCTTAACATGTATCAAATGTAAACTTTGAGGCTACATATAAATACAAATTTACAAATGCATGCATATCTATGGCAATTCTGATTGCAACTGAAACACTTGCAAAAGTATTTTTGGGATCTATCAGGCTGTTGAAAATTATTTTATACCAATCCTGGGGTTGCATTTGGATAATTACAGGCAATTATCCAGAGGTCTTTAAGAAGCTTGTAAACATTACACAGTCTGTAGTCTTTATGAGGCAATGACATCTGTCTTTGTGAGGTACCTGCAACTGTTATAATTTATAAAATGATACTTGCCCATTGTATGGTAAAACAGTAAGAAAGCAGTGAGCGAAATCAAGAGTACTGATCTGCAATAAACAGTTCCAGGCATTCAATGTTACTGCCTCCTGAGGTTACAATGACTAGTAAGCTGAAAATTTTGGAATTTCAGTGGTCTCCTACTGGAATAATCATTTCAGATTCTGATTCATGTAGGGCTTTTAAAGACCTTATAATGCTGAGAATAAAATGAGCTCATAATGCTACATTTGGAATCAATGCTCCATTTTTGTGGTGGCCCCAAGGAGCTTGCTGTATCTCCCCAGTTGGTGGCTGACCATGACTTCCACTGGGATCCATCAGTGATAAGATTGAATCCTTCCAGCTGACTACTGGTCAATATCACCAGCCAATCAAGTGTGCCAGGGCTAATGCTTTATGCCTTCTACTAGAAGGACAAGAGGTGAGTAAAACAGGACAAGAACATGCATACGTGTCAAATATAGGCATGGTCTACAAGACCACACAGAGAAAAGTAGATTTTACAGACACATTTTTGACCTTACAGGAAAAAACTTGGAATAGGAAACTGAACACAAATTTTGCCAGTAAATATCACTCTTTGTTTCTTTTTTTTTTAATTTTTTTTTTTTTATTTTTTGGTCACCCATGCATGCCAATCCTCTTTTCTAAAATACAGCTCCAAGAAAAACTAACTTTTGAAGTCTTGCTGTGATTTGGAAATATTGCTTTGTTTTCCTGAGTAAAGTAGTGTTTGGACTCTGGTGTCTTTTAGCAGTGCAGATTTGTGGGTTTTTTGAGTGTTGTATGAGCTGCTAAATCTGAGAGGCCCAGTGGCAATGAGGAGGTGGACACTTCTTTCTGAGAGCAAATTTTACTTGTTAATGTGGGAATGAAGCAGCTTTTCTTCTTTCCCTGGTACTGTCTTCCTAATGCAACAGACTGATGGTGGAAAGAGTGCAAAACTGTCGTGGAGGCGGGTCTGATTCAAGGTTATAATGGAATTGGAAGAAGTGTATGCACATAATTGGATACTTGTCTGTCAGACAGCATTCTTCAGATCCTTCTGCTGAGAACAATTCCAGAATATGATCATATGTTGTTGTTTAAAAACTTAAACCATTTTTTCAGGTTAGGAGTTCTCTTATTTTTGTCCTTACAGTGGCTTTTTTCATTGACACCTATTTCAGCTTCTACTTTTCATTCTCAAAACACAGAAACAAGGATCTTATTTCCTTATGCTCTTTTCTGAATTTCTGTATTTGCTCCCCATGTCCTAGTAGCTTTATTCAAACTTCCTATTCTTATGCTGATGACAATCATCTTACTGTTCATGGCATTTGAGGCAGAAGGTGCAGTAAGACCATCTGAGTTGACCTGTGAATCTTGAGTTGCCTTTATTTTCAGTCCAGTGACTTCCAACTTGACTATATCTTCTGTAATAATACCCACTCTTGTTGAAAGACAAGATGTACAGAACCAACTGCTGTACTTTTTAACTTTTGCCAGAGGTTAACCACTGTTACTATTAAAATTGTCTGCCTTATTTATGCTTTGAATTTGCCTGGCTTAAATTCCAGTCATTGTTTTTTGTTATGTCTTTCTTCAGTTTGTTGAATATACATGTAATTTTTCTTCTTGTATAGATGCTTGTACATGTTAATCAAATCTACTTTTTGTTCCTTCTTTTAGTAAACTAAACTGATTGATCTACGTGTTGTACCAAAAGACATTTCTCCTGACCTTAGATAACTCATATAGTTCTTTTTGCACCATTTTCAGTGTTTTCACATGGTTTGAAATATAAAACCACTAGAATTAAACAATATTTTAGTATCTTTCTATCTGTGTCTGCTTACAGGTAAAATTGCCCTGCCTTCTGCCCCCACTTCCTATTACATACCCATCTATATATATAAAAATTAGATTAATCCATTCTGCCATAGCAGCATGCTGAGAACTAATGTCCACTCTGTCCCTTTAATCTTTTTCAGAAGCTGCTTTTAGGGAAAAAGTTTCCTTGGTCCTTGCTTCAGATGTGTCAGTGTGTTTTTTGTTCAAATGCACCTAGTTTACTAAGCAGTCCTGTCATATAGACTTAAGTAAACTCTGTATGACTTTATTGTCCTCACTGTTTTTCATGTCTCCAGGCTTTGTGTCACTTGCAAATTGCAAATTAATATTTATTTCAGGCATGAAAATTCCAGTGGCTTCAGGCCCAGTATCAGTTCCTCTAGACTCCACTTACCACAGAATCAGAGAATGGCTGAGTTTGGAAGGGATTTCTGGAGATCAGCTGTCCAAAGCCCCTCTGAAGCTGGAACATCTCAAGCAGGGTGCACAGAACCATCTCCAGATGGCTGTCAATATCTTCAAGAGTCGAGATTTCATGACCTCATTGGGCAACCTGTGTTAGTTGGCTCAGTCACACTCACTCTGAAAAAATCTCTCCTGACATTCAGAGAGAAGCTCCAGTGTTTCAGTTTTTTGCCATTGTTTCTGGTCCCTTCACTGGCCACCAGTGAAAGGAGCCTAGTTCTATCTTCTTGTACCTTTCCTTGAGGTATTTGTACATATTAGTGAGACCTTCCTTGAGCCTTCTCTTCTCTAGACCAAATAGCCACAGCACTCTCAGCCTTTCCTTGTAGGGGAGATGCTCCAGTGCCATCATTACCTTCATGGCTCTTTGCTGAACTCTGCAGTTTGCCCATGTCTCTCTTGCTTTTATTTAAAATTCTTTTTCATGAATAGCTGCTTTTGGGATGCATCATACTGTAATAATGACTACTGTAAACCTTTGTGCTAGAAACTTCAGATGGTTATATGTGTTTAGAATGAATGTTTGATATTCAGCCCTTACTTCAATTTCCTTTAGCTTGGTGCTCTACACTTACACCTACAGTTATTCTTTTGTAGGAATAGAATAGGGTTTTGAAAATTTTTGAATATATGCAGAATCTGTTAACACTTGAAGTGCTACATGTTAAACAAATAGGAATAAAAGGAAATTAATCCCATTGTAGAGTGAATTGGATCCAGTTTTGTGTCTACGGGGGGTTTTGTTGCTGTTTAAATCCTCATTTGACTTGTGAATTTTAATGTTTGTGTACTCCAATGCTCTATTCTACTTGGAAGAATGCTATAGGGCACAAGGTAGAATCCATTTGTATTTATCTAGTTTTAAATTGTCACTGTGACTTATGACTTTGAAGATGAAAGAAATTGCTGAGACGCAGAATCTACTGTAGCAATAGTCAATAGTGCTGAACATTTAATTGATATAATAAAATTTATTTTTCTCAGCCCTTGACAGAACTAACATTCTCAGTCAAATTCTTTATGACCCCTAGACTTGCACTCAGTGATTGTATGTATGCTGCTGCTTCAAATTATTTTAGTTTTAGAAGTATCTTTTCATGCTGTGTGTCCTAAACCAATATATAATACTTATTGGCTCTGTGAGTGTTGCAAGTTGCTGGTTTGGGCAAGTTATCCTCTGTGTAGCCACCCATGAAGTTGTTTGTTGAGAAATACAGGGGAAAATGTAGCTAAACTTCTGTCTCTTGCCTTCATATGCTCTCATGTTTGCTAAACTGAAACTGCTGCAAATTCACCATGAAGAAGTTTGTTTAGATGTGAAGAAGAAAAGACTAAAGAGCAGCTAAGATGGATATGCAGACTCAGGAGTAAAGTATAACATTGAATTCTATTTATTTTAATTTTTCTCTCTAGATTCCCTCTGGCCAAAGATTCGTGTTCCCCTGAAAGTTGTTAGGACTGCAGAAAACAAGCTTAGCAACCGCTTCTTCCCTTATGATGAGATTGAAACAGAAGCAGTGTTGGCTATTGATGATGATATCATTATGCTAACCTCAGATGAACTCCAGTTTGGCTATGAGGTAAGAGAATTGGTTTTTCCCTGTCTCTTAGGCTGTCCACTTCAACATTGTATATAAAGTATATATAAAGTGTATATAAAGTGGAGAAAGCGCTGCACAGTCTGTTGATTCAGATTGTTGCATCTCTCTTTACCATAACAGTTCAATGCTGACTGAAATTATTTTACAGATAATCATTACTTTATTGAAAAACCTGCCAGCTAAGAGGTTTTCAGTAACTGGCACAGGAGTGCCAAGAGACTTCAGAAAATGTTGTAGTGGAATTAGTGTAGTGGAAACAGTCTGAAGACTGAACTGCATTCTCCTTAACAGCATCAGATAAATCAGAAATGCTAGCCAAGTGAACATGTCTTGATGGACAAGACAAGTTTCAGAGATTAAGTGTTGGGAACAGAGGAGGCCTCTTGAGGACATGCCGAAGTAAGGTGGAGTGCAGTGAAAAGAAGAACTGAAGAATTTCAAGGAGGGGACACATGGATCATATGCTTGAAATGGCAAAGCTTCAACAGCTGCTGTTGTGATGAGGGTATGGACAGAAAGAAAGCTTGTCCAAATCAGTTACCCGTGGCAGTACAAAGAGGTGACAGTCTTCATAGGTACTTGAATTGTTTGTTAGAAGTACACTTGAAGCAACACTGTTGTCTTCCTTCTAAAACTGTTTTGAATTAGGTATTTTTTGTCTTCCATTTGTATTTGAGTGTATGACACAGTCCATAATCTAACATTACTGTCATATGTGTGTATTTAAGACAAAGATGCTGTATATGTAAACAAATCAGAAACATTAAAAAATGTAATAGCATATTTTAAGAAAGCTTTGAACTATTTAGTCACACCTGTACATGCGTTATCAACAGCAAAACAACACTGGGCTTCCTATGTGACAGCTAGTACATGAAACTTACCTAAGTTGAATGAAATCATGAAAACTGCTTGTCTAAGGTGGAGAAAGCTAGAGAAATGTGATAGTTGTCCAGTTTTTAGCAATCTTAAGTGCAGTTAAAACAAGATGATATTTTAAAAAATACGTTGGAAGTATTTCTTGAACGTATGTACATGTGTGGTAAAATAGTGCTCTTTCTCCCTCTTGAGTAAAAGAGACTGTTAGCAAGAAACAAGATTTTGGGCTCCAGAAATACCTTGTGATGATGTAGGTATGCTGAAATAATAACAGAGATGTTAAGTAGTGGAGACAGAGGTTTCATCTATCATGTGTGTCTCCAGAAAGGAAATACTTCTCTTGCCAGGTTAAGAGTAGCAAGTTAATACATGAGGTGTGAAAGATGGAGGGAAGAGAAGACAACAGAAGGAAGGGGATTTTGGCTACACAGACCTTCTCTGTACTTTGTTGTCTATGCTGAATGTTTTAAGCACAGTGCTGCAACAGCAGAGCAATCAAGTGCTGGCAGTTCTGCAAGCTGACTTACTTTTGCCTGTGTTGGTGCTTATAACTACTAATTTTGAGGGTGATCTGATGGGATGAAAGACAGCAGATCCATAATGTGCATGCTGCATAAATCCTTGCCCCATTTGCAGCTTGATTTTCATTTTCATAAAGCTGTCTCAGATAAAGTGACTAAGAGTAAGGAGTGACTTACTGAAGTCACCTAAGTGACTGTGTAAGTAGTTCTGCTATTGGCAGAGCAGGCTTGAAGGGCTTTGAAGCAAAGATTCAAAATGCAGCTGAGTTCCAGCTGTGTCAGCCAGAAGTCTTGCAAAGCAGAACCTTGGTTTTTGTGTGTCTGAACTGTTAATTTTAACACCCCCAATGGACAATATCTGTAACATCACATATATTGAGTCTGGTCACTCACACAGAAAGGAGTTATCCTCAGGGAAAACAAAAATAAGGCAAAGAAAATTTGATGTGAATTCCCCTGTAGTCAGTGCAATTAGGGGATAATTGGGACCTGCAACTGTTCATCTCCAAGGATTAAGTCCAACAGGTCTAGCAGTTTGGCTGTGCTGGCTCATTTATTGGCCTTATGGCCATGTCCCTTGGTTGCAGGGACTAACTGAGTAACAGTCCTTATTCTGTGTGTGAATGTAATTGTTTGGACATGAGGTCATTTAGTTTGGCAGACTGGAAACTTTCTTTTGCAGTTTTTTGCATTTTATTATAAATCCTATTCTTTTTTGATTCTGGGAAATCAGTTTACTGCACAGTAACATTGATGGAAAAATTAAAGTTCCATATTGAGAAGATAGTTGAGATAAACTTATGAGTAATTTGAATCCTTATATTTTGAGTTTGGCTTCACCACCCCTACCCCCCTCAGAAAATTAAATTAATAGAAATGTCTTTGAATACAGAAGCAGAGCAATTTATTCTAGAAACACACAGTTTTCCCCGTGTAGGGGGTGGGTGATGTAACTCCTACTCTCTGGCACAGAAATCAGGGGCTGAAGATTGATCTTTCCTGTCCTTGAGTGTCTGTGACTTGCTTGACAGGCCTGAGCTGGCTCCCAGATGTTTAAATTGTCCTCAGCCTGTGATAATTTATTTATCTGTTTATGTGTGTTACCAGAAAAGTATCTCACAAACTCTTGACTCATTTGCAGGGGAATCCAGAGGGAACAGTAGCAGCATATAAGGTTACTAGAAAGTTTTCTTTTAAAAGTAGGTCTGCTTCTGCTTTGGTCATATGAAGGGCTGGAAACGTGACATTCAGTAATTTTCTTTTCTCTCGTGACATCCTTGAGACTTTGCATTTAAACGTGTGGCAAAACCCCCTCTGTCACACACTTGTCTGACTGCATAGAGCAAGCCTAAAAAAAAACCCAGAAAACTTTGATCTCTGTACACTTTCAGCCATAAAAAATTATAGCAACACTCAAAGTGTCAGACATTTTTTACTTGTTAAAAGTGAACTATTATGGTACAGTGATTTATGACCTTGCATAAATCTATTGGAGCAAGCAGAAAAATAGTCCCTGTGTGCTGCTGTGTTAAGGTAGCAGAAGAATACTCATGACATTCTGACTTTGAAAAAAGTAAAGTTACATGACTTGGGACACTGGAAAAAAACTGTTATGTCTAGATCATTTTTTTTCCTACTTAGTGAACTTTTGTGTTCACAGAGAGAGTATCAGACAAAGAAATGGAACAAGTATTTAGATTATCATAATCTTAAAAAATTAAAGCAGAACCACTGGCCACCTCTGAAGTGTTTGGTGTTTGGATACAAGACTGAAATCAAACATTGTAGCATTCCCACCTCTGTGTCTCAGCTGACCTCGAGGCAGATGTCTTAGCATTAAGTAATTTCTTATCACCTACTTTTGCAGCACTTTGTCTTTACAGAGACAAAATATTTCTATTAGAGCAATAATAGAAATAGTCTAAATGGGGATTATTGTTCTGAGCCTATGTTTCTTGTTCATAAAATGTACAGTTTGGTGCATTGCTAAGTTTGCATTTTTTCTGTTGAAAACTTTTGGCGTTCTGTTGGTAGATGATCTTATTGTCTCAGAATTGTTTTTCCGTGCTTCATGTCTCAGGCATTCTTTAAAAAAATCTACTCTGTTGAATTGCATATTTTGCTAGGCTGAAATTTTCCTGAAGTTTGAAATTCTTCCTTGCTCATTTTGACTTTAAAAGTTTCATTTTCAGCATTCCTTTGCAGGACAAGTACTATAACTCTGATTAACAAAAGAATTATTCACTGCTGGCCACATTCAAAGCTCTTCTTCAAATTGGTGATATTTTACAAAATGTGTGTGTGCAAAGTATCATGCGTCTTTTAATGGACTCTGTGTTTACATTTTGCTTTTTTTTTTCTAGTAATAGCACAGGCCATTCCTTTGAGGACTAGGAAAGAATTAAGAGTGGATGGGTCTCTGGAAGGCAGAAGGAGTACTGATGGGTTGAGTTTGTTTTCATTTGTAGAGAGCAGTCAGTGTTTCATTCTTAAAATGTTATCATGGTAGCTTTAGAAATGCTGACTGTTTTTCTGTTCATTAAATTGCTGAAATTGCATGTGACTTAATGTATTCTAGTGAATTTACTGCATAAATGTTTGAAAATGTTCTATAGAAGGAAATTCCCTGTCCTTCTGGCTACATGGAGAGTTTGCTGTTCTGATGGCACAGCAAATTGCACAGAATAGTTGAGGCTGTGAGATAGAAAGAGCTCTAGAGACATGAGGCTGGAGGGTGTTTTAGCTATCCTGCTTATGTCACTTGGGAACTCCACTTGGAAACAAAATTACTATAATTTCCTTTTGGTTTTTCTTACAAGACTTATAGTAAAACTACTAAGTCAGAACTTCTATTTGACATTTCATCTGGGAGATGCTTCATCCAAAAATATTTATCTTCAGGGTTGACTAGCAGAGTCTTTGGAATGACTTGTCTGCAAAGATGCATGCCTCCTCTTCACTTGGCAACGTGTTTTTCCTTGGATGTGTCCCTTACCAGTATTAAATCAGGCCATCCTTCTTAGTCTGAGAAAGCTAATAAGATCACTGGCTAAAATGAAATGTGTTCATAACAGACTAATAAATTATAGGCAACCATCAAATGGACAGTAGTACAAAATAGAGTGTAGTATTAGAATCATTACCACTATTTTTATTCTGAAAGCTTCCTTGTAAGCAGTAGCTGTATATTTTAATTTTGGCACAAAGCATATGTATGGATTTGGGCAATGAGCTGGATGGAGCCAGTGGGAGCCTTTCCAGAATTACCATTGAATGAGCTAGTAGTGAACTTTATGAAAAACCCAAGCTTTTCCACTGACTTCGAAAGCATTACTTTTAAAGGGAATCTTTGTTCACAGCACCAAAGATATTTTTTAGATCCATCAAATTGACAATTTTCAGAGGCTAGCAAATTTTTTTACAGGGTAGAGTTGATATTTAGAGTGACACAAGGACATCTGTATGAGTAATGTGCATTATAGTTGGCTTTTATTTTATGTAATTTGGACTCTTGAAGATGACACCAAGGGCAAAAACTAGAAGGGATATGAATCCAGGGTTCTGTGTTGAGAAGGCACTGCAGTCCCATGGGAAGCAGTAGCTGACTTTAATCTTTCTTTCAGCTGCTGTTAATATGCATGCCATTTCCTCTACAAGAATTCTTAGCCCAGTACGGTGCAGATCTGTAGCGTTCTGTCAAATCCTTTGTTGAGCCTCAGTAGCTTATGTGGTGGTGCCTTCCAACAGCTGTGAGATAGACATTTTAATATTCAGGTTTAAAACTAAATCATTAATTTTTTTGAGTCCTGGAGAGGACTCAATAGGAGTAAATTTTTGAGTGTCATACATTTAGTTTTGTGTTCTTTATTGAAGTTTTCTACATCATGTCAAAATAGATATCTCAAGCCTCCAGTGGCTTGCCTGCCAGAAGTCTGTATTGTTTTAATTAGCTCATGGCACCAACTTGTAAGTGTCCTATGAATTCTCTTCCTTCAGTTCCAAGTTATTTCTGCTTTCAAGAGCCCTCTGTGTTGGAGCATTGTCATATCTAAAAACTATCCCAGTGCTTGTGCCCTAGAACTGTCTAGAAAGATTGATTTCTGGTTAAAATAGAAGGCAAGCAGTCAGAAGATCTGGTTCCCATTCTTGTTTCCTGTATGATTTTTGGCAGGTTTCCTCATCTGGACATTTGAAATAATAACTGCTCTCATCATGGGATTCTGAAGCTGTATTAACTGACAGCAATAAAATGTGTTGAGCTGTATAGATGAAAAGGTATACAGTAATGCAAAATCACAGAAATGTAGATGCAGAAGCAGTAACTTAGAGCTGATTGTTTTATCATATTTACTTTGACAAAATACTTGCATAGAGTCCTTATAGTCCAGGCCTCCCAACTGAAATGCACTGACACATAAAAAGTGCCCAAAGTGAACTGCTGATGGAGTAACATTTGCAGGATGGTGGAATTTCAGATAACACTTTCTTTACTGTACATTCAACTGTAGGGTTCCCTTGTCTTTTGTACAAAGAGATTGTGAAGGGATCCTTGGGGATTTTTGAGGTTCTTTGTTCTTGTTGATCTTGCATACAAAAATTTCCTTATGTATGCATCTGTTTGTTTATACATTACCAACCTAAACCAGAAACTCTTGTAACCTAACTGTGTGTTAGACTCATTAGAGTCTATTCTTCCAATATATCTAGCAGTTATTTGGATTAAAGGACAAATTTTGAATAATTTGTCTGCAAATAATGCAGACAAACTGTATCTAGCAAACAAATAGCATTCAGACCCCTCTAAATAATTATAATTCTTCCTCTTTTTTCTCTAATGGAAAAATTGTCCATTATTTAATGTGGCCAGCAGTGTGGAGAACTGGGATTGTGTTAATGATGCCCTTCTCCTTGTTCTTGTCTACTGTATTTGATCCTGGAGTCAGCTATAATATAATGTATGGAGTGACAAGGATGGTATCTTGATTGTATCCAGCTGTCTGGAACAAGTCAAGGGCAAAGCAGCCTTCCATGTAGCCAAGCACCCACTAAAGAATACCAGAAATATTAAAATTTAAGCCAGTTCCTGACAAAGGAAGCAGGTTGGTTAGATCCAAAGCCAGCTGTGAAAGTAGTTAAGTTGTAGTCATATCTACTGACATCAAAAGTTTCATTTTAATCATGCTTGTGTTTAGTTAGAGTTAAAATATTTTTGAACAGTAATTTGTGTTTCTCTATTACAATTATTTTAGTATTCCATAAGTGGCCTTTAGCTCTGGGATATGGCTTCTCTGAGTTGTAGGGTCCTTCTACAGCAAGCTTATTCTTTTCTGTACTTCTTCCTGGCAATTTTTGTTCCAAGAATGTGGACTTAGAAGAATTCAAGTGATCTTTGCCCCACTGAAACTCTACCCTTCCAAAGCAGATGTGTTGCATTTACTTTCTGTGCAGGCCTGGTTAACAGCATGTCATGTTTTTTTTTCTCTTCAGGTCTGGCGTGAGTTCCCTGACAGGTTGGTTGGATATCCAGGCCGCCTGCATCTTTGGGACCATGAGATGAACAAATGGAAATATGAATCAGAATGGACCAATGAAGTCTCAATGGTGCTCACTGGGGCAGCCTTTTATCACAAGGTAATATACAACTTGCACTGTACGAATGTACAATGTGTACCTTAAAAAAGATCTCTATGTGTTTCTGTCATTGCTCCATGAGTTTTTGTGGTGCTATGATTATGTTCTTTAAAGCAGTTGGAGAACTGATTGCAAACTTTCCCTAGACCTCTTTCAGTTGCTGTGAAAACCACTGATTTGTCTCTGCCAATGAAATGAAATCATTACTTACTTTTATGAACTTACAAAACTCCTGCCAGTTTGCATGACCTGAAAGTACATAGCAAATTTTACCAGGAATGTAGCTTTGTAGCTGGCAGGTTCAGAAAAGAAAACCAATTTTAACAAAATTTGTGTGGTGGTCAGGAAAGGAATAATTGTGCAGTTTAGCACCCAAAAATTATTTTCTATCTGCTGAAGTAGTTCTTGTCTGAAGGGGCTATCACTTAGCTGCCTGCCATTCCATAACTGAAATATTTAGTCTTGCAGTTATCGTATCTATATTTAAAATCTTCTTTCTTTCTCTCTCTCTCTTCTCTGCAGTATTTCAACTACCTTTACACCTATAAAATGCCTGGAGACATCAAGAATTGGGTGGATGCTCATATGAATTGTGAAGATATTGCCATGAATTTTCTAGTAGCAAATGTCACTGGTAAATCAGTCATTAAGGTAGGACTTTTCTGCTGTTTATGTTTACAAAATTAAAAAACATGAGATATATACTTAAATTTATTCAGTAGGCTTCAATATGTTACTTAATCCTCATTTTTCTCTCATTTTCCCCCTGTATGGTATCTTGGTCTTCTTCACTGATAGAAAAGCCCTAAAATTTTTATATTAACTGAGAAGAATAATTGTTTTTTACCAGTTGTTTCTGGTGGTTATTTTAGCCATGTAGATGAGCTATAAAAAAGATAATTTAAGTGACAGCTGTACGTGTGTGTGTGTATATGTACATGCCCACATACATATATTTTAACTATTTGAGATGGCTAGAGGAAAGAAATTGCCAACTGTCCACAGCTCACTCTATCATGGCCTGACAACAGCTGATTTATAGGAATGTTAATTGCAAGAACATTAATTGCGAGATCAGCTTTAAATGAACTTTTTATCCCTGAATTAATTTCCTGACATGTTTCGACACGTTTTCAGGTCCATACATTCACTCCGTACATTCATTTCAAAGTGTGTCAACTTGGAATGAGATTTAGAGGCCACCAGGCATTACTTCAATTAGCAGGGCCCGTTCTCCCATCTGTCCATCATCATCTGCTGGGACTGGTGGCTGCATTTCCTAGAAAAGTCTTTAGAAGATAAAGTGTGTGCTTTTGCTGAAAAAGTTTTCGAGCTGTATGAGGGCACAGCAGAGCAATTTGGCACCTCTGTGCGATTCAGAGAGTCTTGCAGGGTTTGCCAGTCAGCTCTTAACTGGAGAGAGCAAAGGAGCGCCTGTTGGATTAACGTTACGGTGAAGTATGGGAAGCTATATTTCATCGCTGTTATGGCTGCAAGAACAAATGGTGTTTATACAGGGACCTTGGCAGTGAGAAAACAGTCATTAAACAGGAATTAAGGAGCTTGTCATCGCCACTTCTTTTCGGTTACAGAAGGAAAAATCCCTCCAAGCCGTTTTTATTGGGCCCCTGTGAATTTTGCAGTCAGCCGGGCCAGATGGAGCTGAATGGAGGAACAGAGTGGCTTTTTTTTTTTGTACACCCCCTCTTTTGAGGCAGCTCAGCTTACACTGTAGGCATGTGCAGAGGTATTGCACTGCTCTCTGTGCAAGGAGATTAATGTCCCTTCTGTTGATATTTGATAATATCTGGCGTGCCTTTCTGCAGGTGACCCCACGAAAGAAGTTCAAATGTCCAGAATGCACAGCAATTGATGGGTTATCACTGGACCAGACACACATGGTGGAAAGGTGAGTGACCATTCTTTATTTCTCTGATTGCCTTGTTCTGATCCCTAGAATCTTATCCTGTGTCTCATTAAATTAAGATCAAAAGTGTTGTTATAAACTACTGATTTTGAAAGAATGTTACATGGATTTGATCAGCATAAGTCATTCCTACAATGGGTGATGTGTCACTGAAAAGTAGACTACTACAAAAAAGGACTTTAGAAGGGTACAATTTTTAGCAGCTTTGCTGTAAAGATTATAGGACACATATATGAAGTTCAGGTTCTTGGTTGGCTGTACTGTCAGTAATACCACATTTCTGTTTGCTGTAGAATATCAACTGTACTAAGTTTGTTTGTTTTTTTTTTTTTTAAACCAGACAATTGGTAGCTTACCAAAGAGCAGAAAGGATATAAGTTATTAATAAAATAATTTGAAATCATATTTGTACACTGTCTTCTCTCCAAGGATTGTGAAGCACATTCACAATCCTTGTGTTTCACAGCTGGGATTGTGAATGTGCTTCACAACCCTTGGAGAGAAGTGAAGGGCACTTACTGCACAATTCCATGTTGCATTTTGTAACAATGGCAGCATTATTATATTTTTCTGAAAATTTAGTTTTGACATAAAGTATGCATTTGGAAAGGCAGTGAATGCTTAGAGTGAAATAAGTATGAGATTTGCGTTCCCTGTTTTAAAGTAAAGGGCTATCCAGCCTTGACCAAGGCACTAGGATTCTCTCTGCCTTGGCTTCTGAATGTGTGAAATAAGGGAAAGTTTCTTCATTTTGCAAAGCTGTTCAACACCCATGATTGAAATGGGCTATCTGATGATAAATGTACATACTAGTTATTAGGTGGAATTTACCTGAGATCTGAGACCAATGAAGGCATCTCACTTTAGCTTCTTAGCCTGTTGCATCTCTCCTGCAAATTTGGGGAAAAATTATTTGCAACCATAGAATGGATGGGGTAGGTAAGCAGGGGGAAGAAGTCACCAGAAGAAACAGGCAGCTGGATTTGATGATCTTAAAGGTCTCTTCCAACGTTGATGATTCTATGATTGTAAGATGTGACCAAAAAAAAAAAAATCTGACCTGCATTTAAAATAGGCCATTTCAGATTTTCATGGGGAGTTATAACATGGTTATCTTACTAGTTATCATTTCAACAGTGAGCTTTTTTCTGTCCTTCTCTGCAGAACTCAGAAAATTTAAAGTGTTCTATGGGCTTTAATAAGATTGGATTAAAAAAAAGGAGTATGCAACTCAGAAGTAAAACGTACCCCATTAAGATGGTAAAAATTACTCTGCAGGAAAATACTTTAGAAAGGGGTGGGAAGTTTTGTAGATCTTAAATGTTAACTGAAAGGGAAGCACAAGAGGTTCCCCCATATCTAGCAATTCTGACCTGGCTTTCAGGATGGAGTACCCAAAGCCAGTCAAGCTTTCCTATGGTCATAGTAGTAGCACTACAACACCATGTGGGGATTTTAGTTATGAACTAGGTTCTCATTAAGGTAAATTCTATAAAAACAGAAGATTAAAAAGTGCTCTTTGCCTTGAAGTGCATTATGATGCTGGGTAAAGGTCATGTTTCCATGTCTATAGCAGTTCTCTGTATCCTCACAGTAAAGTGTCATTGACACTTTATTGAGAACATGTTTAAACTGTTGTTTTGCTTGTCTTGAAATTTTGAAAAGTGGAGAATACTGAGTTATGGGAAGTGTTAGATGTCTGCAAATCCACATATTTTTATTTGCCCAGCCCAAGAAGTACATGCTGAGATAGAGTCTGAGTGCAGGAGAATCTGGAGAGATATACAGTTTAGGTATATTCAGACTTGATTTTGAAAATCCTTAATATCATACTGAAACTGCTTGCTACACCTAATGCCTTCTTGCATTGTGTTGTCATCTACCTAAATATAAGGGAGTTATTTGAGAATCTGAAAGGGTTTATTTTTTGAATCTTCTAAGCTAGATATTAATTTAAAGTGGATAATAAATGGTAACAACTCCTAGAGCAAATTTTCCTAGCTTAGCAGTTAGTAAGGCTCTCATATCTATCTATCTATCTATCTATCTATCTATCTATCTATCTATCTATCTATCTATCTATCTATCTATCTATCTAATCTATCTATCTATCTAATCTATCTATCTATCTATCTATTTATCTATCTATGTCTATCTATCTATCTATCTATTCACTAACTCTTTTCAGGGTCAAGAGAGAAGCTGAATGGAAAAAAATGTATACATCAGGGAATTCTAGTCATTATAAAAGAATAATTTTGTACTGATAACTTTATAGTGTTGAGTATCAAGAACAATACCCTCAGGCTTTCAGCTTTCAGGTTATCATCTTTACTTGCAGCTTCCCCAAGTGCCTGACTCCTTGCTTTTTAGCATTCAGGAATAACAAACAGGTAGTCTGAGCTAATTACTTGCCCGGATATCCAGGGATCAACCTACTGTTTGTGAAACAAACAGTTTATCAGGGTTGTCACGTGCATGCACAACAGTTAGTGTTAGGTTTCTGGTTCAGAAATAGCAGAGAGATGCCCAGCAACTGCCTGTTGGTTTTGTAAATGGAGAAGGTTTGAGAAGTCAGTTGTGGAAATCTATCTAGGAAAGACATGTAACTAATTGGTTTTGTTGGGCATTTTGACTCGTTGAACAGAGACAAAGGAAGATGGTACAGTTGAACTCTGTCACTTATTAAGAAATTTTATTCTTTTAGCAATACACTGAATCATGGGAAAGCAAACTCTGCTAGTCTTTGTGCTGTGTAATTTATTTGAGATAAATAAGACTTGAGTCCCCAGGGTTATTGAACTCCATCATTAAAATACATTAACTGAAGAAAGCTTTGAACCAAGAATTCCCTTCTTGTCCTACGAGGTTAGCCTTTACATCAGGTCATAGAAGAAGCTGCAGGAAGGTCTCATAATCCCTGTATTTACAGGTATTTAAGTAGCAACAAGTTTACTGCCTTTAGCATCTTTGGCTCTCAAAATCAAGAACTCTGTAAAATGCAATCTAGAGGGCAAGTGCCAGTGCTGTAAATATAGCAAAGGGCTGAGCTGCTTCTGCAGTCACAAGAACAGCAGTGTTTTATTTTGGACATGTAAGTATTTGTCAGTCAAAATAGGAAGCCATTTCCTTGAGAGGCAAACTGCCCAGGCCCCAGTTGCCAAAGGCTGCAGGTACAGGGCTACCCTGCAAAAAGATAGTTGGATTATAGCAGTGAGGAACCTGATTAAGAGAGACCTTAACAAACGCCAAGTTCATCCAGGGGCAATGGGGCTGTCATTTTCTGAGTTCACACAGTCTTAATGTCTTATTGAGCTGAGCATGACTGCACGTTGTCAGCAAAGCAAGGAAAAAAATAATTCTTGGTAGCAAACATGCCTTTGTTACTTTAAATGTGCAAAACCATTGACACAACTGAGACGAACACCTTCCCTCCATATTGAGATGACATTACATTCTCTTGGCTACCTAGCTTTCAGTGTTTTATGTTCTAGATATCCTTTCTGGTTTATATTGTCCAAAAGTGGCAAGGACTTTAGACTTCAAGTTATTTAGTTCAGTGCTAGAGATTAAATTTTTGGAAAGTAGTATCTTCCTTTCAAACAGATTTTGTGGCTTGTACATGACATTTCTTTCCTTTAAAAAAGCCTGTTTCTGATCTTTGAATTTGGTATTTGTTTGTGGAGGGCTAAGTTCTACTTCAGCCAGAGAGTTTAGAACATAGTAATTCTTCCATTTTCAATTTTTACCATTTCTTTAACAATGAAATGGTTTCTTGGTGGTTAAAGATATTGTACTTGCAGGCTTAAATGAACTTGTCACCAAAATAAGTTCGGCTGTAGAAGGATCCCATCTTGATATTTTGCCATAAGACCTCACTTTTGGTTTGAGAGTATAAGCTCTGGAGAGGAGAGGTCGATTTTGTCTGCCCTATCCATTTAGTTTTGCCTTTTGCTCTGAGGGTGCCACTTAGTTCTGGTTGTGACAATGGCTGGTCTGATGTGGACACCTGCCTACCAGGCAGTAGGCTGAGATAACTAATTCATTTCACACCAGCCACCAAGCAGCTGTTACATTACAATGTCTTTCAGTCATTACTGGCAAAGGCAGGATTTGAACCAGTAGACTAAAAGTATTCTTGTATTCCAGAAACCAGTGAAGGCCAGCAGCTGTGCAAACTTCTCACATGCACATCTCCCAGTGCATCTACCTCCTTGCCTGTGAAGTTTGTGGGTTTCCTGCCATGAGGCTTCCCCAGTACACATCATAGATTAGTTAACCACATTTCTTACAAATAACAGATTATTTGAAAGTCTGACTTTCTCTAAAAATCAGTTGTGTTTAAGATATCTCACAGTGGACATCCTGTGGAAGCAACAGAAACTTCTTAATGTTCCTGGAGGTAACACTCAGTTCCTGCTGTCTGCAGGATCCACTGCAACCTTTCAGTGCCTGAGGTACAAATCTCATTCTATTGATGGTTCACCTTTTTATTGCAAATATTGGACAGCTACCTGAGTCTGCACTTCAGTTCTCACTGGTGGCTCCTTTGCTATGTCAGATCTGTGCTACACTGGAGCAGATAGTACTTGCCACAGGACTAGAGGTTGTGTCCCACTGTGGATGATTTTCTCTTACACTGTGAGTTCCTTTTCCTTTGTTTGTGGTCCCAGTGATTTGAATCTGAAGATATGAGGGTATGAGGTAGGACAAAGTATGAGAGGATGGGAAGGTAGCAGAAAGTAAAGCATCTGCATTTACCTGTATAAATATTTTATTCAAGTATCACTTCATATGAAGAGTTTTTTGACACTTTTCTCAGAGCAGAAAATGGTCTGAATTATGACCATTATAGCATGAAACAGCTATGTGGTTGAGGAAATAATTTTGAAAACTGCTCTTGCTGTCCCGTCTACTTCAAAAGAGTCTTTGGGGCAGTGTTGAGCAGTCCCCATCATAGAACTGTCACACTCAGTTGGTGTGATTGACCAGGTCCTGATGAGGAAAATTATCCTGGAGCCATAGTGACCCCCTAACCCTTCGAAGGGGTCAGGAGAGGGAGCAGTGGTTGCAGAGCGAGAGACCTGCTCTGCAACCGCCTGCAGCACATCAGTCTCTGCAGCTGAGTCAAAGTGTTCACTTCTTTTTTTGTTTTCTTTTTTGAATGGCAAAAGACATGTCACCTGTTTTCTCTAGCTCTCTGTTATGTGTAGGTTACTGTTGTCATAATTCTTGGTATCTGAATTCCTTAAAAGCTGTTTTATGTGGCAGGCAGCTAATGTTAGCTGAGCATTGGCTGGGGTGAGATGAGCCAGGTTTTCTCTGCCTTGTTTCCACAGGTACAGTACACTTCAGTGAAAGAGTTAAAGGAGCAATGTGATGGTTAAACATCTGCTTGCTTGTTTTTTGGAGAACATGGCTTTGCCTTTCCACATTACTGACACCTGAGATTATTAAACTGGAAGAGTCATCGGTGGTCCAGTTTTTCGTGCTAATGTGATGCCTTCTTGCTCAATGTATCTTTATTTAGACAAGGAAAATAAACTAGTTAGTTAGTTTCATTTTATAGTTTTAATTCAGCTTCACCTTTAAGTTACAGTACAATCAGCTCTGCCTATTCTCTAAGGCATGTTTATTTTTTGTGGGAAAAGATAGAGCTTCTGAAGAAGCCTGAAAAAAGACAGACTTTTTTTTTCAGAACTCTGTTTTCACAAAGCCTTGGTTTTTGTAAAACCTTCGTTATAAACGAAATTGACCCAACAGTGGCCCTTTAAGAGACATGTTGGCAGTTAATCTGTTCTGGTTTACAGCATGTACATTGCTTTAAGAATGACTGGAATTCTAGGGGGAGGGAGGAGGGAAGCTTTGACCTCCATGTGCACATGTGCTGCTGCCAGCATCCCCTTGCTCGTCTCTGTGATTAAATGGATAAATCAAAGAACACCAGCTTCTTTTCTGTTCTCTCTGCAGTGAGGCTCTCTTTTTATTTATTAGTAGCCAGCATGGCTGAAATACTTCCAAGTGCAAGAGGGAAGGTTTCTACCAGTAATTTTGATGTGGGAGTTGCTAGCCAGCCCAGTTGTTGGAGTTCTTAATTATACTGCTTTCCTTTTCACCAGGTCTGAATGCATCAATAAGTTTGCTTCTGTCTTTGGGACCATGCCTCTCAAAGTGGTGGAGCATCGTGCTGATCCTGTCCTGTATAAAGATGACTTTCCTGAGAAACTGAAGAGCTTTCCCAATATTGGCAGCTTGTAAAGAGTGAGACAAACCTCAGTGAGGAAAACAACAACTGAAAAGGTGCTATGAGGAATATAAGGCCCTGAAGACAAAACTTGCTAGAGAGTGGGTTGCATCTGAGGGAGATGGAAATTAATACTGTCTTTCTTTTACATTGCACAAAGTTGTAATTGAGCTCTCAACAATTGCTTCTCTGTTGCTCACAGAGAATCAAATCTATTTGTGGGTTCTCCAAAGAATGTCAAACATACACTTTTGTCCAAAGGAGGCTATGCACCTGGAAGAACAGAACAGGGTCTTGCTCTCTGTGGTCTGACTGGCATGACTGACCTCTTCTATCAGATGTGCTGCAGGCTCTCTGATTAGTGAGCATCCATCCATTCAAAGCAACTGTCTGCAATGTTCTCTTTTGGAAGGAGTTTATTTCCTGTGTGGCTGGTGGGCTTCTGTCTTTTGAGCTTTAACTATTGTCTTAAGCAACTGTGTATCAAATATTTTCTTCTGTAATATGAGACAAATGTTTATTTTTTTACAACATCACAAGCAAAAATCTGTCTGTTTTCATCTAGTTTAAAGAGCAAAGCATTTTGTGTTACTTAAATTATTTTGATGGAGACACAGCAACCAGGAGGATACTCTCCTTCAAAGCAGAGACCTGTAAGAAAGAACTGCACTTGCTGCACTTCCTGTGTAAATCTCAGGTTTTTTGCTGCACTCATGCAAAAGACTCTGACTCTATATCAGAACTAGCTGTATTATACAGAAAATTATTTGTCTTTAGTCGTCTTACATTTTATATTTTCATTATCAAACCAGCAATCAGGTTTTACATTGTAACCATCAATAGGGATGAAGTATGAAATAAGTTTTTCCTGTCTGAATCCTCCTTAGCAAACAGAGTACTAATTTGTAAAACGCTTATATTTGCAGAAATTCCCAATTCCAGCTTCAGTGTACAGGCACGTGTGTATGTGTAAGACACCATTAATGCACACTTACAAACCCCTGTAAGTTACCATTGTTGGAAAAACTATTGTGTCTTTGCTTGTAATTTAAGGAACCCATTGCCACAGGGTGAAACATACACCTTAGCAAGTCTTTGAGAGAAGATTTACATTTCTCTAGGAGCATTTGAATTGTTTCTCCATACTGAAATGAACTGAATGAGAAAATGAAGTGCAACAAAATTAGAAATGAAATTGCCTAGTCTGTTACTCTAGTCCTTCAGTATTAACAAAGGTCCTAAGTTGGGCTGAGAAAGCAATCTCTTTTCTAGCTCCACTGATGAAATGTTTGTTACTAGATAAGTGGGATTTCACTGTCTTTTGAAACTGCTGTTGCTGCTGGTTAGACACATCCTACTTGATGGGCTGTTTTTCTGCTACAATGCAAGCAACCTTATTCCTCAGATTTGCCAAACCCCAAACAATAGGACAAGTGTTAGACATCATGGTTCACCCCCTCTCCTAAGCTGGATATGCAGCAATGACAGAAACCAAATGAAAGTCAGGCTAGAAACAGGAAACATCTGCTCCTATTTGTCTCACCCCCACTAAGACTTATCTTATTGCCCAATGCAGTGGATGTGCTGTGAATGAAAATCATACTGGAACAATAGCTTTGAGGGGATGCTTCACTTCATAACCTCCCTGGGATGTGCCTGTAAACTGTATCATCTGACTCTCTGGGAGTGTTTAATTACTAGGAAATGTTTTTTGCTGCACTCTTTGTTTCATTCCTGAGTTGCTAGGGGAGCTAAAAGGATAGCTGTTGCAGTGACAACTGCTCTCTGCACAGTGGCTATAACGAGAGAGAGAGAGAGAGAGAGAGGAAGGTTTGTTACTCGTTATTTCTCCTTTACAGCCTTTCAGGTGGTTTATTAACATGAACCTTCTTATTGAATCCTCCTGTTGATTTATGTGCTGGTACTTGAGCACCAGGAGATACCAGCATAATTCCCTTGAGAAGTTTGCATTAAAAGAGTAGCTGTGACAGTGCAGTAGTCACTTCAGTTTTAGCTGTCCTTTTGGAGCTGATCCCAGCTTGGCAGGCCCTAGCAGTTTCACTGAGTTATAACACCTTCTTTACAGAGTTGTGAAGCTGCTGTAGATTCCTTGATTCTTTCTCAGGAAGCCAGTAAAAAGTTAGTTTTGCACAGACTCTTAAAAGACACTGAGGATTTGAAATAGTTGGTTGAGTATTTTTAGGTGTAGACAGCCAAACCAGTCCTACTAAGTGGAGCTATAATCTCCAGTCAGTAAAAAGGTAACAGGTCCTTGTGTCTGCATCCAGGAGCATCTGAGTAGTTTCCCCTTGCACAAAATTCCCAGTGACCCCTAACAATCATGTTTTATCCTTTGGCCTTTTATAGTTGCTTTTATAGGGCTAGCTCATTTACAACCCCATTTGTCTCTGTTTAGTGCCATGAAGAAAATTGGTCAATTGACCATAAAGAAAATTGTAAAATTGCCTGCTTGCTTGCTCTCTGCATTTATGATTGTGATGTTCTTGATGCAAATTCTGTAAAGGTAAGATGTAATTGTGTGTCTGATTTGGAATGGGGTTTTTGTCAATCTTTAAATTAAGATAATTTTTAACTTTCTATTGTATATATGATATCCAAAAAAGCTTAATAATTGTATATTAAAAATTAAACCACATGAGTGTTTATTGTATTTCACTTTTGGAGTGGCACAAGGAAACATGAATCAACTCAGAAAGGAGAATTTCGGTGACAAGCTCTTTAACTACATAAATCTGTGTTAAACTTGAATATCCTCAATGCACTTTGAAAGATCTGTCAATATTTTGTCTTTTCCATAACTGGAGTTTGATAGTTGTCTTGAAAACAGAATTTTGGTCTGCATGAATTCATACCAATCACCTTTTGGTGAGAGTAGTTGTTACTCCAATTTTCTGCCACGATTTGACAATAGCATTTATCTTGGAGAAATATGGAACAGGGGGTTTTTGGTTTTTTTTGGTTTTTTTTTTCTGCAAAGAGATACAGCAGATGTTAAATAACTGTGCTTTTGAGAAGAGATCTTCAGCTGAGTCACTGAGATTGTGGAATCCAATGTAATGGCAGCTTTTTGTTTCCAGAAGTGCTGCAGCACCATCCCTGTGGATCATGCTGCAAAAGGGCAGTATGTGCATGGCACACCTTGCTGCTTGTGCATAGGAAGGGGGGATGTGCTGCAGGCTGCAGAGGCTGCCCTGTCTGTCATGGAGAGTCCTAGGGATGCATTTTTAGCATCACCAACTTTTCCTATAATGCATGAGTTTTTCCTTCCTCACAGCTCTACCATCTTACTACCAGATGTGAAGATTCAGGCCCTAATGTTTTGAATGACTCTGTCCTTCCATCTCTAGCTCCTGCTCTGGAACCTCCTGCCATCCATCATGCTTTCACTGGGGTGGTTCAAATATGCTTTACTCTAGCAACAAGTTTTTCCTCTTAATTATCCATTCAAGGGCCTTTTAAACTCGAGGACCTTGGAGATACAGAGGTCAAAATAATTGTGAGTGAGGTGGGATTTAAGTGATGCTCAATACTTCTGACTCATTTTGCTTTTAGGCTATATTGGTGAGTATTGAGCATTCTAGAAAGATGCAATACTGAGACACATCAAAATGGATTTAGATGGGCAATTTTAATGTTAAATATACCTCCAAGATTTGATATGAATGCCCTCCATAATGAATATCTGATTCCTTAGGTGCTTCTCACAGGTAGAGCATCTTTTTGAGCAGGAAAGATCTCAGAATGGTTAATGGGTACTGCATAAATCTGTCCAACCCTCTTACATGGAAGCTGCTCTCACAACTGAAGCATGATACACAGAAGGAAAACTAAAATCAGTGGTGCTGTTGAGAAAATGGGATCGGGACAGAGTGAGTATGAATTTTAACATTTTTCTCTTTGAAGATTTGCATACTTAAATTTTACTATGACTGCTGCAAAATGTGTTCTTTTGTAAACTAAAATGTAAACTAGGTGTAGTTCTTGTAGTCGTGATAGTCTCATCTGTGTACTTGAATAATGAAAAAAAAAAACCTGCAAACTTATGTTTGATTAAATCTATGCTAGAAAATGAGCAATTTTCCAATTCCAATTGCCCCAGTTGCTACTTCAGTCTGATCCTGAAGAGCTGAGAATAGCAAAGCAAATCCTGGCAAGTATTCCACCTATACTGCTTTTGCATTTCAATTTTTAGACTGAAAACAATAATTTCTGTCAAAACCTGCCAGAAAATACCAAACAAAATACTCTGTAGGATCTGCAAGTTATCCCATGAGCAGGTGGCCGCTTCAAACCTCTTGCTAACCTTGGCATGTGACAGAGATAGTACTTGCTTAGCAGATAATTCAGGCAGAACACTTTTGCTTTACTATTGAATCACAGGTCTTTAAGTTGTATCCTATGCTGTTGGGACTGCCTGAAGGACAGTGTAAGTTCTTTTTATGGTGCCTGCCACTGCTGTATCTAAGTGCAAGAAACTGAGCTTCATGGTCCTCCTGCATGAGTAGGATCAGCCTCTTCTTTGTAGCTGCAGATAAGGAAACAGAGAGAGGTGGTTGGATGCCCTTTGGAGATGTGTGGGTAAAAACAGGATTGAACACCAGTATCCCAAGCCTGGGATTTAGCAGAACAGCTACACTTTTGTCTGAATTGTTTGTTTGGAGTTTTGGGTTCCTCACTAGCAAGGTAGAGGACTGTTAGCCTTGACTTTAAGAATCAGCAGGCTTCAGCGGGTCCTGGCTTGAAGCCATTTAGAGACATTCCTGGTGCACTCTGTGTAATTTCAGCCTGATGGAAATGGCTGTAATGCAGTCCCACCTCTGCTGATCTTCAGGATTCCCCTGTCTGCAGCTTCTTGTGGTTGCTTTGAAAGTGAGTTATGTTTCCCATTAAAGGATAACAGGGACAATTGAGGCAATTATGTGTACTGGCTTGGAGCTAGCAGCATGAAGGGAGTTTTCCGACTGAAAACAGTGCTGCTCAAAGGTTCTTCCTGCAAGGTTGCCTGTTTGCTGTCTTCATTTGTCTGGAAAAGGATCCAGTAATTGTCCTTCAAATTTCCTTTAGTCATGCTAAATGCCTGTTTACTTGCATAAACAGGAAGTGCTCCTGCTCCAGACAAGCATGACAACTCCATAGTGACCATGGACAGAGATCAGTGCAACTTGGTTATGATTTTATTAGGTCTGTAAACTTGTGTCAGTGCTCAGTGCCAGACTCTATGCAGGGGAGATGTTGTGATTAAGAAAATACCAGCCTAATTATGAAGTCACATCTATTAGATTTTTAACCTAAATTTCAGTTGAGGGGGGCTGTACAAAAGTCAAAGCTAGACTATTTGACCAATGAAGGCATGAAGAACTTGGGATATACAGACCCATATGAGGTTTTTCCATGTGTCATTATGAGCTGTGGTTTCTGTTGGTTTCTCCCCTCCATTCTGTGCAGTAATGGGAACCTGTAAAATTAAAAGCTTGGGACTGACTGAACAAAGTGCCACTTATGGATATCCCAGTGTGATGTATCTCATATTCATCCAGGAGATAAGCCCATAATGCCTTGGAAAGATACCTGGGCTTTTCAAGCCACAGACTGTGTTCCCTCCCATGTGTCCTTGTGTATATGTGCCATACACTCAAGAAAACCACAGTTTCTCACTTGCTTGGCTGGCTGTTTGCAAACTTAGAGGTCCTTTTTTTGTGAAACGTGTCTTTGAAGGAGAGGGCCAGGTCTGAGCTGGGTGCTGGGCACAGTTAGTGCTGGGTGCCTTCAGCTGAGGACTGATAGGAACAATAACTGCTCTGCCACACTTCATACAAACAGGGAGGGGAAAAGGTTTGAAGGAGAAAAGACCGTAAAATGAGATCCAGGAATTCAGTAAGGCTACAGCAAAAGGAGCAGATTGCTAACTCAGAGCATCTGTCTTTGCCCTGTGAGTAAGTTACGAACTGCAAAGCAAGAGAAAGTGGAAGATCCTTTCACAAATAATAAACACTTGTTTGTCTCAGATTAAATGCAACACCTTTACATGTGGGCTCCAGCTGGCCATAAGTAGATGCACCTTGCATGGCTGTTACCATCCCTGCCAATGAGAAGATTATTGAACATCCATCTGCTTAAAGGTTAATAACTTGCTTTTAAAAAGAGGAAGAAAAAAAGGCAAACCTGTTTAGTTTACAGGAATAAAAAATTGTTTTTCATTTAAACTGCCCGAACTTTGCCCTGCCTCAAAGTTGTATTCTCCAGCAGAGAAGGAACGTGTTAAGCTAGGAGCTATAGCCATATATCCCAGAGAGAAGTTTTACCATGTGTTTTAAATCACTCCAGTAACTCCACTAAGAAAGTGCAGCTTAAGAAGAAAATGCACATTTCTAATCTGTGTTCTGCCACTATCTAGTTTACAGAGAGACTTTATAGTTCTTTGGCATCATTTAGGCCAGGAGCAATTTCTGATGTAAACCCATACAAGCAGGATGTTACTGAAACTGGCTTTAGGCTCTCAACACTCTGAACTCTGCCAACATCTGGAGAATTTGGCTTTGAGTGCTTGGGGAGGGAAGGAATTTTTCTCCTACAAGTGAGAGGAATGGATAAGCTCGTAACAGCACCTGCATTATCCATTTCTTTGTGAGATAGAAAACAGCCATGCACCATCTGAAACAAGCTGATGCTCCCAGACAACTGATGGAAAGGCCAGAGGGACTCTGTGGATCTTGGTGGGTTGTTGACAACTGCTGGGCACCTTCTCAGCTTTGCCTGAACAAGAAAGGTCCTTTCCCATTCACTTAGCATCTGGGTACAGGGACTTGAGCTCTTACTGGTCCCAGTGCTGGTGGGTCTGTGCAGTCTGAAGGAGACAGGTTTGCAGCTGAGTTTATTGAGGTAAAGTGCCCTCACAGAACCCAGATTTCCACGCAGTGGGACAAGAGCTGTGCCCTGTGAACTGGTGGGGTCCAGACAAACCCTTTCCTTTGTGTGGGGACAAGTGAAACCCAGAGGGCTCAGTCTGCCCTACAGCCCACTGAGCAACTTCTGGCTGCAGGCAGGCACCTCTGGGAAACCCTGCAGAGCCACAGAGGAGGAGAGGGTGTGTGAGGCTTGGCTGTATCTGCTAAAGTGGAGCTAGGAGGAGAGGGAATGTAATGGCCTGTGGGAATATGGGAAACATGCCAGCCCCAGGTGTCTTCTAGGGCTTCAAGAGTCCTTCTGCTTGGTGCCCCAAGCATGACTGTGCTGTCTAAAAGTGGTGGTACCACAGCATGGGGGGCTGAGGGTCCCCAGCTCTGTGGCCTCTTGTTGCCAAGTCAACTTCTCCCTGTGTCAACTGTGATCATAGGCTGCCTCATTAAGGACTACTTGAGAAGGGCTGGAGACCTGCAGGAGCCCTGGGAGGCTTAAGCTGTGATGGGAGCAGCAGCTCCAGAGCAGTCAGCAAAGGAGCCCACGGTGCTCTCTACCCTGTGGCCAGGGTGCCCTCTGAGCTGGCCAGGGTGCCCTCTGCGCTGGCCAGGGTGCCCTCTGAGCTGGCCAGGGTGCCTTCTGAGCTGGCCAGAGTGCTCTCTGAGCTGGCCAGGGTGCCTTCTGAGCTGGCCAGAGTGCTCTCTGAGCTGGCCAGGGTGCCCTCTGCGCTGGCCAGGGTGCCCTCTGAGCTGGCCAGGGTGCCCTCTGAGCTGGCCAGGGTGCTCTCTGTGCTGGCCAGAGTGCTCTCTGTGCTGGCCAGGGTGCCCTCTGAGCTGGCCAGGGTGCTCTCTGTGCTGGCCAGAGTGCTCTCTGTGCTGGCCAGGGTGCCTTCTGAGCTGGCCAGGGTGCCCCCTTCACTGGCCAGGGTGCCCTCTGCGCTGGCCAGGGTGCCCCCTGCGCTGGCCGGTGCCGGTGCCGATGCCCAGCGCCCCGGAGGCTCCGCCGCAGCGCGGCCGCGTTAGCCGGGAGCGCGGGCAGGACGCTGCTGTGCCCGGCTCTGGCTCCGAACCAGCTCTTTGTACCGGGACAGGCAGCAGCCCGAGAGCTGCCACCTGTTGTTAATCTACCCCCGGCTAATCCATTCTGGACTGCGTCAGCAGTTCAAAAGGGCACTGTTAGTATTTTTTGCCAGCTTCAATTAACGTGAGATTTTGGAGGCCCCTCTGATCACATTTCATCTGTCATGAGTCAGGAACAAACCAGCCAGATTGCAGTTGAGAGGAGAGAAGAGAAGGAGTTTATTGCAAACCAAAACAACAACAGTGTTTGTGCCCCCTTGGCCAGGGTGACTGGGAACCAGGGACCTTCCTAGTGATGCCACTCCTTTCAAAACCTGGAAAAATAAAAATTGGTGACTGGAAATTCCAGCCTTTCACCTCAAAAAAAAAAAAAAAAAAAAAAAAAAAAAAAAAAAAGCTGCAAGTGCAATAACTTACTTCAAAAAAAGTTAAAAAGAATCAAGCAGCAAGACTGTTTGTTCTTTTTTAATATTCCACTGTAATGAACTGGTAATACATGGTTGCATAGGCAATAACATTGCATGGCACAAACCTCATGTGGCAACATTTTAAATGATTTTTTTTTTATTCTTTTTTTTCCTGAACATTTTAAAAACTTTTTTATTTTTTTATATGTTCTACCCCAGGCCCTTAAGCTAAAGAGAAAAAAAAAAAGGTAGCATTTATACAAGGTTACAATATTTTACAACAAAAAAACAATAATATTGATTGAGGTTTGTTTTCTTTCTTTCTCCCACTCTCTTTCAAGCACTGCACACCTAAACTGATATATTATTATACATTGAAAACTGTCCTTCAAAATCAGTAGTATAAAAGTCCTAGCTCTACCTACCTACCTAGCTATGTGGGGAGAGTGCAGAACCAAGTTACCAGCAAAGAGTTAAGAGGGTGTAAGGCTGCTCCCTCGCCTCCTCCCAGCTCCCTTTGGGAAACTGCAAAGAGCTGAATGACTTTCCATCCGATTCCACCCCCTTCCCATTTGGGTTTAATTTCTCCCTCAGTCTGTTTGCTTTTTGCTGTGTCAGTCAGAGCAGCAAAATAAACACGGGGCTCTGCCTCTGCTTGATTATTTTTCAATCCTTTTCCAAGAAACTACCTTTTTGCCTTAGTTTGTTTGGACAGTGTTTTACAATGTGCTGCCTGGTCTGAGTGTACTCTGGGAATCAGGGGGATGCACCTCCCCACCCCAAAACACCTCCACTGCAGGAGGAAACCAGCAGGCAGCACATGGGTACTCCTGGCCCGGCTTGGTGATGCTGATGGGGCAGGTGAAGCCATGTGTGCTGCAGCTGTGCGACCTCACCTGTGACACACTGTCACTGCCTGTGGCCTTTCCCTGACAGCCTGTCCCATGCTGATAGCTCAGGCCAGGCGTGGTCCTGCAAGGACATGTCATCTGGCAGGGATGCGCATTCCAGCAGGGACAGACGCTCGCTCACACTCTGCCACAGGCTTTAGAGGAGAGGGAGAGTGGTTCTCTTTTTATTTTACTGTCTTGGTCTTCCTCCCTGCAGGCTCTACCCAGGCAGGTGCCGGGGCAGTGGGACCTGAACTGGGTAGCATGTTCTGGAGGAGGCAGCTGGAGCCTGGCTCCAGCCTGATGGGCGTGCAGGTGGGTGGCACTGCTGGCAGTAGGTGACGTGCCAGGGGGCTGGCCTGGCCCCTCTCCAGGAGCTTGTTGAGGCACAGCAGCCCTTAGAGTCTGGACCCTGCAGGGCCCAGCAAGCCCAAGCCTGGTTCCCCACTGGTTTGCAATTGCTACCAAAGCACTAACTACTGCTTGTAGGCAAGAAGTGCCTCTGAGTATTTGGCACAGAGTGGTACCCAACCACTTTTAAGCCAGTGCCAGGAACTCATGCTGCTCTTGCTATTTGCATCTCCTGGTCTCAAAGCTCTGGGACACCTCTGGAGTTCCCAGCCATGGGCATGGCCATAAGGCAGACACCTTGTAGGATACCTGCTGCAGAGCCAGGGCCAGGACTGCTTGGGAGAAATGTTTTGCTACCTCCATGAGGGAGGAGGGAGAATCTGGGTGAGCCCAGTTAGCTGGGCTGCACCCACAGAGGATGCCACCGTGGGCATGGCAGGTGTTGGGACGGCTGACGCTTCTGAGACATTTTGGTGATGGATGGGGACAAACCTTGCAGCTTTGAAGGCAAGTCCAAGCCAGGGAATTGTGATTTAATGTATAGACAGGAGTAAAATACTAAATAAGAAATAAATAGAGAAGAAAGTCATAAATAGAATTGAAAGGTATTAAAATAACAACAATAATAATAATTAAAAAGGTATCATCATGATAACGTGAGATTGCAAGAACAGCACTGACCCTGTGACCCTTAAGAAATGCAGTAGATGCAGGCTGGCTGGGTTAAGATATATATATATAAGTATATATATATATTTATACAGTTTTTCATGTTAATTTAACAGCTAGTTTTAAAAACCCTTTTAACTTAATTTTTAAAATGTGTCTAAGTACAGATGCATGTAGCTTAAAATCTACCAGAACAACTGCTTTTGAAGATTTGGGAGGGGCACCCCTTCCAGCAGTACCCAGAATGTGGGTGCAAGGGACTGTGCAGGAATGACAGCAGCACCTGGAGAGGGGAGGCAGAGCCTGATGAGCAGTGGGGCTGCCTGCAGCTGGAGGTGGGTCCCTGCAGAAGGGGCAACACTCCCCTTGCCTCATGGTGTTTTCAGGCAGGCTGAGGGCTGGGCACACACAGCGATGTTTAAATTAGACTGAGTCCAACATGTGCTTTCCACATGAGTTTTAAGGTGAGAGAAAGTGGGGGCCAAGCTTCTCTAAATGCCAAGTCTGCTGCCAGGAGACTCTCCTCTCTCTCTCTAACAAGACAGGGATACAGCACTTAATCCTCTGGTCTGTTAAACAGCTCAGATGAAACACTGGCCCTCTGGAAGTCTGTGAGGAAAAGCTACCCTTTAACTTCAGTAGGGAATGCAGCTAAGCTCTTGAATAGATACAGCCCTCCACTGGAGCTGCCTTCAGAACTTGTAGGCTAAGTGAGACCTGTCCCCATATGCCTGCCTGCCCCACTGCCCTCTCCTGAGCTCTGCTTGTTGCTAATTTGCCTTGTCAGCAAGGGTACTGGACTGTTCAGGCAGCAGCTCTCCACTGATTGCCTGCTGACAATGGGAAGCATCAAGATCCCCAGTGTACCTGGGAAAAGGCTCTCAACGCTGTGCTCAGCTGCTTGCACAAATCTGATGGACAAATTGCCTCCTGCCACTGGTCCCTGCGTGGCTGGGAAGCTCAGTGGCTTCTGGGGTACCCAATGGGGATGTATACACTTCCAACAGATCAGTATGATCCTGCCTGGTTCAGTGATCAGCAGCAATTTCAGCATCTAAGCCACCGTGCCTGAGGCCACAGCTGAGTGTTTAGGCTGGGATGTAAATCCTGGCTGCTTGTGATAGGAGAGTCCCTGGTTATGCAGAGGGTGTGGTGTAATGGCTCCCTGTGTGTAGCAGAAAAGGCATGTCTTAGCTTTTCTGAGGAGAGAAAAGAAACAGTCCTACTGGTGTTTTCCTATTCCAGTAAATATATTACTTTTGACCTAGCAATAGTGTATCATTAAGGTAGTGTATTGACAGTCTAGGCACTATGGAAATACTTGTATGGCTCATTAACCTGAAGCCTGACATTTGGTTGTAGCTTATTTGGAATCTTTTCCAAGACCACTAGATATTCCTGGACCTTAAACTCCAAGATCCCCTAACACTGAGCATGAGGAAAGAGGGCAGTGTGACAAATCAGTTTTTATGGGAGTAGTATCCTATAATTCCATTGCAAATCTCTGAGATGGCTACTCCAGCCCAAGTCAGCTTGCAGAGCCACACTGTGTGAGTGGTAGTGCTCAGCTGACTTTCAGCTTCTCCTTAGGGGTATTTCAGTGGGGTAAGAGGATGTTCCAAAATTATTCCTTAGCCTTACAAAGGACATCTTACTTAACAGCTCTGTGCAGGTAAGAGCACTGGGAGGGAAAAGCAGAGAGGCATGTTGGTTCACACAAACCAGAGAAATTCTGGTCTCTTCCACTTCCTCTGCAAAGTGAAGAGGATCTGAGGTGGCTGGAGATGGGGCAGCATCACTTTGTCCTTCCTTGAGCCCCTTCCCAGCCTGTTCCCTTTGCTGTCCCTAGTGCAGAGATGCCCACAGCCATTATGTGCAACAGGGCACTGGGGTGGAGGGCTGAGGGAGGGCCTGCATTGCACATGTCTGGCCCCAGGATGAAGTGTATGAGGAATCTGGTGGCCTTGTGCCACTGTGGCTGTGTGCTAGTGCTTGAGCTCTTTCTTAGAGCAGTCTTTTTGGGGACTTGCAGATTGACGTAGCAATTGTGCTTCCCTGACAGAGCTGCTGTCTCTAAATTTAATAGTTCCCAACCCAGTGAAAGACAGAGGAAATCTTTTCCTGTACCATCATACTTGTGAGCCTCAACATAGACCATGACCACAGAAAGCAAAGCCCATTCTGGGAAGCTTTTGTGTGCTGGGGTGTATCCCATCTGGGTCACCGGGGGGCTGGCAAAGACTCCCAATGTGATGACACTATGCCATGGTGGGCAGAGGGGCAGCCCCTTCTCAGGCCTCTACAACTCTGTGCTTCATCTCAGAGTACAAGATGGAGAGGAAGCAGGGTAGAAGGAGGTGGGCTAATGTTGCCTTTTTTCTAGTTTTGGTTATCTTCCCAGCTCTGTTCCCCATTCAGCTGTGGGAAGTCGTAGCTCCCACTAAAATGATGTTGGCAGTGTGAGAGAGTTTCTTTGCTGGTGCCAGAGTCCCCATCCAAGGGACTATTCTGGCCAGGGCAGAATGTGTGTGGGTGGGTGGGCAGTGGGATGGGAGAAGCTGCTGAGGGGCCAGTGGGCTCTTGCTCTCTGGAAAGGCAGATCTGGCGTCAGAAAAAATAGCGGGAAGAAAAAAATGCCCAGGTTATTGGGGAGGCGGCAGTGAGTGAGAAGGGATGCATCTCACCCAGATCCTGATGGAAGAGGTGCTGCTCCACAGCCTCCCTCTCCCTGCCTGATCCCAGGAAGCCGGGAGCTGCCACGCCCATGCTGGAAACACTCCACTTACATTAACATATGTACTTTATACGCCTAGGGTAGCTAAAAGTGCTGCATTCAATCCCCGAGGAGGCCACTGCTGTCTGGAGTCCAAGCGGATGGGTGTCCTGGGCTGTCCCCACGTGCTCTCTCGTGTCTGGCGGGCGCAGGCCGCAGCCCTGTCATGTCGCCCAGGAGATGGCGGCGCTGTGCTCCTTGGCCTTCATCCTCAAGGCAGCGATGCTGGAGCTCTTGCGGTCCGGCTCGCCGTTCAGCTCGTAGCCGTTGAGGCCGGGGCTCATGCCGGCCGTGCCGAAGAGGCCGCCCATGTGAGTCTGTCCCACGTGGCCGCCGGGCCCGGAGACGCCGAGGAAGTCGGAGACGGCGCCGGCCGCGTGCGGGTGGGCGTGGGGGGACATGCACGAGGGCACCGACTCGCAGGGCACCACGCAGGCTGGCACCGGGGAGGCGGCTCCGTTGTTGCCGATCCAGGAGGGGTTCTGGATCTGCGGGCGGAAAGGGAGCGTCAGGGGTGGCCTGTGCAGGATGGCTGGGGAATGGAGCGTGTCCAGCCCTGGCCTGGCAGGGCAGCCTGGCGGAGGGGCAGCCAGTGGGATGGGCATGCAGGCCCCTGGCAGCTGCAGCACCCTCAGCACTGCTGCAGGCAGCAAATCCACACCAAAACCTGCATGCCAGCCTGGACAGCGGCAGGGAGTGCAGCAGGGTTACTCACAGGGAGCAGGACAGTGCTCCTTCTCTGCCACAGCAACTGTTTGTTTGTTCCTTCCCAGACACTTCTCTTGCTTTTTTTGTACCAGGAGCACTTTTCTCAGCACAGGAAACTCTGTGCCATCCATAGTGTTTCTGTGGTCCCAGTTGTTACAGAGGGATCAGGCAGAAAGCAGTGCTGTGAGGCAGCTCATCCACCTCCCTTCTCCAGCTCAGGGCAGTTTTGCCTGGACAAGGGCTCTATTGTACCACACAGAGGTGCCTGTCAGAGCTGAGCTGCCCACAGCCCCCAGCACAGACAGCTTCATTGCCCCTCCTGCCCAGCAGTGCCCATGGAGGCAGCATCACCCACCCTGCTGCAGAGCAGAGCCCTGCAGGGCCACCTCCAGAGACCATCTGGGATCCTGCAGTGTCACTCGTAAAATGACATTGTAGAAGAGAGGAGGGCTCAGTGTTTGGCAGTGGAAATAGGTGTGCTGCAGCAGGGGGTCTATGGGCATGCAGGATGAAAGCAGGGAGGAGGTGAGCAGCTGGCAGTAGCAAGAGAGCAAAGGGCCCTTCATCCCACTGCCCCTTTCCACTGCTTGCCCTTTCTCATCTCTCACTTCCTGCGAATTGCTTTTCAAATTTTTGATCTCTTGTGCTGGGAGAGGAGGGCAGCACTGAGGGAGAGAGCAGTGTAAGTTATGAAGACAAGAGAAAGACATGCTGAAAAGGCTGCTGAGAGCATTCTCTGCTTGAAAAGCTGCTTTGGCATCTCAGCTGTTTCAAAAGGGTTTCTTGTTCAGTTTATGGGAGATGCCAAGCAGGAGAGAGGTCAAACACTCCTGGCTTGGCTGTGGGGTAGCATTGGTACAGCACTGGCTGGGGAGGCAGCTGTGGAGACAGACAGGGTGTCAGGGAGGGAAGACTTCCAGCAGATCTGTGAGGACAGCCAGGTTCAGAGCATCATGCCTGCAGAATTGTGCCCTTGAGCAAATTCTGGGTGGTGGGAAGAGGAGTGGAGGATGGAGGGAGTGCTTTCTGGGACACAGCCTAGCCCTGGAGCTAGCAAACCCCAGTCTGCCTGGCATCATCTGAAGTGTTGTGAAACTGGGGCTGGCCCAATGTTTAGGAGGCTATTGTGCTGACAGGTTTTCCAAGACAGGAAGCTAAGGAAGGGAGGCAGCCCTGCAACTTGATTCCAGGGTTAGGGCAAGAACAGTTTCAATAGGACTCAGAAGCATCCCCAGGTACCCCAACAAGGCTGCTCCCTCCCTTCCTTTGGAGCATAAATCTACAACTCCCTTGGGAAGCATCCCCAGATGTCACCAAGTGTGCTTTGCGTACCACAGCCCATCACTGGGAGATGGCTGTGGGAATTTGCCAGGGGAAAATGCTTTTATCCAACCACCATGTCCAAGGGGCATGGAAACCAGACATGGTAACAGGAAGCCTGGGATCTGCTAGTCTTTAGGCATAAATTAGTCTTTTGGATCTTTTTCAAACCAGTGGAAAGTTAGTGGGCAGCAGCATATGTGATAGGATGTGCTGAGCAGGCTGATCTGTGCCCAAGGGTGCTGCTCAGTGTCACACAGTGCTGGGCTTGGTACCTGCTTTAAAGATGTCCTCTGGGCCAGGGCATGAGGGAGACAAGTAGGACACCTGACTAAAAACTGCCAGCCCTTCAGTGCCTGACAGCATAGCCCCGTGTCCTTGCAGCCTTGCTGAAGGGCAGGTGGATGTACCTGAGAAGTGAAGCGTAGCCTGGGGAGGACTGGGAGCAGAGGCAGTGTGTCCAGCAAGCCGTGCCCAGGCAGGGGAATGCACTCACCTGGGCGTAGTTCTCAGCACGGGTGAGCAGAGGCAGCTCATAGGCGGTGGAGAAGTGGGTCCGGACCTGCTGCATCTGACCGAACCGCTCCCGCTTGCGCCACTTTGCTCGCCGGTTCTGAAACCACACCTGGGGAGAGGCGACAGCAGGGCTGTAAACACGGGGAGCCCAGCAGTGGCTGGTAGCCCGGCTGCCCTGAAGAGCCCACCAGAGGGCAGGGCCTCGCCAGGTGGGTAGTTTTGTATGGCACACAGAAGGGCACTGCTCCACACACATCCTCTGCAGGGGAGAGACAATCCGTCCCTGCTTCTCTTGAGGGTCTGGGGCCAGCCTGTGCCCCTAGAAAGCGAGCACCCCAAACAAAGGGGAATGCCCATCTTCTGGTGCACAGCCTCTCTGGGGTCATTCCCAGCTCTTGCCTCCCACAGCCTGATTTGCCCTGGGGTAGCCCATCTTCCTCTCACCCCTAAATCTGTGTTACCCAGGCTCTGCCTGCAGCTCTCCTGCTGTCAGCCAGTCTCAGAGGAGAAGTGTGAATACATCCGTGTGTGCTGCTGCCAGGCTGGAAACAGCAGTGATGGGGCTTTCCCCAAGACTAATCCTGGCTATGATGATGCCATTGACTGTAGCTTGCATTTCTCACTGACTCTCTCATTTTTCTTGACCGCATCAAGAAATACAAAGCTGGACACTCCTTCTCTCTTAGCTGCAGGAAAGGACAGGTGTCCTTCTCTAGCATCCTTTGGTTTACACTGAGTTTTCCTTGCAAGGTTTGCTACTCTTTGCTTTATAGTGCTGCTCAGATTCCTTCAAGGCAAAGACCAAAACTCTGTTTCTGCTCTTATTTTTACTGGCTTGACATCAGTGTGGATTATTGCACTGTTGTCAGCACCATTGCTCCTGATTTGCATCAGCCTAAGAGAGATCAGAGCCCGGCCCAGTGTCTTCAAAGCCTCTTGAAGCTCGTGAGTCAGGGAAACACATCAATCAAGAGCTGCTTTGAAGGCACTGAGAGATGAGGGTGATCACCGGGGGCTGGGTTGTGCAGGTCACGCCAGTGCATGAAAGGAGCACTCCTAGAGCCTCTCAGCTCTGCTTCGAGTTTTACACGGTGACTCGCTGGGGGGACAGAGGGGGTATTGCTGACAAGCAGCTTGGCCCTTCCCACGCCTGGCCATGGGGCAGCTTTGCTGCTTGACAGGCACCTGGGGAAAGCAGATGCCAGGTAGGAAGCTCATGTCTTCGGAGGATAGCAGGAAAAGCCAGGTGCTTGGCACAGGGTGGGATGGCAGGACAATTTTTGCAGAGGCAGGAGAGCTGTGGCACCTGCAGCCTGAATCAGAAGCTGCCACAGGGAGGGATAACGGGTTTGGGTTTCTGTTCTGAGCTGACTTGCCTGCTGGAAGAGTTGCAAGCTCTCCTGCTTCAGTTTCTGCCTTCCACCATGCAGGCAGCCTCGTGCTGGTCTCTCACAGCCAGGCCTGTGGTATGAGTGGGCAGCTGAGGGTCTGGCCATGCACTGTAGGTCTGCTTGGGGCAGGGAGCTGGTGATGCAGCTGCCAGGCATGTGCTCCACATGTGGGCCGTGGATAGCATAGGCCATAGTGCCTGGCCCCATGGCCATGACAATGCCACTGGCATGGGACATCCACAAGCTGGACAAAGCAGCAACCAACCCCCTACCCCAAATCAAAAACCCTGTGAGAGTTTTCAGTAGGTACAAAAAGCATCCAGAGAAGCACCCTAACATTATCCCAGCTGCGCACACGCTGCACATGCAGAGCGTCCTACTGGAGCAGGTTTGATGCCTCAGGCATCTGTCTGTTTTTCTTCTACCTCTTCTTGGCACAGCCACTCCAGCCCAGCTGCAGGCCAGTCCCAGGGCTGGCCTGGATCACGCCGCTTTGATCTGCAGATTCAAAGTTAGCGGTGACCTGGTTCCTCCGCAGGCAGAGGAGGCCCCGCTGTGCACAGAGGGGTGCAGAACAGGTAGGGAGCAGAGTGCTGGCTCTGCACGGGGCTGGGATGAACATATGCCAGGCATACGTGGCCATTCCCTGTGTGGTGAAGGCACTGGCTGCCCTGCCTGCCTGAGCATCCCACCTGGGACCTGGGAGCAGTGTGTGGCTCTGCAGGGTGACCTTTGAAGCCATCAGTGCAGGGTCTGTGCCCTCCTCTTCCCAGGACAGCAAACAGCTGCCTTGACAGAGCAGAGTGAGGTCTCAGCCTCTGCTCTAGCACATTTATGCATTGGATTGAACAGAGCAGAGTGATATAAACTGGCAGTTCCCAATTGCCACGTGGCTGGTGGGCTGAGAGGATGCGGCAAGTCATTGCTTTAGGCTGCAGAAGAAAAGTGTCTTCAGTCCAAGTGTTGGTGTCACAGGCACCAGAGACTCTGAGAGCACTTGTGGCCAGGTTTGGACTGCTTTTTAAAGTTCTCCTTTCTCCTCTGGTCCAAATTCCTATAGGCTTCTTGTTATCTTGCAGTTGGGTGTCTCCAGACCTCCACAGTGCTCCGGGGAAAACAAGACAGGCATGGCAATGTATAATGTGAAAATGTCAGCAAAAACCCCCAACTAATCCTTAGTATTTCCACAGTCTTAGAAGACACCTGCTTTTAAAAATCAAATCTAAACCCAAACAGAAGTTCATTTTCCTTTCATTGCCTGTCACTCCTTGTCAAGAGTGGCTGTTTTAGGGTGGGAATGTGACAGTGGAGGTTGCAGTGGCTAGTGCAGCAGGTCTTCTGGGGTCAGAATGGGCCACTTCGTGCAGGGGCCAGCAGTCACTGTGGGCTGAATCTCAGTGTTAGCAATTGCAGCAGGAGTGTACAGTAATGTCATGTGTCTGTCTCCTGCAGACAATGCTTTGGTGAGCCCTGATGTACCAAATCAGCCCTGTAAAAATCTAAGGAACAGAGAATGTTTAATATCACCATCAACATTCAGCCATATGCTGGTGCCTAAATCCGTATGCATGCACAGCTGATGTGCTGTTGGGGCTGGAGAGGCCAGAAGTGGCCTGAGACAAAGCAAGGAGGCTCCTGCTCACTCTCCTGCTGCTGCACCCAGTGGGCACTGCCAGTCTGCCCCTGCCACCAAACCCCATGTGCCCAGCACAGGGTACAGGTGGATGGGCTCTGCTGGGACTTAAACCAGGCCACTGACCATGTCTGGATAGCTGGGGGCTGCATCACTGATTTGTCCTTCCTCTAAGTTAAAGGTGTTTTCCCCTCTCTCCTACCCCCACCATGGCAGTGGTGGGTGAGGCTGACCCCTCATGTGGTGGTGGGCTGGTGGCAGCTGTGGGGTTGTGCTCATGCCCTGTACTCAACACCCCTCACTGCATCACTGCTCTGATGCAGCTAAGACCCGCCCACCAAGTTCAAGTCTCTTGTGCTTTTGTTCTCTTCTGACAGGCTCACAGCATCCATTCTCCCCATTCCTGTCCTCTCACCCTGCTACCCTCCTCTCTCTGCTCAGCCTCCATCTGTCTGTGCTCAGAACCCCATCGCTTCATGAAAGGCCAGGCCATCTCCCATATTGCCAGAGATGGCCACCAGCCCTTTGCTTTTCAGACTGCAAGAACAGAGCCAGAATTCATCCTTGAGTGCTGAAACTGGACACCATTTTATCAGTGGCCTGGAATGGGAAATTGGAGCCTGGGATGAGAGAATTGAATAACTCGAGCTTGTTTTCATTTCATGTTTAATTTCCTGCAGGCTTAGCTCAGTCTTTCCGCTCCTTCCACCAGCCTCCCAGGGTTTTATGGGGGAAAAGGGATCAAGATATATTACTTCTTGCTTTGCTTTGCTTTTTTTCTTTTTTTTTTTTTCCAAGGCGGTGATTTTGCTACAGCAGAGTTTGACATTTCCCTCTCACTTTCAAGCCCCCGCCACATCACAGGGTCACTGCCAAAAACATTTCATTAATGGTCCCAGCAATGATAAAGCTGGCTCTGAGGGGGGCTGGCTGAGGGGTTATACTGGCAGGGAAGCCTCCTTCCAGTCCCATCCCTTTCTCCCCTCCCAGAGAGCAGTCCAGGAGGCAGATACTGATAACCCAAGGGAGATAAGCAACCAGGGCCAGGCTGGCATGGGCTTGGGGTGTGCCTGTGTGTGTTTCTATGCAAGGGGAATGAATAATGGGTGAATACATGTGTCTGCCTTGTTTTCTAGTGCCACTGCCTAGAGTTTTGCTGCAGACCTGGATGAGCTGGAAGAGCCTCAAGCAGATGCTGATACCAAGCAGAAGGTCTTCCTGGGGCTCTGCAGCCCCAGGCATGGAACAGAAGAGGAAAGGAATGTGATATACATGTTGTGCAGGACCTAGGTGAACACAGCACCTCCTGTGCACCCTTGCAGGTTCATAGCTGAGCTGTAGCCACTCTTCCTGGCTGTGCCTCTGCACAGGACTTATGCATGGCTCCCACTTTGGAAAACAGGGATGTGCAGTATCTTAATAGTGCAGTTGAATGGGGCAAGGAAGTGCAATGGAGACAAGGTCAGGGTTGTAGGGAGTAGACAGGAAAATGTTGCATTATATCACAGGGGGAACTAGCTTTGATATTGTCAGACACCAGTACAGATGGCAGGAAACTGAGGCAGGCAGGGAAATGGAACAGGAGAGGGGCCAGTCCATGGAATGTCACTGCTTCACAGACAGTGTGGGCCACCTCATGTATGCTGCTGGCATGGGCTCTTCTCCAGGCACCAGGAACAGCTACTTACACTAATGAAGCGTGAGCTTGGGAAAGGGATGGAAACATCAGAGCTGCAGAGTCTGTCTGGGCTCCACATCTGCTCCTGCCTGAGTGCAGCTGGTTATTCTCCCCAGGAAGCCAAGCCTGGCCAGAGGGGATGACCTCCAGCCAAAAGCTGTGGGAGGGAGAATCACACCTTGAACCTGTGCCTCACATTTCTGCCACCTTGTTTTGCTTAGTTCAGCATTGCAGGGCAGGATTATCCCTTAAATGACTGTATATTCCTTGGGAGAGGGACTACTGTGCTTCCCTCAAAGCCCATGGGGCTGCAGCAGGTGTGTGCCCAAGCACCCTACAGCAGCTAGAGCCTCTTCCAGAGTTGTGGAGAGTGTCTGAGTACCTAGCAGCTCTTTGGCTGGCAGGGGAAAAGTAGTGAGGGGCGTGTGTCTAATTTGTGATTTCCACCCTCTGGCCCTTGGTTTCTGGCCCTTGCAGCAGACATTTGCTTTGTCATCAACCTCCTGAGCTGCAGCCCCATGTCTGTACCCACTCTTGGGCTGTGAGCTAGTAGCCCTTGATGCCACACTGCTGGTGTTGGAAGACCCCACAGAGCAGAACTGACCACATGATGGGGGACCAAGGTCAAGGCTAAACAAGCTATAGCACAACCCAGAGGTGGAGACATGCACTAGAGTGATTCACTAAGGCTTTGTCTCCAAAAGCCTCACCCACAAGATCAGCAGAAGAGCCCTGTGCCACCTCAGACTGCTCCTCCCAAGGGCTGCCACTGCCATGCTAAGGCTGAACAGCTCCCCAACCAACAGCCTCAGCCCTGGGAACACATTTGAGATACCTGGGCATCCTTTGGGCCTGCCCAGCCAGCACCTGCTGCAGGGGGCACAAGCCTGCTGGCTCTTGCTCCCCAGTGATGGAGTCTGCACTGCTCTGACAGCCTGGCAGTCCTTCATCACCGGGTCATGGCTGGTGCCAGCCACGGCCCATGTCACCGGGCCCTTCCCGGCAGAGCTGGGGAATGACATTCAAGTGCTTACCCCTTTCACCATGGGGGAATGCTCAGGCAGCTAGGCCACTTAGACAAGCCTGTCACACGAGCCCTGTCATCGCCATCCCCAGTGAGAGGTGTGCACTGGCAGCTGCAAGAGCAGGGAGGTGCTCTTGGCTGCCTGTGGCAGCAGGCTACTGGCACGCTTATCTCAGAGCAAGCTGAAACCCCTCTTTGCCCAATATACTCCTGGCTACCTGGGGCATTCTTCTGAAGTGTGATCCAGTGGTAAAGTGGGGAAAACCTCCGAAATGAAGGGTCACATGTAAGGAACGTGTAGATTGCATCTGCCCTGGCTCTGATGGCCAGCCCTGCACACTGACTGGGATGACACAGTAGCTGCAAACCCTGGCTCAGAAGTGAGCAGGAGGAGCTTGCCACCCTGCAGCACCTCATTCTCATTCCTGAGCTAAAGGAATTTCATGCACTGTGCAGCCAGTAACTCGATGCCATGCCTGGCCTCCCAGGAGACCCCATTAGCACTTGTGATGTGTTCTTGGGAAATCGAGAGCTGCATCCAGTGGCACAAGTAAAGAGCTGATGTTTGTAGCACTGCCTTGCTCTGCCCACCCTGCGGTGCTCGGAATGCCAATCGGGAGCAGTGGGAATTGCACTCTGCCTACTGAAACACAGCCATGTCCAGCCTGAAGAGAAACAGCTGTGGGGAAGAGGAGCACACCAGCCCTGCAAACCAATTTAGGCAAGCAGACTAGAAAAATCTTGCTTCTGGTTGAATCCAGAAGTGAATGTACAAACTAAAACAGACTTAAGCATGGATGTGAGTCTTATTTGCATCAACTGCTTGTAAGGTTAAAGCAGAGGCTGCCAGAGAGCTGGGAATATTCCTGGTATAAAAGATAGAATCAGGTGTCTCCATGGGCCAATTATTCTTGATGCTAATGCATGTTCTGGGGGTGGTGAGCTGACAAATGCCTGCAGACGGAAGTCACAGGATTAGCTGTGCTGGAGGAGGAGCTGGCCACCACAGCGTGAGCTGGGGATGTCTTCTCCATGCAGTGTGCTCCTTTTTGCACATGCTTCTGAGCCCTGACAGGCCTCCTTTTAACCTTGACTCAGAGGAAAGAGCAGTAGTCAGAGAATCATTCCCTCCTCTGATGTGGATTTTGGATCTCCTGGGCCCCCAGGTTAGTTCAAGGGAGTTAGTTCATAAAAGCTGGCACCTATGTGGAGGTGATTGAGACTGTCAACAGAGTATGGTTGTTTGACCCTCCTGCTCCTCCTAAGGTGGTGGGTGCACCCTTTGCCTCCAGATCTCCAGCTCCCCAGCTTTCATGCAGTCTCAGCGCCTGCCAAGCAGGCAACAAGAGCTGCCTCTCTTGTATCATCTCATGTTCTCTGGTACTGAACTCCCAGTCACCTCTGCAGCCCCACCTGCCCACCCTGTGAAAGAGCCCATCCTGTGGAAAAGCTTACTCCCACTCAGACTCAGGAGCCTGTATCCCCTGCAAGCCTCCTGAAGAGAGCAGGTTTTGTGCAAGCTCTGTTTGGGGTGGTGGTGAGGCTTACCCACCTTCCATCCCATTAGCTCAAGGACAACAGTGTTCTTTGAACACTGGATTGCAGGACACCAGACCAAATAAAGGAGCTGACACCCGTGCCAGATGTGGATGTACCTCCTTGTGCTTTCCCTGTGCCACAGGCTCTGATTAGGGCTCAGCTGCCTGCAGCTTATGGTGGGGCTGCAGGGGAACATCAGAGGTTTTTTGCAGCTCATCCAGCCCTCACCCAGCCCCAGGATTGCTCCCCATACCTGTACACGAGCCTCGGTGAGGTCTGTCCTCATGGCTAGCTGCTCCCTGGCATAGACATCAGGATAGTGGGTCTTCTGGAAGACCTTCTCCAGCTCCTCCAGCTGGTAGCTCGTGAAGGTGGTGCGGTTCCTCCGCTTCTTGCCCTTGTTGCTCTCCGAGTCAGCCTTGTCCATGGGGCTGGGGAGGTCTGTGCTGGCCCTGTCCTGGGGCACTTTCACCCCGGCCTCCTTCACGCTGAGGTAGCTGCTGTCCATTGCTGAAGGGTCGGAGCTCGGCTGCAAGTCAGGCTCTCCCAAACCGCTTTCCTTACCTATTTCGGCGGGAGGTAGGGAGGGAAGAGGAGGGCAGGTTTGACCAGGGGTAGAGGGCAGGGAGAGAGAGAAAAGGAAACAGATGTAAGTCTTTTGACCAGTTTTGCCCAGCACAGATGGGCAAGAGGAGGTTGGGGCAAGCTTTCTCAGCTCCCTCTCAGAGACCCAAGTGGGAGGATGAGCCCTGCACACTCAGGTGCAAATACTCCAACAAGGCCCTTCTTCAACCTCTCAACTCCCACATCAGGGTTGAACATCATGGAGTCCTACATTCCTTGGTCCTGGCCACAGGAAAGGTGTCTGAGAGGTACCCATTTGCTCCTCGCACCATGCAGGTCCCCTGCCACCAGCCCATCTGTGCTCCCCTGCTGAATAACACCAAGAAGGAAACCAGGAGTACATAGCAGCTGCATGTGTTGCTCACTGGGGTCTGTTTTATGCTCCTGCATCCTTGGCAGTGGTGGGTCAGCAGAGGTGCTCCTGACTGGCACCCCCAGTCACCCCCACAGCCTTCTGCCAGGACTTGCACTGCTTTTGGCAAAGAGGTTGTGAGTGGGGCTCAGAGTGCCACAGAAAAGGGCAGTATGAGACACCTGCAGAAAGAGCATCCTCTGTGTGCAGGGCAGAGGGAAATGAGAGGAGTGTGACAGCAGTCTGGGGGGCTGTTCCCGCCTGGTTGCCCTTAACAATTAATAATTAATGAGACATGACATAAGAGAGCAGTATGGCAGCACAGGAGGAAGGGGTTTCAACCACTGAACTGGTTAACTGGTTCCTTTCTAAGGCTTAGCAGCTACAGTAAGATCACCTTTGAGCTTTGTAAAGCAGTATATGCATCCTCAGGTGCAGGCACTATGTGTGTCCTGTCCTGAACACCTCCTGTCTCCAATGACAGCAGTGTCCCCTTCTCTGGCAAGAGTGATGCTCGGCCAGCAGGACCCTGGTGGGCACCCATGGCTCTCCCTTGTTGGATGGCACTGCTCTACACTGTGGGCTGAACCCAGCATGCAAAAAGAGGATCTGTGGGAGCGACTGGCTACCTGGCATAGAGTGCACAGCCAAGTGTCACACCTGGCCACATTTCTGGCTGGGATCTTTGTGCAAAAAACATGGTAGCCCTACTGCAGGTTTTAACCTTGAGCCGCTATGCTCAGTTCCTAAATGTGTGGGAAGTGATACTGTGGTATTTTCTATGCATACTTGCCTTTCCAAGCCAAGAGCACATCAAGTGTCTCATATTTTTTTGAAATTTCACTTTAATCTATTTTTAAATGTTACCAGGCCAGGATCAGTCTTTCTGGGAAACAGCTCCACTATTTAGTGATGTCCTCACTGGGAGCTTTTTCCAGGCAATGTGATAGCCAGGGTCATTAATACCAGTTTAGGCATCTTAGCCTGTGTCTTTGGCAATACTCATCTCTTGTTACAAAACCTGTTTGCTAATTCACTGTATATTTACAGTTTAGCCCTTCTGTGAACAGCTCTGTCACATCTTCACAGCCAAAAGCCCATGAAAAGTGTTGTGAGAAGGTGTACAATGTACAAGTCCTTGCCCATCTCTCACTCTCACAGCTGGAAGGCTGCACTGAGATGGTTGGGATGAAACCAGGAGGATGAAATGTAGCTGTCACCCTCAGGCATGAGAGCAAGGGGGGGCCCAGATTTAACCCTTGGGGGCTGAGCTATGAAAGGGATTTGAGAAGAAAATTTCCCAGGTGGTACAGAGGGCTTGTAGGCAGACCTTGGATGAAGGCAATGGAGTTACCTTTGCCACTTCCACCCTACTGTGATTTCAGATTTATTGCTTTCTCTTATACTGTTCCTTCAGACTTTTGAGGAGCTCCCTATAAAGCTTACCAAAACTTGATGTCTATCTCAGCTCTCCTTGCTTTGATCCTTGGGAACATTTTGCCAAAATTTATGCTCCCTGGATTCCAGGACCAGGGTCTAGGCCAGTGACTGACACATTGCCTCCTCTTTGAACCTGCCTTCTCCAACTGGCTGACCTCTCCCATTGCTTCTGGGGGATGCAGGTGGACAGACCTGTCCAGAATGGGCTGGGACAGGGCCCTGCCCTGCAGCCTTGGTAAACCATATGCTATGGACAAGATATTTATAATTTTTACAACTGAAAATAAAACAGTTCCAGAAAGTCTGCAGCAATGGACTACCACCTATGAGACTCAGTAGAAACAGAGTAATAAATAAAATATTCCAAGAGGTTGTGTTTTTTTCCCCTTTCTCTCTTTCTTTTATTATTTATGATGTCAGGAAGCTCAGTACATTTTTCCCCCATGGCTTTGTGCTGGCTGCCTCCCTAACTCCTAAGACCCCTGCAGCTCCAGCAGTGTCTTGGGAACTCCTCTGCTGGTTTTTATCTGCTTCAGGAGCTCAGTTAGCTGGGGAAGGGTCTGCACAAGCACACACAAGCACACACAAGCACACACAAGCACACACACACACACACACACACACACACACACACACACACAAGCTCTGTGTCTGTTCTAATTTTGTTGACAGCATAGCTCAAACTGCAGCTGAGAGCTGGCCCCTGGCCTTTCAGCAGTGATAAGTTATCTCCATCACAAACCATCAGCCCCAAGGAGCAAGGACTGTCCCTGCTGCACACCCAGTGGGTGTTCCTGTGGCTGCTGTGCCAGCCCAGAGCCCCCCTTGCAGCTCAGCCATGCTGCTCTGATGCTCCTGCACTGCAGCATACCTGGGCTTCTGCCCCTCCAGCCCCTGGGGGCCCTGGCAGGGATGAGCTGTTCCCATGGGAGAGCAGGATGGCAGCATAGGCAGGGCATGGTGTGCATCCACCCTCAGCTGAGCATCCCAAGAAGTAACTCTCATTCCCTAGACACAGGCTCCCTGACCTCAGAACAGTCACACTGGCTGCTGAAGTGAAACAAATTGCATACATCTGCATATGGATGTGCCCAGACTTCCTGTAACTGGAGCTGGCCTCAAAGTTCCAGTGCAAAGTTTGGGGTGTCTGTTTCTAATCAAACCTAGAGAGACCTTGAGTTTCATATTGTGAAGGGTTCCATGGAAGGAGTTAATGTGAGCACCACTGCACCCTTACAAGCCCAGCAGGACAGCTTGGTGCCTCCTTCACTGCTTGCCAACCCATCCTTGCCCTCATAGAAGTAGAAGGAGGATATTTTCTGACTTCCCACAATTATATCCTGCTCTCCCAGTGCCTTGGATGCCTGCTAGACCATCAGCATTCTCAAGACCTTCCCTGAGTCACCCTGTGTCAGCTGCCAAGGGACAGCCCAGGATAATTTGGCATGTGGGACCCAAGCATCTTGCAGCTACTTTTGGGCAGGAGAGATGCCTGCATTCCCACTTCTTCTGCAGGGGATATGCCTTTCAAATCTCACCCCATCTGTCCTGGGAACACTACAGAGGAGAAAGGGGGTACAGGAGACACAAGACCATGTTCAGCTGAGGGAAGGCCCTGAGACAGCCAGGCATTGCACTGCTCTGCTGACATGCTCCTGGAGGGAGCAGTCATCTTTATCATGCTGTCAGAATGTTTGGATTCACAACTTGGATCTGTTTCATTCCTCAGGTGTGCTATTTTGAGAGGGTGATGAAGTAAAATCTTCACTATGTACAACCTTATCCATGGAATTTAATTTAAAGCAAAGTCAGCTTGGTACATCTGCAGGGATGGAGACTGGGACATTTCCAACACACAACTTTGGGCCCAGCTGGAAATGGTAGGTTTGCTTTGCACAGCACAAGTATGACAAACCACAGCTCCTGCACAATAGGCTCCTTCACACAGAGCCTGTGACAACAGCCCCACAGCCCATAAGGGTGCAATAGAGCCACATGGCCAGCAAAAGCCAGGGGCACAGCCAGCACAGGGCAGCTTCCCCTGGGCTCCAGGCAGAACAGCCTGCTGGGTCGTGGCACTGCTAATGTACAGCTCTGGTGACACCTTGTCCAAGCTATTACAGTCTCAGCAAAGAGCTGATGCTCTCCCAGTCCGGGGAGACTTCAAGAACAGCTTGGAACACCTGCTGGCATGTGGCAGCTCACAGACATTGTCTGTCTGTGGACAACCCAAGTCCAAAGAGCATGGCACAGGTGGCATGGGGTTGCACCAGCCTGCCCCTCTTCTCCCACAGTAAATGACACAGGGGTCTTCTGCCTTCCTGTCCAAGGGTGGGCACAGGAGTGTTCCCCCCTGCCCACCCCCAAATTCTATGGCCTCCAGTGCTGGCCACTTCAGGGTGCCTCTCCTTGCCTGCACAGGTGTGGTCTCACTCTTCATAGCAATGATGCTTTAAAGAGAATAAAATCTCTTAATGTCATTCTCTCAACTCTTGCTTAAACACCAGTGCTAAAATTGTGCCTTGAGAGTGTTTGAGGAGTGTATTTTACACTTCTTACCAAGGCAGATTTGCACCCCAGCCCAGCCAGCACACCTCAAGGACTTGGCCAACTGTAAGAACTTTCTCCGACTCCTGTGATCTTGCCTTGACACATGCTGAAACCATTATACTTGTTTCTAAACTGTCTGTTGCAGTCTTCTGCCTCCTACCTGTCATTAAAGTCTAGAAGTCAGCACAAGACTATGATTTAGAAAGCATCCACATTTTGGGTTATATAGGAAAAAACAAAGTGACTGAATTTTAGACATATAAAGACCTGAATATTTAAGTTTATTTCTGTTCAGGAAGTCAGTGCCTTTCCAGTCTCTACATGTAGAAAAGATTTTAGCACTTTTTTAGTTGTATGTGACAGCACTGATTTTATTAGCAATGATCAGATGCTTAATCATACTTTCACTCTTGTGCCCAGCTGAAGTGTAAAATGAGGCAGCATTCATCTCTTAAATGCAGGTGGTATAATTCTACATAGGACACAAACCATTGTCTTCATTCTGGAAGCTGCAATTACCATTTGCTGCTAAGCAGAAACTGGTTGGACCCTCTCCATTTCAAGTTTGGATTAGGACGAATATATGGCCTGTCACTCCCTCCCAGAGAGGGACCTCCTGTGGTTGATTCTGAAGAACCTGAAAGAAGGCTGAATATGGTCTATGCTGTCCCTCTGCTCATGGTACAGCATTCACTGACTTCCCATTGTGCTCAGGAGACCACGGCATGAATGTTCTCATCTGCATGGACACCATCCATCTCTGCTGAGCTTGTCAAAGCTGCTGGCACTGCTGCTCTGCTGTCTGCAGCCTCCTGAGGCTCTACAGCAAAGGGGGGCCACACAGTGGCTACTCATGGTGGAACTCACAGATTAAAAATAGCTGTGAAATACCTGATCACTTTGGGGAGCTAATTAGAGACAAAGTCCTACAGAAAAGCCTACTTGAAGAATGAAAGCGGAAAAGGAGCTTTTCTCTCTGCTGTGCTCCTCCTGACCATGCCTAGTTCCCTCTTTGAGAAGAAACATATTTTTCTGCTCAGAGCATACAGGAGGAACCATACTAAGGCCTGGAGCAGAAAGGTCTAAAAACCTCCTTCTGCTCCTGAAAGCAGTCTGGAGACTGTCAAAGGTCCCACACAGTAAGTCCATGGGTGTTTTTTTGGTGGCCCTGAAGCCAGTGTATAACTTGAGTCACTGGCTTTACCTCTGCTGTGTGCCTGGGAGATGTTTCTGTGGGAGTCAAATTCACCTCAGCCCTGGCTGCACTTAAGCCCTCTTGTTCCTGGCTGGCTAGTTGTCCTGGACTAAATCACTGTATGTGTTTGGGGACAGACAGCTCGATAAACATTAACTCTAGTGCTGCTGAGAAGTTTACATCAGAGTAAGCCTGGGGAATATGCACTATTTACTTGGGAAAATTGCTGTTCCTCTCACTTCTCTTCTGAACTAGATTTTTTTCCCACCCCCAATACAAACATCTGTTTTTGAGGGCATGTGTTGCTTTATTGCCTGATTAGCTGGATTCACACACCCTGTGGCTACTTGGAGAAACCTCAGCATTGTCTGTTCAAATGCAACATGTGCTGCTTGCTCCTCTTTCATGTTTTTTAAAGGACGCTAACAAAACTGGCTTTTACATAAACAAATCAACTCTGAAAAATCTGCATAGAAGCTATGGCTAGAGAAAAAGGCACAGCTCATTCCCCAAGTCCTTTTTCATGTGGCTCATCCATCTGAAAGGCAGGACAGTGCTGACTAGCAAATTTTGAAGGCACAAAAATGCTTCTAGCAACCTGCTGCAATTGCAATTGACTTTCTGGCTCCCAGAACATGATATAAGGAAAGAGCAAGAAAATGTACTGCCATTACTTCCCTGGAGAGAAAATGAAACCGCTCCATTGCATACCATGGCTTCCTCACTACTGAATGTGAAGGGAGATTATTGCTTATGCCAATATTCTGGAGTTGGGCAATTCAATTCTGTCTGATGAGCCCATTAATTTCCCAGTGACATGGTTTTGTCCTCTTGGACACCTGAAAGTCTTCAGTGTTGCAGGGAATATGCCAGGATCAGCCAGAAGATGACTTTTTAAGGGACAGCAGATGGAAGTGACAGCCACCTCAGTGGCATCAGAGCCTCATTGGATCCCACACAGATGTCCCCAGACACAGGGTTGAGGATGATCAAGAGGTTTGCAGCATGCCAGGCTCTGTGCAAAGTTTCAAAGTATAACAGACAAGATTGGTCACCTACTGCATTTAAAAATGTCTCATTTCCAACTGTAGGCATGTCACAGACATGACACAGCTAGAAAAAAAAAAAAAAAGAAAGGTAGATTTCTGCTCCATCCTGCTTGTGCTTCTGCCTAAAGCAGTGCAGGTAAACCAAAAGCCATCTAGAACCTCTGAACTGATTATCCCCAGTGAGTACCAGCCAAGGAAGATGGACAAGGCAGGCAAGAATGGCAAGGGGGCTTGAAAAGGCTTTCAGTTTCCTCTTGGATCTGTTTTTTATACCTTTTGGATGAGTAGTCTCCTCCTTCCCAAGCAGTCCTGCATGCCTTGCCATGACAGTGATTGCCTGAGGGTCTTGTTTTTCCTAAGCTCCTCAGAACCAGATGTAAGCACTGAACTGCTCTGAAGCCTTGGCTCAATGCTGAATAGATGAAATATGTGATTTCATTAAGAAAAAAAAAAAATGGGTATCATTAATATTGGACAAAGTATTGAATGGCCATCTCAGTCATGGACTCATACTTACACAGAGGCTAGTAACTGTTTATTGTGATTTCAGTCCAGAAGAGTCCTCAGATCCTTGCCAAGTGAAAGACAGAAGAGACATATCCTCAGTGCTGTTTGCTGGAGGCTTTTGTTCTCCACAGACAGGCACTGTAGGGTTTTGCACACCTTGATGCTGTGTCCCAACATGGGAACTCTGTTCTGCTCCTGTCTGAGCTGAATTCTCCTACTGGGACATCCTTACTGGCTGTCGGCATCTGGAGCAATGTCTGCCCAATCCACTTGGTCTACCTGGCTTTGGGATCATTCAGTTATCCCTCTGTTGTGTTGTTTTTAGAAAAATCTAGATCCAGCAAGGTTGCCCCTCCAATGCTTGGATGTTATCTCCAGCCAAGTTAGTGACAGTAGCTCCTAAGGTAGCCAGGATTCAAGCCCCCTCCCTGTGCCTCCCTGTGTCAGGCCCTGCACCTGGAGCAGGGAAAGGTAAGTGCTGTGGAGCCTGGGGCTGACAGCAGGCAATGCCACTTGGTGCCTGCAATGGCACCGACTGCTGTTCAGATGTGAGCAGCAGATGAGATCGAGGCAGAGCCTAGGGCTGAGCTCTCACTCTGAAAGGAAGAGCATAAGAGTTCCCATCCAGTGCAGATTTATGAATTCATCTTAACCTCACCATGCTGCTTGGCCACTGCAAGGATCTGAAAAGATCCCTCACCTGAGCACTGCAAGAGAAAAAGGGATTATTCTCTGCAAGCTATCTTCTCCAGAGCTTTCTCCTACAACCTTTCCCCTGCCTCTTTCTTCCCCACAACATGCCACAGACATTTCCCCTACAATTTCCATCCCAGGCTGTGTGCTGGATGAGCAGGACCTCTGCTCTGTCAGGCTGAGAGGGAGTCATGCAGCCTTGCACATCTCAGTGTGAGTGTTGCCTTCCATGCTAACTCATGCCAAGTGAGGCACCACCGGCCATCACCTGTGACACAAAGTATAAATCACCCATCTAGTTCAGAAGGGAGTGGGGGATGCTTCTTCCTGCTGGTGAGGAGGGCTGGTGAGACAAAGCTGCCTGGAGGGAGTTGATCCTTGCTCTGATGTCTGGCTGTGGCACAGTTTAATTCCCTGCTGCCAGCTTGCAGAGTGATTCACCCCATCCTGTGAGTCGGTGCCTGCCTGGACGCTGCTCACATCATTGGGCTGGTTGGTCTGTCTGCCCCTGTCTGCCTCTCTCTGCCTCTCTCTGCGTTCTTCTGTCTGTCTGCTTTGCAAAAGCAACCTCTCTGCAGCAGAGACAGCCATGCATTGCTGAAGTTCAGCTGCCTCCCAGAGGTGACTCCTAGTTGCCTGTTTTGTGCTGCTGGTAGCAGGGCTGGACCTGCAAACTGAAACTGCAGGCTGAGAAGAGGGGCAGGAAGAGGGTGGTTGGGGCCATCTTGTGCTGGGCTGGGCAAGAGCTCAGCTGCATCTGCATTATGAAGTCCTGGTTCCAATTAAGGACAGACAAACTCCAATGCTTTGCAGGCCCGGCCAGGGCGGTGTCGGAGCAGGTTCTGCCTGGCTGGTCCAGCAGGGCCCTGCAGCACGTGTGTCCCTGCACTGCCCTTGTGCTGAAGTGCAGTGTTATGTACTTCAGATGGGCAGCCAGGCAAGCCCAAACAAATCTTCCCAACACCGCTCCCATGGCGCTCCTTCTGCTTCTCAGTTTGGGCCCCCAGGTGCCCCCACGGGATGACCTGGGGACTCCTGATTCTGGATGAGGTGCTGTGGTAGCCCCAGTGGAACCTAATGCACATCTCAGGGGGAATTGGGTGCTACACTTGGAAACTGGAAAGCAAGAGAGATGGAAAGCTGGCATAAAAGCAGAAAACAACAAAAGTTGGCTGAACCTGACAGAACCACAGAAAGGGCTGAGTTTAAACATTGAGGCAAAGTTTGGGTAAGATTTCTTAGCAAAGCAGCTCTGTTGTTCTTCAGTTTTATATAGCTGATTAGTAAAGAAAGGCCCAGACGAGGGAAGAAAAAACCTTCAGCCTTCCCCAAACCTGCCTGTTCTTGGAAGAACATCTATAATTCATTTCCATTCCAACTGCACATTGCAAAACTCAAGGCCAGCCAGGTCTGGGAAAATTCCTACAAGCACTGGGCTTTTAGAAGCATTCCAGAAAGAAATTAGGTTTCTAGCTACCAAACCCACTAATTCGCAGTCACTGGGCCTGAGCAACAGACTGGCATCAGCTTTTACTGGCAGACAGTAATTGGGCAGCAAAAGCCCAAACTGAAGCAAGAAGCAGCACAACCAAACTGGGAACTTGCCAGTTGGGGTGGGAAAGCCCAGACTCCTGACGGGATCTGAAGGTAGCAGCCACAATGCCTGGTACCAGGGACTCTCATCCCTGGTCTCCTGCACCCCACATGCAGTGCAGGGCTACACAGTGACCTCAAGGTCTCTCTGAGCTTGAGAGTTGTTTTTGAGGTATTGAGGGGACATGGCTGCACTGCATGGTCTGGCCATGAACCACAGTGGTCTGCACTATAGCTGTGGAGAAAGGGAAAAGACAGAAAAATCCATCTAAGACTGGCTTGCTTGGAAACTCCAGTTGACCCTGACACAGTCTAAACAAATATTTTTTTAAATTACTCAGAATGCCCCAGTCTTCTTATATGTATCCCCAAAGACTGTCATAAAATGTCTACAGAAAGGACTCTGTGAACCTCTGCTGCCCCGCTCTAGAGGCACATATTTCAGCTCCAGTCAAACTGAAGTTTAATAAACCCTTGGCCTCTGTAGGTTCCCTCCAGCCTCTGCAGCAAACAGTTTTCCCCTGCCTCAGTCTGGCTCTGGGTCTGTGTCCACCACTGGGGTTTGCCATGAGCTGCAAACCAACGCTGCTGCAGCCTCTGATGGCAGACCATCAGTTGTGAGTGCTATGCTCTTGCACCTCATGTTTTTTTCTGCTGGGGCTGTGAGGAGTAGGGAAAGAGTGTTTGAGACACTCCCTCATTTGTCATCAGCTCTGAAACATATATTCCCACTTAGGGCTCCTCTGAGCTTAGCTCCATATCCTTCTTATCCCAGAAAAGAGAAGGTATATGTTGAATAGTCAACATAATCTAATAATCTAAGTCTTTTGAATGATACCAATAGCTGATGCAAGCCACTGTGCTTGGTAAAATACTGGGAAACCCTGCTTGCATCACGGTTTAAGTGCAGTGCTTTTCATCCAAAAAAATACTTACGTGTTGTTCAATAATCCCCCCTTAATGAAGTTTTGCCAATTCATCAAGGAGTAAAAATGATACTGCATGCCTTGACCAATACTCTCATGAGATACTTTTGCAAGAGGCCAAACACATTGTTGCCAAAGGAAAGGGATGAAAATGATTTACAGAAGCAGTGAGGCAAAGGTTTATTGATAATGAGGCACTAAGAGGAAATGGGATGAATGTGCCTGAGATTCATCCAGTAAATGAACAACAAATAATATTCACAATCAGCAACTCACATTTTTAATTTTGGGCTGCAACATTCACAGACTCACAGATTACTATGAATTAGATGGGACCCATAAGGGTCATTGAGTCCAAGTCTGAAGTGAGTGGCCCATATGGGGATTGAACTCAAGATGCAGGTCAAATGACAGTTATTAAGGAAAAAAACCCATTAGGTAGTACTGAACAAGAGAACATCCACAAAAGTGTGCTCTTACTTGTGAAAGGGGAGTTGTGAATTGCTCAAAGGGTAAACTGTGTTTGTCAAGTAATTCAGGGAGCTATGCACTCTGAGGTCAGAGAAAGGGATTTTATTTCACTTGAGAACTACTTCACCTTGCAACACATATAATTGTCACCAGGGGGAAAATTTTAAAAAACCAAAAACCAAAACAACCAAAAAAACCCAGAAGTAGGTTTGTATGAGCCAAGAGCATTTGACCTTTACTTTCTACTCCATCTCAGTGTTTCAGTTCTTTTCCCAGACTGTGCCTGGTGAGCCACATTCCCACAGTGTCTGTCCATCCTGCACATGCTCTCCCACTGCCTGACCCGGATGGCCAAAGTTACCAGAGTTTGGCCACTCGCTGTACTTGCTGGTGACCATATCAGGCCAAGATGTGGATCTCTGACCATCACCTGCACCACTAAATCCATTTATAAAGCCTCTCAAGGACAAGACTTTTCTAGGCAGAAGTTGTTGCCCTAGTGCTGTTGTGGCTGCCGATGGTTACATTTTGTGGAGCTTCAGCCGACTGGAATGGTCCCTGGCTGCATGGCACCACAGTTAAACACAGTGCCAGGACCAAACATGTCTACTGGACCAAGAGGATGAGCAGTGAGAGCACTGTCTGAAGGGCTTTTGTGCCACTCCTCTTCCTTTTTTTCCTAAATACTTCTTGCTTTCTGGATCTTCGGATCATAGACACTGGGCCCCTCTCTGTGGTGAACACTTCTCCATTTTTTCCTCATCATCCAGTGTTTGAAGGTGATCATTATTTACTGCATGGCACCCACACACTATTCAGCAGTGTCCTCTGGGCTTCCCACAGCATCCACCCCGCTGTGCCAGAGGGTCCTGCAGAGATGCTCAAGTTACAGTGAGCCAGGTGAGGTGAGGCACTGCTATTTCATGTGTTGTGTGGATGGCAAAGTGAGACAGAGCCACCAGGCACACAACACACACTCTAAGCCTGACTTTTCAAAACTACTTAGCACTGTCTAATATTTTTGCAGCCTGGAGGTGAAGGTCCTATGCCTCTCAGATGCCCTGAATCATGCAATACCTTTGTATCTTGGCCAAGTAGACCTAAGTCCCCTTTTCATCCAACACACTCCTTAGTCTTCAGAACAAGTTTCTGCCATATCAAAATTCCTTATCCTAGCCTTTGCTCCCCTTCTTTGTCTGGATCCAAGCAAGGCTGGACCAGGATAAATGGCCACTGCAATAAGAGTAAATTCAGATCTGACACTCCTAGAACATGAGAAATCTCCAGTGTCTTTAGGTGTGAAAATCAAAAGCATCACTACTGAGAGAGGGAAAACCACAACTACTTATGGCTTTTTGAGATAATCTTTCAGAAGAAAGGCACAAAACACATTTCCTACCCAAAGCCCAGCTCCACTGTAAATCTGATGATCTTGCTCCACAGCACAGTGCAGCAGAACTTATGAAAAAATCATCATCAGATTTTTTTCCTGACATGGAGAAAACAAAAATGTGCTTAGTTTTAGTTACATTCTTGGAAATCACTTAATTGATTCAGAAGAACTTAAAAAAAAAAAAAAAAAAAAAAAAGTATTATAAAAACCGCCAGAGGCAAACAACTGCTGTGGGAGCTTTTAGGCAAGATTGTTAAGTTTTGATTAAGTTAGAAGAAACTGGATGCGGGATTGTGGTATGAAGTGTCAGACAGTAGACACAAACAACAGTGACTCTGGTAACACATTTTCCTAGCAGAGAACAAAAAAATCATGACTCTTGGAAGGAGAGGAACTCCTGGAGCGCCACTAGTTCTCAACCAAACTGGATGATTACGTGAAAGATAATGACCATGAAAATCAGCCTAAATTAAGAAGTGGAATTCATGCCCACTTTTGTGTTTGCTTCCAGTTAACATTCCAGAATGGGATCATATCGACATGAGCGACTACAAATGTGAAGTAAACATTCACAAACATTTACAGAAATCATCTTTAGAAACTTGTGAAAAGGAATATTTGTCCCAGAAACCTGCTTCTGCCAGAGGTGCACATCCAATCAGGGAACAAGAACTCAACATTTGTGTCCACCATGTACCCACCTTCCACCCCATCATACATGCCCTTTCAGCTGTCTGCTTCTTGCATCAATTCTCACACACACACACCATCTGCTGACCAAAGATTACTCACAAACATCATCCCAACAACAATCCTGTGTCCCAGACAGACCTCAAGCACTCATACCTTGCTCACAATTTGCAAATAAAACACACGGGGTATTCATCCCTCCTGCTCCCTGTCTTCCAAAATACTTCCTTAGCTGAGCCCTTTTTTTGGGAGATAGCTGATCTCCATAAGGGTGGCTATGTGCTGACATGGACCACAACTCAGAGAGTCTCTGCCTAGAGACATCATGATGTCAGTGCACAACAAGCAGAGCTTCAGTGCTTAAAGCTGCCTTTTCTAGCGGGGTGGGAAGCAACAGGAGGTCTTAAAAGCAGATGGAAAGAGTGAGTGCAGGCAGCATGGCCTAGAGAGAACAATAAAATACACAACTAGAAAACATGGGCTGGAATCAGGACACCACTGGTTGGAAAGGTGTGTGCTGTTTCAGTTTCCTAGATGAGAGCAATCCCTTTTCACTAGTTGTCTTCCTGTTCTCTTCAGTAACAAACCTGTCTGCAAGGGTCTGGAAAAGTTGACATTTAGGCAGAACAGATAAACACTTCAGTTTCCAGTGTCTGAGGGCTCCTGGAATTAGTGGGGCCACAGGCACTAGGTGGCCTCTGTTTCCCCAAAGCATTTCCAGCTCATGGGCTCAGAGTGCTTGCAGGGAAAGATATTGGGGGCTGCAGTGGGTTGCTTTCTCCTTCCTTCTCATCTCAGACTAGGCTTCCCACACACTGCCTTCTCAAATTTACTATCTCACAGTACATTTGGGTCATGGTTCTTCAGATTCATGAGAGGCAAACATGCCTGTGTGGGAATGTGCGATTTCTTCTGCAATTCATTTGGTTTATAGGGCTCTCAGGAGAAAATATACAGTCGGATGTAAAAAATGGGACTCCAAACTCCAAAACCCCTTCAGTGAACAGAGTTATGAGTATGTAGCTTCCAAGAAGGCAGGGTTTTAAAGCCAAGGTTTTAGTACTAGAGGAAACTCTCCATCCCAAGGAAGGGAGCAGAGCCCTGGGCTGTGCCTGCTGGTTATGAGAGACTTGCCTGGAATCAGGGACCCTCTGAGTATTTGCTGCTTATGTCCTCAGTTTTCCAAAGCAAAGATGTTGCTTCCTGAATTAGCTTAAACCACATTATTCTTTCCACTGACACCTCCTACAGCTTATGAAGCTGAGGCTTATAAACTGTTATACAGTCCAATTTGCTTCAAACTGTAGTACACTGCAGGCTACATAACATGAGTTTGTAACTTTGTCAAGAACATGATAATAAAAAAACAAGAAAATAAAAGATTACTTTGTCTCCTGTCAGCTGATGAACTCTGGTGTTTAGATGCTACAGTAAGAAGCTTCATAGATTATTACCAGGCAGGGAGAGTCTGGAAGCCATTGTCCCATCTTTTTGTTTAATGGTTTTTGCCCCAGGAGAAAGCTGGGCAGGGGAGCTGAAGGCTGTGGAGCAGAACTTCCTGCCTGGAAAAGGGGTTGGTCTGACATCCCTTGGGGCAAGACACACCAGGGCGAGGAACAGGTCACCTCAACCATGGTGCTACACTGCTATCATTGTCATGCTGCCAGGTCCCCTGCTTTCCCCTGCCATCTGGGCCAGGCATGCTCTGGGATGTGCTTTGGGCAGTTTTCAGTGCCCATGCTCTGTGTTAATACTTCTGACACAGGACTGAGCAAAAGTGAACTGCTTTGCTCACCACTGTCAGGCATCCCTACAAAAACATGCCTTGCTCAGCCTCCTTCCAGAAGAACCCAGCCCCATGGACCTGCCTCATGGCAGGCATACAGGGAGGAAGAATGCACTTATATCACATTTTCTGATTGGGACATTTTCATAGGGCTTGGATTGACTTTGCTCCCACTGGGATGCCACCACAGGCTTTCAGCTGCTGCTCCCTTTTCTTTGAAATTCTGAGGAGGACTTCTCAGCTAAGTTCTTGGTTTTAATGAAATCTGTGGGCTAAATGAGGCCATTCCCTGTTTTTCCCCAGTGGGGAACTAATTTCTACCAGACACAACACCCTTAGCTGTATTCTTGGCTTCCAGGACCCACTCAGTTACCCTCATAACTTCTCCTTGGCCAGGACCCACTGGCCTCTTATATGTTAGTGCATGTATGTGGTCAGTGCTACAGACCATGGTTTATCTGCTGCAGGCTCCTAATATCTCCATCTCTGTGGGATGTGCAATCAGCCAAATGTCCACACAAAAGCCTACATCCAGAGAGCATTCACATTGCCTGGGGCAATATTTGCATCAGATTTTCTCCAGAAAAACCTCGCCTGTTCCACTTGATTTTTGCAGAGTCCAGATAGACTGGACTTACAGATTTATTTCTTTCAAGGACTGAGCTATATGTCCTGGCTAAAGTCTGAAAAGGAGAACTGGGGTCAGACAGTGCTTTGCCTTGACACTGAAAGTCATTGAAGGGCTGGATCAGTCCTGGTCCTTTTGTCACTCCCTTGTGAAGTGTCTGGGGGGTGATTTGGTTGCACAGTCATGGGGTTTTGGTGCTGTGCAAAACACACTAAGGTCTCTCAGATGCAGACACAAGGCAGGTACCCAAGCCTTGAGGAGCAGCACAAGGGAGAGCAGGGAGTGTGAATGGAGGCATCTCAGGCCAGGTGGCATGCAGTTGGCTCAATGCCTTCTCTCAGCACCAGCCAAGCTTCTCCTCCCTGCCATCTTTTGGATGCTGGATACCTCCTTTTGCATTTACTAGCATCTGACAAACCTGTTGAAATACTTAGGCTCCAAAGCCTCTGCCTGGTTGCATTCTCTTTGTGTCTTGGTCCCCAAATATGGTGAAAAATTCAGCCCTTAGAAGCTTGGTTGCTATCACAGCTTCTTGGTTCCTTTTTGGGGAAACTTCAGGTCATTTTCTAAAGAAATCCATAGCTACCAACAAATATTGTCTGGCAGATTCTGTGTCAGGCAAAGGCCCAACAACATCAACAAAAATGAAGAGAGTAAGATCCCCAGGAGATGCTGCTCAGTAGGGTTTCTCCCCATCTTTGGGGACCCACTTTAGAAATACAACACATGCAAGAAAAGCATCACGCTTCCTTGTGGTAATTTTGCATCATCTGTCTGCAGTTTCCTCAAAAGCAACTTTGTCATGGCTTGACTAAGGACTTTACAACTTCAAGACATCATAGCAAAACATCAGAACCTCTTTTTTGAGTGTTTTGGTGATAATGGGCTCTCATGAGTGCTTGTCATATGTTGTTTTATTTTCCCATCTCCTATATAACATCTCATCTTTAAATCCCAAGCTTTCCCACCATGACCAGGCGGCTTTTGCCTTGCTAGTCTGAAAAGAGTCAAAAAGCAGACAAGGTTGCCATGCAAGGGTTTGGGTTTTTTTAATCACACCTTTGTTTGACTCTAGGAGCCTTTTTGAGGAACACTCCCTCCTAGTTCCATGAACTCTGCTCTTGTGAACTTAACATCTATGGATGAAATAGGAGTTTTCATTCCTGCACATTGTGGAAGAAGGATGTAAAAAAGGATGCAGCCTCAGTTTTTTCTTGCTGCCCTGCTGAGGGAGGTATCTGCACAAAAAAAAAAAAAAAAAGCCTTTGAACAAGGCACTGGCAGAACTAGTCTTTGGTGACTGTGCTCTTGTGTCAGTGCTGTTCCGACCCCACAGGCACCCCCAGCTGTGTTCAATGGAAACTGCTTCAGCCCTGAGAATGCCTGGCTGCTCTCCTTTCACTGTTAGGGTAGCTTTCTCTTCTCACAAGGGGCATGTGGAGCTTTTGCAATCCTGGCAAGTCTGCAGCTGAGCCTCCAGGAGCAGGATCTGTGCCCTGCAAGGCCAGACAGGCTGGCAGTTCTGTGCTCCCTTCCCTGGCACTGGGGGAGCTCTGCCCTTTTGCTCCTGGCTGAGTTTACCCAGGGTGCATGTTATGCCTCTCTTCACCTTGCTCTGGGTTCAATTTAGCTTGGCAGCCTGGAGCTCATGACAGCCTGTTTATAAAACATCATTGATTCCTGTTAAGGGGCTCACCCCACACCAGGACATCCCATTTGTGCCACAGGGGCTGGGTGGCTGCCTGTGCAGTGCCTGCTCTCTTGGTCTCTTGAGGGAGGGCTGCAGCACACAGGGCATGGCAGACCCACACTACAGTGTTTTATGGACTTGTGCTAACATGAAAGCCATTTTCACCTCAGCATATTCACTGTGGAAACCAAAATGAACCTAGTAAGGCACATCCCAGATATTATCTACTAATGGTAAAACACAAGCACCCTTTGGTTAATGTATCATACAGCAAAGCTCTTGCTGGCCTTCTTTTCTAACCAGGACAGCTGATGAGGTCCCAAAACTGTGTAGAAGCTCAAAGAGACAGCTCAGGGCCTGCCCACAGAGGCAGGCACCACAAGCAGATTGCCCAAACCTCTTTCTCTCACATGAGCCATGTTTTTGAAGGAAAGCACAGCAGGCTGAAAGCCCAGGTCCCAGTCACAGTGATGTGTACTCTCAGTGCTAGCTCATCTCCCACCTTGGCTATGCTGAGCAATTTCCTGGATCCCAGCAGTCTGGTCTGCTGCATGCAGTTTTTGCCAGCAAGGACACTTTTCTCAGTCTCTGTCTTCCCTCAGACCCATGCAAAGGGGAGGGCTACATGTTGGACTGTCCCATCATCTCCCTCTCTGGTTTCCATGACCAGCTGCAGTAGGGCTCATCCACATCTTTGGGGGCCCACTTTAGAAATACAACACATGCAAGAAAAGCATCACACCTCCTTGTGGTAATTTTGCATCATCTGTCTGCAGTTTCCTCAAAAGCAGTTCTCTCATGGCATGACCAAAGACTTTACAACTTCAAGACATCATAGCAAAACATCAGAACCTCTTTTTAGAGTTTTTTGGTGATAATGAGCTCTCATGAGTGCTTGTCGTATGTTGTTTTATTTTCCCATCTCCTATACAACATTTTGTCTTTAAATTCCACACTTGAATGAGCCCCTGTGATGCCTTTAAATTACACAGGTGATAAACCCCTCTTGTGCTGCCTGACTAATCCCATTGCCCACTCTCTGAGGTGGACTGCTGACAAATGGAGAAAAAGGTTGTTCAACCAAGATCTCCAATTTTTACCACCCAAGCCAAGTAAAAGGGGATTTCCAGGACAACCACTCACAAAACTGAACTAACTAAAGGCTACAAGGGAACATCAGGGTTATCTGAATACCAACATAATATCCAAGCCTAGGTACAAATAAACTTTATTATGGCTTCAACTCTAACTTAAAACCAGCATCACCCAACTTTGCATGTGCAGCTACAGGTCCCTCTGTTTCCTGAGCTGACTTTGGGCCTTTCAGTAGATTTTTATGAGGCTCTGTCCTGACCAGTCATATATTTATAACAACTCTCTCTGTGGATATTTCCCATCCTCAACAGAGCCACCCTTAAATGAGTCACTGCACTCATGTTTGATGTTGCAGTCAGTACCCCATTGCTTTCTATCCTTCATAAGTCCCTTTTTCTAACACCTTGAAGGGGTATGAACTGGATGGAAATACTCATTTCTCTAGCACAACACCTCATACCTATATAAAGCAACCAGCTTTCCTCTCTTCCAGTAGCAGCTTTCCAACTTCTGTTCAAGAGCTGAAATGCAATATTTAAGCTCTGCCATAAATCCCACAGCTTCATGGAGTGTTTCTGGCCTTCTGCTCAATCTGTCTAACTGTCTAGCAATTGGTCCATTGGCTATTTATCTTGGAAGTCCTTACTGGAGATGTAAGAAACACAAAATGTCTGCAGGTCCTCTGCCAATTTAGGTAGGTTCTTCTTCCTCTTGCCTCCTAGCATCTGGCTATGTCCTGTCTAGCTCAGAGTGATATCTGGCTCCAATCTGCTTACCAGGTTCAGACCAAATCTTGATAAGCCAGGTTATGTCTATAGCACAGTGCTTCTCAGCTCTCAGCTATGGGTCCTTGCCACAGCTGTGCTCCTGACTCTACTCCAGGAAGAGGTCTGGGCATGCACCATCCCAGGGAAGGCTGGAAAAGAACCACACAGTGCTCCAGTGGGCTGTAGACCAGCACTGTGGTCCAGGCTCTAGGGCATACCCTGCCCCACCATTGGGCCTCAGGCTCTCCTCTGGGCACAAGCTCTGCAGAACAAGGCTCTGCCCAGTTCCTCTTTCCAGTCAGTTGCACAGTGGGAATGGACATGCATCAGCCTCCCATGCAGTATTTCTTGAGTGGCATCTCTGGGGAAGGAAAAGCCTGATGCTGTGGGCTTGTGCACACACTGCAAAGGACTGAAAAGTCTCATAGGTGACCCATCCCCACCTGGCAGACCCAACAGCCTGAGACCAGCTCCATGCCCAGCAGACTGGTACCCCTGTAAGCCTGTGGTGTAATTTTTGAAATGCTTTTCTTTCAGACACCTTGCTGTGGCACAGGTCTCGTATTAAGTTTTGGGCTGAGCAATATTTTCCTGTTTCTCCTGTTTTGTAAAACAATTTCTGACCAGTGTCACACACATTCCTCAACACCTTGCAGTCATGGTCCTGCAGATCTCTCTGAGCAGTGTCCTAGAACAGAGTCATTCTATAACTGCTTTTGATACTTTCTGGGAAAATTCTTGATACTGCACTCTTTCCCTGTGCATACTGTACAGCTTTGGTTTGTTTTGATTTAATTCTGGTGTGAATTTCTTTCACTTCCCACTGGTCCTGAATAGATTAGATATCTGTAAGCACTTTTGTTATCTGATCTCTCTTGCATCAAAAGAATTAATACAGTTCCCCATTTCCCTTTTTGGAAACAGCATCCTACCCTAAAATTGATGTTACAGCTCCCAGGTGAAGCAGTCAGTCAATATCCAAAGTCCCGAGGGAACTGCTTTCACTATAGGGGGAAACTGATGCAACATGAGATATTTCTTTTAGGCAGCAGTGCTTGTGCCTGGAGCCCAAATGGAGAACAACAGCAATCAGATAGGAGTTATATTGAGACCTTACAAATTTATTTTATTTCCCCCTGAAACCAGTCTGCCCAAAGCATTTGTTCTCTTCCTCAGTTTCCTCATTCCTCATTGATAGCATTTCTCTGATGGGCCTTGATGCTGTTGACTCCCTGCCCTTTGGTTCTGTAGGGTTTTCAGACTTCCACTAAATAAAGGTGGCTGTTATCTGAAGTCCCACAGAGTTTGCACCCGGGCTCAGCACACAGCACACAGTCTGTTGGTGAGTAAACCAGCTTACCTCTCAGGCTCCACCACCAGCTCACTCACTGCCTTACAGCTAATGACCCCAACTCTTGCTAATAAAGGATATCTTTAGAAATAATACTGATTCAACCATCTGTTTCCAATAAGCAGATTAAATGTAAAAAGAATAACGTTTAAAATGCATCTTCATTAAAAAATATTTGATAAGAACAGACTTAAATAAACATTTAATACTGAGTTGTTTATTGCAACGGTCGTCAGTTCGTGCAGAGGAGAGACCATAGCACATTATACACCAGCTTGTCATGACTAAGTCTGCTGGGACCTGAAGACAGCAGCTACAAAACATAGAATCACAGCTATTCTCAAGAGAGATGTAAAGAATTTGATACTGGTGGGTTCATACTTAGATAGTTCATAAAATCAGTTGCAGACTATCTTCCATAATAGTTCTGAGTCTGTCACTGCTTATTACCCATCCAAGATATCTCCTCTTCTTCTTCTTCCCCTGCCTCTCCTCATTAATCTCTTCTCCTTCCTCTCTCCATCCACTTACCCTATTTTCCTCTGATTCCTCTCTTTAACCAAAAAATGACCTTAGAATTATCATGGTGACACACAATTGCTCTTTCACATTCTGTCTACTTATGTGACAGCCAAAATATGAAGATGATTTGCAAGCATGAATGAAAAATATGGTCAAACAGATTCACCAGTATGTATAATAGCATTGAATCACCTGAACTTACTCAGAAAATAAAGTGGAGGTAATTTATTTATTATATGTAAGTAGCTTTCTTCCTTTACTTATGAACTTTCTTTTACAAGTTGGAGCTGCTGAGACACATGCAACTACGATAAATTGCTCTGACATTTTATTAATATGAAGTATTCCCATCCATCTTTTAGTAAATGTTTCTCAAGTCACGGGGGTCCTATATCAGCTGCATTGCCACCCATGCTTTTCCTAATCTAGAACTATCTCTTTTTTCCATTTGAAAATATATTTATATAAAGATATTAGACCTGTGCTTTCCAACATGATTAAAAATTGAGATGGGATTTGTTTTTCAGATGTGTAGGAGGAGTACCTCAGAAAAATACGACTTTCGTGGCAGGGATTGCTCAGCATTTTCTGAAAAGCACAATTCATATCTTGTGTTGGCCAATATAGGTTGCCTACGCTGATGAGTTGTTTATTAAAGATTAGACCATTAACGTGGATTGGCAGGTTGTGTCTATTTTTGCACACCGAAAAACCCGAGGATATGAGAGCACACTGATTGTTTACAGCTTTTTGCACAGAATAATGACATGACTATCAAGAAACCTAATTTAAAGCCCTTACAAAATCACAGACGGGACCTCTACTCCGTGAATTTCTGACTCCAGCAGCGGCTCCTTCTCAAGCCGGCTGAGTGCATCTTTCTGCCGGAGCCACGGCCCTGCGAAGGTCACACTGATGCCACTGAGTGGCCACAGCTTCACCTTGCACAAGCCACTCGGGTACTCCAAGTGTCGGTTTTTCCAACGGTAAAACGAGAATAAAAGCCTCTGACTGCCCCGAGACACATTCGCACTTTTAACCCGAGAATTGCTAAGGTACAAAAATGCCCTGAACAAATAATAAAGCATCTTAAGGACTTCAGGGAGGAAAACTGGCAAAAGGGCTGGGAACGAGGGTGACCGCATGGACAGGTCTGGAGATGTCCTTTAGCAGCAGACCTCGGCTCCGAGCCGCTCAGACACCACCTCCTTCTTACAAGGGAAAGTCATCATGGCTTTGAACGCAGGGCTTGGAAAATGAATAAATCCTCACGATCTGAGGGATTGAAGTCTGCACATTAGCTCCCCTTAAACCGTGGGTGCATTTAACTTGGGAGGTTAGAAACCACAGCCAAAGAAATCTCTTTTGATTCACAACTTGTTTTGAGCAGTCACCCATAAAGCAGCCAGTGAATCACTCCAGCCAGTTAGTCATGCAGCCACACTGAATGTACACTCAAAAGGCTGCACAAAATAAACAGCCTGCAGCTCCAGATAACACACACACAGCTCATTTGCGCTATCTGGCATCAGCATATATTGTTAATAGGACTCCTACACCAAACCCTTAGGAAAAAAAAAAAAAACGCACTCAAATAAGCATCTCCAAATCTATCTCTCCATCAGTATTTTTCTCGTCTGCTTCGCTCTGTGTTGCTTTCAAAATAATTAACACTAGTAAAAGTTTTAAGACTCTTTCTCTCTCTTTCCGCACCTTCTTCTTGCTGGTAATGTCCTGCTGGGTTTACAGGCGTGCGCTGCTGAAGTGTAGGGCTAAAGCGGAGTTAATTCCAATCGGCAGCGGACAAGTCGAAAATAAACAACTCTAGTGCAAAAAAAAAATCTTCCTGCGACGAGGGAACGGCAGGGATACAGGGGGAGGGAGTCTCCCGGTCCTTTGACACATAAGTGTTATAAACAGCTCGGGTCAGGAATCCTGTAAAAGCCTCCAGCCAGATCTACCGTCCAATTCAAGAGAAACGCAAAACACCTTTAGGAAAGAGCCGCGAATAAACCTTCCTGCGCGGCCCTAGGGGTAAGGAACGTGAGCCCTACCTTCGCGTCTGGCTCCCTGAGGAAATCCCGCAGGTTTCCGCGGAGGAGATCCCGCACCTCCGAGTGTCTGTTCAAACATAGGCTTAGCCAAACTCCTGGCGAGAGCTCCCTCCCCTCCCTGGGAGGGTGCCGGAACCCTTGAATGGCAGATCTGGTGGCCCTATTGTGGAAAAGAGAGGGCTATTGCCAGGGCGGCGTCAGCAGCACGCCGGGAGCCGGCGGCCGAGCCTGGCCGGGCAGTCGGTCCCACATCAGCGGGAGGGAAGGGCCGGCTCTGCCGCCCTGCTGCTGCAGCTCGCCTCGCCTCCCGCCCTCCTGGCTGCGCTGGCCGGCTCCTGCTCCCTGATGCCAGCTGGGATCACGTCCCCCTGTCCCCTTCCCCACTCGCGCCTGCCTCCCGCGCCCTTCTCCCCTTTATACTGGCTCGCTGCTCCCCGCGGGGATCAGGGCAGCAGCATCTCGCCACCCCGGCCGGGAGAGGTGCGGGGGAGGCCGCGCACCCCGCCTGCCGCCCCGCCTGCGCTCCCAGCCGCGGCCGAGGAGCCCGGCAGGAGCCGAGATCAAAGCCGCAGGGCGAGGGAAGGGAGGCAGGACCGAAGGGCCGCCGCATTCGGGACACCCCTCCCCAGGTGCCCTGCGCCCCAGGCTCTCGGCGGGCGAGGGGCAGGGCCGCCACCCCGTCCCGGCAGAGCCGCTCCTGCGGGGAGTCTCGGCAGGGCCGCCCGGGCGCCGGTGCGGGGACGCGGCAAAGGGAGCGAGCACACGGCCCCCTTCCCCGTCTGGCTCCGGGCCGGGCTGCGGCGGAGGCCGGGGAAGGGGCAGCGGCCGCCAGCCCTCCCCGGAGCCTTCGAACGCCGCGGGGAGCCCCGAGCGCCCGGCAGCGAGCGGTCTCCCGCGGGAGGCGGAGAGGGACCGCCAGCGAGCTCGTTCCTGCCGAGCCTGCGGCTTACATTACATCAGGGAAGGAGGAGGAGGAGAAATCCATTAAAAGTGTCAATTTAAAAAGCACGCAGCGAGCCTCCGATTCCTACAGCAGTGGCTTTCTGTACTTCTAATAATAACGCACTTACGGCCGCACTTTTTATTTGCTAGCTAAATAAAAAAAAATGGTCATTATTTGCATAACACGATACTTAAAGAATTTCCTCTCTAAGAGAAAGCCGTTTCCTTTCTCCTGTTTCCTTTGAGCAAATATCCCCATCACATTCGCCTTCACTCCCAAAAGGATTTTGTTCCAGCCGGTATTTCTAGACAGCAATATACGTATACATTTCTGTGTGTATAGGGGTATGTGAATACATATGTTTCAAGAAATATAACTTACTTCAGCTCCATACAGTAGAAATAGCAAGTCAGATTACTACAGCACATAAATCATCCAAAAGCTTCTTCCCCTCCTAAGCCAAGATATTTAACCTGTTCTCAGGACTAGATGATCTTGAAGGTCCCTTCCAGCCTTGAAGATTCTCTCATTCTATGACCTTTATTTAAGAATTCGGCTTTCAGTGTCCGTGCCGATTTGCGGAATAACCCGTACCCCTATTCGAGGCGGGTAAGACGGGGTAAGCAGTGCGAGCCTGCCGGCCCGCAGCAGCGCAGGGACAGCGGGCTCCGGTAGGCACAGGAGGAGCCGTGCCGGGAACCCCATAGGGACAGGCTGGCAGCCACCTCTGCAAGGGGACCGCGGGGAGCCCGGCCGAGAGCCAGGGCCACCCGGTGCCACTGTCCCTGCCAGAAGCCGGGCTGGAAGCGCTCCGACGATTGCCGTCCGTGTCCTCCGTGTATTTACGGCCGCGCTCTCCCTGGCCTATATTTATCCGTACAATGCAGTGGAAGGTCTTAGATCTAGAAATAGAAGCCGAGAGCAATAGATGGCAGGCTCGGGCTTTTTATAACTCGAAAAGACTTGTTTATTAAAGAAATAAAATGGAATTAAAGAGCTCTAAAAAGGAGGGGACACCCTGTCCCTCCGGCACGTGGAGTGTGTGCCATGCCCGCCGTGCCCCGCCGGCCCGGTCCCCGCCTCAGCGCCCGGGCTCTGCTCCGGGCTAGTCCGGGCCTCCACAGCGAGCGGGGGAAAGGCGGAGGCGAGGGCTCCGGGGCCGCCGTGCGGGGAGCAGCACCCCAGAGGGGAGCGGGCCGGGCGGTGGGCCCGCCGCAGCGACGGGCGGGGGCAAGCCGGCCACCTGAGTATCCCTGGCAGAAGAGCCTGCCTGCTGCTTGGTTTTTGGTTTGCTTAGTTAGGTTTTTTCCCCTCTTCTTTTTGTGTTTTGTTGTTTTTAAATGGAGGGGTTTACAGTCTGGTGTCCAGCATCCTGCTCAGGCTCGCACAAGAGCGGACGGGGTCGCCCATGGTCCCCGCCGCGCTCCTTCTCTGCCCAGCGCGCACGCAGGACCAGCGGCGAAGCTGCAGCGGGTGTCGGCGGGAGCAGCGGGACAGCCGCCTGTGCCCGGCTTCCCGAGCGAACCTCTGCGGGCAGCTCTCCTCACCCGCCTCCAGGCCGTGTGCGCGCTGGCTGACCGCGCTTGTGCCCGCTGCAGGCGACGAGGACGGCTCTCTTCCCCCGCGCCGAGGGGATCTGCCCCGACTCGGAGGTTTCCCCGTCCCTTTAGCCCTCGCGGGGTCCCTCGGGCACAACTCCCGCGCCCGGCGCGGTGGACTCGCTGTTTGGGAAAAGGTGGAGAAGCGCCTATGGATGCTGCAGTCGCTCCGCGAAACCCCGATCTGTCTGTTATTAGCGAGTCTCTCCATTCAACCATTAAGCACTACTATTATCACTATTGCTATTAATTATCCTTGCCGAACCATGTGTCTCTCATTATAGCCCACCGTCCCCAGCCACATCACAAGGGGCTCACAACGAGCGCGGTCTGGGCCGGGCCGGGCCACCCGCCGCCGGGCTCCCACTGAAGCAGAACCCCGAACCTCGCTTGAAAATAAATCCGGGGAACCCCGGAGGCGTTAGGAGGGCAATAAACTCCCGTGATTCTACAGGGGGTTGCAATGTGTCATCACAAGCTATGCTGGCGCCCTGCGCTTTGCAACCTACAAAAACAAGAGAGCGGGTTAACAGAGAGAGGATGTCAGGCACGGGGGGCTGCCCGGGGATCCCATTCCCGGAGGGAGCGGGGACTGGTTCCCTCCCGCACGGGCCGCAGCCCCGCAGGTCTCCCCGGCCCCGCCGTGCGTCCTTCCCTGCGGAGCCCGGGCTGGCCCAGAAGGCCTCCGCGGATGCGGAGCGGGCCTGACGCTGGGGAGAGCTGTCCGCCCAGGGGAAAGGGCAGGGGAGAGAGGGGGCGTCGGAGGGGGTCAAAGTCCCAATTCTGGCCAGAAAAAGTGTGCAAGTTGCTCTCAGAGGCCTCATGGCACTCGGCGGCGCGGTGAGGAGATGCCCGCGGGAGGACGGCTGTGCCGCCGGCTGAGGGAAGGAGCCGTGCGGGTCCGGGCCGGAGCCCGGCGGGCGCAGCGTGGCTGGGCTGTGCCTGCGGCTCCCGGGCACGGCTGTATGGAGAGGACTTCATGTCCTTCGGCTGCGGAGGGGAGTCACCTGTGCTCGCGGGAACTGCGGCTGTGGACCTGGATCCGGAGAAACCCCAGCTGCAAGCAGGGGGCGAGGGACGGCTCCTGAAGGCGACCTGGCAAGCCGGGGTTTGGGACACGGGCAGAAGTAAAGCGCCTCTACCCTCTTTCAAGTCTAGAGATGGGGGAAAAGGGTGAAGAGGGCAAAGAGAGCTCAAATGACGGCGAGAGCCTAGAAATGGGATTGCTGGCCTGACCCAGACCCCTTCCACCTCCTCTGTGCCCCCAGTCCATAGTCAGTGCCCGTCTCAGGGTCTCCCTGGATGGAGACATAGTACTGTAGCCGTCCTGGCCTTCGGGACTAACGCATCGAGAACGGGACCCCGTCAGCAGACAGGCGCTCTGAATCTAGACTGGGGCAGCCCCTCTGCCCACAGACAGATCATCGGGAGGGAAAGGAAGAGCTTTCATTTCCATCTTCTCTTCTCGGGAAAACTCGGGGGGAGGGGGGTATTTGTTTCATCGTTGAAATTTTCTGTTTGTTTGTTTTAGGGGCTGCTTGTTTGTTTGTTTGTTTTGCTTTTCCCTAACCGCCTCGATACAGCGAAAACCTCCCGAAGAAGCCTTTTAAAGCCACGGTCGGAAACGACATGAGAAGCGCCCCCGTTGCCGGCTGTACTGCCGAGCGCCAGCGCGAGGGAGTGTCTTAATTGCCGCTAATGACCCACGGAGGGGATGCGAGGGGGTTATCTGCAGCCGGGCAGAAATCAATTAGGGGAGTGGCAATTAGGGGAGAAAGCTAGAGACACGAGAGGCCGCTACCGCGAAAAATGATAATTTCGGCGAAATTTTCCATAAACTCTTTCTGCGGAAAACGAATCCCGCGGAGAGTACATTGCACAGCCTGGCGCCCCGCTCTTTCTGTTTCTGTCCCGGTTTCCGCGGAATTCCCAGCACTGCTCAAGAGCTGACGCGTTGCGGGAGCCCATCGCCCGCGTTCCGAAATTACGATTCAGATCACGGCTAAGCGGGACACGGGGGAAGGGCGGCTTCCCGCGGGCATCGCGGGCTCCAGACCCGGCTGGAATGAAGATAGATATTGGTGGGGCACAGCGGCCCCCGCTGCGGCCAGAGGGGGCTGCGCACCGGAGCCGGCAAGGTCTCCTTGAGCCCGGTAGGGTTTGTCCTGCCAGGCAGCCACCCCCCACGCTCCCGGGAGGCCCTTCCCAGGCCCGGGAGTCTCTCTCCGCTTTCGCCTGCAGTGCTTCCCCGCCGCACGCCAAGGACTCACCGTAACAGGAGACCGGCAGGGCTCCGTTGTGGCCGCTGCTCTCTTGCAGCTTGATGTTGCTGTCCGGGGGGGTTTTGCAGGGGCCTCGCTGCATGTAGAGGTGCGGCGGCTGCTGCTGCGGAGGGTATTTGTTAAAGGAGGCCGGAGACCCGGCGGAGCCGGGAGCCTGCACGCTGCCATCCAGGGACTGACATTCCTGCTGGCTGTAGCGGCTCCGGCACTTAGAGCTGCTGTCACCAAAGCCTTGTCCTTTGCTGGCCAGGAAAGTAGGGCTGAACTTGTCACTTGCTTGAAATGCCCTAAAAGGCGAGGAGCCTTCTGTGTCCTGGGAGGCTGCGTTGTAGTAGGAATCCATGGCAGCCGGATCACAATAAGAAACACAAGTATCAGCATTCATTCCTAAAATTAAAAGGCCCGAGTGTCCTTAATGCGCTTGGAGGGGCACCAGGAACCACTCTTTCTCTCTCCCTCTCGCATAGGCACACACTCACAGCTGGGCCGGGGAGCTCTAAGAGGATTCAGATGTTCGTGAAAGCTGACCAGATCTCCAAGCCCCCTTAAGTTCTCACACAGTAAAAGGGGTCTTTTTCTTTCCCTCCCTCCCTCTCTCACATACGCTTGCCCTCCGTGTCTTCCTCCAAACTACACTCTAAAGAGGCTCTTCTCTGCACTTTCCCCCCCACCACACAGGAAAAAAAAAAAAAAAAAAGAGAGGGAGACCTCTCCCCCAATTAATATGTAGATGATGACAGTGGAGGGGAGGGGGCCCAGGAAGGGGTGTGTGTGAGTGTGTGTGTGTGTAGGGAGTGTGTGGAAGCAGAGGGAAGGTGGAGGTCATATCTTTTGCCTTAAAAAAAAAAAAAAATAAGCCATACCACAGAAACCCAAAATTTTTACGATTGAAAAACAGAAAATCAGGCAGATGACATAAACACCACGAAGGGATGAGTGCGGGATCCGCGCCGGCGGAAGCGCCGGGGACGATTTAATGGTCGTGACACGCTCTGCTCACTCGGGCTCTCTCCTCTGCTCACTGCCCCAGCTGTGGGACCCTCGCCTCTGCGACCCCCACGTCTCTACTAAAGGCAATAGGGATTTTCCCCGCAGCTATCTGCCTTTAAGCCTCCCCCCTGCCGTTAACCCCTTCAGGGCCGATAGCTCTCCCCTCGCTGCCGTGAGCGTTTCCCTACCATGGCACGGCGGTGCCGCGGCCGCCCCGCACAGAGCCGGGCGAGCTCTCCGTCGGGTCTCGCCACACGTTTACGATGGTCATTATTTATTTACCTCTAAAAACGTGCTCTCTTCGGGTGTAAAACTACTGGATCCAAACGGCAGGGCAGCAGGGACGGATTTTAACAGGGTCATCAAGTACACACAATTGGACCAAGCTACTGGGATTGCCAGAGGTGACTTGCAAAGGGATAGAGGCTGGCAGGAGTCCTTTTTGGTTTGAGGGGTCAATTACAACCCAGAAAGAGCTTAAAAATAAATCAATACTCACCTTTCGTCGTCCTTCCCCCCCCTCCGCCCCATTCAACCTGATTCCCCTCCTCCCCCAGTTAACTCCTGCAACCCCTTACTTACTCTTACCCTGCCTTCCTCCCATCCCCACATCTGGTTTCTATTGCTTACTTACCTTGAAGTTTTCAGTAATAAAGATATTACGCAAACTAAATCTACAATTCTTCAGAAGAAAAGAAAAGAAAAGAAAAAAGAAAAGAAAAAAGAAAAGAAAAGAAAAGAAAAGAAAAGAAAAGAAAAAGAAAAAAAAAAGAAAAGAAAAAGTTTAAAGAAATAAAGAAAAAAAAAAAAAAAAGTGATGGAAAGGGAAGACAAGAAGAACCTTAACCCCTTCGGGAGCGCGGGCCGCAGCGGAGCCGGCTGCGGGAGGGGAGCGGGGGCACCGGCGGCTGCTCCGGGCTCCCAGCGGGCTCCCCCCGGAGCCCGGACCATGTGTCCTCCCTTCTCCCGCTCGGAGCGGGGGGGACTCGTGGCTTTCATCTGTGTGAGTGTATATTTGTGTGTGCGGGGGGGAGCGGGACGGCAGAATGGGAATGCGACCCCCGGGACGGCGGCGGAAGGGGCCCGTGGCCACCGCCACCCTCCAGGCCTTTGCTCCACGAGCAAGATCGGCACCGCCGTTTTCATTAGCTCGGATCCGACAAGAATAGGCGCCCACCCCTCGCCCCCCAGATGCAGAAGGGATTTCTAGCGACATCGTCGTTAAAAACAGCCAGAGACGTATTCATTTACGAGATTTTAAACCATTTTGCGAGTTTCCCTCAGAGCAGGGCCGGGCTCTCTGAGTTTTCTAGTCCAAGAAAGCTTTCAGAGGATTTGCCTTTCTTACTCTCTTTATTACCTCTACTTAATTCTTTTCTCGTCTTTTTTTTTCTCCCCTCCCAACTCACCCACCCCACTGCAGGCCCCTTTCTTTCCCTCGTTCACGATATAATAAAAACCAAACCAACTCAATGCATGAAAGCATTTCTAAAATCCGCTTCGGGGCGGCTAAGGGAGCCCGGGTACTGTCGGTACCGACAGCCTACGAGCGGCTCCGCCGAAGGGCAGCTGCCCTGGGTGCCGGAGGTAGCTCTGCTCCCTCATCCCCAGCTCCTCCGCAGGGCACCCTCAGCATCCCTCACGGCGGAGGGGCACTTTAAATACGGGTTTCCCTGTTCCTTTCCCCGCGATTTTTTGGGGGAACGAAAAAGAAGTCTGAAAGAAATGATGTGAGTGCAGCTCTCGATGCTAACAGCGTTATACCTGGCCTCAGGATTTCTCTTCGGCAAGGTTAAACAACAGCAAGAGAAAAAAAAACTAAACGGAGAGATTAGTGGATCGAGCAGGAGGTTATAAACACACACGCATATATGTTTACACATACACACACTCACACACACACATATATATATATGTAATTTTAAAAGAAACGTTTCAATGCACTGGCTCGCCGAGGAAATGCGGCGTGGCCCACCCGAAGGAGGGCTGCCCAGTGTCCCTTCGATCAGAACGCTCGGCTAGCCCCTCCTTGCATTAAATTATAACGAAAAATCCATTAATGTCAATCCAGGGCTAATCCTCAGCGCTCGGAAAGGACAGCAATGGAACCCTCTGTCTCAGAGCCAGTTTGCGTCCCTAGAAGCGGAAGGTTAATTCTGGAATCGTTACCGGGGGAAAGGATGTGCGCAAATACCTGGCGATCTAGCGGGAGAGGGGGGGAATAACCGGCAAATCGCTGTCTGTTTTCGTTTAGCTGGACTAGGTTTGGCGTGCATCTCTCTCAGCAAGTGTGACGGGGCATTCCCCTCAGCCCCCGTTTGCCGGGAGCGGAGCCTTGCGAGCAGCACAGCACACGGTGGCCGCTCCGTGGAGCGGGGCGATGGAGCTGCGTGCGGCGGCGCAGCCGGGACGGCCGCGTCCATCCCGCGGCGCGCTGCCCGCCCGGCCCCTCCGCATCGCCGGCTGCGGGAGCCAGCATCCGCAGAGCAAGGACACCATTTCAAACACGAGCTCATCATTTTTCCTCTGAGTGACCCCAAACCTGCCTTGTCCCTGCATCGAATGCATCCAAAAGGGAAGGGAGAAAGAGCGGCAGAAAGGTCTGCGCGCCGTAGCAACTGGTTGCCAATTCCATGTGTAGGTGGGCTTTTTATAGAGACAATTTTCAGATACTGTCCCTGTTGGTTTTGGGGTCACTCCTGGGGGTTCCTTCTCCCCCGGAGCTGCGGGAGCCCATGTGAGAGCCAGCAGGTCCCGCCTTTATGGACGGCAGCTCACACCGACCGAGTAATAAATAGATGGGGGAATCGTCAAGAATCTGCAGTTTCGGGCGTTCCAGGTGTCGCCTCCCGGCGACACCCCAGGGAGAAGGGACAGCCCAGGCCAACCCTGACTGACTTGTTTCCGAGGAGCTGTTTCCTTTCCGCCGAGGCAAGGGCGGGCGTCACGCCCGGGTGAGGACCCGGAGCGAGGCGCAGGCGGTGGCGGGAATATCCTGCATTTCGATTTCTGGAAGAAAAATAAATCTTTATTCCCGTGTGATTTAAACACTCAGGCTTGTGTCAAGTCCAGGGGGAAAGCAGAGGTTTCCGCTGGTCCCTGCACGCCGGGCGCGGCAGCGCAGGGCTTCAGAGAGCGGGCAGGCGGGACGGCTGCGGGGACGAGCCCGGCTCTCGCAGGAGGCCGGGGGGAGGAGGCAAGAATGCTCTTCCCCACTTTCACAGCCACTGTCGAGGGAAATCCGCGGTGTCCCCTCAAGCCTCCACCGTCCCCCTGGTATTCCCGATGGCTTCAGCCAGGGCGGCGGCGGGACGGCTGAGGAGAGTCACGGCAGGACTCCGGGTGCCGGATCAGCACCCCAGGTCCTGCCCCACCTCTAAGCCGTGAGAGAGTAAATATCTCGGTTCAGGGAGCGGGGTCATTTCACTGGAGAGGGGGATGGAGAGAGGGGGGACCTTTCACACCGTTCCCTCCTGGCACTTTGGCAGAGCCTTGCTCTTGGAAACGGTTTCGAATTTGTTTCCCCAACGGACTGGTTTGTGTGGTCACTTCAGAGCTGCGGGCTCCTTTTGTACTGGACCGAGATCTGAAGGCGACCTATTTATAACACCACTGCAAGGGGGGAGTGAGGGAAAAAAGTACTAGTGCTAATCTCCCCCAACTTTTTTTTTTTTTTTTTTTTTTTTTTTTTTTTTTTTTTTTTCACCGGGACGAAGGTTGCATCTTTATTTCGGGAGCGGAGCCTGCTCAGTGACCGTCCGGCCGGTACCTGCCGCCTTGCGCTCTGGCTCCTGCTTCCTGCCGGACACCGGCTGGGCCCGAGCTGCAAGCTGCTGGGGCTCTGCTGTCCTGCCTTTTGAGCCTTACCTGGGGAATAAATATCGAATGTTGTTAAAACACATTCCTCATGTAACCACAGCGCTTGCAGAGAACTGAAGCTGACCCGCTCCCCTCCTTTCCGGGAAAAAGGAAGGACCAGGCTCCGATGCCGGCCAGGCTAGCCCCTGCCTCTGCCTCTCCGGGCTTGTGCGGGTAGAGCTCTCTCATCCACCTCCTTAGATTCCGCCCCGCTGCCTCTCACCGCCGCCTCAGCAAGAGAGCTCCGCTTCCCGCAGGCTCTCACCCCTCAGCCCGGCTGCTTTCCGGCCGTGGTCCCGCAGCCGCGCTGTCCGCGGCTCTCGGCCCCACTCCGCAGCGCGGAGTCCTGCTGCTCCGCGGACGGAGCGCTCCGTGAGGAGCCACATGGCCACCTGTGCCTGTGTATCTGTATGTGGCCACCGAAGAGGGCTTGGTCGCTGGGTGAGAGACCCGCCGGACGCAGGCTGCCCCCGCTGCCGGTCCGTGGGCTGAGCAGCTCATGATGATGCCGTGGGTTTTAGCTTGGTGGAGTCTCGGTGCGTGCTCAGGAGCAGGGGGAAAGGCGAGGGTCCCCGGCTCTCTCCGCACCGGGCACAAGGGGAGGCGGCAGGAGGGGACTGAGCCACCATGGCCTGCTCCGCTCTCACGACGCCGGGGTCCCTGAGGTGCCTTACGGGACTGCAAGAGCTTTCCAGACCAGAATTATGTTACCTTAACTTTTTTTTTTTTTTTTTTTTTTTTTTTTTTCCCAATTTCGTTTTCTTTTCCAGACAGCGTCCAGCCGAGGGCAGGGAAGGGCATTTATGTACCCAGTCCTGCCCACAGACCTCGAGGCTGCCGCGGCCGGAGAAGGGCGGCTGGGCCCACTCCGCGGCGGGCCCTGCGCTGTCCGGGTGGGCAGCGGAGCCCGGGTCCCCTGAGCAACATAAACATCTCGATCCCGTTTTTTCCCCAGTGTTCCCAGAAAAATACGGAAAATCACCTCTTTTGGTATCGCGCTCGAGGGGCCCTGGGTGACGCCAGTATGTGAGAACCAATGGGAAGATGGAGCAGGGGCGGCCCCCGTGCCCCCAACACCCCGCTCCGAACCCCGCTCCGAACCCCGCTCCAAACCCCTCTCCAAACCCCTCTCCAAACCCCGCTCCGAACCCCGCTCCAAACCCCGCTCCGAACCCCGCTCCACACCCCGCTCCGAACCCCGCTCCACACCCCGCTCCGAACCCCGCTGCACTCGCGTCCCGCCGGGCGCGGTGAGCGCACCCAGCTGACACCGTGTCCCGGTCCGGGCTGAGCCGGGTCTGAGGACCCCAGACAGGCTTAGACAGTAAAGCCCGGCTGGGTTAAAGCTGTGCTGCTCACTTGGTCCCGCTTCCAAGCACTCCCAACAGATCTGGGATGGGGAGGAAGGGAGAGTGTCTATATTTAATATGTCATCCCTGGTGGCTGTCTGTAAATTCCTTCACGCGGGGAAATATGCACTTGCTAATAATTTGCTCGATACTTTCCTTTTGCGTGTGACCTTGCCAGCGCGGGCTCTGAAATCGGGGCTATTTTTTGCTTAAGTCCAAAGTTCGGGCGCAGTGAAGGCAGGGCGGCTCTGCCTTCAGAGGAAGCGGCGCTGGTCCGGGCGGTAACGCTGGGATAGGGGCCGAGCTCGCCCGCGGCTCCTGCCGAGGGCTCTGCGGGAGGGTCCCGGCAGCACCCACGGGGGCTGAGGGAGGCGGCGGGCCGGGCGCTCGGAGGGGCAGCGGAGCCCTGGGGATGCGGCACCGCGCCCTGGGTGCCGCCGCCTGTCCTGGGAATGTGCTGCGGGAGCAGGCGGACCCACCGCCCCAAGCGTCCCGGCTCTGGTCCCAGGAGCGGGACAAGGACAGCCCCCGACACTGGTGACCTTTGGGGGCCGGGGCCGCCATGCGCCGCGGGATAGGCATTTCCCCTTGGGGTGCGTCGGCCTGGGAATGTCCTCCTTGCCCTACGCTAGAAACAAAGAGGTCGGGGAGGAGGGACCGAGCCGAAGGCATCCAGTGGCAGCTGGTGCACCTGTCAGCGCGGCGAGAGCGGCTCCCCCTGACCTTTCCGAGCAGGGCAGAGCTGGGACAGCCCGCGGCGGCGGGGGCGAGGGAGAAGAGACGGGGACCCGCTGGGGCAGGGAGGGAGGCTGAGCCAAAGGAGCTCGCCTCTGGTCCGGCACGCCTGGCGCTGAGACCCGGCCCCGCCGCCGGGGACGGCGCTGGCCCAGCCAGGAGACCCACCTCCAGCATCCCTCGGTGAACAGCAGCTGGTGCCGGCTGCCAAGGGCACCAAAGCCCTCCCAGGGAAGCGCGGATACTTTTTATTACAAATATGAGGCACTCAAGGCGACTTCAGGGCTGGGAGAGGGGCGGCAGGTCGCGCCCGCTCCCGCACTCTGCAGTGCTCTGCTCGGCACCCCCGAACCTTGGTGCTGCCGGGATGGAGCGGCCGGCTCAGCCCCGACCCCGGTCCTGCCCGGCCCTTGAATTTCGTTTGCTCCTCTCCTTGCCTTACTCTCCGGTAGATATTTCTGGGGCTGTTTGTAAAAAATGCACCTTTCTCGTTGCAATCGCCAATCAGCATCCTTAAACCATCTCTAAACCAAACAAAAACAGATCTTCCCAAATAAAGAAACTCCTGACCCACTGCTAGGAATTATAATCGTGACAATTTTTTCCCCCCTGACTACAATAGCGTAACAATTATAGATATCACAGCACAATGTTAGGAGCACAGTGCACCACGCACAAACTTATTTTCCTTGTGATTTACGCCAAAGTCTGCTGCCCCAGCACGGTTTAAGGGCTCAGGACTATCGCTTAATGCGCCGCGGAGCTCCTGAGTTCTTGAGCTCCTGGCCCGGGCCAGGAGTGCCCGCGCTGGGCTCTCAGGCTTGCCCCGGAGCCACGGCAGCGGCTTTCTCCCATCCCGCTGCCCAGAGTGCTGGTTTCCAAGGCACTGGCGCCGGAGGAAACCCCCTTTATCAGCAGGTTCATTCGAGGAGGAGTACAGATAAGGAAACCTGTGCTTTTTGGAGGGCTTAGGCAAGTCCTGGAAAGTCCCTTCCAGAACAGTCCCGAAGAGGGTGGGGAGCAAAGGGGATTTGCAAATAAAATGTTCGGCTTCTTGGCACCGTGTTCTCTGTCGGGACAGTCCGCACTCGCCCTTGGCGGCCGCGGGCTGCCCGCCCGAGCGATGCCCGGCCCGAGGGATGCCCGGCCCGAGGGATGCCCGGCCCGAGGGATGCCCGGCCCCGCCGCGGCTCCCCGGGGACTCTGCTTTCCGCCACGGCCGGGGCTCGCAGCCGCAGCGGCGGGATCTCTGAGTAGATGTGGTTCCTAGCAGGGGCTTCATGCTGCTCTTCCAGTCTCCTGGACCATAGATATGACCCCTTCTTTCCTGTTACTCGTTTATTTTTAAAAGCCTTCCGTGAACACTGCTATTCCTTTTTTTTTAACTTGCAAAAAATCCTATCAAGGCTTATTTTGTCAGGCCATGTCTAATTAAGGGGATGTTGGTTCACAGGGTTCACAAATTCCCTCTGCAGGATGGTCCAGGATTGATCTTACAGAAAGCATCCAAGATATTTTGCAAGCAGTGGAGCAGGCTGAGGAGATGCCTGCATGGACATCACACGAGGATGTCACGTCTTTACTTTGAAATCTCTCACTGAGGGAAGCACCCTTGATTTAAGGCAGAGAAAATGAGTCTCAAACAGTGATTGCCTGAACTCACACTCAGCCACCATATCTGTTCTCCATTGGAAGCTGGGAAAGAGCCCAGAAGTCCTGTGTGTCTCTGCCACTTCTGTCAGTGAGCAGCTCAGCTGTAGCAGCCACCCGCCCAGGTGAGTGGCTTGGCCAGCCTCTGAATTTCAGACAATTTTAGTACCTTATCTACTGATAGAGACAGGGACAAAAGTGACTGGTATTTCCCTAGGTCCTGAGCTTCTTCAGCTTTCCCTGGAGCCTGAGAAAGCTGCAGCTGCAGAAATCTGTACTAGGTTAGCAGCCTTGGTGAAGCGCACCCGTCTCCAAATTGCATGGTGACAACTTCATCCAGTCCCAGCAACAGACCTCTGTCCAGCTGCCATGCTCAGCTTTTGGGGGTCACCCACTCATGAAAACTTCTCATCAGGACACACTGCTGCCAGGGCACAAGAGGAGGTCACTGAGAAAGTCCAAAAAGGAACAGTGTTTGAATGACATCATTAGGAAATTTGCTATCAAAGCAGGAGCAATGACTCAGTCAGACTGGTCATTTTTGGCGGATTCAAAATCAGAAGGACAAAAAGAGGGAGCAAACCCAACAGCAACAACAATAACAGCAAAGGACCATAGAATGTTTTGTGTTGGAAAAGACCTTAAATATCACCCAGTTCCAATTCCCCTGCCATGGGCAGGGACATCTTCCACCAGAACAGGTTGCTCAAAGCCCTGCCCACCGTGGCCTGGAACATTTCCAGGGATGGGGCATAAACACCTTCTCTGGGCAACCTGTCCCAGTGCCACACCATCCTCACAGTGAAGAATTTCTCCCTAAAATCTAATCTAAATCTACTCTCCTCCAGTTTAAAGCCATTCTTCTTTGTCCTATCACTTCATGCTCTTGCAAAACATCCCCCTCCCTTTTTCCACTGTAGGTACTGGAAGGCTGCTGTAATGAAGCAAAGCAAAGCCTCCACAGCCATTGCAGTCTGTGATGGAGACAGCATGTGGCTGTGCTGATGCTGGGATGGGATGGGAGGACAGTCAGACAGGCCTTCCCCAAGTTTAAAATGACAGTCAAGTCAGCTGAGCCCCGGGGCCACCTGTGTCCTCCCTGCTGCTCAGATTTATAGAGTGTAACATTTTAATAAAAAACACACACACCTCTCCACTTTGGTGCATTAAGAGATTTCTAGCAAAACACAGTAATGTTGCTATAAATTTCCCTCCCAGCACCCTCACAAGTAATAACTCAAGCCCCAACATTTTGCATTTAATGTTTATTTTGATGGCTGCATTCCAGAAAGAAAAGGGAAAAAGAGGCAAAATCTACTCAACCACTCTCCCCATTGCTATTAGCCTGATGTTTTCAATAAAATTTAGTGCAAACTGGGAAACAAACACTTGGAAAAAGAGAGGAGGAAAACAAGCACACTTGGGCAAAATTCTCCTAGACATCTGCCAAGGCCTGGGTTCAAATCCTGGCTTAAATTACAGATGCCATGCCATGGGTTCTCATTATGTTCCACTCCCTTGGTGTGTTTGAACAGCACCCCAGGGAGCCATACCTGTGTTAAGCAAGGTTCAGTGGTGGGATGCTCTGAAGGACTGGGACATATGGAGGTTTAAGTTGAAATGGCCAAGTCTGAAAGTTAAAGGCTGAGGCTTCTTGGCCAAATAATGCAGGGCAGAATACTAGGAGTGCTGCCAGTCATGTTTGAAGTATGTGGCAGAGCTATTTAAAGCTTTCAGAGCACCTGCTTTTCTGTGAAGCCACCAGTCCTTCACGTGCACCAGCACTAAGCCCACATTTGCCACTGAAAAAGGACAAAACTGTGCAGACAGATGGTGATACACCCAGACAAGCCATGGGCATTTGCTTGATGACTCCTGACTCTGCTGAGAGCAGCTTAAACCCACATGTGATGGTGAATATTTATGCAGATGCAGTTTAAACTTTTGGTTTCTTACCCAGGAGTAGTGATCCTCATTCAGATGAGATTAACAAAAGTGTGCTGAGAGCAACAGCACTATGTAACAAGGTTCCTCACTACTGAGATGTGTCCCAGGCCCATGATGAGATGTGTGTGTGAAGTATGCATGGGCTGATCATGGAGAACTGCACATCCACAGCATGTGAAACACATCTTTGGGCATCAGACCAGGAGAAGCCTATGGCTTTAAGGAATTACCATATTTAAACTCTTAAAAATTTTTTGGGTTGCCCATTCTCCGAGGCACTTCACCTTGCACTCCCTGTCCACTAACTCAGACACACACGAGTATGGCTGTGTCTCTGCCTTGAGGTGTGTGTTAATCCAGTTGTGGATAGACCTGAATTTTTCAGATGTCTTTCTCTCCTCAGATCACTCCAGACCCCAAGTAGATTCAGAGTGACCATACTGCTGTGATGTTTCACTGAACCACCAGTGCCTGTACACACTCCCTTGGACCAAATTCCATTGGTTCATGAAGGTGCCACCAGCTCAACCAGCTCTCCCTTTTCCATGGAGTATCTCTGACCTCTGGGTACTTTTATACGACATTCGCTTCTCCCCATTTTTCAATAAGTGAAATCAGAAAGATTCTCTGCCCTGGGCCAAAGGCATCAAATCCACTAAACAGTTCTGCTGTGGTGGCACAGAGTGACTTCAACCCCTTTTTGCATTCAGGCCATGTGTCTCAAGTTCACATCCAACACTAGAGTTTTCTGTGGGCAAAGTGACTGTCTGTTGTTTGCCTTATTAGCTATTAGATTCATTGGGCCAGTGGTACATAATAAATGAGATACTGTGGTCACAACTTCCATATGTGGAGGAATCCTGCTATCTCACACTAATTCTTGTATTTTGACATAAATGACCAATTTGTAAGTGTTCACAATACCCAGATTCTCCTAAAAAGGATTTCATGCTGTCTGTGACTCTCTGAAATTTCCATGCCATCTGAGTGAACCTCTGCATTGAATCTTGCAATCAAAGGCAAAAAACCCCAAATCACAGAGAGACAAAACTCCTGCCCATGGCATCTTGCAGTGTGCCTCTGTTTTTTTCAGTAGTATGAAATGAGCATCAAGACTTGGTCCTAAGCACACTGGTCAGAGTGGAGGTGTCACTGCCTGTAAAGGTCAATAAGGTTTTTGATCTCCATCTTTGAGCTAATGTGATTATTTCTATTTGAATTACTCCTAGTCACATACACACGTCATGAGTGCATGAGGCACGCACATGATTGTGAACTCATGCCTCCTTTACTGGACACAGAAGGCTCATGGCAATGGTGAGCTCCCCACCAGCAAGCACTCTACTGACAGGAATGGGAACAACTGCCAGCTCCTTGCCACTGATTATCAAAAATATATTTGCCACCAGAACACATCTAGAAAATGTCAGATTTTTCCTTACTTCAGGTTGTTTGCTCTATTGGTTTCAGAGTGGTTTCAGTGAGGATAACACTTACTGAGAATAACACACTTAGAAGCTGCTCCTTTGCTTTCTTTTCACTCTCCTTTTCAGCAGAAATTTAATTAAGCAGCCTACAGTTCTGTGGGACAAGTTTTAAATATGCTGGCAAAACAGTATTAATCGAACACACCTCTATTACCTGGAGAGCATCTTCTCAGTGAACAGCATTTGTGGCTTTTTGACTCCTTTTAAGAAACACAGCAGTCTGTGACCCCATGAGTCTGAAATATGAACCTGCTGTTTCTAGAGGGGTTAAGGCACATCTTTTTACCTCTTATATTTTCCCATCTTCCTTCCCAGCAGAACTGTTACAGCAGTCTTAGTGTACTGAATACCCAGGATGGATTTTCAACCTCACAGAAACTGGCATGGCTCTGATGGCATTGTGGCAATTCAACACAAGGCATTTGACTCTTCAGTATTTGTCTCAATTAAGAAAAAAAAAAAAAAAGAAGTTTACTTATGTTTAAAAAAATAATGCTGTTCAGAAGGAGGGCAGCTTGGATTTGTGTTGATTGTATTTCAACAGTCAGAATCAGCAAAACTTCCAGCCAACCTGGACAAAAGGAGAGAGTTCAGTGGTGTGTCTATCTGATTTCTTTTTTTTACACAACTCACGGCGCTGAAAAATATTGGAAGAGATATAGTAGCTCCTCTTCAAGGCCTCAAGCAGCATGAGGGAAATATATTCACTAAAAACCTTAAATTGACCCACTCAACTGATAGCCAGTTCCAAGAAAGTCAGCATTTTTTTCCTTTTTACCTTGGTTAATATTATTTTTATAAGGAGAATGGGAATAAAAGTTCACTGTGGATGACTGGCATGATTTACTTCAACTGCATCAGCACTCTCCCAGGTCATATTTGAGGCAGTTTTTCGGTGATATTTCCGGGAGGGCAATGGAGTTGTGTGATGCCATTTAAACAAAACAGAAAGCTGAAATATGATTTTTTTAGGTTCCTTGAGGGACAAGAAGAGATTTGTTTTAAAAACCTTCAGTCACCTTAAATCCATAAATTTATTTTACCTTGGGACAAGCAGCAAGGATGAGATCACTGAACTGCACAGATGAACAGAGACCTCACAGATACCAAAGAAACATGGATCCAGTTACTTCCATGGCTGAGGATGAAATGGAACTCCATCCATTGCCTCCTCCAGCTCCTCCTCTCCAGGGGCATAATTTCTGTGTGAGCCTGGGTGCAAGCCTGGCAGGTGCAGTCATTGCCCTGGCTTTGGTGACTACCCAGGTTTGGTGCAAGGGGCAGTGGGGACGATTTGGTGGTGCTGTCTTGGACACTTGAGCCTGACCTCTGTTTCATACCTGCATGTGACAAGCTGCCAGGCACTGCCCTGGCTAGATGGGGTTTGCCAAGTTGGTCCTTCTGGTCTGTCCTCTGAAATCCCCAAATAACTACAGCAGGAAAAGAAAACTGGTGTGTTTATGACTGGGTCTGCAAGGTGATGTCCTTCTTTGAGAGGCAAGTGTGCTCATGGGGAATTTAATTTACCTGGAGATTAAATTAATCTCCTGGAGGAAAAGTCCTCCACTAAAATTTGCTGCAGTGATGTTGCTGTTCAGGTCTGCTGAGGATACACCTCTTGCATAGTCTCCTTACAGCAGAGGCCAATTCAAGGCTGTTGTACTGATATTTCCATCTCCTGAGAGATTCCTCATAAGAATATGATGGATCACAAGCATACAGCAGTGTGGACTCTGCAGCTGTGGCTGCTTACAGTATTAAACTCCGAGCTCAAAGGGTGCAAGAACATGCAACAGGCTGGAGAAATGTTGAAAAAATATTCATTTCTTCAGTCCACCTTTACACAAAAAAGTGCACCTACACATATATTTTACTAGTACATGTAGGCAGACTATAAAGTTTGGTTTCCTATTTGCTAAAAAGAGGAATATATATATGGGTTTTTTTTGAGCTGTCCAAGAAGAATACATCCAAGTCTGTGAGGGAAGTTGAGTTTTGGGAACCAGCTCCTTCTCTTAGTCATATGAAACTCCAGCATTTCAAGCATTTGGGTGGATGTGTTTCCAAAGGGAAGTCTCCCTAACCTCTTGAGACTGCATTATGTTGGCTCATACAACCTAGACAGCAACTTTTCCTAGTTTCTCTGTGCCTGGGCCCAATCTGGCCTGTGCTAACGTCAATAAAATTTTTGCTGTTCAACTTCTTGGCAGAAGGATTAGACTTTCTGTTTGTATTACTTCTTTATCTGTGATTTAGATTTTCTGCCAAGGCATTTAACCATTGATGTCAATTGATGATAGGGAAAGCGAGAAGAGAGGGAGAGACGATTTATTTTTTACTTGAAATACTATACACTGAGCATTTAAGCATCTTACTAGTTGTGTACAAAACTTACAGATCTATGCAAATGTCTACCTTCCCAGATTACAATAACTTGGCATAGTTACTCTGTACTTCACCCTTGCATAATGGCTCTTAAAGATACTTCTACATCTCATGCACTTGGAGTATTACGTAAATCATTTAAGAGCCAAGAGCAGGAATATGCCCATGAGCTGTTCTTCAAAAACTGGGTAAAGAAGAATCTAAAGTTAACTTCTTTCCTCTCTCTCTGTTTCTTGCTGTCTCTGTCTCTCTCTGCCTCATATGGGCCATAAACCAATATCCTCTATTCTCCAGAAGCAGCAGGAACAGTGGCTAGTACCACAAACATGCAGATATTAAAATTTGAGCTTATTCAACCATAATTGACCAAAAAGAAAATGAAGTGAAAACAAAAAGCTTAGTCACACAGCTAAGGAAAAAAAAAAAGCATCTCCTAAACACATAAGGGTACATTTCTCTCTCTCCGATTAGAAATCCTCAGGAGATTTGGGTTTCAAGTGGGGTTAAAAGCTTTATGATTTGTTTAGCCAACACATGTAAACCCAAAGGCTATTTTTGGCCAGGAGTGTATCCTTGGTGCAGGAGCATTTGCAAACAGACAGGGACACTGTTCCCTCTGTGCTGCTGCCCAGCTGGTACATGAACATCCTTTGTGTGCCTTGCTGGGGGCAGCTGCTGGAAAGGCAGCTTGGGAAGGGCAGTTGTGGGAATAGGGCTTCTACACCCCATGGGCAAAGACCAGGATGGCCAAGTGCTCTGGCAGGGACTGAGAGGACACTGTGTCCTTGCAGGGGCAGCTGAGTTACACCCTGTTCTGCAAGCAGAGAAAGGAAAACCGAGTGCCTGAGGGTTGCCTCTGGCTCTCAGTCTTTTCTCCCTCCTGAGCAGGAAAACTTCATGTCCAGTTCCAGGCTGGAGCCTTAACACAGCCCAGCTCCCCAAAGCTTTGACAGACAGATGCTCTTATACAAAAAAAAATAAAAAATCAAAGGACAAATGCAATTTTTCTCTGACATAGTAATAGACCTACAGGCACAGGAATTTCTTGTGGGTTTGGATCATTGCTGCAAAATGTTACAGTGAAAATATTCTTGCTATGTCCCTTCTCCAGCATGGATGGTTAGACAGAACTGCTCCTGAGTGCCCAGATTGGGCTCTCAGTTACACAAAGGTAAATCTAGGGCCAATCCACAAGACTTTGTGAATAAACAGTGCTAAGTCTGGGACTGAAAGATGATTCAGGGATCTATAGACAGAGCAGTCTGATATTGGTCATGCATGAAAAGTGAAACAGTTTTGGCAAGCAGCAAGGACAAAAGTCTTTTCCAATACACCGATTCACAGGAATGGGTTTTGTGAGAGGAGCTGCTTGTCCTTCTGAAACAGGAATACAACTTGCTTGGTTAAGTCAACTTACATTAAATCCATCTACTCAAACTTCTTGATGATAACTGTCTTAATACTGCCAGATTAAAAAATTCTAGTATATGGAATTAAGATGAAACTTTATAAACTGAAATAAAATTTGTTCATGTATTTTAATGAAATGCCAGTGTGACACCAGTAGGAATGCACATTTCTGGGAGCAGTGCTTGTATGACACTTGGCAAGGTTGCTATTTAAATGTTGTACCCAGTTCTGTTCTCCTCTGGCTGGACTAGTGCTGGAGGAAGTTGAAAAGATTTTTAGCAAGGCAATCTAATAATTTTTATAGAAGGAGGCTGTGTAGAACATAATCCAGTCATTTTATTGAAGGCAAAATGTTGGGAGATCACTGACTGTGTGCACTTGCAACAGAAATATCCACCTACATGGGGCTTTTCCATCCTGCAAGCAAAAGTGCTTTTTATGATGCAGTGGCTGGATTCTGGAGTCAAACAAATTCATCCTTGCAGCAAGGTATCATTTTATTGTCACAAAGTCATCTCTGCCTATCCTGGGCTCTGTCCTGTAGCTTCCTGGCACCTGGAAATTTTAAGCTTGGACAGCTTTCAGAAAGACATGATTTAACCCAGCCTGTGGGAAAAACCTATTGCTTGTGTAATACTGGAAGCAAACAAGATGATCACAGCAATCCCCTCTGCTCTGGGAGCCTGGGAATAGAAGAGTGGAGGTGCTTTGCTTTTGCAGTGGCATGTGGTGGTACTAAAGCTTCTTGGTCATTTAAGAAATTTGGGGTCTTTATTTTATGGGCAGGGATAATGTCTAAATACACATTATTTTTTTAACACCACCACCCCCTCTTGTGCTTTGTAGAGTCCCAAGCTGCAGTTGCAGAGCTGTGGTCAGGATAAAAGCCGACAGTCCAACCATAAATCAGCCAGAACCGAGTTCCTTAACCTTTCATATTAACCTCTTGCATTGACTTGAGTTAGGTGCTATGCTCTGCTGCTATAAATTGTCCTGCAGTGAATTTATGAGCCTCAGCACAATAAAGGAGTTTTTCTTTGCCCCCACAATCCCTGCCCCCCACTTTTCTCTTAGTGCATTTTAGAAATGATGCAGGAAAGGCCTAATGACTGGGATCTGTGAATATTGCTAACTCTCCTTCCCCACCAAAGGGATCTGACAGGAAGATGTGGGGGTTGGGAGTGAGGGAAGAAAAATCCTTAATTTCATGTACTGGTGACATGACGAGCAAAGCCTGTTCTAAAAAACCCAAGAAACTGTTAGCTGCCCCTTACAATAAGGAAAGAAATTCCTAGTAATTAAACCCATTTGAAGGTTAAAATAGCAACCTATTCACACAGTTGCAGTCATCACTTTGCTCCTCTCTCTCCTCAAATTATTTGGTGCATAAGGACAGTGGGATGATTTGCCCCACGGACCCGGAGCACTCTGCTCAGGTCACCCCTGCACATTTTCCAGGGGCAGAAACTCTCTGTGCTCCTGAACAGCACGTTTAGGAGCCAGCTTGCAGCAGCACGAGGAGAACCATTGGGGCAGCACTTTCCTCTCTGCTTATCTCCAGCAAGGCTGTGGCACTGGAATGAGAGCCAGCAAAACCCCATGGCTGGCGGGAGTGCAAATGTACCTTTCTGTCCCAGGCACGTGGGGGGAGATCTGGGGCTGGAACTGCTGAGGATGGGCATGCAGGTGAGATGGCTTTGCAGTTCTTTGGTGCTGTCGGGAGAGAGGAGATATTTTTGCATAGACACCAAACACCATGGATGCCTTTTGGTGTGAGTGGAGCCTGCCAAATCCTTCCTTCCTTCCTGCCATTAATCTGTAATGCTGCAGTTTGCTATCTGCAGCCCTCCATCCCAGACCTGGCTGCGTTTCTCTGTTATTCAGAGGTTTGGAAGTATTTTGGGATATTTATACAGTGATAAAATGTGTGACTCACATCTGCATCCTGGTGTCTTTGAGCCTGTCAATCTGCAGTATTTCCATTGTGCTGGTGACCACAGCACCTGACCCAAGAACTATAAAGAGTTTGGTGTCACTACTGCTGAGTTTACTCCTATCTCTAGATGTGACCCTGCAGAGCAATTAATGCTGATGAACTTCACATTGTGTGGATGACCAGGACCTGCTTGGCCTTGCAAACCCAAGCTCTCTGACCCCATGGCTAAAGGCAAGACATGGTGCCCTCTGAAGCTTTTGGGGGTCTTTGCACTCTGATATTTTGATGGCTGATGTGACAGCTGCTCTGCTACACAGCAGCACTGCTGGGGCTGGGGGGGTTGGAGGCACAGCCTCGCTGTTTCCAAAGCAGCACCTCTGCACCCCACACCATGAGATGGTGTGGATCAGAGGTACCCTAGTTAATTCAGACAGAGCTACTTTGGAGGCAAAGCATTAGCATCAGCAAGGCCTGACACTTTCCTGAATTATCTACTTTTCTGTGGAAAATCAGAAAGTTAGTAAAAAATTAGCCTTTTCTGTCCTACCTGTGATACATGCAACTTCAGTGACTCTTTCAAAGATAAAATATCCACTTCAAGTAAACATAACTGGAGCTCCAGAAAGCCTCTTTTGTTCCCCCAGGGTAGGTGATTTTATTCCATTATCTGCATTTATAAATATAGCTAGTGCTCCCAAAAACTAGAGTGGCTTTGCTGAGATGCAGGGAGCCATCTGGGCTCCTGTCTGGGTGATGGTGGGGAGCAGTGGCTGCTCCCTGGAGCTGGGGATAGTTTGGGGGATCAGTGTGGATGAGGAGCAATGGAGAGGCACAATCCTGAGGACTGTTTCCCCATTGGGAGAGCAGCATAGCTGCTCTGCAGCTAACCGGGCAAGTACGGCTGTGTTAGGGAGCCAAGCAAATATCCAGCAAGGAAAAAGTTAAAAAGAGCAGGTTTCCTGGTTATGTGCAAGGTGGGACTGAGGACCTGCACATTTTTATGCTGTTTATTTTGTTTTTTTTTTTTTCACACTGTGAGAAGAAAACTGAAGAGTGTTTAGCTGAAAGTTTTTCTTGTGTGTTCTGTTTCTCAAGCCCTGGCCACCACTCTTGTCTCTGTGTCTCTGTGTGAACTCGTTGCTTCCTTCCTACCCCAGATTTCTCCAGAGCACCCCCAGAGTGTGCCTTCTTGTCTGTCCCTGGGCAATGCAGCATGGACCCAAGCTGTGCTCGGGTCCCTCAGCCCTGTGGGTTCCTATGCCTGCCTGGGATTTTTCAAGCTGCGGAGGATCCTGTTAAAGCCAGCAGCAGGGGAGGGACTGCAGTTTGTGATGGTGAGGAAATGCTCCCATTCCCCCACTGTATGGTGGTCTCATGTTATCTTCCTTCAGTGCTGAGAAGCATTGTGCATCTCAAAAGCTGTGGTGCACCAAGGGCACTCGTTGGCCCAGCCCTGGGCTGCCCTGCTCAGGTGCTCTCAGCCTTTCCCGGCCACTCTTGTGTGAGCCCCACGGGGCTGGGCTGCCTCCCCAGCCCCTGCTCAGGTCCCCTCAGAGCCCAGGGTGGGGACACCTCCTCTGCCCTGCCCCAGCAATGCAGGAAAAGGCACCAAAAATAAAGGGAAAGCAACAAAAGGCCGGACCCCTCCCGTCGGATCATTCGCGGGTACATTTCTAGTTCCCCTTTTGTTTACCTTATAGAAAAGTTAATTGGCTCCTTTTGATCTTACAGTGAAAACCACAAAGGAAATTTTGTTAGAGTAGGAGCAAACTGAAGCCTCTGAGTTTCTCCAATATTCATTAAAGCAATTCTGTTTGAGTCTTAATTTAAAGAAAACATCAAATTTTTCCCCCTTGCTTATTATTAAGAGCCCACTACGTCCCTAGGCTAAAGCGCTCGCTCCACAAATAACCTTCCCGACAGCTGCCAACTGGGTGCAGTTTATAACCTGCCTTTGGAATATATATGCATGTGCATGTACCTGGTAATACAGAAAGAGCTGTGTTTATAGTGGCATTGTCTTTAAAATTTCCAAATAGGCAAGGCAAGATTATTAGAAAGTTTAACGGGCTAAAGGAAAATCACTGTAAGTTTAGAGAACGCTACTTTATTCTTTGTAAATATGAGTCTTCCCAGTGTACTGAAATTAAAACAATTTTGTATTCCGAGTTTGAGGCAATTAAACTGAAAATGTGATGAGAAAATATTTCTTTTTTGAGGTTGATTTAATTAGCAGAGCTATATTAGGAAAGCAAGTAATGCAATCTATTTATGGACAGATGTATCTCTACATAATAATAGACAATAAAACTAAATTAAAGAGAATCACAAGGCAAAAATAACCGATGTTTTTCTCAAGTCTCTTCTAGCAATTTCTTGAGGGCAGTAGGCAGCACATCTCTGCTGCTTGCATTTTTTTTTTAAACAAAATTATTCCCTCATTCTCTTTATGAAATCTCTGTCTATTTTTATGAAGATAGTTGAGGAAAAAACAAGTCATTTAGCAGCCACCCTCCCACCCCTCACTTCATTTATAACTATTGTACAGCTGCAAAATGAATTTAGTGAAAATATGGCTTATGACAATTGATGACACAAAGCGAACAAACAAATAAGATCTGACCTCATGCTGTGAGGAAAAAAACTCCACATTTTAAGCAGATAAAACTCTAAAGGACAAACTCAGAGGAAACTTGTGTGCCAAACACACAAGCCCCAACAGTGAACCAGTACGGCTTGAAGGCAGGGAAATAATGGAGCGGGTTCCTGTAGGATTTTCTTATTTTCATTGTAAAATTAACTATACCTGCTGCCCATTCATCTGTGCACATACATACATGGGGCAGAGAAATACGTATTTGTAGCTTGTTGTCTGAACATGCTGCCATACAAATGCATACTCTTCTGAGAGCAGAAATACACATTGAAGACAAAAAATAAATTGCCAAGTAAGAAAACTATTGCTGTGTGATTATCAGAGAAGAATAAAGCAAGGAGTCATTCTGGAAAGGGAACGAATGCGCTGTGCATAATTACAACATCATGGTCAAGATATTTTATTTTCATTTTAAAAGGCTATATAAGTATTAGCTAAAATGTGACAAGTAAGCACTACTTAAATATGTAACATATTAAAGAGAGTTTTACAGCTTTCTTGTTATGTTTTTCATTGGTAAATTTTAAATCAACAAATGGCACCTATCAGACATTCAAAAATAAATTGCAATATTTGTCCCCCTTGTTTTAATGTGCATGTATAAGAAATATGATGTTGTCAAAATATAGTTTTAAACAATCAAAAGAATAAAACTAAGTTTGATTTTTTAAAATATTTTTTTTTGTAGCAGAAACAGACTTTAGAAAACATCCTGGAAGATGTTACAACTCTCACAAAAATTCTTAAGCTGTTTTTGGCATTTCTAGTTGCCTTTTCCAAACCATGAATAGTTCTCTTCTTTAGTCAATACAATGATGCTTGCGAGCTATTTTGTCAAGTAAAATAAAGGCAAGGAAATATTTTTGACTGGCAAAATGGGAAGGTATTTTTCAATATTTTTAGTGAAAAAAAACCATAATAAGAACACATAAATGCTGTCTAATAAGAAACTAAGCCTACTTGAAAAGCAGTTGGAGCTCTTCAGATTTATCCTCTCCACAGTATCGTTCTAAACAGCATAATTTCCCCCGTTTTTACCAGCAGAGACAAGTTTGTAAAATCACTGAGAAATAACAATTTTTTTTTTTTAACATTAGGAGGAACAAGGAAAATAAAAATTTCTGTAGGTTGGTGACTAAAATAAGATAATCCTTAGAAGGGAGGGAGAGAGGGAATGAAAGTGTTGAAAAGCACAATCAGGCAGCAAAATACAAGCGTCTCTCTTGCCAAATCCAGCTCAGCGTTAAAGCAAATAAGTTACTCAGCAAAGAAAGAAAAGTTTGGACCCTACCTTTGTCAGCTGAAAAGTAATGGGGAACGTCTTCCAATACTGAGAATGACCTGCACTGCCTATAGGGTACTCCTTACCTTAAAATCTATACATTTCTAACCAAAACAGCTTGGAGCAATTCACATAAAACAGACCCAAATGTTGCCCATTCCATGTAAAAGATCAGGTTTCTGTCTCAGCTCAGCCTGTGATATCAGACTTGAGCTTTTTTTTTTTTTTTTTTTTTAAATATGTATTCTTATGTTTCCAATCCTCCAACACACTTTTTTCATCTTAGTAAAGTTTACTTTTTGGAAAGGGTGTGTGGGAAGGATTTTCAACTTGTCAGGACTCTCTCTTTTCAGTACAATTAAGCTTTCACTTGATCATTTCGCAGGCCGGAATGATTTGCTCTGGTCACCGGCTCCTTATTATTAATATTGTTTCAGATACATAAAGTTTACTGCAAGCTGTAAATATGTCAGGTTTTGCCACGGGGTTTACTAATAAAGAACTCTTAGAGGGGGATTATTGATGGGAAAGATAATCTTTTCAATAAGGGTTGCTGCTTTTTCTGTTTCCCCGGGTGAGCGCAGTGCAGGGGCACTCCCCGTGGGGGACGCCCCGATCTCCGTGCTTCCCTGCAGAAAGCACAAGGATACAGGACAGGCCCCCCTGCTCCTGCCTTGCTACCAGCCTGACACACTTCTGTCTTCCTGCAGGATTTTAAATGCCCTATTAATGTTTTTAATACCTTCGGTGCCATGGTTTTTAAAATGGGTTTGTGACCATAAGGAATTGATTGATTGTCAAGTGACACTTCCACGTTATTTCTGTAGGTGTCACCTTGGGTTAGTGTAGTGGTATTAAACATAGTGAATACTTCTGTTTCTTTCAAATATGGCCACACAGCTCAGCTAATTAGTTATTTTTTTAAACAAATAAACAAAAAAGAGGCATATATGATTGAATTTATCTTCTGCCAGCATTTCTCTTTCTTCTTTTGAAACATCCTATTATTAAATATGTATATATTTGGTCAAGTCACAATAAATGCCTGATCAATCATTCTTAATTCACTTTGGTATTTACTGTAATAACAATAAACAATTTTATGCTCATATGGTGTTAATGTGGCTGTCATATGGCTGCCCAGAAAACTTCCATGCACATTTATTATTAATTAAATGCATCATTATGAACTGTGAGGAAGAAAAGAGAAGAGAAGAGAAGAGAAGAGAAGAGAAGAGAAGAGAAGAGAAGAGAAGAGAAGAGAAGAGAAAAGAGAAGAGAAGAGAAGAGAAGAGAAGAGAAGAGAAGAGAAGAGAAGAGAAGAGAAGAGAAGAGAAGAGAAGAGAAGAGAAGAGAAGAGAAGAGAAGAGAAGAGAAGAGAAGAGACACATGGAATGCAGTCTGGTCAGAAGCCTAGTTAACTTACACTATATGGGGAAGCAGGGGAGATTAATGGTGAGATAAGGCTGTATTGTTTCAGCTGTCACTTCAAATCCAAAGCTTAAATTTTCCTGTCAACTATATAAAATTTACCCAGCACAACTATCTTAGATTCTGCAAGTCTGTTTAGAGAATTTCTTTATTCTCACATAACATAACGTCAGAGACTACAAGATGAGGGGAGCACTAATTTTACTTGACACCCTTCCTCTGTTTCAATGCAGTTGGTTTGTTGGGAGGTGGGGGTATTTTAAAGCTCACAGCGAAGGTTGAAACCAATTGTCTTTTCCCAAGAATGAGGAACAGGCTAGCAAATAGGCTGCATTAGTGTAGGAAAGACTTAGGGTCCTATGCCTGTTGAGCAGGACTGGCTGGAGAGGCAGTGGGAGCCCTTGCCCTCTGCCAGTGGGACAGGAGGGGATGTGAGGGGATGGGGTCATGCAGGGGACCCTGGTGCACCTGCAGCTGGTGCCTGGTGGGTTTTAGCTGCAGGCAGGTGCCCAGTCATGACCCCCAGGCATCCCCAGCAGAGCAGAGGCAGCTGAGCAGCCGGGGCTGCAGGAGGGGTCAGCTGCAGGAGCAGGAGGTGTGTGTGATGGGGCTTGCTGAGTGGGATGAACTGGCAGGGCAGGCATGCAGTGGGGAAGGCACAGCTGAGCTTGCCATGATGGAGAGGAGAGTGGGGGGATTGAGCTCAGCAGCCAAAAAACCCCAAACCTCAGCTGTCATCAGGATAAAATAATTAATGTCTGAAAACCAGGCTCGGTAAAGCAAGCATGTTCAGGAAAGCCTGTAACCTCATGCTTGCTTTTAAGCCCCACTGGTATCAAATCAGTGCTGTCCTGAGGAATGGTAGATTTAAGCATGTACTTAGGGGTTTCCTGGATTCGTGGCTCAGGGTGGAGGTGGTTGGTCAGAGCAGCTGCAAGCTGGGGGCATGGATTTTCTTCCCATGGTTGTAGTGCGGAGGAGAAGAGCTGAGCCTGCTCAGAGTCAGCTCTGAGTTTTGATATATAATTGCCAGCAATTCTCATCCAGGCTCAGGAAAGCTGAACAGGGGCCTTGTTTACTTTACCCTTCTTATTTTTTCCCCTGAAGGCAAGCAGCCAGGGTTAGGTTTCAGCCTGGTGGTTGCTTGGGCGGATGACGCAAAGGAACAAAGTCTCGTTTTCGCTGCGATGGTCTCTGGGTACTACAGCCTGACTAGTAATGTTAATGAAGTCCCTTAACATAAACACTGCTTTTCTAACACACTCCTCAGGGACATGGAAAAATCCCTCAGCTTCAGCTCAGGAAAAGGCTGGGGCAAACAGAGACACATAGTGGGTATAACCACTGGAGAAAAAAGAACTGACTATTTACGGTGGGTATAGGCAGTTGTTTAAACAAGATCTTTGCCTTGCTTTGTGCCATCCTTACAGGCAGCAGTGAATTAAACTGGTTCAACATTTTGCCTTCTTTGCATTGCCCTCTTAGTCCTGATGGTGTTGCCAGTTGCTATGGTGCTCTCCTGGATCAATGATCTCATAGAGGTATCAGGTCAGATGTGCCTTACACCAGAAGAGCATCATGCTCTTCTAAGAAACAGGAATTGTTTGACAAACAGAGATTGTCTGCTGCACAGGCAAATTGCATGTGCTGTTTCTAGTGGAGACAACCTGGAAAAATGGTAAATAAGAGAGAAAAGGATCTTATGTATGGACTGTTTAATAGGGCTTTATGGTTTTCTTTGTTAGCAATGCAGGAAACATTTTAGAAGTGTAAAACGAATGCTGTTTAACAACAAAAAAAAAAAACCAACAAAACACAAGGTAAAATATAAGTGAGAGAATAAAATTAAATAGATTCCAATTGCTTTGAGTTGGAAGAAGCATTTTGTGCTGGAACAAAACAAAACACAGGCATTTTTTCCATTGTTCCCTCAAAACTTAAAATTTTAGCTTGATTCCAAGCCATCAATTCAAATCTAGCCTAGATTTCAGCTTGGCATCTGTTTTTTTTTTTTAAAAAAACCAAACAACCTCACTAGCGCATTTTTAGTACTGAGCTAAATGATCTGCCCTGACTTACTCAGACCTAGAACTCCCATCCCTAGATAAAATTCTTCCTGAAGTTTTACTATGTGAAACTTACTCCTCATGCTAGTGAATAATCATTCTCCCTTGGTCAGGTATTGGCACCAGTCAGAGGTTCCTGCTTTGGCCTCTTCTGCACACTGAGGGCAATGTCCTTGTTCTACATATGGAAATGGGGCATGGGGGTGTAACTACAGTGTCCTGACACAATGGAAAGCACTAATATTTCCCAACAGAGAAGATGAAGTTTTAAATGTGAAAGTCACATTATTTCCCTGGTCTTGTACAAGTCCATATGGCTTCCTTGGAGACTTAGGAGAAGTCTAGGTTAGAGTCTTCATGGTAAGGAGAGTGTCTTTTAGTGCCTTGCTGACTGCTGTAGCCTGTCAAAATTAGGAACAGTCTGGGTTAAAATAAGGTTTGTTCTTTGGGGATGAAGAGCAGAATAAAAAATGGTGGGGACCACTATGAGCCCTCGGGTCTGAGAATGGTAAAGCCTTGCTTAACTGCATCCCCACCTCAAGGGAAGAAGCTATGGCTCTGTTCTTCAGGACTGATGGATTTCAATCCTCCAGGGACAGGGCATGGAAATCCATCCTGTGGCCACAATCCACATGAAATTGGTGCATTTTCTGCTTCCTTGAGAAGGCCCTTGAAGCTGACAGCCACCAGCCAAAGAGGCCATGAGATCCTTGGGCTTGCTGCAGCACATCAGCCTCTCCCCTCTGAGCAAGGGATCCCAGGGAGCCTGCTGGGCATCCTCACATGCACCACAGCCTGCAGAGCTGGCAGGCAGGCTCTGGGCTGGAGGCCATCCCAGAATGGGCCATCCTGAGCTGCCCTCAGCACTGTCTGAGAGGAGCAGAGCAGCCTTGCTGACATAGGCACTGCCTCTTCCCTGCCCAGAGCACCTGCTCTCCACACCGTGCTCCCCAGGAAAAAATGAAAACTCCCATTGGCAGAGGGCCTCTTCTGCAACAGCATTAGATCAGTTTAAGGTAGTTAAGCTTATCAAAACCACTCAATAATCTTATTTGAAAAAGTTCTTATTAGATTTTATTTTGAGTTTCGATTTTTTTTAAATTTCAAAATAGGTATTTTGGAAAGAAAGTGATCAAGTATCTAAAGTAGCCAGCTGAAATTAAATCCCAAAACTAAGGGAAAAATGACCAGTATTAGGGTCTTGCTTTAACTTCTGATGCTCCAACAGACTCACCAGTATTTTATATAGATCCTATCATACATTAATGGGACACTAAGGAAATGCATTATCATGATCATCAATAGTGATCCTTTGGTGGCTGAGACATTAGACTTTGGAGGCTTTGGAGCCTGAGATAATTTCTTTATCTGAAGATCTGAGGAATATATCTGACACATCATTTAGCACACGCCCTGAAGTACCTATCATTTTTGGATCCAGGACAAGAGGGTGACAGGACTTCAGGCTGCTCCGAGGTGCCAATTCTTACATTCTTTTGAAAACATTAAAATATAAAATTGCGACACATTTTAGTGAAAATCCTCATGTTTCTTGCAACAGACAAACCAAATAAACACATTCAGACCAATGTGAGCTTTACTCTTCTAGTACCTTTAGCAAAGTAATTATTAATTACCTATTCTTGAAATAATAAAATCAGACAGATAATTGTTGAAGGAAGATAATGGACAAGGATGCTGTGTATTACTGCAAAGCTCAATGAATCAACAACCAATCACCTTCTGTTCAAATCCCCTCCACTGAAACAGGAATGGTGTCATGGGAAGCAAATGGCAGCTTCTCCATGGCTGTCAGCAGAGAGGGCTGTGATGTGCTACCAGGCTTCAGAAGCCACATTGGCACCTTCCAAGTGGGGTGCAGACCCAGGGCAATGCTGTCACCTGCAGAAATGATGGCTCTAAGCTCTCTGTGCTCAGCATGAGGCACGAGAGCACAGACACTGGGATGGCAAGCCAGGAAAAGCCTGGCACTGAGGGGGAGGTAAGAGCAGCCAGCAGACCATCCCTAGGGGGATGTGTTGGCTGGAAAGCAAAAATGATAAATGCAATGAAGAAGGTGAATGGGAGCAGGAAGGAAGGCTGGGTGATGAGGTACAGAGAAGAAAGGGGAAACATTTAATTGTAATTCAGGGCCAGTTTGATTTCTGTGTCTTTTGTCTGTATGAATATTTCTTAATAAATTCAGGGGACATTAATTATCCTTCTTGCACCATTTCAAAGATCTGATCTTGAATTTCTCCTGCAATGAAAATCCTTGAGCTGACACTCAGTGCCTCCCAGAGGCAATGATAAATATCAGAGTGGGGTGCCTGCCTTTGGCTTTTCCCAGAGTCCTGAGCTGCTTCTACTTGTTTGCCTGTTTTATTTGACTGTAGAAATCCTTGTGCTAGATCTGATGAACTAGCTGGATAGCAAACTGGGTGGTGGTTGTTGCCTACTTCTTCTTAAGAAACTGTGAAAATATAATTTATGGACCATTTTTGGGCTAATTTTCTAAAGAGATTTCTTTTTCCTCCAGACCTCAGGCAGCTGTAATTTGGCCTGTCTTGAAGCATGCTGTTCCTTATTGTTAATTACCTTAGTGCCATCTGGATATTCTTATTATGAACACTAAATCTCCACTTTAGAAGCAAGATAGATAAAACCAGGCCTTGGAATGGGTGGGAAGGATCCCACTGATGTGTCCACCAAATTGTACTTATCTACAGTGAAGACCTAAGAAGAAGTGTAAATGGAAGCCATAATAATTTTTTTAAAGGGTTGATTAATATATCTACAGAGTACTTGAAGTTCAAGCCTTGTACTGTTCCAAATGTTTGGCATTGCTTAATGTTGGCATTTCATAAATTCCCTCCCTTTGAGCTGGAGAGGCCACATCTTTGCTCGGTGGTGGGAGGACAGAGATGTATTTTTTACAGCCTGGATTGACTAAAGAAAGCCACAGAGTCAGATTGTGGCACAAGGGATCACAAGCCAAACACATTGGAACATTTTGTTCTCCAAACTCTACATGGATTTCCATGGTCATGTTTTCTGCCCTGCGGTGGTGGCTGTGACACACTTCTGCACATGGACAGAAGCCAGCACTTGGAAATGAGCAGCTCTGGCTATGCTTCTCCACTCTGACCATGGCTATGTCTGATCCTGGTTCAGTTGTGGGTTCTGTACCCACAGAATTGGCAGCTGTCATCAGCCCAGCTCTGCAGCCCCTGGTCTTGTGGAGCTCCTTCCCTGCCTGCACCCAGGACAGGAACACAGCTCCTGCTCTGCCAGGTGTGCAGGTGTATGACAGGATGGGTACTGAGCCTTGGCAGCAGAGCACAGGTCAGTTGAGGATAACTAAGGTAGTCCTGAAACTGCCCAGTTTGGTAAATGGAAGCTCTTTGCAATGGCTTGGGATGACCTATCCCCCTGTATGTCTTCAGGGAGGATGCCAGGGAAAAAGGTAGAAACTGATGGTATTTGGAACACTAATGCTTTTTCCCCCACACTTTTGGGCCTCACTGCCATGCTGATGTCTCTGTAGACCTTACCTAGCATCTTTGAACAGACCTTCTATCATTTGTTGGATTTTCATCTGTTTGAGCTTCTTTAAGATGTGGGTGATTGTTTTTCAGACAAGACATATAATTGTAGGATGGGCATATTATTACTGTGTTATTTTACCTCTGATAATTTCATTAAAAAGTTTATACAACTTCATCACAAACTTTTAGGTCATGGGTTAAAACAGGAGAAAAATATGCCCTGGCTTGTGGAAGATAACTTGTTTACAAGGGTAAGGGGAAAGGCAGGTGCACCATGGGCATTAACCAGATAAAGGGAAACATCTGAAAGCACTGCAATGCTGTCTTGTAGACTTTGTACAGAAATAACTGTGTTGGTTTTGTAAGAACTTTTATACCTTTAGAGGTGCTTTGTGTCCATTTTGCTTTTAGAAGAAAGATTATTGCTCTCTGTCTGGAGGTGGGGCTAGTAATACAATTTCCAATCCCAATCACCTTCACTGATCAGTTTCTGCCCCAGATGGAGAAAGATTTTGCACATTTTAATTTGTGCCTGTGTTTTCCTGGGGGTTGAGATGAAACTGAAATACTCACACTGGTCTCATGCTGTCTCCTGGCCAATTTCATGTGACATTCGCCACTTTGTTTAAGATATCCAAATGTGGATGGACAGGACAGTTTTGTAATCCACCTTTAAGACAAGTTGTGATTTTTGAGATGGAAGAGGGAAAAGCATAGTAGGAAGAAAAGAAGAGGAAGACAAGACAGGTATTGGGATATAATTTCTACATTGTCTGATGTGGAATACAAACTCCAGTATTGATCAAAACCTACCACTTCATTCTTTAATTTTTTTTCTTCATAACTGAAAACCTAACAAGCCATTCAAATTAATCTTTTAAAATCTTGGATGTTGATGAATCACTTGCCTCTTTATTTGGGCTGTGACATAAGTGTTCTGTTTCATTGTAGGCAATGGGCTATAAAAGATGAGCTGTTAGAAGACAGACAGCTGTGGGCTGTGTTTCAGGCAGTCCTCAAGATACTTCAAACTCTTCAACACACTGTAGCATGAAGTGTGAGCAGACATGTTTGATCAGAAGCTTCCTCCAAAATGTGTTCAGCCCTTCCTAAACCAAAGGTTTAGAAAACAAGATGATGGTCAATGCTCGTATGATCAGCAGAAACAAACACAGGAGATTATTTACTCTTCTTACAAGATGCCTCTCTCCTCCTTTTTGCTCTCCACTAATTTCCATATATAAAATCTAAAAGTGGCAATATTTTCTCCCAAATGTGTTAGGGAGACACATAATCTCTGTATGACTGATCTTCTCCCCCTCCTATGAAAGGCCCTGGACCTTCTGAAAACCAAATAAATGCCTGTGAATGATAGCAGTTCATGCCAAAGGGAAGAGTTTAATGATGATACTCACTTTGCATCTAAGTAGTTTTTGCACTTTTTTTATTCCAGTGACTTTGAGGTTTCATAAAGATATTTCACAGGCAGATTTATTCCCACTCACCCACTCCTTATGGCTAGAGAGATATTTCCTTCCTTCCTTCCTTCCTTCCTTCCTTCCTTCCTTCCTTCCTTCCTTCCTTCCTTCCTTCCTTCCTTCCTTCCTTCCTTCCTTCCTTCCTTCCTTCCTTCCTTCCTTCCTTCCTTCCTTCCTTCCTTCCTTCCTTCCTTCCTTCCTTCCTTCCTTCCTTCCTTCCTTCCTTCCTTCCTTTCCTTCCTTCCTTCCTTCCTTCCTTCCTTCCTTCCTTCCTTCCTTCCTTCCTTCCTTCCTTCCTCCTTCCTCCTTCCTTCCTTCCTTCCTTCCTTCCTTCCTTCCTTCCTTCCTTCCTTCCTTCCTTCCTTCCTTCCTTCCTTCCTCCCTTCCTTCCTTTCCTTCCTTTCCTTCCTTCTTCCTTCCTTCCCTTCCTTTCCTCCCTTCCTTCCTTCCTTCCTTCCTTCCTTCCCTTCCTTCCTTCCTTCCTTCCTTCCTTCCTTCCCTTCCTTCCTTCCTTCCTTCCTTCCTTCCTTCCTTCCTTCCTTCCTTCCTTCCTTCCTTCCTTCCTTCCTTCCTTCCTTCCTTCCTTCCTTCCTTCCTTCCTTCCTTCCTTCCTTCCCTTCCTTCCCTTCCTTCCCTTCCTTCCTTCCTTCCTTTCCCCTTCCTTCCCTTCCTTCCCTTCCTTCCCTTCCTTCCCCTGCTTTCCAGGGCAGAATCTTTGTTCTCTCTCTGCAGTGGAGAAGAGGGGTACAAAAGACCTTACGGCATAGTTTAGCTATGCTGAATTCTTCTGTTAACTAATACAACATGTTCAAAGCTTTGACTTTGTCTAAGCAGATTCATCCAGAGGAAAAGCACCGTTAGGAAAAAACAATTGTCAAAGATAAAGGAGTCACTTGAAAGTGATCTAGCCAGGCTGTGCTGTGACTGTCTCCAAGCATGGGAGAGTCTTTTCGGGTCTGGAGAAAGTTAGCAAAGTGTAGCGCTGCGCTGTGGGAGATGGATGCAGAACCACATATGTTGATATCTGCTTTTGACAGAGTGTTGACCTGAATGGCAAAATTCACATGTGGATAAGAATCATCACTAAGATACTGTGCTTTAAGAGATCCCAGTTTGATTTAAGAGTGCCTCTGATGAAAGAACTCACATTTAAACTTTAGCTGCAAACCCAGAAGCTCTGTTAAATTTATCTGGGCTTGTGTTTTATTGACTATCTGCAAATTTGGCAAAAGTTCATCCAAAGGCTCCCAGAGGTTCATGAGCCTTTTTGTTGAAGACGTCTGAGTGAAACCTGGACAACTGGAAAAATTTACAGAACTTAATGTTTGAACATTGTGGTTCAGCCAAATGCCTTCACCAGGAGAAATGGCGAAGTCAGAAAGGTTGCACAGCTTGGTTACATACGCAGTAGAGATGCCATCTCTGCCCCAGGGAGCTTATGGTCTAGGCTGACATTGGGGGCCCCTGTCTGCATTTCAGAGTACTTACTCATGGATAAATATGAATGACAACACTAATTTACCACCCAGGGGCTGGGAAGACAGATCTGATAGTGCATGTGGGGGGTGGCCCTCTACATTACAGAAAGCATAACGCCAGAGAAGAGAAACAAGAGAAACAACACCTACCACAGAGGATCTACCCATTTACTGTAATTCTAGAGACATGAGGGGTCACTAGGGACCAGTGGTACTAGTAGGACTAAGGTGTAGTATAGATCAGCCTGTCAAATTTTGGTGGTGTCTGGAGAAATGCTAATGGAATTTAAATAGCTGCAAAAGAAGAAAGCACAGAGGGAATTTTGTGCATCCCCATGTAGATGGGACAAACTCTTTAAGACTGGATTGTGGGGACATTACATTGTCAGGCCCCATAAATGATTGTTTCTTGGTGCAGCAGGACCAACATATTTAGCTGTGGTCAGCTCTCAGGCAAGACCCAGTTCTTATCCTGCATAAAGTGAAGGCACTTGCTCAAGTGGGAATATCAGAAGGAGAAGAATCAGAAGTGAGGAGGAGGATGCAGAGGAGCTTGAGTTCACTGAGATGAACTGAAATGGAGGTGCTGATCTAAGGGATACTCCAGCACTTGGCTAAATGCCTGTATGTGGCAATTGTGACTTTAACCTTTAGGACAGGTTACAAGCAAATCTCACAAAGTCCCATGAAAATAAATGTGCAAATATGCATAAGTATAATACTAATATAATAAGCCACGTGTCATTGTAGTGGGAACGCAAGTTCTAAATCTAACAGAATTCTCTAAAGAGTCAGTAAACACATGGAGGAAGGTAGTCTAGCACATCTAAACCACTCAAGTTTTCAAAAGAGCATTCACAAAGGTTGACTAATAAAAATAAAGTCTCTTGGGACAATAGGAAAGCTCCTCTCTTAGAATAATAGCAAGTTGAAGGGACCAGGGTAACAGAATAAGCTGAAATAGTAATCTTTCACAATAGAGGGAGGTTACCCACAGTGTCCTTTGAGAATCCTTCTGGGATCACAGTTCAGGGTATTCAGAAATGATCCTCCACAAAATGGCATAAACATTGAGCTGAAAAATACAGATGATACAGTACTGACCTGGGTTGTCAAAACCAAAAACTAAATGGAAAGGGTTGCAACATGACTACAAATGATTAGTTATAGAATAGGAAATTAAATGTTGCAAAAGTAACATATATGGAAAAAACCAGTCCTGACCATACAGACCCAATACCAATCTTTAACTGGCTTATGACCACACCAGACCATCAGATGTGAGAGCTACCTAGAAACAACAGTGGCAGTCAGGAAAAAGTAGTGACCATTGTATGGATTGCCCTACAGCAGATTTGCAGCCACCTGCTTCAGGCAACAGGTAGAGAGCTTGGCTGGAGAGAGGAAACAGAGTGGCAGGAGATGTTGTGCAAACACAGAAAAAAATTCCTTTTCAGAGGGCAACAATCTTATTTCCATGATTTTGGTCCCCAAATACTGTGGGATCTGACCTGGCTGAGCACATGCTGCAAGGCTGTAGAAATACTACTGACTGCCTACCTACCCTTATGGAGTGGGCATTACTAACCTTGCCTCAAAGCAGGAGAACCACAGAAAATAAAGCAATTTGACTGAGATCTTACAGGGCATGGAGTGGAGTGGGAGTGCTGCATTCCATGTTTTGGGCCCAGAGCAATGGATTTCATTATGCCCACTGCTCTTCCTTTCTCTTGATGGACAGAGACTGTGGTAATTGCTTGGCAGGAGAATTAACTCAGCTGCAAGACACTGACTGGGGAGAAACCTTGGTAGCATTAGTGGTTTCCAGACCTGCAAACAGCTGTATAGTTCTGCAGGATCTGGAGCTACAGATGTTTTTCTGCTCCATGTGCACAAGTCCTGTGAGTTGTGCCCTGGCTCTGTGGCTGCAGACATGAGAGAGGGGAAATTAGCACTTAATATATATAAATAAACCCCACTGATAGCCATTGAAGTGGCATGAGCTTCCATCAGGTTGGAAGAGTAGTTTCTAAGACTTTCCTTCTCCTGGGCTAGAGTCCTATCCACATGTAGCACCAGGAATGTGTCAGAGAGTTTTGCACAGGGTGGACTCTGGGCTTAGGCAAACCTGGCAGCTGTCTGCAACACGATTTGTCTGACACATCCTCTGTCTGCCCATAAATATAGGTTTGGAGAGCAAAAATACTGTTGCTTTCACTTATGGAAAGAGCTGCTCTGTGTGTTTTTGGTAGGAGTGACATTGATCCCATTGATCCCAGCACGAGTCATTTGTGCCTAACCCCTTATTTCTCCTCTTCCCATAGCAGCAGAATTAGCCAGCCTTGCATTCTAAAGCATGCCCACCTCTGCTGCACTTTTCTTCAGCAGAAAAGCCAGGTTTAGCCTCAGCCCAGATCTGTGGGGCAGGAATAAGCATTTATGTCTATGCTGCCACGAAGCCTTGAGCTGCTCTGTCAGATCTGGGAGGACCAGCATGGCAATTTGAACGAGCTGCAGCACTGTGGAGCTCAGGGTGGGTTACCCACTAACATCCATTCTCCTTCCAAAGCTGCCTTCTCATCCCAGTCAACCCCAGAGCGGTATTTGAGCCATGCAGTTTAGCTCCACACAGGACAGCTATGCATGAGCTTATTCTCAGCAGCAGTGTGGCCTAAATGAGCAACAGGGAAACAATACCTGGTCCTAATGGAGGGATAACTGGAAGAGCTGTATGGCCAAGAGCTCACGAGCCACCTTGCAAGGCAAATATCCTCTCTGTACTCTCTGTACACTATGGTGTGGGTCATGTAACCACAGGTCAGATCAACAAAAGTTCTCAGCATACAAAACCTCCCACTTACATCATCAGGTTTGTAAAAATGCGAGCATTCTAATGGAATGCTGTGAGCTAACTGAGGTGTCTGCTAATCAGGCCACTTCTTGAAGGACCTTGAAGGTGCAATGGCACCTCTGGACAGCTGAGCTATTGCTGTAATTTTCTTTAAAATTGAGCCTACTCATCTAAATTCCCCACTTGAAGCAGAACAGAGCAGCGTAAAGAGGCGCACCTCTCCCAAAACTTGTCTAGGCAACAGGAGGCAGGCATTTTTCTCATGATGTCATTGTCCTGGAAACTTTTGAAAGCACATTGCAAAGGAGGAAGCCTTGTGGGTCTGAACTCCCCAAGAGCCTCTCCAAATGGGCCAAGCTTTGATGAAACCAGCTCATTATCAAAAGCGGGGAAAAACATGTTGGACGTTGTTTACCACTGAGATCACCCTAGTGGTTCTTCCAGCTGCCTGAGGATATTGGTGAAGACAGAAGGAGGGAGAGACTGAGAGAGAAAATGACTGTTTTGAAGTTTCCATCCTCAAGGTGACATATTTTCTTTCAACCTCTTTGTTCTAAAAAACCTCTTGAAAACACATCTACACAAGGCCTCTGCATCTCAGGTTCTGGGTGAGGTCCACAGTCTGAAATAGTTTCTGGTGAACTTTGTTGACTTTTGAGTGTGTTTAATGATTTTGCTTTCCTTGTTCATCTTGGCATTGGAGTGGATAACTCTGACTAGAAGAAAATGTATATAATGATTCCCATACAATTAGGGACAATGCCAAGTTTCAGCTTTCTTGACATTATCATTCAGGCCCAAGAATTTAAGCTCCGTACTGCTAAGAATTGCCACATTCTCATGTTGAAACTCTGGAGGATTTCACAATATATGAAGCTCATCATAACCAGGAATGAGAGATTTTTCCCTGTTGTACACAGTAGAAATTATGAGAAATGCAACCAAAATGCTGCCAGAGGTCTCCTGTCATCCTGTAGTTAAAATCTTTTGTTTTCTCTGAGTTGGTTAGAAAACAAGAGCATGATGAGGTTTTTTCCAGTTCGTTTGTCAATGGTTATCTGAACCACAAGGTGACTCAGAAAGGCCCAGGCCATGGTCCTGACCTCTAAGCAAATCTACTGACACCAGAGGATTTACTGAAATCATCATCTACATCCAAACATTCTTTGGGGTGGGGGCTTCCATACTGACCGGTATGCCACCAAAATCTGAGCTCTTCAACAGGAGCCTGAGGGGTGAGCACTTGAAGGAGAGTCAGAGGATGGAAAATCTAATGAGGGCTCAAAATGAGATCCTTGAAAAATTATGGAAAAAGCAAAAGGTTACTTTGGGAGTGGTCATAGAAAAACCTGCCTAGTAGAGCGGCATAAAAAGCCAAGTGTTGATTTGATTTTTAATTCTGGCTTCTTTTCTCTAGTCATCATCAAAGACAGACAAACTTGGTTTTAACTATTCCTTGATATGCTGAAAAGGGTTGATCACCATGCCTTCAGTTCCCAGAACAGATCCCCACTAGTTTATCAGGAGACCAAGAAACAAGATTCAGGAATGAAATTTTAAAATTTCTGGAGACCTAGAAGGGTGAGTATGATTGCTTGCATTAAGGAAGGTGTTTACCCAAGTGACTAAATGCTAACAAGCCCAACATCAATTGATAGGCTGACCTCTGGCCAACTGAACTGCTGAAATGAGTATCACTAAGCTATTACCCTTTTGCTGGGCTCATGTTGCTTTGCAAGTTCACTTTACACATGCTCTATGACTAGAAGACATCACTGAAGAACATTTCTTTTTAAAATAAGCCTAGAAATGTTTCAAGCATAGAATTACAGAATACCTCAAGCAAAAATATCTCAAGGGACCCTTAAGGATCATCAAGTCTGTCTCTCTGCTCTTTTCAGGACTACCAAACACTAAACCATATAACTAAGAACATAGTCCAGATGCTTCTTGGACTCTGACAGGCAAAGACATAGCTACATATCTATATTTTTGATAGATGTGCTCCTTACACTTTGGTATTCAAAAATAATGCTCCACAAAACAACCTTTTCTTCTGGGATCTAAGGAGCATATCCTCTTTCCATTGGGGGCTGGCTAGGGATTCTACAGTCTTTTTCACTCTCTCTGTACAATTATTTTTAACCACTAGATTTTGGGACCCCGAGCAACTTCCTTTTCAAATTCTAAGTACTTTATTTTACTTCAGTTTGCATTAGGATAATCAGTAGTGTAGGAAGATTTGGAGTTCTTTTGTGTTCAGTTCCATATAGACACAGGAAGAAGTCAGGGTCTAAGTCAGCAACATTCAGAAAAAGTACTGGATTTGTGCTTCTTAGGAAGGCCTATTATTAGGAAAAGAGAAGGTTTTCCAACATGCTGGTCCATTAATGGACAAAGTAATACAAAAAGATACATGGAAAAAAAAATCCCAAAGTTGCATTTTGCACCAAAATAAAAGCTGTCTGAATAATTTTACTTAGGTTTCTTAAGGCAAAAATAGTAATTGAAAATCTTTGTAGCTTTTCTGCTCTGCAGTAACTACAAGTGTGTGTGTTTAGAGGGCAGAATAGGGCTTGATAAACACTAAGTCTTTACATGCATGAATACAACCTGAAAGAGATTTTTTCTTAATTTTCCCATTTTTTTTCCTTTCCTTTTTCTTTCCTCTTACCCCCCTCTCCCCTCCCTCTGTCCTCCTGCGCCTGCATTTTTACAAAAGCAGTTAACTTAATTTCAGGAGCTTGTGTGGTTTTCATTAGGATTGCAGTCTTTTAAAATGTCATGAGAACACCCAACAGGAACTGAAATTGATATAAAAGGGGTTGACTCAGATCACCCTCTGCACCCTGCCATCTTGCTTCAGCTTGGTTGCTTTTGAGTTGGAATGTGAAGGACTGACAGTTTCTGGGGAAGAACAGAAGAAAGGAGAGAATGGAAGGAGAATGAAAGAGAGATGTAAACTGGTTTCCTCCAGTCTTATTCTTTTCTGACCCTACATGATTGGTACTTAGTGCTGTGAAGAGTCTATCACCATTTTGATGACCTTTGAGGAAGGATATAGGGGATGAGGGTGCTCCAGGTAACAGGGATAGAGCATGCAGGACCAGAAATGTGGTTATGCATCTTAAGGCATACAATGAGGACATAATCTGAGAGTGGGAGTCTTGCCAGAATGAGACCTCCCTGCACAAAGCATTTTGTTAAGTCATTAGGCTAACTAGTGTTTGCTGCTTCAGTTTGACTGGGAATTGCGCACACAGACTGATGGCTGTGACTGGTCTGCTGAGGTTATGTGGGCAGATACCTGTACACATATGCACACACTGCTGCACGAGCTGCCACAGAGCTGTTTCTTTTGGAAAAGAAGGGGCTTGTCACTGAAGATGCTGTTTTTCCTGCTTTCTCCAGTCACCCAGAAGCAGGCACATTCACACTCTGGGCCCATTTTTCAAGCCTCTTTACAAGGCTTGGGACTCTTTGCTGTGATGAGAGTCTGAGTGACTGGGTCCAAGCTTTCACACATGTGACCAAGTGTTGTTGGAGACTGCTGGGAACAGGGATAAAGCAGCCTTGAAGCCTTGGGTTTCTCAGGCTGCTCAAGGACAAGGGATTATAACAATGATTAAACACCTGCTGGAGACATGATGTTTTGCAGATAGCATCTTTCAAAGAGGTGTTGCCTTCTTGGACCAATGAGCCTTTTCTATTCTGTATGGCACGAGCTATCCTATACAACTGTAGTGTTTCTTTAAATTTCTCTTTTTTCTGCTTCTCCATTACGCAAAGAACTATGCTGCATTACCCTTTCCACCACTCTTACAGCCAAAATGAAACAACCAAGGAAGATGGAACTTCAAATGGGTGGATATGCTGGCGATGAGCTAAAGATAGCAGGGTGGGTTGGTTTGTTTTTACTGCTAATGCTGAGGGTCACCAGCATTTTGTCACACCATTCTTGTGAATGGTGTCTCTGTCCCCAGACCTGGAATGTGTGTTTGAGCACAGAGAGGCAGAAGCTGGGTCTGCACAAACGAGTGCTGAGCCTGGAGCAGCACTGCAGAGACACTGCTCTGCCTCTGTGCCCTGGCCCTGGCTGCATGGCACGTGTGCCCGCTGCCAGGGACTGGGGCAGGTTGGGGCTCTGTGCCGTGCTTCGTTGCACATGAAAGCCACAGCCTTGGATGCTTCTCCTCTGAACTGGCTGAATTTCAGACAGAAATTTGCACCCTTAATAAAAACTTGCTTTACTGAGCACTGGGCCTGGCCTCAGAAGGATACTCAAGCTGCCTGTTTTCGAGTTACAAGGCTACAGATCCAGGCATTTCCACTGTGGAAAAAGTCATTTGAGATGGCATGTTGTTCCTTCCAAAGTGTGTTAGTCATGGGGAGCAGGCAGCATGTTACCAGAGATCCCAGGCCCATTAAGGCAGAGAAAGAACAAAGTAGTCCTTCTCTGCAGAACACACAAAGAAACATTTACTTCGCATTTGCCACTAGTGCTGCAAAAGTGCAAAAAAAGAGAGGTAAAGGGAGGACATAAAATACTGGGAACAGACCAAATAGGAAGACAAGAGAGGGGAAATGAGATTTCTAAAGCCTGCATCTTCTGTCCAAAATTTTAGGCTTAAGGACTCCTTGACAGAGTATTGGTTGTTCATGGTCCCTCTTGATTTTTCATGGTCCCTCAGCAAATCAAGCCTCTAAGAAACAACTCAGATTATTGTAATTTCAACTCAACCTGTGATGAGTTGTCACATACCTTTTCTCTGCAGTCTCCTAATGGACCTGTGCTTTGTAAATCCTCAGGCTGAGTGACAGTAAGCATTTCAGGAAAGAGGATTTAGCAGTCTGAGATAGAGGCCTAGAAACAGTTAGCTGCACAAGAGTGTTTCTTTTAGTAAAGACTGGAAAAACTGACAATGAGATGCTTTGATATGGAGACCTGCACCCTGCAGTGTGGTTGTGTGGGTCTGTGTGAGAGGGATGCAGGAGGGAGGCTCTGGAAAGCCAGTTGCCACTGGGGCCCTGCAGCTCTCCAGCAGAGGATGGATAGATTACAGTGCCAAGAAGGCTGATATCTGGTTTGATACTTACTTAGAGCTTAAACAGGCACATCACATGGCATTTATCATTCATTTGTCCTTATTCATTCCTGCGAACCACAGCAGGGATAATAACCTCTGCACCAGCTGGAGGCATGTCCAGGCCACCTCAAAGGGGACCCTGGTCAGTGCTGTGACACCAGCCAGGTTCATGCCTGGGAGGCAAGGAGCAATCCCATTCAGCCAACAGCTGTGGCCTGGGGAGTTTGGGATGCATCAGTGGTTTTGATTATGTTTGAACTTCCTCTCCTACAATTGACAATTGTCATAGTCTGGAAATGTTTCTTCCTAGCAGTGTACTAGGAAAAAAAGATAAATAAACTATTTTTTTGGTTTGTTTTAGTTGCTGCTGGCATCTTAGGGGTCCCAAAGCAGGGGGCACAGAACACAATAGGGGAAAGAACAGACCAGCTTTCAGGGACCAGCTGACCTTTCAGACCTCTTGAGCCTTCTCAAAAACCTTGCCAGTTACAAACCAGCTGTGGAATCAGGAACTCCTTGTGACGTCACTGCTGAAAAGTCCTAATTAGATAATTTCCCAAACCATGCAGGTCTCAAGTGCCTCAGCTTCACCTTTAGCCCTGACCAAATCTCCCAATTTAGTGGTTAAAGGTTCAGTTCTGTGTCAGGTCAAAGGCACTCTTGAGAAGTCACCTATTGTTCCAAAATGGATTTTGCTGTCTGATAGTATTTCAAGATACCACCTTCCCTGTGCGCTTCCAGTGCCTCAGCATTCAGCCCAGCTGCTTTAAGGAGAACATCAGCAGAGGTGAACTGTCTTTCACCTTAACCATCCAAGCAACCTTCACCTCCTAAGCAGCCATGAATAAAATCCAGCTCCCCAAAAGGCATTTGGAAAAACTACAGTATATTTATATGTATACGACATTGCAAGGAAGCTGATAATAGCAAATAATAAAAGTAATAAGTCAGTCTTCTGGCACAAAGTCCAGTGCTGTGCTTTAGGAACAATAACTGTTGAACTATAAGCTTCTAAGTGCACTTAACATATCTCTGGAAGCAGAGTGACCCTGTCATATGTCCCTGAAATGGATGGGAAATGCAGTTTGGAAAATGCCACTTGAGACATGTGAGTTTAGGGCACAAAAGAAGGGAGCATGCTAATATTAATGAAAGAACAAGGAATGTGCTTCTTGTCAAACAAACATGGAATAGCAAAAGAAAAAGGATTTTCCTTTTCTTCCCCTCTATTTCTTACTATTTCCCTTTTAATCACCCTTCTGATTGTCTAGCCTTATCAATTTAATTTTAATTCAATACTTCACTCTAATTTAATATTAGTTCAATGAAATATCTGGGTTTACTTCTGCCCCAAAAGGAGCAAGAATAAGGCCCCTGTTTTTAATCCATGGTCTTGCTTACAGTAGTGGTGTAAGATGTGTAGTGCATGCTTGCTGTTATGCTAAATACATTTAAATTCACCCCCAGAAAGCCACAAGACACAGAGGAAAGGTAAAACCACTGTGATCACAGAGAGCGCCCTGGGCCTTCATGGGGCACAGGAGTACAAATGGAGGCATGTGATGGCACCATCACTGTGTTTATCTGGGGATTTTCTTTTTAGTGAGAATCAGAAGGCCCTGCCAGATCTCTGAGCTTCAGGTTAAACGTTTTTCATTTGTTTACTCTTGTCTGCATTCCACTCATTTTTCTGTATGCCCTGAAATATCATTTGAAGTTTATTACAGTCACTCTAAGAAAGGTCACATGGTAGGTTTGGCATGATGTCTGATTTTTCCTGTTCCCCCAAATTACAGCATTTTGTGGCTGACCTGTCTCCTGTGAACTTTTGCTTTTTGTTGTCTGGTTGAGTTTTTGGAGATAAGCAATTCATTTTATTTTAATATGACACTCCTTCCCCTGGTCCTCAAATGGATAAAGGGCACAAGACACTGCTATGTTGCTCTAAGATAATAATTCACTGCCTAATGACATTCCTCTGGATGCTAATTATTTTAAATCAGAGTCAGCATGTATGTTTCAGCAGATTTTGAAATTTTAGCTATGGAATCAGAATTGTTGCTTTTAAAGCAAAGCCTCTACAGGGGTCCCCAGATTACATAGGCAGATCCCCTAATTTTAAAGAGCATAACATGAAGCTCCCAAAATCACTGAGTAGAGAGACACCTGAAATTGTTTCCCATGGCATAATACTTCACAACAGACCTGCTCTGGGGCCTCTGCTGCAGTGCAGGGAAGTCCCAGACTGGGCTCACTGGCTTGACACTGGACCCCCAGACTCACCTCAGCAAGGGTAAACTTGAATTTAGCTATCCAGGGTGATGGGCTGAGTGTCCCTCACCACAGGAGGAAGGGGAAACAGTACAATGGAGAGAGCCTGCAGTGATGATTCTACAGGTTCCTGGGAAGTAGCAGCCACTCACATAAGGCAGCCTTCACCCAGCATCTGCACTAGCCTGACCCAGCTGTGAAAGGCAGCTTCCCCTTTGCCTGGATTTACAGGGCAGCCCTTGTCCAGTGGTTCTGTATATAACTCAAAAAACTCTTAAAACAGAGATTCCTTTTTTAAAAAAGAGGAAGTGGAAATGATCAAATACCACCTGAATCCTAAATGAGTTAGCTGGTGGAAAGGACCAAAAGGGAAGTATGAGCCACAGCTGTGCAGAGCAGTGCACTCTGCAAGAAGAGTGCAACACTGCTGCTGTTGCTGCATCTGTCTGCTTATTCAAAGACAGAGGAGGCTGTGCTGGAGCTCTCCCCAGGAGCCCTCGAGGAAAACAATTTTCACGAGAGTCTGAATAAGCAGTGGGTTTTTGAAGCACTTAGAAAAACTTTCAGTGTAACAGTAAATCTTGATCTTTAATTACAGTGATATTATTCCCCCATTATAGCTAGCGGGGTGTGCGTGGGAGGAAAAACTCTTCAATTGTCTCTGTCTACCTGAAACTTAAAAAAGAGAAATACAGAAATAAATGGTCAAAGACATAACTACACTGAAATGCAAAAAAAAAAAAAAAAAAGTTTGTATGTGTGTGTACATATATACACACATGTATACATATTCTGATTTGCATTACTATCATTTTTCTTTTTCCTCCCAAGAAGACAGCCTTCTCTCCCAGGCTCCAACTTTGAATTTCCTAAGGCACTGACTTAATCTTCCCTCAATCTGTCCTCATCTATGGGATCACTGGGATGGAGGCCTGGAAGCAAAGCATCCAAAACCTCACAGCCAAAGCAAAACAATGTCTCCTTTCCCCAGCCTCCTAATAAGTTCAAGAAGTTATGTGAAACCAAACAAAGTGGTGACCTGGTCACATAGCTGAGCGCTCCAGCCCCCGCGCTGTGCCATGCCAGGGCATGCTGTGCCTCCCTGCCAGGGCTGGCAAGCCCTTGGCAACCTGTGGGACATGATGGCAACTGCAGTGCATGTGGGGTCTGGCAGTGAAACCCATGCTCCAGTGGGTGGGCTTGCTGTGAGAGACCCCAGGGACATCAGTGCCTGCCTTGTCCCCACTCAGTGCTGCTCCTGGGGTCCAGGCTGGCAGCAGCATCCCTGCTCACCTGTGGGATGGCACACAGGGTGTGTGCAAGAGCAATGGCACAGCCTGTGTGCCCTGCACTGCTGGGCCACTGAGGTCTCCAGAAGTGCAGGAACACTTCTTTGAGGAAGTCTGGTACTGTCTGGTGACATAACAAGCTTTCCAGAATGCTTTGCTTATCTTTCCATAAAGTTTACTGATATATGGTGTTCTGACTTTATTTAATCAGAAGGACTCGGTTGCTTGTACATGGCAAACCAGAAGAGCAGTATTACTGCAGTGGATGGTTTTGGGGACATGCAGGAGTTTTCTTACAACTGTGTGAGCCATCACAACACATTTAAGAGTTACTTCAGCTGGTGTTCCCATCAGTACTATAAACCTTGGTTTGCTTTGTGTGTAGTTTGGAGAAGAACTTCTATCTGTGTGAAGAAAATCCTTTCAAAGCAATCCTTTGTGTCGTGCTTCCAGAGCCTGAAGAACGCAAATCTCACACAAGAGATTGCACTTTGTTGTGTCACCCACGTGAGTGGCACCCCCGAGGAGACAGAGCTCACTAAGTCATCACCTCAAAGCTGAACATCTCTTCAGTTACAAACACAGCTCCCTTGGCACCTCAAGGACATGGCACTGCTAACAGCAGTGAGAACTTTGCTCTATTTAACAGAATTCTTATTGAAAAGTATTTTTCCTTTTTTTTTAAAACATTCACTAGGAAAAACCCACCTTTCTTAAGAAGCTAAACCAATGTTTGAGGCTCTTCTCTGGCTGCTCTGATCTGCTGATAATTCAAAGCTTCAGTTTTAGCACAGGGCAGCTGCTCCTGAGCATTCATACCAGAGACAAACCAGGGAAGGATCATGCCAAGTGACTGCAGAGCAGATGCTGTGGTGTGAGCCCTGAGACAGCCCCCAGCATGCTGGGCTGCCCTGGGAATGGCAAGTTTTGGTGTCTGCATGGAAACCAAGGGCCTCTTCAATATTTCCCACCTATTTTGGAGTGCCATAAAAAAGTGTGTCTTAATACAGCCGACCAGCTGGCTCATGCTATGACAAGGAGTTTCCTGGGTGGCCAGGCTGCCTGCCCTGCCGTGCCATGGCTCTGCGAGTGACACCAGCCCCTTGCCCTCCTCTGGGGTGCCTGTACTGGCAGAATCTGGGGGGGCTGACAATGGCACTGGCACTGGCAACACATGGGACTCACACCCTTGCCCTGACCTCCCTGAGCATCCCTGTGCTCAGCCACACAGAGCCTCACACTGGGGTGCCCTCCTGCCTGCTGAGAGAGGAGCAAAAATTGACTTGTGGGGCTGAGTTTACGTTAAAAATATCATTGTGCCTGAAGGAATGAATCCCACATTGTTTTTTCACTTTCCTGCTGTGCTGCTATTTTTTTCATCTTGTCCCTCATTAAGTGTCTCCCTGCCACAGCGTGGGCAGCTCTTTACTCCCCAGTTTCCAGCTACGTGGTGTGCTTTATAGTTTTTCCCAACTACTGCATGAGGACTTCCAGATGAATTCTTGGCGTGAGCTCTGCCTTCAATAGAGCCTGATAGATTAATTAATCTTTCCAGTAACCTCAGTTGGTGGGTTAGTAATGGTCAACACTCTGCTCCTGCTGTGCAGAGGACAGGATCAAGTAGCTGGGGGTCTGAACAGCTTGCCCAAAGCTGTGGCAGAAGTCTCACAACTCAGTTACCAGGCCTGAGGTCTCACTTTCCCATTTGGTCTCAAAGATATGATTTCTGTGACTTGGTTTTCCTTCAGAATCTCTTCTGTAGTGTGCCCAGACTGGCATGAGGGGTATCTGAAACAGGGACATTTTCCTGGGGGTCTTTGTAGTCAGAACTTATTTCTTCTTGACTTTCTTACCATGCAGCCTCAGCTTGCTGGGGACAATAATGTTTTTGTTACTCATTACAGAACTTGAATTAACTGAAAAAAAATAAAAATCAGATTTTCCTTAAGAAGCTTTTAATTTAATAGGTGAAATGTCAGGGAAAATCAATGTGAGTCTGTTTCCTCTCTGCTTCATTATGCACTCCATTAAACAGCTTTTATGTTCTGTTTATAGGTTGCTTGTGTGTTTCGTCTTTTTTTTTTAGTTTAATTTACTTTAATTTTTTATAAAAGAAACATTTTTACATTCATGGTGTAAAGCAAGCTCAACTGAGAACCAGCACTACAAGAAATGCGTTTGGCTGGAGCAAGGAATCTTGAGACCACAAACATCAAGATGTCCCTAGCAAGAGGCTCTGCGGTGGGACACCATGGAGGGGAGGTGGGTGGGGAAATCAAACACGTTCCAGACAATTTGCTGATTGCAAATCTTCGGAGGTATAAAATGTCCCTGAGTTGTTATGTCCCCTTTGCAGTGTTAGGAGAGGTCTGATTGCCCAACCTGGAAAGAGAAAGCCACAAGCGACGTGTGACGGTTTCTGTCTCACCCCTGCAGTGAGGAGCAGGAGAATGCATTTCCCAGTTTGTAAACACAGCCTGCTTCACTGGAGGGATGTTCTCGCCCGGATGTGGCAGATTTTATAGCCGTGTGAATAAGAAACAGAGCACGCAAAGGAAAGTATTGCAGTCTAAAGGCTGATTAAACTTAATGCCACCCTGCTCCATTCTTCTCCTGCCCCATGTTTTCTCAAAATGTCCATTGAGAACCTTTGACTTTGGTGAGGCTTAGGAGGCAAAGAGGACAGTAAAACAAAATCTGGAGACCAGTAGAGATGCCATCCAGGCTAATGGATTTATTTTGAGTAATGGAAGATAATAGCCCATGGCTAGATTGAGAGTAAAGTTTTTCATTCCCTTTTTCTTTTATTACAGGATTGCTCAGCAAAGTTATTTTGTTGCTGGATGTCTCAGTTTTTCCAAGTGCACTGTGGGGACAAATCTTGTCCCACTTGGGCTAAGGCTATGAAGGTTAATTTACCATTACTTGTAAAGTGTTTTGTGTCACTAAGGGCCAAAGTGTCCTAGGGGAGAATGGACACAGATAATGCTGCTGTAGTTGAAGTGCTAAGCCACCTCCCACACTGCAAGGCCAACCTCTGCATTTGCACTGCTCTTCCCTTCATTTGCACACATTGCCCAAGTGTCTTAAAGCTGTGGTAAAACCTCCAAAGCCTTCTAGCATAGGAAGACAAGCAAAGAGAAAACAATATTTAGGCAGCTCTCGTTGGAGAAACTGGACTGTCACCACTCCTCAGTAAAGAGATTTCTGAACAGGAGACAGAAAAAATTACTGAGCATCAGCAATTCTTTCACAGAAAGTACCTCATTTGGATAAGTTGCTGATCAGCAGGAGCAAAGGTGTCCGCTCAGGATTTACAGGGAAAGTCTCATATCAAAGTCTCAGGTTGCTCTTCCAACTGCAAGTGACAACAGGAAGGTGCTAGTGGTCTGTGACAAGAGTGTCTGTGACAAGAGGCACATTGGTGAGAGAGAAAAGGGGAAAAAATTATGATTGATGTGATCATGACAATGGTGATATTATGAGGAAAATTTCAATACTAATGAGTAGGATCATTAAAGTGCCACTTGCCTTAATGAATGAATCAACAAGGTACCAGGAAAGGAGTCAGCAGAGGCACCACTAGGGAAAGGAAAAGGAAAGGAAAAGGAAAGGAAAAGGAAAAGGAAAGGAAAAGAAAAGGAAAGGAAAAGGAAAGGAAAAGGAAAGGAAAAGGAAAGGAAAAGGAAAGGAAAAGGAAAGGAAAAGGAAAGGAAAAGGAAAGGAAAAGGAAAGGAAAAGGAAAGGAAAAGGAAAGGAAAAGGAAAGGAAAAGGAAAGGAAAAGGAAAGGAAAGGAAAGGAAAGGAAAGGAAAGGAAAGGAAAGGAAAGGAAAGGAAAGGAAAGGAAAGGAAAGGAAAGGAAAGGAAAGGAAAGGAAAGGAAAGGAAAGGAAAGGAAAGGAAAGGAAAGGAAAGGAAAGGAAAGGAAAGGAAAGGAAAGGAAAGGAAAGGAAAGGAAAGGAAAGGAAAGGAAAGGAAAGGAAAGGAAAGGAAAGGAAAGGAAAGGAGGAAACTACAGAGAGAGTTTGGAAGATCTCTGCTAAAGTACAGATGGTGGGGAAGACTGCATTGCTGTGCCAATTGCTGCCATGTCACACCACCAGGATGGTTTGTGCTATGACAAGAAGCACTGCTGGGGAATGTGTTGTCCATGGCCTTCCCCCAAAAATGCATGCTTGCTGATAGCTCTCTGCTATCTCAGAGGATAGAAATGTTTGGGACTAACTTGAAAATTACATCTGAGCCCATCATTGCTCAGACAGCTCCAGCCAGGTGTCTAACTAAGAGATCTCCAGACATGGAGAGGAAGGCAATCTCTTATTTCTCCTGAGCATGTACATTTTTGCATCATTGAAATGCATCAAATTGTGGGTTTTTCAAATATTTGTAAGTTTTACTGAACTGGTAACTCATACAGAAAATCTAGGGGAAACAAACAAACAAACAAACAAGATGTTGCTTGAGAAAAATTTCATTTTGTCCCCTGAAGACAGGGAGGTCTTAGAAGTTGCACCTGGACTCCTCCCCACTAGCAAGTGGTGAGAAGAGCAAGAACTATGGTTTTGAAATTATGGTCAAACAACTATGCTGTTTTTTTTTTTTTTTAAGGATTAAGGTTGAATCATCCAGCAGTACTGAGTATCTTTCTGAAAGACAGAAAGTTAGAAAAAATATAACTCCCCACATATGAGATTTAATTGTATAAAATATGTAGTAGTGGGGATTTACACAGATTTTCTTGGGATGGCCACAAAAATAATGATGTATGTCTGATTAGTGTGGTTTATCTGTTTGGTGCTCATCATATTTTTATTTTTGATTTTTTGTTAGGACATTTGGACATGTTGATGAATGAAAAACACATCAGAAATTGCTCAGAATTAATTAAGCAAATCCAATGGAATAGGAAATTCTCTGACTTCTGTCTCCTGGGCCATACCCAGAAAAGTTTGTTGTTGCCAAAGAAAGGATTGGTTAAATTGGTGATCACATAATATACTCATTAGGAACTCATGACCTTGGTTGGTTAAATAATTGGATGGAAATTATTGCTGTTCTTCAAGAACACTTATTAAAAAAACATTTAGGTCACTTTTTGTTCCATTTGAAAAGAAAAAAGGCTACAAAAGGAATATTTTTTACTTTGCTGCAAATTGTAACTAGAACTTCAACTAAAACTAGAATTTTTTTTTTCAGAATTAGTTTGACTCTAAGGTTTTTAAAACTAAATGACTTCACAAATTAATAAAAAAATTAAACTACAGATTTTTGTTTAAGACATTCTGTTGTCCCTATTGATGCTTCCTATTTCTTACCATTGAGCAGGGAGGCTAAAGGTAGCTATGCTTTTTGATGTAAAAAACAAGAAAAAAACATCTCACCCCAAAATCCTTGAAGGACTTGAAGATTAATGGGGAAAACCTAATTTTCCATAAAATCTATTGATTTTCCATAGTTCTTTTCCATTTTTAAATAGGCTTAGTTCACATCTTCTTGTTTCTGTGTTTTCTTAAACACCTGCTAACAATCCCAGGCTGTAACACCTTCTCATGCATGCTAGCCCTGGCAATGTTACAAAACTGTCCCTGCCATCAGGGGCTCCCGTGGGCATTGCTCTGCACGGGTGGAGTGCAGAAACCATCCTTCCTACAGGATAAGGTCCAAGAATCCAAAAGCCTGATTACATGATCTGTCAGGCAAGGTACAGTCCAAATCTAAATAACTTCTCTCATGCCTGAAACGGCTTTGCTTATACACTCGAGAAATATGGAAACACTGGAAATGATGTTAATTGAATTTTCTCCTGCCTTCTTTCATCCTCAAACCCCACTGCATTTTAAAAAATTCCTTTTTGAAAAGAACTATCAGAGCTGGAAATTAAGTTCACATGAAGTGAGTTAAGGATGTGACTAAACTCCTGATTAAATTTACTTGGAAAAAAAAAAAGAAAGTTCCATTGAAGGTGGAGGGCCAGGCTTGTGTAAGGCAGCATGGGCTGAGCAGCCAGTGAGTGTCCAGCACTGGGGCAGCTGAGCATCACACCAGCGTCATCCTGAGTAGTGAGTTCTTATCTGCACCTGCAGTATGTGAGCCCAAACTGAGGTTTGGGTTTCTGTGAGAAGTGTGTTTCCCCCTGACACAGGCTGTGTGCTTTCACTGGCATGAGAAGTGGCTTCCTGCCTTTTGATAACCAACACCAGCTAAGGCAAAGTTTCTGCCTAGTGTGCATTTCCCAGAGCTTTGTTGCTATGATTGAGGCAATGTTATTCCCACTGCTTCTCCTGAGAGACTTCCCAGGGCTTGATACATCTGACTGTTGAAGTGTTGCCTTCAGCATCCTCTAATTACAGTTTGCAATTTGCTTTTTCCACCCTGGCTCCTATTGGTCTGCTGTTGAGATGATGTTTTCTGGAGTAAGTCATAGCAAATGAATTTCAGAAGGGCAATGACTAGATAGAGAAATGGAAAGTAAGCCACATAAACTTTTTTTTCCAAAATCCTTGTCCACCTCTTCCCTTTTGCTCTCCCTCTCAGAAACAGAGAAAAACAACCAAACATTTTCAGTAAGCCTGGTGGCAAAGTGCTCACATATTGTGGATTTAAATTCTTGCTTAATCATGAGGCTGCAGCTGCATCTCTCACTTTTCTAATGAGTATGTCTTTGACATCCAACAACTTTTCCAGACTGCAGGCAGCCTGCCAGCAGGGGCAGTAGCCACATGCCCCACATGTATGGAAAGGGGCCCCATCTGACTCTATCCAAAGGAGGACAAAGTGGGTCTAAAGATTTGTCATGGTTTCAGCTATGGGCCTGTCTTCCCTTGATGGCACTCCACATGGGAGAAGTGTTCTTTGTAAATTAGCTACTTCTGATGAAAACCTACTTTGCACCCCAAATTATGAGCCAACACTCCTGGAGTCGTGCATGATACCAGATCACCCACCCTGGAGTTGGTTTCTCATTCTCTCTGAAACCAGACAAAAAGGTTTTATTAAAGTAACAATCTGAATGGCTTTAAAAAAGAACAAAAATCTAATTTTGGAGAGATTATGGTGAACCTCTTGTAAACTGTATTCAATAAGAAGAGGACTTAGAACAGGGCCTATAATGGGTCTGAGTGACTGTGCTGGGGAAACAGGTCATTTCCTGATGGCTCACAGCTAATTTTTCTAACTATCAAAATGCAGGGATCACGCATAAAGGTTTCTAATGGACACTCGTGAAACAGTAAGAGGATTGATGAATACCAGGTGGCTACACTTCACTTTCCTATTGTTGAAAATTCCATTTAACTCAGCAGGCAGTAGGATCTCTGGCCACCTGAATCTGTATGGAAGTGTATGGGCAGTTAGTAGCCACATAGAGTTTATATCGCCTCTCCTGAGAAATAAAACTCATTGATAAATGGCATCACTGCAGCAGCTCCATTAGAAAGAGCACCATCAAAATTATCCAGACCTGGAACTCAATCCTCTAAGCATTCTGGAGTCACCAGAGGTACCACTGTCAGTTAACTCTCTAATTGCTGGCTCACTGCATTGTTTTGCTCCAGGAAGCAACAAACCAGGAATGCTGACTCCATGGGATCACCAGTGCCTCAAGGGGTGCAAAACTCACTACTATAGGACCAATAAGGGAAATAAATGCATTAGTATGGCTTTTTGTCAAATTCTCTTACCATTCTGTATGCTGTTGACAGTCCTGTTTTTCAGGAGAAATGTTGTTTGAGAGTTCTATACACTGTTCTCTCTTATGGCATAGCTCACTATTATTAGTATTATTTGTAATGAGATTAAGTTGTGGTTCTTTTCCCTGAAAAAATATGGTTGCTCTTTGTAAAGGGAGACATTTTTTTGCTATGACTTTGAATAGTTAATGCTTTGTATCAGAATTCTGTTTGCATGAAACCAGGTTGGTAGATGCCACATCATATCTTTCATTCAAAATATGGACTAGAAACCCATTCTGAGCCTTTTGCTTACTTTTCCTGGAAATAATGTCTATCTTGAAAAGGATTTTTATTCTTAAGTTCAGAGTTCATTCAGGGCTACAGAGGTTTGATCATTGAGATTTACAGTTTGAAACATGCTTTCAACTTTTACTGGCCACCTCTCTTGCATTGAAATTTTATTAGCTTAGTGACAGTCTGGCTTCAGATCCTGAAAATATAACTAGGAAACATCTCTTGAAAAGCCTGTAGAATGTGTCCTCTTGGTGCCACATCATGCTGGTTGCTCCCCTATGCCATACAGCTCCACACGAATTTCCAGAAGCTTGTAGATATACAATGAAATCTTCTGGAGTTTTCTGCAGAGGAGAAAAACTGATGCAAGAACCTAAATTTCTTTGGACTAGGAATCTAAAGAGAAATTAATTTCTGATGAAAATTATCTGTGCAAAACAGCTGAGAGGGGCAAGTTACTGTGAAGTTTTATTACATGGTACTACACGATAAATTCTACAGGGGCTTATGTTGGGATTTAAATTCACAGTGGTTAAGAGCCTGGTTTCCCAGAGACTGTGACATTTCAAGATGAGCTGTGTTGCCTTAAGACTCTGGAGAGCCACAGACATTTTAGAGCTCTTCCCAATGAATTTTGAGAAAAACAACTGAGTAAAAGATAAGATTCTCTATTTAAAGACGTTAAAAGACAAACATCGGGGGAGGCTGTGGGAAGACAAGGAGAGACAGGAAAAATGAAAAAGAATGAGAAGATCAGTGAGATCCAGGACAGATGTGGGAATGGAAGACAGATTCTGCTGCCCATGAACAGTAAGGCAGCAATCATCACAGAGCCCGTGCTGACTAAGATTTGCTCCTCTGCCTCTCCTGTATCCTTCCAGTGGAATTAATTCCTCATGTTATGTACTGCTTCTTGGTCCCTCCTGCTCTTTTTGGTATTGTACAGATCATAGTCTAGTGGTTAACACTTAAGATTGGGAGCTAGGCTTCTTCTTGGACTCTGCAGCTTTGTGACTAATATATTGTACAGCTGTGGACAAGTTACTTCATCTTTCTGTACCTTGGGTCCATCGTCTTCAGAGGATAACAGTACCAACTGCTCTGTTGGAGAGATTATGGGGCTTAACTAAAGCATCTTTGAAAAGCTATTCTGACATCTCAGATGAAGAATAAATTGGTAATAATGCATATTGCTCTTCATGATGCAATGCAGTTATTAAGAAAAGATGTTTGCAGGCTCTCAGAAGGGTTGTGGAAATCCTAAGGAAAATTATCTAAAGAAGGGTCACTCACAGGTGTACCAAAGCCTGAGTTATGCTATTTTCAAGTTTGCCAGAACTTATAAAGGGAAGAACACGTGAATAGTGGATTCCAAACAGAGCCAGGGCATTTCCTATCTTACAGAAAGGGAGCTCAACCAGAGCTCACACTCATGGCCAGAGGGTTTCTCACCCTTCCCTAGTACAAATCAGTCATCAAGCACACACAAGAAACAGTTTTGTGCCTTTATGCAGGAAAATACAAATTCAATCCAAGAACAGCTGTCAAGACCTTCATGTGCTTGAGCTAAGGATACATGTCCTAGTCCTCATATGCCACCAGTGCTGGAAATCTCTATTTTTCACAGCTGGAAGTCGGGGTTCAGGGAAATAAATTTCAACTTTGAGAGAGTCTAATAACAAAATTTTCTCCATATGCAAGTGATGAAATGAGCCAAATACAGCTGCCTCCCACCAGCCCTGGAATAACAGCCCCAGGTCCTCTAAACTGGCAGCAATAAAATTATATTTGCTTTGAGCAACACCTTGGAGAATGGGGTGAAATGATTTTTTTAAGGAAATAAGCTCTATTTTGCAATATGTATTTATTGTACACACTACCTTCCACTAAGTGGCATGGAGTAACAGTATCAGAGAGCATTGTATTCTTACAGTGGTTTCCTCTGTGTGCCTTGGTGAGTTTATCTCCACAGTCCTAGCTCACAGCTCCTACTCCTGCCCTCACTCTGTCAAGAGGAGATCACACTTGCAGACTGGCCAGAGGTTTTCTCACCCTTCCCTAATGCAAGACATTCCATGAGCACACACAAGCAGTACAGATCATCTGTGATGACTGCAGATATAGCATTCAAAGGCTAGGAAGGAAACACATTTCCCCCTCTTGCTGGGATGTGCCCAAACCTGCAGCCTCTGAGCATGCCCATGCCCTGGGATGGCTGCCTTCATGGGTAGCAATTGCAAGTCTGGGCACATTTGTATCACTTTTTTTCTCCTATGGAGCATAGCCCTAACACAAGGGAGATGATTATAAAAAGGACACTATGTGGATGCTGATTTCTGTTGTGTGACCTACACCTTCCTCAGCACCTCGTTACAGGGGTATGAAAACAAGTTGGTAAATGGCCACAATTACATTAGTGTTGTACCTGCCTCCCATTCCCTTTGTACCATGAATAAACACAGTGATCTTTGCTGTTCTGTGAACCTTCAAAACTCCTGTGCTATGTGATGGATTCACTAAACTTGACAGGGCTCAGAAACATTTCTCTTTCTTTAAAAGGAGACTGCAGGGTCATATGTCCTTGTGCACGTCTGCAAAGCTAGGAGATTCTGGATTATCACAGAGGGCACAAAGAATCCCCTGGGAATGTGATGTTGCTTATGTGCTCTGCAAATGTTAGCAAGATAAGTGTGGTTTTAAAGTAGTCAAAAGAGCAAAGAGGACATACAGACATCTTAGTAGGGAAATGATTTAAGGTTCTAGGATATTAAGCAAGCTTGGTTTTGATGAGGAATATGTGCTTTGCTGAGCAGAGGTAGCCTGGCTAAGCTGGAATGTAAAGTACTGTATCTCATTACTAGTTGGCTGTTTCTGGCACAACAGGTGTACTTTGTGAGCTGTGGAAGAAATGTCAGGTACCCCAATACCCCTATGGACATATTTCTGATAATTGGGGGCCCTTACTCTGTGATATATTTCCTTGAGAAACATATTAGGTCCTAATTTTGTACAAGGTGTTTCAGATAAAAAACCACAGAATTCTCTCTTGAAAATGGTAAATGGATTCAAATAAAACGCACTTCTATGTTGTACCTTGGCATCAAGAAAGCGCTCAGATATCCTTCCATGTGAACAGAAAGGCATTATCAGATTGAAGACAGCACAGAACTGGTTAAAAAAACATCCAAGATCATTAGTCAACAACATGATGTAGTTACACAGCAAAAAAACCTCCCAGCAACCTGATTTTGCAATATGGCAAAATGAATGTTTTAGGCAAGGTAATTACCCTGTTGAACTCTGACTTTGAGGCCAGAGTACCAGGCAAGTCTTTGTAAGGTTTATAGGTTTAAGGTCTCATCTTATTCTGGGCCATCCTGAATTCTGGGTTGTATTAGCTGTAAAATAAGTCTCCTCTCTCTCTACTCTTGAACTGGGGTTTTCCTACACATGTCAAGCAGTTTGCTCACCCAGCATTAGCTGAGCGACATGGAGGTGCTGTAAGCAGATGGGCTGCTTAGATATGACTTTTACTTTACACCCATGTGGAAGACTCTCTTGTATTAGGTGTTGAACTTCAGAAAAGATGTAGTGAAGACAGTCCAGAATAGTAAGAGTTAGAAAACACAACTTCTGGGAAAGAGCAAAGGAATTTCATCTATGTTCAGAAAAGAGAGAATGCTGGGGGCATACGAAAGTCCTTCGGTATGTAAAGCTGCTTCTGGAAAGAACAGTGATCGTTCATGCTCCCTGCTAACACTGGGCAGAGGTAGAAAGAATGTGTTCAGTTTGCAGTGAATAGGCTGTTTGAAATTGAATGAAGCTATTCTAAGCACTTTCAGTTCAGCACTGGGAAAGGCTGGGAGTACTGGAGATTCTCTTTCTGCAGTGCTGGAAGAAAAATTTAGATGTCACTTGATCAAGAATATGTTGGTTTAATCCTAGTTTAGATATGAGGGCCGGGCTAGGTGAATTCCTTGCTTTTAGCCCTGCATTCCCGTGTTTTGCTTGCAGAGGCTGGGTTGGCAGAAGAAGAGAGCCCTTCTGGGCTATATACTGCACTGATTAATTTCTTGTCACTGCAGTGTATTTTGTCTCCTCTCTCTGTCCATTTTCCAATATTCTTTTCTAAATGGCACAGTATGCATTCAGTATGGGTCTGTTTCTCAGGGCAGGGCTCTCAGAAATATCAGCCCATATTGAATATGTGTAAATGCCCACATAATGCATCACATGCAGTTGCAAAACTGCTTATTAGTAAGTAAGACTAACATTTTTAGTTATAGAGTCTTTCACTTATTTATAACTTTGACAGCTTCAAGTGTTTGGTCTTAAATTTTAGGTACAGGGTGTTTGCCTCAAACTGAATTATTTACGGAAATTTCAGCCAAAATGACATAGTGTTTCTGAGAAGAAGCCTGGAAAAATACATTGTTTGCTTTGCTGCTTTTTTCTTTCTTTCTTTTTTTTTTTTTTTACAACCTTTTATTTGGAAAGCCCTAGAACCCCTGTGCTTTGGAAGTGCAATCGGACACTTGGCAGAAGAGGTGGCTTTTGTGTTGGGGATGGGCTTTGTCTGTCTCTGTGAAAAACTACTCACATTTGGCCAAGTTATAATACTTAGAAAAACCACGTGGAGAGGATCTGTTACTCCTGCCAGCTTAACTCCTGGCACAGTGACATGCCCTAGAAAGTTGCCATCTTGATTGCAAACCCTGTAGACATCCATGGTATGGCTGCTTTGACATGCCTGTGCTGTCCCCTAGCTCACTTTAAAACATAGGAAATAAGGCAGCCCTCTCTAAGGGAACATTACCAAGGTTTTCTATTTGATCACCCCAAAGTCAGGAAATACTTGGATTAGGTCTGTGCACGGTGGTAATCCCACCCTTTTGGGCAGATGATGAGCTACATTCTTGAAGCCTCTTTCCCACAGGTCTCCATGCTCCAGCAAAGTGGGAGGCTACCAGCCCCTGGACTCCTGCAGGTGACAGCAAGTGAGAGACAGCTGAAGCAGGATGAGCAGGAGGCAGCAATGGGATGAGCTGTAACTGAGGGAGTTGTGAGAGCAGAGGGTTTGGCCCTGCTGCCTACAGTGAATTAATTGTTCACTCAGGGCTCCTAGATGTAGGTTCTCATCTTCTGGGGACCCAGCCTGAGACCCTGGGGTCTCAGCTGGGACTGAGGTTGGCAGGAACTCTGCTATGAACATCTGCAATGCTTGTTAATGACAAGCAAGAGGAAAAATCAAGACCTAGGCATCTCAATGACAGGATTTAAAATTAATGCTTACCACGGATCTTGTAGACACACTGTTGACCATATGGCTGTGTCTATACTGTCAAAGGCCCTGAGGCTGCCTTCAAGACTAGATTCAATTTTGTAAGTTTGCAAGCGTGGCCAGGGGGTCAGGCAGTGCACATGCTGAAACCAGATGTAGCCTGACGGACCATGCAGGCTCTGTTTGAAACAGTCATGGGGCCTCAGAGGACACCATGGGTTTAGCTGCTTAGTAAACTGCACCCATGATTGTATAGACAGGGTTTATGCTTTCAGTTCAACATTTAGAGAATGAAGAAAATACCAACTTGCCTCCTGGGGCTGTAGCAAAAATAGACGAATTAATCTTTACGAGACACTTTGATACTATTGTCATGAGTGCTATAGAGAAGCCCATGAGAAAACAAAATGATGTTGTTTTCAGAGGAGGATTTGAATAGTGCGCAGTCAGTAAGGCTTGAGGTCACAAGCTGAACAATGAAGAGAAAACAAAATCTTGAATAGCTGTTCCTGTAATGAACAGTATCCCTCCTGAGCACAGAGTGAGGCAGCCATCCCACGGAAAAAAGCCTTGTTCTCATGCCACAGAAGGCTGTGTCATGAATAAAGCAAACACATGAGGGAGCCCTCCTAAAGGTGCACAGGTAACTGAACTGGACTACGTAGCTCCCACCTCCATGGTTTTGCAGCCCTGATTTCACAGGTTTTCTGCCATCCACAGCTCCCCTCAGCCATGTGCATGTATACATTCCTCACACATCAAAGGTCAACGGCAATGTGGTTACTAGGCAAATTTTCCCCATTAAAACCTTACCAAAGGCAGATGTTTAGGGGCCTACAGGATTTACAGATTTGCTCTCCAAAGAGCATATTAGGGAAGATGACTGTTCTCCTGTTGGGTCGTAGGCTGTGTTTTTGAAAGCCTCAGTGCCCACCCCAGATTAAAGCAGCATGTTGCTGGAATACTGGGCCTCCAATGAAGATGCCTTTCAACAACGCAAAACCACTAATGAGAAAACATAGACAGAGGGAGAGCCAGCCCCTGATGGCAGTGTTTCTCAGCTTTGAGTAGCTTCCAGGGCCATCGATGGCACTGGCCCGATGGAGCAGCGGGTCAGAGAAAAATGAAATCTCTGCTCTCAGTGGCTCTGACATTTTTCTGCAGTTGGGACACAGAAGGAAAGAAGGAAAGAGAGCAAGTAAGAGAGAGAAAAGAAGGAGAGATCCTGGCTGGCCACATATCATACATGCAGATAGTGTATTGCACTTTTCTAGGCTAGGGAGACCTCCTCTTCCAAGTGTTCCAGTAATTAACCTCACTTTCTTGGCTGGTGTTAATTTGTTCCAAGTATTTGGGCTTCAGATCTAACCATGGGAATCTCATTCCCTGCAGAAGCCTTGCCAACTATTACTAGACATTTTACCACACACATGCAGGCCAAAAAAAGCAAGGGTAATTACACTGCTTTTTGCAAAGTGAAGTGTATTTGTTATAAGTTCAGCGTCTCCTAATAAAGGAGAGGAGCAGGAGAAAGCAAGGCAACATATTTTAATGTCTGCCAGTGGGAGGAGAAGGCAGGGAGGAATGTGGATCTGCCTTTTTTGCTGTGTGGTACCTGCAACACAAACCCCCAGTGAGGCTTTAGGAGCCAAGGTGTGACGACCCACAACATGAAATCAGAGAGGAAGAGTGCTACCAGGATTTTCAGCTGTAAATAACCTAGTTCAATTATTTGATACCAATGGGAGTTCTTTAAGTAAAAATTTAAATAGGGGAATTATTCAAACCAGATGTTGATTTCCCAGTACTTTCTTGTTTCTCCCCCTTTTGTGCTGTATGTGCTACCTGTTGAGGATAGAGTGTGTATGGGAGGAAAAACGTGTGTTTGAGAGTGTGTGTAGGGGCTCTCTCTGACAGCATGACAAGCAACAAAGTCATACATGACAACACCTACAGCAGAAGAAATAGGTTATGAAAAACTGTATGAATTTTCAAGTCCAAGTGTCTGCAGCTTTTTGACTCATTCCACACTGAAGGGGTATTAAAAAGGGCCAGCAAGGTAAAAAGGGCTGGAGGGGCAGTCCTAATGCCAGAGTGTTGACATTTGGGTTCTCTTATCAGGTTAAGTCCTTAATTTCACTGAAAGATTTTTTTTCCCCTGCTTGTTATTCATTTTCTAGCTTTTGAAATTAACAATAAAATGTAATAATACCTAGTACTAACATAAACCCTTTTATCCCTAGACCTCAAAGCAGTTCATAATGGTGAGTCAGTGCTATTATCCACACTTTAAGCCCATCTACAAATAAGTTTCTTCAGGGTCTATCTTTAAATCTGAATTTGTAATCCTTTGCTTAGTGCATTTGAATTTATTTATTTATTAAGTGAGTAAATGTAAGTTGCTCAGACAAGCTTTTTGTAACTTCTCTGGGAGTGAGGTTGTGGAGTCTCAAATGAAAACAGACATCTTTAGTGTTTGGGAAGGCTAGAAACCAGTTAGAAGTAGAAGGAAGCATTCACCTTTTTCCTACAATAAACTCAAGTTTTCTGACTTGTTCAGTGAAGTGGATGAAATGCTTGCTTCATGAAATAGTTCAAAATTTGGGAGTTTGGTTCCGCTCCAAATCTGATCAACCCTCCCCAGGTTAAGATCTCTATGACACAAAATTCTACAGAAAAATATATTTGGAATCCATTGAAATACTCATGATTGACTTTGGATTTTAATTTTTAACTGTTTTCTTGTACTAAATATAGCATCACTTAGAAGAAAAAAATAGCAAAACTTTGTATCAAAGAGGAAAGGGCGATTTCTCTGTTCCAGAATATTAAAATATCTTGTGTTTTTTACTGGCATTGTTGAAATTCCTTCCCTTCCCCCAGGTTTCTTCTTCACATAACAACAGCAGTATCAGTTTTATCTTGATGGAAGGACATATTCTCAAAGAGTGCAATTCCATCAGCTTTCTCTGACCAGCATCAGTTGCCAACTTTGCTCCTCTGTGATTTATATTAGAAGAAAGGCTGAGGTTACCCCCCTATAATCCTCATTCTCTTCACATTGAATTGATCCCCAGAAGAAGGTCAGACACAAGACTGCTGTAAATTAGCACAGCTCCATTGAAAATAGTGTCACACCAGCTGAGGGTTTGGCTCAAAAGCTGCAGTTAGAGGAGAGTATTTTTGCCTCCATAAAGGCTCAGACTGGCCCAGCCAATCTGATGAAGCAAGGCCTAAGAGGGGGGTCAGAATCAGTTGTTTTTCTTCTTGGCAACCTTTTAAAATCAAGCATGTTCTGATCTTTTCAGCTTGTTTGGAGCCCATGGTGAATTGAGGATGAGCAGTGGTGGTGGAGGTGTTGGGCAAGTGGTCAGTGTGAGACTGCCTGCAGGTGGTCAGCTCCACTCAGCTCCCACAGCCCTGTGTGCTCTGGAGGAGGAGACACCTGAGAGCCACATGGAACAGCCTCTGCCTGTGCTCCCCTACTTATTGGGAATGAATCGTGTGTTTGAGCCCACAAGCGCATTGATACGTGTCTACTGCTCCCCCATATCCAGCTGTGTCCTCACCCGCGTGTGTTCTGCCGGAGGAGTCTCCAGGCTCTCACCTGACACCTGGCCACATGAAAGTTGACTGAGTGTTGTCCCACTGGAAGGGGCAAAAGATACTCTTATGAAAGGATTGGAGGAAAGGGGTAAACCTCTTGGATCATTTCCATTGCCTGGAGAATTTCTTCAACAGCACATCCACAGCATGATGTTCCCCAGTTCTTCCTCTTTGCCTCCTCCCTCCATTCCAAAATTTTCACACCTTCTGTTTATCTGTATGAATTTTAACAAAGAGGCAGAAATGTTCAATATTTTCTCCAGAACACAAGCTGGATGTGAATGCAAAAAGTCCTCTCCTGAAGCAGGGGTTGGACAAACCTGCTGAAATACATTCACATTAGATACTGTATTTTGAGTAATTCTGCTATCTCTGAAAATATCCAGCCTCTTTTGAACCTTGTCCTATGTGGAGAATGAACAGGGGTACATGTTGATGGCAGAGATGCCCCTTTTTGTACAAAGCATTGCATGGAAACATCCCCCATAAAGTTTGTGTCTCCAAACAATAATGTCTGGGAAAGGCAGAACCCCAGAGCCTGGTGGGATGCTCAGGTGAGCAGCTGCTCACTGCTGTGCTGTCCCACCGTGGCAAAAGAAGGCCAGAAGATTATACTGGGGACAAACAGAAATCCTGTGCACACAGCAGAGAAATGGTTGTAATAAGACAGCCCTGGGATGACTGCACAAGTTTTTGGCTTCCCTCAGGGCCATCAAATGGTGAGTGCAAGCCTCTGGGGCCTTGTACTGCTGAGCTGAGATGAGAGGAATTTTTCAACACCCAAAGCTGGATCAAGCCCCTCTTCCTGCCTCTAGTTCATAAAGCTTTTTAACTTTTGAAGGGGAGAAAAAGTGATCCCAGATGTACAGCCCTAATTACATACTTAGATGAAATTGGATTAAGGTGGCTGCTGCCTGTCCTTTTCCTCTGAAGATGTCTGGGACTGGTGAAGGAAGCTGGGTTGCTGATGCTGGGGCACAGACAAGGGGGATCTGATCTAGCACTGCACTCAATGAAACCTCCACCAAATTCTCCCCTCTGACTCAGGACATGGCTTCTGATCATTAGGGGCATTATCTACCACAGAGTAGTTCTGCATGATTTTTCTAAAATTTTCCATTCTTCCTGATAAAGCTACATGTGAGCATGGAGGGAGAGAGGAGAGGTAACAGCAAGCAGGGCACAATATGCACCACTGCTTTTAATGTGCTTAACATATGTCTAGTTATTTTCATTTCCACTAAACCAGGCCAACGTTGTACATCTCTATCATGCCTGCCTCGCACCCATGTGCAGCACATTGCAGCCAGCACACGTGAAAGGCATGGGAACTGCTTTCCTTGCTGTAAGCTGAATGGCAATGCTGAGCTGCTCAGTGGAAGCTCCAGGACTCCCTGGGGGACTGTGGGGCTGCTGACAGCAGAGGAGGTGGATGCAGCCACATGGATCTGATATGGTCTGACCAACAGGCAGTGCTGGGCTCTCCCTGTCCGCTCACAGCCTGATGGTATTAGCAGGGCACAAATCAGTCTGCTCTGTGCTCCCTGTCTGAGCAGGATTTTCTCAAAATGAATATTTATGGTGTTTTTCATATTTCAGATAAACCCCTCGAGTCTCATTACGCTGTTTGAATCCAAATGAGGCTGCTGGCTGCGGCACAGTGCCCTACCACAAAAACCAACTCTTGCAAACCTGACCCAGCATATAGCAGTTTAAAGCTAAACCAGTGCAGAGCCTTGAACGATCCTATGGTCAATGCCAGAGCAGCATGTTGATGGGCCCTTATGGAAACATGGGCTGAGGTCCACAGCTCCAGGTAGGTGACCTCAAGGTCAGTTGTCACTTGTCAGTTCCTTGAACACAGAAATAACTTCTCCTCTCACCTACTAGTCATTTGTTTGAGTGCATATTTATATATTCTATACCAAAGACTTTGGCTCAGAGAAGCTGTTGGTAGAATTGGATGTGTTGTGATCACTTCTTAATATTGCTTCAGTGTCTGTTTTGAAGCTGTTCTAAGCACACAACTGTGAAAAAAGCCTCATTGGAGAAAATCGTTAAAGCAGAAATAAAGACAGAGTGGTGAGTAGCTTTATTGAAGCACCATTTAAAGTTCATAGAATCAGGGTTTTAAATGGTTTTTTTTGAGTGAGTGGAGATCGAGTCTTGCAACCTGCACAAGTTCATGGAACTTGTAACCTGTAAACAGTTCCAAGTGAAATAAACTGAAGTCTTTGAAGGTTGCAGTGCCATCAAACTCATCCCTGTGGCAGCTGTGACTTCAAATAACCTTTTATGGCAGGAACAATAATTCCCTTCTGGACAAATATTCTGTTGTATTGAAACTATTTGGCCAGCATAACAGGGGACAAAAGATAGTCCTCGGAGCTTGAAGACACATAGCTGGTGGCAATAGAATAGTGATAGAAATTCAAGAGGCTCTGAGTTTCCAGAATTAAACAAAATAGTGCTGGAAGGGACCTTTGGAAATCAATTAGGACAGTGTTTTAAGCTTAGGATCAGGAAAACAACTGCTGATCTGAAAGGCATTACAAGGCGTTTCACAAAACCATTGGGGGAAATAAACCTTCCTTCTTCCTGATATTCTCTGGCATCTGAGAAAGCAAGAAAATGCATTGGGCAGCATTACACTAAGCAAACTCTTAAAGGTCAGTCTAATTTGTATTTGGTTGGAAATGGGAACCACTGTGGCTCATGAACTTTTTTCTGGAAGATTCATTGAGCTAAAAGCCACCAATCTAGCCCAGTCTCTTGCCAGGCTTTAACACCAGCCCACCCAGTCATTTCCTTTTGACCTTCCCAAGTAACTGTTGTAGCTCCCCTCTGTAAACCCTCTCTGGATTCAGCTGCCTGTAAACCAAGGAGCAGAGCCCTGCTCTGATATGACACAGCTTCATGGCCTTCATTCAGGCTGCCAAGGAAGAGCTATGAGAAAGTCTGTAGAGACATAGGAAACATAAAATTACTGACAGAGAAAGCACTGTTGAGAAGGGTTCATGCATTGCTCAAGGATTCATAGGGAAAGCATACCATGAAACGTAGGAAACTGTAAAGCACAAAAATACAAACCCCAAATGAACAAACCAGCAAAGAAAATTAAATCCTGTGGAGGCTTGTGAGGAATGCAGTGTTCCTGTGTGGAGAAAGGATTGCTGCTGTCATTGAAGCCAGGGGAAGATGACAACAGAGCAAGGAAGGGAGTTAGTTCCCAGGAGCTGCAGAGGCCAACACAGCCTCTCCTGACTGGTGCCTGCCTGGTCAGACAGGACTCTGGGTGCCCTATCAGGGTGATGGGCACACTTACTTTTACACTTGTGGATCATCAAACCCCAGGTATCTATTCAGTGAGCCAATAAATGATTGTGTCACACTCCTAAGATGGACATATTCTGCTGTGCCCAGAAAGCTGACCTCAAGGAAGGACTGTCATGAGGTGTCTCTATTTGACAGTGGGAGAAGAGGAAGTGACAGGTCTGATGGGCTGAGCTTGCAGTGGGCATGAAAGTTTAGCATCAGCCCCAGCACCTGGAGTGTGAGCTTTGGGAAGTGGGAAATGTGGTGCCAGTGCTCTGCTCTCCATATGGCTCCCAGCCTCTGTGAGCAGAGCACAGGATAACTGTGAACACCCAGTGGATTTGTCAGAACTTCCCCACCTCAGAGGGGTGCATTGTGAAAATTAATCAGTTTGTGTTTGACTTTTTGACTTGGCGCTCCCTCAATAACTTCTTCACACACAAACCCACAATAAACTAATTAGGCCTATTTCTTTGACAGGCTGTTAAAGAAGAAAGAGAAGAAGGATGTGTCTAAACTGCTTGAAAGACAATATTGGATATATATGCCAACAAAAGGCATCAGTAGCTCTTTAAATTCCTTCATTCTGAAGCTGTGATGAACAGAAATAGCAAATGAATGGCTTCCAGAAATGATGGGATATAGTTCTAGTTGCTGTTTGGCTTGTGTTTCTCTTTAAGGGATAAGGAGAACTAGAAGAGAGGGAGAACTATGAAAGAATTTCAGAGTTTCAGAGAAAGGAAGTATGTTAAACATATTTTGAAATAACGTGTTCAATTTGAAAAATATGATAATACTATCGTGAGCTATGCTCACAGCTCAATTTGTGTATATAAATATATATACATGTATATTGTGCAGAACACAAAATATTTCCATCTGGAGCACTGAGTATTGTCTTGCACAAAAGGCTTCTACTTGAGTCATTAATAGTATATTTTATTAAAGGAAAATTGGCTTCAAAAGTGGTTTGGAATTGTGGGAATAAAATTGGGATGAAAGTAATTATCCCCCTACCCTGTCTCTTCCCTTGTGTTCATTTTTCTGTTCCAGACACAGACGACAACAGCAGCTCCTCTGTCTTCTGTTCCGTCCATGTTTGATCTTCTGCCTGCGCTTTCTTCTGCTGGGTCCTGGAGCCCGTAGGAATGAGGGTATTGTGTCCATATTGCATGTGATGACATGTGTTTGAACGAGCACCAGGGCAGCCTGGCAAGAAGGGCTTGGAATCCAGCAGGACTGAACAGCAGCCCAGGTCCCTGCTGAGGAGCAGCTCGGCCACTTCTTCAAAACCCTTTGGGGATAAAAGAACCAGGAAGAAAAACTTGAACCTGCTGTGGCACCTGCTTTTTTCTTCTTCCTACAGGCTTAAGGAGGTCAGGGAAGAAACAGGGTTGAGCATGTCAACCTGGTCAGGGGCTTCAGCACATTAGTATAGAATAGAATACAGAGATGTTTCCTGGTATGGGGAAGCAACCTGGGAATTCCCACATCAAGATGGATCTGCTGAGTACCAGATAATGGTGGATAGCCCCAAATGTCTTTGCAAAGAAAAGGGAAACAACAGGCAATGAGGGTCCTCCTGGGCAAGGCATTTTGTGTTTAGCTTTTGTAGTTCATCTTGGCCACTCTGGCCCAGGAGATGGCCAGCACAAATGAAAAGACATTTCCTTTAAAATTCAAGAAGAAAGTGAGTGCAGTTCTTGGGTGGTAGAATGCCTCTGTGGTTGAATAATTAACTTGGAAAACTACAGAATGTTTTGTTTTTAACACAGCTAGCCAGCCCCCTTTTGCTTTTAATCAATACAATGACTTATGGATTGAAGTATCTTTCCAAAATGTCTACCCATAGATTACTGGTCCTTGCTGAGAGGGCTGGTCATGAATTCTTGATGATGGTGGCTTTCATTTTACCAAAAAAAAACATTGTGTGTCATAATTGAGGCAATAATTAATGCCCACTGGCAGTGCTGGATGCTGGTTTATACAAAAAACTATAAACCAATGGAGCATAATGTCATGTGGAAAAGACTATTTGAGTCAACAAAAAGCTGGGAGGAGAAAAAGGGAGAGACAGAAAAAGGAAGAGTTCAACAGAGACCGTGACACTTACACAAGGCTTAAACTGAGAAGGAAGTGGGAAAAGTTACTTTTCCTCTTGTTAAAATAATCCAGCCAGTTAGTATTAGGTCAGGACAAAAGGTCAGGGATCTTCCCATTGTTAAACATTGCAGTTGGAGCACAGCATCATAGCTGGGGGGAATATACAACAAGCATTCCAAGAAAAAAAACAGTCCACTCACAAAATTAAGTAACAAACAAACAGAGAATGTGTTAGTTTAAATGTCAGTGTGGATGTCACTGTCTCTGCATTAAGGGTTATTTTTATTAACAGCACAGTAGTACTCAAAAGATCATAACTGAGATCAAGATCCTATTTCTCTTGCTGCTGTACTGAGGCACAGTCACAAGTATCCTTTGCTTGAAACAAATTCTCCAGCCACAGTGTGTGAAGAGACCCCCAATTATCTCCCTTTTACTGTTGGAAAAATTGAGGCAGGAAGGCACCATAGCCCTGATAACAGAAGCAATCATTAGACATTTAGGAATCAAATACCTCGATACTTTACAGATCTGTCTTTGCATGATTGGCCTAGGTTTAAACAGGAAGCTTACAGCAAAGCTGAGAATTGGATCCAGACCTGGATACTCAGCCAGAGCCTTTTCTAAAACCCAGCTTTATATGTATATGCATAAGCCACTGTAAACTGTAAATGAACTCTTGTTATGTCAATTAATTTTTGCTTAATTAAACAAATCTTCCACAAACATATGAGAGATGTTAGTTCCTTTTTTGTATGGAAAAGCAGACAGACAGCTATATGAACAGAGGGATGGGCTGGTTATTGACTTAAGTAGGTTAATCACTGATCTAAGATACCAGGGCAGTCTGTGCAGCTAGAACTGTGTCCTCTTTTGACTTTCTATGCATGGAGCTGCTTGATAATCAGTGCAGCCTGAGTAGTTATATGAGATCCTGACTATTGAGCAATATGAGCTGTTTCTCTACAACATAAAGTAGAAGCTGATAAGATGCAGCAGGCAGTCACTTACATCCATGTGCCACTAGTAGCCAATTGGCACCATATCTGCAAAGGAATGTTGCAATTGTCACCAAGCCTGGCAGAATCAGCTGGTTGCTCCAGGCCAGATCTGTCAGCCAAACATGAGTTGGTAATTTAGACAGGATCTGGAATACCCTGTGGTTGTAATCCTACTCCAACCCATCCCTGGGATGGGTTTCCCAACTGGGAAACCATTCCAGGTGTCTATTCCAGGATCTTCTTGTTGTGAAAGTGAATGAGAGTTTGTTTTAGAGGATGTTGGGAGAGACTAACAACTTGAATTTACTGTCTAGCCTCACCTTGATGCCCCATTCCTTTAGATGAATGAAGCTTCTCCCTGAATGAATCTTGGATACCACCAATTTCAAATGATGGGAGTTATGGAGGAGCATGTTGCGTTAAAAATCTACTTAAATTGCTTATGGGTTATAGCCAATAAAAAATAGATTGCAACTGTAATCTCTGGTCTGAACATTTATACTTCAGGATTAAGCTGAAGACCTAAATCTCAATTTTATGAAATGAATCAAATTTCCCTACCAGTCTCTTGTAAACACATGAAGAGAGAGTCCATTAGCCCACAGGAAGGATGAAATCCTGTGCCACAATGTCAAGACTGCTCCTGGTACCTAAAGAAGAAAGTCCATGTTCACTTTGAGAACCACTCACTTAGCTGCAGTGAAGGGTTGTTTTCACTGTGATTTACACTCAACAAATGCATCTGAAGTTAACACCATCAGATGAGGACTTGAATCATGAGCAAAAAACACATCAGCATCTCGTGATCACAATATGTAGCTTTGCACACAAACTTTGCTACAGGAAAAGAATAAAGCCTTCACATCTCTGTACTTAGCTTGGGTGTGATACAGTAAAAAGAACACAAAAACCTCCAGAGCAGAATTCTCCTAAGAAACATGTAGGAAGGGGTATTATGCCAGGACATACAGTTACAGTATTTGTAGGAGCCGAACAGGTGTTGTTTATAAATGTGAAGGCCAGACTCCTTCATATGTGGAGGTAACCATGCTCATCAGCTGGTGAAGGTAAAGCTGCAGGTTGACGATTTGAGGTTTTCCTTTTCCCTTGTTTTAGGTACTAAAGAAAGTGAAAAAAATTTCAAACTTCACATACATTTCATATTGGATGAAAATAGATGTTAGAAACTAATATCTTCATCAACAAATAACTATAAATGCTAGAACTTGAAAAGAAGCTTTTCCAAAATCTCCATCTGGCTGATTCCATCCTCTCTTCCTTTCTGACCTTTCCCATACTATGTTCAATGAACCTTCCCATTTCTTGGTTTGAAAACATCTTCCCACAATTGTTGCTTTTTTTTAAACTCCAAAATAAAAATGAAGCACTCACTAAAACTTCAGTGTAACTCCTCAACTGATTTCAAAGAAAATATTCTGTGCAGATCTCCTTAAATGAACTGTCAACAAAGTATGCTCTGGGCAGCCAAAATTCAGAAAAATCACCCAGTGTGCTGACTGGGGAGTAGAAAAACAAACCAGGGAGCTGTTCCCCCGAAAGAAGAGGAGACCAGCCTTGTCCCACTGGAGCAACTCTGAACACTGAAGGTCTCCCTTCGTGCCTGGCTGAGGAATCCAACCCCTCACCTCGCTAACTTCGCCCTTGGAAAGGTTATCTCGCCATCAGAAATGTTGCATTGCGTGACTTGGATCCATTGTTTATAGAATCGTCTAACCGACTTCATATGTATCTGGTCCAGGGAAACTGATGTTATTAAAACACAACACTGAGACATTGAGCTCTGATAGCAGTTCAACATGAACAAATAAAGCAAGAGTTTTCCCCAAAGTAAAGCAAAGCAAGGATCCCGGCCTTCGTGTGAACTGCAGGGATGAAAGGAGGATGTGATACCATCATCTGAACATTGACCTTTTCACTGTTATTTCTTTTTCCAGCTCTGAGCCCCAGTCCTGGTTCTCTTCCACTCTCTTTTATCCCCTCAATCCAACTCCTAGCAAACCCCTGGAGCAGGTAAGCTATGAGCTGAGAACGTTTTTCTCATGTTTTGACTCTATTGCTTTTGCAGCCTGGTCAGAGAAGTGTCTGGATTTTTAGTTCTGACCTTTAACCCTTTGTATCAACTCTACTTGCAGAAAATTCTACAGCTATGGATGAAATGGGCTTATGAACTGAAAGGTAAAAACACATACTGCTTGGCTTGTATTTGTGAAGCCCTGATATCTCAGAAATATTTGACTATGGTTGTTCCCATACACTTTGCTAATATTAATATTAGAATTTCTAGATCTCTGGTATGCGAGATTACTATGGAATAAGCTCACAGAAGTCCCTCATAGTGCTGTCATTGGTTACAGAGGCCTCTAATATTGGGCATACCAGAGGAAACTCACTCAAAATATTGTATGCTCTTATTCTAGAGAAATACTACCCCCAGAGCTGTACTAGAAAGTGAAGAAAGTTTGATATTCCACAGAGAGGTGCACAACTGATGAGTGAGAATTTTTTGATGACTGAAGAACTTGGTTTGGTAAGATTAATTAACTCACATATATCTAGTAGCTTTCACCGAGAGATCACAGAGCTCTTAGAAACAGAGGGCAAGGGAAATGCTTTGGCTATTTCAGACATCAGTGGAAAGAAGCCAGCTCTGGGATGTAATATTTTTTCTAACAATGCACAAGGGGAGTAAATAATAACCTATGCTTTGCCTGCACTGCAGAAGAAATTTCGACAGGAGAAATATGCATCAGGGCAGCTAATGCCCTTGTTTTCATGAAAAAAAGCCCACCACATCTGTAGCAAGCACAGGGTTTGCCTCCAAGTCAATGTATTGTCACCAGATAGTGGAGGAGGTTAGCAAGAAGCTGAGGCTACCACAGGGAATGGTAACACTGTTTTCTTTGTGGCAGCTGAGCACTGGTACTTGAGACTGCTCTTTATTCCCATACCACTCTAAATCAAAGCAAGCATAAACTCAGACTGAAGAAAAAATGGAAACTTTCCATGTTGGAGTCCCCTGGGCTGAAAAACGAAGGGAACAAGAGCCATCCTTCTCTATTTTCAAGTCCATGCTGCTGTATAGGTGAGGTATGGGGCATGAGAAGAGAAAGGATAACCCCCACTATTAACTGTGCTTTGTGCCCAAGAGAAAAGCAGACTAGGATAGGTGAAAACACTTGATTTTCTCTTAGGAACAGAAGCTATTCTGAAAGATCATCTTGCTTCTGTGCTCAAAACCAGATGGATTGTAATGGTAATAAAAGAATTAAATCTTTATCATCTGGCAGCAAAGCCAAGAGGAGAAGAAAAACTAAGCTCAAAGGGTTTGAAAAGGACTCCACATTCCCCATAGAGGAAACAGATGTAAATCTGGCAAGCGGTCATTTGGAGATCCAAGATCTGTGGGTTGAAATGAGGTCTGAGTTATTCAGCCAAGTTTATTGCCAAGCTCAATGACAATTGTCATTTTAGTGCACAAAAGATTGCAGTCCCAGAATGTCTGGAGGTCTTTCTGCACCACCAAGGGTTATCAGAGCTCACAGAATGACTACTTGCAAACTTGTTTATGTTGTGTTTTGACAATGTTTTAAAGCTTTATGTTGCTGCCTAATGCACTTGACAAAGACAGATGTCAAGATTTGATATTGGTGAAGCTGCAAATGCCTTGATCCTATCTGAACATTACTGAGGAAGTACCACAATCCTATTGAAAAAAAAAAAAGAAAATATCATTATTTCAGTAAGTGAAAAGGTATGATGGAAATGTATAGGGTGTGGAAAACCATTAAGTAAAATCAGAATTTTTCTTAAACTCACTGCATTAAGTCTACAACACCTTTATTAAGCAAAGCTTCTTAGCTTCTTAAAATGTACCATAATAATTACTTGTGCTCACAGAAACCTATCCTGGTCTTTAGCTTTCCCTGCACTATTTTGTCTCAATGTATTTGTGCCTTTGTAGTACACAAATAATATAGTCAGGAGGACAGTTCTTGACTCCCTGGCAGGAGAGAATTAGGGATTCCAAATGATGCTGATTTATCTGACCAAGTTAGTGTGATTGAGATACACATTTCTTCATGTGCCTACAAAATGTCAGTCCTTCACCGTGCCATTAATATTTGAAACCATTACTGGAGGTTTCCTTGTTCTTGCATTGCATCTATACAGTGACAGGATGCTGAGCCCACAGAGCTTTGGGCTGGCCAAGCCTGGCTGCTCTGTTATTTGTCTTGTAAGTGCTTGGAAACTGTGGCATGAGAGCTGCTGGTTTCCCAGTACTGCAACATTTCTTAAAAGACTCCTAAATTCCCATGGGGCTGTGACAATTTAGAGACTGAAAACAGTTAATCCAGCTCCCATTCACTGCCTGCCCCTGACTGAGAAGTCTCCCAGGAAGAGACATATATGCACACAATCCACACTGTGAGCCAAGTACACGCACTGTATTCCAATCATGAACACCCTGCCTGTATAATAAAACTCAGGAAAAACAAAAGCATCACTTGAGTCCTATTTCAACCCTCTGAACAAAACAACAGGCTGGCTTCTACTGCTTCAAGGTACTATCACTCTTCTTTTCTTGACCTGTGATTCTGCAGGGGGCCTTTGTATGTATGTGCAGAAAGTCAAAGGGAAATTGAAGAAGAGCTCACAGCAAAGCTAAAGCATTACTATAATACAAGACCTTTTGGTATGGCAATAGCTTTGCCTTCACATGCTGGTGAAACAATAGTTCTGTACATGCTCTCGAAAAGTCAGCACCAGGAATGCTCCAGAGAAAAGGATTGCTACTGTCAAGGTTTCCTGGGCCTCTGGGGAGGGATGTCTGAACACCATCCATGGACAGGCTCTGCCTTCAGTCCTGAGATGAGGAAGCTCTCTGATATCTCTGCATGCCTACAGTCCCCAGAAAAACCAAACAGAAGTTTGGTCAATCAAAATGTTTTTCTTGGATTTTCACTTTGGTTTTGTATCAATGAACTGTGGGAGAGCCCCTACATTTTTCCTGCTGGAGATGCTAAAAGAGGATAGGATGACCACTGTTTCTTCTCAGAGTTCTGAAGAGAAAGAGTTCTGGTCTTCAGACCAGAGGAGGCTTAGAAATTATCCCTTTCATGGAACTGAAATTGTTCTGACAGAGCTGGAGCTTTCTAAGGGGTGCATGAGTGTGCATGAATTTCTTCAGAAAATGCCCCCTGAGCTCTTCCTCGGGAAGGCAGCTGTTAGATGAAGAAGGCTGAGGAAGGTACAGAAAGAAGAGCTGGTGCTGCCCTTCCTTTGGCTCATGGTGCAAAGCAGTCCTCCCATGGCACCAGCTCCCATGTCTTCCATGCAGGATAGCAGTGGGACTCTCAGCAGACACAAGTCTGCTCCCACCAGCATTAGGCCCAGAGCTCTCCAGCAACTCAGAGCATTAAACACCCTCCTCAGGCTATTCCATCTAGGCAAAACAGTGGGTGGTGAAACAAAACCAACAGTTAAAATGTTTAAATTACATAACAGACTTTTTCACTGTATACCAGGGCTCTCCTCCTCAATTCCCCTTACCCTGCACATTGCTCCAAAATTGCTTTTGTCAGTCAAACATTGGTTTTTTTAAATATTCATGCTTTTCCCTCTTTGACTTGGTTATCTTGGCACTCAAGGCCAAATTGCTAGCCAAGGTAACTAAGTTTAATCCATGGATCAATGCACCATTCCCATGTGTCAAGCTTCAGAGAAAAAAAAAAGAGGTGTGAGAGAAATGTTTTGAATATGCATTTTAAAATATGTATGTTTGAAAATTCTATTTCATTAAACAAAATTAACTCTGAGGATGAGTTGGTGAGATGGAGGGCAATTTTTTTCCTGACAGGTGAAGATGTTATCAAAGTATTTTTGTATATGCTATTATAGAGACGTGGTGGTTGGAATTCTTCATAAGGAAAACTTCGTGAAGGTGCTGGCACACTGATGGCCCAGCAGATAATCTTCCTTCAGCACTGTCATATATCCCATCATCCATGCAGCTTCACCTGTCTTATATTCAAGAAGCTATAAAGGCTAGAGAGGAGGCTGTATGCTAAAAATGAGCAGTCATAATGCAACATCATTGCATGATGGTGACATTTAGAGGACAAACTAATCACCAAGTTAACTGGTGTGGTCCCAGCTGAGGCATCATGTTGTAAATATCTATCATGAACAAGCTGTAGTGTTGCTCTTTTGCTGTACTGAGTGCAGACAAATGAAAGGAGGTTGAGATGAATAACACACCTTGGACTAGCATCAATCAGTCCTGAGCAGCTGCCCAGTCCCAATACTGCACTGTCTGTTTTGTTAGTCACTAGGGAAACCAAGGTGGGAGGTCACTCACTCTAGTGGGGATGTGCAGAGGACACCAGCCATTTAAAGCTTCCATATTTTGTATAAGATTATTTTTCTGTAAACCAGATCAATATGCTGGATAAAGCACATGTTTCTACTTAGGTCAGGGGTGAGTCAATACAACCCATGTTTGAGGAAATGCAAAGACCAGGCTAGAGAAAAACTCAAGGGAGAGCAGCAGAGCAAGTGAGCTCGACTGAAATTCTCCACGATTGGTTTCACTCATTCAAAGGGCAGCCATGGGTGATCTACCTTGTGCAAGGTGTGAGTGCATCAGCCTGTGGACTGTCTCAGAGGCACTCCTGTTGAAAGGGGCTCAGGTTACAACTGGCAGGATAAACCAGCCATCGCACTCCTCTGAGCATCCTGCAAGTAAATGCTTCCCAACATACTGTGACTCCAAAACCTCCTGAGGCTTCAGGCAGCCAGAGCTGCTTCTGACAGCATCTACTGCTTGTCTGACCATGGCTGAGGAAGTAGAAGCTGTTCTTACACACTTCAGTTCAGTTAAGTAACAATTGAGCTTATATATACAAAACATGACTTCTGGCAAAGTGAGGGATTAATTTGTTGGTTATAAACTTGGAAACAAAGTTACAAAAAGAAGCCCCAAAAACCCCACTAAAAAACCCAATAGAAAGCAATGAAATGCTGACTGGTAACCTGCCTACTCCTCATTCCTTTTTCTAGCTCTCAAGCAAGGTATGCCAGCTGTAGAGGAATAGGAGTAATTTGGAAAACCCTTACTTACTACCTTTCTGTATCTAACCTCCTTGAAGCTTTATTTATCCATGCAAGCTAGAAAAGCATGTTAATAATCTATCCTAGAGGCTACCTTCCTTCCAGTGATGATTTTAAAAGTTAATTTTGTGGGGACGTTGACCTTGTCAACTCTTCACCTACCCCCACTGCAGGAAAAGCTTGCTCTGGAGAGTCCTCCATAGAGCTACCTCCTCTCTTGCCCTTCAGCCAAGATGAAACTCTCTGTTTTCTCAGTTCCTGCCCGTCTCCAAATGCTCTTCCCAATTCTTCTGTTCAACAGGAACATAAATACCAAAATAAGCAGGACTGTGGTGATGATTTTGAGACAGATGTTGGGATTAAAGCTTTCCAGAAGTGAGGGTAGCAAAGCACAGTCACAAACTGCTTGAGGAAGCAGGAGAATTTCTACTGCTGCAACTTCTATGGAAACAGTTGGACAACAGTTTGAGAAGAATGACAAAGAAATAGCCAGCCTTCCCTGGCATGAGAAGCTGGACTGGATAATGATTCAAAGCCTCCTCCGGGCTGCTTTTTTTATGGGTTACACTTCTGAACAGTCTCTTTTTTTTTGTCTTCCAATTACATGTGATGGCAGGGAATCCAGGAGTGTTTGCTTTAATACTGACAGAATGCAAGTGAAAAAAAATCCTAGTGTTTATCTGGCAGGAGTACATTACAACATCTTCCTGACTGGTGCAATGCCAGTGAACCAGATACTGTAAGATGCAGCCTTTATGTATCTGCCTTATCAAACTTGCAATCTCCAGATCAGTATATGATGATCTTCATAAGGACCCACCTATGACATAATAATTATGTGAATGACCTCCAGCATGTTTTCCAAAGTCACCACCATCCCTACCTTTTCCTGAGTTTCTGGGCTAAACCCATCACACAAACAGGCCTTCCTCACTTGGCATTACCAAAGGACTCCAGCTAAGGAGACTGAATGGTGATCTAGAGCAATCTGTTGTAATTTGAACATCAGGATCAATAACTGAAGCAAATACACATTTACCACATAGCCCAGTATTGCTTTCCTGCCTTCTTATTAATTCATCTGCAAAACCACAAATAAAATAGCCCCAAAATCTGAACCTTAAGTCGTTTTAAAGAATTTTTTCTGGGGTTTCAAGGCATGGACAATGAAAAGAGTCCAGCTTGGTTTGAAAACTACACGTTTTTCACATGCACTTGGATATATGAACATATGTCTAGGAATGCATATAAAATAAAGGGCTGGGAGGAGGTATATATATCTGTGTGTAAATAAAAGAAATAGAAAGGGAAGAGGGTGGCAGACCATGTGTTTCATGTGCATGCATCTGAACATATGTGCATTTAGGCACATTCACTCCAGAAAGAGCAAGTTAAGAGCAAAATACAAAAGTCAAATTTATAAAGAAAAAAATCCCCACACTTTTGGGGAAATGAACATGTTTATACCAGTGAAACATTAAATACCATACAGTCAGGCAGTCTGTCAAGAAGGAAGTGGTCATCATGCAAATGGTCGAGAAAAGAAACCCAACAGAAAAGTGATGTGTAAATGGAAAATAAATAAACTTAACATAAGGCAGTCCTGCTTCCAGACTTGTGTTAATAAAGCAGCTATTAGGTGGAGACATTGTGGTGATGCCTGAGTTGACTTGGTTGGGTTTTGTTCACTTCTTGCAAGACCCTAATCAGTGTTACTTGAAATGATTATGTGGGTTTTAAATAGCAAGAAGCAGTAAATTTTAATGGCACGTCTGAATGCTGTTCCATTTAATTTCTAAATGGAGCAATATTAAACCTCTAATAAATAACCTGTCTGAAATGGTCCCCCTTTCTCCCTTTGACACAGACACACACACACACAGCCAGCTCCTAGAAACATCTTTGATGTTTTTGCCATGGACTGGGGAGAGGTGGCAGAAGGAAGAACTAATGTGGGGTATGGATCACATGAGGACAGCGTTCTATAGGGAAGAATGTTTCCTAATTTTCCCCTTACTAGTCCTTTTTTCTATGGGAAAATATAGCTTAGGGAGTAATGAATAAAAATAATATCTCTGTCATGGGCCAGCACAAATGCCATTTTATGCTAAATCCTGCATTTTAGCAGCTAAAAGCCAAGATAAGTGGTGCTTGAGTTATTGTCAGCCTGGGGTGCAAGATCCAGACAGCACGTTCTGGGACATAAATAAATGAGGGCTTTCACTTCAGACAGATATGCAAGCTGAGAGTTTTCCATTCCTTTGGGTACAGGCATAGCTAGATGACTTTAATAAATGGCACGGTGTGCACAAAGGCACAAAAGGTGTGATCATGATACAGGCCCCATGACATTCATGTCTCTGCCCCAGATCCCACCTCTGACTAATTTCTCAAGGATAGCCCCTTCCTTGTGCTATTTTCTTATTCAAATACTGGCAACTCACCTTGCTCCTGGTGTGGCACAACGAGCCCCTGGATGAGAAGGGACTGATCCTTCCTGACACAGACTTTGGAAGGAGCAGTGCATCAATGCCTACTCCAGCCCCAGGCATTCCTCCTCCTGCTTCACTGCTCTGCATGTTTTGGCCTCCACCATCCCAGTCAGCCTCGTCTTCTTTCTGATTGGAAGCTTCTTGGAGCAGGGAGCAGGGCAGTTTAGCTCTGCACTAGGCACTGTACCATGCAACTTGCTATTATGCAGCCCTGCAAATGATTTTTCTTTATGAACAGTGGCAGGCTGTCCACAAAACACCTGGATGTGGATTAAAATCATCTACTTCTTTAAACACAACAAAAAAACTCGCAAAGAGAGTCAAACACTGCAATCAATCAAGCCAATCTGTAAAATCATAGGAAGCAAGGGAGGGAAAAAGGAACTGCAGGAGAAATTTAGAGGACAGAAGCAAGGATGCTGCCTGCTTGTCTCTCTGAAGTGGGTGGCTGTTGGAAAGCCAAAGGCTGTAAGTGGGAAATCCTAGATAAACACAAGGGTGTATTTATACCTTCCTCCAAGCTGGCTGACACAGGTGCTCACCAGACATGGGTTACCTGGGTGGGCTGATCGTGAGGCCACACTGCTGCAGGGGAGGCAGACCACTGCAGGGAGCATCCCATGCCATCTGCAAGGTGTGTGTTTGAAATGTGCTGCCAGTCCATTGGGTACAAACTGCCAGAGCTCATTTGTACCCTGACAGTTCACTTGAGGAAATAATACACCTTTTCATTTTTTTTTCCTAACAGTGATACTATTCCCCCATTGCCACAGCCTGATTCCTCACCTGGGCCTTCCACATCTGCAAGGCTTCTGTTATTAATGCCATAAATCATGGTTAGCAATAAACAGCAGAGAAGCTATGATAAGTGGGAGGCCAATTTCCCCACTAAGGTGGAAGCCCCAAAGTTTTGGTTCCTTCTCTTGCCCCAGTGGTGGTTGCCTCCAGCTCCAACTGCACTGGGGCTTTGTGTGTGTGGCAGCATCCTCCAGCTCCTGTGCATCCCTGCCAGGCCTGACTGTCACTTGGGAATGAAGCTGTCACTGCAGAAAAAGCCTTTGACTGTTCTTGTTGGCACCCTGGGGGTGCTCCATGCTTACCAACCTCCCATCACACTATGGAGGGACGGGCCTTTTTTGAGCTCTGCGTGTGTTCAGCACAGAGAAAAATGTTTCCACTTACTTTTCCCCCTCCTCTCTTTGGAATATGAGGCACACACTTGTCATGCTTAAAGGAGTGGATTTATGGTTGACTCTGTCTCTTATCTCCCCACAGAGCTCACTGGAGCTGCTCTCCAGATGGGACAGTATTACAAGCTTCATCATATAAAGCCCAGTTCAGCCTACAGCCCAGATGTTCTTTGTTCCCAGAAATATTCCTTCCCAACAGTAAGTAAAAGGGAACTGGTGCTGGTATGCAGTCCCCACTTCTGTTTGCATTGCTTGTTTATGGGTTACACCCCCAGTTCCACACAGCACAGTTACCTCCCCAAAAGCCACAGATCAAACCTGATGTTGGGACTCTGGGAGCTGGGCAATGCTGGGTGTATGTGGGGAGATGGTGGAAAGGATCCAGCAAGTCCCTCATGGACTCAACTACCATTACTGCAGACTACACCTAACGTGAGGATGCCTTTCTCTTTCAAGCACAGATAAAGATTCAAGCTTCTTTTTCAGGCCAAAATGAAGGTGCAAAAAAAGCTCCCTTCACCCAGGCTTCAGAGGGGAAGGTGTAGGATCTTGTCAGTGGGAGATCCTGGCTAAGAAAACCACAGTTCTCAAACAAGTCCTCCAATGGCAGCAGTGTAAAAGCATTCTTCTGGCAAAGAATGCATTTGCTGCAGCCTCTCCAGGACATGCTCCGCATAGGGCTGGGGGACATATTGATAAAAACCATTAGTGCCATCTCTGAATGACTCCTGCTATTCATGGGAGCTGGTTTTCCCACTGCTGCTGCCTGGGTCAGTAGGGATGCTCTTGGGAGCTTGCAGGATGGCCTAGTTGGGCTGCCAGCAGCATCCCTGCTCAGGCACAGCCCCACAGCTGCCCTGCATGGTTCTCAGCAATGGGGCCAGGCTGCCTCCATCCCTGCCCAGGCACAGCCCCACAGCTGCCCCTCATGGCTCTCAGCAATGGGCCAGGCTGCCTCCATCCCTGCCCAGGCACAGCCCCACAGCTGCCCCTCATGGCTCTCAGCAATGAGGCCAGGCTGCCTCCATCCCTGCTCAGGCACAGCCCCACAGCTGCCCCTCATGGCTCTCAGCAATGGGGCCAGGCTCCTCCATCCCTGCTAAGGCACAGCCCCACAGCTGCCCCTCATGGCTCACAGCAATGGGGCCAGGCTGCCCCTCCATCCCTGCTAAGGCACAGCCCCACAGCTGCCCCTCATGGCTCTCAGCAATGGGGCCGGGCTCCTCCATCCTTGCTCAGGCACAGCCCCACAGCTGCCCCTCATGGCTCACAGCAATGGGGCCGGGCTCCTCCATCCCTGCTCAGGCACAGCCCCACAGCTGCCCCTCATGGCTCACAGCAATGGGGCCGGGCTGCCTCCATCCCTGCCCAGGCACAGCCCCACAGCTGCCCCTCATGGCTCACAGCAATGGGGCCAGGCTCCTCCATCCCTGCCCAGGCACAGCCCCACAGCTGCCCCTCATGGCTCTCAGCAATGGGGCCGGGCTCTTCTGGCCCTGCCCGGCGCTGGTGGCCATGGAGAGCTGGCCTTGCCTCGTCACGCTGCGCCCAAAGCGGGCAGGAACGTCCTGAGGCAGCGGATCATCCCCCGATAAAGGCTTCATATTTATGCAGCTTTCCCTGTGCCCTGAACTTTGCCTGTGTCTCTGGCAAAAGGGCAGCTACCTCAGGTCAGAGCACTGCCTCGAGCCAGCGCGGGGAATCGGCTTTCAATTTCAGCAGCGACTTTCCTTCCCTTTTTTCTCTTATCCCTCCAGCCATCACAGAATAATTCCCATCCCTATTAGCTTACCCCCCTCCCCCTTCCTTTCCCTTCCCCTTTGAAATCCTCCCGCCTGTCCCCAGGACAGGGCAGGGGGAGGCGGGAGGCGGCGGGAGAATTCCTCCAGATATTACACAAAAGCCTCATGTATCCCCAGTGTCAACCCCAGAGGGCGGCTGAGTAATTTAATTAAGGCAAAGGAGCTTTTGTTTTACTTGCTTTCTTTTTTGATTTTCTCAAGTTTAAGACAAGAAAGAAAAGAAGGAGGGAGAGAAATGTTAGCCCTCAGAGGAGGCGCAGGGATTCAAGCCTTCCCGTCTCTGCTCAGTCTCTCATTGAGGAAAGACCATGGGCCTGTCACCCGGAGTCCGTGGGGCTCCCCAGCCTGGATGGGTCCCCTCCTGCGGCGGTGATTTAAGGGACTGGCATATTCCAAGAATTAGTGTGTATTCTTCTGCAAGCACATTCGTGCCGTTCCCTCCATCTACCCCACACCGCTCTTTGTCCTCCTTGGTATCCGCTCCTTTGTGCCTGTGTCTCATCCTCTCCAACTGCCCCTTCCTGCCTCTTCCCTCTGCTTTTCACACTGCCTGTCCCCTCTCTCTGTCCTTTCCTGCGCTCCCTTTTCCTGTGCTCTCCATACTTCCTCCCCTTTCTCCCCTCAGCCTTCCTCTCCCCACTGTTCTTGATGAGGGAGCCTAATTCTTTTCACCCAGTTAATAACATCTTTATTCCTCTGCCTGATATTTATTAATTGCAGATTTATCACAACTGATGAGGGGCATCCGTGGCAGGGTAGACTCAAACGTGGGAGAAAGCAGTGGCTGCTTTCAAGCATTGTGATGGGCAAAGCATCAGTCCACCCCTGTGTTAGTGGCAGCAGATCTCTTCTCTTGGTTTCTGGTGGCACCGAAGGGCTGAAAGCTGTGCTAGATTCATCTTCTCATCATGTTGCAGCAAAAGGACATGGGGACATAGTATCAGCCCTGTGCAGGGGTGGGGCTGGCTGGCAAGCCCTGTTCTTTGCCCTGGGGCCATGCTAGAGCTGGGCCAAGCTGGGCTTGGGCCCAAGTCTACAGGGTGCTGGAGGGTGGGTAGGGAGGCTCATAGCGGAATGAAGACCCAAGGAAGCCAGAATTACCCCTGGTGTCAATTATTAAACCTGTGAGCCAGAACCTGGCCCCAGTGCCCCATCAGGAAACCCTCCTGAAGCCAAAATGTCTGTTCTTGTTCTCTCATCAGCATCTCCTGGGGGAAGGCTGAAGCCCTCACAGGACACAGTCCTGCTGGGAGAGGAGGGCTGTCCTCTCTGGGGTTATTTTCTCTTTGAAAAGAACCTCTTTTCTAACATGGAATCCTGTTCAGGTTAAGAGCTGAAGAGGCCTGTTAATTCCTGGGATCCCCCTTTGCAGCCCCCAGGCCAAACACTCTTACACATGTTCCTTGGCCCAGGGACTGGGATCAGCCCAGGGAGTGGTTTTGGGGGACATGTCCTGTGCCATCAGACCAGCAGCGTCCTCCTTGCTGTTGCCCCATCATCACATCTGGAGAGGATGTTTTCCCTTCAGGGAAACAGAGGTGGCAGATAAGTTTTCAGCACTATTCCCATGTTAGCAGAGGCTGCTTACTGCTCACCCTCAGAGCCATGGCAGTTTCATCTGGGAAAGCCCTTGGGCTGGCTTTGCTGGCCAGACATGCCTCTCCTCCACTCCTGCAGCTCAGCAGGCTCCTCACTGACTCCTTGCCTCCATGCCTCTTCTGCCAGGCTATGGCTACTGGGCTGCTTCCAGCCCAGCCCAGCCCACCCCTGCTCGGAACCCTAAGTCCCACTTTCCCTCTTCTGGCATCCCAACACGCACAGCTAAACCTCCACCATCCCCAGAGCTTGGGGTTGAGGGTGGTGTTTATTTGTCTTTTGGTTCATAATCTCTCTGAACTGTTCACCCTGCTGCCTTCCCTCACCCCAGTCCCATTCCTGAGGAGCCGCACGCTCCCGGGGCTGCTGCTGGCCCCTGCCCGCAGAGGTGAACGTGGCACGGCAGGGCTGTGCTCAATCCCCCTCGTGTCACAGCTCCCCCCAGCCAGGCATCCCCCATGGACCCCACGAGCCCCGTGTCTGTGGCAGCCTTACCTTATTGGAGGGGACATACAGATCAATTAGTGGTTATACAATAGCTCTGCATAGCCAGGCAATGGGACCAAGGGCATTTGCTCAAATTAATAGAGTCTGGAATTGATTTAACTCCAGGCAAAAAAAACCAAACCGCTAATTCAGCCTTTAGTATCTCCCTGGTATCTCCTCAGACAAAACAGGACAAGTTTTCCTAGTACCCATATTGAATCTAGATGTATGCATTAACACACATTGGTAAAAGCCCTCGTTCCTAAACAGAAAACTTTGAACTAAATAAAACCCCATATTTTCCCTTGTGTTTAACCTATCTGTACAAGAAAAGACCCTCACTTTTAGGGAAAAAAAAAAGTGCTCAGCCCTTTTCCCTGCATAAGGAGTTTATTCATATAACAGAAGGCCCAGGAGTGAGGCGTGTCATGGAACTTCACTGTTTAGAGAGCATGTAAGCTTCCATCTTGTAAGTGCATCTGCAGCCACCAAAATGCACAGCTCAAAAAGATGGGGTGGAGGGTCCCATGCCATAGGATGGACAGAGCCAGAACAGTCTCAGCTACTAAGGAGGAGAGAGCTACCTGCCAACAGAGTGAGTGAAGAGCCTTGGGGACACTTGCTGGGCACACACCAACCCAGCCACTGTCTTGGAAAAGCCCCACAGCTCCCCTGGAGTGACATCACTCCCATCTCTCTGAAGCCATCTGCTTCCCATCCAGTATGTGCTGAGGACACTGAGCCCCTTTAGTCTGTTAACAACCTTTTCATATGAGTCTTGACACACTTAGAAAACACAGACCAGGAAGAAATGAAATTTTCTTGAGTGGCTAACTTCTTATTAAAAAAAAGGAACCAAGGTTGGAAGACGGCAGAGACACGTTTCCTACAGTACATGATGTTCATATAAAATGTGTTCTTGGCTCTTTTCACACACTGTTTATCCCGCCTGTGAAGCAGGAGGCAGAGAAATGGCACATAAAACTGTCCACACGAGCTGGCAGTGCTGGAGGCCCTACATCCTGCTAGCTTGGCTCTCATGGCTACCAGTCTGTGTGTCTGTAACCCTTGCTGCTCACTCTCTGTGTGCTACCCTCAGCCTTCCAGAGAGGCTAGAGCTGAGACCCAGGAACCTCCACAGGGCCACTGATGTTCTACTTGAGAAAAAAAACCACTTCTGTATTGAGCAGGAATAGGATTAGGGTTCATACATTTGTCAACAGCTGGTCACAAATACTAGAAACGGTTTGCAAGGGATTTTGCAAATTAAAGCTCTGATGTCATGTATTGCTTGCTTGCTGGAAAAGTTCAGATTAGGATGAGATACACAAAGAAACATGCAAGTTTCCAGCATTTCACAGATTTTAACAGCATACATGAAACACTGAAAAATTAGTAGCAGCATTTTTTGGCCAGTGATTACCCTACTTGACAAAAGAAAGCTCTCCAGCCAGGAAACAGCATCTCTGTCCCCAGCCTTGATCTGCCTGGCAGTGCAGAGGATCATAGTACACATTATCATTCCTACAGATAGAAAAGTATTCCTCAGCAGTTGGAGAGCTAGCGTGCTGAGCTACTCTTACTGTATCAGCCAGTGAAAATGACATCACCCATGAAGGGGCAAAACACTAATTATCACAATTTTGAATATTACAAATGTTTAAAGAGCTTTTGGTGGGAAGTGTGAGAAGATCTGGAGGCTATTGACAGATTCCATTGTTATGGAAGGCTTTGGATTGACAGCATTAAAAAAGAAAAGCATTTAAAAAAAAGAAAATAAACCAAACTATGAGTTATATTGTTCAAGTATGTGACCCATGTAAGAGAATGATGGGAGGGAGGTTTGTCTTCAGGGAGCCGTGATTCCCTTAGACAAGCCTGCCTGGAGAAGTAGCTCAGTAGGAGAACAAAAATAAGCACTTTCTGCTGCTTGCTCCCTTTACTGGTACCTCTCTTGTCCCAAACACACTTTGCAGTTTTAAAGGAAGAAGTAACATTGGGCTTTTGCTGCCTCTGAGCCCCAGTCAAGCCCCAAGGAGCAGCAGGATCTCATGTGGCCCCTTTTCATCTTGGCAGCTTGTTACTTCTGACACAATGCAGAAGAGAAAGCTCATCCTTTCTGTGTTCCTCTCTATCCTGCCACTGCAGCCAGTGGGCACATGCCCAAAAGCATGCATACAGCTTTCTATGAAAAAAAAGAAGCCATAGGAAGTACCTCAAGCCAAGTTGTTACACTGTTTGATACTCTGCCTCTATTCAAATAATTCCATGATCTGCTCCTCCAGTGCTGGAGTCAGTCAACTATTTATCTCCGACCATTTCCATTAATCACAAGGGTATGTTTGATGGGCTATGGGGCAGATGGGGGGCCAGGAGGGGGGCAGTTCTACTTGTTGGAAGGTGGGATGGAAATGCTGGCTCCCCAGTCTCGCCACTGCTGGTGCCTTGGCTACACCACAGCCCTCAGAGAGGGCTGGAGGATTAGGAGACTGGGGAGAAGGGTTTGGGAAGAGTGCTGTCTGTGGGAAAGCAGTCAAAGCTGGCAGCTGAAGTTAGCACATGCACTGTGAAACATCATCCTAGCTCTTCTCCCTCTCTGCTTTCACATATCAGCTTCCCAGAGCACTTCATGAGGGTCTGGGACAAAGCCAAAGCAGCCAAATCAGAAAGAAAACAAGGCATCTGGCACCCAGTACCTCTGCTAAGGACTCCCTAGCCTTGTGTCTCTAAAGAAGAGCTGTCACACTCACAGGAGCCAAGGATGACAGTGAACTGCTTTCAAGAGTTGAAAGTATCTGACTTCACAAGATGTGGGGGTTTATTTCTGCATGCAATGTAATGTGCAGCAATTTAGCCACACATTTTCAGGGTGGTCACCCTACAGGCTGAAGGGCTGCCTTGCTGCTGCCAGGTGAGGGGCATGGGCCAGACCCAGATGTTCCTGTTGCTGCAGTGCCTCCAGAACATCCTGCTCCCTTCTGCAAATCCCCTACCAGCTCCTGTGCTCTGATTTTTCACCCTGCTTGTCTGCTCTGTACAACAGGTTCTTCTGAGGACAGTGAGTTTTGGAGGTTTCGTGTATATTGGATCTCAAAGATCTTTCCAAATGTCAGAAGCTGAGCAGAGTCCCTTTAGAGATCCAGTTTTTCAAACAATTAGTGTCTGAAGCACACCTATAAATTCCTGCATAGAAATTAGGCACCTTAAGCTTCTGAAGACAGCAGACAACAATATAAAAACCAAACAACTTGACCAAAAAATACAGAAGAGTGATGGCAATTGATCTTAAAAAATCCACTTAAACCAAGGAACTGGAAAGGAAACAGTAACTTTACCAAAAGGCTTTGACTACAGTGGTATTTTCATTCTGGTTTGCACACAAGCCTACTATTGAAATACCAGGTCAAAAGTCATATATTTCTCTCACTTTGTAGTGCTGAATTCTCTGAATGAATTTGATACTAGAATTATTTTTATTTTTAATAGGAAATTCACTTAGAAAGCATTAGGAGAATGAAAGGATTGTCAAATATGAGTCAAGATCTGAATATACTCTCCAGCTTAAGAGCTGGGAGCTAAAATACAGAATTTTCATAAAAGAGATTCTGGATTTTCTCTTTTAAATTGATGTTTTTATTTCTTTTAATGGTAAATGTCTGAAGTTTTGTTGTTTTGGTTTTTTTAAAGGAAGATAAAAAGAGAAGACTGCATTTCAGTTTGTCAAAAGCTGAGACAAACATCATCCAGCTGCAGGCACCCACAACTGCAGATCACTTTCCTGAGTGTCCTTCCTGGAAGGTTAGAGGAAAGAGAGGAATTCTTCTGAGGGGAAGTTGGTATCTGAGGAGGACATGGAGTAAAGATACAAGGGGTAATTGCTTCCCCAATTGCCCTTTGTTAAAAGCCATGGGAACACATATTTTAGTAGATTTTTGACCAGCATCACTAAGACGGAAAACACAGAGAAGTAGGGTCTAAAAAGCAGCACAAAGATAGATTGTGGGGACAGCTAGTATGTGATTCTCAGGGTTGGCATCAGTATGCAGGATTGGATCGAGCAGGGGCTTAGAGCAACAAAATGAAGTGTGTGTTGGTGTCATTTCTGGGATCCTGACTTGGAAATAAGCTTCCCCATTTGGATCTTTGGGCCATGACCCAGCTAAATGCTTAGAAGGTGAGTTTGTATATCAAGAACATGAGCCACATGAACAGAACATGTTAACAGGGCAGTTTGCCACAGATGTGTTCTAACAGATAAGTTCTAATTTTGTCAAATCCAAAGTGACACAACCCTGCAGGAAACCAAATCTGGTGGCAGGCGCACTGAGATTTTGGGAGGTGGTGAGAGCCAGTGTGAGCCACAAACTGCTCACGTTGAAGATGTTGGCTGCTCTCAGGCCTTTCCAGCCCTGATCTCCTCCTGGACCTTCACAGCTCCTCCCTAGCAAAGACCTGTGAAAAGTTCTGGTTGATTGCTGGCCATTTTTCCAGTGAGAGATGTAGCACAGGCTGTCTTCCAAGGTGTTCATCCTCTAAGCAATCATGCCCAGGAGGGCTGTGGCCCATGGAAGCACTGTCAGCAATTTTCAGCTCTGGAGTCCCTGTGAAGGTTTTTCTCCAGCCTTATCGTGCTTGTGCTTTCCCATGGTGTATTTACCCTCTCAGGTTTCGTGTGTTTTCCTTGGGCTCCCCTTGGTAAACGTTTGGCTGCAGCATATTATTAGGGATTATTAGGGAAACAAGAGCTTGGCATTAAGTGATGATTATGCAATTTAGTCTGACAGCGAAAAACGTGAAAAGAGGAAATTGACATTTGTGATTTTAGTTATGCGCTGACAACTATAATTAATCTTAACTCCAGCAAGTACCAGATAAGTGAATGTGATGGGAAAGCTTGCATTTTCATTGCTGCTGCCTAGGGACAGCTGCTTAATCATGGCAATAAAATGGCACAAGTTAAGGAATTAAAGAGAGCAGAAATTTTAGGCTAGTTTAAATGCAAATAGAAAAGAAAGGCATGAAAGCGCAAAGAAATTCAGATGCCTAAAAGACACAAGTAAACTATATAGAAAAAAACCACTGTACAAAGGTAAAATAGCAAAAAATAATTTTATAAAAGAAAAACAAAAATCTTTCAAAAAATCCAGCTAAGGGCAATTGTGAATAGAAACAGGAAAGGGCTGAGCTTAGGTCTAATATATAGAAAAAGGCAGAGCAGCTATTTTTCTCTGTACCGATTTAAAACTTTTTAGGAAAGTGAATGAAGATTGACTTTTTAATTTGTCTTTTGATATGCCATTGTTTTAAAATGAAAATGACTGGTGATTTTGATCACCAAAATGCATCAACCATTTGCAGTGAAGAGGCCTAAATCAGCTTTAAACCATGAAGTGAAAACCAACTTTTTTTGGTAAGTCCTTTTGGGAAAAAAAGCAATTCTTCAACCCATTTAATTTCTGCTCATTGTGTATCAAATTAAGAGATGGTACCCACTGCCTTCAGGCAAGAGGATAGGCTAGATGACTTCTTAAGGTTGTCTTTCCTTCTGCTTTCCCCTGGCTGTAATTGAATGGAATAGGATACATAGTGTTCCCTTTCCCTTTTCCCACTGAGCTTTTTTCTTCAAGCTTATTTTAAAAATGTGCTTAGTACAGGGAGAGTGTCTGCTTCACAAATACAGCATTGGCTGGGATCCCAAGCACTGCCATAATGGAGATCAGAAGAAAAGGAAACCAACTTCTGAGGAACATTTCAGAGGTGTTAGTATCACCCTGCATTACATCCAAGGCCATCTAAGGCTCTTCCACAATGCAGATCTACCTAGGGTTTTGGGTATCTTCTGGCTTCTAGGAGGTAGCTTCTTCTGAAAACCAAATATATCTGAATTTTTCAGAATTTAGTTTGGTACAAGTTAGAGTGAGACTGTATTGTTCGCAGCATGTCCTGTTTGGGTCTGTCCCTGTACTTGTGGCTCCTGCAGCTGGAGGAGAGGAACCCACAGGACCAGTGATTTTGGAGATGTGTCTCACAGAATGTGTACTGCTCTATGGAGCACTGCTGCAGTGCCCAACAGTGTGCCCCATGCTTCTTCCAGATCTGAAATTTGCAAAATTTTCCTATGTCCCATTTTAAAACAAGTAAATCCACTCACATACATACACAGATTCTACAACCTATTTGACTTCTAAATGCCTAATATTTACTCCTTTTGACATCTTAGACACACAGTCTATATCCAAACTGAGATTTACAAAAACCTTCATTTACAGTTAGACTGTGGAAATGTCAACCACAGAAAGCTGCAAGTCCAATGCAATAAATTAAAGGAAAAAAAAAAAAACAAACCAGCTAAATACACTTATAACTAGCGTTTGTTTATATTTAGGATAAGCAAATCTGATGCTCCATGGCACAATGCCAAACATGTGAGGGTCAGAAAGAAATTTCCACCACAGCTAATTTCTGAGCATTACTGCACAATTAGACAGGTGTTTTATGTGATGTTTAAGCTTAAGAAAAGGTAGTGGTTGCCACTGAATCTGTTAAAGAACACCAGCAGTCTAATCTGGCATTTCATTAATTCCTTCGATCCTGTAACTGTCTTCTAATAAAGGCCAGTGGAAGAACTGTTTTGTTTTGGCTTGTGGTTTTTTTTGTTTTTTTTTTGTTTTTTTTTTTTTTTTTTTTGTTTTTTTTTTTTTGTTTTTTGTTTTTGAGTCTCTCTCTGCAAAGCAAAAGACATAAACAGGACATAGGAAACATGGGAGAGAGATTCCTTCCCCCTTGCATCCATTCACTGTGCCATGTGTTTCACCACTAATGAAAATGAAGGCTGTATGTTATTCCATGGGAATGATCATCCTGGGCAATTTTTCTTCTTAAAGATTAATTTCTAAAGAGTCACTTACTCCATCCACTGGGTGGATAAATCAGAATACAGGAAGAGATTTAAGTTTTTTGATCGAAATCTCTGTTTTCTGTGGCATGGCTGGAAATGAGGCTACCAGTGCTACCAAGCATCTCCTTGTACAGATCAGCAGGTTACTTTTGGAGGGTTAGAATTGACAGCCTACAGATTGCAGTACCCCATCTAAACCATGGCACAAATAGCTTTTTGTATCCTTAATTTCTACCTCCAGTCCAAGAAAAATCTTCACTGGAATAAATTTTAACATTGCAACAGAGATAATTGTGTAGCAATGCTGACATTCAAACAGTGAGATGCTTTAATAGCATGTACCAGAATAACAATTTGATTGAGAAATCAGATGTTTTGGGACAGATTTAACTGGACATTCTGTAGTGTGTTAGATCATAGATAACCAGATTCATCAGCTCATTTAGGACTGCTAACTCTGCACTTTTTATCCAATTACATGCTCAAGGGAAGACATGTTAACTTCCAATAACTTGACTGTTTTGGTGTCTCAACAACCCACTGAAGGAGTCTGTATGATGAGGGAAGGAAAACCCTTGCTGTATCTCTGGAAATAGCTACAAGTGGGTCATGTTGCCCACCCTTTTCAGATTGATGAGTTGTCATAAAATTTACCTTTTTTACAATGGGAACCACTGAGTAGATAAAATGTGTCACCAGCTTTGCAAAAAGGTGTGAATTCATTGACAGGAATTGATTTCAGCAGTCTTCTGCTGTGGCTAAACTTGGTTTATGCCTTAAAGGGAAGAGTCACAGTCGTTATGAAGAAAAGTTATTGACAAGGACATTTTTCATGTGAATAGAAGCCTGCTTTGTTTTTAGATCTGCCAAGACTGGCAGCTTCCATTTATTCTGCAACAACCTTGCATAAGGATAGCATTAGAAGGCAGCATTCAAGTCTAGTGGAGCAGTTTAGGATTCCACCAGTGGATCTAGGACAAAAATTAAAAACTCCCAAGCTTGAGTTAGAACTTGGCAGGGAGAAGAAAACAAAACCATTTCTCACTACAGCACAATCTTAAATAACTGTTCATATTGCCAAGAGTAAAATAGAAAAATCCACACAGCCACATGATTTCAAAGTGATTTCTCGGCTGTGCAAAGGGTGTAGTGGGTACACTAATTACAAGGCCATTTCTTAGTCTTGTAAGTCACAAGCAGGTTTGAAAATGAGAACTTCAATGTTGTGATCTGGGCTTCACCATGTGCTAACTATCAGGCTTTGCAATGACCTGACAAGGTGTTGGTAAAATAGAGGTAATGATGCTCATCCACTGGTAGGGGACAGAGCTGAATACTGAAATTCAGAACAGTGATATTAAGGAGCTGTGTGCAGTCTTCATAACTGGCTTAAAAATAGCATCTTCAAGTTAAGACAGCCCTTTCTACCCACCTTCTCAGAAAAAAAAAAACAAGAAAAAAAGATTGAAACACCATAGGAAAATTTCAGAAATGAACAGAGCTTGTGATATTTGGCAATACTACCTTGCCAAGGTTTTCAATGCTCTTTGACAATTGGAGACCTTATCTGGTTCAAAGCATTTTTTTCTTAGCCCAAGTTTTATTTCGGGAGTAGCTTCTTTAGGAAAGGCTAGCTGCCAGCCCTGAGCATGGTGTATCTGCACTGATGAACAAACATTTGGATCTCCAATTTCAGCAGGACTTGGAGAAAGCACTCCAAATTAAATGGGTTAAACATTTCCATCAATATACATAGCACAAACAGATAAAGTTAAAAGACAGTTTGAGCTGATTCAGAGGCCATGTAAATTTCCAAATAAATTCAATTTACTAAGGCTGACTCATAAATGGAGCCTAGTGTCAGTAAGCCTTTTAATAGAAAACGTGCAGTCTTTGTACTTTCTGCACTGAGCAAGTACCAAACCAGATGGCACCGGCTCTGGGATGGAACAACCAAGTCTCCTTTCCCTGCAGGGACAAACGTGCTGACACCACATAATGCTTACAGGTGTTATTTGATATAACAAACACTAATAACAGACCTTCATCTACAGGAGGACCTTGCCCAAAGGCCTCCAAGCTCCTGAACACAAATAAACCCCAAACATAATTTACATTAAACAGGCAATATGGATGACTGAGCCACAAAACAGAAACAAAATTCAGGAGAAAACCTGGCATTCTTTGATCACCCATCTGCAATGCTCGGTGGCAACACCAAGAGCAAGAAAGATGCAGTGGCCTTTTCTCCTGCTCCTTCTGTTCATGACAGGAAGGAATTCTTTCATCAGGGAGAACTCTGGCATCAAGGAGCAAGCTGCAAACAGTTCTTCGCTCTGTGGGCAACCCCTTAGAGACTGTTGTGACTTGTTACTCATTCTCTTCAAGATATATGCTGGCCCCAAGGATTTTTCAGGCTTGGGTGTAATCCCAGCCTCATAAAATGTCTGGGAAGGAGGCTCTGCAAAAAAGACCTGGCAATCTCTGAGCCTAGATCTTTGGGTTTCCTTCTGGAGGTGAGATGTGGTTGGCACTTTTCAAGCAGAATTGACCCTTCTTCCAGCCCAAGCAGTTTCATACCTCTATGCAGAGACCTTTGGTGAACTTGAAACTATAGGCACTGATGCTGCCTGAGCATCAATGGGGGTTATGCTGGAACCATTCCTATTCACAGACTCAGCTGTGGCTCCTTGCTGGTGGCAGACAAGACATCAGGACACAGTCTGAGAAAGACAAGGTCTTGATGATGAGAAAGGTAAAGGCTGTTGTATTAAGCGGTTAAATCACCTCTTTAAGGTACAGATTAGCTCTCAATACTCATACAGGGCTAATGCCCATTTTGGAGAGGACACAGAGAGCTGGATAAGAACTACTAATGACCCCTGTCTATTCCATATGGGTCAGTTTGCAAGTAGTTTGCTGGCATAAACCCAGAGACACATAAAGCATCAAGTCTTCAGTCTTTGCTGGAGGAAATGAATTACAAAGAAGATATTAAAGCAATGTGTCTGCACTCATTTTGCATCAGAAAGATGGAAGGAGTTCATTTCATTCCCTCCCCCTGTCATCAAGTGTCCTAACACCATCGAAATCCCTTTCACATGGGGTCAGGCAGATCGCCTTTCAGCGGCTGCTTCCTGCAGCCAAGAGGGAGAGCAGGGCTGGCCAGGCAGCGGCTGGGAGCTGGGCTGGGCAGCAGGTGCCGAACACTTGCGGGTCCCTGGAGTTCCCCAGCCCCAGGATGGGCAGCCAGCAGTGGGGAGAGCTCTTGCTCTGCATGGGGCTGGAGGAGTGCTGGGCTGCATCGGTGTGCATGCTGGGGCAGGCAGGATAGGTGGAGGTCAGGGGTTGTTGGGGCACCTGGGATGGAAGGTGCTGCCAGTGCCAAGCCATTTGGGGCTGCAGGAGAATGAGTAACTCTTGATTGCATGAACAAGGTTGGGCTAGACAGGGTGAAAGTTGCAGTCTGCCCCTTTGTGCTGTCACCTCACATGGAGTCTGACTCTTGCATGCTCTCTGCAGCGTAGGGTGTGTGAGGCAGATGGGAAACACGCAGCAGAGGTTGTGGCAGATGGGAAAGGGAGGAAAAGAACTGTGCTGAGTGGGGCTGACAAGGGGTGGTGAACTCATGAGTGGGCAAAACTCATGTCGTGTTAAACCTCACCTTACCTGCAGTGGTTATTCAGACGTGTTTCTGTGATGTGCACCTACCTAAACACACATTCACAAACTTGGCTGCTGCCAGCCTATTCAAACCAGATGTCGTATGGAGCAAAAGGCTTCTTTTGTGTGAAAGGAACCGCTGGCATAGAGCAAAATGAGGTATGGATGGTGGTGAAAGACAGACTTGCAGAGCAGGACCCCACTGCACATGTGGCAGTGGAAGAAGCCATGGCACTGCAGTCTACAGGCTCTGGAAAGGAAAAGGTGCCCACTACCCTTGTCACAGAACAGGTTACATCAAGATGAAGTGCAAAATGAAGGTGAAAAGCAAGATGAAGTGATTGACAGATAATATGAATCCCAAGCACATTTTTCCACTGGTCATAAAGATTAAGGCCTTGTTAAATACAGCAGAACATGAAATGTTCAGCAGAGATTTGGGAAAGTGGCATTTCCCCTTGCATTCATGGATAGGCACGGCAGATGGACAAAAGAGGAGGTGCAGCCAGTCACTGGAACCTGATGCCCACACTTGATGACAATCTTGTGTTATCACTCCTTGGTTATTGCCATGTCCAGGTGCCTCACAGTACTTAGGCAGCCCAGTCTGCAGCAAGTTTAAGAAAAAAAAAGAAAATGTGTCCCTGAACATATCAAAAAGGCAGCTTCTCTGCCTTGGGCAGTCCCTGCTGGAGAGTGCCCTCCTGCAGCACTGCTCTGGATCTGTCTTTGCTCTGCATGAAATTTGGTGCACTCTCAGATATCAGATACTGGCTAGACCCCAAAGGACTGTTTGAATGGTCATTAAAGCTGGGTAAATTAAATTTCTGATACAGACCAGCTGCCCAACAGAGCTGAAGAAGCCAGCCACTGAGCAAATTTCCACTGAATAATAACTAACATTTAATTCTGAGTGTGAGGAGTAATTTTTAAATTTTTAATCCAAGTCTCAATCCTTACCAACACTGAGAACTTGGATTAAAGAACTGCAAATGAAACTCCAGAGGTGGAAGAGTGTTACCATCTCTGTTGTTACTTACTAAAGCTGGGGCAATGAGAGTCCTAAACTGGTCCAGAGGGAGCTGTGCTTGCCTTGCATGACCTGCTTGTCTAAGAGCAGACACAGGACTTTCCTGATTTAATTCTCAGTAGAACATGCTGGGCTGCAAGCATTGTGATAAAGAGGGGCAGTAGATCTTTGGTATTGATTTATGTCCCATGGATCATGGGACCATGGGACAATGCACCATTGGGCCAAGCTTTCTTGTTTGGATGACATGGACTTCATAACTCAGATGCTCCTAGGACCTAGCATTATTTCCTTTCTTTTTCTTCACCTTAAATTCACAATGACTGCAACTATATGCCCTGCTGCAGCTTCAAGTTCTCCTTGGCCTGATTTCTCAGCTTGCCAGCTCTCAAGGCTGAGTCTCAGGCAGGACCAGACACAGTGAAATCAGACCAGCTGAGCAGCAATGAGGAACTATGGATTTTTAGATGGGCTCCACTGAATCCAAAACCCAAAACTTCTGGCAGGGATTGAGGAGAATAACAACATTGAATAGCAGAGTCCTACAAATGTAACAGTGCAAATGGGACATAATATTTAAAACCAGCAATGCTATTTGTGGAGAGAAAAACAAGAATCATTTGTACTTAGGCTTTGGTTCAAGTTGTCCTTTAGTACAATAATTCAATTAGAATAACATGAATTGTTTTCCCGTTCCAGAAAAAAAAAGATTTCTCTTTAGTTTCTCTTGTTTTTATACCAAGGGTAGCACTCGTGTCCAAACAGCCTCCTCATTACCTGAGAGGAATATTCCTAATTTCACCCACATCCTTTGCCTTTCCCTGGGATATAAAACAAAGGAAAGAGAATGTGCTTGGCATATTCTAAAGCCTAGAAACTAGTATTGGTCATCTTATTAAACGCAGGCAAAAGATAAAACTTTCAACCCAAATTTTTCTAGGTTCTGAGGCAGGACTTCCTATGGCTCTGCAGTGGATCATCTCCAAGAGTTTAACAAGAACTTCTCTGGTTTGGAGGCTACAAGGAAAGTTCCCTCAATATCACATATCAAACTAGACTCCTTTTACCCATGCCAGAGGAGTGGAGCTGTCACTGGCTCCTCTCTTTCAGGATTTTTTTTTTTTTTTTTTTTTTGGTGATACAAACCAGGCACAAGAACTCCCTCACTACCTAATTTTTCCATTGCAGAGGACAAATGTTCTTACCATTCATTTTCCACAGTCACTGAGAAGTACAGTTACTTCTCAGTTACAGATGAAGAGCCATGAAAGGTGTTGCTGGAAAAATGAAGAGGCTCGGAGTTCTGATCTTCTATTTTCTCATTTGTGGTGGGATCTCTTGTTCCTTGAGAGCTGTGTTTTGATTGATCACCTTGAAAGCGAGGAAAAGAGAGAAAACACTAATATTTACCAGATACAATCGCTCCCAGATTTTTCCATTTGTATGTGTAGAAGCATCACCAGGAGTCACTGGTGTGGGGAGCTTCTGCTCTGCCTCTCTCAGGTTGCCCTGAGCACACCTTGCCACCAGAAATGGAAGCTTTTCCTCTGCTGGCTGTAACCTTGCATTTTTGGCAGAGCAAGGCCCAGGCACTGCAGAGCTGGCTCCCTTTATCAAGCAACCTTGCTTGAAAAGCCATGACAATTTTATTCCTTCAAGCCTATCCATCTCAGAAAGGAAAGAGACTCAAGGTTACTGTGCAGAGATGTAATGCACTACAGATTGTGACACAGTCCCAGCTGGACTGACATTTTTGAGAGAAGGGAAAGAAAGGATAAGCTAAGTGGTGAGCCCCTGGTGCTGACAATTTGCATGTGGTCACTGCAGGGGTGGTTGATGGGCTGGTTTGCAGCCTGCAAAGTAAGAGTGGAAGTGAACCTCAACCCCCAACAAGGGAACACACCTGCTTGCCCAGAGTCAGCAGAGCAGGTGGGCTGTGCTGCTGCTAAAGCTGTGCCTGCAAGCAAGGTCTGCTGGCCCCAGTGGTGCAGAGTGAACAGAGTGTTGAACAGAGTGTTGAACAGAGTGTTGCTCAAGCAGACTGAGCTACCTTGTTCTAGAAACTCGGTGAAGCACACCAGAGGGCTCACACTGAGGCTCCCTTGGGAACAGAAGTGGGCTGGGAATGCTGATGGTGCGTGGATACTCATGAAGATTCAGGGAAAACGCAGCTTGCATTTTCCCAAGCTGCTCCAAGAAAACAGAAGCAACAGAATTAATAACAGAGATAGGCACCTTGTGTTGATCACAGAACATGATGTTTTGGTAAAAGCATCTTTTCAAGAGGTGTTGCCTTTCTTGGACCAATGAGCTTTTTCTATTCTGTGTTGCACGATCTACCCTATAAAAGTAAAGTTGCTTTTTAATAAACTGCTTCTTTTCTGCCTCAGGAAGAAGTGTGTGTGTTGCTATATTATTCTGCATTCCTAGTCTGATAGCAACACAAGGACATGACCTAAACAAGGTCTGCTTTCAAGGTCTGTGCTGTAAACATGCCCTCAGTGCTGCCTGGGTGTAGGGATGGGCCAGCTCCAGACAGCAGCAGCTCAGACACCTCATCCCTTATGGGATGGGAATATCCACAAGCTTGATAATAAGTTCTCAGTAAAAAATGCTCAGATGATATGAAACAAGAGAAATTATCACAGCTTTAGTTTTACTGAAAAGATGTCTTTGATGAAGACTGCAGAATTAGTAGAAGGGTACAAAATTCTTCTCATCCCTGCTTTGTTACTTGGTCTGGTTTTAAAGTGTCTAGGCCACTTTAGCTGTGAGATGTCAACCCCCTGCTAAAGGGGCACAAGTCAGGAACTGCAGAATGAGAGCATCCAAAGTGGGTAGTGATTTGCCAAACCTTGGATAGAAATCAGTCTTTCAAAATAACAATTATTACTTTAGGTGCCTCTTTAAAGACTGATACATGTATATTCATTGTTTTTCATTAAAGTTTAGTGGTATTAGCAAATCAAAAACTTGCTTTTTCTCATCTAGAAATGCAGAGATGATGCTATTTTTATAGAGGTTGGAGGACAACCCTACCAGACTTCTGCAAATCTACTTGTTTCTCAAGTGAAAATGACATCTCTTCTGTGCAGGATGCTCATGAATGCAGTGGAGTGTGATTTAGGAACTCCAGTTTATCAGTAGAGTGGCACTAGAATGCAGTGTTTTTCTAGATTAAAAACTTCAGTAGTCTGTGTTTCCTGTTTTGAGAAAACTTCAATAGTTTGTGTTTCCTGTGTTAGAATAGGAAAACCACCCAAGGATAGGCTTTAAGATTTGGTATTTTTTGGTTTTGACTCTTCAGTTCTAGTCAGTGATGTTGAAGATTTGCTCTCAGAACTTGTAATGTTGATCTGATCTTCTGACCTGCAAGTTGCAATGCTAAACATATCCTGGAAATTGTTGCAAGAGAGATATCTTAGAACCAGTACAGCTAATGAAGGATCCTTTTGTTGCAGGACTCTTTCTGTGCAAGCTGTATGTTCTTCTCCATTTTTCCTGTCCCATGTGGGTGGGCAGATATGCAAGTAAAATATATAAAAAAAATAAAAATCAAACAATTTTGAATGCAAGGAATTTTAAGTTCACAGACTGTGGCTCATTGTCAGTAACAATTTCCTGTGGAATGGTGAAGAGTGTTTTTTTCTTTCTTAGTAAAAGTGCCTCTCCCCTATCTATTTTTTGGCTTGCTATTCTAGAGAGATGTACCCCACTGAAGAGTTCAGAAAAGCAAGTTTTCTTATAAAAGCTGGTTAAAATATGTAGCTTAAGATAATATTGCCTTCCTCCCTTTCCACCTAAATACCAACTTTTTTTTTCCCATAAGAAATTTTTCTTTTTGCTGAAAAAGAAGCTCAAAAATTACTCCATAAAAAAAAAGACACTTTCTAAAATTCAGTGCTGAGATACATTTTCTTATTATAAGCAGAGTTTAAGAGAACATTTGAAATAACAACACTGTTCAAAATTCTGTTTAGAAAAAAATGTAAATTCTAACCAGTCGTTATCCACTGTTAAATGGAGTAAGAGCTGCCACCTGCTTCCCAAACCCAGTACTTCACAATAATTCCTGAGAGGATGGCACATGTGGCAGTGGGGCTTCTGGAGCAGCCTCCTGTCCCACTGTTCCCACGCTGCCACCCCCGGAGCTGTGCCTGGCACCAGCTGGGGCAGAAAATGGTCCTGACAATGCTGTGCTGTGTGCACAATATACATGAGTTTAGTGCAGTCTTTCCACTCTTAGGCTGAAAGAGTAAAACTAAATTTCAATAAACTTAGAAAAGCAAGTCCTGGAGGTTATTTCCTTGTTTCAGTGCATTGTCATTTTTGACTTGCTCTTGAGAGGCAAAAGTAGATTCATCTTTTGATTACAATTTATTGAATTATATAGAATTTATTGTGTTCTCTGCAGGAAGATTTCATGTCTAATGTATATTTTTCTTTCAAGTGTGGTAAATCAATAGACACATTAAATTAAACACCCTAAAAAGATGCCTACTAAGTATATTTAACTTGTGGGTGGCACTTGTACTTGAAAAAATCCAACCCCATGCATACACCAACCCACTTCCCAAACCTGTCCCAGAGGTTATTATTGTTATTATATTATCTTTTTTTTTTTTTTAAATCAGAGGAAACATGGCCCAAATTAACCAATGTGACTGAACATGCAGATATGCTTCCTGTTTCCTTCCTCCTTGTTATCTTACTTCTGTGAGCTCAGAAATATGCCCACCAGAAACAAACAGGTCTCAGCTGCAAGCAGCTGGCTCCCTACTGCTGCAAGAAGTCCCAGGCCAGGGCTGAGAAACTGTGTGAGAGTGGGCCAACTGCTTCTCCTCTTGCCTTTGCAACGTGCTACCATTCTGTGTGTGGGCTTTGATTCATGCACCCTACTGGAGGCAGTCCTAGGAATTTTTCAGCAGCTTCAGATAATTAAAAATGAATAATGCCTTCAGCACAATAACCCTTGTGCTAATTGCTTGGATATTAAGCTACATTCCTTTCACTTTGCCCTTACACTTACAGATTCTTGCATTAACATTGCAGTGGTACTGTGGAAGTGGTTAGGGTGAAAGATAGAAAAGTTAAGACATCTGGCTACAAGAAACCAGAACATTTGATATTTGGTGTTGTGTGGAAGGCAGTGTGGGACACCAATAAACAAATTTCTTGGCTTTTTCTGATAAAATGATGACCTCATGCCAACTAACAATGGTAACTAAAAGTCTACAGACCAAAGCATTCATCCTGCTTTGTCACCAGGATGAACAAGGCAAGATGGACCTCAGCCCTGTCTCCCATCACGATGTGCAGCAATGCTTTGCTCTGCAGAGGTCCACAGGGTGGCTGAGCTAAGATTGAAAGGGAGGAAGGCTTTCTACCGTGAAGTGAAACCCACAGATTTTTTTCTCAGCTTCTAAGTCAGGGGTGGATTTTAAAGCTTTTCCCTATAGCTTTGGCACGGCATTAACACAGCTGGCAAAATGTGCTCAAAACTCAGTGGTGGGGACCTTGAGCATTGCTTATGATACATGATCAGCTTTCAATATCAAATTTGCACAGATCATAAAAATAAATCTATACTTTTTGATATTGTTGTCAGTAATGTATCAAGGAGAGCTCTGAATGCAGCAAGAGAATAATTTCATTTCTACAAGAAGTGAAAGATCATTTTGGTCATCAGGAATGTGTGGCAGAAGAAGGGTATGGAGGGCGTGTCTCGGCAAGGATTAAAAGAAGAAAGGCCCCAAAGCACATGAACAGAGAGACACTGAGGGAAACTGCTCTCAGAAAGAAATGAAATTTTGAACCTTACATGAACAAGGCTGATAAAAAACCAACCAACCAAACAACCAAAAACTACAGCTGTTTGTTTTAGTATGTTACACAGAGATTGAAGGGAAACAGGAAGGTCAGAAAGAAGAGTAGATGCATAAAAGGCTTTTATTCATCAGTGTAGGAAGTATTCTGAGATTTCATAGACTGGGCCATACCTGAAACATGTATTTTCTCTGAAGACCTCTACTCCAGCACATCTGGAACTGGTTTCTAGGAGAAGCCAGAGGCAGTTTGCTTCACTCCCATATGAGATGCACCTGTGAGAGGCCCACGAATCACCTTAATAAAAGTGAGCATAAAAAGGGTCAGGGGCTTATGTGGTGGGCTCAGATGCTTGATGGTGTTACTGTATATCACCTGAGCCCTCCTGATCCTGCATGTGCTCTCAGCTGAGGTGGTATGTGCTCACTCACTCTCCCTGCCTGCAGCTCGAGCCCTGGGGACCTCCCCAGGTGTGCTGTGGGTTTGGGGCACCAGACAGCTTGGCTGGTGTGTGAGCCCTGTGACTCTGCCTGAGAGGGTTTTGGTGGTGCTATGTGGCCAAAAGAAGCCACAACTATTCATCAGCAGCAAAGCGTGTTTCACATTATGGGCACTGTCTTCTTTTGCACTTACACAGGCTGGGGAGAGAGAGGGACTTCAACAGGCAGGGGGAGTTTGTATGCCTCAATGTTCATCCTCCACCAGTCCAGGAGAGTGCTGAGCTGGGGACAGCAGCCAGAGCCACTAGAGGTTTCACAAATTGTTTCAAATCTTGTGAAGAACAGCTGCTGCCAATATCTACTCACTTCATTTACTGGATTTTGAATTGGGGTCTGATTTTCTTCACCCTTACTGTCTTGCCCATGCCACCAAGGTCATCTTCCTTCCAAGCTACTGAACTTTTCATTTAGTATTTCCCTTTGTTCCCTGTGCTGTGGCTGCAGCCTAGCAGATGAGCACCTGAGGTGGCTGACTAGCTTGGAGCAGTGGCCTTGGGCAGGAGCTTCATGTGGGGAGTGTGCAGCACCATATGCCATAAAGTTTGTGCTGCAAAACTGCAAAGGGGAACAAACCATTAGAAAAACAGACTGAGAAAGAAATGAGAAGGATGGGGGGGGGGTGTTAATCCACTCTTTTTTTTTTTTTTTTTTTTCAGTGTATTAGCTGAACCATGTTGCAATCATCTGAATAGTAGGTAGATGAAATATATAATATCTGTGCAGAGGCATGAGAGTGAACTGAAAAAGTTTCAGGAAGCCTAATCTTCTCTCTGTCTTTGATTGCCACTGTGAATTATCACTGGAAGGTGTTTCTACCCAGTTCAGTTCCTCTCAGGAAATGCTACATCGAACAGATTCAGGGAGAATTCACTGTGCACTCCTCCTGATCTTTTCTGTGGAATGCTGTTCACCTCTTTTGCTTCCCCTTGTCCAAATATGCTCTCATTGGCTGGATCCCACTCAAGACCCCTAACTGGGGAAAGGAGCAGTGCAGTTGGCAGGCCCAGTTCTGGCAGCTCCCCCAAAGGGTTTTTTGGATGAGATCTCATGTGCTGAGCACCTCATGGCACTTTCTGGAAGCCACTGTGGCTGCAGCTGTGCAGGTGCTCCAGTGCCCAGGAGAAAGGGGTCAGTGCTTGGGAATGTGGATTCCCTGGGTGATGTGCCCACCTTTAGTGACAGCAAAGACATGGTACTGCCTCTTTAAACCAGAGGCCCTTTGTTATTCATTCTTAGTCCAGGGAAAACCGCAGGTAAGGCTGGGCTCAGAAACCAGACTGGTTTAATGTGGAGGTGTAATGAAGGTGTCATATGCAGAGACTTCAGGCAGAAGCAGAGTTTGGCCAACAGCAATGGAGAATTTCTTAAGTCAGAGATAGTCCCAAGATTATAAATTAAAAGACATCCATCACTGAAGCAACCAGAGGTCACATGTTACGTTTCACAGAATTCACAGAATGATTAGGTTGGAAGAGACCTCCAAGATCATCAAGTCCAACCCATGCCCTAATACCTCAACTAAAGCATGGCACCAAGTGCCACATCCAGTCTTTTTTTAAACACATCCAGGGATGGTGACTCCCCCATCTTCCTGGGCAGACCATTCCAGTACTTTATTACTCTTTCTGTGAAAAACTTTTTCCTAATATTCAACCTGTATCTCCCCTGGCGCAGCTTGAGGCTGTGTCCTCTGGTTCTGTCAGTTCCTGTCTCCCTCGTGTGTTAGTGAGCATGCTTGTAGCTCTACACCCTTCACGTGAGATGCAGTTCCTTTGCACACACAAAAGGCAAGCTGGCTTTTCCTTGCCCTGCCACACACTCACAGCCCCCCAGTGCTTCCACACTCACAGTTAGTCCTGGACAAAACCTTATCCAAATCCCTCTGAGAGCCTGTACGCACCTTGATGTTTCTTTGGCTGAAAATAAATCTGCCGTGTTTGGAGCGTTTCCTCCCCACTCCATGTGATTCTGATTTCACTAATTGAAGTTAATCTGATAAAGGAGGAACTGTGGAGCAGAGTAGGAGCAGAGGGGCAGGCGAGCAGGGTCACCAGGAATGCCACAGACAGAGGGCTCTGTCTCTGTGCCGAGGAGCCGCTGCAGGGCACGGAGGGGAGCAGCACATGGAGGCACCTCATCACCTCATCTGTTTGGCCCATGGGCTGGGCTGAACTGCTGGCCACCCTGGCTGCCCATCCTGACCTCCCCCTGCCCTGCAGCACAGCCAGCTCGCAAGGTGGGGTCTAATGAAAGGCACCAGGGAACAGAGGGAGCGCTTCTGCCTCCTGACCGTGTTTATCCAGAACAAAACTAAACGTGGGCTGGCTCGGGGCATGAGTAATGGATAACAGAGCAGCTTCTCATGTCCAGCCCTAGTCTGGCTGGTGCCTGGAGGGCAGCACTGATGAATTCATTGCCACCTGATGGTGCTTGAAGGGTTTCTGTCGGAAATGAGCACTTGGATTTCAAGATAAAAAGTACCTTCTGTGGGCAAAATGGTGGGAAAAGTATCTCAAAGAGAGCAAAACTGCTGCTCGTGGCTTTGCCACACACAAAGCTACTTCCCTCCAACACTCCTAGCAGCATCACCATGTGGAAAAAGCACACTGACACATAACCATGTAGCTCAGTGGGAAAGACACCTGACAAGGTGTCATATCTACCACTGAGAGCAGGCAAGGCCATGACATTCCATTTCATTGCTCAAAGAAGCAACCTAGATCATTGTGTCCAGCAGATTTACAGTGGGGAAAATCTTCAGAGAGAAATGGCCACTCAAACCATACACAGGCACGTAAAGACTATCAGAGGCTGACTACTGGAAAGATGGGAAATGAGGTGAGCTCACCTTACCTATTTTTCTGAAATTATCTTCTTGTTGTTTAGGTGCTAGAATTAATTATGCCTGAGCATAATGCAGTAAATCAATCTAAAAGAATCAGGGATTAACTTTGTCCAGCTTCTGTCTAGGCAGCAAGCAGCCATAGGTAGACCTGGGAGCAAAGCTTCTTGCCCCAAACCTGCCAACAGAGATGTTTGCAGAACCTCTCTGCTGAGGCATGATATTCACACAGAGCCAGAGATTTCCCACTTCTCTGCTTTCTTTAAATGGCTGGTACATACATCGATTTCGACAGCACCCCTGCCCCGCCTCTGCAAACTCCATTCATTGTTAACTTGTTTAAATTAAACACAAGCATGGACAGGATCAGCAAGCAGCCGTCTGTTTTATTAGTGCTTCTACTTCAAATGTCAGTCTTAGTCCTTTCTTGCTGGGCTCTGATCTCTCATGACAATTTGATTAACTTTACATTTCCTTTTATTGTTGGAGAAACATTTGGAAAATCTTAACATATCCTACTGGCTGGTTCTGAGACCAAGATGGTGATTATGTCCATGCTTAGCATCATCCATCAAAATCAGGCATCTGACAGTCAGACCACCTGAAAAATGTGTCATTCCTGAGAAGTTCACGGGCCATAAAATGTTTCTTACTTGTGAACATTCACAGGACTCTCATTTTTCTCTCTGCAGCAATGCTTTCACTAGGAAATGCTTAAACATCCTCATTAGAAGGAAACACTTTCTTTGTACTGGTTTTCCCAGATAAGAGGACCTTCTCAGCTCCCACCAACCAGAAACTGGTATCTGGGTTTTTCCAAGGACCACATTCCTGCCAGGACTCCTGGATGAGGACATACTATTGATGAGGAACTACCAGGATATGACAGATCCCAGGGAGAAGGATGCTCCATTCCAACTTAACAGAACAGCTCAGAACTCTTCCCCCTTCCCCCATGCTCACACTAATCTAATAAGAGTCTCAAGCCTCTGGCACATACTCATGGCTACATTTCTGCTGGCCTCTGAGCCTCTGGATTTTGGCTCAGCTCCACAGTGTCAAGGCACCAGTGGAAAAGGCTGGAAGAATGCCTATTTTTGTCTTTATGTTTCAATACCAGGATCAGAAATAGAAGTGGTAAGAACCTAATGGAAAAAAATCCCAGTTTCCTGGCACTTTTGATGGAGTTAATTACCTGTAGACATTTAAATTCTTTCCCTTGCATCATTTTCATTCATTTGAAAGGGTAGATATTTAGTAATTTTGAAAAGCTGCACCAGTTAACTTTATTTCTGAGGTTATTGAGATGAATTCTTCAGAAAGCACTCAGAAGTCACAACTGAGCTGATGCCATTCGGCTGTTATAAATCTACCCCACACCTAAGGCACCCATTTACCTGTCCAGTAAAAGCTAAAAGCAGTACTGTCATATTATAGTCATCCAAAAATATATCTGGGAAACTTGGTCTTAGACCCCAGTTCCTGACAGGAACTCCCAGGGTCTCAAGCAGTACCAAGTACTGAGGCTCTTTTGATAGTTATTCTAAAAAGTTAAGCCTCATGTCAAACTTCAGGTTATGTGTGTGTCTTACAGCTCACCAATCCCCAATGCTGCTCATGGGATTTGCAACTGCTGCTGAACACTGCAAGTTGATGATCCTGGTACCAGAATCCCCCTGATGGATAACTGTAATAATTTTATTCTAGTCTATAATTTTCAGTCCCTGGTGAGCTCCTGCTTCAATTCTCTGACATTTCTAATGTTTCTCTGTTGAGACAAGCTGCCATTTCAGACTTTAGGAACGAGTAGTTCTCTTCCTACTGCACAGAGGATAGTTATGATTAGCTATCAAATAAGACCTGCTTGAATTTATAATAAAGAGTCTCAGACTCTAACACTTCTGCAGTCAAATTTCTGCAATAGAGAGGTCTAAACCCTTGAGTAATACTTAGGCTCCTTTATACCTCCAAATATCTGTACTTCTGTTTTGCAACACAGTGTTAAACCTCTCTTCAAGAAGAAAGCAGGCTATGAAGAAAAGAAGAAGAAACCACAGCCATGCTAGAGTTGAAAAAGAGAGCACATAATGAAAGCTGGAATCTGGCCCCTTTTTGCCAACTCTCCCTGCCTGAGTTCCCATAAACCCCAGGCCTAATCCAGTCTCTTGCTTTCAGTGCAATGGGTGCTGGGAAGGGTCCAGCCCCCACTGTCCCAGGGAAGTGATAAAACCCCATGTGCCAGTTAATGCACTGCCTCTTATAGGCCCATGCAGCAGGTGAGCAATTATCACTTGCAGCCCAGCTTAATACTTTACAGGGTCTGAGAACTGTTTCCAATTAGCCTCAGTGTGCCATGGAAATTAACTCATTTGTGTCACCTTGGCTTGCAAGTGGACTGTGAGGAACTGGTGAAACAACTGGAATTGAGTACAGGTGGCACTTCACCTCTCCTCCTGCTCCTTGGCACCCCTTGTACTGGATCTGGGGAGGCTATATTTGATGGAAGAAAATATGATGGAAAAACCATTTTGATCCATAACCAGGACTTGGGGGAGGGCTTGATCCATCCCCAGAGTTTTGTCTCCATGACATTTTTCCAGGCTGGTTCTCTGTGTCCCAAGAAACAGGCTTCCAAGCACTTCCCTTTGGATTATTTAGTAATCTCATGAGGCTTCTCAGCATTTGGCCTCTAAAAGCCTCTTTTTATAAAGGGCTGTGTCATATGTGTATTTTATCTGTGAGCCTTGTTTAATGAATGCTTTCAGACATTATGAGCTGATTTGGAGCCTGCTGTAAAGCCAGCACCATTCCATCAAGCTTGCCACAGTGTTGTTACTGCCAGACGTTTTCTCTTAAAAGGATGTTCTAAAAGTTGATGTCAGGGCTAAAATTAGGTTTAATACTTGCAGGGATCCTTCTGTGATCTCCTGACACAACTTCAGTGCCCATGAATGGTGTGCATATCAAAGGAGCTATGATCTCCTGGACAAAGACCAAGAGGACTGAGGAGTTCTCAACTCTTATCTGAGCTTCAGTATGAAGAGTTCTGTGTCATTTTGAACACATCACCTCATCTCTCTGTGCTTAAGTTTTCTGCCTTCAGGTGTTATAGTAATCACATTTTGTTGAGATTACATAGTTGAACACATTGTGATATTATTTAATGTTGGTGTTGAAGAGATTTCTTACATTGATAAGCTTAGTGAATTCTGCTTATGTAAGCTTCTTGCAGCACCTCACTCTTGAAGAAAGAAGACAAGATATAAGGTGATTGTGATATCCATCTAAAATTATGTGTAAATTACTGATTAAATTTTAGGGATAGTGTGCGTGTGTGTTATATTTGGACAAAACATAAATGGAAAAATCCAAAATATGCCTTCTTATTAAAAGATCCAGTTCTATTGAAGAACTGATTATAAAATGATTGAAGAATGGACTCTGAGCTGTTGATCCTGCTTCTGTGGCCCACATAAGGTTTCTGAATGTAAGGTTATCACAGCAGATAAGGGTAACTGTGGGATCTGAGCTGTAGGCAGATGGCTAGAGAGCTAACCTGGATTCCCAAGATTTATTGCCATTTGATAATTTACTTTTTTTTTCTCTGTGAGCAACACACAGCTGTAGAGAGCCCAATCCATCTAGATCCCTCCCAGGGACCAAAATGCCACAGCAGCATCATGGAAGGCTTGTGCCTGTCACTGCAGGGATAGAATTAGCAGCAGTAAGGCCAGGCAGGGGCTTGTGAACAAGCCTGAGCAGCAGGAGAGCTTTCGGCAGCAGAGGGCAGAGCCGGGGGTGGCCCTGCACCGGGAGCGGCTGTGTGCCCAGGGAGGGGAACTTCCCAGAACTGCAAATGTCAAACTGCTCCACGAGGGGAACCCGGCCCAGGCCCAAACCTAAAATGTCAGGCCGAATCTGAACTGCCCCAAATTTGGATCTGGATGTGAAATCTGTGGCTTGGGACCATTTCTGGTTTATATTTAAAAAGCTAATTGTCTCTCTGCCATGGGTAGCTAAGTGTCGCAAGAATGGACATGGAAGCAGCAGATTGAAATCTGTCAGGATTCTATTTTGCAGTAGTTGGGGGGAAAAAAAAAAAATCTTCTTTCCTGGATGCAGGGAACACATTTTGCCACATCTGCAAGCCAGGGAAAATCACTGGAAACTCTGGAGTGAATAATTATACACAAATGTTTACAAAAAAATAAATAAGAAGAATTTATGCATAAGTGAAGAATAACAAATGACATGTGGCCAAACCCCTGAAGAGCTACTAAAGCCTGGGACTGGGGTATGCAATTTTCACATCATTTGCAGCCTTGGGCAGCTAGAAAGGGTGGAGAGGTGATATTAGCGTACCACGGCTGCTCAGTACCTTGTATTTATAGAAAATTTCCAGTGGCCAGGGAAATAGATCACACAAATCCAGCCTGGGAAAGGATAGAAAATGCCCAGGATAGCCAGTTTCCTGGGTAATCTTGGCCAAGAGACAGGATTTGAGCAGCATACTTGTCTGCTTCAGGCCTGCCTATGCCCAAACCCAGATTTCTGCTTTCATTGCTGTCCTTCACTTGCTCTAAGGCCCTACAGTCTGTTCATATTTCAGAGATATCTTCTGTGTCTTCTTTCTTTCAAGGACTGAAAGGGGTCATCTTCCAGTAGATATTACTTCCTTCCTTGTGTTTTTTCCCAGCCTACTTATGCATGCCTGGAAGATGGGGTCTGTTCTTCAGAGCCTGCAGGATTTTGCTTTGGTTTTGCGTTTTGCAGAAAGCAGCTAAAACCTGAGCTCTGGGCTCCCTGGGCAGCTTGGGTTCCTCGGGGTTCCCACTTACCATCACAGTCCTCTCTCTAGGGGCTTATTTCTCTCATGCAGAACCTCAGGCTTGCCTGTTGCTAATCCTGAGCAAGAAAGAAGTACAGGAACTGCATGTGAGCAGAAATGATTTCATTTCTCTTGCTCTCAAAAGAAGATGTAAGAGAGGTGACTGGTGCAATGAACATCATTCCCCTTTGTAAATGGCCTGTCCCCAGGAGAAGGAGTCCTTTGGTTGTTTTCTCTTCCCAAGGCTAAAGTAATGAGTACCCAGCAGTGACAGGAGCAGGCTGGAAGCTCTACCATCTCTCAAGGAGTGTGAGAAAAATCATTCCTGTTCATCTTTGGAGTTAGAGGGGGATGGAAGCTCTGCAGACCCCATCCATATTAAGTAGCAGAGAGCTGAGTTCTGGAATATGGCAGTATTCCTAAGCACCTCTTTGCTCTACCCCTATGGATTGCTGGGACCAATTTTCCATTTACTGGCCTGATGAAAAATAAAAGATAGAGAGAAAGCCAATTGAACTATCAGAGTGAGTAGCTGTAGAGTTTTCAGAGCTGGTTGTATGACAGGTTGTTTCCAGGTGACTCTTGGCTGGTGCCTGACAGAGTAAATGAGACTGTGGAGAGAGCTTGAAGCAATCAGATGGAAGCAGCACCCCACTTTCCCCTTGTCCTAGTGATAGCTGGCATTCAGCTTGGTGAGAATCTCCTGGGTGATTTGAAGTGATTACATCCTGCTTATAAAATATATATGATGCACGTATATGGAGAAGAGCTGTTGACAGCAAATCAGAGAGTAAAGCAGAACCATATCAGCCTGTGAAATTGGCCTGCAGAAGATGATGCATTACGAATTACATTGCAAGGATTTTCTCCTTGTTACTGCACAGTAACAGGGCTCATTGCACATGTAATTTACAATATCTTGATAGGAAAGCATGCAGGATGTGGCAGCCACATAATACTCTTCACCTTCTCCTAACTCACAGCTGGCTGCAAGAGGAAAAAATTACTGCAAGCTGCATCTGAAAGTAAACAGAGTGTTTTAATTGCAATGAGACTGAGAGGCTAATGGGCAAGAATTCAGTTTTAGCTAGAAATGGGAATGATCTTGGACTAGATTCTCTCCAAAATTAAAGTCTATTTTGATCTGGGATTTTCAGTCAGGCCATTTGAAAACCTTTTCTGTCAGACCCAGGGTGAGATGCAAATACCTCCCCTTCCTCACCTCTCCTTCTAACCATGTACAACAGACATGTACACAGACACAAACCCAAATCAAAAACCTGCCAGGTGCAGCAGACTGCACTGCAGTTCCTCTCCATCACTGTAAGGCTGCAGACTCTGTGATGTCTTGCCAAGCCAGCAGTGCTAACAGGGCTTCTCTGGTAATCATACTGTGAAATGTGTGACCTGCTGGAAGACCCACTCCAGCATGGTGTCAGTGGTTGGGCTGACATGGTTGGGATCCAGTGTAAATACTCAGGGCTGGCTAGTCAGCATGACATGGGGAATGGAAGGGGAGCCACCCATCTGTCACTCTCTTATGGTGACACACTATTCAATGCATGCAAGCCTGGATGCTGCTGAGGAGCAGGGGCCCACAGGATTCTTCTCTCTCTCTCTCCGAGACAACTGAGCTCTATAGAAGTTGTTGAGGCAAGGAACAACAACAAAAACAACAACAATAAGAAATAAAGGTAGTTTTTGAGGTCCTGCTTGTTCTGCAAGGTTGGAAAGTTTTGTGGGCTTTTTCACTGCTTATACACACTTTTTCATTTTCTTGTTTTTCATTCCTTCTTTCTAATCTTCTTTTTCACCTTTCTCCCTTCACATTTTCTTTGTATTCAGGGAAATGCAAAGGCATCTTTCAGAACCAAAAAAGTGCAAAATTGACTGCCAAAGGAAAAAGTGCAATATCCCTCCAAGCAAATACCTTGTGATTTCTCAGTTTTGTTGAAATAAAACCCTGAAATAATAGACTGTTATTACTAGAGTTAATAATTAGGTTTTCAATGAAAGAAGGCCACAAGTGACACTATTTTCACCAAAAATAGCAAAATCTCTGAAGACAACAAAGCAAAAAAAACCCTCAAGATGAACAAGACACCCCTTTTTAATGGAAAAAAACTTTAAGCATTTTCAGCTACTTCTAGGAATGAATAATTGTCTGTGGCTTTTATCTGAAACCTGGACTTGTTTTTTAGCTTGGCAGCTTTAGAACAGACAGCAGAACATACTGATCTACAACATGGGGCATGTGAGAGCACTGCTTCAGGGCAGGATGCAGCTACCAAGATCCTGGTTCTCAGAACTACTTGGATTATGAAGAATCTGATAATTACCAGTAGTGACAAGATGGTGCATATTTAACCTGCTTTATTCAACCCTATGGGCATAAAACTTTCTGTTTTCTGTGGGAGGAAGACCCAATGGCTCAGAAATAAGGATAAGATAACATTTTTGCCCCAGCAGAGGATGCTGAGGCTGAATCAGCAGCTGTTCCTGCATCACTTTCTGGGTGCTTTCACATCATCACAGCTTGTTCCCTTCCGTGTTTATTATTTGGCATCTCTTGAAAAAATAAAATCAACCCATCCTTGGAAAAGTTCTTTTCACTCTGTTCCTTAACTTAAGACGTAAAATCCCATTCTCTTATAAATCCATAGGAGCACTGCCACTAACTTTCTTTGGGCTGTGACTCAGCAGATAGCCCTGGAGCTCAGTGCCTTTGAGAGTGTCTCCTGCTCCATGGACAGGACTATATTGTCCCTTACACGTCCTGCTCCAACAGCAAACTTGTTAGGTGAAAACCCCTCTTCTCTTGCTCTTGTGCTTGTTTTCTGGTATTACATCATTTTGGTGTTTCAAGTGTCAAGTGGTCCTTTAATTTCTAATCTCTTCAATAATCAGTTTCTTCTCTTAGTTTTTCCTCCTTTTGCCTGTTGATGCTTTTGGCTCCTGTTGCAGCAGCACTTCACCGTGCTGCACACTCTGAGTGTAAGTGAATTTGTGCAGATGCCACCTGGGGTCAGTAAATCGCTGTACTTACCTAGCACAGGGCCAAACCCCCTAATTGTGGCTGGCTCTTGAATCAGTATTGCCACTGGACTGGCATGAGAGAAGACTTCAGCACTGTTTCCTTTCACCTTTTGCTGTTGGTGTCTGCACTGTGCCTGCCTGCACAGCTCAGCAGAAGGGCTGTGCCAGGTTTTGCACCAGAGTGGGCACAGGGACTTTATCTCATCCTCTACAGACAAAGAGTTAACTCCCTCCCCAACTCTCCAGCAAGAGGAGGATTGGGAAGAGATTGCAGCATCATTCCTTAGGCATACCCAGATGCTCAATATTAACATAGGCAGCTCTGTGAAGACTTTTTTCCTGCTACCCATCGAATGGGAAAAATATTTGGATGCCTAGTGGTTTGGGTATCACTTTGCAGGTCTGGAGTATAACTCAAATGGAAAGACGTAGCTCCAATTACTTGATGTAATTCAGAACACAGAAGAGCCGCCTCTTGCTAAGTCAGTATTTAGTTTTTGATTAGCTCTTACTTCAGTGGTAAAAGCCACAGCAAGCTGCAATCTTGAGCTTTTTTTTCAAGTGTACATATGTCTGTATGTGAGGCCAAAACCTCAATCTCAGTATTCTGATCATCAGAGCAAGCACTGAGATATGACTCATAGGTGTGTATTTAGTACAGTCTCTAATGAAAGAAGAAAAACAAGACAAGACCAAACTGGAAATTAACCAAACTCATTAAAAAATTCCAACAAAACAAACCAGCAACAAACCTCCATTCCTTTCAGTATTTTTCTGTAAGCTTTTTTTAATTCCTTTTCATCTGGCTGGGTCATGAAACTGAACTCCTCTCCTGGTAGTGTAATGCAGTTCACATGCCACAGGCAGGTATTGTTTTGTTTGGATTTCCAGCACTACTGAAGTTGTTTGTATACAGCCCTGTTTTCATCCATGTTGAGACTAAAAGCAACATTAACAGAAAAAGAGAAAGCTTTCCTTAGTGGTGCTGTTGTCCCTTTTATGACAAAGCTTTAATCTGAGTATAAACTAAGCTGATGATATTCATTAAAATTTTATTATAATGAATGATAATCTATTCATTAAAGTAGAGAAGAGAAATAGGTGACTTGTCTGACTTGGAAAACTTCACTGACAAAATAAGGGATTTAGTTATCTCAAAACAAGAGGGAACCTTAACTAATCCCAAAAATACTCAGGGGCCAGAAAGGGATGCTGATACGTAGCAAAATTCTTGAGAACCTTTGTAAAAATATAATGCTGCATGGCTGAATAGTGTGAACTATTAGCTGTGAACCATAGTTGTGAATGTGTGCAACAGGATCAATAGAGTTAGGGTTTTCCAGAAGAGTAAACCTTGTTTCCCCATTTGTTCAGAAACATAACTTTAGTTTTGGATAACTATGTGTTCCAGTGACTCAGTTTAATGCTGTAACTTGAAGAAACCTGAAATATACTGGGAAAGATACCAGGATATATGTTTGTTCCAGTGCAAAAACCTGCAACCTTTGATAAATAACAGAGCATGATCCCAAGCTGTCTCTGAGATTGTCTGAGCAGAAGGTATTTCCACACAAACTTCCAAGGTTTGTTTTCTGTTTCTAATCATTAAGACTGCAGGCTCCATGAGGCAGGGACTGCCCTTTGTCATCCTTACTGCCTCTATGTGCCACAGTCTAGTTTTTCCCTCTCCCAGGTGACAAGGGAGGTCAGTCACTTCAGTCCTAAGTAATTTCTGTTCCTCATTGTTCCTCTATTGCATTATTGGCCACTACGTACGTCCAAAGGAAAGAAATGGAGGTTATCAGGACAGGTAAGAAAGAGCTGTCTGGCACAGTAAATCTGTCTGTCTGCACAAGTCCCGCCTGTTCTTTGCACCTCTGGAATATTCTGAGTCCAAGTTTTGGCTTTATATTGCTCCAGGATCATCCTTGATCAGTCTTCTGTGCATTTACCTCAAGACCCGGGAAAACTAAATAACTTGCGCCAGTTTCATCAACACCTTTCTAAAAACAAAATAAAAAAGCAACACTAGAGGGTTGAGCTAAATATATTTGACAGGCCATGCTTTTCCTCCTGGGCTTTAAAATCCAGGCAGCACAGACTATGCACAAAAATGAGGTGGTTCTCTCCCCACCCTTCCAAAATGATTTAAGCCAAATGAAGGGTGCCTGATTTCCAACCTGATGCAAGCTCCAGAATAATGCAAGGCCAATTTTGCTGTGTCACAAGCTGATCTTTCGCAGATGCTGAAAAGCTAGGAAGTGCAATTATGGGAAAATTGCACTAAGGCAAACAAGTACATGCCAAGTTCTGCCATTCTCCATTATTCACCTGAGCCCCTTGATTGTGGCAGACAAACACCATCTGTATGTGCTTTGTCAGAGGGGAGGAAAAAAGCAGCCCCAAGAGCAGTGCCTGAATGGAGGAATGGGAGTAGTGGGGGTGGCTCCCAGCAGAAGTGTGCACACAAGAGCCACTGCAAAGCCATGCTGGTGTCCAAGAGCTGTGCAGCTCAGGAGTTGTGGTGAGCAGAGACCTTCACCAGGGTAATTCCAGACAGGGCAGCCTCAGTGCTACCACATGGTAGTCCCCTTTGCATTTGGCCATCAGGGCTTTCTCCAGATCCCTGGACAGTGGCCCTCCTGACCACCCTGAAGCTCAGTTTCCATGAGAAAAGCTTTACAGGCATTTGAATATACCAAATACTTCCAGCCCCTTCTTGGGCCGGAAATAACTCATGATCTTCTCAGAAAAAATTACTCATATTCTGGTAATACTGTTTCCCAACTGGGCTGGATCCCACTATTCCTGAGGTATAAAAACACAGAAAAGGAGAAAACAAATGAGGAAACAGCACAAGAGGGCGGGGAACTGAAAGAGATTCTCATGCTCATTGAACCGCGGAAATAGCCTGGTTTGCAGGTCCTCATTTTAGGGAGGGGTTGAACAGCATCCCCTCCCTTAACAGATTTGTTTGGGGATAAACATCCCAAAAGGCCCCACAGTGCTGGAACCTGAACAGATGAGATTAAGAAACAGTTGCACTGGCCCCTGAAGGCTTGGCTATCCTAATGGGCTTCCAGGGAAAACTGTCTGCCTGGCATAGCACAGCTAAGCTGCAGTGGGGCTGGAGAAGTCACTGCCTTTGGGAGGTTGCACTGGGGGCTGGCTGCCATACTGCAGGGAAACCTAATCCCAAGAGAGGTGGGTTTATGTCCTTTCAAAGTTTGCATACTGCAATTACAGTTACAGCACTTTGTGGATGCTATCAGTCCTGTCAGCACCGTATCACTCCAGTGGCTGGCAGCTATCAAAAGTGAGGGTCCCAGAGGGAGAAACTGAGGACTGAGGAATAGGGGTTTACCATTATTACTGTTTACAGCAATAAACAGTAACTGGAGTAATGAGCACGATAAAACTGAAGGAAAATGCTGATGATCCCTAAACCTGGGAGCTGGCATCTCAAGGTAGGCGTGGCACCTTCCTCCATGGCACTGAGCAGCTGTGGTGAAACGAGGAGAATTTTTGGTGCAAACTCCATCCCAGTAGAGGGTGGGGGGGTTCTGTGCACAGGCACCTGGCCAAGCCTGCTGGACACAGCCCCTCTGCTCTGCTTGCAGCCCACAGGTGACCCCCACCCCTTTGGGCAGTGAGAGCCCCAAGGGTGAGGGGGCAGCCAGGGCTGAGGTAGCTCAAGTGCTGTGAACACAAGTGATTTCTGTGTCCACATCCTCTCATCCTGGCGTTTCACAAGTATTTCAGCACACACATTTGCTTGCAGGAATGTTGGCAGATCAGCAGAATTCAGAGAATATCCCGGGCTGGGCCCAGTTGTGTTGTGAACTGGGGAGGTGTCTGGTGTGGGGAAAAGAGTCTGTAGCCATGTGTCATATGCCTCAACACATTTGGGTGGTGCCTGTGGTGCAGAGGGCAGGCTGGGAGACCAGTCCCACATAGTGCCTGAATAAATCTGCTCATGCACTGACAGAAAGTGGATTCTGGTTACATGAGCACAGAATCTCCTCGAATGCCAGCGTGGGACAGGAGAGCTGTTGGGTGCAGTGTGGCAGCACAGCTCAGGGAGAAGTCAGAGTGGAAATACAGATCCAAAGTCAAAAGGGGTCACCCTACACTCATCCTATACCAAACATATGTGAAAAGGAGACTTTGGCACACAAGTAATTATTTTCTGATGAAAACCCTAGAAAACGGGGCAATTTAGGTCATTTAGCATGACTCTGATCAGCACAGTAGTCCTTAAGGGTCGTGACTATGGGGAAAGCTTCCCTGTGCTCTGCACTTTGCTCACACTCTCAGCTGGATGGGGCTCTTGAACATATCTGAGATCCTCTTGTAACTGTGGCTTCTTTCTGGCTCCAGTAAGGACTTGGAGGATGGAAATGAGAATAAAGCAGGAAACAAAACTGGCACTAGTTCCCTTGTTTTAGAATGAGACTTTTGCACTCTGCTCTTCCTATTGGGTCAGTGGGGTAAGCAGGGAAAAAGAAAGCATTTTGCAACCTGCTGGGTGTTAGGGGAGGGAAATAGGACATTAATGGACTAGCCATGAAGATGTTGCTGGTTTAATGTTCCTTTTATTGCTTCCAGAGGGGAATGAGATAATGCTCTGATTTGCTACAGGCTAAACACCATTGTAGGTTTTAATAGCTGTCTAGAAAGGACATTTCTCCTCAGATGGGTGCAGGCAGCAAAATTTGTGCCTCTCAGCTGTGAAATAATTTTTTTCTGTTTGCTATGCTCAGTCAGAGCATGGGCATGTGATCCTTCATGGCCAGCTCTGATGGCTGTAGGACTGTGCCAGTTTTTACCAGAGCAGGGAGATGAGGCCTCTTTCCAGCACCTCTTGTCTCTAAAGGTTTGCCTTTGCTCAGTTCCACTCATGTGTGGAGTATCCCACATTATTGGACATTTCTGTGGCAAGGGGGACAGTTTTCTGAAAGAGGTTCTAGAGTATGAATGGGTTGAATTCAATGAATTCAAGGAATACCTTGAATTCAGTTGCTGCTCCTTTTGACTGCTTCATTTGTGTGTTTCTAGACAATCTGTAAGTTATTGTGGATATCAGTGCTGCCATGACAGTATGCTTGAAATCAGATCTGAGACAAAAACTTTTCCTGCCTTTGTCAAATTGTATGGATTTATGGATTATCGAACAAAATTTCAGTACTTGGACCAGTAGGAATTTCTGATTTCATCTAGGTGTTTACCTCTTTGAGGAATGGCTGCAGAGTGAGTAAAAATTCTCGGATGTTTACACAGACCCTGCTGGAGCCCCTGCACAGGGCAGCAGCTGCAGTGCCCCATTCTGAGAGTGTGGGACAGTGCAGCCACGGCACACACTGGGGGTATTCCTGCAGGAGAGAGTGCCAACAGCACCAGTGCAGTGGAGACAGGCAGGTTTTCTTGGTGAAGAGCAGGAGTTTTAGGAAGTTGAGGATCTTTGAGAAAAGGGAGAATTCTCATTTCAGGAACGAGCACGGACATAGCCCGTGTGTGCTGGTTTGTTGTTTCAGTGACGTTTTCTCTGTTCTTACACCCCTTTAGGCCTGACCACTCAGCACTCCCACAACTTGAACTCTCACACCCTCTTTCTGAAGTGCCTGGTTATTGAAAGGCTGTGCTCTGAGGGGTGCCCCAGTGGCAAGGAAGGGAAGCAGAAGGCGTGTGGCTCTGGGTGTCAGCAGAGCACATGCAGAACAAAGCACAGCACTGTGAGCAGTGCCAGCCTTCACCATGCCAGGAGACACCTGGGCTGCCCCTGTGGACTGCAGGGGGGAAATTACCTGCCCTGCTAACCACTGCTCCCTGCTCCTGGCCTGTCAAAGGCTGGACAAGCATGGGCAGCAGGGCCATGCATGCCTGAGTGTCCTTTAGATGAAGAGCTGCCTGTGATCAAGTCCTTTTGATCAAGCATAAGAGTATTTGCTGAGCTGATTTGCAGGCACCCCATACATGTAGAAAAATGAACCTCCACTACCAAAAGGTGTTTTTGCTTGAAACTTGACACCACTTGGAAGGGAAGAGACAAAAAGTGAGCATATATGTAACTTCCTCCCACTAGTCTAAAAATTGCACTGGCAAGCTTACAGTTGGCGAAAGACAGCAACGGATGCAACTATTTTTTTGCATTCCTGTAAATTTAGAATGATTGGTCTAATTTAGGAGTTTACAAGCAGTTCCCTCATTTACATCAGATCTCATTACCTCATACTTCTTTCCATTCCCTACTGCACTCCTTCAGTGCATGGAATATCATCCTTCTCTCCACTCTCCTCAGGCCATCCTGGAATCATTCAACTAGCAACATGAGGAAAATATTTACTGTCTTTATAGATGCTTCTGCATGCAAGCTGGTATGTAGAAAGAATGAAGAGATCTGGCCAAGGGAGTGACCAGCACATCCTCTAAGGAGAAACAGTAAATGCATCATGAACCACTGGCAGTGTCAGCCCAGAACCCAGGCCTGGCTATTAGTGAGTTTGGGAGAATCAGGTAAAAGATGCTTTGCCATTAGTTTCAGGTTCAAACAGAGAGAAGAAAAGCTGCTCTAAGAGTGTCCATACCCTTGGCAGCTTCAGGGATGACATCTGACAGTTGTAATTTCCAGGCTGGTTGGATTTGCTTCCTTGCAATGGAAAGACCTCTGTGACAGAGGTTCCCAGGCTACTGTGTGTGTAAGGCACCCTTGTGCTTAGAGCCATTAACATGTGTGGCTGTGTCCTGAGACTGACAGTGTTGCTGTGCTGACAGGAGGGCTGCTGGGGAGTCCAAACTGCAGGGGCAGGAGGATGCAAACCAGCATGGGATGCTGGGACAAACCCCACTGCATTGTCCTGGATCCCATGTTGCTCCCAGAGCAGGCCAGCTGCCGTATTTGTGGAACAATGGGAGCCCTGGGGACAATGTCATCTCCTGTCTGGAAACTGCTCTTGGATATTTGTCCCCCCTGGCACTAGCAGGGCTGTTATGGTTTCCAGACAAATGGATATTTTCATATGTCCCATATGGGGCTTGTGGAATTTTGGTCACTCCTAGCCAGATGACCACTGAGTTCACTCCACTTATTTACCTCTCTGAAACAAAAATAAATTCTGCTTGTCTCCTCTTTCAAGATAGGCACAGCTTTCCAATTTTTTTTTTTTTTTTTTTTATTTTGTTTTGGTTTTTTTTAAGTTGTTGTTGGGATTTTTTTGGGGAAATTCCTAAAAATAGGCCAGAATTCAGTCTTCACATAGTAGAGGGTTGGGAAAAACTCCACCAAGTACACACCAAGTACAATTCTCTTCTTCACTCTCCATCCCTGGAGCATCCCATTGATTGTGTCAAGAAATCAAGTCCTGATCAACCAACCACACTCAGTCCTGTTTTGGAGCCCCACCAGGCCCTACTGAGTGCACTTGAAAGTCCTGCCAGTGCTGGCACAGCTCAGACACATTGAGCCATCTTCATAACTGGCACCATGTCACAGTGCATCAGCTTGAAATTTGTGTGAAGGTCTGCACCTCACAGATGTGAGGGTGTTAGCAGCTCCCTCACTGTTGCCAAACTGTCTGCAGCAGAGTGCTTGTTCTTCTTGTTCTAACAAAACAAGCAGAAAAATATTTCCTTTTCCTTTCTTCTGGTACTGTTGGAGGTTTCACAGTTTCTGCTGCCTTCAGTCTTTCTTAAAAGAGGCTGGGAGTATGGAGAACATGCTATATAGAGAAAACTGGAGGTAGGAATAGTTTCATCTTCTCCCAAGACTAAAGGAAACTTTGAAGCTGGGCCCACAGATGGACATTATAGTTTTCTTTAAAGTCCTGAGTATCCCACTGACATAGCTGCAGATCTGTGGGGAAATCCAGCTTTGGATCCAAATCAGGAAGAGTGTGCAAGACATGGGCTCGTCTCACTCCCAGAGAGATCCTTCCTCTGTTTGCAGCTCCCTCTGAGCAACATGAAGTGAAACTCTCATTTTCCCTCTGCTGTGCCTGCTCTGTCTCTGGGCTTCCATGCAAAATTTATCTGTAGTGAATATGTTACAGGAGCTTGGGAAGGCTTATGTAGCCAGATCATATGGGGAAATTGGCACAGGCAGCAGGGAGAAGAAGACGACAAGACAAGATGTAGATGGAATGTCTACTGGGAGATTAAATCAAATAAGGGAATTTATTTATGAAGGCAATCATCACAGTCATCACAATATGTAAGAGAAATTGGAATTATGAAGTTCCTTATAAAGGAAAGGGGTGTTTGCAGCTCTTACTACAGAAAGGAAAGGGACAGGAGATCCGTGTCATAGTTTGGATTTGAAAGCTCAATCTAAATCCATTCCTAATTGATATAAACCCTCTGAGGTTGAAGCATCATTGTATTTCTGGGAGATGACAGACTGTAACCTTCTGCTTTACTTTCCATATCCTTCTTAGGGCTTGCTAGGGTATGTTTTATTATCCCTTGAGCATGCTCTTGCCGTGCATTTGCCAATGTCATTGCCACATTGAAGTCGCCACAGTCACCTTTGGTAGCAGGAATAGGCAGGAGCCAGCACTGCTGTTTGCTCCTGCTCAGCCTGGAGACAGGGATACTGCACCAGGTGAAGTCAGAGGCATATGCACACACCAGAGTGAGCTGGCCCCCAAATTCAGCAGGACTGAGAATGAGGTAGAAGAGAACAGGGCAAAGGCACCAAATTCTGGCTGTTCCCAAGCTCACAGAATTGTGTGGATGTCAGTACTAATTAAGATTTTCCAAGGCCAGTTTGAGCTTTGATTACCAGCTGACAGGTATGTACTATTCCCCTTGTGGGATCTGTAGCTCCCTGCAAATCATCAAACTGTCTTCAGTCAGCTTTGGACCAGAGGAGTTTTGCCAGAGGCATCCTGCATCTGTTGCATCGTATACAGTACATTAAAACCATCTTTAATGCTCTTTATAAAGAAACCACAGTTGTTAGAGAGTCCTGAATGCTCAGCCCTCATGTACTTCCTTGCTGTGTAGTTATTTGCCTGTGTTACCCCCCTGTTGCTTTGAGACATGGTAGTACATAAGGCAGCTAATCATTTAAAGCTATATTCATCCTTCCTCTTGGAAAGCAATAGTGGCAGAGACATAATGACACACTGGATCCAGGGGGGTTTGTTCAGTCCCATCTGTAATTTATTGAGTGGGAAATGCAGGGGGGATGTCTTTGTTCATTTGTCTTATTCAAACATGTCTATCTCAGCCTCTTGATGTCCGTACAATGACCGGGCAGGGGGGAGGGTAAAGAAATTAGAGAGGAACAAATTGGTGACAGCCATCACAAGAGACAGTCCCCACCAGTGCCCTGCTCCTCAGGGAAGGGCCACAAAGCAAGGGCTCAGGGGATGTGGGTGACTTTGCACTTCAACCCTGAGTGACACAGAAGGGGAAACGTGTGGCACATGCTGGGAAACACGGCTGCTTTACCTGAGTATTTTAAGTGGATGTAACTGTAAGGTTTCAAACCAGGTTGTTTATAAAGCCCTAAAATGGGTATCAATGGATGCTCTTGCCAGACATTCATGTCAGCAACTGCTTTCCCATTCTTAATATAGGAGTTTTTCAAAACAGATATAAATGTGTACCAAAAAGTTGGTAGGACTGACCCATATTCAGATAGTATTTTAGGATTCATTAAACATTGCAGCACCCTGAGATTCAGCCAGGAGATGCAGTTGAGTCTTCCCCTCTCATCCAGGGCAGCAAACTCTGCAAAAGGAGCTGGTTTCTAGAAAGGCTGCAGAGAGCCAGTGTCATGGGCTGGAGTGATGCTGGGCTGTTATTGTTACACTAATGCTCAGTGAGCAGCAAGATCTCCTGCATAGAGCCAGACTTTACTATCACTGTTTGGCATTTCAAGCAGGACTCAGGACACAGCAGAGGGGTTCTTGTCCTGTCTATCACTAGCCCAGAGCAGAATGGTTGTGCTGAGACTCAACACTGTAATTACTGCTCTCATGGCTTCCCATCCTTTGCTTTATTTCAAAAATTATGTTCAATGCTTTGGCTAGCTTCATTGTCATTTGCAAAGTAGATAAAATATTCCTGGATATGCCAGGTGTCATATTTAACACACTGCTGTATGCTTTGATGCTATAAAAACAGAGCAGTTCCTTACCAGCAGCAGACAATGCATTGACAGCAACAAATTGAAATGTTTCAACATTTTATACCCAGGGAAATTCATGAAGAATGTCTTTTCACATTCACTCAGAATGACATCTTAGTTTTAAAAGTCAAAATTTCTCACAAAGTGAAGTTTTACCTTACCATCATCCAGGCCTGCCTCTTTATTTATACAAGTTGTGAAAGCAGAAAGGTCACTTCTCTATATCTCTCAAGCTTTAACAAAAACAATAAGGTGCACAGACATCACTGGAAGAACCATAAAATTTTGACAGACAGGCAGTGTTTCACTCTTAAACCTGGTCTCATGCCAAACCTTAATGTGAAAGCATGAGAATTTCAAGAAGGAATGGCATTAATTGGTATTTCCTGCATGGTCTGAAATCTCAACATCTCCCCAAACTATGAAAGTGAACAGACTATTCATGCTGTCTGACACAAATAAAATGTTGATGGGAAATGAATTTAAAAATGGCATATTGCAAGTCAGATTGTTGAAAATCTGTCCTTAAATTCATAATTTCAGCATGGCAAAATCTCAAAATATTTTCTTATTTTTGCAGTTCCAATTAAACAAGGCTTTAAATCAGAATCCATTTCATTTATCTGAATCAGGAAAGGAACTAAGCTCAGATTTTAGCCATCTGAATGAGAAGAAATCATAAAAATAGTTTCCTGACTATATCTGCTGGGTAAGCAGAACAAAAGAAAAAGAATCATTTCCTGGAGCTCCTGTGGTCGCACAAGTTTTAGAAACAGGCTGCTCTGATATGACAGGAATATTTTTTAGATTTCCTTTTTCCATCTGATCTATACCCATCATTTCAATTGATCAGGAAGTGTGTGTGGCAGCAGCTTGGTTGGGGTAAGAGTAGGTTTGAAAGCTCTTCTACACAACCAGAATTTCTTATTTGTATTGATCCAACCTGAGCCTGCCACAGAAGGAGATTTTTTCCCTGGAAGTTCTGACATTTCCTTCTAACTGGTCAGTAAAATCATGTGAGGAGCCACTTTCCAAAGCCTGGGCCCAGTATTCATACAATGTTCAGAGCCATATCTGAGTGTCTTGAAATACCAGCAGCATTTGCATGCAGAGGGAGAAGAGATTCAGGGAGTGAGTTCATTTCCATTGCTGCTGGAGATCAGAGGCCCTGAGTTTCGTACATCAGTTTTCACAAGCTTAATTTTACTGACTTTCTTGCGGTTCTTGCTGATTTACGACAACAGGAGATTAAAATGAGGCTTAGGGAGGATAGCTTCCTGCTGAAATCCCCAAAGAGACCAGATCTTGCATTATTTCACATCAGAGTAAACGATTCTTTTGGACAAAAGAAACCCATGAAAGAGATAAATATCCGTCCAAATGCTGAGACAGATGGGTTCCTTCAGAGCTCCCTTACTAATCAAATACATCAGTGCCCCCTTCAGTAACGTGATGGGCGATTTAATGTGGGATGTATTTCACAGAGATTGGGGTCCAGGGTCCAGGATCAGCCTCCCTGTCGATGGGGATGGCCATCCTGATGATCTGGAGGGCTGCTCCATGCAGGTATTCTGCACCAGGAGTTTGCCTGCCTTCCTTCCTTCCCATCAAGTCCTGCCACAGCTGTATAGACAGACAATAGAGGGTGAGCAGCCACTGCAAAAAGACCAAGTTAACAGTAGAGAAACTACTGGAATCAGGAATCAGACATTTGTGGTAGAGACACAGGGAGGGTGAAAATCTGGTATGTGCCCTTTTCAGAGGTGCTTTATTTTGGAGAACAAATAGAAAAAGGAGACATTTCAAGCCTTTGCAGAAAAAGCCAGAACATGTGAACAAACCTTGGCAGTACAGTTACCCCCAAAACAAGCAATGGAAAGTAAAAAGGGCCTCAGGACACTATTAAGCATTAAAAATAACTTCTAGCAGAGCTGAACCTGGCACTCTGCTGGCACTTGGCACATGCAACTCAGCAGTGGCCGAAGGGTGCAGCACTGCCCTGCAAACCTACACTGGTCAGATCCCATCACTGCAGGGGTGAGCTGTGGGAGCTGAGCAACATGAGGCAGAAATTATGTTAGCAAGTACATTCTTGGGATAATAATTCATACTGATGGGCAAAAAGTGCATTTTTCATCCTGTGCTTCCAAAATTTTTCTTCTGTGTTCTCTTCAGGATGGATTACAGCTTGTTTGAAGCTTTTCCATATGAAACAATGCAAATACAAGTATCCATTCATCAAAGTTTGGATAAAGGTGGGGACTTCTTAGACATACTCTGAGCAAGGAGTCTGGGTCTGGATCACCTATGGTCCCAGAGAAGGCTTTAGCTGCTGGCCATTCTCAAGAGAGCACACCCACCTCAGTTTTGACCTTCTGAGACATGAGAAAATCCTCCTAATTAAGCTGTTACCAAATCCATCAGATGGTTTGGGATATGGCAAACAATTCTTTTTCTGGCAAGAAAAGATTGCATAAGAAAAATCTTGCCCTGCTCTCATGACCTGATGAACCATGAGAGCTGTCTGGAGCTCGTGCTGCCTCAGAAGCTGCTCATCCACACTGCTTCTCATATTCCTGCACTACTGCCAGGGTCTATTTGACCCCTGACAAACCAATCAGACACCAGCAAGGTCTTCTTCTGCACCTTTGTAGCATTTTCTGCACCTTCAGTCTATCATCAGCTGTACCACAGTCCTCATGGCCTTCAGGCCTGGCACTTTGGCACTTGGAATACAACTTGTGTAAGACTGACAGCCCCAAATGCCCTGTCTCCCTCACCCTCCACTGGGCACACTCTGAGTGGGCTCTCCCACTGCTGTCCCCCAGCAGTGGGTGCTGCCTCTCAGCCTGGCTGTGCCCCTTGGGATGCCTCCTCTGGTACCCAGCTGCCAAGAAAAGGGGCAATGGTATGACAGGCACCGAGATGCTACAGCCAGCAGACTGTCATCTGGATCTACTTTGTTCGGGAAAACCACTTAGTTTACAAATATTTGTATTTAAATTCTTTTCTGCCCACTTAATTCAAGCCTGTGCTGCAAAAAGAAAGGAAACCTTCCTTAGAGAAAGGCAAAACACAAAGGCGAGGTGGAGGGAACTGCTCATTCACTAATACCACATTTTCCACAATGGAAATAATTGTCTCTCCTCATGTTTGACAGTAATCTGCAGTCCCAAAATAAACAGGGCTCCTCTCAATTTTGCTTCAGGGTATTTCCCATGTGTCAGAGGGGAGCAGGAGATCGCAGGCAGCTGCAGCAGAGGCGCAGCACGCTCGACTTTGTACCCCTCACTTTCAGCTCAGAGGATTGTGGAGGGAAAGGCTTAACATCTTCTGCTGGCCATCAGGCAGACACACAGCTATCTGTTACTGCCTCATTAGCCAGTGGAAAGCCAGGACTTGCAAGAGAAGGAAAAAGCAATAAGCTTTGGATAATAGTAAGGCTCTCTAAAGGAGCAATATGGGCTGAAATGCAAATCATCTAACCATACACAGGACTGTGGGGTCCTTCAGCACAGGAGCTGACCAAAGGCTCACCTATTCTGGCCCTCTGAGACCTGCATAATGGATTCTTAGGAAAGGACAAACAAGGCAGATTTGAAACACATATTTCCAGACTTCCAGCAATTTAATATCCTTGTGTTTAATAGCTCTAAATGATTTTTTTCCTTTAATTTAGCCTCTAGTAAGTACATTATTTATATCCAAATATCCTGTGACAAAGAATTCCATGGCTTAACTGTAGGCTGGATGAAGAAATACCTCTTGGTGTTTTGATCCTGTCACTGGCTTTTTTTTTTTTCCTAAGTCTCTTCCATTCTAGAAATGGAAGATTTGGAGACTAACCCAAGCCAACTATTATTGTTTAGGCACTCACCCTATGTTCCCTCAGGCTTCTCTTCTCAGGAGATGGAGGACACAACAATTCATAGGACAGTCTGTAGGTGACTTACCTGGGGGGAAGCCAGGGGACTCAGTTTAGTACATACACATACCTTACTGACTTACACACACTCATTTGGGGGTTTGTCCTCATTGTTGTTCTCTTTATTCAAGTTTAAAAGTAATTTTGAACAGAAAGTAAATAGATTCACTTTCCATGACGTGAAGAAAATCAAGTTACCGCCCTTCTCTGTTTTTTTATTGTTTGTTTAGGTTTTTTTGTTTAGTGGTTTGTGTTTGTGTTTTGGGGTTGGTGTTTTTTTAGTTTTTGTTGATTTGTTTTTTTGGTTTTGTCTTTTTTTTTTTTTTTTTTTTTTTTGGTTGGGCTTTTTTTTTAGGCTGGTGACAAGATCTGTTTAGTGAAAAGGACTGCAACTCCAAGTTATGGCACTTCTCCCTTCAAGATGAACTGGTTCTAAGACTGTGGTCAAAGCTTGGCTTTCACCAGAATAGCCGTCAGGGGATACACAACAGGCAGAAGGAAATAATCATGTTGTCCCAAAGGGTTCCTTAACACATGGAGGCTCAGACAAGGAGATCAGGTTTTGGGAATAATGACTGGGAGAATGCTGGCAGGGAAGGAGATGCTGACATCTGCACCATGTGGCTGACAGACCAGAGACAATTCAGGTCCAGCAAAGAGCAAAAGGCTTCCTATAAACATAAAATAAAATCTGTGAAGGCAAGGAAAGGATTCCACTCTCAGGCTCTCTGGGGATTTTATTCAAGAGAGCACTCAAGACCTTTCCAGATTTTGAGCTGTTCTTTGATATTTGATGTAAAACTAAAGGCACCCAACTCTTTAAAAAAGCATTAGGAGAAGCAAAGACCTGACATCTATTTCCTGAATGCATCAGGACAGTGTTAACTGGGAAGAAACCTTGTACCTTCTAATAAGGGGAAACCTTCCCTAAGAAGGTTTTTGTGACAGTCTTGCACTCTGGGACTTTACCTCATGAGAATAAGAATGAGCAGCCTGTGGCTATTGAGGAGCTCTGGGCTGTCAGTAAGACTTGGAGAAAAATGTTAGCCTGCTGAAGGCTTAATTCTTCCTTTCTTCTACAGAAGAAATCACCAAAGACAAAATGGATATTCAAGTCAGACAGGGGTGGCCTGCAGATAAGCAGCATCCCAGCAAACTGCTGAAGGGTTCTAATTTCTGAATCCAGCCAGGAGAGGGGAAAGTTTTTCTGCCACTTTAAAATGCCTCCTTTCCTGTGGGCTTCAGAAATGCTGGTCTATGAAGGGTGATGGATGGAATCATACAGGACAAGAGGCTCAGCAGTAAAGGGGAAGTCCAGAGCAACCTTACGGCTTCAGTCACAATTTCCTCCTGCACAGTTTGGCTCAATGCAGTCACAATCAGATAAAGGAGATGAACAAGAGACAGCAAATGAACAAGGTTTCTGGATCACAGTTTACCCACCCTCAGGGATAGCTGTTAGTTAACACTAGTTATAACCCCAGTGTTGTGATAAATGCTGCAGCAGGTTCTTGCAGGGGGAACAGACTGCCTGCAGTATCTACAGGAACCTTAATAGTGCCATCACAGAGCTGCAGTTACAGCTGAGCTGAAAGATTGGGGTGTTTTTAACATTAAAAATGTAAAAATTTAATCTGAATTGTTGTTAGCATTGAAAATATTTATCTTTTTCTGGCTTATGTATATATCATTGCCTTACCTAATGGGAGCTGCAGTGAGAGTTCTTCATGGCCACACTCAGCTCTACAGATGGGATATCCCCCTACTCTGGGATGAGACTACAGATTCCATGATGCCCTTCCAGCAAGCTTTGATGATGAGTAACTTAAAACATTGACTCTAAAATGTGAAGAGTGACTTTTGATACCTCACTAAAGTACCTATTGCAATTTTACTTTAGGAAAAACGCCTTATTTTTGGCTGAATACTCCAAACTTCATTTGTTCAGACATTTTCCTTTCTAAAGAAAATTTGAAATTGTCCAGAAATACACAGACAAGAATTTTAAGGAGAGCTACTATTTGTTAGAAAATAAATTAATATAAAGAAGAAAAAAATACCAACACAGAAGCCTTTCTGTAGGCAAGCAGAGATTTTCTGCACACACACACACAAAAAACCTTTATAAAATATTTCCCAATCTGAGCAATGTTATATTTTGACAGTTGTAATTATAATGGCCTGCAGCCTTTGACTTTTCCTTCATGGAGCCTTTGCTGCTAATGCAGAACTGATTTAGGGTCTGGGGTCCCTTACAGCAGCTGACTCTTATTAGATCTTGTTTCCGGCAGTGGGAGTGAGTCGTAAATGACCAGGTAGCCCAAGACAGGCAGGAGGAAGCCTCTCAATGCACAACTAGAGCAGGGAATGGTAGCTTGGGTCAGCTCAAAGGGAAACAAGAACACAGGTACTGTCTTGGTTTTCCAAAGTCCAGTGGATGTAGACTTGGGCTTTGTAAGACAGGTTTGATGGAAGGGGCTGGCATCCCTCTGACTCGAAGCCTTGTGAGATCAGTTTGCTTCTTGATGCTGGGTGAGGCCCCAGTTACGAGTCCTGCCTTGTGCCCCGTGTTGCTGGTGTAGGAGCACGTGGCAGTGGGAATGGCAGCCACACTGTACCTCCTGCAGTATTTGGTTCATCTTTCCCTCCTCTGCTTTTGCTTTGACACCACCCTGCACCCCAACACACACACACACAAACACACACACACACACACACACACACACACACACACACACACACACACACACACACACACACACTTTCAGCCCTCTATGGGTGACGTGGGAGTTCCTGTGCTGCTGCCATGCATTGGGCAGAGCAAGGAAGATGAGCTGAGTATGGACCATAGGTGCCTGCCCTCTTTGCAAATGCTGTTTGACCTGAGCCTTCAGTGCTGAGCTCTGCCCCTGACTGATGCTGAGAGCCTGGGAGCACTCTGGCCTCAGGGTCTGTCATGCCCATCCCTCTCAGATAAGCTGGCTGCTGACATTTCCTCACTGTGGCTCAGAAAAGGAGGTTTCCGTACCCTCTTGGGCTGGAACATTTCAGACTTTAATGACTCGAGTCTGTGGAACAGAAGCAATAAAGATGTGGGAGAGAAGGAGGGGAAGCAAACTCTCTCTCAAAGGTACCAAAGTGTGTAACACCTCGTAAAGCAGTGGGAACTGGAGCTCAGAAAGTTATTGGAATCAAGACTTTCATCTCCTGTCAATAAAGCGTTATCAGCACCGAGCCCAATTTTCAGCTCTTAATTCCAGATGTGCACATTGGAACTTCATGCCTTTTCTCATGCTGAAACCTGCAGTTAAGTTCAGGCCCCAGGGCAGATGGAAGGTAAACTAGAAAACAGAAGAGTTCTTTGCACTTGTGTCCAAATTCAGGAGTGTTGGTGTATGCCCAAGATTTAATCCCTACTTTCCTGGGTTCCAGTCAGGACAAAGGGCTGTGACCTTGCAATGTTGCCTTGATGAGAGGGAGAAGGCTGAATTAATAGGAAAGGCCATGATCTATGGCTTCTTTCAAATCTAGAAAGAGAGAAGCCATTCAATTTCCTGGGCAATTTGAAGCCTTTCATATGGAAAATTATTTGAACAAAGGCAACTGGCTACATCTTCTCTCCAGAGGGATCATAGTATGGACAGAATTGAAACCATACATTTACATAATATTGTGGCATAGTCCAGAAGAGGTGGAGAAACACCTAACAGTCTTTACTGCCTTTTATTCATGCTTCCATTGCCTGTTGTTGGAAACACAGCCATGCCAACTAGAAGCCTCTCCTGCTCTTCCCTTCCAAACTCATCCTGGCATTCCTGAGAAGCCAAATGTCACAAACCATAAGCAGCGAGCTGAAACTTTTATGCCAGAAGGAGGCAAATATTGTCACTATTGGACTACAGGTGAGGACCATGAGGATGGGAATAATCTGGTACTGCTCAACTGGGTTACAGGAGGTTATATCTAACCCCCACTGCCTCTGAAATTAGCAATTCACTGCCTAATCTTATTCATCAGTAGTTGACTATGTTGCTCCATGAGGGTTAGCTGAGATATGCTCCCATAGCAGCAAGAAGGACACCCCACCTGCTCATGCCTTGCCTTACTTCAGAAAGAGGGTTTGAGAGAAGTGCAGCTAGGGTGGGAATCATAGAATGGTTGAGTTCATTGACCATAACAAGGACATGCCACTTGGATGTCTTCACTGTGCAGAACATGCCCATCACCTATGCCTCAGGAGACCTCAGGGCACACTTTGGCTCTCCACTGATTGCACTTTGAGATCTGTGTTTGAAGTCACAACAGAAGCAGACAAAATTTCAGTGGGCCAAGGATAAGAGTTGCACAAGGCACTTTTGGCAGCCAATGTACATGGTAAGATAATTAAATGTAGTGGCTTTTGGGGTAAATGAAAGAGCAGTGCCTTTTTTTTTTTTTTGTCTCAATTATATATTTGCCAAGGAACAACCAGAGAACAGGCAGCTCCCTTCCGTGGCACAGAGCCACATTTTTGGAATCAAGCATACAGGGCATTGGAGATATTCCTGTACAGAATCCATGGTAAATTCTCAGGGAATAGGGAATTGAGAAGAAAATAAGCTAAAGGGAGAAAGGATAAGAAAGAGAAAATGACAGAGAAATTCCTCTTGTGATTTGCATTAAGTCTTCATGTTCAAAGTGAAAGCGATAGAAACACTAAACATTTTATAGTGCAGCTTCATTTGTTTAGGCTTCCCTACTGAGCATTAAATTTTATGGTACTTTAAAGAGTGCTTGATAGTTTTGTAAAGCCCTACATTAAACACACACGTACACACACATGTGCATGCGCACACGCAGCTTTAACAACCTCAGCATCCTGTAGTGCCCCAGTACATTCCAATTTTACACTGCGAACTTAATGCAAGGCATCAGAAAACACCTTGCTAGGAGAGAAGTGTTTGATGTTGGAAAGCAGAGAGAAGCAGAAGGAGAGAGTTTGGAAGGAGGCAAACAAGGGCCAACGGAGCCTGCTCCAGCCCTGTTCCCAGCAGTCTCATGAGAGCCTCTTCTCATCACTGAAGCAGCCAGCCCTGTGTGTGTTATCCACAGGGATTTGTCTTTCCCTGGGTTGTCATCACATGGATGTGCCTCACTGCCAGTGCTCCCCACACAAACAGACATTTGTGCTAGTTTGCAGTGAGTGAGCAGGGTGGAAGGTGCAGTTGTGCAGCAAAGCATGGGGCGGACAGAGAGCTCCAGGTGGGGAGCATGCTCTGCTGACAGACTTTCAGATGGATGAACATATTATCTGGACACCAAGGAGACTCCCAGGAGCTGGCCTGGCTTCCCCTGCACCCAGATGTATTTGGATTTATTGGAAGGAACTAGCACCCTTCAAAGGATTTCCTTTCATGTGCCCCACATCACACACTCACCATACCTTCTGCCAAAGCTGTGATGGACTTCTCATGTGATGAGGCAGAGTAATGAGGGAGGTCTTAAGCAAGTCTGAGGCTCCAAAAACTTCAAGGATATGCTGAAGGCACTGAAGGCTTCCTTGGAAACACCTAATCCCCTTCAGATGAGAAGCTCCAACCTGTGTGACCCCAGAGCCATGAATCACCCACAAAAGGCTTGACTCTCAGCGTGCTTGACTGTCAGCTTAGCAGTGGAAAAAGGGCTTTCTTTATGGTTTTCACTCAGGAACACTCTGTCTGCTTAGGACTTCAGAGGAAGACCATTTATCAAAAACTTTTTCTAGCCCAACTTCTCTCTGTGACACTCTGAGCTTCTGACTGTGACAAGAAGGTGAATGTCAAGCTGTGGGTACAGATAATGCCATGTTGCCAACTGTGGGGTGTTTCTTGAGCTCCTCTAGTTCTCCCAGCAAACTCTGACAAATGGGAAGCTGTTGTTCCGAGCAAGTAGAGTTGCTTTTTTCACACTGTATCTACTGTTGTACGCGTTTCTAAGAAAGAGAGGACGGAAATGTCTGATTTGAGAACCTAGTGCTTTTTCTGGTTCTAGCTGCAGGTTACAGCTGCCTTCAAGATGCAGCCTCAGAAGTGGCACTTCACAAGATGCCACTCTGTGCCCCACAGTGGCTACACAGCAATTTGTGTAGCACTGTGTGTGCATACAGCTGTGCTCTGCTGCACATGCAGCTGTGCTCTTCTGCACATGCAGCTGTGCTCTTCTGCACATACAGCTGTGCTCTGCTGCACATGCAGCTGTGCTCTTCTGCACATGCAGATGTGCTCTTCTGCAATATTCAGCAACAGAGAAGAATTGACAGCAGAGCCTTATGCACCTGCTGTACAACACCATGGAAGGCTCTGGCCACAAGTCCTAGAACCAGTTTGAACCTGTTTGAACCAGTCTGAACCGGCTTGAACCGGTCAGAACCGATTTGAACAGGTATTAACCGGTTTGAACAGGTCTGAACCAGTTTGAACTGGTCTAAACCGGTTTGAACCGGTCGGAACCGGTCGGAACCGGTCTGAAACGGATTAAACCGGTCGGAACCAGTCAGAACCGGCCTGCAACTGGTTTGAACCGGTTGGAACCGGTTTGAACAGGCCTAGACCGGTCTGAACAGGTTTGAATTGGTCGGAACCGGTCTAAACCGGATGAAACCGGTCTGAACCGGTCAGAACCGGGTTGGAACCGGTTGGAACAGGTCTAAACCGGTTTGAACCGGTGTGAACCAGCCTGAACCCATTGGAAGCAGTTTGAAGCGGTTTGAACCGGTCGGAACCGGTTTGAACCGAACTGAACCAGTTTGAACCGGTTTAAACCGGTCGGAACCAGTTTGAACAGGTAAGAACCAGCCGGAACCAGTCAGAACTGGTTTGAACCGGTTTGAACCGGTTTGAACCGGTCGGAACCGGTTTGAACCGGTCTGAACCTGTCGGAATCGGTTTGAACCGGTCGGAACTGGTCGGAACCGGTCGGAACCAGTCGAACCGGTCGGAACCGGTTTGAACCAGTCAGAACCGGTTTGAACCGGTTTGAACCGGTTGGAACCGGTCGTAACCGGTCGTAGCCAGTCGTAACCGGTCAGAACCGGTGTGAACTGGTCGGATCCGGTTTGAACCGGTCGGAACCGGTTTGAACCGGTCGGGACCGGTCGGAACCGGTCGGAACCTGTTTGAACCGGTCGGAACTGGTCGGAACCGGTTTTAACCGGTGGGAACCAGTCAGAACCGGTTTGAACCGGTCGGAACCGGTCAGAACCTGTTTAAACCGGTTTGAACCGGTCGGAACCGGTCGGAACCGGTTTGAACCAGTCGGAACGGGTCGGAACCGGTTTGAACCGGTCGGAACCGGTTTGAGCCGGACGGAACCGGTCGGAACCGGTCAGGACCGGTCGGATCCGGTCGGAACCGGTTGGAACCGGTAGGAACCGGTCAGAGCCAGTTTGAACCATTCGGAACCGGTCGGAACCAGTTTGAACCGGTTTGAACCGGTCGGAACCGGTCGGAAGCGGTTTGAACCGGTCGGAAGCGGTTTGAACCGGTTTGAACCAGTTGGAACCGGTCGGAACCGGTCGGAACCGGTCGGAACCGGTTCGAACCGGTTTGAACCGGTTGGAACCGGTTGGAACCGGTCGGAACCGGTCGGAACCGGTTTGATCCGGTCGGAAGCGGTTTGAACCGGTTTGAACGGGTTGGTACCGGTCGGAACCCGTCAGAACCGGTTTGAACCGGTCAAAACCGGTTGGAACCAGTCAGAACCAGTTTGAACTGGTTGGAACTGGTCGGAACCGGTTGGAGCCGGTTTGTACCGGTCGGAACTGGTTTGAAGCGGTTTGAAGCGGTTTGAACCGGTCAGAACCGGTTTGAACCAGTTTGAACCTGTCGGAACTGGTTGGAACCGGTCGGAACCGGTTTGATCCGGTCGGAAGCGGTTTGAACCGGTTTGAACGGGTTGGTACCGGTCGGAACCCGTCAGAACCGGTTTGAACCGGTCAAAACCGGTTGGAACCGGTCAGAACCAGTTTGAACTGGTTGGAACTGGTCGGAACCGGTTGGAGCCGGTTTGTACCGGTCGGAACTGGTTTGAAGTGGTTTGAAGCGGTTTGAACCGGTCAGAACCGGTTTGAACCAGTTTGAACCTGTCGAACTGGTCGGAACCGGTCAGAACCGGTTTGAACCGGTCTAGACCGTTTTGAACCAGTGAGAACCGGTCTAAACCGGTTTGAACCGGTCAGGATCAGTCTACGCCGGTTTGAACCGGTCTAAACCGGCCGCAACCGGTTTGAACTGGTCTGAACCACTCTGAACCAGTTGGAACCGGTTTGAACCAGTTGGAACCGGTTTGAACCTGTTGGAACCGGTTTGAACCGGTCGGAACCGGTCTAAACCGGTCTGAACCGGTCTGAAGCGGTTTGATCCGGTCGGAACTGGTCAGAACTGGTTTAAACCGGTTTGAACCGGTTTGAACTGATCTAAACCGGTTTGAACTGGTTGGAACCAGTCGAAACTGGTTTGAACGAGTTGAAACCAGTGTGAACCAGGCCCATCCTGAAGTCTAATACCTGGGAGGGAAGCATAGGTGTAGACAGCTGTAGCAGAAGTGCTGCAAACAACAGTCCCGTCATGTGGGCATCTTATGATGTAGCAAGAGGTGGGACAGGGGACAACAGCCCAGAAGTAAACTGGGAGCATGTTTTTCTTCCTTGTTTTACTTCCTAAGTGATAGAACCACTTCACTGAGATCACAGGCCCTCTTACATAGATCAATGCTCTGCTGCATTAGAGCTTTCTGCTACTCCATTTCTCAATGCCAACGTCCTCCAACTAGCCTGGCCAAGCCAACCCAAGAGCCCAGGCTCTTCATCCCTCCTGTGTTCAGCTCCCACAAAGGGCAACCTGAGCATTTCAGTGCAGTTTCAGCTCTGCATTGTGCCCAGAGAAGACACCAGCTGCTCTTCAAATCTGCCACCAGAAATCACTTGGATTTTTAACAAAACTGCAGACAGTTAATTCACAAAGAGTTTTTCTTTCTCAAACACATCCTAAGGAGAAGAACCCAAAGACTCTGTGAAAGTCAGGTTACCTGAAAACCATGTGCTCTAGGAAAGAACAGTCAAGGAGTTTGCAAATGTTAATTTCCTTGGCTGTCCTTGCAACTCAAGAAGCTAAAGGTAAAATTTAAATAACAGAGAAGATGAGTTATACAGATTTAGAACATGCATGTCCTGTATTTTGTAAGCATATTTAGGAGAGACTTCCAATAGCTCAGCAAAAGTGCTTAATACTGAGTTTCCAGTGATTAAATTATCTTTGATTTTAATTGTGTTGGTTAAACAACAGTATTCCTGAATTGTCCATTAAAAGTTATATTTTGAGCATTGAGAGAGAGATGTTACACAGAGGGAGTCATGCTGTGGTGACACAGTGTGGGAATGTGTCTTATCACCCTTTCCTCATGCTGTATGAGTTGCACTGAATTGGCACTGCTGTGCTGGCTGGCTCCTAACTCTAAGGCAAAGCAGATTTTGAAACCAGGACCAAGCAAACTAGGATCAAGACCTGGGTTATAAGCAAAGAGGAAGTAAGCCAGGCTAATTGGCCGTGGGGTCTACCTCCAGTGTAAAACTGTCCCCACACACATAAAACAATTCAGCCTCACCAAGCAAGCAGCCTGAGCCCCATGTTCATGCCACAGCATGGGAAAGCAGATATCCTGGCTCAGTCCTGGCTCCCACTGCAAGCCTACAGCAAAAATCATGGTTCTTAAGAATCCCATTTGGCTGCTCCCCTCCCAGACTTTATTGTCTTTGGGAACCCACCACAGGCCAGTACAAACTATGCAGATAGGGAAGCTTTTAAAAACATGCTTCTACTTATTCAGGTGCCTGGTGAAGAGCCTCATACTTTTACTTGTGGTACAAATGACTTGTCTTTTTCTTGGGGCCCTCTCCTTTTCTTCTCCCTCTATTTTTATTTCTTAGTCTTTCTGTCTTTCCTGCGAATGAGAACTGGGGGGGCTGTTAAAACATCATTAAAGCCAACTGCCTCTCACAAAATATATGCTTGTAGGAATAACTCCATTGCACTGGGGACAAATAGATCCTGGTCCCAGAGCTGTCATCACAACCACATGCTTTGTACTGTGTCTCTGAACGGATTCGTCCCAAGGTGAATACGGTAATGCTTTAAAGTATTGCATTTGTTAAGTATTCTGTCAGGAGCATAAATCACAACAGGACAGCATCGTTTCTGCTGGACAGGCAGGATCCTAGCTGGCTCCTAGAGCCTCATGCATGGCAGTCGTGGGGACTGAACATCACACCACATCCCCTCCTTGCTGGTGAGGAGGAGCCCAGGCCCAGCTAATGGGAAGATGTTCCCAAACTAGTGCTCACGAGCCCTGCCAGGGTCATGAATGCAGACATACAAACAAAGGTAAGGGCTGCAATCCTACTATTTAGGACAGAAACCAAGCAAAGTAAAACAAAGGCTGTGGGATCACTAGGATAATGTGTTTTCTGGATAGGTTCCTCAAGGCAAACTTGCACAAATTTAGCCATCCCTTGAAGGACAGTATCTATTTATTGTGAGCTTATGCTGCTTCTGGGAACCATAGCAGCATTTCAAGTCTGGCAAAGCCAGTCTGCACCTAAACTTCATCACATCATTGAAAGTTCAGGATGTGGCTGTTGGGCACGACCAGAAAGAAGTAGCCACAAAATCTGAACTCTCCCCAAGTTTGGGAGTACTCAGATCTTTGCATTCACTTCAGTTTCCTCTCTGGCTTTGTCTGGGAATGTTTGTGCCAGCAGCCTACAGAAGAAAATGAAGTCCATTGCACACAGATGCTTGGCCAGCTCTCAGTAATGAAACACGTCTTTATCGTCCACAATTTTTGATTTAAGGAAGGGGCAAAACTGCCCACAGTTTGCAGAGAAAATAAAATATATAAAAAAAGAAGCAAGCCTCAGTGCTTAGGTTGTGAAATGCAGCTTCCTCGGGACAATAAAGACGTGTTTCATTATGGAAAGTGGCCGACCATCTGTGTGTTTTTGCCTCGTATCCCTCAGATCTGGGAAGTAACAAGGCCAGTCCTGCACTCACTTTGCTGACTGTAGCTGTGCTGACGTGTCTGACTTTGTAAACATTGCCAGCATTTTCGGAGTGAAGACCACATGCCTCCTGCTCCTCTGGGCACGCTCCTCCCGAGGGGTGCGGGGAGCCCTGCCGTTTCCCTCCTGCGGGCACAGACGTTTGGCATGTCATCTGTCTGCTGTGAGTGCTCTGAAGGACTGCTCCCTGTGGGACTGGCAGCCTCTGGCAGGGCTGAAATCATCTCAGAGGAGTGCCATGGTTCTGTTTGCAGGGCGAGGCGTGGCACCCTACCTTGGGACACGGCGATGCCGGACAGACGGCGCTCTGCCGCTGCGCCTCCATGCGTGCCGCTCGCTGCTGGCTCTGCTCAGGCTGGTGCTCAGGCAAGGGCTTGTTGGACAGCTGCATGTGGAGCTGGTTGCTTCCTGTCTGTACACAGTGTGTGGTAATGGCAGTAAAGGTGCCTCTGTTGCCCTTTGTCTCCCAGGCACTGCCTAAAGCTGCTCAGCCATTGCCTGGCCCTTGTGTCACTTGCTGACACTGCCCAGCAAGGGCTCTGCTTGAACTGAGACTTTCTGAGCTGTGGCTGCTTCTGCCTGCACCCCTGGGCAGACTTCTGCTTGGCTGCTTGTGCTGAGGAATAGAGTAAAAGGCCTCCAACACAAGAAAATATGGTGCTGCCCTCTCAGAGGCTGCTTTTTCATATCAGCCACTGCACCTGACCTGTGAGGACTTGCTGGAAAAGAATCCGTGCCCCCAGCCATGATCTCCAGCCAGAGACATGAATTCTTAGCCAAACAGATCTCATGTGGTTGCAGCAATAGGCAGGGCGGTGCCAGAGGAGGCTGCCATGGGAAGGGGTGGGAAGGTGTTTTTTGTGTGAATAGTGGGATGGAACGGAGGGTGAGATGTCCCAGGGCTGGCTCCATTTTGGGGTCAGGTTATTCTTGACATGGTTTTCACCTTTCATATCCTACCTTGGTTGAAAGCCAAACCATCATGCTGATCATTGGCTTTTACATTTTTTAAACATACTCTTTTATGTTTTTGGCTCACTGTGCAGTCTGTATGTCCATCTATCTCCAATGCTTCCTATGGTTATTCAAGTGCCAAGGCTGCCATTGGTTAGGAAAAAAACCACTCCAGTTTCAGATGACACAGAGCTCTGGGAAGAGTAACGCTTTATACCTACCCAATATAATTGAAGATGTACCAAAATCTACTCAGGCTGCTCCAAAAGCCATCAAAGACAGCATAATGACTCCAGCTGTGACCACCAGCCTTCAGATCAGGTCCTAAATGAAGCCATCTGAACTGTATGTGGTCAGAAGAAGCAGAGCTCTAAGTGCATAATGTGGCAAAGATATGACATTTTCCAAATGGTGGGTGAACTCATTAAAAAAAAAAAAAAAAAAAAAAAAAGAAAAGAAAAGAGAAGAGAAGAGAAGAGAAGAGAAGAGAAGAGAAGAGAAGAGAAGAGAAGAGAAGAGAAGAGAAGAGAAGAGAAGAGAAGAGAAGAGAAGAGAAGAGAAGAGAAGAGAAGAGAAGAGAAAAGAGATGACCAGAATAGACCAGCATAGACTCCCTCTGTCTGTTCTGAATGGCTCAAAAAGGGTCATACAGCACCAGGAGCCCTCATTTCTAAACATGATATAAGGAGCTGATATTGGTGTTTACACAGTCATTTTAGGGAAGGAAGAGAGTTTAATTTCAACAGCACCCCACCTACCAATGTGCCTGGATATCATTATTGGCAGGTGCATGTAATCATAAAACACCAATCAAATAATAGAAACATTAAGTTTTAACTCAAGATCAAAAGAAAGAACCAAAACTTCTACCCTGGCTCAGCCTGATGTGTCAGCCATATGCCTCAATGCCGAAAGCTTTGAGATCACTCATTTCTCCAAAGCACATATGTTCAGCTCTCTAGGAAAGCTAAGGGACTTCTTGTCCTGGGCCCACACCTGTAAAATCAGTCAGCAGCAGCACTCCTGGGAACAATGCAATGAAACCAAGTTTGGGGGCATTTCTGGATGGTGAGGTCTTGTAAAGAGCTACATACAAAGCCCCAGGAGCAGCACAGCTCAGGTAACCAACACTGGTGAGCAGATGTCCAGCTGTGTCTGTGGAGGGTTTGCAATACCCCTTTGGGGATGGAGAGCACTGAGCAGGAGAGTCAGGGACACATGGGTGACAAGGCAGCATTATTAAATGTGGGAGAGATTATAGCACGACTGATCAAAAATAAATGTCCTTCCAAGGCTGAGGTCACCTGCCCATCATTTATATAATTCTAAAACTAGATTATATAAGGAGTTGAAGAAGACTGGCCTGGATCAGTCCTTCAATGGGTTCCCAGAAAAAAGCCTGAGATAAGATTTAACAGTTTTTTTCCCCCAGTTCTAATTTCCATTAAGTGGAAGCCTTTATTTCTGCCAAAACCGGAATGCAAGGTTTCTTTGAATTTCTTGGCTAAATGTTCCTCTCTTTGCACCAGGAGAAGCATGGATTTAATTCCACAGCAGTCACTGGAGCACACCCAGCACCTCTGGTGTTCAGGCCTGCCTGATGTCCCCACCATGTCCCCTGTTCCAGCCTTCACACAGACACTGCTCATGCCTGTCCAATGCACTGAGCAGCTGCCCTGTCACCAGGGAAATTTTAGTCCCTGTCTCCATCAGGGTACAGTATAATGCTTTCTTTCTAAATGATATAGTTGCTGGGCCACTAAAACTGGCATTTTAGAGTCACTAAATTGCATCTGCTTGGCATAGTGCACCCAGACAAGCAAGGAAAAAAGCAAAGAGAGCAAGGGATTTGTGCACATAGTGTCCAGGTCAACAGTGGTTTATTAGGTCCCATTAACCATATGGTCACGATTATAATAAAAGTCTGAGTTATGGCCAGTGACATGTGCAAACCACCCCCCCTCCCCAAAAGCCAATATATATATGATGGGTATAGATTCAATGTGAACACAGACCTATATCACAGGAGTTTTTTAACCCTTTCTGCTCCCTAGGGGAAAGGAAGAAAGACATGAAACACAACCAGGCTATATCTGATAACTCTCAAGGTCAGCAAAGACTCTCAAAATATAAAAGCTCTCCTGCTACTGCCCTCCTTTCCTTCAAGGGTTTGCTGTAGCTTCTTGGGCTGGAAGGTCATTCTTATACCATCAGGCCCCAGAAATTAGGATACTCTTTCTTTTTTGAATGGGCCCAGCTCCTGCTCCCTCCCCATCTGCCTTGTGAAGAACCTGAGTAGTTCTTCTGAACTGTGTAACACCAAGCAGAATTTGCCCCTGCATATTCCTGAGCAATTTTGTAATGGCATTGCTCTGGACTGAAACACCTGTATGCTGGCCCTTGCAGGTGAGAAAATATCCTTGGGTGCTGTGAAGACATCCCATTTCTTCAGTACCACTCATGTAGAGTGCTCAAAGTATACTCCACTGGCATGTAGTGATTGGACACATGAGATGCAAAGACTCTTCAACTATTTAATGGGTCAAAAGCCAAGGTAAAAACAAGCACTGACTAACATAAGTGATAACAGAACTAGAAAGAAAATTCAAAGATCATGAATAGGAAGAAGTAGAAAACATTTCAGAGTTATTTTCCTGGCCAGGCTAGGGAAAGCAACAGCGAAAAGGAATATGCAATTTAAAAAAATTCTTTCCATTTTTATAATTGTGGAAGTTATTAACCCCTGGAACGAAATTTAAATATGTGACTTTTTGCTTAGGCCTTTGAAACAGAAAGACCAAACTGGCAGCAAAGGGCAGTGGCTCCTCCTGGGCTGCCTCCTCCACTGTCTACATGGCAGCAGCAGCAGGTCTGTGGCTCTGTCTGCCTTCAGCCTCCCACAGCTGCACAGAGGGACACAGAGGCCCACACAGAGCCCACGGCCACCCCAGCACCATCCCTCCAGCCACTGCTGCTTCCAAGCCCTCTGGAGAGGTGATGGTACCAGCAGCTCTGCCATGTGGAGTCTGGCTCTTTGCCTCAGGGTCTCAGAGCCTGTGAGATAGCTCCAGTGAAATCCTGTCCTCTGTTTCCAAGTGATTAATTTGCTGAAGAGGTTATCTTCTCTCAGTGCTCCTTCCTTAGCCTGCGTGTTAGCATTTCATCCTCCTGTGTGAACACACACCAGGCAGATCTCCAGCTCTTGTAAACTGGGACATGTCTGGTGACACCCCACCCTAGTTATGCCCTTTGACCATAAACAATGATATTATAAAAGTTATTTCCATTTCCTGACTCTAGGGAGAATGCAAATCTAGCTCTTCATGGCTTGGATGCATCATCACTAAGGCATGGAAGGACTCCCTTGCCTCTATGTCACTGTTACAAGGCTCGTCTGAAAAGCAACAGAGTTTGTGCCCTGATCAAGGCTTGGAGTGAGGCACAGATGGGCACTGCAGGCAGGGGAGCAGTGGAAGAACTTGAGGAAGACCTGGAATTTGGGAAAGAGTACGGCTACACGCAGCAGTGGTCAACATGTGAAGCCCACTGGGGACAGTACCCAGGTCTGTGCTCTCCTCAGGCATCATAGCAGTCTGCAATCAAACACTACAGCCAAACAATTCCCAAAGTGCCTCCATCATGCCTAAACCATGTACTTATCCATCCTCTCCCAGTGTGGCTGCATGTTCGGCCTCAGCCCAAAGTCACGTAAAACTCAGCTGTTAGCACTTATCCAAGCACCCCTGACACACAACCCACCCATCCCCTGCCTTCAGCAGCTTCCTAAATCTCTGTCCAGAGGAGTGATTTGCCTTAGGGACTTCAATTCTCTTGGAGAAAAGGCCCTGGTCAGGAGCTCAGCTCCCCTTTCCATCACTGGGAGCTGGAGAGTTTCAGACAGCAAATCCTAGGACATAAATAAAAGTTTGGTTGAAACTTGGAAAGTGGTGGACTTGCAAAGAAATGACCTAAAAGGTAAAAGTCAAAGATAAATAAGAACAGTTCGTGTAAACTGTGTGCTCATCTTAACAATAAACAGAGCGGCTGCCGCAGAGGAACTTGAAAGGACTCCACTCTGCAAAGATGAATGGTTTGTTGAGCCTGCTCTGGGCTCCGTTTGAGGGGCTTCAGCATGAGTAATTGGGTGTGAGAAGCACTGGCTCACCGGGGCCGGAGCAGGCGAGCTCCAAGGAGGGGAGCGTAATGATCACTGGCGTTATTTATGGTTTTGTTTGCTCATTAGCTTGGCATCACCTCAAGTCTGCAGCGCAGCCCTGACAGCTTTGAAGCGGCGCCCCGGGTGTGGCGGGCGCTGTGACACGCGGTTTGATGTGTGACACGCGGTTTGATGTGTGACACGCGGTTTGATGTGTGCCCCGCAGCTCCCGCAGGATTTCCGCTCCCGCTCTGCTCGGCCCGGCCGTCCAACCGGGGATAAATCACGCCTCCCTCCCCGAACAGCTCAGGGCTTTATTGGCATTATCTATCATTGTACAGTCCTCGTCTGGACGCGTGCAAGCTTACTGTCTCTCAACAGCGAGGGCCGGATTTCAGAGCGCTGGGAGAGCTAAAACAAGGGGAGCTAAAGCCTTGTGGGTTTCCCCAGGCTCACTATTCATCACAGGCAGCGTGCGGAGCTGGAGACAGGCCTGGGATGTAGCACGGTTGGTTCTGGTGAAGGCTCCTGTCTGCAGAGGGGCAAGCTCTGCAGAGAGCCGTGCACTGCTCCCCAAGAGCGTGGCAGAGTCAGCTCTGCCCTCTGGCTCCTGGCTGGAGCTGGCTGAATGTGCACTCCCATTGCCCCCTCAGCAAGGGCAAATCTTCCTTGCACTGAGCAGTGCTGGAGAAGATGCAATGTTAAAACACAAGCCCAAGGAGAAAAGAGGAACTTACAGAGAAACTGACAGTCCAGGAACACCTTCTCCAGTCCAATACAGCTGCAGAAATGCCAGCTGACTGCTTTTAAATGGAACACATAACTGAGGCTTTGGTCCAACACATTATGGACTTCAGCAGGCCATCTGCACAAAGGGAAACTGCCCATATCAACATCTTGTGCCATTAGCCACCTTAATTCCTTTTATTTGGTACCAATTTTCCCCTAACCTAAAGAAAGCCTGTGCTATGAGTGACAGACAAAACCACCCTGATGTGACTTATGATCATGACAATGTAAAATTATGATCACGACAATGTAAAATTTTATCATGTGACTACCATGATAAAACACAAGCTCAGCCAAACTACATCGGCAGGAGAATGCCAAGAAAACATCTCTGTGGCTTGAGAAAGTGAGTAAGATCCCAAATGGCCAAATTGTAGTAGCGTTTACACTGTCCTTGTTCCCTAGCACATCTGAAAGAAATCTGGTCCACTTGGCTTTCCCTCTCTTTTCATTAAGAGGGCTTGACCATGGTCTTTAATGGCTTGCTAGACCCTATTGCTTAGGGTGAGCATTAGGAGAGTACTTATAATCAGAAATAAGCACATCATCAAATGTGAGTAGACAGCTCCATTGTGCAACCTCCTATAACCTAGTGATGGATATCAATTAATGGACTGAGAACTCAGTAGTAAAGGAAACACAGGAACTCCTCTCTTCCTCCTTTCAGAAAAGAATATAGTTAGCAAAAGCTGATGTAAACAGCTAAATGTTTCAAGATGCAGTAAAAGGCATGAGGCTTTCAGTTCTGCTGGGGGAAAGCTCAAAAGTTCTCTGTCAAGAAATCGGACAGGGAAAACTGAAGACTACAGGCAAGAGCCTTCTAGAAGCTCCTAGTTGTTGGTAAAGAGCTCAAGAGGTCTAAAACAGAGAATGGGAATAAGCACATATAAAGGCTTTTACCCTGATTTCTCCCTAACTCACTTCCCACCTTCCCATCCCAGCTCGATGCAAGACAAGCAGCAAATCTCCCTTTTCAGGGCTGTTTTCCCATTTTTTCCTGTGATGCTCTGCTCTGACATGTGCCCCACATATGGGTGAGTGTTTGGCCCCCTGGGGTTGCAGGCAGGGGGAGAGCTGCATGGCATGGATGATACCCTTATTAACACACTTCCTCTCCAGGTTCTGGAACTGCATGTCTCTAAAATGCTTTGGGTGACAGCCCCAGTTCTCTGCCACCACTCCTGCACCGGCACAGAGGATTGCTAGGAAGGGCAAAGCAAGGTTTTGCAACAGTGGCTCCAGTCTGTCCCTTTTAGTTGTGGATGCACAGTGGCTCTGTGTCTGGGCTTCCTCCTCTGTTCTACCTGGAGCCATCCAGGTGAGTCCTGGAGTCCCAGGTAAGTGGACTCCAAAGAGGCCCTGGAAGCCTGCAGCAAAAGAGTGCTCCAGCTGAAAAACCCAAGTGCACCTCTGTGATGCTGGCTGACAGACACATTAAAGGCATCTATTTCAGCTCCTTGGAGCCAGATGCCTCCTCCTTCCTCTGCTGGGCAGAAAGCCGGCTCAGCATGGAGTTTTCTCTCCCATTTCCTAGGGATGTCAGTCAAAACCAGGCTCTTGGAAGTTCAAGCGTGGCCAAAAGGAAGCAGATTTCAAAACACACCCCTCCCTCCATTCCCCCTTCCTAGGCCTTTTGTTTCCAGTTCCCCCTCCTCCCATCAAAGAAAGAAACAAGAAAAGATTCTGGAGTCACCAAGCCATGATCTATCATTCTTTCAGGGGAGTTTCTTCTAATATTAATCAACACAAGCCTCTCTGCCCGCCTCCCCTGCCCCGAGGGAACAGTGGGCTTGGAAAGCTCAAGCGGGTTTCGAATGGATCTTGCGGCAAAATTCCTCAGTTCTCAGTTGGAGTGAGATGGTGTCGGTGCAGTTGCCAGGCTTTCTGAAATTCTTGGAAGATAAATGAGATTCACTGCCTATTGCCTAGTGCCATGAAGGAACAGGACACCCAGAAACTCCTCTGTTTTTGGCAAATTAGGGCCAGAGTCCCTGCTTTGCTGCAATTGTCCCCAGCAAAGAAGGTAAGGCTCCAGCTGGGAGCTGATGACACCTTCTATATTTTTCTTTTCAACCCTCAACTGGATTGCAGAAGCATAAAGATTACCCTACATATGTCAGTTGCTGACAGATGTCTGGGGGTGGGTTCAAAGTGGCACAGAGTGAAAGTACAATTTCTCAGCCTTTTTTTCCTCTTCATGTCCATCCCCTTGGTGTCCCAGGGGGTTCCAGCAGATCAGCACAGGTGTGAGCTGTCTTCCTCCCTGTGCCCCATGGTGACAGGTTTGCACTAGGACATGAGGCAAGTTTGGGCTGTTTGGAGGGTGCAAAGGGGCTGAGGAGATGCAGAGAGGTTGCCTTATCCTGTAGTGTCTGGCCCAAGTACAGCATCAACGCCTCTGGTGTTAGGCTCTGCAGATGAGCCAAGGAATGTCCTCAGTGGCTGCCAAGTGGGACACTCCTGTCTGTGCAGTTCAAGATGTTGGCTGGCCTCCCCTCAGGCCAGGGCTTGGGCCCATAGATGGCAAGAGGCACACAAAGACCTTCCAGCTCATCCTTTCCTGGAGGTAAAGCAGGTGTCCAGTCAGTGAAAATTAAAACCACGACTCCATCACTGCTGATCTGGCTGTTTTGAAGAACATCATCTGCAAAACTTTGCAACGAGGCTGTTGAAATAATATTGTCACTAGATTTACTCCAGTTCATTAAAACCATAGTGGTGTTTCTCTAATCTTTCACGAACCCTCACCAGCTCTGCTGACTTCATGGATTTTGGCAGGACCTCTGCCCTCACATCCCTTTGACTTTTTCTTTCTTTTATTATTTATTTAGTTTAAGCATTAAGAACCACTAAGCAACTGTGTTACTAGTCCTCCCAATAGCTCTAAAAGCACAGTAGATGAGGATGGGGAAAGCAAAGGGAAATCTTCCAAAATCATGCATGAGAACCTGGGTGCTGAAGCATGGGTGGACTGCACCACCCATGAGAGATCTCCTGAGAGAGTCAAACCAAGTCCCAGCAGAAGAATTTTCTGATAAAATACTGTGACCTCCTGAATATTTTAGGACAGCTAATTAATCTGACATATAAAGATGGTAACATGAACCTCCTCCACTACCTAAAGTAAGGACTGAGTCTAAACTTACAGAAGTTTCCTTCTGATGACAGATAATCTGGTAAAAATCCCTTCAGTACACGCTACCAGCAACAAAGGTGTCCTCTCTACATCATGATCTTCAGAACACTCTAGCCATATTTTATTCACTTTTTATTAAAGTCTAACGGGATGTGATTTCATACTCCCTGATTTCTGATTTTCATTCCCATAGAAAAATACTTCATATTTGATTTTTTTTTTCTGGCTATAATAATAATAATTGTGCTGGAGTTTCAGAAATACTATTTGATTTGATTTATCATTTCATTAATTTGTATGTTCTTCTTGCTTCCCCTATTTCACTGCACTTCACCATAAACACCATTTACACACTTGGAAGTAGTGTAAAAAGGCTAGCAAACATAATGTAGAAATGAAGGAAGACAAAAGGGTATTTGGAAATTTGACACATTTCCAAAAGCAGAAGCAGTATTCTTCCGAAACAAAAACTTTTATAAACGTCTGAAATTATCTTAAAATTCTGCTTCACTGCAAATTATAAACATATTAGTTTTCATTTTTAGTTTAGACAGAAAGGAAACTCATCAATGATGACATCTCCTGTACAAGAGCATTGAGAGGCTGAAGCAGCCCTCGGTTTGTGTCTTTAAGAAGGAGGGATGACAAGGGGCTGGCGTGCAGTGGCTGTTAGCATTTCCAAGATGCTTTGTATTATGGCAGGGCTGAAGAGTTGACAGTCTCTTCTCAGTTCTGTGGTTAGCTGGCTACAGGCATGCAGTCATTACTTTATATTAATGTGAGATGTGAACATTGTTTTGCTGGTTGTAATTATTCTCCAAGTGGTACAACCTTAAAAATTACAGCTTTGGAGGATCTCTTCCTCTGTAGTTCTTCCTGGGAGTCGCTGCCTGGGTCGGTTCCCAATAATGAGATTTTCTAAGGAGGCTGGGAATGTATTGATTGATTTATTTGCTTTTGGATGCTAATTAACTTTGATGTTCAGCAGCCATGCTCCTGGCTGCCATACTGCATGCAGGGGAACAGCAGAGCTGGGCATCTGTTTAGGAGCAGGATCACTGTGGGGGTCAGATGGGAATAAGTGTCACTGGTTTGTGTAGCATTTACTTCCTGAGCCAGAAGCAGAAACCCTTTTGAAGGGCCCTTCTTTTTACAGAACATGCCAAAGGACCGGAGCAGGGGAGTCCCTGCACACCAGGCTTTTCTAGAATGGGCAAGACAGATGGAGATGCCCCAGTGTGGGGCTGCCTTGCAGGGAACTGGGAGTGAGAGCTGTCCACTCCCATCCAGGGAGCTGTACCTTCTGGCAAAGGTTGTCCTGCAGCCATTAGAGCCTCAAACTTTCTCCCTGACCAGTGCAAAAGCAAGGCAAAGACATGGGAAACAATTGCTTAAGCAGTGATGAAAGGGACCAGCCTCCCTTTATCTCCACAAAAGACACTGTGTCATCAGTCCTTGCACCATATTTCAGCACCATGCTCTCCACAGAGCCTGCCAGTGAGGGGCTGTGCAGCTGTGCAAGCAGATGTGGTGATGGGTTCAGTGCTGTTGAGTCTAAGGTTTGGATGAAACCCAAGTGGCTTCTCTCACACAGGCAAGAGCCAGCAGCAGTGATGACCTCTGGTAACACTCAGCTCTCAACAGGGTCATACCCAGAGCCTTCCCCTCTCACCATAGCCACTCAGTACACACTGAAATGAGGTGCTGGAAAGCCCAGAAGCACATAGGAGCCCTGCTGCCTTGGGGATCATGTTGCTGTGGCACACTAATCCTCAGGCCAGCAGAGGGAATTTAGAAAGGCATAGAGTTGGCTAATGGCACACACTGATGTTTCCTCCTCAGCCCAACACTGACAAACACACCAAAGGTGTCTGGCCTTCAGCTAGGGTGCACAGTGGCTTCAAAGTCCAAGAGAAACTGCAATGTTCAAACTCTTTGCATGCTGGAAGTGCAAACACATTTTTCCTTTTTACTGCCTCTCTCTCCACTGTCTTCTAGTTTTGTCTTAGTGAACACAGTGAAATAGGAGTGGAGATGCACTTATTTCTTCTGGTACTGCAAAAGAGAGATGGCCTCTTTTACAGGGGAAACAACCCTGTGCTTACAGAATACCATTTTAAGAGCTGTAACTCTTAAATGTTTACATGATGCTGCATCTACTACAGCAACACATGTGATACCCACATTTCTGGTAGCAGCCTCCTCAGCCATCATTTTGCCACACACATAAGTCAGCAAGACCTCCTGTGTGTGGCTCTTGGAGCTCTGGCTTTGTGCCTCTCCTCCAACCAATTTATACCACACTCAGAGTATTTAGCAGCTTGCCACCATGCCAGAGCCAAGCCATAAATCCCGTGTGGGGAGTTGTGCTATAAATGTCCACTGGGACCTCTACACTGCCAGGATGAATCAGGCCATCCCCTCTGGCCACCAGGAAGTGGCCCCTTCCCTTCTCCTAGTCACACAGTCACCCTTAGGGTGGAAAGGGCCAGGTACCCACTGCTGCTGTTTAGGAAGGACCCAATCTGTCTGGAGCATGGTGCTGTTGTTCAACCACAGGACACAACATGCTGTCTGTCCTTCCAGTTTTGTACAACTCTGGGTAGTGGTCCCAGTTAACAATAGGTGACATAAGGGTTAGAAATATGGGCACAGCTTGGTAGCTGCCTTTTTATGTCATAACTTGAAAGACAGTCTACAAATAATGCTACAGAAAAAGTGAGTGAGGAGAGCTCCAGTTACCTGGACAATTCACTCTTGAGCAGGATGCAGAGAGCCTCACTGAACTTAGAGTGAGACAACTGAAGCTCTGCTCCCTGGGGAGGGATCTAGCACAGACAGATGGCCCAACAGAGCACAGTTTTCACATTGCAGCAAGAGGTGGCAAGAGAACAGCCAAGAAAAGCTGTGGAGACAACTGTTCCTGCCCATGACATGGAAGCAGCAGAGAGCTGGTGCTGCTCATCAGCAGGTGGGTGCAATTATCCCCTTAGAGAGCAGGCAAGTAGTAAGGTGTAATCATTCTTTCACAGTAAACTGATCTTTGGTCTCCTGCTTCTTCGCTCTTTCTAATCCTGCCCCTGATCCCCCATGATTATTCAGATATCAAACTCTTCTTAAGCTGCCATGATGTGCACTAGAAACCCAGCCATGGGCCAACAGTCTGAGCTTAGGAACAGATCAGCGGGTGCTATGGGAACATTTGTTGAGCTCTCAAACAATTAAAGGACAGTTTTTTTCTAAACCTTCTTACTGACTGCCAAATGTAATGAAGATACATATTGGGACAGTCAGCACTTTAGGTGGTGAGACCATCAGTTGTTTTCTGCAATGAAAAGGGCATTTTTTTCACCTCTCTAGTTACTGAAGCTTATTGAGAGAGACTGGAGAAGATTAATTACCCCAGCTAAAAAGTCTAGGCCTGCTAAATCTCGTAGGGTGGCTAGCTGGGCAGCACTATTGCAACACAAAGATGACTCAGCCACATAGCATCTTTGTTGGCATCCCATTAACTGCTGTGGACATGAATATTTCTTTATTGCTAAACCAAGTCTGTCACTGGCTTGGGGCATTTCTATGAAAAATGTAACAGAGGAATAATAATTCAAAACATGTCAGACCAGAAAGCCATGGCTCATCATATCAGAGTCCTTCTGCCTGAAAACCAACCAGTTCAGATTGTTCAGAGTGGGTGAACCAATGCTACAGATGCTCATGACTTCACCGAAGGCAGCCCGTCCTTCCAGGAAAGCAGGATCCTCTTCTCACACAAGTGCCCTTACAAATATAGAAACAGAGAAGAGCAGAGTAATTCTCAGAGTAGAAGCTACATCAGCAGAACTGACTCAGAAGAGAAATTTGCTTTTCAAAGTTTTCCAAGAGGCGTCAGCTGCTCCTGGGTGAAGTGATGCTAGCAGGCGGCGTCCAAGTTACTTTCCCACTGTGGGAACCAAACACTTTTAAAACTGTTTTGACTGTAACCAAGGAATTAGAGAGATGGATGAAGCCAGCCGAAAGTGTGACAATCTCCTAAAGGCACACAGATGGTGAGCAGACACTGCAAACTGATTCACTTTGAGTGATCACTTTCCTGAAGCACACTTTGGACAGTTTTCCACCTCTCTGAGGACCTGAGGAAACCCCTAATTTCTCCAAGGCAAAATGAGGGGCAGGAAGGGAGAAGGGAAAAAAAGCATGATTTTCCCTTGAAATGCACATTCACACATAGTTAGTTATTTATTTGCCCTTTGACATTGAGAGAAGCTCATCTCCAAGAACGATCACCCGTGGCTCAGCCCAGATGGAGGTGGGCTACAAATTTCATTGCTAGTGCTAACCATGAAAAGATTTTCCCGTTTTACTAGAAACCACAATCTCCCATCATTCCCATACTGTTCAAGTGATGTATAGCTTGGTAATTGTCCTGAAAGATAAGGGAAAGCCTCCTCTGTGGTTGCATTTGATATTGGCCTGATGTATGGGATTGCTTAGTGGAGGGTGTCTAGAGGCAGTGTGGAATATGCTTCTCTGCCTCTTCTCGCTGGGGAAACTCTGCTGGTGGCAAGCAGGATCCTGAGGGTTGAAAATTGCTTTCCCACATCTAACATCCCTTTCATAGCAGCCTTAGTCAGTTTTTGGCATGAGGACTAGAATTAAAGAGTTGTTTATAGCTGCTCCAGAGCCTCCTCCGCAGTGCTACCACCCCTGTGGCACCCCTGCACCAGGGTCTAAGTGGAGCTGCTGAGACAGCTCAAAAGGGTAGGGGTGAAATGGGGCATGGCAGGGAAAGTCCTGCAAATGGAAGAGGGCAAAATCCTTCAGAGAGGGGGACCTCTACGCACAGCAAGTGACAGAAGCTCCTTTTCTTGTGCCAGAGGAAGGGACAGTGACAAACCCCTGCTGCCTGACTAGCTGTTGAAAATCCAGCCAACTAAATGAAGCCTGATACAGAAATCTTCCAGCTTCGTGCTACAGGGTAGAGATGGACCAGTTAAGATTTTCAGATAAAACTCTGTGATGTCTATTTTTTCACTTTCCAGAGACAAACGGGGGACCCTGCTCACAATTGGTGATAAGATTGTCCAAGCAATCGGGACAAGCCAAGCAGCCGCTAGATGGCATGTCCATCCCATCCAAACTCGGTGTCTCACAGCCGGGAAAGTCCAGGATACCCCGCGCATCCCACAGCAGAAGCATGATCTATTATCTCAGATCTGCTCGAAGAAAACGCTGGCACCACTTGCAGTTATTTTGCATCGGGGATCTGCAATCTGATGAACATTCCTCTGTGATTTTAAAAGGATTTAAAAATAAGCTGCACGCAGATTTTGCCAGCTTGCTCTCGCTGGTTTCAGTGAAGATGTACTAGGCCTGTAAAGAGCATTTATGTGCAAAACAGCTCGTAAAAAGAAATATACAGTGCTTTGTTCTCCCACAGGAGGGCTAGTGAATTATTTGGATAGAACCCACATGAAGTAAGACGTTATTGGTAGATACTATTTTCCAGATCCTCAGCTGCTGTTATGTGGTATAATTCCCTCATTTATACTAGCTGAGAGTCTAGTCTCTAGGTCTCCAGATCAGAATTAAGCAAGACACTAAGCAGTCTTTTGAGAAAGGAGCTTTTATTTGAGGGGACTGCCAAACACATTAGATTTGGACAACTTTCTCTCAGAGATTTAATCTCAGAGGAGCTGGCAGAACAGAAAAGGCCCAGAAGCAGGAGTGAATCAAGCACATTAGCACATATATGCTGTAAGCCACAGTGTTTTCCATGTAGCTGCAAATATCTGAAGTCTTTAAAGCAGAAACTTCCAGTGTAGCTTTAGTCACTGAAAAACTGGATTGCATTATGCATAAATTGAAAAGGAATTCAAATTTACAGATTTCCCTACCAAGTAATTCTTATATACCATAAAAAAATGGGTTCCAGTGCAAAAAAGCTTAAATCACCTCCACCCTCCCTGAATTTTTTCCACTACAATATGAAGAAAGTTTAGAAGTATGCCTTTCCTTTTATGATTCTTTACAAGGGCAAAGAGCGTGCTCTTATTCAGTGTTATTCTGAAATAATCCCTTTTAAAATACTCTTTTATTAATTAAGTGAACTAACAAGTTATGTTTCTCTTGCATGCCTGTGAACTTCTCTAACACTTATTATAGGGTGAATCAAACCAGACCTAGCTCTCTGTAACAAAAAAATAGATCAAAATAGACAATGAATGTATTTCTTTCTCAAAGACAAACAGTAACCAAAAATAAATATTTTAATTTCCTAAACACATTTAAAACTGATGGGAAGCATACAGCACAGCTATACAGCAGGGAGGGGAGTCTCACATTTTGTGAGTTCTCTATGTTGCTAAATCACAGGGGAGTCGTGGTGCACCACTGAAACTCCGGGGTGCTCTATATTGTACAAATAACAAATATTCGTCCCCAGGAGAGCACTACTGGAGATCCAGCCTCAGATTTGAGACTAAAGGGAGACACCAAGTGGAAGAAAGACTCATGACTAATTGCAAGTTGCCAGTGGCCCCTATGGGTTTAGTTCCTCCGTGTGGCTTGCTGCAGCCTCCTGTGCCTAAAGAGGTGCTGCAGGGGTGCATTTGGGCACTTCACTGACCATGTGGCCATTGAAACGTGCATCTGTGTGAGAAAAGAGAGAGGCAAAGGCAGAAAAGAGATTCTTTCCAATGCATCATTTAAAATGGCTTAACATAGCAAGGAGGAACTTGGGTGCCTTAATAAATGAAATTGAAGGGAATTAAGTCTCTAAATACTTTTGTGGATCTGAGCTTATGTAAGAGGTATTAGTGTCATAGGATTGTTTGTTCCACTCGCCTTGCTCCTTCAGGTAAATGGTGCCAGTGTTGCACACAATTCCCTGGGAAAATGCCCAGCCTGCCAGTACCAGCTCCCAAATGCTCTCATTTACTTTGGCAGACCTTGAACTGGGTTCTCCTTCCTTGGGTTTTCTGAGGTGGTTGTGTTAATTGGACTCAAAAGGATGACTTCTCACCAGTCTGGAGCTGTGGGGTGTGGAAATAATACTGCCTGGTGCACAACCCTCTCAGATCAATGGGGATTGGCAGTGTTCATTCCTCTCAATCCAGTGTAAAACACAGTTAAAAGAAATTTCAAGCTATAGATGAGTGATTAAAAACAGTTATTCAGTCTTCTATCAGATGAAGCTGGTCCAGGTCAACATGGGTGCCAGAAATGAATCATGTACGAGATCTGCCCAGATGTGCCCATGTTTTTCTAGTGCCAATCCTCTTCTTCATATTTTGAAATACAAGGGCGGGTGCATTCAACTCTGCATTCAAGCAATGAACTTGGGAGGAAAGCAATCTTATCAGCACTCTGGCTCCTTCTTCCTACCATGCAGAAAAATGCACTTAACCAGGCAGCCCAGCCTCAGAAATATTGTTATGGAAACATATTGTGCAAAACAGCTCAAATCTTGTGGGACGGTACTAAACTCATAGTGCTTTGGCATTTTGTAACCTCCCAGTGCAAGCCTGCACATAAAATCCTGAGTATAATTTCAGCCTGTAAATATTAGATCAAAATAAGTTTATAGGTGAAACTTATTGTGCTCCAGCAACCTGCCTTTAGGAACAAGATTGTACTTGGTTCCTGGAAGAACAGTGGACATTCTTGTTGCTCTCTGAACAGGAGGTTGGGATTCAGAGTCACCCTAGTGAGCAACGAAGCCCTGTGCAGGGCTTGTTCACTCCCCACCAACAGGATCAGGAGGAGAATTGGAAAGGTGAAAGCTGGAAAACTCAGGGGTTTAGATAAAGACAGCTTAATTTTTAAAAAGGAAACAAAGCCAAGCACACAAACAAATCAAAAGAAAGAATTAACTCAGTTCTTCCCACGGACAGGCAGGTGTTCAGCCACCTCCAGGAGAGCAGGGCCTTGTCACATGAAATGGTTACTAGGGAAGACAAATGCCATCATTCTAAATGTCTCCTCCTATTCCTTTTCCCTCACAGTTTATATGCTGAGCATGATGCCATATGGTCTGGAATGTCCCTTTGGTCAGTTGGGGTCACCTGTCCTGGCTGTGTCTCCTCCCATGCACCCCCAGCTCTCTCACTGTGGCAGCACAGAAAGCAGAAAAGGCCTTGGCTCTGTGTGAGCCCTGCTCAGCAATAGCAAAAAGATTGTATTATCAACCCTATGCTCAGCACAAATCCAAAACACAGCCTCATACCAGACACTGTGAAAGAAATTAATGCTATGCCAGCCAAAATCAGCATGACTGCAAAAGACATAAATAAAACACCTTGTATCTCCAAGGAAAGAGAGTATCCTGAAAAAGCAGGATACTACTTGTAAAAGGAGGAAAATAATTTTGGTGTCACTGTAGAAGCTTCAGGAATGCAGTCAAGTTCTTCAGGTGTTCATCCATATGTACAGGTGTTTAAAAGGACTGAGCCTGAATGCTATCTCTTGGAAATTGATTTCTGGTTACCAAAGATGACTGCAAAAGGCACAAGAAGGATTGTAAAATTGGGTTAAGTCCTAGATCCACCTAGTTTCTCAAAGTCCCACTTTGTGGATGCTGTTAGCCTAGCTCATGAGCTCAGCAAAACTAGCAAGAGCTCCTTAGTGAGTGGGATGCATTTCTGATACCCTTCTAGTAATTTTCTGTCTTTTCTGCCTCAAATGAGCAATCCTCTGGCAACAATGATGGACTCTTCTCACACCAGAGACGTCTGTGACCTGCTCACAGACCTTTTGAGATTTGTTTCTATGAGGATTTTTTTTTCAAAGGGAAAAATTATGGAAAGCACAGGATGGCAAATCTTGATGATTTGTTCCAGCAAATTTCCCATCTCAAGGGTCAGATAGATATCCAACATGTATGGAGGCACATACTCACTACAGCTTAACAGATCACAAAAATGTAGGGTTCAATAGTCCCAAATCTAGTGCCTTGGAAGACACATCCCTGTGTGCTGGATTTTCCAGCATTTATAGGGGGGGATCAAAATTTTCTCGCAAAATACCAAGTTTGGGAGTGCAGTCACTACTGTAATAGTCAACTGTGAGAGACCCATACCACGATCCAAAATAACCCAACAAATCTGCTTCCCAGTTATATGGTGCCTCTGGCAGAACACTTTAATTTTAGCTTATCCAAGTCTAACTTCTGGAAAACTTCACTTGCCTGCATTTCTCATTTCAGCCAGAGGAGGGCAACTGGTCATCAGGAAAATAAGATCAGTTTACTAAAGCTGCTGTGCACTTCAAAGTCCTGAAACACAGAATATTAAAAATATTTTAGTCTTGAAAACACACCTTTCAATAAACATGCCTTCCTCTAATACAAGTTAAAATAGTCCCCTCTTGCCCCACAAACTTCAGCAACCACTGCACTTTTATTGCTGTTCACTCTAACCATTATTATTTCTATGTAATTAATCTGATAGTAAATCACAGCTTGGAGCAAATAAAAGAGGATTACGATTACAGTGCCATGAGCATGCTTCAAATGAGACTGAAAAAATATGTAATTTTAAATGTGTTTTGCATTCTTTCTATTTTATACTGTGCTATCAAACAGACACTAACCATGAACTCTACGTTGTTTGGTCATTTTGTTTTTAACTTAGAGTTTCAACAAAAACACACCCCCCAGCACTTCTTTGCTCTGTTTTTGAAGTCTCTTCTCCTTGTCAAAGCAACTTTGAAATAACTTCTTTTTCTTTTTTTTTCTTTTTTTATTTTTTTCCTAAAGTTAGGCAGTTTATACTGATAATTACAGTCCTTGTCACTACAACACCTGGACCACTCAATGTTTTGGCCCTATCAGGAAAGAAATCCTTCCTCTCCTAGGGTCACAGTAATGTGAGGCCAATTCAAAGACTTTTCAAGGGAAATAGATATGCAAACATTAGAAATCCACGTGTCTTCCTGTTTCTCTGTTCTCCCTAATGCCAAAGACTAATTTCCTCCTTCTGGTGCATACAACCCAGGGCAGCAATCTGTGCCAGCTGCAACTCAAACTCTTTATTCTCAGAGATCCTCTGAGACTAGAGAAAAGAAGTTTGGTCCCTTCCACTCTGCAGCCAAACTACCCTGAAACCTTTCATCCCAGCTTCAGAGACACATCAAGAGCTGCCTATATATAAAATAGTGGAAAGTTTTTTGCTTGCATCCAGCTGTTCCAGGATGGCCCTAACCCAGGCACACATGGGTTTGCCAACAGAGAATGAAGGGGCTCTAGCTCCTCAATCCATCATTAGCAGCCACCCATCATTAGCAGCCACCCATGCCATATTCGTGCTTTTCATTGCAAAGCACTGGGGAGTGTGCAACTTCTCACAACCCCGGGCAAAGCTGCTAGCAGCCATAAAAGCACAGCCAGCCAGCTCTGTGCAGGGCATTAGTATTCCCCTCTGCCCGAGGAAACAGACCTTGTGTACAAATGAATCAGAACCTGTATGAAGCTGCATCACAGGGACTTGGACTCCTGTGCAGACTTCCCTTGTTTACCCACAGAATAGGCCATGACTTGATTTGGTACAGAGATTAATTCCTCCTAAAAAGAAAGTATTCATTTGACGGGGAATGGTTGTTGTGTTTGAAATGAAGATGGCCCAAGGCAAAAACAGATTACTTGGCTCAATGACCCATTGGCTGGTCCCTGGCTGCCTTTGAAATGGTATTCAGTTTTCATCCTTACATGCCACATAATGGTGGGTTTCTCCAGCCTGGGTGTTTTCTTACAAGCACTTTTGTCTAATCACTAGCTGAGAATCCAGCCTGATGTGTACATTGTAAAAGATGCTGTTTATACTTGGGCTTTTAGTCTGCCATCTGTGTGCAGCTTAGCTGCAACATCTCAGTAGATCTGTTTCTCCTCGGCTGCCAAGTCCCTGTTGCAAGCCTTCTGAAGAGCATGATTCACGTCAGACTTTCTAATAAAATTCAGGCACTTTGGAAGCTCTCTTTTAAACCTATTTTTGAAAACCTATTCCCTTCTCTCAGCGAATGCAGTGGTATAGACTTAATGCTTTTTCTAGACTCACTGTTTCATATCCGAGTGGCACTCGAGCACAACCAGCTATGCATGCAATCACTGATGCATATATATTCCCACACTGCCCTTGCTAACATGTATCCCACTCTCAAAGCCTCTGACACAAATGAATTCAGGCTGGTGAACCAGAGCTGCTGGCACAATCCATTTGCACTGCACCTTGTAATCACTTTTTATTTAAAACCCATTTTCTTTAAGAAACAGCCTTTGCACTAATCCTCAGGGGAAATATTTTGAGCCCAGGCTTCCTTCCTCAAAGTAGGGCAATTTTTGTAAGAATCAGAAACAAGCTACATGCTCAGTACCTGTAGGCTTGGATAATCTATTGGCACAGAGATGAGGACGACTAAATATAAGAACAGGCAGATGCTCTTTCACCTGCCCCACCAAACCTTGTGTCTTTACAGGTAAGCACTCTGGCTTGCAAGCCTGAGCAGGTGTTTGAGCTAAAGACAAAGACTATTACAGAGACAGAAGAGGTAAAGAAAAAGTACTCTAAATGTTTTGTTATAGAATAGAAGTGTTTTTAATGAAGCTTAATTCTGTTTGAAAAGAGATGCTAGAGTGCTGCTGATTTCCAGAAAGACACAGTCGCCAAGACTGGATGTAAAAGAGTTTTCAGAGATTGCCCCAAATAATTCTCATGTATAATTTGTCCTTGTCTTAAACACTAACAACTAGCCTTACAATTTTTTTTTTTTTTTTTTTTTTTTTTTTTTTATGAGAAAGGCGTCTGAGCAAAATTAGACAGTTTGCAGGCCATGGATAGCCTGGTATTGCTGTGAGCAGCTGCAGAAATAGCAGTAGTGAGACCACACCCAGAAAAACCCCTTTGAAGAACGAGTAATTTCACTTCCACCAAAAGGTCCCTCTTCAGCCTCAGCACCTGCATTTCCATCCCCTGTCCCCAGCGAGCCCTCATGCCCACTGGTGAGCCTGCAGGTACCTGCTGCTGGCACGGAGGAGGATGTGGAGCCCAGGGTGTGGCACACAATGTGTGTGGCACTCAGCAAGTGACACCTGCTCTCCAGGTGAGCCTCCTCCCATGGCCCCTCCTGCCTCACCCTGTCCATGCATGAAGGAGGACTTGTTACCTGGCCTGGCTTTGCCCATTACATGACCACATGCTCATCCTAAAAAAAATACGTCTCCAGGATAAAAATACAGGCCAGAGGGAAGGCTGCTGTGTGCTACTGCTGAAAAAGGGAAGGAGGATGGGTTTAATCCTGGTACCAGAGGGAATAGTTGGGAGCTGCAGGGGAAGGTTTGGACTAGGTGAGGCTCTAAATACCAGAATGAAAGTCACATAAACGCAATGAATAAAGCACAGCCCAGAAAATTACCTTTTTTTTTTTTTTTTTTTTTTTAAGCCTGGTGGCATAGTAAAGAATCAGCCTTCAGACAGAAAGATGACCAAGAGGCACTTTGTTAGGAGACAGTAAGGTGGCCATTGCACACATGTCTCAGTACAAAAGCCAAACTGTTTTTTTTGCCCCCAGGAATGAGGACTGGGACTTTGAGCTGCATGACTTGGCCGGTCCTCCTCCTGCCAGGACAGCAGAGTACATAAAAGTGACAAATGTCGCTCCTCAGAAGCGTCAGAAGCAGCCCTCAGAAGGATGAGGGACCTCCTGATCTTCCTTCATTTTAGGATTGGCTTGATGGGTTTGGTTTCAGTATCTCTGAAATGACGATTTACAGATGATCACATTATTGTTGCTGTTAGGCTGCCTTATCACTTTTATTTTTATTTGTGTTCTGCAGTGAAGAGGCAGGATCCCATTGGGCTAATTACGCCACGTGCCAAGAACAAAGAGCTGGTGGTTTGAGCTCGCTGCCTGCTGCGCTGAGCGGATACACTACACAAAACAGAGAAGCCCGTGGAAACAATGCAGTGGCACTGGTCAGCAGAGCAAACAGCAGCCACAGCATGCGAACACCTCACCATCTTCACTGTGCTGGAGGCACTGGGGCAAACAAGAGCTTAACGGGGTTTGGAGGGGGAACAATGTGCATGTCCCGGGTGATGTTTACGGGATTCACTGGGGCAGCGAAATTGCCCACTGGAAAAATCTCTCAGTGGGTCATCAGGCTTGCTTTCACTGGGCAGGGAGCCACAGCGAGTCTCGCAGCACCAGACAAGCTGGGAGCGCGCTTGATACAGAGGTTCGAGGGGTGTTTGTGTGCGGGCGCTTGTTGCACCCACTTGACGGGCCAGGCAGGGGGCTCGCGGGAGGGGACGGGCTCACGGCAAGTGCAGCGAGCGGGGCAAAGGGCCCAGCGCACTGCTGGCCACCTGCCCGGGCGGAGCGGGCCCATCTGGTCTCGGTGGAGAGGAGGAGGCCTCACAGGTGGGCACCGTAAAACGCGTGGCTCGGTGTGAGGGGCGAGCAGCGCGGGCTCGGAGCGGGCAGTGTCGGGCAGGAGCGCACGGCTGCGGGCACGGCGGGGCCCGGGCCAGGCTCGGGGCCAGGCTCCGGCTCTGCGGGGCCGGGCAGGGCCGGGGGCAGCGGCCCGCCCCGGGGCCGGCTAGCGCAGCCGCCGGCTCCGCCCCGGGCCACATCGGCGGAGGAGAGCGCTCCGCCAGCCCAGCCGAGCCGTGCGCTCCGCCAGCCGAGCCGCCAGCCCAGCCGAGCCGAGCCCAGCCGAGCCGAGCCGAGCCGAGCCCGAGCCGTGCGCTCCGCCAGCCCAGCCCAGCCGAGCCCGCTCCGCCAGCCCAGCCCAGCCCAGCCGAGCCGCCGAGCCAGCCGAGCGGAGCAGGTAGGCGCGCCCGCAGCGCCGGGAGCGGGCGGCCCGGGAGGGGAGCGCGGCCGGGGCTCCTCCACCGCACCGGGCACCCCGCTGCCCTCGGCCCGGGGCTCGGCGTGGCGGGACGGGGGCCGTGCCCGCGGGGACTGCCCGGGGCATTCCTGCGGGGCTTTCTGGTGGCGGGGCGGGAGCCCGCGCTGCGGAGCGGCGCCCCGAGAGCCCCGCGCCCCTGCTGGGTGCTGGGGCAGCCTCTCGGGGCGCAGTCCCCGCTGCTGGCCGCGCTCAGGTGTGCCCCTGCGCGCTGGGCTCGGGGGCTGAGCCGTGACCCCAGGGCTGGGACCGGGGACCGGGGGCCGCGGCCAGGTGCGGCGGGCGCGGTGCCCCAGAGCGGGTCCTGCTGGCCCGGCGCCCTGCTGCTGTGCGGGGACAGCGGCCCGGTGCCTCTGCCGATGAGACTGGGCACACAGCTGCCTGCAGTGCGCTCCGTCCTGATTGATTTCCAGCATGTGGATTACATCCTTCTCTAGTGATCTTTCCCTCTTTCGACTACAGAAATTGGGTGCTGGCCCAGCCTGCTGTGTCCCTTTCCCCCCCTTCATGTTAAGATCTCTGTGAGGAGTAGTGCTTGCAGTTCAACAGCAGAGTAGATGTTGTAAATGCAAATTACATTTGCAATGTGACTGGTAACAAATCTGTTTTTAAGAAGGATAAGGAGATAGCAGCTTGTTGCACTCTAGGCATGCTGATTCTGCCCCAGAGCATTAAAGCTCTGCAGTGCATGCTTTCATGTAAAATGGGGTGTTTGGTATAAAAAAAAAGCAAACCGAAAAAGCAAAAAAAAACCACCAAAAAGCCAACCATCCTGAAGTCTAAACATTGGCTACAGTAAACTGTAAAGCTAGTTTAGGGTAAAGTGTTCCTGTGTCTTGGACAAGCTGTAGCATATTGTGTATAAGATGAGTGCTTGAAACTTACTAGCTGTGCAAGGGAGGGACAGTGTCCTGTTGCAGTGCTCTCAGGGATAGTGTCTGGGAGAAGAGCTGCTCTTGGAGGTGTTTGCACTGCTGTTGAGGGTAGAGGTTCACAGGGATGTAACACATCCTACCACTTGGGAGGCCTCTGGGTTGTTAGCTTCTGACAACACCCATGTGGTTCTGTGCAAGCGAGGGTGAACAGCTGGACAGTGCTGTCTTGAAATCTGACATCAGTGATACTTCCTCTCCATGGGTTTTTTTTGGTTGATTTTTTTTTTTTTTTCCTTTCCCAGACATCTTGAGCTTAAGAAAAATCCCCTACAAAGCCTGAGATGTGAACCTGCTGCTGTAAAGCTTGCTCACTGCATAAGAACAGTCAAGCAGGAGCCTGTGGCTTAGGGTAATTTTGGTGGACCACAAGGGCAAAGTGTAGAAACACTGATCTGAAAATCTAGATGGAGGTGTCTAGTGAGAGGAGCAGTCTCAGAAGTGTGCTGCTGTATGCTGATGTCAAGCATATGACAAACTGTAAAATGACAAATTACTCAGCTCTTACTTCATGAGCACTAAGTGGGAATAAAGTGTTAATGAGGCAGAAGGGCACTGGGTGGTACAGACCTGTTCTGCAGTGTCACTGCACGGGTGTTGGAAGACCTGCCACATTCCATAGCAGAACCTCTAGCAACAGTGAGGTGGTCTTATAACATTTAAATTTGTTTTTGGTTCTTTGGCTGGAGCTGGAGCTGGAACTCCTAGAGCTGCAGCTGTGCTTCTTTATGAAAGAAACAACAAAAACAAACAAAAAACCAAAAAAACAAATCCATGGGTGCTTGCTCATGCTGGGCAGCCCACACAGGTGAGAAGAACGTTTGCAACTGCTCTGCAAGCCTATGTGTGGGTTTGGAGTGGCTGAGAGAAGTGAGTAGCCTCTCCTCACTCCTAACATTGTGTCATTTAACATCCCTTTCAGAGAAGGGTCTTTGTTGCCAGAATATCTGCTTGGTGTAGCCTCTTTGGACCTAAACCCCTCTTTGGCTAGGTTTCTCCATCCTTGTCAAGGGCTCTGGGATGCCAGAGCTGAGATGCCATTCTCATCCCTGTGCTGCAGGGCTGGGTGAAGTCTTGCAGTGTTTGTTCAGCTTCTTACCTGCGTGCGACAGAAATAGAGCAAGACGCAGGCTGGGTGCCTGGAGAAAGCCCTCCCCGTGGGCAATCTCTGTCCTGCTGCATGGAAGCTCCTCCCTTAAGAGGATTTAGAGGCTTTAATGATGTGGCTCATCTGGACTCTCTTCATTACTGTTATTGTCTCTATTTTAGCTCTAGGGTGACAGGCAGGTGTAGTGTGACCTACAACTGTAAGCTGGTGCAGGAAATGCTCTAACGAGGCCTTCCCACAGCCCCGTGGAGGTTTTCTTTTGCCTGCTACTCAAACCACTCTGCTTCAAGCTCTTTGAAGTGTAAAGAGGGGTTTCACATTGAATTTCTCATCTGACTGTGACCAAGGGAAGGTTTCAGCACTCTTCTGTTACTCTGTGTCGTGGTCTCACAGCTGTAAGGGTCTATCCAGTGCAGGTAGATCTTCAAGTCAGAGGGATGCAGGTGGGAGTTTTGCAGACCTCTGGTAACCACAGGCCCCAGGGCAATTTTCAGACCTGTGGTTCCTGGTGCCTGCTGGCATTTACAGCAGGAAGCACACAGCACAGGTAAAAGGCATTGCCACAAAGATGTTTGGGCACTGATGGATAGGGTCTGTTATGGGAATGCCAGTGGGATGCTGGAATTGGATCATGCCCTGTGCTATCTGAAACAGTAACTATTGCTCCACTTTAATGGTTCCTGTGGCATGGCAGCTACTTTTTTCCTGGTTTCATTTCTCTTGGCTGGTGAGTGGGAGGTGCTAGAGGGGGTGGGTCTGTCGGTGCTCAGGCTCTGTTTGAGTAGCTTGGAAGGCTGGAGGAGGTAGCAATATTTCCAGTGGGCCTGCGTAACAAGGGGTGATTGGAGTCACAGCCTTCTTGCACTTACTCCTCAGTTTCCAGTGTGGAAAAACTTACATGCACCAAAACTAACTTATTGCCAAGAATTATGGCATTCACCCTAGAGTGCCTGAACTTCACCTCTCTAAAATAGGACCATGACATCTGTGTCCCCTTTCTTCTCCTTCCCTGCCTTCATTTGTCTCTGAGCATGGATCATGCCTTCCAGAGTTCTGGAGTCCTTTTGTGCAGCAAAGGGGTAGCTGGGCCCAGTAGCCTGCCCACCACCATGTGGTTGCCAGCTTTAATGGGCAAAGAAATAAACTGTGTCCTTGCACTGATGCATCTGTTGTGATTGGAACTTTCTACAGGCTACTGATTATAGACATATGTGCGAAAGGACGGCTGAGTGAGCCACCTTTCCTTTAGCAACTGTGTAATGAGATGCAATCATTAGCTAACCATCTCTGTCTCTTTTTGGCTCTTCTGTATTCTTAGAGGGAATGAAATGGAGGAAAGGCTAAAAGTTACAGGCTCTCTTGGCATGGTGAAAGGAATAATACAGGAGGCACAGTCAGCGCCAGCAGTTCCTTGACAGCTGGTTGGCTGTGGCAGAGCCTGTTTGCTGAAAGCTCTCTGGGCTATCAGGGCTTGGAAACACTGAAGCAGCTAATGGCTGACTTCAGTCTAGATGGGGTGATAAGTGAAGCAAAGGAACTGCGTAGTGGAGATTGCTTAAATCACTTCTTGTGTGCACTGTGAGATTAAGAGCTGGCTAATTTTCTGGAAGAAAGATGAGGCATTACTGTGAGCAGCTCTGCGGAAGGGACTGCCCAGCTGATCACAGGAGAAAAAGGGAATATAACAGTAGACTGTGGGGATGGGAACAGGGAATGGAGACTGCCAACTTGGAACCCAAGCATGTGTCTTTTTGAACACCAGAGAGCAAGGGAAGCTGGGTGGTTTGTGGCTCATCCAAAGTAAATACAGGGGAGAAAGGGAAGGAAATTCAGCTGGGGACAGGCTTAGTCCTGTGGGAAGAGGTGTGTGCACAGGCTGTCTGGCTGACTGCTCTAGTTCTCTGTCTCCTTGATGGAGCTTCAGAACTGGGACACCACCTACTAGGACACCACCATTTAAAAGCAAGTCAAACCCAAGTCCAGTGCATGTACCTAACTGCTGAAAGTTGCTGTTGTGGTAAGTGCCCTGTCTTTAAGGAGCTAAGAAGGACCAGAGGCAGAGCTTTGCACATAAGCAGAGTACTGGTGGAATTTGTTAAGGATGCTTCAGGGCTGCTGATTTTAGTTGCTTTGCAGCACAGCCTTGAGGCAGGTGCGTCATGAAAGCACTTTATCTTTTACTACAAAATTGTTCCTGAGCTGTAAGCAGATTGCTGATCTCTTCCAGTATGATGATAATCCCATGGCCATGTGTACCGGAGAAATGCTGATCTGGGACGAGCTGTATACATTAGGATATCCAGCAGCCTGTTGAAGTTATATAATGGGGAGTTCCCTTTGTAGCCAAAACAGGTCTGCTTCAGTCTCTCATACACAAGCAAAAGAACAGATGAGCTGTCAGAGCTGCAGCCACACACCTTGAGCTGAGCTGATCTTCCCACGGTTGGAGCTGGGAGCTGCCTGGGCTCCCCATCCATTGCCGAGGAGGTAGTTTGGGAAAGGAAAGGAACTATCTCAGAGGAGCTTGCACAGCAAGGACTGAATGTGCTGCAAAGTAGCTTTACCTGTTGGGAATGAAGGAGGCTGTTTCCAGGGTTGTTCTGGAAAAGGGGTTACAGTCACTGGATCTGACCATATTCTTCTCCAGCACCTTGCTTTGGTCACTGCCTCTGCGATCCATGAGGTTTCTGCGTCCTCGCCAGCATGGGTTCATGGGACTACACAGGAATTTGATGCCCTCAACTCCTGCCTCTATGGGAGAGGCTTCATGCAGCACCTTGTCTGTCTAGTTTTAAAAGCAACCCACTCCAGGATGCTGGTTTTGCTCGGGCTGGTGCACCAGATAGGTTCGAGTGAGTTGCCTCACTTGGGGTTTTGTGCACTGTGTTGCTGTGGGGCCACAGCCTGAGCTGTATTGGTGCAGAGCTTCTGGAACAGCATGCAGGGCAGGTGTGGAAAGGGCATCTTGGCACTTGACACGGACTGCAAGGGCTGCTACTGTCATCCCATAATATAAGAATATGCTAATCCTGAATGCCTGGAGCTGATACGTCTCCTGTGATAAATGGTTAGCAGTTTTGTTGAGAATCAATTACTAAGTTCAAATGAAATATATTATCTCTTCTAGTGCACAAAATGCCTCAGTGCTCTAGTTAGACCTTTCCAGGGAAGTTTCTATACCTTTTGTGGCATTTCAGTTTCTAAGTGTTCTAGTAATAGAGGAAAAAATATTTGTGTTGGGAGTGTCTTATTCCCTTCCTATATGATTTTTTTTTTCTGGTTTCTTCTTAGTCATGCAGATGGCTTACTTAGCATTACTTGGAATGTGTGTGGAAAGAAATGGAACTTCTGTTTTCAGTGGTGGCAATATCAAGGGGTTTTTTGGTCCCCAGAGCTAATATGCCTGCTTTTGAAAGTCACCATGCAGACTGCTGTGCTCCTCTCTTTTTGCTTGTAATCAATTAATTTGTAGAGTACTCTTTGAATAAAAGGGTGCTGTTCTGGCTGGGGTGGTAACAGGACACTGTGTCTAGGGCTGCATTGGTTCTGGGGCTGCTTTCATGTGATGCTGTGGCACAAAGTGTCCTCTTGCCTGCTGTGAAGTTGTTCATGTGTCTGTCGTGGATTGAAGTTGATGGTGATGATCCAGTCTTGAGTGGCTTTGCTGGAATGTCCTCAGCTTTCCAGTGTGCTTTCTTGGCCTGTTGTCTCCTCTCTCCCTTTCTTCTGTATCATGGAGCTAGGCTCCCTGTAAAACACAGAAGCAGTGCAGGGCTTGGATTAAGAAGGCAGACTGCTGACCTGCAGGTTAGCAAGGCTGTTTGCCCTTGCTGCTGCCTTGTATTTTGCACTGACCAAACAGATGTGGCAACTATTCTGCAGCATCTACACTGCATGATGGAAGAAATGGGGCTTAAAAGGCAGGCAGAAGCTCTAACTATGCTCACCTTTGAAGTCTTTTGGGGGAGGGAGAAACCCCAACCAGATAAAACTCCATCTGCCTAAATGTGCTTTCCCAACAGTCTGAGAAGCTGCTGGACTCTTCTTTGCATTCAGGTCCCTTTCTAAGGCTGGCTTGCAGCTATGCACCTGGAATAACTAAAGAGCTCTCTGAGTTGTGCAGTAGATCTGCCTATTCCCAAAGGAAGCTCTTTTAATTAGAGAAGACTTCTGCTCAGCAGCTGCTGTGTGGAGCAGTGCTAGACCTCAGCTGTGTGGAGAAGCCCTGGTGAGCTGTGTGAAACAAGGTAAAGGCACAGCCCTTCCTTGGCTCCCAAGGGGTGTGCTGCACTTCTCTGGGGAGACTGCACAGGAGTGGGGGGAGAGCTGCAGGTACAAGAGAAGTCCCTACAGGCTGGTGGTGTGAGGGAGTGGAGCCCTGTGTGACAGATCAGCCTTGCAGGTGAGCCCCAGCTCCTGTGTGGGACTTGCTGCAGGGGTGCTGCTCCCTGTGCACAGAGCTCAGCATCTCCTTTGTCCTGGGGTGAGAGCGCCTTGTGGGAGTGCAGCCAAAATTGGGGTGCTCCTGAGGAGTTGGAGGTGATGCCCACAGCTGCTGGTGCTTCTCCTGCCTGATGCCAGAGGACCTGAAATGTCAGAGTTTCCTCTCACCCTTTCTCCCTGGGGGAGGTGATGTGACTCATGGCTTCCTGGAATGAAACTGAGGTGACAAAAAGGTAGTTGCCAAAACTTCATGGGAATTTTTTAATGTCAAAAACTGCATCAAACTGGCTGTTGCCTTGGCAGAAGAGACTGTTTCAAGGAAGGGCTGTTTTGAGGAATGGCAAGCTTCTTTAATGCCCAAGTCCAAAATCTCAAAGGCTTCTTTGATTTGATGCTGCAGTCCTGGTGGCCTCAGAGCCTGAGTGTTTCTGCATTCATTACCAGTCCATCGTGTTGCAGCCTTTGAGGCTGTTGTGGCAGTGATTTAGACTTGATGCTGTAGTAAAATGCTAGTTTCTTGCTCTGTGTAGCTGCAGGCAGATATGAAACCTCTTCCCATCGCAGCTGTCAGCCACCAGCAAGACCCACCAGTGTGTAGACGAGTGGGTGGCCGTGCAGCTGTCCCATGGGAACCTAAACAGTTTCTCCTTGTTTGCCCAGAAGAGAGACATCCTTTGCCACAGGGTGTTTGCTGTCAGGAAGAACAGCCTGTGCAGCCATGTGTGAGCTGAGCCAGGTCAGCAGCTGTGTTGCTGTGGTGCTGTCTGATGGTTATTCCTGTGCCCAGGGTCTCAGTGGGGAGCCCTGGTGCCCTGTGATGGGTGGTTCTCCTGCTGGCAGCCTCCCATCAGAGGAGGAGCAGACAGTGGGGCTTTGCTGGGCTGGGTTTCTGCTGCTGCATTAGCGAGGGGTGGACATGGATGCTGGGGGCAGAGGGAGCCATGTGTGACAACCATAACCTGCCCAGGTAGCATGCATGAGACCCCTTGATGTAGTTTTAGGTGATTCATGAGTTTGGCTTGATTAAAAATTGTGGAGCTGATGTGAAGTATAACCAGGTGGGCTGTGGGGGAAAAGACAACAATGTGGTGGGACAGAGGCAAGTAAGAAAAAAATTGTGTCTGCAATCCTATTAAAAAGTAGTCTTAGCTTCAATCATGATTTACTGATTAAAGATGGAACAGCCTGCTTTTTTTTCCCCCCTGAAATGGGAACATCTATGTCTGCACTGAGGCTCATTAGATTATTTGTAAATTGGTTATTCTGGGTTCTTTCTTATTTTAAAGTAAATACCTCTGAACTACTCTTTTCCATCTTATTCTTCTAGCATTCCTCCATCAAATAGTCTTCTGAAATATTTATGCTCTAAATATAGAAGAGGAGACTTTTCAGGAAAGAAAAGGCCACCCAGCCTCTTTTGGTTCAGGTTCAGCTGAACCCATTTTCCAGACCACTGTGTGTAGGTCTGCAGACTTCAAGGAGGCCCCTCTTTTTCCCAAAGCAGACCCAGCTCTTCAAAGTCTTGCTGTCTTTTTTAACTGCCAAATTCCTAGGGAACCTATCCCATATGTCTGTTCTTTTTGGCTTGAAACAATTCTGTCAGGAACCTACATGTATTGCTTTGAAGGATTGACTGATAATTTTCTTTTTTTGGGATGGTGTTAGAAGAGTGATCTTAATTGCAGGTGGCAGGTCTATCACTAATCAATGTTCTTGTATTGCTCCAATTAACTCTGCTGGGATTACCTGCATGGTAATGTAACAATCATTGGGGTAGCAAAACTCTGTGTATTGCAGCCTGCCTTGAAGTTCAGAGCCATCTTCATAGAAGGGCAACCAAAAGTTTGTGGGTATCTCTTCCAGCTGGCTAAGTGTTTTCTAGAGGACCCCTTTGTTTCCCAGCCTTGTCTGCTGAGATTTCTTATTGTGGCATTTCACTTCCTAAAATGCTTAGACTGGGAACAAAGCAGCTTTGCTGCAGTTTCTGTAACAGCTCATGCTGTGTTATTCTTGCTCCTCACAGCGTTGCTCTTTACTGCTGTACAATGTTGCTTTCTTTTCCCTTTTCTGTCTCCTGTCGGAAGAGCTTGGCATGAGGAGAGTGTTCTCTAAAGGTGAAAGGAAAGAGGGCTCGACAGTGCTGCTGTACATCTGAGAGACTGCACAGCAGCCCCTGTTGGGACTGACTGTTCCAGAGCAAGGTTTGAAATAGCTTCTGAGTTGCATCCTCAGAGTGATCAGGGCAGCGAGGGGTTTGCTGATTGCGGCCAAGTGCTGCCACACAAATGTGAAACTTTTCGTATTATTTACCATGATGTTGGAGAGGGAAAATGTGATTGAGGTGAATGTTTTTTGAATAGCAGGAAATTACTAAAAATATCTGTGGTTTAAAGTTTTGTACTCAGAGCTTTTCTTGCCCTTCTGCCCTTTGTATGTCATCATTTTGGAAACAGGGGCTGCTTGAGACAGAATCCCTTCCTCAGGAGCTTTTTATAGTTTTGGCTTTCTCTTTTCATTCGTACCCTTTGGTAGTGTCAGGTGGCATCTGTGGCATGAAACTCAGGATGTTGTGAAATGTTCATCCTCAGACTGTCTGTGACAATGCTCCCTCGTCAGCAGGGCACAAGGTCTCGTGTGACCCTGGGATGGGCTGGTGGGAAGTACAGCTGCCTCTGGGGCAGAGGCTGGGTCCGGGAGTAACCTTCTGTGCTGTGTCACTGCTGCCACAGAGCGAGATCCTGTACCATGGGTTTGGAGACCCCAGGCTCACCTGGGCCTGTCTGCTTGCAACAAATGGTTTGGCTGAGTTGCTTCCCTTGTCTTCCCTGGTATGCAAATCTGGGAGAGATCACAAAGTACTTTGTGTGAGAATCTAGAAGGGTCCTGTACTTCTGATTGCTGTGCTGTCAGCCTGCAGTGGGGCCCTTCGGATTGGGGGCCCATGGGGGTGGTAGGGCAGACCTTGCTGAAGAGGGGAGATTGTTACAGCTGCTGATCTGTGCTCTTCTGCTCTAGAATCCCGTGTAGCTGTGCCATGTGTTAGCAGGGGCACAGGGGTGATTCAGGTAGCTCCATATTATAAATGGTCTGTATGGCAAAACCAAAGTCTCCTAAAATTACAAATAGTAAAGGGACTGTTTCTGATAACAAGCCAAAATCCCCTTGTGGCCTGAGGCACTTTTCTGTGCCAGCAGAACTTCTTTTCCCTTTGCAGTCATGATGGGTTTGCAGTACTCTTCCAGCTCTACTTCATTTGTGGCTAAAGGGTTTAAGCCTCGGCTTCTTTAGATCAGTGCCTTGCTATCAGCAAAGGATCTGGTACAAAGCAGGTGATATGATTAAAGTAGACTAATAACCTGTCTCTTCTGTTGTTCAAGGAAGATTACTGAATTCTAAAGCTTCACAGTCATTTGGAATGACAAACCAGAGGCTTCTTCTGTTTGCTTGTGGTGGGTTTTGGGTTTTTGGTTTGTTGTTTTTTTTTTTTGTTTTTTTTTTTTTTTTCCTTCTGCCACTTGAGAGCATGTGGATGTACTCTAGTGGGAGAGATCTTGGGGAGAATCCTGGTAGCAGAAGACACTTCCATTCTCCAATGGGCTGTCAGCTGCAAGGAACTTCATTGCTCTGGTGAGTCAGATAGTTTGGCAAGGTGTCTGAGCTCCTCGAGAGGTTTAATCTGAGAAGGACAAGGGAGTGGTCATTGCCCTATGCCCTTCTGAATAGGCTTCAGCTGTGAAATGAACTCCAGAAGCTGCAGGGAGTGGTGGGGTTACTGTGTAAGCTCAGCTTCCTCCCCATGCCAATGCCCAGGCTCTGCTCAGCCCCATCCACCTGTCTGTGGAGGTGTGTGGCCAGAAGACTTGATAAGCAGAGGGGAGGCAGAGAGAAGTTGTTTGTTTAAGTGCTGTGCAAGTTGCTAAGCTATGGAAAACTTCCTGCCCTTGAAGTAAAACTACTTTCTCTGCTAATTCCTGAAAAGAACCAAGAGAGCAGGAAACCTCATTTCCCAGGTCAAGCAGATGTTGTGTCTTCTCAGAAACATGTTTGTCATGGGTGTGCTGAATCTAATCACCCACTAGTTATTTACCTTAGTATCTGAGAAAATGGAAGCAACTGAAAGCCAGTTTGTTTGGTAAGGGAACTTTACAGTAAAAAGTTCTCAACCTTGACCTCTTGCATTTTATGGGAGGAGGAGGCAGGAAAGATAAAAATCTGTTATACTACCTGGCTCCTACCTAAGTCTCACAATCTCTGTTGCTGTTTAATAAAATAGGAAAAAAGGCTTTCTTCCTGCCTGGACTGTGGTAGCTTTTGGGTACTCTGGCAGGGGGAAAAAGCTGCTGAGTCCGAGGAAGGTGTCTCCAAGCCAAGTGGCAATGGGAGGGATATTGTGCAACTCCTTGGAGATTTGCTGACCTCCAGGGCATTACTTGCATGAGAAGGGAGATGGGTGAGCCTGTCCTGTGCATGTAGTTTCACCTGGGATTTCCAAGCTGATGACCAGCACAGGGAAACACTTTGAAGCATCCCCTGTGCTTCAGAACCGTGCTGGGGAGAAGCTTGCCTGAGCACAAGCAGAATGCTGCTAGTCTGTCCTGGTCTCCCTGCTGCAGTTTGGAGTGCAGGTCCTGCTCACAGGTTTTGCTCCTCTGTGGGGAGGTCAGAGCAGGGGGACTGCTTTTGACACAGTGGTGCCACTGACAGATGTGGGAGCTGGTGGGCACATCCATTTCAGAGGTTAAGTTTGCAGCCTGGCAGCTCCAAGTGCAGAAAACAAAGCTGAGCTGGTCTCGTTGTTGAAGCGATTAAAGAGCCAATGTAGTCAAGTGACAGAGTTGCCCAACCAGTTTTGTGAAAACTCTGCATTTCTACTGCATTGTGTGCTGGCTGTAGTCAGTGTGAGACCTCTTTCTGGACCTGACCTGCAGAGTTTGTTGCACAACTAACATTCTAATACGTGGTAATTAAAAAGAGAAAGTTCTCTAAACTGTACTTTTGGCTATTTCTTCCATCTGCTATTTTTGGTAAGTTGAATAATTTCTTCTGCTTCTTTCGTTTTTTTTTTTTTTTTTTTTTTTTTTTTGTAGTTGTTTTCTGTAGGGGGAGAGGAGAATCAAAGGACTTCTGGGACGGTTTGTGGGGTGTGGGGTTGGTTTTTTCCTCCCATTTTTCAGCAGAGTTCTATCTCTGGTCTTGATGTATGGAAAGTTTTGCTTAAATCAGAGAAATGCTGTCCTGTGAATACTGTCATGCTGTGCAAGCATGAGTGTGTAGGCTGAAAATAGCAAAGAACTTTCTCAATTTGCCAGTTGTAGGGACTGAAGACCTACTAAAATGTCGGTTTTGAAACTGAAGAGTGAAGACCAGATGTTCTCAAAACGTGTTACACTGCTTGTAAACACAGAGATAAAACCAGGCGCTTCTAAAACCTCTGCTGCTCTTTGATACTGAACTGTGGGCTTGGTTTCTTTTTAACGATATGATAGTGGTTTATAAATATCTGATCATTTCCCGTCAAGCATCAGAAGTACATTTCTAAAATACGCATTTCCTTTTTACAAACTACTCATCATGTGCTTGCTGTGATAAAACACACTGAAAAATCTGTGCCATCGTAGGAAGTCCTACGGGTGCTTTCTAATCCAGAGCTTGCTGGGGACTGCAGTTGCTGTCAGATAATTCACACACTATATTAGCTACAGAAGTCAGACAGAAAAGCTCACTGTCTTACCAGGAGCATGTCTACCTCTGCAGTGTGAGCTGACAAGTTCCCTCAGAAACTATTCTTGAGAAATCTGTTCTTTGCAGTGCCATTTCTGCAGCATTTGCAGCCAGCTGTTGCTTTGCTCTAGTCTGCTCCCTTTGCCCCAGGAATAGCATATGTGGAGGGGCTGCATGCATTTCTGAGTCTCTATCCTGCAGATGTCTTGCAGATGCTGTTAGGGTCTCACTGTACATGTCTGTGCTGGAACTTTGAAGTTTGCAGACAGTTGAGTGTGCTGCTGCAGTTTGCAGGCTGATGTGGCTGTGCTGGTCTCTCTGTGCTTAGCCCTCAGACCATCTCCTCTACTCTTGCAGACATTTACTTCTACTTAAGAAGAAACTAATTTTCTAGCAGTAGATGGAATAAGAGAGGGACTGGTTTGTTCTGTTTTTGAAATTTGTAATATGCAGAAATACTTTTCTGCCTTGTACTGACACTTTCCTTCAAAAAGAAACTAGCTGTATCGCTGAGATACACACATATAAATATGTATATAAAATACAAAATATATATACTTTAATTTTTAAAATCCAACTTCTTCCTCAGTACTTCCATTGTAATTTGTGAAGATATGTTATTTGGAAAATATCCATGACAAACATAATCTTGTTTATGTTTTCAAGGTCATTACATGGCTGGTATTATCTCAGTGAAGCCTAAAGGAAAGTTCAGTGAATTCAGACTTGGGTCATTCATCAGCTCTGTGGTTATTTGCTTGCTAGAGACAAGATGTACCTCTCAGGTGTACTGAAAGTCCAAGGCCTTTGTATATTAATGTCAAGGAAATGAACTCCTTAGAATATTCTTTGTATGTTAATGGGGCTGTAACTTACAGTCCCTGCCCCGAGGGCAGTGATGTACCTGGTTAACAGGAGACTTAGTAACTCTGTCATTGTTCATTAACTGGTATTGTTGTGTGAAGCTGTCCTGTCTCATCAGTCATGATCAGGGACTTTCTGATTGCCAAATATCTGTTCTGCATGTGCATGGATGGAGAAGCAGCTGGGCTTTGGGGTGCAAGAATCCTGCAAAGAATAACCTGTTTCCTCCTCTGCCGCATGGCTTTCTAAGCTGCCCCTTCCCCAGTCTCTGCTGCATGGGGATATCTGCCTTGGAGCTGGAAAGTGGCATTTAGTGAGCAACTCCAGTGTGCTGGCTTCTGTGGGTCTCTGTCCAGCTACACATCTAATCTGGTTCTGGCTTTTGGATTGGGATAATACTGCCAAAAGTACTACACTGGCCCCAGAATGTCCTCAGCCTCATGCAAATTATGGTGCAGATAAACGTCTTTATGGAACCAGCAGCATGCTGACCCCTTCCCAGGGACACCTGCTAGTTGCTTTGGGCAGAGGGAGCCAGTTGTGCAGCCTGAGTACAGCAATGGGAGCTCTTCCATCTCCAGGATTTCTTGGTCAGTCTGTCTGAAAATGAACACAGCTAACTTTGGCCAATGTTGTGGTGCGAGAAAGAAAAGACACGGAGGTGAGATCGGATCAGGGATCAGATCAGGGACACCTTTAGATATTTTAAGTGTCCAGCCTTGTAATATCTTGAGGGAGATGACCTGTTGCAATGTGTAAGACTTACCTAAGTGAGGAAGGTGGTGCTTGCTTGTGTCAAGAAGCGCCTGCAATGCTTGAGATCAGCTGAGGCTGCTTTGGACGTTGCTTCAATGGACCAGCTGGACTTTCACCCAAAGAACCCCCTTCCACATCAGATGCAAGATGTGAACGAGGATCAGGAGCCTTAGGCTGTATTGCAGAACTTTATTTCATAGTGTTGGCTGCTGCATTTCTGCATCTGTCAAACTGGGAGTTTGTGCTTGAGCAGGCAGGAGGGACAGCAGAATGGAGCCAACATGCCAGCCTTGCAGGGCATTAGAGGTGTTTGTGGGGCAATGGAAATAGCAACTCGTGAAAACCAAATCTGGTGCTGCTTTGACCTCATCCTAGCCTGATAGGATGGTAGTAGCGTGTCCTATAGGATCTACCTTTGTTTTATGTCCTCTGGTGTCAGAGCCTGAGGGGTGCTGGTGGGGAGCAACTGCTACACAGAAACAGCCTGCAGCTTCTTTGTACCAGTCATTTCCTGTCCTTAAGCAGTAGGATCTGGAGAAGAGGGGACAGCATCCTCAGGCTGTGTAGGTACAGTTAAATGTGAACCCTCTTTACCTGAGCTGGAGTATTGGGACTGACTGTCAGAGCTCAGTGCTCTTGGGAACATGTGTGCTGTCCTTAAGGGTTTGCGTGGACTTTGCACTTTTTTGTAAATCTACTGAGACAGTGATTTCCACAGCTGTTCTGCTCTGGTTTGTTTTGTGGTTCTTTTTTTCTTTCATTGCCCTCGTAAATGAGCCCCTTATTTGTGCTGTACAGTGACTTGGCAGCTGAGGTGTTTCAGCTGCCAGAGCTCATCAGGGAGAAACCTGTGGAGTGAGTGTGAGGGTGGTGCTGCAGAGGAGAGCTGAGCCTTTCCCAGCAGAGCTGCATGGCCCAGGCATGTACAGCACTGGCCTGGGCCAAGTATAAACTTCACTGAGCACCAAGCATGCAGTGCTTGCTGGGTGGAGGCAGTACAGGATCTAATTGGATAGAGCAGAATTGCAATTAAAAATTAACTTAGCCTCTCTGCCCCTTGACTGATGTGGTTATGATTTCTGTGCAGGAATTTTCCCCTTCCTGCCTCTGTGGCCAATGGTGGGGTCAGGAGGCAGAAGTATTCAACTCTCCTCATATCACCTGCCCTTCTCTGGGGTCACCTTTACAGGAGGGGACTGGGAGTTTCACAGCTCTTGTGACAAAAATAAGTTAATCTCTGAGCTGTGATGGGACTCCTCTGCAGTTGCTAGCAAAGCAGTCTGCATCTCCTCAGGCACACATATCCTGGATTTTATGTCCTGCTCCAAATACAGGTGTGGTTGTCATTGCTGTTGCTGGGAGAATGATGGGCCTGAGAGCTGGAGGCCATGGAGGGGGCAGGGAGCCATCCCCTGATGCCAGTCTAGCCTGTGAAGACCCGTTCCATTTCTTCCTGGTAGGAAACCCCTGAGTTCTGGATCAGTTGATCTTTCCTGGAATTAGTTCTCCCTTCAATTCCTGGGACTGAACCTGGGCTAAGAAACACCCTGGATCAACTTCATAGCAGCTGACCAGGATGTGTTGGCAACCAAGTTTTTATGGCAGTAGTGCCTCAAAGCAACACACTGCATAAATAATCCTGCATATCTTTACAAGATGGAGAATGAGAGGTTGGAAGAAATGCCATTCTGCAAGCTGATGGTGTCTTATGAAATCCTCTGCAGAGCTGGCATCAATCTGGAGAATGACAGGGAAAATTTGGATGTGTACATACAGGATTGTTGAAAAGAGTGGGTGTTGCTGCTTGGGGATGAAAATTCAAGTGGTCAAAGCAGTAGGAGTGGAGACAGAGAGGAAAAATCAAATGATGGTCCACAATCAGAAGCTATAGATTTCATGTATTTAACCTCTGTATGCATTGCTGCAAGACATTAAGGCTCAAAACTTGACCAACTTCAGGAGGCAAAGTTCAGCTTTTACTGCAGCACAAGCTATGGTACTTAAGTTGGCTTTTTGCTGCCAAGTCAACTATATGTGCCTGGTTGTAACAACTGCAAGCTCATCTGCTTCCAAACCTGACCTACCTCAAAATTTGGTGAGCGTTTGCTTCTACTGTATGACATTGTTGCTACTCTTATGTGTTAATCTTATGTGTTCCTAATTTGATGACTGTGCAATTTCAAAATATGGAATTTTGAGGAGTTTCATTGATGTAGTGGACAAAAGTTAATTTGCAAAGAATGGAAGATTGAAAAATGTGTAATATTTTGGTGGAGCTTTAAAGTGTAGTAAAAGCTCAAAGCAAAACCTTAAGACCCTTTTTCTCTTCTGACATGAAAACTGTACCTGGAATTGCTTTATGGCTAGGAGCTATGAAAGAGATGCATTGCTCTGTGGCAAGAAGAGTGGTGCATAATGCTGTAATGCACAGTTGGGGTTTGCTGTTTGTTTTGGGGTTTTGTTTTGTTGTTTTTTTTAAATAAACTTTGAAGATGAGATGTCTTTAACAAATAGTTAGGAGTAGAAGAGCCCTGAAAGCAATATTCTACTCTTGTTACCTCAGGCATATCTTCTTCCACAGTAAACTTGCTTTGCTGCTTAATTAGCTGAAATAACTTTTGTAAAGATCCTAACAGCTTTGCAAATCTGTTTTCCTGACAAATCAAAACAATGTGGGCAGAGTTTAAATAGGCAGCATATGGCTTTTAGTGCTAGGAAGCAAGTTAGCAAGTACTGGGACTTGCCCCTCCAGTTTGAAAGAAGTTGGGTGCATTGTGCAGGAAGTTGTTACCTAGGTTAGTTCTTGGCTAGGTTAAAGAAGGGAAAAGCATTCCCACAACAGAAATTCATCATTGCCTAGGGATCTGGCTGCCTTTGTGCTCTGGTTAGACTGCCAAGCTCCAGTTTGTGATCCTATTAAGAGGAGATGTGTTCATGATGAAGCCAGGAAGCAAGCCAGCTGGATAGGAAAATTTACATCTTAGTTATCCCCTCAAAGTCCAGCCTTAGGTGTTGGTACCTTCCAGGACTAGTGGCCTAAGAGAACGTTTCCCCTGCAGAGGAAAGGAGGAATTCTGCTAACAGAGAGCCTTCATTCACTTTTCCTAGGTTGGTAGTGATGCAGCTGTTGTATAGTGCATCTGTGCTGGAACAGAACCAACTCATGGTGATGTCCCTGCACCCAGGAACACTGAAAATGGGAATGCTATGTTTGATATTTGGTATATATAGACCAGAAACTATTACAGGACTTTTTGGTGGCTCCTTTGAAGGACCTACTTTTGGGTGCAACTGGCATTATAACCTCTGACCTGAGGAGTTAACTGAAGAAAAATTAAGATGTTGCTGACCTGGCTGTGCAGTAAGAGCTCCTTAGATGCAATAACTGCTATACAGATGAGATTTGAGATCAGTCTGCAGCACAGCTGGCTGACATTTTGTATCTCTTCTGCTTCCCATCTCAATAACATCTTGGTAGGTGCTGTGCAGTGATGGGCACAGTCTCTAGCCATGGCATTCCTTGAAATTAGAGCAGCAACTTGAGCAACACAGTTCAGACTTGTGCTCTCCTCTGGTAATTTGAGGGTGACCATTGCTTGTTGGGAAGGCTAGCCAAGGCCCACATACCAGTTTAGCTGCAGAGTTAACCTAAATATTTAATAGGATTAAGCAAAAGCCTTTGGTTGCAACAAAAGAACGGACTGGTCTCGGCGATCCTTGGTACACCCGGCAGAGAACCTTGCTGATCTTGCTCTCTCTTGGGGCTGTTTCTTCCCAGGCCAGGCTAATGACCTCAGCCTGGGGTTGCTGTTCCTCTGGCTGGTGACTCTTAAAGTGGCATAGTGTGTTTGGAGCAAAGAGCTTGGTAGAGTAAATTTTAAAAAACTTAAAAGTTCTCTGGTTTTTTTTGTGTAGAAAACAACTGAGTCTGGGGTGGGAAGGAGAAGCAGGAAAGCTGACAGGACCACAGAATGGGTCATGTTGGAAGGGACCACAGTGGTCAGCTGATCCAACATCCCTATTCAAGCAGAGTCATCCAAGAGCATATGACACAGGATTGCATCCAGATAGTTTTTGAATATCTCCAGGGAGACTCCACACCTTCTCTGGGCAGCCTGTTCTGGTGTGGTCACATGCACAGCAGAGAAATTCATGTTCAGGTGGAACTTCCTGTGCATCAGTCTCTGCCCATTGCCTCTTGTTCTATTGCTTGGCACCACTGGGCAGAGCCTGGCTCCATCCTCAGACACCCTCCCTTCAGATACTGATGGACATTGATGAGGCCACTTCTGTCATCTCTTCTCTGGGCTGAACAGGTCTTACAGCCTGTCCTTATGAGAGAGATGCTCCAGCCCCTTAATAATCTCTGTTGCCTTTCATAATCTGTGTTGCTCCAGAAGCTCCATGCATCTCTTTTATTGCTGTCAGGGAATTGAAGTGGCTTGCATCACTTTTCACCACCAGGAGTAGTAGCTAGGGTTGGTATCTTAGTTGATGCAACTATTGCAAAGTCCATATAAATAGTGATAGAATGAGCAGTGTATTTGTGATTAAATCTCTTCTGTAACTGCTGATAGCTGTGTCACTCTCCAGGAGATCTTGGCAGCAGTGACTGTACTGTGGTTATTGTCCTGAAAAGGCAGCTCCAGTGTTCTGTGCTGTCTGTGCATGTGCTCTGAGGCACCAGGTGATCCAGAGTTCTGCACAGGGTATGGGGTGTTGCTCTGACTCTGCCCAGAGGACCTGTCTGTAACATAACTCATTGTCTGTCTGCTTTCCCCATAGGTCCTGTGAGTGAAAGAAGATGGGGTCTGGCTGCCTAAAAGTCACCAAGTACTTCCTCTTCCTTTTCAATCTCCTGTTCCTTGTAAGTATTTTGAGCATCTGTGGAATAAGAAGGAAGGCCTGGACCAAAGTTAGCTGGAAGATTTTTTTTTTTTTTTTTTGATGAATGTTAGCCCAGTGTGTTCATTAAATAAAATGGCCACAGTTTTGGAGTGAGGGAGGGGACCCCTGAAGTTGGGGGATGTCAGAGCTGTTGTATGTGTCCCAGGCATGCCAAGCAGCTCCACTCCCAGCAGCCACCTGCTGCCTCCAGTGCACACAGCTCCATTCCTGCCTTGGGAAGGGAAAGCAGGAGTTATGGGTTCTTTCTGGAACTACTTTCTCTGACACATCTGGAGCAGCAGATGAACTGTCCCTGAGCAGCAAAGCTACAAAACCTGCCAAGTAATGGCAGTGCCCTCCTAAATAGGCCAGCCAGGCTTCAAAGAACAACTCTAATTTTATTTGAGTCCCAACGGCTGGTTTTGATTTGTGACAAGATGAATTAGTCCAAGTCTGTTTGAAATGGAATTGGGAGGTGGGGGAGACTGGGACAGGCTTGTCTGGGGAAATAAAACAGCCCACTGGGTGCAGTTATTTTCAAGTGTGAGGCTTAGCAAAAGGTGAACTCCTTTTGGAACAGATTGGGTCTGGGAGGGCCACACGCATTCTTGCATGCATCTTTCTGATGCTTAGCTATTGTGTGTCCTGTGGGCAGTGATGGTACTGCTGGTGATGCCTTCTGCAGTGCAATGGTGTAGTGGGGAAGTGCAAGGTTTCAGCTTTCCACAAGTCAGCAAGAAACTAGCCTGATAGCATTGTCCTTTGTGCAGTGTGCAAGGAAAAGGAAGGGTCAGGCTAAGAGGGAAGGGAGGGAAGTGAATCATGATAAGGTGAGAACTGCTTTCTGGTCTCTGTCCCTGCACACAGCTTCACTCCTGCTTCCAGCATGACTGCACTGTGCTGGTAGCAACAGGATGAACTTGAGGCACATCTGGATCTGGTTTTCCCTGGCTTACAGTGCTCAGTTTTTGCTCTCTCTGTTTACTTCCAATTCTAAGAGTAGTTAACTGCAGTCTAATGGTTTGAAGTCAGGAGAGCTCACAGCAGCCATGGGGAAGGTTCTTGGGAGGGAGAGGACAGGTGTTTCAAGTGCCACATATTTCTCAGTATGATTAAGTCCACTTTAAAGATAGGAAAAATCATCACAGTCCAGGCCTCCTACTAGTGCAGGGCTCCTCTGCAGATATCAGCTTCCAGTCTCTCTCCTCTCTTGAAGAAGTGATAAATTTTAAGCAGCATATAACAACCAGTCTACCCTGGGAAGAAGAGCTGTATTTGTTAAGACAGTGTTTGAGTTTTGCTGAAGCCCAGTATCTGGCCACTGTCCAGTTTTCCTTAATGCCCAAACCTCAGTCCGAGGTCATTAGCTAATCTCTGTGTAGAGGAAGTTCTCTTCAAGAAAACCACCCTAGGAAAGGAGGAAGATGACAGCCTGAAATACTTCAGTACCTTACAACTCTGTCACTGTTTTTGCTGTATGCTTTCAGTGGCATATCTATTCCATAGGCCTTTCTCTCCCTGCTCTGCTGAGCCAGGCATGGTTGCAGGCAGCTTGTGGGGATAGGTATGCTGTCAGGAGGCAGAGTTGAGCTGCTCTGTTGAGCTGACCCACATCCACGATGCACTTTCCTGTATTTTGCAAGTCTGTGAGGATGGCAGGCTCTGAATCCCTCTCTGGGTCCTGGAGAGGTTTGAGAACTCCAGTCTGGGTGGCAAGTGGCTGGAAGTAGCTGTTCTTTGTCTTGTGCACACCCTGCTCCGAGCCAGCTCCTCTGGTGCAGCACCCAGCCCCTTCCCTCTTGTGCAAAGCTGATCTAATTCACTGAGCTGGACCTGGAGGATAAGAACTTTAGGGTAGGATGTATTGTGAGAAGGTCTGTGCTGACTAAAGGGAGAAGCTGCTTTAGATGAGCTCTTTAGCCCTGTTGTGCAGCACAGGCATTGTCTTCCCCTCAGACTGCTCTGTCAGAGTGAGGTCTCCAAAGCCAGTGTGTTCTGGCCAAGCTTGATACTTCTCTAGAGAAGGTTTTGATTGTGCTTCTGTCTTTACTGAGGGCAGGCTTTTTGCATGTGCCAGATGTTGAGGAAGGTGGCATATGTTACTCCTTCCCTCTAATAGGGAGGAATTGACCTGAGACATTTTTCTGTTATTATTCAAGGTCTGAATGGGGGAGGGTAGTTGGTGATTCTTGAGCTTATACATTGTGGTAGAGCTATATTAATCAAGCAGAGAAACTGCTTGGATTGAGTTGCTGTGGGCTGTCAGCACAGACAGATTGTGAATGCCTTGTGCTGGTTTCCTGCAGCTGCTGAGCTTTGTGAGGAGAATGCTTGAGCAAAGGTGGGCACCTGTGTCTGCTCTGGACCTTGAGCTGAGCCTATGTGATTGGACCCTGTGTAGGCCAGCCCTTGCTGGCTGAAGTGTATTCTTCAGCCTTGCTGATGATTGAGACATGCTGGTGACTCTTTTTAGGAGTTAGTCATTGAAATAGCACTTCTCTACAGCTCGAGGTCTGTGAGAAGGTCACTTGCTATAGCTGAAGTAGTTCAGGGACTCAGTGATATTTTGCAGTCTTGGAGCTTTACTTCAGGGAGGGGTTTGACCTGCTTTGGTTAAAGGGAAGAAGGTTACTTGGTCTGCCTGCCTGTATGCTAGAAAAGATACCAGATAGGCTTGGAGTATACCCTTAGTTTCCTAACCAGAATTTAGCACATCTACCTTTTTGGCTAGCAGACACATGTTGCAGTACATGCTTCTCCTTAAAGGAAAAACAGCTCCACAAGACAAGTTTAACAGTGTCTGGAAACTATTTGTTTGGAACATATAACTGTCTGTCCTGCTTCTAACCCTTCAGTAAATGCAGCAGAAGGCTGCAGTCTAAAGCAAAGCCCGGAGTTTCAGAGCCTTTCTGTTGTCCCCTGTGCCAACAGGTTCAGTGTTACATCACACAATCTGAGCGGGAAGGAAAGCAGTGCTGGGGAAGGAAAGCTGGGAACCCCCAGCTGCTCTTTCCAGCAACATGAGTCAGCTCCATCACAGCTTGGTTTTTCCAAGCCCCTCTTGACTAGCTCTCTGTGGGAAACTGCTGACCCTGCCTTGAGGGATCTGCGTCCTTCTGGCTTGGGTGTAGAAGGAGATTTTGCTGAAACTGGGGTGAAACCTCAAACCCCCAGGGAGGAGGGGAGACATCTGTTCCCCACTGCAGGAGTTTACTGCAGTGGAGCAGAGGAATTAAACTCCATGGAAAGCAGATGTGATTTCTTCTATGGAGGGTCTGAAGCCAAACCAGTGGCAGAAGCAGCCTTGCTATGCCATGCAAACTCCTGAAGATGCTGAGCAGAGAAACTATCCTAGGAAGTAAATACACTCTTGTTAATGGGACAGTGTTTCTCCCTGCCTTCCCCTTGTAGTGTTTTCCACAGCAGCTCCATTGGCAAATGCACAAGTTGTGGACTGGAGCAAAGATCAGAGTGAAAACAGGCCTTGGATAGTCTGAGCACCTCATAACAAATGACTTCCCAGGAACTCTGCTCAGCAGTCCTTCTGTGTTTTGTCAGCAACAGCAAAACTTAGGTGACATTTCAGGGTCAGTGAACCAAAAGGGATGTCACATACTAGCCCAGTTTGCATCTTTAAGACAAATGTTTATTAAAACTATAGTTTAAATGTGAGACTGCCTTAAACTGTCAATCCAAAAGTTCCTGGTACTACCAAGTTTGAGAGGAATTTTTTAGGTGTCCCAGCTGTTGCATGTTCAAGGGGCCTTTCTCGCTTGGTCAGCAGACTGAGCACTATGGGTGCAGCATGTTGGGACATAAGGCAAGGGGGAATTCTTTTTTTCTTGGATACAACAGCTACATGCTTTCTGAAGCTGAGTCAGTATGCTTCGTAGGTGGGAACTTGCTTGATGACTTTCTAATGCTGTCCCCAGAGCTAACTGCATGATGCACCTTCTGCCAAGACAGGAAAGCTTGCAAGCAGCTTATTTCAGACTGTGGCTTTATCTCTGTTCAGAAAAGCTTCTTTGTATGAGCAGCTGAAGCCTAGTGTAAACTTTCAAAGTGTGGAGCCAATGTCCATACAGCCCTCTCTGCCAGCTTGCTTCGGGTGGTGGTTTGGCATTTTCCATGGCTCCCAAGTATTAAAACATTATCTAATGAAGCACAGAATTGCAATCTCTCTTCAGCCCCGTTAGTTTAGTTCAATTCACCCTGTCTTGAAATCCTGCTGATGTGAGAACAGCTGCTTGCAGTTCTTGTCCACTCCTTGTTCCTTCAAAGCCTGTTTTGGACCTTTGCACAAGCTCTTTCCAGTCCTAGTTGGCTGAACAGTGCAAGTTTCAGCTTCTTATCAAACCTGAAGACTTGCTGATGTGTGAAGGCTAAAGCAGAGCATGCTTCCTCCCACCTTTCAAAGTGAGATGGGAACATGTATGCATTTCTTGGCTACCAAATTCAGTGTCTGGATTCAGCTGAGTCCTCACAGGGATGTATTGCTCTACTAATCCTTGCCCTACATGAGACTGTGTGGTGAGCAAGGCAGAGGCCATGGCAAGTATTTCATAACTCTTGGCTCTGTTGGGGCTCAGGTATTCTGCCATAAAGTGAGGGACAAGCCAAAATGCCTAAGCTTGGCTTTCGAAGGGGGCGAAGCGCTTTGCTCAAGGGAACCTGCTGCTGGCTTTTTGTCTTTGTGGTTTGAGGCCATAACATTGTAACAGAGCCTGACAAGCCAAAGATTTCCTGCCTGGAGAGGTGCCAGATATCTAATCCTTTGTCAGCTATCTTCCAGCCTGGCCCTTAGAGTCATGGGTTTCTCTGTTTAAAAAAATATCTAAAATCATGTGCTTGTCTGTCCTTGGTTCTTCACAGAAGCAATGCACTTACCTTTTGCTTCTGACAACAGTGTTCTAACAGCAGGGTGTCTCTTCCTCAGACTGTTTTGAATAGTCCTCCTATACAACATTATGTGCTATTAAAATACTGTGTGAAAAACTGCCAAGCAGATCTTGGGGCTCCTGTGCAGTTGGCTGAGGCATTCTTCCTGGAGTTGTGCTAATCCTGTTTACCCTGGGAGGAGTACCGTAGGGGAGATGGGTGGGAACAGCAAAGGAATTGTTTTTAAACTGAAGTATGGGTAATAGTGACTGCCTCCTCATATTTATCTAAGCTTATAACTTACACAAAACCGTGTATGTTTTGTTCTTGCTCTTTCAGATTCTGGGTGCTGTTATCCTGGGGTTTGGAATATGGATTCTGGCTGACAAAACCAGTTTCATTGCTGTTCTACGTAAGACTGTGTTTCCTTATCTTCCTTCTTTTTCTAAATTGACTCTGCTCTGGGACTGTGTTTGACCATGGTGCAGTCTAGGAATAGCAATACTTTTGTGCACAGTCTGTGGCCTGAGCAGTAACATGGTGTTTAGCAGGATGGGATTGTTATCAGGGACACGGTGAATGGAAGCAGCCCTGGAGACACAGCATTCCTCTTAGTCTTGTGGATTGAAACACCAGGGACAGACTGAGTGAGTCTACTGCCTCTTCAACCAACCATCCAAATATTTTGTCTTAAACACAGAGGCTAGTATTTAATCCTATTTTCACTGCATGCCCTATTTTTTCACACTGATTTCCTTATCATCATGTGCAAAGGCCCCCAATGCCTCAATGCAGTTTTGCTGTGTGACTCCTCCACTGCTTTCTTTCTGTAATGAACTATTTCAGTTTAAATGTTTTAAATGCCAAAGAAAGTAAGTATCTGGTTTTATTGATGTTTCATGTACATTGAAAGGAGGTGGTATGTTTGTTCCTAAGCAGTAGAGGATGCAGATTTGGGGGCTGTGGGGTCATGAAGTCCTTTGACTTCTGAAACATACTCCTGTATACACTTGATGAGACTTACCCTGGGCATCAGAGATGTTCTGTATTGTGTAAAGGACTTAGCTTCCTTTCCCTAAGGCCAGCCACAAACTTTGACTTGAGTCTTAGCAGAGGGTCTGCTTTCTACAAAAAACAAAAAAATAAGCTGGCTTAGCAGAGTCTGGATTTCTGAGGACTGTAAGTGGACTTTCAGCAAATGAGTATCTCAGCTCCATCTTTCAGAAGCTCTGCTTCCTTTGATCTTTTTCCTAGAAACACTTCAAACTTTCCTGCTTGGTGGCTCTGGTTATTTGTGTCACCACCGCCAGAATTGCTGAGTTGGGCACCAGCCTCAGACAGTGCAGGAGGGCTGCCTGCAAATGGGGAGTGAGCACTAATGACATTCACAGCCCTGTTCCCAGCTACACTGATTCTGCAAATGGCTTTATCTCCCAAGTCCTGCTGAGCACTCTGGCCTGGTTTGAAAGGTGCTGGGTGGAGAAGACCCCCCTGCTGATACCACACATGCAGATACTGCTCCTTACTCTGCTTTTGTGCTATCACATCTGGCTTGCTGCTGCAGTACTAGATGGTCAAGAAGCACAGCAAGGGGTGTTGGGTAATAAAGGGGAGGCACGAGCAGAAACAACAACAGCCTGAAAGGAGCCTGTCATGGCCTGGCTGTTTGCAGTACCCCTCACAGTCTGAGGTGTGCTTAGTACCAGTGGGCCAGCAGCTGATTCCCGCAGGTGATGGGTGTCACAGCCACTTGTGGAGAGGGAAGTCCCTGAACTTGGCTCTGTTTCTTCCCATTTACTTAGAATCTCTGCTAGCAGAGCATTTAAGAATTTAGTTTCCTTCCTGGAGATTTCCAGTATCAGCTCTGTCCCTGCCCCCTCACTTCCTTTCCCATGCCTTGCCCCTCTTTCCCTCTGCTTTAGTAACCTAGGCATCAGGGAGGGCACCCAGCTGCTGCCAAAGGAGCCTGTTGTACTTGCTTGGCTGCCTGCCCAGCGCAGGGAAAAACACGGAGTGAAGGCAAACAAGCAGGAGTTGAATGCCCTCAGAGCCTTCTCTTGCAAGACAAGACTCTTGCAGATGAGAACTGCAAATGTGGCTCCTGCCCCCGACGCTGTCAGTTCTCCAAGGGGCTTTTGAGTTGGAAGCACCTTTTTTTTCTTCTAATGGGAATTTGATGAAGTGTTTACTTTCTAGCACTGTGGAGATGCTGCAACCTGGCCACTTGAACACTGACTTGCATGACAGCTGAGCTGATTTTGAGGGAGGGAATAGGGTAGATTTGTGAAGGCCACTCCTGTAAGGCTGCTGCTTCAGTAGATGCTTTGCAGTATCAGCACGTAACCCGCACACCAAGAATCACAGGACTGGTGAGGAAGCAGGATCCTGGGGTTTGTGGCATATGTCCAGTCAGGGAGAGTCTGGCCTGGAAATTAAGCAAGGCTGAAGTGACCTGTGGCAAATGGATCTGCTTCACTTCTTGGTAACTGTACTTTCCTCTGTTCAGCATGTTTTAGGAAAAAAAAGTTTTGGAAGCTGGTGGCTTGTGCCAGGTATCAGAAGCAGGGGGAAGTATATATTAGTGGGGAGAGTATCAGTGTGGGCTTGATTATTCTCCTTTAACATATTTCAGGAGGAGCTCAGAGGAAGTTTGCCTCCTGAGACTTCCTTAGTTCAGGAAACTAAATGCTGAGCTTTAAAAATGTTGTTTTCATTAATCTGGACTGGACATCGAGAATTCCCCTACACTGTCACTTGCAGCTATAGGAATGTTTCTTAATGATAAATGAGGTTTCTAGTTATTATCTCTAGCCAGAGTATCTCTTCAACTTTTGTGCTGTAATGATTGCTCTTTCCAATCCTAATCTGCAAGAAATAGTCTGCTGACCAACTCAAATATAAGAGTTTTCTTTTGAGAAAGAAGCTGAGGGGAGAGGGCTGACATCACCATGTCTGAAACAATCTGACCTAAACTTGGTTGAAAAACTGTTGAGCATTGAAAAGCACAGACATTAGAAACAACAGCAGGGGATATCTAGGAGGATTTGTAAAAGGAGCTAATTTGGGTACTGTATCTGTTTTGATCCTGGAATAGCATCTGTTTGCAGGGTGTCATGCACAGGTGCTGCAACAGCCTGTGGTTAGTGCCTGGCCACAAGCCATTCAACCCAGACTTGCTAAGTAACCTGTCACATCATCCCTGCTCAACACTAGCTGTAGCTTGTTGTATGTTTCCCTCCACAGAGTTAATTTGTCCCAGTGTTGACTGGAAGTGGATAAGTGAAAACAGAATGGCTACAACAAGAAATTGTGCATTAAAGTGAAAATACTGTCTGAAAATGAGGTTTAGGACTTGGAAGAAAGCTTCCCTGAAGATAGCAAATGGAATTGAAGCAAATAGGCAGTAGTTATGGAGTATATAATCTTTTATATTACTGTTACTTGAAGTACATTCATGAGGGAGTAAAATTCTGGTAAGGAGATAACTTTCTCCAAACAAGGTTTATTTGTTTGGAGTGACCTTGAGTCTTCCAGACACTGGAGGCCTGCGGGATGGCTTTTAAGTCTACCTTCATCAAAAGACAACCAGAAGCATCTATCTGTCACCATGGTCAGCACACATCTGTGCAGTCCCTTCGGGACAGACAAAGACAATTATCAGTAGATATGGAGACAGTTCTATGAATGGTGATGGTGAGGTATTTTTTTGTCAGTAGCTAATGTTGTTCCCTCTCCTGGCTCCTGCAGAGATGTCATCTCCCTCCCTGAAGACTGGTGCATACATCCTCATCGGTGTTGGGGCGCTCACCATGCTGATGGGGTTCCTGGGCTGTCTTGGAGCTGTCAATGAAATCCGATGTCTCTTGGGTCTGGTGAGAGCATTCATGCCTGTTTCAGAGCCAACCTTTAATACTTCTCCTGCAATATTTCTGTTGGATTGTAGATGGGGCTTTGGTCTCCCAGGGATGTTATTTCTGCCAGGTCAACTTAGATCTAGTTCTTAATTTGCACATGTTAAATGCTCCAGCAGTCAGCAGACTGCAGCAGAGCTCCTCAGACATTACAGGTAATGATCTCAGAGCTGTGAATGAGAGAGGATGTCACTGACACTTGCTGCACACAGTGGGTTGAGGACTGCCAACTGAGAAGTGTACCCTGTCCCCCTCACTCTGACTTCCCAGTTGGTACTGTGCTCTTAGTGGTGGAAGAGCAAGTTCCAAGGACAGTGGAAGAAAAGGAGACAGTGACAGTGTCCTGTTGTGTCACATTTGTGGGAAGTGCAAGAGTCAACAGAGACCCAACTAGGAATGTCCTGTATGTCAGTACCTCTCTTCAAACAGCTCATCTGTAGGAAGTTTTCTGTCCATGATGGGTGGGATGATACCAGCTTCACACACCTCAGCCTGCTACCTATCTTATCCAGAGCACATTAGAAACCAAGCATGGCACATGTTGTGTATCCTGGTAGTAGGAACAGCTCCTTGTCTAGCAGTAGTAGCTGCCACCATTTAAAAGTAGCCTCAGCAGTTTGCTAGTGAATCTTAAATTTAGATCCTCAAACAAATTAAACAGCATTTTTTAAAAAGGTAATTTATTTTTTTAAAAAACACATTAAAAATCAGGTTTGTAAAATTGACTCTTTGTTTTTTTTCTATTGAGGCTTGGGGTAGGCAAGTTCAACTGATTGATTGAGGCCAGAATGGTCTGGGAATAGAGTTGGATGTGGGAGAGAGAGTCCCAGTTGGGATGACACATGCAGAGAATGCTTGTAAACCCTTTCCCTCCTGAAGTCTTTCCGTTGGCCTAATGGGAGAAGTGCTGGTGTGCACTGGTCTGACATGGATCCCATCTTCTTCCTGGGAAAGCATAGTTTATAGCAGAGTTTGTCTGAAGGCAAAAGATATTGAGCTAATGTTGTCATTTCTCTTGTATATGAAATTTTATTGACTTTTATGTACAGATCTTTCTAAAGACTGACAGTGACCACCCATTGTTTTTTGTTTCCAGTACTTCACCTGCTTGATGATAATCCTCTTAGCTCAGATTGCTGCTGCACTGGTCATCTACTTCCAGAAAGATACGGTAAGTCTTTATTGCTGTGCGTCTTTTCCTTGGTCTTGGCTTGGGAGAAGGGTGATACCTAGAAATTCTTTCTTCCAAACTGCACTATATTGTTAGCAGGTATAACTGGATTCTTCTTTTCTCTACCCCAGATCAGTAGCTTTGCTGTTTGATTTTTCTGTATCTGCCTCAATAGTGCTGCTTTCTCAAGGATTATGAAGCTTTGTTTGGTGTGCAGGCTGAATTTTTGAGTAGTGGGAACAGTGAAAAGAAAAAAGTCTTAAAATGCTTCAGACCACACCTCCTCTTCATCCTGCTGTAGGCAGCCATTTGGGCATGTGGTAGCAGTGGTTACAGCCATGCTGCCATCACTGGTGCCTTGAGGAGTTACCAGCCTGAGCACTTTTTTGACTGGTCTACCTCCTTGTGCCATCTTGTCCTGTCCTTTCTGTCTTTCTGCATCTGGGAAGAGTTTGCTGCTCTTTCCCCAGGAGCAAACCCAAATATCTGATGGTTCCTGTTTTACACCTGGAGTTTAAAGCCAAGTGGTTTAATATTTTGAAGTTGATCCCTTTGTCAGGAAGGCAGTTTCACAGTTTGTGCTTCTAGAGCTTCAATATTCTTAGCAGTGTAAAAGGAAATAATTTTTGAGCTTCCTAAGTGCATTGCAACAATCCATCATGGCTGTAGGTTCCCTGGCCAAGGCAATGCCTGATCACAGCTAAACTGGGAGCCACATTTATGCAGTGGGAACAGGTTTTAGCTGTGGGGTCACTACTGGCTTCTGGTACAAGTTGTGGGTAACCCTCTCCTTTGCTGCATAACTGTATATACCACTGTATGGCTGTGCTTGCCTCTCCTAAGCCAGCTCTTTAGCTAGATAGTTACAGAAAGCAGAACAGTTGAGGAAGTTATGGATGGGGCCTGGTGGAGAAGTTTGGGGGCAGGGGGAAGGTGCCTGATGTGAGCTTTGTGCTGTGGTGACTCTGAGCAGCTGCTGGCTGGGTTCCTTGCCAAATGTGGTGTGACTGTAGCTTGCTCTCCGGGCTGGCAGAAGCTAGAGGAGAAACTAAAACAGTGACTAAAACTGGTGTGTAAAGATGATTCTCAACAAACAGCTCTGACTAATGCAGATATGGAGGTGTGGGGATGGGCATTCCCCTGTGATGGGGAAATGTGACTTCAGACCAGGAAATTCTGTACCTCTGTTAGCATTTCTCTTCCAGCTGCCAATCTACTCTAGAAAACTTTAGCTTTTAAGCTGCAGCTCTTCATTTAAACCTCATCGGACCAGGGAGAGTTTAAAAGTGCTGGGGGTTGTTTTGCACAGCTGTTGGAGCCAGTGTGACTGAGATCATAACTTTTACAGATCTGGGAGAATGGTCAGGGAAGTTGGGCTTTGAACAGATGCTCCTGTTCAGTCCCTAATGAACAAAATTAATGGAAAAGCTCTTCTAGAGCCATTCTGTTTCAGGGATCCTCCAAACTACCTGCCTAGAGCACTAAGAAAAACTGTTTGAGGAAGGTCTTGGCTGAAACCTCCAGCACAGTGGTTTGGGGCTGTGCTTCAGTGCTGCTGTGCAAGTTGCTCTGCTTTGCTGGCTGTACGTTCCCCTCAGGGCAGCCTGGAGCAGAGTGAGGCACACTGAAACTGCTCACCAGCCAGTCCCCAGATATCTGTTGTGTTCTTTGTGTTCATTTATTTCTGACTTGAGGAACTTGGTTAGATATAAAACAAGGAATAACAAGAGTGAAGGAAAGCATTTTGAATCCACAGTACAGCAAGGTGATACCCACTCCTTCACTTGTAACTGAAGTATTTATTTCTATGGATTCACTTCAAGTTACTGTTGGCATACCTGTTCCTTTTTGGTGTCAAAATCCTCCCCCACACTGACAAATGAAAGTATGCTGAAATAGAGTTAGTGTAACTGTAAAAGGCTGAGCCTGTGACAGGAAGGCTGCTGCTTTGCCTCTCCCATGGGCATTGTTAGAGGAATGCCCCTTCAGACTGGAATTGCCCAGTACTTCTGGGAGGATGTTGACGCAATATTCATTTCCCTACATTTGTTGATGAGCTGTGGGGTGGGGTTTTTTTATGGACAACAAAATAGTAACATCACAAATGCTGTGAATGATATCCTGCTTTGTGAACTGAATGTTGCTGCTCACCTACACTGGTGGATCACAAGCCCCTAAACAACGTGTGAGAGCCTGGGCAAGTTCTCTCTTGGCCTAGTTCACACAGTTCTGTGCAGCTTGGCTCTAAGTGCCTTGAGTAAAGGAGAATTGTGGTGTTTTGGGAATTGCCCTGCTTGCTAGCTATTGTTTGCAGCAAACAGGCCTGGGTGATTGCATGCAGTGACTTGTCTGGGGCTATGGACTATGCTTTAGTTTCAGAATCTGAAGTGGCAAGGCAGAGGAGAGCTCTCTCCTGTTTTTTGAGCTTGTTTTTGTGTGCAGGCTAGATGCTAATTAATGTTGAGAGAAGGATCTAGCTTGTGTCTGACAGGGACAGTATAGATGGCTGACAGTGTCTGATAGGGGAAGCAGCATGCACAATCCACTGTGTGATCAAAGGCCTGTTCTTGCCTCTGGCATTCAGCTTTCCCCATCTCCCTCTTCAGCAGCCCCTGTGATGGGGAGACTGACAGCCTTACTGCTTTCTGGCAGTGAGCTGTGGCTGTGGTGCCTAGGGTCTAAGTGCCCCTGCTTTGAGGTGCTGGGACTGTGCCTTCTGACACTGGCTTGCTAGAGCTGGGAAGGAGCAAGAAGCCCTGAAAGCAAGGGTGGCCATTTCCTGAAGCATTTCTGACACCCTACTGAGTCCTGATAACTTTAAATGGTTGAAGATGGTTAGGATATTGAAAGCCTGTGTGTTCCTTGTGCCTTTCTAGCTTGTTGCTCTTTCAGTTTTCCTCTGGCAGGTGCTTAAGGGTGAACAGCTGCAGGTGCCTGTGTTTTCCCTTTGGGCTGCTCTGTGTGTTAAACCCACAAGCAAGCTGTCTGTGTGGCTCCAGAGCTGTGCCATTGTTTGCATAATATTCCCCATCTCAGATTGCTTGCTGAAACACCTGGGAATGCCTGATTTTTTATTTTTTTTTCTTTAATTTGAAATACCTCAGTTTTTGTAACAAGAGCTGTTTGTGAGGCTTCTTGCCTGTTCTTCTGTAAGAGGAAGGGCAGAGCAGATGTACAGTTTCCCTATGTAGCTGTGACTGGGGACATCAGGTTCAAGCCCTGCCTGCTTGTGGTAGGGTCCTGGGATTCTTGCAGAAGTGACACTAGGCTCCATCTGACCCTATAGCCATGGAGCTAGATGGGCCCAGGGTAGGAAAACAAAGCCAGCTCTCTTTGCCTCCCTCTGTATGTGGAGCAGCAGTGTGCAGGAGGGGTCAGGGTGGGAACTCAGAGGTTCAGTAACTGATAAGGCTTATGGCAGCAGCCAAGGCCAATCCCATTAGTGAGAACCAGGTCAGGTTGCCTTGATTTGAAGGGAAGGAAAAGGGGAAGTGGAGTAATTAAAAGGGGAAGAGGTAGGCATCATGAGAAGAAAGATCATGCAGCTCCCATCTGTCTGGCCTGACATAGCTGATCCTGGTGGACTGAGCTGCAGTTTTCCTAGGAAGAAGAGGTGCTGATGTAGAAAAGCTTCTCTCAACAGTAGGCAATGCTTCTCTTGCTGAGTGTCCTGGTATTTGCCATGGTCATTGAAAATGCTTGATAGTAGAAGAAGAGAGAACCCATTTCCACTGATTTGAAATGTGCTGTAGCACCACAGTCAAAAAGGTAATATGTGGGATGGGAACACCCTAGTACTTAGGCTGATGTAACTCTCTCCTATCCCTTGGGCAGTCTAATGGCACTTTTCTCTAATCTCTTGTGAATCTGGGTCTGTCCTTAGCAATCCTCATGGCTGGTTAAGAAGAGCTTCAGAAGGAGGTGGGAGGAAGAAGGTGAAAGGATTCAGTCAGTTGGTAGCTTCACTTCTCATCAAACTGAAGGGTGTTGTAAATACCTCTGGAAAATGAATGGTGGTGAAGGGATGATTTGATACCCCTGAACTTTGTGATAAGACTGTTAATGAGCAGTCCAGTAATATTTCCTGTCTTAATATAGAAACAGCAGTTGTGGGAGTTTGGGGAAAGGTAGATCAACACCTTGTGAAAAAGCCAAATTTCCATCAGCCGTATATCAGAAAACCCATCTGCATTCATGAGCAGAGTGGCTCACACCTTCCCTGAGCAGGGGAGATGAACTGCAGTGGCAGAGATTCTGAACCAGGGTCTTGCCTGCAGTGCAAAGTTAGAAACACACAACCTGTGAGTTCTTAAGGCAGTGTTGACCTTCAGCTTACACTCACCTTGCACATCTGTCTTGTGTGGGCAGACAGTTAGTTGTTCAGCCTGTGTCTTAGCAGAATAACCATACCCAGTTCTGTTTCCTTATTGCTCATCATGTTTGTAGGCTTTCCCTGTGTCCAGGCAAGGACTTGTTGGTACTTTGGCTGTTGCAGCAGCAAAGCTGCTGTCCTCATCTGTACTTGTTAACTATTTGCAGTCAGCTTTTATGAGTGACTGTAGCTTTATATATGTATCTGAAACACCAAAGAAAAGGTTACAAGAATTGATAATGTAACTCTCCTGCCTCTTTTTCTCTTGCCAGTTGAAAGGTGAGTTGTCTGGGATAGTTGTAAAGCTGATTAAAAATTATGACCCTGCGGATGAAGATGAGAGGAACTTGCAAGATGCATGGGACTACGTGCAGATACAGGTGAGTCTGGTGAGATAGGTGATGCTGTTTGTCAGTGCAGGCAATGACCTTTAAAGCTAGGCTGAGGACATAGAAACAGCTATTGCACATTGATCTGGCTGATCTACAGAGTGGCCTGTGAGGTTTGGTGCCTGCAGACTAGAAAATGGTCTTGCTTGCTGCTTGTGTGTCAGACCCTGAACCATTCCTGCATGCTGGGTGTTAGAACTAGCTAGTGTTGGCTGCATGGCCTAATGTATCCAGCCTGTCAAATGGCACTCCAACACTTCTCTTTGTCTGCCTGAATACTAACGTGTGAAAAATACTTTGCACATGATTTTTGTAGCAAAATGCCCCTAGTTTATTGCCAGGCAAGTCAGCAGCACCACCTGCCTTACTACTTGATGCATGTTGCTTGCTTATTGTGATGGTTCTTCTGCAAGTACCCGTGTTCTTGGGAGCGATCCAGCTGCCCATGATTTCTGTTTTAGCATCAGGGTCAGCACTTGGGCAGCTAGAGAGTATTCAAGCACACTGGAGTCATGACAGCTGTTTACTGCTAAACCATAAGCTTGAGAGCTGGCTGGCTTTTGTGGTTTAAATACATGCCTAGGCTGGGACTGATGTGTAGTAAGTACAAGTAACAGCATTTGTCTTCTGTCTGTTCTTTGGTCTGCAAAACACTGACCTGCACTATTTCTCCTCCTTGGAGAATGGTTTATGTATGTTTTTTCACTGTAGTCGCTACTCCTTGGCAGTGAACTCAAGAGAAGCCTGATTCTATTGCAGAGAGAGGCTACTATTTGAGCCCTTCTTTTATGTAGGAGCAGAAGAAAAAGGTTTTGCAGAGACAGAGAAGTCGAATGTTAGGAGTCTGCTTCATCTCACACACTGGGGCTAGCATTTGAAAGAGGGTGAACGAGTCTCTGGAGTTAAAGTCCAGACCTCTTGTGAGGGAGATGTAGCTCCTTCTGGAGCCTGTGTCTTCACAACACTCTTTTGGAAACCAAATGCTTGTCCTGATGTGGATGTTCAGCTATTTGAATCTCATGCCTTTTTTAGCACAAACATTACTCTTCCTTTCTAAGCAGAGGATTTTCCCTAAACTTCTTGACATAGACAGCCTTTCTGCTCTGTACCACTGAGCAAGCACTGGGATCCATGCTTAGGCTCTTACTCCTTGCTAGACTTGCTGATGTGCTTTTCCCTTCAGCAAGTACGGTTTCCTCACGTGGCTCTGTAGGAATGTAAATGTTTCTTCGGATGGAAGGTTTCCCCTATCCCATGTTCCAGCTGGTCCGTGCTGGCCACAGTGATGTGCTGGGGCTTGGTGGCATGGGGACGCCACCGTGTGGTGGCTGCTGCTGTCCCCGGGCCCTTTAACTCTTGTTTTGCTGGCAGAGTGGCTCTTTGGTAGGAAACAACGTCCCTGTCTTCTGGACAGCTCACAAGTAACCAGCTAATTAATGCAAACTGTATGGCCTGACTGTTGTTGTTGCACTGAGAGCTCCTGAGTACTTCTGCCTGCTTATTTTCACGTGCAGTTATCTTGCCAGTGGAAAGTGTCGACTGTAATGATCTCTCTCCCATTATTAGATCACCTGCTGTGGCTGGACTGGAGCAAAGGAATGGGAAAATAATGAGATTCTTAAGAACAAAAGCAATACTGAGTATCCGTGCTCCTGCTCCAATAGATCTAAGGACTTAGTGGAAGGAAGAGGTTTCTGTAGTCTGGAAGACCCTGTCAATGGCACTGCAACATCTGCTGACTGGCCTGTTCATGAGCAGGTGAGTGGGTATGTCTGGGCCCTGTGAAGCTGCCACTGAAGCTGTCTTGTCTTCATTTCCCTGAAAATCTAGAGCACTTATTTCATACCTTGTTGCTTGTGGAATTTGGGGCAAGGCAGGACAGAGGGACAGGGATCCTGCCCTTTTCTGCAAAAGCTTCCATGGAACATGATATAGCGTGTAACTGGGATAATCCCTGCATGCATATGTTATGGATTTTCAGTTTTGATTTTCAGATTCATGCTTCTTTTCTTTGTGGCCTTGTTTTCTCTATAGGGATGCATGGATGGTGTAGAGCAGTGGCTGAAGGACAACCTTGGTATCATTCTTGGGGTTTGCACTGGTGTTGCTGTTATAGAGGTAAGTAATTTCCTGACATGAACTTGTACTGTCTTATCAGAGAGACTTTTAAAGGCAAAGCTGTTTTCTCAAGTAATGGACACCTGGTTTAATAATGACTGTGCAGTTCTAGCTCTTGGTTGTGTCTGCCTGAACCTTTGAACTGCTGCTTTTGTTAATTGGATTAAAAATCAAACCAAGCCTTGTCTACTTGTGTTTCTATCTGCTGTATCTGACTTTTGGAAATTCTGTAACTAGAAAACAGAGGCAAGCAAAATCTCACTGTTGTGAAATCCTACTTGTTGCCTTAAAAAGCCCATAGTTTCCAGATGAAGTCACATCTTTATGAAGCCAAATTTTTTGTCATTTCAATTATTGCATTTGCCTTGCATTGCAGACTCTCTTCACCTGTATGGTGTCATTAAAAGATGTTCACTGTATTCTGCTCCCCTGTATCACTCGTCCTTCCCACCATATCTGTCTGGTTGCTGATTTTGTTCCTGTTCTTCACACCTATTCCAGCTGCTGGGGATGATACTGTCCATTTCGCTTTGCAAGAACATACACAGCGAAGACTACACCAAAGTGCCCAAGTCTTGAGGTGGCTGACTCCAGAGCTACAGCACCACAGAGAATGGAGCAAACAGAACATTCCTGCCTCATACCCAGACTGTCCAACCATTGACCATTACTCCTGTGACATCCCATTTCTGATACCACTCTGCTAAGACTGTTAGTGCTGCAACACAGCCTGATCTTCTGGCAATAGGGCCCTTGGGCTGCCTGCATCCCGCCTCTGGATTATTTCTACTTCAAGAAGCAGAACTTAAACTGTCTTGTGTCATGTGAGACACTGATTAACCTGAGGGGACGATGCTTTTGCTGCCTGCTCCATGTTAAACAATACTATTCATACCCTCATTCTACAACCCACTGGGCCTAACACACAATAACTTTTCTCCCCCTTGCTCTTCTCCTGCACATCTTTTCACCTCCCCTCTGAAGTCCCATGAGCCAGAATTCTGCTGAGATTCCAGTGCTTTGGTAGCTTCACTTGCTTCACTGACCTGTGGTGGTAACTAGTCATGCTCTATAGGCCTTCTCATCCCTTGCAGTTAACCTGATTCAGCTCCTATTATGCATCTTCCAGCCTAGGTTCTCATCTGAAATACAGAGTGCTACTGTCACACTCGCTTCTCCTGTTTCTGGAGTCAGCTATGCCTTGCCTTCAGTGGAGCTCTGCCCTTTGAGTGTGATGAGAAGCCACTGGGAGGGAGCCAAACCCACCTATTTATTCCTAGTGTGACCTGGCAGATTGTGGTGTTGGTGCTCAGCTACTTCTGGAATGGATTCCTTGGGTTTTGGATTTGACACTTACTATGTTTCTCCCATTTGCCTCTTTATCTCTTCCTCTCCCCCTAGCTCTGCTTTGCTGGCTCCTGTCAGCTTGGAGGTTACTTCAGAGACTGCTGCATAATGTGGACTCAGCCCCAGGCTGGCCCTGCTGTTTGCATTCTCGGGTTGCCAACTTCATAGAGGTTACAATTAATTTGATTCTTCTCCTGCTCCTTTATGAACATAAAACTTGTTAGCTATGGATTTAGATATGAGTATGGAGGGATCTGACTGGATTGCTGATGCTGTATATTGGGAATATCACTGCTATCAATCCCCAGTATAAGTTCTGTAGCTGGGATGCAAAGATAAGTTGTTTTTATTTCAGTTGTCCATTCTTCTGACTTCACTGTGGTCTGGAGCCACGGCTGCATCCTGAGTTCTGCCTCAAGTGCCAGCACTGCAGCAGACAAGTAGCAGGTTCTGCAGTTGTTTCTGTGGCTGCAGGTTTCTGTGCTAATGGGTAGGGTGTTTGCTCTATTGAGCCAGTGGCCAGCAGCAAGGAGTGGTGTAGAGCAGAAGGTAGGAAATGCACATGAAACACTGCCCCAACTGCTTACATAAGAGAGCTGGGTGCAAATCCTCAGTTTTAGAGGTGTCTTGGGCACAGCAGAGTTCTGCTGTTACGCATGGTACAATGACTGTGACATCAGGAAGCTGTGTGGGAGAAAAGTGGATGGTCCTTGCCAGGCACCTGTTACAAGGTCCTTGGTGAGAGAGCCTTTGCCTTATAGAGGTGGTTCCAGGACTGTCTCCTGTCAGGGGTGGGGCAGGTTGTAATAACCCTAGTAGCAGTTCCAAGGAGTGGTTTCACTACCTGCTTGGTTTTCCTTCTGGGAAGAAAGGCTGGTGCAGGGAATCACAGCCCCAGCAGTGGGTCCCTGCTCTGTCCTCATCTTTGGACAGAGCAATGACTGGGGAGAGTGACTGGGCAGCTGGTTTTGATGGAGGTCTGTTAAGGCTTTGCAATTTTGAGGTATCTGCCCCTTCCTGCACAGATCCTTCAAGCTGACCTTTGCTGTAGCAGAAGGCGCCCTTAGTAAAGCTTGCTAGCTTTTGTAACACAAAGTCTATTCTCTAATGTGTTCTTATTTGTAAGATTCTTGTTCAGTTACAGATGCCAATGCTGAGCAGCAAGTAAAAAGGAGCCCATTCTGGATTTCCTTTTTTGTTTTTGTCTGTTTTTAGCAACATCTTCCTACTGGAAGAAATGCATGTACAGATACAAAAGTCTAGAGGGTGAATATTTCTGTAATAAAGACTTTGCTAAAAAATATATATCTCTGCCTATGACTTGTTCATTGAAGTGTTTTCCCCTTGCTTCCTCTCCAGCCCTTTCTGCTTTTCATGCTGATCACTGACATCTTGTTTGTTCGAGGTACCAAAAGGGCTGAGGCGCATGCGTGAGATCAGTGTGGACTGCAAAGATCCTGCCCAGCAGGGGGAGGTGGCAATTTTTCTGGGCTGTATTCTAAAGTAAACTTTGTCTTGTTTTGTGAAGTGTGTTTGTCTTAGGGTGAGCTGAGTGGTAGTTCCTTGAATTACCTGCTATCTCCTAAGCTAATTATTTGAAGATTTTGCTTCAAATCTGCACAGTTTGGAGTCGTAAGCCTTGAGAACTAATTCTGATAACATACAAGCTTGCTGCTATGCCCACAGTGCATACAGCTCTTGCAAGCTTGACTATATAATTTTTTCTTACTTACCTTCAGAAGGATTCCTCAGCCCCTGTGCTGCCACTGTGAGAAGGAAGAAAGCTAGATGGCCATTTTTTGTAGTTTATGTCACCACATGCTGGCCTTGACTGTGAGATGCTTTTCAGAAGTAATAGACAAATACATAAGTCTTTTTGCTTTTCTCAGCTGAGCAGCTGAGTAGTGGATATGACTAGATCTCAAAATTCCTTCAGATCCTGCACTATATTGGTGCATCTGGACATTTGAAATGGTTTAGAAGAACCTAAGGTAGCATGCTAATGAATTTTACAGCTGTTGCTTTAGGAAGCAATAAGCATGACCTGAGTCCTCATACATGAGGAAACAGAATGAAGTTTGCACAGAAGGTACTGGGGCGCTACCAGCAAACGTGGTGGCAACTGATGTAAAGATTTCAGGAACCCTGACCAGGTGAATGCAGGGCAAGAGGGGCTGAAATGGGTCCTGGAGCCACAGCAGGATGCAATATCTGTCCTACCTGTGAGTACTACTTGTTCCTTTAGGAACAATGCTTTCCCAGGGCCCCACCATTTAGAGGGCTGTGCTTCCTGGCAAAACTGCCAACCCTGACCAGAGGGCTCCTAGGTGGGGAAGGGCACTGCTGGTTTCCATCCAGCCTGCTGTGGAGCTGGAAGGAGGAAGTAGGGGAGTTGAGGACAATTGCTTGTCCCCAGCTGCCCAAGCTCCGTGGAAACCACTTGCCTTTGGCCACTGGAGGGAGGTGTTCCACCAAGAAAACCCAGCCCAGGCTGGTCCCAGGGGAATGAGAAGATGACGCTGATCTCTTCCTTCTGCTACCAGTTACTCCTGGCAGCAGGGTAGCTAAATTTACTTGTAGTTACAAATGTATTCTCCTCACAAATGATTTGTGCTACATGCGTGGCATTTTTAGGGATAATTTTCCCTTCCATTCCTTGGAGTTGGATATTTTGTTGGATGTCTTCCACTGCTGTGGGAGTTGTGTTTCCTTGTGTTTCTGCTCTACCTAGCTCTGGAAGTTCAGCACGAGGAAATTCCAATGATGCTTCTTGTCCCCATTTTTTCCCGTTTCCCTCCATCCTCAGTTCCTTTGAGTTGTCAGTCTGCGGGGAAAGTGAGGGCATTGAATACTTCTAAATTTGATCCAAAAAAGATTCCAGGAAGAAAGCCCTCAGACCTTCAGAGACTGAGAAATGTGCTGCTGCTCCTTGTGCCAGGCTCCCAGCTCCTCCCCAGAGGTGAAGGTTTGCTGCTGGAACTAGAAATCAGCCTAGCACTCAGACTTGTTGGGAGCTGCAGTGTTTGTCTAGCAAAGCCCACAGCAGCAGCCTCTGCAGAAGCTCAGCACATGGAAGCATTTTGTGCACAGCCAATAAGCTGCTCTGTAGCTGTCCCAGGCCAATAATTAATATTGCAAGAACAGAGTTGTGACCACCCTGTGGCCTGAAGCAAGGCCCCTAGTAATGAACTGGTGATGGTTTTTGTTCTGTGTGATCATGGAGCACTCACAAGCTGCTATAATTCTTTCCATGAGGTGTTTTTTTTCTTCTGGAGAGGGAAGAGGAATTGCATTAGTTACACTGGCTATGGGTAAGTCTATAGGTCGCAGTGCATCTTGTTTTCTTTATGGCAAATGCTCAAATTTAACATGTGGCAGCTGTTCTTTTCCTTATAATTCTCCCATGTGTGGTGGTGTGGCTGGTTCCTGCCAGCTTTGTTCAGGATTTAGGCTGAATGTGGTAGACTTCAGAAGAGCCTTGGTTTCTGGCTGCCAAAGGACAGACTGCAAGCAGTGGTGTCAGACTCTGTGACATTGTTGAGGAAACTGAGGAACAGGCAGCCACAGGAGCTCACTGCTGAAAAGCCAAAGGACCCTGGCATTCCCACAAATGCTACCATTCAATGCCATAAATGGAGAGCATACCCTCAATTATTCATGGGCTGCCTCTGTCCTGTTAGCCTCTGAGACTCTGCTCTAGCCTTGGCTTTTATTGCATATAAACCTCAGTTAGCAGCCAGGGTTTCTGAATGACATCTTAAACCAGGTTGGTACTGAAAGCTTGTCAGTGTAAAAATCTATGTGCATGGAAATCTTCAAACACTTGTAAACTGGCAAAAGGCCCTTAGCAAAGTATATGCAGCCAGTGAACCAAAGCTATTAGTAAAATGTTGCTAGTAAAGTTACTAAGTGTGCTTTAGCCATTATAAACAATTTCTAGCAGGTATGCTGGCAGAGTTCATGCAAATTTTTTGCCTTGTGGCAGGAGTCTTCTCTGCCAAACATGGGAAATTACCTTCTCCTAAGTAAATTCTGTAACCCTGGCCATTAATTCTTTCTTCTCACAGGTATAAATTGTCTGCTTTCTTTCCTCTGAGCTCCTAATAATGCACTTGACTGGGGTTTGTGTGCTGTTTGGCTTTTGTGGGGAGGGATTAGGGGAATATTGGATGCTGTGTACCTGGAGAAAAGTCATTCTCAGCTCTCCAGGCAAAAATATTACCTCCATTTAAAATAGGGGTTTTAGAGAAGAATAATGCTCCAAGTAGTACTTGGAGTAGTACAAGTAGATGCTTTATGAGGTATGGAATCTAGGAGGGGAAATCCTGCATTAGGCCCCAATGATGGTATTTTCATGCACTTCAATTAAATTTCTCTCTGATATCCTCTTTCCTATAACTGTCTCACTGATGAATGGCATCATGGAGTAACTCCTCTGTCCTCAACAATCCAGAGTTTCACAGAAACTATGGAAACCTGTTTCTTTAACTACATCAGGCCTTATCTTTAGGAAACAAGAAAGCGTTTTCCTTCCCACCTATAGGGTCCAGATGTTATTAACTCCCATTCCTTCACAATGTTTCTTTGAACAATGACAGCAGCTCAGGGATTATCCTGATATTGCTCTTTGTTCTGTGAGTGTTCACCAGGTTAGGAACTATACTGACATCAGACCTAGGCCTCCTGCAGGACCCCAGATCCTCACCAGAATGCCAGACCTTTTCCATCATGTGTCCCTGGCCAGCTTATCTGCTATTCATAACTTTAAATCTTCTCCATGTTGTGTCTTCTTGTCCAAACAATATTCTTGGAGGTTGTCAGTCTGCAGTTCTTCTGGAATCTGTCTGCCACCATCAGGTAACTGGCTCCAAAGCAATAGCTGTGACAGCACAGGAGATCAGAGGATTGTGCACCAGACTAACTTTTCCCCTTTTTTGCCCTCCTTAGAGTTACAGACTGGACATATGGAAGTTCTTCAGAGACAGCAAGAATCCCAGAGCATGTGATCATCTGAATGGCTTACCCAGCGTGCTTCCTGGGTATTTTCTACATAGCACTTCTGGAAACTATTTAGGGTTTACTAGGGTGGAAATGTGAGGTCCTGTCATGTTACAGTATAGGCATGTGCTTTGTGCACTGAACTTGAAAAATGATGTCAGAATAGAATAACTCATGCAGTGATGTCTGCAGACAGCCTGGAACAATAACCCAGCACAGTGCAGACCTTTAATTTTGGCAGAGGTTTTTTTCATGATACTCTTAAGTATTCGAAAATAAGTTGTTCTTTTAATATGATGTTGTAATTAACTCTGGTAAGTACTGATTGGGAATTCTTTTGGCAAAATTGTTTTTCCCTAGAGGGTGTAAGTTCCTATAAAACACAGTGAGTTTTGGTTTTTTTTTTCCTTCTGCATTAGCAGATGTAAAATAGTTGAATAATTTCTAATTGAGGGATTTCTTCTGCTTTCTCAGTAAACATTATGTAAAAGACTTGGAATTGAATAAAATAGGATTATAAAGCTATATTCTAAACTTGTGACCTAAAACCAGGTGTATTGGTCTTCTGAGGTAGGATAGACTGAGGAATATTGTCAGCCCCTTCAGTGAAGATTTTTTTCTAGTATTCAGTCTAATCCCCTTTCTTCCCTACTCCCCAGTGCTACTTGAGGCTGTTTCCTCTCATCCTGTCACTTTTTACTTGGGCAAAGAGACTGACACCTGAGCACTTTGTATTTTGCATAGGTTTTCTCTTAACCCTGTGGGCAATTCTTCAGAGCTGCAGAACAAAGCAGGGCAGAGCAGAAGTGAAGTGGGCTCCATGTGCTGTATGAGAGAAGCTGCCTGGAGCAATCAGTGGATGCCTTTCCTCAAAGCCAGTGCATTCCCAGTCACCTGGGGACTGAGTACAGCTTTGCTCAGGGTTTGAACTTCACCTGCTGCCATGCAGGCACTGTGTCACTGATACCAGGTTGGTGCTTGGTGGTGCTAGTGTGTCTCCTTGTGTGTCTCCTTGTGTGTCTCCTTGTGTGACTCCTTGTGTGTCTCCTTGTGTGTCTCCTTGTGTGTCTCCTTGTGTGTCTCCTTGTGTGTCTCCTTGTGTGACTCCTTGTGTGACTCCTTGTGTGACTCCTTGTGTGCTGTGAGGCTGGGGAGAGGCTGGTGGAGAAACTGAAATGATGCAGCCACTGCTACTGTTGTGTGTGGTTTGGTAAAGATTTTTAAAGGGTTTGGGGGTTTTTTTTTAGTCTTGTTTGGTTTTTAAGTGGAAATGCATGAGTAGCAGGTCTGCATGAATCTTGGAAGGAGGGCTGGGGCAGCGTGGGCTCCTCTGGAAGGTGAGGTGTGCTCATAGGAAGGAACTGCCCAAGGAGGAGGGGGAGGCCTTGGCAGCTGGTCTGGAGGTGTCTGGGACAGAGAGTGGTAGTGTGGGGTTTGGCATGGCAAGGCAATGACAGGAATGGGCCCCAGAGAGCAGCACCCTGCCCTGAGGAGCCAGCAGCATGGCCAGGGAAGTGGGTTGGTGAGCAGGTGCCAAGCTGTGGTCTGGCCATGAAGGATTGCAGCACGAGTTGCAGCCAGCCACGGGGGGGATGTAGGATGAAAATTTCCCTGGGAGAGTTGTTCTCAGGAGACTGGGGCTGCCAAGGTAGGGCAGCAGGTAGCTGTGTTTAATCTGCTGAGGTTTGCCACACTGGTTCTTGCCAGCAGTGGGAGATGGGTGAACAGAACTGCTGTGCCTGAGTGTGAGCACTCCAGTGTAGGGCTGCTGCTGTGGAAGCAGTCTGCAGGGAATGCAGAAACCACAGCACCTTTATCCTTAAGCGACTCCATTGCCTTTCCCATTAACTTCAGGCTCAGTTTGAAACCAGTTGTTTATAAAACAATCTGAGGTTGCCAGAGTTGCCTTTTGAGTAGGTCCAAGTATTGGCAGTCTGTCTATTGCTTTATACACTCTCACCACAGATGTTATGAAAACAATCTCCTGCCTCCTGTAACACTGAGATTGAATGTTCTTTCTCACGCTTGCTGGCTCTTCCTGGAGTCCCCAGCAATTCCTGTTTTGGCTAATGAATACCAAAACTTGATGAGAAAGTTTGGCTGCAGAATGCTGTGGGGTCCAGGCTCCTGGCTGCAAGGAATCTCCTCACACTGGTGAGCTGTGAGCAGAAGTGGGAAGATGTTCTACCAGAGACCAAGGCTCCAGAGCAGAGGTGTGTCTGGGATTTGGGAACCCTCTCTTGTTTTCTCTTAGATTTCCCTCAGTATCCCTGTGGTCATTGGTGAGGAGCTAGCACTTTGTTGGAGTAGTGAAGCTGGCTACAACAGCTTTTATGTGATGAGAAGATGCAGAGAGCACATCACAGCTCAGATGGCTATCATAAAATAAAGTTGGCAATTTCATGCCTGGCTATAGTGGAAGCTAATTAGCTAAAGTCTCTCTCATCTGAGCAGGGCAACAGCAGGATTATATTGTCTTCCTATTAGGCAATAGTCTTGCCTGACATGAAATGAGATGTCTGGTGATTCTCATAATTGCATACAGCTATTTATTTTTTACCACAGCTTGATTGTCTCACTCTTTAATAGGCAGCAAAATGGTAATGAGATCTTGTCCTCTCCTCTGGAGTTCCTCACAAGCCATGCTGAGGACTCCTATGCTCCAGTAGCAAAGGGGAGGGCAAAGCAGAAGTAGAGGAGAAAGCAGTGTCTGTCTTTACCCTGGAATCAGCTTGGTGGGAAAGGGTGATCTGCTTGATTCTGACTTAATGATGGAATCTCCTGGGTAACTGTTTCATGCTCAACCCTTTATTCTCCCAGACTAAGAGAACTTCTGTCACATCCTGCTGTTACTGCCAGCAGGACCTTTATAAGAGTTTTGCTAAGTGTTGTGTTGCAGGAAGAAGACTAAGGTAGCCCAAGTAATTGGTTTGTAATATGCAGAGATGTTTCCTGTAAGGATAAAAGCTGAGGACCAGAAGATTGAGAGGATGGCATATTTCAGGATACTGGGAGGCTTGTCATGCTTACAGCTGCTGTTGTCAGATTGCATCAGTAAAGGAAAGCCTGCCTCACTGGCAGTCAAAGATTATGGTTAGGATCTGTGCAAGGACAAATGAAAGTTTACTAAAACTGTAAAGCTCACCTGTTATAGCAGACTGGTAACAGAAGCAGAGAATGTCTTGATAGTCTGGTTAGGGAGTTAGGAGGAGTACATTTCATAGAATCATCATTGAGTAGTTTAGATTGGTGGTCCACTACCTCCAATCCCCTTCAATGAGCAGTGACATCCTCAACCAGATCAGGTTGCTCAGAGCCCCATCCAAGCTGGCCTTGAATGTTTCTGGTAAAGGTGTGTCTACCACCCTGCTGGCTAACCTGTTCCAGTGTTAGAAATAGGATCCTACTGAACATAGTTCTGACCACAATCCATGGAAATCTTTTATTATGTAAAAACAACTCACATTCTCCTCATTTTGCTTGCACACCCTGATGCTGCACCATAACTGCAGAGACCTCCTGTTATCTAAATAATGCCCTTGAATGCTGCTGTTTTCTTGTTCTGCTGCAAGCTTTGAGGGTGTGTTAAGAACTGGTCATGGCCTGTACTTCTTTTCCAGAAGTAAACTCTAACCCCAACTATACATCCAGTGTTCAAAATAGTTTGATGTTGCAGGCTCAAATAAAGCACAAGTTGGGGGGCCCTATCTGCCTGCTGGTACAAATTTCTGGGATTAATGAACAAAAGGAGCTCCAGTTACTTCCTATTCATAATCCTAATTTTAGCTGAAGGCTGTTGAGGCACTGCATCCCTGCAAGTAATCATGGCTTGGAGGAGCTTTCTGCCATGCTTACACTTACTTTGGGAGACCTACATGTAGGAGTCCAGCTGAAACTCTTTGATGCCTGTATTTTGGAACAAGAATCAGAAATCCAACCTGAACCCTGGAGTTCACTCAGCTCTGCAATAGGTCTCTGTGCAAGTTCAGCTGGAGCCACTGGGTTACAAAAGGCTCATTATTTTTGCAAGCCCTCTGGCACTGCAGTGAAAACTGTTTATTGCAAACTCCTAATGCTGGTCTTACCTGTAGTCTGCTGAAGTCCAGAGGTCTCAGAGTAGGGGTAGTTTTTAGGATCTTTATTGGCTGCCCATTGAAATGGGTCTATGAATGCAAGTCAGTGTATTTACTCCAGTATTTAGAGAGAGCACTGAGTTACAAGGCTGCTTTGAATTTTGGCACAGGTGACAGAACTGCTTGGTGTCTTTCCACCAGAGAGGCAGCCAGGATTTGGGCTGGCATTAAGATTTATCATTCTGTTCTGCCTTTCCTTGCCTGCAGGTCAGGAATGAAGGTTCCAAGAAGGGCCATGGATATTTAGGTAACAGTCAGGACAGCCTTAGGTGAGACTAGGCTTGAGAAGCATTCAGGAGAGCTTGGGGACTAAAAGGAGTTTTGGGGATTTATTCAGGATTTGTAGTTTTAAGAGAGAGGTTGATGAAGGTTTTGGTAAATGCACAAGGCTTGATGTGGCAAGTGGTTGCTGGACTGGATTTAAAACTAAGATCAGGAAAAAAAAGTTTGGGATGATCTAAGGCTTCACCTCAGCCACAAGCTGATCTGATCTTGATGTGGAAATCACACCCCAAAAACTTTTGTGGGGTGCTACAAAGTTGTCAGTTATTGATTTTGTCACCATCATCCTACAGTTTCAAGTTGAGTCACACAACATATTAGAGTGCTGATTCTACTCCTTGGAAATCAAGAGTCAAGCTGTGTAATAAATCAGAAATATCTGATCCTGCCTTACCCCAATTATACAATTATATTTAATTTCAGTTTTCTATTGTCAAAAATGTCATTGTATTATCTTCTAGCAGTTTTTCTCCTTTCAGTACTTTTTCTCCCTCCCTCACCTCCCACTGCTCTAATCCTTCTTAAACTAGGGACTTGAAGAAAAAGGAGTGTGAAGGCAGTGTTGTTAATGGGATAAAATATCTCATTTTATCCCATATTTAGTTGCAGGCCTAGCAGCTTGAAACATTTTGATCTCTTAAAAATCCAGGGAGTGGGGCTCTTTGGCAGAAATTTATCTTTTCTCATTCCTTGAAGGTTTCCAACTCCATTAGGCCTTGGAATGGAGAATGTACTTTGGAGGCCCTTGGGCGAGTTGCTTTGATATGGAAAGGGCCCAAGTTCCTGTGATCTGTGTGTGTGAGGATTTCTTTCTTGGAAGCAGTTCCTCAGACCATGTTGCAGAATGCCTTGTCATCTTAGTGCACTAATGCTCCTTTCCAAATGCTTTGAGGGGACTGTTTTGTTTGAGGGAAAGAGGAGGCAGAGAAGGGAGTTTCCCTTGTGCTTGCCAAGGTGAGAGGCAAAACCTCTTCTGAAGCTGCTGCCAGCCCCTGTTCCCCTGGAGGGCTTCTTGTCCTCACCTGCTATTGCCAGAGAGTTTATGAACTTCCTCAATGGCTCATTTCAAACTGAAGTGTCCATGTTCCTTCTACAGCCTGCTGCTTACCAGCTCCATCCCAAATTCACAGGCATGGGAGGGATTCTCAGTGTCTAACTTTTAGCCACAAGCTCTCAGCATTCCACATTAAATGCTGCCACCAGCTTCAGTCAGGGAATGCAGGGTGCCTCTCAGCAAGGGAAGATGAGGAGCTGGGCTAATTTGGGCATTCAAAGATGTGGACTTAATTAGGCAATTCTGCTGATCTTGCCCAGGGATAGGAGGAATCACTGCAAATAGCCAATGGAAAGTTTTATGAGAACAGTTAAATATCTGCTGCATCTTCTTGTTCTTTCCCATGCAGGCTGGAGCTCCTCAGACTACTTTCAACTGATGTCAGGATTTTTTATCATTTACAAGAGCTGCTCCCATCACCCTTTCAGCAGCCTTGTTCTACTTGGCTATTTCCCCATTGGGACTGTGCATTCCCATCTGTGATCCATAGTGGGGAGCACCAAACCACTGTTTGGGTCAGATACTTCATCTGAGGATGAGGTGATTCCCATACACTTCTCATCCCAGAAAAACTCTGGTTATATCATCTTCCAAAGAGATAAAGAGGTTTGCTTCCTTTTGTGATTTCCTCTTTCTGGCAAAAACCTGTGATCCTTTTTTTTTTTTTTTTTTTTTGTGTAAAAGAAGCTATAGGTTTTTATTCATGTTGAAATGCCTACAGATTTTTCAGTGAAAATTAATAAAACTTGGAATTAAAAGAACAAAGGGGATGTACACTGAATATTTTTTCTATTTTTCAGTAAATGAAAAATCTTCAAAAGAAATGTTGCACATTGCTCTTTGTGTCTAGAAAAAACAATTTCTTGTCTAGCCCCTGTGTGTATGTAAAACACCTTGCCCTTTCCCTTCTCTAATGTTAAGATTTATAGGCTTCCTTTCCAATTGCTAGTCTTTCCTCCACTGAAGAAAAATAAAAATAGCCATAAATTTCCAAATTCAGTTGCCAAAATGAATCCATCATTTGAACATAGGCACCAACTCTGATAAGATATGGACCTGCATCATTCAGCCTATTCCATAAATTTTTATTTAGTTACTGCTCTTACTCCCTTGGGAAAAAAAGTTCTACTGAAGCCAAAAATTGGTGGGTCATTTTCCATCTAACAATTCCATATGTTACCTGCCAGGCCCCCTTGTGACAGAGTTGTGGCTCTTTGGGATCACTGTTCTGTTGCTCTGTATTTAGTTCCAGTCTCAGGACTAGGTATATAAAATTGAAATATGTTTCTCCTTTCTACTCCCTTTTCATTTATAGCTTTATAAAAATCCCTAGCCTATATCCCAAGTCCCACTAAATCTTTAGCTACCTTTTAAACCAAGTACACAAACATTTGTGATAAATAAAATAACACATTTGTATAAACTATCTCATTCTCCTAATAGGTCTCCCTAAATTATCTTATGGCACCAGTAATATGTTAGTACATACATCTGTATTCCTGATTTTCTGTAATATCTTCTCAGGAATTTTAAAGATATAAGTCTCCAAGTCTATCAAACTTACAAATTTATTTTCCTTAAATCTCTCTATGAAACATAGATGCTTCATTAACTTTAATTTTTAGAAGAATTATATGAGCATGACAATTGTATCCCATGGTAACCCTCTCGCTGTATTTGATTTATTTTTTTTTTGCTAAAAACATTTAGCATACTAATTTATGATCTGACATGACCTGACATGGAATTCACTCTTCTGCAACCATCTTGGTACACTTTGGATTTAGCTGAGTGAAGAGACATTTTCTTTCATGCTCAGAATGTTTCTGTGAAAATTGGTAAGCCAATCCAGTGGTAGTGGGGAGAAGTAGAGGCAAGAAAGGAAGGAGCCATAACATTCAAAGAACCTTCTTTCAAAGCCAAGTGCTCCCCAAAGCAGGCTTCATCTCTCTAACTTTGGGAACACACCTGGGGTGCCTAAATTGACAGCCTAGTCACAGCTGGAGACCTGATCTGAGCTAGGAGGTGAGCCCTTCAGTGGCTGCTATAGACTAGAGTCATTACTGCAGGGCCATTGGTACCTCTCTGCCCCTTGTCTGCCCATCTCAGCATGGCTGGCTCCTTTACACTCACACACTGTCACCCTGCCCTTTGATTAATCTCAAACTTGGCTGGTTCTTTCAAGTTTCAGCTCTTGAGTAAGATCTGGAATGTCTCTTGGGCTATACTCATGGCAAACATATGTTGGGGTGTAGACCACATGTGTGGTGGTGATGGGGGGAAAAAATAGTATTTGGAAACTTCTCTCTCCCCCTCCACCCTCTTTGTCACCAATCCATTTCCATGGTTTAATATTTGAGATCTGAAGAATCTGTTCCACAGGCCCTATTTCTGGCTCACTCTGCAAGTTATTCCATTTAACAGGCCTTGCCAAAAGTGGTTGATGATAGCATGAGGGAGAAGTCTAATGGCTTTCAGCTACACTGTTCACATGGAACCCCTGCTACAGAGCTGACACTAAGTGAAATTGCTGCTGAACTAGAATGTTCTCATCTCATTCAGTGGAACCTGTTCTTACTGAGGTGTAACATCCTTCCCCCAGTGGCAGTGCATGCCATTAAACTGTTGAAGATCTGCAGATTTTCCCAATTTACAGGATTATCTGGCAAATGTTTTTGCTTTTGTTAATATACTAGAGATGTGCTCATTCCACTTCACTGAACTATCTAGATCTCAGGCTTCGAGTTTGGGGTGAGTTTGGGGTTTTTTTTCTGTTGGGTTTTTCTTTGCACTGTAGGTAGCTTGGATCTAGGAACCTCAGGTAAAGTATCACTCATATTGTCTGTGATGCCTGGCATGAGGTGAAAAAGGCTATTTCCAGCACTATCAAAAAATGATTGTAAGGAGACTCCAGAATTTCTTGAGGAAAGCAGGCTGTTGGCAATGCTGGTTAAAACTGGGCAAATCTGCTAGAAGGTCATGAGAATTCATTGCTGAGAAGCAGAAAGGTAGGAATGGGGACAAAGTCAGATGAGCACTGCTACTGTCTCATGCCCCTGGCTCCTGAAAGCTTAGGTGCTCCTATTGGAATTCCAAGGGACAGTGTCAGTGCATGAGGTGGGAATGGGCAGCCCTATGACCAAGGAGAGCAATTCTGGTAGATCTAATCTACTCACTGCTGACCCATGAAAGGGCAGAAGTTTTTCTTCTGAGATCCTTACCAGACTGCAATTCTGATTAGTTGTGACTGGGCAAGAATGCCAGGCTTCACTAGAAATTTCATCCTTTTAAAATTCCTCGGAATCCAAGCAAGGATAAAAGAGCATCTACCGAACAAGGACAATAATGACCGTGTAGGCTGCTGGCAACAACATGCAGCATCCTGGTGCTGCTCCCTAATATTCTCCATTAACAGCCCACAGGCATCCTGGGGAAGGAAATACAGCAGACCAAAGGCCAGGGAACAGACAAAACAGGAAAGGTACAAGCATTCAAGACCCCTTACAAATGAATCTGATTTATTAAAATGTATCCCACCTTCAGTTAGAAGCTTTATCAGGTGCCCTCCTGACCCTTTGTCCTTCTGTCTCTCTGCTTTAAGCCTGTTGCCTAGCTAGCAGTTCTGCCTTGGCATTTGTAACCATCTCATTTTATCAAAATTGCTTGTTCTTTGACTCATGTTCTTTTTCTCATGCCCCTTCAGTTTGAGCCAGCTGAATTTTGCTTGGTGTTCAGTAACTATTTGTTTCTCTGCTGTCCGTGAGTATGGGAATGGAGGAGTTTGCCTTCTTTTTGTCATTTCTGTAACTCCTTCCAAGCAGCTGGAATTTATTTTAATAAAGTTCATTTCAATGGAGCCTGGAGCCATAATACATGAGGCTGTGATCTCAGACGAGCTCATAAATTAAGGAGGGTCAGCTCTGGTCGCTGCATGCACAGGAGACCTCCAAGGACAGCCTGTGTGCTGCTCAGCCTGTGCCAAGGATGCAGTGACTGCCAGGCTGTGCCTGCCCAGGAGGCTGTCTCCTTTGGAATGCTAGCTCTGGCCACTGCCAAATGCTTCAGAGGGAGATACATGATCCCTGCTTTGGGCGAGTTATTCTTAGATGATCTTGAGATGCTTCTAGACTGTTGTGGCATGAAGCTGCTGGTCTGCTGTCTCATGTGTGCAAGGGCAGCTGGGGGCACTGAGTGCTGGCTGCTTACACCATGCCTGGGCCATTTGCTAAAAGGTGCTCTGCTGCCAGCCCCATCCCAAACTTCACTGTCTGTCCTGAAGGGTGAATGCATTCCAAGGGTGAATGCATCTTGACTTCGTGAAGGAAGGAACATACCCTTTTCAATTTTCCCACTGATAGTAAGTATATGTTCTTAAAAGATATCTATAGATATAGATATATATAGATACATAGTCTTGTCATAAAGACTCCAAAAGATGGTGACCTCTAATGTTATGCTGTAGTAGTTCTGACTTCCCAGAAATTACAACTTATTTAAATAAGAAAGAACTTTTCTTGTTGAACTTACAGCTGTTGGTTCACATTATGTCTCTGACAGAAAGACTGAAACGCCTGTCTGCTTGCCTCCTCCGCTTATTAAATGCTTTTCTGTGTGTAAATCCCTATATTCAGCAATTATGTCACCTCTAAAACTTCTCTTCTGTAGGCTGAATTAATTGAATAGAATAAGCCTTACATTTGAAGTCTTGTTTTTCAGTTCTTGTGGTCCCTACTAAAGATAGCCCTGCTCAGTGATAAAGCCTGTGTGCTTTGATATCCAGCAGCATGTTTTTAATTCAGATTACAATAAAATCCACTGATTAGCAGTAAAATAATCCTTTAGGCTATGTTTGACAGTGTTTTTTCTTCATCAGTGAACCTACTAATTTAACCTTTCCCCTCCCAAGTCGAGGAAACACCCGAAAATACTAAACATTTTTTCCTGTTAACATTTAACAGCTTTTCTAATACCTTGATCTTGACTTAGTGTTTAAAGCTGCTATGAGACGTGGTCTCTGTTTTCTGGAATAGCATGGTGTGGAAAGAGAGGCTCTCAAAGAGCAGGAAGGCCTCCAGGTCAGGAACTTTCAAAAGCTGTCCTGTGACCTTCCCACCACAGAGGGATGTACCAAGCTCAGGAGAACCCTCTTCCCTTTTTTTGTAGTCTCTGGTGGTGTTGAGTGAGATGGGACTATTTGTTTTCCTTCTCTTGTTTTTCTAGTCCCTTTTCCTCTTGCCATTGCTTGCTACTTCACCAGCCGTGGAATCAGAGTTTGCACAGATATTTTTCACCAAAAGATTACATTTGTAGCACTGCTCTGCTTCCCACTCCTCTTTCTTGATGCCTTTTCTTTTGCACAGTTTCAAGATTATCACAAAAATTCAGAAGAAACAAGCTAGAGTCAAATGCTGTTTGAGCAGGTACAAGGTGGGTTTTTGCACTGACAAAATTAATAACATTTCTCATTTCTGACCAGAGGGTCTTTTTGAGGCTCCCTTCAGAATTTTTTTCTCAGCCTGGAAATCTGCTATCTGTCTGGAGTGCTGTGTTTCAGTTTTTATTGGTTTGCATGTGAAACACATCAATAACAGCCTCTACATAACAGACAGGCAGATGCTAATCTCCAAGTCTCACTTGACTTTGAGTTTGTTTGCTATCTGAATCTAAGTCTGCAAAGGTACTGTGTAAAAACAGTGTTAATGCTTTTCACTAATTAGCTTCCTCACCTTCTCAGTGTCTCTGTGCCATCACCTGAGAAATCCTGCTTGCATGGTGTCACAAATATTCTGGTTCTGGCTACCTGTGCTGATGCACACTCCTGAAGTCCTGTCTGGGCAATCACAAGGACTCAGCCAGATGGTTTTGCTTGAGAATGAGTGGATATACTCTGTAAGAGCTGTGTTTTATTTTCCTACTGCAGCAAAGAAGATACTCTTCAGCATCCAGCCTGCATTTAGTTATATTTTTCCCAGGGTTAGTGTCCACAGTCTCTTGTATTTTGTGGTGTCGGTATCAGGAGGCTGTCCCTGATTTCAGGTATGCTACAGGTGTGCTACAGGAGCTTTCTTAGCAGCTGTTAGGTGTCCTGGATGAGTGGGCTGAAGTGGCAGAAACTGTTATGCTACTTAAATGGCTGATGCAGGAGAAAGGTGTACTGAATGTAGTCAAACCAACTGGAGAGTGGGAGGAAGTTGAGTCAGAGGTGCTAAACACGCATCAAGAAAGAGACTTCAAACGTTTTCCTCTTTCTTTTTTGCAGAAACAAATTCTGTAATGACCTCAGATGTGTTGTGTGAATGGGTGTGGATGTGGGTGACTCTGTGAGTGTCTCCATAACATGCTACAGATGTTTTTCTGTCAGCTTGCTTGCTCTGGACATTTTGTTCAGTTCAGTTTTGTATTGTTTTCCAGACTGTTATAAAATAGCTCATCCTCAGGCACTGGGCACTGCTTGGTAGAGATACAGCATTCACTGATTTCTCATTTACCACTTTTGAGATTAGGAAGAGCTGCCTTCCAGTGCCAGAGTGCACCAACAGGCTCTGCAGCATTCCCTGCCCCTAACAAGGGTTTTGGCTGCCTGTGCCCAGGAGCAGGTCAGCTGTGTGCAGCTGTAACCTGGGCTGAGACAGTGAAACAAGCTGAGTGAGACCTGTGTGGAGCCGTGGCAGGGACCCCTGGAGGGACCTGGCAGAGAGCTGAGAGGCACTGTCAAACTCAGGCCCTTTGTCCTACTGCAGCTGTGCTGTGCATAGGGTACAGCACAGGGCATGGTGTTCCTACCCCTGGGCCCTGACCCAGGGACTGGAATTCACTGCCTGGCTCCAGAGCTGCCTTGCCTTTGCAAGCTGCCTTGTCTGGCAGCTGCTGGCCTGAGTGCAGCCCTGGTTAGAGTCCCTGGACATGCTCTGCTCCCTTGCTCCTGCACTCGTGGGTGGGAGCACTGCCCTGCCTGCCCTGCTGTCACCCTCAGCCCATGCAGAGCAGCCCTGTCCTGCTGCTCTGACACCCTGCATCTGGGAAAGCTGCAGCTGAGATATGCAGGGCATCCCAAGCTTGTACTAATAAAACCTTTACAACGTCCCTCACCACAATCTGGTTTTGAAATGCATCCAAGAGGTTAAAGGCTTGATTTGGAATACTAATCACCTCCTTTCCATAAAGCCAAGCTTTTTTGGTGGTGTTCAAGCTTCCAGGGAAAGGAAAAGCCTACATCAGAGACAGAGGAAAGACAAAATCAGCTTTTCATACATAATATCACAACTTCAAAGTCCACTAGCTAGCACCAGTAGCCCATGACTTATTTCAAAATAGTTCCATGTGATAAAGTACCTTGAGAGGTCATGTGTGCCTTTTGTGGGATTCTTTAAATATATTGGGTTTATGGAAAGTCAGTTAACAGCAGTCCCAACCTGCATTAATTGCAAACTGTACAATAGGTACAGTATCTCACAGTGCTCTGCACATGTATTCTTCACAGGTCTCTACACACAGAGTGTTTTAAAATAGGACATCCTTATAGTTTTTATTTCCAAAGAACACTGACAGCACTTCAGGGATCTTGCAGTTCATGTGAGAGAAGACTTCCAGCAAAAAATAGGAATTGCTCTGGTTTCGTTGCATTCAGGCTGGGCTGAACAAACTTTACCACAGTCTTTAGAAAAGTATTTTCCAGCTGCTCCTTTTTTTTCTGACCAGAGAGACTGAAAACAGAGGCTGAAACAAAAGCATCTTACAGGCCACTGGAGGAGATAGAAGGAGGCCATGTGAGGAGGGATTTTTCTGGCTGTGATTCCCTTTCTTGCTTCCAAAGCCCTTGTCATATCCTGCATTCCACCTAACTCCCCAGATTCAGATGCTAGGACCACTGGGGCAATCTGTGTTTTCCAATCAGCAAATGGAGTAGCTTGCTAGCTGGGGATGGCTGACTCCTATTGCCCAGAGATTCTCTTGACTGCCAAAAGTTCCCACCACACTGACTGAATGGGCTTTGCTTGGTGTGACAGACCCTGACTTCTAAGGTGAAGCAGGTAAGGGAGGAAGAATACAGCAACTGAACTGATTCCTGACTTTCCAGCATGTAAGTATCCCAAACTGTGGGAAAAACTCATCTTTGCTTCTTGAAGTTTCCACAATCTCTTCTTTGTGTCTTCTTTCAGGGCAGAACTGACAGGAACTAAGTGAGACAACAATCAGCCTGTATACTTAATTAGTGCAATTTCCCTTGAGTGGCCTGCTGCTTTTAGGCATAATATGCTGTGCATGACATATCCATATCATAGACATTTGGAACAAAAGGTGGGAAAATATCTCCTTTTTCTGTGTGCTATCTCATCCATTCTTTTTTGGCCACTGTGGGTGTCCTCTACAGTCAAAACAGGACTGGGGGAAAGTACTGATGGGAGCTCAAAGGCACAGCCTAAGGTGTCTTGCAAAAATAAGTACCTGGGGAAAGGCACAGAACTTTTTCTGTCTCTGTAGCCCCTCTGCCATGCAGCAGAATCTGGGGTAAGTGGTTCTGTGTGACTGCAAGTATAAGGTCCATGCCTGAACATGGAAGTTCTGAATACCAAGAACATGAACCTGGGAGAAGCTTGAAGTTTCATACAGATGTGACAGGACCAAGAAGCAGTTAGAAGTACATCACTGAAAAAGAAAGTTCATTATGTAGTGAATATTGCATTTGTTGAACACTGTAAACAGATGCACAGTATGAAATCAGGCACTTGAGATGCCTCCCAGTTCTCCAAACCCACTTGTTTTACTGTATCCACACTGCTACAGACCCTCAGCTGTCCTCCTGGGCAGCAGCAGAAGTCAGCAGAGTGTGGATATGGATGTTTCCTGCCTGGTGCCTCCTTGCTGTGCCCTTGCAACCTAGGACTACATACAAAGGCCTTGGGTATTTCCTTGCTTTTTCCTAGCTCCTCTTGAAAAGCTGCACCCACTGAACTTTGCCAATGACTGCAGTGCACAGCTATAATTGATAAATTATAATCTCTGTCTTTGTCACTGGGACCATTTAAGAGTGGAGTTACCTACCTGTGGTCCATTATTCTGCACGCCAAAAAAAGTGAACTTGTTTGGATAAGAGCCTTATCCACAAGCTGGGAGGTGTCTGCCCATGGCAGGGCAGGTGAGACTAGATGATCTTTGAGGTCTATTCCAGCCTCTTAACACTCTGATTCTGTGATGATTACAATTATTTTTCCGTGCCATGTTCTGGTCCCTTTCTACAGGACAATCACACCAAGCTGTGTCATCTTTGAGTCTAGGGTTGTGGCATCAAAGCAGCTGAGGTTGATCCAGCTCCTGTAAATTAGCTCTTTTGACCAGTGTTCAGGAGAGTCTAGTTCATATAGGTTAGCTGCATTTGGATATGGGGAGGTGAAGAGATAGCTCAGCTCATCCTGACTCAAATGTGAGTCAAATGTGTAGTTTGTTATGGTTCCACACATCCATCCAGCTACTAATGGCTAATTAGCAATGGCTAATTCTATAACATGGTGTCAATTGCTCCACTTGTTACCTAGTTCCTTCATTCCTTGCACATTTCAAAATCACGGTTTCTTAATCTCTGCTCCCACCTCCCATTACTGCCATTCCTGTTTCAGGGAGTAACCTGCATTGTCATAAAGAGCTGTTGAAACCTCCAGGGGAAGATTAATCACAACATTAATTTAGAAACCAGTAAAATATGAGTGATAGTATTGCTTCCCCTGGGGATGAGGAAGAGTTAACAGTCTGAAGACAGCCAAACACTGATTCTAAATGGGGCTGCAGCCCTTTCAGAATCAACTGTTCTTTTTTGATAGGTTTTTGAATGGGAGGACTTAAAGAGGTTTCTAAGTAGCAATTTGGAGGGTAAGTATTAACTAATGGTTGATACTTTATTACAGTGCTAGAGGGCACTGTACTGTTGAAGGTACTGTTTATGGATCAAATATAATAGCTAGGAGCTAGACAGTTTAATGGCTTGAGATTCCTTTGCACGTTTTGTTAAAGAGACATGTTAATCCTGACAGTGTTGTAACTCACAATAATTGCTTTCTCCCTGTCACAGGCACTCTCTCTGTTTAATTCTTGGTCGTCCTGACCCTGTGGACTCCTTTCTTTTGAAGATGTGCAAGAAAATGTGAAGTGCTGCCATTCTGGATGGAAAAACATTCTGCATGCAGTTTGCCCTGGTGCAATGTCTGTATGTGGTTCAGGCCACATGAAGTCTGTATTTGCTTGTCCAAGTCCAACTTTGGGAGCAGCCCCCCATGAAAATGGTCTTGGATCCAGTTAGATGAGCTTTAGAGTTGATAGATAAGGATGAAAGGTACTTCTAACTGCTGTCAGTTCAGATAAACACAAACCATTTTTACAGAATGCCAGCAGTTGTCTTACAGCACTATCAGAAAGCTGATGTCCATCCCTGTGACCCTGAACAATTCTCACCTTGTGCACTTCAGTGTTATGTGCTTCTCTGGGGAAAATTGTCTTATCCCTGCTGCTGGACTTTTAAATTGAAAATAGGAAATAGTGACACTATCTGAAAATTCATACCTTGTCTGCAAAGATCTTTATGAAAAATTTGTTCACATTTTTACCCCCTAAGGTGTGGTTTCATAAACAAAATACTCATACACTTGTCTAAAATTTTAAAATAGTTTTGTTTTTAGATTAGAATACAATTTCAAACTTAATCATGAATATTCACTTTTTAAAGTTTGTCTGCTTTTTCTCTTATTCTCACTTTCATTTTTTTTCTTACTAGAAAGAGAAAAAAAAAAAGGAAAGTTGGGAATTTTACCTGCTTTTTAGAAATATTTGTAATTATCAACTTTCCTACAAGTATTTATTTTCTTTATAAAGTTTTGAAAACCCAAAGTTTTCACTTATAAATTGCTTTTAAAATAACTTGACTAGTTCTCTTTCTGAACTTCAATCAGTGTTATCTTGTGAGTTCTTCCTGTATAATCAAAACATGAGGAAAAGTATGTTATTGCTGTTTCTGGCCATCACCAAAAATATCAGTCCCAGACAGTGATATCATGACAGCAAAGCAAACCTTGAATGATGAACAGTCTGTGCTTTTACATGGTCCCAAATAGAAATACACACAGTTAGCAAAACCATGAAATCTACTGTCCAGAAGATTTGTTGCAATGGGTGAAAATGTCTTAGGGAAGAGTTTTCTGGCAGCAAGTGTGTTGTGGGTTTGGACTTGGGTCACTGCCCAAGTGCACTGAAGGGACAGCATGCAACTGAGGGTCAGGGGGACCCAAAACTGTGAGGGTAAGCACCAACAGGGTAGATGTTCCTATAAAAATAATAACTTTTATTGACATTTTCTTTCACTGCTATTTTCCTTTTCTTTTCAAAATTGTATGACTTATCTCTGAAGAAAGAAGCTCACACTGAACACCTGAACTCTCTTAGTGCCCTTTCCCTACCTTTCAGAATATGATTTCTTTCTTCACCTTGCGTGGCTGTGCCTGCAAATCCTGTCTTGCACATTCCCAGGTGCCTGTTTCCATTGCAATTGCTGCTTGGCAATGAGCTGCTATTTTTTCTGCTTTCCCTCCCATCCCCAGCTCATGTTCTAAGCAGCTGTGAGGTGGGCTGATCCTTCTTAGGGAAAAATCTAGCTGTTGGCCTGCCAGAGGAAGAAAATTAGCTCTCCACACTGCTCTGCATCCCATGGTCCTTTCTTCTTCTTTTGCCTTTCCCTTTTCTCTTTTCCCTTTCATCTCAGCTTACCTTTTTATTTCCCTGCTGCTACCTTAGAAACTATAGTGCTCTTTCATTTTATTCTCCCCACACACATCTTCATGAATTGAAGACATGAGAATCATGTCCAAAGAACATTTTCCAAGTCCAAAGAACTCTTTTGAGAAGTGGCTGGCAATTTTTTATATATTGGGTTTTTCTAGGGAGATACTTTACAAGTGTGCTGGGTTTGATTAAAATGGCAGCTCATATCAGAAAAGTGAGAAAGACACCAAGACTATCTGACATTCACCTGGAATGTAGACAAAGAACTTGAGGGTGGATTTACATCTCAGGAAGTTTCTTCCAAGTGGTATACATCTCCCTCTCTAAAATACAAGAAATGTCAGTGATTCTCACATACTAGAAAATGTTTCCTGAGTAGCTGTTGCACATCTGTGATTAGTTTATAAGGGTTTCATTTTGGTCTTAGCTCCTTATCCTACAGAACACTGAATTATTTGAGTTGTTTTGTTTCATGACACTGCCAGTGGCTACAATCTTTATCCACAAAATCTTTCTTATGGGTGTTCTCATCACTCTGTTTTGCAGTGGATGGCACAGTCTTGGGTGCTACAAGAACTTGCAAAACTACTGGACTAAGGAAGATGAAGATTGGTGCTCATTAGAAAGCCTCAGGTGGCAGTGACTGCAAATGTTCCCCATCAAGGAATGTGTGTTCCTGGTTTTCTGGCTTGCTCAGACCCCTTACAGCACAGTTGTGTGCTCCTGGGTGCCATTTCAGTCCCGTGATTTACCCTTTTCTCAAAATGTGGATTAATAATGGGATGCTGGCCAGCACACAGGGAAGCAGGCTAATGGCTGAGAGGGGGAAATAACCAATTAAAGGATCAAAGTCAGGGAAATTAAGGTTTGAGAGGAAAGGGCACAAGTAGGGTGGGGTTGGGAAGAGCAGGGTTGTAGTGGCCCTCAGGGGACACACCAGAGTAGGAAACACGACCAGAATCAAAGCAGCTGAGGGCAAAATGCAACTGCTCTGGCTTGTAGGAATTGTCTTAGAAGGGAGAGAAGCAGCACAGGAAGAGGGAAATGGAAAAACTGTGTAATATGTGTACTGATTTTGAGAGTTTAGCTCCTGCACAGTCAGGGGTGCTCCTGGTGAGCTGGGCTGTGCACACAGAGCTTCCCATGTGGCTCAGCACCTGCATAGGTGCCTGCAAACTCCTTCCTGCTTCCCTTCTTGGCACCATTCACTGCCCCTCACTCTGCTTTTCACTGCTAGTGCCTGGATCCCTCCCTCACAGGGCTCCTTCCAAGCTCCTGTCATCCAGCCTCTGCTTTTGAAGTAATGCTTACCAACACCCTTGCTGATATTCCCCTGCTTTTGACAAGCTAGATCTTTCATTTTAATGCCTTAAGTGTATGTAGATACAACTTAACTAAACCAGCTATTTTCAACTTGGTGCAGCAGGGCAGTGAGAGCATTTCCACTTTGGGGTAAAGGGAGCCTACACCTACCCTGGTGAAGCCAACATCAGGTGACTTGAACTGCACTGAAATTCCAAAGAATGTGCTCGTATTGTGCACAGAGTGAAGTTACCCAGGAGACACTTGTGTCGTAGAAGGGTTTTTATGGAAAATTAGATGTTTACAAAACAGGAAAAGTACTGAAATATTTGTTTGGGTTGATTTTTTCCCCCCTGAATCATTTAAATGGCAATATGCAAAGCAAAGTAATTTTTCTTGTATGTCACACTGTTTCATTAAAGCACTAACAGAAGACACTTGATCTAGAAATTAAGATAAGTTGCTTCAATCAGTACTAAGTAGCAGGTGCCCTTAGTGATTAAATGTAATAGAGTATTTCCATTATTCTATTAAGCTTTATGTCAGCAGTTGTCATAGCTCCTCTCATATCCTGAAATACTGTGAAAACATGTTCAGAACAATATTTCAGGATCTTGGAATTATTGCTTTCTGAGAGTGTAGACAAATAGGATTTCTTTGCATGGAAAATTTACGAAATTTGTGTCGGATCTACGGCACATTAAAAACCAGGAACTGGAAGATTTTCTTTTCCTGTGAAGGATGAAGTATTAGGTTTAATAATACAGTATATTTCTGTAGGAGTTGTTCTGTTTCTTTATTTACTATGTTATTTGTGAAGAGCACAGAAACACCTTTCTCTGGGCAGTGTGCTCTTTCCCTGCTGTTTGGTGCTTCTCACATGTATTGAGGGTGTTGGGGAAACCTATCACATAGCAAGATATTTTCTTATTTAGGCAGGAAAAGACCTCTAAGACAACAAAGTCCAACCCAGTCCTGCCAAATCCACCACTAAGTCCTTTAGTGCTACACCTGCTAAATGCCTCCAGGGGTGGAAACTCAGCCACTTTGCTGGGTAGCCTGTTGCAATGCTTGATAACCCATCAGGCACGAAATCTTTCTTGTTATCCAATCTAATCCAAGTTCAGGGGGACAATCACTGTCCACTATTGCTTATACAGACCAGGATGCCATTGGCCTTCTTGGCCACCTGGCCACTGCTGGCTCATGTTCAACTGCTGTTGACCGACTTCCTCAGGTCCTTTTCTGCTGTGCAGCTTTCCAGCCCTGCTTCCCCCAGCCTGTAGCATTACATGGGGTTGTTGTGACCCAAGGACAGGACCTGACACTGGGCCTTGTTGAGATGCACACAGCTGGGCTCAGTCTATTGATCCAGCCTACCCTGATCCTCTGCAGGGCCTTCCTACCCTCTGGCACTCCCACCCAACCTGGTGTGATTTGTGAACTGAGGGTGCACTCGATGCCCTTATCCGGGTTGTTGATAAAGAGATTAAACAGGACTGGTCTCATCACTGGGCCCTGGGAACACCACTGTGACTGGCTACCAGATGGATATAACTCCAGTCACCACCTCTCTCTGGGCCTGGCCATCCAAAGAGATTTTTATTGAGTCACCAGGGCACCCATCCAAGCCATAAGCAGCCAGTTTCTCTAGGAGAGTGTTGTGGGAAATGGTGTCAAGGGCTGTACTGAAGTCCAGGCAGACAACATCCACAGCCTTTCCCTCTTCTCTTAGGGTCACCTTAGATGACCAAGTAAGTCAAGCAGGACCTGCCTTAGAGCAGCAGATACAGAAAGAGAAAAGCAATAGAATAATACTTGAATGATGTCTAGGTCAGTACCCTGGGCTTTTAGCTGCCATTTAAATTTAAATATGCACTGCAATGAAGTAAATAGCCAAATGAGTCTACAGAGTGCTTTGGTGATGTGCTGTCTGAGACATTCATAGCAATATATCTTTTCAAATGCTATGATCTGGCTTCCTGTGGTCAGGAGTGAGCAGCCTCCACCACACACTCCTCTGTAATGCATTGTGTGTAACAAAATGCAACTGTAAACAATACCTTGAGCTGGGTTGTCGAGGCAACACCAAGGGGGCTCATACCTGGTGCACTGACCTCCCTCAGCCCTCTGATTCACATCATGTCTATATTTACTCTTGACAATATCTTTTCAGGATACATATTATATTACAGAACCTGACAACTGTAGAATTCCATGTTTGACAATCTTGTAAGTTAATAATGGACTTTTTTTTCCTCAAAGTAGCAGGAAGGGAGGCATAGACAATAACTTATCTACTTAATTGAAATCTGAGGAGTTCTGGTTTTATTTCTGTCAGCACAATCCCAGGGAAGTCAATCATATGGAACCAAGTGTGCAATTTAATTCTAAAGCGATTGTTATATTCAAGATGCCTGTGTCCACATGGGGTGGGATCCTACCAACTTAAACTGAAACAATTTAATTTCTTTCTCAGCTGAACTTTTACTGATTAAAAAAAAAAAAACCAACCACATTTTTGCAGACAGCTGGTGCAAGACAGGTGAGGTAATTGTGTGGGAAACAGGGGTGGGATACATACACTCTCCCACATCCTCCTTGAGAAGTGGGAGAGAAGGGGGAAAGGCTTTCAATAAGACATGAAACTCCTTTTGATTCATCTGCTATCAAAACAGTAATGTGATTCTGTTAATTTAGATAAATATCTAAGGGCCTGGTTCTACTCTGGCTTACATCAACTGTTTATTATACTAGTGTGTAATATATATACGTGGCCAATTCTGAGATAAGAGCTGTAGTTCAGTGTCCATTCTGGCTGCATTACTGTTTAGAGAAACATGTTATTCTCAGAATTGTTACTGAAAGAAAGAAATACACAGGCCAGGAAAAATGAGATTTTTTGGAAAATGTTTCTCATATCTCCAGCTAGGCCCATGCTGACTGAATTCAAATAGACTGATGGGATCCTAATGGCTGTTCCACATATTCAAAACTAAAAGGCAAATTCAGCAGTCATTTGATGGCAGGGATAAGTCCAGCTCTTTCCATACTGCCTGGTTCCCTCTGAGAAGGCTGGGCACCTGCTGTCAAGAAATGCCTGACTGGGTTAAACAATTCCCTGGAGGTGGTCAGGGCAGATATCATTGCCTGAAATATAAATACCCAAACTGCTGTTTTTGCATGGGATTATCTTGTATCAGCTGCAGGACTTTGAATTTGTCTTTCTCAAAACTCCAACGAGTTCCTCTCAATTCATTTTTCTGGCTTGCCAATGTCCCTTGGAATAATAACCCTGTCTTGTAACACTGAAATTTGGTACCATCCACAAACTTGCTGAGGTGCACTCTGTCCCAAAGTCCAGTTTACTAGCACAGACAGCACCTGACATCTAAAAACATTGTCCTCTGTACTGAGCCCTAGGAACAACCAGTCACCAGACACAGCCTTTTTGAGCTGAGAATTCCTTCTGTTTCTCTCTTCATCGTCTACCTTTTCAAACAAAATATCATCAGTTTGACTAAGAGGATACCATGGAGACCATGTCAAAGATATTTCTGTACTTGAAGTAAAACAATATTCACCACTGTCCTCTCAATCCATGAGTAAAGCATACAATCTGCTAAAATAGTGGTCCTTCCATGACAAAATCCAGTCCTTGGGGAGAAGCAGTTCTGAGCATGTTCCCAGTGTTCCCTGGCTTCTGCCTTCCCTCCAGAGGTCTTCCATGCATGAGATCAGTTCCAGCACATAACTTCATTCTTCCAGTGCCCAAAGCTATACACGAGTTTCCCATGCAGAACTCAGCTTCCACATGCTTTCCTTCTCTTACTAACAGGAAGGAAAGATGCCAAGAACATGGGAACGCGTGTCCCAAACCACAGTCGCACGTAGGAAGGCTGCTTCTGGCCTCACTTGAGAGCATTGTGTTTCCATTGAGTCTCTGTGCATAATGTGAAGATGATAATGTTTCAGTGAGCAAAGCATAAATGCTCTGTGTCAACCTGATAATCCCATCTTATTTTGCACACTCAACAGGAGATGTTTTTCTCCCTCCCTTCCTCTGTCTCCTAGCATCCTGTTAAGTATCTCTCCCATTTTTCTCTACTGTACTAATCAGTGTGATCTTTACAGAACACATTCAATTATTATTACTACTAAGGTGTCTGGATGTGCTGATGAAGTTCATGATAAATCAGAGCAGTGAAGCAATTTGCACAATATTGTTTAAATCAGGAGCAGAACCAGGATTCACAGATTTAAAATCTGTTTGATCACCTGCTAGACGACAATTTCTGTAAATCCACTGTGGTGGTTCTCCACATGCCTGGGTTGCTAGTCCAGGTGACAGAATGCTTTCTATATTCCTTTAATCCTATATCCGTGCCCTAAAGTTATTCTTTAAAGTTCTTCCCAATATCTTCCAAACATAAGGTGATATAATTCACCTCAGAAGAACACGGGACTTGTGTAAATAAATCTTAATCCCTATTCTTCCAGCAATTTATAGAACCCAGGTCCTATGCATACCAAGTTTTACCTCTGATTCCTTTTGTTTGCCTTCTCAGACTTCTGTATTGTGATTCAATGCCATGGGTCTCCATGCTATAAATACCACATTCGTCCCCTGGTCTCAGGAAAAGCTGATGCTGAAAATGTATGGAGCCTCTGGTGTTTGGCAGACCAATTCCTCCACTACCTGCAGAAGAATGACTTCTCTTGTTGATCTCGACAGTATATTTTTCTTCCCTTCCAAAATTTAAATTACTATATTCTGCCAAAATTTCCTTCAAGGAAAATTGAAAATATTCCTGGTACAGTGTGATCAATCACTGGGGCTTTTTGCTAAGGTGTGCCCTCTAGATATCTTCCTATTTTCCTTACAAAATCACCCTGGATGCAGCAATAAATGCAGCCTGCATTCAGCCACTGAATTAGTGCCTGTGGAACTCTGAGTAAGGGGACCTGGAGTGCTGGTGCTGTATATTTACTATGAGTTGTGGGTTTGGCTTCTGTAGGACCTGGAGATGGATCCTGGCTGAAGAAAAAACGACCCAAGAACGTGCCTCTGCTGCTACCACTACCTTAATGGGCAGGAAAACAAAAGCAAGCAGGAGCCCAGGCTGGTCTTGAAATGTTAAGAGGGGCTTTTGGAAGGAAAGGAGAGGATAAGGTGCTTGGATTGTTTAAACAGCTGCAATGAATCAGCAGCTCTCTTTCCCCAGTCCTCCCCTTGCTGCACAGCAGCCTCTGCTATGCCAAGGAAAACGAAGTAAACCCAAAAAGTGCAATCTACACCAGCACAGCCAAATCATACTGCAGGACAGAACCAGCCCTTAAAGTAGAGACTGAGAAAAGAGAGGTTTTCAGATGAGACCTAGCAAGAGCTGCAAAAACCTGTTGCAGGAGCAAAGGAGAACAGGAAGAAAAACGGAGAGGAAAACACTGAAGAGGGAAGGACCAAACTTAGCTTTGCTTTAAGCAGAGCCAGCTGGGCTCATCACAATGAAAGTTTCTTTCAGCTGTGGCAGGGTAAGATGTGCTGCTGCTGCCACCTGTAAATTGTGGTCCCTGCCATAGCTGGTTACCACCAGCTAATAAAATTACTGCTAACCTCTGGGAACTCAGAGCCTGTGGAACCATGTTCAGGCCACAGCCAAAGAGTTTGGAACCTTGTATGAACCACATGGACTATGGAGGGAGCTCAGGGGCTGCTGTCACATGTGGATCAGAGCAGTGTTTTGAGGACAACCCCGAATATGAGAGTCCACAGGAAATCTGCACGAGAAGAGGTGAGTGAAAATTGCTAACACTCAATATGCAGCAGCACTCAGGTTATTGCTGCAAGGTATCCAACCCTCAGCTCTTTGCCTGGCTGCTGCTCAGTCTGTTCTGTCCAGCCAGTGCCATTTTAGGGTAGTTACTGCAGGGAGTGCAGTCACAGACTTTGTAATTGCTCAGCTGATGCTGTAATGGTCTCTCTGAGGACTCAGCCCAACAACAGTAATGATACAGCTGGCCTGTCTTGCCTGATGGGATCATTTCCACTTTATTATAACTGTGATTTTCAGCTCAGTAGTTCCAGAGTATTTTTAGACCCTTTGAGATGAAAAAAAATGTGCTGAATTTGCAATGTTGGGTTTTTTTTCTTGTTTGTTTTGCTTTGTTTTTTGTTTCCTCTTAACTGGTGACCAGAAGAAAAATAATTTTCCAAGGAAAGTCAGGCAGGGTTTGCCCAGTAGGGCTTTCTTGCTGCACCCTTTCTAGAAAAGAAGGGAACTCTCAGGAAGCTGTGGAAAGAGGTCAGTGGAAGGGATAAGTATGTTTCTTGGGATGAACTGAGGGCTAAGGCATAAAATCAAGAGGAATTTCAGCTAAGACCATCTTCCATTCTATCATCTTATGGAAAAAATCTTCTGGAGAGAAGTGAGCTGAATTTCACTTGTCCATTTAAAATTAGACCATAAAAATTTCTGACCAGAGAACTGCAGGAGACAACAGAGCCCTAACTGTCAGCACCAGCAGCCATCCTTGTCAGCCTCCTGCTGCTAGAATCACCCTAGCTGTGTCCTTCCTCCAGGCCATTTTTCTCCCACGAGCCCCAAAAGAAAAAGTGAACTGTTGTCCTTTGGCAGCTCCCAGGTGACACTGCTTCCTTCTGGCACACACCAGCACACCACAGCTCTAAATTGTTTTTCTTGCACCTGCTTGACATGGGATAAAGCCATGCCCTGTTACATCTTGGGGAGGGAGATATAACCGTGAGAGCTGCTTCTCCTTTGTTATGTATAGGCAAGGGATATCCTGTCAATTGTCATCTCTGTGTATGTCTGCTTCATGTTCTGGTATTAAAGTCCAGAGCCTCAGGCATTTATTGGATTTTGTTTAAATGCTTTATTGGATTTTATGAACCTCAGATACACCAGACAGACCATAGGAGACATGTCGTGGTGATATCCACAATAACCAATTAAAATCCCAGCTATGTTTTAACTCCATTTTCAATAAACTATGGAGACACAACCCTCTTCTCTATAGGGTGAACAGAGATCTCATTAACTACATTTAATTGAGAGTGGCAGCTAGTGGATTTTATACATTAGGGAGCACTTCTGTAGACATTGCATCTTTCAAATGCATACACTGAAAAATTATAATGAATCCCATGATCGATACAGAATCATCTTTCTTGTTTCCAGTGTGGTTTCAGTTCCAAGGTTACTTGAATAGATGCATTTCAGTTCATAAATTTCACATTTCCTTCATCTTGCAATATTTTTTACAAACTGACTCCTATTCCTTTCTTTTGGCATCATCTTTATCAGCTGAGCCTTCAAAATAACTGAAAAAAATTCCTCTTTCTCCTCTGCTTCATTTTGAGGATTTCAAAGCTCTCAGGATCTGCAGATAAGATTCTTTTTAAGTGTGTGACATTGTATGATATTGTGTCTGTGTTAAAGAAAGATTAAGGGAAAGTGAGGTTAGGAGTTTCCCCATGTGACACACACAAGGGCAGTGGTTTAGCTGTAAAGTGAGCTCTAAAACCCCAGGACTTAAGAGTGTAGCACTAATAACAAAACATCTTTCCTTCATAATTCATTAGAGATTCCAGAGAAGGTGTGTGAGCTTCTTCACATTATTGAGTGAGAGTACACAGCAAGAATGTCATTTGAGGTCAATAAATGCAATGAAAAAGTCTGGGGAAGAGCAGCCATATGGCATGTGTGCTCATATGCAGACATGTACACACACTCATACACCCACTGTGCCTTCCCCTGGCTTCCTGTGACTCAGCCACAGCAATTCCTTGCATCACCTTCCCTTGAAAACTATATGAATGGGGAACAATATAAGAAGAGAGTATATTAGAGACTGTGGCAGCCTTTCTCCAGTGGATGTGCTAACCCACTTAATTCTGTGAGAGGCAATCACTGCTTTGGTCATTTCATACACACTCTTTAGAGAATCATACTCATCATTGTAGGTCGGCTTCACCCTGTGGATTATCTCTTCTTATGGATGTTAATTCCCTTTTGAGTGAGATACCTTTGTAAAGGTAGTTACATGCTTCCTTCAGGATTTTCTAAGCCCCATTTTGATGTGTGTGCAGAGCCTTTTAAACATCTGCTTTTTTACTGAAACGCTTCAGGCTTGGTGTCTGTTTGAAGCTTAATTGTTTTGGAAAGTTCGAAGAAATTCTTTTCTTCTGGTCTTTTTTGTTGTTGTTTTTGATTTTGGGTTTTTTTAGGTCAGAAGAAAATGAATGTCTGCTGGAGAGTCTAGTAATAGTAATAACAGTATTCCACTGGGGACGTGCAGGTAGCAGATTCCCTCTGGCAGGGGAAGGATTGGGAGCAGAAGAGCCAAGTTGCTCCTTCTGCCTCTCTTCCTGGTCTTTTGTGTCCTCGCTGACTTCCCACCTCAGAGCAGTGACAGAAGGTGCTTGGGACAAATCTGTGCTTAAGAAAGTTGGGGCCAGAGGGGCTCCCTGGCAGGAGAGAGGTGAGAAGTGGCTGCCAGGCTCTCATGCCATCAGCTCAGTGGCTAATTGTTTGCATAGCTTTGCCTTTCCCAGCGATCTTCCCGGGTCCTGTGTTCCTCATGTGGTTTCCATTAAGGTCAGGGTGTGGGGGAAGGGAAGCATGTGAATTACTGCAGTATTTACTCTCACTTACCATTCCAAAGTTCGGAGTGCTCTGTGCTACAGAGGCTGCATGGAGCTACAGGCAATGCACAAAGGCAGTGTTTGGGTGTTAACTGCACTGGTTGAAGGGCAGGAATCTCCTCATTCCATCTCTTCAAAAGGCCCTGACTATCTCCTTTTCTTACTGCAAGCTGCACAACGATGACTCTAAAGTGCACGAGAACTAGATCCTCCATCCAGCTGAAAGGAACACGGCAATCTGGACTAATAATCTATTAAGTAAGGCTACTATTTCCAGGTGGGAGGAATTGAGACTGCCAGCAGAACTGGCATGAGCTCATCCAAAGCAGCTCTGATCCCAGTCTCCCCTTTGTGTGTGCCCTGGGGCTGGCCTAAGGACCAAACTGCTCAGTGGATTTCTTCCTGAGAGATGACTTTTCTGGTAATTAGGGAACCTCTGGGAGCATCTCACTTGTCACTCAGCCCCACCTTTTGCATAATATTGACAAGGTCTTTCAAGGTTCCTCATGTAAAATTACTTTCAGGTAGCTCAAGTAGGTTTTCTTTCCCCTCCTTTCTCCTTTCCTTGCCTTTAATGCCAGTGGCATGGGTCACTGTCAAAGCAAATTGACAACTGGCACTGTGGGCCTGCTGACTGGTCACTGCCTTTTTGGTGGAGATGCTGCAATGGCTGGAGGAGGGAGGGTAGTCCTCTCTCAGGATGGGGTCTGATGAGCCTCCTCTGACATGTGGCTCCCAGCCATGTGCATCTCCAGGTATTTTGAATACTCCTTTGCTAAGCAGAGTTCAGATTAGAAAGGGTGCTGGATATAGGTCAGAGATGCCAAACAGCTCGATACTGACAGATGTTAAGAACATAAAAGCTTGAAAGGGAGATGATTACAGCCTGGCAGGGCCTGGCTGGGTATGCCTAGACAAACTCCCCATCCTATTTTTGGGAGAGGTTCAACAACTTGAAGGAAAGAAAAAGCTGCCCAGAGTAAAGATGGCAACAAGCAGGGAAAAGTAGATCCAGTGGGAGCTCTTCTCTTTGACAGAGACACCTGAAGAAGTGGTTTAGTCTCTTTGTATGTTACAAGCCTGTGTAACACAGAGGGGTTGTTCCAAAAGAGGAGGCATTGTGTCTCCCTCCAGCCTTCTTGGGCAATGGTTACAATGCAGCAATTCATAAACTGGCCCACTCTGCACCTGCCAGAAGAAGAGGGAACAAAAATCTAGGAGTGGAAGGCAGAGAAGTTCAATTTCTAGTATCTGTACATTAGAAATCAATCATGAGGCAGACATAGCTCCTGCAGTAGGTTATGTATTGACTGCTTTATATGATGAATTTCACCTTGGGGTGGCAGGAATATCCTGACAATTCCTTTGGAACAGCTAGGGAAACCTTCACACTCTAGGGCTAGAGTGATGCAGTGTTCTTCGTACAAAGATTAGCATAGAAGCTATTCACAAAAATGGCAGCAAGCCCAGAGCAAATTGGTGCTATGGGTCTGGAGTGCATCTGGGACTTGGCACATCTGTGCTTGTATCTGTGAAATAGTCGTGTGCCAGGGTACCACTAATGGTGGGGTCACAAGTGGGTGCATCGCTGGGACTCGATTGTACCTGTGGGTGTCAAAGCCAGCTGGAAGCTGAAATGAACTGCCAGTGTTTGCAGCCTATTCATGGTGTTGGTTTCCAACTGGACTGATTTCATGTTCTGAACGTTTTCAGCAGAACTATGATCCTCAGTGCAATAGCACCCACATGTCCTTTAACGTTCTGTGAAAATGACTGTAGGTGTAAAAAACAATCAGCTGTAAATAAACTTTAGTTGTGAAGGAATGAAGGTGGGTCTCCAACAGGCAGAAAGGACAGTACAGGATACTGGAGTGATAGAAGCCAGGATGTCTAGGTCCCAGTCTCAGATCTGATTGTGCTGTTTCTCTGTTTTTTTCAAATAATGATGCCTACATGCTTCTCTAATAGTCTAAGAACATCAGTAATGCAAAAAAAAATATTGCTAAAAATACGTTGTTCAGTGAAAATCTGGTTTTAGTTAACATTACAGCTCTACAAAACAATCTAATAAAAAAACCTAATGGCCACACTGGGCTAGTGATGCCTGGCTTTCTGCAATTCTCTCAAAATTGACAAAGTTTTCTGATGTGTGATAACAGGTAAGTAGCTTTCAAAGGTGTTCTCATGGTGGGAGCATTTATAGCAATGTTCTCTCCCATGAAGTCTCTGGTTATCTCCTAAATCCCAAGCTCACACTGCAGTTTTACTTCAGCACAGGATGGATGCACTTGGCAGGGTTTCTCCCCTATACCCAGCCACAGTTTTTTTTTTTTTCCTGAACTTCTATAGGCTGCATAGTATGAGGACAAAACCCCCTCTTCAATTTGGCTTAAACTGGCCAGCAGAATCAAAGTTTGCTGGGATAGTAAATGGACAAAAGGAGAAGTGTGTTTCTTAATCCTTGTTTCCTTAGTAAACCAGGCTAAAAACAACTTTGAATGAAAAATTCCAACCAGCTCCAGTCACTACTTGGCATATCATCAAAAGTTGTTCTGCTTTAGAGAAACAGGACTTCATGGCTTCATGAAGCTCAAAGAATACATTTGAAGCCATTACTGTTGTATTGACTGTATTGTCTCAGATTCATAATTTTCAGGGTCAGAATAAAAAGACAATACCTGATAACAATTTTTTCTGGGAAAATTTCTGAGTCTTTATTAGTGTGCTGGGATGAAGGTGGGAGGGGATGAAGGGTGCAATTTTATGGTTTTTAATATTCCTGGACACATAGAAAAACACCTGCAATTTGTTAGCAAGTCAGTAAAGGTAGACTGGAAGTTTTGACATTTGCAGTAAGGTTAGGAATGAAACCCATAACTAATCACAGCTTTGTGGGGAGGATGTGGTGATGGTTTGTCATGGACTGGGCCTGTGCCTTTCAGTATGAGATTCAGCAGCAACCCCAAATTCCAGCAGCAAAGCCTTATGTGTGTCTCACACATCTCCTCGTGAAGATTTGCTTGGAAAAGGAGAATCTCAGAGATGAGAAGTTTTTGCAGGTCCAAGCTTTGGTAGGAAAGAACTACTTGTACATCATCAATTTGTGGTGAGCTGAGTGAGCTAAACCTCATGGTATCCTAATCCTTGTCCAGGAACCACTTAGTACAAAGATGGGATCATTTTGTTATTCTACAAAGTTTTTTAAATGTCTTCTTGCAAGTGAAGGCAGACTCAGTGCCCTTTAAGGGACAGTCTGGCACTATCCCAGGTCTAGACACCCTGACTAAATACTGATTTGGCCAGGAGGGGCCCCTGGGGGAGGTAGCTGCTCTGGAGAGTGTGTTGCAGCCTCTTTCCAGCACCTCTGAGCAGCACCAGACAGGCAGGCTGCAGGCAAACAGGGGCTCTAACAGGGATGGAAGATTGCTGGCATGGTGAGAATCAATTACATGCACTCATAGTTACTGTTTGCAGGTGGTAGACACACTTGGAAAGATCCTGCAACATATTCCTACTTAAGAGTAATAAAAAGACTTTATACTTAGGTGATTCTGTGGCTGACCATTGATTCCTGAAGGAAACATTTCAGTTGTTCCTCATTAACTCTTTTGTCTCTTGTGGGTGCTGGAATTTTCAAGGATAGTGAACGTTTCAGTGAATTTAGAGATCATCATTATAAGACATAGATCTGTACAGAACACTTTGCTATACAAAATAGATACAAGTAGATGCAGATTGGGTTTCTCACAACCCAACCCTCACCACCACATGCTGCACGGGATTTTGTGTGACTCTTGTCAGGTGTTGAAAATTGAATCAACTGCTCTGGGTCACTCAAAACTTGTGAGATTTTTCAGTTTGTTTTCATGGTAGTTTTTGAAGTTTTTAAGTTTTAAAGTTTTTTATAGAATTGTGCAATCTATCCACATTGTTTAAGTGACTTCTACCTGCCTATTTCATCCAGCAGGACTAAGACTTCAATTATCCTAGGAGGAAAGGCTGACTATTTTATTAATTCCTTTTTTGGAAGAAATGCACTTTCACTGGAATTCAGTCTATATGTAATTTCTCTGAATAATGATTTGGGAATTTTCTTGTGTGGGTTCCTGTATTATAAGTTTACATCAAAAAGAAATGCGGGTTAAATATAGCCAAGGAGAATTAAAGACTTTGGACAGAGATAAATATTATTTTTCTCTGAATTTCCAAAGTATTCCTGAAAGCGTTTCAAGCCTTTCAAATGCAACTTTAATTTGGAGAAATAGGGTAGTTTGGTCATAAACTGCCTTATACATTGTCCAAAGCAAAGGAGACTGATTCTTTCTGTGTGTTTTAGAGTCCACACTGTATGTGGACTGAAGCAGAGTCTGAATTCACCAGCCATCAGGAACTGAAGTTTTAAGCCTCTTGTTTCCAAACCTAAGATGTCATGAAAATTCAGGGAGGTAGTGGATGTGTGAAATAGCATTTCACCTCTGCAGCTCTGGGATTAGGCTTTGACAAGTTCATGGCAGGAGAGCTTGTTTATCTGATCCCCTCAAAATGTCCTGCTGGTGCAGACTCCCCCACAGACTTATTCATATTTTCACTACAGTCAGTAACTTTTAGTCCACTGAGACTTTGGACTGGAACAGAAACAAAAGAGCTCAGGACTGAATCTCAAACAAGATAAGACAGGTCGAGGTAGCAGGGAGTCCAGTCCAAGAGCAGGGTCAGGCTGTGTGCATGGGCTGAGCTGAGGCACAGGCTGCAGTGGCTCTGAACGAGAGCAGTGAGTGTTGTGAGGACCTAAGCTGAGCTGCAGAGCAGAGCCAGTCTCTGATTCAGCTGGGCACCACACTGGAACCACCCTTCCTTCCATTCATCTGCCATGCTGCAAGGTTTTAATGGGAGTGCAGGGTGCCCCAGCTCCTGGGTGGACAGAGCAGGCAGTGGCTCAATGTGCACATGTGATTTACAGTATTCTGGGCCAAGAAGCCCATTGCTGGTTTGCTGTTTGGATGTTAATCTGATGTCTTGGTCATCTGAGCGTTTCATGTGTGGCTGCCTGCAAGGCTCACAGTCTTTAAACTGTGGCCACAACTTGTGCAGCCACTGCCATCTTCCCTTGGTTCAGTTCCCTGCTGCTTCCTCCAAGCCTCCCTCAGCAATCCTGTGGTGGATACTACAGGCAAGCTCATTGTTCCCAGCCTATTTTCTCCATTAGAATAAATATTCCTATAAAAGCACTTCCTTCAGAGGAGCCATCTCCTCTGCAGTTGCCCTCAGCACTTGCAAAATATTCCCTCCTCACACTCACAGGACTTCCTTTCCTATCATTTCCCTCGTCTGGAGGAACAGCTGGACAATTCCAGCTGCTTCCCTCCATGAGCCCTTTGGGAAGTGAGGTGATAACCTCAGCCCTTCTTGAGCCTTGAGGTTAGCTGGGGGAGGGCTGCAGGTTAAATTAACAGTCTGCAAAATATTTGAGGTGAAGAGCACAGGGGTTGAGAACCAGTGAAATTTTCCATCTCACCTGGGCTGTGTCCCTTTCCCCCTGTGCTGCTTGTCAAGCCTCAAGACAGCACAGCTTGCCTACTTTTTTCCAATTATTTTAATCCTTTGGTAGTGTTAAAAGGGGAAGTTTTAATTAACACTGGGGCCTCTGGCCTGAATTATCCTTTAAGGGCCAGCAGGATTCACTGTCAGGGGGGCAGCACATTCTGGGGGGAAGCTGTGAGATTACTGAGGGATGATCTTACTCAAGTGTAAGGCCCCTGGATTTCTCTTAGAGCACCAGTACTAAGGGAAGGATCTGCAGGGTTACTTGCTGGATAGGATATGCAAGTTAAAAGAAATTTCTTTCCCTGTGTATGTCCAAACTGGAAATAATGTACATTTGATCCACACTTAGAAAAGACAAAGAGCAGTCAACAGCCCATATTAAGGCATTGGGCCTTTTCCTTAGACTCCTCTTTTGTATGCTAAGAAGTAGTGATTAGCACAATTCAAAGACTATCATAAGAAGGGTGAAATAAGTAGATTTGGAAGACACCTTTTATGTATCTAAGATGTCACCAAAAGTAGAGGGAGAAGGTGCCTTGTTGTGTGTTTTGTAGTTTCTGACAGCTGTCAGAAATGTATTTCACCTTCTGGAAGTGTAAGGGACAGCAGCATCCCTCAGGTGATCCCCTGCAGCTCTTCAATGTGCAATGTCATTTCTGAGTGGTGTGAGGTCTGGAAGGTGTCTTGCATCCCCTAATGCTCTGCCCCCTTTCAAGGCCATGACCACTGTGCCACTGCTGTCAGGGGACAGCATTTGTTACCGTGGCAGCATTTATTATCCCTGATGCCCTGAGCAGTAGCCACCCCATCTGTCCAGGCTGTTCTTTTGGGAGCCAGCCTTCACATGACTAGTGCTGGCAAGAATCTGCCTGCAGCAACGTCAGACAAGCTGGAAGTAGCCTGCTTTCTCCATGACTAAGGGTATATGTAAGGGAAGACTGCTCTACTTACTTGTCAGAAAAAGGCTTAACAGGTGGCAGCATCAAATGTCCTTTATGAGAGCAGTGAATGACACGAGTGGTTTTCTTGTGGCTTATTATAGGCTTGTTACTTTTAAATGGTCAGTGAAAGGGAACTGAGAAAACAAACCACCTGACTGACATTTGCTATGCAGGAAAATTAGATAGCAGGCTGCAAATTAAAATTTCCATTTCTTTGACTTTCTGTAATAATTGCATTATTAATAATTACAGTAAACATTATGGGGAGAACAAGTTTGTCTGTCACGTCATCCCTCTCACTCCATCTTTTGAGAATCTGGGGTGAGTATCTGTGCTCATAAAACAGAAGAATGAGGGTTTAGTAGTAGTGCCAGCCATTATCATGTGGAACTGCAACACACTACTGCTGAATGGCCCCCACAAGAATCTGAAACAGTTTATGAGAGTATGAGTTGTTAATGGCTTTATGATTAGGAGCCTGACTTTGAGTTCAAGCACCAATTGCTTGTTTTTGCAACTGAAAGTGCCCAAGGTGCTTGTTGCCACAGACACGAGAGAAAAAAGACTGGTGAATCTGAGCTCACAAAAATGGCAGTAGAGAGGGTTTGACTGAATTATTGAGAAAGATCCTGCCTTCATTGATGACACTGCTTCTTTCAGGTCAGCGTTATAATTATGTGAATGCAATCTAGTTCATATATTTGCCATTAATATAAGAATTTGTTCATGTGGGTGATCGGCAGGAGGCAGGACAGCAGAGGAGATTGGGAAATTTTTATCTGTAATTTGCCATTTTAAATCCAGTTCAGCTCAGCAGTGGCTGGTGGTTATTAGTGTCTTATATTTCTTGGTAGGCCCTGCATGAAATAAATTAGAAAATCCTCCATTCAGTTGCCCCTCAGACAAAACCCATCCATAAGTGACACTAATTAGATGCCTCATTGGCATTCTTGCAGGGAGAGCAAAAACTGATGGAGACCATGCTCTCACTTTCCCTCGAGTTATCAACACCTTCAGGCATAGGGTCCTTGCAGGTCAGGATAGGTGTAGAATGGTGACCTGAGCAGTAGCCTGGAAGAGCTTATCTTGATGTGGAGTTAAATGAGATTTAGATTTCCTGTGCTGCAGGGAGGCCAGCATTGCTTGTAATACACCAAAGGTTTTGTTTGGCTAGAGAGCTGGCAAGAGGTGCAGGCACCCACCAGTGGTGCCAGCTCTCTGGGATTCTGAACTGTTAATCCAGGAGTAGGTATGTGGATGGTGAGCAGCTCTTTCTTCTCCAGGAACCCAGCTGGCTCAAAGTCTCAGCCAGACCAAAGAACCAGTAATTATCTGTTCCATGGATGACAGATACATGATTTCCAAAGGAGACGAGGATATCCTATCAGGGCATGTGAATACAGACTCAGAGGCTGATAAAAATGTTGCCAGGTTCTGGCTCTTAGAGATTACTTGATGAAGCATGGGAGAGTCCTTCACCTTATTACTGGAAATATGGAAGTTTGGAATTATCTACCAGCAAGTGAAGACCATCCTTTTTTCCCTTGCAGGTACATTCCTCCTCCTGCTTTAGCTTGGTGGCTTGCTTATTTCTTTAGTGCCTTTCAGTGCAATTGTAGGATCCCTTGGAAAGCGTCCCACTTACACACCTTTCCCCTAGGATATGAGTCCCTGGGGGAGGCTTCCTGTAGACTGTTTGCTTAGACACCTCTGCACTATAATGTATGTCTAATTGAAATTGCATTAATGGTATGATTCCATTACAGCTGAGCAAGATGCTTGCTGCAAGAACACTCCCAGCGGGCCCTGAATCAGCTGCAATAGATAATTTATAAAGTGCTGTGGATCTGCTCAAAGCTCCAGTGTTAAGTACAGGAGACACAGGGCTATTCATTATTAACACGACATTATGCTTTTTGCTCAGCAAAAACTGTGGGTCTGGGTTGAGCTAGGCTCTATTAAAGGTGAGACTTGGGACCATCAGTTTGACCAAGCTCTTCCTCAGACACTGCCTCTGACAGCTTTTGAACTCTCTTTGAAAGGTAACATATCTCTGCTCAGTCATGGTATTCTAAGAATTTTGTAGGTGCTCTTTAGATTTTCTTGCTTTGCATTTTAATTTTTTTGAACAGGCTGGGGGTGAAAAGGGCTAACAGGTGCTTTGAGGTATGCCTGATGCACAGCAGCATGTCAGGCTGCTCTGAGGGCAGTCTCCACTTACTGCACACCTGAGTTTCTCTCCTCACTTCCACATTTCTGCATGTATTTCCTAGTCTGCATCTTCCAGAAGCTTTTGCTGTCTCAAACATAGACTACCATTGTTCTTTCAGGAAGAAAATGGTGGAGAGAGGAATGGGTTTTTTGCTATGTAGGGCAGTGAAAGAGTATTTGCCTTAGCAGTGGCTATCGGGACTAAACTACAGTCCCACACTATCAAAGTGTCTGAGTGGGAGGAGGGGAAAAAGAAGAGGTGAAAGAAAGAGGGCACCATCTGCTTCTGAATCTTCAGCTTCCTGTTCCTTTTGCTGTCATTCTTTCTCCCCAGAGCCTGATGTCATCCATGCCTGGACAACGCTGCTCTCTTTGGCAGCTTCCCCCTCTGAAGCAAAGCCCCAGCTTCCCTTTGTGGGAAGCTCAAAAACACAGACACAGGCAGCACCTCCTAAAGCATCAGCCAGAGTGAAAGGGGGAGAGATGAAAAAAACACTAGAGGCAAATTTCCCCTCTCTGTCTTGCATCCCTTCTCTCCAGAACTCTGTGTGCCTGTTCCCCTGCATATTCTGTTATTATTCGGTCTAGTGTCCTGTTCTTCAAGACAGCACTGGCAGGAACTCCCCAGATGGGTGTAATTTACTGAAATGTATAAAGGTATGTTAGCAGCAAGAGCCACTTCAATTTGGAAATTAAAGCAAGAATCTGTGAAAAAATTGAGACTTCCCAAAAAAGCTTTGCATGCCTTTGTGAGGATGTTCTGGGTTATTTACCCTCTTCTCAATAGACTGGAGAAAACATTACATGTTTTAATCTTCTAAATACACGAACATTCTTTGCAAAATTCTTGCCCTTTTGACTTCTTTGTAATTAGCTGTACCAACAAGTCATTAGCAATTGTTTTTACAACAAAACTTGAAGTGAGAAGTGGAGAATCAATATGATGTTCTGATTCTGCATTCATCTCTCTCCACTCCACATGTGTAGTCAGAGCTACTGCCAATGTTTTTAGTAATATTTTAATTTTAACTGTGCATTTGTAGGAAAAGAGGGGAGGTTCTTTTGGCACTAAATCTTCCAAGTCTAGGCAGAGCTTTGGGTATCTTGGCAGGAAGATTTGCATTTTTAAGGGGTCACAGATTGAAATTGTCAGCAGACAATTTGCCCTCTAAAAGAAGAAACTTAGAAAAAGTTTTGAGGCTTTTAAAATGACTTTTTCTTTACAAATAGAATGAAAGTACAGGCTTCAGAGCTTAAGAACTGAGATCAGACACACACCAGGAAGCATGGCCTTTTCAGTTATTTATTGAGTCACATTTTTCATTTGTAGTGCTTGATAGCTGCTCTTTATGAACTTCTTCCTCTCCTCCCACTGTCTCTTCTTCATCTGTCCTTTACACAGCTTGAATATTTGTGGGATTAGCAGCTGGATTAACAACTCTAGAAACTTGTAGAGAGAAGGGAACACGTGCATTTGATGGCTCCAGCAGCTGAGAGCCTGATGCAACCTCCACTAGAAGGCATGGAAGGAGAAGAAAGAATGGAAGTAGGGACATAGGAGCTGCAGTTAAGCACAGTGCATACCAGCTCTATCCTGACATACATCTGCATCTACAGAAACCTCTCTGCTGGCCTCTGACTCCCTCAGGAGATCACTAGGGAGTGTGGCTCTATATTGTATTGGCTGTCTGATGTTGTCTGCTGCTTAGCTGGCCAGTTGGCTGTTTATCAATTTGGATTTTTTTTTTAAGGTAATTGGTGGCTTTTGACCTTCTGCTTTGGTTCTTCACATAATCTGTCAACACCAGTGGACTCAACAGTGAAAAATCTCTAAGATCAATGTGGCCCTCCCTTACCACCTGTCCTTGAAAGGAGCCCAGATGGGCTGCTATCAGCACAAACATGTTCAGAGGCATTTTCACTCCTGCTGAGTTGGTCTTCTTTCCTCTGTCCCATTAAGGTGTGAACATGAACCAACAGGGAAAGAGAGACAGGGGCTTGATTGTGGGTCTGCCTGCAGCCCAGAATCCCACCCTGGGAAAATGTCAAACAGCAAAACTGTTTGTTCCATTAGATCAAAAGCTGTAACTTCCAGTGGCTCAACTTGAAAAATGCCATCCAAATGCCTTTCTTTGAGTTTTTTGTTTTGGTTGGGTTTTTTTTTGTTGTTGTTGTTGTTGCTGTTTGTTTTTACTTCTATTCTTGTTGGTTTTTTGTTTGTTTGTTGTTTTGTTTTATGAAGTGGACTTGTCCAAGTGGCTCAAAGTTGCCATGAGTTTCCTTTCAGGTCTACTCCCACACAGCTAGGATCCTACCAGTTTTGGTTGCTCTAGCTCAATCAGGGTTCCTCGGTTTCCAGGCTTCCTGCCAGGAAAATCTTTAGTATCCCAGCTGGAGCTAGGTTTGCCAGGCTCTCAATTCTGCCCACTGATCAGGTAGACAGGAGAACCTGTGAGGAAACGGGCAGATTTCTGCCAGAAAATTCAATTAAGCAAGTACATTCCCATGAAATAGTTTGATTCTGTTAAACTGGCATTTTTCAAATGGAAAACTGTTCTATCTGAAAGCTTATGTCCAGCTTTGCTGATTAGTGCATCCATCCATGAACAAAAGGTAGGTTGTGCTGGAGACCAATAATTGAAATGCTTAAAATCCCTTCCATCAAGAGCAAAACAGAGTAACACTTTAGTGTCTGGTTGCATTTTACCAGTTTAATTTTTTCTGCAGATATTAAATCTTACAGGACCCCTATTAGATAGGGATTACTGTTCCCATTGGCAGACAGATACAGGGCTGAGATAAGGCATGGAACAACTTGGTTTTTGTAGACAGTCAGTGGAAACTACACAGAAGCATCCAGTCTTGAAAGGGTTTTCTTGTTTTTTTTTTTTTTTTTTAAGTCCCTTTCCTTTAGAGGTTCTTCAGGAACACTTGTCAGGACATTAAGATTTTGGGTTTTTTTTGACAATGGTATTCAGAAAGAGTCTCATCTCATCTCCTTTACTCAGGGCTGAAATTGTTTGCCACACACTCTCCATGTGAATCACATTTCCGTAGTGACTCTGCTGCCTCTGTCATTGTTTGCTGTCTTAACACCTTCCAGTGGAACTGGATCACACACCTCTTTGTGATAGGCCAGGGAAAGCATTTGAACAGGAAACAGGAAAGACTGAGCACGTAGCTCTTGTTGACATCCCACTCAGCACTTCTATCACTGACTGATTTAAGTGTTTCTTGTTGGTAACTACTGCTTTACAGATTACAATTTGGAGAGATTTCTTAATCCATTTCATCCTGATTGATGGAACGTTGCATGTGAAGTGGATGCAAGACATGGGCTTATGAGGACCTCAAACTAAACTGCAGGTGTGTAATGAAACTGGCTTTATTCTACCACTCAGATTTTGTGCTGCACCAGTTAACAGTGAAATATTGATTCCTCACTGGGCACACAGAACTGAGAGACTTCAGTGTTAAAAGCATCAAGACCCAGCAGCATCAAAGATATAATTTAACAGGCTCAAAGGTAAAAGGCAAACTCTTCTCAGGGACTGCAAGCAGAGATGAGGAGTGGGACAGCTTCATGATTTAACACCTTGTGATTTTTACATCGATGCAAGCTGCTACCTCTCTTACTTAGTCTCATCTTACAGTCACTTTGCACCTGATGTAAATGACTGCTGACAACTGATAGTCACACCAACCATCCAAGTATGAGGTTAGTAAGAGTGTGTAGGCAAGTAACAAAAGATTCCCTTTGTTTTCTCCCATCTGGAGGAGAGTAGAAGATGGACAGAGACACTTGACCTGCAAATAAAATCAGCCTCTCTGAACATTTGGTATTGCTCCTCGAGGACAAAAATCAAAATGGGTTCTGGTGAGAATGAGGTTGATTGTTTCTAATTAGGATTTATTGGCTAGTTACAAACACACTACCAGAAATCAAGGCACTTAGTTTGGTACAATTGCATTTTAATTTTGCCTTGATGCATTTTAAGTGGTCTTTAAGTGGTGTATACATTCTGAGTTAGGTTAAATTTCCTAAATAGGATATATCAGCTCAATGCTTTTTAGCAACAAAGCAAAGTTCCTGTTTAGGGAACAGGACTCTGCAACATGTTCATAAAGCTTTATTATTCCTTCTAGAGAGAAGGGATAACCTTCCTTCCTACTAGCTGCTGTTCTTGTATCAAAAGCTGAACAGAAATGTTTTGCCACATTTTTTTTTTTTCTGTTCCCTTTTCCTGCTTACCTTCTAGGGGGCTTGCTTTATAAACAATAATATAATAGGGCTGTGAGGCCTTATACACACAGAGATTGGTCCCAGTGAAGACTATCTCCTCCATATGGCAGCATATGTTTCTGTGCATTTCCTGATAGAGCAGCCATCTCCCTGTGGCATTTAAGCATGGTATAATTAGCTGTGTACAGAAGTAGAATGTTGATAACATTTTGCTGGAAGAGTGCCATCAGCATGACTGTTCTTGGTATTGGCTGCTGTCTGTAGAGAACAGGCATTGCAAATCTGTGGGCTGCTCTTGCACACCCTGAGCTCTTCCATGGTTTTATCCTGAGTGGTGCCTAGAGAGCACTCCTTTGAGTTTTGAATGCTTAACAGGAGAGAGGTTCTGGCCTGTTTGTTTAGCCATGTATCTTCTTGATTGCAGTTTGACAGGATTAAACTCAGCTGCAGATTGGCATCACAAGTGGTCTGCTCCCCACTCAAACACACTTGCTCCCTGTTCTCTCCCAGCTTCTGTTGGCAGTACAAGAGTTGAAAAAAAGGGGAAAATTAAAAAAAACCTAAAATCCAGGAATAATCCTCCTTTAAAAGTTCAGCCCCTTGTAGGGTCTCCTCCCTGTTTTCCCTAAAATCAAACCTTCCTGCCATGCAGACAGAAACCAGGGATTATGGAGAACCATTCAATAACTACCCAGAGTGAGATATGAAAATAAGATAACGTATGTGAAAATAAGCCTGTCTCAGAGAGAACCCAAAAGCAGGGATTCAAAAGAAAAATGCAGAATATGTAGGGTCAAAAATCATGATTAGAACAGGGCAATTTCCATTCTCCTCTAAGCAGTTACAGGTTGGTTTATAAGATTTTAACTTCTTTATCCATTTTATGCTGTTTAAAATAACCTTGCATGTCCCATTATCAATGCAAGCATCCTGTAATCTGAGTACTTCCAATCTGTTGTCTTCTGTGGTAATTGTAGACATCAATCCCAACAGCTAATACTATGATGGTCAAAATATTTTCTGATCATAAATGTACTGCTTTTGGCTTTCTATTTCTCAATTTGTAAAATTTCCTTCTGTGCTTACTCATTGCTCAGCTTTCAGCAAAGCTGCTGAGGCATGTCTGTAGCATCTGTGGGGAAAGAGGCAAAGAGCCAGTCCTGAGTTCTGAACCCACAGGTGTCTGCAGCAGAGCACTGTGATGGTTTCCCTGTTTATTCATTTACCAGTAGCACTGAGTGCTGTGGCTGTGTTCCTCCTGAACCCAAGCTAATTCACAGCTTTGATGCCTCAGCAAGCTGTGCTCTCATTTTTCCAGCTCCAAGGACATCATGCAGGTGTGGCCTGGGTGTCAGCATGCCCATGGTGCACTGAGATCCTGCTGGTGGCAGCTCTGGGGTCATGACAGACAGCCAAACAGCACCAGCTCCTCCAGCTGAATACTCTTTAGCTACAGAAGTAATGTCAGGTCTATTCTGCAGGTAGTAGGGCTCTGTTATTTCACACACAGCCACAGCAGACACCCTGCTCAACATTCTTGTGCACTATGTTGCCATTGAATAATGCAGATTTTGGAATGTAACAAAGGACACAAAACTTTAGACTGAGAAAGGGGCTCTCTCTATTCCCCTGCCTTCACTTGAAATATGTCAGGGCCTCCAAAAGAAAGTTAAAGACCCACACTGTTTTTTTTCAACTCAGGAGGGCTTACTGAGGCTAAAGAAAGGAAGATTGAGTCCTTGAGGACCATGTAAAATCTATGCAAAATCTGTTTCATTATGGAAAGTGATACAGATTTTAGAACAGAGTCCTTATATATATTTTGCTGAGGTATTTTACTAATGTGTGTATTTTACTAATGGTAAAGACAACAGCAGCTCTTGCTTCTGTATGTGTACTGAAAGAGGCTTTATTTGTGCTATGAGTTTTCCTGTGAGTTTAAAACACTCTGTGCATCACCCAGAGCTTGAGACCCCAAATAATCTAGATCATGTATGGAAAGAGAGAGTGGCAGGGGGCATATGCCTGCTTCTCTGTGTTTCATTTGAAGTCTAATCCCAGGGGAAGCATTTATTTTGACACCTTGCTTGGTTTGAATTTGGAGAAGTTATCAGGTCAAATGAGTGCAGTACTTCAGTTTGTTCTCTGTTTGTTAACACCTTCTGACTAAACCAGCACCCAGGAAGAGCAAGTCTTATTGAATATTTTGTCTGTAGATGTAGATAAATTTGGCCTGACCTTTTGTGGTTTTGCAGCATTAATAATGGCTTCTTCTTTGCTGTGTGTGCAAGTGTGAGTCTGACTGCCTCTATGTTCTCTGTGGTAGGTACATTTGCTGGTGATGTGTGTTAATCCTAGAGTTTCTGCAATTTTTTTTTCTCTTTATTCCCCAGACCTCTTGTAACTCTAGAAGCTGAGAAAATTAACTTTTAGAGAAAGTATGGCTGCAACCTCTGTAACAACAGAACAGAAAAAATGGTTGAAAAGTATAAAATACTTCATTTTCTCAGAGGTTGTCAGTTTCTCAGAAAACCCCAGGGGTGCATAAAATTTGGCCTTTTGCTAGCAAAATCACTGAAGAGATGCCTGGGATTTGTGAAGCCAGAATAAAAAACCAATGTTTTGGGGGTGTCTGCTGGGACATAGACTGGAAAGCTCAGGAAAGGCAAGGTCAAGCCCTCCATGTGTCCTGTGGCTGTGGAGCAGGAATGCTGGCTTTTCTGAAGTGATTGGAAAAGCAGTCTGTGCCCCAGCTGCCACCCTCACTTGTGTTAGTCTGGGCTGCTGGTGGCCACAAGTGCTAGCACACTTCTCCTCACTCTGCCCTTCTCCAGCACTCTTCCCCAGAGCCTTGCAGCAGGGAGAAGGGGCATTTGGGTTCCAGGTTCCACCTGGGGCACGTTCCTTGCTCACACCATGGCAGCCACCGAGGCACAAAGAGATTTCCGGCTTTTCTGACCCGCAGGCTTGGCAGGAAATACAGTGGAGGGAAAGATAAAAACAACAAGAGAGCAAGTGAGGTTTTCTCAAGGCAGGATTTCTCTGCCTTGAATTGGTGCAGATAGAAGAATGGGAGGAAGCAGCCTTTGAGGCTGCTGGAGAGGCAGGCTTCTATTAATAGCCTTGTTTATGTGATCCCAAGGCATTGTTAGAGGAATTTCTGCAGGCTGCAAGTTTCTTCTCTTGTTGCTTAGGATTTACCCACCTCAATTTTTCACTTTACTCCAAACAGAGAATTTTTAGAAACACTTCTTTTTAAGAGACTGTCTTCATCCTCCCTTTCTGCCACAACCTTTGGTGTCCTCTAAATAGGCATGGAAATCCTCACTTTGCCTCATACTCAGACCTAAAAGGGCCTTTTCAGCCACAGTACCAGCTGAGAAGATTCCCTCCTTTCCACTGCTGAGCAAAGAATGTTGGCATGTAATTGCAAAAGCCTTTCTGTGCCATTCTTCCCTCACCTGTGCTATTAGCAATCAGTGTTTCCTCTATCCCTCCCTATTTGTTCCCACCATCACAAGCATTCAGAAAGGAATTGTGGTTGTTTGTTCCACATCCTTGTGAACTGCCATTGTTTGAAGCAGCCTGGACAAAGGCTTGGAGAGGTAAAAAAGAACATTACCGGGAGTTTTGGCAGTACAGTAGAGCTGGAAAGAGCTGCTTTTAGGTAGTGATGCATACTGTTTAGTGGGATATATTGTAAAGTAAAGAGTTTGGGCCCTCTTTAGCCCTCCCAAAACCAAGCATCTGTGATAAACTACTCTGCTATTTCTTTATTTCTCTTTCTCTGCTTTTCCCCCTTCTCTATTCTACTAGTGACATATTCTACTACTCTGGTATATTCTACTGATGATTATATGAAGAAAAACATTTCAGTGATACAACACAGGATGTTCTAAGCAAGTAACAGGGTGTCTCCAGATCAGAGTTCCTGGGGAGCCTGTGAGTATCCTTTGTATCTGCTGCTGTCAGACTGATCCTTTCACACCAGAGCAAAAGGAGTTTTAACCCTTTCCAGCGAGTGACTGAGGGGATGTAGAGGTGCACAGCTGTACTTGAAATGAACATCTGAGTTTAGTAAGAGGACTGCAATCTTCAAGCTGTTGCTGAAGAACTTTGAACACAGTTGAATGAGATGCAAAAGACATTTACTTTGGTGCTGTTAGGATGGGAGAGCTTTTCTGCAGGGTTTGGATTTTTTTTTTTTTAATCTTCGCTTTATATTTTATTGAGATACTTTCTGTACTAGATGGGAACCTGCATTAATTCAGACATGCAGCTTCAAGGAGAGGTCCCAGAGTCACAGGAGTTTCTCTTTGCATTAACACATCTATGTTTAAAGCTAGGTCATCTCAGCAACTTTTAGAGAAATATACTGTATAATTTAACAAAGAACAGAAATGTCACAAAACAGTGTGAGAGAGAAAGGATTAAGAAAATCCTTTAAAATAGTACATTTTCTCCAGAGTGAACTAGAGCTCATAGCCCCAGCAACTGTGTAAATTTGTGCCACTTTGAGGTCTGCTGGCAGCAGCTTCTCTTCAGTTTTGAAATACTCAGAAATCCAAAGGCTGGCCCAGCTGTTTGAGAATGGAGGCAGGAGCATGTTTATAAGGACAAACATGTTATGTTAAGTCCATCTGTTCTCTGGTGACCAGGCTTGTACCTGTGGCTTGGTATAGTGTGAAAGGTGAAGTCCATTCAATGTGAACTGAAGCCAGACCTATAACATTAGAATCATCTAGTAAAGCAGTTTTTTTGTTTGTTTGTTTTTTGTTTTTGGGTTTGTGTTTGTTTTTTTTTTTTTTTTTTTTTTTTTTTTTTTGCTGTGTGCCTTCAGCTGCAGCCAGTGTGAAAGATTTTCAAAGGAATACAAATATGTCTGAGTGCTGCCCTTGACTCAGTGTAGTGAGTGGGTGGCAGATATCTCAGGAATTCTTCCATGGTGATACTTAAGATTATTTTAGAGTGCACCTGTAAAGATCTGGGATATCAGAAGTCTCATGTGTGTCCTCTCATGTGCCTCCTAGGAATCCCCCACATCCTAAAGGAATTGACTGTCTGAAAGGTTTAAAAGAGCCCTTTCCCATACAGCCTCTGCAGACCTCAGCCAGAGCAACTGCTCTGCTTCTGCTGGGGGGTGTGCTCTGTGCCTGGGCCCACAGGGAACCTCTAGGAAAATCCTGCCTTCCCCTGCTAGTAATGAGTAAGTGCTGCAGGCACTTTCCTGTATGTATTGATGCTATGTCCTTTGAAGCTGCAGTTCCCACAGTGTATAAAGGCTGTATCCCTCCCTTTGATGCCAAATGAAGGCTAGGGTCACTGTATTTGACCTCAGTAACTCAAGGTTTGAAATGGAACAAAAAAGAGTCAGTAACCACTCGAAGTAGCCCATGAGGTTTGATCTTGTGTAATGTAATACTCCATGACAAGAGCTTCCACTGTTGCTGGAGGAAGGAGTGTGACATACAACACGGGCAATCTCAGTTCTTCACAACAGAGAACTGGGGCAAGTCTTGCTGCAGAGACTCAGTGATAATCAGCTCCTCTCATCCCATCTGCAAATCCCTTCAATGTGATGAAATTGCCACTACTAGTCCAGTAGCAGAATGAGTAAAGCCATCTGGCAAAATGAAAATGAGTGGGATTTTCTTCTTTGTGCCAAGAAAATGCCCATGCACCAAACTCTGCAGTGTGTCCAGGCTGTTTTACATGGGAGAGGGCTGTAAAGGGCTCCTTCTCCAGCTGCTGGTCTACTAACTAGCAGTGCTGACTTTCATTTCTTTAATAAATCATTCTCATCTGGGTGATGATGCTTCCCTGGACTGTGGCACTATGCCATCTCATTTTCCATAAGCCAGCCTGCAAACACAAAAGCTCTGGTTTGCTGGCCAAGTGTTGAACAAGGAGAAAATCGGCAGCTCTAATGTTGAAATTATCGATATGATTTTTAAAGTAGTCTTGTAAATACAGTGAAATTAGTCCTGTCATCTCAGAGCAATCAAAAGAGTCATTAAAGTTTAATAAAGTTGAGTGATTAGTCTTTTGCTGTAATATTTTCAAATAATTATCCTACTTAAGGTTTAAGCTCCTTGAGAGTGTAGAATCTCAGCCCAGGGACACCTCCAGCCTGGCAGAGGATACAGCTGCACACCTTAGCTCTCTGCTGCAGCATGGGGGAGCAGCCACTGTGCTGCTGGGTTCAATGGTTGGATGTTTCCAGAGCCACAGGCTGCTGCTGAATTCCCCTTCGTGAATGTTTCCTTTTGAAAGAGATTTATTTAAAATGGGGAAAATGTGGCACAGATAACTGGTCACCAGAAGAAAGGAGTTTAAAGGCAGGTCCTTATTTCTATCAACAGTAAAAAGACTCAGCAGGTTAGCTATTATATCTGTGTATTAAGTAAAGGCATTCACTGTGAACAGAGTGTGCACACCTACTTCAGTTCAGCTGATAGACACTCATTAAGCTGTAGTGACTAATTTACTAATTGTTTCTCCAAGCCCTGAATAAGAGGTTTGCAAACTGTACTAATGCCACACTTTCCTTCCCCTGGCATAGAAGGAAGGGCTGAGATGCCAATTTATCAGACAGCAAAAACAGCCTTGGCTAAAGCCTGGGTTAAATAGTATACCTTAGATGACAACTAGGCATTTCAGCTTTTTCTTGACCCAAACAGGAATTGAGTTCATACAAAATTTTGGTCATGGAGTCAAAATGTATTTTCCAAGTTTTTCTCTCTGTTTTATATATAATCCTTAGTGATGGATCACTGGAGACAATGTCTCCATATCTATTTTGCTCTAATGGAGACTTTTTCTAGAAGGAATCCTATGCAGTTTTTTTGTGCCCAGGCTGAAATTACATTTGTTGTAAGATGGGCTTTTTAACAGTGAAAATTTTTACTCTTTGCTAAGAAATGGAACCAGGCATCTTGATGAAGACCTGACAGCTTATCTTGTTCCTAACCCCCCCAGAGTGGTCAAGAGCCAGGCATATGCCCAGACCCTGGAGTACAAATCAGCATTGCAGTAATGACTGCAGCTACTTTGATAATGATTGTAACACACAAGGGCTAAGAAGGGACTGAAGATGAGGTGGAGTGGCTTGTTCAGACCCCATCTCAGCCATTCTGCTGTCACTGAGGCACCAGCCTGGCTGGGTATGATTAACCACTTATAGTTCTTTTTCACACTGATGGGAAGTGATTCAGAACTGCATTTCTCCCCTTTGAGTGAAGTAGAGAAAGTGTGTAAGAAAACAGGCACCACCTAGTTTTTTATTTCCTGATGGCACCACAAAAACTGAACTGCCTGTGAAAAATGTTCTACCAAGAATGAAGGAGGATTTGGCCTTAAATCCCTAAACTAGATTGTCAGATATATCTGTCTTAACCATGGCAGTCAGAGACTCAAATATGAGGTGTCTTTCTTTGAGGGCTATGCATTCACTGCTATTCCATAATAATCTAATATTTGTTGTATTGGACTGATAATGCAGGAAAATTTATTATAATAAATGCACCATTCTCTTACATGAACTGTGTGCTTGACCCTTAGCTAGAGAATTTTGCTTTTCACCAGGGAGATGGCATCTTTCTGGGGGTAGAGTGGAAAATCTTTCTGGGGAAAACTGGTTCCTCAAATGTCAGACCTTTGTGTTAAGACAGAACTAAGATACACCCATGCAGCTCACACAGAAATTAAGCAGCACTCAATTGCAGTTATGTAGCTTTCCAGTGGTGAATTACATTTGGTTTTGGAAAGCACTGCATTCAAAGAAAATGGAAATCTGTTAAGGTAGCCTCTGAATGCATGAATTTCTGTATTCCCAGTGCCTAAACATTTGCCATTTCCCACATGGGGATGCTGACATGGCATTAACCTTCTGCAAACATTCCCTGAAATGGCAGTCTGGGGACATTCAGCAAAAGGCTTAGTCTGGGTTATGGAACTGAGTGTGCTGTGCTCTGATGCTTGAATCAGCAAGAGAAGGGTTTAGGTCCATTGTCCACACACAGTTTATTTTTTTTTTACTTTGTGCAACATGTGACTCTGCCAACTATATGCAAAGCAAAAGCTTTCCAGAGCCATTTTAGGGTTTTCTCTTTATTTTCAAACGTAGAAAAAACCAGCCAAAAGCAGCTGAAGATGGTAGTCCAAGATTAAAACTTAGGATCAGCTTCTCAGTTCTTATTCTGTATGGGGATTTGCTGGGTAACTTGTACCCTTGTGCCTTGATTGTCTCCTAGCAGCTCCCATAGTTCTGACTTTGATGCTGTCCCAGCATATTTTGCTTTCTTTTCTCTCACCAGGAAGCAGAACATTTTGTCAAATGGAGTTTGGTTTTTTACCTCCATTGGGAGGTGGGTAGAAAATGCAGAGTTGGAAGATTCAGCAGGAACAGCAGGCACCAAGCCTTTTCCTCTCTGATAAGCACCATGAAAAGGAAATCATCTTGACCCTGTAGAAGAGTGGCTGCATCATGATAAGTGCCTGGAAATCCTTGGCCAAGCAGCAGCAGCAGAAAGGTAGCACAGAAACATTCCTGCTGCTCACTCAGCACTGCTCCCCGTGTGTTCAGCTGGCTTTTTCAAAGAGCAGAGACAGCTCTGTGTGATGCTTGAGAATTTACGCTTACAATTCCACAAGGACAGGGACAATTGTACTAGGAATTGCAGGTCCAATATTTATGTTCCAGGAATAGATGAGAAGAGAGAGTGCTTAACAGGGCTCCCCACCCCTGCCTCTTCCTGTGTTCTTAGCTTCCATATAGTGGTGTCTGTTTATTTGACCAAATCCAGAAAATGTAAACAGTTGGTTTAAAATTAGATAGAAAACCTCTAGGGGAATGATGGAATAGAAACATAGTAGATGGCTGCACTTATGATGTATTCTCACTGAGTAAAAGAGGCACAAAGATGAATGCAGTGGCTTGTTTATCACTCACTAAGTGTAAGTGAACAACTTGATGAAGTGACATGAGCATGATGTGCCACTTGCCAGCAGCCTGCAGAGACTTCACCCTCCAGTGTCCCTGCCCAACACAGTGGAGGTTGGAAGTAGATTATCTTCTTTAAGGTCTGGTCCCACCCAAATGGTCGTATGATTCTATAGTTTTTGAAAATTAATTTATTGACAATTAAAAATTAAATTTAATTATTCATTTGGGTATTGGAAAACAAAAAAAATACCAAACTTTAAAACAACACCTTCATCTGCTCTTGCTCAGGCTCAACTTCACCCATTCAGTCCAGATTCCTTTACTCTCACCAGGCAGCACAAAGAGGATTGGACTTATGATCAGTGTGCAGTGGTTTCTCCCTGTTGCTCGTATTTGTCTGATACTTTGCCTCTTAGTCCTGTCTCACAGAGCTGCAAGGAAAAGGACCACTCCAGAGCTGAGAAGCTGGTCCTGGGACTGAAGTGAAGTCTTGGTAAATGAGGTTTTTGTGGTTTCTTTTTCTCCATCTACTAACCACACCAGAGCCACCCTCACGGGTTGCTAAGTGATATTTTCATTATGTGGAGTCATAACTTTGTGTGAGAAGTGGTGTGAGCAGTGAACTTTTGCGAGAAAAAGCACAGGAAGCTGTGTGAGGTGATGAATCCAGGGAAGTGGAGTGGAGATAAGAGGAATATGCCAGTACCATGAATGGAATGATGACTGGCAAACTTTTCCCAAATTGCCTGTTAACAAATGTGTAGGATGGGTGCAGTTGTCTGGATCTACTGAGATAGAAGACTGAAGATTTACTGACATCTGAACCTTGGATCCCTGGTGGGTTCAGATATCCTCTTACCCTTCTTCAATCCCACTTCCTTTTCGCCTGTTTTCAATCCACCCCTCCAAACCTATCACATTCCTGTAATCACCATGATTTCCTTGTCATGCCACATCCTTGTCTCTCTTATCTCTTGGCTGGTGCTTCAGCTATCAGATAAGATCTTTTCAGTAAGAGGACATTGTTTTTATCAGTGTAATGCAGGGAAGGGTGGCACAATCCACAACCTAAGACTTCCCGAGGATGCAGCATTATAAAGACCAGATTAAATCCAGACTTCCTGTCATTCTGCATCACCGTATCCACTCACTGGGATCTACCATTCTAGTCCCAAAAAACTGTGCCATCTTCAAGTGAAAATTTATAAAATCCAAATGTAGTTTCTAAATTGAAATTGTTTGTGGAAGAGCGACGCTAAGAAAGCAGCCTGCCAAGCTGTGACCGTGCAGGTAATGAGGGAAGCAAACCTGGCCCCTTTGGAGCTCCCTTACACTCTTCTCTCCATCCAAACCCCAAAAATGTCATGGCATGTTTGTGGCAAGGAAACAGTAAATCACTTTTTTTCCACCCAGAGCTACAAGCTGCAGCAATCAGACCCCTGGGAATTCAGACTTCTTCTCCAACTCAGCTGGAAGGATTAATGCAGCAGACTTGAGGGGGTTCCACAGCTCCCTTGCCTGCCTAATTACTTCCATGTGTATTTGTGCAAGGCTGCATGTTGTCTGGGGTCTGCAGGTGGCACAGTGACCTTTGGGCTGTAGGTGCTCTTTCCATACCTTGCCATATGTTGCACAAATGAGCCAAGCAGTTAGAAGGCAATTGTAAGCATCCATGGCCAAGCAATCTCTCTCTGTACAGTGACTGATGGATTCTGTTTCTCTAGCCTCGCTTCTCCTTTATGCTTTCTCCAGCTGTGAAAGAAGAAGGAATTTCTGGCCTTAGTTTATAATGTTTAATTAAAAAAACCACTTTCATGCAAAGATAGCTTGTTTTGCAGCTTTGATGTTGGTGCCTGTGGGAAATACATGAGTTGGAACTGCATTCTGGGAAACAAAATGCAAATGAGCAACTTCAAGCATTCTTGTGAGTTTTTCAAATCCCAGAATCAGAAGAGCCAGATCAATACATTTTTCCAGTGAATTCTGTTGTGCTGGTACACTTGTACTACTGATAGCACTGATTTCTTCAGCTTTCTGAAAGGCTTTTCCAGAAGTCTCCTCAGCTATATTTTAATTTGTTCTCAGTGAGGCAGCTGCACCATTGTGTAAGTGCTCTGTAGGGAGTGTTGTGTTTGCAGGATGAAAAGAAGCAGCAGTGGGTGGAATTCTACCCATCAGTGCCCCTGGGGAGCACCCTGTCCCTGGGGAAGCAGCTAGCTGTGCAATAATTTCCAGTTGTTCCTTGCTTATGGTGGGATTGGGTAGTGCAACAGAAATTCCTCATTGGTTTTGCCCTTTTCCATCTTCGGAAGCTTGACATGGGAAAAAAAAAAAAAAAAAAGAGGAAAAAAAAAGTGAACATGTATTTTAGAGAATATGGAAAACCTGTCAAGGGCTTTTGGGGCAAAGGAAGTGGTTCAAAAGAATGGCTCATCTCAAAAGTTTGGAGTACTTGCTACTGGTTCCAGTGGGACAATTCACATCTACCACACATGGATATGTATGCATGCCTTTCAGGCAACCTGGAATAGAAAATGTGATAACTTCTAATTTATGTTTTCCAGCAGTTTCTTCAAATATATTCTGCTAAGATTTCTGGTCTAGCTTCACAGGATTTCTCTTTTCACAGTTTTGTTAAACTCACCTAAGGCATGTGTTATACACTGAAAACAGATGTATAAAGGCTGTATGAAGGGAATATGTTCATTGCCTTTGACTTCCTGGAATTAATACCTTCCCCAGGCTTGCCTCCTTCATGCTGTCAGATTGCCTCCAAGGGGGATAAGGCTGAATGAGGACTGTCCAGAGGGTCAGCAGAGACTGTCTTCAGTGGGCATGGCCACGGGAGATGGCTCAAGTGTCCTGCTGTCCCAATGACCACTTGGAGGAAGTCTTTTGGGATGGGCTGTGCTAAGAAATATTGGTATTTTTTCTTAGTGTCTTTGCAGCCCCAATGGCTACCCAGTTGCACAGCCCTGTGTGTGTCACTGGCCCTAGAGTGCATCTTTGGAACAGTGTAACACACAAGAGCTGTCTTCAGGCAGGTCTCCATTCCTCCAGATCTGATGGCAGTGCTGTTTGATGGCAAGTGCTCTCACACTTGCACTGCCTCTGATCCTCTTGTACCAGGCTTTCCCTGGGAACCACCCAAGGAAGCCTTTCCTAAGATGTGCTGCCTGACTTAAGTTGCTCTCCCTGTGTGTCCCAAAGAAAAAGGGCATCTCTGCTGGTGACTGCTGGGTTGGGGAGCCCCTCCTTCCCTCTGTGTCCATGTCCTGTGGGCTGGCAGGGATCATGCCTGGTCTCTTCTGGCTAAGAGAAGGTGGGGCATGGGAGATGTGCTTGAATAGGTGTTGGGGGTGCCCAGGAATTTCTGACAACCTCGACTCAGTGCTTGGTGCACTGTGTTAGAGGAGGGTTCCCAAACAATCTGTGCTGTTTATGGTGGCAGTAATAGGGGCACCATCTGTGTCCATGCCAATCTGCCAGCAAAGAAAACTCCCTTCTCATCATAGCTGGGTTCTTCTTCTGGACAAGTCAGGTGAGGAATCCCACTTTGATGTGGGATTTCTTTTCGCTGCCATGCATCCTGGGACAGATGTAGCTGAGCAGTGGGCCCCAGAAATGGGAGCACTGACAACTTCCCTGTGGTATGAAGGAAAGATCTTCACATGTGGAGTGGCTGAAGTGATTCAGAGCCTTCCAATCAAGGTGCTGTGCCTTCTGCTCTGGTGACTTATGAGCTTTAGGTAATGGGGTTTGTCCAGACTGCATATGACAGTGCACTGTGCATGGCCAAAATTGAATGAGTCAAGGTTACACAAGCTTTCTTCCTAGAACTTCAGCTGAGGCATTCTTCCCCTTTCCTTTAGGGCTCAGCAGTAGAGACAGTGAGAAAACTGGGCCAAAAAGCTCTGTGGAGACACTGTAATGGTCTGTTTGACACAGGCCCAAACCAGAGATCCTCAGTTCTGCAGGGTGTCAGGCTCCCCACTCCCCTCGCAGGCCAGATGGGATCCTGATGATGCCCTGATTGTGTTTGTGGCTAGGCTGAGCTGGAGGGAACATATGCAGAGGACAGTGTCTGACTAGATTAGGGCTGTTTCAATCCATTTGTTTTCAAATGCACCATGTTTGGTTTGGGCCATGTGGGGTTTGTTTGATAAAGGAAGAACCATGCTAATTGAATTCGCTGGGTCAGTGGCAGTTCACCCGAGGGGGAGGGCAAGGACTCTGCTGGAGGGATCTGCTGTTAGACAGGAAACTGCAAGAGCTTGGCTTTTCATCCTGGCAAAATTCATGGGTCTTATCCCCCAGTGAGCCTCATGTACCAGTGGGAAGCCCAAGGCATCAGAAACTCACAGGTTTATAAGGGCCTTTTCCTGATGCAGGAAGATAAAATGAGCTCAGGTTGTGCCTCTGAACCACTAGTCCAGTTTTGGTCACGAGGAAAGGACCAAAGCTGACTGAAGAAATCTCCTTAAGCATTTCAGGGCCAGTCCCTTCCCCTTGCAAACCTTAACAAAAGGAGTCTGGTGAGCAGCAGCAGCAGCTCCCCTTCCAGACTCCCTTAGCACAAAGGCTCTGTATGCCTCTGTGCTAGCTGTGAAGGGAGTGAGGAAGTGAATGGAAAAAATCAGGCAAATAGGGAAGGAAAAAATAATTTGTGTCTCTACCACAGACTGGAGATGGGATTACTATGACTAAAAGCAACAAGTGATGCAAATCATTATTTTAAAAACCCAAACAAATGAGAATAGCATCTTTCATTTATCTGCTGGAAATTGCCACAGGCTATGTTCAAAGGCAAAATCTATAGCTCTGCGTGTGCATTCTAGTGGGGAATATTCCATCTGCCCCAGTAACCTCTCTTAATAGTCCCCACTGGCTTCAGGGGAGGCTGGCAGTGTTCACTGAGCACTGCTCTTGTCTGATGTGATTGCCCTACAAATGGGAGGCGAGTGGAGAAGCAACGGGGAGTCCCTAATTACTTCCACAGAATATAAATCCATGATGGTTTTGACAGCTTCTGGAGCTGAGGGCAGTATCCCACTGCCTGGCACACCTCATGTCAGAGAACAGCTGGCTGTAGTCCCACCTTCATCAACAGCACCATCAACACCCCAGGAGGAAAGGGCAGAGCAGGAACATGTGAACAGCGTGACACGTGATGGAGAAATTGCTTATTAGCTGGAGCAGTTCTGACCTTATGGATCCTGAGGCTCTGACACCACCTGAATTGCAGTGAACAGCTATGCCTCTCCTCCTTGGCCTGTGGTTTGTGCTCAGTACCTAGTGCTCCTGTGAAAGGCATGGCCTCGCACATGATGAGAGGATGTCACACTGGAACATGAAGATGTTGGTCACTTTGTGAGGACTCAGCCTCATTAAAGTGGTGGATAAAATTAATCTCCAGGACAAATCCTGGAAAATGGCATGCCTGTACTCCTTTTCCTCCTCCACAGCTGCCCTTTATAGTCATCCTGCTAAAGGAAGCAAGCTTTAATGAACATGCCTGATTGATGAGGAAACCCATTGTGAACAGAAAACCAACATTTCCTCCTGCCTACTTTGGGAGCTGTTACATCCTCAGGTACACTGACATATTCCAGTGCAAATATACAGGTAGCAATAAATTACTTTGCTGTGGTTTTATCCTGAGTTCAAGTAATATGTCATCACAAAGCATTTGTATCACCTAACAGTGTCTGCAAGGCAAAACTGCAGTGTTATAGAATGGTTTGGTTGGAAGCAACATTAAAGATCATCTTGTTCCAACCCTGCTGCCATGGGCAGGGATGCCACCCACTAGACCAGGTTGCTCGAAGCCCCATCCCACTTGGTGTTGAGCACTTCAATATGTGCAGCAAATGTAGCTGTATGTAATAGCCCAGTATCTATCACAGAATCATAGAATTGTTTAAGATGGAAAATACATTTAAGATCATCAAGTCCAAACAAGGCAGTAGAATTGGGCTGGTACCTCCTGTTTGGAGGCACTTCAGAGCTGTCTCCAGGAGCAGCAGTTGTTTCCAGGTGCTAGGATTAGTGGGTGCTGGAATGTAAGATCAGGGTTCTGTAAGATCAGGAAAAGAGTCTTGTTGTTCTTCTGAGAAAATTATTTTAGTGACATGTACTCTCCAGATACAAACAAGAATGCTCATGTCATCCATGTATGTTATTGGTTAGTAGCTTTTTTTCCTGTAATAAAGGATTATTGCTAAATTCACTGATCAAAATTAAACCGAGTTATTGAATCAATGTAGCTTCTTGAATACATATATATATAAATCTCATTCAGAATCACACAGTTTGGACACATCTCTAGTGTAGTGGGCTTACTTTAGTCTTCACTGAAATGCAGCTTTCTTTGAGCAAATCACAGCAGACTGGCAAAGCAGTGTTAAATGACACTCTGGCAGGAAGTAAAGGGGATAATATTTCACTGAAGGAAAATTGCAGGAAGTCAGTAGAATGTCTGTTATCTTAGCTGGAGTTGGCATTTGGCCTGGTTACTAAAGATAACACCTTTTTCTTTCCTTCAAGACTTGTCACTTGTTGCTTTATGACCAAGTATCTTGATTTACATCTCAATCAGAACACCTCCAGTTGTAGAGCACCACTGGTGCCTGGGGGTGACTCCAGGTTCCTCCAGAGCCCACACAAAGTTGAATTTTTCAGCCCCCAAGATGAGGGACTGGTGTGAGTCTGCTGTTTCCACAGGCAAGAGAAGAGTAGCAGGAAGGAGTGCAGCCTTGCAGGCTGAAGAGGCGAGCACAAGGGAATTGGGATTGCTACAACCACCACTGCCAGGCACCTGAGAGGGATCAGGTAGGTGATTCCTGCATTTGTGCTGAATAACCCTGACTTCTGTCTGGGCAGCCACAGCCAGCCTGCTTTTGCAGAGCTCCCACAGTGTCCCTGAGCACATTGCTGTCCTAGGCAACTCTGTGATTTCGCATTTCTGTGACTGGCATCATGCTCGAGTTGTGAATTCTCATCTGGCATAAAAGAAGAAAATCACATCTGACTCATAGCAGTTGTTGAGATCTGGATTTATTTTCCAAGGCCTAGTCAGCGCCAGAAGCTCCTTGATTTCCAGGATCTACAGGGAATGTTATCCCCAAAAGACAAGTATAAAATGTGCACAATGAGTTGGATGCTTCTGATAATTTTTAGCAAGAAGAGTAAATAGTTGATTTTCTAAATTGTCAGTTATGGAAGGAGGTGTATTTTGTGAAATGCACACTACCTGTTATGCTGAACACTAAGCAAATACCATTCTTGTTTCATAAATGCTTGATGGGGTTACTAGGAAAAGTTCCTTGTCAAGGGACAAGTATTTTCATTTACTCTACAGCTTGGAAAGTAAAAAGGTTATGTCTCCAGCTGATGTTCTTGTAAATCAATTTGTGATCAAGTCCCTGCTGACTTTGACAGGCTGTGATGTGAACCTAAAGCTTCTATTGGTGGCTGAGGGAAGTTGCCTCATTTCTGCCACAAAAAATCTCTACTGACCTTGACAGGAACTCATCTTGGATGACTGATAACAAAGAGTTTAGAACTCAATGTTTTTCTGTTTGTGTATTTTTGTTCACACTCTTCTTCTGAACTCTTTTCCTACTTGCCTTGAACTTCTCTCTCTCTGCATTGCCAAAACATCATGTGTGTATCTGGGAGGATTTCCAACTTTCAATTGCAGAAGTGGGTCAGTCCTCACCCGTGCACATTTACAGTCTTTAGCAGATGCCCAGGCACAGCCCTAGGAGAACTTAAGCAGTGCTGTCATAGCCTGTTGCTCTCAGAGGTTCATAGTATTGCCAGCCAGCATTAACTCTTGCATTTGTTCTCTCTGTCTGTCTACAGAAAGAGATCTTGTAATGATCGCCCCGCTAAGGATGAATTATTAATTTGAGATGCTGAAGGAGATTTGTGTCAGAGCCCAGCTTTGGATGGGTGACTTGCACAGAGCTTAAAAGCATCTCTAGCTCATCCCCCTGCCTCATTCTGCATTCTGTGCCATTTCTCTCACTGCCTCAGGGCAGAATGTTTCAGAAAGTTGGAGTGGGAATATTTTTATTCATCCTGTTACATGAAGTTAATCTCGTGTAGCAAAGCAGCTGTGTAATGTTTAGTATTAAATCTCATGTCTTCCCTTGGGTATGATTGAAATTCAGGTGAAAGGTTTTTTAAATTTTATTTTATTTCCCTCCTCCCAGGGCTCTCAAAGGGCCATTAGGCTTCATTCTTAATAGCTTGCCATCCCCTTGCCTGTGCTCGTCCTGCTGCACACACAACTGCACTTGTCTGACTGATGAGGGGTGAAGGCTCTTTAGTGACTTGTGCACATGCTGCACATTAGTGAAGACATTTCTAGCTCAGGTGAAGGGATGGCTGCTCTCTGGCACATTGAATAAAGCCTTGGTTGGCAAATTCTCTATTTGCTTGATTACAGCCCTGGAACACAGCAAATCCCAGCTGGAAGGAGACCAGCTGCTCTACCAATACCCTGGGCTTCCCAAAACTATTGCTTCATTTCAGTGGCTGTTTCCAAGAAAGGCAGAGTTTCCATTCTCTTCTTTTCTAACATGTTGCTTACAACAGAGGGATTTGCCCCCAGTTTAAAGAGGAAAAACTGACTTTTTGTGTCCTCCATTCCTCTACTCTCTGTCTGCTTTGTCTTTATCTGTAAAACCAAAATGAGATTGCCTGGAAGACAACAGAGAGACCTGATAGGGAGGGAGGGAGTGAGGGACTGATTATCATGGGGATACACAGGGGAAAGTAAAGAATTAAAGTGCTTCAGAGAACACAACAAGGCTGGAGATAGTGAGAGAAAATGAGCTTGGAGAAGTGGAGATGAAAGCTGGAGAGTCAGATGTACTGAAAAGGAGGAAGATGGAAATGTACAGACTGGGTAGTATACTGTACAGAAGGAGCTAACTCTTCTGTGGGGCTTGCACCACTTCTCTGCACCTCTTCTGGAGCAACTGAAATCATCTTAAAGCAGTGCTGCAGAAAGTGGTTTGGCAAACTCCATTTTCCTCTAAATTCCCCAGTCTTGACTCTGCTGCAGAGGATTTCAGGAAAATCAGGTTAACAATTTCTTCTTAAAGTCTTCAATTTTCACAGCCACATCTGCAATTTGGTATCACGGGCAGGAGGATCAGCAAGTGCCAAAACATGGCATGAAAAGTTGCCAGAGGGGCTGGTTACAGCAAGAGGGAAGTGCAGGAAGCTCTAGGGCCTTTACCAGGCTTTCCACAGTTCTCAGGTTTCAGGGGCTTGGTGGATTCAACCTTTTAGTGGACTGTGAGTCTACAGGAGTAGTCTTGGGGATCTTTCAAACAGGATCTGGATTCTAGGTCCTTCACTGAGGGTGGCTCAGAATACAGGGATCAAGAGGAGGATTCTTTCCTCTTGCTTTGTAAGCTTTTGTGATGTATGTACAATAAGTTAAATGCAGTAGGTGGCTAAGGACTACTTAGCTAAGAAAAAGTGTCCTTGGCATTGTGTCATTGAAATTAGTCCAGTAAAACCAGGGGTGAAATTGGCTCCAACATTTAATAAATCCACAGTTTATCTCTTCCTGATAGGAAACAGCAGCTAATAACTCACAATGTTGTTTAAAACATTCATAGCAGGAATTAGTCAGATAAGTGACTCACATAGTTCCAACCTGTGGTGGTCTACATTGTTCCATGGTGGTCTATAAAAATCCATATTTTTGACCTGCAAAACAACATTATTTGTATAGCAGTTGTTCTGACTAATGAGTGTCCAACCAATGAAAGGATGTTCATCTTCAGATAAAGAAAACTCACATTTGAAGTAACTGACAGAGGTGCAATCATGTTTTGATCACAGGTTAGGAGCTCTAAATTCTAATAAATCTAATCCTACTGCCCACTTGGTGAAATCACTGCATATTCCTGGCATTCATTTGCTCTCACTTGTAAAAACGGAAGGCTGATTAATTAGTGCCTGGTGAAGGGTTCACAAGGACCATTAATTTTATGACTACATTTTTAAAAATAACTAATCTTGCCCTAGTATCAAGTCAGCCCCAATCCCACTCTCCAGCATTCAGGAATTTCACAGCTCCCATGCCCTGCATGGCTGCTCTGTTCACTTACCAGTTCCCTTTTGTTGACAGAAGAGCAGGGCTGCCTTACGCACAAATGCACAAAAGGACTCTTGAGAATGAGGAAAAAAGCAAAACTTGTGCAGTTTTGTTCCTGCCCTCGCTGTGTGTATGCTTGGAAGGGGTGTGAATGACAAGTGAAAAGAGGTCTGTAGAGAAGTACTATCTTTTATTTTAGAAAGTAGAATATCTGAGAAAAACAACAGAAGCCTCAGGAAACAAAAAGCTGTGTAGTTTTCAATAGCTATCCCAATGAGGTTACCACAGCATCACCATCTAATCATTGCTCTGTGAACTTGTTAGGATATGTAATCTCCATTTTTCACTAAAGATCACTTCAGATCTGGAAAGCTACATCCCACGTAAGGCACCAAATTTGATCACGAAAAATTCTGGGATCATATGTGGTGTCCAGCAACTTTCACACCATGAAAATTGACTGTCACCACTTTAAGTCACTGATGCTCCTGCTGCCTTTTACAGCCTTCCTGAAATCATTTTACAGAGCCATGAGTATTCATCCCAGTGTTTAGGCATCGGACAGTTCAATTTTCTGCATGTAATAACGTTCTATTTTGTGTGGTAGTGGGAAAAACATTAGGTCCTTCCATGCCCTTCATTATTTCAGCAGTCTCCCAGCTAGCCTGGTAGTGCCCATGTAAACTGAATTCTTCAGAATGGGGATTAGTTTTACAGCAGGACCCCATGTTACCTCCCTTCACCTAAGGAGGAGGATGCCTGATTTGGAGTTCTGATGATGTGCTGTCTTATTTTTCTCCTTAACCATGTTACATGTGTTTCAGCAAAATATACTCGGATAGGACCTTCTCCCAGTTCCAAGGGGAGCTATCACCACTTTTCTGGCTGGGGATTCCTTTCTTCCAATATAGACATTGGAATCCTTTTCTTCAACTGGCTCTCTGGAGGGAGTCATTTGGGGAGAAGGGAAGCAGTGAAATAGTTTGATGAATGGCATCAACTTACATCCCCCAGGAGGATTCCATATGTTTTTAGCAGATGTTTAACATGTTATGGCAACACAACTGGCTGTGTTGAAACAAATTGCAGGGTGACCATCTAACTGTTGTCAGAAGTGAAGTTTTCAACACTTCCATTTCCCCCTGGCTGTTACTGCTGTTTTCTGTAGATACCTGTGAACGACATACTACATTTTTGACAGAGATATTGTTAAGAAGTTTTACTGTCCAATAAGGTGTTTTATTTAATTGGAACATCTCAAGGAACAATAAACCCTGAAGCTGTGCTTCTTAGTTTTCCTTTTTTTTTTTTGCCTCTTTTTTAAAGGAGAAAGGTGCTTTGTAAAATCTTATGAGAATAAAAATAGCTTCACAATTTTAGTGTCATCTGTAGTTTTAAAAATGCATTTGAACCTCCTCCCTTTGTGTTATAAGAGAGATGCAAATGCCCAGAAGAGTCAAAACATTTGAGGACAGATATTTGGATGAGTAAGGCATTTGTCTGGGATCCAGGGTCTCCTAGCTCGTGTCCTGGAGCTGACACAAACTTCTAGTACTTCTTCAGCATTCATTCTTCCTGCTTCAATTTCCTGTTTGTAAATGGGGATGACTGTTCCTCTGTGTTTGTCTCTCCTGTCATATTTAAACATGTAAGGAACTGCAGAGTTCCTGGTACAGTGGGGATCCCCATTTTGCATTTCCTTTCTTAGAGAAAAGACTGTGAAAAGCAGAGTTAAGTTTCCATAAAGGCTTCGAGGAGTACAGGAAAATCTCAGCTGCACATTTCAGAGGAAATATGGATGCTGAGAATTTTCTGAAAATATACATAGCTGGAAATCTTGCTGTTTTGGTTTCATCTCTATTTTAGAAAACTTCTGGGGAAAAAAATAAATGGGAGACAGGATATTTTCTGGTTTGTTTCCTTTTTTCCAGTAATATACAGCTTTACCTGCTGTTAGCTATGGAAATGGCTGTCATCTTAAATATGTTCATTTTGCCTTTAAAGTATCTCTTCAATGCTAAGTATTAAAATTATTACAAATAATTCTCTTAATTTAGATTTTTCTGGGCAGAGTCCAAGGGTTTGTTCAGTCAATGCTGCTACAGTTTTGGGTTTAGGCACTGCTGCCTGTTCCTTTGTGTAATCTTACAGCTTCAAAGACAAGGGAAGAGGGAGGTGAGCATGAAAGATTTTAAGAAAATTATGTTACCTATTTGAGTATCTCAATGAGCATGAAGTGTTGTTCATTGGTTGGATAATCTTAAGAAAAGTATGTCTCTTGCCCTGGAAGCCTGCTTCCAATCTTGTGGTCTGTGGGTCAGAAAGACATGAGGAGGTGATATGTGGAATTATGACAAAACATGTTTTTCCACTTCAGAAAAACATGCATGTATGTTACCATGTGATCAAGTGAATATGAAAACAAAGCTGGGAAAAATAAATCTGTAAATGAATATTCAAAATGCAGCTTAGTTCTTGATTTAAGAAACAAAAACAAAAATAACATGACAAAGGGAGGGCCTGTGATATTTTTTTTTCTCCAAAATGTTAGCTCTTGCTTGGATGAAAATGATTGGGAAATGCTGATATTTACAAAGAAACCAACTCATAAACAATTTAGCTTCAGTTTTCCCAGCTGGGCCTGGGAAAGCAAAACTGGATTGAAAAATACACTGGCAAGGTTTTAATTATGATTTTAATAATGAAGCTTGAACAAACCTCTCGCTACCAGTACATCAACTGTCCCCTCATGCTGTTTTCCCAAGCCTGATGGAGGGGCCCTGGAAAAGCAGTCTGATGGCAGATGAGAGAACATACTGATCAGTGTAACTTCAGTCAGCACTGTAAGTGTTTGACATTTCAGAAAACAAGATCTCTTACCTTGCTGTCCTTATCTGGGAGGTGATCAGGTTCAGACAGTCAGTTTGTCATCCTAAGCTCTTTGTGGCTGAGACCTTGTTTGTTTTGTGCTCTCAGAAGTGCCATTCAGTTTCATGGCAGAGTTAATAACACTGTGTGATTTCTACTGAGCACAGATTGCTCCTGGAATGTGCTATGGTTATCTGGAAATAGACTGGCATTCAGGTTCCAGCATGCAGATGCCAGAGAGTTTCCTTCTGCCCATCTGTCTAGGCAATGAGCTGGGCTGTGTGTCAGTCCAGCTCTAGGAATCACAGCCAAGCTGGATCGGGGTTGTATTCCTGCCTTCACAGCAAATTGAGAAAGGCATTAGTAGAAATACTGAGAGAGAATAATAGGAAAAGAAAGAGAGCAGTCTGAAGGCAAAGGCAGAGGGAGGAAAGCTGGGGAGGCCAGGGAAGGATGGAACAGGGAAACTGTGAAGTTGAGAACTAAGATGTGAAGCAGAGACAAGAAAGTGTTTGTAAGTAATGGGTGAGTTCTGCAGAGAGAAACTTACCACAAAATCTGTACAGTTTTTGTGTATGAGTACAGTATGAGGAACCTGCCATGATTTGTTCATGTTCCCAATATTGCAGTTTCTGCTTCTGAAAACTCAAGCCTACCAGAAGTGCAACAGAGAGGCAATTTGGATTGTGATACATGTGATGTAATATTCAAGGGACAGATCCTTCAGACAGTGGGAGAGCTGCAGCTCCAGGCACTTATGAAATGGGAGAAAGTGGCTTTAGTGATCTGGGCTAAACTATGGAACTCTTTTCTTGTTCTGATTTCAATTCAGTAACTGATTTATCAGAAAATAAGTAAAACAGCCCTCTCACATGTTGATCTATCATAAAATTGGCTTTATTCGAGGTTGTTATGCTTTAAGTTCACAGAGGATATACTATATTCTTTACACATAGCAAAGAATGTAAACCCCAGCTTTAAATGCAAAACTCAATTCAGTGCTGGCTGGGATTCACAAAGCAATTCCTTCATGACGGTGAAAGCACTATGAACTCGGGAAGCTAATTTTCAATAGTGGCCCCTTAAATTGCACAGTTGAGCATGTAAGAGCACTATTGTGTCTATGCTAGCATGTGGAAGATTTGAAAGCTGGGGTCACATATAGTTGACTTTTGTTCATTTACAAAACAGTTTCATAGAATCAGGATGGAAAACAGAAAACACATACAAGTCTTTGGATACATCACCCCGCACTTTTTTTTCCCCAAAATATCAGAATAATGATGTCACTGGAGAGGAAAGGGGTGGCAGTTGTTGGAAAAAATGCCAAGAGTGTTCCTGATGAGGAGAGGATCTTGTCTGTGGAATGTGGGGCTGGTTAAAATGGTGGTGTTCCCATCAGGACTAAGTCCAGTCAGTTTACTGGAAATCCTCCACATGAGACCTGTGCATTAGGCCCTAAAACAAGGGTAAGGGTTGGGCAGCCAGGCAGATACACACACACACACTTTCATTATTTACTCACTGGTACAGTGAAATAGTTTGGCATGTGGGGGACTGCAACAGTCCTGGGCAGTGCAGGGGTACAGGTGTGAGATTGCTATGGACAGTGCAGGGAGAGGAGCAATGGGCCCAGTTTGGCAGGTCTGTAGAGCAAAAATGTAATCTTTGCCTGAAAGAGCTATGATCTGCTGCTTAAGGGATATGACAAGCCAGCCTCCTGGAAAATAGCACCCCGAGTCCTTTGCAAAGGAATCAAATAAGGAACAAGGCTATTACCTTGTGTCAAACTGTGCTTAATAAAGAAATGGAAATCCCCTACTCTGCCACAAAGACCAAGCAGAGCTAGGATCATGCTGTGTGACACAAATAAATGAATAGCAAAACAGAAATGGAAAAACATGGGCCCAAATATTACAGGAAAATATCAGACCCTGAAATGATTGCCTGTCTTAAGCAATAGACTATAACAAAACATACACTTCAAATACAGTCTGGTTGTGTAATCTAGTTTTGCTATTACACAGAAATAGATTTGGGACCATAACTGTTAAATTCTGTGTGTATGTCCCTATTTTTATTTCACATTAGGAAATAAAAGAAAGCCAATGCCAACAAATATCTGCACCTGGGGAGCCTTGTAAGTGTTCATTACCAGATATATGACACATTAGCAGAGATTATGCAGAGATGTTGGCATATCTATTTTTCCCTTGCATTGCACTGTTAGACATTCATGTTGTCTCTTGTTGTTCTACTAAGCTTTGAGGGTCCAAATCTGCATCCCTCATCTTGCAAAGCTTCATGAAATAAGCGGGATTTCTTATCAGCACCAGGACACATCTGCATATCACTTGCATGATCTGGCCCTTGCAGGATTGTTCTCTCTGTTGTTACATAAGGGCATAATGTCCAATTTACTAAAGTCCAATCTATTAATCCTGAGCTATTGATTGTTACTGAGAGTAACAGTGATACTTCTGCGCTTTTTTTACTGTCTCAGTTTCTTTCACTCCAACCTGGTAAGGACTTGGTGGTAAGTATTAGGAACAGTGAAGAGTAGTTTTCCCAGGGGATAATTGAAATGAACCCCCTTGTGGATTCCCTTGTCAGATGCTGCTGGGCTTGAAAAACAGTTGCTCTGTGTGCAAGAGCAGTAAAAAAGATAACCTCTTCTACACAGCTATCTATTTTTATGGAATTTGGAACTATCAAATGCTATTGAAATTTTTTAACTGGATCAGAAGTTATTGATATGCACACACAGCACAACGGCACATGCCTTATTTCTTTAGGCTTTTCCTGTGTCGAAAACATGGGCTCTTCCTTCGGTTTGGTATGCATTTTGGAAAGGCTTCCCAGTCCCGCAGTGTCATCCTTTGAAGTTTTTCAGCAGATCTTCGAAGGCATTTCAGCAGCTCTCACTGAGAGAGAGAGACCTCTCTCCCACCTCCCCGGTCTCCTCCGTTTGCGTCCCAAGGATCCCCCCGGTGCACCAGAAGCCCATTGGATGTTACCGGGGTCACCCTGCAGACGGGGAGCAGGCAGCTCTCCTTCCCACCGCTGCCTGCTGCGGGCTCAGCGCTGCTCTCGGGTCCCGGCTGAAGCTGCCCCTTGCCGGGCTGCCATTCCCGCACCCCGAGCGGGCCGCGGCACGGAACGGGAGGGACGAGGCGCCCGGGCTGTCCTTGGCGGCACCCGGCAAGTTCTAAGGCGAAGGCAGACGAGAGGCACGGGCGGCGAGGCGGAGAGCGGGCCGGGGGGCCGGGGCCGAGCCGGGCCGGGCCGGGCCGGGCGGGGGCGGAGGAGGGGGCACGGCCGGGAGGTGGAGCCGGCTGCGCTGGCGGCTCCGGCGCTCCGCGGCTGCCGGGCACGGGGCGCGCACGGCAGTGGGAGCCCAGCGCTGCCGGGAGCCGCCGCCGCTCGGTCCGCCCGGTGCCCGGAGCCGCCGCTCGGTCCGCCCGGTGCGTGCCCGGAGCCGCCGCCGCGGGAGCCGCCAGGTAACAAGCAGGGCTCCCCTCTCGCTGCCCTTTTCCCACGGGACTAGGGGGCTCGGGGGCTCGGGGGGCGGCTCGCCCACCCCGGCGCTGCGCTGTTCCCTCCGGGGAAGGGAGGATGTGCGGGAGCGCCGTGCCTCCCCCGGGTGCTGGGCGTGCAAGTTTGTGGGGCTGAGCAGCCAGCCCGCCCGCCAGTACCGCCGGCACGGGAGCTGGGGGAGGGCTGCCCGAGCCAGATGAACTCGCCCCGCTGGTAACACCTCCAGGGTCGGGCCCCGGGAGCGTCTCTGGGAGCCTCAGAGCCTGTCCTCGGTATTTGTGTGTTCTGCTGCCTCCGCCCGACAGCCCTCCCTCCCTCCCTCCCTCCCTCCGGGCTCCCGCTCGCCGTGAGGACAAGCGGGGGAGCCGCGGAGCCTGGAGGCTGTGCCCGGAGCGCCCTGCGCTGCGTCTGCCGCGGGCTGGGGTGTGCCACCAGCCCTGAAATTCGCATGAGGAAGGTGGGACAGTTACCCGTGTTTTTTGCTTCAGAAAATTACTGGGAGGAATTTTCTCTTTCACACTTTGCTGATCTGCCATCCCGCTACTCTGGGCCAGTGCCCGTTCTTTAATAGAGATTTACGGCTGCAGCAACATGTTAGCGAGGTACCACATGGTGGTTTTGTAAGCTGAACTGGGCACTTCAAGTTTTATCGCAACTTCTGTATTTAAAGATTATAATGAGTGAGTAAATAGCGTTTTCATGTGTCTTGTACTTGGATGGTTTTCTGTAAAGTATGATAACCTTTTTTTTTTTTTTTTTTCCTCTAGCACTTCTCTCAGCAGTTAGTAATATTGACCTATTACTGCTTGTATTTCAATAAAAAGAGCAAATTTGGGCACAGTTAATGGACTCGGGGCACATAATTCACTGAATAGCCAGTGGTTACCAATGCTGGTTGGGCAGAAATGTGCTGCAGATGGTTGTGTGCCTGGCGGGGTATATGTTTATTGTGACCATGGGCTCGCCTTGGACTTTTGCTAGTGGGTAAAAAGTTGGAATTGTTAAAGAGTTGTCTTAATACAACAGGATGTATGCAAGTATTTGATGGATTCTACCAGTTAAATACTTATTTTGGTACTCAGTGATTGTTGTAAGGAGCAGTAGTTGTTCCGTCACAAAAGTATAGAAACTGAGAGCGAATGATAGGGATGTCATTCAGAGAAATAGGTACATCCTTTATTTTTTTTTCCTAATCTGGAGGGAATCTTTTAAATTGGACTGTGTAGCATAATGTACAGATGCGCTTCTTTATCATCTACTTTCGCAGAAGTATTTTTATAGTATGTTAAAATGATTCGAATGTTTGACCCTCTTTGGAAGGCAGTTAATGTTTCTGTATTTGTTGTGGCCGAGGTACAGCTTTTGTTGGCGCAAGCTAAAATACCATGTGATGCAGTTGCCACGAATTCAAGCGTAGCGGGGTGTGGAGAAAGGAAGAGCTTTAACTTCCCTGAGATGTTGCAGACCGCCTGCAAAATCCACACACAATTTCCACCCTTTCTGCGAGGCAGAGCTGTGCCGCACATCGCTCGGCTGCCCGCCTTGTGAGTTGAGCCCTGCGATTTGCAGGTGAAGGCGGAGCTGCCCCTCGGGAAGGGGACGATGCCAGCCCGCATCCCGCGGGGAGCGGGGCCGGGGCCGGATGGGGCCGAAATGTGGCTCCGAGGGGAGGGCTGGGCTGGGTGATGCTGTCCATTTCCACGAGAGGGCTTTCTCGCCGTGCCGTGCCGTGCCGTGCCGTGCCGGCCCCTGCGCTCGCTGCTCGGTACGGAGGAGCAGGATGGGCTTGGGGGTGCTGTGCGCTCACTGCGTGTTCCAGATTTCCCTTGTAAATTGGGGGAAATCCCTTTGCTGCCCCTGAGGGGTAAGGATAAGGCATCCTGGGAAGAACACCAGCCTTCAGTTTCCAGGCTCCCTTAGAACGATCCCAACAACTTAATTTCCCCACAGTGGAAACCGAGAAGGGGCTGTGTTTTCCACAAAAGAGGAGAGGAGTTCGAGTGTTTGCATCCTCGTCGCAGATGATGGCAACGAAATACTCTATCCTGGCGTGATCTCATTTTTGGCTGCTTTAACATGTATTATACTTCTCAGGGTGGGGCTGGGTAAAAGGGAAACGGGAATCATTGTGCAAGTACGAAAATGCTATCTGTAAGTCCTGTGCCAAGTTGTCTGTGTGTTAGTTCGAACAATTTCACACGCACAGCATTGCAGGTCTGTTTTAAAAGGCAGATACTGTGTCTGTAACTAGTAATAATATTGCAGTTCATAAAACATGAGAAACATCTGTTACTGTGACTTCAATTTGTTTCTCTCTCCTTGGAATAACTGAGTTGACAGCTCAGTCAGGTTTAATGTCCTGTGCTAAACCTTTGGTCGTGTGTCCCACGGCTAATTGTGACTCACAGAATCAATAAACCCAGCTCCTGCTTCTCTGCAGCAGCTCAGCAGGGGAGTGGGAAGGGCTTCAAATCACAACAGCAGACCATGGGGGACAAATTTGGGTTTCTACAAAGCTGGGCCTATCATGTGCCCTTGCCTCTTACAGGGCAGCAGAGCTGGCTGGGGTCTCACTATTAGGGCTGGGTAAGTGAGGGAGATAGGGAGATGGTCTGCACTGCTGTAGGGGCAGTATTTTCCCTCATAGCACCTTTTGTCTTGCCTTAATCTATCCCAGGTTGAATACTGTAGGCAGTTGAAGCAGAGCCATCTCATGCTTTGATGTGTGTTTATTGGCTTTAACATCTCATTCCCTTGCCTTCTTCTTTCTTTTTTTTTTTTTTTTTTTTTTTTTTTTTTTAAGTGCTGGGTTGCTCTCTTTCCACCCCACCTCCCAAAACAAAAAGAATTGGAGCAAAATGTGTGAATGAAGTGACTTTGTATTTTTGTGAATGGGTTTTCTTGCATTGCCCCTGCCTTCCTTGCTGCCTTCTGTAAGATCCTTTCATAATTAAAATATTATGACTATGCTTATGGTAGCCCTTCACTTGTGGCAAGGATCCTAATTTGACGTCAATGAAAAAAATAGTAGTTTCTGGCATAAGGGCAGATGACATTTCATCAGCTAGTGCATGCCCATTTTTTTTAAACCACAGTGCTAAGACCATATGGACAGATAATGAGTTTAAGCTGATAAACAGCTTACAGATTTGCCCAACTAAAGGACTTTCTTCCTAGAAAACACATTTTCCTTTAAAATAAATAATGAAGTTCCTGTGTTTTTATTTAATTATCTTGAGTCCTGTCTGTTCTCACCAGGCTGCTGGAAAACAGGCACAACTGCTCTGGGGACAGAAGCTACTGGATTTATGGGCCTGTAGGTCTTAGAGGAGGGGAAGGACTTGAAAAGAAAGTTCAGATGCTACAAAATTGAGGCCTAAGGGGCATCTAAAAAAGCAGATGGTGGCCCAAGTCATATTTAGAGAGTTTCCTGAGGTAGTGCATAGTTCTTGACATGTTGAAGATGAGTCATTGCATGAGGTGGTAGTAGGTCCAAGGTCTGTTTGGGAGTTATAATTAAAATGGATGGATATCTGTATTCTGTGCTAACCCTGTGAGGCTGCTGAAGCAGTCCTTGTCTGGGAATACTCTTGCAAGACAATCCCTGCTTTCATTTTCTCAAGAATTTCTGACTAATTTCAATATGATTTGTTTGTTTAATTTAAACTGACTTATCAATAAAACAGATCCATTTTTCTTGGTTTTTATGGGGAGAGAGAACCCTGCAAGTGGTACAGAGAGTTGAAAAGTGACTTGTCTTGGGGTGTCTTTACTTGTCACTCCAAAATAATGACTCAAAACCAAGCAGTGTATTTGCATGAGAGGGCAAAGCCTGTGTGTTTTTCCCTCAAGATGCATAGAAATGAGATGTTTCAGATCTGAAAGTTCTCATTCCCTTTTAAGCTGTTTCTAATGTGTTCTTTTCTTCTTCTTTTTTTTTTTTTTTTCCTGGAAATAATTATTAATTTTAATTGGAAGTGGCAAATGAAGGAAGAAAATAGTTGCATGGAAAAATCAGTACAGACAACTCCATTCTTCCTCATGCTGCTGATTCCTTCTGAAACTTTAATGTTTTGTTGTCCCTTCCCTTCACACGATCTGCTTCTCAGCACTGGGAAGATGATTGGACATTAATTGTATTTTATGTGAGGATATATTCCAGATGGCCAGAGCTTGGCTTTCTGATGGTCACTGCTGCCTCCCTGGTAACTGATACAGCAGCCAGGTTGCATTTGGTCCTACCTTAGCTCATGGCTGCATAGCTCAGCATTCCTCTTGTGTCCATTCCTTCCTCTACACCTACATTTCTTATTTTCTTTTCACTGTTCTTTCAGTCTTGAGCTTCCAAGCTAGTGAATGAGTTAACCCATCCCACAGTTTCAGGGGATCTGGTGAATTCAGCACCCACCAAACAGTGGATGGGTCTCCTCCCCACCCAACCTCTTGTCTTGGAGCATTTACCAGCTGCTTTGCTGTTTATCATTTCTGCATTGGTAAAGGTCTGTTGTGGGCTAATTTAGTGTAAATTTTCTGAGCCTGAGAGAAGTGGCTATAGGAGGCAGTGCATTGATCTTTTTCTGTTAACCACACCATCTGCTAAACCAGTTTGTCAGCATGTTTTTATTTATTTTTGCACAGATAAAATTCAAAGAAACAAGCTATGAAAAAGATGTTTTGCTCTTTCAATGGGATTTGTTTCTGCACCTCTGCCATCTTCTGTTCTTTACCAATGGGCTGTCCTTCACTGGTCTTCCTCAGAGCTAGAGGCAGAGAGTCTCACCATCCTGGTGAGTTGTTTATGTGTGGGGTGTTTTGGATTTGAACTGCCTCTGCAGCTCTGGATGACCAAGTGCCTAATCTGAATGCTTCTTCTCTAGTGGACTGATGTGCAGCAAATATTGTATCTACAATTGAGAGTTATCATGTGCTGTCCATTTGTCCCCACTGAATTAATTTCAAAGAAAACAATAACCAGTATCTTGTCATTGTCCTCAGAGATGTAGGAAGAAATGAATTAAAAGTCACTGCAGAAGAGTCAATTTTTAAACTCAAATGGAGTTCAGACTTTTTAGACCAGTCTTTCACTTCAGGCAGAGGGTGCTTTTGATGAAATAAATAGTGCTGAAACTGAATATCCTCCGTGTGCTTGATATTACTTGGCTATCAAATGTTGCATTATTCTGTGAATTAGGGTTTAGGTTTAAGTTTGTTTAGTAGCTCAGCCTCTGACTGACTATGCTTAGTTCATCTATTTCTTATTCCTGCCTTTCTTGCCCTCATTAGCTGGTGCATGGCCATGTTAGAGAAGGACTTTGTTGGACCATCTGTGGTGCCCAGTGTGATCTGGAGTTTGCCCTGGTTAGTCTTCTGGAAGCAGTATAACCAGTACCCTCTTTACTCCTGCTGCTGTGGTGTTACTGTCAGGAAAGAACCTTACAGTGGCTGTTGATTCCAAGGAGATGGAACTAAACCAAGCTGCTAATGTGAAAAGTCGTGTAGTACAGCAGAGATAATAACAGATAATAAAATATGCTTCTAATACTTTATCAGACTTCTCACTCAAGTTGTAAACAGCTTTAAATACATCTTATGCTGCTCAATTGTCTGGCAAGCCCACAGGAGAGATGAGTGGAGTGGGGTATGGGGTATGGTGACTTGTTGGCTGTGGGTCAGTGGCACAGCTTGGCAGGGGCTCAGGAGGTTGGAGGCCCTGGCTGCAGCTTGGGTTAAGCATATTGTGCATGATTGCTGTACTGACTGTTCCTGCAGCTCTGTGCTGCTCCTAAGGCTCAACACTGAAATTGTAATGCTAGCAGCTTTCTTTTCATGGCCCAGTGCCCAGTTTGAAGAAGGGTGATTTTGGTCATGTTGCTAGACATACGTATTTATGGCCCTGTTTCATCTGTTGAATTTAATCTGTTGGGGTATTTTTAACATTATTATGGAAACAGTTACTATATTTACTCCTTACAGAAAGCTCAGTGTAAGACAGTCTATGAGGAGAGAGTTCTAGAGTAACAAATATTGCACTAGATTATGGTGTCTACACTTCTTCAGGAAAAATGGTCCAAATGAACTGACTGGCAGTTTGCCTGTTCCTGAGACATGGACCTCACAGGGCACTGAACTGGAACACTCTATGCTGGGAAAGCAATGATAGAGTTTGTTCTTGGCTCACTGGATGGCACATCTCATTTTCTTGAGGAGTGAAAATAAACCAGATCTTCTTGTATGGAGGCAGCTTGTGCCTGTACAGCTTTCTCAGACTTGCTGAGAACCTGTTTCCCATGGAAGTCTTTGGGACCTGTGGGCACATCTCAGATGAAGTCCTCAAAACCCGTTGCCAGCATAAAGGAGATAATGGGATTCCCACTGAATGGAAATTCAGTGGATATCGGAATGGGAATCACTGTTATTGTTGTTGATGTGCTTATTTCTGTAGCCATTTGAAACCAGAATGTGTTCTAATGTCAGTCTTGTTGATAAAAATTGATGGAGCTTAATGGTGAAAATAATGTGGTGGGTACAACATGGACATGCATGAGAAATAATGGTGAATAAAGGACTGAATGTCTCAGAATGCCATTGAGGGGGTGAACTTTGGATATAATGTATTTTTGGACTGCTGGACTGCCCTTTTTTCCTGTTAATGTCAGAGGGAATTCTCAAAGCTGCATAGGATGAGATGCTTATTTTGTGTAGATCAACAAAACTTTTCCTTCCGATGGGAATATGGCACATAACAGGGACCTTCTAGAGTTACACCAAGCTGCTTTTCAGAATAAGGTACTGGAAATCTGACAGATAATTCTGGAAGTGCTCGAGGCACAACGCTGGAAGCACCAAAATATCTTTTTGCTTTGGCAGCCTGAGAACTGACAATGTAATACCTTGCTGGTGTGACAGATCACTCTGGGTTCATAGGATTAAAAAAAAACCTGCAAACTGATAAGGATTTCAGCTTACAGTGATGCTTTGTTAATTAAGAACTGTTTTTCTTCTTTTAAATGTTAAGGGAACATCAGTCAGGAACAGCATTCTGATGTGATTAAGAAAGAAAAAACAGAGAAGACACAAAACAAAAGAAAAAAATCCACTTAATCCTGCCAGTCTCTTGGAAGTCTTATTCTATCTCCTTGCTGTGCTGAAGGGAGCAAAAGGTTTCAGGCTTTGCATTTTGTGTGTTCATATTTTGATACTGCAGTGGGGAAGGTTTGGCAGGAGAAGAGTCAGAGTTAGTTTAAAAACATTAATTTTCTTTGTTAATGCTGCTGCAGATAGTTCCAAGTTTCAGTTTGTAGTGGATTTCTTTCAGTATTTCTGTAACTTGATGCTCTTTGGGAAGTGCTTTGAAGCTCTGCACTAGCCTTGGGGAGCAGAGGGCTTTGGGATGGGGGCTGGACTCTCACTCCCAAGTGCTATCACTGATTTTTCTGCTCAGAACTGAGGTGGGTGAATGCCAGCATTTCTAACATCAGCCTGCTGTAGACACCCCTTAGCTCTGGGAAAGTTGCATTGCTTTTCTGAGCATCTGTTTCACCAGCTGTGAAAATGAAGACGGTACCCTCAGCATGTGGGTATGATGAACGTTCCTGTTAGCTAATCTTGCTGAAGTGCTTTGGAGCTGTGAAGTGTTGTGAGTTGTTATTTGAAAGTGTGAAGGTTTAAAATGGTGTAAGCCATGAGCTTCCACCTTTGTTAGGGAAGAGAAGTATCAACTGGGAGACCTTTGGCAACAGGCACAAAGGGTTTGTGGGAAAGATGAGAAATTTAAAGGCAGGACTTGAGTGAGAATTATGCCTCATTCTAACCCTGTACACAGAATCTAAATGGATTTATTTGGAGCTTTGTAAAGCACCCGTCCAGGGCTGGATTTTTCCTTAACACCAGTTGCATTTCCTTTTGCTGTTTTTCCAGCCCCCTTCTTCTCCACACACTTGCTTTTTTATGATCAAAGCTCCATTCCCAATGCCTTGTAATAATGCTCAGAAGATCCCCTATGGACAACAGTTCTGATTAGACACTGAAGAATTCTTTAATTCTCTTCATATTTATTAATGTTAGGAACATTGTGCTGATAAAAGGTGTGGCTTTTTTTCTCCATTGTTGTTACTACATTTTCTTTGACTCCCCTCCTTCCCAAACAGTGCACATATTCTTTAAGATTTCACATTTTCTTGTCTTATATAAACTTGGTTCCTTGGTTCTTGCTTTCAATTCATTCTTTTATCTTCTACAGCACTCAATGAATGCTTAAAAATAATAAATATTAATAATAGGGCTCTTTGAACCAGCAGGTTCTTTGCAGCTTAAACTCACCTTTTCCTGCTGCTTATCCCCTATTAGAAGTTGCTATAATCTGCAGATTGTAGCTGTAATAAGTTCTGAAGCAGTGGCTGGGTTTGTGACAAGCGTAGGATTATAGCTCCAGGTGGGGAAGTGGCAGCAGGAACAGAGAACCTCAAAGGCACAGATATGTTGTTCCAGTTGAAATATTCTTAGCAATAAAGGAAGAGAAGCCAGCACAATTTAGTGTGGGAATAGAGCTATTTATCTAGGTTTCCATGGAGTGTCAGTGACCTATATAGGGTAATCCTGTACTGCACATAAAAATTGCTGTGTTTAGAAGTAGAAAAACATTCTTTCTGGAGAAAAGTAGTTTAAGAAGACTGTACTTTTGGAGATTCTTTCAAGCCATTTCATAGGCAGTGTCTTAAATCAGCAAGACAAACTATGACATACATCTGTGGTATTACTGTGTTTGCTTTGAATTCCCTGTAGAGACAGGTTTACTTCTCCTTAGAGCTACAGAAGAAAAAGATGCTGTCTGCCCCTGTGTGTAAAATTGACCACATAATGTACAGCCCAGGCTCCAAAGCTTTTGCCACACACACACATGCACATGCTCTTCTGGGTATCAGCTACATTTTTACTGTCCCAGACGAAGGAATTAATAAAGTAAACATGAATGGAGAATGTGAGGTTTTCCCACCATACCTCCTTTCCTCTGTTTAACAATGCAAGCTACCAGCTTTGGAGAAAAATGCAGAATCCTGAGTTGTCTGGGCAAGTTTAATGAAACCTTATTTGCTTCTTCTACTCCATGTAGCATTGACCCTACTTAGGGGAGACAAGCTGTTCCTAGGCAGAACTTCTTTTGGATGGGTTGCTTCCAGGCTTGTGTCTTCAGCAGAAACCACACTGATTGCTACTCGAGGCTAGGACTGGCTAGGAGTCTTCAAGGAAACAATTTGCCTGCAGAAGATGCTGATTTATTGAAACCATTACTGCTTTGTGGGAAAGAATTGGTCTCCATTCAGTTTTCCTTGGGTGAATTTCTTGCATATAGGATAGAATTTCTTAGTCAAAACAGATAGGAGCCAAGTGGTTTGGTTTTTTCACCTATGCTGTCACAAATCCAAAACAGGGTCCTGAAAGAAAGAAGGTTTCCTACATGCCAGAAATGCCTGTCCTAACCACAGAACTGCTGTTCTAGAGCACATGTGTTTATGTATGAAGGATTCCAAGGGATATTCCAAAGATTCATCCCTATGTGAAATAAAAAAAATATTTCAAGTCTCAAAAAATGTGGTTCTCTCTAAAAACTGAGTTCCCATCCAGTTGTCCTTGTGTCTTCTTCAGTGGTGTTGCTGTCTTTCCTCACTGGTTCTGCAGGTTTGTGCCTCCCCTGGATGTGCTCTTACGGGGGGGAGTGAGGAATCTCTGAAGACCTTGGCAAAGTGACAGGAGGGGAAAGACTGACCCTGAAGCAATGCTGGTGTATTTTGTCAGGGTCAAGGCTGTACAAGGATATATAACTCCTAAACCACTGCTTCCTCTGAGGAATATTATTAGAATATCACCTTAAGCAGCCAAGGAAAATATAGCTGAACGCTGCTGATATGTTTGTGCCTGGGCCATTGTTGTTGGGCAGGGTAGGAAAAACAATGCTTAGGGCAAGAGAGGAGCTGCTTGGAACAGCATGAAACACACTTGTGCTGGTTTGATTGCAGCAAGGCTAGTGCATGGTTTCAGTAATAGCCCTCTTCCTATTTCTTCTTTCCTCTGTTTTTCTGAGAGGAGGAGGAAGTAGTCCTGTCTTGGTCCTTCCTGAATTCTGCTAGGAGAGTAAGGAGATAACAAGAAGAAAGTCAAGAGGATACCTCAGCTAAGCTGGGTGTGTGCTTAGTGAGGGTGTTTGTCCTCTGTGGTTGTGCTCTGCAGCACCAAAGACCCTGAGCCTGGTTATTCCAGTGCAGCTCAGCTCCCTGAACCATGATGTGCTCCGTGCTGCTTGGCTGCCCAGGGGACCTTCCAGGGAATCCCTCTGCTATAAAAGGTGGGATTGCAAAACTGAGGTGCACACTCCAGCTCTGATTATGTGGGAATGCCACTCTGCCTTTACTTTGTATTTTGTTCTTGCTGTTTTTAGGAAAGAGGGGAGAAAAAGGCTGAATCTTCATCATAAACAAAGACAAACCGCTCCTCTTACAGGCAAAAAATTCCAGGCCCTTGCTGTCTATTTGAGGTTAAATAATGGGAGGTTCCTGTTTCAGGGAAGCCAAATTCATTCTCAGATGGCCTCTACTAATGTGTTTTAAGAAGACTTGTGTTCATCTTGTGGTAGACAGGAGTCTGGGCTTGCCCTTTTGGTTACACCTCTCCTTTTCCTTCAAGTTAAATTAGGAGGCAAAAGGTGTATTTAGAGCACACAGAAGCAGCAGTGAAAGGCCTGACCTAGTGGAAATCAGAACCAGGATTACCATACAGCTTTTTTTGGATGCAGCATAGCATTTGGATCCACAATGGTCTGGTCTGGAAATCATATAATGTCAAAGCAGTCCTGGATGTGAGACAAGCTCCACTGTGTCTATCTGTATGCAGAGATGCAGACCCCAGATACAGAGTGTTTGAAAGAACAAATTAAAACACCACAAGCCTTACTTTTATGTTTGTTTTTTTAAATAAACAGGCAATACTTATCTTAAGATAAGTATTATCTTATAAGATGGCAATAATATCTTAATATGTTTTCACAAAAAATTGACCTAAGAAAATATTTCTCTTAAATTAATCAAGTCTAAGACCTCTAGGGCTGAAATAACAGCAGATTTCTAGTCTTACTTATGGTTACAATCATCAATAGAACCTTTAAAGGAACCTCTAGGAGGCTGATTGCTAAGGTTCCATAATTCCCCAGGAAGATGAAGGTAAGCTGCTACCTTTCTTCAGAGCCTTCAGCTGTGCTCTCAGTGATAGCTGCAATTTGGGACTTATATGAGGCCTTTTTAAGGACTGTACCTTTTGCCCTAAAAAGTGAGTTTGCATCTTCTAATCACAGAATGCCCTGACTGCTTTGCATCCATTTAATGTCTAAATTCTGCCCATTTTTTAAGTACACTTAAGGGAAAAGCAAGTTATTGATGTAAGACATCACTCTTCTTTTCCAAATCTGGGATGGTGAAAGGAAAATAAAAAAATAGATTAGTCTGAAAATAGTTCCAGCTAAGTTGAGGTCCTAGATGTATGATTGAGCCACATTTTTCCTGTTGAAATAAAACCAGGCTGTGCTAGGACAGTGGTTCAAAGGGTTTGCCATAACACAGAGCAGGGCTGTGTGCTCCAGCTGTTCCCTGAGACTGGCTTGCAAAATCCTTTCTGTGGCTGGAGATGTATTCTTGTGGAGTTCAATGTCAATGTCTCAGACTTGTCATTCTAAACTGAAGGAGCCCAAGAGAAGCCATGTAGTGGATCTGTTTTCCTTAACATCCTACGAGATTACATCTGCAGACTGTGCTTTAACAAGAAGCTGCAATCTTCAGCTGTAATCCTTGATTTTTTTATGGAGTGCAACAGTGTGGAGTAGGACCAAACACTGATTTTTTTTGTAAAAGGAATATGATTAAATGTAAGACTGCCTGAGTCTGGCTGTCTTGTAGCTTCATAGGTAACTCTTCATAGACAAGATTTGTTTCTTCCTTTCCCCTTTCTTTTCTACTGTCCCTGAGCTTTATTCCTTGTGATGAACTCTGCCTAAGTAGAGCAGGGATTTGTCCAGATACTATTGTCTAGCAAGGAGGTGGTAAAACAAATGCAGTTCTTGGAACTGATGATAAGGTAATTTTCTCACCCTTCCAATAACTGCAGACACATTTGAAAGAGGATTTGCAGTGCTGGTAGCATTTGCTGTTGTGTGTACACCCTGAGATAGAGATCAGAGATTGACTGCTGGGTGATGAGACAGTGCACTGTGCCTGGAGGAACAGATTGGGCAGGCATCTGAGCCATCCCTGCACTGCCCCACCAGAATGAGTCAGTTGCTCAGAATTTTTCTGGCAGATGCAGCCTCTCTCTGTTTCATGTCACAGTAATTATCTACCACTTGATTATTGAAGTCTGTGTGGTCCACATTATCTGAACATCTCACAGTTGCAAATGGATTGGATCTTTGTAGCACCTTTTTGAGGCAGAGAATTCCCATTTTACTGATGTAAGTGAAATATAAATAACTTGCTGAGGGTTTCATGGGAAACTAGTAATGCACTAGAAAATAAGAGAATAGCACATATCCAAATTCTGCTCCTTGGAAAGTTTAAAAAAAGGAGAGGGACTATTTCCTGTATCATAAGAAGATTTTTCCCAGCTAAATAAATGACTTGCTTTGCTGTGCTCTTGGAGCCAAATGTCCCAAGTAAGCCAATGATATGTTGCTAAGGCCTTTTCTTATTTTGGCTGTGTTAATTGTGCATTTACTAAATTTGGATAGGACAACCTTTTCTCTGTAAATGAAGCTCTATTTGTGAGGTGTATGGAGGTTTTTGTTTTTTTGCAGGAGGAGGTTAGGGGCAAGGCTTGGTTGATCAGTTTTTTCTCATAGAAAATAAAGTTTTGGAAGAAATGGAGTTGGGGGCAGGGAAATTTTTACCTCAGATAAAATAGTCAATATTTCATGGTTTGAGATATGCATTAGAGTGTGGGACACTGCAGTTGGTGGCCCTGAGATCTGAATCTTCTTCTCCACACAGAACTGCACTACACTGCTACTCTTTACTTTTTTGGAATGTCAACTTCTTGCCAGTTAAATTTCCTTGGAAGTGTGCAGAGGTTCATAACAAGCATTTTTCTTTGAACAGACAGGTTATTTCAGACTGTTTTCCCTCAAAAATAGTGTTTGGGAAGAGCAAGTAATCAGTCCTAACAGCCCTTAACAAGTTAGTGACTCCTTGAGTGACTTAGTGACTCCCTGTAGTGGTGTCTGAGGAGGGATGTGGTCCTGAAGCATCTGCCTGTTTTCACTGCAACAAACCTAATCAAAGCCACAAAGTGAGATGGCCTCTTTCTCTGCCCTGAGGCACTCCCAGGCACTTCCTTGAGAAAGCAATTTGCTTTGGAGTTATTAAAACAGCACGTGCTGTTAAAAAAAAAAAAAAAAAAAAAAAAACAAAAAAAACAACAAAAAACAACCAACTTCCCAGGCACAGGTGTGGAGCTGCTGAGTATTAATGCCAGTTGAGCAGTTCAAAATCACTGCTTTGTTCTCCAGATTGTAATAGTGTTAAAATATTCAGCCTTGATCTTGATGAGAGCTCAAGTCCCTGAGCTTGAGTGGAATCAGGGTCAAGGTTTTTAATTTGTTCATTCTTCAGAGATGCTGAGCACTTTCTGTGCTGCTGAAATTAGTGGGAGCTGTGTGTGCTCAGCATTTTGGAAGGAAAACAGCGTGTGCATGTGTTGTGAGTGTGATGTACAGGAGCCAGGATCCCTAGGGGTTTGCAGTATCTAACAAGATGCCCCTATAGTTGTTTCTTAATTAAGCCCCAGACACATTACATGGCTTCTCTTGAACTTCAGGACTCTGCTTTTCTCAAACATATTTGAGTCTTCTATCCTGGCATCTCCTTGGAACATATTTGAGTCTTCTATCCTGGCAACTCCTTGGAGCTTTCTGTTAAGGTATTAAGGGGAGGAAAACCAGTTGGTTGCCTCAAGCTGAGGGAGGAAATGCTAGACTTGAAGGATTATCTCAGCGCAATGAATTTTAAAGACTTTTTGTTATACATGTGAGGAAAGCTATCAAAATGCTAATGGTTCTGCTGTCTTTTTTAACCCTTTCAACATATGGAGCTGATGGAGGGGAAGTGAGAATGATGCTATTCAACTGAAAAGGACAGTTCAGTGAGAAATTAAGTTTTAAGTAGGTTTTCATCAGTTGAGTGATAAGGAGGACTGATGCACCCATCATTTGGATAGAGCAATCCTGTATGAGAAGCTGAGCCAGGTACTCCCTGCAACCAGCACCCTGCAGGAAAGGCTGGCACACAGCTGAAGAGCTCACACTGGTGCCCCTCCTACCCCTGCCCACTTTGTGGGACATGCCTGCAGTGCCAAGGATGCCTCTGTTGTGGGGCAGTGTTGGAACCCTGGAAACTGGGAATTTTAGACTTTCTGTGCTAACACTGACCCCCAAGAAAACACTGCTTTTGACTTAAGACTGTGGAGAAGGCTTCAAAAATTAAGTGATAAAACTAAAATCATGAGTATGTAGTTTGCATATAAGTATGTAATATCACATAGTGAAAAGCTTGGAATTTAAAGTCTTAAAATATAACAATATATAGAAAACAAGATGAAAGTTTTAAAGCAAAGGTTTTATCTTTCTTCTTCACCTTCTTCTTCATAGGTTTAGAAAATTTCTTGTAATTAAATAAAAAGTCCACATTGCAAGTCATAGGCAATTAGTTATCAAGTAAAAGTAAAAATAATTTAAGTGTTTGTTAAATTAACTCTTAATTAAACAAATTGGCCCTTAAAAGGCCTTGTAGAAAACAAAACATATCTCCATTTTTTACTTGTTAGCTAAAATATTGCAAAACTCACTATAATACAAATAAAAATTAGTAAACATCTAAGTCCAAACAAAAAAATACTGTCTCCTGAATTTTTCATCCCAGCTCTAGCAAAAAATAAAAAGATAAAACACAATAGGGGAGGTCTGTCCCTGCCAGGGCAACTCATGCAGTCATGGGCATACCTGAGGGTCCTGGGATGGGATGGAGCATCTTCACCAGTGTTTCACCAAGGAGACTCTGGTTCTCCATCCTAAGCCAGGGAGGGCACCCAGGCTGGGAATGTTTTCTCCATGGCTGCTGTGAGCTGGGCAGCAAGGCTTGTCTAAGATCCTGAGCAGCTGCTGCATTTGCAGTGGCTCTGCAGTGCTGTGGCTGCCCTGCTGTCGTGCCCAATGTGGCTGGGCTGGTTAGGTCTGTGCAGGAGGCAGCCAGGTATATTCCTCTGGGGATGCTCTCTGGCTCTGTGAGGAGTTGCTGTTCCATTTATTTAGGTTTTTGGCTGAAGTTGTTGACGTGTTAGGAATATCTCATTCAACTCTACAGAGATTCTGTTAGTGTTCTGCTTTGGAACCAGGTAAATACTTGGCTAGCCAATGCTATAAATAACTGAAATAGTGTATTATTAGACCCATGAGACTCAGTCATTCCTTTAGCTGTCTCTGAAATATGTTAGAGCAATGGGTCTGTCTGTGCTTATCTTTTTAATCAGGACTAGCCAGGCAATTTTAGCCCTCAGGAGAGCCCAAATCACTGAGCTGCAGGACTATCTAGGCCATTAAGCTTATGGCTTTTGGGTTTCTGTGAACCTGTTTATTTATTATTTTTAAGGCATATTTACTGTTAAATATGAGCTATCAGCTTATTTCAAATCTTCAAAGCCTCAGCCTCTTCTATTTTGCAGCTGAAGTGTTTGGTTGCCAGCATGTATCACCTGGGGGCAGGAGCAAGGGCAGGCAGTATGGAAAGGATTGCTGCAGGGATTTGTTTGGGGTTGGGACTAAGGAGACACTGGATGGAGCAAGGTAAAGACACTGGACAGCAGTGAGACAGTGTGGAATAGACTTTTTCTTTCTCATTTGACATGAGGTGAGGTGTTGCATAGCTTGGAGCATCCTAAGGCAGATTGGGTAGGACATTTGGGAAGTCAGCTTTAGGGAAAGCTGTTTTAATGTGGAATGATCTAAATAATATGAAAATATGGCTGGTGCATAGTGCACTTAGCACTGTGTTCACCATGGCTTCCTGTTTGGCTTTTAGCAAATTTATTACTTTAAGTCAGTGTGTGTGTGTGAGAAGAAATAGCTGTTCACCCCATCCCCTTGTATTTTTTCCCATCATAGGCAGTTACAATTTGCTTGCCAATCTCATGTATATTTAAAGGCTGTTTTCAGTGGGCTCTTTTCTCTCTAATTCTTACATTTCTCAGTGGGTGCCTTTAGGAATTGCAAACAATATTTTTTATGAGAAATGATTCCCTCTGAAATTGTTGTGATCACTGGGAAAAAATCTCTACCTTTTTCTAATTCCTATTTCTGACAAAAAGTGCTTTTTCCTTAATCTTGAAAATTTAAGGTTGCATGAATAAACAGGTGGCTCTTAACATGTCCATAGTTGTTTTGCAGACATGAATTTTAAACTTTGTAAATTCTTTGCATTTTCTATTTGGGTTTTTGTGTGTACAAAAAGAAGAGATCTTGAGCTGCATTCTTCCACCACAATCCCTCCTTCCATGTTAGAAGATGAAGGTGTTGGCAGTGGGAAAAGTAGGATTTACAGTGGAGTGTAAGTACATGACATGTCAATGTCACTTCTGTGATTAAGTATGCAGGTAATCTCTGCAGATTAAATCCTAAATACAAATGCAAAACAAAATCCTATGTCTGAAGAAACATGCCATGCAGAGTCAGGCTTTTGGATGAGCCTGTGAAGCAGGTTGCTGAACTAGCCAAAGGGGCAGTGGGATATGCAGGCATGGTCTGTAAAAGGTATTTATTGGAAGGGAATGGGTCACCCTCTGAGAGATGGCCTCTGCATTTTTTTTTTTTTCTTCTACATGCCTGCATGGTTTTAAGACTATAATTCTCCTTTCTTTTGGCTGCATGAGGAAAGAAGAGGTGTGGAAATGCTGGTTAACAGCAACCACAGTCTAAATCTTGCAAGTTGCCATCATTCAGAAGTTGGCTGTGGATTCTCTGTATGTACTAGTCTATGTTTCTGAGGTGAGGAAACTTGTAGGAGATGCAGCCGTGACAATAAAGAGGCAAAGTTCCCAATCTGCTCATACTGGACATATCTGTGCTCTCCTCTCAGAGAAACTGAGGTTTAAAACATTGGAGTTGTTGTGCTCTGAAAGATTTCAATCTTCAGTGCAGCAGTAATTATTTCCACAAGAGTCTGTGTTTCCAGATTCCCAAGACTGAAGATACCTTACCCCAGGACATGTAGCAGCATGATGGGTAGAACACTTTCTGGGAAAGAGAAAGTCCTCAGTTCAAATACTGGCTTCAACTTAAGGCAAAAACTCTGTATGAACCAGTCTGCAGTATTCCAGAAGCCAGGCAAATTACTTGTTGGATGAGCTGTGGTTGTTGTCCGTGTGTGTGGTCTTAGCCCATGGCAAATGGAAGGTAATGCAATCTAACTAAGCTCTATCACTGCTAAATTAAATTACCTCACGTCATCTGCAGGGGAAGAGCATGCACAGGGAGAGTTACCAGAGCTCAGCTGATGCTCAGCCTACTGCAGTGCACCACAACTCTTTTGGGATCTCCACTGGAGAGTCCCAGTGAGCAAGCAACAAGTAATAGCCAGTTACAAGGAGAAGGAAACATAGCTGTGCCTCCATTTAGAAAAGGTAGTCCCTAAATCTCATCAAATTTTTAGTTTGGGAAGTTCAGGTGGCTGATTTTAAGGCTGATGGGAAATAGAGGTTTTCAACAATTACTGTACTTACTTAAAAAAGAAAAAAAAAAGCCATTTCCAGCAGATGTTGGCTCCTTTGCCTGTAGGGAGGTCCTTTTGCTTGTAACAGGCAGTGGTGCCAAATACATTTTTGTTCTCTTGGGAATGTTTTTCCTGAAAGATTCCTTCCATCTGCAATGAATTCTTGTGCTTTAAACACAGGAAATATTATTTTTTTCCCAAATATCTGTGAGAACGTCTTTGTAAATGAATCAAAATTGTCCCATTTGATAGCAGACCAAGCAGCATTCTGTCCTCACTTTCAGTTGCTTTGTCTGTGAGATCAGTATTCCTTGTCTAGGAATACCAACAGGCACTGAATGATCTGACCTTGCCATGGATGATCCAGCAAGCTTGGCAGCTGGAGATGTGCTCAATTTGGCTGCCATAATGGGATTTGAAAGGGAGTTGGTGCAAAGTGATGTTAGAAAGGATGCAGGAATATCCACTTTGGCTCTTTGTCCTTTACACTAGGAAGGGACAACTTTAGCAAAAGCCTCTGTGAGCAGTGTGTGTCAGCTCAGCCTCAGGAGACCAAGAATTGCAGGTGATGCCTTTGTTCTGGTGGCAGTGGGCAGCCTCATCTTGGTCTGACCTGATCCCCCAGGGCTCATTGAGTGAGGGTGGCAAGGTGGCCCATGCCAGCTTCAGAACCTCTAAGAGGAGGGGGGAACAAGGGCTTGCCCAGGGGAAGTGCTGAGCCTCTTGTCCCCAGGAACTTATCCTGGCAGTGACCATGATGATGGTGATGGTGGGCAGGGCTTTCTGCAGTTCTTTCTGCACTCCCAGTGGTTGTCATGTCCATGGTTTGGTGCTGGTGGGGTGATGCTGGCAGCAACACTGCACTGTGGTTATAGAGTCAGGGTCACAGGTGCTTCCATGTCCTTGGGACCTGGTTGTTCATCCTGCTTCCTTCCAAGCCAGGACTGAAATCTCCTGTTATTGACTGATAAAAGCTTTTGTGCTGAAAATTCCCCATTCATATAATCTCCCAGAAATCATCACAGTGTGACAAACCCTCTTGCTGTGATTTTCTGTAAACCAGGGCTGGAATGTGTTTCTTAAACATACATGAAGTTGAGCATCTGTTGTTGGTGGCACAGATCATTGCACATGGAAGAATGAAAGTGCAAGTTCATGTACAGCCTGCTTTCACTGCACAATGAAGATGTGGTTAAATGGGAATTAGGATTAATACTGGATTTAAGATTCTAGTAGTTGACTGGTAAAAGCCTAATCTCCTCAAAGGCTGCAGGCAGGCTGGCAGCATTCAGCTCAAGGCCAATGTTGTTTGCAAGACCTGAAAGAAATTGAATTTTGATTCTTAGAGCAGTTTAATCATAACCTTTCAAGATAGAGATGGGAAGAGCATATACTATCTCAAATGCAGCCTTTTAATTTCTTTAATGTGTGACAGTCACCTGGGCTTCTAGGTCTGATGGACGTTTGACAGTAATATTTTTCATTTCCTTTTGTAAAAGCTTAGGGATTCTGATTGATTTTAGAAATGCATGAATTGCATTCTGAAAGTTGATACACCAAAGTCTCTGTATAGGCAGAGTGAGATAAACCCAAGCAGGGCAGCAAACACTTCCCAGTTTAAAGTGTTGAGAGTGCCAAATGTCTTTCAGGTAAGCAGGCTCAGGAGGCCATAGAAGTGTGGAGCTCCTGGGTGTGATGTGGTCAGTTTAGTCCAGCCTGGTTTGCTTTTTGCTGTGGTAGAGATGACTGGTGAGAAATGCATTGCTGAGTCTGTGCAGGTTGTAAAATGAATCACTGCATCTGACATTAAGGCCCATGTGGAAAATAACATGTTTTAACATGAAATGTTGATGCTTCTCCTGTTTAATGTGGCTGCATTTTTTCTGTGTACCTAGTCTTTTCTGAAAGTTGGACATTTAGTTATCTAAATATTTTGGTTTTCAGTTAAATTTTTGAGTAGACTTTGTGTAGCCTTTGTCCTGCATTGTCAAACAGGACAGAGGTGTGTAAAGTTTGCCTGTACAGCTACTTCTGATTCCTCCTTTCCAGCTTTCTCTTTGATAATGGTTTTGATTGGCTCTGCCCAAGCACTGAGAGCTTTTCTCCCTGTATCACTGCTAGTGACAGCCTGGCAAAGTGTGTCTGCTTTTGCTGTGTTTTAAATCAACAGCCCATCCTGAGGATGAGTCCCCTTTATGGGGGTATCAAAGATCTCTACAGTGTGGTCGTGGATGCTGCTGTCAGTCAAAGGGGCTCTGAGGAGAAGGAGCAGAGACACATTGACTAGATCTGAGTGGAAAGCTTGTGGAATGCTGCTGATACAATTCAATAGCCATGTTGCTAACAAGAATGACTTTTCTGCAGAGGTGGTGATGAAGTGCCTTTGACTAGACCTGAATCCAGTCTTATCAATTTGCTTTTTTCTCAAGCCTACTTATTCAATCTGCACCTAGACAGATTTCTTTCTCTTTCCTTCTGTGTTGGTCCTCCTTGCTTAGGTTGCCTTTCGCTGTTGCCTTGTGTAGAACCTGTTATCAAATAACCCTATTAATCTTTTTAGTAATCTCTAAAACATTTACCATCAAGCAGGACATTTTTTCTGAGGTATGACGTTTCCTTGCATACATTAAATCACCTGACTCTCAGCATGTGAAATTGAGAAATGCACTGAAGCTTGTCCTTTCCAAGGCTCAGGGCCCACATGATGTCCTGATTAAAATTTGAAAGACAGTGACTTTATTTAATTTAATAATGCATGTCTCTGTCCCCACTGTTCTCAGAGTTAAAGGGAGCATGTCAAACATTAGACCAACTGGATTTCAGGTCTCTACTGGGGCTCTCAAGTCCCTTAAAGGAGAAGCTGGTTGAGGTCATTTTGATGCAAAAATTTCTGTTTTGTTTTGTAACAGCCATAAGCCAGAAAAGTCTTTGGTCATTCAGCTCCATTCCCTTTACTCTTCAGCAGAGATTAATGGTAAGGAACAGTGGATAGAGAGGGACTGTAGGCAAGTCATCCAGCAGCAAAGGTTAGTAGGGATGATGAGCTGTACCAGCACAATAAGGTTTATTTTGGTTTGCAAAAAGCATCCACCTTTCACTGATTGTAAGAGACCTTATCCCTCTGCAGAAGTCAAACAGCTTGGTCTAAAGCATTCAACAATTCATGGAAGTGCCTTGTGAGCATCTTAAAGCTGTTGTTTTGTTTGGTATTATGACTGGTTGGAAGGTTTGTCTGTGGTTTTTTTAGTGTGAGGTGGGAGGTAGCAAAGGCTGCTTAGAGAGCAGTGTGTAATGACACAGTGCCATGCTGGGTGAAACTCGGGGATTTGTAAGCCTGTAAAAATTCAGGAGAACATGCATTAATGCTATTGCTTGTTGTAGCCTCTAGCAAGCAGATAGGGAGCTATTAAACCCCTCTGAATGGAAATAGGGGTGAGGGGGAATATCTGATAACTTCAGCTTGTATCAGTTGTACAAATTACTTGGAGGAGAGCTAGCACAGGCATAGTGTTTAAAAAAAGAAGCAAAGAGAAACCAAACCTAACAAAAGAAATCAAGTCAACAAGAACAACAAAACCCTCTTGGCACATGTCAGGATGTGTCTACCAAGAGGATACAGGCTGAATTATGCAAGGGGGGAAAAAGTGCTATGCTGACCTGCAGTTGCATCCTGCCGTGTAGGTTAAGCACTATTTGAAGTCAAGGAACTTTTGATTGCTGTTTTGGCCATTATAAAAAAGCAATTGTGCGGCTAGAGATGAATGGGTGTGAATGACTCATGTCTTGCTCCTGGTACCTTAGAGGGCCCAGTGATAGAAATGTGTCCTATGACTCCGCAGCAGCGATTTCTTATTATTCTCCAATGAATCCCCTCTGTGCTCAGCGCTGGGACTGACAGGGCCCCTTTGCCGGCTCTGGGGCTGCACCTCAGAGCTGAATCTGCTCGGAGCCGGTCTCACCGATGGTGCAGTGCTTTCCAAAGCGTTGGCAGCCTTGCCTGTGGAAGGCCGGCCAGCATCCCCACGGCAGTACTGCCGCACCGCGTTTTGTTCCCAGTTCCCAGCTGCGGCCGGGAATGCGCAGCCCGGGCTCTGCTGTCCCCTGGCCAGCCCGGTGTTGTGTTGCAGATGAATGCGGTGGGATGATCTGTAAACGCTGCTGTGTGTGCTGATGGTGAATGTTTGCCAGCTGTTTGCTCAGCGTTACCCGTTCATCCCCCCAGCCCCCCAGGATCAGCTCCTGCCTTATCGCTGCCGATAAGCTGGTGCGCGGTCTGAGCAGAGCCGTGAGCCAGAGCCGGGGGCAGGCGAGTCCCAAGTGCATAGTTTGGGGGCAGCTCGCTTTCTTTCCCGATAAGCCCGTGCCTCTTGCGGCAGTGCACTGCACACCCCTCTTAGAGTGTAATCGTAATCCTCTCTGCAGCCGGCGCTGCTATCCCCACAGGAAGCATTAGCAATATCACAAAGTGCGGAGACTTCATTGTTTCCCCCTAATCTGCAAAGGGAGCTGAGACAAGACAGAGGAAACTTTAACCTATTCCGTGCCTCAGTGGCAAATAATTAGTTTCTTACTGAGTGAGAAAACGGGGGAAGCCTCTTAGTTAAGATAAAGTAAGCACAAGGCTCCCAGGCTTATCTTGCTCTGTGGAATTCGGGAAAGGACGTGTCCTTGAATTCGCCTGTCTGGCGCGCCCAGATTCTGTGCTTGGGACTAATGAGTCTATTAGAGCTGTCCTAAGTGATTGCTGGCTATGAGACACCTCTTGCCAGGAAATGCAGTAGCCGTGCTTTTGTCTAAGGACCTGAACAAAAGGCTCTGGATGCTTAATAATGTGCAAATTTGGGTGGGTGGGATATGGAGAAGGTTAATAGGGCAGGCTAACAGAGGAGGAGCTGAGTTTGAGAGAGGAGGGGAAGAACGCCGAAGACATGGCCGCAGACAGAGAGAAGCAAAACAAGAAAAGCAGCCCCTTTTTGCCATGTTAAAGTTAACTTAGTCCCCAGTGCCATTTTTGGGGTAAGTGCGAGCTGTGTCTGGTGCGATCCTGTTTGCAGGCACGGCTGTGTGAGAGGTCACACAGCTGCAGGGCTGTGGGTGCGCCGGGCTGAGCGCGGTGCGAGCGCTGCCCGTGGCTGACCCATCCCCGCTGGGACCGGCTGCTGGGCGAGTGCTTGTGCGGCTGGCAGCTCACTTGGGGTCAGTGCCTTACCTTCGCACAGCCCATCGGAGCCAGCTGCCTGCCACCAGATTGTTCTTGTGGTGCCTGGGTCTGCGGCTGGGCTGTGCTTTTCCTGCAAAGGGGAGGAGTTGCCCTGGCCTGGCACAGCGGGCACAGGTCTGGAATGGTGAAAGGACAGCTTGCACATGAGCTGCATCTGTGACAAGAGCAAAGGAACAAATGAAAGCACTCTCAAAAATATCATGAGATAAGGATCTGGAGAATTTGCTTTTTATTTTGCACAAGAGTCCCTGGAGACTTCTTCTTTTAAGGGAAGAAATGCAGCTTTCAAGGTCAAACTTTTTTTTTTTCTTTAATATTCTCCCCCAACCCCTCCCACCCCTCCCTTCTTCTTCAGACTTCAAAGGCAGTCAGCTGAGAGCTTCTTAGGAATGTTACATCTGTTCAGAGTAAATGTGGATTGGTGGAAATTCTCCCTCCGAAGTGTCTGAAATTTGTACACGAATTTTCTTGAGGCTGTGGTAACGAAACACAACCTCAGTGGGGTCAGGGCTGAGTGATGCACAGCTGTGAAGGGTGGATGGAAATCCAGCAAGTGAAAGTAGTGGTCTGCTGAGGCATTTAATTTAGACACAAGTGGTTTTTTTTTCTTGATGCCTTAATAGAAAACAGTTTAATGTCTGTTCCTTTTAATAAAATTGTTTCAGAAATTGAAACTGAACAAACAGACTGAAATGTGAACTAATGCTTGGCCACTCCTCCTCAAAATTCTAGCTTGTGCTAGGTGTGTATCTGATGGCATACCTGCCTTGTAATTTTGCTTTCAGTCTTATTCTGTGCCTATCAAAGACTGAAATCAAAATTTTGCTTTTTGTGTCTGGTGCTTACCTACTGGTCATTTGCCAGCTGATCCAAAACTTATTGGCAGTGGAGGGGCTTTGGATCAGTCACTTGATATGACACAGGAAAATGTCACTGTAAGCTTGGAGGATACAGCAGGTGGGCGTAGGAATTGGACTAAGTTTATCACTGCTTTGCCTGCAATGGATGGGAATTTATTGCTGATTTTGATGAAAGCTGATGTGTGGCATTACTGGGAATGTTTGGAAATCCTCTCCACAGTAGGATTTATGGACAGGATCAGGTCCCAGACAGCCTTGTGCCTAACTGCCTCTTCACATCACAAAAGTGTAACTGAACTGTAAATGGTTTTCACACCAATTATTTCCCTCTTGTTTTTGAATAGAACCGGGAGGGGGGTTGTTTAACCCATTTCCCTGGTGCAGCTGAAACTCAGAACAGCAAGCTTGTGCTGAAGCTGTTGTTTCCCCTGCATGTTTCCCATAAGGAGGCCAAGGAGTGTGAGATTTGTGATTCAGTGTGTGGCTTTGTCACATGCCTAGCCAGGCTGAAGATGATAGAAATCTTGGTGCTATCTCACTTCAGGTTGGGTAAGTATATTTTGTTTGTTGCTTTTGTGGGATTTTCTTTTAAATTAGGCTTCTTAAATGAAGAGCAGCAATATTTAAGCTTCTATGTAAATAAGCAGAGAACCCTGGCTTCATCTTGTCTAATCTGTTTAACCTTCATCAACCCAAATATTTACTCTAGGCATTGAATATCCAGGCAGTGTAATTCTGATGCTAAAATTCATGCCCTGAGAATGCTGTAGATTGACTAATCCTGCAGAATTCCCAAAATCCCTGTCTGTATAAATAAACTTCCTATATGAAGGATTATAACTAAATGCCATGAATTCAGATCAGCAAAGCAGAAGTACAGCAGTTGGCCCATTTCTTCTGCTGCTTACTTATGTATTTTTATGAGGTTATTCATCTTAGTCTAAATAGATGTGTAAAGAAAACTGCAAATACTGAAGCATGATGGTGTCATATACTGCATGAAGAAAGTTTAACCCTCTGCCTTTTATCAGTTTTCAGACTGTTGAAATTGTTATTCCTTTTGTGTATGGCATTTCTGGTGAATCTGTGGCTTTTTTTTTTTTTTTTTTTTTTGGTCTTTGAACTCTTCCTGCAATTGTGCAATGTAAAGAATTCATTAAACAGTATCAGAGACACAAAATTTGTAGCTCTGTCACTGAAGGCATCCCCACCCCCTCCACAGGCACATTCCCCCAGCTGCAGGCAGAGCAGAGCATCTGGATTTGTCAGCAGCAAAGCTGACATCTCAAGAGTGGAGTGTGGTGTCCACTGCAGGCAATACTGACTTACAAGACCCCTGTGTGAACCTGTTGGTATAGGCAGGGTGCAAGCAACCTTCTGAGCAGCTAGGTTTCTGTCCTGTTACTGTATTAATTATTTGTCTTTGCAAGATTAAAGTGCAGACTTCTTTGGGATCCTTATCTTGGAGAAGTTCTGTTAATATCTCCCATCATGTTGCCCTGTCTGTTACTGTTCATTTCTCCCGAGATGTGAAGGCTACAAGCACCCAGGGGCTGGAGTTGATTTGGCTATTTCAAATGGAATAGCTACAAACAAAATGAGATCAAGTTACAGAAGTATACAGTCAAAACTGTTTATGGAGGATTTCACAACAGCATTGGTCATTAGGTTCATGAGAAGCTAATTTGTACTTTCTGAGAATTTTGAGAGTAGACTTGCAAAAATTAAATAACAGAGGAGCCAGCAGGATGGAATTGTTCCCTGTTAGCAGGGAAGGGTCCCAGCTAATTTTACTCTGTTTTCTGCTTATAAGATTCTGTGTAGCAGTTGGGTACTAGAAGGAAGAAATTGCTCAGCTGCTACAATATCAGGAACATGCCTAGCCTGGAACCTGTGCTGTTCATGGCTACTGGGTCCTAACAGATAATTCTCTTTGCTGGAAAAGGACTAGTAGGGGAAGAATTACACCTCACTTTACTTGCCAACAGGTTCCATAGGGAAATTCCTTCACTGTCCCATGCTGGGTTAGTCAGAGTTTAACCGTGTATCTGGGTAAGAATTACTGCAGTTAGGCTGCTCATCTCATTTATGTCCTCAGATAAGATTGTTATCAGAGAAATTGTCTGTTTGCTCCTCCTTCTCAGTCTAATCAGAGTGGATTGTGCCAGTACCTCCTGGGGCAGAGGAACCTGGATGTTGATTGCCTTCAAAAGAAAGAGAAAATCCTCAGTGTATATTTAATGTAAACTTCAGTTTTGTTAGATGTTCACGGGAAAATCATCTGGAAGTAACTTGCTCAGACATGTCTTGGGCTTTTCACAGCAATATATTTGTTCTCATTTAAAGTCTCAGTTTAGTCAGGCAAGTGCATGTAGTGCATGCTGTGGTGAGTTTTTTGAAAGATAAAGATGTGCACCAGCAAAACTGGTATTTTCTCAAGCCCTGGGACAGAGCAAGTTCATGTCTGCAGAGAATGCATACTCTTAGATGCAGCCAGCAAATAAGTCTGAACAATTAGTGCTTTTTGCCTTATTTCAAAGCAAATTGCAGGAGTGGGTGGATTTTGCTGGTGGGTATAAAGGAGAGTCAAAGATATTAACTTTTCATATATCCTTCAAGTTGGGACTAGAACTTGTCTCTTGATGTGCTTACCCGAGGAAATGTGCTGTTTGTAGAAGTGAGCAAACCACAGGTAATGCAGCACTCCAGTGAGATACAGAAATGATGTGTGTGAGACACCCAAAGCAGAGCTGTGTAGTAAGGCCAGTGCCAGGGCCAGCACTGCCAGTGAGTGCTCCTGGTCTGGATTACCATCTCCAATCACCAGCACTGCAGGAAAAGCAAGATGTGGTCCTGCCCTTAGTGGTGGTTCTGCTGTAGAGGTGATGTCTGGCTCAGACCTGTATCCCTGGATAGTCTGAGGAACTCTAGAGCTTTCGAGTGTGATACATAAAGCAAGCTCAAAGGGCAAGGGCATACCACTGAAGAAGAGAGGGCTCAGAGCTGCTGGACTTGCATGGCTTGTGTGTGAGAACCACTGAGACTGTCTGATTCAATCAGGCTTAAAGGATGTGGAATGATGCAGGTTCTATCAGGCACAGGCAAATGTCATTTTGGGGGCCTTGAATTTGGTATGGCCACAGCTGCTTCTAGCCTGATGTGTGCTTGGTGTGCTTCGTGTGGATATTCTCTAACAGTTTTATTGCATACTTTGCTGCTGCTTCCTGCTCCATTAGACTTCAAATCACTAATTGTAGTGGTAGTTTCATGGCTACAGTGTCCCTTTTAGCAGAAACTGTAATCACTTTCCATTTGCTGGATGACTTAACTGATGTTGCTCTCCTTCGTACAAAGAGAGAAACAGACTTCCAAAAAGAGAGGAAGAGAAATAGAAAGAGATGGAAAAGCTGTTTTTACCTTTGCCTGTATTGCACTGAAGAGATGTCAGACAGCATTTAGAAAAGTGCTCCTGGAACTGGAAGTAATACAGTGACATCAGGACAACCAGTAAACAGTGTCTTAGATATGTAAGATGGTGTGGTCATCCTACTGCCTCCAGAACTCAAGTTTGCATCTCCACACGAAGCTGTAATATTGCCTTACTCAGCCCTAGCTGTGCTGTGTTTGATTTGGCCCTGCTGCACATGCCACAGACATCAGTGTCCAGCAGTGGAGCTTGTGGTCTCCAAGGCCCCTTTGTAAGTTTTGTGGCCTCAAGCTAAGGAATTATTTTTTTTACCCCTTTTCCATTACATGTGTTGCTTTTTTTTTTATTTTTTATTGTTTTGGTTTTTCACTTGAAGCATATTTTTGGCACCCCTTGGTCCTTTAATGGGGCTCTTATGTTATCAGACACCACAGCTCTACATACATTAACTGTGCTTTGTTATCTGGATTTCTCTGGGAGCCATTCACATTCCAGGATCTTGTCTCCAGCTGTTCTTTTTCTGTAATGATCCTGAGGAGAGTGCTGTAATTTACTGAGCTACTTCTGCTGGCATAGCAGCCCAGAGCCATCCCTGATGGGATGCATCTCTCTCCATGTTGTGGTGTTGAGGGTGAGGTTTCACATTAAGGAGCTGTTGGCTGATTTATGAAAAGCATGCATTTGGAGGGTGGGAGCAGATTTCTCTGGAGCACTCGTGAGCTGCAGTCCCTGCCTGCTCTGTTTCTCCAGTGTCAGCCCTGTGCAGTGCCCACAGTGCAGGATATAACCCTGTGTCTGCTCCCTCACCTCCCTCAGCCCATGGCTCCATCTGCCCTGTTTAATGCTGCCTCCCACCTGGCACCCACAGTCCTGCTTATTCAGTACATAGTAATGATTTCTTGTAGCCATAACTCTAAATATCTGTCTGTAGCCCCTCCATGCTGGACCTTGGACTGACCCATCAGTTTTCAGAATGGGGAGTCACTCCTTAGCAAAATTATAAGGCTGGTCTTTGAATCCTATAAGGTCTCTGCCTAATCTGGGCATTCTCTGGTGACTGGGGTCTCCCTTGAAAATTTATGGAGCTACTTCATTAAAACAAACACTAGCAAAATAAGTGTAGCATGAACCTATCTTAAGTTACTACTATGGCTTCTGTCAGCTACCATAAAAAGCTTTTCTAGGCTCTATTAACAAGTGAGCACAAGAGATGTCACTGAGCTGTCAGGCCCAGGCTGCCAGCCTGGTCTTGCCATGCTCAGGAGTACATGCTGTGACTGAGGAGTCCCCTCTATGGGAGTTGATCTGAGGACAAATCTGTCCCTCGACGCCTCCAACTGCTATGCTGCCTTTCAGTAGCAGTTGGAGATGTTGAGGTAGTTGAGAATTCACCAGAAACTAGTTCTACTCAGCTATAAGAATAGCCATGCATAGTGTGAACAGGGGTAACAAGTCTTGCTAAGCAGTCATTTTAAGAGAGATTACATAGAGAGATTTATTGGTGAGGCCAGCAACAAATCCATGTGGGAAGCATAGTATCAAAGACCTGAAAATAAAATAATAAGAAGAAATATTTTACTTATAACCTCTTAAATGTGTTGCAGGGAGATTTGTCTCAGTTTTATGGGTCTTCAGTTATCTATGATAACGATCTTTATTTGGTTGGATTAATCTTCAGAGGATCTGTGCAAACTATGGACAAACTTTACATACAAACACACCATTTCAGCTGAGATGGCTCCAGCCTGGAACTTGGCAGAAGACCTACATCTGATTTCAGTGAGAGCTGCAGAAGGCACTAGCCTGCTTTTGAAAGAGGACTTGAGCAGAAATTATTTTTTGTAGATGGGCACTTGAGTCCTACAGGACACTTCCATCACAGAAGTTGCCTTTTCCCCTAAAAGGTCAGGAGAGAGGAAATAAGTTTTTAACTAATTATGGGGAGGCAGCAGCAGCACGTGGGAAAACACACTGAGCAGAAAAGGGTTCAGGTGATCTGGGGAGTCAGCATTCCTTTGGAAGTGAAGCCAAATGTAAACTTTCTGGTTAGAATGTGCCATGGTCTTTCCAGGGCAGAGTTTCTATCCTAGTTTCCTATTAAGCACATAGTGCTGTGAATATTTAAGGCTGGCTTGTGCCTTTGGGTGTTTCTCAAATGACAGATGCTAAAGAACCCTCCTTTATTCTGTTGAATACTAGAAAGGGGCCCAGTTTATCTTGTTTTTCCAGATTTATTTCTCTTCCATTGCTTGCAGCAGTTTAGGTCTGTTAGTAGTATCACTCCAGTGGTGAATCACAGCACTGGCAATATTTGAAGCCCCACAGTACACAGTTTGTTACTAGTGAATGTCCTGTCCACTTGAGCTCTGTTCCAAGAGAATTGTGGCAGAGTCTAGGTGCAGGCTTGTCTTCCTACTGTATCCTTTTGCAGGTGGGATCATGCCATTATAATTAGTACTGAGGTTTCCATATGTTAAACAACATATCTAGAAGTTTCAAGTGAAGCTCTGGCTTCCCAGAGATAGGAGTGCCAGTAAATTGTGGCTGTGGGTCCCAAAAGCATTCAGCTTTGCCTTGGCCACAACTTGTTGGAGAATTCTCCAGTAGCAGGGAGGAAGGGAGAAGACTGATGCTCTGCCAAGCTTCTGAATTATAAATGCTGGGCTAGAAGTTCCCCAAGAACCTTTCATAAGAACCCTGATTCCTCCAATAATTTTTGTGCTCTGTCTTCAGCTCTCACTGGCTTTGAGATTTGTACATAAACAAAAACTTTGGTCACCTTGTTCAATAATAAAAATTGTCAGCTAGGTTCCTGATGGCTTTTCACTTCATATTTGCTGCTGCTTCCCATCATCAACAGCAGTAAAGTGCCATGGGGTGAAAATCAGCACTAATTTGGGAGTTAGATTGCCTGTGTAATAAGCTTCTCTGTTATTCTTTGGCAGGAGCAACAGCTAATATAAATTTTTTGCTGTCACTTCTGCATGGGCCATGTACCAGCGTCAAAGTTAATCCCTCAAAATTATGTTCCATTATAAATCTCTCTTCACAGATGAAGTGAGTGCAATTAGGCAGAGAGGTCCAGAACCATTACCAAAGGGAAAAAGCTCTGAAGGACAAAAAACAGTCTCCCTGTGCACCACAAAATGATGTAACACCTTGCCAGTGACCTCCAGAAAACAGATGCTCCTTGGCCACGGTTTTTTTTGGGGCTTGTTTAGTAGCAAAAATATGTTCTGAGTTCACCAGAACTGAGTTCAACCTTTTTTTAAGTACAAGGTGTAGGATCTTTCAAGGAATTTGTGTTAGTTCTCCCTTATATCTTTTCTTCCAATAACACACAGAATGTTTAATGTCATTATTCCTGCCTGAGCCCTGGGAATTCAGAAAAGATCATCAAGACCTTAGTAATAGGCTGAAAAAATCCCCAGCATATTTAATTAGAGAATATTCTTTTGATGTTTGGGTTGATTTTGAGGTTTGTTTTTTATCAGGTTACTCTTGGATAACCCTCTGTATACAGAACAACTTCCCTGCTTTCATGAATGTCAAAGACCCTCAAAGTTTAAATGTACTGGTATGGTTAAATCACTTTCAATTTTAAGTTTCATGTGAAATTTCTTTTGGTTAGGGAAAATGAAAATACCCCTTTACTGTAACATTCTGACTACTCTGGGCAGGGCTGTACAATGATGGACTCTTTATACCCAGTTTAGAAACCCATCTTAAAATTTGTGTCTGCTGAAAGATCCTTCTTCCCCCTTTTTATAAGGAGATGATGACAAGTGCCTTAGTTCCTGGGAGTGAGTTTTTTTTTTTTTCTTTTGTTTTTGCTTTGTTTTGGTTGGAGGGGGAGGTGTTTGTTTTCTAATTTTTTCTTTTGTTTACTTGGGTTTTTTTGTGTTGTTTGTTTGTTTTTTCTTGTTCTTCAGGTATTTTTTGTTTGTTTTGTTTTCCCTTCTGGAATAGCCCTTAAACATGTTAAATTAAGATGCATTTGTGTTTTAGGAAACACAAGCTCTCTTAGTTCCTGATTGTTTTCTTTGGAATGCTGAGCAAATGCTATCGAGTTTACATTGAGAGTGGCACTGGCTATGCAGAGAAGTACACTTGGGAGAGTGCCCAATTAAAAGTATGTAGCTACATTTTCTGAGTATTATCCACCCTTTTCTAAGTGTGAAGCTTTAGAGATGTTGCAAATTCATTATGAAGTCATTCAACTTAATTTTACTCAAACTTTTATAATCAAAGACAATGCTAATATTTTGCTTTACTTTCTGTTCACTGCAAACATTCTGAAAGGTTTTACTTTGAGCAATATTTAGTTTGAATTTCAGAAAATCTGCAAAAATGTGTCTCCACTTACATGGCAATCAAACATAAGTTACAATGCCAGGACAAGGATGAGGTAGACATGAGAAGCTGCATCCAGTTTTTGTCATAAAAAGCTCAACACAGTAATCTGGTTTGCCAGAGAAAGCCCCTTTATTTTGTTCAAATCTGGCCTGTTGAGCAAAGGTACAAAATAAATTTATAAATGAGAACAGCTTGCACACAAAGTACTTGCTATTCTGCACATCAGTCATCCATCATCTTGTCAAATTCAAGTGTACTAAGGATCTACTTGGCGTGCTCTTGGCTCTGCTCTGTCCTCTTCCATGGCAAGAGGATATGTGTGTCCTCCTCTAACTTACATAACCTCCCATGGGCTCAAGTCTCCTTCAGGCTGCTGTGCTCTCTGAACTGGGCAAGCAGTCATCACTGATCCTTCTTGAGAATCCAGGCTGCTCACTCCAAAGGAGCCTCCTTGACTCCACTTGCTGTGTTTGGTCAAGTACCAGGGAGAGCTTGCAGCATGTGATTACAGCCTGCAAGTGTTGTTCTTCTCCATTTTTTCCTGTGAGTTTTCCCAAAGTGTTTTCTCCAAGCATCTAAAATGTCTAAGGAAGGGTCAAAGTTCTTTGTATATTAGAGTAAAATTGGGTTGAAGTTCTTTTTCTGTTAGAGTAAAACAGGGCTGAGGTCACCACCCAGTTCTTACTGTTGTCAATTATGACTTACTGCATCTTTTGTCAACTACATGTGAGAAAAGTGTAGGGAAACTAACTGAGATCTTTGTAGTTGATAGAATCTCCAACTGTGGCACTGAACCATGGAGTAAAAAGCCGACTAACAATGCACTGACGTCAGGCTGCCTTGATGTGACTGAGAGAGTTTTTGTCTGCGAAGACAAATACTGGAATAAATCACTAACTGGGGTTTAACAACTGTGGTGGTTTTGGCTTGGTTTCTGAACTTGGAGATAGACAAAGAATTGCAACACAGCATCTCATTTTCAAGCTGTTTGGACCAACTAGCAACAGGGTCCTCCTATATGTGCTGGAGTCTACCAAGACACGAATCTTGACCAGATCCAAAGCTATTAATTACAGTTGATAGCTGATGCTGGAATATGGGCCACGTCAATCACAGGAGTAGTTTCCTCCTGCTGCTGTACCAGAACAACTCCAGGCTGCTATTTGGGGTGGTAAAGAGAGTTTAGCTGCCTTCCACCCCAGACAGCCTGAGTGGTGAATAGCTTTCATACACAGAATCCACTGTCTCTCAGAGGGATGTGACTGTGAAGTAGCTGACTTCTGAAAACAAGCTTTCTGCAGATATTTTTTTCCACCCAACAACAAAGGTCTTGTTTGGGAATGCTTTTTGGCTGCAGTCTCTGCGACCCCCCTGGGAAATGCACTGTGCATTTGACTTGCACTCACCAAAGGAAAAAGTGAAAGTAACACAGCTGTAGTGATTTACTACGAAGTTTTGAGGCTAATTGCCTCATATGTTTAATTAATAACTGACACATTCTGTCCCTCAAAGAGCTTGGAGAACTTCCATCTGGACCCCTAGTGATTACAGCCTGGAAGCCATCCCTGTAATTAAGGAGCAGGCTATAGGAGGCCTGTTCCCATTATGGGCAATTATTGTGCTTGCTACTTTTCCCCTCCTTTCTTACAAAAGGACTGAGAAAATAGGGCTCAAAGACTAATCTGACATAAAACCCTGCCTAAAGAGGTGCTTTGTGCTACCCCATGGTAGAATGATGGGTTATGTTTTGGTGCCAGCAGTCTTTTTTTCAACGGGCTGTCAGGGTACAGGTTCTCCAAAGGGCAAAATGTATCTTACACCAAACTGAAGGACTTCTTGGTCAATATTAACTGCCAATGCAAGAAGAGGATTTTTTCAAAGAACTGGGCAACTGAGTATTTCTACTGTTGCTTCTCTATCTCTCCCTCCCAACTTTAGACTTCCACTGGGTTTGACAGCTGCTCATCTGCAAAGACTCTGGCTAGCTCAGGAGCCCTCAGAGTAGAGGATGCTGTGTCTTTAAGCCTTCCATACAGTGCTGAAATGTTATGACAGAGCATCTCACAGGGGGATGCAGTTTCCATGGCAACCCCACACTGTAAGATAAGCAAACTGGATTATTTTTTTTCCTGAGAGGTTCAAGAGCAAGGAAGGAATGAGGCGATCTGTCAGCAGGCAAGACTTGAAAAGAGGAAACCATGTCCATTAATCCTGTAGCCCTGGCTGCTTTGTGTTTTAATTAGAGAATGTTATTATGGCAGAAAGCATGGGCACCTCACCCTGTTATGGGTTTTTGAGGACTTTTTTGTTTGTTTCTCTTTTTATATCTCCAGTTAATAAAAGGAGGGGGGGATTGGCTGGGGGGAAGGAGGAGGAAAGAAGCTTTACTAAGGCATAAAATGAAGGTCTGAAATAAAGGGCCTTGGATCCCTGTTGCAGAGCTTGTATCCCAAGCCAGATATAGGAGGTAGTGGGAATGAATCTGCCATTCTCAAATTGAGAGTACATCTTAAATTCTTTTTTTTTTTTTTTTTTTGTCTTGCTGCTGTGTTTCGCAAAAATGGAAATCCCCCATGCCCTTGCATCCTTCATGAGTAACCATGTGAGTGTAGAGTAAAGCAAGGGAGTTGTGACTTGTTGTAGTCTGCCCAGAGTCATTATGCATCAGCCATTATTATAGAACTATGCTGCCTTTCCCTGCCTTGGCTTTGGAGTAGTTGAAAACTTTGGGATCACTAGTTACCCTTATGTGAGAAATCCTCCACTTCTCAAATGCTGGCACTTTTGAGAATGCAGGACACTGCGTTCTAAGAGATGTAAGGACAAGGAGGGGCAATGCTTGAGTCCATTGTGAGAAGGCAAGCTCCCACACAAGCTGCAATGGCATCTTAGTAATCAGATAAGATCTTGGTAGCAGCTAGTGCACCAGCTGGGTAGGAAACTGTGCTGGTCTTGTGCATGTGCTGTGCGTAGGAGTTTATTATGGAAAATATTTTGACAACCTTTATTATTTTCAAACACTTGTATGTGTCACCAGAAAATTAGAGTTAAAGTAAATGTTAACCCAGCAGCAGTCTTGTCTGCACAGTTTCCATGTCCATCCTTTATGGAGTACTCCCTGCTCCTTTGCAGGCAATTAGAGCCCACTATAAATCTTCATGTGGAATGAAAACAAAGTTATTCTAATGGTTTGAGAAAGCAGTATACCAAAACCATTCATTTCTACTTTCCTGTAAGTGTCAGTATCCCAGTCTGTTTTTCAGGGGCTGGTGCTTAAGAGGAATTCTTGTAAATGCAGTTCTCCCTACTTTCCCGTCAAGGTCTTCTTCGATGTCCTTGAAGAGTTCAGCAAAACAAGGTGCAGAATGAAGACAGACAAATGGCTTCAGAACCATTGTTCTGGATTTGAGTACCTCCTACCCAAAATAATTTTCTCCAATGGGTACAATCCATGTAGCAGTAACAATTGTTAGTGAAGTTTGAAGTTGTGTGCCAAGCAAATGTGATACCTTGTGTGGGAATGAGACCTTTGTTGAATGAGCCATCAAATGCTCTGATTGCCAATAAGCAGGGTTACAGGCAGTTTAATTTCTTTGGAGACTGCTCTCTTTATTCCTTTTTTTTTTTTTTTTTTTTTCTGGCTGCATAGACAAATTCAATTCAATTCAAAGGTGTTGATATCAGCTTTATTTGATGGTTTGAGTTAAGCTGCCCAGAGCTGACTTTTTGGTTGTACTAATAAAGAAAGTGCTTTTGCCAGCTTAGATCAGTTGTAGTTCACTGCCAGCTAGCACTAGGTGGATGTGTGGCAGGCTGGGTTTGTGATCCTGGTGGCTGGGTTGGCCAGCACAGCTTTCTCTGCCCCCAGTCCTCCTCTCAGGACCTGCTGTGCCCTACCAGGAGAGCCCCTCACACATCTGCTGCCTGATGGGAGCTTCTCAATTCATGCCACTCTGTGGTTTTCATAACTTTCCTCGGACTGAGTATTGTTAAACCCTTGAACATTTCTTGGGTTTGCTGTCCCTTGAGGCACTGCCAGGTCTGAATCACTGCCAAACAAATTATTCCACCTGCTTCTTGGCTCTAAGCATCTAATCACCCAAGCCCAGCAGAGTTTTGTTTAGAGAACAGAAATAATTGCAGTGCTGCACTGGTTTACAGCAGAGCTAGTGGTGTCCATGTCACCTGGTGAGCTGGGGAATGAAGGAGCAGCTGCATGCCTTGCTAGGTTTGTTTCTAGGCAGTATGTCATAGGACTCTCCTGGGACTGCCCCAGCCTTTTTGGTCAAAATTAGTGCCCCTGAGTTTATGGTGGATGGGAGCAGCTGGAGAGTATTAGGCTCTGCTTCAAGTATGATTTTGAGCAGGCCAGTGCCTCACAGCTAAAGCTAGATGTTTTCACCCATTATTTGCTGATTCATCACCTCTCCTAGTTTCTTTCCCATGCCATTTTTAACACCACGCCCCTCTTCCTGGAGATAATGCATTACTTGTGCATCTCAGTGCTGCATTCTCGGATAATTCTTCTGGCTATTTCTGTTTCATGCTCATTTCTTCTCTCAGTTATGCCCAGAACCCCAGAGCTACCCAGAAACTGCACTTTAGATGATACAGATGTATCCCTTCCAACTCAGTATATTCTGTGATTCTATAGTAGGTAGATTTCTGACCAGGATTGAAGTACAAAATCTTTACCTCAACTAATGTTATCCATCTGAAGTTTTTCTTCGCTCTCTTGCTTGCCAGCCAAAATTCCTTAAGCAAACTCTTTAGGAAAAATGCAGGTCCTTAGGTTCTTAAGCCCTTCTTTCCTTCTGCTGGTCCTGAATTAAATCTGTGTACCTGCACACACTAAGGAGCATAGTGCTGTTTTATGGTCTATCACAGCTGACTTGGAGGAATTTTGCTTACTACTATTTTCATGCTATCTTAGCCTGGAAGTCATTTAGACTTGGAAACACAGAGTTCTGCTTCTACTAATAAAGAACTGTCTCTAAGAGGCTTGTTAGGGGGCTGCTGGCAGGCACCACCCTGGGTACACACAGACTGAGCAGAGTGGAAGTGCAGGGATTTCTGGGCAGCCAGAGACCTCTGAGCTGTGTTCAGGTCCTCTCTGTACTGTCTTCAGTTTCTCTGGGTCATGAAATCATTGCAAAGAGAGAATACACACAAGGAACTGTAATCCTCGTGCAGTAACGGAGTGCACAGCCTTGAAGCAAGCTTTTTTTTCATATATTTTATATTTAATTTCAACACATGCCATACTGTTGCATCCTATTTACATTCAGGTCTGTTTTAGACATCCGGCATAATTTAAGAACACTGTAGCTCTGAATCCATGCAATAAAAATGTTTTCATATTCTTTTCTACTAAATAATCCTTGGGTCTGCAGTTTGCCAGTTTGTGGTAACTTCAAGGCTTTTCCTAGAGTACAGAACTTTTTGAAAAAGGAAAAATGTGTGGGAGCTGTATTTATGTTCTGAGTCCTAATAATAAAAGAGCACTAATTTATTTTAAACCTCTCCAAGCAATTTCCCCAAAAACTTCCCTGTCCACAATAGTTTGTTGAAACTCATGTGAATGTATCTATGCTCTTTAACAACACACTGAAAAAATATTTTGGTGCTAGGACAAGCCAGGACCACAAATTAAATTAGATGAAAAAATTGGGTTGATATGTTTCATGACATAAATGAAAGATGCTTTGGGAAAAACAGAGAGGCAGTATTCCTTCTGGATAAGGCCTCAGCATGAAAACATCAACAGCAAATGAGTTTATTATTGAAGACATGTACATCAAAGCCAACTTGACTGAGAAACTTTTTGGCCTAACCTACAGTTGTTGTCTTTGCTATTATTAAATGTCATGCATTGGTGAGCAGCTAAGACACCAGGGTATTTTTCCCATCTAGAATTTTTAAAATCTGATGTAAACGATCTTGGTTCCAAAACCCCCTTGATCTTTGCATTGAGCCTGTATGAGTGAAGTGAACCCCAGACCTCAGGCTGGCCTCTGTCTGGGGTGACTTTCACTCTTACAGGGGGATGATGCAGAGCCACAGAAAGTGGGGAGGAGAAAATGACCTCAGGGTCTTTGGATTGTAGGTTAGAGAAAAAGAAATAGAGCATTCCTCTAAGACAAATATTTTCTTTTGACTATTCCAGTTGATGATATTTGTAGGGGGAAGAGGCTTTCTTCAGACAAAGTGGAGACCAAGTGTTTTTCTCTCTTGGCTTCTGACAAACATCAGACCATGGAAGTCTTTGAGACGAGCTTATTTTCTACAATTAAAAATAATTAAATAGAACTAGGAACTGATCTTGATTTCCCTGCTGCTAAAACCTGTCTATGACCAGGACAGAGTTTTTAGATTTAGAAAAATTCAGAGACCTTTTGTTCTCAAAAATACTCAACTTGAATTTCCACATCTTTGGGAGTGAAGAAGGGAGCCCACCCAGTTTCATGCACATTCATTGATTACAACACTATAGTGCTCAGCTCTTCCCAGACGTCTAAAATCATTGTAAGTAATTGGGTTAAAGTCAGCATTTATCATATTTAGTTTGCCCAGATCTAATCGTTCTTTCCAGAATTGTTTGCTGAATCGCTTGGCATGTCTAACCTTATTGGCCCCGTTAACTTCTTATCCCCATTTGACAAATCTAATCTCTGTCTTTACTTTTGCAAGGAGAGAGACAGGAATCCTTAGAGACTTCTGTGGCTTGCTGTGCAGCCTGCCAACAGGCATCCCAGAAACTATTGGAAAGATGCTTGCAGCTGCTGTAGAAGATTTGGAAGGGTTTAAGGTTTAATGGGCATGGAAAGTAGGGTTTCTTGTTGAGGTAGTTTACTCATTTACTCATTTTTATCTGTTTTAAAAACAGAAAGTCTGCTAAAGTTAACAGATGTCAGCAGTCAGAGATTGCTACATCGAGCCTAGGGCGAAGGGTATAGATGGTGTTTTGTGCCTTTCACAACCCGCACCATTGTATCTTGCTTTAGACACTTTCCTCTAAGCTTATAAAATCACTCTTGGCTCTAGTTAATTTCTGAGAGTATGACTGAACCACTTTACAGGAAAACACTTACAGTGTTGTGCCTGAGTTGCACACTGGGGACCTGAGATTTCCCTCCCTCATAAAGCAGAAGTGCCACCACCAAAGCAAACGGAGCCACGGAGCTGTGAAACTGAAGTCAGCAAGCAGAAATCCAGCCTATACTCTGTAGTGCATGCTTGTTGCTGGCTATTTTTGCTATTTTTGCTATTTTTGCTATGAGAAATTTTTATGAAAAAGAGGGCAGGAGGAGATAGGAATATGCAGTGCCAGAAAGATATTCTTTGAGGATTTTAAGAAGTTTGCAAGCACATGCTGAAGAGCTAATGTCTGCCACAACTGGGAGAAGGAGTTGGATGTCCTCCTCCTCAGTGTGTTTGTGTGCATAATTTTACATAATTCATGTTCTGATGCATAATGCTGTCATTTGCCACCCTGGCTTCTGGTGTGCTTGGCTCAGCTCAGTGGGTTGGAGGATGTTGTTCCCCTCAGATGGAAGGGAGGCTCCTCTTCTGCACACACTCACTCCAAGGCACCTTTAGAGGGTAGCTGTCCTTGCATTGGGCATGGTGATCAATAAGTGCTTGGTTTGCTATGCTGCCAGCTGGGACCCTAACTTTCAGTGTGCCTCAGCCTGCTCAGAAAGCGAGTGTTCAATAACGGGTTGGGGTTTCCAGCAGGGATGTTTGCCCGGATGCGAGCGCTCCCCCGAGATCGCTCGCTCACAATGGAGCTCTGCGTCAGAGCTGGGGCTGGAGGCCCCGGGGATGGAGCCTGGCCAGCAGCACTCAGCCCTTCCCTCCCCTGCCTCCCTGCATGGCTTGGCATCCAGAGACTCGCCTGTGTGCTGGCTGTCCAGAGTGCAGGGACCCACATGTGAACCTGGAATCGCAATTGGAGTGTAGCCTTGCATTCAGCTCTGCCCTGGGCTGGTGATCCGCTGGTGGCTGGGCTCAGGCAGCACCCACTGGTATTTCCTCTGCAGAGATATGGGTGGGGCAGGGCTCAGAAATCTCTCCTTTTGCTGCCTAGTGGAGGGTAGAAATAGGGAATACAGTGTCTACCTGCCCAACTACTGCTTATCTCCCCTTTGCACCTGTGGAGCATGCCGGGGCTGGGCTATATCTCTTTTTACCTTTTAAATTGACAATTTCACACTGGTGCCATGTCACATTGATGTGGCTGCCCACAGGCTCCAAAGGGCATACTCCTCTTGTAGAAGATGCTGATGGGGATAACAGCCACTCCCCCCAGCTTCTCTAAATGCCTGGAAGCACCCATGGTGCTTGTGCTAGGAGAGCAGGCATCAAACTCAACTCAGCTCTGCCTAAGATGGCTAGGGTGAAGTGATGTAAAGCTGCAGGAGGGGCTGGGCAGTCTTTCCAATTTAGAGGCAACATGTGGGATGAAAGAGAGGAGAGAAGAAGAAATTGCCCATGGAGTAAATCCAGTGCCTTGTGAGAGAGTAAAAACTTCAGGCTTTCCAGACCCACATCAGACCTAGGCTTTCCTACCTACCTTTGTTCATCTGGACCTACGTGTCTCTCTTTTCTTTCATCTGGGCTCTTCTTTGCACTACGTATTTGAACAAAGACCAAAGGGGGTCTTTGGTCTCTTTTAGAATCTCTTTGCATTGCATCGTATTTTCTTTTTAGTTACTCTGCTATCCCTTTCTGCTCTCTGTGAAATAGTGTCATTAGATGTTTTGCCTCAGAAACTCAGGAATTTAAATATGTGGTGTTTACAGCCATGTTGATTCAGCTTAGCTGTTAGCTACACCTGAATGATTCCCACAGGATAGGAAAAATTGCTGGTGAAAAGAGACTTTGTGTTCAGGGCGACAGGAGTTTGTTTGCATTCTGACAGCACCATACTGATGGATGGTCATAGCTGTGGTCTGGGCATCCAAAAATTATATCCATAAAGGATAGATCTGATTGTTAGAATCAAGGAGGCTTTGGAGAAAATTGTAGTAATGTAGTCAATTGCTGTGGCTGCATACATGGATGGATGTCTGCTTCCTCCAGCTCCCTTTAGTGGGAATTGCAGTGGGTTTCCTTTCAGTAATGTTTAAAGCACTTCCCTTGGGGTAATTTCCCCTTGTGTTCATTCTGGTGTACACATTATCACAGATTGGAGAAAAAACCCAGGTCTGTTTTTTCCTATCTACCCTACCAGATGAAGGCTTTAGCTCATCCTCATCTGTGGCCAAGGAGTGTGAAGTTTTCTTTTGCAGCATGGCTTGGCAGTGGTGTGGCCCCCAAAGTGGAGCAAGTGTGTGTGAGTGCTGGGTGCCCTGGGGGACTGGTGTGGCACACGAGTGTCAGCCAGGTCTGGGGCACAGGCTTGGCACACCCAGGTCACTACCTTGGCTAAGTCAGTGCTGAGTTTATTTCCTTCTACCTAATCCTATCCCCATAAATTAAGGTACATTTGCAACTAAATCTACCAAGTTTGGAGTGCCTCATGGCAGCCCTGCAGAGGGTTTCCTGTCTCTGCTTTTTAGCAATCACATTAGAACCAGCTCCTCCTTACCAAGTGAGAATCAGAATGCTCTGAGCTTTGCTGGCTCCTCATAAGCTGTGCTCTGTTAGCTCCAAGTATTCTTTGAACACTATCTTCTTCAAAGCTGCTTTTCAGGTAGAATGAGTTGAAAACCAGGAGAGATTACCACAGGGTGTTTTTTTCCTCTCTCATTTTGAGACGAAGTTTGAATTCAAAATGTTTTGACCAGCTTTGTTTTCATAAAAGAGTCACTAAATGTAGCTATGTTTTCTTTAGTATAAGAAAGGTAAAAAGGATGCAGTGCTTTGACAGTTATCTATCTGCTGATTGCCACATGTACCAAATGTCAGGATGAGATTGATGGCCTTAGAAAATAAATTCACTGAGGCAAGAAGAGTACCTTCCTTTGCTTTTTTACAATGCTAAGTGTGTGTGTTGTCTGTGCTGAGCCAGTGCTGAATAATAATGAGTGACTATAGTTAGTGTCTAAGCTGGGGGAAGCCAGGCCTCCAGCCAGCCTGGGGTTAGGAGCTCTGCTGATTATTCAGTTTAGTTTGAGCCAGCAATACACATTTTGCCTAAATGCCTGAGTCTTTTCTTCCCAATTATTTTGAGGTCTAGGAGGATGCACTCTTTTCTGTGGAATTTCTGAAGTCAAAATGTTTAAATCTAAAACCTTTAACATTAGAGTTTTAATGTTTTGAGCATGTTTGTTTGCTTTAATCTGAGAAGAACTTTTGGCTAGAAAATATCAGTTAGGCTTGTGATCGCAAAAAAGAGGCAATCACTAAAACAAACAAATAACCTCTCCTCCTTCCAGCTTGCTTTGTTTTGAAGGGGTGGAGTGTGACAGGATTTTGAGTCTGTTCAACATCTGAAAATCAGAAAGTGATGGTTTCTTGCAAAGCCTTCTGTTCTGTCTACCTGAGCCTCTGTTTTTCCAGCCCACTCAAATCCTGTGGTTGTGCCTGTGTCAGACAACAGTGCTCATCTGGTCCATCTCTGGGGTGCCAGTGAATTTGCATCATGTCATCTAAGGGGTGACATGGGTAAGGAAGTTCTAATTTCACCTCTCAGATCTCATTTTAGACATCCTTGAAAATGGATCTCTGGCAGTCTGGGATCTGACTGGAGTGGATGGAGGAAAAGGACTAGGGATACTGCCTAATCCAGCTCAAAACTCCTGACAGCACCCAGTAAAATTGATACCCTGGCTGCTTTTGCAGTCTATTCCCTACTCAAAACAAGGATTTGTCCTTGGCAAGTAGAGAGCTGGAAGTCTGATCCCATATCCCTGAGAGCTCTGTGTTTCATGGCTATTTGGGGTTTTGTTCATTATCAGCTGTTTATTATCAGTGTTTCATTTTGGAAACAGGATTGACTCTGAAATACAAGGTTTCCTTTGGGGAGGAGTGATTGGTAGCTCTACATGTGGTGGCAGGTGGGTTTTGGCAGCACATTTCCCATTCAGATGCTTATGATTTTGAGCAGGTTCACAGCTGCTGTTTGCAAAATCGTCTTCTCTTTAGGTTAAAGCACTTCAGAGTTTCAGGACCTGCTGCCTTCTTTTCTTACCCCTTATTTCTTTTCCTCCCCACCCAACTCCTGGTGTCTCTGTGCTGTGCTGGGTGAGCCCTGATGCTCTTGCCTGATCCTGGATGTCACACATGTTATCAGCATGAAATCCTCTGGACAGAACAGCCCCGAGGAGAGCAAGCTGCAGCAAAGATGTGATGGGAATGTTTTGCTGGACAGCCCAGCTGGCTCACTTGGCTTATCCTTGCTTGGGGGAGGGAGGTGGCTGCTTCTATTCCTTACCTTGCTGACACCTAATGAGAATTTTTGCTGCTTTGGTTCAAAGGGGACACCACTGCTCTGAGGGTTTCCTGACTTGGGCAGAACAAGCTGTGCTTGCATGTCTGCTGGCTGCTGTTTCAGGGTGGAGAAATAGGAGAGAAAAAACACTTACCTTTTGTTAGGACTGCAAAGTAGTATTTAGAGTTTCCTCTCACATCTTATATTGATGATTTTATTAGCTTATAGGAGTTCTGGTGCCTGTTGAAGTTTGGAAATAGGGTCTTATGTTCTGAAAATACGGTCTTTTGCTCTAAAGTCAGCGTGGATAAAACAGAGAACTTGGAAATAATTTTTTGAGAGCTGAATTTCTAGTGGGAAAGGAATTATTTTTGCTTGCTTGCTAGCTGTTTCTGCTGGACTAGGAAGACAAATTAAAGTGATTCTAGACCAGCAGAGCTGCAGTGGGAGGAAATGAGAAGACCCTCTTTGATCCCAAATGCTCAATCAAGAAGCATTTGCCAGCAGCGTCAAATGAGATTTGTCAAGTCCTAGGTAGAGGCCAGCAGGGCAGAGGACTGAACAAAAGGAGAAGGTATCATACTATAAATTTGGTTTCAACATATTCAGAATTAATCTTCCTTTACCTACATAATATGAAGGTTATTAACCTGACTGCAAATGGACCTACTGGGGAGTTAAGTATCACGTGGACAGGATTACTACGTTTTGAAAAGAATTTGTGCTGGTGACTGTAACATAATAAATGTAATAAGTGCCTCTTTAGATCTCTTATAAGTGGTAAAGAATCATTGATCACTATGTGGAGTGGGGGCTGGGGGACTTGTTTTTGATACCAAGTCAGAAATGAGAGCTCAGAGTTGTTGATGAAAAGAGCACATAAATTTGTTATTATCATCATTATTATTATTCATTTTTCTGTCTTAAAGAGACCGAGAGGGAGTTGGTGCCGAGGGGTGAGAAATAAATCATTAGCATCTTCACGTTTGCACTGCAGATTAATCTGGGGAAATGAGGCTTTTTAGTTTTTAAGCCTCTTGCATATTTGCCAGGTGAACTATTTAATTTGATCTCTCCTTTTACTTTTTTTTCTAACCAGAGAGTTTTCCATGTTCAGATTTAAAAGGTCACAAGGTTAAGCAGAAATCAGAAGCTGATTTATTGCATAAGTACCCTTATCAGGCATTTTGACCAGTGCTGTATTAAAGTTTGTTTAAAATTATGCTATTTTTTTTCTTTCCACTAAAAGATGTGATTTAGTTTTTTTCCTCATATTCCTGCTCCACTTGCCTTGTGTTCACTTTGCTGAACCTTACAAGGTTCTCAGTTCAAAAATGATTGTTTCCAAGTAAATGTCCAGCTCAGAGGGCTGGCAGTGGCAATTCTGACACTATTTTCTGCTGCCCTCAGTATTCACACTTGATTTCTCCTGCTGGTCAGTACATAACAGGTAAATCTGAGAGCTGCTGGGAGTGGGTGGCAGCTCTGGGCAGGGCTGTGCTGTGCGAGGCAAAGGAAAGTGATGGCTGTAGCTGCACAACACAGAGTGGAAGCTCTGGCTGAGACAGCTGTGTTAGGTATTTAGAAATGCATCTTTAGTGGAGACAAAAAACAGAGACCCTGACTGCTTGTGAGCACTAGAGATCCCCCAGCACGTGTGCCAGCAGCAAGCGTCTTAGCCAGAGTATTGGAGGTAATTAGTCAGTCTGCCTGCATTCCTTGTGCAGCCTCAATTAATTATGAGGCTCTCTCTAACTTCTGGATAAAACTGTTCTGTAGTGGTGTTAGAGGATGTTAACCAGCTGCCACCTTCAGTTTCCATTGATACTTTATAAATACTGTACAAAGGACTTGAAAGCAAGGCTTCTTCTTGGGAGTGCAGGCTCTGCTCCTGCTGATCTCTTCCTCCCTGAGCACTTGGCCTGAGAGGAGGAACACACAGTCCTACCTGTACTGGTAGCAGATACAAATGCTACAGCAAGAAAATGCTTTGGTGTGCTCCAAGGGGAGAGCTGTGGCTTTTAGCATTTTATCCTTTATTGACTGAAATATAAACACAGGCCAGCAGAGACATGAAAGCAGATTCAGAGGAAGAGCTGTGCTACAACACAACTATCAGTGTCAGTTTCTTGAATAAGGTTGACAGGGAAAGAAGTTGAATCTTCTATTAAGTCTGTTGATACTGTTGGGGGAGGCAGTCTTTTAAACATGTGAATGTGGTTTCTCATATCTGAAATAGAGGCATCAGCCTTTGCAACTAAATAAATACATGTTGAGAACACTTTCCCCAAGTTTAGCAAAGTTATGTGAATCACTTAGACCATCTGTTGGAGAAAATGTAGTTGTGAAGCTGGGATAGGTTAGGGCCACATTAGTGAGAGAAGAGATAATAAAATTGTCTGTTTCTCTAGGACAGAGTAAAATTTTTGAGAACTGCTTGCTTTACCTGGTGGTGTTACAGTTCCTTTTTAAAAGTAAGAAGGATGTTTATTCATTTTTAAAAGATATATTTTTGGTGAAGTTCCAAAATCATGGTATATTGGCTTAGTGTTCTCATGACAGCAAAGTTAGTTCCTCAGTTTAGCAGGAGGATCAGGTTAGGAACTTCCTTGCCTATAGCCCTGCCTGGGCTGGGAGAGCTCCAAGAATTCCTGGGCAAACTCTGCACAGCCCCTGCAGCTGGGGGGTGTGAAACAGCCACTCTGCTACTTCATCCTGAGAGGTAGGAGGGCAAGAAATGCACAGAAAAGAGTTAAAGTCAGTCACCCCAAGAAGTGTGGCTAATGGCCTGCTGCCTGAGCTTTTCAGCCTGACAGCATCTCTCCTCCTTAAACACATTGTGAAATGTTGGAAAATGATGTGGATGTCTTTATGACAGTGGCATTTGTTCAGGAGGAGTTGTCTATTTGTTTAAATAGAGCCCCAAATGAGGTGCTTGTTTTCCTAGGATTTCCTCTAACTGCTGACCCAAGTAGAAGAGAATGTCCAGGGAAGAGACATCACAGAAGCCTGGCTGAGTGCTGGCAGAAGTGTGATTAATCTTGACTAGACAACCGTGCCAGAGCCACTTCCAAAATGCTGGACTCCAAACCAAACACACAGTATACTTGTGACAACTCTCCTGTCCTTTTCAATTACTTTGTCTCGCTCTCAGTTCCAATTGTACCCCACTAATGTGCTAATGCAAGTTGTAATCTGTCCTTGTTGCAACATTTGCCTCCAGTAAAGCTCATGTGGACAAGGAGAGGTACAATTGCAGGGAAAAGGTTGCCCTCCTGCTTTTTGGGAGATACCAAGACACACCTGAGAGCAAGTTCTTCATCTGGTCTAGCACCTGACTTGAAGGAAACAGTACTAGTGTTTGTCACTTGTAAAACAAACAGGAAAATGCAACAAGTCTCATGGTTGTTAACATTTCCCCAAATGTGTAATTCATGGAAGGCTGTGGAGATATGATGCACTGCTGAGGTGTAACAAGTAGGGATCTAAACTTTTTATGAGGAGCTGGTGGTAGAACCCCAAATGAATGAAGATATGTGACACAATGTAGAATCACAAACCCTCAGATTGTGTGGGAGGGAGGTTGCTTCCATCCTTCTGCTGCTCTGGTTTCTGTGATTTAGCAATCTGGGTTATTTAGTCAATGTGATTCATTCCTCTCAGACCATCACTGCAGTGCTCTTAATTTCAGGTCAAGAGGAAGGAAGGAAAGGTTTCTGTGTGAAACAAAGGATGTCACGTACTGATCTCCATTGTTACAGCAGTAGAGGAACTGGTGTGATAACCAAATGAAGATCAAATGAAATGCAAAGTTGATAAGAGAAGCAGAATGATAAAATAATTTTAAAATGTTGCAAAATCTCTGCAGCAATGTTGGCTCCTGCCATTTTATTACTGAGGTTAAGGAAACCTAGTGTTTTTACAAGATCTGTGGCTCCAGGAATTTTCCTTCAGAATAAGACCCTTCTAAAAATGTATTTCCTTTTGCTCCTGGAGTAGATCTCATTAAGTTGAACAGGGCCAGCTTTCCATGTATTCCATAACCTGCTGCTTTCCTCATGAACTGGAAGGCTCATGAATTTTCCATCCAGAACTGCTGCCATGAACCTGGGGGATGGAGGCTTGTTGGTGACTGCTTGCTGCCTCTCTGTGCAGTATTGCGGTAAATTCAACAAATAATTGATTTAGCAGTGCAGGAAGGTCACAGATCTTCTTTTTAAAGCTGTCATGTACAGCTTGAGATCCCTGTCCTGCAGCTCTTAGCTCTTGGAAAATACATTGCTGGGAGGGCTTGTGGTCTTTTATTTTTCCCCAACTGCACAATCAGGTGCTTCAAATTTTTAAGGGATTAAAGTGGGCTGTGCTGTGTATTGAATTGCAGGTCACTGCTCTTCTCCAAATGAAGAGAATGAAATTGTTATCTGGTATGGTCACCTGCAGGAATGAGATTGAATAATGACATTAGTACATTCAAATACAGATTCATTGACGTCATATTTTGCTCAGATTTGGTGAGAGCGAATCAGATTACTCAACCATCAAGTTTCATCATCATGCCTCCATCACACACTAATGGCTTATGCTTTGGGGATCAGCAGAGTTATAACTAAAGGTATTATTCTAATGCACCTGATTGGTTACAGAATATAATACAGGAAAGAAAATGCCTTTTCAACTCCTGGTATAATTACTTATGTCTCTTCATGATGAATCATAAATGCTCTTTTGATATGTACACAATAATTTGTAGAAATTTTAAAATACATTTTTATGTGAATTCTTCTATTGACAAATTGTCTACAAATAACTTACTGACTTTTCAACTGCACGAGTTATTTGAAATTGTTCATAGATTGCTTCTTGGTTTGCTGATTGTTTACAAGCAATTCCTTTTTAGTATTCAGTGGCTGGTGTTCATGTGTTCAGCTTCCAGCTGCACGATTCAGTTCGTATTTTGACATATAGGTCACAAAATAGTATTTCTGCTCCCTGACTAAATGCGTATAATTCATAGGATCTAGCTTCTTGCACGAATATTTGCATTGAATTACAAAATTCTTATTCTGCAGCCATTCTTTAGCACTTGATTATCAGCAGAAACTGAAACAATCCTTTTTAATCTTATTTACAGAGTATTTATGGAAATGCTAATGCACAGTGGACATTACCATAAATGAACAAATTTGCTGTAAAGCTTCAGCTATGCACTCAGCTGCATTTTTATTAGTTTCACTGTGTTTGCCCATCTTCTTTCTATGATCTCAAAATATTAATAATTTAATTTTTTTTTTTATATGTGAAATTAAGTAATTTCATGAAAAATCTGAAAAATTTATATATACATATTGTTGAGTTATAAGCATTTCCAGTGGAAACTGCATATAGTGACCTCCACCCTCAGTGATGGTTGCAGAGTGCCTTGTATGTGTCCTTCCATCTGATTTTGCAAAACTTTTCCTGTCATATGTTGCTAGAACTCCATAGTTCTGTTTAAAGCCACAGTACCATGAATATAAAATCAACAGACAAATAAAATCCAACACTAACTGGACAACCACAGCCATTAAATGAGCAATAGCCAGCTGCTCTTATGAGTCTCAGTCTTTGGTCTGAGGTCTCACAGATCCCTTTTTCCTTTGCTGTCCTCAACTGCCCCTTGCTCTGCAGAGATAAAATGATTGCAAGTGTGGAGACATTTCAGTCCAAGGATTGCAATGGAAAGCAGAGAGCATGTTTGAAATTCCTGTACACATTCTAAAATAGCAGTGAGAACTATGCTCTCTTGCTGTTCAGAGATAAAACTGCCCTTGAAGAACTAAGATGTCAAAAAAAAAAAAAAAAAAAAAAAAAAAAAAAAAAAATTTGCTGTTTCTTCATACATGGACCATTTTGAGAACACTTCTATTATTTTTCTTCATATACTCAAATAAACACAGTGCAAGGCATCTGGCCTCTCTGGATTCTGTTTGCTGTGTTTCCCTACACCTCTAACTGGTCCCTGGGGCTCAGGAGGGTGTTTATTACAATTGAATGTTTAATGTCTGCCTTGAAAAGCTTGTTGTCTGGCTTGAAATTCCTGGTTGCAGTGCTCTGGAAAGACCTGCATGTGGAGAAGGGCCCTGTAGAGCATTATCTGGGCCCTGAGAGTAGTTCCTGCATCTTGTAATTGCTTTTAGTGAGGGCTTTTGTGTCTCGCTGGTTGGCAGATCTAACAAGGATTATTTTGTTCGACCTTCTTTGTTTCCAGTTAAGCCCTGCTACAGGAGTCCACTGCACTGAGCAAGCTGTGGAGACAGGACAGTCAGAGGAGATCCCTGACTCAGCTGGCCCTGGTTCCAGCAGGACACTGGGGCAGCTGTTCAGAGGAGACACTGAGAAAGCAAAGCCCAAAGCGATCCAAATGTTTCCTCCACCTGGAGGAGAGGCCCTAGAGGGAAAGAAGCCTTTAGCTGTAGACACTTGTGCCACAGCATATCTCTGGCTGCTTTTACCTGGGATGGCAGCTGGTGCCTGAACCTTAGTTTTCCTTCCCACCTGCCTTTAATTTAAATGCAGCTGGTTTGTGCTGTAGCTAGGGGATGGAGTGTTCTGAATGCTTTAGCAGCATGTAAAAACCCTGGCAAGCTCCCTCTGAGGTGCACTCAGGTGAGGGATATGCACACTGCATCTCTCATTACTGTCTTGAGACTGACATGCTCGTGCCTTGGCAGAGCTGTCTGACAATTTGCCTGGCTGGGCTGGAGCTGTGCAAGTGTTGGGAAACCTTTCAAAGGCTGTAAATCTTGATTGTGCCATTGGTGTGAAAGAGCAAGGTTTCACAGCCTCCCAGGCTTTGTCCTTTCTCCCAGTTGCTGGGCTCACTTGCCATGTGCCAAAAAACATTTCTCTGATGGAAAGCTCCTCCACAGCCCTAGCTTGAGCTCTGTGTGACTGCTGTGTCTTGCCAGCTGGTAGCCTGACATTAGAGCTGACTTAAGTAATCATCGATTACAAGCAGCATCTTTCCCCAGGTGAGTCAAAGGCAGCAAAAGTTTCCCCTTGCAGGAGCTCTCTGGCATCTTGCAGCTAAGGACTGCTTTCTGAGGGCCTTTAAACACCTAACTCCACCCAAAATGAAATGCAGCTGTTCATCCAGAGCAGCTGTCCTAGGAGCTATGCCACAGCTCATCTGGAAGCCTTTTTGTGTGTTTGTGTGGCCCCAGAAACCAAGACAAATAATGCAGCAGAGAGTTTTTGTGCAGTTGTTTCCTTGTCATGTTTTCCTGATGGCAATGCCTACCTAATTAGCTGGGATGTTGCCTCCTCTAGATACTTGTGGAATGCTGCAGTTAAAAGCTAAGTGCTAGTAAAAGCTCTTGTTGCCAATTATAAGGCCAATAGGCTTAAATTAGTTCACATTGTCTTTGCCAAAGTGTTTTACAAGTAGTGTTGGTCTTTTCTTTTTTCCTGTCTCTCAGTTTCACTGTTTCTAGGCTGGTGCAAAACACTGAATTGCAGATGTGCCCTTTATTGAAATGCTGAAAAAAAAAAAAAAAAAAAGCTGAAATTGTAGGACAAAAGCACAGGGGAAGGTCAGGCAAAAGATAAGGCCACGGTTATTTTCGAGACATATCTTTGCAAGCAGTTCTGTATTAGAAAAACAGAATGCAGAGTCTTGGTTGGAAGGAATAGCCCTGGGTCCCACTTACCAAGAGGAAACCTGAGAGTCAGAACCCCTCTTTATTGTTCAGGCTGGTAAAAAGTTGTATTTTGGCTGCTACAGACTCTAACATGACCAGGCTTGGAAATACAGGCATATTAGCACATGCAGCATTTTGGGGACACTTCTAAAACTGTGGGCTAATGAACAAGGCAGAAGTGGCACCATGTCAGTGGCATCTAAAGTTTTGAGAGTGGAACAGATTGTTTTGGTTTCCAGAGTGCCAGGTTTTTGAGAAACAGCTAAGTATTTCTTGCCTCAGGAGGCTTGAACACCCAGACTGAGACATTTGTACTGATGCATTCCCAAACCACTGACCACTTCTAAAACTTTGTGAAGTTGGCCTCTATGCATCTGTTTGGGATATGTTTATGGTCCTATTGCAGACACAGAGTTCTGCCCTCAATTTCAATGGAATTGTAGTTTCCCTTGGCATCCCTCCTTCTCTTGTATTCAAGGCTCAGAACTGTTCTCTAATTGCCTGAGTCCTCCAAAAGGATATTCTCTGACAGTACAGTGTTTTTACAACAGAAAACATTGTCTCACATTTTAATAACTGTATTAATAACTGGGAAAGCTAGGGAGAGATATTTCTTTGCTGACACACTGTGACAGTGAGCCAAAGAACTTGATTTCTGCAGCTTTCAGAGGGGTGGCATCCCATTTCTCCAGTTCTGGGAGATCCTTTGGGATTCATCCAGTGTTGTTGCACAATCTCCAGAGTATTGAGCCATGTAATAACAACAATTGTCCTTGATCTAAACTACACTAACAGCTCCATACTTGCAACTTCCATTATGCTACACTGGTTTTGATTACTAGCTCTTTAAACAGCTGAAGGAGAGGACAGAAGAGAAAAACAGTGGGATGGATCAGGGGGAAAGCTGCTGCTGAAAAACATTTGCATATAGGGAAGATGCCCCAATGAAAGCTGGTATAAGTCCTTAAAATCATCACCAGAAAATACCAGCAAGAAATGAATACCTGCCTTCTCCTTAGTCAGTCCATTCTGATGTGCTGTAATTCTGTTGAATGCCATGCAACACAAAATGGCTTTAAGGTGCTCTTTAGCCTTAGCTAAAGAAACAATTACCTCATCCCTATGTTTCTAACATGTGCTGGAGTTGCTCATAAATTTACTGATAGTCATGTTTCTTTTGGACTGTTAAAGTTTTGAAGTTTTGACCATTTTTAACACTGAATTCCAGGAAAAAATTCTATCAGATTTGTTTTTTCCTGAAAGATTGGTGGTCAGAAAGATTTTGTGTTTGTTTAGGTTTTTGGTGTTTTTCTTTTTAATGTACAGAGAGTAGAAGGGAAAAAGAAAAACACAGCTCTTTTGACAATATCTAATTTTTGTTTTCTGGGAGAAGAAGAGGATGGATGGATGGATGTCTTTGCCTGGTGTTAACTTAGAGTTCTTTATCTTGCACTGTTCTTTGTTTGGCTGATTCTGTATGTTCTTAATTCCTTCTAGTTACAGGCTTTCTGTCATTAATAGGTGCCTTTCTTTTGTGCAGACAGAGCAAACCCTTTTGAGGCCTTTAAGATTTAAGTTGTTAATTTACATTTTGGCATCTGATTCTTGGTACTTGAAAATCTAGCAGCTTTTTCTGTAGGGCTCAGCTCTGCCTTCACTCAGTTTTCTGCCATGGACAGCCCTATAGCTCAGTGACAGCATGGTTTCCATCCAAGCCAGTTACACTGTACTTCCATGTGTGGTGTGTGGCTTTGCTGGCTTGCATATTCCAAGGAAGCTTACTCACTGATAATTTTTAAAGTTGTTCTAATTTGACTTAGGTGGTGTATTTGCTCTGTGCTCTTCCACGGTAGACTTTATTCAGAGGTTTTCAGAAATTTGCAAAAATCAAAACTTTATTGTGGCTTCCTTGTACCTGTGCACAGCCAGAGCTACCTCAGACTCTAGGAAGAAGCAGCTGAGAACAGCACAAGGTTGGACACTGAGTTGATGCAGAAAATATATAATATGTGGGCAAGGAGAACTGAGCCACTCAATGGGGAATACAAAGAAGGATTTGAGGGGAGAGAGTTAGGGTTAGGGCTTCCTCCATGTTCTGGAAAATCAACTTTCTTTTCTCTTTGCACTTAGCAATTTGATTTCTTGTGCTCATCACAAGTTTCATTACTTTGAAGGACCAAAACCTTTGAACCATGTGCTAGATGTTTGGAGCATGATAAAAATGCCAAGACATGTGCTATATAATGGCTTTGTTGCTGTGGTCAGGAGGATTTAGGTGGAGTAGGAGGCAGTTGAATGGAATTTTGCAAGATTTAACTCTTCATTTCAAGGGGATAATGAAACAACATTGCATGTCCTTTTCCATAACTGACTGTGCCTTTCTCTTTGGCCTTTATCTCTTGATTATTGGGTTTTGTGTGCTTTTCCCTCTTGAAAAACTCCTGCTAAGCCCTTTAAAATTATTGTGTGTTTCAAGAAAAACAATCAGGACTTAAGAGACATTTTTTGGGAGTGGGGGAATCTGGAGTTTGTTTAAAGAAGGGGGATCTGAAGAAGATAAAACAGATATCAGTTATGCAGAACTAATGACAGCATTCCAAAGGAGAGCTGAAGAGCAATACAACTCCATGAAGTGCTCCATTCTGTATTAGCTTTTTCACTGGGAAATCTTTTGAAGGACCAGAATCACACACACATGTATTATACATAAAACTCTGTAATACATGAAAGAATATTTGGATCTAACACTGCATGAGGAAGCCCATAGCATTCTCATGGAGCAAGCAAACGACACTAAATTCCCTAGGCAGGAATCAAAGCCTTTCCAAACTAACCTCATTACCAGCAGATGTTTGAATTGCTGTAATAGACATACACCCTTGCTGCACATTCAGAGTGTGCTGCTTTTTCCCCTCCCCTTAGATGCTCCTGTAATTCTGGGAACATCCTGCCCAAAATTGTCAACGTGCCTTCTCAGGTGAATCTGAGGAAAAAGCCACAAGAGATAGATGAGAGCCTTTAAAAAGTAGGATAGAAAACTGCCAGATTGTCAGAGCTATTAGAGTGACAGCTTGAGTGTGAAAACCTAAGTGCTGTGCTGCAGTATCCCAGGGATCAGCCAGCCCTTTATTCAAGGAAAAAGGAGAGAGCAGCAACAGCAAACCTAAATTAACAATTCAGGCTGACAGAAAGCATCATTTCTGAGTCAAACAAGAAAAAAAAACAACTTGAAAAACAGTTAGATTGACTGTTGTTTATGCACTACAGATATTTCAAACTCAAGAAAAACTGAGGAAGTAGTGATGGTTGTTAAATGACGATTTAAAATTATTTGAAGTAGCTATTAATATTGCAAATGCTTCTGATAGGAACCTGCTTCCTTGGGGCAGGTAATTTAATCCTATTGCTCTGAAGTGCTGTTGGCTTCTTCTTCCAATAGGTTTAGGGCACAGAAGGCAAATGAATTAATGAGAGGCAGACATAGTGGGGAAATACTCCATTATCCTTAGCCTTTGGTAAGTCTGGCTAATTAGTGAAATATTTGAAAGAGATATCTTTCATTTCCATGCAATTTCAAAATAATTTTGAAAGACCTGACAGATTAGAGAGATGGGCATTCATCAACCTTATGAAGTTTAACAAGGGCAAGTGCCAGATTCTGCAGCTGGGGTGGGGAAACCTCGGTTGTGTGTATTGATGAGGAAATGAGAGGCTGGAGAGCAGTGCTACAGGAAAGGGACACAAGGGTCCTGGTTGACAGAAAGTGGATTACAGTCAGTCCACAGTGCCCTGGCAGCCAGGAGAGCCAAGTGTGTCCTGGGGTGCATCAGGCCCAGCATCACCAGCTGGGCAAGGGAGGGAATTGTCCTGCTCTGCTCTGCTCTGCTCTGCCCTGCACTGGGGCAGCCTCACCTCAAGTGCTGGGTACAGTTCTGGGTGCCACAATATAAGAAAGGCATGAAACTATTACAGATTGTCCAAAGGAGGCCAATGAAGACGGTGAAGGGTCTGGAGGGGAAGCTGTATGAGGAGTGGCTGAGGTCACTTGCTCTATTCAGCCTGGAGAAGACACTGAGGGGAAACCTCACTGTGGTCTTCAGCATCCTCTCAAAGGGAAGTAGAGGGCCAGGCACTGATCTCTTCTCTCTCGTGACCAGGGACAAGACTCGAGGATGACATGAGGAAGGCGTGCAGCTGAGTCAGGAGAGGTTTAGATTGGATATGAGGAAAATGGTTCTTCCCCCAGAGGGTGGCTGGGCACTGAAACAGGCTCCCCAGGGGACTGGTCACAGCACCAGCCTAACAGAGTTCAAGAAGCATTTGGACAACACTCTCAGGAGTGTGATTTGACTCTTGAGGTGTCCTGCATGGGGCCAAACGTTGAACTCCATGATCTTGATGGGTCCCTGCCAACTCAGCATGTTCTCTGATTCTATGACATCAGTAGGGTAGAGGTGGTGGATTTGGCCAGTGTCTGCTCATGTCATTTGATGTACACCCAGCTGTGTGCTGGCTGTTCCCCACAGCATGTTGAAGAACTCTCACACACACATATCTAAACTCAGGTTTCAGAGGTGAGTCAGATCTACCTGAGGCATTGGATGTTGTTGACCTACATTCTCCCTGGGCATAATTTCTGTGGGAAAAAATTTATTGTGTAGACAGATATGTACCTTTAATTTTCAGACATTGTGACAAGACTCTTTTCAGCAGGGCAAAATGCATTTTGCCCATAGTCTGGTCTGTAACTGGAGTTTCATCTGGTGCTCCTGGGAATGCCAAATCTCACATCTGATCTGAAATGCCAATGAGCCCATATGAAGCCGTTAATGTTTGTGTGAGGTTTTTTAGTCCTCATTACCAACCTGATAGAAAGATAATTCCTCAGCTGCTGTTCCAACCTGTGGGATTTTATCCACTTAATTAATTTTCTTTCTTGTTAAAAAAGATCTCTTTTTATGCACAAGGATCTGTGCTTGACTTGCTTTTCAGAGACTCTTCTCATGTCTGTATCAAAGGCACAGAGGCCCCAGAAACTGGAGGGTGAGCCCTAGGGGCAGCATGCTTGTGGAGGCTGCCTTGGGAATGCTGCCTTGTGTGCTAAGGGCAGGCTCCTGGAGGGGAGTTAAGCCTGCACAGTGGAGGGGATCCTGGTGCCTTCCCTGCTCCCCCTTCCTGCTACCACTCAGCAATAAAATGGAAGCTAGTGATATGGCCAAAGGATAACAAACCACTGACTGAATGCCTGCTGAGAGTTTAAAATGCCAGCCTACACCACCCTCCCCAGCCTTTCAGCATGTCAGCAAGCTGCCTATGTAAATAAATACACATATCAAACAATAAGCAGATGCCTTTTTAACATGCACGATTTCAGGCTGAGATACCAGTTCTGGTGCAGCTCATCTCAACATCTGTCAAGCTAATGCCAACTTCACAGCTCCCTTTCACTTGTATTTAATGCACAAAGATTTGTGTTAAGTAACGAGGAATTACAGCTTTACATCTGTTTTGGTGTTATTTCTGATGCATAGAATGTTAAATGGGAATGCTTTGTGTTTCTCCTGATGTCAGTATGTAGTGCAAACTCTTGTTGCTTACTCTTGATTAAGTGGCTTTATACAACCATGTGTGTGGTTGTACAAGTATACAAGGGGGAGAAAAATGTCATTTGCAAAGTATACCACCACTGGGGCCCCAAAGCATAGAAACATGGAGGTGGGGAGAAAGCTGTGATAAGGGCTGGATTTAAAAGAGAAAATTTTTTAGAAACTAAATTCCAATAGAGTCAGTTGTGCCCTTAAATCAAACAGAGGAGCCACAGAGTCTAAAGCTCCAAGGGTGTGGGGCTCAGTGCAGTGCTGTGAGCTGCTAGTCCAGGTCAGGTCATGCCTAATCCAGGGTCCTGTCTCTGATAGCAGCCAGCCCTGATTAGAGAGAATGCAAGACCAGGGCAACAACCAGGAGAAATTCCATGTTAAGCTTTTGTTTATTTTTGTTTTCATATTAAAAATGTATTGAGCCCAGATGATTTATAGTCCACTGGGCCCACTCCTCTATTGAAAATTCACCTGCATGCTAGAGGAGCGTTGGATCCTCTACTGCTGCTGTCCATCTCTGTCCCTTGGAGATAGAAGTCTGCTTTTTATTTTCTTTATTCACATTTCTCACATGCTACTGCTTTTGCTCTGGTGAGATACTAAGGAATAGCATTTTTTAAAAAAACAAACCAGACAGACTCTTAATGCATGCAACAAGTCTTTAAGACAGCTCTGTATGAGAATTTTCTGCAGTCTGCTGAAAGAAAGGAGAATATTCCTGCTGCCTGAGATGCTTTCAATTGGATTACATATAAACAAAGGAGGGGGGAGAGGAGAGGCATGATCCTCCACTGGACAGGAGGATTTATATGACCTGATATATCTTGTTTTTCTTAATGTTCCTTGAATAGAGATGATTGAAATCTCTCACCTGAGCAAGCACACACAGAAGACAAAATACATTTTTAGTGACCCTAAATATATTAGAGCCCTCTGCTTCTGATCAGAGTGTGCATCAGCTGGAATAGTAATAGGGGATGAATGGCGTATGCCTACATGGACAGGACTGTTCTTCCATAATGGAAAGGGAAAATTGCTACTAAGGATGCCATTGAATCAAAATTTTGATGATTCTCTATATCCCTGCCTGTGACACTTTCCATGTTGTGGTTTCACATCACTTTAAAAACTTGAATATTTTTTTCCCCTCACTTCAGAGGCTGGGAGCCAATATCCAATACCTTATGTCTGAAAGGATTTGGATTGTCTTCAATAGGATATGTTTTTGTTAGGCAGCAGGCACTTTGTCCTGTGCAGAAGTGTATGGAGGCACATTTTCTACATGCAAGCATTTGCACCTCTCAAATATTTTGCCCTTCCCCTTCAAAGAAACCAGGATGTGGCTGCTATGTATGTATTTGAAATGCCAGGTTGTACAGAGCAGATTCTTGTAAACAAACACCCATGGGAGAATGAACCACAACTGAAAGTGCTGAAAGAGTCCAACAGGCATGGAGAGCATCTGCCCAATCCCATTTGGTGGGCCCTTGCTCTGCTCACTAGACCATGCTGCCCCTCTATTGCACGTAAGATGAATGTCCAGGGTGCAGAGCACTCCTCACCAATGCCCCTGCCTTCCCACTAAAGGCTCTCTCTCGTTCTGGGGAGCTGTGGAATAACACCTCTGCATGGGGGAGCTGCTGACAGAGGGCTGGTACCCTGGCGTGGGAGGAATTTCCTTTCATGTGGTCTGGTGTGACATTAGCACTTTCCAGCTGGCTCGTAGGTGGCTTTGTAATCCCTGGATTGGCAATGGCAGTTCAGCTCAGTATGGCTGTCATCTTCAGACAGCGTGACAGGGAAGGGGAGCTTGACATGTCCTGCTCCAGCCCTGTCTCAGTGTGTTAAGGGGCTGCTGGGTGGAGTTGTTGTGACAAGACCTTCTCTCCCAGCTTTTCTTGATCCTGAAGGAAGTGCTGAGCTGAGCATTGTGTGATGCAGAGGGGTCAGAGATGCTACCTGATGTGTCATATGGACAGTTGGTATTGGCCCTGAGATCTGGAGTGGCTGGGCAGGGCAGAGGATTTGGGCTTCAAAAGAAAGCAAAGCAACAAGGTAGAGCAGAGAGGAGAGAATTGATATCGTGAAATGGATTTACATGGCGCCATCTCCATATCTGAACTGGAGCTGTCAGGGAGAATGAGATCCAGACTCGCTGCTGTTCTCCAGAGAGGAGCTGTTATGGAACCATTGCTCAGTTAAAGTGATGGCTCCACCTCTGCACCCTGTGTCTGGCTGATTCCTGCAAGTAGAAAACAGACACAACTTGGCATGATCCCTTCTCCTCTCCCACCAGCCTTTCGTGCCTTTCTGCAGGCTCTGCATTACCTTCTTTTGCTTTTGGCCCTTGAGCACCTGTTGGTGCCTTGCTCCCACCCTTACCTGCCTCTTAGCTCCATCACTTTGCCTTCTTTTCCATCCTCAATCATTTCTGGCTCCCTCAATTCAGAATAAATGGTACTTTAACACCTATCCAGTAGGTGAACAGAAGAGTGCATGTTTGTTTCCTACAATACAGAAAAGGTGTGGGGGGGGTGGGGGACTGTTAAACACTTAATTACTCATATTTTATCACACATTACTGCATCCTCTGTTCTGAAACTTGTCTTTTGGAGACTTACAGCACCTCTTCCTGGGCATGACTTCTCTGCTGTGCAGAGGAGCAAAAGGGGAATACGCAGAGCAACTCTGTTGCTTCTTTCTTTTTCTGCTGGAGGTAGTCCTGTCCTCCTCCTGCCTTCTGGTCAAAGCCCTTTTCTGGTCAAAGCCCCTTTCTGGTCAGCCTAATGAACTGGAAAGTAAGGAGGAAGATTTTTGCCTTTAGTCCTGACCTTACAGGGTGTTCGGGGTCACTGAGAGATGCTTCCCCTCATTTCCTTCAGGTATACAAGACAGAGTTGGTCTTTACTCAAGCAGAAGGAAGTAAAAGAAGGTGGCAGTCTTCTTTTCAGGTCCAGTATGTGTCTTATGTATTTTGCTTGCTGTCCCTGACAGGTTGACCAGCCTTGATCACAGTGCTACAGACCTGAAGCAAGGATCCTGACTGATGCATATTCAGTACAGCCTGACCTGTTGAGGAGAACAAGTGTTTCCCTGAAGTCTGTCCCCTCAAAGCACCACACAGGTAAGGCAGACAGTGCTTCTGATGCTCAGGCTCACCTGCATTGGATTGAGAAAATTATTTTTCCCATTCATTTGGCTCAAGAGGGGCTTTGTCACCACTGCCTGCCATGTGTGTTGGGATGAAACCTTACAATGTATTTACAGCATGTGGAACATTTCTCAGCAAAAATGTACTTTCAGACGATCAAGACTGCCCATATGGTTGAGATAAATATAGCTTAAAAGTGTGGGAGGAGTATGCTGAAAAAAGAAAAATGTTACATATGAGGTATTAATAAAGCAATACTTAGATCTTGTGTTCTAAAATAATTTTGTATTGGAAATACCTTAATTTAAACAGAAAACTTTTAAAGAAAAAGGAATAAAGGAATGTATGTTGTGAAAATGGGGTTTAGTAAGAAATTAATTTAATAATGTTGTTTTCAACTCGGAAAGATGTATCAGGTCATCCGTAAGTGAAAAAAAACAAACACAAAAGCCTTGCAGTTCTAATTGCTATGACTCATGGAAACCAGATCTAGAAAAAACGAGGCCCTTTAGTCCAAACTCTTAATCCCCTGCTAGTATGTAACATCGTTCCCAGCAGCATCTACCAGCCCTGATTTAAATGATGGGATTTTCCCTTGTCCCCTTGGGATGCTATTGCACAGACTAATAGAATTAATCTGCTTACTTCTCTTTCAACCCCTGACCGCTGCAGATGCAATTAGTAGTAGGTGATGGGAGGATTCTGTGTCCTATGCTGCATTATGAAGGCTTAGGGCTGTATTGTGTTAAACCAGACATCAGTTGCAAGCATGTTTGCATGAGTGTGGCTTATCTGTCAGTACTCATTACAGCCCCATAAACATCTCTGAACTGCATTTCTCAGACTCAGGAGCTTTTCTACAATCCTAATTCAGGATCTGATAAGGCTCAGACTAATGTATTTGAATGCCTGTGAGAAAGACAGTATAACTGGGAACTGAAGTGATATGCAAAGTCGTTTGCTGCCAGTGCTAGACTCGAAGTGGCAATTTACTTTTGTGTTTCTGGAGCATTCTCTTTGGCTTTTCTCCCAGACAGTTTGGTAGGATGAAATACCTTTTTGCTGTGTGTGGTGCTGCTGGAGCACCTTTCCATCTGTGGATTGAAGGCTTGTCTTTGATGAATGGTGTGGGCTTCTTCTAATGTTCACTGAAAGACTCCAGTTAAATAATCAGATAAAGTCAAATAAATTTGAGCTGGAAAATCATAGCTGGTTTTATTTAGTTAATACAAAGTAGGGTGTCTTTCTGTGACATTTCACTTGTTTTTTTTTTTCTCAGATTTGGAAAAGTTTTATTAGGGAGAATAGTTTGTTTCTAAAGTGGATGAATGCTGGAATGCAGATTACACCTGGAACAGCTGAGCTGTACAGCTTCCTTGTGTGGACATATGGATTCATCCACTTCCAAAGTGAATTAAAAACAACATCCTAATACAGAAAGAAACTGCAATATAATTGCCATTGGATGTTTGAATGAGATTTCAATGTGAAATGGAGCCTGGGAGTCCTGAAAAACTGAGCATGTTTCCACATGGCCTCTATCCTCTGGCACTAAAGGAGGAGGTCACAATCCTGTTCCTCCTCCCTCTCAATTAATCCTGGCTCTAACATGCCATAGCTTTTATGGAGTGTTTCTTCAAACAGAAAGCCTAAATATAATCTTAGCCTGCTCCAGTCTTTCATTATCAAGATAAGTTAATTAAGCTTACTAAAATTTGACTAAGTTGCCTGTGTTTGTCAGATTCTTAAACACTGAAGATGGCAAAGCTCTGATATGTTCAATGAGTCCTGTGCTAATTTTCCCATTGTTTTTAACCACTTGAAACTCTTTTCCACTTTGGTGCTTGGCTGTTTTGTGTGGTTTTGTGATGTACTTTAAAGGATGGGGAGGTGGAGACTAAAGCCAGGGGTAATGATCCATAGCACTCTGGATCATCTGCAGCTTATGTTCCCTGTCCCTGCTTTGCCAGTCAAGCTTTATTCCAGTGAAAATGTCAGTAAGCCCAAGGCAGATAGGCACTGTTTCTCCCCTCTCCTTGGCTTTTCCTTTACCCTGAAAGTTTATCTTGCTGCTCGCTTTTTAAAAGCTTTGCATTAGCTGGGGGGCCGTGGAGTAAAAGGCTTTAAATACAGATGCTGGTGGTAGTCCTTTCAAAGCTGCATTTCTCAAGCTGGGAGCTATTGACCCCTTTCAGTGCAGTCACAAAGAAATCCAAGAGGAAATGGAGGGTGAGGGCCAGCAGGGAATTTATATATAATTTTTTTCCCCCCAAGTCTTCTTCTTACTCTACCCCCTGCCAAGCTGGCTATTGTTTGTGCCTCCATATGGGATACCCATGGCCATATAAGGAAAATGGCATAATATTGCATTCTTTCTAAAAATTGATTTCTTACAGTTGCTTTTTCCCCCTTGCTGAAAGTTGTTCTGTTTTGGTGCAAGCTCTAGGCAAAAGGAAAATGGTAGCTCATGGTACATGTGGTATAGTATCTTTGGCTGTGTAAAGACTTTTTCTCTGTTATCTCAGTTCAGCAGATGAGGCAAAGCAGTAAAATAGCAAATGATGAGGTCCATCTACTAGGACAGGAGGAGAGATGTTGCATTTTCCTGTGTCTTGAACTCAGTAATAATGATTAATAGTGATGTTTGTTTTCTCACCTTTTTTTTTTTTTCTTGCTTGAGAGGATGCTTGGGACATGGGACAGAGGCACAGAGCACCCCTCTGTGTCCCTTTTCATTCACAATCTACCTATTATGTTGAGTGAGTGGCATACACCAGTTTGGGCCAGCAGCTTCCTCTGCTCTGCTGGATGACCCAGCCCTCTGCTGGGGATGACCACAGCCCAGTTATCCCAGCAGGTGGATGAAATGTTTGAGGCTGCAGCAAGCGAGGCTGTGAGCAGCAGTATTTCAGGGACTGAAGATCTGCAGGTAGCAGAGGTCAGTCTAAACATGCACCAGCTCAGGAAAAGGACTCCTGGAGTCTGGGAATTTTTCCTGGTGCAACTGTCACTTGTTGATGAACAGAAGCTGCTCGTTTTTTTGAAATAAATCTGGACTTCAAACACATCCACTCAGCACCTTTTACAAAGGAGCAGCTGGAGCAACATGAGCACAAAAAAGGCTGAATCCCCTGACTCCAGAAAGCAGAGGCAGAGCCCAAAGTGGAAAAAGCATAGGTTTGGGAGCTGGGAAAATGATAACTCTTGGAGAGGAATGAGTATGTGCTTGTGTATGTGAGCATAAGATTTGGGCACTCTTCCTTTTGTGTCTTCTTGTAGCCTCTTGAATTGGGATGCAGTTTTTAGTTGTGCTTTCTATGCTTGCCATCACTTCAAATTCTTTGTGATGCTCTGCTGATTGTCCCCATAAAAATCTGTTCAACAACTGATAATGTTGCAAACTTGTTAAAAATTAAAGTAGAAAAAACCCAACTCCTTTTTAGAAAGAAGAAGCAACAAATTTTGAGGTCCATTTACCACAATCATGTCACAATACTCAATCTGTGTTATGCTGAGGTGTGATTACAAAAGTGGAAAAAGGGGAAATACTTTCTATAAACACATTTTTGGGCAGAATATTAATAGTTCAATATTATTATGATGATTATCTGTGTATGCATGACAATGTACACTTTTTTTTTCTTATTAAAATATTGAACAGTTTGACAACTTTTAAAGAAACTGCATTTTGTGAGAATGGAGTAAGGACTTTTTAAAGGTTCGGTGTTTTTTATGTAAACCTGTAAATGGAGGTTGCATTGACCAAAATAATTGGATATCATGCTGAGAAACTTCTAATTTTCTTTAATTTTTCTTTTGGCTGTGAATTAAATTGTTTGGAGAAGCCTAAAAAATCAGTCTCCAAGAGAATCTTCCTCTATGATAAATTGTACTTATACTGGAGATAAAACTGGGGAAGCCTTCTGGGCTCTGCTTTACTCTGGGCTTGAGCTGGCACCAGTACAGCAGGGGAATGGGCTCACATGGCCTTTTCTTCACGAGTGGTGATTTGGTGCCTGCTCAGTGCTGTCCAGTGTGTATCCAGAGGAGCTATCACAGTGGGTGGTGCGGGACGATGCGATGCCCTGTGCACGTGTTTGCCACCTCTGTCTCTAAAGGCTCTAGGGACTGAAATGTCACTACAGCTGATTCTGCCAGCAGTGGATTGACCTTTTCAGGGGTATTGCCCCAGAGACTTGGAGCTAATCCTTCTGATGCTGACTGTGGTGCACGTGGGTGCCTGTTTCCCTATGAAGTCGGGAGCTTGGAACATGGAAACGATCATGATGGAGGAGGAAAGAAATTGTCATTAGAAATATATCTCTAACAGCTCCTGTCACTTAGATCTAATGCTACAGAGTAATTTAAAGCTTTTTTGACTAATTCTTGTCTAATAAGTGCTTTGTCAAGGCAAAATGAGGTTTACCCAATGTGACAGGGAAGGAAAGCAGAGCTGCCTTTCACTGCTGTGCCATGTCCTGAGTGGAGTGGCTGAGATAGGGTGTCACTGAGAATGGCAGTGGAGGCTTTGCATTGCTTATTTTGAGGCCTACAAAAGTACATTCGCTCTTGATTCATGCATTTTGAAGACTATTGAGTGTAGCTGGGGACTTAGTTTAAAAGCTGATTGAACTATTCCCTCGCTGTAGAGATTTCTCAGGAAACAGATACATAAGAGGGGTATATGTGCATGTGTTTGAAGCTTCCATTCTTGAGCTTATGAGTAAGAGCTGGGATCAGTGAGAGGTGATAACTACTAAAATCAGTAATAATGACAGTATTACCCTCTAAGTAGTGAAGTGGGTTTGGGGAGTTTTGCAGTCAATTATTAGTTCTGTGTCTAGACTGCATACTGACAGTGAGAAGTAGCTTGATTCCTCTCTGCCTTCCTTCCTCATCTTAATAAAGATGCTAAAACAGCTGATAAGCCTTTTCTTGTAGGAAATGTATTTTATTTTGTGAAAAAACTAGCTTTGTGGAACTTTGCATTCCTTTTCAGAGAAATCTGATGATGAAAAAGTTTTAACTTTGGGGGGTTTTTCTTCATGTATTTCCCTATTGTTCCTCCTTTCTGTGACTAAACAGGAACAGGGATGGGAAGAAAAGAAAATGAAATAATTGATCCAGAAATTCCTTTTCCTCACTTGTAAAACTGCATATAAAAAAAATTTCTATGCATCTTACATTGAAAAGAAAATAAACTGAAAACTAGTTGATTTATAAACTTTTAGAGCGTGAAAAAGGTTATTATTACTATTGAGTGCCCTGACCTGTTTTAAAGCTGAGATTTCTTGCTTGCATAGATGCATCTATTTAGTGCAAAATCTTGAGAGCTCTTTTGAGAGAGGAGCCTACACATAGGTCAGCTGCTGGCCAGGCTTGTGCACAGTAAAGATAATGATAATCTGATGTCTGGTTTGTCCTTTGTAAGATGACTCATGCACCAGTTACCTTCTAATGGATGGGACTTGCATCCTTGGCAGACATTACCTTTGTTGAGGGTTGTTGGCAGATAAGAAAGTAGGAGCAGCCTTGGACATGCTTGTGCTGGACATTCAGGCTGCTCTCCTCAGAAGGAAGTGTCAGAAGAGCTGAGGCAGAGAGGACATGCAGGCATTTTGTGGCTGGATGAGATGGAGGGGATTATAATGGCAGGGCTCTGCCTGTGTTTTAGCTTCCAGTGCCCAGAATATGGAGGTTTTCCTTTCCTGAAAACGTGGAGTACAGCACATGTATGAGTGGACCAACACCCCCACAGCATATGCAAATACAAGTATATTTCAAAGAAGTATATTTAAGCAGCATAAAATTCCTTTTCTAATCATCTGTGAAAGGTTTATTTTCAAATGCCCAATCACTAATGAGGTGCTAGTTTTCAGATGGGCTCGTAGCACTGTCTTGACATTTTAAAGTATCTAGGAGGTTTAACAGGCTTAGTCCCTCCTTGCAGCACGGCTGAGCCAGCTCCTGATCCCAGGAGGGTAGGAGGAAACCTTTTCTGTGAACTGGCTTAGTGTACTTGCCACCTTGAACTGTTTCTGGCACTTTTCCCTGGTGACTGTTAACAGCAGGATATTAGAGTTTGTGGCTATCCAGCCCGCTGGTTTCCCCATGTTCTGCAGCAGGGTTATCAGGCTTGGGCATTCTTGCTGCTCCTGGCTAGCCCTTGCTGATGCTAGAGAGAGAAGGATGGACACCCAGTGCAGCACAGAGGACATGTTTGGCAAGGCAGAATTTGTCACTGACTCCTCAAACTGACCTGGACCATTTATAACCATTTATTTCTGGATGCAAAGTGTATCCAAGAGTACATTCCAAGAAAGCTAAAAATAATATCCTCAACTTTAACTTATTTCTCCCACAAGGATTCAGTTAACAAGAAGGAAAGAGTTTGTTCCTTCTTCCCCCCATGCTGAAGTGCTCAGCTCTCAGAATGGAGCTATAAGTTTATCACAAGTTATTGGCCTGTGGGTTGGATTCATGGATCACGTTACTGGAAAGTGTAATTATTTGCCAGGACTGCCTTTGCTTTTCCATTTCCCTTTCCATCTCCCAGTTCTGTATGTTATCTGGTAGCAGCACTGGAGGCCAAAGTCTCTCTGAACTGATTGGAACCAGGAGCTGGCGTTCTGCTGTTCTGGGTCCTTCTGCCAAAAGCCAGTGTTCAAAGTGAAGACTGTAAGAACAGACTACTCACATGAGCACAATTTATGGCTGTTTAAAATACCTGAAGATCAGTACAGCAAAGCTCTGGTTCTGCTGGAGACTTAGTATGACCACACTGTGGATAAAGTTGTGTATATTCCACAAGTAATCTCAGGAAATGAGGATAAATGATGGTGGCTACTAAAAAGCAGTGATGAAATTTTTTGTTTGTTTTCTTGGGGTTTTTTGTTGGTTTTTTTTCCAGGATGTAGTTAGAAAGAACTCTTTGGACTACCAATATAAATCCCCAGGGATACTCAATAGTCCTGAGTGTTAGGTGTACAAAGCTAATCCCAAGCTGCTGCCTGCTCTGCTTGGGGTCTTAGTTTTCTGCTCTGAGTTTTTTCTATTGATTAGTAGTACTGACAATTGAAAAGCCTAGTGTTCTGATGGTCCTTCTCCAGTGAATAGAAAATCAGCTGTGCATATCAAGTCTGTGAATTGCATCTCTGTAGGAGACAATTTTTATGAAAGACAAAAATTAAACATTTATATCCAAGAATCTTCACAGATACCACACATCTTCATAAAATCAGGTTAAAATTAAGTAGTTTCAATCAACAGTATGGCTACATATTTATATATGTATATATGTAAACATTAAAATATTTACTTCCAGATTTTTAAACACAATATATTTTTTGTTTAGAAATGCCAAAGCTGATCTTTTTGGCATCTAAAAATGAAACCTACATTTTCCTATTAACATTAGATCAAAAAAATTTATAAAAAGAGGTTTTGTGTTGTTTTGTATGGTGTTTTGTTGAGGTAGTTGGTGTTTTTTAAGTTAGAAAATGTAAAAAATACAAAACTTCATTTTAAATTAAACAAAACTTCGGGGAATTAATGTGAGGAAATACTTTTGTATTTTTTTGTTTTAGAAGAAATCCCTACCAGTTCAAACTGAAGCAATTCTTCCCATTTGTTTTCTTTTTTTGTTTGTTTGTTTTTTGGTTATTTGTTTTCTTTTGGTCATCTTGCTATGTTTTTCTGGGTATATTGATGCAGGGTAATTTTTGTTTCTTTGTTTTTTGTTAATAGAAAATTTATTTTTGTGCCCCATTTCTGAAAGAGTTTGGGGCTTGTCTGGCAGGAAAATAACAATTAGGGCATTACTCTTCTTTCTGCTGATGTGTTGCTTTTGCCACTCTTCATGGCAGGGAGACTGCTCTAGGTTTTCCTGTTACTATTTTCTCATCCACCTCTGAATTACTGAATACTCTCAGCTGCAAGGCAAGGAATAAGGCATGAATGCTCATTGTTATCATCAAATGTTTTCTTTGCTAATTCTCTTTTATTGTGTCCCAGTGACTTGCAGCTGAGGATTAAAATATCTGCCTTCAGCACCAGCAGTAGGATTTGTTTGAAACCTCAAAGGGCATTGTTTATCTTCCCTGTATCCCTGTACTATGCCTGCCCAGGATGAGCAGCACTCTCCTCCCCATCCCAAGTGATTCTGTTACTGAGGAATGTTGGACAGATACCACTATACACATAGCAGAGGTGCTCCCAGATTTGGGGTTGGAGCTCCAGGGGAGGAGAATGGAAGGGGATGTTTGTTTTTTCCAGGAGAGACCTTGGCTGCAGTGCTTTGCAGAGCTGTTTTAAATACACTCCTCAGGCAGGGAGGTCTGTGGGTGAGGAGAGCTGTTCAAATGTTTCATGCAGTGCTCAGGGCTTCTGTCCCAGGCACGTTCTTCATTATTGCTTTGGGGAAAGGCATTCTGGGAGTAATCAATCAGCATCACTCTGGGTTTCTTCTCAATCTGAGCTCCTCTGATGTGTCTTTCAGTGCTGCTCATTTTGTTTTTAATTTCTGAATGAGGGATCGATTTGCACAAAATAGCACCAGGCAGAAGAGTTGGCTTTGCAATGGGTGAAAGCATCTGGCCTATTTTCTCCAAAGCACTTAAATGAGTATTTTAAGTTGTAGGTCCTGAAGAAGACAGTTGTAGTGCTTTGCTGAAGTGTGCTCTGAAAATCTCTGTGCTTTCCTAATGCAACATTAAATTGTCCCCTTGGATCTTTGCTGTCACCTCTGATCTGGAGCATGCCTTATCTCAGAAAGGACCCCTGTGCTTCAGCTTTACAGTGGTGCCATATCACTGTCCTGCTCCTTTATCTATCCTTCTGTCCTTCCACTTACCACACCTCCAGATTCTGTGCTGCAACTCTTCTTGCTTTTGCTGAGGCAGTGTTGCAAAATGGACATGTTGGGAAGGAAAAAGCTGTAAACAATATTTATGTGATTCAAGACAGTCTTTATGTGTATAAGAATTTGGGGGGGAAAGCTGATGTGATTTAAAAGACAGAAATCTTTGCCCTTCCTCTATCAGTGGGTGAACTCAGATTGAAATCCAGGACACCTGGTACACAGGTCTGACATCACCCCTCCTACTTAAGGAAATTGTAAAATTGGTGTAGCTGGCTGGGAAGACACACCCTGTACTTCAAGGGATGGGAATTGCATGCCCTGAGTTAATCTCCTTGAGGACATCTGTGCAACATGCACTTAGGCCAGTATTTTCTGATGTTCCATGTCACTGCTCACAAAGGAGAAAAGAAGGGCTATACTTATTTTTCTCCAGAGTTCAACTGGAGTTGAAGGAGGTAGTTCTTTACCTCCCTTAATGAGTAACTTTATACTGTGCTGTCTCCTACAATAAGAGCTGTCAGTGCTAGAAGGAAAATAAGCCATTTGCCAAGATAGTGAGGCTGTAAAAGTTAGTAAAAGAGAAGGAAAGGTATGGGCAGAAAGGTAAGATTGCAGCAGGAGTCATGAGAATTCCCAAGCTCTGAAGAGTGCTTCTGATTTTATCTTTTCATACAGCTCTGGGGGTAGTGTTTGTTTAATGTTTCTAGTCACAGTGAATGAAAGCAAATATCCTGACTGGACAGTGTATTAGTACTGTGATGATGAGGAAGGTTGGGCTACCTGTTGTGTTTGCTGTGCAGTGTTGTTGAGTCACAAATTATGTTTATGGCTAAGAACCTCAAATGCTGGCAGAGCATCAAGTAAGGTGGGAAAGGGCCATTGTGACCCTTTTTTCATCCTAGACACAAGGTTCCTTTGAATTAAACCTGCTTTGGATCAGAGCATCTTCATGCAGCAATTTGTCATACTTTTTTTCTCTTCATGACCATTCTTCCCTGTATATCTTACAATTACATAATGTCCATATGGCAGCTTGAAGAATTGCTTGGAAGGCAACTGAACACTACAGAAGCTCTAAGAGCATGTTTCCAGCTCCTCATCAAATAACTTCATCCTCTGCAGTTCATGTTTTGAATGTCAGTGGCCTGTAGATTATCTGAGAATTGAAGATGCTTGGGGACCAGGTTTGTGTTTATAACTTACTTACCTCATGGTGTTCTTTGGTCTTTCCTCACATACGAAATCTCCATCAGACTGTCCCAGTCTCTGTCATCAGCTGAAGCTGGAAACTGAGTGGAACAGTGCATCATAAGTAAACCTGCCCAAGGCACTGTGCATGAAATCTGAATGCCACTGGAGTCAGTGTACACACTCCCATGTATCTCCCTTGTCTTAGAAGTTTATCCCTTTACTGATGAAGAACTTCTTGTGAATATAAGGATTGATGAATCACCTGTTCTCAACCCAACATTTCCTCCCACAAACCTCTCTGAAGCCTGGTGATGTGGGTGCATGTCCATTAATCATGACATTGGTAGGTTTTGCCTGGCCAAAACATGGCTCCAAGAATCCAGACTACTGCCTATAGGTGGCTAATAAATCTGGAAAATTCCTGCACTAGGAAGAGGTGTACCTAGGTGAGAACACACAGAGCACTGAGAAAGAAAAGGTCACAGTAAATTTTGCAGCTTCCCAGCAGGTCCAGGCAGCCCCAGGGAGACCTTGGAACATGCTTTCATTGAGAGCAAGCAGTTTGGCAGTTTGTTTGACTCTCTGCCTTTATTCTTTGGAACTGGAAAAGGTCCTTGTATCCCGTGCACTCCGTGAGGGTTAGGGGAGGTACCTGTCCCAGCTTCTCTGGTGCCCTGCAGAGGTTTGCAGAGCTCAGGGATGCCTGTGTCCTGGATACAGGATACAGGGTACTCCTGCATCTCAGCCCCCCAGCCAGCCCTGAGAAAGTGCTGTGGGGGGAGAGGTGGGCGAATAACCCCTGTGCACTCGGAAGCAGGAGCACAAAGTGCCCCTGGTGCAGCCTGCCAGCTCAGAGCTTCCTTTCCCTTTGCCACTGTTACTATAATTTATCACTATTATGGCTAGGAGGGAAGTGCAGCCCAGCTGCGGGGCGCACAGGTCTGAGCGCTGCCGCGGGGTGAGGCGCCCCGTGCCGCTCAGCAAACCAGCCACTGTGCTGCCTCTGGCCTCTGCTCCTTATCTCACAGGCTGTTCTCAGCCTCCTGCTGCTGCTCACACTGCAGCTGCTGACAAGTAGCCTTCCTGGCAACAGGGAATCACAGCCTGGGACTGGAGACCCCGTGAGTGCAGTATGAAGAAGGCAGTGAGTGCTAAATATTTAAAAATAAATTATTTCGTCTAAAACATGAAAATGCTCTTTGCAGCTCATACACATCACTGCTTGGTGACAGTGACTGGCCAAGTCACACATAATTCTTGTGTTCAGAGGGGACTATGCTGACTGTAGGGCACAACCCTTCTCTCTCCTTTGCTGATCATATGAAAGCTCTTTGTTAGGAGGATGCCCTGTTGTACAGCATAGGTGTAAATGTCTATAAACTCCACTAACTGAGAGAGGTCAAAAATAACTTTTAAGCTCATCTAGTTTAAATTTAGGCTATTTCCTTTGCAGTATGCATCTGTAAAGTATTGTGCTACTTCAAACAGCACTCAGGAACTGTGTCAGTAGTGGTAATTAACCTTTAGACTGAGAGAGCATGAAAGATCTTAAATAACAGATCAGGGTCCTCTTGCTCAAAGCAGTCAATTTTCATGGCAGAAATACTACCTGATCTAAGAATATGTGCATTCAACTTTCATATGTGAAAACAAATTAGTAGGATGAAGTGTGTGTGTGGCAGGGGGATGAACACCTGAGCAAAGTCACATTGAAGATTGGCCTATCTTCATTGCTGAAGGGGGTCAGCACCAAACTTTGAACTAATATTAGAAACAAAACTCTTAGAAGTCTGAAAACCTGAAGGGTTTAAAGACAAACAGTAGAAGGTCAGGAAATGTGGAACATTTTTTCCTAAGTCTTTAGAAAATGTTATTTATGAAGGTATTTGCATCTCTCAAAATGAATGCAAGTGACTGATGACACAAACTTATTGTTCTGATGTCGCAGTCCACACTCTGTGTTTCTATTTACAATGTATGAAGAGTGTCAGAGGATGAGAGATGAGGCTCACTGAGACTCCTTGTGAGATGACTGCTGAAAAGCTGGGCTGAAGGTGAATCTGCTTTGTCTTGGCTCTGTGTGTGTGTGTGTGTATAAATATACATATATACATATATATATATGTATGAAAATATGCACACAAAGCCACTGATTGTCAGTAAATAACTATTCACAGAAGTCTAGTATTCATTGTGAGTAGAAATGAGAAACCCTTCTCTCTCTACTGAAAGTGAAGTTAGACATTAAATTTCTATACTTTGGTACAGGGATTTTGTCATATAAAGTGTTTATTGATCTCTTCCTCCTGTCTTTGTAAACATTTTTTTAGGTGTTTTACCACATTATTTACTTTGGTAAACCAAGTATAGGCTAACCAGGGGTATCAATAAAATTCCATCTCCTAATCAAATTTTAGTATTAATATCCCAACAACTTGTTGGATTAAGCACTTTACTCTGTATAAATTTTCCTGTTTAAAACAAAAACCACACCCCATTTCTCTTTCCTGATTTCTTTTCTTACTAGTAGAGAAAATATGTGAAAGGCCTGTGTAATTTCTGGAAAATTGAAATGGGAAGAGTAAATTTTCACTCTGGTTCTTGCTGAAATGGAGAGGTGAGTAACATTTTTGGGAACCATATTAGTATCAGTGAACTTGAAAAGACAGTGACCAGAATGGAGATTGAAATCCTCACCTCTGCACACAGATCTGTGTGAATGACAAGGCTGGGCTGAACATCAGTTTTGTTGAGAATGTAAGAAATTATCACTACTCAACTACCTCTACTGGGAAAAAAAAACACCCCATAGCTCACAATATATAGGAGGACAAATAGTCACAGAACTGCAAGAAATTCTGATTAAAAAATTGTTTGAAAGTTCTAAACCAGACTAATCTATGCCACACCACCTCTTCTTCAGGCCAAGTGACAGTAGTAACTGGAATAGAAATTAAATTGAACATCTGCAGTACTGGAACACTGGATTAAAAATAAAAAACAACAAAAACCAAAACAAAATAGAAATTTAAAAAAACCAAACCTGATTTCAAGTTTTGTTTTAAATAAATGTTGGGAGTTTTTTTTCCACAGCCCAGGCAGGCAGGTCCAAAATCTATAAAAGCTGGTAGCCTAGTCTCAGATTTTTGTTTAGTGATCCCACAGGCACAGTCTCCATCTAAAGAGTTTACTATTGCATTGAACTTTATATGCTTTGGGCAACTAAAAATATGATTTTTTTAAGGCAGTGCCAAAAGAAGCATAATTATTTTTCTAAGGTTAAACAATTAACCCTTCCTTCTAAATTTAGCACCATCCCAAATTGAAAACTTAAACTAATGAAAGGGAAATGGTACAGGATTAGTAAACTGCTGTCTTTCCCTCCAGCTGTGGGACATCAAAGATGTATAAACCTCCATGTTCTGTTGCTTTATGGAAAATTCTCTTGTATCCTTCTGAGTGATGTGGAAGGGATGGGATGTTACAGCTGTGCATTGACAGACCCTCAGTGTATTTTTCTGGTCTTTCATGATATTACAGAAGTCTGTTTTGTCCCTTATTGACTTTTATTGTTGTTCTTTTGAGAAAATTTGCCACGACAAAAGGTCGTGGTTGCCTTCATTGTGACTAATGTGATGATGATGAGTTTGCAGCAGAGATATCATGTGCATACATTTAGGGTTGGCTTAACTGAATTATTTTTTTAAATGAGTATGACAATGTATCAGCCTATCAGAACCAAAGTCACCCTCAAACCACTGATTAGAGGAAAATAATTAGGATTGAATGATAAATTTAGATTCAACTGCAATTTGCAGGAGTGTTTGTTTAAAGAAGAGCCAACAAAAAGAATCTTGGCTCTGAGGATCACCAGGAAAAAGCCTCTTTATATATTGCAGCCATGTAGCAACCAGCTCCAGAGATGAATTGCTGGAAGTGACATGCCTGATTTATTGCCCACTGCAGCTTTGAGAGTGTTTGCAAACTGAAGTGTTATGGTTAGGATGATTATAATTGGGGTTTATTTTATTTTAGAGAGTGGAAGAAAAGAAATAGATTTTGGTGGCTCCTGGATGTAGATGACTTTGGTGGTTGGTTTTGGTTCTTAAGCCAGCCTGGGCTGCTGGCTGTCATGTACCCTTTCCCTGCAAAGGGAGCTGAGGCTGGTCAGTGGGAGGAGAGCCCCAGCACTCACCCCATTGCAGTGGGACAGCACAGGGGCTGCACAGACAAGGGGCTTTGGCACAGGCAGCTAGATCTGGTGGAGAAAAAAAAGTACACTGTTACCCTGGTGTGGAGTTCTGAGGGGATGGTTGGAGAAGTCTGCTTTTTCTGGTATATCAGTAGGTCTGCAGCTGGTTTTGTTTCTGCCTCTTATAGCATGGATTTGTCAGTGCATTGGAGCTGGAGAATAACTCTCAGTGTGTGGTCAGATTGGTCTGTAGAAGGTACTAAGATCTAACTAGTTAGTTCTTTTATATATCCTTCATTTATTACTATTGTTTATTACTATTTTGTATACTTTTCATTTGTTACTATTGTATTACTATTGTTCATCCAACATTCCCCAGATGCTTCCCAACTCGTACATGATGGAATTCCAAGTAGTTTTTTGAGCAAGGGCAATACTAAACTCAAAAGACAAGGAATTTTAATCTGTGTAGTACATTGCAACATCTTTAAGTTAGGGTTGTGCAGAAAAGGTGTTCTCTGTTTCATCTAATTTTAGGTCAATAGCCTGGCTAGTGGGTTGCTTGTGTTCCCTGGTGAGAACTGGGAAGACCAAGAATGTCAGCCTGAATCTTCTGTGTCTCACATTAATGCCCCATTGACCACACCTCTGGCTAGATCAAACAGTCTATCTTGTTTTGATTAAAAGTTCCATCTTTGATTCACAAAAATATCACAAAATACCTGGGTTTGAGTTTTAAAACAAATTCAAGCAGTAAATGTTTCTTCCAAACTGAAAGAAATTCTCAGCTCAGACTTAGGCTTCATCTGGAAGATGCAACATGCTCCCAGTAAGTCCATGACATTCTATCATGCAGAATGATAGGTGAAAGTTCAAAAAAATACATCTCAGAGCTCATGTTTTCAGCTTGTGGCTAAGCTTACAGAAAATACTCAGTTTAAACCTTTTTCTATTGTTTCTGTTTGTGCTGAGAAAGAAGAAGAAAAATCCAGTGAGAGCAAATTCCTTCAGACATGATTCACCTCTTTGTGCTACCTGTATCCAGGAGACCTGGATAAAATTAACTGGATATCCAACACAATCACAGAACATTCTCACTAAGTTAAGTAATAATGAAGAGGAGATGAACTACCCTATCACTGTTCTTGGCTGATCCCCTCCTGCTCCTTATTTTAATATCCTTCTCATCCTGCTGGCAAGATGCTGAAGCAGCACCAGCCATCCAGTTAAAATACAGAGTAGTCAGATGTTTCAATCAACTCAGATTTCCTTGAACACTTACTCAACATTCATTGCAACTCTTATAAAAATGTCTAGACAAGTCATTGCTCAGGATTTCAGCTCATTTTGTAGCTGCTGCTTTACAACACTCTGATTTTAAAATGCAATTTTATAAGTGTTACTTTTACTGACTACATTTTCTTTTTCACTGTGCATTTCTAAATGCCAAGAGTATGAGCAGGCTGGAAATTAACTATTACAGTGTTGTAATAGGTAATACAGAGCTCTGGCCATTCTTGGTTCTACTACTGTTAAATATATTTCCTCTGGTTTGGGTGATTGCTAGAAAGAGCATATCATGAATATTCAAAATATATTGAGAGCAACCCATTATTTGGGAAGAAACATTCTGTGTTTGGTCAGATTGTCTATAGCTATAATATTTGCTGGTCCTATAGCTCTGGAAAAGTTGTTTTGAGAAAAGTTATGTGGCTACAGCAAAGTACCTCTGGTATATCAGACCTGGCCAAGAAAATGGGAAAGATTTATCCTACAGGCACTTTTGTCTTTCACAAAGTTTCTTAGTCTGAGGATCCAGCACTGAAGTGAGTGCTTCAATGCAAGTCTTGGATGTATTGTCAGAGGAGACTGGGTGAAATGTGGAACCAGAATAGGAGGGATGTGGTACAGGGACTGGGTGCCACAAAAAGGGCAATGAGAGGGTGCCCAGAGTGGGACCTGGCCTGTGTGAGATGCTCCCCTTGTTAGAAGGGCTGAGGAAGGAGTGGCAAAGGGGGTGCATCAGAAGGGTAGCTGGCTCTGACCTCGTTGCAGAGAGCCAGCATGCCTCAGGTAGTGCCTCCTGTGCTTCATTTACCTTGCTTTCCTGAACAGTCACTTCCCCATGCTCCCCCCACAAACTTATGAAGAAAAATAGAGGGGCAAAATTGTTTATTTAAAGTCTAGTACTGAGTGAAGCTGCATTAATAAGCCCTCATGCCTAGTAGAAGAAAACCCTCCTTAACCATGATGAAAAATAAATCCCCCTGAGCCCTCAGCATCCTGCTTGAGTCACTAATTCCCTAGGGCAGAAAACAAAGCAGGCAAAAAAAAGTTTGTTTTCACATAGCAAAGCCAAAACATCTCCGGTTCTGATTTAAGAGGAGTTGTGGGAGCTGTCTCCTCTTTAATGTAGCATGGAGCCAGTATAGGTGAGTTGATAAATATACAAATTGATTTTTTTCCCTCACCCTATAGAGAACACTTATTCCTTTCTGTGGGACTCATGCCTGCATGTGCTTTGTTCCTGGAGCTGCCCCAAAGTGCAGGAGGACCAGTGGCTGCCAGCACTGGGGCGCAGGGAGGGTTCAGATGCCTGAGTCACATTTTCCACAAGCACTGCTCCTTGTCTGGCTCCAGCAGCCACCTCCAGGGGGATGCTGCCCTGGTCCTTCCTCCCTTCCTGGCTGCCTGCACAGCCTGTCCCATCACTCTTCTTCTGATGCTTTTTGCCTCTTTGAGACATCCCTGGCAAAGGCTTCAACGTCCTGAGGTTCTTACACATAGCATCAGCAGCTCCTGAGGGAAACAGCAGAGCACTCCTCTGGCTCCCTGAGGCTTTATAAACACATTCCCAACTAAAGGCACTTTATAAATCTACTCAGCCACAGAATTGCACGTGTTTGATGGATATTCTCCACTTATGATGGGATAGGAAAGCAGAGAGTGAGACTTTGTGCTAGCAAATGACCCCTGGCTGGAAGCAGTCTGCTAATGATTTTTCCATGAACTACTGCTCAGGGCTTGACCCAGAAGCACAATAGAAGGTGCATTATTATAGCTATTCTGATTATGGCTGATAATTGTTCTGTTCTCATTTCCAAATGTAATGGTTTATTAATAAAGTCTGATTTGGCAATATAGTATAGTCTATCAACTAAAGGTGGCATAATTGCATTAACAAGGGTAATTGAGGTGTTTCTGTGATCTGTTTGCTCTTTGGTTTGTTAATTAAAAATTACTTATCTTAATATATGATAGAAATAATATTGCTTCCCTGTGAAGCTTGAGCATGTTGAAGAAAGAAGGGATGTGTCAGTCTGCACTGTTAGTACATTGCTGGAATATCTGTATGGCAGTGAGCATACAGACATGAACCAGCCTAATATGTGTCAGGTATTGTGTGTCTGTGTTTATATTTTGTGTAAATAACAGCATGTGCTCTTACTTGTGGCTGCACGTGTCTATTCTGTGAGACTGGGTGTGTAAGGCTGTCTGGGATCTGTGGGATTGGTTAGAGGAGGAAATGGGAATGAGAGACAGACAGGCTGCTGAGTATTTAACCCTGGAGAAGAACCTTGGCATTTCATCTTCTATCAAGGTTTGCCTGTAACTACTATTAACATTAATTATGGAGATACTTAGTGAACACCCTGTTAGCCCTAATTAGAGCTAATGGAAGATATGTGTGGATGTTAACAGGACAAGAGACAACCAAGCTTCCATTTCTAAGGTTAAATATTCAGTAGCTCCCTCTTAGACATAACCAACATCCTATAATCATGCAGTCAGACTCATCCAAAAGCAGAACAGTTTCTCCAGCCTTTTTTTACCTGTCTCTCTCCAATTATGGCCACCTTACACTATTTTTGCTTAAATTAAAGAGAGAACAACAATGTGGCAGTGACTTCAGTTACCTTTGCTAATGTAATTATGCTACCTCTCCTCTATTCATAGTGAACCTCAGAATCAGTCTTTATCAGCAAACCATTTGCTGTCCTTTTTACTGTCCTTTTAATGAATGCTAGTAGAGTCATTAAAGTGGAGCTGAAAGGACTTAGCTTTGTTCTGAACAGAGACCTTGTGACAAAGAGCTCAGGCCTGAGTGCTTGAGGAGGTCATACAATATCCAAGCTCCTATCACTGTGCTATTGTTTGAAGATGTAAACACAAAAAAGACCTTCCCCTTGCACCCAGTATCTCTGGTATTTTGAAAACCGGTGTTGCTGAAGAATTGAGGATGCAAAATGTAGAGGCTGTCTTATTACCCTGCTGTTGTGAATAATGGCACTTTCCTGCCACTAACCTCTGCCCAGAAGGTCAGTGTCCTCATGGAAACTTGTCTTTTCAGGACTGGCTGGGAAATCTGCAACCCTCCCTGAGAGCCCTGAGCCTGCCTTGGGTGGTGTCACACTAATTAGGATAGGGTGTGCTCCTCTGCAGTCCATTTCCTTTGCCATGGACAAATGTGATCTCAGGTAGTGTACTGGGCAAAAAGTGCATTTTTTTCCCCAGAAAATCTATTAAACAGTTCTAGGGCTGCCAGTGCAGTGCCACTTTGAATACTGCATAGGTGCAGTCTTATTACCTACAACCTGTAGCTCCCAGGTGCTTGTTTGGCTGGAGCCATCTAGGAAGAAGTTCCTATCACTAGATTGACTGAATATGCTATCAACTGGTTTGAATGATAACATTAAGCTTTGAGAAGAGAAAGGATAAGTTGTGGTGTGTCCTTGACAAAAAATAATCCCATCCTTCCCTGGTGTATTGCATAATACTAAAAATAAACACAAAAGTATGTACATATCTCTCTCCTTCTGAAATACAGATGCTGCATTTCTCAGTTAACCAGTAAAAATGGTGGCTGCCATAAAACCAGTGGCTGCCTTCCTGCAGGATGGTGCTCTGTAAAAGGTACACTGGATAGATGCCAGTGTGAGGCATCCTGAACACGTGGAAGTTTATTTGTTCACTCCACAATGTCACTTGGGTTTCAGTAGAGCTTCATGTGCTAAGGGAACATGTCACAGGTGTTAATGGGTGCAGGTGTTCTTAAGAGAAAAGTCATAAAGCAGCATTACCCCAGCTTTCCAGTTTGGTGGCTTTCTCATTCTTCCTGAACACTTCCAAGCATAAGCACATCTGTGTTTGGCCCAGGTGTCACATTTGCCCTTTTGCAGAAAGTGCCCATTGTGTGGCTGAGGATCCTACCACTCACACCTGGAGCTCATCTGGGGATGGGAAAAGGCACTTGACTTCTGGGGCTGAGTGGGAACTCCATCTCCACTCATGTTTACCTGGAGGATGAGCTAGGGAAAGGTTGGTAGACTTTGATTTTTGCTATTGTTTGATGTATTTTCTTCATGTTTCTATCTATTTTTCCAATTGTGTAGTTACAAGAACCTGTTTCATTTTGTGGTGGTCACAGAATCTGTTCAGCTTTGTAATTAATACTACTTTCTTTTTTTAATATGTAAAGTAATGTGTTCACAGGTCAGACTTACGTGGATCTTTTTTCACCTGGTCATGTAAAGCCTAAAGTGTATGTATTTAAAACAGCAGAGCAAAAAGGCTTTGGTAAAAGGCTGATGGTATTTTTTTTCAGGGTTTGGAGTAAGCTTATTGATTTAGGAGCTCTTGTACGTTGTATGAAGTGGACAGATGCTAAGAAACCTTGTCCTATGTTGTGCAGAGTTGCTAATTGAACTCTTAGCTGCACAGTTAAAGTAGCAATATCCCTACTACAATATGGCTTACTCCAGGTTTTGGAAAGAACAATTTTTTTCTAGTGTAACTCCATTTAGATCTTTTAGCAAAAAGGGCAGATATATCATCTTTAAAAAGGAGAAAAGCATCCACATTATGAAGTTTCTATTAAATTGCTCACTAAGCCTTCAGGTACAGTGGGAAAGATGCTGTAAAGGGAACAGAGTCATGACATATCATTTTATTTCAGCTAGAAAAATGTGTCCTTGCTTGGAGCAGAAGCTGCTTCCCTGATGAGGCCATGGTCTGCTTGTGTGGTTGGGAAAATGAAACACAGTCTGACTGGAGGTATTGTCAAACCCACCGAGGTTAAGCACCCTTTGCCCCAGGTGAATTCCCTTGTTTATATGAGTCACTACAGCTAGGCTGTAAAATGCAGGTCTCCAAGCAAAGCTGGGGTAATAACCACAGGTGGTAACTTAAAGCTGCCTTCATGAACTAAATCCTGCATTTTCAGTCCTTTAAAAAAATGAATGTGTAAAGTAAATTCCTCCCTATCTTGCCCATGACTCATATAAATGTATCATACTTCTTGAAGCAGATATTTAGTGTCTTCAGCCAAAACCTTGCACATCTGTGCCTTAATTAAAATCAGTTTATTTTGTAGGTTAACAGCTTATACCATACCCACTAGTGTGACCTTTTTTTTTTTTTTTTTTTTTTTTTTTTTTTTAAATTATTAAATGGCTGAATGAAATCTGACATTAGAGGAATATCCCATTCCAGAATGATTTTTTTTTTTTTTTTTGACTCTCTGGACCAAATAATGGTCCAGTTGAAAGGACTAATTTCAGATTCACTGAGCCAATGGCAAAGTTTAAGTAGTGAGAAAATCATTATTCTGGGTGTTTGATATAGACTTAGCAGTATTTCATTGATTTACAGAAATGAATTCCCTGGGTTGGTACTGATAGACTGTCTGGTCACCTCTGACTACGGTTTTTTATCAGAAGGATATCCTGGCTTTGACTCCAAAATGCTTTGGAGTCACCTAATTCATTTGTAATCTCCCCAGGATAGCAGGGAAAGCAGCAGATAAGTATTAGCTGAGGTACCTGAGCGTGACCTTGGGATAAGGAAAGATAGCATATTATGTGAGATGTCATCTCACCAAAAATGAATTTTAGGAGCTGGTATTTCATACAGGATGTCTAAAGTGCTTAAATGGGAGCTTACTTGGCACTCACTTTTGTTCTCTCATTTTTTCTGACTCATAGATTTGTTTGGATGCTTCTGAGCAAAATCAGGTTTTCCAAATGACAACTACTATGCAAAAATCAGATGACAAAGAAGATCAATATGGTATGAGATATATGGCTCAGCTAACAGTGTCAGCACTGTGCATTGCAGAAGAGAGGGAAACTTAGGAAATAAGAGGTAAAATAGAGCCTCTCAAAATCTGAAGCAGTGGAATGGATGAGGAAGAGAAATACAGACAGGCCCCTACTTGGAGGAGAGGAGAGGGCAAGGTGAGCCCATGCTTGTTTCAGCAGCTGCAAAACTTTGGGGAAAGGTTGCACATCTGTGTGCTCACTCTTCTGGGGTTCAAGGGGCTGAAAGGAGAGAACTTGGCTCTGCTGATAAGGTGTGCTCAGCTCCAGTGAGTTGCAGCATTTAAACAGAAAACTGGTGAAGGACAAACTGAGTCAAAGCTATTCTACAGGGTTTTCCACAGTGGGCCAGCATCATCACCTGCCTTCCCCTTGCCCAGAGGGAGTGTGCAGGCTCAGAAAAGGAGAGCAGCCTATTGAAATGAGAGATCCCTGAGCACATCTCCTGCCTCTCTCATTTCTCTGTGCATCTCTGGTACTTCATCTTCCATCTCATCAGTCTCTAAAGCACCTGGGTGCACAGCTTGAAAGGATGGAGGTTAAGTATGGGCTCTAAACTGGAGTAGGCTGATGCAAATAAACAGAAACAGAAATATTGGAAGGCAAATTTACATGTCCAGATTAATGTGCTTAATCCAAAAGATATAAGAACAAACCTGTTTTTCCAAGCCATCCAAGTAGGTGATCCCTTACTGGGGGAGGTTTTACACTGCAGCTTTTCTGCTATGAGTATGAGATTATTGGAAGTGCCTGCTTCAAATTCCTGATTGACACTGTGCTGACTGCAAAACTTTAGCTCCTGAGGTGCTTTTGAAGGAACTACATTTTCCAAAATGTCCCCACATCCCGTCCCCATGCCTTAGTAGCCACTGGGGCCTCCAGGACACTGATCCTTGATCCCAAATGCCCTGAAGACTCTTGTGTCTGCTGGCTCACACCATTGAGGAGCAGCAGGGAGGGTGGTGTGTGGGCTGTGCTGCTGAATGTGGAGTTTCAAAGTGCCTTGAGTTGGCAGAGGCCCTGTAGGTTGGAACCAGGATGCTCTTTCCTCCCCTGTGATCCAACCTCTCACTGCCTGGGGGCCCTGGTGGTGCTGGTTGATGTGGCACCTCAGCTGTGCTGGGGACAGTGTCCACTTTTAAGATTAGAAAGCTTGCTGTGTCTTCATCAGAAAATCATTGGCTTAGGATTCTCCTAGTGAGAAATTTCCTGGTGTGAACTATAGAGGAAATTTAAAGGGGTTGTCTGTTTGTGGGCTGCAGAAGAGCATTTTTGGAGACATCAGCTCTAAATGGTTATTTCTGCAGTTTTGAGCACATTGTTGAGAAGAACATGGAGTACAAACCATCTGACATTTTTTGGTCCATATGAAGGACCCCACTTGGGGTTTTTGTACTTGAACAGTTTTAAAAAAATGCTGGCAGTCACTCAAAATCCTTGTTTTCATCTAAAAATGACAATATTTTGAATACTATCTTCTGGGTACATTTTTTTCTGTTTTCAGTACAGGCAGCCTGGCACTCTCATAGGGTACTGAACTAAATCTCTGAAACTCCATTGGGGACAGATAAGTGTTACTGTTAATTATATTAAATACAGGGGGTAGGGGAGGATGATGAACACCAGCTTAAAACAACTTGCTAATGTCTGAGTTTCTGTGAGAGATGTTAGCAGAACTGGAACTGGAAAAGTTGTTTGAGCAGTAGACAGGAGACCACAGAAGCTGCCCAGGCCACTTGCTGAGTATCCTGGAGCAAAGCCACATCAGCTTTATATAAAGGACACAGCTTCATAAAGGGCTTTCAGACTAATGTGGAAAGCAATCTAAGGCTTAAATGGTATTAATGTTCTGATGCAAGGTGGTTTATGCATCAGACATGAGGAATGGTAACCACAAATCTTATAATGAATTTTGTCATAAAATGTATTGTCAAATGTATTTTCACAGCAAGACTCCACAATGTTTTCAGAAAGATTCTTCTCCTCATGCTTACAGTGGGGATGAGAGAAGGAGCTGTTAAATGTTGTGTTTCTTGAGACAGCTTTTCTTGTCCTTAATGCAGAGCAACTCTGCAGCCTAACTGGGAGATTGTGCCCAAAGGGTTGTCTCTCTGTGCTCAGAATAGCTTGAACATCCTGTTGTCTCCTATGTTTTCTCAGCCTTAATCTGGACTGCCTTGGCTCTTTGCTCTGCAAACCTCATTTTGGTACTTTTAAAATATGGGGTTTTAACTGAAATGCAACATTTCTTTCAAATTGCATGCTGATCTAGAAAATAAACATTGAAAAGAGATGTAGCAAAGTGTGGATATAGTGAGCTTCAGCCACTGAAAACTGGTGTGATTTTTCGTCCAGATTTCAGCCCAGTCCTGACTGATGTGAAAGTTAACCTGTCCCTCATGAGAGATCTGGTTTTGTTGTCCTCCCTAAGAAGGTTGCCTAGACTTTGAAAATCAGAATTGCCAGGTTAGGTCAGACTTTGTGCTTCTTTTGGGTGGGAAGAGGAAGATGCTCATCTACAAATTCTTTTTTGTACTGATTTAAGGCCATGGGATCAGCTTGTGCCTTCATCATTCACTGATGTATTTGTAATTATTCCAGCCCTTCTGATTTGAATTAGAAAAAGTTTCATTTCTTTAGTTTCTAAGTCCTGACCTCCAGTGGGTAAACTAGAAGTGAAGGCTGAGTAAAGCAACCAGAGCATTTCCATAATTAAATTTGCTGCTTCAGTTTTTTGAGAGTCCTTACAATGCTCTGTGAGTGCATGCCAGTTTTTGTGTGTATGTATGATTGATGGTGCTCCAGGTTTTGCCCCAGGCTGTACCCAGGCCTCTTGCAAGGGATGCTGGCAGTGAAGTTTCCAGTGCTGCTCTAATGTGCTATTTAGATTACAATAGAGCTAAAAACCTACTTCACAATCAGAGACACAATCCTTTCCCCCCAAAGCTCACAAACCTTAAAACAAAGACTGCCTGGGGACACTCTCTGGCACTGTATTAAATATCCTTGAAGAGAAAAGGTTTCTTACAATTGTGGCCTTCCTAATAGGCACCGTGGGTAGTATCAACACAAAGATATCTGTATTACATGGTTTGACCTGCTTTAACCTCAGCCAGTCTCCTGGAGATTTAGAAAATATCCGTTCCATACAAAGGTCTTGGCTTTCAGGCAAAGTAAAAGTGGTTTGTTTAGAGTCCCCAGCTTTGTGAGAGGAGATGTTATACTTTTTGTGGGTGAAAGTCACCCCACTGAGGCTGTCTGAAAGCCTCTGGATCCATGTCATCAGCACGTAAGCTGCTGATTCTGTTTGCAAAAATAAATTAATCCCCAAGTCTCTCCACTTAAGACTTCTACAGATGCACTGTGCTCAGGGAATAGGGAAATTTTGGCAAAGAGGCATATTGTTCATAGTGTTTCCTTTAGGGGGAAAAAAGGTACAGGCTTTTAACTTTTAGCTGTTGTGGAATGCTTGATCAAATCTTAATGAAAACTAGAACCCCAACTTTGCAGGTTTTTACATCCTTTAATTCCCCCTCCCCTTGGAGAAGTTTAAGTCTGTCAGCAATATAGGTGGGATTTAGATGAACCTCTGAGCAGTTAAGTGGTAAGGAGATTTCCATAAGGTTATTTGGATCCCCTGCCACGTGTGGAAGCATGAGGTTGTGGAGGGGGAAGTGTTATAGGTGGCGATGGAAGCGAGTTCCCCCATACTGGTGTGGATTTTCCCAGGCTGCTCACTTTCCTCAGCTCCAGCTTGGATCTTTCCCAGGCTGGGGATCTTTCTCAAAGACAAAACAAGGGAAGGAAGGAAGAAAGAACAACACAGGTAGACACCTGGTGTTGACCACTGAACCGTGTGTCTTGTGATGTTTTGCAGAAAGCATGTTTTCAAAGAGGTGCTGCCTTCTTTGACCAATGAGTCTTTTCTCCTTTGTTTTTCGTGGTCTCCCTTATATAAATGCCATGGCTTTTCAATAAATTGCCCTTTCTTGCTACCTGGAGGAGTTTTGTTGCTGTGTTTTCCACTGCTTCCTAGCCTTACAATGACACACTGGCACCTCAGCGATGTGACGCTCCTGCCTCCTCAGGTCTCCCCAGCATTTGTCCCCCTTGCTGCCCAGTTCTCCTGCAGTGTGCCAGCTCCAGCCCCCAGAGTGGGGTGTGCAGCCATGTCTCAGGGGCTGTGTGCCCCACACTGTGCTCGTGGCAGGGCCATGGTGGGTGCAGCAGGAAACCTGCTCTGAAACACAGGTGAGGTGTCAGCAGAGAAAGCTTCATTAGGCACCTTTTATTTCTTAATTTCTGCCAGAGCTGGAGCTGCCTGCCTGGGCTGAAGGGCTGCCAGGCTCCCTGTGTCTGATGCTGGGAGAGGTGGCTGTGTTGCTATGGCACTGGAGGTGTCTCCAAACCCCACTGCTCTGGCAGCTGAGCCGCTCCCAGCAGCATGTCCTAATTGCGGCTGTGCAGCAACAAAACAAATATTCGGAGATTTCCATAAAGGCTGTAATCAAAGGAGCATCCCTTGCTTTCTAATATGTGCTGAATGGGTTCATTTGTAAGCTTATTATGATTTCAGAGAGAGAGGAGCTATTAGGATGATCATTAGCTGCCTGTACAAATAACAAGGAAAACCGTGGCATGTTCCAGAATAACCCCCTTTTAAAGGTCTGCACTTCCAAATGCATTAACAATAACCAGCTATGCTGTCTTTCATGTTTCCCATGCCTTGAGTAAGGACAAAAGAGAAAGGAGAAGGGGACAGTGAACTGCATGCTTTCAAAATAAGTTCAGATGGAGAGAAAAATGAGGTGTTAAGAGAGCAGCAAACTCACTAGCATGACATTGTGTGTATTGATGCAGTATCTGTCATCCATTGGGAAAGCAAAAGCAGCTGGGAGCCAGCCTTTGAGTCTTGGCTCATATCTCACTTAGTCCCTCTACTGCTGTCATCTAGGTATGAATTGTACTTGGGGTCTTTTGTCTGCCTGGAACCTGATGGTTGCTGGAGCACTTAGATTATATGTCTAATAGAGACAGAGAGAACATTTAGAAACACATGTGCCAAGATTATGGGATTTATTTACTCTCATTTATTTTCCTGTAGAACATCTGAAGCCCCCTTGTGGGCTGTGGCCATGGTTCTCTCTCTTAATTTGAAATCAAAAATATGTGTAGCAAAAGATGTTGAATGGTTGGGTGTTCGTACCATAATTGGGACAGGTGTGGTTTAGATCAGTCACATTTACCTTTCAAACCACATTAGCTGCAATTTTATGTGTTAGAGTAAGTTAAAGGTGCTGATTACAGTGAAACTCAGTTTAGATTTGCACATGAAATATTTATGAGATGTGTATCAGTTTGACTATAAGCAGGGTAACTTAGACTTCAGGTCTGCCTCTCTTCCCTAGGCCATTTCTCATGTCTTTTGCTGCATTCAAATTTTCCTGCATATATCACCCCTATAGCTTGTGAAATGTATGTATTTCCTATAATGTCCTGTTGTGTTTAGAATCCATAACAGTTTGGAATGCATTATTGTTCTCATTAAAAACATTTAACAGATGACCAGAAACAGATAAATAATGTTACTTCTCAGATTTCCAGAAATACTATTTTCTGGGTTATTTAGTATTACTGAGATCCCTCATTTAAGATCTGTTTTTCTTACAGGCTCTTTTTCCCTAACCTTTGCTTTTTTAAAACTGACTAAACTGACTGTTTTGTTTTTATATCTGTACAGGCTGTTACCTTGAGCAGAGAATTTGCTAGCTGTCTGGAGTTTGTGGGGTTTCTGTTTGCTTTTGGTTTGGTTTGGTTTGGTTTGGGGGCTTTGTTTGTTTGTTTATGTCTTTTTTGTTGTTGTTTTGGTTTTTTTGTACAATAGTTAATACATTCAAAGTTCTGTTTGGGGTTTCTTTTTAAAAAGGAATTAAAGTTATTACTTCTTCAATTAAATGACCTTTCCACACCTCTGCCTTATAAGAAAATACTGAGAATAAACACAACAAAAAGAAGTTAACCTATTGATCTGCAACTCCATTCTGCTTTGGAACAGATGACACAAGCAGTGATTTCAAATCCCCTTGCCCATGGCCCCTTGCCTCTGCCTCTGCTCAGACAGTCATGTTTTCATTTTCTTGCTAAGGACATCAACATCATCATCTTTTTGATAGGAAAAAGAAGTCCTGTGGCTTATAGTAATCCCTTTTGGTAACATCTTTACTTTAAAATATTTTTTATCTTCTGCCTTGTTTTCCTGAAGCCAGCAAAGTATCAGGAAAATTCTTAAAATATTGAAAATTGTGGTCTGAGGAGGACAAGGTTGCCACAGCAACTGTCCAGAGTTCCTGAGATTTTTATTCCTGTATCTCTCAAAACCATCACAAATGCCAGAAACTGCTGAGGCACTTGCTGCAAACAAAGCAGGGCTATAGGAAAAGAGAACAGAGAAGAGCACGGATCAGCCAGTTGTTGTAAAGGTGAGGTGTGTCAGGCTCAGGGAAGGAGTGGCAGGCATTTAGACTTAGTGTTAAATCCCCTCAGCGTCTGGAATGCCGTGCAAGCGTATGGAGTGTTTCAACACGCGACAGTGCCTGACATGACAGTGGATAATGTCACTTGGCTTGTGTGCAGCTCCGTGATCCACTCAGGAGGGTGACATTTATTCCATCCAGAAGGGAAATACTGTCAGAAAAAGGAGGCCAAAGTTAGCTGCCTCCCTTTGGGTTTGCTAAATAACAGCTTTCTGGGACAGAAGATGCTTGACAAAGAGTTGTCAGCTACTTGTCAGCCAGAAGTGATCAGCTTTTTCCTGGGTTTGGCACTGGTCTCAGTATGGACTGGTGAGCAGAGAGCTGAACTGGGGGTCAGGAGGCTTAGCACTTCCATTCCCCTTTTAGCTTTGGTTTCTCATCTAATAAACTAAATTAATGTTGTTATGTTATCAGTGCATATAACCTCTGGGTCATCTGTTTAAAAAGGCAATTGGTACCATATGGTTCCATTGTACTGCAGTTAATAATACAAGGGAAAATACACCTGTGAGCTATCTGAGGGCTGTTTTTTAAAGGAACAGAATTTAAAAGAATTGCAGCAGGCTATCAGATGTTTTGGTTCTGTATGCAGGATCTTCACTTCTGAGACAGCTGGTGCCTGTGTGTGAGAAGCTGTATGAAAGATCCAGATGTGATTACCTATGGAACTTTCCTTGGGAAGGGGCCAAAGCTAGAGAGCTGTTCATGTTCCAAATGGTGCAGTGTGCACATTTGCACCAGCTGAAAAAGAGTGGTCTGTGGCCTGAAGCCATGCTGGCATTTCAAACACATAATCCAGCACTTTTCAAAACATTGCAGCATTCAGAATTGGTTTTGCACTGGGACTTCTGAATTTCCATTCTGAATGTCTGTGCATGTGTTGGAGATTTTACCTCCATATGATCTCATGTATTCTGTGCATACATTGTGTGGCGTTGCAAATATAAAACAGAGAGTAAGAGTTGTATTAGTAGTTTTGTTGCAAAACTGGTGTTATTTATTTGGGAATTTAGGGGGTTCAGTCCAGCCCTTTTTTTCCTCCTGTGTGAGACTTATGTGCTCTTATGCACACAGTTTTGCTGGCAGAAATGTGTTCTTGTTGAAAGTAATCAGGACCCAGTTGCTCTGCTTGTGTAGGAAACTTAGGGTAGTTTTGGAAGCAACTCTGATTAATTTAAATACTATCACAAGCCTCGTATGCTTTTAGTGTTATAAAAGCCAATCAGGTTAGTGTTTGAAGGTATAAGATGCCCCTAAGGGTTTTGCTCACTCAACTGCACTGAGGAATTAAATGCTCTGAGGCAGGGCAGCAGCCTCATTCACTCCGGTGTTGCAAGGCAGTCATGGCTGGTAAATGGGCCCATGTTACAGGGACATTAGCATTTTAATGCAACTAAAGAGGAGGTAGATTGACTGTAATTTAGTATCCAGTTGCATGGCCTTGTGCAGGTCCCCTCATCCTGCTCCACAGGGGCCGATTACAGTTACTCAGTGCACTTTGGGATCTAATTGGATTTACATGCAGTAATGTACTTGTGTCATAGCAACGATTCTGCTGCACAAGTGCTATGAAATTCCAGAACAATTAGTTATTTATGCAGGAGCAATAGTTACAGGATAACACATGGGGCTGACAGCTTCTGCCAAGGTCCAATTCAAAATCAAAAAGTGTTTCACCTTTTTCTGAAGCCACTGCAAAAGAATGAAATTATTCTGATCCAGCTTCCACGGAGATGTTTCTCCTCACCCTACGCTGTGAAAGCACTGACTTGACATAGAGACCCAGCAGGCCATGACTTCTGTTTTCAGCTTCTCCTTTGTTTGAACATATGTGCTGGTATGTGTGTAAGTGTCCTGGACCCTGTGAATGCAGTGAGTGCAGGGGACTGGCAGTAGCTAGAAGCCCTTTTGAAACACAGCACTTTTAAGGGGTTCATCTGGTGGCCCTTCCTGTTCTAGTCAACAGGTTGGATTTCTCACAGAGACAGTCCTTGCTTCTCCATCCTGCACTAATCACTAATTTATTGTGTCCCCTGCTGCCTGTTTTCTGCCCCATCCCTCTTCACTCTGGAGCTCCAGCTCTCTATCTTGCAGCATGATACCAGAAGGAGGCACATGTTTAGCTGCTTTTCTCCATCAAAGCTGGCTCCTCAGCAGGCTGCAATGTGAATGTGAGGAGAAGCCAATGCTCAGCAAGGACAGTGGATGTGGTAGCTGTGGACAATGCACCAGCCACAGCTGGCCAGCCCAAGGATGAGGCTTAGCCCCAGCTGTCGCTCCAGCTCCCACTGTGTTCCCCCAGAGACTGTAATTAAAGCATCAGCTTGCTGGAGTCACAATTAGGCATGGTGGGTTTGCACTTTGTGCAATTCTCCCTAATGACAAAATCGTAGCTATTAACCAAAGAGAATCTGTTTGGCAGGGACTTCTTCCCCTTTAAGGCAACAGAGTCAGGTGGAACACTGCTGCTGTTTGGCACTAAACTCAGTTTTTCATCCTTTCTGACACAGTACCTGCTGGTACCTACTGAAGCATTTAAACTCTTCTTCTCTGGGGTGCTGTAATTTCTTTAAAATATTGTGACTTATGATGGATAAAAAAATAAAATTTCTCTCCCACACAGACCTCTGAGGGCTTGTAGAAATGTAATTATATGCACACACAGTAGGAGCAGGAATCCCATCATTCTGGTTATTTTCTTAATGATAGGTTTGTATAGCACAATGTCATCTCTGCTTTAAAGTTAGAATCATCTTCTCTTGGCAGCATCTATCCCAAGACAGTGGCATCACAAGACAGGACAACCAAAGAAATTGTCTCTCAATCATACTTGCAAAACACAGAATGAAGTGTCCCTGCACACCACAGAAATAGATATAAAGGTCAGCATGGGCATGGGCTCTGACTGCCAAGCAGGCAGTGGATTGGCAAGAGGTGTTTGTACCTCCAGATTTCAAAGAGGAAGCCATCCCTGTTCTTCATCTAGAGATGTAGGTTTACAGTGACAGAGGAAGGACGTTAAATGTGAGGATTAATGCAAAACAAAAGGCCTATGAATATTCATTGTATGTTTTATATTGAAATAGTTTCAGCCACCTTGAAACTCCTTGCTCACTTCCTGCCAACAACAAATGATAGACTTTTACTCACAGAAGTCTTAATGGCAGGCAATTTTCAAAGGCACATTTACAAATGTTTGTGGGAAACAGATGTTAAATGCACCCACTCCAGAAATCATGATGAAATGCTGGCAGTGAGAAAGCAGGGAGAGACCCAGGTGACTTATCTGGTGCCTCACAGGGAAGCAGCGGCTCCAGCAAAGCTGTGAGCATGCCAAAACCATTTCTGAAGGATGAGTGAGTGAGTCACAGTGCTGAGCCCTGCATATGTGAGTATTGGACTCTTATGGCATGGGATGCTCTTTGCAGAGTTTAAGCCTGCCCCTTCCCCTCAGGCCTGCACTATGAGGTTGGGGCTGTGTCAGATAGGTGGAAAAAGCAATCTAGGAGTGGGTGCCCTGAGAAAGCAAGAGTCAAACATGCATACCTTGCACATTAGTCTGTGGTCTCACTTCACCTTTGCCTAGTCAAAGCCTGTCATTAGCATTGTGTGGGCAGAAGTTAACACTTACTGAGAAAATTGTGATTGTTACTTTGAGTACAGTCTGCACATGTATCCCTCTGTCTGCACCCATATATCTAATGCTTTTGGGTGGACAGGGCTGTGGCTTTGCTGTCCCTCTCTGTTGCTGCTTCCCAGGCAGTGACAATGAGGCAGAGGGACAGGAAATAGTTTGCTCAACTTGGCGTTACAGCTGGCTGTGAGAACGAGGGATAGCACCCAACATTTCACACTGCTGCTCCTAATGGCTGGGCTTCCCAAAGATGTATTCCATCTCCCTTCCTGCCTTTTCCATTTTCCCAGTAAATGGGCTGTAAAGTCACAGCAGATTAAAGTTTGTCTAAACCTCAATAAAATATTGAAGGTGCAGCTGGTATTAATCTAGTCCTCTTGTGGTATGAAGTGCATGTGTAATGGGACTATAGATTTACGTGTGGTCTGTGGGCATTTAGAACACCCCAAAGATTGTTAAAGAGATTCTGAGGAATCGAGTCCCTCACCAGGTATTAAAAGCTCTTCATTAGTGCTAATGTACACTAAATTAAGGTGGCAATTAGACTGAGCACGTTCATCAGGATGGTATGTTTTAATAAATTGTGTATTTAACATGATTGCATTTTATTGACTTCTTCAGTAATTGCATATTTTTCTCTTACAGAATAAGCTTGGATAGAAGGAGATACATGGAACACACAGACAATTAAACACTGGAAGAGACACTGTGCTTCAAGTCCCAAGATTAGTAAAGGTGAGTGCTGTTAATGGCATGCACTTTCTGTATGCCAGGTACTTTCTCTGTATCTCTGTTGGGGCAGCTTAAGGGTAGCTATGGTGTGCTGGAGGCAGTAAGAAATACACAGCTCATCTGCCACTGTATCACCAGGAAGGTGCTGCAGAAAGTCATCCTTCCTTATGAAACCCCTTTATGAAACTGCCCCTAATCTCTGTTGTATCTAGAGGAACAGACTATGTGAAAATAATGCTCTTGAGAGGACTTTCTGGAAGGCCCTTCCTGTTAGATATGTTCTCTTAGGAGATCCCACCACTGTGGTATAACTTGAATACTGCTTGCAGATAATGAACACAGAAATCCTTTTATGGGAGGTGTACTTGGGAAGGAAGGCAAGAACGGCACGCTGAGCTGAGTCTCCATGCCTGCAAGACAAAGGGTGTCCTGCCACGTACTGGGGAGAGGACACAATGGAGCAATGCCAAGTGGTGGTGATCCTTTGCCACTGGTGCAGCTTAGAGCTTCAGGGATGTTTACAGTGACACCTTATCTGGGACAGCCTCTAGAAATCAATACATTTACTTGAAAGAGAATCTCATCCATGTTTTCTAATTCCTTTGAAGGCTACCTGGCACTGGTTCTGGAGAACTTCAAACATACCTTCTGCTTTTACTTGGTACGTTGTGTACGGCTATGAAAGCTCAAGCCACAGGCTAATATTTTGTAGGAAGTACTGCAGAACTGGTTCTTATGTTTTAGAGGAAGCAATAGTTCAGCGTGAGTTCAGGGGACAAGTTCTTCATGCATGTTCACAGCAGAGATATTTATATTGAGAGAAGATATACATGGATCGTGAGATAGAAGAGCAGTGGCTGAAAAAGGGATTTGCATGAGGGCAAGAGAACTGGAGATATCTCTCTCAATCTCAGTTATTCTGTGTTTCCTATCCAGCATTTGTGATGTGGAGACTGAGCAATCGGTCAATCTGTCTGAATTTCTGTACTGAAGCACAAATTGTCTGCTCTGGCCTGTTAGGGATGGGCAAGTAAAATGGTTCACTCTCTTGTTTTTAGTAGAGGGTAGGAGTGATAAAGTACAGAAGATGTGAGGATTGAGACTGGTGAAGATAAGCTGTTGCTGACAGTCCTGAAAGACTGGCACATCCATAAGATGCTCTTGTTCCATTTGCCACCAGGTAACTCAGACACACCTTGGGCAGCTGTTTTGAAAAGTCTTTTTACCAAGGAGATCATCAAACACTGGAAGAGGTGTCCAGGGAGACTGAGGAATCTCAATCCTTGGAGATATTAAGAACTTAACTAATGTGACCCTAAGCAGCATGCTCTAACTTTGAAGTTAGATCAGATTTGGAATTGGCTCAGGTTGGAGGCAGTGGGTGCTTGTACTCAGTGACATCCAGAGGTCCTGTCCAACCTAAGTTTTTCAGTGATTCCTTCTTCAAAGGAAAGGTAAAGAAGCAATCTAAGTGAATCCATGGGTTTCAATCCAGTGTTAAAGGGATATTGGGGGTCAAGGGAAATGTCAGTGGCAGCAAAGAGAAAATTGGAGGCCTTTTGGAGGGGTGTGGTTGGGCAGCTGCCTTTAGAAATGTGAAGGTCAAGGCAGTTGCAAGGCATGCAAAGCAAATGACAGAAGGAAGGAAGTGGCTGAGGAACAAAAAAAATGCATTGCCTTAAAAAACTAGACTTTATTCCTAACTGATTACTGCAGCTGGGCTGTGTTTCCTGGCTACGCTGCTGGGGACTTTTAGCCTCCCCATCCCTTTGCAAGATAAAATTCATGGGGGATACAGGGGAGAGAGAAATGTAGAATAATGTGCCTAAGAAAAAGCTGAACATTTATAGCTACATTTCAGACAAAAACAAATGCATTTCATATGTCTCACAGGTCTGAGATGGGACAAGCCAGGGAGAGCATCTGTCAGCCTCTGTCTTCTGCAGCTCTGACTGTTAGTGTTTGCTTAGCATTAAATGTCTCCTGCAGAGAAGAACTTAATCTCTCTCAGATTTGGGGCCTGGAGGAGGGGAGTGAAGGTATTTTTAAAAGGTAGATTAAGACATTTGAGTTCAGTTTTTATCACACTTGTATCAGTGTGTAGTAGGAGTAACTCAGATGATTTGCTCTTTGTGTGTATGGCTTAAAAAGAAAAGTAGAGGGAAAGCCCATCTGTGTGGGTCAGGACTGTCCTTTAATGTTGGTTATTTTAGCCATGAAGCCTGTCATCAGGGACTCCAGGTACCTTCAGCTAATTAGCAAGGCAGTAGCTGGCACAAATGCATTCATAATTACATTATTAGTAAGTCATATTATTTGCATTTTGCTTGCATTGTTTGTAAACAGCATTACTTACATACTCTTCAAAGTCCACTTGCACCACTGTGGATACGGACTAGATGGTGTTAGGTGCTAGAGTGCCCAAGCTGTGACACCAAACAGTTTTAAGTGCCTCATAAGAGATCAGATCATGCTTTTAGTTGATTTGCCCTGTTTGAATCAGTGCAATCACAGGATCCAAATGGTGGCCTTGCATGAGCTGTTTGGAAATCTGGGTACCCAGCAGGAACTGGAAAATGTGTGTTGTGCTGATATGTGTGAGTCTCTCCAAGATTTCACCAGTTGCTCAGAGCTCCTGGTTCTCAGATCAGGTCAGTGGGCTGGCATTTTTTAGAAGCTTGCATTGAGTTCTTCTGATGTGGAAACTCTGATATGGATTGTTCTTGGCTTTACCAGCCTAGACCTGACATTATTGCCCCGAGTTCCATTTGCACATGCTGAGTGGAAGAAGTTTGGAATCTGAAAGCCCCAGCAGGCATGGTCTCGATCTGAAGCACAGCACAATGAGTAAGGTTGCACTCAGTTAGTGCTATGCTGTGTGGAGTGCAGTGGGTTTAGGAAATACAAATCTGAGCCCAGTACCACTGCTGGGGACAATTTCATGCCCAAGCAGAGGAGAAGGGAGCCCTTGTTTGCCAAAGCTCAGTGTGCTTGTGTTCGTGCTGCTCCCAGGTTATTGTGACTGACTGGTTCTTCCGGACAGTGAAGTTTTCAGGATTTTATTGCTCAATGGATTTACAATCTCCCTTCCCTACTTATGCCTGGAAAACATTTTAACATACTGAGTGAATGGGCAGGCAGGAGAGATGCAAAGAATCATAGCCTATGTTTGCCTTTGAAAATAAAAGGAAACCTGTATTCAGCACGCTCACCCTACAGAGGAAGCAGTCTCAGGCACAGAAAGGAAAGTGAGGCATGACCTTGATTTATCAACACTACAAAGCAGCAAGGCAGTGCTAGGCTTAGGAGCTGCTGCTTCTTAGACCACAGGCATTGTTTTTCATGTGAGTGACTGTAGTAGGGTATGTGAATAGTATCACAACAAGGCTAAAGTGTTTTGAGCTTTATGTCTACTATAATGTAGATCACCCAGGTGGGTGCTCAAGGCAGCAGGACATTGAAATTTCTGAGATACCTTTAAGACTTTGGCTAATATACTAAAACTTAGCCATTCTTTGTTTCACTGGAGCTGAATTTTTAGTGCAGTGATGGAAACGTCTAAGTGACACTAATTGTGGAGCTCTTGAAATCCCAAAACTCTATTGATTTGTCTGTATTTTCATATCACTCTCTAGTGTCCAAGTCATGTGTTAGTGGAGCTGAAGGCTCACCTTTCCCATGAAACTGAAGAATTCCCTGCCCAGCTCCTTAGCCTTCTGGACTTCAAGTTCCATTTCTCTGTCAGATTTGCAGGCATGGCTTTACACAGTGTCAGGAAGCTGTGGGCATTTCCTGCAGGCCCACATCAGAGCTCTGTGCCCTACCCCATCTTCTGCAGCCACTGTCTTGTCTTGGAATTTGTCTGGGCAGAACAATTATTTATCAGAGGTATAAGAAAATAAACTTTGTAAAGAAAAAATGCTGTCCTGGTTCTCAGGTTTAGATTCAGGTTTGTGTTTCTCCAGAAGCAAGCTGGATCTTCTCAGGATTCCTGTAGCAAAGGGGGTTCCCTGGCAGTACCCAGCCAGCAGAGGCACGCTGCTGTCCTGCCCCAGGTACAGGCAGCTGCAGAGGGAAAGCAATGATTGTCCACATCAGCTTCTGTGTCACACCAGTTGTGTCTCAGCCTGTTGTGTCACAAAGAAGGAATTTATTTGATTTTAAATATACCAAACACACACTGTGTAACAAAAGTCTGACTCGTACCTCGGGCAGCCCCATGCTGAGAGCTCTGGCTGCCATGGGTTTTCTCAGCTCTTTGGCTAAAGCAGAGCAGCTCCTATGGTCACAGAGGAAAGCACTTTGTGAGGCTCTACAGCACTCACAGATTTTGTGGTTTAGCAAAAACAATGGAGTGAAAGGCAGTTTTATTTCTGACCTGGTGAAAATCTTGGATAATTTCAGTTTTTTCTTTTAAGTGAATTAAATGGACTTTGCTAACATAGCATATCATTAGAGACACGTCTGTTAGGGAATGGCATTTGCAGTGGAGAAAGGGAATGAGATGCATTAAGAAGCATGTGGGCTTTGGGAAGGCTCCTCTGGGGAGCCAAGCAAACCTGTGCCTCTGTGTTTGCAGAGGCTCCATCTGTGCACGGTGCCATGACTGCATTGTTTCAGTGGAATTTTTATTATTTCATGTATTTAGTTGTCTGCCCCTCTAGGGTACTTGGTGATACACTAGCATATTTGGACACATAGGCACTTCATTAAACAGCAGGCAGGAACATTCCTCCAGCGTAGCCTCACCTGGTCAGGATTTATTGCTGCTCCCCCAATAGAAGCACTGGCCAAGCAGTTTGTTGTCTAAATCAGACACTGAGTTTCAGAACTGGTCAAGATTCTTTAGCAGATTTTCCTGGCCTCAAAATCTTTCCAACACTGATCTATGGGTTCTTGCAAAAGCCCTGTGCAGGGTGGGGTGTAGAGCAGCAGGATTTCACTGGCAGAGGAGCATCTCACACTGCATGGCAAGCAGAGGTGCCCCAGGCTGTGTAACCATGTGAGGACATCCTCCTTGGGCCCTGCCACTGGGCACTGCTGTCAGTCCAAGCTCAACTTCCCTGGAGATGCTGTCCCTGTTTGTGTGGTGCTCATTCTGTAGAGGAAGCTTGTATGAAAATCGCTGTCCCAAATGCTTTTTGTGTCTCTTCTAACTGGGCACAGCTTGTTCATGTTTCAATATGACCTTTTCTCAGAGTGAAATAGGCAGGTGCATTCAGTGATTCTTAGACTTGACAAGCTTTAAGGAGTGGGGAAAAAAAATTCTTCATGTGCAGAGAGATATTTTTCGCCCAATATCTCACTCTGCAAACAAAGCTAGACCTTTCCTCTCCTGCAACCTTCCCCTTCAGTTCTGTGCTCACCTTCAGACCTTAAAGAACGCAAAGGGACCGAGCAGCAATCATTATCTCTGACTAGCCTGTGCTATGTTCCCTGCTCAGGTAAGAAAAGAGCTCTTCTGTATAATGAACTCCACAGGGTCTTGGAGGAAACACAAATAGATTGGAGATAGGATTGTCTCATTCCAATAAAAATAAACGTGCTAAGAAAGTGCTGCTGTTTTGCAGGAGGAATTGGACAAAGGACACTGAAGACCATGGAGGGAGACTGCCTGAGCTGCATGAAATACCTGATGTTTCTTTTCAATTTCTTTATATTTGTAAGTATTTGGAATTCACTTTCTTTTCTGGATCCCTCTGTTTCCAGCAGCCTGCTGTTGCCCAGCAGGATAGGCTATAGCGTGGTAAAGTTGCCACAATACAGAATATCCTCTCTGCTTTGCACTAGCAATCACTGAGCATTTTGCAGCATCCAAAGATGCTCAGACATTCAGCAAGGCAGCACAGTGGTCACTGTTGTCTGAGTTATTGCTGTCCTTGACAGGGTGAACACAGGGAAAGCTGTAACTAATGGTGCACATGGTTCATCCTTGAATGGCAGAAGAAATTGTTTTCTAGTCCTGAGTGCCCTGCTGGGGTTTTCACTCAGAAGCAGTCCTTTTCCTACCACATGTGGAGTCATTCTTAGCTGTTTTTGTTTTTGAAAGGAAGGGTGGGAGTGCCCAGCCACCCAGGCCTCTGTGGCAGGTATGGTTCATGTGAGCCCCTTTACTGGGCTGTCTTCTACAGATGGGGCAGATGGTAGAATGATGTGTCAAGAAAGAAAGGTGCTTTTGCTGCAAATGATTCATTTATTGAGTAAGAGATACTAAGAGCATCCTGTCAGAAGGCATAGCAGGTAATACATGCCTTGGAGAGAAACAAATTCTCCAAATTAACATCTTTGATCAAACGATAGCAACAAATCCAGTTTTTCTGCAGCAGTTGCTTTATGTTGACCTGTCTCCCTCTCTCTCTGTCCTTGTGCTGTGACAGCTGGGAGGAGCATGCCTGCTGGGGCTCGGAATCTGGGTCATTGTGGATCCCACAGGTTTCCGAGAGATAGTGGCTGCCAACCCGCTGCTCTTCACGGGAGCCTACATCATGCTGGCCATGGGGGCAATGCTCTTCCTGCTGGGCTTCCTGGGCTGCTGTGGAGCCATCCGGGAGAACAAATGCCTCCTGCTCTTTGTAAGTGCCCTTGCAATTTCTGCTGGCCTCTCGGTGCTTCCCATAAGGGTGACTGCATGGATGATGCTGAGAAAAGCACAGGAATGGGTGTTTGTTGTTGTAGCCACTGTTCCTACCAATGATAAGTAGGTTTAGGATACAGATAATTTGCTTTTTCACCTATACAGATTTGAGCCCAGTCTGGGAGTGTATTTTGACCTTTTTAAGCTTTTATTCTAACTGACCCCATTCAGTTGTTTGGTCTTTTTCTACTTTTATAAAGTGACCAAAAATGGTCCTTTCTTGGCTACTCAAAACCCACTATTCCACTTGTAGATTCATTCCTTGGAGGTTCACAACAAAGGAGGGAACACTAGAGCACAGCTCCTGTGCAAGGGGTGTCCCCCATGCCAGCAGAAAAGCCCAGCACAGCACTGCATCATAGCAGTCATTGCTGTCATTGCTGCTCTCAGTAGCTGGCCACTCCCTGATACAGCCTACTCTGCTCATAAAATTAACCACATTTGTTACCTTTGGACAATTTTTCCCCTGATCTACAGGATTAAATTTCAGCCCATGGTGGTCATCAGTAATTACAAAGAGCTAAAATAAGTCACTTTTGCCCTTGCCCCCTATTCCCCCCAAGTTCTGATACTGGAAGATTTCCAGCCGTTATCTCCTACTGGAAGGCATCACCAGTTATCTTTTTTTTTTTTTTTTTTGGTTTTGGTTTTCTTTTTTTTTTTTCTTTTTAAAATATTGATCTTACTGTATTTTGTTAGGATTGTGTCTTGCACAGCTGCTTCATGGTTCAAAAAATGCTTGTCTCTAAACAGGACAGGAAAGTTCTCTTTGTTGAATGAAACACATCTTTTCCTAGAGATGAGTGTGGCTTCACTGAGATAAATTCTCTCTAGCCCTTGGCTCCCCTATGCCTTGAGTTCATAGCCTGCAAATGAGAGCCCTTTTGGGGAAACCACTCTGGGTTTGATTTCTAGTGATTCATCTCAGAAGTAAATACAAAAAGCAAATGTATCACCTGTGAAGTTTGTGGAGATCTGCCCAGAGGAATCTAAGAAAATGGTAAGGATAAGACCCAATGAGCCTGAAGCTACTTCAAAGCCTGACCTTGTCAGATTAAGGAACTAAAAGCAAAGTTTGATGAGATGTTGTTGTAACTGAGTGGGAGATTAATATTTTCAGTCTGCTGCATGCAGACTGGTGACCTGACTGGAGAAAGGGAGCTCTGGGCCATGTTCTTTCCTGATTTAACATCATTTAGAGGCTTGACTATCTCTCCATGTATTTTAGTTATACTCTAATACACTCAATTTTGTGGTTATTACTTTTTCTACTCCTAGAGATAGTTCTGAGCCCTGCTGCTTTATTTATTTACCTTTATTATTATTTTATTTTGAAGGAAATGTGAGAAAAATAAGAGCTGGAAGTAATGCCCTAGACTAGGAGAAACTCTAATCATTGTTGTATTTTGATCAGCCAGATCTTCAAGGGCTTTTTGTATTAACACCAACTCAGCTAAACAGCCAGCTCATGTTCAGCAGTGTGAAGCACTTGGATGAGGACATGTGCTGATACCAAGGGAGAAGAAATATGTTTCTAACTTCTTTTTTGGAGCCACACCAGCTGATGTTAAAATCGGCTGATCTTAAAACATCTGTGAAACCTGAAGTCTAATAGAGTCAGTTTTAGACATTGACTAGGCAAAAGATTCATGCCTGTATGCAACAGAGACTGGGAACACTTGCAAAACAGAGGGTGTAAGTCTTTGTGGGGGTGGTACCTGGGGAGAAGTTGCTAGATCAAATCAAGTCCACTTACAAAGTTGTTAAAGAATTGATGAGCCAGAGAGCTGCTTGAGTGAGATTTCACAGTGATGCATAATGTATGCCTGAAGCTTTTAGTCCAAATGTAAACAGAAGATAGAAGGGACAAGACAGATGCATGTTCTCTAGGTTCTGGTTTCAGTGTTTGCAAGGACTTTTATTTTTCATTAAGCTGCTTGTATTTTGGTAAAAAATAACCCCATCACTATGGAACCTAACATGTTGAATTAAGCACAAGGCTGTGAAGCACTTGTAGATTTCCTGGCATTTGGACCTGGCTCACAAAAAAAAGGAACAAACAGTGGCCTACAAATCAGATACTGAATAACTGAAGGTCCTGAAAGTCCTCTGACTGCAAAACAACACTGTAAAAATCAGAATCCAAAGTACTATTGAACATACAGCATTGCAGCAAGGGACTGAATTCAGCTTTGTTAAAAGAAGAGTCCATGTTAGCTTCATTTGGCTTAGTTTCAAATGCAGACATCCTGTTTTGCACTCCTGTGAAATGGATGTAGTAGCCCCTCAAACTTCCCAGTGTGAAAATACAGGTCCTCTGAGGTAAAGACAGCTGATGCACTTTTTGGAATAGCAGTTCTGAAACTGGAACATTGGATGAGTTATGAAAAATAAACATGAAGCATTAATTTGTGGAAACTTCTGAGAGACCACTTCTGTGAGACCTCCTGTGACCATCACCTGGAGCTGAGGCAAGATTTTTGACCAGTATGGGAGGTCCCACTTGAAAGGATGTTCACCTTGGATGTGGGGAGTATCTGTGTTCAAATGTCAAGTATCAAACTTGAATTTGAATGTGAGGTTACTGTGTCCCATGCATTAACCAGCTGGCTCCTTTGTGCTCTAACATATCAGTAATCAATTTAATTTTTGGAAGGAAAACACGTTAAGCAGATTTTGACTCTCCTTCAAATGCAGAATGGGAGCAAGTTCTGAAACACTGATGATCCATCTTTTTCTCATCAACCCTAATGGCTGCTTGTGGGTTTTTTTCCACTGTAACTTACAAATCTGTAATGCAGAGTGCACAATGTAAGTGTAAATCAGTTTGGGAATGATAATGAAGCTTATCACAGATAATCTGGGAATGACTGCTTCCACTTCTGCACAGACCTATGCTGGAGCTTGGGTGAACATGTGCTCCCCAGTAATCAGTAAATGAAATGCAATTAGCAGGGTGATGGGATTAATCACTTGATCACCACCTTAGACCTTAGTGACTATGCTGAGATCCCTTGATGGATGATGATGTGAATTTGCAAAGCGTTGTTCATTCTCATCACTTGTTCTTTGCCCTCCTGTGGTGAAATTAAAACAGTTTCTGAGCAGGAAAAAAAGAAGCCACACAGAAAACTCCAGCAGTAAGAATAAATTAGAGAATTAACTAGTTCAGCAAAATCAAGCAACAGCATGCTATTAAAAACCAAAATCCCTGCTCATCTGACTTTTCTTGTTTTGTCATTTGAGCCCAGGCTCCTTTTCTTTTGTTTCCATTGCAGAAACAAGATGACAAGTGTGATAGGGTGGTGCATGTGCTTTTCCAGTCGGGAAAAATTACTTAAAGCTCTGGTAATTGACAACAAAACAACATTTTGCCCATCCCAAGCAGATAGTTTGAATTCTCTCTCCATTACTGAAGTGCACAATGTTTCAGACACTGTTTATAAATCATTGCTTGGGGATCACAATAGTACTTCTGGCCCTGCCTGCCTGTTTTCTGTTTCAGAGAGACCTTCTATAAACTTCTCACACATACACAAAAAAAATTTCCAGACTTCTCTTGTGTTTATTTTTACTTGTTGCTTCATTTGTCTTCACTGGTAACATGTACCAAGTTTATTACCCTCCAAATGATGTGATCCTACAGAGTTCTCCATTCACTTTTGCCTTTCTCACACAATGCCAAATCTAAGCTAATGTCTTAACATTTCCTCAGTTCTGTAAAATAATCTCAAAGTCTGTGGGCAAATTCTTGGGCTGTTTGAATTTTAGATGGGCTGATTCAAATGGTAATTTCTCTTCATGGCAATAAGAACGTACAAAATGTCCACTTAGTTCAGAGTTTTGGTTACTCAAGTCCAAGATTTCGTCTACAAGAATGGAAATAAACCCCATTTTGGGAGAGAGTGTGAATCTAGCCATTTCCTGCTCTGTTCCTATAGCTATTCCTCAGCACCAACATTTGTTGTTTTAAGGACGTTAAAAGGCACATCCCTGTCTGTTCTTTTTACTGTGTCATAATGACTGAAGCAGCATCAAATTAGCAGGAGGCATCAATGTCCCTGAGAACTGGTCACAAGAACAGGCAGAATCTGAAGTGGAAGCCTGCAGGAGTCCCATCCCTCATCCTGGGCTGGAAACCCTCTGGAGTGCCTGGGTACTCTGGGTAGACAAGGTCCCAGGAGCAGCACCCTCACAGCAGGATGTCAGTCTCTAGGGATGAACACCTCCTAAGTGCATCTGATTTATTTCTGTGGGGTGGGGGGTGAAGGCACAGTGGGTCACTCTGGCTTGGTAACCTCATGTAAAAAGGCACCTTTGGGAAGACTGCAAACCAAACTTTTAGAATGAAGCAGCAGAAAGTTGCAAAGGCAACAGGATGAAATATAGCTTAGATTGAACAGCCATGTGCCTCTCTGTTTTGCTTTCCTTCTCTTTTCCTAAAATTTTGATGACATAAGTGTTAAGAGTTTTACTTCAACCTGGAGGCCTGTTTCCCTTTTACTATCACTTAACGTGCAGGCTGTGCTTTCTGTCAAGTCTGCAGCATGCCCTTATCTTAAGGATGTGAATATGCACACTTTGGATACCATACAAGACAGGGATGATGCTTGCATAATCAAATTATATTATTATGGTGCTTTATCAACTTTCTGTAGAGGTCCTGTGTGGTTAGTACTTAACTCAGTTCAACCCCATTGTGTGGAGGGAATATTAACCAAGACTAATTTTGTCCTGAAATTAAACCAGTCCATTTTAGGTCATAGGTATATACTTGTGTCTGGGCAGTTTAACCTGTGTGAGCACGACCACAATTATATAACTTTTCCATCAAAGTAGGCTTTACTGTTTTGACCTGGTGCAGGTTTATCAGGGAATACTATGGCTTCTGTAACCTTATATGCTTTTACTCATTAGAACCAGGCAAAAGTGCCACAAGCTCCCATGCCCTGCGATGAGGTCAGAGAGGGAATGTGTGTGCTTCAAGTGACTGTCTCATATGGTTTCTTAATTGTCAGGGGAAAAAATAGTTTCCTTAGTTACTTTTTCCATTTCTTTGGTGATTAGCAAACCCCTGTATTCCTACTACCTATTGCACACATTTAATGCTATGTTTGTGGTTTTTATCTTATCTCTTCCAGTTCTTCATGTTTATTTTGTTAATCTTCCTGGCGGAGCTTTCAGCTGCAATCCTGGCTTTTATATTCAGAGAAAATGTAAGTATCCAAAGGTGGGCAATCTCTGGACCCCAGTGGGGTTATACACAGCTGGAGCAGGGTGTTGAATGGTGGCTGATTTTTCTGTACAGTGGCTGTTTGAAATATCAGAAAACCTTGTTTGTTACTACCCTGTCTGCAGAACTGCCAGCATGTCAGGGAATGCTAACTAACCTGGCTAGTGCAGGATGGAGAGTTTATGGGGACACACTTATTCCTGACGTTTTTAGAGTCCTTAAAAGTCTTCCTGACTCTCTTGCAGCCAAACCAGCTGCACATTCCATCAGAGAGTTTTATAATAAAGTCACACTATGATTAAAAGCAACTATTTTCCTTTTTCAACTGAACATGTGTTTAATATTAATAGCTGAAAACTCCTGTTTTCCAGAGCCAGTGCTTGCTCTGCAGTGCAAAAAATCTCTTATGCATCTTCTGATTGTGTTCATTCTTGATCTTCCATGTTCTGCTGCTTAGCAGACTCCTACCAATGCTGCCTGTAAGATATCCCCCGTCTTGCCCTAAGAAAATCTCCCCCCACCTATTGCCCTGCTTAGTTTTATCCTTCTCTCCAAAGCTTCATATGATGTAGCCTTTCTCTATTCTTCTGCAATGAATATTACTATATGGCCATCATCCCTCCCCTGTGCTAGTAGTAAATTTTACTAATGTAGTAGTAACCACAGTCTCATTTCTTTCTCTAAACAGCAATGGTCTGTGCAATTTTTTTCATGTTCACACATATGCAAAGGAGAGCCTGACTGAAATAGGTCCATCCTTCTCTGAGTGATGGCTGTGAAAAAACCTTGGCTGGTAGAGGTGGTCACTAGTGACCACCATATGCAAAAGTATTTGCATATTTTCCTCTTCCAGTAGAAAGAGAACATACAGCACATTTGCTGTTCTGGATGTGAGAGAAACGTGGTGTGAGCAAAGAAGGGCCATGTATAATGATGATTTTCTTAAACCAAGATATACCTTTAATTTTACTCATTTTAAAAAGCTTTGGATAGAAAAGAATCAAAACTTGGGAAGCTCACAGCAAGAGAGTGTGGTATTTGTGTAGGGCTGGGGGAGGTAGTGAGAGGACTTTTTTCTATTTATGAGCTGGCCTTTGCTCAGCTCTGAAGGCAGTGGGGAAGGGATGGCACTCTGCACACAGAATGGGTGCCCCATTCCAGTTTAGGCTTTGAGACCATGCCCTTATGGAAACAGCTATAAACATAATGCAGTATGGGGGGTCTGGTGTCTTCTGGCCATTCCAGCGCTGCTGTTAGGAGTTTTTAGAGAATTCCTTTGCTTCAGCACAAGGAGCAGAGTGCACCTGTAGAAACTGCCCTGCAGACCCAGGTATGTGCTTTGTGACAGAGACAGAACACGGTGCCCAGGGAGCAGGGGCTGGGCAAGCACTGTGGGCTGATGGCTCCTACCTCCCCCTTCTCTGTATCAAACTGGTAAAAGGTACAAGAAACTGCCTAGTTGCTTGCTGCAACTCCTGGGTGCAGGATGACTGCACTTCTGATGTGTCTTCCTCACTTACAGCTTGCTTCTGGGCAAAGCATCTGCACCTTCCACTCCCTTGGGAGCCATGGGACACCTAAGGTCATGTTATCTTGCAAGATAAGGTCACAGTGGTTATTCTAGACTTCTGTGGTATCTGGCAGTGTTTTGTGAGATCAAACTTGAAGGGGAATAAACTTCTTTCTTGAGCTGGTCTCCTTGTTTGTATCACCAGCTTCCCACTCTGTCAGAATGATTGACAGGAAGGGCTAAAATGGGAAGGAATGAAGAACGTCAGATCCCAGCATAGCTGGAGATGGCTCTATGCAGAAGTCAAACTTGATCTGCCAGTTCTGGTAGTTTGTTCTCTCCTCAGGATTCTTCTGGAAAAAACAGCCCTTGTTTTGGTGCTGCTGTATATTGTGGTGGTAGCTTGTCTGACTTGGAAGCTACTTGTGGCCAATTTGCTGTCACCTTTGGGTTAGGGTGAGCTGCATGGATGGGCAGAGGTGGTCTTTCATTGATCCCATGGCAGGAAGAATTCTTCACAGTAGCAATTTAAGGTCAAAATCAGATGTGCTTTTCTCTTCCTTGAGAAATAAATTACTTTCAGGTCATGTGGTGGCAAGTGCACACTTGGCCAACCTAAATTTCTTTGAGGCTTACTAAGCAGGATTCTGTGGTGGTCACTGCAGCAGACCTTATGGCTGTGGCTTCTCTGAGCAGTGCCAGCATGCCTGTGCTGTGCAGGAATGCCCTCCTTTTGCTAAACCCCTTTATCTGGCTGCAGTAATCCCAGCAAAGCTATTTTTTGAAGCAGTGTGACAAAACAGTCTCACTTCTTTCACTGCCATGTAAATGTATGCATGCATGTGCTGCACTGGAGGCGCCCCGCCCAAAACACAGCTGAACAGCTCCTTATTGTTCATGGCTGTGGCTGCCACAACTGCCTTGTCAAAGTGTGTGTGAAACTCTAGTTTTATCAGTAGGTCTTTTGCTCCCTTCTGAATGGTTCTTGCCATAAAAATTCAATGTGAACCAACCTCATCAGGGCTGGTACTTGTTTCAGCTAAGGATGGCCATGGACATGGCAATAGGACTGTCTTATTTCATCCTCCTTTGTCAGCAATTTTTTAAAAGAAAATTTTTTTTTTTTTGGCCCTGTTCTTCTGAACTTGAGATGCTCAGGATAAGCAGTTTAAGACCAACAAAATGGAATCAGTTATTTTCCTGGCAAGTGTACTCTTCCAGCACTAGGCTTTGTTTTAGGCCAAGTGTTGTAAAAATCACACACAAACTCTGAACAATTTCCTCTGGGACTGCTGCTGTCAAAATAAAGGTTTCACTTTATATTTAAATTACTCCTTTGTTTTAGACCCCAACAAAGGCAGCCGGCTGGGATTATTACCAGTGGTAATATCATTTTCAAAGTCTGTGCTTCAGGAACAGACAAGCATCAAAAAAAAAACGTGCTGCTGTCTGCAGGGGTGGATAAAGTACACAGAGAAAATGAAGCAAAGGAGAGCATTGAGGACATATTTCAGCATCTTCTAACCTCACCTTCCCTCAGTGCACCAAATTCCCAAAGGAAAAAATGCCATGTCCTCTAGTATTTTAATATTCAAAACAATGAGTTAATATATGTCCCAAAGAAGTAATTTAGGAATTTGACAGTATAACTAATCAAAGGTAGTGCAATTGGGCTAACTGCATGATTAAAGTATTTGTGACAAAGTTTTGCCCAGTACTGATGTAGTAATTACATTTGGCCTTGTTTGTATTTGTAAAAGAGAAGCCAATATCAGGTGGTATCCAGCGTCTTTTTAAGTTACTGCAGCCTTTTTTTTTGGTCCCTAAATTGTGATACAAACGAAACAAACAGTTTTGAGCTTGTGCCCACCCATAGAGCTCATACATATGCATGTGTATGTGAGATATTTCACATTGCATATCAAGAACCTGAAACCAGCTCCTAGCAGTCTCTGTTACTGCGTCAGCAGTGCTGTATGAACAACGGGGAAATAAAAGGGTATTTTTCAGGCAGCTTAATTCCTGATGCAACAAATATGCAACATCACAGCAGTGCTGTAGCCAGCCAAGTCCAGCCCTCTTCACTGTGGCTTTTGCAGTGGCAGATTTTGCCTGTGTGGATCACAAATCACAAGGTATTTTGGAGAAGGGACCACACAAGTCCAGATCTATTGAGAACATGAAAGAGGATTTCTTGAACTTTTTGTCCTGAACTGATAGAAAGGCAGGCAGCAAGATTTAACTGGGATGTTCAGTTTAACAAGATTATTAGGATTGTATATTTGCTATTTCTCCAGAGAGTGATCCTGAGTAAATGTAATTTCAAGGTGTCTAACTACTTGAGAAGACTCTGAAACAAATTGTTTGTTCATTTATTCTGTTTCACTGTAAGTATAAACAGGGGTGAATGAAATTCTAATAATTTTTATTGCTGACCTTTGGAAAAATGTTTACATTATCTTAACACAAATATAAAGAGGAATTTTTTTCTTTTTGTATGCAGGTTAGTTTAGATAATCAAAAGCATTGTCAAGAACATGTTTGGGTTTTTTTTCTGATTTATAAGCTGAGTTAGCTACTTCCTATTAATTAAATTTTTTTTTTACTTCATTTTCATTTCCAGAAAGTTTCATGTTGAGGCTTCATTCTGCTTTCTCACACATTGAAGTAAATTCAGAGCAGTTCCCCTGTTGTTAGTAGGAAGTTAACTGGTTTGACTGAAAAGTGGAGGGGAAAATCATGCTTTGCTTGCAGACCTCATGAATCAGCAAGTGAAAATACAGTTTGGGTGTGGATTTGACAATCTTTCTAAAATCTGGTTTAAGCCTGTTTCAATTCATTAAATACTTTCAAATAGTGCTGTAAATTTTAAAAAACCCAACAAAAAAACTAAAACCAATCAACATTTAAGTGTAAACACTATTTTGGAATTATAGATATAGTTTAGTCCCTGATTTTAATGATTTACAGTTTTATTCAACAGGTACCCTTCACCCTCTACATTGATACAGCTCAGCCAATGGCTTTTCACATGTTTCTCCTCGGCTGTTTGCAAAAAAAAGAACAAATCCAAAAAACCAAAGAACTCCCAGCATTCACAGAAGGGAGCTTTGGGAAATGTTTGGGAAAGGTGTTGGCAATAGCCTTTACATTTCCATCTATCTGTGCATTTCAGCTGACCAGAGAGTTTTTCACCAAGGAGCTGAAGAAGCATTACCAGAGGAACAATGACACGGACGTCTTCTCTGCCACCTGGAACTCTGTCATGATCACAGTAAGTCAGACCACGCCAATCCTTAACTAATGTTTTGTTGTCAACAGCAGCTTAGGCAGGAGTGTGCCTAATGATGTATTTTCACTATAGAAACAGTAGCCATCAAGATTGACTTTGTTATTGCACCCCTAATTAGGCAGGTTACAGGCTGACAATGGCTGCAGTCATTGGAACTGCAGTTGTTATTACCTACAAGAAGTTCAATCTGTCTGTGTGTGTGAGTACACGTGTTACTGCTCCATACACCTCATGGGGTATCCCTTAAGGAGTGAAAAGCAGGACGTCAGCTTCTGCAGATGAAAAGTCAATTTTAATCTTAAAAGGAAAGGATGATTGCTGCCCTTCATGCTGATTCAGAACTTTAATAAAGACATTTCCTTTTGCTGACTGAAAGGAGACGGACTCAGAGTATGACTTGAATCCTTAAAAAGCATCTGACTGGAATCCTAAAGAGGGACCTTACTCAAATCACCTAGCAGTGCCTTTGAGCAGCAACAATCCTGGCCAGTAGCTATGGGGAGAAGGGGTGGTTGGGAGCCTGGATTGTTCTGCTGGGTGATCTCAAGAAAGTCATTCTGGATATGCCCCAAAGTCCTGAGCCCCAAAGTGTAGTTTGCAGCAATATTCCTTAGAATAGTACCTTAGAATCTACAGTGTGACATAGAAATAGTGGGACTTCATAAGGACTTCAATGAAACAGAAGCTTCACAGTACAAGCACTACTTCTTTGGAGCCAATGGTTGTTTTGTCTCTGCTTTGACTAGAGCTTCGATCCCTACAGGTCTTAGATTTCTCACGCCTGCTTTCAGGGAAAGGTGTCAATTCTGTCTTCCTTTCTTCTCTGTGCCTCTCCCCAGTTTGCCTGCTGTGGAGTGAACGGACCAGAAGATTTTGAAGCTATTCCTCATCTTCCATACTCCTCTTTGGAAAAGGCAACAGTGACACCAGAGGCTTGTTGCCAGCGGGAGCTCCAGAGCCGGGAAGGGATGTTTGTCAACAAGGAAGCTTGTCTATCAGGCAATGAGAGGTTTCAGAACCGGCAGGTAAGGAAAAGGAGCTTCCCAGTGGGCAGAGAGATGGCTGCAGTGGTCATGGGTAGCTATTGAGTCTGGCAGGACTGTACCTCACATCCTAATTGCACTTCTGCTGACAGCTTTTGAAGTGATGGCATATTGTAGTTTTGAAAATCTCCTTTCATTGCATACACTGCTAAGTCCATGTTGTGCTGTGTCATCAGAAATATGAAGGTTTTCCTAAGGGATTGAGAGTTAAAATGGAAATTTAGATCAAATTCTGTTGTGTTTATGAAGGTTAGAAGTACATCTGAGAAGTTAATTAGCAAGCCAGCACAGGTCAGGTAGGATGGAATGGAGTTGACTCTTACTGGTTGCAGGAGTGGTTTTAATTTAGCTCACAAAGACTCCTAATCAATATATACAATCAAAATATCAAGGGTTAAACAGCCACAGAAAACCATGTCTGTTTTCTAAGGAAGAGAAGTATTGGAAAGCTGCATTTCTCTGCTTCTTCACTGTAGAAAAAGGGCATTTCTTATAACTGTCTTCCAGTACCTACAAGGAGTCTACAAGAAAGCTGGAGTGGGACTTTTTACAAGGGCATGTAACGATAGCACAAGGAGGAATGGCCTTAAAGTGAGAGTAGTTTTAGTTTAGATATTACAGAAGAAATTATTAACTGTGAGGGTGGTGAGATGCTGGAAAAAAGGCTGTCCAGAGAAGTTGTGGATGCCTCATCATTAGAAATGTTCACAGCCAGGCTGGATGGAGCTTTGAGCTTCCTGGTCTAGTGGCAGGTGTTTGACTGTAGCAGAGGGGTTGGAACTAGGTGATCTTTAAGGTTCTGCCTACCTAAACCATTCTGTAGTTCTATTCTATGATTTGTTTGCCAGGCCTCTTGACTTGGCAATTTTTTGCCATACTGGACTATGACAAGACAGTTCATCCCATTGACGCTGGACCTTCCAATGTCACCAAGACATGATGTTTAAGAAACTTTCCAGCAAGTTCCTGACAGTGTTCACCTCAGCATTAGTTAAACCAACTGAGCTCTGTACTGACCTATGTACAAGCCTCCTTCTTCCTCCAGACTAGGCAGTGGTCCACTTTTCAGCACGTAAGAGCAGATTGAGAAAGAGAGGAAAGGATTTTGGAAGCAGCATGTGAACTGTTTCCTGACTGGCAGCTGGAAATGGTTGGCAAAGGCACTCTGGGTGAGAGATCATAGCAGACAGCACCATGCTGCTTCTGCCAGGTCTGATTGCTGGGAATAGATGGAGAGGAGAGAGATGACAGCCAGCAGGGAGGGAAAGGGAAATGCATTGTGACAAAGAGGGTTAAAGTTTTCCCCAAGTGGTAATGCTGAAGTTTGCCACTCCCATGGAAAGGGAAGGTTTCCTGCAAGCCCATCTCACCAGAGTGTTTGTGGAAGATGCTGTGTTTACAGCGAGTGTCATCAAGCACAGAGTGGTGCACTTCTGTAAAACAATAGAGAAAATCCCAGGCAGCTGAGAGCTGAATTGAGGCATTGCTGGAGCAAAGTCAAGCTCTTGGGCCGCCATGCTGGTAGGACAGTGCTGACCACACTTGTGCTTGGTCCTGTCTGTAGGCAGCTGAGCAGAGCATGCTGGAGGCTGGGTTAAGGTTGGGAGTCTGGCAAGCACACAAATATTTGTTGCTGGGCTGGATGCTTTCATCTGAAAATTTGGCTGAAAGATGACTGGAAGAGAGCTGATGCTGAGCAGTCTCATATTGACAAGAGCATGGCTTTAACAGCTCAGTTACTGCCCCTGCAGTCTGGGTCCCCTGGGGTGGCCTCACGAGTGGATCTTCTGCATGCCCTCCCTCACTCTCCGCCACTTGTGCCTCACTCACAGTGAGCAGGGTCTGCTATGGACACAGGTACATAACTATTGCACTGTCTTTGCAGTTCCAACACTTTCATTATGGGTGGAAGGAAAAAAAACAAACAGGTGATCAAAACATCCTAGCAGTATGGATAGGATTAAAATGTACGTGTGAAGTATACTCTCAATGGAGAGGAAGCTACTTTTCATACTGGACAAACTCCAATCTGCTTTTCTTGTTATGTGTCAGCTATTTGGAGAAATTTCCCAGTGGGTTGAAATTTTAGGCTGGGAAAACTGAGGCCAGAATAAGCTGGTGATTTCCAGAAATACCCTGAAACCTTTGCAGAAAGATTTACCTGCTGTTAATTGTATTAGCAATAATAAATTTAATTAAGGGTGATGGTGGCTATGCTTTGTAAGTGGAATAATTGCCATAGTGCAGAGCCCTGAGTTCTTAATGAAATTCTTCTATAGCAAGATCAGCAGGTGTTCAGCCAGCCTCTTTTGGGGAAAAGCACAGAGGAAAGGTCCTGGGCTCCTAAAGAGGTCCTGGCTGTGAGAATCAAAAATCTCCTGCCTTGGCTTTAAATAAATCACCCTTTTCTCTAGCCAGTCTGGGATGTCTGCCACCTGCAGTGAGTGTCCTTCCTTCCCTCTATGCTTAAGTCTCTGCCCTTTGCAGATGGAGTTCCTCTCTGTGCTGCACCTCTCTGCCCTGCAGTTCCTCATGGTCAGTGAGGGGTGTGAAGCCCTCCCTCCACACTACAGCCATACCTTCCCCTCCCCAGCACTGTCCCGTGGACCTCTCTCTGCCTCCTGTGCCTGGGCTGGGTGAGATGGGGAGAGGGAGCCGTGTTTGTGGTGCCAAGGTCTGAGAGCACCTCATGTCCTAGCAAGGGCTCTGCTGTGAGAACAACACAATGTGCTGCTCAGGTGTGTCTCACCATGTTTTGTCATTCCTAGGGCTGCTACACCGTGATCCTGAACTCCTTTGAGACGTACGTGTACCTGGCAGGAGCTCTTGCCATCGGAGTGCTGGCTATCGAGGTACTTACTGCGCTCTGGCTGCAACAAAAGCAGTGTCAGTAAGGTGCCAGCAGCAGGGCAAACAGGCAGCTGCTGCCCCTCGCCAGGCGATCAACTCGTGGTTTTCATTGTCTGGAAAGGGGCCCCTTGATCCTTTGGCACAAAGGGCAGGGAAATAACCGATGCCACACGCCTGCAGTGCCACCTCGTGCTGGGCCTGCACAGAGCTGTGCCACGCTGGCCACGGGTTTTGGGGACCCACAGCTCTCCACGGGCCCTGCAGTCACTGCTCCCAGTGCCACAGTGCCCCCGCCAGCTGACTAATCTGCCACTTGGTTAATGTGCTCAGACCCGGCCTGTGCTTTAAAACCTTCTGTTTACAGAGTGAAACTATGGGCTCCAGAGCACTTTCATCGACCTGCATTCGTAACCACTTCTTTGGTGATGTCTCTGAGGAACAGACATCCACCAGACATGGTTTTAGCTCAGGAATTACATCTCTGTGGCATTGCAGGGAAAGGCTGGGTACTTCCAAAGCCCCCCATCTTGAGCAAAGGAGAGAGATCTGGGCAGAAAGACCCAGCAGCCTCCCAGAAAGGCTGTGCTGTGCCCATGCCAGGCAGTAGCAGTGATGTGCAGAGCAGAAACTGTGGATCCTCTGCCCCTTTATCACCAAGGGCAGTTTGGGAATGAGATCAGGCAGCCACTAACAGTTGGTGGGGAGGGAGGGGCAGAGAGAGTTTTGCTGCAGCCTCCTCTGGGTGGTAAGGGTCCCCCTCACTGCATCACTGACTGCTGGGGCAGGAGGAAGCAATGGGGATGGTCCCAGAGCCAGGGAGGGCTTTGCTGATTTTCTGGAAGATGCAGCTGACATTTATGGTTCTCTGTTTTGTTTTTGCCCTCTTCTTCCCCGCTCCTCTTCCCAGCTGTTTGCCATGATCTTTGCTATGTGTCTCTTTCGAGGGATCCAGTAAAGAAGTGGCCCTTGAACCACCATGTTCCCCACATGCTCAGAAGAAAGAAGGAAAATCCGAAGAAACAAAACCTGAAAACACCCAAAAAACTTTATTTTTTTTAACAAAACGGGACAGGGAGAAAAGATAAAAAGAAAAAAAAAAGAGGGTTGTAATATATGAATGACCAAAAGGATTGTACTTCAGGGGCTGGAACTTTGAGGTGATGTGCACTACACTGTACACCGGACCCTTGCCCAGAGCCACCGCAGCAACCGTGGAGCAGGAGCCCTGCGCAGCCAATTGCACTAGAGATGGATGGAGCTGGTGGAGGATGAGCACAGCTGCCTCCCACACCAGGCTGAGCCTACCACTCACCACTTTATCGTGCTTTAGACAGCAAAGGACTCAAACAGACATGCAGGGGCTGCATAAGGCAACAGGTTGGCCTTGATTGTCCAGGTGGGTTTGAAACAAACAGTGGTGGATTGTCTAAGCAGGTGCAGTCAACGTTTGTGTGATTCTGGATTTAATTTCCAGCCACAGGATGAAAACACTCATTCTTCAGTGGAAGCTTTGCCCCTGTCATGTGAAACTTGTCCAAGATGTCAAGCACTTGAGTGAGGCTTTTCTCTGGAACTCCAAGCAGAGGCAGTGTGATCTCACTTAGCAATGGGACTCAGCTAAGGCTGGCTGAGGGTCAAGAGTTTGGTGCCTACCTTTCTGTTTTTACTAAGATTTATTGTTCATTGTTGTGAAAGAGACCAAATGGTTCTCTGCTGTGTTCCCATCTTCTGGGAAAAATAATGGCTCTGGTCAAACATCATTGATACTGCTGCCTTCCTGAGAAGGGGAGGATATAATGTTTAAATCTTGTCAGCCTTTGCCTTTCCTCTGATACTTGCAAAAAAAATGGTTTGTGGTGCTCTGTTAGCATAAATATTTGCAGTGGTTCCTGCAAGCTTTTCCAGCCCTAAGGGGAGGTCCAGGCATGGTGCTGGATTGAAGAGGCTGAAGTTGTCAACCACTCCCATGCTGTTTTCCTGGATCAGTCTGGTGGAATCATTTCTGGTCAGAGAATTTCCCCTGAGATTCTCCCATGGGCTCATGACGAAAGTAATCATCAAGTCAGAATTGTTTAAGTTGATAGTGTTTCCTCCCTTGAGGTAGTTTGGTATTTAATTAACGTGTCATCTGCTCAATCATTTGGAAGTGAACTTGAGAAAGATGCCCGGGACTGGACCTTGGTCAGAGATTAGGCTGGAGTTACTAGACCCCAGGCAGCATCCAAGAATACCATGTGTGCAGCCAAACAGCTGTGGCTCCTATGGTCGTGGATACTAACTTGGACAGGTGCCTGGCTTCTCTCACCTGGAATCATCAATCCCTGTTGCCTTAATTGTTCATCTGGTCACTTATTCCCTGACCCCAAACTCATTTTACCTGGGGAACAACAGAAGGGGCCGTGGTTTCTTGTTTAGATTAGGTCTTTTTACAGATTTTATAGGCTCAGATTATGGGAGCGCTTTTATACAGGCTCAAAATAGCTCCTCTGAAAGCTGTAATCTCTGGCAAGGAAGGAGCAGGGTATTGAACTTTGTGCCCAGGTTTTGCAGCAGCAGCACGTTCATGCTCTGGCTGTTCCCCTAGACCCCTGGGGCTGTGTCCCTTGAGCTCTGCCAGTGGCACTGCACAGGCTACAGACAAGGAAGGAAAGCAGCAGAAAGCCTGGGCCACAATAGACAGAGATCATGGCTAAGTATCTAGGTTGGGGAATCAGAATACTAGGGAACAGGAAGGAGGCATTAGGAGCTTTTCCAAGCTTCATTTGAGAACAACAATTTATTCATTGCCAGGAGAGGGCTGGGCAGGTAGAGCTGCAGCCCCCCCATGCTGCAGTCAGCATATTCCAGCAACAAATTATGTGGCCAGGGCTGCTGAGCAGCATCAGATGTTGCATTAAACCTTGTGGAAAGCTGTTCTGAACTATTTCCCTCTGGACTCCTTGTAATGAGGCATTTTAGTATTAAACTCTGGTCTGTTGTTTAGTAAAGAAAAACTATTTTGTTAGCCAAAACCCAGCAGTATTTGTACTGGACAGCAGGTGCTGCACTTAAGAAAAATCTGTTCCATCTACCAGTCTTGTAGGGAATGGGCTGAGCAGAAAGCAAGCTTATCTGTTCTCCTTCTGCCTCAGGAGCTGGTGTCAGTGACTGTTCTGGGAGAACAATTCCCAGGGAAGGAACAAACTGTCAGCAGAGTGGGTAATTTGGCTGGAGGTGATCGAAAGAAGCAGAACTGCCTCCCCCAGTCTCCAGTTTCTTCCTTTCCCCTCAGTTTGTTATGCAGAGTTCTCAGGTCAGAAGGCTGGCTGGCAAAATACCCTCATTTGTGCATGGTGGATGGCTGAAGGGGGAAAAAAAGCCTTAAAGTCTTTTTCTACCACCAGTGGCATGGGAAAAAAAAAGTCTGGGGGAACTGGACCAAAGCAGCCAGACACAAATACTAAATATACATGCCTGAAGTATGATCTCTGCTGGCTTGTTGCTCTTTGGCTTTCTTAATTCTGAACTCATTGCTTTGTCTGTTCTTAGCTTTATTGCTTTCCCTCTCTCCCTAATGGTAGTCCCTGTATCTTCAAAAGGATCTCTTCTTCATCTTCTATTCTGGGCTGTGCACAGCTGTTTCTCCTCTTCTACCTTTCCTGATCCCCCACTGCTCTTTGCTCTGTGAAGATTTCAACTCCTCTCTGCAGGCTGGCTCACATGCCACTGGGAACACAGCTCAAAAGGCCAGGCAGCAATTCCAAACAACTGGAGATAGCTGTAAAGATATGTGCAAGTTTGAGGGGATCTGTAGTAGTTAGTAACATGCAGAAGGAATTTTCCTTGGGGGAATTTAATAAACAAGCAAGCCCAGAAAGCAGACTCCCACTGTATGACAAAGCATGTAAATTTGTTGGTTTTGTCCCTTGGTTTTGTGGCTGCCCTCTCTGTGGTACAGTAGTTTCCAGAACTGTAGGCAAGAGAAGCAATTGTATTCTTGTATTTGTTTTTAACAGCTCTGGTGAGTATTTTGGGGTTGGGGGCTCAAGCTGAAGTCACTGCTGGCTGGAGAACTCTGGGCAGGCTGGAGAGCAGAAGGGGCTGCCATCTCCTTCACTGTAGCACTGTGACCACAGCCCAAGCACCTTGGAGGGAGTAGTAGAGACCAGCCTGGGCAAGCCCCCAGCCCCTCTCAGCATCCCTGCCTCCTGGTTGCTATTTAATGCTCCAATGACTGTCACAAATGCCTGGGAAAAGGGCTGCGTGTGAAATAATGTTTGAAATCTATTTTAAAAAAATGTAAATGTTCTTTTTATTAGATAGTGGAGCTAATTTATCCTGTATTCCCTACTGTAATGCTTTTTTATATTGAAAGGAAATTTTTTTTTGTAATATAAACCAGAACACAAGCCTGAAGCACTCTCTGCACGTTTTTTTGTGCATTTCTTAGAAAAACCCCCAAAAATAAAAGAAAGATATTGTGACAGTGAAGTGAAACAGCTTTAATTTTCACTATTTGCTTGGTGTTAAGTACAGTCACTTTCTTACTGGAGGAGAAATAAACTCAGGTACAGCAGCTAAAATGAGGTATAAATTGAAGTGTCCCATTTTCCCCTGCACCACCACCCCCCACCCACACCCTCCCAAGTAAAAACCCTTGACCAGAAAAGAGGCCAGCTTAGGACAGACAGAGCCTCTCCTGTGTCACCAGCTCCAGTTTGCCAGATATTGATTAGAAGCAAGTAAGATGATGTAGGGTTATGTGAATGATGTGTTTTCTTCACCCTCCAAAGTGAGGGCTCTGTGAATGCAAGGGTTTGGGTTCATCCCTGGCAGAGATGGGGATCAGCTTTAAGTCCTGGCCTGTGCCTGCTTGGAACACAATTCTCTGGGGAACAGACCCCCAGTCCTGCACAGCATTGTGCAAATGCAGGAAGTTCACTGCAGTTTCTCTTGGGAGGTGACACAGTCCACAGCCTCTCTCACAATGTAACAGATAAGGAAGCTGAGGCCTGTGGAGATGGAGTTCTTTTGTCAGCAGATCAGTAGCCAAGCCTGAAGTGACACCTCAGGCTTTTGATCCTAAATCATGTTCTCAACTGCCACCTGCAGCTGTGATGTCAGCACTTCCATCCTTAGGGACACAGTTCTGTACAAAGGTTTGGCATCCTCCTCCCTTTCTTCCCATTCACAACAGAGTGAAGACAACCAGATGCAGTTGGTTTCTGGCAGTGCTGCAGCTCCAGCCTCAAGCCACCCAGAGCAACTCCCTCCTAGGCCTCACCTGCTATGCATTCACCACCTCCAGTGGGCCTGGCAGTGTTCCTCCTGCAGCACCTTGCTGCTGAGAAGGGACATGCCAGGAACCACAGCTTAGTTGTAGAGGAGGTGTAGAGCTCTGTAGTTTCTACATGGTCCACTTATAGCAAGATGGAACAAGAAGCATCAAAATAAAACAACTTCATCTCTCCACCTTCAGGACTAGGTACCAAAGTAGCATGAAATCTTTTAAGTGGCCACTCCCCCAGGCTTTGCTCTATGTTGGAGCAGAAAAAGCCATTGACTGGCAAACCTAGAAGTGGCTGACTGTTTCAAGTTTTGCAGAGGCAGCTGCTAATCAAGGGACCAGAGAAATCTGATCTCACCTTATTTAAAGCTACCCTGGAGAGCTGTAACTGCTTCCCCCACCCTCCCACCTGATCTAACTATCAAGAAGTCTTGGGAGTACTGCTCTGACACAGTGCAGTAACTCATTTCTCTCACCTATGGGATGGCATTTTAAGGTACGCTAATCAGACCTGAGTCATAACTAAGTTCATAAGACCTATGGTCCCCTCACAGATGGGAGGCAGCATGAAGAACACCTTCCATTTCCTTTTTCTGTAAGACTGCTTTTGCTGTGGTAGGTTTTACTTGTCTGTCCTAAAAACATAATTTCCCACCCCCCCAAAAACCAACCATCAATCTGTGTATACATTCATGTGACGCCCCAAAACACAAAGAATCAAGCTTCACGTACCTCTACCCACAACTACAGCCAAAGTGCCACACTGAGGCCATTGCAGCTGCCCATGCAGGTGATGCACAGGGGAGAGCAACAGCCACAGCATGCCATGCTCCAGCTCCTGCATGCTGCACCACTTGGTCTGATTTCTGATCCTCTCCAGCCTGCATTTGATCATTACCTGCCTCACAGGGAAAGGTTTCCCTCTTAGACTCCAATTCTTCCATCTGAACAGGAACACTCCTCTTAATTAAAAGTTTTAGTTGCTCAGCATTGTTTCTGGACATGCTGAAAGTAGCTTGACAAGTGTGTGCTGTTGTGAGGCTCCAAAGTTTAGCCTGCTCTTGGATGTTGCCTCTCCATTTGATTTACTTATTAGGCAAAAAACTAAGTTATAGTTGTGATGTTTCCTGATTTAACAATTTCCAATATTCTTACGTGACAGACATTTTGCATGGCCAGTAAGTACAATGCACACAGTGTCCCAAGCTTATGCAGCTGCTTCTAAATGCCAAAAGCACTAACACAACATACAATAACTACCCACTACCTTCTTCTAACTCTACTAAGATATTAAATAGCAATAGCTGTAGATCCCAGTCTTACCAGTGGTTTGAGGACTGTTGTTCACACAAGCAGTTCTGTTTGTGTAGGAATCTTTCTACTGGGATTTTGGAACATCAGCTATATTCCAGGGCATGCTTTGATCCAGTCAACAGTAGTGCATGAGTAACAAGTCCATATCCTGTACACAGACCTTCTGGCTTTAGTCCCATGGAGCATAAAAAATGCTGCCTCAAGCTGTGGACAGGGATAATCCACTAGGAAAGCACTAGGAAGCAGGGCAGTCAATGCTGTAAAGTCCAGGAGATGTTGGAGAAACTGGCTAGTGAGTACTAAAGCACATTTAGTCTATCCTTGCCATCAAAAGCCCGCTCCTTGCTGTTCTTCATCCCAGTTAAATATTAAATATCTTAATGCTACAAACTTTGGTCCTCTCTTCTCAACATCAGAAGAGATGTGATGTAGATATTAGCAGAGTTGGAACACCATCTCCCACAACCAGAGCCCATGTCTAGAGGCTGCTCACTGACCCAAGCACCTGTGCAGATGCCCTTACAGTTACAGTCCTCTGCTCTTACCAGTGCTAACAGCACTCCAGCCTCTGCTCAACTAAAGCATCAGATAAAGCTACTGCACACCCACCACTGCTACTAACATCAGTAAAGCTTCAACTGTAGGAAGTGTTCTGGGGTGAAGGGGACAGGACCCCAGCCTAAAACTTCATGAAACACCCCAAACAAAGGGATAACTTTGTGCTCAATGGGCTATTTCCAATAGCTTCCTTAATTTCTCACATCTTGAAATTCAAGTTGCTCCAGTGTTCCCAGTGCTGTCCCTGCAGAGTGAACAAGCAGGGGCTCTTCTTTTGCTGTATCTCCTGCCAAGCTCTGCACAGCATCTGGTGCAAAACTATGAACTACACAAAAATGTACCTCTGGCAGCAAGGAAAGAAGAGCTGTTTGCAGAGCACTGAACTTGACCCCATCCAGCTCCTGGCTACCTAGACAGTCAGTACTTGCTGAAAGGGAATCAGGCTGCAAACCAGGAGAGGTACAAGGCTTACCAAGTAGAATAGCCGAGTCCTTTGTTGGCTGTCTTACTGCCCTGTCTCCTCAGGGATTTGGTTTCAAAATGCTGGCCTTATTTTGTGCTTTGTTCCAGTGGGTTCAGAGCCTGTGATCCCATCAGCCAGTTCTCCCTAGAAAACTGGCTTTTTTCCCTGAGCCTGCCAGGCCCACACACTTCCCTGAGCCTTCCTCCTACTGCTCCTCACCTCCTACAGAGGGGCTGGGGGGTCCTGCCAATGTTGCTCCCCCCATTTCACCTGGCACTGGGTTACACATTGATTCATGCCGGTAAAGAAGGAAACTACTTTAGAACCAAAAGGGAGTAAAAAAAAAAAAAAAAAAAAAAAAACAAAAAAAAAAAAACAAAAACCAAACAAAAAAAAATTATAAACTTATAATGCAAAATTACCGACATAAACTCCCCCCTCCCACCTTTCCCATAACAAAAAAGCCCAGGAATTAGACTTTCTTGGGACGACGTCCAACTTGGTAATAATAATAAATGCTGATGAGGATGAAGAGGGCTCGGCTGACCAGGAGGAGCACAGCACCTGTGGCTATCCGGCTACTCTCAGCCAGGGAGACAGTGGTAACTGGAGGAGAGAGAGGGAGACAAGGCAGAGGTTGGTGATGCAAAACCAAAAGGAGACAAATAGCTGCTTTCTGCTGCCCTCTAACGCAGAGCTTCGGCAGAACTGCTGAGCCTTGCGAGTGCAGGAGCTTTGAGCACAGGCTCGTTCACACGCCCGGTGAGCATGGCAGAGGCTCTACGCTGGCTTCTTTTCACAGCCTTGAAGCTTGCCATGGACCCCAGAGCTCTCCTTCACAGAGACAGTCTGGGAGTCACAGCCTCCCGAGTTTGTTCAGTGGCTTGAACACTTCAGTGCTGATAAACATTTCTCAACTTTAAGAGCATCTACAAAATATGCACAGTGCACACACATCACCTCCGTTGAGCACATCTCTTTTCTGAGCATCAATACAAAGCTCATATCTAAACCAGCTACACACTGAGCTACCAAGACTCACATACAAGAGCCCTCTTCATTGTTAAATATAGAGAAGCTCCCTAGAAACAAGCTAAACTGTTATGCTCTGTTTTGGCAACACTGAACATCCCCCTTTTTAGTGCAGGTTGCTAAAATCTTTTCTTGTTAGACCCTGCATCTAGGCAGTCTGCTCCAGCAACGACCTGTGCTGCCTATGAAGCCCAGGACATTTTCAGGGAGAAAAAATTAATGAATCGTCAGAGGGCGATGTTCAAGGAGCAGCTCAGGACAGAGGCTATTCCATGGGGGAGAGAAAAGGCAAGCAGCTGGCAGGGAAGATGCTCCATCATCGATCCCTGCTTCCCAGCACTCACCCTCTTCCTCCTCCCTCGTCCCGGCCGGCCCGCGGGCACTCACCCAGGAACTGCACGGCGAAGTAGCAAGCCTCGGCCAGCAGGCTCCAGCGGATGATGGCCTTCTCGGCGGTGTACAGCGCGTTCCACATGATGAGCGCGATGCCTGCGGGGGACAGCGGAGCGCTCTGCCTGAGGGCCGGCACAGGGCCGCACGCCGAGGGCCGTACGCCGAGGGCCGGCACCCTGAGGGCCGGCACGGGGCCGCGCTTCCCGCCCGCCCCGCGCGGTGCCGCTGCAGGCCGCTCGGGCCCCTCTCCCTTCCCACACCACTTCTCCCAGCTCCCCGCTCCTTGTCCTTCGCCCCCTCATCCCGGGATGCCGCCGCCTGCCCCATCTCCCCTGCCGCTCCCACGGAGCCGCAGCCCCTCCTGCAGGCTCCCTTTGCTGGGTACATGGGGTAAGCCCCCAGGGATTCAGCAGTAGCCAAGTTTTCCCCTTAGCAATTTCTTTGCTGACAGCAGATGTTCTGCCCTCCAGCCGCAGGTGTCGGACTCGGTCCCTGCTGCCGTTTCGGCCCCCTGTCCCCTTACTCTGCAGGCAGCAGCGTGCCCCAGGACATGGTACAGCACTCACTGAGGAGGGCTCCTCCATAGAGCCGGATGGGAGTCTTGCTGCTCACCGACTCCTCCTCAAAGATGGCATCAAAGAGCTGGTCAGGGAAAGCGAGGGCCTGGCAGGGGCGAGAGAGAAACTCAGCAACCTGAACTGGCCGGGGCCACCAAACCATGTGCTCTTGGGCAGCAGCGTTCCAGCATCGTGCCTTTGTAGGATTGGAGCTGCTGGTCAGGAAACTGGAATTAAGGAGGCACAGAAATATCACCATGTCAGCTATCGGCTGCATGGCTGGTTTCAGTAGCCAAGGCTGCCTTTCCTTGGTTTATGGGCCCTGCCAATAAAAACAGACTCTGGTGGCAGGAACAAACTGCCAAGGACCTTGTTGGCAAAGCCCATTACTGAGACACAGCGAGGGCAAATGCCTTGCAGGAGGAAAGCAGTAGGAGCTGCTGGGGGCAGGGCAGGAAGAAAATGCCAGGGACCGAAGGGCTGTGCTGGGGCACTCCTTTGGCAGTCAGGAGCTGGTTCTTGCCAGGACCACATCCCTCACTCACCATGATGGCCACCCCGGAGAACATGATGGCGGAAACCAGCTGCCAGACCCTGCACGAGAGGGAAGACAGAGGACCCAGCATGAGCTTGGAGGTGACCGACCCCATCACTCATACTTCACAGAGCATTTCTGGCTGCCTGCTCCTCATCAGCCTTCATCCTTCCCCCATGCACAAACAAGACAGACAGAAACCTCCCATGGAAGGACTCAGCTTTCCATATCCTGCTAGCTCCAGCCTCAACATGCAGAACAGCCTTGCTGGTGAGACAGAGCCAGACTCCCCCTCACCCAAGCAAAGGAGGGAAGTGACCCTGCCAAGAGGCTGGTGGGGTGCAGGTCCCCACAGGACACACCACCCTGTCACACAGTAGAACAGGAGCTCCTCCAGCCCCACATAGCCCTCGTAGTTCTCTGCACATGCAATGAGACAAGAACTTGAGGGCCTCGGGTTCATTTATGGGGGAAGAATGCAGAGCTGGTCTGGTTCCACAGCTGCAAGAAGCCCCTGCTGGGGGCAGTGATGCTGGCACAGCAGCAGAGTTGGTGTCAGAAACCAGAGCTGGCAGGGCTGCTCTGGCCAAGGGGCCTCAGACCTAGCTCCAAGGTGAGCCGGTACCTTACCTGAGTCCCAGTGGTTCCCGGACTGCAAACTTGATTTCATTTCCCAGTACTTGGCTAATCTGAAATTCAAATGAAAGGCACAAGCTAAGCAGATCCTTTCCCAGTCTTTAGGGAGTACTCACCAGCCCAAAACCACATATCTAATGCCATGTGGGAGTTTATCTCTGAAAGGGCTGGAAGGAGGAGGAGGACAAAGGATTCAGCTGTGAATATTTGGTCCCAACACCTGCCTTGATTTCCATCAGGAGCTGCAGCCTCTGCTGCTCCCTTACTGGGATGAGCCATCTGCAGCATGCTGCTGGGAAATGGTCAACACTAACTCCTGTTTCCTCTTACCTGTTGAGGAAGGGACTCCTCACACACATCACCTGCATGTCACAGGCTCCTGCAGAGCCCTCAGGGTGTCACAGCATGTGTCCTGCTGTCATGTGCACGCTGCCCAGAGCTGTTCATGCGAACATGCTCCTGTTCACAATGCCTGGCTGTGACTATCCCAAGCCACGTGGAAGGGCAAACCCTGGTCTGCCCAGCAGAAGATCCCTTTTCCACCATTACTGCACAGGGCAGTAATGAAAAACACTCATACTCCCCTCTCTGCTGCCCTACCTTGGAGCGATGGACCTCGCCGTCGTCATCCTCCCCGCCGACGCCCAGGATCTTGCGTGTCTTCAGCCTGCTCACCAGGTCTGTCTGGCTGTGCTTCTTCATCAGCGGTGGGGGCTGCTTGGCCGCCATGGTGCTGGCCCTGCCCTGCCGAGCCCTTGGCTGCGAGGTGGCACAGGGAGGGTGCAGGAAGCGGCTCCGCTGTCACATGGAATTTCGCGATGTTTGGGAAAAATAAAACAACCACCGCCACGAAATCTTCCTGTTAGACCGGCAGGCGGCTCCTCATCCTCACGGGGCAGGGAGCCCTGGCAACGAGGCCGGCCCCAGTTACAAGTGGCTCATCTCAGAATGATCCTGCTGTCTCTGGGATCTGCCATGGGGGAGAGGGAAAGAACAAACTCAGAGCAGAGTGGCTTTAGCATGGACATTTAGTTATAAATGCTTTTGACCTACAAACCATAATCTTGTCTATCTCAGCATGAGGCAGTGCCCAATACCTCTTTGCTGTTTTTGAGATTAGGGGAATTAAGTGCGTCTCAGACTAGGGGAATTAAAATCATTAAGTAATGCTTGGCCTTTTTTCTTTTCCCATGCAATACATCACATTCTTCAGCTGCCATTTCAGGTCAAACCCCAAACAAGTATCAGTTATTTATTTGTGTGTCCCCCCTCTCAGATGCTGCAACCCCCAGGCTGTGCTAGAACATATCAGCCCACGAACAACAAGAAGCTGGAGGCATGATTTTCCCTGAAGACACTCACTTTGCTTTCTGGGAAATGATGGCAATTAGGAACTACAAATACTATCTGGGTTAAGTAAACACAGGCAATGAGAATTGAAAAAGATAACTTCTGCCCTGGCATGCATAAAGGTACAGGTATTGAGTCCCTGAAATGACTCTGTCTCATCCCACAGTCAAAAAACCCTGGAAATGCTCAGTTTGAACCCTCAGTTCGGAATGCCTTTTCTTCCAATTTGTCTTCATTTCATCTTGGCTCAGCTGAACACGAACACTTTTTTCCATTTGCCACTTCACCCTTCCAGAGGCCCACAGAAATTCCCCTCAGGCACCAAGCACAGCTAATCCAGCCCAAGCAAGTGTCAGGCTCAAGCACCAGCAGCTTCATGGCCCAGCCAAGTCTTCCCAGAGCTGCCCCAGGAGGAGACAATTTATGCTGATGTCTAAACATTTCACAGGTCTTTGGAGAGTAATAAAATGAGATACAATTATTTTGGCATTGTGCATGCAAATGTTGTTCCAGTGCCTTGTGAGGGACTTCCCTCTCAAAGGAAAACCCTTCCCTGTGGTGGATCAGACAAGAACAGCCAGTCCTGTCTGCAAGTGCCCAACGTAACTCTTTCTTTAAGGCAAAGTTAAGAGGTCTTGCTGAATCTCACGGTGAACCCCACGATAAGGGTTTAATAAGATCCTTTCAGTAGACCAGGCAAAATGCTTTTCAGTGAGCCAGTTGAGCTACTCAATGCTTTGGAGGTACTTCTTTTGGATTGTAGCAGGCTTGGTCATGGATTTTTCCTCTTATTCCACTAAATAACTAAGCCCAGGTTCCTGGAAAGGCAGACAAAGCCAGATGCAACAGTCAGGGTCTAGAAATATTTCAGAACTGGGACAGTGAAAATAACCACACAGAAGGAAGGTAGAAGCTGTATACTCAGGCTTTAAGCACAAGGCAGGAAGCTCAAATGGTAGCTGGTAGTAGAAAAGTTTGAAAGATTTATCATGTCTGGGGTTTGCCAACCTAAACTGTCACAATAGATTGTGTGTATTCAAATCAAGATAAGCTGCACACAAAAATCCACCCCAAAGCCAGAGTGATGTGTCTAAAAGAAAAGTTCAACCTCTTTAACTAGCTACAGCTCTTGCATTTTTTTTCTGCTCCTGGCTGACCTAGTCTCACAAGGCTGGATGCTTAGTGGTTTCCTCCTAGAACTGCTGACACCAGAGAAGACATGTTGCTGCTGTGGTACTTCTGGGGAAGCCTGATGGCCACACCTCCTGCTCTGGCCTCATGGTCAGAAATCCCAGAGGAAGGGAAGATGGGACGGGAGGAAACAAAAAGAAAGGAAGTAAGAGAAGAAGGAAGAAAAGGAAAAGGAAAAGGAAAAGGAAAAGGAAAAGGAAAAGGAAAAGGAAAAGGAAAAGGAAAAGGAAAAGGAAAAGGAAAAGGAAAAGGAAAAGGAAAAGGAAAAGGAAAAGGAAAAGGAAAAGGAAAAGGAAAAGGAAAAGGAAAAGGAAAAGGAAAAGGAAAAGGAAAAGGAAAAGGAAAAGAAGAATGATGGAAAAAAAAAAAAAAGAAGAAAGAAAAAAAAAAAAAAAAGAAGGAAGAAAAAAGTAATAGAGAATTTCTCCTGAGAGCAAGAAGCAAAGAAAGGTGGGACTCCATGACTCACCAATGAAGACTGCACTGAATAGCATTGTGATTACAGAGGCAGTTTAGCAACTGGCTCAAGGCCAAAAGATCAAAATTTGCCTTCATCGTTTGTCTGGCCAGTTGCTTTCAGGGCAGGAGTTGGTGGAAATTTATCCACATCATCATTAACACTGCTCTCCCATTAAGAGTTTTTTTGTGGTAAGCCACTGGCCAAGAGCCGGGACAACACAGGCCAGACACAAATGCCAATAAAACAATCTGGTGCATAAAGCCATGCTCCTACAGCACAGCTATGGCATGGCCCCGCAGCCAGTCGCACATCTCATTACCCCATCGTCCAGAGACAGAGCCAGCCTCACGAATGCTGAATATTAATGGCTAACGAGCTAATGAATGCAATTAGCACTAATTCAGTGACATTCAGATTGAAGATGCTGAGGATTTGAAAACATTATACTTACATTAACGTATCCTGACACACTGACAACTTAGAGGATTGTTTCTATTAGCCTGTGAGTTTGCAAAGAGAAACCTCCCCCTCCTCTTTCTCCTGTGATTCTCTCCTTAATCCTTTTTCCAAGCATCCCAGGGACTGTGCAGATCAACCACCATAAACAGCAATTCTTACTCCTGCCAGAGCTCTCTGTGATGGGCAGTGCCTATGTGCAGCTGAAAGAGGGGTTTTTCCTCACAGATCTCTTTTCTTTGCAGGCTCTTTTCAGTGTCTGCTCCGTTGCTCAGCTCTTCAGCATACTGCATTCAATTTTGATAGCTACTGCTTAGTGGTGCAAAGAAACCCCACTGGTGCCACGCCAATGATAGCTCAATCTCTCCCACCTCCACAGCTCTTCCCTGCCAGCGTCTGGAGAGGAGAGCTCGGCAGCGTGGGAGAGAGGAGACTCAACCGCACACGCCCCGGCGCTGCAGCAGCCAGAGCTGCGCCCACCGCCGAGGTGCAGAGCCAGCCCCTGCTCGGGCAGCGCCTGGAGCTGGCTGCCTGCAGCTCCCGCCGGCCAGAGCCCAGCTGCCCCTAGGCTGAGGCTGCCTGCCTGGAGGACGTGGCTCCCCAGGGCCCTGGGGACAGGGATGCTGCCTACTGCTGAGCTGGATGGCACTGTCATCCACAGTGCAGCCTTTTACATGACAAAGCAGCGGTGCTTGAAGAGGTGGCACTCTCGCTCCAAGGGTTTGATGGCACTTCCAGTCTGCAAGCAGGGGAAGATAGTATGAAACTGGAGTCAAGCTGGGACAATGAAATGTTTATATGTTTAAGTTGGATACAGGTTTGTTCAGCTCTATCATGTTCAGGCCAGTGAGAGGATTCTTGCCCTCCTGTTTTAGATTTCCCAAGTCAGTATGCCCAAGACAACTCAACATCTTGAGCCTGCTTTGATTTGTTTCACCTAAGAATTATCCAAGAAGGTGCAGTGGATGTATGTCCTTTGTAACAGCCTAACAGGGCACTTGCCACGCCTGAGCATTCTTCTACAAAGCACAGATTGAGAACCAATAAAAAGTATGAAGCAGAAGCAGTGTCCCTTCCCATACTGGAGTTCTCTGGGAGCAATCAGGCAGAGCCCAGGGAGTTCTCCAGCATTGCAACAGCACAAGGAAGTGTGCACATGAGAGGGGCATCCACCATGGCAGCTGTGCTATGCCTGACCCTCAGAGATGGGCTGATACCCACAGCATTCATCTTGCAAGGGCCCAGCAGTTGTAATGGATTTATCCAGCTCTTCTGATGATCCTCCTGGCTGCAGCAGTTCTGTCTCTTTGCTGCTGAGGACAGTACCGAGTCTATAGCAGCTGCTCTGGACCTTATACCTCATCAGCCACAGAGCTGTCGAGAAAGCTTGGGCTCAAACACATGCACACAGTAAAGAGGAGAGGCAGTGGAAACAGGTGGATTAAAGACAGGATCCACAGACCCACCAAGTACCTTGGTCCTTGCAAACATTACACTGTTGCCTAATCACATGGGACCCAAGACTCCTGTTTTCCCACCACACATGAAAGTTCCGTCTGCTCAGTTTTATATGCTTAAAATCTGTTCATAAACAACCTCAGACACTTCAGGGCTCTAAATCCTGAGGGATGAGGTAAATTCCCTGTGTCTAACCCAAAAACACACCTGAGAGTCACAAAACATCTTTGTGCATCCTGTCTAACTGGCCTATCAGGCTTCCCCAGGAAGCCCATGGTGCAGCAGACCCTGAGCCAGAACTCCCCTTGTCCCATGTAACTACCAAAATATAACTATTTTCATCCTGTATTTCTGCAACTGCACATGCCAAACCCATGGTGACCAAACCAGCTCCCTGCCTAGATTTCTATCAAGCATGGAGATTTAGATTATTAGGACCTCTCTACCACCAGCTAGCTGGGAATGAAACTTGAACAAGCCAAAAATAACCTGATGATCAGGCAGTAAAACCAATTAGCACTCAGCCACCACAGCAGCAGAATGCAGCGGCTGCTCCTGCTCCGTCTGGCACAGTTTGTACCCCTGAGCAACAGGGAGACTTCAGATTTCTCACCTGTAACAAGCCAGGTACACAGGACACTGTTCCCACATAAACACCAGCCCTCTCAGCACAGAAGGCTCTTTGCAATACCAGCAGGAAGCATGTCTTGACAGAGGCTCATCCCCAGTCCTGCCACACGCCCTTAAGCAACTCTAAAAGGCACAGGGAGACTGTGTCATCCCTAGGGAATACCTACAAACCTAGGCAGTAGATTTCCTGCCCCTACACACAATGAAAATGCAAAGCAAGATGCTTAGGTCAAAGAACATCTTCACTGGGTGCCTCCAGATCATGTCCCAAATCATCTGCAATGCACTAAGAGCCTCAGGCACATCTAAAGCTCACCCTTCAGGCTGAGTACAGCTCATGGCCAGGCACCGTTGGATGCCCTCCAATGCTGTTTGTGAGAGATGCAGAGCTGCCCATGACCACAAAGCCTCCACTCACAAGGCAGTGGCACCCAGTGCCTACAGCAGCTCTGGCAACCTCAAACATTACAGATAGGGTCAGCATCAGCCCTCAACAGGACACAGTGAGTCCTCTGCAGCCTGCTGGGGAGGAAAGAGTTAACTTGTGTTGCTTACTCAGTCACCACCACGAAAAAAAAGGACATCCAAAGCCTGCTCAGCCTTTTCCATGCATCCTCTCCTCCATCTGCTTCAGGGTTGCTTTAGCCCAAGGAGGCTCAGCCCCTGTACCCTCCTCCCCACTGCTCTTCTGCAGCCCCTGGGTACAGCAGCTCCTGCCCCAAGCTTCCCATGGCTGTACAAACATCCTACCCTCAAAAAAACCACTATTGGCCGTATCCCATAGCATCTGGGAGGTACGGCCCATCTCCAGAATTTTATTGCCTGTAGGTTTCAAGTTTCCTCCTGCAGAGACCACAGGAAAGTTTCTGTCTGTGTCACAGGATGTGTTATACAGCAATCAAAACCTGTAAAGTGCTCTGTTTCCCCAGAACTCGATAAAAAAGCTCTGTTGCTCTACTGGTCCCTCAAATGGGAGCTATAATTAAACACAGCAACTTCACTCCTGCCGGCCTGCCAGCCACCACCTGCAGCAACTGGCTGACCCCTCCATGGGAGCCTGGGCAGCAGCTCAGGGGAGAAATGCTTGTTTGCCTCTGGCAGCAGCTGGCAGGGCAGCCTGTGACATGCTGCACGAGCACAGCATGCCCTGCACAGCTGTGGTGACAGGCAGGGACACAGGGCTCCCCACGGTGCCCAGCGGCACACCTGCCCCACTGCCACCCCTCTGAATGGGCTCAGGGGACAAACAGGCTTCACCCTCCATCCATCACACCCCACATGCAAGCCTGGCCACGCCACCCTGCCTTCTCAAGCAGCCTGTCCCTGGCTGCTGAGGTGTGTTTTGGCTGCAAATACAAAGGGTGCAAGCTACAAGCACAACCAATGTACAACAGCTGCTTCAGCAGCTCTCTTCTGTGTTAGTTACACAGGAGTCCACCCCTTGTATCATCCTCCTCTCTGCCCAGCCAGCCAACTGCAATCCATCACCCCAAAGCTGCCCTTGCTCTCCCCAAAGGCTCTGGCTGCCACCTCCCCACCCAGCCCCTCGCTGTCTCAACAGATGGCCACAACCAAGCAGTTAAGTTTCCCAGGAAGCTGGGAGGTGGAGAGAGAGGGGGGGAAGTAGGACATATTGGGATCGGGTGCTGTTTTTCTTTCAGGGCATTAAAAGAGGAGAATTCCTCTTTGATTCCCAGCTGCCTTAGACAGGTGTTTGTGAGGGACAGCCCCAGAAGCTTAATGGGCCATCTGTCCTGCAGATGATTTCTACAGGGAAACATTAGAAGGAAAAATAAAACCCATATGCACACACACAGAAACACACAAAAAAGTCCCCCAGAAAACCTAACCAAGTAAATCAACCCTTGCTAATGAAAAAGAGCAGCTTAAAAAGCTAGGAAAGCCCTTCAACCAAACTAATACAGGTCAGATTTACAGCAAACATGATGCACCTGCATTTCATCTCCCCTGCCTCGCACCTGAGGTGTAACAGAGGCTCAGAGGAGCTCTGTGGGAAGGCCCTGGGAGGAGCAGAGAGGAGTCCATTCATGTGCTGCTTATCTACAACCCCTCTGGACACTGAACCTTCACAGTAACATGGGGCTTCTTGGCACCTCTATTCCTGACAACCTCAAACCTCCCCAAATTTTCTTTTTACTGTGCCCCCAAGCACCTGACAAGAGACTTTCATAAATACTCCATGGAAGCCAATGCTCTTTATTCTCAACAATTCCCTGCATCTCTATCCTTTTCCAGAACTCAAAAGAAAATTGTTAAGAAACTACAATCCAGGACATTAAATCCCCTGAGCCACATACAGGCACAACATCCATCTGTATACTGTCACTGAAATAGTGATTTCAAAGCCATTCTCGATGGATTCCCTCCCCAAAGACAATTATCTACACCTCCAGCAACATTAGTTCTCTATCTGCAATCCTGAAACTTACTCAGCACAATGCAGATTTATACACTGTCAACATGTCTACAACCATGAAATGGAAGATGAAATGAATCTGTTCCACTCCAGAACGGCAAAAGCAGATTCCCAACCAGGTTCATGGGCCAATTTGCAAGCCCAGCCTGAAAACAACTCCTGCAGGACACCCCAGCAGCATCAGTTTGTTTTCTTCCATTTGTGTTGAAAACAAAGAGTTTCTCATCTCCATAGTCTGTCATGATATGACCAGATGTGCAGTCTAGGCAAACACAATAGGGAGGAAAAAGGGCAGACGAATAAATTTGCATTAAGCAGGAAGATTGCCTTTTGGTCTAGCCAGAATATTTCCTGAGTCCCAGGCACATAGGCACTCACAGGACTCACACCTCTCATTGTTCAAGCAATAAAGGTTCCTTCTATGACACAGAAGTTCTGTAAATCAGGCCTGATATGAAATGGCCCAAGCAACTATCAGTCAACAGTTGAGTTGTTAAAAACCCTGTTATAGAGCCTTTCCCATATACATGGTTACATCCACATCCTGAATAAAATAAGTTTATTATTTATATAAATACATTTAATTTATAAATTATAGAGTAATTAACCCAGAACGTATAGTCACGTAAATATATGCATTTGTACATGAATATATGTATATATAAATATATATATTATATATACATTTATACATACACAAATAAGATACATGGGCTGATTTGTGTGGACTTACTTTGAGTCCCACTGCACAATCTCTTGGCTGGTTACTTGACTACCAGATCAACCAAGTATGGTGGCACTCACCTATATTTTGGTCTCAAGCAGCTTGTTGCAGATTTCTTCCTGGGAGATATCATTTAGAGTCTCAACTCCTGCTTCTAGGTTGACCATTTATTGCCCTGAAGACTGATACCACATGTGCTCTCTCAGCCCTGGACTACCACCCACACACCACCTGGACCCATCACTGCAGCTTGGGAACACCTTCTCACATCTTCCCTAAACAGCATGCCAATATTTCCTGTTCATTCACACACAATTAGAACTCTGGGTTTATCGCTCCCTCGTGGCTCCTTACACATGAAAGAAGCCCAGGCATGCAGACAGGCTCAGGGAGTTGCTTAGCAAAAACATGATGGAGAAGGCCTCCCAAGAAAACACATACTTCAATTACTTGGTAGCCTATCCCAATGTGGCAAAAATCTCCCTCTGACACCTTAGCAGTTTCTATAGCAACAGGTTACTGCTAAAAATGTCAGATGCAAAATTCCCCATGTTGGGCAAACAGGAGCCAGGAGGACAGATTTAGAAGAGGAAAACTTCTAAATAGCTGCTGCCAGAGCTAGCACAGGCTCTGCTAATTCACAAGTCGGTGGTGAAACACCTTAAAAGAAACTTCTAGCAACCCACTAGAGGGGGAACACATGGTACACAGGGACATGTCTGTGGAGCACTGTTCCACAGCATCTCTCAGAACGAGGAGGAGCCACAATACCCCCCTCTCCTGCAATGAGGCACTTGAAAGTGAAACCAGCTGTTTTCAGGAACAGAACTACAGCACAGCATGCAGAGTAGGAAGCCTAAAAGCCAAACTATTACATTATAGGTTTGGCAGTACTGCTGCTCCTTGTATAAAATCAAGACTAGGTCATTAAACCTCTGAGACCTTAGTTTTCCCAGATGTATATGAAAAGTAAGTCTACCACAGAAGTTCATACAGGTGATGTGCAGCAGGTGAGACATCCCACAAGCAATGGCCCAGCCGCTGGCACCCCACCAGTGCCAGGTCGTGACACCTCAGCCTGCTCTGTGGACTCCAGAGCAGCCCTTGGGTCATTACACATGACGTGTCAGAGGCAGAAATGCCTTTTCTGGCCTGACTAACAACCAGCTTAGCAGGACGTAGATTTTTTATGTCTCTCTTCTTTGACTGCCCTGTGGAAACCTTGGGGTGAAACTCGCATGGATACTGCCTTTGCACACACCAGAAACTCTCAGAAGATTCTTGTGGTCAGATTAAACCCAGATGCAGAAAATCAAAGCAGCCACAGCTCAGCAGTGAGCTGCACGGGGGAGGAAGGCAGAAGGAAGCCCCCCACACTAACAACAAATGACTGCATTTGCCAGTGTGGTTCTCAAGTCAGTCTTGAAGAACCCACAGGCTTTCCCCACGAGCACAGCACCCACCCCTCTGGAACTCACCCACCTGACTCTGCTTTTATGTGCTGCTGAGTCAGGGGAAAACTCTGCACAAACCCATGTATGTGGATGTGCACATGTTTGTTTATGCATGAGCTGTCAAGCCCCAAATTATGCACAGATCAACAAGGCTCTTTGAATTCCCTGACTGTGAAGTGCATGGCATTTCATCAGAGCCTTCCTTTTGGATTTCATATCATGCACTATCAACAATGGCTATTCAGCACACAAGTACCCTTTAGAAAGCTTTAGTCAGAAAAAGGAATTCTTATAAAGGAGATTGAAAGAGACAATGTCCCTGATGCATGACAGGTTCTCCAGCTTCCACAAAAGAGCAGTGTATGTATACTGTGAGGAGCACACATAGTCAGTCTGCCTCAGCCCAGAGTAAAAGCACTTCATGGGTGGAGAGAATGGAGTTAAGAAGCATCAATTATAACTTGAATCTGTACATCTCCTCACCTCCCTCTTTTAGGCTCCCTCAGAAACAGGCAGGGTGAGCCACCCCCCAAAGGTGTCCATTTTAGGACAAGATGGATCATCCCCTGCAGTTGTTCACCTCTTCCCATGTACCCCAGGAGGAGCCTAGATGATGAGCAAGGCTAGGCTTTTGATTGCTTTTACATGGATGGGCAAGATCAAGATCCTTGCAGTGAACTTTTCACTACCTGATCCTAGGCAAACCTTGTGTCAGTTTTGCCCATCTCACAGCATGGAGCCATGCTTTGGGATTATGAAAAAACACTAGACAACAACATGCAAGGAAAGTGTATGGAGATGCCATGTCCTAAAGTCACAGCCACAAAGGACCCACATCAGCCTGAGGAACTAAAGCAAGATTTCTCTTTTTGTAGCAGAGAGGAGGCAAAGGGGTGGACAGCAGTAAGTGGCATCAACAGCCTTGGTGACAGGGGTGTCTGAGAACTGAGAGGTCCCACAGGAGCTCTCTCTCCATCTTGCCTGGCACATGCGAGACAAGGCTTAGGAAAAAAAGGATAAAAGTAGTACTGACTAGCTCTTTTCCCTACTTTTGATTCCTCTACCCAGGGACAAGGAGGCAACAGAGAGATTCAGGCAGCCAAATGATAGCAGCATCAGTGCTGACAAATCAAGGTCTCAAGTAACCATGGAAAACGCAGCATTGCCAGATGTCCCATCTCTACTATCAAGGGTTGTTTAAGGACCTTCTCTTCTTTTCCAGTTTTAAGTCTCAGACACTTGTGTACAAATTCCAGTAATATCAGGATCATCCATCAGGATTCTGTGTGTGTGTATACACACACAGGGTGCTTTGCTACTGTGCCTGTGTAAATATACATCTGTCCACAAACACACAGCACAGCCTCCTGCTTACAAGAGCTCATGACAAAAGTGTCAGGTTTTAGTTAACACCTCCCCTTTACCTTTCACTGTAATGTCATTTCCTTGCAGCCAGGGCTCTGGGGGTTTCACGTTGGCCTCTTCTCCCCCGTGTTCTTTGACTAATGACAGGCACTCACTTTGCATGATGATGTGATGCAGGGAATAAATTGGCTGGAGGGGATAAGCTCAACTGCTTTATTATTCCTCCATCCATCAACCCTCAATGCTCCATATTTTAACAGTGGACAGTTGTCACAGTTCATGGAAGGGATTGGAAGAATTCCTGATGGGTTTTTGCCAGCAGACAAGGCAAGAACTCATTCATACACCCCAAGGAGAAAACGTTTGCACTGGACAGAGCAGTAGGGCAGGAGAGTGGAAGGATGCACCAGAGGTGCCTGCTGTTCAGAAGCACACCAGATCTCTGGTCAGCACTCACAGAGACTCTGGCAACAATGCTGATATTAAAGTCAGCTAAATTTTACTCTCACTTGCTCTGGCTAAGACTGGCAATATAGTCCTCCATTTCCACAACACAGGCCTTCCTGAGGACTCCATACAACATGTCAGTGTCTGCACCCAGGCTGTGCTCCAGCATTGCCCACACATCTCCCCAGCTTTGCAGCACACAGTACAGGGCACTAGTGAGTGAGGCTGCTGCCTGGCTGGGTGCATGCCATGCACAGCAAGGCAGGGCCAGACAGCCAGGAGGGCTGAACTAAAGGCACCTTCTTGGCTGTCAGGAAGGATCGGAAGCACAGCTGTCCTTAGGAAACTGCCTGCTCTCTGTCACATCTATCTCCATCTACAGCAGCCCTAACTGGAAGCCCAGAAAGAACCTGCAGCACCCAACAAGGGCTGGTGTTATTTTAAGGCTCAGCAGTGGAATTCCTGGAACAACACCTGTTGGCTTCTCAAGAGCTTCTCAAGTCTGTATATGACCATAAACACCCAAGACCAGAGGTTTGTTTCACTCATAAGGTGGCACCACTACAAAAAGTGCTTCTGCTGCCATCATGGGTTACTGAATGAACAGGTACTCAGACAAAAACACTGTCTGAGTCACCCACGGAATTTCCTGAAGACTTGTGGGTTTTCTCTGTGGGTCTCTTTTTTGGCTGCTGACACAGACTCAAACTGTTTACTTTCTCAACCCAGGCAGGATACAGCTAAAAACAAGAGGGTTGCAAGCCTTTGTGTGCTGCTCTGCCTGCACCTGCCCCTCTGGGCCATGCAGCCAAAGTGCTGCTGCCTAATTTTAGTATGAAAAGGAGGGATTCTTCTCTGGTTTGCAGCAGCAGGCAGCTGCAAATGGGACTGCACACTAATCTCCCTCTAAAATACAGAATCCCTTCAAACAAATAATTAGGTGGCCAGCATTATCTGACACTCCTCTGTGTGCATCTCCTGCTACACCAACTTATCCTGTAATACCACACGTCAGGAGACCAGACTACCGAACCGTGGATTTATTCCTAACTGCTTTTCTCCCCGTGCTCTCCTCTGTGCCTTTGACTTAAAGTATGCTAATCCAAATCCCTAACAAAAATATCTAGGAAACTCTGCTTCAATGGAGACAGCTACCAGTCCCTGTGCTTAGGCTTCTGATTTTGGACCCTTAGGTTCAGAAAGTGAGCCCACAGTTCCCGACCACCAAGATCAGCAGAAGCTGCTCAACCTTTGGCACTAAACCCAATTACAAGGGTTTTGATAATTTATGTTTTGGTGATAGATCTCTCCTCCTCATAATGACAGCAGTAGTCAGTAAAAATCTGGAGTAGAGCTTTTTTACAGACTCTGATCCTTGGTTTTTGCCCTGTAAGATGAGCTGGGCAAGGGTCCAACCAAAGTCTGGTATAAATGAGTCAGGTACAGCCTAGGCAAGGGCTTCCCCATCAAAACCAATGTGCAAATATGCTCAATGAGTTCTTACTTTGCATACAGAGGGATAGAAAGACATTTACAGATTTAGGTAATTGTAACATATACCCACTGCACAGAATGAGGGTAAGAGACTTACACACATTGTGAAACCCAGAAGGGAAGTTTGCTACTGGGGTTTCATCAGAGCCCTGGGAGGCAGAGCTGTGGTGGGCCTCCCAGTAAAACCCTGTACATCTCCAAGCCTCCTCTTCTCCATCTGTCATCCAGGGTCAGCCACACTAATCAGCACCACAGATGGGCACTGAAACACACAGAGATGCATTAAGCCTTGCAGATGACACAGAGATCCACAAAGAGAGGAAGCCCAAGGAGGCCAGAGAGTCATTTATCATTTGCAAACTATTGAGAGTGCCTTTGGTTATAGCTGGATTTCTTTTTCGACATCTTTTAGCATCTTGAACAAGAACTTTTCAAACATGGAGTGAACTCATGCTAGCCTGCCATCTCCAGGACAGCACCAAACCCATATTTTCCAAGGGAAGGCAGAAAGCAATGCGAACAGAGAACACCTGGTCACCTCTTAAGTGTTGTTTTTCCTGCTCTGGAAAAAATCCAAATATATTTTGTAGCCAGCCTTGGGTCTTTTCCTCCTGAGACTTATTTTCACATTCCTACGTCAAAAATACAAAACCCAGAAGATCTACGCTCTATAAATAATGTCCCAATAGTGCCAAGGTCACCAAGCGTTCCCTCTGGCACCAAGCCAGAAGTCAAACATAAACAATCTCAACATCTTTCTGGTTCACGTGTGCTTTTATCCTGTGCCAAGGGAAAGCTTGTAGCCAAAAACGTAGCACTAAGAAGACAGACACCCCCACCTCATGCACAGCTCCACCCAGGTCAACATGCAGCCTCCTGGGCAGCCTGGTGGGAAGGCAGCCAACCCTGCCTGCGTCAGAGGGACATACTCTTTGTGCTCTAATGGCGTTTAGCAGTTCTCTTTAGAAATTTGGGGGCTTACTGCGTGAGGACCAAGCACACACGTTGGCACATTTCATGATCCAAACAGCTCAAAGTGGTATTTGTAACCAGCATGTGGTACCATCCCTCCCAGCCCCTACTATTCAACATGTTGACCTTCAGAGAGCTGCAGGAGAAGTGAACACCAGCTGCAGATGTACTCCTGGCATTTTGCACACTTCAGCACTCAGTGCTCAATGAGAACAATGAGAAAACATTTCCCCTTGGATCACACCCCAGCCTCCAAGGGCTCCAAATGGACTGAAAACCTCAGGGGAGGGCGTGTCTGTGGTTTATTCTCCACGAGATCAATGGCCACCCCAAACCTCGCCTTGCTGTGCATCTCTGGAGATGCTCTTGTGTTCGTATCTCTGCAGTAAAACTTCATTACAGGCCCACAGGCAGAAAGGACCAACTTCTCTAGAGACTGTAGAGCAGACCTCACCTTCTCAGCCTCCTGCCTGGGACAGCCACCTACCCAGGGGAGAGCTCCCTTCACTTTGCTCTGCACTGCAGTCAAAGAACAAGAACACATACACACTAAAGCAACCAAGTCCCCCTTTTCCCAGCTGCTGTCAGTATCCAGCCCCTCACTGCTGAAGCCACCAGGACACCACAGGTTCATGGTGTCCCTCACACTGTTGTGCATGCATCAGGGGTGTATTTATGCAACCTAGCCCTAGGGCTAGGGCTAGTTGAGGTGCTTTCATGCTGAGTCCTAAGACCTAGTTTATTTTGAGGTTTTACTTTTCTAAGAAAACTTCCTCCTTGGGCAGACTCCCCTGCTTGAACTGTAACTACTATTTATTTGTTTAAAAATCACTTTCCTCATCCACAGGCCCTGAATGCCATTATTCAGCAGGCTGCTCCACTGCAGATAGAGTTACTGAACAAGTTATTTATGCCAAGTCCAGAACAGCCAGTGCTCTTGCACACTCTATAGTTTCTCATGGCTCAGCTGTGCTAGTGGTACCCAAATGTCAACAAAGCTTTGATTGCTGCTGGTATTCGTAACTCCCAGCCTTTGCAGACAGAGGACATTAAATGGTACCCATTTAATCACTTGCAGCCCTGATTCTCGGGCAGCTGCAGGAGGGTCAAGTTCCCTGCTCAGGTAAGAAAAAGCCTCTCTGAAGTCCAACTCCAAGCAGCGCTGAGGCAGGCCAAGGAGCAGGTGCTGAATAAGGTGCTGCTTCTTGCTCAGCGTGGTTTGCTCAGTCGGAGGTGAACTCAACAGAGAAGCCTAATAGCTGCTGCTGCTGCTCTAGACAGAGCAGTGCACCTGCTCAGGTGGGACAGCCAGACCTGCGAGAGACATAGCAGACCGCTCATCACGCAGGAATGTGCGAGCTCTGGCAGGGATGCAGAGCCTGCTGAGGGCTGGCTTTCCTCACCTTCCCCTCTCCCATGGCAGGGGGTCTCTCCTGGCTCCCTCCCGCATCGCAGCTCCCGTCCCCTGCCCCTCTCCCTCCATCCCCCACCAAGCACCTCCCCGTCCACCATGGCCAAGCCCTCCTTGCCGGGGTTCCCCAGCACATGTACAGGATCGCATCCCACGGGGAGCACAGCTGTGCCAGCTGCCCTCATCCCAGCCCTACGCAACGCTCAGCCACCGCGGCGGAGCCCCTAGCCTGCGCAGTGGCCAGGACTCAGCCTCCCCTTCCAGGCACCTGAAGTACTCATCTGGGGACCGTGGTCCTCCTGTGTCGCTTCCCGAGCACACGGAAAAGGACGGAGCACTTCCAGGAAAAAAGTGACATCGGACCCGTGCCTTTGAGTGGAGTAACAGCCAGGAGAAAGCCCTCGCCACAAAGCCGAGGGACCGCCTGCGCATCACCTCGCAAGGCGGCACGGCTGCTGTCCCTCCAACGCTCGGAGTAACCCGCCACCCTCCCACCAGGACACAAGGCTCCGCCACCTCCTCCTCCACTCATCCCACCGGAGCGGGCACGGCCAGGACGGAGACGGTCCCATCGCAGCCAGCACAAGGGCTGATCGCTCTCCTTAGCCCCTGTCCATCCGTCCGTCGGTCCGTCCATCCCCGCCCAGTCCGCGCTGACCGCGAGGGGACAGCGGGGACCGGCTGCCAGCACGGCGCTCCCGCGGGGCGCACGGCCGCGATCCCGGGACCGCGAGGGGCGGCGCGCAAAGTCCGCGGCGCGGGGGGACGCGCACAGCACTCACCGCCCTAGCGCAGGTCCCGGCGGCGGGGCACAGTCCCGAGGGCTGGGCTGGGCTGCCCCATGGGCAAAGCGCTCGGGGCCGCCCGCGGCGCCGCGCAGCCCGCAGGCAGCCAGACTGAGCCCGGCCCCGCGCCGCGCCGCCTTTACCGCGCCCGCCCGCCCCGCCCGCGCCGGCCCACGGCGGGCGGGACCGCCCGCACCGCCAGCGCCCGCACCGCCCTTACTGCCACTGCCGCCGGCTTTGCTGACACTGCCTTTACAGCCACTGCCACCGCCTTTACTGACACTGCCACCGCCTTTACTGAAACTGCCTTCACTGACACTGCCTTTACTGCCACTGCCACTGCCACCGCCATCCCCGACGGGCCGGCCCCGCCGCCCGCACCGCCGCCCGGAGCGCTGCGTTACCTGCGGGCTGTGCCGGCGCCCCGTGTGGCTCCTGTGCAGGTCACGCAGGGGCCACCTGTGCCCGCGTCTGGGCGAGTGGGAACAAAGAGCGGCGTCCCGGGGCCGGGCTCCTGCGAGGGAAGGAGGGGCGAGGGCACCCATGGAAATAATCCCATGGGAGAAACAAAAGGCTCCGGTGCCACCCAGCCCGTCGGGGAGCTGCCGGAGGGGTCTTATCGCTTCATGTCCGATGGGTTAGAGTTGCCGAAGGCCGGCAGCGAGGCTGTCCCAGTCCTTCTCTGCGATACAAACGGGGCCTCGCTCGCGTGGTTTCGAGGACTGCTTTACGATTCCCTGAGAAAGGCAAAGGGGAATAAACCTGGGCGCAGGGGGCACGCATACTTCACTTTCCAGGTGAAGTAGTGCAGGGATGAGCCCGGCTGCACAGAGCCGCCCTGGAGCGGGGCTCCCATCACCGGGTCCCTCTGGAAGGATGCTCAGAGAACAAGTCGGGCGTGCCGGCATTTTAATGTTGCGGCTGTCTCAGAGCAGATAAGATTGTAAGAGAGAGAACGACAGCATGGTAAAGGGCAAACATCAGCAGCTATTAGACACAGAGGGGTGGTACACGAGCTGGCGGCAGCTCTGTCCCTATCCTGATGCAATTCCTTTTTCCAAGGCAGGTTTCTGGTGTGTTCATTTGACCCAGCTCGTTACACGGGTCCTGTTTGAAGGTACAGAAGAGGACGATGCCTGCGTGAGGAAAAGGGAGAGAGAAGTACAGAGAGGAGGATCGGGTGGGAACCTTTGAACTCACTTTAACCCCATGGATAAACCCTAATGAAGAACCACATCCTCAAACATACAATGTGATGAGGTCATTGCAAACACAAGAGTGTCCTTTGAGAAACTGAAGGCTTATCCACTGGGAGCTGGGCTGAAATGTATCATTTCATGGAGCCAAGTAATGAATCTTTGGGAAACAGAACATTTCTTCAGAGGGAATATCTGACATTTCAGTAGCTGGTTTTGCTGCATAACAGAGGGGGAAAACGCTGATATTTTTTTGTTTGTTTTTTTGTTTTTTTTATCCAAGTTCTAAAACAAATTCAATCTTGCTTTGGAGCTAGTCAAACATTTCACTGTGATAAAGTTCAAAATTTTCAGTGTGATTGTGCCAGAACATGTACAAGAGATGAAATATTATACATACTCCATCTGGGCTTTGTGGCATTGAAATATGATAATGAAATACAAAAGCATACAGAGCAAAATGGGAAGACACAGCTGAAACAATCACGTTTTATAGTATTGACATGCAATAACTATGATATTGTCAAACAAGGAAAGTCAAAATATGTCATGCTGGCTTTTTTTAAAGAGAAATTTGCATTCAAGGAGATCTCTCAAAGTTGTTTCAAAGAAGTAATGAACAGTTTTCCAAGGATAGCTCAGGCTGCTGCATCAGAGTGAGAGTTTCAGAAGTAGTAAACATTTCTTTTCAACGTTCGTCATTCAAACAGTTGTGTCATCTGATGTCACAAGGAACTATGGGGTTATTTCTGGCACGTACAAATGTGCTTTTGAAAATATTACCCTCAGCCAAGATTTGAATTCATAAACAAGAGCCAGAGGCCTTCTGCAGCAACTGCATTGTTTGAGACTGCCTAGATTACCCACCCACCCACCTTTTATTAATTCAGAAGCCTGGGTCAAGCCTTTGTCCTCCCTGCTGAGTGTTTCAATGGCAAGACAACTGCCACAGGATGTGCTTTCAGCTCTGCCCCTCTCCCCTCTCTCTTTGATGCAGTCTGGTCAGAGCAGATCGTCACAGCATTAACACTGCTCTGTGTGACCACGCTGGATAAGTCACCTCAGGCTTTCAGGCACATTTTTTCCCAGCTGCCCAGCAGCAGGCAGATGGGTGGGTGCAGGCAGATCTCTCCTGACTCCTGGCAGGCAGGCGTGGGGTGTGACACAGGTCACAGGGGGGATCGCAGCTCCCTGCAGCAGGAGGCCCTTGTGAGAGGATGTACAAAAGGCAGCAGCTGGTCTGCGGGAGGCTCTCACCTGCGCCACGCTGCCGTGTTACACGGGCCCAGCAGGCTTTAGTTTCCCTCGCAGCAGCCTCGGTAAGTGCGCAATCAAGCCCTCGCCGGAGCGTCTCTAGCCGGCACCAGTGCCTGGGGCTGGCACTGACGTGCGAGCAGCGCTGCTCCGCAGGACCAAGGAAATCAAGAGCCTCAGAGTCACCAGCTCCTGTGCCCCAGCAGTGCTGCGGCACTTAATCAGGCAGCAGAGAGAGAAGGATGGAAAACAAACTCCAAGCTGGACCTGGGGGAAGAAGCATTGCAAATCAGAGGGGAGAGGGGAGCAGGGAGAGGGCTGCTCCTGCCCCTGGATCCTGCACAATGCAGCCAGAGCCTGGTGTCTGAATCAAAGGGAAAAAGTAAAGGAAAAATTCGTGAACTATCCCTAAGGAATGTCCTGCGCTTGATGAGAGCCCATGGGCAGAGACAGTGACTCACAGGGAGTGGGACACAGAGAGATGGGGGCTCAGGGGCCCCAGGCAGCAGTGGGGAAGGGAGAGGTTGGTCCAGAGTCCCTCCCAAGCAGCGCTCATGAATATCTGGTGGAGGAGCATCTGTAAAGGAGAAGGGTCTAGCAGCCTCCCCCGCTGCGGGGGAGAAAGCCTTTTGTGTAGATCAAAGGCACGGCAGAGCCCTGTTTTTCATAGTCCTAGGCTGGAGAAACACCAGCCTGCTTTCTGCATCTCCAAATAGGACAGTTTGTTAAACATGATGCCTCTGAAATGTGCTAAGGCAGCTACATCAGTAGGATTTGTTATATGCAGTGCTGAACACATTAAAATACATTCTGGGAGGATGCAAGGTAGGCTAGAGCTCAGAGACTCGGTTCTGTTAGGCTGTGTGTGGAGCAAGCCCCCGCAATGCTGATGGGGAGGATTTGGTTTTTCCTCAGGCAGTGCTAAATCTTAAATTTTCTCCCAGGTGAGCTGGAACCTTGGAGAGGGCAGCTAAAGCACTTCCCCCTGCTCTTCCCTGGGGGCCTGGCCCCTTTTTTCATCTCTCCCAGAGGCAAGTCAGGGAATACCCATGAGGGGTATGAGTGCAAGAGAGCAGGCTGCAGTGAGGAGCCAGAGCTGGCAGTGGGGTGTGCTGCTTCCTCAGATATCCCTCCTGGGCCCCAGCAAGGGAAGGTGGTAGCCTTCTTCAAGCAAGCCCTCTGCCTACATAGCACCTGATGGGTGCAGACCTACTTTATTTAGTTGTGTGTGTTGCAAGGTGTTGGGTGGAAAGGACTTGGAGAGGCCAGTGTGTCCCTTTGAGCCCAGGGAAGGGAGGCAGCAGGCTGGCTTGGAGCAGGCAGCCTCCTGCAGCTTTGAAACAGCCAAAATAATCAATACCCTGTGGATCTCTCTGTTTTTTAATTGGCACCTCTCACAGCTCTGGCCACTTGTCCCCTGGTGTCTGCCAGGTGTGACCCCAGTTCTGCAGGTCCTGCAAGACAGCATGTCCCATTTAGGCTGGGACCACTTCTCATGAGAGGAACTAATTCTGCCCCTGAGGTTGGGCTGGGGCATGAAGATGATGATGAGACACTTTCTTTACCAGGCTGCTTTAGGAGCAAGGCAGGCTTTTTGTCTTGGAAGGGTAGCACAGAGATCTGGTGCAGGTTCTGTGTCCCCAGGCTGTTCTTTGAGGGTGCTGCATAATCAGATGGACAGGCTTTCAAGAAAAAAAAAAAAATGCTGTTGTGAAAACTGTGTTTTCTAATCTGTGAAAAGTGGCAAGGCCTAGAAAAGGAAAAAGTAGGCTTTATATGGCACAAACTTTTTGCTCTTCTTTCAAGGAAATCTCAAAAACTTGTTTCTGGTCAAGGCATTTTGATTCAGGGCCTGCAAAGGGTTGCATTTGAATCTTTGTCTTTTAAATGACTTTGTGACAATTAAGCAGAAAAATTGTCATTGGAATACAAACTTTAAGAACAATCTCTGCAAATTTCATCTGAAGCAGAAAAAGACATGAAATAGCATTTTTAGGAGGGAAAAAACCCACCAAAACCCCAAAACAAACTAAACCACAAAAATTAAAGTGAAAAAGCTACTCCCAGAGTGTCATCTGAAGGAGCCAGAGGGAGTCTTATGTGTACCCAGTGTCACTGAAAGGGGCTCCAGCACTTGCACAGGACTCCTGTAGAAGCTTTGCTATCTCAGCAGGTTGGGCACAGACTCCATCCCCTGTAAAAGAAGGTCACATAGGAACAGAGCAGTATTTTTTTCCTCTTTTTTTGTGCCCCTCAGTGGCTTCCCACACCCCTTTGGCTTGCCACCCTTATTTTTCAGAATTCTACAATGCTTTTGTGCTGTTACCCTATAGCTGCTTTTAACCTCAGCTGATCACCTCAGCAACTGGGCTCCTCTGAGCATTCATGATAGTCCTCTTTTCAGCCCTTTTATTCTGCATCTGAGATTGTCTTGTTGTCCCTGCAGTGTATTGAGCTAGCTGCTGACTTCAATTTTCACCCTTTTAGTTGTCATTTTCTCACACTCGAAAATACTTGCTACAGTTTCCTTTGAAAGATGCCACAGAAAATGTGCTGAGTGGTAGATTTGTAAGCTGTAAGATCAAGGAGGATGGTTAGACTATGCAGTCCAAGCTCTTCTACCCACCACAGCTTCCTGAGTTTCATAGCCATAGCATACTTTCCAGAAGGGCAGTCAGCACTAGCTTTTACCCTAAAGCTGCTTTGCAGAAGTTTCCTTCCTGAATGCTGAAGGGCTACAGACAACACACAGTTTGTGCCTCAACCCACAGGTCACCTTGCTTTCCCCCACACAGCCTTCCAGAAGGCATGTGGCTGGCAGGGGCAAAAGCCATCCTGTTGGGCACATCCTACAGGCGCATCTTGAAACCAGCAGCAAGCTGACAGGGTGGGCACAGCCTCCCTCTGGGCACAAAAACCTGGTACCACAGGCTATCAAGTGTCTTTTCCTTCTAGAAACATGCTGTGATGTTTGAGCAGCCTTGTGGGAAAAACATGCCTAATTTTGCATGGGAGTTTGCTTGGCACCCATCTCTAGTGACAAGAGATTTTCTGTACCCTGTACTGATGGCTTAAAGGACATGGCACATCTGGAAGCAAAGGGTGACATGCTCTCCTCAACAGTGCAGGGCTTGTGGTGGTGAAGCAAAAATATGGAGCAGTTGTGTTGGACATTGCACCTCCTCAAAGTTGCACCTCAGAGTGTTTCTCCATGTGTTTCCTTCCTCATGGACATCACTTTTTTTTTTTTTTTTTTTTTTCAGCGAGCATTTCCTTAACCCCAGGAGTAGCAGCTTTATGGCTTCTGTACCTAAAGATCTTACATTCAGTTTTCACAGGGAGCAGCTGCTTTGGAAGCATGTGTATTTTACATCTCCTATTAATAGATGAGACACCACAGGGTCATCTCCTGGACTAACATTCCTCATTTGTCTCAAGCCTCCCACCCTGGGTATTTTACCTCCCAAACCTTCCTTAGTGCTCAGCAAATGCAAAGCAGCCTGGTTTGCTGCAAGAAAAATGAACAAGCCATGTGTGGATATGAGAGAAGTGTGAACCTTGAATGGAGAGAGTTTGTTTTTGAGAGTTGACTGTCAAAGTGTGGCAATGTTAAGAGTCAGCAGATATCATCCCAGCAGGTTTTGTTGCCTGCTGGCAATCCCAGGTGCTATGCCAGTGACAGCAGTGCAGTGATTATACCTGGGATTAGATTTCCACATGACTGCCACTTGTAAATGGTCCATGATTATACCTTGTGCTGTGGTTCTGCTCCCTTGTGATGTGAGCAGTGTGGGCAGGTGGGCTGTGCTGTGGAGCTGCAGCTCCTGTCCCTGCCATTTCCCTCATGTCCAGAGCCCTGCAGCCACTGCTGCTCCTCACCCAGAGCTGGGAACCACAATGCCTTTATCACTGGGATTGTGGCTGCTGCAAGGCAGGAAAAGGCATCTGTTGTCCTCTCTCCCTGGCAGGGAATGGCAGCAGGGAGGGATGTGAGCTCCACGCAGGGGAGGCCACTGCAGCCCCTCTGACATCTTTGGCACCTGCTGTGGCATTTCCTTGGGGAAATCAAAGCTGATGGAGAGCTGGCCACAGGAGATGAGCTGCCTGTGCTTTGTTTTGCAGGTAGAGGCAAAGGTGAGTCAGATGGCACAGGCAAGAAGCTGCCTGTCCTCTGATACCTGAGAGGAGCCTGTCTTACACCCTAGTGAGTGGATCTCCTGGCCAAAAACACGAGGGATGGAGCAGTGGGGAATGGGAAGAGGGCTGTGGAGACCAGTGTTGCAAAAGTGTCAGAACTAATGGAGCAAAGTGGGATTTCCCCTAAACCTAGCATCACACTGGGGTCTGCTAATGCTCTTGCCCCCCATCTGGAAGGCTGTGAATGTTTCTGATGGGCTGCAACAATAGAAGCTATAGAAGCAACATGTAGAAACAAGAACAAGAGCTCCCTCCCAGCTCTGTCCTCTTTGATTTGAGCTGGAAAATTAGTGACTAAACCTTGTTTGAAGCCCTTTCTTCCAAGGCCAGCTGTGCTGTCAGTTGCAGCCATTGCATTCTCTCACTGCAGAGTGGCTGTGCTGCCAATGAAAGCTGGAGTAAGGAGCTTCTCCCCCTGCCTGGACACCCCCAGCCACTTCCCAGCCACTGGCTGCTGAGTGTTCTAGCAGGGAGGGAAGGCTCAGGGGCCAGCTCAGTGGTGGTGTTTTCAAACCTCAGAAAGGGAAGGGGCAGCCAGGCTGTCAGCAGTGCACACCCAGCAGCCTGTGCCCCTCATCCTGGGTACTCCAGTCTCTTTTCCACATTAAAGTAAACTGGTTTAGCTAATGATTACAAAATGCTGTGAGAAGGAAGGGTAGGTAATCAACACCAGATGCTGGGGTAGGCACTGCAGCAGTTTTCCACCAACAAATATGAGGCTGCATGAGCTTTTCCCTTCTGTTTGTTTGTTGCTTTTCTCTTTTTTTCTCACCCTTGTGGGCTGAGATTTTCTTGGCTTAATCTCTGACAGATTGTGAGATGCTTCTCCTTCGTGTTAATTGATTTCCACTGCCAAAGAGTGGCAGGCTACCCTTTCCAGGTCAGAAGGGTGGAAGAAATAAAGAAGATGCCCTTTCCCTTCTGAAAAAGACATTGCCTGTCTCTTTTTGTAAAGCAGAGAAGCAAGTTGCTGCTGGGGCCCCTCATGAGCCAGGTCTGGGGGCTGGCATGGCCCTGGTATGCACACATAGTACAGATGGAAATGTGTGCTCCCCACATCCCAGCAGCAGCTAAGCAGCAATTCACTTTTTGAGATGCAAGGTAAAGACTTCAGAGCTTGTTGGTACAAGGCTGAGAACAAAAGATTGTGAGAAGACAGGACCAAGTGCCACTGCCAAGCAGAGGCATCTTAAGAAGGCGCCTCTCATTTTCCCAGGGTACTTTTCCCAAAACACATGCAGGACACCAGCCCAGCTCCTGATGACCTGTTCTCCAGTGAGTGACCCCATTACAGCCTCCCTGTAACTCTGCATGGCCCCTTTCTGGAACAGCTCCCAGATCCACTAGTATTCTTTTCATCTTTTTGTTAAAGAGTAAGCGCATCCCCAGGATCCAGACCAAGTGCATGCCTCATCTTTGAATGCCAGGGTGCTGATGACTGAGGAGGGGGCTCTGTGCCCCCCACTGGGGCTGACAAGGATGGAGAGAATCCCCTGTGATGCCCAGGGTGTCCTCCCAAAGGGGGAGGAGGCAGAGCCCCTTGGCAGAGGCTCCCCACAGGATTTCCCCCGCGACCTTAAATGACTGCTTGCCGTGTTTGCAGCGCTGCTGCTGCTCTCTGCATGCACGAGCAGCTCTTTGTCATTAATTTATACGGGATGCACAGCCATTGCACAGCGTACTACAGATTAAATTCAACATCAAAGAGCAGCTGGGAATGTTTCTTGGCATATATAGGCCACCTACTTTAACATTTCAGCTGTTTCTGTAGTTAACTGTTTCAGCCCCTGGACAAAGCCAGGCAGCTGCCAACAGCTGGAAGGCTCCAGGAGAACAGCACAGCACCAGAGTCCTCTTTGCCTACGTGGCACTGTCAGAGGCACAGCCATGCAGGACAACACCCTGCATGACCATGAGGGTGAATATTCAAAGCAGGACCCTCACTAGAGCTGGAGCTGATGGTTTGCTGGAGGTGCAGCTTCCCTGGTCAACAACTGTGCCCCTCTCAGAGGCACTCAAGTGACCACTGGTTGTGATCTCTGCCACAGCAGTGCTGCTGCTGTGCACCTCCCTGGCCTGTAGCCATTTGCTCTGGGCTGTGTAGCTCCTCTCTCCCAGGTTCTCCCTGACACCAAACTCACAAGGAACCAGTCGCTCTCCCAGAAGAAACCAGGATGTGTTCATACACCAGTGACAGATTTCCTCCTGATGGCAGTGGTTTATTCATAAAGGGTGAACTAAACCCAAGGCTTCTTCAGTAGCTTCACTGTAGGAAAGGAAGCACGTTAGCTCTTTGGAAGCCAAGATTTACATTAAAAAGTAAATTTCTCTTCGGTGTTCCTTGATGTCTGCAGTGCCCTGGAGTATGTCCCTGCAAGCAAAATGGTGCTTATTAGGGGTAGGCTGCAACAGGCTGTCCTGCACCTGACTGTAGTATTGGCAGGAAAGATTATTTTAGGGAAAACACGACGAGTTCCTAGGAAACTGTCCCTGCACCCTGCTGTACCCTACTGAGTCAATGTGAGCTGGCCAGGGAGGAGCCACAGGCACCCAGAGAATGCTGCCACAAGGAGTCTGATGCAGGAGGAGCCAAAAGAAGGGAAAAGCACATTATAAGAAAAGTGGGAGTTAGCAGGAGCTGCTCAGGGTCAGCAGGGTCCAGTGCCAGTCTTGTGCAGCACCACCCTGAGAGTCTGCTCTGTGTGTGTGAGGGAGGTGATGGGACACAGCACAATGGCATCCAACCAGCCCCTTGTGGAGAAGAGCTGTGACCTGCTGCCCACAGCCAGGTGTCAGGGTTTGCAGGGTCCCACAGCCCTGCTTTGCATCAGGCTGAGGTCAGGCAGTGCTGGATGGGGCTGCCAGCTCCCTCTTTCCCTGCTGACTGTGAGTGTTCAGCTCTATAGCAGAGAATGTTTTAGCTTAGCACATGGTGGTCACCAAAATAAGGGTGAGTGGTATAAGCTCAGTCAGGGTAAACAAGGGAAAGCTTAAAAGAGACAAAACATTTATGTACATTTGCCCTGGTGATAGAGCAGGGACAAAACTAAATTCCTCAGCCCTTGGTTGATGGGGTTGGCATTGGATGAGAGGCAGGATCTGATCTTCACACCAAAGGGACAGAGCACTTGGTTCTTCTTCAGTCTCTTCTGCCTCTTTCATGGGTAGCCTGGAAGGCCACTTCAGTTTTTTCTGTCACCAGGCTGCTGGCCTGCCCTCTGCCCTGGCCATGGGACATCCTCCCTGACCTGTTGGACACTGATGTGTGTAGCTGAGAGCACTTGGTAGCTGATGGTGGGACCCTGAGGACCTTTCCCTTGGAGAGCAGGGCCTTGGTGACCATCTAGGGATGGGAATGTTCACTGCCTGCTAGTTAAATAAATATAATACTTGGCATCTTTGCACATATACTTTTAATGCCACGAATGCCTTTGCCAACTCCCACATTTTCCAGTGTGCTGAGTTCTGTTCTCAGTATATTTTGCCAATTTACTAAACATGTTTTCAGTCCCATTTGGGTAAATAGAAAGCTTCCTGCATCTGGCCTCTTCATGTCTCTGGGCGCTCTGACAGCTCCCCTCATGCCAAAAGTGAGGCCAGTTCCCAATGCAGCTGTTCCTGGAGCCTGTGCTTCTCTCAGGGAGCAAGGATAAATAGCAGCATTTCACAGAAGCATGGCTCAAGTGGGATTCAAAGTCATAGGTAGGTTTGGGGAGAAGAAACTTTGAAGGAAAGAACAAGAATTAATCCAGATTCTTCATCTATAAGTGGCACAAGCTTTGTCTCATCCCTGCTTGTCCCTGCATCAGGGATGTGCAGACACCTCTGAAGCAGCAGGTGTTAACAGTAAGTGAAACTGTCCACCATAGCTCTGAACCAAAACTGCAGTTTCCCTCTGCCAAGAGCCAATCCAAAGCCTGTGAGCCACTTCCATGCTAACTAGGGACACAGTAGGATGCTGTCTCCAGCAAGTGCTTCTGCCTAAGAAGTTTTAACCTGAAGTGATATAGGAAGTAAACATGCAGCACAAAGGGTGACAAGTCACCTTGCTTTCTAATAATCAGAATTAAGCTTTAAATGCAAATCAATAGTAACAACAATAGGCAGACTTGAAATAAGGCTTAGATGTGACCATGTTTCCATCACCCTCTTCCTGAAATTTCTATCCATAGCCAGAAATGGTCAGTTTTATCACTGGAGGTAATTCACCACAAGAGGCCAAGTCTCTGACTATGTCTGTTCAGGATGAGGTCCAGCTCTCAGTCCTAGCCTTGACCTAGGGCAGACTTGGCCTTAGTTTTAAACATCAGATTTTCATTCCCCACACAAAGGGGCAGAGAAGTTAAATAAAGAAGCAATCAGCTGGCAGCAGACCTGCAGCAAACAGCTTTTCCTTTCAGATCTGGGTCAGCCCCTAGGGCAGGGAGAGCTTGGACATAATCAATCTGGTGGCCAGATCTGCAGGGGTCCAGGCAGGGCAGGGCCCCAGCTTCACACACTGCTCCAGTGTATCCTTGCCATCAGAGGTGCTCTGAGTCTTCTCCAGTGTTCACCTTCACAATGAGATGCAAACAGGCCTCAGCCCACACTTCCTAATAAAATTACAATTATATTTTTCCAAAGAAGTGGAAAATATTGTGGGAGTTGAATAGGGCCAGGTAGCCAAGGAGACAAATGGCATGAAATTAAAAAAAAACCCAGCAGTATCAGAGAGGTGAGAGCCTACTTTGTAGGAAATACTGGGAGCTACACTGAGTGCAGTTAGCAGTTTAGAGCTTTACCTTTGTGGGAAGGACATATGGGGGAAAGAAGATGTTCATCATTACAATTCAACTTTGCTTATTACAATTGTGAATTCCAGCTTGTGTTTGGGCATGGATCTACAAAGGCTGTGCACTCCCAAACAACATTTTAAGTAAGTAGAAGCCAATTAATACTTAGTAGATTTTCTAGGGTCACATCTGACAAATTTCACTGATTTTATTAAGAAAAGTATTTCTGGGGAATTAAAAAAGTCCAAAATTATTCCTGAAGCCCAAAGTCCTTTGGTAACTTCAGCACAGACTAGTGGAAGCACATTTGCTGAGTGTTGAGGAGCTAAACCTCCTCTGAGGCTCCCCTTATCATTTTAACCCTTTTACTGCCTAAGGTAGTTTTCTGAGAGCTTCTTTACCTCCTTTGTACATTCATGCAGAGTTCTTTCTGATTATACAAATCATTTCCTCAGCGTGCTCTATGACAGCGAAGCAGCTTTGCACTTCCTTATTCAGCAGAAACAGCTCTTGCAAGCAGCCCAAACACCTTCACTTGGCAAAACTCCACATCTGCCTGGCTCTCACTTATCAACAGAGATTTCCTTTGCCCTTTTTGGGTAGCAGCATGGCAGCAGACACTCAGCCAGGTGTGCTGGGTGGTCTGAGCCACACGCCACCATCACAGAGCATCCCTCTCCCCACAAAAAGGCTGTTGCAGGGTATGCAGGGCAGTAAGGCAGTCTTAGAAAAACAAATACCCACAGCAAAAGCCCCTATCTTAGCCTGAGACATCCCCACATCTAAACAGGGCAGGCTTTGGGATAACTCTTCATCTGCTTGAGTGAGCAGAGTTTTGGAGACAGGAGCCTGGCAACAGCACTAACATTGAGGCTGCTGCTCAGGGCAGCTCCTGAGACATTCCTGCTCCCACTGGAGGATGATTTAAAGAGGAGTGTACAAGTGCATACAGAGGGCACAGAAGGGACATGTGCCCCTCTCAAAGCTCTACATTCAATTTTGCAGTTTTGTTTGCCTCTTGTCATTTAGTGAGTTTTAATAACACCTGTACATACTCTTTTAGGTGGACTTGTACCAGTGAAATGACCCCCTGCTTACAAAAGGTCTTTGCTTAATTGGCCAAAAAGCCTCTAGGCTCTCAAGAGAGCCTTTGTTTTCACAAACAGCAGTCACCATGGCATTTTAAGCTACCTAAGGAAATGTGTATCTTAAGGTAAAGAATGAGTGTTTGAACTGGCTTTGTGAGCATTTGTGAGCATTTTTGAAGTCTCACATTCCTCTGCACAATGTGCCCAGCATAATCAGGGGGCTCCTATTTTGCAGATGTGAGCTCATTAGGGCTGATCTAAGCCTCCCGGGGCAAGTGACTGCCAGGTTCCCCAAGGGGACAGCCAGGAGAGTGACAATGAATTAGCTAAAGCCTACCTACTTTAATCCTATAAAAGGAATCTGGGAGGAGTTTAATGAGATCTAAGCTCACACGTGTTGCTGTTCTGTGGTGTGCTGCTTTTGGTGGTGTGGTATCCCACTGCTGCCACCCTGGTAGAACAGGCTGTGGGGCTGTCCCCTGGGACAAACCACCAAAAAGAGCCTTTTGCTCAAACTAACCTGAGGACAAGTTGCCAATGCATGGAGCTGGGCTCATCTTGGGAGTCAAACCAAGCAAGGAGGTGGCCAGAGCACATCTCTGGAGCTAGAGCAGAAAGGAGGGGAACAGGGACATGGCAGGGGAGCCAGAAAGGATGGGGAACAGCTACATTTTCTCTGCTGGCCCTGAAACTGTCTTCTGGAGAAACCAGGGCTTGTGACAAAACCCAGGTGGTGTAGCTGGGCTTGGGTATGTTCCAGACTGTTTGCTTTGGGGGAAAGAAGACTGTTTTTTTGTGAGGAAACAGAGAGTGGGAGACAGGAAGAACAATACAAAACAGCTTGAATTCCAAAAGGTCCTTGACTTTTAGAAATAACGTAGGTTGCATCAGCTTTTCTCACATAATACAAGAGAGAAAACTAATTTCATTCCACTTGTAGTGAGGCATAAGATTATATGGGACTAAATATGTGTGTGGGCAGTTTATTAGCAAATGGAACTGAGCAGAGAAGGTAAACAAACAAGCTTGTTTTAGGGAGACTTTGTCATTAGATCACCGGTCACAGGCTCCCCAAGGAAAGCAGGCAAGCCTCTAATTGGACTTATGCTGCAATCAGCAGCTGGCAAAGATCCCTGATCAAGTGTAGGAGAATTGTGAAATTTGGCTTTGTTGGAAAAAAACGTGCCATTTTGCCTAGTGATGCCAACATCTCCGTGGTTTGCAAGTGTTTGTTGAGAACTGGTTACCTTGTGGCCAGTGGGACTGCTGCCAATGAGGGGCATTGGGTACAGAGGGTTCAGAGGGCTGAGCTGGGCAGAATCCTACCCCCACAGAGTTAAAATAATGACGGCTTTGTTTCCAGGCAGTTCAGTTGCTGGCAAACGAGTGCAAAGGAAACACTTATTTTTGCAGGGCTGGTGCTTCAGCCACCTGGGCTGTGCCATCACCAGGTGATTCTGTGCCAGAGGCTGCACCTCTGTGTGGAAGTGAGAGGGATGGAGGAAGGCAGCCTTAATTTTACACAGTTAGGCTGCCAGGGAGGTTTTCTTTTGGGCTGTTTTCAGGCATTTAGCCATTGGTTAAAGTGCTCTGACTGGGAGAATGACTTCCCCAGACATTTCCCCCTCCACTCCTCTGCAGACCAGCCCTGTGGTGACAGGGACACCCATGTGGCTCATGAGCCACTTCTGAGCATCAATGCCTTGCTCCAGCAAAGTAGGCTCACTTTCTTTGTCTTAAAAAGTGTATTCATACATCCCAATATGATTTTGACTTTTCCTACCAAGATGTAACTATGGTCAAAGTTCTGTACGTGATGCTTTATGAGCCCTTTTCCTCCCATCCCAGCATCTCCATTTTACATTTAGGAATCTGATTATTCCTTCCTAAGGATACTACTTTGTACTTGTCTTAATTAAAGTGTCTCCTGTTATTTTCAGGCTATTTCTTAAACTTCTCAAGAGCATTTTGAAGTCTAATCTTATCAAATGTGCCTGCAGTCCCTCCCAAATTAATGCCACCTGCAAATTTAATAAGCCTGTTCTCATTCCATCATCTGAGCCATTAATGAAAACATTGAATAACATCTGCTGCAGGAATGATCACTGCAAAATCTCAGCTGATGAATCATTCCAACTGGACAATTAAATGTCAGCAGTTTTAAGCTACCCTTATACTCAGTCTACAGAAGCTGCCTTTGGGCCATGCTACCCTGAATTGTTTAGGAGTGTGTCATATAAGCCCAATGTCATAAACCTTACTGAAGACACATGTCATTGACTGCTCCTGCCTCATCCACAAACCCTATTAACCTGTCAGCAAAGAAATTGAATCATGTTGACACAACGTATTCTTGACATATTCCTATTAACTTAAAATTTTCTCAGCCTTATTATCTAGGTGCTGCAAAAGTTTTCTTCAATTATTTGTTTTAGGATTTTTTCCAGAAATAATTCAGCTCGTGGCTTTATAATTTTCTGACTTCAGTCACTCCCTCCCTTTATTCAAATGAAACTCTTTTTCTCTGCCTGGGAGCAGGATTTGCAAAAGCTCTCCACGGTGGCCATTATCTTCAGAGAGTAGCCTTAGGTCAATGTTTGCTTTGAGCTTTCAAAAAATCTCTTCTCCATCTGCACAAAAGACTATGAAAACCAGGGGAGGTGTTGTTCCTGTGTTGCCTGTCTTTATTGCCGCTCATTTTTGGGATGCAGGAGGACTTTGCCCCTCTCTCTGAGCACCAGGTAAAGCCTATTGCTCTAGCAGGAGTAGAGTTGCTCTGCTGCAGGCGTAGCAAGCCCACTTACTCACTGCTGTGCTTGGAATGTGTGAGCACATCGGCGGGCTCACCAGCTGTGCTCGGGTTCCTCAGAAGCCCATTAGGCTGATTTTAGAATTACTTTCTTCTCACCTAACGTCTTCTAAAGAGAGCTCCGATGCTGAGAATTAGTAATGGGTGATGCCATTTGCATCTTTCAGGAGGACAATGAGAGAAGAATTACCAGCCCAGCGATACTGCCGGATATTATGATGCTAATTTTTCAACTAAAGGGTCAGAGGGCTTCAGGCAGTTATGAAAGGAAATCTCTCAGCTCTCCCTCGACCTCCCAGTCCCCACTGCATTTTAATCGGCAGTGCAAGCCGAGTACATTCGGTGCTGGGAACACTGGCAAGAAGCAGCAGGCAGATGTGCAGAGTGGAGAGGCGAGCCTGCTGTGTGCCTGTGTCCACCCAAAGCCTTTTCAGGACAGATGTGCCTTGAGGAGAAGCAGTTTGCCGAGGAGCTTCAGTGGGCACAGTCGGTGGCGCTTGTGAGCCCGTGTCCGGAGGGGAAGCGTTATCAGTGGCACAGCAGCTGGGCAGCTCTGGCCCGGACACTGAGCAGCCCTGCCATATGGGCAGCCCATGTCCCCCTGGAACCCCTCCCAGCCCCACAGACTGGGACGTGGAAGGGAGGCTGCTGGGAAGGATGAATTAGGAAAACCTTGTAAATATGAGTGCTTAGCAAAAGATTTTGAGAATATAGAAACCATAAGCGAGATTGAAATGAAAGCCATCTTTGAGATAACAAACCTTAGTTGCTAAATAACTAGAAGACAATAGAATGGTGGCAGAAAGTAATCCCCTCTTGGTAGTATAATGCCTTCTGCTGGAGAGCAGGTCCAAAGGTCAGAGAAGACCCTACTAGCTCGATAGAAGGGGTCCAAAGAGTAGTTTTTAGGGTTTAAAGTATAACACATTATGGTAATGTAATGATTCTTATAGGCTGTATGTAAATGCTATAAGATTTGTATCTTGTATTAGATTGGTTAGTGGAAATTAGAATATTCAACATAGAAGAAGATTTATTGTGTTGTAAATGGGAAAATCGCTCTCTCTTACTTCTCCTACCACCCTCTTACTTCTTTCTCTTACCTCTTCCCCCACTCTCCATCCTGCTCTGAGCTGTGGCTGGCAGCTCTCAGCAGGGCCCTGCAGACCCACGCCCTATACAATAAACTGCAAACTTCAAGAGCAGCTTATAGAGAGCCCCTGAGTTTGTGCTGAGGCCCGTCCCCGCACACAGACTGCCACAGGAGGCACTGCTGCAGGCTGGACTGCCGGGGCAGGCCCTGGGAGAGGATAGTCGAAGGGATATAATCCCTCTGGAGACTTGGCTCCTGCTGCTGCTGGGACGGTGGGATGAAGGTACCACCCCACTGCCCAGCGTTCCTGCTGCCGTGCCCACAGGGACGGGACCTCCTCCCCCTCTTCTCCAGGTGTGCTTCTTTGGCCAGGCATAAATCATTTGCAAGTGGGTAAGAGAGGGAATTATATTGTCCAAAACTACTTTGTAGCAGGGTTCTACCCCCTTCTCCAAATTCCTGGGGGCAGCAAGGAAAGCAGCAGGGTGGGAGGGGTTGTAGTGAATGGTGGACATTTCTTCTTCATGGCAGAGCTTGATGCCCACTCTTCACTGGGTGGCAAGGGTGTGTCTCCCTCGACGCTGGTATTTGTGAAACTGGTCATTTGGGAGGGCTGGATACAGGATGAGAAAGGGCTGTGCAGGCAGTGAAGTGGGAAAGGAAGACTGGAGAGACAGGATGGGATCGGGGGAGGTCTGACAAGGTGCAAGACTGGGCAAGGCTGGGGGGTCAATATGGAGCTGAGAAGCAGGAGCTGGAGGAGAAACCCACTTAGAAGTGGCAAACACTGTTTTGTTTGGAATTAAGCCTCTGAGACACCTTTGTGTTATCCCATCCAGCTTCCAGTGATGCCCATGGAAGCCTTACCCTGTGGCATTGCAGCCCCATCAGTGTCTGCTGGAGGGGGTCACCTTCTAATATCACTTGCAATTACTGCTGGTGAAAAGTGAATTTTCTGCACTCAACTAAAGCTTTATTAAGTTGATATGAATCCGATCCAATAAATTATTCCAAATTAAGTTGGGCAACAGCCTCTGAATGAAAAGTCCAGTTAATGAGGGAGCATTGTATCCAGAGGGTGAGGGGTGGGTGGAGGAGGGGGCTGTGCCATGCACAACGGTCTCTCAGTGGCATATTCTGCACAGAGGGGATTTTGATTTATTTGTCTCCTTTTCATTCTGGGATGACACAAAGGAGGAGAAAATAACTCCTTTTCTACTCCAAACTGGAAATCAATGTTGCAGCTGTGCAAGCAGCACCCACCCTGATTTGCCTGAGAGAAAAGCCCCAGTTAAATGAGGGGAGGCTCCCAGCAGCCAACAAATTCTATTACAGGGGAAGAAAGATTCAAGCCTCTCTTGTTTGATGCCGGTTCATTTATCGAGCAGCATTAACCCTTCTGTCTGCTGCTTTGTTGGTTGGCTTGAAGATATGCCCAAGCAGGCTCCTTGTATGAGCCTGTGGTGACCCCACCCCAGGAGAGCTTCCCCCCTTGGGCTGGAGGGTCACCCATAACCTCTGAATAACCTCAGCATCTGCCACTCTGCCTCATTAGGGTCCGAGAGCTAATGCTGCAGGGCCAGCCCGTGTGCCCCACACTGGTAATTAGCTTTCCAAGGGGAGGGCTGGGACCAGCTGAGAGGGAAAGAAGATTCATTACTAGCAGTGGGGAGGGAAGGGCTTTCTTTCCATTGCTAACCATGCTGGCTTCCCATAGGATCTGCCTTTAAAATCTTTTTGATTTTCTTTTTCTAAGCGGTAAGCTGAGCTATGGAGATAATTTGTCTCCTGACACTTTCAGCTCTGCCTTTGCTGTGCGACGGGACATGAGATGCTAAAGGATTTTTTGGATGAATCAGTAGACCCTGGTATTTCTGCAGGGGAAAGTGTAAGCAGGGTGAATGTTTCTGACAGGTAGAGAGCAGCTCCAAGCTAAGGATATGGAGAGATGTGAGTTCCTGGGCTAGACAACCTCCCACATCTCAGAAAAAAGAAAAAAACCTCCAAGAACTGGACAAGGAGAAAAGAAAAAGAGTTAAAAAGTGAACAAAAAATAGAAACAGCAGAAGTGCTTACAAATGAAAATAAGTGAGGATGTTCTGCAGTTTAAAAAAAATGAATGAGGATATTGAGAAATAAAGCACAGAGAGGAACACATTATGGAAATAAACAAATTGAGTCAGGGTTAAAAATAGGTAAATACCGAGAGCAAGCAATGTTTAACATTTACTGACTGTAAGGGCAGGAAGGAATTCAGACCCAAGCAGCAATAAAATAAGAGCATTTCAGGCAGAGCAATCTCCCCCCACCCCCTGCCTCCCAGCTAAGCAGCTTTAGCTGCAGGATGAGACAATCAATGACTTGAAAACATGCAAGAGAGAGGAAATGAAAGCAGCCAAATGAGATGAACGATCAAACACACTTGGACTTGAACTTAAATGTTACTTGAATTAATAAGATACGTCCAACTTCTATGTCAGACCCTAACACTTTTGTTCTCCATTTTATTCTCCTTGGGGAGCAGTTACACAAATCAGTGTAAGGGTAATGGATTACAAGTCTGAAGGAGGCATCCACAGTGTTCCAGTGGCTGAGATGCTGTGCTGCTCCCTCCTTCCCCCCAGCCTGCCTCCAAGCTGCTCATGTCCCAAGAGCTTCTCCTGGACTATGAGTCCTTCAGAGCTCTTCCTATTTATCTGTGCAGTCTCCAAGCTGCAAGTGGAATGGCAAATCCTAAGAATTACTGGAACAAGCAAACTTGTCCTCTTGGATTGGGGAATGCAATTACATAGCTGCGTAAAATGAGGAGGATTAATGCTCATATTTGAAAGAGGGAAAACCAAAATAACAGGACTGAATTCAAGAAAACTGCTCTGATTTTTGATTTATGAAAGGAAGAATAGCATTTTTCATCTGCCACTTGCTTCAGGGATCCTGAGCCTTCTATTCTGTACTGTCTGTGAGGGATAAAAAAGCCTTTGCCATTACATTGAAGATTATTTTCCTTCTTTAAATGGAACTGAAAAAGAAATAAAATCCAAGTGCACCTTTTCTTACAAGAATGGAGTGAGACACATTGAGACAGTCTCTGCTATGATTTATATGCACCAGTCATGTCTGAGGGGGTGTATGAATAATGCTTGCCTTGAAAAGGCTGTGGCACATCCGCCTCTCTTGTTATTATTGATCCCAAGGGCAGAAAGGTTTTGTCATTTGTTTCTTTAGTGTCATAACCTCTGGCTCAAGGACTGGCTTCAGGCAGGGACAGTGCAAAGCAAGGTTATGATCCCTGAAGGAGGGACCTCTAGGATCACCCCAGGCCAGCTGGGGTCCAGAGGAAATGTCTCAGTGCATCACAAGCCTCAAAACACCCTGTGACAGATAAGGACCTTCATTGCACAGGACCAACTTCCTTGTGTGTGACAGATTGTGTTTTTGATAAGAAACCCCAAAAGAGGAGGCCCTTATCACTAGTAGACAATTATAACTCACCAGAGAAGATAGCTTGCTCCTTCTGATTGCCACCAGTTTAAGCACTTTGTGAAACAGTGAATCAAACAAAAACTTAATGTCTGTCTGTGGCCTAAGCCTTCTAAGGAAATGGAAGTGAAGGATCAGATGAAAATCAGGGTTTGCTCCTGGCTGTTGTGGTTATGGATCCAACAGCCCAGCAAGGAAACTCAGCTGCACCAGCTCCTTAACAGGCCCACAGTATGCAGCATCTTACAGCAATTGCTCACTGTGCTGCCAAACAGGGTTCATGCCCTCAAAATAACACTAACATCACAGGCAGGCATGAGTGTTCTAAAAACACCAAAAGAAATACATCTATAGCATCAATACCTCTTGTTTCTATCCATCCAACCCTTTATATCAATACTTTCCCCACAAAACTAGAGGGAGGGGAAAGAGGTGTTCAAGCAAGGCTCTATTTAATTTCCCCCCAACTTGCACTGAAGGACAATTTTTGTTTTAAGAGGCCCAGATTATTCTGACCATGGCATGTTGTCTTGCAGCAGCACAGCATATGCTCCACATCATGAGAATCATCATAGAGGGATGCAGTAGTTGTCCAGCACAAGAAGGTGAGATTGATTATCTGCCAGGAATATTATGTGAGTCTTCTTAAAGTGACAGAAGAATACCCATTTTCAACTCATTGAGTCACAGGCTATTGAACATTTTTACCTGAGTCCAGGCCGTGGTGCCAGGCCAGATGATGACTGTCCTTGCTGTATCCACCAAGGTGATTACTGAGTAATGTCCTGAGCTGCCTGGTCTTGCTCATGGCAATAAGCTCCCCGTGGTACAGAACACCTTGAAAAGTGCAGCCCCTCAAGGCCAATGAGTGCTTCCAACCTATCTGTTAAAAAGCTTAAAATCCTGCAAATCTGATGGCGTGGTTCCCTTCCCAAGAAATGTTTGAGAACACAACATCATTATTCTCATTGCATATCATCTCATTGCTCTATTTTAACCCTAAGGGAATTTACACAGAACAGTGGCCATGGTCCTTATCCTGTGTCTGTAACATCCCAGCTGGAAGCCATAGGGATGGCTGTTTTGTCACAAGACAGAGAAGTGCAATACTGAGGTGGAGAGACAGTGAAAGAGGAGCTGAATGCTGTAGAAACATGGGCCCAGTTTGTTTTGAGATCCATGCTGCCCTACAAAAGAGCAACATTGTGAGCTGTACTGGGGTGATGTGTTTTCCACAAATTGCTGTACTGCTCTGACTTATGCTTTTGGGGTCATCTAGAAACCCTGCTAGGGACAACAAAACAGAAGACCCATAGAAAAATTAAAGGTTAGACAAGACCGTGTGACCCCATTAAGATGTGTTGTTCCCTTCTTCCCAGACTCTGGATCATCCTAACTCCACTCTCACGCAATGTGAGAAAGCAGCTTGTTCCCAGGCCTCTGGAGAATATGGGCTTGGAAGGAAAACAAAGTGTAAGTGAGGGTATCTTTGCACAGGCTGGTTAGGATTCAAAAGCTGATGTCAATGTTTGTCTTGAGTTTGGCTACATCTCCCAGCCTGCTGGTGAGCAGTCCGGCATGGGCTCTGCCTTGGCAGAGTGTTGAGAGGGAAGGACATGATCTGTTTTTGTTTCCAGGCCACCTGGCTCAGCCATTCTGAGGCTTTTTCACCCTGAACCAAACATGCACAGACTGTCCCAGGCCAAGGATGTGGCTGCACCCTCCAGCCCCAGTGCTGCTGCTGCCATCCCTGCAGAGAGCTCAGTCCTGGGGATGCAGCCCTGCTGTATCTGAAGACAAAGAACATCAGGACCCTTCTCATGGCTGCTTCCACTCTGTTAACCAGGCAGTGCCAGTCTGAAACCAATGCTTCTGTTAGGGAAAGGAATAGAGAGAACATGGTCAAATACTTGAATAATGCAGAGGATACAGACTCAGGAGGTTTGGGTTTCAGTATCACCTTAGCCAAAAATTTGCCATGCAGCACACTGTCAGTTGCACAGTTGGTAGGCAGGAGGTTCAAACAATGTCCTTGCTATTTCCCATCTTGGCCAAAGGCCCTCACCAGAACCATGCCCTAAGCTGACCATCACTCCCCGTGCTGGCAATTTGCTGTCCCCACAGCATATCATGATTCCAGGGCCAACAAAGGGGTATTTTGCCCATCTTCCCTCCCAAGCTGAGGGGTGCCCTGTGCAGCTGGCTTGTGCTTGATTGCTTGAGTCAGTTTGATAGTTCATCTCCCATCCTTGCCACAGAATCCTGTTGTTGCTGCTCCTCTTATATTTGTGTTTGTTTTCCTGGAGCCACTGCCTTCATTGCCAATTTCTGTTGGCTACACAAATCTGCTCTGTTGGCTGCCAGATCCCATTTTGGTCCCCACACAGATGCTAGGGAAGCACTCTGTGCAGCTGCTGTCCCTGTGGGCTCACCTGCCACCCCCTGGAGGCACAGCCATGCCTGGCAATGGGCACAGCAGCTCTGCCCAGGCATGGCACTCACCAGCACAGTGGGAAACCCCACTGCCAGTGCCTTCACCCATCAGCACCTGCACAAGAGCTGGAAACAGCCAGCCACAGCCAGAGCCACAGATAAAGATGACTCAGCCTTTTGCAGACATCTGAAGTGTGAAATTGGGATGATCTTTTCCCATATGTGAAGCAATGAGCAAGAGCATTTGTGGAGGGAGAGGTAGTACCTGTCACGGGCATCACTCCTACAGATGGGAGAAAACAGCAATCTTTTGCAGGCAGTCTTAAAATTTGAACTCAGATCTATCTGAAAGACATGTTCATGAGTATCTATTTCTATTATTAATGAGGGTGTCATGGGATGACAATTAATTTTGATGGGATGGGCTTTTTTCAGGGGGGGAGGAACAGACTGGAAAATTATTATAACCTGTCCTTTCTGTCATCATCAATGTGTCAAACCACATTATGTCTGAGTAGCTCCACATAAACACTGCTGAGTCAAACCAGAGATCATATTTGGTCTCTAGCAAGTCTGTCTCATTTTCTAATTTTATGACATAAGCTGGAGTGATGCATAAGTGGGAAGCAAATATGAGGACTATATAAACAAAATAGGGAATATGAGTCAGTTCCAGCATTCAAGTCACTGAAAACAAGCCACTTACTCTCAGGACTGTGACTTAGGGTTGAGCAAGCTTTGGTGGGCCCTGTATATGGTTGGTAGAGAAGAACACCTGGGAACTTGCATGTTGGTCCAAAGAGCAGTGGGCTCAGACCAATGTGGCATCTTGAAGGCTTTGCCCTGCAGCTGCTTGTGCCTACTGTATGGAAAGAAGGACAAGAAATTCATCACCTTTTCAAAATGTAACACTGGCTTTTCTTTTTTTTCTCCTCCCACAAAATACTCTTTGTGGAGCATGTAGTCATGAGCCTCACTAATTGGCTTCGTCTCGAGGAAAAAGATTTCCTTTCTGGAACCAATCAGCAAATACACTCCTGGATTTGCTCCTCTAATTTGGAGAAACGACCCTTCCCTTTCCTCAAATTTTTGAGGATGAAAGTTCTCCTACCTAGTGTTGAGGTTTAACAGCTTTCAAAGGCTCTTTCTTCTAAAGGAGAAATAACGTTATAGGGCATTTTAATTAAGAGGAGATAATAATCCAGTGAGAGCTAAAGCCGGATCCCACTCTTGTCTTCAGACCAGCTAATGACTAGCCACCCCCTTCTGATCATGCCTGCAGGAAGGAAGTCCCAGTGTCTGGAAACTGGCAGACCAGAGGCCCCGAGTTCACAGCAGTGAGAGCATCCTCGGCAAATTAATCTCATTTTCTTGGCTTCCTACTGAAAATTGCAATTAAAACTTTTAAATACTCTTGCTACTTGGCTGGTTCTTCTCCCTGATACTTCATTATCTTTTTTTTCTTATGGCAATCTTTGGTTATGTTTTGGTATTTTTTTTCAGGGAAAAATTGTCTCTTGGAAATTGTTACTATTGTAAGAACTCCTCAATAACAATTTTTTTCTCTAGAGAACACCAAGTTAATTGGTGTTATTTGTGTAGGCCTGCATATAAAATGCTTGCCATGCCTTTGCCCTTTTGAATGATTACAGCTAGAGGTGCATAGATTATTCTTTAACAACTGCACACAAATTCAAATTAGATTAGATAAAGATGATTCGAGGCATTTTTCTCCCATCCAGACACTGGTGACAGTCCTCTAATTTGTTCAAGAAATGGGATAATTTTCTATTAATTTGCTGGTTCTTAATGATATAAAGCCAATGTCTGCCTTGCTATCAGATATGAGCCACAAAGCTGAGTGGGTCAGAAGCATCGATTCTGATTGTGTTGGTTGTGCAGGGAAACAGTGTATTTAATGGCTGGTAGACAAGTAACTAGCACATCCAAATCTCAGCATGGCTATCAAACATGAACCCTTCAATACAGGAACATTTTGTCCCCTCACTGCCTTGAGGAATGTAAAAAGGCATTTGAATAAGCCTTCATCCCACCCCAAAGCCAAGATCTGCCCTCTGTTTTTCCTGGACAGCAAATCTCATTCAGTGCCAGGAGAGGAGAAAGCAAAGCTGAATATTATCTATGGTTTCATTGCCTCTGTGCTTTGTGGTCTCAGTGTCAGAAAGCCCATTTAAAGAAGCACATGGGGATCTCTTGTCCATCACTGCCACCCTTGAAACATTGCTGAGCTTTATTGCAGAGGAGTCTAAGCAGACACTGAGCCTATCAGCTGCTTCCCCTGGCTCAGTGTACAATTCCTTCATGCTGTTCTTTTATTAGTTTGTGGCTGATCCTATCTCTCCACTGAACAGTGCTTCTTTAGTATAAAATTGCTGTCAGCACTGACAGCTATGATTACCATCCTCCCTTATTTTGATTATTTGTATTACTCCACGATTTATTCACCTGTCATGGTTTCCTGATAGTGTATTCATCTCTGTTTTTTGTAAGTCTGCCTATCTTCAGTCCTTTTCCACAATCTTCACAACTTAATCTTAAAACAGACTTGAAATCTCTAATGGAACTTGAAATACTTATTTGAAGTCATTTTAATGGTGTTGGTCTGATTCCAAAGGAAAAAAACCTAGTAATAAAAACCCCACACCAAACCTGAGAGCTCGTGCAAATCCTCTGGTAGTTAGAATTTGAAAGCTAAGCAATCAGAATAACTAACACAGGTGTGTCTGACAAAAGCCAGATTGACTTTGGTGTGCCCTACAGTGCAAAGGGTTAAAAACACACATTTTTGAGTCCAGTTCAAGGGGTTCTAGGCAGAGACACTGGCCACTCCTCTGCATACTCTATTGTGTTACACAGGGCTATGGAGACTTCCAGAGCTATCCAAGGAAGAGGGTGAAGAACAGGGTGGGGCTCTTGCAGGCAAGGGTGCTCCATGATCCTGCTCTTCCCTTTCTCTCTCTTTATAAAACTGTGTGAAAAATTGGTTTAAAAGTGCTAAGAGAGGCAAAGATAAAATTACACAGGCAGCAAGGAATAAAGAGAAACATGAGGAGAAGAAAAAGCTAGACATGCAAAACCTGAACTGTGCACTGTAGAATGATTGCTCAGGGTGAGGAGAGAGACCTGATGGGAGACATGGGAGAGTATAAACACTTCACAACTGCAGCAGTGAAGGAGGGAATTAGTCACATCTAGAGAAGACAGTACAACAAAATTAAAGAACTGATGCTAAAGGGATTGACTGTGGATCTTTCCACTGCCAGACTTGCCAGGAGCAGGACAGCAGGACAGCAGGACAGCAGGACAGCAGGGCAGCAGGACACATCTCACCAGCCTGCCATGGTTTGAAGTGCAAAGGGCCAGCACAGCCCTGAGAAGCTCCTGGCAGCTCTCCTTGCTGGCAGTGCCTGTGGCTCAGTTGCTGACTGGGAGCCATTGGAGGCACAGGGACAATCTCACAGTAATTGCATTCTGAGCCGCAGGGAAAGCTGCTTTCCTCCCAATAAACCTGTGTGCAGCTCAGTGTAAACAAAGATAAAGGAGATTATCTGCCTCCAGTTTAGGGAATACAGAGTAAATGGGCTCCTCATATATACTCAACAGGTCAGTTTATCCACGTTTTATTTACTACTACACCCTTTAAAACAGAGTAGTGGGGCTCCCTAGGACATGCCCTGGCACTCTGCCCAGAGAAGACCGATCCATCCATCATTTATCTGCAACACCACATGGGGATTTTGCCTTGGCCTGGCTTGGTGCATCAGCCTCAAACAAATCCAGCAGTAACCCAAGTAATTATTTTCTTTCCTTTTTCAAATAAATATGCTCCAGCATCCATACTACAAGTAAACTCTAAGCCACAAAGATTGTATCAGCACCATCATCTGCACCAGAGAGCAGCCTTATTTGTAAATCAGCTTGACAATTCTATTAAACCCTTGCTTGCAGTCAGAGGGGTTTCTTAGATCATGGGAGCACTGGCACTGACCAATGCTGACCAATTGTCTGTACCCTGCCAGCATGCTGGGATGGCCCCTTGGTGTGGATGGAGCTTGGGTGCAATGAAAGCAGAGCACAGAGCAGCAGCTGGCACTGGCCATGGGGAACAGAGGGGAGGTGAGGGGTGACACCCTCTGAGCCACACTCAGTGCCCCACTGGAGAGCTCCCAGCTGATCCACAGAACAAGGGGAAACCTGCAAGTCACAGCATGGCTGAAACACCCTGTGCCAGCCCAAAACAGTGATAAAGTGCTTCAATAATCTCTTAACATCCTCTGTGAATAAGGAAGTGTCAATACATGATGCAAGCCACTCTCAATCCCCCCGGCATGGTTTTATTAACATTTATTGCATACATAGAAAAATGCAATTGGATTTGTCAGAGGAAAAAGGATGGTGCTGATGGGATGTGTCTATGATTGGAATTAGTCAGGCAACAAATGTTTTTGTTTTATACACGAATATTAGTGCTTTGGGTTTGGTTTTGTTTTGAGGTGATAAAAAAATATCCCAATTTGTGTTTTAGCTACAGTGCTGCATCCAGCTCTAGGGTCCTCAGTACAGGAACAACTTGGACCTACTGGATTGAATCCAGAGGAGGGCTATGAAGATGATCAGAGGGATGGAGCAACTTTGCTGTGAGGACAGGTTGAGAGAGCTGGGATTGTTCAGCCTGGAGAGGAGAGGGCTCCAGTTAGACTTTATCCAACCTTTCCAGTACCTAAGAAGGACTGCAAGAAAGGACAAAAATTATATGCAGGGCTTGTTGTGGTAAGACAAGGGGCAATAGTTTTAAATTGAAAGAGAATCGATTTAGATTAGATATAAGGATGAAGTTTCTTACAATTAGGGTCAGGAAACACTGGAACAAGTTGGTCATAGAGGTGGTCAGTGACCTCTCCCTGGAAACATTCAAGGCCAGATTGGATGGGTCTCTGAGCCACTGGTTTTAGTTATGTCCCTGCTCATTGCACAGAAGTTGGACTAGGTGACCTTTAAAGGTCCTTACCAACCCAAATCATTCCCATGACTCTATGATTCCCATGAACACCAAAATCACTAACTTCCTCTGAAAGTCGATCTCTTCTCTCTACACCTTTGACATTTTAAAAATGTATACCAAATTCTGTATGTCAAACATTGCCCACATCTGCATCCACTGGATGGGGAATTTTGTCTCTGGAAAATGCAGAAGACTTCCTGTTCAGGTGGCAGGAGAACAGCTCAGCCCCACAGCTGCTCACAGGAGAGCAAAGACAGGACTGCAAACAAGACCGTGGCCCTTCCCTTTTCAGCATATCTATTAATGGCAGTGCAGAGCTGCTCTTGACAGTAACAAAAATTGCTGGAACTACAGAACAAGGTTTATATCATGTAAAAAATCCCAAGTGATCTTTTGTGGCAGTTTTGAGACATTGCTGCATCAGATACATCCTATTACCAGACGAGCATACAGGTAGGAAAAAGATGGGGGGTTTGTGCCTTTCCTTGCTTTTTCTTCATCATTTCTAAGTGGTCAGTGACAGACGTGCTCAAGCTGTATTTAATGAGACTGATCTTTGACTTATCTTGCTGCCCTGAAAGGTTCCTTCCCTATCCCCAAAGCTCTAGGGTGGGAGGTAACAAACCATAACCAGTCTGCTACTAAACAGTGGAATGATTCCCACCAGACAGTCCTATTCATACTCCTGATTGTATGGGGTTTTTTTATCCTTTGAATCAGAGTCTGCTCTGAATAAGCAATGGAAAATGTTCCAAGAATAGATCATTTACTGTTTCCCCTTTGTCAAAAACTGCCACATGGGGGACAGAGAAGTTGAAAGTAGCAGCAAATTACTCCAAATGTTTGAACAAGAATTACAAGATGTGCCCAGATAATGATATATTTTTTGGTTTGTGGTCTTATTCATCTCTAGAGCACTAAAATGAGCCTTCTGTGGTGCTTTCCATTTTGGGATGACCCTCTGCTGGCATGCTGATGAGCCCAGACCTGCTGTGCTCCCCCAGAGGGGCTGTGATCACCTTCACCCTGATCTAACCATCTCAGCTCTGTCTGGGGCCACAGGGCACAGAGAAAGAGCCTGGGGATTGTTTTGGTTGGACCAAAGATGATGTGCAATATGTTTTCTCATGATTATTAATTGTTCTCAGTCATGTGTTAGAGATCTGACAGCCAGATCTGGTGTTATCTAGCCTGAACCTCTTGCTCAAAGAACAGATTTCTTTCCTATTTGATATGAATGGATTTTACCACAGAGGGATTTAGAATTGGCTCAAAAAAAGGAGCATTCTCAGGACAGATGCCATTATGGTTAAGATGAGTCTTCAGAGGGATAGAGGAAGATTTTCCACTCTTACAGATAGGGAATGGGACAAGGACTTTTATATAAAATTTAAGGCAGATAAGAAAAGTAAGCTTACAGTCCCATGTTGTTGCTTTAAACAGAGATTCAGCTTCATCCTTCTCCACAGATGTTTGGTATAAAATGAAATTCATATGAAAATAAATTTGCATGCCTGTGTGAGCATCCATGTGTGTCCACAGATGTTTACACATATGTGTGTACATAGAGAGTTTCAGCTCTGTTCACCTCCAGATCAGCCCCTTCCAGCCTAAACCACATCCACTGCCTGTGCTTCCAGAGCCTTGAAAGGCCTGTGATAAATGATGGGGAGTCACACAAGGGCTCTACCAATGAAGAGTTTATCTACCAATGAATCATCTGGCAATTACTGTTCCCTTGCTGCTCGACAAAGTTCAGGTGTCAACACATCAGAGGCAGGTGCACTAATGTGCCAAAAGAGACCCTCTCTCACCAGCTTTCATGACCACCTGTTCCAGGAAGGCAGCAAGTTTGCAGGGCTTTCCAGAACAGAAAAGGTTTGGGGCTGCCCCTCATGTCCAGGAGCTGTTTCATCCTAAGGCAGTGATTGTACCCCTTTCCATCTTGTGCAGCACTTTTTGATGGCCATTCATCAAGAGTGCTGGTCTTCTTTAGCAATAGTGACTTCATTGGTTTGGTTTGTTTTCTCTAATGGACTCATGAGGCTGTAGCCCTTCCCTCACTGCACATGGCATCTGATAGGACCAGGCTCTGAACTAAGAGCTCTCTCCAGCTGAGGCTTTCTGCTTACCCTGAATCCTGCTTGTCCTTGAGCTGATGTTGGTTTCTGTTCACATCTTGCTCAGGAAACAGAAGAGGTGGCTCCTGTGCAACAGACCCTAGTGGCAGCCCTGTAGTTCTGTGTAACTCCCTTCTTTTATTATCTCTGAACTTCTGAACTGTATGTTCCAAGCCTGGAACTTCAATGCAAATATGGCTGAAATAATCTGCTGTCAGGGTAAACTGTACCAGATGTATTGGATGGACTGTACCAGTGCATCTAATACAAGGCATCACCCTCCCTACTGATGACCCCCTTTTGGGGTGGGTGATAGGGGAAAAGAACTGTACAAATGGTACCAGCACAGAGCAACCATTTTGCATTTCACATGTATCACTCAGCTTTATTTTGCTTTCACTTTTCAGCTGTTATCACAGCATTTATGGAGGAAAGCAAATGTGTGGATGATTTGTGGAGGAACAGAATGTGCCTTGAATAGTTATATGGGTTTCCAGTGACTGGGGAGCTGTCAAGAAGTCTAATGCATGTTTCATGTGATGTTCTGTAGGACAGTCAGGTGTAACTATTGCCACTTAGGTAGGGTTTGGTACACTACCAAGGTGTGCTGGGTTTGTGTGGCAAGGTTTGGGTAGTGGCAGGGCACCAGGCTCTCTTCTGCTGTCAGAAGCTCCCCTATGTCCAAAAGATACAACTCCAGCTGGCCAAGGCTGAAGCTATCAGCAATGGTGGTAGTGCCTCTAGATAACAGAGTTCAGAAGGGAACAAAATCCTGTGCAATTGAAGCAGGGGAGAGGGGTGAGACTGTGTGAGAGGAGCAGCCCTGCAAACACCAAGGTCAGTGCAGAAGGAGGGGCAGGAGGTGCTCCAGGCACTGGGACAGAGATTCCCCTGCAGCCCAGGGAGAGAGAGACCCACCTGCAGCCCCGTGGAGAAGCCCCACATCAGAGCAGTGGATGTGAGCAGAGCAGGCTGGGAAGCCTGTGATGGAGCAAACTCCTGGCAGGATCTGTGAATCCATGAAGAGAGGAGTCCATGCTGAAGCAGCTTTGTTGACAGAACTGTCCCTGAAGGATTGCACTTCATGGAAAGAGACCCATGGTGGAGCAGTTAGTGAAGAACTGGACTGTCTCCCCTGGGAGAGACTCCCAATTGGAGCAGAGGAAGAGGATGAGGAGTCTTGCCTCTGAGGAGGAAGGAGCTGCAGTGATGAAAGTGATGAACTGACCACATTCCCTGTGTTCTTGTGCTGCTGGTGAGGGGTGCAGAAAAGGAGGACGTTGTGGGGAAGGGAGAGAGAGAATCAGGAATAAAGTTAATCTCAGGAAGAAGGGAGGGGTGGAGTGAAGGTATTTTAAGATTTATTTTTAATTTCTCATTACCCCACTCTGATTTCATGGTTAATAAATTAAATTAATTTCCCCAAGCTGAGTCAGTTTTGCCTGTGGCAGTAACTGGTGAGTGATGTCTCCCTGTCCTTATCACAGCCCACAAGCCTTTGGTTGTGCTTTCTCTTCCCTGTCCAGCTGAGGAGGGGAATGATAGAGCAGTTGTGGTGAGAACCTGGCATCCAGCTGGGGCAAACCCATCACACAAGGCTCTTTGAGCTTTGTCTTTCAAGAAAAGATATATGGGGCCTTATGATTCTGGTCTATTCAACAAAGCAGCCTGACACCATAGGCAGAATGGTACAGAGAAGCAAAAATGTCAAGGCTGCATTAAAACCCAGGGGTTCCAATGCTATTGTGGTTCCTTGGCATGTCTCAGTTCTGGGGACATATCTCTCCATGTCAGTCAGCACTTCTGACCCACATGGACCAGCCCATGGGCTTTCTGCAGGGATGCTCAAGAAGAGAGGGAAGAAGTGAATACATGAACTAGGAAAGTGTGAGTCTGCAAGTTTCAGTCACTACACAACCTCTTGCTTTCCAAAATGTGTGATGGATTATGAAAAAGGTACAGTTCAACCCAGAGAGGAAAATATGTGCAAACAATTTGTCTTACTTGGGTTGTTTAATCTTCTCTCCTTTGACTGTGCAGTTTCATGTGGTTTTTAATTTTGTTTGGTTTTGTAGTCAAAAAGTATTCCTGGCTTTCTCTTTTAAAATCCCTTTGGGCCAATGACAACTCCCTGGAAATCAAATTGTTTTACTGAGGCTGCTCAAAAAAAGCCCACACTGCTCCAGTGTGTTGCTTCTGACATGGACATTTTGTGAATAAATCCTCAATAAATAAATATATCCACAAACAACTGGGCACACAGCTCTGACAGTCCCCTTCATAGCCCTCCAGGCCAGAATAACCAACCTGTGTGGGTGCTCAGAGAAAGCAAACCCCATCAGGACAAAACCAGGCCAAGGGAAGTTAATTTAAAGGAATACTAAAGAGGCATTTTTTGGCAGTAACAGTCTGTCTTTATTCAAAGGTGAAGGGCTAATTGAAGACGATTAGCTTCAAAAAGCCTTGCCTCACACTGGTATTGCTGCTGCCTTGCTTACCACCCCTGCACCACTTCGTGCACCATTCACTTCATCACTTTTGTACATAAAAGCAGCTACACTAGTCAGGATAAAAGCCCACTTAATGCTACCACCCTTCCAGCAACTTTAGCAGAAATTCAGAGGAAATATGTGCAGAAGGCCAAGCTCACAAGACTGAGCTGTCTGAGGTGGCAGCTTTTAGCTTATGTAATTTAAACTGCAGGGACTTCCAGTGCTAGAGGTTGAACACAAATTATTACATTTAATTGCCATTGGTATTTAATTGCTATTGGTATTTCCACAATTGAGATGGCTTTTATCTTTAAAATAATTTCTGCTTTTGATCAGAATGATGTCCAGTGGCAATGAATTTTGAAGTTTTATTATATGCCATTCAGGCATTTTTTTCATCAGTGAGAGAATATAGAACCAGAGAATTATTTAGGTCAGAAGGGATGTGTGAAGATTGTCTATCCAATTGCCCACTGGAAGCAGAGCCAGCTTGGACCAGGGTACTTGGGCTGCCTGGGTCCAGATGAGCTTTCAATAGCTCCAGGGGTGGGGATGGATTTTAGCAGTTCTCATGGTAAGTTTTTCCTCTGCAAAAACCATGGTTGTTCCTTCTTTTTGTACCATTTCTATCTAACAGGATGAACAACAGAAATGCTGGTTTGTGGTTATCAGATCACCCCTTCAATTCTGGTTTTGGAAATGGTGCCCTGGTTCCCACGCTCAGTTCTTTTGTCATCAAAGCAATAATTCTTCAGTAATATGGCAGGAAAATAAACAGCCCTTTTCACATAGTGACAAGAAAGTAAATAAGTAATTTATGAAATAAAGGGTTTTGAAAAGCAGATCTAGACCTCTGTCACACTATAATCAAGGTGTTTATTGCACTATTAAATCATACCTGTGTGGCAAACTCATTATCATTATGTTACACTGGGTAGAGCAGTGTGTACATCTATGGCATAACGAATTAACAGAGGCACTGCCAGGTTTCTGAGCAGTGAATTCCATGTGATTGCACCCAAAGACCTCCATCAATATCAGATGTGTTATAGGAATGCACATGAGCATCAGAGAACTGAATCAAAAAGAATCAAAAAATGGGGATAATTGCTGCCTTTTTTGTGAGACAGATTGCATTTCAGAAAGAGTACAGAGAAAAAAGAAGAGCTCTATTTAGATAAGACTAATAATACTCTTCCTGGATTTTGGGCAGGAATGCAAGCATGCATCCTGTTCAGAGATTGTAACAATTTTTCTTATTAATAATGAATTCAAATTTTTTTGAAAGGAATTTACTGAGTTAGTGTGTACATAAAAGACTAACTAGATACAAGGAATATATTGTCTTAGGGATGACATGTCCAACTGTGCAAAAATAATTAGTGTAGGGCATGAAACCTGGTTTCTGTAACCTTGATAGGTGTTACATGACCAGGGTGTTGGATCTGCCCCATTCTATTCACCAGTGCAGGGTGACATAGCTGGTTTTTATGTTTCAGAGCTTGGACTATTTCTTCATGGGCAATGACACTGTAGGGGTACAGAAAGACCCATTTGGGGTGTCCTGTAACTGATCTGAACGCTAGAAGGAATTAAATGTGCTGTGGAATGGCATCACCAAAATGTTTCTACTAATTGGATGAAGTTTCTTCAGAAGATAGTCAGCCCAGAAAGGCTTTTTTTTTTTTTTTTTTTTTTTTTTTTATTATAAGGGCTCTTTTGGGATGTGTCTTGGACAATTGTCCATAAGTACTGGACAGAAATCTTCCTCACATTTTCATGTGTGAAATGCACTTGGGTAGGGCAGACAGAACCAGCAGAAATATCCATTTCCCTGCCTCCAAAGGCAGAGTGGCTGAGCTAGATGGAAAGGTGAGATCACTGCTCTGGGCAAGAGCAGGCAGGGCAGCCTGGCACAGCTGGTGGCCATCTCCAGCTGCTCCCTCCAGCTCCTGCAACGCCTGCTGCTCCTTCCCACACTTCCATGGCACCAGCACTTGGGGCTGCAGCCCAGCAGTGACAAGCTGGTGACACAGAGGCAGGTGTGGATGCTCTGAAAGCTGTAGCTACAAAACTGTGCCAGTATGGCTAGGGGCCCAGAGATGTTTTCTTCTGAGCTGACGTGCAGAGAAATCTGACGGCACTCCCAGTGACTGAGAATTCCAGTATGAGAAAGAATATGGAAACTCTCCCATAAAGGAGCCTGTTTCATCTTTCCCAGAGGTGACATGAGCCTCACTTGAGTGGGAAGAATCAAACTTTACAGCAAGGTATAGCATGATGAGTCCCCCCTCAGTGAGGAGTCACCCCAGTGGTGCAGCTCCCATTGAGCCTGTGGTGCACTCACAGCTGGCACAGGGCACCAAAAGCCATCAGCATCCCTAAAAGCTTTGGGTGGAGCTGGGGGAGAAAAGAGGTGCTGAACTTGCAGTGAGGGGCAGAGTAGCTCAGGAGGTCACAGCTGTACCTGCTCCACCTTGTGCTTGTGATGGCTGCTAAGGATCACCTGCTTTGGAAAGAGCCTATATGTTACATTTGGGCTGTAGGAGAGTGGCAGAAGGATAATGCAACATAGTTCTTCGTGTAATGGAGAAGCAAAAGAGAGAGCTTTTTTTTAAGAAACACTACAGTTATATAGGATAGTTTGTGCTATACAGAATAGAAAAGCACATTGGTCCAAGAAGGCAACACCTCTTTGAAAACATGCTTTCTGCAAAACATCATGTCCCTCATGCACCCTGCAGATGCATAATCATTGTTATAATCCCTTGTCCTTGAGCAGCCTGAGAAACCCAAGGCTTCAAGGCTGCTTTATCCCTGTTCCCAGCAGTCTCCAACAACACCTATACACCCAAGAGATTCAGTGGGACATCTCCCTGCTCTTGATGATATTAACCCAAATGACCACAACTGCTAAGTATAAAACCAATGGGTGTCCCACTGGGGTATAATGCTGACAAGACTAACGACAAGGTAGTTTACATTGAATTTTAGGGGGTGAGTGACCAAACCCTGTGCAGACAAGTATGCTGCAAGGTGGACACTATGGAGAGCTAGGGAAGAAGCTTGAGTCTTTTTCAAGCTACTCTAAGGAAAACAGAAGGGAAAGAATTAATAACAGAGATTAGCACCTGCTGTTGGCACGAGAGGATGTGTGAGAGACGTGATATTTTGGTGAAAGCCTGCTTGCAAGGGGTGTTACCCTCCTTGGACCAATGACATTACTTCTACCCTCAGTTCTATGATCTAGTCTATAAAAGTGTGATTGCTTCTTTAACAAATTGCTTTTCTTCTGCCTCTGAAGGAAGCAGTGTGTGTTGCTATATTCCTTCACTGCTTCCTAGCCCTGTAGTGACAGCAGAGCCGTGGTTGAGGAGAGTAGGGCTGTCTGACCTCTGAAAGTTTGATGTTAGATTATCAGTATTAAGTATGACAGCTTTTGTAGAGGAAGAGGACTGTCTGAGAAAGTTCAGCCCCCAAAATGCCAAATTTCCATTGTTTCACTGGAGCCTGTAGCACAACTGATAAAAGACATGATCAGATTGCATCACAAAATACTCCAATCTAAGAGACAAGGAGCCCTAAGAGACAAGGAAGAAAGCCCACAAAGCCATCCTGGTTCTGTGCAAGTGGGAAATTTCTTCACTATGTCTGGGCTTCATGTTAGAAGTCATCATTAGAATTAATGTGGAGAAGGAATTGCTGGTTGTCATGGCTGACGAAGACAGACAACCACTAAAGCTATTATTTGTATCAAATACCATCAGTGGTTAATAATGTTGTTTTTTCTGTCTGAGATGATGAGTAGCAGACTGCAATATTTAATGAGAGTTCAGCTAATTGAGCAGCATAGCCTGTATAAAGCTTAAAACCTTTCAGAAACAAAAGTGAAATTATATTGGCATCTAAATTTGGCTTAATTACCTTATCATTAGCTAATATTATCCACAGTGCTTCTAATATATAAAATCCTATATTGGTACCAAGAAATAGCATCATATTGTGTCTGAGTCTGTACTGCAGTGTATGTTTTCACTGAGGTGCAAGATTTATTGCTGCCACCAAGATATAATAATGAGAGTTTTGCTCACTTACAACCAGGAATATTCTGGCTCACAGAAATACATATGGATGCAACAGAAACAACATGGAAAATTAACCATGAACAGACAGGAGAAAAAGGGGTTTTAATTCAATTATTCAGAAGAAGTCTAGTTGCTTTTCTAAAACTTTTTTTTACTTAAGCAGAAGTTATTACCCTCACTACAGTCCTAAATAAATAAAAGTCTGTGACCTTCTTATGGAAGTCAAACTGGGCAATGGCATAAATTAAGATATTCTAAAACATGCTTCATTTTAATACTGCTGGATCAGAGGTCATGCCTGTGTTATTGAAGTCTCTTTTGGTTTTGCACGTTCCACTTATCTCTCACCTGCCTTGTGGGATGGGTTTATGGTGGGAACTGCTGAAATCCACGCTGTGTGTGTGGGATGATGCTCCACAGCTGTGCTACCGTTCCCAGAAATGAATGTATGGAGTCTACAGGGACTGTGGAGAACACAGAGAACACAGCTCCTACTGGTTTGGCTCTGGCTGCCTCTGGCTCTCAGCAATGCTTCAGGGCACAGCACATGCAACCTGCTATTGTAAAATAAATGGCCCCAGGTGAATCTTCTGCCTTTACTCTCTATTAGTGAGTATCTTGTGTCTTGGAATAAGACAGTTTATATCCCTTCCAAATTCTTGTAGTTTTCCATCTGCAAATTCAACTTTTGCCATAGCACTTGAGAGCATCCTCCTCTGTACAACATGCATTCCTTCCTTGGGTTCTGCTGAGCTCCTGGATTCAATCCTGAGTCTCACAAGCTGGCTGTGTGCTGTGTGAAAATTACATTTTTTTTCTGGGTTTTGCATGCATTTACTGAGTACCAGCTTCACTGAACATCTTATTTTTCTTCTAGAAGAAAGCATTAAGGATTTACTGTTTCTAGCCTGTTCATATTTTATCCAGCATGTCCTTACTCATTTTCTCTGCAAACTAGACAGGTTCTCTCTTTTCAAACTGTCTCCCTACAAAAGTTCCCCATGCCTCTAACCACTTTTCATCCTGCTCTTCTATTACTCTCCATCATAGCAGAAAACAGCCTTATCCTAAGTAAGGCTGGAAGTGCCCCTCTGATTTGTAGCTGAATTTTTCAAGGGCTCAGAAATACATGTTTATGGATGCAGCCCCATAGGTTGGTCATGAATCACAGACACAGGACAGTGCTGGATGTCCAAGTCCTTAGAGAAAAGGGGTCTGGTTTCCCAAAAAAAAAAAAAAAAAAAAAAAAAGGTGAGAGAGAGAGAGATAAGACCCTTATCTCTTTTCCTCCAAAAATGCCAGGAATTCAAAATATATGGTAGGTCATCTTCCCCTGGAGGCATTTCTGGAAGGATGCACTCGGTGTTTCCAAGGCTGGCTGCTGCTGCATGGGAGGCAAAGGGCACTGCTGGGATGTGCAGGAGGAAGAGCAGTGCTTTCCTGGTGCTGACTTCTCCATCCTCCAGTGCTTCACAGGGAAGAGCAGGCATTGAGGTGGCACAGCTCTGCTGGGGCAGAGCAGAGAGCAGCAGACACAGGAATGTCCCAGTGCCCACAGACAGCGAGGTGCCAGTCTGTCACTGAGGACTTCAGGAGGCTTTTTAACCTTCTGCTACTCAAACCATTACAAAAATATTTTTCACTGGCTTTGTTGGAAGTGCAGTACTGGAAATAAAACCTGCCTTCAGCAGATGCTGGTGTGAAAATGCAGAGTTTATGAGATGTCAGAGCAGGAGTGAGGAGATGCTGGGAGTATCTGTGGTTTATACTGATACCCATAAAAATGAAGTCAGACTGGTGAGCCAGAAAAGATCATGTTGATGTCCCTGCCTCTTTTTGCCTTTGCTCAAGTAGAAAATCTCTCCTCACTCCTGTATGAAATTGTTGAAGTATTTTCTGTGATGTGACATTTCTGCTCAAGTTGTAACAAACTACATTCTTTAATAGCCATTCTTTGTTGCTTTTGATACATACCGCTTGCAGGGGAACTATTCATTGATTTATTTAGTTTTTATTTCTCTGAACAACAGCAGGAAAAATGGCAAATTTTCCCTTTCTCTCCCTCTCCCTGTTTTCAGCCACGATAATGACAAACCCTGAGGTACTAGGAAACTCATCAAGACCAACTCAGCTAATATTTGTGTTTATTCTTCAGCTTAGAGTGAAAGGCTTTCATTTAGAAATAATTTCATATAATGGTACTGAATAAAGAGAGCTTCTCACATCTGTCCTTTGCCAGAATGGTTTCTTTGTGCTGGGATGCTTTGGTTTGTACTTTCTTGGAAAAGCTGGGGCATATTTCCTCTCAGAGCAAAAGATTATAACATTTGCTGTGGTGAGAAAGTGTCTGGGGACCATCACAAGCAGTAGCAGCAGTTTTTATCTGATGGGGCCTTCAGCAGAAGAAGCTGCAGTATCTGTACATGTGTGTACATATTATATAGTGGGAATCTAAAAAAATAGCAGTGTTGGGTCACTCATTACCAGAGCAATACTAAGAATGGGAGGATATTTCTTCTACCTGTCCCCTGTCCCACTGAACCCAGGTTGCCACATGCTTGCTTGGAGGCTGCCAGCCCCACTGACACCTACTGGCTAGGGGAGCAATGAATAAAACTCAGGAACAGGAACTTGCTGCCTGTTACTGCAAGTTGGAAGGATTTTCATCGTTACCTTAGTTGCATAAGACAAGTAGACCCACACTGAGTTATGCCCCTTCTGCTGAGAAAGAGCAACAAAGACAAATTTTAACAACATTTATACTTCTGCTGGCTTTCTCCCACCACCCAGGGGCAGATGCTCTCTGATCAAATGAAGTGGGGAGTTCTGCTGCAGTTTGTTGTGGCTGATGTGGGAGTTTTTAACAACCTTGTGTAACCTGGTGTGTTTCTGGGCACAAGAGCACATTCTCTGTCACAGCAGCTGCATTTCAGGAAGCCTGAGGAAGGGTCACCTATTTTGGGGTGTATGGATTTCTGCTATCACACCATACACCTGACTTCTGTGCCCAGATGCAGTAATGCCTAGCTAGATCATGTCCACTAAATTATTTGATCTCCCTTCTCCTACTTTCTGCAGTTAGACAGGAAGTTATTTAGCTCAAGACCTCCTGTTTCCTATGCTTGCACTGAGTATCTTGAATACCCGCAGAGAAAATTACAATAAAGAGTATACACTGAATTAGAGATAAAAATGCCTCCCTTGTCACACAGAAGTTGGATGGTGTAGTTGTAAAATGAGATCCTGGAAACAGTTAATTTTGTTATAGGGAATAACTGCCTTCACTTGATTGCTTTCATCCCTGGGGCTTAGGAATTATTTTCCCCTTTTGTGGGAGTTATTGTAACCTGTCCTCTTCCACATGGAAAGGTGAAGTGGCTCCAGCTTCAGGCAGAAAGGCTGTGGAGCCATGGCCCTTTCCAGCTGTGCCCATGCACAACAGGCTGCTCTGTCCTCTTTGCTCCAGTTGACAACCTTTCCCATTCTTCTTCTCCAGCATCTGCTGTCTATTTTGATCAAACCAAGGCTGCCTCTTCCTTTTCCTTTAATTGTGCTGAAAAAATGAAAAGCATTTGGCTGGGAAATGTTTCCTCAGAAAGCCATAAATATGTTTCATAAGCAATACTGAGCTTTTGGCTTCCTGCAGAAAGATCCTGGACAAGATCCCTTTCTCTTCTCCTGTCTGTCCCCTTAGAGGTGACCTGAGGGCAAGGTGCTACAACTGATTAACCCAAAAGGGAACCACTTCACTTTTCTCTCACCTAGTGACTGATTCACAACAAGAATTTGAGAAAGGATCATTTCACACAGCACATGTCTAGCACCATGGGTCAGCACCACATTTGACAAATTCTCCTGTCCTCCATTCTTTATACTTTCAAATAAATTTCATTTTATGATTTTCTATAAACAGCACATTGCTGCCTAGTGAAGGGAGGTAATTAGAGCTGTCTCTTTAGGACATTTTCAGATTTCCTCATTGTCACTGGAATTGTGTCCATGTGAAGATCAAGAAAGGGTATCTTGATGTCCAGTGTTAGTGTGTCCTAAGGGGTCTTGTTAAACTTGTTTGCTTTTGAGATTATTTTGCTGGTGAACTGAGACCATAATATTGACAATGTATTCCTGAATGAGTAGGTAGAATAGAATTAGGAGATGAAGTTCTTGCCATCATAGTCACTCCACTGCAGTCCAGGCTTTCTTTGCCCTAGTGGATGTCACAGGATGCTTTTTGTTGGTGAGGACCTTGAAAGCTCATCTGAGCTGGCCTCTCCCCTGCAGCACAGCTGCCTTCACAGTTAGATCAGGCCACCAGGGCTGTGTCCAGCTCAGCTGTGAGTCTCTCCTAGGCTGGACATGCTGCAGGCTCCTGGGGCACCCTTTCCAGTCTGTGAATAAGGACAGTCAAAGGACACTGAGGTTGGTAAGGGAATCTGGAGCACAGGTGTTTTTTTACCTCTCTCTTTCCAGCTGTGGGCAGTGACACTGGAAAAAGCAGATGGAGCCAATCTCTTAATACATGTCTCTGTGGCTGGTGTGGCTGCCAAGGAGCTTGTGAAACCTCATGGGGAAACCTGGAGTGCTGCATCCAGCCACAGGAAGGATGTGGGATGATGGTTGGAGGGTGACAGAGCAGGGCCATGAAGGTGATTCAAGGACTGGAGCACCTCTCCTGTAAAGACAGGCTGAGAGAGCTGGGACTGCTCATCCTGGAGAAGAGAAGGCTCCAGGGGGACTTTATTGCAGCCTTTCAGTACCTAAAGGGGACTCTTAGGAATGGTGGGCACAGATTTTTTGCGGGATGAGTATTGATAGCACAAGAGGTAATGGTTTTAAACTAAAAGAGGCTAAGTTTAGGTTAGATATAAGGAAAACATCTTTTAACAATGAGGGTGGTGGAATACTGTCACAGGCTGCCCAGAGAGGTGCCACATCCTTGGAAACATTCAAGGCCAGGTTGGATGGGGCTCTGAGCACCCTGATCTAGTTGAAGATGTCCCTGCTAATTGCAGGGGGTTGGACTACATGACCTTTAAAGGTCCCTCCCTATCCAAACTATTGTATGGTTCTATGATACCATAATACAGGGAGGGATATTTTTCCTTATATGCAACCGAAATTTCCCTTTCTGCAATTTGTCTTCCTTGTTTCTGATTTTCTTCCTACCCTGAGAGGAGGCTGGCTCTCTCTTGCCACATGAGTCAGCTACAGTCAGCAGTGAGAAATGTCCTGAGGCTACAGCAGCTCGACTTCCTCAATCTTTTTTTGCACATCATGCATGGCAGCCTGCCAGTGTCCCCTCAGATGGATCTGCTTTAGCTCAAACACACAGTGTCTTCCCTGATTTGGGAATAACTGTTCACACATCACTTGATCTGGAAGCTCAGCTGGAGAAGGATGCAAATCTTTCTCTCTGGGTCTGTTTTCCTAACTCACAATTGTAAGAGAGTACCTGTGACCCGTGAATATCTGTGCCAGTATTTGAGAATCGTTGCCTGGAGAACCTGAGATTTGTTCAAGGACCTGTGTTTCTCCTCAGCTATTAAGAGAAAAACCAGATATCACCTCCCCCTGGAAGTGTGGTGTCAGGACAATAACAAGTTAACTGTGTTTCAGGGATGACACTGGGCTACACTATTTTTGACAGTGCTAGAAGATGGACAACAGCTGGATATGAGTAAAGTCTGAAGAGAAAATGTATGAGAATAAACATGCAATACTTTTTTCTGATCTTTGTGCTCCTGGACATTTTTTCCTGAAGAGCTATTCTTGGATTACTGTGCAGAAGATGCTTCCATCACGTGCTGTCAGTGCAGCCATCCAGGCAATGGCAGCAATACCTGACAGATGGTGAGATCCACTGAAAAAATGGTTTTCCACATGCAAAAGGGAATAAACAGAGGAGTGTGACCACTCAATGAAATGGAAACTAGCTGGAGAAGACAAACCAGGAGGAAAGGCTGACCTGCCTGTGAACCAAGAGGTAAAGCAGAAGCACCAGAGCAGGATGGCTTAGAGAGAAAGCACACACCTGCACAGCCAGAACGAGCAAGGGGCCTCTGCCTTCCCTGTCATAACCAAGTGCTGTGAGAAGTCCAGGCTGTGGTGTGTTGGGCTCCACCACCCTCCACAGCCAGTGCAATGGTACTGAGGGCAGGAGGGGGGCAGGGGAAAGGAGGGCTCTGCCTGCCCTGGCTGACAGCAATGCTCCCAGAGGGCAGGCAGAGCCCCTGCTGCCAAAAACAGGGCAGAGGAGGAGGGGGAAATCCCACAAGGGCTTTTCCAATCCACTGGTGACCCACTGCACTCCATAGCCATGCTGGGGAGGGTGTACCCTGCCCAAAACTGTAGCAGGGAAAAGAATCACAGAATCATCACAGAGGATGATGGAGAGGGGACTTGAAGATCATCTCATTCCACCCCCTGCCATGGGCTGGGAGACCTTCAACAGAGCAGGTGCTCAGAGCCCCATGCTGCCTGGCCTGAGCCCCATCCAGCCTGGCCTTCAAAAGGAGAAATGAGTGAGTTTCTCTATGGTTTATGGAACAGTCAAAATGAAAACCAAGCACATATTTCCATTTGTGCCATCCCTTGTCTCTCTTCCCTTACCAATTGTGCTTATCCAAAGGTTACTTGCCTTTCCCTGTAATATAACCTTGGGGTTATATTTTGCCTTGAATTAGGTGACATAATGAAGGAATCATCTCACTAGCACAGCCTATTTCCCCTCATGCATCTGAGGATTTCCTGCTGGCTGGGGTTGCATTTCCCTGTTTTGTTTGTTCTGCAGCAATGTGCAGTTTTATGGCATAGGGTTATTTCAGGCAGAACAAGGCATCTCCTCTGCAGGACAGCATTTGTAGCTGTCATCTGGGAGAGCCTTTGTGAGCCTCTGTTAGGGCTCATAAAGTACTGTAAAGCTACATGGCCCTAAACACACATCACCAGTTTTGCTGCTTCTGGCTCTTCCCCTCCCTTCCCCAGATTGTTCCCTGCCTTCTGCACACAGGTTTTATATAAACTGCATTTCCATCTGTTTGGCTTTGTGGATGTGTGTCAGATTCCCTTTCTCATGCTGAGTTACAGTAGCTCTCCACTTAGCCCATACACACATCCTACCTCTTTGTTCTCCCTAAGTAAATTAAAAAAAAAAAAAAAAAAAAAAAGAGGCTTCTGATCCGTTGACACACCCTCAAATATTTTAAAATTTTTTGTTGAAACAAACCCCTGCAATTTCCAAACATTTTCTGCAAATCCAAAAATGCCTCCACAAATATTACTTCACCTACATAGAAATGTTATGACAAGATCAAATAAGAATAGATTTGATCTTTCCCAGACCAGGAAACTGAGTGATGGCCCATTTGGCTGCTCTCCTTCCTCTACAATTTGCAGGCAGAGGAGACAGAAGGGCCTGGAGATGCTGTTTGCTCATTGTGAGATGTGTTTATTCACTGTTAGTTGATAGATAATTAAGTTAGCTCTGTTTCTCTGCTTCTTCCCTGGGAACTGCCCTGGGAGATGCTGAGAAAGCTCATATGTTTCAGAGATACAGACAGCCCTGCTAGCAAGAAATTTATCTCCCAGCAAGACTATTCATGTCAAACAGAAATTACCATGCAGACTGGACAAACTGCACTGTCCCAACAAACCACCCAAAGCAGAGCACCGTGCCTTGGAGAACAGCACCAGAGCCCAGTGATGCACAGGGGAAAGAAGCAGAGCTCCATCCAGCTGTGAGCCACTTGTGGGGGCACAAGGTGCACTTGGTGGGCTCCCTGTGAGTTAGGGAGTGGCCTGCTGCCACAAAAACCCCTTCCAGTACATCCCAACAGGCAGGGGGTGCACTGGTGGGTACTACATCAGTGGAGACTACTGCAACATACATGTGCTTTTCTGAGAGTCACCTTCCCCTACTGCTGTGCTGAGAGGGCTGTGAGGATGACACAGCTGTCTACCCCTTTCCTTCTCTCCCACAAATATTCTTTATTTAAAACATCTCCCACATACACGTTTATTTTAACAATTCTTGTATTAGCAATCACGTGTTTACACTGCATTCCTGTTTTACTGGAATTGAAGAAATGTTAACCATTGCTTCTACCACCAGCTTGTGGAGGGGTGAGTTCTAATAAAGGCTTTTTACATTTTTTTTTTCCCCCCCTGAGGAGCTCTCCTCACCTGGGCTCTCACACAGGAGCAGGTGCTGGCCAGCTGACAGTAGGTGGGAGAAATCTCAGCAGGCAGTGACACTGAGCACAAACCCCACACCAACAGGAGCCCAGCACTGAGCCCAGCCACTGTGACACCACAGGGGGACAGTGGCAGATAAACTGTGGTGTGTCTGCCTCCAGCAATTCATCCAGGATTGTATCACCTCCCAGATCTGATCCAAAGAAAGCACATTGCTGATGGCAGGATATTAGTTCTGTGGGTATGCACGTTATGAGCTGGCCATATGTGGTGTGAAGCCACCTGCCATTCCTTGCTCTGGGAATGAGATCATTAAAAAAGGGGTGGAGGGAGAGGAAAAGTGTATTTCCTGCAAACATAGCATTGCCTTTCTAAGCATACCAGATGTGTATATCCTGCAAAGAATCTACAACAGATACCTAACTAAGCCTCCTGACACCAGGTTAAAGAGCACAAAGCCCAACTTTCCCCAGTTTTGGGATCAAAGAGGCAGGGAAGGTTTCTCTGCTCTCTCCCTTCCAAGTAGCTTCACAGTCATGTCACTGGGAGAGCCACAGCCATGTGAATGTAGAAGCACTGGGGAAAAAGGAGGGATGTGGTTATCCCTGAGATTATCAGATAACAAGGTTACTGAAGCCTTTTCCATATCCCCTGCCTATCTCATCCCTTCTCTCAGTGCTCCAGTTTTTGTTGACAGTGAGCAGGTGTTTTTGATGATAAACTCAGGAGATTTTTCTGTATTATTTGGCATTAGAGAGTGGGCAGCAGCAGCAGCAGCCTGCCTGGGAAGAGATGCTCCATGCTCTGCCCCCATCCCCCAGATAATGGGCAGGGCCACCCTGAGCACAAGGATCCCCTTGTCCCCAAGAGAGCCTTTATTTGTTCCCCACTGCCATTCCTGCTCCAGTCTTGCCTCCTGTTGCTGTGGGTGCTCCAAACAATCTTGGGCACTTGCTCCAGTCACCAGGACTGCCTGTGTCTCTTCCAGCTGGTTTATTTTTGCTTTCTTTATCCCTGCCAAGAGGAGGGAGCCTGTGGTGCTTTTGAGCTGTGCTCCAAGAAGCTGCTAAACAGCAGGCATCTGGTCTCTTGGGGCTGCCTTGGGAAGGCATTGCTCAGGGATACAGGCAGCACGACTCAGGCGGGCACCTCCAGGCACTTCCCCCTGCTCTGGAGCAGGGAGTCACTTGGGATGGCCAAGGAATCAATCAGGAACCCAGCCTTGGCTGCCCTTTCCATCCCTGTCCCTGCTCCAATGTACTTTATCCTTCACTGAAGGGCTCGAGGATGGTGTTTGCCTGCTTCCTTCCTTGTTCACAAACACACACCCTCTGGGGGCTGGCACACAGCTGTGCTTTGCTGATCCCACAGGAGCAGGATGATGGTCTCTGTTCAGCTTCCCAAGCATCACACAAGGGATGAGTCTGCTCTGTGCTGTTAATTAATTTATGGCAGTGGGAGCTGATGCCCTGCCATTCTCCTAAGTCTGCAGTGTGGGCCCCTTTGAGGCAGCTCCAGACAGCCTTCAGGTCTTTATCACCCACACACATCTGTCTCACAGTCCTGCTTTGTGATGGACAAACTGAGGGACAGGCTGGAAACCACACCACAGTGTTCTGTCTGACTGGGAGCAGTTTACCTGTCACCACAGAGCCAGAGCTGAGCTTTTCCAGCCTGAGTCAAGTGCCAACCACTCCGTGCATGCCATCAAAGGCACCACTGGAGATCTGCAAACCTGCACCTGAGTGACATGGTCTGCACCTGAGTGACATGGTCTGCACCTCTAAGGATGCTGGGGCTGCTCCCAAAGGCTCCCTGGCTTCCCTTGCTGGCAGCCACTGCTGCAGAACCAGCCTGGGAGAGCTGGCAGAGCTGGGGGCTGTGCTGGAGCTGGCAGGTGGGGAAGGGTGTGAGCAAAGTGGGTTTTTCCACTGCCAACCTACATGGAAAATATTTGAAACAGAGAAAGAAAACCCCAAACCACAAACCAGACTGAAAGGAAACAACATGCCCAACAGGGTGGGCTATTTTGGTTTGGTTTTTTTTTTTTGGTTTTTTTTTGGTTTTTTTTTTTTTTTTTTTTAGAAATTGAAACTGCACAAATTTAAGAAGGTTGTGCTCTATACATTTTTCCAGAGTAAACTGGCTACAGCAGCTAACAATTCCTTGTATGTGACTTGTCACATTTTCCTGCCTTTTCCTTTATGCTGAACAATGCCACTTCCAATTGCTGGTACCACATCTCAGCCATGTGAAGAAAAATGAGATACTTTTTTTTCAGTAGGTTTGTATTCTTGTATACTTGGTAGATCCCAGTTTCTTTCCTGTTCTAGAGAAAAATGTTTTGTTTAAACTTCAGCATTATTAAATAACCTGTTATATGGTAGAGGAGATTGCCTCCCAGCTTCCTTTAGAAACAGAAAGTGATTCTATAATGTGCAGGCACAAGCCTCATCCTGTTGTGACCTGCTTTACCAATCCTGTGCCTATAGGTTGCAGAAATGAAGAACTGTAAATATTTGAAGGAGGAATACAGAAGGGGTAAGGGCACAGCTGTCCAGCACCCTTGGGTCTGCTGCCACCTGCATGAGGAGCCCTGCCCCACTCTGCAGCTGTGCAGCCCCTGGCCCTGAGCACTGCCTGCCAGTCCCTCCCAAACCAGGCTCCACTCCTGTGCAGTGCCTGCTCTCAGAGCCAGCAGAAGCAGCCTGTGGGCTGGGGTTTCCCCAAATACTGAGCTTGCATGGCTGTGTTTTCTCAACTGCTGTCCCTTGGAGGAGCTTCTCCAGGGAGGACAATTCCAGTCCATCATGGATATTCTCAGCTTCACTCAGAAGAGAACAGGGGTCACCAGGGGATCTGTCTGAGATCAGGCAGGCAGGGAGCATTCCTCCTGCAGGCTGGGCTGGACACCTTCCCTCTTTTCCAGCTGAGCCAACCCTTCCACGCCAAGGATGCCCTGCCTGGGGCCCATGTACCACTTTCCCAGGTTTGGCCATCACCTCCAAAGGGCAGAGCAGAGCAGGATGCTGTGGGTGGCTGTACTACTCCAGTGGTGCCTGACAGCCTTACCAAGGAGTCAGCAGTGCAGGCAGCTCTGAGGGAAGCTGATTAAGCTCTTATTTATTTAGATATATGTAAAGCAGGCTTGCAGCTGTGAGAAATGGATGCTGCCTACTGCACAGGCAGCATCTCTTGCCTCTGATTTAAGCAAAGCCCTGAAGGACTGAAGAGATAAATATATTTTTTTGACCTAACTCTTCCTCCAAGAACACTGTGACAAGTGGCTGGTGATTTGGCCATTACTTATCATGGGACATTTGTGCACAGGACTTGAATACATCTACCAGTAAGCTAAGCTGGCTCATCATCATTCTGACCTTAGGACTGTCCTAACTGGTTCCCTCATTGATAGACCCCATTCCTGGTAGAAAACCCTGTGCAGGTAGGCAGCAGTGTTAGCAGCAGCAATCCTGGACATGGGTTCAGATCTGAAATATTAAATCCCTTTGATGCTCACGGTTCAGCAGTCAGCACAGTGAATAAATGTTTGTGCCCAGAGCAATGGAAAGGGACAAGGCTGTGATTCATCATGGCAGCACACAAGTCTCTGGGAAGCACGATTTGCCCTCCTCATCCCCCCACCTGAATCTTTCTGGTCTAAGCACTGATGCTGTCAACTCAGTTTAAGTTAAAAACACTTCCTTTTGGTAAAGGGTGCATGTGCTAAGGCTGGCAGGCTCCACATGAAAGGCAGGAAAAGGTGGAGGAGAGGAAGCAAGGCAGGCTCTGTCGATGTAACTGAGACTTCCTGGGCAGTTCTGTCTCCTGCCAATGTCTTGCAGCAGGTGAGAGTGCAAAAGAAGCTGAAGGAATAAAATGAGCAGGTGAATCAGCAGGCACACGGAGCCTTGGACACAAAGACAGTAAAAGCACAGTGCACTCAATGATGTCTCTCTCCTCTCCTCTCCTCTCCTCTCCTCTCCTCTCCTCCCTCTCCTCTCCTCTCCTCTCCCTCTCCTCTCCTCCTCCTCTCCCCTCTCCTCTCCTCCCTCCTCTCCTCTCCTCTCTCCTCTCCTCTCCTCTCCTCTCCCTCTCCTCTCCTCTCCTCTCCTCTCCTCTCCTCTCCTCCTCTCCTCTCCTCTCCTCTCCCTCTCCTCTCCTCTCCTCTCCTCTCCTCTCCTCTCCTCTCCTCTCCTCTCCTCTCCTCTCCTCTCCTCTCCTCTCCTTTCCTCTCCCAGCCTGTATCTCTGACACATCAGCACAGCATCACTGCAGAGTGCTCTTCTGTCCTGTTAAACACCTGCTGTGGATTGTTTGATCCACATCTATGGCTTACTGGAGGAGACCTGATAACCACAGAAGCAAATAGACAACTATTCACAGTAGGACACTCTCAAGCAAATTTGTGTGTTGACATGCTGAGGAATTGCTCAGGAGCTTCAGGGGAGGAGCCAAAGCCAGACAAGTTTTACCATGAAAATTCAAGGACTTTGTACACATTTTGTGCATGGAGAGAACATGTGCAGTGACTACACCATGACATAAAATGTCTTCACCAGCCTGGTTAGGAGTTTAGTTTCAAGATATCACCTGTTACTAGAACAAGGGATTATGGCTTGATGTCATTTTGATAATTGGGAATCAGGGGTGCTCTGTGACTCTCAAAGACAGTCTGAATCAGACAGCTTGATCTAGTCTTCTCCTCCTTACCTCTTTTACTTCTGGATCCCCAGATTTCACCTAGACAAGTGACAAGTCTCTTCTGTGGACGTAGGGTGTCAGGCAAGTAAATTATCAGTTTCCTCATCTTTCACCACAGACTGACAGGACTGCCTGTGTGTCAGCCTGGGGGGTGGAGATAACGTGGAACAACAGCAGATTGCCTCCCATCACGTGCATGAAATCATGAACAAAGATGTGGGGGTTTTCTCTAGATGAAAAGTTCCCCCAGAAAGGGAAATATTGGCAAATGCATTTGTTTCTAGCATGGCAAGTTGGACATGTCCAGACTCTGATCTTGGGATGTGATCTGAGAGTGAGTGAATGAATGTCAGAGCAGGATGTGTGATGCACCAGGTTTACAGGTCATGAACTGTGGCTGCAGGGTTCCTGTGGGCTAAATTTCCCAGGTGAGGCTATGAATATGAATGAGTCAGCCCCTGAAGCCCTGGAAAAAGTTGAAGGTGCCCTGACAGGCACGAAGGACAAAGTGTACTGACTGCCATTCTGGAGTCTGCTGTTTTGGTGCTGCCAGTTTAGTTTGAAGCACAGACTGCCAGAAAGCTGGCAAGAACTTCTCACATAGCACTTCCCAGTCAGTTTAAGGCTCAGAAAAAGTGAAATAAGGATGACAAGATCTTCTGTCTGCCCTGCAGAGGATCAAAGTCCAACCATGTTCCAACAAGCTTTTCTAATTTTCACCGCTCTGCAGCATCAGAGATGATTTTCTAAAGCAAACTTCTGAGCTGTGCCCAGTGCAATCCACTGCCTGATGTGCAAAGTGGATGAAGTAAATGCATATTACATTTCATTCTGTTTGTAATTAACATGACATTTTATGGCAAGTGAAACTAATTGTCCCCAAAGATATTAGATATGGGAAACATAGTTGACAATTTAATGTGGTAGGACATAAAATTGGTGCATTAGAGCAGGCTAGAGAGGTTTTGATGAACTGATGTCCTTATCCAGTCTGGCAATAGCTAGGACATGTAACCATATGAACAAATACCTTGCTCTTGTGGGCAGATGCTCCCTTCTGAGATGGTTTAGAGACACAATTTGCCACTGACATTATTATACAACTAGGCAGAGATGCTTCATCTTGGGGATTTGCAGCTAAATTGTGCTACCTAGAGCTAGATGAATGTATTTTTGCCCTTTCTCACCTGTTTCATAAACGGGTTGCCAATACAGTCATTCATTACCTGAGCTACTCCCCCCTGCACCAGTGCAGCCTGCTCCTGCTCTAATGCATCCCATACTGTGCTGAATGCACTGAAATGGTGAATCTGAGGGTCCCACGTGGGACTTCTTCCACTACAGCAAGCAACACTGAAAAGTTGTTGAAGATCCACCAGCCACTCTATATTTAGCTTTTTTTTTTTAAGATCTGTGACAGAAGAACAAATTGTGTCGTTCACATGAATAATCTCTCCCATAAGGAGGCTCTTTGAACAATGGAGATACAACGAGTGCTATAATTATATAAACTGCAAACAATCAAATCTCATCATATCATTAAATAAAACAATCAGGCCTAAATGACTAAGAGCTGTGTAGAGGTGCATATACCTCAGCACGTCTTTTCCAGAGTTGTTTGAGGTGTTGGATTCCTGCCTCCACAGATTGCACCAAAGATCATCTTACATGGACCTCAGATCCCATAAATTGACATCTTCAGGGTCTGTCCAGCGTAAAGATCAACACAAGATAATCATGCAGAGATTTATCCACCTTTTTAGTTGGATTTTGCTGGCTGGTAGGAACTCAGAGAGAACACAGTGCCGCTGTTATTTGGGCTCAGTTATGTAATTTCAGTTAAATTATAATTTCAAATTGGAGTAAGTGTATCAATGTGTACCATCTCCACACCTTGACCATATATTTTAGAGTAATGCCAGATAACTCTGGGAAGCTCTTTTTAGGAACTTTCTGTACCTAACAGCCCCAAACCCGTGTCACCTTGTCTCTATCAGGCATTGGGATATCCATTGTCTCCTCATAGATGTTTGTTTCCAAAATAAACTGATAAATTATAAGAAGTAGGGAACAGAAGCTCCCATCCATTTAGAGATACTAAATTTGATGCTACCCATCTGTTTGATCAGAAGAAGCAGGTTTCATGGGTTATTTGCAGCCCATGAGGAGATAAGATTTGCTGAGACCTGGGACAGGCATTATTTTTACCGGAAAATTGCAGAAGTGTGACAGGCAGAGTAGCATGAGCAGAGCAGAGGATTAAGTAGTTCATTTATCAGGACCAGGGGTGCAGGAAATCCCAAGTCTGGGAATATACTCAGCAGAAAGCTTGATGGAATCTGTTGAGCAGATATTTCATGCTGCACAACCAGCACTTTAGGAGGGGGCAAGTAAGTAGAGAAAGCTTGGCACAGGAACAGGACTCAGCTTTGGGAAAGCTACTGGAATAAAATCTTTTACTCTGAAGCTTTTTGGGTTGTAGCTACAAAACTGAGGAGCAGAAGTGCTTTGCAGTGGGACCACAGTCATAGGAGTCTATCTCTAAATATAGTAACTGTTTCATTAGGCCTTCAATAAGGGCAATGTAATTTTTTTGTTTTGTTTTGTTTTATTGTTTAGTTTGTTTTTTTTTTTTTGTTGTTGGTTTTTTTTTTTTTTTTTTTTTTTTTGGTTGTTTTTTTTTTTTGTTTTTGTTTATTGCTTGCCTATTGCAAAGGATGACTCAGGGGATTGGCAAGATATCATATTTCCTTTCTGCTGGAGCAATAGGCTGGAAGGGGGCTAATGCTTCTCTCCCACTGCTCAGTGCTCTGATGCAAGACCTGAGATGCCCAGGGGCCTGCAGGCTGCTCTCCCTCTAATCAGAGAGACCATTTTCTGAGGCATAAATCCCATGGCAAGGTCATCATAAAGCATCTCTAGATTGTAAAGTAGCCAGTTTCCAGTACTGAGGATGATCAATTTTGCATTAATGGTCAGCCTCATAGGACCTCAGGGTACTCTGTGGGCTGCCTGCTCCTGTAGAATATTTTGGGGTTTGAATGCATGCTTCATACATATGTACAAAGATAACAGCTGCTTCTCCCAGGCTTTTTTCCTCTCTTTTGTCTATGTAAAATCATCTATCTTCCCAAAGAACTGCAACAAGGAAGAAAATGGCAAATTTAAGTTTCCTTCACATTTTTAACCCCAGCATAATGTAATTTCCACCAGTGCCTGCTGTGCAGTTGTGAATGTCCTTAATGTGCGTCCTCTGAGTCATGTTGGTTCTTTGGGGATGAATAGAGGAGAATACAGAATTTATACTAATGTGGCCAGGAAATGGCAGAATAATCAATTTTATCTCTAGTTCTCAGCTTTTTCTCTGCTCTCTACACAGCCAGGAAGGGCTGTCCTTCACCCACACGTTGAGGTTCATGGGGTGTGGATGTTGTTCAGATACAGGCAGCAGGGACAGGCAGAGATAAGGGCAGTGAGAGAAAAGACAGCCCAGCACTGGCCTTCAGAAAGAGCAGATTTATTTGCAGCATTAGTGTAGCACCAGAGGGAAAGATTACTTTTTCTGCAGTTCTTTAATCTGCTCAGCTCCTGCCTTGAAAGAAGCACCTCCAAGCAGAGGATATGTCCTGCCTTGTCTCACAAACCCAGACAGAAATGCCTGTTCTGGCTTGACAAGGCAGGATGTGTCCCTGCTTTGCAAACAGGGCCATTAAGAGTTGGATTGCTGGCCACCAAACTGTGTCTACCTGGGTTAACAGATGGGGCTCTGAGACAATAATTTATTGCTGTAATTTATTCTGAGCTAAATTTGAATGAACCATCTTTACATAAAAACAAAACTTGGTACTTTGTCCTCTCAACTGCTGCTCTTCAGCATAAAGCCAGGCAATAATGTTGCAGTGAGTAGAGCTCAGTCATGCTTTAACTTTGCATAAATCAACAAAATCTACAAGGGCCAGGGCTGGCAGCAGACCCAAGGTTTCCCAATATGTAGGTCTACTTTGCCATTTTCTGCCATTTAGAAAACCTTTTAGCTTTTCCCCTGGTTACAGATATCTCACAGATTTGGGTTCTGGCTCCAGCACACTGTTCCCTTCTCCCAGCTCCTGTTGTAAGTGAAGGTTTCCTCAGCAGCAGCCAGCACAAGAGCTTGTTTTATAATCCAGCATTAACTCCAGCAGTCACAGTGCTGTGCAAGAACACATCCAGCAGCTCATGTCTCTTAAATTAACTTACCTCCTGGCTCTGCTCCTTCCTTGCCTGGTCTCTGTGCTTTGCTTTCTGTGTGTTTGTATTCCTGTCCCCACTCTTGTCAATCTGTATGTTTTGGTTTTGGTTCAGCATTAGGCACGCTCTGTTTGTCACTGGGGAAGCCTTTGCAGGACGGGTTGCTTCATTCAGAGGAGTCTCCTGAGAGACAGAGATGAGATTTCTTTTTTTGCTTTCAATATCAAAACTAGCACCTCTTGTGCTGTAATTATGTAAAAGCAAGCTGGTGAAGAATTCCATACTGATAGATCACAGTTGAAGGTTGCCAGCTCAGGGCAGGCTCCCATTCCAGGCAGAGAAACAAGAAAGCAGCTCTCCTCAGGTATTTGCCTGTTCTCACCTTTCTCAGTGAGCTCAGAGTGCAGTTGTGAGCTGTATGTATTAAACACATGTATGTGACAGAGTCACATATATATGTGTGTATGTATATATTTGGCAGTGAATGAGTGTAAGAGTCATCAACCAAAGTACATAAATATCTAGAGACAGGTGGTACTCAACACATTAAAATTCTGATTTGTGGAAGACAGGTTTGGGACACTGGGCTGTCTAAAGACAAAATCTGTTTAAAGTTTTTTAGAACTTTTGAGTTTATCTCCTTGATAGTGGACAGAAAGCTGCAAACAGCTGTTTGATGAGCTCCTTTCTTTACTTCTCTCTCCACAACATCCTCAGCAGGCCACCAGGACATCCCCAGCAGGAACATGGGCTTTGGCCCACAGGCTGCTGTCAACTTGGGCCTCTCACCTAAAGGCTTCTGAAGACAGTAATGTTCCTACCCAAATTCACTTCTTTGGGTTTATTTTTTTCTCCTTTTCTGCTTCACAGTGACACAAGTAAGAGGGTGACAATATAAGCAATGAGTGAGAAAAAGTCTTCCCCAAACATCCCAAATAATTCTTCATGAACATCCCATATAGAGATGGGGACAACAATTAGTGAAGGATATAAATAGTTCTCCTCTGGGAAGGCTCAGCCTGGACAAAGCTGGCAAATAGAGTATCTGCAGAGGGTTCTGTGCTAGCCTGTGCTAAACCAAGGTTGGCATGGGCTGGCAGCTGTCACCTCTCAGCCTGACCCACATCAGCCTTGCTCTGATTCACATCAGGGACTCTTTTCAGCTCCCCAAGCACCTGGGTTATATTTACACAGCTGCATTTTGCCTCCTGGATGGGCTTGTTTGGAGAAAATCTTGTTTTATAAATAGCCCATAGGTGGCCAATGGCAGCAGAGAGCAGGTTGCCCAGTGCCCTGCAGCCTTGGCTGTACCTGCAGCAGAGCCCAAAGCTCCTGGCAGTGCTTCCTGCAGGGTGCAGGCAGATGAGACCAGTGGGGGCTGGAGTGGAGCTGCCACACTGCCTGATGGCACTGTGCACTGCCACCACAGCAGGAAATTATAGACCCTGCCACTTATTCAGGATTTTAAAAAGGATTAAATTTTTTGCACTGATGGGATTTGCATGTGAAATGATACTCACTAGGAAATAATTATGAGATAAGGCCATCATTGTGCTTCGAGGCGAGGCTGATTTCCATCTGCATCACAAATCTCTGCCTTCCCACTCTTGGAAACACACTCTGATGGGTAAGGTGGTGCTTTTGCCCCAGCCATTGAGTCAGACACAGGTGTCCTGATCCAGTGAGACCTTTGGCCTGCCTTTGAATAGAAGGCACGTGCTGTGAGGGACCAGTGCTTTCCCCTGGTTTGGAGGTGAGTACAGAGCTGGGTTGTGTTGCACAGTGTCCAGGCTCCCATGTGAGACAGGATGTCTGCTCCCCCCAGACAGTGGGTGCATAAAGAGATAACCCAGGCTGAAAGGCCCAGCAAGGGGTCATCTCTGGTGCCAAAGGGGATCAGGCTTTAGCTGAGAATCAGCATCTTGGTCTGGAGAACTGATGTGGGAAGAGATAAAGGAAATATTATTGAGTAAGAGACGCTGTTTCACAAACCATAAAAGACACATGAGTTATCACAGAGGCAGAAGTCATCTACACACACACCCTGAAAGTGTGGGAGACTTTCTCCTGGGAGTTTGGACACAAATCCAGGTCACTTCCCTGGGGATTGGGGGTAAGGATCTCGATGTGTGCCCCACCAGCCACTGAATGGTGAGATACATTGAATCCTAAGTTACACTATTTCCTCACTAGCTGTGACATAAATAGGTACCTTTGACTCTGTGCTGTATATACCTACTAGTAGTCTCTTTTTGTCCTTATTCCTGTGTCATATTAGTTTGTTTTAAGTCTTATGTCTGTTAGTTTTATGTCTATTGAATAAATAATTCATTCTATAATAGACTGAATCAGCCATTTGTAAAAAACTGGCAAACAAGAGTGGGTTTTGGGGTGCTGGCTGCCTCAATAAATCTACTGTCTGCTCCAGAGGCCTGGGCAAAAGGCAAGGACTTTCCTAAACCCCCACAGCCACTGATAACACCATCCTGCAGCCAGGATCAGCTGGGGTTGGGTTGCTGCACCCTGGTGAAGCAGTGCCTTGCCTGCAGCTTTGCTCTCCCCAGGAGCACCCTGGCTGTGCCTGTGTGCTCTGCACAGCTCAGGGGCTCTCCCCACATTCATTTTGCACTGCTTGCCTCTGTCTGAGTGATGGGCTTGTGTATCAGCAGCTCAGGGACTGGCAGACAGAGAGCCTGGGCAGTGCTCCCAGACACACAGACAGCCTGGTCTGGGGACAGGAGCAGCCACAGACCCCTTGGCTGTGCCAGCAAAGCCCAGCCTGCTGGAACCTGCCTTTTTCTCTATCTCATCATGAAAAACTTTCAGGAGGAGTTGTGCAACACAAAATTTCTTCTATTACAGAACACTCAAGTTTTCTCTTTTCTTTTTTTTTTTTTTTTTTTTTTTTTTTCCAGCAAGCAGAACAAGAAAAAGAAAGGGTAAGAAAAGCATAACCCTGGCTGTGAGTACATTTAGAGGCGCCAAGAGTTCCTCTGTGAGAAGTGGACATGGAAACATTGCTGAACCTGCTGGGAAGAGCACTTCAGCATTGTTACCTTGTTTGCACACTGAGCTCCTGGCAGGGCTTTTAGGACAGGGCTCTAAAGGAAACAAGCAAACCTCACAGTGTCTCAGCCAAAGTGTAGCAACAGCTCCAATGCACCAGATGAAATTGTTTTGATCAAGCTGTTTTCCTGTAAATCCAGAAGATTTGGAGATTTTTCTGAAAATGATTGCTTGGAAGCAAAGGATTATTTATGTATGTATTTTTTGTGTACCTGTCATGGGGAGATTGGAGAACTAGGGTGCATGCAGGTGCACCAGCCCTCACAGGGGCACTTGTACATGGCTATGAGAAGCCTTGGGTGACTCACAGCCACCTTGGCTGGCCCTGCATCCCAGCCCTGCACCTCACAGCCTGCTTTCACCAGGGAGAGGGCTCAGCCACAGCTCACCCTGGCTTTTGAAGGAGCTCATAATGGTTTTTACAAGCTGGCCTTGTTTGCAAAACGTTTTAAGAAACTTTCTGCAGAAAGGCTCTGCAGAAACAGTATTAGCTAAGAAGTTAGACAGGATAAATACTTATAACCTCCTGCAGGTGAAATGGCATAAAAATACATGTAAAGGCAATACTGCCATAGTTCATAACCAACACAGTGAGATACTGATACCCCAAGTGTCACAGCAGTGTGATTAAGAATTACTGTGTCTCCTACAGCTGGCAAAAATGTATTAGCAAAGGAAGCACATGGGTAATGTCATTATGCAGCAAAGTAATTAAATAACACCCTTTAAAGCTGAGCAGTCTCAGTGCCTCCTGGCATGCAGACTGCTGCTCCCAGCCACCATCTCCTCCAGAGCAGCAGGCACCTGCAGGCTCTGCTTTCCCCTGGGAAATGCCAGGCACTCGGGAGCTGTCGTGTTCCCTCCAGAGGGCAAGCAGGAGAGGCAAGGCCCCCTCTCCCCAGCCTGACTCCCCTGTTTCAGAGGGCACAGAATGCAGCAAGCCAGGCCCTCTGGGTCCACTTTGGCAAATGCCACAAGTGCCACACGTCTGGCACTCCTGCAGTGCCACCAGGGACTGGGTTTGCAATGCCCACCCCTGGGGCAGAGCCAGCCACTGAGAGTGACTGATCTCTTGCCTGTCCTTGCTAATGATGGAGATGACAGCCAGCTCCGTGACTGAATTAATTAGCATTCCCACTTTGATCCCCTTAGGATCAGAGTTGTGGATGTTTTGTGCAGGCATGGCTTTTACCTGCACCTCCTGGTGATATGCCTTTCCCTCAGGCTCCAGAATCATGCAGGAAGAATATAAAAAACCTCAAGCTTTTCCCTGGCAGAGGAGAAGCCTGTCTCTCTCTTGATTCCCAAGATAGCAGCTACCAATGGCTCCCTGGAACAAAGATCTCCACATGTGCCTGCAACAAGCTCTCAAAACAGCACAGATGATGGGGACATGGGAGCAAAGAAACAAAACCTTTTTAGTTCCCCTTGTGTGTTTGCAAATGATTGAAAAAGCAGGCTCAAAAGAATGCCCAATTCAGCAAAACTTTGAATGGCATGGAATGAGCAATTCCTGGCACAGGCAGTGAATTCCAGGTCTGATTCATGCAAACTTGGATAACACTGTGCAATGAGAGCTGGGAAAGGCAAGAGAGCATCACACTGGGCAGTGAGCTGAGCAGCAGGGCTGGTTCATTTGGGTGCTTCACCTCTGCTTTACAGAAACATCAGCTGAGAAATGCTGCCTAAATGTGAGTGGTGGCTGCCTGGCTTTTCTATCGTAGATCTGATCTGTAACTTTTCCACAAGGTGCAATTTAGGTAGAAATTGTTTCCACTTGTGCTAGTGGCAATACGAGAAGCAAAACAATGTGGAATTCAGTCCAAATAATTAATTTAGCAATTAAAAAAAAAAAAAAAAAAGAGTATCACTTCTTGTTTGAAGCAGACCCATTACCATGACAATGCAGTGGGAGAGGCAGAGGGGTGGAACAGCCCTACAATGCAAACAGGATCTCTCTCCCAGAGGAGCTTCCCAGCCTGCAGAAGTGTAGAGAGCATGAGACCTGGCTCCCAGCAGGGTGGTTTGGAGCATGGTGTCAGCACTCCTGCTCTTCTCTCTGCCACCTCTTTCTGATGAGCCTGAGCTGCAAGGATTGGATCCCTGACCTGCCAAGGGATGTGTCAGGGTATGTGTGGTCCATCTCGTGGTCATCGGGATGGTCACATTTTTCTCCAAGCATACTGCTCCTGCTCAGAGACAATCAGAACAAGGCCAGGCAAAATTTGCATTCCTCTTAATGAGAGGAAAAGACTTTGGGGAGAGCTGGCTCAGGACCTATCGCCTCAGAGGGAATTACCTTGTAGCACTGGGAACGAAGTGCCACGTGTGACTTCTTCACATAGTTAAGATTTTGCTGCCAATAGGGATCTGCCAACAAGCAGTCTGAAAAGAAGTTAAATGGTTAGGATGTCTTTAAAAGAAGAGCAGATCACAGCTTGGCACGAAGCTGCTTTTGTTGGCAGTGCATAATTGATGTGAAATAAATTACAAGCCAAAAAACAGAGAAATCAGCCTGTTCTTTAGGGCACTGCCTCTAATGGGGGTTGGACACTTTCTATTTCTGGCTGAATTATTCTGATGTGTGAAGCATGACAGATTGAATTGCTGCCCAGCATCTTATTAGGTTTATTTACTAAAAGGCAAAAAGCATGGGAAGACAAGATAATCATACCTGAAGTCTGCCTACCCCTCACCACTGTGTCCCTCAGCCAACAGTGCAGAGGAAGGATTCATTTTATTGCAGATCCACAAGAGAGGTGTCAGAGGCCCTTGGAGGATGGACTGTCACTCCGTGGCATTGCCAGCAGGTTCCCTGTGGCTGTCCCAGAGGCTGGTGGCCCTTGCCCAGGGGTTGGGGCAGGAAAAGCCCCACACCCTGTGGGTGATCCAGGAGGCACAGCAGGACACTGGTGCTCTGCCCTGCTCAGCTGCTGGGTCTTGCACACTCCTTGGTAGAACTTGCTGTGCAGTCATCTTTGGGGGAGACAAACAGGGGCTGGGAGATTGCCAGCTGTTCTGGTTTTTTCTCATCTTTGAGAGACAATTCAGATTAAATTCCTTCTGACAAAGACTGTTTCTCTACATACCCACATCTCCCCACCTGGAGAGTCCCCAGGCATTTCAGATGCATCCTCACAGCCACACTCTGCGTGTGAAATTATATCTGTATGTGAACCCAGAGATGCCAAAATGGGGAAATATGCTTATTAAAAACATATTTGTTACTTTAAAGGAGTCCTCAAGCAGCATTGTTATTAGGCTGTGATATTGCTGTTTGCTCCCTCTTGCCTGTAGTGCTCTTTCAGAAGTTTAAAAAGAACATTTTTTTCCCTGCCTATTTTCTCCTTTGATTTCACTAAACATTTAATGGTTAGTATGTTTCTATTCATGACTGCATTATTTTTGAGGAATTCAGCACTGTGACAGGTACTTGTGCAAGCTCTCAAGTGATGCTCTCACAGAGTTTTGTTCCAGGCTGTACCAAAATGAGTTCCTTAAGCCGTAAAGAAGGGATGGTGTTTTTTCTGCTCCATTTACAGCAGCTCTAACAGGTTCCCAAGGGACACTCTTGGTAAGGCAGGTCACCACAGATGGATTGCAACAGGACCTGCTCTGTGTGTGTGTCACCTGTCATCAGAGTGGCAGCCCCAGCCCCTGCTGCAGCTCCCCAGCAGAGATGGAAACACAAACAGGACTGTGCAACCTGCAGCAGAGCAGAAAACAGCAGGAAAAATCTGACCCCAAGGAAAACGTTGGATGTCTTTTGAAAATACTGAAAAATGCTCTTTCATCTCCACTGAAGGCTTGCACTTCTGTGTTGTTTTGACTCCTCCTCTTACACAGTTAATGGAATTGTGCTGGTCAGCCTGTGCTCAGTCTCAGGGAGACTAATGAATTACCAGCGTAACTGAGTTTCCTTCAGCTCTCGGGTTTATGGGCTTGGATCTGTCATTTCATTCCAACTATGCCTGGTACAGAATTCAAGCCAGCGTGATTTTGGATGAAAGCTAGAGAACAAAGCCTGCTTTTTCCTCTAGCTGTCCTTCAGACCCTGATCTCAGGTTGCACTCACTCTATCCTAAGCCAAAACAAATGCAATTAAAAACATTGACCACACAATGAACCAGAAAGAGTAAAGATCTTAACTCTGGCTTACCCATACCTAAGATAAATGCTTTAAGAACTGAGCTGTCTGGATGTAGAATTTACAATTCCTGGCTGTTGGTGGTGTATTTGGGGGATCAAGTGGTGTTATTGTTTTGTTTGTTTGTTTTTAGTTTTTTTGTTTTGTTTTGTTTTTTTAATCTTTAAATAGCTTTGCATTTGATCCTTTGTAAAAATACTTTCTTTCTGGTCAGCTCTAGTGAATAAATCGGATTTCTTCACTATTAAGTTACAAGAAAAACACAAAAGAACAAAACAAAGGAAAAGCTAAGGTGAGCTGTGAAAAGTAGCAACGTTTTTGTTTAAAGAGTCCATCTACATGAGTGGATTTGGAACTTTTGGTGACTTTTATTAAACTAAAGTTTAGAAATGTAAATTTAGATGCCTATGTTCTAACATTTTGCCCAGCCTGTGTTGGGAACATTCACAGTTGTTTCAAAATCCATGTCACCCTGACATGACATCAGAGTGCCAGAGGATAATTTGGAGGAATTGTACTTCTGAGGATCATCTTATCCAAAGCAGGACAAACTCAGGTGGGGTTACTTGCCCTTTGTTCTGACAAGTTGTGAATATTTCCAGGGATGGAGATTTCACAGCTATTTCAACAAACCAGCCTGCTCCAGTGCTGGACTACTTACCATTCTCCCAAAATGACCACAACAAAAGTTGTGCATTCATCTCAAAAATCCAGCTCCTGTACTCTGTACAGAAGTCCTGTGCTGAGGATCCAGCTGACTGATTCCTCAGGAGGATCAGATGACAGGGGGCTGACATTTAAGTGCCACCACCAAGCAAATATCTCAGGTGGGCACAGAGGAGGTGTCCCAGCTGGAGCTGATCCAGAGCAGGGACTGTGTGTGTCCCACTGGCAGAGGGGCTCTGTGTTTGGCAGCCACAGAGAGACCTTTGCCTACAGCCAGCACCACCAGCAGATTTCTGGTTGTTTAAAATTCCCTGTGGCCCTTCCTGCATTCAGATCAGCCTCCTCTCTCAACAGAGAATGGAAAGCAGCCAATGGACACTATCACAAATTAAGCAGAAGAAAAGTGGGGGTGCTGCCAAGGGTTCAGGGCAAACCTGCCTCTGTTACACCTATAACCAGCCTAGCCAATCTCCCAAGAATTTATGGAAGAATTTAGCTGCAGGACACAGTCAGTGCCCACCACTTCAGTATGTCTAGCACAATTCAGGCCTCCAGCACAACGAAGAAGTAAACAGAAGTTGCTTAAAATACCACACTCTGGGTGGTCTTCATCTGTTCAGACAGAAGGCATCCAGCTAAGCAACCAAAAAAATGCCCTGCAAATTGTGTTTTGCATTGTTCTCTATTTATAGCTAAATATAGGGTCTGAGGGAGGAAATTCCCAAGAGATCAGCACTGGCTGCAATGGGTTTAGCAGTGGCAGCCCTCCTGCCTCATTTTAGTGCTGTCCCAGGCAAAGGCAGCTGATGAACAAGCCAGGATCTCAGGACCATGAGGGCTCTGGGACTGTGTCTACAAGCATTTGGGCAGAACAAGAGGGGGAGATGATGCTTTGTGCCTCTAGCACAGGACAACATCTTCCTCTCTAATTGAAACTTCTGAGACCTTCAAAGTCAGAAGTTGGGCACAATATATTCAATGTATTCATATTGCATCCAGTAACCTATCTCAGCATTTGAACTGAGCAATTGATTTGGGAGCAGAAAGAGGCTCTTGAGGGTCATTTTCCTTGCTCTGAGTTTCCACGGAATTCTAAATTCAGGCATGCTGCCTGCAGAGCATCCCACTGAACTCTGTTTCTGAAGAGAGAAAATAAACTGTTCAGCGTAGTTGTTATCATACAGCTTTGTCTGTAAAGCCAGAGAGACAAATCTTGAATCCTTTGAACAGATTTTTTTACTTAAACTTCCATTTCTATTACATGTTATTTTACCCAGATGGTGGATGACAAGGCAGTGTTGATAATGCAATTTAGACCTGCCATCGATCTCACCATTAATGTCTCCTAGTCTTTCTGATATATTTTTAAGAGTAAAAGAGATCAAGTAAATGTATATGAGCATGAAGCTAAAACCACACAGAATAAAAAAAAGTTCCACAAAATTATTCTACAACATTTCTGCAGAATTAGTTCTGAGTGGAACTGCCATACTTGCAAGCAGTTTCTTTCACCAGGTTTATTGGTTGCATGTGCAAGACAGTGGGGCAGCAAGAGGAAGAAGATGGTCATCTTATCTAGTTTGACTCTGTGAAAGGCAAAATGGCAGTGGTTATTTGTCTGTATGTCTTTAATTTGGACAAAGCAAGATCAGGACACAAACCTGACTCCTTTTATATTCATGTGCCATTGCATGGGCAGCCAGCACCTGGGCCAGTACTGTGCCACCACTTCCCAAAGCTCAGGGTCCAAGCCCTGAATTCATGTTTTGAGGCTTTTTTTTTTTTTACCCCATTCTGGCACATGTAGGTTTAAGATTATATTTCAAGCTTGAGAGCTCTCTAAGAGGCTGAGTAGAGACAGCCAAAGATATTTCTACAATGAGGACCTATGCTGCATTTTCATATGCTTTTTATGAGCCTGGAGAATTCCCCTCATCCCAGAACAGCTGCCACTTCATACACCAGGAAATATTTCTTAATAATTTAACTCAGTTAATGCAGCTTTTGTAATAATTGAATGGTATGCCATAGGTATCCACCTGAAAATTATATCCACCATGGTTCCAACATTGTGCAGGCTAATTGCTCATTAAAGGAAAGAACTGAAGAAAAGCAAGTGCCAGTGATTAGTGATTGTGAGCAGTCAGTGCACAGAGTAAAAAAAGATTGCTGTCACTGCAGATTAACAGCATTAGTAATATCTTATTTCACACAACATGTGGTGTAGTCTGCTAATAAATACAATTAAAGCCCACTCTTGCCCTATCCTTTACAATTTACCAACAGCACATATTTTGGTTCTCAATACCAACACTGGTTGTATTGATTGGCCCATTAGTCCTCATGGGAGAGGCAGATTTGCCTCTGACTGAAAATAAGGGCTGTGCACCTTGCAAGTGCCACTGAAATGAGGGAGCAGTTTTGCCTCCCTTTTCAGAGGAGAACAAAATTTCACCCTGTCTTTCTAAATTCCTGGTGGATGAATGGATGGATGGGATTATGCCATCACGGATCAGCCTTTCAAACTTTATTGACATAGCTCTTACAGACCTTCTGCAAGACCAAAATGCCTTCTCCTCTTTGGATATGGCGGTGGGAGCACAAAGTCTGTGGAAAGCTTCAGAGCAGAAAGTGGAAGGCACCTGTGCTGTTACCAGCAGGGCATCCAGCCCACTCCCAAAATGATGCCTGACCAAGATCACAATGTGTTGAAGCAATCTTAGCTTAGCAGAAAAACACCTTGCAATGACAGTCCTGTTTGTTTAGCACTTTGCTACTGCAATCCTGAGCATATTTAGAAAAGGTTTTCTGTCACCTGGCAGCTTAAACAGACTCTAATCTGCTCCTGAATCTTGGAACAGCTCTTGCAACGGACTGAGGACTGGGAAAAAGAAAGCAATCAGAGGTGGTGGATCTCAAACAGATGTTACCCATCTGAAACTGACATTGCTGGTTAGACAGTCTGGCCAGCTTGCTAAAATAGGTGCTCAGGCTGAATTGCCCTGTGCCTTCTGGGTTTAAAAGCTCAGACTATAAATATAGAGGAGAAAACAGTGCCTCTTCAAAACCAACAACAGTCTGTTTCAAAATCATGTGATTAAATTAATTATCCTTTTCATATCTTTTCTAATAAGTCTAATAAGACTACTTGCCTAAGAAACTGCCCACTGAAATGGCACAGGCATGCAGGACCCCACATCTTGTGGCACAATGTGCACTCCAGTGGGCATTAGGGCTAGAGCCAGGCACTGTGACTGTCAATGCTGCCTTAACTTTTGCTGGACCTAAGAACTTCTCAGCTGCAAGGAAACCAGACATGTCAGGGTTCATTTGAACTGAGGTAAGAGACTGCTTTGATCTTCTCTGGGCTGTTTTCTGAAGCAGGTGCCAGCAAGTTCCAGAGGGATTTTCTTCGGCTGGTTTTGGTTCAGTCCTGTTCAGTCATCTCTCTTCCTTGAGACACCTCTCCCTGGGAAGCATTTCTTGCTTTATCACCCCAGTCTGTTTTGTTGCTGTGGCTCTCCCAAGACCCATTTGCTGCTTCAGTCAGCACGTTCTATCTCCTCCTTCCTTGTGCACTTTAATTTGCCATGGCACATTTCTCCCCCTACTTTCCTCGAGGTCGATGTTATATTATGTTAATTTTTTTCATCTTTCTTTCAACTTACCTGGCTCACTGATCTCTGCCATTGCTCCTCTCCAAGGAACATGAGGATTAATATGTTTGCTGATAGTGCTCTTATGAGCTACTGTGAAATTTATTATCTTTTTTAAATCAAGAAATAATTTTAGCAATCAAATATTTTTATCAAAGCACCTTCCAAAATCCATGAAATTAATGGTTGCAATCCCCTTGTCCATGCTTGGAGCAACCCAGACAGGGAGGAATTGCCAAGGCCGAACTAGCAGCAAGCTGACAAATGGTAGCAATTTTTAAAGTTGCCTCCTTGCAACTCCACCCCAGCTCACCCATTTGTGTCCCTTCCCACGCCTTGGCAGAATGTTCAGCACAGCCAAGCTGAGGCCTCAGTAATCACCTGCTCAGCTGCTGCATCTCTCTGGGTGTAAGGAGTTGCTTCAGCACATCTGATCTGCCTGAGTTTAAAAATTATGTAGATGATTTTTCATGCCCCTCCTTTCCTCCCACATACCCTTATTCCATGCTCTATTGTATCATCCTTCCTGATGGATGTTGTTAAGACTAATGGGGTAGCCTTGTTCTTAATACACTGGAAGAGTTGTGCAGCTCTGGAAAGCGCAACAAAAAATGCTTGTTATTGTGGGTGCTGTTTTGCAAAAGGCCCTGAAATTGTTGCTTCTTCTGTGCCTGCAGCCAAAATCCTGAGGTCTCCTGAAGTTCGGCAAAACACTTGCCCCATCTGCAACCCACAGATGTGTCCAGATGATCCATCCTCCATGTTCACAGGCTGCCAAAAACTGTTCATCATAAGGCAGTTCAGTACCTATTGGCAATTTAAAGAAAAGTCTTGCTTACTGCAACTGCTGTCTTTTCTTTGTCTTTTACAGGGGACTTTAAAATGTCATCTTAGGTCTCTCTCCCTCTGACTCTAGTGGTAGGACCTTTCTGTTGCTCTACTGCCAAAGATAAGAATGGGCTGCTTCTCTTCCTCATGCTGCCAAAAGGATTTTGCCCTTTAGGCAGCCATGCAATAAACCCCTTCTTCATGTTCCCTCTAGGTCCAAGCAGAAGTTTGGCTGCTGGTGGGGTAAGGAGAAGGATCTGGCCCCAGAGTGCTCCTGGAGCCCAGCACAGAGCTTGTTTCAAGTTCTTCCCCTCTTCTCTCCTCCCATTGCTAGTTCTCAAAAGCTCTCAAATGCTCCAGGGCAGGAAGCAGAATTTAAAGAAAATTTAAATTAAGAAACTAAAGAAAACAGTGCTCCTTAGTGGTAACACACACCAAAGGTGCAGGCGGTCTTTTTTCTTTCTAACTACAGAGAGTGCCATTGCTGTAATTATTTTATTGACATTAAATACAGCATTTGCTGAGCCTGAAGGCTGTGCCCAGGTTGCTGTGATTATCCAGAGCCAGGCCCTGCTGAGCTCTCCAGCTGACGTGGGGCCAGCATTGCGTTGCTCCAGGCTGCCAGGCTTGGCCAGTGCCTCCCTGTGCAGGGCTCCTGGCACAGGGAGAGCTGGCAGCAGGCTGCTGGGCTGCCAGGCTGCCCCAGGGAGCCTGGCCTGCTGTGATCCTGTGCTCCATGGGGCTGGGAGCCTGCTGGGCTGATCCAGGGCTGCAGCAGAGCCGTGGGGCTCTCCTGGCTTAGGAGAGCAGGAATGTGAAGAACAGCGGTGTGATGGGAGGGTGAGGCTGATGTCTGCATGAAACCTTCTCTGTACAGCACAGAAAAATGCAAGGAATCTCATGGGAATAGGGGTCCAAAAGGACAAGCACATGCCAGAAAGGAGACAAACCAGAAGCAGCCACTGTCAGTGTTCCCTCAAAGGGAGTGGGAGCATGGATCCCCCAGGGTAGGTCGGAGCTGCCTTTCTCCAGGGAGATGCATTACTGCCTTCCAAAGCCACCAAAGCCAAGTCTGCTGCCCACCCAGCCAAGGCTCACACTCTGCTCTGCATGGGTGGAAAAATTCCTCTTCTTTTTCTAAAATTTCCTGGGGCCTAGTTAGTCCCTGTGTCAGGGAACTTTGCCAATAGGTGGGATATTTCATTAAACAGGTTCTCTCGGATCAGGGCACCCAGTGGGAAGGGCACTAAGCTACTGAGCACAGAAGAGGAGAAGCCTTAGCTGCCAGAGGCTGTATGTGGGCAAGGATGCCAGCCCCACTGAGATGGTGTTTTCTAACCTTAATCACACAAGAGAGAACAGAAATTCACCCTTAATTCCTAGATATTGAATTCCCCCAAAGTAATGGTGCATACGAGGCTTTTCTGCCTCCTGCACCTGCAGGAGCACCAGGCTGGGTGCTGTCCCTCTGAGGAAGCACAGCACAGTCCTGGTTCCCTCAGCAAGCAGCCCCTGATGGCATGGGGCAGTCCAGAGGGGGACACGGTCCTCTGGGAGGAAAAGAGAACAAACACAAGGAGGATCAGCCTAGGGAGGCTAAAGTAAATGGACTGCATTCCTTGGAATCAAGGAAAAAAAAAAATGGAGGGCAGCAAAAGAGCAATTCCAAGCAAAGCTGCTGAGTCACTCCTGGGAGAATACACCTCCACAGGAGAGCTGGGCTAGAAAAAATGTTTTGCTTTTCTCTTCCAGCAGGTACTGGCTAACATTTGCCAGCAAGAAGGCATCCTTGCAGATAGTACCACAGCCTGAATTTATGCAGAGAGTGGAAGCCCAGCTGGGTGGTTTCCCTTTGCAGTAGATTTTTTTAGAATATGGATATTTTTTCACCATTATCATCACTGTTTAGCAGTGACAGATCTGCTGGAGAGCCTCACAGACAGTTTTGATTCACTCAGGGCCCAGCTCTGTTTCCCAGAACTGTTGCTTCTAGGGACAGAAAACTCCATTTTCTCCATCTGTCAGGCCCAGAAGGGCTTTCTTTGCTACAAAGAATATAGTTTCCCAACATTAAATTGCTTTGTTTCACAAGCTTGAGGTGATGAAGATGTCCCTGTTTCCCTATGGTCTGCTGCCAACACCTCAGGCACATCTGGTTTTGTCTGGTCCTAAATTTCTGACTTTGGGGATGTTCCTGAGCCTCTTCAGCCAGTGCCTCTCTCATCAGGTGCTAACACCTTTTAGTCATGTAACTTTAATGTTTTTGCATCCACTAAGATTTTAAAGCATTTACTGGACTCTAAAATATGAGGATCCCTTGTGGATTGTTAAAATAACAGAATATCTCATCTCTTTCGTAAAAATTTTCTTCTGTCCCACCTCAATTTCAAAGAAATGAGGAGGCCAGCCCCTTCTTGTAGGTGCTGAAATTGATGCATAATGACACTCAAATTATTTTCCTGAAACCACACTTCCAGGTCAAAAGCAGAGTCTGAGCCCTCTGAATCCTTTGGTCGTGCGCTGTTCCCCTTCCCCCCCAGGCTTTGGGGATCTTCTCATTGCTCATGCTAGACACTGATATTCCTCCATTTCCTCACTCTCTGACAAATGGGGCTGATCTCTGGCACTACCCTTGCCCATGCCACACTTAAATTTGTCCCAGTACCAAGCCTGCTGTTTGCACAGGCCATTCATTAGGGATAAGTAGAGCAGGGAGCAATGAATGTTGCTAACTGCACATAATTACAGATCCAAATTATCTTATGCTGTATGTGTGTGTCTGTTTATAGGGCAATTACACTGTAAATAGGATGCAATTAGAGTGAACTGTGCTGGAGGGCTGCACTTGTCTCTGGGTGTTGAACTGAATGGACTCCAAATGGGGATGCCATCTCCTTTCGATGGAGTTTCTCCCCAAATCGAGATATTGTCAGGTTCTTCAGCTTCAACCCTGACCATTGAAGGCAATTTTCACAAGTTTGTCTTGTTCTGCTGCCCCTATGGCAAACAGATGTCTCAGTAATGCACTGTTTCTATTAACTATCCCCTTGTTTTAGTTTTCCTTCTGCTGTTCCTCTTGGCTAAAACATGTGTACTACTCAGAAACATATCACAGCTTCAGGTCAGGGTCCTCCTAAACCAGGATTTTTGATGGCAGCCTAAGCAGATGGTGAGTGATTAGGTGATGTCAGATGCTCACATTGTTCTCTGCATAAAATGGATTTGCAGGTCTTGGCTGGGTGTGGGCTTATTGCTCCCATAATACAATGTTCCAGGGGATTCTTTCTTTCCCTCAATGAGGCAGAGAGATGGCACTTCTAGCTGCTTTAGAAAGTGTGTTTTATTTTTTTATCTTCTACAGAAAACATGAGTTCTTGTTACAGGTGTTGAGAGCATGGCTAGAAGTCACAAGACTTATGGTTACAAGGTTTTTAAGGATTTATTAACCAATAAAACACTGCCAACAGAGATATTTATGTTTCTAATCCAATACTAAGATATTTCATCTTATTGACTCATATTACAGTGTCAGCTTTCTTGGCCAATCATATCATGACACACAAATGTACAGTGCTGCACTCTAAAACTTCATGTTACCTTTGCAACTACCTTTGCTTTTTCTGTATCCCAAACTCTAAAGCTAAACCTATCTCTACTTAACTGTGTTTAATTCTAAGCTTTGGCTTACAGGCCCAATGTTCTGAGAATTCCTTGCATTTTGAATTCCAACAGCCAGGACACTGAAAATCCTCAGAATGGAGCTGCCATTTCATTGGAAATCCCATGGGAATGAAAAGTGCTTTGCTATCCTGGTCCTGCTTGCTAGAATAGAAGATGTTGTCTATTTTTACAGTGCTCAGCAGCCAGAGCTGCTGGTTGGAGCTCTGAAAAACTGCTTTGCTGCAGGAGTTAAGTAATAAGAATGAAGCTGGCAGGGAGTGCTGGGAAGGAATTATTCTCTGCTGCTCTTTTCCTTTCTCTTGGTTCAGTGAGTAAACAAACCTCAAGTCCCCATAGTTGTCAGCCTTGCACTTTTTAACCAGAACTGGCATCTTAAGCAATACAGATGCTGTTGGGTCAATAAAGTCTCTGCTAAGAATAGCTGTGCAAAGAGGGCTTTGGGCTTTCTGTAACATTTACCTGTGAGCTTCTCACATCCTGTCTACAGAGGTTACTCAAACAGGAACATTGTTGAACACAACCCTTTGGAAAGCAAAACTCAGATTCAAGTTGGACTTTGGACACATCAAAAAAATGTGTCAGATGAACTCTGACTGTGAAAACTTCCTGGCTTGGCCCAAGGCTGGATAAAATCATAATGCAGTTTGAAGGGTTTTTCTTTTCCACTCTGAGCTTTTTCTGTAAAAATCAGTATTCCAGTTTAGTTTCTAGCACAGTGGTGCTACTGCTGGCACACTGAGTGGCATTGACATTTGGAAAGCTAACTATGACAAACAGTAAAAAGTCAAGCTTTCTGGTTTCCCAGAGAAGTCTCTGGGTTGTTCAGTGCAGTCAGTTTGGTATTGCTTGGCACAAACTGCTCTTTCATTACCTCCATCAGGAGTAGGACTTCCCAGTTTATAATATCCCTCGAGCCAAAACTAGCCCAGAAGGTCATTCAAAACAAAGATCAGAGATTAAAAGGCTTTTAGGCAGGTCTATCTCTCATCTTTTTTCCAGAAATGTGGAATTCATACCAACATGGGCAAAAGCATGGTAGAGATGCAGGTATTGCTACTTCTTGGGTACATTTGTGCCCACCAGGCAAAACAAGTTCTGATTTTCAGACTTTCCAACTTTACACCTTAAATTGTTGAACAAATAAATCCATTTTTCCCTTGGGCTTCTCACCATGCATGAAAGACCTCTACTCAGGCAACCTGCATGTCCTTCCCTGTCAGTGGAAATGGGGATGGGACAATGCTATGCCCATTTCCTTGTGGTGATCTTGTGGAGACTTCCACTTTTCCATCTATTTTCATTGGAAAGAACATGGGAAGGTGAGAGGTGCCAGTATTTTTAGCCCTGGTAATGATTGTCAGACTGGCCTGCATTTGGTCTGGTGAGGAAGCAAAATGAAAATGCTTGGCAGGGCACATGTAATCCCAGAAAAATCCAAGACTGAAGGAAAACAGCTCTTCTGTGAGATGTGTGAGTGGTGCCCACCTCATTTTTCATTGAAAAAAGTACCAAATGCTGGGGCCTTGTCCAAGACCCTTTTAAAACCCAGAGATGAGCTGCAGAGGTGAGAGGGGCTGATTGGAACAGAAAGACCTGCAGTATCTCTGCATCAGTCTTCCTCTAAAAAGAGTTCATTCCCTACCATACATTCCTGATGCATTTATCTATTTCCCACAAATATTTGAAGAAAGCACATAAAGTAAATCTGGTCTAGATAAAAATGTCATGCAGCTATTTGAGCAGGGCACATTCTCATAGCTATTCCAAAAACCTTGGAAGGGAGTGTTGAGTGATGTGGACATCATGCTTGCCTGGGAAGAAAAACAATAGCACTCCCACATTCCCACAGTGCAAATATTTGAGAGTCATTAATTGCACAGTTAGAGACTGTCCATGTTGAGAGTGTCCATGTCAATGTGTTTGCAGGACCATTTGGCAAGGATTTAAAAACAGGGGAAAAAAAAAAAAACCTTTAAAATGAAATCCTGGCAGTAAATGGATCTTGTAAATTAGCTTAGGCTGCTCTAAGTCCGTTCAGCTTTTTGAGTTTATTACACCAGGGGTCAGGAAATGCCTAAACATTTCTCCAATCTGGAGATAACTTAAAGAACACAGATTTGACAGGAAAGGGCTGGACAGTCATTCTGGAAGTGAAGTCCTGCACAATGAACAAGGGCAGCAGCACTTGCCCTGCAGAGCAAGCCCCAGAGCCAGCTCTCTGAAGAGGGAGAAGGGAAGTCCTGTGGCACCAAGGAACAGCTGTGCTGGGGAGTCACATCTGGATAGCCAAACCTTTGTTTGGAAATGGCTGGGAAACTCTCTCCATCACCTCTTCAAGCTATCTTCTCACAGATTTTTCTTTGCCCTGGTGCTGGTGCTGGCAATTGATCGTGTCCTGTCCCTCAAGTGTTGGCCCTTTGATAAATTTATCTCTTTCAGTATGTCTGTGAATAGTCAAGTCTTGTATTATAGAGGGAATTGTTTATATTCACCAGAAATAGAACATGCTATGAATATAAGTAGTGGTTTACCAGAAATGAGTAACCATAACATGTACCTTATGCCATCCTTGCTTTAGTTAAGCTACGTGGAATTTAGGTAATGGACAAATATTGGAGGTGAGAGAAAGAGATGAGTCAAGATTTTCTGTGAGAAAAATGTCAAAAGATACAGCTTGCTGGCAAGTATCAACAGACATATACTTCATATTACTTAGACTAAGGTAAGATGACAGGAACATAGTTAATTAGATCATCTGGAGTTCAAAATTTAGTGTTATTTCTTAAGAGCATTAAAAAAGGGTCTCACATTAAGGCTGAGTTCCTCTGACTGATGTCCCTGCAGAGTTTTTCATCTGCAGTGTCTGATCTCTTTCTAAAACCTGCTTTCTGGTTTAACCAAGACATTGTTCTTTTGCAAGTATTCACTTGAATGCCTTTCTTTGTGGCTATTTTCACTTTTATTTGTTATTTTCTCTGCTGAGCCACACAGCCTGCATGTGCACTGTCCCCAGCAGCCCAGCACAGGAGCTCGCCGTGTCCCAAGTGCCATGCGCTGCCCTCTGCTCCTCAGCCTGCTGTGCTGCTGCACCACCAGCTGCACCAAGCTGGTCTCCCACTCACCTGTGGCCACAAAAACCTCTTCTGCTGGAGGTGGCTTTTCAGCTGACTTCTGGGAGTTAGCACATCTCTGCTCTTGAATGCCAACTTCCTCGAGGCAGGAGACAGTCCTTACACACCGAGCCTGAGAGGAGCACACAGCTGCATGTTGCTATTCATACAGACATGCCTGTCTGTCAGACACAGATAATTGGATATTTATCCATATATTTGCATGAGAAATCAGAGGAACTGTCTACAGAGGCAGAGGCCCTGCTTTTCAGGGGCTAGCTCAGATCCCTTCTGCCTTTAAAATGTCAGCCTCTGGTAGCTTCCCAGACAGTGACTGGGTACCCAGAGCAGTTAGGGCTGCAGGTCTGGGCAAAAAGTTAATTATAAATAATAAAGGGGATGGAGGAAAGAACCCTGTGCTTTGTCTTTTTGACATTAGGCAATTACTGCTCAGCTCATTTCAGAGGTTTATGCTTTTTTTTTTCATTTAGCAATGTCTGACTGATTTCTCCTTATGGAACCAGAGAGCATTATATACCACCTGTATTTACTTTTTATCTCAGGAGTCCTCTCTTAAACCTGGTGCTTTGTGGCTGCCTCTGGTATATATGTTTAATAAATATTTAAATTCTGCATGAACTTAATACTCTCTGCACTTAAATCTTTTAAAATCATGTTGCTGTCTGAATGCCCCTCCCATGAAGTGCTGGTGGCAAAGTGCCTTATCTCCTCTGAAAGCTTTTTTGACTCCCAGCTGTACTCTCTCTTGTTCTTTAGCCAGGCTTTCAAAGTGACATACACAAATAACCAGCTGCTAGATATTTGTATGGAACACTAGCCTTGCAATTAAAGGAAGAGAAAAAGAAGCTCTACTTTGGGGTCCTTCAGAGTTTCATTACTGCCTGTTCTACTCCATTACTGCATTTCTTTGGAAAGCAAGCAGCACTAAGGGGCCCAGCTGCAAGCAGGTCCCATTGATCACCAGATGCTGAAGGAATTATCCATGCTAAATCAAACAAGTCATACTGGAGGTTATAGGTGACTCCCCAGTCCTACCCACAGCTTCTTCCTTTGGTCAAAAAGGGCCCAGGCTGCAGGAGCATCTGCAGACACAGAGGCTGCTTTGTCATGGGAGTCCTGGTTTCTTGCTATGCCCTAGGCAGGAGAAGGCTGCAGTGGTGGTGGTGCCTTCTGCCAGGGTAAAACTGATCCATACCCTGACTGTCCTGCCATTTCAGCCTGTATCTACCCTGAGCAGGATTTAGCCTGCCAAATTTCAATCCACATTGCTGGAAGCACTTTTTAAACATTTATTATTCTATCCTAAGCAAGTTTTTGTGAGCTCAGCAAACAGAGGTGGAAGGAGTGAACTTTAAGGAACAATTACTAGCAACAAAGAGGAGAGCACAGAAAATCATGTATTCTGAACCATTTGTCAAGTAACTAGGTAAGATTGCTTTTGTAAGAAAAAGATGGTAATAATTAAGAGAGTTTTCAAGAATCTTGTGGTAACCATATTTGCTGTGAGGCTGTAGCTGAGGGGTCAGGAGTGAACATGTCTCCAAACAGTGGTGTATGTTCTGATTTCAGAGAAAGCTGTTGTGAGAGGGAGTGGCACTGCTTGGCTCAATACACAGTCCCCAGCTGGTGAGCAACCAGATCTCCCATCTCCTACCCAAAGGATGCTTGGAAGGCTCAAAAAGGGTAGCCTTGTAGCTGTGAGGAGTTCATGGCACCCAGTAAGTGTCAGAAATGCAAATGGCATTTCCTTAGGACACAAGACTTGAGGGTCTGCTACTGCTCACTGTGGTCAGCAGAGAAGGGAAGCCAACATGGAGATACATGTGGGGAAGGAAATGTTTTCCTTCCAACCTTCCAAGTACTCGCAGCACTCCCATGATAATTTCATTGTTTCCCTTTCCCATAGGAGGAGAATAGATGATGCTGTTGTGCAAAGAGTGAAAAATAAGTTTCCTGGTTTCTATTTCTAGCTCTGCATCTAGCTATTTGTCTGATCTCCAAACCAGATACTTATGCTGATCACAGCACCTCATTTTATCTCTCTGCAAAACAGGAGTAAAAAAGAGCTGCTCTGCAGGGGGGCTGTGAGTGTTCCCTTTACTACTTTTAAAGCACATCTTTATATCACTTTTAAACAATTATATATATATATATATATAAATATACATGAAAATGATTTAATTTTCATCAATTTAAAATTTGTAAAGAGAGAGTTCATATGGCAAGCAAATGCACTCAGCAACCCCCACACCTGCACTTGAGATCTCACATACTGATGGGCTGCTCTCTGCCTAGAAGGAGCAGTAGTTGGTGTTTGGACTCCAAGAGCTTTGCCATATGACAGGATTTAATTAAAATGCTTCTACCCATCAGGGTGGCTGTCCCCACCATGCCAGCATGAGCCCAGGCCACAGTGCTGGTGGGAGAGCTTGCCAAGCAGGTCCTTGGCTTCCCTTCCTCCCTTGGTCCAGGGCCAAGACATGTCCCAAAATGCCAGCCAGCTGCTGAGGAGGCTCTTCACTTGCAGCAAGGCTGGCAGTGCTGGCTGGGCTTGCTGCTGAGCTGTGATGGACAAGCAGTGCTGGCAACACAGCACCAGAAGGTGCTGCCTCAGGAAAGCCAAGATACCTTGTGAAAGCACTTTGTATCAGTTTTAAGAAAAACATGGATGGAGAAGGGTTTCTTGAGGAATTTTCTGATTTCACTGTGTTTTGATTTTCATGAACTACCTTGCTTTCTTTTCAAAAGGTTTTAGCTAGTAATTCACTTTAATTGTGTGCACTTATAACAAATCTCTGAAAGTTTAAGAATGAATGTCATGTTTTTAATCCATAGTGTGATATGTGTTAACAATATGGAGACACAGTATTTTTAAATTTTAAAATGTAATTATCAATTAAAGCTATTTCTGTGTTAAAGTCAGAAAATGGAACAGCTAGGCTTTGCCTTTCCACAGTAAATTTTGAAAATACATTTTGCTCCAGCTTGGAAGTTTGGATCTCCAGCCATAGCAGCTTCCTCTGTTCCAGGCAGCTCTGTTATCAACAGGTGGGGCTTTCAAAAGTGGTCTTTGAGTATGGAGGTGTAACAAACCCACAGGTTTTACTTCTACCAGCCTGAGCTACCTTCCTGGCTGCAAAATATTCTGAATGCTTCCACATCCCCAGACCACTAGTCATTTAGCTGGGACATGGAGAGATGAGATATCCAGATGAGAGTGTGGGGAAAAGCTGAAGGAGTTTTTAACAAGTGAGTTTCAGGACAGGAATTGTTCTGTTTGGATTTCCTTCACTTTCTTTCAGAGCCATTATCTCAAATTTGTGTGTGGAAGGCAAAGCTTCTAATTATACACTGCAAAGAGTGCATTTTTTATAAATAGCCCCAATTGTTCTGCTGGGACATTCTCATCTGAATCAGCTCCTCTGCAGCTTCACAGCCTGTCTTCCATGTACAAGGAGAGTATTTTTACTGATGAAACCCACGTGGATCACATATGACACAAAGGCTGAAGCAACACAATAGGATTTGGGATTTTGCAGGCAGCCAACAGCTGTGCCACCCTGAATTCACTTCAGTCCCTTATAATTCTGCCCCTTTGTCACTTCTGACAAAGGTACAAAGGTGTCTGGAACAGGGTTGTAACAGCCACGACCAGTCTCACTGCACATGAGAGCATTGCTGCTCCCTGCAAGGCTCAGTGGCTAAAATTGCTTTGTTTCTTTCTCTGGACACTGTGTATAAGGCTCCAATGCCAAAGCAGGCAGAGGCCCTGGCTGCTCTGCAGTCAGTGTTAGTTACCCTGTCCCATCATCAGCAGAGCATCTCAGCAGCCATGGGCCCAAACCCTCCTGCCAGGGTGGGAGCCACCTGCAGCCACTGAGAGCCCACCCCAGCCTTGGGTCAGCCACATCCCAGTGGGGGATGGCTGCAGACAGCCATGGCAAGGGCTGTGTGTGTGCAGGAGAGGGGACACCTGTGAGGGGACACTGGGACAGTAGAGGGGACACCTGTGAGGGGACACCTGTCTGCAGGACACCAGGATGTGAGAGGGGACACCTGTCTGCAGGACACCAGGACATGTACCCACGCAGCCCCTGCATTACCCTGTGCCTGTGCAGCCGAGGGCAGAGGGGGTGATCCCCCAGCCTGGGGCCAAGCCCATCTGCAGCAGCAGATGCCCAGAGCCCTGCCTGTGCTGGAGAGCTGAATTCCCTGGCATGAGGCCAGTGTGGATGCTGTGTTTCTGTGGCAGTGGATGTGTCACTCCGATGACATCTCCACGCTCGGGGCGAGCGCTGCCCAGGCTGCTCAGCTGATGAACACAGCCCAGCCAGGAGCTGTGGTTAATTGCTCAGGGTACTGGAACACCCAGTGCTTCCTGCATTATCCACTTGCCCCAGCACTAGAGCCGCCACCTTCTCACAGCACTAATTTCATGAAGTGAATTGCCTTTCCGTAATTATCTTTTGATGCAGTTAATATTTCCCCAGCAAACCACAGATCACTCTGCCTGCTCAATAGGCAAAGCAGCTAATGAGCCCCAGCTCAGCCGTGGCTGAACGAGTCACTCTGCTGGAGAAAAGGATATCACCACTGCATGTTGTCCCCCTGTGCTGTCCTTTGTCACTTGGTGTCCTGGTCCGGGGGCTCGTGTCCGTCACTGGACAGGTCTGGAGGGTGGATGCAAGTTCAGAGGGCTCAGTGCCCTCTCCCTGCCCATCCTGGCCATCACCTCTGCCCCAGCCATGACTGGTGAGAAAACACTGATGAAGGCTCACTCCTGGCCAAGAAGATGGAGAAGGTGCCTTCTATAAAGTGTTAGCCCACTTGATTTCTCTAACAGAGTTTATTAAGTTCAGAGAACTACTTCATGCAGCCTTCTTCAAAGAAAACAAACTGAGACATCTCTGGGACAATTTCTGGGTCATTTTTAAACAAATATGTCAACTTTTCAGCATGCATGCCCAAGAAATGCTTCAGAATATGCCTCCATTCCATGCCTTCCACAGTCTAGAGTTAGCTTTCCTCACCAAGGTCAAAAAGTCCTTTCTGCACACTGTCTGCCATGATATGCTGTTATCACTCCTATCTGACAGAGATAATGTGGAAACCTTTACAGTGTACAAACACTTGAAGTGCCTTCCTGCAACGAGTTTTATAAAGAAAATAATAGCACTGAATTTCTTTTGTTGCCATTTACCTGTCTGATTCTACAAGAAGTTGCTTTGAGTCTCCTTTCATCCCTACTGACTGAAGTGAAAGCTTTGTCATCAGGGTGTTGTTTGATCTTTTTGTTCACTTGCTGTTTTTCCAAACAGAAAGAAATGTGATTTGTGGGGGGCATTTGTGGGGAGATGAAGGCTCCTGGCTTAGCTCAGGGAAGCAGTTGTGTACATATCTCAAGAGAGCTGGAAACCTGCAAGAAACAGACGAGCAAAATGTTTGGGCAGAAAAAGGACAGACGGCCAAGTGGGATAAACAGAAGCATCAGAAGTCCTGGGGAAACAAAACAGGAAGCAGACAGGATGGGGTCTAAGTGTGGATGGAGAATCTGAGTAGAAGCATCACGCAGACATTAGCAAAACCCAAGGATGAAATACAGCCAGAAAAGGTTCCTTGGATGGCAATTTAGCTGACAAGCAGAGGAAAAGCAAGAACTAGGAGAAATTAACAATAGGGGAAAAACACAAGCCCAAAACTCAAAAAACCCAGTAAAAATCCAAGTACTTACAATTTGAACTCCTTTACTGACTCAGTTTTGCATTTTTTTCTCCTAAGAATGTAGTGTCCCCTCTCCAGAGTAAAAATTGAAGAAAAACACATAAGAAGGAGGTAGCAATGAGCAAGAGGCCCTCAAAATCTACTGAATCATGACATTCATGTGTTGTAGCTTTATTTCTCTCACAAGAATGCCCAATTGCTAGTCTGAAGCTGTTAGCCATCATTTTAGGCTGTGAGCACAGAAATAGCTGTGGATTATTTGTAGATTGTGTTTGTGCATGGGATTAGTGGTGAGTCCAGCTATGCTGTGGTTTCCCCAGTCAGGAAGCTCTCCTACAGATTGTCTCCCTGCCCTATAAAAAAGTAGGGTTCAGGAGAACTTGTGATGCCCTCCCATGGATACCTTTATTGCTGCCTATTAAACCAAAACATGTAAGAAAGACACAGACCATAATTTAGCTTCCTCCTTTCCCCAGCATTGGACAAAGAACAATACAGACTTCTACTTTCCACGTGGTTCTTTCAGCTAGTGTTCAGGCAGTGTTTCTTTTGGGAGGGGAGAAAATCAACCCACAATGATTATTTTTTAAAATCTTCTTCATGTCAAATCACGATTTTCTGACCTATATTGTGCTTGAGCAAAGAGCTCATTGAAGGGGAATTTTGCCTAGAGTTCCAGTTTAAATCCATTAATAATTAATTGCTCTATTTATTTATTCAAAAGCCCCGGTGAAATGGGAATATTAGCTGTTTTCCTTCCTCATGAATGAATTCTCTTGCCTGGGCTCATCTGGCTCTGTATATGTTCTTCCCCAAATAAACATGTAAAAAAGTGTATGTTTGTGGAGGAAGAGGGTCAGACTTTTTGTGAGGCAGGTCAGGGTTCAATCACATTTACTCTTCTCACACACTGCTCTGTAGAGCAAGCTGACAGATCAAATGAAATATTAGCTTCATTTCCTGCACATCCAATTCCTTTTTAAAATACCAATGGTGGAAGGGACTGAATTTAGAACAACAAACACCAAAGTCCAGAGATTCTGCCAGTCAAATAAAATCTTTCTCTGCAGTGATTTGCTAATTTGGAAGATGCTGTAGAAGATCCTCTTCCATCATGACTGTTCACCTACAAGCCTGTTCTGTTGCCAGGGTTTGGAGGATGCATCTGTGCCAATCAGTGACAGCCTCGTGTTCTCCCAGCATATTCTGCCTCCACCGTGCTTCCAGTTCCAGCTCCAGTTATAACCCAAAAGAGAGGAGCCCAGAACCCTCCCCTCTGTGTGTCCCTCACATTTTCTGCAGCAGGCAGCTGTGTGCTACAGCCAAGCCAGGGAGTCAGGAGCAGGGCTGGGAAAACAATGCTGCTCTGTGCTGCAGGAAACAGCCAGGGAGAAAGAGCTCAGGTGGGGCTGGCACTGTGTGGACACTCTGTGAGCTCAGTGCTCCTGCAGAAACAGCCCCTGCTGTGCCCCTGGCACACTGAACAGAAGAAATGGCTGCTTCTGAGACAGGGGCTGTTCCAAGCACACAGTGCAAAATAAAATAAAACAAGACCTGCCAAGCACTCAGGTGGGATGTTCAGATGGAACATATTCATGCTTGATAATTTAGACCCTTGACATCCACAGACATTTCCTGGGATATGAGAATGTTGTATTCTTGTCCTGCTTAGTGTTATCCACAAATCCACAAAGGAAGAGTAAGGAAGCCTTCTTGTGTGCCTGACTGAGTGTAACTTGGTTTATTTTTGAGAAGGACAACCCACCTGCAGGCTGCTGGCCTTCTGGGAATTGTGAGGTTGCAGACTTCAATGTAAATAACCCTCATCTCTCTCCTCCAAATGATTTCTGAAACATCATCTAGCATTTCAGCTCAGCATCACTTATACTCCTTTTTTTTACATTCAAGAGGGAACAATTTAGAGCACAGACTTTTCAGTGCACTGTATTTCCCTTCCTGTGAAGGTCTAGATATTGCTGCTGCATAAATACTGCCCCAAGGGCTCTTTCTAGCAGCTCCTGGGAAAAAGTTATTTTCTTCCTCATGGGGGTTCCCATACTGAGGAAATAAATATGAGGTTTCTATCCAGATTCCTTTGCTTTGGTACTTGGCTGTTCTTGCAGCTCAGAAGAGAGAAGATGAGCAAATGTCCCTCTCTTTCACTGTGCTGCTGACAGACTCAGCTCCTCTCTTTCCTCTCTCTGCCATGTCCTGCAATGTTCATTGACTCAAAGCCCCACCCATCAATAAGCTCAAGGTGTCTCCATGTTAGAAAAAGGAGGAGTGCAGGGACCAGCTGCCAGCCAGCCAGCAGCCCCAGCAGCTCGGGCATCACCTTTGATGGGTCTTTTCAGAAAGGACTCAAAGTGTCCTTTCAAAACCTTCACACAAACCTTCTCCCACTGCATTGGTACAAACACTGCAGTGCTGGAGGTACAAGTTGGTCCAAGCTGACAGGAACTGGAAAGGAAAATGCAAAGACAAAAAGAGGCTTTGTAAAAATGAATGTAGCATCAAATAGCAGCAACCTCCACATCATCTTCCAACAGTTTTCAAGAAAAGCTGACTTCCTCCAGGTCTGAGTGCTGTGCCTTCTCCCTGCTCATCTCAGCAGACTCCCCATATCTGCCTCTGTAGCAGAACCTCTGCCTCCTGATGCAGCTCCTTCCTCCCACCCACCTCCTCCCCAGCCCTCTATGTCCATATCTTGTTTCACACCTGCAAACTCAGTTCCATGGCATTGGCTCCCAGCTTTGCTTCTGCAGCTTTGCCTTTAAGGAGAAGCTACGCAATTTCCCATAGCAACCAATTTTTAATAATGGGCAAAAAGAGCATCAGCTACCCCTAAGGACAGCTAAAGTAGGTCAAAATTGCAGGAAGAGTCTTCACATTTCACCAAGCTCTCCTGTAACTCACTTGTGTTCTCAGAACAGCCATGGTCCAACTCTGTCTCTTGTCTCAGTTCCCATTGCATCCCCTTACACCACACTCTGTCAGTGCTGCTGGGGGGGGGGGAGTGAGGAGAGCCCATCACAGTCATCTTCTGCAGCCCCAGAGTGAGGAAAGCCTCTCACAGTGATCTTCTGTCACCCCAGAGAGAGGAGAGCCCATCACAGTGATCTTCTGTCACCCCAGGGTGAGGAAAGCCTCTCACAGTGATCTTCTGTCACCCCAGGGTGAGGAGAGCCCATCACAGTGATCTTCTGCAGCAGTGAAGAGGAGCAGCCCCAGAGCACCATCATTGCTGAAAACATTTACAAAGGCAAGTTTTATTGTGTCTGTGCCCAGAGGTGCTGGCACTTGCCAAGGGAGGATAACTGGCAACCTGTAAGGATGACTGGCAACACTGGCCCCAATCCCCATCTGCTACCCCCTCCCACTTTCCTTTTCCCCAGACACTGATGCTGGAGTGCATGTAAAACTACACAAACAAGAGGGAGCCTCAGACACAAAGAAGCTTCTTGTGGTGGCTTTAAGAGCTCTTAGATGAATATATAATCACAAGGTTGTCAGGGCTTGGTTTATTTTGGTTATCTGTCTGATGATAAAAACATATACATCACCACATGGTAAGATGTGGTTGCCTTCACCTCTGATCTTATGAGAAAACTGATTGACTTCAAAACAAGAGACTCAAGGCAGAGCAGAGATTGTGTCTCACAAACACCCTCCCTCTGAACTGCAGCAGGAGGCAAGGGACATACAGGCACTGCAGAGCAGTCCCCTACGTGTACCCAAGGCCAATGGGATTGGGAGTGTGGGTTGGAGGACATGTTTTCCCAGTCCTAGCCTGTCTGGGGCCCTCCTCTGCATTCAGCTCCTGATGGTAGGGCAGTCAGGTCTGCCTGGGACTCCTGAGGTTTAGAGTCCATTATATATATTATATTTAGATCCATTATTCTTTATGTGTTGACTGGGAAAAGAAAAGCCTCCATCTAGATTCCCCAGAGGAAACCTATTGCATTGGCATACAGTCTCCTTTTGTCAGGGGTGAAAATGAAACAGCCCTAGGAGGTTCCTTCTGGGCCACTTCCCTCAGAAAAGACAGAGGGAGATTATTCCTTCCAGCTCATTTTTTCTGACACTGTTTCAGTCATACTTTAAATCTGGCTTCCCACTTTATCCCTGTGATATTGTCTCACAGCCACACACCCAGCATCCATATGTTCCTCCCTAAATCTTCCCTGTATTTCCCTGCTCTAGTGCTGTCATTTCCAGATGGTTCCCATTCCACTCAGCTGGATGTTCTCCCTCCTCCCCTCCTGCCCCATGAGCTGATGGATGCTGTACTGGTGCTCAGGCATGGCTTACACAAGCATTGTGACTTGGCTTCTCTTCATCTCACCTCATATGCCTCCAAGAGGGAGAGCTGGGAAAGAAATGCTTTGTGGACCAGAGGCTTCTCTGCTAGGCTGTGTGATCTGCTCAGTACATGGGATCCTGCAGATCCTCCCTCCTTCCTCACCACCTAATGCTCACAGCACACACAGGCAGCTGCTGCTTTGGGCAGGAGTCCAGAGCCTCCCTGCACTTCGAGGAAGGTGTGTGTTTCTCCCTGTAATTAAGAGGCACTGCCTCTTAATTACCTCAGTGAAAATTACTGAAATGAGCACTGCAGCGATGCAGATGTGGTCAGAGAAATATTAAGACAGCAGGAAGAAGAGATGGCACATTGCTGCCTGGAAGGGATGGAAGAAAGCAGGGAAACAGCCTCTGGAGCAGCTGAGATGCAGAGAGGGCACGGACTGCGGGCACACACCCACCACAGCACAGCATCCTCCCTGCTGCCAGCCCCGCAGGAGCAGCATGGCCCAGGCTGTCACCTGTCACAGCTGTCACCCCTCTCCTCGCTGGCTCTGGCACTGGGCTCTGCTGTCAGATGCTGCTGGGCACGGAGCTGGGTGTGACTCACCGGCACAGCAGAGCGGCTGGAAATGGAGCCTTGATGAGCTCCCCCAGGCACAGCCAAGTGGGATGGGGCAAGTACCACTGCTGGCAGGGCTCCTCCCACAGCACCTCCCCAGCAGGGCAGGGGGTTTCACTTTTGGGATGAACATTCCAAAGCAACTTGCAGCAGGTTTAATGGTATCCAGGTGGATAAATCCCTTCGAGTATCACCAAAAAGATCTGGAATAATGAGTCATCAAAGGGCTTATTAAAATTCCCCCAAGAATTGATTGTCTGACGAGAATTTGAGATCAGGAAACCACATTTTAATTCCACTTGTCATAGCAGCCACGGGCGAGATCTAGGTCCTGCTGTGCTCTGCACCTCTGTTGGGTGTTGTTAGCCAGCCTCTGAGATGTGCTCCAGCCTGCAGAGGATGAAATAGCACCGGTGCATCTCTGAGTTTCCCTTTGGGACAGCAAGGCTTTGTTCTGGCACCCTTTCCCTGCTGGTGAGCAGACCCCCTGAAGTCAGTCCCACACCTGACTGTGGCAGGGATGCTCGTGCAGCTCAGCAAACAACTCTGACCCTCTTCAGGCCAAAAACTGCTCAAGAGGGGGTAAAGTGCATTGCTGATACTGCTTCAGGAATCTTTATGAGTTGCTTCTTGCTAGAGCCCCATCCCACTCTATTAGTCTCCAGACCAATGTCAGCAATAGATGTCTTCCCTTTCTTCTACCTTCTGTAAGAATTTCACTGGGTAGGAGCTGGGTGAAAGTGCTTCTAAATCCCTCTACTGATCATGAAAGTGGATCAGATCAAAGATCACCTTCCCCTGTATTCCTGAGAAGGAAATGGTATCACCCTGCAGACTGGCTCCTCCTTACAGTTCTTTAAATCCTCAAAGAATGAACCATTTTCAATGTTTTCCACACTGTGTTTTGCACTTTTCCACCAGTCCTGATCTGTGGCCCCTAAATATCTTCAGAGAATTTAGGCACTTCCTTGGCAGAGTTTACCACTGCTTTCTTTCAAGAGCCCTATAGGAGCAGACCATGGTCTTCCACATGCCTGCAGAAAGAAGCCATTCCAGGGCACAAAAATGCTATTTCATGTCATCTATTAGCAAGCTCCTTCTCACAGCATATCTGAGCTTCTCTTTATAGGTGACTGTAAAGACCAAAATTTTGACCATTTTAATCCCAGAATATTTGCAGTAGATGACTGTGAAGCAAAAAGCTGAATAATTCAGACACCTTCTTTAGGCCTCCTCATCTCTTCCCAAGATAATAATCATCCCACATTTTTGCCTTACAACAAAACCAGCCACCCAGGACTTGATTGTATTTTCTAGGCTTGGTACTGACAGGAAGAATAAGCACAGATCCTCTTGCCATTGGAGTGAAAAGAGAATTTTATTTAATTGCTGGAACCTGAGGCTTGTGGTGTAGTTGTGCATTTCTGGCTGCCTTGGAGGATGGGCAGTGGCAGGTGCCCACATGTATGGCTATCTGCTCACACATTAGGGAGGATGTTTGTGCAGCCCAAGGCTGGGTACTCAGCTTAAATGGGAAAAAAATCTTTCTGCAGATTTCCTCTGTGGTTTTGGCCACACCACTTTTTCTGTCTGTGACTCACTCCTCCACCTGCAAAGAGAGCAGCAGAAGTGCCTGCCTGCTGCTGATGGCCACAAGGAGCAGCACATGCAGTGAGTGTCACAGGCTCAGTGACCACAGTGACCAGGAGTGTTAAAGTTATGCCTCACCCTACACAGCTTGTCCCCAGCCCTCCAGGAAGCATTGCTGCTCTCCTATGGGATGCACCAGCAGCTTGTTCTAAGGACAAAAGAAATCCTAAAATCGTTACAGATCCTTTATCAGATGAAGATAATTGATTATGTAATACTACTGTGCAAAACCCCCCAGCCATATCCAGTATATATTTATCTCCTGTATTCTGTAAAAAACAGGTGCCATATTAGCATCCCCTGAGATTAATGCATTATTCTACTCTGTTCTACATTAACAGCAAAAATTATTGAACACACTTTACTAGAGATAAATACTTTTAAACCAGGACACCTAAATAGTATCCAAAATGTTTTTTAAAACTCTCTGAAGACCTCTCTAGACAGTTAATGTCAATTTTTAATAAAATTTGGGAAAACTGAGATTTGTCTGCAAACTGTAAGGGAATTATCATCATTCCATTAGCACTTTTAAATTATAAATGGGACACAATGAAGAGAGAGAGATGGAGGGGGAGAGAGGCAGAGGAAAGCTGTCTCCAGCTCACTCCCATGGCCACTAGCCCACTCCTGGGGAGAGAGATACAAGGCAGAGGCAGAGGCATGTGAGGCTGGGTTATTATTGCACAGAGCAGGGTACTTTGTGTCTGATGACATTTGGAGGAGGGAGAATCAAAAATGTGCTTTTATCCTGGGACAGTGCCCATCATTAAACTGGCTGAATTATACCCCATCATTTCTTGCACTGCAAACCAACTAACTGATAGACCTCAAAGTCTTTTCATCAGCCAGGAGTGGTCAACATGATGTCCACTATCTCAAGACATTTCAAGGGAGGTGCATCCCTGATCTGCTGCTCTCCCATACTCCAGCAGCAATCCAGAAAGGAACTTAAATCAGTGTCTGCAAATTTTTCAGCTCTCGCTGCCTGGAAGGCTGGTAAATAATTAAGATTTACACCCATAAATCCTGGTTACATTGACAGGGAAAAGACTGTGGTCTGGAAAACAGTATTTGTGAACAGCATGGTGAGAGCATGAACAGACACAGTGATGGGCTGCCAGAGCAGTGCTCTGACCAGAGGGAAGGCACAGGCTTTGATACACAGGAATGATCCTGCCAAGAGGGTGCCCTTGCTGGGTCAGCCTGCATGTGTTTGTGGAAGATAATGGCCAGACCTGCAATTACTGGAAAATGTGGGCAGCTGAAAAGAGGGAATTTTTTTCTGCCTGAGCAGCTCTTCAAAAGGCTCTCTCTGCTTCAAGATGTTACTGAAGGAAATTTGAAGAAGGCAGATTTTTTTTAAGCATTGTATGATATGAGCCAGGAGAGGAAGCAGTCTATGTCCTTGGAAGGATATGGGCATGGTGGCAACTTGGGATTTTGGGTTTCTATTACTGAGAAAACCTGAGTGGCCCATGTCAATGTGCACAGTCTCTGCTGGGAGAGCAGCTTGCACAGGCACCTCTGGGATCTGCCAGAAACTCAGTGTCTCAGCTTCCCTCAGTATTCAGACCTCCTCAGGTTATTGAGACTGGCAATCTCTCAAGCTGCTCAGGGGTTCTTATACTTCCCTATGGTCCTTTTCCTCTTCCAGGTGCCTTTATCACAGGTGTCTAACTTTGCAGATTCCCTCATAAAGTGGAATGTCTGGGCCTGGATCAAGTGATTAATCCAAAGATAAATACAGCTAAACTCATTACCTTCAGTTTCACTGCCTAGCCTGCAGGTCCAGGCAGGTGAGATTAACCCTTGCCTGCCTCTACTCCACTGCTTGAGTTGAATCCATACTGACCACCTCCTGCTCTTGCTCAAAGCCTCTGAGGTAGCATATGCCACAGAAAAGGCAGAGTTGTGGACTCAGACATTAAAAAGAAGATGGTTCTCTCCTCATTTTTCCATGATAACTGGAATGGCTAGTGGAATGACTTCACATAGAGATATGTGAATACACTTGCACAGAAAAAACTTTAAATCTCCTAAGCACTGGGAATGGTGCAAGCAAATCCTGTGTGTGTGACTGCAAAAGAAGATGCATTGCTCTCTTTCATGTATGTGTACACTTACTATTTCTTTTGATATTTGCTCTTGTCAAGCTCCTCCTCTTGTCTTCCCCTGCTCCATCCTGAGTAAGAAGGATGACTTATCTACCTGTTACATCAGCTTCTCCTGGTGGAGAGATAAACATGGGCCTAGGGAAAAAGCTTTGTCAGCTTTTGACAGAAAGATTAAAAGCAAGTGGTTGCTGAACCTAAGGCAGTGCCAGTGCCCAACACATGAATCTCAGTAAACAACACAAATCCCTCCATTTCAGAGGCCCCAGTAGCGTGAGAAATGTGTCCCACTTAGCTGTGACAATCAGTCTGATCCCAAAGGGGAGCAAAGCTCAGTCAGTCCCAGCACTTCTTATTGTTGCCAGCAGTATTGTTTGCACAGTCCCTCCTCTCTCAACAGCTGGGCAGCAGCTCTCCCTTTTTGGGGCTGCAGAAAAGCAGACTGCTGGTCTGAGCTATCTCACCATGTGGGGAAGAGCAGTGTGAATTCAGAGAGGATTTACATCTTGCAAAGGGCAGGTCCAGCTTCTCCATCCAAGTTTGAATAGTACTGACGAAAAAGCATCATCACAGAAAATTTCTCCCCATACTGGTGAGATTTGCTCTGGTAACTGTGAAGTGATAACACCAGTCACAGCCACAAACACACCAGCTCTGCCATTGGCTCAATCCTTCTGCTTCCCAGTGCACAGACCTATGGGGTAGCACGAATCAGAATTCGGCTATGTGTTAACACACATGTTCTGGGTACCACAGCTGGGAGCAGAAATGCACATGTTTAACAGCCTGGCTCTGCCTTATTCATCAGGTTCTGGTCTCCCCACAAGTACTGAGGAAGGCTGTAAATGCATCAACAGTCATGAAAGAGGAATACTTCATTTTCACACCTACTCCAAATCTGATGTTCTTTGACCCAAAGTGGTGTAAACTATCACATGGGAATAGCACCAGAGAGCAGCTTGCCAGCAGACCTTGAGCATTCTTTTGATTCAGTCCTTCTAGGTGGCTCAGAGATGCACAGAAACATGCCATCTCTGGACTTGAAAAAACAGTTTTGCCAAGAAGCTAGCAAGCCTCAGTGAAGTAGCTTCAGGCATCAGCTGAAGCTCTTCCATGCCCCTTGCTGGAGAAAGAGTGCCATAACAGAGCTCTGGACAACAATGATTGAAACCCATAATGTGGAGAATAAAAGCCAAGTAATCATGAATCTATGTTCACATGGATAAAGAGGTTTCCTAAAAATTATTTCCTGTAGTAAAAAGTCAACAAATAAACCATGAAACTTCAAAATAGCAGAGGCCTGGTATATACTGGCACCATATGTCTGATGTAATACAGTGCACAGTCTCCTGTTTTTAAAACCAGAATGACCAGAGGTTGTAGTACTTGAGAAATCATAACAGATTTTCATTTCATATGGCATAGAGGAAAATGGCATAGAAGTGGATACAAGTTACTCCTGAGGAAGTTCTGACTGGACACAAGAGGACAAATTTTTAACAATGAGAACAATCAGTCACTGGAATTGGATCAGCCATTTCCCAGAGAAGTGTTGGATTCCCCAATATTGAACAACTTAAACTTTTGGGGGGACAGGGTGATGGGGTGTCTTGTCTAGGTCATGCTTTTGCCAGATGATCTTTGTATGATTCTATGATCCTCTGAACTTAAAAAGAGAAGTGGTTTTGGGTTGTTTCAGTTATGTACAAAAGGTCAATGCTGTATTAACATGAGCCACATGCCCATGTGGGTGGTTAGAGCTCTGAGACTGCATGCAGAAGAATTTGAGGTTGTTTGGTAGTGCTGGGTGGACAGGGGTTTCACAGCATTCAACATTATTTTGAGATGTGACCTTTGTATTTCCACACCCCACAGCTTCCTGTCAGTGTTTTTGTTTCCCCACTCCTTCACTCTGCATTGTTCTCTCCCTGATACAGACTGTTCTGGTCCCAAAACACCTTCCCAACAGTTCCATCTTTCTCTGGCTTGGTTTTGACCCTCAGGGAGCTGTCTTCCTTTAAAAGGAGCTCTGGTATGAAAAATATGGAAAATTCCACATTTAGAGGCACAGCTTCATTCACAAAACCATTTGCACTTACTGATTCATCAAAGGTAAAAGAAAAATTATGTCCTTTTGGGGGGAATACTACAATTTAATTGTTGTGCTTCATATGAAGAAGGGGCTCCATGGAAAGCTTAGTAAGATTCCAACTCTTAAGTTTCTGTTCTGCCTGCATAGTCTCCATAAAAGCTGAGGAAAGATCAGTTTCAGGAAACCTGAAGAAAATCAGTTTTGTTTAAAATATTGGGGGTTTTAAATTATTTGGCAAACAATTAATGTGTTCCTAATGGAGCATAAAGTGAGTGGACTCATCTTCTAACACTTCATTACCTCCTTTATGCTTTGTTTATTGGTAGTGATGGCAACTGAGTGGCCCAGAGGGAACTGGCATTTAAATTTCTGCAGCAGCCCACAACAAAAATTCTTTTAATCTAGGTCATGTATAAATTAATTGTTAATTTTCGTAAAAAACATAGAATCATAGAATCATAGAATGGCTTGGGTTGGGAGAGACCTTAAAGATCATCTAGTTCCAATCCCATAGCCATGGGTAGGACATTTTCCCCTAGACCAGGTTGCTTAGAGTTGCATCTTGAACACTTCAGGGATGGGGCATCCACAGCTTGTCTGAGTGCCTCATCTATCTCACAGTGAAGAATTTCTTTCTAAGAACTAATCTAAAGTGAGAGGAATGATGGATTTGTCTTTACAAACAAGATGTGGGTCTGCTGGTAGATAAAACTAGCACTAAGAGATAAAAGAAACAATGGGAAGGATTCCACTGATTGATGAATGAAAAAAAAAATATTTGCCTTTACAAACAAACAGCAAGTTTGCTGATAAATGAAATTGGATATTAAGAGGTGAAAGAAACAATGGGAGAAAATCATAAATTCCATAAGAATTAAAAATTAAAAGGAAGAGTTATACCTTAGAGGGGAATCTCAGGTGTCAGGCATTCTGAAGTCTGTACCTCTCAAGTACCTCAGCCAATGGGGAAACAGAGAAGGAAATGCGGCTGGGAAACTAGGATAAAAAGGGAGGCTGCATCCTCCAAAAATTCGAGAGATCCCAGGGGAATTCCCCATGGGCCCTCTCTTTATTTGAATATAGGACTCCTCTGTCTCCTTTTTGGACATAAACCCTGGTGTTTGTAGCTTAATTTTCCTGACGAAAGTGACTCTCTTTTCAGTTTAAAGGCATCCCCCTTCCTCTGTCCCTGCAGGCCTCCACCCATCCATCCATCCATCCATCCATCCATCCACTCATCCATCCATCCATCATCCATCCACCATCCATCCATCCATCCATCCACCATCCATCCCATCCATCCATCCATCCATCCATCCATCCATCCATCCATCCATCCATCCATCCATCCATCCATCCATCCATCCATCCATCCATCCATCCACCCATCCATCCATCCATCCATCCATCCATCCCCATCCATCCATCCATCCATCCATCCACCATCCATCCATCCATCCATCCCATCCATCCACCCATCCATCCATCCATCCATCCATCCATCCATCCATCCATCCATCCATCATCCATCCACCCACCATCCATCCATCCATCCATCCATCCATCCATCCATCCATCCATCCATCCATCCATCCATCCCATCCATCCATCCATCCATCCATCCATCCATCCATCCCCATCCATCCACCCATCCATCCATCCATCCATCCATCATCCATCCACCCATCCATCCATCCATCCATCCCATCCATCCATCCCATCCATCCATCCATCCATCCATCCATCCATCCATCCATCCATCCACCCATCCATCCATCCATCCATCCATCCATCATCCATCCATCCCATCCATCCATCCATCCATCCATCCCCACCCATCCATCCATCCATCCATCCATCCATCCATCCATCCATCCATCCATCCACCCATCCATCCATCATCCACCCATCCATCCATCCATCCACCCATCCATCCATCCACCCATCCATCCATCCATCCATCCATCCACCCACCATCCATCCATCCCATCCATCCATCCATCCACCCACCATCCATCCATCCATCCACCCATCCATCCACCCATCCATCCATCCATCCATCCATCCACCCATCCACCCACCATCCATCCATCCATCCATCCATCCACCCATCCATCCACCATCCATCCATCCGTCCACCCATCCATCATCCATCCATCCATCCATCCATCCACCATCCATCCATCCATCATCCCATCCATCCATCCATCCATCCATCCATCCATCCATCCATCCATCCATCCATCCATCCATCCATCCATCCATCCATCCATCCATGCATCCATCACACACAGTGCACTAAGTCATTCACAAAGGAAACTCAGGGAGCAAAACATCCTCCAACTTACTTTCTCCTCCTACTGGAAGAGACCATGACACAAATTATATTCCAGCAAGTCTGGAGGAAACTGTTAGTCAAAGTTTAAAATAGAAACATTCTTACCAGGAAAATCCATGGAATCTGCCCCATGTTTTAAGGCATTATTTTGTCCAAATGTTCTTACAACTGATCAAGATAGGAAAATCCATGCAGTGAAATTTTTTAAAGTGTTGGTTCTGTTTTATTCTTCAGACAGTAGAAAAGAAAAATCTAGAGCTTCTACTGTTTTCAGTTTGTATGTATTTTTATTGAAATTGTTCTCAGAAACACTGTATTAACCAAATGGCATTTTCTTTGATAAGCTTAAATCATTAGTAATGTTACTAAAGGAAAATAGCATTCAGCCTTTGGGGAAAGCTAAAGCCTTCACTGGGCAAACACATAATTTTACCTCCACCTAAAAGAGGAAGCTTTCATCATAAAGAGAAAAAGGCAAAGAAAAGGAGAAAATAACCTTTTCTCATTAAAAAAAAAAAAAAAAAAGGAGTTTAAAATCTCTTATCAATGCAAGTTTTACCCATGAAAACATTGTTTTCAGCTCACTGGGGCTTTTTTGATGTATTTCTTCACCTTGAACATTTTTGGTGTTCATGCTTTTGATAAAGTAATTTTTCTCCTTTGAAACTACCCCGCATCATGGTCACTGCTGTCACTTGTTTTAGTCCTTTTATTACCTGTATTAATGGAAGATGTAGAGACTGTAAAATGACCCAAGTGCTAATCAAATGCAGTTCACAAAAAAAAAAAAAAAAAAAAGGAAAAAGCAACAAAACAAAACAAAAATAGGTAGCCAGAATTATCTAAGAATTAACTAAATGGCTAGAATTAGCTTTGCAATCATGACATTCATAGCAATAATGAAAAGGTGGCTGCCTTTTATTTACTTCTAGCTTAGGTATCTTTAAATATTTTGTCCAGAAGCCCAGGCTTTCTGCAGCCTCTTAGCCAAAGGACAATTAAGCACTATTTTTAAAATGAAAGCCGAGAAACCCATGTAATCAGAAGCTTTAAAGAAAATACCAAGTGTCATGAGACTAGGCAACACTGTAGTTCCCTACCACTGTTTTTCTTCAGATTCTGTTTCTGATGCAGAAAGTTCTTTCCCTCTTACATTCTTCAATGCTACAGTTAAGTGCAGTATGGTGCCCTTTAAATGAATGGTCTTTTTACAAACCAATTGGATTATCTTCAATTATGCTATTATCAACAGTTAAGATAAAGGGAAAAAAAAAAAAAAAGAGAAGTCTACAATTATATCCAGGTTTCTTCTCCTTACAGACCAGAAGGTCTGGACAGTCATTTTACTTTTTGTTTATTATTAACTTCCAGCCATAATAATTTTCAGACTGATGCATTAGAACAACATGAAATTATTTGGACTGCAACAGAACAAGCAACAAGTTAGTAGGTATAAAAATCTTTCTTTTTCCCTCCAAGACTTTAAAACTACATGGAAGAATGTATTTGATGTAGATTAACTTAGTTACTTTAATTAAAATTTTAATTCAGAGTTGAATTTGATCTACACGTCTCTGATTTAGAAGACAGAATCCTGAGATTTATAGATCATGTTCTCATGATGTAGAGCCCATAACATAATATGCCAGTGCAGCAGTAAATGGTGGAGGCTCTGCCTGTGAAAGTCTGCTGGAACTACTTGCTTTGGAGCTCTCTGCTCTGGTGGAGCATCTGTGTTGATTTATTTTACAAAATAGCCTGTTAAGGATAACATCAGCTAGTGGGGAACTGTTGCACAGATTGTCTGTAACATCCCATGTTGGCGTTTCTGGAAGAGCAACACTCCTGCCCTCCCAATAAAACGAAATAGTAATAAATGATGTGTGCAGGAGGCATTCCATATGGCTGTCTGGAAGTTGAACTGGAAGAACTGCCTGACAAGGGCCATCCTCTCGTAACACAGTGAGCATCATGAGAGTCCAGCCTGGCCTTCCCAAGAGCAGCAGGGAGTAGCTGCAACTCCCTGGTGAGAAGTGTGGGTAGGGATTCAATTCAGAGCCAGAGCCAACCACGAATCTTGGACTGAAGTGACAACAATCTCCCTCAAATAATGACCCCTGCTCAGGAACTCTGCCTCCAGGTACTGCAACAGATAAACCACTGGTAATGAATGGACTTTCTAAGAAGTATTTATATTTAACCTATTCAGAAAGTTAACCTATACCAGAAAGTTAACTATAAAATCACTGACGATAAAATTCACAGGTGACATCAAGATTGGCAAACGAGGGAAGAGAAGGTGTTATGATATCTCATCTGAGAGTGCTTGATGTCAGAAACACAGGTCCATTCCCAGAAAGAGATTTTGCAGGCAGTGCCATGCATGGCCTGCTAGCACAAGCCATTCCCAAGGAGTGATGGAGCACCCTCAGGGAGCAGCAGCACTGGAAAGGATAACAGGACAGTTTTCTGGGGAACTTGAAGTGTCCTGACATGATGACATACTGTGGTGATCCTGAAAGCATAGCTGTAAAGTTACTTGTATATAAATACATATGTGCATTTTTGGTTAAGTGGATCCTGTATTGCCAGGGGCAGTTCAGACAACCATGTTTTAAAATGGATGTTGAAAAACTGAGTGGGGCTCACAGGAAAAGTAGGAAAACAATATAAAGACTGATAAAAATGTCTTTTGTTGAGAGATTTAAAGAGAAAAATTCATTAATTAGCTCAGAAGGAAATATATTGAAGACTAGATAACAGCATAGATAATATCTTCCCAGGAAGAAAGTATCAAGAATGCATCTAAGCATAAAGAAAAGCATAAAAAGAACCAGTGGCTAGAAGGTGGAAGCTGCCAAATTCATACAGAGAATCCAAGCCCATGTTTATAATGAGGGGAGGACAAAGGGAAAGATAAATTCTTATCTCTTGATTTCTGAAGATCAGGACTCAGTGTCTTTCTTAAAGACAACTTTATAGTTAAGCACAAGTTATTTGGCTCAAGCCAGGGTAGCTGCTTGTGATATACAGAAGTGCACATTCCTATGGACTGCCAAAACATGTGACGGGTGCCTAGAAACAAACCACTGAGTTTTGAAGTGCTTGTGAGCAGAGACATTCCTCTCTTTCCAGTCTTTGGGCCAACTACAGAGAGACCATTTCATATGGAAAAGCAGTTCTGGTTATTCATTAAAAACATACCAGTGCAAATTCTCAGACCCTAGTGTTTGAAAAAGGTTTTGTACGTGCCTCCTCTAGGCCAAAAGATTTCAGGGCTGGTCTTGGGCAAGTGATTTAATTTCTGTGTTTCTGGCTACAGTTTGACTGCTCATTCCTGCTGCCATCCCTATAGCCTGAGGCATGGGCACCAATCTGGGTAAAAGGCTATCCACATACTAAGATAACTAAGCAGCTTTCTTCTTTTTTATTTGGTGGATAATTTTTAACACAGTTCAGCTTTCTTCTTCAGCTCATGGGCTATGAACAGCCTTGTCAGCACAGCCAGGACTGGGTGGCCATGGCAGCACCCACTCACCACAGAACAGGAAATCCTCAAGACAACGTTGCCTTGGAGGTGCAGATGCCAAGGCTGATTCCTTGGCTCAGGAAGGGAACAGAGGAGGCTTTCCTCCTCTCCCCAGGCAGCATGGTTCCACCAGCACCTCCTGAGCTGGTGTTGGCAATTGCTGGGTTAGCACGCAGCTCAGAGGGGGCAGCCCGAGGGACTGTGACAGTGACTGCTGGAGTGGCTGTTCTGCCTCTCTCCAGTACAGCCTGCTGCACCATGGCATCTCTACCATCACACCATACCCCAGCTGCCTGCACAGCTCTACAGCGTTCCCACCAGGGGCTCCACACACAATTCTAAACCCCAGGCAGGACCATCCCTCCCTCCCCACTGTCCCTAACAGTGCCTCTTCCTGCTCTCACACCAGAGCTGCTGTGGCCATGGCATGGGCAGGCTCAGCCCTTCAGGCAGTGACACAACTGCCAAGCCTGAAGGAGAGAGTAAAGGGTAGAAGATTGCACTCAAAAGTTTCTTGCTTACCAGTTGAACTCAGCAATATTCATCAGCCTCCTTAGAGAACTGCTCATTAGCTTAACCCAGTGAAACCCATAACTTCCAGGAGAGCATTGCATTGCTAAAGGATTCACATTCTTCTTGCAATAACAGTGGAAGACTCATATAGCATGATGAGGAAAAACACCCAGCACTGCTGGGTGAAGGTCATCACCGCTTCTATTGTACAGCAGAAATAAAAACACAAGCTGCAGCTCTGCACAGTTACGTGCTCTTCAAAGAGCTCTTCCCCCGCACCTAATTCGCAGCCTGTCCCACCCTGCTGCAGTAATTTGTAACTATGGGCTTCTGGCCGAGTTTCCTTCTCACTCATGTAATTTCCTTTTCTTTCGTGGGCCATTTTCAGATTCTCAAAGTGAAAAGTTTGTGCTCTGCTTCACTATCCAATAACACAGGAATGTGGAAATGTCCTTGATTTTGGTGTGGCTTATTAACAGAATTTTTAATGCTAAAAGGTGTTTAACAGCTAACGACACTCTGACTGAGCGCAACAGCACTGCGGTCCTGCAAATTTAAATATTTTCTGTGTGCCAGAGAAATGCTGCCTGAGTAATAGCAGTTGGATTTTCCTTTCTGCTTGCAACTGAGCAATCTTTCCTGGAGGAAGACAAAGTTTGACCCCAAGCAACTGGTTTCTCAGAGCTTGGGAAGCAGTTGCCTCTTGGTATTGGTGTGCATGATGTTGACAATCCTAAATGAGAGAATGCTCAGTAATGTCAAGGCTGCTGTGTGCTACAGCTTGCAGAAGAACCAGAATGCTTTCCTGCCTTTCCTTAGGCACCCTGTTGAAGACAGCCAAGCATCCCCCACCACCCCACCTCCAGCACAGGTCCTGACTTCCACCCTCCTTGCAGTGTGCCTGAGACACTAGGTGCTTTTAGGTAAGCTCATTCCACAAAGTGCATTCAGACTCTTCTGGTGCAGAGGTCAGATTTTGCAGCTGACAGATGTACCTGCCACCTCCCAGCACTTGAAACTCTGAAGACCATTTAAGTGTGTTTTTTGACAAGCTTATTTCAGTTTAACCCACTTTTGCAAGCATGAAGTTTTTAAACCATTGACTAAAAGTTCAGTGTCAGTAGAAGAAACTTTTTGCCTATGCAGGAGAATATCCAGCATTTCATGGAGGAACAGATTTGACAGTATAATACTGGAAAGTCAACACCTAATTAGACATTCATTCTGTCAAAACCTAATCAGACAGTCATTCTGAACTGATGTTGCCATTTGTAAAGTTTTATTCTAAGAGCCTGTCAGACAGAGGAGAATTGCTGTGGGTGGTGGAGTGGAGGCTGAATGCACTCATTAAAAAAAAAAATCCTATGTCTTCTTAATAAGTGAGGAGGCAGCTTGTTGAAGAAGGGAAGCCTTTTCAAGCCTCAAAGGTAACATTTTTGCAGAGACAGTACAAATTTGCCCTGCCTTCCTTCCATAATTTGTTTCTAGATAGAAAAGATACAAAAACTTCTTCATGGGGATTTTATCTCCTGATGGGATGGGTTGATCTTGGCTGGGCACCAAGCGTCCACCAGAGTGGTTCTATCACTCCCCTCCTTAACCAGACAGTGGAGAGAAAATACAACTACTAAAAGCTCCTGGGTTGAAATAAGACAAGGAAAGATGAGTCATCAATTACCATCAGGGGCAAAACTGACACAACTTGGGAAAATTAGCTTATTACAAATCAAATCAGAAAAGAATAATGGAAAATAAAACCTAAATATTAAAACACCTTTCCTCCACCCTCCCTTTTTCTGGGCTGGATTTTACTCCTGAGTTATTTAACTCCTCCCCTCCAGCAGTGCAGGGGGACAGATAATTGCACAGTTCATCACATATCTTCTCTTCTGCTCCTTCCTCCTAAGAGGGAGTACTCCTCACATTCTTCCCCTGCTCTGTGTGGGGTCCCTGCCACAGGCTCTGTTCTTTACAATCTGCTCTTGTGCAGGTCTCCTGCAGGGTCTCAAATCCTGCCAGCAAACCTGCTCCGGTGTGGGTTCTTCTTTCCACAGGCCCACAGGTCTTGCCAGGAGCATCCACCTGTTCTGGTGTGGGGTCCTTCAGAGGGCAAAAGCAGATATCTGCTGTACCACGGACCAGCACAGGCACACCTTGCCTCACCATGGTGCTCTCCACAGGCTGCCAGGGAATCTCTGCTCTGGCGCCTGGAGCACCTCCTCCCTCCTCCACCTGGCCATGGTGTCTGGAGAGCTGTTTCTCTCACATACTCTCACTCCTCTCCCTGGCTGCAGTTGCTGCTGCAGCTTTTCCTTCCCCTTTTGAATGTGTTATCACAGTGATGTTTCCACAGTCGCTGATGGGCTCAGCCCTGGCCAGCAGTGAGTCCGGCTTGGATCTGCTGGAGTCAGCTCTGTCAGACATAGGGGGAGTTTCTGGCAGCCTCTCACTGAAGACACCCCTATAGCCTCCCCACTGCCCAAACCTTGCCACAGAAACCAAACACACCTGACTGTTAAACATATAAAGGCAACTGGCACACATCAAACCCAGGCCACTCCCTCTTAATAAATTAGCATGCCTGTGTTTACACGAAGACATAATAGCTGCTATTTGTATTGCACTTACATATTTAATTTTCTTTACAAATAAAAGCTTTATGCCTCCCTTTGAGCCTCCTCTTGCAGCCTTTGACTACAATAGCTACAACTAAACTATTACTCCAAATTAGCCTGGCATTCAGTGTGCATTTGTATTACTCACATGATTTTTATTGGTTTTTTTAATTACTATTTTTCCTCTTGGTTCATTCATCAATCATATTTACAAACCCATTGTTGCACTTACTGCCAGTTGAGTGTTCTCACACATTTCAGCACACAGACAGAAACGGCAAACTAGGGCAGCTCTATTAGGATCTCTAATATTTCTGAGGAGTCTGAAGGTGCTGACAGCTTATGGTCTTTCCAAGGCAAGTGCAAGTGCCTCAAAGTCCATCTATCTGCAATTACTGGAAGGGGTAAAATGACACCTCACGCTTTTCCTCTGAGAAGGAATCACCTTTCCAGAGGTTAGAAACGGGGACAAAAAAAACAAACTACAGCTGGAGATCTGATGACTGATGCTCATTTGAACTTCTGAATAATCCTCTGTGCCATACTGGCTGCTTTTGCAAAGAGAGCTTATTTGGAACCCGGGTTGATTACCTTCCTTGTTGTTTTGCCAGACAATTTAAATTAAGTGATACATCAAGACCTAACCCTGAAGTTCTGCCACCCCACAACGCTTAGGGAGAGCAGTGGAAGCAGATCAAGGATGGCAGAAGCAGGCCTCTGTTTTGCTTGGGCTATACACCTTTTTACTTATTGTCCTCACTCTGTTTTTCTCTTATTTACACCAGCTTTGTACAGTAGGAGCTACAGGATGGAGATTTATCAAGACAGAATTTATTTTTCAAGACTGCAGAAAATGGTGTTTCTCGGGGCTACAGAAAAAGGGAAGTAGATCCAAGAACCCAAGCTGGCACATTGTCACCACAGCCCTGTTTGCATACAAGTCCATTGTCAACCGAAGGAACTGGAAAACGATGGCTATTTATCCATTCCTCTCTTTACCCCCCGTTGTGCCTCTTTTGGCAAAGCAGCTGAAGAGTTTGCATTGTTTCAAATTTAAGGCTTGCAGATGGTTTTATTTAGAATTTGTTTTATTGGTGAGACACGCTTCCTCTCTTTATTAAATTGTGCCTACTTTTTGTCATCCCTCATGTTGCCCTCAATTTCTGCTCAGATCTCGAGGGCAGGGTTTGTTGTTACAGTTGCTGCAGGGTGGGTTACTTTTTGGGGGTGTAAATTGAAAGATGACCGAGCTGCGGGCGCTGGGGGAACACGGCGTCTCCCCATTCCCTTTCCCCCGCCAACAGCCGGGGGTTCCGGGCGGGCGGGCAGAGGCGCGGGGTGCTGCGGGGGGACAGGCAGAAGCTGCGGCCCCGGGCACGGCGGGCGGGGGAGCTCCGGGCACGGCCGGCGGGGGTCACGCCTGGCCGCCGTGCCCGGAGAGGCGGCCCGGGGACGCGGGTCCCGCTCGGCGGGCAGGTGTGACCCGGCAGTGCCCGCGGGGCAGCCCGGACGGGCCCGGGCCGGCGGCTCCCCCCGCGCGGTGCCCGCGGGCCCCCGGGCGGGTTTGTCCCGCAGAGCCCCCGAGCCCCGGCCGGCCGCGGGCGCTGATCGCCGGCGGCTCCGCGCGCAGCTCGCAGGCTCCGGAGCAGGAGGTGGGAACCGCGGGCGGTCTGGGCTGGCTCGGCTTCTTCTGCGCTTGTTTTTTGGTGGTTTTTCCCTCTTGCTGTATGCGGCTTTTGGGGTTTGTTTTTTTATTCTCCTCCTCTTTTCCCACCGCGGGTATTTAGAAGGAAAGCGGGAATGCCGCGGCCCCGGGAGAGCCTCGGCGGGCCGTGCCGGGCCGGGCCGGGCGGGCCGGCGGCGCCTCCCCCCGGTTCGGGGGGTCCCCGGGCTCGGCCCCCGAACGCCCCTCTCTTCCGTTCTCCATGTCATTTCCTGTGCTAATAAGATGGTGGTCACGGCCGGGAGGGAGGGAGCCGCCGCTGCCGCCTCCGCCGAGCCCGGCCCGGCCCCGGGACCCGTCCTCGCCTGGGACTAGCCAGCGGGGCCGGCGGGGTGGGAGGCGCAGCCAGCCGGGCTCCCCGCCCCTCCCGGGCGGAGCGGGCCCCCGACGCCGAGGCGGGCTCCCGCGCCCGCAGTGCCGAGGTGAGTCAGCCTCGCTGGTAGCCAAGGTGGCCACGAAAATGGCTGCGGAGCGCGGGGGAAACCCGTCCCAGCCCGGGGGAGAAAACTGTTGGCTCAGTGTTGCTTCCTCTTTTTCCTGTGATTAATGCCTCTCATTAGTGGGAGGAGAACTGGCAGAACCAGCTTAAAAAAGTACCAGCCAATAAAATAGGATTGTTTTCCAGCATTGCAGGTGTGTGCAGCGGTTTGTTGAGCAGCAGAGGAGCCCCAGCCCAAAATATCCAGCAGCCCCTTGGATTTGGTCCTGCCAGCAAGGTTTAACTCCCTGTGAGACTGGCAGAGCACAAGCTCACTGCTGGGCTGGGCTTCATGTCCCCTAAATTTCCGTTTGTCTAATGACCAAGATTATGAGTAGTGAAAGTGGAAAGGGAAATGACTTTCTAATGAATTGTGTATAAACCCCACAACAGACAAGCATACCTCCTAAGGATTGTGTGCTTTTGCTTTTCAAGTGCAAGCTGCAGTCAGAAACAAAAGTATTGAGATGATGTGTGTTTGTTTCTTGCAAGGGGTGCCTTTGGACCAAAGGTGCTCCTGCCCTAGAAGGAGTAGTTTAGCACAGGGCCAGGTGGCGTGGAGCTCTTGGAATACATGTAGCCTGCAAAGAGTTCAGATGTTGGTGTGGCCAAGGACTGTGTTAGCAAAGGAGGGGTTGGCTGCTGTAACCACTCACCAGGGGGATTTGACGTGGCCATGGGAGATGCCAAAGTTTGGCTCTTGGCTAAATGCTGAATTGACTGGTCTCACTGCAGCATGGATTATCAGGACCAGGGCAAGTCGTTTTTCCCTCCTGCCCAGGAGTCATGTCAAAGGCTGCTGTTCCTTCCAGCTGTTTGTGAGCATGAAGGAGGTTCTGAGCCTCCTGACTCAGTGCTGGCTTTGGTGCAGAGCTCTCTGGTTTTGGGATATTGGCCTGTTGTTCCTCTAGCATCTTGGTGGACCATGCATGGAGTATTGTGCTCTCTGGTGCAGTTTATGGGGGTTCTCGTGAGCCTTGCTGGTCACTGATAGCAATTACTTGTACTTTTTTTAACAAGTAAAAGGGAAGACTATTGTGAGGGTAATAGCTGATTTTAAATAATGATGGCAAAAGCAAGGACTTCTTTAAAACCTGGTCTTTGTGAACTGAAGCAAGGTCCATCTTACTGGCATGGGGGCAGCTTGTTGCTTGTCTTCCTTGCTGGAAAGTGATGGAGCTGCTTGAAATTGCTAGGAGCAGTGTAAAGGTTGTGAACACTGCAGGAGGGCTCCTGCATTGCAGCAGGCTGGCTTTGTGATTGGGGGATACAGGCATTGTGGTGAGTGGAAGTTGCCACTCTGAGTCAGGAATCAAAGTGTGTATATTAATGAGAAATACAAGCCCAGGCAAGAGAGGTCTTTGGTCTTTTTATAGAGAGTACTTTATCCTTCTGTGTTATTTTTTAATGCTCTTTTCTTTTAATATTTTTTTTTTCTCATGCTGGTTAATTCCCAAGTGGAGTTGTGGGGTTTTAAGTTGTGTTGTTTTTGTTTTTTTTTCTTTCCATGTCCATTTAATAGGAGAAGTTTATGCTTTTGCCTTGTTCTTTATTCTTAAAGTTGCTGTTAGCAGGGCCTATCTCTTGCTGGTTCATCTATATGTGCTACTAAACCACTTTCAGAGCTCCTAAAATGCTGCCTAATATTTTTGACATTTTGGTGCAGTGTATTTAAAATCGTTATTGCCAATTCAGGGTGTTACATGGATATGAAAATCTGCACGGAGAAACTAAATGTAGTCCCAAAGACAAAACAGTTTGGGTTTGTTTTTTGTTTGATAATCAAGTAGTAATGCTATAGGTTAACTTGGGGACTTTCAGAACAAAGAAATAAGCTGTTAAAACTTGATCTGAAGATACAAGACTTAAGATACAATTACTGAGAAGTAATGTATTTTGTTTCCAGTGGAATAAGTGCAGGTAGGAACTTCTCATGCCGCCTCTGCACTGGGAATATGTGTATCTGAGACATGTGATTTTCCTAAGTAAAGCCAAAGCAAGCAAATACCCCTTTAATTTTTGGTTTGCATCACAGCTTTCTGGCATTTTAAGAAATCTGGAGTTAGCTGGATGTGCATCAGAGTTTGCTTGATGTATCTTCTTGCATCAGTGCTGAGTTGTGTGATGTGTTCTCTCACCTGAGCACAAACCCTTCAGACCGGGGTGCTGAGAGCTGCCTGAGGCACGGGCATAGCTGGTGAAGGGCAGTCAGCACGTGCCATATCCGCTGGCATTGAGCAGGTGGCAGAATTCCTGCTGGCCTGCAGTGGGCAGCCCTGCTGTGGGGTGCTGGCTTTGCTGCTTCCCGTTTCACCCCTTGTCACGCTCCTGGCGTTTCTCATTGTAAGCGCGTCTGCAGAGTGCTCCTGCCTGATGCTCTCTTGCAGTGGGTGAAGTTTCTTGGACCAGAGCTGCAGTTTTAGTGCCTCCTCTTGCACTGACTCCTCTGCAGTAGTGGGGTAAAGAAGACTTTAATTTCACTGGGTTTTCTCTTCTCCCTGTGACCTCTTCTCTGCTACCAAAGGTATTTTTAAATAAAACCTCTAGAGAAATGTTCTTTCTGAAGCTACGTAGTAAAATGTGGCTTTTCAGGAATTCCTGCTAGTTAAACTTGTCTGAGCAAGTGGATTCCAGTAGCAAGTCCAACCACTTCAAGAAAAGCAGAGGACAAGGTTGTGTCGCCCTGTACGGCATCTTTGGAAAGAAGATGAGGGAAAAGTGCTTTGGAAAGGGAGGAATTTTTTAGGTACAAGAGGCCAAAGGACAGTGGAAAACAGAGCTGTCCTGTGGCATCTTTGAAAGGTAGAGGCAGCCAAGGTGGATGGAGGAGAAACCTCGTGAGGAGGGCAACACGAGTATTCCGTGTTAGAGAAGGTTTTCTTTATAATGTCCACCACAGGAGGGACAATACTGATAGAAAAGAGTGGGAGAATTGAGAGCAAAAAAGCAGAGGTGAAGGAGAAAAATTTGACTTGGGCAGCTAGAATCACATTTTCCATGTGGTGTTTTAAAAGTCTGGTCGCTGTCCTCAGCACGTAGGCTTTGAAGTTCAGCTAGAAGTGAAGGTGGTACTAGCACAGGCATTTTTCCAACTTCCATCCCGAGCTCTTCGCATAAGTGCAAGAACATATGTTTCTGCAGGGACAGTCAAACAATTAAAGATACTGTCACTTGAAGCGTTGCTATTGTGTTTCTTGGTCATCACTCCATTTGTGGGGGCAGGATAGCTTGTATCCTTCAGAGCTGTTGCTGAAAGGGCACTTCTCTCTGTGGGGCTGGGAGCAGTACTCTGGCAGTACTGTGGCTCAGAGCAGTTCCTCTGCAGTCAGAAGGTAAAAGCATTATAGATACAATTTAAGTTTAAGCTGCAGAAACTGGCAGCCTCCAGCAGTCAATCAGTAATGTGTACTGCAGAACTGTTTCAGTGCAGTCCCTTGCTTGTGGACTGCCGTCGGTAAGGGGCCCATCAGAAGGGTCTGTCATAAGCCAAGTTGTCCAAATTGATCATGCTCTGATAAATGGCTTCCTTTCACTGCCCCCTTTCTTCTCCCTTCCTTAGGCTTTGGCTTCTCAGCAAGCCTAGTTTTCCTTCGCCTGTAGTGACTTGTCCCGGAGGAGGGACTGCTGTTCTAAAGCCTTGGCATCAAGCCCTGCTGGGGCTGCCACTCCCAGCACTCACCTTGCTGCCTGTGCTGCTGTCAGCTGGGGCTGGCTTCTGCCCGTGGAAACCTGGCTGTGGGTAGTGGGGGAGATGTGTAAGGACAGAGTGGTAACGGTTCATGGGAGGTGATGTGCGGGATTATCTCACGTGGCAGCTCGGGGGTTGCTGTAATTAGCTTTCCTGAGAGGCAGCAGCTCCTGCCTTGCGCAGTTGGGAGCTGAGGCACTGAGCATCCTGTGCTGGTCCCCAGGTCACATCATCTCTGTAGGCTGCAGGGCCCTGGCTCCAGGCTCCTGACCAGGGATCAGGGCATCTGGGGCACACAGCTCCAGTGGTCCTCCACTAACAGCCTTTCAGAGTGTTGAAGGTCACTAATTGGAGCTGATATTAGTCAGGGCCATCAGTCATTTGCAGGCTGATTATCAATATGAAATATTTTCCAGTGCATTCCTTCTTTAGTACAACGAGTATTTTGAAAATGTATCATATAAATTGCATCATAATAGGCTGGGTGGAGTTAAATGTGGTTCTTCAAATGCAGACTCAAAACTTAAGTGTTCACAGCATCTTCCTTGAAAGATGTCCTAAATTTGACCCAGTATGTTCCTCTTTACACCTTTCATTTGTACAAACCTTGACTTCCTCATGTCTGTGTATATTAAGGGAATTTGCTATTGTTTGAGTTTTTAAATTTCTTTTCTTCCGATGCTGCTGGAGTATTTCATGTGGTCTTCTGCTTTCTTTGACTTGGACGATGAGAATGCTAAATATGCCACAGTTTGCAGAATCCAGTCCTTTTATCAATGCAGGGAAAATTAATGAAAACACTTGGAAACTGACTGACGGAAAAATCAATACTGATGACACAGAAGCAATAAAATATGTTCTATAGTTGTCATGTTTCACACCTAGGCTTGCCAATTATCTTTTCCAAGATCAAATTAGTTAAATCTGCTTTTGAAGACTAGAAGCTTTTAAATTACTGATTTTCTCTTCCCTTTGTGATTATAAAGACAACATTATTATGTATGGTATGTTTGTAAGTTGCTTTTTTCCTTGAAAATTCACACTCTGGTAGTCAAGGGCTGCGGTGTGAGTGTAGGTGCCTGATCCTCAGTGCAAAGCCCCACCAGCTAATGCTGCATTGCTGTTGCAAAGGTGGTACCTCCAGCACAGCAGATCTACTGATTGCATTCCCTGGATGTGCTGAGACAGATGCTAATTTGTCCTTTCCAGCTGTAATGGAGTTAACTGGCTGGGTGTTTTTTTTAACCAAGTCTCATACCTAGTCAGGTGTTGAGATGTTGCTTTTTAAATCTTCTAGGATAGTTGATGAATGTTTGTAGTCCCTTAGTGACTTGCACATGTGAAAGTCATTCTGACATGCTCCCTCTGCTTTTTGGACTGGAATTGAATGAATTCTTGGGCTCTTTCCATGCTAATTCTACTAATCAGTGTTTTATAAATATCCATAGTGCAAAGGACCAGGTATTTCTGTGCAACCCAGTATCTTTATGTAGAAGATGCACTTAAGGTTGCACGTATAGGCCAGAAACGCTTGGCCCCTGCTAGAAATTTTTTTCTAGTTAGCTGTGTTAGGATATACAGTGTCTGAACACCCTCTGTATGGAAGGGAATGTGCAGATCAGATTGTGGTGGTGGTGAATTCAGCACACGGATATCTGGTTTCTTGGCAGATCTGACACTGGGAGTATCTGGACTGCTGCCTGCCCCAAGGAAAAGGGGGTCGGTGTGACCCATGCTCAACCACTACTCATCCAAGCCATGTAACATGAGTCCCTAACCTGTAGACAGATTTACCAGCTCTGAATAATGTCTGTTGTGCTGTGAGATCTTATCTTCCTAATGGCTTGCAAGAGGGTACAAATGAGGAGAAATAAATACTGCTCTTGCTTTTGCTTCCTCTGCATTTTGTGGAACAGTTGATGTGTTCTCATTTTCCTGCTGTGTTTGTTAGTGCTTTTAAAGGACTGAGCTAGTTTGTCAGAATTTTGGGAACAAGTGAAAGTAAGATCTGCTCCTACCTTCTCATTTTCTCCTACATACTCTTTCCCTTTTTGCTGAACAAGTAAAAAGAAAGGAGTTGCGTGCTGTGTCCTGAAGTCAAAGTAGAGTGAAACCACTGTAACAAACATAGAGGAATGTCCTGTAACATCCAGGACAGAAGCAGGCACCAACTAGATAAATGGTGCCAAAGAAGGATTTTAGCTTTATTTTACATCTGTACTCATGGATCTCAGTGGAATGGGAATTCCTCTGCACCTGAAACTGTCTGCCTAGAGCTGTTGGTGCTCCAGAGGCTTTACAATTTTATGTTTGATTCTTGAAGGTTTTGAGTTGGCTGGTAGGAGGGGGCATTGTTCAATAACCAGGTCTCTCCTAGAAGTCCAGAGGTCTCTTGGAGGACTGGAAGTTTCTCATCAGTCTTTGGGATAAAGAGCTTTGAGTTGTGATTTGTAAGTAATACAGTCTGCTCAAGAAACTTTCTGTCAAGTGACTGTATCAAGAGTGAAATTGTGATTTGTGATTCCCAACAGGATTTAGCAGCAGTCTTACAAAAAATCGCTTGTGTATGTAAGGGCAGACTAGTGCTTGGTCGTTGCTTTTGAGTGTGTGTTGTTGGTTTTGTGCAGGAAAAGGGGCCTCTGGCAAAATGCACTGTTTTCTGAGTTGTTGGGGCAGTTTGATTTTAGTGCATAGCTTTGCCATGGCTGACAGACACGTCCATCCATTTGGTCTTCTGACACCACTAAGCATTCACCAGTGGAAGAAAAAGACAGCACACTGCAGGTAATCTTTCTTTTTGAAAGAAAGGAAAAGCTGGAACTTCTAGAAACATGTTAAGTGAAGGGCTGTCTTGTTAGAAGATGGATGTGCTTTCAGAGGGGCTAATTTTGACACTAAGGAAATACATGTAGAGCTGGTTGCTGGCCAGATGCCAGTGACTGAAGGGCACTGGAGGCTGAAATGCCAGGTAGTGCTGGCACTTCTGCCCATGACGGTTGGGTTGCATGAATTATCTCTCTGCCTTCCAGCTAATTTTATCCTGTTGATTTTTCATGAATCATTTCCCATCTCTGTGGGTTAGAAATTAAAGTGGAAGCTTGCTAGCCAGAATAGCCACATTTGCTATTTAGAAACTAATGTCTGGGGTTTGCTTCCTGCCCACCCCCACGCCTTCCCTTCCCTTTCCCTTTTCACCTCCATCATAGTTGAAATACATGAATCACTAGTGTTGCTCACCCACAAAAATTTTTAGGCTGACCAGCCTGCACAGGTGCAGGGGTGTTCTGGGTGCACATGCCCCACTGTGGGCAGTGGGGATGGCAGGCAGATGCTCAGTGCTATGTGGCAGGGTCCCAGGTGCACAGTGATGCAGGCAGGACACGACCAGGGCATCTGAATTTTCTGCACGTGCTTTATAGAACATTAAAGGCACTCCAGTGTCTTTTCCCTCACTCAACACAGCAGAAGAGCAGGAGTGTGACAGTGGCCCAGCCTGTTGTGTGCCTACCAAACACTTCTCTCCAGCTTTTTTGTCTGTCCATGAATGAGAGTAAAAGGTCATTTGGGCAGTAAATTCACATCTCTGCTTCCCTTTGTTGAGCTGTGTGCCCTTGAGTGCTGTTGTGGCTGACAGCTAGGCCAGCAGCAGGGGAAGGATAAGTTCATTATCCAGAAGTTGAGCACTATACAAGTCGGGATCCAGGGACCCACATGGGAGTTGAGTAGCGTGTGGTCCTGTCAGTGAGCAGTTTTGCTGGCAGCTATGCTAAGGAAAAAAGCACATTGCCTTGAAATGCAGTGAGTGCTAGGTGAATGAGAGGAGGTCTCTGGCTTGCTTATGTTCACTTCTAATCACTCTTGGTGGATCGCAGCAAATGCAAGGCACTGAATGAGTGATTGTGTTGGGACAGTTTTGAAAATTGCTAAGTGCATGGCCCAGGAAAATATAAGCTGAGTAGCATGACTCCAATCCTGGGTTAATGTAAAGTTATTCATGCCTGAAAATTGGTATAATGGAAAGTGTTTTGTACTTCTTAAAAAGGTCTGAATTTGTTCTTTGAGAAGCTTACTGTTGGCTTAAAAGACATCTCTAGATGTGATATATATTTACATATAAAAGGCAGCTAACTTAGTGTGTGAGAACCTAATTAATATCCAATGCCAGAGAATATAAAAAAAATACACGTGGCTTAGGAAGTGAAGATAGTGATTGATAGAACCGGCACCCAATAAATAAACTGAAGTGGCATTATAAACAGTAAGGAGGATGAAGAATACTCTAAGCTAAAGGACAGTACTGGCACGCTAATAAATCAACTGTTTGAGGATTAACTTTAAGATGAATGTAGAAAATATCTTTTCAGCATCAAAAGATCACGGTTCTGGCATTGCCACCTTAGACGAGAGGAGCAAATAATCCAGCTATTTTAAGCTAGAGCTTGATCATTTTACAGAAGAGTCTCTGCAACATGATATGTGGAGGCTGTGTTTTCAAAGTAGACTTGATGACCCTTCTGTTCAGATAAGGGGAAGGGAGAAGCCAGTTCTGCCTGACACTTACTCAGTGATGCAGAAGAAGACATGACTCATCACTGGCAAAATGTGTAGATGAAACATGTTTGGTGAATTGTAGCTGTTGATAGGGGCAGGACGGTGTAATGCAGTTTGTTTGGTAAATGAGGTTGTTGAAACTGAATCATTTTCATGCAGACAAGTGGAGATTTATGGAACCTGGAAAGGCATGTCCTGAACGTGATCTGTGAAGGGAGGCTGTGTCCTGAGCCATGTGAGAACATGGGGGTCAGAATGGGCAGGCGGCTCTGGGGAGCTTTCTGTGCCAGGTCCTAGCTGGAAAAGACAACCATGATTTTGGACACAAACAGGGTGCTGATGAATCAGGGTGAGGAGGTCATTTTGTGTCTGTAAACCTTATATTTACTTCAGACTCAGTCTTGCATCAGTGTGGCTTTCTAGTGCCAGCATCTTGAAGTAATACAGAGAAAATTGGAAGAGTTACACAGAAGAATGATACAAATTGTTGGAAAGCTGAGGAGATACTGCATGGGTACATATCCAGGGCTCTGCTATGTATGTGGTTTTTATTCAGTGCTTATCACTATTGCTATCCAAACACCTTTCAGTAGTGCCTTAAGGAAGAAGGCTTACAGCTGCCACTTAGTTGTACTCTTATTCTGTCCTTAGGGAGAAAAATGGTGAAATAACATCTAGTTTTAGTACTGGGGTTTTGTGTCTGTTTGTTTTAACTTTATAAATGTAGGTATATATTTATGTTGAAGCCAAAGGCAAAGAAGGGCAACTGGCAGTTCTGACCAAAGATGGTGAGGTTTATTGCAGCCATTAACCTGGGAAGCAATTCTTTCCCGTTGCTCAATGTCTCAGCATGCTGGGTATTTCAGCCTTTCCCATCAGATTCCAGGACCCTTTGAAAGAACTGTTGCCTGGTGCCCAGAACTAAAAAGAATCACATATGGCTTGCCTGTGGTGGGGATTAACAAGTGACATGAACTCATGAAATGTTGGCTTCTCTTCCTTTTGCTAGTCTCAGATGGAGGTTTTGTCCTTTTTGTAGGCTAAAAGAAAAGGAGTGGGACGTACAGGGTGTCAGTCAGATTGTCCTAATTCTCATTCCAACCCTTAAAAGGTGAATCTGTGGGATCAATGCAGGGAGCTGACTACAGGAAAAATGAGAAGTTTCCATGTATTTTAAAAATGCAAGTCACTTATGTATTCTTTCAGCTGCAGTAAGTACCTGCCTCAGTTCTGTGGCATGTTGCACTGTTTCAAAGGCTTTTAGGCTGCATGGGAGAGTTATATCGTCAACATCCTGCTTGTTTGAGTCCTTACTCAACGCATAACATGGAGAAGTTGGATCGAGTAATAGCTGCTTTGCATAGGCTGTGCTGATCCATGACAGTGCATGGACCAGCATGTGGATCCTTTTCCTGCTCTGAGATCAACAGAGGACAAATGCTCTGAGACCACAACACAGAATTTTATGACAAGTCTTGTAAAGTTATCAGTATGTTCCGTCTTCACTAGAAGCCATCGTAAGACAAACTTAAGACTGGTTCAGGGGTTATTTTAGAGGTTTTCTGTCTTCTTTCTCCTCTGAAACATGTCTGTCATGAAGCAGATCATGGAGGGTTTTGATAACATGTTTTAGCCAATTTTGCCAATGAACCACGTAAGAAGGACAGTGTCATTACTCATCTCGCATCCATTTGAGACTACAGAAGGAGTTCCAGGTTGGCAAACAGGAATTTCCCTGTTCCCAACTTGTCTGCAGTGAGGATGGCAGTGGGAATTTGATGTAGTGGTGTCCCATATGTTTGTCATGTCACTTGCTGATCTTGGGCAAGTTAAAACCACAGGTAACTCTCAGCCTTCCCTACTCTAAACAAGTTTAAATCTTGTAGTTTTGAAGCTTGCTGTCCAAGCTTCTTCAGAAAGCTGCAGAAAAACTGGTGGTGTTTCCAGGTATCTCTCTTGTAGTCCTGGCCTTCTTCAGTGTTTTCAGAATTTGAAACTCAAACGAAATATTTCATACTTCTGGTGAATTTATGGCTGGTGAGTGTAGTGGGGTAACTGACAATGAGTTGAACAAGTCCTGGTCACAGCCAATGGCTGCACAAATCCTACATCATGCGTGACATACAATTTTCACTACTTAAGTTGGAATTTGTGACTGCTTCAGCTTGTTGCCAGGTGTGCTGGCTGCATTCTACCTTGCTCTTTGGCCATCAGAGGAGAGCCCTGCAGCAGGCTGGGAGGCAGGTCATGGGGGCTTGCCCTGCAGCCACCAGCCTTTGCTGTGCCAGGACGCTGCTCCACTGCTTTGTGCACAGAATTGTGCTTTGTGGAGGAAAGTGCTGTGGCAACTGGCTAGGCAAAAGCAATTTTCCCAGTGGAGCATTGGCTTCTATCTGACTGTGGACAGTGGTCCTCCTCTGAGCAAAGTGGCTCTCCGTCTTACTTGTGGGATCTTTGATCTTTCAGAGTTTATGCTGGCTGTAAGCATGAGCTGCATAGCCAGCTGATACTTCATGAAGTGCCCTGAAGTGAGTGGCATGGCCGAGGACCTTGGTAAGGGCATTCACCTCAGGGAGAATGGTCAGTCTGGGTCTTCCATGGCTGTATGGTGGGCAGCTCAGAGCCTTGAATGCTGTGCTTTATTCCCTGTTCTCAGCTTGTCAGTAGCTGACTGTTCTGGATTACTATTTCTGGTAATAATATGCAACTGTAGAAAAAGTGTACAAGCTCATGTCCATCTTTCAGCATCTGCCTTAAAAGAAGAGGGGATGACCTCCAGAAGGCCAGCAGTGAGAAGCTGAGTGAGGGAGCTGTGTGCTGAGGAGGGGATGGATTCCTATATGGCTGTTTCACATGAAAGAATGTCCCAGTCTGGGAAACCTGCCAGTAAAATGTAAAATTAAAGCTCTGTTTTGGAGGCTGATCCATGCAGATAAGAGCCTGTGACTGTTAACTAATAACTACAAGAGGGGCAGTGATAAAGGCAGCATACTTGAGGACAGGAATTCACAGGTTCGTTCATGCTTAACCCCATTTGGAGTTTAGTTCCTGCTTTAGAGATTAACAGCTCTGATGTTCTTGTGTTTTCTACTTCCCTGATTTTGAGCAATATGGCAAAGCCACTGGAGATCTTAACATGTGTCATGCAGAAACGTGACAGGTCCTTGCCTACTTTGTAAAGAGAACAGAAGAGGTTATGTGGCACTGCCTGTGAACCCAGGGATGATCCAGGGATGCCTTTTGGGCCTTGTAGCAGTCATCCTGATGTCCTGGACTTGCTGAGGACCACTGTGCACAACTGCCTTTGCTGTCCAAAGCACTTGATGTGTGCTAACAATGCCTGGGCCATCACAGCATCCCTTTCACAGGGGATTGGCCTTGCTAACATGCTGCTGGGACATTGCAGCAGGCTGTGTGCCCACTGAAGGTAACATTGGGAGGGCTAAGTGTCCTGGTGGGCACAGGGACACACAGGTGAGGCCAAGTACCCCCTGGGAATTCCCTCAGCAGTAACCAAGGAGCCTGCTGTGCTAACGCTTACATGGTGCTTCTCCATATCATCTGAAATCTTCAGAGGCTCTTCATATTTAGATGCTAGAACAAACACAATTATAAAAACTGCCAAGAAAACCCCAAAACAATGAAATGGAGGGAGTGAAAACCGCAGAATGTGAACTAGACTTTTACAGTGTGGAAGGCTAAAGAAGGAGGAGAAATACCAAGAAAGAGGAACTAATGAGCAGTGAAATTACAAAAAATTAAACACTACTTTGAATACATCAGAAGCTAAAAGAGTGCTAAAAGCACAGTCATCAGCTGAGGTCTGGAATTGGAGAGATGTCATGTGTTTCTTTCCTGGAAGAAAAGCTAGAAGGTGGTACCAGTTACAGCAGCAATGTAATGCTCTGTAACAGTAGCAGTAGCTTGGGAAATGAGCTACTACAGCAGTACATTTTAAAGTTTGCTATTCTGGCTTACTTGTGTTCAGGGATTTTAAAAGGCCTGGCTAAGCAGCGCTCTCTGGGCCATAAATGCTAATTTAAAAACAATTAAAAAAAAAAAAAAGGCATGCTTAATGAGTTAGACTTAAAAAAATGTTGTGTGTTACTCATAAGTGAGCAGGCCAATTTCAGGTTTAAGTGGGCAAATTAAACTAGGCTACCCATAGTCTGATATTCACTTCCAGTAAAATAATGTAATAGCTGATACGGATCAGATTGGTCATGATTTAAGTGGGTCTTGTAATAGTCAGTGTGTACAGTCTTTTTTTTAATTGTTCTTTTCTAACATAGTATGTTTTTCTGGTGTTGCTATAATTTTACTTGATAAAGGTAAAACTGTTGGTAAGTCCAGCATGTTTAATGCACTGAAGTTGTACAACAAGTCATGGGAATAAATAGGTGGGATGATTCATTGTGTCACACATGCAGTGTTGGAGTGAGTCCAGGGGAGGCAGGGCTGTGAAGATGATCTAGGGGCTGGAGCACCTCTCCTGTGAAGGCAGGCTGAGAGACTTGGGATTGTTCAGTCTGGACATGAGGAGGCTCCAGGGAGACCTGATCGCTGCTTTTCAGTACTTGAAGGGAGCTTTTAAGAAAGCTGGGGACAGACTTTTTAGCTGGGCCTGTGGCAATAGGACAAGGGGAAATGGCTTTAAACTAAAAGAGGGTAGATTTGGATTAGATACTAGAAAAAATTTATTTACTGTGAGGGTGATGTTGCACTGGAACACAGAGAATGTGTGGCTGCCCCATCTCTGGAAACGTTCAAGGCCAAATTGGATGGTACCTTGAGCAGCTTCGTGCAGGGATGTTGTCTCTGTAGTGGGATTGGAACTAGACCATCTTTAAGGTCCCTTCCAACCCAAGCCACTCTATGATTCAGTGCATAAAAGGAGACCTGACTGAATAAAGGGTCACAGTGTGACAACAAAAGGAGCCCCATTGCTAGAAGTGTAGTAGTCTCAGATGGGAATTTTTGTTTTTTTTGGCTCAATGCTAATCAAGAAGCAGAAATCAGTCTCTTCACCCTTTTAACAAGTGATAAGATGAGCAGAAATGCCTTCAGGTTGCACCAGGGTAAATTTAGACTGGAAATTGTGAAAGAGTTATCAAGCATTAAAACAAATTGCCCAGGGAAATAGTTGAGTCCCCAACCCTGGGTGGTATTTAAAAGACGTGTAGCTATGGCACTTAGGCATATGGTTTAGTGGTGGACTTGGCAATGCTAAGTTCATGGTTGGGCTTGATGATTTTAAAGGTCATTTCGAGCCTAAATGGTTCTATGATTTAGTGGTAGACTTGGCAGAGCTAGACTTATGTTGGACATGATGATCTTAAAGGTCATTTGAGGCCTAAATGATTCTCTTGATTCTAAGATTGTCCTGGGAAAAAACCCACAAAGTTAATTTGGATTATGTTTGTGAGGAACATAAAATCTGGACAAGTCACAAGTAGTGAAAAGAGGTGGGTTAATGGTGAACTTGGAGTTGGGTGTGCTGGGTGAGACAACAAGGAGTTAGTTGTGTGACACTCTTAAAGCAGTTACCTATTCTCAGAGCAGGTGGGAGGGCTGGCAGGATGTGTGGTGGTGGCCTGGGAGCTGCTGCAGGAACAAGGGCTCTTACAGCAGCACAGTGGTTCACTGAGAACAGAGCCCCAGCTGGAAAGAGAACCCCAGCTGGGCACGCTGACCAGAAAGTGAATGCAGCGCTTGGACACAAACACGGCAATCCTGAGCAGGGGCACGGAGGGTGTTATCTCAGTGCAAGGTGCTGCTCCTGCCAGTGTGCTGCACAGGAATGTTACTGATAACTTGGAGGGAGTTCAGGGAGGACCAGAAGAGGGGAGGGCTGCATAATGTGCTATACAGTAAAACACAGCTTCATGTAAAGTAAAGTAAATGCAGTGTTTCTTTCTTCTTTCTTTTTGTTCCCCCTTTGTTTGGAGCTATGCAGTAGCTTAACCAGAACTGAAGGAGGCACAGTGACCTTCCCTGGCAGGAGGTCAGACTGTGTCATCACAAGGTTTCTCTCACTCTGTAAGAGATGCTATGGGGCAAGAGTGGGAAAAGTCATTTTATCTTCAGAAGCAAATGTATGCATCTCTTCCTACTGAATGATTGGAGGATATGGGTGTTTTAACTCCAGGTGTCCTGTCTGCCAGGCTTCCAAAACAGGTGGTTGTACTGACTGAGAGCATCTGCCCCCCAGCCAGTATCCACCTTTCCTGTGACAATGCAGGCCCCACAGCTAACCAGCTCTGGAGCAGCACCTGTCTCTTACTGTTTCTTAACATTTTCCCACTCCCCAAGCCTTCTCCCTCTTCAGCTGCTTTACTGCAGACTCTGCAGAAAAGACTTTTTCTTCTCTGAGAAGGGCAGGTAGGCCCTGATTGCAGCACTGGCTGGTGCATGGGTACAGGACTGCAGAGCTTTCCTCTTGCTCCAGAGAGCGCAGACAAGGGACTCAGCCTGCCAAAATAATGAGCCCTTCTTTGGCATTACTATTGCTTTCCTTCTGAATGGCTGTGGTAATTCTGAAAGAAAATGTGCCTTGTTTTGGACATCCTGTAAAGGCTTTAAAGTGCATGTGTTTGCATGTGTCTAGTTGTATTTACACTGAGGCTTTGCTTTCAGACCACTGTATGAGTATTAAGTAACACTTCTTGATAAACATCCTTCAGGCTGCACATTGGCATGTGAGAAGTTTGATTGGAAAAACGAATCATTTGTCCCCTGGCACAAAGAGAAGCTAGAGAGGTTGGGAATGGCATTCCTTCTTGTGGTAAATAGGGCAGAAATGCACACCAGACTTCCATGGTGTTCATGCCCATACAAGCATGTGTGGAATAAGAAAATTCCTGTCTTCAGGGGTTTGTGACATTAGAACATGAATTTAGAAATGCCCTGAGCCAAGTCACGATGGGGATGGGCTCTTCTACCAGTTTCCCTGATAGAAGTGGTCTGATGAGCTGCAGAGGCCCCTGTGTCATCCCTGCAATTATGCAGCATAACAGCATGTCATTGGGCAGTGGGCATGGAATCAGGGGATTTGGGGTGAGCAGCTATGAAATCAGTCTCACCTGGTGTGGTACCTGTGTGCAGACAGTTTGTGTGCCTAAGAGGAAGTCTTAAGATGAATGCAAATGAAGAGATGAGCAGCACTCTTAATTTATTCCTTTTCTCAAGCTGAGATGCTCTTACACTTAGTGGCCCTTCCAAAAATCTAAATTAAATCCATTCCAAATAATTATCACTTGACATATCTGTATTTTCTCTTCAGCACCACCCCGTGACAGGAGGGGGAGGGAAGCATTGCTGTTTTGGAGCTTGCTGTCCTTAAACATCATTAAGTGATTGATGATTCTGTGATTCTGTGAAGTACCTCCTGGCTCTTGTGTTGAGCTGAGGGAGAGGCACGTTCACTACGGCAGCCTTGCATGCCAGAAGGGCGGTGGGGCTCAGCTCTGGCTGCTGCAAAGGAAGATCACGAGCTTGATCTGTGCAATCTTGGTGGAGTCCCAAAGGGCACTGTAGGCACTTTCCTGTTCATCAGAGGTGTTCATAGCACACAGAAGGCTCTTTCTGCAGTAGTACACTGGACTCTGGTCCCAGATGGACACTGTCATATGTAAGGTTTGTAGGTAGATCCTGGTTCAGTACCCCAATCTGTATTCCTCTTTCTTGTCCTTCTGCCCTCGAAGACCTGCTCTGAGGTAGTGGTGCTCCATGTCCCCATAACATATCACACCCATCACTCTTAAATTCCACGTGCAGTTGGAAATCCCATGTGTGTTTTTAATGGGCTCTGTGAGGCATACTTCAGATTCTCCATGCCTCAGGTTGCTCTATGGTGTCTCATGCTCTTCACCTGACCTGCAGCTGAACTGCTCTCCCTTCCCTAGTGCAGGAAGAGGTTTCCACATGCACATATGGGTGCCCTGGTGTGTGATGGCAACTCTGGTGCTGGGGGGAGCCTGATCTGGCCTTGGGGAGAAGGCTGTGCTTCCTGGGGAGCAGGGTTGTCATTTCTCAGCTACTCACATTTCTACTCCCTTCCTTCATTCTTTTTCAGAACATGAGTGAGAACTTGAAGGACTGTTTGATCCAGACCCAGGCTTCCCTAGGGGAGATGGTGACGATAAAAACAGAGGCCTGCTCTCCACACCGGGACCAGGAGTATGGACAGCCTTGGTATGTGGCCAAGCTTTGGTCTGATGTACTCTAACCCCTTCTCTCCACCTACCTCCCAGCTTAAAAGGGGTTTTGAGGAATATAATTGAGCTTCCTGAAGTTATTAAAGCTCTTCCTTGTGAGGTCTGCCTTGGGGTGTTTGACAGGGTGGTCACCTACTCATGTGCACCTGCTCTAGCTGAAGCCATTTTCTGCTGTGGGCTTTAGCCTTAAGTATCTGATATATCAGCTTTTGGTAGGTTGGTTGGCAAGTTTAGGTTTTTTTCTCTGTTACAGTTGGGAGACTGAAAGAGTTGATCCTGCCCCATTGCTTCAGCTTCGCTTTGTGTGCAGTCCCAGCATCTTGCTAGGTTAACATCATCCTTTTGTTGTTCCCTCCTTAGCTCTGGAAGACCTGACTCACAGTCCATGGAGATGGAACCCAAGAAACTGAAAGGGAAACGAGATGTAATCATGACCAAGAGTTTTCAGCAAGTGGATTTCTGGTGTAAGTGTCTTGTGAGTGAGGGAAAAGCGCTACTGCTGCTTGTGTAGATTTTGGTCTTCTGTGTCAGTTTGGGGCAGGAAGCAGGGGGAAAAAAAAGCCAGGGACAAGTTTACATTCTCACCTGAAAAGACTGGCATGGTCGGTAGGGAAATTGTTGCACAAAAGCAGCTTGTCCATGAAGGGGCTAAGCAGAAGTAGGGAGGTAGGAGGAAAGCAAGTTGTAAACATGAAAACACTCATTGGAAAACCCCAAGAGTCTGGAAAACTCAACGACTTGAATTCAGAAATTGCAAAGGGAGCATTGGGCAGATGACAACTCTTTCCTTCATATTCTGGAAAGAAAACTGGTGCCACTTATGTTGGCATACCTACAGATTATCAACTAGTAGACGTGCATCTCTGTGTGGACACAGGACAGGTGCCTGGGATGCTGTCTCTCTCCCAAGCACAGAATGAAGGCTATGTGATGAGGGTATTTGTTTTCAGGGATGCTTGTTTTAGCTCCTCTCTGGTGTGTGGGGAATCAAACCTTTTGGCTGGAGGACTTGAGGCTAACCAGGGCTATGCAAGGAGCCCTCAGCCTGTGTCTCTGCAGGTGGTGACAGGGCCTTTCCATGTGTGTTCAGCCATCAGTGGCAAATGCATGCAGGGCACCAGGGCTCTCGCAGATGCAGGGGAAAGGGTGGGTAGGGCAGGTGTGGGTTGGGGCAGAGCCCTTGTTGAGAGATGTGGCAGAACAAGGCATCTGTGTAGGCTGTAGTCTGGGGAAGGGGCTCAGCAGAGCCAGGGAGAGGACAGGGAGCTGTCCTGAGTGCTGTGCATCCTGTGCGTGCTTGAGCCTGTGCATCATGTCTGCCCTGCCTAACCCCTGTTTCCTTCACATCTGCAGTCTGTGAGTCCTGCCAGGAGTACTTTGTAGATGAGTGTCCAAACCATGGCCCCCCAGTGTTCGTGTCTGACACCCCAGTGCCTGTGGGCATTCCGGACCGGGCAGCCCTGACCATCCCGCCTGGAATGGAGGTGGTTAAAGAGCCCAGTGGGGAGAACGACGTGCGCTGTATGAACGAGGTGATCCCCAAAGGTCACATCTTTGGGCCATATGAGGGACAGATCTCTAGCCAGGACAGGTCTGCAGGATTCTTCTCGTGGCTGGTGAGTGACAAGTTTCCCCAACTAAGTGACACCTCAGCCATGCAGCTCAGAGCTGGGGGAGTCACGGGCCTGTGGAACCAAACCTTGGCCATCTTCCCCCTTCTCTGAAGGTCTTCTGCTAGCCACATGGGCACTACATCAGCATCAGCCTGCCATAAATATTAGCAGTGAAGGGTATAGATAGATGATCTAGAGTTTGCAGAGCTCTCTCATGGACCTCTAGCACTCCCTCCCAGCCTGCCTGAGCAGAGGAGGTGGCTAAGAGGCCAGTAAAGAGATCCAGTCCATCAGGAACTGATCTACATGCAGATTCCAGCACCAAAACTTTTTTCCCCTCATACTATAAGACTTGGTTAGCATATGAGATAGAGAGATCACTGGATCAATATGTTACTTATTATGAGAATTGCAATGTAGGACTTACTATTAGGAAAAAATAGAGTGCTGCTGATCTGAAATGCTCCTCACACTTTTCCATCTGTAAAATAAATGTGTGTCTCAGTCCTGTCCCAGAAGGGGAGTTAATCTTTTAAATCCCCAGATTGTTAATGATTTTGTCAGCTGCATCCATAGTTACAGATATTTGTACATAGAAAAATGCCTGTCAGTCAGTTCGGAGTAGTCTCTATGCGCTCCAGGTCAGCAGCCTGTAGTACCGGGAGAGCTGAGATTCACAGCATAGAGTTTCACACCATGACTTATGGCCAGAGCTGAAGCAGTGATTTGAGATTCATAGACCTTCTCCTGCCTGGACCAGCTGGTTGACTGTGCTGCATCCCTTCTCTTGTTCCACAGATCGTTGATAAGAACAACCGCTACAAATCCATTGATGGGACAGATGAAACCAAAGCAAACTGGATGAGGTGAGTCCAGATCTCTTCTGCCTTCCCTCTAGGGATTCTGTCTTCCAGAGAGAGGCCATCAAATACTCCTTATTGTTTGGTGTGTTGGAAAACCAAACCAATACGTCACCACCCATTTTGCAAATGCTGTGCTTGTACTCTTTCAGTATTTATTGTAATATGAGTATCTTTGTTGTAAGATTCAAAGAAAGGGTCTAAAAAAAGTCAAGGATATGTATATGGAGGATTGCTATTTCCTGGAATGAGGATGAATGTTAAAGATGATCCTATTTATCCACGCTTACAAGCACTGACAGGTCTCACTCCATTCTTTTGCTCATTTTTTTATGTTATGTTCAAATATTTGCAAAATGCTTTGCGTTATCCCCAAGGTAACATTTGATTCTGTTTGGGATTTTTTTTTTGTCCCTACTCATTTGACAGCTACTGGAAGAGGTGCTTTTTTTTTTTCTTTCTCTGTGGGCTTCATTTGAGGTGCTGGCTGTCGGTGTGCAGTGCCAGCTGTGCTGTGCGAGCAGCAGGGCGAGCTGGGCGGCTGAAGCAGAGCTGGTGCGTGCTTGCGCTCCCTCTGCCGGCAGCGCCGCTGGCTCTGCCCTGCTCTGCTCTGCTCTGCCCTGCCCTGGGAGCTGCAGCAGGAAGGGACCCTGTGGGACAGGGGGCAGTGCTCAAGCATTGGTATATCTATGTCTGCAAAACATAGGTCACCGAGCCCTTGTATGTGTGGTGAGTCACCAGAGCAGGGCATTGCTGCACGGCGAGGCCAGTTCGGCTTCTGTGGGGGACTCTGGAAGCAGTTGTTATCAAGAAGGCATTTCCTGCAAGAGTAAAGCAGCATGGGATTACCCAGTTTGCTGGCCTGGATGTCTAGGATTTTCAGTTGTCCCTCGTTAAGGGAATAAAAAGCATGTAGTAGAGGTAAATGCAGGATTAACCTAACTGGTCATATCTGGTTGCATCCCTTTCGGCCATTTCAGTCTTTACATAGATAGCAGCTGTTCTGGCATTTATGTTCATAAAGTTCAGCAAAGGATTTCATTTTTCTGTAAGGATTCCAGCTGTTAGAGTTGTTCACTGCTGGATGAGGGCTGAGGTTGTAGTCTTCATTTAAAAAAAAAGGAGTGGTACAATGAAGAGATAGGTAGGCGGAAATATATCTAGAAGTAAAGAATGCAAAGTTCAAAAATCTACATAGATCTGGATCTTTGTGATCTACATGATAGCAAAGCCGGGGCAACACAGTCTTGGAAAGCAAAAATTCTATGGTGAGTTCTTCTTCCTACTGCCATCAACTTGAGCTTGATGTTTGGGTTTTAATGGGTACTACTTGTGGTCCTAACACCAAATAGCAGAATATTTTTGCCTAAACTTACATTTGCCATGGTTCAGTCTCAGTATGCATGTGGTTTGGGCCATTGTGTACAGCCTTGTAAGGCATGGAGGTTATGGCTTTATGGAAAGGGGATGTTTGTGACCCCTCAAGGGAAGGGTGTATCAAAGGGTCTCTGCAGGCTATACTGGTCTTACTGACCTTTCTGATTTTACTCTTGAAAAGTTCTTATGACAGTAGTATTATGTAGAGTCTGACTGACAGTTGAAGTGGCAATCAAGTCCTCAAAAAGCCTTGATTTTGTTTGTTAGCACCTTTTAGACTAAGGTGTGCTCAATATTCTGTGCTAGAACATCACCTGACACCGAGATCACACACAGAAACCACACTTGACTTCCAGGACGCTGTAGACAGCGCTCTTTTTGTTTTTCAGATGGTGCTCTTTGCTATCACTCACAGATGGAGTGCTTTGCAAAGCAGATCTGCTCACCTTCTGGGTAGGTGGGTATGGCATGGGGAGGGCAGCTTGGGCTGACTCCTCTCTCTTCTTGTAGATCTGGCTATTGTTTTTGTTGTTTGAATACCACATCTGAGTCCATTTTCATGTTGCCTGAGGACACTATGTACACCGCAGCACTTGCTGGTTTAATTTTAAGTGCCTGTTTACCCAAGGCAGTGGGTGACAGGGAGGAAGGAGTAACAAGTGCAGCAGATGGCACGGCAATGATAACATCCTCTTGCCCTTCCTCTCATTAGTTAGTCAGTCAAGACAAACTCCTGATGCTGGGAGCATTTTCTCCTAAGCTGGCTGCTGGCACGTGGCTAATGCACCCTTCTTCTCTGTCCAGAGTAAAGCCCTGCAGTTTGCAATACTTCATGAAACTCCATGACTTCAATATATGCAAACATCTTCCTCTGTTTTTATTTTTCTGAGGGCTGATTACTGTGGATAGCAGCAAGCAAAATAAATGCTTTCTTAGACACAAACCATAAATTTGTCCTGATGGCAGTTCTTGGGGCTTCTGAAGGGTTGCAGAGGACCATCCATTTTCCTGGTAGCTTCTGAGGAAATTCTCTTTTTCAGCTGCGGGTCTCCTCTAAAAATAATGGATCTGACAAAAAGCCAAAAGTGATTCAGAAAGTGCAGGAAAGTCCATCCTTCTGTGTATGTATCACTTGACCCAGAACAAAACATAGGATAGAAACTGGTGGTGCCTAACTGAACTGTTGAAGTGTAGTGCCTCATATTTGGGGTTTCCAGGATATTTTGAGCATTTGTAGTCTGTAGTCCTTCTTACATGTGAGTACCTGAATTCTTAGGCTTGTGGCACAACATAAATTCATCCTTTGCCTTAGCCAATGTGAAAAGGCTGAAGCAAGACTTTCTCACTTTGCCTTTCTTACTGTCCCCTTTCCTCTCCAAACATAGTAACAGATCATGGGGAGCCACACTGTCCTGTAAATCTTCCTGTATCTCCTTATAATGGAGGCATCTCTGTTTTGATTTTCATACAATAATAGAGCTTGGAAGGGAGCTCTGGTCAAGTGTTCCAATAGCCTGCTTAAAGCAGGACCAACTTTGACTAGTAGATCTTTTAAGTACGGAGCTGCTGTTCCGGCTTTACAGGACCTTCTAAAAATAAGCATTTAAACACCAGTCAGGGTTACTTTGACTGCCTTTGTGTCTAGGGTGAGTAAAAGCCACCAGCCTATGAATGTCATTTTGCTGAACTTCATAAACTGATTTCTGCTACCTTACAGCAAGTGCAGCAATTGTTCTTACCTATTACCGTCAAATTTATGCAGAATGAAGGAATCCTAAATTAGTGTGGGACTGTGATCCTTGCAAAAAAAAAAAGCCAAACCAAAAACTACTGCAAAGCCCTGGGAAAAATTACGTGTTTGTTTCTTATAGGCCAAGAAAAGTGGACTTGATTGATATTTTTGTGGGGTAATCATTAAGTGCCCACTATTCAATATGTCTTGCACTTTCAGATTGACCTGGGCTGAGGTGTGAATTCACAGCCTCACAGCTGGGGCTGCTCTGGAGCCTGCTAAAACCTCATGGCATCACCAGAGAGGTACTTGTAAATATCAGTGACTACCTCTAGGGTCATACAGCATGCTAGAGGAGAAAAAGATCCCTCTGATGGTAATACTGTCTGCATTTTTATAAGGAGGAGGTTGATGTGCCTGCTAAGAACCTAATGTTAATTGAATTTGTGATAAAAACTGGCCAGAGCTCATTACTCAATGTGTCACAAGTTTGCTATTGGAATATGTAAATTAGATTGTTTTGACCCAAATAGTGCTGGAGCATATGAGTGGAAGCACTGGAATCTGAATATCCAGGCCTGTCCTAAGTGCACTTGATGGGATATCCTGTCTGGGAAGAGCAGACAGGGCTCTAATTCCCCCTTTGTACAGGCTTTCTGGTGACAGCAGCTGTGAGTCTGGCAGAGAAGAGGGGACACTGGGTTTTGTGACCCTGTGGCTCCAGAGAGTGCTGTTGTGTTCTGCAAGTTCACCCCTGCCCACAGCACTTGGCAGAATGCTGTTACTCTTCTTCACCAGAGGAGCTTGTCTGTGGAGGTTTGTTGCCCCCTCCTGGAGGCACCGATAACACTGTGTAGTCGTGCATACCTGATGAGGAAATACACCAAGTCCAGTTTTACTGAATGCAATAGAAATCAAACTGTAAATATTCCCTTACTCAATGTTTTGTGTAGCCTTATCCCTAATCCTCGTGTTCAGCTGGGAGAACTCCTTTCTCCTTTTAAGTTTGGTGAGTTATTTTGTTGGGGGTTTTTTGAGATTCAGGGTAACAGATGCTTTGCTGGCTCTCCATCATTTCATTACCATGCTCTCTAAATGCTCCTTCTTTCTCTCTATAAATGAAGCTCCACCAAGACAGTATCTCAATCATTTATGTTTGTTCCCATGAAATGCATCCGTGTGCTTAGGTCGGAGCTCTCCCTGATGAGGCCTGGATTTGAGCAGCTTCTCCTACTGGTTTTCTAGCTTTAACCAAAGTGACACTTGCCCCGATGGCACGGGTGGTGTCAGTGAGATTGATTAAACAACAGTGTTAATGGCACTGGGAAGGAACTAAAATGATGTGGGTCAGTGCCTTTCTGTAGGTTCAGACAATCTGTTTTCTCCTTCCTATTGAAAAGATCTACTGCCTTTTTTTTTTTTTTTTTTTTCTAATAACAAAACATAGTTAAGACTAATGTTTTGTTTATTTTTATAGTTTGCTTTGACTGTGGCTGGAGAAATTAACACACACCCCCCCTTTGGAGAAACTGCTTGTTCTCAGGATGGCTGCCTCTTTTTCTCACTGGGCTGAGGCTACAAGTTGTTCATTTGAAGCACCAGAAACTGGGTGCAGGCTCATGTTGGTGGCAGTGACAGAAAGCCTAGCCAGGAAAAACAAGTGGGTGGCCTCATTCTTTTGAGAACAATGGGAAATGGCAGCCATTTCTGGGTGAAACAAGAGCTTGCTGTGAAGCAGACAAATGCTGGATGTAGAGTATCCCAATGCTAAAAAAAAGAGATTTTTCCTTAGGGAAAGCCAGTTGCAGAAATTGCCCACCAGTCTAGTCAAAACCTACCTACCCTAAAAAAAATACAATTTGATGTAGTGTTTTCATGACATCCTGCAAGTTGTAACAGAAAGGATGGTGTAAAAGTTTCTATTGCATGTTGTGCCAGGTAGAACAATAAGATACATTTCAGGCCTCTAAATTTCCAGCAGAAAATTAGAAGGTAATTCACCACTGTGATTGCGAGTTCTCATGGGTTTTTTTGTGCACAAACTGTGGCAAATGATGTGAGGCTGAACTGAAAATCTCCTATGTAAGTCATGGCATCAGACGATGTGTAAAATTTAATTTTAACTTTAAAACTGAGAAGGCTCCTTCACACTAGTGTTGCTTGGTATTTTTTTTTTTTCTTAAGCGTGAAAATTGCCTTCTAAAAACAAAACAGCTGCCTTTTCCTGGTGAGAGGTTGTGGTGGGTCAGGGGAGCTGGATCCCACCAAACTCCTCTGCCCCAGTACTGCACTGGCCAAGTGGTTGGATGCAGGGGGTTGCTTTGCGCTGATTTCCTTTTACCCAATTATGCTTTGTGGGATGCTCAACCCAAGGAACATGGCTGAACGAAAGAGGAAACCCAAGTTTTCCAAGGAAGAGCTGGACATTCTGGTCACTGAGGTGACCCGAAATGAAGCTGTGCTCTTTGGGAGGGAGACAATGCGCCTATGCCATGCTGACAGGGACAAGATCTGGGAAGGCATAGCCAGGCAGATCACATCAGTCAGCCAGGTGCCCAGGTCTGTGAAGGACATTAAGCACAGATGGGACGACATGAAGAGGAGGGCCAAGGACAAGCTGGCATTGATGCAGAGGTCCCTCTCCAGCCCCGGCAGCGCAGGGCGGCCCTCGGCCATCGTCCTGACCGCCCACGAGAGAGCCATCGAGTCGGCACTGCACTCGTCCCACCAGAGAGCCCGTCTGCACCTGGCTGACAGCCCATCAATGAGCTGTGAGTATCACTGCCTTAACACCCCTCCGGTTGTGCTTGCATATCTCAGTGTGACACCAGAAGAGCATGGCATGTTGTGTGAGATGCTGGGTTGCCTGTCAAGACAGGTCTTTCTGCTGTGGTTGGTTTCTGCTCTGGTGGTTGTGGAGTGTGGAGATGAGTTGCTTCCAAGATCATCTTTATCTGTTTATCTAGTTCTTTTCCGTACTGTTGTCTGAGAGTAGATAGTGATTATAAGTATGAATTAATCCTACAAGTGAGGGAGCATCTGTTGAAGTATGACTGCCTCCAGTCTGTGGAAAAACCGCTTGCAAAGGATTAGGAGATCTTCGCCCTGACAAAACAGCAATGCTGCCAAACTGAGAGGTGTCTGCCTGTCACCAGTGGATCACTTCCAAGAGAGCTTTGGGAGTCTCAGTGATCACTGGTGTTCATTGCTGAGGTTGGGCAATGATTTCTCAGTAGTGGTCTGAAGGATCAGCATGAACGATGTGAAAAAGGTAGACAATAATGACTCGTTCTTCACTGATATTAAAGAAACTGCTGGCCCTGCTTTTACAGTTAATCCACAGTTACACCACAAGTCTCAGACACCTTCCAGTGCTAAAACACAAGCTGCTTTGTGCAGGTTCTTTCTACAGTTTTGTACACACGGTTTTCTTCTGTGGAGGGGCAGCTTCTTGTTTGTGAGCTTTTAGGGATATAGACAAGAGAAAGAGGCGATAACTTCTTGGGAAGTGAGTCAACTAACACCTCATGGGTGGCGCTGTCCTCCCACACTGGGTCTGATCTCATATTGAAAGTTGTTAATGGGAAAGCAAGGACAAAATCTTCCAGAACTGATGAGGTGGGACTTGGTCTTTTTGCATCTATCTTGGAAGCCAGTTGCACTATTTCAGAGGTAAAAAGAATACAGGCTATGCAAGAAAACAGTGAGCAGCTGCACCAGGTGAAACCTTGTCTCTTCTTACTCTTCACATGCCTGTACCTGTGAGCTGGCACGTCACTAGATATTTTTCAGACTAATGAGAATCTTCCCATGGCATTTTGCTTTAGTTTTGATTTTGCATCAGGTGTATTTGCCTGAATAACATAAAGTCCTATTGCTGCTATGTGTGACTGCCTGGTTGTCTTAGTGATGCCAAGCCAGGAGTGGCTTTGCAGAGCACACTTTGAGAGCAGCAAATATATCTATGCTGTTCTCAGTGCAGAGGATGCAAGAAATGAAATGGATGCATATTCTAGTAATGGACAGTGCTCTGTACAGAGTATGACAATAGCTTGGGTTCACCCACTCTCAGGTTTCTCATGGCTAAGCTTGTCACCCAGATGCTAACATTGCTGTACTCGTGCGTTGAGTTACGCATCAGTCTGAACTGGCAGACTGGGGGGGAGGGGAGAGCCCTTTTTCCATGTTCTTTGAGATATCCTGAAACAGAGGCTAGTGTTGAGAGGCATTTCACATCAGTAATTCATGCTTCCTCTTCTGTTTAAGCTGACGAAGATGAAGAGATGCCAGGCACTTCCCAGGAGCACCGCTTCTCTTCGCTGCAGCGGGCGGGTGCCGGTGTCAGCCCGTTCTCCAGGCGCTCCCTCCTTGGCACTCGTTCCTCGCCGGAGCCCTCGGGAGCTGGCGGCCCAAGGCAGGAGCTGCGCTGTCCATCCCCGCGCGCCGCCTCGGCCTGCAGGCCCCCGCGCCCCCGCGCCAGGAGCCCGCCCCTCTCCGCCTTCGATCGCCAGCTTCTCCATTCCCATGCTCAGCAAACAGACCTCTTCAGGCAGTTCTGCCAGGAGCTGGTGGCCATTCACAGGGACATGGCAGATAGCATGCACGCCATCAGCCAGAGCGTGGCTGGCCTCACCAGCCAGGTCAGCCAGATGTGTCAGACCCTGGCAGAAATACGTGATGGGGTCCGGGCTTTCCATAGGATACAGGATCCTGGTGTCATGCCAGGGTCCTGTCTGCAAGCACCTTGCTCTAAACAGCCCCCCGAGCCCAGTGCAGAGTCTGACCAAAACTCTCTAAAATGGACAACTCCTGCACAGGCCACCAGGTCACGAAAGAGGAAACATCATTTTTAGTCTGTATCATGTAAACAAGGATGCTCCTTCCTGAACTGCTGCATGTTCACATGGCTTCTCCATGTGTATCACTGTTCTGTGGGGAAGGTCAGCAGCTGACCCAACCTCTCCATCCATCCCCCTGCTGGCCAACAGAGCAGTATGAATATGGCAGCTAATCGTAGGACTGGCCCTCTGCAATGGCAAAGAGAAATCTCACGTACTGTAGAGCTTGGAATGTAGGACATCTTTGGGTTCATAGAGATTAAGAGTTTTCACTGGCTTCCCCATGCTTTAAATGCTGTATAAACTAAGAGGTGCAATAGAAATCATTATCTAGATCTCTTCCTATGCCTGTGAAATATTATTTACTGAAACAGCATGCTACAGAGATCCCTTTGCAATCAACTCACAAACTTATCCTGCTGCTGCATTCCCATCATCTTCCTGAATATTAGTATATGCAGTATGTGCAGAAATATAGCCTTACTACTCTAAAAACTCTTACTGATCATTGCTTTTATCTTTCATTCAGCAAGAGTGGGCTATCTGGGGCTTACTATGACTTATACACAGCTTTGGGGAGAGGAGTGTAAAGCTTGTGCAGGGAAGGGAAGAAGGCACTATTCTGAGGACAGGTCTGAGCACCATGGGGTTTTAGGCTGATGAAAAGGGTTGCAAAGACATAGGCCTGGATCCTGCAGTGCCACGTGCACTTGTGTTAAGGAGTTCAACTTCTGTTTGCTCCAGTCTGAAACTCCTACCTTTCACAATTGCAGTTGAAATACAATTATTTTGTCATATGACAACATTTAAAGATAATTGTATCATATTATTTTCTTGCGTGTTGTCAAATCTTCCGTTTTGAACCACCTCACCCCTTCATAATGTGGGAGACTGAACAGAAACCAGAAAAGATGTAGGGACTGCTTCTGACCTCAGTCTAGCTTGGTTTTGTTTTACTGTAATTCTGTCAGCCTCAGTACAGTTACTTTGCACTTAGTTTCATTTAGGATGGGATCTATACTGTGTTCTCCTGTCATGAAGAGTTTACAGTCTAAATTCACAGCTACATAGGTTAAAATCTTAGACATGTTGGTTTTATACTGCTTTCTTTCTCCATCTAGATGCAAGAAAGAACTGTGATACAACATTTGAATTGCTCCAGAACTGTGAGGTTCCCATGTACACCACTGATTCTGGAGCTAGGCTTTAACAGTGTCACTTCAGGTGGTGATAATGTATGTGGTAGCTCTTTTATACTATGTCTGTTTTCTCCTTAATTTGCACCTCTGCATCTAGCATGCTTCCCCCGTCTCTAGGAAAATCCCAGATCATTATCCTCATAAACTTCAGCAGGGAAAAGGGTCAAGGTGTTAGCCACACTGCACACCGTGCTCTCCAGGCTGTCCTATTATATTTGGAGATTGCTTGCAAGAAACTATTCCAGTTAATATCAGTGTGCCTCATCATGCCATAGCTGGGCTACAGACTTGGCAAAAAAGTTACAGAAACTTCAGTGAAGTTGAACACAGGCAGTGTGGTGTAGCAGAAGGATGGTATGTTTTGTGTGGTCTTCAAGGATCATCTTTAACCTGTCTGTCTGACCTTTGAAAATATAGTGCACTAGCTTATTTCCTGAGAAGTTTATTGTGTATCTGCTGTGTCAGGCATTCATGACATGCTTTTCCTTTTTGTTTTTTTTTCTTTTGAAGATGTTCTGTAATTCTAAATCAAGTAATTTATTTTTAGTGGTGCAATAAAAGGTTGCTCAAGGAAGTAGTGGTCTGGCAAGGAAAAAAGCCTCATTTCTGAGGAATGACCTGTCTGGTTTCATGCAGAGGACATTCCTTTAGTGCTGGTGCCTGACCAGGGCAGAACTTGCTCACCTTCCACTGAGGATGTCCTTTTACTTCTGTTGAAACATTTGTATTCTGCAAAAGTCACAGTCTCTCTTCAGATAAAGGGGAAATTGGGAAATCTGGCAGAAAGGGATCTAATTTATGAGTCAGAGAGAGCTGAAAAAAGGGTGGTATGTGTTTAAAGCTTTCTGAGTCAATATAGTGCTGCTGCTGTATATTAATATTAGTATTTTATATTTTTATATTTGGTCTTTACTGATGTTCTCCCATAGATATAGTGATAAGATTAGCTCCTTTGTTGTCATGTCTGCAAAGGAGGAGACTCCTGCAGGTGCTGGGCACTGGAGGGAGTTAGCATCATTGCTGCCATCAGTTTGCCCACACAGATGTATTTAGAGAGAGAATCCTGGTGCAGGATGTACAGCCTTCAGTGGAAATCCCCAGAGGCTGGGCACTGGTCAGGAGAAAGGACCTTTTACTATAAACTGCTTGATGTCTCCCCTAGTTTCCTCTGTGGACTATTACAGATTGGCCCAGATCTGGGGACGTATCTCCTGCCCCGTGTAGACCCCTCAGTGGAGTGGCTTTTCTGTACTGGCTTGCAAAGGATACTTCTTCCTGCACCTCTATCATGTTAACTGCCTGTTGAAGTAAGTGTGTGTGTCTAAGCAAACTGCTGTGCTCAACCCCAGTATTTCCATGTCTTGTACATGCTGAAAAAATTCTCTCTTTAAAAGTATTTTTGTTAAGAATGCAATAAATATATAACACTTTTAACACAGCTGCTGTTGAGTCGTTTGTTTCTCTCTACAGTTTTTGCCTGAGCTGGTAAGAAGCCTATCACAGATGTGGGTCTCCTGGAGACACTTGGCATCAGAGTATTGAGGCAGGGCTTATGGATATGGCATCCCATGGCATCAGCCTGGGCTGGTGGCTGCTCTCTTGCATGGGATCTCCTGCCCTGGCTCTGTATCCAAAGTTGGTTTGGGAAAGGCCAATGGCCTTTTCCTGCAGTGCACTGTCGTGGCAGCACCCCTGAGGCCAGCCAGAGGGTGAGCTGTGGAGTGGGCAGCAGGGGCCAGGCAAGTCCAGGGCAGTAGTGGAGAGGAGAAGGGAAGAAGCCTGAGTCTCCCTCCAGCTGCAGAGGTCTTCTCCCTCTTCACTGTCTTCTGGATCCTCACTAGAGCCTGTCCCAAGGACTAGACAGGACATGAAATGATGGATTTGTGGCTGGTGGCAGTACTGCTGTGCAGGAGCAGGTGCAGCTGACAGTGTCTGGGTCTGCAGTGCTTGGGTCAGCCTAACTATGCCTGTCCTGGGTGTCCAAACCAAGGTAGCCTCCTTGCTTCAATCCAAATGGAGTATTTGGCATTGGGAAGGGGACTGGACAGCATGCAGCCTTCGCAGGAAGGGTTGGGTTGATCAGGATGGCCTTGGGATGTATGTCAGTGAAGGTAGATCATGCAGTCTCTCCTCAGCAGATAGTTTGTGCCCCTGGTTCACCAAGCTGGCTGCCCTTTTATGGAATGACTTTCTCCATCCTTGGAAAGCACCTGCCTCAGCTGTGGTGTGCAGTGGCACTAAGTGTCTCAGACCAGCAGCTGGAATGTGGGGTTTATGCAGTCCTTTGTAACTTGTGTCTTTGTGCCTCTGGGGAAACTCGAGCCTGGGGCTGGGCAGCACTGGTTCAAAATTGTTTCTTTTATGTGGATGATCTCATCCCATTTACCTGACTTCAGGGAAGTATCACAGGTGGAAAGCTTTCTCACTAGGGGCCTAAACCACTTGCTAGCTGGGCACAGCTGTGAGGAAACATGTTTGTGGCTGGATTTTCCCAGAACTCTCTGTTGGGAGCTCCTGATGAGACTGGCTGTGCCAGTGACTGCTGGAGGCTACATGAGCAGTCAGGCACCATTTGCTGCATTGTTGCAGCAGTGCTGCAGCTCATGCCCTCCAGCCTGTGCTCTCCTCCCAGCTCCCTGCTGGGGTGGCCAGAGCCACAGGATGTGGGCAGCAGAGATGAAGGCAGAAATGTGGAGGGCTGGAGAGGCAGAAGGAGAGCAGTGAACAGAAAAAGCTCATGCTTGTGCTTAACAAAATACTTCACAATAAAAGTGAGCCCTTGTGGGAATAGTTAACTTCCCATTCAAAGTTGTATTTTCTACATCTCACTATCAAATGCAGTTTGCTGAAAATGCGCTAGACCATCCTGCCACTGCTGCATGAATTCCTCGGTGCCACTGGCTGTGGACGTACAGGTCATGCATGTTTTATTAAGGATCTCTGAGTGACTTTAGGTTAGTAAATCTTCACAGGGGCAGCCTGATCTGTTGTGGACAGTAGGATGCAGAGCAGGGTCTCTCCTTAACTGGTTCTGGAAGGCATCCTGACATTTTGCTTGGACTGGAGAGAGCATCCTCTAAGATCTCCTGTGCTGCAAGGCATCAGACTAACCACAGCACATTGATCTGTCTCAAGGGGTGTGTATCTCATGGCTGGCTGGAGGCCTGATGCACCTTTTGAGGAGTGATCACTAACACCCAAAAGCAACAGCCAGGCAGCTGTGTGCTATTGCAGGATTTCCTTCCCACCACACTGGTCTGGGTCTCTCTTCCTTCTCAAATATACAAACTGATACTTTAAAAGTTCCTTTGTTTTATGATCAGAAGTAAGAAAGAGAATAAAAGCCAATTTTGGCAGTAGCAGGCTGCTGTTGAAATAATTACTGAAGATGGCAGAGAATCCCAGGTAGCACACATTAGGAAAAATACAACCGCTTGCAGGCTCATGCACAATTGCTTAACATTAAAACCAGAATTGCTTGGGCCTCAGGCAGTCTGAGACACTGCCACTGCAGACTTGTTTTCTGTGTTTTGTGGGAAGTTTCACCAAGTTTGTGACCTTATTTGCGTAGGTTAGTGGGATCACGTGCAGGTGGACTTGTGTCTTTATCTGTGCATTCACACGGCTAGAGAAGGTAGAATATGCAAAAAATTTGACAGATTTCTTAAGCCAAAGAAATACCTGTATATACATTAGGGAATCTGGGCAAGGACTAATAGCAGCAGATGTCAGAGGAGGAGTATGCTCCCCTGCAGCCTCCCTGCCTTTGCTGAGGTTGCTGCAGCAAGGAGTGCTGAACAACAGAGGCAAATGGCATAAGAGAAAAACAAGTTTTAGCTATGAGCTATTCAGGTCTGCTTTGGGTCTGCACATGCTGTGATGGGATCTCCTTCCTGGGCAGGTATTGTAAGCTCATGCTGGTGGCAGCTGGAACCAGTATTGCCAAGCCTTTTTCATGTCCTCTAGCAGGAACATGAGGAGTGTGAGAGTAAATAATGTGACCCTAGTTATAGATCTCTGTCTTAGCAAGTTACACAGAGGGCCAGTTGCTTGGGGTAGGAATAAATACGTTTCTGCTGAGCTGAAATGTGTCTGTTTTAAATCAGGAAAATAAATCCCATGCCCTGAAAGTGATCTTTTTGTCAGCACTGTCAGGAGATCCCCACATTATGGTGTTGGAGTTTCCACTTGCAGAGCTGAATTGCTATTTTATGTCACATCCTGCTGAACTCCAAAGTGCAAAACCTTCCAATAGTAGCATGTCCTTGAACAACCAGCACATAGTCCCATGCTTATTAGGTATCCATGTTTCTGTCCTTAGAATCTCAATTCTGCTTGTCTGAGAGGAGAGAAGCAAGCAAATCTATTACCAACTAAAAAAGGAAGGCAGTGTTTTGGGGAAACAGGCAGGCATTCCAGATATTCCTGAGAGCAAGGAAGGGAGCCCTGGGATGTGAAGTGAAGCCCAGAAGTCCTTTCCATCACTTGGCAAAAATATTTCTTACTGGGAGAGTCTGTCACCCTTGCTGGCAGACATCCCTTCAGACTGGATGTGCATTTGTGTCATCCCTTCCCCAGCAAGAAACAGCCCCACTGGCTTAGTGTTCCCTGGGTATCCATGCTCGTTTGCAAATCATTGCTTGTAACTCCATGCTCTCCAGCCTGGCTGTGTTGATGGCTCTCTCTGAAGGTCATTCTGGCTTCTTCATGGTTGTCATTCTGATGCAAGGGGGGGCACAGGAGAGAAGTTTGTGCTTCACACCTGCCTTGTCCCCTTGCCCTCAGGTATGTCATCATCTCCCGGGAGGAGAGGGAGCAGAACCTGATGGCCTTCCAGCACAGCGAGAGGATTTACTTCCGTGCCTGCCGTGACATCCACCCTGGGGAGAAGCTGCGGGTCTGGTACAGTGAGGACTACATGAAGAGGTTGCACAGTATGTCCCAGGAAACCATCAACAATTTCACAAGTGGTGAGTCCCTTTCCTTTCTATCCTCTCTCCTGATTCCCTTGGGCTGCCCCACAGTTGGGCTAAAGGTGCTGGGTGAAGCAGGTTTTGCACAGGCTGTGTGAGGAGAACTGCATTTCTAGAAGCAGAGCACCTCCGAGTGAGAGCCCCAAGCTCTGCCTGGCATAGATGGATGGGTGTACAAGGAGAATAAGATACCCACAGTCATGGAGATCATGAAAGAAAGATTTGTGCTGTGGTGTGTCATGTCATGTTGTGTTGTGCCATGTTGTGTGTGTGTGTGTGCTGCAAGAGCTTGATGCAATGCCCAGGGACCACAGAGCACCCCTGCCACAAGACTTTCTGGCCCGAAGACTGTCAAACTGATGATCCTACAAGACAGCATTAGGTTTTTCTTCTGAACATGCTGCTCTCTCTGGCTCCTGTGTGCAGCCTGTGTGAGGGAGCTCTGGCTGGTTTTGTGTCCATATGAATGAGATTTCCTTGGTGTGTTTGAATGTCCATTTTCCTCGTTTAATTTATCTCCTCTTTCTTCAGAAAGATAATTTGGGATCAGCGCGACATCAGCTCCTTAGTCTCACAACCTTAGAATGTGTATACAACATACAGGAGGCTTTGTACTTGTCAGACTGATTATTCCTTGGATAAAAATTGTTATCTTGTCTAAAGAGTAGAAATGTTGAAACAAACCCAGCAGTCCTTTGGGCCCATGTATTGTCAGCAGTATAGGAAGCTTTAGAGAAAAGCAAAAATTCTTAATGCATCTGTTCATCTGTACAATGCTGATACCTGAAGTTAATTAGGAGCATTTCTTTCCAGGCTAGATGCAGAATGGCAGGGCCTCAGAGGGGCAGCCACACTAAATATAACTTTGTAATTACGATTCCTGAGTGTATTATTACACAGCTGCTGTTGCTGCCTTGACTTGGTAAAAGGTGTCTCCTTTTCAGTCATGGGGTGGATGAGATGCCCTGAAAAATCTGGTTATCTCTATCACCTTAGGATTGTTATGCACTTGCAGTGTTACATCTTGGTGGCTATATTTGGGCAATTCCCACTTCTGAATTAACATTGGTATGAATTTGCTTTTTTATGTTAATGAGCACCAGTGAGTGATTAGGTGCAGGCTGCAGTGATTTTGCTGCAATAATGTGCACACATAAGTCATCTAGATGGCTTAGTGCTTTCTGAAAGTACAGCAAGAGACAGTCTGTGCCCCTGGAGCAGCTGCTCTACAGAGGCACCAAGGCTACAAGCTACTGCCCTGCCACGCAGACATGCCTTTAGTTCTGTTTTGTCATGGTGTCATGGTTTGTGGGAGCTGAAATGGTAACTCACAGCCTGCTCTGTTCTACAAGTGTGCCAAAGATCTGCCTCAGGACTCTCCAGAACCTGCCACAGCCTAATGCACCCTCAGGTAGAAACTCCTGTGGCTACATAGATCATTCCAGAAACCCCTGACATCTTGGTGAGCTCAGCCTGCCTTCACCAAAGGGGCACAGAGATATTGTTAAAACTGAGCATCACCTGGGCCATTGCCAGACTTGCAAGAGACATCGAAGCCTTAGCTGGGAGGGCACTGGGAGGTGGTCAGGAAGCAGCAAAAATCTCTTGAATCACTTTCTATTTAAAAAATTTCAAATCCTTGCAGAGTGTCAAATGAAGTGGCACACTTTATGAACTCACAGAAAAATAATGGTTCCTGGGTTTTGTTTCTGTTGATAGTTTCTGACCAGGCTCATCACTGAAGTTGAGACCAATAATATGAGGGATCATCTTGTGATTTCTAGCTTTTCCATAAGGCTGAAGCACTTGGCTGGTTGGGGGAAAAATCACCAAGAAAGAAGAACCGGTTCTCTAAATCTCTACTTCTCACAGTAGTTGCTGTGGTCCATTGCAGGGGAAATACTAACAGAGCGACTGAAGGCTTTGTCCATAAAAATTCTCATCAATGTGTTGAAAATGAGATCTGTTGTTATGGATGCACTAAAGAAGTGGCTGGGTTTCCCCACCAGCATCCAAACCCAGTGCAAAATCCCATCCATTCAGGCTAGCCCTTTTTACAGTGCCTTACTCTAACTTTCGAGTCTTGCATCTTTTCTGCATTCTTAGCATTGCTCTCCTTAGAGAGGGAATGGTAGCTTTTACTCCATAACTCTTATGAAAGCATGAATACACTTTAAGCAAACAAAACCAAAAATCAGCATAAAGCAGCGTCTTGTTTGGGAAGCCATCAATGCTTGAAGTTATTTACAAGATAGAAGAGTGATGGAAATTGAACCAAACCTATCGTCTTTTGAATTTCCAGGTAAGGAAATCTGGCTATTCCCTTTATTTTAAGCAATTAATAATTTGTGTGAGGTTGCTTTTAATATTTTTTTTTTATTATTATTACTGAATGGTCATGCTCTCAGACTCCACCAGGACAATCTAGATGTCCCATCCTTGGAGGCCCTTGTAGCTCAGTTGACAATGTATACCTTAGGTTTTAAGTGCGCAAGTTGTTTTTACTCCTTTACCTTTGCCTTTCTGGAGCAGCCTCCAAACTGAATGAGAGTAAAGGGGCTTGCAAACTTTGTGCCATGGCATGCACAGACACTGGGGTTGTCATGAAATGGTGTAAATCTCTCACTGCACTTCTGTACACTTGATACCTTTTACCAAGTCAAAACAGGCACAGGACTTCCAGACAAAATGCCACTTAGGCTCTGGGTATAGTTTTCACCATGATCAGTCATTCACCTCATAGTCCTCTTCCAATGCAGGTTGGTTATACCTATAGGTTAAACAAGCTGCCTGTAGTTTCTCTTCTCTTTGAAGTGTGTGGGTTCTACTCTGCTGTGGTTACCCAGGACTGTCTCTGTTTTTGCAGACATGCCCATTAGCGGGGCTTCTCCTCTTGCAAGCCTTGGTTTCCACTGATTTGTGTCAGTTCCCTGGCTTGTAACATAACATGCAGACCTGCAGGGATTCAGTCTGCCTTTTTGTTCTTTTTTGTTTGAGTTTTAGATTGAGGGATGTTGCTCGGTTCCCAGTGATAATCCCCACCCCTCATTTTCCATTCTAGGAGATAAAATGTTACAGAACGACAAGTCAGAAAAGAATGTAGAAAATCAAGAGGATGCAAGGGGAGCACTCCAGTTCACTACCTTAAAGCAGGGGAAGAGCCCCTACAAGCGCAGCTGTGACGAGGGGGAATCCCACCCCCAAACAAAGAAAAAAAAAATTGACCTCATCTTCAAAGATGTCCTGGAGGCTTCTTTGGAGTCTGCCAAGTTTGAAGAGAACCAGTTAGCAACAAGTACACCACTTTCCCTCAGAAGAGCATCTACGTACCAGGCTGAAGACATCTTTGAGCAGTGTGGCAGTGCCATGCAGCATGGCTCCCTGAGCCTCAGCAGAAACCAGAGTGGGAGGGAATGGAGGGTCCCTCACAGCTCCTCTTTCATTTCAGCCAAGGATATGAGCATCCTTGAAGATGAGGAAGAAGAGCCCCTGTCACTTAAAGCAGACAGCCCAACCGAGCTGTCACTGTCCTCTGCACAAGGCAACTCCCACGAAATCCCCACCACATCCTTCTGCCCCAACTGCATCCGGCTGAAGAAGAAAATCCGGGAGCTGCAGGCTGAGTTAGACATGCTGAGATCTGGGAAGTTACCCGAGGCACCCGTGTTACCGCCCCAGGTACCTGAGCTCCAAGAGTTCTCAGACCCCACAGGTAAGCCTTGCCAGAGTTAGAGCATTCTCCAAACCCTGCCTAAGGAGAATAGTGAGAGGCCTGTGTGCTCTGTACCCATCTAAAGCATTTTGCTCTGAGTATTCAGGTGAACCTGTGGTTCCATGGAAGGTTCTTTGTCAGGTTTTGTGACTGGGTGTTTTGTGACAGGAGCTGATGCTGTGGGTACAGTGGAAAACACTGTCTGGGAAAGACTCTGTATGACAATTTTCTCTATTTGTTGCCATTGTAATTGATAATGCACTGCCAATAAAAAAGACATTCTATTGCAGACAGTTTGTTTGCTGTATTTTTGATGCATTCTTTTTCAGCGGAAGCCCCTCCACAGTGCCTCACATGCTACCAAGAAAGTATGAATGACTCTGTGGTAACGCTGAAATGTGCTCTCTTTGTGTATGAAATTATGTCCTGCTGTGTCCCTTGTTGGAAATCTCTCTCTCTTTCCTCCACTGCCTTAACACAACCACGTGTCTCTTTCTGAAGATATATTTCATTTCCTCCAGGAACACGCTGTCAAGCAGCCAGGAGCCTTCAGTAAAAGGAATATTTGGGTCACACAGCGTATTGTTCAAGTGGCCAGGATGTAGTGTCCTTTTTTGCTGTTCATTGTGGCATGTTGGAGACAAAGTTCTTATGAAGAGATATTGATTTATTTTCCTTTCAAAGTCATGATTCAAATTCTATCCATAATGTATTGTGGGCAGGAGAAGAGTGGTTGTGGCCAGCTCTTTGGGCAATGTTCTGCTGTCACCAGTAAGGATACTTCTCTAGCTCAGCAACTTTGTAAATACCATATTTTTTTCTTTTTTTTTTTTTTTTTTTTTTTGTTGCAGCTTCAGAAAGCATCATCTCAGTTCCCACCATCATGGAGGATGATGACCAAGAGGTGGATTCTGCTGATGAATCAGTTTCCAATGACATGATTGCTGCTACAGATGAGCCTTCCAAGATGTCTTCTGCGACGGGCCGGAGGATACGGCGGTTCAAGCAAGAGTGGCTTAAAAAGTTTTGGTTTCTGCGGTACTCCCCGACACTGAATGAGATGTGGTGCCATGTCTGTAGGCAGTACACAGTGCAATCTTCTCGGACTTCAGCCTTCATCATTGGCTCTAAGCAGTTCAAGATACACACGATAAAGCTGCACAGCCAGAGCAACCTCCACAAGAAGTGCCTGCAGCTTTACAAGCTCAGGATGCACCCAGAGAAGACAGAAGAGATGTGCCGAAATATGACCCTGCTCTTCAATACAGCCTACCACCTGGCCCTGGAGGGCAGGCCCTACTATGACTTTCGGCCTCTGGCAGAACTACTGAGAAAGTGTGAGCTCAAGGTGGTGGATCAGTACATGAATGAAGGAGACTGCCAGATCTTGATTCACCATATCGCCCGGGCTCTCCGAGAGGACCTGGTGGAGCGCATCCGGCAGTCTCCCTTCCTCAGCATCATTCTGGATGGGCTGAGCGACGACCTGCTTGCAGATACCGTTGCCGTCTATGTGCAGTACACGAGCAGCGATGGGCCTCCAGCAACTGAGTTCCTGTCTCTTCAGGAGCTCGGCTTTTCTACCACAGACAGTTACCTCCAAGCATTAGACCGGGCTTTTTCCAGCCTGGGAATACGACTGCAGGATGAGAAGCCAACTATCGGCTTGGGAGTTGATGGTGCTAACATTACCGCCAGCCTGAGAGCCAACTTGTTCATGACAATCAGAAAGACCTTGCCCTGGCTTCTCTGCCTTCCCTTTATGGTGCATAGGCCCCACTTGGAGATTTTGGATGCCATTAGTGGGAAGGAACTACCCTGTCTGGAGGAGCTAGAAAACAATTTGAAGCAACTGCTCAGTTTCTATCGTTATTCTCCCCGACTCATGTGTGAGTTAAGGCTCACTGCTGCCACTCTGTGCGAGGAGACCGAGTTCCTGGGGGACATCCGAGCAGTGAAATGGATCATTGGGGAGCAGAATGTGCTCAACGCTCTCATCAAGGATTACCTTGAGGTTGTGGCCCATCTCAAAGATATCAGTGGCCAGACTCAAAGGGCAGATGCTTCTGCCATTGCCTTGGCCCTGCTGCAGTTCCTGATGGACTACCAGTCGATTAAACTCATCTACTTCCTGCTGGATGTGATTGCTGTGCTCTCACGCCTTGCCTACGTCTTCCAAGGGGAGTACCTTCTTGTGTCGCAGGTGGACGATAAAATAGAGGAGGCCATCCAGGAGATCAGCCGGCTAGCAGATTCCCCTGGGGAGTACTTGCAGGAGTTTGAGGAAAACTTCCGTGAAAGCTTTAATGGCATTGCTGTGAAAAATCTACGGGTGGCTGAAGCCAAATTCCAGTCGATCAGAGAAAAGATCTGCCAGAAGACCCAGGTGATCCTAGCCCAAAGGTTCGATTCCCGCAGCCGGACATTTGTAAAGGCCTGTCAGGTATTTGACCTTGCAGCTTGGCCCAGAAGCACTGATGAGCTCATGAGCTATGGGAAGGAGGATATGGTACAAATATTTGAACACCTGGAGACAGTCCCATCATTTTCCAGGGAGGTTTGCAGAGAGGGGATGGACACCCGAGGGAGTCTGCTGATGGAGTGGCGAGAACTCAAGGTGGATTATTATACCAAAAATGGTTTTAAAGACTTGCTCAGTCACATTTGTAAATACAAACAGAGATTTCCCCTCCTAAATAAAATAGTTCAGATCCTCAAAGTCCTTCCCACCTCTTCGGCCTGCTGTGAGAAGGGGCGCAGCGCCCTGCAGAGAGTGCGCAAGAACAACCGCTCTCGGCTCACGCTGGAGCAGCTCAGTGACCTGTTGACGATTGCTGTTAACGGGCCGCCCATTGCCAACTTCGATTGCAAAAGGGCGCTCGACAGCTGGTTCGAGGAGAAGTCAGGCAATAGTTACGCGCTCTCGGCCGAAATGCTGAGCAGGATGTCATCTCTTGAGCAGAAGCCGATGTTGCAGAGCATGGACCATGGCTCTGAGTTTTACCCTGATATTTAGGAAGGAATGCCTCAGATCAGATAATTTTTTTAATCTATACTCTAAACTTTGATATATTATATAAAATATATATATTATCTATATTAAGGAAAAACCCACACTGAAAATTTAAAAGTTAAGACGATGTGCGTCTGATAGAAGCTAAGCAGAATTTTAAAGATTGAGACAATGTTTAGACATTTACTGGTGTCTCCAATCATGGCAGCTGCAATGTAGGTGGCAACATTTCATTCTTTAGAAGCATGTGCTGGGGCCATACTCTACATGTTCAAACCTAACAACCTATAAGCTAGACAACGGGTCTTTGTCAGCCTCATTCTCCCAGCAGTTTCCTTTGTATGTGTGTTGTCGGTTTGCTGGGTTGTTTTTTGTTTTGTTTCGTTTCGGATTTGTCTGTTTGTGTGTTTGTTTTCTCCTCAGTTTCAATCTCTGCCTCTCTTTCCATTGTTCAGCCCAGTTATTGAGCCATTTCAGCCTTTTGTTGGCAACAGTCAGATTTCTGATTTCCGACAGAGCATCCCGTGTGTTTATGTTGCCCCCAGCTCCACCCAGTTCTCTTCAGTTGAGTGGAAGCTTTCTTCACTCAAAAGATTACTGATAGGAGAGAAGGGCTGGGGGTATGATTTTGGGGTTTTATTCTGATTCAGAAACAGATGCCTCCACTAAACTGTGATGCCCCTTTCTCAGTTCTCCCTAATTTTGGGCTGTAGAGTAATACTTGGCTTTCAGCTCCTTTTATGATAACCATAGTACCAGTCTATCATACGTATGTTATAACATGATGTCATGTGCAGACTATAAAATAGCAAAATAGAGAAGGCAGGGGGAAATTTTTGCATTTATATTTTTATATTGTATGAGATAAATATATATATATATATACAACTATTCATTCAAAACCAGGGCTGCTGTGGAAGCTAGACAGCCAATGAGTCAAGAGCCACCTCTGGGCGGAGATTCAAAGGCTTAAAAATTATATTCTAATTTACATTATTTATACTATGTCTTTATAATCCTAGATTGTTGTGGGGTTTTTGTTTTGTTTTGTTTTGTTTGGAATGACTGAAAGAAAAACCTGCTGCAGTTTGGTGGCAGGAGCTATCAATGCAAGATTATCTTGGATTATATTCATGTGTGATGTCCTACAAAGGTTCACTTACTCTCTTGTGACCAAGGTAACATGTTCCACAGCACAGCAGACTGATGACAGCAGGAAGAAGGGATGCTCTGCTTCTCCCTGCAAAATATTTCTTCCTTTCTTGAAGGAATGCAGAATCCAGCTGAAATGTGAATGGGGGACTTGCACCTTCCATCACAAAGAGATTGTTTTGTGGGCTGGGGGCTTTTATTTGTTTTATTCTTTTAAAGTAAACAAGCTCCAGGCATCCACACAATATCACTTCAGGTTAGAAAAGAGAAAAAAAAAAAAAAACCCACAGAAAACCCCCAACCAACCAACCAACCAAAAAATCATGACACAAACAAAAAAGGTGCAAAAACTCCACAGATGCTAGTGCCTTGCCCTGCTGATGTGGCATGGACAGCACCAACCTGACCAGATCATCGTGGGAGTGAGACGTGTTGTCCAAAAGGTGTCCAAGCCAACATGTTCTCACTTCCCAGAGGGATGAGCTTTGTGCCAAGCTGTGTTGTTTGGAAACATGATGGTGGTATCAGCAACACTGAACCTTTCCTTTCTCCTGTTACCCCCCCTGCCCTTGGTCTTGGTGCTAAGATATCTCTAGAACCGTTGCTGCTAGTTGATAGCTTTTCATTTATATAAATATATATATATATATATATAATATTATTTTATTTTTTAAACTTTTTTGTTTGTTTTCAATGGAGATGTAGCATGTTTGGAACCAATCTCTCTCTGAGTCACTTTCACTGCCAGGGTTCACGCACTGTCTTCCCCAGGAAAACACACAGTTCTACCTAGGTCTCACTCACCTCCTGCTAACCCCTTTGCCTTCAGCAGAACTTCACAGCCAGCACTGGCAGAGGTGTGCAGCCAAGCCACTACAGACTGGTTCAGCTTTCAGACCCTACAGGAGCAGCTAGGCTGGTGTTGGTCAGGGTTTTGGAAGTGTTTGCCTCTGTCCCTGTGGGACTGAGGACGGACCAAGCCCACCCAAAGCACAAGTGGTGGCGTGTCCCTGTGTCCTGACACTGCCCCTTGGCTGTCAAACAGGGCCTTTCAGTCAGATGGTGTGGGGGGAGTGGAGCAGACCCTGTGAATGTAGCAGCAAGGGCTGGTCAGCACCCTGTGTAGCACTTACCCCTTGCCTTAGCTCTGACAGCACGTGCAGCCTGGGGCTGGCTCGAGCAGGAGAGGGCACCTGTGCCAGGGCCACCCACCTGCTGCCACACTGCTGCCAGGGGTGCTCTGCCTTGTGGTCCTTGTGGGAATGGCACAAGCTAGGTCAGGGCATTGCTCAGTTGCAACACAGGGGCATTGATACAACACACCTAGCAAGCATGAAAAATGGCTTTGTTGATCCGTTCATCCAGAGGAGTAAAAATTAAACTAGAAAGCCTCTGCTAGCTGTGCAGCCTTGGGTGGTTGTTTGCCTGGCCATAAAGTAGGGACCTCTCTATCCAGGCTGCTCCTAGGTCTCTAGGTGTGGTGAATTGGGTCTTCTCAGGGTGCTGCCACAAAGCTCTGGAACTGCTGCCTGCCAGGGAGGCAGCAGGCTCCTTTCCTTTTTAAAACCTGAGGAGGTGTAAAAAGATAAAGGTAGAAAAACTGCTGCTACATTAGCTTCTGGAGATGGGCAAGGTGAACATAGATCATAGAACCCGTAGAACTCCATAGCTCTTTGTGGGTGGAGAGGAAAAATCACCTGCCTTTCTGTTTGCAGCAGCTAAAGGGCTTGGCACAGAGGATCATCAAAGTGCCTGGCCCACATGAAGGGAAGGAACATTTGGGGACAGTCTCCAGACACCTTTGGAGAGAGGAATGCTCCCCCAGGGCTTGTGCTGAGCAGCCAGAGAGGCCTGTTTGCAACTCCTGATCCAAGCCTCCTGACTTTGGCCACTGGGGAGGAAATGGCAAGGTAAGAGTTGCCAGAGGCCTGTTCAGAAATTACTCTTCCAATTTGTCACTCCTTCCCTTTGGTTCACTTGCAAATCCTGCATTCATCAGTGACACCTTTTGCTGGCAGCTCTTATTTCTAATGGTGCAGTGAAATGTGCAGCGTGTGGTGATTTTCTCTGGCAGCCAGCTGACACAGGCAGAGCACTTTTTCCTTTAGCAAATAACTTTGCTTGCAAACAGTGATTCCGTGCCACTGGATGTTGTGGATACCTGTGATAGGAAAGGTCAGAGACACTTTACATTGGTGATGGGGATAGACAAGAGCTTTAGCAGAGCAGCTGGCCCAGCCCAGCCCATCCCATCCCAGCTCCTCCAACACAATTCCCTGCTACCTGCACATCAGAAAATAAGCCAGACCTTTGTCCTAGGGTAATGCAGGTGCTTTGCAGGCTGTCCCTCCAGGTTAACCTGCCTATGTCAGATCTGTAGCTCTTACTTTCATGGGTGGTCTGTGTTTGAAACATGACTACCAGCATAGACAAGATAGCGAGGAGGGAGGAATATCAGTGCAAAGCACCCCTGGCTTCCCAGGGTTCCAGAGCCTTTCCCTTGTCTGGGCCCAGCCTGGTGGTAGGAGTCAGCAGCAGGCATGGGGAGGGCTTAGCAGGGTGCTGAGGGAGGCTTCATGGCTCCAAGATTGCCGTGCATCAGGTTTAATCAATGCCTTTCCTGCTGTGCTGAGAGAGCGACAGGAGTTGTTTTGAATGTGTTGCTCACAGCATCTTGAACTGGTTAGGCTGCAAAGACAGAGGGTTCTGTTTTTCTTGAATGAGCTCTTTATTGTCTCCTTCCCCTGCATCTTAGCTGTGGCATCTGACTGTGAATAATGCACACTTCTCCAGACCCTCGGGTTTATATTTCTAGCCCGTGGGATTTTTGGTTGCCAATTTCCCTTCACTTTTTGCTCAGGCTCCTTGCCTCTTTTACCCTGCTGTGAAGCAGAAATCTGTGAAGCACATTTAGACATGTCCTTCTGCAGGGCTCACCTATTCCACAGGGGTCCAGGCCCTCCAGCTGCGAGACTGACCTCAGCAGGGATAATCCTCACGAGACCAAAGCTCTTCTCATACCAGCAAAAGCACACAGAAGTTACGGGGGCTGTGAGGGGGCACGGTGGGCAGGGTTGTCGTGTGGTACCTGCCTTGGGTCTCGAGCCAGCTGCAGCAGTGTCCCTGTGCTGGTCATGCTTTTGCTGGTATGACTGTTCAGACATGATTCAGGCTCATCTCTTTCTCACAGCACAAACTCAGCCAGATGGCCCGCGGGGTCTTTGGAGTCCCCCTCCCTTCTTATCTCATGAGGATTGCTGTTTGTTTGACCAGTGCCTAGACAGCTGGCTTGCAAGTAAGCAGCAACAGCCTCTGCTTTTGCAGATTCCCCTCTCAGCCCTGTTAAAAGAGGTCTTAAAAGCAGAGAAATGGTACGTTAATCCCCCAGCCATTGTATCCAATGCAGTAATGCCTATGCAATTCCTGTCTCCCTTGGAGACACGTATGTGTGTGCATGTAAGCTAGTGTATGTATACAGTACATATGCATATGGTCTATATATTGTATATACGCACATCCCAGTACATATACACACAGTACAAAAGATTAAAATCACATGCTTATATATCTATAAAGGAAATCCTATATATTTATATATTTCTATGTTTTCAATAGATATAAAGATATAATATAGAGATAGACTCAACCACCCTTGTGTAAGGCTGGCCCTGTGTTCTAGCACAAGGCACGGAACACTGAAGACTTTGGACTTTGGGATGGTTTTAGCCATACACTGAGGCCTACATTTACATGTATAGCACTCTATGGAGAGGGGCTTGGCTGTGTTTAGGGCAAGGGGTTTCCTTGCTGGCATGCTAACCAAGTGATAAATAAGGTTTGTTTAATAGTGGAATGTCTTGGTAGGGAGAATGCTTGAGTGTCCTTCTGAGAAAGCCTCTTGCTGAGGTCCCGTGTGTTCATGCTTGGACAAACACATATCCCACCCTCATGTGCACTTTTGTCTCTCTGCATGGATGTGGTTAGCAGCTGCGGGCACTGGTGCTGTGGAAAGGTGGCTTTTTGCTGCTGCACCTGGCATTCCTCAGCAATCACCAGCATACTGCCAGGGATACCTGTGCTGGCCAGTGCTCATGTGGCACCAGTGAGAGCGTGGGTGCAGTGTGGGCATGGGTCAGTGGCACAGCCGTGGCACTGGGATAAAGGCAGCAGGAAAGCCAAGGTGGGTTTGACTGGAGGAAGGGCTATGGCCACACAGCTGGAGGTGGCAGGGATAGTGTATGGAGCTGGAACAGTGCAAACAGGAAGGAACTGTGAAGTCAGAGTGATAAGGATGGGAGTTGTGTGATCCCAATGGGAACCACATTCAGCTCTGTTGGATCAGGCTGGCGCTGTCCTGCTGCAGGAGCCACTCTGCTCCCTCAGGTCTTACAGCTGCTCCTCAGCCCATGAGCAGCCTGTCTGGCTGCCCAGAAAGCCCAGGGAGGCTTTCTGGAGGAAAGGGAACGATGTGATTGTATGGAAGACATGGTCCTGTTGCCTGTGTGCCTTTGGACCCCAGCACACAGCACATGGACCTTGCTAGGCTGAAGCACCAAAGGTGCAGCCCTCTCACCCTGCCCATGCAGAGACACCTGCTTTCCCATGACCAGCCTTTCCGTACTGGGATGGGGCTGGATCTGGCAGCAAATTAGCCCTCCCGAGCATCTGCTGATGCCTGTGGGATGGACAGCCGTGTCATCCCTCCGTCCCTCCCTTCACACACTCGTAGGACACTGGCCCTGCTGCATCCTGAAGCACCTGAGAGGTGCCTCTGGCCGGTCTGGCAGCAGGTGGTCAGTCAGCGAGCTGCTTCCCACAAGGGTTGGAGGGAAACATGGAGGTTTGCCTTGGCAGCTCCGCGCCAGGCCTGGCAACCACTGCACTCCTCGCCATTGGTTTTATTTGTTGGCTTCGGTCGGGAGGAGGGCGAGTTGTGATTCCGACACGCGAATGGCTCGTTACACTGGTATTGCACGGGCAGATGCTGTGCAAGCTCCCCCAGGCCCTCACACACCTCAGTGCCCTCTCCCAGGCCTCTCTCCTCCACACAACTGGTAATCCACCTCAGCCGCCCTGCCCGGCGGCGCTCCCGCTCTGTGCGCGCAGCACGGCGGGCAGCTCTGGGCACCTGTTCCTCACAAACCTCAGACAGTCCCGTCGCTCCGGCCCCCTCGCTCGATGCCACTGCCCCGCCGGGGCTGCCGCCCGAGGGGCTCCATGCACTGCACCTCACTCGAATAAGCTCGCTGGGCTGCGCGGGGGAACCGCGTCTCGTTTGCTGTAATGTCCCCGACGCTGCGGGAGGGCTACGGAGTTTCCTGCCGGTCGTGGCATCCTCATAGACTCACCTGACACTTAGCAAAAATGCATTTCTACTTCCAGAAAACGAGGTTTTGTCTCAAACCTCTCCGTACCCACATCCAAGCACAGCCCTGCTGAACTGTTGTTTCAAGCGATCTCCCACCCACCCACCCACTCACCCACCATACACACATATGAAATGAGAGAAAAATATCTAGACGTCTATTACTATATATGTATTAATATGTTAATATCACTCTTTTGGAGACATTAAAATGTTATTACTTTACAGACTATGCTTTATAGTACCTGTGTGAAAGGACCTAGGACACTGGATACGAATAGAGCTATGTTGATATATCATAGTATGTACGCGAGAACTTTCCTTTTGTCATATTATCCTTGTAATGTAAAATGATTGTTAATAAAAAAAAAAACAAAAAACATTTAAATTTATCAGCTTGCCTTGCTAATTCTTTAAATTGTTCTTGGAGGTTAATGTCATTTTGCCAGATGAAGGGCATCTAGGCTAATGCATTCCTGTTTCCCTCAGCCCAGGACTGTAAAGAGCAGATGCAGAGCTGATTAATCCAGAAGGGTCAGATGCAGCCCCCTGAGGTGCTGGTAATTCTTTCTTCTGAGAGGGAGGCTCCCTGACATCCGAGTGTCACTGCAGCCCCTCGAAGTTGTCACCTTGGCGAGCAAGTTCATCATGTCCTGTGATGAACTTGCCTTGTTTCTCCATGAGCTGGGTTATCCCAGTGCTGTGCCAAGGCTGCAGCAGGCAGACCAGGAGTTGGCACCCCCCCAGCAGCCCAGCTCTGGGTCAGCACTGGCAGCTATGTCAGCACACGCTGGTTTTGGGTGGGGATGCAGAGTGGGTGGCCTTGAGGCTCTGTGCTCCCTTTCTAGCCAGGTGCAGTGGCATTATTGCTAACTTTGCTGTAGTGGGCTTGGCTTTTGATGTGGATTGACAAAGCTTTACATACGTGCCTGCTTTGCTTTGAAGGATGGAGAGACTTTTCCTGAGCTCAAAATTCTCTAAATCCAGGGGAAGCTGGGCTTTTTCTATCCATAAAAGATGGAGCTGACTTAACTTTTTACTCTTTTTGACACTGGGCTTGCAGTTGATTAACTAAAGGTGCAACTTTTTAAACAGTTCAGTGCATTAAGAGTATTTTTGTACATGGAGGGTCTTATATCTGCTAATCATTGTGGGCAAGAGAGCCAATGTCTGAAATAAGTACATGTGTCCATGGATTAGCCCTGGCTGTGGACTGTTTGCTGATCAAACAGCTGAAAACACTGCCTCCATGGGCTAAGTCTGGATACACCTCGCATCAAAGGCACTGTAGGGACTATGGATTTTCCTTCCTTCCTTCCTTCCTTCCTTCCTTCCTTCCTTCCTTCCTTCCTTCCTTCCTTCCTTCCTTCCTTCCTTCCTTCCTTCCTTCCTTCCTTCCTTCCTTCCTTCCTTCCTTCCTTCCTTCCTTCCTTCCTTCCTCCCTCCCTCCCTCCCTCCCTCCCTGAGGCTCAGGTTTGCATGGCAGTGCAAGGTGGCACAACTTGGCAAAGGCTGAGTCCATCCCTGGGTGACAGCTGTAGCTAAAGAGAAATACAGGCAGAAAACAAAGCCTGAGTGAGCTGTGAGTGTGTCCATGTGGCAGTGGAGGGAAGCAGAAAACAAGGAGCAAGCTGTGCAGCTGAAGGTGTGGATTCTGGGTGTGGCATACTGTGAGTGCTGATACTGATAGTATTGCTGAGCTTCAGTATGAAGCATCAGCGGGACAGGCTCTTTAATCAGGTCTGAAGGAATCCCAGTTTTCCAGCTGGCCCAGGGGAAGCGTGCATGTAGACCCATCAGTCCCCACAGCTGAAGGGCTGTGCAGAAATTTTGGGTTCAGAGTGAATGCCTCCAAATTTTAATGGAGAGTAGCCACAGGGGCTGGAAGTGAGTGGCAATTTCTAGGCTGAGAAGTGAAAATAGCCCCAAATTAGTCATCTAATAGGTGCAGTAGGAAAGGTTGTTTTAGTGATTTCCTCAAAGTCCATTTCATTGAGCAGACTGCATATTACACACAGTTTGTCATTTTCTGCAGCTTTCACTTCAGTGATTTAGAATTGCTTATTTTTGAGCAGTAAGCAAGCCCAGCGAAATCCTGGTGGTTGTCAGGGCTTAGCTTCAGTTGGGTTTCCTGGGCACCTGTCAGTCAGCAGTGAATACCTCATCTCTGGGTTTTTCCCTTTGCTAGTCAATTGACAGCACGAAGGCAGGACAATGCTTCACTTTCAGCAGCTCAACCATGTGTAAGAGTCAGAACTGCTCGTGAAATGCATTGCTGCATTGTAATTCATCTCCTACAGGCAATTTTGTGCTGTGGACTCTTGTTAGTCACTCTTGGCAGTGATTGGCCTCCTTGCTGGTGACTTCAAACCGAGGACTTAAAAGCAAGATCCCTTCAAGCAAACTGCACTATATGAGTTGTTATCAGAAATGGAAGCCTGCACAAAATTCGTCTGATCTTTGGCTAAAGGTGTCCTTCACTTTTAGGACCAGTGATTCTCATGTCAATATGAGAGAAAAGGAAATTGAAAAATTCCTCGGCGATGGTTGTCACAGCATTAAAGCCTGACACACATTTCTCCAGCTCTGCTGGTGTCCTGGATATGCTCCATGGAGATGAGTGTTGTGAGCAGCTGGTGCTAGAAACTTCATTTAGCAAAAAACCGAACATGTTTCTTCCTGGAAGCAGGAGGTGTGGAGCCTGTGATGCCAAGAGCTTGCAGGCATAACCTGCAAGGGGGGGTTTGCAGCGCTTCCTGGGGCCCGTCTTCCCTGTCTTACTCTCCTCCTGAGGCAGAAGGAAAAGCACAGCAGTGAGCACATGGGTGGGTTTAAAGTGCCCCCAAGGTGTTTAATCAGAGGGCAGAGCAGGTGTCTGGGCAGTGCCAGGTCCAGCTCTGCAGTGGCACAGAGGCTGTTTCTGGCAGAGCTGTTGCCATACGCCACACAAATGGAGCCACAGCTCATTTACAAAGGGCTCTAAAAATATCTGCTGGATAATCAAAGACTCCCACAGCACGGCATATGTGCTAGCTAGACTTTGTGACTCTCTGAAGTCCCCTGTTTGAAGTTGTTTTGATCAAGGAGGAAAACAAGTGTGCTGTCTGTGTGGCTGCCAGACACCCCGTTTGTGGTACTCTGGTGGTACCTGGGGAGGCACACAGGGCTGGGACAGCCCCGCAGAGATGCCAGGGCTGGCGTGGGGAGCCATGGGCAGCAGAGGGTCAGGAGGGACAGAGCTGCACTCCAGGCCACCACTGCACTTTGTGCTCTTCAGGAGAGCTGTCTGGAGAATGGGGCAGTGTGTTGGTTTTAGGTGTGACCTGTGTTCTCAGGGGCATCTTGGAACCCTGTCCTGGCTGGGTTTATTCCACATTCAGTGATCACTAAGGGTTCAGGGGAGGGGAGGAATTGGCTGCAAACCTTCAGGACTAGCACTGGCAATGAGTCTGTTATAGGTGCTGGATTAGGTGCTACTCTCTCGCCAGACAGAGGATTACAGGACAGTCCCAGTTTAATTTTTAGATAACATAAAGGAAAAAAGCTCCTAATAAATTTGAAGTAACAATGAACAGCAGGGTCAAGTGAAGAATGGTTCTGTGGCAGCTATTGCTGCTTGTCAGCATGCTGAGCTGGGAATTACTGAGAAACTGTGTGAATCCCCCAGGTGGGAAGGATTGTCCCTGGCAGATGCACCACTTGTATTCAGCTCACTGTGCAGCAAAAATAAAGCCTTTTGCTTCATCTCTACAGCAAATTCTTCAGTGCCATCAGCCTCGCTGTGCAGCTGACAGGCACCCACCCCTCTTTGCGAAGCCAGCAACAGCCTGGGGCTCTGCAGACTGGCTTTGTTTTCTCTCCTTGTGCTTTAACACTGACTGTGATGGGTGAGAGTGCCCCCAAACTGTCAGTGAGGTAAATACTTCCCGCTCCTGCTCCAAAAATATCTTTTCTTTTACTTTTATGTGCAGGTTTTGATCTGTGTGTCTTGTTAGGAACCAGCTAATTCTGGTGATGGTATTAGGTCAGCCAAGCATATTTTCCTCCTTAAAAATGCACAGGTTTACAGAGTATCATCAACACCAACTTGAAAGTACTGAGATTGGCAAAAAACAAAATAATAATAAAAAAACCCTAAATTCACTTCTTAGTTTTGTTTCAGAGATGGAGCCAGTATCTGGGAAGGACCTGGTTCTCAGATCCCATTCTCTGATCTTGTAGCTACTGGAAAGCCTTTAGAGCTTTTTTAGCTGCCACCTTGCTGAAAAACCCAATAGATTTCTTATGCTTGCCCAGGCAGGACTCTACTGCTGACTGCTCCCCTTCTCATCGTACACCCATCCTTTGATGACATCCTTCAGAGCATCTTCTGTTGACTCATGCCAGCACTCTGTGCCCCTGACATGAGCTGCAAGCAGAGGGGACTTACTGTAGAGTAAACAATGCAGACACAGCAGTGGTACAGCTCGGAATTATTTACTTGCAGTGTTTTACATGTTGTGCTGTAATATTAGACACAATGGCTGAGCATCATGCTCTGTTTTTGTGTGTTGAATTGTGAGAACAATATAGAGTCTTGACAAACAATATCTGGCTCTGTACAATAAACACACTGAGACACTAAAGGACCAAGTAAGCAGAAAAGCCCCCTCATGCTGGAAGGCCACAAATCACTATTTCACTTTGCTACTTTTCTTGTGCATATTGAAAACTGAAGAAATAATATTAAGTGTTGAGTGTTACTGTTTACTCATCATGCTTATCTTTCAACAAATTAATCAAATACATTTTAATACCTAATTAAATTCTGAAACACATAAAAATGCTGTCAAAGCTGTGTCCTTTAATTCAGACTTCAAACTGACCTTCAAAAGAGTGCAAGAAGTATGGTCCAAGCCACTTTAGCTTCCAGTTCTTATTAAATGTCATTGTAGTCAACTCATCTTAGACATCAAGAAAATTTGGGCAAACCTTGGACTGTAATTCTAGAGCCCAAATGACCTACTTCATTCTAGTGAAAAAGAGAGTGGTTTTGAACGCTATTGTCAGATAATACTGATGACAGATGCTAGCAAAATGCAAGGTACAGCTGTTAGAGGTGTTGAAAGCCCATCAGTACCTGGGAGAATAGCTGAACCTGAAAATTTTCCCAGTCCTGTTGAAGGGAATTTTCCATTACTTTCTGATGTATTACCTCTTTGCAAAGCAAACACGTTTCTTATAACTATGCAAGGATGTTTGGGACAACAATTGAGGGGAAAACCCTGCACTGAAAAAATGTTACCCTTAGGAGGCACCAGCTGTAACACTCCCCTTACAACTGGGAAAGGGTGATGAGGGTAGTAGTGAGTCTAAAACATCACAAATATTTTAGTGGCTATTGATGATTTGTGCTTATTAATCCTTGTGCTGTAGGACAAATTGCTTAAAATCAAACTAGATCATTTTTGGGGAGGGGGGCAGGTTGAGGCAAAACAACAGATGGCTGCAGTCTATATTTTAGCAAAGGAGCTCAGTGTAGTCACAAATCATTTCTTCTGGCCTCTCAGCCTCCTCCTCTGAGCAGAGGCCACCTCAGGAGACCACCTTTCCCAGGAAAAGCTGGGTAATATAAGGGAGCTGCATTTCTCAGGCTGTTTTACAGTAATGTAGTTGTTTGGGCTTTGTCACTGGATGAGGGACTGTAAATCCTTGTCCTTAAACCTTAAACTCACAATTCTGGCCAGGTAGATGTCCAGCCACTAACTACCCACTGGGGACTCTTGTGGCTGCTTTTGGTCACACATATATCTTGGGAACATTAATTGCTGTAACTGGGTTGGGGTTTTTTTTGTTGGTTTTTTTTTGCTTCTTCTCTCATGATGCAATTTATAAGCAGCATCCTTTAATTTAATACACAGTGGTGCTTGCTGATGGTACTGCATTTTCAGCTTCAGGAGCTGAAAACCGAGGGTGTGTCTGGCTCTGTCCTTATTGCATTCCAGCGATACTTTGACAGCTGAGGTTGGCATTTCCAAACACTTTGGATATATCTTCAGGACGCTGTCACCTACCCCAGCCATTCCCATCCATTTGTGTGCTGGCACAGCCTGTCACCTGGGCTGCCGGGGCTCAGGACACACAGGTATTGCTGCTGTTGGGAGGGATGAGGGCAGACGCTGGAATGCGATGACACAGCTCCTGTTCGCAGAGTTGAGAGGCGGGCTGGGCGTCCCTGCCCCTCGGGTACCACACGTACACAGCATTCCTAGTGCACAGCATTCCTTGTCCCGTTACGTGCCCGCTGTCAGCCTCCTCCTCCCTGCGACACCTGGCAGCTTTTGCTGATGGCCAGGAGCATTCTTTGCAGGCTAAAATGCCAGGCAACAAGAATGACCCATCCGGGGAAGATATATGCGTTTTCACTTTCTTTCTTTCTTCTTTCTTTCTTTCTTTCTTTCTTTCTTTCTTTCTTTCTTTCTTTCTTTCTTTCTTTCTTTCTTTCTTTCTTTCTTTCTTTCTTTCTTTCTTTCTTTCTTTCTTTCTTTCTTTCTTTCTTTCTTTCTTTCTTTCTTTCTTTCTTTCTTTCTTTCTTCTTTCTTTCTTTCTTTCTTTCTTTCTTTCTTTCTTTCTTTCTTTCTTTCTTTCTTTCTTTCTTTCTTTCTTTCTTTCTTTCTTTCTTTCTTTTTCTTTCTTTTTCTTTCTTTCTTTCTTTCTTTCTTTCTTTCTCTTTCTTTCTTTCTTTCTTTCTTTCTTTCTTTCTTTCTTTCTTTCTTTCTTTCTTTCTTTCTTTCTTCCTTTCTTCCTTTCTTCCTTTCTTTCTTTCTTTCTTTCTTTCTTCCTTTCTTCCTTTCTTTCTTTTTTCTTTCTTTCTTTCCCATTAACTCCCACTGCAGCAAAGGAGGAAACAATGCCGTTCGTTAACACTGATGGCACCACTTTGCTCCTAAGACAGATTTGTGGTTAAGTGGTGTGTGTACACTTATTTGTCTGCTGTAAAAGAGGACATTGTTTTGCCAGAGCTAAGTCACATTCGGAGGATTTGTGCTTTTAAGTGCCATAGGACTGAAATCTATTACAGGGTGTGCCAGAATCACTAGGGCACAGGCAGATAATGCTGTTTACAATCAGTCATCAAGATGCTATAAAAGGCTCAGTGAGACAAGCAGGATGCAGAGCTAGAGGAGCTGGCAGCAAGGCAAATATTTGGCCCTTCAGGCTTTCCATTACCAGCCAAATAGCATCATACTGTGAAGTTATCCTTCTTATCATTATCCCCTGAAAAATCACAGTGCTGCCTGGAACCTATATGTGGATTAGACCAACATTCCAATAAATTCTTCACTTATATGGAAATGATTATTCCAAACTTATAGATATATCTACAGGTAAATCAGGATCACAGTAAGCATTAAGAATTCACTATCAACTGGACCCCTGTGTCCAGTTTACTCACAGTATCCTACAGCTTTTTGTTAGTAAACAAAACCCCACAGAGCAAAACTAGAAACCAATTTTCTTTTTGTTTGCATGCCCTCTAGCCAATAGATCAGTATCAGAGATTAAAATATTGGGTGTAAGATTCATGGACGTGCTTAGCTTTTCTGTCTTTCTGGTTGCTCAAAGTTGATTTTATTGCTCTCTTCAAAATGATCCTGTAACTTCTGGTTACACTCCCCACAAAAGGAATAGTAGTGTAAAGATAACAGTTTTCAGTGAGCATCAGCCTTGTCAGTTTCTTCACAGAGTCACAGCATTGCTGAGGATATAAGGGGCCTCTGGGGATCATATTGTCCAAACTCAGCCCTGCTCAGTGGGATAAACTAGAGCAGGTTGTTCACGCTGTATCACATCAGATTTTCACTGTCTCCAAGCATGGGGACCCCCAACAACCTTTCCTGCCGACCCCTTCCAGTATTTGGTTGTACTCACAGTAAAAGAAGGGGTTTTATTCTTGGTATTTTTCACGTGTTCAAGTGGAATTTCCTACATTGCAACTTGTGACCTTGACTCTTCTCCTGTCACTGGACACCAGTGAAAAGAGTCTCCATCTTCCTTTGTCCTGTCCCAGGTCAGGTATCTGTACACATTGACCTAAATAGTCCCAGCTCTCTCAGCTCTCCTCTTACAGAAGGTGCTCCAGTCCCTTAAACGTCTTCATGGCCATTTGCTGCACTCTTTCCAGAAACTCCATATCTTTCTTGCACTGAGGAGTCCAGCAGCAGGCACAGCACTCCAGAAGTGCCCTCACTGGTGCTGAGTTGAAAGGAAGGATCACCCTCCTTTGACCTGCTGGCATTGCCTAACGCAGCACAAGGCACTGTTGTCCTTCTCTGCTGCAGGACTGCACTGCTGGCTCGTGTTCAACTTGGTGCCACCAGAACACCCAGGTCCTTTTCTGGCTGGTCCTTTACAGATGCTCGGCCTTCACCCTGCACTGCAAGGGGTTGTTCTTCCTCTGGTGCAGCACTTGCTGCTTCTTGTTGAATTTCAGAGGTTCCTGTTAGCCCATTCCTCCAGCATTTCTCTCAGCATCCCTTTGAATGTCAGCACAACTGCCTCGTGCATCAATCCTTACTCCCAGTTTTGCATCATCTACAAACCTGCTGAGGCCACGCTCTGCTCCATTGTCTAAGTCATTTGTGACAGTGCAAAACTCTGTCAGTCTCATCACCAGCCCTAGTCACCACTAGTTACTGACTTCCAGCTGAACTTCATTTCCCTGCTCATAACCTGTTGTGTCTGGTGCTTCAGCCAGTTTTCAGACACTGGTTTTGGTGCTTTCCCTCTGCCAACAGGATGGCAGCCTTCCCTTGACCAGCTGCTAGACTTATTTGACTGCACCATCAGAATGGGATGGACAGAGTTAAAGCTTAGCTTAATATTTTGATTTTAACAAGGGGCAATCTGTCCCTGCAAATATGAAGCTCTCTGAGATTTTCAGGGCTACAAATCATATGGTTCTGTTTCCAAATTTTTGGATGCCTTGTCCCCACAGTTGTGTCTACTTGTCAAGTTGTGTCTACTACTTGAAAAAATGTAGTAGGACAAGCACTGTGCTTAAAGGGTCATGACATCATCACTGCCAAGGCCAGACTTCAGTCCATCTAGAGATACACACAGAAAAAAAGACAGTCAAAAATCACATTTAAACCACAACAAATCATGGAAGTGCACATGAAAAAAACAGCCTGGAGAGTCTGTCTGGTTGGTGAATTCCTTCTGTCTGGAAGTGATGAAATACATGGCAGTTAATAAGGGTTGTCTTTGAGTAAGTAATGCTGGTATGAGGATTTGAGTGCAATAGTTCACTGTCAAACTAAAAGCATCTATCAGCTGTTAAATTATGGATCCTACTTCTTTTGCCTAATTTTAGATGTTTCCTGGAATATAATTAGCATATTTGAAACTTGTGAAAACCCAAACAGAAAATATGACAGTAAATAGTAAGATTTGGTCCAAGTTTTTAGAGGTAACATCAACAATAACTTTTTGTCCATATTTAGGATCTTCCTGGATGACACCACAGAAAGATAAATGATACAGGTATTCTGTTAAAGGGTCCTTAAACATTCATATTTTCAGCAGTTTCCATGAATCCTAAATACAAGTATTAAACTCTCCAGGAAACAAAAGTAAAGGAAGGTGTTTGACTTCTTGCTCGGCAGTGTGTGCTTCAAAGGCTGTACAGGACGAGGGTGTTGACTGTCACTTCCTTTCTTCTTCCTCTGTTCTCTCCCTTCATTCTGTATCTTTTTCTGGGTATCCATTTACTGCACTTTGGCTTCACTCTCCTTTTCATGCTGATTCTTTGTGCCTGCCATGACAGTCAGTTCTCTGATCTTCATTTCTCAGTCTTGTAGAGTATTATGAAAAGCAGTGATTGATAGAACAGTTGCATGTCTGTGTTTTTGGAGCCAACACTCATCAAGGGACTTGGGTGACAGCACTAGATGCCAATGAAGGGCTTACATTTCCATGATAACTTTGCTCTTCTTAGCTCCCCTCTGCTCCTCTACAGAAACAGGGACCTCTCAGAAGAGACAGTGGGTAGGCAGATAAAATTAATTCAAACCACCCAGGTAGTCAATCCCTTGTTTGAAATAACTACTTGATTAGGTGAGGGATTGTCCTTTAAATATATTTTTCAGACAGTTTCTTGCCTGGGTAGAATGGGCAGGAAGATCAGAGAAACATGGTGCAGCAAGAGTGCTGTGCTGAGTAATTTCATGGAGGTGAAGGTGGAAGGTGAAATCCAGCTTCTTCCCCCAGGCTCTGAGGCCCAGTGGGAATCTTGTCAGTAATCATGATGATCCTACATGTGGAGCTGGTGCCACATGGCTATCTGTTTCCTGGGGTTCCTCAGCATTTCTTCCCAGTGGTTCCTCTCTGTGCCTGTGACATGTAAGCCCAGGCTGCACTTGCCGAGCACGTGGCTCTGGCCAGCTCCATCCTGGCTCAGCATTTCCAGCTCCACGCTGGAGGCACGCAGGAGCTCGTGAGGCACCTCAAACATGATCATCTCATTCCACACAGGGTTGATCTTGTGCTTTGCACGTTTGGTCTGCTTTTTCTTCAGCTTCAGTGACTGATGCCTCAGTGTCACCTTGACAGAAACATCTGTATAGGGAGGGGAGAGAGACACCATGTTAATGAGCATGCAACAAATGGACCAGACTAGACTAGAATGGGCTGAGTTGGAAGGGACCCATCAGGATCATGGAGTCCAGCTCCTGGCCCTGCACAGGACACCCCAAAAATCACACCATGTGCTCAGGAGCATTGTCCAAATGCTTTTTGAACTCCATCAGGCTGGTGCTGCGTCCAACCTAAATCTCCCTTGACTCAGCTTCATGCTGTGTCCTCAGGTCCTGTCCCCTCCCACAAGAGAGAGAAGATCAGTGCCTGCCCTTTCACTTCCCCTGTGAGGATGATGAAGACCACAATGAGGTCTTCCCTCTGTCTCTTCTCTGTGCTGAACAGAGCAAGTGACCACAGCCACTCTTCATAAGGCTTCCCCTCCAGGTCCTTCACCATCCTCAGGGCCCTCCTTTGGACAATCTGTAATATCTTAATGTTTCTTTATATTGTGATGCCTGAATCTGCACTCAAAAGTGTAAGAGAATTTACACTGGTGATATCAAAGTGTGAAAGCACAGAAGAAATATTGATCAGAGGGCATTTGCTTTTCACTTTTTATAAATTATTCAAATCTCTTTGGCTTTCTAAGCCAGACATCTATTTTTTTCCTGCCAAACTTCTCCCTTCTCACTTTCTTTCTAGATTTACATAATAGCAGAAACAACAATATTCCTTGCTATAACACTCACCACTGCCAAGTAGATCTTTCAGCTGCTTGGAATGGAGGTTTTTAGCCTTAATAATCACCACCAGCAGGCGATTAGCTGCTGGCAGGTAGCTAATAGAGAGCAGAACCTCCCCATGGCCCGTGGATGGCTCCTGGAAATGGGGACACAGAAAGGGTTAATTTTTTATAGAATCTTGGCCAGAACATTAGGAAAACAACAGTATAAGACTGATAGGTAGAAAGTCATGGACCAACCAAGTTGTGTCTCTGTCTTTGTACAGGAGATCTTTCCAGTTACTCTGGATGAGAATAAACCTGGCAAAGATTTGGCTCCTCCACTCATAAAGCTCTGATAATGTGAGTTACTGAATCCTTACATCACTGGAAAGTGACTGTTTCCTGACATCAACTTTTAATAGAATATTTAGTCAGAAGAAGATTTGGGGCTGACATAAAATACAAATAGCCAGAAATCCCTATTTTGAGAGACAGCATAACTGTCCTGGATTTATATTCACTATCCCCTTTACTGCTTTTCATAATTCACTTTGGTTTCAGGTGCTCCATTTCCCAGAAGGCTCTGACTAGACTCACCCTCCAGCCTGCACTGCCCAGCAGGAGTGTAGGGCTCCCTGGGAAAGCAGAGGTGGTGCTTGGAGCTGGGTCTGACCTGGAGCTGGAGCTACACCTTCCCTGACACTCTATTTGGTATGAGAAAAACCCCAGCCAAGCTGGAATCCTCCATGAGCTGGGCACAGTACAGTACTCTTCCTTCCCATCTGTCTTCCATCAGGAATGGGAGCAGCTCTCCCTGCTTCCCCTGTGGGAGTTTCCTTTTCCTTTTCCCTTTTTCCTTTTCCCTTTCCCTTTTCCCTTTTCCCTTTTCCCTTTTCCCTTTTCCCTTTTCCCTTTTCCCTTGCTTCCATTTGTCCTGGACAAGCAGCCCTTGGAGGGAAAGCCTAGGGACACTGTCACACCACCACTGCTCTCCTGTAAGAGTAATGCCATCTCCTTCTCAGGAGCCAGCAGGAAAGGAGAGAAATCCCACACCATTGTGTGCACAGCTGACAGCCCATGGCAAGGAACAAAAGGGGAGTAGTTATTCTCTCAGTAAGTGGGAGCTTGTGACAGAAATCTGGTTTAGTGTGAGGTTAATGATCCAGAAGAGTCCCAGAAAGCCAATGCCAATTCAACAGACTCATTCTGGGCTCCTTAACATGTTCTACATCCTCAAGGATAGACAGCCCTTCTCCAGGCTATTTCTGTGCTCTCAGTGTCACTGATAAGAACGCCATAAATATTTCAAATTAAGTTTCCAACCAGTTACTCGAAACAGGGAAGGACAGGCCCCTGTTTGCTCTCCATGAGCTGACTGACTCTCAGCTCAGAAAATATGGCTGTCATCGCTGTCTGGTTCAAATGACTAATTTGTCCTGCACAAATCAGGTAGAAGGCCATCAGCAAAGGAGCCTGAAATTCAATCCCAAGTCAGCCCAAGTAAATATTTTTTTCATGCACTCAGGTAGCAATGAAGGGCTCGTATGCATTTCACTTACATAAATCCTGACTTCAATTGAAGTGGACCTTAGAAAAGCCACACATAAGAAGAGGCAGTTTCAAATGCCTGTATGCCCACTACAAAAGAATTGGACACTGAGGGACAAACCCAAACACCACCTCAATGCAAACCAGAGTTTAGGCATTCATAAGCTGCTTTTGTTTATTTGCCCCCACTACACCTCAGCAGGTCCATTCTATAGCCCTTGGCTAGAATTTGGTTCCTGCAGCTACAGGCACAGACAGATGCAGTGGAGATTGGGAGGGGCTAGGGCTCTGTAGACGTGCACACATGCACAATCACACACATTGTGCTCAGATCACATCTTGTACTTACGACTTTCTAGCTCCTAGTGTGCTGATCAAGTTTTCAGCCAGCCTGTATCCACATGAAAACAAACCCTACAATGGTTGGTCTCTGCTGGAGTTTTGCGTGAGCAGACCAAACCAGAGGCACTTTTCCTTCCCCTCTGGGCTTTGTTTTCTTTGTTTCTTTCTCCCTATTAAATCCATAACCTACATTTTGTGCTGAAATCCTGCAAATTCATACAACCATCAGACTTTCTTTTAGCTTTCAGTCTTTCTTCCTAAGCAATATGAATAAAAAGCAACAAGGGGTCATCAGTGAATTACGTGCAGGGCACCACGAAATGACAAAAGGGAAGTTGCTATGCAAAGACACACTATCATCAGCCCACTATCATCACTGTCATTAGCAAAGCAGTGGGAGGGAAGGAAGACAAGATAAGGATATCAGTCTACAGTATCTACGCTTTGCATTGCTCACAGGACTCAATGGATTCCTGAATGCTAATTGCATTACCTGGTTAGCTGTAAGCTCCACTCTGGGCTCCTTCCCTTGTGTGTGGGAGAATTACTGGGAAGGTAAGAACGAAATTTCTGCCCTTCCTGGCATTGCAAGTAAATGTCACACTTTTGACAAAGCTCAGTAACTTTGTTTCGGGATGAATGCTGTCAAAAATAGCTCCTCTTTTTTGATCAGCTCTTCCTCACTCCCTCCCTCTCTGGTTCTCAATGAATGATTCAGGATCTGTATACATAAGCTAGCTGTGCAATGGTTGGCTCTCTCAGGTCCCAGATGACGCAAATTCAGCTTTCACTGCACATCCTCAGCTCAAACTGGGGCACTGTTCAGCAGTACTGCTGGTGTTAACCTTGTGCTATCAGCCTGGAGAAGAAATGAATGCTGTCCTGTTTCCGTGTGTGGTCGTGAAGCTGGACCAGGGCAGAATTCTCTGTATATCAGGACTCCATCAGGTGCACTGGAGTAACAACTTATTACTGTGAACAGGCTGTTCCTTGGGTATTGCTAAAAAAGCAGATGCTTCAGTATGGGGGAAGAGGGGGAGGGTTACAGCTACTACACAAATATTGAGTCTCATGCTTGAAGTTTATTAAACTCATTAGTACCACCCATTTGTTTCTGCTGCCTCTGTCTCTGACAGATATTTTGTGTGGACAGTCCTGTTAGTATTCAAGTGGTTATCAGATAAATCAGCACTACTGGAAATCAGAAATGCTAACTCTGTACTCTGTGTCTGTGGCCAGCTCGGAGGAGAGCCCTCAGCCCTGATGGTGATGAGCAGTAATTTGTTTCATCATGCTTAGTGATGGAGCTGGTGTTGTTTTGCATTGCTCAGCCCTACCACACAAAAGGTACCACTTGTGATGAACAAGCAGCAGCAGTAGCAGCATCCTGCTGCCATGTTAAGTGAATTGCTGCTGCTAGAAGAACAACCTAGTTCATGGCAGGGAAAAGGCTCCTGAGGAAATGTGCAAGAAATTAGTGCACAAGAAGCATCCCCTGTACTCACTTCAGGAGCTGTTGGAATTCTTCCCTTCATTTTTCCTGTCTGTGCAGCTGGCAAGATATGGATAAGGAAGGAAGGTTTTGATGCTTAAGGAAACCAACACAATGCAATGAATGATATTTTTACATCTCCCAGAACAAACAGCACTGGACTGATTCCAGTAAGTGTCCTTCAGTCCAGCATTCCAGTCCCAACAATGTATTTCACTCCTACCTTAAGGCTCCCCTGGGTGCCACCATATGCCCTTAGCACAGCCAGCTTTGCAGAGTCCTTCCATCGGGCTCTGTAGGCACTCTCTGATATTTCAGCTCTTGCCACTCTGGTCCTGTATCACTAATTCTCAGCTCACACACCTTTTTCTAGACATAGCACTTGAATTACAGATGCCAGTGTCAAATTGTCATGTAATTGGTGAGGAGTTGAGGGAGTTGTGACACATTAACAGCTGAGAGCAATAGACAGAAGGGCTTCTGATATGATGAGACCAGCACAGAGCCGTGCTGAGTGATCTCTGCAGCCACACATCACACCTCTAAACCTGCTCCAAACAAATAAAGCCACACACCCCCATGCAGTTCTCTAGGAAAAGGGCTTCTCATGTCCAAACACTTATTCATTAGGGTTTCTAAACTACCAACACAGACTGAGTCCATACCTTCTCTGGGCTCTTGAGCCTTTCCCACTGGGCCTTCCCAAAGGATTCCTCCATTTCAGCAAGGTTCAGTTTGAGTTCCCCCACAATGCTGTGCCTGGAGAACTTGTCACAGTTTCTCAGGGTGAGAGTCAGTGTCCCTCCTGGCATCTCCTCCTCTGTCAATGGGAATCGCAGCACCTCCTCCCAAAGGGTGTGAAGTACCTTCTTCTTCAGCTCTGTCTGGGCCTCAGAAATACCAGACTTGCTCTCCAGTGTGCCCAGGATGTAGCAATGGCAGCCAGCATCTTGGTCCCCACTCATTCTGCCATGCATAGCTGGAAAAGATGGATGGCAAGGACCTCTCACAAAAGACAGCCCTGTGGCTAAATTGTTTGTTTCATGAGAGCCATGAAATAAAACAGCTGTATAGACATTGACCCCTGTTCCTGCCTTCAATTGGGCAGATTAAGCTGTGAGCCCATTCTGTGGTGTTTTCCTCAGGCTGCACAATGTCCCTGTCCTTGTGCCACTGCAGAAGGATGCTGCCACTGTTTGGGAGAGCAGCAGCTGAGTTCAAGGAAACACATTCTGTTGAAAGATGCAGAATAGCACTGAAATGAGGCAGCATGAAACAGGGATTGGCAGATCTCATTTACTTTTACCTTGGCACACAAAAAGGCTTCTTACAATGACTTTAAAAGCAGGAAGGTCAGTCAGAGACATCAGAGATGGGACAGAGCTTCCTTTGGCACACATACATCCCTCCAGACCAATATGGGATATGTTTAAGGGTTATTGCATTGTGCTGGTCCAGCCTGTGGTAAATGAATCCATCAGAAGCCATCCCACAGCCCAAAAGACCTGTGTCAAGAGACATTCATCCCAAATTTTATATCCCTTTTAAGCTGAAAAGCCTAATGTGAGAATGACATTTCACACTCCTCCTCAGCTGCATCAACAGAATCGCACTGCCTTCTCTGGCAGCAAGAGGAACACACCCTCCTCCAAGGGCTCATTGAATATCACTGCTTTAAAGGAAAAGCTGTTGTCCAATCCAAGGACAGCTGCTCCTGAGCTGCCAGGACCTGTGGGTCACAGGGCTCTCCTGGCTCCTCAGGGAGTGGGACTGGGGAGCAGAGCCAGGTCCTGTGCACAGAGTGCCAGGGTAGCAGCCAGCTGGCGTGGGTGTCCATCCTGGAGGGGAACTATGGGACTGCTGCTGGCAGGAGGCCCACAGCAGTGACTGCCATTCAGCACCTTTCAATTCTCACCTCAGAGGGTGTGATTTGGTTAGGTTTCCACAGAGATCTACACTGTGCATGAATTATTCAGTCAGCTTATTTTACTCTCCCAGAGGAGCTGATGATGCTCCAGCCCCAAGTGGAGAAGCTGTTACAGTTGCCAGAGTGTGACACAGAGCCTGGCTGCCCGGCCAGGTACTGCCAGAGGGACTTTTCTCAAAATAAATCTGGTGTCTCCAGCTCAGGCTTTGACTTGACTTGAGGAAAAGGCAGTGGGGAGTGGATCAGGTTGCAGAATGAAAGGTATAGAGAGGAAAGAGCTAGTAACCTGTGAAAAACACAGTTCACTGTTTTGGGAGAATTAAAAGGTTTAATAAAAAGACAATAGGAGACAAACATAAAGCAAAGGGTTAAAACGGCTGGGTGCTTGGCATGCTGCCAGAGCACACCACTGCTTTGGGAACACCCCTTTAAATGCCTTTTATAATCCATCTATTTGTTACATATTCACAGACCTTCATGCATAGTCAACTGTTTCTGGGAACTGTTTAGCATGGCTACTCCTTGGGTCAGCCTTTTTAGAGCATGCCTGTTTCTTGGCTTGTGGTTTTATTCTTCTCCTTTCCCTTTTAATTTGGGTGGTGGTCCAGGCCTTTTGCAGCTGGTTGAGTGTTGATAATTGTTGTGTCAGCTGCAGGGTCCCCATCACATGTTCACAGGCTGTTATCCTGACTAGACAGGTGGTTTAACCACACTATCTCTAAAAATCTTACGTCTAACTATTTACTATTAACAAAGACTATATCCATATAGAAATGCTATTTTAACATTACACATATAGCATTTATCCCAATACTTGCAAGGACCCAACAACGTCATGCATTTCTAAGGTAACCCCATTCCTTTTGCCCTTTGCAGAGGGCAGGGCAGAAGCAGGGGCTGCCTTACCTTGCAGGAGGGCCACGCGCAGCTGTGCGCGCTGGGGCTCGTAGAGCAGGGAGTAGTGCAGCTCGGGGGGCTGCCCGCCGCTGGCGCGCTCGGGCTGCAGGGGCTCCGTCACACACACGTCCTTCACCACCCCTGCAACCACACAGACCTTCAGCAGCACCTCTCACCCTGCCCAAAACCCGCCTTCGCTTCCCTAAATAAATATAATCTACTTTCCTTCTTCCTCCTCATCGTACATCCTTTTCGCTCTGTCCACTTGCACTTTCAGCTCTTTCTACAGCGTTTGGACAAGCCATCTTCTCTCATCACCTTGTGCTCTATGGTGCTTCACACACTTGCTCTTTTACCTTATGGCTAGTGTTTAAATGACCCTCATTGCTTGTTATATTGTTTTGTATTCTTCCCTGCAGCCACAGCAAACCCTTCAGCAAGCAGCTCTCACCCTGCCCAATAAACCCACCTCCTCTTCACTGCACTTCTCTAAATAAATATAATCTACTTTCCTTCTTCCTCCTCATCGTACATCCTTTTCGCTCTGTCCACTTGCACTTTCAGCTCTTTCTACAGTGTTTGGACAAGCCATCTTCTCTCATCACCTTGTGCTCTATGGTGGTTCACACACTTGCTCTCTTACCTTATGGCTAGTGTTTAAATGACCCTCATTGCTTGTTATATTGTTTTATATTCTTTTAACTGGCACTTTTAAATTAAATCTTACGTTCTCTGCAATGAGAATGGGACTCTGCTCTTGAACTGCTGTGCAACTCTGCACTAAGTCAGACCTCTCTAAACATTTTGGTCTTGGGTTTTTTTGTTGGTTTTTTGGTTTTTTTTGTTTTTTTAAAATTTATTTTCATTTTAACAATGAAGTCTTTGTCATGCAAAAGACATCCATTTCCATTGCACCTGACCAGCTTGAAGTCAATGAACTTTGGAATCCATAAGTCAGTTTCTCCATGCATGATTTTGGAGCTGAGTATATATTTCATACTAACATAAAGCAAGTTGTAAAACTAAAAGAAAAGCCAGAGATTTGTGTCATCCAAAGCTGTTATCTGCAAGGTCAGTTCTGATTCACACAGAAAACAATAGTGGGACCAGCACACTTCCTCCTAAAAATCTCAGCCACAGTTCAGACCAGTTCATTGTGGCATCAAAAGGAGAATGCAACAATTCTTGCTTAATTTTAGCAACACTTGAGCTATAAAATCAGGCAGAGCAGGAAGGAAACTTACTTGTGCCATTAGCAGTCAGAGAGGCTCTTATACCAACACTTATATAAAGCCTTAGCCTAAATGCAGCCATCATCTTTCATCCTTTCCACCCTATAATCTTTTCCCTCATACCTAAGGATGTGGCTCAGACACTTTCTTCCTCCAGTGCATCTGCTTCCCATGGTACTTTCTTTTCCATACTCACAAGCCTCAGGCTGGATGGGTGAAGGTAGCAACTGTCCTTCCAGAAGGGCAAAAATAAAATCTCAAAAAATTAAAAAGGACTAAAAGGAGTACTCAGTAAAAATAATGGCAGATGGCATTGTCTCTCTGGCAAATCTTCAGGAGGGTTTTATTAAAGTGGTAACCATAAGAGTAAATTATCCTGTTAAAAAATGGCCATGAAGTTAAAAATCAGTATGGAAGAAACACAGACATGCATATAATTAAGATTGCATTTTCTCTCAGGCTCCAGAAATCTTATTTTTCAGGATTTGGAGTGTTACCCTTTGGGCTGGCTGGGAAACAGGGATTCAGTTTGGTGAAAACCTTTGAGGTGGCAGCCTTCAGTTTCACTACACAGTACAATAAGCCAAGAACATCTAACCAAACCATGGCAATAAAGGAGCAGAGAAAATTAGAAGCTTTGACCCCCACTGTCTCTGACAAGGACAGTTGCTGGACAGCTAGATTTTGACCTGGAGGAGATACTCTGCCTAATTTTGGCCAGCTGTTTCACACATAGTCTGGCTACTGCTCTCAGCACAACTATACTAAATGTACTTTTCTGCAGAATGTCTGCTACCAGGGAGACAGATTCTTCAAAACAAAATATGTTTAGATTAAAAAAAAAAAAAATACAACAAGATACAACTACAGCTTTTTTATCAGAATGTCATTATGTGCTACATGACTACCTTCTACTAAACAAATGTATTGAAAACAAAACTCAGAGTGCTCATGATAAGAATGCAAAATGTCTTCACTTCCATATGTATTTATCTAGCAACAATCAACATTATGCTTAGAAGCATTACAGATCTACACCCACAAAAGCAATTGTTAGTTTGAAGACCAAAAGCTCCTACCATTTTGAGGGAGAACAAACAGCTCTTCATTGACTTGTATCTTCATCCTGTTCTCATCCAAAGCAGTATGTTTTCCAGTAACTGGTTCTTCTGTTGTCTTCAGAGAGTACTGTGTGTAGTTAACAATTTCAGGTGCAGTTACTTCTGGTTTGGGGCCATAAATGTTGGGAAACTTCAGAAGTGCTCGAGGCTGGACTGGCTCTGCAGTTTTCTTAACATTGAACTGAAAATTAAAACCTTGTTTATTACTTTGCACTAATTACATTAATTCCTCCAATTCTCTTAACATTAGATGAGCTGAGACAGGAAAAAAGCAGGGTCTCTGGTCAATCCTACCATCATTTTTTCTTGGCTTTTAGAAACTGCTGCCTGTATGTCTGGAGACTTTCCTGACAACACTGATACCTTCTACTTGATGTGTTTCTTTTCAGATTTAGTTCTCTACAGGTGTTTGATTATTATAAAAAAAATATGTTCTTATAATTTGATTTGTTCTCTGTTCCAGTTAATATTTTCAAAAGTTAATCCTTTCATTTTAGTAAAGAAATTAACCATGAAGGTAATTTTGCTTTGATTAAGATATGACAATTTTTACCTTGATGTTTAAAATCAAATCCAAGAGCAAGAGGCTACAGCCATCTCACACTATTCAGAATATTTTATGTGAGTATAGAGTAAGCATTGAGAGTGCAAAGACATAATTAAGACCTGGAGCAAGTATGATCATAGTGCAATAAGACTGAGGAGAGCTGGTTGAACAAATGAGCCCTGGACTGGCGAACCAAGAGTAGTTGATTCAGTGGACATCTCAGCCTCTTGGTTCTGTGGACCAGAGCTCCGTCCATCTGACCATCAGACACACATTTCCCCTCTATTACACCAGTACTGAAATTTGGACTTATGTCTGATTTTTGTTCTTAACACTTCAATTCCCTGCTGTATCATGAACATGGGATGAGCAGAAGAACCTGCAAGATACTCAGGTAGTCCAAGCAAAGGCTGGCAGAAAAGGTACTACTGGTCTCCCAAAACAAAACAAAACAAACAAACAAAATATATATATATATATATTAGTGGAATAGAACAATTATCTTCTCTTTATGTCCCAAGAAAAAATCCTGCCTTCTTACAACTGAAATCATTCCTGATTAATTTATATTTGGATTCATCAATGGGTAAGAACAAAAGCTGACTAGTAAATGACCCCAACCCTTGCAGCAGATTTTATTAATGTTTCCAAAACATGAAAGACAAAAACCACAAGTAAAATAGATTGAGGGTGAGACAAAAGTTTCATAACTGTAATTAAAGTTTTTCATTAGTCATATCATTTGCTGTTAATAATGAACGTAGATGGTGCCCTGAAGCTCTTGTCTGTGCTGGGATTTGCTGGTCCCAGCTGGTATGTGCAGAGGAAGCTTACCTACCTCTCAAGAAAAAGAGCTGAAGAAAGAGGGCTGTCTTGGATGCTAGCCTAGTCATAGTCTGCTTGTGGAGATCCTGGTTGCCTGCACTTGGCAGTGGTAGGGAGCTAATTAGGTCAGTGACTCCATCTTCTCAAGCAGCCAGTGTACCAGTGTTTAGGAAGTCTACTGTGCAACACAGCATTTTGTCTTGTCTAGTTTTAAGGGCTTTGAAAGACAAGTGGGCTGAGCAAGACAGATGTCATTGTGTGCCATCCTCACCTCACATTCAGTTGAGTTTAGATGTTATGTAAATTACACAGTGTGGGGCTGTAAGTGAGATCCCTCTTATAGAGATGTGAGCCTCATCAGTCCTAAAGTACCTAAAATAGGAAACGTGAAGTTGCTCATCCAAACTTTAAATGCAGTTTTCCATTCTTCTAATATTAAAGCAAACCAACCAAACAGTGAGGAATCACTGGACAGCAGCTGGACAAGGCAGGCTGGTTTTGCTCTGCAGAGGCATTACATCCAGCACACACACACAGACTGGCTGACGTGGTGGCCAGCCTCTGCTGTCCTCTCTTCTGGAGCTGCTGTGTCAGGCTGCTGTCCTACCACTCATTGGCCACACTCCAGAGCCTCCTGCCTGAATTACTCTGTGCTGCTAGCACACAAAGCACTTCCAGATCCTCTGGGATGAAAAACACCACTCAAATCTGAGGTATTGTTAGTACAATCTTTTCTTCCTCTTGCTAAAAGCCAGGTATTTAGCAAAAAAAAATCCATCAGCACACAGCATCTGACAGCTCCATTGGGTCTAAATATTCCTCTTGTCTGTCTGCTCTGCAGAATTAGATGAGAGACACATGCAAGCACAGTGGGACTAGCCCACCCCCTCTTCCAACTGCATCTGCCTCTGTTTATTACTTTGCTGCCAGCACTTTTCCCTAGTGCTGTGTGCTAATCCAGTTACATAGCAGTGCCCTATGGAAGTTCCCTTTCCAACTCAGCAGTTGTGTCTTAAATAGAGACATGAGCAGAAGAGTTCCAGTCGTTCTGCAAAAATACATGAAAGCAAGTAAACCAAAAGGAGCAAGGGGGCTGCAAATGATCCTTCTGTGTCCCTGCCCAGTGTCACTCAAAGCACCAGACTGTTGCCATTGCTGGATGTGTTTAGGAATCTTCATTCTGCAGGTTTTGCTGAGACTTTGCAAATTTACAGCAGTTTCTCATTGTTTTGTAGATGTGTGTTTGTGTTTGAACTCTTCCTCCTCATGTATGCAGGGCATGTCCATGGGGAGCCTCTGTCTACAGCAAATACGAGCCTCACTGTCATGGGAGACATGCCAAGTGAATAAAATGCAGACTTGCTACATCTTTCTTTTGTCATCTGTGTTTTTCAGAATCAGAGGCCCTGACAGGTTTCAATAATTAAATGTGTCCAACACTGACTAGGACATACTGTGTACTAATGTAGTCAGAAAAAAAAAGTCCCAACAGAACAATTTATAAACAGAGAGATAATAAAATTTCGCAAGCTCAGAACTCAAATTTGGATTCATTTCTTGAAGGTATAGAGACTGATTCTGAATCAGTGACAGCATAGGAGAATTCATATTGCTGGCAAGAAAATTATTTTAACTGGAAAGAGTTGCTAAGCATATGGAATATGCAAACTAAGAACATTTTGCACTTTCTGTGACAGAATGTTCACTCGGCTGCTATAATATATCTAGATTTCTTTTTAAAAAAACATAAAGCCAGTAACATTGGAAATAATACTTCAAATTAAAAAGTCTACAATGCTGAAAGAATGCAACCACTCAGGTAATAATGTTATATTTAGGGCAGGTTGAATTATTTTACCCCCTGTTGGTCAAATACTGGATTAAGTCATGGTCAAACTTGATGGATGTATTGTGAGAACCATGACTGTATAGCTTCTGGGTACTGGAGGCTTAACTGAGCAATATGGAGACTAATGGCTTATTTCAGTCCTGCAAACAGGATAGCACCCCCATGGACAAGATCCAGGATGGATTAACACTTTCCCAGGATGTTTCCCAAAAGGCTGTATAAAAGAAAAAAGCCCAGTCCAAGGGTGGAGTTAAAATGAAGATTGAGATGTTTTTGGGCTTGCAGATTATAACATCAAGATCTCAGAAAAAGCCTGAAAAAAAAGAAAAGAGAGAGCCTGATGGTAAAGTTGTCTGTGGGCTGTGTAGCTGCAGAACAACAGCTAGAATAATTGCTATGCAAAGTGATATGGCTGTCAAAGTTACACATTTTTCATTCATGTGAACAGTAAACTTGGAAAAATCTCCACATTGTTGTACATTCTTATATACAGGTGTTAGTAAATCCCCTGTATGGGGCAGAAAGGACAAGAAAGGAGCCTGAAAGGGACATGACTAAGCTATCAAGCAGAATAGCAGGTGAAATTCATCCTAGGAAAATGCAAACAGATACTAGGAGATATTCACAATGCTCGTGGAGGGAGGGTCAGAATTAGCAGCAATCTCTTGCAAAGTCTCCTAAACTCCATGCAGAAGTTAATCCATGGTCAGTGGAGCCATCCTTCTACACCTCTCCCCCCACCCCCAGCAACCACAAGACTTGCTAATGCCATTTTCTGTATCTGCACCAGTTCTTACAATACTGTTTGTAGATTTGGTCATCTTTCCTCAGCATAAACTGCCACAGGAATGGGAAGATGCCAAGGGTTTTTTCTACTAAGAGCCTAAGAGTGGAAACCAGAGAAAGACTGAATATTTAATTATCACAGAGGAGTTCAATTAGGACTCCTGCTACACTCTTTAAGAATACAACAATAACAGTCAGCTCAAATAATTAAAGGGCAAACAAAGGCTGTTATACAATGGAACACAGGCCTTTGGAATGGGCTACCATGGCATAACACCTGGGTGAATGGCCAGGTGAAATGAAAAGAACACAGGCACAGACAAATATCAGGAACAACACCCAACAGGTAATACTTTGAGAGACTGACCAGTTCTATAGCTCATGATAAAGACCACATTCATCCAAGGAAATGATCAAACACTTCCCTTTGAAGAAGATATTCCCATTAATGAGTATATTTAAATCATTCTATAATTCCCCTAGCTCCCTCTTGCACTGAGCTCAGGAGTAAAGCAGGCTGTTTGGATTCCAACAAAAATGAAAGAGCACAAGGGATGCCTGACACTATCCATACTCCACATTGCTTTTACAATAAATGAAAAAGAAATTCACAGTGTGATGAGATTGTCCAGTCATCACAATCAAGATCCTCACTTGCTTTTTATTATGATTTCAATGCCTTGTTTTCACTTGACACATAATTAATCCTCTCAGTTAGAGGGGCAGAGGGAGGAGGAGGGCAGGTTTTCACAAGAAACCAGCTGTTGACAGGGAACTATCCTGCAGGAACTATGAGAAATTGTGAATAGAATTAAATAGCTGCTATATGAGATCTCAGCAGGAGCCATCTCCTCTTCACAATGCTGCGTGCCACCTGGTACAGTCCAGTATTCTTAGGAAATTATTTCTCTTTTGATTTATCCTAACAGCTAAGCAGCATTTCCAGTCCTCATCCCCTGTTTCTGCCATTAGCAGCTTTCTCTTTGGCTCGGTGGCAGCTGTCTCCTGCTCCTGTAATTCTGTGGTACCGAGCTCATCTCTGTTTTTCCCTCACTCCTCCTCCCACTGGCATGTTGTTATATCCTGAACACAGTGAGCAGATAAACAGGCAGCATAAATCACATGCTGAGTAGCCTAACAGGGAAGTTGCAATCCCACCCCCTGCATTTAAAGAAAAATCACAGAGTAAATTAGAGACTGTGTCTTACTTGCTGGACTGGCTGAAGCACACTGGGCTTAGCATTTTCCGTCTCCTCCTCTTGGTCCTTCTCTGAGAGTCCTTTCCCAGGCTGCTTGCATTTGCAGAAGCAGGTGAGCCCACAGAGGGCAAGGATGCTAGTTGCAGTCCCTAAGGTAGCCCCCAGGGCTATAACTGGAGCAGACAAAACCATTGTCCTGCGCTGCACAGGAGCAGAAAGCACAGACACCCTGTGGCTCTTCCTACTCCCTGGGAGAGCAGCTCTCCCACATCCACTCCGATTCCTAGCCTGGCTTCATTCTCCTTGGAAGTCTGAAAGCATTTCTCTTGTGCAGCAAAGGGACCAATCTAGATACACAGATAAATCATCCCACCTTTGCTAGGCAACAAGGCTACCTTTCTATCCTGCTGATGGAGTTGCTGCTCCAGGTCAGGGAGAGGAAATAGCAATTGTGGTGCCTGCAATCTCCATGTAGCTGCAAACAGGCAGTTTTCATTGAAGCCTGTTCTCCAGCTCCACTGGGAAAAGTCTGATGTGTGATAGAGAGGAAAGACGTCAGCAGAAGGGGCTGGCCTTGCTAGCTAACTCACAGAAAGTGCATCCAAATGTTTGATCATCTCTCTAGCAACATTTCTTGGGGTTGGCCTGCTGATGTACTCAGGAGGCTGCATTTTTTTGTCTTAAGGAAAAGACAGTGACTGCCAAAAGCTGCTGGCCTGAGAAGCCCTGTTATGCACTGCACGATAACTCTGTAGTCACAGTAAAACCTCTGTACAAGTCAGGCAAAACTTTCTCATCCTTCAGAGACTGCACAGCAAACACAGGCAAGAATTAAGCACTGTGCCTCACCACCTGCCCCTCAAAGCAGAGGGTCTGAGCGTTTTGGAGCTGCTTTCTGCAGGATAAATGCAGAGAAGCACCTCTATTTAAAAGCGAGCAGAAAACCCTACCAAACAAGACACACTAGTCCATATGCTGCTTCCTCTGGAGAAAATGAGAAAGCAAACAACATATGCTAGATATTAGTCATAGTGCTTACCACACTGGTGTCAGGCAGTGGGCTGCTGAGCACAGGAGAGGAGCCTGCATCAATAGACTTGAAGATGTCCGTCCCAGTTTCCTCTTGAGGTGATGGAGTGATTATCTTTCTCTGACTCATTTATTTTTGCCTTATTTCTCAGAATGCCCAGCTTGAGGAAGAGGATAATAACTGCCATCATTTGATATGTGTCTCATGACATGTACTACCCTTTCCTGGGTACTTCACAAGGAGAATCTAGTGGCCAGAAGGTGATTGTAATTCTGGTCACTATATCTCTCAGCCAGAGTAAAAATAGTTAGCAAAATGCAAAATATTAAAAAAAAAAAAATACCCAGTTCTACTGATTCTACTGGGGGCTTGCCATTCTATTTTGGAATATAGTTGATACTCGTGGATCAGGAAAACAAATTAACTATGTACAGAGAATTGTTTAGAAATTCAAGGATTTTGATCCGTCTGTAGCTCAGGTTTTGCATAGATTTTCCTTGACTTTTTTTTTTCTTTGATGTTTCACATCTTACTCATCACAACTCCCTCAGCCTTTGTTCCTTGATAACATGTTCCCCTCCCTGGTACAAAACTTCCCTCACACATCTGAGTCTCACTTTAATTGTTAGATTCCTCTGTAACACTGCAGCATCCTAATGGCTGCAGTGCACATTCCCCTTCTCCTCACCCTACCTGGCTTGTCAGACATGTCTCACCCCTCACTCCCAGGCCTCCTGACCCCCCCACCAAGAATCAAATCCCAATGGACTCCTTAAACACAGGCAGTTCCCTAATAATCTGCTGAGCCCATGGAAACTGGTCTTTCAGCTCAGCCCACAGAAGGATAACCTTGAGCTTTGTCTTCTATCTACAAGAACAAGAATTGGGCACAGCAGGCTGGACCACTGGCACACCTCTCCCTGTGCTCAGCAGTGGGAAAAGCATCACACAGAGGAGGTTGAGAAATCTGGCTAAACAATCCCTTTGCTTCCCTCACTTTGTGTCTCAGGAGATTCCAAATTCTTGAGCAGCATCCTTGTGCTTACCTCTTCTGATGTGAATTTTCTCTGCCACAAGTAGACTGTTCCAACCATATTCTGACTTATCTAACAGCTATTTCATTCAGTCCACAGTTATCAGGTGACATTGTAATTGTGGTGCCTTGAGGTGTCATATTGAGTTTGAAGAATTAACTATATTGTTATGGATTTCTACCACCACTCGAGAGAAGCAGAAGTGAGAAGAGTCTGAAAGATGACAAGAAAAAGACGGACACACTCTTGAGATGCCTTTGGTTTCCTCCACAGGATGGGTTCTTCCTAAGATGCAATGAAATCTAACAGAGCTAGGTCAGACACCCCAGGGATTTGGAAACCACATGAAAAGAAGGTTCTGTTCAGGGTAGAATACAGTGAAAGAGAATTGGAGTGGAGAAGACATTCAGTTCATTCATGAGATGCAGTCTTGATGTGTTTCCCACAAACTGTTCTGAGAATTATACAAAGACTGCTTACAACATGCTGTAGAAGTAAGGTCACACCAAAGTTTCTCTGCAAGACAATAATTTAATAGCATAATCTCAGAGATCTTTTCTGCCTGCTTATATAGGAAGATTAAGTTTTCCTTGCCAGAAATTGTATTTGATGTGAAATGTAATAGGTACAGAATCACTGTCAGATACCATTTTTTAATAGTAAGAGCCAGGCAACAGCCTTTTGCTGCTATTGCTAGGAAAACAAAGAAGCTCTCCCCAGTCATTGACTGTTATCAGTATATGAGCTTCTACAAGTGACAGGTCAAAGATTTCAGATTTTTGTATGTGTACTGATGCATGTACAGATACATAATTTAACTGTAGCTTTGGCATGTACTGCCACTGTATGGTTGTTTATTTTTAGCACATTCTGTTCTAAAAGAAACTGGGCCATGAATGTGTTTCAAAGTAATCTTTACACTTGCTTATTTCAACACCCAATGATTAAATCACTTATTTTTCTTTAAAGCAGCAGTAGGATAAAATGGGGTCAGGTAGTGACCTTTCTCACTAGCCATTCACATTGATAGTGTCCAGAATCACATAGCTTTTTTATCTGTCACATCTGCCATTAGAAAGGGACTTGCCAAGGTAGAAAGATGAAAGCCTGTTTTTGCAATCCAGACTTTAGGGGCAGGTTCAGGCCTGACAGCATATTTCACAGCCATCCTATCCACATATTTTCTCTAGATTCTGATGGAAGGCATGTATAAGAATGGCAAAAGGATATACATGGTTTTCAGATTCTGCTATTTCAGACAGGAATACTCTGATGACAAAATATAAGGTACCAGTAAACCTTTGGTGCCTAAGGATTCTTTGTTTCTGCTGTGAGCTCTTCTGCTGACATTTTGGGCCTTTCTGTTCGTTGGCTGTATAAAAGGGCTTACTCTGAATGTAGTACAGATCACATGGAGAATTACAAGAGCTTTTGCATTGCCTAGCTATAGTTCATGCTTTAACAGAAAAGAAAAAAAAAAACACACAAAAAACCCCCCAACCTCCCCGCTTAATATAATTACCTACCACTTGAATGAGCAGGTGGGATTTTCAACCTTTATTTTGACAATTGAATACACACATTAAAGTTCCAGAATCCAGAAGGAAAAGCTGACATACATCTGAGTGAAAGATGTTTGCACACTTCTTTCCCTGACTCAGCCTTCTCCACTCCATCAGGGGCTGGTATCAGAGACACTCTGTTTCTCACTGAGGCATTTCACCAGGAGAAGTGTGACTTAACAGATGGAAATGGGAAAAAAGGGTTGTTTGGGCTTTTTTTTTTTTTTTTTTTTTTTCTCAGGGAAATCCTTGTGACAGTCAGATTTAGCCTGAAGGTGTAAGCTCATGTTTTCACTTGTATTGACTTGTTACGTGATTCTGTGCTACAGAAATTGAACAGTTTGAACAGAATGGCAGTCTAAAATAACTTTATAGATCATAGCAAGGTGTTTATACCATCCACTTCAGGTACTGAAATAGTCAGTTAGTAACAGAAGACCATAAGGCTGTCATGTGTTTTGTTTAATAAGTAAATGAAAGATTGTGAAAACAAAAGTGAAGGTAAAAGCCTTGTGCTTGCAATGACTGCATCTAACTCTTTCTGCTTTTGTGTGCTGTTACCTCAGCTTGTAAAAGCTTTAAGAAAGAAATTCTGTCTTCCTCCAAGTGGTGAAGTGTTCCTCCACCAGATGGTGAAGTATTAACAAACCACTGAAATAATCCTTTGCAGCACTATTAAGACAAAGCAATTCTCTCTATATATTCATATGCAAAAAAAAAAAAAAAAAAAAAAAAAAGAAAGAAAGAAAGGAGATCTGTGAGAGGAATGTGGGCTTGGTCCCTCCATCACTGAAACAGACCTAAAGATATAAATCAAGTAAATTAAGTAATTAAGTAATTAAGGGAAGAACAAAGAATCAGTTTCTAAAAGGAAGCTATACAATGATCAGCCTCAACAAAACGAGCTTCAGGGTGTGGTGCTTCATCTGATGCACCTGCCAGGTGTGTGTGCAGTCTTCTGCCACATTTCTTCTCTCAGGATGATGATAAGGATTTAGCACCATGGGGGTTCCAGCTAGCTGTGTGTATGCAGTGTAGGGTTTGTGGTTAATGATTCCATGCTGGGACACTGCACTGTCCTGAGATGAAAATCTGTGGAATTCGGGAGATCTATGGAAAAAATATGGATGTCTGCCTGTTTCAGGTGGCTGCCATGTACCCCCATGCAACTACTGTAAACCTGACTGTTGTACATCTCTTGCATCCCTTGCAGCAACACGGGATGAATACTGCCAGAGGATGAAAGACTCAATGGTAAAAAGTAGAGAGAAGGGGCCAAAAATCAAAAACTGTGGAGGAACAGGAAGGGTCTGTAATATGAAAATTGGGCATTGGTGTGACTGTTCTAGCAGGATGCTACACTATCAGAAAATAAGGAAAATTAGAGGGAGTTTAGGAAAGCACCACATGAATGAATTAATTAAGGGGTGTGAGGCAGTGATCAGAGTGTGCCTCAAGGACAGTCTCTCTGTAGATTAAAAGGCTAAGGAGTGTCTTGGTCCAAATCCTTAAGGGACCCAGCTGTGGAATAAACCTTGGATGATAGAGGTTCTCTCCTGCTGAGCAAACTGTGTGTTATCAGCAGCTAATGGCCAGAAGCTGATGCCAGATAAACCCAGAGTGCAGATTTCCAACAACATAATTTCTGTGGGAGCAATCTGTGAGGGATTGCAGAGGGTCATCCATCAGGGGCAGTTTTGAAATCAGGACTAGTGTTGTGCAGATTGTTTTTATGGGATTATTTCTGTTCAGTTGTGATTACACTGATGTTGAAGCACCAATGACACCACTGATGTGCTGTCCTCTGTTGTGCCATATGTATATGGGGACCAGGTGGGGTGTGAAGAGAGTATTACTGTATGAGGCAAGTTTTCAAACAATCACAAATCCTCTGAGAGCATTAAAGGGCCAGCTGCAAAGAGAAAAGCAGCTTTAGAAGGTCACATCATACCACACAGTCCAGCAGAAAAACAATTTCTGTGCATTACCAGGTGAACAGCTTTAGTGTCAGCTGAGTGTCTCAGCCCCTCAGTAATGCAGATTCAGAAAGAAAATGTCAGCTCCAGCCCAGGACAGACCCAGGTGAAAGAAAGAAAAATGTATCACTGGAAATGCAACTGAAAGGAGAGTGTTGTTCAGGAAAGTGGCAGACAAAACATTAAGTGTGAGCCCAATTAGCAGGTGGCATTAAGCAAATGAGTAAATGCTTTCCTGTATGGGGGAGGGTATCCTGCTGAGAGCAGATAACAGCTCAGATAGATATCCTGCTTCTCCATTGAACTCTGCTAATTTGCTATTGAAAATCCAGGAAAATAGAGCTTGTTTTGTGCCTAACTCATTTTAATGTGAGAACTGGCTCTTGATCGACTGGAGAGGCAGAGCTTATTTCTGGGCAGGTAGTTCCACTGCAAGTGTATGTTAATTTCCACTAGATTTTTTTTTTTTTTTTTTTTTTTTTTAATATATATAACCACAGGAGATCTGGGAAACTTCAAAGCCTTCCGAAGTGCCAGAGTGCACACTGTGTATTTGCAATAAACGGCTGCCTCCTAGAGGTGACAATATTCTTCTTACAGTTTCTGTTTCGAGTTTATAACACGCCAGAGCTTCAACCTTTTGCAACACCAATGCTGCAAAGGATACTTTGCAGAGAAAATCTTTGGATCTCGTACTTATAGTTAAAATTGTATCTCCAGCTATGTTAAGGCTGCAAAGCCAGGAAATTCAAGAATTATGGTTGCCTATAAAGCCTTAGCTCTATCCACTTTCATGCCAGCCTTGTCTTTAAACCCTTAAGTGCAGGGTAACACCATTTTATTTGCAAATGAACTGTGAATAGTTTGCTGATAAGATGCACTCTGATAATGAATCAGGGTTATATACTGAACACATCTAGGTTTTATATGTGTCTCCCTCCAAAAACTGAGTAGATTAAAAAAAAATATTATTCCTAATTACTGGCTGATATTACAGTTAAAGGAACTAGAAACACACACCATAATTACATGGGGGTTTTCTCATTTACACCCAGCCTGGCACTTGTGGCCTGACTTATGCAAGATCTGTATGCTCATTTCCATGGCAAAATTCCATGGAAATTGTGTTGTAACATGAGCAGCACTGTGTGGTATTAAGCTGAAAAAAAGTAGCCTACAACTGTTCTTTAGGAGGTACCACTCCTAAAGGGTGTGAGAAAGCCCAAGCAGGCAAGCAGTCCTTCTGGGCTTTCAGCAGAGCCTGGAGGTTCTGTCTTCCACCTCCATCCCACTGCCCCTCAGACTGCAGATACCACTGCCACTGCAGAAAAACTTCCAGAGAGATAGGGGAGACCCATCAAAAAAGGCTGTTTTATTTTTCACTGCACTTCAAGGATCAAACTAGCAACAAAACGGCCAGAGCAACATCTGCTTTTGTGTCAGTCCAGTTTTAGAGCTTTTCCCTTAACTGTTACATGCAGCTCTTGCCTTTCCAGTCTAAAACAGGATGTCATCAAAGAAAATCGGGTTCATAGATGGATCAGAACACAACTCAAGGTGTGGTTCTGTGTAAAGAAATGAAAGACCAAATTAAAACTTCTCAGCCAGGAAAAAAGATACTGCAAGGGAAGAAGAAAGAGGTCTCTAAAATCCTGAGTGTATGGGAGAAACTATCTAGGGATCAGCTTCCCAATTCCAGTGCAAGAACTACAGGGAAGATTCAAGTAGGACTCAGGGTGTTCAAAACAAGGGGAGAGTATCCTATATGTTTGTCCTGTTCTTATGTGCTTTGCTAGGCAGCCACTTTTGGCCCACACCAGAGAGAGATCATAGGGTCAGAGAGGCCTGTGGTTATTCTAGCAAACACCACATGCCATAAAAATTGTATTTCCTATGTCTTTTAGGTAAAACCCTGAGAATCACCTTGGTTTTTGGAAACGTTGTTTTGAGTCACTGACTCATGTAAAGCTGCAGTTTGTCAGCAGCTGTTGGTCTCTTATTGTTTCCTTCCATGTTTCCTTTGAATCCCAGTGGAAGTTTTCATGTATGCCCTCCATTTGTCAAAGAGGCAGGAAGGCACGGTGAACAGACTGGGAGCTGATCTGCTCCATGTAGTTGTTCACTATGTTTTTTGGGTCCTTTGTTGGCTACCTCAATCAGTAGAAGCTGAAAGTGCCTCAGCAGTGGTAATTCCTAACATCTAATGGTGAATCACTTTTAGTCCTTATAATATCAAGAACAGTACAGGAACATTTTTCCCCAAGATGATGTTGTTTGATCCTGTTCCTTGACACAGAGAACAAAGAGGAGGAAATAATTGAAGATAAGAAAGATTCACATCTTCTAGTTCTGAACTTGAGAAATCATATTTTATTCGCATTCACCTCTAGCAATTCCTTGTGACCCATAAGATTTTGTCAGGCTTTGGAATATTTTCCATGACACTGCTATTATATAAATTTCAGCCAGCCACTCTGATAGAATGAGTTGGCACAGAAGATCATGAAGCCAGACCTTCCAGTCGAGAGAAAAACACCCTCTACAAAAACAGTCTTTTCAGAAAACAGCCCCCAGCTATCAGGAGAGATGCCTTTAACCGAGTAAACCTTTTACTGAGTGAGTTAAGTGCAAGAGTGGTGTGGATCTGTGCTTACAGTATCCCTAACTTCTCTACTGCTGTGATCTCCTCTGGCCTCCATGCCTTCCTTTGAAATAGTTCAGACAGGGAGTTGGTTTTGTTTTTTGCAGAAATATGTGCTATGTTTAGCTTTTCAGATGGAGATCACGGTGGGACCTGACCTCATCCTGGTCAAGTTTGATAGGTGTTTGCTGCTCAGAATTGGTGTTGTCCTGTGAGAAATAGAGCAGTGGGTCTTTCACATTTTACACTACTGCCAGCACTGTTATTGACAGCTTTGCAGTCAGGCCTAATCTAAATGATCTTAAGATAGCCACCACCTTCAGGATTTAGGCACTTCTGTGGTGGAAATCACAGGGGCATTGCCTGTGACTGCCCCAGAGGGCTGCACTTGCTTAGTACACAGCTTTCAATCTCCAAAGTCATTGGGGCAAAACCTTCCCCTAACATAAGACTGAAAAAGTCACATCCAAATTTGAAGGGAGCCCTCCCATGTGTGCTCCTTTCAGCAGCTCTAGGAAATAATCTCCTTACTTTTCACAGCTGCCCAAATTACACTTGAGAAGACTGTTCTCTCCCCATGGGCTCACTGACTTGAAGCCCTGTGTCTGCAGCTGTTCCCTAGCTGATTCAGAACTCTGTAGTAAATAATCTTTGAGCTACAAATCTGCAAAGTGGGTCAGAGGCCCTTCCCTAGGTACAGGAGGAAACCTGACACAGTAATGATGAAGAATAAAACTTTTAGTGCAAATTTCCTTACTTGACTCAGTTATTTTCACATTGGTTTCCAGAGTCTCTACTTCACTGCTGTGCTTACTCTGGCCAGCTCACTCCATCCTTTTTTCCAGGACACAACAGTGACTTTCAAAACTCAGTTGTATCCTCCCTCTGCTTTCCCTTCTCCTTCTCTTTTTCCTTTTATCTGTTCATTTTGTAAGTCTTCCTTTCCTTAACCATGTGAGAATCCACTGTCTGTTGAGAGAATAGATGATTCTTCTTTCTCTGTACCTTATGTCCTCTTAGTCTTTTCCTAATCCATTCCCACTGTCACATTTCATAAATAGATTACAGATCCCATGCCAACATTTGATCTGTTTTCTTACAATGTGAAATCTCAGGCTGATGTCTTTTCCCAGGAGACTTCAAATGAGCTTAAGCCTAACATGGTCATATTAAAACTCACAATTTTCCCATGCAAGTTGTCTTTGCTATCCAACATCCTCTCTCACACCACTACATATCCAAAGCCCTCATCACTCAAGCCCATACATCTTGGATGTCCCCAGCATGGCATGCACATATCACATCAGCTGCAGTTTGCACTTTCTTCCTCGCTGTCAGGCTCTTCTTGTCTGTACAGCCTAACTCCCCTGCAGTACCAGTTCCACTGAAGGTGTTTCATGGCATTATCAGACAAAAATGTGTGATAAAGTTTAAATCATGCTGAAGCTGTACTTCAGAAGCTTTAGAAGAGAAAGGGCTTTTGTTCCAATAAAGTTTAAATTTTGCAGCTCACCTAAATTGTGGCAAAATACATGAATCTTGTGTCAAAATTTCTGTTTGAAGTTGTGACATACTTGGTACCAGACAGCAGGAGGGAAAGGTCAGCCCCTGTCTGTGGAACAGGGACAGTTGTGTAATCTTCAGTGGTTGCATGGCAGGTGTGTAGGAGAGATGACTGCCTACAGCATCTTACCCAGCCTGGCTTTCTCTGCACAGATCAGGAAATGATGGGGGCATGGAAACCACACTGTGATTCATACTTTATTTTTTTTTTTAAATAACAGCCATGTAGATGGTCTAAACATCCTGAAAATCTAGGTAACTTTGTTCCAGACACAGTGGAATGCACAGTGCCTGCTAGGTCATACCAATGGCCCTGTAAGGAAGCTCCCAAACCTGCTTTGTGTCATGTCACAACCAGAGAAAAGAAAAGACCCCAGTCCCTGCCAAATGTGGTGCCACATACACACATTGCAATTTAGGAAATACTGCTTCATGAAAGGCTTCTTTAAATCACCCTAGCATAACCATGTGCTGCAGTAACCATGCACTAGAGTATGAAAAAAACCTCATTGTCTCCTAGCAGCTGATAATTTGGGACAAGTGTCTTCAGTGACAGCAAAGACCATCCCCATTCATTTCAGTCTGTGAGTGCTTTGGTGAACTGCACCCATGAGCAGAGATGCATGTGGTCCTGCTCCTGTGAGGGCCAGTAGGTCAGCAGGTCTGCTGCCCAGTTAGTTTAATGATTGGGCAAAAAAATGAGATTTTTTCTGGTTTATTGGGTAAAAAGGCTGACTTGACTATTTGATATATGTATTTCTTTTTCTATTTGCATTTTACTGTTCTTTTCAGTTATGTCATCACACAAACCAGCACCTTAGTCCTTGTTCTTTCAACAGATCTTAAGATATCAGCATTGCAGTGGTCCGAGGCTACAGCCATAATTCATTTAATGGCAGGCCACAGAGAGTGCCTCTATGGCCCTCATAAATTCTTGGAGAGATGAGCTCTACATTCTCTTCTCCTTTTTATGATGGTTCAAAACGAGTATCACATGGGCCTCTCTCTCTTCAAGATCAGAAGAGATTATGAGAATAAAGAAAGTAATAAATACTCCACCCTTCTCTCATTTGCAGAGACTAACCACTTTGAATATTTCACATCATTCACTACTTCAATTTTCTCCAAAAAAAATTGAATTATTTAAAGGAGGAATACAAATGTCCATACAGAACCTGTTTATGACATTCTTATCAGAGAATACATGTGAATACATGTGCAAAGGATGGAAGCAGACCTCTAAGTAGAGAATTTCTTAGAGTGCCTTGACCTTGATTTGTTGCTGAACTCATACTGCATCATGTGCAGATTTACAACAGAACCATCTCTGTAAAATAACAGAGCTGCAGCTCAAATCTTCCAGTACAATTAAATGGTATTCCTGCATACAAACTTGTGAACTGAGAGACAAACCTGAGTCCACTGAGGAGAATTGGAACTATTGAAGCAAAGCTGAGTCTAAAGCCAAAAGGCTAGACTCAAAGGCCCTAACATTAAAACTTGGCCATGCACATTTCTATCAGCTAGTTAGATAAATCTAGAATAAATTATATATGAAAACATAGATAGGTTTTTCTCTTTAGCAGATCTCGAGGCAGCCTCTCTAATTTATTTCTACTGCACTTATTCTGAGGAGAGGGATGTGTTCACTGAGCAACAAAGGGAACCCTGGTAAGGACTTCAGAAATTGTAATTGTGGGTAATGTGTCAATGAACACTTTAATGTCTTCAGTAACTAATGGGATAGTCACTGCAGATGAGTGGGAAAGAAAGGCCCCTGTGGAAGGTTTTTCTTTAATGTAATCACAGCTGAAAGCCAAGGTTAATGTAGCCACAGCTCCCTGGGGAAGCAGCATGGATAGATAATTCATGGATTGGGTAGCAGCCATCCTCTTCTTCCTGTTGGGCCCACTCTTCCCCAAAGGAATGGTGAAAGCAATAGACTGGCACCCTCATGCTCCAGGATCCTTCCAGACCCACTGGTAAAAAATCCTGGAATTCCTGGTGACCCAAATAAAACCAGTAGTGGAAGGGAGAGAGAGGTGCAGACATAAATGTGTACGTTCTGCTCCTCCTGCTGCAAAATAGGGAAAAATATTCTTTCCTTTTCCAGGTGGAATTGCTGGAAAGGTAAATCCACGATGGTGCATTTTTTAAAATGTACTTTTAACAGGAACCTGAGCATGGCAGGAACAGGTATCCCTCAGAGACTGAGAGGGGATTAAGGGTGGTTTTCCTGTTAAATGGTTAAGTCATGAGTTGCAGTGGTAGATGTTAAAACCTGAATTATTTCCAGGGTGGCCAGCCCAGGCTGAGGCTGTGCTCTGCAAACCACCCCAGTGAATGTTTGACAAGACAAAGCAGGAAAGCCTTCGGCCTCCCACCCTTCCTCCCCTTCCAGGATGCTCCAGCATCCCTTGCATCAAACCTGCTTGTCCAGTCAGGCTCCCTGCTATCCCCAGCTCTGTGCTGTCCCACCTGGGGGCTGGCAGACCCTGCTGGTCCAGTCTGGCCAGACCATGCCCCTCAGTGTGGCTGAGGCACACCAGGCTTTGGCTATGTGCTCACAGCACACACACAGCAAAACACACTGCTGGCTGTCCTGTGTGCCCAGGAACCCACTCTGCACCAATTATTGTGGTCACAGCTGCAGAGACCATTGGCTGCTTCTGTGGAGGCAAAAGACTGCTGGAACATGCCAGCAGATTCTTTGTTTTAATAACTTTGAAGTTTATTATCAGGTAATCTTTCCAATGTTAATATTTAATCACTAGTATCTGCCTGGATAGCAGCTGGCTTAAAACAAGACAGAGGCTGTAGGAACTGAGCTTTAACTTTTCCTAAAGTACTTTTCTGTGGATTCCAGATAGAGTTAGAAGTGGCAGAATGTCCAAACTCACCTGCTCAGGAGACATGAGAGGAGCTACAAATTATCCTCCCAGAAGAGGAAGCAAATCCATAAGCTAAGCTGGTGGATGGGTGCAATTCACATTGTGCAGGGAACTGGCATTAGGAAAGAACAGTAAGAGCCAAAGAGCTTTCTCAAGACACCCATTGAAATATTAAAAATCCTGCTTAGAGGATGGTTGGGAAGCAAATATATGAATGACAAGCAAAGTATTCAGGCAGGTGCTGAGACAAGCAGCACAGTAGGAGAGCACAGACAGCCTTTCTGATGAGGGACAAAGGAAAAAGAAGTCAGTGCAGCAATATTTTAGCGAGGGACAATGCCCAGCCACTGATGGACTCATTATCAGGCAGGTCTGTGTACCAGAGAGGCAGAGATGTGCTTTCCACTTCCAGCACACACAGGCAGCTCCCAGGCACTCATCTGAGAGGAGACATGAGACATTTCCCCTGCCTTTATTAGACTGCCAAGCAAGCACTCACAAGGGTAACCTGTGGCATGGTTACTGTAAGAAAAGCTTCCCTGTAGGCTAAAGGACACTTCTGCTCACAGGAGATCAAACCAAGCAGGGAAGCTGGCTGGCATTGCATAACCTGTCACAAGGAGATCTCCCCAGCTGGGGCAGCACTGGGTGTCTCCCTCCAGAGACCAAGAATGACCCCAGGCACTGCTCAAACAGCTTGCACCTTACCCCATCACATGGATTCCTTTGCAATCAGCATAACATTGCTCTGCAGGCTGGAAACATCGTGTAAACCCTTTGATCCATCCTTTCTTCACCTAAGGGCAGCACACAAATCAGATGGCTTCTCCTGATAAAAGGAAGGAATTTGTTGTTTTTTGCAAGGCAATCAGAAGTTCATTACTAGAATTGTCCAAATTAAAGTTCCAGTTTCATCACTTCCATTCTCCTTCCCTCAGTCCAAATAGCCATTGGATCACACATCATTACAAATTCTAGTTTAATTGATAAATTATTTGTTAAATTTGGCCTTGAAATCTGTTTTTGAAATTAAAATCAACATGTTTTCAACTTTTATTTTAGAACTTACAACATTTTTACTATTCCAACTTGGTTTTTTTACTATTTTTTCTAACTCCACATTTTCCTTTTGTAAAAAGAACGCATCACAAAAAATATCTCTTTCTTCATTGCCCTTCTTCTGATGACAGACTAAAGTTTAAAGTTTCTAGGTTTGGCTCTTTGAATAGAAAAGTGACTGACCAATGGCAAGCCAATGTTCATCATTTTGAGTTCTTTCAAAAATCAGTCAGGGCTAGGACTGCAGCTGGAGCTAGTCATTAATATAATGGAGGATGGAGTGTTCTGCTAAAGAACCTGCAAATCATGTGGATTCATTGCTCCAGATGGTGTCAGCAGTGACATGGAAGCCCCCAAAAATGGAGAGCAAAACAAAATGGAACAGGAACCCAAACAACTCCAGGTCTTCTCTGGGGTAGGATCCAGAAGAAATGTGGAGAGGGACATGAAGGACGAGTAAATCTATGAATGCAACAAGTATGGTCACTGAGAAACAGCTTCTAACTCCACTTTGACTTTGTCTAGAGCTGTCTTTTATAACACAAATCAGTCTTCAATATAGGGACTTGAAGTATGTGCTGGTTACTTGTGAAGCCCTCAGGAGCTGCCAGCACTTCAATAATATACTCAACCTGCAAAGTGCAGTACTGGCTGGCATGAATTCCACTCAAATTGTCCACTCCTAATCACTGCACTACCAAAAAGGTACAGGCAACTTGGAAGGAATGAAAATATTCTTGTAGAATCAAGAAGAGTGGAATTATTAGACTAAAGGGCTGAAAGTCCTTTAAGCCAGCACAGAGAAAGCTTGTGTGAGGACTGATTTATATCTGAAAAGTGTCTGATCATAAAGACACCACAGAAAAGGAAGTGATTTCTGTGTGATTAGGGCACTTGGAATTAGTGAGAGGGAGACAAAAAGCACTGAGCTAAAAGCACTGCACAGGAGCAGACTGTGCAGAGGATGGGGATTCAGAATTCATGGATCCAGAGCTCAGCAGAAACCAGAATTCCTTTTCCAAATGAAAGTCAGCCAAAACACTGGAATGCTGCACAAAGCAGACATTCCTGGGATATTATACTGAGCAATTCTACCTAAAACAATGTATCCCTGGTTCAGATTTGTCCTTAACCCCAGCCTGCATCTGTAATTGTGTGGTGTTTATTCATGTGATGCCAATCCACAGCAATTTCAGTTATGTGTTGTGGTCCATACCATTGCTTCAATGGCTGGTTTTGGTAAAGCCAGATGATTTTAAACTTTCAGGATTAGTTAGTATCTTACCACAAATCAGTTATGGTAACTATCACATAACTTCCACAAACTGTTCAACATAAATGTTTCTATTAGCTCCTGGAATTATTTCTTTCCTGTATTTCATGGCACAACAATTAGTAGCAATTAGTGCAATTTCTTTCCATAATTAAATCTTGATGGTTTACATTATATTTAGGGAGCTGTGTACAGTGAAAGACTCCAAAGACAATAACACATGCAACTAAATTACATATGATTGAGCAAAATCTGAAAGATTTCTACAGAATTGTTGTACCTTTCATGCATCTGCTGTTTTGATTTTGACTATATATACTTTCAGAGAATTCCCATATCAACAGAAGGGAAAATAATTTTTTTAAAAATGGTATGTCTATATATTATTTTCTTGGTTATGCCTACAGATTTCTGCGAACAAGTCTATGTCCTCAGGCATAACTCCAAGTTTTGTAATGGTTGTTTAGAAGCAGTGCTATTTTTTGCTGAGACACTTCTTGTGAGCTATGACACCGTTCAAGTACTTTTGGACATTTTGTTGTTGATTTTGGACATCTGCTAGTCATTGTTCACATGTTCAAAATCTGTAGAATCCCTACTGTCCACCAGAAACTGGGATATACTGACAGGAGAACTCAGGTGTGACAAAACTTCCCCATGCTTTTCTTGTACACATGCAAAGACAGCTTCTCTTTGTGAAGTCTTTGTTTGGTTCCTAAGGGTTCAAAACAACTTCTGTGACATTTTCTCTACTAAAGGTACCAGCTTTATTGTATCTTGTAAAACTATGTCCTGTTTTTGCAATATCTCAATAAATTAGGGTGTTTTTTGATTAGTGAAAACACAATTCCTCCTCCATAAGTACCACACTTTGGAAAATACCCAAATATTGAATCTAAATGCAAGGCACAAGGTGATAAGATCTTCAGAACTGGCAGGAACCATGAGTACCAACACTCCCCCTCACTCTGCTGTGTGTACTTTGCCAGCTGCAACATTTTCAGCCACATCCCTGATCCCCAAAAGCCACCTCCCCCATCAGCACAATTTGCTAGCTTATGGAAAATGTGGCATGCAGCAGTGTATTTCATTAACTGTTTAGTATGCCAGCATAGTAACATGTCCAGGATAAAACGTGCTGCATCCTTTTAGCCTCACTCTTTCCTGAGCACAAGCACTAATCAGTCATTCAGGAGTAGTATTTTCCCAATAACATGCTACAAAAATGCTGAGGTTACCAATCTTCTTATCTTGCCTTTTAAGTTTGTTTTATGCCCTCACTACCTCTTTTCTTTCTTTTTCCTCCTGGACTGATTTTCCCTGAGAGGGGTCTAATTTTTCCTTTTTTCCCCCTAAACTCTCATGAAAGCAGATTATGTGCCAGCCCCACATTGCAGGGTGGTTTTGGTATGGTTTTAGCATACCAAGTTATCTGGCCTCGTGGACTTTGGTTTTGTCCTTGTGTTGATGAGAAACATGGAGAACCTTCTTCCACTGCAGACCAGAGCTGCACAGCTTTGCTTGAGCACAAGGAAGATTTTAATCCCTCTGCAAGACAAATATTAAAAGAAGACACTTAGTATTGCTTATTGAGAACATTTATGTGCACAAAGGACACACAACAGGATTAACATGCTGACAAAGGCTGCTTGATGCCCTTTCATGGTCACAAGGGACCATGTGCCACCCTGCTGTTTACTAACCAGTGCCTAGGGCAGACCTTCCTTCAGCCAGTGTGCAGAGATGAAAAAGGAAATGTAATATCCCCCTATACTGCTTCCTGTTGGGGTGATAAAAGTTTATCCCTGGACTTTGTCAATCCAGACTTTCTTAAGATAGTCAGCAATGTGCACTGTGAACTCTCCATCACTGAAATAAAGAGAAATCCCCTCCAACACAATTCAGATCTCATTTCCATCTAATTCCTGCTCTTGACTGGGTATGATTTGGAGACAAATAGATGGAAAGCCTTCTGCTGCTTCTTGATTCATTCACCAACATGAAGAGTCTCTAGAACATCTTACTCAATACAGAAATAAGGAATAATTGGGTTTAAAACTTACTCTGAGGGTATCTGAGCACTAGCGTGGTCTAGAGACAGAATCAGTGCATTTTATAATTCAGTTTCCTTTTCCATGCGTGGAAAATGTACTCTTACACAAACCAAAAGTGTATCAGAGACCAGATGCTTTCCCAGCTACAGCAGCTTCAGCAAATGGTTCACTAAGCAGAGCTTTGCTGTAAAAAGAGGTACCTGTGATAAGAGGCTCAGTGGCTGCTGGTTTGCCTCCTTCAAGTATTTCTTGCTAGATCTGCTCACTGCTTGCTCTGGACAAGTGCACTCCAGCAAAGCAAATCTGTTAATCATTCTCAAAATGAGTAAGTGCTGCTTGTGCAGCTGCTCTCTTTTCCCCCTCTCTGATTGCTGGTCACAAAACTCATAAGGGCACCTATAGCTGTCAGAGTGCCAGAAATAATGGAACACAGGGGACTCTCCTGATGGGTTGAAACATCAAGAAACACACAGGAAAAACCAAAAATCTGTACTTATAGAACCATGGGGGGGTCTCAGGGAAGACACAGTTATAAGCTCACTGGGTTCTGTGTTTCAAAGCAACACAATACCGTGATGGCCTTCTGTAATCTCGGTGCCATAAAGAAGTCACCTAGCCTCTGAAATCCCAACAATCCAGTTCTCTGGAGAGTTATCCAGGGAAAACACACCACTTCTGTGGTGACAGTCACAGTGAGCATTTCAGGAGAGATCCCCAAGAAACAGAGGAGTGCATGGCAGCAGGGGTGACACAGTGAACATTTCAGGAGAGATCCCCAAGAGCAGAGGAGTGCATGGCAGCAGGGGTGACACAGTGAGCATTTCAGGAGAGATTCCCCAGAAGCAGAGGAGTGCATGGCAGCAGGGGTGACACAGTGAGCATTTCAGGAGAGATCCCCAAGAAGCAGAGGAGTGCATGGCAGCAGGGGTGACACAGTGAACATTTCAGGAGAGATTCCCCAGAAGCAGAGGAGTGCATGGCAGCAGGGGTGACACAGTGAACATTTCAGGAGAGATTCCCCAGAAGCAGAGGAGTGCATGGCAGCAGGGGTGACACAGTGAACATTTCAGGAGAGATTCCCCAGAAGCAGAGGAGTGCATGGCAGCAGGGGTGACACAGTGAACATTTCAGGAGAGATTCCCCAGAAGCAGAGGAGTGCATGGCAGCAGGAGGGTGAGGCTGAGCCAGCTGCAGGCAGCAGGAGGATGGCCCTGGGGATGCTGCAGGTCAGGGGGCAGCAGCAGCGCAGCACCGGGAGATGCCCGGGGCTAAACCGGCTCTGGAGGCAGCAGCAGCAGCAGCAGCAGCTCTTCCTGCCGGGATTCCCATTGGCCGGGCAGGCTGTCCCGGCCCGGCAGAGCCGGCTCTGGGCTATATCTAGCGGCAGCGCTGCCGGGCGGGCAGGAAAGGCTGGCTGTCCCTGCACCATGGGGCTCCTGCTCCTCTCTGCATCCCTGCTCCTCTCTGCCCTCCTGCCCCACGCCACCCTGGCCTTCCCCGTTCAGGTGAGAGCGGCTCCCTGCAACCCAGCTCCATCTGATCCATCTGCCTGGAGTGAAGCTGCCGAGGCCCACTTTGATAAATTTTCTGCAAGAAAATATTAGCAATATAATAAAGACAATATAGTGATTTAGTTCCTCCGTTAATTCTGATTTTGATACTATTGTTGCTGCATTTGTCAGCTATGGAAGAATAATGCCTTTTACCTGTTGGTTTTGCAGGAGAACTATGAAAACAGCACAGCAAGTAAGTAGGATTTATATTGTATTTTAAAAACAACTGTTATTTCTTGAATGTTTACTACATACTTGGTTTTGACTTGTTTTTAGAGCATGTGAAAGTACCGACAGGCCTTTTGAATAAGGCTATGTTTCATAACTTGTTATTGAGCTGAACACAGATGTGCTTTTATAAAGATGTGCTTTACACAGACTTTTGGGGCATAGTTTATTAGGTTAATTTAGGTATGCTTTCACAGGCTTGAAAATAAAATTTTAATTAGACATCTTGATACTTTTCATTGAGTTGAATGTTATAATAAGACTGCTAATCACTTGCCTCCTTGACTACCTCGGTGCAGCTGTATGAGAAACAGACGTCAGACATCAAAGAAGGCTTTGCTTTGTTCTGGTTTGGAACAGAGGCTTAGCTGAACAGCTTTTGTTAACTTGCAAAATACGAGGAGATAATTGTAGACCTTCAGAGGTCAATGAAAAGAAAACTGTAGACAGATTTTAACTACAGCAAGAAACTAATAGGTTGGGTGTAATGTGTGTAAAAAGAAGACACCTTGGAAAAATTTGCATGACATAGAGCAAGTCAGTGACAAAAGAAATTGACAAATTCTGGTTTTGAACTGTCATTTATGGCATGGGAAAAAAAGGAGTCATTGTAAAATTACTGCTCAATATATTTAGAAGGGGCCAAGGGACATGCTTGCTCAAATTTAAAGAAGTCAGTTGCTCAGACTCAAAGTTGCAGGTTTATTGGGACAAATGAATAAAATGAGTTTTAATTTGTCATTGCCACTGCTTTTTTGTGCTTATTGAGACATCTTTCAGTATTTAGGGTTTAGGGATAATGTGAGCTGTATAATTTTGAAAGCCCTATCACACCAGATGTTCATTTCATCAAGGAGATGGCCAATGCCTTCTGTGATGTCTCATTTGGGTTTTAAAAAGAAGTTGCAGGCTTTATGTGCCTAGGAATCTGGAGCCTAATTTCCACTGACTTTGACTACTCAATTAATCTTGTGCCTCTTGGGTGCATAAATTCTGGATCCAGTCAGCCCATCTCAGAAATGTTCTTCCCTGCAGAATGTTTTTAGATGCCATGGATCTCTCTGATGCAGCTGGTGGGAACTGACTGAATTTTTCTATAATAAAGCACCATCATTATAGTGGACTTCCATTGCCATATAACTGAAGTAACAGTCTGAAAACACAGGCTGAAGTCTTTTTGGCTCAATAAAAGCAATTCTGTTGTGGGTGCTAGGTAGTCTGAAAAGGAAGACATCTCCTCATTACATTTGAGCAATAGTTATGGAAAGGGAATGGTGCTTCAAGGTGTGATAGATCTTGGCATATCTTTTATTGAAAAAAATTATAGTAAAATTTGGGGTGCAGATGGACTTGGAAATAATAACTGTTTACATAAGTGTTCATTGTTTCAGTGTTGAATAGGAAAGCCAAAATTGTTTCATACTTTGACAAGGAAGACTGCAATTATTAGGAAACTGGAAGAGATTGCCAGATAGGCTTGCAACATATCCATCATACTTAAGAACAGGTCAAACAAACTGTGGTCAGGAATAATACAGATAAAACTGTTTCTGCCTTAGGGAAAGCAGACAAACTGATAACCTCTGAAGGTCCTAAACTTTTTCGATATTATAACAATGAAGATAGAAATGTATACATCAGGTCAGATTTTCACTTTTGGTTTATATTTAGAATCTCATATTTGGTAAAAATCAGAAGGCATCACAGTAGAAAGGCACCTTAGGACTCAGAATGGTACCAAGTTGCTGTCAGGTATATACTGAAGCTGGGATTATTTTCCCCATGCTAAATTATAGCCTCCATCACATGTTATAACCTTATTCTTTGACACTGTGAAACCAGGGGATATTGTTGAGCTGGTTAACCTGCACCTATTGCAGAGAAATCTGGGGACAAAGCACTTTTTTGTCACTGGTTTATTTTTCAGTTTTCCACCCAGAAACTTATAAAATGCTTTGCTGATTCTTAGATGTTAAATGATTAGGATTCTGTTCCTCAGCACAACCTATGAATTTTCACAGTTGTTTGATTAAATATCTTTAATTTCTGTGCCTGTGCATCAGTTGATGCACTCCATTCCCCTCCACTCAAAGGGATCTGCCAAAGGCATTCCCATGGCTGGGGAGGTCCATGCTGTTGAACACTGTGGATTTGCATTCAGAATCTAATGCTTGTCCCTTTTCGTTTGTTTGTTTTTGCTTTTTGCAGCAACAGAACCTACTGAGGTAAGGAAAGCTAATTCAGCTCTTCTGATAACTTTGGGGTTTGACATTGTGGAAAGAAAAGTCAGGACTCTTGTACTCCACCTGTATCTACACCTGTGTAGCAAAGCCTCCTCTGCTCAACCATGCACCAGAGTGTATCTGAAACTTATTCCACACTTCATAATATATCTGCCTTTTTGATATTCTTATTTGCCATGGTACCAAAGAGGAATATCTACAACCCCATGGTACTTCTTTACATTGGCACAGTACATAAAAGCTGCATAGGTGAAAGGTACTTCCTGGACATTGCAAATTATTTACATGTTTTATTATTTAATGTTATACTATAAACTGTGAGATAATATTAATGTATCATTCTTGCAGGTTACTACACAAGAGGATATATTTGGTATGTATTATCTATCTAGAAGTACATATTTGAGGGGATATACTGATTGTTATCTACTCAGTTACTTCAGAAAATAACACATGCTTAACACAAATTAACCTTTATGAGGACATTTAAATGAATACACTCAGCACAGTGTTTCATGCAGAGCAAAGTCTCTTGGTTTTGGCTAATTCCTTGGCCTTGCTAAAAACTTCAGCTGTTACTTTTGCTAAAAATAACTTTGCTTAAGTTGTGTCCTGAACTAAGTCACTTCTAAAGGTTAGAAGAGGCACAGAGGTCATGTGTTTCTGCTTTTCACTGATGTCAAGACTTGGTGCATAATGTGCAGAGTTGGCTGATTTTGCTAGCAATGCCTATGAGTCTGTGATGCTGGGCTCAGGTGGGGATATCAGTCCAGCCCATGGAACAGGAATGTAGTTCCAATTTTATTGATCTTGAGGGTTTTTCAAGAAGTCATCATGTCCAGCAAGAAGTAGCAGGACTGCTCTCTGTCCATTTTTGCTTCTGGCATCTTATGCTGGGGATTTGAGTGTGAGGTGCTCATAAAGAAGTAAAACTGTGCCATCTCAGGCCTAAAAATATGACTGCTAGGGAAAAAAAAGGGGAGAGAATGAAATAATTGAAGGAGAATGGCTCTTGGGACTAGATTAATGCCAAAATAACCACAGCTTGGAGGTTCTCAAGATTTTGTCAGTGAACAAACTTCTACATGACTGAACATGCCTCTAGTCCCTAAATAGGCTCTGTAAGTTTTACACGTGTCACTGGAAAAATCATGCACCATCAGAGTAAAAATCAGGATTTATATTTTCTCTGGGAATGAGAAAGTGGTACTCTTGTGTTTTTGCACAGAATCTCCTTCACCTACAGAGACTGACGAGGAGGACGACGATATTTTTAACAAAATTCTGAAAGTTAACAAAGGTAATGCCACCAAATTCCTGTCTATAAGGGGCTTGTCTTTGTTGCTTTTTTGGGGTGATGTGGGAGGTACAATGTCTTACCACAATCTGTGCAAATGTTTCTCCCATCTTACACACCACCATGTAAGAGATACCACTGGGATTATGGTGTGGTCTGCTGAAGCCCTATGGAGTCTCCAAACTATTGTGTCAGTACTGAAGATGTGGAGGCAACTGAAAACTGTTCAGACAGTTTCTTCAGCTTTAGCTTTCAACATCTTTGTCATTCTTTGGACATAAAGAGAAAATGTGGGTGTTTGTATGCTTTGTTATTTAACTGCCTTTTTCTGGAATGAAGCTTTGCTGGCATTCAGCCATCATATGGCTTTGCAGTACAGATAAGCTGCAGTCAGTTCCATGCTCCCTGCTCCAGACTTCCTCTTCCCTCATCTTTCCAAACATTCCCTTGTCTATCAGCTTGTCTTTCTCACATTTTCTCCTCCTAGAGTCATTCAAGTGACTTTACTTGAAGTAAAGTAGTCTGTAGAAAAAGACACCAAATATTCCCACAGTTTTCTCCTGACAGTACTCCTGTTTTTGGTTTTCCCACCTACCTGGCTTTCCTTGTTGTCACCTCCTGCTTTTGCCCAGCACCTTCCTGGTGAGATGTTTGATGCCATTCATTCAGTGTCACATAATGGATGATTAAATAGTGCCAGAGTAAAGCATCATTCTTACTACTGTGACTGCTTGTTTATCCAAGTGCACTTAGCAAGTGTGCAGCAATTTATGGCTCACATGTTTGCACCCCTTCTCTGTCCCCAGACAGCTCTCAGCTCTTGCAGGAGGGTGACATAGTCCCACGGAGGAGTCGCAGTGCCATCAACTGCCGCCATTGCAACTGGCCCCAGTCCAGCGATGGGATTGTTCGCATTCCCTATGAACTGGATCCTACTTATGGTGGGTTTCATTCTTTTTTAAAATGCATTTTGTCCAGTATGCTTCAGAGAGAAACTTACATTGAGTGAGCACACAAACAGTTGAATAAATCAATTCTAAGGATTTACTTGTGCTGTGCAAGCACAGATCAATCTTAAGTTACAAGGAAGATCTAAACCAGAAATAGATCAAATTTCATTGAGACATTTTGCCTGCATCATGTTTTGGGACTGGTCTCTTGGAGACAACAATAGCCATTCCTTCTAATTGTGTCTTCCAGAATACCTGCCTTTGTAAGGTTCATGACTATTACAGTGGAGTTTCAATGGTTTGCTTTTCATTAGCAAAACAGCTTCCCACAATTGTCTCCAAGTGTCCAGTAAGATACATCAAAAATCACCACTATAATTAAGAATGAGTTGTTGAAAAAAGAGGCACTGAATACATTTGGACAAATATCTGGATCAAAATGATCTTGTGCCAGGCTGTTAAAATCTTAAACAAAATTCAGTACTGAGCAAAAAACAAGAAAGAACCTAGGCTAATGTTTCTGTCCCTCATTTACCCTGTTTTGGAGAATATGTGAGATTTTAATGGCATCTGTTAATGTCTGCTTGTGACCCCTAAAATTAACCCTTTTTTCCCCAGAGGAGGGCCATGTAAAAGGGATTCATGATGCCATGGCAGAATTTGAAGCACTGACTTGTATTAACTTTGTGAAGCGCAAGACAGAACGTGACTACCTCAGTATTAGATCTGCTGATGGGTGAGTTGAATTGATAAATTGACAAGTTATTTCTACTCTATTTTTCAGTCCTTTCCTACACTGATTCTGTGTGACCTCAGAGAGGCTTTTGGTTTATCACAGTGCCAAGGTATCTTCCTTGGATACCTTACTAGGTACCACCAGCTACACCAGGAACTCACTGCAGACACTGGAACAGTACAAGTCGTGAAAAAGCACCATTAAGGGGGAAAAAAGCTCTAAGCTTATGTTTTCTGTGTGATATAGTGCACACTTCAACACAACATATATTGAATTCTGTAGGTCCTATCTACAAAAGTAAACCAATTCCAACTTATGAAATAAACAGTTCTCTGAATCACACTGTTGGCCATCAAGAGTAGAGTTACAGCTTATGAGAAAATTGTTCAACACTTAGCTTGAAAATGTTATCTCCATCTTAACTCCAGTTCCAATATTGTCTTTAGAATTTTGAAAAAAAAAAAAAGTTATTTCAAGGGAGTTAAAGTCACATTAAAATCAAAATTCAGGAGCCTCTGTGCTAACAAAAGTCTTCCAGAAAGATTTAGCAATGATCATACACTTTGCTCTTTTATATGCCATGGTCACTTTTGCCTCTGTACACTCTGACTATCACAGTGGGGAGAGAGGAATCCTTCCTGCCTCTTTGCCTGCCTGCCAATAAAAATCCCGTAAGTCTTCTGTTGTTGTTCAATGCCTCTCTCAGCTGCTGGTCCAACTATGGGAAAGTAGGAGGTGGACAGACAGTCTCTGTGATGAAAGCAGGCTGCATGTGGAAAGGAGTGATTCAGCATGAACTGGAGCATGCCCTGGGCTTTTTGCATGAGCACTCTCGAAGTGACAGAGATAAACACGTAAAGATCATGTGGGAGTACATCAGTCCTGGTAAGCACTTTGACTCCTCAATGTAGGAAATGGTGTAGACACATCCTGCTGCTCCCAGCTCTCGCTTCTCCCCTGAAGGGAGCAGGTAGGAAGCATTCTCTAAATACAATATCATGTATTACAGCTGACAGACCAGACTTCAGGAAGTTTGAAAACTCCAATAACCTGGATCTTCCGTATGACTATTCCTCAGTAATGCACTATGGCCCGTAAGTAGCAGCATGACATTACTATTTTGGGAACTCAAATCTTACATTAGAATTAGTTTCTATCATAACTCCCTCCTCACTACCAGTTTTCCCAATTCCCCTTCTGAGAAAAACACTTGAGTCAGTTCAGACAAGCTGCTCCCTAGGACTGGGATACACTATCCCTTAGCTTTCCATAAGGGAGCCCTCCATTGTTGGGGTTGGGAGCAAAGGAGAGATTCTGGACATTGACTCTGCTTACTGGTGGACATCTCAATGAGCACTAAACAGCACTATTAATCACAGCAACAGCTCATGTACAATTCTTGTTCTCCCTCCAAAGCATCCTACTGAATTCTGAAAGAAGTTGTGGTGCTTAGAGAACATTGTTTCTCATGGGTCTTTCAGATACACATTCAGCAATACCACTGGGAAAGCAACTATTGTACCAATTCCTGATGGATCAGTACATATTGGACAGAGACAAGGGATGAGCAACTTGGATGTGGCCAAAATCAACAAACTTTACAACTGTAGTAAGTATCCCAAAGCCACCCTGTTTTCTTCAACTCAAATTTGGGCACGATGCAGAGAAAGCAGTTTTTCATCAGACTGTGAGACTATTCTCATTAATTCCTGGTACCCACTGGGGTTACTCTGGGAGGAAATGCAAAGGTGAAACTGGAGGCACATTGTGATTAGTGAGAAAATGGAAACTGCCTCTAAATTAAATCACACACATTTGCTATTAGCATAAGTGGCTGCTGAGCAACTGGACTAACTGCATACCCATTTTAAACTTCAATGGAGTAATTCAGTTTCTTACAGTTCAGCAGACAACTGTAAATCCCAAAAGAGCCAGACATCACCACTCCTTATGGCAGCTGGTATTTAGGAGCCAAATACAAAGCAGTTGTGTGCTCCTTTGAACTTAAACAGTTTCATGTTGCCTTGTCCAGTTTTCAAAATTTTGTCATTCTAAGTTTGTGTGTTTAAACTCTTTATATGTAACCTTTGCTAGAAGAACTTTTTATATACAATCACAGAAATTTCAGTCAGGGGGAAAAAACTGATGAAAGTATTACCTCTTGCACCCCAGGTGCTCCTCCTAAGCTTAGAATTTAAGCATTGCAGAGGCATCATATTTGTGCTTGACTCTTCTGATCACAGTGGAAAACAGTGGCATCAACTGCAGTGAATTGAAACTTCTCACACTCTTTATAGAGTTACAGGAAGAGATCTCTTGCTAAATGACAGAGCTAATCAATGAAAATTGAATGCTTTTCGGAGCACTACTTTACTTTCCTCTTTGATGCATTATGTGAAAATTAGGACAACATGATTCTTCCTTTTAATCAAGATGTACCAGTTCTCTGAAATGAATGCTGACAGATCAGAAAACAGAGATCAGTCAATTCTGAAGAGATCATAGAGTGAATGACTGAATCCTGAAGCAAGATTTTTTCCTCAGGTCGCTGCAGCACTATCCTTGATGGACATTCTGGGTCACTGACATCTGCCAACTACCCAAGGAATTACTCAGATAACACTAACTGTGTCTGGCTCATCCGAACCCGAGGCAAAAAGGTAACCACAGGTTAAGAATGGTCTTGAAACATGGCTGAACTTATTCCCACGTTAAGCATCTTGTGCTTTGTACAGAAGTTGCCAGATGAGAACTTCTTAATGAGAAGAGTTTCAGACTAGCCTCTACTTCTAATGTGCTTAAGTCAGGATTAGGCAAAGACAATGCAGAGTTGAGATTTTGAAAAACCTCAAAATGTTGGGCTTCAGGTTTGCAAAATCAAGACAAAGCTCCCTGAGCATGGGAGCATTCAGTGATTAGATCTGAACCCCACAACTTCAGGGGAAGAGAGGCAAAGCTGGGAAGTCAGTTCTAGTCTCTGAGTCCATGCTTGGCTACAGTTTAGATTCTGTTTTAATGGACATTTCATGAAAGAAGTATCCTTATACATTAAAAGCTGATTTTCTCTTCCCTTACAGGTTTCCCTGCACTTTCAAGCCTTTCAGCTGCAGAAAACGACGAGCTGTCAGGGTGATTATGTGAAAGTTTATGATGGATCCAGCAAGTCTTCTCCAGTTCTCATGGACAAGACCTGTGGATCAAAGATACCCAATGGCATAGTTGCTTCTAGTAATCTTATGCTTGTAGAGTTCATCACAGATGATGCCCATACAGCTTCTGGTTTCCAAGCCATCTTTACTGCTGGTAAGTCTGAGAACAAGGAAAATGGCAAGGAAAACATCCATGTTAAATCAACTTTTCTATTCACTCTGGAAAAACATTGAAGAACTGCTCTCCATTAGGGTCATATCTTCCTTCCTTGCTTTTGACATAAGGGATCAGTTCTACACTGACCCCATTTATTCATTCATGCAGAAAGAGCCACACTAAGGTTATTCCACTGTTCACCTTCCCTCTTAGATATTTGTCATTCCAAAGCATGTGCCAATAAGGGCAATCAGTTTAATGACACTGCTAGTGTTACTAGTGTAGTAGAAAGAGAATAAATACACATTATATATATATATATATATATATATATATTCCCAGAGAATATATAAAGAATATATTCAAAGAGCATATGAATATATCATTCTCCTGGAAAAGGTGCAGTTTTTAATCACACAGTTCAGAGGGTGAGACTGATCTATGGTGAATGAGGTCACCCAGCCCCAGGACAAGAAGAGAGGCAGCATTTCCATGGTCAGGATTCCTGGAACCTTTCCAGCTAGAGTACATTTTCTTCAGACCCATTTAATTAAGAACTAAGGCCACAGCTAAGCAATTAAGTGACCACAGGCTTTCGAGTTAGCGTGTAGCAGCTGGAATAAAGGAATTCCTGTGTGTGACTGCAGCCTACAGCAACTGCACAACAATGCACTTGTGTTGGTGGGGAAGGAAGCTTGGCTGTGTCATGCAGCCTTGGAACTGCCATGGGATAAGAACAAGCACACAGAGTTTGCATGAACCCACTGAAATGCATTAACTTGACCATATACTCAAGCCAAACCAGCAATTTGGCATTGTCTCTCTGTAGTATCTCTTTCTGTCCACTGTTGCTATGGAAGGAAAGAAAAATAAAAGAAGTCCATGTGCCACATTGATGTGTCCACAAATACAAAACAATGTTAGGTGCCAGATAAAATGTGATTCAGCATGTGCATATTCTAGAGATGCTACAGTTTGTTCAGAGACCTCTGAAAGCTAAATATTCTCTCATTTCATTTACAGTGAGGGCCCAAAGAAGATTTAACATCCACAACTGACTTAAAGAAGAAGAATTTATTCTGTGAATATTGAAATTATTTGTTTCCTACTTTGTTCCTATCTTGGCTTGGATCAGTATGAAATTTAATTCTGTCAAGAATCAAAGTTTTCATCTTCCTGTAAAAGTTTATTCCCAAGCCATATATATGTACAACTTCTATACATCTGGTGTGCTTGTCCTTTTGTCTGCACAGTTAAGTTATTGCCTCTTTATATTTAACAATTGAATAAAAATCTTCATTTAAAAAAAAAAAAAATTCCATTCCTCTTTTCCAGTAGTCATTTCCAGGCAAACACATTATCAATGTGATCTGACTTCTGAGCCCCCTTCACTCAGTCATAGGGATGTCTCTTAGGAATACCCCATCATAATGAGTTTAGTTAGTTGGCTGAAGAGACAGCTCTAAACTTTAAAAAATCATTTTATGGTCTTCACAGTCCTGAGCATGAAAAGGTCTTGGACAGAGTCCTACTCCAGCCTAACATTTCAGCTTCCAAAAATGACTTCTCTCTTCCCAATTCTGTTATATCCTAAAATCACAAGAAAGATGGACAAGACAAATCTACTTCCAGGAAAGGACTGTTACTTCCTGCTGCAGATTTCCTTGTTCAGTTCTGCCAGGCAGGGGACAGCTAAGGGTGCTTGTTTACCACAAGCCATTTTTGGTCCCACAAAGGTGATTAAGCCCATCACAGGACAAGAGATGGACCAGATAATGCTACCAGAGTTCATGAACATATTCAGAGAATAATTTTTTTGCCAAGAAAGTAGCTAAGCTCTTCTCTTCTGATCTCATAAGAGTGCTGTAAGAGTGTCACAACTCCTGGAGTGTTGATTTTATAGCCTTGCCTGCACTCACACTTTTAAAATTATATTCTCTTGACTGAAACAAGCCTGTAAGAGATCTGAGAACAAAATAGGCTGCTATTTTAATTTGTAGCATAGACACATAGCTAACTATATTACTAACCTGTGTATTTAATACTTGTATTTTTAAGTCTGAAAAAAAGGAAATACTTTTCCTGTTCTTACCTTGTAACACTAGAAAACTTGACATTTTTCTCACAGAAATACATTTTTATAAAAGAGCAATGGGAAATTAATTTGAATCTCAGAGTAAAATTTATATGGAAGATGAAAAAATGTTTTTTTAGTCTTTTATTTTGTTAAAGAAGGCACCAAAAAACTTAATCTGAAAGAATTTGCTCAAAGGCCTGTCTGTGTTTATACCATATAATGAAGAATCAGTCAGTTCTTGAGAGAAGTCTTAATTCGATTGAAAATTGCTTTCTTACCCACAGTGGCTGTGCAAATGCCTCTGAACACAGCAATCTTGGGCCTGCTTTAGAAGAGGCATTTCTTCAGCTCCTCAGACACTGCAAGACAGGTTCTGCCTCTGATGTGTGTTTGAGTTACTCTGAGCAATCAAGTGCTGCTATCAACACATCATGAAAGGAGTAGTCCTTCTAAAATGCTGTTAAAAATGCAGGTCTAGGAAAAAAAATGTGCAGTCTCAGGTGATTCAGATACTTACCCTTGAGGGAGGAAAAATGATTTCAATAAGAGTTCTTAAATATTGTTGGCAATGGCTGAGAAATTAATGAAGTTGTGATCATCTGTGTGTTGCTGAAATTGCTATGGTAGTTAAGAAGTTTTCAGGAAAACGGAGCAATCTGTGCCAAGAAAAAAATTAGACCCAGTTGATTTTGAGAGCCTGCTGTTTTCCTTTTAATTCCACTGGAAGAGGAGCCACTTCCCTGCCAAGATGCAGTCCAAGTCCAGGTCTGTGTGGAGTTGATCTGATTGTTATTGCACAGGGCAGGGCTAAAGCTGGTGGCAGAGACTGAGCCAAGGTTCATCCCAAGGATGTGACCATGCAGGTGGCCCAGCACAACTCTGTTGAGACAGCAGCAGCTCAGGATGTGGTGAGCAGCCCCAGGATGTGGTGAGCAGCCCAGGCAGTCACTGATTCCACCTGACCTGGTGTCCAGCCATCAGCTGGAATGTACAGGGACAGCAGTACCAGGCAGCCTGTCTGTGTCTGAAAACCTGTGAGGACTTTAACATCCCCTTGCTATAAATAAATGCCTATAAATGCCCCTTGTCCCAGTTTCAACCTGAAGGCAGAAGCCACCCTGTTCAGTGGGATCACATCTCTACTTACTGCCCTAGAGCAAAATGTAACATTTCCCTTGTGCAAATGGGGGTTTCTCTCCAGCACTAGGAACATGCACAACCCCACAGACAGGGCTGCAGGACTACCTGAGTGTCAACCCAGGCATGGTTTCATGGGGCTGCCACTGAATGGGCCCAGCTCACTTCAAACACTCATTGTCACACACACACAAACACTCAGTTATGCCTGCATCCTCTTCCTCATCCTGGACTATTCTCAGAAGAGATATCAGATAATGCAACACCATCATCTTCAGAGACACCATCTTGCTGAGGAAAACACCTGATGAGCAAGAGAATATTTCAGCAGGGAGAGCAGCATCACAAATCAAGATGGGAATTGTCCTGGACCCATATGTAGATATGTGCTCAGTCTCCTCTGGGACAGTAGTGGGTGTCTCCCTCAGGCAGTTCTAGTCTGGAAGCTGTAGTGGCAGGACAGAGCCCCATGCACACTGTGAGGCTCCCCTGCAAGTTTGTATTTCTGGGCTACTACCCAAGAGGTGTGAAGCTGAGACTTCTGAACCAAAACCACTTTGGGAATGTGGAAAACTTCATGTATGCGAAGCCTCCTAGGGATGCAGCAGAACATCTCTTTCAGGACACTGGCTCTTCCCCCAAACTACATCCACAGCAATCCAGCTGGGCCAGTCTTTGTGGAATGAAATACCAAGATTTCCTGGAATGATGTGGGGATGGAAGCGTGCACGTGCGGGAAATGACTGGAAGAAGCAGCCAAACAAGGGCTACAAGAACAGCCTGTATTGATAACAAAGGACAGAGCTCCATGACACAGCACCCAGGAGGATCCTGGAGGAATGCAGTGTTTATGGCATGACCACAGGGTCTATGTCCCATTCAGCAACAGCACAGAAGACCTGTCAGTGGAAAACCCTGCACTCACGTGCCAGCAAGTTTGCAGCTACTGAGTGTGCCTTCCCTTCTTCCCATTACCAGAGCAGGAAAAGAGATGTGTCCTTTCAGCAATGCAAACAGGTTGTTTGAGCATGACAGGCTTTCTATGAGGAGGCAGAAAGCTCTAATTCCCATGTTTATTTCAATATGTTTCCCCCCTCATGGTCTGAATTCTTCTTCACTAGGCACTGTACAGACTCAGGCAATTATATGAGGGATAACTTTTTTTTTTTTTTTAGAGAAAGGTAGTAACTTTTAGTCTGCTTTTTTGACTACTTTGAATTGCTAAAAATAAAAAATAAAGTACCAAAACCAACAGCCTTCCCTTTTCCTCTTCAATTGTAGCACATGCAGTCATTCATAACAACTATTCTGAATCTCATTCAACCTTCAAAGCAGTTGGCATCATCCTTGACCAGGAGAATCCAGGAAAATAGTTACAACTCAAAGGACAACCAGAAGTTTATTAAACAGTAATATCATTCTACATCTTCAATGAATGCTTGTCCTTTTACATTATGTGATGGATATAGGAGTGAGAGACCAAACAATGGATATTAAAAGAAAGCATTTTTATTTGACATTAGTGGGCAAAACAGGTGTTGCCTGAATTTGCCTGTTTTATATCTCTTTCAGGAAAACTGTAAAGCCAGGAAGGAGCAGGCAGATACAGCCCAGTGATCACCAGGGAAGTTCACAGTGACAAGGAAGATCTAAGGTCAAACACTGAAACTGTCCCACAGCCCAGGATGAATAGGGTCCATGGCCAAGAAGAGGCACATCTGTGACAACACTGGAGAGGGACACACTTCCCATATAGCTGAGCCAGAGACTGGAGGTGCTGGTCTGAGCTGCTGGGCACATGGCTGGAAGGCTTGGAAGGCTCTCCTTGGCAAAGCAAGAGGGCAATCAAGGTCTCAGTGTACTCAGGCAACTGCAAGCAGAAAATGAAATGGTATTGGGAATGTTGCTGCTCTTTTGGTTTAGGACAGGCTTAGGATGGTTCTGCAGTAGGTACCAAGGTAACCAGACAGCAAGTACCACAGAAACTCATGAACATGGAACTGTCAAACCACCTGCACAATGAAAGCACTTAAATCTCTGGAGGATGCATAGATAAGTGTTTGATTCATTCAAAAGCTTTCTACCCTTCTCAAGCCTCAGCCTGAATTACAGACCAGAGTAGTGGGGCCTGGTTTTAGTCAGTAACTACAGGAGTTATTTTAAATGATAGTTTATTTTTTAACTCTCCCCCTGTATCAAGAGTTAATATGTGAACATCATTAGGCCATGTCTGTTTCTTCCATGATTTGCTGCTGCCTCATCCTGATGGCAGTTTGTGTCCAGTCTTATTTGTTTGGACTCTTATCTCAAGCCACTTGATGGCAGAATCTTTTGCTTTTCCTTCCAGTCCTCTGTCTTGGTGCAGGATATGTACTTTCCATTACATAGTTGTCTTCTTGAACATCTTTTTGGATGCTTTTAATCTATAGCTATTACCTTTTACATCATTGTGTTATGGGATTGTAATGATTGAATTCAGCTGTATTTTCTGTGCATAATCAATTTAAATTGAAAGAAAGGAACTCAGAGAGAACATTCACACAAGGAGATATGTGCTTATAATTATTTTCAGTTGACCTTTAAGCTTCCATTTGCTGTACACTTTATTGCTCTTCTTGTGCATGGCAGACTTGGAGAAAATTTTCTATTGGACTCAGCCAAAAGGAGTTAAGAATCTTATGTGTTTCAGGAAGATGTATGATAATCTTAATAAAAAGATCCAACAGTAAATTTTTTTAGCAGTAAGCAGTCAAAAAACGGCACAAAGGTCTCAGCTTCTAATATCAGTTGGTTCTTCATTGTGTTACACTTTGCCTTCACTAGCTTGTATAGATCCACCTCTCAAATGCACATATGAGTGTTGGTAATTAGATTTCCTAATATATTTAGATGTTATTTACTGCATTTGTAAATTAGCACTTGAATTAAATGGCATGAGGACATAGAACTGTGGAGCAGAAATATTAAGTTAGGGGTAACTGATGGACCTGGCTTGTGGAAACACACCACCACCATTACATTTTGATTGCAAACTCAGGGTTATATTATGTGAGAGGAGTAAAAGGACAGGCTGTTTACAGGAACATGAAAACCTGATTCAAGTAAGGTATTACAGGATAGGCTTGAGATATATTATCAGAACCTGAAACTTGACTCACTCACAGGAGTGCAACTCTGAATGCCCCTAAGGGAGAAAAAATGGATGCTGGGGTTACACTTAAACTCCCAAATGTCATCCTTTTAATCTCTTGTTTCATAGGAATGATGCTGTTCATAGGAATGAAGCTGTGCAAGACAGCTGAAAATATTCCTTTCTGAATGAAACCTAGTTGTAATTTTTATAGGCAGTAAAATCACTGGTCTTTCTACAAATAGATTAAATAGTCTGTTAAATCTGCTCTGGTTTTGATCCTGCCTATTTCCATGGTATTTAGCAAGATATTTTTTGCAGCTATAACTCAAAGTGTGTTTTATACAATGGGATTCAGACTCCTCTTTCAATTGGTATCAGAAAACATTATTTTTAGCCAAATATGTGCCATTTCTAACAGCAATCTAGAGGTTTTTTTTATACCTAAGCAATATTAAGATCTCAGCTGATGGACAACACTCCAGTTTAAAGTGTTGCAGAGTTAATCAGCTAGTAATGTTTATTTTTAGCATCTGTGTGTGTTGGATTTGTGCATGATAAACCAGATATATGGGAAATGGGTACTTAGCATTGTTTGGTTTGAGAATAAATATTTATAAAATAATGTAAATGAAAGAAAAATAGGAGTCCACTTAAACTCAGCCCCCAAATCTTTTTGTATTACCCCAAAACCTTTTAAGTTATGCTCTGCATAATGAAATGGAGCTGCCAGTAAATATCTTTGCAAAACTAAATGCATTGGTTTGCTTTGGTCTGAAGTCTGTTATCTGGTTCTGTTTCTACCAGTTTCTGATAGGGGGACTGAAATTTAGATTTCACACAATATCTTACCTCAAATGACATGTAAGAAAATCTGTTCCAGTAGAGATAATAGCATTCAAGTGGTTTTCAAAACAGAAAAAACATCCCCTTTCTTACAGGATATACAATTCTTCTCTCCCTAGAACATTATTTAGGACAAGGCTACCCCAGTGGGTAATGAGATGCCCAAACCAACGGTGTAAAATGAGATAGACTTGCAAGTTAGAGCAATTTAAAAATCCTTCAATTCTCCCATTTAAATAAATTGTACAATGAAATGTTAATACTCAGTTCCATTAAAGTTTTTGTTACTCTTGCCAATCTACTCAGCAATCACAAAATAAGAGGCTATTTCTGGAGGATAATTTATTCAGTACATTATTTTCTTTTTTTCTGTTGACAAAATGCTCAGAAAAATCCTCACAATAACTTTAATGCCTGAGTTTGTAAATTTATTTGGTAAACGTTTTCCCGTGAATATTTTATGAACAATTTGTTGTGGATATTCATGATTCAAATTACAGCATTAATTCAGTGCCTAAGTAGTATGGTTTCAGCATTGTAACTGTCACTTGTGCAACTTACCCACACATTTCCCATTTAGAATTTAAAGTGTGAATAATCACATTCAAACATACATTTTGTGACTATTTAGGCTTTCAAATTTAAATTTATTTTTGAAAGTTAAAGTAAGCTGTTGTTTCCTCTAACGAATATTAGTGTGTTTTTTTCAGTTGCTTACACAGCCCTTGTAATTGAATTTTGTTGACCTAGATTTCCCCTGTAGTTTCAGCAGTTTCAGTTGAGTATAGCCTTTTCCCTTCATTTCATTTTCTAGACTTCTGTAGTGTCCAGTAACTGAAAATAAGTTTTCTTCGTGTATAATATGATTTGGAGAGATTGATTACTTGAGTTAGTTATTGATTACTTCACTTCTGAAATTTTGGCAGCAAAAACACCAGAGAGTACTATCAGCACTGTTTTGGAGTAGATGAATGGGGTTTTTTTAATCCTTGATCAACATCTCTTCTGACATCTCAACTGACATATTAACTGTTTCTTCTTGTCATTTGTGAAGATAATGCCAGTTGGATGAATCTCACATCTATACAGCAGAGCTGGACATGTTGCCAAGCTCCACACAAATACATAATTTCACTTTTTTTAATTGGTTTATTATTTATTCCACGACTGTGGGAGCAATTTCTCTCTGTAACATTTTCTGTAAGTACAGAAGTTGTGTTTTCTTCTCCTGAACATGCAGAAACACTCTGGTTTTTGTTGATGAGATCCATCTTCTTTCTCCATAGACAGAGCCAACCTTGCTGCAGAGATTCTACAATGTCTGAAAAGATCAATTCTTGGAGGAAGAGCAGCTATTTCAAACTCCTCTTGGGCAAAACCAAAGTGACACTATCCAATACCCATTTTCTCCAGGGAGCACTTTCTTTTTCTCTTAGTCTAAAAGCCTAGCCTCTGAGAATTGTCTCACACAACAGCCAGCTTTAAAGGGCAGAATGCTGGGATGTTGAATACTGAATTGCAAAATTCTTCATAGGTCTGCCATCTGTACCCAGAATAGTAAATATGTAACCCACCACAGAAAATTATACATCCATAGAGAGCAGGGGTTTTTGGGGGATGATCTCTATAGCCCTTTTAGGAAACTAAATAGCTGTATTTACAGAATGATATGACACAATATTTTTACTGCCATTTTTAAGGGTTGGGATTTTCACTGTGAGGGTTAGGATTTTCATTATGAGCCATTCTGTAACAATCATCAACACACAACTTCTCCTTAGATGTTTGTCAGAATTCCTAAGTCACATGCTCTTTAAAGGAGTATTATAAGGAAGTTACAACAATAGTGTATGAAGAACTGACATACAGGAACTGATTCTCCTGGTTCTAGAGATAAATCCAGTACATTCACTACAACTGTTACTCATTTATTCAGCACTGGATACACCTCTTTATACCATAGCTGGTCCAATACTGGCCCCAGCTTAGAGTTCTCCAGCACTGGCTCAAATCTGGTTTTGCACTCCACAATTCAATACACTTCACTATTTTTAAGAATCAATTCCCCAAAGTAGTACCTTGAAGTATTTGAGGGGTTTTTTTTTGTTCTTGTTGCTCTCTTATGATTTTGTTTTTATGATTTCATTTATTTTTTATGCATGTCATACTTCTCCTGCCTTTTTGTTTCTCTATGTGCAAAATCCACAAAGACAAAAATGACAGCTCCAGCAATTTCCTGGATTGTTATCCAGAGCAATCTCATCCAAATAGTGATGTCACTGGGCAGTTAATTTGCCATTTGGGAGAGCAGTTCTTACATTTCTTCAGGGGATGGGAAGATATTCCAGACTTTTTCATCACCTTTCATATGAAAGATATGAAAGAAAAACTGAGGTCAGAGAGTGAGAAGCTGACAGCTGTACTAGAATGTGTCATATTAACAGTTATGCTATTGGAATTGGTAAGTGCCAACTGATGAATAAAGATAATATACCTGACAAGTCAAATTTACAAATGAACACAACTAAAAGATAAGGAGGTATTTAATTAGTTGTATTTAACCTCTGGAATCTGCTATTTCTTTTTTCAGTTCGGTGTATTCCGGAAAAAAATTCTGCAACTGATTCAATCGATTGGGGTGGTTTTTTTTTTTTGTTTTGTTTTGATTTTTCCATTGACTGTACAGGTTATTAAGTCAAGGAAGTAATTATTGAGATTACCAGAAGCAATGAAGAATTGCAAGTAGCAGAAGCAATACAAACAGTGAAAAGTGGAAGAAACCTAAAATAAAAATGAAAATTAAAATAGGATATACATACTACTTATTGTTTAGTACTTGTATAACTTTCACTGTTCACTGTGGTCTGACAGAGCTGTATCTTCTCTTTTAGTGACTGATGTAATTTTTAAAAGGCACTCCAAAAAAGGTAGTTAATAGATAGTTAAATAGTAGTTAAAGATAATTTTTAATAGCTTGAGAGAGCTCTTATTTTCCCAACTTACAGCTTAAAATCTATACATTTTTACTAGAATCCATGTAGGTTATTTTACAGTTTTACTGCCAGTAACTCTTTTTCAAATAGCAGCTTATACAGTTATTGGTGCTTGGCATGGCATGATCTTTAAAGAATTCATGGGAACTTCACTTGTTTATGGAGAAAAGTATAGAACATCAGCTGCTGGAAGTGAAACAAAACCAAAAATTTCTTCATAGGTTACTGGCTTGACAGCTTGCACACATTTGCTTGCTGTTCCTTAATTCTGCCTCCTGAGCCCACAGCAGCACGTGCCCAGCAAAGGGTAAAGCCACCCACATTTCCTCCTGTGGAAGTTGCACAGTTCAGTGCTCCATGGAAGGAGAAGTAAATGCTATATTTGTATATGCACTGGTGCTGCACAGCCAAATCAAGGAGTAGGTGAGTCAGCAAAGCATCTGCAGAGGGAAAAGCAGGCATGGCTGTTGCTGAGATACCACAACACAAAAAGTAGTGCAAATTGAGTTTCTTTATGAACCTACCCCAGCACATTTACAGTAATCTTGGCATGCAGAAAAAATAATGGACATCCTACATTTTACAGCAAGTTAAGCTACAACATGATGTGAAGCACTGATGGAAAAAAACAGGCAGCAGGGAGAGATTAGTAAAGTGTGTTCATTTTGGCTTTGCTCTGAATGTGGCTGGTGGAATTGGCTTGACACTTGCTGAAAAATTATGGCTTGCATCAGGTGTTAGTGTCTGGGTATGGGAAACTGTCCAGAAATCATTAATCCAGACCTAGATTTGAATGAACAACTGAGTTTCCTGAAAAGCATGCTTGTTTTAGTTGACTGGAAAATGGTAAATTATTTCAGATTTGGAAACAATTTTCAGCAAGAGTCATTGCCATTTGTATTTGAAAGTAATGTAAATATCACTGCACTTTATGAGCCAATAGGTGATGCTGTTTCAGTAATTGAAAATTTGGGAAATCTGCCTAACATCCTAAGCTACTCCTGCTTAAAATAGACAGGGCTTGTTCCAGTTGCAGAAATTGGAGAGTGATCTATTTCTCCTTGGATTGCTAGTGTAGATTATATGGATAGTAAAAGTATGACTTATTCTTTAGAAGCAAATTATTACTCAGTAGCGTGAAGTCTTGAAAAGCAGAACTAAGACTCTCCAGTTGTTTAAGTTCTCTGGCCTGACTTGCATTTTGCTCAGATTGATTTTGGTATAAAGCAATAAACTCAAGCATAGAACAAGTGTTTTAAATTAAATAAATCATTTAACATTTTGAAGATGTCCTGGCTGCTGACTTGCAAAATGAAAAATGCTTTAATTGCATTACAGATTTTAAAGAACATAATAGAAACCTTAAGCAGGTTCTCCAGAGCAAGACTGAGCTACCTAATCCTGAATTTTAAATTCTCAGTCTTGTCCAAGAGAAGGTGTGCACAAAGTTGGACAAGTACCTTTTAGTTGCCAATTTATATATAGTAGTTAGAGAATGTTGGGGCATGGAGTGTGTGTGTATGCATTTTGTGCAGCAGAGAGAGAGAGTAGAAAAATGAATGTTCTGGAAAAGGAGACCTGGATATGAGAACAAATGGAGCATCCTTGGATGTGCAGTGGTTAATGATGATGATTATCTGGGTCACAAATTAATGGTGCTGAGGATTCAGAGGTTATGAAGAGTCAGCTCAGGTCTATGGAGTCTGTCAGCTTTGGTGCAGTGTGGTGCAGAGCTGTGGAGGGGCACACAGCAACATGTGCATTTTTAATCTGTGGTTAAAACTCCAGGTAGACCTCAGGTAGCAATTGTCTGATCTCACCCTCTGTAAATCCCCTCAGGATTATGCCATGCTCCTCATTATCTCCTGTCATACCTAGAACACCTGGCTTGCTCCAGGTATCTGCCTCTGTGGCTAAGGAACTGATTGTGTTCTCATTCATTCAATTTGTTACCTGTGTCACAGTGCTGGAGGAAAAATATCTCCCCACCTTGCAGAACTTGGTTATTCTTGTTTTAAAGATCTGCTAAATACTGTTTAGCAATTTTATGGCAAAGATTGGGATTAAATCTCTTTCTCAGAGTGCAGTTTACTGCTGTGGTGTTGCAACACACCCCACCCTTCTCCTCAGGCCACACCATGATCTCAGAAATGCTTGTTAGGTCTTGGCCTTGATAAGCAGCATCTGTGCCCAGCTCTGGGCTTATCACAAGAGCATTTGCTCCCAGGACCTTGGGAGCTGGCTACAGAGCTGCTGTCTCTTAACAAACAGCTTTGGAAACTTTCTTTTCTTGCCTGAATAACAACCAAAGTGGAGTAACATTTTTGTTGTCAAACCCTCCAAGAACGTTACCAGTGTGAATTGTGGTCAGGATGGGAAATCACTGTAAGCAGTGGTCCAGAGAGTGAGACCCTTTGTGCCCTCCTGCACTGCAGTGAGCTGTAACCAGCAATCCTCTCCTCACTGGGACAACTCTTAGAACCAGCAAACTCTCAGATTTGCTGTACTTAGAGTGCTGCTACTGAGTGCCCATCATGGAACCTGGGCTGAAACCCTGACCCATGGAGAAGGTGCAAAGGCATCTGATGTGAGTATTTTTCAGCATTTGAGGAGATTTTCACAGGTACATGCCTGTGTACTCCTTTAGGGCTCTGCATGTGTGCAGATGTGAATATGCTGCAGCAGATATATTGTGAATGTTGCTTTCTGAGCTTCTTTAGAGCTTTAAATCTAAATAGCTATGAGTTACTGTTGTGCAATAGCAAATTTTATATGAATATTTTGCTAAATTGTTTGACTTGAGTTATTGAGTGCTGTTAGGCCTAAACCTGAAGTTTAGGGTCAAGTTCAGACTAAGTTTAGCAAGGAGGTCTACCCTGAACCTTGTGGCTCAATGGGAAAGTCTCCTTGTTCCTTTTCATCCTTCAGCATTCCTATACTTACCCTTTTCCATGCCCAGCCTCTGCATAGATAATCTTTGGTTCCTTTAGTTTTAGATTGATCATTTTTGATAGACTTCAGTTCTATTTTTCTTTGTGTCCTTTAACTATCTAGTAAGTAGTAGAGTGGGATTTCCAACAAACCTTGTTCTCTCACTTTAATATTAAATCTGCTTTTGCTGACTCCTCTGCTGATTCTTTGAACAACCTAAACCACTCATTTATGCCAAATGCACAAATCATAAGATTGTCTTTTATTTCCAGCACTATCTGCTTGCCCTTTTCTTTAACAAGTGTCACATAACCCCCCTCTGGCAGTGATTTCTCCACTGCATAACCTTAGCCTGTCTCTAGAGAGAAGAGACCAGGAACAAAAGGCATATGAGTTGCAGTTAGTTTCATGTCATTTATAATGTCACTTTGTGCTCATGTGGGTGGCAAGGTTTTGGTAGCAGGGCAGAGAGAGGCTGCAGGGGTGGCCCCTGTGGGAAGAGGTCAGGGCTGGGCACAGCCAGCTGGAGAAATCTGCCCCACAGACCCCACCAGGACACAGCTGAGCCAGCAGCCAAGCTGGTGGCACCTCTTTGGAAATGTGTTCTAGAAAGAGTGTAACATGTTAAATGGAGAGAGGAGAAGGAAACAAAAAGAGTGAGGAACTAGACAGGGGACACCAAGATCAGAGGAGATGCCCTATGAAGAAGAACAGTCACTGCTATTCTTCCATGGAAGACCCAGAGCAGAACAGATGGATGTTCCTGAAGGAACTGGAGGTTGTGGAGGCTGATAGTCAGGACACAAGCTCACTTTTAACTGCAGTACCAGTAACAGCTTATGGAGAAACTTGTGCATTCTTAGGGCTGAGGGCTTCAGAGCCAAGCAATGACACTTTCAAACTTACACCAGTCACTTAGGAGCTCTATAGCCCATATTACCAATACAGTCAAAACATGAGGTTTACTGTGATTCAACTCTTTTTTTTTTTTTTTTTTTTTTTTTTTTTTTTTTTTTTTGTACCAGATTTAAGGCTGCAGTGTCTTATGATTGTATCACATATGATAAATTTGGAAATAAAATGTCAGTGATAGTTTCTAGATCTTTTTAACCTCAAATACCTTCAAGACTGACATTTGTCAGCCACAAGCTGCTGTCACAAAATCAGTCATTTTTAGAAGCAAAGCAGTTTTCAAAAAAAAACCAAATTTGAAGGTGAGTATTACTTAACATTACCTTTAGTTCACATAGAGAAAAATCTTGTCTGTCTATCCTAAATATTTAATTAATTCTGTTATCAAAGTGATCTCATGCTGATTGTAGTACAGAGAAACTTGCCAAAAAAAAAAAAAAATCAAGATGAATCAGAAAATGACCTGAAACTGAACTCTCCAAATTAGAAAAAAATCAATCTGTTAGATGCCAAAGGTAAGTCAGAAATTTGATGGAATCGCCCATAAATCTGTTTGTTGTTCAGGCTTGGTAAAAGGGTATCTCAGAAGCACTTTCAGGTGAAAAGAAATGTAGAAATTTGCTTAGTCTCTGCAAATGCAAGAGTATGCTCACTCTATCTCATTTATTTTACTCTTAGAACTGACATGTAGAGGGATCAAATCTGAAAATCATCCTCATCTTTATTTTTGAACTCTTTATTTTTCTTTCCAGCAATAAATCTGTAGAAGATGTGGTTTGTATATGCAGGGAGAAGACATAAAAAGCCAAAGCTCAATCAAGAGTTAAAACTGGTCAGTGTTGAGTCAGATATGAAGGGCTTTTTAAAGCAGGCTAATAGCAAGAGGGGGTCTAAAGAAAACATTGGACTGATATTTGTTGAAGATGATCACCTGGCCAAGAGCAGGATTGTTCCATGTTAAGAAGCAATCACACCTCTTTATAGAGCAGAAGCTCAAATAAATTAATTTTTTATTTGATTAATTGATGATTTTGAGAATTATTGAAGTTTGCAGAATTTTAATAATTGGTAATGACATATTATGCCATACTAGAAATAATATTACAGAAATGACATAATCTAGAAAAAGGCAATTGTAATAAATTGCTAAGTACACACCCAATTAATCTTTGATCCTTAAAGTTTAACCTTGAATTTATTTGGCCTTTTTGGGTCCAAGTGAGGGTGGTATAAACAAAAGAGCAGGGATGATGGAGCCTGACATAGTGGTTGCAGTGTGATTCCTATGGGGAAGTTTCCAGAGCACGCTCAGAGTTTGGAGTGGCAGGAGGGACAGACCCCTGCAGATGGCAGCAGAGCTTTAAACTTCAGAGCTTAAACCAGCACAGTGCGAGTGCAGCCCCAGACACAGCCCCTGAGTAAAGAGCCGATTTCCATAGACTATTACAGTGATACTTGCTTCTAGTCAGCATGTTACTGATGCCTTTTGTTTGTTTGTTTTTGGTTTGGGTTTTTTGTTTGGTTTTTTTTTTTTTTTTTTTTTTTTTTCCCCCTGGGTTTTTTGTTTTGTTTTGTTGTCATAATTATCAAATAGCAGAAAGGTGTTTTTGAACCCTTTGGAATCACTCCAGTTTCCCAATGAAGGCATCTCCTACCTCTCTGTTTCATATATTGCAGGTGGGGGAGTTTTTTCCTAAATATTTTTCATTCTTTTAAGTTCAGAGCAAGAACTTGACCTAGCTGAATTGGAATGGCATAGCACACTAATACTTCTATAATAAGCAGCTTAGTCGTAGCAAAATTTATGTGATTATTAAAAAAATCCTTTCAGGTAGCAAATACCAGTTCTAAAGACACTGCCTCAGAAACAGAATAAACCAATGAGTTCAAACACATGAAAAGGTATCCCTGCTAACCTACACAGATATTAAAATGTTACTTTTATTAGCTCTGTGGTTCTAAGGTGAGCTCTTGAGCCTGTCATGCTGCATAGGCTATTTCTTACTTGCTCAAGTGTCTTTATCACCATTTTTTTTCCCTTGTTTTCTCACCAATGCTAATCCATCTAGTATTTGTGTCAATAGTCTTTACATCTTCATCATCTCCTTTCATTTTCTAGCATTCAGTTTAAATAAGATAGAAACAATCCACAAGAGTAATGATCAAATAGAGCCTAGTGTAGGTAAACACATGTTTTTTATGCCTCTTTTTTGTGGTAGTCCCTCTAAATTTAAGGAATAATTTGGTACCCATTATGTTTTCTGCTGCATTTAAATACTTTGGCTGTTCCTCCTCTCTTTCCACTGGCATTGCTTTATCTCTGTGCTTATATTGTAATTTATTCAGGGCAATGAAGGTGTCTTCTTACTTTATGTACAAAGCATCTGCATATCATCCTTGACTGAGTGATGGATTGTTAGCAAATGGCTGTCTGTTTTGACACAGTTTCCTGGCTGGTTCATCAAAAAGACAAAGTATGAAATAGTTTTCTGGCAGGCTAAGTAAGGATAGGCTATGAAGCTTGAATATGTTTTTGTTTCCAAAATGTAGATGTTACAAGAGCAATTTTGAAGCACATGCTTGGAACAGCTCTGTTGGGTTGTTTAGAAGGTTTATTTCTCCAAAATGAGTAAACTTTTGCCTAGTCTGGGTATGGGATTTTTGTTAGTGTTCCATTTCCTGTCCTGGAATTTGTATAATGTTACTGGATGCTAAAGATTCTCATGTTTTAACAGTGGGGAAAACTGATCTCTGTAAAGGCTTTGGGATGCTTCTAGATGGAAGCTGTTATGTAAATTGTTGTCAGTTTTATTATTTCATACAGTGTGAACTGATGAAAGACAGGAAAGGAGTGGCAGTTACCTCTCAATATAATTTATAACTTGCCTTAAGTTGCACCATTCTGTTTACTGAGCACTTCATTCAGTCCCAGTGGAAAACCAGTGGTGGCATCTGCTGTGTTCATAACAGCCCAAAGAAGATGCCATGTCTCCAAATGTCTGACTACCCCCTATGGAAAACAGCAAAGAAGTAATGTGAGAAACAACTCTGCTGAAAATAACTTCAGTTATCATCACTGGAGAGTGTGGATTCATTCCTAACACAGCTCTGTTTCCCCTACAGCAAATCTCCTCCCCCACAGTGGTGGGCTGGTGCCATGACTCTCTTGGGCATTCCCAGCTCCTATTTTTTGTTTGTTTGTTTGTTTGTTTGTTTGTTTTGGGTTTTTTGGGGTTTTTTTTTGGGGGTGGGGTGTTTTTTACTACATGAGTAGCATGAGAGGATAAAGGGGAAGGGAGAAGCTGCTTAAAGCAATATACCATTATATGACAAAACTACTGAGTAAATAGGATATTACTACTATTAATACTACTACTACAAATAATAATAATAATAATAATTTTCAAAGTGTAGCTTCTTACTTTCTTTTTTTGGAATCCTGTAATTCAGAAAAATTGTTTCCAGTTTGTTTCTGTGAGAGACAGTGAAGGAGAGAGAACATAACACTGCACTGTATCATAGCCACTTTGTTCAAAATTTAGCAGGGAGAAAGAAACAAACAAAAGCCAGAACCAGACTCACTGTGTCTGAAAACCTGCATAGGACCAGCATTATGACCCAAAAGAAGGGACCAGTACCACCTCTGAGAAGCAGCTAGCCTTTGGGCAAACCTGAATACTCGCCCATTAATCAGTCAATTAATACAAAATCAGATAAACTGTAGAATTTGAGCAAATAAAAACATGCTGTGGTCAAGAAATCGTAAAATAGCTGCCTGGACTGAAAACTGGTCACAGTCTGTAGCAGAAATAAAAACCTGTTTCAGGTGAAAAGATGGAAGGAGCAGACAAGGAGTCTAGATAGATTGGTTAGCTTTGCACTGGGGAGTACAGAGCAACACAAAATTCATGCTGCATCAGGGCAACAACAGAAGTCTTTCAAGAGGAAGCAGAATTTGCTTCCACTGTCTCTGAACAAAGTGTTTAATCTAATCCTGAGGAAATGAAACACCTTGCAAATGTACCCAGTAGTAATGCAAGGTCTAAAGATGTTAATTTGAAACCACCTGTTAGTGTGGCAAAGAGTATTTAAACACAGAAAGATCTGAGGCAGCCTCTGAAAATCCTTCACAGTAAAACTTTGCAGCTAGATGTTTGTGTACAGAGGTATGCTTTTATATATATAAATATACTTTTATATATTCATATAGTGTATATATATGTGTGTGTATATATGTTTTTGTGGGTACTTAAATGTAGAGAGATATTTTTTTGTCACTGAGTATTTTGTAAAATAAGTGGGAGCAGCCTCAAAGGGCATCACATTTAAAGCTGAGATCAAGAAATGAAGGACAAGAGTATAATATCAAGGTGTATATTTTTATCTATGATTTTTTAAATTATGGGAAGAGCCTCCAGGATTACAATGGTGATTGGCTTCATTAGGGGCACCAGCTCAGAAGCACTGAGTGTGCTGAAGTTTGGCTTTCACTAAATTGCTTTCTGAGCTCTGAAACTCAGAGGCAATTTAGTGTGCACAGCAACGGATATTGTGAAAATTATTGCTGGGCAAGGAAACAACACTATTGGTAGCTTAGTAATTTGGTGATTCTTTTAAATGACTGAGAACATTTAGAATTTATTTTTGTGGAAGTATGTGAAAAACTATTCTTTTTGCGAGGTAGTCAGTGAACTGATTCCACCGATGGGAGATAGCCTGTTTAAATAATAAGAAAGAAAATCCTTAGAGGAAGCAGTTTTCAGTGAACATTTCCAACCCAAGGAGACCCTGATGGTGGCCATATGGAATGCTGCAAAAGCTGTAATGCAAATATTGTTAAAAGGAATGCTGTGCCCAGTGGATGGTTCCACTTTCTGAAAGGGCGTATGGTTACTCACTGAGGGCATATCGCCCCTCATAAATGCAGAATTGCAAACAAATTACTGGACTGTTGGCCTCATGTGCACTTCTCAAAGCTCATGAGTTTGTGTTTCCAGAGTTTTGATGAATTCAATACTGAAATAGAAACTGCTGGATCCAAAGAACTTGTATCCAAATGCTGGCCAAGTTTGGTAATGTTCACACTTAGAAAACTGATGTAGACCAAGCCTTCAATTCTGAAAGCTGCTATCTGTCGAGTGGAAAGGTGTGAGATTTGTCTGAACCACATAGTTGAAATGCTGCTCTGGTACAGCACTGAGCAATTGCATTGCCTACATCTTCCTAGACTTGCATTAGCATCATTAGGATACTTAAATATTTAATGGAACCTTTTGATGAAAAAATGTGTTGGCATAAAAGGAAAAGTGGACAGGCTGAAAAACATTTTAAATAAAATTAATGACTGTGAGCATAAAGAAAAAAGTATTCATCATGCCAAAATGACACCAGTTTAAATTGAAAATTATTTAAAATATATTTGGTGGGAAGAAAACTGCTGCAGGTTTTGGAATGCAAAACCTGGCACAGAAATGAGCTGGGAGTCCCTCAGATAGAAGCCACTTTATAACAGGGGAACAGATGCATTTCTGCCTTGCATATTCTGCCAGACATATTCAGGTTTGCTGCTGCAGGCATGTACAGGAGGTTTCCAAGTATCAAAAGATTGAGTCTTACATCACCACTTTGGAAAAGAAGAAAAATGGATAACAGGGCTTGGGGCAGAAAAGGAATGGGCAGGAAATTACAGAGCCATTGAGGAAGAGGCATGGATCACAGTCCTGTAAGCAACCATTTGTAAAACATGGTATTTTTTAATTCCTAAAGTGTCATCCTCAGTGGAGTGGAGTCTGGTACATTGGGTTGATCATTGACAAGCAGCATAGTAAAAGGCTGCCTGCCTTCTTCATTCTCTCTTGACAGTATGTAGTGCAGCTTTCCTGATAGAGCTAATATCCATCTACTGGTGAATGATACTTTAGTGAAGAATTTCACATAAAGTTTTTTTCTGAAACAAAGAAAAGCTTGAGATTTAGGTTTGGTGAAAGCATGAGTACTTCAATGTGAAACTTGGAAATGTTGGCATCTTGTCACCTCTCTGAAGTCATATTAGCTATCCTGAAGGCAGATAGTTTTCATTAAAATGTAATATGGTATTATAATAAATATTACATTGCATCCCTAAACAAACCCATTTCCCTGCTGATCTATCACCTTCTCACTGATGTATTCTTGCAGTTTTCCCTAGGAGGTGCTGGTTTTCACTATGATCCCAGTAGGAAAAGGGCTCAGACTGCAAAATATCTCTTAAAACTCTTTTCATTTACACTAACACAGGAAAGAGAGGATGGTACAGATAGTTTTACATCTCCTTAGATGGTGGGAGCCCTGAGCTGCACAGCATCAACAGACCTGCAATCAGAGCACAGCACACTGTGCAGATCCCATCCTTGGAAAGATCATACAGCATTTTGGCCTTTGAGCTCTTGCAGGATTTTCTCAAAAGAAAACAATTCTATTCATCATTTCTACTGTCAAACAGAAAGTTCTCATGAGAACTTGTGGCTGCACTTTTCAGATAAAGGCAAGACAGGCAGGTGGTGCAGCTGCTGCTGAGCTGGGTCTGCCCACAGGCCCCGTCACCATCAGCTGGACGAGCTCTTCTGTGGCACAGGGACATGCACAGCATGGCACTGTCCTGAAGGCCAAGCTCTAAGTAGAACTCAGCACAACACAGCCCTGTGCATACTGAGAATAACTCTGAAGGGCTGCACTGTGGTCTTCTAGCTCCAATCATTCTGCTTAGGATAATTCAGGGAACAGCTAATTGCATACTTCCCTCCCTCTCTCATACATCTGATCCTTTTACATAATTTTCAGGGATTTAACTGTCCTTAGGAACACGTACATTTTCCCCCCACTTTGTTAAACAAAGCTTTAGAACAATTGCAGTAGGCAGACTCTTGAAGATTTAATTCTAGGTTTTGCAATGTATGTGGTACAAACCTGGACAAATTGTTCAGAATTTTAGTCAGTCTAGGAAAGGTCCCAGAATGGCTGAGCTTATCAGATTTAACTTAATACTGAACCTTAGTGATTAATCTTATTCAAGGGTGTGCCAGACAAACTGGCACCAAATACTCATTCATGCAGGTGCTGTAGAATTATTTTCCTTATTATAGAAATTTTGCATCTTTGATACTGGGGGGGAGATTGGTTTGTTTTTGTTTGATTGGTCAGTTTTCGAGATGATCTGTCTCAATTAAACTAAACTGTTCCTCTTGTTTTCCACTCTCCTTTACTGTCTTCATCTTTGCCAGATGGCAAAGATTTTGCTGCCTTTTTACTGCCCAGATGCACTAGACCAGCCCTTCATATTGTTCTAGTTCTGTCTCTTTGTCCTTTCTTCAAGTAAATTTGTCTTTCTTTGGTCCTTGAAATATTTCCAAGAAACATTAGATAGACTTTGTGTAATTGTCCAGGTTTACACTGTTCTCCATTTCCTATCCACATCTCAGTTACTTGATGCTTTTTTCATTGCAGCTTTCAGATGGGGACTTGTTAGTGCCAAGGAATTGAATCTGACAAGAAAACTGACAAGATAAGAGAAGCAGTTATGCAATTGAAAAGGAACATTTCTAAAACTGAACTTTTGGTTTCATGATTTTTTTTTTTTTTTTACCTTGGCAGCTTCTAACCAAAAAAGTGAAAATGTAACAAAACAACAAAATTGATCATTAAACATTCAGTTTCTTACAGTTCAGCCTCTAAATATTAAGTTCCAAGCCATGCTTCCACTTGAGACTTTTCTTCTCTCTAACTACCAGTTTCTGGGGTATCTTAATTTTTAAGCTTCTGAGGTGCTAAGCCTTTTTTTTTATTACTTTTAATTTTAGTTAACTCCTCTTTTACAGTAGTGCAAGAATGAGTCATTTGCTGAGAACTAGACATATCTCTGCATCCTACTGCAGTTCTGTTTTACAGTAGTATATATAATATATATATATATGCAATGGTTCTTGGGTTTATTTTATTTTACATTCTTCACAGGTAAATTGGCAGTGTTCATTTTTCTTATTAACAAAATCTTCCTCAGTGAGAAGATTCCAGGAAAATAAAACACTAGAGAATATGTCTCTTTTAAGAGTTGTTTGCTAAAATTTCCTAACCATGCTAGAATCTTGTCTACAAGCTTCAGCTTACCACACAGGTGTTCTGGAATAACTCCTGGTGGGAATCTGGGCTTGTGAGAGCTCTTAGCTTATGCTAACAATTATTATTAACAATAGTTTTTAATTCTCACTCTAATAATTTTAAGTATAAGCAAGCCAATATAGAAGTTCAGCTGGAAATGTCAGAGAAAAAAATATTATAATATACAGAGTTCTGACAGTTGCTGATATTTTACATGGGGGGTCACTTAGCCCAACTTTCAACTATTTTGCTCTAAATGTGATTTACTGCCTGCAGCACTGCTTACAGTCATGCTCTCTTCTTTGAGATTAACTGCTGTTAGCATCAATTTAATTTAAATTTATTTAAATTTAATTTAAATTTTACTTTAAAATTATCATTAGAGACGGAAGAAAAACAGTTTAAAGGAATTACATTAATACCTCCTACTTCCATGAAAATACAGTAATTTGGCAGTCAGGTTTTTACAGAGTAACAAGGATTAAAATTCAGTGTTACCATGTAACCTGAGCTTCTCTTTAAAAGGAAAGAGAGCAATTCTCTGAGTCCAGTCTGTCTCTAAGATATTTTCAATATAAGTACTTGGTTCAACATAACCAATTATGGTTATGATATCCCCATAAGTATTTTCTGGTCACTCTGACCTGTGATAAAATTTCCTTCTAACCATCAGTATAAGGAAGAGTTAAATCTCAAGTTTGTGAGCTAAACATTAGAGAAATTACTACATGTAGGAACATGAGTTGTTGTCAGTGCTTCAGGAAAGGTAAAGAAGACACTGGTTTGATGAGCTGAATTATCCAACCAGCCAGAAAATGGCCAACCTGGGGATATCCATCCAAGGGCATCCTTGAAGGGACTTGGGAATGTTTAGCCTGGAGAAGGGAAGACTCAAGGAACTTCTTATCAAAATGTGTAAATATCTGAAGGGAGGGTGTTAAAAGGATGTACCCAAACTCTTCTTGGTGCCTAGTGACCAGAAGCAATGAGCAAAAACTATGAGACAGTAAAATCTGACACTTCTCTGCTCTAGCTGAACACTGGACGTGTTTTCCAGGGAGGCTGTGAAGTTTCCATCCTTGGAAATATTCAAAACTCAATGCAGTTAAATAATCAAACTGGATGCAGCCTTGGGCAACTTTCTGTAGCTTACCCAGCTTGACTAGGCAAGCACAGAGGGTCTCTTCCATTCTCACTTCTGAGAAAAATAAACACTGAGTACTCATCTTCTGTCTGAATATTTCTTGGCCCTTAGATCCCTTCCTAACAGCTTTCATTCTGAGTCTAGAACCTGATGTGCTCCTCCTTTTCTTACATACATTCCCATGTTCCTTAAGTGCTGAATCTACCCCCAGACTACCGTGCAGAATTTGGCAAGGGCAGTGCCACACATTTGTTTCTGGCATCACAAAAGTGCTGTCTGTTTTCCTTGAGTGCTGTGTCAAGGGACACAGACTCCAGCAGACCATTATTAGAGATCTCAGCCTTTGGAAGGCTGTGGTTAATGCAAGAGGACAGCTTCACTGGGCATTTCTGTCAGGTTTGCCCTCTTTCTAGCCTGATTGCTTTCTGCCAAGAGGAACTCCTTTTCTTAGGAGTGTGCATTGTAGCCTGAAGATTAAGTCCTATGATTTCCCTGAAACCTTGTCACTTTGCCTTCCCATCTCCCTGAACTTTTCCATTCATCAAACCTAGACTCAAGGGACAATAGTTTGCCACTGAGTCCCTTAAGCTGTCTGAGCTGTTTATGCCACTTGCCAATGGAGCAAGTTATGATATATGGAGTTTTAAAGGGCTTTGACAATCAGGAGGTGACCACTGAGAATCCCATAATTTTCTCCATTCACAGATGAAGTTGCAGTCCAGATGAACTGCTCTTTGTCTTTTCATGCCTAGCTTTGCTCCCCATACTGGCCATTGCTCAACATTCCCCACAGGGTTGTCACAGCTAATACTGTGCTGTGATGATATACACTGTAGAGAATGATACTTGGTCACAGTCCAACAAGTCTATCTAGATCAAAATTAGAATGAGCAAGTAGCCAATTTCTAAACCTCTGAATTTCTGTTAGGCTTTGAATAGATTGCTTGAAGTACCCTTGAGAGAATAGGAATAAAAGAGGAGTGGTTTTTGGTATCCATAAGGGTGGGAACTTAGTAAAAACTTAGGAATAGGGTGGAAAGTTGTCATTCTTGAGAGGTCCACTAAGCAAACTCAAGGATTTACTAGAAGAATTTGTCCTGTGGAAGCATTTCTGAATCGCATTCTGATACAGCAGGAAAGCCATTAAAAGCCCTGGGGAGCAAGGGAAACTGACTGTGCTACTTTGTGTACACAAGGAACTTTGTGGTGAAGCTTACTCCCTAAATCCTTCACTGCTAGGTAGCAATAGGACAAATTTGTCAAGAGAAATTAGTCCTTGCCTAGAAAATAGCCTATTACTTGAAATAATGTTAGCTGCAAAGTCCACACTCATGATAAGTTTATTAAATGTTTTAATGGGTCTTGTGCCAATAATGAGCTTATAAAATATATGACTTGTACCTTGTAATGTAATGTGTTGCCCAAGTGCATTGATTTCCTTTCCGTTTCAAGGCGTCAAGAATTTCTAATGTAATGGGCTTGTTTGCAGGCTGTGCAAGCTTTCTGAGAGATGAAAAGGTTGTGACTGCACAAATGTCAATTATTCAGTGTGAACAAACTTCTGTGCAAAGTAAACTAAAGTAGTCTCTCTGCCACTCTGTTTTATTCTTCCTGTACTTTAAGCCTCTTCAAAGATTAACACTTCTCTGCTTTGTTATTGCCCTTTAATGATGCTAAGGTTATTGAGGAAGGCAGAAGCAATAAGGATGCTAATTGCTTGCTCAGACATCTATCTCACATTTCCATCCTACTCAAGGTGGTCAGGAGAGAAACCTTTTTAGCAACTTGTACAAATATTCTACCATTTAGAAACATCCAGCACATAACCCAATAGGTGAACAATCTGCTTTAATGAGAGACTTGTATGACTGCAAATAATTCATCCCCATGCAGGTTTTCCCCTGACATTTTTTATTTACCTCTTCCCACAAGGTTATCCATTTAATTATTGAGGTTGTTTTGTTGGTTTGGTTTGGTTTGGTTTTTTTTGGTATCATTGTACATTTTCAATTATTTCAAAATTCATCTCTATTTCTGTATTCCATTTTCACAAAGTAAAACCAAAAGACATTTCTTCAAAGAGAAAACCTATTTTTTTCTGCAGTAAGTTCTAGTTCAATGCCTCTTAGTATACAGAAATATTAGACAAAAATGTTTGGAACATGAGATTGGAAAACTGCAGAATTAATTGCTAATTTCTACAGACTCATGTTTTTTCTGGTTACAGCTAAGTAAATTCAAGGACAGAACTATACACTTAAATCAAGAGAATTTGTGTAATAGTTAAATTCAGTATTGCCCACATTTACATGGGTGATAAATGCAATACATGTTCACTTAGGAATGTCTAGTATTCCTACCTAATGTCACAAAAATTTCAATCAGGAATACAAATTAGCTCTATAGAAACAGAATGTAAAGCTGGAATATTCACAGTTGAGCAGAGAACACTCCTAGTGCCATACAAACTCTGGACTGAAGTGCAGGCAGCCCCCAGGCTGCAGAATGAAAGGTGAATGAATGCTGCAGTGACCCAAGGTGGGAGCCCCCAGCTGAGGTGTGTGCTGCCTGCAGCTCCTGGTCTCTGTGCTGCAGGAGCTGCTCTCCCTACACACCTGTGACAAAACCACCTGTGCTTGCCCCCTCACCGAGCTCAGTCTGAGCCATCCATCCAAAGTTAAACACGTTTGGGCTAGCCTGGACCATCTTAATGGAAGTAGGTCAGGGAAGCAGGAATATGGCACCTCTCGGAGGGTGGCAACCTAAACAAGAATGTACAGACAACAGTGTAGCATTTATTTTTTTCATTGAGACTTCGTAGGAAAGGAAGTGCTGAAAAAGAGTGAGAAGGAATAGAACCTGAAGAAATAATCCCTGTGTTAAATCACAGTGCCTCAGTAAAATGTGTTGCAATGTGGCAGAGGAGGATTTATTTAATAAGACTAATTTCTATCTGCTTTTATTTTTAAAATTTATTGATTCTTAGCATTTTAGCTCTGAAGGTCCTAAAATAAAAGTAGAAATACAAGTCAGAAAGCTTCAGAAAGTTACCCATGACAGAAATATGTTATGACATACTAAATTACAGACACAAGGCAGTTCTACAGTTTTCTGAATGTCCTGATAAACAGAGTGCCCTTGAACTCAGAATTTAATACACCAGAATAACAGACAGTAAATCTTGGAGTCAAGAATGCAGGACAGACTACTAAAATGAGAAGTTCTGATTTGGAAAGCAGTGAAGAACACAATTCAGAACTACACAGTGCAACCCAAAGGAGGCAAAAATCCAATTGGTAACATATCTACAGTGGAATAACCAACATAAATAGAGTGTTGTGCATGACAAAGAGCAACAAAAGAAAATGAATACTTTTAGGGTGGCTTGTCTGCCTTACATATATATGATCTTAGAATAAGATAACTTTTCCATCTAAGAGAGAAAGCTATACTGTAGACAGCAATTAGACTAAAACTTTTACTAAGAAGTTCATTAATTGCTGGGAAAACTTATTTATGAATGTGCTAAATTCATCTCTCTGAGACCTTAAAATATAGACAAGATCTTCACATAGAGCATACACCCACCCTTGCTGGTGGACATATCTTTTTTAAAGGATTTATTTGATAAAATTCAGTGGTTTATGAGAGGCAAAGTATGGTGAGATTATTGTAAGAGACTTCTGGCCTGAAAAGCTACAGCACTTCTTGGGGAATTTTATCTACAGAGCCACAGTAAATCCATGCTCGTGTGAGGAATTCTGAATGACACAGTCGTATGGATTTTATTTGCTGTGATGCACTGTGTAAGGTAGACAAGTTATTCACAATTGTCTCAGAAACAAAACCAAATATGCTGATTGAATTTGCATTTTCACAATGCTTACTTTCACTGTCAATCAAGAAAATATTTGTTTTTATTGTAGTCTGGCTTCTAACACAAATTGTTCAGGGGAGGTATATGCAGGCCACATGCAGGATACTTTAGCACAGGAGAAAGTTATCTGAATATGAGTATTTGTTTTTCTTACAGCAATATGCCATATATATTCATCACATTACACCAGTACAGAAAACTTACTAAGGAAAATAATTCTTAATATGGCTTCATTCATTCAGTTTTGGCAGAGATTTCAGATTTTTTCTTTTGTAAAGAGCACGTGCCGTTTGTTACAATGGAAGACAACTTGTGTCTCAAAAGTGGAAAAAAAGTAGTAGGCTTTGATAAAGTAAAATAGAAACAAACAGAAGTATCCCTTCCTGTTGCTATTTAACTTCATGTAGTGGAGATACATAAATGGAGAAAGGTTGTTGAACTGGAATTCAATAGCATCAGACAAAAGTCTGTTGTTAGTAAAACAACAAAATTATTTCTGAAAATTAGTTTTGTGTATATATTTCAATGAATACGTGATGTCAATGAATATGTGATGCTTTCTACTTTTGAATTAACCAACCATTGTTTAAAAAATGCTTGCTGTATCAATGGAGGAATCAGAAATACAATGCAGAAACAAAGGTTGAATGGTAGATTCTACTGAATAGGTTTAAGAAAATGCAATGCCTTTTCTTAGCTATTCACATAAACAGATACCATCATAACATGAAAACCACTGAATAGATAAGGAAAAAAAAATTAGAGTCTTTTAGGTTACTATCCAACCTTTATAAGAGGAATAGTAAGATATATCTTTACATGTCACTTTTCTGGTGTCATGATGGTTTTTAAAAAAATGTTTTTGTAACCTAAGAGTGTTAGATTACACTTAACATTGTTAGGTGTATAATTGTAAAATTATTGCAATGCATTTTGCTTCCTGTGTAGTGACAGATAAAGCTGAACATATGTGTCTCTCAGACACCATTAAATGTTCCTTGGTCCCAGACACTCCTAATAACCCTCACCTTCTATAGGAATAGATGTAAGACAGTTTCTTTCTCCAGTCCATTTTGGATTGAAAATGCTACTAAATGTGTCATTGAGTCCTTTGTAGCCTCCCTTCTTTCCCTGCTCTTAAGAATCACTGAGACTTAAACGCCCATTTTTTACTCTTTGTACAATATTAAATTCATCCATTTGCAGTCAGGCATTAGCATGAAGCAGGCATCTTTTCAGCAAAGAGACCAAGCACCAAAAGGGGAAAACGCTCACATTTCTTTCTGTGGCAGACCAGAGCTCAAACTCAGCCCCCAAGCCAGGGAGGTGTGTTTGTTCAGGGCCATTACAGCCTTTGGTGCAGTCAGGGTCCTGGGAGAGGCAGGCAGCACTCCTGTCCTGGAGGCCTGGAAGTGGCATGTTCCAGCACAATTCCCAATCCAGAAAATCTAGGGATCAGGAGCCCGAGGTCTTATTTTCAACTGCATAGCCATGACCACTATTTTTGAGATACCTCCATAAAATCCATATTTTCTGATGGATGGTGTGGCTGCACCAAACTTCAAGGATGAGGAGGTTAAGAAATTAATGCAAAACCTGAAGGGTGGAAATGTATGAAAAATTTCTTCTACCAGTGACTGATTTTCACATGCAGTTCTCTCTGGTCTGGGTGACAGTCTGTAACAGAAATGCAGGATAGGTCAAAGAAAGAAGCTGGTCTCCATATGCATGCACTTTAGTTCTGAGATGTGAGAAAAAGATGGATTGCTTGTTGCCTGTATTTTATCAGATTCTCTGGATTTTTCAAAAGCCATCTGTGTACACAAGAAAAGGCGTGTTGGTGCACGTACAGTGACTATTTGTTGATGGTTTGGTGTGGAGTGAACAGACTTACTTATGACCTGTTTCATCTGTTTAGTCTTAACTCATTTGTGATTCAAAGAAAACCGACCGTTGGAAAAGAAATGAGAACACTGTACAATGTGCTGTGTTTGTTGATTTTTCTTGTTAAGACTTTAATAACCAAGGGCTCTTCTTAGCTAAAATGTTGCAGCTCTTTGAAATCTTCACTTGAAGCATGCTGTGTGTCCCTTGGTAATCACGGTGGAATTAACTGCAGCTTGTAGCCCGACCTGTCTTTGCTTGCTGCTTGGAATCATGGTGTGAACAGCAGCTTGCCTTTGAGGTAGCTGTTCTTTAGCAGTGTTAAATGGGATATGCTGTGGCATAATAATTAGTTTAGAAAATTTGAATTCCTTTTAAGATTGATTCATTCCCTGATGCCTAAACTTTATGGAAAGAACTAGAATTCATCCACTTTTGTCTTCTATTGATACTGTTTACACTGCCGAGCTCACATCCTATTGTATTCTGCCAGTCTTGCTAATCCTTCCATCTGAGTTGTGTGATGAGTAGGAAACATGAGAATCTATTGGATGCTAGATTTTATAGATTTTATTACCTGGTACAACTTTAGTCCTTGGAATTATGATTACTGTATTACTAAATATGTGAAAAGGAATGTTGTATCACACTATTTCAGTGGTTCTCCCTAGGGAAATTACACTCCCATCCTACATAATTTGAAACCATTCAGAAAATCTTCTAAGAACTCATAGAAATGTAACACTTTCAGAGATTTATTTTATCTAGTAAGATGTTTTGATCTAGTTTCTCTCTCGCTGTGCCTTTGTAAGGTGTTGTATCTATTCCTGTAGTTGGGGACCTAACACTAAGTTCGAGATAATAATGAAATATTATAATGCAACTTAAAAGACTTCATGCAGAGATTAGCATGGCACCATTATCACTGGGTTATGAGAAACCTTTTGCAATGAAAATGTATAGAGACTCAGGACTGTGACTGCATCATTGGGGAAAACTCTGCAGTAACTGTCCTAATGGCTGAAACTGCCTCCTCTGGCATTTTGCTTGCAAAGGAGGTAGGAAAGTGTTGGATTAATCATTAAAACTGTCAAGAGTTTTAATGATGCCACTGACTGGCAGGGAAGGCATGCTTCAGGCTCTTGGATGTAACAAGGAATACCTCATGTTTCTAAGTCACTGACCTTATTTCAGCTATTGTCTGTTAGAAGGGGAACTGGCTTTTGAGAGCTTTCTTTCATCTGAGCATAGGATGACTTGGATTGTAGCAAAGCAAAAGCTTCTTTCTAAGTGACCATTCAGAGTGCTGGCTGAGAAACCTGAAATGCCTTTGTGTAAGCAATGAAAGGATTGTCCAGAGCAGCTCTCTGGACAAAGGCTCTGCCTTTGAAGGAAGTTATATACAGGGAACAGAATCCAAAATGCTGTTTTTCAGATTCAGGAGGCAAGGGAGCAGTCCTTACAAGAATTTTCCTAAAGAACTAAACGCAGTACAACAGAGGATGTAGGACAAACTGCACAGACAGGAAACTCCTCTTTGTTTCTAAATGTTTAGAGAGCAGTAGCTCAAAGAAACCTCAGTTAAAAGCAGAACAACACCATTTTAGATACTTATGCATGGCCCCAAAACTCCAGATCCGAATCAGACATGCCAGATGCTTGGGTTCATAATCTGGATATTGTATCCTTGGAGTGTTTAAGTAGCTCACAGGGCATATTGAGTTTGTGTCTGCTCACTAAAGGAGAGATTTTGAGCTCTGGTCATTGAAACAGATAACATTTTGGGTGAAAATTTATTGGGAAGTGACAGCTTTTTTCTTTCTGAGCCTGCAACCATGGGTCCAGTGGTTGAAAACTGTGACTCTCTTATTCCTTATTTTGATGAATTATTTGTATCACTCTCTATTTTTATATACATCTGTCTTTCTGACCCTTTAGCATAAATTTTTTGAAAATAATGTTAAACTAACCTACAGTTTCAAAGTCAAGTCCTCAAATATTAGGAAGCTTGTTAGGCCAAGTTCTATAGGAAAGCTTGGTTTATCATGAATGCACTTACTATAATATAGATGGCATACTATATGCTGCCAAGCAAAGATTGTAGTGATATTATAATGAGATATTTGAGTTTGTTTTCTTTTTTTTCCCCACAGAGCCCTTTTATCATTTTAGCGATGGAAAAAAAAAAGAAAATGAAGAAAAAAAAGAGACATAGATAATGGGACTGAGGCCTGATGGTAGGTGGAGAAACACAGAAAGGAATATGCAGATTGAAAAGAAATGGAAAAATACAGCCAATGATAGAGGTAACTTGTTTTTCTACTGAATAATACTGAATAACAATATGTTATAAACTACTGGAAAGTTTTATTAATAAAACTTAGTTTAATTTTTACTTCTTGATTCTAAATGAAATAGACACATAGAAAATCACAACTTTCCTAATTAACATCAGTTAGAACAATCATTACCCTCTGGATTAAATCCCTATGCTGAGAAAGAGGGAAATTCAGAAGAGATCATTAGGAAAAAGTAGTTAACCATGTACCTCTGAAATGAGCTGTAGTAACTGACCCCTAGAGCTATGAAGGTCTATTACCACATCTAAAAAGAGAGAGAATAGAATCCCTCTGCCCCCCCATTATTCTTATTTTAAATGGGTTTACAAATACACTGATTAGCTGACCCAGTTTTACTTGTGCATGTTACAATGTATGACCTGCTTTGATTGCAAAACTGTGAGTCCTATTGATGTCAACAACAGTGGTATTAAAGCACAAACATCTGCATTGCTATGGCATGAGAGTGCAATATGCTCATTATTAAAATAATAATGGATCTTCCAACAGATTAAGCCAGAAAACTGCCCTTTTACAAAAGGAAAAGTACAAAAGCACTGGCTCCTAGAGGCTCAGGAGAAACAGAGGGTCTGTAATGTGTTCTAACGAAACAGGGGCCACAGCAAAATCAAAGCCTAAATATTTTGTTTTGTAATTAGACTGGAGAGTCTCAAGAGACAAGTATCAACAGTAATAAAACACACCTCATTGCTTGTTTCATTCAAGTTTGGCACTGGACAAAGCATATTGTACATTAATTGAATTGATGGCTGGCTTGAAAACCTGGTGAGATTTTATCCAATATATTTTATTGCCACTCAGTGATGCTGAAAATTTTTTAAAAATAATTTTAGTGGGTAACATAACCTAAAAATATCTGAATGGACCAAGTGTGACTCTGTTAGCATCACTGAAAGTGTTTAATTTTGCATCTGCACTCTCCTAAAGCTGCACCTACTGTAGTAAATATGTGTGTGCAGTTTCAGTAGTTGCAGCTCTGATGCCAAAGTGCTCATGTCAATATAGGGTCCAAAATTGTTCTAAATGCTAGAATACATTTCCAAGCATCTTTCTTTGTTTTTTATAGTCCCCACTTAGATGCTTAATATCCAAACTAGACTGCTACAACTGCTCCAGACAACTTGCTTAAGATCAAAGGGAGAACACCTTCACTTCAGTGCAGCATTGACTGCAGGTAAGAGCTCCCTAATATTTACTGGTTTATTTATCTTTGTAGGCCTGTTTTTGTATCATATATTCACTGTTAAAATGGCATGGGCCTTACTCACACCACCCAAGAAATTTCCTGTTATATTGAAAAATCTACTGACTAGATCGTGAAACCTGAACGAAGGAAAATTATTTATGATTGTAAAACAAACAAACATGACAAGCTGTTAGTAAACTATTTTTCCCAAGTTAAGGACATTAAAAAAAAAAAAAAAAATAATCAGTTTTGTAGGTAGGTTTGTCTCTCTTCATATTGCATTTTCTTTGAGTATTATTAAAGTGCACAGGTACCATTAAATTAAATTCATTTGCTATTGGACCAGGCAAGAGTCTTGAACTGAGATTTGCAGGAACTTGCCACAGTTTCTCCCTGAGAAAATTGTTATGTACAGATAATTTATGGTTTCTCATTATAGACTTTGGTGATGATCTGCTCTTTCAAACTACTTTGATGTTGGAATATCTTGGACAGCACTTAAGTAAAGCTGTAACAGCCAGTGTTTTTATGTTAGACAGACCTCTTCTTTCAAAACGACCCCATGTCAATCATTCTACTTCAGAAGCCTATTCTTCATTGCAATTTCACTTGAGAATATGTTAGTGCTGCTGTCCCTGCAGGTTTGTTGCACTTGATCTTGGCAGTCATGACTGGCCAGTAACCCAGAGATGATCAGCCTCACACAGTAAACATCAGTAATTTTAATAGTAATTTAAAGATAGAGTGCTTAAAGTTTCCATCTTGTTTTGCAGTATGTTTCAATGAAATATTGCTTTACTTTGTGTAAAAGATATGGTCCACAATATTTTGGTAAACTGCACCAGTGATATCAGTCAGTAATTCCTAGTAACTTTAGCCACAGAGATAAAGCTTACTTTGGAAATTACTGTAATTCTGCAATAATTTCATGTAGGGAAAATAATTTTTATTGAGAATGAGTGAATCTTCTTAGACTAAATAGAACTGACCTGAATACTTCTTCCTACTCAAACCAGAACTAAAACCTTGAAATTTGCACACACAGAGGGAAATTCTGGTAAAAATATTCCAAGTTTTTTTGTGTGGTTAGTTCTGTAATTCCAAAATGGGGAAGAACTGAATTTACCATAATGCTAAAGCAGGGCAAGATCTGAGGGTGTTTCTGTCTGGACTGTGAGCAGGAAAGACTGAGGATATTGAGAATTTGCCTTCTGGAGGCTGGTGCTGCCTTGTTCCCTAGAGTGCTGTAAGAAAGGTTTAAAGTGAAGGCTCTGACACTTTCATGGGGCAATATTTCACAAGTCAGTAAATATCGCTGCCAAAATTCTTTTGTGATCTTCAACCTAAATATCAAACCTATCAATTCAAACCTAGTCTGATATTTTGGCTTTACCTGCATAAATAGTTGAAAAAGAGAAAAGGATGAAAATGAAAATGCAAAAGAAAAACCAAATAAAAGAATCACTGAATATAAGGTAGGACATATGGAGCAATTTGCTGACTCAGGTTGTCATTTTCTTCTGCACTGCATTAAGAAAAAGAAAGAGGTAAAATAAAGAGATCAGAGAGATTTGCAGCTATGTCACAATTGCTAAGTACCTCAGTGGGTTTCTTCCCCCAATGTCTTTTTTATGCAATAAAATCTTACTCATTTTTCTTCATAACAAAATTTTCCTTTGAGCCTCTCTCCTACCTTCACTAAACCTCAACTGATCTTATATTCTTTTCAAGAGGGTTTTGCCAGTGGCTTTTACTTTTTGAGATATTGTATTGAAATCAAGTTTCTGCCAGGCTTCTGGGGTCTAGAAAGACTAAAGAGAAATATTTATCCTTTCCTCTCCCTTCTCATACCTTACCATTCTTTTAGAAAAGCCAGATCCATCTGATCTGGAAACTACTGAGAGACATGGGGGTTATTCCACCCAACAACCACAATATGAGAATGCTGGTGTGTGTTGGTGTGTAACCTTTGCAATCATATTAAGAAACAATGGAAATAAAAAGAATCCTGATATTCAATATTAGAATATTGAATGTTCTAGTTAAGGTGAGATTCTTCTTTCTCTTGGAGTTGTATGGCTTTTGTTTTTTGAGGACTTCTACCATAAAGAACTCTGAATAATCCTATAGTTATGGTACAGGAAATTGGACTGACATCCAGTTTGCAGTGTTGTCCATGTCAGGTGAAATGTCCAGGACAAGTGCTTCTCCCTGGAGTTTTGCAGGGTGAAGGAGCAGTTTAAAAGCTTATACACTTTCTGCTGGCACTGTCCTCCCCAGCACAGTGACTGTAGAGGAACCTTCATGTCACAACCAAAAAGGGAGAATACAAAGATGTCTGTCTCCTCTCCCCTTCCACAAAGGGAAGCTGTACAGCAAAAAATCACACCATGTTGATTACTGGTGTGCACTCTGAATCTGTGGTGTCATTTAGTGTCTCCTTCCAGCGAATATTTCTCGATGGTTGAGATTAAAGTGTTCCAAATGAGCATTTTATTTGGTTCTAATGAGGCTGCTTCAGAATGTTAATTTCCCATTCACTGGACTCTTCAAAGAGCTCAGCATGGCTGCAGAGTACTGAAGACATACCTCAAGCTGCTGCAAAATTAACTTAGGAATTATAAAAGCAGTAAGTGCATGATTACTATTTTTCTTAATACATAAAAGAAGGAGGATGTATAATTGGCAGTTTAACAAGCTGGCAGCAGCAAATTAAAACTTAATGTGATTATGAAATGACAATTACTGTTAGTAATTAATTGGTATCACCTTTCTGTAGCCCCTTTCAGTACTCTTTGTGCAAAGCTTATATCAGTGAGAGAATAATTAGGTAATTAGATGAAAAATTAGGAGAGTGTGAGCTTATAAAATGCTGTAAAATTTCTCTTTCTTTTCCATGGGATGTATGTAATTTGAGATTGTTAGAAGCAGTACTTGCACCCCATAAATATTCATCCAAAAGGACTAAAGAGCTTTGGAACTGCATGACATTGCAGATATTTTTGTATCAGTAATTAAAATGAACTGCATTCATACTAAACTGGGAAAGGTTGGTAAGAGAGTATCCCTGAATTGCAGTTCTTAGTAAAGAATAATGTAGATAGCAGTGTAAACACTAAAAATCACAGAAATGTATTTCTGGTTTGCAAAGGATAGAAAACTACTGAAGCTGACATGATGTCTTTATTGATTTTAATTACTACGAGTAGTCAGAAACAGTTTTTACATGTTCTGAGCAGCACTTCTAGCAGAGAATCTCTCTGCTAAAAGTAGAGGACCTTGGTGGGACAATGCCTTGGCAAAGAGAAATGCAATATCTTGAATAATCTTTGTTCTTTGGAGTCCCAAACCTCTCCTCTCCAGCCTGGAATGATTTAGATTTTTATGCCATGGTTTAACCCCTGGTGACAGCTAAGCCTCACTCAGTCACTCCCTCGCATTGGGGTGGGGGAGAGAACCAGAAAAGTAAAAGTGAGGAAACTGGTGGGTTGAAATAAAGACAGTTTAAGAGGTAAAGCAAGAGCTGCACATGCAAGCAAAGGAAACTGATGAGTTAATTCACTGTTTCCTGTGGGCAGGCAGGTGTTCAGCCATGCCCAGGAGAGCAGGGCTCCATCAGGTGCACTGGTTACTGGGGAAAACAAACACCATCAGTCCAAACAAGCCACCTTTCCCTCTTCTTCTCCCAGCTTTATATGCTCAGCATGTTGCCACATGCCTGTGGTCATGATCCCTGTGGTCATTTGGGATCAGCAGTCCCAGCTGTGTTCCCTCCCAGCTCTTTGTGCACCCCCAGCCAGCTGGTGAGTGGGGTGAAAAGCAGAAAAACCCTTTGCTCTGTGCCAGCAATGCTCAGCAGTGACAAATACATCCCTGTGTTGTCCCCAATGTTTCTAGCACATACAGACCCATACCAGATACTGTGAAGAAAATTAACTCTACCTCAACCAAAACCAGCACAGAGGGCAACCAGTCAAATGTGACCTACACCCATCTTCTGCCTTTTCCCTTTATAGGTCTGAAACAGTGTGATTTGATCTAATTTGCCAGAGGCCAAACAGCACTGTAATTCCCTGAAATGGGTTTCAGATTTCTTTGTTTTTCCTCTGTCGGACAGAAATTAGACACAGTTCCAGCAGATCAACTTTCCTGTGTTCACTCTATGTTACAGATAGGCAGGATGTACAGACTACCTCAGGAACACTTATGTGCTGCAGTTAAAAGGTCAGAAATCTATTTCCCATTTCTGATCTCCTGACCCTCCCACAAAACCCCAGTGGAGTCCTCAACTATCTTGAAGGATCCCCTGAAGGAGGCACAGCTCCTTGCAGTAGCAGCCAGAAACCATTAGCAACAGCAGCAGTACAAGGAAAAGCATTAAAACTGCTTCCAGCCACCTCCAGTGCTGCTTTTGTAAAGATGCCAGGGATCTCCAAAAGTAGAGTCATACACTGCAGGCAGAGCAGCTTCTCCCTTTAATTGCTATACAAACATATGCCAGCATGTGTGGGACTTGAGAGCTGTGTTTCAGGTATGGAGGCTGCAAATGGGCACAGATGTTCACATGAACTGGGTAATGCAGCAAACTGCAAATACTAAAATAACTTAAGTAGACCTTCATTCAATAGTTCTTAAAAACAGAACAAATTTTCAAGATTTCTTTCCACTGCAACTTCATGGGCAAGCAGGTTATCTTTTCTTTTATTGTTTCTTCTTTTAACATCAAAATTTGGATTCTAAAATATTGATTTACCTTCAGAATCTAGAGCTCTGAGTAAGGTATAAAAAATTCAGTGTATGGAATTGTTATGATGAGTTGACCCCAGCCAGCAATTTAGCACCACACAGCAGATTTCTCATTCCTAACACTTTACACAACTAAGACAGAAAAGTACAGTTATCTATCTGGACAAAGATCTTTTTGAAGTTGATAAATAAAGTAATAAGTAGAACTGTTACTACAGAAAAACAGTGTTGAAATGTCATAAGCTCAAATAAAGAAAGAAAAATAAGGACTTTTAGTTAAGATCCCAGGAAGAGCTTACCTATCACCATGGCTATTTACCAGCAGTCTTGTTATTTTTAGCAATAGGGGAAGCTGAAAGGTGATAGAAAGTTTTCAAAATGAACCATTTCTATGAGCACATGATCCAGGTCTTCCATGCTGCACAGAGCAATACAAACATTGGAGATGGAGAAAGAAGAATGTAGGGCTGACAAATCCCACTTTCTCCTTCATGTATATAGGGAGTGCTAATAATTCTGCTTTCTGGTGTTCAGGTGATTCAACAAAAATAACTCATCCATGTGCTCCATTAGTTTCCAAAAAAAAAATTACACTAAGAACTTCCTTTTTTTATTTCTGGTTACCAAGAGAAAACTCAGTATCTGCAGCTTTGGCAAAACAAATGAAGCTTTGAATTCCTTTGAAAAAGAACTTTTCATTCTGTCGAAAGATAGATTTTTCTCTAATGAGAACTGATTAGAAATTTACAATCTAAGTTTGTGTCATATAGGTATTTGACTACAGTTTGAGCCATTTTTGAGAGAAACTGATTAAACCTACTTTAAAATATGGTTATGGAATTTTCTGACATTTTCTTGGAGATATTCTGTGCAGGATGTCTCAGTGAAATAACATTCACCCCCCTAAATTCCCTTTCAGTCTGAATTATCCTGTAATTACAGATTATTCATCTTATGACTTCATTTTATATATACATCTTTTGCTCTAAATAAAGACAAGTGAAAGCCTGCTTAAAACTTCACTGCCATGGTTGAAATTTTTAGATTGGTGCTGAAGAAAAGGAGGAGAAGAATATTTGTGAAAAAAGAAAAAGCACAGAGACAAACACGGACATAAGCTGAACAGGAATTTTATGTTATAAGAAAAGACTAAGGAGAGGGCTTTTAAGTACAGTTTGCAATGGGACTCAGCAAGAATTTTAGTATGTATTTCTTGATTTGTAGTGTCTGTTGTATAATTGGTTTGCTTGCATAGAGGGGATAGGGAAGGTGTCAATGACATGACTGTGTAATCAAACAGCAGCTCTGAGCTAATTGTCAGCTGAGGTGATAGTTTGGAAAAGGAGGCAGTGATAAGGGTAGTTAATTATGATTTGTACAGCAGAAGGCTCTCTCAGGGAGGCACTGATCAGGAAGTGAAGTTCATAGTCTTGAAACAAAGATTCAGAAAGGCATGTTTGACTGAAGTCTTATTCCCAGTAAGTTCTTGTCAAGCACTACCATTCCACTTTGCTTTGGAAACTCCCTCCCATGTGATTCCTTCCCCCTCCACTATGCCTTTGTGCCATCTACCCCTGAGAGACAGCCTAGATACAGCTGCCACCAAAACCCAGCTGAATCATTACCTAAGGTTTGTGCAGAGTTGTCTAAAGCACCCACAAAGCTGGTACAAAATGTTGAGTAAATCACTTCTGAGATTTGTAACACATCTTGCTTCTTTCTGAGTTTCATTTGGAAAGTATAAAGAAACTGTCTTCAACAAAAGTTGACATGTGAAGTCTTCTGGTTTTTGCAGAATGAGTGGTGACAGCCAGAACATAACACATCTCTTGGAGTTCAAAGTGTCTGCACTACAATTAATTACTTACTGTGCTGTTCATTTTGCATGAACCTCGTCTCAGTAATTGAACACATCACTGGGGGAGACGAAGATGTAGCTTGCTGCTGCTGCTGACTATTTGGCTGTGTCTTGTGTGCAAAACTGAGTCTGTCACTCTTTTAATCCAGTTTGGTTTATTTTGCACAGAGCTATTTCTTCAATATCTGCTTTTCTCAGCAAGGGAGCACCATGTTTTTTCACTGTGTTCTTCAAAGAATTCAGTTCAATGATCTTGCTCTTGTTCAGCAATTCCATTGCCTTTCTGAATAATTCTCTTACCAGAGTTCAGGGAGAGATTTCTAATGGTTACCAATCTGAGACCTAATTGGCTCTTTAGTTCTAGAATGTTAGTTGAGGTAGGGCAATGGCTTGACCCAAGCAAAGACATAATCAAAGATATGTCTCTTGCAAAAAAAAAAAAAAAAAAGAAGAAAACCCACCCAGATCATAAAGAAAAATCATAATGCTTCACCTTGCAGTTTTCTCTTTTGACTCTATGAACCCTGAATTACTATTATTTGTACTATCACAGCTCTGAGAGGAATAGCAGAGAGGGCTTTTTCCCAGCATGGTAACTGGCACTTTAACTACATTGATGCTATATAGAAGGGTGGCATGACCTCTTTTGTTTTTATTTTAAAAAAGAAGTTACTACTGTGTTTTGTGAAAAAAAGAGTTCCCACATGTTGGTGTGCTCTGGATCTGCTACCACAGTAAGATACTGAAGGATGGAAGAATAAAAAATGCTTGACCAGCTGCTCTTGCTGGGGCACTCCAGGACACGTGTAGACACACAGATTTCTAAGTACTTGGGAAACTTTAAGGTTAAACAAGGAGATAGCTGGTTAATTCAATGCCTCTAAGCTTGAAATGCAGCTATCTGTGTGTATTATGGATTGTGGCTTCAGATTCAGGAGCCTTGCTTCTGTGTCAAGCCTTGCCTCAGGCACTGAAATCCTCAGCTGAAACCATCCCAGAGCCCCAGCTGGAACACATCAGCAGGGATCAGTTGTACTCAGAAGCACCACAGCACATGATCCCAGTAGCTGCAGGCAGAAATCATTCTGCTTGCTGTCAAAATGAGCTGCTCTAGAACAAGCAGATGAAGAGGATGCTTAGGACAAAGTAGTGTTTATGGTGAGTTTACATGGGATTTAGGTAGGGATTCTTTCCTAGGTGCACTCAAATGTGCTCTTGCACCCCAGAAAGCCAGCCATACTCTGGTCTGCACCAAAAGCAGCGTGGCCAGCAGGTCGAGGGAGGTGGTTCTGCCCCCCTACACTCTGCTCTTGTGAGACCCCACCTGGAGTGCTGTGTCCAGCCCTGCAGCCCCCAGCACAGGAGAGACTTGGACATCTTGGGGCAGGAGCAGAAGAGGGCCACAAGGATGATCAGAGGGGTGGAACACCACTCCTTTGAAGTCTGCCTGAGAGAGTTGGGATTGCTCAGTCCAGAAAAGAGAAGGCTTTTTGGGGGAGACCTTTATTTCATCCTTCCAATACTTAAAGATGGGTTTTAAGACTTTTTAGCAGGGCCTGTCATGATAGGACAAGCAATCATTTTTTAAAGAAAAAAGAGGTAGATTTAGACTAGACATAAGGAAGAAATTCTCTACTGTGGCGTTGTTGGAGACTGCTGGGAACCAGGGAAAAAGCAGCCTTGAAGCCTTGGGTTTCTCAGCCTGCTCAAGGACAAGGAATTATAACAATGATTAAACACCTGCAGGGCTTGTGAGAGAGGCATTGTTTTGCAGAAAGCATGTTTTCAAAGAGGTGTTGCCTTCTTGTACCAATGAGCCTTTTCTATTCTGTATGGCATGAACTACCCTGTATAACTGTAGTATTTCTTTAAAAAAAGCTCTTTTTCTGCTTCTCCATTACACAAAGAGCTATGTTGCATTATCCTTTTTGCCACTCCTATAGCCAAAATGCAGCACTGTGGGGATGATAAGGCACTGGAACAGGTTGCCCAGAGAAGTTGTGGATACCACATTCCTGGCTATCAGGTGTTCAAGGCTATCAAGTTTTTTGTCTTTGATTCTTGTAATTTATCTCATAAAAGCTTATAAGAAGTGTTATAGGTTCCAATGCTAACAAAGTTTTACCCCATGGTAACTTTCTTGTCCATCCTTCCTATCTTGGCTTTTTATATTTACCTTTATATTCCTGTGTCTGTAATGAGTTTAGCACAGAAATTATAAGCTTGTGGTGGCAGCACCTTTAACAAAGTGTCAGAATGGATCAAAAGGAAGGGAGCAGTATACTGAGGAAAGGTTCTTTGTGCCTCTTACATTTCCTATTCCTCCTGAAAGAATCCAGTGTAAGGCAGGAAAGAAATTCTCAGGTGCATGTGATGCACTTGCTGTGAGAGTTCAATTCTCCTGGCCTGGCCACCAAGAACTTCCACCCGCAGAAATGTTTATTGAGAAATTAAAGTGATATGAATTCTGTTTTATTTCTCTTTCTGGAATAACATCAAGTGACTTAATATCTTACAGAGTCAATCCAAACTTGTTAGTCCTTTAAGAAGCCCTTCTTGGATGACAGCCCAGGATAACGCTATTTTCCAGGGCCAAGAAATAAAGCTTAAATAATTTAAAGTGTGAAAGATAGAAAAAAAATGTTCACATTCTGCCCTATAAATACAAAAAATATTATCAGGCTTTCAGCCAAATACCATGGTACACTAGAAATTCTTATGCCACATATGCGTAATAATTCTTGTTAATGCTAAATGGAATTGTTGTTACTGATCATATTTAGTTTGGAAGAGATCAGTAGTGAGTAACTGTGCTCTGTAAAATGCTCAGTCTTATTCTGGAATTCAAATGATAGTTAAAGGTTATGAGGTGGTGGTTTTTTGTGTGTGATTTTCTTTTTCCACTGGAAAAAACAGTTAGCTAAAAAGTCAATTTCCTTTTATCAAGCATTTCTCTTAGAACTCTTTCAGTTTATGTACACAGTTAAATATTCTCTAGCTCAGGGTGATCTAATAGCCTACTGCTAGGATATAGAGTCTGGATTAATTACATGGAAGATGAAGACCACAGCTTCAAACCTTTTGTAGTAATTGATGTGACTTATGTTCCATGCAGGTGCCATACCAAACACATTTTCTGAAACCTTATTCTTCTGGCAGCTTTCATCAAAATGTTTTTCTAGCTCATTCTGCTGGTAGTGATTCCTCCCATCATGAGGAAATTCTTCTGAACCTTTATCCTCTAGTTTTGCAGTGCCAGTTTCTGACCTGGGATTGGAATAAGTAGGTGTTGTGTGCCCAGTGAAATAGAATAGGGAAAGCATTCCATCTGAGATATTTGGGTGAAACTGGAATAACAGAAGTATAATGATTGTGCTTAAATGAAGTACAATGGTATGAGTTTAAGGACTAGGACAGAATTTACTGCTGTTAACTACAGCAGGTTAAGTGACCAAGAAGAAGACACAAGTTCTGCCTTTTTGTACTTTCTACATGCTCTGTGACAATTTGTGCAGCCTGGGCCTCCATATCCCAAATTCCCTGTGCCCTAAGATGCAGTGAACACAAAATGGTCTCACCAGGCTGAAACCTATTTCCAAATCCTCTCCTTGCTCCCAGCTGAGGGCTTCCTATGCATCTGATTTGTGCCATCTCTACACCATGGCATTCCTTGCACTCACGGGGCTCTTTTCTCATTATTGGCAAATTCTGCACCTGAGTGTCTCAGCATAACTTCAGTGGAGCTGCCCCTTTGCTTGCAGCTTTCCCATCACCAGCAAGTGTTCCTTCTCTCTAAGATGACCTAGTCTTGCTATGGTTGTGATACAGCCATATTATCCATTTACCCCTTGTCTTGTCATTGCTGAAAATGAGCCTGGGTGAACTGGAATGAACAGGAATGAGATAAACTCCCACACCTATCCTGTCAGAGGATTGCTGCCACTGTGTCCATGGCTGTAATGCCTTTTTTAATCCCACTAGATTTTTCTTCTTTTGTCCCCAGTGGCTCCACCTCAAAGCTGTGCAATTCCTGTGACCACTAGAAAGAAGACAACTTCTATAAGTAGTGAGAAGGGAAGGAAAGAGGAGGAGATAACAATGGATGACTTTTTTATCTTCTTTCTTCTATATTGACAGCCTCAGGTTTGAAGAATATTGCTCAGTTTACTGAAAGGTGGCTACTAGCCAACTGAGGAGACCTGATTTTTCCTATGTATTAGGTCTGGTACTTCCAGCAGAGTAGGAAAGAACTAAATCACGTTGCAAGGCTCTGCTCAATAGAGTATAGCCATGGTCCCCCATGTTGAAAAGGGGGGACCCAGACTGGAAGAAGTGTGAAGAGGGAATTGTTGTGTGGTCAGGGAGGTGACCATGCTGTACAGGAGGGAGGGAGGAGGCTCTGTGCACTGTGCAGGGCAGCACTGCACAGAGAGCTGAGTAGCTCTGCTGTAGCTCTAAATTTAAAAGCAATAGGATGGTGTCAGCATCTTCTTGCAGCCAGCTTAGCTGTGCTGAGTGGCAGCACTAATTAGCACAGGAGCACTGCTGTGCTGATGCAAGTATGCAGGACTGAGCAAGGATGGGTGGGCTGAGCCAGGTGAAGGCACTGCTCTGCTCCAGGCTACCCCCACTGCATGGCTTAGATCCTGAAAGAGCTGGGCTTGCACAGCCTACTGTAGGGAGACACTGCAGGGAGAATCACTTACTCTTCATAAATACTTAGGTGGAAAAGCATTAGAGAAGGAGGGAGATTAAGTGAGCTGAAGGGCAGGCTTGGCATAAAAACAAACATTTTTTTAAAATTACTATTAATTAATTTTGTGTTTTAAAAGGTGATTAGGGAGCTCCAGATGGTGATTTTGGTGATTCTTTCAGAATAAGTATAAGAACTTCAGTGAAAAACATTAAGAAATATTAAAATGGATAGAATACTTCAGCAATGTCAGTGGTTCTGTTCACTTTCAATGTTCTTAGTAAAGTCTGAAACAGCTGTGTCAGGTGCCCTGATGGAAGTCTGAATCTTGCTGTATCAAAGGTTTGTTTCTGTTCTCCCCTCCTCCCCACCTTTAAGTAGTTTTTAGTTCATCCAGCTCGACAGATAGCTTTCCTGAATGGAACTGACAGCAGCTTTTGACATTATAGTGGTTTCTGCAATAAGCATCCAGTGTGAAACAATCCTGAAATATGAATGCAGTGGTTCTCTATTTGTCTCTTTTGAAAGTAATGCTAATTGAAATTTTTACTTGAACATTTAATGGCTAATTATTGAGAGATAAATGGGAAAAATATTGTGTTTGAAACCCAGACAGGAAATTGCCCCAGGGAGGAAAATGAAAAGGGTAAAAAGCAGCAATGATGGGAGAAGGGAAGAGTGGAAGGGGAAAGTGTAGCACTGTTAATGGTCCAAAAGACCATCTCATTTTCATCCTCAATGCTCTAGTGAGGCACTTAAGGCATTAGAAATAAAATGAACTTTCACAGTTAAACATTAGAAATAGAATGAAATCACACAGTTCTGAAAGAATGAGATTTATTATAATAAATTATTATAAATTTAATTTAATAATAAATTATTATAATTTACCTTTGTGTAGCCTGTTGAAGTCTCTTGGCCTAGTTTTGTACCAAAACCAGCAGAAAATAATTGAAATATTTGAAATTTGTGATTTTGTGTTTTGTTTGACACTGAGAGTGGACATCCTCTGCTATTTGAAAAGCTGAAGTTTGTTGTTCTCTTCCAAGTAGTTTTCCAGGGGAAATTGTGAAGGTTCTGGCATTTCACTTGATCTGAAACCTTTAATTAGAGTCAAACATGAGGCTGAAAGGTGCCTTTAACCACCCAAGGTCAAATTCCCAGAAGAAATGCAACCTTCACTCTGTGTCTGCTAGTCCTAGAGCAAATCTCACCTGTCCATACTGACAACCAGAAATAAAACAGTTCACTTAGAGTTAAAATCCATACTCAAAAACTGATATACATTTTAGCATTTAATGTGTGGCCATAAATTAATTTGGAGAAGGGAGAGTGATAATCCACCTGAGATAAAATTTTCTATGGACTACCACAACCTCATTTTGATGCAGACTGGATTCAATTTTCAAATCATCATATAATGATGATCTGTTTCAGACACTGTGTAAACCAAGACTTGATTATTATCTACACATCAGTTAAGACAGGGCAGAGGGCAGAAAAGAGGAGTTCTCTTATTAAAAAATTAATTCTTACCTTCACAGTTATTGAATCTCTGTTTGAAAAAGAAAAGAAAAAGAGCATAATCAAAAAATTACCTTTAAATAACCAAAGATAACTGTGAAGGAGCTAAATCATCCACCTGATCTCTCTGCCAAAAGTAACAGTTGGAAGATATACTTTCTCCAGAGTAGGGAAAGTGACATTTCAGAAATAGTTTTGCTTCCACCTTTTCTCCTCTTCTCCCCTTTGTCAAGAAAATAGACAAAACAAGACCAGAGCTAAAGAAGTATACAATTATGGAGCTGATAAAACCTGCTTTAAAGCAAAACAGTAGCAAAGAGGGAACTCTAGAGTGTTATAATTCAAGTGTTATTTCTATGCTTGTTTCCCACAGTGGTTAAGTCTTTACCAAAACTTTGGTAAGAATATCTATGAAAATCAAACTGGAAGTGGTATGTGGTTCTCTCTGCAGGCTTATAATTTGAATTAATAGTATCTTGGTCAATAAGCAAATAAGAGTGTCTTGAAAGCTGTACATTACATCCAGGAAAGAAAAGGATGACCAGTAAACAGCTGGTCATGAACTATTAGTGGTCTTGTTAAAACTCTGTCCTTGGTGAGTCTGGCAACCCTCTGTAGGTGGGAAAATAATTAAGTTCATTTAAAGTTGATATCTAGAAAATCAACATGCAGAACCTAGAAAATATTGAAGAGGACACCCAGATTACACAGCAGATTACATGATCTGTGTTTTTCTTCATGTAGTCTGGGTATGCATGTTCTATTTTTCAAAGTCTGGAGGTGAAACAAAGTGAGACCTGCTCATTACTAAACACTATGAGGATAAGACTGCACCCAGATTCTTTTTTCTGGATAAAAAGGGCAGGAAGAAAGCTAACTCTTCCCTGTCAGACTATGTTCATGGATTATCATCATAAAAAACCCACAGTAGTTCACTACCTCAGATGTCCAAATTAATGTGCTCTGATCACTGAATGCAATTCTGCTTCCCCAACAAACAGGTCTTGAACAATTACACCCTCAATACTTCACATGGATACTTTCCTGAAGTTTGATTGAATAGCTCCTCCTCTTTCTGGTAGGAAAATGCTTAAAAACTGATTGTAAAAAGTTCCAGTAAAAGGTATTTGAAACCAATTGCAACTTTCTTCCCCTGTTTTCAATATATGATAATTTCCTTCTTGCTTGAAAAGACCTAATTTCAAATTCATTCCGTATTGGTTAGTAACAGACATTGTGTGATAATACTTTGTTCTCTTTCCCCATGAACAGAACAAATAGGATGTGGTAAGGAATTTTATTTCACTGACTTTCTTCAGAGAGCCTTGCCTTTTGAAATTATTTGGTTGTTTTGCACTAAAAGCTCATTCAGTCCTTTAATTCCTCTGCACAGGCTGTGAAGTTCTCACATTGTCTGAGTGCCAATTATAGTTGAAGAGAAGTAAAAATCAAATAGTTTCTTGAAAAAGAGCCTTCTGATCCCAGTGTTGCTAAAGATGTGAAACAATGACATGGCACTTACACCAGATCATCACATAGCTGATCCATAAATCCCTTGGCCATTGCCTTGTAATGAAATTTGGAACAACACCAATACTCTGAAGTATGGAACCAACTCATGTAATCAATTTTTTCTGTTCAAGTGCATTCTGTACTTTATGTACAAATGTAGTATGAGATGAGGAAGTGTTTCTCAAGGCAGAAAATAATTTTTAGATCAAGAACATGCTACTTTTCTGTACCAGGAACAGTATCCTGAGTAGCTCACATCTCCAGATTACTTTAGCTAATATGATTATGGAAGAAAGTGAAATTGTGAAATGAGGATTGAGTTAAACATGCATAGATGCACTTGTACTGCTTTGAGGATTATTACAGGACTGAGGAAAGTCCTAGTCCTTAGAAGGCTTGTCACTAAATTACCCCAGCTTTACAGGATGTAGCTGCCTCCAGCCTGCCTTGTTCCACAGAATGTGTGTCATTGTCTTATGACTTATGGTCTTTAAAAGGTGTTGAGGTCAATACAAGATAACAAAGGAAAGAATGAGCAAAAGCCCTACAAAATCTTGGGTACTACACAGTATCTGTTTTCTCACCTTCCTGTCTTCTCCTTAAGTTCTTTTGTAAGCTACTGCAACTTCTTTACTCTCTTTTCCTGTGATTCTTCTCTTGTTTGAAAGCTTGTCTGTATCCCTGGCTTGACTTGAGTGTGCTTGGGGACTCAGTACTGTGCCATAAAACTCTTACATGTTTGTTGCATTTCTGGTAGCAGCTATGGAATTTCAGCAACATGATTTTCACATTGATAACTCAGGCTCAAGGTGAATAAAATCCTTTCACACAGGCACATCCAAGTTAAGAACAATAGAACATCTTGGCAAGAGAAAAGGTCACAGCCTTGACTATGCAACAGGCATGGGACTCAAAATAGTTCCTTTAATTCAAAATAACTTAAAATCACTATATCCTGATAAGATCTACATATTCAATACTGTTGATTACATATTTTGTATTCTAAGAAATTTTCTGCCACCTCAGAAGCAATAAGTGGAAACCAGCAATACCATGTAATAGTTGGAGAAGTGTGTGATATCAAGTGATATCAATTCACTTTAATAGACACCAGAGCTATTGCAGTATGAATCATATTGGTCTCATGTCTTTTGTGTGAAGCCTTGTCCAGGAAAGCCATTTCTGGCTTTCCACAGTGGTGCCCAGTCTAGCTGTGTCTCAGTTTCTGCAGTGTGTGTGCAGTCTCTGCTCATGGTTCTTTGCTGCCTCTAAGTCCCATTAGCTCAGTGTGGCTGTAATTGCTAGAGAATCAGCTCTGCCAGGAGTGATTTCAGAGCATCCAGAGGAGAGAAAGATCTAATCTTACTTCTACCAACATCAGCACAAAGAACTTGATTGTATCAACAGAGTGGAAAATACTGAACATGAGCATTGAGCTGAACATGCTCAATCACCTCTGGATGCTGATTTTTATGAGTGTTGCTGCTGACCTTCTCTCCTGGATGGAACTGTGTGTTCCATCAAATTTAATTCTTTATTATTTTCTGTTAAATATTTGCTATTTTCAGCTACAATGTTTTGCTCTCTCACTGCTTAAAGTATGTGATGGCCTCTTAGACCACACTTTCTACCACATTTTTACTCCTCACAGGCTCAATAGTGTCAGGTTGTCACAACAAATGAAACTCTTGCAGCACCTTCAAGAAGAGGTGTTTTCCTTTTTTTCCCTTTTATTTATTTATTTTTTACACTTGAGGAAGGTTAAATCAGGTAACAGGTACAATAGAAGAGCTACTTAAGAAACTGCTAACTCTTATCTAGCATAGGTGCAGGATGTCAGCTGGATCCACACTGTCCTTTAAACTGACCTCAAGCTGTATAGTCACCCACTGAGGAGCTGAGAAAGGTATTTTACCAACTTATCATTTGGTTATGTCACTTTCAGCCTGTTAGTAGTGCCATCAGGATTGAAAATGCATTTAACATATTTTCTGAGGCATTTATATCCTCTTTTCTTTAAGCAAGGTTCAGCTGACACTGAGGTTAGGGTCTTATTAAGCTAAGCACTGGCTCTTCAAATAATTTCCTTTTAAAAAGGTTATTAATTCCATTCCATCCATCATGCTGGAATCTGCTTGCCTGAGCCTAGTGGGAGGGCACAGGGCTATTATCAAGATAAGAGTTGTATTGCTGCACTGTGGTAGTTGGTAAACATTGTATTTTATTTAAAACTGAGAAAAAATATTATTTGTGTAACTCTAAGTTAGCAGTCAATGGTGTGCATAGGGATATTGTCATAAACAAGACTTCATAGCTGTGGTTCTGCTCTCTTCTCACCCCAGATGTTTCCCTACAGCTTCATGTCTGGCTGGGGACACCTTGTATAATTTACAAGCAGCTGAGCTAAAAGATGTGTAACAAAAGGCAGAAATATTAAAAATTAGAAACTAGGAGGCATGTAGTGCAATGAGCTGTGTAGTACATGTGCATGAACATCTTTGATATTTGATGACACTAATCAGGCTAAAACTCCAATACATATTCTGCATTTAGTGACTTAAAAAAGAAAAAAGTATTGCCCTGTGTACATAAAAATTGCAATTGTCATAGGCAAAGCTAGAACCATCTCACTGCTGACAAATACACAAAACTGACTTCTGGAATCACCCACATTCTAAAACAGGCTTCCCTCTGTGCCTGTGTGTTTATGTGTGTTAGCCCTTGAAAATTTCTTCTTGAGACCCATGGGCATTTCTGCTGCATTCCCCTATGGCCCATTGAGTCTCAGGAGTGTATTTAAAGACCTTACTAAATTTCTCTTTTGGGTATGCCCCAGAGACAATTCTCAAATGCTCCCAGCTTCTCAAATACTCTAAGTAATCCGAGCTCACTCTCTGTGCCTCAGTGATAATTAATTCCATGCCATTTTTAAGTCTGACCTACATTTTGGCTTCAACTTTTCAACCTTCATTTTTCAGGCACAGAGCATTTTTTCTTCAAATGGGAAAAATGTAACTTTATGTATTATCTTTTCACTCAAATACCTGTAACTTTTGTTTAGTTAGAAAAAAATATTTCTAAACTACCAATAAAACCAGTGCTTTAGACAGAGTTTTTCAAACAATTTGGTGAGTTGTACCTGTCAGGGGAACTATGATTTTCCTGCACTGTGATTAGTGAAGGAGTGAATGAGTCAGAATCATACAGGAGAGTCCCAAAGTCATCAGCTGGGACTTGGCAAGTGTCTGGAACACAGGACAGAGCACAGGAAATCCAAAAGACTTTCTGTGGTACATGCCAAGAGAGAGATCTGATTAGCTTTAAAGCACTGGCTTAGATTGAATGTTCAGTCCAGAATGGCCTGGTTTTAGACTGCCCTTTCTTGGGCGACCCTTTACTTGAACAAAATTAGCCTTTCCTAATAATACTCTTTTCTTGTAGGATCTAGGGTTGATAAGTCAGTTTTTATCATTGGAACAAAAAAACCCCCACAACCCTAAATTAATGTTTCTTGCACAAATTCCAATTATTTCATTTCTGTACTTTATGTTATTTACAAAAATTGTTACTAGACATGATGTAGCTTACATTTAATTCCATCATTAGTGATGTATAAAATTTGCTATCACTCACATTTCCAGACACTTTTACTGTAGAAAAGGGAAGATAATTGGTACTTCAGGCAGACCACAAATCTTTCCTGGCAGCTGTGTACCACTCACAGTACAGTGATTGCAAAAATTAGTTAATTCAAGAGGAATATTATATTCCTTGAGCCCTGGCATAAATCTCTCACAATTCTGCAGGCATTTCTGCCATCAAGTTCAAAGATAGATTTCCATCAGCCTACTTGATTCTGTGTGTTCCTCCTGATTTAGATGCTACTTTTTAAAAACTAATATATATTGCATGTTAAGTCCTCCAGAAGAGAATTTAAATGGCAGGAGTCAGGAATATTGGGCTAGTCTGTTGCTTTTATTTACTAATCTTCTTAGGGTTGTAAATTCCAAACTGCTGGTGTTTTCTGCCTCATTACCTTTGCAAATGAAAACTAATGAGGGTGAAGTGTTCATGTGCTGATAAGTCTGTCTTTTTGTATATTTGTGATGCTTTTCTGTTTTAGTGTTAAGAAAATGAGATTAGAAATTTCTCTAGCAAACCTAAAATTTTTTTTCAATGTTCACCCAAGGAGGGTTTGTCTAGATTTGATAAAATTGTCCATGCAACCTTGTGTTCATAAACTTTTACCAAATGTTGTATTTCAAGCATCATTAATTTCCATATTTTTATTACAAACCCAAGCTTCAAGAAGATAATACAAGATGCACCAGTATTTTCAGACCAGCTGAAATCTCCTTAATGTGGAACATTGCTCATGCAAAGCCTCAAAAGAAGAGGTTTCAGAAAAAAATCTATTGTTGCAGCATACCTGCATGTGGAACTTAAGACTCTGCTTAAGTCACTCAGACCTCTGCCACTTCCTGTGGACCAGGGGTTAACCTCAAGATGGTAGTCAAGTGTTTATGCTTGGTCTGCAATTCTGAGCACAAGCAAAAAGGTACAGCCTATTTTGAGGGGTAAGTCCAAACTGAGTTAATAATGCAAATAGAACAGCATTATTAACTGAATGCATTATTAGCTGTATGAGGGAGGGAGATTCTCTCTGAGAAAGCTCATCTTATTTGCTGACTGAGTTGGTTTGCTACTAACTAAAAGGGGAACCAATCTGTGAGTCAGACAGTGAACTGTTGTGATGGGGACAGCCATCAATGAATTTTTCTAAGTTTTTTTCATTTATGGAAATGAATGCCAGAGATTATAATAGTCAAGTGAGGTAATGATTGATCTCCTTGTTTGGTTGGTTGGTTTGGGTGTTTTTTTGTGATAATACAGGACTCTATTGTAGTCTTGTAAGAACAAGACTTCTATAACATGGAAGAAAATTAGTTTCATTGTTAAAGCTATGGAATTATGGCTTTGTTGTGAATTTTGGCAGAATGTTGGGAAAACGCATTTTAAAGAAAAGTAACTACTTTGCACAGCAAAACTGTTGTTACCACAAACCATCACAGATGGCAAAATTCAAAATTTGCATTCTTCACAAGGTCACAAAATTTCTTTTACTGAACTGGAACTGAGAGGAAGAGAATTGAGAGCGAGCTGAAGGCAGGAGATGATTCTCATATACTATTGCAAAGTGAGAAATTAGCAATTCTTCAGATGCTGGGCTGAAAGAGATTCTCATCAAGACCTGTTCCTGGCTAGCACAGGAAATATAATCACACTCATTCCCATGAAAATGCCCATCTTGGAAGATGCAATTACAAACATGAAAAGGTGAATTAAGAATTTTGGTTTCCTCTAATTGAACTCATATTCAAAGCAAATGTGCAGGAAGATTTATAGCACAATCCTCTTTTTTTCTCTTCTTTTCCTTTTCTTTATCTTTTCCCCAGTAGATAACAGTGCAGGAGCCATGGGAATTGAAACTCAATAGAAGGAGCCTCTTGCACGAGACAGATGAGTGGGTTGTTGTGTAGAGGTTCATCTGATGCAATCTCTGCAAGCACATTGATACAACACAGGCATGAAGTGGATGTTTTTAAGCTCAGCTCTCTGAGAGTCACAGCACAAAAGAGGAGTGTTTCATCACAAGGAGAGTAGCACTATTACACCTAAAACCTGCAAATCCACAGAGAATAACTTAAAAATATTTGAGTGTGTTATTAAAACAAAATCATTGGACTGTCTGAAAATAATTTTGATAAGAGTTGTTTTGCATGGTTTTTTCCATTAGTTTTCCATTAATTCTTATCAAATATGCCTTTATGAGTTTGCATTACTAAACTGCACAGAGAACTGCATGCTTTACAAAGATGTATAATGATGTGTATGAATGAATATAAAAAGAAGTGGAAAACATACATGAATATGTAAATTATTAAAGCTAGTGAGTCATTCTGGTCATTTTAGGGAGGTAACAGGCACAGCTCAGGTAAGAAATTGCAAGATCCTAAGTTAACAGGCAAAGAAAATCTGAAGACAGAAATTAGCCCAGTAAATTGTGCTTCTTGTGACAAATGCCACAAGCTGAAGAGATGCCTTATACTTGAAAAAGTGAAGCAAATGCATTAACAGCTTACATTTAATGACAATTTATGCTCACAGCATGAACAAAGAATTACAGCACTATTGCTGCAGATAAGGAAACTCAGGGAGCAATGGACAGTCCTGGACAAAGTAGGACATCAGTGTTCAAGTCATCATGATCCCAAAAAATATTAGTTACAGTAGAAGAAACATTGATAGTGTTAGATAAGTGGGAAAAACTGAATATTTTTCTTCCATTCAGGCTATTGCATTTGGCCTCACTGAGGAAGCATATGAAACAAATGCATGGGTAAATAACAAATGTTTGAAGTTGTGGCTCCTAAAACTGCTTAGAATAAAATTCATTAAAATGTGCAACTTTTTGGAAAGTTGAGAACTCAAGCAACAAAAGAAAAATCAGAAACTAGTTCCAGTGCTTAGGGTAGTTTTCTAAAGAGAACAGAATAGAAGAGGAGAGGCCTATTTCTAAAACCCTTAAAAAATTCTAGACTCTCAAAAACAAGAAGAAAAAACAGGACAAAAAAGAAAGTGAGGCCACTTCCCACAAAATCACAGAACAAGAAAGAGAACCAATAGAGATGATATTACACATCAGTCATTACAGACAAGGGAGTTAATAATAATGTGAATTATTTTAACCAGTTAAATAAGAATATTTTGAATGTCTTCATATAACAAAAATGTCCCTACATGATGGCAAATAGTAAGGCAGTTAATCACAGAAAGATGGGTAGGAAGCCCCTCAATTCCTACAGTCTGTGTATGCAGGAGCAAGTGAACTCTTGTCTGGCAGGATTGTTGTGTGTTGGGTTCAATTTTTACGGGTTTACATGGGCTAATGTTTTAGAGGTGGTTCTGTCCTGTAAATCCCACCACTACAAATGACTTGCAGATCTCCAGCTGAAATTCTAGCTGCTTAATCCCACTTTCATCATTGTGCACTATGCAAATGCTCATGCTTGAAGTCTGCAGAAGTAATTCCCACTCCTCACTGTACCTTGCTCAGATGCTGTTGGTACTGAATACGAATCCTGAAAGCAGCAGCAGTCCCTGTGCTGCTGTAGACAGACAGTGTGTTTTAGTTTCCTCAGGCACCAGAGGAATGGCTGATTGCAATTGCATTGGCAGATGCCTTTTCTTCTCTGCTTTGAGGCTTTTCTTGCTTCATGGCTGGGGCTCAGTGAAGTGAGAGGAATTCCTTCTCCAACATGCACACTTTTCCAGTGGCTCAGATAAAGCCAATGAGCAAACATGCACTTCAGGGTAAAGAGTGTCTTTACAAATACATGTCAGTTTTTGCTCTCTTTCATGTGCAGAAACCAAAGATGAAGCAGCAGATTGGCTAGACATTCAAAATGTGCTGATTTTCTCTGCAACCTGAAACAGCAGAGCCAGGCAGGAAGGCAGCCACAATGAGCTGTAACAGGAGCACTACAGAGCTAGGGCACAGCATGTTTATTCATACACCCTTCTTTAATGTACTGAGACATAGAATACACTGAATTTTGAAAGTTGTTTTCTTTCCCTAAGGTCAAAATGTCTTTTACATTCATTAAGTACTTCAACAAACTAAAAGGCAACTTTCTCTGGAGTAGGACCTGAAAGCTAAATAGGGCAGGTAGCAAACAAAACTGCTGTATCCAGACGAAGCTGAAGAGTCCTTCAGGATTAAAAAAACTTCTTTGGAGTGGTGTGTTCATGTCTTTATCTTAATAAAGACACATTATAGTGTTAAAAAACCCTACTGATCATGGGCAAAAAGAAATTATCAGTGTGTTCCTAAAACATCACTAGATTCTACTAAGGAGTTCTAGGTGTGCAGCTGGCAGATTGGCTACCTAGCACCTTTACAATCAAGGTTAGTAGAGGCACACCTCATTAACCTGCATAAACTATTAAGAAGCAGCAGAGTAAAATTAAATTTTACTTAGCTAAAAGAAAAATTAGAAAGATGAAAGCACAATTAAAGTCCTACCACACAAGAAGTTGAACCCTTTCCTTTTAATATTTCCATAACTTTGTTATTCAGTCAATATAGCTCATATCAAATTAACCCTGGAGACACTACTCATTCTCTCTTTGAAGACTAGAAAATCTTGCCCTATCCAGATTTCCAGTTTCCTGTCTCTTTATATTTCACTTCCCACCTGTAGTAGTCAGTAGTAATGGGCAAGAGATTCTAGGGCAGGACTTAGGAAGGTTCAGGAAATATCAGTGGCAGTAAGAGAGGGTCTGGGTCTGTGTTCCTATGCTCAGAGCAGGAGTAATCAGGTGGTAACAGCCCTCAAGTTCAGCCCTTCTGTGAAACATTTCAGTAGCTGCTGTGAAGTGTGGTGAAATACTTTTTTGGTTTTGGGGAACTGGGTTATTTTTGAAACTTATGTTTACATTGATTGATCCTCTGTGTGCTCTGATGAGAAGGACTCCCTCCCCATGATATTCTGCAGTATGTTATCTATTGAGTTTTGACTTTGTTTGTCCTGTATAGGCAGATTATAAAATAGTCATTACAGGTGTTTACACCTGAGATTGAAGAGAGTTAGAGTGCTGTCATTTGGGGCCAGAAAAGTGTTGTTGCTATGGGCAGGCTAGAACTCTGATCTCGTATTTTTTTTTTAAACAATGGCAAAAGTGGCTTAAACTACCTATGATACTATTACTGAGTACAAGCTGCTTAATTTCTTTGTCAATGTTGTATTCACAACCAACCTACTTTCCTACCACCCCACCTTCTCAAATGTTTCATGGAATCACAGAACGTGCTGAGTTGGAGGGGGCACATCAAGGCCATGGAGTCCAACTCCTGGCCCTGCTCAGGACACCATGTGTTTGAGAGTGTTGCCCAAACACTTCTTGAACTCTGTCAGGCTGGTGCTGTGACCACTGCCCTGGAGAGCCTCTTCCAGCACCCAGCCACTCTCTGGGTGAAGAAATTTTTCCTCATATCCAACTCATTTGGCATCATGAGAACAAAAGTTTTAAAGGGAATATTTGTATATCATTATGTAGTTGGGGTTTTGGGGGTTTGCTGTCAGGTTGGTTTTTTTCTTTAAAGCAAGTTCTTTTAACATTTCTAGCAAATATTTTGCATCAAGCAAACCTTTGCTAAAGACCTAGTAGCACTTCTTTTCCCTGAAAATAATGTTTAAAAAAAAAATTTAAACTTCAAAATTTACTTGAAATACTTATGATACAGAAGAGAGTTAAATTATTTTTTACTGCATGAACTTAGCTTAATACGCCACCAAATTAGCAATAATCTGTTGTAGCACTGAAGTTGGAAAAAAAACCAAGGAAATCATTAGCAGCATTATAAAAGCAAATACTTCTTGCTTATGCTGTCTAGTAACTAGAATATAAATGGAATAAAAATGGGAAAATTATTCTTCAAACTACTCATATTGTTTAATGTATCATCCAGTTCTTTCTTAAATAATCCTAGTGGTTAGCTGATGCCTTTCCTCTGGGGAGATTGCTTCACATCCAGAAGCTTTCATTGTCAGGAAGTATTCTTTGGATATTTAATCTCAGTTTTTCTCTAACTAATGCAGTCATTTTTGCAAACACTTCTAACTGGAGAAAAGCAACTGAAACTAGCATCATAATTCCATCATTTGCTAATTGGACTAACCTTTAAGGAGACTGCTTGTTTGTTTTCAGTTTCATCTACCATTTGTGTCTTTACTTGTGCAGAGGTAATTCAGTCGTAAATTGTGGGAAGTACATGAATTTTACTGAGAATGAATCAGTGGTTTATCATATTTTCCTTTTAGCATGTACTACTGAGCCACTGTGGTGCTGCCAATCATATATGCCTTCCAAAGTTCTGTTTTCACTGCAGAAGCAGCACATGTCTGAAATGGCTTAATTAGCCAAAGATATTCAAGGTAAAGCTCACAAGGGGTCTAACTGTGCTCTCTTGGCAGGAAAAAAAAAGAGGAGTTGGAAACTGGTAGCTTCACTGCTGTTATTGGGTGTATTTTATTTTGTCTCTGCAGCTCCATCACACTCTGCCCAGCTGCTGAGATTCTGTTTTAGCCATTCTGAGATGGATGCAACATGTTTTCTAGCATTTGGTATAAAGAGCATCGTTCCGGCAGTGCCTCACATAAATGTTTGCACAGATCTCGAAATGCCTGATATACCAACTTGGAATCTGGCATTAAAAAAGGATATTTTTAATTTGAAGCAGATGAAGTTAACTCTGTGCCATGTCTACAGAGCCCTGTACAATGAAGTATGAGTGTTTCTGCTGCAGTCAGTTGAAAGTACTGCTGTGGTATTTTACTATGTATTTTTCTAAGCCAAAGAATGGGACATATCATATGCTGCACAGCAAGTTTTGCTGATGTGTTTAAAACCAAAACTGAAGTTGATGTTTACCACTTTCTATCACTTTATTTAAAAGAAAATTTCTGATCAGTACTTCTCAACTTTTCTGCAGGCATATGCCCTAACTCTGATTACAGCACATGACAAACTTATGTTCTATGTGGAAGTTTGTAAGGTCAAAAAAGTCTTGCTTCCTGTGCTTTGGAATTTGGAGATTATGTGGTCCCAGTGACGTATGAGCCCTGATTTCATCTTATTGTCTTTATGGCACTGCCAATATTTCTGATATCCTGAGAAATCGAAACTGAATTGTCTAAGCCTGAGATCTACTAGACTATGGGATTAAAAGCATAGAAATTTACTTTTCAGTTGCTGATCTTAGTTGAATCTTGCAGTACTTCAGGACTTGTATCTGTGATTTTGGTTCCTCAGTCCTTACCACATGAAAGCAGTTTTTGGAAATCTCTACAGACCAGAAATTTGTGTTGATTTGGAGTTATCAGATCCCCTCTCTTGGGTGATCCATTCCCTCTGAGGGTCATTTGGCAATGATTTGACCAATGATTTGGAGAGAAGAACAGGAAAGGGGAAGTCGCTGTTGCATCTCATGGTCATTTTTTGATTTTTCATTTTGTTAAGCTGCAGAAAGATGTCTCCTTAGAGAAAAAACTTTTATAGTTGTCAGTATCTTGAATAGTTATTTTTTCATTATAGCTGAAATGAGTATATGTAACTAGCAAGGAGCTGTGCTCTAATACACATGTACATAATGTATGTCAGTCATCATGAGAGATTATGTCAAATAAAACATAATAGGAATAGAATCTACATTTCAGAATGAGGACTAATTTTGTTTATCTAATTAGAGTCAATGGTGTCCCCATGCAGAGAAGAATGGTATCTGATTACATCCATAAATGTCAGATATAATATGTTAGGGTATTAATTTTCTGTCAGATTTTCTTTTTTCAGAAGAGTGAATGGATACTGCAAGAATATTTAGGTGGAAAATGCTTATGCCTATCCATCCAGCAGTTCAGGTATTTTTCAAGTGCTCTAAAGTATCTGATTTACTGTTAATTAGGAGGCAGCATATTTCTAGAGCTCAACATTCCCCTGAAATATTTATAACTGTCTTACATTTTTTTTATACCAGTGTTCTTTGTAATTTGTCCTCCAGTGTTTAAAGAGAATTCTCATTAATGTTTAAAATAGTCTTATGTATGTTGATTGTTTCCAAAGACTTTGGTTACTATCTTGCACACCAATAATTTGCCAAATTATAAATAAATAAAGGCTTAAAGAGCCTTTTTTTGAGTGAATATTGTTCTGAAACTTGGAGATGGGCACTAAATGTGCATGTTGCAAATTCTATTCTGAAGAAACCTAAGCATCTGGAATTCTGGATTCAGCAGAAAATCATAGAGTGCCTTTGGATATCCTTTGATTACAGAAGTACTCTGTCCCTATGCATTGGGAATATGCAACAAGTGCAATGTGATAAACTTGCTGAACTTGTCTTAATAACCTCATAGATTTTGCAACTAAATACAGTGGCAAAGCAACTTTTGTTCTTTGGTGCTATATCCTGGTGTTTCTTGGTGATTTCTAGTGGTTTGTGAACAATTGGTATCAGTAATTAATAACAAATAACAGCAATTAATTTCTGGTGGCAGTCAAGGATGATTTATCCATGACTTACTGCTGACCTGTAGTTGAAAATTGCTTGAAACTGTTTGACAAATGGTCAATTTTTGGAAACATTCTGGAGGTGTGTTTCAGTGATAGGTGGTTGCTGCCATACACTGATTGACTGCCAGGGAGAGCCACTGTACCTGTGCAAAACACTGGCTAATATATCTGAGTGCAGGGATGGGTAAAAGATCAAAAGTCAAAAGGGCACAAAAGTAGCCATAGCACAGCTGTGTCCTTTGTGGAGGCCTCTGTCTAGCAATGTCAGGCTTCCTGCTGGTTATATAAGGAGAAGGAGTCAGGATGGATGGAGATGTATTAATTGCCAGGGAGTGGAAGGGTATCATCTTCCTCAAAAGCAAAACAAAAAAAACAATAAAAATCCTTCACCCTAAACAACCTCTTTACTCTTGGCAGTAAAAGCAGTGAGTACCCTCTTGCCAAGGACCAATTTCTGCCTCTTTCCTTTGCCCTTTTCATGTGCTCATCTCAGGGTGACAAACTTCAAATTTTCCTGGGTAGGTCCTTTCTGCTATTAGAACAGCTTGGAGCATGCTTTGATCAGGCACAGGTGCAGCCTCATGGTTAAAACTTTGTGCTTGCATATTAGCAGCACCCCTAATATAAACCAAATAGTGCAACCATGGGGTAGGAAGGGGGTGAAATCTAGCACAGGTACAACTTCAAATGAAGGCTCAGCACGAGAGCCTTGCTGGGGTTTGCAGGTGCCAGGCTCTGAGAACAGCAGGGTGAGAATGACAGGGAACACAGCCAAAGCATCTCTGGGAAAACACTGCCACAGCAGCTGGGGTGAAAGGCTTCAGAGCTGAGAGAGGCAAGCCACAGAACTGCAGGTAAGTGACCTTTACCATTTTAAAAGCTGAGACCTCTCAGGCACTGTGAACAAAGTTTTATGTTTCAAGGCTGTCTCTTCATTGTGGCTCCTTACTATGTCTGCAAGAGCAGCCAAAATATGCTTGACTGACAAGGATTTGAGGACCAGGCATTCCAATTACTCTTTCTGGCCTTATTGTTATTTCCTGAGTGCAGATTCTATAATTTTCTGAGATTTTTGAGTACATTTTCTTTCTCTCAGCTGTTGTGAACTGGCTTTTCAGTAGGGAAAAGATTCAGAAAGATATTGAATGTTTATCAGAATTTCTATCAGGGTATTTTGCATGCTCTTTTATTCCAAAGCAGGTAGATAAGAGCTAAAGTTAAAAATAAACACAACAAAGACCCACTTTCTAATCCTCCTTCATATCTGACAAGCTATCTAGAGACTGAAGTACTTTCAGACTTGAATATTGGGATGGCTTGGGCTGAAATCCAGGAATAGTTGAAAATAAGATCAGCAGACAAGATATACCTTAAGTCACCTCTTAAATTAAACATGATATCTGAAAGTGTTCAACTCAAAATAGAATTTGGGTAACATTTAGACATCTAAATTCAAGATCCTGACTCCACAGACCATATCTAACAGCATAGATGGCTGAGAATTTGTTGATTTCCAACCACTAAAGGTTTTTTCAAATACTTTCAATTTTAAAACAACTACTAAGGCAGTGGCTCGTAGATCCTGTATGAAATTTGCAATTGAGAACATGTCCTGATGTGTTTCCTTTTGCCTTTTGTCCTCATGGGCCTCAGAGGGGCATAGCTTCGACACTTTTTAATACAACATGTGCTCAAACCTACACAAACAGCAGCAGAATCAGAAGCTGAACACTGCACTTTTAAGGATTTGGTCACCAAAACAAGACAAAGATTTGATCATTCACAGCCCACAATGTGTTATAATGTGACAAAGAAGGACAGAATGTGGCTCTCTGGCTTCTCAATGAATCCATTAGTGTTCAGATCACTCAAATGTAGGAAATAACTTTGCTGTCATCCTGTTGTCTGGGGAGAAATAATCACTAGTGACAGGCTTCTTGCAGCTTATGAATTCAGAACTTTTGAAATATAGTTTCAAGCATCTCACTCTTTGCAATCAGCATATACAACAGAATGTAGCTATGTCCCAAAGCTGTATCTGCATGCAAATATTCATGTTTCTCAGCTTGAAGAAACTAGAGAACTTCTTTTAGGGGTCCAAAAAAAATCTGAATTGCCACAAAATTGTATCTATCAAAATTTTTGTGCTACTTGTTTGATTTAGGAAGGTTGTCCTTTGAAGAGTTTTGGAATAACATATATGTTTGTTTTGAGGATATCATCATCTAAATGTCTTGGAGAAATTTTCCAGATTTCCAGGTGGAAATCAGATGTAGACAGGAATTCTGTTAAAAATATTTATGCAAAACTGTTAGTCTATCTACAGTTGATGTCAAGCCAGATGTGGGAGTTGGGAAGTTTCCAGGCTGGTTACACTTCAAAGCAAAAATAGACAGTAACTTAGGAATAATTTAATAATCTTAGCTTTAATAAGGATGTTATTTTCAGATTTAGAATACAGTTTATTTCAACCTTCCTTATCGTTGCCAAGTGTCTCATCTCATTTTGTCATTTTCATTCTACCAAACATTATCACACTGTGCCTGTACCTTTTGCTGAATCTGAATTGCATATGGAAAAAAACCAAACTTGCTAGAAGAGCTTATGGAAGGAAAATGTGAGTAGGAAACTAAGTTCCAAAGAGTAAGGATATGAATTTATAGACAGGAGTCTTTAAAGGAAACCTTAGGGGTCTTTTGGTGGGTCAAAGTGAAGAGAGAAAATTTTGGCAGGAGAGGAGAAGGAAGTGGTCGCTATCAGAGCTGGAAGTGTGACAGCTGGACTGACACTGGAGAAAGGACTGCAGCATCACCTACCCTGTCTCCTTTGCCTGAGTTCAGACCTTCATTGGGTCAAATGTCATTTCTGGTCAAGAGCTTGAAATTACTCCCCTATGGAGACTGAATCCCAAAAAATCAGACTGTCAAAGGCAATGGATATTTTTCCTTTCTCTGATCCTTCGGCTGCCCGAATTATCTAGCACCTAATTAGAAATTATAATCTGATAAATATCAATAATATCAATGAGTTTTTTCATCTTTCACCAGCCATTCTCCCCAGCTACTCCTCTCAATGACTTTAACTCAGTTTTAGCTATGAATTTGAGAAACTCCCAGCTTCTCTTTCAGCACAGTGTAGTTGGTGGCTGTCGTTATTGATGTTAACAAGATCCATTACACACCTGTGGTAACAGGAGGTTGCTTCAACACCAGATAAAACAAAACTTTTGCTTTTTTCTCTCTTTGCACAGCATACCCATTTTGGAAGACCCTATTTTTTCATGTTCTTCAGATAAAGAGGGGATAGAAAAAACTTTTGTAATGCATCATTGATCCTTTAGTGAGAAAACAACTCTTTATTTCTTGGGGCTCTATCTCCAAATAAATAACTTACTTTTGCAGCTTGATTTGTGTGAACTTTAAATTTTACAGCATCTGGAATCTTTTGTTATCGTAATTGAAAAAGCTCTCACTTATTTTGTGAAATATTTCCTGAAAATTGTTTTTTTAAACTATTGTTTTAGTCCTATTTATTGCCTATATCAAGGGACATATCCTGTGATTTGATCTCTTTCTGATCAATTTAATCTGCTCAACTTTGGCATGGCTTTTAAAATGTGCCAGCTAGGTTCTCTGAGCAATGTTGCTGCCTATTTATTTAAAATAGTAAACCCATAGGAAAATATATTTGAGCACTTTGATTTAATATAAATTTAATATATCCAAGCAGGATAATTTACAAAACAATCTCTAGAGGTGCATAAGCAAAACTTATTAATCATAACCACATCAGGGTACAAAACTGCAGTACAAATATTTGCACTTCTGTCACAGCCACTTATCTGATCTCTGCCAAATGCTGACAGATTTTAAAGACAATCACATTAAGCATTAATCAAGCTTGAAAGATGCAGCTGAGTAACAGCATACTAACGAGACATCCATTTCCAAAGACAACTGCACACTCCATATACTCAGCCTCCTATTGCCCTGAAAAATGTTTGAAATCTGCCTCAGTCCCATGCTGCTTCCTTGAGTCTTTTTCGCATCTCTTTCTGATGTATTTTCCCAAAGCTTCTAATATCCCACTCCCTGAAAAATGATTAAATACACAGACCAGGGCTTCTGTCTCAGTGGTTTCACTTCACTTAAGAACAGTAACAGAACAAACCAGCTGGACATGTTTTATTTAAACATTTCTCTACTCCTGTGTACAGCACTGATCATATTTCCACCTACATATTCTCCCATGGTAGCACAAATTTTTTTTTTTCTGTGCCTCCATAGCCTCTCTTCTCCATTCTTAATATGGAAGAATTCTTTTTTTCTTCCATAGCATCTATTAGACACGATAATTTTATATAAGCTCAGTTGCTACACAAATTCTGTTTAATATTTTATCATGCCTTCCCTCTTTATTTCCAGTGATTTCACCCCAACTCACATTGTACCTGTAAAATTGCTTGAATTTCTATTTCTCTTGGACCAGTCTTGTTTGCAAAGCAATCAGCAGGTGCTGCTTCATGCCATTACCAGCTGTATTGTCTCAATTACTGTGTGTGTTCTGCCACATCAGAACACTGATACTGAAGACTGCACAGGGCAGCCACAGAGCCTTCTGTGCTGCTCCCTCAGGCTCTGTCTGGGCCTGGATCCCACAAAGATCTGCTGCCAGCATCCATCCTGACAGACTCTGGCCTGCTTGAATGCCTTCATCATGCAGGAAGGCTTTTCAAATGCTGAGGCCTGAGTGCATGGACCTGCTTTTTGCCATAACACCCAGGTGCTATTTCCTTTGAGAGATCATTCCCATTGAAAGACATGGCACAGGCCACTGGTTAGGATTTCATGTGTGTCTGGAGGTGAAACAGAGTTTAAGATCATAGAATCATTTGGTTTGGAAAAGACCTTTAAGTTCATCCAGCCCAACCATTAACCCTTCTGTGTCCACCACTGAACCTATCCCTAAGTGCCACATCTACACATCTTTTAAATATCCCCAGGGATGGTGATATTTGTTCAACTGCTTTCTCTGGGCAGCTTGTTCCAATGCTTGACAACCTTTTAGGTGAAGAAATTTTTCCTAATATTTAATCTAAACCTCCTCTAGCACCACTTGAGGACACTTCCTCTGGTCCTGTCACTTCTTGTCTAGGAGGAGAGACTGATTGCCACCTGGCTACACCCTCCTTTCAGGGAGTTGTAGAGACCAATAAGGTCTCCTCTGAGCCTCCTTTTCTGCAGACTAAACAGCCCCAGCTCCCTCAGCTTCTCCTCCCAGGACTTGTGCTCCAGACTCTTCACCAGCTCCATTGCCCTTCTCTGGATGTGCTCCAGTTTCTCAATGTCCTTTCTCGTAGTGAGGGGCTGAGAACTGAACACAGGATTTGAGATGTTGTCACACAAGGGCTGAATACAGGGGGACAATCACTGCTCTAGTCCTTCTGGACACACATTTAGTCAGGAAACAAAATATATTATAAAGCTTGATCAAGGAAAGAGCTTGCATTTGATGCTGTTGTAAAAACACCTTTCCTCAGGCTCAGATTCATACAGTTTGTAAGCACTGAACAGATCCTTACAGTTTCCAGAGAACACTTCCTTGGCTGCACAGGACACAAGGAAGGGGAATTCAATATGTGATTTTTTTCCTTCATGCATATACTCCAAGCTAATGCATTTGGAGGGGATGCAGTCATTCACTAGCAGGGCTCTGAACAAAGTAAGAAATATAAAACACTCAGAGGGGGGCCTCTATTCACATTCCTCTAGATGAGTCCCTGGTTTAACACTGCAAATGTGATAATAGCATTTGGTTGGAAAATTATACCCTATGTGATGGGGAAAAAAAGATAAGTATCTCTATATCTTTCTGGACTAGCCAGGAAATCAAATTGTGGATGCTCTCAGACGTGCAAACATCTCAGTCAGAATAGGATGTGGACAGAGGTGTGTTTCCAAGGTATTTCAAGACAACCTATTTATGACTCATCCAGCTTTCTAGATATACTTTGGGCCCTAGTCTAATGAGCCATCTTTTGCTGTGAAAGACTGGAGTAGATGACTAATTGAATCACAGGTAGGAGCTCAGCCAGGTTTTCCTTCTGAAATATTTCCATGTCATCCTTGGGTGATTCAATCTGTTTTGATTTGTATTTGTTCACGTACCAGACTCCATCCTGAACATAAAATTTCCTCTATATGAGTCTGTGCTCCATCTTGTCACTCAGCAAGATGTTGACCTTGCAAATGTCATGGGGTGAGAGCACGGAGGGGGAAGCAGATGGGCAGAGGATGGATGGGATTGAGCACTATGGAGGAGCAGCCATGTGTCAGAAGCAATGATTCCTAGCCAAACCCTGGCTCCTGCTTGTGTTTTCCTCTGCCTATATGTCTGTGCAGATCTTCTGCTGTCTGCTCAGAAGCATGCAGCTGGCTGGTAACCTCTCCCAGCTGGTGGAAAAGGGACGCCAAATGTGCAGACAGCCTGAGGAAAAAATGGCATCAGATGCAAGCCACTGAGCTACAGGGAGAGTGTGGGTGCTGGAGCTCTGCTGGCAGGGTGATGTGGTTGTCTCATTATTTGTGGCTTGTACAGGGACACAGGAGGTGTGTGTATGGAACTGCTGGGCACCATGAGCAGCCATGGTGAAAGCCATGTGGAACAAGGCTGAACTGGAACTGAGTAGGGAGCTGCTGGAGGTGGATTATTCAGACAGCTCTGTAATTAGAGGTTTGGCCAAATCCAAGAGTCTGGAGTTCTGAGTTATGGGACTGATACATATCCGAGAGTAAAGTATTGCATAAAGAGAATAAGGCTGCCTGCCTCAAAAATTTCAGGAATTAAATTATGTTTGGGCATGAGAAATGAACCCTTTATTATCACATTTCTTATAAAACCTTAAAGTAATATATGAACAGTGAAGAGTACACAATTCCTAATTTTATACTCTGCAGAGAACAGGCACCTAGGAATTACAGTATCTGACAAAGAAAAGAGATTGGGCTATCCGATTTAAAAATCTGTAGCAGTAGCTTGCACATCAAATGCCAAAGTGAGAAATAGATGCACTGAATTCCCACAAAAAGTATGTATTATGAGAACACAAAGAGAGGACAGCATTCATTCCAGGTGGGTTACTCTGTGCATGCACTTAGTCATCCTGAAGTTCTATTTCTCTTGCCCTTGCTCCTATGCTGTATTTCACTGGTGCCAATTTGCTGTTGGGATGAGTACAAGTTTGTCTCAGAGATAAAGTACCAATATTTGTTATCTGATGTCATGGTTGTACCACCAAGGTTAGCATTGTTGAACACTTTCCACCATAACACTTAATTTTAATTAATGACCACTGTAGCTCAAACTGAAAGATTTTATGTTAGTCTTTATCTCAAACTGATGTGAGTTTTATAAAGTTTAGGTGAGGAATATTGCAACTGATTTTTAAAAGCAAGACTTGTTGGGAAGATCCAGTTTAGTTGTGGGAAATGTTTTCTCAAAGAGTTGCTCAAATCAGTGTGCTCTCTCCAGGACTGCCTGTTTGTGCACTGTTTTGCTGTCCATTTTGTATGGCTGGTTTATAGAGGATAGCAGTCTACTAAATGTGACCCCAGTGGAATTGTTGAAAAGGGGTCTCTTCAGACTTCCAAAGATAAGTTCTGTAGTGGTTCTAGTAAGAATCAGTATTTTTTTCTAGTAGAAAATGATATTTCTACCCTGGAAACATACCTGCATTGTAAAGCCATCAAACTTCTATTTTTCCTGAAATCAGAGTTGAGTTAGTAATAGGTTTATTGTGGAATCATAGTCAACAGGGAATACTTTCTACTGCTGATTCGTATGAAAAAGCATAAAGGCAGTATTCCAATCTTAAAAGTAGGAGTGTAAGGCATTACTTGTTTGTTTTAACATAATTCAGGTGCTTTTAAATTTCACTTCAGTCCTTCCCAGGAGAGAAAATGTGAGATATTAGTCTAAGAATAAATAGATTTTAAAAAAATAACTAAAGCAGATCTCACCACATATCCTCTCATATATATTCTGTGTAAGAGATCAGTGTTTGCTTTAATTACCACAATTGAAGTAATTACTCCATTTGATAAGGTCAATTAAAAATAATTTAGTAACACTGTCCACTGCTAGAGTGGGGAAATAGCACATGTAAGAGCACCCTTAAAGGATTCACCAGTGTATGTCAGTCTATTTCAGGTGGCAGGTCCTAATTATAGTCCAGCCTACAAATGCATCAGCTTTGCTGTATTTGATAGGCAAATCAATAGATACAGAATAATTTAAAGAGTGAATCTTAGATACTTGAAGTTCATTTCAATAATTTTTGGATTTGCTCCTAAATCTATTTGTTTTTAACCCAGAACTTCTTCTTCAGTTGTTGCCTAACCCTACAGTGAACCCTACAGTGAACCCTACAGTCCTTTAGGAGCCTTCTCATTAAGATAGATCTCTTAAGGCAGCTAAAGAAAGCTTTAGCTGCTTTAAGACTTGCAGCTGTGCTTCCATGCATGCTAAGATTGTCCACAGCCTGGGCACCTATTTATCTGTAAGTCCTGCTGAGAGCCAAAACAATGAGGCAAAGAAGGAGTGTATCTGCAGTGGATCCAGCAAAATAGATGGGATTTACTCCCTCAGCCTCAGGCAGTCTAAAACTTATGGCCTCAGAAAGTGCCCTGCCTGGTGCACTAAAAACTCCTAATGGGGCTGAAGGCAGGCTGGTCTCCTCCTCCTCCTCCTGAAGTCATGACCTGGTGCACAGATTCATCTTAAAATGTGGGGAGCAGAAGAGAGAATCAGAGGGTGTGTACCCAGCCTAGTCTGTAGCAAGGTCACTCACCTAGATGGGCAGGAGTGCTGGGTTCTCACCACCAAACTTATTGATATGTTTTATTATTAGCCATACAGTGCATAAATGTGTAAATAGTGCTTGAGCAGTGAACCTGAACATTCACTTTCTGGAATGTGTCCCAGCTACAGGTGTCCAACATGATGAATTCCTGATATAGCAATCTTGAATTCTCTTATACTTTGTGACAGCTTCCCAAAGGAGCACAGCAAGCACCACCACCATGAGCAGCTATGTGTCTGATGATCAATTATTGCATTAGGAGATAGGACATGTGGATATTAACCTCCTCAAAAGAAAAAGAATCTGCACCTGCCAACTCCTGCTGAGTGCCAGGCTATTACACGGAGTGCAGCTGCCATCTCCTTCATTTGACAGATTTTAGAAGAGAGCAAGCCATGGTTACAGAATGTAGTTGCCATGAGTCTGATCTTATCAATGTACAACAGCTGTACTGGGAACGTTTACTCTAATTAGGCAGAGAAACACCTAGTTCCCTTTATCCTAATTGGCCATAGTTCTGTCCTAGACAGCAAGCTGATCATTTCTGTGTGCAAAATACCAGCAAGGCTAAAGCTGAGCCAGACAAAGGCTGTGCCATTAACTGTGCTCAGCACCATCCCCTCCTCTTGCTCATGACAATTATTTACTCAACTTAGCTGCCAATGACCCATTTGCTTCTCAGCCTAGTTCTGTGAAAATAACTCTGATTAATTTACACACTTCCAATAGTAAAGGTTTACCACGGGCCCATTTGCTTTGCCAGAACTAGGTTAAGTAGCAGCCACCCACACACATCTGAGAAGCCTCAGGGAGTTTAGGTGTCTCTAGACTGAAGTGACAGCTGACTGGAAGTTTTCCCTAGTGGATTTTTGAACATAAGCACCTGAAATCAGTAAGTAAAGTATTACAATTTAAGCATATGATGGGTTTCACAGCTTTTTTAAAGTGAAGCAAAGATGTGGCTAATTGCTTAACTCCATTCCAACAGTAGGGAAATAGCTGGGTACTGCATTTGTAGCTCACAAATGAAGACAAGAAGAATGTTGCTTCGAAGTGCTCATTCTAAAAAGCTGAAAGTGAAGAAACAGTGTTCACACTCTAGCAAACTGAGTGGTTGTACCTGGACATTGCAGGGAGCTCTGACATTCAGGTTATGCACTAAAGCTGAATTCCTACTGACTGCATTTCCTCTCCATCCCATAATGATATGTGCTTGCCCTGGTCTGTCTTTGTTTAAAACTTGCCTTTCAGGAACTTCCATGTTAAGGTGCTGTGACACAAAATCAGACTGACTTACACATCAGTGGTTTTCTCTCACATTTCTCTTGCTCCTCCTAAAGTAAAAATTGGATGCAGTGTTCAACTGAGGGAAGGACATTTGGCAGCCAGTTTTGCTAGGGTGATTTGAATCAAGGGGTCATATCCAGTGAAAACAACCACAACCTTGAAAATGAAAGCAACATGTGTTTTAATGTGTCTGGCTTTTCTCCAGCTACTGTTCTCTTGCTTACTTTCACTAGCATTTTCTTAAAACTTTTTATTAGCAGGCCAACCTAATCACCTGTTACTTTATGAAAGTCTACACAAGGGGGAGCTGTTACACGTGAGCCGAGGTTCCTCATGGAGCCTCTCCCGGACAAATTTATTACAATAAATTCCACAAATAGGCAGCAGATGTCAGTTCTCCAGCTCCGATCAAAAGAAAAGATCCTTAAAATTCTGCCTCGCTCAGAGATTCCCTACAGTTTTATTAGTGCTTTCCTGAGCCAATCATTTAATTTTGTTTTCCTGAGTATCTTTAGAAAGAAAATTAATAATGGTGGGATAGCAGCCATGGGTGTTATTTGTTTATACACAAGGCGCAGCTGTTCTAGGAGAAAACTACTAGCAATAGAGAGATGCACAAAGTGCAGAGGGGGGAAAAACCAAACAGAAATAAAGGCAGAATAGCAGGAAAGGAATGAAAGAGGACACACAGTTAGGAGCAAAAAGTTTGGGTCTTATTCCATAGGTCATTATCTGACTGATCCAAATAATTCTTTTCTGCTTAGTTTCTATAGAGAAGACAGTTATATTTACTTTATTTTCTAGAGCTTTTAATGGTCCACTTGTAAATTTTTTTTTTTAATGGAAACAAACCTTCTGATTCATCAGAAACAAGCAACCAGAAATACGTAGAAAAATAGAAGCACATTTCATCATGGGCACATCAAAACAGCTGTCTTCCCTTTTTCTTTCTCCCTCCACACACCCTCCTGTTCCTCAGAAAGGAAAGTCACAAGACACATAATCCTTAATCCAGGCTTTTCTCTATTTCAGTAATCATGAAGAAGTTCTGTAGCTCCAGGAACTTTGCCTTTCCCAGGAAAAAGAATCTGGAACTAAAGGCTTCCCCATCATATAATAAAAGGATCCCTTAAGGAAAATAATGGAGCTGTCATTGTGGGAAGCATTTAAATTCAGGCTGATCAAAATAACCACATCTTAGTGAGAGTGAAAGTTTTTGGTTAGCTCATTAGACAGAGCTGGATTAGGAAGCCTTGTGACTGGAATAGTTTTTGACTGTAATATTCACCTGGAACTCTGATGATAAATGTCTGTTGTACCCCAGCAGTTTTGTTCAAGTAGGCAATGACACTGGGCAATGACCTCTTGTCATTGCCTTTCACATTTTCAGTAAAAATAGGTGTTCTGATCCTCAATCCTATCATGTCCTGTACATATATAGAATCTACAGAAGTCTCCTGCTGAGCTGATGAGGCTAAAAGAATTGTATGCAGGCTTATTTCTATGCAGGATTATCTTGTTTATGTATATGAGTGTTGTACAATGGAGAAATGTTACTTCACACAATTGGTTGAGGAACTAAAGAAATCCCCTGAAGTTTGTGTTTTTTCTGCCTAAATCCAAATTGATTAGAGTTTAGGAAATTATAATTATGTCCCCTTTCTGTCACTGCCTTAATCGTCCCTTTAAGAAGGAAGCAATTACAGTGTCACAGTGGAATCCTCTGGCAGTAATACACAGAGTTCATGTTAGCCAAACAGTGTGCCTGACAAATACTGTCACTGGCTACCCATAAAATATTCTGTGTGCATTAAATGGATGTTTGCACAGAACAATTTGTAATTTTTTATAATCAAAGCTATGAAATTTCTATAGTCTACTTATCAGCAGATAGCAACATAGAAGCGTGGATTTAGGAAAACCTAGGCTCATTCCCTCTTCTCTCATCTCTGAAAAAAAATCCCCTAACCAATTCACAAAACAGGAAATACCCTATGGAATTAATTTGAATTAAGAACTACAATGTGCTCTCATTTTAATCCAGGCAATCAAGTTAAAATCAAATTGACAAAGAGAAAAAATTAGGGCCCAAATGTTCTTTGAATATTTGTTTAATTAATTCTGTTTTCATTATTTTTTGCAGCTGCTTATATCCCTTCAGGTTCTGAGTAGAACTGGAGGCAAAGAGCTGAAAAAACTGTTCTTATGTAAAACACAGCCATCTTCCAAAATATTTTCTGCTAGAACTTTAAGTTTCTAACACATATTCTGTTGGGAGTGGGGGGCAAGGAGAGACAGGGGAGAAGAAGGTCGAATATCTCTTTAAATTTTTACATGCTTTTCAGGGTTCAACAATTTATAACCCAGTCATAAATCTGTAGTAGAAACTTCACGTGAAGATCTATTTTTTCCAGCATTTCTTATTTTAATTTTTAAATGCCTTCTGACCACAGTATAACTCTTCAGTGTGAGAATTACAGGGCAAGTTTGAACACTTAGCTGGCACTAGCACTGGGATATCAGATGTTCTTATATCCTTTGGGAATTTTTGGCCTTTGACGTTGCCTGGAAAGAATACACCACTGAGAATTTATTTTCACAGCTTCACATCATTCTGAAGAATAGCAGAGAATTCATTATTTTATTTTATGCTTTCAGAAAATATTAGAGTGAACTGCTTCCAGTTAAATCAGTTTACTCATTTCTCATTTTAATTATAAACTTGATGTATTCTCGTTATTTCTGGTATAAACTTCCCTATTTCCATCTTTGCAGAAATTCCAAACTCTACTACACAAGGTTTTGAGCAGCCTGCTCTAGTATACCCTGCTTTGAATGGTAGGATGGAGTAGATGACCTCCAGAATAATTTACTGATGTTTCTTAGTCTATGGTTCTCACTGAAGCTCTTTTTGAAATGCTGTTCTTGATAGCCTGGAAGTCTGCTTATGGGGAGAATATACAGCAAGTGCTAATGACATTATTTATTCATTTATTCAAAACACATTCTACCATTTCCCTTAACTTATATAAAAGGTTTCTACAAAACTTTTTTCTTTCTCTATAAAATCAAGACTGAGATTTGAGGAATTTAGTTTAAACCTTGTTTGTGTTTAAATGGCAGCACTCTCACTGTTCTGTTACAGCATGCTGTGCTGTAACTCCACCCTATCCCGCCCTGGTCCAGTCAGAGTTTGTAAAGACTCTCTTTCCTAACCACTCTTACAATGCTTACACAACTTAGAGTCTTCCCAGTGGTATGCAGGTGGAGTGTAAACATGTCAAAAATACACCCAGGAATTATTGGCCAAATGTCCCAGCTAAGGGCTCCTCATACTTGGTGCATGTTGTCAGCACCTGCTTCTGGGGAGCAATCTCAATGTGGTCACACTCAAAAACAAGTTAACAGAGCAGTGCAGATGTGACTTAGAATGGTTCATTTTCCTAAAGCCAAGAGACAAAACCAGTAGATCTTACATTCTGTTCCAGAAGAATTGAAGTACAGTAGGAAAGTTTTTCTAAGAGTTGCTCATCATGGTTCCTTTGTTAAAGGCAAAAACCTTCTTAACCTGGCTGTTGTCCTATTGTGTTAACCCTCAGCACCTGAATACTTAGTATTTTAATGTGAGAAAGTCCTCATTATTATATTTTTAGGCTGTAAAAATTCTTTTTCCTTCCTAAATGTTCTTTTTGACATTACTGGTAATGGTGGCCCCACTGCTGTCATATAAAACATATCATATTGAAGTGACTTTTGGTATTTCATATTCTGTTTTCTATGTCAGTTATGCTTTAAGGAGCATTTGTGGGTAACTCAATAATTTCTGGGTAACTCAGTTACAGATGAACCTAAACAGACTTCCCTTGTTTAAGAAGGTGGGTCATGCTAATGAGGTTTATCTGACTCTCTTGAAAAGGAGCGAATAGACCCTGCTCTAGAAGAGTATTGTGTGATTACAGTGAGCAGTTTCACATATGATGTCAGCCCCATTGGATGCCTAACACAGGACTGGAACCCTTAGTAAAAACATTAGATAATGACTTGAGGTAGCCTATCTGATAGGATCTACACTGTGGCCATCAGGTATTTTTCCATACTCACTCATTTTTATTTTTAGTTTGTCTTATTCATTTAACCACCCTCAACATCACATTTCCTAAACATGAAGGAAAACAGAAATTTTATTACTGCCAAGGCAGGAACATGAATGGTATCACAGTGAGTAATAACTGACATACCCAGCCATTCTGTCTGAAGTTGCTGGAAGGAAGAATTTTTCTGGAGAAGTAAGGAAACTGGGAGGGGATATCATCTTTCCCTGTTCATTTTGAGAATTTTGAAGTAATTTCTTTACAAAGAGCAGTATATCTGCCTCCTAGAAAAATCCTCTGCTTTGACCCCATTCAGCCCTTCTTCAGTCTTGCACTGTGACCCCCTGTATCTCATTCATTTGTTGCTATTTTTCTTTCTGCCTACTTCATCTTACCCCACAATTCTTTAATTTTGAAATCTACAGAAATGTGGCTTTGTTTCCAAACACTTCTCTACATTCTTATTTTTTTATAGCTCTGTCACTTGTCTTAACTAAAGTCTTTACCTCCTTATATTTTCTTACTAACTTTGATTCTCTGAGAAACACAATTCTTTCATGTATCTTCTATGAAGGACTGCATATCTTCTACCTCTCTTGATTTATCTTCTGCATATAGGAAAAGGGATGAATAATATTATTCTGCTTGGTAATACATGTATTCATCCAAGAATGAGGAGAAGGAATAAAGTCTTTGAAGTTCATCCCAAAAGCAGAGAGTTTGTAAGAATTCAGGTACACAGAATATTTTTTTATTATATGTAATATCCAAGTCACATTAGCCCTTTTAAAATGCAAGGTGGATTTTTACTTTAGTAGGAATTTGGACCATGTTTTCAGTGTACCAAAAATTTAAAAAACCTTTTTCCCCCCTATTACAAGTATCCCACTGCCCTTATTGTCTTCTCAATAATCATGGAACAGTTGGAGAACAATCTCATGTAAAAAAAAAAAAAAAAAAAAAAAAAAGACAAAAAAAGGTAATTTCCTGTTCCAGCATGGAGTATAAATGCAATTTCAGTGTCTGGCTTCTTGACTGTAGTAACCTCCTCAGGCTAAATTGAAGGACTTCTTGCTGGGAACTAGGATTGAAGAGAAAATCCCCTTCTCTTGCAAATACAGAACTCTTTTTTTGGGTAGCATACAATGGAGAGAAACTTGTTACAAGGCCAGATGTTGGTGATTAAACTGTAGGAAGACAATTACTTTTTTGGTTTTTTGTATATTTTTTTGTATATAAATGATTTATCAAAATCTATTGTATTTTTTGCCATACTTCACCTCCAGTTCTAGGATAATGATCAATACATTAGCAAAACAGCAGATGCACGGTTTGTGCAGTTAATGTGGCTGCTCTTCTGTCTACAGCTGATGGGGTTAAAACAAGGTCCCTGGTGTCCTAGCACAGAGTCAGTGGGAAGCTCCTGGAACACCTAAAATAGCACCAAACTCCCTCACCAGATCTGCCAGACAAGTTTAACAGTTCTGTGCTTCTGTTGAGAGTGGGGGTCATTTATGTTATGGATATTTATGGCAGAATTAGCATACCAGGAGTCCACAGAATCTGGGGTCCTAATCTTTGTGGCCAGTATGAAGTGACTCAGAAAGTGGTAAAAGAAAACCTGTGATACTTATCCAGTTAAAAGGCAGGCTTCTCAAAAAATCTTCATTACCTAGCATCCCTCACCCCTAAACCAGAAGCAAAAAAACCCAAGCAAAATAACCCCCAAAACCCCCAACCCTTTAAATGCTGATCCACCATTAAGAAGGCTTAATAAAAAAATCTTCTCTCAGAAGACAAATGAGACATCAATTAGTGGTTTTCTTAGCAAATTTAACAAACTGTGCTGATTTGGTATGGACTTCACATACTGCTTCTCTCTGGGGAATGTCTGTGATTCCCCAGAACTGGGAGAGTATGACATGGCTATGAAGAGGCTGTGCTCTTGTTCATAAAGGCTTAAAAAGTTAGGCAAAACCCTGTTAGATGACTCCAGGCTGCCTGACTTTTATCAAATATAAGAGATGGCAAACCCTAGGACCTGCTGGCAAAATTTGGTGCTTTTTCAAAAGTACAGAGAAAATTTGATTTTTTTTCACAGCAATGTCAGTACACTGAAATACAATTTTGTGTTTAAATTAAGATCAAGTCATTAGACTAAACATACTCATTAAAAGAAAAAAGTTTATATGGCAAAAAGTCACACAACAATATACTCAGAACATTTTACATGGGATGCTCAACTGTCATACTACAACACTGAGTACACCAGGTTGAAACTCATACTCTCATTTTAATTTTCACAATTCTTACACTGTGCATTCATATAGGCTTTCATATTCTTAACTGTATATCTTTTCTGTTATTTCTTGTCACTTAGAAGTCTCAGGTTTCTTTTTCTGACTTGCATTTCGAATTATTTGTCTGATATTTTTCCTATTACCAGTGTTGTCTTAAATACTGGATGTCAGTGGTCTTTCCTCATATAAATTTGTCATGCAACTTGTACAAGACAACAATATACCATGTTAGATTTCCTCTTTACAGTAATCTACTTCAATTCTATCTATAATTTATAACATCATTCAGTGAACTCTCAAGATTTTGCCAGTTTCTAGAAGCATTTTTAACTTCAGGGTATAGAGTGTTTTAATAGACACCAGAAGACTTAATCTCACTGCTACTTCCCTAAGTACTTTGACTAGTTTATCACTTATGTCAAGATTTAATCCAGGATGGATCTTTATAGAATTGCTGTAGATTATTTCACAGCACTCTTCTCTCTTTGTCCCCTTCTAGTGCCTGCCTTTAGAGAAAAGGTGAGAAAGATGGTTCCTACTTCTCTTATCTAGGTGTTTTTCAGCTGTGTATCACATGATATTCCACTTTGACTCTTTCCCTTATTTCAAATTTTAATATCCATACAGAATTTTATTTATTTCTCTTTGGTGTTAATGAGCTTCATGAATGGATATCTTTATGGGATTTGCTGATGTTTTTATATCACTGATTTCCATAATTTAAATTCAATTACATTTTATTCCATTTAACTCTCTAAATGCTTTTACAGTAACTGTTTTATTTAGAGCTCTAATGCAATGTATTACTATTTGATTGCACTCTATATCTTATTGCCAATTTGTAAAAACATGCTGTCTTTTTCTTTCTCTTTGATTTTTGCAGAAGAAAGTAAATCTGTTTCAAAATTTATATTATTACAACATCTCTTTAAATAGACAGCTTTCTCTTGGACAAAATCTTCATTTGTTCTGACTGCCCATTGTCACAGAGTTGTGAGGTTTCACACAAAAGTGGAGCAATACTGCAGTGGTCTATAGTTTTCATCTCCCACTCTAAGTCCCTTATTTTATAACTGGCTGACTTTTCTACTCTATTCCTCTGTATCATTTATTTCATTTGTCATATCTCGTGCTGGAAGCCACCATCTCCAAGTAATTAACAACTCCTCACTATTTTATCTCTTATTGCTTAGTGCTCCCTTCTGTGGCTGTCTTCATATCCTTTTTATTAAAAGATTTAAAATTAAAAAATATCCCAAACCAGATTTTTTTTCAGCTTTTTGCTCATCATTACACTCATGTGAACCAAGACTGGATTTGAACCAGGCTCTCACTAGCAAAGACCAAGCAATTTTTTTCTGACAGACAGCATGTGTCTTCCTCCAAATGATTATTCTCAATAGGTACTTTAGATTTCAGCTACTGGTATTTCATGGTATCTCATGACCACCTGAGTGATTGCTTTTCTAGCCTGCCTGTGAAGATATAACATGGCAAACTTTATCTTAGCATTTTAGCAAACTCTTTCTGGTGAAAATGAGAGAAATTGAGAAGGAGGTATAAAGTCCATCAGATTTCCATTCAATAAAGCCATCCCTGTTTATCAGATCTACAATTGTCAATAGGCTGGAGTACTGACTGACTGTAGCCATAAACAACTCCAAGCATAATAACATCTTTCATCTGCACCCCTCTTAAAAATTACATGTTTTCTCAAAGACGCTGAAATCCTAAATAATTTTTCTCACATTTGAAAAAAATAAAAGAACAAAGGTAATGACCAGTATTTATGTAAACAGTTGGGGTAAAGGGAATGTGGAGCATGCAGGGAACTCAGGCAGTCTTTCACCCTCAGAGTTAGTGTGACCTACTCTTTTGGCCACTGTCTTGTACCTCAGTCTCTCATGAATTCACAGCCCAGACTGGGATCTACCTGGCCTCACAATTATTTCAGCAGCTCTCTAACACCTGTGGGTGGATATTGTCAGGGTGGATGTTGTAGGGGTCAAACTCCTGTAATAGTTCACACACCAACTCTTCCTTCACTGATGGTGGATCTGTGTTTTCATCAACCTGGATTTTTTTGTTCACAAGGCTTGAGACCCAACAGTGGCGGTAAAGAGAGAGGTGAAGAAGGTGTAGGGAAACTGCCTTTTCAGTGTTGGTGACTTGTTCACCTCTCCTGCTAAAGTGGGCCAGTATTTTCCCTCTGTTTCTGCTTGCATTTCAGCAGGTTAGTACCACTGGTGTCTCTCTTCATGTGCTTGAGTAGCTTGTGCTATTCCATGCCACTATATACCAAGTAATACACCTACACAGGAACTGAGTAACTTCAGAGGCAGCCAAAAACTGAGATACATCACATAAGGATGCAGAGAGCATTTAGTACCTGTTGGATGTTCAGCTTACAGTGAGAATGAGATGCTCTGACTTTTCCCAGTTATGTCCTAGCTCTTACATACATGACAATATGATGGACTCTCTTGGTAACCAGGAATCTAAGTCTAAAATGCTCTCCATTAGGATCACTCCTCAGGTCAAGGGGATGTCAGATGTAGTACACATATAGGCCAAGGTGATGATGATGATAATGAGTTAAACACACTTTTTGAAGTTTAGCCACATTTTTTTCCCATTATAAGATGCTTGGAAATTTATGAAAGGATATTTCAATAATTATCTAACATACTCATCAATATGTCTGAAAAAAAAAAAGAATGTACTTTCAAAAAAAGCTTTAAGGCTTGAACAGTTATGCATTAGATCAAGGACTTGGTCTCAAGTTCAAGCCAAAATTTACATGCACAGCCCCAGAGCTCAACAGTTACTGAAAAATACTCCTTGTATTTCCTTTTCTTCCCAAGCTCTAGCTGAACCTGTGCTTATTGACCTTCAAGGGACACAGCAATATCTTTCTTACTCAGGCCTTGCCTGAGGGGCAATGACAGACTGAATTGTCATTCTGGGAATTTGGTTGGCATTGTGTCAGTTTTGCTTCACATCAATTTAGATAACTCTGGCTTATCGGGTGTCTCTACCATGGCATAGGTATATGATATATATGAAATGAAAACTAAATATGTAAATACATCCCCTTAACTCTGGCAGCAAAATTATGTAAATGTCAGCTGAAGAGCTCTTTCACACCATTAAGGATTAATGTGTGCATATTGGGATTTTTTAACCCTCTATGTGAGAGTCATATTGTCACACAGTCATATTATAAAATACATGTGCAATTGCTTCCCTTGTGTGCAGAAATACTCCTAGTAGAGATTGCAAGATATGAATTTAAGGCTTAGAACTTAATATGTCTCGTAAACTAATTTCTGCTATTTTTATTAATTTTGTTTGATAACCATAGTTGTAGTATTAAATACTGTGACGATGCAATATTCATTAGGCAATTCTGGACTCAGAAGTTGGATTTATCATCAGAAAGCATTGTCAATTTCTGGAAGAAAGTTTGAGAAAAATAAGCTATTGTGCAAAGGGTCTATGTTTTGGGTAAAGATGTAAAATTTGGAAGTAGGAAAGCCCTTACAGCAGGATATATCTGCTGCGAAATTAATATTTAAAAGGGTCCAAAACTTGGTCAAATTACAGAATATAAACTTCTAAGAGTTTTACAGCTATGACCATCAGCGTGCTCAATTCTTTTATAGCACTCATAGTCAGGAAAACGCACAAACGCCAGAGGTTTATGTCCAAAGAGGAGACAGCGGAGCCCTGCAGCTTTATTGGACTAAAGGGAGAGAGTTCACCGGGGCAGACTCCCGCGGGGTTTTCTCTCTCGGGGTTTTCTCGGGTGCAGCCTCCTTTTATGCTGAACTCCCTCCCGCATGTTGCCTCTTCCTTTCCCCACTGGCTGAGGCACAGGGAAGGCACAGCCTTCCCGAACCCCCTACCACATATTCCCCCTTTGAACCGACCATTGTACCCCAAAGCTCAGAAACTCCGGCTCTGCAGACCCTTGTCTGTTTCAGGAGCTTGTCTGGGTTCTGAAACGAACCTGCTGCCCAAAGTTAGGAGAGACATTGGGACCCATTTCAAAGTGTTAACACCCACACCCTCACCCATCAAACTGTAGACACTAGCTTACCTCTCACTACTGATCCCAAAGCACATGTTCACTGCTGAGCAGAAGGAATGTGTATGACTTATTCCCTGACATCTCTGTTACAGCACTGGAGTGTGCATGTAGAGCTACACAGTCACCTTCTGCTTAGATTGAAATAGAGTGAAGCACTGAAAATTGGGCAAAAAAATCTGCAAGGATTCTTTTCTTTGTGCAGAAAATAATCTGTAAAACTAGAGGAAGGAGAGTGAAGATGGAAGCTGACAGCTGAAATAGGTGTGTACAGGGTGTGCCTGGTTGGAAGGGGGGATGCTGTCACTTAACACCCTTGAAAGAAAAGTGGCAAGTGAAAAATGTCTGTCTGGGAAAAAGTGGTGCCATGTCCCTATTGCAATGGGAAAGAAATTGAAGGTCTCCTCTGTCAATGAGTACTGACAGGGAAAGGAAAATCAGGAAAGAAGCCTGAATGGACTACCATGAGCAAACTGATAGGATGAGGAGATGAAGTGGGACTTTATGTTTGGTAAGATACCATCTGATAGAAGGAAACAAAGAACTGTGAGAGGAAGATCTAGTCTGATTCTAGCAGGATGTTGGCCACATGCTTAAAGAGTTGTTTGGTAGTTTGTTGTTGTTGTTTTGGTTTATTGAAAAAAACAAACCAGAATAAAAACAGCAGGGAGAATCCTGTAAAACCTATGAAGCACTAGACCAGAAGCAATTAGCAGGCCTGCAAAAAGGATAGGAAGATGCTGACACTGCTTTTTCCACAAGCTCAAATGCTGAGGTATGTGTCATGACTGACAAGTCCAACCCCAGAGATGCCAGCTGATTTTACACACAGCCTTTTCTGCTTTTCAACTTACTTTAAAAAATGCTGGATATCAAAGATACTCAAAAGTTTAGAAAGTTTTTGTAGTTTATAATTAAAACCTAATTTTCCACTTATGAGATATTGCTGCTTCAACTTGGTTACCTCTTTTCCTTGCCATGAGATCTCCATATATTTCAGGATGAGTCATGCTCACTTGCTGGAAAATACTCAATACCTGATTTTTATTCTGTTATTCAGCGTGCACTACAGGGCTTATAATCAACCCCAAGCTATGAAGAGCTGAGATTTTTACCCCCCTTTGTAAACATTACAAACATATCTAAATGCATTATATATGGTAATGCATTTAGTATTATAGTGTGAAGAGTTTTCATTATTCCATTTGACTGAGGGAGAGCTTATCCACAGAGACTGAGGTGAGGAGCACCACATGCTTGTAGTTGTACCCCATCATGTGTCTGTGGCACAGTTTTTGAGAGCTCTCTGGGTTGTATAGCCTATTATGTGTTCAGAGCACAATTCTGTTCCTACTGGAAATGCTCAACTGTTGCTCTGAGCAGACCTGGAGCAGTAAGGCAGGCATTCAAGAGCTGAGGGAAAGAGCATATAGTAGGTGCTTGGTTTGAGTGGCTTGCCTCATAGTGCCCAAATATTCTGTACCAAAGAGGAGAAGGTTCTGATTTCATAGAAAAGTATTTGCTTGGCCTAAACTTGAAACTGCTCTTTCTCCTCCTGCAATCCCTTTTCTTTCTTAATTGAACTTCTTGCTTTTCATGTTTTTTCCTTGCAATGCTCTTCTTCTCCATTAAACACTCCTACTTTTCAGCAAAGGGCTTTCTTTTCAGGATTCATCACATTTAGTAAAACATTACTTTCACTATTTTTGAGACTGTGAGTAAATAAAATGAACCTATTGCTAAGATTTCTTAATGTCAAGGCAGTGCAGGAAACTAACATTTTTAAGATTAAGAAAAGTATGGAACTAATAGCCTGGGAAAAAAGCTGCAAGAAATTATAAATACAACAAGTGGAAAGCATTGCTGATAATCCCAGTTTTTGAATTCTGAAGTTAAAGGAAACACCATTATCTGGGGGAGAGACAGTAAGAGTTGTCAATTATGTCAATGTCTTGTCAGTTCAACACTTAAAAACATTCAGGAAATACCATAAGGGAGGTTTATTTTTATGCCTCAAGAGAACAGCAAGAGTAAAAATCTGTAAATGCTTCCTGTTATATCCTAACAGAAAAGCATAATAAATTGTTAATGTCTTATACATAAAACTACTTACTTATAGAAGGAAATCTTGACCATATAATCAGAGTCCTAGTTAGTTCATTCCTATCAAAAGAGAGAAGACCAGGTGGAAGAATACAGTTACACTTGTTAAACTCACACTTATTTTCTGCTCCTTTTTCCTGCTGCTATGCTCAACCTTCTCCTTTGAGTTCCAGCCTCAGTGGTTTCATTCTGATATGTCATGGGCAAGGCTGTGGTGAGTCAGCATTATGTGGTGTCCTTTACTGGGGACAATTGATGTTCACATCTTCTTCTTCCACTGCACAGGATCTGATAGGGATCTTTTTTTTTTGTTGACACACTTTTATATTTTTGCTCAGCCCTTATTATTTTGCAGCTTCCCAATATACCCAAATTTACTATATATATGATACTTTATGTGATGTAGATATTATTTCATTTCTCTGTAAGACCTTACACCAGTTTTGTTAGCTTATAGTTCTGCATTTCTTTAACTTCTTTAAGCATTGGGCAGCTGTTTACAGCCATGTGATCTCCAGTGCCAAGCCTGTTGCTGTTACAGCAAAATCAAGTAAAGCAAAGCACGGGAAGGACAGGAAGAGTTTGAACAAAGCCAGCCCAACAAGACACAACCTCCACGGCTCCCAAACTTACAGAGCCTGTGGTCTTTCAAAAAATACCCTTCTAACTATGGGGATGTCATAGTGCTGGGCTGCAAAGTAAGATTAGGTTGCTGAGATTGACAGCACTGGATGGTACCAGTCAGGTAATTAAAGCTGACCAAAGGAATCATTACTCCTGCTGCTCTTCTCAGGAATAATGCTGCTATGAAGAGCTGAGATTAACCTGTAGCCCTTAGTTTTCACAGGTAAAACATCTGTAATATAGATTTCTGTGATGAAAGTTTATAATCCTTTCAAAAAATAAAAATAGTTGCACTACATTATAGGGTAAGAATTGCCATTATGAGTCAGGCCTGTCATCCATGCATTTTCTTTAAGCCAGAACAAGATGCTTCAGAGAGCAGTGCAAGAAACCCCAGGGTGGGCAATTATGGAATAACTTGTCCACATGGAAGGCTTCTTCCTAATTCTCAGCAGTTAAAGATTTGCCTGCTTACTGATGCATAAAGGCTTATAAAATTTTAGACTTGGTTTGTTTGGGTTTTCTTCCCCTATCTAATATAATTGTGAATGTTTTGAATTTTCATAGAAACATGAAGTCTACCTTAGAGTCCTAAACTGTTAGCATCAGCGATTTCTGGTGGTACTTAATACCACAGCTTAACTATGCAGTGAAATAAAAACTAAAGTATTTTATTGTTTGTTTTAATTGGCACTTGCTGCATTTCAATTCCACTGAATGTACCATTGCTTTTCTTACATTAGAAAAGTATATCTTTATGTGACCCATGGATATTTTTAAAAAGTATGTGGGGAAATTTAGGTTCTGTATTTATGCATCAGATTTTTCCCCAGTGGGAAATCTCTGATTTCTCAGTACTTTAGAAATACCTTCTGGTTACAAAGGTGTGTGAAGGTAAAGCAGCACTTATTAAAAAAAAAATAAAAATAAAATTATGGAGATGTAAGGATTCCCATTTACTCAGTTGTTTTCACTGACTTTCAGTATTCTCTGTCTGGTGTATCAGTCCCTATTGGCCAGTTGAGTAGAAGTAATGCTTTTCTCTAGGGTCAGTTCTACAAACATGCAGGGAGTTTGGGAGCTCCTTATCTCTCTCTACTAGAGTGTCCATGTGCATACTGATGTACTCTAGGTTTTCTTCTTCACTCATATTGAAGAGTAATGAACTAGCAACAGCCAGCCTCTCTGTCTATGCAGGCATGTTAAAATTCACTTAAAGAAACTGGGACAATATTGAGTGTGGCAGTTCTTCATTGACCTGTAATTTGGATTCTAAACTGCTTTTTCTGCTCTCTATAGTATGAAATAGTGTTCCTGCTCTGTTTTGGATCATCGCTTTGCTTAAGGGTTTATTTAAAAAGTTATTTTCAAGCTTGTGTTGAAAGGTTTTTATGTGGTTTCTTTGGACAATAAGCAAACATTTTTTATTCTAGTCCATTTTTTGATCATCTGGTTTAGAACAGTTTCCTTTTCTTTAAACAAAACATTCTTTGTTATTTTACACAGTTTGGACCGTGGAGAAGGTTACTGGTAGTTAGTTACACTCCCTTTAATGTCTTTAGAGACATTTTATCTAGTCTTGTTTAAAGTGTATCCATACACAGGATTTGCCCTGTGAAGCGTTATTTCAAATCTGTATATTTGAAATTTAACTTGAATTCCCTGTTCTATTTGGACCCTACTGCTTCCAGTTGTCTTGATAATTGTGCCAAATAATTGCATTCAAACTGGAGAGCAGGAGGCTCTGAGGAGACTTTATTGTGGCTTTTCAAAACATAAAGGGAGTTATAAGGCAGATGGACACTTTTTACCAAGGCTTGTAGTAGGAGGACAAAAGGCAACAATTTAAAACTGATAGAGGTAGATTTAGATTGGAGACAAGAAAGAATTTTTTTCATTAAGGTGATGAGAGACAGGAACAGAGAAGTACTGCCAGTACCAGATGGTCTCCAGGGATTTCTTCCAAAATGAATTGGAGGGCATGAGACAGTATTTAGTAATTATTGGTCATTAGCATACCTTCAGCAATAAAATGTATGAAGTGAAATGGAAATAACAAAAAATTTATATTCTCAGCAAATCTCATTTTAGTTTCTAGACCACTAGAGTGTATTTCCCACAAATCACTATAAACTAGTAACCTGAAAACTATTTGTGACGTAATAAAACTACACAGTGTCATGTAAAGATGGAAAGAAAAGTGGAGTGCTACTGCTGCTGCAGATGCCATGGCCAAAAATGGATCATGTATAACTTTTCTGTTCTTTATAGAATGTGGCATTTTACCCACTGAATGAATTTTGAAATCTAAAACCAGTTGCAGGCTGTTTAATTTTCTAAACATAAGGGTTGAGATAAATGGCTTCAAATAGTTCAGCAAACCTTAAAAGAAAGAAGACCAGAAAAGTGAGTTTTAGATGAAAAGACATGTTTAAAAACATGAGCAACCCTGCTTAAAATTGTCTTAAAAGAAAGACACTTGAAACCTATCCCCTATGCATAAGACTTCATAATTAAAACCCTGAATTTCGTATTTCAAGTTTAGAAGATTCTAATAGCAAGGAAGCTGCACAGGTGTTGCTAAAAATTGTTTTGTCTTTGCTGAAACTACTACTACTGTAGACCCAAATTCTTTCCATTACTTCTTGGTATCATCAAACTGTGGAGAGTTGAAAAAGCTGAGGAGTAACCAATGTTTAGTGGAAACTTTGAGTAGACTGTATGAGTGAAAGTACCTGAGAAGGTTATTTAAATGAAATTTCAGGCCTTATTTTGTAGAGTTGGGTTATATTAATTTGTTAGGAATTAACTCCCGTTTTGGTCTTGGCTTGCAGTTTTGTTACAGATAAGATTGTGAAAAGCATTCATTCTGCTCAGTGCTTTACTGTAAATATGCTGGTGTTGAGCTAAGGGATACATATGGATCAGAGAGTTTTGAGTGCTTCACTGCCTCAAAATACATCTGGTCCTAACCCAGATTTTCACCTGTGTCTATCATTCAGTCCATGTTTATGCCAATGGGGCAGATTCCCTGTCAGATTCATCAATTAGATCCTGCATCAGAAGCACATAAATCACCTGGGTAAATCAGACCAAGCCAGAATCAAATTCTTGTACCCATTAAAGACAGATAACACCTTGTAAAATACATAATATGTCAAAGCTGACATAATCTTCACTGAGAAAAGAGAGCAGTCCATCTATTTACTAAATGGAATAAATAAAAAGAGGGAAAAGAGAATTAAGCTGGGCATCTGTGCTATCTTTAAGAGAGGAAAGAAGAGTTGAACATTATAAGTAAGTACAGGAGAGCTCCCCTGCAGTGCCCTGGCAATCCCTTGCTCCCATACAAACCTTTTCTGACAGCTGACAGCATCAGCAATCTCTGCATCCTCCAGTCATGGCTCTTGAGCTGTGAGTTCAGCTCCAGCCATGAGCATTTCCCAGGCACACTCTAACTGCCTGACCAACCTGCTACAGGCAGGATTGAGTGCATAGTACTGCAGAATAGTGCATGCACCTATTGCATTTGCCCAGTCACCACTTCATTCTGGAGACAAACTCTCCACTGGAGACATCCAAACACTCTTGGCCCTCGGCATTTTTGGGACAAGGATGCACGGATCCTGTGAGAGCATCCCTGCCCTTGCCTGGGTGATGCAGAGAATTTGGCAAGTGTTAGAGCCACATCTCCTGTTTCTCTTGCTATAAGCAAGTCTTTTCCCCAGCCCTGTCCTGCTGGCCAGCAGCTCACCCTGCAGGGAGTGCTCCAGCCACACATGCCTGGCACAGAGCAGGGGTATGTCAGTGCTGGGGATTGGCTTGGCAAGAGGCTCTGGAGGGTCCACCAGCCCAGCACAGCTCTTCTCTCCTGCACAGGGCTGCAGATGGTTCCATGCCACTGCTTCTTTGACCCTGGGGTCTTCTGTCTGCACTAGACAAGCACCATCATCCTTCCACCCTCCACCACACTTGGCCACTGCATTGCATCCCTGCTGGTGCTCTCCTGTGGGACCCCTGGGCTGCAGGGCCCTCTGACCTGGGCAGTCTCTGGGACCCCAAAGATCCATCTCTAGTGCTTCAGCTCCTAGAGAGCTGGCCCCAGCCTCTGCAGTGCTGCCACTCTGCCTTCCTGGGCACCCCAACATCAAGAGGCTGCTGCTTTCCCTTTTTACCGTTGGTACTTTTGCTTTTCTACAACTGGTGCTAGGTCCTAGGAAATTATCTAAGCATATCTAAGTGTCAAAGCTGCCCCTTGAAAAAGCTCCCCAGGGTTCTCATCAGGCATATAAAATCAACTGAGATTAGCAAACTCCAGATTTTAACTGGTACCTTGACTATCAGATGTTAGTAAATACTAATGAACAGCTTCAAATCTTCAGCTAAGCAGAGACTTTCTGATATACAGGTGATGGTTTGGTGAATAGATTCATGTAGATTTCCCTCTACAATGTATTTCAAAACATGCAGTAAGAGTTGATGGAACTATTCAATACTTCACATGTTACTTTTCTCCCAGTCATGGCTGATTCCTTCTGATTTAACTAGTTTTAAAATACGTGTGTTCAGAAATCTGCACAGTCCAGACAAATGTCTTCAGGATACTTGTTTCAGCTGCCAAGGGCATACCAACAGATCACTTCAATCATCTAGAGTGGTGTTTCTTTCCTTCTAAGGAAAAGTTTGAGCCTTCTTAGCCAGGAAAAGGAAGAGGATTAAAATAAGTGACAGATATAATGAACTCCTGTGTTTCTAAGTGGGTAGTTCCTTTGCTCTTCTGGAAACAGGCATTCCTCAAAGAATCATATAAATAATAATTTTTTGCCCTCCTATTTTGGAGCATAAGGAAACCCAGCTGTGCTCTGATATGTTGCAGGTAGAACCACACACAGACCAGGTTTGTTCCTCCTCTGTGATTCTGGGTAGAGATATTCTGGAATACATACAAATCACAGAGCTGGTATTGTGGCAACAAGTATGTCTGTCAGGGTATAGGAAACAATACTGCAGAGGCTATAGATGAAGTGTTGAAAATTCTTGGGTTTCTGCATGGAAAACACAGAGGAAAAAAATGACATGCATGAGTGTATCCATAAAGGATGGTGGAGGAAAAATTGAAAAATTGTAGAAGGATTTGGAGAAGGAAAGGTTTAATTTGTAAAAGTTATTTTTGTGGTTACTGAACCACTCATGGTGTTCTGCATTAAAGGATAAAAGGGTGCTGGACCTTTGCCAACCTGTTCTGTATGGATGCTGCTTTGAGAGCAGGCTGAAGCAGGTACCATGCCTGATCACTAGTGGAAGACAACACACATTGATGAATATGTCCAGTTCATGTGTCCTGAGTGGGAAGACAGTGGTGAATAATTCTTTCCTGTTTAATGATATTTTTGGTTTATGAACCTAAAGACTCTTCAAAGATTGATCTGGTTTCTGGGAGCCAGTGCTCCTTATGCCATAGAAGCCTGCAGGATTTTGTGGAGGAAGACACAGCTGGTAAAGTTAGGAAGCACAAAATGCTATCCTGCCACTGTCCTAGTAAGGCCAACATAAGTGAATGTCAAATAGCTCAGATGATTACTTATCCTGGGGAGCCATTATCGGCAGTAGCCAGGATTAGGCTTTCAGCTGAGACTTTGCTCCTGAGAATCAGAAAATGAGGGATTATTTAGGTGAAGCGATGATGGCTGAAAAAGCATTATGAAACCTCAGAGTGGGAGGAAAATGGCCAAGGCTGGAGAGACAGAACTGAATAGATTAAAGGAGAATTGTTAAGATAAAAATGCCATCGTAAAAAATATATACCTGTGTTACTAAAAACATACAGGACTATTAAAATGAAAGGTCTTTCAGAAATCTAATTTATCCTTTCACTTTCTGGTTTTCAGATAACAGTGTTCTCCTCTATTTCATTTTGGGAACTGGAGACTGCGTAAATAGGTTTTTAATAACTGTTTAAATTTGAACTCTCTAAATGTAAAAGAAAAAAAAAATCCTTTATGATGTTTTAAAGCATTTCATGAATGAGCTTCAAGTGAGCATTAGAACCTATAGTGAGCACACCTCCAAATATAGGTCTTGTTTTAAACTGGGTATACAAGCTGATTTAAACAGCCAACATTTCCAGGTCTCTGTACCATGAATGGAAAATGGAAAATCAACCTGTTAGGTGATTTAAGAATTGAGTACTTATTTATGGAAGGGAAAGGGAAAGGGAAAGGCCCAAGTAAAATAAGCTTCCTTACAGAATATGTGAAAAATAATTATTTACTGTATCTAGCCTTGATAAAAGAGGAAAGTAAACAAATTTTAAGCAGTGGATAGAATATTCACCTTATCAAAATGTATGGTAGTATGGTAGTAATGTTTCCCCAACAATTTTGACAATACAAAGGAGAAATACCCTTAATGCATGGACTTTTTGATGTCTGTTGGTTACATCACACTCTGAAATTCATGCTATTATTATAATGTCTCGGTTCTGAGATATTTAGGGAATTTAGGAAAAATTCAGCTCCAGTCCTGTGGGAATTACAGTTCTGCATCCTCTCTACCCAGTATTTCTGAAGTGACCTCTATTATTTAGTAGCAGAGTAGGAAAGACCTTGCATTGTCACAATATCCAGTCACTTTGTGCTGCACTCAGGAAAAGGCATCTGCTGTACCTTCATTCTCACCTGCTTTGCACTAGTGACTAAGGAGACCTGCACTTCCTCAGACTGATAAAGGCTCATTTTGGGTGAATGCTTTACAAGGTCATCCAGATCCTGCAGGAGTGGGTGAAGAATGAAGCAAAAATAAATACCTGATCATGATGAGCACTGAAGGGGCTGTATTTTCCATGGAGAGTGCCTCTGCATTACAAAGAATTCATACAGATGGTCGTGAACGTTCATTCTTCCAGAATCAGTTTTCATGAATATTCCATATGGCCACCCTGCACAATTACTGTTTACTTGTGTTTATGCTCACTACTGAGAATCAGCACCGAATTACAGTGACATTCAGGAGTGAATTACAAGAGAGGCCAACATTTAGGAAATAAAAAGCATGCATTGTCCTGTGTAATACTTATTGGGTATCAGCATGAAGATTCATGGGAAAAAAATCTCTTTAGCCTTGGATATGGTTTGTGGAGGACAATGCAACAGATTCCACAACAAAATAGGATTTTGTGAGCCATGAGGAATTTTTATAAGCCATAAAGGAGACAGCAAAGAGGCAATTTCATTGAAGTATGTAGACTTAATAGTATCTGTAATGTCAGTGTGAATTATTAGAGCAATTCTGGCCATGATGGCAGTGTGGAAGTTAGAGGGGGGAGCATGAAAATAGGAATGTTATAAGAATTAAAAAATAAAGAGTTGGAAGGCTTATCACTTGGGGTGTAACAGTTGAAATGCTACTCTGTGGAAATGTTCCTTCAGCTCAAAAGCATCTGTTGGAATCTTTCAAAAAACATAGTTAGACAATTAAAAGTAGGAAAGAAACAGTGTTTTGGGGTCAGACAAGCTGCTTACAGAACAGATTCCTTCCAAAGGTACTGGGGTTCAATGGCTCAAGAGAAGTCCTGTCAAATTTTCTCCTTTGAGAGTCCTGGAAATGAGAATTGTATTTGTTTTCTTTACCAACAGGTCAGTATAAAGGTCAATACCTCTGATACTGAAGTCAAAAGTAGTTTTTAATTATATTTAGAAATAATGGAAAAGATGCAAAGTGACCTACTCAGGGTCCCAGAGAAATCAATGGGAATACTGGGAATAGATATAACATTAGAGAATTAGCAGCTGTCTGCTTTAACTTTGGATACAGGTTTGAGCCCAAAATTGTAAAAATGCTTCAACAGTGGAATTAAGAAATAGTCTTCCAGGATTTATTATTGGGTTTACCTCCCTAAAAAAAGATATGAAATAAGATGATAAAGGATAGTACTCTGGCATCTGTGTAATTGGCTGTGTCCAGATATGCACTTTGTAGGTTCTTCCTTCTTCAGACTTAGAAGAAATTTCACAATGACAGTGAGCATTTAGGACTTTTGTCACTGCCTGCAATTTGAGAAATTAATTTACTGTCATGATATGAGCCTTGGTTGTAGATTACAGGCAATCCTCAGTTTACTTAGAGCTGCACAGTCAATTTGTACCATCTTTACTGGGCATGAGCAACATGCTAGGAAACATTCATTACATGTTACATAAAATGCACCAAACAGCATGACATTATTTTACTTCCTAGCACACTGGAGGCTCCAGTTTTGTAATCAAGCTTCTTTCAGGCAAGGATATATTTGATGATGTCTAGATTTTGCAGCTTTAACATTAAAACTGTGTTTTGTTTAGTCAAGAAAAAGGGAAGGCCAAGAAAGTGACTCCTCAAGTTTTAAATAAAGTATTAGAATGAGCAGGGAATTTTCAGGACAACCACATTGTGCAGTCTAGTTTGAATTGGCAGAAACATTGTGCTTGGGATTGGAAAGTTTGGGACAGAAAGGGGTTATGTTCTCTTTCAAAGTTTGGATGGCTGGGCAGAAAAAAAATTACTGCGAAAACTTTCTGTGACTTATGTGGGTTATTGATTTTTTTCTTTTTTTTTCCCTTCATGAATCAGTAAGGCACTTCTGCTGCATCTCTGATCTGGCTTCACCCTTGCACGCCCAAAGTCTGACACAATGTAATGGCAGATATTGTAGAATGTAAGGCTTTCTGTGGAAGGTGTTTCTGCAATCCCTGTGGGAGCTGGCATTCCAGCAGGCAGCCTCCTGATACAAATATGCACTTCTAGAATGAAAATAATTGCACATTTGAAAATGCCAAACTTTGATCTCATCCCAAGATGAGTTTAACTTGCAGAAAATCTTAATTGATTTAATTTTTACTGTATTAGAAAGAAAGACTGTAGTATTAAGGGTTTATGGTTTATACTAAATGAATAAGTAACTAGGGTCCTATCCAGCAGAAAAGAGTAGTATGCCTACAACACTTTGGGCACTTCAGTGGGAAGAGTTTATTAGGAAAATGAAGTTAGAGGCCAAGAACAAAAGGATGTTTCATAGGAAAAAGGTGTGCAGAGGTTCTGAGCTGCTGTTTTTAAGGAAAGATGAGAGGTGTTACATGTGTAACCTTGCAGACAGTTGGGGTCTGGTCTTGCTGCTAAATAATTTATTTTAGGCCTTCTCTGTTTTGTAACAGAACAATGGAGCAGAAATTAAGAAAAGAGAAGCAGAGGATTATACAGACTATGTGAGCACATTATTGATTACTGGAAATTTTCAGCATAATTTCTAATGTGAAAGAATCTCCACACCCAAAGCACATCTTGTCATAAAAGTATTAACTTGAAAGTGTTGCTACTGCTTTTTGGTTTTTTTGTTGCTTCCTTCTCATATCCCAAGGGAAATAAATTAAGGTCCGCATACTTTTTCTGGCAAAACTTCTTGGTTTCATTTTTCAGTTTGATTCTTAGCTTTGGAAAAAAAAAAATGTTTGGAAAACAAGAATCTTTTTTTAATATAAAAAATACCTGCTAGTTAAAAATAGATTTCCCTGAAGGAAAAAACCAAAACAACTCCACACCATTTTTCAAAGGTCTTTGATAATTTCTTGGACTATACTTTTAGAGAACATAAAAAGTAATAAAAACTTAGGAAATAACAATCCAAGTTGTCTTAAGTGAATGTAGGTTGACTGGTCTGAATTCTTGGGAGATTATTTTTACTGCTTTCCACAACAGCCTTCTCAAAATGTAGTTTCATTTGGCTATCAGCTAGTACACCAAAAATGTATAGAACTTGTTAATTATCTGAAAGTTTAACATTACTAAGGAAAATGTTGATTTTTCTTTTATGCTTCAGCTTTTTCAATGCCATTTGATAGTTCTAAAGTGTATATACTGCTTGTGGTCACATATGCCCATGGAATGTAGTTTCTACAGTCAGGGAACATAACACCTTGACACTGATAGGAATGATTTGATTTTTAACTTCCAGGTATAGACATAAAACTTCGTAGTTAGTTGGATTTGTTTGTTTGTTTGTTTGTTTGTTTGTGGTGAGGGGAGGGGGTTGTGGCTGTTTAATTTACTTAATACTATATTTTTTTAGTAGGGCTGCAGGAAATTCAGTAGTTATGTGTTTCTGCAGTGTTTAATTTTTTTTTTAGCTGTCCATATTGCACACTGCACTATAGTACAGAGATATCCAATTCTGTCTTTAATGAGCTACCCTAGATATTGGAACCAAACTGTGCAGTGCATCAGAACTCAGTAAATTAACCAATGCATAACTCTGTCTCATGTGGTTAGACTGCAATCTAACTGCAAATGCAGTAAAAAGAATTACAATTTTAAGTAATAGATCACAGAAGGCAAAATCTCTATAGAATGAACAACGCAGCTCTAAAGTCTGTGAGTGTTGGTGGATGTGAAGGAAATTGGAATTAATGGCAACACTGTGTGCCAGGATGGTGCTGGCAGTGTTGCTGTTAATGGGATGGAATTTAGAAGTAAAGAAGAATTACTCGCCGTTACAGTTACGACAGAGATACTGTTTGTGTGTGCCCTAAAAAAGGTTGCACAAGGATGCTGTGAAACAAGGAAGCTTTGAAGGAGGTTTCAAAGTCAAGATGTGCTGATTGCACTGGTACCACCTTGGAAGAGCTGGACTGATGGATGCACTTGCATGATGATGGCAATTTCATGGAGGGTGTTAGGAATGACAGGCATTGCAGCAATGCTGGTTGTGGCACTGGCATGCTCAGGAGACCACACACAGAGATGCCATGACTATTTTTCCAGGCACTTTTGCTGCATTGTCCTCCACCTGCCCCTTGCATCACTAGAACAGGTTATACATTTCTCGTTTGTCACCTCTGATGTGCACTTGGTATCTTATCTCTGAGAATAGGTTTCTTAGAGGATGCACCATCTCCTGGCTGCAGGAGATTTCAAAGTATGTTCACCAAATATCTTTCATATAAGAGAGAAATTTGACAACCTAAACTGTAGCCTCTTGAGGCTTGTAATCTCTATAGTAGGGAAATATTTAAAACATTTTGATCATCACTGTGACCTTTATTTTATCAGCTCCTGACTTTCTTATCACCATACTTGTGCTACAGGAATATTCCGTTGAAACAAAGGATTTTCTTGCACAGAAACATATTTATCTGAAGAATATTGACTAAGGCAAACATCTTATTGCCTTCTTAGTGTAAACATGTTACTGCATACCAGAATACCAAAACATCCACTCCTGAAATTATGGATAGCCTTGCTGAAGATTCATTTTACTATAGAAATCTAATTTGATGTCTTTTATCAAAAGTTTTTAACGTGTTGTCATGACCCACTGGGTACTGGGCACAACACTTGCTACAAATTCTTGTCAGGCAGAACAAAGACACCAGTCCACATGTCAGGGAACCCTTGTGTTTCTATTGTATGATCATCTTAACTCTGGCAACTAGCCCACCACTTAGAAGTGTTGGCTAGCAGGCCCTTAACTTTTACAGCCCACTTCACCAGGCTCCCAATCCACAAACTCCTCAAGTGTTGGTTAACAAGCCCTCAACATGTGCAGCACACTTCAACAAGCTCACAGCTCAAACAACAGCTTTCAGCATGGAGTAATGAGCATGAGATGATACCACATTTTGCCAAGAATAAGGCAAGGGAGGGGGAGAAGAAAGGACACCTATCATTCTGAGATCCTGCATTGGTCCTGCCCCATGGATGGACAGGAGGGTGGGGAAGCTGAGGCAGGCACACTGAGAATGAGACTGCTAAGAATGATGCCAGGGTTTCCAATAAGCCCCTCAAAAGGCTAAGGTTTCTGAGCAGAATGCAGTTTCTGGGTTTTCTCCCATACCAGATCCATTCTGGCCAGATTTTCAGGATATACAAGCTGTAGAACTTTTCCAAAACTGGGAATTAAACCAGCTTGTAAAAAAATATTGAATCTGACTTTAACATTTTGTGCAGTTGCAAATCCCCATCCCCAGATAAATTACTTCAGCTTTTAATTATTCTCATTGGTAAAAAAATGGTATCTCATTGCAATAATTGATCTTAGTCCAGTTTCCTGATACTGGATGTGGTACTTTTAACAGAATGCTTAAAAAGCACTACCCTGCCCAACTATTTATCAGTACCTGATGCATAAGTGACAAATTTTAAGCCAAGGCATAAAAACATGCATAGGCTGTAAGCTGCAGTCAGGAGCCAGAGAGGTAAGCAGATGGATAACTAGGCAAACATAGCTTGTTGCACACTGGGGAAGGGTAGGGAAGTAGCACCCTCTCTAGACTACCTGTTCTCACCAATATCTTTAAGCCAAACAAACATTAAATTTTCATATTAAAGGACTCAGCTTAATGACCATGGAGACAGCTGTCTTGTCCGAGCTATAAAGCAGGTTTTACTTAAAAGATGCCATACAGGAAAATAAAACATTCCTTAGGCTGAGCATAACACAGACTTCCCAGAGAACCCTTCTTTTGGCTATTTTTCAGGTCCTATGCTCAGCCTTTTATTGCTTTGGCTCTTGCCTGAACAGTAGGGATGGAGCAGCTGTAAGTTAACAGCCAGAAGCAATTTTCCCTGATCTTTCCTGCTCTTTGCAGTATTCCACTGGAAGCATCCCCAGGACACATTACTAATTTTTTGCCCTTTACTTTGGGACCTTAGATTAATGGTGTTATATAATTGCCATTTCTTCATCATTAATACAATAATCGTGTGATGAATTTTACAGTCAAACTGTCTTTAGCTCTTGCTATGGGGTAAAAAAAATCCTCCCATTTCAAAATAAAATTGCCTGCTTTTTCCCCAGACATATCAAATAGGTTTGTTTCTGTGCCTTTGCAGCCTAGTTATGATCCTCCCAGTTAAAATCAGTTGGGGGAAAAGAGGGAATACAGCAACCTAGTAACATGGCAAGCATTTTGTTCACTGCTCCTTGAGCAATAAAAGTCCCATACAGCCCAAATAGCAGACAATGCCCACTTAGATCAGATCAGAAGGATCCAGCTTTTACATCTGTGTCTGCACTTGTATTGCACACAGGCTGTCCAGGCACTGCCTTGTTACATCTGCAAGCTTCAGAAATTGTCAAGTTAGTATTGAGACTTTGGTATTGCTATCCCACACTGACCAGTGCTTACCCAAATCAGATATGGATACAGAACCAGAGCTAAAGCAGCCAGGGAACATTTCCTATCAGCAGCTGGATAATGCAACCTTGTTTTGGAGCACGGGGGAACTTGGTCATGTGCAGCTGGACTGAGCCAAGGCACACTTCTCCAGTTCAGGGCCAGGGTATGGGCCTGCAGTTTTCTTTAAATATTCTTTAACTTGGCCTGTGGGTTGGTGGCTGTAAGGTGGGTCTGAATGTCAGTGTTATGTTTTTCCTCTGTCCGTGCTCATTTGGAAGAGGAGGACAGAGCTATGCAGGGTACAAGGGACTGGAGTGACACCTTAGTGTCTGTGAAGAAGATGCCTCTAAAGAGGCAATTTCCAAACATGGCCAAAATAAGGCTTCCTGACCTCATCCTAAAGTGTGTTATGATGCAGTGTGATGAGACAGCAGCAGTAGCTTCTGCATCTCCAGACCACGCTGCCATTAAACTGGGCAGGATCTCCAGTTATTGTGAGCTTTGAAAGTAGAGCTATCAGAAACAGAGATACCAATAGAGAGTTCCAATGTACACAGCAAGAGATTCCCTATGTGTATGTTGCCAAGTTGCTGAATCTATTGTTGTTGCTTTCTATTTATATGCTTTTTGTGGTGATGAAGACATTCTAGTGATTTGTACAAACATCTGAAAACTCAGGAGAGTTGACTTCAATGTACACAGTAATTTCATCTATCCTTGGGGCATACAGGGGTGAACTATCTAGTCTTCCTCATATTTGTCATGGGATTAAGGGCAGATGGCAAAAGGAAGGTACTTGTCCAAAGTACAGGCAGCTGTCTCAATCAATACACAGCAAGTAACTGAGTCTTGGGTCAGTTCTAAATAAAAGTTCACACCAAGAGCTTATGACTGATAATTACCAAGTAGTAAGCCTTAGAGGAAGCCAAGAGAGGACCCACAGCAGGTGTATAATGTAGCTGGTGTCTCTGACCACACTCCAGATGACTCCTGCCAAACAGATCTGTTCTGTGACTTCCCACACCTGCAACATGTTTGGGAATGGTAGTGGCCAGTCGGTCTTAATTAGAGCAGGAAGTGATGCATAAAATAAGTTGTTCTCTTGCTTATCACTGTCTTTTCCTTGCTCTGAATTATTGATCTTGCACCTAAGCAAGATGTTTCCTGGTTTCCTTATTTAAAACTGCAGTATTACAGGAAATAGATATGTTGCCCACTCAGCAGAGGTAGCAGGATAATTTGTCAATTAAAGATAATCCATTCTAGAATGACTTTTATGTCTGTGCTATTTTGGAAACCTCTTTAATGAGATCTGTGTTCATCCATGTATCAGCTGAAGCAACAGATATTAACTGTCCCATGTGTACATCTTGAAATGAGATGAAATGCAGCTTGTCTTGGTGTGTAAGCAGTGGGATCCCTGAATTTTACAGTCAAAACATTTCTGTGGAGAGGATTCATTTTTTTATTGTTCTTAATCTTGTATTTGAAAATGAATCTGGTGCTACACTGCCAGGCTTGGATAGAGAAGCTCTCTGTTTATCTCCTGAATGGGAATTACTTGGCTTGACAGCTTGACAGTTTCAGCCCTTGCCAGTATGCCTCAGTTTTGATGAGAGGCAATCACATCTGGTCCTGAGGAGGATGAAGGACATGTTAAAGGCTGCTCAGTCCCTGGCTTCTGACTTATTTTATCCAGGTTTGTGAGGTCATGTCCTGGTGAAAGATCACTTAAGATGGCCAAAGAACAGAAACTCCTTACCTACTGTCATCAGTTCTAAATGGGGTTTATCCCTGTGAGTGATTAAACACCTTTACTTTGGCCAGCCTACTTTCTAAATGGAGAAAATCAAGAGCTTTGCTGTCTTGCTCTCTAAAAGCAAAAATGAATGGGTATTACTTTAAGTAGGAGTACTAAAGCTGCCACTTTTCTCACATTATTTTTTTCCTGATTTAGGGAGAGGTCTGAGAAAGAAAATACCTTTTCCTTGCATTTTAAAAACCAAAATATATTAAATATTTAATCCTCATATTCCTAAAGGTCTATGTTTAATTCTTGCATGTTTTCTCTACAATACCATTCATTATTATATAAGTTTAAATTGTGCAGCAACTAAAATCGAATCAAATTTAGAGACAGGAATATAGGAATTGAAAGGCTTCCTTAGTCTATAGGCATTTTCTGGGCTAGCTACTTTATTCCTTATCATTCTGCCTGTCACTAAAAAGATGTTTTCCATCTCTGTCTGAGAGCTGGCTTTTCATGCTTATAGTTCCCTGAACATCTCACTGTGAGTGATTTTGCCATATTTATCTACATGTTGCAAGAAATCCTGAACTGTAAAATAATATGTAGAAAGATTTTCCAAAGCAGCCTTCTCAGTGAATAGCCCAGTGAAAATAAGACATTTTAAAGATTCAAAAATATTTCCAGCAAAACATTAGAAAGCATAAAGGTAAATTATGAGTTTACATGTACTGCCACTGTTGTACACTCAGCAAAGGGCATTACTATGAAATTAAGACAAACAAAGAAAAGTTTTGAAAGCTTCCTCATTACCCATAAATGTGGAATATCAGCAGAACACTAGGAATGTATTAAGTCTTGTATGACATTTTAAAATTTGAATGCTGAACAGTTCTTCTTCTCTGTTTACTGGTTCCCTGGTGCCAAGGGGAAAAAAGTCAGCCTGCCAAGTTATGTTTCTTGGTCTCTCTAACTTACTGTAAAACCTCCACCAGGTTATTAATTATTTTTTCTTTGCCACCTGTGTAATGGAGACAGTCATTATCTACTTCTTATTTGATTTTCTGAGATTATGGCATTCGTGGTAATGAATCTTCATAAACCACACCAAATTCATTGTGATGAGGTAATGTAAAAAGGGCAGTGTATATTAAAAATCTGCTACATTTACCCTTGTATAAGCTGCCTAAAACTGCCTCAAAGACTGCATGATGTTCTCACCCAGTTTAGCCTTTTAGTTTGGAAATTATCAATGTCTGGAAGGGTGCAACTACTGATTTCATTAACACTACATCTACTAAAAATCTTTGGGAGAGAAGGAGACTAAAGCTACAGCCTTGCACATTCCTGCCAGAATATGTAGGAGCATAACTGTACTTCTGCAGGCTACTGTTTAGACAGATAAGGCTTTAAAATATTTAACTTTTAAAATCAAAATTTTCTATCAGTCTCACACACTTGCTCCTCTTTCAGTTTCTTTTCTTATCCCTCTCTGTTTCCTCCTTTAATGTGTGTTGACTTTCTCTCGTTGTTTTTTCTCCCTCTGGTAGCACGAGAATTTTTTTTCACTTGGGACTTGAAACACTGCTTCAGGGTGACCTTATGGCTTTTCCTGGCAAAGGATCTGCAAGGCTGCACAGTGCTCTGGGGAGACAGTCGTGTCACCAATGAAATTCTTATGAGATTATATAAGATAGCGTGTGAAAACTGCAATGAGGATGTCACAGCCCTGCAGTGCAACGCAAACAAAGGAAAAGGGAGTCTGACAGATAGAAATGCAATTATACAGCACTGCAGAACCTAAGAAATGCTGATGGGGAGGAGCATGCTCAATTGGGGAAGAGAATATGGAATAGCAGGTGCTGTACCCTAACCTATAACTATAATAAAATGTGTTCCAGTCTCCTTTTTTCCAACTCAGCTCTAGTTCAACAGATCAGTAATAGAATAGTCTTAAAATATTCCACAGATATTAGATCCTGGCTACAGTGAAAGATAGGTAGACTATAAAAATAGTCATTCTTCTAATTGTGGAGAATGGCAGTAGTAGAAGGAAATTTCTTCTCCTTTTCTTACCTACTTTCTTACCAAGTGGCATTTTTCTTTAGGTAGAAGAAGCATGTTTCTTCTTTTACAAGTTGGAGAAACTCTAGTGATTTTTTTCCGCTCACTCTGACCATGATTGGACTGGGACTAAGAATTCAGAAACTATGGCCTGTTTTGTATCTTGTATTGCAGCTACCCTGATAAAGAGCTATGCCCATTTGTCTTCTCCTGGAATAAGAGATTCTGTACAAAAATTGATGTATTTAAATAGCCAGATATATAAAATATCAGAATGTAGTTCAGCAGTTAATCCAAACCTATTGTTTTATGATACATATATTCTCAGAAGGAAACCCTAGCAACCTTCTTTACAGTACAAATATTTTCTTTTATTCACCTTACACCCATAAGGTGCATTTGTTAAAGGTGTGAATATATTTCTATTCACTTGATTAACTCACACCAACCTGTTGTATGCTTCCACCATTAACAGAGTTTTTCAGCTGTCTCAGATCAAAAAAAAAAAGGAACTTTTGTGTCCTACATGGTCTTTGTAGATTTATTATAGGGATTTTCATTTAGTAGTGTAAGACTGACTCTTTTTTTCTGCTTCACATGTATCTGAAATTTTATCTAAAGTTAGAGCATCTATTATTCAGCACAGTCTGTTTTCAGTTTGAGCTTTTCAAGAGCATATGCAGAGTTAGCCTGTTTTTCTGTTCTATTGTATTCTACATAGGAATTACAGTTCCTTATCTGCAAATCACTATCTATGGTATCTTTCAGAAAAAGGATAAGGATGTGGAGAAAAAGTGGGCAATTTTGCACACAGCATTAAATTTACTGATAGTTGGAGTCTCTTTTGTAAAAGATACAAGAACACTACTTAATTGAATAGAATTTCTGAGCTTCCTTTGGTGTACCAGCTTATAATGCTATGTAAAGTAGATGGTAAAAGGGGATGCAACTGTACTTAAACCTGTAATAAAATTATTTTTGTACTGATCATTTGTGTCCTTTTTAAAGGACCATAAATTCCACTATGATTAATAATTTGGACTATTGTGTTAACTTTTATGTTCAGGAGGCATAATTTATAGAATATTAAAAATTAGTACTGCATCAGAAATTTGCTTAAATTCTGAGAATGTTTAGCAGGAAATTGAGTTTTTAAAGAATGAAAAAATATTATCTATTATTAAAAGCATCCCTCTTTTTCATTGTCAAGAGGAAGATGCAGTAAACCAGAGCCAGTAGCAGATCTGGATACTGGTGTTTTACAACCATTGAGTTTTAATCTGCTTGATTATCTCAGTCTCTCACTCCCACCCCAGTATTACTTTCTCTAAGGCTTTACTTCCCTTTCCCAATAGTTTAGCTTATTATACATCAGCCATAGAGGAGCTTTAGGTGCATTATTTTAAAAATTGTTTCCAGGTAGAGTGGAACTGTACTTGTAATTTTTTATTTTTTTTTTTGTAAACCCAGGCAGAAAAAGTTCTGCATCTGATCTTTAGGAAGTTATCACCATGATATAAAGACAGTAGTGACAGCAGCAGTGAGACAGTTAAATCTTTCCTGATACAATGCAAATACACCTTTGGGAGATTACACATAAGGTCAGATCTTGTTTAATTCTTCCAGATGAGATGACTGAAGGGTAAAGTGAGAGAGGACTGAGTTCAGACGAACAGAAAGATGGATTGTGAGCATGAAGTAGAATAAGAAAATTATTATTTGGGATGAAAAGACTAGTATCAAAGACTAATTTATGCCAGCTCTTCATTTATATAGATACTATTTTCAAAGCAGAAGATGATTAATATATAAAGTGAAAGAACTGAGGTTATGAAGTGACTTTTCACAGCACAAAATAAACATTAATAGACAGTCCTTCTGAGAGAGAGAGGTCAGCAAAATAAGGATGGTGGGCAGTGAAAAAGAGATGACATACTGCCCCAGAAAATTCTTCCAGGAAAAGAACACAGTCAAAATAGCAATGTCTTCTCATGACTCTGTAGAAACCTTAACTATCAAATGCCCTGGATAACTGCCAGTGGGATTACCCTTTTTACAACGTTGTTAAATGGTGCAGTACAAAAGCCCTGAGGATGCCCTGAAATGAAACTATTCCTGCCTTTGAAGTGCAACTTAAAGCAAAATACACACATATACACCCCACCCTTTAAACAAATAAGTAGCCTACTTTTTCATTGCTATTCTTTACTTTTTTCGCAAATGATCAGGGATAGATTTCATTAATATTGAAAGATGGTTCCATGTTTGAGGGATGCAAAGCTCTCCTATTTCTAATCTGTTTCCCCTGTTTCATTTCCCTTCAGTGTTTTTCCTCCCTCTGCTTCTACTGTGCTTCTTAACGCATGTATTTCATCCATTCTTTTAATTTCTAATGTTTGTCTTCCATTTATATGGGTAACTCCCTATTCCTTTTTCCTGCAGATTTTTTTTTTTATTTTGACCTCCTTGGCTGAACCCTTTTAGATTCCTTCATCTTTCACTGTCCATCTTGTGGTTTTCCAGTTTTTCATCCTCATTACTTCCTTCTCTCTAGCCTCTGGCTTCCTCATCACATTTTTTGTCAAAAATACTCCATATTTTTGATAGATCACCACTTACTTCTTTCTTAATCCTATTCTGTCATTTTATTGCTGACTGAGATTGGCTTTCAGCTCATTTACCATCATCATGAAGTGATTTGCCCTCAGGCCCGAGCTCACAAAAAATGCCATTCCAGGCAGAAAAAATGGCTGTGTAGAAGTGGTCTCTTCTTGCTAACAAAACTACTTCCTTCCTCTATCAGTTTCCTCTGGTGATGTTAGCTGTAAGTACATGTTACTTTATATTATAACTGCAGAGCCATCACCAGTGAGAGTAATAGAACCTTCTCCAGTAAACCATGCTGGAACCACTGGGTTTGGGCTGGTCAGACAGACCTAAGAATTAATTCTGGTGTGGTAGGAAGATGCATGTCTTTCTACTGGCCTATTTGGCCAGTTATGGCCTTTACTGTCAATAGTAATGCAGGGAATGAAAAAAGGACTTTGACATAACTCTGATTCACATTAGCTTTGGAAAAGAGGCAAGTTAAGAAAGAAAATCTTCTCAGCTGCACACTGAGTACATTTGGAGTCAAGGAAGCATGGTACAAAGAGAAACCTACAGCAGCATTTTTTACACTGTCACTTTTCAGCAAAGAACTGCAATTTAATTACTGCTGCACCCTTTTGACCCAGGATGGCTCTTTCTGCAGTGTTGCTTTTGTGCCAGCTGGAGCTGGAAAACACAGGTTGTCCTTCGGGACATTGGAGAGCAGCTGTGATAGAGGGCCTGGGACCTGCAGAGCGTGTCTGTCTTTTGAAAAGATAAGACACTGCTTAGGATCACAGGAGCTCAAATTAACTCCTGTGGCTCTTCCACTGAACCCTTCAAACTGTGAAGGAATGTACCAAGAGCTTGTGATCAAGATGATTAACTAAATGAAAAGATGAGAAACCTCAGTTTCTGAGAGGAGCATCATTTATGGAGACAGAGCTGTTGTGGGATGCATTTCCTGAATTCACCCAAAAGAGATGAAAACACTTTAGTGAACCTCAAATGGATCCCTGAAATACCACAACCTGCCTGGTGACCAGCTCTGGTGAAATCACATCCTCTCTCACAGTCAGTAGCACAGACAGACATGTGGGGGTTTTTTAACAAGAACTGCAGTTCCAGGCTCCAGACTGCTTGAAAAGGGTCCCATAGCCAAAACACAGCATATCTGGCTCTAAACTATTCAGCCAGGTTTCTCACAGTTGCCACAGCCCTACAGTTATCTGCACATGCACAGAATTGAGCATGGATGCATAATGTCCAAAATCTCCAGCACCCCACACTCACCCTGCAGAGGTGCCTTTGAAAGTACAGAAGAAACTGGAAGATCAAACAGAGTGAGCAAGCACCTGGCTGTGCTACTGCAGATGTCTGGAGTGGCAAGTGCTGACATCAGCCTTTAGCTTATCTCCTAGATACATAATATGTGAAATTTTCTGAACTTTTAGGTGGACAGGAAATAGCTCCCAGTTATATTATGCTGAAATTCACTTTCTTTAGAAATGCACAACAGCAGGAAGGATACATTAGCATTGCACTGAAGTAGCTTCATCTCTCCACATATTCTGCTACACCATAAGAAGCAAAAAGGGTTGAGTGAATAGCTCGCAGTATTTAATAATTTTGAATTGAGAATCTATCCTGCTTTGAATTAGGCCAAGCTGGATCTGCTGTGGTTTTGAAGGTTAACTAAGGATACCTGATATTCATCTACTTTGCTTGACAAGCATCTTCCCCAGCTGCAAACATTCAGGTGTGAAATTACCTCCAAAATGGACTTTATGACTGTTGATGCCTCATTTTAGAGTATACAGCAAGGTGCTCCAGGAACAGACAAATTTTATTCATAATTGTTAGGGCTCTTACACTGTGTGCTTTATCAACTCTTGGTTGTACTATCAATTCATTATTTGTAGTTTATCAGCTGACAGCAAGTGGTTATATTTTTGGCAAGATTTGCTTTTATTTTCATATTTAGATATTCTAGCTTGTTATCTTTGTTTTTAGCATCACAATTTGTTATTGTTTTGTGCTTAGAATCTTTTTTTTTTTTTTTTTTTTTATGAATGGACTAAATAAATTACCTCCCTGATCTTATTTCATTTTTTCTGGGCAGAAATAACCTTGGTTCAGGATGTTCCAAGGATTATTGATCACTGGGAGCTGTGCCTCAGGCCATCAGCTCCTTCGAGCCAATCATTAATGCCCTATGTCAACAAATATTGGAAAAGTGCTGAATGCATTTTCTCTATTCTCTTAACACTTTTACAGAAGTGTAAGGTGCTGAGAACAGTGTCTAGCTAAATTACAGTGTTTAGGGAGAGAGTTCCAGGTGGAAAGTCAACCTCTGGGCCAGGTGAGGAAAAAAGTGGCTTAGTCTTTCACCTGTAAGGTCAAAACACTGTAAAGCCTGGAGTAGCAATCCTTAAAGACAGCAGAAAAAATGTACTCAATTCCTTTTGTGTCCCCTGAATGTTCCAGCATCCCCTTCCTCTTTGCCTGAGAGAGTGGCAGCATCTATTGCCCACTACAGGACACAGTTTGAGTCTTTCTTTTGTATTCAGTTACACTCAGGCAAATTTGGCTAAAATTAGTGAATTGGGGAAAATAGAATTTGGTCAGTTGTGCAGACAGCTCAGGAAGGCAGGCCATATAAAAAATATTACATGACACAATTGTCAGAGGTATCTATTCATCTATAATCCCATCAAAGCCAGCAATAAAAACAATGAAGTTCCTACTTTGTAAACAGCAGAAATCTGCAGACAAGCAACCCTGTGCAGTGAATGAGGGAAGCAGCAGTGTCTGAAGGCTCTTGTGGAGACTTTGCAGAACTTTAGTGTGGCTGTGCTATGGGAGGAAAAGTTGCACTAGAGCCCTACTGATTTGTGCCTGTTCCACACACAGACTGTTATTTCACTGCTGGAATTTCCAGACATTAAAGCCTGAGCATCAGTAACAGCTCCCTGGGTCAGAGCTCAGAGCTCCCCACAAGCTGCTGCTGAAGAGATAAGGGTGTGGAACAAGGAGAATGGAAGTGTGCCTGCAAGACCTCTCCAGACTGGTTTCCCTGGAGGGGTTCTTGTCTGGATGGTGTGCTTTTACTGTACAAGTTCTTTCAAAAGGAGGATGGCATAAATTATTTAGGCATGGCAGCACTGCCCACAGTCATCCCATAACTTGCATACAAAATTTAGGTTCAGGCTTATTCTTCTGGGCAGAAGTTGTCTTTGAGGTGCCCACAACCACCAAAATCAACTGACTTGGAAATGCAAGTGGGGTTTCAGGCATACTTTTTAAAAATTAATTCATTAGTTAATTAATTTATATTACCATGGTAGTATGTGCTATGGATTATTTGCTACTTCGTAAGAGTAAGTCTGAGTGTAGTGAAATACACAGAGTTGTTGACCCTGGATTTAGCCTCTAAATCAATTTAGCCACAATCCAGCCTCTGCAACTTTTTTTTGTTGTGTTTTCTCATATGTGTGGCATATGACATAACTAACCATAACTCTATAAAAAGAAAAAACTTTCTTATCAGTTTCTGCTGGTGCATTGTGATATAGTATATATCTGTCTTTCTTACTATTAATATTATTAATAATGAATTGTTAATTAATATTAATATCTGTATTAAAACCTGCAGTTGTGCACGTGCTTCAGCAAACCTGAGGGTTAAGTTTCAGGATGGGGGCATGTGGCAGATACCTGCTGAAGAAACAACAAATACGCTAAAATGGGTGATCTGGGAGCATCAGTCATTTGTTCTTTGTGACCCTGCTTTACCTGATTGGGCATGCAAGTGCCCACAGGGTGTGTGCAAAGGACAGACAGCCTGCCACAAGCAGCTTTGGGAAAACACATGCCATTCTCTTCAATAATCTGTGATGGCTTTTAACACAGAAATGAATTCTTGTTGCAGTAACCTCAGGGCAAGCTAGCAGGACCAAGGTCCTCCTCAGTGCTTTCCAGCTGTAGGTAGCTATTCATTCTTGTATCTCATGCCTGGCCATACACAGGGGTACAAAACTGGCAAGGCAAAGGAGTTGTCACACCCTCCTTGTACTCGTTTGTGCAATGACCAGCAAGAATTGTGGTGCCTGCTTTTGGTCTTTTGAGAAGCTGCTACTCAGCTCAGAGGTGCACAGAGATGAGAAAGAGAGAGGCTGGTTATAGTTTCTATATCTTCTATCACAGACAAATTGGGAAGACTGAAAATGCAGAAGTAACTGCATTGCACAGGCAGGTACTTTGCAAGCAACATTCAGACTTTCTGGAAAAGGCAGATTTGCAGCAGATGAGCAATCTATTTAGAATTCTTGCTCCTTCTTGACTAAGCTCTTGTTTGTTCATAGATCATGGTTGGCCATGATCTTTTGTCCTGTAACCAGAGTGTCCTTGCTCTGTGCTCAGTGTGTCCCAGGTACAGTGGGTCTGATTCACTGGTGCCCTCGTGGCTTCCACAACATTTAGACATTTAGGAGAAAACTGAAGCACAGGTTTGTAGCTCACTGTTTTGATGTACCACATGTCTGCACAAACACAATTAACTGGTTTAGAGCTGGTTCTTTTCTGTGATCTTCCTTCCTTCTCACTAATTAATGGAAATGCAAATGAGAGACTAAATTACAAGTAAGAGAGTCTGTTCTCACTCTGTGCTTCACAAGTATCCCAGGGGTAATAAAATAAAAAGACCTGAGCAGAGCACATTCATTCCAAAAGCAACTTGAAGGTGTATAGCATAATTGAAGATAACAAAGCAGAAGAAGCAGCTGCCTTGAGTCATTGAAAAAAAATACAAACAGTATTCTTGCCCCAGAGATGTTTTCACAGACTGAGGAAAACCTGAATTATTTGTTTCTGAAGAATCTTATCCTTATACTCTTACCACATTTTGGACAGGCACTGTGAATCTCTCTATGCCATCACTATATTATGTGATCTTTTGGATGTAGCTGATAGTGATTTACACAAAAATTGCTCTTCTTCTAGACTGAAATAATCAGTTTTATACACTTGACAGGTCAGGAGGAACTTGGGAATTGATACATACAGGTAACCAACGGCCAAAACACAGCTGAAATACAAAGAGTAGACTCATTCCATTTCCTCACTGCAGTGCTGGGTGGCAGAGACACACATGGGGCTTGGTTCACCCAGCAGAGGGGCTCACTGCCTGCCCAGTAATCAAAGGGTTTCACACATGTACAGTTTATCACAGACTGCTTTTATGATCTCTCTGTCTTCCAGTAAGAGGCCCAAGAGTGCCTGTGATACTTTGTTGTCTCTATACAAGAATTCTACTTCTCAAAATAGGCAGAGGATGAGCAACACTAGGTACAATAAAGGGAGTTTTCCCATACCAACAATCTTAGCATTCCCAGCTTCAATGTCACTTTGAGTAAAAACTATTCCCTCCCCTCCAAATCTTCTGGTTTAAATCCTTTCCTCCCAGCTGTGGGCAAAGCCTTTATCTTGTCTTCCATGGACCTAAGTGTTATTAGATTCTCTGCAGAACAAAATCATATCTGCTTGTGTGTGTGACTATCATATTTCAAAAACTGGCAGGAAAAATGCCTTGTTTACACACAAACCCTGCATCTAGAGTAATACAATGAAACCCATTTCAACACCCTTATTTCAGCTTATTTTGTAAGTTTTGTATGACTACATTCTACTTGCTACCATTAACCAACAGTGGTGGCACAGGGAAAAGTGTCCTGAGATGAAAAGTCTGCTTAAGCATTTGAGATTTGAATCTGTGATAGGGTGTTAATCAAGGACTGAATTGTCTTGCTGGCACTTGACATGTGATCAGGAAAGCATCCAGGTGAGCCAGGAATTCTCAATCACCCCTGCTTCCCCCTGCTTGTTTTGTAGAATCCAGATCATATTAGAGAAAACACGGATGGCAAAGTAGGTAGCAGTCACTAAATAAATATTATCACAACAGGAATCTGAGGAAGGAATATAATGCAAGGAGTGGTATTTCAATCTCAGTGAATTTTAAAGGAAATTTGTCTCTACTGATATGCATTTTCTGGTTTGCACTTGAAGCCATTAGACTCCAATGGGTTTCAAATAGTTTTCATTCAAATTCATAAATTCAGTAAGGGTTATTTATAACTCAGCTTCAGATTTATGCAAAAGCATGGCCCAGGTTCACTAAAAATTTGCAAACAGAAGATAAGAAGTCTCTCTAACCACTTCAGGTAGCTTTCATCTTAACATAAATTTAGGTCTGAGGCAACAAATGAAGTCAGATATCTTGATGTAAATTGAAGCCTATTAAAATAGCAAATGAGATTCATTTCAGTTCATTATCCTTTCTCTACTTGATAAACTGATCACCTATGTGCCTTTAACTGTTCATATTGAACCCTTAACCAAACTTAACTCTGGAGACAAAACAACTTACCATTTTAAAAACATCTGGAGTTTCCTTCTCAGCTTGAAAAGCAAACTTTCAAAACCTAACTTAGCTTTTACTGACAGCAGTGGTGAAGTTTATGGTTAGAAAAGGTTCTGAGGTTTGTGTCAGGGATATTGGAGTACTGGAGAATGTGGTTTCAGAAAAAAATGTGAAAACTAACATGATTCCAAATTTGCTTTGTGCTACACCGTGAGCATTACAGAAAGATTTTTCAAAGATTAGTTTCATTTTTCTTTAATCAAGCTAATGAAACTTTACCTATGGAATGGGATACAAACAAAATCCATCCAACTTCTCAAGAAATGAGTCAGATTTTTGAAGTGAGATAGCACCATTGTATCAATAGCCCAACTTTCAGCTAAAAAATCGTGGTTTTACTTCCTGAGTTAGAAATCTGAAACTTCTGCTTGGAGCTAGTGAGTTTCTTTGGGAAGTACAATCAAATTCAGGAACAGGAAATAGGCAGAACCTGAACTGAATCGTGTTAGGGCACAGTTGCCATTAAAACAGAATGAGACCTTATTTCCATTCAAACCTTATTCTTGTTTCATTGCCAATGCCTGAATTTTAGCTGTGAAATATTTCTCTGTGTGATTAAGGATTTTACAATGAGTTTTAGTCTTTGGCCAGATTCTTATTCATCTTATTCATCTATCCTGGGTCACTTATTTTTTTCTTTTTTTTTTTTAAGATAAGTAAATCTGAATTCATAAGTCATTCACCATAAACCTGTTTTCTGTCTTCAAATCAGTCTTCAATTAGTCTTTTGAAGGGAAGTGAGGAATATGAACACTGTTATATTTGACTTTTGTGTCAGCCCTGCTGTTTTCTTAATATCTCCTTGCCTTATAATATAATTAATAATTACCTAGAGGAGAAAATTATCCTAAAATATCCATTGAAGAGTATTTTGAGTTCAATATGTCACTTCCCCATCATATATTGTGTGTCTTGAGGCTTCATGTAGAACTGAATAATGCAATTGACATTTCTGAAGTGATATAAGCAAAAAAGACCATGACTCTTTTCACTGGACTCTAGGCATCTCTGGAAAGAGTTCATTTCATTTTTATAATTTTTGGCAAGTTCACTAAGTAGCTTTCAAAAAACAGGAAGCATTCTAATGAATTTTCAAGGGTCAGATTTTTTATAAACTACTAAATTGAAAAAATACAACATAAAATTCAAATGTTGACTAATCCTTCAGTGTCAAACATATCTAAGTTATAATTTTATTCTGTCTGTTGCTGTAATGAAAGACAATAGCACAGAAAACTTTTAGATCAAAAAAGCTTGTTCCAACTGTGTTTACAAAAGTGATAAATATTAAGATGTGCCACACAGTACCAAAAGTATGTCAAAATCTCATTATTTCAATATTTAATTCAGAAAATGTTTTTAGCATAATGTTTCAAATCTGAAACTTTATGGAGCTGAGTGAAATTCAGCTTTTTGAAGAAGAACTGCAGAAGAACTGTGGCCCTGAGATAGGAATGAACACTCAAAATTGCTTGAAGGACTCTGCAAATGCCTAGGAGCAAATTCTTTGGCAACTTAATATTGGGGGGGAAAAATTTAAGTAGGAATCAGAAAATGTAGATTTTTTATTTGTAACTTTTTTGAATAGATTCTTTTTCTCTGGGCATTGTTTTTAACTAAAAGACAGTGGTGCATCCATTTGTGTAAAGACCTGCTGACTGTATCCTTGAGTTTAACTTAAATGTGTGGGACCTGATGTGTCTGGAAATCTCAGTGAAGTGAAATTGTTTCCAACAGACCAAGAGGTCTCTTTAAACCTTTGGAGCACTCACAAGGCTTAGGTTGTGCTTCAGCTCAGGATGACCAAGGTATTGAGTAACTCGTGGCCATCCTCAAGGATGGGTGGGACTCATCCTTGTATTGGTTTTTGAAGCATAAATTGTTGTCAAGTTCTGCTCTGTTCTCTAAGTTCCACATATTTTGGTCACAAAAATATTAATGCTGAATCACATTCCTAACTGGGCAGAATTCCCTGTGTCTTGCCCACTACTTTGTCTGCATCCCAAGAAAGCAGAGATTACTACAAGGCTTTCTATACCACATATAATGAGGTCCAATGGTGCTCAGTGTCTAAGCCTCAGTACTCTTGAGAGCTCTCTTTTAAGTCCCTGAGTGTGTCCTAGGAACCTGCCAACACCCAGTGTGGGATGGGGTGTTTGTGCTGAACTGAGCCAGTATGGAGCTGTTTTAATTGCTGTTCTGCTGGAGGGGTTCTAATTGCCCCTATTCTGCCAGCCCCAGTGATAAAAGGTAATCACAGAGAAATAGTTGGACTAATGTGATAAACCACAGAAGCACCACTGCAGGCTCTACTAAAAGGAAATTAACTCTAGAACCTGTAACTACTCTTTTTATAATCAAAATAAGGTGATTTGAGATGCTGTATTTTTTAAGTATTTCCCAGAGAGAAGTTTTCATCTTAGTTGTTTAAAGCACTGCTCAATAATGAGTGTTTTCTACCCATTCCTTTACACAAGAAGATATACTGATATTAATTGCATTTTATGCTATTCCTATACCAAAATCTCAAACAAAATAGCCTTCAAGTTTTCTTCTAAGGATTGACCACTAATAATGTGCACAGGCTTTTGTTCTGCCTGAGCTTGCTGTGGCTGAGCTTCCAACCGTGGGCATGCCATAAGCACCATGAAATCACAATAAAGCACAAAAAAAATATATTGTTTATCTTGTTTACAATGTAAACACACAAGAATGAAAAAACCTGCAGCTCATGTGTATATCTGGACTATATTCTTCATTGTCCTTTTCAGGGGTCCTCCTGGACATAAAAAAATTTTACTAATCATGCATTCTCTGCCTTCTTAGTGCATAATACCAGAACCCTACTTGCTGGAAGATAAAAAATACAAAATACAATTAGAGGTTATACTTAAATTTTCATCACTTCAAGTACCTGTTGTTGATGAGATATGAATACAAGCTCATCAGCTCTAAGTATGTATCAAAATTGGCATTAGGTGCAAGACTTCCATATTCACAAATATATTGGCAAAAATCAAGAAATAAGTGAGTTCCTTATTTCAAGATCTAACTATTTTCTCTTGCAGTAACAGAAAGAAAAGAAAGGGAACTGGAAAACATTTCTCCAATTGTGATTTTCATATGCTGACCTTAGTCACTAAATCTGCCCAGCAAAACCCTAAAGCCCAAGACACTTGCAGAGGATGAAGGGCAATTTTGTAGCTATACTGACTGCCATACAGAAAGCCTGGTGGTAAATATTTTAACAGAAAACCTTTTTGTAGAAGAACACATTTATCAAAATGCACTCTTGAAATTATTATACTAAAATTATAAAAATAGAGTATTTTAAATTATCCAGATCAAATATTTTGTTTAATTTTTTTTTTTTTTCCAAACTAGAATAATGTCGTGCAATTTTGCTATAAAAAGTCCTGGATATCAGATTTTGGTGTTGATATGTAAAGGGCTATTTTCTCCTCTTGTTGTATAGTTTCATACTATTCCAATATGAAGGAATGGTCTCTCTGTACTTCAGATTTTTGGCACAAAATATCTTTCTAGCCAGACTATAGTGCTGAGCATTATTCAATATTTATGTGTGGAGCAGCATGTTTTAAAGTTTGGAAACACAAAAGAAAATTGATTAGTATGTTTTTGTTTAAGTCAGCTCTCACAGGACTGTGAGCATTTTTGGAAGTACTGTTTTCCCATGGCTCATGTTTCTTCTGGAAACATGACAGGCAGAGAAAAAGGTTTGGTGATAGTCCATAGGACCCATATTTTATGAACTAATGACAGGAATATAACCATAACCTAAATTCATGAGGATTATACCTAAAGTTCTCTAGGATTTAGTAGCCAAAGGAACTTCTTTTTTTGGGATTGTCCTGGAGTAAAACATAATCCAGCACCCTCACAAAGAGACAGTGGCCTCTGTCTCGGTGTCCTCCCTGCCCTTACCCTGGAGCCCTCAAATTTTATACTTAGCTAAAGTATTGACAGACATGATCTATGAAAAGTTTTGTCCCTCTTCCTGTGAAATAGAAATCTTGAGCTTTTTCACACTGTACATTCATACAAAAAAAAAATAAAATCCAATTTAATCATAACTTGAATTAATCATAAGCAGAAATGGCATTTTCTAGGACAGCCCGGAATGGATTGATTAGAGCATTCTCTTGTGATGTGAGAAATCTGAATTATGTAAGAAATAATTCTGAGAGTTGTGCTGGGTCTCTCTGTCTCTCAGACTCCAAATCCCAAACTGGAGTTGAAAGGCATTTATTGAAGGAGTCATTAAAACTTGTGCAGCATGGAAAAGTTTGTTTCAATTCCTTAACATTTTCACACAAGGATATTTCAGAAATGCCAATTTTCAGACTTTCTATTATATTCTTTCCTGGCAGCTACAAAAGATCTACATTTTCATTTCTGATTAACTTTAAAGATGACTTAAAGTTAGAACAAAATGTCATTACCTGATGTGTCCATAGTGATGGTAGAACAAGAGAAATGTTAAAAAAGGAACAGCATGAAGCAAATAGTCGATTAAAGATACTCTGGCCAACACTTTCTGTGTTTCCAGTCACAGCTGTATACCAGTTCTAACAGAAATCAGAAGCAGTTCCCTGGTGGTGCATTGCTGTAGATTATATATTTGAGGGAGGGACTGACAATTTGAAAACCTCTTTCCTGAATTAATTCCTTCTCAGTTTCTAAAACTGAAAGCTCCCTCCTTCTGCCCTGCCCATACCTTGCCAAGGACTTTCACCCCATCCTGCTTGTCAGTGCTGCCATCAGTTACCTGATGATGCTCTCACTGCTGATTTTCTGTAGTCACATCAGATTCAGCCACAGTTCAATCTTACTTCAATTCCTGGCTTTAGCAGTGGCCAATTCCTGGTATTTCAGACAGTCAGTTCCACTGAAAATATTCTTGCTTAATTTGCAGTGTTGTGCATGGGAGAAAGACTGCTTGGGATGACTCTGGATCTTTTCACCTTCTGTGGTGACCAGTTTATAATCAATATCAGTACACTAAATAGCAAATAAACTTTGCATGTCCATAGTGTGTCACTCTTGTCATTCTCTTCTGTGGATTTAATTCTTCTTCCATAATATGTAAATATATATGTAATAAAATAAATTAGATAGAAAGTGTACAGGATTTAACAAGTGCCTTCCCTTCCCTGCCTCATCTGCACTGTGTTTTTCTTTATATTCTGAGCTGCTGCTGCTCTCTGAGGCTTTAACATCTGTTTCATGGAACACAAATTCTGGAGTTTAACAAATAAAAATGTAACATTGTCTCAGTCAGATATTTAAATACATGATCTTAAGTGGAAGACAGTGATACAGGATGAAATTTCACTGCCTGACAATTTGCTGTTCTTAGTTTTATTTTTTATGAAAGACATTTGGCTTTCTTATTATGGGATAAGAAGCCAAGATGAAGTAATATTGTGTAAACCAGTTATTCATTCAGACATGCTAACTAACAAGCCTGGAATTTTTCCAGAGCATAAAATTTGATATACCCCTAGGAAAAGGTCACATAAAATAACCAGTTTAGGCAGACAGAGGGGAAAGGAATCCATAAAACAAATCCCAAATTCTAGAAAATTCAAAACAAAATATTCTAATATTTCCAAAACCATTTTTTCATTTTTTAACATTGCTTAAGAGGGAAACAAAGGCTATTTGATAAGGCTGTTTGGGTACTTTTATGCTAGTTGAAATCATTGCTTTTAAGTTCATATTTGCCCTATTCACCCACTACAGCAGGAAAGAATAAATCAACCAGAAAACTTGCATAAATCACCATGATGCCTTAGTTCACCTTAAGACACAGAAAATCTGAGTTCAAATGTCCTCTTTCTGATTTATAGTAGGAATGACAGCTATATCCATGAGATACTCTGATTTTCATCTTGTTCAATCTTTCTGATGGATTAGGGATTTTTTTTTTTTTTTAATAAATTGGAGCAGGTTGAAAGCTGTTTGTCTTTTAGTAACGTGTCTCAAATTTGTTTCATGTGTCATATGGTGCTGCCCATCTCCAGATCTCCTACCAGTATAATTCCTTTCCATTGTGGAAATTGACTGATTCAAAGTTTACTGCTGAGTTGTGGAATATTCAAACTCTGAACATTCAGAGTAAAACCAAACTTAAATTTTACTTCTGTAAGTGTTTCTCCATCAGCCAGATATGTTGCCTTCTCTAAAATGAAACATAAAGGTTGCCTTCCATTATTCTGCTGCTGCAATTCAGAAACTGCAGGTACAAAGGACTCAGAAAGATGTTCCTGACAGTGCTGTCTAAACATGCTTGATGCTGTATAAAAAATTCTGGTTCTAATTTGGTTTTTTCCAATTAGAGAAGAAGCTTGAGAATAGACAGGGGACAGACACACACACCACCCCACTCACATATACAAAGTAATAGAGACATCAATAACACACTAATTTTTAATCAGCTTGAGCCTGTGTAACATGGCAACAATCCATGGCACTGCAAGCTTGTACTACAGCCTACTCATACAACCAACCTCTCATTCCAAACACCACAGCTGATTCCCCATTCAGACATATTTAACCCTATTTCCAGCCCTGTGGGGTGAATAGCTAGCAACAAAACTTGGAACATGCAATATATGTAATAGTATAATAGAATTATAATACAATATACTATAATATAACCAATATAATATGTGTGCAGAGCAGCACAGGGTTTGGCATGGACAAGTGTGCATGGTGAGAAAGGGGAAAGGTAGCCAGAATGACATTTCCAGTATTTCACACAAACCTTTGCAAAATCAGAACCTAATTTTGCTCTTTCCTCTTGTTTCAAGGAATTTTTTAGCTCCCTGCTTCTCACATTGCTTCAATGCATAGTGATCTATATTCCTCCCTCTCTCTTTCTCTCAGCCCATAATATTTGAAGCTTAGCCTTTAGACCTGTCCCTTCCTTTAATAATTCCATTACAAACTGTAGTTGTGACACAAACTGTCAGATTAGCTCTCATTCTGGGCTGCTGAACAAACAACAACATCATTAATTTCTCTGTGAGAAAATAGTGTAAGCACAGAGATGAGAAAATAGTGGGCATAAAGCTATTTGCCAGCTTCATGTGGAATTCACACAGTATCTAGGGATGATGCTGACAGCAGATAAGAGCAACACTTCATTTAATGCATCAGTGTCTCAAATGAACATGACCCACAGCTTTGCCCACACAAAGATGTTTCAGATTTTTTAAAGGGTTTACTTGCTCTATCTAATTCATTTTAGGCACATTCCTCTATGTTATTTTTAAGAATGTATTCATGCCTATGTGTTTCACATCTGCTGTCAACTCATTGAAATAAAGGAGAGCTATAGGAAACCCCCAGTCTCCTAATACAGGCTCATAGATAATCTTATAACAGTCATGTTCAGATGGGTTTTCAATTCCTTGCAGACCCCATAAATAACAGGCAGGGAAAATTCCTCCTACAAGGAGTAATGATTTTAAAGTAAAAGTAGACATGTTTAGATCAGATATTTTGAAGAAATTCTTTGCTGGGGATGGTGAGATACTGGAACAGGTTGCCCAGAGAGGTGATAAATGCCCCTTCCCAGGGCATTGTGCAACCTCCTCTTCTGGAAGGTGTCCCTGCCCACAGCAGGTGGGGTGCACTAAAAGACCTTTAAAGGTCCAAACCATTCTTTGACTCTTCGATTCTATAATCACACTCTTATGGTATGTTCTAATTTTGTTCTCTTTTTGTGTCCTGAACAGCTAGGTCTAGGCTTAGAAATTTTCACCTCCTTTTCATGCACTATTCTCTAAGTCTTTTTCAAGCATCTGTCCTGCTGAATTTCACTGTATATGGAAAACACACAGTTCTGTTCAAACAAAAATTCCATGAGAGCTTAAAGCTCCTGTTTAATTGGGAATATTAAAAGGACAGTTGGAATTGGAATTGGAAAAGCTTTTTCCAGAAAATATAAAACTCATTTCACGTTCTAGTGACTCCCTTATATTTTAGAATATCTCCAATGAAAGGTGTTTGTAAACAAAGTGCATGTAGGAGTGAGATTTCCATAAAATGAAGAAAGAAGAAATCTGGGTTTGGTTTCAGTGTACTCTTCTGTAACTGCATTGGTTTTAGATACTTTAAATTCCTAATTTACAATTTGCATAATTGTAGAAGCCTAATTTGCATTCTGACTGAAATCTTCTTTGTTGGACTTTCTCCCCAAAATAAGTCTCAGAACTAAAAGACTAGAAGTTGGGGCACCATAAAAGATTGTATATCAGAAAAGACACCATATTATTTTCTCTTTTTTAATTCTTAGTCAGGGGTTTTCCCTCTCCTCATGCTAAGAGATCTGCAGATGGTTATGTGCTGATTCTTTTCTTTTTCCCTCTAAAGGAAAAAAAGACACTCTAGAGGGCAGGATTTAATTCTGGGTTAGGATATTTTTGCTGTTAATGGGCCTTTCCTACATATGCAAAGGACCATGGTACTGTTCATGCTGCTGACAGGCCAAGCCTGCTGTCTGTGCTCTCCTGAGCATCAGGAGCATCATCTGAGTAGCACCTGAGCATCATCTCCCTGGAGTGATGGATGCACTCCTGGGTGAGGCTGCAGCCTTTGACTGTGCCAGGCTTTGGCTCTCCAGAGCTGCACTGCTTTGGCCAGAGAAACATCTGTCAGTGGGGAGAGAGGAGTGGCCCCCCAGGTAAAGAGCTCACAGTGAGGCATTTAGAGGAAACATTCTGATTGCAGGGAGGAGATTATAATGGGGTGGACTGTAAGCACCCTGCAGGACTCCATTTAATGTTCTCTTCATTTACCAAGCCATTAAACTGGAGCTTATTTTATTATCATAATTTTTTCCACTGGCATCTGAAGAAGTTTTATAGCTTTCAATAAAGCCTTCACTCTACTCAGAGCTCTGTTTGATTTTATTATAACATCTTCTAGTGAGATTTATGTTCTTGTTTTGCTTAAGATTCACATTTTAATGTAGTCATAAAAACAAGTTTTGCTTGTTTGAGGGAATCTTATTTAGTTAATTATCAGATACCACGTGACAAATAATTTAATTTGGCTTCTATTATACAACAACTGTTATTTATTTTCTTGACTTCACAATGGAGAGAAGTTAGACACAAACAAGAATGCAGTAGGATTCCTCACATAAGAAAGGTAGCTATTTCAGAAATGGAGATGTTCTTTAGGATAAAGTAAAGAGCTTGTCTCAGATTAGGAATTAATACAACAATCCCAGACCTTTTTAAAGTTAGCTTTGTGTTCTTTCTGTTCTACACTTAAATTTGTTGGTTTTGCCAGTAAAATCTCATGTGATAGTCTCATGGTGTGTGGACATTAAAGCTTTGGTCATCCCATCCTTCCAAGACAGTGTTTGATTGTTTCCTAGGCTACAGGTTTCCTTGCAGCCTAGTTTTAAGGTTACTATAACTATCCTAAAGATTGGACTAAATCTACAATGATTTAAAACAAAAAAGCATAAGTGTATATGTTTTGCCTAATGGAACAGAACATATTTTTGAGGTATTTTAGTAATTCTTGTAATCTGTAAATCCTAGATTAAGTAAGAGTCCTAAAGTAGTAAAACCAAAGCAGGAGCTCTGTATTACCTAAAAAAAAAAAAAAAAAAAAAAAAAAAAAAAAATCTGTTCCATTCTGCTATAAAGCAAGTCATAATGTTTGTTTTCATCAAGAGTCTCACTGAGAGTACTAACAAGTTATATAAATCTTGGAGTTGATACATGCTGATCCTGTGTTATCCTTCTCACTTGATGGCCAGCACTGACTTATTGTGAGAAATGATTGAGAATCTCCTATTCATAAAAGTGCATTGAAAATTTAGTATTCCACAGGTTTACACTGCCTCATTTTTTCATTAGAAGTGCCACTGGATTATTTTTATTACTTGGGTAATATTGGAGGATAGTTCCATAGGATGATACTCTCTTATGTTAACCAAAGGAGGTTCTGGCAATAAGTCTGACTTCCAAGACAATCATGAATCAAAAAACATATGGGAGATGATCAGGGCTTTGCTTAACAGAGAGAGACTGAAATCTGCAGAATTTTCTCTCCAGAAAATTCAATGTTGATGGCTGAAGTCTATCACCTTTTTATTGATCTTCTAATTTAAGTTCAAGGACCTTGTTTAAATACTTGGTTTATATGTTTTTCCACTTATGAAATAAACATAACATTTTACAGGCATTTAGTTGTCTTTGCATTAAAAAAAAAAAAAAAAAAAAAAATCCAGTCTTTGTTAGTTCCATATTATTCCCTGTGTTACTGGCACAAGAAAGAGTCCCAGCTAGAAAAAGAGACTTCCTTGGTCTCAGTTCATTTAAACACCAAATATACAAATATACAAATTTTGTTTTAAAAAAATCACAATTGAATTAAATTCAACTTTAAATATATGTTCATATACTTGCTAAAAAACAAACTGAACTTCATTTCAAAGTAAAAAATAATTTTGAAATAATTTTACAATTGCCTTGAATTTCAATTATTAGGATTTAAAAAAATTGTCTCTGTTCCACTGATTTCAAACTACTTCACAAAGTCGACATTAATTAATTAAACATGTCCATTGACCCAAATCTACTTATGTTGGATATATAAATATTTGGTCTAAAAGTTTCACCTTGCCCTATGGCTGAACTTCAGTAACTGTCAGTATGAGTTTTATCTTCTTTAAAAAGTTGTGACAGTAATATTGTACCCTTGTGAGAAATTACTTAATTAGTGCCTTCCAATTACTGAGGTCACTGAATGGAAAATTCTGAAAGTGTAATATCATGCTGAATAGAAAATGGAAGAGTAGACTAGAATTGGTCATTGGTCCAATTGGATCTATCATATTCTGACCCGAGTCATGGTGTCCCTGTGGACCCCAAATGATCCCAAACAATAAATTGCAGAGCACACCAAATTGCAACAGCTGGTGACTGCCAAGTGCCCCGATGAATGTGCTTTGGCAACTTGCTCTTTGGACTTCTTAAGCAGCAAAATGCCCAACTATAAACCAAATTATTCCCAGAACATTGTCTTATTAAGGTACTCTCTGTCATCACTATTGAATTTATGGTCCACATATTTCACCCTCCTTGAGATTTTTAGAAATAAGAAGATGTAGAAGAAAATTTCTGCCATTAAGGTTAGATGAGAATCACAGCTGCAGTGCTTAATTATTTGTTAAATGGGTACCAAGCTCTCAAAGTGATGCTCAGAGGTGATGAAGTTCTGGTCCAGGTATAGCTACCATCCATTATATAAATGGGCAACCTGAGTATACAGAGTGAAGTGATTTACATGTTTCACTCAAAAGTCAGAAGGAGAAGTCTTAGTAAAAGATGATACTCATGATTCTTAATACCCAGCTCATAATGTATTCTGCAGTATGCCTTGTTAGAAATAAGTGCCTAAAGCAGATGAGGGAAATGACAAATTAGAGAGGGCATGCACAACGAAGTGGAGGACTTCTAAAGCAGTTACATCAGCAGCATCTGCACAAAATTATTTCTTTTTTTTTTTTTTATTTTGTTACTTTTGTCTTGATTTGTGTCTTATCATTAACTGTAACAGCATACTTAGAATTTTAAATTATGTTACTATCTAGATGGTCTAGACATTAAAAATTGTGTTTGGGTTTTTTTAAATTTAAACAACTGTCCCTAATCCAAAATATTTCAGGCTAAATTCTCAAAAGTAGTCACTGTCTTGCTTCTATTGAAATCAGAGTTTTATGCCAACAGGCCAGATGAAGAAGAGATGTAGAGCCCAGAGAACAAGGCATAATAAAGCAATAGGACAAGCAAATGTAGGGAAAGTTTTATTCCCTTTCTTTCCTGTTCTTAATTTTCCTTAAGAATTTAGCAAAGTTTATTCTGTGTCTTTGGTCTCCTGTAGCTGTAGTGCTGACTTAGGCTGTCTATGTGTGATATTAAGTGCTGGCTTTCATTGCTTTCTGCTGACTTACGTGAACTTGCAAAATTTATAATAGTACCCCAGCTACTCAGGAAATTAACAGTCAATGAATATTTACTGGAAGTGAAATGTTGTCTACCAAAGATATATAATGCCCTCTGGCTTCTCCCTGGTAGTATATCAGGAACCACTGGAGTCAGTTGATTCTGGTTTTGTCATGTGGCTGATTATTTGTCTTAAAACTCAGATTCATGGCATGGCCTCAGTGTATAATGTATCTGCTTATTGACAGCAGTCCTTTGTTTTACACATTTGTTACTTGGCATGCAAGGAAAATTTAAAAGTTCATAAAAATGCATTTTGAATCCCTTCCACTTCAAGAGTTCTGAGAAGACCTAAAGGAAGATGAAAAATATTACCATGCATCCCTCAAAGTTTCTGATAAGAAACTGGAGAAGAAGAAATCTACAATACTAAACATGAGGAAGAATTTCTTTACATTGAGAGAGGCAGAAAACTGGAAAGGCTGCCCAGGGAGGTGATGGAGTGTCCCTCTCTGGAGGTATTAAACACCCAACTGGACGAGTTTCTGGCTTATCTGCTTTAGATGGCCCTGCCTTGGCAGGAGGGTTGGACTGGATATCTCCAGAGGTCCCTTCCTAATGTTTCTGTGATAGAGTGGGCTCAGAAGAATTGCCAACTTGACAATACCATAAATGTCATAGACTACAAACTATTAGATGAGAGGCAAAATATACAAAATTATCCAAATACCATTTTAAAATGAGACTTGGACGTTTAGATTCCAAAATATCATGGAAACTAAAAGGCTTCAAGTTAGCAAATAGAACTTAGGCTCCTGATTTACAAGAACAATTCAAAATATTTTAAGATTGATTTTAGATCATTGTTTTGAGAATACAAAGACCCAGATATGACTTCCAGTTTGGAAAAGCACAGCCTTTTTATACTAAATACTTACTAGCAGAGATGTTTGGTCTTAATTTCATACACTACTAATTTAGCTTATGCTATATGTTGAGCTGAAGGGTTAACAGATAAACTAATTAATGACAATAGTATATGAATTGTAACTAATAGATAAGTCCAAGCAACATTACTTGTAGAAAGGCTTTGTCTCTGCAAGCTGTGGGTTCTTGCAGGGTTGATGTGAACTGTATTTCCCAAACAGGTGCAATGACAAGCTGTGAGTGAATCAGTGTATTCCACCACAACAATGCATGCCTGGGAATGAGATTCATTCCAAATTTAATAATTTGATGAGTGGATATCAATTGAATTAATCAGAAACTGGTCAACAGTGACCAAACTTCTTGTCTGCAATGATTGTGTGACCCTTACAGTGGGACAGAATGAAGAAGAATGCTGTTCTAGAAATATATATATTTATTTTCAATAAAATAGGCAGTTTAGGAGAGGTTTTGCTTTGCTGTGGAGTTTTGGGGGTGCTTTTTGTTGGGGTTGTTTTTTGGTTTTTTTTTTTTTTAAATTCTCAAGGGTTATTTCCCTTCCTTTTTCTCCTATCTTAAACCCACACAGAGTAATCATTCTCCATTTTCCAAACTTGCTTTGACACTTGCAAAATGGTCTAATGAACTCTGGAATGACTGCAAGGGAAAAGTCTATTGCTCCAAGCTTTAATGAAAATTCCAATACCATCTATGCATAGAGGATCCTATATAATCAGTATGAATTAGGCACGTAGAGCAGTAATGTCCAATTCATGACCTGCCAGAAAAATGACTTTGGCCCAAAGCTCAGTGTGAGCTGTGCTTGTCCTGGAGCTGCAGGACCCTGAGGGACAGCACTGGCTGCTGCAGCCAGAAGGAGCTGACTGCACTGCCCCTGAGCAGGAGATGCTGCCCTGGGTGGGGAGCACAGGCAGCAAGAGCCCTTCCCTGGCACCAGGACAGGCTGTGGGACCCACCTGGAGAGGATGACTGCACACTCTCCTTTTCAGGGCTGGCCCTGCACATTCATGTTGGTCTGGGATGTGCTCCAGCCCAGCTCTTGCTTCTGAGCTGCCCAATGGCCAGCAAAAAAATCAAACAAAGCCTTTTTGCCCTTTATGGTGGTTGTGAATTAGTAGCAGCTCAGGTGCTCACTCACTCCAGTGGCATGGTGGAAGAATTGAAAGTCTAAGAGTGAGAAAATGCATGGGTTGAGACAAAAACAGATTATTATTATTATTATTATTATTATTATTATTATTATTATTAGCAATTATTATTATTAGCAACAGCAACAACAACACCAACAATAATATTGTAAGTGAAGGGAAAAAAAAACCCCAGCAGAGATAATAAAAGCCAAGAAAGACAAGAGATGCAAGTATAAAAAATCACTCTCCACCACCCAATCAATGCCCAGCCAGTGCAGCAGGGCTGTGTGAGAAGCACAAAAGGTCTGGAATTTGTGTAAGCACTGCCCAGCATCAGTTAAAACCTTCCTTTATAATCAACACTGTTTCCAGCAGAAATCTAAACCATAGCCCCATACTAGCCACTGTGAGGAAAAAGAACTCTATTCCAGCCCAACCAGCACACTGGTGAGCTTGGTTTCTGAGTTTGGTAAGCATAATTATTTGTCTTCCCTTTCAGAATTTACCACTCATTGTATCTACTCATATTAGCCCCAGAATAATTTTTATTCAAAGAGTATGTTTTTGAATCAAAAAAGCTTCAGAAAACACAGCAGTTAATTCAGTAGAAGGAAAGGACCTGAGTCTGCTCAGGGATTTCCTTTTGTTTGTTATTTGTATGCAAATTGTTTATTTATTGAAAATGCCACATGATATTTGCAGGCAGTCATCATTTTGGGCATAGAGATTTGAATTTCTCTCTTTCTGACAAAAAAATCCAGCATTCTTTTTTTAGGAGTGAGAACAAACAATATTTATAGTATTTAAGAAGACAATTCCAATAATCAGTGCCACTTTGTCAAAAAGGGGACAAGATGAATTGAGAATAAAGGAAGTGATATTTGAAGTGATATTGCATGTCATTTACCTCTTGGCTTAGAGGTCCTATATGAATAATGGCAGAATGGGATAAATGTCCCAGTGCTTTGTTAGAGGTGATTCATCTCTTGATGAAGAATTTATATTGCCATTGTAAAACACTCTTAAAGACTGGACTTATTCAAAGTAAGACTTCTGCTGTTTTATAGAAGCTAGGTTTGACTGAAGTAATAGATTTTGTTCAGTCAAGTAAAGAAAGCTGATAACAATGTGTGCTATTAGTTTTATACAGTGATAATGAAAAAATAAGAATATACAGAAAGAGCTCAAAAGCAGTGTTAATAGGGTTTGGTTTTTTTTCTCCTTCCTGGATGTTGTATTTATTTTCAGCAAAAAGTAGCCAACACAGAAAATCCACTGGAATGATTCATTAAAAGAGTAACCATCCATGTGAAAAAGCATTTAGAATCTTCAGCTTCTAGAGCTATCCTTACTTCAGGGGCAAATTTTAATTTTACATTTTATTGCTTTGTTTATTTGGCTGTTTACTGTCAACATGCTGTCACTGCTCAGAAACTGAGCTGGTTTAGCTGTGCCTGGTTAGAGATATCACAAAGAATATTCAATTTCACATAACTGCCACTGGGACAAGCTTTGATCCACAGGCTGTCCTAGATGTGTGCAAAGCTAATGGATTTTAAGTGCCTTGATTTCATTAAAAGCAATTACACTTCTTTTTAGAAGTAGACTAAAAGCTTCAGCAAGAGTCACTTGTGGCCAAAAGTGAAGCAAGTTGGCCAGATACCTTCCCATCACAGAATAGGGAGGTTATTTAATATGCTGGGCCAGGAAGAGAGAGAAAAAGGAAGATGGCAAGCAGGAGAAGTGGCTGTGAGTGTAATTCTTAAGCAGTAAAAGAGAAGCAGAGCTTCTTAAAGCATGGAAATTGTCAGAGGGACAAGATTGGAAATTGATCCATGGCTCTGTGATCAGGATGGTGATGTTCATTTCTTTTCCATTGAGAGTTGCAAGATTTTTTTTCACTTAGTTTCTTTAAAAATAATGCAAAAAAAAAAAAAAAAAAAAAAAAGGTGTGAGAGAATCTCTCTTGTTTTATTTATCCTGAGAAAGCTGGGAATTGACAATAAGGAGCTTTGCAAAGAGAAACAACTTTTGCAAAGCAGAACATCTGCAGTGTGTAGACAGGAGCTGATGAGGTGCCTCTCCACTTGCTGCTGCCTCTGCTGAAAGCAGAACCACTTTCTGCCTCCTTGAGCCTCCAGCTCCTCTTGTAGCAGGTGAGGGGTTTGATTCCAGGCCCTGATGCAGGGCAAGAGTAATGGTACACTGCAAAAAACATGTTCTGTCTGCATCCTTCTCTGTCTATGGGGCATGGTAGAATAATCTCCTTATTTCACCCGTATACTCTTCAGGAAAAACAGGGTCCCTGGCAGCACTTCCACCCATCTCTGAAAACTTGGAATCATGAAGCACAGACTCACAAATAAATGGGTTTTGGACACTGCTGTTCAATGCCATCATCTGCAGCCACATTTTTTTAAAGTGGCTGGAATCTATTCTTAGGACACAAAATTCACATTTTGAGTCCAGCTAAGATGGAAAAGGGGCTATTTTTATAGCAAGTCATGGACAATCATTAGCCAGGAGCAGATGCTGCTTTGAGAAGTGACCCTTTGTATCTGTTTGGAGTTTAAAACTGTCAGTCTGGAAGATGAAGCCTGCCTTCTTTTATTCTGGGTACTTTTAATCTTTGGGTACTGGTGACTGGTAAAATCAGTTAGAATATCTTGTAGAAGTGTCAGCTGAACAAAGCAAACATCTGACAACACCTTTGTTATTTAGGAACTCACACATCCAGGCATACACATGAACAACTGCTCCAAGGAAAAAGTAGATTTAAATACTTCCCCTATCTAATTAAATCATATGGAAACTTTGGGGTTTTTAGGAATGAAAATGTGAGCAACAACTTTATGGTTGAGGCTGTACTGAGATCTTCACAAGATTCAAATAATTCTATTCAATATTTTCAGAAAATTAATTAGATCTTGAAATTGGCACAATGATTTTCCAGTAGACATTTGAACTATGAAAATGAAATGAAAAATTTCTATAACAGAAACCATTTAAAGCCATATAATAATATATTCCCTTAAGTGGCTTAACTGGTTGTTTTGGGGGTTTTTCCCACTCTCATATATTAACTTTTAAATCAAAAAACTGTGTTTTATTCTATCATCCACATAACTCCACACTTGCATACTTCAAGAAATGTCTACATAAATACCATATGTGTCAAGAATGTCATATTACTGCTTCTTTTTTGGTTTTCTTCTAAATTCATGAGAACACTACAGGGCTTTTAATCCCTAATTCAATGCGATTTTCCTCTTGTAAGTATCCTTGGAGAATTCTAAGGAAACAAAGAATTGCCTGGTGATGCTGCAGAAGATTTTCTTGAAAGGATCTGCTTTTCCAGTAACATTTAATTATTTAGCAAAATATGTCCTCAGTGTAATGCCCTTTATGTAATCTTAATAAAGTCACCATGATCAGTATTGCACATGCACCCTGTCTGAAAAGCTAATGTTTTTAGTTACTCTAAAGGCATACCAAAAGCTAAGGAAGTTCATGAGGGAAAGGTTAAAAAAATTAAGTGGGTATAAAATAACTCCAAACTGAGGAAGCAGAAGTAGGAAATTTGTCTGAAAATGCTGAAAGGACAAGACAATATTAAGGAAGTTAAAAGTATTGCTTGTGGATATAGGAAAGGAAGTATCTATGAAACAAAGAAAGGGGAAAAGCTAGAATTATTTGCTAAACAGAAAGACTAATTACAGTGTTATCAACCTCTTAGGGGAAGCATTAGAAATCTCTTCACTCAAGCTGTTCAAATTTAGGCTTTGGCAAAGCATCAGGGGATATTCTGCAAAGAACAATGCTTCTCTGGTGAGGTGAACAGGCTGGAGAGGAGCTGATAAAGCAACAGTATTAGCATGGTGCACAGCTGTGTGAGAAAGACACAGTAAATGCTGAAATCAAAAGTAAGCACTCTTGATTGAAAAGGGCACAGGCAATTACTGGTGCTGGAGTTTAGAAAGTCTTGGTGACATTCTACATGGTTAGAGAAACTGGAAACTTCTAAAGCTTCCCTCTATTAGCTCTAGAAAAGCCTTTTTTGGTTCACTATGGCTAAAGAGTTTTAATAGTCAAATCATCTTTCTTAATGGATACAGAATGTGAAGTATTACAAAGAACAATAATCCACACCCTAAGAAATTAATTTAAAACAATTTAAAATGCCATCTATGCAAGATAGAGATACTCTGGTTAGTGGGATGGGGTAAGAGCTGCTTCATATTCTGAAAAATAATCTGAGGACCATGGGTGTGTTTAACAATGTAAGAAAAATCCAGTAGTGCTGAAGCTGGTTTTCTTAAGTCTCTCTTCTTGTGGCTTCTTTGTGAGCACACTGGCACAATTAATTTTTTCCCCATGTTCTATGCATGTGCCTCTCCCTCTGCTGTTATTTATCTACTTCTAGATTCTATAGTCATTTCAGGATGCAACTGTGCATCAAAGATGGAAAATGAAAGCTATTTTGGGTTATTTTACTATCCATAGCTTTTTTATTATTTCTTAAATTTCTTGTCAGATGAAACTTGTCGAGTTTTAGTCTATACTGTAGTAATCTTGTTTAGTTTTACTTTTACCATTTCAAAACACAAAAGGTTTATAATTGGTAGGATAACAGCAACTTTACTATTTCAGCTAGTAACTCGTGACATAATCTGGTGTTTGTATTGGTTAGAATAGAAATTGCATAAATAAATGCAGAAGTATTTAATAACTCTGTAATTTCACTGTTTCTGTGGTGAAGATCAATACGTATTTGCTGTATGGCTACAGTATTTCAGGATCAATTCCTTGCCATAAAGGATATGATCATCTTTAAGTATTCATTGGAAAACTAGAGATGAAAGGTTTTGTGCAGATATTTCAGGCTAAGTATGGAATGAAATGAAATGAAATGAAATGAAATGAAATGAAATGAAATGAAATGAACTTGGCTAAGATGGAAGTAACTGTTTTCTAAATATTTTAAACACAAATTCACTCATATAGTCAAACTTGACCAAAACAGATTTCCAACTTCTGTGGGAATGCTAGTGATATTACAAATGTAGAGGCTAAGATTTCCAATCCCTTCACAAAGAAGAAGGTAGGATAACTTGTCATCTACAAATGGTCTACTCAAATGTGAAGGATTTACAAAAGAAAAACCAAAATATTATCTTTTATAATAACACCGTGTAATTGAGCAATGAAGAATGTGAAATGGTTAATCTATGAGAAAAAAAACCCTTTGGAAATAGTCTAGGTAAAATATAATGGAAAAAAAAAAGTGTGCTTCAAAAGAAATATCTCATACTGAAAGTAAAATGGACATTGGTGAAGTTCTAAGTGTTGCTTCCTTTTGTTGTTCTAATAATGTTACTCTTGATATATTCCCATTCCAAAGGAATTGGAAAATGAAAAAAATAAACAAAAATGAATGTGAGTGTCCCAGCCAAGTTTCAGGCCTGTGTCCCTGCTGTTGAGGTGTCCTGACCTGTCAGGATGGAAAGGTTCACCCACAGTACACATTAGCACTGGCACACCACAGCAGCAGCACTGTCACCAACCCTTTGCAACCCAACAAGGCACCCTTCTGGGGGCTGCCCACCTCACACATGAGCATTACCTGCTCCAGTGGGTCACTGTAAATTCCCAGACATGCTCATGTTCTCCTTTACACTGCCTAACCAGCCTTGCTTGATGCCACTGCTGCTGCTAGTGACACGGGTGACAGATCACACCACAGAATGGCACTTCATGGAATAACACATTCTGGGGATGGTCTGCTACAGGACAGAGCTTAGGAACATAGATATACCCCACAAACATACTGCACACTCTGAAAGGCAGGTCTGCTCCCAAAGGGATGCTGCCCTTTGCTTCCTCAGCAAATTTTGGCAAGCTGTGACTGGGAAGTTTGATTTCCCAAGTGCCAGATATGCTACGCAGGAAATATCTCCTACCCAAGATGAAAGTTCCCAGTTCAGGGAATATTGAGCTCTTCTGAGAGTAAATCCTAGACTGAAACTCATTTATAGATGCATGAATTATCAGGGAATGAAAACTGTTATACCCCACCATGAGTCATCCAAAAGTACCTTTAGTCTCAGTTCTTTGATAAGAAAATGAAGGATGCTAAAATAGAATTTTAGTTGTTCTGAAATCAGTTGAACTAATCTGATTTGTCCCACAGAACTCAGGCTCTACTTTTCATCAGCCCCATGCCTCATGACCTCCATTTCACTCAGTTCTCTAAAGCCAGATACTGTGCCCAGTGAGGTGCAGTCAGAGAATTCACTTCTGATCTCAGCAAACCTCTGCTATTAGCATTATTTTATCTCTAAAAACCTGCTGGTTTTAAACTTGAGATTTTTACAGCAGAAGACCATTGGATAAAACTAAAATACTACAATTTTTCTAAATACTAACCTTCCTAGTTACAAGTAGGATTTAAACTTAAATCACATACACACACAGTACACAGCCTGAATTGGTAACATCTGATGAACTTACATATGATAAATTTCTCTGCAGATCACTATTGATGCTTGTCTCCTGCAGCCAATGGGGGCTAAATCAGCCCTGGAGAATGCTGTGGGATTAGGGTATTAGGAGCTCTGCAGACATGACTGTACTACCAAAAAACAGTGGAGCACTATGAAGCACAGTGCAGTCATGGGTCACAGTGAACACAGTGACTTGAGAATCCCAGGATTTGATTATTCACTGCTCTGCAGCTTAGACAGTCACTTCTAACTAAGTGGAAAAATCAATGTGAATGCCATAATTCTAATTTGACAGCCTTTTATGCCCTCTTTACATGAATTTTGCAGAGATGGAAATGAGTCCATATGAATTGTGTCAGCAGAGAGTATAGGCAAAGAATCCCAACTTAAATACATAGAAAATGGAGGTAAAAAGGACACAAATTGCACTAAATAAAATAAAAACAACAAACCTCAAAACTAAGAAGAGATAACTGGACTGGAAGATCTGCAGCAAAAAACATCCAGGGATATTTCAGTAAAATACATGTAGATTTTAGAATTCTAGAGAAAGGGACATACATTGGAGATCAAGCCATTCCAACAACTCTTGTTTCCAGGGGCTTTCCTTAAACCTTAATGATTTCAAAGATTATCATGTTGCTCAGTAGATGATAACACATCCTTGGCTGATCAGCACTCTTAGCAAAGAAATACAGAGTAGCCAAAGTTGAAACTTCATTCTAAAGTGGCAGAATAATTTTGACATTCAGATATTTTATGCCTTGCAGAGGACTTTGCCACTAAAGCATCAAAAGCTTTCCTGAGGTACAAAGGGCAGTTTCAGTAATCAGTTACTGCTTGATTCCACAGCACACACGTCTGAGGCAAGTGAGCTGCCACAGAGCCATCTTTGGTTTTGATGCATGCATAAATCAACTTGTATAAAACACAGAAATCACAAGCATAAATAATGAAATATCCTTAAGTTATAGGCAGCTGAAGAAGGAGGGTCACAGTAGAGAATGTTAGACAACCTTTATGCAAGACAGCACTGCTGTCCTATCTATATCACCTTATTAACTAAACTTTTATTTATGGGTGTCATCTAGAAGAATGATCAATGAATGAATGAATGGCTGCAAAATATCCACAGAAGAAAGATTAAGACCTTTCTGCACCTTGACTTTTTTTTTCTGTTTTTTATAAGGTGTTTCTATCTATGACCTGAAAAATCAGTGGGTCAGGTTCATTCCTGCTGCGTATTGGGATGTTGGATTTGGCCCCAGATGACACAGAATAAGCAAAGGAACATAATCCTGATATGAATATACTCCTCTTTCATTCTTTGTATGTTCCCAATCTTACTGTAGTCATTAAAGCAATTTACCATAGGCTGGAAATGAGGAAAATGTTTAAGAATTGCAAAATTTTTATGTAAATATATAATTCAAATGCACATACACAGAGGTTTCTTTACTCATTTATTTTAACAGAAAGGATGTTCAATTAAATATAGCCAGTCTCATTTAATGCCATTCTGCTAGGAATGAAAGCATTTGGCTATTGGCCAAATATACTCAGTACTTTCTGTCAGGCTCCAGCATATTGCATCCCATTTCATCTCCTCTCTCTTCCTAAAGAACCCCAAGATCTCCCCATGGAAATGGAGTTGCAGATATCCACAGAGTCAATGCCAGATCAAATACTCACAGACAAGCAGATTTTCTCCCAAAGTTGAGGAGATTATTTGGAACCATGTAATTAAAATACGTAGGGGAAAGAAGTGGTGACAAGACTGGTTTGATTGCTGTCCAAATTCATCTATTCTCATGCTGTTTTCACTTCCCTTGCCTCATTTGGGCTATCTCCCTCTGGGCCCAGTCCTCCCCTTTTCTGTAGCATACAGAGAAGAGCAGTGAGTTGGCACCCTGGAGGTTATGCACAAAAGAAACAGTTTAAGTTAGGTTTTTCTTCTGAAGCTGAACCTAAGGGTGTTCCCATGAGCACACATACAGTGGGTGCTAAATTTTGTCCGCCAAAAAGGCAGGATTCAGGGCCACAGCACCAATATTATTCATCTCTCCTGTGGCTACTTATCTAGATTTGAAAAGTGTGAGTGTCACTGTCAGATCATGTCCCTTTTTGTCCTTGAACAGGCCTATGAGGTTAAACATGTGCCAATAACAAAGAAGAATGACAGTTTGGAGGACTCTGCTGCTTGCTTGCTCAAAGGGGAAATTGCAATTATGGGTGGTCAAATTCTTAAATCTGCTTGTTTACACTTTTCACCCATGTACATTATCATGCCCTTTGGCTCCAAAACAAGGTTATGGAAAACTGATGCAAGCCTGTCTAAGTGAGCAGGTATGCTGGAGGCAGCACTGACCACCAGCCACTTCAAGGGAAATTTCACAAGGGAGAAAGGGGCTATGGAAAAAATGAACGATTTGTTTTGATTCCAGTGCCTATGTTACAAATCTACAAGAGACAGCTAAGGGTCAAGTGTGTATGTTCATCTCCTGCAGTGCCATAGATGAGCACAATTCACAATTCTGTACATGTGAGAATCCACTGGGCTGAGCATTTATATATCTATATGCTGAAATGTGTTTTTTATCCTTTGTATTGCATGCTAAGGCAGAAGTTAAGTGAAATAAATGGGCCACAGAGAAGTCACACATAAGGATTTAGTTGGTTCTGTCACTGAACAAGGACTACCTGCAGGCATATTGTAGGTGCCAGAAGTTAAATGCATGTTTCTTTATTCTCAGCAGTAAAATAATCATATGGCAGCACGCTCAGATCCTGGCCCCAGGGCTCAGGAATAGCAGCAGAGTGAATGCAGGGCTCTGGTTTAAACATAGTTGATCATTGCCAAATCCTGGGATGCATTTTTGCAGTGGAAGGGCTCCTGGTGCAGGCTTGCTGAGTCAGCACATCTGCTTCCCCTCTGTGGCTCTTCCACTCCTCTCTGGGCAGCATGGACAGGGATGGGAGAGGTGTTTGAGGCTACCCCAACGTGTTAGAACCTGCTATCACGTAGACCCAAGACCTTCAGAACAAGCTCTACTAGATATTCACAGAGCAGCATTGTATAAATTCACCCCAACTTTCCTTAGTGACTAGTTCTACTGTATTAATTGGCAATGTGATTATGCAGACAAAATACCTTTACTTTTAGTTTTCTGGTCAGCATCATACCAAATCCAAGTGGTGTTTTCCTCTGCAGCTGTAGTGGGGGATTCACAATTCAGCAGAGTCCTCACAGATCCCTTTGGAGTTTGTTGGTAACCCCCAAGGCAGTAGTGATGGAAAGGCTAAGCAGTGGGCAAAACTAGGGAAAGAAGTAATTAGAAAAATTGATATGTTTTCACTTCTGCTTCAGAAATGCCTTAGTAATCATGTGTGGATTTCAAAATGCTCTGCAAAAATAAGCTGAAGGTTCCTATTTATCTTCCTCAGTTTTGGTTTGGTTTTTTTATTATTGTTTATTCTTTAAAGCAGTGATTAGACAGGCAAGATAAAAGCAGAGGATGAGGGACATTTTTAGGCCAGTTGTTTCAGAGGAGCTATTTGATGAATTAGAACAAATCCCCTTTAAACAAAGTGCTGTAGAGGTGTGAGTGTGGGGACATTAGGCAATTCCTTTCTCCACAACCAAAACAGGGATTCACAAATTCATGGCTGACATGTGGAGAAGTTAACTCTCTGGTCCCTGTACTTCTCTCCTGTCTTACCCTCCAATCCTTATAACTGCTTTCCAGAAATATACTTGGAGATATTTTATGAGAGAAAAAAGAGAGATGAGAAGGAGAAAAGATGTTTGTACTCTGTCTGAACCTCTTGACTCTTCAAGCCTTTCCTGCAAATGCATTTCATTCTACCTGTGTTACAGTCTACAATTGTCCTTTAACATGATTTTATCAGTCCTATTCAAAGGATGGTCATCATCTTGGACTCCAAGGATAATGCTATGCTCTCTCCCCTTCCCTCTGTGCTTTTCCATAAACACCAGCCTCTTGATGCTGTTCACATCTTTTTTCAGGACATGGAACCCCTTGTAATTTCCACTCAACAATATCTCTCAGGCTTTGGTATTGATCTCAGCCAAAGGATAGATGTAAATTGAGCATGCTGCCTCTCTTAGCTGAGCCATCTCTATCCCTACAACCATGAGAATCACAACAGCTGTTTGTGTAACCCTTACGGCTTGGGTTATTGGAAATTTCAAATCAGTATATTTTATATAAATCTGCTAAAGACTGCAGTGGAAAGCATTGACAGCAATCTCACACATTGCTGCAATAGGCAAGCATAGGGAAATAGAAGATTAAATAGATAAATAAATCTAAAATTTATATATAATTATATAAATATAATTTATAATATCTATAGATTATATCTATATAATTTATAATTAAATAGATAAATAAATTAATAGAGATAAATCAATCATCCCCCTCACTCCTTCAAGCCTGCTGCATTTGGGCTCGCAGGGTTCACCATCTATCAGTAATTTTTGAGAACACTTTGAGCACCCTCACACTCCAAGGGCCTAAATCACCAGTTTTACTTCTGTGAGTGCTCCAAAATTTGAGCCTTAGTAGTAAAACTAAATTCTCCAAAGGAAAGCAAAACCTGTTCTTGCCCTAGGCTTACTATTTTTATTACACAAGAGTTCTAAAGATCCTATGTGCAGAAGTGGAGTGTCCTCAGACCTCAAAAGGAGTGAAAACTGGAGCAATTTCTGTCTGAAGCCACACTACAACTTCTGCTGAGGCAGATGCTGAAATAGTCATGATGCATGAAGTTGCTTGACTCCTCATTGCTAAAATCAAACAACACTGGTATTCTTCAACAGCTCATCCTGTGAAGACCATGGGGGGAAAAATCTGGTTTGGAGCATGAGAAAAGGATATTTTTTGGCATTTCTGAATTCTTTTAAGAAGGTTACTGCTGCTTTGACAGAAAGGAAAATATTGCATAGCTGCTCCTTGCCAGCATGATTCTCTCTGGATTTCAAAGGCAAGATTTCTTTGTTTATTAAGAATTTGTTTTGATTGGCATACAGGAGTCTCAGAGCATCCAAGGTCTCTGCTAGCTGTGAAAAACCTAGAGAATCCAAGTGAATCAGACTATAACCTTAAGCAACTGTGGGACAGCTTTAGAATGGAGATAGCTCTCTTTGTTTTTGTGTGTGTGCCTGATTCATTGCAATAACTTTCCAAGCATTGCAATAATAATCTGTGTGAGTTGGGATTTTTGGCATCTGATAGTTGCATGTTATAAAAGGGCCCAGAGGTATTACGCAAAGAGCAAGAATGATAGAATGTTCTCCTTGGAAGCTTTGTTTGTGTGTGCTAAAAGGTAAACAACCCTTGATTTAGATTCCAGATGGGTTGTTTTATTTTCTGTTATTTCCCCTTGTTTTTCAAAAATTCCAGAAGCATCATTGTCTGCCTGTCTTGCAGATATTTATGTGACCCTTGTGACTTTGCAGCTAACACACAGACTGCTTGGATTCATCACCAAAGGAGAGCAAGAAAAATGTAGTACAGCTGTGCAGCATAGTGGGTAGGATGTACTGCTTGGGAGCAAGGCAAGGCTGGATTCAAATTCCTGAGCTAGTGGTGAGGTTTTGATTTGGGTTTTTAAGCTAATAACTCTTTGATGTGAAATACAGAAACTCTTCTGTGAGCAGGATGCTGAAAGACATTCTTGCTCAGATATTTAATGCAGATTTATCACAAAATGATTTTATCTTCTACAAATAAATTGTGACTTTTATGTTTACTGTTCTAGGAAAATGATTGCATTTAAATGTTTCTGTTCCAAGTACTCTATTATAATACAAGATTTAGTGTGCTATAACTTGAAAGCAATAGTTATGCATGAAGTGGTGAGTGAAAGTTGAACAAGCAACTTTAATTTTGACACCTGTGTCTTCTTGAGTGCCTCAGTGCTCAGCATCAGTATTGTCATAATGTGATATTTAAATAGTTCCACAAAGGAATCGGGCTATGAACTCACAGAGAAAACTAAAGAGCTTTACAGTAGAACTAACCAACACTTAATATTCCCAGGCTTACAGATCACAGTGGGTTTTTTCATGTGTTCAGAGCCATGGCTTTCCATTTAATTCTGAAGAGGTTTTTTTGGGTGCAGCATCAAGAGGGACCCATTAAGCTTTGATGCTGCAGATCCTGATGTGTCAAGACATCAATATTATTTTCCATATTTACCCCAGCCTCCTGGCAGTGTTATCCTAATCACAGAAACGATCCAGCCAGATCCTAATGGGCTGTGACTCTGGCAGAGCTGTAGGACTTAGAGATATGCTAGAATATTTTAGAAAAGTAGGACAAATTTTACTAGAGAAAGGCACTATTATTACATATAACCTTACCAAAAAGAGAGAAATCATCAGCCACTTTTTCTCCATATCACACCCTTCTTATCCTCAGTCTATTTATGAGTTTATTGTCATTCTCCTTGAAAAGAAAAGGTTCTTGGGGCAAAAAAAAAGAATTAAACTTATCGATGTCTTTAAACAGCACTTGACAAATTGTGCTGTGGAAAAACAGAAGCAAGAATAATATTTATAAAATTTTAAATTTACTCTAAAACATGCCCATCCACTAAGATGTATCAGATTTAAGTCAGTGCTTTTTGGGAAGAAAATGAAGAATTCAAGCCTCATTCCATTTTGGTCCAATGTTTTATGTTTTCCTCAGCTTGTCAGGATAAAGAGATATGGGTCACAGCTGAATGGAACTGTTTTTGTCAAAGAAAACCTGAAGTCAAATGTCATTGTCATTCTATATAAATATTCAGCATGTGTGCAGTTCCTCCCAGGCAACTTTTCTTTGTCTTTCAGGGCATTGGCCTGAGTTAAATTTCTTAACAGAAAAGTAAAAATCAAATGTAAAAGCCAAAATAAAAGGTAGAAATTACATAAATGGTTCCAAGATGCATATTCACACATTTTCCCAGCTGAAGGCTTAAGAGTGTTCACTGAACAATTATTCACTGAGGACAGGTTAAATTCACAATACTTTTGCTGTCACAAAACAAGCTTTGTCTGAAATGCTAATGATTTTGTTTTACTGTAGGAACTTTCACGGCATTTTAAGACAAAAAATAAATCAGATATAAAGGAGCAGAAGGAACAGTAGGAATACCCCAACAGTGAAACCACAGCCACCACATGTAAGGATGGCTCCCTGTTGACAGCTGTCACAAATTATCTGGACTTGCTGGAATCCAGCTCCTCATCCCCAAGCACAGAAGTGATGAAGATGGCATGGCATGGAAGCCTCATCTGTACCACGGTTAACCCCCTCTTCTCTTCTCCTCTTCTCTCCTCTTCTCTTCTCTTCTCTTCTCTTCTCTTCTCTTCTCTTCTCTTCTCTTCTCTTCTCTTCTCTTCTCTTCTCTTCTCTTCTCTTCTCTTCTCTTCTCTTCTCTCTCTTCTCTTCTCTTCTCTTCTCTTCTCTTCTCTTCTCTTCTCTTCTCTTCTCTTCTCTTCTCTTCTCTTCTCTTCTCTCACAAATGACCCTGAGCTGCCTTCACACTGACCAGAGGAACCTCAACTGTGTTGTGCATGTTGCTGTCTGAAAACCAAGATTTTTCTATCAATTTTGACTAGTAATGGTACCATCTTTTTTGCCTCAGTTTTCCTCCTCTTCCAGGAAGCAGTTATTGAAGTCAGAGCTCCAGTGTAATGACAGTCCAATGATGAAAATCCATGTGGTTCCCATAGAAACTTGCAGGGTGTACTCAGGGTTCCTCTCCAGTAGGAACACGCATTACTGCCTTTGGTGGTCTTTGTGCCACACTGTCTCAGTCTTCTGGAGCTCTGGGCATCTGACAGACACAGTCCTAACTGCTGGATACCCCAACTTCCAGGGCAAAATGTTGCTGTTGTTGTGCATGGAAATGCTTTGGGAGTGTCTTCCATGTTGAGTGAGTGCTGTTTTTATGATAAGGGACCGTAACAGGTGGGAAGAGAAACTGAAAGAAAGTCAATGAGAAGAGGATGTGAGCGCATTTATCTCCCCCTTTTCTTTTTCCTTTCCTATATTCACTTTTCATCACAAACCAAGCCATCAGCTTTGGCATTTAAATTAATGCTGCTGTGTTTAAGCCCTTAAAGAAGGCTACTGATTAACAATTGTTCATCTCCACACGTTAAGCTGCATCCTTAAGCATTCAACATACTCCTTTTACCTAGGCAGGGCAACAGCAATTTTTTGTGTCTCTTTTAGTGCATTTGCAGTTTGTATGTCCACCATAAGATGGCATTGTGAGTTCCTACATTTGTTCCCACATCCATCCGATGTGGTCAGGAGCCAAACCTGCAGCCGTACTTCTCATGGACAAGTCAGTGGTGTGTCTGCACTTACCCCACCAAAAGCATGTGGAGCTGCTGGGATCACTAGAGGACAAGTGCACTGTAACTATGGAAAGAGAAAAAAGTTTTTAAATCTTTTCCAAGAAAGTGCCAGGAATAAAAATATCTTTAGCGATAAATGTAAAGATCAAAAGAAAAAAAATCTCTGCTCCCAGAGAGACTGATGCTCTGAAAATTATAATAAAAGCAATTTTACTCAGAAGTACTTCAGAATATGAAAGAAAACCCAAATTGAGAATTGGACATTTGAAAAAGGACTGGCAAGGTATTTGTCTCAAAATGATTGCCCTGATCCTCAATTAGAACTGGAAATTGGTCAGGGCAGCTAAGAACTGGGTGTTGATTTTGGCAGTGGCCTGTTCTGAGTTTATCTCCAAAAACAGAGTAGAACAACCATGTCTGCCCTGACCTGACAAAAATCTTCATATGTTCCTCTTCTTGCATCATTCACAAGCAATGTTTGAATGTCTGTAAAATGTTGAAGATTGCTTGTTGTTTTCATTTTTTCTTCTTTCTTCTTTTTCATTTCTGTACCCTAATTTGCAATTTCACTAGTTATATGGGGCTTCTTGCAGTATCATCTTTCGTTTTTCAGCAGGGGCTTTTATTCTAGTATGCTTTGTGGCAATAACACAGGGCAGCTTATTGATCCCAGTGGGAACATTCACATGATTCAAATCGTTCATTTGCTGACATGTTCAGCTGAATCGATGTTTCTCAGCATTAACTTCATCTTGAAAATTTGCATAAATTTGAGCTCACAGTCCTGGATTCATTAGTTTGACCAACAAGCTAAGAGTGTTTCCTCAGTTGTCTTAGCCCTTTCAATTAACTCTAAATTCATTTGGGAATGTTTCTGAGAGAAATGGATCTGCACTGTGATGTGTTCATGTAACATAAGATATGTACCAGTATCTACATTCCTGGAAACTTATAGAATTGACATTTGTTTCTCAGCATCAAAAAGTAAGATGGTTAAGAAGAAAATATATTTATGCTGATACATTCTGACTCATGGTCTTTTTTAATTTAGAAGTGCTTTTTTTAAATTATTTTGTGTTGGCTGGTGAGCCAGTGATGGATATGCAAAACCAGAGGAGGTACACACATATATATATAATTATTCACCTGTATTCCCCTGATAAAACCCAGCCTCATAAGGGGAGGACTGGAATCCATAATAAAATTTTGGTAAGAAAGTGATAACAAATAGCAGAGAGCCTCTTAGCAGGACACTGCCCCAACAGAGCAAATTCCTGTTCAGTAAATACTGCTTCAACCCTGCACACTCATCATCTGCTCTCCTCCTCCCCAAAGCCACTTCTTGCCTTCTCCATAGAGGGTCCTCCCACTCACTTTTACAAATGCTAATTAATTGCCATACATGAATTAACACGGGTGAAGAAGGGAATGGGAACTTCTTAAAATGGTTGCAAGACATTAAAATATTTGCCACTCATGAAAAATTACCACTATAGTTTAAAATAAAGTCTCATTAGTTAGATAAAAAAAGACAAATGCATGCAAGTCTGGCATTTGTGAAGTATAAACAAGTTTATTGTTATTTATTTCTTATCAATCAATTATTTTGGCAATCAACTACTCTTACATCTCCAAAACCAATAAAAAAATCTCAATATATTTCACAAGGCTACTTCAAGTGGTCAGACAGTATATTTTTTAAGTCTACCTTTATTTGTATATATTATAAATCTACCTTTATTTCAGGTAATGCAGTACTAACTAATAACACATTCCTTTGATAAGTCTTCAGGGTACCAGAGGGAGCTCTGAGATGCAATTCCAGTGTTTTAACCAAGCATTTTAGGTCTGAAAGTAATTTGTTAAAATACCTGTTAAATTTCCTTCTGGTACATCATCTCTGAAGACTGTAGTGCAGATTCCTCATTCTGGATGTCACCATCTGTAAGTCAAATCCTGCAGATTATAGGCACACACTAAAATCATTAATCCATCATTGGTTTTTTCAAATTTGGATGGATCAATCTAGAAACATATCCGTTAAAGGCACCTTTACCACTTAATGACATTTTTATGTTCATTAGACATTACTGCAGGTTATGAGATAAAACTACCAGCTTATTCTAGCTTTGTTAGTACATTTTATTTTTAAAGATACAGACAAATTTTCTACCCCAAGATTTTTTCATCTCTGATGACAGAATGGACCACCTGTGTATGATTTTTTTCTTGATTTGCTGAAGGAATGTCAGCACTTTGGGAAAATAAGTTATTTATTCTGTATCTGAACTACTTTACCCACAAAATGGGATATTTTTTGCCATAAAAGAAGTTCTCAGAAGATGCAGCACTTAAACATTTTTATGATTTATGTGGCGACATGAGAATCAAGAGGTAGGCAGACTGTTGTTTTTACATTTTTTATTTTAACAGCCTGGAAGGGGGAGTTTAGGAATACAACTGACTGACAAATCGTCAGCAGTATTTTGTTGAAATCTTTATTGGATATAAAATGTTTCAAGTAAAACATTTTGACCGATGTCTGTAGTGTGGAAATACACGTTGATTCCCGTGGGGCTGCTGAGACCCTGTTGTACACTAACTGCAGGCACTGAAGTGAATTCTAGAAGTGTTGCAAGAACCTTCCAGGGCCTGCAGATCCAGAGCAGACAAACCAGTTGGAGCCTAGTGTTTCCAAGACACCCAATTTATGGAGAATCAAAAAAAAAAACCCAGAGTGAAGAGTCAAGAAGATGTGGAGATCTTCAGAAGTTGACAGATTAGAGAACAAAACTCTTGTGCAGGTGTTTAAATGCCTTGCTGCTTGGCTGATGGAAGAGAACATGGCACTCAGGGTCATGTTCTTCATTTTGTGTTTATTATCATCATATTTCATCACTTTTGCTGTAAGGCCTGTCCTTGTCCTGCTTTCAGTGAACACCCAAAGCAGGGTCAAAGAAAGCATCTGCAGAGGAGTTATCAGTGTGAATCCTGTTCTTAACTTGTACTGAACTAGAAAGGTTTTGGTTCAAGCAAGGAACAAGACACAGAAATATGATGTTTCATGGTTAATGTCTAAGATAGTTTCCAGTTCCTGTATAGATTAAGACACTTAATCTTAAATTTGACTCCTGTTCTTCTAGAAAAAAAGTGTAACTTGAGGATATCTTTACCTCAAACACCCAGGGTGTAATTTTTGTATGCCAGCAGGGTATGGCTGCAAACACTGTGTGTGCCACTCTGTGTCACTGACATTGACAACTGCTGGATCTTGTGCAGAAACTGCAGGCTGTCAGTCTCAGAGCTCAGTTAGGGAGACTGTGAGTGTTGTAGTGTGATCTCAAGCACCAAGTATTGATAAATGGATGTAACTGATCTTTGCCTAAAGGTGTTCCTGCCTTTTGCAGAAGGTTTGGACTAGATGACCTTTTAAAGGTCCCTCCCAACCCAAACCATTTAGGGATTCTGGGATTTTTCATCTAGCTGTTGCTATCTAACCCAAATACATGATAATTTAAACATAAATAAAGCCCCAGTGAGCATTTGTGATGACCTGATTATTCAAGGTCTTTTGAGCAGCAGATTTTTCCAAGTCCATGGCAGAAGTCCACAATTCCAGAGGCAGGTGAAGGTACAGCGGAAATTGAAGAGAAATTTGGCTCAGGAGGAATCTGTCTGAAAGTCCTTTTGTAGTGTGATTGTGCTTTCCTGGCAATTCTTTTGGCACTCTGCCAGACCCTTCCCCAAGGAAAGTCAAATACAGGCAACAGTAGGAACAGTGTTTAAATAATCAGTGTTTGTGCTTAGAACTGTCCATTTTCAAATCCAGCTCAGAAGAAAGTATAAAGTGGTGAAGAATAGGTGAAGCTTTCAAAAGATCAAGGAAATAGCCTCTTGTGTGTCATAAATGGCTTTCTTTGCACAGTGCTTTAATGTGATAGTATGGAATTTATCCTGTCCTATTTTTGGAATTGTTTTATGGTCAGTTTGTACATCTCAGATGGCTGGTTAAGAAATTAGGCTGAAACACTGGATGGCCATATTATCAGCCTGCAGACTCCATTTGTGAATGTTGATTTGATTTATAAATGACACTGTATCCTGCATTCTGTCTGGACAATTCTCCCTGCTGGATGGCATGGTGCTAGCTTGAAAGGCAGAGTCTGCTTCCCTGTCCTTGGCTAGCAAGTTAGCTGCAGCCTGTGTGGAATGGTTAGGATTTTAGATGGGCTGCAACCAAACAAGGGTATCAACTGGCTTCTGCTAGGGGTAGGAGAAAAGGTAACTAAGTGGGCTGAAACTCCACATAGCAGTAACTTTAATAATAGGCATTTATGAGGAATGAGGAGGCTTGCACAGGAAAATGAGGGAGGACCTGAAGGAATGAACAGACTAAATGAGGTAAAGGTTTGGAAAGACTCTTCCATTTGACTGTGTCTTTCCACAGCAGATTATGCTCTGTGTGGTATTCATGTGTGCAGCATGATTATTCTAGAAGCCCCACTGAGAGTATTCTCCAAGCCTTTCTTTATCTGTCACATCATTTTTAACCAGTGAGAAACTAAGCCCCCAGAATTGTGAGGATTCTGCAGTTTCTTCTGAAAAGGCTCTGGAAGAATTACACTTAAGTGGACATGGGCTCTCAGACTGTACAGCACTAATTTTCAGGAAAGAGCAAAAGTGAGAATATCTGAATCCCAAAAAGCATGAGAAGAGCTGAGTTTCTGAGATACCTTTGGAATCTCATTAGTTTTTTTCAATTTAATGGGCTGGGCATGGGATATCCAGAGAATCAAGATTCTTGCTGAAGTCTGGTAAGCATCTTAGTGGAGTGTCCACCAGGGCTATAGAAAAAAGTGCTTCTGGGTGTTGTTGGTGCAATGATGTTTTTTAATTTTGCTCTCCATGGAGCAAAGATTTTATTCCCCCCTCAATAATTAAATATCCTATCTCCATGAGTGCACATTATGTGTACTTAATGTCCTATCACTAGATGCCCTTGTAAAAAGTCCCTTTCTATCTTTCAGCAAAGAATAAATTCTTTCCTGTGAGGATGGTGAGGCACTGGAACAGGCTGCTCAGAGAAGTGGTGGGTGCCCCATGTGCTGTGCATTTTCTAATCTGAGCAGCCATTTCCACTTGGCAGAAAAGAGAGGCTGACAGGGACCTGCTGCTGCAGGGCTTGTGCAAACTGACTTGAAGGAATCACAAAAGGAGAATGTAAGAATTCACAAGTGTGATAGACATTGTTTTCCTATGTTTGGGCTGTTTTCTTTTCCCACTGTTGACCAGCCCCTACTTATACTTACTTTAATAACTATGTTATTAACATTTATGCTCTTTTTCCTAGGCTGTAAGTAAAAAGGTAAAATAGAAGAAAAGTCAAAGCAAAAGGTAAGTTTGTAACAAACACTTCAAAAATATCCACTGTTTTATCTTGTGGGGTTTTTTGGTGTGGATTTAAATTTTTTTTTCTATCCTTTAAATTATTATTTTAAGTATTTTTATTTCTGGTTTGCTAAGTTCTCTGAACTTATGGCTGAAAGCCAAAATTGCCAATTTGAAGGTCTCTTTACACTGGCATTTTTTATGTGGAACATGAAGACCTCATGTTTGTGAAGTTAACTGTCTATTACAATATAGGCAGAACAGTTTATGTTACATACTGCTTATAAACATGTAAAGTTTGATATTGTTTTGATGAAAGGCATACTGGACAGCAGAAATTGAGCTTATACCTTGTTTCTGTCTCTGCTTGATTGTTTGGGAAGGCTTTCTCTAAATCCCTGACATTGATAAGAGACATTTGGAAGTTCCCATTAGCCAGACCAAGCCTGGGTTCACAAGCACAATTCCATTATTTCATCTGGAATTTATTACTGCAAGCAGCTTACCCAGCTGCATAGCAGGAATGTTTAACCAGGAACAAGACAAACTTCCATAAGCTGCTTAATTCAGACTTGGGACTGTTCCTTCAAATCAATTTATATTGAAATAATTACTTCTCAGAATCTGTAGAGGAAAAGGATGTAAAAAGAAAATTAAAATCTAATTAAATGTAGGTAGAAAGCAGTGCCTGAGTAGACAAATCTTAAGCTTTAGCAAATTTTCAAAGGTTACATTATTCTTTTTGTCCCTAAACATCTGTCTTTTTACTTTTCTCTCCTCCTCTTGCACTTTTATCACTCTTTTTCAAGCCAAAAGGAAAGCTTTTTTTAAAAAAAAAATAAATATATATTTCTAGATGAAATTCAGGTAAAATTATTTAAATATAACTTTTTTCTTTTTTTAAAATATATATAAAGAAAATATCCAACAGAATTGACTGAGCTACCCTGATGGTGTCCATCAAAATGTTGTTTTCCCAAGAGCAAGTGTTTTTATTTGTAGTGTTTGCAGCTAAATTTCAGCTAAGACAACTGTTCTGCTTCCTCTAATTCCCTCTTTATAAACTGTGGAGTTGTTCTCCTCTTCACTATTAAACTGCAGGTAGCATTATACATTCACTGTGGTGGATGAAGTAATTCATGTATAGCATGGGCTAAACTCCCTTCTTCTTTTCAATAATTTTATACTAATTTAACTGCCCACCTCAATGGAATTATAATGATAGAGAGCAGACTCATGATACTTTAGTGAGGCAGTAAGAAGAGAAAAGGCCATATTGAGAGTGTATATATGTAATATAAAGGTTAAAATACTAAGAGTTTTGCTTTGTCTTGGCAGGGGGAGTTATATTTAAAGTAAAGATGATGTATTTTTAAAGGAAATGGTATTGGAAATATGGAAACTTGTTTGTTTCAGCACAAGTCTAGATTGAAAGCACAGATAGTGAAGAGCATGGGGTAGGAAATAAGGGTCAAACTTCCCCCAGGGAAAGGATTACAGGGCAGAGGGGGGGGGAGGAGGAGTTTATATTGGGGTCAGGGTGCTCAAAAGTAGTTTTCTGAAGTGAAGCAGCTAATCACAAAGTTAACAAAATGAACAGTGACCATATGCATATTCATGAGGAAAAGTAAAAACAGGGCAAGCATGTGCAAGGCTTAATACACGTGTGCGCATGCTCTCTAAACCTACTGCTTTATTTGGTACAGGGGATTTTCCAGGTCTGTTGTGGTTTGTCTGTCTGGTAATGCCAAATGTACCTGTCTCCTAAACATTTGTCTCTTTTTTCTTTGAGCCCATATAAACAGTTCTGTATTCACAACATTCTCCAGCAAGATATTGCAGGTTTATGCTACCCTGTGCCTTGCTTGCTACTTTGAAGATGGTTCTCTGTAGTTTCATTTACTGGACTTCCTTGAGCACCATCTGTCCCTGTCCAGCCTCTCCATGTCATTTATGATTTTGCACCCCTGTTATATTCTGCCTAAATCCCTGCCACTGCCTGAAATATTTTGCCTACCTGTCATCCCTCATAGAGAAGCCACTCTTTTTTTTTTTTACTGTTTTGACATTTTCTTAACTCTGTTACCCCTTCTGAAGGATTTTGATTTACTAATAAATGATTTTTCAAGCCAAGGGTTTCAGCCATACACACATCGTTCTTATATATTTATATTCAGTAAGATGAATTCTAGATTTAGAAGAGGCATAGTGACATGTTCTGTTTATCCTTCTTTTGCTAATTCCAAATGTTTCCTTATTTTTTTCACCACTATTGAGTGCTCACTTGTTACTTTGTGGAACCAGCTACTGGGACCTCCAACTCCTTTTCTGGTAAAGGCCATGTATAAGGCTAGGAGTCCTTTTCCTTGCTTTATGCTTATTTCTACTGGGTTTCATCTGCCAGGTGAATGGTTTTGTGAGCTCCTTCAGGTTTCACAGTCCTTTCTCATCCTCACTACTTTGAATGCTCTATTGCTGACACACTTCCTTGCTTTACCACTAACACTGCTTTCAAGGTAAAGATTTAATAAAATGAGCAGCACAAACTCAAGAGTTTCAACTAATTACCATCCTCCACTGGCCAATTATCCATGTGATACCTCCTCCACCTTCCATCTTTTAACCACTTGCTTCCTCATTCCTAGACATTTCCCTTATGCTGCTGCTGTTTATTTGTTTTAAAAACCTACGGTAAGAGAGTTTGTAGAAAAAAAACCAAGCAAAACAAAAATAGCAACAATTCAAGCCATTTAGTTATAGAAATGTTTTTTCTGTTATTTATTTCTTCCAATTCTTCAATAATTTGATGAAATACAAGACTTCCCTCTGCAGAGCCTGTGCTGGTATCTGTATCTGATACACAGATCTAAGGAGGCCATAACTTTGTAGTTGCCCACTAATTATACCTAGTGGAAATTGCTTTCTGTTTCTCATTTGATTTTCATCCTTTTTCCTATGATTTGCATTAGATAAAGAATTTTTGTATTTGCATAATAAGAAACTCTATTCTAGAAAGTGTGTTCTTTGCATTCATTTGGCTTTTTCTCACTCATTGGCTTCGAAGTTCACTCATGGTCTTTGTTTTAAGTATTGCAGCTTGGTTCCCCTGCAGTTCAGATGAAGTCCATCCTTCTTGTGCAGGCTTTTTTTCAGATGTGTACCTAGGTATTGATACAAATTCAAGAAAATAGACTTTTGGAGTTTCATGTTTCAGATAAATTTGTACTGGTTTCACATTGCATCTGTATCAAGTAGACATCTTGAAGGAGAAGACACGTATTAATCACAAAAGATTGATTTTTGCTTTACCACTAGGAAAAGTCACAATTGAAAACATTTGAAAGTGAGTTTTTTGTTTAATGTTTTGCTGAAGAGATCTCATACAGCAAAAACAGCCTCAATTCTGTGTTAATTTGTTTGTGGAAACACTGGATATTTTTTCTTCTCAAAAATAACATTAAAATGGACCAGCAAATTTATCCAACTTCTGCTTCTGAATATTCCAAATATTAATGAATATATTGAGCTGATGGTGGGGTTAGTGATGCATTGTAGAAATGTTAAAATTTCATATAGTCCTGCTTCATTCCTATAGCTATAATGAAGAAGGCTGTATTGTGGATAATTTAGATAATCTGCAGGGGAACTAAAGCAATGACTGTGAAGGAGAATGTGGCGTGTCATTCCCCTAGGCCATGGAGCACTCCATTTGCTGGAATAGCTTCTAACTGCTATTTAGTGGGCAGCTAGTGGAAAATAAAATTGCTGCAGGCAAGTGTGAATCTTATTCTGTATTATTAATGTCTGCAGTCTGGGTGAGGAATAGGGTAAACTAACTCTATTTCTAATAAGGGGAGAAAACTGGAGACTAAAGGAAAGGGAGAAAAAGATCAATATCTTCTTTTAGCAAGATCTCTTTTGAAGGATTATTTGTGTTGTGCTGAGTTTTTGTTGAGGTTGGTGGGAGGTAGGAGGGGTAGGTTAGACACTTGGAGCTTCTTCTGGAGACAGTGATTTATTTTATCTAATGGTATCCACATGTGACATGTTGATGAAGATGGTAATCTCTGGTTTGCAAGAGCTCAGACATTTCTGAAAAACTGAAAGCAAGAGAAAAGCATTATGTGAGAGAAACATTTCACACCCTGAAAGCTGGATGAGTTTACCACAGTGTGCTGAAATCCTTTGGGGAAATGAGAATGTAGATTATGTATGCTAACAGTTGATGAGATTACCAGGATAGATTTCCACTAAGAAAATCTGAAAGATTTAAAATTCTCTGAGTTTGTTTTTAAATTGTTTAATGGGTTTTGGTTTGTTTCATTTTTTGGTTTGGTTTTGAGTAAATAAGCTAAAGTAAAGCCAACTTTATGGTATTGAGATGATGAAATATTACTAATCGATATAAATTGGATCCAGAGGAACTTGTTCATCTGGGAACCTGTGTGTCCATTTATACCAAAAATATTGGAGTCTAGGAGGGCTATGGAAAAAGCCCATCAGAAAACCTTTTCTTCCAAGTTTTCCACACACCAGCCCTAGAGGAGACTTTCATCTTTATAAAGTAGATTTCCCAAAACGGTGTCATCTCTGAACTGGCTGCCCTCAGGATACAGAGAGGAATGCTTCAGAGAGCATACAATGTCTTCAGCAGGGTGGTATGATAGCTTGCCTCAGGCAGGATTTTCTTTTCCTTCCCACTCAAATTTTCTGTCAACTCCTTTCTCAGTGTGCCACCTGCTCCCCTGCAGACTGGATGTTAGATAGGAAGTGCATGTGGTATATCTCTTCTGGAAAATATCTTCCAAACTGTGAATGGCTTTCTTACTCAATGCCTCCTAGTTCTTGATCAGATTGAGTAGGGGTGTGCATAACTTCCTCAAGGAGAGAAAGCAGTGTGTTCCAGAACACATGGGGTAAAACACCCATGTGATGTGAACAAGAGGGAGTGAAGTGTTTGGTACTCCAGTCTGACATGCAAATAAACTCTAATACTAATATTCATTACACTTCTTTCCTGAAGAATGAAACCATTCTATAATCACTGTGTTGGGATGGATGGTGTGGGGCCTCTTTGCTTGCATAAAAAATAAAAAAAACCCCACACATCTGGCAAGCCAAATGTGAAGATTTTACGTGACCAGCATAAATCTTTGGAGATCTTACTGATCATTGTGTCTCGAGTGAATCCGTAACTACCAAGAGCAGAGTTTACTTCTAAACTCTGTAAAATTCATTTATATTTTAAATACAGTGGGTTGAGTGGACATGTGAAAATGTTGATATTCCTATTAGGAGATGGGAGTCAGAAAACATGAAATGAAGGTTAGTAGCAAATCAAAGCCTGTAATCTGTGTTGGGATTGCTGAGAAGCACCAAGTAACAACTTCTGCTAACATTGACTGGTTTAGATTTTGACTGTGAGAATGTAGATGGGGAAGATGGGAAGAACTCTACATATAAAGCTATCAAGAGAAAAATAACTACCTGTCAAGTCAGATAACAACTATGTGATATGATGAGAGATTTTCTTTAGTTTCCCATTGGATCAGTTTTGAAGCATCATAGGTAACAGCTATCAAACAAATGTCTAACTATGATGCAAACAATAATTTGTGTGATATTTTCCCTTCAAACCCTTCCCAGAACAGAAGTAAGTACTGCCTAATTATTCATTTCCCACATAATTTTCCATTTGTGTAATTTCCTTTGGTGCATCAGCTATGGTACATTGTGCTATCCTACAATACTTCATCTGTTTAAGTTTAAAAGTAGTTAATGTTGGAGTAGGATAGGCTAGCCTGATAATAATTATTCAATTCATCTTTGATTTTCAGTATTCCTTTCCACCATCAAGCCATTAGTAATTGTTGTGGAGGTGGGTTTTTTACTTCTCATTATGAGGCTTTGATTATTCTGTTAGGAGAGGGCAGTTTCTGAGGGCAGGATAGTTTGTTTCCTAAAGTCAGGACTGATTGATTTTTTTTTTTTTTTCCATCCATTAAGATATATGGTTTACTTTTAGGGTATACTATTTGGGGGTTTTGGAATTCTATTTTGAGAACAGAAATGTAGTAGAATTATGCAGCATAATTCTCATCCTAGGCTTCAGGGATTCAGATACCAAGATTTTTTTTCTCCTGTCCATCTCCTAAACATCAAGCCACAGTGTGCTGTGTGATCAGTCAGATAAAGAACAGCTGAGAATCCCTTGGACTCTAAAGAAAAGCAGCAGACACAGCTAATAGTGATTCAACAAGAAATTAATCCACTGTCTGCTGACAAGATTTACCTCATCCTTTTTCTTGAGGGAAAAGTTGATCCCTGATGTTCTTGAAGCCCCTGTGTCTCCAAGAGCAGGTGGCTGTGACTGTGTAGGACTCAGTGTAATGGACACAGTGGTTGTGTGCACACTGACTGTCCCATGTCTCTAATTTGCTACAAGAACAGGAAGGGGCTTTGCATTCTGCCAGTGCAAAAGCTCTTTCAAAGGTAAATGCTGAACTGCCTGCTGGGTCTCCAAGCCCTTGAGGTGAAGGCTGTATGGCCTGCAGCATGGCTGAATTCATAACTAAAAGTCAAGCTGCAGGGGCACGAATCCTGTTCAGTGATATTGATGGAGGAGAGTTGGTGGGTCCTGTCCCTTTAGCCACAAATATGTGTGGCCTTTCTGACCAGCAAGGATTCTTTCTGTCCCCAGCAGCAGCCTCTGGAACCCATAAGAGATGTTAGCTTTAACTACAGTGCTGTGGAAAATGGGAAATAAGCAGCCTGGCTATTGACTTAACTTTCATTTTATATGTTAACTCACAAAGAATTTTTTGTTTTCTGGTTTTGTTTTAAATTGAAAGCTGAGGTTTTCATTTAAACTTCTAAATCACAGATTCAGTGTTAGATGGGCAAAGAACATCTTTACTCACCTCAGGTATTTATTAGCCATTCTCTCTTTTCACAAAATCACAGAATAGTTGAGATTGGAACAAATCTCTTGGGACTGCCTAGTCCAACCTCCCTCCCTCAAGAGCAGTCAGCTGGAGCAGGTTGTTCAGGACAGTGTGCAGTAAGATCATGAACATCTCTGAGGATAGAGACTTTACAGGCAATATTTTATTGTCTGATTACCTTTGCAGAAAAAGAAAAATTGTTCTGTGTTCATATGGAATGCCATATGCATCTTTTTGCACCCATTTACTGTAGTTCTCTCTTGTGTCACCTCTGAGACAGCTATGATTCCATTTTTAATCCCTCTCATTGGACATTTATGTACCCTCCTCCAACAAAGCTTCTCTTCAGGCTCTCAGCCTTTCCTCACATGAGATGCTGCAGTCCCTTTGCTGTGTTAGTGACCCTTTCCTGGACTTGCCCCAGGAATTCCATGTCTTGAGCTGGGGCACCCAGAACTAAGAGCCAGCACTCCAGATGAATTCACCAGCACTGAGCAGGGGCCATCATCTTCCTCAACCTGCTCACAATGTTTTTCCTAATGCAGGTCAGATATTTTTTTACCTCCTTGCTGAACAATTCTAATTTCTAATCATATAATCAAGGAAGGCTTAAATGTAAAAATAAAATTAAAAACAAACAAACAAACAAAAAAAATACCAACCCAAAGAAAAAAAAAAAAGGCAATCACTAAAGAGCACTTAATATTATGGATTAAGAGAAGAACATTTAAGCTTCTTTGTAATCACCATGTCAGTGATGCTTAATGAGACATGACTCCTTGTAATGTCCTATTTTTTTGCTGAAATCATTGGGTAAAAGAAAAATTATGATAAAATAAGCTAAAATGATGTTTCTTCTCCCTTGCTCCACCTCCACCTCATTCTTCAAGCTAATAAGAAAAATAAATCATTTGTGGGAGGGAGGAAATATTGAGGATTTTGGTCTGAATATATTTTATTTTACTAAAACCAGGACCCTGATTTCATCAAAATATGCCTCTCATGATTGATAGGAAAAACACCAGGTGAACAAAAAAAAAAGAAACCAAGAGCAAGATCTGTGTTGATCTAGACCTGGTCCACGAGTTTTGAGGAGATGTGTGAGATGTGCACTTGCTGCATCCTTTTAGAAGCAGGGATGAAAATGGCCTTTTTGGTGTCCTATTAAAATGTACTGCATTTGAGCTCTGGCATATTAGAAATGGGGGAGTGGAGCTGAGTGGGGGCAATATGCAGTTCTAAAAGTTGTGATTGTCCATCCCAGAACTAAGCTTGCATTGGGCATTCATAAGCTTAGATAGACAGCACCTCTCAGGATATCACAAAAGGGGCTCATGTAGGACAGGCCTTTTTTTGTCAGTCAGAATTCAAAAACTTCTCCCAGAGAGGCTGATAAAACTGGCAGTCAGCCTACAAAGTCTTTGTTATCTCAGAAGTACAAATCCTCCTTGCATTCCATGTGGGGTACCACAAAATTTAAATCACCCTAACTTTCCTTGATTCTAGCCTACTTTGAGACTTTTCTTGAGACCAGGAGGGTTCTTAGGCCAGTACAGTCCCATTACAGCTGTCAGTCACAGTGAAGATGGGAGGTGGGTACTGATGGACAAAATCCAAGTGTGGAGAAGTGAGGAATACAGTCTGTAGGTTTTTATGTACCACTGCTAGTAAACTTCCCTGTGTGACCATTCAGGATCACTCTGACAGTGATGGTCCCACCCCCAGACACTTTCACTGCTGCTGCCTTCACAAGAGGCAGCTCCAGTGACCCAACAGGACCCTTGCTTGGCTTCCTGCACACCCACACTCACATAGACAAGGCTTCCTCATGGGCTCAAGCCTCAGGCTCCCACCACTCAAAGCCCAACCTGCAGCTGGCACTGCACCTCATGCTGTATTCCTCAGCAATGTGGTGTGTAAAGTTTGAGTGCATTCTTTCTTTTTGTTGCTTAAATGATGCCTAAGAACAAACTGTCATGAGGTACAATTGTCCCTTCTTGTTAGGGCTACCAACTAATTTACTGTCTCTGCAGTACAAGATGCAAAGTCTCCTTGTTAGAGAGAACAGCACCACCATCACAAGATGACCAGACAGCAAAACTATGCAAGAGCACCACCAAACAGATGGTGTCCTGGTACACTGGAGCACTCCTATTTGAGTTTCTTAAGCTCTTACACACAGAATATTATCCCTGCATCAACAAAAACATTAGAGAAGAATTCTTTAAAACGTTATCCTCCAGAAAAGCCTTGCTGAGAGCAGGTAGCAGCCAAGAGACTTTGGCTAGATGATCTGTTACTTTTAGGCAGCATGCAGTCACTAATCCACTGGGCTTTATGGGTCTATTTAAATTAGATATATGCAGGCAGTGCATTATTTATAACCAAAAGCATGAATAATTCAATGTGCCCACTCTCAGCAGGTATCCAGCTTGTGCCAGAAGCCTGCACTAGATCCCTGCTTTCAGAATAATGAAGAGGCTATTAGATAAGTCTCTTTTGCTTGTATGTTCCAGTTTGCTCTGTCTGCTCTTCCTTTTGTATTTCTAGTTTGGCTCTTTTGTTAGTGAGAAGAATAGATGATGTATTTTCTACATTATTCCCTTCATCTGGAGACGACGTACTATGTCTAAAACAAATTATGTAAATCCGTTTAGGATGAATGCATTAAGTTCATTTCTGTTTCATTGTGATGGAGACAGTGGCGTGTTCAAGACAAGGGACTTAAAGGCAGCATGGCAGAGGGAAAGCTCAAGGCTCCTGGCCTAACAAATCTGGTCTGCTACTCTCCACTGCACAGCCTGGGCTCAGCTGTGTCCCAGACCAGGCGTGGCTGCTCAGCATGGTTGGAAAGCATGTTGTAACACCCTTATGCTCAAATCCAGAGGCTGGGAAAGAGTTTGTACTGCCTACCCTCTGGCTCTCTTGTCCTGTTATAATCAGTGATCTGAGTTAGGGCCTCCTTAGCAGTATGGCAGCTGCTGCTTGTTCCTCTCTGAAATTTGGACACCAAGTCCAGAGCAAGCAATACAGTAAACTAAATTTATCTGTCCATTCTGAGTCTGAGCTTCTCTGGGAGAGCTTACAGTGCTCTTACTTGTTTCTGCCCAAGCCCAAGAGTAACCAGGTATTACAGCCAGACTTTCAAACACTAGGCAACCTGAACAATTTGGGGAAGAAGTAAAAATTCCTCAGAACATGTGAGATGCAGGGCTGTTTCTCACACAAGTCAGTGCAGCAGAGACCTTGAAGTTCCCTACAGCTGAAAACAGAACACAAGTGCTTTAGCTGTAAGCTTTGATATTAAATCCTTAGTGGGCTATTACTGAATCAGTGAAGAATTGTTGAGGTATTTTTCTAGGAAATAAAATATATTGATTCAAGCTCTCTCTGTCTGTGAGACTACAGATGAGCTATTATTTTCTGTACCTCAGGTCCTCATTTATATATCTGCATAATTATAGCTCCCTAATCCTTGCAGTAATATGAAGGGAAAAACGCACCAAAGATAGTGAGGCACTTGAGAATCATGGTTTGGAAGGCAAGTAGAGTTGCTAAATATTATAAATACAGTTCTTCTACAACAGCCTGAGAGAGATTGCTTCTGTAGTCACCAAAATACAGCAGTTAGAGAGTACAGCCATTTCTACAGGAGTATAGCAGAATTACACAAATTTTGGTAAAAATCACAATTAAAACAATCCTGCAAAATTGCTGCTTAGAATTCTTAGCCTAGATTATTATAATAGCTCAGTGTGGAAAATTGCAAGTCTTCAAATCTCGAGGTACATCTTAGAGTCTTCAACAACATAAGACCGTAGTAAAGTGTTAAATGGATAATGTTCTTGGGTGTCATTGCTTCAGAACTAAGAAACAGAGAAAACACACTGGGATCAGATATGCTGTCATCATTTGTAGCTTGTTGACTTTTGACTTAATTGCTCCCTGTCAAGATCTCTTATAAAAGCACTGACCTTAGCCAGCATGGCTTAGCAGAAAATAGTCTAACCAAATCACAGAAACAGTAGAAAGTTCAAAAGTAGATAAAAAGATACTCTCTGGCAATATAGTGGTATCATTAACTGGGATTAAGCAGTAAGATCTATTTCAAATGCTTTGTAAAGAATCCATTCTAGTGTGAATTCTTTTTGATATATTTTTCTTGGTTTAGCATCTTTATGACTATTTATAATTCCCCTGTGAATGTGCAGTCATTCAATGACAGAATCATTTCACAATATCACATTGTTTTGTTCCAATAGGAAAGACAGATCCTGTGCTCCATTGGGAGAACTTAGCTTATTGTGGGAAAAAAAAACACTCAGAAGATAAAAGCCTCACAGAGCTGCAGGATGATCTGGAAAAAAAATCTTAATGATGGTATTTGGCTAAGAAGGGGAAATTATTCCCAAATATAATAAATGATCAAAGAACTGTGTCAACTTCATACTGTGTGATTTGAAGCTGTGGTGGCACACATGCATAAAAGGTTTACAGTAGGGGTGAGGAATAAAGGGTGCAGCAAATAACTTTGGTCATCAGTGACCTCAGTGGTTCCACTGAGGGTTCTGCTGTCAGATCCCCTTTTGTCCTACTAAGTGAACCAACGAGGGGGAGAAATTCAAACCCAGTGGTGGCTTGCATATGAAATTTATCAATCTCAGAAGCAGAATCTGAAAGTCTTCAAGGGAGGAGAGCTTGAGCTTTCATTAAACCTTGTTACAAGTTCAAGATGGCAGGTTGCAGCTGAGATATTGGTGTGAGACTCTTTGCCCTCATAGATCTGTGATCACAGAAGAGCTCTAGAAGTCGAATTTCAGGTAACTCAAAACTTTATTTTCATCTGTTGCATGTTTTCTTTTAGGGTACTACTAGAAAACATAAAATATAAGTTATATAGAACTGATGAAGGAATTGGAATCTAAAAGCTGTTTTGTTTGCAGCTACTCTCCACAAACTTTGCTGTCTGCATCACAGCCAGTGCCTGCCATTACCTGTTTGTAAGGGAGAGAGAGTGCTTCCTTAAGCTGTATTAGCAAGATATTTACTGCTCAAACTCCTACTTCCTACAGATACTTGGATCCCAGTAGCACACTGTGATGGATTTTTATGTCAACGTTGCCACCATAAGTAAAGAATGAAGTGTTGTAAGAAAGTGGGAAGGGAAGAGATAGGAAATCAAATGTATGTATGCATTGGTTTGGTTTAGACTATGTTCATTTAGCATTCCCTGATCACTACAGAATCAAAATAGTTTTTAAAATTGGGGTATTTATTATCATAAAATCCTCTCTGTAGAAGTGTGATAGTGCTCCTCTGTTTATCTGAGGAGACAAGGCACAGCAAGATTAATGCAGAACTTCATTGGATGTAGAGAGCCTGGTTTTAGGATGTGTTTCCAGGGCAGGCTTCTCAGAATAGGAAGTATCTAGAAGGCATTGCAGAGAGAGGTTTGTCTGAGGCCCAGTAAAAATCAGGTGCCAGTTTCTGCAACTTCTGCTATTGCTCAGGTTGCAATTGGGAGTAAGCAAGTTGAAAGGTATGTATTCCTAAATGTAAATGAAAGAGGAATGGTATCTAGAGAATTAAGAACTTGAAATAAGTAAATATTTTATAATGAAAACACTAACAATCTGAGAAACACTGAGGAGGGAAAAACAGAAGAAAACTCCAAAAGGCTGCAATCAGTTTCTCATCCAAGAAACTGTTGTGCACCTCCCAAGAGCAGAGAGGACACACACCTCTCCTGCATGTGCTCAGTGACCCCTGGCTGACCACAGGGCTTGTGAGAGCTTTGCTGATCTCATTGTATGTGCTACTTCCACCTTAAACTGAGAGAGATATAATCTCTTCAATGCTGCAGAGTATGGGTGTCACCAATAATTCCTTTGAGGGCTCAGAAAATAGGGCAAGGAAGAGGAAGGCTTTCCATTCATTTAATGCACTGATGACCTGCAGTTTGCAGGAGCACATCTCAGATTCTGTAATTTGACTAAAAAATCTGTTACTGGACTGAAGGCAGCAACTCTGTGATTTGAAGCCAGAGCAGGGCCACTATTCCATACCACCTTCCCTGCAGCGCTGTGAATGCTCCACTCATGATAATTCTCTTCAACTTCTGGCAGACTAGAATCTCCAAGAGTTCATTTGTTGACAGATGCTGCAGAGATACAGGCCTTGAATTCCTTCTTCAGCCTTAAATATCCTCCATCAGGACCTCCAAAGAAATGCAGAAGGTCTGCAATTACACCATCTCTGGCATGTCTTCCTCTTTGATAAATTTAGGGCTTCATTTCTCAGGGCTATCAATTTGGCAACTTCTTACCCAGTGCTAAATTTACTGAAGGTTGAAGGAAGTTTCTAACCATAATATTTGGATTTATGAACTCCTTCTTGTAAGACACGTTCTCTTTGAATATCATTGACTAGGAAATAAGTTAAATGAAGATGTAATCTTGCAGCATGTCAAGCACCAATCCTGTGCTATAATATCTTCCTTTCTGAAAGAGTGCACAGGCTGGAATCGCTCTTACCTTGGGCAATGACATGGAGTTTCTGCCTGAACTTTCTTCCATGTGTTCTGCCCCAGTTTCAACACCCACCCACCCCCTCCCCAATATATATTCACTCCTTTCCTTCCTGGGAGTTTTTCATCTAACCACCTACTTTTCAATCTTTATGACACTTTAAGGCTGAACAAGTTTGCCTTGAACCAGTGATTGCCTCAGAGCCTCTTTCACTCTTGCTGCAGTTCACCTTCTGTCTGATCCTTCATGGAGCCTTCTACACAGCACAGTGATTCAGCAAACTCTCTGCATCTGATTCCTTTCTTGACAAGCAGAACTGTTTTGAATAGGATAGGATAGGATAAGATAGGATAGCATAAGAAAGCCAGAGATTGCAAATATTCCATATCAGATATTCCTGTATCAATCTGAGACTTGTTTGAAGTTTTTGAATAAAAAGAAATTTAAAGCAAAGTATCAGCTGAAGGAAAATATTTTATTTGAACTTTAACTGCTTCAGTTTTAAAGCAATCACTGTAAACAAAAGAGAATTCTTCATTTTCAAAAATGTCAAAAGTGTTTAGATTACTTTGAAATACTTTCAAGATGCAAATTTAAAAAGAAAAATTAAGTGCAGCCATCCTCACCCAGACAAAAACCAACAACCAAACAACAAAAGACCCATAAAGAACCTCTGAAAATCATTGAGTTTCCATGAAATATTTCATGGAAACACTTTCTGACCAGCATTATGAAACTTTAGCTCTCCTCACTTTTTCCTGTGATGCTAATCCTGGACCAGTATAACCATATAGGTTCAGTTATCCTGATTAATTCCATTCTGCAGCAAACTGTGGATGAACCACATTGGGTGCTTTGATGCAGCTCCTGAGAGGCCAAGCAGAGCTGCCTGTGCTGGTCCAGAAAGAGCAGCAGAGCTGAGTTAGCCCTGAGTTGAGCTGAGCTGGGCTCAGTGCAGGGGGTCTGGGTAGAGTGCCAAGATAACAGAAGGAGGTTGCTCCTGATACCCCAGCTGGGTTATTTAAAACCAGGTGATTTTCAGATAATGAATACTCAGTTGTTCAGTGTCACTAAATCCTTTCTTTGTGTAGTGGAACACAGCTGAATCACTGCTTTGTAGGATCACAGGTATAAGGAAAGTCTGAACTGAAATCAAATACAGCTCTGGCTTCCCATATTTCAACAGGCATTCTACTTAGCACACTTTGAATTTCTTGTTATATGTCAGACAGAATAAACAATTCTATTTTCCTGTTCTGCCAGGTATTACACAGGCTCACAGTACAGTAAAAACATGCTCAGTAGACTGAGACAAACATAATTTTAAATAAAGAATTACTGTCTCATGCTTTGAGAGAAGTGCTGGGGAACCTTCACCTTAGAGGCAGCAGGCACCAAATGGAATAGAACAGAATGATTGTTATTTAGCAAATACCAAAGACTAATTCTGCACTTGGTACAGAACAAAAATCATGCAGAGGTACCTGTCAGCACTGGGTCTTTGGAGGGTTGGAGTACACCAGGAGGACAGGGGCCATTTTTTAGTGGGGTTTGCAGTGTCAGAAAGAACTGCAGTAGACTGCAGTGAAATACATTGTTGGTGGGAGCAGAATTCTGACTGGACTACTAAAATGTAGCATTATTTTCCTGTGTTTATCCAAGACAGAATGAAGCTCTTTAAATTGCCTTCTTGTCTGCTGGCAGCACTTATTGAGAGCTGAAAAGTCTGAAATAGCTAAAGAGGGAGCTGATGAATAGAAATTGTTCAGTTGTCCATTTCTCAGTGGATCAGCAGCTTCCTTGCTCATACCTCATCAAATGACCAAAAGTGAGGAAGGCAAAATACTGAAGACACTCCTGAGGTCTGAGTGTGGCACAGCAGGGACTATGCCTTTGGAAGGCACTGAGACATTACTCAAAGCTAGACCTGATGTCTGTGTCTTTGAGGCAGGAGTGCTCCACTTTTCGTGTCACCTTATCTGACTGATGTTTGTGACTGTAGGGATGTTTTTCTATTGGGGTGGTGTTTTTTATTACACTGGGATGCCAAATACCTTCTGTCTGGGCACTGCAAGCTGTCTGGCAAAACCTTCTGGTGTTTTGTGCTTCTCTTTGTGAAGTAAGGTGGGAGGAATGGGGTACTGGAAAAAGAACTTAAAAGCAATTGGGAGGTGATGTTAAAAAGTCCATTTTCTTTTTATTCCTTCCTTCCATTTCTTCTGTGTTCTGCCCTAGTAGTGGAGGCACACTGGCATAAATGAAAAGTAGGTTAAACTGAGGTTTTCCTACTTGTATGCAAAGTTTCTTTGCTTTAAATAGAGATTTTTTCACTAGGAGGCTGATTCTTGCCCATTTGTCCCTCAAGGTAACCTGAAGACTTGCAGCTCATTGGTCTCTCCTATGGCTCTCACACTGAAATGAATTTATTTTAGGTATTAGGTCTGATGCTATAACAGTGTGTGTTCCCTGGGATACCCACAGGATGGAGTACCAGATGCTTAGCATCTTGTAGGTCAGGAAGTGACACTGCCACTGGTTTGCAATGACCCAAGACTGGACTACTAGCCCAAACACATGCCTTTCTCTGTTACAATTGTTCTACCTGGACTAAGATATGTACCAAAGTACCTGGAAAGGACAAGATGAAAGCAAACAGGAATGTAAATGAGGAAAATGGCTGAATTTCCTTTTTTGTTTCCTGCTTTTTGTTTGTTTCTCTGGCTTTATTCATGATTCCAAGCCTAAGGAGAAGACACAGAGCCCTGTGTAAAAATTGATGTAACACATGATTTCATTTTACAGCTTCCTTCAGTTACTTTAACCCATGGCTCAAAAAGACTCAAAATTACGTCTTATTACTGTGACTTGGCAAATTTTTCCATGGCTTTATGTACTGATGCTGTACATTGTTTAGATGAGTGGTACCCTCGTCCTTAGGCTGAAGCCCTGGGAACAGTGATGATGGAAATGCCAGTACTGCCTCAATATGTCACCTCACATTGGTCTCCTGAGACAAGAAGGCCACTTGTTTCCAGAAAGACACAATAATTTGTGTCAGCTCGTTAAGCTGGCATACTGCTGATTCAGGCACTGAGCTCTAACGAAGCACTTTGTCCTAGCTCTGTAATGGCCTGTCCCTTGTATTGCCTTGGGGATAACTGGGATAAGTTCCTGGAGGGAAAGGTCAAAGAACTCAGGAAAGATTGTTATTGTCAATCCGAATTAAAACTGATGCTGGAAATATAATATTTGATTAGTGCACTGAATAACTGGAAGGGAAAAATCTCTTGGAGAGATGTGTAAGCAGTAAACTCCAGATAGAATAGAGCTGCTGCCTGTATATAAGTCTCTGAAAAGGAAGGAAGGATATAATAGATTGGGAATGGAACTTGGTCATGGCTTTATTAATTCATTTCCAAGACTGAGGGAGGAAATCTTTATCAAAAATACCATAAGGAGAGAATGCTAAGTGACCAATGAAAGATAGGCCAAATAATTTTGCAAGAGGCAGCTGCTGGTACAAGAGATTATTAAAGGAGGTCAAACAGAACAAGTTTTTGAAGGATTTTTCTTTAGTTTTGGGCAATGGGTGAGTCTGACAAAACTATTTAGGACCAGTGTTTGGGAGGTTGGATCCTGGAGTACACTTCTTTATGGAACTAAGACTAGGTTAAATGTTTTGCTTGCGCTTTGTATCTGCTCGAGTTGATTTAATCTGGGTCTTTTCAGGATCCTGCTAGGGTTGTGTCAGAAATGAGAGACCTCATTCCTTCTGAGCTGGAACAGCAGCTAAGAAATGTGGACAAGGCTGCTCGGTTTTGCAGAGAGGTCATTTTATTGGGGGGATGGGGAGGGCAAGGGGAGATCTGCTTTCTAACTAACTCCTTTTGATCTCTTGATATTAATTGAGATAACTTTTTCAGATGAGACCTGCAGCACCATTTATGTGCTTAATTGGATGAAGGACTTTAATACAGCTGTAATTTTTATAACCTCTGTCCCATGCATGCTTCACCTGCCTCTTCACCTGCCTTTTCTTTGTGCTTTAAATAGTTACAAATATTGCTAGATAACCAGAAAATGCTCTCACCATTCAGTCTTCCTATTAATTGGCAAATGAGAAAACTCTTTCATTTTCTGTGTGATGTATTTGCTGACTGCTTGCTTTGATTTGGTAGTTTAAAAACACCTATGTAAAACCCTGTTTTCACTTGCCTAGGATGTAACTATTGAGTCACACTTCTATTCTCCTATATCAAACAAAAAGCTGAGGGAGTTAAAAAACATTTGGTTTTGGGGAACCAGTTCAAAAAACAGGCTCTTTGGAAGGTATTAAAATTTTTTGCAGAATCTTGCAAAAAAATGTAGTTGCAACTGAATAACCCATTCAGGCAAAGAGGTAGAACTCTTGTTCAAATTTGCAAAACAAAGCTGGATTGATTTTATTTTTGAGGTATGTGGTTCCCTCCTTCTTCCTTCTGTGACGACAACCATCACTATGATTTCACTTACACCTAAAATATGCCAAGGCTGATTCTTCTTGCACCAGGAAATAAAAAACACCATCAGAAAATGTGAGCCTGATAAAATTTTCCAACTTCTTGACAGACACTCATGAAGTTTGGGATACCTAAACCAATATATCCCTAAAATCAGAGATACACATGAAGTTTGAGAAATCTAAACCAACACATCCTCAAAATCATGCATTTGAGATTTTATGGTTATTTTTTCTAAAAACACACATGAAAGTTGGTGGCAATTATCTCCCTCTGTCCCAAAATACTGATAAATTTTATGTTTACCGTATGAAAGTTTGGATATATTCCTAAACTGGATTTTTATCTTGGTCTTCACAGCCAGAAAGAATTGCTTTCAGTAGACCTTGATTGCCAGAGCAGCTTCATTAAATCTTTTTCAGATTATTTCTGACAGAAATATTGGATACTGGAAGGGCTTCCAAGTGCTGTAAATTTTCTTAGAGTGAATACAGCTGGATTCCCTGAAGAAATACAGTTCTGTTTAAACCTCTTTATGATTCCTACCCCAGTCTCTTTCTCTCCTCACTTCTCAAAATAAGAATCAACTCAGATGTTTCCCATGCATTTTATATTTAAAAGCTATTAGTGACATTTCTTATACAGTGTTTAATTTAGATGCATTTTTAGATGTTTTATACAGCAACTTCTGGCTTGGCAAAGGGAAGATGATGTGAACTTGGAGAAAGAATCAAGTCAATGATAGGGGTGTCTGCTAACAAACTTTCTGGGCACTTGGATTACTTAGCTGTATTAAGTAGGTTAATTTAATAGATGTGTTCAACACTTTGTTTCTGAATGAACCAAGTTCATATCTCTTCTGCTCTTCATTTAACTCTGTTCTTTATTTTTATTAGTGTACATCTATATAAGCCCTCAAGTAGCATTCAATTGTTGCAGCTGTTTATGGAGAGCTTCTAATAAGTTTGTACTAGCTTTTAGTCTCTGAATTCAGGCATTAAGTGGTCTTAATGAGCAAATTCTGAAAATGGATGTATGCCTGGTGAATACTGACTGCCCTTAGCAAAGTGATAAGGGAGGCTTCCATGAAAACAAGCCTGTTGTCACCACCATGTCTTGAGGAAGGGAACACTCCACAAAAGCTCTTGGAAGTGGTGCTAATGCATGCCTAATGCCATAATCCAAAAAATGCCAACAAGACAGAATACAGAAGTATATATCAACCATGGTTATTCTCCCCAGTAATTGCAGTAAATGGAGAAAACGGAAAAGGTTGCAAATGAAGAGGATTTTATGAAAGGTTCTCTGGTTCACATGCTGTTCTGGCATATATATATATGTATATATATATATATATATATATATAGTTAAAATTTTTTTTCTTTTTTTCTCCCTTCCATTTTCATTTGAGATGACTGATTTATATACTTTCCTTATAGACAAAAATAGTATCCTTTAAATCTCTTATATTTATTTCATGCTCTGAGCTAATTGTCAGGTGATCTCACATAGCACATTTTGATCTATAACAGAGCACATGTGCATGTTCTTAAGGTTGAGCAGGATTTTGCTGGGACAGAAGCATCTCCCCCTTATTCCACAGAGCTGTAATCACAGTTTCAAGTTAGAGAGTCTAATGGAAGTAGAATGCTGCAGAAGACTACAAAGACTTTTCACTAGGACCATTCTCTAAATGCCTCTCTAGCTGGGGTTGAATTATTTAGCAATGAGATTAAAACCATTCATAAAGCCTTGCAATGGGAAACATTTTATGTTCAGACACTGGATATAATACAACTTTATTCATGTTGCAGCAGATAGCATGATGCAGATAAGCAGCATTACTCTGTTGAAAGGGTGTAAGCATCTGACAAAATTTCTCTTCTGTTTAATTTTGGGAAATCTTGTGTTTAAGGAAGATGATTATGGAAGCCTGCTGGTGACAGACAATTTGTGCAGCTCAGTTCTGTTATGTAGGGATTTGTTAAGGTGGTTAAGGTATCAACAGTCTGTTTTTAGCCACAAAATTAGACTACAAATCCAGATCACAGCCCAAACCAATGTGTCTGGGCAGAGTCCTCTATCTAAAACTGTGTTTGAATAAGGCTGAATATTCCAGAAAAGGACTGGAATTATTATTATTATTATTATTATTATTATTATTATTATTATTATTATTATTATTATTATTATATGCCACTAATGCCAGTAGCATACATTCTAAATCATGTGTGCCTATATAAAATAAAATATGCTTGTGTCCCACTGCCACATTCCTCATTTTTCTAGAGTGAAATCAGATAGATGAATACATTTAATTAAGACATCAGAAAAAGGAATAGTTGGCTTTGCTAGTGCAAATTAGTTTGAAAGCAAAGAGCTTCCATTATTCTCTTTGCTTGTTAGGATAGACAGATTGATTTTATAATTTCCTCGGGACATAGAACTTACATTGCTTTTAAGGGGGGAGTGGGATACAGAATGTGTAATAGCTGCAGATCCAAGATGTAACAAAAATATTCTGTTAGAGTGAAAAGATCTTATTAAAGTGGGGGTATTTGTGGAGGCTGAGGAAAAATATGCACCATATCTGAGCAGAATTGTTGAGTTTCTTTCTCTGTGGGCTAAATAAGATCTAGTTATTTTGAGTTCCTCAGGGTTGCTCATATATTTGTGAAGCCATGAGTATTTTGTATGAATTTTTTTTTTTTTGTCTAAACATTGCTCCTCACATGCCCTCAGCTTTGTCAGATTTGAGATGGGAAAGACACAGTGTAATTGAAATTCAAATAAATTGGATGTGTGCCTCTGACTTTAAGCCTCATTCTCAACACAGTGCTCAGAAGTGGAGGAATCAAAGTGAGTTTTTTCCCCTCCTGATTTTTTTCTGCAGATTAGTATTGTTCAAATGTTGGTGGAATTACACAGTCCCCAGAGATTTTTAAAGAATCAAACAAAGCTTTGGGTTTATCCCACATCAACATTCTAAGATTAAACTGGATTTTAAATATACTGAGACATCTGAAATCTCCTGGGTCCTCAGCTGATGCTCATGACAGGAGGTGGGGAGGTACAGCACGGGAGCCTGGAGAAAAGTATTCTGTATTCTGTAGCCTCAGATGGCACAAATGAGCATTGCTCAGAGGGGCTGTGCTGCCTTACACTCACTGAGGATTTTGTGCATTAAAAAGTTTTCTTTAAGACAAATATTCTCCATCAGATGTCAGGGCCTGTTTTTCCTTGGGTCAAATAAGAACTACAAAACTAACTTTTTCCCATATTCTTTTGCTGCTGAGCTCACCTAGCAATCTTGAATAATAAAAACAGCCAAAATGGAGCCAGAAGAAATAGCTACAAATCAAGATTGTGCTCTGCAATGTGGAAAACAGCATCAAGATTTTGACTGTTTATTTATGTATTATTCAGATTATGAGAAACACTTGGTTTGCACAGCTTTATCATTAGAATAATGTTACTTAGTCATGCAGGCATGTCATTTTACAGTGACTGTGGGAGTTTCATTTTTAATGTAAGCCTATTAGGAGTTCAGGGTAACTTTTCAGGGTATCATAGAGGAAGACAGTATACTGGTAGGATTCACAAGAACTAGAAAGTTCCCCAGAAACCTTTCTAATCATGTTTTCTTGAACCACTCTTTCCAGGCCCAGGCATCTAACCATGAGGTTCAGGGAAATATCCCACCCAACTTCATAGCCCTTTCATCAAATAAAAAAGAGAGAACACCAGTGCCACACTTAGACTTAACAGCTTACACATAAAACATATGTATTTTTGGTGAGAGACAAAAAATTAATTTTTTTCTCTCCTTAATTTGATACAAAGACAGATGCATTACCCAGGAGACAGTACCCTGCCCCAAAATATCTTATAGTCACTGGCTAAGTCTATCTCCAGTTTGATTTGACAAGATGCAACAAGAATATTTCACTCTAGTGTAGCTGATCCAAGACTTGCTTTGAAGATCCCATTGCTTATTAGTCCCTATTTCAGTATTTTATGGCAAGTTTAAGAACTTCTACAGAAGGTGTGAGATCCCAGCTGAATACCCTTAGTACTTAGAGCACACTGGTGTACCAGCCTCACATCTTTACTTGAGGCTGGGCAGGCTTGTGCTTGTGTCTCCTGTGTGGAGAAGGGAAATATTCTATTTCAATGCTAAATTTAAGGTGGGGCACTTCATTTCTCTGCTGCCTTTGAGGGGAAGATGTGCTCTGAGAATGCCAAAATTTGCAGAGAAATGTGACAACTGCACACTGCTACCACAACTTAGCAGCAAGATGAGAGGCTCTCAACTCATGCTATGTAGCCACTATCAAAAAGAAAGAAAATGAGGGACAGAGGAACATACAGGGACAGTGAAAAAGAGAACTGTAATGGTGCCTGACAGAACAGCTTTGCCATTTGCAGCCATAGTCCTGTGTGCCTCCTCTCTGTTCTTTTTCTAAGCATATCTAAAAGGGGAATTTTGTGTTGGATTTTAAATTACAAGACCCCCTCTGTACTGTAAACTCTTGCAGCATGATGGTTTGCTATCTAAAACTGGCCATGTGGTATGTAACTGAGAGTTGTGTTAGCAACAAAACCCTAGTACTTCTGCTTCTTATTTGGTAAAAAAAAAAAAAAGAGTAGACCACAAGTTCCTATTACTTATCCATCACTTGAAATATGGTAGGAGTTCCAGGGCTATAAAAAAAAGGCTGGTTTTAGGATAAACTTGGTTATGAATGCTGTACTTTAATTTGAGATTTTGTGACTATAACAAACTGGCAGATACTTCAATATTACACTTAGGCTGAGCTAATTTAATTTAATAAAAAGAAGCTTATTTCTAAATGGTTGTTTATATGATTGTCCAGTATGCACTAAATGCAAAGTTTGGAAATTCAGCTTGGCTCTCTCATGAGTTTCCTCATAAAGAAATTACCTCAATTGTTCTGCATTAAAGTGCTCAGCAAAAACAGGTGTCCTGTTTCTGGACAGCTCCAAGACAAATAGTGTAATAAATAATATTAATTGTAAAGATGAAGAATTAATGAAAGCTGGACTTTTTACAAGGGGCCCATAGCAACAGGACAAGGAGGAATGGCCTTCAACTGAGATAAGGTTGGTTTAGATTGGATATTAGAAAAAATTTCTTCACTGTAAGATGGTGAGATGTTGCCTAAAACCTTGTGGATGCTTTAGCCCTGCAACTGTTGAAGGTTGAATGGTCTAGGAAAGATGTCTCTGCCCATGGCAGTGGGTTTGGAACTGGGTGATCTTTAAGGTCTCAAACTACTCAAGCCATACTATGATTCTATGATAATAAAAGAACAAAACTAGATATGTGGGCTCCTGACTCCTAATCAGAAGTTCATACTCCTTTCCCAGTTACATCAGTGTTTCATGTGTGATGGTGTTTGTTGGCATACTTGGCAAGATATCCATCTTTTAAAGCAAATGCAAATGCAAATGCAAAAAAAAAAAAAAAAAAAAGGAAAATGCATGATCAGTGTACACTTTCATTTTGGCCTCCCAGATAATTTCTCTGCAAGTATTCTTAATGAGAACTCCTGTGGCATGGAGCAAATTTACACAGTTATGACAAAAGTGTGTATTGTGTTATAGGAGTAGGAATACAGTTCTGTGTATGCAACCTGAGCTGAGATTTCAGCTAGTTATGATTCAGTTGTGGCACTTAATTACTGCATACTCGGGTCTTCTGTAATAGATGTGTTTTCTTAACCTCCAACCTCCAAGCCTCCCAGCTGCTAGACCAAGAACTCTTTTATAATTGAAAAGCTATTTGGGAATACTCCAATCTTTTTTTGAAGTGAAAACCACAGCACAGCATACTAAGAAAGCAATTTATTCGAAGTCAGAGGGGCAGGTCGCTCTGTTTCAGATTGTCAGTGTGTTTTCAGTAGCTTTGGGTCTTTTTGATTAGGACTGGGGCAGGAGGGGAGCTGATTGGACTTTGCTGAATAGACTCCAGGTTGTGAGCTATTTCCTCTGAAATACTCTTCACACAGCAGTTGATTTGCAGCATGTAAGGTACATGATAACTTCTCATACAGAATCCATATAATCTAAACATCAAGATATATCAAAAAGTGATGTGCATTGTGATCCACTCTATTCTGCCTCTTTTAAAAAAAGTCAAGAAAACACTGAAAAACAGTTTGCATGCCCTTGGAATATGAATTCACTACTCTTGTCTAAAAGCACTATCAAACCTGTAGCTTTGAGAAAGACACTCTAGCACAAAAACAGGTTTTTATCTTCCTTTCACCTCTTAGAGTTCTAAGCAAGAATCTACAAAATTAAATACTGTAATTCAAGTAAAAATTAAATAGCTTTCCTTTTTAAAACAATGAAATCCATGTAAGTACAATTTAACCTGTGCAAATGTTTGTGAAACTAATTAGAAGGAAACCCAATCCTCACCTGGGGAAATTCCAAATTTCATTTATAAAATAAATTGTGTCAAATGCATTAGAGCTACAATATGCCTGATAGACACTTTAAATGGAATATAGTGATGTGAATATTTAATGAGAATAAAGAAAAACAGAAATATTGCTAAGCTTGCTTAGTGATTTACATCCTAACAGGTAATGGTTGGGTCTATTTTCCTTGGGTTGTCTGGATATTGTCACCTGATGCACTGCCTATTGCAAGTGGCTAGGAATCAGAGACTTCAGTGATAGAGATACTGGACAAAAGGAAAATAACCCAGACTGCACGTGTTTTCTGGGGAGTCAAAGGCAGGTGGAGTAGTTGAACCACAAATGTCTGATTGGATCATTTTTTTCAAGCCAGGGAGAGAAATGTGTCAGGTGGAGGATGCCCAGACACTACACACCTAGCAGTTTCATCACCACCAGGACTCATTGTGCCAGCCTAGGAGAAAACTCCAAGTGGCACACGATTTGGTTATCTCCAGAGTGACAGCTGGACAGGGGTGTTGAAGATCTCAGCTGTGGATTTATGTCTTTAAAGTGATGCTTAAATTGTTGGCTCCCTGTGTGAACCTAGCTGATTGTACATTACAGAGTTTGGAAATGTTCACATTACAGCCATGATAGTTCAGCATTTGACATAATTCTTCCTTCTAACTGAGCTAGTTTTATATGCTAGGGAAGCAGAGAAATAAATCATGTGTGGTGACCATATTTTTTCCCCTTAAATTAACTCCTCTGTTATCCCCTTATTTATAAAAATTGAACAAAAGCATGGTGTAATCTATTTTTATAAGTTATGATAATCATTATGTGATTTTCACATTTAGTCTGCATAGTTTTCTATTTATACATTGAAAAGAGAGATTAAGTATTGTCACTTAGAACTTCCAACTGTGCTCTGGAATTACAGCTGTCCAACTGGCTCTGACTCATTTCAACAAATAAAATGCTAAAATCTGAAGGCTAATAAGATATGTTCCTGCTGCATGTAAGACAGAGGGGGTTGCTCATCTTACATTTTTTTGTACTTTTAACCTGCATCTTCTCTGCAGACAAATACATTTTCCTAGCTAGCAGGAATATAGTTAATTTGAATAGATAAAGGACTGCTGCCACGTAAAATTGGAGAGGCATTGAGAGTCATGGGTCTTTGTATTCTGCAATTCCAAGAATTTTAAATTAGATTATTCAGCACCTGGAAGAATGTGAGAAGTGCAGATTTAAAAAAGATAATACCTCTACATACTCAATTACAGGATACTTTTCATGAATTGTTATGATAATGATGATTTATAATAATTTATATTTGTGACAGTAGGTTTTTGAAACGACAATCTAATTATGTAAATGCATTATCTTTTGTTATAAAAGAAATGGGAATTAACTACAGTCTTGTTGTTTAGTGAAAAGTTTTGTGAACTCTAAATAATGTATTTTCTTATCTTTTCAAACAAAAGACATTTTAGGTTTATGGTAAAATGAAATTTATGTATAAAAGCTCTGAGGTCTTGGGAAAATTAAATTATTTTGGCTTCAATTAAAATCAAAACCTGTCACCCTAATTTGACCTCTTATGAATTTCCTGAAACTTAAAATTAGTTCAATTTAGAAATGTTGTTTTGGACCAAAATCAAAAGGCTCTACTCTCAAAAATGTCAAACAAGATGCTTTAAATGCCTCACCCACATTTCCAAAATGAAATTTCTTTGAAATAGCTTAAATGTAAAGATTGATGAAAATGTTTTCTATATGAAAAACAAAACTGGCAAATCTTTGAACCAGTTCTCTTTAGAAACAGGGCTTTGGCCTTACACTATTCTTCAGCACATTTTTAAGGTCATCTCTAATACCAAAGGAAACAAAAAAATAATGTGGGGGTTGGGAATTTGGACTCAGTAAAAGAATTCTACAGCAAAACTAAAACCTGTGGTACACTTCAAAGAGCTTCTTGTAATGTGTGAGAGTGCATTTTCAAGGCTCTTCACTATCGAGGCAAAAAATATTTTTGTCTCTTTGTATAAAGCCCATCTACTACAGCTAGAAAAATTCAATTTGGCAGTGGTGGCAGGATGATTTCTGGGAATGGAAGGTAAATTTCTCTTTACCCCCTCTACCTTGCCTATACACCTCCTTGTAAGCCATGTAACTCCACTGGTGGGAAAGTTTACAGCAGGATTTCCATCCCAGGAATGACAATATGAGCTCTTGGCATAAACCCATGCAGAGCCTGCCTTCCATTGACAGGTAGCACAGAGTTACTGTGGATGGAAGGAACTTCTGGAGATATCTAGTTCAACAGTTTGCTATTTTTGGCTCTAGAATTAAAATTTTTCCTCCTGCCTGCCCATCCATGTTTCCTCTCTTTTCCCTAGAAGCCAAAGTCTGCCTTGAACCAAACTGATTTTCAGGTACAGTTTTTAAATGCAAATGGCATGAAATAAAAATGGATCCACTGTTAAAGATTTCCTCAGGATTGTTCTGAAGTTGGTCCTAGGTATAGTATCCAAATTCAGTGTGAATGTTTCTGATGTTGGTGGAAGTTTGAGCTCAGTGTTAAAGCTGAAGGGTGATTTGAAATGCAGTTTAGCTCACTGATACATGGACCTAACTTGTGGAGATTTTGGTCTGAGCCAGTTTCCAGCTCACAAACTGATTTTCTTTTCATCATCTAAGACTGTTTGTGGCTTACTCTAGCAGCACCAAAGTTGACTCACAAACTTGCACCAAAAACATAAAAACTTATGGTTTATTGTGAGGAAATTTCCTGAAGTCCAAGCCATATTGCTTTCAGCTGAGTTTTGCTTTTAGATTTGTTTGGAGCAAAGACTAGAATGTGAAATTCCAGCAGAGTACATTTGAGAGAATATTCCTAGCATAAGGGTAGCTCAAAAACAAAGGCAGAATGGCACAAGGAAGGGGGAATGCCTTTTAAGTATGAAAATTAGTCTGTAGAAAAAGAACAATAAACTGCAAATAAGTAATATGGAAAACATTATTCAAATGGTATTTGAAAAATTATATTATTATACCTACATAAATATAGACATTAAATTATATTATTAAAATTTGTTATCACCTACAGATTTTTGCCAACAAGAAGAAAGCCCCAAAATCTAGAAAAATAGCATAATTAAGCAAGTAAATGCAATTTTAATGTATTTCCATCTGCAAATCAGTTTGAGGTATACTGAAATGAAGTAGAGTGGCTCATTTTTCTGTGGAAGAATCAGCCCATGAGATAATACCACACTAATAAGACAAAGTGAAAGACCTTCTTCTGTCCTGAAAAGGGAGAGCCAGAGCCAGAAGAGTCTGCAGCTGCCAGAATAAAGCTGTATCATTGCAAGTGAAACTTGTAACATTGATCCTCATGGAGTGCTTTGTGCTGACTCCATTTCACATATGAAATCACCATGGCTGTTCAGAAGACTAATTAAGTTGCAGGTTTCTTTCCTGTCTTTTTCAACATCTCTGGTTTTGGGGTTTTCTTTCCCCCAGTATATCTGGGCCAGCTTAACTTGAGCAGTTCCTAATGTGGGAAGAAAAGGAGGGAGTTTATTGCAAACTATGGATATTGATACAATTATAGAAAACTCTATTATAGGAACACATTAGCCCTGGTAATAACTTCTCCTGTTTTAGTCACTATGCTATTGCAATTATGATAATCAACTTGGCAATTTGAACACTGTGGATCACTAATAAATAACAGTAAAGATTATAATTAATCAACTTATTTTCTTCCAGTTATCAAATTCCAATCAGTCATCAGCTCCTAAGGATATTTTTGAAACAGTTGATCTTGGACCAGATTTAGACCAATTCTCATGAGCTTTTTAATTTTAAATTTGAAAAAGTTACAAAATGCAAGAAGAGTAGATTCTCTGAAGGCAGGGTGCATACAACAGTGGCTTTCTAGAACATATTAGAAGAAATTGCATGTCATCCCAGCATTTAGTTTTACTATAATTCTCCCCAAATTCTCATATTTTCATTCTAAGTATCAGCTCATATTACTGTATTCTTTGGGAGACATTTATAATCCAGCCAGGCAATTAGGCACAGCTGGATCACTCCTAATTGCCATGGCCTAAAAGTTAATTTGTAAATGTGGGTAATTCAGTCAGAAGGTCATGTGTTGGGCTGGGAGGGTTTGTCCAATCTGATTGTTTCTGAATTTTTAACCAGATTAGCAAATGCTCCCCAGCAAATCTATCTATGGGAAGTGTGATTCTCTAGTAAAAAAAATTGCTGATGATAATGATAAAGGTGAGACAATAGACTGAAATTAGGTTCAGTGAGATTGGCCAGAAACCAGAGTGTGGAATATTGAATAAATGACAGCTCAGAAGCACAGTGAGGGCAGTTCTGCAATACTGTCACCTACAGAGTCATCAGCTCAGGCAAAGTGTTTCTGACTTCTAGGATGAAGGATGTAGACATCTCCTCTTCCCACACAGTGACCCTTGTTTGGCTTTTTGTTTCTGGTTTTGTTTGTTTTGTTTTGTTGTTTGTTTTTTTTCCTAGTGACTAAGCATTTAAATTAAATCAGCTGTGGGAGAGGAGAGGATTGAAGGTAAAGTAGTGCTTTTTATTATTCAGGTTGTCGTTAATTGCTGTTTTCAGTTCACAACATTTAAATGAAATATTCACGCAATTGGGCCGGCTGTAATTCAATCAGAAACCCATCCAGCTACCCTGAGGAATCCCATCAGGGCTCCTTACGCAGCAAGAAAGAATTTTAATTAGAAATTTGAAATAAGCTTTCCTCCAGTTTTGCCAGAAACAAAATGGGCTGGTGCTTAGTTCTTCCATTTGGGGAATTAAAGCCTTTGCAATAAAAATCAGCATTTAAAGAAACATGTAGAATTTGAGAGTGTGATAAATGGGTCTATGTTTGACTTTCTGGCAAGTCCCAGTGAAGAATATGAATGTCTTGCAAACACATTTTTAGGGTGCAAAGCACCCTACCACTTCCCCTGTACCTGTATTTTTAAAAGTACTATCTTATACTAAAAATGATGAATTATTTAGTTGCAAAAAGCTATCTTTGAAAATGCAGCTACTAAAAAATAGGAGGTAGAGAGCATTTTGAGTGGCAAATTACTATATTATTTTAAATAAGTCACATGGTATCAGCCATGAGAGGTGTTTTGAATTGTTAGAAGAATTGCAGTAATATGTTTGATTCAACCACAGGGTAACAGGTGGAGCAACAGGATCAGTTTCTATCATTCAGAAATCATGACTCTTAAACCAGTCAGTAATTTTGAGGTGAATGGCTCAACACCAATAACTTAGGGGAGGGTAGCAGGGGGAAGTTACTTGACTCTGCCTTAGGCTGCTGTAGAGTAAGTCAATTTGGCAATCTACTCTTCTGCAATTTTTACAGCTGCAGACCAGGTCTGGTACCTCTGTAGCATTTGGCTTCTGTTGTAAATGTGAGAACAGCAGCAGGTTTGACTCCCTTGCAGCAGGATTTAGCACCCCACTCTTAAACAGAGAAATACAATCACTAGGTGCCAGATGGGTGGTAAGGTGGGGGATTTGGTGTTATGTTCACTTGGTCTCAGTTGCTTGGTTGGCATTTTTTGCATGTTTTGCATTTTTTTGCATGTGAAGAGGCTCTTCGTGTGTTTTGGGTTGTGGAGTTTTTGCTGGGTGGTTTGTTTCTTTTCTTTTTGTTTGTTTGCTGGGCTTTAAGCTGGCATTTAGGTTTAGTTTGTTTAGGAGGTAGAAATTTTGGTTTGGTGGGTTTTTTGCTCTTGCTTAACTTTTTTAACAGAGTTTAAAGTAGCCACCTCCCCTCAAGCAGCCCTTCCTTTTGCCTTCTGACCCTATGTCCATGCCTTGTTTCTCTTCTGCTAGTCTCTTACTTAAAAACTCCTCTCAAAAACCACAGGGCTGAACACTGAAGTCTTTCCCTTAGCATAAAATGTAGGGGCCTGAAACTGACCTTGCAGATGTAGCCCAGCTCATTTTGACATTTTCTTCATTTTTCTACCCGGGAAAAATAGTGCTTTTTCTTTATATAATTTGCATTTCATTTGAGGGACAATCAGAGACTGTTTTGGAGACCTCCCAAGGCTGTTTTCTCAAGGTTGTTCAGTTTGCTGGTGGGATCCAGGATTTGCATCTGCACCAAAGCCATCCATTGCCTCAGCCCCTTGGGAAGGGCAGGTGGGGAAGAATACAGGACTCTAGGCAGCATCCCTGGCTTAGCTGAATTGGCAGCAGTTGCATTGACTGGACCTACACCACCAGCTGCTGATCCATGATATTTAGATGCTGTCTACTAAGAAATACCCTGCTGTCCCAGCCTTACCCCTTAGACAAGTGTGTATGCTCCAGAACTGTTAAGTGTACAAAACCAAACTTCCACTTTCAGTATTTTTATTTTGCTGCTTAAAAGCCCCAGAGCTCAGCTAGGTAAGATGAGCCTGATTATATATGCAGGGTGAGGCTGAACATAAAGCTAAAATATAAGATTTTTTTTATAGTGTTATAAGTTTATAGTGTTTATAGTGTTATTTAGTTCACTATAAGTAAGGGCTTCGTCATGAGTATTTCTGCTGCATTTTTGGCATTTTTCCCCTTCTTCATGCATTCTAAAACTTGGGATATGTGTCTTAATGAATGGCAGGAGCAAGGTTTTATAGTAAAGAATGAGTTACATCTTGTTTTCATATTTAGAAAGAGGACTGTCTAGTACAAATGGATAATAAATTTGGTTATATATGACATAAATTCTTTTCCTGACTAAAAGTATTCTCATTTCACAAGGATTAAGGAGTTTGGTTTTGCATGGGAACAATATTAACTAGAAAACAGTTAACCTCTTGACATAGGAAACTAATGTGTTTTTATGACAAAAACATTAATTAAGAGAATAAACTTTCCTTCAGGGCCATCTCACTGATTTTACAACCAGTTTCACATTTAATTCCAGTTTTTGGAGCATGATATCTCAGATATTTCATGCAAATGACTTCAAAATGTTTAGTAAGTTGTGCTTGCAAATCAGCATGTTTAGTTCACCTGATTTCAAGAAGACTTATGATCATGCTTAAACTGTAGTTAAAGGATATCATTCTTCACAGCACTCTGAACTAGAGCAGGTGCCCCAGTTCAGTGTGAGGAGCAGAAAATCGGGTTATAATCACTATTATATTCCAAAGGTTAGTTTTTAATTTACAAGAGCAAAGTGATTTTAATGAAAAGGGGAAGGTTTATTTAAACAAAAGCTCTTACTTTCAAAAGGGTTCAGACATTATAATCCAAAGGGAGTTCTACTTAAAAGTTCTTGAGGAAATAATGAAGAGAGGAACAAAAGGTTGAGGGTTTAAGGAAATCTGCAGAAACTGAGCAGTCAGTAGAAGAAAGGAAGTTATAGTCATGGAAATGGAAGTTCTTCACCTGTTCTCCCTTGGCTGAAGACCTCTTTGGCTGTTTTTTTTTTTCACATCTTTGTGTTCCCTACAGGGGTTCTCTAGATTGTGTAGAACAGGAATTCAATGAGCACAATCTGCCATCTTAATAGTCAGTCCCTGTCAATTATATTGGTGATTTAAGGAAAAAAATAATTCTTACAAATGATCTCTGACTGAGAAAATTCAACACTCAGCTGAAAAAAAAAGAAAAACACAAAAAACCCAAAAAAAAAACCAAAAAAGAAAAAACAAACACTACTCACACCACTCTGAAACTAACATCTTTGTAATTTTTCCTTAACCTATTTAGCTACAGTATGAAACGGTAGCACACAATGTTACAGTTAAAAACACTGTACCTTCCACGGGTATTTATCAATTTGCTCTCCATCCTCAGACATCAATGATTTTTTTCCCTGCAAAAGGGATAAATTCAAAGTTTAGCCTATATTTTAAGCTACATGATATAACTACAAAAAGGCAAACATTATTGCCTCTCTTGGATCACTGCTTACCCTCAGATAAGATGATGGGACAAGTGCTTTCTTTATATTCAGAGAAAATGCCATTTGAAGTCTCTATCAGCATACTAATTCTGGACTGGACATTAGCTGCAGTAGCAAAAACATCTTTTAGGCTGAATGTGAAATCTTTTATCTGCTTATGGAGGGAGTAGGTTGTCAGTTCTTACTTTCCTCAATAAGTGCAAAGTAATAATAGTGATATGCCTTGAGATTATCATACAGAGCTTTCTTTGACAGCTGGGAGCAGCTGCACTATAAACAAAGGAGATGCAGAAACAAGGCTGTGTAGCCAGACCAGTGCACACTGTGTGTTCCCTGGAGAAACTAATCTCCTCTGCTGCTTCCCATTGCTCAGCTTACCCAGCATGTCTCAGGCCATGTCTAATCACCATTCTGCCTTTCACTCAGTCCAAAGAGGCATTATTATATCAGACAAAATATGCATCCTATTTCTCTGTCAGTCATGAATTAGTTCTCCCTTTCCCCTTCCACCTGAGCTTTTACCAAATCTGTTCTTTCAGCTGCACCTTACTTGACTCACAACTTTACATGTGAATGCACATTTACAACTCACTGAAGTCGCCTTTGGAGTTTCCTGATGCTTTTTTATAACTTTTAGAATACATTTACAACTTAAATTTCTGTTATTTCTTGCTACTTTATGTTTATCTTATCTAAGTTTTTTTTCTCTCCTGGTTTTCTGTCACTGGTTTACAGACACTAGGCACAAAAACTTGCTCTTATCAATTTCTCTTGGAACTATGCTATTTATGTATGGCTTGCATAGGTGTATACAAACAACAGCATTTAGGAAATATCATGAGTAGGTCTCCATGTCAATCTAAATAATGCAAAGTGATATTTTCTGATTATATTATACTTATTAAACCCACTCATCTTTGCAAAAACAGTATACATGCTCTTTCCAAGACACTTGTTTGAGAACTTGCTGATGTGGGATAACTGGGTTTTGAGCTCTGATCTACCAAAGCTAATCTAGTTACTGCTTCTATACAAACCTGCAGTTATTTTCTGTGAGTGAAATACATGCCCAGGAGGGAGCACCTCTTGGCATGTCAACTGCTTTGAATCATTCTGGCACTTGGATCTGAAACTTTAAAGACAGGAATAAAAAGTTCTGTCACTGTCATTGAAAAGGAATGGTCATTATTCTTTTCCTTTAGAATTCCAGAGGTATCTTCAATATTCTGTTTTACTTGTAGTTGGGAGAGAAGTCGGTAAGGAGTATCATGAAGAAAGGGGAATGAAAATAATTATATGATTTCAAAGAGCCACTGGTCCTGTAAAGATCTTGCTCTGAGTTACTACCAGGAGGCAAAATCCATAATGTATAATAGAAGTACCAGGTTTCTGAGATTGGAAAATCTCCTATCCTCTCCATATCCAATGTTTTCTGAAAAAAATGAAAAGTGAACATGCTTATAACGAAATTTTTAGGATGTGAGCCTCCTTTTCCAGAAGCCAATCAGGCACCCTGCAAAATATGGAAAAAACCTTCTGGCCTTCTCAAGGAATTAAGAGCTTCATTTAGTTCAGCACTATAACATTTGACTGTAAGAGATCTCTGGATTGTCCTCAGTAAAACTAAAAAAGCTAGATGTTGTTGGTTTCTAGCACATTTTTACTACAGTCTGATTAGTGCTCAGTGTTTCTTGAGTATGAGAATGTTTTAATCCAAGGAAAATGAAGACCATGCATGCCAGTTTCATACATATATGTACGTATGACAGCTTTGGCTCAGCAGCTGTTCCATTTCTATTTTTCATATCAGTGTATTGATAAGTCCTGTGGATGAGAATTCAGTTCTTTTAGTCCTATTTGGCTATGGTCCTTCCTAAAAATACTGTCTCAGAGACAGGGACTCTATCTTGCCTGTCCTGGAAGAGTATGAAATGTTCACTGACTTGGGAAATTTTAGACATTTCTGTAAATGTGTACTTTTCACTTATCTTAATATTCAAGGAGTGTCTTAGAGTGATCTAGTTGATGAGGATAAAATTGATGATGGATACCTGATTTCCAAAGACAGCTGTTCTTTAAGCTACAGTTGACTTCAAAAAGGATGGTGTGAATCGAGATCTCGAATAATCCTGTGAAAGGAAGGGAGACAAACAGGTTAAGGTAAGGAAACTCTTTTCTAGGTGGATGTTCATCCCCATTGGGGCCAAAGATGGTTAAAATAGCATGTAACACAAAAGATATTGAAGAGCAGATAGTGGAGGCACATACTTGTTCTGGCAGTCCCTAGAGAGAACCAAATGAGTAAAACTTTAGAAGGGGATTTAGATATGAAATTTGTATGTTAAAAAACGATTGCTTCTTTCCTCATTTCAAAGGGCTGACCCTTCAACTGCTGTAAGATTGTTTTAAAAACAAAGTAGAGAGAATTAAGGCAAATTATGAAGCTCTGCCTTTTGAGGTGCCATAGCACTACACAGTATTTGCAGACTTGTGCTTTCCCCTACACAATGCATTCTCTGTGCCATTCCCCTTCACAGCACCATGGGTTCTGGCTGGCTGGGGAGGACCAAGTTGTAAAAAACTTTCCACTGGGGGAAGGTGGAGGTTGTTATAAGATTTGGGTCTGGTTGGGCTTATTCATTTTAGTTATGCAGACTACTCAGTCCCTACTGATAGCTATGCATAACAACAGAAGTTATTTTGTTCTTGAATTCTGAATAGATTGTATAGATACATTAATTTTGTGAAACAGTACTCAGGAAAAGATGTGAGGTTTGCCCTCTATTCCCCAATGTCCTAAACATTTTAATAACAAGCAACAAAAGACACAGCCAGCAGAAAAAATTCATGGACTACAAGGCAGTAAAATGTCTACAGCAAATATCCTGTACAGCAGTTTGCTTCCCTAACCCAGGAATAAAGGGGACATGAAAAATTACAACTATTCTTTTCATGTTATTATACTTCCTCTGTGTCCTGTAACGCTGTAGTTGGGTCTGTTCAGTTATACTTTGATAAGATGAACTGTTTTTATTTTTTAAGTTTGTGGCCTCTAGGTGTGTAAAAGAAGTATGTAACTCCTCAGAATCCAATTGTTCTAAATGACAACATTATCTTACAAGCAGATACTTTGATTCATTTAAATATTATTTCCTACTGGAGTAGCCTGGAACTTAAGCCCAGGCTTTTTTGTGTGTTTCTGGTTACTGACTGTTGGTGTTGTTGATTAACATTCATGAGTAAATTCACAAATCACTCCTGTATCAGTCAATAAGCATGGGGAAAGCTGGGGCAAGCAGTGCTGAAATGGAAGTCTCTTTGAGGAAATTTGTATTTTCTACTTCACAATAGTAAATATATAGAAACGTACATGATATAGAAACCTCACTTTGGATGAGAATACTAAAACTTTTCAGGGTATATTCCTCTCCTTTCCTGGCTCAATTGATTAGCTGTCCTTGATGCAAAGTAAACTTAGGGTGGACTCCCATTAATGTATGTTGCAGAAATGAGCAATTGTTGGAGCAAAGAGCTGACTTTACACATGCTTGAAAGTAGTATTTTAAGTCCTTACTTAACTTTACACATTAAAAACAAAATGCCCACAACAACAAGATTTAGGGAAACTAATTTCTTTTTCATTTGAGACTTGTTCAAATGACCTGCCTTTTTTTTCCCCCCAAAAAAACTTGATTATAAAGTAAATTTGATAAGCATTCAACAGCACTGTTTGGATCTTCCTCTGCACTGAGATGCATTTGCTGCCACAGTTTCCTGCTCTGGAAAGAAGAGTCAATTACAGAAGGAAATTAGAAGCTGACATGAAGGTCAGAGAGTAGGTGAACAAGGGAAGGGAAGTTCTGCAATTACACAGCTATTGCAATTAAGGTCTGATAGTCCTTCTTCTATGGGTCATAGGATCTGTGGTAGTTTTGATAAATGTTTTAACTTTTATAACAGATCTATCAAGGATAGCTGTGGCAGAGGAAAAAGTTCTTTTTACAAAATCATTTACAAGAAATGAAAAAAAAGTTCCTCCAGCTTCCTTAATGTTATTGAATCTGGGTAATTCTATTGTCACTTTCACCATCAAAAGTTCTTGTTCTAGCAGCACAAATTTGCCAAACTATCAAGTAAATCTATATATATTTACTGTCAAATTTGACAGAAGATTTAAAGTTTCAGATTTCAGCATAAGTAACCTTTGATTTAGGATGCAAAATCATGGCAAAATATATCACACTAGATTTCACCTAGGACAGATTTAATGAAGATTGAAGCCTATTGAACTTCTAAGCATAATTCATACTCAAAATTCTCATATTTTAAGAGCTTGCTGTGTAAAACATTCTCTGAGTTCAAAACAAAGCACTGGTTTTGCTCTATTTGGAAAAAATATTTGAAAATTCACACTAAAAGAGGAAACTGCTGTGATGTTAAACAAGGCAGTGAGACAAAAAGCCTAAACAATAAAAAGGAGTTTATAATAATAGCAGTCTTATACTATTAGGATAAAGTCATAATAACCCTCTGTATTAACCCCTAATTTTGCATTCATATTACTACTGAAAGGAACAAGTTGCTGCATTCACATAAAGAATTATGTTTTGCATTATTACAAAGCTCCCAACTGAAACTGAACTCTGGAGTTCTTTCTGAATGACAAAAAGAAGCAAGGGGCAGGAAAAAAAGAGTTAGAGAAGTCCTCTGTTTTCCTTATATTTGAATAGAATTATCTGAGCATTTTTATAATAGATGCCCTCGTTGCAGGATTGGTGAGTGGAAGATCACCTCCTTACACCATTAGAGGAAACTACAATACAGCAAATTCTAGGTCTGGATGTGTGCAAATCAGTTAACCAATAAAAAGTAAAGTAAATCCTTTCAAGCCCATATAAAGCATGGAGTGTATTTTAAGAACAACTAAGGAAAAGATCCTGAATACAGGGATAGAGAGGGCACAGGGTGGTTGCAATACTATATTTTTTTTCCTTAGGCATCAGAAAGCAGAGTCAAAGTTATAAAATGAAACCAGAAAGTCTTCAGAAAACAAGGATGAAAGGTAATGGCTACTTTGAATAAGCAGATAAGATTCCTGAACTAGAAACAAAGTACAAAAGACTTTGTACAACTTTGTACAACTCAACTCCTCCCCCGAAGAAAATCCTTACAGAGTAGGAGAAATTGGATTCACAAGAGCATAAACTTGGAGGAGGAACCCAACTGAAATGCTTTGCTGTCTCTAAGAAAAAATGTTTAGGCAAATAAGAATTTAGGACAAGTGCAGAGTCAATTGCCTGACTATACAGGTCCATTTTCTATACATCTCCTGTGCCTGACACCAGATCAGAATTCAAGAAACAGCACTTAATAAATAATGTATGACTTCAGGAATATTACCACCATTCTTAACCTACATTTTTCATACAGTTCTCTACTATGCATTTAGGCATGTACTGTAAGAAGAAATAATGAAGAATTAATCCTATAGCCTTATAAGACTGTTATTCCAAGTAAGTATGTGTAAAAGTAATTTGGCATCATTGCTTTAGAAAAAAAAATAGATATTTGGGTTGGTCATTATTTCCTTCCACTTTTTACCATGTCTTTACATGCTATGGCACAAGCAGAACACTTAATTTGTCCTCATCTATGTGATCTATTGCACTTTTTCTTATAGCCAGATGTGATACAGAAGAAAAATATTTCCTTCATAAGAAATATGTTAGACATACAATAAAAATCTTTCCTTTGATCTATAAGCATTCATAAGATGCACAATTAATACATAAAAGAATATTCTCTCTGGAAATTTAGTCATTACTTTCAATTATTATTTAGTCATTGTAGCTTATTTTAAGTAAAATCACGCTATAGGTTTTACTTTCAAGAAAACAAAAAACAAGCAACAATGACAACAAACAGCCCAAACCCAAACAACCAAAAAACCATTCTTCTGAGCAAGATGCACCAAAAATTCTCAAACAAGAGTTGTTCACATGATATAATCACTGCTTGTACCTTTGTGGTTATATTCTGTGATTAAATGGGACTGGAATAATGTTATGGTCTTACTAATTGGATACTGTGAGCACCTTCCCTTATCCTTATGGTCTGATAATCTCTGCACTGACACTCTTGTTTCATTGGGCCCCTCTCTGTGCCCATGCTGAGGCTTTCACAGGGGAACACTGCAATATTTTACAAGGAAATTATGGACCATCCATCAGAACAATCTTGATGCATCGACTTTGCCAAGGTGCCTTGAGACTGATTATTCAAATTCTGAAATCTCTTTCAAAATTGTATGATCCTCCATGGAAGAGTGAATGAGATTTTTTGTATGTTTGCTTATAAAGCAGCAGAGTCTCCAAACTGATTAAACCCAAGTGCCCTCATTTCTTGAAGCAAAGGCTGACAAGTGCATTTCCCCCACACCTTCTGAAGTCAGCAGAAGGCAGAGAGTGCTCATCTTCATGAGCAGCTACCATTTTAAATTCTTGTGCACAGAAGAGCTAAAAAGCACTTTACAGCTCGTTCAGAAGTTCAGCTGTCAGGTCTGTGGAGACTCTTCCTTATTATAACATCTTGGTGTTTTTCTTCTTTGACAGGTAGCACACAATATCTAAAAGCCTCCTCTCTCTCTCTCTTGCCATCAGTCCAGCATGTCTGTCCCTAGAGTCCTGTCCCCTCAGGATGATGGCAGGAGCTTGCTGAAGCCCTCAGAGCACAGCAGAGGAGGGAGGGGAAATAAACCCAGTGCGTGATAATGCCAGGGGCAGGAGGAGGGCACCTTCTGTCTGCAGAGCCCACAGAGGGATCCAGTAAGAGCTCAAACTGGGCAGTAACACGAGAAACAAACCTCATCTCACTCAGACTCACAGAGACAGTAACAGCTGCAAACACCTCAGAGGCAGTATTTGCTGTAAGAATTAAATTGAGCTCTAGGGGACGGATGAGAATTGGACCAAAAGGCATTTGTGACCCAAAATCTTGGATAAAAGGAAAAAACTAGGGCAGAATAAACCTTCACAAGACTGCCCCTCTCCCCAGCACATCCATGGACACATGCAAAGACATCTGAATTATGCAGTGAAGAATTAGAGGGGAGTTTCAGCACCAGATTAGCAAGATCATATCCCACCCTGCTGCTGTAGACAGATAAACTCACTGTAAGGGGAATGTGGAGGCATGAGAGAAAGTACTACAAAGGCACAGCTGAAATCACATCTAGAGAACAGGTGGGGGTCAGTCAGATATTTTTCCTTCTGTGTTGGAACAGAACAATTTCTGCAGAAAGTCCTAATCCTACATTTTACTATTCATCTTGGCCATGAGACCCCAGTGCCCAAACTTGTCAACAAGATGTTTAATAAAACATAACATCATTTCTACACCTGAAGTTTACAGATTAACTAGGTACCAAGTACTTTCTCTAGGTCCCTAACACCCTAACAGGGTTGTGAAACCCTGTGATAAATACATAGCTCCTCATTTTAGATGTATCCTTTTCCAAGAGTTAACTTTGAAAAAAAAGTTCTTAATTAGTAAATAGTCAGATGAAATAAGCATTTAAATAAAAAGCATTTTGCCTACTGATGTTGCCTATTGGGTTAGTATTCAGAGACATACATGGAGTATCACAGTTGTGATCAGTGGACTTTTCTACTCCATCACACTCTCTCAAACTCCCACAGCCCCTTACCTGTATTTAACTTTCACTTTGAAGTACAACAACCTTATTTCAAACTTTAAAACACCAATCCTGTGCAATTAGAAGTGGTTAAACAGCGTTGATTACTTTGCTGGCTCAGGACCAGAGAGTCACTTCTCATCCCAGCTGAGAACAGGCTAGCACAGTTCTTCAGCTCTGTAATTTCAATTAAGATTTATAGATACTAGTGACAATAGGAATAGGATGAGGGAACAAAAGTACTCCAGCTACTTTGGGAGCCTCTTAACCAAGCTTCAAATATACCCAGGATTACATAAAAGCATATAATTTACTGATTAAATGAATTTTCATATATAGTGCTAAATTCTTCTTTAAAAAAAAAAAAAAAAAAAGTTTCCAGAGAGGAAGCACTGGAAATGCTTTATGCTCTGTGCATTCTGCAGAGGTGGGAAACATGCTGAGGTCTGTCCAAAGCACGTAGCCTTACAAGGAATCAAGCTGCTTTGTACGGTGATATTGGCAGTTCTCCAATTTTAAAGGGGAGTGGGATATATTTCCAACAAAAGTTTGAAATTTCAATAAATAGAAAACATGGGCTTGATCACAACTGTGGTGGATTAACAATAAAATTTTACATGAGTAATACGTGAGTAGATTTCTGTATTGAATGAATGAATTCGGAAGAGAAGAAGAAATATGAAGCAAAAATATTTGGTTCTTTGCTTAGAAGTAATATCATTGTGCATCCAAGTGTTCTAATGGGGCAGCACAGCAGAATAGACAGGTGCTGTTGAGACAACTGCAATATTTGATTAATACTGCAATTCCAAAATGAATGAAACAATAAAAATTATTAAATTAGTTTTCGTGGATGAGGAGCCAGTACAAATAAAGTACAAACACAGTTTTATAAATGCTGGCAGGAACCCATAACTTGTACATTTCCAGCTGTTCATGGATGTGAGAGCACAAATCTGTGATGAGGCCTACCACAAATAAATGTTATGAAGCTCATCCTGCATTAAAAAAAGAACAAAATCTCTCTGAAAAGAAGGAGTATAGGAAGACTGATACACGTTCTTGACAGTAATGCCTAGCATGCCATGAAAATATGAAAGCAGACAGGACGCTGTGGCCAATGAGTAAGTGTTACACAAAGGGAAAAGAGGACAGTGAAAGAAATGTGAGCACTAGAGCAGCCATGTTCTGCAGAGGCAGGGGAATAGCAGAGGAATGATGTTACGTGTCTGACTGCACCTTGGACCCACTCAGCCTGCCTCAAGCACACCCTCCAGGTGTGCCACAGCCAGGGCTTCTGTGCCTGCCTTGCCTGGTCCTGCTCCATTTCTCACATGTAAAGATCTGGCCAACAAGATGATATACACTTCATATTTAAACCTCTTTCTGTGGAAATGTTACCTGAGCCAAACTTCAGCTTCTATTCCAAGATAGTTTTTTCAATGATCAAATGGATCCTTACATTCTGGATGGTAGCTTAAAACAAAGGAACTTTATACAAAATTGCACACAGCAACTCAGTCTAACAATAATCCGGATAAGATCTCCTGACTTCCATCTCTGGGTTGAGCCAGACAGACACTTCCTATTCTTGTATTTCCTTATCAGCTTCAATTTGCTCGTGACCTGATACCCTACCTTCTTGCTTCAGCCACCATTTTTAGTCACTAGGATCCCTCTAGCCAGGAGTTTCCTGTAGAAATGATGCAAAGTCAGGAAAGGCTGCTGCAGATCAATACTTCTCCTGTTGTATTCTACGACCTTGCTATCCATTTCCTTGTGATTTTCTATCATAACTCCTCTCTGCCACCCAGATGAGGATGAGATACACAAACATGGTCCTTTTTAACTTAGTATCATTTAATATATTATATTATAACTTAATTTCCCTGTAGAGGTCAAAAAGTATGGACAGTAACACACCAAACCTGCAGGCAGCAGGGCAGAGTGCAGGTTTCTGTATACTTTGAAGAAAACAAGCATTCAAGCTTGCAAGTGTTAAGCACATCAAAATTCTCTTCCCTATGATTTCATTAGAACCCATCCACCTTGGCTGCATTTGCTTGGGGTGGAGATGTTATTTTGTCAAGCTTAACAAAACTCTGCATTTTCTCAGCTGGGACTCTTAAAAGGAAGCATTAAATGGATTTTGGCATGTAGAGTTTTATGAAGAGTGGCTCTCTTTGCAATCCCATTTAGCACACATCAGTTGTTCTGAATGCCACTGGGATTATACTGACTTCCAGAAGTGTTTCAATAGGAACTGTATGATTTTGTGTAGCAGAGTAACTGAAGGAAAAATTCACTTTTTTTGGTGTGGAGGAACCACACAAAACAAAAATGAAACAACAAAAACAATTGAAGTTATTCACCAAAAAAAAAAAAAAAAAAAAAAAAAAAAAAAATATAGAAAAAGTTCCAAATGAAAAAACACCAGAGAAAATACCATTCACTGTGACATTTGCTGATGTCCAAATCTTACAACCCATATGGGCAAAACCAAAGTCACTCCTCTTGCATTCACAAATTGTGGTCAGCTGTTAGCCCTCTGGAGATACTGCATCTGTGAACAAATGAAGTATTCAACATTCAAAGAAAGAGCGATAAATCTGTGCAAACTTTGCATTTCTTGGTGAAGAAAGTTATCTTTTAAGACAGCTAGCTACAGGCAACTGCAATAGAGCAAGAGTGACCAAGACAACAAAAAGACTTTTGAAAGAAACCGCACAAATACTTCAGCAGTAAAATCTGAAACAGTGTAACCCAGGAAAAAGTCCGGTCTTTAAACAGGAGAGGAACAGTGCCACTGGAGTAGCTGCTAGCATCTACTATCTATATCATGGCAGAAACAGAATTAAAATTATTAATCAGAGTGAAAATCTGTACAAACTGGAAATGGACCTTGTGTCAGTACCATTCAGGAGAAGCATTTAACTGGAAACTTATGGCTGAATAAATGAAAAATACTTTTTTAAAAAGCAAACCATTGAGAACAAGACAAACCCCTTCTCTGTTTAGGGGCTTTGAAGAGCATGAAATGGATGCTCTTATACAGAGAGCAATATGGACCAGGGACCACTGCTGTTCAGGGAAAAACATTTATTGATTAGCTGCTTTTTTTGTACAACATTCAAGCTCTTAGTTTACCTACCTTGGTATCCTATAGCTGAGAAGCAGCAACACCAAACACTGAAGAAAGGAGATCAAAAAATACAAAAATAGTAACCAGATATAAGATTGTCCATCCCTAATGCAAGCCTACTCTCAGCCTATTCCCTCATAATTAAGAACAGGTTTAGACTGCTACCAGCTACAGTTTCTCATTGGTTGACAATTAGCAATGAAAGCAGCAGAAACATAAACATGAATCAAAGCCTTCTGTCTTTGCTCTACTTTTCCCAAATCCACTATTTCTCTTTTTAATTACAGCACATTATGGATACAGCAATAAAATACCCAGCTCAATAGGCTATACAGGTTGCTTTCTTTCCTTGAACTGGTGCTTTTAATTTAGGCTCCTGTAAGAAATCCTAATAGTAGGTCACAGATCAGAGAGTCATCAAGCAAACACAAAGCTCTGAAGAAAATAATTTACAGCACATCTATTACTACAGTTTTGTAAGTCCCAGTTCTGCAAGAATTTAAAATGTCATCTGCAGTTTCCCCATGAATCACATAGGGGCCATCCCTGCAAACATTTACCCATTTTAACCATAATCTACTTACAACAAATCATAGTTTCTCTCTTCCTAACCATAAAAATGCAACAAGTAGCATCATAGCTTAGTCATCATTCTGATTACATGATTAACTCTGCCAAGCTGTTTATGATGGAATACTTATATACAATTCACACCACATGAAGATAGGCAGCACAACAGTTAAGATTATTTATGGCATCTACTCCAGATTTTTCAGTCTGCAATTCTCTCCTATTATCTATCCAGTCTCATTTGATTCAATGTTAACTTAGACCAAAACACCTTTTCTAAAACTATTTTCAGATTTTGATTCAACAGTGAAAATTTTCAAAGTGGAGAGGGGCCAAGGGAGGTGAGGGTATGTGTGCTGGGTTTTGTCTTATTTGTTAGTTTAGGGTTTTTTTTAATAGCACAGTGGCTGTGAAAACATAAGGAAAATATTTCTATATCATTTAGACTTTAATGATAAATTTCTACTGAGATGTGCTTACTATCTTGTCCTTTCTTATTGTTCCCTATCAAAATGACAGAGGCCTAACTCTTGCAAATAGGTAGAACTGATGAATACTGTGAAATGTTGGGCAATTTTGCTGTAATATAAAATTTGAAGTTTCATTGAAAACTGAAGAAAGAAACTGAAGAGGAGTTGAAATTATATTAGTTGATCAGCAAAATTCTATCTGATGTTGCAAAATTTCAAAATCTCTTTCAAATTCTTTCAAAATGGGGAAAGAAGATGAAATAATCTGAAGACAGAGGCAATAATTACCAAAAGGAGAGTAATTAAAATAGCTCTGAGCCTGCTTGAAGTATGAATACATTGGCCAGAACAGCTCCACTAGGCCAGATTCATTCTAGTAAGGGTTAATAAATGGGACAGAGAGGAGGGAAGGAGCCTGGAAGGAAAGCTCAGCACTGACATGAAAAATCTGCTGCTGGAGATAAGGCAATTGAAGGGTTAGGTGTACAGTGAAGCTCTGATTTATGAGCACAAACAATTGTGGATAAAGTCCAGCATTTAGTCTAAGTGTAATCAGGTCCTTAGTCCCAAGGAGGCACAGGATGTCCTAGAACCATTTAGTAAATCATACTCACTTGACTCATAACAAAGAGAAAGAAGAAGTTACTTCAAAAAACATTTGCCATCCACCTCTCAGTTGTTTTATGTGATAGACTCCTCTACAAAGAGGGTAGCCAGGGTCTGTCCCACTACAGAGCATCCACCATCTCTGAATATTCAGAGGTTTGTACATAGCACCAATTCACCACATCAGGCTGGTCCATGTCAAACTTTCCAAGTGTGTCATTTACATTCTTGCCACAAAAGGGAGGGAGAGTTAAAATGAAAGAGTGAGTGACTGAATGAATAAATAAATAAAGTTCATGGGAGATTAAAGGTTCCACAGAATTTCTGAAAAGTAGCTCTGCTGAAAAATTTCCTTTTCTTGTCTATGTATTGTCTGTATGCTGCTCTCAAGACAGATTTTATTGGCAGTGGATAGAAATGCACATACTGATGCATATGCCAGGGCATTTCCTATTTCAGGTCTTAGATGCAAGAGATGCTATGGCAAGGTAAAAATAAAAATTTCAGAAGATTTAATTCAAGTATGACCTGTGCCACAGACAATGCACAGATGTGTCTTCTACTGCTTATGCCTCAGTTTGTCCATCAACTAATTAAAACCAAAACCAAATAACCTCTTACCAACCAAAATAAGAAAAATATCTACTAATATTATCAAGCTGGACATGATTCTCTGAGGACAGAGGCTTAGCTTTTAGATGTATTTTCTTTGTGTAGTTACTATTAAGCTTATTGATTTTAGTGCACTGATTTTAGTGATTTTTAGGCTTATTCATTTAAGGCTACCACTGGCTTCTATTGTGATACCAATTCAAAGCCAATACAACTAAGGGAGGTAAATTAAAGTGATTTCTTTTTCCCACTAAATCAATATGCCTTTTTGCTTTCAGGCAATGGAGTGACACTGGTGTACCACTGCTGTTGCTTTTACTAGCAAAAAAAAGTGTCTTTTCAGAGTATCATGGTTTTTAAGTTTCTTCTAAATCACTAGTGCATTGAAGGCAAAATATATTTTTCACAGAAGAACTATTGAAAATTAACAATGGGGAACCTGTGGATTTCACACATCTAGCTAAATGCACCTGAACTGGTAACCACTTTGTCTACTTTGAGCTCTTAATATAAACAAAAATTAGATGAAACTAGGAGAAAACCTCATAGCTGTTCAACCAATGTACACATATCTTTAGAGGGTCTAAATCTAGGGCAGTATGCCTTTGTAACAGGTGGAAACCAGAGAAAAGGTTCAGCTTGAACATTCAAAGAAACAGCAGGACAATAACCTTCTTTTACTTTTAAACTGAGCATATTTTTTGGAGGAATAAGAGACATGGAAACTTTAAAGCCCTTCTAGCTTCTTTTCAGAACACAGCAAGACTTTGAAGTTTCCTCCAGAGAACCTGTACTCATAAAATATGATGTGGTCTGGGGTGGCAAGTCACCCTGCCCCAGCACTGTGGGATTATTCTGTGACTGTGACAACAGGTCTCTTGCTCTGCTCTCAGCTCTGCTTTTCTGAGGGCTATTTAAGGCAGCCACACAGCAGTGGTAGGGACTGTTGCTGCCCCATTTGTAGCCCCATCCTGAGCACCAGCAGGAGAAGAAAACCTGGTTGATTCTCCAAGACCCTCTTTGGACCCTCATAATAAAATCCTGCTTTGCAGGGAGGCAAAAAGTGAGAGGAAAGAACCCCCACACTGCAGACCTCACAGACCATCCTGATCACTCCTCCTCATCACATTCCATGCTAGCTACTGTCAACATTTTGACTTGTCAATAAAATCATTGAACAGTTTGGGTTGGAAGGAACCTTAAAGATTATCTCATCCCAACCCCTCTGCCACGGTCTTTGCTAATTCCTAGGTGCTGTAATCTCATAACTCTGTCTCCTGAGAAAAACTCCTGTGGTCTTGCAGCTGTCCTTCCCTGTGACCAGATCCTGCATCCACCCTGAGCACTGCTGAGTCCTCCTTGCCTCTCTCCAGCCTCAGCACCCCACTCCCCAGCTGCCCTCAGGATGACAAACCTGAGTGTTGCTGACCCTGCTTAAAATCCTTGTGCTAACTCTAGCTCCATCCTTTCTACATTTATTTAAAAATTAAATAACTGTATGTATTTCTTTAACTAAGTCTCTTTAGGTTGAAGGACAGCTGCAGAAAACAATGTATTTACAATAATCTATCTGAAAATACAGCTACAACAAATATTTTACTTTTTGCCTCACAAAAACACTAATCTAGTTGATTTTACATCTATTGATACACCAAGTAGAAAGAATTATCTCCCAGAGAAAATAATATTAAAATTTAGACTAATTAAATTACTGCAGGTTTACAAATCTTTCAATACTATGTATATGAAAGGAAGAGAAGACAAAGATATAGAGAAACCTGCATTTTACAGAAGACCAAGTAGAATATGAAAGAGCAGAAGTCCTTAGACTGTAGCTGTTTTCAAGCCAGGTCTTTACATTTTTGCAGATAAGTATTGCATCCTGGACCACAGTAGAGACCACATGTACTTGCATCAGCTGCAGGTCTGTTCCCTGACTTCTGTGGTAAGCCAGACTCCCTTCACAATTGTACCAGCATAACTGTTAACTTTATTGGAAACACATTTTTGTAGCCGAGCATACTAGTGGTCCTACTCAATTTATTTTTCTTCCATGAGAGAAATATTTATTTTTATTCCCTCAAGTCTTTTTCCAAAACTATTTTGTTTTCAGTGTGTTTTTTTTTCCCGGTTATCTAGCTAGAACACGAGGTTCCAAATGTAACTTGGCTCCACTTTATAGGTGCATGGTGAGACTGTGGCTGTTTCCAAGGGTTTTGGAACGGAACTAAAGTGCTTTGGTCCAGCTGTCACCTTTACCTGTCAGCAATCACCTGCTTATCTTTCACTATATTGAAACAACCATGTTCAAATATTGTGTCTTATTTTAAACACAGAAAGAAACAATACATGAGAAAAACACAAGTTTCTGCTGCTGCCTGTCCTCCTGGGCCAAGCAGAGTGCACTCCTGTTTGATAGTACAGAAATGCAGCTAATGGGGAGCTGGTGTTTGAACCTAAAAGCTGATCATAATTAGATCTGCCACACAACACAGCTCCACAGTTATCCTCCTGCTGCATGGGAGCTCAGCCTAGTTACAAGACAGTGCAGGACTTTGCACTGGAGACACATATGGGGACCATTGATACCAATTTATTGCCTTCTTTATGGACTACATAAGACTTGGCAATTCACTTGTGTAGAAGACAAATTTGCTATTCATTATAAATAAATATTTAAGAGAGCAAAACATTTCCTTTTAACTTTTCCCTTGTTCTCCCTGTGGGGCCCATGCACACACAAGTTTTCCCTGCAGAACTCATGCCCCAGAAGTGAGTAGTTATGTTCTCACTGATTAACTGGATTTGCAATAGAGGAGGAGTTAAGATGAATGGCTGCTTTCCTGCCACCGTCACTCAATCATCTGGAAATCTAATTTGTATCTTATTTGGCAGGCAAGCAGCCATCTGCTCCAAGGATATGCTCCAAGGGCAGTTGCCAAATACAGAACAGGCTTTCTGCCATGGGGAAAACTAATTGCCTTTATTGGACTAATACAGGTTGAAAGATAATGATATAGGATGCTTCACCACAAAAGAAATAAAAGTATGGGTTTTTAAAAATATAGTTTCTATTAACTTCCATAAAAGCTGAGTCTTCCAAATGAGCAACATCCATTCACATGGGTTTGTGACTCAGAGTTATATGGGCCAGAGCAGCAAATGAGAAGGTTGTCAGTCCCACAGGACTATTTCTGCCCTATAAAAGGTAACATGTGTGCACAGATGGACCCTGCTTAATCTGCAGCCATGATGCCAATGGAAATGGATTAGCTGCACACGGAACAAGCAGCTTGAAAACATCACATCCCATGAGAGCATTATGTAGTCTACGTCACACATCACATTCTTGCAGGATTTCCAGTTTCAACCAGATCAGAGAGGAAAACTTTCTTGGTATTGCAAGGCCATTTTTGAGATGTTTAAAGTGGACGATACTCGACCTTTAAAAAGGAGAGGAAAAGTGGTGGGTGGTGGGGGAAACTTCTCTAAATTAGTCAACACATATGCATTGAGAATGCAAAACTCAAGCAATTATTCCAGTCAATTCTCTCAAATCCTCCTTTACAATTCATCCTAGTTTTGAAAATGTTCTTGGTAAGTTTCATCAGAGCTGATACATTTCCAGAAATTTCTATTTGTGATGAACAGAATACATTTTCAAGGAAACTGCAGGGAGAAGCAGGAGAAGGGAAAGGATACAGGAGAAATAGCCAGTTTTAATCACAACACAAGCAATCCTGTCTGTTTATGCTTAGGGAAGATACCCACGAGGTCACTTGCCACTGCTTTTTCTGCAAATGCTGCTTCATTGTTTACATGTCATCAGCCTTCCCCTCACTGCTTTTTCCAAACACAGCAACCACTGCCCTCATGACTCAGGAGAGATAATCAATCTAACAGTGAGGATAAAACTGAAAGATTTTCTCTGCATTTGCTCAGGTGTGACTGATGCACCTTGGAATAAGTAGGGACCAGATTACAGACTAAACTGCTTACAAAACATCCTTCTCTCCGACCATTCCTCCCAAATTAATACTGCCCAAAAACCTGGGTAGGGAGTTCTAGGATCTGCCTTCTTTGACTCATCCACAGCAAGAAATAAAACAGCTATTTGTGGTATGTTTGCAAAATATACAGGCAATTTGTAGACAGAGAAACAGACACGAGGATAAAAATAATACCATTCATTTTACATGTCCATTGACATTTAGCCCAACTTTTAAAAGAGGCCAGGGATGCCACTCATGACAAATCTAATCCCAGCCAAAGAGCAAGACAGGGTGTGATCTTTATCCTGTACAAGCTGTAAAACCAGCAGCTTTTCTGCATTGCGGACCTGGAGTAAGTTTGAGGCTTACAAATAAAGGAATCTTCCTATACATATTTTCCCTAATTCCCTCAAAGATTCAGATGCATCACATGATAGAAGGGCTACTAAACCTCAGACATCTAACTACAAGTCTTAGAAATATAAGCACATGTTCTCTTGGTATGTTTCCATCCTAGCACAGTCTATGCTCACTGACCACCTTTGGTTCTTCCATGACAAAGGAGGATAACTAAAGGTTATCTGACAACAAATCCCCACACAATATTTTCATTTACTGAAATAATGAAAGGTGTGGGAGGGAAGTGAAAGGGTTATGGGAAAAAGGAGAGAAAGTCCTGAAGTGGTTAAAATCCTCACAAAATTATTTGCCAGGAGTAGGTTTGTGTAAATGGACAGAAAAGAAAGATTGGTGAGAGTTAAACCAACATGCTGTGCAATTCCAAGCATGAAAACAAAAAAATCACTATCACCAAAAGGATTCCTACTCTCTATTTTAACATGCCTTTACCACATTAACAGCAATAGCTGAGTGTGTATCCTGCTCATGCCCATATCAAGCATGCAAAGATATATGAAAGGGTTCACTTTCTGTTATGATGACATCAAGCTGTCATCATTGTCACTTGGCAGTGATTTGAATACCAGCCTTTTGCAGAAGGAGAATTTCTGCTCAGAAGAGATCAAGGTAGCATAGGAAGGTCACACATAGTCTAGCAGCAGCACAAAGAAGCTGATATTAATGGGAAACATGAAACCAGAGAAGATGGAAAAGCTATAAAGGTCTAAGAAATCCTAAGGATGTCAGATGGCTGTTTATACCAATAACTCTTAGAAATGTGCATTGAGGTTGATGGGCTCTTCTCTTGTGCTGAAGGTTTTTCAGGTTTTTCTCAATGACAATGACACCAAAACTTCACTGATGGTTTTGTTTTAACAAGTCCCTGGCAGGTAAGGGCACATACTCTAGCAAACACAGAACAGAAAAGCTAGGAAAAGAGCTGACTAGAAGTTTTCAAGGGAGGAATAAAACAATAGTTCCAAAGATGCTGAGAAACCAGGGAATAGCATTCTGCAGGTAACTCAACCCCAAAAATTTGGATTCTCATTCCTCTACTTTATTCTTGGAAATCTGCTTTCAACTATTCATCTTCACAAGGCTCTTTATCCCACTCTTTCTAGATTTTAGCCTACAAGTGAATTAATTTGTGTTACATATGCATTCTGTTTAAACAAAGAGTAAAAAGACACCAAGGTAACAATAAGCATTTCATACACACTTAGTGCTGTTTTTCTTATCTGCTCAGGTCCTTTGGTGGGGGCTAAAGTGCAGGATGTATTTCCTATTCTTGTTTTCCCTTGTTGTACTACATGTACTTAAACCCTAAAACCTCAGGGCACTTTATTCTCTTTGCCATGGCTCTGCAAGACTCAATGGATGGTTTTTTAAAAACTCAGTGTAGGATCAGGGATCAAATTATAAATCCCTTTGAGTAACTATCTGGAAGTGTCTGTGAAATGCCATATGTCTTCTGTAGCACTCGTGATAAAAATAAAACCACTGCTCAGAGGAGGAAAGGCAAGTATCAGCTATCTCTCTGAGGCAGCTGATATCTCAGACTCAAAAAAGGTTAAGTAAGGATACAGGTTAAAAAAACCCCAACAAACAACAGTAAATGTCACAGCGGTATTTCCTGGAAGAGTCATGTAAATGTTATTTATTGTGCCAGATACATTTCCAAAGCAGATGTCTTCCACAATCTATCTCACTCAGCTACATCAAATTGAAATAGTTGCAGTTTCAGCCTTCTAGGCAGTATTACCACTCACAGGTCTCTGTAAGGCCAGTTGATCCCAGCATGAGAAGAGCACTTCAGCTTGTTCTTCTGTGCTGCCCTTCAGCCTCCACTGGCTATACTACCTAGAGGCTGTTTGGGGTGCTTGTATGGGACATCCTGAGCCACACCTGACCTAGGCACAGACCTCTCTAAAACATTGGTCAACCTAGAATCCTCAGTCAGAGGTGCTCGGGCTTGCTCTGCCTTCTCCTTCAGTATTTTCCATCTTTGCTTTGCTTGTGGGCAAGCCTTGCAGAGCTTGGGGTTTGGTTCAGGCCCAAAAGCTTTGGCATTGTATTTGGGCTTACATGGCAAGGTTTTGGGAACAGAGGGGCTACAGGGATGGTTTCTGTGAGAAGCTGCCAGAAGCTTCCCCTGTGTCAAACAGAGCCAACACCAGCTGGCTCCTGGACCTGCTTCAGGGCTGAGCCTGTGACAGCAGTGGCACCTCTGGGATAAAATATTTGTGGAAAAAAACATTATTGTGCAGAACCAAGCTGCAGCCAGAGAGAAGTGAGAATGTGTGAGATGAACAGCCCTGCAGACACCAAGGTTCCTGAAAAAGGTGGAAGGAGCAGAGATTCCCCTGCAGCCCATGGTGCAGCCCATGGTGCAGCAGCTGTGCCCCTGCAGCCCATGGAGTCCACAGTGGAGCAGAGATCCACCTGCAGCCCCTGGAGGAGCCCCACACTGAAGCTGGTAGATGCCCAAAGGAGCTCAAGGGAAGCCTGAGCTGGAGCAGGCTCCTGGCAGGACCTCTGAACCCCTGGGGAAAACAGCCCATGGTGGGGCAGGTTTGCTGGCAGCACTGGTGACCCCATGGAGGAGTCACACTGGAGCAGTTAATGAAGAATTGCATCCATTGGGAGGGACCCCTGAGGAGGAAGGAGTGGCAGAGACAACGTGTGATGACCTGACCATAATCCCCATTCCCCACCCTCCTGTGCTACTAGGAGGGCAAAGACAATAAATCAGAAATAAGATTTAGAGTGGGACAAAGGGAGGGGTGGGGGAAAGGCATGTTTAAGATTTGGGTTTGCTTCTTAAAGTTATTCTGCTTTGACTGGTAATAAATTCAATTAAATTCCCCAAGCTGAGTCAGTTTTGCCAGTGATGGTAATTGCTGAGTGATTTCTCCCTGCCCTTGTCTCGACCCACAAACCTTTTGTTCTGTTTTCTCTCCCCTGCCCAGCTGGGCATGGGTGTGATAGAGTGGCTTTGGTGGGCACCTGGCATCCACCCAGGGTCAATCCACTACAGACATCAAATGTAGAAATTTATAAAAACAACATGAAATTTCAAGTGGAAGTGTTTTGTTTATCTGACAAAGATGTGACAGACAACTACCAGATTGATTTCTTTGCTTTGTGGCTCTTTTTAGCCCCTACTACTTATCTAATTATATATTTAGACTTTGTTGATCTTAGAAATTGACTACTTTTACAGGGCCCTGAGGTTGCTAGGTTTGAGTGACAGAGCAGGCTGAAGAATTTCTCAGTAAAAAATAGTATTTCTTCAGGGAAATTTTCTGCAGGAACATTTTGAAAGGTACACACATCTATGACTTTCCTTCAGCAAAGCTTAAACAAAAAAAAAAATTGAGCCAACCTGATACAAAGCACAAAGACTTTGATTTTTTTTTTCAAATAAGATCAGCTATTCCATTTTGGATGAGTTCAACATTAATTTACATTTTTTTGAACACACTGCCTCAGTGACAGATGACCTTAGCCATGTTAGGTTCCTGTTTCTTCTCTGCCCAGAAATCTTGCACAACATCTCCTATTCCACTTCTCTCCCAAGCAAGTATAAGATAAAAGGGAGATGCCACAGTTACAGGGCACCCCTTTGGAGGAGCTGTCTTACTACTGATGTCATTGGATACTGCTGGGAACCAGGGAAAAAGCAGCCTTGAAGCCTTGGGTTTCTCAGGCTGCTCAAGGACAAGAAATTATAACAATGATTAAACACCTGCAAGAAACACGATGTTTTGCAAAAAGTATGTTTTCAAAGAAGTATTGCCTTCTTGAACCAAGGAGTCTTTTCTATTTTGTTTTGTACAATCTATCTTATATAAATGCAATAGCTTTTCAATAAATTGCTTCTTCTTGCTGCTTTGAAGAAGTCGTGTGTGTATTGCTGCATTATTCACCGTTCCTAATCAAACAGCAACAACTGAGAACAAGCTTTAGTGCTGAGAGAGCTCAATCAGCTGAACACCAAACCCTTGATATTCTACATTTACATTTCAGGTTGGTCCAAGAGTTAAAAAGTAAAAACAAACCCCTAAAACTAGTCTCTCACCAAAAGTTCTACTTAATTTACAAATAGTGCTGTTACACTTATGATGAAGCTGCAGGATCTCACTTGGCAGAGCATGTTACTGCCCTGTACACTGTTAAGACATTAGTACATTAGAGCCTCTCCACTTCTGATGTTTGCCTTTCTGTCTGAAATCCGGTTGGTACATACATCTAAAACCCATTAAGCTTTGAAATTGAATTCAGACAGCACCACCAATAATAAGAAGTTCGTTTCTAGAGCTAAGAAGCTTCAAGATTTGTTGCATTTGCAAGAACCTGAGCCGAACTGCCCACCATCAATAATCCCTTGATCTGAATAAAGGTCCTGATGGCCAGTGCCAGCAGGCAGGCAGGGGCTGTCACAGCACCAGAGAGCACCACTGCACAGGGAGCTGTAGGGCTCTCTGCACCACATCAACAGAGCTGCATCTTTCATCTACTTTTTTAAACTTCCATCTACAAGTTGAGAAAGAGCCGAGTAGCTCTGGTGTCCTCCCTGGGTGTGGCCTCTATCGCACCTTCTCAAAGATTAGATCCTTGTTGCCTTTCCCCACGCCTCTCCTATTTTTTAAATACAATAGCAACCCACACACAGAGCAATGAAGTCCCAGTACAGCAAGGCATACAGCTATATCTTATTAACTGTATGCAGCAATGGATACAAAGTCTCCTTCAGTCTGATTAAACTGTTTTTCAGTCTTTGCCCTGCAAATGCCTCCTCTCTATTTTTATATTTTTCTCTTCAGCTTTGCTCAAGCCTGTTAGTTTACACTACGATTTCCAAAACATAAAATATATCATGAATTTAGCTCCAGGGAAAGATTAATGGCTTCAGAAACTCAACTCTCTGTTTAGAGTCTGAGCTACACAACCACATAACACCCACACACAGGGCTTCTCACATGTGCATTGGTGCTGCTGTTGGAGAGGGCAAAAGGAGTGGAGAGGAGAACAAAAGCTGTTACTACAGGCAGTTCAGTCCTTTAGCATAGGGTGTTGGATTTGAGATGTCTGAGTTTTAAGAAGGTTTTCCACATTTTCTTATCACAAGGCAATAATATGCTTAAGAGTGCAGGTATGCATCATGCTGAGAGAGCACATTCATTGATTTAAAATGTTGTCAGGAACAGCTCATTTCAGTTCAGTCAGAAGGGCACTGACTGCAGCACATCATTGGTCATATTGAAATATCGAAGAAAATTTCCCACCCCCTCCCAAAACCTGGTTATTTCCCTCTTGTTCTGTTTCATTTTATTAATGAAATTAATTGATTTCTATTTCTTAAGTGCTCAAAGGCCTTATTTAATTTCACAATCCTGCACATAACATGCATGGTTAGAGGCTGAATATGTGATTTTTAGATGAGTGAGAAGGGGCAACAGAATCCCTCTGAACATCTTCTCTTGCTTGACCTCCAAGTTAGCTGCATGCTTCACATCAAGGGCTATGCTAGTACAAGGAAAGATGTGTCTCCAGATGTCTCAGAGCTTATTCCTCACAATCATTGATCTGGCATGCTGTTAGGGAGGACTCAGGGATGTCCTTGCATGTCACTCAGGTGATTTGTCACCTGAGTTAGCAGGCTGAGAAGAGGTCTTCCAACACTTGAGCATTCTGGGATTTGCATCTCCATGCCGTGCCTAGCCTGTGCAAAGTGAACGCAGTCAAAAGTTTAAATTGGTGATCTGTTCTGAGCATTGTATTCCTCCTTCATGCAAAAGAAATTTTTCAAACGTTTTTCAAGGAACACTTGTTTTCCAGGAACACAAAGGTATTTAATCATCAAGTAAGAGAGAGAAAAATATCAAGAATAGTGTGCTTTTGAGTCTGTAACTGCAACAAAAAGGGCTTCAGAAATAGCTTAGGAAAGGCAAAATATGGCCTTGTCTTTAGATGCTCCTTGCAAGGTGAAAGTGTTTAGATGATCTTATAAAGCAGTTAAATTCTATAGATCTGCTGCTGACTGGTTTCACCAAACTCAGATTTGAATAAATTTGCTCAGGCTGAAGAAACTGCCCTCATTAAATCACATGCTAAAGCCAAGATCCACAGTACCGAAAGGAGAAGTTGAGTAAATATGGATCTACAACCCTGCTTTACTCCGTCGTTCATGAGAAGCTCCACAGAAGAAAGATTAAATTCCACTGAAGAAAAATTTTCTATTTCACAGGATCTCTCCCATCATTACTAGAACTGGGTTAAAAGAGTATCAGAACAATCTAGTTCACAGCAACTCTCAGAAAGGAGATCAAGTGAAAGCATTATATGCTCCTGCCAAATCAATAGACACTATTGAGATGTTTATGCTCCTCACTACAGCATTTCCTGAATTGGACCATGAATACTGTTGATGCCTTGAGAGGCTGCCTAGAAGAGAGGCTAGACAGTGTTAAAGGAATAAAGTTGGGATTTATTAAAAAGACTTTGGAAGATACACCCTGGGCAGTACAAGGTGTATCCTTTTGGGGCCTGAAGCTGCTTGGTTCTTAGGCTAGAAAAGGATTGTTTTGTCTAACTAAACTGTGAGGAGAACTTTAAAGTTAAACCTTTATATGAAGTTCAGAGTCATATGCTAATGCAGTACAGAATCTGGAAAATATGAAAGCTAAAACTTGAGGCATCACTTCAAGGGTATCCACAGCTAAGCTATTATCCTCAAGAGTTTTCAGGAAGAGCCATGACTTGGGCATGCAGGCAACTTGAGTGTGACCTGAGTTAGCAGTTTCCCAGGAAGAGGTAAGAGAGAAATGTCAATGCCTGTCACAAAATAAAATCCTCCTTTGTCAACAAAGTGCATGCTTGCAGTCCCCTTAAAACATGAGGGACTCCTGTTGCTCCAAGGATGTGAGAGAATAGAAAATAATAATAGGTGACAGCAATTCACTTACCCAAGTAAGAGTTTTAGCATGGCTGCCCTCTCTGTTGGGATTATACTGAAGTTATTTTAGAACTTCACTGTCTTAATCAGTTAATAAAGGATTACTTAGAACCACAATAAATGGCTTCAGCTCAGTCACATCAATGACAGCAACTAAACATGGATAACAGATAATTAAATGGAGGAGGGAAAATGTTCCATTTACCAAACAAGACTCAGGCTACATTCTGTAAGAAGTGTTCTACCCAAGATTTGCAAAATTTCCTAGAAGTAGCAGTATTTCCTAGAATTCAAAGAAGCATTTGGGACTGTGTGCATATGTAGGGATCAACTCAGCCTTCCACTCGAATTGCATCTGGTTCTATGATGTTCATGTTCCTGGATGTCAGAAGCATCACTGGGAAGTCTAACATTTATCAGAGAAAATGTTAATCTTTATATTATTTGAATCCAGCCTGTCTTGACATCTGGGTATAAGAAAGGTATTTACTGCTCTGAATGAGGCAGTAAAGACACCTTTAAGACTATGCCCTTCATTTTCCCTTGCCATCAATTTCAGAGCTCAGACCTTATTCCTCTTGACATTGATGATGACAATTAATGCAATGGTTTCTCTAGCAGCTTAGAGCAATCTTGTTAATGAGTCTGACAGTGCCAAGGCTTGACAGTGCCTGACCACCACAACAAACTATCCAGAACCCTGAACTAATGCACTGTTTTATTTGATGGGGTTTAATACAAATTGGACACCAGAATTTGTGGATAACATTTTACATAAGTCCATTTCTTATGCCAGCTTTGAGTAAATAATCACTTGGAAGCAGACACCAAGAATTAAACAGCAAAAGGTTTTAACCATGGGATAAAGTATTACAAGGATTCTTGCAAATTCTTGATGAGGACCTAAGAACCACAGTGCACCCCCTGCACGGCCTGTCAACATGAACCCAAAAACCTGTTGGAAAGAGCTGACAGTAGTCATTGCTTTTTATTTCAAATATTCATTAGAATTACTGAGCCACTGAGCCTCTGAGCCATGGGTTGACTAGGTTTCAAATGCTTTTCAGAATATGGGAAGCAGAAAATGGATATAATATTTGATGTGTTTATAGCAACCAACCAATACTGAAAATTTATTTTCTAGTAAAGAACACTACTTATACATGAAAGAGGCACACATCATAACTTCACTATGTTGAAAGCAGCTGTAACATGCTAAATTATATCTTCATCAGCATTCAATCCAATGTGAGGAGAATTTTGATTTAGTCAGCTTACACTGGAAACCTCAAAAGAATAAAACCAAAACACTTCCACACCTTATAGTGCAAGACATGAGGATAACAATTCCCTAGGCAAACTTTTTCTTTGAAAACTAAATCTGTTCCCATTAAAGTCACTGGCTGATGAAGCTCATACCATTGTACCTACTTTCTGATCACTCATTCAATAAAGATGTTTAAGGTTTCCCTGGGATGATAAGAAAAATCTGCCTGAAGGTCTGCACAGATACCTAGGTTACTTACAGCTTTATTATAGGTAAAGTTGAGGCCAATTTATTTCAAGATTACCTGAGCCTTTCTTTTGCCTAGAATCACCAGAATCCAACTACTTGGCTTGAAGCATTTTTTCCCCTTGAGCTGAATTATTTTGGAAGTTTTCAGTCACACTGTTCCATCCATTTCTGTAAACAGCACCAGTGGAACAGCTGTTTGGTTCCTATTAAAATCCAAGGTGAGATACAAATGCAAATTGCTGCTTTCCTGTATCACTGTAAAGAGCCTGCAAGACACATGAAGTTATCTTTCAATTGCACTGAGCATTGATAAGACCTTATTAGGAATATTTCATTTGGTGGAAGACACTTCTAGAGTAATAAAATTCAGTCACAGAACATGTAGGTGAGAGAAATTAAAATGATAGAAAGCTAAAACACATCACCTACAAGAAGCAGAGAAATAAGAGAAATAAGCACTGTACAGCCTTAAAAGGCTGAGGGAAGCCAAAAGTCTACAAATATATAAATATTTTTCAAATACGAAAACATAAACCAAATCCCACCAAAACCCCTACAACAGTATGATCTCAATGTACTCTTAAATCTGTTTGTCTTGTCCTATCCATCATTGCAAGATGAGTATTCAAGATAAAACGCTTGGAATTTTTTTAAATTTTTTTATTAAACACTGCAATAGCATGCTTAAGGTGTTTCTTGGCGGATTTGTCACTCCAGGTTTTAAGAGAAAGTTAGACAAACATCTCTAAGACTCATAAATGTGTAGTTGAGTCCACCATGTGATGCAAGCCAACTCTCATTTTCTTGCACTTTATCTTTCTACAGATTCCAGCTACATCTCTATATAGCCAGTGCTTCTGTCAGTCAAGGTATAGGTGAAAAACACACAAATATATTAGTCATAACTGAAAGGAAAGGCTTTGTGGAACACAGAAACAGTAGTTGAGTTTAGTTGCCCAGGACAGTTTTTAAACCATGGTATCATAGAATCATTTGGGTTGGAAGGGACACTTGAAGGTCTTTTATCTCTTAGTTTAAAACATTTACCCCTTGTTCTATTGCAACAGGCCCTGCTAAACTTTTGTCACTATTTGTTTTTTGTAAGCTCCTTTTAGGTACTGAAAGGTGTCCCTGCAGCTTTCTCTCCTCCAGGCTGAACAACCCCAAACCTCCCAGCCTGTCCTTGCAGGAGAGCTGCTCCAGCCTTCAGATCACCTTCCTGTCCTCCTCTAGACTCACTCCAACAGGTCCTCATCCTTCCAACGCTGGAGAGCCTGCAGCTGGTTGCAGTATCCAGATGGAGTCTCAAGGGCAGAGCAGAGGGGGAGAATCACCTCCCCTGACCTGCTGATGCACTTGGCTTTCTAGGCTGTCAGTGCTCATTGCCAGCTTCTCACCCACCAGTACCACCCAAGTCCTTCTTGGCAGGGCTGCTCTCAATCCCTTCAACCCCAAGCCTAACCCAGGTTCAGTATCGTGCACTTGGCCTTGTGGAACCTCATGAGGTTCCCCTGGTCCCACTTCTTGATTTCTCAAGTTTGTCCAGGTCCCTCTGGCTGGCATCCCATCCCACAGGTGTGTCAACCCCACCACTCAGCTTGGTGTCACCTGCAGTTCTGCTGAGGGTGCACTCCATCCCACTGTCTGTGCCACTGCAGAAGATATCAAGCAGTGCTGGTCCTGAGACACACCCCTGGTTTGCCAGCAGCAGCAGCTCCTTTCCCGTGCTCCTGCCTCATCCCTTTGTTACATAGCTGCTGTGCACAGGCTGATGCAATTCCACACTGAGGGACCACGTGGGAGAAATGCAATTAGGGATTACATTGTGGAGGATACATGCTTACAGATGAATTAAGGCTGCACAGCCCCACTTCATGCTGGAAATATTTGAGACAGGTTTGGCCATGCAACCTCAACGATATTAATTAACTAGGCTGCATGTTTGAGCAACTTAACATTAATTAACTAGCTGCATGTTTCAGCTGCTGTTTCCATGCAGCCTGTTTTTTTACTGTTCCTGCTCTTCTCTGAGTGACTGGAAAATTTCTAATTCTGGTGGAAGAGAGAGAAATTCATCTGCTTCCCAGCTCCAGGATTATTTGCTTGAAGGGTAACCTGGCCTCTCCTGTGGTCTATTCTTTACTGAGGAGCACAGATGATACCCAGAGAATTGTCTTGGCTATAGGATTTTGCAAGATTTTACACAGTGTTTCCTGTCCTCCCTCCCAGTAAAGTTATTGATTTTTCCTCTCTCTCCTTCTCCACAGAAGGATTTGAGAGAGTAACTTCTGAAAGGGCTAAGGCTAAACTTCTCCATTTTTGAGAACACAGCTTAAGACAGAGAGATGAAACACTTTCTTCAGAAAACAGATGCAAATGAAAACAACATTTTCATTTGGTGTTTACACCTCTGACACACCAAAAAGAAGAGCCGGGACTGCAGATTTTTCTGACAAGGAATAGATCTAACTCTGCATTCATTTATGGAAGAATCTTTGCAAAGCCCAGCAAGCAAAGGGACAAGTGAATATGGGGCAGGGGAGAGGGAGACAGAGTGAGAGAAGGATCAAGGAGAGAGAAATTGTATAGGACAGGAGGACATCAACAAGAGAGTTAGCTACCTAGCAGAGATGGCTAGAGCTGAAAATGGGCTGAGGGTTGGATAGTGAAACCAGTTGTCAGCAGTACTGTGACAGAAGCTAAGACAGCCACAGCAGTAACAAGCTCAAGCCATGTTGTTTCTCCAGAAGCAGCTTTACAGAGGCACCCCAACATCTTTGCCAGAAATGTGCTACGTTACATATGTCCAGAGTTTTGTCTTAGACAAAGCAAGTCTAAACTGCAAGTGCTAAAGCCCCTATCACTGTAGGATTTGGGGTGAGGTGGGGGGTTACAGGCAATAGCAACAAAAACAGGCAGGAGCACAATTATTCCTCTAACCAATAACTTGAGTTATTATTTGCAATTCATTAAGAGCAAGGATCAATATCTTCTAAAGTGGAGCAGCCACTGTGCCCACCTCCCATTTTGTGGTTTTCAGATCTGGTCAGCACACACAGAACAGTGATTCCCTCTGGGTCTACAAAGCAGAGAGGAGATGCTGCTGGTTAGGAAATCAGCTCAGTTTCAATAGCACCTGTGAGTGTGAACTACAGAGGTCAGGGGTGATCACCTAAGGGTGTTCATACAGCACTTCTTGTTCCAAGTATTCCACAGGCTCCAAGCACCAGAACAATCTAAAGCTAGCAGGGAACTGTTAAAATTGTAAGCAAAGAGGAAACTGACCTCCAGCCAGCAGAGAGAAATCATGCACATGGCAGTCATGCATATTTTGTGCTTTCTAGATCAAAACAAACACAAACTTCAATTCAAACTTATTTCATCTATTAAGGAAGAGTAAGCACACCATTTTCAAATCCTAAGGTGAGACACAGGCTTGAGTTTCCCTTATTCCAGTAGAGGGCAAGAGCTACACAAGCAAGAGCATTTGAGAAGGCAATTAGGTCTGAGTAAAGGGAAAAGTAAAAGAGAAGATTTTCCAGACTCTTGTTACCTAATGTCATTTTTAATAGCATTAAATAGAATTTTTTGCAGGTTTCTTTCAGCTCTTACAGTAACATGCAATATGACAACTAAAGCTTCTCTTCATGCCTTTTAAAAAATGTAATAACATCACAGCAGTTCACTCATGGCTTTGATGATCCATAATTCCCATCCCTTCAGACTGCATGCACTCATTTGTTCCACTAAGTTTACAGTGTTTGGAAAGATGATCTGAACTGACAAAAATTCCATTGCAAAAATTGACAATGCTGTACTTCAATGTGTAACACACACACCCCTGAAAAGCTCATACAGAAGAAAGATGCACAGGTTCCTTCAGTTTAACACTTGATAAACAGCAAAATAGATGTAAAGTGGCAATCTGGCTCTATTTACTGGGCAAATACACAGAAACACTAGGACTGCACAGTTACCAGGGGATGTGGCCCTGTTTAGCCATGAAGGAGGTAGTGAAGTGCTGACTGAGCTCTTGAGCATTGCTAGATTATCTACATGTCACTTTGGTAGAAATATCTGTGTGGCCAAAGCAATAGCAATAATAATCAGACTACTCTTTGGCACAGCTCTTTTCAATACAAAGTGTTACACTGGAATACTTTGTCACATTATCTTTGCTTTTGTCTGAAAGAATCAAGCATTTAGATCCCCTTAAAAAAACAACAGGAACAACAAAAGCCAGAGTCATTTAGGGGTAACATTAGGTTCCAATTCAGTAGTTTATATTAGATACCATACATCAGAATTAAAAAAAAAAAAAAAAAAAAATTAGAATCTACAGAGTCATCAGTTAAGTTTTAAATGTACATAGTGTTTAAATAGGAGACTCATTCAACACTTACACTTTTATATCAATGTGAGTGAAATTAAGGAAAATAGAATGCAATATGAACATCAGGAGAAAGTATTGCAAGAGTAGAAAGAGATGGTGAAATCTTCCCTCACCTGATTGCTTTAAAATTAATCTGGACTAGCCCTGAGAAGTCATTGAGTGAAGGGCAGAGGAATCCTGTAATAAACTGGAAATGGGCTGACATCATCTGTCTAGGCCAATCCTTTCTGTCTTTGATTGAGGGAATTCTGTGGGTGTAAGCATTGTTGGACTGGTGATTAACATATGAATATTTGGCTCTGACATTTCTTATCAGCCAAGTATAAATTTCTGCCAGGTTGCTTCCTGCAACATTTGGCAAATGAACCCATTTTGATTAGAAGGTAATTTATTGCACACTGGAGTTCAGTGGGTGTGATCATTGAAAATGACAGATTAACAATTGACAGTTTGGGGAAATAATAGGAACAGCAACATATTTACACATGGAGATGAGGATGACATCTCTAATGTAAACACTGCAAGCACTTTTCCATAACTACACAAATCACAATGACTGATAAACCCAGGGGCCAACACTCTCAGCAACAGGATTGCAAAGATAGGCAGCCTCCTAATCCCACAGGCAGCTTGCTGCTACAGTGAACAGAGCTCCCAAAATACCAAGTGAGCATTCTCCTGCTGAGAGAGGTTTAGGCTGCCTGTAACACAACCCAATGCAGAGTTAAAGCAGCTCATTTGGGCAGTGGTAGCTACGCAGTTATAACAGGAAGAACCACAAAAGGAGCCTAAACTGAATAAATCCTTGGGGAGCTGGTCCAGAATGGCTGCAGCTGATTTAACACCAAGCATAAACACTTGTACAATCCTACCTTCTGAAATGCACTTACCAGCCCAGAACCTCAGTCTAGGCTGATTTTTAGAGTGCCACATCAACTTGAGGAAGCTGCCAGTGGGCAAGAGATACCTCATAACTTTGAAAAAAAGATGTCAACAAATGAAAATCCTGGTTATGGCAGCAATTTGTTATGCTTCCTTTGAGTAATTTTGGGTTTTTCTATACTTGGAGTTCTTCTGTATAAAACATATTCCTACCCCTGACAGAATTGCTTTTAGAGGTTAACTTTGCCCAGTGAGAAGCCTGCAAGTGAAAAGCATTTTGCTGCTGTTTAAGCACAAGTTTTCAAATATGCTGGGAGGAAAAAATAAACATGCATGAACGTTGCTACAGAGCTTTACAATTCACAAATGCACAGAAACTTTGAGGACAGAATCACCCATAGAACCACCCAGAAGACAGCAGACTGTTCAAGCAATGACTGTCAGATAATGCAACTAACTGATCCTGCAGACTCATAAATTTAGCAGGAGACAAATGCACTTCCTATTGACCCTTGCTAAATCTTTAAGCAAGCATCTTTACAATCTCTTCCAACCCCCTTCAGAGAAACTCATTCCTTTCACTGTTGCACCAACTAAGATGAGTATGACCACAGGCAAAATGTGTTCAACAAGACCAAAGGAATAACAGTACACAAGATAGACAAGCCTGGAATATGGCCCAGAAGCTTTTAGCTAGCCTACAGATTGGGCATGAGCAATTTTAGTTTATATGAATGACCCAGAACTTAATAAAAAAGCAAGTAACACCATTTCCATTTATATTTCAGCTTTCTAAATAGTTAAATGAAAATCCAAATGCTCCAAAGATCAATTAATAGTTTCTCCCCATTCACCCCTATTAAACTAAGAAAGAAATCGGAAAGTAAAACAATTGAGATGCATTGATACACTCAGATAGTAAATCGCCAAAAATGTTTTTAGACATTGGAAAATCCTGCAAAGAGGATTCCCATGGCTGTATTTTATTAGATGAGAGCCCAAATTAACACATAAGTGTCTAACAAGCTGTAACCAGATCCAACAGGCATTCAAGTCAGAAGAGTCAGGCTTTTCTTTAATTCCAGTAAAACTAGTCTTGACTGTCAGTGGACAAAAGTTTATAAGCAGAGTTGATTTGAGTATTTTTAGCAATATAAACACCACTATATGAGAAGATATGACCAAGTTATTATTGCTACCAGGTGGGATGAAAAGCAGAGTTAAACATTTGAAAGGAGAAATTTTTCTTCCATTGATTTTTCATTACCTTTTCATACTCAGCCAACCATTGCTACCAGCCTCCACGTTCCAGCACCTCTCCTGGCAGTAGGAAGTGGCAGCCAGGTCTAACACAGGCATGGAGCCAACTAGGCAGCCACACTCCATTTTGCCTGTGTCTAAAATTAGGGGTAGGTATAGACAGTAGAAAAATACTGACAGAATTGCTTTATTAAGGAAATAAATTGAAAAAAGAGATGGGAGGAGGAATAAAGACAAGAAGAAAAGAAAAAAGTAGACTTGAAACCCTAAGCTTTGCCTTTTGCAGTAATTAAGCAGTGAGTCAGGTTCACTCTCAGGCCTTCTTGAAGGCAGTATTTAATTTCCAGCTGAGCCTAAACAGAGCCAGAATTTCTCGTTCTCTTATGGTTTCTTATATGCACCTTTTCCATACAAAACATAAACTTCTCTTTGACCAAAGTAGAAACAGTTGTCTTCAAAGACAAGCCTTTGAATTCCAGGTCAGGCAAATGCAACATGAGGCTGGAAATGCCTGATGGCCAGGACTGACATATCAGGTCTGCCCAAAAAGAAATTCAATGGCTTAGTGCCTCCTGTAATGTAAAGCAGACACAAGATAGTCACTTAAAACAGGATTATGCACCACAGCAGCTGTGCAAAGGAGCCACACCACATTAGCAAATTCTTATCATCTAAAGGAGAGAAAAGAACACAGAGCTAGCACTCCTGCTTTAGTAACATCACCATCAAGTGCCTGTCCCAGGAGACAGAGCACCTCGAGGCACTCACAGGATGAAGAGAAAAGAAACTTTGATTAAAAGAACATCCTGACAAACACAGTATCCATCTGCAAAACATATAAACAGTAAACAAATACCGTACTTCAAACAGTGTCCAGCACTTCCTTAAGTTACAGCTGCTGCACGATCAGGTCGGGTGCTTAACCTCATCCTGCTAACAGAGCTCAGGATCAGCCCTGTCTGGAACTGAAGGAGGCAGAGAAATGCACATAAGGTGTGTGAGAAGCAGGTGTAGACAATGTGAGGTCCCAGTCAGAGGCTAGAGAAGGCAGGTTCCCATTTTCACTTGGTTTATGGGTTAAGTGGTCACCTGCTGGGAGAAGAGACTTTATTCTTTGCACCTGAAGGTTGACTAAAACACTCCTCACCCCCTACTCCAGGTGCATTGTGCACCTTGGAGCTGTCTTCTCCCTGTTTCCACAAGAGATGTGTTATGTATTTGCTTTCCTGATATTGATCTGAGAGTATTTGTGTTTCCAGGGTCCCTAGAGCAGAGTTTCTTGCAATTTAAATATATATTGCTTTTGCTTTTAATGATTTTTGTGGGATACATGTTTTCATCTGCAGCCTCTTCCTGTGTTATACTGTTCTTCTTTCTAACCAATATTTCTAAACAGAGCATGTGGTGGTTTTGCCTTATGCAAATTGCATATTCCAACTTGAGCTGAAGACAGGAAAGCAGTGCCATGAGGTCAGCATTCTTACAGACTACTGTAAAGATGACAGATAAAAAATTCAAAGAAAAATCAAGGAACTGATGGTTATTCTCAGCAAGAAAACTTAAAAAGCTGACCAAACATAGCAGAATAAAATTGGGAACACACAGTCAGGACTAGTTTTATCTCCTCAAGTACCAATAATAATTGTATATAGGTTTCGGAGGCTTCATTAAATGTTGGCCACTTAAATAAAAGTGGAAGTGGAGATAAGGCATGTTTTTTTTAGGGACCAACTCTCCATGATTTTTCATGACTTTCAAAGGGAAATTCCCCACACTTGTAGGCAGTTTCATCTTATAAGAATACAGCCAAGGTCAGTGAGTTTAAAGGATGGTACAGCACCTCTGCATGGTGATTGACCTGTTAATTTCCCTGAGATTGTGACATACACTGAGACTCCCCACTCCCTTTCCATTTTGGCAGAGAGGCCACTGAAATCACCTGGAGCAGGGTTTTGTTTTACACAAACTGTGCAGAGGCTGATCATCCTGGGAAAAGGAAACCAGAGCTGTGCACCTCAGCCTGGCATTTGTTGCTGCCCTGTCGGTAGCAAGCCTGTGATCTGGGGTTTTTTGAAGTGCAAAGGGCATGAGCATCTCCTCATCTCCATCATCTCAAGTTCCTCACCTGGTGAGGGTCCCTGAGTCTCAGCCTCTGATGATGGTGAGGCAGATCAGAGAAACTTCGGACTCTTACAAGGAGTTTGTAAGAAGCACTCCAAGGCAGGAGCACAACCATTAAGGTAGAACAGCATAAAGCATCCCCTCCTTGGTTTTGGAGGTGTCCCACTCCCTGTTCAGACAGAAAATGACCATTTGCAAAGCCTGCAGGAGCTCAGCAGGACCTGCACTGTGCTGGAGAGCACAGTGAGCCACACTGGCTCCCCAACAGAGAAATCACTGAGCCTCTGGGATGGCTCCTGCTGCTGCTCCAAGCCACATGATTCCTCCCCACTGTGTGTCAGGCTCTGTGAGACCAACTGAGTCCTGAACTCACCATCAGATGAAGTCCTTGCCTCTTATCACACTTTGATTCTGTGAGCAGCAGCTGCCCTTATTTCCTAACTTTTGTGAGTCTGCTGAGTGCAGACTGACTAGGTTACCCATTTCTTGCCTGTTTGAGGTCTCCTCATCATTGCTGACCTCTGCAGCCCTGCAGGTGAGGTTCTGCTGACCTGGGAATCATTCTGCATCTTTTCAGTTTGACTCTCAGGTTTCTAAAAAGTGTAGCCCATCGCTCATCTAAAAGCACAATTCACTGCTGTATCTCTCAGCTAAGAGTTATGAATAAAACAGTGTTATGAACCTGCAGCTTGGTTACACCTATGACTCATTTCAAAAGCCTCTCAAGTGGAGTGGCCCAATTAGCAGGTACCTGTGCAGTTTCCTATGGCTCACATTTGTCAGGCACTTTTGAAAAGTAGAGTCTTGCTGCAATATCATCAGAGCAGCCTCTTACCAGAAGGCTGAAACACAGGGGTTTTTCTCTCCAGTCTGTTTTTCTGTCCTTGATTGAAACACAGCATCATCTGCCTCCTCTATGCAGTGTCACACCTTTCTACCTAACATGGATTTTGTCCTACTGGGGAGTCAAGCAGATGTGAGAGCCTCATGCAACCTCACAAAAAATCAACAACAGTCACTTGTGTTGAAATACCTGGAGTTTAATATGTGTTCTCAAGCAGTGTCCCCTCAGAGTCAGTGGGCAAAGCAGACAGGCTAATCCTGGTGCACAATTTACAGCACCCATGTCACATTACAGCTGTCCCCAGAGCAGAAGATTCTCAAGGACACTGTGGGGTGTAAACAATATCCATGATATGGCACAAAGTAAAAAAAATCATTTCACAGATCATTAAAACTCTCAGGATTCAGGCTATTTTTTTTCTTCATATGTAGTACATTTAGTAATTTCAAGATTTCACATATTTAAGTCTTTCAGGATTTGATTAGTCTCTTCCTACAAAGACAGCTGAGAAATCAGCTTTGAGCAGGTCCAGTGGCAGCACTGGAGGAGAAAATTTTGTTTCCAAAACAGCAGTAGGCTTGCATGCCTCCAAGTCTTGTTCTTCCCCTTTCACATGAGCTGCACTGGAGATGCCATCCACAATTCAGGTGAACTAGCTGCTAAAACACAATCAAAGAGTGGTTTCCAAAAACACTCCTCTCTCAGAAACTACCACAACTACAGTCTCACTTGTTCCTCTTCCTATTTAGACAAATCCAGAAATCTCTGTCAAGTCTTTAACCCTTAACTGCACGTGTAGTGCTGAATACTTTTGGGCTGACAAAAATCCTCAAAAGCTCTGGACTAGCTATGGTAGGACATCACTTCTCACAGGATTTGAGGCTCCTCATGATGGCAGAAACATTTGCACATTTTTAGTGCCATCATACATTGTTAAGACAACCTCATTTACTATCAGGCAGTCCTCTTTATCATGAACAGTTTCTGAATCCCTCATTTCACTTTGATTTGAAGAGACAGGGATGTGCTCATAAATTATGATAAAGCCACTATCTAACAAATGCTCAGATTTTTCAGCTGTCAAACCTTCATCAGTCTCGACCTTCTTTGCTTTGTGAATCAGGATATGACCCCAACAACCTGGAGAGTGTAAGGTGAAGATTCATGTCTGGTGGCTTAGGTGCACAAGGCAGTCTGCAAAATGCTCCTGAGAAGCAAAGCAGCATTCTCTGCAGCCACAGTCAGCTTTCCTAGCTCTTTCTGTGGACCAGTGTTTTGCAGTGCAGATGTTGGAACTGGCAGTTCCGTGCAAAAACACTTTGTGTACCGGGCCCAGGCTTTGTCTATGTTCTGTGAGCTCTGAACCCTTTGTGCATGCTCTCATTCTCCATAAAATGCAGCACTGCCCCTGGCTGGATGCTCCTCAGCTCTTATGTCAACTCCCCGCCTCTTCATCTGCTGCTTCTCTGCCCACTGCAGAGCTCTGATTGCAGAGCCTCTCTCCTTGCAGGTGGCAGTGCTCTAGTGAGCTGGCTACATGCAGAAAGTCATGTCCCCACGTGTTAATATCCCCACCCTTAGCACTGTAACTCAGAGAGGAGTTGTGTTTACCCACACAGTGAACAGGAAGAGGCATAAGCTGAAATCTGTGACATAGGAAATACCAATCAAGTTTCACAAGTGCTCCTGTGTGTCCTTTGCCACACAGACAAGAGAATTCTTTAATCTGCCCACACTTTCCCAGTTATCACAACTCAATTCCTCCTAATTTGGAACCTCTTATGCAAAGATCTGGGACACCTAGAGACGTGCAATTATAAATAGAGTCGCCCCATCTTGACCTGAGCCAAACTCCCTTGAAGGGCAGCCACAGAGCAGAACTGATGGCTCTCATCAGTCACACACCCCCATTGCAGCAGAGCTGTGCAGAGCAGGATGCTCCACTCCAGCTCCTGCACCCCTGCTGAACATTATCCTCACTAATAGATGTATTTGTGGGGAATATCTTTTCAATAGTTAAAGTCACAGCTGTAAAGCCTCCTGACCATAGAAATACATATCTGTCATGGTCTTTAATAGCCATGTTTTTACTATCTACTCTGAGCTTTGAATTTCTTATCTACAATCCAAAATAATCTAAGTAATATACAGTTAAATATAAATTATTTAAATCAGTTTGGGAGAGTAACCAAAAAAATGTAATTATTTCTGTTTCATGCATCAACACCCAGCACAGTTAAAATGTTAAAGCCAGGTATGAACGTTTTGATAAATACCATTCTTAAAGGATCAAATTCTGTATTTATATTTATCAGTCTTTCAAAATAAGACATCAATATAAGGTTATTTTCTGTCTTCCAAAAAAAAAAAAATCTCATGTAGAAAAATTGTCAATTCATCTTTCTTCAAGACATTGCTCCCCCCTTTCAGTTATCCCCAGAACTCCCCTGGAGGGAAATAACACTTGAGTTCTGTCTTTTTAACTAGCCTGATTTACATAACTCTAATGATATTTAAGTGCCTTTGGCTGCACTTTCCTTTCTTTTCCTCGTTTCTTTACTCCCAAACTCTCAAGGCAGATGAAGTAACAGTTGGCAGCATCTTACTCATTACAGCATTGCCTGTGCTGTTCTGAGTCACAACCACCATGGCTGCAGCTGGCTGAGCAGCTCTCCAGTCCTCCCAATAATTCCAGTTTTCCCTTGGGAAGACACTTCTGACTAAGTGTCCTTTGCAAATGGGGGAAAAGAGCTCTTCTTTGGGGTCACATTGTTCTCCCAGGAGCAAGGGCTGCAGGAAAGCAGAGAGGTGCAGAAGATCAGGGCAGTTCTGTCTCAAGCCTGATCCCTCCACTTGGATGAGTGATGGGGACACATCCTGTGAGCCTTTCATCTGCACAATCTATGCCAGATATAGAAAACACAGACATCAGTGCACAACAAGGCCAGAGAAGAGAAAAATTACAACCAACACTGAGAAAAAATAACAGGACAGAAGAGATGCAGAAGAGGACAAATTTGAATTTGAGAGTTGAAATTATAGTTTAGGGATGGGCAGACGTGGAGTTGAAGAGTTCCTGCAAACAGGATGAAAGGAATCTTGTTAAAGACAAGCAAACTCTCACACTTACTAAGGATAAAGTGTGGGGTAGCCACAGAATTGTGTCTTTTAGGGATGAATATATATTTCAATATCCATGGTCATCAACTCATAATTGACCTTCCTTGTTATTCAGCTTTCCTTTCTTTTCCTATTTTGATTTTCTTCCCACTTTATTTTTTCTCTGTACAAAGAAAATTGAAGCATGGGAAACAGAAATAACTGGTTTTTTTTCACTGCTCTCCTGATAGTCCATATGGGAAAGGAAAAATAGAAACCATTCCTGTCAGTCCCAAAGTTGTGCTGGCAGTCAGACATATACACAATTCCTGCTCTCTGTCTTTCTGAAAAGGGTCTGGAGACCTCACTGCACACATGGGCAGAAGATGTGGGTGACAATCCCTGACTCGTGAGCCCCTGTGATCGTTTCTGAAGTGATGCTTCCCAAATGAAAATGTGGACCACTACTGATATCTAAACTTTTTGAAGTGCCTTGCAAAACATCCTCAAAAGTACCTAAAAACTATTTTAATCCATGCTGTCTTCCTTTCCTGTCGTCCGTGACAGCCATGTACCACCTTCTGCACTGATGCTGGCACAGTGCTGTTGAGAGCCTCTGCTGTCACCATGATCAAGCACAGCTCCCTCTCCATGATGGAAATCCAAGCAAACTGCATTCAGGAATACCTGAACTGCTGAACTTTTTGCCTCACACAGAATGGGCAGGTGCAAGAAGTGCTGGCTTGCAGCAGTTCTTATCCAGAATCTTCTCAAACAAGAATACCATTAAAACAGAAAAGCTGTCAGAATCACTTAGGTTCCCATGTGATCTCCTATCACCAGTCTCAGCATATATCTGTGTTCTTAATAGCCCTCATCCCTTCTTTTTCTTCAAATGTGCATTTCCTAAGAAATATTTTGCCAAAAGCATACAATGTTATTTTTGTTAAACCAAAAGTAAAAATTTACTGTTCCATTGCTTTCAGACAACTAATAAAAATGCTTCTTTCTAACAGAATATGACAGTCCTTCATGTAAAAATTAATAAATGTTAAGATGAATACATTCCTTTTATAGGTCACAGTATCACCTTCTAAAAATTTGTGAGGACTTGATTATTTTGTGTGATTACATTTAACCAATAAAATCCTTTGAAAGGCAAATCCATCTCTCTCAGAAGTTTAATGGGAACAAGACCCTTCAGGGTATTTATGTTATTACCTTTTTGGCTATTGTGAGTTTACCATTTGATTTGGAATAGATCAGTGTAGAAATATAGGAGACTATTCTCTTTCTACATTTTAGAAGAAATCTGTACCATACCAATGTGCAGTTGGCACAATAATGGCAGAATAATCTTGCAATCAACCCCATGTATTAGGGTGTGACCTTGAAACCATAACTAAAACCATCAGTCACACTGTGTGCTAGAGGAGGGAGTGCTCCTTGGCACACAGACAAAATGCTCCAAATGTTCCAAATCTGCATCTCCCAAGTTTCTTATGCAGATTCTAAATCTCTCTACCTGCCCACCAACACATCATGATCTGCTGATCTTGTTTCCCAAAAATTAAAAGATGCAACCTTTTAATGATCTTTGCACTGTTGTATGTTCCCAGGTTTAGATGAAAACCCTGCATTCCGAAAAATATTGGTTTGGGGTTTTTTTTTTTAATATGTTGCTCTTAGAAGACAGCAATTACATCCCTGCACATCTTTGGTTATCCCTGGATCGCCCACCCTGTAATCTCCACAGTTCTTATTCTAAAATAGAAGCATTTTCTCCATTCTTGCCTCCCAGAGGAACACCCTTTTTGTAAAAACAAAGGGCAAGATGCTGCCTGGATACAGATGCCACCAATCCCTGTAAATACATGAGTATTTTCAATGTCCAGAATTATAACTAACCTAGGCAAAAGTTCCAATAGTACCTTCAATAAAAATATCAGCTGATCTCCCACCTCAGACTTTTTCTCCTCCCACTTCATACCCTCTTCTGGGAATTAATAGAAGCCATCTTCATGCCTTTCCAGCAATCCTTGAGCCTCCAGCATCCCCTTGGCTTTCCCAATGTGCAGCTTGGTCAGTGCACACGCAGCACTGTACAGACCTAGTAGTATATGCCTTAAAGTATAGTCTTATTACTTCTCAAAAAAAAAAAAAAAAATCAATCTAATTATTATTTCAGGAACTGGCTAAATTCCATCCTGTCCAGCTACAATACCTCTGCATTTTCATTTAAAGTCTTGTTTCTCTTTCATTTCCAATGTCCTTTTTTTTAAGCAGCTGCAGTGGAACATGGCAGAAATGGATGCCCATTCCTAAGGATGGGAAGTGAAGAAAAGCTTTAAAACCCTGTGGGATGGATGTTACAGTGACAATGGAAGACACAGAGACATTTTTAGCAACTTTCTGTTTTGTAATTAGGGAGCAGGATTTTTTTACTTGCTTTTATTTCATTTTCAGAGCAGTATTGTAATAAATATCTTCCCCTGTCGCTTTTGTTCCTGGAACTGCAGCATCACACAAGCCCAGCAGGACAAAGTGTTCTTGTGAAAAACTGATTTATTCTCTCATCTCTCACGATCTAAGATGGAAGGATTAAGTGATGATCCTCTGATCTTCCTTTTCCCTTGTCTCCATGCATACACTTTGCTCTTGCTAGCTTGCTGACCAGTCTTCAAATATATTGCTTGAGTGGCCCCATTCCATTAGGGAGCTGACATCTCTCCCTTTAGAGTGTTATTAATATCAGTCCTTGAAAGCATTTAACCAATGACAATCTAACATTAGCTCACAATGGGATTTAAAGACATTACAGTTCATTAATTTATGGTTTAATGCTGCCTTCTTCCAATCTGTTGCCCTTTCTCATTACAAACAGCAAAAAAAACAAGCTATAAAGTCCACAGTATCCTGCATAAAATGCTGCATAAGGGCTTCATTTATTTGTTTACTGGTATGATTGAAACACACAAATCCTGTTCCTGTTTTGCAAGTCAATTGCAAAAGAATAACTGCTGGTTGTCTGGCAGATACTATTTTTGCTTCACTTTTCCTCTTCTGACCATTTTTCTTCCTGCACAGCCAATTTACATATTATATTTTCCACTCCTATAAAATATCAGTAAAATATGAGAATCATAACACATTCCAATCAAGCTGAATTCAATAAATAGAATAATATTATTTAAAACTTTTGCTAGGATCATCCTGAGAAAAAGGATAGATTAGCAGTTACAACTGATTCAAGAATTGCAGACAGAATGATGTAGAGTTCTGTCACAACCCCAGTTCTTTGCAAAATTGGATCAATGTAATTGAGCTTTAATTGTTCAAAGAAAACATAACGAATGAAAATATGTCAAAAATATCTTTCTTGGGAATCAGAGTAAAATATTCCATGTCTTCATTTCATGATCTGTACTTTGAAGTGTGCTTCCTGGCAAGCAGGAGAGCAGCTGTGCTGCCAAGGTCCTGGGAGCCTTGGTGGACACTGACAGCCTGTGCTGCCAGCAAGGAAAGCCAACAGTTTGCTGGGCTGTGTCAGCAGCAGCAGCAGCACAGATCAGGGGAAGTGATGAAGTGCCTCTGCTATGCACAGGCTGGACCACACCTCCAGGGCTGTGTCCAGGTTTGCTCTGCCAGGAAAGATGAGGAGTGAGTTCAGCAGAGGGTCATCAGGATGGTTGGGGGCTGCTTGTCCTGGGAGCAAAGGCTGAGGGAGCTGTGCTGTTCAGCTGGACAAGATGGGATTGCAGGAGACAGCAGCAGCCTGTCTACACCCTGAGGAGAAATTCACCTGTGGGAAAGAGCCTGGCTCTTCACAGTGCTGCATGCTGGAATGACAATGGACATAAGCAGGAACAACAGAAGTTCAGAATAGATATAAGGAAAAACCTTTCTCCATGAAAGCAGTCAAAGAGCAGAAGAGGCTGCCCAGGGAGACTGTGCTGCCTCCAACCTCTGAGGTTTGCAAGGCTCAGCTGAGTATCCCTGTCCAACCCCATAGCTGACCCTGACTGCACAAGGTGGAACTGAAGATCTCCTGTGCTTCTTTCCAGTCCAAATTGTCCTGTCATACTATAAACTTAACTGACTTGTGTTCCCAAGTCCTTTTATAGACATTCTACTGATAAGACTCTGGGGAAGCAAGGCCTGGCACTAAAACTAAATTCATCTGATAAACCAGTAAAATAGTACAGCATTTCAAGATCAGGAAAAAGATGGATCTATCCTTGACTCCAAAGTGTCCTTTTTCTCCTAATTTCTTCATTAAGTCTTGTGTATAATTGTTCTACTAAAGTTTTAGATATCAAAACTCTCTCCTTTTACCAATTCTGCAGTATTTGAATTCTGAAGTTAATAACCTTGTATTATGAAAGTTAACAGGAAAAACCAGAGATTATTGTATGATCTGACTGTAACCTCATGATACAGGAATATCTTAATATAAGCATTAGCAATGACAGTCATAGGATCAGAGACAGAAATTATTCCTAAATTAAGATGCTTACTTGAACACAGCCAAGAGTTTTTAGCTCTTTTAGCTCTTAGCCTGGTATTAAAGCCTGGTATAAAAAACCCTGATGAATCAATGTTACTTATATATATATTTAAAACATATTTTGCATTTAAGTAAGCCCCTAATTGATATAAATCACTCCTGCCAAAACTAAATAAAGATAATATTTTGGCTGCAGGAATGAGTTTATTCAGCAAGATTTAGAAGCAAAAAAAATATGGGTGGTGACATGAAACATTTGTGTCACTCTGTCCCATTCATAAAGTGTCAACTCTGCTCAATCCTCATGTTGCTCCACAAGGGATCAATGACATGCAGAGCTTAATGGGAAGGGTTTTTCTCTAATAAAAATAAGCAGAATATGTGTGTGGGCAGCTTGGAGCAATCTCTCATGTCTTCCAGTACTTTAACAAGAATGGACTCTAACACAGCTTTCATTGCCCTTATTACTGTTTTTTCTTGCTGTTTATTGTCTCCTCTTCTGATTGAAACACACAGGTGTAATGAATAATTTATAATATTATACATTTACTCTTACAGAAAATGCAGACCATCAACATGTCTATATCAGTAATAAAAATGGGTAAGCAGATCCACTAAGAAGAGATAAATAGCAAATGCTTACAAAGCTTCACCAAAATCATCAGCCATCCATCCTTCATAACTGTCCTGTGCTGCTCATCACAGACCACTAATGCTTTAAGAGCCAGAGCTACTCAGATCCATCACTGTGGATGCTGTGACCAGGCCAATTTCCTTTGAAGTCTATGAATATAGCAAATGTGAGACAGTAAAGGGGAACCTTTTTTTTTTTTTTTTTTTTGGAGATTCCTGTCTGTCCAGAGAAGCCTGAGAAGACACTATAAGACACTATAATTAGACTACTAAGTATATCAGGCTGTCTTTGCTTGCCCCCAACTGCTTTACAATATATGGATTTGTTTCTTCATGAATGACTCTGAAGGATGTTGTCTATGAAAAAGAGATGGCTGCAGAAGAACAGGAATTAGAGAATTAGGTTTCTATGCATATGCATCATCAGTATTCCTCAGTATTCATCTCCCATCAGACACCAGAAGACTAATGTGGTTTTTTTAGACAGAAGTATTTTTTTTTAACTTGAAACCAATTACTGATTAAACAGTAGATAGGAAAGTGGTCCAGTAAATTGATCATTTTTAATCAGATGCAGGCTAGAGAAGTATGGATTATTGAAGCTTAGTTGATGCTTCTCCTGAAAATAAAATGCAAAGTTGGTTACATATCCAGCCAGAGTAGAAAAGCTTCATTGCTGAAAAAAGAAAAGATTTTTCCTTGAAGTGTTGTTCAATAAATACTCAATCAATTTCTCCCCATAAAAGTGAATCCAGAGTACTGGAAATAGGAAATTAAATCTTATTTTAAGTTGCTGACTCAGATCTGATGAGTTTGGTACTGATTCAGTCATTGCTACCAATCGAATTTTGCACACATAATGCTACCACAAAAAAGAAATATTACCTTTCTCACTAGTTTTAAAAATGTCGAAGAATTAATATTTTGCATTGTTGTAATACCTCCTTTTCAAAAAGAACTTAGTGTTGGCAAAGACCAATATAACAAAGCTCAAATTTTCTTTCAAGATTAGGTATCATGCAAGGAGAAATACTAAAGAATACTCATGGGCTTGTTGAAGGTTATTTAAGGTGTCTGTAGCAGGGTAAGGAACAGCACTCACACATTCTGCTTTCCTCACCCTGTGCTTTTCCTACCAGGTCATCCTGACTGAAATTTTGTTATCTCTGCTTCTGTGCAATCTGGAAAACATTCAACACAGAAATTCTCTGCTTCACAGAAAGAAGGAGAAAATCTCTGCTTCACAGAGAAACACACACTGGGATGTTCCAGTAAAAAAGTCAACACAGGGTGGCCATCTGCCTCCCTCCTCCCAGTTCTACAAAAGCAGCAAGGTCTACAATCCTTCTGCTGCCTTCCCAGTTCAGAAATTGAGACTTCCCGTGCTCTTGTTGCAGTGAAATTACTGACCATGTGTTCCCTAACACGCCATACATTACATGAATGAATAATTAAATGGAAAAAAGAAAAGTAGTCACTCATTTAAGTTACTAAAGAATCAAAAGTTTAAAAAAAAAATGAAGAGGAGAAAGTCAACAGTGAATAAAGTGAGTATGAAGAGGATTTAGGACTTCAAGTTTCTTTGCATCTGGGATTCCTACACAAGCAACATTGACTTAAATGCTCTTAGGTGCATTAACAAATCTACATGCAAGATGCAACAGAGTTAAAAGTGATAATGAATTATTTTCTGACCTTGGCCTCATGCTAATATCATGCTATCACCTAAGCACCACATGATTTCTTCATCTCCCCTGAGATGCAACATTAAGCTTGAAAGGCTCAGTACCACTTTCAGGACTATTATTCTTCTGAAGAATTTTTACAAGAGGAAAGGTGAACAATCTGCCACCACGGAAAACCAGGTACCACAGCAAAACCAAAACTTCATGGTCAGGTGCAGATGAAAATCTTGAAGCAAATGCCTAAAGGAATGCACATGAGAAAGTTCATTTTAAATACAATGTTTAATGATTTTTATGCTGCATTTATGCATCTGGAGAAATGCATAATGTGACAGCAAAGGATATTTACCATTATTATAATTCTTCTTTAAAGGAACCTGCAAGATTTTAATCACCTTTTGAGTCCCAAATAGAATATCTCAAAACTTTCTCCTAGAATGAAGTACTAATCTGTAGAGCTCCCTTGACTTTTTGGTTTAAAATTAAGGTACAGCAATTACCTTTCATGAGCATTTTCCTTTCATGAGTTAGAACAACAATTATGAATCATCAGGTAGAATATGGTTTATAAAACTGCTATTATCAATGAGGAAATCATTTCCATAACCACATAGGAAACACAACACTACTTCCAAGAACAAATTGCCAATGTTTAAGTATAAAATTAATTAAAAGATGAAAATATTGAAATTTTAAAAATACAATAAATTATTTAATATTTCTAGAACTTTGGGTGGTGGTTTGCCTTTTTGTTGTGACGTGGAAAGATTCTAACTGTCAGGCTGCCCCTTCTGATGGGTCATTTTTTCTCTCATGATTTCTGTACAACTTATGAGTATGAAATTCCCATGTGGGGTCTATGCACATGAACTCAGAGGTGTTTTCTCAAGTGTGGACATCAGGGGGCTGCTGCAAGGGGTCCACACAGAGGTGGGTCCAGCAGGAGGGGTGAGTGTGTAGGGAAAGCCACTCAGCCCAAAGAGGGGCACTGGGCTCTTACCCACAGAGCTGTGGAGGTCCAACCACCTCCCACCCCTGGGGCTCTACCAAGATCTAAGAGCCTGAGACACCTAAAACACTCACTGGCAACAGCAGCCCATGTGCCCCCAGACACCTCAGGGGATGTGCAGAACATTCAGGAATAGCTAAATAAGAGTATGGAGGCATTTGCAGATGCTCATTAACATCTAATAGTGCCTGATAGCGTTTTGTATTATTGATATAGCTTCTGAATGTGTAGTTCAAATTATTCTCATTATGTATTTCACATAAATTGTCCTTTAAATACATATTATTAATAAATCAACCAACCACTTCCATCTTATTTGGTTTAAATAATTTGAAATTACCTGTTCTTCTCTCTATCAAATGTATATACTATCATGTCACTGCAACACTGCATCCCTTCAAACTTCGTTTTATCCTGAAGCAGCTTTTTTACTAAATGTTTTGTTTCACTAGAATGTTTCTAATAATACTTTTTTCACAATGTATGAAAAAAATCACTGGAAAAGCTGAACCATGAACACAGAATTCTATGCCATAATGATTCAATTCAAAGGTAAATTAAAACAAAGACTTGATTACAATATTTTGGCATAAGCATAATTCTTATCTAGAAAACTCATCAAAGGGAATAACACTTCAAAATTATTTCATGCACTAGAGTGCATTTGGCTCAAAATACTTCTTACTTTGCCTTGAATAAAATTGCAGTAACTTCATTTGGCTACTGGTGGTTTTATGATTTGACTGAGGAACCCAAATTTAGTGCGACAGCTAAGAGGAACTGATTCTCCTCCACCCTCACTCATGTTCTCTCCCACTTGCAAGCACTGATCACTCAATCCTCTGTTTGTAAAATAGTTATATTCTGAAGAGGAAATCTGAAATCTTTGATTTTTTTCCTAATGAGTTTAACTCCCTGAAGCAGCTCATTGTAGAATACTGAGAGACTCAGTAACGAGCTGAATGAGGCTGCTAGGAACTAATGAGGCTTGCAGGAACTAATCTAGTTCTGCCTCCAATTCTTAATTCTTTTTATTTCTTAAAGTTTGGGAAACTTGCTCAGTCCATTCCAACTTCAATAGTAGCAGCTGAAATAATATTTTCCACATTTCTACAAAATGGCAGACTGCAGAAACTTGCTAAGTGATGATTCTGCTGAGGTTCAGATTAAACTTAATTGCAATTGTACATATAATGACTTAAATGAATTGTAACAAAATGGATTAAAATGTGTTAGTATAATTTAAATGCTAAATTCCAAATTACAACAACTGGAATGAAATTTGGGAATATTTAAGAGAAAACATACTACTTGTTTCAATTAATGCTCCTTCCAATGATGATTTCTGAATTAAATGCTTGGCCCTGAGTTCTCATTTTGTTGGGCCTTCTGTCATTTCTTTCCAGATGACAATGTTATCCCACCAATGCATCTGATCCCTCTCTTTCCTAGTTCTACACTGGACCATATTCCAAGTCTCTGTCCCTACCTGAGAGGTCAGGGACTGTGCTAACATTACCAGAGAAAATCCAGGGCCAACAGTCCACAGCACAAGAAGAGCTCACTTCATTTCTCCAGTGCAGAAACCACAGGGTTTTAGCAGTCATCCTAGGACACTGCACCCACTGCCCAAAGAATAGGAAACCTACTTATCACAGAACTACCATTTTCTGCTCAGACTGCCAGGCACAGATCTGCAGCCTTCCTTCCCTCAGGAAAACATATTGGAGGATGTACATTTAAAGAAACAGGCCAGATTTCCCTGTGCATGCCCTATGAGAACAGGAACAAATCACAGACATGATTTCTACCTCCCCCAGAAAGGATTATAGAGAAGCATTTGTGCTGTTTCCCAGATGAAGGTGGAGGAATATCAGCTCTGACTGGAGTGCTAACACCATGCCTGGAGCAGAACAGGTTACCAACCTGTGACTGTCAGTCTGGCCAAGGAAACATGCAGGGAATGATTCACCATCCTTTCAGGAAGTCACTGCGCTGCGAAAAATTCAATCCCAACAGAATTAACTCAGTGTGGAAGTCTCACACTGCCTGGACATATAGGGCTCAGTTGCACCCTCATTAATGGTGTTCTCTCATTTGATTAAAGGGGTATCTGGTGTTAGCTGCCCTTAAGCCACAATTAAAAAACATTTTACATTTAGTCAGTTATTTGATAACACAGAGAATTTTTCTCTGTTAAGGGACCTATTCATAAAAATCTAATACATAACAAAGCCTGACTTAATTTGTCTTTATGGAAGGGCACACTTTTCATTCAACCTTTAATCAGAGGATATAAAAACATCTTACAAGAGCAGATGAGAGTTATTATGCACTATCAGAATTTGGGGAGCTCAGGTGTGGGTTCTGTAAAGATTTTTTTCAGTGTCATGTTTCAAGTCAGTGGAAAAGCAGAGGCTAAATGAAGGTCTCCTGACACTCAGGATCTTTACATCTGCTATTGTATTAAACCACTTCTCAGTTCCCTTTGTGGTCTGCAACTTGGAACAGAAAAAGGAATAAGGCAAACAGTCACCTTCCTGGGGTCTGCCAGGTAACCATGGCTCATCTGAACCACACTGTGTATTTACCCTTATGCTGCCCTCAATATGAGGAATCTGATCCAGTTTAAGATTCCTTCAATGCTGACTAAACTAAGTCAAATTTACCTTATGATTGCCATGGGCTTAGAGCAAACTCATAAGTAGTACTGAAATCTGGCAGTATGTGGTAACTTGGTAAACCACTTTCCTGGTAACTTAGCTACCTGATAAACCCCATCTTTTGATGAGGTATGTCTCACTCTGCTCAAGACCTAAAAAACTTTAACAAACTACTGACATTATTTATATTTACTGATTACTGACTTATCTGTAAGTGGTCACTATTTTAATCATTGATCTGATGTCTTTCCAAAATATAATATGCATTTATAATGTACATATTGTAAGTATAAAGTCTAATAAATATAAGATGTCCTGTACCCATCATCACATCATGGAAATGGGCAGCCCCAGATCTTTTATGTCCCCTCATCTTGCAGTATTGCAGAGGGTAAAAATCAAGGAGGATATACAACAAAAATACATGAATCTTCAAAATATTCATGTAGCAGACAAGGCACGAAAGCAGATTTCCCCTCCTGCCTCTCTAATTCATTCAATTTTGCCTTCTGCAATCTGTTTTACTTTCTGTACTAAAGAATATCGAGAGCTATTTTCTAGCTGGTCCATTTCAATCTGTAATATAAAATACCTATTACCCACAGTGGCAGACTGTGGAGGACCCTCCAGGGAAAATCCTGTTTCTTGAGCTGCAGACTGGACAAGAACTAGAGCACACATTACAGAGGCTAGAGCAGACAGACTGAACAGGATAAAGGTCTCTCTGTCCTCATATTTATGACAGGATGAGTTGGACTATTTCAGCTACATGATACTCTCTATGAGCAAACACAAACACAAACAGATGCCAAAACAAAACACATTTCTGTTTGTGCAATAACAGCAGATGGAGGATTGTCATGAAGCCTGCAAGGTAGGGCAGTCATTTAATATAGATTCATACTTGCTGATCATGCTCATGCTTACTTCATATCACCTCATCTGGTGTTTCTCTTACCCTAGTTTTTTGCTTGGAATCATAAAAGTGAATATTTTAATGTGCTAATCTTCTAGAGACAAGCACAGGCAGAATAGTTTCCTATCACTTTAATTATTGGATAGCACACTGTCTGGAGCTCTCAACAGCCACAGTTTCTATTTATTGGAAAACCTTTAACTCTCTGTGAGGAGGATCATTATCTGATACTCTGCAAGTGAAGTGTTTGATGAGAACATGATTAATCAGGAAGTATTCTGAGCAGCTCGGCTCTTGGTGACAGGCCCATAATCAAAGAGGCAATAAGAATGTGCACTAAAGCAATTTTGTGATTAACATATACATGATTCTGGCCACTGTTGTATGCAAAGCAAAATGTTGAGGACGAGTGGATAGAAAATGAACAAAATGTCTTATTTCCATAATTTTTCAAATGCAACCTGAACTGAGCAGGATTAAGGCTGCAATAACCCTCTGCCTTTAGCCAATGAAAACAGTAAATGCAAAATCTAAAAAGTAACATATTTCCTTTTCTTAATTCCAAAACTACTAGCACTCCTTATTCATTTTCTCATAGCCTAGAATATGTCATGCAGTCAGATTTCAAAAGAAGCTTTATATTTAGCTGAGAAAAGCTGGGCCAGGCATAGCAAACAGACATTGATTAGTATCAGCCTGCCAAAAAGATTCTGCAAAGATCTTGCCAAATGAAAATATCTCCCCCTTACCCCCATCTTCTGTGCTAGGCTGATAGTTTTTCTGTTACCTGTTTTCTTTGTTCATTTTCATCAATTAATTAAGGTGGCAGCTTGTCTTGCAGTCTTCTGGGCAGCCCAACCAAGAACTGTGACAGAGCAATGATGCTATTCACCTGTTGGGGACGACTGAAAGATCTCCAGAAGGAAAATATTATTGAAGGAAAGAAGGAAAATAAGCTCACATCCAAAGCCTTCTTTCATATATAAAGAAAGCAGGCAAAGGACTAAGACCCAAAAAGTTTTAAATTCTTTTGTTTCTTCTGAATTCCTGTGTTCCTTATCATATTTGAAACACTTGCTACAATATTGCAGCGAAATTAAAAATATGTGATCACTAAGCTTATCAAAAATATTTGAAGATATGGAAGAGTTATTGCAAGGTTCAGCTGGTGTATTAATTTTTACACTGCCACAGTAAATAACATATTTTAATCCTTCTTCACTAATAAGCTACCTTAGGATCTAAGAATATGCACATAAGCAGCAAGCTGTGAAGTTTGTACCTTAACTAAAATCACAGTAACTTTGCTCTGTGCCATATTCCAGGAAGGGGAACTGTGGATATATGTGCCAGGGGTGCTTCCACTCTTGAATTAGTAGGTCTATGCCTACAGGCAAAAGTAACTCAATAATTATTTGAGACAGATCCTCTATTGCTAAAATCTTGGTACTACCCTTCACAAAGGAGTAAATATACAACACAACAGCACTTTTCAGCCTCTTTGTCTTCATTTTGCAGACATATAAATGACTGCAAAGATGCAGAGTTATGGAGAATCTGGCACTTAATAAATATTAATTAGCAAAGAATTACACTGCCCCATTGTGGTGCTAAGCATTATCATTCCCACTTAATAAATGGTGCTGCAGTCACAGAACAAGGTTAATTTACTAGTTCACAAAGCTGCAGACAATGACAGAGCCAGGAATAGAATGCAGGTGCCTCACAGCTACTTGTTAGTCCTGTGAGCCCCACAGCTGTGCTTTTTTTGTGTTTGCCTTTCTTACTGTGTCCGTGCCCCAAAACAGCTAAAATTGCATCATAATGCTGTCTCTTTACCTGGGGAAAATATGTGAAGACTCCCTGCAGCAAAAAGCTGTCAATGTCACAGCACAACATAATCAGCCAGGGATGGTTTCCCCTGGGACAAGAGGCATGACAACCAACAAGTTAAATGAGCAGCTCAAAGGGATTTTTTCCTTGACAAAAGGTTAGATTAAAAAGAAGTAATGTCATGTTAATTGTGGCATTTCCATTGACTGTCCAACATTAAAAGGCTCAAGAACACACCCTGCACAGTCTAGTGACAGAGATATATTATAAATTGTAGACAAAATTCAAATGATTGAAAGGGCTGATGCTGCACCAAGAAACACTGATATTTTGACGAATCTTGAATTTTTGTGACTTGCAATGCCAAGCAAGATCTTCCGTGCTTTGGCCAGAAATACTGAGGGTAAGGGAAACAAATAAAAATAAAAGCAACTTCTCAGGAAAAAAGGTGTCAAATACTCTCAGTATTTGACAATATCTGTCACATCAAGACACAGATAATAGGGACACTGAAAATGAAAGGTTTAGGAGCAGAGTAAAACTACACAACTATTCTATAATCTCCTCCAAAGACCAAATGACATTCCTATTTTAGAGATGACTTATGTCAATTTAAAAACTTCATTTTAGCAGACTGAAAACTACCTGTCTAGAATCCCATCATCAGAAGTCTCTGTTAATTTGAAGAGCATAAGTACAAGACACTGGGGGTTTCAGATTTTGTTTGACAAAGTTTGTAGTCACACTTCCATATTATAAGATAGCTGATGCAAAACCTTGAAAGTTCAGATGAAGGTCACACAATCCACCAACAATTACAGGAGTTAGTCCAATACTTCTGGAATTTGCAAGAGGACACTATTCTGAACGCAAGTTATGACTGAAGAGAACTGGTTTTGATAACTGCTAAATGGTCAAAATTCAGTGATTTAGGGACCCCCTCAAAGTATCCAGCTATCCCTACCTAGCATGAACTGCTAGGCAAGCCAAGAACAAAATGAGTAGCTGAAGCTTTCTCATCTCTACAGCTGGTAATGCAAATATCAATTTGGTGGTCTATAAGTACTTTCTGTATTCCTGCAGCAAACAGAAAAGGTAATTAAATATAACACTATGCTGTAGAGAAAGTCAGGTGAAGGAAGAAAATCAAATATGAAGCAACAGTATTGTATATACTACCAGCAGCTATCTAAAAGAAAATTCTGCCAGGATTTTGGACAAAGTGATAGTGACAGATCTGAACATTCATTTGCATTACCAAACCACTACAATCTCAAATTAAATATATTAAGACCAAACTGTTTCTCTTGATATATAATTGCTTCAGCTCCACTTAGATCTGAGTGATAAACTATCCTCAGTGTGAAGAAAATCTGAAGCAAATTGAGGTGAAGCAGAGCTGACATGGATTGAAAGCTGGCTGGGTGGTAGGGCCCAGAGGGTGGTGATCAGTGGCACCAAGCTGAGTTTGAGGCCAGTAGCCAGTGGTGTACCCCAGTGGTCAATGCTGGGGCAAAACAACCTGACATCTTCAAGCACCTTGACAGCACAGGGGGCAATGGGCAGGAACTGAGACACAGGAGATTCTGCCTGTTTTTTCAGAAAAAAAAAAGGTTTTTTTCCTGTGAGGGTGACTGCACACTGACACAGGTTACTCAGAGGCTGTGGAGTCACCATCCTCGGGCACATTCAAAAGCCTCCTGGAACTTTCCCTGAACAGCTGCCTCCAGGTGAATCTGCTCGAGTAGGGGGCTGGATCAGATTATTTCAGAGGTCCCTTCTAAAATCACCATTCTGTGATTCTATGAAATACCAAAACTTCAGTCCCAATATTACTACTACTACTACTCCTATCAGAATTAGCATAGAAAATGGTGATGAGTTAAAAGTCATCACTTGACTCCTCAAAGACATCAAGTAAGAATCTGCAACAGAGGCTTCATTTTTTCATCATCTGCATGTTAGCTCCTATATTTGAAAGGGTTATAGTACAATGTAGAGGTGTTTCAATATTGGTGACCTGTAAGTCTCTAAGGGTGCTCCACTTCCTGGGAATAGCTGGGACTTGGCAGACAAACAAGAACCCAACTTTTACACAAGGAAAAACCCCCACTGCTCTACCTTCAGTTTGGAACAGCCTTGCTTCCCAGTCAGCCACAAAACTGGGGCATACTGAGATTTAGTATTCTGTGCTGCATTCATCTTACACTGAATTTCTGTTGCCACAAAGGCATACTGCAGCTTTGTCTGATACCACTGAAAAACCCTTCTCTTGACCTCAGCCTGTAATGAACAGGCACTGAACTTATGAAAGTGACATCTGGAAGACAATAAAAATAGTCAGATTTGGGGGACCCTTGGCATGTTGTTTAAACTCCTCAGTTTTATCTGTCTAAACACATAAGCAGACAGACTACACTGAAGCTTTATTTATATGGGATTCCCAGACAAGTCATTAGAGGAAATATTTGGTTGTTTCAAGATTCAGTATTCAAAAGCTAAATGTCAGCTGAAGTATCAAAATTTCTTTGTTGATCACTTAGGCAGTTTTATAACATGATGAAAAAAAGCAAATAATCCCCAACATTGCTTTTACTTGTAAAATTCCTGTAATGAGTCAATAAACATTCTGAAAAGGAGTAGGGGACACATTAAAACTTCAACTAGACAGTTCTTTAAACAAACAGAAACTGCAGTAGAAAAGATTAGTTAACACTGGTGCTGCAACTCACAGCACTCAAGCAAAAACACATTTCCACAGTTTTTGTCCCAAGCATTCAAGTGTTCTTTTCATTCAAGTGACTGAAAACTGGATCTGCTCTGTACCTTATTCAGCTCTCACCTCAAACAACCTCTATGATCTGTCTGCTGTGTCTCCATTTGCTTCTTGTATCTGACAGTGCAAAAATACAGCAATGGTATTCTGTGAAAGATCTTTCATACAAAATGTATCTCAAAGCAGCACTCAAACTTAAATTAAACATTGTGTTACAATATAGAAGAAAGATGTTATGCTGTGAACTAAGTCTGAAAAGTGGCAAGAAAAACTGTATGAGGAACCTGCATGTTTACTGGGTCTCATTAGCTATACTCAAAGTGCTCAGTTTACCAACAAAAGTGCCCATAATTCCCTTATGACACTGCTCTACTAAATGCCCTGAAAATTAGCTTGATCAAGGCACTGCTTTCGTTCTTTATTCATTTTTCCAGCATTTCATTTTGCAAACTCCCTGTTAATATCTATTTGAGAGCTCTTGGTCCTGCATTCATCCAAAGGTTAATGATACTTTAATGTAGAGACTGCATGTTTCTCCAAGCTGATGACCATCACTGACATTTTGACTCAGATTCTCTGCTGCTCTGTATCTTTGTAATCAGTGCTCCTGCACAAATAAGATGCAACATTAGAAAGTAAAAATGGTTGTGTTTTAAACTCTGCTAGAAGAGTGCAAATGACCATACAGAGAAAAATATTTTTATAGCAGAAAACAGCATTACGTCTTATTTTGTAGAAGATACTACATAAGTGCCAGGACTAACATTTTGAGAGCAATACTTTAGGGTGTAAAACCACATCAGCACATTCACAGAGTCGTAATACAGAAGAGTCTAGGCTGCCATCTTTTCAAATACTATGAACAACTCTGAGTTTCACAATTGCACTCTGACAGCTTTTCCTGTGTAACTAATGCACAAAAAGCCTCTAGGATTATTATTCATTTGATGCACTTCTTTATCTTCCTTTACTAAAGATATTAAAACCCAAACATTGGCTGCAGACCATGTGGGGAAAAAAAAAAAAAAAAAAAAAAAAAAGACAGTCCTTGCCTGCACCCAGAAGCAGAAAGAAACAGATGGTGACCTCAGTATTAATGGCTCATAGCAGGAGAAATTCCCATTGGCACAGAGGGGTCTGTGACATTGTAAGGAGCACATGGCACTTCATAAAGGCAGTGCTGAGCAACACAGCAGTGTCCTTCCCACTGTGCTTAGGGGAAATGCACCAGCATCAGCATTTCCCCTCAGCATATTTCCCCAAGGGAAATGCATCCAGACAGTGGGTTAGACATAAAACCCTTGTGTTTCCCAGTTCATGATCCCATTTCTCATTTATGCTTCAGTGTGTGAATGCAGGAATGTGTCCTTTTCTTCCCACAGATAACCCAAACTTAGAGCCCCAACAAATGCTAAGCAGAGCTCTGTGGCTCTGGCTGAATGATGTACTTTACACCAGCATCTTACCCAAAAGAAAACTGAGAACTGTGAAGTCAACAGTACAGTCTAACACTACGATCACTTAGAGAAACATAGGAAACAATGGGAATAAATACTACACAAACCATGTATGTAACAATGCCAGTAGCAACATTGCTTCCCCTGAAAAATGAACTTGGCGATTCTGCTTGCTGTCAATAAAAGCAGACACTTCTCAACAGAATATACATTTTAAATATTGAATTTGTAGTGACAAGGCCTCCTTACCTACCTACACACATGTCAAGGAAAGGAACAATAATGCTGTCCCCTGCTTCTTCACTCTTAAGTTCTGAATTACACATACTCAATATCAAAATATTATGAGCCTCTTCTCCTACCTCTTCTAAATGTTGTAATATCACTAAGACATTGTAAAACTGGTTATGTATTTCTGAATTTAACTGATGGAACCTGTGTTACACAAGTATTGTGACTAAACTTGGTGAGAGACCATAAAGAAAAGAAAGGGAATTTTATTTCAGTTAAAATTAATTTCACTCAGTCGCTATCCTTCTGTCATGGTTTTAACTCATTCTTTCTTTTACAATCATTCTATCATATTCATATATTCACAATCACTAAGTAGCCTGGCCATGCTGGATGAGGACAGTGGTTCTCATGACCACATCATGTCTTCTCAGGCCTTCTTACACTGGAGATTATGGTCAAATATTTGGATGTGCCATTTATGCCTTTGGTTAAGGACTTTCAACATTAAGAATGATAATGACTGTGAAGCACTCTCTTTTCATATTGTTCTACCTGTCTGATGATTTATTTCCTATCTTTCTGTCTTCTTCTGGGTGTTTTGTAGCTCTAATGCCTTCTTCCTACCAAATTTTCTTTAGATGAGAATAATCTAGCAAGGATACTTAAAGATGAGGCAGAGACTTTTCTGAAAGGTCCATGAAAGGACCCTTGCAGAGAACAACAAACACACACCAGCTAATTACACAATGCTACAGCTCAGGACTAGCACATGGCTTGGAAGAAGTCAGGACTAGAAAGATCCTCCCACTGCAGTTTCTGATTTGGCAGTAATTGGAAATGGCAGTTTTTATGCTGATGCAGTCCCCAGCACTAGGGCCAGATGCACTGAACTCTTGCAGCTCTGAGACCACCTGCCATAGACAAGGTTCAAGTATCATTTGCTGAACATGGCAAGGGCACCTGCTTGATAAAATGCACTTCCTGCACGACAGGTTCACTCTACCACATTCCCTAAAGCACTAAATAACATCAGGATCTTCAAATCCACCATTAATTTTTCATGCAGATTGTCAAATTTGTGTGTGATTATGCAAGTGTGTGAATGCCATGAGTAAGTGTGAATAAAACAGAGCTGAGATGCAAGGACTGAATGAACTGGGAATAAACCCATCTTAGCCTTACATGATAATATAAATACTTCTCCAGTCCAATACATGGTGAGAAGACACCAGACACCATTTCCTCTCACAATCCACGCATCCTAGCCGATTTTATGAAGCACAGGAAGAGCCCTGCTTGCCTACAATCTGTCACAGTCAACTATTTTACTTTAGTCTCTTCCTACTTGCACCACAAAGAACTGCACATTTCAAAACAAGCTGAGTCATCAAAAGCTTTACAGACCTAAGCACATAAGCAGAAGAGTAGCTAAGAAAAATACAGAGGCCAGAAAAGAAAAAGATACACATTTCTGTCAAAATCATTGAACCACACATAGCATTGGTGCAGAAGGCAGCACTCAAATAGCAAAAGCTGCAAAGCAAAGGTTTCATCTGCAGGAAGTTATTGTCAGTTCTATTATCACACCAAAGCCAACAGAAAGCCACACCAAAGTTCAGCTGAGAGTATCCTTTACAGACAGGAACTATAAACATACTAAATGCCCAGAAATTACTGATTTACAGAAAGGCAGCAGTTGTGTTATCTGGATCTGCCTAGATCTCATTCTATAGGAAGATAATGTAAGAAGACAAAAGGCTTACAAACTGAAGAAGGGATAGGTTGTATGAAACAAACATAAATAACGCAGCTTTAAAGTTGCAAAAAATTCCAAGTGACCAAAAATTCCAGTGAATGAAACAGTTCTCCAAAAAAAATCTCTCCTTTTCTCATTGTGACCTTTGGGGAGAGATCCTTGCTTGTAGGAATCTCTTTGAAGAGCTTTCTGGATTGCACCAAACTTTGCCAGTCTCCTCGGATCCCAAGGGGGTTCCTTTGGTTGTCTCTGGTCCTGCTTGTTCTCCTCAGGGTGGTCTCTGTCACAGGGAGCTGCACCTCATTGTCCCAGGCTGCACTGGCTGTCCTCCTGCCAGGCTGGAACCTTCTCCCCAAAACAACACCCATCCCCTGCTGTCCTTTCCAATGGCTCTCCTTTTGCAGCTGCTCCATGTAGGGACACAGCACACAACTGAGAACATGCACACCAAACACATACCATCTGTCACATGCAGGAATTTAATTTGTGTAGGCATTGACCTGAGACAGGCTCTGAAGGCAAGAACTGAACTATGTGAAATATCTCTGGCTGAGCTGAGAGGAACAGACAAATTTCCTTTCTCTAAGCCACTTCCTTCAAATCTCGCAGTAAACACAACAACACATTTTCTGCAGATCTTCAATTCTACAATGGGGTGAATTATTTTTGACACAAGCAAGTCCCATGGGCTTTGATGGAAGCAGTTGGGGCCAGGTCTCCCCATCCCCTCTACACAGGTGAAGTTATGCCACAATTACACAAAAAAAAAAATCAGTGCATTCCTCAATGATCACACAATGGAGACGATGGTGCTTGATCCTGTAACAGGCACACATCTACTCAATGTGTGTGCTCTAGTTCAGTTTGAATTCCTTGTATCTTATTCAGTTCCAACTGCTCCCCATCAAGTGATTAATTCAGTAGAAGTAGCAAAATGAGGGGAAAAAAAGCCCAGCTGCACCAAATCACAGAAAATCCTGAAAAGAAAGCAAAAACAATCCTCCAGATTTAGGAGTCAAACTTGTAGCCCTGAGCAAAAACCTGTTATGAATTTCCTGTGCCTAAGGGATGAATGATGCTAACTTTTCTGGAGAGTTTGGATGAGGAAGCCAGTTCTTTTTTGGAAAACTGTAGCTGGGATACACCTAAATTGTTCTTAAATCAGAAGACCAAATTTTTGGCACACTCTATTCTAGCCTGTGGGCCTACTTGAGTTTAACTGCTTTCAAATTCTAGTTGCCAAATATTCTAATTAAATTCTCTCTGTATCTAAGGCTTTATGAGCTTAAATCTGTTTGTAGACAGAATTTCCCCCTTTTGAAGAGGGGCAAACCAAGATTTCATAGTGTAGAACTGAATTACAAATGGATGGCAACTTCTATCATCTGTCTGATTTCTGCATGGGGCCTGTCTTTTGCAAAAAATCTGGGTATCTCCACTTGAATCAAAGCTTTTTCAACAACTATGGGCATCAGGATTCTCTGCCATTCTTTAAAAAAAAAAATTAAAAAGTTTGCAGTAGCAAAACAGCATAGCTTTATTAACTATTTAGGAGCTCAGAAAATTAGTAAGAGATACATCAGTTTTGATTGTGATATGCTATGTGTCAATTTTGTAAGTAATGGTAATTTTCTATAATACTCTGACTGGCTAAGCATCTGTGAATATGGAGCCACAATACTCTACAACAAACCAAGTGCCTTCTTTTTGAGAAACACACAATTGCCATGTGGCAAAATGTGGCAGCTCTATTGATATTACAGCCAGAACTGGTATGAATGCCCCTGCAGCCAAGACTGCTTTTCCCTTGGTAGCCTTTATATTGAACAGGAATCCAAGGAAAGTCTTAGACACTTCTTCTGGCAATAAAAACTTACAGACTTGTTTAGTAATTTCTTAAAACTCCAGTGAATTGTCAGTACAGAAATCAGGCAGGTGTCTTGGCTATCCAGTTCTCATTAATCTGCCCTCTGGCATGTGTCAGTGCTCAGAGAGAATTTTGTTTTAATATGCTTTATTAAGACCATTCAAGAAATATTGAACACATAAGTAATTTTTCACTGAAGGACATTCATGTGGCAGTCCCAAGACATGGGCTTATTATTTCTTTCCTTGAATATTTTTTAAATAGTATCTGGCCTCAATAATGAAAGAGTAATATTTTGTCATCACTCAGACTCATGTTACTGGATCTGCTGGATCTTTAGAGGACACATACAACATAAACAACATATACAATCTTACTTATTCATTTAAATGAACCAACCCTCCTAAGTTATTATGCCCATGTTCATTCTTCTGCAATTTCCAAACTATTAATGAACAAAAAAAATAGTTGATTTAGATACAAAAAGATAACTCCCTCGATCAAAATTCTAAAGATTATAGTCAAGGTAATTTTTTTAATTTCCATGCTGTTTCTTTATGAAACAGTTATATCACTATCTCAAACCAGTAAAATATCAGAGATGGAGGAGACAGGGAGAGGACTGTGTCCTCAGTACATCCATGTGGGTGTGTTTGCAGTTTTTATCCCAGATTTGGACTCTCACAAGTCTAACATAATCTTTTTTTGGTTTTTCCATATCATTAATTGGGACCTGTTAGAAGAATTCTAATGATATTGTTTATAAATGTTCCACTTGAAGGAAGACTGGATCATATAACTTCAAAGATTAATAAAGCCTCACCATAAAATGTCACTGCTCATTTTCAAAATTAATTATATTTGATGTGGAGAAAGGAGAAATGTGAAGTCACAAAAAGTGTGCCAATTCAAGTGACTGCAGCACACACAAATGAAATGCCAGTTAAAAAGCCCTGAAAAATTTCAATGTTTCAGAAAGGTCATCTATTTTTTTTTCTGTTAGTGCATGGGCAGTTTGCCTGACTTATGCAGTAGAGAAAAAGCAGGTTATATTTTACAATGTGAGAACCATATGATGGAAGGAATAACCATTTAGCAGATCTGCCAAGAAGAAAAGCCAGAAGGAAACATTTCCATGATCTATTTCATATACTTCATTGCAATTATATTTTTTTAAGAGGTGCACTATAGGACAGAAATGTTCTGTCAATTCACTGCAGATTAAAATCAATAAATCAAGCACACCAGAAATTCTCTTCTGCTTGCTTTGTAGATTCTAAGGAACTATATAGATACATCTGAGTCTTTGCTGCCTCTCTCTCAAATATGCTTTGTTATTCTTCATAAACGAAACTGTGAATGTGTTTTGTGCTTACTCAACAGAAGCATTCCAGGGTAGACCAAGACTGTCAGAAAGTTTATTGTGCAGAACTGTGTAATTTTAACTTCACAACAGCTAAATGAAACACTGCATACCCTGCCCATCCCGATGGCCCTTAAGGCCCTTGGGCAGAGACATCATAGAAACCATCACAATGGAACCCCTTCTGCCTTTCCACATCCTTTATGATGAAATCTTTGAAGAGATAGTTTCTAGACAAATTTCTAGATCTTTCTACTTTTTCCCAGTGGAGTGTGGGGAACATGAAATCAATGAATTATTATTATTATTATTATTATTATTATCTGAAAACTGAATTGGTTAAACATTTTTTTTGCTTGTATAGCAAAAAGAAGTCCCATTAGATATTCACTTCCCAATTCCTATTTTCCCATTACTGATACTAATCTCTCAATCCTATCCAGTCTTGTAAAGCAGACAATACTATTTGATAGATCTAAGCAAGCAGCCCTCAGAAAAAACAAAACTGGAAGGTTTCCAAAACCTGAAAGGATTTGTTTGTCAAAAAGACATTTGAGCTGAGTAACATTCAATCAACCACTCAGGAGAAATTTGGGTTGGAAGAAGCATTTTCAAAATCCTGCAGAAACAACAGCTATTCAGACAGTGCTCACTCTTTTAGCTTCACAAAGCACACACAGTTTGACACACAGATGGACCTCCTCAAAGTTTGTCATGCTTTGTCTTGTTTTCCAGTGATCAAATGCATTATCACCTACAGGTTTCTCCCCACCCACATCTCCAATTACATGCAGCATGTCTGTCTCAGCCCCATCATGTTAGGAAATACTTACCTTATTTGAACTTTCTTGAGAACCACAGCCAAGTGTTCTTTCATGTACAACCAGACAAGGTGCCCTGGAAACTCCACAGAGAAAGAGTTCTGAAACATTTACACATTCCCCTGCTTTTAGATGTCTCGAAAAAAATTTCATGCACAAATCCTGTAATTAGTTGATTTGACATAAAATGTAACTTTAGGTGTATATGTAACTTATAAATATTAAGTTCAGGATCCTGAGAGGAGAGAAGAGGCTGGAGAGAGGCAGGATCACAGCCCTGGACTAAAAGGAAGTATACAGAAGGTGAAGACATGGACAGGTAACCTGGCAGGAATAGAGAGACCCTGGCCCAAGTATGCAGAGGCAGCCAGAAAAGCCAAAGTACACAGGATGCTAAACCCAGTGAAGTCTTTCACAAGTGGCAATAAATGTAGCTAATAAGTTTGGACTCCAAAACTGTTCAGTGTTTTCATTAATGATCTGGATGATGGGGTAGAGTGCACTCTCAGCAAGTTTGCTGATGACACAAACTGGGAGAGGTGGCTGATAAGGCAGAGGATTGTGCTGCTGTTCAGAGGGATCTCAACAGGCCAGGAAATGGCTGACAGGAATCTGATGGAGACAGAGACAACCAAGGAAAGTGTCCAGTCCTGCCTAGAGGTGGAATAATCCCGTGCACCAGTACAGGTTATGCAGTTGGAAAACAGCTTTGCAGAAAAGAGTCTGAGTTTCCTGGTGGACAGACAGTTAACGTGAGTCAGCAATGCCCCCTTGAAACTAAGAATGACAGATCTAGATCTGCATTAGATCTAGTTTTTCCTACATTTTCAGATGTATTTGTTATTTACTTAATGTCACAGCCCTGGTAGGATAACATATTACTTATATTTTTAAGAAGAGAAGTAATAGAAAAAAGCAGTCAGACACAAGAAAAGAAAGTAACTTGACATTACCTAATCCTTCTTTTGTTTCACATCAAGGTTCTTTTTATTTTATAACGTTGTGCAATTTCTAACTTTTTAAACTATATGACATTTAAATTATGAACACTGCAAGGGAAAAGCTTTACTAATAAAAACAGAATACCAGTGACTTTCAAAACAATTAACTTGGAAAGGTCAGAAATATTTTGGCACTACCCCACTATTGTAGTCACTTAACAGAGCCTTTGTCTACAATCCAGGCTGTTGGAATCAACATTGCTACTTTCTGACTTTTCTTCGCTAAAATTTTCTAGGCTACTTCAGAAAAAAACAATTTTGTAACAAGAACAGAGAAAATGCATCAGGTATATGTAGGTAATGACATTTATAGTACTACTGGTCTTTCTACACTTCATTACATTTTTACATTTATGTTGTCTCAGTTGGAAGAGGATCAATTCAGACATGGACAAAATGAACTGGCCACTGTTTTGTAGTTGCTACAGATCCTTTACATCCTCCAAAATCTGAAAATAAAGCTGTTGCAGTCTAAATAACATAGATGAAAGTGACATTTGCTCAGAGGACAGCTATTTATTATGTTATGAATGCAAAAATCAGGGGGATTAAAAGACAAAAGGTTAATATGAAAATGCCCAATCTCAAAAATGGCACATTAAAAGGCATCCAAGAAAAACTAAAATCAGATTACCAAACCTTTCTTATCACATCACTATGATACATGTAGAATTCCCATTCTTAAGCTTAGTGTTGAAAAGGGGTCTGTCCACACAACTGAGAAAAATCCTGAGACTGTCCTATATACAGAGACTGAAAGAAAAACTGTATTTAATTACAATTTTAGCACCCATAATCTTATGTATTTCCAGCATAGAATAAGCAAAATATATTTATTTTTACTTAATGGTATTTATCTGGAATGCTTTGTCTTCATTTCACAACAGAAGCAACCTTGCAAGCATCTTTGACACTTCAAGTGGAATATACAGCAAAAAAAATCCCTATTAGTATCCCAAAAAAAGCAGTTGAAAAGACATCCAGAAAAAGAACTTCAATAAAAACTTGGCTTCACCCAGGACATTCCTGTTGAATTAGTGAAGCCAGGTTTTTACCCATTCATACATCAGAAAATACAGTATCTGCATATGACCATGCCCAGGAATATCTTGTTTGCCATATGAGGTGATAGGAAATACTGTGTGCAGAGTGTATGGGGTTTGCATGTATAAATTACAAGTTCTGAAGAATCTAACTAGGCTGCTTTCCTCTGATATTTATGAGTGTCTCTGATATGCTCAAGTGGAAGATACCAAGAAACACAGAGCAAAATTCTGCTAACACAGTGTATATGTATATATTTGCTGATTAGGTATATATTGTGCACAATATTGTTACAATATATGCTAATACAAAAACTGATTCTATTTTAAACCAGTGAGGATGACCAACAAGTAGAATATTAAATGGATTCTATTAAAAAATTCTTTCTTCAATTCCTATTTAAAATTTATTTCTTCCAGAGAAAGTAAATCTGAGCATTGTAACCCTATCACTAGCACACTGCCACTACAATTACACTGACTCAATCCATTTGGGCTGTGAAAAAAGAAATTGTCATAAACTGGGTTTAATTTGAACTCTACACATCACTGCTGTATCAGAAGCAGTTTATAAACTGACATCAGGGATGCTACCTTAACAGTTGCTTCTTTTTAAACAATCTCACCTACTCAATTATTATATTCTCTAAGGCCAGAGCTCATGCCAAGCATTGTTATATAGAAATATAAACCGTACCTTTGATTTCATTTAGAAAGTAAATATAATCTGTTTAAAATTAGCAGGATTGGTTCTCAGGGGGTTTTTTTGGTTGGTTGGTTCGTTGGGTTAGTTTGGGTTTGTTTTTCAACATGAACAATGCAAATAGATTACTTTTCTGGAAAGAATAGACTTAGAAAATTTAATTATGTGACAGATCTAGCTAGAATCAAGCATGAACAGAACCTATGGAGCCTCTTATAGCACATAAATACATTTTAGCTACAAAGCTACTATAGTCCATGTGTTTATTCTTTCTGAACTTCATATCTGTGCAGCCCTATCAATGCATATACATGTGTTCTGACTCAAATTTATAGTTTATTTTTCCAGACACTCTGAAAATAGACATAGAGGATGACAAATATATGTTACTTTCTTCATCTGAAAGCTACACACACAGCTTTACTCCATGGGCACACCAATATCCAAGTAACAGGGTTATTACAGAACTTGGGAGTCAGTTGTAACAAATGACTTGATGATTCTCAGAGACAGGGAAGTTAATCATCAAGTTCTCTATATTAACATCAGTGCATTAACAAACAAGAACAAATAAAACTCTGAAACAACTGGCCCTTGCTATCGCTGAGGATAAAAAGAAAAAAAATTCTGATATTAATAATATGCCTAAAATCCCACTTAAGGATCTCTGCAAATTCTTAGGTCATTAGTGTATTCTGCATCTGCAGCCCCCTGTTGCCCAGTTCCTTTCCTGTTCTGCTCAGAGTTGGTTGTTATGCCTGGCCAAGCTGCAGAGTGCAGAACAAACCCAGCCAAGGGAAGTGCAGCTGAGTTCAGCATGTGCAAGGCCTAATTGCACATCTCCTTGACTAAACAGACAACTTTCCAGCTTTAAATTACTAACTGCATCAGGAAGAAGGTTTATTCCATTTACCTACTTGCAAATGTAATCACTTCATACCTTCTATACATTTCAGAATAAATGCACAAAACATACAGTGCCCAGAAATGGAGAAAAATCTGCATCACTGGCATTTCTGCAGCTTGTGATTTTGCTTCTCACCAAAGTGCATTCCAAGTGATTACCCAATCAGTGTCAGCACAGTATGCATTTTTTCATAACTTGCAGTTATTTACATCATGCATTATTAACAAAACTTAAAATACCCCCATGTTTTTCTTTCAAACATTGTCTATTTTTAGGGTGATATTTCCTTCAAAGTTCACAATAGAAACTGAAGGCTAAATAAGACAATGTAGTAATAAAGTTTCAGGTCATTGCCATAAATTGTTTATCATTCACATTCTGAGCTGCATAACAGAACGAATTTATGCATCAATTATTCAGCCTCCACAGCATCTGTGTCAAAATTAGAGGTAAATGCAAATTTGCCTTAATTAGTGCAGAGTATTACAGCAAGCCTCTCCATATGTATGTTTTCTCTGCTTAGACTTCATCGGGCATTTCACCAGTATCTTTCATTACTAGGGTGCCAAATACCATCCAGTAAGTAAATATGGAAATCCTAAGTGGCTTTGCCCACTGCTTTGCTTGTATTTTCTATTTCATAGATGCTAATATCAACAACAGAATTGAAGATTAGACTGGCAGACAGCATCAGTGACAACATCTACCTTCTGAGAATTCTCCACCTTTAGCAGTCAGGGTCTCAGTCTTCTATTTTTTATAGCTGTGGGTTAACAGAAAAAAAATATTTCTTCATGCAAGTATCTCATTGAACACACTTTAAAATAGCAAGCATAAAATTATTACCATATATATAGCTCTGTTTACTTCTTTAAAAATTTCCAATAATGGCACTTATTATTTACATGACTAAATTTAAGGTCTTGGGGGTTTTTTGCTCTATTTACTTGCAGGAAGTTGTAATAATAGTTTATTATCACATCACAGCAGCAGCATGGACTTGTAGCCTTTATATTCAGTAACCTACAAAAATCTCTTTCTGAAATGCAAATTAAGTAAGGGAAGTAGTAATTTGTCACATTTTATAATTCAATGAGAATTTTGAAGTATTTACAAAAAACCTGTCTCCTGCTGCAGCTCTTTGAGCCTGGAAAACTTTAAAGGTTGGTGAAAATTATAAGGTATTAAGTTTTGAGGAAAAAAACTAACATACCACAAAAATCTAACATAATGGAAAATGTTAGGCAATTTAAAGGGATGGTTCATTATCAGTGCTCCTAATAATTATTCCACATTTCTTATTTTGTTTCTTTCTTAACTAAATTAGTAGTTCACTGTTCATTTTTACGTTCTGCCTAATGAGGTCTATTCTTCCCTTGCAGCCAAAAAATTGAAAGCCCTTCAGAGGTCTTATGAAAATATGTATCTTTTCAACTTCTAGCATACATACAAGCTTACAGTGGAGGTAAAAAGAAGTTAGGCTTTTCAATGTATAGTAATAAATAAGCTTTTGGTCCTTATGACTGTCCAACAAAATTACCTCTATTCTGAAACTGTTATTTTATACTTATTGATGAAGTTTATTTGAAACTTCTTTGAGTGAGCTAAAATCCTTTGAAGCACTGATATATTACTGTTGCATGCACATACAGGTCCCAAAACCCTAAGCTAAGCTTCTAGGTGCTCCTACAAGGGCAAAATAAACTTTTAAGGACATATATTTGGCGAGTTCTTTGAACAAACATGGATATCACACAAAGCCTTCCCTTTTCCCTTCAGTAATCCCTCAAAATGCCATTATCACCATTTATTTATTAATAATCTACAGATCAGAGCAATTGCTCTGACTCCCATTACAGGAAAAAAACAAGTACACTGGAAGATTTTAAAATTAAATTCAAATGGTAGTTTAAAGAAAATTCCTTAAATTCTGAAATGCATGCTAAAGAGCTCTGTGTTTCTTTTTTACATGATCAGTTTAAGTTTTAGCTGAGAGCAGACAGGAAGAAGATAGTTAGTGCTGGAACATTGACTCAAATAGCAAGATGAGTGCGTATGTTAATACTGTTGAAGACAAAAAATTTGTGAAGTGGAAGGAAAGAAGCAGCTCCATGAGTCTATGTAGACAGTAGCTTTAGATAATGATCCAAGAATTTAGCATTTCTGGCTCAGGGGAGCAAAAAAAATATGCAACGAGGAATGTCAGAACAGTTTAAATCTCTTCTCTCTGATGCATTATGTTCAGTACACATGGAAATTTAGGGCAATACCCCTGTGGTCAGGAGTATCAGTAAACATAAAAAACAGGGCACACCCCCAAGCATACTCATCAGCTGCATCATTCAGCTAAACTCTAAAGCAACCTAATGTGGAAGTATCTACAGTTAATGTGTGATCAAGCTACACAAATCGTAAAACCAATCTGGCTATATACCATTTCTTTGGTTGGCTGATGCCTTTCCAAGACCATGGATACAGACCACAATTTTTACTACCTGACTACTTTCCAGGACTATATTGGGAGCTGTGTTATGCAAGTCTTCATCAGTAACAATTCCTTCTAGGCTGGCTGCCATCAAAAAGAGCTTTAAAAGCAAGGTAGATCTCCTAAATGACCTTTTTTTCTGAAACACAAGGGCTTACGTGCTGCTGTGCTTACAGAGAAGGAGAAGCCACCACTAACATTGTTCTCAACAAATGTGCTATGATGATTAAGCAACTTTTCCAGCTTATTTTTGAAAGACATTTCAGATTGTTAAGGTTTTGCTTAGACGTGCACAGGCAGGCCTCAGTGTGTGTCCTTGGTTAAGAAGGATACTCTTTTTGTTTTAAAATATCAGATAGGTTTCCTCCTCTCCAAGTCTTCCCCAGGATGAACAATCCCAGCTGATTCAGCATGACCCATTTTTCAAGCCCTCAATATTCTTCATGGCCTTTCCCTGGATTCATTCCAAGTCCACATTTTTTCTTGTACTGTTGAGCCCAGAACAGAACACAGCATTTCAGATGTGCCCTCAACCAGTGCTGAGTAGAGGGGAATAATCACTTTTCCTGACCTGCTGGGAATAATTTCCTGATGCAGCCTAAGACAAATGCTAACATTGGTTGCTGATTCCTTCAGCTTATCATCCAGCAGGACCCCCAGGTGTTTTTTTGCCAAGCTCTTTTTCAGCCACTTGGTTTCCAGTACTGCTCTAGTGCGTGAGGTTGTTGCTCCCCAGGTGCAGACCTTGGCACTTCCCAGATTCCTGGTAGCCCATTCTCTGGGCTGTTGGGGTCCCTTAGAATATCAGGGTGTAAAACTGAGGTGCACTCTGCCCCCATCATCCAAGTCTTCCATGAAGATGCTAAACAGAATTGGCCCTACCAGTTCTGGGGTACACCACCAGTGACTGGACTTCAGCTGGACTCTGTGCTGCTGATGAAAAACCTTTAAGCCAGCAGCTCAGCTAATTTTCACTCCCCCCCACTATCTACTTCTCTAGTCATAACTTTCTTTGTAAGTTTGACCTGAGGATGCATTTCAGACTCTGCCAAGAGCTCAGATCAAGATAAACAGCATTCACAGCTCTCCTCTCATCTACTGAGCCAGTCAACCTTGCAGGCTGACAGGTTGATTGACAAGAAAGTCCTTTTGTAATTGAATGCCAACTCCAAATCACCTTCTGTCTTTAATATGTTTAGAAATTGCTTCCCTAATTATCAGCCCCGTGGATTCTCTTCTCCTGAAGCAAGGCTGGCCAGTTTGTAACTCCCAAGTTCCTCTTCCTCGAGGATAAGAATGACATTTGCCTTTTCCCAGCTCTTAGGAATCTCCCCCAAACACAATGACTGCTCAAAACCAATTAAGAGTGACCTTGCAATGCCATCAGCCAATTCCATCAGCACTTGCTGTCAGGTCTGCTCATGGACTTGTATATGTCCAGTTTGTTTAAAACTTCCCTAAACCAAATCTCCTTTATCAAGGTAAGTCTTCCTTGCCTGAAACTTTCCCACTGGTCTGAGAGGCCAGTGAGAGATACCAGTCTCACTCAACACATTTCCATTTTAAATGCAAGAAGGTGTGGCTGTGTTGATCCTGTCAAAGATGACTGAAGATACAGTAGGTGCCTGAATTAACCTTGGATGGGGACTTTGCTAATCCTGCTTTACGCCAGATCAATCTGAATGACGAATACTATCAGAAACTGCAGCACAGCTTCAGAGAATCTTCTGGAATACACTCACTGTAACACCATTTGAGTGCATTAGACTAAGGGAGGAAAATTCATTAGCAGTTTCATTTCTTCTGGACTGGGGTTATGATCAGGACTTAAACCCTCAGTGTTTAATGGCGCAGAGAGCATTATCATGCTCAAATTATGTTACCTCAGTGGGCTCCACACTTTTGCTAGAGAAAGGAGTATCACTAAAAGAAGAATCTTGTCTTTGTCAGGAATGTAACATAGCAGTGCTTTGCAGAAGAGTTATATGACTTAAATAAAATCAAATAAGTAATTAAAAACTTGGGGAAAATAAAGATTATGTCAGATCTCAGGACCCTTCTGTGGCAAAGTTGAAAACAGATTTTGCCTAAGGGAAAAAACCCCACACAAAATTATTCCTTCCATAGGTTTTTCTAGTTTGCAGCAGAACTTTTTTTCATGCTCTCAGAATAATCATAACATTATTCAAATAGTGAGCATCCAAACAATTAGAAATAGGGTAACGGAGCTTGCTGAAAAATTTTGTCTTACAAGGATCCACCATCAAGGCATAACAGGTCATAAATGACAGGTAGCAAACAAAAAGGAAACTATTTATCTATACTACCTTATACTTGGAAGAGTAACAGAAAACTGAAGTACAAACATAGAGAAAGATTCTATTTGATTAAAAATATAACATTCATTAAATATCCTTGAGTCCTCCCTTAGAATTTATTTCCTAGAGAGACAGTTGTTACAAGTAAACAGACTTGAGAAACTCCATCTTTCAAAGAGCACATTGACTTCAGATCTCTTCACAGGACACAACACTACTTGTTAAGTTCATCTGCTAAGATGTCATTTTTCTTTCAAGGACAAACAAAGCAAACAGTAACTCCCCCATGGCTATGATATGTTAATTAACCTATCATTTCTAGAATATAATAGCTTGTCAGCAGAAATTGTGAACTGACTTCAATAAGGTTCCTCATTCCAGATGATAAGTATCTTTAATTAGTATTTAAGCACTACTTGGTAGCCATATTTGGATGGTTCAAACTGCTTTTATTAGGCTTGATAGCCATTAGGAGTTTAAAAAGAGCATCTTACATTAAACTTTGTCTTCAAGACATATTCTCAAAAGAGCAACTAGCAAGTTCCTGCTGGCCATCTTAACAGTAATTTTTTTCAAGTGCATCTACAATTAGGACTTCAGTGTTGTGTAGGTGTGTTTAATCTAGAGTTAGGCTGAATGAAGATGTAATCAGGCTATGATGATTTTCACTTTACTGTGGTTAGATGCTGTTTCCCTCCCTGGTGTGTTAAAACTATCTGAAGTATGTCTGACTACAATCCATTGTAGTACTGGCAACAGACCACTGAGAAATGGATATATATGATGAACAGGACTTTTACTACAGCTTTACCATCTTCCAGCAGCTATGGACTAAGGCACTATTAAAGCAAAATTCAATTAATTTATAATTACCCAGCAATAATGATTATGTTTTCTTTTTCTCTGAACATCTGTCATGAAATGTTTTCATCCTCACTGAACATTAGTCAAACACCTGCTTCACTGAGCTGTGATGCTGTGGGGAATCATTCTCCAACAGGGGTTTAATATGTGCTGAAATGGGAATGAGTATCTGTGCCTTTAATTAACAAGGAAAAGTGTAATAACACTAAAATTCTCTAACACCTCTTGGAAGCTGAAACAAACTTAAGTTCTCTTTCAAACTGAGTTGAACCACTTGAAACTCTTTCAAAATAAGGATCAAAACAAATTATGAAGTGCTTCATATCTGAGAGAGAGTGTACTATCATTTATCTTCAGGGCTCAGAATTCCTTCTCCTCTTTGACACATTTAATTTCTGATAAAATCAGGATCCAAGCATATTAGACTAGTTTAAGTGCTTGTGCTTTTACTTAGCACATGCAGTTCAATCTACATTTCCCATTCTCATTCCTCGCACATAAATTCTTGCTTGTTTTTACAGGAAATTGTCAATTACTTGGATTTAAAATAGATAAAATGTACATGACCACACTTAGAAAACTAGAATACTTTGCTTAACAAAAAACTTACTAAATGATTACTGTTAATAAATGGTGACACAGTATGAACTCAAACATGAGGTTCTTATGTTTCACATATTTTAAGGCTTGTATTACACACTGGTAGCTGAAAGTTGAGTTAGTCCAGCCACTGGCCTAACCTAAATGATGTCAGGGCAGCTGCAGAGCTCACCACCTGGTGACATTTTCATGAGTAATGTTTAGGACCATTAGCATTGTTTCACAATATATGTGCTCAAATTAGGCACATTTCCCAGCCATTACAGCCTTATCAGTGTCAGCTTCTGGAGACCAACATGGCTCCTGAAAAATAGGGAAATAAAGAGAAAACCATAGTATGCATAAATGACAATGCAGTTGAATAAATGATAATGGAAAAGTAGTATATCAAACTGAATATGAGAGATTGTTATAACTTCAGTCAAGAAATTAGCAAGCTACAGTAGATGGTTACAAGCATACCTACAGGGGCAGCTCAGCTCCCATTCCTTTATTCCCTTTCTGGAGTGAGACTACTGAACACCAGATTTTTACTGTAAACGTCTCCATACATGCAAAAATCCAAGGCCCTCTTTAAACACACTGCTACATTTCAACTACCATTTCATACCATACCTAAGAGCAGTCTCCATCAAGAGACCACAATTCTAGCATTATGAATGCACAGGCTATTGATACAACCATTTGGAAAACAAATTTCTGGGATTTCTTCTCTAACCACAAGAGTACATAGAACAGTGCTGGATGTGAGGGTTTTATTGCACAACAAAGCAAACTGCTAGCTGAGCTGTGTTTAGTACCTGTCCCCTAAACTTGGGTGAAGATTAAACTAATTTTGACCTCCAAGAAGTAAATTCTCCAAGGGATAACTGTCTGGGTTTCACTAATTGGCATCTTTTAATTCTGCTGAGCCAGCGAAGGACTTTTGTAACTTTTCTCAGCTATATTACCACACTGCAGTAATAGCTACAGATAGCATGTTGCTGGTGCTAATGGAGACAAGGCTTTGCAGGAATGCTAGAATCACTGCAATTATCCTAAGCTAAATTTTGTATCTAGTTCAAAATTTTGAGACCTGCAGTTCAGATCTCCCTGGGGCCTCATGCTAGCATTATATCTAATTTAATGAAGAAAAAAAATTTACACTGGTTTCAAAATAATTGAGCAGGCTCCAGTTCTGGTATCAGATCAAAATATAAAACTATGGGGATCTTGGAACCAAAATAATAGGAGCTAAATGGTCCAAAAACATTAATTATTCACACTGCTATCTGCACATTTAGAGTGGCCACCATTGTTTCTAAAAAAACGGACAATACGGGAAAAATCCTAAAATGAGTGACTTAAATGTTCTCATAAAAGGACTCAGTTTGCCCTAACAATATTCTAAGTACAAAGTCTAAAAATAACATAGACAGAACAATATATAGACACGTTCTAGAACATGGATATAGTATAAATATATCATAAATAATCTTAAGTCAATGATGGCTAAACCAGAAAACTGTCATTATGAATTTGGGAATTAAGTGTTTGGGGGAAATCATTGCTAATTATTTTATCTCTTAATAAGACTGTAAGGGAAAAAGAACTGACAGAGAACTGATCTGGGTTTCTTGCCCTAAAAAAGAAAGAGCTCAGAAAGAGCTATTACAGTCCAAGAGTTTAGTGGCTGGCAACTAAAACATCCATGACACCTCATACTAAAGAGCAGAATAAATATATAAGACAACACAACTATCGAGAGAAGAGCGATGCACAACTATCTCAATATTAAAACCCTAATAATTAAAAAATACATACCAGTAAAGTATCTTATTTTTTCCTGATATCTCGCTATAATTGCACTCCACTAGGGCTGGGCAGGCATTCCTGCACCTATATCAAGAAAACTGAGGCTCTTCAATTCCTAAGTGCACTTCAGCACAGTCTAAAAGAAACACTCTACGCCTATTTCTTTTTCATTATGGAGTTCATGAGGTATAAAGAAATACAAAGCAAGTGGAAAGTTGGGAAAACTGGAATACATTAGGCAACAGCACACTACGAACATAAATCTGTTAGAGGCAATTAACTTTTCTCTCTTTCTTGACCTGTTTATTCCTATTCAGTTGGCATTTTATTCCAAGCAATCAATGAATGAGGCAAGAAATCAGTACTTTTTCAGAACTGATGGAAGGAATGATTAAATAAAAAACATACCAAGAAGAATAATTGTTAAAAATATTTTGGAAAAGGTCTAAAGAGAAGTATATGTTCTTTTCTTGTACTGGCCAATGAGTAAAGCTGGTGAAAAATTTTGGACATGTTTGGGTTACACTGAGTAGTCCTGTCCTTGACCGTTCACAGAACTGCACTTCATTCATGCCTAGTTTGAAATTTTCTAGTGCAAACTATGAGACTTATAAGTCTCTCAAAAGAGACAAAACCTGAACAGCTTAATTCAAAACCAAGTCAAGATTACAGTCATTATGACACCTGAGCTGTCTGTATTTATCAGTATTTTTAGGAGCTTCAGTTAGGATTCAATTAAAACGTTGTAATGATGAAACACAGAGTATTTGCATGTGTCTAGGGCCTTCGGATATCAAAACTTCCAAAAGTCTGTTCTAGCTACTGCAGTCTTAAAAATATATATCCATATCACAAAGAGACAAAGAAAGGCAACATTTGCATGAAAAACACTGCAAAGAAAAAAATCAGAAATTCATTAATAGAGTATAAGACAAAGGATACTGCCTTTTAACTGACAGAAGACTCTAATGTCTGGCAGAAAGTAAATCCTTGGAGTGGTCCAAAACTTGCAAAGAAGACTATCAAGTAAACTACACTAATTATCATCAGAAGCTGCAGTTAAATAAACAACTTTATTTCCATTTCTAATTTTTTGTAGATATTTTTCCTGGTATTCAGATTAACCTTTTCTTGAATGTAGCCTGTATATGTCAGAAATGCATACAAGAGCAATCTTCCCAGATGCTGTTGAAAAATGTTACAGCATGAAACAAATACTTTGTCATCAGCCAGAAAAATCACTATTTTCCCCACAAAGCTCTCAGATAATTTGAACTACCCTGTAGACTAAGTTTTTCTTGTCTATGAAGAAATTGCCAGAATAAAATGCTTCAGCTAAATTTTTGAGATGTCTCAGTAGCAAGAGGATTGTAAGGAATGCTTCCATCAGCACACCTCCCTGGAACAGAAAACATCCTCAGGAAAACACGGATTCCAAAAGTCTCTGATAAAAGGCTTGTTGCCTTCCACTGCAAACAGATACATCACTAAATGGTATTACTGCTGAAAATAAGGATCACTCATCTAAGCCACTTTCAATTGTGATTCCTGGAAAAACATTTTCTCTAATTGCAAGCATGCTAGAGATACTTAACGTCAATATTGACATGATAATCTGACGATGCTCTCAGGCATCCATTCCAGAGCACTAATAGTGTATACAGAAGGAAAAAGGATTTATGGAACATCCTTGTCTGCTTGTGTATATATTACTATGTTGTCATATACAAATAGAAGTTTGACCTGTGTGAGGAATTCTGAGAAAGCATTACATCAGCAACATAAAATTCCTCAGAAAAGTAGCAATAATAAGAAAACATGAGTAGAATGCACTGTTCTGATACATACTTGGAAAACTGAATCCTCCTCGGAATCTGAAAACTCCAGATCAGAGAGTTTTCACTGAAATCAATACGAGCATTTTTGTCCAATAACATGTTCTTAAGTGATTTGTGAGGCTCAACTACTCTTTGAATCTGTTTCCAATAGTAAAATGTAGTTCACATTCTTGATTACTCAGTCACTGAGTGTGTGCCATGATAAACAAGTGGCAGACTTCAAAATAAAACTGTTGTATCAATGATACTGTCCTTTGATTAAAGCATCCCAGTTAGAATGGACAGTGATTTCACAAATCATTTGCTGGCCATACTGCTGTGCAGTAAACACTGATACACTTGGTACTTCCTATGACTTAAAAATTATTAATTAACAAGACACATCAATGTATTGCCTTATGCATAAACAGCTGTTCCTACACTTTCCAGATGGATATACTTAAAGTTCCATCATTCATGTTATATATCCCTCACAAGTGGGTATCTGAAAACCTCAAGATGCAAAAATACTATACTCTAAGAGAACATCAAGGTAATTTTTTAGTAAGATTTAAAAAGTCTTGAGACTAAAATTCATATAGTTGTTCTGACAGGCAACCTGCACATTAGAGTCTGTCCAGTTCCACTGATGCAAATTAATGCTGATTCCTCACAGATAAGCAGCAATTTAGATGAGCTGTGAAACCAACAGGGGAAAACCAAATTATAATCCTGTGTATTTCCACTCTGGCACTCTCAGTACTTTTTCATGCAATTCTACTCTCGGGAATTCACTAAGCTTTCTGTTTTTCATTGTTTGTGCTAGGGCTAAATGATCTACCGTTTCTGGAAAAGCTTTACTATTCCTAGAAACTTTTCTGTCTATTGTTTTGGGATTAAGAAGTCTGAACAAAAAGGATTTTTTTTTTTTTTTTTTTTTTCTTCCGAGAACTTATCATTTAAACAGAAGAAGTTGGCAACAGCCATAGAGAACTTGCTGGAGATGTTATTGCATAAATGAAGGGAGTAATGGATGCTGTTGTGCCTTGCATGAGCAGCATGCTTAGAAAACTTATTTACTACTTTCTTTCAATCACACAACACTATTGCCTTGTTTCTAAATTCTAAAATTAATTCAAGCTGTATAAAAGAGACTTAGGCAAACAAGTGACAATGTTGAGAGAAAAACTCACATAGAATTAGCCCTAACTAGTTCTTGTGGACTCCACACGTCTGCTGCCAGGAGGGGTCAACACTCTTTCTCAGACAGTAATACAGAGACAGAAGTATTTTCAGGGACTTAAAGCTTACTTTCATTACCAAATTGTCAACAGCTAACAGTAGTAAGCTACCTGCTACAGGAGAGAAAATCTACCTTGTGGATTTGTATGCCAGCAAGACCAACTACAGCTACTTCAGAAATAAAATATCAGACTTTTATCAGCTGAAGAATGATATTATTTTCTTTTTTTAAATCACTGTGTGTGGCTTTACCAAAAGGAAACCCTTCAAGAGAAACTACGAAGAGGGAGAAACATCAACACTGCACTAAGAAAACCCAGACTGTCTCTCTACAGAGGCAGTACAGCAGAGCATCTGTATTAACATGATGCATCTTATCAGAAAGGAACAGGACATTTTGGAACCAGTGTCCATCCAGCATGAAGTCACAAAAAAAGAGTGTCTGTCTGTTAATTGAGTCCTGAAGGGGCAGCCCAGGAAGAGAAGAACAACAAGACCACCAGTTAATTACAAGACTGGCACACCTTTGTATCAAGCCAAACATTACCTTGGTTGCATCTTCTTGAGGCTTCTTCAGATGCTTCAACAGATTTTATCCCTTTGTATAAGACACATAACTGTCTATGTGTGCACCTTAAGAATGAAAAAGGGCATGAGTAAGCTCCAGACATTCCACCAAAAGGTGAGAAAAGCCTGTTATTTCAAGGGCCCCTTCACTTATTCTCCTACTCAATTTTAAAAGCACAGAAAGGAAGGATATACACTCATGCTTACTGCTAAAATTATCATTGACTAATATATACCATTCCAACCAGCACAGAAATGAACCTGTTTCAATTCAGAATTAAATAGATTTAGCATACACGTGGTCAGTTATTAACTTATTTAAGTTATTAAGGAATGCCAGCACAGAAAGTACACAAGATAATTTCTTATATCACTGTGCTGTTTCAGAACCAAGGATGTAAACAGACTATCAATGACAAAGATCATTGGCATGTAGGAGATATCTAAAATAAATTACTGATTCTGACTTCTGATACTTGGATTCCTTGAGGGTTAAGTCATTTTTTTTTCATACACACATAATGGCAAATAAGCAATATATATATATAACTAAACAAAATATTAATGTTACATGCATAAAAGCAAGCACTAAAGATCATAATGAATTTAGCATTACATTTTATGGCTATAATTATTATTCATATTACTGCACTGTCTAGGGATTCTACTGAATGAAGAATCCTACTGGGACAAAGAGGTGGAAACACAAAAAAGACAACTCCTGGATATTAAATCTTAGAGTCCAAACATTGGACAAAAGCAATGAGAATGCACTCAGAAACATACAAACAAGCTAATATGAATCACTGTAATAAAAAGCAACCATAGCACATCACCAGCCCTAGAGAAATATATTTTGAGCAGGGAGATACACTGCAACTACAAGTTTTTAATATTAACAAAACAATTTTTCTGTTGTTTATAAACAAAAGGAGCAGTTAAGGGAATGAATCTATCAATCATAAAACTATTACATAAAGATTCTCTAGCCCCTGTATAATCTCTACTGATGTACGGGTTCAAAAGTGATCAAGCCAGCCTAACAAGATTTTTCTTGTCTTTGCTGAATAACTGAATCTTATTCATAAGCAACCATCATTTTAAGAAAAACTAACACACCCTCTGAGGCAAGAATGAAACTGTCTAATTCCACAAGTCTGAACTCCTTGTGTATAACAATTTTATTCTCAAGCGAAAACAAAATTTTATAGATGTTACAAACTGACCAGAGATTTAGAATTATAAACTCATCATCACAGGTCATTCTCCAGCAATAAGCTGAAGTACTGAAGCAAACTGCTCCCACCAACATAACAGAGGCCCAATTCCTTCTCATTCACAAAAAAGCAAGTAGGATGTCCTGGTTTTTGGTCTCTTTCCATTCTTCCAGTTTGCTACTGCTTGGAAAGGTGTCAGGAAATATACTTGGCTCCTTTAAGAGATGAATCTTCTGCATACAGCCAAACTGGACAGCAATCTCTACATTCAGTGGCTTCTCACAGCTGATCACAGCAATATCCTTATGGCTCTGCTTGCAGTGGATTAATTAACTGAGAATGGTGGAGCTGTATTATATAAAACCCCACAACCTGCCAGAGAGGAACATTAAAACTAAGTTTAAAATAAGGATTCCAAGGCTGAAGAATAGCAAATTATCTGCATGGTCCTGTAAAAAGACTGCATCCACATTGTCTCTGCATGTGAGACAATGCAGATTAGGCTGTATCGGTGTACAATACGCACTAGTCAAAAATGAATAGGGAATGCTATGAAAACACATCCTTCATCTGGTCCAGATACTTGCAAACCTTATTATTAAAGGCATTTCTATGCCTTTTAAGTCTCCTGAACACTTATCAGGCACATCAGATTATAGTGTTTCCTCTTTGAATCCTTGACTATACTAATGAGGGACAACGCAAAAATGCATTTCTGAAAAATAAAAACAAAAATGCAAACATGCCAGAAATATAATTTCACATGTTATTATGAAACACCAGATACAGACTTGACGCTTGGAATCCTGGTCAAGAAGGTTCATACAACCACGGTCAATCAGGATCAGATACAAGTAGGTGCTAGAGCTAATAGAACAACAAAAAAATGTTACAATCTTCAGGAAACTAACATCAGGAAACATCAATCTAGCTGCTTGTACTAGAATGGTGCAACTGAATTACATCTTTAGGAGAGTTAAGAGGAAATGAGATGAGGTCTGTAATATTTCTTGAAGAAAATGTAGGATATTTGGGACTTCATGTCACCATCTTCCAGAAAACCCTTTATAAATATACTAAAAGGAAAACAACACCTTGAGTTTGGATAAAGTGGAAAAATCATTCAATACTGAAAGCAAAACCAGCACATGTACTGCCAGCAGTTACAAAACATGTACAGCTTAGAGCAGTGGAGATGGCTCCTTCCCCCAACAGCACCTCCCAAGGAACCAGCCTGAGTGTGACAATAATTCTGAGCAATGGCAAAAACATTTTTGTGCCAACAACTGACGTGCCTTTGCATTAGTCCAAATTTGTTTGAATTGCAGTGGCAATAGGATTCTGCTGACAAGCTGAATCAAAGGAAACAAGCATAAAAAATAAAGGAATTCCACTGAATATCAGCAAATATCACCAGCATTGTCTGGGCACAATACCAGAAGGGCTAAAGACCAGCAAACATCAGTGGAAGGGATTCAGTAGTAATGCAGAAAGACCTCTGCCTTATGTACTCAGATTCCTAAACAATCTTGTCCACACTGAATGCATCCAGTGATGCAGGCAAACAGACAGGCAATTCTTTTCTGCAGACTTGGGAATTTTATACTATCCTCTTATTTGTATCACACAGTGCCACATTTCACGCTTTTTAGAAATGAACAGGATACTAAAAAGTCAAACACAACTGTATGCAGTTCATATTTCTAAATAACTTTCTTTGCTTCAGTCTTGTTCCAGGTAAGCTTGTAGGTAGACAGAGAGAAACTTGACAAAAGTCTGGAGACTACAATTACAATTCCAGGGGCACCTTAGGGAAGTAGAATTTAGCTTTAAATGCAATTTTCATTCCATACTATAAGAAAACCAAACAACCATTTGAGCCCCTTGACAACCTGCTCCCATGCCATCAAAATAGGGATGAAACTGTAGTATAATAACAACCAAGAATCAGAATATGACCATGATATTTATATATGACTTGGACTGGTATTAGGCAAAATCAAAAAGAAGGCTACAAATCCTATGTATGATTTCACTAGCAGAGGTCTTCAACCCAGTACAGAAATTTTCATTTGTAGATTTATAAGATAAGATAATATAACTCACATTAAAAGCACAATATCATGTCTTACTAGACTCTCTCTTCTTCCCATTTCCCAAACTAAGCAAATTATTTTTATCTGGGTTCCTCAGTCACATCAGAGATTACATTGTGAAGAAACTAATGACCTGGAAAAACCAAGTTCAATTCACTTAAAAAGGTTATGAAAAGGTTCCAAATGGTAGGTGCTACTCCACTGGCATGAAGAAAAGTCTCCATCCCCTTATAAGGAATTTGTCATGAAAATTTTCCACCTAGTTTCTATTATGTTCCTAGCTCAGAAGACCCTTATTTTATAATTTATAAATTATAGACTCTTATTTTATAATTGCAAACCAAAGAAATATAAAACTCATTATGAAGGAAACATTTACATTGTGAATATCTCCCTGTAAAAAAAGGTATCATCAGATCTCCTTTCAGAAAATTAGTAAAGGAGAAAAATCTTTGTTTTCCCTAAAGTTTTGTTAAAATTCAGTGACAGAAGGGTTAAACAAAAGACTTACTGAAGGCAAACATTTAAAAATATGTAAAAACTTTGAAATAAAACATCATCCTTCATACAAACAAATCCATAATACTCAGCAGTTCACATGGGCACAAATTTGGTAGAGAAATCCTGCAAATCTCACACATTTGACTGTGGGCTGGCATGAAAATCAAGAACTCAGGCTGGTGGTACATCAGTGTCATGGAAGACCAGTTAACTGAATCACTCAGAATAAACTTCTTAGCTTCCAAGCAGCATGTAGAATATGAAGTTCCCAAAGATAACATTTACCTGGCAAGTAAGTTTTTACAGAGAATTATGAGAGTGATAATGTAAAATAGCAAAGAACACAAGAGTGCTCTTCATATTGGGTTTTATGTCTGTAACATGCATATGCACACACACGCACCAAAGTTTCTTAGAGAGGGAAAATTTAATTAAACAGCAGTTGTTTAAGAGGGAATGAAGGCTTATGGATATCAGAGAAGGTGGTTTGGTACGAGGGGAAAATTACAGGACTAGATTGCTGCAGAGCTACAAGGTAAACAGAAGAAACACGATGTATGCTTGTTTCCTCACAAACATTCTGGGTAGTAATTTAATGAGTTCATAGCCTTCAAGAGATTCAGCTTTCTCCCAGGTATTCAAGACAAAAGTTTTATTTCCTATTATTTCACTTTTCTGTGAGCTACAATAAATATCTGGGGGTCTCTTTTCCATGTACCCATGGATCCTTCCCTATCACCTGGATCCCACTCTACACCGAGAATAAAGTCTCGAATATTCATTTTGTTTAATATAAAACAAAATCAGTTTTAATGTACCAATGTCCCAAGATTCCAAAATATAACTAATTGGAAACAAATCTCTAGAAACATGCATCTAGCAAGCAGGGTATTGCTAGATTTCTTCCTCTGAGAATAACTGAATTTTAAGCACTAGAGGATCATATGACCCTGGGAAATAAGATCACAGCATCTACATTAGTACATCTCTGAATTATGAACAGTAATGCTATAATTTTGTACCATTTCATGATCATTTTCTCAAAGATGATGACCTAATTATTCATTAGGTACTCAGAATATGTAAGGAGGCATGTGTACCTTGCCAATGTTTTGTCAGATACAGTCTGCTGAGGAATTGCCACATTATATAGGCACAGCTTCTACAACATCAGTGTGTTCAATTCTCTCAATTATTACACCACAAGATCTGCTCACCTCAGCTATTCTGTTATTTCTTTCTTTATATTTTTAACTGAGTTACCCGACTACAGAAAAATGTTAGTGTTCATTTATGAATACTATTTCTGAATCACACTCTAAGAAATGAGCTAGAAATTATGGGCTCTGAAGCTATAAGTAAATAGCTTAAAAATAAAACATTTTCAAAATAAATAAATCTATATCAATTAGCTAATGTAGTATTTGTGGAAAAACAATTAAACAAATTTCTCCCAAAAATAAAATGCATTGACTTAATTGCTGAGGAAAAAGTGTTCATGGGTTTGGATACTTTCTGAAGTTGAAAAGGAAAGTAGTAGTAGCTTTGAATGTAAAATTCAAAATAAAGTAAAAAAAAAAAAAAAGTTATTATTTAGCCTACATTTGTACCTCTGAAAAACCACATTTGCCTGAATTAGTGGAAAATTTACCAGCATGATTTAGACAGGAAACTAACATAAAGCTACTTCCTTAGCAGCTCCAAAATACAGAAACACCAGTTGATTCTAGGCATCTTTTGTGGCGAAAAAATTACCTTTAATACGTCCTGGCTGCTCTTATTAATTTTCCATTATCCTTCAATCAGTCTTTAAATCTGATTTGGTATCTAAGCTCATTTTCACTGATATGCCTATTTAACATTATGGTAAATGCATCTTTTTTCCCCCCAGAGTTTTTCAACTTTTATTTTGCTATTCTTTTTCAAGACACAGAATAATTTTTCAGTTGAGGGACACATTACTGGAGGGGATCTACAGGATCAGTTCTGCAAGTAATGTCAGAAAGTACTACTTTGTAATACCTTCACATACCAATCCAGTTCCATCTCACCATTATTTCAATTGGAAGCTTGCTGCTGAACTGCACATTGCCAGAGATTCCCTTTTAGTTTTCAGTCTAAAATTTATTCATGGTCAAGTGCATCCATTCATTGTGTTAACACTGTACTTGGTCTATTCATAAACATAATTAAATATATTTCTGCTTTGCTAAGGTCAACTTGCCTTGCTGTTTTAACCTTTACTCACGTGGCCTTTCCTCAGTCTCTGAAGAGTAAACATTTTCTGCACTTCCAGTAATCCAAACTGGATTGCACTAGAAGCTATAAAACGCTATTAAATATTATTTTTATTTGGAAACAGTCTCCTGTCATCTTACATATTATATGCATCTATATATACAACCATAAAAACTATGAATTTATTTGTAAAATTATTTTGTAAAGTATCTCTTTTCTAATGAGAGCTGACTGGCAAGAGATTTCAAAACACTAAGAATTACTAACAATCTTAGGACATGCATAAAAATTCATCCTTGTATATTTTCTTGTATCTTACTATTTTCGGGTAAACTGTTAGATTTTTTTTTTATAAGTAATCCAGACTGACAAGTTCTATAAATGGGATAACCTGGAATATTTTACTTAAAAGTAATTACGTTGAATGCCAAAATGCTAAGTGGCCATCCATAATACCCTAAACCTGCATTATTTTCAGAAGAGAAACAGAAAAGGTAAGAAAATAGTGCCAGAGGGTAAATGTAATTTTAGCCACTGAAGTAATCCTGTTGTTACCTACTGTCTACAAAGCTGAGCAGCACTGTGCCTTATGCAATTGTTGTACAACACAATTGTTATAAACTTCATTGAAACTCCAGCTACCTTCTTCTTTTGTGCTGTTGGGTTTTTTTTCAATCAAAGACAATGTCCAGAAATTACCAGTATTAAAAGATCTGTTCATGGCATTGTTTACAAAAGCTCCTAAGAGACAGTGACTACTTTATAGCTGAATGTAACCTTTATTTTATTAATCATGAGAAGTAATCAATGGAATGCTAAAAAAACCCCAAACTTGTAAAGAAATCTAGTCTGAAATCTGAATCTGTTGTTTGAAGCAAGTTCAGTGGTCACGGTAACACCAGATGAAAGTGGACTCTTGCCCATTGTGAAACAGGCATGGCTCTTCTAAAAAGGTCACAAACTTTTCAAATATAGGCACCATGTTTCAAATTTTGCACATACAAAATATGTTCATGTCACTCAAATTACACAATGTGGCAGTGTTATAAGTCTGAACATTATTGTCAATTAATGGCAGAGAAAAGAGCCCAAAGCTCACGTAAGACTAATGACAGGGACAACTCCTGAAAAGAGACAAGAAGTATAAAACAACAGTTTTCCTGTTGTACGTGGGTTTGTGTGTGCATGTGTGAGAGTGCATATAACAAAAATGTTTAAGAGTAAGTTCAGACAATAGCCCATCCACTCGTTCTCAGCTTCTTCTCCAGTTTCATTGCAAAGGTTTTGATTTTAACCGCATGATAAAATGCAAATTCGAATCCCATAGAAACCAATAGTTGGTGAGTTGTTGACTGGTCTGAACCAAAATTGAGTTTTTTTATAATAACTGTTGAATGTCTTCCTTTTAATCTACTTGTCAGCCTCTGGGTATGTAGGATACTTGACTGTCTCAATTTTCTCCTTAACTTTATAGGATGGGTACAGGCCTGTTCTTCCTAATTTCCTATTGATGCCTTTTGAATAACCATCCCAGTGGTTTCCAGCTACTCCAATTATATCTCCAGGTTCCATAGGAATTTCATCAGCAGTTCGTGGATGATGAGCATAAATAGCAATCTGGTTGTGAGCATTCTGCCCCCCAAAGTAGTAGATATCATCCAAAGAATGGAAATACGCCGAAGCATCTGGATGCAATGTCTGCATAATTTCATAGGCAACTCGACAAACCTTAGAAATAAAAACAGAAATCATTAATACTGTGTGTGACTGAAATATACCACAGAAATCAACAATGTACAGCAATATTTCCCAAGAATATCAGGGTCTGGGTTAAAAAAAATAACTGACCAAGCAACAAAGATCACCCCCAAAACATCAAAAACCAAGCAAAACCAAACCAAAAACCCACCAAAAAAACCCCACAGATCCCTGCATATTTGCTACTCAAAAGCATGAAGTTTTGCAGAGCCTTAATTAGGCCTCTAGTGAACAGATTTGGTAGACAAATAAATAAATAAATAGATAAATAATTAGTACAGTCTGTTCTTCATAAAAGGAAAATATCTATATGAGTAGCAATTGTGCTTTTTAAAATTAATGATCTGTAGCTAATCAAATGTAAAAGCAAACAAGATTTTTTTTCTACTACTACTACTACTAAAAATTGTATTTTACTTTCCTTTGAACCTTAAGAATATACATTTTCAAATTTATCCTGCAATAATGAGGCCTTGCATTTACTTTTCTAAAGGAAGTTCAAATTTTCACAACCAAACAGTTCCATAAGTCCAAGGCTTTAGAAGGCTGCTTATATTAGAACAGTGACAGAATTGTGACTGCTGGTACCTTAGAAGACAAATAAATGAAACTGAATTCCATCAAGACAATAATTATGTTGGTGAGAAGGAAGATGCATTTTTACTTGTCATTGTATCCCATTTTATGAAGAGAATGCTCTTCAGACTGAACACATGTTCCCATATCAGAATTATGTTATATTTCTCAGAGTTGCCAGAAACACAAAAAGCCTACCACTATATTAAAAAAAGATTTTTTCAACAACTGTCCAGAAAGCTCTTCTCTGTCAGGTTTCTGACTTGGCTACTGCAGGTTTTCTGACTTCAGACTTCCATTACATTGTACCCTTCTCTAATTTTGCATAAGTTTGATAAAGGCTGATTAACAATACAACAGATTTCTTCAATAGGAAGAAGCATTTGAGCTTTTTCATAATTGTCAGTCTATGTTAATATAATAAAGCTTGATTTTACTTTTATTTTCTTCCTTTGAAGACACAGTGAATAGAACTTTGATCAGTCATATGAGACGTATTTGTACTTTCTCAGCTCCTTTGAGAGAGGCATTTACTTTAAAAATGTAATAGATTTCCTTTTATCCCTCTGCATCTGAACTTGAAAATAACTTTTCAGAAGTACCTTTCAGAAGATCAGGCTGAAGTTAATTATTTCGAAGTACCTGTTACACACCATAATATAGAAACAAATTTGATTACCCATATACTTGCAAAAGGCTTTTTATTTCATAGCTTCTGTGACTGTTTTTGTTTTGCTCTCTGCATGTGTGTGTACCTCAGGAAGCAGACATAATAAACACTATAAAGGTTTTAAATCTTTTCCGTAGAAATGCTTTTAGCAAGTGTCTGACAAAAAACAGTCAATATCTCCTCTCAGCAATTGTTTTCTTTGTAGCACCAAACCTGGGTGACTAAACTGTAAACTGTAAACTGTCGAGGACACCAGACAGAACATCCACATGAAGAAATATACCTAAAGCCAGCCTCCCATTTTTTATCTCCAGATCCCTTGTTCTGCAGCCTGTGTACTTACCTGTGCAATGAAAAATACAAAGACTAATAAATTCTGTAAGGAAATGAAGTTATGTCAGTCAGAGGGAGCTATGACTTCATCTAAATAAAGACTGAAGAGACAAAAAAAATGTATGTTCTCATGTGTAATCTTAATTCTCTTACTGGTTATGATTTGTGTAACTGCCACATGGCTTTTATATAAAATAGAATAATTTCATCTATTAATTTATTCTATCTAAATAGAATAAATTAATCCATTCAATTAACGTGATGTTGCTGAAAGATAGTGCCAAGGTAGGTTGTTTCCTTTGACTCTCCATTACATGATAGGACTAATCCCTTAACATCAGTATTTTAAGGAAATATTCTTCAACTTCTACCTGTGTTCTTTTAGTTTTGGCACCATAAAACCCAATTAATACAGGGGAATTCCTGATTCTATTCACATATAGCCTCATTCTCTCTTAATACTTCTGTAATGAAGTTTAGAGTCTTTTTGGAAAAATGTAAAAAAAAAGTCAGCATAGAATTGATTGAAGAGAAAGTCCAAAAACACAATGAAAGAAATAAGAATACATTTTTAACCTTACTTTCTCTTCATACGTATTGGACAAAAGGTGGTCATTAACTGCCTTATTTTGCTTACCTTCAATGCCAAAGTAACTATCAAATAGTTTATTTAATTGATGAAAGGACAGGGATAGCAACTCAAATGTTAGAGATAAGAGAATCAAATTTTAAATCCCTTAAAAGAAAACTTTATGAATAGTGGAAAAACTTGCAACAGACCTTAAAAAAGCCTTAAAAAAATAGAAAAATAGAAATAGAAAAAATATAGAAAAATAGAAAAAAAAAATAGAAAAATAGAAAAATAGAAAAATAGAAAAATAGAAAAATAGAAAAATAGAAATAGAAAAAGGCCTTAGAAAAAAAATATGAAGATTCTGTACAGATTCACATTGTTGCATGTCCAGGAAAAGTGGTATTAAATTATTTTTGAGGAGTTTGAATTATTAAAGCATGATAAATTGTCTAGAATAAATTAAGTAAATTACTGCACGAAACTCATAGTCCAGCTATTGACAGTAACACTTTAATAAAGGATTCAGTAGAATTTTCTGCAGCTCTGGAAAACCAAATATGTTATCCAATAAACAAGTCTACTGTGAAATGCATGGAGAAAGAAAATGAGAGTTGAGCTCAAAGGTACCCTGAAAGGGGGTTGTATCAGATGCTCTCCAGAGGTCCTGATTAAACTGTATCACCTTAACTGTGTTGATGTATTTTAAACACATTCTTCTTTCAAAATTACTCCAACACTTAAAATTCAATTACAACATATTCTGGCCAAGCCATTTGCAACTATATCTAAACTACGTTTATACCCAGGGCTTTATTTAAAGCAAACATTTATCACTTTTAACACAGCTATCTGAATACAGTAATAGCAGAAAATGTTACAGATTTTTCATTAAGATTTTATCCAAGACTACATAGTTCTTCCTTCAGACTCTGAACTGTCTCTACACCAATGCAGGTGTGGCATTTAAGACATACAGCTGTATATTTCGTTTCTTTCACTGTTTCTTTCACATCCACATTCAGTGGATGTGCTCCAGCTAAATCAAACATTATTATTAAAGTGGATGGCTCCTCACAACTCTTCTTAGTGAGGATTTCTACTCTGGATTTTACTCAGGGGTTTGGTCTGAAACAGCCTGGATTAATAACCTTCTAAATATGCTATAAAATGTCATTCTCTCTACAGGATATGGTGAATGGTAAATAAAGTGTATGCACAAGCATGATTGAGGGATAAGAGACTTTTCTATGCTTTTTGTAGTTTTGCTGTCTTCTTGCTACTGCAATTTTATTAAGAATTCTGCCTGTCAAGGTCAATATATTACTGTATTGACCATCTATTAATATTAATATTGTGCTTGTTACCTATTTGTCATTACACTGCAGCAGAAAATTTACATTTGACGCTGTGAAAAGCATTTTGTTTTTAAGTGAATTTTAAATGCTGGGTTTTGTGTCCACTTCCATCTAACAGTACAATCAAGTGTGATTTTGTCACCTAAGAGAATAATGACAACAGTATGCAAAAAACATTCAATCTGATAGAAATCATATCTTGCCATATGTGAATTAGGTAGATCAGCATATTAGCCACAAAATACTGCTTGGTGACTTTTTGTTGTCCTTTTAATCTTAAAGCAGACTTTTATAAACAGAAGCATGAAGAAAACTAAGATTTAAAACTGGTACCTATAATCAAAATTGTCTCTGCATTGCACTTTACCTGGGAGGAAAATGTACAGACCAGGAAGTCTGCCTGAGACAGAAAGTGAATATCCAGAATGACACCTCTTAGGGAATTTTCAGTGTATCGGTTATGGAGTCCTGCTGACCAGGATATGGAGTTATCACTGATAAATTCATAATTTGGATACCTGTGAAAATACAATACACAGTTAATAGCACTGTTCTGTTTATCTTTTTCGAGAAGCATTACCTCTGCATCAAGATAGGGTTGTTAATTCATTTTAAGGGAGTTTCTGCTTTACAGGTAATTAATCACAATTTTGCTGAACCCTCTAGAAAGTCACTGATGCCTCCAAACATGCCCTCTGTTCATTCAGAAAAAAATAAATAAAAAAGATCCTGTAAATTGTCTGATACATAAAGTAAAGTGAAAGAAATATCAGGAAGTATATACCACATTCTGGAAAAGATGCTGATTTTAGATGAAATATACTCAGACCACTAAGTTCCTCTACTGCTAAATAGGATATGGGAATCTGACTTTACTAGGCTACATTTATTACCATACTATTAGATACTGACTGGGACACTGCAAAAAAACCAGTCACCTGTAAAAAGGACATATTAAATTAATGCATGTAAACTAATGAAAAGAAGGAAAAAAAGTCTTTCAAAGTTTTTAAGGTCATATGGAGAACCAATTTTGCAATTCACTGGTCAAAAGGAAATAAATGTACAACTCCATGCCAATAAACTTTTCTTGATTTATTACAAAAAAAAATTAGTACTATTGCAAGTCAAAATATATATATTTTTAAATATGAAACCTTACTTTATATTATAGTAAAATAAAAGATTTTATCATGCAACAATAACTTTAAAAGTTTTAAAGCCTTTTAAAAATATTAAAAAATAATGGTCTTTCTCAAAAAATTTACACTTCTGTACTGGGGAACTTAAATCTGAAAGAAACTATGGAAAGGAACACAAATTAACTAAATTTTTAGTCAGCCTCCTATCATAGAAAATTATTACAGATTTACCAAAGGTGGTAATTATGTTGCTATTACACAGCAATTATATTTAAATCACGAAGTGCAACTCACAGGACTAACCAGCAAACTACAAAATTTCAATTATGTGGCTTATTATAAAACAAAACTACATATATAAAAGCTTTTTTTTGAGATTTGTAACTTCATTACAAACACAAATCAACACATTATATTAGAGAGCTAGAGAGCTAATATAATACTCATAAGAACGTGCCTGACTTACTCCATTTTAACATTAAAAGTCTGGAGAAACTGTATTCGAAAGTGAAATGGACAAATATACCTGCCTTTTGTGACTACCAAATCAGCAAATTTCTCTCAAGAGCAAATCAAAAAACTGTATGCAAAATGTCCACTCTGGATGTGGAATGTATGGGACAGCTTTAAAGGGTGTATCTGACCATCAAAGTCAGGCAGTTCCCACTGCATTACAAACAACAACAAAAAAAAAAAATCGAAAGAAAACCAACAGAAAAAAGGATGAGAAGGTAGAAATAGTATTAGAATAACTGATAATACCCCTTCTGAGGAATTACAGAAGCTTAAATGAAGCTAAAAATATTTTTTTCAGTAAGAACTCTTTCACAATTTTATCTCTGATCTTTTCGTGTCTAACATATTTTGTCAATATTTAAACAGCTCTTGAAACACAACGGATGGATGACACCACAATATTTGTCACATATTCTGTTAAAATTTCCATTGTGTTAATCAGACTTGTATTTTTTTTTAAGGAAGAAAAAAGTACAGACCAAATGGAAATATATCATACTCTGAGAATTGGCTGAGAAACAGAGATAAGCATCAGTCTTATCTCAGTAAACAACTGTGGGTGGAGCAACACAAAGAGCATTTAACAGAAGATGGCATTTCTAGGGACAACAAATACGGTGAAGATATTTGCACAATCCTTTGAAAGCTCTTGGTATCAAGAATATCACTAAAAATAATCAATTCCTTCAGACCTCAAAAATCAGAATCCATATGCTGAGCAGGCACAAAAGAACTTTTCCTGAAGAATCTGATTTCTTACTAGCCAAAGATCACTCTAATAACTTTAAGGAATGAACCACATGGAAAAAAGTCTCAGATTTGATCTGGTAAAAAAACAAAAGGTCAGAATTATTTACACATCTTTTTTATGCATACATTTAAAATGTTCTCCTTCTTTCTTTTATTCTGGAAACTGTCATTGAGATGCTTTTAGATCTGGTCTTCAATTTTATTTTATAAAGTTGATCCAAATTCATCTAACCAATGGTTTCAGAGCTCACTCTTCAAAACAATCATCAAAGCTTGTAATTTATCCACTCACACATTTAAGTTTTCAAACAAGCACTTTTATGTTGTCTCCCACTCAATGCTTGGGGAAATAGGTTTCTTTTAAAATGTGAGTGAAATAGCAGCCACACTCAGTGTGACCAAAGAATCTTCTGGTCCACTGGCCTGCCTCCAACACAGGCTAGTAGAGCATAAAAAAAAATACAGGAAAAGGCCAGGTGCACACTCCTCTCAAGCTGTATGTGGCTCACTGAGTTCCTGCATCAGGTGAGGTTTAATTCTCCTTCCCACTCATTACAGTGCTTGAGATTATATTTGAAGCTATTCTTGCCACAATGACTGCAGAGAATAAAGGAAATGAAACTACTTAAGTCCTATAGTTAGCTCTTGCATCCTTCCATTCCCTTTTCCATCTGTATTCATATTATGATTAATGTAAGGCTTACATTTTAAGTTTTTGGGGAACTTTTTTTTCTTTTTCAAGTAGAACTTAGGCACAATCCTATTACTATGATTCCTGTAAGTGTAGAAATTATTCATACATAATAAATTGTCATATTTTTATAGACAGAAAAAGCAAAACACCATGTTGTGTAGGATGCCTTCAGCTTTACTCACATAGTCTCTTGTCTGAAACAGGAAATGGCCAAATTGTGAATCGTGGAATCACTTAAATTGGAAAAGACCTTTAAGACCATTGAGTCCAACTATAAACCCAGCACTGCCAAGTCCACCACTAAACCATGTCCCAAAAGTGCCACATCTACATGACTTTTAAATACCTCCAGAGACAGTGATATTACACTTCCTTGGGGGCAGGCTGCTCAAAGATAAAACCAAATAATGGAAACTGGCACAACTCTATTTTCTTTGCATTGGATTATATATATGTAGTGTCTCTCTTCCACATATCTAAAAATAAAAGCCAGTTCTTCTAAAGCTATCTAATAGATTCTTTAAACTCTGTACAGGAAGTTTATCCAAGAAGGATTTTATTTTTATTCCCTCTTATGAGAAAGCAAAAGAAGGCGGGGAGGAGAGAGTTAAAAATCTTTCCTTCCTGCACCTAACAGCCTCAGATAAGGATACAAATTAAGCACAGTAATGGGAGTGTTTAAAGCTTCTATTGGTTTCAGCAGCTGATCAACTCCTTGTGTAACTACAGCTTATCACTGCAGGTGCAAAGCAAGGCAGGGTCCAGGTCCTGTTCTCAATTGCTAGGCCTGTGGAAGTGTCCACAACAGGCACTGAAAATTTTCTTCCCTCTGAAAGAAGATTGTGAGTATACATGTAAACAGATTGAGTGAGAAATGATGTGTTTTCTCAGGTCTTGCTCTAAAAAAAATTTGGAAAATAGGTGAGCTGTTCATCAGATTCTAGCACTGCTGAATTTTATGTATCAGGCATACTACGATTTGGGGGGATGGGGAGGGTTGGCCAAACTACAGATAGTAGAAAGGGAGGAAGGACATTAACCTGCTATTGTGGAAGTAAACAAACAGTAAAAAAAAGGAGAAAAAAGAAAATACAGATGACTTTACAGGTAAACATTCAATTCTCGTGCTCATGTACAAAGAAAGACACCTAAATAGGTTCATATATAATCCTGAAATATATTAAATATGGTCTCTTAAGAATATATGCTTATATCATCTGTATTATTTTGAATACCTTAAAGAGTGAAGATACTGCAAGTAGTATTATAGACTAGAAAGAGATGTACCAGACATTCAAAAATTTGCTTGTCAAAACTATTAAATCGGCCAAAGAAAAAGCAATTTACACCATCCCTAACACATCACTTATCCAAATAAATACCACAACCTCTGCTTACCAGAAGCTGTGAAATGCTTTAATCCCCTGATCATTACAGCTGTTGAACTCTCAACCCTGTTACTCTCTACTAAAATTGTTCTACATGATCCCAGTTCTGAAAATAAATCACTTCTTTCCATCTTTTGGAAACAGAACACAAACACTCCACAAACTGGTGGTAGTGACTGCACTATCTTTACTACTGTACTTGCAGTTGGTAGACGACTGACTGCATGGGAAGTTTCTGAAACTTAAGTCAAAACATTTCTGTTTTCATGACTATGAATAGCTTAAAATACTTCTCTCGCTAGAAACAACATGCCCATTTGTGTGGATGTTGGCTAAATTTTCTTTACTTAAATGCCAACGCTGTTTGACAGCCAGTCACTCTCTTGTAGAGAGATACAGTACCTAGTACTTACTAATATTACTGCACCAAATAATGAATGCAACAGAAGCTACTGCAATGTGACAGCTGTTTCTATCAAAGCTTGGTAGCTCGATGTGACTAGAACATTTTTGTCAGCAGTGTACACCAATTTATAGTTGATTTCACAAAAAGAGAAAGAAAAGCTTCTTTGCTGCCAAAACATGACCTTAACCTGCCTTCAGATGCTATTAAGTGCCCAAACATCAATTGCATTCTCCCTTCTGTGAAATTACAGGAAGTTTCGAATGCCTTCTACTCAAGCTTCTGAAACTGCAAGCAACAGTGGGGTGCAAGTAACATAGGAAATTATGTCTCAGTGTAAGCTGTGACCTGAAAATGCAGCAGCAACACAAAAAAATTCTTCAATACTTACAGATTCTATGCCTTTTATGAAGAAAACATAAAATTAATGCTGTATGGCTGAGCTGTATCTTACCATATTAAAGTAAAATTGTGATTGGAAATGGACTTGAGCTGTAATTCTTAATAAAATTCAGTACTGTTTTACTGAATAAGATAAAATTCTGAAATTAGATTTTTTTTGCCATTAGAAACTTGGGGTGATATGTTTACATAGGTAGAGCAACTCATTCACAAAGAATGCTACGACTGCAAAGTTAAACAAAAAAAAAATTAATAAGTAAGATTGTTACATCAATATTGAATTCTGTTACATTATAAACAGCTATTAAAGGTATTTAAATATTACACCTTCAACTTTGTATTACCTGTCTTTTCATTGTTTAGATTTGTACTTTAAATGCTATAATTGTTTCTGCCTTTGCTCTTGCCTCTACACACACAATAAAGGAAGGATTAGGTTGCCATCATCTGGAGTTGAGTTTGTACATTTAGTTTTTATGAAACACCATAATTTTAAAGAGCAGCCTTTCATAGATATGAAAGAAAAACAGAAACAGTACAGTTGAAATAGACAGGTTTTCAATGCTGTGGAAAATTCTTCTACTACAAAATAACATTTTCTGCTTACCTTGCATATGCCAAAGAAAATCTGTTATGTGCTATGTTATCTTATATATTTTTCCAAGAATGTCACCAAGAATAGAACGGTTCAAAAATTTGCCACTATTGAGTTGCTTTGATTTTAGAAAGTATTAATTAATTAATTAGATTTATTAATTTACAAGGAAATACAGGCCATGTAGGAGTAAATGAATGCTTACTGTGTATCCACATTCTAGAAAACTAGAAGAGAATACAGAGCAAAAAAAGGGACAAAGACACTGCAAGAAGTTAAGAATCTCACTTATATTTAAGGATGAAATTATGCATCATGTAGGATGAAAGTCTTCTATGTTATGACTATAGAAGTCCTTCTGAAAGAGGGAAGAGTTTCATCCTAAGCTTTTCAACCCACTTATAAAAATTCCTCTGGCAACTGTTCACAGAGAAGTACTTTTTGGACAGCTTTTATATATTTCTTAATATATTAACCCAGTTTTACAATATTTCTAAGTAGTTTCTTTTTAATATGTATGTTCAATAAGAAGTTTTGTGTGTTTATTATTTATATGTATATTATTATTATTTACCTCCCTTCTACAGCATTGATTTGTTATTACATAGCCATAAGTATCTTGCTCAACTCTTCAAGATTTTCAACATTAAGCTTTGAAAAGCATGCTTGGGAGAAAAAAAAATCCCCCCAAAAAGCATATCTGAGAGAAAAATCAAAATCAGTGGAAAATGAAATGCAGTCTTAACTGAATAAAGGATTTTAAAAAATTATACTAAAACTTGTGGTGCACAATAGTCATAAATTGTAGAGCTAACCAGAAGGAAGGAACTGCAGTATGAATATAATTCGTCTTACTTGGATTTTGCCTCTTGCAACAACGAAGGGTCGTCTGTAGCCAAATAGACTCTTTTTTTATCGACGTGCATCCTGCGAGCAAGCAGCTCAAAGCGCTCCTCCACGTGCACCATGTACTCCTCAATGGGGTGAAACGCTGCCTCCGTCCCCACCTTGTCTGTCCTGCGGACGTGAACGCTGCACAAAGCCACACACCAGGAATTACATTTATAAATACTGCACATACTTCAGCAAACGAAATCTTTAATTCAGTCCCTGCATAAAATAAGGAGGGATTAAAACTCATCCGTGTCCATCAAGACACACTGAGAATATGAAGTTAGTCTGTTCTCAAAAGCAATATAATAATCTGACAAGGGAGGCAAAGGGTAACTGAAAGAAAGAAATGAAGGACATTGAATTATAGCATATAAGGTGGCATTCCTTCTGTGCACAAGGTTAAGTTATCTACTGTAGATAGATAATGCTCGATCAATACAGGTCAAAAGGAAAACAGGAATATTTGCATCACATAATGTATAGTTTAAATTAAGGTAGTTATAAACGCATTTTTTGACCTCCTTGAAACTTAACAAGTCTTCAGATGCAGCAGCAGTGAAGCGCCCTACCAGCTCAAGGTCAAAAGCCAACTAACATGGACAACCTACTGTGTACTCCTAGAAAAAGGAAGTTTAAAGACTGAAGGAAATTCTGGCAAAGGAAGAAGACTAGCACAGCGGCAGCAACATTTTTCACACCACATGGTGGAAAAAACCTTTCTCTCACAAGTTGTTTTTTATTGCTTTTCTTCCTTTTCTCCTTATCTCCCCACAGAGACCTTTCCAATTCATCATTATTGCTGAGAAACAGCTCTGGCAAAAACACCAGTAGGGAAGGGAAAGGCACATACCATGTTCACATGTAGCCATGATAAAATTGTGAATTGTGACACGTAAAATGTAGGCTTAGCCTTTTTTCCCCAAATTTAAAAGCTATAGGCACTGGAAAAAAGACATAGACAGTAAAAGTGCCTGGAATACGAGCTCTAAGGCAATTACATTAATGAAATTCTGTCTTACCAGATGTGGAAGGACATGTTAAAAAAACTTCTACTGAGCTGCCTTTTATATATCTGTCCAACTACAGGTAGTCAAGTGTGCTGAAGAACTACTTGTAACCAACTTGTATTATGCACAGTTAAAAACCAGGAGTTTCATCTAGAAATCACCCTCACATCCCACAAAATACTTCAAGACTCTGACTATCATTGTAAAACAATTTTTCCTGAACAGTTATCACTACATACACATATCAAAGCACAGACAGTTAAAAAGAAAACTAAGTACCCACCCGATCACTGGATGTTTGAAACCAAGTTTCCTTGTGGCTTCCTCTATTTCTTTTTCTAGCCAAGGCTGTGGACGAATCAAGTATTTCACAAACTGTGAGACCCACCACACTGCAGGATCCCCATGAACACGAATTAGTCTATCAGCCAAGTCTTCAGGGACAGCCAAGGGCAAATAGGGTGGCCGTGGGTGTAAGCTGTCAACAATGGGAAGTTCCACCACCTGAACATCCTTATCATTAGCCTCACCTGTTTCAAAACACATACTAAGATGAGTCAAATAGTTTACTTTATTAATAAGCTTTACCATTGGCAAATAATATCCCCAACATATCAACTCATCCGTATCTTCAATTTCAAAAAGGCTACCTTGCTCTACTTTATCAAAAGCAGCATTAACAAATCTAATAAAAATCATAGTTTTAGACTAGATTTATATATGAGTTGTATCTAACAATCCATTCAAGTAGAACAAAATCGAAGGGTTTTAAATTATTAGCAGCTGGTAGTTAATAAAAAATAAAATGTGTTCCTGTTTATATATTGACACCTTCTTATATATAACTATACCATCACTGTTTGCAAAGGCTTATCTGGACAGACTGGCTTTCTAAAATATCTAAAAATCAGTTACTTGTTTAAAGACTAAATAAAGAAATATTTTAAGGCATAAGAAATAGTTTAAAAATACTACAGCTCTTCTGCTCTTTTGACCACATTTTATTGCAGTAAATTTCAGTATTTTGGACATCATTATACCCACTGAATCAGCTACTCTGTTGCAAGAAGAGGAGGAAGACAATTTCTGTCTTCAAGAACTTAATTAAATAGACTGTGGAGAACACAAGCACTATATAAGCATGTGATATACATACAGGTAAGAATTTGTTATATTTTACATATTAACTACAGTAGAATATACAGATGGTTTAGATGAGATTTTAATTCAAGGCTTAATAGCCACCAAACATCTTTTAAGAGTTTCCACAAATTACACAAACACAACTGTCTACATAACTGATAGTTCAAAGCTATGTTCATATACTGAAATAAATTATAATACATGGCAAAAAAACAAAGCATTACATTTTTAAAGCATTGAACATTTCAGCTAATATTTCTAGTGTGCTCATTTCCTCCAAAATAATGTTTCCATTGTCTGCAGTATTTACTGGCAAAGATGGTTAGTGCTCACCAGCCAGGATAAAAAACTGCTTAAAATATAAGCAAATCAAACTCATATAACTGTTGATGACTAAGTAAATCTTAATGCTGAAAAAATCAATTCAGGGAAGAAATAATGATTTTAAGAACAGTTAAAGATTACAAAGGTAAGAACACTTTTGCAAGACTAGTCGAAATTCTGCAGTAATTCTCTGAAATATGGTTATTTAAATAAGGAATGTTTGTTATGCTCAGGTATATTTTCAATTAATTTTTACCAGATTTGGAAATCTGTCTTCCAAGATGTATCTATATGTCAGTATTTCATCACTGCACTGTATATCATCAGTGTAAGGGATTCTTTAGAAGAATTTCCCATACTACAGGTATGGATGATTCTTTTTAATTCAAGAAGCCAGTTCATATTTTTACCATCTATTATATCACATTCACTGGTAGAGATTTAATAAAAGTTCATAAATTCAGCAAAAATATTGAGCATTTAAATCTTCTTATAATATGATGGATAATACTTTATTAGTATGACTTCAGAAAGCTGCAATAAAGAAGAGAAGTATGAAGCCAGGGAAGTGCTAAATCTGGTACAGATGTGAAGTATCAGCAAAAGTTTAGACAAGAAATGTTTAGCTTGGGAATGGTATGACAGAATGCTTGAGGTTCCATCCTTTTTACCTTTTTCCCCTCAGCTGAGAATGGGAAAAGAAACAGGGTGGCAAATAAAAGAATAGCAGTCTTTGCCAAGAGAAAAAAGAAAATACTGCAACCTTAAATTACAGAAGAAAATCTTCTGCAAACCTTTTGAGGGGAAAAAGCAGTGGTGCAAAGCTGCATATAAAAGGTGAATTTTTATTAAGAACAGCATCACTGACAAGCTTTTAAACTTTTTTCTGTGACTGAATAAATATGTTGGTCTGTAAGGACAGCCATTTGTATAACCTTGCTATTAATAAAGCTGATTGAGCAATCTGACTTCTATTTGACATTCCTACCCTGAACAGCACCCAATACATTGTCCCATCCTACTAAAAGAATGTGTGCTTCTAAAAATTTCCATAGGTTGTCTCAAGGTTTTGAAGAAAATGAGATTGGCCAGATACATAGCAAACTATATGAAAGTATCCCAAAATCTCAGAATATCAACGAAGGTTGTGAAAAAAGAATCAGATTTCAGCTTTCAACTCTGATATGTTGTTTGAATAGTAATGAAGTTGCAAGACTTGCAGCAAATCAAAATCAGAAACAAACTAAATGTATATTATATTACCTATATTATATCTGAATGAAGGAAAAACTCCCTATTAGTCTTCAATCACTTTTAAAAGTATAAAATAGTAGATGCAGTGAAAGTAAAACTTACAGCAACTGTTTGTTTTTGCACTGGACAAAACCAGTGTAAAGTAACTCTTTAGTAACCCTGAAGGATTAAACAACTCTCTGCAACAGCCATACAGGCAAGAGACAGCATTCTTACCCTACTGATCACTTTTTTTTCTTCAGTATACATGAAAAGATTCCTGATAGGCAATGAGCTTGTCCTATTTTCAACAAGCATAGTTTAAAAAAACGTCATCCTTTTTTGGACAGCAGAATATTGTTTCATTTTACTCAGAAATACTCCGCAATCAAATCAATAATACAGGAGATAACCAAAACTCAGTCAGATCAATAGACAAGCAGATACATCAGAAAACGGTAAGTCACATCGCTCATTCATATGAATTTTCAACTGAAGATAATGAATACATACATAATAAATTTTTAATCCACATTTCAGTTGTTGGCTACATTTTCTCTAATTTGTAAAATAATTGAGTTTTTTCTACTTCACAGATGTATATTGTTAAGTACTAGATAAGCCATAAAAAGTAATAATCCATACTAATGTTTACATATTTTTCTTGTGTTGGTAGTTTAAATCACAGCATCATCAAGTCAGTCAGGTCCAATTCTCTGCTCAGTGGTGGTACAATTTTGACATTTGATCACAGAATCATAGAATTATTTAGGTTGGAAGATACCTCAATTATTTAGGTTAGAAGATACTTCTTGGAGTTGTTATTCATAACTTACATGTCAGCAATACTTCAAGTTATTACTTCTAGTGTGATTTATTTTATAGTTGTCAAAATTTGTCACTATAATTCTATTTATAGCTTAACTTTCATACAACTCCATGTGCCATTTTCCAGTTTGGAATGACCTAAATAATTGTCTTCTCAAGTTCTGCAACTTATTCCTGTTTTGGATTTTACTTCACTGAGTAACCAAAGATTGAGTGTTTTTGCAAGAGTTATGAAGTACTGTAATATTGAAAATACTCACTTTTACCATAACAACATGCTCTGGAGGAAGGCCCTGGACTGAAATTGATTTTAATTCAGATGACCCATGCCTTTTGCATCATCTAGTTCTTATTTATTACCAGTTTTTGGATATGTTCATCACTAATAAATCAGTAACACAGTTTCAGTTTCCAGAAGACCCACTGAATACTTTTTAGATACTGAAACGAGCTCTATGTGTTATAAAAAGCATAACTTTGCTTTGCTGCAGTATCCCAATGTGCCTTAATCACTTTATAGCCCTCAGGACTTAGATGATTTGGCAAAATCTTACTGCCTGTCTACTTTTCAAATTTACTCTAATTTAAAGCCCATTTAAAAACTTTTGCTATTTGTATCTTTCTTATCAACTTCTTTTTTTTTTTTTTTTGGAAGCCTGAAAAATGTTGGTTTGACTCAAACAGACCTTTGGAATTTTGTCATTTTAGGTACACTTACTTTCTGCCATCTGAACATTGGTTCATACCTGCACTTGGCCAGGCATTTTCACTGGGTGTTAAATAATTTCTTACCTGAAAGGAGACTGACATTTTACCATGCAACCACTACAATTACTTAATGTTAACTGAAAACCTGCTTGATCACTCATTCTCCTATTATTTCAAAATTCACCAGCTAATTTCAATTTTTTCAACAAGAGTTTAAAAGTACACCAAAGAACACCATGCTAAGGACATTCCTGTCTTGTAACTGAAAATTTCAATTTAATTTCAGAACAGAACTGAATAAACTGATGTAAAAATGGAATAGCTTCCCTGTTTTTTCTGTTTCTATAATATAGTTAATTAAGCTGATATCAACTTGCTGAGGCTTATCACAGATGTACTTAACCAGGTTCTACAGCACGAAAGACTGACTGCCAGTTTGGAACCTTACCCAAGTGAACAACACTAAATTCAACTGCAGCAGATACGTCAGAGTGCTAGGAAAGCTGTTTGATTAGCACAGGGTATGGTGAGAGGACTGTGCTGAATTCTCTCAAGGCTCCTCATTGTCCTGCTGGCTCCTGCTACGTAATGTAAAGGACAGCAGGTTCAGGGCTCATCAATGGTATTTCCGCGCTTTTCTTTTCAGACACAGTGAAAAATGAAAACTATGCAAAGTTATGGCATGTTGTGCTCTTCATGAATGGTCAACCAGTTCTGAAGAAAGTAAAAGTATGCTTTTATCTGTTTTGGGATGCAGACTAGACCTCCTACAATTATCTTCTGGGCATTTGCAAGCTTAAATTAAGTTACCTCATAAGAGCATTATGCTATAGTTGAATTATAAAATTAAACTGCCATGAGGTAAAAGTCACTTTTCTTTTAAAGTAAAATACAATTCATATAGCTAAATGGCTTTTTTTCTCTAAGCTTTTGTTTTGTACAATTTTTATACAGAATTTTTGAACTTGGTTTCTGAATTACTTCTCACTAGTGTTCCACTTACTAATTTTTAAAGCACGCTTTATGTATCCAAGCCTTTTAAGGCAGACAGATGTTGAATAAATTTGGTGCAATTCTGTTTTAAAGAAACTGAAAATATAGTTCTTTTTTCCCAGGTTTCACATGCCATATGGAGAGTGTTGTCCCGTTTGTCATCCCAAGAGGCTGAATCTCAGTAACTTCAGGAGTGAATGAACCAAAATGTTTTCAAACATGCCAACATGCTTTCTATTACTTTTCTCAATCCAACACTTCCAAGGCTTTTTTGCTGCATTCTTTCCTATCCTCTGCACAACTCTACAACTACCTTCACTTGCTCTCACATCCCTTATCTCTCTGGGTTCTGTCTGAGTGTTGAAAAGTGGCATCTGTGATCAGTCACTGCCTCTCACTTCCTCGCAGGCCTGAATGATGACTTCAGTGGCTCTGCACACACACCCATTTTATCTATTTTGAGGACTTTTAGAAGACCTTAACAAGAACTATTTATTTTAGTCAAATTTGGCCAAAATTCATCCAATATCCAGGGCTTAAACTAAGTTAGGCTTAAGAAGAAAAGGTAAAGCACAATGACAAAACTTCTGCTCTCACAAGAAACTTGTCTAAAATAAATCTGTAAAGATACTACTTTATCATCTCCCTCCCAAAAAGTAAAGCCTTAATGATAGTCTTTTCTGCTCCAGCAAAAACTGCAACTTTCAGAGCTACTGAGCTACCAGCATGTCTTTCTAACACAAGTGACAGTCTTGCAATAATATTTACTTCCCATGTTATTCCAGTTCTTTGATAATCCTACCCATAATCAAAACCACAGCATAAAGACAAACAGTGCTCTTACCATCCTAACAAGGGATGAGATTCCAGTGAATGTTTTCCCTTTTGACCTGACAGAGGCCTCAACTGAGTGTAACAATTTCTGAATTTGCAATAGCTGTCTCTCACAAAACAAAAGCCTTTAGAGCCTCCAATTCCCTTTTGAGCAGCTCAGGTGAGCTGTCTTATAAAGACCTATATTTCTGTTTCACTCTACTGAAAACTTCTCATTGCTCACTAGAAGCTTTATGTGGCAACTGTCACATCACTTTGAGAGAACATTAAAAAGTAAAGATTTTTTCCATCCTCAATTGTTTAGATACTCAGCGTGTCAGCTGGAAAGTTTTCAGATGAAGAGATTGCACAAATGGACTTCATAGAACAGTCAGAAGACCATCAAACTAGGTAGAAATCAAGAAGCTTACTAGCAATTTATTCTTCCTTTTATCTTTATATATTCAAACTGCTTTTGAACAATGCCCCATTTCATCTAAACACTGATATGAAAGGGGTACCTGTTAAAAAGGAGCTCCAATTCCCTGGCTGCCAGAAACTACCATGAAATGCATTAGCAAAGGCAAATACACTTTTATAAATGCAAAGGGGTTTTGCCATGTTACCCAACTCTAGTCATTCAAGTAAACAGTAAACAGAATTGATGTTTTGAAAGTAAGATGATACATAAGGATAGTTGAAATAACTCAGGAACACATTAAAAAGATTGTTACAGCTATATTGATGAAAAAAACAATTTTGAATTTGATTTCCAACAATTCCACTGAAGCTTATGCTCTATTTCAGTCTAACATTAATTATTATATATTTGAAACATTAATTCTAATTAACTATTGATTCTAATTAATACTAGTTCTAAACTATTAATTCTAATTAATACTAATTCTAATTTAGTCTAACATGAATTATTATATATTTAAAAATAGTTCCAAATACTTGCTTTGAATATTAGGTTATCTTTTCTGGAATGGAAAATAGCTTATTTTTATAATAATCCTTCAACAGCTTCAGGGAGTTATCTCTTTCATGCATATGCTTACTGGACATACACTTGAGCCTGTAACAGCTATGTAGAAGCATGTAAAAAACAAGGAAGTATTTCATATCTCATGACCTAGAAGTTTCCAAGAGGTCATGACAATGGAGCTTAATATTTGCAGCTGGCTGTCCAGACATCTAGTGGAGAAGCACTCCCAGTTTAGACAAGACATTTACTGTCTTTTTGAGATAGTGGTTTATAACTCCCAATCTTGTGTTGTTCTAATCCGAACACGTGGAGGACTCCTCTTTCAGTGAATGAGTAAAAGTACCTCCATATGCAAGTCCAGATGGAATAGCTCTCAAGGTATTTGTAGACGAAAGGACATTTTAGTTACCCATAAATAAAATGGGAGAGAATAAACCTTCTATTTGAGATTGTTGTTTGAGATTCATAGCAGTGAGACACATCACCTTAATGATGCATCTGAAAGAAACAAGGATTCATTCCACTTCCTATGGTCTACCAACATAAAAGGAGAAAATCAAGAGTGTAAGCTTGCAATAATGGAAATCTTTCTGATCTTTAGTCATAGGAGAAAATGTAATAGAAGTATTAAGAAAAAACCAAGATAAATCACACAAGTAGAGCTGCTTTCTCCATAACTATTACAGTAATAAACTATTATTATTTGCACAATATTAGAAACTTAAAACCACTATCTTAGTTAAGGGTACTTGCAAAAAAATAAAACAAAAACCTGTTTTGTCACAGGATTTATGTAATACCAGATAAAGGAAAACATCTTCCAAAGATTTCTCTACAAAACTTTAGCATAATCACATTCATGGACATGCAATACCAAAAATACAGTATTATAGTATTTTTTTAATAAAAAAATATTTATTTCATTTGAATGCTAAATTAAATTAAATGTTAAAATTAATGTGTGTTCTTCAAATATGGTTAGGTGATCAATGCAATAAAAGGCTGCTTTTCAAATTTCTTATCTGTTCACAACACTAGAAAGAAATCAGTGGTCTGAAAGTCTAAAGATTGAGAGACAAAAATATAAAATGCAATAAATGATTTCTGCCTTAGAAATCTTAGTATAACTTTCAGTTATTCCACATGGTGGAAAAACTTTATTCAGAACCATTTGCCTATGAGCAGTTTTTCAATACAACATTCTAAATCTAGACAAGAGATATATCTTGAGAATTAGCTGACATTTTAAGGTTCTCTTTTAATTCATTACTCAAATTTAAAAAAGACAAAAGGAAAAAAGACTTCTAGGACTTGGTGAAGTTACACAGAAATTAATGAAACCTCCAGCCTTGTGCTACTGTAAAGAACTGAGAGTAGCTGCATGAAGAGAAAGAATGGCCACCATAATAACTGATATATTCCCCACCATCAGAGCTATAACCCACAGTGCTCTGGGATGTCTCCCCCTGCAAATGGCAGTAGTCATTTTCAAGATGTAGGAGGGATTTGGATGACTTGAATTCAACTCCACAGCTGCCAGTTCAGGTTACCCTTGTTTAAAGATTACTTAAAAATGGGTAATATTACTTAACTAGAATGTTGTAATGACTAGTGTAATACATTAGAAAGTTACTCAAAACCTGAATGCGGGTTATAATTCCCCAAAAACCTAACAACGCTTCAGTTTGGATTGAAATTTATGCAGCCAAACAACTCAGATTAACATTTCAAACTTTGCAGTTTGTTTGAGACCTAACATACTTACCTCATGCTGTCTCTTCATATTAAAAAAAAGAAACTGTTTTTTTTTTAATTTGAGTATAAAACACACTATTTTTGCCTACTGTGCATGTTGCAGTACAACATTTCAAGTAAAGAATGGCTACCTTAAAGAAATTCTAATAATAAACCGATTTGTAGATTTTTTGCTTATTAAACAATTCTTTCAAGGGTGACAGTTAAGCAAAAACTTTTTTATACAGTTTGTAAAGGATACGTTGTTCACCAATCTGCAATTTGTCTTCCATGATTTAATGCTCATGAGGAAAGTCTAAAATTAACCATTAACCTACAGGTACTATTTTTGCTACTAAATTTTTGAGGGGGGCAACATCAATCTGTTAGGAAAAAGGGAAAGTCATGCTTCAAAGTGCAATACTTCATATGAACAGCATGAGATCTGTGATCAAATATGTGATCGATTATTCCCACCACTGAACAGAACAAAGCCAAGAATCCTTTTCCCTGCTTCTCTGCACTCTTTGGATTTCTAAGTCTTCAGCTTCAGCCTCCCCTTATTAAGAAATGCAGGTAAAGAAGCCCCTGCTATTTAGAAAGCAATTATTTCAGTGAGCACATATAGGTCACCTTCCTTCATTTCAACACAGTTGAATTCTCAGGGAACATGTTTGCTAATCTGCTTCTGGTCCTGCCCATGCAAGGAACTATTATCAAACACTCAATTGCATTTTACACAGACATCAAATTTTAACCTAAATTGGCAATGACATAAGGAGAATTCACTGTATACAATCCCAACGTCTTTGCTTCTTGAACAGTTTTTGATAGGTAGCACAATTACGTACATCAACATTTAAAGATATGTAGACATTCTTACTTCTGCTATTAGAAAATTTACTAGACAATGGCTGTATTTAAATGAAAGTATTTCCCATTTATCTCCTATCCTGTTAAAAGATGCTACTGACATGCAAAACAACTTCCAACACTATTATTTTACCAATAATAGATTTGATGCAATTCCTCATATAATTAGATGAGAACCAGTGGTACATTTAGGCCACATAAATGGCTTAATTAGGATCAACTTGGCTTGATTGATTATAGCATGAAAGAACACACAGATGTATTTTATGAAAACCTCCTTAAAATACAAATTAATTTAGTTTAGTATGGCAGATTTGGGACTGCACAAGTGAATTTTGTGACACAGGTTGTAAGACAATATTAAAATTATCACTACAAAACAAACAAATTTTTAAAAACCCAGACCCACTCCAAAACCAAAGGCAAGCATTCTTCTGTGTTAAAAATCTCCAAAAGAAATAAAAGTAGTTACAAGAAAAGATGGCATCTCCTGTAATTCCAGTTTCAGATAGTGCAATTTTTTTGATTTTCTGCTTCTGGACCAGTTGCCATAATAGCAATCAACAGCAGCAACGAGTTGTTAAAAAGCAGACCTCAACTCTAAGCAAAATTTTCCAGCCATATCTTTGTCTAAAACTAGAAGCACTTCCCATATAGAAATACCTACAAAATGTGACAGGACAAGCTTTTAAAACTTGCTTTATTTTAGAACTGAATTATGGTATTAATCTCCTACTGTAAAGCAGATTTTTATGTCCTTCAATCAGTGTAGGTCTTTCTCAGAATCCTTTCATATTTATTCATATTCATTTTGAAGGCCAGATGACAGAAGTAGAGTGTCCTGCAGCCTGTCTTTGCTCTTCTTGCTATTATGCAATAACCATCCACTTAGAAATTAAAAAGGATCACGCTTAGCTCTTTCAGGCTACTGCATTGCTCTAAAAACTCAGACCTACCTCATTAGAATTCCAAGGTCCTTTTAAGAGTAACCACCTCCTAAATATATTTATGTGTTTACACAGACAAATGTCTTTACATAGAGTATATTACAAGGTACCTTGGACAAAAAATCTACACAATATCAGTAACTTGAAATCAAGATTAACAATTGAAAAAAAGTGAAAATTCAGAGAGGTTGCTGTTACACTGTTGTCTCAAATCACCGTTCTCCAGTTTGCTTCACAGAAACGAAACTTGTTTGAATTAAAATGTAAATAATGAAAGTCCCTATTTCAAAACAATGTTAAGAATTAGAACTAGAAATGAACCCATCTTTTCTGCAAGATTTTAAAAATAAGACTGGGACGTGGGAGCAAAACATAATTCTCTACAATTGTATGCAAGTTAAAAGGTTTTTTAGGCCAATACTAAATATTCAGCTGATTTCCATAAAAAAATTACTGTCAAGGAATATCTAGTTCATAGAGTGAAAGTTTTTAATTTATTGCAATTAATTCTGTACAACTTTTTATGGTTTGATTTTGCAATTTTTATTTAGTCTTTTTGATTACTGTTGCCAGATAGGCTTTAATAAATTAAACATTCATTTTGTGTACCCACAGTATCCTTGTTCCTGAATTATACATACAAACATATTAGTTAATTCATATTTTAAGATTGTAGTTCAATTAATACTTAAAAGCTGGCACTACCAACAAATGAAAAGCTCTGCCATTTTCTCCCCCCTGGGTATCCCTTCCTCAAAAGCATTAATTCATCAAATCATAGTTAGAGGCAGAAAAATCAATATTCAAGGATAACTGTAGGAAAATTTGTTTCAGGTTTCCCTTTTCAAGTTATCTTTCATCTTTCTGGTTTTTAGGCTTTATGGGAAGGAGCACATACTGTTATTTAAAGCATGTAGATGGCTTCTTTATCTCCACATCCCTTCATTCTCCAGCTTAAAATGCAGATATGATTTCTATAACCTGTCCTTCCTATTAATCTGTTTTCTTTTTCATTTATTTTATGATTTTTTATTCCTCTAGTTATTTTATAGACCTCTTTCAATTTATTATTGGAGAATGTCACCATAACATCATAAATCATCAACTAAAAAATTATAAGAAGAGGCTCCATTTTAGCATGCAGCAATGATAACAGAACATTATGACCTAGTTAACTAATTAATTTAAAGAAAGTTATAAAAAATTTCATGACAAATATGTCTTCACAAGTTCTCTATGTTTTGGCTCTTATTACTAGCAAATCATTCATGCTTCTTATAAAAATTCCTACCTAAATTATTCATAAACAGTTTGACCATAGATATCAAAGGAAAAATGAACTACAAGAAAGATGCAATTGCAGGCAAGATATAATTTTAGAACTAAAAAGACCGTATATACAACCATTTCTTTCAATTTTTTTCTCTAGAGTGACAGTATGAATGAAACAAAGGACAAGGAAAACTTATGCCACAGTGTAAAATAACTGTTGTTTTTACAGAAATCTGCAATAGAATTCTCAGTCATTTAAGATTTAAGACAGAAAACCTGAACTTGATTCCAGAACTACCAGGTCAAACACAAAGAACAACTCCTGCAAGACATGACATGGGCTGAGACGGCCCTTAAATCTTCACAGTTGAAAACACATTTTAGTAATCTTCTGCTATCTCGCAAATATCAGCTTGCTAATTAAAATTCACTCTACTTCCCAAACTCCAAAAAGAAGCTTAGCTTTTATACCTAGTTAGGAGAGGACTGGACAAACAAAATTCCAGAATTATATGTATTCGCAGCTTATATAAGCCTCTTAATTCTTTGGAGAAGGTATTACAATCTAAATTGTTTCACTGAAGATAAAGTTCAGAAACTAAAAATTGTCAAGCAGCAGCAATTAAATTAAAAAGTAAAAAGATAGATGCATAAATTTAAACAATTTTGTCATGAAGCATATTTTACTAAGTTATTATCTATTCAGGTCTGCAAATTACATGAAAACATTTCTCTTAGAGGACATATTTTTCTGAATCGTTGGCCTATTTCCATAATTTACATTGAACACTTGCTAAAATGATTCATTTGTATGAATATTTTTGAAACATAATTTTAAAAAACTTTTAAAACCCTAACCTACACAGCAGAAATTATTCGTTTATGAAAAATGAAAATTGATAAATGTCAATGCATTTTAATACATTTATTTCGAAAATCTAGAAAATCCCATGCTGATTTCAGAAACTGTAGGGAGAAAAAAAAATTAAAGGTGTGGTTTTGCAAACAAACTGCTCCTAACCAGAGTTAAGAATTTCAGACTTATTTATCCCTGAAAAAAACAGGGAATAAATAAATATATAAGTAAATAAAAACCTATGTAGATTTAGGGAGACACAAGAAGCAGACAGAAATCTTCAGCAAGATACACTCTCTTTAAAATTTAGCAGCAATTAAGTATCCAGTGAAAACTCCTCCTGAAGCCACACTGAGGCTAGTAAAAAGATCAATTGTCAGTATCATTCCTCCTCACTGACCAAGCCATTCCACAAGACCATAATTTAACCCGGTTTATGGCATGTGTGGCTGGCCAACAGGCTGACTAGAGAAAGATAGAAAGACTGTCTTTCATACCACATTGTCCTCTAGCTCCAGAATATCAAAACTCAAATTAGTAGCACTCATTATTTAAAAAATAATTTATTGCATCAGTGCTCTGCCTTCAAACTATTCATCCTGATCTAGAAACTAATTAGAAAAAAAAAAAAAAAAAAAAAAAGAAGAAACTAACACAAACTGTAGGGGCCTAAAATGAAGCATTATTTGTATTTTCATCACCAACAGCCTATATTGCAGGAAATCATCACCTATTTAAATATATTTTCATGAAAGTATCTAATCTTTTGAAGCCACGTGTGCATAAGTCCACTGTTTTCCATCTTACTGTGCTCCAAAGTTGCTCACAAAACTGCCTGCATCTAAATTCTGGAATCACATTGAGGAGTCCGCTGAGAGCCATGTTCACATGGCAGTTTCACTTACAAACTTCACCCAACACAAATAAGACTTCCCCTGGAATTCCCAATATCTGTTGTCCATTTATAGTTGTTTTTATAAAACATCCAACCATTTCTAAGAAACATTTTTGCAAAAAAAAAAAAAAATACTCATTTAAAAAACCCATCTGAATTCTCAAAGCTAAGCTTTGTAGCATCTTGAAGCTCTAGAGAACAGATGCTATTTCACTGTGCAAATGCTGCTTCAATGTGTAAATACGCAAGTTTACATGCAATCTGTAAACTGGATTTTGTAAATCTGATTAAGTTAATTTCAGACCTGTAAAACTTTAAGATTCCATGTGCACTGGGTATGCAGTGCCCTAGTGAAAAGACTGAAGATGTTGGTATGTTTTGGCTATCAACCACATGGAGAAAGATATAATTTAAAACAAACATTGTTTACTTTGACACAAACAAATCCACCTGATCCTCCAAACATCAATGCCCATCTACTTACTCTAGGCAAATTGTTCAGCATGATATAAGAATGGACCAACTTGTGGATATACAAATAAAATTCACATTTAACACTGTCATTGTTTTTACAACATGAATTTTGGATGTGTTCAGCTTGCATTAGGAATTATTTCAACTATTTCTACATTTTGTTGAGGCATGAATGACTATGGGATACCATTTCTTTTATAGCTCTACTGCTTAATATTGACAACATCCCTTATTTTTAAACAGGTTTACTAATAGCCTCTATGTAATACTCTCTTCTCATGAAAATTAGATGAATATATAGCAAAGATCACAGCAGCAGCCTGCTGAAAAATTATAATTTAAACCTCAAATACAAAAATTTGTATTGAAAAAACTCTGCCAATGCAGAGCCATCTTAGCAAGGAATTTTTTTCAAAAAACGGGCAAGTAAGATGCAAAAGGTGCTCACATACACAACTGCAGTGGCAGTGGTCGTGCTTCACACAAGATGAAGGAGACAGCAGAGGAATTCCCTGGGAGTGAGGCCAGGAGGAAGGGTGTGAGAGGGAAGGCTTACCTGACCAGTGGCCGGTGGTGGAGCCCGCTCTGTCGGTGCAGGTCTCGCTGACGGGGCGGAACACGGTCTCCCAGCCGCCCGTGGCGTAGCGCCAGTTCTGCGACTCCAGGATGAGCGTGCGCTGCGTGCCGTACGCGATCATGAAGCAGTACACCACGTGGTGAAGCTGGCAGCCGTAGCCACAGCCCTTGTTGATGTTGCACACAAGTTTCTTAGCTTTGCTGCAATCCTTCGGGTTCTGTAAGGATGGGTGAAAAAGTGGAGCTCAAGAGAAGATACGCCAAAGGATTGTGTTTTTCTGAAAAACTGGCAAATGTCATCAATCACAGAAGCCATCCTGCTATAATACATCTCCTATTCAAATGGATGAGTAAGCGCCAGCTCCATGAAAATTTTATGTGAATTCTTCACTGTGAACGTGAACAGCTATTGAACATGCTTCACTATCCTAACGTAAAATAGAATACACTCAAGATTTTAAATTACTTTCTCATTTGTAAATCTGTCAGAATAAGCCAACATTTGGACTCTGAGTTCACATCTCATCAACATGATTCTCAGTGTTGGAATGCTTTTTCCTTTGGCATTTTTTCAGGTTTGTTAGTTCTCTTTCAATAAGCATGCATGTCATCCAATAAAAGAAAATTTCCACCTGTCTACAGCGTACAGAATAAAACAAATGGTACAGAATAAAACAAATGCTTATTAAAGGACTGCTTCCCAGGCTAACTGACCACATACTAAATACAGAATGTAAAACATAGACCTGAGCAGACTGATAAAGGACAGAATTTTAATCTGCATACACTTTCCATAAAATAACGTACTTCACATCCACAAACCAGGAAAGCACAAGATAAGAGGTAAATGCCTGCATTGTATGAATGCTATGTTTAAAAGCAAAAACTAATAAATATTTTTAGGTTAGTGGAATTTTTAGATATGTGGACAACACAACCTCATAATCAACAGAACTTTTTCTTTACGTAAAATAAACTACTTTTTTTGTACATATTCGTATTTAGATAGCTCCAGATATATTTCTAAATTCCAGAAAGGTCTTCCACAAAATCTCTAGGATGAAAGTTTCAGATAAGGTGTAAGAATACTGATATTTGAGCACCAATAAAAATTCTGCTTCTTTCACATCTAAACAACTTTAAATAAAATTTTCTGTAAATTTACAACAATCAAATCAAATCTTCAAAAAACAATGACCCCTGTCTGGAGAACTGAGATCCCTCCTTCAAGTGATGTTAAAGATAATCTGTGTATTCTGCATCCTAAAATACTTTTAAATAAAATTAATTTGTACATTTGGTTGTGTAAAGGAGGGGACAACAATTCAGATGGGGAGGGGGGTGGGGGGAGGAGGGAAAAATAAAACATCCAAAACAAACCCAAAACTCTACAACATGTGCTATACCTTCAGCATTTCTTTTTCATTCTAAATACACCCAATTCAAAGCATAACTAAGTAAGAAAACAATAAATGAAATAAAATTTCCATTCCCAATTTTTGTTCCTCAGACCAGTACTTTAGGCATCACAAATTTAACGGACAATTTGAGACTAAACCTAACAGGTATCTTTCAAAATTGTAACAAATGTATTTCCCACAGTCTTTCAGAAGAGAAAGAGGGCCTTTTTAGTATTCTGTAGAAGTCCACATGGAAAGAACTCCATGAAAAAATACCTCCTCACATCATTATTATCAGCATTACTATATTTTTATTATTAATATTGAAATTATTATTATCATATTTTGCTTGGTTTCAGTTATTATACTGTTCTTATCTTAATCCACACTGTGTTTTCTTTGTGGGTTTTGTTTGTTTGTTCGTTTTTTGGGGTTTTTTTCCCCAATTATTCTCCTCCCTGTCCTACTAGGGAGGAGGAAGGAGTGAGTGTCTGGGGGTTCTTTGTTGCCAGCTTGGGTAAAGCCACAACACTATTCTTTTTGAATGGCATAGTATCTGTGAATTTTTAGAAAAAGCCCTTAGATTATGCTTTCTACACTTGCCATTTCCTCCAAATGCTTGTGTACTCTAAAATGAAAGCATTTAATCAATGGCAAATTTGAAGTACTGTCAAGGTGTGCCCTTCTTACTTTTTTTCATCCAAATGCAGGCTTCATATAATAGCTTATGAACAGTAGTATGGAAATCAAGTAGTAATCACACAATTAAACATATTTGATAGTGTGACTGCTTACCAATGTTAATATAATGCACTTACTTGGGTTTTATCATTACTTGTAGACTTGACTAAAAACTATATGCACTAGTATGTGACGTTAAAAGGAAGCTATTTAACTAATGTTTTTATGACTGTGGGATTTTTTCCAAATTGCTATACTCAAGTAGCAAAAAGACAAAGTAGTATTTGAGCTTCAACTACCTATTGAGAATTTTAAAAGAAAAAGGGAAGTAGACATACTTGGATATATTGCAGTTTCAACTGGTGTTTGCAGGAAAAGGTGGGAATACTACCCATTGATAAGGAAGAAAAGTTACATTTCAGGCATCAGAATAGCTTGGGTGTTCATAACCAGAACTGCCAACCAAAGCAAGTACAGTACAAGTATTGAGCTGATAAAGGATAACAGTCAATTTCAAAACCAATTAAGACTGACAAAAAAGTTTTCCTCCTGGCGCAAAGTCACAGAAAAGGATTATAAATCTCTGATTTGAACGGGTAGTACATTCTGTTCTCAACCCTAATGACACTGTTCATCACACTCCTATCTCCAGTTTAATGATCTACATAATCAAGAGAGGGATGAAAGGAACCTCCATGAATGTCAAGCCCCTTAATGCAGCTGCCACACAACTGCAATAAAAACAAATAAGAAAAAATCCAAACAAAAATTAAACAAACCCACGCAAAATCCCAAACAAACAAAAAAACCTACAGCTGACCAATCACACAAAACATACTTCAATATATAGAAGATTAGATCATCAAGCCATTCTAGAGTTTACACCTTTTATCTTCCTCTGAATAACTTCTATGAACAATGCAACTGAAAAAAATTAACAAATTTTCAGATTAGCAAAATGGTTAGAATTACCTATTTCTGAGGAAGAGAATACCATCTAAAATAAAAGTAGATTATTGCAACTGGCAATATGGATGTAATGGTCTTTCATCACTAAGAATATGAACATATACTGCTGCTCTCACAAAATTCAGGGTTCTCACTGCATTCTTCTACCAGGGCTCTTGGTTGGCCTATTCACAGAAAGGAGGCTCAGACGGGAATAAAGTCCCAAGTGCTACATCAATGCCTCACCATCCTCCAGTGCTTTCAATTGTGTACTCAATCATCAAAACACATGACAAACTGCTCCTTTACATATTTTACTACATGAGAAATTATGTGTTGTTAATGAATTTAAGACAGTTCAGAGAAATGTACTTACTCCAATGAATCACAACAGATTAGAGTGGGGTGGGAAAGCACTCTGCTACCATTTACTAAGTTACCTCATAAACACAGTTAAATGCTCATTAACAAAGTTGTTCTTTTCTTATCTTTTCAATAAATACTTTATTCTTTGATGCTACACAGTCTGTTGGAGAAGAGAGTCCCACTCAAAGTCTTTGGAAAATTCCATTTTTGTTAGAGAAATATGTCCAAAATGGGTGTTTCTCATCCTAGTTATCACAAATGTCACTCATACCATCTTCCAGTCCCTTTTTTTTTGTGATGTCATTTGCAATCCTTCATTTTCATACCAGCTCCCCTCAAGACTTTAGGGGTAGAAAAAATCCAAACAAAGAAACAACAAACAAACCACCAGAAGTTTCTTCTAGCTGATGGAAGAAAATGTTCTTCTCTCCATAGTCTGAAATAGTAGGTATTTGATTTGAGAGACAGAGATCTCAAACCTTCCTCAAATATTAATTCTTCCAGTTTGCACCTACCCTCCTACAACACACAAGTTTCAGTAAAACATCCAAGCATGCAGATAGACTTATTTAACACACTGTGTTCCTCAATCCTAGAGAAAACCTCACACAAATATCAGCAGTGATCACACTTTCTTATAGTTGTTATACTAAAACCACATAATATAATTTTGATTTTATTGATTACAGTTGTACAGGGTGCATCCCTTTGTATGTATACAAAGTGCCCAGAGCCTTTTTTTGTTGTTGCTGTCATTTTAGCATGAGCACTTATATTAAAAATACGAATCAGTAATTTTATATGAGGGAGAGGATTTTAATATACTTTAAGACAGAAAAATCTAAGTGACACATTCAATCACCAAAGATACTGCAAAGTCCAGAAAAAAGTCTTGTGACCAACTTTCTTTTCTTTGCATACATATAAAGTTTCAACTAAACAGTATGGTAGAATATTTCTAGAATATGGCAAACTATGACTAATATAATCGATGTGTTGCTGAGCACTTAGTAACCTTTCTCACCTGATTTTATTTTTAACCTTCAAAGCTGAACAAAAAGTTTTGTTTTTTTTAAATCAGAGGCAAAAATATTCTGCTATTGCAAGACTGCATGCTGAATCACAAACTTCCTAAAATAAACAGAACAAAAATAAGCACAAAAGAAAAGGGACAGAAAACTGCTGCCTTCATAATCATTTATTCACTTGATTACAGTACTACAGGTGCTCTTATCTGACTTCTCTTGCCATTCTCTTTAACTGTTTGTTAAAAACACCTCTGAAAATAAGGCCTTTTCCTTAAAGTCCTAGCTTTTTAAATGTTGCTCCAACTATGGGGAACTAGTTATGTGTAGCCTCATTAAATCAAATTTATGGTAATGTCATCCAAATGAAGTAGCAGTCATCACTATTCACAATCATTCAGCTAAATGACTTCCCAGGGAGATGTCCCAAAATAATGCAGCTGTCACTGTTCAACATGTACCAGAAAAAAGCTATGCAGTACTTTCATACTTAACTAAAAAAACAATTACAAATATGTACCATATAATTCTTTCTGGCAACAACTTGAGGGGCAAGGGTTATTGAACTTTTTACTTCATTTTTAATACAGTTTTATTATTAATAGTTTATATAATTGTGTATCATTTAGAACTATTTGACTGCTTTACATTGGTACATATTTGTTAAAGCAAATAGCTTTGTGGTCTTTTTGATGATTTGCACAGTTACACTCCTAAATGAGACAACAAATAGATAGTGAAAGACAAAGAAAAGGTGGAGAGGTATATTATATATAAAAGTATATAGAGAGGTATAAATATATATATAAAAGGTATATTTAGCAGCATGAAAAGCGTTTACAGTATACCACTGCCAAACAGTGGTATCAAAAAAAAAAGGAACAGTTCTCAGAAAGGAATTGAAGAAGTACAAGTGATGACTCTTGCACAATTTAGAGAATGTTTTTTTCCTCAGGAGGGTGTCTTTTTTATGTAACAAGCATCAAATACACATAGTTTGGTCACAGAAGAGAAGGTTCCAACAGCTGAACTGTGAAATAATGAAAATCTGAGGAACAAATTCAGCTATTTACAGAGGAGAAAAGATCAGGCATTAGGAGAGACCATACAAAACAGCTGCACACATGCCAAAAAAATTAATCAAGTACAAATAAAACAGACTACATTAAATATCTTTTTGAATGCTGCATAAATAGCTGCATGCATTCAGTCATGAAAAAAAGTCCCAACACCTTCAGATCAAGTTTTATTTAAATTTTATACATACAAACAAGCACATATATTAGAAAGGCCTTATACACTCAAAAAATGAGCATTTAGAGAAGTCTCAAACGTCTGTTGAAACAATCTAGGACTAGAAATAACACTATATAAGCACTCCAATTTTGCTTCCTTATGTTTTTAAAAATGGGCTGCTAGTTCAGAAGTTTGATACAAGGACTTTTATATTTCTATTTTTAAGACTATGCAAACATATTTATACATTTTGATAGCTTTTACAATAAAGTGAAGAAAATGAACAAGTAAGTCCAGCCCAGTAAAAACCATGGATCCAAAAAAACCTACAAACAAAGAAACAAATAAACCAAAATAACCAACAACAAAAATGCAAACCCCAATGATTGCCTTGGAATACTACCTTCCATATACATATTAAATAATGTTTGAAACAAATGTAATAATTTCTACATAATTCATTCATATATCAACATTATTTTAAACTGCAATGTAATTACTTTATTGCAAGGTTTTAGCTAAGCGCTATGTATATAAGAAGGAAAAAATGTTTACCTTGATTCAAAAGTTCTATCCTCTTACCTGTAAATAAGTTATTCTTCTCTGTACCAAATCTGTGAGATCTTTGGCCTCTTTTTCTCGCCAATCTCCAGCTCCATCTGTTTGACTGAGGTAGTACAAGTCGGTCATTATTGACCTATAAACAACATTGTTAAATTGGAAGATTAAATGAAATCAAAGACAAATTAAAGAGATATTTCAATTGTAGCTTCAAAAATCAGTTTCTTCATGCCACCTCCTACTGCACAATTCAAACAGCAGCTAAAACAGACTATGTTCTTCATCTAACAAATGTTCCATACCTATTAGCATTCAAAATTAACAATTCTAAACAGACTCGTGGCCATGCAAGTCCATACTACAAAACATCAATTTTGAGGAACTATCAAATAGTAAATTGAGATTATCTAATACACTGAAGATTCTCTTCTTAGGGTTGTAACATTTCACTGGCCAAACAAGAGAATAAAGAATTCATCAACATGAAAATAAAAATGTTGTATGATATTTATTTGTTAAAATTTGCAGATCAGTCCAAATTCTGATTTTGTCCAAACAGTACCACCCTGGGAAAGATTTCTTTTTCGTCTCTCTGGCTTTTGGGAAGAAAGAGAAAATTAGAGACAAACTATTCCAAGTGTTTCTAGAAATATTAATGGTTATTCTAAAAGTAAAAGGTGGTCCAATTCAGAAAGAGTTATTTCAGAGTTGGTTTCATAGATTGAGAATATTTAATATTGCTAAACATTTCTCCATAAAACAGTGCTAAAGTTGTAAGTTCGAACCACTTTCATTAGTACTTTCATCTGAACTTCAGATGCTGCTCTTTATTGCCTGAAATTGTTGATAAACCACAAGTTTGATCACTAGAAAGAGAAGCAACAGAACAAAGGCAGAGAAATTTGGGAGGTGACCAAAAAACAGTATGAGGGTAAGACAAATACATTGTCTAACAGCATTTGAAGTGGTCTTGTCATGCTGTTGGCAGCACTGGAAGCACAAACCCAATTAGCCAAGGCTACATAAGAGAGCCCTTCTACATAAGTGAGAGGAGCAGGCTGCATATCCCTACTAGGAAATTATTTCCAGTGACACAATATTTAAACAGTAAACATTGAGATAAATCAAATTAGGGTAGCCCTATCTTTATCAGCAGAGTTATCAGACAAACTTTTCTTGCTAATTTAATAACTGGATTTACAGATCTGTAGTCTTATTCTCATACACTCATTTTGGTCTTTATCCCCATGCCTCTACACAGGGTAACAGAGACACTGACTGTAGTATCTACTATTGTTGTATTAAATATTTTTCCCAAATTATTCAGCAGCAGTAATCCTCACCTTCTGTCAATCAACTGGAAGAACCTTATCTACATTCTAAACTGAAACGATATAAACTGGATTTTCTTCTACAAGGTAATTGAGCTTGAAGCACTCTATTGCAGCTTTGCATAAAAATTAATTTAAAGCATTGCCAGGTAACTAGTTTTAAATCAGTAACTATTAAAGACACATAATACAGTAACATGCATACACAGTTTAAAGAGAATTAGAACAGAATTAATGATGGACTAGTTCTAATACAATGGATTATATACAGATAACTGAAGAGATAAAGTTCAGTAACAGATAAAGTATGCTCCCCTTCAGATAGTTTCCCTATTTATAGAAAACACATAGGCTAGTAGGCATACTGGAAAAGGAAACCAATGCATTTTCTTGGGAATTTAAATATATTTTTCCTCTCAATCAGGATGTAACCAGGTTGGGTATTTAATCAAAAAAAATGAAGTTAAGGTTTAAACATTAAAAAATGGGAAAAAAAATGCTCTATCATTAAAAGCAGCTGTGAAACCACATAGCATAACCACATTTTAAACAATTTTCAAATGGTATTTCATTAGCCTTAAAAAAGTATTTTCTGTACCTGTGATGGAAGTAATCAGTGTACTCTCCTTACACTTTATAGAATATATTTCCATTAAATATTGAAAAAATAACTGAAAATAAAAAGTTTACCAATTATAAAAAAAAATATTCTGTCAGCTCTTAAGTAATTTTTCCTATTTCTACAGAAAAAAAGTGTTGCCTAAATTTTATTTTTTATATTAATGGTCATGGTGATCATAACAAAGAAAAGGCAGTAGCTTAGTTTTAATAAATCAGCCTTATGGATGAAACAGAATTACTTTGATAATTTTGGAGGTAAGAGAAACAGTGAGACTGTCCTTACACAGCCCCAGTGACTCACCAATTAGGTAAAGGCAGCTTTGCTCAGTAGAAACCATAAAAAGCATCAAATAATTTGCAGGAAATGTTATGAATTAATGAAAGAGTTTTCAGAGAATATCCCTAATCTTCTTAAAAAATATATATAAAACCCTGAAGTAAACCAGGAAGTGAAAAATTCACAGGTGTTATCACAGAGAAATTATTATAAGGTAGAGCTGTTTTAAGATACAGTCACAGAGACCTCCTTTCTTTGATTGTCTCTGCTCAGAAATGTGCATTTTCTAGCTACGTCTGCTAGGGTTTTTTGAGTGTGACAGATCACTGTGATAACTTATTAATACAGATTTAGAAGAGACACAAAGATCAAAGACCATGGTATTTTTAACTCTCTGCATGGTCGTGTTCCACGCAGAGAGGTAAAAGCACAGGGAGTGGTGATCCCTGAGCCCAAGATAGCTCAGTGCAGACAAAGGATGAGCCTGCACAGGGTTACTAGAGGCTGCTGCAAGTGCTAAAATGGCAGGAAACTTCACACAGTGGCACTAGAGATTTTACTGCATCAAACTTTGTCTTTCACTGGGTTACTAACCAACAATATCAACTTGCTGCTGTTGTTGCTTCATATCATAAAATAAATCTTGGAGCTGCACTTAAAAGCATTTTTCTCCTGGAAAGCAGAATGGAGAAAAAAATCTGGCTGTGTTTCATTGGTATTTGATTGCCAAAATAAAGAGGGAAGGATGGGTGTTTTTAACAATCAGTCCAGACATTTATTCCAGTCATATGGAAAAATTTAATCCTCCTAAAAATTTTATATCAACAAATAAAATCTCAAAGGAAAATATTTAATTCAAAGGAAATAATGTGAAAATTTGTCCAAACATTATGTATCAAATGTTGGCCAGTTACCACAAAATCCCTGATGACAGCTACTCCCTGGGAAAAGGAATGAAACTAACTCAGTAACAGCCACCTTGCAAACAACTTTTGTCAACACAGGAAACAACCATAACAACTAGAGGACTAATTGGCTCTTTTTTAATAACTCAATATCAAATAGTCTTTCCAATGTTAAGATGAATTTACTCTGAACAGCCCACTTCCCTATAGCAACTTGGAGAATACAATGATGTAATTCTCAAGGAAACTCTTGTGTTGGGCAACGCTGTTTCTCAAACAGAATCAGAACTGAAATACTTGACAAAAACATATTCAAGACCAGCACTTTCCAGGAGAAAATCCATACATAGGCATAGGCACAGGGCATAGCCAACAAACATTGATTAAAGCATCCAACAAGAAGCACTATCATGAGAGTAGTAAAAATTTGCTTAATATCACCAAGATTAACAAAGAACTCTAATACTACTTGTCCAAAACTACAGAAACCAAAATTTATCATCTCTTAGAAAGCAAGTCTTAATCTGACACAGCAGGCTTTCCTCACAAACAAAACAAAATAAATATTAGCCTCTTTCCTTACATAGCTATAGCATTTTATACCCACCTCTTTGTTTTCCCACATGAGGACAGCATGAAAAAGTCTTTAAGTACTTATAATTAACACTAATCTTTCTAATCCAAACATTACATTATAATATATATTAAAACTTCTGAGATCTCTTTATGTATATTTATGTGCATGTATATATTTATAAAAGTAATACCAGCTGCACTTGCAGTGTTCCATTTATCTAAAATACAACTTTCATAAGACAGCACTGTAAACAAAAGAGCACTTGGCAACAGTTTAATCCCTTTTAACGAATTCAAAAAGTGTACATGTACTCAAAATAAACCAAACCAACAAACAAAACAGGTAATAAGTAAAAAACAAAACAACAAAAAACCCAGACAAACAAAAAAAAAAAGAAAAAAAAAAAGCCACATACGAAAAACCTGTGCTTCTCAGAGTGAACGAGAACATCTGATTTGCTCACTCAAAACTTATGCTCTGTTCCTTTCAGAGAAGTGACCAGATGGACAGTGTGGAGGGAAGATGAGTGGCTCCTTCCCTGGGGAGCCTCTGTGCATTGTGAGGGAAAAGAATACCCTCAGAAACAGCAGTGCATCAGATACCAAAGAATGCACACAAAGAACGGGGAATTTCCCTGCAATTCACACAACAAGACTGAAAGATTAAAGGAAAAGAAGGAGACAGCTTGACCTCAAAGGTGCAGGAAAAAACTTCCTCAGGACTAGAGGCAACCAAGAAGTGCAACACAAGATAATTCTACTGCTTGAAGACAACACTGCAAATGCACCAGGAATACAGGCTGAATATCACAGAAACATTTTTGTATCTGTTTTTTTCCTAATGAAATTCCTTTGAATTTCTATACTGTAAACACATTGTCTAGAATCAGTTTAATAAAATCTAGTTTATGGCTGTTTGATTTTAGCTTAAATGACCTTAGTCTTCTTTGAGAACCTCACCAGACAGGAAGGTCTACACAGATCTATTACTAAGACTAAATAGACTTCAGATTATTTTATATTTACCACCATGACAACTGAAAGAATACTTGTACTCAACACAAAAATTCTCAGAGGAAAAAAAAAAGAGCAGTTGTGATTGCTCACATCATATACAAACTTCTTTCAGTACCACAGTGAGATTCATCTCATAAATTCCAGAGGTCTACAGGCAGTTTTATAATTCAATGCAAAGGAGTTTATGCACCTCAGAATGGGTTTCACCTCATTCTGAAGTATAGAGAGATAAAACATATTTCTGACACATAACGGTGTCAGAAATGCAGAAACTTGTAAATTAAGACTTAATGAATTAATAACCTCTGGTGTAGAATAGAAAGGACTAAGGAAAAGGACTCGTACTGGGAGGCAGCAACATAAAAACCTTCTGGCATCAAACACACACAACATTTTTCAAGGTTTCACTGTGGTGACTGCCTCATCCTGGCTTTATAAACAGAGCAATAACATGCACAGAAGTGATTTTGTTACTCTGACAGATGTCAGAAAGTCTGGTATTTGACTACTTGCTCCAGTTTTTAGCAGAGATAGTTTAAAAGGTACATAAGAATCCATGACGTAAAGTTCAAGAAGCCGGGACAGAAATAACTTCTATGGAGAAGGAATATTTGTGAGAGGAGATAGTTATTGAAACAAACTGTCCAGGGAAGTGACAGCTTCTCTGTCAGTTCACTGTTCAAGTGAAGATCTCAAGACTTTTGGAAAATTCTGCTTCAGCCAAGCACTACTTTTATTTCAGTCAAATATATAAAACTGCACTTGGCAGAGAACTAATTGGATGAAATTTAATCATATCTTTCATATAAATAATAACTCTCAATAACAGAATAGTCCCTTCTCACTTTCAACTCAATCTGTGACAAAATGGATTTTGGAATTGTGGAATATTAAATTATAAAATTTAATGGAGTATACTATTTGCCCATATTAATAATCAAATTCATATTGTCTTTATGTTTTAAATAGTGTTTGCATTATTTCTCAGAGATTGAAAATTCTTATGATTTTTTCCCTTTTACTGTATTATTCTTTTCAAAGGCTCTTGCTTTATTACTGATGTTCACACATGGAGATCATAGCTTTTTTCAGGGCATTGATTTAAGGTAGTATATTTAGTTAATGCAACTATTTTTGTATAACTATTTACTGATAAGACACAAACTGTCATTGCAATCCTGGTGGGAAGAGAGTTATAATATGCTTAAAAACAGATGTCACTGAATTTTTAACAGTTTCTGGATTAATTTTGCTCAGCATGAACAAAACTCATACAGAATATTTTAATATAATACAAAAAGTACTCCAACAATAAGAAGGCCTGATGATTGACAACAATGAAAATATAATTGCCATGCATCTTTGCAGAACGTAATGACAGTTAAATTAAAGGTCAGAACCAACTATTGCAAGTACCTTTCCTGATGACCCAAATCAGACAGAAATTCATCAATGCGTGTCTGCAGTTCATTTCCTTCTAGATTTTTCAACTTCTTCAGTTCACTTTGGAGGAAAAACCAAAGTTCCTTAGCCCCATTTTCAATCCTCCTTCTCAATATTTCATGGTCTTTTCCAAGGCCTTCTACTGTAAAAAAAAAAAAAAAAAAAAAAAAAAAAAAAAAAAGCATAAAAGTATCAGTACTTGTAGCTGAATTAACTTGTTAAGAAGCCAATACATCGTGATATGAAATATCAAAACAGCAAAACTTGCTTTAGAAGTAAAAGAAAACTTATCAACCAACCATCTCCTGTCCGCTTCTTATAGTTTTCTATCTGTTCTTTGGCCTTTAGAAGTTGCTCCTCTAAAGCATGTACCTTTCCTGCAGCTGGCCCCTGGTCATTGGGACCATCTGGTATCCTAGGATACAGAAAACAAAAAAATTGCATGATTAAAAAATAGTTATTTGATAAATTATTTGCATTAACAATTCAGCTCTCCTCTCATTTTTATTTCATACTGTTTTACAGATAAACCTTCATCAGATTTCCTTAAAGAAATTAAAGAAGAAATTAAACATTTTTGAAAAACAGGAATTCTTACCAAAAAAATTCTTACTAAAGTCCTGACAACTATTTTACTCCTTAAAATATGAGAAATTAGTTTAAAGTAAGTTCATCTAAACTAAGATGATTCTAAGCAGTAACAAAAAAACACGTCAGTAAGCAACTAGTACAGAGTATCCTTCACTTATTACCATGGTAAAACTGTAAATTAAGTTATGAACACAAAATAAACACCATTATAATCCACTTAAATGGTCACTCAAGCTAATAAACCAAGGTTTATTTCAATTCTTAAGAGTTACAAAGTGTGATGTTTGCAATCTGCTTCCTACCATCTGATAGCAAATATAAATTATCTTTTCCATAATCAACTCATCAAATAAAGATATTACTGTATAACTTTAAACATCAAAAAGATTAGATTGTAGGGACAACCTGTTTCTGCTTTGCCCCTTGTTAGTAATTAATTTTTAAAAAATAATGCTGTGTACATAATCCCTATAACGGAGGCCACTTTCTCATCACCTTCAGGTGACAGAAGCAATGACAAAGCAATGATCTCTAGCCTGGATCTCTGAAGGCAAAAAGAATCCCTTAAAAATTAATCATAGTGACATTCAATTTAGCTAGAAGAACTGCCATACTGTGTAAAATAATTGTAAAAATAGTTTTTAAAACCCCATAAATTATAAAAACCATTCTAACCTTTTCCTATTTCCAAGATATCTAAAAGGTTACACTAATTTATCAGCAAAAGAAAAAAGTAAGATTTCACAAGTTCACACTCAAATACTTTCTTGTTCTTTCATTGATATTCAAGTTCTTTGTGTGGAGCTAGAAGGTTTATAACTAACTAAAGTCACATTATGATTGCCTTTTCATCTTTCACTTTTTTCTCTTCCTCAAGAAGAAAACTATGTTCAATTATTAATGACCACCAGCACACACAAACAAAAAGAATACAGGTTGTCACTTCATCCTTCTTAGATAAAACCTCTTCAGTAAATAAAACTGAAATAAAAGAGTCAATGTTATCTGCAAATAAAGAGCACCCCTTATCAATTTAGATCATCACAGCCCTGATCAGCGCTGATTTATATCCACTGCCCATCTTCCTACCCTTAACTCAGAATTGCACAAAAAACAGTAAAAAGAGCAGAGGTGTCACCATTTAGTTCAATTATCTTCATTCTTCCCACACTGGCCTGTGCAATACCCTCAGCTTCAACGTGAGATATTTTAAATGCATGAAGTAGAAAACTGTACCTTAGTATTTAAATTTTTATCGACTCAAAGCTACTTCTTTGTCCAAGCCCCTTTAATGCTTCCTACAGGTTTAATAGACCCAAAAACTGCCCAGAGTTACTGAAAGAAATACTTTAATAGAGTTGCTTATGATTAATTGATCTTGAGCTTGGATTCTCCACCACCCTCAGCACCAGCTACATTAAAGCAGCTCTAGTGATCCTTCAAAATTAAAATCTGAACTATAAGAATAATGTGTAGAGACACTGGTATTTGGTTTCATGTGTTTGATGTCATTCTGCCCTTTTCCACCTCTGTTCTGCTTTATAACACATGCTCCTAACTCAGAGTAAGAAACAGGTTATCATATTTATTAAAAGAATTGCAGGTTCTACAAAATGCAATATTTGAAAGACTCTAGGAAACAAATATAGTCCAAATATGATGTATTCATAACATGAACACAGTACGACTCCATTTAACAAGATTCTCCACTTCCCTGAGGAGAACTCTGAAATTACTAGCTCCTAAACTGCCAGGTTTATCTTCCACCAAAATAACCTAAAATATAAAAAATCTGACTACCATTCAGTAATACACAAAGAAGCACACAAATACTATGAAGCAATCATGTATTGCTAAACTAAAGAAAGCCGAGGACAAGGATGAAGGCATACAGAGCTCCATAGTTTCCATCCAAGAAAACGGCACATTATGAAGGTTATAATTTTAAGCTCTCCTATTCCTAAAAGCTTTGTATCATCTTTATGCAACAGGGACAGTCTTTACCAGTCATATCATAATCCTATTAGAAAGCTAAACTTTTAGGCAAAACTACTGGTTTTAGGAAACAACATTATGTAATACTTTGATTTGATTATTACTCCCCCTCAAGTTTCCCTTAAATAATTACAAAAACTGTAGTAAATATTTCCAGTTTTGCTGGGACACCTACTACATCTGCAGTAAGTGTCCTTGAAAGGGCTCTTCCCTTTCCAGGTCTACTGGATACAGAATAGTAAAACATGAACCTATAACAAACTCAGATTTATTACTATTAGCACTAATGAAATCTAGACTGCTTCTAAAATCAACCCAGATCTGCTCACACAATATTGTTTATAATCATATACAGACTATGGTAACTCTCCAAACTCACTATACTGCAATAGTCATGCACATAATTTCTAAAACTCAGACAACATAAAACACCTTTAATTCCATTTATCTTCATCATTAATATACATCTGCACCACTTTCTAGCCCACAAGCAAGGATTTTACAAAGCATCATATTGGCAAAAGAAAAACTACGGTAACTTCTCACCTAAGGCTTTTTAAATACACCAGAAAAACTATGTGGTACCTGATGTAATTTCAGGTAATCAGAAGTACACCCAAAAGTCTACTTGGTTACTAAAGGAATTTATTTTTTTTTCAGGCCATTTTCAAAAAGATGTGGCTATTCCAACTTGCACTCTTTACAAAGGTACATCTTAGAAAATAAGTATCCAAAAATGTGCTCACCAAAAATCATTGCAAAAATATGAACTACTCTTAACCAATATGGATAACAAATTAAAAAGATTTTAAAAAACATAAATTCATAAGAACATAATATATTTTTAAATAAAACATACAAATGGTTGCAGTGGGTGGGAGATAAACCAGAATAACCCAAAAATTACCTAACCCTGCCCTAACACCCTAATTCTACTCCTGACACATCTTGTGTGAAAAGAAGCAAGCATGAGAAAATTACAAAATCAGACATTATTTAAGTATAACAGAGCAATAAAGGGTTAAGCAAGATTTTCTAAAGCCATTTCACAGCTATGATCTTTGTCAAGTTTTGAATGGTTGGTTTTGCATGCACATAAGGTATGTTTCACAAGGTACATTTTGGTTTTTGTTGTTGTCTTTGGGGATGAGGAGCTGCTACATAAATTGACAGCAAAGGATTCAAATCTCAGAGTGGAAAGATCACTTCTTGTATGTTGGCATTCACAGAGAGATGCATGGAAACAAGCACAGTCCAGCTCCTGTTTTCAACCATCCCAGAAGACTGACACTTCTCTCAGGTGATAAGGAAGTTAGAGGAGTCACAGGAACCCACTATAATGGGAAAGGCCAGACAATTGAAATGTACTGAAATGCATTTTACCATTTTAACTAACAATTAAAGATGAAATATCAATATTCTCTAACTTCAAAATGGACATTAAAAAACTTACACTTTTATTAAATTACTAATTCTTGTAACCATGCCTGCCTTCTGCCTCCTTCTGCCTGCCCTAACTAGCTATTATTAATAGCACAACTATTCATTACAATAATTTTCTAACATTCACAAAACTTCTTTGCTCACCAAGGTAAATTCTGTAAACCTGGAGCTTTTTCCCTACAAAAGTTTTATCTAATAGTGCTGAAGTATTTTAACTACTATAGTTAACTAGTTTAGTTAATGAAATGTCTGTTTATTGTTCCAATTTTACAGGTAGGCACTCTCATTTCTTGTATAAACTCCAGAAGTAACTTTAAGTTCTGATTTGGAATATTCCTAATTTCAGGCATTATTTTTAGCACTGTTGCATACCATAACATACTCTATGTTTTAACCACAAAGCATGTGCTGTTTTGTTCTCTAGATATAAAATATTAGTGGAAAAGGGCAGCAAAACCAAGTTTTTACTTCAGGCCCTTTATGAGCTGTACTGATATAGAGAGTGTTGTCTTATCCACTCTGATTTAACTGCCACTATCAGTAATTAGAGTTTTCAGTACAAAACAAAAAATTCTAGCAATTAAATTATTTTCAAATAATAGTTTCAATCTTTCTGTCACTGATCAGTAAAGCCTAAAATAAATTTCGTCTTTACTTTAAGATGTAAATTGGAGCAAAAATAATCTTTTCCATCTAATCAGATTTCTGAAGTTAAGAGGTATTTTGTTTCTATAATATATGCTCCTGGCAGCAGTGATCTCTTCCAGGACACAGATACTCAGTCCATGGACTGCTGGTTAATGCCTCATTTTAAACAGACACACTGCTACAAAAAGTATAAATGGGGCAGTTTTAAAGCTAACAGCTATTTTCAACACACTTTTATTTTCTATCTGGCAAACAAAGAAATGAGACACTGAAATTCTGTACCACATTATGATTTAACACTCAAACACAAGTTGACTAGGATATATCTAAAACCTATTTGTGATGTTTCTATGTAAACAATACCATGGATTTGGCACAGGAAAAATAATGGAAAGGCCCTATATTGTCATGCATCATTTCCCTCAAAGTCTAGTACTTGACCAGGCTCAGATTATTTCCAGCAAAAACTACGCCTGATGATCTTCCAGTCTCAAGCTGAGTCTCTCCCGGAGAGCACTGACTACTGAACCTGGACATGCGTGGCTGTTGAACTGGTATTTAAAGTCATTTAGGCTTCCTCATGCTATAATTTCAGATTCTCCTGTGGTTATGATATACAAACACTCTGAGGAAAGGTCTCAGAAATATTGTTAAACAACATATTTACAAAAAAGCTGAACAGAGTCCAGTCAACACAGTTTTGCATCTAACTCCCGACACCAGTAATAGAATCAGAGAAGGAACGTTGAAATACTGTAGCATGTTTAGAGTAGATATAAACTCATGGCTTTAATTTTATAAATCATGGGAAATTATCAACAGTATAAGCTATTATTTAAAACCTGCTCAGCAAAAATGTAATATTTACCTGAATATAGATAAGGTTAGTGAAATATAGAAAGGAATTTAGAAAAATCATCACTGCCTAAAATACAGTTTAGCCTCTACTTAGCATCTGGTGTCTCTACTGCCTCCTTCTTGAGAGACAAACAGTACTCTGCCACCAGTAAAATCATTTACTTGCTTCTAGTCACTGTGTAATTTGAATGGGTTATATTTCAATGATTGTAATTGTAAAAAAGGAGATGATCCTACTGTTTTACAAGTATTTCTACAAGTTTAGCAGCAAGGCAAGGAAGAAAACTTAGATAAAAGAATTTGTATAATGCAGCAATCTATCGCAGATCATCTTCACAAGTCAGCATTTATCTTCAACAAGCTGTACAACTGTTTTCAGCAATTTTAAAATGAGCTCTTCCAATTACTGCATGCAGAAGCATAAAGAACTAGATGTTCTAATTTGTATGAATGTCATAATAACTGCATTCATCTGAAGTTGGCATTGGGGGTGAATCACCTAGAGAATTCAGTTACTGTGACAGTAACACTTCCACACCATTAAACAATTCTTAAGTAATGATTACATTAGACCACAAGTAAATATACATTATTTATTCAAAGGTTTTGCAATATATTTTCAGCTACTTATAGCACAGATTAAAACACTTGTATATATTTCTAAATGTGAAATATAATTTTGCAAAAACTCCCACAAACAACCCTTACAATTTAGATTCTGATATTCCATACTTCAAACATTTTCTGAACAGTTTTAATTACTTTGAGATCCTACCTGAGAGATTCTGCCATGCGCCTTAAGTCTTCATTTTGCTGCTTTAACCGTTCAAGTTTAGCAAGGATCTTGGATAATTCCCGACTGGAGTGATCTGGGTGCTCGCTGTCTCGTACCAGGTGCCCACCAATATAAAAGAGTAAAGTTCCCCAAGCAAAGAGGATGAGCATAATCCAACGCCAGGAACCAGTCCATGGCCGCATTTTCAGAAGTTCAATTCACTCCAGAGCTGCCTCCACTCACAAAATAGCAAACATTTTCTTAGCTTATACAAAGGTGGATAATTCCAGTTCCTCTGCTTCAACACATTGTACCAGAGAAAAATGCTTTTCAGTATTTGTCTTACTGCAACTCCTTAAAGAAGATTCTTATAAGGCTGTACATAGAAAGCATTAATATTGCATCATTCTTCATTTATATTCTGTAGAAAAAAAGAAGAAAAAATCTGAAATTATAATTCTGATATGTAAAAATACAGTGGAGTGCAATGAGCTAAATGCATTGCCATTAACATTCAAGAATGATAATAGACAATATTATTAGTTTCTGTCACAAAGAAAAAAGCTTTTAACTTTCCACAGAACATTATGCTGAATTCACAAATGAATGACAAAGAATATGCAATTAATCCTGGTTTTGAAACGGCCAGAAGAAATTCTGCTTTTTGTAAGAGAAATATTTACCATTTCATGCATCATTTCAGACATGAAAATAGTTTAAAAGTCACTCTGTGATAAGCTTAACATTTTCCTTTACTATCAACAAATAGTTTTTATTTAATTACAAATACATCTTCATTTTTTTCACTTTTATTAACTTTCCTCTCCATTTTTTTATCATGACTGCTACTCCAAAAAGGAGTTATGGCCATTTTAACAGTATTTTCTGCTATTTGCAAGTATTTAAAAATCAGGCATAACTTTAGAAACACTTCTCTGCTATTTCAAAACTATCAAACCCATTTTGACAAGTTATTATTAAAACTATAAAAAAAAGGCAAAAAATGCTCCAAAGATAATACCTTCTCTCACAAAAAAACCCAGCATGTCATTTTTTAAAAATGCAAAATCAACTCATTTTGTACTTGGCAAAATATCATTTGATTAGGGAAAAATTTCCTCATCTATCTACATCAAATTTTACCTGACAGCATGTCCAGAGTCTTCTTTAAGTACTTCTCCCCTATCTTCCTCTTTCCCAGCAATGTAACATTTCAACCTATTTTAAAGGGCACATATATGCCATTCTGATTCCATTTTCAAAGTAACCCATTTCTTGAATTTTCAAATCTCTAAATCCACTGTATTACTCTGACATACCATCCATATCTACCTTCTCCCAAATTATTCTTTTCTGTTTGATCCTTCTTTCACTTTCACCTTAACTTCTTTTTAATTTCATTTAGTTATTTTATTCTGTTACAACTCATTTAAAGTCTAGAGCAAAATCTTCCCAAATTGCAATAACTTCCAAACTCACCCAGTCATGGAAATATGCCTGGAGCAAACACTTCCAGGTGCAATAACTCTAACCTAGAAAATGCTTAACATTTTCAACAGCTGAAAATGCTGAAAATTTTCCCTAGTTATTTTGAGAAGAGGGGTAGTTTGTATATGTTTAAAAGAGGCAAAAAAAATACACTTGTGACTAGTAAGATGGGACAGAATTGTTTATAGAACACTTTGCAAGCAAAATATTGACTTTTTTTTTCCAATCTGTTTTTCATAAAACATGAGCTTAGGCAGACTCACAAATCAGGTGTCTTCTTTATCAGAGGCAGCGTTGGTCTGTCTCAAACAACAGTGTTAGTAGATCAGACAATCAAAAATCCACAAAATTGATATAACAAGTCATCGAGAACAGAGGGTATTCTTCCAACAGTTCTAAAGAAGTTAAAGAGTGCAATAGTTTAATTATTAACAGAGCTGTGCAACCTCTTACTTTGTAGCAAAGGAATGCAAAATTTTAAAAGTAAACAGAATTATTTCTAAGGGCTACAGCAGGGAACCCTGCAATTACAGGCCAGGATAAAAATATATTCGTGTCAGCCAAACTGGCAGTAATTATAAGATGAAATAAATTTGCAGACACAAGGATGAAAGTAATCAAAGTAAACAAGTACTAACGATACTTTTAGAAAGACAAATTGTGCCCCATAAATTTATTACAGTCCTTTTGAAGATGTAAACAAACACACAGGCAAGACAGAAGCAGTTCTAATTGTCACATAATTGATTTAGTCAATGTGAATTTTCAAATGGCTTTCAACAAGGTCCCCAAAATATTCCAAAAAAACTAAGCTGAATGGAAGAAGAAAGATCATTATGTGAGTCCCCACCCCATTGAAAGAGAAGAAATGTACAGTAAAACCAGGCAATCAGTTTAAGTGGAAAGAATCACCAAGACCCCTCTGCACCCACGACAGACTTCATACAGCTTGACATATTTGTGTTTGAAAAACAAGGTGAAACATGAGGTGAAAAATTCTGATAGCAATGAACTGAAGGTCATCAAGATATTTAATGAGGAAAAAATAAAAAATGGGGGAAAAAACAGTTCATCAGCGTGGAGATGACCTTTGAGGCCCATTAGGAATGGGCTTCAGCTCTGATTGGTAATTCTACAAAATACCAGTTCAGCATTGGGCTAAACACAACAAAGTCCTCACAGGTTTTATCAGATTTCTATCAACCTCTGAAGATGTCATTTTTCTTTTCATATGTTAGGTCACAGTAGAGTTAAATATAAAACGCAGATGCCAAACTAGCTGAAGGACATTCTGAAAAAAACATTAAACAGCCTGTATCTCACATGTGGTGTATCTAATTACACAGGATTCCAACAACACTTTACTATCAACTTTGTACTGTCATGTGGCTTTCACATTAATTCTTTTATTTTATAGTGTTCTGGGAGTGCAAAATGTCAATGTATTTGACATTTTGTCAAAGTATTTGACATTCCAGGGATGAGACATCTAGTATCCTTGGATGCCCCATCCCTGGAAGAGTTCAAAACCTGGCTGAATGGAACTTGGAGCAACCTGATCTAGAGTGGCATCCCTGCTCATGGCAGGAGAGCTGGAACTAGATGACCTTAAAGGTTCCTTCCAACCAAATCATTCCATCATTCTGTGATTCATTATTTCAAAGTTCACACAAGATCTTTAATAAATCAAAGGAAAAATCATCACATTTTAAAAACTGTTCAATTTTTATAGCTTGTCTCAAGTTTCTGAAAGATCTCCACATGCAGATATATGCCACAGCTATCTGCCTGACAGGAAGTCAAGATGTAATATATAAGTCAATATTTATACTTTTTAAATTTTCTACAGCTGCTTATGAGGTTTCATAATGTAAACTAAGTTCAAGACTGCCAAGACTGAAAGTATGAGCCTTTAGTTAGAAAAAAAAAAACTGCAGCAGCAGCCCACAAATGCAGCAATTCAAACCTGCCATGGATCATAACATAGTTATTAACACCATCTGACACTGAGTGTCTAAACAAGAGTCCACCGAATCTAAAAGGTGGGGCAGAGCAGCACCAATAAATATATTTTATTAAGCAGGAGACAGAAAAATATCTAAATAGCAGTCATTAGTGCTATTATAAATGTATCTTATAATTATATAGTGAAGGTCTATCTAAGAATGTTATGTCACTTTCATTTTACCAGAGAAAGCCATGAATTTTAATTCAATAGTTAGCTATCCCCTGAGATTTACCACAATTTCTTGTCTTACATTTGATTAGATTTACCCATACCCTTGCACTTTCCAGCGCATAAGCACATCAAAACATAGTATATTGGCAATTAACTAATGTTTTTTCCTTCAATTTTAGATTAGTTCTTGTTTCCTTTCTAGGGGATCCTGAGAATGGTTGACTACATTCTTACAATGCTATTCTCTAAAACAATGTTAAAAAAAACTCTTATCTGTTTCAAAAGGCTTACCCTAGATATATGGAATGAAAAAGAATGTATTCCTCTATTCTCCCCAGCAGCTCTAGAACAATCTTTCAAGCTAATTTTCTTAACAAATTTCATCACTACACACAGCTAAGAGGGTTTTTCAACCTGATCCCCCAGGTAAATCATCTTCCATTTTTAAGAGCCCAGCTACCAACCATAAAAATCCCAGTCACAGGTGCAAGGCATGGATGGAAAGGCAAAGCTTAGTACAAGAAGCAGCTTACATCAGTACAGTAAATCAAAGCCAGCTTTAATTCCAGTATCAGTGTGGGACTGCAGATGCCACAGTGAAATTGGTAACCTTCAGCCATTCCTGAATGTATGCTGGCAAAGACACAACTTTTAGCTGCCATGAAATAAAGCAATTTCATATGACATTAACAGTGCAAAACCTTCCACACATGAATTTAAAAAGTCTCCTGGTTCCCTAAGAGAGAAGATGAAGAGACTACAGATATCTATAAAATTTTCTCAACATAATGAGAAACAAACAGCACATTGATGTTGATTAAAATGAATGCTTTTTGGTTTTAAATGTAGAAGTTCTCTACCACTCCTTACAAATTGATTTGTTACTTCAGTTACTAAAGACATCAAACCAATATCAGGAAAAAGTTTTATAGAATAAGAATGAAGTAACATTAAAAGCAAATGCTAAGTTGAAAGTGTCATGTACAGTAAGCTATTTTTCAGGTTTAATTTAATCTTGTAGGTCTATTATAAAAAATCACTACAAAATGTGCAGCATTATCTAATGAAATAAAATAGGTCTGGTAAGTAGTGGCTACCATAAATCATTAAGAATACATAATATTCAATGCATCAGTTGAATGAAAAATAACACTGTGAGAAAGGAGCTCAAATTAAAATTTACTTTTTGCAAGTGCATAGCACAGAAAATGCGGTTAGTGTCACAAACTTATTTAGAGTCCATGAAGAGGAGACAGACTATTTACCTAAAAATAAGGGTCTACCTCAAGCCTTAATTAGGAAATCAAATTGTGCATACTACACATGTAAGCCACAGTTGACTGTAAGAATGTGAAAATGTTTCATTGCCAAATTAACAGGAAAAATTTGGTTAAAAAATAACATTGCTTCAATGCAATGGAATGCACTGAATGACTAAGTGAAGATGACTAAATGAAACACTAAAGACACTTGATTAAAATGATAAGTAAAAAAAGAGACTGAAGCTTAGCACCAATAACTTAATGAGGAATAATGTGCATCCATGTCAAAGTTATTTTGCTATAGCAAAAATGATTAATCAAAAACAAAAACAAAAAAATACTACCTTTCTTCATCTTGCTCCCATAAAAACCTTCAAGTTATTTTAAAGCTTTAAGAGGTCCTTAAGAATTAGAAAATTGAATAGCCCAATAATTTCAAATGGGAGGACATTTTCTATGACTTAAATAAGGTTCTTGTTAATGTACTATATCAAACATGCTTTCAACAGTAAATTCAATGACGCAGTGTGTATTTTCTCCTTGTGTATTTTTGCTTCCTACAGAATTACGGCCCGAGAATAGCATTATGATTTTTCTTGGCAATGTACAGTTTCAAGTTATTTTAGATTAAATTCAAAGCAAACTAAGCAAGTCTACTTTTGGCTCAACCACCTACTGGCCTAGATTCAGCTAAACAAAGTGTACCTTATGTAAGTTGAAAAGGAAAAAAATTCTCATGAAGTAAAGTACACACATCACTATAGCTAGCATATACAGAACTATATTTAAGGCATGTACATCACCTAAAATTCCACTCTAAGAGCCATCAAATTACTCACCACTAAATGTGAAACACTCAAAAAGTGTGTTACACCAGACATACAACTTAGACTGAAATCTCACAACATTGTTAGTTTCACTTAAAAATAAACTTTAATTAGTATTTTTAAGATTCCACTAACAAAAATTACCTGCTTAGGAAAGCATTCTACTCTAATTAATGTTAGCCTGTTGTGCTCGCATAAAAATGAAAATTAAAACCAACTTTCTGATTCCAGTTCCTATTTAAGAATAATGTGATGGCACAGCCTCTGACAAAGGATTAGAGCCTAAGGAAATAATCCTTTTAGGATATTAAAATAAAACTAAGGATCAAAGGACAAAAGTAACAAGTAAATCCTTCTGTAGTGTTTGATAAAAATAAGCAAACCTTACAAATATTATTCACGGTGTATGCAATGCATTCTTTATGAAGACTTACACAATAATTGGATCAGAATTCTGCATGTAACACAAGGCATTGCTGTGCTACATGCAGAATACTCACTTTTCTTTCTTGGACCTGCCTACAGTGATGTATCCCAAAACAAGAATTCTCTTTTCATGGCCGCATTGCTCTGGCAGTCAGCAACCATTTTACAAGGATGCAATACACTCAAACCTTTTTGCATCTCTCTCTCTTCAAATTTATAAGCTCCTATCTTATATATAGAAATTCTTATTTTTCATCCTTTTAATTTTATGTTATTATATTTGTCCCATTCTACCACTCCAGTATTCCAAGTAAAAAATTCTTGTACATTTTGCTGACCCCATAAGAACCCTCCTCTATTTTATGACCTATATTTCATTATAAACTATTATATTTTTGTGACATTGTCACTACTGAAAACAGCCAAGATGAATAACACATGTAATCTACTGCACTAATGGGGTCTCTCCTCCAGGCTGATACTCTTCCTTGCAGCACAAGTCCCTGTCACTTCATCCCTTCAGCTACTTCCTTTTCCAACAAATTATTCTATTTTTCATCCACAATTTCTCTCACTCAATATACAACTTTCTATGTGCCAAGAAATGCTGAAGGGGATACACAACATTATCTCCCCAACTGTGTTTCACTGGAAAATTGACTTCATTGAAACAGTTAGTAAGTAAACCCAGAACAATACAGATCAAAAAATCTTTGATAATAAATCTATGTTGTAGTTGAAATTTATCTCATTTCCATTTTTATCTACCACTACTTTGTTAACTGTCATTTCTTTGGAATTTGTCCCCATGCTTTGCACTCTATTCCGATCAAGGCAGGACCAGTAATTATTTCTAATTCTACCATTCACATATATCAATCCCAAGAGACCTTTTCCCATTTAGTTGCAAACATTTTTAGAATCATGACTGAAAACAATTTGGAAAGCATTTCATTCGTCTATAACTTTTTAATTACCTTTATTAACATACAAATTATATCTATTGTTTTCTTCAACCAGAGAACAGAAACCCATTAACAGAGCATGTATTAATGTTTGTGTTCTAAAAGTATCCAAAACGAAGTTCATTTAGTTTCCTAGTCAAGCTCACCATTTTAGTTATATTTTTTGTCCCCATAAAAACTATCCAGTTCCTCCTTTTTTCTGGAACAAGAACATAAAGTTCACAGTATTCCATATATATACTTAATTATTGTAGAAATTTACTTCTTTTTTCTTAACTTCTATTCGCATGTATCAGAGGCCATAAGCAGGCACAATCATTAGACTTGCTCACTGTTTACTCGTACATCCACAATTCCTTCTTTACTACTGTTTCTTTCAGTATAACTCTAATTTTATAACTGTACAGATTGCTCTGAGCAATTTGGGTGATAGTCTCTTCATACGGTCCTTCTAATCATACACAAATAAATACCATCTATGCATCTGATACAATCTGCAGATTATTCTCAAATTAAACATCTGAGAAGGAAGAGATAATATTGAGGGACTTCCTGAACTGTGTGAAAGCTACAGGCCCACACATTTGGTTAGAAAACAAAATCTTAACCAACCAGAACAAGCTTTGGAGAAAGACACAATGTGATTTATCCTTCCTGAAATTTCGCTGAAGAGGTTCTGTCACTGAGTGAAGAAGCTTGATGATTTTTCAGACTTACAGAGATTATGAAGAAGGTAAATTGCTAGGACTTGAGAAATTAAAACCTTGAGTATAAAAGCAAGATCAACTTGAGAAGAGTCATCTGAAGATTCATTTGGAAGCTTTAGCACAATACACACTGCAATACAAAAAAAAACATGCAAAGCATGTAGGGGAAAATTCTGGTATTATTTTGGAGTTTACAGCATGTATTTGATGTAAAATGCTCAGCTGAGCAGCACAGAAACTATTTTCAATTTAACTACATAGTATTTTATACTGAAAAAAACTTTGCAAAAGTTTGAAATTAAAAAATCTTCAGAATGGAAGGCAGACTAATAAATAGACAAATACTCAAAATGACCAATTAGTAATCTCATGGCAAATTCATTTTTTGTTTTAGGAAGTCGGTATTTACTGATGCAACCAAAATAAATCAACAGGATGAGCACAGGTAGAATACAAATGGAGAGATGGTCAAAAGCTCAAGTTGCTGCATTTGGAACCGAAGTAGCATCAATAAATTCCCCAAAACAACTGACAATCAGTGAAGACGACAGAAATCACCAAACCAAGGTGGCTACTGCTTTTTTCAAGTCCTTAAGGTGGTGTGTAGCAGGAAAAACTGAAGCTGAGAGAATAATAAGTGCAATTTCCCCCACAAGTCTAAGTTCAATCATGTAGGAAAGTACTTAAGGAATGTATGCAATTATTTCCTCTAAGCCTCCTCCTCCTCAATCAGCAATCCCTTACTACCACAAATACCTGAGCTGTTATCAAGAATAATAATCTCCAAAGCACTGAACAAGGCCTTAGTTCTTTCAACCCAAAAGAATTTCTAATATTACTTTCTATTTTATTATATTCCTTTACATTATCTCCTTGCTGTTCAAAATGGTATAAATTACCCAGGTAATTTCTGGATTTTTATCCTCCACAAGTCTAAATATCCACCATTAAGAAAAAAACAAAAACAAAACAAAAATTAAGCCTAAACCAACAAAAACAAAAAAACACAAAACCAAAACCCACATACTTAGGAAGTTTCACATCAATCAATCAAATGTCAATGAAAATGATTCCTTGGGGAAAAAAAAAAGTGGTTATAATAAATGCAAATGTTTCATGCAAAATTTTTGAAAAAGTAGAAAGCAGAAAACATTCATTCAAAATATATAGAAAAACAAAACTGCAGGACAATTGCTAGTTATTTATTTTTCATGATCAAAAAACCAGTTCATTATTAAAAGTTCCCATGATAGTTTATTTTATACAATATGTTACACTGGATTAAATTCCTTGTATTTAGTACATCCCACGGTCACGCTGGTGAAAATGCAGCAAAAAGTGTCAGTGGATCTCCATCCCTGGAGGCTGGGCAAAGACCCAAGAAATGCTCTCCAATCAACCCTACTTTGATCACTAGTGTTGGACTAGAAGATCCCCAAAGAAACTTTCCAAAGACAGCTATGACGTGATTCCATGAAATAAAAGAACTTTTACAGCTTCTGGTGTGTAAAAAAATATTATTCTAAAAGGTACAGTATGCAAACATACAATGTATTTTATTGGTCATATAAACAGGGGTACATTTTAAAAAAATCCTAACTTTGTAACATATATGAAGAACAGCTTACCCTCTCTGTGACAGCAGGAAGTAAACACAACTGCATCATGGAGGTTGGAGGTTAACACATAATCCCACTATTCCAGCAGTCAGTGAAATTAGTAACTGATTGAAAGAAAAAAATAAAGTCCCTTTAATTTCACATTCTGTAAGAACAACTTTCTTTTGATTTACTCTTTATCATAACAGTGAGAAAGAATATGATGTTTTCTTTTAAAATACCACATTTTCTACTTGTTATTTAGCTAATCATGGATTATCCACGAAGATCAATCACTCAATCAGAATATTATTAACTACCATCTTTCATTATATCTAAATTAGATACAATGTGATCTAGCAACCAAAGAATTAAATCAAAGAATATTTTAGGCCCTGTATTGATTTAATGAGTAAATTTTACAAGTCAGTCTCACCAGGCCCCAATTTCCCTTGTTAATATTTGCCAACTTCAAAATTATGTTTGAAGTTGATTCATTAATATTTACAGATACCATCAAATTTGCAGCTGAAAGATGTTATATGTGTTGAATGAAAGATATAAATCTACATAATCAATTAAAGCGGTTCAGCCAGCGGTTTAGCAGTTTTGTCAAATAATTGTTTCCCCATCTCTAACCGTTACTCCCTGTTCAAAACACCAGGCAAAACTTTGAAATGGAAAAACATTAAAAATAAATCCAAGATAGAATATTTAACCTTAAATTTAATAAAATTAATAGAAGAGTATTCATATATTCTTTCACATTTTTTATCATATATGTATTTTTACCATTTATAAAAATTATGAATATGTTAAGGAAATCTTGGAAAGAACTTCCTTTCAATCAAAATTGTAAAAGTCATTAGAAAAATCACTGGAGAACTCACAGATCTGGAGATTTCAAGAAAACAAAATACAAGTAAGTTGAACAGCTCTTTAAAAGTATTCCATAGCAAAACAATAAAACTTCCAAAATGTCAAGGAAATTCCTGGTATCTTCCAAAGAAACATAAGCTTTCTTCATGCAGTTCAAGGCTTAAAGGCACTGAACTCACTGTGAGCACCCACAGTACACTCACAATGACAATGTGGGCAGAGAAAACCTCATAAAAATGTTTTCCCTTTATTTCTTTCTTCCCTATTCACTGAGTTTGCAATACTTAAAGTGTTAATTATCCTGTTATTTTAATAAAACTTGGCACTTTTTCAATTAAAAAAAACATTTGGTTTCCTTTGAGGAGCTAATTACACTGAGAATGTCTAAGGTGAACCACATAAAAATTATGGCGAACTCAGGGTCCTATGCCCTTGTAGTTACTAAATTTCTGCTGGAAGAAAAAAACCCCAAAGCACATACACAATAGCAAAAAACACCATGGTGTTAGTATTAGTCCTACTTCAACTACATAGCTTCTGGTCAAAGATAAAAAACAAACAATCAAAACACCAATTTAGGTACTTTTAGTATCAGAGACCAAATATTCCTCAAAATTATGCTATATGAGCACCTAAAGGTTCAGTTATCACAACAGCGGTGGCTCAGAAGTCCATATCCACAGCACTTGGGGACTTTTAAGCTAAAGCTATACATAGAACATTGACCTTGAAAGAGTTCAACAGGAGTTAAAAATCTAATCAGAAGTAATTACTTTTCTAAACTAGACAAAAAAATCAACAGTACATCAAAAGTAACAAAGTTTCAAAATAAAAAGCATTCCTTCATATTAGATACAGTAATAACTATGTGTTCATAATTTATAACATATTACATTTGAAAGCTTTAAAAAAGATATATTAATTTCTCTTTTTTTTTTTTTAAATTGGTGCTATTTTGAAAAAAAGAGGGAATTGCACCTTGGAAAAAAAAGAGCAGCACACTTGTCAAATATATACAAGATTTTCTGTCAAACAGACAAAAACTTATTAGTGATACTTCTTTTAGAAAGATAAAAGAGTCAATTGCAGAAACAATGCACTCCTCCAAAGAAATTATATATTTGGACTCATTTTAATAAGCAATGGATAAAGCAGTCTTCACTTTTACAGTCCTTTTTAACTACTAAGATAATACATTAACCAGAAACACAGTGAAGTGAGAAGCTACCTTCGTTAAATCTGAACTAATGAAACGTCTTTGTAAGATAAAAATTACCTCAGAAAATGAAAGGACAATCACATCATTGTAAATGTTTATTTTTTTCTTATTTACTTACTGTATTGACTCCATACAGCCCTATTCTAATATAACCACAGTTGATGAATAAAAAATTCAAATCTCTAACATCAAGCATGATCTTCCTCCACAGTAGTAAATTAATAATCTACTGATTATAATCCTTGCAGAAGCCACATTTCAAAAAAAAAAAAAAAAAAAAATTAAAAAAAAAAAATAAAAAAACCAGGAAGAGAATGCTTGGAAGCAGTGAAATAAAAGAACAGACTATGGAAGTTAGAAGGACATAACTTATGTGTTATAAAAAGAAAGAACTTGTGACACTGAATTGTTTCTTACACTCACAAATAAATACATAACAAAATCTGAGGATTAGGAGTTCCACCTGGATAAATTAGGCTCTGAGGCAGGAGAAAGTAGTTCCTAAACATGCAAGTACAAAACAGATAAAGGAAACAGCCACTGAAACAGATGATTTCATTAAGTAACAGATTTCCAATTGTTCATTCCTGTTTAATTGAAGCACCAAAAATGTCTTCAAAAATACAAAGAAATTGAATCAAGAAGCTGAACAAAATAGGGATTTCTGCCCTATTAGTCATTTGAGAGTTAACAAACAGAAATGGTGCATCATCTGGAACCAAACTACAGCAGCCTCTTCTTGGGGAAAATGCAGCTCCCTATCAGCAAAATAATCTGGATACCTTGGGAAAAGAACAGAGAAGGAGGAAAAAAAAACAATGGATAACCTTAAGTAATATTTGACTTTTCTATTCTTGCTTCTGCTGAGGCACTCCACTAAACTTTCTTTCCTTTTCCATTTGCTTCCCCCTGTCATTCCTTAATGGCTGCAAACATCAGAAGCAAGATCAGAGGTAAGATCTTTTCTCTTTTGGCTGGCATCAAAGCAACATGCACAAATCTAATAACCAGGAAACTTAACATCATTCTGTTCACAACTCAGCTGGATGTTTATAAATCAAGATGAAAAAAAGCAGATGAGAGAGCTGCTGAGTTTGTAATAGTTATGCAAAAATGCATGACACTTGGCAGCCATAAGAAAACTGAAGTGATATTTGCAACCAGGAGGTTTTGCAAAATCAAAGCATAGTGAAGGCTATATGGTATTCAGATGCTGGGGAGAAAAAAAAAAAAAAAGTCACAGAGCTGAGCTAAAAGACTTTCTTCTTATATATGGCAGGCTTGGAGACTGGAATGCCGGAATGCCGGAATACAATTTTGAGTGGGCCACAGAAGGGAAACAATGTCAAATGGGATCATTAACTAAATAATCAGACTTGCTTTGTATCACCATTTTCTAGTTCAAATTGAACCATGTTTTATGCAGTACTTTTATCAGACACATTTTACTGGGGATTGCAAATAGTAATATTGCCACACTATAAAGAAGTATCTGCTTTAATTTCACTTCCACTGTGCCAAAATATGTGAATCCTAGCCTGTAAAAATTTCACTTGGCACTCCAGTTTTGTTTTACTTGGGATACAGGACCTTACACATTAAAAAGCACCAAAAAAAGGTACCTAAATGAGCTAACTCAAGTATGGGAAGCAATTTACTTGCATTAGTATATAGGTTCATGCTGTCTAATTTACACTGGTTTACAGCTTTTGTGGAGCTCCATGCCACAAAAAGCTGATTGCTTTCTGCATGTGATCCTCACCATCACCATGGCTCAACTGTACCACTGATCTAAGATCTCTTCATTTATTTAAAAGTGAAGGAAATTAAAAACTCAAACACTTTTTACAATAGTAAGGTTATGAATAAAACAGAGCTGTGAAGTTGCAAGTCAAAACTTCACATAATGCTGCCAATGCCTTTTCCTCTCAAAATTGGTGTGACACATTATTAAGGAAAAATGACAGGTGAGTTTAAAACTTACTGACTTTAAAACACCTTTGAAAGTATTAGCTTCTTGCTTAACTCCTTTTATGTCCTTTTAAGCTTAACACTTTAGTTTACACTGTTAATCAGAATTCCCATTTTTATTTATAGCCACTATCACTAACTCATAATTTTGCTGTCAAACCATGGTGAGTGTTAGCAACTATCAGCTTTAATGAGTGAGCTATTTTCTTTTATATATAAGATGGGATTTTTGTGTCTGCGTGCCCAAATATATATAACTTTTTCTACAGCAACTAAAGCAAGCTTGATGCTTTTTACCTAGAAATGCTTTATTTTATAAGCTGATCATTCTAAAAATCAGATTTTAAATTCATTTTCCATATAAAGTATGTAATTATTAAAGTAATATTAATACTTTCCAGTAACAAAATACTTAAAAGCTAAATTTGCATATGTTCTCAAAGATAATTCTAGTGAAATTCCATTCAAGTATTTCAGACTGATAGTAAGTAACAAAATGCAGGATTTTAAATCACCATTTGAATCAATTTGGAAGTCAAGCACTTGTAGGAAAAACCTAAAATCGTGTTATTCTCACTGTTTCCTGAGCAAACCTAGATAACCACACAGCCATTTACTTCATAGAATAATTGTGTATAAACCCATTATTTGTGAGAAAAGCAGTATTTCCCTTTGTGGTAACACATTATAATAAGCATGTGACTATTGGAGCCAGCGGCTCCTATGTATAGCTGTTCTCCAGTAGTATCTCACAATTCCTTAACTTGCAAGTTAGGCTTTATCCACCTACTCTTTTATAACAGGTATTATGTTCTTGTTCCTACTTTCAGTGTAGGCTTTTTCTAGCCCTTCAGCTTCTTTCATTTCTGAATAGCTCAGGTAATTTTAGCAACAATAACAAGAAAAAAATCCAGGATGCCCATTATTCCCTATACTGGAATTCAAAAGAGCTCTCCATGGTTCTGAGCTACCGGCTGCCAGAGTCACACACGCTCCACAAACTCTTTTTTACTCAAGAGTCTGGCTAAGGCCCAAACACAGACACTAGGCTTTTGGTTTATAAATTGTTGTATTCTTTTGAAAGCAAACAACTTTGCTTTAGCAAACTGAGTCTCAGAACAGAATCTCCTAGTAATTTAAAGGAGAGCCTGGATGGCATTTAGAGTTCAGTTCCACAAGGAAGGGGACATAAAGGATCAACATCTCTATCCCTTAAGTTACTCACAAAATCAAAAAGCAACAATGAAACAAGAAAATTAGTCTGCTACCCAACTTAAAATTTGCAAATGAAGATTATAACAAATGATAGCAGAAGATTAGAGGGCAGGGGCTACCCCATCATGCTGCACTATACACATGATTATCTGCACTGAGGTAGGTGAGGAATTTAAGAAGTGAAACACTGGTTTTTGAAGTTGGTTTTGCTAAAATCAAAATATTCTAGACAGAAAAGTAGACTCATACAATCATAAAAGTTTTTAGGTTGGAAAAGATCTCTAAGATGATGTAGTCCAACCATTTACCCAGCATTGCCAAGTCCACCACCAAACCATGTCCGAAAGTGCCACATCTACACAGAAGTACACCAAACACATTTTTTAATACTTTCAGCACTCTGGGCTCCCAAGTTAAGGAAGTCTCAAGAAAATTTTGAAAAAATAAATGGTCCCATATATAGATGATACTAACATCCTGCTTATGCAGAGACTAACAGGGGTTCTAAAAGATAGAAGGCAGATTATACAGCAAAGTATAAACTACCACCTGTATAAGATAATAGGCTGTTTAGTGAATGCTCTGTGGCAAAATGACTGCTGAGTATAAAGACAGAATTTTATAAGAAAACTAGATGGTCTTTTAGAAAATGCTGGGAAGGAACTGGTGGACTGGTCCACAATCACTTCCAGTAACAACACCAGAAGCAGCAGAAGTCTTTGGAATACAATTTAAGCTGCTTTATAAAATATGAATAACCAAGTTTTTGCTCTCTATGACACACATAAATCAAGCAGAGAGGTGGTGATGAAGCTTAATTGGAAGATACGAAATTGACAGCCTAGAGAAGTTTTGAGAAGCCAATTCTTACATGCATAAAAGCTATATCAAATACTTTTAAAGCAAAATGGAACTGAGACTGACATAGATTCCATAAGTGCAAATGATGTTTGAACTGATTATTACAGCTCATTAAATACAGGACCACAGCAGGAAAGTTAAATTAAATAAATGCATTAACAGTTACTAGAAGGAACTTAAATAGATGCCTACATTGAAATCTTTATTCACAAAGAAGATGACAGAATTTTTGCAGCTAGGAAGCTATAATACTCATCAGAAACAATAGAAACATCAATTAATACAAGATACTGGGAAATAAAGAACATTGTTTTTGTGAGGGATGTCATGCCTCAGAAGGTGACTAAGTTTTATAAACTAAATTAGCATGGAATTAGGAAAACCTGGTTGATATAGAATATTAGGATTTTCAGAAGGCACTACTAGATTGTGAAATTCACTGTAATTAAAATGTTTGAGTTCAAAGAATTTGATATGTTAAAGAAAACAGACTTAGATATTCTTTCTACAAAAATCCATCCATGGATACTATACTGCATCTGTCTGAGAACAACCCAAGTCTAGGAAGCTCAGAAAGTAAGCTAGAAGGGCCATGGCTGTTTGCTTTCAGTTCTACAGATAACTGCTACTGACATTTGAGTAGGATAGGAAGCCTTTTCAGACAAAAGTTCAGAACACAATAATTTTAAAACTGACTTTTTCTGCCTGGATCTTATGCAGGCATGGTCATTGCTGAAAATCTATTCAGTAAGTGAAGGAAAAAAGTGAAGAAAATTGCAACAAAATACAGTAAATATACAGCGCCACGGAACTCAGCACATTCTGCTAGAGCTTTGATACTGTTCTTAAGAGTCTTCAAGATACCTAACATAATAAACTTGAACTTCTGAAGCACCAGAGTTAGGGAGAATATTTTTACTGCAAGAATTTCAAAAGCAATTATTTGGGAGTTAGCTGGAATGGTATAATGCACGTGTATGCATTTGGAAGTAGGCAGCAAGAGCTGAATTGTGCAGATACACAACAAACCCATACTGCTGGAGAATTCAGGGAAAACTTTTTCAAAACTAAGCCAAAAACTAACCATGTCAATGTTAATACAGATTAAATATATAATAGAGAAAATAAATTTCACTCTTAAGAACGTTTTCTCTCACACTTTTCTTTTTATGAAAAGCAGCAGTAAACCATAGAAAGAAAGTCACACTGTGTGACCAGTTATGTGAAAACAGAGAAAGATGGGATAACACAAGTATTTCTATAAAAGAAATGTTATGAAAGATGCCTGGATGGTAAACATGAAACACAACTTTTTACCTGTAGTTTATAAAAGAATCAGTATTGGAGTTTAGAGGAAACAAACCTATTACATTCTGTCTGTAACTTTGTTCTAATCAGAACATCCCTCATAACAAATTGATTTAAAAATCCCAATAATAAGTTTTGTAAATGCAGTAATGACTATGTTCTTCCACAAACTAACAGAGTAGTACTAGGACAAATACAGTTAAAGGCTCCAAAAAACAGTCTATTAGGAAAACAAGATCAAAGAAATTTTGTAATTGCATGTGATTTTTATATCATAATGAAATCTGTGCATGTGAACACTTTGTGTTCATGTTTTAATTTAGGAACCTCACCATTTCATCTGTATATGAACTACTCAAAACCGAGGCAGACTACACTTTTCAGAACAGTGTAATAAATAAAAGTGCTCACACGGTGTCACATGCTGCTGCTGGTATAATTAAGTCCTTCTGTATTCAAAGGACTTACTGTTCCTGCTTTGCACCCCAACTTAGATCCTGATCCTGCAACCAGTATTCACAGGAGCATCCATACACATCCAAAGTGTCAGCTGCAATCAATACAGGAGAATTCTCAGAAACAAAACACAACCCCACACTGCCTATGTGATTTCACACATTTTCATTTTCTGAAAACTGGTCTGCATTATTTCTACTCTTTTCAGAATGATATCTAATCATCATCTTGGAGGAAAACTATTCATTTTTCCTTTTTTAATTTACACGCCTTTCCGCAACTGATGTCAAATAAATTAACTATTTACTAAATAAACATATTGGAGGGGAAAAGCCCATGGAATACCAGCACTGCATTCTCAGCACCACAGTGCCTGACCCATTTTCTAACCACATTATATAGAGGAAAAAATGAGATTGCCAAAACATCAACACCCAGAGGCTTCATTTAAAATATACATAATCATAAAGCATTACATTTCAAGTTAGACAGAGGGGGAAAAAAGTACATTTAGATAATACTAAAACTTGTTTTCAAGGTTCAGGGAACACTGTATGTTTTAAATTCTAAGAATTCTTTATGTTTGTTATTCAGACATCCCAGAAGTGTAGTATATGGGGAAGCATGAACTGAAAAATTGGACAAATAACTGATAAAGTGGTAAATTATTTTCTCCTTACACTCCATCCATCACCACACAATACTACCAACATAAGCACTGGAGTTCTCTCTCCAGAACAGATGCCTTATGCTCGATTGAAATTTTCAGATATACCAGTTCTCCAGGAGCTTTTGTCTGCTGTATATACATATACTTTCATAGAGACTGAATCAAACAGCCACCAAAATTCTGACTGCATTTTACAATCTGTAAACAATTGCAAATTTTAAATCTGTAAAAATCAATCTGTATTTTACATATTTAAAATCTGCATGCAATAAAACCTGTATTTTACAATCTTCTTTTTCTCAACCTCTATAAATTGGCTTATTCTCAAAGACACAAGAATCAAAATATCATTACAGTATCTCAGATGTAATTCTAATTCTGTCTCCTCTGCTCACAGTTAATTTAAATTTGACATAAACCTAAATAATCTTGTACCATACATATTTGCTGTTTTCAGACTTTTCATAAAGGTGCCAACTTGAAATATAATACTAATATGATCACATTGGTGTCCAGTTTTTGAGATGCTGAGCAATAATAATAACAACACCTGAAGCTGAAAATGTTATAACTGGTTCCTCTGAAAAACAGTTTTATGGTCTGTTCAGCCACCTTTTCAAGTATTGACTAACTCCCCACAAACAACTTCAAGACTGTTGGAAGCTGCCATTACATTTATTTGGAGTAAAATCTTAGCCTTTTCCTTTATGAAGTCAAATAGCTTGTATGGCAGAAGGAACTTTCATGTTGAATTTCTTTCAGAAGCTGTGCAATACTTTTATGATAACATTTCTCCTTTTTAACTTCAGAACAAAACACAGTGATAAGTTCCTTCAATAAACTATAACACTGAGGTTAAACAAGAATGCTGTGCTTTTTATTTTCACCTAGAGCAGCACTACTAATTACTTCTGTCATTGCTATCTTGCCTCTCACTACCAAAGTATTTGTTCAACACAAGTGAATGACAAGTCTTTTGCTATGGTTAGAATAATTCTTTAGCAATTTAAAATATTTACCGGTCTGGTGGCAAGACATTCTATTTCACAATATAAACATCACTTTTCCAAAGCATAGTGGTGATGGACATCAGTTTCCTCATATCAGGAGGTTAAAACTGATGCAAGCTTTCTTAAATAAATAAAAGAAAAAGGAAAAAAAAAAAGAGCTACCGGAATATGACAGCGAGATGAATTTTGCTATCTACTTACTAAATACACTTCAAATCAATATTAAAGATAGCAATATTGAAGGAAAGACAGTCAAGAGTAAGCAGACACTTATTAAAAATATCACAACATCCTACTACTGTACTAGCTCAGGATGTGTTTATTAGCTAAATTAGCTAATTCTCAGAAAATTATGTTCAAATATCAGATGTGTAGCAAAATATTTTTGTTTTCTTTTGAAAAACAATGGAGTGATGTGAATATAATTTATGGTTGTAAACACTCACTAATTATTTCATATATATCTATAACATTATATAACATTACAAAAAGGTTCACTAATGACATATAAAAATAACCACTACCTACTTTTATACAACATCACTTATAAATAGTCTAAATATCACTTAACTTATTTCATAAGACTTCCCTAGGAAAAACTGTCTATGCAACAGTTGATGGAAATTTCATACACTGTGTTTATCTCACTGTGATTTACCCAGCTGCTTCCAGAAATAAATAAATAAATAATTTAGATTCAAAGTTGAACTTATTGATCTTTACTCATTTCAATCATACACAAGAAGTTAAGCTTTTTAAAAATACGCATGTAATAGAATATGTATTTTAAATAAACTAGTAGTATACCTTGTTTTTTACAGCAATGATGGTAGATGAAAGTCTAAGATAGCATTAGGTGATAAAAAAATTCAATACTGGTATTTTAAAAAAAACCCACACAACCTTGATTTGCCTTAAATGGATCCATTGCTACACATACTGTACTGAGTAACACATATCATATAGTCATATCTTCATGGAATGCTACATGCACAGGTTCATTTAGTACCATTCTGAACTTTTCATTCATTACCTGACCACAGGAAGACCTTTTCCCAAACTGCAATATGTACTCACTTCTAACTTCCTTCTCTCCCTATCTATATTAGAGAAGCACACACACAAAAAAAAAATAAAATGAAAACATTATGCCAAGATTATTTGGTCTTAAATATAATGCTGAAGTTTCCTATATCAGTTCTAACCAGAAAAGCTCAAGAGACTCAATTTCCTAGACAATTTATTCTTATGATGAAGTACACATGACCCAGCACAGGCCCTTGAGCAGGGTAAGATGAAACCTTGCATTACACTGTTACCATTATGAAAAATAACCATATATTTTGGGGTTTTTTTTCCTATTCCATTATGGGGTTACAAATTCAGAAAAAAACCTGTTTTTCTTTTCTCCCCGAAAATTCATTTTTCTAAAAGCAATTGTTGAGAAGCCTTGCCAAAACCAGGCAATTTAATTATAGTTTATTGATCAGGTCATCTCTGCATTGCCTCTTCTTCAGCACACCATACTTCAACACATATCAAATAATTTTTTTCATGGTTGTGTTTAACAGGAGTGAAACTTAGAACTAACTCAAAGACCATCTTTGGAATTCTTGTAAAATACGGTTCTATTAAATGCAGCACCTTTACTGCTATTGAGACCAACATAAAAGCAACAGTTACATGAGGGAGTCAGTTCTGCATACACAATTAAAAGGATCTGATCCTAGTGCAGAAGTATAGTTAATTAGATGAAGGTATAACCTATGAAAGAGTCACATTTACAGGAAGCAATGTGGGCCATCATTTCCCAGTGCTGTTGAGAAAGGTTTCTCCCACGCAATACAGACTTTTGGAAAGGTTTGGCTAAGGTTTTTATTTTTTTGTTTTCCTTTTTTCTCTTTGTTTTTTTGTTAGTTTGATTGTTTGTTGGCTTGGCAAATTTTAAGTGTTGAGCTGACTCTTCGCTCCTGCGCCATTCTCTCAGATTTTCTCTGCTTAACCAAAAAAAACATAGATTAAACATACTGAATGCTGAGATAACCAATAAAAAGGCATGAAATTAGACATATCATTACAATCACTCACCACCAAAACATTCTTAATGTACAGTTCTGAGCTTTCCAGAAATGAAGACCATTATTTTAAAATGTTTGAGGAGATTTATTAACAAGAAAATGGGGGAATAGGAATCAATTCTGACAATAAATAAAGAAAAATATTATTTTAACCAGTTCATCCAAATCATCCTCAAAATAATACATTTGGTATTAAAAAAAACCACACAGTATTTTATTAGTTATCTGTTTGCTAGCTTGTCATGAAATAATTTGTCTTCCCTGTTTGCTTAGGAAAAATGCATTTTTATATTTCATTCCTTAATCTTGTCTAATTAAATGACAGGTGGAGAAAAATAAAAAACGTGTTTACATGGCAAAAAAATCTAGAACCCTCTCCACAATTTGACTGCATCCATTGGGCCAGAGGAACAGAGGAAAAAAAAAAGGTAAAATTCTTCTTGCCTTGAAGAACACTGAACACTCTGAGAAACAGAATTGAGAAATTTAGCAGCTAAATAAAGATAATCAATTCATAAACACAACAATCTTACTAGATGAAAGAAACACTTGATTACTCATCATAACAGGCCAGGAATTAGACCAAAAAAGTTACATCCTCAAGCAGAGTATGAGAAAAATTACATTTCAGAAAAAGTACTGTAGATGTGAACAAAACAGAAAACAGAAAAAAGCATTTCTTCATACTATGACTGCTAAAAAGAGCATAGATAAAAAAATTTTAAAATTCTTTTCTGTGTGAACATACATGCTCCTAATGTCTCTAAAGAAATGACACAGATTAAAATACTGTTGAAACAGAAGTGGTTGGCCATGACTTAGTGAGCAACTACATGGAAAGAGCACATACATGCACAGGAGTACTGAACTGCATCAAAGTTCTGATTATCTTCTGTATCAAGCTATCAGTTAATTTTTCTCATGCTTCTTTACAGAAGAGATTTGAGTCTCAGTGCACAGAGATCTGGAGAATATCCACAGATTTTTAGGAAAGCACACAAAACCTTCTCAATATATTTGGCATGCACTAGGAAAAGATCCCATTCTCTCTGCCATCAACTCCATCTCTAGAGGGTATGTTTACAACAGTTACAGTTACTAAATTATGAAAAAGTTGATGCAAAGGAATAAAAGCAGGTGGTAAGCAATCCTTTGACAGAAGACAAATGGAAAAACCCTCAAGTTCTCCCAAATTTAGGGCATTTGCAGAGTTCCAAAAAAGGCATGTGGAAGAAAAAAAGCTGAACAAGAGGTAGAACGCTGATGTTATTAAGATATTCTCTGAAGTCTTTAGAATGCATGAATTACATTCCACTAATTTTCTGAACAGAGCTCAAGTTTTCCTTTTTCTTGACCTTGCTTCAAGCTCTGCTCCCTGCTCTAGTGAGACACCAAAACATTAGCCCACTTTAATATATGTTGCCGTAAAATTCTCCCAAACTCAGAGATTATTTTTCACTGGTCACATCCCAACAACACTCTCTGGAATACTGCTATTGGACTAAAGGGCCAAAACTAAATATAAGCTGCTAGCTGAAAAACCTAGGGATCAGTGGAATACTTCTGATTTACTGACTTTTGACTTCAAGTGTTTGCTTTAGAATAGTAATAGTTTTCAGAAATATACCATTTCAAATAAATTGTGTAGCACTGAGGTAGAATGAATGTTCTATTTTCAGTTTTTGCAAAATAACTTCCACAAATATCTACATTAATTTTTCCCATCCAGTGGGGCTTAGTAATTCTGATTCATCATACAGATCATTTTCCATCAGCACACATTTTAAGAAATACGTATTAGTTAACAGCAACAACTATGAATTGGAAAACAGAGATTCCAGGTATATGTAAATTAGTTTTCTGGAATATATGGAACACTAGGATAAAATGTTATAAAACAACAAGAAAACATGCAGATCAGCAAACTGAAAACAACTAGATGAATTGTTTGAATTGAACCAGTGGGACAAAATTAGTGCAAGCATTTTTAATATGAATGTTCATTTAAAATAGAAATGGTTTAGTAGCAGAATAATACAAACATCATAAAATATTTTTAGGAAAATAACTAAAGAATCTATTCTAATAGTACTGCTACACTAGAAAAAGTTTTACTCCATTTATTCTTTATTCCAGAAAGAATTGTCATACTGCTGCTAAGAGTGGTCCATCACAGCATACTTGTTTTCAGCCCCTGTTCACAAGATCTTGCAACCACAGAAAGGTGCACAATACAGCTGACATTCCAGAGCCCTCTTTATCACTGACTATGATTAATGAACTGTTTTACAATGCTCTGTGGGATACTAATAACAGCATTCAGGAAATTATGAGGACTTAAGAGTCCACTTCCCACAACTTCATTAGTGGCTTTTTAGTGTCCCCTTTATGAAATACATGTGGCTCATCGAACCAGTTTTCATTCAGCCACTCTCAAGACACATGAATTCTTCTCAGAGGAGTGTTATGATCATGTAACAATAGCATACATAATTTTTCCATATTTTTTGAGTTCAGCAACTATCAAAACACATTGAAATTAAGACAAGATAATCAAGGAGAAAGGATGCATGACACAGATTGTGCACAAAAACCATCAACTGCTGGAAGTATTCACTGACCACCTGCACAGTGCAGAGCAGTGCTTTCAGGTCTGTGAGAAAGGCACTGAGTTGCAGGTTCACTCACTCTTACAGGACAATCAGCAATCTCCTTGCACCCTTCAGACTGTCCATGCCAAACACAACTGCAAGTAACATTGACAACACAATCAAAGTCATTTGGCAAGGGCGCAAAATGGAAAGATTGCCCTCCAGAAGTTTGCAATTCCAGACTGCTATCTTCTTGAAGGGAAATATAAAATAAATAGCTATTCTCATACATTTAGAGGCACTAAAAACACAAGCTTTGCCCAGCACTGAAACTGCAACAAGCAGGAAAAAGCACATTTCAAGACAAGGGAATTTCTACACTTGATGAATCAAAAGAAGAGAGATATACAGTAGTTCTGCCTTCCTAAACCAATCTTAAGCATAGAGGGGGAAAGCATACTTTTCCATGGTTTAAAAAAAAAGAATACCACTAATATTAATATGGCTGGGAAGGAAGGTGCAAAAAGCACTCTTTTAAAAATAGAACTTAGTGAAAACATTAGCATATTTCTGGAAAGGAACATGTTCAGTGGCAGAATTTCAAAGCCAACATTCATTCAGAAGGACCTTACCATTAGCTCGACAGGTGAAAAATCTGTACACCATCTAGAAAGGAGAAAGGAGTAATACAACTACTGCATAAGAAGATGCAACATGATGCCTGAAAATGCATTTGGCTGGCAGAAAAGGAGATGGTAATGCCTTGAGACAAGGATGGATTTCACAGATTTATATTCCTGGTACTGAGACACATTGTTTTTCATATAGTATTTGTGACAAAAATGTTACCAGTAACATGCTGACTTGGGCAAGGGTATATTAAAACTCTGCCTCCAGAGGGGTATATGGCACCAGGAATTGGACTGGGATTCCTCCATAGTAATCTGTAATATCTTTGTTTCCTGAGCCACAACATGAGGTCTCAGCTCCATCTGCAAGGCCAATGGCAATCCTTGCTTTCTTTCCATCTACTCTGCATATTCTGCTATACTGTCTTGTTGCACTCTACTACATCATGACTACCATCTTTGCTTTGTGATCCAGTGATCATACACTTGCTCCTATTTCTTGCATCAGCTCTTCAAGAAAAAGCACATTTTACTAAAACCATCCATGAGATTGGAGGACACTAAAAGAGAGAATGAGAGAGAACAAATAGATATATTGCTCAACTACTTAGCTACCAAACATCTGTTTTCAGCTCTCACCAATGCCTTTTCATATAGGATTAAAGTTCAAATCTTCTAAACTTCTCAAGTAACACTTCAACAAAATAAGCTTCTAAAATGAGATCCACTTTCCCAGAACCTGCATTTTTACAGCTCTCTTCCAAACCTCTTAAGACAATTTCTGACTAATCTTAGGAACCCCAAACTAACCATTATACACTCACTACAGCCCAGTAATATTGTATACAGCAGTTAATACCACCTCCCTGGCATCCCTTCTACCAGTGTTATTCAAAACCATTGTCTCTAATCCATAATTGCAATCTATAATAGTGGTCTTTAGACCTGGGATCACAGATTTGGCTCCACCCAAATACTTTCCAGCTCAACTTGCCAAGCAATTTAACAGTTAGTGATCTCTTTCTATCAAATTCAGACATTTATTAGGAGCAATGTATTTTTCCCAAGAGCTAAAGTCACTGACCAAGAACCTCCTGCCATGTAGCAATGAGGGAGCCTTCCTCAGAGTTTGAAAGTTCCCTCCTTACTGACAGGTCTTTGGATTCATTAACCAATTTTAATATAGTTAACATTAATTACAACAAACATGCTTAGACAAAATCAATCTGATTAAAAGACAATATCATTAGGATCAGTTTCAAGTGAATCACCCTATAATTAACCTCTGTCTTGATTAGGTTTTTTCCACATACTGGCAAGCATCTAATTTTTCTTGTTCCCCTTAGACTTGGCTTATTCAACATTTAAATTAAAGTTTTCCTATGCTAACAGGATCTGCCCATTTCAGAAGTGTTTATTAGCCACTATTTAATATAATCCAAACAATAAAAAAGTACAGAATTATCAGTGTAGTATAATTACATCATTAAAAAGAGCAAAGCCAAAACACCTGCAGAATATTTCTATACTGTAGATGTCACCTTGACATTTATCCACTTCTTGTTCTCCTCATGACAGCTACAATTTCTTTCACTCAACAGCAAAAATCGTGCAAGACTATCACTCCCTCTACCAGTTAATCTAAAAATAATAACATAAATAAAAATTCATAACTCACACATACATTTATCACACCTACACTATCTCTCTGTGTTTCATACTAAAAACAACATTTTAAAAATCCTGTGATGTACATCCTCACCTATTTAACTGAAAGAACTTGTGAAGCAGGAAACTTCTTGCCTGGCTATTTCCTCTGATCTTGTCCCCTTAAACAATTTGACAATACTAAAGTTTAGTTTTGTGTAACTGACTAATCTTACATTTTAAAAAGTACAGACTACCAGTGATATTTGAAATTTGACTTTTCAGGCACTGTAAAAATAATAGTAATTTAAAGCCAAATAATATCCACTAGGTTATGTCTAGGGTTTTTTTTTCAAGTTTTCAGTTGATGTTTTAGATTTGGACTATTTTAAGTTTAAACTTAGATGCATTCAAGATAAAACATTACTTGGTCCATTGGAAGAAGTATTTAAGCTAAAAAAAAATTGAAATTAAAACCACTGCAATATGCAGAAAGAGATCCTATGCTCCTTCTCAGCATCTCTTGCAAAAAGCTACTCTCCCTACACTTCACTCACAAAAGAGATAGACAATTTAGGGGAGAAGGATTTTGGTCCTTAATCAGCCTCTTATTATTTCAACCTTTCCTCACAGGTCTTGGATCAAGCACTATATTTTCAATACTATCTTCTTCTATACACTCCAATTTGGCAAGATAATTTTGATTTCTTTGCATGCATTAAGTGTGTGGTTCCTAACTGGACACAATGACCCAGCTGACTCCATTTCTACCCTAGGTCGTGCAGAGAGATTTACATCAGTTTTACAGGGATGAATGACAGTGCTTTCGTTTACTCCTCCTGGTGTGATGTTACATTCTCACAACTACTTTTTGTGCATGATACTCTTGATTTAAGGTCAGCTCTTAACCCTCAATCTCTTTCTTCAGAACTCTCAGCCATTCCTTATCCTGGACTCGTCTGTTTTCCTTTAATTTAAAAGCAGTATTTTAAGTTTGCCCTTAATGTCTTGAATCCCATTTTCCCATGCTCATTCTAATTTCTTGCTTCATGTTAAATTCTCCTCCAATCTTCCAACCTCTCTGCAGTGCCTCAGCCTGGTGTCATATTTCACTGCACTAAATATGTGTGTCAATGGATCCATTAGCATCCTCTTTTCTTGAAAAGAAAAACATTAAAGACTATTGTTTGTGCCACTGCATCAGAAATGACTTATCTAGAACACACTTTTAATAAAGAACACAGTTCAGAGAGACAGAAGAGCAGGAAGCAATCTTCCAAAGAAGAATCCAAGCTAAATGCCAGCCAGGATAGAAAAGCACACTGAAGCCAAATGTTTGAACAAGAAACAGACTTTGCTGATCCTCAGGCAAGAGGGAAAGTAGCAAGTAAGATCACAGATACTCCAGAATGACAGAGGCACAGTCCCGATAAAATGGCAGAGCTAAATCAGCAACATACCCTCCTGAAAAGGTACTTTCCATCAGGAATCATACACTGATCTATTTAGATATGAAGAAACAGAGAATATCTATCCGAGATTTTAGATGTCCTTAAAATAAGTTAAACTTAAGATATACAGGCCTTTCCAGAGATCAATTTATCTTGAAAGCCCACCACAGATTAATCTAACTTACAGAATACCTGAGAAAAGATAAGGAAGTGTTTTAAAATGCAGTAAGAAATTTTGATTTGATCTTTATTTCTCAACAAACTACAGAACAGCCACTCACAAATGGAATGGATTAGCCTAAGTGTGAAATATGATTTGGGGAAAATAAAGGAAAGGCTACCATGGAAATGTTTTTATATCTGAAAAGAATCAGGAAAAAAATATTACATAATTATATGGATGATAATACAGTTTTCCCAAGACAGACTGTGATAGCAGGAAATAATTTCAAATGCAGCTTGTTACAAAATCTAACCAGAAGCAGGAATCCAACACAATCCATGGATTGCATAATCAAGTAATATGGAAAAGATATCATCTTCTTTGTAGTGCTCAGTTACTTGTCTCAACCCACCAGCACTACCTAGACCTTACCTAGACACTAAGCCTAAATCAGCTTTCTGCCACTGCTCAACCTCCCTCAGTAGTTGAGCAATGCATATACCAAACCACTGGCTTAACTATAGCTCCAGGCACTGCAGTTTATAGACATGCACAAATCCTTTTAATTACCCTCCCACACAAACTAAACAGAAAAGGCAAGAAGAGGTTTCAGGCAGTTCTCAACCACTGTGCCTCTTTCTTGTTAAAAAAAGGAAGAGATCTCTGCTAAAGACAGTCAAACCATCACCACAGCTTCCGGACAAACCAAGTTAGTGTGAACATGGAACAACAGGAAGCACAAAAGTAAGTAATCACACATGCATGCATGCCTGCAAGCAGGCTCTCACAAAGAAGCAAATTTTAATTTACAAAATTTCAAGATACAAATTACTGTATTACATAACATCACAACATGTACAAGGGACCAGCCAATTCTACAAGTGAGGTTTTGAAAAGTCACCCAAGTTCTACCTTTGGTTCACTTTCAGAACCTGGAGCACACAGATACTATACATGGGGCTGGAGAGTTGGAAGAAAGAGTGTTACAGATTTCCTAGTTACCTGCTAAGATTTTTTTCCCCTCTGAATCATTGTTTCTACTCCATATCAATAAACTAACTGCAAGGGCTCGGAGGGATCTGGCAAAATTAGCCACTTCTAGTCTGAAGCTTCCACAGAAGCCTGCTCTTCTCCAAAGTCAAATCATATACTCCCAGCCTAACAACTTCAAGAGCATTACCACATACTGCTGGGCCAATCCACTGACTGGCAGCTGCCTAAACTGACAAGTTACACATCCTGTCAATTTTTTCAATTGTGGAACTTTAAGAAATTTTCACAACTTTTTTATCATAGTTAAGAATACTGATCATAAGAGTCTTTTCTACAGTTGTATCAAAGAAAGAATAATGTCATAATATGCTTGGTTTCCAAGTTCACATCCAGATTCACATTTCAGTGAAGTTCACTTCATTCTTTAAGCATTTTTCTCAAAATGAAGAGAATTACCCTTCTGCTAATTTTTATTTAAATAAAAAAGTGTCCTCAAACATGACTATTATGGTACTTGCCCAGACCTTCAAAACCATAAGAATCTGAAGAATTAACTAGCACTGGGTCTGGGATATCCCAGAGCTAGTTATATGTTCCACCCACAACAGCCTAGCTGCTTAGAACTCTTGAAAAACTTCATGGGTAGGGCCTGTACCCAGCCTCTGCAGAAGCACAGTTTATCTCTGAGAAATACATGTAATATCTGCAATACATATGGAAAGGGTCCAGAAATACTGCCAAAGAAATACAGGATTTTGTATGTAAGACAGAGGGTACATAATGAACCTACCAAAGAATTTCTCTTTTTAGAGATGAGAGGCAAAGAGGAGAAGGGAGAGGAACAGGTGTAAGGAGAAACAAAAGGTGAAATGGGTATCTGATTGGCCCATTTTGGCAGTGATCACTGAAAAGTGAAGGACCTGACCTCTTTTTTGCAATGTTTCCTTTTCTCAGCTGACAAAGACTTATCAACAGAAGAGCAGTTTTCAGTTGTGAAGACAGTATCACAAAGAATGAGAAGTACTTACTTACAAGCAATAATTATTGCTCAAATTAATACTTTTGGGGATTCTTCTTCCTTACTTTCATTTTGAAGCATAGGCAATTCTCTGAAAGTAGAAGAAGAAAAGATCATTAGTTTTTATCACACAATCATTTAGGTTAGAAAAGACCTTTAAGATCATCAAGTCCAGCCACAAACCTACCCCTGCCAAGTCTGCCATTAAACCATGTCCTTAAGAGCCACACTTACATATCTTTTAAATTCACCCAGTGATGAAGGCTCAACAATTTCCCTGGGCAGCCTTTTAGAGTGCTTGACTACCCTTTCAGTCTGTTTTAAACAAAATCTTACTTTGGGGTTATCAAGGGATGGAGTTAGTACATCATCATTTACTAACACTTGTCTCACTAATTCAGAATGGCAGCACACTACTGAACTAAAAGTTGATTCCTGGCCATTTAACAGAAAAGCAATCAAAAGCTGCAATATCAGACTCTGAAACAGCAATTAACTGGCTGTTGAAAAAAGCTTATTTGTGAACCTGACTTCAAGGAAAGGAATGAAAGCAAGAAAAAAAAAATAAACAGGAAACCAATTAAAGCAACAATAGTACCAGAACAAAGGAAAAAAAATGATAAATGCTTCAGATAACTGACTTCTACTGCAATGAGAATTCTGCCAAATTAATCTTATTTTTGAATGAATATTAAGTGATTTTCTATTTCAAAGAGAAGCTTCAGCAGCTGTGCTGTTAAATGAACAAGGTGAACTGGCAACTCTAAAGCTCTCAAAAGCAGCAACAGTGATAAAAACCAAACCTGAATTCTGTGTTTTCCTTTTCATGTAATAAATTATTTAAAGTAATCAGCACCTACGAAGTCAGAGCCCATGAACTTCCAAAAATGGAAAGCCTGAGGGAAGTAGGGAGATAGCCTATTTTCACTTCTATTTGAGATTGATAGTTTGGGTATACTTTAGCTATGGCACTCAATGAAAGGGTTATAGCTTTTGCTGTGATTAAGTATCTCAGAAACTCAAACAAAAAAAATACAACCCAGTTACTCCATGTATAAAAAGTAAAATCAGAAAAAATAAACTTGTTCTTTTATTGTAGCTCTCATCAAATCAGCTACACTGTCTGCTTCACAAAAATGGAGAGGTGAAACTTTCAGCTGAAGGTTTCAAGACCTTCAAGAAACCAAGCAGAACAAAATACATGTTCCAATACTTTAGAGCATGGTCTACTCATACTCTTACTCACACTTTTGTATGAAGCATTATGATGTAGTTTCTTACAAGTTCATAATTCCAACCTCATTAACCAGTAGAAGGTAGTACATTATGCGAGCCATACATATGGAAAGATAGATTTAGACAGTGTGGCTCATGGGAAGCATGAAATGGAAACATTTACATTTCATATAACAAAAAGAACTACTACTAAATGTACAATTTGATCTATTTGTAAGCAATAGAATTGCAAGCAGTACCAAAAGGCTTTCCAGTCCTACCAGGCTGGGCAAATCACCATGCCCTACATTACTAAGAGGACAGAAATAAAGCTCTTTGGGTTTTTTCCCCACAGTTCCATAACAAGAATAGTCAGCCACTTGGCAGAAATTGTGATTATCTTAAAAGAGCCAGGCTACTCTGGAACATTCAAAACTACCAAAAAGTTTAAAATTTTACAACCAATTTGTTATTACTGCTAATAAATCCCTGAGATTTGAAATCTATCCATAATGTAAAACCTGAAAGTATTTTAAAAAATCTTTGCATTTGTGTTTCAACCACCTCAAGAGTATTTACAAATATTACTAATTAGACAGTGGTTCCTTCCAGATAAATTTGCCCTCTTACACAGATCTTTTTGGAAATAAAGGTCATGAAGTGACCTTAGGGATAGGAAACTTTAGTTATATGCCAATTCTGACTTTGAATTGCTGGGTGTATACAGACTAGTCATTGCCTTGTTTCTTTTTTTTTTTTTTTTTTTTTAATTAACCTGTTAAAAAAAAAATCTATCCTTATAAAGGAGTCAATAACATCTGCAGTGTTCAATCCAGTCTCCTGCATTACAACCAAAACTAAGTCAAAAACATTTCATCAACACTTTTCATGTAATTTCAGTTGCATTTTAAAAAGACACAAAATTTGAAAGCACAAGAGAAAGGTAATAAGAGTACAAGGATGCCATGCTTTAGTGACTGTAACTACAGAAGTGTTAGATTAAAATACCTACATCACCATAGGAATACAGAGGATGCAGCAAGGAGGAAGAAAAAAAGGAAACACTTCTCCCATCCCTTCTCCATTGGACTGAGGCAAAGTGATTTAATTCTGAACACAGGCACTAGACCCATATGCCAGGCCAGGACTACTTTCCCAATACCATAGGACAAATCAAACTCAAAATCCCACCTTCAGATAATGGCAAATTGTCTCTGCTTCAGAAGTACATAAACTATGCACTAACAAGAGAAAAATAAAAACAATAAATATTCCCTTTGGATATGTACAGGATATCAGTGGTAGCTGTGAGGAACAGAAGTTGTAAAACTGAAAACTTCAGTCAAATAACAATCAAATATTTCCGTATCTGCTCTACCCTCTTTTTCAGAGATTTCTGTTATTCTAGTACCAAGAAATCTCAACTGTTCATTTTTAATTTCTGAGTCCAGGATCAACCTTATCATCTTACACGGTATTCCTACATAAATATATAAAAGATCACCTTGAACCACTGAGTTTCTTTCTCCCCATTACTGAGACTAGACCTCAGCCTCTGATTTTCAAACAAGACTTGTGGTTAAATTTATGCCTCAAATATATTTATTTTCAGATGTTTCTCTCCCATATATGCCCTCACACTCAATAAAGACTACTGTTATTTCTTCCCAGGTCTAACTTGCCAAATGCTTGCTTTCTCCTTTAAGAAGGCAAGCTCAGCTTAATCACACTAAGAGCTGTGATTAAGTTCTTTCTTATCCAAATGACTTGCTCTTTTCTGAATGTGACTGTGATCAGAGCTAATGCCAATCTAAATGTAAATCAATGAATGTTTTATTGGCTGGTCCTAAGAATCTGTTTTTAAAAGCTGAAAACCACTTGGTGTGGTTTAGAATCATGTTACTCTCACCAAGCCACATCATCTGAGAAGGAAGCAGATCAGGAGGTGGGTCATAGAACAGCAATCTGCCTCTGATCACCAGTCTGGTTCTATCAGGGGTTCTCATTAGTGCTCAAGTATATGAATATGCAATCTTTTTATTTATTTATTAAACATTTTCTATTACTCCAAACACATAAATCTATTCCTAAGTGTGATAATCCTACCTTCTCTAGTACAAGTAATTCCTGAAACACACAGACCAGCTTTTTAGTAAAGTCATCCGCATATTCCACTGCTGGCTCTGCAGTTTCAAGTTTCAAGAGAAGTGACTGAACCTATGTTAGGGAGAACATTGCATTAAAAGAATCTATTTTAAACAACTTCAAACACTTAAACACAATAAAACCACTTCAAACAAACAAACAACAAAATCAGTAAATTGGTAAAGAAAAAGAAATGGAAAACTATTCCTTCTGTAAGCCCAAGTGAAGCTCAGAACATGATTTTTTTCCAGTTTTAAGAGCTAATGTATGTTCCTAATGGAGTGGTAGGTATATAACTGAAAAACTGAATTTCACTTCTCCTATACCCATCAACCCATCTGTCTGGTAGCACTGCTAGTTGCTGGCACTAAGCAAATTTCCTTAACTAAATATGTAAAGAAAAACATCCCATGGCGACAGAAGGAAAGTTAATCTTTTTAATGTATATATTTTAAAAATCATATAGGGTTTTCTATACACACTATATATTGGTTTGGGGTTTGGTTTTGTTGCTTTTTTTTTCTTCAGATTCCTTACTGCTAAGAGCTAAAAAGAGCTGACATATGCAAGGTACGAAGTCAAATCATTGAACTTGTACTGCACAGAGAGGAAGCTCTCAGGAATCATCTGCTTTGCAGAGAAGTGCACAGGATTCTTTCTGCAGTTCAATTTGGTGTAGGAGGTTCCACGTCAAACAAGCTTTGATTACCACTGGTTTGAGAAGGACAGACAAGCTGGTCAATGAAATTCCACTTTCAATCAAGCCAGATCTGGGAGCATTATTCCTCAATATTTGTCAAAATAAGCATTAAAGACAAAGATCTCCCCACACTTGTTTTTCTTCGTCACACAGTACTTTGCCACTTTGACCTTGTTCTAAGAGTACACCATTTTTAACAGGACAAATAACAATTAGGAACAAAATTCAGTATCATTAAGTGCTTATCCTTAACAGAAGAAAATATGAAATAGTTGCTTTAAGGTACAAAGACCCTTCATGATACTGAAATTTTGACATATAATGGTTTCTCAAGGCACAGACTCAGAACACTCTACTGATGCAGTACACAGACAATGCACAATCCCAACTTCTTTTATGGACATACCAAAGGGCCAAATGAAGTATTAAGCTACAAAATAACATCCCAAATACAAACATATTTTTAACCTATCCACTTGCCAGGAGGTAGGTGACTGGGAAGGTCATAAACCTATGCAACATTGCACAGTTCTCAAGATCTTTCCTGCTCCTCTCCTTCAAGACACACTGGCCCAATCACTTGACTCATCTCTCCCTTTTATTTACATGGCCCTAGCTGATACATTCCATTATTCCTGGAAGACACATCACTGTTGTTCAGTGTCTGTAGACCTACATTTTTTACTTTACAAAGTTTAGTGTATGCTAGAGTGACACTGCTAATACATTACACTATTGCATGTGTAGTGCAAATTTGGGGAAAATTTGGAAAAACACTTCAAGCACTGGACCTTTTTTAGTTCTCTCAAATCCAGGAAAACATATGCTTCTTTTCCCCAGAGTTCCACTTTTTCTCAGCCATGTGAAGTGCCATCTGTGCCTCCCAGCCTGGCAGCTAAAACTCTGCTGTCATTCAAATCACCAGTGAGCAAATTAAAGGCAAAGACTGTCCTCTTTAATAAAATAACAAGACTTACAAATGGCAACCCAGATCACAGCTCCAAAGGAATGAGTGGCAAGTGTGGGTAGCTAAAGGGTCACAGGGAGGAGAAGGTGGCAAACAGTAGAATATCTCCAGAGCTTCCTTGTAAACTTCTGCTTCTCAGCAAACTAACACAAGAACTATAGGAATAAAAACAAGGGTAGCTGGAAATCTCAGAAAGTCAACAAAAATATAACTCAACTGACATAACACATTTGATGAGATACTCCATCCTGCTAGAAGGCATACTTGGCTCAGGGAGGACAGATATATAGGGTGGGGCAGGAAATTTATCTGGAATATTTTAAGATTAGTATATCTGTTATGAAATACAGAATGCAACAGAAGCCAAGCACTCTGCATAACATTAGAATGGGGATGTTACAGTGAGCAGGAAAATGCAGACCTCCTATAAAATTACCAAACCAGAAATTTAAGTGGATGAGGGAGTTGGATGGACTGTTGAGATTGGGATTTTTTTATTTGTTCGTTTGCTTTTGGGGTTTGAGGGGGTTTTTTTTGTTGTTTGGTATGATTTGGGGTTGTTTTTTTCCTAGACAGCTAGCAGAATCATTCAAAGCATAAGATTTAACATTAATGATTCACAGAGCAGGCTTTTTAGGAAGCAAATCACAGATAGAACTAATAATCTCTAGCTGGTAACTGGCTTAACTATTGCCTTTACAAAAGTTAACTGTAAAGGTTACATCAATATATTAATGACTAAAACTTTCCCAGACACAGAAATGCAAATCATTGTGTCAGAATAAGTCCTGAAATACTTTTGATAAAGACCAACTGCACTCTCCCAACCTCTGGGAACAATCTGAGGGTTATCACATGGCTGGGAAAGCTTCCAACAGTACTGCACACGCAGCTACCTGTTTTAAGGCTGAAAGATTAACAGAAAGGACAAATCTCAATCTGTGCCAGCTGTCCTCAGTAACAGACAATGGTCCACTTCATTAGTGATGATGCAGCCAAAAGGGATTTGAAATCAAACCAGCTTAAGAAAACTAAAATTAAGTGCAGATAAAGCCTGGAAAAGTACATAAAAAAGAGGAGAAAGTAGTAATGATCTTTTGAAATTAAACCAAAAGAATGAGAAAATTTAAAGGAAAGAAAATCACACAGAAAAAAACACACTCTGTAGACACAGGTTAATGAATGAAAAGACTGGGAAAAAAGCTGTCAGGAAAATCCAATTAAGAATGTTGTTAAGTGAGAATACACTCAAAATGCAGAAGAAATAACAATCTACAAGCTGAAATGCTGGCAAAACCTGCTCATATGAAATCAGGTCAAGAAACAAAATTTTTAAAAAATCAAACTTGGGTTTGAATTTGAGAGAGGAAATTGTTCATGCAGTACAGCCTTATGTTTATTTGTTACCAATTGCAGTAATTAGTTCAAAAGAGAAAGTCCATCCTACCAAAAGACAATGTTTGACAATCACAGGAAAAAAAAATCAGCAAGCTTCACAGAAGAAGAAAGACAATACTTTTTACTGGAAAACAACTGTGATGTTGAAAACACAAAGGAACATAGCTGCAAGCCAATTAAAAAAAAAAAAAAGTCTTATTTTTTTCTAGTTCATATTTATATTAAAAAGCTAGAAAACCTCGCTATTAATTTTGCAGGATAATTTTAAACTGTGGAATTTAATTCACACTATCAAAGTCCTGACATAAAGCAGGTAAAGTTTTTTTTTTTAAAAATTAAAAATATACACACTTACTACCCACAGCAAATACCAGCTACCCCTATAAATACCATTAACTCAAGTCTTTTACAGTCAGAGAAAATTTATACTGAAAGAGATGTGAACAAACAAGAGAAACACCAACATTATCAAAATAATGCATGAATTGAAACAATTCATTTAGTCAATTAAAAGGCACATTTTCTATTGTGCCTTAGATGCCTCACCCTTTTCCTTCTTCATTTTTTTCTACCTTCTGAAAAAGCAAAGTTCTTCAAACCTACGCACAGTGAGCACATGGTTTGATTTTGCTATGGAATTTATACTAGGAATTCATACATAATTTCATCTTTCCTTTAAAGCTTTTCAAACAAGAACCAAATAAAAATCATAACACTTTATTCCAAAGTCTAACATCGATCATCTTGAGTGACTCTGCTTTTATTAACTGGCTGGTCAAGCAGCAGTGCATTAACAAGATTGTGGTCAACCTCCCTGCTGTGACTCAGACCCATACCAGCAGCTGTGCAGATTTCAAAGATAGCATCAATTCTGCACTGCTGCCACTGCTCCTCTGTGGGAAGGTTAAGAACAGATGCAAGCAGCATTCAGCAACCAGGAAGCTGAGACAAGAAGGAACACACAACACTGCTTCCCTTGAGAGAGCAGTGCAGCTTCACGGTTATCAGACATGGTAAATGGTCATGTTTATCAGCCAGGTTAATCAAAGGTAGATCTTCAATCAAATCTTCAAAGTCAAGAAGACTATCAAATTTAAGATGCTGACAATTAAGATCAAAGAAGTGGTCAGGGATTTTCAATAACAAAATCTGAAAGAACTTCCTGCAATGTCTGTTAGGTGCCTGATAATGAAGGAAGCTGAAAATCTGTATTAACTATAATTCCATCAGTATAAATATTATCCAGAAAACCCATGCAATTTATATCATTCAGTGCAACAGAAAATGCCTTTGAATATATTCCTTGATACTACACAACAAGTTTTATAGAACCTACATCTTAGGGAAATAAACATGTACTAATACTAGAGCACATTTCATGTCAGAGACATTTCAGGTCCTTTAAGTTGCTCACATTTGAAAAATTTTTGAGATCTTTTCCTTAAGCAGACTTCACCACAAACAGACTAAAACAGTGTAATATTAAAAGACTATTCTTTCAAATGTACACTCAATGTTGCTCCTGAAGTGATTGTTATTTTCCTATCTCCCACTTTTAGTGTCCATAAGCCAATCTTGTATAACTTTCTTATTTTTCTCATGCTTAATTTATGAAGGAAATGTTTAGCAAATTATACAAATATCCTTCCTACTTAGGAATAAAAATCAAAAAAGTTACATGTTGATTTTTAATCAAGTTGAATTTCATCCTTTTTTCTCTTTCAGTTTAAAATGTATCAGATTGTATCAAAAAAGGCTCCACAAAAAAAGTGCTTAATTCATACCCAAGCAGGTACACTTTGGCAGTAAGTCAGGTTTCCCTACACTACCCAATGACTGTGGTACAAACCACCCTACGTGACCAGTATAATCTGGTATAATTATACAGCTTTGTATAAATATCTGACCATATGCATATAATATGGATATGTTTAATCTATACTATACATATAACCAAATTTCCAACAGCAAAAAACTTTATAAATTGTACCAATCATCACCTCTGTTCTCCTTTGTAACAACTGCTTCATTTAACCACAGATCACCCTTTGCCATCAGTCAAGAGATGCTGACAGACACCGAGCAAAGAAAACAAGGCAGCATGCAAACACCAAGATACAGAATCATGAAACTGGGGTTTCTGCTAAATCCTGGTCCCAGCAACATGCTAGTAGGAAAAGAAAAGGTAGTATACGGATGGACTCTGGGAAACATGAAAGAAAAGACATTGAGACAATGTTTAAAAAAATAATATGTAATCTTAAACCTGATATACAAGCAAAATTTGTAGCAGCTTTCACTGTACACTTAGTTTCACAGAGATAGTTTGACATCAGTGCTGTCCATCACTGAACTCATTAGAGAGCCTACTGGATAAAGAAGGACAAACTTGTCACTACACTTCTTATATTTCCATCAGAAAATAGAAAGTCTAAAGCTGAAAAAGCGCAAGATAAAAGACAGGTGAGAGACAAAATGTTTTGTTGAAGCTCAAATTGCATCCTCAAGAACTAATGAGTCTGCCTTCCAAATTTCTTTCCTCTACACACTATACATGCTGTCACCAATTACACATATGTAATTAGTGCAATTAAGGGGAGACAGACTTGTAATAGTATAAGAGTCATTAAAAATCAGTTCAAATGACAATATTCCATTTTGGTTTACCATTGTTTATTCTTAAATACTGTCACACTGTATTTTTTTATGTTAGCACATACTAACAGCACACCTGGGACTATCCACCTTCAAAATGACAGTAAGTCTTCACACGGCATATCCAAACACAGCTGAAAAATTCTCAGATGGCAATCCACAGTTCACAGCATTTTTTTATCTACAATCACATTTGACCTAATGTAAGATTTTAAAAGCCCTGAGCTCTAGATACAATTCAACACCAGGTGATGACAGTTAATAAACACCATATTAATAAAATATTTTCAAGCAACAACCAAGAAAAGAACGGGCCAAAGGAGCATTCCAAAGGCTTCCATTTCACAGCATTCATGATTTCAAAAAGAACAGTTAAAACTATGACCTTTTTTGATAAGATATGCTTAAACCAGATGAATAATCAGTTTCATTGTGGTTGCTTCTACCAGGGACAGTAAGAAGTTAATACTACACAAGTGTAGAAGACTTCAAGAGAAAAGTCACTTACAAAAGGTTATCAATCTAAAGATTCCCTATTTGCTTATGACTTCAAGGAGCTCTTGCATAACAGAATAGTACAGAGAACATTAAGTACACAAGCAGCTCTTTACTGTCCTAGAAGTCAGATCACAGTAAACTCCTTTAAGAAACAAAAAACTGGCTAAATTTTACCCACTATTTACAAACTTCTCAGCAGGAAACAATTTTCAGGAATACCCAGGTTGCACCTTTGCTGTCTAACACAGTATGACCATATTGTAGCATTTCACATCAGCATCACGAGGAGATATATTTAAATGAAAATTTAAGGACCGTGAAAAAGTGTTTCTGTATTTATATTAGCTATATACACATGAGCAAAGTTAAAAGGCCTGACTCAGAATGAAAGCTGTTCAGAACCTGCATGCCCCTTCAAGATGGCACTCTGAAATAAACAAGATAGAATTCTTCTCACTATTTTTCTCACTTATTTTTAAATATAACCATGTGATTGATACCCTGGTTAACATTTCTGATGGGATAGTAAACTATTACCTCTATTTACTAGCTCAGATTTTTGAAAGCATAAAAAATTAGTCATATAAATCTATAAAATCAAAAAGCCAAGATGAATAATTTCATTTTCTAAACAATCTATAGTAAAACACCTCTCCTATGAGAAAAGACTGACAGAATTGGGTTTGTTCAGCCTGAAAATGAAAAGGCTTCAGGGCAACCTAATTGTTGCCTTCCAGTACCTGAAGGGAGCCTGCCAGAAAGACAGAGAGGGACTTTTGACAAGAGGAGGTAGTGTCAGGACAATGGGAGATGGCTTCAAACTGAGAGTGGATCAAACTCAGATAATAGGAAGAAATTGTTTCCTGTGAGGGTGGTGAGGCACTGAAACAGGTTTCCTGGAAAAGCTGTGGATGCCCCATCCCTCGAAACATTCAGGCTGGAGCTCTGAGAAACTTGGTCTAGGGAAAGTATCCCTGACCATGGCAGGGGGGTTGGAACTAAATGATCTTTAAAGTCTCTTCCTACACAAATTATTTCATTACTCCATGATATTCAGGATATCATTCCAATGCCCCCCCAATCAGCATGGCATGGCTTGAAAATACCTGAGAATCTGTACTATATTGTACCACAGTCAATTTTATGCTTGTCCAAATCTCTCCTCTAAGAAAAGGGCTCTCCACTGGAGAAAGCAGGATGTTACGTAAGCAAGAGGAAACCTGGAATCAAAGTACTACAAAAGGGATCCCCAAAGCTAACAAATATAAAAGGAACAATCAAAGATCAGGTGGGGCAGGGGGCAATACATGTCATGGAAATAAAAACAGATAAAAAGGACTTGGATTTAATCTTTTCCTAATGACAACTGATGTCCATTTGACACAAAAAGTTGGATAAAAGGGTATTTTAACCACAGATGAAACCTGTAACTCTGAACAAACCAACACTGGGGACATGCACACAGTTAACCAATCCACTTAGCAGGCATACAAATGTGACAGTTCCCCTTCTATTCTTGTGAAGAATGAGCAAGCCCATCCCAGAGCCACAGCACACAAACAGCAAACCTGAGACTGATACAGCTGGAATAGCAAATGTACTCACAATCTACGTAAGAACATGTGCCAACAAAAGGCACAGACTCAGAAGTCTTAACTAAAAATACAGTTGGTCACAAAACTGTGACTGTTCAAAGACTTTTCTCTTCAAAGCCAGGACAGCAGGATCTTATCTGCTGCAAGACTTCAGGAAACAGTGGATTTGGAAGTAAGCAAAAATCAATAGTCTGTAAAACAGTATTTCAAATTTATTCTGTGGAAAGTCCAGCATCAAAACATCTCTGGTGAAGAGACGCCAGCATATCCTGTTACATCTCAACACACGGTTTTATGACCTTATGTCACATTTCAATACTTGGGATATTTCCTATTCTTGTCCCAATAGCTTGAAGCAACTAGATGTGTTCAGTGTGCCTAAGGAAAAACTGCAAGTGACTTTGTGTACATATATAGAAGGGTCTTAAGAGCAAGCAACTGAATACAGACCATGTTCTCTCAGCTCTTTTATAGAGACAGAATTTGCAGAATTATTAACATTACCTATGCATGATGCTGCAGTACATTGTAGAGAAAAATCAAACAAGCATTTTAAATTATGCTGATCTCTCTGTATCTCATGTGTATGCCAGGCTCCTTGAGAGACCAACATTTCTTTGTTCTACTTACACAGAATTCCTCATCTGTAAGAGCTCTATCTATTGTACTTAAGTGAAGAAGGATAAAAGGGTTTTCTCATGTGCATTACAAGGATCCTGCTGCCACAGAAAAAAATACATCAGAAAAAAAAAAATCAACAACTTGCTATCCCCTGCTCCCTAGGAAGTACACAAAGCATATATCTGCAGAATTTGAAAATATTGCCATAGGGTGTAATGTAAGCTGCCATATTACCAAAATTGCCATCCATCTTTACACACTGGCAGAGCAAACTTCAGAGTATTGATACCTAGTCCAGCATCACCTCACTGACATTAAAAGACAAAAAAATATTGCAAAGAGAATGTCTAGCAGTTCAATCCAAAATCCAGACTGCTGAGTAGGCATCTGCAATGAGGAATAACTCAAGGAGAACATCTTTCAATGCCACTGAATGACTCCAGTAGATCACATGAAGAAAAAAAGGTGTAATTCACACTGTCCTAGCTGCTATAACTTAGAAACACCCCAAGCAATAGACAGATCAAAAAGTCAGATGCTGTACTGTTAAAAAACAAATCCCAAGATAACTGTGAAACAGATTTAGTTATTGAACAGAAATGTGAAGACATGCATCAAGAAGATTGTAAACTGTGAACAAGTCATTCTAAACCCCAGACTACAGAGAAAGGAAGGGCAGAGACTATCTAAGCATACAGAGACATGGCACAATATCACAAAGGTGTCTCAGTGAAACATTCAAAAGTAAGGAAAACATTTATGTTTCATTTTTTCTCCTGAATATTCACATCTTGCCCTAAATAAGAAACAAATGCTTGCCTAGGCAGATGAGAGAAACTAAACACATAGGTGCCCTGCCATGAATGGTTTTCACCACTCTGGGTGGGAGAAAATCAAAAAGGAGGTAGGTGGAAAGAGTATCCATCAATACATTACATCCATATTAAATGGTTGTATTCTTGAGAGAGAACAGTTTTTGCTGTTGCTGTGTGAGCACTGATTGCCAAACAAAGGAAGTTGTTTAGCAAACACTCAAAAGGAGAAAAAATGTCAGCTGGTATATAATATCTGGTATACTACATATTTTATCATCATAAGTAGGGGCACAGAGCTAAAGACAAAAGTTCCAGGCAATCTGAAAGCTCACATTCTGAACTTGGTCAACAGAATTTTCCTTAGAGACAAAGAAGAAGAAATTAAGAATTTTAAGAAGAAATTTTTGTAACTGAATACATTAATAATTTAAACAAATATTTTTACAAATATGTTTTACAAACTCTTCAGTAAACAGTTTATTGGATAAATACTTACTTTAACATTATATACATGCACAAAAACACCTTCAAAAAATAAACTCCAAAAAGCCTAACAAATATATTGGTACCCATACAGATCAGATTTACCTTGAAAGGTTACTGTGTGCAAACAAGTTATGGTGAAGTGCAACATAAGTAATATAATAAACTAAAGATGAACATTGGGAGGTTATTGGAAGAGAATTCCTACTGCTCTTTCACAAAACCTTTTGTAAGAGCAATGCTTTGAAGAAAGAGTTTAATTCACAGCAAGTCAAAATTGATGTCCATAAGATATTCACAGCAATGTTCCACAAGCTTCTTAAGAGTCTGTAGAATGCAAAATTAATCATGTCATGGTGATATTTATTGCTATTAACTGCCTCACAAAAGAAATTCTCTAACATTACAGAAAATTATTCATCATACCATAAGATTATGAAGCAAACATATAATGAAAATACACTCCTGAAAAGCATTTACATTCAGAATATTGCTACCACAAAGCAACTGTAGCAGCACAAACTTCATCAAGTTCAAGAATGATCAACAGATGAAGTATTTATTTTCACTGTGTTATATATTCTGAAAATAAATTATGCACATTATGCTTTACAAATATCTAATATTTGAAGGAACTAAATACAATTGTTGACTCTATGGAAACTATGCTGTGCTACAAAAATCATCATTTGTTTTAGGGAGGGCACCTAAAGAGCACAGGTCAGTGAACATAAATGAAGAGGCAAAAACATCAGAAAAAGATCATTCCTCATATAACATACTTCAGTAACAAAAACAAAAAATAAATTTTGAATATACATATACAGCCAGCCTGTTATTTCACAGTACTTTTCTGCAACAGGCAAGTCTTCTGATTTGAAGACTTTTAGCCAAAAGTCTTCCAAAACAATTACTGGGCTCCTTGCATCTTAGGACTACTTCTCTTCCTTTACTTATTCCCCACTCTGAAAATGTGGCAGGGGAGGGAGAAAAGAGCAGGAAGAAACAATAACATGTGAGGGATTTAGTATAAAATATTTGGGGGGGGTGAAATCAGAATTGATTGCAACTGATTTAACATATTGTCAGAAAATCATCACCTTAAAATGATGCATTATGAGCTACATAATATGAATTTACATACTTATCATGACAAATAACCAAGAGAGATCACCAATTTTTAAGGCTGACAGATCCTTCCTTATAGAAGAATCATTTTTCAGTTTAAGTTGCCAAAGGCTTTTCAAGATGACCCATTCTGTGCCAGATGTCCATGTCAAAGCTGCTTCAATGTTTACATGGCATGCAAAACATATTTTTCTTTTTCCCAAGGAAAGCTACATGAAAATACACTTTCGCCTCATTACAAAAGGTTATTTTTCTTCAAAAAGTTCAATCACTTGTATGCTTCAAGCTCTACATGCATCTTTCTAAGAGACAGCAAAATGCTTACTCTGACATACAAGTGATGCTTTTGTCAAGTTCACTGTAATGTTACTGTTACAGATTTTGTTTTGATATGTTGCAGCTGAGGCACCTACATATTCTGTCTGTACTTATTCCATTCCTGTAAGGCTTCTAGGAACTAAAGATGCACAGCTGTAGACTCACAGGATAACAGAGCTTGGAAGGGACCTCTACATGTCCCTCAGTTCGATCTCCTGATCAAAGTCACATATGAAATAAGAATGGGTTGCTCAGCTTCCCTGAAGACCTCTAAGACAGAACCTACACAGCTTCTCAGGGCAACCTCTTACACAGCTTCAGTACCCTCATGGAAAGAGTTTCTCCTTATATCCAGCCTGAAACTTCTTGGTTTCAATTTATGAACACTGCCTTATGTCCTTTCCACACACATTTCAGTAAAGTGCCTGGCTTCATCTTCTCAGTGATGTCCTCAAAAACCAGTATGTTGCTGTTTGATCCCACTGAGATCACCTGTTTCTCCAGCTGAACAAACCTATCTCTCACCCTCTCCTCACAGAGGGAATGTTCCAGCTCCCTAATCATTTTGGTAGTCCTCCACCAACTTCACTTCTATTTATCAATGTCCCTCCTGTGTTGAGAGTCCCAAAACTGGGCACAGCCCTCTAGATGCAGTCTAATGAGCACCAAGTAGAGAGGGACAACCACTTCCCTCCATCTGCTGGCTATGTTTCTTCTCATTGAGTCCAGCATGTTGTTGCCCTTCTTTTCCTTAGGCTGAGAGTCAGGGTTGTGGAGAGCAAGAGGGAAAGGGAAAGGAAAAGGTGAGAAGGCTCCTGTGAAACCTTAGAGCACTTTGCAATACCTAAAGGGGGTTTACATGGCAGCTGGAGAGGGACTTCTGAAAAGGGCATGCAGTGATAGGGCAAGGGGGATTGCCTTCAGCTGAAAGAGGGAAGTTTAGATAAGATACTAGGAAGAAATTTTTTAGTGTGAAAATGGTGGAACTCTGGATCAAGGTTCCCAGCAAGGTTGTGGATGCCCCATCCCTGGAAGTGCTCAAGGCCAGGCTGGATGGGGCTCTGAGCAACCTGGTCTGCTGGAAGGTATCCTTGCCCATGGCAGGGGGTTGGACCTGGACAATCTTTTATGTCCCTTTGTATAGAGTCTGACTGATACGGAGTTCATTTTTTTTTTCTTTTCCTTAGCAGCCCTCAGTGCTGTGCTTTTTGGTAGCTGGGAAGCATTCTGTGGTTCTGCAGAGGCACGCTGCAGCTGATCCATGGTCAGAGTGATGTCTGCCAGGACCCCAGGTTTCTCCAGCAGAGCTGCTTCCCAGCCTGTATCACTGCACGGTGCTCCTCTTCCACAAGTGTAGGACTTTGCAGTTGTGCCTGAGTAAAGCTCCTGCTGGCCTTCTGCTCACAGTGACAAAGCCCCATCATCAAGCACAGCAACTATTTCCCCCCAGTTTGGTGTCAACTGCAAGCAGAAGAGCACACTTTGTCATTATTCAGGACAAATCCCTGCAGTACCCCTCTTGTTACCAACCTCCCAGTATGACACATGAAGCACTCCTTTCTGAGACCATCCATCCAACCAGTCTTTTTTATATCATCTAGTTCTCCAGCAATCTGTAACATCTAAATCTGTATACAAGAATATTGTTGGAGACAGAGTTGAAAATCTTGCAAAAGTCCAGGAAAATTAAATTCACTGTTCTTACCTCAACCAAACATTCAGTCAGCTTACCACAGAAGGCAATCTGCCTCATAAGGCATGATTATACCTTTGATAAATCCATGCTGATTGCTCCCATTCACCTCCTTTTGTGACCAGAAATGTGTTCCAAGAACACCCATGCCCCTTTTTTCCCAGGGACAAAAAGGAAGCTACCCAGTTTGTAGCTCTTTGGGCTGTATTTTGGCCTTTTCTGGAGGGTGCAACACAGGCATTTGTTCAGCCAGTGGGAGGGTCTTCTGGTATCCAAGATGCTTCAAAGATGATGGGCAAGGACCTCAATGTGACCCTGGCCAGCTCTACCAACATTCACAGGCACAGTCCATTTGGCCCCACGCACTGACAGGATTTGAGTTCTCTCAATAATCCCCAACTGAATCCTCAGCCACTGCTGGCAGCTACTCTCCTCAAACCCTTGTTACCAAGCACAGAGGCCTGGAAGACCTTGCTGGCAATGACTCACTAAGGAACAGAGGGATCAGAGTACCCCAGCCTTTTCTGTATCCATTGTCACTATGACATATCACATTCCAAAAGAAGCTCCTGCTTTTAACTACTCAAGTACTAGAAGAAACTCTTCTTGCACTCCTCTGAAGTGTCCCTAGGTGAGCATTGGCTCTCTTGATGCCATCCTTACATCCCAGGCCAATTTTTCTAAATTTCTCCTTTGCAGCCTGTCCCAGCTGCCCCTGCTGGTATATCAGATTTTTGCACTGCAGCTCAGAAATGAGATCCCCACAAAGTCAAGCTCATCTCTTGATAGGCCTGCTTGCTTTCCTGACTATCAGGATGGAACACTGGTCTCTAAATTTATTCTCAGTGATACCTCTGCTGGATCCAACAAGTATGAAAACATAAGCTATCCACATAAACAAAAGGGTGGATAAGAGAGGAATCAATAAAATTTGACTAAAGAAAGAACTGCAACTGGGGAAAAGCTGATACAGTTGAGAGAGTGAACACAATCTCAGCTTTGGGATACAGACCAAGTCTGAGATGGGTAGGAAGACAGATAGGAAAGGAAAAAAATTAGATGAGGGAAGCCAGAAAAAATGAAGCACAAAATTGAAGGTGGAAAACTACAGAAGACAGAACTACAGGAGCCAGTGGAAACGCATAGCACAGAGAGGAGAGGTCCTTTTCATGACACAGTAGACAGAAACCCGAGACCAGCAAACAGGACTGTGAAAAGCTAGAAAGGATTCACACAGTGAAAGAAACTGGGATAAACAATTTATTAGTTAGAGTCTCTACACACAGCAGTACTGGATGTCAGATAAGAAGCCCTTTAGCAAGAAACCAACTGTTTACTTGGGGAAAATAGGATTGTGATAAAAATTTCAGAATAGGACAAAGAAGATTGGGACAGAAGATACCACACAAGGAATAAGCAGAAAAATCAGCATCCAACAGAACATGCTTGCTCCCAGAGCCTGAAATAGAACCCAAGATTCCAGAGTTTCACCTCTACTTTCAAGCACTTCAAAATCTCAGAAAACCATACACAGACAACATCATTTGCAGCAGAGCTGAATTACAAATTACTAGTATCACATTCCCAGCTAGCTCAAGCAGCACAAGTCTCATGGCAAAATAGACAAATTTCAGCATTTTTAAAGACCTATATGCTATATACATATTAGTCATATGTGCAATCCTACAGGACAGAGGGTTTGCTCCTGTCCATCAGGCTTGCTGACTTTTTTTTAATCTAGAATGCTGAACATTTTGGTTATGTGCAAAGAATTTTGTGGAGTTTTAAACAGTTGACTATCAAAAACTTAACCGTCGGCTCAAAAAAAAATATAGTCATATCACAAAAATTAAAGCTTGTTTGATCTTGTTCTCTGTGCCCTTGTGTCCAAGGTATTCTTGGTGTGTTACTGAACAAAGTGTTAGGAAAAAAAAACTAACAACATTATACTATATAAGAACCTTGCCATATACACTGCAAATGTTGGCCAGTGTGTTGTTAATAAGACAGGTATTGTAGGAAAGGTGAGGGAATTAAAACTGTTCTGGAAGATTTTATTTTCTTCTTCTTCTTTCTTGCACAAAAATCATCTTCAAAAGAAAAGATATATATATCACAAAACCCCCACAAACTTTTAATGAGCAATCCACTCTTCATCAAAATTATGGTCTTAGTACCTTGGGGTTAACACTGCAACAGATCTAAGTATTTAGTCTAAATCAACACATGCCATACTACAAATCAATGAGGTCTTTTCTAGATATGCGTTCATGGATCCCTGTTGAGGGGTTTATTAAAAACAACAAAAAAGCGCCAGATTATTGTTAGCAAATTAGACCTTTACAGTAAAACATTTTAGAACACATAAGTCATTAAAACACTGATAGATTATTTTGAAAAATCATATCATAAAGGTCTTAAATTGGATATTCAACACAAAGGAATACATAATATATCTCAGGAGACTTATGTGAAAATATTACTAGTGAAACATGAAGGCACTAGGGACTGAAAGTAATGAAACAGCAAAAGAGGAAATTAAGAAAGTACAGCATGAACAGCACATAAACAAATAGTGAGGCCACAAATATTTGATACCAAGAAAAAGGATTCAATATTGCACACTGAACACCATCTATGCCATTCTATGCTATACACTGAAAGCAACATTGTAGGGAAAAATGTAACATTTAACCCGACATTTATAAACCACATTACATGTCTCACGAGAATCTCTAATTCTGCCATTTCATGATTTACAGGAGCTTGATCTTGCAACTTCAAAGTTCTTTGGATACAGTTTTTGTAGCACAATAGCAAAGTACATACTCTATTTCCCTAAAAAAATCACACATCACTTCACTTGCAGATTATTTTCATCATACAAGAGATGCATATTAATGTAATCATACATAGCATGCATCATCTATATTTGTTTTCCTTATTGTATTAGAAGCATATTCTATGACCAAACAACAAGCTTTTGAAGGAGTCCACAAAATTAAGTCACTTTTGCTTTGACACTAGCTCCCCCTCCAGACCAGCCTAAGATTATAGTAATGACTTTTTACTTTAATTCTGACTCTGCACCAAGATATAAATACTCAAACCCAAATATTCTTCATCTTTATCCACTGAAATGTCAATGAACAGACTGATCTGATAAACTATAAATAAAATTATAATTTATTATTTTTAACCGTATACATTCCGAGCCTGGGAAAATCATTTGAGTTAGAAAAGATCTGACTGATAAAGTGCCAATTCCATACAGCCACACAAAGATAGAAATGGACCAAAAATAAAGTTTTTACACTATGAACAGTGTGCAATATTTGTAATACATAAGTATTCAACTATACAATCAAGTCTCTATTTGTAATCTCAATAAAGTGATCATAAACCACAGATGTCAAACCACAGGGAAGCCCCTGTGGGGTTTAGTACAACCTTTAATGATTCACTTAAGGTGAAGTAGCTCCATTTCTACTCCAGCAAGTATAGCTTTTTTTTTTTTCCTAATAGCTAGAACTAGTATATTTTTGGTTGTTCAGCTCGTGAAATCACCAAAATTTTAAACAAAGACAACAGACTAAAAGGGAAAGAAAGCTACAACTTCCAACTGACCTTCTGTATTTCCCAGTTGTCAAATGTCCTGGCAGCTACATCACTAAAAGAGTGAATTTTCCTGATTCAACACTCCAAGTTGATTCCTGCCTTTCCCTCATTGTTGAACTTCTTGCTAGATAATGTGAGTAACTAATTATACTTGCAACTTTGAAAGAGGCTTCCTTGTTACGTGTAGTTGGGAAAATATGCAAACTTCACAATATGTTAATGTGCCTGCTTAAGGTACATATGCATATGAAACCCTAACAAGCATCAATAAAAATCTGGCAGTAAGCATACCTGCGATAACCGGAGAAACAGACGCTACCAGAAATACATCAAAGCAGAGTCACCAACTCCTCCTAACCAGTTTTCTTTAATAATGAAAGGAATTGTAACAGTCATCTGTAAAAGCACCCCGAGCACCAGCAGCACAGGCAAGTAGGCCACTTATTTGCTTTTGCAGTTCAGACTTTCCTGAAGTTTTTGATGACTTGCAGTGGAAAATTACTTGGAAAAATAAATAAGATTAGTGGTATAAAATCAAGGAGCCTTTTCATGCACACTCTTTCTGAAGTATTTACTCCATTAGCTTTCAGGCCTAGACATTAAGATCCTGTACTTCGGGATAGAAAGAGTATGTGTCTGCATATAAGCACAAATGTACACTGAAACATACAATTCTCACCTGGCGTGTATGTTTCAGTGTAGAAACACACATAGAGAACAAGATAAAGTACAAGAATGCTCTGAACACACGGTTGTTTGCCACATCCATGTACACACAGCATGTGCATCACAGCGTACCATGCGTTCGTTCAGGGCGCAGGGACAGCAGGTACTGCCCCGAGGAAGTTACAGCCTTTCAACAAGCAATTTTACAGCCGATGTCTCTGCCCTCAGGCTTCTCGGTACAACCTGCACCACGGCACTACCGCTCCTGCCTCTTGTACCCTCAAGCAGGAGCTTCTGAAAGCAGAGGGTCACAGCCTGGTCTTTGCAGCGCACCGCGAGCACGGAGCGCGCACTACCTGCACACACGTGTGAACACCTGAGCACGCATCAAGCACTAACTCACCTAACGGTAAATCGCCGGAGCCTCACCAGTAACAGGATCCACCGCCAAAGCCAACTGCGCCGAAATACAGGAAAGGTCGCCGTGGGAAAAGCCCCAGGCAACAACCGATGGCTCTGTACCCGTGTCAGACAAGCACTTCCTCGAGCTACCAGGCGGCCCCAGAGCGGGAGGTCCGTCCTCAAAGCCCACGTTTCCCGTGTATCCCTCCCTGCCAAAAGCACGCGTCCCCTCGGGCGGCCGCAGTTCCCGGGACAAGGAAAGTTGGAGGCCTGCGGCCGCGGCGCACGGGACGGCGGCGGCGGCGGCGCTGCGGACCCCGCCGCGCCCGGGACAACGCCGCGCCCGGGGCTCGCACGCATCTCCCCTGGGCCCGGCCCGGCCCCGCCGCCCACGGTGATGCCCCGGCCGCCCGCCGAGCCCCGGCCTCCCCCCTGCGCCGCGCTCTCCGGCGGCCTCAGGCCCCGCCGGCGACCCTCAGGTGAGGGAGCCCACGGGGACCCCGGCACACGGCGGGGACCGGTCCCTCCCCGCCATCACCACCCCGGCGGCGGCGGCAGCGGTTGCTGAGCAGCGCCCGAGTCGCAAAAGCGGCGGCGCCAGGCCCGGGGAGGGATGGGGAGCGCTGGCCGGAGCAGCCCCGTCTCGCCTCGGTACCCGCTTCCCCGCCGCCGCGGCTGCCGCGGAGCCCCTGCATCCCCTTACCGGAGTGCCGGCGCCGCCGGCGGAGCCCGCGCGCTGCCGCTGCCGCGGGTGCCGGGCGGGGGCGGCGGGGCCGGCGGGCGGGAGCGGCGGCAGGAGACGGAAGCAGGAACCCGCCGGCGGCGGAGCGGAGCGGCGGAGCGGAGCTGGCGGCGGAGCGGAGCTGGCGGGGCGCGGGCAGGGCGCGCGCCGAGGGCGGGGAGCGGCGCGCGGGCAGCTGTGACAGCGGCGCACGGCCCGGGCAGCGCGCGCCCCGCGAGCGCGGTAGGAAGAGCCGCGCCGCGCGCGCGCGCCTGCCGGGAAAGCAGCCTATGGGAGCGCGAGCCGGCCCCGCTGCGGGAGCGCCCCGTTACGGAGCGCGCATGCGCGCCCGGACCTGCCGGCGCCGCCGCTCCCCCGCCCGCCGCCTCCCGCCGCGCGCCCCCGCCCCGCCAGCGGCCGGGACGGGCGGGACGGGCCGGGCGGCGTGCCCGCATCGCCCGCACCGCCACCGCATAGCCGGGCGCGGGGCCGCGGGCGGCGGCGAGCCCGCGGGAGCGGCCGCGTTTAGCCCGGCGACGGGCGGGAGCGCGGAGCAGCAGCGCCCGGCTGAGTCCGGCGGTCCTGCCTCCCGCGGGGGAAAGCGGCGGAGATGGGGCGCGGGTGGCGGTGCGGGGCACCCCTGCGCTGCCGTGTGATCCCTCCGGGAAGGCTCTGTCCCTCCCCCGGTGTCTGTGGGGACACGGCGGTGCCGTGCCGCGGGCAGGGCCGCCCGCAGCCCCCGGAGCGCTGCCGCCCGCAACAGGCTGGTCCCGTCCGCAGCGCCGCGCATCCTGCCCCGGAACAGGCTCAGCGGTTCTAAGCAAAGATCCCCACAAAAGACAGAAATCTCGGGAAATTTTCTACTGTGAGAGAAAAAGGAGTGCTCTGTGTCTGCTGAGTGACAGCAGCGCTGGGGAGAGGCCCGCTCTCATCCAAGCACTCTCGGCTGTTCCGCCTTTGTGGCTTAACAAAACCCTTCCCAAAAGTGCGTGTAAATGGGTGAGCTCGGATGGATGAGGAACTTTAGGGCGTTTAACGTACCTATCGTTTCGTAAACATTTATGTGGGAAAGCTAGATACATTTTTAAAGTTTGTAATGTGCACTGGTAATGTTTCAGTGTGCTTGGGAGATGAAATGGCAGAGATGGGAAGGTAGCATGTGAAGTAGAAATACAGTTGGAGTATGTTCAGGGACACTTGTGAATTCGGTAAAAGCCAGAGCTGGTAAGGGTGGATATTTTGTAACTATCACATCTTTCTTGCAGCCTCTCCCAGACTCAGAAGAGCTGTCCTGCATGTTGTTGTTCTGTCCTGTATTCCTTCACACTTCTCTTCTCTGGTTTATTTCACAAGACCTCTTGTTGGTTTTTGTTTTGTTTTGTTTTTCCCAGAACTAGTAAACATTCACAAATGTAAGGTGTGAGACATCATGCCAGTGTCTGTTGGTTTTTCTTTTTTGACTTCATACGTTCTGGATCAGCTGCATGCTGACATGCAGCTTGAGGCACAAACACCGCAAGCATTGTCTGGGGGATGGAAAGAAGAGTTACAATATTCTGTGCCATAGCAACCTTCCAGAGCAATCTGGAAATGCAGAAATAATTAATATATATCTTTTTTTTCCGTTAGGTTTTGATTCCTAACTGACAATAATAGAGATTAGTAGAGAAATTGAGATCATAAGCAGATTGCTGATGGTTGTCAAGCGCTGAGCACAGTTGCTAGCTCCTGTGACTGTGACAGTTGTTATATCTACTAACAATTATATTGGCTACAAATTTAGTCAAGGATTTATTTTCCAAAACTCAGTTCCATAAATCAAAAACATTTTAAAAGTCTAGGTACATGCAAAAGGGCCAAAAGTGTGTGCGGTGCAGGGAATGGAAGGAAGCCCCCATGCCTGGAAATATTCAACGTCAGGTTAAACAGGTCTTTGAGCAACCTGGTCTGATTGAAGATGTCCCTGCTTATTGCAGGGGACTTGGACTAGATGACCTTTAAAGGCCCCATTCCAACACAAATCATTCTATGATTTAAGGCTGATGATCCAGAAACCAAGGCATGGCTTTCCAAATGATACATTTAACTGTATATTACCTTTGCTTGGAGGACTTCATCCCAGGAAGGATTCTAAAAGAAAGTAAAATTTCAGAGATTTCAGAAAAGTGGAGACCTTCTGATGGGTCTTTACTGTCTGGTCAGAAAATACTATTTTATAGACATGAATCGGATTACTAACCTACAAGATATTAGGGTGCTTTCAATGCAAACTGTTCTTAAATACAATGTTTGCAAACTGGACAAAAATCAGGCCAAAATAGATGGGCTCTTCTATTGATACACTTGTGGTGATTTCAGTTGTACTTACTGTGGTGTGAAATTAAGTTCATTTCATGAGGTTGTTTAATGCAACGAGGAAACTACTGCTGGTTTACTTGCTTTCAAGCCCATGATATTCTGTGCTATGAGTATATGGTCTCAAATCAAAGAAAATGAGACAGTACTATACCGAGTATCCACTGGAGATACCAGTGGATAAATGTGGTCTGCACAGAACTTGTAGAGTTAGGAGTTATTTTTATTTATATTGCAGTTCTAACCATGTTATAACACCTACTGCTATCCACCTCATTTTTATTTTGAGGAATTTGTGACCTGAGCTGTGCTAAGCCATGACATAATGGGAGAAAGAAAATTAAATTACTAGAGGGAGAGATGAAAAGCTAGTTTAGGGAGAGCTGTTACAGAGCGTTAACTTTTTACAAATGCTAAATGCAGCAGGTACATACAATTTGAAGTACATTTCCCAAATTATACTGAAAGGCCAGCAGCTAATTTTATTTTCACCACAAAAAGCTCATTTTTGGTATAGAATGCCTCTTGTGACTCCAACTTCTTCATCCCATGACCAAACAAGGGGCAGAGCCTTAGTTTGTTGGTGCTCTGAAATGCTTGGGAAGGGAAATTTACACTAGAATATGGGACACTTTCTCACTGCCATGATTAGGAAATTAATTTTCTTAAACAATTTTAAGATGGAGGATTCTAGTTCTGCTGCTCAATCTCACAGCCTAATGAGTCCCTTTTACCTGATACAGACCCAAAATCTGCTGGAGTCAGCAAATTCCTTCCACTTGGCAAGAAGGTGGTAGCACTTTTACATAGCAGGTGGAATCTCAGCAGGGCAGCTCTAGTTTCACTTTGATGAGACATCCTGCCACCTGTCTCAGAAGTTCCTCTGAGTAGCAGCTTGAGTTAAAATGGAATGTAAAGGTATTTTGACTTTTTTCCCCAAGTACACGAACACATACTGAAGTCCACATTTAAACCTCCCTAGAAACAAAATTCTACTTTCGTGAACTTTTTTTTTCAGTGTGCAATGTTAGCAAGTTGTCTCTTCACTATCTCTGAACCCCAGAGCTACAAAGTAGTCTAAATGGATAACAGCTCCTCCAAGAAATGCCTTAAATTCTTATCCCTTTATATTAAATTATTAGAAGCAAATTCCATTTTTAGCTGTGATAGTAGTAAAAGTAAACTTGAAAGGAAGAATCACAAGAGCTGGAAGGGATGTTAAAAAGTACTTCTCAAATTAATTGGCTTTTTTTTTTTAACTAGGCATCAGTTTGGGGCTTTGGTTTACCTTAGGTTTTGTGGGCAGTTTTTATTTATTGCAATATAACTGTACCTTGGAAATACTTCACTTATAAAGACATCCAGTTCTCCAGGTGACACCAGAGTTAAACCACACGCTTATCTGAATCCTCCCATATGCAGCTTGGTGTTTAATTGGCTTTATTTCATACCAACTCTTCTGTATTCTGTTGCAGATCACTGTAAAATGGTAATACTCAAGGATCACTAAAACTAAAATCACAGCAGAAGAGTGTTACAGGTATTTTTCTCTTTGCTTACTGTAAAGAATAATACAGTTTCTAGCATAATTTATCCAAGCTTTGTTTTGTCATATGAAGTAGGAAGAAGACATGGGTAGGAACAGCTCAAGAACCATTATATTCAAGAAATGAATGTAGAAATTACATTTGAAAAAAAAATGCAACTGGAGTGGAAAGGTGTTATGTCTTTGTCCCTCTTAAATAAAGACTGTATATACTGAGGAGGATGAGTTGAGAAAAAAACCCCAAAAGTCTAAATCAGTTAATTTTCCTCCATGTAAAAGTCAAGATGCTATGAGTACCCAGACACTGCTCCAGTCAGGAAACTGCCAAAATGCAACTGTAACATAAAAATTACAGAAAACACATCACAAGGGTTAAAGGAAATTCAAGACTCAGTAGGAATGAGATTATAGGAGCTGCCAGTGTTACATAAAACTTCAAAAAGAAAAATTTGAGACTATTACTAATAATTTATAATAAAACCAAATTTCTTAAATTCTAAAGATTATTTTGAAGGATCCATCAAATGTTTCTTTTGTAACCCCCAGAATTTTTGCTGCTTTTTCCACTGGTTTGAAACTAGGTCTTGTACTTGATAGGTCTCAGCTTCATGCAGAAAAAAAATTCAAGTACCTGAAACTGCCCCCACACAAGTTAGTAGTGTTGTAAGAAAAGTTTTAAAACACTTTTACTAAGGCTTATATTTATATCTGTGTCCATTAAAGGACCTGAAGAATCAAAGAAAGTCTGTATTTATTTCTGCTTTTCCAGGAAGTGCCAGCAGGTACAGCCAGTCACTGTAAGTGCAGTACAAAGCAATGGTTCCTCCTCTATGGGGGAAAAAAAATCAAACAAAAAAAAAATCTGAATTACTGAGATGTATTGCTGTTAAAAGATGTGAGATAGTGCTTCAGCATAACATACAGAAGTACTTGCAGCTGCAAAGCAACTCAAGAAACTTTTCTGTGCCATTAACCAAAACACTTTCAGTTTCCAGCTTGAAGCAGGTGAAACCATAACAAACATTGCACAAGGACTGTTTATCTGTACCCAAAGCATTTGAATAAAGTGTTTATATGAATCAGGGCAAACTTATTCTTTCTTGACACTTCCACAATTACAATTCTTCTCTCTGAATTCTAGGAGGACTTGATGTGGCATAGCAGTTTATTTCTGTCTATTTACTGGTTTTATTGCAAGCAAAGGCTTAAAGGTCAAAAGGAACAAAGGGCAAGCACAATTAAAATGTGCTGGGTGGGTTGTGTAATCAAAAAATCATATTGTGGATGTTCATTAAACATCAGAGATGGTTATGTGGAAAATACAGCTGTACAGTGGTATCTCTTCTGGGGGAATGAAGCAGGACAGCTTCATCTCAGCAGAACAGGGGCAATACACATGTTGTGTTGGAAAGACAGTAATGTAAATGCAAAGGCAAAAGGATCTTCTCCATGTGTAAATCCTTTCTTTAAATTGAGCATCAAGTAGTACAGCTGTGTAAACACAATCATTTCTCCCTGCAGATGAGTAAGTAAAATACAGATTATCCAAAACTTGTGATTTGGCTTATCCAAAACTATGCACAGTAAAACCTACTTCAGGATTAAAATCCAAGAGTGTAACTTGCATTACGAGCTGGATGAGCTGTAATGCAGATACTGGCACCTGAAGTTGGCCCAGCACTTCCCCCTTTAAGATCTCGTTTCAGTTGCTGACAGCAGAAATGCTTGATTTCATAAACTGTCAGCCTCTTGGACCAGCATTTTTAAAGCTCTGTCCTTTTTTTCTCAAGTGCCTTAAATTTTGGAGTGACAGTTTCAAATTAGTCAGGATTATACTGGTAAAAAAACGTGCCTTTAGTTTTTCCTCTAAAAATCTAGTTGTATTTAGCCAGACTACACCTATAAGGGGCAAGGGGGAGGATATTACTTTAAAAATCAAATTTTTCACACCTTCAGAACTGCCATGTAAACAAATGGAGTTTTGCAAATAGATTTTCTTATCAAATTTTCTGAATATGCTAATGAATATGGCCTGCTCTTTTAGTGGGACCTAATCTGAAACTGACTTTCTGGTCTAGCTGTATTTGGAGATGAAAAGAAGGAAGTCCTCTCTCTCATGTTTCACATCATCTCCATGCATTTCTTACACCTGGAGCAGCTAGGATATCCTCACAGACAAAAAAAATAATCATTTTTTTCTACTGTAAAATACTAGAAGAAGCAGCATTTTTAGAGCTGAGTAGTAATTACAAACATCTAAATGTGTCAATGTGGTATTGTTAAGATACTAATTGCCATAATATTTCAAGGTTTCATTGCTCAGATTTATTTTATAAGAAATGAATGCAAGGCATTCAAAAGAGTGCTGGTGGCTATACTATTTTCATAGTACTTTACAGCTGTATTAATTCTCTCTTCTGGACTTCTTTCCATCTATGGAGAAAATGCAGTTGTTCATCACCAGTACATTTTTAGATGAAAATTTCCTATCTCTACTCAGCTCCTATTTCTGCCACAAGAGGGAAGGGGAAAGTGCTGTTTGTTTGGTTGTTTTTTTTTTAATACTTGACTGTTCAAAAATGTTTCTTCAGAGTAGTTTTTGGGTTGTATACATCCAGAGGGGAATAAATAAAGCTACTAGGTTGCCAGTGGTTTGGCACAACAGGTTAAGCTCTCTTGCTTTAGGATCTCAGCCCTCAAATTTGGGTTCTTGCTAATTCGCAGTAATTTATTCTGGATTGATGATTTATCTTTACATTGGACTGGACATTAAAGCTCTACTTGCTAAGTTGCTTATTCTCTCAGATCAAGTTCCCAAACCCAACAGATTGGTGTAAATAAATGTATCATTTCTTTTAAGATTTTCAATATTGCAATTTAACAATAGTATTATCAGATAATTTCTAGGTATTCATGGAGAACAAGAACTTATCTGAGAGCCTCATCTGTGTGCTTACAGGGTGTGGTGATTCCATTAGCTTTCCAAACAATGGATTTCCTGGGAAGGTAAACTTACACTCAAGAACAGCCCGGTCTGGTTTACAGCCTGAAATAGAAATGTGAAACATTTTATCTGTGACTTATAAAGAAAACACTATCGGCTTTTCAAATAATAACTCCAGCTGTCCTCTTTCTCAGCACGGCCTTTGCAACAGGTTTATGCACACGCTCTCAAAGAATGAGCAGCCAATAAAAAATTGCTTTTTAAAGGACAGTCTGCAGCACTGTCCTGGCATCTCACGTGGAACTCTGCTGCATTCTGGACATAAATACTTCTGTAAACTAAAACCAGGCAAGACCAACACATTTTATTCAATTAAGCTTTCATTAGACTCAATTATTTTGTTTTCTTTTAGACTAATTTATGTGAATTTATTATTACATCAGTAGCTGCAATTGAAATTGTTCTTAAATTTCCCAAGGGCATTTCATTGTTACTGCGTCTATCAGTATTTGGCACAAATGGAAAAACAGCTAATGAGCAAGCAACATCAATTTATCGGTGCAATTTACTTATCAGCCCATTCTCACGTCACATGTCCCACATGTAACTTGAACGACCAGTTTTTCCTTCCATTAGCAAGTAGATTAAGAAAAAGGATCTACCTCCTAGCTAGTGCTACCAAGATAAACCAGATATTGTACCCCACCTGTAAATTTAAAAGTTATATTCAGGGCCTTCACTTGAATTGCATTCCTATTTCTGGCAGCATTGACACAAAACAAAGGTTGTGGCTAACAATTAAGTATACAGCATGGTTTTGTGTCTCATCAAATAAAATAAACTCCCCACAGTCACAGGAAAGAAATAAAGCCTTCACTTCCACCAGCTCTTCTACAATTGAAGCAAAACATCTACTTGCAACTCTGGAAGTGGGTCTTGCTACAGTGAGAGATGTACTCAAGACTTTATTTCTAACTTATTTAACTTCATTATCCCTGGGAAAAAAAAAAACCCCAAACAAACAAAAAAAAAAAAACAAACAGACAAACAAAAAAAACCCTCCAGATGGTTAAAAACACACCAGGCTCTTTGCTGGGAGTGAAAGGCTGTAGGGAATGAAGGGCTGCTGTGAGCAAGCTACGCTGGTATGCCCATCTGTGTTGTTTCTCCACCAAGTGCCAAGGTTGTTTAAGGTTTTGTTTCTAACATCCAGCATTCCCACTTGGTGGCAGCTCCCTTAGTGTCCCACTGTAATCAGAAAGCTGTCAGGTAGTGGAGAGAAACAAAGCTTTGTCAGCAGTGCTCAGAGGCACTGCACAGATATCAGCCTTTAGAATTGGCTATCTCATTTCGTAATTTTCTCTATATTCTTTTGATAATCAATTTACTTCTAACGTTAGCGAAGGAAAATTATTCAATATAGTTAGAAAAGTCAAATAATTAAGACTCCTCTGGTAATTTTGAAAAATCTTCTCTTCCATGATACAAATTGAAACTGTTTTCCTTGCTAACCTTTCACCTTTCTTGAATTAACATTCAAGTGATTACTTCAGAGCATCTCTAACAATTAGCTGGGGGGGTTCAATTCCAGTAATATACAGGTACACTTTTTGTAAAGTCTGGTAGCTCTTAGATTAAGTATTTAAGCATTGCCTAAGGCAGCCTTCTCTCCTGGGTTGTGCCAGATTAAGCTGACCTGTTGCAACACTTCTAGCAACACAAAAAGCAACAGAGCAAGGCCCAGGTTAGGACCTGGTTACTACAGAAGGCAGTTACTGATCTGGCCAGTGCTGAAAGAGGGCTAAACAACCCACTTTTGCTTTCTAAGCAAATATGTGGTTGGCTACTGTAGTAGTGTTTATTTACACTAATTATAAGCTATCTACTGTTTGCAAGCTTTTTCCAGTTCTGAGGTAAAACCTGGATATTAATATGGTGCATGTGTGAGATTAAAATTTATTTTATCTGAACTGGCAGCACAAAACTTTAATTTGCATGGGGAATCAAGAGAGAAGTGGTTTACTAATTTGAGAGTTATGCCCAAAGTCTGCAGCACCTAAGTAAGGATTCCTACCTCATAAGGACTCAAAATGGATGAGTGTCTTCTTGTGCTCTTCCCTTCCCCTGTGTGCTGCAGATGGTAGATAGACTGAGCTAGGAACACATTTATAATCTATCTAGTCTTATCTTAGCAAAGGTAAACCAAAATTCTTTCCTAATTCCGCCTAACTGAATTTATCTTTGCAGGGTGGCCACAGAACAACTGATAAGTTGCAGCATTTTACTCCACCCTCTATGATGGCTAGTGCAGCAAAGCAATCTTATAAAACCAACGTGGTCTACATTCTCACTGTGTTCAAATAAGACTTGCTGTTTGTCTGAACTCAAAGAGTTGCCTCCAGGGAAGAGTTGAAGAAAGCTTAGCTCGTCTGTCATTGGAGACATCAAGGGTGAAAAGTTTACATAATCTTTTACAAACATATTTTAATACAAATTATTACTTCCTTTTGATGCTTCTATTTCCTCTTGATCCTGCAGCCAAGTTCATATTTGATAACAGAAATAGGAGTGCCATGAGAGAGAACTGGTAAAAACTGACATATGTAGATATAGCTTAAACACTGAGAAGTCAAAAACACATTAATGGCAGCACAGATCTTGGAGCAGAAAGATTTATATAGTAGGGTTCTTTCCCCCATAAAGGCTAGTCACAATCCAGAAAGCCTTCAGACCTGTTGCAATTATTATAAGCTTATTTTTTATTGTTTTCTCTTTCACACTTGAGTAACACAAAACCTTACATAGCTAAAGGAATGCAATTAGAGAATTAAATAATAAATTGTATTGTTATGAAGTACCTGTACGTGTATTTCCAATTGCTGCAAATATGTCAATCAGTCAAAAACCCAAAAAGGATTTGGATGCATAAGCAACTTAGGAGTACTCTCTAAAGGCAGAGTCCTAGAGGGAGACCAGCAGTGGCTCATGGAAAGAAACGTGTGTGCCCATCTGACTGATGTTGTATTTTACATATCCAGGGTGAGCAAAGCAGCTTCTGTTCCCACCTAAACAAATGATGCAGGTCGTGTATCATCTGCCAATGAATTTTCTGAGTTTTGTGTGGCAGTCAGCCATACCTCGCTCTCATCATCAATACAGCTGTAAAAATATGTCCAAAACCTTTGACCATTTCACCTCTTAAAATAGTATAATTGTTCTTGTTAACAAGTTTCTAAATATTCTGAATCAGAACATGCACATGTAAAATAACGTTTGAAATCTCTGCTGTAATAGTTTGAAATGTTTTAAAATATGCACTGGCATGAACAAAGTAGCTGCTATTGCCAGAAATTATTATTGGTCGCTAGTGGAGAGAAATTTTCATGCTATTCTGTTACTCTGAGTGTGGGTAGTCTCTTTCCAAGAAGAAAGAGAAATACGTGAATTGGCTGAAAGATAAACATGTGAAGTGGCTTTTGATAGTTTTGCTGGATAATCATGCAATTCTTGCAATCTGCCTTTCAGTAAGACCAACTGCTCCCTTGGGCTGAAGTACCTATGAGCTTCACCAGCACTGTAAAACTGATCTAGATTTCCTGTCTACATTTTTTTTTTTCCCCCAATCCACTCTTCTCTGACTTATTCTGTCCAGATTTTTTTTTTTTTTTTTTTTTTTTTTTTTTTGGCTACTTTTGAAATTTCATGCCAACAAATGGTAAAACTCTGTTCCATCACTCTGAGCTCTAGTGCAGCTGTGCTACATTAACCCACACCTCCAGCAGGGCAGCTGCACAAAACCTCACACATTTTGTATGCAACAACCTGGCAGGATAAATGCACTGGTAGATATACCTTGCAAATGTAGACAAATAGGGTTACAATAGATGAACTGGTATGAAGATGTTTGTCCTATCAGCTCTGCTGTTGACTTTTTGTGTGTCCTTTGATCACTTTATAACTCTATTCATCATTACCTTTCCTGCTCTCATCTGCAGAATGTGACATAACTCTCTCGAAGGCAGCACGCCAACACGTGCAGAAGAGCTCTGAGGTGTAGAAGTGGCTCTCACAGGACAGCAATGGCATGTATCAGATAACAATGCTACAGTTTCTTGTTAAATAGTATTGGACACGGGGTTTTCATCAGAATTTATTGCAAGGTTTTATTTCTCTGTTGGCATGACAAAGATGTTCTTTTATTGGTATCTTGGGAAGGGTAATTGCATTGGAGTGTTTTGTTTTAAAGTTCAAACCTTCAGTGAATGCAGGTGAGCTGCTTTTTTATCATAAGATTTCATCACACACCCTGTTCCTGCGGGATTTTTTGGCTGTTAACAGTCCTATTGGTTCAAATTTTATTTCAGTAGATTTTATATTCTCTGGTATTGCCACCTCTCTTCAACTCTTGAACTCTTGCAGACACCCACCCTGTGTAGGCTCTGAATCAAGGTTTTATTGAATGGGTGAAATATTTACTGAGCTGTAATAAGCCCCATACAGTGGTCTGTAAATGACACATGTATATTGTTTTGGAAAATGCTCTGAGAGTTGAGCAGTTGAAAATACTCCCTGTTACATAGATGGCTTTGCATAATGGATCTCAGGTACTACAGAGTCAGTTTAGAAGCTCAAAGAGAATATAAGGCCACACTTCCCAAAATGCTGCTGCGTGCCCACCAAGGGAACGCTCCATGGCTACCAGTTTTCTAAAGGAAAATGTCAGAAATGTGGACACAGAACAATGTAAGAATAATCCCTGTGTCCATGTAAGTGTGAATAGCGTGGAGCTCCATGCAGCTTTATTCCACCTGGCACACTGTGTGCATTTTTAAATAAGGCTTCACAAATTAGACGATCATGTAGCACAGAAGGCAGCTCATTGCAGGAGGCTAACCAGCTTAATTCCAGCTAATGGTATGGTTTTGGCAGTAATTTCATAAGGAATCTGTCCTTTTCCTCCACATCAAGAGGAAAATATGGCCCAGAATCCACACTGAGGGGTGTGATTGATAAGTAGTTTGAAAAAGGTTTACATCCTGTGCCATGCATAATTTAGGGAAACTGGTTGAAACTATTATTATTTGATAAATCAGCTGATTGTATAAGTAACTAAGAGACAGAAGCATGGGAACTGATGTCCCTGGCACTACAAAATAACACAGATGTAGTGAAATTATTCTGGAAGTGTTGAAAACAATAGAACCTCTTAATAATTTTAGTTAATGGTTTTAATTAGCTTCTAAATTAATTGTTTAATTGTAAACTATATATATATATATATATAAATTATAAATAGTATGTTATTCTTAAATTACTCTTAGTCAGCATTTAGCAAAGTTGACATAAGCAGCTAGTGTGGGAATAGAGCTTGGGAAAATTAATGAAACCCGAAGTTTTGCTAAGCTAACCTTGGTATGCTTCAATGAGCGAGGCCTGGGAAAGAGTGATGTATTGTTGAAATTGGATACAAGTAGTACAGAATTTATGGACTACAAGGACATTTTGCAGAAACAAGAAGATAGAGAAGAAACTAATAAAGACTCAGTATATGTGTGTTGAAAAGTCCCTACCTGGAAAAAAGATACTAAAAACACTGAAAAATATAAACTAATTAGCATGAGAAGTGAGAAAGCAGTAACCAATAGAAAACAGACTACTGATTAATTAAAGAGTTTTACGTAATTTGGAACCAATGAACATTAATTTCTGTGTTTGTTTAAAATGTCTGAATAAGTGAACGAGTTTTGGATCTGCATTTGTGTAGAGGCCAGAATTTGATTGGCCACACACATGCCTCCAGGCTAAGAATAAAGTGATGCCTTCCTCAGTAGCACTAAAAAGACAGTGTTAGAGAGTCTTATTGATCTTGTCAGTTTTGGAGGATTCAGCACTCAGGGTTCCACCTCTGTGACTTGCCATAGCTTCTCAGCATTCCCTGTGTCTTCTGAAAGCACTGCTGAGGGTTCCCTGTAAGCTGAGACTAATAGAGCAGTGGCAAAGGAAGATCTGCAACTGACAGTTACCAAATAACCTTCTGCCACAGCAAATGTCTTCATTCACTATTCAGTAATAAAAGGCATTTAATTAGTTAAGTGTGAGAGTCTATATCCCTAGTCAGCCTTTAATTTCACTGCTTTAGGAAAATCAGCTGGTTAAAACTGGAGATCTGTATCTCTGATATGACAGCAAAGTCTTCAGGCTGTCACTTTCTACCCAAAGTTTACTGGGCCAAAAAGAGGCTAAAATCCATTCTCAGAAAGGCATAAAATTTAGCTCAAAAGGCAACAAGGAGTGACAGAGTTGTTTTATATCTTAAATGAGAAGTACAGTTTGTCATGTGACAGGGTGGAATGTAGAAGTCAGTTATCTGCCTTGCTTCCTGTTAAATGTTACCTCATTCAGAAATTGTAAATGAACTCTTTATGGCATTATTGCCTCCAATATTGTTCAAACTACTGAAGAAATGCATATATGTGGATCAAGGTTAATATTTATGTACGGAATTCATGCAATAGAATTGTGACCAGATCTACAAAGCACAGCCCAGCCATGTGCTCTGTGTGCCAGTTCCTTGGGTGGTGCTTGGTCTATTGCCACATTGCAGTGCTAATGTTCCCCCAAGCTCTTGCTGGCAGTTTTAAGACATGATGTAACAAATCTTCTGCGGGTGGAACGCTGCCCAGCTCTGAGGTAGTTTGCTTGGTTTGGTTTTGACTTCTGCATAAACAATTTGCATGTTGATTTTTAACATGGTAGTTAAAAAGGCAGACTGTGCCCACACCTTTTCCTGTTACTTCCACGAACTCCTTGAATAAAGCATTTAGTCAGCTTCACTTTGCTTATTTTATGATCTTCCTTGGTTTCATTTCATTTCAATTCAATTTAATTTGAATGCTACTGAATATTTCTTCTAAATATGCACAATTTAAAAGAGTTTTCATTTATGAAGGCTACCTGTCCATGCCAATCACTGTTGTCAGATTTGCACTGAGGTATTGAAATATGCTGCATTCTCATACTACCCATGGAATAAATTACATAAGGGACTTCTGTTTTCATAATCCAAATTCTCCCCAGAGCAGTAATATCAGACCAAATTCAATTGGCAAGCAGGCCTAAGTCCAAAAGGAGAAGACTCTACTTTGTTTTACACACTTCTCTTTATGAGTAAGTTCTGTACAGAGATTATTTTGAAGATTTAGGTCATTGATTATCTTTAAGGTAGACTACAAAAGCTGTAAAAATCTTCAAACACCTATTAAATTTACATCATCATCAATAAACAGAAAGGCAAATCTCCAGTGACAGGTTCATTTGGTCTAAACAGATAGAGCTGCTTTGAAAACAGCAAATTTAAGATCTGCACCATTCCAGAATCAGACAAACACGTACATAGAAATATACAGAAGTTAAATATTTTCATGCAATAGAAGTTGTGGAGTCAGCTGTTCTAAAAGCTACCAAACAATTTCTATTATGAAAGGGCAGAAAGGTCTATTCTAGCAGTAATGCTGAAAGGCAAAAGGAAATATTTCCATTTAGAGCATGATTTAAATTAGTTAGGGCTCCCAGGTCTGGAAATAATGGAATAATTGGATTGGATTGGATTGGATTGGATTGGATTGGATTGGACCTTACAGATCATCCAGAGAACAGGCTGGCAGCAGCCAGGTTCAAAGCAAACAAGAAAGGTAATTTCTCATGTGACAGGTGGTGGACCTGTGCAACATCTTGCCACAATTGCAGATAGTAAAGCTCACATGGGCACAAAGAGAGGTCTTCTAAGGGTTACATATGACTGCCAAATATCCAGCCCTAGGAAAGACAGCTGGAAACAGCTGGAGTGGAGGACTGTGTCAGGAGAAAGGTGTCTTTCCTGCCTGCCTTGTGCTTCTTTCCTGGGCCTCTCTGTATGGCTGGTGCTGGGCAGTGGGCTAGCTGTGCCTCTTGTCTGACCCAATACACCCAGAACAGGTTCTTAGATTATTCAGGTTCTTGGGTGAAAACATCAGTGATGCATTTCACAGTAAATGAAGCCTTACCTCCTCGGCTCCATGTAATAGTAAGCTTAATCATTTCTTCCTATTCTAGAGCAGCACACTACCAAATAAGTCTGTTTTACAATTTGTAGCTAAATCAGCCCTCATAATCACAGCATGGCAAAATCTGGATATGCTAATTTTTAATCAAATAAATTACCAACAAGTGCCAATTTGAAATACTAGCAAATTCTAGTAATCTGATATCCTCACACTCACACTGATTTCTGTATAATCCCAAAGAGTAAATCATACTTTATATGATATACAGAATACATAACTGTTGGTATTAAAAGGTGTTCACCATCTTGAATTTATATTGGTTATGTTTTTCTTGACTGAGTTATGCAGTTATTCAATGACAAAAAACTTACATGGTGGTGTGGTATGAAATCATCTTCATGTACAAACAGAAGAAAGAGCAAAGAGGGATAAATAATTAGGAATTAGTTTCCTAAATAATTAGGAAAGTTTTGACTCAAATTTGATTTTTGTTCAAATTGCTTTAGTTGTAAAGTGAGGTGACTCCATCATCACAGTCCAGCACAGAGTGTTCTGGGGAAACCATTAACATGCTAAGAGAGACTAATGGGCTTGTCCACAAGGGGTAATCAGTGCACAGTAAAGCAGGAGATAAATCCAAAGCACCTCAGCCAGTTTGCAATAACTATTATAGTCTATTTCCACATGCAGGAAAAAATTAATGTCACATTATCTTATACCTGACAACTTAGACTTATACAAAGTTATAACTAAGTGACAGACATTGTGAGAAGTAACATGGTCTCTCTAACTGCTAAAATCCTGTTCTATATTGTCTAAAAATCATCTTTAGTCACCTGAATTCTTTCCACCTTCATGCACAGAAAACACTGTAGTTGCCCATATGAGGCACTGCACAGAGGTTATTTTAATAAGGAAATTTTGCATATAAAGAAGAACCATTTTTCTTTGAAACACACATGCAGCTATTAATTGTAAAGCTGGGGGGACTGTGCTGGTTTTGACTGGAAGAATGCACAGGTCTTTAAAAGTCATTGAGCTTGTCTTCCACAGACTGTTCATACACAAGTGCTATATCCATGAAGAAGCACAGTGGTTCCTTGGTTAGTAAACCAGAGGAGAATAACATCTACCAACAGTACCACATGGAATTCACAGCCTTAGAATAGGTAGAAAAATCAGATCCACAAAGTCAGTCCTGGTAGGTAGGTAGGTAGATTTTGTTAAAAGCCTCCATGAAAACCAGCACTATATCTTTACTGTTTAGATGGGCTTGGCTTACTCTTGTTCTTGCTCAGACTGTAAAATAAAACAGGAGCTTATTGGGATGCAGTGTTATAAAACTGGGGCTTTTACTATATCCTTTTAGCAATTTTTAGTCCTAAATTATGTATAGACACTTTATCTTATTATGGATCTTTGTGGGATATAGGTAAGGTGAAATACGGGCATAAATATTGATAAGTGCCATTGAGTTCACCTCATTTGGCAACTTCTTGGTTACACTGGAGTTTGTAGCAGTAGTTACTAGTTATTAATTATTACATTTGTTACAATTCCTAAAATTTATATTATATTATATTATATTATATTATATTATATTATATTATATTATATTATTATATATATTTATTATATTATTAATACAGTAATACATGTGAAGAAGACTAAGAAGAGCTCATTGACCAAAAAAAAAAAAAAAAAAATAGAAGTTGTAAGCAAGAGGAGAACTGGTCACAAACTGCTGGGGAAGATGAAATACACACAGGGCAGAACTCTGCTCGAGGAAACAGAGCTGCCTGTAAGAAAAAAACCTACTGTGAGGAATAACATAAAACCAGACACCCAGACAGTGTTACTTCATGGAGTCAGAAGTCCAGGAAAAGAGTTTGTATATCAACTTTTCTTGTATGTACACCAAAATAAACCACAAGTAATTTTGTGTAGATAATTTCTGGCTTCCTCTAGCATGCATGTTAATTACTGCAAGTGTTTTTAATTAATCAGAATTTTAAATATGGGAAACATGCTTTATGCAATAGTAATGGGGTTCTACAGAAGCTTAAGCTTTCAACTACTTGAAGTTCAACATAAAAAGGTTGTGTTCCATTTTAATTTACTATTCAGGGCTTTGCTATAATTTTGTGCAAACAGGCAATGAGGGACCACTAAAATGCAACTAGTCCTGCTGGCACAGCCCTGCAATGAATTTAACATAAAGGTCTGTTTCTCTAATGCTAATTTAGTGAGGCTATAAGCTGAAAGCAGAAACAGATTAAAATGAGATAATGGCAGAGGTTTACACTGCTTTTATTTTCTGCTACGGAAGATCTGGGGAAAATATTTCACCTAAGTGGTTGCATTTCACTCAATTTCCCGGATAAATTTTATTGAACAAAATCCCACAAATTTAAAAAGAAATGGCAGAAAATTGAAATCAACAACAAACAGAGAATTGAAGAAAAGCAAGATAAATCAAGTGAGGAAAGATTTGGCACTTAATCCAAGGGCAAGGGAGATTTTGAGCATACTTAAGAATAAGGCAATAAGGCAATAAGGCAATAATGCTTCTTAGCTGTTTTCACTTAAAATAAAGAAAAGAGTGAGCACTGTAATATCTGAGGTACAAAATTGATGCTATTGAGATGACATTAATCAATTTACTCTTTTCTTCCAGCAGCTGATTCAGTCTGTCTGCAACATCTACTGGATTCCACTTGAAATGTTCATATGAAGAAGATTCTCACTGACAAAATATGTAGGCCTACTTTAATTTTTGTTTAACTATGTTTATATGTACCCATAATTGCTTCCCCTTTCTCCTGCATGTTTCATACAGTGTTTCCTGTAACTAAAGCAGGCACTTTTTAACTACTTGTCTGCACAGACTCTAGAAAAATAGTGACCTGAAGAATCTCTCCACATTTCACTGCAATTACATAACCATTACTATTAGCCTCAACTACTACCCACTTCCATACACTATTTCATCATAGGCAGATAATTTCATAGTTCCCTACAAGCAGTGCATAAGAAGCAGATTGTGACTTAACAGCAAATAACTATTCGACCAAAACACTAAAATTTGATGGCAATTACATGAGTGGTAGTACATTACAAGGCAGCCAGCTATTACAAATTTAAAGCATAAACTGCTCTCTGCACAATAGGTTTTGACACATATATTAAATAATATTTTGAAAAGCTTTTTTTTTCTAGCTTGACATAAAGACTAAAATCCAGGTTAAAAAAATATTTCACAACTCTCCACCTATTGGTCAAAACTGAGGTTATTGCCTGTCAAGCATGATGTGCCCATTTATCTCATATTAGTGTAAGAGCTATGGTTTGATCTAATGGTACACAAGCAAGCTGCAATTTCCTCGCTCCTATTTACTTGATTTCTTTTTGCTCAATTTAGGTATGAGTCTGGGAGCTGAACCTACTGTCACTCAGGAGCTCTTACTGGCTGTAGAAATGAAGCTATCCGTCGTAACACTGTACCTGCAATACTTCACAGGCTGAAGTACTAAGGAAATTTTCTGCAGAAATTGCTCAGGGCAAAATCAAATTCTCACTTAGTACAGGATCTTAATTTCACTCCTATGCAGGCAGTTGTGTGTGGTCTCTGGGATTTATGAAATACAGTGATTGAAAACTCTGCTGGAGAGATTGCTCTATGTGCTCCTGGACTGAAAATGAGGAGCATCCCTCATAACCAGGCCCACTAGAGAGCATCTATTCTCTGCTGCTTCTCATTATCTGTCACTCAATTATAAAAGACTTCTGTCCTTGATTTCTTGCATCACTTATATTTTTATTTCAGGTTGTAAGAAATTCTCTCTGCAAGTATATGATTTAGGATCTTACCTCTGAAATGCTGAATTTAACTCATTGTTAGTATTCCTGAAACAATACAGATGATATGCCAGGATGAAGGAATAATTTATCCTGCTCCCTTTTTTTCATGTCTCTTCTTGCTGTTGTTTTTTAATAGATTTCAATGCCAAGTATTGATATTCTATTCAGAAGGTCCTAACTTCATTTCCCACTATTTTTCTTAAATATTAGTTACTACTGAGAAATCACTGAGAATAAAATAAGCAAAGTAAGACTTGTATGACTTGAAAGCCATACAGCCTTCTCATTGCATGAACTATAGCACAGAATAACTTTACATGTCTCAAATAAATCTGCATCTCAATTTGTAATAAGAGAAAGATTTCTTCTGCATGAGACAGAACTGTGAACATTTCTATGAAAATTTATCAAGTCTGATAAAAGGGCAGATCAGTTTTCACTGTGGCTATGAATTAATTTACGAGGTTTCAGAAAGTTTCTATTCTTCTCTTCCAGAAAAATCAATGCCTTTTTTTCCTTTTTTTTTTTTTTTTTAGTTCTGCATTTAAAAGGCAATTTTCTCCTTACAGAGGCACAGACTATAAAGAAGGTGTTCAGAGATGGTGGCAGTCATCAGCAGCTACAAAACTAAGGAACTGACATTCGTGAGAAGAGTCCTCAGACAGAAAATAACAGAAATAGAAGCATTAAGGGAGAAGACAACACATAAAGGTGAAATTGGAAACATGAAGAGGGATACCTTGAAGAAGCCAAGATGCAGAAAGAATGGGTTCATAAATGGAGGTCAAACCAGAAACCTGAGTGACTAAAAATTTGTATGAGGCATTTTGATAAAACCAAGATAAAAGTAGCTAAAAGTAGACATGAAATAAAAAAGGTAGAACTTTAAAGTTAAATAATGAAACACCGAGTGAAAGAGTGAAAAAAGAGCAGTTCTGTGAGCAATAAAATTCCTGTTATCTGATTTCTTAAAAATTTGTTTCTTATGACTTCACTTTCTTTTGTTAAGGAAAATGCAAACTCTGAGCAAACTTTTGTTTATTTTTTTTTTTGTTGGTATTGACAATTAGCAGTAATTAACAATTGTACATTCACTGGAAGAAGGAGCACGTGCTGCAGCCTTTCCAGCAAGAAAAGCAAGTGCAGATCTTTTTTCTTCACCCAGTCATCAATCTTCATGAAAACTGCAGGAAGCTGGTATTTTTAAGATCTTCACTCTGTTATTGCTGAGGTTTCAGCTTACCAATGGGTTAAAGAATGGGTCATTAGATTTAGATGCTCACATAAACACACACATAGCTGAATCAAATAAGCCTTAAGAAATAAGACAAATTGGGTGGAACAAATCCCAGTGGAAGAAGAGCTGGGGGTTATTGAGTGGAAAGGAGATGAATGAGGCAAGACAAAGAGAAAACTTTGTCATGGCTCCAGGACAAATGGTGAAAGAGCAGGTAAAACACATTGAGACAGTGTTTAATAGAAAGAGACCCAAGAAGAAGGCAGAAGAGACTGGTTTATTGAAAAACAGGAGAGGAAGGGATAGGATGTGAAAAGGCTGTGTCTGACTGCTTCTGAAGTAGGAAGGGGAAGCTCTGGCTCCCCAGTGACAGGCAATATGGAAAAAGAGGTTTGAAGGCAGAAGAGAGCTCAGTAAACTGAAGGAGGAGACAATGAGAAGACAAGTGAGCGTATGCAGCAGTGGAAAATACAGCAGTGCCACCTTACTGAAGTGGCAGAAGGCAGTGGGCCCAGGCAGCCAAGGACAGAGATGCAGATAGGGAGGAAGGGTAGCCCGACATAAGGATGAACTGTGTGAAGACAATTGGGAAATGGGCATTAGATCACTTCTGCCTGGCAACTGTGTGCCAGGGCATGAGGATGAAGGCTGGAAAGGGCTGGCAGTCCTGCTCTGCTATTCTGTGTTGTGGACCCTGCCAAAAGGGCAGGTGGAGCATAAATGGTAAATGCTTTGTTCATGGGAGAAATATTGAATTATGTCTGATAATTATACAGCAAGGGAACTAATGATAATGATGTGCCTGTGTATTAGTGTCTCTGGGAGTATCAATTAATCATTTTTACCACTCAAAGATGGTTGTGAACTCTGAAAAAAGACATGGCTTCATCAGAGCAGGCTGGTATCAGCCTGGGGATGGGATCAGCAGCTTTGATGAATCATGGAGTGGGATTCCAAGGGACTGCCAGGCATCCAGCCCCTACAAGCAAGGGAGCCAATTGGCTTGGGGGCCCAGAAACTCTGAAACTGCTTCCAGAGGGCAGACACATCCCAGCAATCCAGACCTGGGAAGGGAGCAGGCACTGAGTAAAATTAACACAATCATGAAAGTCACAGCTGCTGTTCAGGAGGTGGGCAGCACTGAGCCCAGCAAGCACCACACCAATTTCAGCCAGCAGCTGCCAGGGGTCATACTTCATTTCAGAAATCCCATGTGTTGGTATTTGCAGACTATCTTTTCAACAGAAATTCCATCTTACAGGAAACATCAGAAAATGGTGTCTTTCCCAGTCTAAATAAAATATATCTGTATTTCTACAATTTGGCCAACTTTGTTTGCCACATACATTTGCTACTTGCAGGATCATCAGTTTCTGAGTCATGGTAAATCATTAAAAGGTTTTTGCACTTGGAAATTTGCACTTGGAAACAAACATCACTGATTTGATAATGGACAAAATCTTTCTGGTATGAGTCTTCTCAAATGCAATTCATACAAAGGGGAAGAGACTCTCTGCTGATGCTCTTCCAGATCAGCAAAGGTGCAGAACAGGCAAATACAAACAGAATCAATAAACTGCAAACATTCATCATTGGTGCTTTGTGAGGGCATATTGGTTCCTTAACTCAAGAGAAGTCTCAAAAATTTCAACCTCTGATTTACTGCACTTGTATTTCACCATCTTGTAAACAGAAGACAGGCTTCTATACCCTGAGATGCAATCCCAATAATTTTAGTGTGTGCATATACCAGAAGATGCCTGTGGGTCTTTTCTTGGGAACAGCATGGAGGAGATTTTTGTTGTTGTTGTTGTTGTTTGGATACAGCTTCACTAAAACCCAAGCTTTCTGAATACACAGAAGATGACACGCAACTAAAAAGAGTTACTTTTCTTCCAAAAGGCTTCTTCAGCTGATTTCTCCTCTCTCTCACTATTTATGGTATCTCATTTCTGTATCATGTTCTCTGAGGTTGCTGCAGTGCCCTGTCCTTCACACAGTCAGAGGTTAGCCACAGTGACGTTCCAGCAGCCTGCACAAGGACGATAAAAAGCAGATTTGCTTCTCTGTCAGCCACTGCTGAAACACAGACATTGGAAACTGTATAAGATCATAGGGTTTGTTTCTTGCACTGACAAGCTGGCAGGAGTTGCTCTCCTGGTTACTTGTCAGTTAGCTGCCTTTAACATGATCTCTCCTTGCTGCTGTTCTTTTGGTATCATTCTGACATAGACCAAGTCTAAAATGTCACCTTATCATGTCACATGTTGCAGTTTGGAAAGGAATATTTCTATTACAAGAAAAAATAGCCTTCTTTATCTGGTTTTAGGATGTAAGTATAAAAATGGAAAATATAGAAAAAATATTTAACCCTCAACTATGAGTAGTGTGTGTAATGGTAAGGTTATCTTTACTGGTACTATTACTGTCTCACATTTCAAGTATCTATCAGATAGCATCATCTTTCTAGATATAAACATTTTCCCTATATTATTTATGTGTTTAGTGTTATACATAGATGAGCTTTGGGACAAGGTTTTTATAGCAAGTTTCTGCTCTATGACAAAACAAAAATAATGCCCAAGCCTTTTCTGAGCAAGGAACTGTAGAATCATGGCCATCTGGAAGAGATCATTTGCTGATATACCACATTTGTTTTCTCTCATGGGTCTCATGGTCAATTCTAATCTGCAGCTCTGGATTTCTTATATATAGGAGAGAACTGTTTAACATAGCAAAAAAAAAAAAAAAAAAAAATCAGTATTAACCAGTGGTTAGCTCAAGGAAACACACAGTGCTGGTTGCAGCCTTGACAATCTTGTTCAGTACACAGCCTTGGACAGGGTAACTTTCCAAGGAAGATACACTGGCAGGTCAGTCCAGAAAGCTCTGATGGGTATAAGTGGACTAATGATAAAGACTTCTCAACGATAATTGGAAAAAAGTGTTCCACCTGCCACTGGCTGCTGTTTTCTTTCTGTTCCCAAGCAGTGAGAATCTTGTAATCAATAAATAAATAGGACTGTACAGATCTTTTGTCTGCAAGAAGCACGTACAGCTGTGTGGGAAATGAAGCTGGAACAATATAAAACTCCCAGCTAAATACGGTTAGAACATTTTAATAAACTGGGTTGTTAAGCTCCCTGAAGAAAATCACAAGTTAACTATTAACGAGTCTGCAAAGCTGCACAGAGGATAGGAGACCACACAAGCCAGCAACGACAAAACAGTGACTAATTGTGTGCAGTAGTGACATTCAATAAACAGCAGGTTAGAAGAGGATGTGATGGCTAAATATAATATATTAGTGTCACAGCTGCCACTGTCTATATCGCTTTTCTCCTTGTTTTCAAGATGCGATTAACTGTATTATCTATAAATAGACCAGACTGTGCAAGTCCTTTACCTACAAATAGCACACACAGCTCTTCACAAAGCACCTTGCTCAGGCTGGTCTGAGCAAAAGGAAAGATGTGCTGTGAAATGGTGGAGAAGATGCTGGTGACTGTGGTTGCTGAGGCTGAAATCTTCCATGCAGCCACAGACCTGAGACAGCAATGGTACAAACTTCTTCCAGATTTTGCCATCATTGTTATTTTATGTTGATCCACAGAAGATAACTCTGCAGGTGAAAGATACATCTATAAACCTTGGCATCTTATTTTCTTGGTTACCAAGTGTGACCTTGATACTACTTCTAGTTTCTAGCCACTAGAAAATGCATTGCATAATCATATACCAAGACAAATGTATGCCCTTAAGTAATCAAACCTGCTGGAATAAAATGAAGTAGTTGAGAACACAGCAAGATATTTTCCAGCAGGGATAGAGAGCCACTCCCAGCAGTTGGCAAAAATCATCCACAAAAAAATAAGTGTTTATTTTTAATCTTGCACATATCTTTTCTATCAGCACTTTCTGTGATTTTTCTGCTTAGCTGGGTCTCACAATTCTCTCCACACAAGATCCTGTAATCGTTCTCTGATAGCCATTATTGTCAAAAATCAGGAACCTCTTTAAAGCTAAGTTTCTTCCAAGCAATTTATTCCCTTTCCCAGAATGATACAAGAGTCTCAGTTTGCATTTCATGCCTCAGAAATTACTTTCCCCTTCACCAAAACAAGAGTAACATTTGCCCTTTCTCCCACGTGAAGCAATTCAGAAATCCATCCTCCCTTCCTCCTTCCTACCCTGTTCAATCCCCTTGCTCCCTTTCCCATGTTACAGAAGGCTGCATTCAGAGTCCACTGGAACAAGGTGAGCAACCCCTGGCCAGAAGCAGCCCTAGAAGAAATCCTTTTGCACCCAACACCATGATCAGCCAGGTTGTGCTCATTCATAAGCAGAAACAATCCCCATCCCTGCACACCCCAGCCTTGGGGCCCAGGGGAGCTGGGCAGCACAGCCCAGACATGCAGCACATTCCTTCTGCCACAGCAGCAGGCAGGATGCCAAAGCTCAAGACACCTGGGCTTTGGTCACATGCACCTGACCAGGAAAAGACATTGGAGTTCCACATCCCTGTCTGCTTCCTGCAGGAGGGCTGAAAGGAGCTACAAATGCATTTGTACCAGTGTAAAATTCTCCCTAACCTTTGTCTGATTGGCATTATGCTGTGCTAGAAAAATATATTTATTTTACACTGTAATTCTAAAGGAAGTCAAGAAGAGTTTTCTGAAGAAACACAGATATTCCTTCATTTTAAAAATCTGAAAGAACAGTAAGTTGTTACTCAACAATAAGCCAAAACAAGTTCTTTTTCTAGATCAAAGTGCTGTCTATTTATATTAGTAGTTTCATTATGATACAAACAGAAGATACTCTGATCTAGAAAACAGAAAAAATATCTCAACCATTACAAAGTAGCAAACTCAATTCATTATTTTTGAAACAAACACAGTTCTTTTGTCATCAAATATGACATTAGTAACGTAAAACATTCACTACTAGTAGAAATTTAGGGAATAAACATATTAAAGTAAAAACATCCTATGCTAAATTGAAATACCAAAATTCTGCAATTAATTTGTCCAAAACTAGTTTTCATTTTGTTACATGTTCCTGGGGAATATTTACTGAAATTTGGAAGTTCACAAAAAAATGTTCTTTTGAGACATTTAACTGCCAAGCTGTTTTAATTACACTGGCCAGTGCTATACTCTGGAATTTTACTTGACAGATCCTTATGTGAAATGTCCCATCCTGCATGGAAGTGGAGAAATCCTCATTCAGCTTTAGAGTTGCAGTGAAATGAGCTCTTCCAATCTTAGGTCAGGCATGTTGCTACAAGCTCAACAGCATTTTTGCCTCCTGAAGGCAAATGATCAGCAGCAGCCCTTGTCTCATGCCAAGCTCAAATCCAGGTGCTGGGAGTCTCTGCTACCTACAGACACTACTCTGGAGATGGTGAAGCTCCCAGCCCTTGCTCCTGCTCTGTGCCATTTGAAATATCCATTAGCACCCATCCAAGAGGTGGATGACTCGTACTGGAGGTAAACTGAGGCATGAAGTAATTATCCTTAGGTGGTAAACATTACCCTGAAATTATAGAAGTCTAAAATATAACTGTTCTCTTTGGAAGAGAGTTCTGAATTTGGTATCCCTTGCAGCTGAAATAGAGGCTGTCTTCATGTCTTCTCTAAAAAGTGCACCCAAACTGACCAAACAGTAAACAGGATGTCAGGGCACATGGCAGACAGGGTGGAATTCAGGGGACCTACTCTTGCCTGCTTGTGTCCATCTTCCTGCTCCTTAACACCTGGTCAGTGGGAGATGTCAGGAAATCAAACCAGCTCCAGGTATATCTGAGTTCTGAGGGACTGTCTCCAGCTTGGGCAGCCTGGCTGGCCATCCCTCCAGCAGGGCAGCTTTTTCATTACAAAAAATCCAACATTTAGATTGAAACATTTTCACTTATTGATCTACAAATAGTTCAAATACACATTTTAGTTTACACAGCAGTCAATGTCTGTACTCTTGGAGGCTTTCAAGTGTCCTCAGAGGTCCCAGATTCACAGGGATGGAAGCAGAAAGCTGTGCCATTGTTTGTCATAGCCTGAAAAGCCTGAAGCCTGATGGGTCAGAGTCCAGTTTGCAGTCTCACAGGGAAGACCAGAGACACCCAGTTCTGTGGACTCCTGGTTTATCTGCACATCCATATGAACAAGGAGTAGGGGAGCCCAGTGGCTTTAAGCCTTGGGCTATTTTTAGGGAAGGCAACCAATCTCATCAGTCTTAGCAGCAGCTGAAGAAAACTGGCATCCTTCCCTGTACACAGAAGTGTACTGCTGTGAAGGTTTTCAGTAGCCCTGTTTCTTTGACTGGATTATATCTCTGATTTTTTTTTTTCCTCTGCATTTTGAATAACTGTGCTGAGAAAACTAGTTTATGGTTTAAACCAAAACTCAGTCTAAAGCAGAAATACACTGAAACAACCCAAGAGGTCAAGTACCTCATTCACTCAGTAACAGAGTTACCAAAGGCTTTGTGTGTGGCTGCTCTTTTATCATTTTTGGGGAGGTTTTCTTGCCTTCATAAAGATCACTGGAGCTTCTATTTAATGTAATGACCTTTAGAGACACAATGGCAGGATTTCACGAGGGCACAGAAGCACTCAGACCCTTAACCATTTTGGGAGAGTAGTGCAAGAGACAAACTCACCAATCTGAATGATAAAAGAGGATGCAAAGTAATATTAGCACAATAGCATTCACCATTCTGTATCTTCAGGACCATGGTAATACATTAAATAACATTTTCACCAACTCATGGTGGTTAATGTCCCCACTGTGAGAAAACTAGGAAGAAAACCACAAAAAGAGCTGAAAGGATCTTTTCTGCAAGAAGTCTGTGGAAAAAAAAAAACCTGGATGCACTGAGGTTTTATTCTCAGCTAGTGTACCACTAGTTTTGGACTTGATGACATTTGAAATAACATTGTGTCATGTTCCACTATGATGTCACTTGATGACATCAGTCAGGATGTGAGAGGCTCTGTGTAAATGCAGTAGAATTCAAACACCTCACTCAGATCTATGAAATTTTCTTTCAGTTAATTTCTCATTCACTGGGCAATCATATCTTCATGCTCTTTCATGTAGGAGAACATGAATAGCGAAGGCACAAATTTAAGACAGTCAATTATTCTTTATATATCTCATCATAATTGTACATTGAATTGGGGATCTATTACACTGCTTCCATACCTACATAATTTACCACTTACCTCTTTGGGTCAAGCATTACTGACTTTCAGTTCATTACATCTCTATTGCACTTAAAAGTGTAAAAAGATGAAAACATTACTGAGACCTAGGCAGCTGCTGACACTGAGTCTTTGCTGTGGTAGGAGCAACAGTGACACAACTCCAGAGTCAGGCTGTTGGTATTCCAGGTAGCCAAACCCCATCCTGAGTCATTCTTCCTGCTGCCAGCAGTGCACTGCTCATCCACCGGGATTTGCCCTCACAAGAGTGAGACCTGGCTTTGTTACCTGACTTCCTGCTGGGAGAGAACACTGCCTGAGGATCCAAAAGTCTGCTGAAGAAAGCCCTTGGTGTCCCTAGCCCTGCCAGAGCACTGCTCTTGTGTCTGTGCCCTGAGAGGCAGGAGTTGATGCAATTCACGCTACAGTCCTTCCTGGGTGGGGTTTTAGTGACTTGGCCCTCAATTACAGCTTATGTTGACAGAAGCTGACTTAAACAAGGATTAAATATAGTTGTTCTTCAGTGTGACTATTCACACATACAAGGAGGGTGATAAAAAATAAATTAAGAGTGTATTATAGTTTCCATTATTTTTTCTATGTTGTAATATATTTAAAAGTTATCTCCCACTGCTGTTCTCTTTTTCCAAATTTGTCTGGAAGTTGGAACCTAATTCTCTGCTGCTTTGCATTTAACAGGAAAAAAATGCTGCTATCACAAGTTAGGTTTCTGCAACTCCCAGTTTTTAAATATGTAAATACAAGGGTATCACTGAGAATCAGACCTAGACAGCAAGATTTTCAGCTGAAGTCAAATAAGCTCTTCTGATTTACCCAAACTGATTACCCCAATTTGGTCTTTACTGGAAGCTTAATGTGCTTCATGTTTGAACTTCCCAAAGAAATCTGACAGTAACTGACTGACAAGCCCACAGCTGCATAACAAAGCAGCTTGCACTTTTCATTTGAAACCATATTTAGTTAAGAAAAGCAAATTCTCCATTCATATGAGCTATCCAACAGAGGCATAGGGAAGATAATGCAAAGAAACTCATTAATAGCTTTTTCCACATGTCCATTTAATTGTCACTTGAAGACAGAATCACTTAATTATCACTACAGTGATTATTGATTAATGCTAAATATTTTAATTTCAGCCTTCTGGGTGATCTTGGTCATCTTTTGTCAATTGTGATTAATCAGATATTTGCTCCAAAATCTTAGATACCAATGAACTCAAGTGCTTCCTGTTCATAAACACCTTTCTTCCCTGCCAGCATTCACAAATCTTACTTAAATAAAGCTTCACCACTGCACCAGACATAAAGACGCTCAAAAATTATTGGTCTACGTGCAAGAAAGCTCAATAATTTCTCTGATAAACAATAGGCTTCAGTTAAACTTCACATATACTAGCATTTTTCATGGCTCTGTCCCATTTTTTTCTCTAGTTGGGGGTGAGGTGCTCTCTGAGAGCCTCCCAGTACCTCACTATGAGTTGCCTGAAAATGCAAGGTGACTACAGAATGATGCAGACTTTCTCCAAAAGATTAAAAACATGCAAATAGCATCTAAAACACTGATATCATGAAAATCCCAGACAGCTCATCTATTTGGCAAAGACAGACTCTGTAAGCAGGGAAGTCACAGAGGTTAGGAATTTGAGTGATTTCAAATGAATGTGTCCAGCCAGCCACACTACACTTAAAAAACAAAAAGGGTATATTTAAAAAGTAAGGCTGTGTTCAACTCCAGAGCATTTTAGAAAACAAGCTCTAGTGAACAAGCAAATCAAGACAATTTGTTTTGCTGCAAGAGCAAGTATGAAACAGATTTCAAAATGTCTGATTCTAATATAAGGAAAGAGCCTGGTGAACTCAGCAAGACAATGAAATTCTTAAAAATGAAGGAGACTTGAACAAATGGATGTGCTCATAAATGCTGCATAATGTTTGAGATACAGTCATCTCCCTGATTATAAGAACACTTCTCTCTGCTGACAGAAGGCTTGCTGATCATCAACTTGTCACAAAGAGGCGATTTTAAAACTTAAACAAAATATGGAATTTTTTAAAAAACAGAGTCTTATGGACCTCCTTCTTGAATGCAAATGAAAGAGTTTAAAATGCTGCTATTGAGGATTGTGCACAGAAATATTTACAAGAGTGAAGCAGCAGCCAAAAGGCTTTATAAAAGAAGGAGCTCTTTGGGTATATATAAATACAATAATATAAAAGAGGGTTTCTCCATATGGAATAGCCTGCCTGGAATATGAAGAAGAAAACTTTAACATTTTAGCTATCAATGGTAAGTGCATCATATTTTAGAGAAATTATCTCGTGATTCATTTTCAAATGGATCAAAATTATCTACAGAAATCATCTGCCTTATCCAGGAGGGAGAAAGTTGAAAAACTAAACAAAAATCATTGTGTATAAATTAAAACATAAATTAGGGCCCTGTGTGGTAGCCCAAGCAGGCAAAATTATCTGGTAAAATTCAGAAACTTCTTGCCCCTCTTTCACTTAAACAAGCGAAAAAAGTCAAAAGCCCAAATAAATATTTCAGAAGAGATTCCAATGCCCAAGATTAGTCAGTGAGAACAGGTTTCAAACATGTTAGGGCCATGTGCATGGGAACCTTTGGAGGATGGTGCATTAGAAGGAAATTATGACTCCATCATAAAATGGCAAACTAACTCTCATTATAGCAGTTATGAGATTTTCCCCCCAAAACTCTGGCATGAAATATCACCTGGTAAGTAAAACTTTATTTACTAATTGGTCACATAAGAGACAAGCTATAGAGTAAAAGAAAAAGTAAAATCTGAACTCAGAAATCTCTTTTAATCAGAAGGAAAATAAAAATTCTTTCATATCTTCTTTAAAAGAAATTGTAGCAAACAGATGATTTCTTACCAGAAGGAAGGAAGGAAGCAAGAGGAAGAGAAAAGGGGCCATTCAATATAAATGTATACTGTTTGCTTATGTTATTTATAATATTTTCAGACAAGAGACGAACTAAGCTAGCTTCATTAGAAAGTATAATGCAAAGGCTGAAGTTTCCATGATCAAGATTATGTCTAGAATATATGATTCATAGCTGGTTTTAAAAGACAAACTGCATAAAAACTATTAAGTTATTTAGCCTAGACTGTAAATATGAAATAACAGCAGAAGACTGAGATGAGATCATGCACAAGATAAATACTTGCTCCAAAACTAACTGTCAGGCAGGATTCAGTACAATCTAGTTTACAGAATGTGTATTTCCCTATTGTTATCTCACAAAATATGTAATATTGCCCCAGATATCTGTATGAAATGCAAAGCAGTCTGGTTTTCCTTCATACATACAATATGGGAATACTTGATGGTAAAAATATTTTGAAAATCCATCTTGAAAGCAATAAAAAATTGTTAGAGACAGAACTTGAACAGGACTTATAGACATGTGCATTGGGATTTGGTCCATTCAGAAGATTTAAGGTGGGCATGAGGAAGCTACTCTTGTTGCAGCTCTTTGTAGACAAAAAAAAAAAAAAAAAAAGCAATCTAAAAACCATGGATCCAAGGAACAGCTCCCATTATATATCAGTGGGAAAAAAATGGTTAGTGCAGTTTCTAATAATGGAAGACTTGACATATTCTGTGAGAGTAGTGCCACAAAAATTCTCAAAATTGGACAAAAGAGGTGGTGTACCTTGCAAAGAAAAGATGACACAGCAGAAGAACTGGGCTTATGGAGAAGCTTTGATACAAATAGTGCAATCTTGTAAAAATAAAAGAAGCAAAGAACATCCCAAGGGAAAAACAATTGAATTGAGTATTTCTCCTTCTCTAGTCTCCTATACTGCCTTCCTTTCAAAGCATTTTCACTTCCTTCATGCTAGCAAATATTCAGCTTCACAGTAAAAGCTACTGGAAAAGGTTAACTATTCATGAAATTTAAAAACAGAGGACAGCTACACTCAATAGGCAGTTATGTATTCCTAGTCACGTAGAAAGCTGTCTTAATGCCTGCCACAGTAACTGCAATGGAAATGGTTTTATTACAAATGGATTAAAATAAATATTCCTAATTTTTAAGACATTGTTTTAAATTCTTTTATAGAAACACTCTTTTATTGGTTTCTCTGTTTCTTTTTCCTACTCAAGTGCTTTAATTTACAGAGGACAACTAACTAATCTGCAAAGAGATGCAAAGGAAAATGAGTTTAGTGGGACAGATCAAAACCAATTTCTTTCCTTCAGCATCTTGGCTACTCAGATTACTTGAGGAGTGTTACCACAAGGGTGGAATGGTTCAGAGGCACAACATCCTTATGTATCCTGATGCTTGAAGGTGAAAATTGCAGCTGCATATATGCATTCAAAACATTAAAGCTAAGTCAGTGAAAGATCTTTAATTATTTAAGAAATTGAGATGGTAGATGAAAATAAGGAAGCAAATACATCCTGGTCAGAAAGCAACACACATGTCAGGAAAAAAAGGACTCCAATTTCTGTCACTGGAATAAGAGCAGACATGAGCAGAAGCTGCTAGTACCACATCCAGACTTTCTACCTGTAAATTTGCTTTGCAGAGGGTTGAAGAGAAATTAAAACAGGTGAGGGAGGCACCCTTGCACTGCAGCTCTGGTCCTTGCAGGCTAAATATTAGGATTACTGCAAAATCTTGTCATCAGTGAAACAGGGTATTTAGAGTTTAGTCTTCTACACAAGAATGAACTGCACTGGGAATGACACAATTCCAATCAATATTGAAGTACCTTTCCAAACATCTCCTGTTTTTACAGTCTACAAATTAAGCATCAATGCCAGCTTTTAGATGTCTCTTTTACACCTAAAGAAACCAAGAAAAAAAAAGAATAGTGACACAGTGTGGGACTAGATAACAAAACATTTACCAACTTCAGACTGTTTCTATGTCTTGAAGCATTTTTTGTTTCAAAGCAAGGATGAAGAAGCAGTATTAATGGTAAGACAGAAATTTGTAGTTCTGTCCAATAAACAGTTCAAAATTAAATGGGAAATAGTTTGTGTTCTCGCTTTTGCAGTTTCATTCTGTACAGACAAGGCTAAAAACCTTGACATTAAGACTCCAAGCTGTATTAGTGAGATCAAGTTTCCATTCCCAGCCTCTGCTGAAGAACCACTGTACCATCTCAAGCCAGGCTTTTTCCCTCTTTGTGGCCCCAATTTCCATCAGTACAAAAGGGACACTATGGCAGCCATACTCAGCTTTGTTCAATTTATTACATTCTAAATTGTAAGGCAGACAGTGAATCTTGCTGCTTGTTCATGTAGGCACAAAAACAATCCTATTTTTGTCTTGCAGCTATTCAAAGGGTTTTGTTGTTGGCTGTGCCTCTGTGCTCAGAGTTTACACTGCAAGTGCTGATACATCAGCATGCAAGGTGATCTCATAGCCTGTATAGAAACAGGTGATATCCAGTCACATGAAAAAACTCTGCCCATCTCCACACATGCACGCTAAGCCACCTGTCTGCACTGGTCTGGCAGTCAAAGGAAGTTCTGAAAAAGCTGCTGAGAAATTATTGCAGTATTATCTGCACCACATCTTGTGAAAGATTTGTTTCAATAATTTTATTACAAGCAAAAGGAGTTACGAGTGCATGAACTGCAAGTTGCCTACCCTAAAGCCTCTCAAAAACAGAAAAAAGGAATTAAAAACATTAATGACATCATTGTTCTGTCGTTGTAGTGCATTCCTCACCTGAGCACAGAACTGGTTTACTTCAAGCAATGAAAAACATGCTTCAGAGTCATGGAAATTGCATGTCTTCCATGCAAGGGATCCAAATGAAGAAAAATGGAAAATTGCTGCAAACAGAAGCCAGCCTCTTTTCCTCATATGTTGTATTCCATGGCATAACATTGCAAACTATGCTTTGAAGAACAAATCTGCCCTGCCAGCACCTTTCCTGCCCAGCTCTACTATTTTAATGATCAGTGTCATCATCACTCTTCCACTGTGTCATCCACAGCTCTTAAACTAAAGATCAACCATTAGTATCCTTCAAAAAAAGCTACCAGTAATGCTGTTCTACCCATGTTCTTGATGTGTGATGTTGTACAGAGATGAACCAAAGTCTTAGAAATATCTAGAATAATCTCTAATATAATTAATTCAGCACTGACCTCCCAGCTATTCTCTGATGCAGAGTTAAGAATAGAAGACATTTTCACAGTACTGCTTTGAGACAATTGTTTGACAGGAGGCTGTTTATAAGACTGTTATTAGGCCTAATATTAAAGATGAAAGCAAAAAATATCTTTTGTTCAATAAACGGTCAAAAATAAAGCAGAAAACCTTTTATATTCTTTTTTCCTGCAGTTCCTTTCTATTCAGAAAAGGCTGAATGACCTTGACAGCAAGATTTCAGACCATACTTGTGAGATCAGGTTTCCATTCTCAGCCTCTGTTGAAGAATTGTAAGACTTAAGAAGCCTCTGCTGTTGCACAAAGATTGAATTTCATTAACATGAAACAAACAACCCAGGGTTCAGAATGCTGCAAAGTAGATCAAAAGGTTAATTCTTCCTTTGATGGAGCAAGAAAGAGCTTTTAATACTTCAGCATGCCCACAATGCTGACAGTAATAGGGGATTGTGAGTTTGTCAGTCACAGGCTGAAAGGTGATAGCATTAGTCACTTAGAAGAGATCTGGGCCTGAATCCTGCCAGGTGACAAACATGTGATAAAGCACTTTCACTGACAAACAGCAGAATGCATAAAACACATGAAGATTTCATTGCCAGAGCACAGTATTCTCTAATGGAAACAATAGCCCTCTGAAAGCAGCTTTGTTCTCAGGAAAACAGCCCCACTGGGTTTTGGTTACTATGCTGGTGCTCCATCAGTGTCTGCAAGATTTCATCCCATGCAGACAAAACCTGATTACAAGCCTTCTTTTTCCTTGTACCTCTTTATCTTTTTCCTTTTTTTGGGTGGGAGAGGGGGTGCAAAGTTGCAAGATTTTTTCTCTAATATCTGCCTATTAGTTCTAGATATTTTCCCAAGGTGCTTTTTTCCAAGTTGTAGAAACACTTTTGAAGTTGAAAGACTTCAGTTCATCTCTTATCCACAAGGTAACACAACAGTCTCCTACTGGAATAGACTGGACAAAGCATTATTTTCTTTTGGTTCATTTTCTACCAACATACTGGGGTTTGGGGTTTTGGGTTTTTTCTTGGGTAGCTGGGACTTTCAGAATTGTCTGACTAATGATATTTCTGCTTTTTTTTTCCCCCTTAAAGATGAAAATACTTGAGGTTTCAGTGTTCCCAGAGAGAAATCTTAGGTTCCAATAGATGAAGCTGAAGCAGAGTATTTTGCTGTGTCTCAGCACACTGTTGAACCACAGCTCCCTAGAATGGCATATGCTTCATGCCCACACTCTCCCCTGGAGGCTGAGCTCTCCTCCAGCCTACACCTTCTGTGAGGCACAGTGACCTGTCTTCTTGCTCTTTTCCATAGTGCAGGTACCATCAAGTTTGACAGACAAATCCAGGGACTGAAAATAGCCCTCTAAATCCATTTTATTGCTTGAAGATATGTTTAACCCTTTGATTCCACCCCCCCCCCCAATGAAAGCTGTCTGCAAAAAGAAATTCTTAGCAAATCTGTTCAGCTGAAACCTCTTTCTCCATCAGGTGTTTCCTTTAGATTTTGTATTTGAGCCCTAGATTTTTTTTTGTTGTTGTTCCTAGTAAAATATTTCTTTTTTATTTCTACCCTATTTAGATATGGGCCTTTACTGCTAAGGTGTCATAGGGGAATAGGACAGGACAAGACAGGACAGGGCAGGAGAGAAAGGGAATTCTGCTTTACCAATGCACCAAGATATTTTCACACAGAATATTTAGATCTCACTTCCTAGTTTGGAAACCAGCTTGTAAGCTTCCACTGGGGTTATGGAAAAAATGTTTCTGTGCTTAATGCCTGGTACACATGGCTGCTCCTCCTCCACTATACTCCAGAGATCCTCCACCTGAACATGTGTGTGATATCACAGACTGGGAACTGGAGTCTTTGCAAACTGTCCTTCATAAACACAGTCAATGTGGCCATCTGCTTTATTTTTTAAGAGCACTAATTCTTGCAAAGTAAAGTATTAGTGTGCCTGCTGTCCACCAGTCTGGAAAAAGGTAGAGAAGAGGGAAGTTCTTAGAGAATAGCTTTCCACACCATCATCTTTTTGAGTCTTTAAATGTCTGGTACTACCATGCAAAGAGAGATGATATCTGCATTCATCTTCAGATACATGTGAATGATCTTCGCCTATAAAGTGAGACAAAGATTTCCATTATTTAAGCTGCTGGCAAAACCAGCTCCAGCATTTACTGTAACAAAAATCCAAGCTTTTTTCAGCTTCCTGATAACACTGTAACAGATATGCTGCTTCTGAAAGAACTGTTATCTTCAGGATGATATTCCCATTCATAGCTGAATCTGGTTTGTAGGAGACACTAGCACAACATTTTGAAAACACATCCAGTCCTTTATGGAAAAAGACTAAGTCAATCTCCTCCATCTTTTACCATCAGCTTAGAAGGATTTTCCTTCTCTTTCAGTATAACCTAATCAGATACTTTATCTCAGCTCTCAGTCCAGATTCAAAGAAAGGAAAACAACTAGAACTACCTCACTAGAGAAATGCAGTACACAAAAGAATACACTGACTTCTGTTAGGAAGAAACAAATCTGAAAAGGAGGATTGTGGGTTTGTTGCATTGGTAGCAGATGGCAGTTTTCATTCAACCTCATGTTTTAAAACATATAAAACAACAAGCTATCCCCCATCAAAATAATTTTTAAATAATTATATCAACCCACTGGGTCCTTTAAATCCTATAGTGGGAAAATGTAATTTAGGAAATAACACAACTCTAGCTGAGGATACATTTATAGCCAAGTACAGGCAGTGAGGGCCTTTGCCATTTTAGTCAAAATATTGACTCGGCAGGTGCTTCTCTGCACAAAATAGGACCTGGATCTGAAATTAAAGGCTCTGTCTGGTGCATGAGCTTTACTTTGGCAGGGGAATCAAAGGTAGATAATGCCCCTTTCTAGCTTTTAACTCTGGAGTGAGCAGAGGTCAGCTTCTGTTCAAAAAGCTTCAGGGCATTCAGTCCTCAGATTCCTTTTAAACCATTCTTCTAACCTGGGACTAATGGACTGCATTGGGTCCTAGCTTCCCCACTACTACCTTCAATATATCCCTCAAGCAGCAATCAGAAAATAAGTCCATTGTTCTCATTCAAGCAATGACAGCACAAGAACTGGGTGTGAGGCTGGTGTGGAGGGCATATATCCATGTCACTTCTCCCATTCAAAGAGATCTTGTTGGGGACTGAAAATCTGGCCCTTTATTTTCAGGTGTAATTCACTTTTTAAATACAGCATTTCCCAGCAGAAAGATTTCTTACCTAGATCAGCCTTCACACTCCTGGCAACAAACAGAAGGGGATCAGCAGAGCTTCTTACCATCAGAAGGGCTTAGCTCAAGCACAGTGTCACATCATCACATCACCACAGCCCTAGACTGTGCTGGACACCTCACAGCACTGACCCTGAGTCGCAGGGGCTTCAGCTGCTCACCACATCAGCTCCAGAAGAGAGGCAGAAAGCAGTGGGGGGGAAATAAAACAGGAAACAACAGGAATCCAAGAGCAACACTTCAGATGGGATGTGGGCACAGCAGGGCTCGTTGTTCCTAATGAACCACAACAGAGCTCAGGTTGCCTTCTGTTTGTGGAAGTTTCTGTTCTTGTGGAGAGATGTGAGCATGACAAGTGACAACGGGGAGGTATTCTTGCCATGCTGGGTATTCAGCCATCCCACTGACTGCTCTATGGCACAGAGATGTGTCCATGTTTAAAATTAGCTGCACTGGGTACAGTGTGCAATATTGATCCCACAGAGTGAAGGTCGGAACGGGAGCAAAATCCAGCTAAGGAGCTGAAGAAAATGAGTTTATGTTGGACTCTGTGCTGCACTGAACCAATGGCAAAATGAGGCAGTACAAACCTAGCTAGGATGCATCTCTGAACATGCCACTAGTTTGAGGGCAGTGTAGATGTATCCTGGCTGAGGTACATCTAATGGGCAAAGAGACTTCACCTCCTCCCCCGCTCACACACAGATTTGAGATTTGACAAATTTCCATCTTCCTTCCACAGCTCCTCCTGAGGCAATCCACACCACTTGTCCCACAAGGTGGAGTTCTGGCAGAAGTATGACTAAAACATTCTATTCTTTCCAGAGAGGTCTCTCTGGAACTGTGGGGTCTTGTGTGTTGTTTTTTGGTTTTTGGTTGTTTTTTTTTATCTTAGCACATTTTATTAGGTAGAGAGCAAACCTGTACCTCTTCCAGTTCCAGAGCTGGTACAGTTATTGCCATCAACCAGGGATCTCTGCATCACAATCTGATGAGGGTTAAGCACATACCCTTGCAAACTTATTAAAGGGGATCTCACATAACACACAGGGTAGTATTATACTTGGAGAGTTTATTTGTTCAAGGAGAGTCATCATCAAGAGAAGAAACCCTTAATGCCTGGAAGCTCCTAATGCCCCTGGATTCTCCAAGCCAGCGTAGCAGGTTATTTCTCCAACCCTAAATACATACAATGGCAAATATTCAAGTAATGTCATCATTAATCTGAGTGGATGTGGGAAAAGATTTCTTGTGCCAGCACCTAGGCACATAGTGTCAGACATCTATTTGAAAGGCTTCTACATAAAAATAGCCACATTTCCATGAAGCAGAATTTTCAAATTTTGAATGTAAGATGCTCAGCATTAGTTTCTGGCTTGAAAAATGTTGACCTCAGATTGAAAACACAGAGGCAGAATCAAAAGCAAGAGTGCAGTACTCACAAGTTGCTGATGAAGCATTCACATCTGGGTATCCTCTACTGGCTACAGCATACAGAGAAAAGGTGTTCTCTAAGACTCCCAAGCAATAAGACCATGGGCCCATTAAACCTGCAGGGGTTTGAAGGACAATGTCAAAGAATCATAAAAAATTACAAGCCCTATTAATTAACATCCTGCCTCTATGTCTGCCAAAGAAGGGATTATTTTCTTTGACTCAAACAGTTTTAAAATGGATGAGGAGATCCCATTTTATTGCACAGGAGCTCTAATTAATGTTCATTTACAGCTCTGGGGAGTTAATTCCAATTCTGAGCTGCATCTACAGCATTGCAGCCATCAACCCAAAACCAGCAAAAGATAGCTGAGCTCAAGAGCAGCTATGTCTCTTTCTGTGATATTCCCCTGTTTTACTCTTTGTCCTTCCTTTCTGATACTATCTATAAGAAAACAGGATTTATTTAGCAGTTCATCTGCTCCTGCTGCATAATCCTCTGCAGCACACTGCTGGCAGTTGCAGAGATAATTATGTGACCAGGAAGGTTCTGGCAGCGGGTAGCACCCAGTGGCAGGAATGAATGAATTTGAAAATATTAGCTTATTTCCATGAAGAGTCCTTTGAAAAAGACAGAGGAATGCTGAGGAATCAGTAGGAAGGGATGCTTTTCCAATAAAACCACAGAATTTTCAGGCAGTACCCCAAATCTCTCTACTCAACACTGTCACAGCACTTTGCCCAAGGGTGTTCAGTTTCCATCTCAAGAGAGGGCTTGCAAGTTGGGCACTGCTAAAATATTTTCAGATTCATGGAACTAGGTCTAAATGTTATTAAACACAGAAAACAGTTGAATTCCTCAACAGAATGTGCTGTCAACAGGGCTCAGTATTTTCTTAGAGGGTTTTTGTATGGTAATGTGACATTTCATGGCCTACATGTAGGCAATTATCTTTGAAAGGAAAATGACCAATTTTTTTATCCTTTTGAGAAGAGCCTTTGATTAAAACACATTTCTTGGGGAGCTGATATGCAAGGACAGAATGCATATACAAATCTGATTCAAGATCTGGAGCTGTTACTAAAGGTACCAGAGCTAAGGGGCTTGAGGAGGCCTTAGCAGGGGGCATTCAGGCTTTGGCACCAACTGGAACCAGTGTGTCTGTTGTGCCTGTAAATTATTTTGCAGTATCTCCCAGGCCTTCCACAACTAGATTACTGTGCTCCAACAAGATTCCAAATTAAGGACAGAAAAAAACAAATTAAAAGGCTTGTTGTTGCTGCTTAGCCTCTCAAAATTGTTTGGACTGTTGTGTAAACAGGACACACAGAATGAAACATAATACCTGCTTGTATTGGTTTGAATGCAAATTCAAGAATAATGTTTTTTGTTCTCAGAAGGCATCATTCCTTGCTCCTACAGCAATGAAATCAGTGGAGTTTTTGCCACAATTATACAGGCAACAGGAAGAGGCTTTATGGAAAGAGGCTTAGAAACTGCAGTCTAAAACAGGCATATCATCTCCATCCCTACAGCACCTCTGCTGTGTGAGCAGAAATGTTTCTTCTGCTTTTGCTCACAACCAGCACCAAAAGTTTCCCTGGCTATGGTGCATGCAGCATTTCTGTGCACTGTGCCTGGTGTCATCACCTGCTCAGGACATCAGTGCATTCCCAGAGCACAAACACCTGACTGAACAAGACTTCGGGGTATTTGGAATCCACAAGTCACAAACATGCAGCCTGTGTTCTCAACCATTCCTACCAAGGCCATTTGGTTTTCCACCTACATTCTTTCTGTTACAATTTGAAATTCATCTACAGTTCCTACCTTCCACACTTACACCAACAAAAGAATAAATTTAGGTCCCTTCAAACACTTCCTTTAACCACTCCTTCCTTCCATACTCTTTCTCACATATGACAGTCATGCATTTATGAGTTTATGGTTGAAAGTGCTCACTACAGGGATAAATAACAAGGCAGGAAGACAGGCTGGGCAGCAAACTGAAAAACCACAAATGTAGATGTCTTTAGGATTCAACATTTCACTGTCTGTAATAGATGTCAGTACTTTTGAAGTAATGTTTTATCCATCTGCTTCCCTTGGTGTATAGTCCAAGAGATCTGAAAAATAAGAGGCTTTGTTTAACAGCATTAAAATGACATTGTGGGGTTTACCTAGGACTATGTAAACATAAATTGCAACCAGTCTTATGTAAATTAGAGGAGACAAAGATAAGGAAAATAACAAAATCGTTTTTTTTAAAAGGAGTTATATTTCATTCAGACTGAAAATACAACCAGATTTTGGGCAGCTTCATTCACAAGCCTTTGCTTCTAAGTAATAAATTGAGTCAATTACAGAAACTTATTCATTTCTACTTCTACATTGTATTTCCTGGATTTTGTCTTTCTTAGGCCTGAAGATAAAATATGAGCCAGAAAACAAAGAGTACCACTCCTCCTCTGTCACGAAAGTAATCTATTCATCCCTGTTATGGAAAAATTTACTTCTTCCTGTTTATCTGAAGAGCAACCAGGTTGACAGAACAAGGACTCCAGCAGGGAGTAGTAGGCTGCTTACACAATTTCCTATTACCAGAGAGTCTGCCAGAGCACTGAGGTGTTTATTCTACTGGAAAGCAAGTTGGGTGTGATGGTTGCTTAAGCCTTCTAGCTGAATCAACTCTAACATAAGAAATGTATTCCCTCAACACTTTTGGGGTTTTGGTCTGTTTTTTGAAAGAAATGAGGTATGTAACCTTCACAGTGTTACACATCTCTTCCAAAAAACTGCTAGCCAGTTTGAACATCATCAGAGGTGATAGACTCCTCACTAATGTTGTGGAACTAGGCAGGCAGGTAGGAAAATGCAGGAATGCCCTTGCTGGGGTATGGGAAGCAAGTAGCCTCTCTTCAAACATCCAAGAATCTACTACAGGAGAGCCCTACCCCAGGACAAAATCCTCTGGGAAACCAGATTTTATTGGTTCAGCTGCTGCTGGGAACATTTATTTGAGTTTTTAATGTCAAGTGACAGAAAAAAAGGCTGTTATTGATTTCTGTTATTGCAAGAAACCTATAATGTAGCCTTCTCTTAAACTGATCACAGTCCATTGTAAAACCACTTGTGTTGCTTTTCCCACAATTTTACTTCAAAGGCTGTCCCAGAATGTCACTGCTCTGGCTGTCAGTAGTCTAGAAATTAGAAGGAAGTTCAGTATTTCTTGGCTCTACTCAAAAGCCAACATTGCCCTTCAGCTGGAAAATTGCTTCTTCTCTCCCAGCTGCCTTCCCCAGGCCCCACTGTGAATTTCCAGAACCTCTTCCCTCTTACCCTTGGATTACCAAGGCTATACCAGCCAAATTAAGTTAATTCCCTTTGTATTAAAAACCATCCATTCCCATCATCATCTGTTCTGCTTTAGTTCTCATTTCCCAAACATGCTTACTCAGATGCCCACGAGCAATGTTTTGTGTCTTACTGTTAGTACTTTATTTCTTCTTTCACTTGCTTGAGAAAAGTTCTAAGATTGCAATTACATTTTTATGGTTGTTTTGCACTGACATTCCACAGACATTCTGCATCTTTCTCCCCCTTTGTAATTTTCAACTCATGAACTCTGAGTATGTCCCAAAATTTCTGGTTATTAATTCTATGCATGATCTTAATACTTTGAAATATAAAAATCAACCTGTCCCTCAGACTCAGATTCTTAAGGTCATTCGGTTCTTTCTCTACCACATCCCAGTTTGTCATCTGATGGTATCTCCCTACTTTGGGCCAGACATAATTTCATCAGCATACTTTTGGTTTTGTGTCAATATTTTAAGAAAAAACATAAATTGGATTGGTCTCAGAACAGATCCTTCAGAAGCCTCATCACTAATTTCCCTCTAAGATGGTTCTTTCATCACAATAACTTTCTATCACAATTTTAATGGAAATACAGTTCAGTTAATCAGTCTCCTCATCTCACAAATTTTTGCATATTCAAAAATTTGTGCCCTTTTCAGACTTTCCATTTCATTCCATGACAAATTACTCCTATATATTAACATTTACAATAATTCCAGTCAGTATCTCGGGCCTAAATCACTCACACTGGCCAGTTTAACATTAATAGGACCCAGCACAATCTTCTTGCCAGCCACAGATGATAATTAATGTTTTTCACCTCCACAGCTACTGATTGTGCAGTACAGGTGAAGTGGATCCTAAGGCTTGCATTCAATGGGAGTGATTGCTATGGGGAAGGAACATTTCCATCAGACCATTTTTTCTCCACGGTTTCATTACTGCCTTATCTAACTTCCAGCCACCTCTTCAGGGCAGCTGAAAACTGTGAGATCATGATGGTTTCAATTAATATTAGGCAGCCTAGAATGCAAGGGCTTCCAAAGAATTCTGGGTTTCAGATTCTTACCACCTTTCCTGAAGACCCCTTGCACACTCTGGTAGAGAAGCTGAACTTTCAGGTTACATGTGTGAAAAGAGAGAAAATATTTACTGGTTAGAAGTTCAGTCAGTAGCACAGCTCTGTTCCTATGGGGTCTAAGAAAGAATTGGCAGGGAACAGAATACAGGCAACATATCTGACTATCCAAGAAATCAAATGTGAACTTGAACATATGCAAAGGACAGGAATTATAAACCAAATTAATAAAAGCAATATTACTTCCAACCTTTTCCAGTATAATTCAGTTTGGAGTGGCCTACTACTGATTGTTGATTCAGCCTCTTAAATTCAATAGTAATTTTTGGGGTTATGATGCTCTCGATCCATAAGATCGATTCGATTATCTTGCCGAGAATGAAGGTGACCTTCTCAAAATTTTCCAAGATAAGGGGCAGACTTCTTTTGATAGCATTATCTTTTAACTAAACCCATAAAAGCTATTGGAGAGCATCCAAAGAAGGGCCACGAGGATGGTGAAGGGTCTGGAGGAAAGGCCAAAAGAGGAGCAGCTGAGGTCACTTGTTCAGTCTGGGTTGCATATCAGGAAAAAGTTTTCACAGAGAGGTGGACCACTCTCAGGCACATGGTGCTTCTTGGGGTTGTCCTGTGCAGAGCCAGCTGTTAGACTTGATGATCCTCATGGGTCCCCTCCAGCTGAGAATATTCTATGATTCTGTGATTCCTCTCTCATTAGTTGTTTTTGGGAATTCACACAAAAAGTAAATTCATAAAGAACTGTCTTTATTACTTTTGGAGACTGAGATTGCAAGACACTCTTTTCCAAAAGTTAATATCCACCGATCTCTCCAAAAGTGCGCTTAGCATCCAGTGTCTATTTCAAACCACAGAAAGTGGCTACTATCACTAAATATTGGGAGTTCTACATGCATTCAAGAATTAAAGATGAACATTCCAATAAACTCCCATTTGTGCTGGTTTTAAATGATCCATTCATTTGTGATCACAATTAAAACAGTGTTTTCCATAACAGAAAAACACAAAAATATTCTCAGCTATTGTACCAAACATAGTTCTCTAAATAGAGGAAAGATTTAAAGATTTTTTTTTCTAATTTATCACTGTAATCCATGTATTTTATTCAGTTGCCTGCTGCCTCTAAACTCATTGGCCTTGAGGTTTGGCCTAAGTAACACTTGATTGTGACCCACTGTTGAAGATAAGATATTGATCTATATTGCGTGTTGGTCTGATCAGGTATGACTGGGTTTATATTGTTAGATTTACAATATTAGACTCAACACTTTATATTCAGACACAGCAGGCTCTGTCCCAGTGGAACAGGAGTAACGTTGATGCTCACAAATTGTAATGTACTACATCAGCAAAAAGCCTCTGAGATGAAAGACGGTGGCCTCGCAAACCACGTTTGGTCATGTTGACAGAGGTGCACTGATTGTCTGAGAAATTAACAGGCTCACAACTTAAATAAAACCCTCCAACTCATGTTCTGTAGAAAGCCTGTTTAATGTTTTATGGTTTATTACCATTCTTTTGGTAAATTATTCAAAGGCATAGCTCGGCAAAGCACACAGGAAGTCCACAGTGTCAGGTCAATTAGTTGTTTAAGCATTATGTAGAATTTCAAGTGTTTCTTTGCAATTACACACAAAAAAAAAAAAAAAAAGTTTTGATTTGGCAACAAGAAGAAATGAGGTATGTTAGATATATCTCCTTTTTAAAAAATCTGCTTAAATATTTAAGATTAGTGCCCCAAGTGTTACACCTCTCCCTGTCACTACAGTTCTTATAACAATGGTAGTTCTGAAGCAAAAACCCATGTTGCTTTGTGCTTGCTGAGAAATATCAGACATGTAATGGAGAATTTAATTTTTGTATGCGTTTATCATGATTAAGTGAGCAAACTGACGAGCTACAGAGGCAACTACTCTATTAGGGATCATTTAACAATCCCATCCAAAATTTGTGGGCAGTTTGTAATTTGAGAAAGGGAGAAAACAGTCATTAGCTGATGCATTCCATCCTCCTGCTACTGTGAGATTGCTCTCCATTGCACATTTCCAATTGATCCCTCCAGGCCACTAAAGCTTTCTAAGTCCCAGATATAAGAAGCCATGCCTCCCTTCGAAGGCTCCTCACAACACAGCAGAGCTCATCAGGAAAGACAGCCAGCCCAAGTATTATTCTTCTTAATTGAGTCTCCTGTATGTCTCTCCCACTCTGGAAATTGTTCTAGTCTTTTGAGCTGTATATACATACCACTCTGCTGTGTAAACACCCCCAACATGCTCTTAATTACTGCACCAGCCCAGCTATGACTCTGGGGTTTCCAGTTTAGGGGGACTAAAAGTTTCAGCATTTCATGGGCCAGATTATCTCTGATTATTCACAGTTTTCCTTAACAACTGTTGTGGTAGTCCCCTCATTTTTCTTCAGTCCTTGATTACAAGACAAAAAGAAAAGGAGTGTTGTTAGGGGAACCTGTGTATTTTGTCTTTGTTTTCAGAGGAGTTTGATAAGCCATGCATCCTTTGGCAGACCGCTTTCTGCTTAGCACCACAGTGAAAGATTAGTACCAGCTCCTATAGTATCAGTTTAACAAACTCTTGGTGAGGGAGCTGAAACTCTGCCAGACTGTTTCCACCTGCCAGTTGGTGATAAATTTATACAATAAGAGACAGCAGAAACCTCCAGGAAGAAGCCAAATTTCAATCTCTTTTGACTACCCGTGCAGAAAATGATATCCCTGATGGTTCTGATGAGGTGGATTGTGGGTTTCCTTTATTCTTTTGCCTGGCTCTGCAGGAAATTCAAGCCCTTTCAGATAATTTAATAGTAATGTTTAGTACTTTGAAGGATTATCTATTAATCTTTTTGGCACATGTAAGGGACTCAACCTTCCCAACATGGCAGTTTAGCAGCTTGACTGCTGTCAGACACCGATCTTTTACATTTCCTATCTTACTGTCTTTGGTACACATGACAGCTTCATATGTGGAACTCTTAAACCACAGAGGAGCATGAAACATCCTGATTGTAGGAGGCAGAGAACCAACAGATACACATCCAAGCCTTTGCCTTTGACATAACAGAGCTGCTGCAATGTGCACTCTATGTGGACTGGGCCAGCTGCAGCATCTTGCACTGCTCCAAGAACTGCCCTGTGCCAGAAATGCAGCATGCACTGCTGCTCTGCATCCTCTGCAAACACTGCAGAGGACCATGTCACCTTTGCCAGAACTTCCTCTTGTTTCCCAAAGAGAAGGACACTCCTTCTCTGCTGTACTTTCTCACATTAACATTCTCAGTTCCTTCTGATTCCCCTACCCTATACAAAAATAGATGTCTTGTTTTTAGGAGATTCATGCATTTTTCTTGACAGTGACTCACTGCAGCTCTACAGGGATACAAATTTTTTCCCCCCAGAGTCAGAGCATACTTCACACATAATTTAAAAGGAAGAAATCTTAAGAGTAAATAGGGACAGCGCAAGGAGATTCGTGTACTGGAAAAATAATTTGTTGATTTAATCTTACACTTCCTTAATTCTGCTTAGCTTTGCAAATCTAAAATTATTTTTCATTGAAAATTGACATCAAAACAACGACTGCACATGACCAGATCTCCTCATGATACCATACCAAAGCATGATGGCAGGGGGAAAAAATGTAAATTAAAGGGACCAAAACCAAACTGTAATTTTAAAATAGTTTACAAAAAATTTTGAGGGCACTGGTGCAAAGGAACCCAGCTTCAAATTTTCACATGGTTTTCATTTCACAAAAAAAATAAAACTAATTATGGTTCTGCAAAAGCCAAACCCACAATATCCTAACACAAAGAGTTTCTAGCATTTCTCAATGCCATTAAAGGGAAACTATCATCCTAGGCTCCAATGAACTTCATCTGGCAAGACAAGAAAATTTCAGCTAATTTACTGGTTTCTCATTCTCCTTCTCCAACTTCTGACTACCTTTGAGAGGCTCACACAAATTAAAAAGCAATGGTTTTTTTGAGTCATAAAGACAAATGACTGTACAGGCCAAAGAGTAAGGATAATAATATTTTAAGTTTACCAAACTACAAGAGGAAAAGATTAATAGTAATCTCTCAGTCAACAGGTTTATTATTTTAGCATCAGGTGAATTGTTCAAGTAGAATTGTACAACCAAATGCAGTGGGAAACTGCAGATCACTTTGCTTCCATACAATAGGAAATAAAAACCCAAATGAGCAGGCAGCAGCCCTTCCAGTGTCATACAAGATGTGTATGTGAGGAAATATCATACAGATAACACCTTGCTATCTCCCTGCCAGCATGTCCCACCAGGATTGGCAAAGCACTCCACAGATTCTTGCACTCAAGTTTCTTATCCTACAAATTCCTCCTGGAGCATTTGCCATCATATTCTCTATATGACCAAATGCTATATACATGCATATACCCGTTAAGGACTTTCTCTCACAGGTAGCCTAAACAGTTTGTTTTGCTCCTCCAAGTTCAGGGACTGTGGGCAGCTCACTTGCATTTGTTATTTTGCCTTATCCTGTACATGTCACTTTAAGCATACATGACAGTTTAGAAAAAATTAATGCAATCCTTTCTCTAGAGTTAAGGAACACACATGAAATTATCATTCAGGGATAAATTCATATATTACAAAGGAAGTGAAGGGAGTAGTGGAGCCTTTGCCTTTGGGGCAAGCTGTCAATTTAAGGAAAAATTGAAAGGGAGATCATATTTTATATATGCATATGATAATACATAAATATAAAAAAATACAATAATGTGTAATATATACACAGATGTTTATCACAGATGTTGGGAGCCTGGAGGTGGAGAGGAATCCCAGCAAAAACTTCCGAGTGGGAGAGACACAAAGGGAGCAGTTTAGAGACAATATTGGCAAAAACAGCATGTGAATTTGTGGGCAGAAAGTTGTGTGGGCAGAGTTGTTTACAGCCTTGAAAGCAAGAAAGGGAAATATGAGTCTAACGTAGATTTTCTATAAAATACATTGAGATATTTTTATAATTACTTGATTAGCAATTCTAGACTTCTCTACCTTCTAATCTAGATTGCTTCTTCTAAGAATCTCCTAAATCCTTTAGCTTGCAGAATTCAGGGCAAGGCACTGATCCAGTACTGTGATGGGAAACTTAAATGCCTGATATATGGAAAATGCCATCAGCAGAGATTTCCCATGAATATGTGTCAGTCCACGTGATCTCTGATTTGCTCAAATTACAATTTTCTTGCAGAAATGTCTGGATACTTTTGGTTTTAGTCATGTAATGGTCAGGTGTCAGAAGGGTGCATGACAGTTTTTACACCCTTAAGAAACATATTTCCTAAGTTCAGCAAATAATGGCATCCATTTTTGTCAAAATGGGTAAAAAACATACTGCTGACACATGGACATGAGAAAATATCTGGGAAAGAAATTATCACACTCCTGTTGCTTGACTCACCTATGGACAGTAAATATATTGCAAAATTATGCCGTGTATCTTCAGCGCATTAAATCCCTGCATCAGGAGGGTGCCATGGGCAATCTTTTCACTGTACATGCTGCCTTTGAGACATCAAGTAGGTTCAAAATTTCACAGAGACTTCTGTCCTAATTGAGAACAAGTGCAGTGAATTAATCTGTGTCTCTGAGGTATCATGGTAAGTATGATGCATCTCTAAATTTTTTGTCCTGAACCTTGGAATGGATGGAAAGTGTTACTCTTACATCCTTGGGATCTGCTGACAGCTGCAGTTTATCTTGGGTGGGACCACAATGATGGGCAAAAAAGGAAACCACAAAAAATGCTTTCTTTCAATTCAAGTGTGTGGTTTAACCCCAGCCAGGAGCCACTCCCCACTCAGCCACTTGTTCACACACACCTACCTCAGTGTGATGGGAGACAGAATCAGAAGTGAGAAAACTGGTGGGCTGAGATAAAGACAGTTCAATAGGTAAAGCAAGAGCCATGCACACAAGTAAAGTCAAACAAGGAATTCATTCACTGCTTCCCATCCACAGTCAGGTGTTCAGCCATCTCCAGCAAAGCAGGGCTCCATCACACATGTGATTACTCAGAGGACAAAATGCCATGACTCCAAACATCCCTGCTTCTCTTCCTCTTCACCCACTTTTATGTGCTGAACATGTTGCCATATGGTGTGGGATATCCCTTTGGCCAGTTGTGCTCAGCTGTCCTGGCTGTATCCCCTCCCACCCAACTTGTGCACCCCTGCCCTCCTCACTGGTGATGTGGGGTGAGCAGAAAAGGACTTGGCTCTGTGGGAGCACTGCTCAGCAGTAACAAAGCCATCCCTGCTATCAACCCTGTGTTTAGCACAAATCCAAACACAGCCCATACCAGCTTCTGGGGAGAAAATTAACTCTATCCCAGCCTAAACCAGCACAGAAAATAAAGTCTTCTTGTGCCCATACAGAGCAAGCTCATTGCAATCAACAGAACAGGAATAAAATAATTGAGATTGCAGGCTTCTAGTCACAGCAGGAAGTACAGGAGGCTAAATTTGCCCCCCTCAGAGAACCTCACCTGTCATTTGACATAAGTAGTTTCAGAGGCAAGAAAGCAATTCACTCTCCACAGTGCCTCACAGACTTGCCGTTTTTTGAGATAATTCTAAAATTTGGACTGAATTGTCATATGTGGAAGACATGAATGTTCATCAGTGTAGGCTCAAATGAGGTCATAATCTACTTGTTTGTCATCTTTGGAGGGACATTTTGTGCCCAAGCAGTGCAATAGTGGAGGCACACTAGTTTTTACAGCCAATAGCACAGAAGGGACAGTTTTAGCTACCAGCTTGTCCAGTCACTTTTGATTTCCCCTTCTCCCCCACAAATAACTAAATATGTGCCTGCAGCTCAACTAAAAGGAAAGCTGAAACCCAAAGACAAATGTAGACTTAAACTACATATACAGAGACAAGATGCCTTAAGTGTTTCATGTCTGTTTGCTGCAACAGCCTCTACCAATGGGCATTAATATAAAGCTCTCCCATCTTTGGCTAAAAGGCAATCTTCCCACAGCATGGATGTCTACAGCCCACTGAACACAATCCAGACATAACCCATTCACATGACCAGCACCCACATCCTTGTCCTTTTGTGTTTGTGCCAAGTGGGTGCACATCTCCATAAGGTGGGGCAAGGAGTCCTCAGGAAAGAAATGTTAGGGATGAAGTTGCAAGCAAAGTAAATTGTGCTGACAGGCTGGATGTGTGTTGTAAATCACCAATAGCCTGGTTTTTGCCAACACAGTGCTAAGCATGTTTTTGCTTGTCTGCACCAATCAGCTGCACAGAGCTGGCAATCAAACCTTCAGCTCGGTCAGGAAGCAGTTATTTGCTTTGTGCCACAACACTGCCACATTTCCCTCTCAGTAGGAAAACAGCAGAAAACAGATGACAATTATTTTTTTTACAGAAACTCATCTAGTAAGAAGTAACTACCTCTCCTATACTCATTATTTGGAACTACTCTCTCACTGGGCCTCGTTTTATTCTCAGATTTGCAATAAGCCAATCAAGTCCAAAATCTCTAGCCACTCTTGGCCATTCAGAGAACTTTCCTTTGCACAACTTATTATAGCACACTTCTATTATCACCATAGCTGGGGAGAGGTGCCTGCCACACTGAATTATCAGAGCTTGTTTAGTGCTGACCCAGTGCACTCAGCAGCAGCCAGGACAGCCTGTTTTAGCTGGACACAGCTCTCCAGCTACAAGAGCTGCAGGAGCAAGGACACTATTTTGCTCACATTGTCTCAGGGTTAGGAGTGAAAAGTAATGTCCTCAGAATCTCTGAAGTGAAAATCCTGGTTCCCAGAAGTGACCTGCAAGCCACTCATCAAAGGCAGACGTGTGGCCAGGCGTGTCTGGTTTCAGGCTTTCCTCAGAGACAGCTGCTCCAGGAGCATTGCAGAGAGGGGAGAAGCAGGAGTGAAATTCTGTCTTATGTGTTGGGTTGATGTGGCCAGAAATGTGTATTCTATCACCATCTGTTAAAGCCGGGTGGGGTAGTGATTCCTTATCTCCGAGGCACATAGCATCTGTTAATGGGCCATCTTTAAGACAAGATGGGGCAATCACCTTTATCTTTTACATAACCCATCCTCCCTCCAGGAAGATATCATCTCTTGGTGGCCCATTAAGTCCCACTGTATGACTGATAAAATTACATCATCCCACTGGGAGATGCTCCAGCCAGGGGGAGGCACCAAGCCTTTCCTACTTAGATAAAAACTGAGATTTTGGACAGCAAGTTTCTTTCTACTGGATTCCAGAGGAAAAGCCAGACCTTTCCACATCATCTCTGGACCTTCAGAGGAAAACTGCACCCTTCTACAGGAGCACTGCTTCAGCTGAACCACATCTGCCACTGCAGGGGACTGTAGCCACCATCTAATGGGACTGCTACCAACACCCTGACTGACAGGGTGTCAGGTTGTATTCTGACTCAGTCAGTGTTTTAGGTTTGTTCTTTGTAATACTGTATTTCTATTTTAATTTTCTTAGTAAAGAACTGTCATTCCTAATTCCCATATCTTTGCCTGAGAGCCCCTTAATTTCAAAATTATAAAAATTTGGAGGGAGGGGGTTTACATTCTCTACTTCAAAGAGAAACTTCTGCCTTTATTGGCAGATACCTGTCCTTCAAACCAGGACAGTCTGCTTCAATTATGTCCATCCCTCTCCTTCTCTGTGATCTTTGCAAAGGAAAGAGTTTCAGATCTGCTGGGAAGGGAGGGGTCAGGAGGCTACATGAGGCAGGGATCTGCATGGAGGGTTCGGAGGTGACTTCTCCCCTCCTGCCACCCCAGCCTCGTGAGAGAAGGGACACAGTGTGCACACACAGCTTCACCAGAGGTGTCCGTGAACAAGACAGACTCTTACCATTTCTGCAGGGATCTGTCCTTGCTCCAGCTCTGCTCTCCACATGGCAGAGGAGTATTTCCTGACAAAGTGGTGACAGAAGGGGAATGGAAACTGCTGTGGTGCTCAGAGGAGCGCTTCCTTCTCTCTCCTCTGGTAAAAAGGAGTTGGCTCTTCTCTCTGTCTCCTTGCCTCTTCATCCATGACTCTTCCTTCCCTCACAACACCACACCACCTTCCCTCTGCTCCCTCAGTCCCACCCAGCCAGCCCTGCAGGTGAGCCTGGGGAGGTGGAGCCCCACCACAGTGGTGGCAGGTAGGTGGAACAGGGCACACCAGGTGCACCTGAGCAGCAGTGGGGAGGGGAGAGGCAAAAATGACTTGATCTGTCAGCACATTGTGAATCACTGTGCCAAGTGAGACTAGAGAATGTGGGATCACACAGCATAAGCTCAACGAATTTGGAGAGCTGGGAGGAACATAAAAGGTCCCCTAGGAGGAAGTGCCATAAACAGATTGGCATGGCTTGTCATGTGAGTACATACTATGTTAGCTGTGGTGCTCATCTGCTCACCCTACCACCCTCACCTCTCACCACCATGCTCTGGATTGCACTGTTCCAGAGAAAATATGCTCAATAGCAACTCTTTATCAGTATTTGACATTTATTGTTGGAGGTTTTTTAACTGTGTGTTCTCCAAGCATGGGGAATCCCATTTTCAGGCTCTGAGCAACACAATGACCTTCATTTGCAAGGGGATTCTCTCTCACAGCCAGGCCTAACTGTGTAGCATCAGATGGGTATCCTCTGCAGACTCAGGAGCTCCAAATGACTTCTTAACTTTGTTTTATAGGGCACATAGGCACCCTGCTCTAATTGTTGATTTTATTGTTGTTTGCAAGTTGGGTGGGAGTGTTGATCTGCTGGAGGGCAGAAAGGCTCTGCAGAGGGATCTGGACAGGCTGGGTGAAGGGCCAATTGCATGAGGTTCAAAAAAGTGAATACCCTGCCCCTGGGTCTCAAAAACCCTGTGCAGTGCTACAGGGAAGAGTGGCTGGAAAACTGCCAAGCAGAAAACAATCTGGAGATGCTGAATGACAGCAGCTGGACATGATCCAGCAGTGAACAAGTGGCCAAGAAGTCCCCCAGGAATAGTGGCCAGCAGGGTCAGGACAGTGACTGTCCCCCTGCACTTGGCACTGGTGAGGCCACACCTCGAATCCTATGCTCAGTTTTGGGGGCCTCAGTACAATAAAGACATTGAGGGGCTGGAGCAGGTCCAGAGAAGGGCAATGGAGGGGGTGAAGGCTCTGGGACATAACCCAGTCCTGCTTCAAGGTCTGGCTGAGGGAGCTTGGGCTCTTTATTCTGGAGAAAAGGAGGCTCAGGAGGGACCTCGCTGCTCTCTCCAGCCTGAAAGGAGATTTTAGCCAGGTTGGGATTGGTGCCTTGTCTCAGGCAACCAGCAACAGGACAAGAGGAAATAGCCTCAAGTTGTGCCAAGGGAGGTTCAGGATGGATATTAGGGAAAAAATTCTTCCTTGAAAGAGTGGTTAAGCATTGGAACAGGCTTCCCTGGGAAGTAGTGGAATCACCATCCATAGAAGTGTTCAAAAAATGAGTGAATGTGGCACTTTGAGATATAGATTAGTTCATTCAAAAAATGCTCTTGATGTTCTTGGAGGTCTTTTTCAAGCTCAGTGATTCTATGATTCTAGATTTTTACATCTCATGATATTTCATTTATAGATAATCATTCTTTGTAAAACATGGGAATGAAAAGTACCTGCATCACTTAAGCAGTTTTCCAAGCAGTTTGCATTCACTACATGTAACACAGAGTAGGCTTTCCCTCATCCCATGATGCCTGTCATCTGTATGTTTCTCTGGAGAAGACAGGCAATGATTTACTAACACCTGTGCAATTGCAACATCAAAATCCAGCTCTTGAAACACAAAGCTTAGCTCTGTGATATATGGCAAGACATCCAAAAGTACATACAGCACCACAACAAGATCTGCTTGTGACCAGTCCTTTATACACTCAGGTATCAGGGTCCTTTATAAATGCAAACTATTACTGGCTGAAGATTTTAATACCAATGTCTCTCTACTGTACAATGTTAACCAGTTGTGAACTTCTTTATGTTCATTGGTGACACATCTGGTATATCTTGAATTTTTTTTTTTTTTTTTTTTTTTTTGGGAGGAGCGCAGGAAAAATAGAAAATAATTTCTCAGTTAAATAAAACAAGAAACCGAATCAGCTGTTAAAGATTCACAAGTACCGATCTGTGGGCAGAAAAACTGTAATTTATTAACATGATATCTGACATCCTGAAAATTCATTTAAGTTGAAACAGCCCACAACATAGCTGAAAGTTAAGCAACATAAAATCTATTTATTGGAACAAGTTCTTGGTCAGTCTGGCAATGTTATGAAAGGGTGGTAAGATGATGCATGCATCCCACTACAAAATTCCTTAAATTTCTGTAGGAGTACCAGCCAAGACATTAACTGATTCTATTAAACTCCTTCTTTCCTACTCTGCCTGCTCCTCTGAGCAATACCTGCAAGGACTTAAGATTCATAGTCAACATTTTTCAGTAATGTCCTTGAAGTGAAAAATGATCTTTGGCAAGCATGCAAAAAGACAAACACAAGCCATTGGCACTTATTGCTTTTCATATCGTTATGCAGTTATATAGTAAGCATTTTCACTGCTGTTCCTACAAGCTGCTCCAAGAATCTCGGGAATTTGCAAAGTGGGTTGTTGGGTTTTTCCTACAGTCAGGAATCTGAAGAATCAATTCTTATTCCCTGGGTACCTAATAATCCTTGACATTCTCAATTAACAACAGGAACAATAGCTGACATTACAATATTTATGATGACCTGAGATTTTTTTTTCAACTCCTTCTGTAAGCTGTTTCTTTGCCTTTTAACCCATTTCCCACCAATTATTACATAAGGTGGGACTCAGGTTTGGTATCATCTAAATTTTAAAATATGGTGGAGGTATTAAGGTTAATTACCTTTCTATGTGTTTTGTGCTAGGCAGGTGAAACCCAAGGGAGAGGCAGGAGAACTGAACAGTTGTACATTCTGTTTGTCAGCAAATGTCTCAAAGTCAGCCAGTCTCTGAACAGACACAGACCTTGGGGACATTTGCTGGGAGAAGAGATACAGGGGTACAAATCATACAGATCCATGAGAAATTAGACTTACCCTACTTATTCTGCACCTCATGGAAAAACTCGTTCAAATTCTGTGTTTTACTAAAGGTTTGGTGTATCTGCCAGATAAGATTTTTGTGTCTTCTTTTTCTCATTTTTATGTTCACATTTAGTATTTGGAGGCCTCTTGCAAAGTAAAATCTTCCTTCATCTTGCAGATCTACACAGTACTAAATCTGAATTTTATATGGTCATGTCTAGTTCTCTTTTAGTGGCATTTCTCTCTGCTTTCTCATTATTATTAGGTTACCTCAACAAGGAAAGCATGTGTTAGAGGTGCCAGATTTTTCTGCATTTGTCTAAAAGTCTGCCTGAGAGCTGGTACTCACCGTCTGTCCTCAGAACTTTCCAGTTTTGCTGCAATGAAAACTTTGATTTTCATCTCAGAAGTCAGCATTCAATAGCTTTGACAGCTTCATGACTTTTGAATATAATTTGATTAACTATAGATACTTTTCTTTGTCATACTCAAAATAAAGCTCCTCCTCCCACTTCCCCTCCCCCCCCAAATTTTGCTTTGATTTGTGCAGGTATTCATTAGTATAGATCAGTTCTATGTTTATTCTCTTCAGAAGCAATTATGTGTATCATATTGAATTGCCCTGTATCTTATCTAAATGTTCCTTCCAAGTGGAACCAAATACTGCTTCTCATTTGGTTACATTTTTCTTTTCCTAGATGGCTAGTTTATATGTCAGCAGATACTTCTTTTTCTCTGTGCCACTGGGATAATCACTCACTCTTCTATTAGTAAAGTGCCCATCTTAATAAATTCTTTCCTAAAGTGCTGACATTGTGCTCTAAATCTCTGCTTTCTTTCAACCATCCTTGTACAATTCCGGCTTATGCTAAAAAAATCCACCTATGTAAGTTCCAGTGTAAAATTCTGTTAATTTTGAAATTATAAAAGGACCATGCTTCACTACATAAGTTCCATACCCATCGATATCTTTTTCATGTAGTATTGATCTGTTTATCACCCTACACAAGAAATCCATATTTCCTTCCTTATTTATTTCTACAGAAAATTCTTGTCCCTGTAGTTTCAGGATCAGATGTACAACTTTAGCTGGTAGTAAACAGAAAAGTTTCTACAATGTGAGCAAATCTGGAACTCTTGCAGGCTTGATAGGTACACCTCAAACACCCTTACTGGAACCAGTTCTAATTAATTAATTTTTTAAATTGAAGTATTTCTGCCGCAGCAAAGGAGATCTCAGGGGAACATACAAGTAACTTGTTTTGAGGACACTGAATCTCTGTCTGTGCTGAAAATTAGCTTGTCAGGAGCAGCTCCTTTGTGTTTGCTGTTTGCCTGTATTATGTAAATCTTACATTTGATTCACAGTATCAACAGAGCTCCTAACACAGTATGAGATGACTCCATTCTATACAAGGAAATGAAGAATTAATTTATTAAATGTGCTTTTGAAAATATAGTTCATAAGATGGGTCAGGTAAGTCATCTCACCCTTCTAGTACCCTATGTGAGGGCAAACACATGTTCTTAGCAGGGAAAAAAATGTGAAGGAAGAGTTGTTGAGCACTTCCATCACTAGTTTAAATGCCATGTGAGATTGTTACTTTTGCTAAGATCACAGAAAGCCCTGTATGGACAAACTTGTTTTAACATTTCTATTATGAGGGTATTTTTATTTTCACAAGTAGAAGTTTTTTAGTACTAGGGGGTTAAATTGCTAACCAAATGCACAGATGTTTTTTAAGGTACTTTGCTTCCCTGGATTCCATGGGCACGCGAGTGACTATCCTTGAATGGAGGTGATTCAAAACAGCTTCTGTGGTGCTGTCCTTGTGGTGGGAAGCAACTCAGTAACAAAAATGTCAAGGCCAGCAGCAGGACAGGCAGGGTAGAAAGTGAGCAGATGTACAAAATTAACAAATCAGAGGAAAACAGTTCTCTTATCTGCAGCGCTACATTATTTTTCCTTCACAGCAAGCAAAGATCAGCCAGCACACCTAAGAGAAGAGATGCTCCTCCAGGCAGCCCCTGACACAGCCAGCCCTAGATCAAAACTGTATCTGCAACACCAGTCTTTGTCCCATCCTTTTCTTAAGATCAGGAATGTATTTCAATATTTAATGAGCCATTTGTAACACCCCAAAACTCACAGGTGTTATTGCCACTTGGTTTACTTGTCTGGATAAACACCTGCTACACAGCCAAGTTGCTGCCCAAGGTTTAACATCTGCAAAACAGATTAAAATTATAATTAATACCAACATGGATTAAGGCAGAGATTATTCTGAATGAGGTACAAGCTTGTCCTCAGTAGCATCTAAAGAAACAGAAACTTCTTATGCAGATACTCAATCTCATGATTCAGACCCATACATGAAATCAAAGAGAATTTTATAATATATTTCACTTTACCTTTGTTTTCTTTCCTTGTGTACAATAAAAAAAAAGCTACAGGCAGCTAGCTGTACTACTTAGGTGATAATTTAAACCTCAATTTTCTGGTAGAACACCAATTTTTTGGTTCTGTAAAATCCAAAATATATGGAACAGTCTTTGGGAACTAACTCTTACTCCATAATTCCATTGAGAATCTAATGTGAATATAATTTTCTGCTGTGTTTGCAGCCTATTCAAAGTGGTCTTGTTCTAATGCAAAAAAGTCTTAGGTGAAAAAAAGGAGAAGTGAAACTTACTGGTCTGTTTTCAGTATGCATGCCCCAAAATGAGTGATAAGCCAAACACTGCTACTGATGAGAAATAAATAATTTTCATTCTTTCAGTAGTAGCTGATAACTTTAACATTTTATTATGATCTTTTATAATAGTTTAATTAAGGAGGTAAATGTGTCCATAAATATGTGCAGAAAAAAATTAATGGCCCCATATTTCTGGGTAAGCAGGAAGTAAGAAGAAAAAAAATATACAGGAAGAGGTTGATCTGTACCATTTTGTTAAGTTGCTACATGGTGGAGGAAAAGGAAAGGGAATGATGTACATTGTAATGCATGCATTTCTATCAAACTCCTTGGATAAATAATGCTTGCAAAAGAGTTTTGTTGAACCAGATCCTTGTAGATCTGGGGCTTTAGTCCTTGGTGGAAGTAAATAAATTCATTTGATGTGAGAGGAGTGTTTGACAAGGATGGAAAGAATAAAAGGGTTTTTTGAGTAATTAGGGTTTCAGTAATCAGTTTACAGGAAGGAAATGTCAACATGCTAGAGGTTACTTCACCTTCATATGACAGGCATTCATAGTGGAGGAGTCACAGCCTAAGCTGTGGACAGTGAATGCTGTAAAGGAACAGAGGGCTCCTTCCACTAACCAGAACTCCAAGAATAATCCAATTGGCAATGCAGAGCTTTCCATCAGAAAGCAAACAGAGGTGGTTTGCATCTAACTAGGTATCTAAAGGCTTTGTGAGAGATCAGTTGGAGCTTGGAATTGGAAATAAAGCATAAATGAAAGTAAACCTCCACATCATTATCATAACAGAACTGGTGATGAGATCTCCAGAAGTTCAGTGTAGAAGTTTTGTTGATGCCCCTCTTTGTTTCACCAAATACTGAAAACTCTATTATTTCACAGTCACTGTTCCCCAGACAGCCTCCAACCACCACATCTGCCACCAGCCCTTCTCTGCTTGTAAACAGGAGGTCTGTAGCATGATACAGCATGGACTTCCCATTTCCTCCAAAGGGCAGAGAAGCATCTGGGAGACTCCTGTCTCACCATGTCAAAACAGCACCTACAAATCTTGAAATAAGTACTGAAGTCTTCTGAATTGTCCCTGCCACCTTGGTGTTGAGAAGGTGTCTGATGTCTTCTGAGTTCCAAGGCAAGAAAATGGCATAAGGAAATTTTAAGCAAGTATCTCCCAGTTCCCAAAAATTATTCTGGATGCTCCTTCTTGAATCTCAGATTGGTGCATGTAGTTTCACTGAATATGCCTGCCCAGTCTCCCCCAGGTTATTCTCTTTGGTCCTTGGGATGAGAAGTCCCCACATCAGTCTTACTCAGCTTTTGCACTGATCTGGAGATGGTGAATTTCAATTTAGAATTTGGGCATGACTTTTTTGAATACTGAGGTAGGAACATTTAACAGAATTTTATCAGTCCTTTCTCTCTTGCATTTGTCTGTCAATGTGGTTTTTCTGGCCTGCTCAGAGAAAGTGAACTGATCTGCCATAGCCTATAATTATTGGAGGAAAAGCAGGCAGCATTCTGAAACCTCAGAAAGTTACAGGAACAATTTAAATCATCAACAGGTTCAGTTACACCCTGGCATATGCAGCTGAAAACACAAAAACTTTCTGTGATATGCCATCATTATCCTCCTCTGATGGTGGTATTAAATTGTGCACAATGGCAAGAAAAGCAAAGAGCCCAAACTGACTGACTGCTGGGCTAAGAGAGAAAATCCTGAAGCGAACAGGACTGCAGTGGGATTGTGACATTTTAATGATAGTTTAGAAACACAAAAATGTCTGAAGTGGAGATAGTCAGTCTTCTATTCATTCTCTTTCTGTGTAAAAAGCAGTCACCTGATGGAAGCATAAGGTAAAAATTATCCTCTAGACTTTCAGTTTTGTAGAAAGAGATTTAAAAAAATTATTTTAAGCCAAATATTTTTGTCTGAAAATAATGTACGGTGTTTTAGTTTTGCTTCTACAAAGTTCTGTGTATAATCCTGCTTTCTTCCTTTATTTTCCTCAATGCTCACAGGACCTGAGCCATATTTAATGACTCATAAACCCCCAAAATAATATCTTCATAAGTTTTTAGGATTTTCCAGTAGATTTCATGATATAAGGCTGGAAATGCTGTCAGTCTGACATGAAATGTTATAATAGGCTGTTCAATACAAAATTGTAGCTATGAGGCTAAATTAGTAACTTGTTTTGCAACTGAAAGTGATGGAACTATGAAGGTAGATTAAGGTGGGGAGAGACAGAGAGTGCCTGAGTATAGGTGAGGAAGGTTTAGGATGGAGATAGGGATCACTGCTGTACTAAGGAATAAGTTCTGTTAAAAATGTGATGTTTCAGTCAGTGCAGCCTCTAGGCTGCCTTCAGGACTCATTAAAAACAGTTTCCATCACTTCCACTAGTGTTTTGGGAAGCTAAGAGCTTTGAAATGCTTTTTAAAAAGATGTCTTCTATCCAGGCAAAATGTAGTTTTGAAAAAGCAGTGGAAGAAGAAAGTGTAGAGTAGAGAGTATTTCACAGAGTGTCAAAGGAAGGAAATTAAATATGTATGTATGGGGTTTGAGGAGGATCTGTAGCATAAAAAGGCCTAATTGTGGAACACTGTATTTGCCTTACACCCAAACACAACACAAGAGTTCTTGGTTTAGTTCAGGAAAAGGTTTTGCAATATCTGCTTGATACAGCTGCATTAAATAATAAAACTGAGATAACAGTACCCAGTCTGTAATTATTAGAAGGCATCAGACAACTGGCACTAAGCCTACAAATAGTTAGCACCTGGTCAGGCCAAAGTGGGCTGGCTTCTGCCTGTGAGAGATAAAAACCCTTTGGATCCCATTTATCCCAGCCCATGCTGAAGGGCTCACAAACAGCAGTTATATACCAGGGTCTAGTGGTCAGGATGAGATGTCCACTCCATTTCCAGCCTTCCTCAGGGAATCATAGAATGGTTTGGGTTGGAAGGGACCTTAAAGATCCTTTAGTTCCCACCTTTTTCCATGTCTACCGCCCTCACTGTAAAAAAATTCATTCTAGTATCTAAATCTAAATAGAATCTAATCTAAATCTAATAATCTAAACCTATTCCCTTTCAGTTTAATACCATTATGTCTTGTGCTATCCCTAGACTCCCTGATAAGCAATTCCTTCCTATCCTTGTAGATCCACTTTAGGTACTAGAAGGCTTCTGCATGGCTTTCCTGAAGTCTTCTCTTCTCCAGGATAAACAATCCCAACTCTCTCAGCTGGTTTTCATAGCAGAGATGCTTCAGCCCTCTGTTCATTTTTGGGACCCCCCTTTGAACTCACCCCAACAGGTCCATATCCTTGTTATGCTGGGGACCCCAGAGCTGGGCACAGTACTCAGGTGGTGTCTCATGAGAGCAGGGAAGAGGGGAAGAATTCTCTCCCTTACCCTGCTGGCCACGCTGCTTTTGGTGCAGCCCAGGACATGGTTGGAGTTCTGAACTGCAAGTGCTCATTGCTGGCTCAGGTGGAGCTTCTCATTCATCAACCCCCCCTGGTTCTTCTCCTCAGGACTGTTCTCAATCCATTCTTTTCCCTGTGGACAAACCTGTGTTTGTAATTGGGATTGCTGCAGCCCACATACAGAACCTTGCACTTGGCTGTGTTGAACTTCATGAGGTTCACAGACTCACCTCTCAAGCCTGCCAAGGTCACTCTGGAAGCCATCCCTTCCCTCCAGAGTGTCAGTCACAGCACACAGCCTGGTGCTGTCAGCAGCCTTGCTGAGGGTGCCCTCAGTCCCATTGCCCATCACTGACAAAGGTGTTCAACAGCACCAGTCCCAAACCCTGGGGAGAACATCAAACAGCTCTCAATCCAGACAATCCTAATCTTGGAAAATAAGAACCAAGGCAGTGGCTCCCAAGCCAAAATGGCATCACATTCACAGTCTGAAGACTCACCTAACAAGTTTGATATGTGCTTGGACTTTAGTTGTCTGCAGGTGAACAGCCTAGTTGGAGTTCTGAGACTTCACAGTGTCTCAGTTCCATAAGTGCTCCCATCACAATGGCCTCAGTTACATTCCTCTTGCACTAGATCCAATGTGAGCAATAGCGAGGTTTTTGTGGAGATGGATCCCATATTTGAACAGACCACAAGGGAATAGGTATATATTTTCTTGACTTTGAGGGATAAGCACTAGAGTTTGCAAGCCAGAGAGGTGTACATCTTCATCAGAACAGAGGAGTGAAGAGCTGAGAGAAGTCCCCTCTAACCAGTGCCTGCCTGTACAACTCATTGTACCAGGCAGGGGCCAGCAGCTTCCTGAGCTGACAAGTAATTCAAAAATTAATCAAAGTTTAATAGAACAGTACACATGACTGTCACTGAGAACACATCCCAGAAGAAATACCATCACTATGTACCATAGCCTTTTGAGGCCTGCCTTCAGTTCTACTTCACTGTACCATGTTGTTATCAACTCTACCTCCAATCACTCCCTCCTCTTCCAAATTTGCCTATATTCTCTTTCTAAAGCTAATTCTGCAAATAATACATTGCTGAAGCAATAAATTTATCATAAGGAATTTAAATAAAAGGCCTCTTTCCACATCCAGTGAGGTTAGAAGAAGAGTAATCATGACTTCAAATACTCATATTTTGTTGCCCTTTACCTTGATGAAATATATTACTTCTTTATAGGATATGAATGAGAACAGGTATTTTGTATGCCAGAGAGAATGTTAATGAATTATACTTCTGCCTTCAGCAGCTGAAAAACAAAATAACCAAAACAGATTCTGGTTGGAAAACAATGTAGTCCAGGGTTTTTCAGTTTATCATGGAGATTTAGCAGGCTCAGCCTAAAATGAGCACTGTTAGCTTCTCAAGTGTTCTACCAACACCAGTTTGCTCTGGTGTGCTGTTGAAAATATGCCAGCTGCCAGATGTACCTAACTACACCCCCTGTAAGGGTCTGGGACCATATTTGCATTTCACTGGCTCACTAGAAAAGATCCTTACTTGAGAAGTGGCTCCAGTGACCTGGTGTGAGGAGCAGAGGAGAGCTGCTCTGCAAGGCAAGGTGGGCTGGGAGCCCAGGGTGGCAGCAGGGCAGAAGGGCAATGCCCCCACCAACAAGGGTGAAGTCCCACCCTGCCTGAGCAGCTCTGGTGACACTGCACAGGGTCAGAGGACAATCCAGTGCTTGCCAGACAAGTCTTCAGGGATGTAACAGATCAAAGGCAACCCAGGCACTGAGATCAGGGGATCTGGCTCAGGAAAGAACATGGCCAGACTACAAAATAGAGCTCCTTGCACAGCAGCCTCACTCCAAGTTACAGGTGCAGGAATCAGTGCTGACCATGGCACAGCAGCCAAAGTCCCTCACAGCAGGAAAAAACTGTGCCCAGGGCTCTGACAAGTGAAGCTCAGAAGGGCTGATAGAGAGGGTTTGCTTATCTACAAGGGTTGCCAATATGTTTAATAGAGGTCAAAATTGTTTCAAGTGCCTCATTCACATTAAACCATATTTATCAGTTAAACTTGCATTGACAAATTTACAGTAACAGTCTATCCCAAGTGATCCACTTTGATGGGAACGTTTTTTTAATCACAGAAAAAAAAATTGTGGTGGTAGCTCTTCCTTTTAGCCAGATGTTTATGAGTCATACCTGAGATAATTGATAATCCAGACAGTGATAGCTGGAAACAGTGCTGCTACAGGACTTCCAGATTCAGTTAAAGTAACAATACTTGCCTGGTTCCACATTTGCACAATTAACTGTCTGTTCTCTGATAGCTTAAAGCCATATGCTTAATTTCCTCCAGCAATACAGGACAGGCAGCAGTTGCACACAGGAGCTGTAAGTGCTGAGACAAAATCCTAGAGGAGGGGAGGCATGGCTGCAGAACCCCTTTCTTCTCCCATGGAAATTCAGTCTTAAAGCCCTCGACTTCTGCAAGCACAAGCTGAGATGTTCAGCTGGTTGGACAAAGAGCACACACTATCAAACAGACACTTGTCTCCTCTCAGGAAGCAGAGATAGGCTTATGTTTCTGTGCTAGGTCCCTTTGGATTGTAAGATGCAGTGAGCAACTAATTCTGAAAACAAAATACTATGTCCTTCATAGTTAAAATTTAGCTCAGCACTGAAAAAATATATATTAAATATTTCATAAGGAATCTTGATTGAGAGTCAAAGTAATTTTTTATTATTAAATTTGGGAGGAGTAATTTAGGGAGGAGGGGACATCCTTGCAGCTGAATATTTGAACCTATGCTTGTTTTGATTAATTCTGATACAGGTTTTATTTCCTTTATTTTTTTTAATGCCTAAAGCATGTTCCTGTTCTGTTGTTTGTAATATGACTGATGTATTCAAATGCAAATAACATGGAAGTAAATATTTCCCATGTCACAGAAACAGAACCTAAAGTGTAATTTAAGTTAAGAAAAATATGGAAGTTGTCTAGTAAATCTCGGAGCTCATCAAAAAAACTGAAATATCAACACAATTTTGAAAGACTAATTGTTTAATAATACAAGTTACATTATAAAGAAATAAACCTTAGAACAGGAGAAATATTATGTGTGTTAATAATGTCCATAAGTTTAAAAGGGCTGCTCTAAAATTCTTTTAAATTAAACATGAGAATCTAACAAAGAAAAGTCTGATCAACTTAGTTACTTCCACAAAAATTGCATCGATTTTTTTATTGGCTCCTGCCATCTACTGCACGGTGTAGGGAATGCAGCATAGAAATGTGAAAACCTTGCAAAGTGTATTTGCTGACTGTTCCATGTAACAGATATAGTTCCAATTTTCTAACACTTTCAAAGCTTAAATGTCCTGCATGACATGTTTTCCTCACCTCTTCATATTCAGAAAATCGTTTTTCAGTGTATCCTTCATCCAGTGCATCAGCCACTCTGGTACTCTGATGTGAGGTGCAGCTGAGTGAAACCCTGTAAAGGCTGACAAAGGGTAAAAAACTGCCCATAGCCTGTAAGGCTGCACCAGTCCTGGGGAGAACAGCAGTCACCTTGGATTATGCTCATGGATCAAAGCTTTGCAGACTGATTGCACCTGATCTGCACCCCACTGTGATTGATGGTGGAGTCTGGACAAAGCTGTCCTGAAGGCAGAACACAGAGAGCCTTAGGTGTAGTGAGGCTGCTTACAGCCACATCTCTTCTTTTTGGCACTGAAGGCAGAGAGCACACAGGTGGAGTCTGCCTCTTCTGTTCAGCAAGCTGATGAAGTTTAATTTCAGAATTATTGCTCAAAGCAAGCCTCATGTTGCATGCTATCAGTCTTAGAAATGTGTCAGCTACTAAGGGAAGCACCTGTAAGATCACTTAGCACTGTTTGGCTCAGAAACCATTGCCCCAGTGAATTTTATTTTCAGTAAAGAAGGCAACATCTGTACTATTAGACTCATATTATTAAAAAAAAAAAAAGGAGGGTGTTTGGGTGTTTGCCTTAGGCAACCAGGTTTTATTTTAACAACTTTTTGTAGTCTGGTTAATAGGAATCCAAGACTAAATTTTCATAACCTTGTGGGCAGCCTTTCTATAACTGTCCTTATGTGACCCCTGCCCACATTCAACCAGCTTTAATTGATAGATGTTGTGAAAGTCAGAGGATGATTTCCAAGGCTGGGTCTTGACTAGACTCTGCTGAAGGCTCTATTTTTTGCCCTGGCTCTGGCAAAATGAGATTCCTGTGTGCATAGGACACAAAAGGACTTAAGGTCTATCAAGTCTTAGCTACTGTTCATGGCCTTGTCAGGAAATCCAAAGAACAAAGTACAGTTCTCCAAAGAGTAAGAAAGATGAAAATATTAGAATTTCTTATGTCCCAGTTTCCTCTATCTTTTGAATTCTCTTCACCATGAAATGGCATTTCAGAATAAATTTTAGATAGTAGGTTAACAGCAGATTTTGCTAATTAAATGAGTTACTAAGTGAGAAATTGAATTCTGAATAATTTCTAACATCCAAACTTGCAACACCCTTTCCGGGTTAAAGTTTCTTAGATTAAATTTAGTAATTAAAGGCTCCCTTTTCCATAATGTTCTTAAAATGTCAGCATTTCAAGCATTTGATCAGACTATAAATCCTGTAAATTCTGTAACTGCTTAAAACTAATAGCCATTCAAGAAGCATGTTGAAACTTGTCTTAAGACCTATTGACTAACTTTATTTAATTGGGAAGTGGTCATTACCAGAAAAATCAATATAAAACCCACCAGCATGATAAAAATTGTAATATAACTCAGAAGTCAGCTGCTGCTTTCTTCTGATGGATGAAATTCAAACATGAACAATGTTTGTTAATCACTATAAAAACAGTAAATATTTGTTAATGCTGTAATAGAGTGTGTATGTCTGTGCAGATCTGTCTGCATGAAAGTAGTGCTGTCCTCTATTGATGGAAGTGTTTTGAAACAGGTCAAGTCTTGTATATTTGCAACTCAAGGAACTGGAGGACTGAAAAGAAGAAAAACCACAAGTTGCAAGTCAGAGGTAGTTCATGGTATTTGTCCTGCAGTTCAAGAGGTTATCTTGTTGCTTTGGGATTTCTACAGATTTTGGATGTCAGTAAGAGGCATCAATTAAGCACAGAACATGCCTTGCAATTCTCTCTCTCCTCTGCAACAAAGAACTCTAAAATGTGAGAGAAAGGCCAAGAAAATACCTTGGCTTGCTATCTTTTTAGCAAATTGGTTGTTTAATCTGTAGCAGAAATAATGGGCCCTAGTGACCTACAGAACTGTGTCTAGATTTTCCTCCTTTCTTCCACTGTGTCAGTAGCTGCAGATCGATTGCTCCCCCTGTTTTACTTGCTTGGCTGAACGTGGTTTGCTGGGTTACTGCTTTGCAATTGCATTTGTGCTGACTCTCTGCTGGGAACCTCTCTCCCTGGCCAGCTAACACCTCTTAAATGTGTCTCTCCTCACTACCACATGATCTTTGTTGCATAAGAAAACCAAATTTAAAAACCCAAAGCAGTCACTAAGTTGGAGGCTTTTATTTTAAATTCTTCAAATTTGGGATTTGGCCCGGTTGTGTCAAATGGAGAAACATTACTGGTCCTCTATTTTGTCCCTTTCCAGTAAGTTGTAGGAAAAATCACACTGTTTTAGATTTGGACTAGGTTTAGGATAATTCCAATAAGGTAATCCCTCGTTTCTGTCTTTTGTAACACTCACAACATGTGATTTGAGAAATGTTATTATGCTATCATTTGCATAAATAGGATTTCTCCCTCAAAGTCACCACAATTCTAAAAGACAAAAGAGGAATGTTGATCTACCAGATAATTCTGATAATTCTGATTCTACCTGATAATTCTCTTGAAAACCTTCCGTTTCTTTTACAGTGCAGTGTGTGTCATCAGGCCACAGAGTTTGAGAAGAAATATTTAACAATATGTGTGAGGGATTGCAAGAATTTTATGTGTCTGCACAGAGTAGGAAGAAGGCACAGACTATAAAAGTGTGTGAGAATCTTGGTCTTTCACTTCTAACAGGATATGAAATATTAGCCTCTGACATGTTTCTCCAATTTCCTTACATGAAGTAAAGATGGCTCTTTTCAGATTTCTATGTTAGGATGTTTCTTAGGCTTTATTCCTGGGAGAGAACCAGTGTGTAGGCACTGGAACAATAAACTATTATATATCAGCTGCTCAAGGGAACTTGAACTTTCTCTGAGAAATTTGAGATAGCTCATCCCAAACCAACTTGTGTATGTTTAGGAAGAGATTTGTAAAATAAAAGATGTGAAATATTTTTTCCTTACCAGCACTGACTATTAATTTAGTGATTCAGAGCTGACCTACTTGTGCCTGTGTACCATATTTTCCCCTCAAAAGAGCTCACTTGAATATGGTTTTTGCTTACAACTTTTGACTTCTTACTTTTTAAAAATCTTTTCAGTATTTTATTAATGTCCCAGAGCTCTGTCAATCTCCAATCACACTCCTACTCTCTATTGTTTCTCTCAGTCTACTATTGTACACCTGCATGGTGATAACAATTCTCTCACCAAAGGAAGCACTGTATAGAGAATATTTCAAGGGATACTACACATCTTTTTGTACAGCTGCTCTCCCTTCCTGTTTTATTTTACACTCTTTTATTGTGCCAGGTCTTCCCCAATACTCATTTCTGGTACAGGTCTGTGTGTTTTATTAAAAAGAAAATAAATCTCCATATTCAGAGAACATACTGAATTCCTCTTTACTATCCAGAAGGAGGGAGCAGCAACAAAAGGAAATTACTGACCTGCTTTGTAGATGAAACACAGTAGCTTATAACTTAACCACAGGGTCTTCGAAGGACTGATGTAGCAGCAAGAATTAAATTTGTATTGCCCAAGATAAGTTTATGTAGATGATTGAATCATATTTTAAGAGTTTAAGGGCTTAGATTCTAAAAGCTTTTTGTACCAGAAGTATTGCCTTAAGCTTTATTTTTTACTTAGTATTCTTTTCCTCTCAAAGCAAAAGAGGTTGCATATCCCTTGTGCATCCTTCTCACATTTCTGTGTTTGCTGATGGCAAGCATGAAAGTTTTTTTCTGCATCTGATGACTCATAAAGTTGTTCCTTTGGCTACTCTGTCTTTGGCTTGAAATGCTCAAGAATCAAGCCAAACAGGAACTTCCTGTTTACACACCAAAGGTTTCTTCCTCTTGTCTTTAACAAGTTGGTATTTCAATTATCACAAGACTTTTCCCCTAATTGGTTTTATTCTTCTAGGAATACATAATTCGTCTTTCTAGATGTCCACAATGATACTATTTTTCCTCTTAAAAGAAGGAATTTTTACATTCTAATGACCTATATCAGATGGAGAAAGCAATGATCTGTCTGCTTCCAAAATCTAAAATGTGATCTGTTCTGACCATCATGATTTCATTACTCATTGGCCAAAGAATGGCAATTATAGGACACCACATGCTCATGATCTTTTACATCTCCCAGAAGGATACCATTCTCTTGGATATGTTTCCACTTCTGGACGGAAAAGGCCAACAACATTGCTCTGCAAGAACGACATTGTGTGTGTTTCATTGTACCTTACCAAGCTGTCACCAAAAGCAATGATGAACTTAACTCACAGTGTTTGCCCAACAATTTTAGTCAGCTCATCTTCTGTTGTGGCATTGCATCTTGCCTATCCTAGTTTTCTGAAATCTACACAAGAGAGAAAAAGAGGACTAGTTATTCATACCTGGAGGGGGAATACAAAGCTCTGTTTCTCAAAGCACACATGAAATGCAGCACTGCAATATCTAAGAAAGAACTCTCACCAAATAAATCCATTGGTTGAGTTGCCTTCTTTCTTTATAGTTCCTACCTTTCCCTCAGGTTGGGGATTGTTATCACAGTTGGAAGCTGTTAGTTTCAGAAAGTAGGGCAAAGAGGTAAAGTCCCTTTTCATGTTTTCCATCTCATGCTGTTTTTTACTTTCTTGTTTTGTGATATATGGCACTGTATCACTGATCAGCTGGACTTTTCTGTTAGATGGAATAAGAAAAACAACTAAGAAACCAGTAATAAATAATACTTCATTTTCCAACAAAGAATTACATTTCACTGAATTGGAAATAAAGAATCAGAAACATAAAGTAATCTTACTGTAAGTCCACTTACAGCTTTAGTAAAAGACACCTTTAAAAACTCTTCCCTAAAGGACTTGTCTCATACAAAAAGGAATTAAAGGGGAAGATGGTAAAAGAGAAATTGAAGGAAACAATGTGAGTTACTTTTTATTAAACTCAGAGTTACTCTTTATTAAGCTTCATGTTGAAACCAAACTGAGAATTGGCAAAGCTTCCAGGAAAATTTAGCAAAGAAACAGCTTGCAGTAATCTACCAACCAGGGTTACTATGGCAATAGCAATACACTGTGAAATTTAGTAGATATAATTTTCCATGATTCACTGTATATTTTTAGCTATTTTTCTTTTTGTTCTCTCAGGCTAATTTCCTTTTCAAAGAAAAGGAAGGACTGAATAGTTAGGTCATGCCCTCAGAAAAGATAGAAAGGTGTCATTGATGCTTAAGTGAAGCTCTTGTGTTCTAGCCTCAAATGATCAACTGTCCTAAGGAAATCTTGGGGGTCTCAGCTCCTGCCCCATTCATTTTATCTTGGACATTTAAGACTTCTGTTCCCTGCTTCTTGAAATCCTGCCATCCCTTGTTCACCTTAATTTACTTTCCTAATGATTCTTCCTGCTAGTTCACAGTCTGAATCACATGAACAATTTTTCTCCTTCCCTTTTTTTTTTAGCTATTATCCAAAACCTCTTTTCTAGAATACCACCTCTTTTCATTGTTGCTTGTTTTCATCTCAGGGTCTCAAAAATCTCCCATGTCTTCACAATACAATTGCACATCACCTTCTGACTGATGCCCAACCCATCCCTGAGCATCAATCTGCAGCACCCCAGACAACACTTCTCAGTTTCAATACTGACTATGACGTTCCATGGTGTGGAATTTTCCTTAGTGCAGATCAGCTGCTCTCTCCCAGCTTCTTGTGAAGCTCCTTTCCAACACAGCCTGGGAAACTGAAAAGTCCTTGCCTTAGGGTAAGCACTACTCAGCAACAACCAAAACATCAGTGTGTTATCAACATTGTTCTCATATGAAATCCAAAACACAGCACTGCACCAGCTTCCAGGAAGAAAATTATCTCTAGCCCAGCTGAAGCCAGGATACATCTTATATGTCAGCATCCAAGTACATTTAGGCAAATAGAAAACTATACAGAATCCCAAGCAATCACCAGAATGTGCTTGTGCTATTATTACTTGACATTCCTTGCTCTTCACCTCCAACCAATTCTTAGTTGAATGCACTTTTGGATTGTCAGTCTGCATGGTCAGAAGGGCTCTGCAGAATCCCAGAAGACAATATGTATGTCTCAAACACTGATAGCTGGATGGCTGTGGAGACAACCAAGGATCACTGGCAATAAGAGACAAGGATGGTTGGCAATTACCAGGGATTGTTGGTAATGACATGCTGTGGTTGGAGAAGGTGGCCATGCAGAAGTAGGGTAGCAAAAGTCCTTGTTACTGGAGATAAGCACAGCACAGTACAGCACAAGCACAGGAAGGAGGCTGAGGAGCTGGAATGGACTATAGGGGAGGGTTAAGACCACCAAAGATTTCTGAAGCCCCCTGACCCATTTCCAGAAATGTCTGAAAGAATGAACTGTGCATGATAACTAAATTGAAGAGAAAGCAAAAAACCTGTCTTCAAGGTGGGAAAAACCAAGCCTGGGTGCACACCCCAACATCCATCCCATCAGCTGGACTGATACTGAAACCAGGTGATTTTTTTCTTTCTTTTCTTTTCTCTTTTTTCTTTTCTTTTCTTTTCTTTTCTTTTCTTTTCTTTTCTTTTCTTTTCTTTTCTTTTCTTTTCTCTTTTCTTTTCTTTTCTTTCTTTCTTTCTTTCTTTCTTTCTTTCTTTCTTTCTTTCTTTCTTTCTTTCTCTTTTTCTTTCTTTCATTATAGTTTTAGCTGCTAATAATAGCATACATAAGTACAAATAAACGCATCAAAGATAAGAAAACATTACTAGAAATAAAAGTTAAAGCCATATCAAAAATCATTTATTACAGCACAATATATTTGTGTATTCAAACTTCCTGCTGCAAGATGCAGAAAAATAAATGCACTGCAAGATGTATATTCATGAGCATTTAAAAGGACCACAGTGCTTTTTCTCAAGACACAGCTGATCAGTAGCTGGGGCTGTGGTGCAGTGTTATATAATATAACTTTATGACTTTGTAAGATGTCATTTTCCCTTCCACTATTTATGGGTTTCCTTCTTCCCTCTGTTTAGAAAGCAGAGTATTTCAAAGAAATACTTGCTTTGTAGGTTTTTTTTATGTTATGCAGGACATAATAGATGCAATCCCAGTGTAAAATATAGCAATTCTGTTTGTCTTCTGTTACAGAGGATAGTAGACTAAAAATATCCTCATCTGTTCTGTGGCAACAACCCTGTGTTCCTGAAATGATGTATTTCTTTCTTTGAACATCCATGAGCCCTCAAAATACAGGCATGAGGAGAAGTCAAAGGAAAAGCTTCTCAGTCCTAAGCAGGGAATGCTGCATCCTTTTGGAGTTTCCTGATTTTAGATAGGTGGTTAATGGTAAGAATTAATTAATAATGAATATTAATGCTGCTCTGTAGGATCAGCAGACCCTCAGGGTGCAGCAGGCCCAGCCCATGCAGTGCCTGCTGTGCTGCAGTGGGGCAGGCAGGCAGCACCCAGGGTGGAGCTCGTGTCCAGCCCAGCCCCCAGCCCAGCTGCCCTGCTGCAGGCACGGCGCCTTCTGCTGGGAGCCCAGCACTGCCCTGCAAAGGAACGGAGCCAGGAGTGAATTAAACCGTAACTCAGCCATGTCCCTGGGGCTGCTCATGAGTCTCAGCATCTCTTCTGTTTGGAGAGATTTAGAACAATCACTGTAGAGTACTGCTGATGGAATTTTTGAACAGCCTTTTCCATGCACATGAGGTGCATCCCATTTTGCCAAATTAATGTCTGGCATCTCTTACAGCCAAGACATTCAAGACTTTGATTTCCCACCGTGCTATATGTTTTTCTGGCACAACTGAAATTTCATATTTCCTCTTTAAGGTGACTTGGACTGCTGCCTGTGGACTAAATTATTTTTTGGATTTCATTGTGAAGATATTCAATTGTTCTAGGGCTAAAACAATTAAGCCACTTTTTGTAAATGTTACATTTGTAATTAAATGCCAATATTGTAAACCAATATTCTGTTCCTGCAGTTATCACACAGCACTTTCTGCTATGAAGATAGGACTTTTTAGGCAGAAATCCCCAGGTTTTACCAGAGGAAAACATTACAGAAATAAAAGAAAATGTGAACTGTCCTAAAAAAGAAGGAGTCTGAATTGTTCTCTCTGTTCTGCAGAATGGCTTGCCAAACACAATAATGGTATGTGTCATTACTTAGTATTGCAGTTTCCAAACTGTATTCCCTGCACTATCCACCAGATGATGCTAATGTATTACAAACTGTTTTCTGTTCCATTTTAGCCAGAGGAAAGATGTCCAGCTGCAAGATGTAGTCCTATCACATGCCAGGCATATTAAAAAAATTTCAGTTTTCCTCTTTAATTCTTCTCTATCCTGTATTTGTAAATGTCTGTCTGTGTGTCAGGATGAGCTGTTTTTTTGAAAATTTTTTGTTACTAAAGGTTGACCTTTTCAAGCAGCAACCTACCAATCTTTCATAACCTTCTGACATTCCAGTGTGCTTGATATATGTTTCACCATTTTCAGAAGTCCCTTGGCTATTTTTACCATCTCTTTACTCATTTTTTGTGACATACAGAATAACATTTTCTGCTGTGTCAAGCATTTATTCCTGGTTTCAGTCTGCAGTAAATAAGTGAAGTCAAATCTTTGCACTAAAGAGACAAAAACTAGAAGGGGAAATATACCATTCATGTATATGAATGAGAAAGGACAATCGAACTTCCATGAATCTTTCAGGATACTCAGTTTTCTAATCCAAAACCATGTTTTAATTATAGACTATGAAAGGAAGCTTTATAATCACTTCTACTTTGTGATGTATTCTGATTTTCTTACTCAGTAAGACTTGCTCCTAATTTCACAAGAAGCCTCTACAGAGGCATTTGGAATTACTTGCAGAATGAAAATGCTACTAATCATATATATCAGAGCCCAAGATTTTTCAGAGTGGCAGTGCTTGCATGGCATTTATAGATATTGTTTATGTTCTGCTGCTAAAAGGAACATAGGGTATAAAGAACAGGTTTTCCAAGGTGTTTGCAGGGGGGAAAATTTGAATTTTCTTTGCTTGCTCAGTCTTGACCTCATTATCTGAAGTGGTGGGATCATAGCCAGCCCTCACCAGAAGCTAGGCACTAGTGACTGGCAGGCCAGCACCTGTGGCCCTTCCAGCACTGTATCCTGTTACCTGCCTGCTGAATTGCTGCACTGCTAGGAGATGGGCCAAGAGGACCACGTCGCAACTTCTGAGGAGAAAATAAAAACTAGAAAAGAGGAAATTGAGCTGTCTTTCTTTGGCCTATATTTCTTTTTCTGTCTCTTTTTTTTTTTTTTTTTTTTTTAACTCTGCTCCTTTGGGAAAAGTATGGGCCCCTGAGGAGAAGGAAAAAGAACCATCTTGCTTCCTGCAGTGCAGAGGGATGATGTCTGTCCTTTCCAGACTGTGAGTCTGAGACTAATTAGACCATTTGCCTTTTCTTATACTTTTTTTCCCCCAGGAGGGCAGAGTTATATGGGAAAGTTGAAGCTTCTTGTGTTACTCTGCAGCAGGCTCAAGGACAGGCAAAACCCATTACTGATAATTGTATTGCAAGAGTTTGGCAGCATAGAGGAGATCTAAGAATAGGCTGCCCAACCATCATCTGGGGCATGAAGTAGACAGGAATGCAGGATTCAAGGTGCAGGTCCTAGGGCTCATGTGTCTAAGCTAACAACTGGGGGGAAAGTTACAAGTAAATCAGCCCAAAACCCTTCATCAGAAGCCTATTTAGTCCTGTAAATCATGGGGGCATAATTGTGTGGTTGGTGGTTGTATAGTCATTAAAGTGAAGGAAAACATGAAATCAGTGGGCGGGCAAAAGAACAAAGACCACACAAGAGTCAGAGGAGCCTTTTCTGTTTCCCTGGCATCAGTCACCAATAAACACTTTCAGCACCACGTGCAAGGAGAGGAAGAAGTGAGAGAGGAAAAGAGAAAGAATAATGCTTCAGCCAATAACTTTCCTTTCCCTTGAAGAAGAGCCACTTGCTTGGCCAGAAACCTGCCTGAAATCGGGTTTTGTGATGTGTGAGTCCTGAACTTCATGCAAGTGTAGCAAAGACACTATATTAATGCTAGGGGTAAATCACTTAAGTACAGAGTAAGTGTTGAACACTTATCTCTAACAATCTAAGTAAGCTCCTACCACAATGTCCTGTTAGGTAGAGAGCTGGAGGGCTTAAAAGAAGTATTTGGGTTCTGATGTTCAGTGATTGCCTCTGTGAAGCAAGAGACATAAAAAACTTTTTATTGAAATCTGAAAGAAAGGGGAATGAGAAAGCACAGAAGGAGGTTGCCTTCAGCCATAGAACTGGGGACACAAATATTAAAGAACTGGATGTGTTTTCTTCTAATTTGAATTTTGATACACCTACACCCTGGAGAGGGAAAGACTTTTTGTATAACTGACAGGGATTTTAACAGAGAAGTACAGCTGGATGATGGGAAAGAAGCTGCTGGTTGCTGTAGCTTAGCTTGATAGAATTCATCAAGGATGACTTTGCTTCCTGTGATGAGTAGGCACAGGAGACATTTCATTGCTACTGTGGGGACTGTTTTTAATTCACTGGATACATTTGGGTTAAGAGGATGAGCTTTATGGGCCATCATATTAAAGCAATTTGGAGTAATAATGTGAAGTATTACAGGGGCAGCTGGTTTTAGAGTGTGTTGATAATCAGGAAGAAACGTTGTAGTCAGCCTCCATAAAGTTGTGGTTGGAGTAGTATGCATAGCTTTGCATGTGCACTGCATTGAATGCATTAAGCTGGGTATTTTTTAGTGCAGTGGAACAATTTTGCCTTAAAATGATTTAGATTTAGGGTATACAAACATTAATTTTTGGGCCGAATGCCTGGGTCTGGAGAAACCTTTAGATATAGTAAAGATGCATCCAAAAAAGGTAGATAGTGGGAAATGAAATTAATTTCCAAACAATTAGCAGAAGTGCAGATATCCAAGAGGTTTATCTGGAATGGCCACCATGTGGAAGGATTTTCTTTCAAGGTATTAGTTATTTCTTTAGGAGAAACTGAATCTTTACTGAGAAAAAGCTTTACAACGCTTACATTCAATATAAAGTACTTAGCATTCTGAAGGAACAGCAGATTCCTTTTCACTTTGAACCGTGCACAATAAAAGTGCAAAAAACTTAAATTTCTATCACTTACTTTTGTATGCAATCTCTGCATGCCTAAATCACTTAGCAAATTGTACAGCTAGTAATCCAAGACTGCATGTTCCACTTGTGGGATTTCAGGGGGATTGGAGCATACTGGGTAAGAAGTTGCACATTAGAATGTGAACTTTTGGGATCTCAGGAAGAACTGTAAATTTTCTGAACAGCTTATTGCAAGGAAAGAGTATTTACAGAGTTAGAAACTACCAAATAGTAGAACTTTGATCAAATTCACTTTTCCTATAGAGAAGCAGGGAGTGGGAGCAGAGTTGGAAAGAAAGTAGGACATGATGAGAGTTTCTGTCCAGTTATGTATGGTATTTAGAAGAAAATGGAATACAGTTTTGTACATGACTGTTTCTGCTTCAAGGAGTAACACGAAAATTATATATTATAATAAATTGAATGTGAATTAGGTTCAAACTATAATTTCAATTAGAGACGCGAATATCAGGAAAATATTTTTATTCAAGCAGCAAAGCTCATTGTTTGCAGACAAAGGACCTGGCACAGATGGAAAGGAAAATGTACCTTCTTCTGTCTGTTGAGTTATATACACATAACTTAACCCAGATGGCAGTTGGTAGGAAATTTTTTGAAGGAAAAATACTTTTTGAGTGATAAAACCAACTTGGAGTCATCTTCCATAGCACCTGTCTCAAGAGTGACAGGGAAGGTGGTTTCCAAATGTAGAAGTTGTCTTCAAAATATATGCTGTTCTTTTTTTTTTTTTTTTAATGCGTTGAAGACACTGCTGCTCTCTGATCACTGATTCTTTTCAGAAACATACATGTAGTAAATGGCTTGGACTTTGTTATGAAGATCTGGGCTTCAATCAAAGTTGGCTTTAACAGAGAATGAAAATAGGAGGCTGCTATTTTCTAGCACTGTTCAAAATAAAAAATAGTGCAGAAATCATCACTCAAGAAATGAGACTTTATGGCTGTGTTCTGTTGAGTGGGCAGGGTAGTGTAGATGGGTGATTTATTGCAGACACTTCTGTTGTGTCATAATTCACTCAAAATAATGTGACTTATCACACATGCAGACTGGTAGCTTATTTCAACAGACGCAGTTAAGTGCTAAATTGAGAACCAGGGAAGTGAAAAAGGCTATCTTGAAGAGCTGGGGTGTTTATATATGATTACTGGCCTGTGCTCAGATTTAGAGAAAGGGGGATTTTGCTGACATTTAAGACAGGTGAAGGAGCTACCTCAGCAGCCAGGTTTATATAAGCCCAGTGAAAAGACCTAGCACAGTGTTTGCAGCAGGCTATGTATGTGCCAGAGGATGCTGGTTGACAAACATTTCTTTTACTGCCTTAGGCTGTCCCTGCCCATGTCCAGTTTCTGACAGACAGTTTGTGGAAATGTGCAATGAACAGCACCAGGAACCTCATCCAAGTGATCAATTGCATTTTCTTTTCTTCTTCGACTATTTTTTGGACATATCCATTCCCTAATGTGGATTACCACATGGCAGCCTATGTACTCTTTCAGAAACATTTAAGAACACAATTGAGGGGCAAGAAAAAAATGCAGAAGGTTAGAGGTTACTGCTCAGACCAGTGCTGTTTACATTTCTTCAGTTATATTCACAGAGGTTCAGAATTTCCAAGCACGTTGTTATTGGCAAAAATAGCTTGGCAACATGTTTGTTCTATCATTTCAACTAATAAGGAGAGTTCTTAAATCTTAGGGATGCCTGAAGGAGAGCTGATAGTAATAAAAATGTGTCCATTTACAGAATTTTTAAAATGTGAAAACTCAAATGAACATAGAAATGAGGAATATGTTGGAATTCTGAGAACATACACATTTTCAAATTGAAACATTGAAGAACTTAGTTACTGAAAAGATTGATCAACCCTGTAAAGATTTTTCTCAGCTTCTTTGACACATGTTCTGATTAGTCTCTTGGAGTGAGGATGAAGGTTTAATATTCAGATTTTTAGGAACACAGCTCAGAGATGAAAAGTAATTTTAGCTGTTGTGGTTAAATGACCACATAATTCAGAATTTAATTCAAGGAACATGCAGGAAAACCAGAAATATATAGATACAGGTGCACACTGTGGAAAGGAAGATTTCAAAATGGTTTTATTATTAGCCTAAAACAGATAATTATATTGTCCTCATTTGAATATGAAATATAGGTTTGTAAAACAAATCAGTGAGTTTTAATGGGCAAATTTCATTATCACTAAAAAAACTTTGAACTTAGTTTTCAGCGGATACCATTTTAGTTAAAATATTTATGCATTAAGGAAATAAATGCTTATCTGCCTATGTAACTACCATCTGCAAATTTTAGGGGTTTATTTGGGATTCTGAATGGATTCAGTTACAACAGTATTGTTAAGGTTTCCTGTTTGCATATGCTAACTGATCCTCATCTGTAGAAGCTGATACTGGACCAGTATTATTAAATATAGACATTAAGTCTTGCTTATGATATTCAACTTGTATCCTATTGATTTATGAACTGAATAAATATTGCAGAATATTTGTAAGGAGATAGGACAAAGACTGCAAGAGAAAGGGGAAAGCCTACACCTGTAAAGATGGTTTTCTTATTTGGTAGTTGGATAGGAACTAACTTGTTAGGCAAACTGTTTTAAAGTGATTGTTGTTTGGGTTTCTTTTTGTCTGTTTGCTTGCTTGCTTGCTTGTTTCTCTCCTAACTGGGTGAGATAGATTTGATTGTGGTGTCAGGCAATCTCTTGTTGAGTTTATACAAGACCTGTATATGTGTCTGCAGGTGTCCCAGTGGAATTCAGAGCTGTACATCTCCCTGACATATGTCAACTTCCTCAAATAAAAGGGAAATACTTCATGTCTTCCAGGAGAATTTTGACATTCTTTTCATGTTTGGTCATTGTGAAATGCTTGTCAGGACTTTTAAGTTTCATGGAGTTATACTACACCTTCCTTCCCACACAGGTTATGTGAGCCCTCAGCATTCTAGTCAGAGAACCATTCTGACATTCCTGTATTGTCAGTTATATCAAAATTCTCTTTCTCATCAAGAATTGTATTTTATTATTTTTCCTCTCAGGATCTCAGAGACAAACAAGTGAAATACTTCTCTAAATTCTCTGACACCTTATTGTGTACCATACACCGAATTAAAAAAAAATTTTTTACATTCTTCTATTGTCAATTTTTTGTGTCCCTGGCTGCTTCCCTGGTGGAAAGATCAGCATTTGTGTCTGTCAAGTGCATCAAAATTGCAGGATTATGCCTTGTTATCACTGTGCTGATGGCTTCATCTGTGCTTATTTTTTTCATGGAGTCACCAGCAGCTATTGTTCATCTTCTTGCAAGAACTTCCATTATACATCTCCTGAAATTTTCAGTTACATATTGCCAGACAAGTTCCTCAGCAGGTGACTTACTGGGAGTCTAATGCCTATTCAGTAAGTTGAATGTTTACCAGATTTTTTTTTCCAGTCAGTCACAAAGGTTTCAGCTTTTCTACATTTTCATTGTGCTATTTTCTCTGTGGTCCCTGCCAGTGATTCCCAACGTAGTCTTCCAAGAAATATTAATCTGCTCTCCCTGTATGCAGGATTGCACTTCAATCACATGAATATAACTACACTGCCTCTCTGCTGGCATGCACCACATGCATCCAGCATCTCTTTCAAATTCCAAGACAACACAGCACATCCAGCACTGATCACAGCTGTTGTTCACTCCTCATTCACACACATGGCACAGAACTACTCCTCTGGAGACGTGATCACAGTTGCCCTCTGATCTACCTTTCTAGATGGAGATACTCAAAATTTCAACACAAAATTTCTCTACACTTGGTTTTCTGCCATTACAACACACTCCAAACCCCTGATATGATCAATGACCCTCAAGGCTCAAGCTTTAAATTCTTCCAAGGGAAATGGTACACATATCTTTCTTAAGTAGGCTATTCAGAATCATAGAAACCCAGACCATGAAAAGAAACAAACCAAAACAAAGCTCACCAAATACCTTCATTTCCAAGAACAGTATTTGCAGGTGGGGGTCTCAAAAAATCATTTTAGTTATTCACCCATGATAGTCATTAATGATGTCCTTTTCTGTTGAGAGACTTCACTGTAAGTCAAGTGATAACATCTGCTAAGACCTGATCATTCCATTTCCAGGTTTGTAATAAATAAGTAAACAGCAGCAGCCTAATGAAGGATTTTTGACACATGGACCACAGAGGTTTATTTCTTTTAGCATTACACTGTGCCACTATAAGTTGGTTTACATATTAACGAGTTTTTATATATCTTGAGGTATTCTTTTTAACCCTTGGGCTTGTTTGAATCACTACTTACTCTGACATTTTTTATCTTTATAGTGATACAATAAAGATCAAGGCTTAAAAATATGGCACATGTTTTTTAACACGGGTACAAGCAACAACAATAAAGCAGGTAATAAGGAATATATATCAAGACCAGAAGGTCTGTGCTCTGATACAGTTACATCAAAGATGGCCCAGCTCCTTTCTCTCAACAGGAAGGCAGCAATAAAGATAGCCAGAATGAGAAAACAAAGACGATGGGCAGCAGCCTTGCCTAGGAACTAGGGAGGACGAAAAATGCAAATCTGAGGTCATAATCTTGTCATGACATCTTGACTCCCAGGGGTCACAAAATAGCTTGTCAAAACTGTGGTTTACTGTGCCTGAGCAAGACAAACCTAAGAGGCATCCCAAGGACTCAGGAGCTACTGTCCCCTGTCCTCTGTGTCACACACACACATACACACACCGAGTCCTGATGAGACCACACACACACATCTTGGTGCTTGAATGTGTGAAATACGAGTGAATTACTGCAAGTGACAGAAATCAGTTTAATTTAAAATAAACATAAGCATCCTCTTCCACAGTCTTGAACTTTATAACACTGATTCTTATATTTCCAAGGCTGCCATTTACTAATGAGTTATAGCATGAGAATTTTCAGAATACTAACACAAAAAAAGCATTCCAATGCACCATGAGGCTACATGTCCTTGTGGGGAGAACTACAACTGCAGTGAAGGCAGCAGTATGAGTTGGGACTAGAAGGTCTTTTTCTGCTGGCAGTTTTTGGGAAGTGTGTTCCTTTCTCCTCACAAAACCTCTACCTTCTCCTGCCACTTTCCTGGGAACCCACAAATAAGGTAGCTCTCCTCTGTTTTAGCACTTTTCCAAGGAGATGTAGTAAATCCACTAGCTGCAACTGGGTGGAAGCAGAGTTCTCTTCTCAGCCCTCTGCCTTTCCTCAGCTGGGGCAGAGGAGGCATGTACTAGCATTGCCTCATGGAGAAAGAAAAACTGTCTGGCAGAGGCAGAACAGAGCACAGCTCATCTGGACTACAGAGGACAATGCAAAATATACACCTATTTTATTATACTGTAGTATCTTAGTATTCAATCACTTTTACCCCAGTGGCAACATAGAAATTTAGAAGGATAGTTTATCACACTGTTGATAATTACTCATCACTGCTATCATCACTAGATGATTAAAAGGAATACATTTGTCTAGTTTATGTCCAAGATGAGCATTCTCATATCCTGGGAGTCAGTGGTCCATTCATTCCTCCAGAAGCAGTGAACTGAGCATTGAGTAATCTGTCCTTTGAAATGTGTAAAGAAGCTGTTAAGAGAGCACAAAATATGTTTAGCCAGCAGTACCAGCTGGATGTGAGCCCATCTAAGATATACTCTGCTCAGCTGACAGCTGCTACCAGACCTACATGAGGGTTAGTCTCTAACTCTCTCATGTCTCATTCTGCCTGTCATCAATGCCTTTGTTTCACTCTGTAAGAGGGAAGGAAGAAGATGTAACATAGGGACAATGCAGCACCTGGTGGGTACAGAGCTAGGGAGGATTTGCAGGGTGGCAGGTATTTAATATGATATGCACACCACATTAGACAAGCTAGTGAGCGATAGGAAGTTCTTGTTATGCCATAAATTGCATCCTTGCACCAAAGAGTAAATTACTTTCTGGTCATTCCATCTGTCAGTCCTCTTCCTCTCAGAAGAAAGCCTTTTGTTTTCTTTTTTTTCTATTCCTTGTTTATCATAAGAATCAGTCTTGTGACTGGTACATGTCTTATGTGAAAACTGATTCAAATGTGTCTCTTACTGCAACAGGAAAAAGTCCTGGTGTCTGCCACAAGAGGGTAAGTGGAGATCAGCGCTGCCCCGAGCCCCGGGCGGTCCGGCCGGCCCCACAGCGCTGCCCCGAGCCCCGGGCGGTCCGGCTGGCCCCACAGCGCTGCCCCGAGCCCCGGGCGGGCAGCAGTACCGGGAGCTGGCCCGGCTCGCTCAACCGCCGCCGTGCTGAACGAAGGGCACCATCCCGCCCGTCCCCAGGCCCTCTCCTCCCGGAAGGCAGCGGGCAGCCCGGCCGGCTGTCTCCCAGTGCCGCATGGCTCGGTCACCCCTGTCCGTGGTGCCCACCCCGCCTCCCCGGCCCGCAGCGCCCGCGGGGCCGGCGCCTCCGCAGGCCGCCCGGGCTGCGGCGGTGACAGGGGCTCCGAGCCCCTCGCCCCGCCGCCCCCTCCCTCCCCTTCCCCGCTCCCGCCCGCCCCCGGGCCCTCCTCCCGTCCCTGATTCGGCGCCGGAGCCCCGGGTGCCCGAGCCCCCTCCCAGCCCCGGCCCCCGCCGCCGCCGCGGCTGCCGAGCTGTCAGTGCGCAGGCAGCGCCGCGGCCCCGCTCCGCTCCGCTCTGCTCCGCTCCCCTCCGCTCCGCGCTCCGAGCCCGCCGCCGCGGAGCCGCCGCCGCGGGGCGCAGCAGGTACCGTGCCGGGGGAGCCGCCGTGGGGCCGGGCTGCACCTGCGGGCCGGGCACTGGGATGGGATGCCCCGCTCGGACGGGGGCCGTGGGAACGTGGGGCCGCGGGCGGGCCTGGCCCCGGCGGCTCTGAGGAGCGGCCGCCGATGCGGAGCAGAGGCACCGTCGGGGCTCCGGCGGTCCCGGGGAAGGGAGCTGCGCTCGGGCACCCTGCGGTCCCAGCCCCGGCCCTCGGGGCGGCGGGCAGGGCGCGGGCGGGCTGCGCTCCCTCCGCTCCCACCGTGCGGCTGGACAATAGCGGGAAATGCCCGAGTTACCCTCCCTCACACCTATCATTCCTGGTATTAAATGGCTGTAGAGTTTATGTGGGAAAGGGTATGCAATTTTGGCAGCACTTGTCATGGAGACGAGGTAGGAAAACCTCCCAGGGACTAGCCATGGGGAAGAGCATCCTGGCAATTTCCCACGGGGACTATTTCTCAGGTGGGAAATAGCATTAATCTTGCATGGATCTCTGGTTTCTCGGTAGAACAAAGTCCCGAAGGGTTTTTCAAGAGTAGCATATGCAACTGATTCTGTAATGTACAGTTTTCTGTTAGATAATATGATTTAATCCTCTGTGTACTTGGCCATCCCACTGTCATCTTCAACCCACTCTGCAGGAGCTCCCAGAGAAGTAGGTCAGTATCTCCAGATGATGTTTCTATTAGACACTGGTGAGTTTCTGTGCTGCCGGCCGACTAGAAGGCAGCATTGTGACCCTTCCATTTATGTACACACTGAATGAGCCGAGCTTCAATTATTCATTCTGATGCTATTGCAACCTTCTGCAGTTTCTCTTCTCCAGGGACATGATGTGTAACAGGAGTTTGAAACACGGTGGTGAGGCTGCAATCCTATCTGTCTTGGCATATGGCAAGATATGGCTTGTCTAGCCATTTTTAAGGGTTAATTTTTAGCACTAGGAGGTATGTCAAGGAAGAATGAGGATTCCCAATAGAGCAGCATTACCCTGTGCATTCCTTCTTTCCCTCTAAAAAGCTGTAATTCAAACTGCTGAATGGACTAGGTTCTACAGATGAGTTTTGTATTTTCCATGTGAAAGAAACAATGCCTTCAGAGGGCTTTTGGTTATCATAATGGAGAACCTATGGCTTTGATATAGAATTGGTTTAAATCTGATAATTTGTTGGTGTTATAGACATTTGCTGTTTTGTAGGTGAAGAAACAGGCGCAGAAATAAAATACATTGGAACCAGAGATTTGACACCAAAACTAGGAACTCTGTTTGTTGTTATTTGTATTTTAGTTGTGTTGTTGTTATTTATATTTTACTTGTGTAATCATCTATCCATTGTACTGTGCTCTCCATTCATAAAGTGTGAACCATTCATATTTTCCAAATACAGAAGGCAGGGTGGGTCCACAATGGCAGCAGCTATACTTGTGAAAAAACAGGATAACTATCCTGTGACCTATAGTCATGTAGAGTATGATAGCTTTTATAGTCTCCATTTTAATAAAAATATATATTTCAGGAGAGCAGCAAGGCTGCCTGTTCATCACCAGCTCTTGGAAGACTTACTATTGTATGAAAGTAACCTAGATGAACACAGGCACACAGAGAAAAAGGATATGTCAAAGGTGTAAAGAGAGAAGATAGTTTGAACCTTCTGTACACATCACTTGGTAATACAAAGGCCAAAAGAAAAAGAGGCCAGTGCTAGCAGAAAGTGGACAGGCAGTGAGCTCCCGAGTGATCACGGTCATTGTGCCAGAGTTTCACCCATTCTTATGGTTAGTTATAGGCAGAAAGCACTGAAATGAACTGATACTGATAGTGACAGTAGATTTCCAAGGAGGTGAGTACCTCTGAGAATATATTATTTTCAGCAGAGAAACGTCTCTCTCCAAGAGATACTCACCTCTACGTTGATTTTTAGGCAGAAGAATAGAGAAAAAAATAGAGTTTAAAAGTGCTGTAGTCTTACAGATGCTGAAGTCTTGGGCTTTGTTGTCAGCATCTGAGGTCAAATGTTAGGATTTGGTGGGTTTTACTCCTGAACTCTTCCATGAAGCCACCTTTTAAATTACCAAAGTATGAAATATGCATTCAACTCCAAGGTGTGCAGTTAAGGAAAATGATGTTTCACTGAATTACAGTTTACTGTCTGGTCTATGGGGGTGAGGTTCTTTGTGCTGTCTTGGAAGACACATTAAGACTTGGCAATTTGATAGTTCATGTTACAATATTTGAACTACTGGTTCTGATTTTCACCCAGTAGAAATTAAAAGCCTCTTACTTCTCATTTGGCACTCAGAAATTTAGTATAGATCCCATTTGCCAACTAATCCAAGCAGAAGTAAAGTCAGGACTTTGTCAGCTTTTCTGTACCCTTTGCTTTGACCCTCTCCTAGATGAGGAAATTTGTGTATGTTCAGATGGGATAAGCCAGTACTACACAGCTGCTCTGCTCTGGTGCTCTGCAAATACCAAGTCTACCCCTGACTTCTTTCTTGTCCCTGTAAAGCTTCTCTCTAGTTACATGCTTCCTCCAGACAGGTTAGAGAACAAAGGAGGAATTCCTGCTGCAGCTAATCAAAGGTCTGAGGTTTCCAGCAGAGGTAACACTGCCAGAATCAGATGATCACAAAGCAAGCAGTAACTAACTACTCTAGGGGCTAATAATTGATTACTAGGGCACCATTGGAGAACAGGGAAAAATTATAAAGCCTTATTTCTCCCTCTTTACTCTCCAGCTGGTTAATTCACACCATGCATGCTTCCTGCTGTGCCAGGGCCTCAGCCACGGTGCCAGGAAAACTGTCCATATTGGGTTAAGAAGTCTGGGGCCACTGTAGTAATGACTACTGGAATAAGAGTCAGGGCTAGATGAGAGAGTTAAGCCTCTGTTGTCAGAGAAATAGCAGATGATCTTTGTTCCAATGTACACAAAAGCTTACTGTCTGCGATGTGCCTGCTTGTGACTGGCATGGCTGGCGTTTAAGCACCGAGGAAAAGATCCTGGAGTCATTGGTCAAGGACAGATGGAAAGGAATTGTTCAGCCATTGAAATCAACCAGATGCCTTGGTGCTGCCCTTGAAGAGTGTGCTGCTGTTGTAACTACAGTGAATATAATAAATTAGGGCATTTCTATCATATCCCTTAATCTATGAAGAGAAAAGGTCACATCTTTCCCAATTATTTTGTCAGTATTCCAGCAGGTTCTAACAGAATTGGCTTCTGTTCAGTTTATGTATTAAAGGCTATTTGTAGAATAAGAGAGATTTCATTTGAGTCCTGGGATTTTTTTCATGTAAAAGTTGAAATTCCTGCCTATGGTTGCACATTAATGCAAATATTTGTTTTGGTGAGGCATGAGGCATAGCAGGTGAAGGAGGCTAAAAATTGGGTAAACATAATTATCTAAACAGGCAGATCTTCTTTTAAGTAATATCAGAAGATTCAGAGCTCATCATCTGTGTGATTTTAGTATGTTCCAGTCCTTCAGAGAGGCCACAAGCTGCTTAGCACTGACACAGTAGCTGCATTGGAGTGTTCTGGATCTGCTTTTATCCAGTGTTTTGTTAGAGGACCTGGATGGTAATATAGGGAGTGGGAATATCACATTTTCCAGGGACATAAAACTGTGACACTTGATATATGCTGGAGAAAAATATTAGAATTCAAAATCTTTCCAATAAATTGGAAGACCTTCTAGGAAAAGAGCTGAATGAAATTCAGTAGGGATAAATACAAGGTACTGCAATAAGACAGAAATTACCAACCAGATAAGCACAAGCCAGAAGTAAATGACTAGGTTGCAACTCCACAGAAAAGAATCTGTTATGATAGATCACAAGCTGAACATGAGTCAATGTCATGCTGTTGCAAATAAAGGCAAACATCTTGCTGGGATATGTAAAAGACATGAAAGCCTGGAACACATGAAGCAATCCTTTTGCTCTAAGGCCAAAGCCTCAGCTTGGGGGCTCTGCAAAGTTTTGGTTGTTGCACTTTGAGACAGGTGCAATTCAATCAGAAGGAGTCCAGAGGAGGGCGGCAGGACTCATCACAGGTCAGAAAAATGTGACCTGCAAGATTATTTGAAATAACTGTAATTTTTAGACCAGAAATTTGACAGAGGAATATAACAGTCTTCAGATAAAAAATAGAGGAGGGAATGATCTTTTCTTTGGGCTCATGGTGGATGGAGCAGAAAGAAATAAGCAGCAGAAAGGATGATTATTTTAAACTACAAGAATAATTTTCTAGGACCTAGGATAATAAAAACAGTCAAATAGGGAGGTTCTGAAGACATTTTAAGAACGGGTTAGACAATCATCTGTGAAGAATCAAATAAGAATAGTGATCCTATAATGGGAAAGCACCTTTGACTGTTCAATGTCTTAAGTTCTCCTCTAGACCATTCTTCTATCATTTTATGAAGGCAATCATTTCATGTGAACGAAATAAAAGAAGTCTGCTGGCCCTGTTCTGATGTTTGTCTGATATCCAGGAGCAGCACATCACCAAGGCCACAGACCAGCTCTTTCTGAAAAGAGCCTGAAAGAAGAGTAAGGGCTTATTAGAAGACAGTTAGAAAAGGTCTCTTTGGAAAAAAAGGTGAGGAATGGGACATTCTGATTTCCTGAGAGCAGATGCTTGATTGAGTCTATGAATGCTGAAAACAATGCTATGGAAGAAGAAAAATTAATCAAGATTAGCATTTTGTAAAATTATCTGAACTGAAAATACAAACTCTTCTAGTATTTTATTCCTTGAATGAAAGACTGTCATCCAAAAATGGGTTTTAGAGGTAAAATGAAATAAAATAATGGAATTCAGAATAGGAATAAAATAAATCATAGTCCTATGACTTATATTTTTAGGCATTTATCCAGGGAGAGAAAATCTAGGTCCTGTAGTATTCATGGTTTAACATATATTGTTTAATATAAATGGAACAGACAGTCCCCTGTGCATAGTGAATAATCCTGGATCTCTGTGAGGAGACAGGTAGAAAGAAAAAAGAGAGCAATGATCAACACTTTCAGATGCTGAAGTGGTGGGCTGCTCCCAAGATCCTGAATAGAACACATTCTGAGTCCAACCAAATAATTTTTTAATCCTCTAAAGGGAGAGGGATTTTTCTCTCTCCTCAGGCTTTAGACCTTTTCACTCAGACAAAAATAAAAGCTCTTAGAGAAGGTAAAGACATACTGGGAGGAGTGGAAGTGTTTTTATACCAAGCAGGCAATAGGGAATTTTTTCTGTGAAAGCAGGTACTTTCTAGGACTGAAAAGCTGCAAAGCAACTGCTGGAAAGAATCTGTGTTGAATGAACAAGACAAGGAGAAAATGAAGAGTCAGGCTGCACTTTTTAGTAGCCTGTTTTCATGGAGCTGTTTCTCAGTGAACATATTAGCATAATAATCTTGTGTAATTTAAACACTCTTGCACTGGAATTATCCATAAATTGGTGGAAATCCTCATTTTTTATTTACTCTTGGACACATGAGCATAAACCATGACACTATATAAGCTGTAGTGGATTTTCTCCCTCCCCCCATCTTCCATTACTGCTGGAACACTTTGGAAAAAATAATTAAATGCTTATAAAACCAGTCAGTTGATGCCCCAGATATTTCAAAGTGAATTCATATCCCTTCCACCCAAGGACTGAGCAGTGTTTGACATCAGCTTTTACCACTTTGCCTGAGTTTATTTAATCATTCCTCTTCCCATCCTTGCTTTTACTGTCTTTACTTCTCAGGTGAGTGTATGAAGCAGTCTTTATTTGAGAGACACAAAGGGTATCCAAAGGAAGGCTTATGGTGATCCAGTGCTAAAGGAAATTTAGCTTTGGAACAAGGTGGTTCTGGAATGAGATAAAGCAAATATAGCTAATGTTAAAAAATCCTATTTTTACTGTTAGGAGGAGACAACAAGGTGATTGGGTTATTCTCCAGGAAACTTATGAGGAAATCTGAGACAGGCTGCAGAAAAACACTGAACATGCTGGAGGGAGTTCTGCAGATGGTAAATGTTTCTTCTAGTGGAAAATGTTGATAATTATCTTGAAAAGGAGAGGTGTTAGACAGAAGTAGCTACAAGGAAGGTAGGGGAATGAAAGAATTTGAATAGAGGAAACACTGTCTTGAAATATGAACTGAATATGAATGTTTGGATTTAGGGTGCATGACTGGAATTTCTCCGTGTGGCTGTGAGGAAATTGTGTAGGCTGTTGCAAACGGCCCTTCTTTCAGCGTGAGCTGCGTATTTAATGCAAAGTAATGATAGCCAAGCCTGCTTTAAACAAAGCATCTGCATAGCAGGGTTCAGAGCAGCCATATCCTTCATGTCTTTTATATTATGTCCAACTAGAGTCTAAAAGTCAGGTAAAACCTGGCAATGCATTACTGCAGTTGTTATTTCAGTATTTTAACAATTTATTTTTCCTATAAGCAAAATCAGAGGCATCAGCTTCAAGCTGTCAAAGGCAATTTTGCCTGGGAGGAAACTGGCTGGTCACGGAGATGAGCTGGGAATCTGTGAGCACTTGACAGGCACTGAGCACTTCCTCACTGGGAATGGGGAGCTAGTGAGTGAGCAGCAGTGCCCAGCAGTGCTTTTTGATGGCAATGCCAAAGCCTTTTACCAGCAGCTCCCCAGTGCAGATGGAGTTTTACAGAAATAGGCACACAAGCATTTCTGCTGCCATTATGTGGGGACTGACATTTTTTAAATACTGGAAGCAATACAAAGCTAGAAAACAGATATTGGAAAAACCTTGTAAAGGTATGTGTGTATTGAGGGCATTGTTCAGGAATGGTCCTCTCTGTCCCTCCATCCAGGGCTGTAGATTCTGCCTTGTAGGCGGCAGCACCTCTGTGTCAGATTGTCACAGGAAAATCCAGGTTCAAAAACTTGTGAAGTGAAAACTTAACTTTGGAGGGTGTTGGGGAGGAACTTCACAGTTGTCTGTTGAAAAAGATGACAAGCTGATTAAATCAATGGACCAAAATATACTAAATGTTTTGAAAGTAGGAGCAGAAACTGTGGTTTTCCTGAAGATATCAAATATCAATTCACAGCCTTGGGTTGTCTCATTTGCAACAGTCTTCTGAGAAATAACTCTTGGTAAAATGGCTAAAAGATTGAAAGACCTCAGGTTCCAGCTGTCTATAGATCTTCCTCAGAGAGGTCTGGTCACAAGGGATTTGGCAGGTAAGACCACTGAAAATAGGAAACTACACATTGCCAGTTGTGAACTGTTAGTGTTAATAAGCATGACAATTACTAACCCTGCTGATTTACTTTGCTGTTTTTAATTGTGTATCTGTAGATATAAAAGAAAGAGTTCTAGTGGGACAAGTATTGGATAAACCTGATTCATTGATTCGGTTCTTCAATACATATAGTGACCTTCAATATCAATTGCTTTGAATGTTCATCAAGACTTCTGTTCCATTCCAGGAGAAGTCTCTATCTCAAGGTATGTCAGTGGTCTGGTGACAAAAATGAGGGTAGTCCTAGGCAGCGATTATTCTTCTGATGTTTGTTTCTTGATCTGTCTGTGAGGGTGCTGAAGTGTGGAACAGATTTCCCAGAGAGGTTGTGAATATCTGTCCTTGAAAGTGCTCAAGGCCAGGTTGGATAGGACTCTCAGCAACCTGGTCTAGTGGACGATGTCCCTGCCCATGGCAGAGGGTTGGAACTAGGTGGTCTTTAAGATCTCTTCCGACCCAAATCATTCTATGATTTTATGATCCAGTTGGACAGTTGGAGAACAGGACCAGAAAAAAGACTCATTATCGTTTGTGGACTTTGACTGACACCCCTTTTTTGCCACACAGTTTTCGTTCTAGAATAACACTGACCTCTGCTGAGTGCATTGTGCTTGTTGTCTGGCTCCAGGTCTGTGTCCTGACCCAGTGGGAGGAGGGGCAGAAATAAAAATGCCAGAGCAGAGATGAAAGATCCATGGATCTTAATGCCTTTTATCACCTTCTTCACTAAACTAGAGCTCAGCGAATTTCCAAATTGAGATGTTGCCACATGTTGACAGCGTAGAGCAGCACTGCAGTGCAATTCAGTGTTCTCTGAGTTTCTTTACAGTAATGAAACAGCAGGGCATGAAAAGAAATGAATGTGGGTTTTTGACTGAATGTGATGGCAGATGTTAAAAGACAGCATGTTTTCCTGACTTACCTGTCAAGACACGCTAAAAAACTTGCAAGGAAAGCAGCATTCCTGTAGGAAAATGCCCCAGTACATGGAGAGTTTTTTCAGATAGATTTGCAAAGCCTACTGTCAGAAAACAGTAGTCAGTAGCTCATCATATTTTCTCCAAGTATACTCTGGTGTACCCTTTGATGGATAAAATGGCCAAAGCAATGTTTCTATTGATAAAACATAGCAGTAGAAGTTGATTTATCAAGCAAAGTAAAACTAATCTCATCCTTTCTGAAAGTTTTCTGTTCACTGCAGGTAGTCAGGATGGAGACCAGATTTACTCAATTTGTGAAAATTTTTGGATTGCTAAATCAGTTCATAGCAGACAGTGAGTTCAGAGATAATGATGAAACAAAAATGCTTTTTGTTGTCATGGCATGTAATCCCAGCTGGCACTCAGCTATCCATCAGTTCCCATAGGAGACCACTGCTGGACTCCACAGGTTTATCCTAATTTGAGATTTGATGATTAACCAGCAAGAACCAGGATATTCCCTCTGGCTTTTATTCAGGTGGGTGATGGAGCAGGTCTTAGAAAAGTGTCTGGAGGGCAGCATTCCAGTGGGTGGGGGAAGGGTTTGAAAACAACTTCTGCAGGTGTGGAGTTCCAGGAAAAAATTATGATTATTTGCCCACTGAAGTGAGAAAGAGGGAGAAGGTGTGGCTATGCAGTCATAAAACAAAACAAAGAGGAAAAATCTAAAACTTGTTCTTTCTTTGATTAGGACCTTTCATTGCAGTTAAATTAAAATCATATATTGTCTGATACAAAGTGCAGGAGCACAAACTCGCGGAAGGAAAATTGAGGACATGAAACCATTACAGAGAGGACAATGAACAAGCCTTGAGAGCATACCACAGGTTCCAGTATCTCTTGTAATATCACAATTTCCAGGACAACAGTCTTCAACAGGAAGGTGTAACACAGAAGTTGCAATTCCTGTATTGTATAGACAGCCAAAATTGCTTTCCTATGTGCTACATCTTTCTGGGGCCTGGGTTCCACAGATACCTGTTAGTTTCTGGACAAATAAACCTACTAATAACAGTAGGTGAGGAAATGAGAGAAGAACTTGAAAGAATCTCTGCAAGATTTTGCCCAACTGATGGTGCCACAATTTGGAATGCAGTGTGCTGCTGGATGACTGGGAATGTGAATGAAAGTGGAAGGTGACAGGGAACAGGAAGGAAAGCCTGTACAGCCTGTGTTTAGCTGGAATATTTACTCCCATCTTGATGACCTTTAATGTCTCTAAGTATTAGTTACAACTAAGGTTTTAAAGAACATTGGTGAATATGGCATCAACTTTGAGAATAGCCCAAAAACCGCCTCTTCTGGTGAGTGTGATTCCAGGATGAAAATATTCATTCAGCTGCACTGAAGCAAACTGTTGCTTAGGTCCATAGAGGAAAGTGTGATTCAAAAAAAGTCAAATATCTGCCTGTACTGTAGGCATGTGTACCTATAGTAAACACCTACTACTGGTCTCTGAATTGTTGCTGGACTTTGATTTGTTAGCAGAGGGAGTGGAGATTTTCCTGAGAGCTAAACTTTACTTCACTGGAAGGAAGTAGTGTAGAAAAACTGCTAGAAAAAGCTATGACGTGTAACAATAAAGCAGAAAGAATAAAGGGGTTATAATTTTATTCCAGAGTACTGATTCCAGTGTCATTTTGCCTATCTAGTGTTTCCACTTTGTCACTCACAGCTCAGTTTACCCAACTGAGTTTAAAGCAGAGATTAATTTTTTTTTTAATGTCCCTAAGGATTTGAACTATCCTGCCATTTCAGGAAAGCCTTAATAAGCTTGTGATCAGTGGGGCTGTCCAAACAGTTTTTCTTCCTGTATGAGCCCTTTAAAGTCCCCATGCTTCATTGGGAAAAATTATTTCTCCTTTTCCTGTGCAAACTCTTACTAAAAGAGAAAAATTACAGCAGTAGTAATTTGGTATGCAGGGATGCTGAACCCATCTGCATTTTCTTTAGGTCCCAGCTTTTGTCTCCAACCTAGAAAAGTCTTTCGTAAATACTTATAAATTTTCTTCCTCATTGCCTCTTAAGAGTCTCTCATTTGTAGAGTCATTGGCTTCCTCTTCACCTTCTCCTCTAACTGCTGTAGTAATAACTGGGTCTTGCTTATTCATTCTGATTTTGTCAGGTGATGAAATAAAACCATTTTATATCATAGAATCATAGAATCATGTAATGGTTTGGGTTGGAAGGGACCTTAGAGATCATTTAGTTTCAACCCGCCCTGTCATGGGCAGGGACACATTCCACTAGACCAGGTTGCTCCAAGCCACATCCAACCTGACCTTGAACACTCCAGGGATGTGGCATCCACAACTATTTGGGCTACCTGTTCCAGTGCTTCACCACCCTCACAGGAAAGATATTTTTCTGAATATCTAATCTAAACCTGTGCTCTTTCAGTTTAAAGCCATTCCCCCTTGTCCTGTCACTACATGGCCTTGAGACAAGTCCATCTTCTGCCTTCTCATAACCCTTTAGGTACTGGAAGGCTGCAGTAAGGTCACCCTGAGACCTCTTCCCTAAACTGAACAAATCCAAGTCTCTCAGCCAGTCTTCATAGAAGAGGTGTTCCAGCCCTCTGGTTATCTTTGTAGCTCTCCTTGGGACTCACATAAACATCTTTAATATCCACATCCATAATATTAAGTATCTTAAGCCAAGTGAGAAGTTTAAAATAAAAGCCCTGTAAATAAGTCTTGTTCATTTTTAAAGAATGCTTTTGCATTGGGATAGCCTGAATTGTACTGCTTGTACTCAGCATTCTTTCTCATAAAGTGTCTGTCACCCCAGTAGGTCTGTTGCTGATACAGTCTCTCTGGCAGTGTCCTTTTGCTTCATATGGTTTTAGCTTCACAGGCAAAAAAACCCTTAGGACTTTTGTGGGAAGGTTATCCTGCTACATGGCTTCTAGCCCAGCCACCTGGACCAAGGAAATGGCCCTCTGCTCCATCCTCTGAGTTCTCTGAGTCCTCTCTCTCTAGAACATGATTGCAGTGTGCAGTCTGCCTTTGGGGCCTTCCTCTCTCACTCTCTTAACTGAGATCTTTATGGTATTTGCTCCCAAAGTGTCAGATACATTATTTTGCCTATCAAAATACCTCCTGGTAGTCCAGGCCAGAATCTTTGTTAGTCCTTTATGCCAGTGTGATCTACATTCAGGTGCAGCAATATGATTCCTGCTTGGAGAGATGAAATGCTCCCATAAAGCCTTATTCTGCAGTCTCAGCATCTCTTGTGCACACCAGGAAAAAGAAATTCACACCAGGTTAAAAAAGGAAATTATGTTTGAGGATGAGAAAAGAGATGGTTTAACTTTGGCGTTACTGTAACAATAATGGGATCCATGTGAAAATCCCAACCGTTGAAATGGTCTCAGTGTTTTATGTCTAAAGGTAGCAGTGTTAAATAAACACTGCACAGCAACAGACTTCTGGTTTTCTCAAGATGTGGTTTCCAGTCTCCTCTGGCCTCTACTTTCACAGAAGTTGTTTGTCACTGAACTCCTTCCCATCAATGCCTAGTTTTTTTCACTGTTTATTGCTGATGTACTTCCAGTGATTGTTTATCAACAGTTGGTTTAACTGCATGTGCAAAACAACTTTACAGTATTCAACATGTTTTATGAACCACCATTTAAACTTAAATGTTCTAGCAGAGTTTTCTGTTCTTCCACTTCTGGCCAGTGTTAGAGTATGTTTCTTAGCTTTAAAGTTTTAGTCCTGTTTTCTTGAGAAGTGTGCACATGGAGGAGAGTTGGATTTGTGTAATGTGTCCATTTAGAAAAGGATGTAAAAATTATTATGTCTCAAAGCATTAGTTTGCTAAAATAACTCCTTGCCCCCACTTTGGATTTATTCACCCATCTTCTCTACTAAGACACCATTTTGTCTAAATTAATGTATTTTAAAATATAGTGGTAGCCAAAAAGGCAGATGCAGTGTGTCACCCTGGCGCTTCAAATGTGTATGACAAATTTTCTTAAATGATGTTAAAGAAGAAAAATTTTACCATCAGAACTATCAGTTTTGATTGTGGTCAGTGAATTTGCATCATTTCACATAACATCATTGTGGCTTAAACAGAGTTGAAAGGGCATCAGTTGAAATAGCAAGTTTAATCATGTTCTGAAATGCAGGGTAACAGTAGTGGCTTCTGCCAAAAAATCTCTACATTTCCTTTTCCTGATTATGGCTGGAGTTGAGGCACTTGAAAATAATTTTTGCCTCTCCACAGATCTTTGAGTACACAGAAGTTGGTTTATTATGTTAAAGAACTCTCCCTTGACTCAGGGAAACATTCAAAATTAATCACTTTCTATATTAATGCCATACATGTCTGTCATTCAAGGCGTGACATATAGTTTCCAAAAGGCATCCTGAATGCTTCAGACAATGTTTTACCTCCCAGGATTGTGCCAGAGTTTAAAAAACCCCCGACATTCATCAAAAGCAGAGAAAGGCCAGAGCCATAAGTGAGTCACTGATTTTGTTACTCATGTACTCTTATACAGATTTTGCTTTTGAGGATGTGCTACAATTAATTTCTCTTTGATGCTGGAAGAACTGATGCATTTGCATCATTATCTGATGCTCTTAATCTGTGTTGGATGAGTGGAACAGACGGTATGTGGTATCTTGGGAAAAGAAATCTTGCTAACTATAGTCCAAGAAGGATGTTCATTACACAGGCTTTCACTGATTCAAATAATTGAAACACTTGCAGCTGTCCTTAAATATTAGGGTGAGAGCTGGGGAGAATGGGGCTTTGCTCTTGCAGGTTACAGGATTTAAAAAACCTTTTAGTAACAGCTGATCCAACTGTACTGCTTCAATTTTATTTCATATCTCATTCTTCAGTGATATTCCTGGCAAAACTCCCACAGAAATTAAAGGACTCTTGCATAAGGTAGGACTAGGGAATCTAGATAATTAATATTTTGGAACAAAAAGAAAACCCTTGTGGGTTTCACAAGTAGGTCTGTCCTGCAAGTGTAGAAATGGGGTGACCTTTCTATTGTTGAATGTCCTTTTGTAAATCCATGTGTCTCAATAGAAAACTAATTGTCTTTTTACTGGTGGATTGATTCTGTTTCAGGACAGAAAAAATCACCTCCAGCAAACTCAAAGCTATTAAAATTTCCTGGGTCATGCAAATGAATTCTGACTTTCTTTTCAAGAAAGTTTTGCAGCTCTTGTTCTATGTGACTCAGTACCATTTTAGCCCCTTCTTTTCAGGTCACTAATTTAATGCCAGTGTCTTTGAGATCTGTTTAGCTGAATCGTGTTTTGTCCCTCCTATTCCAAAATTAATTTCTTGATTTCGTCTCTATGGGCTGCTGTCCCCACTGGTACTGCCTAAAATAAAAGCAGTAGCCTACCTAGTTTATCACTTGGGGGTCTGCTTAGCTTCATTCCATGCCTCTGTGGTGTTGGGACAATAAGGAATGGCAGGGTAGGAGACAAGGGGCCCTGATTCGTGTGTAAATGTAATGAGAATAACACAGCTGCCACATGCTGAAGACCCACTTTCCATCTCTAGCCTGGGTCTTTCACCTCACACTTCAGTTTTAAAACTTTGATCATAGCATGAACTCAAGGCTGTTGCCACAGTGTCCATGGCCAGCTTTACATCCCCAGTGCTATCTCTACCAGAAGAAAACTCTACCAGTAAAAGAGACTTGGGCACCAGAAACAATAGGGGGGGAATAGGGCATTTTGGCAGCTTTATCTTTCACAATTACTATGACAATACTCAAGTCCAAAAGCTGTCATGAATTGCCTCTGTTTATGGCACAGCACCCCTGTAGCTGGATGTGTCTTCCTAATGATTGGCAAATTATTCTTAGACTGGTTTAGTGTGAGAGGCAGTTATTAGATACTTTCTAAATTATTTTTAAAAGAACCTAAATAGTGCTGAAAGTGGTGAGTGGGAGCTGTCAAGGAAACAACTTGCTAATGGAAGTGCAGCGTAATTAACTGCCTTATTTAAATAACTTGCTTTTGGAAAGACCTGATAAATAAGGGACAGCAGCAGCAGAGGGTCTTTGCAACTGTACTGAGTGATCCAACGTTGAATAAGTGATCTTATTACAGAGAAATTAGCTTTCAAACAGAAACAAGGATAGTGGTCATTTGAAGGATCATAAGGTCAGATTCACTGCACACTCTATTAAGCTTTGTCTGTCTTGTCTTTCTGTGCTTTTTGGCCAGCAGTGATGTGCTTTCAGTATCACCCCTGACCCCTGGATATGCTGAACAAGGTCTGGAGCACAGGCAGCATTTCAGAGAAACAAGTTGTTGCTAAAAATGCAAATGCCAAATCCTTTCCTATCATTTGTTGTCTCAAGAGCATGTAGCCAATGTCACAGTCATCCTGGTTCTCCCTGCAGCCACACCACGGTGATCACTGGAATAACAATGAATGAGTATGAATCAGGAACATCTAATAGCCCTTATAAGTTTGCCTTTAGGGCTTGGTTTTCTGAGCTGGAAGCTGGAATGAACCTGCCATGCTAGACGTAGCACTCTGCAAAAACAACGTTGCTGAACCACAAGCTGAGCTCACAAGTGTGGCAGTTTGGGATTTAGTTCTTGGTGGGATATTGGGGTCTATTAATATTATTTAAATGGCAGCAGTAGCCAAACACTGTACAGACATGGGAGGAGAGGCAGTCATTGCCCTGAGGAACACAGAAACTACAAAGTAAGGAAAAGTAAAGACAGCATGGAAGCAGATGCGTGACGCTTAGCTATGGATTAAGTTTCATTGAAAATGCTTCAATTTGGTGGATGGGAAATAATCTGTCTGTTAGACCTGCTGTTAGCTGGTTAATTCCATGTAAGTGCCATGGCTAGGGTTATTAGGGAGTGAATTTTAACTGAGAGAAGGCAGTAGCTATGGGATTCAGTTACAGAGTCAGGAATCATGACTTAGGAAGTCTCCAGTCCAAGTTCCTGCTGAAAGCAGGGCCAACATGGAGTGCAGACTGGATTGCTCACAGCTTAATCCAGTCTTGTTTGTAAACTTCCAAGGATGAAGATCTCACAATCTCTGTGAGAAAACTGTTACATTCTTAGTTGCCTCATCATGGACTTATTTTGCTTATACCTGGTCTGAGTCTTCCCCTTTGGATTTTATGACCATTGTCTGTTATTCTTCCACCATGTTCATCAGTGCCGTACTGCACACCATCAGGAACCACCAAAGGCACTGGAAGGCTATGAGATCCCCCCAGACTTTTCTCTTTTCCATGCTAAACAAGTCCAGTCCAATCAGCCTCTCCTCATCAGGTGCTTCAGACCTCAGCCATCTTGGCTGCCCTCTTCTGGAGTCACTCAAGTGCCAGCTAAAGAGGAATAATCACAGTCTGTGGTTCCTGGCTATGTTCTGTTCTGCACTCCAGAGTGCTGTAAGCCTTCAGTACCTGCAGGGCACAGCACTATCTCAGGTACAAATTACTGTTCTCCTGGACACCTAGATCCTTTTCAGATCATTTTCAGACAGACTTCTAACCAGTCAGTCACCAGTCTGTACCAACACACAAGTTAGTCCATCCAGGTACAGTATTTTGCATTTATTGTCACTGAATTTCTTTTCAGTCCATTCCACCAGTCTGTCTGAGTCCCTCAGCACCTGTGCCTCCAAGTATATTGGTCAACCATCTGTTTTGGTCATCAGCAGTCTTGATCAGTGGCCATTTTTTCTGCTTCTCAGGACATTGATAAATAATATTGAAGAGGACATCTGAAATTAAACATTAAACATTAGTTCTCAAGCGTGATAATTGAGTCAGTTTTTCACTTTTCTAGTAGTCCATTTATCTAACATCACAATTTGGATAGAGGAATGCTCTGGGAGACTGGAACAAAAGCCTTGCTAAAATGCAGTTGACATCCACTGATCTCTTCCCACAAGAAAGCAATCAGTTTGATTAGTCTATGCTCAATTAAATAATGTGCTACATTACATGTCCTTTGACTAGAAATATGTTCTAAGAACATTCCATGATTTTCCCAGGGACCAAAGTGTGGGGCTAACTGGTCAACTACCCTCTAGTTTTGCAGGTAGTGTCACTTGTCCTTTCTGAAGATGGGTGCCACATTTGCCTTTCTCCAGTCACCAAGGACCTCCTCTGATCTCCATCACCTTTCAGAGATTATAGAGAGTGGCCTCAAAATGATATCAGTCAGCTCTCTCAGCAGCCTTCAGTGCAGCCCTTGGGGGCCTGGAGGAGCGGGCTAGGTCAGGAAAAACATTCTGAATTCAGGGACATGGAGGAAAATACTGAGATGTCACAGGCAGAGTGGGAGCTTCAGACAAAGTTTATTAGAGAAGCCCTTCCTTCACAAACAGAAGCTACAAGATACAGAAAGAACTCCCTTACTTTCTAAATTTTCTCTGAGAGACAATCCAAGGTACAGCTGAATACAATCTTAGCCCCAGACTTGGTCAATGATTTATATCAAAAGAGTTACACTGATGTACTTGAGCTTTTATACAACTTCATCCTGTAGAATAAAGGATGGCAAACCAGATACATTTATATAAATAAAATTATTTATTCATTTAAATTTATTGCAATAATGATGGGGGGGGAGAAGCTTAATCAGAATTATTTACCATTCCGTACGGATCACTATTACTACTGATTTGGTGCACTGTTTTTGAAGAAACTATATTAAAGCAATTATGTTCAAGGTAGCAGAATAATTGTTAAGCAGAGATTGATGTTACTTACCCACACCAACAACTGGGAAAATCTCTTTTGTTCAGCCTCAAGGAGTAACCTTGAGGAGTGTCCCTACTGAAAGGAAGGATCTTAACACACGTTAGGGAGGTATGCTAGAAATCTTTGCTGTGCAGAGGTGACACTGGCCTTTTATAGTATAAAGTGATTGACTTTAATATACATTCAAAATAGGCATTTTTTAAGATTATGTGTTCTCAGGCTTACTCAGCAAAATGTGCTTTCTGCTGAAAAATGTGTTGGCAGCTTTTTAGTTTCTTCTCTTCAGCACTTCTGACCCTCACTTCCAAATCAGGACCTGCACATCCTTGCTGCTCCCAGCCTCACTCAGGGAGCCTTGCAGTCTTGTAGTGGGGGTGAGAGTTTGGTCAAGCTGGTCTCAGCATTCTTCAGCACTAAGAACAGCAGTGTTGTCCTTGCTCAGTGTTATCACTCAGTCATCCTTGCTCAGTGTTATCACTGATCAGCAGCCTGTCCTTGCTCCACTGAACAGCAAACTCTCCTTGCTCAGCCCCCTTATGTCTCCTTAGGCTGAGAGCCCTGCTTTAGATGTCTGTAAGAGAAGTGATCTAAGTTAAAATTGGGGTATTTTAGTCTGCTAGTGTGCCATTTTAATTTAATTGAGAATTAATTTATTCTTGGGTTCTTCTGTATTAAAGCTGCACCTCAGATTTCAGTTTTATTCTCAAGTGTGAAAGAGCAAGGATCAAGCTAAATTCCTGCTGGTGAGTAATTCTAGGTATCACATCTTGCCAAAGTAGGATCCCATTGCCACCTCACAGTCCATGTACATTTTATCTGCTTTACTTCCATTACTAGGCCATCTCATATGATTCAAATATTTACCCCTTTATCCTTTTTAATGCAGGATTTGTCTTCAACCCTCCCCCCCAGTGAGTTGCATGTTTTGGTTCTGTTCTGCTGGTCTGTGAATTCATTGTTTGCAGGCTGGCAAGGCACCAGTTTTGGGGTGACAGATGGAGCAGACTGCAGACCAGGCAGTTGCCTCCTAGCCTGAATGATATTTTAATAAGCACAGAGAGGTGACAGAAAGAGAAGCTTCTCACTGGAATGACTGGCAGTTTTGTTTCCAGCCTGAAAGCACTAATAGATAATTTTTGGCCTCTGTCCAAAAAAGAAAAAAATTCACAGAAAATAGAAGCAGAAAATCCTATTAACTCATAACTTTTTTAGGGGTCAAAGAAGTTTTTATGTCTGGTCTGTTATCCATTTAGGGAGTTGTTTCCCCATTTTTGGTATGTCAGTTCTCTCTCAGGAACTGTACACTTTAGGAGACTTTCCTTTTAATTATAATTTTGTTTTCCTTCTTTTTTTTATGATTTCAGACATTTTCTCAATTGTCTTCCTTTCCTAAACATTCCTTCTTCTTCGTATTTCTTTATACTTTTCACAGGTTCATGTTGGAATAATGGGATCTAACAACTTAACTTGGCTTCCAGCTTCCACATATTGTGAAACAGCTACTGCACTGCAAGGCAATGGCATCTGCATGGGAATCTCTAGAGCATATGTCCTCTTCTCCCTGCCCTTCAGCTGTGTCTCACTTGTATAATACAGGGTTTGTGTAGGGCTTTGTTTCATCTTTGGTCTTACAAATAAAAAAAGGCACAACAAAAGGGAGCTCTGGCAAATCTCCAGCAGGCTCTGCAGTGTGAGCAACATAGTGTTTTGCAGACAAGCTGTAGGATAGTCAGGCTTTCAAAGGAGAAGATTATTTTTCTTTTCAGGAGTACAGGTTTTAAAAGGTCCAGCTCTCACTAGGAAAATATAAAAGTGGTGCTGGGATCTATGGTGGGGTCCCATACATTGCTCAGAGAACACACCGGAAATTCCTCAATATTTGGACATAGATCTTAATGTTTATTTAGCAATATTCTGGTCTGGACTTCAACTGTTGTGTGAGCTGCAAATTAATACTATTCCTGCTAAAATATGCTTCTTTTTTTCTTCCAGATACAATGATGACACTGAACATTCCGATCATCTTTGGCCTCCTTTGCTACATGATTTTTCTTCCTACAGATGGCTTCCCAGCAGACAGCAGTACTGAATTTCGCTCTGCTTTCTCTGTGGCCAGAACCAGCAGCATGGAAGGGAGCTCTGAGATGGTGATTACCTTTGACAAAGTGTATGTGAATATTGGCAATGATTTTGACCCCAAGACTGGGTTGTTCCGCTGCCGGATCCCGGGAGCCTACTACTTCTCCTTCACTGTTGGGAAATACCCAAAGAAAAACTTGTCTGTCATGCTGATGAGGAACAAGAATGAGGTGCAGGTAATTGTGTATGATGAACATCACCGCAAGGAACGGAAGGTGGCCAGCCAGAGTGCCATGCTGCAGCTGGACTACGGGGACACTGTTTGGCTGCGTTTACATGGAGATCCCAAGTACGCTCTTTACAGCAATGTGGGCCCCTATACCACTTTCAATGGCTACCTGATCTATCCAGACACTTCTGCCTTCTTCCAGAATGCTCTCAGCTCTCAAGAGCTCGGGCCACACCCTCACACAATTCAGCAAATTCCCAGAGAGCAGAATGAAGCTTCTCAGCGACACGTGTTGTCTGACCAGCCAAACAGGGTACAAGACCCTCGCTCTGCCTTCTCTGTTGCCCGCACACAAAGTCTCCTGGGGACAGATGAGAAGCAAACCCAGCATGAGCCAATCACATTTGATACAGAGTTCGTGAATATTGGAAAAGATTTCAATTCCTCCACTGGCATCTTTACATGCCGTATACCTGGTGCATACTATTTCTCCTTCACCATTGGCAAAATGCCCTTTAAGACTATGTCAGTGAAACTGATGAAGAACCACAATGAGGTGCAGGCCATGATCTATGATGACAACCACTCCAAGAGGCGGGAGATGCAGAGCCAGAGCATCATGCTGCCTCTGCAGTACGGGGACACGGTTTGGCTCTACAGCCATCAGCACGATGGCTACGGTGCCTACAGCAACCACGGCAAGTACATCACCTTCACAGGCTTCCTCATCTACTCAGAGGCTCAGCCAAAGTGGCTTCCAGGTGCCAGCTCGCCTCAAGGGTCAAACGATTAAATACAGATGTGAAAGGAGCATAAGAAGAGCCAAGGTGCCATGAACTAGGGTATAGCTTCTCTGAATGTCATCCTCTACTTTGAGCATGCTGTCATGTGTCCAGTGCTTTCCTTAAGCTGCACGCTTGTGCCCTGTCTGCAGGGCCACTGCTGTGTGTGCCATTCATCCGTAGAGAGGCCTTCCAGGTTGTAGCTGTGTGTCCCGTGTTGGTGTTTGATTTAACATAAAGCATGAGGTAGTTTGGGGGCAGGGGTGGGGCAGTGTAGTGTGATGCTGAGGATCAGAGAACTACTGCAGTCGTGTTACTGCAGATCTCCAGCATCCAGAGAGCAAAGGGCATGGTGACTTTCCTTGTTTATCCAGGGAGGGAATAAATGTAATGAAAATGAATGTAATAAAAATACAAAAGATGTGAATGTTCTCAGTTTGGAATTTATGTTACTTCGTGAGACTTGTGTGCTTGTTACTGGCTGAGGTACCAGCTCAGATGAGAGAGAAGCATGGTAGTTGTGTGAGCTCAGAATGTGTTACTGAGCCAGGCTGTGTACACTCTTTTTAATCATTTGTGTGTGTGAAGGGTTGGTACCTCTTATGATTTTATTGCAAGTTTCACAGTGGTTTGTGCTTTTCTTTATCTGATGTAGATGAGGTCACGAAGCTGTGGTTGAGAATCTCAGCTTCCGTTTAATGTAAAGAATACATTTAGAAACAAACAAAAGAGCAGGCATCTTGTAGTGAAAGATAAGGGCTCAAATCTGTGGATGGACCATGCTCTGAAAGCCTGGAAGCCAGGTAAGTAAGAAGAACAAGAAATGTAATTTTAAATCTCTGAAGATCTGGAGCAGGAGCACGCTCATAACGCTGAGTGTGAGCGGCACTGCTGACCTCAGGGGCGTTTCCTTCCCCAGAAATGAGCCCCTTGGACCCAGGGGTGCTGCTGCCCCACCGTGTGCTGCACTGATAGCCTCCTGCGGGCGGCGTCAGAGAAACCGCCCGGTGATGTTTCCAGCATCCATGTTCCAGTGGTTTCGTACGAGTTCCAGCGAGAGTCTGTCCTGTGGAGAGGCTGCTGTGGCTGCAGAGGAGGCTGCTGTGTTCCTGCAGCCCGACAAACAGACGGACGGGCGCCCGGCAGGATCCGCTGAGGAGGTGGTGGGAGCACAGGAGGCTTCATTGTAGCACCGCTGGTGCTGTGTCAGCTCAGCTAAACCCTGGTTTGTATCCCAAAAATACCTAAACTGCAAAAGATCATCATGTTAAGCATGTACAAAGCTTCATGGCATCACTTCAGTGTACTTTATGATCCATTCAACAGGCAGCAATGCTCTGAAACTGCTCCTAACAAAATCCTGAGTTCAAAGCTGTGTATTGGCATCTGAGTCACAAGCCAACCCACTCAGCCTTTTTCCATGTATTGGCTCAGGCTGTACATTCTCCAGCAAGACAGGATTTTCGTGCACTAGTGCCATCTCAGTCCAGCTTTTTGATGATACTCTGCTCAAACTGGACTTGAATGCAGCCGCTCACACTGCCTCTGTCACTCCATGCATGTCCTAGACATTAAAGACTGGGGCCATATTTGGCAAAAGGGTGAAGGGAAAAGATTGGAAGTATGTAAAAAAACAGCATAAGAATAATAGAACATTAGGTGAGACAAGAAGTTTTACTTCAAATATAATTCTGATTTTAATTCCTATATCCTTTGGGGTCAAAAACAAACAAAGAAACAAACAAAAAGAACCCCAAAGCACAAACCAAAATGAAACAAACACACAAAAATCCAGCAACAAGCAACCTGCTTTAAATCTACTTCCTGTCATAACCCTAAGCTGACCTCTAAAACCATTGTCTGTGGCATCTTGCTTCCAGGCTTCTTGTTCCTGCCTTACCATTTCTCCTCTCCATCTGTTGGGCTACAATGGCTTGGAATAAGATTAACTAGGTCAGAAGCTAGCAGTTCCCACTTTGAAGGTCACACATGCCTCTTTTGTTGAACATGGAAAAAATATATTAGTAGAAAGGGAATTATGAATCCCATCATCTAAGCACATGCAAGAATGTTCAAAATTGATAGTGGCAGCAGGAAATCTGGTAGAAACAACAAGAACCAAAATCAAAACCCTCCTGAGAAGATAATTACATTTATTTAATTCCACACTGCAGTGTTTATGACAGACAACTGTTAATGATGTCTTTCTATAAAATATTTCTGATTTTGAGAATAAGACTATGTATGTATTATGTTTGGCTTATAAAATGCCATGGCTGTAAGGAAAAAAAACTATAGAAGAAAGGCAAAATGCTGAAGAAATAACTAGGTCAGGATTCTTCAGAATTTAAATGAGTTTCAGGAAGCACATTACAAAATGATAACTGAAACAAAGCTGTGTGTATGTGTAAATATGATATGCAAATACTAGAAAGCTTCATGGAATTCATACATTTTTAGGTTGCTTTTTAAAGAAAAATGAACACCTGAGATGGGAAATTGCTGTTGATGCATAAAATATGATGCCACATGAGGAGAAAAATGAAATTAAATATGTGACCTATGTCATGAAACACAAAAAAACTTAGCTTAGCTGCTTACTGGAGAAGAGAAAATGTCTTGTATTTGTCTGAAACCACAGGGAGAATATAAGGAGAGTGAATTATCTGAAATGAAGTCAGCTATGACACCAGTATAATATTCTGGAAAAATACTTCCAAGCCATCTCTCCTAAGCATCAGTGATCAAGATAGATAAGACATCTAAATAGCACGACCCCCTTCAGCACAGCCTGCTTAGCAAAAGAATGAGGAAAGGGAGAAATGCACTTTACAGTTTTGTCCTTTTTTCATTGAAAAATAAAAGCTTGTGCATAAGTCCTGAGAGGGTTGCCAGCACAGTGCAGAAAGCAGGACAAAAAGGTGTGGCACATTTACACAAAGTCCTGCACACTGTGGGAAGCATTGAAAATAACCAAGGAAGCAGCTGAAGCCAGGTGTGCCCTTTCCTATGGTGGGACACCTCATTAGGTGTCTCTCTTGGTCCTGGCCAGGTTAGAGCGATAGAAAGGTTTCAGGGATGCTAAATGTGAAGGCTTCTCCTTCCAAGGCCAGGAAGCCTGGAGGAGAGTGGTATTTGCTGGGCAGAACCCCTTGCACAGGTCACGAAAGATTTCGTCAACCAGCTGAGAGAAAAAGCCAATCCAGGGGTTTTTATCCAGACCCTGCGCGGAGCGAACCTGATAGGCACTGTAAACACTGGTGAAAAGGAGACGGTCAAACTCTGTGGGAGGCAAGGGAGTGTCGGTCAGTGAATAGTATCTCAGATGCTGCTCAATCTCTGCCGGTGTTTTGGGAACTTCCACCTCTAAAATCCGCAGGATCCGCCGTGCCGGGCGTAGGGAGGCCAGCTCTTCATCCCGCAGCCGGATTGTCCCGTCGGCCCGGATATCCAGCCTTCCCCAGAGCACCTGGAAGAGGGGAGCAGCGCTGTCACGGCAAGCCCAGCTCTGCTCCATCGCTCGCAGTCGCTGCCGAGCCTCGGGCTGCCGGGCCAGAGGCGGCCGCTCCCTCACGGCCGGCCTGCCCCGCTCCATTCCTTCTCTGCCAGCCCCACAGCCCGTTTGTTTCCCCGTGGGACCCTGCAGCTCTTGCCTCCCGCCCTGCGGTCCCCCCGTCCCGCCCGCCGCATCTCCGCGGTGCGGCCGCTCGGGCGGGGCAGTCGCCAATCGCGGCGGGGCAGTGGCCAAACCCGGCGGCATGGTCCCTTGTCCCCCTGCGGACACCCCTGAAGTGCCAGGGCGTGGGGCAGAGCCCCCTCGGGCTGCAGCCGCAGTGGGAGGCAGCACGAATGCCATCAGGCATCGGGATGAGAGCAAAGAGAACGGGTGAGTTTTTACGTGCGGGCAGGTGGGAGCCTGGGCACTGACAGTGCCTCGGCCCGGGCCCCCCAGTGCTCAGGAGACCTCTAACATGATGCCAGCGTCCTCTGGACCGCCACGGGCTGTGCTGGTGCCGCCGTGAGGATGTTCATCTGCAAGACATCAGACACAGCTCGCTAGCACAACACCTTCCTGCTTGCTGCTTTTGCCATTGGGTTGTCAACAACGTCTTCAACATTCCTGAGCTACCACTCAGCCTGCCAAATATGACAGATGCTGACCACGGGATTTTGATAAGCAAAACAAGCTTTTTAAGAGAAGCAGCAGTGGTTGAGACAAGGTTTTGGATATCACGGCCCTTAGTCCTGCCAACAGAGCTGAAGCTCTGTTTTACAGCAGCAAAGGCACTGCTTTGACAGGCAGCAAGAAAGCCTCTCACACTGAGCATGGATGGGGTTTGAACGGGTGGGGTTTGGTTGCTTGGCAGTTTTTGCTAGAGAAAGTAATGCAGTCCAATGAAAGGAGGGTGCTGGCAGGCTCCTCAAGCTGCTGCTAGAAACATAAACTGGTGCTTATCCTGGTTTTCTACTTCTTCCCTAAGCTTCTGCTGCTGGAGGAGTGTGAGGATAAAAGAAACCTTGTCAGATCCATTATGGCTCATTTGATGTCCAGCTAATTACTTGCTTGGACACATGACATCACGTAATCTGGGAAAAATGGATATGAGGCCAGAGGAATGGAATGGAATATTTTTGAATATTAAAGTCACATTAATCCTAAAAATTGTTTGGTTTTAATTTCCTAATACTTACAGGGCTTTAACTGCATTTATTTTAATTTTTTGTGTGTGTGTGAAAAATGAGACACAAGCTGTCTTGGTCCAGGACTGTGAGATAGACGCTGCATCCCCTCCCTCCTCTGTGTTATCAGTATCATGAGGTAGCCAAGACCCTCTTCTACTTCTTACAGACTCATCTTTCAGGTTAAGAAACATGAAATGGAAAAAGCTAATATGAACTAGTAAGTTCTCTGATACATTTATGGGGTTGGGTTTTCTCTTTTTTAAATGGATGAAGGCTTTTTTTATACTAAAAAAAAAAAAAAAAAAAAAAAAAAAAGTGAGTATTTACATTGAATATTCCAGAGTTAAAGTCAGCAGGTGCATATATCTGCATGTGTGACGACTGCCACCAAAAGATACTTCCAAATCTCCATTTTTGATTAGACCTTTTCAGGGAGATGTACAAGCTGCCTGGAGAAGTGCACTGCCAGCCTGCAGGCTGCAGAGGTTTGTTTCTCTGCACAGCTGCAGTCAGCTGTGATCCAAGCCAGCTGTGGCTTTGGAATGTGGGCTGGGATGTAGCTTCTCTTTCCTACTCCTCCATAGATGTACCAGAAAGGCTTTTAGCTCAGGTGAAAGTATTGTATCATCTGAAAATGTCTTTGCTGGTCTTGTCTCTAATAACTGATCCTCTAGGTTCACAGATCCCTCTGTTGAGGGATGTCTGGCTGCAAAGTGCATTTCTTGAATAGATGCCAAACTGCTGTTATTAGTAACTGCCTCATAAATATACACAGTGGTAGGTTTCTGAGTAGAGAAAAATTTAACAAAGCATAATAAATAATGTATTGAAATAATAACATAAATATCCTCTGAGGAAGGGAAAATCCTTACTTGTTTTATCAGTCATCAGGGTTAGGTGGGGTTTTGTTTCCCAAAAAAGCATATAGAAAATCTACAAACAGTATTGCAGGAGATTATTTAAATAAATAAAATCCTCCCCTTGCCATCAAACACAGCAGCAGGTCTTCAACCTGCAAGGAGGTGCCAGTGCCCCCACCAGCAAACCCCCGCAGCTGGACTCCAGCTCTCTCCCGTGCCAGGGCAGCTGTGAGCCCTCGGGCCACATTTGAGGGAGCAGCAAAGCATCACACAAGCGGCGTTGCACAGTTTCGCCAAGCCAAGGAGCCGTGTGGCCGGCAGAGGTGCTCCTTACCTGCCAGCCTGTGGGACGCAGCGAGCACGCAGAGGAGCAGCCAGGAGCTGCGCTGAGCCTGGCCCATGGCAGCGCCGCGGGAGCAGCTGCCCCCGCCCGGAGCCCGGAGCCCGGAGCCGCAGCGCCTCGCCGGGGCGTCCTCCGGGCTGCTGCGCGTCCCAGCAGCCTCCCCTGGAACGCATCCATCTTTCTGTGTTTCTGGTCACAGCCCTGGGAAGGGCTTGCAGTTCAACTTGCTGACCCCGAGGGATATTTTCCATCATATTTTGGAAACTTGGAAAACTTTGTTGTGATGTTTTTGGCAGAATTGTTTAAGCTTCCTTTTCAAAGACTGACTTTCCGCTGCAATGGTTATAGGAAGTTGTTGCAAGAAATTCCACTACATATGTTTGCCTCTTAAGTAGAGGGGACCCCCCAGTCCCTTCCATCTCTGCACAGTGCCTCTGTCACATACTGAGACACGTCTGCTCACTCCTTGGCTTCATTTTCAGTTTTCCTTTTTCTTGGGTTCAAAAACCTGAAAACAATCCTGGAATGTCACAAAGAGATAAAGCTAGTGGACTCCAGATTCATGGAAGGGCAGTAGCAGCCAAAACATACAAGCAGGCAGAAGAAATGTCACTGGTTCAGTTCTGGAGGGAGAACTCAGTGCAGTGGCCTAACAAAAACCAAGTATCAAAGCAGCTCAGGCTTTAGCACCTCATCGTCCTCTCCTGTGAGTGGGTTACAATTCTGGGTTACAATGAGCACAGTCTGCCTTAGATGTTCTAAATTACATTGACAAAACATCATTTGATTGACTTCACAGCAGGGATCTGTTCTCTGCACATCTTTACACATTTATTAGTGCCAAGTCCCCAGTCAAACTGTTCTGTAATTCTGCTCTGTATGGCACAGTATAGGATGCCAGGGTTATACAGGGATACAGAGTATGCAGTAATACATATAAATAAGGACTACTACCATCTCCCTCAGGTTAAAGGGAGAAAGAAGTCTGCATAGGAAAGAGAGAGGATAAAGCTGAAATGCATCCCTTGCTCAGCAAGTTAAGGGACATGAGTCAGGACATACTGTCACCTGATAGTGTACTGAGGGCTGGGATGATGTCCTGGTTGGTAAGTTGTCTGTGTGCAAAGAGCCAAATTTTCTGAAACCTTCGGGATCTGTAGCTGTACCCGGTAATACCTGGACTCACACCAGCCAGGAGAAGCAGCACATAATGGAAGAGTCACAAAGGGGCCCACAATATCCAAAGCCACTCTTTCCCTCAGTTTAGATTCAAAGCAAGAATTGTGTTTCTGTCATTGCCTCAGGTATCTTCAAGTCACGCTGCACTGCTTTTGGTTTTTATTATTTTCTGATGCTTACTCTTCAGTTGTATCCCTTTCTTCTTTTATTAAACTGAATCACAAGCTACCCAAGAGGCAGACACTTATGGGCCATCTGTGCAGTGAGATTGATGTGCCTTCTGCTTTGTGCCAGAGTCCTTTTTATGTCACAGTGTACACATGACTTTGTCTAGAAGCCGCTGTGGAAAAACCCCTGTTTTGTGGGCCATGAAACAGCCTCCCTTTAACTTGCAGCACATGACATGAAGAGGATTGCCCAACAGGACTTTGGCCAACATCTGTGAAAGCTGTACACGATTTTGTCAACAGGAGAATTTCCTAGGAACAGCTTGCAGCTGAAGTGCCTAGAGGAGGACAGCTGCGTTGGTGGGAGGGAGAAGAGAGGAGGCTTGGGGGCTGTGCTCAGGTGACTGACACAGTGACAGATGGGGACAAGCATCAATAGCATAAGATACCTTAAGCTTGGGGAATTTTATAGAATTACCTCACTATCCCACAAAGAAAGGCAATTTCAGAGTGATAAACATATTCCTTAGTTGTCAGTAGAGCAGCAATACTTGCACAGAAACAAGGCTGGGTTTCGGACAGCTGCAAAAAGTCCCTGCATGTACAACTGCAATGTTTGGCAGTGCACTTGCTCCTCCTGAAGGCTTTTGTCCTTGCCAGGTACTCACAGCTAAGCACAGCCCTACCACTCTGCACTCCCCTGGCCATACCATCTGCTGTTGGAGCAGTTTCAAAATGTCACAAGCCAGGTTTATGCAGGGACACCTTGACTGGCTTCTTCCTTTTCTCCATGACCTCCTGAAGCAGGAACATGGCAAATGAGAGCAAGAGAAGAGAGGTCAAAAACTGAGCAACTGGTTGGATGCTGATTGAGGCACAAGGTGTAGCAATAGAAGAGCCTCTTTAGGAGGGAAGTTTCTTAGAAGTAGGACTTCAGAGACATAGCCTATTCATAAAAGGGAAATTTTGCTTACAGAATTGAAAAAATTACATTCAATCATTTCACCCAGAATTTGGGGGATTACTCCCCAGCCTGGGGCTGTCTGGTAGCTGCTCAGGGAAGGAAGAAGACTGAAGAAAGAGGTGAAGGAAGAAGGGCATACATGGCTCCCAGAAAAGGCGACGTTTGAGTTACTGGAGTGGAAGAAGTAAGAAAACCTTGAGGGAAGCAGGAGTGAAACACTGACTGTAACCAGAGAGGACCTCTGTAATACTGGTATTTTCCAGGTATGGTGCTGCCAGTCCTTACGAGATGCTTTCCTTGTCTTTTTGTTTCAGTTTGTGAGCAGCATCTACAAGTTGAAGGAGCTGTGTAAAAGTGACAGGGAGGGCCTCATCCCACAGCAGCTAATGCACATGAGGTGGGTAGACACCCTGACATTGTCAATAGCCACATCCTCAGGGAGGAGAGTCTGCTTGCCTGGCTGTAGGGAGATATGCCAGAGTTCTGGAAAACACCAGCAAAACCTGCTCAGCTGGAGAAGCTTAACATGGTGACTGTGAGTCATTGCCTGAAGTCTATCGTCCCTTCAGTACCAGAAAATCTCACTTCTTTATAGTGTCTATAAGTCAGCTACACCTGGCTTACATCTCATCCCACATTCTCCTGCAGCTGGAGAATCCACCCCAGGCAAACAAACCATGCAGAAGCCGGCAGTATTCAACAGGCAGGGAGATAGCTTTGTGCCTGGCCAAGTAGACCACAGCCTTGTCCAGCACAAAGCAAGCATCCACCAGCCACAAGGAACCCAGAGTGAGCAGACTCCATGAGCAAAATGGCCTCTGGAGCTCAGGAGCAGTGGAGCAAGCAGGGTGCACAAGTATTCTGTGAGGCTCTGTGCAACCTCTTGTGCCCTGGGATAAGGAGCCTAAGTGGGTGAATTGCATTGTTCCTGATCTCCCAGGCTTCACTAATGAGGAGAGATTCAGGTCCACTTGCACCTACTCCACATATTAAAGACCTGCAGGAGCCAATGCCTGTTCCCACAGGGCTGGCTACTTTTCCAGTACACACATTCTTGAGCAAACCCTGCATATGGTCTAACTTGACAGGCATGATGTCTGACATTTCTTGATGTTGGTCAAATTCTCCCTCTGCACAAACATTAATTTTAAAAGGCAAATTTCCTAGTGTTTCTGCGACCATCAGTCAGATTTACTGCACTGGGAAACATGCACTTTTTATAATCTATAGACCATAAGTCTTGCTGTAGTGTCTTAAGCAATCTTGGATGAAAGAGAACATGGAGAGGAAATGTGATTTATAAAGAATTTTCATGGTGATAGAAGTGGCACCAGGAATTTTTCTGTCTTGCACAATAGGCATCAGCATGCTATGAGAGCCCCTGCAAAGAAAACAACCAGCTGTGGAACATCTTGTAGGAAGAACTAAAAGTTCATTTCCTATTTAATCTGCTCAATTGAAGACAGATCTAAAATAAAGCAAAGAATTGTGTAAAACCCAAAACTTCTGCTTATCTGTGTTCACCTTCCCATGTAGAGCTGTGACTTTTAAGGTGAGAGGCAAATGATATTTATTTTAACCAGAGAACACGTTTAAGTCACGTCCAAAACACTGCTGGCCACAGCAGCTGAAACAAAATTTTAAAAGTATGTTTAAAAAAAAATTAACCAGCTCATACTTATGAGGCTGAGGTGGAAACAAATATGAAACCCAATTCTTAGAATACAGTTCAGTCTTTATTCTTGAAAAGACATCACTTAGTCACAGCAAGTAGTTTCTTTTCTTAATTGAATTGTTTTATCCCTTTCTCTATCCCATACTCTACCCTCCCCCAAACCCTTATTTTTATTAGTGCTTTTACAATTTAAAAGCTTAAGTATCGATTCAAGGAATCTCTACAAACTGCTTGTGAATTATTTTATGAAATCTCTTATACAACAGTTTTCAGATCTTAATGAAGTCAGTCAGCTTTCTGACGCAGAAGAGCATTATGCATTTTCTGGACCAAGGACAAGAGACATTATTAATTGATGACTGCTGTAATGTAATCCCATTCAAACAGGTGGTGGGTGGATGGAACTACAGCATTCTTTCAGCTTTTTTGGAAAAAAAAAGAGATTTTCCACAAGAGCAAAGAAAGTGGTAATGCTATTGTATCATAGAGCTCAAAATAATTGGAATACTGACAAAAAGACACACTCTTATCTATGAGACATGGGGAGGGATATATTTCTGGCTGCAGAAAAAAAAAATCCACACTCTGAAGATGCTGGAGAAAATAAAGACTGCTTGATTGCGAAGAGAAAGCCAGACTGAAGGAGTGTCACATCAGAAATTACCTGTAACTCCTGTTGAGAGAAAAGGCACTGACCTAATTCCCATGGAAACTATTAACAGAGATTTCCATAATTGTTTTGGTCTAGACCCATATACATTTGTGTTGTCATGACAGGAACTGTATTAGAACTGTTTACATAGGCTTTGCCTTTTCTTTTTGTCATTTTATTACCATCTTCCCAACACTCGTCCCGGAGCTAAGAAACTTCTGTCCCATTGCTCAAACCCCACAGCTGCTTCAGTGCAGGCACTCATGTTCTGATTCTTACCTGTAGGGACTGCTGGCAGTAGTTGTGTTCAGGAAACACTAGGCCACAGGCAATGCCTGCACTCTGTTCAATTTGCAAACCAAAAAGACAAATCCTCCATTTTACAATTCAAAGCACCAGATAAACATCTACCAGTTGGATCACAAGGATTAGCATTTATGAGCCTTGTGTTTTTCTTCTACTTTGAAAACATTATTCATGAGATCACAACAGGCAAGTATCTCACATCAATTTTTATTGTTATAAATACTATATTAGAACAGAAAGGATGGTGCTGCACATCCACTTCCTTCTGCTGCTATTTGGCATCTTCTTTCTTTGCTCCTGCTTCTATTTTCATGGGTTCTGGAGCTGGACGATAGGCAGGAAATGCCTCCCACGGGCTATTGAGATCGAACTTCCGAAATTCCTGAGCTAGCTCCACAGGCTCTGCCACCACCCGTTTGACTTCATCATCATACCGCACCTGCAACAGCACAAAGGACACAGGCCAGTCATCTTCACCCTGCCCCTGCAGCACGTCTGCTGTGCATGGTGACCCAGTAATGACCCAGACCACCCTCTGTGCAGACAACTCCTTCTTACCCATGGGAAAACCACATGCACACAGGCCTCTGCCACAGCTTCAGCTCTCATTACTAACAAGAGCTCTCCAGATGCTACTGAGATCTCTGGAGTGTCCAAGAAAACCTTCCTCTTTGCTTTGCTACCATGCCTCTCAGGTGTCATGACTAAGCACCCAGAATTAGGAACACCTATCCTAAGAGTCCACATGAAGTTCACATGCAATAACACATTTAACTTGTCCTTTGACAAAGGAATTTCTCCTGAGTCACTGAAATAAGATGGCCCACTTGGGCCTGCATGGCTGAGGACTACACTCATGAATCTTTATAATACTGCATTTGTGTGGTTTTAGTTGTTCTAATTCTTAGAACACTCAGAACAAGGGGAGAAAAAGAAGACAATCAGGATGGAATGCAGATGAGTACCAGACACTTCTGATTGGCTTGCTTTATCCTCACGGTGCCAGTCCAGATCTCTGAACCCCAGGAGATGCTGCCTTACCCTTGCTTGCAGGATTTTGTTATTTCTACACTTCTTAAAACAGCCTCTTTTTTGCAGAATTTCACTGTTTCCTTCTGAGACTCAACTCAGTCTTAACACTGCACCAAATACACCTGCTTCTGCAGGGCAGTCATTTGAAACTAGACCGATACCAAACACTCTCATTTCACCTGTGGCTGGCATACAGAGGTAAACGATAAACAGTAAGAGTCTGTTTAATCAGAGTTTTATAATCTGGGCCTACAAACACTCAATAAAGTAAAGTTCCAACTGAATCAAGAACAGTTCAGCTCTTTATCCTTCTAGACATCTCAGTTTTGCAGTGGAAACTTTCATCTTCCAGAAAACATGCTGAAAACAGAACCACCTTCTCTGACTGACAAGTATCTTTGGTATACAGCACATAATATTTGATCAATTTCTCCAGCTTTAGGCTGCTTCATTATGGATGATATTTTGTGTGATAATTCAAATTTCTATGCAGATTTATACAACTCCTCTGGAATACAGACAAGTTATTGTAAAGCAGTCATATCTTTGTACTGGAACTCAGAAAAGAGCATTGGAGAAACTTGGTAACTTTAGACATGACTGTATCTCCTACCTCCACATAACCAGAGAGCGGGAAGTCCTTCCGGAATGGATGGCCCTCAAACCCATAATCTGTGAGGATTCGCCTCAGATCAGGGTGGTTGGCAAAGAAAACACCATACATGTCCCAAACCTAAATGAAAGGGAGCCAAGTTAGTTGAACTGTATTTGAAAAAAACCAAAACGCTGCATGTGTTATGTCCATAAAATTTCAGTTACGTGCCTGGCTTTGTACAGTGCCAGCAAAACAGATGCAGGAATTAATTCAAAAGAAAAGCCAACACTGTTTCATCTCCTACTCTAAAAAGGCAGCCAGGGAAACACTTCTCTCTTTCTTCCCAAGGGCATTGGGGAGTCACTTTAATTGGGAAAATACAGCCCCTCTCTGCAAAGACTCTGTTCCCAAGCACACCAGCACTCACCTCTCTTTCATACCAGTTTGCTGCCTTGTGCACAGGCACTGCTGAGTCCACAGGTGTCAGCTCATCAGTGTACGTCTTCACACGGATCCGGCTGTTGAAGCGCAGGGACAAGAGGTTGTACACAATCTGAAGCAGAGGAAAGGCAGCATTTATGGACCTCTCTGCAGTACACCACTTTCTAAGCAAAGCCACACAAGGACTATTTCAAATATTCTTTATGAGCAGGATCGCATTCAGCACTTCAGAGCTGGCCACTAAGAGACACTCCTATGATTGAGGTCCCAACAGCTTATCACTTTGGTCCTTAGAAGCGTGACAAAAGTTATGAGACTTAGACATTGTGACTGATGACGAAGAAGTAAAGAGAGATACTAAATCTTAAACAAGACTACTGGAGGGATGGAAACACTTGACAATAGTCTGTCTCAAAGAAAATGGCCATCAATCACTCTTGCAATTACTATCAGTGGGAGAAAGCTAAAAAAAAAATACAGTTAATTTTCAGCAAGCAAGTTGGATACCAGGGAACATTTCCAACTTCTATGGCGACGAAGCCTAGTACAAAGGCTGTTTATGAGGATTATTACAATCTCTGGAGAGGAAATACATACTGCAAGCAGATTGAAAAAAAGATCCCAAAAATTTGTAAGGAATTTTAAAGCCTTGTTTGATCCTGCCTTGGTGACTGGAAAAGATAAATAAATTAGGGTCTATATTTCTGTTACCTCTATGTACTACCTTGATTTTTGAAAGAAAAATACTGAATTAAAATATACTCCAGTTCTTCTGCAACTGGAGGCCTTTAACTTAAAGAATTCTATCTACAACTCTCTAAATTTTTTTCTCACTGCCAGAAACCAAAGAAAGTGGTCAGACGTGCAACAGCACCCATGGCCATCAGCACTGGTGAAGCTCTCCAAGCACTGCACCTCTGAGCAGTTCCCACCTCAAAGCGGTACTGCCGAGATGGGACATCAACAGCAGTCAGGTCAGCCAAGGATTTGAACTGGGCATTGGTGTGATCACGAAGGAAGGTCAGGACGGGAATGATCCCATCTGGATGGATCAGAAGTTCCAGCTCATTGAAACAGGTCACCTGAGGAAACAGAACAGTGGGAAGGACATGAGTACAAACACCAACAGGACCAAACATGATGCTGATTTCAGCAGAACACTCAAACAAAGAGACACAGCAATCACAAAAAGGCATCAGATCAAGGGGCTCAAAAACAGCAGTACTTTTCTCAGAATTCTGACCATTTTTCTTCCCCAGGACAACTTCTCCTAACAGGTAACAAAAAAGTGGTGTGTTCACTGGATCCTGTCCTGCCACAAGAACAGTATCTTGAACAGCACCTACCTGTACTTGCTGGATATACTTGGGAAGAATCTCAGCCACGTACTCCCCAAAAGCACATAGCTGCTTGTGTTCTACTTCATTTTTTGGTCTGACAGTAGCTAAGGAGAAAAATAAAGTTTCCAAGATTACGACAGGGAACACAGAAAGCCACAGAAAGAAGAGTAAAGAGTCCTGTTAACCAGTCTAGCTGTCTGTCAAAGACTACACTATAGCAACATACTTGTGTTACACAGAAGGTGGAATTAGGCACTTTGATAATGAAAGAAATTTGTGCCAGTGCTAAAATTTTGTCGACTCTAAAGAGCAGCACGAATTGTCCAACGAGATGATGGAGAAGTAAATAGCCAGATAAAAAGAGGGCAGCAGAGATAACAGAACAATGTGAACTTAGGAACTGCTCATGTCATTCAACCTGGGCCTTGTTTTCTGGGTTTGCAGGATGTGCAAGCTCCTCATAATCAAAACACTCTAGGAACTCACGTTGTTGGGGTGGGTTTTTTTGCTGTTACGACTAAAAGCCTTCAAGAGTCCGGACGACGAGGAGCTATGAAGCGGCTGCCCAGGCACAGCTTTACACAGAAAAAGCAGGTTTGGCCCTGCATCTGAGCAAGGATGCAGAGAGGAACCCCGAGCAAGCACGGGAACCCACGGCAAGCCCGGTTACCAACACAGCCGCTCTCCTGCGCAACTGGGTTTCCGGGTGACCGGAGCAGCCCTTTCCCGACACGCTCACTACAGCGCTTCCACCGCCCAGGACCGTCCGCGGGGCGGTTCGGTGCCCTCCTGCCGGCTGGCAGCGGCACCACCGCACGCCTCAGCCCCCCCCCGCCCCCAAACAGGCCCCGCACTCACGGCGAGTGTCCGCGGCGGAGCTCCCCGCCAGCCGGGCCCGTGCCGCCGCCGGTGCCGCGCCAGCTGCGGAGAGAAACGGACACGTCTCACCGACCACCGCCAACCGCCCGGCCCGGCCCAGTCCAGCCCCGGCCCGGCCCCGGCACAGCCCCGAGCCCCCGCGGCCTCACCTCGCAGCGCGGCCCGCGCCAGGCCCCGCGCCGCCGCCGCCCACATCCCGCCGGGACACGGACGGGCAAGGGCACGGGGCGGAAGCGGAAAGCGCCGCCGCCGCCGCGCTTCCCCCGGGGCGGAAGCGCGCGAAGAGCTTCCCGGGGACGGCTGCGGGTCGGTAGGCGGAATCGGCGAGTGCCCGGCGGCGCCTGGCGCAGGGTGAGGGCCGGAGCAGCCGCTGGGGCAGCCCGAGGCGGCGGCATGAAGGAGGCGCCGCAGGTGGGTGCCGCGCGGCGCGGCCGGGGGAGCGGCGCGGCCGGCGGCCCGGGGGCGGAGCGGCGAGCGCCGGGCGGTGTGGGCGCGCAGGGCGGCGGAGCCCGGCAGCCCCGGGCCGAGCCAGCGCCGAGCCTCGCACGGCGTCAGCGCGGCCCCGGTGGGCATCTGCGTTTCTCCGAGGATCGGCCTCCCTTCCTGCATTGTCCCCGCCCCGGTCCGTGGGGTCCCTGTCGGTTGTGCTCAGCCGTTCCCCCATCCCGGACGCCGCCGTGGCATCCGCGAGCCTGTCAGGAGCAAGGAGAGAAGGAAGCTGGAGCACAAGTCCGATGAGAAGCGGCTAAGGGAGCTGTGTTAGTTTAGCCTGGAGAAAAGAAGGCTCGAAGATGACCTTATCACCCTCTCCAACTGCCTGAAAGGAGGGTGTAGCCAGGTGGGGCTTGGCCTCTTCTCCCAGGCAACCAGCGACAGGGCGAGAGAACACAGGCTTGGGCTGCACCAGGCGAGGTTTAGGCTGGACATTAGGAAGAATTTCTTCACAGGAAGATGATTAGGGACTGGAATGGGCTCTCAGGGAGGTGGTGTTGCTGTCCCTGGAGATGTTTCAGGAAAGACTGGATGTGGCATTCAATGCCATGGTCTAGTTAACGTGGTGGTGTTCGGCCATAGGTTGCCCTCGATGTCTCAGAGTACTTTTCCAACCTAAGTGATTCTGCGATTCTGTGAAGGAGTTCTACTAGGTGTTGGTGAAACCACTGTCACTGATAGCTTGGCCTGTGGAGTGCATGGAGCATACTGTTTGGCTTTATGGGAAATTAACTGTCCTGCATCCTCTTTCTTTATAGCAGAGACACCATGGGTGCAAAGGGGAGCTTTGTCTGGGTGTCTCTAAGAAAGACGTGAGATTTACATAGTCTTTAGCTGCTTCTTGGCATTTCTTTTGTGACTTGGCATCAGTCCTCTGGGAGTTGTGCAGGGCAGCGTGGGCAGCTGGTTCTGCTGTGCCACAGGGGCAGAGTAGTTCATCTGTCCTTATCCTGGTGCTCTGTGCAGTCTCTTCTGCATTCTGGGCTGAAGCTCCTAAGCACCTTGACTGTAAGGATAAAGAGCTTTAACTGAAGTGGAAGCCAATTTGCAGGATAGGCTCATACTTTGTAAAGCTTGAAAAATAGTACTGACATGTTCTATGCTGACTGCCATTCCTCTTACAGACTAATGGATAGCTATTTTTCAGACAGACCAGAACTACTGTAAAATTGAGATAAGAGTATAATTAAGGCAGGCTATCACCAGAGATGAGATGGACTTGTCTGGGATGTAGACACTCTTCCCATGAACAGAAGTTGAGCAAAGAATTTTGGAGACCTCCTGACTAAGCAGAGTAATTGTAAGAAGATGCATGTTTGAAAAGATAAACCATGGAAGAGTAACTATGAATCTGTTTGATAAAAAAATCACATCTTTTTGAAACATTGTACTTGAAATAATGTTCATTATTAATGGAAGAGATTTCTGATATCAGACACCATGGACAGCAGTTCAGTTATAAAAATGAGTCTAAAGTGAATGCAGGTAGGCAACTGTTTCTAATGCTGTCAAGAGCCACGGTAAAAAAGAGCTTCTTGCTGTAGTCGTCCTTCTGTGTTTCAGAAGCTTTTCTGATCCACAAACCCGGTGATCTGCAAACATCTGTGATACCTACTAAGAGGTGTTTTAAATTTTGTTCCCTTTCCACTTGGGAAGCAGTGACTAACAACATCTAACATGTTTTGCATGCTGAAGTTGACTGGCACATTACAAACAGCATAACCATCAGTTATCTCATTTGGTGAGCTTGAAGGGCTGGTGGTTATGTCTGGCAGACATCTCATGCATCTTTTTGGTAAAAACAAGTTCACCTTGATACAGATTCATCATTGTGTTTGGACAGTGATTAACACCTCCTGATGATATGAACGGCTGCCTGTGCTCTTTTTGAGTATGATACCGTAATCCTTTTCACATCTAGTCCAGCTATGCTGCCGCCACTTTTTCTGGCTTTGCAAGTTTCCCAGGGCAGTTGCTGGACTTTCCACTTGACTAACTTGCTGCATTTCTTTGTTTCAGTGAAATGAGTTGTGAAAAGATATGCACGGCTCCCAGCCCTGCTGAGATGTGATGTTCACTCTACTGGAAGTTTAGTATATATTATAATTTTAATTATACCAGCTTCTCATTTGCTGTTTGAGATTCTGAAGCTCAAGCACAAGTTTCTGGCTGTGCTATTTATGTTCAGTCTAAAATATGCTGGACTCTTACCAATATGTTTGATTTTTCCCTGTACCCTGAAGTACTGCATAATCTTGTTAGTGGTGAGAGAAAGCCATATAATTATTGTGATTTTACAGATTGCTGGAGGTCTGATTTGTGCAGCACCATGGACTCATCAGAAGAGACTGGAGGCTCCTCTGCAGAAGAAAACTACTTTGTGAACTACACCTTCACCGACCGCTCCCACTCAGGCCGCGTGGCCCAGGGTATTATGAAATTATGCTTGGAGGATGAGCTCTTTGCTGATGTTACAATATCAGTGGAAGGCAAAGAATTCCAACTGCACCGTTTGGTCCTCTCAGCTCAGAGCTGCTTCTTTCGTTCTATGTTCACTTCCAACCTAAAGGAGGCCCACAACCGGGTGATTGAGCTGCAGGATGTTAGCGAGAGTGTGTTTCAGCTCCTTGTGGACTATATTTACCATGGAACTGTAAAGCTGAGGGCAGAGGAATTACAGGAAACCTATGAAGTAGCAGACATGTACCAGCTGACTGCCCTTTTTGAAGAGTGCTCCCGTTTTCTGGCCCGTACGGTGCAGGTTAGAAACTGTCTGCAGGTCATGTGGTTGGCAGATCAACACAGTGACATGGAGCTCTACACAGCTGCCAAACACTGTGCAAAGTCACATTTGTCTCAGCTGCAGGAGACAGAGGAGTTCCTACACCTGCCTCTCCGCCTGCTCACAGACATCCTTACAGGTAAGGAGTTATTGAAACTACCTAAGATGTGGATGTAGAGACTTTCGGAGTCTGGTCAAGTAGTGAATGAAATAGATGGAAAGATACAAACTTTCATAATCACTATCTATTCAGAGACTTAGCTAAGCAAAGCAGAGCAAAACATTCTGGATACCTTTATCAGAAAAAGCCCCAAACTATTAATTGTTACTGGACATGAAACATCTAAGGTACAGAAAAGGGACGTACAGGATGCCGGAAATTCACAGCAGTTCCTGAGTCAAGAGGTTAGAAGTGTTACACATTTTTTAAATGCAACTTCTAACAATTTGTTGTAATTTTGTTTGCATTAAAACAAAGAAGCCTTACCAGAAATACACGTCTTATGAAAGGCCTTTTTATCCCTTTACCTCATAATCATTTAACATAGTAATACAATAACTCAACATCTGTAAGAAGGCTTGAACATATATTTTTAGACTATTTTAGTGTTATTTACAATTGTATATAGTTATTAGGTTTACTTAGGCACTCAACTGACTGAAATAGAAGCATTGTAACATCTTGAGTAATACAGTAATTGCACTTCTTGTAAAGGTAATAGCCTTCCACAGTAATGGATGCCATGCCTCAGGGTTGTAAAGGACATGTCAACACATAAACAACTTAGTCCAGTTTCCACCAATCTTTTAAAATCTGCTGCCCTAGTAGGTACAGTCAGTACTTGTTACCTCTTCAGGATGCTGCAGTCACAAGTCCATTCTTCTGCAGTTATGTATCATTGCTAGAGGAAGCAAGAGTGCAGAAACAGCTCATACATCCAAATGTGCCTCTTTCATGCTTTTAATTATTCTTTGTAACTGAGTAACTAACTAGACTTTGTGTGTCATGTGTTTTATATGCAGTTCCATAAATAAACCTATCATGACTGGCTTCTTTGGAACACTGGCAAATCTATCCATAAGACCTACACTAGCCTCTAGAGTTGATGCTATGCATTTGAGAGTCTTCACAGATACTGCATTAAATTATCTCTATTGCATCTAAAGAAATTTACGTCAAGAACCTATTGAGTATATGTACTATAGTGTACTATAGTATAGCTCAAAACTGTGATAAACTTAGTGTAATTTTGATAACTAGCTAGCTGAAGTTCATTTAAAAAAACCTTTACAATCATGAAATAAAACTGTAGAGGACACCTCTAATTTCCTAGGGATTCCACATAAAAAGCAGTTTTAGGACTATGGACTTTAGCGCTTGTGGTCGTAGATTAAAACAATTGCTCAGTAATAACTTTTTTCCATGCATCATCTATTTTCATATGTAGAATCACATTACTCTGCATTTATGCCACAACTTAGGTCATAAAATGGATTAAAATCTGAAATGCTTCCCTACTGCTGGTGGGAAAAATCCTTTTATTTTGCCTGTCCTGCATCTTCGTTTAGTTAATTGAGAATAAATAGAGGAAACTTTTAGTGGCAAGGATTAAAATTATTTTTATGAAATAGTAATTTATTAAGTTTACCTTCTGTTGCACTCTAGGACCAATTTCAAAAGCTTTTTTTTTTTTTTTTTCCATTTAAGCACTACATGTGATGGTTAGCTTATGAGAATCCTTTTAAACAGAGTTGAAATACCTGCTTTTGTGCCACACTTTTTCTGCTCCCTTCTACTGTAGAGAAAAGCATTGGAATTTGTCTGGTGCCTTCAGCATCATTGAATTCAGAGTTTGTCATGAGAACAAAATCAGAGAGTCTTCGTAGGGAAGCTTCTCAATGAACACAGGCATTATTGCTGGCTTTCAAACTGGAAGGAAATACCTAAAATCTTTTAGGTAATGTACTCATGATAATGATGCAAGACTTTGTGGCTTAACCAAAACTTGCAGTTATGTCTGGAAAGAGATTTAAATCTTATGCAGACTATGGAGCGTTTCCTACTGTCACACAGCTAAGAAAAGCTCTAGTAGCTCATTGGGGATTTCCAAATGTTAAGAGGATAGGAGCAACACCAGATGTTCAGTCATGAGGGTCAGCTGCCTGACAGTGCTCAGACACATTTTGTAGATGACTTTTGCTAGATAGGTTTCTAGGACCAGCCAGAAAGAAAGGCAGGTGCTGAGATTCTCCGTAACAGAATCTTCTTGCCTAAATGATTAAATAAGAAAGTATTTGTCATTGCCACACAGCATGTACATTCTCTCTCCTGTCCTCTTTCTCTTGGACATAGATTTCTAAATAGATTGCTGAAACTCATCCAAGGTGCTTAAGATCTGGCAGCTCTGTCTTCTTATAGTTACCCAAATTAATTTCATGTAGTTGGCTGGCTGGCAGTGCTGATCATGCCTGACAAAATCTATAAACACCTGTGTCTGTTTTTCCTCTCTAGAAAGTAGGGTTTGTGGTGGGAGGCAGGGGAGGCAGGCGCAGGAAAAGGGTGTTCCTGAGTACATACACCTTTGTCTAGATACCATAAATGTCTTTCTGTCCCCGAACCACAGATGGCGTTCCATGTTCTCAGAATCCAACAGTTGCCATAGAAACCTGGATCAACTTCAACAAGGAGGAGCGAGCGGGCTTTTCAGAGACTCTGAGATCAAGTCTGAAGGTATAAAAAGACCTTATGTTCTGGGACTGATGTAGCACTTGCTGGTTTCACACTTCTCAGGGCAGGGTATTCTGCTTACAGGTGTGACTTGGAAGTCACAAAACAAAAATGTCATTGAAATTCATGGTGCTTGTGAGAGGATACTTTCAGTGTCATAAATAGCAAGCCCACTGACAGCTTTTTTTCATTTAACCTGAGGCTGCTTTCACTAGTGATTGGAGCTGTGCCCCAAATAACTCATTTCACCTCAGTTAACAAATAAACTGTTCAGAAATCTGTGTTTGACATTCCCCTTGTAACAACTGTACTCCACCAGTGATGTAAATGGCCCTTACCTAAACCATGAACACTTGTGTCCAGTGACATCTGTGGCTATTTTGCTGTGTCAGATATGAATGGTATCTTGAAAAGGCCTTGAGGCTCTGAGTCCTGAATATTCTAGGGTGGCAGGACTTGGGAAGGAGGTTATACACCTCAGGCCCACAGGTGGGTCCTAAACTGACAAATTCAGTCTTGAGCATCATTGATGTGTGAACAGATCTAATTCTGCTGACACACTTCTACTTTTGCTCAGGTGATTGGAGAAAATGTTCACATCTACCTGATTGGAAAGGAGTCATCACGTACGCATTCCCTCGCTGTCTCTCTGCACTGTGCTGATGATGACTCCATCAGTGTGAGTGGCCAGAACAGCCTGTGTCACCAGATCACTGCGGCCTGCAAGCACGGTAGTGACCTGTATGTTGTGGGTGGCTCCATTCCACGACGCATGTGGAAATGCAACAATGCAACCATAGATTGGGAATGGTGTGCTCCTCTGCCCCGTGACCGGCTCCAGCACACCCTCGTCTCCGTGCCCAGCAAGGATGCAATATATTCACTGGGGGGGAAAACTCTGCAGGACACTCTCTCTAATGCTGTCATATATTACAGAGTACGAGACAACGTCTGGACAGAGACCAGCCAGTTGGAAGTGGCAGTCTCTGGAGCTGCAGGGGTGAACCTTAATGGTGTCATTTACCTGCTGGGTGGGGAGGAAAACGACTTAGACTTCTTCACCAAGCCCTCTCGGCTCATTCAGTGCTATGATACCAACACAGAGAAATGCCACGTGAAGCCATACGTACTGCCTTTCGCAGGGCGCATGCACGCTGCTGTGCACAAGGATGTGGTGTTCATTGTGGCCGAGGGGGATTCACTGCTCTGCTACAATCCCCTGCTGGATAGCTTCACCCGGCTATGCCTGCCAGATGCCTGGAGCTCAGTACCATCCCTCTGGAAAATTGCCAGCTGCAATGGCAGCATCTATGTCTTTCGTGACCGGTATAAAAAAGGCGATGCAAATACTTTTAAACTTAACCCAGCCACCTCTGTTGTAACAGTCACAAGTGGCATCAAAGTGCTGCTCACTAACCTGCAGTTTGTCCTGGCCTAAACAGGCCCAGTGATAGACAGCAACAGTGTCTTGCTGTGAAGCTCAAAGACATCTACAACTCTCAGCACCAGTCCCAATTACTACAGGCTCACATCACCCTGCAAAGACCCCTCCTCTGTACCTGTGCAGACGAAGTACAGGCTTTCTGACTGTGGGCCTATTCTTTTACATAGCACTATCAAAACCATATTGAACTGTTGTATCTTAGGTTTCAGATGGACTAAATACTGTTACTTTGATTCCTTGATGATAAGTTGATTGCATTTGAGGCCCAAACTAGCAAATGGCTATTTTAGCCTGGAACCAGTCCACCACTAAAAAATCCTGTGGCATATGGAGAACATTCTCCTTGGCCCAAACTGCTAGTTTTAACTGCCTAGGAGACTGTGTGTTGCTGCTGTGTCAGTCACAGAGTTAGACGTGCACTGTGTCCCCCAGGGATGCCCCCATTTAAACATTCCTGTGTCCTACTGCAGAAATGGGGTCTGGCAGACAGATTCCAGAACTGACCCCAGGACTCTTAGGTTACATTCAGCACTTCTCCTAGATGAGTGGTAACCAACTGAGTACTTGCTTACTGCTCTGTCATCACCTAGCATAAAGAGGGTGGTCAGTTTTAGAGCATTGGCTTCCTTTACTGTACAGGAAATCCCCACCTGTAATTATAACATAGTGTTGGTGGAAAGACAGAAATAAGACCACTTCCTCCTACCCCTCTCTGTTCGCACTGTAACCCTTTGGGTAATAATCTGAATAAAGTCTCTACTGAGACAAAATACTTTGTTGTTTTCTCTTTGCTTCAAATACAAATATATTTGAACTTCCTGTGGATTGCAGTTCTGCTCAGCACTGATGTGCGGAAAAGAACTATGGGGCTCCAAGAGATCTAGGATATTAGCCATAAGGAAAGAAAGCTTTAATGAAACAGCCTGATTTCCCCTTTAGTGTAAAACGTTCTGTGTTGATAGTCAAGAATGAAAACACTTAAGCTTTTGTTAGATCATAAAAACTTTTTTATAGCAGTTGAGATGAGGATTTTGATAGTTCTTACTAAGTTACTCTGTTCTCTCAGTGATCACGTTCCTGTGAAATTTCTCCAGGACCTGGACTTGCTGGTGTCGAATGAGGATGTGGGGACGAATCTTGGCAATGGCCTCTATTGCTTCCTGAGGTCTCCAGTGATGCAGCTGAAAATTCAGAAACCCAGCAAGTGAAAATCCATTCCATCTTTGCACCAGTTAATGGAACCCTCCTGGAGGCTACGGGCAATATGAAAGGTGTTAGAAAGCGTGCTGCTGCTTTGCCTCTTAGGTTTACTTGATGTTCTTCTCAGAGAGGCCTGGAAGTCACACATTCATTAAATGAGTCCCTCAGTTAAAGAGGAATGGTTGCTGCCTGGGCCCTCCGCTTTACATCTCACTCTTCCTTCATGTTGTGAATAGTTTCCTGTCCTAGTCCCACTAGGCAAGTGCAGCTTTTTTTTTTAAACATTCTAATGGTACTCCCATCGCATTTCAGCACTTAGTGAGCAAATTTTCTCTAACACTAATGGAAAACTTTCCAGGGAGCGCTTAATAATGCCAAGGGAAGAATCCACAGGTGGGATTTTGTTCTTAATGCTTCCCAAGTTGGGTTGGTAGAGGAACTCAGAAACTAAGCCAGTTCTCTTGATCCTGAATTGTATTTATGAAAAAGTATAGGAAGGCTCACCACTTCAGTGAGCCAAGGAGAAAATCCAAACAACCAAAACAGATGTTTATCTGCTCAGTGAACCTGCACTCATGAGTAACTTGTTATTCTCACCTCAATCTGTTTCTCCACAGAAAGAATTAAGAAAAGCAGAATAATTCAAAATTTGTGTTTGCATTCAAAACAAGGTAAGTTTGAGGCCTCTCTTAAAATGGGTGTCGAAGCTTTGTAAAATCATGGAGTATTAACCTGTACATGCTCAGGTTTCCTGAGTGAGAGTTAACATAAAGGTTTTATTTCCATTTTTAAATGAAAATTAGCCCCATTTAGCAGAGACTCCTGACCTGAATTAAGTATGCTGCCACCATGGTGGCACTGCGGGAGCGCCCTGCCTTGCAGTGCACATAGACGCTGTTACCGCGGGCTCGGTGTCTCAGGATGAACTCCACGCCCTTTTGCAGGTTTTCCAAGGTGGGGACTCCAGTTAGATCCACAGTGCTGAGACGCAGTTGCTCCACTCCCATTGCCTCCCATTCCTGTAACACACAGCAGATTTGATCAGTGAACTTTTGGGCTGTTTTTTTTACTGAAAGAAACTCACAACCTGTTGAGACAGTTGAGAAATTCAGAGAGGCTGTAAACAGACTTTGAATGTCAATCCTTCAAATCAGATGTATGAAAACTTCAGAACTGGTCATCAAAAGGTAGTAGTTAAAGGGGACTGAAAAAATGTGCTAAAGGAAAAGAGGGAGGTTGGGATCTCTTCCCAAACCAAAGGCATTCCTGTATAGTGATGTACGTGGGTTCCATGCCCCCTCTCTTTCCGTGCCACTGCAGCTGCAGTTCACTTGCTCACGTTTTACTGGTTTGTCGCATGGTTTTTAAAGTCGGCCTAGGTACGAGTCGTCCCGTCTTTGCTGCCACAGAACTTGGCAGTCGCTGCCGGGATGACGGCAGGAGGCGGCTAAAGCCTCACTCGTTCCGGGACAGCGACGGGCACCAGCAATCCCGGGGCTCACCTGGGGGGAAAAACAGAGGAACCGGGTCTCGTAGTCCTCGGTGAGGGTGACCACGCCGCGCACGTTTTCCTCCGCCACCAGCTGCGGGCACAGGCACCGTCAGGGCCCTCCGTTCCTCCCGGCCCGGCCCGGCCCGCCCCGCCCCGCTGCGCCTTACCCCTGCGGATGCGCCCCCGCAGCGGCAGCGCGCCGAGCAGCACGGCCTCGTCAATGCGGTGGAACCAGGGCCGGCGGGACCCGGGCAGCCGCGCCCGCGCCACCGTGTACAGCAGAGACGGGTAGAAGAGCAGCCGCGCCGCGCCGGCGCCCAGCGCCTCCACCACCCCCATGCGCGCCCGGTGCGCGCCACGCCGGGCCGGGCTGGGCCGACGGGCGAAAGCGCGCCGTGAAGGCGCGCACCGAGCGTCACTAGAGGGGACAGCCGCGGCGGGGCGGGCCGCGGGCGGGAGGCGCCCGGCGGGGCCGGGGCGGGCCGGGGCGGGGCCGGCGGCGCGGGGGAGCGGGCGCTCCGCCCCGGCCCCCACGCCGCGCCTGCCGTGGTCTCTCCCGGAAGCGCCGCCATCTTGCAGAGCCGGCCCGAGGCGGCGCAGGGAGCGGAGCGGGGCGCGGGCGGATCCCGGGGCAGGTGAGGGCGGCGCCGCCGGGAGGAGCTCGGGCCGCGCACGGCACGGCAGGGACGGCACGGCAGGAGCGGCGCGGGGCCGAGCCGGGCCGGCGGGAAGCGCGATCCGTCTCGCGCAGGTAACGGCTTCTTGCCCCTTCTCCCCCGTTCCCCGGCGCTCCGCCGCGAGGCCGCTGGTGCCGGGCCGAGGCTTCCGCCCGCAGGGCCGCTGCCGCCGCCCCGTGCGCGCCATCCCGGGGCGGTGCCGCCCCGCCGCGAACCCCTCCGGGGCCCGGAGCCGGAGGCTGCCGGGTGTCGTCTCTGCTCCGAGCGCTGACAGCGCCGCGGGCGGTGGAGGTGGCGCTGCGGGCGCGAGCTCGGCCCGCGGCGGCGGCGCCATGGGGGCGGGGGAGCTGCGGCGAGGCCGGGCGGACCCCGGGGCGGGGGCAGCGGCTGCCCCGGGCTCGGCCGCCGCCAGCCTGCCGGGCGGGGCGCCCCGGCTCTCGGAGGAACCTGGGTGCGGTTGCTGTTGTCGATGCGGTGGGGGTCTGTCCGCCGGAGCAGTGAAATGTGTGCTGGTGCACCAGGGGGTGGAGACGAGTCAGGCAGACGAGAAGCACGAGTAGGGAAATTGGAGTTTAGCACAGTGTGAGGATCTGCAGTCCTCAAGTATGAGAGGGCGTGACACACTACTGGAATGAAGTAGGAAGAGGATTATAAAAGCCAGGAGAAACGAAGCGTTAAATGGGTGATAAATACATGAAGAAGCAGTAAAGGTTGATAGCAGCTTGCTTTTTAATAGGACTGCTACGAGAAGGAGGTTGAGAGGCAACCTTAGAATACATTCCTTTAAATTCCTGAGGAGTTGTGGCCCAGACATTTTCGCCTTTAAGGCACAGGCATTCTCTTCTGCCAGAAGTTGTCGGGGAACATTTTTCAAGCATTGCAGCTTTCTTGTATGTCCTGCTTGAGTGTGGTCGTTGGGTGTGTTTCACCAGTTCGCTGGATTTAGAAAAGTATTTGATGGGGATTTATAACATGTAGCATGCTTGACTTCTGGCTTACAAGAGCTTGCGTTTTCTGACTAACCTGAATTTTTGTTTTTATTTTTTGTGTATGTCTTTCAGTCTTACTCTTTGTACCAGTGATTACAAAAATTGCTGAACTGTCTCATAGTGTCTTTTGTTGTCTCCTTTATTGTTTTTCTCTAGGCTAGTTCATGAGATAGATTTTACTGCACTGACTTGGCATTGCACAGCCATAATAAACCGATCACATTTTATTCTTTTTTCCATTCCCCTCGGCTATGTTCTTGGGATCTCTGCATAATATGAGATATTGTATCTTCCTAGAATTGTGTCTGGACCTAAGTCTTGAAGAAACAGCATTGTTGGAAATACTGCTGCTGTGGTAGATGTTTAAAATAAATCTAAATGTCTTTAGACTGAGCTAGGAAATGTAAGCGTGGGTACAGCTTGCATCCAGCAGCTTAATATGTTTGGTTGCATTCCTGCTGATCAAGAGGCCCCAGGACAGGAGCACAAATCTTATCTGCTCAGAAACATGAATGCAAATGTATATGCTACTGAAATTCCCAAATAGGAATTTTTAAATAATTTAAAAATATTTTTAAATATATATTTTTAATATAAAGAATTATTTTTTCTTTAGGTGCTTACTGTTCTCTTTCAGCCTCTGCTCACATTCAAAATTATTGCTGATACTTATTTTGGGAAGGTGTATGCTCTTCTGAGGAGTGTATTTACCTTTTCTGAATGATCATTCTTGCATGGCTGTGTTTTTTTCCGGTTTTCCTTTCCCTAAGTTTCTAGTGCTACATTGGGGTAAAATCAATGCTGCATCTTAACTGCTGAGTTACATGTTACCCCTTTTGTATCTTTTTTTTTATAGGTAACAAAATAATTGGTGCAGGCCTAGGACGTTCTATTTACATTCAAATAAAGCAGGAACATGGCATCTATAGAAAAGCAGACGATTGAAAAGTGACTGTTCTAAAGTCATGAACACTAAAACATGAAGATTTATGTGTTAGCTAGTTTTGTTTTGAAAGTAAATTACCTACAAAGCAAGAAGAACATGCCCATCTTTCACTATGAGAGGCTGAAGAAATCCATGGTAGTACTGCTGTGTACTTCTTACTGTATCCATGTTTCTGCTAGGCCTCAAAACTTGATGCATTTACAAGATTATCTTTGCATGGTAGGGGGAAGGTTCTTTTAGTTCTGCTACAAGTAGGGGTTCTGAAAACACCCTCCTTGGCATTACTTCTCTAAAAGGGCAAGCAGGAAATGTGCCAGGATCATCGATATACAATAGTTGTCTGTCTCATTAATAATAAATCCATAGCTTGCCAAGTAACCTGTGCATCAGTTGCAGAATCATTGATTGAAACAAGATATGATGCTTGAAATAAGGGAAATATTTATAATGTGTAAATTTTTTCTAATTCAGTTCTGTATCCTGAATTGGTTGTATTTCATAAAAGGTAGGTGCTTAGGTGATTCTTAAATATTTAGATTCACTTTGATTAAAGTAAGGTTCTATCTGAAATCTAGTGTCTAATTGAACTTATTGGGAAACTTTGTTGTGAACAGGTTGCTTCTTAATTATTTCTTGCATATTTTTCTGAAATGAGGCTATTGATTATCAGTTACTGAGGCATCTGCCACAAATCTCTTCAGAATGCCCACTCTGATATTTCTGCTAGTGCTTATTTTAGAGTAGGTGGGAAGTGAGACAAATTCTCATAGTTTTTGAGAGTCTTTAGATCTATGAACCCATTGTTCCGGCTGTTGAACTGGAGACTGTTCTTAAGCGAATAAGAACAGTTTTCCAAGAGTTTTCCAAGTCATCATGTGAGTTTGGTTACTGAGACGGACACAATAATCAAATGGACTCAGATCTGTATTTCTGCTTTCTTATTTTTCAGTCTTGCCATGAATGTCTGAAATGTTTTATTTCAATCTGGGCATGTTTAGTATTGCTTGTCCTTCAAGACTATGTGCAGAGTTATTCAGTGCCTTGGTAACTGCCTTCAGGCAAGAAGGTATGATTGTTATCCATTGATCAGGTATTTGGCAGGAGAAAAAAAGTAGTATAGAAGAGAAGACTGAAATATTTCAGTATTTATTAGCATGGGAATTGTAAATTGAGAAAAGTTATCTAGGGCCTATGATGGATATTTCTCAAAGTATGACAGCACAGGATCTTGAGTCGTGATCCTGTTAAAAGATTTCTTGAGGCAAGAGAGATTATCTTGGTTGAAAAAAGTAACTAATAGTTTTACTTCTTCCAGTCATTAGAGATACTTGTTATACGAATAAATGCAAGAATGCAAGATACCAGATTTTCTTCTGTAGTTCTCTACAACCTATTTTAGAAAGATGCCAAGACACTTTGTGTTTGGGACATAAGAATGAAAAGAGAGAGCTTTAGGATTCACTTTTCAAGAGGAGATTTCCCAAACATTGACTGAACATTGTCTTGTTTGCACCTGATCTGAGACTCAGGCAAGTAGAACTAAAATACATGTTGGGTCAAAGCTGCAGTGCCTCTTAGTCTGCAAGTACTTTGCTGTAGGGAGGAATAGCTCAAAAGTGTGAATGGTGATGGATAAAGTAGGCTTATTTGTGTGACAGCAATAGAGTGCAGTAGTCATCATCCCAAGGAAAGGAAGTCATCCTTGACATCTTGAGTAGCTTCAAACTTCGAGCTGTTTTAGCTCTGTCCTAAAATTGCTAGCTGAATTCAGGATGGATAATGAGCAACTAGATGGCTGAACAGAAATCTTCAGTAGTTTCCAATTCTTAGTGAAGAATTTCAGTTTAGATGATGCAGTTTATGTCACAGCTATATGTAAGTGAAAGCCTTATGCCAGAAGAGGAATCCTTGTCCACAAGCTGTCTTGTCTGTCCCATGTACACATGTTACCCTTGTATCTTCAGTATACTTAGTATAGCATGATCTGTCTTTTTGTTTTGTTTTTAGAAGAGGTGTGCTGGCTTGCTGGCTTACTGGCTGTTCTGTTAGAGGCAGAGTATTAGTGGCAAACTGATAAACTGCAAGTTTTGGTAATGAGTCTTTACTGATTTAAAGTAGATTTATAACTTATTTAATGGCTTTTGGTAAAGTTTGAGGCAGATTTAAGATTATGTGAACTGGGCTTAAAACCGTATCATTCTGGGATTTTTATACTGGTTTGAGTAAATTGCTTGTAGTATAGCATGGAATAACTAGCTGGAATATTGCTGAAATCCATGCAAATGAGCAGGCAGTTTGGGTTCTTTGTCCTTTCCAGCAGCACACCTCAAGGAGATCCTGAATGAGCATGTGGATGAGAGGATGGATGTTTGTTGAATATCTGATGTCATGCTGGTGTGCTATCTGGCAGGTTTTCCTTTTCAGTGCATTTTTTTTAATGCTTGCATGCTTTGTAGTCTCTCAAAACTGAATGCTCTCCCAATTCATATAAGAACACAGATGACTTACTTTAAATTAGTTTTTCAGGACCTTGGTTTCTTTTTTTCACCGCTATCAGAACTTTTCTTTCACTTAGCTTTCACTTCTGTCTGCAGGATGTTTTGTACGGCACTTTTCACAAAAATTATGTAGTTGTTACCCACTAGATTTCAGTATTTCACCTGTCACAGTAAAACTGTTGTCCTTCAAACATCTTATTACTTAAAATTCAGGCTTTCACCGAACCCGTACATATTCTCTGCTATTTTTGTCCCAAACTATGCAGTTCAAAAGATATTCTAATGCAAGCATGCAATCCACAAATTTTTTAGACTCTGTTGGAAAGGGAATATTCATGTCTGCTTTTTCCAAAGCAAAGGAGTTTGTAATTCAAATCAAGCACTTAGCAGACAATGTCCAAGTCTGTATACAAAAACAGTAGCATCTTTCTTAACATATGTAGAGATTTGCAGGATGGACACCAGGCATCTTATTATCTCTGCAAAATCTTACAAGACAGAGTTTTGATAAATGTTTCTTCAGAAGGCAATGAAATATTGATCTTTCAGGAAGAGAGAATGTATTTTGAACATCATATCTAGCTTTTGCATCTTGTGGCGGCACAATACCATGAAAAAGTAATTTAAATAATTCTCTAATTTAAGAAGTAGATACGAAAAGTAATTCTCTAATTTATAGTTTTGTATTCCAAAACAGAGCACCGTCTGAAAATATTTTTTGTCTACTGACCTATTTTTCCTTGTTATTTGTCTTCAAAAATTTTCTATTCTTCACTTAAAAGTCTGGATTAAAAAATACTTGGGATGACAGGTCAACTTAGTGACAAGTTGTATTTCTCCTTGGCTTTTTCTTGGTTGTTTTTTCTTGCACATGATTATTTGATGACTGTACAATGTGTAGCACAATTTAACATGAGTTGAAACAGTAAAAATGCCTTGCAGGGTTCTAAGTGACATTAGAAATGATACCTTTGAAAATATCAATATGCAAAATCTTCTTGGGAAGAAAAAGGATTATATATTTACTTCTCTAAAGCAATTTTGACTGCTCAGAAATCCATTATTATATGCATTAAAGACTTGAGAAAATTAAATGGGAATATTCTGATATTTATGGACTAAAGCCACCCATATTACAGTCTGGGTTATACATTCAGTGCCACTATTTGATCAGAGACTATCAGAGACAGTAGGTGGTACTGTCTATATTTCACAGTGTGAAAGTTGCTATAACACTAGTTGTTTGATGTGGAATTTGCTTTGGAATTTCTTTGGGTTTAAAATTATTTTTCCATTTAATTCAAGACTAAGTTTAATAGGCATTTTTGGGGAGCAAGACTAGGACACATATTCTTGATTCTTTTTTGTGAGGAAAATAATTTAGGCTGTTTTTTGGTGTAAAGCTAATTCTGCATATGCTCTTGTCTTCCTGAATTTGCAGGGAGCTGAAACCATTATCTCAGTAATGAGAAATTCGAAAAAATACCAGGTTTGTTGTTTTGAATGCCAGTACTTTTGTGTCTGCTTGCATATGACATTAATAAAACTGCCTGACTAGTGTGATTCTCTGAATTCTGAATTGGCTGCTGCATTCCTGATATAGCTGGAAGTTGCAGCTTCCACTTACTTGGATGAAAGAACTTTTCTGGTAGCTCCTGTAAGGTACTTTGGTATCACCACATAAATGTGGGATACACCAAGGAGAAGCAATAGCAGCAGCATGTGGTAATAAATCTCTTGTGAAAAATGATGTGTTTTTATATAAATGAAGCTGCTTTTGAGTTTGCAAACTGTCTTACTTGTGTACTTAAAAAAAAAAAAATAGACCGTGCCACTTGTTTAAAGTTTTTTTCTGTGAAGACCTAGGGATTTGGCTTTTCAATTACACTTACTCCGCTCCTTCTGTGCCAGAATGTGAAAGGGGTGGGGTGCTGCATTGTGCATTTCTTCTGTTTTTAAGAAGGATGCATAGGAAAAGTTTTAGTTAGTGTTTAAACACTGGCAAAAAGGACTACAGGGAAAGCAGACAAGATATGGCAGATCACCATAGTAATTAGTATCAACCAGTGAGAAAGGTCATGCTTCCTGGTTTAGGACAAAACTTGAAAAGGGAGAAGGGTTTAAAAAGATTTCTGTAATTCAATTTGGGCTGGAGGGGGGAGAAGGTCAAACCAAGAACTTTATATATGAATGTGTGTGTCCAGAAGCAACAAGGAGGACTTTGCTAGTTCAGTAGTTACTGAAATGCTGTTGGATGTGGGGGTTCCCTGGGAGGAGGATTTTTGTCTCATTTCTGAGTTGCTGCCCAGATTTTGTTGGTGAATAGTGTTAGATGTTTGTGCATTCTTAAGGTGGGCACAAGCAAAGTGGAGTTGGAACTTTCAAAATGGTAACTCCTTTAAGTTTCTACACTTTAATTCTCTTCTTTCCTTTACAGTGTGACAGTGAATGAGGGTGTGCGTGTGTAAAGGAACTTGTCTTAGCAATGGTCTCTTTCAGAGACCATGTATGGGTAAAGCAGTTCGGCTGGTTCAGCTCCTGCTCCTCCCTCTCGGGGAGCTGAGCAGAATCTCTTCTGCTGAAAGGGTTGTTCCACTTTCTGCTTTCTATATTTGTCCAGCAGAGCACACTGGCTCACCAGGCAGCGTGGCTGGCCTGGTGGGCATTTATTTGCTGAGCAGAATTGAGAGCCAGGGCTTACAGTCTCTGTTATGTCTGTCCATCTGTCTGTCTCTGCGTCTCTGGGGACAACTGGTGTTCCAAGTGAAAGGCGATCTGTTTGTGGATTGTCTTTTTTGTAAAATGCAGGTCATCCAAATTTGGGAGTCTGGGGACTGGAAATGGAGGAGTTGTCTTTTTAGTGGGTGGCAGTGGCATCAGAAAAACACAGATTTAACCTCCAAAAGAGCTCCTGTCTTCTGGGATGAGGATTTTAATCTCCCTTCCTGCTTTGGGGAGTGATTAGCCAAGGCCTGTATCCTTCCATAAAAGGTCTGTTGTCACTGTCTGCCTTGAAGATTAATGAAAGCTAGATCCCGTCCTGGAAGATCTGAGTGCTGTCTTTGCTTGTTATGGGCAATGGGGATTAATGGGGAGCTAGACCCTGGCCTGCCTAGTTTGGAATCAGGAGTTGGTGTTCTGGGATGGGGCTTGTAGGAAATACCTTGTTAGGAAGGGCTGGAAACTTGCAGCTGAGACTTCCCCGACTGTGTGCTTGGGTGAAGTTTGTATTAAGGCCCTGCACACATTGGGAGGACAATTCACAATTACTTTTTTAAAATAGCAGATCAAATGATCAAATAGTGCAGAAAGTCTGTTAGCTGCTACACTGTAGTGAACTGCTGATACAGTCTTTTTGAGTAAAGGTGCTCAAGATAGTGGCAGCGATTGAATCCGCCATTAACTGTGGCAATAATTTCTTGAGAGGGAGAAAGAGGACAATTGTTTATAGGGTACTTCTTCTGAATTTTAAGAGATACTGTGCCCTTAAAACTTCTGCTGTCTTTTGAGTATCTATAGGCTGATGCAAGTAGGCATCAGCCTTTTGTTTCTGGAATTTGAGAGAGGAAAACATTGTTTCAGTTCTGAAATTGACTTTGCAAGGGTCTGCCTTTTTTCTTGATTACTATGTTCCATAAACTCAGTTTTAATTATTTTTCTTTCCTACCACTGCAGTGTCTTCAGTGTATTTCCTCCTGAGAAAGGAAATTTGGAAGAAGGGTGTTTTGGAGGCAAATGGGTGGTTTTCAGCTGCCTGGCAATGTCTGGATTGTACTGATGTCTGTAGGCAGAGACCTGTGATTGATGTGTGACAGAGGGTCATCTTGAACTGACTGATCTCTAGGAACTTAGTTGTGTGGCTGTTTTCTGATTCTTCTTTGTTTAATGAGGACACATTGCAATAGTTTTTTCCATCTTCATGTGGGAAACCTATGGAATTTGCTGTAAATATGCAGCCTGTGGGAAGTTAAGCTTGATATTTTGCCTAATTCTGGCATCTCTGCTAGAATTAGGTCTTCTGCCCACCTGTCTTCCCACTTTTCGACTTGCTGACTCCCTAGCTGACAACCTTTCATTTGTTTGAGTTACCAGTTAAAAGCAATTCTTGGTACTGCTTGAGGCCAGTGACTGGAGTTTTATCATTCCACAGCTTTCAAGTGTTTTCTTGTAGCATACTCACCTTTTCCTCTGAGTAGTCTTGGAGCAGGAATATGATTAGGCAGTTTCAAAGGCCTCTTGGAGGCACACTATTGCATGTTTAAAAATACCGTGTGTCTGTTCTGTGAAAGATGCCATGATAAATGCATAGAACTCTGAATAAATAATAAATATATGTGCACAAAGGGCATTTGAGTAGTAGAATGGCACTGGGGAATTTCAATTATACATTTTGTTAGAATCTTCCTAAAGGCAATTTATGAGGAAGTGACATTGTTCAGATATAAGCCAAACTGTCAAGACAGAAAATCTTGTTTTCCCTATATACTTTTGTGTTTAAGGGAGAGTACCCAATAATCCATTCTATCTTGACTCTGTTACCCTGTCTGCAGAAAGGGTTAATCAGGGTGGGAGACAAATGAAAAATGAACTTTGAAGGTACTGAAATTGCACAGGAAGGCATAATTTTTTATTGTCTTCTTACCCTACTGCCCTTTTTTTTTTTTTTTTCAAAAGCAAGCCCTTTTAAAAATATTATAATATGCACTTGAATAATAAAGTTAGGTTAAGGGACATACGGGAAGATTACAGGAATTTTGAATTAAGTCCAGTGTGCATTTCAAATTGATGAAACTTAAAACTGCTATTGTGAAGTAATTGCAAGTATTAAACTCCAGGAAGAGTAAGTGAAAGTTGGAAAACATTTACTTGTGATTTTAAGAAGTTAAACCATATTGTTTAATCAAGAATATATGTGATATTAGTGACATGGCTCTAATATCTAAGGCAGTCCACTGACAAAGAATTGTAACAGTGAAGATTATTATATGGAAGGACATGTATATCGTTCTTACAAGCATGGTGTTTTCTTAAGAGAAGCAGTGGAAGCCTTGTTTATCACTTGAGGCCTTTTAAAAGGATCAATCAGTAGAGATTTAATTGTGTGGCATTCAGTACCTAAATCTGATGATCTAGTTCCAGGAGTAATTTAAATGAGCATCTGCCAGTATTGCTCTGAAAGAGGCTCGTGCCATTTTTCATGCGTTTTTCCTTTTCTTTATGCTGCCAAGAACATCTGTGTGGTTGTGCAGTGGATTGAATCTAGGAGCATGTCTGGGTTAAAACTATTAATTTCCTGCTGTTGGTGGTCGACAAGATCACACCTTGACCATTTCCTTTCTCAGGCTTGTTACACAGAGATGGGGATGGACAGCTGGTGAGGAAAGAGTTGTTCTCTATTCTTTTGGCAGGAGCACCAGCTTAAACTGGATCTGTAGCAGGAGTTCCTTTCTGTTCAATCAGTTCTTTTGTATTTCTTCCCTATTTCTGTTGAATGTTTATGGAGAGCTTGTATCCAGTCTTCTCAGTTGTATAACCTGAAAATATTAAGTGAGAGTTGTTTGCCTGTGTTGCCTGCTGGGGCACATATAATTTGGTTCTAGACAGGGAAGTCCTAAATGCTGTCTTAACATACTTCTTAATTAATGCAATATTTGGTACACACTGTGGTTGATGCTGTTCTACAGAAGGTCTGCTGTTCACTTGGGAAGAAATTGTTAAACTTTTCTGATATGAGGACAGAGAAAATTATGTGCCACAAAGACTGTCACATGTAAGGTTTTGGAAGTATAAGGTGCCTCCAGAGTCTAGGCACAAGGTATAGAGAATCCAGAAAGATATTACTTTATATCGATTCTGCACACTCATGCAGCCAAAGCTGTATTAGAGCACTTGTTTTTGCCATAAAGTTTATGGAGTTTCTTCCTGCTAGCACTGGAAAACTGCTAGAAGCTGTCGTACTATGCCTTCCAGTAAAAGTGAATGGAAATGAATTGATGGATAAGTGTGTAAGTGAAGAACATCTGAAAATACATGTGTAGGATTTCAGGCAAGTACTGACCCTCTCGTTCTTGGCAAAGTACATTGACACTCTTGATCCTTCTCCACCCATCCAGCTAAAATCTAACATCAAGTTATGGATCCAGCCTTGTACAGCAGAGACAGTTTCTGGGGCCTTGGCAAGAGAGAGGAGGAAGCAGAACTTGTTGTGCTGACACAGGAATCAGTGAGCATCAACCACTGCAGATGAGCAGCCTGGAGAGGGTGTGTCAGGGTCACAAATGGAGCATGAGGGTAGTTTGTGGAGTAAAAGGCTGCTGATACCAGTAGGAAAGGCATTCTGTTAGTTGTATTCAAATGATTATAACTAAGAATGAAAACTTCTTCAGAGAAAGTTAGTTTGAAGTGTGGCATTACATTTGTGATTGGTAGTCACACAAAAACGGTGCTTCATGGCATGTGTTCATGTATTCATGTGTGATTGTAAATGAATGCCGATTTTTTAAAAATACAGTTTTTCTGTATTATTTACAGTTGTAGTTTCAGATACTATATAAAGATACTGAAGAGGGGAGTAAATGTTGCAAAAAAGAAATCAAAGTATATACAAATAGTGCTACAAATGATGACAAGTGAAAAACTTAAGAGATCTGGACTAGAAGCTTAGTAAGAACTGCTTTGCAGTGAAATTGTTACATTTTATTAAATTTGTGCTTTAGAGCAAAAGTGGGACATTCTTAAGTTGATGTTCCCACAGCAATGCCAGCGTTTGCCTCTGATGGAGAAAAAGAAATAGTATGAAATATTTTTTAAAGTTTCAGCTCTATACACCCAATATTAAATCTCTTCAAGTGTTAATGAAAATTATTTGCTGTTAAAAGTGGTTTGAATCAGTATTCATTGGTTATAATGGAGCAGTAACTCCAATTCTTTGCAGATGTAAATGAGTGTAATTTGTATCCATTTACTTCTGCAAAGGATTTACCATGTGCCTGTTACAAAATAAAGATAAAAATAATTGAGTATATGTTTACTCTTTGGTTTGCAGGCGTGGCAATGGCAGATTCTGCATGGTAGAGTTCATGGCAAGTATTTGTCTAATATAAGCCGGTCAAGACACATTCAAGCTTCAGGTAATTCAGTCTTTCTTAGCTGTGCTTCTTTGAAAAAAATATATGTTTATACTTAAACATTTTACAAATATAGAATTTCAGACCTACTCAGAATTTTGTATACAGTTCAATTCTGATCATTCAAAATTAGGACACCTCAAAATTATTTTCTTTCTGAAGCTAGCAGTAGGTGCTGGAAACAGCCGTGTACACTGTGTCCTCCTTTGGCGTTTTAGGTGTGGTAATACAGAATAGTGATTTCATTTGAGGATCTTTGTGAGGGACCTGCAATATATCTTTATTCTCTATTTGCTTTTGAATCTATTCCCTTTTGTACAGGAGGTGTGTAAGTATCTTGAATTTTTAACGTAGAGCTCTGCAAGCTGTGTCTGTATAAACATTGCAGAGGGGTGGTTTCCCCACTGAGATTTTTATCTTGCCTTTAAAGATAGGTAAGTCGAAAGTGTAAGTGTTTGAATCTTGTGGCTGAGGTGGATGAGGTTGTTGAAGTTCAGCTGAAGTTCAGTTACTTCTAGGAGTAGGCCTAGTGGTTAAACTGAGAATATTGTTTGTGTTCACTAAAACTCAGTCTTTTACCCAGAAGAAGACCAAACTGCTGTGTGTGATAGGTCTTCCTGTGGCATCCATAAAGCAAAACATGAATGCATGCTTTCTGACCTTCATTCAAAAAGTCAGTGAAATGTTGCTTTAGTTTGTACTTTATTTACAACTCCTGGTATATTTTCAGAGTCCCTAAATACCATAATCTGGAGAGAGATAGCAAGCTAAAATCTTTTGTTGGTGAGATTACTTGAATTTTATTAACAGACAGATGTTTTGTGGAAATTTTTTTTGTGAAGTTGTTTGGGAGGTTTTCAGCTGAGATGCAACTGTAACAATATGATGATATTCCTGACTCTGACTAAATACATTCTGTCTCTAATTTTCAAAATATCTTTTCACAAAGAAATAAGGTTACTATTTCTTTGTACATATTTGTCCATATTGTACAAATGGAAACTCTTAGGACCAAAGAGTTACTATTCAGCCACATAGTTAACAATAGAAGTTATGTCTTCTAAGCCCCAGTCCCATGTTTTCAACAGTAGATCACAGGATTGGTTTGTATTCTTAAAGTGTGTCTTTGATGCTTTTGTTTTGGTTTGTAAGACTCAATGATCAATCTTAGAGGTGTTTGGGCTGTAAATGCTGACAGGACATGAAACAGACATTGCAAATATGATCAACATCCCAAATGTTAAGTATTTTATGATGTCCTGGTTAGAGTAACTTGAAACATAACATTTTAAATGTTTTCCTATATTTTTGTCTTTATCTGCAATGGTCCCAAAATGTTCACCTCTTCTATTCTTCATTCTGTTCTTTTTATTACATCTGAAGTTGAAAAAGCTTACATTCTTGTAGTAGAATATACTGTCATGAGTAATTCAACTTGCTAACTGTGTAGTTTGTCTGCTACCCTGTATACCCTTTAGTATTTGTGCTGGCAGCACTGAGAAAAACAGTATTTGACAGCCCTGTCTGCCAAAATAAATTGAGCAGGCACAGTGTCTGAGCTGTGGCCTCGCATTGAACAAGTAGCTTCTGGTGCTGAGAGGTTTCAGTGGTGTAAAGATTGCAGTAGAAGGGCACTTCTCAGATAAAAAAGTACATCTCCTTCTCTGGTAAGGTCTTTATAGCATAGGAGTTTGCCCTTGCTATCTCTGTTGTGTTGTTGTCTCTTTAGTAAGGGTTGCTACAAAGTGACTCTTTCTGTGGGTTGTGGCCTGAGCTGTGCAGTGATGGAAACTTCTCTGCTTTGTGTAGTACTCTGAGTTTGTAATCCGTGTAATGCACTTGCTCTGTAGTTCTTTGATGCACGGTTATCTCCCTCCTGTACTTCTTCCAAAGAAATAGTGTTTTCTCTATTTTTAAATTTTTATTATTGATCACACAGGTTCCTAAAAGTATGTAAATCTGCAGTGAGTCCAGACTGAATGCTGATTTATGTGAGAGTCTGTTGACGCCAGGATGTATCTGAGGTTGAGCTATGTGGTCTGTTTGATATGTTGGCCTCTTTAATTGCCAGTGGTAACCTTGACATCCCATAAACATTAGTTCCTGGAAAGTGTAATAAGAAATCAGAACTAACTGGTCTAGACAAAGTGCTGACTGTGACAGTAATTTCATTGATCAGAATCCATTAAATGATCTGGTATTCTCTTAAATGGTCCCAGGTGCTGGTGAGACAGAAGTTTTACCACTTAGTAGAAAAGCAGTATGACTGGATTTATTGGGTTCATATCCATTTCTAGTACTTAGAGCCACTTGTTTTCATTACCAGCTGCAGTTCTATTTTTATTGTATATCAAAAGTTGCAACTGTTTATCAGTGAGAATATATTTTGTCACCTTTATATCTGGCAGGGCTGTTAAATCTAAGTGTTAAACCTTTGTTTTTCTACATGGAGTACTCAGGTAGTGTCAGTAGTTCCTCCCAGCTTTGTGGAGTAGTTGAAAGTGACAACTGTACTCAGCTGCAGCACTTTAGTCAGGGGACAACTTCAGGAAAATTTTTATAAATGCTGTGATGAGAGATGTGAATTTATGCTATTAATTGTTTTGCTAAACGCACTAAGAACTCATGAAGCTATGAAAACAGCTGGCTATGAGCATCAAATGCTGGCTGAGGAGAACCTACTTGCACAAGAGCTTACTGCCCCATAAGTTAATTGCAGAAGTGACTTTGCTGCACACATGGCTAGTAGCACCCAGCTATATGTATGTATATACCTTAGTCTGAGGGATCCAAAACCCAGTTTTTCTTGAGAAGAAACACAGTTATCAGATTCTTCGGCCTTTGGGCCAGGGTTGTCTGATGTGTAAACTGGGATAAATTTTTCAGTGTATTTATGTTCTGCATGCAATTAAATAAACCATACTAAAACAATTTGTGATTTAAGTGCACTCTCCCGGGCTTTCTATGGGTGGTTGTCAGTTTTGATGCTTGGTTTTTGAAGTTTTTATTGTCTTGGATTTTGCCTTTGATTCTGTGAAGTGTATATTTTTTCCAAAGGTATCCAAGAATTATAGGTTCCCCTGGCTATGTTAGCTGCACTCTTGGTTTCTTTGAAGTTTTTAAATTAATTCACTGGAGTGTTACAGTTACACATGCAAAGTGAAGATTTTCTTTTTAACATCAAAAAGTAGTTTATATAGATATTCTTAGACATTCACAATATCAAGTAGCTGTGTATTTATTTTTTTTTCTGAAAACCGATTATCAAAGGAGTATAACTTAGCATATAAGCAAAGCATTTGTGTTACCTGTTGTTTTGAAGACATTCGAAGTTAGGCATGAAGAAGGTCTGTTAGCAGGAATCTGAGACCTTTTTTTGGCCATAAACAAATATTTCGTAATTAAACTTCAGAACAGCAGAGGCATTTGGCTGAGGTGGACGAAGTGTCTTAAGGTAATGTTTGTTTTCTGCAATCACTAATTGAAGCTTCATAATCCAGAATGTTGTTGTGAAACCAAACAAAAATAAGTATGTAAAGTGTTCCCTGAACCATAGTCAGTTTTGAGTAATATTCTAGAAAATAAAATTCATCATTTTGAAAATACGCATTTCAGATAACTGCGCTATGTTTATCAGGATTCATGGATTGGGTTTTGTTTTCAACAAATATTACAAGAAAGTTAATTTTGTTCTTATGTTTGGGATTCTTTGTTCCTTTAGAGGCTTTAGTACTTTATTAAATAAACTGAACAAATAGGAAGAATTTAGGAGAATTGAAAATTCTAAAGATATCTCCCTTTGAAAAAGAGGGCATGAGTACATGTGATAAATAACTATGTATATTACATGGCAAGTTAGAAGAGGATGTGGCTCACTTAGTCTCACTTACTAAAAAAATACAGAACAAAGGTTAAGTAGGGGCAAAGCAGTCAAAATGTGGGAGCTCAGATAGCCTTGTATAATTCTTGGTGGTAGATGCAGTTTTTAGTTTGGTAACTGTAGATAAGTAAATAGATTTGGATTTTCTATAAAATACTGCTAGACTGACATGAGTGTAATAACCCAGGAGGAGGCAGAGAAGAAATTATTTCAGGCAGAAAAAGTCAAGAAACCTCACAAAAAATCCCAAGTTTCTTTTTAAACACAGACTAGCTTGTGTTGGGAGCCTCTTACTGAGTTTACAAAAGGAGAACTCTGAATCATGAAGTAGCATCTCTAATTTATGAGGTGCTAGTACAGAAAATGTGTGGTTCCTGGCTGATGATTTGTTTAAGATGTAGAAATACCATATTTTCTTGTGTTGTTCAATTCTGTGTTCCCTAATTCAGCATTTTTTGATACATTTTCATTTATGCAGTTGTACATTAGAGTTCACCTCTGCAGGTTCATGGTCATCTGTTAGTGCTGCAGCTGTCAAAATAATATCGTGTAGGAGTTTAGTATTGTGGCTACTGCTGTTGATAGCTGCTTCTGTTGCGACAGCCAAAAGGCCAGATAGGTGGCATAAGTCCACTGAGCATGGCTGGGAAGCTCCAAGGCTTCTGTTTTCAGCCATTTTGGGTCTGCAATCCATCTTTGTGCACCCTATCATTTACTCTGTGTATTTAAATATGCAGCTTAAGTCTTGACTCTATTGAGGGTTGTTACCACCCCATGATGACTTCTGTCATTAGAAATATGCTTCGCTTTCCCAGTCCTCAGTGCTTTACCAGGTACAGTTCATGTAATGATTGTTGTTATCTGATGTTGACTCTGGAGTCCTCAGTGTGTGTTTTTCCTTATCTTTCAGAGTGAAGACTGGAACTGCTGGAGGGAGGTGTGTAGCTGCAGGTATGAGCCAACTAAAGTTTGTATCCCTCAGTTGCGTAGTAGAGCTTCCTTTCAAAGGTTTACAGAGATGTTGTTTTTACATTCAGTGATGAAAGCAGTCATTTTCCACTGCAGTGAGCAGTGCTCCCTGAACCTTAAACTCTGCAGTTTCCTGCCTTTGTGCTGCCAAAGGGGGTTGGGAGTGTTAACAGTTCAGGACTCTGAGTACTGAGTCAATAGACATCTTTAACTCCATCTGTAATTTAATAATTTTAGAAGCATAACTGCAAGGTAGAAATGCATGTGTTCATAGTAATTTCTGGACCAGAACAAATCTACAGTATTCTGTAGTACATGAAACCCTAAAGGTAAGTGTTAGTGGACAACCTTCTGGGCTGAGACAAATTTAATTAGGTGCAGCAGGAGGGGAACATAGTCCAGTATGAAAATGCATGGAGTCAAATATGAGGATCTTTTGATGCAATTTTCTTAGTGCTAGAAGTCCAGTATGGGTGTAGTTTCATGTGGCAGCTGAGACAACTGTCCCTTAGTTTCCAGCTGAGAGTTTCGACCTGTGTCCTTTGGTTATGTTTGGTTCTCATGGCAGCTTGCATTATAGATGGAGTCAGCTTGGCAACCCAGTAAAAAGCTCTTCTGTGATCTACTTGTTTGTCTGGTTTAGGAAGTTGGAATGATTTACTGTGTGGTCAGAGGAATACAGAAGAACATAGCAGATTGTTCATACTGTGCACCTCAAGAGTTTTGGTTCACTTCTGGGACAACTGACCTGTAACTGCTGTGTTAAGCAACACTGTCAATATCACCACAACCAAAGTTTGGTAATTTTTATTCTTCCAGGGTATCACCTCTGCTATGGCAGAAATATTCAAGATGTACTTTGGTCTGTAGACAACCAGGGAGAATTGAGTTTTTATATTGTCTTGAGGAAACAGTTGCTTTTCTGCAGTTTTCATAAATACATTGGGAAGGATTTAGTTATGTCCATATCAGAAAGAAAAATATTTCTTTAAAGTGCAGGATATCCTGTCTCTCCATATGTTACTCATCAGGGTAGGAAGATCTAAAGTTGGTTTAAGAAATCCAGGAACACCTTCATTTTTAGAAAATTGGTGATTGACCTCTGTGTTTGGAAGTACCGGTTTGAGGGCATTTGTCTCCAGGCATTGTGTGGGTTGCAGAACACTCAGCTCCTTTCTAATGAGAGGTGCTCTCTGCTTTGCGCTTCCTGCTCCTTTGGTGTCCATTTGGACCATACAGAGGATTGGAAAGAGAGAATACTGATCGTTATATTTGTGACTCCTTTGGGAAGAATTTGCATCTTTTGAGACAGGCTAAACTGATTAGACCTAGTTTTTCAAGCTCATGGCATTTTCCAATTGCAAAACCGAGGTCCAGAATCGATATATTTGGTTTACCTAAATAACAAAACAATCAGATTATTTAAATAGCAAGATAGTCACCAAGTTTCTGATTGATGAAAGTAAGTCACTATGATTCAGTGCAAGATCTCTGGTTTCTCATCTTAAGAGTGAAATAAAGTTGAATTCATCTGCCTAAATGTGAATAAGAAAGGTGTCCAAATGGAAGAGGATGGAGTCTTTTCTTGAACATCTAATAATGGCATGTAAAATTGTTTCTATACATCCCAGTATGAAATGCCTCATTCTGATTAACTCTATAGAGATATATCAGAATAAAACTGGCATTCTGCTTCTGGTCTGGTACAGAGAATAAAAATGAGGAGGAGTCAATTTTGCTTTTAAATAAGGAGTCAGTCCTACCTCTGTATTGACTCTTGTTGTATATGCATTTACCATGCTGAAACATGTCTGTGTTCAAATAAAATTCCTGCAGATATGAGCCCCTTCCAAAATGGAAGTCTTTAGCATGGAGATGAATATGGGCATTAAAGGTTGTAGATTGTCAAATGATAGTCATGGAATCTTTAAGGTTGGAGAAGACTCTTAAGATCACAGAGTTCAGCCATTAACCTAACACTGCCAAGTCTGTCACTAAACCTGTCCCTAAGCACCACATCTACACATTTTTAAGTACTTCCAGGGATGGAGATTTTAACACTTCTCTGGGCAGCCTGTTCCAATGTTAGACAACCCTTTCAGTGAAGAAATTCTTCTTAATATCCAGTCTAAACTTCTGGCATGACTTGAGGCCATTTTGTCTGGTCTTGTTACTTGGGAGAAAAGACTGACCCCCACCTCAGTACAACCTCCTTTGTAAAGGTAGTTGTAAAGTCTCCCTTCAGCCTCCTTTTCTCCAGTCTAAATAACTCCAACTCATTCAAGTTCTTCCCATAAGAAGAACTTGTGCTCCAGACCCTTCACCAGCTCCATTGCCCTTCTCTGGACATGCTCCAGACCCTCAGTGTCCTTCTTGTAGTGAGGGGTCTAAAACTAGACACAGCACTCGAGGTACTGTACCAGTGCTGAGTACAGGGGGACAATCCCTGTCCTGGTCCTGCTGGCCCACACTATTGCTGATACAGGCCAGGATGCCATTGGCCTTCTTGGCCACCTGGCCACTGCTGGCTCATGTTCAACTGCTGTTGACCGACTTCCTCAGGTCCTTTTCTGCTGTGCAGCTTTCCAGCCCTGCTTCCCCCAGCCTGTAGCGTTACATGTTGTTGTGACCCAAGGACAGGACCTGACACTGGGCCTTGTTGAGATGCACACAGTTGGGCTCAGTCTATTGATCCAGCCTACCCTGATCCTCTGCAGGGCCTTCCTACCCTCCAGCAGATCTACACTCCTACCCAGCTTGGTGCTGCCTGCACACTTGCTGAGGATGCACTTGATCCCTTAATTCAGATCATTGATAAAGAGATTAAACAGGACTAGCCCCAGCCCTGGGGATCACCACTGGTGACTGACCATCAGTTGGATGTAACTCCAGTCACCACCACTCTCTGAGCCCAGCCATCCAGCCAGATTTTACCCAGTAAAGAGTATACCCATTCACATAATGAAAAGTCACTTTGTCCAGGAGGATGCTGTGGGAAACAGTGTCAAAGGCTTTATTGAAGTTCAGGTAGACAACACCAAAAGCCTTTCCCTCATCCACTCAGCAAGTCATCTTGACATAGGAGATCAGGTTGGTCAAGCAGGACCTGCCTTTCAGAACCCCCTGCTGTCTGGCCCTGATTCCCTCCTTGTTCTGTGTGTTGTGTGATGGCACTCGGGATGATCTGCTCCATGACTTTCCCTATCCCAGAGGCCAGGCTCACATGCCTGTGGTTCCCCAGATCCATCTTTCAACCCTTCATGTAGATGGGGTGTAACATTTGCTAGCTTTCAGTCAACTGGGACTATGCATCCAGATGGAGATTTTCCTTAGCCTTTCTTTTGTTGCTAATGCATTTTGAAAAACATTTCTTGTTGTCTTCTATGGCAGTAGCCAAATGAAGTTCTAGTGGGGATTTAGCCCTTCTAATTTTCTCCCTGCATAACCTCAGGACATCTTTGTAGTCCTTCCAGGTTGCCTGCCCCTGCTCCAAAAGTGATACACTTTCCTTCCCCTACTGAGTTCTAGCCAAAGCTCTCTGTTCAGCCAGCCTAGTTTTCTTCCTCACTGGCTAATCTTTTCAGCATGTAGGCCTGCTCCTGAGCCTTTAGCATTTCCTTCCTATAAAGCACATCCAGCCTTCCTGGACTCCTTTGCCTTTCAGGACTGCCTCCCAAGGGACAGCATCAATCAGTCTCCTCCTCAGTCCAAAGTCTACCCTCCAGATATCCAGGATAGCAGTTCTGCTGGCATTACCTCCTTACTTCCTCAAGAATCAAAAACTATCATTTTGTGATTGTGATGCCCAAGACAGCTTCCATCATTACCCACCAGTCCTTCCCTGTTCACAAACAGCAGGTCTAGTGGGATGCCTTCCCTGCTGGGTCTCTCACTGTTTGTGTCAGGAAGCTACCATCCACAGCTCCGAGAACTTCCCAGACTGTTCCCTCTCTGCTGTGTTCTATTCCCAGCAAACATCTGGTAAGTTGAAGTCCTCCACAAGAACAAAGGCTGGCGATAGCGACGTTCATTGGTGTAGATGCACTTCAGTTGGGCTGTCAATCCTGCTGCCTTTTCAGGTAGAGAAGCTATAATTCCTGCATGAAACTTAGAAGGCATTTTGGCTCTTCTGCTGTAAAAAGTTAATTCTTCCTCAATGCTTCTAAAGCCATTTATAGTTTAGGAAAGTATATACACATTTATTTGATATTAGAATTATTTGTTTGTTTGAAGGAACTGGATCAGAGTAGTATTCTTCATTCTTTCTGGGCTTAGCTCTTCCTGAAGTTTCCTTACAGTATCTAATGTTTATTTAGACCTTATTAAAGATTAAATGTTTAAATTGACATGGCTGTATTTTCTTAGTTGATTAGAAAAACTGAGATACATATATTATACTGATTCTCTTTTGACTCTAGAGATACTTTTCAGAAATATACTCTCTGGACCTTAGATTGTGGTCCTGAGTAGCTTAAAAACTAGTGAAGTTTTGCAGATGGCTGCTTATCCAAAATAGGCAGCAGGAGTCCCAGCTTTGATTAGGAAACAAAAATAACAACTTAATCAGTCTCATTTCTTCTGTACCAGGAGTGGTAGGTAGAACTGTTTGTCTTTTCAGGGACACCACATCCCACTTCCATTCCACTCTCCTCATGGACAATGTTGGAACTATACCTGTGTAGCCTCATGCCAAGGAGAAATGATGCCTTACTGTCTTCTAAATTGGTACTCAACATAAAAATTATTATTGCAGCAATTACTATTTGAACTATTTGTAATGTGCTCTCCTGGAGAGCCTCTGTCCGGGTTGCATTTGAACTTTCTTGAGGTAACATGCAACAAAAAGTTTTCCTTTGGATAAAATGAAATGAGAGAGAAATAGTGACTTCTTGTAGTGTACTATTAACTGATAATTGTTTGTATTTACTACTATTCATAAAAACAATTTGAGATCAAAGGACTCTTCAAAATGGCTTATGCAACTGTTCTGATGGCTGCAAAGGACAATGAAACTTGAGACTTGCTGCTTTTAGTCCAAAAGGTCTCTTGAAACTTAGAAGAAGAAAAAAAAAGACTATCAGAAAAAAATTTAGATGTGTCTAACTGCTATTCTAAGACATTTCAGTAAGAAGAATAATAATTTGTAGTTTGTTAGTTTGAGTTAAGATACTGTATTGCATTTCTTAAGTAAAAAAAGTGACGTGACTCTGGCCAGTTCTTACTTCAAGGTTTTAGTTTACATGTGCACAAGATATGTTGCTTGCCATAAATTTAAACGTGTTTTTGATTCAGAGGTTCTCTTCCTGCAGGTTAATATAAATAGTATAAAAATACAACAATCTTTGTACGTGGTGTTGTCCTGGAATTGTATAGCTGATTCTGTTGATCCTCTTGGGTCTGATATGCAATCAAATAGCCTTCTCTATGTAAATGTGGTTGCTTTGCCTGCTGTAATGCTTTATGGCATGTTTGGCTTGAGGACAAGCAGACTGTTGAGAGCTTTCCAAGAATGATTGGATTTCCTGGTCCTTACTAGAGGAATAACTTCTGGCTCTGTTTCAGTGTCAGAAGACTGTCCTAAAATGTGTAGATGAGCCCTTGGAAATCTGGCGAATATTCTAGAGATTGCAAAACGTTTTTGTCCAGTGAATCTTTTTGACTTAAGTACAGAGCTTCAGATTCATGTCATACAGGAAAATACAGGGATATCTGAAACCAGATGAATAGGTACTGTGTATTGACAAGGTAAAAAAGTTGAAGCATATTTAAAGTTTTCTGTTCCGTAGAATTTCTTGCAGGATTGTTTCTTTCTTGTTGCACAAAAAAGATGGTCAGAAGTTTACCTTCAGCTATTTCTATCTTAAAAAAAAAACAAAACAAACAAAACTCAGAGGCAACATTTAGGGGGAGAGAATGAGGGCAAAGACACTCTTAAGTGGGATCTGTACCTTGCCTTGAGCACAAGATTGCTTGCAAGCATTATATTCTTATTCTCTTACAGTAAAGATTTGAGCATTGTAGTGCAAGTGTGATTTGTCCTCTTTATTTCTGTGTCTTGGGGTCTAAATTCAGTCAATAAACAAAAAGAGAGGGTGCAAGGGGAAAACTCAGACCTTGCTGCTGCCTTGAATATTCCATCCTGTCCCCTGTCCTTCCCAGGCTAGAAATGTGTGTCCTCTCTTCTTATTTCCTGCTTTGTCTCCTGTGTCATGCAGCTGCCTTCATTTCCTCTTACTATTGTTGTGACCGAGCCACTTTTCCTACTTTCTCAAGAAGTTTTTTCTGTCTGCAGTGCCAAAATGTCTACAGGTCTTTTCTATCTCTCTTAGGTACTTAAGGTTTCCATAGTTTTTTTGTCTCTTGCAAAGTGCAAGCATTTTTATGTTCTAGCATTGTGATTATAAAAATTCAAAATGCTTCTCAAAATCAAACTACTAACGTGTTTGCATATGTTAAAAAAAATGAAGTGAAATTTTAAAATAAAATTTTAAAGTGAAAGAATACCTTACCCTAGAGCTTAAGCAGTACCTGAAAGAGACATTTCACATCTATTTACAAAAAACTCAAAACAAAACCCAGAGGTAAGGATAAAGAGCTTGCATTTTTTTAATTGTTTCTGTTATTGTGGTCTTTAATATAATAAAACAAGGGCAAGAAACCTGTATGTGTCTGCTTTAAAAGCAATTGCCCTGGAATATGCTTTTTCCTAACATCAATTAATAATTATAAAATGTCTTACAGAGAGGGTTAAGCATGTGATATTTAATCCTGGTCTGTGATTCGAAAAAAATTATTTTTCTAGGGAACCTACATTAAGGCTTGTTGTTATCTCTTCTACTGGTGCTCTAAGGGGTTGTCCTTCATTAATTGCTTCAAATTCATTATTTGGTCTTTTATCAGTTTGTTTGCTTACATGCTTTGTGTCTGGTACCTTTAGTACAGTGTCTTCTCAGCCAGACCTTTACTGTCTTCTTTGCATCACAGTAAGTTTTGCAGTGTTCTGTGTGTTAGCTTTAAATTCACAACTACAGTTTGCATTCACAGCTCCCTCTGTATTCCCGTAGTGTGAAAAAGACATGGAAATCTGCAAAACAAACAAAATGGATCAGGGAAAGACAGAAACATAACGTAAATTTCAGATCACTATAGTAAAGGTAACAATTGAGAACTTTAATTACAAAATTAAAGGTAGCAAAAGAAAATATATTACAATATATGGAAAAGAAAATAATCCAGGTACCACTTCACTTCTTATATTTCCATGAAGATTAATGTAAGCAAGTAATATATCATTGGGGAATGGGTGTCTAAAGGAGATAATTAAACACCAAAGAGAACATGAAGTTTCTAGGAAACTGTCTTAATTTGAAGATTTTACTTACATGTAGGCAGATTTTATCCTTATTTCACTGTGCTAATGTAGTAGTCTACTCTCCTAGTGCTGCACAAGTACTCTCCTTGAAAACAGGGTGAGTACATTCTGTGTGCCTTTGGAAAAATCCACATATACTAACTGATGTTGTCTGTCACTCTGTACATAGCACTCTAGCAGACTGAGATATTTGAAATTATTTGTAGTTTTTTTATGTAAAACAAAAAATTAAATAGTTGGATATGCCTCAAGGTAATGCTGTGAAAGCTATCAGTTTTTAACAATAGGATAATGAGAAATTTTATGGTCAGAGATGGGTGTTTTATGTCCCTGTCAGGAGGTAGTCTCATGGCCAGGCTATTCCATTTTTCTCTCTTTGGTAATGCCCATGCAAGCCTTTGTAGCATCATCACAGAAGCAGCAGACACAGCTGCAGTGGGTCAAGCACTGGGTTAGCAACCTCATGCTGCTGTGTTAGCTGGCAGCTGTGCACTAAGAAAGTAAAGCTCAGGGTAGCATCATGCAGCTGTTCTGTCCTAGAGAAGCAGATCATTGTCTGCAGAGCTGTGGGCTGCTCACATTGCAGAATTCCAATACCCACGACCCCGTCAGGATATTCACAGCACAATCCTGCATCCCCTCTCAGGCAAGCAGATGAAGAAGCATTGTATCAGAAGATGAGAGGAAAATTGAACAAGTTTGTAGGCCACTGCCTTGAACTTTGTGGACTTCATTCATGTGTTATAGGAGGGTCCTAAGACTTCTTCGGAATTCTCATTAGATGTGCTGTCAGTAGCAGTTACTGCAGAGCAGGACCTAGTTGCAGTTTGGGGTGGGTTCTTTTTGACTTCTCAGATTTGAACAGACGTTGGAACCTGTTTCCTGCTAGATCAGCTCTCATATTGCAGAGCTACTGTCTGCCATTTGGTGTAAGTTGTGCTCAGGAGTGAGCCAGATGTTGAATATATCACAGATGGAATTTTTTCATCAGTTATGTGGCAGCATAGTGAAAGCAATCGCAAGGCATTTTAAAAATAAGGGAAAGTGTACCTACTGTTTGTTGTCTGTGCTTTCACATTTCCTGAAGTTCAGGGGTGTGGGGTTTGGGGTTTTTTTGTTGTGTAGTTTATAATGTTGGGGGAGCTATTGGGAAGGATTTAGTGTTGCTTACTAAAGCAGTTGAATGTAATGCAGATATTTTTAATGAGTATTTACATCATATGTGTATAGTTCAGTTCTTCAGTAGCTTTAACAGGAAAACTTTTTTTTTTTTTTTTTTTTTTTAGTGTGGTTTGTTTTGTCCTAATACAAATGCATAGGCAAATTCCTGCTCTTTGGCATGTTCTAGGCCTATAATTTCCATTCACAGAGGCTAATAACCTCTAGTGTTTGCTATCACCACAAAACTGACTCAGTGGTCTCTCAACCTGTTTGTTTTAAGCTCAGAACCTCACCTCTTGTGGTTTGTCTGGTAGCCTGTGGTGGTCCAAGTACTTGTCTCTTCTTCCACTCACAATAAGTTTGTTGCATCTGCATTATCCTGCCAAGGAGTTCCAAAAATGTACTAACCTGTGTGTGAAATACATCTTTCTTTATCAGAGCGGGAATGCTGTTGTATCAGTCATTAGGATTTTGCTTTCTTAGCTGTCATTTGAAAAGTTGGTTTGGAGATACAAGCTGCCTAAAGTAATAGCCACATGTGCCCTTTGACAATTTGTGCAGTCACATGCATTCACTTCACAGCTTATTGTTTGAAGTAAAAGCCAGAGGGACACCAAGATTGTTCAGACCAATTAATGTATGACAGTCAAAGCAGAACTGTTTGGCATCACCAGCTCCCGGAGGGAACCTGCAAGAAAGATGGGAGGCTATTTACAAGGGCATGTAGTGACAGAATGAGCGAGAATGGCTTCAGACTGGGAGTAGGTTTAGATCAGATGTTATGAAAAAATTCTTTACTATTAGAGTAGTGGGGTACAGGTCGCTGAGAGAATTTGTTCCATCCCTGGAGATGTTCAGGGCCAGGTTGGATGGGGCTCTGTGCAACCTGGTGTAGTGAAAGATGTTGCAGTCCACGGTAAGGGGTGTTGGAAATAACTGAGCTTCAAGGTCCATTCCAACCCAAGCACATCTACGATTCTGTAATTGTATGATTCCTTCTTGAAAACAGTTGAACCCAGTGTTCATATTCAAATTAATTTGTCAGACCAATAAATGTGTCAAGGCGTTAAGTTCCTAATAATTTAGCATTAAGTGAAGGGGAAGTGAAAACAGAACATTCAGCTCTTGATCTTTTCCCATCAATGTGGAAGTAGCTCTGAACTGGGCTGGCTCTTGGCTGTGGTCTACACTGTAAATAAACAGGGAAAAGTCACTGAAGGATCTTGAGATATATGGAATTTAGTCTAAGAAGTTACAACATGTCCATAGGAAGAGCTTTTTTTTTTTTTAATTCTGCTTTTGGTAATGATTGACGTATTTGTGTTAAGGGTCACCTCTCTAGTGTATGGGTTTATTGCATAGCAAACAGTATTCTCAGTTCTCTGTCCTCCAGGAAAGCATCACTTGCCTCTTGGTTTTTCTGTGTGATGTCTGGAAATTAAAGAGCTAAGGGAAGTTAAATTGGAGAGCTAAGGGAAGTTGCTTGGATTTTTGCACTGAGGTGGTACAAAGATGGGAACAAAGCCTTCTCTTCTACCACCGCTTTCAATCCCTTGATTTCTCTCTGAAACATAATTTTCAAGCAGTAGGTCTTTTGTGACCAGCTTAGTTCAGAACCCCTTTTTCCAATAGGCTTACAGAGGTATAGAACTTTAGATACTGCTTTGCCACCTCATACTTGTGATATCAATGGCTACAGAGAAGCAGTTAATTCGAACATTGTCTTCTATAAAATGTTATGACATTAAAAACTGCCAGACTGGACATATTCTGGTTTTTGATTTCTTTCTGATGATACCTAGCACTGTGTGCATTAGACAAATGGGTCTAAAATCTTTATTGATTAGGCTGTGTTTAAAGATGACGTTACTTAGTTGTTCCTTCCTAATGTTTACTAGAAGGTGTAATTCTTATATGCAGTATTTTGAGGCAGATAGCCCTTTTTTTTCAAGAAAAATAATTCCCTAACTTTTCAAAATAAATTCTATGTCATTTACTGTTATAATTTGTCTTTACAATCAAAGAAAGTTCTGTTTAGCTGCTGTTTCATTTTTCTCTTTCTAAGAGTACTTAGGAAGAGAAAGCCTTGTCCTGTAAGCCAGAAGGCTGGGTGACTTGCTGTTTCATCTGCTGGCAGAGAGCTGGGAGTCCTGGGGATTCTTCAGTCAGACGAAAGGTCATAATTCATTCCTTTTGAGCTTTCGCAGAATTAATTGAAGTAGAAGCTACAGGACTTCATTCACAAGTTAGAGAAGTAGATCAAGAGTGTAGTGATGTACCTCAAAAATTTTTCCCCAGAAGTATTTTGAGGAGGATGATTGGGGAAAAAAGCTTATAGTAGGATCTTTTTTTAGAATTAAATGTACTTACCTAATTTATAAAAATTCATCTGCTTATAGATCTTTTTTATCTGCTCTCACATAAACACGTAAGAGGGAGCACTGCAAAACTTTGCTATTTCCAAGGTAAAGGCAGTTATCTTCCCCTCCTATCCCTTTTCTCCACCTGGGAACTTCTACAAAAGTTCATATAAATAAAAATACTTCTCAGTTAATTTAATCTGAATTGTAGGCAGCCCAAAAACTTCATGTATTTTGATGGCAAATTCAGAATTCTCAGTGTGTCAGATTTGTGTACCCACAGTGCATAACAGTCAAAGAGATTGGCAGAGGAAGAAACTGCAGTTTTGGCAACTAGGTAAGGGGCTTTTTGTACCCAGTGAGGCATGGGGAGACAGTTTGGATTTCAGCACAGGCAGAAAACATTCTGAGCACATGCTTACACGATCAACAATGAAACAACAAAATATTGACAAGCAACTACTGTATTTTGATGCATGTAATCTAGGGGTTATCAGTTTAAAAACAAAACTGCAATTCAGCAGCACTGTAAGAATCTGGATATGCCCAGATAATACAAGGGGAAGTTTATTCTAGGACCTGTCTCCTTCAGAGTTTCACAGTGTCTGATTTCCCCATAGCCTACATCCTTTCCCATAGCTTGCTCTCACCATGCCAGTAGTCCCTCAGCTTCAGATTTGTGTATGCTGTCTGAGTACAGAATGTGTAAAATAAAAGATGGTATTATCTTCAGCTTTCAGAGTTAATTGCTCATTAAAACTCAGCTTTCTTAGGAAAGAAAATATGATACAGGATATTTGGTTTTGTGGTGAATTTTTGGGATTCTTCTGCCCTAGGATGTGATGTAATTCTGTAAACTTTAAAGCAAAAAAACTTTCAACATTTGTCATCTGGAGTCTCTGAGGAGCACACATGATGACACATTTTGCAGCATCATCTAGGGTTTCAGAAGTGTAAAAATTGAGGTCTAGTGTGTAGTATGTAAAAGTTTTTAAATGTTCATCAGATGAGCACCACATTTAAATGTGTAGCTACAGTCCATGGAGCTTGGAATTTCAGACATTGTTTCTATTATCCTTTGAATAGAAACAGTCAAAGAATGGATCTGGAAGCCAGCAGGAATTTGACATCTGAGCAAAAAAATAAGTGTGTTTAGCTCCCTTATTTTTCTTTCTTTGCAAGAAATGGTTAGGATGACTTTTGGTTTTTGCTAATTTTAAAGAAACACTTTTCCCTCATTTAATTCTTATTTCTGTGCAGTAGTGAAGTGCCGTCTTTTTCCACTCTTTCTGATATTTTCACAAGTGAAGTCTGTAAGTCATTTCATTTCACTAGCTTAAAGCCTTCAGCTAAATAACGCTAAGCCTAACCCATTTATACCCCGTTTATCACTGAAGTTGCCATTACTTCAGAAGTATGGCACCCAGAGGCACTGAGTCTTGGCTAACATATCTTCAGGTATTTATTCACCATTCTGACAAATTCCCTTCCCTTCCCTTCTGACAAATTGTACCTATAATGTTGCAGTTTTGTCTTAATGGAGCAAGAAGATAGGACTTCGATTTTGAGGAGCAGAGAAATGGGAAGAAGGGTGGGCATAGGATCAAATCATGATGGTGTAGTGATTTTCTTCAGTAAACTAATCAATCTCAGTAACATTTTAAAAACCCATTTTCTAGACTATGTGTTGCCAGCATTGTCTTTCATCGAACCTGCCGTGAGCATGGCAGGTGGGGCATTTTACTGGCTGCTGGAAAAAGCTAAAGATTAGTGAAAGACCAGAAAGAATTGAGTTCTGGCCTTCCTGGATAGGGCCAGAATTTACAGTGTTGGTCTATAGATTCAGGTAATCTAGGAATCACACCCTATAATCTGTTGTTCTAATCATATGAATCTGAAAAGTTTTTCTCTGTGGTCTCATTTTAGACAAATGCATGAAATGGGCTCTAGAATCAATTTAACGTTTGAATATGATGAATATGATGGGTTTTACTCAACAGGGCATTTTTCAAGTGGGAAGCCTGTGATATGTGTCTAAAGGTAGTTAGAACAATTTAATTTACTGAAAGCTGGATAGTTGACCTGTTGCTCCATAATGCCTACTTGCATGTTCTTAACAATGGTGCTTAACAGGCAGCTTACACCTTTTTCTTTAAAGAGAAAGCTTACTTGCATTTATCGCATAGTAAGAGTATGCATGAAGTAGTTATTGTTGAATATCTGATGTGTGAGGAATTCATGTCCTCTCTTATTTTGCAGTTTATGCATATCTCTTTGTATTACAAGGCAAAACTCCTTTTAATTAACCTCACTGCTGGCAGAAGATTAGAAATGTTCTCTTTTTAATTTTTTTTCCCAGAGGTTGGAAACATTATTTATGAAAAAAAATGATTGACATACTGTAACTGTGCAAGTTTAAATAGAGCTGTGTGTACTGGCCAGTCAGAATAACTGCAAGTACATATTGCAGTCATTGACAGAGGAGAAAGACGTGATCACAGCTGCTCCAGAATGCAGTCCTTGATGCTCTGAGAGGTTATTTTGTGGTTATATCGACCATATATATAACGGTTCTGGTCTCATGTTAGACTCCAATTAACCATTCCTCCTGGAGTGCACCAACACACCCAGCTGCCTCTGCAGCACTCGCTCCCCACAGTCAAATATTTCTGCGTTTCACAGTGTATCCAGTTTTATCTAGATTTAACAAGAAGCCTATATTGCATATATGAATGCATCTCACAGTTCCTTGATCACCATGCTATGTCTGTTTTAATGCTGAAGCAGCTGAGGTGTTCTGATCAGTGTTCTCAAAGATTATAAAACGGTTTTCAATAATCACTGGGTTTTTTCCTCTTTCTTGGTCATTTATAGGCTCTGTATATCTGGATTTTTAGACCAAGTATTGTTTCCAGAATAGTGTATGTTTTTGCTTCTGTAAAAGTTTTGATGTTCTGTGGTTGTTAAGGAATTTTTGAATAATCAGATCTTCCTAGTTTTGATTTTTTGGCGGGTTTGGAGAAAAATTGTAGTTGGCATTTTTTGCTATGGAAGTTGAGAGTGTCCATAGTAGAGTACAAGGTGAAGAGAGTGAAATCAGTTATTAAAATTTTTTATGGTGAAGGAACCTCTTGACTTCACATCTTAGTATTGCTGTTTTGGGAAGTGTTTGTCTGAACTTCAAGGTCTTGGTCTGCCATTTTGGGAGACAAGGAGTTAGTTGGGGGTGGAAAGACTGGAGCTTGTATTCTTTCTGCTCTGTTACCCATTGCTATCTTCATGGATCTGACACTCTGTTTATCTGACAGTGCACTCAGTACTGCTTCGCCAGGGAAAATTGCACAAAACAAGCCTAGTGCATCAGCATTTTCATTGTGTATTAAGCTGAGCCTCCCTTCACATGGTCACATCCCCTTTTTAATCTGGGATTCCATGTCCCTTTCCCAGTCCAGCCTGTTTCTGTGGTGTCTATTGCTGGTCTCCCTGAACTTCTGTTTCTGTGGTTTGAGTGTTTTTTGTGTGGCTGAGAGTTAAGACCTGCAGGACTTTTGGAAGTGGTGTTATTTGGGGGTTAGGCAGTACATTGATTTAGTGTTAGTAGTTTGTCATAGACTGAGGTGATGGCTGCGTTCAAGTTGGATTTCCTCCCAGAGATGATGGTGGACCATTGCTCCTTGAATGCAAGCCCTGTGTAAGTATTTTCTCTTAATGTCTAAGTTATAGCTGAAATGATACTTGGAAATGCTGTCTCAAGCCCCTGCTGTCTGTTGGGACAGGGGGACAGGAAGGAGAGATAGGAGAGCCTGCAGTTTGTTTTCTTGAAGAAATCATAGTGGTCATGGAAGATTGATGTCGGTTTCTAGATGGGGGGGAAAATGGTCTGATAATTGTGGCAATAAGGACTAAGGAGGAATAAAGCTGCTTGATTATATGGTTTATAGAATGCTACAGGTGCTGATATTATAAAATAGATGATTGAAATCTCTTGTGGGAAGAACTGTTTCTATTCTTCCCTATTAATGACTCCCGACTAAACTTTTTAATTAGGGGCACAATATTCCTTGAATACTGTTGATGTCATGTTAAGAGTTGCCCAGTTAACAGGAGCCATGTTGTGCTCTTGAAGCTACCCATGGAAGGGAGGGCTGAAAATAATTATTGGAGAGGGTAAACAATTTCCAATTGTTCTTAATTAAAATGAAAAGAGGTAGTTTACATCTTTGTAAAAGGTGTTGTTTCCACTGGCTATTTGGAGAGGTGCTGACCCTTTCTGAGTGGAAAGGTGGAGAGGATGAAAGGATTTATAATTCCCTTCCCTTCTATAAGAAGCTTTGTTGTTTTTGAGGTCTGTTTGTACAGGTGTAAAATTATGAGCTTTCCCAATCATCAGTTTTTCCTTAAGTTCTTAACAGCAGTGTATTGATGGGAAAAAGTACTAAACAGTACCTGGCTTGGATTTTTTTTTTTTTTTTTAATTCTCTTCGGGCGGGGGTGTATGATTTCATATGGACAATGAGAGGAATGCTGTTTACTAGCATGTGCAGTTAATAGCCATTCAAACTATCTTCAAAGGAACAAAGCAGAAATGAAGAGAACTGACTACTCTGGAAGACGACCACCTGTATTCTTCAACAAAGAGTTTAGGGGTGGGGGGAATCATTGTATAGTTGCTGTTCTACTCCCCATGTCCTTTCTAGATTATGCAGGGATTGGTCAGCAATTTTCACCAGCTAATCACTACAGCTACAATAGGATGTCGTTACAGTCAGACTCCTGCAGGGAGAGGTGCTCTGGTGTACCAGGCTGGGAGTACTGATAACAGACATCACACAGCACCTAGTAAATAATGAGGAGTCGATACCGCAAGCAGTGTAGGACTTGTCAGCTGGGTGGAGCATAACACAACTTTTATTAATAGAGTGCAAACTGCTCAGATGGCTAGACAGAATGCCTTGAAACCCATTTGAGGATTCCCATGCTCAAAACTTCGCTGTGGTACTCTTAAGAATGACTTTTTTCTGTGTTAGAATCTTGACATTATTGAACCTGATTTCAGTCTGTGACTAAGTGGATTGTCCAATCACAGCCTTTTCATGTACAATCTAAGTCTGGATTTTGCCAATTATTGTTGAAAGCTCCCTAGTTTCACAAAGAAGTATTGCCTTGTAAACCTTTAAAGAAACCATTGGATCAGTTGATTCTGTTTAAGATGGCTCTTCACCTTGGGAAACAGTTACAATTAGTCTCATTTGAAAAGGTTGTAATAACTCTCTCATTTTCAGTGATTGCTGATAACTTTGGTAGTTTGTAGGTAGACTGAGCTCAGGTTCTTTACAATTCTGGTTTCTTCTGTAAAATTTTACATGGTTACACTAGTGATATTTTTCAGTTATCTCAGCAGATTTATATCCTGAATCCCAGATGTTGGCTTCATTATTGGAACAGAGTTTTAAACAGCTGTGGAAGGGTATATTTGGTTTCCAAGCACACAGCTTGCCAATGAATGTGAATGTGCTTTGGTATGCATACTGGGAATGTGCAAGTGTTTCTCTTTATATGTATATTTTCATCACACACCTTTATATATATGTAGAATTTTTTTTCTTTAATTTTGCTGTAAGCATGCTTTTATTTAGAATCTGTGGGAAGATATAAACCATAAATTCTTTCTTGTTTTTTGTAGCTCAAAGAAAATGAATGGCACACTGGATCACCCAGACCAACCTGATTTAGATGCTATCAAAATGTTTGTGGGTCAAGTCCCACGGAGCTGGTGTGAGAAGGATCTAAGAGAACTTTTTGAACAGTATGGTGCTGTCTATGAAATCAATGTCTTGCGGGACAGAAGCCAAAACCCTCCTCAAAGCAAAGGTGAGAACTTCTGTACTTCTCTTGTGAGACTTGGGGTTTCAGCCACTTTCACATGGTTGCACTCTTAGCTCTGTGCTTATTCAAACAGCCCTTTAGGAACTCTGTGTGACCAGGTGTGCATGCAAGCCCAGACTTTATGAAGTCTTTAAGTGTGTTTGTCTAATTGTACTTGAACTGTGATCCAGTCATTAGCTGAGCTTAGAAAAATCGCAATTTCTTTTAAAGTTCAGCAGTGATGGAGATGCTTGAGGAGTATGGATTATAATTGCAAATCAGAACATCCAGTAATACTGTGTTGCTCCAAAACACCACTGTGATATGACCAAAATGTTGCTGCATGTGACATAGTTTCAGATAAACATGAAATTGGGATTTTAGTTGTTTATGTTAATTGAATACTTGTAAACATTAAGTCCTTACTAAATTTTGTGCCTGGATTTGCAGTTCAGTTATGTGCTATATTTCCTGTGAAGCTAGGTAGGGTTTTGGTACTGGGAAATAATTGAGTTTGAAAATGAAGTAGCCAGCAGATGTATCTAAGTATTTGTTTTAATGGTCTGGCAGTGATTCTGTGTCCGTTCTAAACATACTCTATTTTTTGATACTTGAAAATCTTTTTTAAACTGCCACAAACAGTAGCACCTACTTGTTTCAGTGCCTAACCTCTTCTACTTATCATACATTTTGCATTGGAATGATTGAAGTGGGACTTGCAATTCCTGTACAGCACTCCAAGATTGGGTGTTATTTCTTGGCTAACATTTTGTTTCAATTGCAGGGTGCTGTTTTGTTACATTTTATACCCGTAAAGCTGCATTAGAAGCACAGAATGCTCTTCACAACATGAAGATCCTCCCAGGGGTAAGAACGGAGCCCTGCTTTCCTCAGAACTCTGTCGTGTTTCTCTGAGCTTCAGCACCACTGAAGCATGAACACATTATGTTGCCCTAAAATAATGTTGTAAAAAAACTATTCAAAAGATCAGTGTTATGAGATCTACATAATAACAGATCTTATGGGAATTTTGGAGTATTTAAAATAATGATACAGCAGTGAAATGGGTGGGCATGGCTTTTATAATACTCTGAGGAGGAATGATGGCATATGAATAGGAAAACCTTTCTTCTTGGAATTTTTGTAGTGTTATATACGCACCTCTAGAGGCAATTTAGGCTATAATTTCTTTCTTTCACAATTCTTATGGGATGTATTTCATGTAGTATGAAGTGGATGTATCTGTGATTAAATAATCTTTTTTACATTTTAGATGCACCATCCTATTCAGATGAAACCAGCTGACAGTGAAAAGAGTAATGGTAAGCTTTACTAAAGTCCCAGTTTGGTGTCATCATTTGTGCTATTCAGCAATCTTGAGGATTTCCCTTTTGTTTAACAGCTTTTGATGAAGTCTTGAACTGGAGGCCTGTTTTTTAAAAGAAAAAAAAAGTGAAAATAGAAGGGTGTGTTTTGAATAATAGATAGTGTGAGTGATGTCTCTCAAATTCCATGACTCAGAGTATCTCCCCTGCTGCTGCTTGTGGTAGAACCATGTTGTCAGTTAGGGAAACATCCAGCGAGTTCTTCTTTGTACTAAGGTGGTTTAAATCTTTGTTGGGGACATGAACAGTGGGATTGAGTGCATCCTCAGCAAGCTTATGGGTGATGTCAAGCTGAGTGCTGTGGTTGATACCCTAGAGGAAAGGAAGCTGTCCAGAGGAGCCTTGATGGGCTGGAGAGGTGGGCCTGTGCCAACCTCATGAAGTTCAGCAAGGCCAAATCCTGCAAACATGGATACAGGCTGAGTGATGAGTGGATTGAGAGCAGCCCTGAGAAGGACTTGGTGGTTGAAAAAATGAATAGAAACAGGCAGTGTGCACTTACAGCCCAGATAGCCAGTCATATCCTGGGCTGTATCTAAAGGAGGCAATAACAGGTTGAGGGGGTGATTCTCCCTCTCTGCTGTCATGAGACCCCATCTATTGTACTGCATCCAGCTCTGGAACCCCCAACATAAGACACAGATTTGCTCAAGCATGTTCAGAGAAGGGCCATTAAGATAATCAGAGGGATGGACACTTGCCCTATGAGGACAGGCTGAGAGAGTTTGGGTTGTTCCAGCTGGAGAGGTGAAGGCTGCAGGTAGACCTTCTAGCAGCTTTCCAGTACCTGAAGTGGGGGCCTATAGGGAGGATGTAGAGGGATTGTTTATCAAGGAGTATAGTGATAGTACAAGGGATAACAGTATTAAACTGAAAGAGATTTGGATTAGATTTTATGAAGAAATTCTTTACTGTGAGGATGGTGAGACACTAGAACACATTACCCAGAGGAACTGTGGGTGCCCCATCCTTGGAAGTGTTCAAGACCTGTCTGCATGGGACTTTAAGCAGCCTGGTTTAGTCAAGGGAACTAGGTGATCTTTAATGATCTTTCCAAACCAAACTATTCTATGATTTTATGAAATCTAGAAATGCTTTTTCAAGTCCAATGTGAAGCAAGGCAATGTGTTGCAGCTAGGGTGGGAGTCGAAAATACTTCTTGTAGCATACAAGAGAGGTTGAGAATTAACAGCAGTTCAGTAGAGAAGAAAAACTGAATATTTCTGCACATTGGCAATTTCAGATGGATTAAGAATGTAGCACCTACCACTGGATAAATGATCGTTTATCCATGCATTTCCTTGTGAGTTTATGTACATACATACATGCATGTTCAAATATGTATGTATCTGTATTGCTGCAACCTTAGCAAAGAAAGTGTTTAGCATCCTGTAGTTTCAGCCTTTCTAGGCTCAGCTGAACTTTATTTTCTTCATTTGCAGTAGCTTGTGTTGCATCATGGAGAAGATAGTCCTGGTTTGAGAATGCTTACCTCTTAATATAATTAAAAACAGATGGAATGTATGGGTAACATACAGTAGGAGTAATTCCATCTGCAGATTGTTCAGTGGGTGTACAGGACATGTTCCTGTGTAAATATATCTAGAAAGGAGTAATTATTTTGAAGTATTTTTGGGAGGAGAACAGAATAGGTTCTCTAAACTAAAACTGATCTTGCATTACATACAAACACGCATACAAATATCCTGGGAAAATAATGGAAAGTGGAAAAAGTATTCAATGGAAATAAAATGGAGACTGCTGAAACTATTTGAAAGCAGATTTGTGCTCTAAGACCAGAAAATAAATTTGTTACAGCATTAAGATTTAATGGTCAGTTAAAGTCATGTCTGCTGGAAGAGTTTAGAGTCTTTCTTTCCAGCATCATAGAAGATTCAACAAATAAGTTGATTTTCTCTCACTATAGCACTGAATAGGAGAAGACTTTATTGAAGCTTCAAAATGTGCTCGAGCCTTCATCATACTATATTCATTCATTGTGATGAATGTTGTATATCTAAACTGTTTTTTATTTTCAAGTGATATTTGTGAATAATTCATTTCATCCTTTAAAATAAAGTGTTTCAGAGGTGATTAGCAATAAGTAAATCAAGAGTATAAAATTCTGCTCTGAATTCAAATTTGCCCTACTCAAGTGACTTTTAGCTGACATTAATAATAACTAACTGAAAAGTTAAGAGAAATGTCTTTCTGAACCATTTATTTTAAAACAGTCTGCACACTGAAAGGTATTCTCCAACTCCAATATATCAAATAGCATGAGTATTTAGAGCCAAGAAAAGGTACCACACAGTCCGTGGTTTGGTTTGAGGTGTTATTTTTGTGCTTTTGGTGCAGATCAGAATGGACATATCACTAACAGAAGTAAAAGTGTACTGTTTTAGCAACTGCTGTTGCTTCCACTGTTGAGAGAGGAGCATGAAGAAGTGGACATATCTAAATTTAGGTGATTGGCATGAGGCTAAAGAAAAGCTTTCTACAGTTAACTTGCTTCTTTATGTGCAGTTAGGTAAATGTTGGTAGTCTAAAGATAAAATAAGCAAAAGAAAGGCAATGAAAATAGTCCAATAAACCACATTCAAACCTTCTCTCACCTAGAACTGAAGAGATACAGAAAAATGTTGAATCTGACATACCTTTTTCCTTTTTTTTAAATATTCTTGTTGTTCGCAGACTTCACAAGCTAAAAATAGTCAGCAAATCATAAACATAAAATCATAAAACAGACATCTGTCAGATTCATTGAAGTACTTCATATGCATCCTCTTAAACTGAAGACACAGTCCATTACTGGGAATCTGGTTTTGATAAGTTCATATCTACATACAAGGGAAATAGCTGCAGTTAATGGAGAAGACCTAAGATCTAGTAAACACATATTTGCTGGTAATACTCTGTATCTTTTGATTCCTTAGCAGTAGAAGATAGGAAGTTGTTTATTGGAATGATATCCAAGAAGTGCAATGAAAATGATATTCGAGTGATGTTCTCCCCCTTTGGGCAGATTGAAGAATGCAGGATATTACGGGGCCCGGATGGCCTGAGCCGAGGTAAGCAAAGCAAGAAGATTTTTTGGCAGCTTGAGGATTCTGGGTGCTGCCTTTTGCAACTCAGCCTGGCATCTGAGCTTTTTCTGTGATTGCCACTTGCCCTTGCATTTTTGTTCCTGTATTTGTCCCAGTAATTGTGGAGGTAGTGAACAACTTGATTCCTTTTTGTTCTTTCCCCAGGTTGTGCATTTGTGACTTTTACAACAAGAGCCATGGCACAAACAGCAATCAAAGCAATGCACCAAGCACAAACCATGGAGGTAAAACAAGTTACTGGGAGTCAGGACCAGATATAATTTGTCAGGCAGTCACTGTGGAGTTTCAGGGTCTAGAGAGCAGAGAGAAGGACAAGTGCAGTTAGTGTTTCTTCACAAAAACTGCTCCTGGACATTTGTGTTTGTTTTGCTCTGTTTTTAGAGTTTCTAGCTCAAGCTTCATCTGTAGAGAAAATACTACAAACAAAATAGAATTAAAAGCAAATAAGGTTTTGAGCCTTTGATGAAATATGCTGTTTGAATATATATATGTCTGTACATATGCACAGAGAAGGAGGGGAATGCTTCCAATGACTGGGTCTTAATTCAGTATTTTTGTGACTGCTGGGGATAGCAAGTATGTAATTGTTTGAATTGCTGTTTGCAGGGTTGCTCTTCTCCCATTGTTGTAAAATTTGCAGACACGCAGAAGGACAAAGAGCAGAAACGAATTGCTCAGCAACTTCAGCAACAAATGCAACAGATCAGTGCTGCCTCAATATGGGGAAACCTGGCTGGTCTCAACACACTTGGACCCCAGTACTTAGCAGTGAGTTTCTGATTTGGGTTCTTTTCATCTCTTCAGGGATTGGAGTGTCTGACTGTCTTGCAGTGTTTAATATATTCATTTTTAGAGGGCTCCTGGTAGTTAGGAGCTGGGTTCTTAATCCCCATTTTGTGGATGAGAAAGCTGAAATTGTGTTATGTGCTCTCATCTAGTTGTGATACTTTTATGAGAGGATTTCAGCCCCAGTCACAGTAGCCCTAATTATTGAAACCTTGAGTTTTTCTCCTGCATTCTGTAGAATGTGCTTTTTCTTTATATAGTACTGCCTCAACATTTACCATACAAATGCCCTTCTCTTGTCTATCTGATGACATAGTTCTTTTATTCCTTTATCATTTTCCTTTATTTCTGTCATCCTCTTCCAGTGATACCTGGAACAGTACTTGGTGCTGTCCAGATGGAAAAGGTGATCAGATTGGAAGCACAATAACTGAAACCCAAACAAAAATCAACTGAATAAAAGCAAACCCTACAGAAAACAGAGAGAAACTACTCTCTTTAGCAAAAATGATGTAACAGAGGTAGACTGCAGTTTCATTTCAGTTAATTTTGCTCGGTCCCTAAAGGATGAGCTTTCCAAAAACTGATGTGCTGTGACTCAAGGGTTGCTGGAGTAGCTCTGACAACTGTATTCATGCAATATAAAGTCTGAGGAACAGAAAAGGAAAATTTAGTCTCATTCTTGGTATGGTGTATAGTTGGAATGGGGTAGTTCTCTCACTATTGTTTTAGTTTTGGTAGATTAGAATTTTTTTCATAACAGCTAGTTAATGGAAGAAGGAATTAGAAAACTCTATAAACTTTCTGAGCTGAAGCTTGAAGTGTCTCATGTCCACTGTGCATAAGGAAAGTACAGGAGGTTCCCTCTCCTGGTGGCTCTTTGATTTTGGTATGGCGTTGCCATTTGTCCTATGCTGGCAGTGGCAGCTGTAAAGTCTTTTTTGAGGTAGCATATCCTTAGGGGTGGCAATCCTACCTAACGTGCCTGGAATAGGAATTCTCTCCAACTTCTGATTCTGCAGGTTTTGTCTTGGTGTGTTGGCTCTAATTTTCTCAGCATTGCTGATGTTGAGTGAGGAAAGCATTGTGCTGTTGCTTTGGCTGCAGTGTGCTGCATGGGCTATGGGGAGCTTCACTGGTGGTGCTCTGGCTGTGTTGTTCAGGGAATTCTCTTTACGCTTTGCTATGATGTGGTGCATGGGCTGCAGGAATTCAGTTGTGACGGCGCTCTGGCTGTGGTGTGATGCAATTTCTCCCAGAAGCAGAGCCAGCCCTCACTCTCACTCTTGTTTTGTTTTTTGGTGTAATGTCTAGCTTTATTTGCAGCTCCTTCAGCAGACAGCAGCTGCTTCATCTGGGAACCTGAACACACTAAGCAGCCTCCACCCAATGGGAGGTGAGTTTTCTTCCACCAGAAGACAAATTCAGTGCCAAACAAAAGAGAACATGGGTAGACAAAGTAGCCAAAAGGCTGTAGGCATTTTAATCTCATTTGAAATAAGGAGTCCTGAGTTTGCCTACTCCTTTGAAATGACAGGAATTCTCTGCTAAAAGTGTGGATGTTGCTTCTTAATCTTATTTAACTATTGTCCCCAAGGTAAGTGGTGGTATCTCCCCAACCTCTGGCATTTAAAATTATCTTCCCTTATGGGTAGCAAAAAGAATGCTGTCTGTATTTGTTTTCATCCAAACAGGTGCATATGTGAAGAACTGGGTTTTGAAATAGGCACTCACTAGTGCACATGTTTTCAGTGATTCTGGATTTTTAGTTTTCCCATTTTCAGTGCATTTAAGAACAAGGCATTTAAGTTGGAAACACACTATTGTTAGGAGTATGAGCTAGTGCTTCATTCACATTTCTGTTCATTCATTTGAATTGCAGTTAATTATGCCATTGCTATTAGGGAAAATCAGCTTCATAAATATGAGCCAAACTCCTTGCTGTGGACTGCTAGTCAGAATATTCACTGAGTATAGCAGTCCTGGGGCTGTAAATTGGTTATCCGTTTTGTCTTCACACAGTTGGGAATAATAAAACACATGTTAACAGCTCCATTCACCACATTCTCTAAATTCTTCTGCTGGCAGAAAAATCTATAGTTTTGATTTTAATACTGAAGACTTATCTTTTCAAATTGCCTCCTGGAGTTTAAAGGTAGTTGCCATGATATCATGTGCCCTTTCTATGCAGAAGTTCATCCAGAAGTGTTTTTGTAGATCTGACTTTAATTGGCTGGTGCACTCATCAGTGACAATTACAGGCATTTGCACACTTATATTTTCATTTGTAAGAATTTTGATTTATACTGGAAGTTGATTCTAAATTCATCTTCCTATGTTGACTTCTTTCATTTAGATCTCTTCAGAACTCTTAGGTCTACGACTCTTGCAGAAAGCAATTTTTTTTAAAACCATTTCTCTAATATCCTGTGTGGAGATGACCTATAATGGATTTTGTTATGCACAAGATCTTGCCTTTTCCTCCCTCTTGTTCTGCTTAAAAACAAGATGCAATAAAGAAGAGAGTACAGCAGTAAGGACTGGGGCAGAGGGAAGGGTGTAACTAGCTGAGATTGAGAAGTTTCCCGGGTAATTCTGTCTTCACTATTTAAAACAAATAAACCTTAAAAATTGAGAAACTAGACATATAAGTAGTATGTTGCATGGTTATTCCAAATCTGTGATTCTCTACCAAAAAAGTTGTAGCGTTAAGGTCTTGATAATATCTCAGCTGATCTCCTTTCTTGAAATTCATAGAAAGAAAAATTAGGTAGGTAATTAGATCCCAAGCTATATCAAACTTTGTAGACAAAATTTAATCTCAATGCTGTTTGAAAGCAGATGGGAAAACAGTGTGATGACAAGAGGACAGGTGCAGTGTGCACATGACAAACTGCTTCAGTAAGGAACAAACTGCTCTGATCTTCATTAGCTCCAACACTTGCACTTTTAACCCTCTGTGGCACAACAAAAGCAAAATAGAAAACTTTCTGATTTTAACTTCATGCTTTTGTGTTACAATACAATTTTGAGACTGAATAAAGGCAGAATCCACTTGTTTTGGGAACTAAATTTGCCAAAGAAAACAGATCCTGCCACAAACAGAAAACAATTGAAAAAGAATTTAAAAAACCAAACAAACTATACTAAAGGTATTAGAAGTACTTTAGAAAATAATTAGTTAATAATCAGTGTGCTTTGCTCCCAAGGTATTACTAAGTATCCAAAAGATGAGAGACCACCTCTGCTTAGGATATTCTGATGTTGTTAAATGAAGGGTGATTGACTTAGTTTTGTTTTTAATTATGTTGGGAATAAGTATTAGGGATTTTCTGAAGTCAGATGAAGAGAGGAGGAATTGTTAAAATAATCAAAGGTAGAGACAAAAATGGAAAATAAGAGAAAAGTGAAAGGAGGCAGAATTGGAAGAATGGAGCTAGTCTACCAAAGGATCGTTAAAATACAGAATTCAGGAGATCTATTTTAATGGATCCTCTGGCAGAAAAAGAGGGCAAAATACTGTCAGTACTGACCACATTATTTCATTCAAAAACAGTGGCTCAAAATGAAGGTGAGTCAGATTAATAAATTGACCAGTAAAATTCATAAACATGGGTTCTTTTCTCCCCCTGCAGTATTCTGTGCTCCCTACACACAACGTGCCTGAGGTTTCCTGTTTTTCTTGCCAGTGTGTTTGACCAGCCTACACATACATTGGCTGATCCTGTGGTCACGAGTTACCACTTAACAATTGTCTCACAATTGACTGTTACTTCTTGGCTGCCAGGGGGACCGAACAAAAACAAAACATGCTGATGTTCAGCTAGTGGTGGGTTGAAGCCATGACTTTGCGGCCTCGGTGGTGTGAGGGCTTTGTGAAAGAATTTTGCAGTTACTGCTGTCCCCATACAAAGAGTGTGGAGGGACCTGAGAGTGGGGAAGTTATTGGCCTGGTGTCTAGGCAAGTTCTCTAGCTTGCACAGGAGCTCTCAGACCCTGATAACTCCTACACTTTTGTTGACTGGAGAGAACACTGCTTGAAAATTTCTGTACATTGGAGTCTCCATCTGGCGTGATGACTACCTAGCCTTTTCCTGAATCACATCTATCTGGGCAAAAGAAAAGATTTTCAATTATAGCAAGGAGTTGCAATGTAGGAAGGATCGGTAACCAGTATTAAGCCTGTTGCTTTTAAGCTCCTTCCCGTTTGTCCCTTGCGATGAGCTTGCTGGATCTGTCACACTTGGGTGGTGGTGGCTCTGACAGGAGGAACTGGCATTCTTCCCTGTGTTGCAGGACTGAATGCGATGCAGTTACAGAACCTGGCCGCGTTGGCGGCTGCGGCCAGCGCAGCTCAGAACACACCGAGTGGCACCGCTGCACTCACCTCCTCCAGCAGCCCCCTGAGTGTGCTCACCAGCTCAGGTAAGAGACTGCCCGTGCTGTAGCCTGGCATGCATTGCCCTGGAAGTCCTGTCAGGATAGATGTCACCTGTTTTGTCTGTCCCTTTTTGTCACTTTCATGTTGGTCTTTAATAGAGGAACAGTTACTAGTGGATTCTCTGGCCTCTGTTTAGGGTAGATATCTTTGCCATCAGCAAAGGCTTTTTTACCTGCTGTGTCTCTTCCTCCAAATGGTCAGATTAATTTAGAGTAAAAAGAATTTCTGAGGTCATCATGAAGCAGAAAGGTAGGTGACCTCCTTCCAGTCATGTTATTACAATCTCATCACATATTTGGTTTGTCTGTGATTTTAGGCAGGCACTGTGGTAAATACACCCTGTTCCTCTCAATATGGAAACAGAAAATGTCTTTAGCATGAGGTAATGCATTCTGTGCACTAGAACAGTACAGTTTATATTCCATTAATGAAGACAAGGATATTATAACTTCCTCATAAAAGTAGAATGAACAGATACCTGTTTTCCTGGAAAGTAGTTGTCTAGAATTTGGTGTATGAGTTGCACATAAAAATCAGTATTTTCCCTTTGCATGGCTTTTTTGGTTTTGTTTGTTTTGGGTTTTTTTAACTTTAGGTTATGTACCTTAACCAGAGATACTTGAATGTCCAAGTAGTGTTCTTTCGCTGCCTTATTGCTAAATGTGATCATTAAATGCAACAAGTAAAAAACTAAAAATAAATTCAGTTGTGCTTATGGCAGCCATACTAAGCTTTTGTCACAAATGAGGATCAGTATTCCACTCACTTATTTCTATCCTGAGTTATTACTAAATCCTGTCATGAGAAGGGAGACCCTGTATTTTCAGGGTGTCAGTTTTCCAGCATCTCTGACTTCTGTCCTACAGAGTTGACATCCTCACCTGTGATTGTGAGAGACCAAAGAGGGTTTGAGGGAGGGGGTTTTAAACTTCCACAGGTAGATTTTGAATTGTGTAGGAGGACCAAGGAGCTGGACTAAGAGATTATAAAGAGATTACAAGGAAAAGCTGTTTAGAAAACCTTCTGTCACGTGATTGGGAGTTAAACCATGGGTGCTTTGCACAGTTTTCTACTTAAAGAAATTCCCAAGAAAGAATTAGTCCAAAGAGTGTTCTATTGCAGGAGATTTTTAACATAAAAACTTTGTGGTCTGCAATCCTTAAGAGATTGAAATTTTAACATTTATCTTGACTCACAGCTATGTATCCTATTCTATAATTAAAAAAAAAACAAACAAAAGAACAAAAAACTGTGAAGAGTTCAGACTACTAGTTCAGACTCAGAAAAGCAGCATTCATAACCAACCCACTAATGCTTTTTCATCCTAAAGGAAGCATGAAAGTGAATATATCTGACAATTTCTCTTATATTTCTTATTTGTCAGGTTACAATTTGTTGTAACTGGCATTTATTGACTCTCTTGTCTGGTGACTGCAGCAAGTTTGTTTTCTGTTTTGTTGAGGTGGAGAAGGGCTGGCAGGTTGTAAAGTTCAAATGTCAGATGTGCTTGAAAAAGCAGAGACAGCCCCTTCTCAGAAGTGTGCAGTGAAAGGACAAGGGCAATGGACATGAGTTGCAGCCGAGAAAATTATGATTTGATAGAAAAATAAAATTAATGGCAAGAGTGATTAAGCTCAGGGACAAGGTGCCCGAAGGGCTGTGAAATCTCCATAATTTCAGAGACTGCAAATGCGATTGGAAAGAAACTTTACAAATTCAGGTTAGATCAGCTTTGAGCAGACTGTTAGATGATCCACAGAGGTCCTTTTCAAATGAAGTTGTGGTACTACTGAGTGATTCTTTGGAATTGGCTTCCCCTCTGTGAATTTTGGCTGTTCCACAGAACTATGCAGGTTCCTTTTTCCTTGATGTCTTGGTTTGGTTGTGTTGTGTCTATTTTTTGCTCCCTATTTCCTTTCCTCTCCTCTGAATCATTTACATCTTTATTAGAAAATGTTCAGATCTCTTGATGAGAGATATACTTCAGGACTCTGTTCCATTTTTTCTCATGCTCATGGAAGGGCTGGGAGTGGGAAGCAGCCCGTTTTCCAGTGCTTTCTGTGCTGAATTCAAATAACCTTTTGATCATCGGTAATATCAATAAATGGTTTTGTGTCAAGAAGTCAGTTATTGTGGTGGGTCATTTGTATTTATATCCTATACAGATTTATCAGTTAATTCTTCACAGGCTTGTAACATGAAGCAGGCACTATTGTATTGCTTTTTAAACCTAATTTTAAGTATGATTTTAAAGAGTAAAGATTAACTTTGTTCTGAAGAAATAAAAAGTTTTGGAGGGCATGTTGTCTATAAGTAGTCACTGACATCAAATTCTAAAACAGTTCTAATGCTTTTTGTTAGAAGTATAAATATGCTTCACCTTTTACAACTACACTCAAACTGGGATTAGGAGAAGCCTCAGTGTGTACAGATACATTCAATCCCATGATCCTTTCTGTAATTAAAAGCTTTTTAACTCTTCAGTCTTCAAGAAAGCTGTGTAATCACATAGAAGGCTGTTGGGCTCCACACAGAAAACATCTATCCCTCCTGAACCACACCCAGACCTTGAAGAAACCCAGTATATAGCAGTTCAGTACCATGTGTTAGTAAGTGCCTGCCTTGTCTGAGGAACATATGGCAACATCTACTGTGATAACCTCTTAAACCTAACTGCAGATGAGATGACTAACTCCTTGACTTCTCTCCATCTGTCATCCAAATGTTCACCTGATGCTTATTTGGGCATCTCTGCTCAAATTGCATAATTGGTGGAAAAATCCAGATAGTCCTTCTGCAGAATTGCCTTCTTGATTTTCTTTCATCTGCACTGATACAATTTGTATCTGGGGAGCCTGGAAGTCTACACAATGCAGTCCATGGACTATGGATGGGTTATATGTCAGAATGGTGGAACTCAGAGGCATTACATATTGTTGTTGTGCTGCCTTCCTACCCATTTCAGACAATTTTCTTTAGCTAGTTCCAAGCACAGTTGTGTATTTTGATGTAGAATGGGCTGAAGTAAGACCTTCAGCCTTGCTGAAGAAAAGCTCTTGGAACTGAACAGTACATAACTGCTGTTATGTAGTCATTGTTGCAGAGACTATGACCATAAATAAATTCAAACTGCTAACTTGTGAAAGGAACATCCAGGAAAATACTATGGAAGGTATCTCAGGATACAAGGAGTATCTTGTCTGCCATCTTTTTGACTTGAGCACCAATAAGAATTACCTGTTTCAGAGCAAAATAGAATGGTTGCAAAAGCTGAGGTGTGTTTCCATTTCTCTTCCTTCTAAAGGCAAGCTTAAAGGTCCAACAAAGCTTAGAGGATTTTCCTGGCCTTGATGTGTCTCCTGCAAAATTATTTTCAGAGATAGCACAGTATGTCTGGTTTTACTGGAACTAATTCAAGTGCAGTTCAGTCAGATTCATTGTCTGATTTTAACTTTTTTCAGGTGTATGTGACTCAGGACAGGCTTACTGTGCTTTCAGTTTACCTGTCTCCACAAGTTGTTACTTGATGTCTTGTCCAAGTTTCATTATCTTGGTAATATGTCTTTCAGTATCTTTCTACAAAGCTTTTCTTTATTACATATTCAGCTTTGCCAAAAACCTTCTTAAGTATTTTCAACTACTTTGGTTAGAATTAGCCTTTTTGACTAGATATAACTCAGTAGATAGATCTAAGAAAACATAACCTTAGTAGCAAGAAAAAACCCCAACAACCCACCAAAAACTGCATGGAAACAATGTTAAGAATTAAGAATGGAGTAAAGAACATAGATAAAACAATGTTGATTTTCCATTCCCATTGCTTTGTTCTCTTTTTTGATCTAAAATATAACAAGAAAAACAGAAGAACAGAAATACTGACTAGAGCAGTGGAACTCCTTCCCTGTTAGGAATAGTCTGTAAAATATAAGGCTGACATGGAAGAAGGATATGATTACAGCCTACAAATACATTAGGGTTGTGATGAGGATGAATAGGCAAAAAACAGTCATTAGATATTTCAAGAACAGAATTGCAGGATATCAGGTCAAGTTGTCACCTGATAATTTAAAAATAAGAAACAGGTTTTTCTTAGCATAGTGCATTATTAAATTGCAGAAGTTGTGCCTTAGAACATAGTAGAGTCCAACAATTTGGTTTTCACATTGTGCTGAAATAATGAATGAAAATTGTAACTTTACAGAGACGTTGCCTTTGGCTGAAAAAATCCTGGAATCACAGATGGCTCTGTACAGTACAGGAAGCATTCTTTTGTAATTGCCCTGCATTTCTTCTCTACTGTTACTTATCTGCCTTTTGTCATCATCAGAAATGGGATGCTGTTTTTAATTCCTAGGTACATAGTATAAAGAAAATACAGACGCGTCTTCAGTTTTCTTGGCATCTTCAGTTTCCTTGGCATTTTCAGTACTAAAGCATTTCTTGTTTCACCTAAAGAAATTTCTGATAAAGGAGCTAAACTAAAATGACTGTGTGATCAGCTTTTGATAGTGGTTTAACTTAATTTATTTAAAATCACAGCTTTTCAAAGTAGGGAAGGTATCCTTTTTCCCTCTCACTTTGTTCTCTAGCCTTTTTTTTCCTTAGCTGCTGCTATTTTATTTGGGATAGGTTTGGAAGGGTTTTTAAGTGGTGTTCTCATCTGTCAAATATGGTGTCTTTTTGAATTATAAAGATCAGCAATGAAATGTTACAGAAACAAGTGATAATCTGAAATCAAGGTAGCTGTATGATTCTGAACTCTGGCTTTTATTCAGCTAGCTGTGCTAACTTTTCTACCAGCTTGAGGGTTATACTGTAACTTGTTTTCTGTTTTTTCCCAACATTTAATATGCTATTGATAGCAAGACAGAAAGTGTCTCCTTTTTATCAGAGTAAGCATCTTAAAATAGTTTGGGACATTGTCTTTCAATTATTTGATTTATTAGGAGAGTTTGTCTTAACATGTACTAGAGGAGGTTTATCATTCCATCTGTTATTACAGAAAATGGTGTGAAGTGCAGGTGTCAGCTTTGATTAGATACAACTACTTTTCTTAGGGGGTTGTTGGGCTGTATTCCATTTAAGTAGTTCCAATATCCCACTCCAGCAGAGATTTTGTGTCACAAACATGAAGTGGTAAATACGTAGTGTGTGTGTGAAACTGCTTGAAAGATGCTAACAATTATTTCAGAAGTTTTAATGGATGTTTGTAGCATAATTGAGAATCACAAAAATATGAGGAAAACTGAAAATGTCTTAAATTCAGTTCTTCTCTTACCTCCTTGGTCAAACTTATAAATGTCACTTGCAAGCAGACTACAAGATGCCCTTATAGCATCGGTCTTCAATATCTTTTAATTTTTAGCAGCCATAAATATTTTCCAGTGCATCTTGTGCAGTAAATATAAACTTCTTGGTTAATAGCAATACAGATAGCTTTTCTTCTGTAGTAGAACCTGTTAGAAAAACCACTGCTATGTAATAATCATAAAAATACCGTGCATTTCTTATTTTATCATGTCCATAAATCTTTGTAGATGACCTCAATGTGAAGTTCTTTTTCTTTTGACATACCAGCTTGGAAAACTTTTTCTCATTATTTCAATGCTGACTTCTGTAGAACTAACTCCACCCGGTGTAGAATTTGGTGGGCCATGTAAACTGTTACTGTCCTAGGTACTATGTTGGTAGACTTCTCTTACTGAGTCTATATAGTTGAAGATATTGCTGGAATAGAGGACAGACTACTTATTTTTGGATGTACATTTCAAGACTTTTCTCAGTCCTAGCCCCAGCTGTGACAGCAGGATTTTTAATAGAAAATTATTTAATGTGTCAAAATAATCTGGGTGTGCAGTGTTCCTGTTCTGGCAGCATGGGAAAACCATATGTTCAGGCTTCTATAATGTCCCTAGTATCTATGTTGCAGGTCTTTTTCACCTTGAGGGACATTTCAAGGATAAGTGTTAACACATAGCAAGTGACTCTTACTTTAGGCAGCAGGAAACAGGGCATCACTGCTGGTTACCTTATGCTGAGATACAGAGTTTAGCCAACATTTGTATAACATCTCAATCTGACACATCTTTCACTTACTGACATTATTATTGCTACAAAGAGTAGATGTTATGATGAAGTAGAAATTTTTAAAAATGGAGGAAGGGTTTAGAATATATAATCAGTATGATCAATCAGGTTGTGTGGGTTTGGTTGGTTTTTTTTACATAAAATATCCTGTGTTGCCTGAATCTGTTCCTTACTAGTTTTTTCTACTGAAATAACGTAATGAAGAAGTTGATTATCAGGACCAAAAAATATTAGTTGAAGTTTAATTGTTTTATTTTAATAGCAGGTTCCTCACCTAGTTCCAGTAGCAGCTCCTCTGTTAATCCAATGGCTTCTCTTGGAGCATTGCAGACGCTGGCAGGTGCTACAGCAGGCCTCAACGTTAGCTCTTTAGCAGGTAAGTTATGTGTAGCAGTGGCTTGGGGGAATAGCTGATTATCATTCCTCAGCCTGTGATAGGTCTCTGGGGTGATTTTTTCTGCCCCCTGCTTTTTGTAATCGTGCAGAGGCTTTGAAAGGTTATTGATCTGGCTCAGTGGAAGCACTCAGTCATCTTTTATTTCTTCTTTCTCATACAGGAATGGCAGCCTTAAATGGAGGACTTGGCAGTGGTGGTCTCTCAAATGGGACAGGCAGCACAATGGAAGCCCTCACACAGGCTTATTCTGGAATCCAGCAATATGCTGCTGCTGCACTGCCCACACTCTATAACCAGAGTCTCTTAACACAGCAGAGTATTGGTGCAGCAGGAAGTCAAAAAGAAGGTAGGCAGAAAGTTGTAGAAACAACTTGAGAGGAGCTTTCAAAAGGGCAAGTTTAGCCCTTGCACCTACCTTACCTGCAGATTTTTTATTTGGTGTCATTTTTCAGAATCCAAGAGTTACTGAAGATAAAAAAGGTCTGTGGGATCTTTCTACCAAGGGCTGCCCAAAGTAGATTTTATACAGGATGTTTCTCATGGGATTTTTTTCATCTTAAGTGCTTCCTTAATCATACTCCTGCATGTTCTCTGAGGGAAGGAGAATATGAGTCTACAGCCTGATACATCCTGCTGTCAGAGAATAAGATGTGGTTTTATTAATTTTGTTTTCTGGGTCCTTCACCTCTTCCAGCAAGACTACTTATGCTAGTCTTGTCACTCTTCAGATTCAGGTTAAATTTAATATGTAGTGTAAAGTAATGTAGAATGTAGGAGTAAGTTTTTAGCAGAATGTAGCATGTTTGTCAGATTACAAACAATGTGATTGTTTGTATTTTGTTTGGATATCTACTTTAGTTGCTTTGGGACCACAAGTTTTGTATAGCCATTTTTTGTTCAGTCAACATCTAGCACTCAAACTTACTGTTCAGCTGTCATTACAACGAATATCTGTGAACTAGTTTTGGCACAATGTGTAAAGTACAAACAAAAGTGGACAGAAAGAGCTAGAATTATTTGAGTGATCAGTTCCAGCAAAGCGTCATGCTCATTTATTCTGGAATCAAGTGCTCTGCAGCACTGTAAATAGCAGTTTCATTGTTTTATCTAGAAAATTTGTCTTGACTGGCTCTTCCACCTTTTTTTTGTGCAGTGGGTATGTGGTATCCATGCTCTTTCTGAATTTATTTTCTTTCTTGTTTGAAGGTCCAGAAGGAGCCAATCTGTTTATCTACCATCTTCCCCAGGAGTTTGGGGATCAGGATCTGCTGCAGATGTTCATGCCATTTGGAAATGTTGTCTCTGCCAAGGTTTTCATTGACAAGCAGACCAATCTAAGCAAGTGTTTTGGTATGTTGGATCTACAGCTTCCTTACAAGGGGAAAGAGTGAGGCAGATCTCTTCTCTGTGGTGACCAATGATAGGACCCAAGATAAAGGCCTGAAGCTGAGTCAGGGGAGGTTTAGGTTGGATATTAGGAAAAGGTGTTTCACCCAGAGGGTGGCTGGGCATTGGAACAGGCTCCCCTGGGCAGGGGTCACAGCACCAGCCTGACAGAATTCAAGAAGTGTTTGGAAAGTGCTCTCAGTGTAATAAACACTTCCAGCAATAAACTATACTTGCCTGATTTTCAATGTGACTTTTTGCTTTTCACAATTTCATACTACTATGCCCTATTATAGTGTTCTGGCCCTAAATAATCTCCCCTGAGATTAGCTCAGTTGGTTAAAGCATGGTGCTGATAATACCAAGGTTGTGGGCTCAATCCCCATATTGGCCATTCACTTAGGAGTTGGATTCCTTGATCTTTGTGGATCCCTTCTAACTCAAAGTTCTATGATAATTCTTATGTTTGCAGACTGTAATCCTGAGACAGTTCTTCCGCTTGCCTTCTTCCCATCTTTTCAATAATTTCAATAATAATTTCTATATATTACTTAGTACATTATGATTATGAATTATTTCTATTAATATTTTTATGAATAATTGTGGGTAACATATTGCATTTTTGTAGTGCCGTGAACTCTCATGGCTGTTTTGATAGATGGAGTTTTCTTGTGATGGAATAGGAGAAGTGAGCCTTTCTTTATGGTTTTGATAGCTTTGTGTCTAAATAAAATCCTGAATTTTTTCCTATTTCAGCCAAAAGATGTGGACAATCTGATGCTTTGTGAGAACACAGAAATGTGCTGATCATTCAGCTATAACACCTACATGTTATGGACACATAGCCATTGACTGGAGTGGGAGTTATTCTTGCTCCAGACATTGAGTGGAGTTGTTTAAAATAGGCTCCTTCAAAACATTGGAGAAGTTTATTTTCAGGAAAGTCTTTTCCAGGAATGATATGCAGCCTCCCATCTGAGAGCAACCTAAACACAATAGTGGTACCAGTGCTACCCTTCCTTGGCAGCTATTTCACACCAAACAAATTGCTCCCATAATGTCATGAGGATGATTTCAGTCTTGTATCTTTAATGGTTTGGTTTTCTCCCAGGTATGAGTTCTTATAAATAGCAGTACTTATTTTGTTGATAGGCTAGAAAATGTTAACTTCCTGAGCTCTGTATATCTTCTGGCCAAAGTTCTGTATGTTAGCAAGCAGTGCTTTGTTTGAGAGCCTTTAGAAGTTGTTATGAGGAGTCTAAAACAGTTGTGAGCTTCTGAAAATGGCACTTCATGCAGCCTCTCTGACCTTGTGAGTGCCTATATTTCCAGTTGTGAGTAGCCACTGTGGGCAGCTCTGGCATGGGGTAATAGTGTGTTTTTCCTCTCCTCAGGTTTTGTAAGTTACGACAATCCCGTCTCTGCGCAGGCTGCCATTCAGTCAATGAACGGCTTCCAGATCGGCATGAAGCGGCTGAAAGTACAGCTCAAGCGCTCCAAGAACGACAGCAAGCCATACTGAGCACCCTCCCCTCCGGGACTGGAGTGAGAAGGATCTTCTGGTAAGTTGGAGAGGAGCGCACTTAGTGATTCGAAGCCCTAAGGCTGTGTTTTTACAGTCCTGGAAGCTGATCCATGCCTTCTATCTGGCACATCTTCCCTTGAAGACTCTGCTGCAGCCTCTGCTGAGAATCCCGCTTCGGATGGAGGACAAGTTTGTGCTTTTGTTTCCAGTGTTTTACTTTGGAGTTTAGGTGCCATATCGCTGAGGTTTTTTTGTTTAGTTTTGTTTTTTTTTTTCTCCCTTATTTGAAGTTTGCCGTGTTTGTAACCAGTGTGTGTTGAGAAGGACCAATGCCAGCTCCTTGGGGGTGGGGAGAGAAGGTTAAAGGGAGCAGCAGAAATTGACACCACACTGCCTTGGGGTAGAGAGGAGAAGGGAAAGCAGAAATAACACAGAACAGCTGATGAAAACAAAGATGGGTAAGGAGAACAGAGTCCTGGGTGAGAAAGAACCAAGTCCATGTAGCCTTTGTCATGCCCCATCCGCTCTTTGAAATTTCCTTAACTGTATGCTGCGGTGGGGGTTTAATAAATCATCTCTAAAGCAGGAGACGGGCTGAAAGGATGAACACATTAACAAGCCAAAGGAAAACTGCAGTGATTTTTTTTCTTTGCTATATATAAACCAGTGTTTATATAGCAGTGTGAATGTACACAGCACTTTATAAAACTATTAGATAATGTCTCTGCCTAGAAAATTTCACACTCTGTCTACAGTGGAATATTAATGAGACGCAGTGAATTTCTCCATGTATAAGAAAACCTTTGTACTTCATCTAGGTTTTGTGGAAAGGTAGAGGCAGCTTAGTCTGGATGAATACATCTGGGTCTGGAAGCAAGAAACTTTAGATCCTTGGTAACCTGCAGAAATTCTTGACAATTTTTCTTAACATTCCCCATTTCTGTGGAATAATGTCTTTTTTTTTTTTTTTTTGCAGAGATTGCTATGAATTCCTTTTCATAAGCATAGTGTAAGTGCTGGTTGTTTATTGAAATTATAACTTCCTGTTTGTTGGGGTTTTTTGTTGTTTTTTAATGAACAAAACTCACGCAGTGACTTGGTCTAGTAATTAGGTGTATCTCTCTACTGCAGTTTTCCTTTAAGGTGGTGTGTACCAGTGCAAAACAGGCTAAACCAGGAGCTGCAGAACCAGAGTACTGAGCCATTCAGTCTTCTTCTGCCTTTTGGTACAAGATGTTATCTTTGATATTGAAGGAAAATTGAACACATCCCTTAACTGAACACACATTTTTTTCTGAACACCAGTGAAATTACTAGTGCATTGCTAAGGGCCTTTAATATTCACTGGTTCTAGGGGGCTCGAAGGACTTTTGACACTCTGGCCTGAGCTGTTTCAAGAAATCAGTGTAGAGTTCCATTTTATAACCACCAAAATCCACCTCTGTCACAAGAGGAAGTTTACAGTTTCTGTGACTTTAACAGAAGTTTGATTTACCTCATAATATCTCCTTTTCCTTGTTTTCTTTGTGTTCCTGGGTTGTAAGGTTGTTTCCCAGGGCTCCAGCTAACACTGCAGTCTGGGAGCCAGCTGCTAAATTATGTGTGTGGGTCAGACATGGGGTCAGGACTTTGTGTTCTGCTCCAGCAGGAGGAGCACTAAACCCATCAAACCTGAGATCTCTGGTCTGAATCCCCACTTGTGTGCAGTGATCTGTTGGGCATTTCTAGGGAGTGGGCCCCCTGGGATCTCAAACCTCGGAATTAGAACAAGGCTTGATATGTAAGATCCAAGGGGAGCCCTTTCCAGTTCTTAGATTAAAAATCAAACAGTTAATGTCAGTCTGTCCATATTGATGGCAGACAGGTAAATCTGTCAGTATTATTTAAATAATTTTGTGGTGGCAAAGTTTCAAAGGCCAGATTGCCAAATTTCCCAGTTATGCTGGCATGTGGTACCCTTCTATGTTAATTATTTGAATCTCTCTAGAAAAGTAAACATACACTGAAGTGAACCATGTACACTTGAATTCTGCACCATAGGAAAGATGTGTCCTGGTTTTCTGAGAAAAGAGTGTTGGAGTGTGACGGCCTCCAGGGTGATAATGGGATTTTTTATATATATATATAAATTATATACTTTTCAAAAAAGGAAAAAAAAACATAAAAAAACATAGTTGGGAGCAACTGCTCCAAGTGCAACCTGCTGTAACCAAGAATGTTGTTTCTATTTTTATAGAAGTTTTATACCGCTCCAGGGTGGAGATATTTATTACCTAAATTATTTCACTGGAAAAAAAAGGCCAGGGTTTTGTAGAATCCTGAATGTGATTGTTTTACACACATAATGATGTGCATGATTGAAACTACTGATTTTCAGTGGCCTGTTTGCAGCCCAACAACTGCTAAACAAGGAAGATGAATTCTGTGAACCAGTGGAGGAGAGCACTGTGCTCTGGGGTCTCTACAGTCACTCTTACCTTCTTTGCACCCTGCCCCACTGTACTATCCAAGACCTTTGTCCTGTTTTTCTTTTAACCTGATGCTCTGGCCTCTTTACTAGTCATTTCAGTTGCCCAAAATTAGATATTTTAGCTTCTTCATCCTATAGTGTGTCCTCAATACTGTAACTTACAGATCAAGCTTGGCATTGTTGCAAATAGGTGCAACTCCTACTAACTTTAGGAGATTCACCAGTTTACACTGTGGCTTAGTTTGATCAGTGACTCCTCCCAGACATAATCACCTTAAGACACCTAACTTGGGCTAGCTCTTGTGCCTTACTGGCGTAACTTATAAGTATTGCCAAAAAGTAAAAAGAAATAAATCTATGCAGGTTAAATTTTAAGATGTGATCCTCAGATGGTTTGAATCAATGCAGTTCAGCTCTCTGAATGCAGTAGAGCTGCATCAGTTTTCACCAGCTGAAGATGTTGCCCTTTTTGTGTATTTGTTTCAGATTTCCCTTTCTTGGTGTATCAATGTGTATGTTGCCAAAGTTAATAAATGTATCAAGTTTGTGATTTGGGCAGATTTTTTTTCTGATAGCTAAACTGATCAGATAAAGTCAACATTTCTATGTCTGTTTGGTGGCTGCTGCTGATTGTGGGGATTTAGGCTGCTCTTGCCTTTCAGTCATAAGCCAGTTTTCTTCCTCACTTATTGGCAGGAAAGTCTGGGATTTTGGGGACTTGGGGCCTTTAAATTTTTAGTTCATATCATGCTCTCATTTAAGTGCAAATCAAATCAGTGTCAAATGCTCTATTTCCTGGATAGTAAGATAAGACTTGGGGGAGTTCAGATAAACTGCAGAAGGTTGGCTGAAGCAGCCACATGGACAAAATATGCTGTATGCTTAAAACCAAAGAACCTGATTTTCTTCATGAAAAGCTAAAAGAACTTCTGATGAAATAGAATTCCTTATTACCTGTGCCACCAGGAAATACTTAAAATATTTTTAGTTTACAAAGTGGAAATGGTCTACTTCATAGATTTATTCTTTTTCTCAGGAGATACGTGATTTTACTGCTGTAATAAAGTGAAAGAATTATGAACTTAGTCTGATACTGCTTAGTATCAGTACTATAGTAAATGTAATCATCATTTCTTCAGTCCCCTCGATAATCAACAGTCCAAAATAGGATAGCTCTTTGTAGTTCAGCTTTTTTTTAATACAAAGCTGGCATTATTAAAAACTTCCAGCTTAGAAAAATTGCACTGGCAAATACATGTATCAGGAAAAAGTTTTTCACCTGAACACTGAAAATCACATATTATGATAATTCTGTCATGAAAGCTGAATCTAACTGAACTGGTAATGGCTGTGGATTAGGGAAGAACCACAAAGCAGAATGAAGTTGTTCCTGTTTTATTTGGAAATACCTAAAAACAACTTTGATAAAGCAAATTGCAAATGAAGGGTGCAACTATGAACAGGTGAAATACTTTGAAAGCTTCTTGTTGCAGTCATGTAAACCTAAAGATGATTGATATCCCTAGCATACCTGCCACAAAATATAAAACACAGAAGGCACAATTATCACTATTGTGAGAATAAAACAAGGACAAACTGGAATAACTTTCTCCAAGTCATTAAGATCTTGTCCAGCATCTCGTGGTTCTGTTTTTATAGGCCAGTCTTTCCATGGCGCTTTGATAAAACTCAGTCTTTGCCCTCAACATATCTGAGTGAAGTATTTGAAAAATCCATATCAATAAAATCCCTAGACAAATCACACAGAGGATTTCAGTGGTGCATCCTAAGATGTCACTTGATTTCATGTTTCTTCTTGTTTCTCATGCCTTAGTTCATGATGAATTTGCTTTTCTGGATTAAGAGTGAAATCTTGCACCTATCTGCAAATTGTCTATAGAGTCTTCAAATACAGAAATAAGTGCAAGACTTGCATTGTACTCTGTTTGCTGGAGTTGGTTTAAACTCTGTACTCAAGTCCTTTCCCTTTATTGGAAAGCATGAAAAGCAAATTAATCTCAGCAGTTCTAATAAGAGGAGTGTTGCTGATTTAGTAGACAGTGTGTTTCTTGTTGCTTTGAAATGAGAATGCAACACTTGCTTTTCTCAAATTGTTAGATAATATGCAAATCTCACCTTGTTTTCGGCTGTAACCAGAAGCTTTGAAATGTGCTGAAGATTAAGACCACAAACACGAGCTAAAGGGGAGTTATGGGTGTGGGGAGGCAGAATAAGAAAACAAACCACTGCCTCTCTCCTCTGCCTCCCACTCTCATCCCAAAATGTTCCTTGTCTCTTGCAGCTCACAAGCTGAGGAAAGGGAGCAGGAGTATTTATGTCACTAAGTGTAAGAATTATTTTTTTATAAACTCTTCAAGAAAATTTCAGGAAACACATTTTTTCTGCTCATCAAACTGGCAACAGTGACTGTAGAGCTTCTCAGAGCCCAGAATCTCCTCCTCATGAAGCCAGGGAGCTGAGGGCTGTTACATCAAAGGCTGGGAATGGAAAATCCCTGTGCAGGTCTAATGGTATGACAAGTGCTCAGCTAGGACAAGTCTTAACTTGCAGTCGAGTCTTAAGGAATTCTTCTCTGATGTGTGAGCTTTTTGTCTTGTATAATCTTTTTTTTTCCCCTTTTCCAAATTACCCCCACCTCCCCCCCAGTTACATGGGCTCCTAGGGAATGAGAAGAGACTGTAGCTAAAGGAAAGAACGTGGATTTGCTGGGCTACTACTGCCTAAGAACTTCCCATGTTAGAGTGCAAGAAAAGTCTCAAACATCAAACCACCTGTGAATCCCTTGTGTCCTCTGTCTTGTCTCTCATGGTCTCAGTCTCTATGGGCAAGTGTTTGCCCTGGAGTCATATTTTTTGGAATTGGTCTCCTGGGGAGGGAGTTTAACTCTTTTCTAAACAGAGGTAGTAGACACACTAGGTGCAGGGCAAGATGAATGCATGCTAACCGCTGTGTCACTAGGCTGTGGAATGCTCCACAGATTGGGTGCTGAGAGGGAAATCCAGGCCTCTGCTTCCATTTGGTTTCTGGCAGTTTGATGTTTACTTGGTGTCCTTCATGTACTTTGACTTTTACTTGTCCATTGTTGGCATGTGCTGCCCTTGCCTGTCAACTCCCTTCCCCAGGAGATCTCATTGTACAGTGCCCATTCTTGTTCTCTCTCTCCGTGTTTGGATGTACTGCTCTGTGTAACTCAGTGGGTCTCCCTCTTTCTGGTTTGTTTTTTTTTCTAGATTCCTGCCGTTTGTTCATCGTTGTGCCTAAAGCATGTCGATGTGGCGTTCAAGTACATCGTCCAAATCCTTGTCTCTTCAGCTTCTCTGATGCTTGAACTCTCACCTTTGACCTTGTGTTGACCTTTGATGCTGATGTGTATTTTTATTATGTTTGTTTCTTTTCTTTTTTTTTTCTTTTTTTTTTTTTTGTGCTGCCAAATTGGTTTTGCTAGAAAGACTGCTGAAGGGGAATATTTAAACTTGCATTTGAATATAAAAGAATTTCTATTTTTCTAGACCTTCGTAAGATAACCACTTGATTTTGTGAATCTGATTCTTTGTAATTTGTCTTCAGAGCAGCCTTGCTAGCATACCTTGTGGAGTATTTGTATTTCTGTGAACATACAACCAATCACTTTCTAGGCTTAGTTTTTTCTGTGTGCTTAGTTTTAAAAACATAGTTCAAAGAAAAAGTCAATTATATGGTGTGACTCAATCTTTCAGGAGACTTCCTAGTCACATTTTGCTGATCTGGTTTCTGTGCTTGAGGAGACAGCATGTGTTTTTATGAGTTCAGACTTGTGACTTGAAGTGGCATCAACAGAAAACACTTGAACTACGTTTTTCCTCCGATTGTAGCTACATTTTTGCCCTGGCATTTACTATTTTTTTTTTTTAATTATTATTATTTTTATTTTTTCCCTGCTTCCCTGTGTGATTATCAGTCTGCAGTGAAAATTTGATCAAAGTTGATGTTGTATTTTGTTAAGCTCTGGCATGCTTGGTTTTTTTGTAACTACAATCTCCTCAGCAAAATGTGATGTTTTTGTTTTAATCTTTCAAACTAAGATAGTGCCCAGAAATGTTGTGCATGTTTCCTGCTGTTTTCTTCACACCCTCGTATATATCACCTTCACCTCTCTGTTTTCTATAGTTTGTGCAAAAACTGAGCAATTTAATGGGTTTCAAAGGTATCCTTTAAATTGGTGGTTTTGGTATGACAAATATCTGATCAGAAGCCACCTGAGGGCATCTACCTGTGCACTTAGACTGTCTGCCTGACAGAGCACCTGGACCTTGCTCCATCTCCAGTGCTGTCAGAAGCTCTGAGGGTGCTTGGTTACACTGTTCCCCTAGTGGAAGTTTCGATGGAAGGGGATAGCTGGCAGCAGGACGATGGGAGAACTCACAGTATTTCTGCTTCCAAAGCTATCTGAAGCTAGGGCTCATTTCAAACACTGAGCATTTTGTACAACTCAGGGCACATTTCTGTGAAGTCCAGCCCCAATCTAATACCATCAGTCAGAATTTGGTGGCCGGATTCTGGAAGGATCTAGGTTAGCTCATTAAATAAAGTGTTTTAAATTTCCCAGAGAAAGCATTTGTAACACTGGTCCTACAACTGCTGGCTCTTTTCCCAAATGACAAGCACAATACAACAGCCTCTGAAGCTGTTACCTGAACAGGGTACCATCCCCAGCTCTCTTTTCAAGGGCCTTAGCTGGGGAATCTCTGCGGAGATTTTTTAGTTTTTGTTTCGTTTTTAATTGGGTAATGAGCTGAGCAGTTTTTCTGCCTTGCAGGATGAACTAGAACAAGTTACTGCTCTCTGGGCAGCAGGCTTCCCCTGCCCTACTTACCATCTGCACAGGTAGAAACTGGGAAGTAGCTTCTAGATGAAGGCACCTGAAGAGTGTGTGCTGTGATGAAGTTTCAGTCAGAAACAGCAGCAAGCTAGTGTAGGTATCTTAACAGTTGAAATAATGTGAAATGGAATTCTGGAGAAGGGTTTTTGCTGAGAAAACAAGTAGAGTTTGATTGGATAGAAATCTTAATTTTGTCCAGTGTTTGGGATAATGTAAAGATGCAAAGATTGTTTTCTGTCCTACTTCTGAGTTGGTTGAGGATACTGTATTCTCACTAGGTATTGACCAGACTTTGTAGACAGTCCTTAATCTGCTTACAAAAGAGAACAATTTGAATATGGTACATGTACCTGGGAGTGAATCGTGAGGCTGAATGAAAAAGGGTAGAGACTCGTTTATTTGGGAAGTAGGGTTGGGGGCTGGCTGCTGTTAGTCCCACAGTCTGAATGCACAGGGCTGTGTGCCAGGGGGCACTGATACCCTGCAGTGTATGGAGGAACTGCCAGTACGTTTCTGTACGTGTGCATTTGGTTCCGTAAGGAACCTTGGGGAAACCTGTGGAAAAATATCTGAAGAAAACCAAAATGCCAAATGTTGGGTGTTTCTTTCCTTTCTTCTTTCCTTTTCTTCCTTTGGTTGTTTTAATTGTTCTGTGGTGGTTTTAATGGATTTGAGACAGTGGAGCAGCAGCTGCCTTTCTGATTTTTGGCTGCTTTTTGTGAATAATTTAAAAAGAAAATTTACATTTTGGAGACAAACCTGTGGGCTTTTTTATTGGTACAAACATTGTATTTAACACTAGGGGTTTTGTACAGTTTTTTGCCTTTTCTACTAGAAAACAATGTAAAGTGATTCACAATGTGACGAGAAAACAAATTGCCACTATGACCAAATGTAGAGTCTGTTCTGCAGTTAACGGGATTTAATCAACTCGAAGTCGTGGTTCAGTCGTAGAAATGCTTTTCTTTACCTTGTTTGAGCTGTTCCTTTTTTTCTTGTTTTGATTTGCAAAACAAAATGTCTTTTTGTGTGAAATTGTGTTGTACTCTGTAGAGAATTACAGATTTTACTTTAATGGTTTAAAAAGCAGAGGAGCGCGTGTTGCTTTTCTGATCTGATCACAGAGTTTGTGTAGTGGATTTAAAAATGAAAAGATTTGTTACAAGTTTGGAACAAGCGAGTATGTGTTAAAGGAATTTTCTTCCTTTTGTGTGTGTGGTTTTTTTTTTTTTTTGTCCCAAAGGGCAACTTAAAGCTGTTTTAATTGCACAGACACACCGACAACAAGTCATTTTGTATATGCCAAGTGTGGTACCTTCCTTTGTTTATTTGCTATTAAACTGTTTGAGAAGAGTCCTTGTGTGTTGTATTTGTGCCTTAAACATGAGGTTCTTTTTGGGGTCCAATTATGAGAAGATGAAAAGAGAGATAAGAGAACTATTTTACAGTTTCTTAGCTGTGAGACACAAAAATATTCATGGCCTAATACCACTTGTTCTGGATGTACAGTATCGCCCTGGATTTTTACTTCTGTGTAGATGAGCTACTTTAAGTTGAAATGGAAAAGGTTTTCTGTTTGATACACCTCTGGTTTGGGTTGTTTGATGATCAAGTCCTCTTTAGATACAGAAAAGCCGAGGATCTTGGATAATGCAAATATGTGCAACACTTAGGAGTGAGGAGCAGGCATATCCAGCCTCACAGAACTGGTGCCTTGCAGCCACTTGCTTGTCCATGCACTTGTGCTTCAGGGTGTTTCAGGGGCTCAATACCTTGGGCAGAGCAGCAGCCTTCAGCTCTGCAGGAGCAGCAGAGTGTATGGTGCTGTGTGAGATTAGAGGCACCAGCTGATGCCACTCTCACAAGCCCCACACTTGCCACCACCTCCTTCCCCATCCAGGAGCACAGCCAAGTTGCTGAATCTGTCCTGGTTCTACAGCATCAAGGTACCTGCAGCCCCCAGTGCTCCTGGTCCTGGAAATACTACACAGGGGAACTGCAAATGGATTTGGATTACTAACTAGTGATAAGCACAGGCTACCTGCTTTGCTCTTAGAACCCAAGATACCTTTTATGATATCTCATTTCAAATTAATAAAAAGTATTTGGCATAGCCAAAGGATAATTATTTAGAAACTTGCCACAGGTTTGACATGAATATTGCCTCTCAGAAGGAAAGTACCACAATGGCCATGATTTTGCTGCATTTCTGAAAGCTTCTAAAATTCCCTGATGTTATATCTTCCTTCTGCTGTCCTGCATCTTGGAGACTGGCAAGCATTTGTGGGACAGCTATGTTTCTCCTCGGTGTCCTTTCCCTGTGTTATCTGGCATACTCTGTTTCACCCCATCACTTCCTACATGATTGTAAATCTGAGAGCACTTGCAAAGCATCAGGATTCAGTGCTGCATTCCTTGCCCTGAGCGCACCAATTGCGGCACGAGGCACGGAGCCACCTGTTACAGACTGTGCTAGGATCCCTGCTGTTAATTTGCAGCTGTTGAGAAGAGAGGCTGGAGGGGTTTCAGTTTAGATACAACTTGAGGCCAAGGATGGAGAGAAACAATTGAATCAGAAAAAGGGTTTGTCTGGACAGAACGGAAGATTCCAGCTTGTGCAGAAAGTTCACTCACCTTGTCTTACACAATCAAAGCATTGTAAGCTACATCTTACAGAACTGACACTGGATCACTCTTGGGTCAGTGGCATTTTTATTTTTTAAGGCTTTTTCTTCAATTTAAAAGGCCACCACAAATCAGTACACAGTTAAAGTACATGCAAGAGCCAGTGTATTCATCTCTGAGAATAATGAACATTTTTACATGAGTTGTTATTTTTTTATCAGCATTTGTAGGAAATACACAAAGTTGTAGATGAAATCCTGATGCTGAATGTTTTAGGAGAAACTTTTTCCTCTCACATCCACCTCCACCTTTCACTATTTGTTCTGACTCCAGTCTTCCTGACTTTACCTGCCACATTCTGCCCTCTTCATATGGCCAGGAGTCACGGGGGACATTATGAAGAGCAGTGGGGAGGAGGAGAAGCAGGTCAGTGTGGTCACTCTGGAGAAGTGAGTGTGTGATGAGCCACACTGCATGTATGACAGGTAAGATTCCCTAATCTGATGTTGCCAAGCACCATTCAGGCTCATTTATTTGCACTTCCTGAGGAGAAACTGGATTTTAAACTGTAGAAGCTGTACCTGAATCTTGTATGAATTACAGCTGTCTTGAGCCACAGACAGATGCCATTGCTTTTTTTGAAGTAGCACAGGCAGTCAGTGTTGATCTTTTATCCCTCCTTATTTAGGCAGCTGCAGCTGGGCTCAGAGTGGTATGTTCCATATCAGAGCATGTTCCTGGTTTCTTGAAAATGACCAGTTTGAACTTGATGGATTTAGTCCTTATTTTACTAGGGTGTTTTTATCTCAACAGGTGAGTTGCAAATTGATTCCTGAGAAACTAAGCACTGTTTCATAGTGCTCAAAAGCAAGGAGGTGAAGTGAGGTTAACAAAATGTGGGGCAGATCATCTCCTGTTTAGATGGCTTTCGTCAGGCTGCAAGGCACCCTCTTTTCATTTTGGCTATGCTGTGTGGGGAAGGGAGCAGTGCTTTGCTGATGTAGTCCAAAAGAATCTCAGGATGAGTTTGAGTCACAGGCGGCTCACTTGTGGAAGGTTAATTTTGCAAAGTAGTCTGATTTACCAAGAATGATGCAATTTTTGTTTTCCCCATTCCTGAGTCCTGGCTTGGTTCTTTTGTGTAGCAGGCTCCAGTGGAATTTCAGCAGTGCTGAAGTGATTTTTGCACATTAACCAGCAGTGCCTCACCATTAGTCTTCTTCAGCTTCTGTAGATTTTTCCATAGTTTCTGCTTCCAGAGTTTGAGACTCCATATAGTCTATGCTGAAATATTATCTAGCACAATACATCTCTGAAAAACAAAGCTAAGTTAAATAATGCAAATATCACCGTGTATATGAGCTCCCAAAAGATAATCAGTCTTACTGTAGCAAAGCCCTTCTACAATTCAAAACATTTTTCTTTTTGAAATGTTTTTCTGAGGGAATTTTGGATAAAAGGCAGATCTCTTAAGATACCTCTTAATCTCTTAAGATATCATGACTATGGTATAAAGCCTCTGGGTAGACTATCGTTCCTTATTTTGTGTCCTGCTTTCCTTAAGGGTATTATCTCAGGAAGGCTCTCTTGGGTTTTTGTTGACAGACCACATACCCTTTCAGGTGATTCTGTAGGTATTTACCTTTGTTTGAGGAAGAAATTTCACCAAAAAGCAGGCAGGCAGCTGGAGACATGACTACTTTGCTTCTCTTTGCCCAGCAAAAGGATCACAAAACTGGTTCTTGCAACTTCTGCATCTGAAAAACATTAGATAGCCCTGTAGCATTCTCCACCTGACCACCAAGGCTGCAGCACACTGGTTAGAGTATTAAAACGAACCAGTCTGATTTTTTCAACTGTGTGGGAGACATAAAGCTATCTTTTCATGGGACTAATACTTCTATCCTGCAATCAGAAAGTGCAGATACCTGTTGTTCTGTGTCTTTATTGTTATTCATAAAAGATCAAGTTTTGGATGTAGTACTTAAACAATGTCACTGATAACTTCTGTTGGACACTTTTGAAGGGCTGCCACACTCATCTGATGGCAGGGAGCAAAATTCAGTCAAGAACAAAGGTTAAGCTCCCTGTCCCTAAAATTAGGAAGTCAGAGGGGTATTTGCAGCAAATCTGTGACAGAGCTGACCTATGTGCATAAAAACAGTCCATGATGAGGTCCTCAAAAGGGAGGCTGAATTTTGTGCCTAGCAAAGTATCAATTATATTGTTCCAAGTGTAACATTGCACGTGTGTACACACTGAAGTTGCCTTGTTCACACCTGACTTTTAAGGCATATATTTTTCCTAAAGCTACCTGAGTCTGCGTCCTCCCAAGCTATCCCACCAGCAGCAGTGTTTGTCTCAGGGGATGGCCAGGGAGGAAGGAGCCAGCCGAGGCATCCCGAGGCTGTGACTGCAGCCAATTGTCTCTCCCTGGGGTATTTATAAGCCACATACTGGCGGGCAGGGGTGGGCAGTTGGCACCGTGACCTTGGGAGCTGGGCAGCCTGACTAGAATTCCTGGGAGCCACGTGAGCTGGACTGGCAGGAGCAGCTGCAGCCAATGGGGAGGAGACCAGCACTGGCTGTTCAGATTGAGTTTCACTCCTGTGGCTTGAGATTTTTCTCTCCCTGTCGTGCTTTTCCTCTTTGTTTACGGGATTGAACAGACGAATGCACTGATGGAGCTCTAGCAAACAAGATGTTTGTCTAGTGGATTTGGGATTCTGCCTTCAGTGCTGAGCTACCACTTCTTGCCATTGCCCACACAGCTCCAGCCCCCTGGCATGACTGGGCTTTTATGGCTCTGGGCCCTCTGAGCACACAACCTGCCCTCTTCTTGTGGGGCGCTTTACGTTGTGTTCTCTTGTAAGCACGTCCTTTTTGCTATCATTAGAGGTTAGTGTATGTGGCTTTTTAATCCATGGGAGATGGGTCAGGACCAGACAAAGCAACAGATAGAGAAAGGACTCCATCTTTACCAGTCTAATCAGACCGAAAAGGCCCTGCGAGTCTGGATGAGGGTTTTGGAGAAGTCTGCGGATCCTGCTGGCAGGTTTCGGGTTTTGGGTTGCCTCATCACTGCTCATGCAGAGATGGGCAGATACAAAGACATGCTGAAGGTAAGCTGAACTGGAGATGCATGCATGCCATTGTGTTGCACCCACGATGGAACGTGGCTGGATCAGAACCTGAAGTGGGGGGGTGTTTTGTGTGTGACAGAAAATACCAGCTACTGAGTGCATGTTCTGGGCTGCTGTCATCGCTGTGCTTACCAAGAGCTCCAGCCCACAAGATACACAGAATATGATTTTTCACTGGGTCTGGTTCTTCAGGATCCCTGGTTTATTTAAGTTCTCCAGTTATTCATGGGAACCTCTCTTGATTATTTCCCACATACAGGCACATCAGCTATCAGGCTTCAGGAAAATGTATGAAAACAGGGCCTTTGTCCCCTACAAGCTGTTTACAGTGTGTATGTCAGCATAAAATAACTCCAAGTGGATTCTGTAGAATAAGTATAGATCTTGTGGAGACATGTCTGTTATCTTGTTCAGCTTCTGGCTGATATCTAATATAGATTTATATTGGGGTTTTTAAATTACAATTATTTGTTTGCCGGGGACTGTTTAAGAGGGAAAAGAAGATGCTGTTTGGGTGAGGTAATTGAGACATTCCAGATGTCTCACAGTTGAGGTCAGAGAGCAGCATCCAGTTGTCAGGACAGTATAGAAGAATGAAGGAAGGATATGAGGGCTTGGTAGAAGAGTGGTAAAAAGCAGCTGAAGTTACATTTCAAGTGCATGAGGATAAACAGTTTAATTAAATGAACAAAAAGAAGCTGGTGTGTGGATCTGAGAAGTAAGAGGATGTGTACAGAGAGCAGCAGGCAGCATTTGGGAAGGCGACTCAAGAATCTGTAAGGCAAGAGAGTGTTGTAATAATCTTAAGAAACTATCCCAGCCTGAAATAGGTTCTTAGTAAAGGGCTTTGATATTCTTGTCCCAATGTTTTGGGTTGTCTCTTATGTAGACTGGCTCTCATTCAGCATTTAGAACAAAATGTGAAAGAGGTGTCTACATCTCATTGAAAAGTTTTTGGTAGCTCTTTTTGAAATTGGAGTGGGGAGATGGGCACATTTTACTGGTAAACCCATGCACATGTCAAAGCCCTATAATGAAAACAAATACTTAGGATGAAGAAGAAAGGCAAAGTATTAATACACTTGGAAAACATTTGAAGACAAACAATTCCGTTAAGTGGTGTGAAATTAAGTGCTGGAAAAAACAACAGACTGATTGGGAAAGAAAGAAGAGAAAAAGGGTAAGATGTAGCTACCTGAAGGAAATACTGAAGACTTCATGGGGAAAAAGAAAAGGCAAAGGAGTGAACTTAGTATACTCGAACATAATTCCTTACCTGAGAACAGAAAGTCAGATCAGAGTAGGTGAATTTTAGTTCTTCACAGTATTAGGAAGGAAAAATGGCTTCAGTCAAACTAAAGATTTTACACAGCAACTGGTCAAAGGGTAGAGAAAGGAGAACTTTAGCAATAAGCCATTGAGAGAGGAAACATCAGGAGAAAAAGGGTCAGAATTAAAGGCATGAAATAAAAAGTGATTTAAGAAGGGTTGTGATGCTCAACCTCTTTTGAGAAGGAAAAATTACTTTGCACCAAGAAAAGAGGGTGTGGAAATCAGAAAATACTGAAGAACTTGTGCAAAGTTAAGGGAATGTGGGGAAGCATGAGCTGGTGCGCATCACTGAGTCCACATAGCAGCTTTCCTAAACTGTAATGGAAGCTGAGAAGATAATTACAAACCCAACATGCTTTATGGTTGGTGATGTTTGGGGGTTTTGTTTGTTGGTTTTTTGTTTGTTTTTGTCGTGTATAAAAAAATGTAAAATGTTCTAGTAGCCTAAATCATTACACGTAGCCACTATACAAAAAGGAAGTAATTGATTCCCATGGAATTCACTATCCATAATCCTAACTGATTATGTCTAAAGAAAATTGCTAGCTATTTCCCTTTGCTACTGATACTAATTCAAGCCAGCAGTGTGCTTTCTCCATAACAAAACATAAGAGTTACTGCTTAGAAGAGTTTGCAGCCTGAAAAGGACTTCATTTCAGAGAACAGTATGCAACAAATCCTGGACGTTATAGAACTAAAACTGCCTAGATCAAGACTGTAATTTATTAGTAAAGAATTTATTAAAGAAATAGTTTACTTTCTTCTATTAATAGGGTACTTTAATAGCTTAGGAATTCCAGAGAAAGTGGGGTACATTACACTGAGTGAAAGAAAACAGAACTGCATTGTGTCAGATGTTTCCTGCTTCCCCAGCTTCTCTTTAGGGCCATTTAACAGCTGTTTTCCCCTTGCTGCCAGCCTAGTTCATCTTCCCTGCCCAGAGACTGTGTGAAGAGAGGGAGAGATTTCCTCAGAGCCTTCATAGGCCTTTCAAACCAGATAACTGCTTGGTACATACATGTGCTGATGTCCTTGTCTGCCCTGCTCAGAGATTAGCTTCTTCTCCAGTACAGGGTGCTACTCTGTGGTTGCTTGAGCTGTATTTAAATAAACCACACACTTTTGTAAACACTATCTTATCTACTTAAAGTTTGCAGTGGTACAGATTGACACAGCACGGGAGCTGGAAGACCCAGATTTCCTTACAGAGAGCTACCTAAACCTGGCTCGCAGCAACGAGAAACTCTGTGAATTCCAGAAAACAATCTCTTACTGTAAGACGTGCCTGAACATGCAGGGTACCACTGTGAGCCTGCAGCTGAATGGCCAGGTGAGCCTCAGCATGGGCAATGCCTTCTTGGGCCTCAGCATCTTCCAGAAGGCCTTGGAGTGCTTTGAGAAAGCTTTACGCTACGCACACAACAACGATGACAAGATGCTGGAATGTCGAGTCTGCTGCAGCCTCGGGAACTTCTACACCCAGATAAAGGTACAGTAGCCTAAGGGACAGAAGGGTGATTTTCCCACAGGTTCAGGGAGGCATTAGATGTCACCTGAATTCCAACCTTTGTCTTTCCTATAGGAAGGAAAGCACTGAGAGAGCACTGTAAACTAAAATCCCTTTGTAAAATCCAAATGGAGTACTCTCCTCCACAGTAAGGATGGGAGGATTAGTGTCGTGTTTATACAGCACTGCAGAAGCAGCTGTGAATATGTGTGTTGAAAAGATCAAACTGAGCTTCAAAGAAGATCCCATCAGAGACACAGGGCTGGCAGCCAAAACTCATGGATTCTCTATTTCTACCACTACTGTACTACAGCAAGCAGCTGTAGGTAAAACCAGGCGGGGACTGAGCACAGGGGTGATTTGCCAGTTCTAACTTCTGGTACAAACAGCAAAAAATAGGTTTTTCTCACAAGTCCCGATTTCTTCGCTCGTAGAAGACTCATCATGTGAAGTGTGGTGACCAAAAATAAAGAAAATTACATGGTGCTGAATACTTTACAGGTGTGAAATAAGAAGGGAGAAAGGAAACTTGAGAAGTTGTGTTTTCCTTTGTGTATTGTGGAGAATTAAAAAAATATGAGGACTTTTTCACTTCTGCAGTTTCATATAACTTACTTGAGAATGGTTTTAGATATTTAGATCAGTTTTACATAATTATTGTAAAATAAGATTTAATTCTAACATGCTTTAAATGCAAAAAAAAATTTAAAATGTATTATGTTTAAATTAAATATTTAATACTTAATTTTAAATTAAAATTTCGAATTTAAAAATAAATGTATAACCTTTAAAAATTAAAATGTATTATTACTTATTGTGAATTTGATGAGGCCATGAGTCTTAGTTCCTCTTTCCTGCAATGATGGATAATGAGCTTCTTGGAGATCCCAACTCACATCCATTTTCATGGAGAAAATGAAGGCTCGATGTAGATGTTACAAGTAGAGATGATGTAAGAGCAGAGAAAGCTTTCAGCCTTTGCTTCTAAAGGAGGGTAAATGGTTCCTGCAGAATAAAGTTAATAGCATACTACATAAAATTCATTTGCTGGGTCATTGCCCCACTGTCCTGAACCCAGAGAATAATATGAATTTGGTATATGGCAATTCCACTTTTCACAATTTGATATCCACCAAAATACTGCATGTGGAAGAGGAGCAGCACAGGTTTAAAGATGTACAGAAATCTGGTAGCTGTTGCAGTGTTAGTAAATAAAAAGTAGTTGGGCTTTTTTCTTCTCTCCGTTTTGCTTTGTCTTTGCTGTGACTGCGGTCTGTGTGCTTGTCTGCCTTTCAGGACTATGAGAAAGCCTTGTTTTTCCCATGTAAGGCTGCTGAGCTGGTGAATGATTATGGCAAGGGCTGGAGCCTGAAGTACCGCGCCATGAGCCAGTACCACATGGCCGTGGCCTATCGGAAGCTGGGGCGCCTGGCAGATGCCATGGATTGCTGTGAGGTACGGCTCTGGGGGGCTCTGCCAGGGCATCCTGCCACAGGGCTGAGCAGGACACACACCCTGGCATTCACGCTTGACTTTAGATCTTCCTGCTGCCTTCCAGTCTTAGACCTGTGCTTTCCGTAGCCCAGGAGGCTTCAAAATTTGGGTCTACAAATGGCCCTTGGTTAGGAACATGTGAAAAAGATTCTCATTGCCTTAAAAGATGGTGCCACTTCTTTGGAGCTGATCTTTCAGTGGCCAGAGTGCAAAGTCATAGCCTTGCTGTTTTGAACCAGGAACAAGCTCTTCTACTGACCAGAGGCAATTTCTTCCAGGAGTCCATGAAGATTGCCCTGCAGCACGGTGACCGGCCGCTGCAAGCACTGTGTCTGCTCTGCTTTGCAGATATCCATCGCAGTCGCAGAGACGTGCAGGTACAGCTCCTTCCTGCCAGGAAGGATAGAGGGAATAACAAGAGGGCATGAAAAGCAGTTCATAGCAAAGCATGTGTTTTCCTCCCTGCTTCTGCAGACAGCCTTCCCTCGGTATGATTCTTCCATGAGCATCATGACAGAGATTGGAAACCGCCTGGGCCTGATCCAGGTGCTGCTAGGAGTGACTAAGTGCTGGATGATTCAAAAGGAGCTGGACAAGGTCAGTTATAAACTTGTTTCTATAGAGGTTGGTAGGACAAGATTAGAGTACAGTCTTGTACTGCACTTGGGTGAGGGTACAGTTCAGAAAAGACCTGTACCCCCTTGGTTCTACCAACAGTCTGCTGCTTGTAGAATTATATTTCTCTGAATGGTCTCTCTCAGCCAGAAATTTGTTACTAATGGTAGGAGCATCCATTCTGACTCAGACTGCTAAATTACAGAATTGCCTCATTAGTCAATCCTGATGACTTTACAGCTCTATGCTGAGAAACCAGCACTGGAGGAAGGAAGCCTTATGCTCTGAAATAGATTCCCCTGCCTACTTTTTAGTTATATGACTAAGCTCATTGATGTGCTAATGATGTTTAGGCAGCTCCACAGCTCCACCATGTGCTTTGCAAGCAAATGTGGCATAAAATTCCTGGAGAAATTTTGACCGTCTATAAACTCTGATGCAATGCAGAGGAATGAGATCAGTAATTGGGGGATAGACAACCAGTCAATATAGAATAAGGGGGTGAAGTTACTTATTTTGAAAATGCTTAGGCATTGTATGTGTGTTAAAGTCCAGACTGCAGTAGATGCAGCACACTGCACAGCAGGAACATTACTCGGCCACAGAATGAAATGCTCAAAGGTTAGCCCTGAACTAGCTCTGAAAAACCTGCAGTACTGCACAGTGCCACATCAAGATGCTGATGTGGCACTGTGCCAAGACTGGGTCTAAATATGATGAAAATTCACTCTTATCACTCATATTCAGACACATAGAATTTTAGCTCAAGTGAAGCATCCCAGATATCAGTATGTCCAGAATATATCAAAATAGACAAGTTCAGGGTGCTGTCAGCATATGAGTGCATCAGGGAATCAGTTGGGTGAGACACACCATGCAATCTCAGTAAACACAATGTTTGTTAGCAATGGAAGAAGAAACTGTGAACTTGAAAGGTTTCTCAGTGTCAAAAGAACACAGCAGGTAGGCCTCTGCAGGAGAGAATATTCAGGGCATTCATCAAACCCTTACATCCACTGATTCTATCTTGAGCCACTGTCAGCCTCTGATATCAAGCAGCTCTCACAAGCACATCACATGATGAAGGCTTTGCACAGAATTCTAATCTCACCAAATCCCACAGAAGAAGAAAGTGGAGGAATCTCATATTCTGTTCCAGGCATTAGAGGGAAGTCTGCCATGCTGGGTCAGGCACCTTATGTCTGTTGACCAAATGTGACTTCCTTAGATGTCACATCCCTAAATATTCACCCAAGCCTGTTCTTCAGCTTGCCAGGCCCAGTTTCCACTTCTCATGCTACTCATTCCACTTGCAGATTCCCTGTTTTAGTCCAAGTTTCTTTGGCCAGTTAGTCCATTTCATTTGCATGTAATGTAATCAATGCTATTCCAGATCCTCCCAGGCTGTTCACATCTTGCTTGCCCTCATTCTTGTGCAGTCTCATATTCCTGTCCAAGACAAACTGTCTCCAGACTTGTCAACGTATTTTCCCCTACCCCACACATTTCACTTTGATTCATAGTCATTAATTTCAGGACTTTCCAGTACATACTCAGTCTTCCTAAGCACAGTTCTCAGTTACATTCTCCCTGCTGGTCTTCAGTTCCTGCTTCCCTCTCCTACCATTTCCTTATCCTAGGCTGTTGCTGCCACCACAAGTCTAATGCCATCTCCTCTGCATTCACACTGCATTTTTGCATCTCATCTGGTCCTCTCCTCCTACAATAGCAGTAACACCAAATTAAAGGGTAAAAAATGTGTAACATGCATCACAAGGGAGACCTCTTCTTGCCCTTGGACAAATAGGAAGAAAGTCTCAACAGTTCTGGAAAGGAGAGACTAATTATCAGAACAGAAAGGAACACTGTGACATCTAGGGAAAATAGGGACTCATTTGGTATGACAGCTGCTATGCTAAATATTTCCTTCAGATTTAAAAAATGGATAGCAGAACACTCCTACATCACACCATTGGTAAGTAAGGCAAGGTGGATATATGAACAGCAGGGAAAAATGGATGAGTGTGATGTATTGGTGCTGGTGATCCCTTTCCTCACCTCTGGTACAAGTGAAATTGGAGTTGCCCAACAATTATTGAGCCTGCAAGGTAAGATGGGGACAAGGTTTGTTTTGCTTGTGTTCCATCCTAGACCCAAATGAGCATGTGGGACTGAGCTTAAATAAGTCTGTATTCTCTCTGCTTGGGAACCAGCCTCTGCCAACAACACTGAGTGTCTGCAACAGAAATGTAGCTCTTGAATTACTTGTGGTCTTTCAGAAACCAACCTTTTCTCATGGATTAACTTTAGGGAGGGGAGGGAAATCTACCCTCCCAAGAAAAGCTTTCTTGATTCTCCAGAGTTGCAGGGATGCTTGTTTATCCAAATTTTACTCTGTACTTCCTTACCTCTTTTTAAAAATAATTCTCATAGGACATTCATACAAGCCTATCTTTTATGTATTTGACTGAGAACTAACGATCAGTGCTCTCAATTCACAGGCTCTGGAAAGCATTGAAAAGGCTCAGGAGCTGGCAGAGGGACTAGGGAACAAGGTAAGATCCTACAGCTTCTTTTCAGCTCTCTTCATAGTCTTGTGTCAGGCAATATAAGATATCAAACATTGAAGTATCCAGACTTCTTGTTGCTCATTAGCATTCCTATTAACCAGTGAGAGCCTGGGATTTCATTTGTCTGAAGTGTTTGGTTGTGGGTAGTTGTACAAATAATCGTCAGTATGCAAGTCTGAAAAGTGAGTGAGGAGTCACAATGGGATAGGCAAAGGGGAGTGGGAAGCAGCGAAAATGGGGTGTGAAACAGGCGATTAACTAGAGGATTAGAGGTCTCTTCCTGAAAAACATTTTTGCCCTGAGCAGCTGCTGAACTGTGTGCTGGTTGGAGGCAAAGTGAAACTGTATGTCAGGGGTAGCTCAGGGAAACCAAGGGTGTCTCAAACCTGGTGTTACCATTTGTGACACAAAGAAGAAGGGTTAATGGCAGGAAGTGTTGAGACCTGCTGATGTTCCTCCAGCTGGCTGATGGGGCTGTGGCATTCCCACTCCTGTTTCTGGTCTGTGTTCACTTGTCTTATGTTTCTGCCCTTCACATGCAGCTCGGCCTGCTGAAGCTGCACTGCCTGTGTGAAAGGATCTATCGCACCAAGGAGCAGCAGCAAGAACTGCGTGACCATGTAGTGAAGTTCCATGAATGTGTGGAGGAGATGGAGCTCTACTGTGGCATGTGTGGGGAGTCCATTGGGGAGAAGAACAACCAGCTCCAGGCACTACCCTGCTCCCACTTCTTCCACTTGAAGTAATTAGCTGGAAGTACTAAATATTATTGTATGACATTAGTCATGGGAAAGAGCTGCTTATGCCCACAGTAGTCCTATGCATGTTGTTCCCGAGGTCTTTGTCTTGATTACCTGCTCACCTTTGTCCTGATCCTGTCTTGCAGGATCCCATTGCAGTGCTAAGAGGCTCACAGCCTTGGAGGGTGAGATTTAGCCATCATATCCATCACACTCCCACTTGTCCTCTAAATGATTATTCACTGATGTCCTCGCTTTTGTAGGTGGTCAGCCTAGTTCACAGATTATTTGATTTCTCCTGGGGAATCAGTTCTCTGCTCCCAGGGGTAGTTTGGATTTCTCCCGAGTTCCCTCACTTCCTCCTTTGGCTAGTGGCACACAGAGGTGAAGCTGTTCAGCCAATTATCATGCTACGGCCATGAAAGAAGTTAGCTGTACCATCATTTTATTGTAGAAGAAACACGAGTGTTACAAAACACCTTAATTTGAAAACTAAGAATGTAGTAACAGTCTCACACTGACACCAGAATTAGGACCAAACTACTGGTCAGTGACAGATGCCCGACGAGCTCTGTGGACTTGTCTCCAGCAGTACAGGAACAAATTTTTGTAGAGTTATATGCCGAAGTGCTCCCTGGAAGGGATGGGAAAGAGCTCCAGTCCGTGTCCGTGGCGGGAGGGCCCAGGGGAGCAGCAATAGCCTTGTGGTGTGCAATGGCCGCGGGGCCGCCCTGGGGGAGCCTGGGAGAGCCCCCGAGCCGAGCCGACGCGCCCTCCTCCCGTTGCAGGTGCCTCCAGACCAACGGGACCCGCGGCTGCCCCAACTGCCGCCGCCTCTCGGTGAAGCCCGGTTACGTCTGAGCGCCCGCGGCCCGGCCCGCCGCCACTGACGGAGCCGCTCGCGGGCCCCCTCGGGCTGTGCCTGGCGGGGGTGGCCCCGCGCTGCCGGCCCCGCTCCCTCCCCCTCGCTCTGTGTACGGGCACAAAGTGTAATAAAGCGTTTTCCGGGACACCGCCCCGTCTGTCTCCAGCGCCGGGCTCCAGGCCCCGCCCGCGCCCCGTCCCGCCCCGCCCCGCGATGGCGGCTCCGCCATCACTCAGCAGGTTTGGGGGCCGCACGTGACCCGGCGGCCGCTCCCGCCCGCCGCAGATTCGGCACGGCCACGGGCGCCGGGGGCTGCGACCGGGGCGGCGGTGGCAGCGCCGAGGGAGGGAGGGTGCGCGGAAGCCCCGGGCCGCACGTCCCGCCCGGGCGCTGCCCGCGCCCTGCTCCGCCGGGAAGCCGCAGTGCGGAATCTGCCGCTCCGAACCCGCCGCGCCGTGCGCGCCCCCGCGGGCCGGCGGAAAGATGGCGTCGGTGTGGGATGAGTCGGAGGTGAGGGGCCGGGGGTGACGGGGCCGGGGGCGGCGGGGCTGGGGCGAGCCGCGGGCCGAACCGAGGGTGACGCTGGCGTTGTGCCCCCGCAGGACGGCGTCGGCGAGGAGGTGCTGAAGATGTCCACGGAGGAGATCGTGCAGCGCACCCGCCTCCTCGACAGCGAGATCAAGGTAGCGGCGGTGCCGCGCCGGGCCGGGGAGCGGAGCCGGGGCGCAGAGCGGAGCCGGGCCGGGGAGCGGAGCCGGGCTGGGCCGGGCCCTCTCCCTGGAGCTCTGTGCTGTTGTTGTTCGGGGCGGGCGGGTTAGCACAGCCACGCGAACAGCAAAAAAATTAAACACGGTTATTTGAATCGAGATGGGCAGATTGAGGAATACTGAACCGCGGAGGCAGAGAAGAATCACGGGCAGAGTAAAATCGGGAGGAAGCTGAGGGGGCGGCTGTTCAATGCAGCCACGGATGCTTTAGCTAAAGTTACAGAGGCCCTCCCTGCTCGTAGGCGCAGGGGAGGGGGAAGTCTGTTCTGTGGCCTAAGTCTGGTAGGATCCTTGGGTAATTCAGGTTGGAAGGGACTGGAGCAGACCTCCAGGCCAAACTCCTTCTCAAAGCAGGCTCAGCCATAACCCAGGCTACTCAGGGCTTTATCCGGTTGGATCTTGAAAGCCTTTAAAGACAGATATTGCACCACTTCACAGAGTTTTCAGTGCTACTGCTTGATAGACCTCGTGAGGATAAAGATTTGCTTTGCATACAGTCTGAGCCGCAGCTGTTTCAGTCTTTGTTATTTCATCTGCTCACTGTGTACATCTGTGAAGGGTCTGGTTCAGTCTCTTTGATACTTCCTTCCCCAGCAGTTCTGTTCTCCACCATAACAAACCCTCTTCCTCAGCTGTTTCTCACAGGGCCCGTGCTCCAGCCCCCAGCCATCTTGGTGGCCCTAAGCTCAGTCCAGTTTATCAATGTCTTTGCTGTATGGGGGGACACCAAAACTGGACTGAGTGCTCTAGGTGGGACCTAAAAGTATTGAATAAAGGGGACTGAACACTTCTCTCTGTCTACTGCCTACAGTCCTGATAGGATGCAGTTTGCCACCCTTGCTGGCAGGGCACATTGCTGGCTCCCGTTCAGTTTTATTGTCTTATGGAGACCCCCAGGTTCATTCCTCAGCCAGACAGTCACCAGTATGTGCCACTGCAAGGTGCACTTCCCTCCCTGTGCAGGGCTTTGCATGTGTCCTCATATTTTGTAAGGTTTCTGTGTGGCAGCTCTGCCCTTGAACACAGAGACTATACCCCCGATTTGGTGTCATCTGTAAACATGAGAAAACACTCCATCCTCTTGCTTGTTCATTCATGAAGATGTTAAGTAGATAGACCTGTATTGAGATAGACACATTTTGCATAAAAGAGCACTTACAAATTTAGAATGTTTGCTGCCATAGCAGCATTTCAATAGCAGTACTGAGATAAAATATTTCATAAATTCTACAGAGTAACCTCATCCTATACTGCTTCAGGCCCCGCAAGTAATCCTGACTTACTAATGTACTTTATTATTCTTTTAGAGACAGTAAAGGTAAATATATGTCTTAGTTTTAAATTGCAGAACACAGTAAGGAGTAGAAGTAGCCTTCTTCATTTTATAGTAAGACCATTATAGTTGCAAATGTTTTCCTTGAATGTTTTCTAGGCTGTTTTATTAAATCAAATTTATTAAGTTTTTTGCATTTTTATATAACAGATTCTGTATTGACTCCTGTAACTGTTCTGTCCTGTGAATGTGTTACAGCACAGGACTTTTAAAAAGATAGTTTCTTAGTGAAGAGTGGATTTCCCCATTGAACCGAATCACGTGCACCAATTCAAGTGTGACCAGTTCTCCTGAGATCTCTCGGTGCTCAGCCACTTCAGTGGGGATCACAAAGTGTGTATTTGCACACTGTGTGACTAACCAGGAAAGGAAGGAGAAGGCCTCTTGGTGTCAGCCAGAGAGCACCACAGACACCTGTGCTGGGTACCTTAGTGTTGGCTGGAAATGGACTCACTCTTGGATGGGGAGTACTGAACTTTTTTCTTAGCGTTTTTTTCCTTATAGGTAGTAAAATCATAGAATAGTTTGGGTTGGAAGGGACCTTTAAAGGCCAACTCCTGCCATGAGCAGGGATGTCTTTAACTAGAGCAGGTTGCTCAGAGCCCTGTCCAGTCTGATCTTGAATGTTTCTAAGGGCATCCACCATGTTTCTGGGCAACCTGTTGCAATGTTTTACTATCCTTACTGTAAAATAAATTCTTAGATCTAGTGTAAATTTACCTCCTTGAAGTTTAAAACCCTTACCCCTTGTCCTGTTCAAATAGATCTTACTAAAAAGTCTGTCCTCATCTTTCTTAAAAAACAATTTTAAATACAGAAAGGCCACCATGAGGTCTTACTGGAGCCCTCTCTTCTCCAGGCTGAATCATAGAATGGTTTGGGTTGCAAAGGACCTTAAAGATCATGAAGTTCCAGCCACCTTGCAAAACATAACTAAAATAGGTGTGTATATGTAGTTATTTCTGCATCTGGATATATTAAAAGATCACAACCAAACCATAGTTGCCATATCTGGGCCGGCCATATTGTTATGTAGGTCACATTGCAACCCTTTAAGCTGTTGCACTGATTAGGTTGAGTCTACCAGGTGACACTGGGAAGAAATTATATGGGGTTATTGATTAGTTAGAGACCAGAATGGACTGTGTAGCCTTGATTCCTAACAAATTTTGGCTAATTTGCTGGCTTTGCTTTTTTTAATATTACATTTCCCTTTATTCCTCAGATTTCTGTAACTGTTTGCTTTCGAAATAATGTATTAATTTTATCTCAATCTTCTGACACTATTCCTTTTTCTTTCTTCTGTGTACCGATTGCAGATCATGAAGAGTGAGGTACTGAGAGTGACCCACGAGCTCCAGGCCATGAAAGACAAGATCAAAGAGAACAGTGAGAAGATCAAAGTGAACAAAACCCTGCCATACCTTGTCTCCAATGTTATTGAGGTGAGGGTGCTGGGCTCTTAAATAGTGACATGAGAAGTGTGTGCTGTTTATAGTGGCAGGGAACTCATCAGGGATTCAAGACCTGAAGTATTCTCAGACTACCAATGCTGCCAGAGCCAGGACTTTCAGGTTTTTCTGTTGGTTTTATTTGTGACCTAGAAATGCACATCTCTTGCCCACTTGTTCTCTGGGTCATTCCTTAGGCTTTGGGTCTGTACCTAATAACCATCAGAAAGTGACACAGCCCTTCTGAGTGCAAACTTGAGCATCTGAAATTGGACACATGCTCTATGAAACTTGTGAAACAGCAAATGAAAGGCTGTGGCTCTGTTACTCCATCACATTCTTTCTGTATTTCAGTAATTTTTATGATAGTAAAAAGAATGCTGATAGTTTGCTATTAAAAAGGGGATTGGTGATTGGTTTGTACTACTGTTTGAAAATTTAATGAGCTTAAGCCTTAATGTGAGCTGCTGTATGGGAGAAGGAATCAGTGCCATTAGCTACTACTTTGTTCTGAATTTTGTAACATCTTTCTATGCACTATTGTGTGCTGCTTCAAAACAAAAGGAAGAAATCAATTTTTACAGGAGGGCTTTAATGCGTTCAGGATTCTACTGCTGATGGATGATGGAAAGTTTTATTTCTTCCAATGCATGTAATGTTAGAAGCATTAATCCTGGGGCCATCCTGCTAGCCTGGTTACACTGTCATGAACTCTTTCACCCTGGTTTTCAGTTGCTGGATGTTGACCCAAATGACCAGGAGGAGGATGGAGCAAACATTGACCTGGATTCCCAGAGAAAGGGCAAGTGTGCTGTGATCAAGACCTCTACACGTCAGGTAAGACCCATGTGCCCAACCAGGTGTGAGGAGTGATGCAAAGGATCTTCTCCTGGTACATCTGGTTTTGCTCACTTTGATTTCTTTCTTACAGACATATTTCCTGCCTGTTATTGGGTTGGTTGATGCTGAGAAGTTGAAGCCTGGAGATCTGGTGGTGAGTGATTCTATTGTGATAGTTAGATATGACGGTGGTGAGAAAATTGCACATTTTCTGGCAGAAGACAAATCTGTCCAGATTTCCCCAACAGCATTTCTCTACTAAAATTCTAATAGAAAGATACTATGGGTTCAGTTAGATTTGTGGTAAAGAAAAGCAGTTTGGGTTGTATGTCCTTTATACATACAGTCAGGTGCTGAAAGTTTAGAGACTACTTAGTAAGTTTTTTAAACCATGTCTTTCTATTGTAAATAAACTGGACCACTCATTTAAAATGTGGAGGGTTGACTGTGGCATTGTCCTCTCTGCCAAGCTGGGGTGATTTGATGAATGCCGGTGTCAAAGCTGGTTATTCCTGCATCCTTGAGGTCTAGTAAATCAGCTTAGATTGCATGCTTATTTAGTGCTGTCTGAGGGACCTGTTAAAAGCAAAGGACTTGTGTTTACAGGGGGTGAACAAAGACTCTTACTTGATCCTGGAGACTCTGCCTACTGAGTATGATTCACGGGTGAAAGCCATGGAGGTGGATGAGAGGCCCACAGAGCAGTACAGTGACATCGGGGGGCTGGATAAACAAATCCAAGAGGTAATACTTTTGTATAGTTTTTGGTGTGACTGTGAACAACAGTCTTTGAACTTCAACTCAAAAGCAGACAGCCTGGATCTGTGGAGAAGAATGGGCTTATGTATTAATATTTTTCTTTTGTTGTAGCTTGTGGAGGCCATTGTCCTGCCGATGAATCATAAGGAGAAATTTGAAAATTTGGGCATACAGCCACCTAAAGGAGTCCTTATGTATGGGCCTCCAGGAACAGGGAAGACACTTTTAGCTCGAGCATGTGCTGCCCAGACCAAGGTAAAAGGAACCTGTGTGGAAAGTGTGTGCTGCTGTAGAATAGTACCTGACAAAGAGTAAGAACACCTCCAGGGGAAGAAGGTCATACAAATTTGTGTTACAAAGGCTGGGATTTTCCTGTCTATTTGCTTGCTTGCTTGTTTTAATTAAGGGCTTCTTACAGTATTCAGAAGTGACTCTATTGTGAAATGATACCTAGGATTGATTCTCTTTCACTTCCCAGGCCACATTCCTGAAGCTGGCAGGTCCACAACTTGTACAGATGTTCATTGGTGATGGAGCGAAGCTGGTACGCGATGCCTTTGCTCTCGCAAAGGAAAAGGCTCCTTCCATCATCTTCATTGACGAACTGGATGCCATTGGCACTAAAAGGTGAGCTGTAGTCCATGTTGTCAAGTTCTTGGGAGCTGCCTAGTAGCCTCCTTTGCCTGTGTGTGTAAGCAGAGCCTTTTAAAGTATGGCTTGCTCAGAAAGAAGGTGTGAACACAGTCACCAATGGATAGCAGTTGCCACAATCCTTGGGCTCAGGAGCAAGTTTGTCAGACTTGTGATCTGTCTGATAGCCTCCTGCTGTATAAAACTGTTTTCTGATCACTGCAGCAGGCACCTGGAGATGTTCACTGTCATTTACTAATTGGGCACAGACAACATAAGCCCCATTCAGCTGTAAAGACTAAATAAGTCTTAGGTGCTGCTGACAGTTATTCCAGTTGCAGTCCTTATCATGGTAGGACTGTAGTTTCAAGGAAAAATTTGGAACACTTCAGCTAAGGAGCATGAACTGCAGTCATTCTGTGTTTTGGTGTTATTAAAAACATAGGGACAGGGTGGTCAGGTTCATACTGACAGTTTTACCCTTGTTTCCTCTCAGGTTTGACAGTGAGAAGGCCGGTGACCGGGAGGTGCAGAGGACCATGCTGGAGCTGCTTAATCAACTTGATGGTTTCCAGCCCAACACACAAGTCAAGGTTGGGAGCTAGCAGGGTGTGCTGCTGAGGTCCAGGGTGTACTAGCAGGGGATGGAGAACAATGTCCAGAGAAGCAGCTTGGTGAATCTTTGGGGAGAAGAGGCGTGTCTTCCACATGCGTCACACTGATGATCCTACTTCTACTCAGGTGATTGCTGCAACCAACCGGGTTGATATCTTGGACCCAGCTTTGCTCCGCTCTGGACGATTAGATCGGAAGATTGAGTTCCCAATGCCTAATGAAGAGGCCAGAGCCAGAATTATGCAGATTCATTCACGCAAAATGAATGTCAGGTATGGCCTCCTGGGGCTCTTATTGTCACTCACAGTGGTACTTCAGAGCTGACAAGTGGTTGGCAGTCACTCGTTGAGAGCGCACTGTAGGGCTGAGGAAGCTCCCTACGGTCCTTTTTCTATTTGTTACATGCTCTCAGACTTTTTTTCCCATTTGTCTTATCAGCCCTGACGTGAACTATGAGGAACTTGCTCGCTGCACAGATGATTTCAATGGAGCCCAATGCAAGGCTGTGTGTGTCGAAGCGGTAAGTATTCCCCCATAGGAATGGCACTGATGGGAGGGAAATGTGAAAACTAGCATGGAGTCATTATTTGGAACTGGCGTGGTGCACACGTTCCCTCTCTAAATACTGTCTCATTGGGCAGGGGATGATTGCCCTCCGCCGTGGAGCTACAGAGCTCACCCACGAGGACTACATGGAAGGAATCTTGGAGGTTCAAGCAAAGAAAAAAGCCAATCTGCAGTACTATGCCTGATCCCTGACCCAGTCAAGGTTGTGGCCTTGGCAGAGGACAGGAGTAGACTGGACTGTATCGCTTACTTTCTGTCTGGAAAAAATAAAGCATTTTTTCCCTTTAAAAACAAATCCGTGATGTGTTGGGGCTGTTGCCCTTGCTCAGTGGTTCTACATCTATGTGAAGGTGGCTGAAAGCCTCCTTTCCCCACTGCCCATCACGCTGATTTTGGACCCTCCTTCAGCTAGAACTGGATTAAACTGTGCTCTGATACTTCCTCCTGAGGACCAAGAGGCTATACTGCAGTAAGTCTACTGTGGCACTGATGACCTGCAGCTCAGACAGCATCCCTGGTTCTTGTCTGCACAGCCAGTGAGCAGCCTTGTTAAGAGTTTGAAACTTTTGAATATACATTTTGCAAGGATGAACACAAGTCACACATGAATGATGTTTTAACTTCATCACTTGAACTTAAATCTTGAAGCTTTAACACTGTTGCTGGTATATGTATGTGAGGGAATCATTCAGGTCATTAGTCAATTCAAGGCTTCATCCACTGAGCAACTCTTTCAGTACTTTTAATGCCAGTTGAGAATTACAACTTCCATTTAAAAATTACACTTTTCATAAATACACTGACTTTAGCATTAAGTATCTTACATGCCACTGTATTGTATTTTAAATACAATGTAAACATCTCCAAATGCTGGCCATCTCATCTTTACCTGTGAAGTTTTTGGACGCTTGGGAGAGGGGCGGGGATGTGAGAAGGAAAAAAAGAATAGAGGGATGGAAGAAAAATGCACTCCAAAGTACTTTGGCTGATGTTCCTGAGTTAGCCCTAGTACTTGTGCTGGTACCAAGGTCCTTAGTGCTCATTTTGAAGAGGGATCTTGTTCCAGCAGAACACGCATGTTCTGGACACGCTGCGCTCAGGGCATTTGACATTGGAAGGGGGTGAGTGGAGAACTGAGCAGAAACCACATGTTCCTGAGGAAAATACACTGTGGTTCCTTTGGACACTAATATTAGAGGGGGTTGTACATCTGCTATTTTAGCAGTACTGTTATTTGAGCTCAGAGAGAAGAGTTACTCATCTCTCTTTCACAGAACAGGAGTTGCACCCACAAGTTTGTTCAGAAGTGAAAGCTGATACTGGCAGCTCTAACGATGACATTTTGAAAAATGTACCTCTGGTGGAATAGTTAAAAAGCTGCATGTTGCATACATCTCCCCATTAAAACAAGGGTATGTTAGTTAGCCAAATGAGTAACCTTCACTGTAAGAAGCTGAGAAAAACTTTCCTCTGCTTTCCCAGAGTCTGTAGAGTTTTCTTGGAGTCCTGCTGCTCAGTTACAGCTAGCTCCTTTTGGAAACACTTTGAGTAGTGAGTAAATAGCTGAATCCACAGCATGGAATAGCACAGGTTTCTGATTTAAATAAATTAATACTAAGAATGGGCTAATTCTTTGGCCTAAACCTCAGCTTAGATCAAGGTTCTTTTGGGAAAGGATGGCCTGAGCCAACACCAGACATGCCTGTTGCAAAAGTGTTCAAGCCAACTTCACTTAGCTCCTTGCCCTAAATTGGGTCTGAATTACACAGACCTGCAGCAATAGAGTTGGTGCGTAAACATCCCTTACAACTGGACAATAACAGGACCATGGAGGTACAGTTCAAAAAACAGCACAAAAAAAGACACAATCTTGGACTTAATCCCTTGTAAACAGAAGAAAAACGAATTGAAAGAACTGTCCCCCTTAAACCATCAATGATCAAGTTGCCAATAATTCAAACCTGGAGTTACTTGCAATGTCCGTGTCTGCGACTGGAGGCTGTAGCAGCGTCCCATGGGCTGGCATTTCAACAGCTCTGGCACTGCTCTCCTCACGCTGACATGCCACCTCTTCCTGGTGTTAACCCACAGCTCTGCCCAGGCTGCGCTTTCCAGAGTCTCCTCACTCCCTCTGGGGTCACACGGCCCCATTTTCTTGTCTGGGTTTTTGTACAGATGCCCGGGAGGTGTTGAGTGATGGGGCCAATGTGCAGAGGAACCCAGCCAGCAGGGTGAGGCCCAGGCCACCCCAGGCACAGAACATGGACCAGCCATAGCCATGACTGATGTCCTCTGGCAGCCCATAGACGTAGCGAGGATAGCGGGATAACTCAAAATTGATCCCAGCTACGCATGTGCAGAGTGAGATGATACAGCAAGTACCTGCAGGAGAAAAGCAGAGGGTTCTACACTGCCCTCAGAAAGGTTAATTACGCTCTGGTTTTTTTCCCCTCAGTATTTGCAAAGTCATGAATTTTCAAAATCAAGAATTACCCTTGGCGTTTTTTCTGCAGTCCTACCAGCCACTCTCCTTACACGGCAGGAACTGCAGGGCAGGATACTTTGCTTCACAAATAACCCGTATTACCTTAGCACCTCTCATTGCAATTTTGAACTCTTAGTTCATCATGCTTTGATTTTCCTGAGACTAATTTCCAGTGTCTAATGTCATCAGGTTCCAGACAGTACTTGGGCAGTTTCTCCTGTGAAAGGTAACTAGCTCACTGAATCCCAGGGCTGCACTTTTTGGTTTCCACTAGGAACACCCACACTTCTGCCAGCTGTACCCCAGGCCCAAAAAGCGTGCCCAGGTTTTTGTCATCTGCTACACATTCACTGAATACCTATACAGAGGAGAAAAAAGCCTAAGAAGACAGAAGGCAGTCTAGTATGTCTAATATACACTAGTACACTAGACTCCAGGTCTATACTGCCCATTTTCAAGTCGAAAAATCAAAGTTCAGGAAAACCTTTGGTCATATAAAAAATCTGCTCCCATGCACGACAAACAGATGTAACACCCCTGGCAAGCACTGAGCTCACGTCCTTATCACCGGGCCAGTGTCCTCCCAGGCTTGGCTGGTTTGGACTTTGCCATTACATCAAGATCTAAGCATCTCTCAGTACCAGAAAGGTGCTCTACATTAACTTATGTTTGTTTGTTATGATTCCTAGGGAAAACTGGGCTGCACTGTCTGACAGGAGCCACAGGCTGCACACTGGAGCAAGCCAGAGGACTGTGCTCATTGTGCACATGGTCCCCATGGCTACACACCAGCTCTCTGGAGCAGAAGGCTCATACACACACACACTGGGGTCTACTGAGAAACATGCAATAGCCATGCAAGCACAGGTCCTGCCCAGTGCTGAAGTGGTAACTGCACTGTGCTGAGTTTGCTGCACTAAGTAGCTGCTTCATGTGGTTGTTGTGGGCTGACGTTACTTTTACAAGGCAGCAATACTGAATGTGATGACTTGAGCAGAAGTGAAAGGCTCTCACCTCCCATTAGGAAGAGCAGCCCAGCCACGTACTGCATGAGCTCCTGCTGTTTGCAGCAGCCCAGCACACCAATGATCCACCCAAACAGGATGATGGAGACTGCCATGCCAATGAAGCCAGCTGTCATCCTCCGCAGATCTAAAGGAAAAGGAGAAAACAAGACAAAATACATGAAGATGGCACTACCTAGAGAGAACAGCCAGGGCAGAGTCCAGACAGATGTGGATTAACTGGTTCTAAAGTTTATACTTCAACCATGGATTTCTCCTCCTGTAGCTTCTTTGAGGTAGATAGTTTGCCCATTACACTGACACTAAGGGAATCCATCTAAAATGGCTCTATTGTGCTGGGCACTGTGCAACTGGAGAGCATTTCTGTCCCGATCCAGAGAAGTACCAGCCAAATACTCCCCAGCATGGGACAGAAGGGGTGCATCACGAACTTGTGTTAGTACTGCAAGAGCTTTTTTTTATTTTTTCTTTTTTTTTTTTTTTTTTTTTTTTTTTAAAGGGTGCGGCATCATTCTTTGGGATAGCGAAAAGGGGAGAAAATTTCTGCTGAAAATCGAAACAAAAGAAGCAAGAGGGGACACTGGAGAAGACTAAAGGATTAGCACATAGGAGGCACATAGTGTGAGCTGAAAAGAGACATAGTGGGAGGACAGAAGCAGACAGCAGATCAATACAGTATTATGGGAACAACTCCAGTAACAAGCTCCAAGAAAAAGCTTGGGTATCAGTAACATGAACAGCACTTTCTTATCCATAGTAAAATTGCTGTTCTTGTCTCCTCCTAATTCAGTCTCCAGCTGACCTAGGCTTTCCTTGGCACTGACTTTCACAAGCCAGGGCCTATGTTAAATTATGTGAGCAATAGAACAAAAATACAGAAGCAGGAGCAGAAAAAAACCTGATTAAATCATCCTCAGTCACAGGCTACAGGTCAGTTATCTGTGTGGGAAGGACTTGGATGTGAGGCAGCTTGTGGGCCAGGTGCTGGTGCAAAGACAAACTGAGATGTTCCCTAAAAGAACTGGTCTGGGGGTTGCATCAGGTCACTGGTGTTTACACAGAATATTGCAACAAGGATCTATAGAGCAGCACCTTTGCTGTAAGCCAGCTAGGAAGTGTCTGTGCCCAGACCCAGAATACAATTACACCTTGCAATTCACTAAACAGGTCTGCATTCCTGAATTCCCAGCTTTAAGCCCCTCCAAATCTCATGTCCCCCTGCAATCACACAGCTGGCTGCTTGCACTTCCTCACTGATCAATCTGTAGCTATGCTTAGAGCCCAGTGCCATGCTTGGATGAGGTGATTGATGCTGACACCGCATTAAGGCACTTAGCGATCCAAGCCTTCCTGCGCCCTGCTCTGGGTACTTACGGAGCGCGTGCCACTCATCCTGCCGGATGGTGTTGGTGATGTTGATGGGCAAGTTGCGAGGCAGAGAGCTGGAGGTGTAGTGGTACTTCACAGCAGTGCAGCGCTGAATAACTCCTGTAGAGAGACAGCAGTGTGAACAGCATGAAACCCCTCTGCCTTGCACTTGCTGCTGAGTTGCTGGCCCGGCAGAGCTCACACAGCCTTAATTCAGGAACAGAGCAAATGTAACCCAAAAAGGTTTACTGTTTACTTCAAAAGCTTTGGGATTAGGAGGGGAGAGAACCTACAAAGAAACAGTGGCAAAGCAGGTACCAGGTGCTCTCTCCAAGAAGCAACAGCTGAAGTTAAACAGTAATGACAGTCAGGAAAAACATCTCTAAAAGCTTTCTAGTGGAAAGGCTATGATCTTTTTGGGATGTCTAAGGAGATAAGAACATGGTCAAGTACCAACAGCTTCATCTCAAAGAAGACAGAATTGAAACTCTTTGAAAACCTTGAATGAATGCTGGAAAATGAACTGCATAGGAGAATCTTTTGAATTCACTCCAATAGTCATTGGCTCTTTGCTTTACTTTCAATGAACAGTAGCACCCAGGTAGGCTTGTTTCCATTATAGCTTAAAGAAAAGTGTAGCCCAGATGTAAATGTGAACCTACAAACAGGCTTCTTGAAAGGGATTTTTAATTTAGAAAATGGGGGAGAATAAACATGGTTGATGGAGTAGAAGAGAGCAACAAGAAAAGTAAAAGATCTAAATAGTACAAAAAATTCCTCTTAAACAATGGCTACAGGGTCATTACCGCTGTTTGAATGCTGGAGCAGAAGAAACATTCAAAAACAATCAACTGGCCAGTGTGCTAATTAAGCTGGTGAACAATCACTAGCAGGGAGCTGCAGATTCAGTGATCAGCTTTGCAAAAGACACTAGAAAACCCAGGAGAAGAACCGTGGCTCCCAGAACAATGAAAAGCATGATTTTGTTCTCTAACAATGTTCACTGGGACTGTACTGACCTGGTTTCTGTAAGGACCTGCAAAGAGGAAGCCCCCATTTCACAAGATCAGAAGCTGCATATAAGAGGCCCAGGCAACTCCAGCCATCAGGCCAGGGAGGGAACAGTGATCTGAATCTCCTCCTATTTCAAGCAGGCTCCCATTCTCAGCTGTGCTTCCCAGCACCCCTTCCCTTACTGTGGCTCCCTGCTGCTCCCCCAGCACCACAGAGCACTTCCAGCTGCACAGAGGTGCTGCCCTTCCCCTGCAGCCAGCAGCCTCTCCTGCTGAGCAGTGCTCCCTGCTTGCACTTACCTCAGGACATGGCTGCAGAGCCACCTGAGCCAACCATCAGTGAGACAACCCAGTGTCAGAGGGTGCCAGTTCATTTGCAAAGGCTGCAGACATCTCAGTTTAGAACTTAGGCCATATACAACATATCAAAGTATCTAATCAAATTTCACCTCTAACTGCTGACTGAACTCAATTTCAATATGGACACAATTTGCATGTGTTGTTGAGAAATACATATATAGACCAAACTAATGACATCAGATTTCAGATTATAATGCACTGCATTCATTAAAAGTGATCATGATTTCCTGATCATGAAACTAGTACATATGAAGCAGCATTTTAAACAAGAGCAAGGATTACTATTTTTATAGCTCATTAAAGAAAAAGCAAAGACTAGAGACGTACATCCCATATGATCAGAACTGTGGACTTCTCAGCTAAGGTGTCACCAAGAAAAATACTTGCTCTTCATTATTCCAAGAGTTTAACATGCAAACTAAAACGAAAACCTCTCCACCTTCTCTGGTTGTTTAGAAAAAAAAACCTGGCTATTTAGAAGCTGGTTATTTAGAAATTTTTGGTATCAATTCATTCTGCCTCTGGTTTTAAAACTACACTCCTAATCCTTTCTTCCCCAGAATTCAATTTTATATAGGTAGCACATACAATTATATTAAAACAGCACGTTTGCCAAAAAAAAAAAAAAAAAAAAAAGGTCAGGAGTGCACAGATTTCAGGGCTTTTGCCCAGTGCTGACCTCTAATCCATAGGCTTTATAACAGCCTTTGATTACACCAGCACAAGCCTTTTTTCCAACAAAATTCCATTTTCCCAAGAGCACAGGTTGGACCCACTCTGATGTGAGCCACTATAGGCAAACCAAGAGAGGCCTCTCTCTGTAGATCTGCTAGAAAAGCTGAAATAGGCAGGCAAGAGAGTCAGGGACTTGGGGAAGCAGTGAGTGTGATCTCTCAGCTAAACACCTAAGCCACTTTCTCCCAGAAAATTTTAACACGCTCCCAGACAACCTTCAGTACCTCAATTTTGCATTGCCATCACTAGTCGGTATTTCCCATTTTTTCAGTGAATCTCTAGGTCTCATTTGCAGAGATGCCATGCACTCAAATATGGCCAGGCACTCCACAGGACTACATTTAAAACCATATAACACCTTGTTCTCTAAGTAGTCTAGGAAAAAAAGTAAAAATCAAAATCTGGTTTGTAGTCACAAACTTACTGGTAAGTAAAAAGTGTTTCAAAGTTCCAATAAGTCCTTGGACCTGAGCCTTACATACCTGATATCACAGTCTATAAAATAGGGACAGCATGCTGCCCTCCATTTCAGAAACCTGCTGGCAAAGTGATTTCCCTTTTGTTTACAACACACTCAGACAAGCACCATAAGAAAGCCTGCCAAAATTAAAACCTTTGCCTTCAGGCAAGGGCTTGAATAGAACAGAGTCATGGTGAACAACAAGTGAGTGTCGTCTGTTTTGGCACACAAGTACATTGGGAATACAGGACAGAAGGAGGCAGGTGCACAGGTCATTTAGCTTACCATAAAGCACACATCCAAGACAAAGGTTAGATGGACAGCCTGATCCCAGCACTTCCAAGGCCTTTAATAGAACACTGTGAGAGTCACACTGCATGTACAATTTTCTTGATTAAAGAATAAACATGAACTGCAATGAACTGCATCCAGCGTGTCACACTGACACTTTGATGGCCCAGCTACATTCCTGTGCCTTCTCACAGCCAACATTGTTTCCAACACCTTGTCCTCAACATGTTTTTTTTTTTACCTCTGAGAACCTGCAGCAGACAGGTTCCCCTTGGAACTCACACAGCCCTTGGAAGAGTACATGTGAGTGTCTCTGGGTGAGTTCTTTCTCCTGACTGAACACAAAGGATGCTTGCTAGACTAGCCAGATACGCCAGGCAGAGCAAAGACCCCTTGTTCCTAAGCTGCTAGAAAGATAGAAATACCAACCCTGCTGTGATACATTCAGTCTGTAATCCTGGGTTTAGCACACCCTGACCTTCATTTTAGGTTTTGTCTCCAACTTTGAGACACGTGGGCTTTCTTTACACCATGTGCCAGAGGTTTATGAAGAAATGGAGGGGTTCATTTTCAATTCTGCTATGTGGCCCAGTATCAGAGCAGTTTGATTCTCACACAGCTGGGAGAGATCCCCTCTTGCCCATGAGTAGCCACAGCCAGTTAACTACTAAATACCACTTGAGGTCTAGCCCTCCCCTCCCTCATGCCCCAGGACCAAGTGGCCATTGAAGCTTCCTGGTATTTTCCTACATTTCTGCCCAGGATTGTGAGGAGTACCACAGCCATGCTTTCACTCTGTCCACATCCAAGGGCTACCAGATCAAATAAATCACCTTTCCTTTAAAATACCACAAGAACTCTCACAGATCACACTGACATATCATACTTACCAAGGGCCATGACAAAACAGATCTATTTTATTAAACATGCCACTACAATAGGTCCTCTACAGACCTCACAGGGAATCCTGTAGCTCTTCCAAGTTATCATCAGTCAGAAAGCATGGGAAGTACAGCCACGAGGACTGAGCAGTTTTCTCTCAGTTTTATCAACCAGTGGTGAACCTTTTATTTTTTAACTCCTTCAGTGTAGGGATGTTAAAGTGCATGTCTTTCAATGAGCCCACCAAGTTATCCTGTTAGAATGGATCTTTCCCAACTCATCATTTTCTACTGTCACCATTTTGTAAGCAACACTTTTTTACTCTACTAATAGGTAGAGAAGACCCCTAAACAATATATAATAAATCCCTGTAGGACCTTACTACTAGAACAGTCCACGCAGATGGTTTTTGTTGTAGCATCAGTTATTGAATGTGGAATCCACATAGCACAGGCTCTACAAGATGACATGTAGTGCTCATGTTCTTACACTCAGAGAGTCTCTCATATATGTACAGAGATCCTCTCAGCTTCCCCACCAAATGGTTCAGTTCTTTGGCTTCTATGTCTTCCTGATTGCTAATCTCCATTTTCCCCATGTGGCCTTTACATTATTTCTTCTTTTGCCTTTCAATTGTATTTTTTAAATCAAACTGTGTATTTTTTCACAGTTCTGAAATAGGGATTTTGTATTTTAAGAAAAATCTCACATATCATTCCTATCTTACATTTAAACATTTCCCACCTCTCAGTTTTACACTACATTTTCTGACTCATTTTCTTTTTAATATATGAAGCGAATATATTTTGTTTTTTTAAAATATCCTAGATATATAAATGGATTCTTGTATATGCATCATTAGCTACAATGCACAAGTATGCAAGTTTCCATGAAACTGCTTTGTATTAATAGCAGTAGATAAATACAGGACTAGAAACCCATGGAATTATCTATATGGGTAAATCTATTTATGGACTTAAGTCATTTATTCAGAATTCAGGAGAGATGCAGAAAGGAAAGAAATCTTACTCCAGAGAAACTAGAAAAAATGAAGACTGTAACCCAAATCAAAATTATCATACAACTGTGAGAAAAAACAAAATTTAGTCCTCTGTCACTAAAAGACCATAAAAATATCTAGATTAAGGAATACTAGGAATAAAGAAAGGCATCACACATCACCAAAGAGCCAGCTAAAATCTTAATGCAAATTGAGGAGGAAGTAGGACTTTCAGCAGTGCACAGTAGTGATCTTCAGGTCACAGCAGGGGAAAAAATACCTGCTTTTCCTTTTCAGAAGCCCCAGATCTGGTATCGTGCTTGAGAGAACAGCTCAGATGCAGCCACACCTGACCATCAGTCAGAAACGGCTGCTTAATCACAGTTGTCAGAGAAAAGACAGACACAGTGGGAATGAGGAAAGGCAGTTAGTAAAGCAGGTCAGGAGAAGGGATAAAAGAGTCATATCTATTTAAAGATCTGATTCTACAAGAACTATTATTAATAATTTCCCTCTATAAGATGACACATAAATCTTTACAGTAGCAACTGCAGACCTAATAGGCAAGGAACATAAGGGGAGCAAGGCTTTTTGTAGGGAAAGGCAAGGTCTTTTATTAGAACAGTTGGGGGAAAAAAAGGAAATAAAGTAGACAGAAAACATTTTGGGCTTAGAGTCCTTCCAGTTTTACACATCCAACAGTGGGGAAGATCATTCACCACCCTGAAATGCCCTGCATGTAGAATGCAGACTGGCCTCTCTATGTGACTTGTTATAGTATTGAGAAAATACCTCAGAAAGAGAACTATTGAGGACCAAACTAGTATTTTTTCCCACCCCTTCCCCCATCTTAGCTAATCTCAGTGGGAGCTGAAAGCATTTTGCTCGATGTGAAGCAAAAAAAATAGATAAATATTTTACATGACAGCCACAATTAATAGAAATAAATTAATGAGTTCCCTTTTAGTGAAAGGAGTTCAGCATGGAAATAAAAATGAAATCGCATAAAATGGATCCTAGAAGAATAAATAGAGAAAGAAGCTAAGCACACAGCACTAGAGTTTCGAGAAGTAAGAGTCACTGCTGTGCATTGGAAAGAAGGGACAAAGACGAGCTGAGATTCACAGTGCCAGTCTATCCAGCCTCTGCTGTGCAGGACTGGCGTCACAGTTGGAAGCCAAGCTGAAGAACTGCTCTCGCTTTCTTAAGATAGCATTTCCATTTTGTGCCTCAATGGAAGCACTTTTCCCAACTCCTACTCCCTCTGTGCTAATATGTACCTGCTGGAACACTAAGTCCTGTTATTTATCATTAACCATACATAACCCGTTGACTTCATGGGTCAGCCCGCTACGTTGTTAGTACCATCAAATGCAGGACTTTTATTTACACTTCATGGCCTGCTTAGCTTTGTACCATGTGCCACAATAGTAGAAGATCCATAGCTTTCTCTCCTGTCACCCTGGGGGCTCTGAGTGATATCTGCCACCATGAAAGCCTGGCAATCTACCGCAGCGATGAGAACTCCCTCGTGCTAGAATGGGAACAACAGGTCCCTTTCACCTTGCTGCAAAAACCACAGCGCCATAAACAACACCGCACGCTTCTCAGTACTCAACGAGAAGAAAGTGTCGGGGTTGGGAGGACGCCGGCCGGCAGTCAGGCCCTGCGCTGGGCCCCCGAAGGGGCTCTCTGAGGACGCGGTCCCACCCAGCACTGCAGCATTTTTAGCAGAGGGGGAGGCGCACGAGACCCCGGCATGGGGTCAGGGCCGCGCTCGCCGCTCCCCGCACGCCAGGGACACCGGGAGCCACGGGGCCGTGGGGCTCCGTCCGCGCCCGCCCCATGGCCGGTCTCGCCCGGCAGCGGCAGCCGCCGCGCCGCCCGCAGCCCCGGCGGGCCGCGCCAGCACCGCGCTCAGCACCACGGACAGCGGCGGGGCCACCACCCCCCCGCCCCCGCACCTTTCCGGATGAGCTCCTCGCTGTCCGGCTCGTAGCCCGTGCGGTGGCAGCGCCTCCAGAGCCCCGAGACGGTGGAGTTGAAGCGGCGGCCGCAGTGCGAGTCCAGCGCGGCGGAAGCGGCGGCGGCCGGCGCGGGGCCGGGGGCGCCCGGGCAGGAGCGCCCGCGGGGTCGGGCGCGGAGCGGCAGGTGCGAGCTGGGCGCCGACATGGAGCCGGGCGGGTCGCTGCGCTTGTGGCCGAAGCCGCGGCAGCGCTCGCGGTGCCGCCGCGCGTCCGTCTCGTACCAGGAGTCGGTACCGATGGCCACGGCCAGGAGGGCGAGGGCGGCGGCGGCCAGGAGCAGCCCGGTGCCGCTCAGCGCCTGAGCCGCGGCCGCCATCTTACCGCGCCGGGGGCGGCAGGGGCGGGCGCTTCCCTGCAGCCCGGCCGGGGCCGCCGCCCGCGGCACCGCCCCCGGAAGGGACACGGGGCCCGCGCCCCCGCGCCGGGCTCGGGCCCTACCGCGCCATTCCCGGGCACGGCCGGCACCGGCCCGCCGCGCCCGCCTCCTGCTCCGCCGGACCAGGGCCCTCCGTGGCCGAGCCCGTGTCCAGGGCAGGGCGGGGGTGGCCGCGGGCAGCAATCTGGGAAGGAGGAGCGGAGGAAGGGATGAGCGGACCCTCCGAGCCTTTCCGCAGCCTCCTCTGGCCTGTCCCGGCCCGCTGGCTCGCCCGGGGCAGAAGGGCAGAGACCAGCCCTGCTCAGGCCGCGGGAGCCAGCAGTTTTTCAAATGTGCACGAATACAAACACCAACCGCCACATCATTTGCTGGCATTTGGATTATGACTTCTCCTCCACCCTTCAGTGTCAGTTAATGGAAAGTAAGGCCTGAAAAAGCTGAAAGATGTCCATCTATTTTATACAATGAGAAGCAGATTAAATCCAAGCTATTAGTTAATGCAGCATTTTATAGGGGCACAAAATCCCTTCTGATCCCACTTGTTGTATAGGATTTGTTCCTCCAGCTGCAGCACTATCAGTCAGTCCCCAAAGCCAGTTATTAGGGTATTGTCTCATCAATTCCGGCCTCCAGATAAAATGACCTAGTGATAGGCTATGCCTTAACTACTAATTTAATGTCCAATATTGAAATCTTTAGCTTTGAGGGTTTTTTGTTGTTTAATTTTAATTGATTTCCAGGAGCAAATGCTCAACTATAGGAGATTCTGATCCTTTCCCCCTGCCACCACCTCCCCCTTGTCACTGCTTGGTCTCTTGGCCACACTGAGCACAACCTAAACACCCTCCCCAGCACTTCTCCCAGCATCGCTGCCCAGAACAGAGTACTGCTTATCTCCCCTGAGCACCCTGCCTGGTGGAAACATGCAGCAGCCACAGCTAGAGCTTGTTCTAACCACATTTCTGCATGATCCTCTTCCGCAGTGTGCACTGGACAGATGGGATTACCATCCATGCAGCTGCACACTAGTGCCTTCAAGGCAGACAAATTGAAAGGGCTGCTGTCAAAAGAATTTTCTTAAACATGCCAGCTAAATTAAGTCTTCCACAGCAAGAATGAAAAATAATTTTCAAATACAATCACTGCTGCAGCTAACATGGAAAAATCCTTCAATTGTAAGAGCTCTTTCCCAGAAAGATCCAAATATTCACATTTCCCAAGTCTGTAATCCTATTATGTCACCCTACTTTCCACATGAGCTCCTCAGGTTAGTTTCAAAAGACAGGGGATTCAACACCACCATCATCTTAGAAAGTTCCCATGAATTAAACTCTAATAGTTCTCCTTTCTGTGCTACTGCAGCTGTGCCAGAGCCATTCTTCCCAGAGCCTGTGAAACAGCTGATTAATTAATGATAATTTTGATCACTTTTGAGAAGGAAAAAGGGATGAGGGAGAGAGGCTCATCACACTAATGGCAGGAGTACCAGCACAGCCCAAGAGCACAGTGTGGTAAAATCCAGGGACAGACATTCCAAAACGTAGATTACTGGCAAAATCCACAGACGGTGACAAAACATGCCCTTGATCACCTACCTGCCTTCCTCTTCTTCCAGCTCGCGGGTTATGGCTTTCCTTTTTACAGAAGACGTTGGGAAAGAAGAGATATAAATGCACCATTTATAGCTGAAAATCTTCCAAATGAAGATTTTTCTGATTGTCTGAATAAGACATTTTCTGAACCCATGTTTTTGAAGGGTAGAGAATTTCCTTTTAGTCTTTTCTCAGCAATTGGAACACACAACCTTTGATGACTGCAACTTTGTCTTACATGGCAGGTATGCAGCTTAGTGTTAACTGAATCCAGATAGGCCTTGAGGTTTTTTGATTTTAAAAAATCACCTATTAAAGTCAAGCATGATTACAAAACTCTCTGAATAGTAAAGTTACCATGCAAGCTTTCCCCTGAAAGAGGAGAAACTTACTTGGTGATGCTTTTCAGGGAATCCAGAGCAGCAGGCAAGAATTACAATTCTACCACACTGCTCATGGACAACAGTTCCATGGCAGCAGAAAGAAGAAACTGGAATAGAACTTTTCTTTCAGCTGTGAGAGTCTGGGGAAAGTCTGACAGCAGCCCAGAGTCCGGACTGATCTAGACTAATCCAGAGATATATATCTGTAATTCAAATGAAATCTGAATTTAATTTTTAAATCAAAGTAGGAACTTCAAATAAAGCTCGAACCAACCAAACAAAATAACCCAATAACGCAAACCAACATGGAAAATCATTTATTTCATCTCTATTGTCTCCATGCAGAGCAGACCAATACAGATGAAGGGGGAAAATGCATAAGAGCAGCTGAAAAAATAGAGCTAGAAAATACAATTCTCTCTGCATTTCCAAAAGTGACAAATGTGGTGGAGTGATGCTCCATTTCCTCCCAAGGCTCTCAGTCCTCAGCCCCAGGGCTGACGCAGTAGAAATCTATCGAACCTCTCCCTCCCACAAGCCCCATGCTACCTCCTACCAGGGTATCTTCCCAAGAACCACAGACTATCCATGCCTATGATAGCAGCCAAGAAAAACAGCTCAGAAATTCTTTCTTCAGTGTCATCCACTTCACATTCCTGAACGCTGAGTTTAAAATCCTGACTGTGGTTTTCAGTCTTGGCAAGGCTCAGTGCTGATGCAACAACGCCAACTCATGGGCACTCACCTGGCAATGCCTCAACTTAAATGCCAGCCTTATTTTAGGAAACACATCTTGAAAAACAGCAGGCACAACTTTCTGTGCAAGCCTGCTTCCTCCAGAGCCCTGTTACATGGTCTGCTTAGCTGCAGTCCCTGGGCAGGAGGAACCCCCAAAGCTAGAACCAGAGGGTTGGCATACTCCCCCAGTCCCTGCAGGCTAACGGGATTAATCATCCTTCCAGGAAAGCAGGAAGTGGATGCTACCTTCAGGCCTCATGACAATTGAATGATGGAGAGTACTTGGCACAGGAAGGTAATTTTGTAAAGAGGAATAAACAATTGCACTAAGCGTCCCTTCTTGTTGCAGTGAAACTAGTTACTGATGTAAGTCCAGGGAAAGGAAAGCTGAAAAAATTTCAGACAGCAGTTCTTGGGCAGACAGAACTGCAAGCATGAGCTTTCCAGCCCTCACTGAAAAGTAGGACAGGAGCTGTCATAAAAAAGAACTGTGTCAACAGTTCAGGAATCTCTTAGGAAAGTAATGCCTCTGCTGTGGGCAGCCTACCTGCCTTGCTGCTCTGACCCAAATTGCCCTCTCAAGGCACGAGCCCTCTTGGTGAGGCCCTGGGCAGACTGGAGAGCTGTACTGCTCCACAAAAGCTGTTAAAAGACTGAGATAAATTGGTGTAAATCACACTGTGGCACCTGTTTTTTGTTCAGTGACTCTGCTAGTTCAATTAGACCTGTTTTTAAACAAATTTAAGCAAAGCAAAGTTAAGTTCTACAGAAGGGAGGATCTAGTAATTGTGCATGTCTCTGTGGCAATAGAACATCCCTGTGGAATGATGGTCTGGTCAGCCCTGTGAGCTGGGATGGAGGAAAGCACTAGAAATTTTATTTACTTTTATTGGTCTCAAAATGCCAAAAATTTTATCCCAAGCATCACACAACAGAAAACTCCTCTTAAAGCATATTTACTGTCACCCTTTCATATCCCTTTCTCACCTTACTTAAAAATATTTTCACCAGCAGTTTCAACCTTCCCATCTAAAAGCTGTCAGTATTATTTCTTATTCATTCATCCTCAACAGATGAACTCCACTGTGAGGTAAGAACTCCAGAAATAGGCTACCATCTACAGTATGCTCTTAAATAGTCTACACTGTACAGAGGAAAAGCTAACCAGGAGTTATCAGTTGCTGACCAGGCTGTAGTGTTCAAGCACCTCTGCCATGACAGTCTAGGGTTGCTGTAGCATGCTGGGCAGCTCTAACATGCTACAACTCAAGAAAGCTCCAAAACACAGTGTAAGGCAGATGGTGCATGAATCAGGTCTCATGAGCAGGCTCAGAGGAGTGTTCAGCTAATGGTTATGAGGAGAGGGAGCTCAGTCACAACAGCTACATGGCTTTCCTTCCAGATGTGAGTGAGCTGGTAGTTGACAATTGAAGAAACATTTACTGATCATTTATCACATAAACAGTTGGTCTGTGTTGGCTACTGGTGTGGTTAGGGCTGGGCAAGTAATCTCTAAGCTGAGCCATTTAATTGTAATGACCTACCCTAAAGTGCCTCAAGCTTTTTGCTCAATCTCACTGTAAACAAAATAGACCAAAAGAGCTGGACTGCTGAGGCCAATACTACCTTTAGGAACAAGTGGTGTTAATGAACAGCTAGACATCAAGTTGGAAAGGGTCTCTTCCCCTCTATCTCATAGCACCATCAACTTCTTATGGGTAGGGGGTTCTGACTAAAGCTGTTTATTGTTGCTTTGTCATGCCTGTTCTCCCTCCAGCCCTTAAAGTGGTAGGAAAAATCCTTTATCTTCATCAGCTACAGGAATCACCTCTGTTGTTTTCACAAAGAGCTTGGGAGGTGCAGCTCCATCGGAATGAACCGAATAAAACATTCATTCATAGTGGAGCAGTTGTTCAGTTCATTTCTGCCCAGTGTATCTTTTGCTCCATAAAAAAACAACCAAACCAAAAAAAAAAAAAAAAAAAACAGAAGCCCTCATGTGTGAATTTTAGCAGAAGAGGGATAGGAGAGCCAGGGAATGAAGTCTTGCACAGCCAGACCTCTCTCTCACCTGCTTCTCATACTAGCAGCCAGATCTGCACACACACGTAGGAAGTAACATTAGTGTTCCTTATTGCTTTGTAAAGCTCAGAGTCACTGTGGTGGCTCTGGGAGGCATCACAGGTCTGCGCAGAGGTCACTCAGTTGTGAGCGCGAGTAGCACCATGACTGTAATGCCCGTACACAGGAGCAGAATCTGCTGCAGGGAATTCCTGGGAAAGAAACGGCAAAATTAGGAGGAGCCATAGACCAATCCCCACAGGCATCTGCACAGAGCTCTCCAATGATCTGTTCTTTGTCCTTCCAAATCTACCACATGGAGAGCACAACAGCAAAAAGTCACTAGCACAGATGAGACCTTCCCAGCACCCCAAGCAAAGAAGTTGTCTATAAACTGGCTTGGGCTTGTTCCACTCAGCTGCAAGGCCCAACTCCAGGCTTCCAAAGCAACTCAAGCTGATTCAGTCATGCAGCTATTCAGATACATATTCATGTCCTTTCACTCACGAGGGAACCAGCACTTATGCAGATTGTGCACAGACACTTTAGGGACTTCATCCAGCTAACAACCACAGTTCCAGAAAAAAAAAAACAACCAACAATAATACATTTGGCCATTCTTTTAGCACTATCTCAGGTTTTTGTTGGATTGAAGTGACTGTGTGCCTCCTACTTTTGTATATTCTGCCAACAACTCTGCCAACACAAGAGGTTACCAACCCAAATTAACATTTCTCCACAAAAAGTTCCTACCTCCTCAGATAGAACTGTGGAGCTGCTTTTTTTGAGCACTGTTTCAGTCAAAATTAACTAGGTGAACCAAGGCATCTTATTTAAACTACTGAAGTTATTTGTCCAATTACAACTAAAATAGGAGGGAACATTCAGGGGCAGCTCTGCCAGCAGATATGAGAGGGCCTTTACTGTGGAACAGCTGGATTTGGACCTGCTACAGCCTTAATTAGACTGCAAGAAACTAAAATAATACACAAGGGAAACCCAAATATTGGAATATATACAGCAGTGCAGAATAAAGATGTCTGAGATGGAATACAATGACAGTGATAGTGATAAAGAGAAGAAAACTATTCGTTTTCTACTCACACAGCAACACAGTGATACCTAATAAAAAAATTAATAAGCAAGAGTAAAAAAACCAAATAATAAGAAGCATCACCTAACACAGTAGAGTCAAACTCTGCAAACTGCTGCCAAAGGAGGCTGCAGAGGCCTGAATTACTGGATAGGGTCAGAAAGGGATGAGAGAAGCATGGAAGGATAGATTCACGTGTGGTTATTAGACATACACACCTCTGTGGGGCCCTGGTTCAGACAGTCCCTACACCACTATGTGCTGGAAGCTGAACAGACTGGCCAGTGGTGTCCTTACTGGACATGCTTCCCAAGAACTTGCTCTAGCTGGCCCTGCTGCATACCGCGCCAGCACAATCCCTGGGACTCACCCAGGTGAAACCTCTCGTGTTACAGAATCCGTAGTCCCAGAAATGCAATAGATAGCACAGCAATCTGTTTTGATTCCAGCCTTAGGATTTGGGAAGCTGGCATTCACACAATTCCAGAAGAGGCACAGGGAAAGGTTATATCCCTGCCCCTGGCAGCACAAATTGCTGCAGAGGAACAGGAGTGAGCACTTACCAAGGATTCTTTTCCTCCAGGAGATCAGGCACAACATTTACCAAGGCAATGTACAGAAATCCTCCAGAAGTGAAAGGGAGGATCCAGGCTACTGTTTCTCCTACACAAATACAGAAAGCTTTGGTTATTACTGAGACAGAGCCATGGGAGACAACATAGAAGGGAAAGAGAGACAAGGATGACAAGCACTGCCTCTCCCCCATTTCTACAGAGGTCCCAGGGAACCATACCTGCTCCTTTTGGTGACTGAGCACATATTGCAAAGCAGGCTCCTAGAATTCCCCCCAGAGCTGTGGAAAGCTGCATCTTGGCTGCACTCCAGCGGTCAAAGCCAGCTCGAAGTAGGATTGCAAAGTCTCCAACCTAAGAAAACCAGGGGCTGACAGTTAATAAACTTGAATACTGAATTCTCAGTCACAAAGGCCATTCACAACAAGGCCAGTGCTTCAAAACATTTCCTGGTTTTCAATGTTGTCAGTCTCCCCAGGGGGCAGACCCAGACCCCCTCTTAGCAGATGAAGCACATTGTAAACCCCCTCACGATGGCAGGATACAAAGCCCTCTCACCTCGTGTGGGATTTCATGCAGGAGAATGGCCATTGTGGTTAGGAACCCAACCTGCAGCAGAGAGAAAATGATTAGGAAACAATCCCAGTATTCTTGCATGATCCCATCAGATCCCATACACTTACAGGGATCCAGCTGGAGCAGCAGATCCCATATGAGTGCAGGGTTGACTGGGAATTTGTCATTCCCACAGTCATGCTCCAGCTCAGGGCAATGGGGACCCCATAGCCCATCATCAATGTTGAAGACCAAAGCAAAAATGCAATAAACATCTCTGCCTTGTCTGTATTCCAGTTTCTGAGGTGACCATCCTCATCATGTTATTTCTGGACTGCCTTTTGAATAGATGAGGGTAGATGAGCTAATCCATCCCCTAATGCCAGTACAAATGACTAACATGTCCCAAATTCAAAGAAGCTCTGCATCAGAGGATCAGGATAGAATTGGGTTTTACTGCAGCCTGCATTTTCTCAGAAATTTCCAGCAAATAGGAAGGAACTCCTTGCATTTTTTGGCTGTTTTGCATGTTGTATCACACTTGAGACAAGGCCTCTCCATTTCAGCACACAGCTGGGGACAGAAACCTTACCTTTCTGCTAACCAGGAAGCTGGCTGCTACTGCCAGGCCATGTGTGAAGTTATCAATGGTGTTGGCCAGCAGATTGAGGTACCCACTAATCTGCAAAGAGAAGGAAGAGCCCTTGATAAAGAACAAGATGTAAGAACATAAAAGAAAGCACACAGCTAAGACATGGGTTATGCAGTCACAACAGGATGGGAAAGGACAGAGCACAATGATTCTGCTGAAAATCTTAACCTATGTCCATGCTTGAGTACAAATGAAATAGAATTTTTGGTTTTAGAGTAAACTAAGTTTTAGGGTAGGCAAGTATTGTCTGAGATTAGAATAATTACTGTATGCAAATGACGAAGAGCTCTAGAAACAGAAAAAAAAAAGGGAAAAGAAGAAAGCCAAAATACAAGAATATATTTAATTCTAAGTCGAAACAATTTTAGGTAACACTGACTAACTTACATGGGGGACTGAGTTTAAATATGACTTGATCTTGTTTTCAAGTCATGTACTTTAATATTCAACTGTTAAATATCTCCTCTTCAAAAGCTGGCAAGAACAATGCAACAGAACAAATGCTGTTGGAAGTGCTTTCTATAACTAAATAAATCTTCAAACATTGTACCAAAAAAGTTCGTGCTTGTGGGTTTGCTTTCCCTTAACAAAGAATCAAAAGAGAAGATAGTGATGACAGTCACCAAAAAACCACCTACTAGAAGGCTGGATAGCATGTATCAGCATTTGCATATAAACACATTTCTTAAAATTATAAGCATAAAGCAGCTGCCATCCTCACAAGTCCATCTCCATGTTAAAATTCCTATCATTCTAACTAGGGTAATCTCCTGACAAAATCTGAGTATTTGAGCTGAAGTAATTTATGAGGGAACCATCCCAGCTCTTTAGCTCACAGGTTTTTGGCATTTTTTCCATTATATTTAACAAAAACTACTGCATGTTGGTCCTGAGATACTGCAGTTCACTATATTGCACTTCAGTTTAAATTATTACCAAACCAGGTGTTAGCACATATATCAGGCTGTCTCTGGACTGCAAGAACTCCAGATACAGAGTAGTATCCAGTGAGAGCAGAGACTGAAAACTGTAAACTGTGAAGCATTAACCTCTTACTTCACCACAGCATCAGATGCTAAAGTTCAGCTGAGCCACAAGTGCTGATGGAATTCATTAGCTCTTTTTGGTCTTTGCTCTTCTCTGTTTTATAAACTCTGCTAGGGGCATCCTTCTGTCATTTGTATGCCACAGCTCAGGAGCCTTCTGCCAAATCTCTCTCTCCAAAGCACCACCTTTCTGCAGGGCACTTTTACTGCACTGTTTTGGAGCACCTTTGTAGCCTCTAAATTTTTTCAAGTGCACTGCTGATTAAATACAATAATTAAGAATTAAGGAAAGCCTAGCCCACTTTTAAGTAATAATCTAAGTAACATCTCCACAATGAATGCAAAAGAAGATCCCTGCATGTTTTTATACAAAAGGAAACCCAAACAGATGCATGCAGGCAGACCTAAAAATGCAACAGTTTTACTTCTCATTCTTCATACTCTCATTCCTAGACAGTCAAATATGACTAAAATTCTCCTTTTCATGTTGTTTTTTATGTGACGGCGTTTTCCCCACAGGATAATAATAATTATTCACAGAAGTTTTACACAAAAATGCTTTCCCATACCACCGTATAGGGAAAAAATAGACTTCATGATTAAAACATTATGACTTTTTGTTGTCAGTGGCTTGGGCAAAAGCTGTCACTGAAAGAAGCAAAGCTTTGGAGTGCTCAGAAATAAATTGGGTTGATTTGACAGTTACAAGCCTCTGACATTTACATTCTGCAAATCCCTAATAGGATGTTCTCGTTGCTCATAAAGAGCACAGCCAGATGATGTGTTTATGTTCATGCTTCAGAATTAATGTCACTGTGTAATAAAACATACTTCCACAAATCAGCCAGGACCCCATGTGCCACAGGGAGAAAGAATGAATAAGCAAGGCAAAAGTACTGTACACAATCTTTTTACTTGTTAAGGGAATAAAGACTGCAGTGAGGGACAAAACTGATCTATGTTTGCAGGCAAAGGAAACCTCCCACCTGCCATTTTCAAGCTAGGACAAATTCTAGCAGCAGCTAAAAAGCAGAAGTTCTAATATGTATGTGGACAACAGCCAACTCACTACAACTTACTAATCTTTAAGTCCTGAAGGGTGACTTTGTTCATTTAAATAGTATCTTTCTCTTTTTGTTTGCTGAAAAAATAGGAGTTTTTTTAAGTGAATAGAAGAATCAAAAAAATCTGTCATGCTATGGATTTCACTCTTTCCTTTGATTACCTACTCTGTTCACTCCCAGCAGCACCACTTCCCTGCCCTGCCCTGCCCAGCACACATGGCATGGCAGCCCTGTCCCCAGGAGGCCAGGCCAGTGAGACCCTCCCTGCCCAGTGAGACTCCCCTGACCATTGAGAGCCCCCCTGCCCAGCTGCAGGCAGGCACATCTGCCAGGCAGCACGTGGCACCTGAGTTCCAACTGCAGCTTTCAACAGGGCATCCCCTTTGCATTCCTCCTGTACTGTCACACTAATTTTTATGGATCTTGCAGAAATCCGATCACCCTCAAGACTCCCATCCTCTCTCGAACTCGAGGGAAATTAATTATGGGTTCAAAAGTTATTGAAAATGAAGGGCAGAACAGATGGACAGACAGATGGAATGACTGCTTATGTTGTTGCCTAAGGAAACAGGCTAACAACGCAGGAGTATCTTGGTAGGTTTGATAATTTCCACCCTACCAGGAAGACTATTAAAATATTCAGATTATAAGATCAGAAGGTAGAAAGTTAAAACTACACCCATTAAATCTTTAGTTTCTAATTCACGCATATCAACAACTGTCTGTAAAACTGAACAGATGTGTTGGGATTTTAAAGCTAGAAGGGCTCTCCATGGTTGTCTAAACTTTCCACATAATACAGCTGAAAGAATTTAATTTAATTTGTGCACAAAGACCATTGTTTGTTAAGCTATCATGTACTTTGCATAGAGCAGCTTAAACCACAGCTTACAGCTCAAAAGTGACAAAAATTCTGCTATCTCTAAGGCAAGCTGGTCCATTGGCAAGTTACCCTCAGTTAGGAGTTGTCTCTAAGTTCTAGTCTGCTACTGTTTGCTATAGCTGTAACTACTCAAATTTAGTCATTCCTCTAACATGGGTATTTGTATACTCTACGTCACCCTTGATCTGTCATGACTACAGAGCTAAACTAAAGAAAGCCACTTACCGTGTACTGCAAACTTAAAATATTATTTCATCTCTTCCCAGGCTCCTTTACAAATTATCAGTAGTATTTTGGATATTTGGAATAGCACTACTGGAAAAAGCCAGATAGTTGTTTCACTACTGCTCTACAGAAAGAGGAACCTCTCCTCTTGCATATTATTTCCTACTCACCCATCCTGGCTGTAGCACCATGGGGGAAGAATGTGTTCAGACAATTTCCTACTGTAATCCTCATATGTTTTTCCAAGGCATTGACTAACTAGAAACTATCTCTATCTTGTAAATGTGATCTGCAGTCCTTCTTAATCCATTCCTTATAATTGCATGTATCAAAACCTTTTAAAAATTCAGCACTTTTGATGAAGTTACTCAGTTTAGCTGCTATCACTGACTTCATGCAGTCACAATGTGCCATTTATGTAACACAGTACCTGCAAATGTGAAGATATACTGTTTTTTAGATAATGACTTAGAGAAATCATAACCCACCAGTGAACAGATTTGAGGGGGACTGCATTAAACCAGTCCCTTTTGACAACACAGGATAACAGATTTTTAATACAGCTAATATTGGCAAAATCAATTAGAATGGGGGAGAAAGATATGTTTTATATACATTTGTCATGACCTTTATTAAACTTTAAATATTAAATTTTATGCCTGAATAAGAGACAGGAAAAATATCTGGTTGATAAGAATTTATCTTACATAAAATCATATCATTTAGCATTAATTACATTATTAGTTTTTATATTATGACCATTCCCTGAGCATCACCTATCAGTGTTTCATTTCTACTTGAAATCAGTAGTCTATAGTTCCTTATATAAACCTTTCCAAAATTAGGGCACAATGTTTCATAACCCAGTAATATTGGTGTCTTCCTTACTACCACCTCTAGAAACATCCATGTGGTACCTTGCAGTTTGTGCAGTGTTATGTACAAATTACATGAATGTGACATGTCAAAAATACTCAGTGACCTCAGCATAACTTTCATGTTCTATAGAAAGAGCTATAGTTACAACTAAACAGATTAAAATAGAAAGACTGAAGATCCTCTGCCTGACCACATATCCAGCTTTGGGCTAGTTCATGCAAGCACACTTTCTGTTCCATAGTTAATCTCATACAATCTTGCACATTTTTATGGGCTTTCAAACTCAAATTGCAGGTCCTCCTTCACCAAAATGGTTGTTTACTCTCTCACTTGTAATGTTCAGCCAGAAAAGGGTTTTCCACAGTATGAAGATAGTAACATTGAACAGAAAGCAACGCCAATTTAAAGGTTATCCACTTCCCAATGGTGCAGGACTCTTCCTCCTCCACCTCCAGTCCTATGAGCCTGCTGATCTCCCTTATCCCAGCACTACAGGCTGCCTGTCTGCATGCCAAGCTGATTTAAGAAGTTAAGTTAGGAGAGAAATAGACCAGGGGGTGGGAGGTGGGTGTGTGGGTGTAGACAAGCAAATTCTTTGCCTGTTTAGCTCCCTGAATAGGCTCACTGTGAGGTCATATGAGATCCAGTGCAAAGGAAGTGATGGGAAATACAGGTTTGGAGACAGAAGTGGACAAGAAGTCCTTTTTAGCAGCAGGTAAACTGATAATCTGAGTGAACTTTTAAATTCTACACTGGGTAGCTTCAACACACTTCCTAAAGGTGCCAAAACACTTCCAGAAGGTGCCTTAGAAGGAAAAAGTGCAGCTCAGAATCAGTACAATGCAGGCAGTAGAGAACAGAGAAATCATGGTGCAAAACATTAAGTAAATAAAGACATATTGACTATAAAATATAGAGTAACATAACATGAAATTCTGTATTTTGGTATCAGAATTCAGCCAAAACACTCATTATCAGACTTAGACCTTTATAATATTGACTTTGCCTCTTCCAAATAAGCTGCAGTGTAGATTTTCTCCAAGCCTGCTATTTCCTCCCTGCCATGACCAGGGCACACTTTGACAAAGCAAAATTAAGCACAACTCAAATATTGAGTTCCCCACTCAGAGTCTTTCCACAGGCAATTCCTGACTAAAAAGTGAAAGTGAGTTTATGGGTCTCTTACCTTGATTCTGTTGTTTTTTGGACCAGACTGGAGAGACGAGCCATTACACTGAGCTCGTGCTTTTTGGGACTGAGAGGACCCCTTTGGCAGGGGGCAGCCACTTCCATTGGGAATCTTTCCAGATGGTGCTTTGGAATCACAGTCCTAAACCAGGGGAAACAAACTTGTCACTGATTTTTTTTCAGTGATGAATGAGCATGAATCAGGATTAGAAATCCAACCTTCACCCTTAATCCTTTTGTCCTTACAATGTGACTCAACAGCTTTGACACCCCAGTTTAATAACAGCTGCCAGAAATGAGACAGATTCAGAGAGCATTGTGACATCTGCCCTGAAAGACAACAAGAGCTAAGACCTGTGAGTCCTCAAGAGAAACAGAGGAGGAATTGGAGTCGCAGCTCCTTGGCAGGTTCCACTAGAAAGATAAGGGACTGAGCCTGCCCCTCCTGTTAGTAGCTGCTGCCCAGAGAAATACAACTCCATCTGGGCAGGAGATGGGAGAAAAGAGTCTTGCCCTCCCCAGGCATCAGAATAACTAAGTCTACAGAATTATTCTATAGCTGGGATCATCATCTTCCAAACATTCCAACTTATTTATCTAGGATTTCAGCCTCTCTCTAAATAAGATGATCAAGTTCCTTTCAGGCATCAAAAGTTAGTTATCAGTCAGTTATCACCTAATTGCTCTTATGTAGTGCCTGACCTGCAGTTTCACCTCTCAAAAGTCGTGGCACAGCAAGGACTGAACAGTCTAAAGGAGCTGCAACTAGGAGTTGTGCAGATGTCTGAAGACTAGGTGCTCTCCTCTGTCTTGTTACCTTCTGCTACCTCTTCTACATCTCCCCTCTGCAGCTGAGTGACTCCTTTGAATTTATGATTACCTGGCCAATCATAATCCCCTTCTACCACAGAAATTCACCCAAACAAACATCTGGTCGAGAACAAAGCCAAGAAGAAACATCTTCAAGAAGGCTGGCCTTTGTTCTGACTGAGGTCCCAGAGAATAAGTCAAGATGGGTCAGTGGAACATGCATCAGCAAGATGTCACCCCTCAAAGCTTACTTGGGCAAAAGTCTCATTTGCAGAGTGCTCCAGCTCCCAGTCCCCACAAAATAGGACCTCTCTTTTACACTTACCTCATAAAGAACAAAACCAAACCAGAAGTGAGAAATCTCAGTTAAAACCACAAAACAAAAGCCTGAAGATGAACCCTACTCCTACAGACCAGTGGCAAAAAAGTGGCAAAAACCTCTCAAGGTGCAATAACAAGGTACTCACAGCTACAGGATAATTTCCAGATAGGGCAGATGAAGTATTTAGTACAGAGCTTCAAATATAAGAGCACTCCCTCCCCTCAGGCTCCTAACTTACCACACCAGGATAGTCCTCCTCTTTCTCTAGGAAGATCTTCTCTAGCACCAGGAAGGTCAGAAAACCAATGATCACCCAGAGACCCAGAAGCTTCTGCTGCTGAAAGCTCTGCCCTTCTCCTGAAGGACAAAAGAGAAATCTTCATGTCTCTATTAAGCACGTAGTTTTTCATGCAGTTGTCAGACAAAAAAATAAATGACAGAGGTAAAGCTCCCTGCAAGGTAGAAGGAGTAAACGCATCTCAAAATAGATTAGTTTAACTTGGTCATTCTTGATTTAACAGATATCACTATCTCAAGACACTCAGAGTGAAGCTACCATTCCTTTTTTTCTGCATCAGCTCAACCCAGAATATTTCCTGACAACACTGGGAATTTCCCTGAGCACCAGAGGCAAGTGAATATCACATCAACAAAAATCCAGCAGCTGTACCTACTGAGCAGCAAGCCCTGACATGAAGTCTGCCATTAGTGGAGTTACAAACTCACCTTCCTCTTTCTGCCACACCTCAGCAAGTTATTAAGCCCAAAGCTATAAACTTTCTTTTCAATTACAGCCAAACTAGTGAGAAAATAATCCGTTCAGCCTCACTGCAGAAACAGAAATTGCATTGCAATGGAAGAACAGAAGGACTCTGTAACAGGACTTACATGGGTCAAGGAAACCTTTACGCTTCAGGACAGTCTGGGAGAAGCAAACAAGCTTGAGCAGGAAGACAGAGTAATTTGGGAACTGCTGTAGAAAGGGTGAAAAAAAGTACAGCAGGTTCTGCTGACAGTGCTAGAGCTGTAAGGAAGAAGAGGACTAAAGGCCTGGCAGATCTGAAACCCCAGGACATAGGTGCACAAAAGTCTGGGAATCCTAGGGCATCATCTTCCCTCTGTCACATCTTCAGCAGGAAAATGACTTCTTGGTTTCTCAACAGGTGGGATGCAGCAACACTTGCCTTCTATGATACCAGTTTGCTGAAGCAGAGAGATACAAACTTTATAGGTTTCAGCAACCTTGGCTATTTGAGGGATGAAGGAGCTACACTGATACCACAAGATCTATACCAACTCAGTATTTCATCTCCATTTCCTTTTTCTTCCCCTGCCCCAGCCTCTGATCCTAATTGTGGCTCTACAGACAATGTTCCATGATACATAAATCAAAGCATCCAACAGAGGGGCCCCAGTTAATGCCAAGAAAGAGGTTCTAGGAGTAACACTGGTATAGGGGCAGATTTGTAAAAAAGGTGCATCTGACCCCCAACTAAAATGGTGAACGTGCTCATGTACCAGACCACATACACATCCTTCACCTCCCATCAGGTTAAAGAAGCATTCCCTTTCCTTACAGAAGGGACAAAGGAAAATCAACAGAGATTTACAGGAGTCCAAGGCATGATCGGAAAAGTCGATAGACAAGGAAACCATTCCAAGTTACTAAACATAAAGAAACTGGCCAACTGAGGAAGCCTCTGATTTCAAAGTCTTTGGAGGACTGCTGAGTACAAAGATTAAGTACTAAATGTGGGTTTTTTTTATTCTCACATCCTTCCCTAGGCATTTGCTTTTATACATTACCTAAAAAGGACACCAGCCTAGACCAGTTTTTGGGCTGACCCAGACTGGCTGGTCTTGGGCTTTCAAGGTGGAACAGACTCAGAACAGGCACAGCACAAGCTGCTTCCAGGCACCTAGGGCTCTCCTACCTGTTGTTGCACTGCATGTGTAGGCCCAGGCTTCAGGAAGCAGGTGGAGAAACACATTTCCCAGTAGTCCACCAATTGCAAAACTCAACAACTGCTTCAAACGCTGTGACCCAGCTAAAAAAAAAAAAAAAAAAAAAAAAAAAAAAACAAGAAGCAAAAAAACTGATCACTACTCAGCCAGGAACCAAAACATCTCCAGCTGAGATTTTGCATAAAGAAACACAAATCAGAAGCATCTGCAAAGCAAGCTTTCAAAGGAGAGAGCACAAACCAAATGGAGTGCAAGAAAAAGCCTTGCAGCACTTGGCTGGGACAGTGGTGTGTGAGAGGCTTCTGAACCAAGCAGGGTGAAAAACAGTACTCTTTATACAAGCTCCATCCAGGGCTTACGTTTGTCAAAGGGCTCCCTTTCAAATTCACAGGTATGGACTAAAGCACCGAAAACACTTTCTCTTTCAGAGAACAACATTTCTGTGACAAGGTCCAGCTCAGCACAGTGCTGCTGTGACATGCCAGGACACTTGGCTCAGAAAGGCCAGTGCAGCTGGCAGGTTTACCTTCTGAGCGCAGCGCAGCCCCCGTCTCAAGGGGGATCACCAGCAAGGGGAAGACCCCGCTCAGCCCCACCATGAAGGAGCCGATGAGGGAGCAGATCCAAGCGTCCAGCCGCTCGCTGCTGAACAGGTGTCCCCAGGACTCGGCCTCCTTGTCACACACAGAACCAGAACTAGCAGCAACATGGCTCCTTGGGAGCTGCTGAGCTTCACAGGCCGCAAGCAGAAACAAGGAGAGCGTCCCATCAAGCAGCAGTTTTTGTTTTGTCATTGCTAAGTGGTCTCAGCCGGGCTGGCCAATCTCTGAAAAGAGAAAGGGAAAGCAGTCCTGAAAACATGTTCAACCCTCTGTTCCACTATCCCAGAGGAAAAGCCTTGGCCACACCAAGCCCTCCCTTCAGTGTCTTAGCACAGGTATGAGTACCCATGAGGACCACCTAAAACTCTTCTTTATTTCAACACAGCACTAAAGGATGAAGAAGCTCTTTATCAATGGGTGTATGAACTGAGACATCTTGGGAAAGCATCAAGCTTTCACTATTTTCCTTCAGATGGGCTGGACAAGGACTCCAAGTACTTCAGTGCCCTTCAGTGTTCCAAGGCTCCAGGAAAAGGTATTGACCAGAGATGCTACCAGGTGAGGCTTCTCTTTGCCATGGAACAGCACCCCTGTAACAACTTAGGATGCAAGACAGGCAACATAACAGAGGTCTGTGAACTCCTGGGTGGTGAAAAGATGGGGAACAGGGTAGATTATTCACCACCTCATCAGACACAAGTGCTGACACCCATCCACATGGAGCCAGCGAGGGTCAGCTCCAAAACAAACAAACATGACCCTTCACCAGCAGGTAACTTGTGCAATAGTACTTCTCCAAAAACGATGAAAAATTTACATGCACTCATCCAGGACAAGTACTAGAAAGACAAATCTATTGATTGTTAATGGTTAAACAGCTCTCATTAGACTCAGGAAATTCCATGATATGAGAGGAGCTGGAAAATGGAAGTATACCTGAAAAATACCATATCTACTTGTCCTGTTTTTATCCTTTAGCAGAAGGGTAGATTGTCTCTTAGTCAAAATCAGCACAGCTGTTAGTAAGAGCTCTGCAGTCACAAGAGAACTGGAGAAGAGGGCATGTTAGAAGAGAAAAATAAGGATAATTACACTCATTGACAAAGAGAGAAAGAAAGCAAATTATGTAAAGGCTGAAGTACAAATGTTCCTTCAATCTCCAGAAGAAAAAGTGAAATGTGACAAGCAAAATTAATTTGGAAATGGGAGAAAATGGTGGGTTAGAAAAAGATAGACCTCACAAATGTCCACAAAACAGCTCTTGAGAGGTAGTAACAGCATTCACCTGCATGCTGAAAGCATGTAAGAAACCAGTCTAATCTCTGAAGCATCAGTGACCATGTTTGAAAATTTACAGGAGTATGGGGAGGTCACAGGAAGGCTGGAGAAGCATCATGCCTCACCTACCTTTATAAAAGGAAAAAAAAAGGGTGGGAGAAGTTACACACCAGTAACTTCGATCCTCTGAAGGACTCTTGATCAAATTAAATGATCAGTTTGCAGTTACCTATAAGATAAGAAATTGATAAAGATATCAAAGCATTAAGTAACAGCCAGATAGAAAGGGACCTGAAGTTCCCAAGACAAAACTCAGGGAGTTGCAGCCAATCTAAGGCTGTGGATGAAAAGAGCAGTGTTGCCCCTTGTCCCCCCCTCCTTCATAAAGCACCGCCTCTCCACACTCACATCAGACTCCAACAGTGAGCAGCAGCAGAACAAACGAGCAGGAAAAACTACTTTTTTAAACTCATGGCCCCTTGCCAATTTCAGTCCCTGAACAAAAACACTGCAGGAGGAAGGCCAAGCTGCAATCAAAAGCAATCAAAAAGAAATTAAGGGACAGGGTCCCATGGCTTCTCTGAAGGAGAACACCAATCTCCAAGCACAATGACCATGGATATCAGGAGCAGGGATGCAAGAAGGAATCACTGAAAACACTGGCTTGGCTAGTTGAGCAAGGACCACTAATGCTATCACTTTTTTCTTACAACAATAAAATAAAATCCCTCAACACAGCAAGTTCAAACCAGCTCAGGGTTTTGGAGTGTCTTATTGTAGTGTTTTGATCTGGCTGCAGGAACCCCACACCTAACTATAACCCACTATCAAACCAATCTCAGTAAAGATCAGTACAAGCCAGTACACTAAGGGTGTGGAATCAAATGGAAATGACAGAACAGTAATTCCAACACACCACAAAGAAAAAGCACACACTGATTGAGAAATTAATTACATGCCAGCAGTCTTATGTTGCTACAAAAAGGGTAAATGTCATCCTAGGACAGAGTAGTAGTGCCACTATAGGTGTCACAGGTGACACTATAGGTGTGACTTTAGCCAACAGACCACATCCAGGCCCACATACTCTTCCTCATAAAACACATACAAAAATCTGAGACACTGCAGTGGAAAGAAACAAAAACTAGAGTGTAGAGAGCATGACCTGAAAAACAACTGAAGGACCTGGGTGTGTTTAGCCTTAAAAAGATAACACCAAAGGAACAGAACAGCCTGCATCCATTAGAAGTCACAAGAAAGGGGGAAAGTGCTCAACTCTTCTTCCACATCAGTTCAAATGGTAAACAAGATTTAGCCTGAATATGGAGAAACAGATATACATTGTGTCAAAATGGGGATACACTGAAACAGGTTATCTAGTGCAGAATCTCCAGCACTAATTTTTGTTCGGGCTTTTTTGGCTTGTTTGTTTATGGGTTTTTGTTTTGTTTTGTTTTTTGTTTGTTTGTTTTTTGGTTTGGGTTTTTTTGTTTGTTTGGTTGGTTGGTTTTTTGTGGGGTTTTTTTGTTTTGTTTTGTTTTTTCTTTGGTTTGGGGTTTTTTGTTTTTTGGGTTTTTTTTTGAGAAAAATAAACAGCTGATGCTGATACCATTTCATTGCAAATATTAGATCCCTTGTTTGAAGTTCTCCAGGCCTACACTTCTTCCAACCCTGGAGTGGGCCTGATGGGTGTTCTCACCCTTTAGGATAGGATTACACCTATAAAATGACTGAGAACTTTGTGAGGAACACACCAAAAATAAATCAGAATTTATACAACTACACATGCCTATGAAGAAGCAACAAACACACACAGCTCAGCAATGATGGGAAGCAGCACAAATCTCCTCTGTAACATTGTCACAGCTTTTGAGAATCAATCTGGAAAAGTAAACACTGCAACTGATTCAACAGGTCGATTTCTTGCATTTCATTCTCCACACTCACAATTCACAAAAGCCCCAAAGGACTCCTGAAAGAATCTTAGAGAGTGAGATGCAGTAGCACACAGGATAAAGGGCATGTCCAGGACTCTGAAAAAGGTTTTCATACTGGCTTCATGTCCTCTTCCAGCCACAGAAGGGATAAGGTTCCTCAAAAAGGGAATGGTGGTGGAAAACAAATGGGTATAAAGGTGTAGAAAACTGATTCCCCTAACTCACATTAGTGTTGGTCAACTTTCTGTGGCCTACAGGTCTTTCTTTATTCTGCTGCTACTCACATGAGGAAAAAAGCAGGGACATTTCTTTACTCCTATGCAGGCAGACCATCATTACATCATGCCTCAGGAACAACCCCATATCTCATGCAATAAATACCTCCTGTTTATAAAACATCTATGAGAAACTCAGTGTATTGTCCAGGACACACCTGAATTGCTCTTTGTGTCCAGCTAATTGTCTAGACCATATTCCCAGCATTTCCTTATTCCTAACACATCATAGCCACTTGCTCAAAAAAAAAAAAAAAAAATAGCAGCACTTTTTATCTCTACAGCCCCTTTGCTTCTCCATCTCATGAGTACATTAGCAAAGTCTGTAAATTCAAATATTCAAACTGGTTGCTCCTATGACAAATATTTAAGAGGGAAAAAATAAGCAGTGAAAACGTTGTCATAGGAAAAAAATGCTCCAGAGGAAAATAATACCCTATCAAAACAGTTGCAAAGGGTGGAGGAAGTCTCTACCTACCCTTAATTTTAGACAACAGCATCTGTTTTAGAAACTCAGTCAGAGAATGTCTTGAGAAGTTTCTAGAGAAAGCACTGCATGTTCTCAGAGACATAACCAGGTTTGGAGATGTGTCTTCTCAAGAAGGATTTATCACATACTTAAGAGCATGCAGCCCTGGGAGAAAAAAAGTCAGCAGGTCGTTAACTTATCGGTTTTGACAATTCTCCGGCGGGGACCACAGCTCCCAGCTGTGCCTGATTCACAGCGTGGTGACCATGACCACTGGCAGCACGACTCAGGTCTGCTCAGCTCCTCCTGCAACAGCCTCAGGACTGGAATAACCATTAGGTTTTTCCAGCCCAGAAAGAACAAATAAATGAGAATTTGCCATTTACATGCTCCTGAGCAGGGGCAGAGGAAGCTGCACACCAAGCCAGGAGATCTATGAGGCTCCCAAGGCCTCCCCTACCTCACACTGCTCACTGAGCACCTCTGTAGCAGGCAGTGACTGAGAAAACATGGACAAAGTTAAAATGCCAAGGCAAAAACCTACTGGAAAAGAGAAAATGAAATATTGGCATGATGACCATGCCTCTACCTATTACTCTCTTCCTAGACATTCTGCCTTCTCAGACCACACAATTTATTTTCTCGGTGCAATAGCTCATTGCCACATAATAACATTTTAGATGCTGTTGGAAGGAAAAAAAAAATCAAAACGCTTTTTTTACAAATGTTTTCCCTGGAAGCCAGTTGCCTAGTCTTACAGTTGCAAAAGAGTACTGCACAGAATGGAAAAAAGTTATTTTCCAGGGAGGAAGCATAATTTTCAGCCAAAAAACCTCTGCATGAGCCACCTCCCTCCATTAGCCCTGTGGAGAGTTTTGAATTCCTCCTGGAAACCCTGACCTCGGCAGAAGCACAAAAGGTCTCCAGTACTCCCTGAGCACTCCCTTCTTTCTGAATCACTGCCCGTCTCTAAGGAATGCACTGCTCTGGTGGGACCTTTCCCTTTTGCCCCATCCCTCTCATAAAACATCACTCTGCACAGACTCACATTTCTGCAACTGACAACGTACGCAGCTAGAAGCTGGGGATGCACAGCCTTACAAACAACGGGTCACAGACCAGAACAGATCACAGACCTGGGGCAAACCTACGAGCTGCCAAGGAAGGCATCTGGAACAGACTTAACACTAACGGAGTTTGGGAGACTGCGACTTCTTCCCCATCCTGCATCCTTTCGTCGCTAGGACGAGAGGGACGTTTGAGAACCAGGCAATGGCGTTCATTCCCTCTGGGCCAGGTGGGATTTCTCTCCTCCCAGCCCACTCTCCGTGGCTGCCCGAAGCACAGGGCGAGCTCCGGCCCCGCTCTCACGGCAGGCGATGAAGGCGGCGGGCCCGCTCGTGTCATTGTCTGTCACACAGCGGCGGACGGGACAGACAGCGCGGGTTTCCCATTAGAGGAACGCTGAGCGGTGCAAAGCGAGACACATTTGCCGCGGGGCGAATCAGTAACGAGCGCTGCTCACGCACCTTTCCGGAGCAGCGCGCTATTGCCGCCCGGGTCCCTGTGCCGCTGCGGCCGCCAGACCCGGCCCCGCCGCTCCGCGCGTCCCGCGGGCAGCCCCTGCGCCGACACCTCCTCTCGGCATCGCCTGCCGGAGGAGGGACTTCCAAAACTTTCCTGGCTGTGTCCCGCGGGGACTGCGCTCGCAGCCGCGGGCACGCCCGCCCGGCGCCGCTCCCCGGCGGGCTGCGAGCGGACGCGGCCCCGGGAGCCCAGCGGCAGCCGCGGCCGCGGGGCGGGCGGCGCGCAGCCCACGGTCCCGCCGGGCGGGGGCACGGCTGCCGGCAGCAGCGGGCGCTCCCGCCGCGTCTTTCCCAAAGTTGTCCCTCGCTCGGCCGGGCCGGACCCCCCAGAGCCGGACTGGGCTCCGCCGCGTGTGGCGCTGCCCGCCCCCGCTCACCCCGGCGCCCCTCGCCCCGCAGCAGCGGAGCCGCCGTAGCCCCGCGCCCCCCCCCCGGGCCGCCAGCCGCAGTTACCGTGCGCCACCGCCGCCGTGCCCCGGGCCACCGCTGCCATCCAGCCGCGGCTCGGCGCGGGCCTGCCCCGCCCGGCGGCCCCTCGGCTCCGCCTCCCCGGCCGGCCACGTCGGTCCCGGCCTCCTCGGCTCCAGCGCCGCCGCCCCGCCGGGCACCCGCCGCCGCCGCTGTGCTGCGCTTCCGGCCGCCGCCGCTGTGTCCGGCCGGGCGGCAGCGGCAGCGGGGCTGCCCACGGGCACAGCCAAAGCAAGTGCCGCCAAACAGCCCCTGGCGGCTCGTACGCGCTGCGGTGCTCGGACACATCCCCGACACGGGCTGCACAAACGCGCGTGCTGTGCGAGACTTCTGGAACATGCTTGCTGAGTTTGGGATTTTTTGTTGTTGTTTTTTGTTTTTTTTTTTTTCTTTCTTTCTTTACTTTTTAATCTCTCTAAATGGATTATAAATTCTTTGGACTACAGATGTGTAGAGACAAGCACAATGTGAAACCAGGGTTGGAGCAGAATTTCTGGAAGTTGTTAGAGCAGAAGAAAGTGTGCCTGAGGAGCGAGCCTCTAAATGCTTTTGAAAGTTACAATGACTTTTAAACAAACTTGCTTCCTCCTCGCTGGTTCATTGCAGCTTCACGGTAACTTGTGAAATACCAGGGCTCATTAAGCACTGGTGTCCTATTAGTGGTGAAGGTTACCCACGGTTCTTGCAGAGATTTGCAGAAACTGCGTGTGCTTAGGAAACTAGGTCAGAAGAGAATAAAGATTTACCTTTATACAACCCAAGCTAGGTTGGACCTATATTGTTCCCAATACAGACAACTTTCCAAAATGTACTGATGTACCTTTAAGTTCCATCTCTTACCATTTTCCCTGACACACAGAACTTGATTCTCGTTCCAGTTTTCAGAATTAATCCTATTTCCCAAGAAGGCAGTGCTGATGTTGGTGCTTCTCTCCGCGGTTTCACCCGAGTCTCATTACATCACACCAATGTCATGCCCTGGAGCAGGAGTTAGGAATTAAGTCAGCCGCAGTCGCCTGCAATGGTTTTGCTTCTCTTTCTGCATTTGAGTAACAGCAGCACAGTCCTACAGGCTACTGCGCTGCAAATGCAGTTAAAGATAAGTTGTATATTTCTTACTTACAAGCAGAATGTTTGTGTAGGAAGCCAAATTCTGAAAGGAAACTTTCAAGAGAAAGTATTATGCATTTTGCTCTCCAATGGTATGATTTATGGTTTTTGTGTTTCACAGCTGCCTTCCTACTGCTTGAATAACTATCCTCAGCCTTCCTAAGCCTTGCTCCAGTGACACAGTTCCCTGTGCTGATGGATCATAGCTGTGATTATCACAGTTACAACAGGCAACCCGTCAGGTAAACCAAACCTCACCGAGAATTTCAGCTAGTGCAATCAGTAGGGTCTCAGTGAAATGAGCGGGAGTTTGCTTTTGACTCCAGTATGCAGGAATTCACTCCAAGGCTCTCAGCTTTTCTGACATCCTGCTGTATGTCAACATAGGAAGAATTCTGGATTAAATGTACCTCATGTCATCAGGTGTCAGCTGGTATGCATCAAATGGAGCTTTTACACAGTTGGTGGCTGTCCAGTGAAATTTTCAGTGGTAATCTAGAGATCCATATGAAAAAATCAGAGATCTGGGACCTTCTCCTGCCTACCCCAAGCCACAGAATCACTTCAATATGATTTATCTGAAAATTACTTTCAGGTTTCTGTATTCTTTACCAAGTTATTTTGTCAGCTGAAGGTAAAAAAACAGATCACTTTTTAAAGGTAGACTAGCAAAACAGTCACAATATATTCAGTTCTCTTTGACTTGTAACTGATATTCTTACCTCCCTAATGTCTCCAATGCTTACCCTTAATTTATAACCTTTGTGGTCTTCTTGTGTCATTCTCGCAGGAGCGGGACAATGATGGAACTGAGGGAGCTTTAAAAACAAAAAAAGTAAACCCATTATAGTTCACCCGTGGAGGTAGAGACATGGGGTACACTTCATGCACAGCCCCCAAAGGCTGGTGTGCTGTGCATCCACAAATGGCAGGAGGTAGCAGTGGAGCACAATACAGACATCGGTTACTGAAAAATTAAGTCACTCAAAAGCATTAGTTATGACAAATGCTACATATATTACTGTTATTGTTATTGTAATAATAATAATAATAATAATAATAATAATGATTTAACGTCCTTCTTTAATTACTAAAGGAGTGTGTTATTAGCTGGGTGACCCATATGAAAAATCCGTGTGCAGTATTTCCGCAGGAAAGAAGAATGAACCATGGATGCGAAGGGGAAGGCGGAGGCTGGGTGGCTGTGGCGGTGCCGCGGTTCCCGCGGGGCGCAGCCCCGGAGCGCCCCGAGCCCCGCGGCTGCAGTGGCGCGCGCTCCCCGCGCGGCGGCGCTGCCCGCCCGCCCAACGGCGCCGCCGGGAGCCGCGGGCCGGGCCCGGAGCTGCGCGGGGGAGCGGCAATGCCGCCCGCAGGGAAGCGGGTGTGGCCTGCGGGTGAGAGCCCGTCTGTGGGACACAGCTGCACCTGTGTGCGGCACCTGCACGCTCGGGGAGCTCACGGCCCCAGACTAGCTGCAGTCGGCGGCTGGGCGCGGCCCCGGGCCCAGCCGGGTGTGGGGAGTGAGGCCGTGCCGCTGGTGGCCTGTCCCCGCCAACAGCCCGAGCTCTGCCATGGTGTCACCTTCCCCGGTCACTCCGGCACCATGGGAGGCTTTCCTCTAGCCAGGGACAGCCTCCAGTGTCTCAGCCAGCCTGGCAAGCTTCTGCTCTGGCCGAAGGACGGGGCCCTGCAGAGCAGCCTGGCACCCTGGCCGCCGCAGGGGAGTGGTCTTCCCCAGAAAGACGTTTTGACAGCTGAATTTCCACCACAAAACTTGCTAATAAAAGGGTCAGAGTGGCTTAGTAAATTCATGCTTCATCGCACCAGATGGTGCTCTCTGTTCTCTATCCTCAGGACCTTCTAAAACATACTTTTTCTTGTGGTACAGTAAGCAGCTCACTTTTGTAAAAGGGTGGGACACGAGCAGTGCCCTGAAACTGCACTCGCTGCAGGTAAAAGGTACCAAAGCCCCAGCAAAATCTCTGGAGAGATCACATCTAAACATCTCTGGAAAGCTACACATAGAGGACTCGATGCTCTGATAGAGGCCACGGGAAAGCTGAGAAACAGAGGCAAACCATGAATGTGGACAGGGCAGAAAGATTTTAAATTTTCCCAATAAAGGCCAGGCACTGGAAGAGATGTCCAAGGCTCCTGTGGTACCTCTTGGAGATTTTCAGCAGTTCAGCTGGCCCCGACCTTGAGCAGCTTGATCTGCTTGTGAAGCTTGGAGCAGGAGACTGGACAAAACGACCTTCCACAGGTCCTTGTCAACTTCACGTTTTTGGTGATCCTCTGATTCAGAAAAAAACAGTATCGAGGGGTAGGTGAATCAGAGGGAGCCCTCAAAGTGTGTGAAAGGAGCTGTGAGGCCCCAGCAGAGGCATTTTTGCCCACTGTTTGGTGGGCCAAAGGCAGTAACACTGTTGCCTGGAAGTCCAGCTCTGACTCATCCCAGGAGACATTTCTGCAAGGCACGGCAGAAAAGGAGAAGTGAGTGCTGAGCCCTGGAGGGGGGTGGGGAGGGGAGCTGGCCTCATGGAAGCTCAGAACAGGGAATTTTAGTCTTACTCATCATATTATTTTTGTATTTGGGTTTTCAGATGTAAAGCTCAGTATTTCTGTCAGCATATTAACTCTGTGTGTACCTCAAGTTTGTCCACTAGCCCCAGTGACTCCTTTTATGCCTGACTCCGTGCACAGACACACAACTTCCAGCTGGGAGCTCAGTCTGACTAGCACTTTACTAGTGTTTGTACGGAATAATTGAACTGCCTGGTCAGTGCTTTTTAATCTGGGCAAAATTCAATGTCATTCTGGAGGAAGAAGAAAAAAGATGGGCCTAGTCTGGGAAAGAGAAGCCAGAGATCAAGTTAGGGCAGAGAAATGAAATGTGGCAGATAAACAGTAGAGGATTTACAAAAGTTAGAATGGAGATTCATGTTGATTTACCTCATCTTAACAAGTGTAAGTGAGAAATGGAAATCAATGCAATCATGAAAAAAAAAAACCCCAACAACAGTGCTGGAAGGTCTAGCAGAATCTAAACCTCCAGCAGAAGATCAGCATGTGTTTGTTTCTCACTGAAGTTTCAGACTTAAATAGCAAGGTCACAATACTACCTTACCAAGCTGGGTATGTGTTTTGTGTTTGATACACAATTGTCTTTGATCTAAATGGAGTTAATGCTGGGTTCTGACCATGAAAGAAGGTTTCCTTATGTTTTTCAGCGCTTGGTAATGAAAAACCTGAATTCTGTAACTGTGAAGCACAGCTTCATGTCTCCAGGGTAGAGACCCAGCTCTGGTTCCTGCCCTTCAGCTGGCAGAGGACTGGCTGCAGTTCTGTATCCATGTTTCAGTATGTGCTGCAGGCGTACACATACTTCATAACCAACACTCACACTTCCATTCTCTGCACAGTGAGATCTGCATCCCTGCCTAGTGAGGGCCATACTCTGAATGCTGGTGCCAAGATTCACACTCTCAGCTACTGCGAGTAGTGAGGCCTGTGCTGGCACTCACCTTGATTACTGTAGGCTTCACACTGTACAAAGCTACCGACCGTAAGTGGAGGAGCCATCACTTGCCAGAGCTCTAAGAGTAGTAGTTGTAAGGCATGGTGTGAAGAGAAGGTTTAAATATCAGGCTTCTGTAATGGAGGGGTTGATGGAGTGTAAAAGGATCTCCAAAGCTACTACTATGGTTCAGAACAGTGCCTACATCAAGCCAGCAGAGACAAAATTGAATTTTCCAGCTTCTTAAATTCAAGAGGATCCATTATTAGCATTGACCACTCAAATTTTAAGTGCAGTTATTGCAGCCTACTCCAGTTTTCTTCTAATGAGGAAGTCACACAGTGTAGAGGTCAGGGGTTTACAGTCTCCTTCCAGAGTCTTGATGAATCTATGCTGTCTCCATTTGGATAAAACACAGAACTACTCAGTAGGTTGGTACAAATAGTTCTGTAAAAAGACCAAGGAGGACATCTCCTGCTGTGTTTCAGTCTGACATCCTGCATTATGAAATAAGTTCTCAAAGACGGAAGAAAACGGTGAGATCAGGGTTTTTCCATTTCTGTTTGTCTAAGGTGACAGAACTTGTATAAAGCTGGCACTAAAATAGTGCAATTGATAGCTAAGTTCATCCAAGGTACTCAAAGTAGGTGGGGGAAGCCCTTTTTTTTTCTTTTCTAGTTGACAAAGAAGACCAGGACTAGAGTAATAGTGGGAGTGTCACAGGCAAGACTGAAACTCAGTGGCAGACATTATGGAGGAGGGTTCAGAACAAGAATAGCAAAGGGAATTGTCACTGAATCACCACTAACATTCACATGTTAGAACATGTTACCAGTAATCTAAGGAAACTTGATGTTTTGGTTAAACAGAACAATTCACATGCAACATCAAGATGAGCAATCCAGTACACAGCGATGGTTTCCTGGTGCTATCATCAAGGATAGAAATGTGCAAGCACGAGTAAATTTAGCAGAGAATCAACAGGTCAAGTCCAAGAAGGAAACAAGCAGCTTGGGGCGAGAAAGACTGTGTAGAGTCCAACTCCAAGTAAACCTTAGGAGGAGAAAAGTGGGGTGCAGGCATAAAATCTCAATGATGAGGTCTGTAAAACTGATCTTGGTTGGATAGACATGGTATCAGATACAGCAGTGATAAAGATAGCTGAGAAAAGTTGAGACAGTACTGCCAAATCCCTTTTTACCCCACAACTTCATACTAGGTGTTTTGTATTTCATCTTTCGTTTTGTGTTCTCAGAAGCCAAACCTCTTGGCATAGCAAGAGGTCCCATGGAATCTCAATCTCTCTTTGTTTCAGAAGCTTCTAATTAGGCAGCTTGAAAAATTTTGAAACATGAAACTGACAAAATTTAAAAAAACTAAAAAACTGAACACAAAAATTAGGACCTCAACTTAATATTGCAAGGATCTAAAAATGTTTCAACCAGCCATGACATTTTTAGGTTCATCCCATGTTTCTGAGCATCACAAATTTTGCACTATCAGAAATAGGCTGTGTTCTGAACACTGTGTTTTTCCCCAGGTCAGGCATTTACTTCCACCATGGAAATACATCTGCTGGTTGGCAGAGCCAGTGGCCCCACAAGGATCACAGATCCTGAGTTTGAAAGCTTATCTACCAGCCTCATTTGTTGCTATTACCACAGGCCTCTTCTCAGCAGTCTGGGGCTTTGCTCCCCTAATGCTGGGCTGGTCCTACACAGCTGCCCACCCCTGATAACACAGCTGAGGAGCCCAGAGGAAGTTGTACAAGATGCTTTTGTCGACACTCCTTCCCACATAGACCATCTCCCGTCTCCTTTGTTACTGTAAATTGACATCAGAGCTGCTGAATCATAATAGGGGAGTCACAAAAATATTATTTATGTTGTAGAAACAAGGCCCCCTCCCTCTCATTGTTTCCTGCCTGTGTCAAAATGGAGTCACTGATTTTTGTCCCAGCTGCTCCTGCACTGGCACTTGAGATTAAGCACTCTGAGTTCTCCTCCTTTGGGGTAGGATAAAATTCATATACAGACACAACCAATATTTGATTCTGGCCTGTGAAAAGATAGCTTTGCTGAGCAGACACTGAGTGGACAGCTCACCATGAAAAGCCATTTGGTACCAGTTTCTAAGAGATTTGCCTACAAGGTCAGAGCCCCAAGGGAGTTTTTCAAATGAACCACTGCATGTTTGAAAAGCTGACCTCCCACACAGAGGACTTCTTTGGACTACAAAAATATTTTGTTAGGGTGCTTAGTTGCAACAGGCTTTATTCACAAGCCTGTAGATGGAGCTGAACTATGGTTTGCCTTTTCAGCACAGTAACAGAGTTCCCAACAAATTTCAGTGTTGAGGAGAAAAAACGATGCTGAGTCTGAAAAGAGGTGCATGGAACAGAATGACTTGGCAGCTTTAGACATCATAGACAGACACAAGAAGGACATTAAAAATGACAAGACAGAGGCAGGAGGAGACACTGATGACCAGAGACAAGAAGTTACCAAAACATTAAAAACCAGGGAACAAGAGTAAGCTATGTCGAAGGAGAAGTCTGAGAGGTCTGGCAAAACACAAGGAAAGGAAGAGATCATTAGCAAGCCGTCCAAAAACTTCATGATTATCAGAATTTTCTGTGCATAAAGTCATAAGCATTTAAAAGTTTTATGTGCAGATAAATACTTTTCAAAGCCATATTTTCATAGCCCAGTGAGATTTAACTTTCCCACTTTAAGCTAATACATAGGTCCCACATAGAGTTGCTGAAGTATTCAGGGGAAAATTCCAGAATTTTACTGTACACAAAATTTACCAGGATAAAATACCTCTTGATCTCTTGCAGAAACTCAATTTAAAACTACAACATCAGTTAGAAAAATCTAGGAAAATTCACAAATTAAGAAATCTAATTCAAAAATGAAAAGAAAGTTGTTATTTCTTTCACCAGAATCCTATTCCTCTGCTGTTCTCTTCCAAATTCTTATTTTCCAACCAACTAACAAAGTTGTACTCTAACAGAAAATATGGAAAAGCAATAAAAATTTCAGTTCTTCATTTACTCAGTCTTCCCCACTAACTATGACTCACTCTAAGATTATCAAAATGCATAATGAATTCAAAATAACAAACTAGCCTGGAATTATGACATAATGTTGCCAACACAAATCATTGACTTTTAAGGCATTACAAATTGTTATTGTTGCTATTATTTTAGAAATAGGTGAGAACAACATTTGGCTGAAATTATACTTGTGTAAGAAAAAATATTGTAACCTAGTTGGAAATCAAATGTAAAATGTGAATGACAGAACCTGTAAAAGAAATATTGGAGAGAAAAGAAGATAAATTTTAAAAATATGCCACTAACTTACATTAACTGTGTGACTTAGGTCATGTGAAAAATTTCTTTTTTAACAACAAATGAAATCATCCTTCTTGCTCAATTCAGCTGCCATTATTTGGCTCAAAATACACTAAAACAGGACAAAATTTAAAATACTTGCATAGTCATTATTAAGTGTCTAGTTAAAAACAGACCATAAAACTCTGCATAAACTTCCCTATCATGTGTTTTATGCATTTCATAGTTTCAAACATATCCATCCCAATTCTATTGAGAAAACATCCTGTTGTACCACTGTTATACAAATGTTTATAGACCTGTGCTGAAATATCACTGGCTGTTGAACAACAATCCCTTTGTAATCTTTAGCCTATACTAAGTAAAGTTGACACCACTTTTGACACTGCATTTACATTAAGTGTAGGGCAGATTCAAGACCAAGTGAGTGCTTATTTTTGCTCCATAACTGGACTTGCATGGATTTTAAGGTCTGTAGCACAGACCTCAGCTGACTTTTCGTTGTGGTAATACCATTTAGTGCTGGTATTGCTGCTTTTGTTTTTAATTAACAGATTTCAAAACACTTAATTCTTCTTTAGACACAATGTTTTACTTCAGATAAGGCACTAAACATATGCCTGCCATGACCAAGAGGGAAAATAAAGGCATAGAGGGTGTGCAAGTGGCCATCTAATGAGTCAAGGAACCAGAAAATTGACTCAATATCTGAGATTACAAACCAGACCCTAAACAGTGGAGCAGGTTCTTCTGTGTCAGCATTTGCTCTTCCATTTTCTTTCATGAGATCTGCCTTTCCACAAATGTAATTCAGAGGATACAGTTAGCTAAAGTGACATTTCTGCAAGTATTTGGAGACTGAAAGAGAGCACCAGAGGTAGTAGGAGAGGTGGTCAGGGAAAGAGCACAGTGACGGCCATATCACCTGGCTTTAATACAAAGACAGGTAAAGACAAAGGAAACTTTTAGGGGTTTGAAGAGTGATATTATTGGAAGCAGCAGATTAGTCACCTTTCATGTTGGGGGGAGTTATTCATAGCTCTTTGTTTTCCACATGGTTTGCTGTGGGACTTTGACAGAAAACACATGGTTTCTATGTCTGACAATACAGAGAAGAATGGGCTTAAGAGCCACACGATTCTTCAGACCTCTGATTTTGCCAGTACAATTAGTTGTTTTCCAGCTGCAGCTCTTCAAAAAACTTCCACTGTGTATCCTTGGTAGTTTATAGTAGGGCAAAATAAAAGTTTTAAAATTTGGCTTGAATATTCTTCCCCTCTGAGTTGCCATGGAATTTATCCAGTTATGCATGCAGCATTTACTTTGGATTTTTTCCTCAGGATTAATTTGAAATCAATCATATTATGAGCAGGAAATCAGGATGGCCCAAGCACAGACTTGTCACAAAGTCTCTAAAATTTGAGCTTGTGTTTATCAACTCTTTAATACTCTCCATTTTTAAAGGACTGAGGGAATAAGCAGATGGTCTGCAAAGCAAAACTGTAGTATTTGAGGCTTCAAGGGAGATGTGCATTTTGGCCAAGAGACATGTACAGTCTTGCCTGCTATTTATTTCCTCTAATAATTAAGACATGCATCCATCACCCAATGAAATGGCTGCAAAACAGCTGTTCCTAGACATTACATGCCTATCCTAGGATGGGTTTTGTCATCTAATTGAAACTGCTGTAGAGTAACCCAGGAACCTGGATATTACCTGAATAACACTGAGCACAATGGTGGCTTGATAAGTCATTAAAATGCAAGGGACAGGCCTGTTTCTGTTGCAGGATGGATGGAGGTTCAAAATAGAAAAGGTGAGGCAGAGATTGATATCTGTAAAGGCCTTTTGCCTGAGAGACTATTTAAGAAGTACAAAATCTTAAAGCCACCCACATCTGTCATGAAGGAGCTGCTTTTTCAAAATCTGCTAAAAGGGGGCTGGCCCTGCTAACAGACAAGGAGATGCTCTCAATGCACTAATGGTTCTTTCCATCCAAATTTCCTGTGTGTGTCACAGCTGCTGATCTGTGCAGCTGTCTCTGGTGGTTTAGGGTTTTTTGCCTACCCCATCTCATCTTTATAGACAGTTTATCATTTTATGCTGTATATCAGGGAAGTGAAGAGTAAAACATACTATTCTGATTCCTGCAACATTAAGCATGAAACCCTCAACAGCCAAGTATCTGTCCTGTTTGTTAGTGATTAAGTAGTAAATACCAACACATTCTTACTCAGACAAAACTTTATCCATGGGCTTTAGATTTTCCTTTGTTTTATCTTTGTTCTCCAGGTTTATACAATCAGGGATTTATCCCTTGCCAAGGGCTTTAGGAGGTCCCACTCTGCTGAATTCCAATACACACCTCTCTTCCCCCTATAGGGATGAGTTACAGAGAATGCATAAAAGGGTAAAATCAGTTTCCCTACTTATTTGTGGTATTCAATAAATTTCAGTTCATACATGGGGAGATGTGACTGTGCAGTAATGGAACTTTAGGGGGGCTGCTGCCCCATATATATCTGGGTACAAGACATATTGTCCCCTGGGACGGGGGGACACTGGTTTTAGTCATGGGTGCCTTCCGGCAGACTGGAGCAGGTGCTATCACCCTCTGATTCCTTCAGCTTTCTCTCACCTCGTTCAGCAGTTGTTAGTCAAATTCACTTCTCATCACCCGGAGGTAAAGACAACACCTTGGGACAAATGATGAAAATTCCCTCCTGAGCACTCCAAAGCTCACACCTGTGGCAGGGAGTAGATCGGCACTGGTTTGTTGAGAGCATTGCTCCAAGGTTGTTAGTCCTTGTGCTGCCCACCTAACTCACATTCATGTCATCCTCCTCTTCTGCTCCATTCTTGGGGCAGATAGACCCCAGTTGCTGAGTGTTGCCTCAGTGTAAAATAACACGTGGTGCTTGTGGTGTGGGAAGGAAGCTGGCTGTGAGAGATAAAGGTCTGAGGTTAAGAGCAGACCGACTGTTACGCTCCTGGGGCTTTGCTGCTCTTTGTATAACCTTAGTGTGGCTGAGTGATACAAATCAGCACTACCTTTTCTGATAAAATCCATCTACCAGAGGCAAGCAGCAGCCATACCTCTACATCTTTTTGTAGTTTTTTTACAGTCCTGGTGTTCCAAAGGGTCTGGATGGGTCACAGGTTAGTTTTCCACTATATTACTGGAAGACGGTGACCAAATTTGGTTGGGGCTCAGAGACTTAGGAAATAAACTGAAAGAAAAAAAATGCATCAGAGAACTTGCAAGAAACAAATGCCTCAGGGAAATTCCAAGATTGCCAAAGTAAAGAATAGTCGCTGAGAATGTCTGTGCAAAACCACCATGTTCTTCCTTCCCACAAGGATTAGTGCAACTCACTTTGAAAGAGAAAGAAAGAATCAAGAGAGCAAGAAACATTTCACTCAGCTGTGCCACTCTGCAAAGCCTCACTGCTCTACTTCACCCAAAGCAGCAGGCAGAAATGCAAAATCATGCCATTTGTGATCTACAGAAACAAAGCTCAGTGTTTGCATGGGTGGGGGAGAGAGACAGTCAACTTTATCACCAACTGGAAAAAAATGCAGAATAGAAATGCTCTGATTGCTCTTTAAATTTTTTTTTTTTTTAAATATTTTTTCTCTTTGTGCAAACTTTAATTATTTTTTTGTTCAGAGGAAATACAAATGCTAAATGAAGCTTCATTGCACATAGAGATTGAGCCATAGTTTTGAAAACTAGAGAATGAAAGTAATGGTTCTGGAAGGTGCTCCACCAAAATCTATCTTTAACTCTTCAGTGGAAAACAGTAATTAAAATTAAGTTAGGAAACATGGAAAAAACAAAGAATATCTGATCTGATCTCCTCCAAGTGTTTTTTAGCCTGTCTTAAGAAAAATCTTCTACCTGATTTTCTGAAGTTCTGTGCAGTAAAAAAAAATCTTACAGTCCTGAGGGCTACAGAATAAGCAATTGTGGGTTTAGCAGGCAAGTCTGTGGCAGCTGCAGTCTGTTCTTCTGCAATGTCCAGAGCAGCACAGACATTGTCCTTAGACAACCTTGTCCAACCATTCTGTCATCTGATTCAGAGTCAAGCTGACTGCTCAAAGGGAAAAAGTATTGTGAGCATCTGCATAACTGAAACCTGAGGCAAGCAGAATGTTAAGTAAGTCTAGGACTGCTGAAAATTTTCTCAAAGAAAGGAAACAAAAATCTGCATTTTCTCTGAGGTCAGCTCTGTCCTGAACGTTGCTCTAGCTTTGTCACATAATCCTGACATAATGGAATGGAAATTAATGGAATTGGCATGTAGAAACCCCGTAATTCAAAACATAGAGTTTGCATACTTTAGATACAGATTTTGTTAAAACTAATAAAGTACTACTGATACTATAAAATACTTTGTAGATCATATTCAGCTCTGAGGATTATATTATTTATTGGTAAAATATCAAGTAGTCTAAATGTTCCAACAAGTGCAGGTGAAATCAATAGAATTCAAGAAGTATGAAAATCAAGTCTGAAGTGCATAAGAGGAGAACAAACCGTCTGCTTTTCACACTGCAGAAACTGTAAGCAGTGACATTAAAAAAAATTATGCTTCTGTTGATGTAATAAAATATGCTTTGATCTAAGGTTGAGTTGATAAATTGATGGACTAAGATATATATTATGCTGAAAGTGATGGAACTGTGTTTTGAGTTTTCAGGCTTCCTTTTGTTTTTTCTTTCTCCATTGTTCCAATTCTTTTTTGGTCTTTCAGTTTTGTCAGTGAATACAAACAAACAAACAACGGAATGACGAAATAAATGTGAAACATATTTCACAAAAGAAGATCCAAAAGAATTCTAGCTTAGAAAAATTAGGTTATGAGGAGTTGAAAGAAGCTGCTGACTGATGAAAATACAGTAAAGATACCAAATAAACAGAGTAAAACCCTTGCCAGTGAATTTAAGAGAACAAATCAAGGGACAGGATGAAGTGTGCAGGGTGATTTTTAAATAAAAACCCAGATGGGTTTGAAGTAAGAAATGCGTGTTAGCACACAGCTAATGGAGAAACGGTGCTTCCTCTTCCTCTCAGTGAAGGTCCATAAATCAAAGCATTTATGGGCTTTACTTAAGGCTTCCTATACTTGTGGCAGCAATAGCTGAAAGGAAAACCAGAGGAGCCAGCTCAGACTGCCCAGCCATAGGCAGGAGGGAAAGCAGCAGCTTGCAACTTTGAAAAAACTCTCTCTGAAAAAACAGTAAGAAATAATTGATTGAGAGCCCATCAATTGTAACTCATGTAGCCTCCTGTAGGACAGATTTTGTTCTCCAAATCACTTACAAGGTCCATATTTTAAAGACTGCTTTCCATTTTCCAATCTGCACCCGCATTATGCAGTTTATAACACGTCTTTGTTCACAAAGGGTGCCTTTCCTAGCTTTAAGTGCAATTTTGATTTGCAAAGGGCAATGTCAAATCCTATCAAATCAATGCTTTGTCCAATGGGAGACATGGAAAAAATCTGACAACAAGAGCCTGACAATTTGCAAAGCACTTAAAACTCACTAGTCCTGAACACTTTCTGGGTTTATTTGCATAAAACGCGCCCCTTTCCTTCTATTTCTTGCCTCACATATTAGATTATTTTCATACTGCTTATTAGACCACTAATAAGGCACAAATTTCAGAGAGCATGATCTAGTCTAATAAGCACACAGAGTTTAGGACTGAAACCCCCTGGTTTCCCACATCATCTTCATTGGCTCTATGTTTTAGTGCAATGGCAATTTACAGTAACGTGTGATTTTTCTGTCCAGACTTAAATTTCTATCTGCAGAAGTTAAAAACACTCAGTTTGGACAGCTCATAAGGAAAAAGGTAAATCTCAATAAATACTAAGCACAAAATAGTCTTAAGACAAATAATCAGAACTTTGGAAAAAAGCTGAAAGACAATTCTGAGTTGTAGTGAAAGCTGAATAAAATCAATGAGGAAGAACTGGTGGAATGGTTTCTTTTCTAAGTGCTTGGTTTCCATGTGAAAATCCAGTATGTATTTTCACAGTAAAAGACACGATAAGAATCTCTTCCTTGCTCAGACTAGGCTAATTTTCACCTTTTTATGGCTAGGAGTTCCAGAAGTCCAACCTTAAGGACACGCACGATATTCCCAAAGGGACAGAATTCAATTCTGACCTCAATATTTAGTGAGCTAGTGGGTTTTTTCTTTTTTTTTAGTGTGAATGCACAGTGGTAAGACATATCTTGAAGTCTAAGTATATGCTGATTTGTCGTCCCCCCTCCCCCCCAAAAATAATAAATCACTAAGCTCTCCATGTAAAATCCACGACAAGTGTGTGAACCAGAACATTTTAATAGAAACCAACAGGATCAATCTTACATTTTGCTTAGCCCAATACCAAGAGAAACTGTAACTATCATAATTTTCAGGAGAAAAGACCTGACCAGCATGGCAGAACTCTGTCCAGTAAACTTCAAGACTTTAATAACATCTTTAGAAGTTTGAAAACAGCCAACAGACAGAACAACCAGCAGGAAGGTCAAAATGAGAAGAATATGAATATGCTAATTTTGGAACTAGTCATGTTACTAACCTCTGAGCACATTTGAAATGAAAATTTATTTCATGGCAAGAAAAAACCCATGGTTGTGATCTTTAGAAAAATTCCAAAGTGTATGTTGTTAAGAGAGTTAATGCAATGAGGGGAGTTACAAGACAAACTGATGTTGCCTGCTGAATGACTGTGCAAAACAGAAGCAATCTGTATAGCATGAGTTGCTTCAGAAGGAAGTATAATGAAGTTTTTGTCTCAGGTTAAGTATTTTCAAAATTAACCTGTGCTGGAAGTGCTATCAATTCCATTCCAAAGCAATCTGGAGAACAGAAATTTGGACAGAAGTCTCTCCATAGTAAAGTAGAAGGCAAAATATTCCATTTAATTTCAGTGGAGCTACATTTCCATTTGTTCTAGATTAAGTTCAATTGAACTGTGACAGAGAAAGAAGAGCTAGTGACAAAGTGAGAAAGCATTCATCCATTCTGAGTAAGATATTTGTCTAAAATCCACATCCAGGCAAGATCACTTGAAGATTCTACATAGAACCTTGCTGCTTTGTTAAAACCAAGCCAGCTTCCTGGGGATATTTGCTTAATATTCAGGAGACATTCTCTTCAAATCTACATTTAGTCTCTGTATAGAACTTTCAGCATTCTTGCAATATATCTTTGAATGTTCTTCAACTCCCAACTAGATTCAGGAATCCGACTGCTTTTCTCAATTTGGTTGAAGTTAAAGGAATAACTGACCTTTACTGGCTGAATGAAAACAACAAACAAAACCCCCAAACAACAACAACGACAATGAAAAATCCAAAACCAAAACAAAAACAGGAAAGAAAAGCTACGTAATTCATTTTCACTCTAAATATTGACAAAACAATTCAGAGAATTTAACAAAAATTTAGAAATAGTTTGGTTTCCAAGACCAGATCAGATCTACCTTATTGGAATACTGAAACATTTTACAGAAATATAATGCCTGCATCTAGTCTCAATGGTTAACATCAAATTCCACTCCTGACCCTTTCCTGCCTTCCTATGATTGGACTTCTTTTGAAGCAACTTCTCTAATTAAGAAATCCTGCTTTTTTAATGTCTAATCCTCTACTAAAATTTTATTTGCTTGTCATTCAGCATATAAACTTGCATTTTTCCCCTTTGACTTTGCAGAATAAATTTTCAAGATTATTTTCTAACTCAAAAATGACAAAAAAGATTCCAAATTTAAAACATTTTTGCATGTTGCTTGTCTTTTGTCTCTTTTGTTTGTTGTGGAATATCCTGTTCTCTTTCAGCCTTTCCTAGTTCTACTCCATGCCCCACAGCACCTCCAAGGAATGGTTTCCTACTTGAGAGCAGTCTGTCCTCCTTTTATAAGCAGAAAGCACCTCTATTCTCTGAAAACTTATGGCACACTCTGTTCTCTGCAACCATGAGCGTGAGAAATAATCTTACTTTTTTAGTAAAACATCCAAATCACAAGATATACTGATAAATCTCTCCTCTAAAAACACCCATTTCTTCCATGTTGCCAAGGAAATGAGTACACAGTTAATCACGATCAACAAAACACAGTTCTCTCCACCTTCTCTATTTCTATCTTTCAGCCTGTCAGCCCTCCAGACAAGAAACTTCTTACTGCATTTTTGTACACACTTGAGGGATGAGACAATATAATGAAGAAAAAGCCTTTGCATTCTGCTAAGAACATCCTACAATAGGGGATTTAAACTGGGAGACACGGGGCATGTTGGTGACTGAGTTAGGCTGCGGGCCTGAGAAACTGAAGCCAGGAGTTCCACAGGCACTGGAAGGTCAGCAGATTTCTCATCTCTTTCTCAGTGTACCCTGCAGGGTTCTGTTAACATTTTGCAATAGGTTCAGCAGCTAAGTTTTTGGGGTGGGTGTAAGAGTGCACCACTTCCTGTGGTGTTCTGCTTCCTGTTTTCTCAAGGCTGATGGAGACGAGCTGGCGGGGCTGCTGATTTTGAAACAGGGGCAGATGCATGATTGTCTTGTGAGAGCACAGAATGAATCATCATCCCGTTCTTATAGAAAAATCCAGAATCTTTCCAGAGTTGGAACTCTTAACTCTGTGGCTTTGGGCTACCTGCTCTTTCATTGAGAAGAGGGCTGGAAATGCCCACCAAATGAACACCAAAGAGTCAAAAATCAAGAGCCAAACCACAATAAATCATGAGATTAGTTTAAAAATCATATAACTTTTGGAATATATTTTCTCTGTTCACTGAATTTCCATATACTAAGCTACAGCCATTCTCTGCAATAAAAGCAAGAAATATTATCTTTTTTAATGTGAAAAACATGAAGTATCAAGACACTTTTAATAAAACCAGAAATCAGTAGATGGACATAGATGCCATAGATAGAAAGATTACTGAAACACAGAGCTACTTTTACACAGGTTTTGATAAGCATTCAAACAAAATGAATATTCAAACCATTGAAGGGTTCAAGGGTACAATAATTCAGTTTATTCGTAAAAGAAGATAAATCTGTGGCAAAAGACAGGAAAGGAAGGGAAAATAAATTGACAAAAGAAAAATCTTCTGTAAGATAAAAGATGCAGAATAAATCTATCCTGGTTATAATTATTATTATCAAAACCTTAGTATCAACATGAGAGATCCCCCCAAACTGTTTACAAATAACTATAGTATAACCAGGATTACAGAAGATGCTTCTCCAAGTAGGACATTCTCAAAATTGAAATGAACATTTGAAGAACCTGCTAACAAACACCAAACCCCCCCCAAAACAAAACCCCAAAGGGCAGTCAAATTAATACTGTACTTAGAGCTGCAGGCTTATATCACCCCCTAGATTATCTAGAAATTTGAGGCCAACACCTGTTAGCTAATGTATGCTAATAAATATGCTTGAGAAATCTTGTGTAGACAAGGCAGTGTGCATTTTACCGTGCACTAAGCTCACATATTTAAATATTAGGCTTTCCTCTGTAATTTGTTATCCATCATAGCACTAGATCTTTTTGGCAAACTGTTTTTTTCTTGATCTGTTTCAGGTCATATCCAAGCTCTTCAGCGTTCTCCAGACTGTTTCATCATTAAAGGCTTAATACATTGCTCTTGTCATCAATTCCATGCCCAAAAGCAGCCCAGGTCTACATTCTGGAAACAAGACCTATGCAAGATTGAAAGAAGACAGTGAGAAAATAAGAGCATAAAAGATCTCTCTTAAGGCTCAAAGGAGTGATGGTAAAAGGAAGGATTGGGGGGGACTCTCATGGGAGGATATGTGTGGTCACTCTTGATATTTGGAGCCAGCCCAGAAAGGAACAGAGATTACTATTTAAAGCAAATGGCTCTGTTTCTCCTTGATCTCACTGTAAGACTTATGCCTCAAAGTATATTCATACCTACTGACTGTGAAATGTTTACTTTGGGCAAGATGCATTTAACATACTTAAGAATACTTTTATATTCCATTACCTGTATGCTAACACCTCTGCTTTTGTCCATCTATTTGAACCTCATGCTGCCTTGTCTAAAGTGCTTGAAAATATTTGCATATCGTTTTCCACTTCCTGAACCCTCATACTCTCCTGTTCTTGCCTGGTCCCTTACAATCTTAGACTGTGTTTTACATAAATGTTTCATATGGGTGAATATCCCTTTGCTTTCAAAATTCTTGTCATGGGCCTGCCCTAAGTTTTCATGGAGAAGTGAATATGAAAGAGCTTGAGTTCCTCTCTTCACACTGCATTTGTTTCACTTTCTCCTCTTTTCACTCACTGATTTAACCTGAATCTCTCTCTGTCTCAGGAGTAGGGTTTCTGAGTTGCCAGTACATAGGATGAATACTTTGGAGCTGCTGGAGTATGCAAGCAGTGAGGACACCCCATTAGATATCTTCTTGATCTGTGTCAGTGGCTCTACCTTCAAGCATCCCTTTGTTTAATTACATTTTTTTCCTGAAACTCTCATCAAGACTGCTTAGTGGTATCCACACAGGATTTTGCATATAAAACTCTAGAATAAGAAAGAGCACTTCCCAGTTTCCTTACCATATGACTGAGCAAAATATTTCTGAGAATCAGTCTATGGTGCACTACAAGATAATTTATTTATTTTTCCTTCCTGGCTCTAAAAGCAGAATGACTGCAGTCATCAATCGCACAGGGCTTTGACAGTCTGGCATGCAGCTCAGTCTGCAGCAATATGGGGCTGGCATGGTTATTGTGGGGCAATTATTTATTACCTCAGCTGAGGGGTTTGCAAACTGGAGAAGCAGTGTAGAGAGGTGCAGACAGGTCTTGGAACATGAGAGGAAATGTAATGCTAAAAGATGTGGATGGTGGAAAAAACTCAAATGTGGATGGAGGCAAAAAAAGAGAAACTCTATAGAGTTATGTCATGGGTGGACTTATCAGTGTCCATCAGTTTGGATGGCATGATGAGTGATACTAACTTTCCAAAACTGTCCTATCCTGTTTTCTGGAACTGCACTAATACAGAGGATCAAATCCCATCACTTTGCAATTACTGATGTACTGCAGTAGCTCCAAAACCTCTGTGTGAGGAAGCAGAGCTTTCCAGACCTGTGTGCTGAACATGCCCAGCCCTCTGAAAGCACATGCTGGGGGTCCCAGGGCCCATGCTGGCCAGAAAGGCAGGTTGCACTCTGCAAACTGGCTGCCCAGGGCTGCTCTGTGTCCGTGGCTAACCATCAAGTCAACTGTCAGGCTGCTGGTGGGGGCATTGCAGTCATATTATGAAAGTTGTTTATCCACTGATTATCAGCAGCAAGAACATACATGAAATAACAGCAGGCTTTTACAGAAAGAGCCTCTAAATTGCATTATGGTAACAGGCAGTGCACTTGTCCATGGTTTGTGCTCCAGCAGAAACCCCTAAATAGGTTAAGTAAAAACTATCCTATTCCTCTTTCCAGGCTTGATAAACACAGACTGATCAACACCAACTGAAACAGTAGTAGCAAAGTTTGGAATGTGGGAGTTTTAGGGCAATAATGCATATGCAATGCTGGACACTCCAGAACATGACTCTTTCCCCTACAGGTAATCATCAGCAGAGTACAGGAACCTCTGCAGTTCTGTCCTTTCACAGAGTACTTTAGGTGTTCAGCAGGCAGAAGCACAAATGCAAGCTTGAATTTGCACCTATCAGTTAGATAAGCCTTAAGTCTGTTAAAGAGGGAAAAATTGTGGTGACAGAATTTTCCAGAATTTAAAAGTTTTGTGTCATTGCATAAAAGAGCACATTTGTGAGAAGTTATAAGTCTGGATGACAATTCAAATGTAAGTAGTTAGGAATGCAGGGCCCAAGAGGTTTCCAAGTAACCTCTCTTGTCTGCTCAGGACCACAGCTATGTATGTATAGCAAATCTACAAATTTTTTAATTTGGATAAAATTGTATGGAATATGGAAGAAAAAAATCTTCTGTTCTCATGTAAAAGGCCCATAAAAAATACTGCTACAAAAAGAAAATTTCTTCATCTTGTTTTCACTCCTGCTTTTTGGGTTCCTCTCCTCATCAAACTGGGGAAACATGTAATATTCTCCCATCACTGTAATAAGAAACTATTTTAAAAAATTTAAAACCTTCTTGGCCTGGGTGAAACTTTTTTGACTCCCTTCTATATTTAAATCTAAGCAAATAATCGAGACAGATACAACCAAAGCCAATTCAAAATATGAAAGGAATAGCAAAGCTTAGCAAAAAACTGTTACAAGGTATGTTTTCTGATTGTCTTCTGAATTTTTTTACATAATTTGAAGAAACTGAACCTATGGGGAAAATTACTAAAAAAATACTTTGCATTTCCAGTGCAGTCAAATAAAATAAACATGGTCCCCTGAAACATATGCACAAAATCTAGAGATAATTAATCTAGTGATTTTTCACTACCCAGAGAAATCCTGTTGTAAGAAACAATATTCCTCACCTGTGCAAGGCTGGTGAGCATAGGATACATTTGTAGTAAACTTGCATGTGTGAAGGCCTTAATTTTTTCGTCCAATAATTGGTACTGAACAATTGGTACTGAACTGTATGTCCTTTATCCTTACACAGCTGGAAGACAAATAAAGAAAATTAGTACCTTGCCTTTCTAGCCATATATTCCAGCATCTCATTGGTAAAAGGCACATAACAAATGGGAAGGAAAAAAGAGGCTTGGGGTGCCATGCACACAAAACCAGAAACTGCAGAGTACATAATCACTTTAAAACTATTTCAGATGTTTTGTTTGTACTGTTGCCAAGTGGATTCCCTAATGACAAATTAGCAATTTCTGACTGCTACGATGATGAGCATTCCACTACAGATTCCCAAAGAGGTCTCCTGCAAAATCTAGCATTTAATCTGTCAGTCAGAGCTCAAAGTAATGTAATGTAAATGTAATGCATCTAAGGCTGAGAAAACAGCCTCAATGGAGTGTGCTAAAATGCTAAAAGAAGAGGAAGGTCCTGCTGGCTGACAGGATTTGTGAGAAAATGTTTGAGGATTGAGATATTTCTCTGAGGATGTTTTCTTTTTTGGTGTGCCACAAACTGTCACAAAGCATCCCTGGATAACATTCCCTGTGCAGGCATCTCCAGTCTGATGCCTGGGGGAGGTGGGTGACATGCAGTGGCATGGCCAAGCCCAAAATGAGCTGAAGTTTCTTTTTAGTGCCTTAGTGCCCAGGTGTTCCTGTTTGTCTGGAGGTGCTGCTGCACTCTGGGGTCTGACTTATTCTGAGAATAGGAGGCCCTTATTGCCTAAGGTGAGTGTTTAGTATCTTAACATAGGAATTAAGTTTAGGGGGAAATCCCTGAGAGATTGTAAACTCCCTGACATTTAAATTATCAGTTATTTTACTTGTTCTTTTAGGAGGCCTTATTGTCACAAGATGACACTATAAGGAAGATCTGCTAAGAGATGTTTGGACAACTTGTCTTTTTGGAGTGACAGCAATAATAAACAGACACAATAAATAATTTTTAGATGAAAAACGGGTAAGTAAACAGACTATCACAGATTTGACAAATTCAACTCATCAGATTTTCGAATTGGAGGTGGTTCTCTATAGGAAAATAAACACAAATCAGATTTAATAAGAATGTAATGCCTTTTAAACTTAGAACTACAGACTAAGATATGTAGTTTCAAGAGTTAAGTCTTGATTATTTAAGCACTCAAGAATAAAGATTTTGGAAATTAATTTGGGATGGATTAAGACTTTACTTAAAAAAAAAAAAACAAACTGAAAAATATTTTACATTTAATTTCATTGAAACAGCATAGTAATGACCTCCTGATTTGGGTTATTTTTCATATTTCAGCCAAGCACCTTTCATCAGTGACATTCCCAGCACCAAGCCTGATATTGTCCTTTGTGGTCAAGGTGAAAAATTTGCCCTTACTTCTTTGAAAGTCTATGTAGGACATTGAGGATAACTTGAAGGTGTCAAAGATCTGTAAAATATCCTTGTCTCAGGAATCATGGTTTTATGAGTAAGTACAACAACTGCATTCAGTTTTGATCTTTCTAAGAACAGATTGGATCAGGAGAATAAACAGAAAAATATTAAAGAAACTTTCTTTCCATGATAGGAGAAAGGCAGCCGGGACTGTGTGCACTGTAGAAGAATGAAGTGTATTATTGGATGGAAGGGGAGCTACACAGGGTCTCTCTCCAAGCCATTGGCCATACACAAATTGGCCATGAAGAAAAGCCTGGTCTCTTCTGACCTCCTACAAAATGGGAATGGAAAAAATGGGGACTGTTCTCTGAAGGAGATTGAGGAAGATAATAATTTTTCATTAGGCCATTCTTACATCACCAAGAGGTGGCTTGTGAAAGGAAGCAATTTTAGTGTTAACACTCTTGGAGATTTGATGTTAATATTTCAGCAAGAATAAGGAAAAAAAAACCACTGCAGATCCCAGTACCCACTCATAGCTTTTTGCTAAATGTAAAGGGCTCTGGCACCAGAGCTAAAAACACCTTGGTATATCCTGATACCTCAGGCCCTGCAAGAAAATGTACTCATCCATTTGGAACCAAAAAAACAATGATGAAGGAAAAGAAATCATTATTATAAATTCTGTACACTTAACCCTTTGCAAGTACACTCAACATTTTAGCTGCTGGGCAGTCATATGAGTCGTGTTCTGTAGCTGCCTTTTGCCCCCCACTGACAGACTGATTGCAGACTAATTGTCCCCAGCTTATCCTCATGGATCACACTCAATTCTTCTAGGGCGTGCCAATGGCAGCCCTCTCCCTAGGACTTGCACAGCCACTAGAAACAGGCTCTGACATCTTTGTATGGCTTTAATCTTGATTCTTTGTGCTCAGATTCAGAGCAGTAAGCATGCAGACAGACCCTGTCAGGCCCTTCTTTCAAGAACTATACAGTGTAACACAAAATGCAGCTCACCTGCAAAGCCCCTAAGGTCTTTCCTTCTGCAATATTTTCTTTTCACTAGCTCTACAAAAAGTCAATCCCATCTCAACTAAAAGGAATCAAAGTTATGAACCCAGAATGACACAAAACAAAGGAGCAAAATGCAACTAATTTTAATCATCAGCCTTTCTCACATTATTTCTGAGTTTACCTTTTACTCTTCCACTTTGATGCAGGATAGCTTCCATCACCTAGCTTAGCCCTTGTAGCAACCAAAGTGGAAGCAGTGAGCCTGTGCCCCACTCCCCAGCTGAGCTCTTTGAGACCACCTTCCCACAGCCCTCCCACCAGTGCCAGACAATTTGGTCAATAGTGCCTTAGATGATTGTCTGACACTGGTGGTTGGAGGACGAGAAGCAGTTTTTAACATTTCAGAGAACAAGAAGAATAATCAAGTTAATCCACAGAATGAAGTGGATGTAAACATCAGGAAACAATCTCAGGAGAACAGCTCAGCGTATCGTGCAAAGGGGGAGTGAAATGGCAAAAGCTGTTCTAGTAAACTTCTATTTACCGGCATGCTGTTGAGCAATAGCCTCAGTGACATGCTGTGTATTCCTGCTCGCATACTTGGATTCTCACATGTATGCACAAAACCACAGAGGAGTCCCCTTGAATCTGGGTGTGATTTGCAGGTGGTATTTGGAAAGGGATAAATATCATCAGGAGCAGTTTGTAAGATTTCACAGCACCCTCAACAGCAGCTTAGAGTCAAATCTATTTAAAAACAGTAAAGGCAGAGAAGTGAAGTTGCCTCTGGTTGTGATGTTTTTCTCTTTCCCGTTGTAGCTTCCTCTTTCTCTTCACCAGCTCAGCAGTGCTGGCAGCTTTTTATAAACCACGATTCCTACTGCTGTCAGCTTGTTTGGAAACTACATGGTGAGCTTAGTCCCACAGCTACTGCTGTGGGTTTGTGTTCCATTGCAGGCCGGATCTGCTCTGAATTCTGCACCCACCACCATGATTTTGATTCCAAAATACTCCAAATGCTCTCTGTATTTAAAAAAAAAATTCAGTTCAAAGCAGAATTTTCCACTAAATGTACACAGTTATGTAGGATAAACTAAAAGAGAAAATGCAATCTCCTAAATACATAGTAAAAAACTTCTGCACTGAGTGACAGCCTCTGTAAGGTTAAACTGTGACAGGGTGGGCAGTAGTGCTGGGTGGTTCTAGGTTGACATGGATCTGCACTGAGCATGCAAAGTGGTGTCATGACCAGAATAATAGCTGTGGAACAAAATGCAATATTAAGATTTTCCTTTTTGAGGAATCTTTAAAATTCCTCAGACAGCAAACATCTCAGTCTCCACCAGAGACAGGGTGGATAGGTGAATAGAGCACTGTTCAGAAAGATTATGATTATAGGAATTATTAGGAATGAAACAGTGAAAAAGCTTTATTTAGTCATGTTATCAAGGAGAGATTCCTAGCAAAGCAGGCAGAAGCGAGGGGAAGGAGCAGGAGCAGGACTGAGGAAACACTGTGGATTGGGGTAGTGAGATAAACAGCACCAGCACTCCTGAAATCTTTGACCTCTGCCTGCTACTCCAGTGACAAACTTTGCCATTGGTTTACTGGAGAAGCTGTTGGGATACACATGTTCTAGTTTTTCTCACACAGAAAGTAGAGATCCTACAGCCTGTTATGGACTGGGGGATGATGGCAAAATCCTGGCTGAAGACAAATGGTACTCAGAAGAAAATAAAATAGAGGTACCTCTAGGTCTCAGAGTTAAAAAATATTTTTACTTGTAGATCTCTAAAATTCATCTATGTAGGTGCAAACATGCATGCATTTTACATGGCTAGCTTAAGCCCACTGATAAGAGGGTTATTTTTTAAATTTGTCTCAGATTCCTCTGAAATGCTTCAGTGACTTGCAAAGGCCTACAGACCATGAGCTGAAAAATTCCTAAATACTGACTGGAAAATATAGGTCTAAACATTTTTTTTTTTTTTTACTGGTTAAACTAAGTTTATTATTGATTTAAAGGAAAACAACAACTTTGGTAACAGTATGCTGCAGCTGTAAACTATGCTAAATTTTATCACTGTTTAAAATACACAATCCAGTATTTTAATTAAAATTTAAAGGCTTTGTATATAGGTGAAGTGTGTGACTGAAGAGACAAGAAGCTTGAGTAAGTCCAGGGCATGGGTGTGGAAATAAGGTTACTGCAGAAGAGTCGAAGCTTTATTCATCAGGAGAGCATATTTTATCAGCAGCTTTACCTGTGTTTGCCCATGCTGTACATAACTGCATGCAGTATTTCTAGCAGAACTCTATCTCAGCCTCTTGTATTATCAGTCACAGAGGGTCACAGTGGTTACCAGCAAGACCCCCACTCAACAAAAAAGCCACTGAGAAAGTCTGTCCCCTTCTCAGCTGGCAGGAGTCCTGCAATCTGAGTTATAAATACTCAGCCATGGCTCTGTTTTGGTGTCTACTCCTCTGTCTCCTATCATCTCCTACTCAGAAAAGAACCATTTCCCTTTTCTTAATGACCACTGAAATCATTTAGGGAATTTCCAGCACATGGTGTGCAGATTCTGATTCACTTTAACCCCAGAAAATATTTAACTCCTTCTGGTAATTATTGTGAATTGATCCAGTCCTACAAATGAAGATACCCCAAGTTCTTCTTTCCCTTTTCCCCCTCAGCCATATACAAGCACTTTGGATTCAAAGCATCCTGCCACCCCACTGCCACTGCACTGAAATCCTTGTCATAAAACCTTAGGCTCTCCACATGGTGAATTTCTTCAGATTTGTGACTGTTTCTGCTCCTAAAACAGGAAGATAATTTCTTTTTCTCATTTTCCAAGATATATACCACTTAGTTTATTCTTCTGTAACATTCCTTAAAATACTACCACTAACATAATATGGTCAAAACAAAACCTCTCCATTTCCTTCTACCTCCTTCTATTAGCAAAGCTATTGTAAGGCTTGCTGTCCTTGAGGGTTGTCTCTGACATTGTGCCAACCTACACAACCAGGCTTTATCAAGGATGTGCAGCTTCCTCTTGCAGAACACCTGTAAGAACAAAATTTTTCACTTTCCTTCCATTGCTTAAACTCCTGCCCACCAATGACCTGTTGAACGACAACAGTCTCCTTCTCTCTGGCTCTCCTGGCTTCAGACTCTCTTCTTCCTTTCTCTCCTTTCTCCATTTTAAGGGGGAGATCAAATCACTGTTCAAAAACTTTCTGTTGTATTTCTCCACTATTTTCCTTTAAACTATCACATCAAAACCAAATTTTGATGTCATTTTAAGACCCTTCATGAAACTATTCACCCCCTAAGATTTGTTTTTTTTAATGTGCAATGCAGAATGTAATTGTTTAATGTTTGATGTAATACTTCTGACACAACAAAAAGAAAAAGAAATAGAGTTCAGTACAGTACCTACTGTACTGTAGGTACAGCAAATTTCTTGCATTAAAATGAAAAGATTGCAACATTAGAGGACCAATAGCCACAGTCATGCAAACAAGAGGAGGGAGGAAATAAAATATCAGCCCACATACTGTTAGCAGGGCAACTTTGCAGAAAACATAGTACCAAAATAATAGAGCAAAACAACTACAACCAAACAAAAATTTATCAACACCTTCAATGGGCCTGTAGGCTTTACCTGGCTGACATAGCATTTGTCAAAGCAGTAAGCACACTTTGCTCCTAAAGAAAGGCAGAGTTAAGATGGAGCTACTTGTCTCTAGGCTGCTAATTTTTCTACCAGATTGGGTAAGGATTTCAGCTTTTTACCAAACCCTGCAGATTTCAAGATACCTGAAAAAAAATCAAAGACAAAAAAGTAAAAATAAAAACTGAATAATCTAACTGAATGTGACTTATTTAGTAAAGATGGTCTGAAGTTACAAAAGAATGAGTTGTAATTAATTAAAACACAATTTTTCTAATTGGTAAAAAGTTTCTACAGATAATATACTCCTGAGTGTGTCATACACTTCTGCCTAGTCACACACAAAAAGCTGTGACCCAGGGCTTGCTTCAGCTCTTATGCAGCCAAATATCCATGGGGAGGATGTAAAGGGCACTGTCTCCCAGTACTTCAGTTCCTCTGTCTGCACAACATTCCAAGCACAAAGTCCTTGTCAAAGTGGTGGCAGAGAGCCAGAAGCACACCTACAAACCCACCAGCTACCTAAGCACATTCATTTGTGACTAGTGTTGTTCTCTTTAGAATTCTGAGAGATTGCTAAGAGGTATAATCCTAATAAGATGCAAGTCTGGAAAGTATTATTTACATTGGGAGAGCAAGACTAGATACAGCTGAGCTCTCAAGAAAGAGCTGCTGCCTAAGTATCCAAATCAAACTCCACACAGCAAAGATATCTGTGACACAGCTTGGCAGAGGTCACTACAGACTCAGGGTAAGAATCTTCTCCAGTAGTGAGTATAGATCAACAATATAGTTCAGATCATAAGATCACTTCTAAAATCCATATCCTGATCCTTCCCACTTACTACACTTTGCACCACACAGCAGTATTAGAATGCATAAACTGGATTCTTTTCAGATTAAACTGAAGATGTAGCTCAGGTCTCCAGCTGCAAATGGGAATTCCATGGCATCAGACTAGAATCAGTCTGAAGTGACACCTTATCAAAAGAAATATGGGATGTGTTAAGCCTCCATCAGCAGCAAGAATTTTTCTCTACAAATATATTCTTCTCAAGGCGAATCACAGATTCACCTTAACCTTTTAACTTAATTTTTACCATTGAAGTGTCTGATTTTTTGGGGGCTGGTGGGAGGCAGTGTGGAGGTGAGAGGGAAGGTAACCTCTGTTGGACTGGAGGTACTTTTTGAAGGGATGATAGACCATATTACCTTCACCTTACTGGTGCTGCTGACTGTAGATAGGATGTACGCTGGATGTAGACTTCAAAAGTAGATGGTGTTAAAGCACTCTTCCATGTTAGGTGCTTGAAATGATACAAATATTTTGAGAAATTGGATGACAGTAAGGAAGCAGAAATGTGTAAATAGAAAATCTGTTGTCTACAGAATGCAGAAGATCATTAAAAACACATAAAATCTTAGTTATTTGAAAATGCCCTAAATGTTTAAATGCCTCAAAGTTTTCCCAAATACAAACAGTAAATAATAAAATGCAGCTGACATGTAAACAGATCTTAAAGCCAAATAAATTGCCAAAGAGAGATTTTCTTCTTTGCTGAATTCTGTTTTATGGAGAGTTTAAAAGTTACTAATCAAAAAAATAAATGCTTTTCATTTCTGTAAGTGATTTCATGTCATAATAGTTCTTAAAACATCCATGAAGTTTTCTCTTCCTCCAAAGAAAAGTGGTTTTCTCCATTCTGATATGGATGCAGTCTAGTCTATGCTTGAAAATCTTTACCAATATATTGAAGTTAGTTAAAACTGATGTTTTAATGACATTTTAATGACATTTCCCACTAGCAAAAGTCTTTGTACAGATGCTGTTACATGAAACTCAGGAACTCATGAAAGCTGAACTGTAAAAAGCACTTCTTTGCAAGTATGAACTGCATCAGCTCTGGGAAATATAGTGAGGAAAAGTCTTTATTCAAATATACTCATGTTAATAAACCTGTGGTCATCACAAGGGAACATCAGTGAGTGATACTGCCACAGTAGAACTGAGAGCACATACTTCAGGAGAGTCTAAAGTTAGACTGTTCAAGTTCCTAAGGTCCATGTGAGAAAAAGAGGTAACAAATCCTTTCCAGACAGAATTCGCAGCAGCCATTTTCTGCCTCCTACTCTCTCATATCAACATATGCAACAAAGATATTTCAACTCATATCCTCATATCCATGGCAGAGCATGCAACTAGCAGTTACACAGAGAGGATTGTCCTCCAGACCCCACAGGTCCACAGTCAGAGACCCCTGTCATCTCAATGGACAGTAAATGTTAAAGGATGGTAAATAAGAGCTACAAGCAATGTTAGGTCTAGATAAAAAAGTTCCATGCTAAAACATAGTACTGGGAAGAATAGGGAACACATAGGGGAATCCCTTGCTTAGAGGTATTGTCTTTCTGTTACAAGAAAACTCAGTAGCAGAATCTGTGTAAATACCTGTTTCTGATTAAAGGACTACAGAATGAGTGATGCTGTCTGTGGTTTAGTAGGGGGGAAAATTACCTTTCAAGCACCAAGAAGGTTTGAGGTGACAAGATCTCTCTGTGATGTGGCTGCTTTTGCTTTGGTAGTTTGTGGTTAGAAGTAGCTTAAAGAAAAAATGGTTAGAGGTACAGGAAGAAATGTTTTGAAGAACTGCACACAGTGAGGTGATAGTTGGAGGGAAAAGATTCATATGAATATTAAATGTTATCAGAAATAATCTTTCAAAAATTTAATCCTTCAACTCATCAGTTTTTTCTCTAGTTCTCAAAATTCCATCATGGAGAAGGATCCCCACCCTACTTCAAAAGCCTTTTTGAAGGTCAGAATGCATTCTGTGAGTAGCAGTTCACATCATATACCTCTGGAAATCAGTTCCCTGCTACACAACAGTTTTGTAACTTTATCTATTTTCTGCATGTAAGTCATCTAATAAGGCAACTGCAAGGATCTGGGACAAAAGTATTACCTCTAGTTGGCCCTGCTTTAGAGGCAAGAAGATTCTGTGTTTACAACATAGGATAAAATACCAGTTATATACAATTGTGAGAAACTAGTCTGTGTTGAACTTTAGCAAGGTTGTTACTAGTGATGTTGCTATAACAAATACGATAAGCAAGTGTTTTATTTCACTTTGATCATTTTCATTTATGAAGATACCCTCTATCCTGGGAAAATTATTCAACTGCTGGACTTTCTACTGCCCTGAAACCTTATGGCATATAATTTAGTTTTGATTCAGCATACAAAGAATCAATTTAATTCTTTATATCAATTGCCTTGGTGCACTTATGATTACTGTATGTTTGGACCTGGTCGATATTGTTTGCAATCTAACATTCCCTGAGTGCAGTAAGGCTGGTGCAAATGATCTGTCCTTATTAGGCAATTTCCTGTGTTAAAAGACAGTACAGAAATACCATTCAGTCTATGGAATATAGTTTCATTCCACTTTAATAGAAGCTTCTCTGTATAAAACACATTCTTAATACTTGCAGAAGCTGCTTAAGCTATCTTCCAGTGTGCAGTGAATCAGATAGCATATCTTCCTTGCTCTGAATAGCCTTGTTAATAGACACACAATTTCCACAACTGCTTTTATCACCTATTATTCAATTACCCACTGTAAGATTTGTGTGTTCACTCCCTTCTCCTCTGTTTGCACTGAATTTTATCATCAGGGTGGTAGTTTGGTTCTCTCCTTTTCCCCCAGGTGGTTTGATTACTTCCAGGCTGGCATCCAGGGGAAGACTTGAGAACCATCTCAGTGACAGAAGTGGACTGTTAAGCAGCTTGCTTATTCCCAGGCTGAAGTCAAGAGTTCATGGTACGAATTAAGCAAGAATTAAATGCTTATGTATCAACTAATGCTGATGAAATTCAGCCTGAGGCTTCAAGAGTTAATATCCCATCATGTTCTTGATTTTATCCCATTGCTAATATGGTTTGCTCATTGAGTTCCTGAGGGTGGGGAATGAGAGGAACTTGTGAGTAGCCTCTGGTTTTACCAGTGTACAAGGGAGGAAGTCTGGAGTGGCTGAAATTCCCCCTTGCACACAGATCCAGGTGAGTGGTGAACAGGCTGCTTTCAAAAGCAGAACCTGTGGCACATGGGCATAGACTGAAGGGGAACAAACCAGACAAAGAAACTTCACTTTTCCAAACCCTTAGTAACTAACTGCAAAGCAAGAAGGCATTTTGCAGAATGAGAGCTCTCTCCCCTTGTAGCCAGGCCCCATCCCCTGCCCCGTGCCACTGCCAGAACCGGCGTATGAAGGGCATTTGTTCAGCACAGCCAAATGCAAGCAGAAGAGGGATAAAGAGAGGGGAGAAAACCAGGTGAGCAGAGCTAACAAAATCTCTACAAGGTATTTCTGCACCTGACTCTCTGGGCAGGAGTCTGTAAATCTTGTACTCTATTCACTGTTAAAGGCACTCAGGACCTGAGAGAAGTCGTAGTGAGAGACATGTATTACTTTCTCCTTTTCCCCACTCACTTTCTCCTTGCAGGAATTATAAAAGAAAAGAGTTCACAAGAAACAAATAAGAGGACAAAGTACCTTTCACTGAATTTACTCTCGTGCAAAGCTGATGACGAAAGTCTCATGGGCATAACTTCAGTGTTTTGTATAAACCTAAGGCTGTGTATTTGAAACTGCACACTCTATTTTTCCTACCTGCTAGGCCATGTAACTTCAACACAGGACTATTATTAACTGGCAAGTCTATGCCACTGCTCTGGCCTCACAGAAGTTGTCAGGACTGTGTGTTTATGACCTACCTTTAAACCTGAGAGCAGCACCATGGCTATGGGTCGTGTACAGTGGGAAGCACTCAGCGTGCTGCAGCCACACACTGGCTGTTGATAGCAGGCCCAGGCTCTGGGCTGCTGATTATACAGAGAGCACCTGTCCATGGCTGGGGCAGACTTCCTGCTGCAGCGCCACAGCTCCCTGAAATGAGATTTATGCAAACTGGCTCAAGTGTGATGTCACAGCGCGCTGATAGACCCAAGGGCTATCTGCCTCTACAGACATTTGATAAAATCAGGAACTTCGCATACAACTCGGGAAGAAGTTCACCTCAGAACCTATTAGGGCAAACTATGAAAACTTGTTAGGGTCCTCCTATCCTGAGATCCACCACTGCTAAGGGACTTCACAGAGTCCAAGGATCTCACTTTTTTTTCTTTTTTTAAATTTAATTTTCATTTTTCTTTATTTTTCCTTTCCCTCCCTCCTTTTTTTTTTTTAAATATGGTTTTTTGCAAGTCAGTTATTCTGGATGTTTGAAAACTGAATTAAGAAAAATTCACTCAGAAGTTGGCTGAATGTTGCAAGCTTGCAAGATGGAAGGATTTCCCCTAATTCCCCCTGTGAGTATATGGATTTATTTGTAATATGGATCATTGGGCTCAGAAGCAAAAGACAAAGTAAACCAGGTTTTGTTATTTACGAATATCTGTCTTGGTCTGTATTTGTAATGCCAGGAAGTTTGGCTTAGGTCAATATATAAAACTAGTGACAACACTGCAATGAAAGGGAAATTAACATTTCCTCCCCAAACTTGTATCTGATTTTGATCTCCATTTGCTTTCACAGATTAAATGTATGGTTTTTTGTACGGGACGTTTACAGCAAGTCAGTAAATCTCTTTTCTTCAGTGCCACCTACGTGATATAGAAGCCGTCTTTCTTCAGATCGTAATTCTTAATCATCTGAAGTCTCTGACTTAGTTATGTATTGCACTGTCTACTAATCTGTGAGAAAAGAGTTGTTGGATGTTGATTTACATATTGCAGATTTTAGGACTCTGTGTGTTCTTTGCAAGGGTGGCATTTTAGTTTTTAGCTTAATCTTTTTGTGAACAAAATTCTCTTGAATTCACTGACTATGAAAAAGCAATTGGTGAATGGGGGAAAAAAACCTATGGTTCTTATTTGGCTCTTTCAATGTTTTCTCTGAGATATGAATTTTTCTGTGTGCTTATGGGGCAAGTCTATCCTTTCCTTAACTCTGAAGCATTGTTGTACTGCTGTAATTTATCATATGGTGAGTTCAAAAATTATTATTTATGAAGAAAATAATGTCATTAAGCTGTTGTTCAGAAACCAGCCTTAACGGGAAATCTCTTAGTAGAATGGGTACAAGAGGCCCTAATTAGATTTCATTAAGTTTGTAGAAGCTGAAGAGGTGTCAGATAAGGTGGTTCACTTGGCTTTTTATGTGGTAGATGGCTTACAGTAATTACTATACATGTGTCAGAGAACAAAAAGAGACAATGCAGATCCAAGGGCTTTTTAACAAAAACTGGTATCAAGTTTTGGTGTTGCCTTGTCCCATTTAATGAAGACTAAAAACATTTCTTATCTTCCATACAGAAAATATGAATTGATTTCCTGTCATATTCAGAACGCATGATGACTGAAAATATTTATCTTATTTTTAGGGGAGACCCTTTATTTCTCAGTTTATCTTTAGTGTCACTGAAATCACCTATCTACCCAAAGGGTGAGAAGACCCTAAAAATGATTTTTCTTTCTCTTAAGTACACAGAATTTCCCAATGGGTCTGCTGTAAGTGCAACAGAATAGAAATCAGAATAGAAATCAAGAAAATAAAAATGTATATAGAGATTTCTCAGTACGTTACTTGTTGGGCTTAAAAAAAAAAATATTAAAAAGAAACACAAACCTTGTCCTTAGCTTCCCCAGAAAACTGCATCTCCATTAAAAAAAAACTCCAGTTAATTTTCTGTCCATTCATTAACACATAGCCAAGTTTTCTGGTTTTTTTTGTTTTTGTTTTTGTTTTTTTTTCCCCAGTGTTGGATTCCAGGGCATATGTTGAATAAATTGAGTGAAAATCTAACACAGTTTGGCCCATATTCTAATTTGTGTTGAATTTAATATTCTGTCTGAACTGTGTTCAGGCGAGCCATACAACTGGCAGTGAAAACACAATTACATCTTACTGAAGCACTTGACAGGGCAATTAGATTTTTATTTTCGTGATTAAACTGTAGAAAAATTAATAATTTTGGGGTTTGTGCTTTCAAATTTGCTTTAAATGCACTTTGAGCACTGCCAGCTAGAGCCCTGCACGTCTGTGTCTCCTGGGACTTTTTCAGCGGGGAGACACGAGCCTGTTTCTAGGCAGGGGCTGCAGCAACACTTCCCTCCTCCACCCCTCCCCATGCAGCTGAGGGTGGGTCAGTAACTGCTTTCTCTTGCCTGTGCTAGGAACTTCTCATCCTTCAGCTGGAAAACACTGTTTAAATGGTTTGGGAGTACTGCAGCTTCCTCTGAAGATTAGGAATCTTGTGGGGGAAAAAATTCTGCAGACTGGGTCCGTGTCTTCCAATGCATGATAGAATTCAGTTGCGTTATGGCTCAAAAAATTATTAAGTCAAACACCTTTGCCTGAAGAGGGTTCCAGTTATATATGAATTTTTAAGTAGCCACCTGTACAAATCACAGCTTTGAATGAAGTATTTTTGCATGAGAGCAAAAATGCCCCACAGAAGTACTCTGTTCCACATAACTGCATTGTCAACACGGTCCAGTGAGGCTGGCCCAATGAGTAATCATGCTAATATTTTTACTCATCTTTTCTAAAATAGTTATAATGTAATTTTTTTCCAAGGAAATATAGTTAATCTTGGCCTGAAAGTTTGTCTCAGCAGCACATCACTGGAAATTGTCTGAAGTATTTTTGGATCACATGGCAGTGAATAGTTATATCAAGATTATAAAAATATCAGCATTTAGTGATTTTACAATTTCCTGGAATCATCTGACAAAGTCTTGGGGAGTAACAAGATTTTCAGACTACTATTCAGTTGAGTCCAATGTGTCTCTCCTAACCAATGCCAACTGAGTTTTCTCTGACTGGTTTTGTGGCTTTTGCCTTGAGTTTCAGGGCAAAGATAGAAGACTGAGGCCACTCTTCATTCATCAAAGTCTGTGACAGAAAGTATTGTTTGCTGACCTCTTACTTGAGGGTAGAATACTGTCTTAGATAGTGTACTGCACCTCATGGCATGCATGAAAGGAGACACCAACTTTAGACCACAGCTATGGCATCCTAACAAAGCTTTCAGTCACTCTTTTGCGTGGAAACAACCGATAGAACAAACGGCCATTGACATCAGTTAAATATTAAACATAAGCTATTCTTTGCTTTTTGTCAGCAGTAACAAAACAGCTCAGTGTCATGGAAGTGCTGTCAGTAAGATGATGAAATGGGTGTGGGTGGGGAGGTTCCAGAGAAGGACAGGACAAGTGGATAAAGACTGGCACAAGAGGCAACAGCAGTAAATGGTGAAACCACTTCACTCTAATAAGAGAAAACATTTCTAAAGAAACTTTTCTAAAAAAACCCCAACCAAACAAACAAAAAAAACCCCCAAAAAACCAAAAACAACAACAAAAAAACCCCCACCAAACAAAACAACAAACCACCCCCCCAAAAAACAGAAAGCAATTAAACAAAGGTTATTGGAGATAGCCTCTCTAATAAATAGAGGGAAATATCCCACCTTCCCATTGGATAATTAGAGAGAATACATGCTGCTCTATGTCCTTTAACCACCATCTGATTAAGTTTATGATAACTAGACTTTTAAATATTTAATATACATCTTGCCATGTTAGTTACTGTGCCCTTGAGGATCAGACACCAAGATAGAAAGCAGTGGCATTACAAGTCCTTTGTGGGGACAAACTGGTCCAGCTGCATGAGTTAACAAGGATACACACATACACGTTTTATCAAAAGGATCACTGGACAGGAAAAGATCCAAGGACAAAAATTCCAAGAGTTCATAATAAGGAGATTTTAAGTCCCAGACTTTCAAACCAGAGTGTATAGTACTCCAATGCCCTAAGTAAAAATGTTTTAAGGTGTTAAGTATCTGCAACTCTCTCTGCAGTCAGTCAGATCTGTAAATATTAAGGGAATCATTGTTTTAAGGGTCGATTTAACACACCTCCCTTTAGCTCTGGTCATTGAATATGCATCTGAGCTGTAAAAGTAGCTCTAGAATGGTAAAATACTTCATTCTCAGCTATCAGACTGTGAGACACTATTGCCTTAATGTATATTGGTCTGAAGTGAGGGAGTTTGAAAAGACAACAAAGGAAAAGCACAATTAGGAACAGCCAAATGTTCTTGTCCATGCTTAAAATACGTATTTTTTATCTACTTTTGGACTGATTCTTGGCCTTCCTGCCAAGCTATACTTCTGTAAGATATAAGTGATAGATGTTTTGTTTTATCAGTGGAAATTTTAGCAAATTAAGCCTAGATTGACAGGATACTGATTTCTTTCTAAATTAGTTTACTTTTGGCTAAATAGTTATCAGCGTTAAAAACTTCAATGCATTTAGGTATTAACTGCTTAATAATTTCTATCCATTTCTAGTATTTTAGTTGAGGAGAAACAGATTTTTCTTTCAAACCATGTAAATTTATATGACTTTTTAACCTCCTTTTTCCCAACTAGTATGATATGCATTTTCCATTTAGATGTTGACATTTCCCTTTCACAGAACATGAATGCTTTCCTTTTAATTATATTAATTTATAATACTAATTATAAATTTAGTTTTTAATTTATAATATAAATTATAATAATTTAAAATTCTGAATATGAAGGCATAAGTTTATGTATTTAACAGCAAGCATATATTTAGGGAAAGGAAATGAGGGAGTGGGATGAATTAACTTGCAAAGATAATGAAAAGGAGAAAATCCATTCAGAAGTTTATCCTAAAGAAAGCAAAACACAGGCTCATTACTTTTTCTTGTCAGAGATCAGAGTACACCAAAGGTCGAAGGAAGAATGAAGATGACTAAATACATATAACCAGAGAGAGAATACCAAGAAAATACACAGAGGAAAAGCATAAACACTGAGAAAAATGCATGCTGTACTGTCTACTTTGACCACCCTCCTGAAATCTGGAAAATAGGGTATACTTCCCATTGTATCTGTGTGAATAAAGGGCAAGTCTTTTGTAATCACACAGATTTGGAAAGGGAGACTGTAGCTACAGTACAGCTCTGGAGACCAGACAAGAGTCCTGCCACTGGTATTCCTGCTGTGGATACAATTAAATAATGACTTGTCCCTTTTCCTTACTCTTTCCCTTAGATAGCCTTTATTGTGGGTTATCATCTTCTCAAGATTTCCCCAAAGTAATTATCCACCCCTACCAGTTGTAAACAGGGGATGGATTTTCTCCTGAGGCTTTAAATATTCCATGGATCTGACTCCCAGTTAGTGTGTGTGCTGAAAGTCATAGACAATCTTACCCAGTGCATTTTGATGATACACTAATACAACACCTGGCTCCTACTAAGGATTTATCAAGTTCCAAAGTAATTTCTGAAAATGTTTTGTTGGGATTTTTTTGGTATGTGTTCTAACATAATCTTCAGAAAGGGACAATCTTTAAATCCCCAAATTCTAACAGAATGAACCAAAGGAGTTAACCAGAAGAATTAAAGAAACCAGGGGGAAAAAAAAGGTCCTTTCCTTTAGCTAGCTGCTTATCTATCATCTCCATCTGGATTTTAGTGGCAGCTGCTACCTTTGGTTCCATGCTCTCAAACAGTCTAGAGGAGTAAGAAAAAGAGAAGCTCTCCTGTACTTCTGTCATGCTGTCACCATGGCATAAACTTTAAAAATGTAAATGTTCCAACAATGTGACAGGTTCATGGAAGGAGGGAAAGGATTTGGGGCATAGAGAGAGGCCATCATGTAAGTTATCACGTTATTTTAAATATTTGTCCTTCAAAGTTAGTTATGATGGAGTCATTAACAGAATTAAAATGTTTCTATTAACACTGAGAAATATTAGAAATAATTTCTTTCCCAAAAAAGGCAAGAGGGTGTGGTTGAGTCCTCGTTTGCTGTTGGCAGCACAAGAATTTGTTTGGATTGGAAGGAAATACTGTAACAAACTTAACTGGACTAAGGTTTAACAAAACCCCATGACAGACACTGTCTTCTCTAACTCTTCCTTCTGGAAATAAACAAGAAGAAACATTAAATGAAGCAACAAAATTGTGCACAACTAATAATAAACAACTTTTATTGTGACAACGTGAGATCTTGATCAGTATTCTCATTGGAGTATGGGCCTGAGGAGGAAGAGAAGTGGGCAATTTACCCTATGTTACCTGTTTTAAGAAGATAAGGAGGACTTCAATTCTACAGCTAAGCATCCAGCAGCTCACAACTCACTATTTGCCCCACATTTGGACTTTTTAAGTCTTCACTGTGTGTATCTAAAAGCCCTGTGCAGTTGATTTGAACCAGCAAATATTTAGAGGCCACCTTGGACGGGAACTGAGAAAGAAAATGTTTATGCCCTCTGTCAGTGTCACTACCCTCCAACAGACTGCCCTCATTTAGTCAGATCTTGTAGAAACAATCAGAATGTTTAGGCAAGACAAGTTTCTGCTTTCTCTTTGTGTGCAGGAATAATAATTGTCACCATCATCATCAATAAAAGAATATGTCTGTTACTACTGAAGAAAATATGTCACCTTTACTTGTGCCTAATATCTACAACAGCTCTAAAGCAGTATCCTCAGAAGGCTGGAGTGTGTGATACAAGGGATTTCTGTATTACACCTGGCCAAGTTCTGCTGCACAGGCTGGATCTCTTTTCTACTGGAATTATTCTTTCCCCACCACCCCAAAACCAGTGTTTGGTGTCACACATTTTGTTTCTGCTGATTCAATAATAACTTGAAATCTCCCCTTTCTTTCCCTAAGCAATATAAAATGGGTTGGCATCAGCCCTGCACTAACTATATGAATAATTTGGAAAGGATTTGTGTAAACTTACTGTTCTAAAAATTCCTCTTCTTTTTACAGCCCTCTGAAGATATGGTACCCTATGAGTCAGACCTCTACCGACAGCCCCATGACTATTACCAGTATCTCAACAGTGATGGAGAGAGTCATGGTGGTAAGTCAAAAAAAATCTCCTGGGAGCATAAAATTACCACAGGAAATGGATTTAGGGCATACAAGAAAATAGCAAATCTATTGCTGTGATCTATAATGTATAAGAACATATTTTTTAATCAGGAACAAAAATTACTTTATTAATAATACAATATTATTATATTATTTGTTCCAACTCAGCAACTGCAACATTGTTTCTCTGAAAGAGCATTTTAAAAAGCATTCTATAATGCAAGGAGTTTCCAGGAAAGTAGGATCTCATGGCCTCTATCCTTCATTATCTTTACTGTGTTTTTATTTTCCTCTGCAGATCAAAATCATTCACCTTGCTTCTCAACTTTCTTAGAACATGGATTTGCAACACTCTTCTTGTGTTCCCATGTCCAATTCCCATTTCACTTAGGTCCTAGATAATCTATTTGTGCTTTTATTTTAATTAGGTTTCTTTGGTATTTTGCCTTTTTCAACTCCATATATTTTTCTCTTTCTTTTGATCTCTATTGCATGCTGCCATACCTAACTTTAACTTTCACTCTTCCTCCAGTACACCCAAGTACTTCCTCTCCCCAAATCTATGTAAAACTTCCTTGTACCTGTTTGATATATAAACATAACTCAATGTAAAAATGCTGTATGATTATTTATCATTTCAATTTATGTATGTGATTTCAAAGCTTTGGTGTCTATATTTTAATGTTGTCTGGGCACTGGACTCTAAATCAATGCAGAGGCAAGAGTCTTGCTTTGTGAAATTTTGTCTGCAGTGCAATACAATGGTCCAGCAGCACCACCCTGGAAATACCAGAGTCAATATTGACTCAGGAAGGAAAAGCACCGTTCTGCTGTATTACTGGTGGCAGTCCCTGCAGATCCTGGAGTTTCCCTGAAAGATTCCCACTGATACAGCAACTAGACCCATTGCTGTAAAAATTTAAGATGTGAACTAATCATAGCTCAGCACTGTTTTGTCTGTGGCAACAGAAGCTATCTTAAAGGGCAGTGAGTTACTAGGTAAAATTGCTCTGAGCATTTAGCTGAAAGAGATTCCTACCTAAATTTGTTCTCTACATGTCATTCAGGAAACACCTATGATATTCTTAACACCTGACAACAAAGAATTAATTCAGTTTTTATAAGTTATCTCATGGCACCTGTCAAGTCTCACTAATCAAACCCAGCAATTCCACGTGGAAATTCAGGGTTTTTACATTATACTCCATACCTGTTTGCACATCATAAAACAGGATAACATTGATTGTCTCAAAAGGCAATTGGGACAATTAAACAATAAATATAAAAGATGTCACATAGGAAAAAGCACTGGGAAATAACTTTTCTGTCATTAAGTCTAGGCTACCTCAAGCAAAAACATCCCTTTATCTTTCATAATTTTATCACCCATCTGGTTTACTGCCCATTTTTCTATTGAAAGGCTGTTCCTCAGCTATATTTCTCAGAACACTAACATGATTTTACTCTTCATAATGAATACTACAAAAACTGGATAGTGACCCATATGGGTTATAGCCTAAGCAATACATAAACAGAACTTTAAACAGAGATGTGTCTAAAGTTGTGCTACACTTGTCCTTAAGAACCCAAAAATACATTTTTAACTCCTACAGTAAGTACTTATGGAAGAGGCAACCTAAACCTAACCTGCACATTTCAATCAAAATTTTATTTATGAAAGCACCTGTAATGCAGTTGGCTGTGCATAAATATCTGTACCCTGTACTGTCCTGAATTGATCACAGTCTAAAAGAGCAATGAACAACCAAAAAATACAGATGGAGACTAAAACCCACAAATTATTGTAGTTTTCTTCTTTCCAATAAACATTGAAAAACCCAACTTTGGCTTTCATTTTGTTTACGTGACAGAAGTACAGAGTCTTGAGAAGAGCCATGCAGGAGAGAAGGAAAAGGCTGCCACAAAGTGAATTTAGAAATATGTACTAAGTGTTCAGAACAAAGTGGATAAAGGCACAATGATTGAAAAATTGAGGGAGAAAGGAATAAAAAGGTGCTGCAGTGACAGCAGCGAAAGAGACAAGAACCTGGTTAGATAGGAGAATAAAAAGAAGAAATAAGAACAGAATTGTGAGAAAGACATTCGGCTTGGGGTACAGTGAGATCACTGACAATACATACAAATACTTTTGCAGGTCTGCTCAGTAGCACTATGCACCTTGATGCTACCAATTAATGCAAAGAGATGCCACTAGACAGAATAATAGTTCTGACTTTGCTAAAGAAATAGGAAATAGGAAAATTTCCTGAGGTGTCAGACTACCTCTCTCTTGCTGCTAGAAAATTAGTTTTGTGAAAGGGAAATGTCAATGTCTTAATCTGTAGATTTGTGCTACATGCATTACTGCCCCTTTTCCTCAAATATAGTACTGAAGGAAATCCTTACTCCATATTTACAAAAATAGTAGTAAAGTCCATCAAAAAAATCTGTAGATCTGTGCCACTAGTGAGTAACATGTAGGAAATAATTTCCATAAGTGAGCACTGAAATTAACAGGCAAAACCACAATATGGTATGTTCATCACCACAAGCATTGTGTGTGATTATTTTCTGTACTGCAGTGCAACTATGTTTTAAATATCGTAATAAACACAGAGACACAGTCATGCAGGACAGAAGCTGCTTTGAGTGATCATGTATTAGTCCATCACCTTACCCTGAGCTTGTAAGTCTGTAAGTGTAATACAGCATATTTTGTAACACTAATGCAATCTTAGTAATTACAAAATTCCACTGCAGCTTTGTCTCTATGTTATTACCAAACATTATAGGTTTAGTAAAAATTGCTTTTTGTATGAAGCTGAGTGCTGACCATTGTTCATTTCATTGCTAGCCTCATGGAACTTAATAGATTTCATGATCTGGGATTTTATTTTTCTTCCACATCCTGGAGAACCATGACCACTTAGGAATCCCAGCTTTGATTTCATTAGCCCACATACAAGTGGAGGAAAGTCCAAACATATGAACCTTAATCTTAAATGTTATATGAAAAAGAGAAAGAATTCCAAACTTCATTTTTAAAATCCCCTCCCTTCAAAGCTATTCACATTATTTGATAGGGCCTGACCCATAGGCTTTTGAACATTTGGCATAATTAAAGTCACAAAGCTTGTGAAGTGAGAGCTAATGAGAGTCTAACATTGTTTTAGATAAGACCAATGCTCTGCCCAGGACCACGTCACTCTTCTCAAGAGTGATTCTGTAGTCTCTGATCAAGACATTGAGTTTCCAGCATCCTCCAATATTTTTATTTCTTCTGTGGGTTTTCCTTGACCTGTTTTCCCAGATGTGCAAAACACAGTGGGAACTTGTAGGCTGCACAGTGTGGGGCTGTGAAAGAAACCCACTCCTAGTTCACTATGTGTTGGCAAGTCAGCCCAGGGCAGAGCAGAGGCGCCCAGAGAGCTTGGCCAGAGGTGCCAGCCCAGCCCTGGGCACAGCTGTGTCCCCAGCCTGGGCAGAGCTCTGTGCTGACTGAGCTGTCACGTTTCCGCTTCCAGAGCTGCCTCATCAATTTCTGCCCGTTTCACACTGCGTCATGCAGATTTAGCCCCTTGCTCCACATTTATTATAAATACCTTCCTTGAGCCTGGTTCGTCTTCTGACTGCTGCTTCTACCATTATTCATCCATTTAAAGAGAAGCAAAACAATTTACAGTGATGAGAAGGTGCATGAAAAAGTTCAGTCAGGTTTTCTTACTTGTGGAGTGAGAATCTGCCTCCATGGTGAATATTAACACAATGCCTTTAGGTCAGCTATTGCTTCCCAACAGGCTAACATCCTCTCTGTCATGGGAGGGAGTTCAGAATTCATTATTGTCCTTCCTCTAACCTTTCACTACATACAAGACCAAAACAAACACGATCTCCATGTCTCTGTAAGAGAGAATTTTTTTCACATCCTCTTTCACTTCACATGAAATTTCTCATAATGACTCCATTTGTAGGTATAGCTTGGCTTTTAATGACATTTTCCTTTACCCAAAGAACAGGCACTTTCCATTTCTAGAATTTTTATCTCCTTTTTTCTTCCTTCCACCCTCATGTTTTAGAGAAAAGAACAAAATTGCTATGTGTAACTGACATAACACTAACAAAGAACACAGAAGTAAAGAATTTCTAGTAACTCAACTATCTGCACACGCAGATATCTAAATTTTCTCTTTTATTTTGTGTGCAATAACTTCACCAGCATGGTTAACTGCAGAAAGGCTTGTGGAGACAGATTTGTAATTTTCTAATGTTACTAAACCAATATTGTTTTTCCTAAGCAGTACTGGGAAATTATATTTTAGAAAGAATAAGGACTTTGTTGCCTATCACAATTTGAATATTTAGACATAAGTTTGTGTTGAAGTAATTTCTGACATAGATCTTTTTTTAGTGTAATACTATTATGTCATTACTTTAAATCCTATATGCCGTGCTAATAGTATTGTTTTATTACTTTATTTTTACAGCAGTATCTAATTCCATCAAAAAGCAATTTAGTAATTAATATGATAATTACTAATTATTTATTATCATGAATATGCATAAATAATGTTCCATAGGTTAATTAATCTGCCAAGGTAAAAGTTAGAAGAGTTCTGGAGCAACAGTAACCTTGTCATAGGCTAAAAAAATGAAGAGGTATCTCAAAGTATAAAAACATTACTGCTGATTAAAAAAATTTAAAAGAATCAAAAGTAAACCATCTAGAGGGTGCAGAGATACTCATGGTTATGCATGTTGGAAATGTTCTTTGCTCTTTCTTGGCCACCAAAGCTGCTGCTAGAAAGACATTCCACAGCTGAAGACAGCTGCCATTGACAGCCTCAGAGAATTTTTCCTGGGCTTTGTCATCCTCCCAGTCATGCACTGATCTCATTTGCTATTGTAATTTATCAAGGACAAGGGATCTTTAGGAATATACATTGCCTTCTGACAGAGCACTTTCCACAGTGCTGGCAAGCAGAGCCAGATCACTCTAAGGAACAAGACTTTAGATTATTCTTGTGATGTATTCTCAACAATTTAATATGCAGAGATGCCCATGATATATTTGACCTCAATGGTTGGCTCAACTTAGAGAAATTTAACCCAGAGAATACATGAGCTAGTGTGGCTTAGTCTTCCAACTCAATGGAAAGGTTTCACTCTGAAAGTGCTCAAAACTTCCTACCAGTCCACAGCCTTAGGTAAATTTTGGATTTCAACTCACACACTCTTCCTGGGTTGAAGCAGATGTGGATGTAAAAACACCTGGGTCCTTTGTACCCATAAACCTCACTTTTTTACCCTGGAAATTGAGATTTTTTTCTCCTGAACTGCAACATGAAGAAGTGCTACCGTGCATTGTAATTATCTTAGGGTTATAAAATCCATACATAGCCCATAGAAAGAGCCATACAACAAAGAGAAGAAATGACAAAGTAATGCAGCAGCTCCCTGGATGCTTTTATAAGTACATTTCCACTCCTTTCACATGCAGTGACGAGGTTTATTCATGAATCAGAAAAGCAGATAAGACAAAAAAGTAAGTGTTGGTGCCATAAATGTCATGATAGAGCTTCCAAATAAATTTCTATAGGTCTGAGCACAAAGGCAGCTGAAAGAGCTTACAGCTTCTCAGGTGCAACTGTGCTTGGTATAAACGTATCACTGAGTTCACCTGAAAGGAAGCCACATTCAAAGTCACTCCCCTGGATTTCAAATCCTCAGTGTGATTACATTTAACTGTTTGAAATATAAATGGTGAAGGATGAGGAGATGGGAGATGAGAAAAAGAACTAACTTGATATTTAAGAAAAATATTTATAGCACATTAGTACCCAAACAACACCATGCACAATAACATTACATTGCAGAAAAAACCAATTTTTCCATTATAAATTTAACTATGTTTAGAGGAACATGTTCAGTTCTGTCCACTGTGTTATTGGAAGGATTTGAACAGCTGGGAGGGAGCTTGGAGAAGTGTACAAGTGTGAATAAGGGTGTGAATATATTGATTTAGACTGAAAGACTGAGAGCTGAAGCTAGGTTAAGTGATAATTTGAAATAAATTATAAGAGTACATGACAACAACCTGAAAATGTGAAGGGCAGGACAGAAATCATTTTTAATAATTTAAGAAAAGAATATGGAATAGTAAGATATAAATTAGAACTCTTACACAGAATATCATAAAGAAATTTCAGCCATGCATAAAATGATGCACAAAAAGGTGTAGCCTGGAAGATCAGTTGCAAGCTCAGTCAGAGTAGAGAACATAGTGCTGACACTGATTTCAAAAACAGGTTGCACATAAATATGTGCAAAATTATGTATGCAGCTATTGTATATGAGAAATAGAATTAGCAATACTTCACATTTTTCATAGAAAATTTAAAATTTTGAGCAGAAAAATTCTAAAAACTTGAAGGTGTATGTTGAACTAAAAAAGCTAGAAATCTGAAACTAAGAATGATATGGAATTTCATTTCAAAGATAAATGTATCAGGAAACATGATAGTGGTTATCTAAGTACTTCTTTATACTTTTTGAAAAAATCCAAATTATCACAGAAATTTCAAATATATTAAAGAGATAAAAAAGATAAAGAGCCTGCATTAGAATTTAGCCTTCCTGTGTACAGTGTACACCAGATTTCCACATGTGTTTATCCTTTTATTCTCTAGTATTGGTACTTAAAAATGTGTGAATAGCAACACAGCAGGAAATATCTAGAAAAGTGCCTTTTCTGCAGCATTCCTGAAATTTTGCTAGCACAGTAAAATAAAGACTAAAGATAGCTGCAGAACAATCTTCACATTTTTTCCACCTCCTCACTTCCATGCCATGAGGAAGAGTATAAAAAGAATATGACAGTATGTAAATCAGTAGAATTTGTTGTCTCAAGAATGACAATATTTTGAAACTTGTTATGGTCTCTTCTTGAGAAAGGTGTCAGCATTAACATCTTTTGTATCTTGTGTTAAATTATCATGGAAATCCATCTCACTATCTGAGAGTATTGTCCTACTTAAAGTGGCCTAAGTAATACTTCCCAGTCACAGGAATTGATGAGATTAGGAAAAGAAATTTTGCAGGGATCTATACAGATTGTCAGCAGAGAGAGACAGGTCAACAGGGGTGGTTTGGAGAGGGCAGAAATGACAATGACAGGAGTAAGAATCAATGAAAGCCAGGTAAATACCATGTTTTTTAATCTTGTAATGACAGACAATCTATTTCTACTTTCTTCAGATCATTATTGGGAGTATCATCCACACCACATGCACAGTGAATTTGAGACCTTTGGAGACAACCATTTCACAGAGCTGCAGAGTGTGCAGCCTCCCCAGCTGCAGCAGCTCTACAGGCACATGGAGATCGAGCAAATGCATGTCTTGGACTCTGCAATCCCAACCACACACATTGGACTCAACCACCAGGTATGGCTACCAACCCCTGATCAGAATTTCAGGTGACAAATAATGCTAAAGGAAATAATACATTAGGGAATGCACACTATTAAGTGAAAGAGATTGCTGAAATGGGTTACTCAGATTCTTAGGGCATGTAAAGCTCTTCATTCTCAGGAAAAATGTATTTTAAACATCTTTTACCTGGATAATGAGAAATCACTCTCCCCATGCTGTCTAAAAAGAGAATTGCATTTTGTGGAGGTGTTTGGAATTTCAAATTTTTGTTTCATTTGGAATGAAAATAAACTGCCCTGCAATTCTGCAGATGAACTGGACCTAAGAGGATTTGTATCATCATATTAAGGATATCCATGACTATTAAGAAGTAATTCTGAGCTTTGAAGTAGTAGTAAAATTTTAAATATTTCCAAGGAACCCAGATGGTTTTATATGACTTGTATGAGAAATGCTAATCAAACAAGCCACTGGCAATTCTACCACAGGCTGAGGACACCCTACTTGTGCTTCTGGGAGTAAATAAGTCACAAGCCAAAGCATATTGTCTTGTCTTTGCTCAGGTTTTACATTAAGCCAGACATTTCCCTGGGAAAAAAAAAAAAAAAAAAAAAAAAAAAAAAAAAAGTTCCACTATGCAGTAGTCACCAAAGCATCAGTGAATTCTCACTGAAGCTGCAATTAGAAGGTGTTCCATCATACTGCAAAGATAATAAGCACAGCAGGTGTGGAAATCACTCTTGATCCTACAAGAATATGCCCAAAGTCATTACTGGGAGCAGTAAGCTGGGAGATCTTGTGCTAAAGAGTTTCCCAATGTACATGAAATAAATACAGTCCTAAATACAAGACAGAGTAGAACTGAAGTTGGAGAAAAGAGTGTTAGTTGATGACAGTGCTGCATGTAACAGTACCCTTGCTGAAACTTTGTGAGAAAAACCACATGCATGGGCTTACCATTTTAGGTTTCTCTGCTCAAAGCAAACTGAAATTGTATGTTAGTACTCTATTAATCAAAAAGAAAGAAGAGAAAAAATAGAATGAGTAAGTTAACACTGACAACAGGAAACTGCAAGCCATTGAAAAATCAGGAATAGAATATAAGATGTAGATACAAACAAAGAATTAGGAACAGAAAGTTACAAATATAAAAAATGCATCATGGAACAGCAGTCTGTGGGAAGCTTCAAGTTGTTTCAGTTGCTCATTGCAACTGCTAATACCTAATGACCAACCATTACCTCTGGCCAAGGGCAGAGGGTGAAAATCAGCCCCTATACGGATGTCTTTGGAAATGCAGCCAAAAAACAAGACAGAGCATTTCTGCTTATCCCCATTCATAGTACTCAGCTATGGTCTTTCATTTCAGGATGAAAGGCAGGGAACTAATTTTGTTACAACTTTTGATAAAGAGCACTGTGATCTCTCTGCCCCACACCCTACCAAGCTGCAGATGTTCATATGAAGAATTCACCACCTTTTCCTTACCAGCAGGGGATCTTTGGCTTTTTACTTTACTTTTATTCCTAGAATAAGTCATGCAAATAGTACTTGGCATGCTCTGAAGTTCAGCTTCTGGTGTGTCTCAGTCACAGGCAAAGAAACAGAAGCAGGAAGTTTTAATCCTCCCCTAAATTTGCCAGTTTTTAACTAGCATGCTTGTCCTGCAATATCAGTTATTGTTTGCAATAAAGGAAGAATATGCAGAGATATTTCTTTAATTTTCAGTTGATATCACATTACTTTGTGAAATCAAATTTGAAGTTTAACCTGTTCATGAACAAGATTTGTTCGAAAAGTTTTGTTAGCCTGCCAACAGGTGCCTCAGAAATAATAAAATAAGAAAAAATATTTACTCTGAAGGGAGAATGAAATAGATAGTTGGAAAGCTGTGCGAAGAACTTTAGAAAGAGGAAAATCACATGTAGGTGCTAGACCCTGAGAAAACATCAGAATATGGAAAGTAGCTAGTAGTTCCTTAAGTTTTCTCTCTCCAGAACAGTATTAGTAACCTGGCTCTTTGTAGCACACAGGGCAGTCCTCTGTGTCTCTGTCCCAAAAGTGTGTGACACTGTATTGTCATTGCTGGGTTTCAGGTATAGAGGAAGTGTAAGCCAAGATGCAGCAGTCAGGGAAAGTGGGGACAGCGTGGGGAAAGCTCACTCAACCTCCCAGGCTGGGCTTTGCAGCTGCCTTGGCTTGGGAAGACACCATGTCCCCTCCCTCTGTCCCACTGTCCCACTGCAGCCCAGAGAAGTGGTTCCTGGCTCCCACACCACCTCCCAAATCTCTCCAGGTTTCCACAGCCTTTTCCTCCCTCCCCTGTAGGACACTGTCCCACCTTCTCATTCCCCTTCCCCCATGGCACAGTGTCTCCCTCCCTTCCCAGCCCTGAGGCCGCAGCTTTCTCAACTGTGAGGAGCTGGGGGTGGCTGTGGTGAGCTGAAGTTTCGCTCCTGGGGATTGACAGGAAGCTTACAGGCACTCTTGCCCAATGCTGCCCTTCCTGCAGCCAATCTGCCAGCTCACTAACTGCCAGCTGCTGGGCCCCACCAGCCCTTGCACAGCCTTATTGGCACATTTTAAGGTGGCACCGCTCAGCCAAGCCCAGCACAGGGTGAGTGGTGTCACTCGTGAACACCCACTGCCCACTTCAGTGTGCCCCTGGGAGGGCACCAGGCTCAAAGCATCCTCTCCTTGTGGAAGGAGCAGAAACCCTGACAGGGTCTCCCTGGAAAATCATCCCCTAGATAAGAAATTGCTTCTAGAATGACTAATGCTAGAAATATTTTACCCCTCTTGCAGACCCCCACTTTGTCTTTTTGTGAGTTAACTGGTCCTTTTTCAATCCCTTGGGTGATTGGTCACATTTTACCTAAAACCTTTAAGTAGTTGGTTAGCTTTTCAATCCTTGATATTGGTTCATTTTCTAAGGCACTCTAACCCTATAAAAGCCCCTTTAATACCCCATGTATTCAGACTGCTGCCTGGACCCCTTTGTGAAAGAAATAAAATGTTTGCAGAACCTCTGCGCAGCTTTCTCTGTCTCTTTCTCCCTGCTGGCTAAGAAGGTGCTTTGCAAGTGAAGCAGCTAATCACAAAAAGAGCTGGTGGGCTAGATTCTAGGCTTGCTTGCATCCCAGTACCTTGTGGCTAAAATCTGCCTGAAGCACCAGGAAAAGCTTTCCTTACAGAACTTCTTACCTGGGCTTGTTGTGGCAGCTTGGGACAAAACCTACGCACTAGCCGTCACATTTCCTGGTGAAGGAGAAGAGCAATACAAAAGGAGCTCACTTTCAAGGACTATCATCTGTCCCGTTTCATGAAAGCTACATAAAATATGCTGCTGGGTTTGGGGGCTGTTGGTTGGGTTTTTTTGATGTAAGGACCAGGTTTTTATTCCCTGCCCCTCACACTGATCTGTTTCACATTATTAAATAAGAAGATGCAATGGTCGTGTTTCCTAGCAAACCAGACCACAACTGAGAATTTACAGAGCTGAGGTATATTCCACACTGCTTCTGACAACACCTCTATATAAGGGCATGAGAATTTAACACAAAGACTGGCTTGCTAGCTTTGCAGATGAGAAATTCCCCCCTAATAGGGAATTTTCAGAGAGCCATTTGGGAAAAGAGAATATGGGCTGATATATCCTTTATCTTAGCATTAAGGCTACTCCTCTCCCCATGGGGGAAGTTTGAGAGAAAGATGATGGATTGGTATAATCCCATCTCCAGATTTGGATGCAGTCCCATAGGGTTTCAGTGCTGTCAGGAGGCACTATGCCTGGGAAAGGAAGTGGACAACAGAGCCAAAGCCAGCCATAATAGGGCAGAACTGTTCATCTCTTTGAATTTAGCTCCAGGTCTGTGTTAGGAAAAAAGTTGTTCTGAAGAGCAGTTTCACCCTGGGGATAGACAACCAGGATCAGAAACTCATTAGGAAGAAAGCAAACTTTGGGGAGATATGGGGGAACAACACTATGTAGTGTTCCTTGCATAGAAGGTATGAGAATGTTCTGACATTCACAACATTATTTATTCTTCCCTCTTGTAAAGGTGCACTGTGGTACATGTGTGTTGACTGTTATCTGAAAGTATTTCTTAATAGGATGGTACTTATTTTAAATGTCAACAACTAAGTCACTCAGTACTACACTAGACATTTTCCAATACATTTTACTTTCTCCCCACTTTTCTCTAATTACATTTCTCTCTTCATTACATTTCCTTTTTCATCTTGATGCCCTACTCTGTATCACTGCCTTCTCCCTCTACTACTCTGTTTTCCAAAAGGTGTCCTATTTGCCCCGGATGTACTTCTCTCCACCTCAGCCCAGCTCTGACGAGGAGGACATAGAGAGGCAGAGCCCCCCCTTGGAGGTGTCAGATGGGGAGAATGATGGTGTGGACCCTGGGCCTGGAATTATGCATGGAGAAACAGGTCAGTGGAAACAGAAGGATTCTATTAAGCTATGAACGGAGCAAGTGTTATATTGCCATGATGATAATAAAATTGTAGAACTGCTGTGCTAGTATTTTATGTCATGGCCAAAGCCTTTCTTTGCTTGACTCCTTGCACTCTCCTGTCCTCTGAATCTTTCACAACTATAACTATCTCAAACCTCATTTCTTAATGTATTCCCCTGCCTCCTTTTGCTTTGTCTATTCAGGCTTCCCGAATGGAAATGGCTTTTGCCATTTCTATTCCAGTTCCTGTGAACAGCCAGGAAAATCAAGACAAGAAAGTCAAGGAAGAACCAATTAAAAAAATACTTATCTCTCTTTGCTCAGTACCTGAGAGTCATATTCTGTATAACCTGCAAAAACTAGGTTTAGGTTAGTTTTGAATTAGCAATGTTTTTCAATTAGCTTCAAATTAGCAAATTAATTTCAGAAGTTTAGCCTTTGGAATTACTTATTCTTGCATTATTCTTCTTGATGCATCAACCCACATTTTGTCCTCTCAGTGTTACATTGTCTACTGTTATAAATGCTGCAAACTGAAGAAGTTATGCATCTCCCAAGCTAGCTGAAACACTTAGATACTTCCTGCTGTGTCACCAGGAACTACACACAAATACTAATGCTCCACTGGCTTTCTTCTTTGACTCTTACACAGGCAGCAAGAAAAAGATCCGTCTGTATCAGTTCCTTCTGGACCTTCTTCGCAATGGGGACATGAAGGACAGCATTTGGTGGGTGGACAAGGAGAAAGGTACTTTCCAGTTCTCCTCCAAACACAAAGAAGCATTGGCACATCGCTGGGGCATCCAGAAAGGCAACCGCAAGAAAATGACCTACCAGAAGATGGCACGGGCTTTGAGAAACTATGGCAAGACAGGGGAGGTCAAGAAAGTTAAGAAGAAGCTGACCTACCAGTTTAGTGGAGAGGTGATGGGAAGGGGGGCCACTGATAGGAAACATTACCCTCACTGAGGCCATGGGACCCTGAGCAAGAAAAATATTGAGAGCTCCTGGCTGGATACCAGCAGAGGAGATGGACGCATCTTTCTCTTTGCTTCCTGTGCCCCCTTCTCTGCCTTTAAACAGCCTTTATCATCAGATGTTTCTGGTACGAATTCCCTTCTTCAGCATCTGAGAATCCTAATCATGACAGAATTCTTTGCTTCCATCCTCCAAGTTGGACAGAGTTGGGAAATTTAAACAATGTACAAATATATTGTTGTCAGGAAAGATTTTTTTTTTTTTTTTTTTTTTGATTGCAACTAAAGAATACAGCCGATGAAGTTTTGCCTCCAGAGGTGGTGCTGTGTCACTCGCAGTGACACCGCGTTAGCTTCCAGCTTTTAAACTAGCATTAATACAGGCTCTGCCGCAGCTCTCAGAGCTAGAGAGAAGTTTGCAGATCTTGGAATGATACCTGTTCTTTTAAATAGTAATAACATGTACATATTTAATAAAATTAGATACAATGAAGTTTTGATGTTTGCATAATAAATGATTACTTCACAAACGGATGTCACACATTCAGTTACGCAGATACAGCTCCTGTGTGGTGTCTGAGCAAAAGGTGCACTGGGTTGTAGGACCTTATCCATCTGTAGCTACTCTTTTATTTACCTGGAAACATCATCAGTGGTGTCAAACTAAGTAGCAAAGGTAAGAGATGAAATACATAACTGTGAAAGAGACTACAGTACTGAGGACTTAAAAATACATCTATGTATATATTTCTCGCTATTTTTTCTTGTGCAAAAACCCTGCAATTTGAACATTTTCTGATCATGTATATCAAGAATTGCATTTATACCCCCATACTGTTTAGAATGTAACAATTAACCATATTCTTCTATTGTTTTACTTATTTTCCCCTTCCTGTTCTTTTGTCTTGCTTTCCCTCACAGTGACACCTTGATTCTAGCTTATGAATCTTTGTTGGAAATAAGGTGTGTTTAATCATGTCTTTGGAGAATTCCAGTACAAAAGAGTTTGAAGATTTTAACTGTGGATTTTAATCCCTACTGTAAAACAATTCATAGTAACTAATAACAACTGCACTGTATAGATAACACTCAAAATGCAAAATAAATGATAATTCAATACTTGAGACACCATGGTAAATTTACCCAGTACATCTAAACACAGAAATTAAATCCAAATTCAAGCAACAGTAAGAAAATTAGCATTTTAAGTTTTAACATTTTTTAACGTATCTCAACTGTTTCAATCACTCAAAAGTCAGGAAATATCATCACAAATTTCCTGAAATAGATGAGGTGAAATGAGGCAGAACGAGAATGAAGAGAAGGGGGTTTTTCAACGATATCGAAATGCAGTACAGCATGCCAAATATCACTAAATAACTTGAAATTTTTCAGAGCTTGCTCCTCACTGAAACCAGAAATAGTTGAAAGTGATGAACTTCTTACAGACCTGAGTTTTCAAAATTAAATCTAAACACAGTCAGTGTTATCTGCACCAACAATCTCACTGTGGAAGTGAAAAGTCTGGTGACATCACAGCCTACAGTGTCTCTCTGGAGCCAAACAAGAAAGAAGCTCCTGGTTAAAAAAAAAATCACAAAGTACTACTTCCCACTTCTTATTCCCAGTTCATGAATATGATAAATACATCAGTCAGTACCAAAAATTAACAGAGAGTTATCTTTCATGCTTCTAAAAATCTTGTAATTCAACTTTTAGTTACTGTGCTTTGAGGATGATGTCAAATATTTTTCATTCACTTAGAGTTAGGATAAGTCAAATTAAGAAGACATTTGGTTTCTAAAATTGTACTGGAAGGATTTACTTCCTATAGGAAATAATGTAATGCTCACTAAATTTGACTTGGATAATCCATCTGCATTTAACGTTTCAGGATGGAAGCTGAAGATGTTGAAGGCAGCTCTCAGAAGACTAGAACAACACCCAACACTGACACAATTAAAGTTCTTCCATGCTGAGCTAGAAACTCAGAACTTCTGTGCTTGGTACTGATGAGGACTCTCCACTGCTGGCCTGGAATTAAAAAGAGATTAAAGACATTTGCACTCATCAGACTTGCAGACTTGTTATTCAAGAAAACTAGAGTAGTAATTCCTCTCTTCATAAAAATATCTTTATCACAAACACAGCTTCAAAAGCAGAACTGATCATTCTCTGATACTGTAATTTGGAGGAGAAGGATCATTTCCTCTTGCAGGAAAACTCTGATAAACTGAAAAGAGCCAACTGGTGAGTTAATTGTGGAGATGCTTAGGATATCACAAAAGCCATTTCAAGCTTACCAAAAAGCTTTCTAAGATATACGACACCTATTTTTCCATTTCCCTAGCAAGTCTTGCATAAAATCCAATTAGATGCTGGAGAAATAATACAAAATAAAAACAAGTATTCAAACAGAAACAAAAAGAACCTGTAAATGAGCTATTTGAGCACTGTGCATTATTATAAAATGTTAATTTAGACCATCTACTTATACTTGAATCAAAGAATTCACATTTTACACTCATTCTGACCACAAGAAACATGGAAATCGAAGCTTCTGATGAAATTATTTGGGGTGGACAGTATAATTAATAAATCAAACATTTTTGAAAGTAATACTGAATATACTTTAACAAGAAGGTTTAAAATTTTATCTCCAAAGTTGAAAACTTTTTCTCTTCCTCTTGTTAAGGCTTTGAAATACTGTTTCTAAAAATATTCGCTCCCCATCTGTTTCTGGTTAGGTTTTTCATCTGTGGCATAAAGAGTGAATAATCATGTGTTGCAGCTGTGAAGGAGACCAAATGATGATACTTCTCTGCCAGAGTGCTGCTTGCCTGCCACACCATCCAGCTGCTGGAGACACTGGGCTCTCTGAGCAAGCTGAATTATCACCATTCAGCTGCACAGGCAAACAGGAGCTCCTCGGCTGTTTTAGACAGAAATACCAAAATGAATATGACTGAATCACAGGTTCTGCAAAATTACAGAGGAGCAAGCATTCCATTTTCTCTGAAGGTGGCCAAGTACAGGCAGACGTGATCAAAAAGGTCGGGGGTGGAGCATTATTTGGAGAGATGACCCATGATTAGCACAAGTTCATTGGAACATTTTGCTGCCCACTGCTGTTAGAGAACATCAATCCTCTTTCAAAGCAAGCATTCGTACTACAGCTGGATATTCAACTTCTATTTGGCCCTTTGCAGCCTGCTTTAAAATCAGCTTTATTAGCTGCTGAGTGGTTCCTAATCAATTCTTGTGGAAAGGTTATGCAAGAAACTATCAGTGAGCTAAATTCAAAATACTGAACTGCACCTACAGTATATATAGTAGATACAGTATATAGATATAGTATATAGATACAGTATACAGATATATTAGACTCCCTCTAGCTGTATGTCAGAGTCATCAAAGGTAGAAAGATTGCACTGACTATACTGATAATCTGCTAATATAATATACAGTGGTAGTGTGTATTTTTAAATTCTACTCAAAGAGTGTTTTAGACATTTCTAGATGTAAGCTACTACTCACCTGCAGCAGACAGACTGCAGTTAAAGGTGTTATTATTTATTTTTGTCTGAAAACACACACTTATTGAATCCCCCAAACTTCCTGAAAAATGTATATACACACATCCCAATATATCTGCTGGAGGTTTTTCATCACCTCCATAAAGTACTTTTATCTCTATACCCTATTTTCAAGATTCATACACTGACAGAGTCTTACAATCTGTTTGTCTTCACTTGTCATTACAACAGGGCTTAGGCTTTGTATATTGCCAGGTTTCTTTTCCTCAGTAAGCCTTTTGGCTTAGTTTATTTTTCTATTTGTATTACTTAATCTCCTTGCCTTTCTTCCATTTCTTTCTATTATTTTTCCTCCCTTGTTCAAATATCCACACAGCAAAATTCACTTCATAATCATTGAACTCAAATCAAACTATACTGCCAGCTTCATAACTAGTACATATATCCCATGACAGTTCAATTCAGTCTATTTATACTGTTGTTTGAAATTTTCCTTGTACTCTAGCTGCAGATTGTAAATTCATAGCAAAGATTTTATTATTGATGACAACACAATGAGCATTTTTCCTTTGAGAATGCCCAGAACAGCATGTTCTCAATGAAAATTCCACACTTGTGTATTTAAAATTTAGGATTATGGGTAGAAAATACTATGATATGACACAGATTGTGGTACCAATTCCAAGAATCTGCATTTATTTCTAACTTATGTTGTGTGTTGCCTTACTATCTCACCACCTTTTCTTCTTCTCAGAAATATTCAAATCAGATTTACATAGTTTTGCATACCTGTATACTTAAAACACTAAAAATGTAGTGCTTGAAATAAAAATGCTACTGTAATGGACCCACTAATTTAAGTAGATGAAGAGCATGCTCTTTAAAGAAACTGTAACAATAGTTAAAACTTCACCAAGTTTCACCTTTCTTCTCTAACAAATTTGCACATTGCAATTCAGTTGGATCAGCTGAGCTTGTGCTGTCAGAGAGGTCTGTATACAAACCAAATAATTAGAGTCCTATTCCAAGAGCTGGGGAATGTGAACTTCTTCCAAAGAACATGAAAACAGCAGTAGGCTGAGATATTCTTTCTCATTTCCTCACTCATAACTCATCAGTGTCTGCCTCAGCTGAGCACCTCACATCAGCTCACAGGATCACAGAGCAACCTGGGCTGGAAGAGGCTTTAGGAGGTCACCCCATCCAACACTCTACTCGAAGCAGGCCTATTAGATCAGCTTTTTCAGGGCAACTTTCTTTGCATTCTGTGTTTCTTTCCATTCTCTCCACTCATCCAGCCACATCCTCCTTCTTCATGCCTTTAGTTCCCCACAGTGTTACTCTGTGCTGCTGGGGAGCCAAAGCAGTACGTGAGAATGAGCAGAGCAGTCTATGGACAGGAGGGGAATGAGGATGTGGTGGAGCAGATAAGGGTTAGCAGGAGGTGGTGCAGGAGAGAGAAGGGTGGGAGGAGGTATTGGGGAGACCAAGGTTATGCAAAGGATTGGGGAAGCGGCTTTGTGGTAGGAAGGAATGCAGTTTCTGTGCCTTAAGGGCTCCCTCTGAGCTTCTTTTAACTCCCCAGCAGCAGAGCAGCAGCACTCCAGGTATAAGAAGCCCTTTGGCCACTGGTGGCTTTGTGCAGAATGCTTCGATTCCTCTGCATTATGCAAAGTGAAGAATGTTTGGGTGCTGAGCTGGGCATTTGCCTATACAAATCATTCTGGGTTCTTTTAGATTTACCTAAGTTTCTGAGTTTGGGGTGTCTGCTTTCAGAAATATAATTTTAGATTTCTTCTCTAGATATGCCTTCCTCCCTTTTTCCTGCTCACTCACACTGTGCTTTCCCTGCTCTGCCAGCCTGAGCTATCAGTTCCCAGCTCTTTGCTCAGCTTTTCTCCATGCCTCCATGCAGCCAGTAGATGCCTCCATATCCAGTAGACTCCAACTGCTTTATTCTCAATGCCTGTTTTCAACTTTTGCCCAGCTAGTTTATTGCTTCCTCTCAGGCCAACTTTTCTCACATATGCCTCCAGTCACCTTCTCTTTATGTGAATGGTTCTCAGTTCCAGTGTATTTGTTCAGCCATTTATAGTTTTCCCATCCCACATCCCCTTACAGTTTCAATCTTATCACCAGTTCTCTCCCCTCTGCCCCATTTCTATCCCAGCTTCCCATATAATCTATTTCAAATCCCTCCCATATTACTTAGAAAAAACAATTTTCTCTCCTCATTCATGCCCTTCATTCACAGACTTTTATTTCCTCCTTCCACTTAATTTGGTGTGATCCCTTCCTTCTCTGAAGTTCCAACTAATTTTTCCCCAAACCCTGCTGGTTCTCCCCTTAATTTTTGCGTGCCTGAGGGAGATAATGTTTGGAGCACAAGACACATAGGTTATTTGCTTTTAGTTCAAGTCTGTGGATTAAGTCCAAGTCCCACATTAGCCCAGAGATAAATGAATAGAAAACTCTGCTGACCCCTGCACTGGACCTCATTGACACAAACAAAACCTCCTCAGAGGATGAAATGTAGAAAGTTCTCACTGAACATATGCAGACTGCATTTTTTTCCCCCATAGTCTAGAAAATGCAGCAAGTCAGGTTGTTTATCATGAAGCCAGTTAAAAGAACATCCCTGAAATGAAAGCAAGTTGCTGTCAAATATACAGAAAGAACTCAAATATGGAGTGCAAAAGGTAGAGATACAAAATAGTTGTGCAGAGGAAAGCCCAAGCAGGACCAGCATCACCCAAATCTAAGTCCCTGTAAACTCAAGTTCTGTCAGTAAGGTCAAGTGGCTTTGCTCTGCACACACCAGCACCCTGATTCAAAAACTTAAAGGAACAGTGAGGTTTAGGTTGGATAAACAGAAATAGAGACAAGAAAGTAAATGGCATGACAGAAACTACCAGGAAAGGAAGCCCAAAATAGAAAAGTAATATATGGACTTTCCACCTGGATAGCTACATTTGGGCAGAGTCACAAGCATCTAAATATATAGCCTTTTAATAAGAATTTGGGTAGTCTTTTTAGAAGGAGGTGCTGTTAACTTTGGCTATAAATAATAAATCCTTGGTTTTCTCTGCATAAGCCATGGTGCAGTTATCCAAAACCACACAGCCTGTCACTGCAGGCCACCAATTTCTGTCATTTTTGATCTTGATTTTGAATTATGCTGTGAAAGACACTGTCTGAAGCACAGAACAATAATTTCAGAGTAATTCTTCTGACAAAGAAAGAATTTCCCCTCTCACTCACTTTTTAAGTACAGGCCCTGAGATATTTAATACGTGTTGCTTCAATGTTCTTGTACATCAGTTTCATTTGAATATGGAATGAAACTTCACACACTTGCTAAACAATTATCTAGAGTGACAGTGAACTAGAAAGTAGGTATCACAATCCACTACACATCTATTTTGGGTCAGTGTAGTCATTGAAATTATATCTTTCATTTGCGTAGCCATTTTCTTATTAAAAGATTAAAATAACATAATATAGAAAATGCTAGAAAAAAATTTGCTTCTACAACAATGCTGCCACCTGGTAACATAGGGTGTAATAGCAGACAAAATATTCATTTTTCCCAGTCTTGAACAAAGCAATATATTTGAAATGTTGCTTTAAGTAACATTAAAAATCACAAAATCTGGGAAGTTATTATTGGATTAGGATCACTTCCTTACATCAGATTAAATCCTCATAGCTCTGTTTCATTGTGGGGAAGAAGTGAGACCCAAGCCCTTTGAAAGGTTTCAAGTCAAAGCAAATAGCCAAGATTTCCTGATCCCAGTGAAATACATCAGGCACAAGCTAGTAGTCAAATACATATCATGGTAACTTGTGCTCCTTTAGAAACAGAGGCAATGGAAAATCAACACAGGTGGCATCCTGCCCATCTTCCTCACTCATCCATAAAAAATTGCTTCAAGGGAAGGGGAGGAAGTATTTGGCCCCAAATCAGGAGAGGTGCATGAGTGTTTGTGTTTCTCACATGTTCACATTTGTCCTATCAGCCTGCTGAGAGCGTCAGATGTGAAAGACAGACACAGAGCACAGTGTCTGACGAGCTGCTTGCACACTGCTCTATTCTGAACTCTGTGCCAAAATATGAAATCCTTCAAAAATGAGTTTTTTATGGGATAGTAAATCTGGGGGAAAAAAAATGAAAACCACCCTTTAAAAAAATTATTATTATTTTGTCAATACTAGTGGTGGTTAAAATGTGCTAAATGTTTGGCCCCCAGAGTTTTTCTGGTAAGGCTTGAAACTGAAAATTGGTAAACCATCATGATAATAAAAGAATGATTGTTCACAGTTACTATTTTGCCATATGCTAAATATATTAATAAATAAAAAGCAATGATTGGAGCATGAAATGGCCATACAAGAATAATTTTCTAGTGAGATTCTTCCCCCAGATCTTTTCTATATGATTAAGAAAAACTGAAACTTCTAGTGGTATAAAACAGAACCTTGGAACTATTTTTAAAATGATATTTGAAAGAAGAAAAAAAATCTTACTAGTTATCAAGAAATGCATGCTGTGGATCAAGTGGGTGGATGGGGAGGGAGGACTAAAACTATTTAAGTAGTGTCATGCTTTCTACTTGTGACTGCAAATGTCAGTAATGTGTAAGTATCTCTGCAAAAGAAAGTTCTTTCCTTAAAGTTCACAGTATTCTACAAGTACGGTCTTTGGTAGAAGAGCTGAAAAAAGAAACAAGAGAAACAATTTCTAAGAGTGTGTTCAGCTCTGACCCAACTATGACAAAAACAAAACTTGAAATAAGTAGTAAGAATATAAGCAAATACACACTTAGAGTAAGCAGGAGGCAGCATGCAGGAGCTGTGACCATCAGATTTAGTTTGCTGGGTGTGCTGTGAACAGGGCAGTGCTGGAATTCTCCCTGCAATACATGCCTGGAGCTGCAGGACTCACTGTACGCATGTGCAGCATCCCATTGTGCTCTGGTTTATACCAACTGAGCTCTGGTAGCCAGCCTTGGGTGGCTTGAGCTCCCTGGCTCCTGGAATTGGCTATATTTATCCCAGCTGATGTAGCCTGTCAAGTGTGTGCTGCTGCTGATAAGGTGCCCTGGTTGACAACAGTGGGGGATCAGGGGGAGGAGCAGGATGGGGGATTCCAGAAGTGGTTCTTTAGGGGGTCTCAAAAGCCCTGCAGCCACATTCCTGTGTAACTCATACCCTGCTTTCCACATACAACTGGGAGCTCCATCAGGAGGAAAGGGAAGATGCCAGAGCCTGTAAAGAAAGCAGGTAAGGATCAAAACTAACAGACAAAACTGAGAACAGCTTGACAGGAAAAATGTGAGTAGATTATGTATCCTAGAGAAATGAGATGCCTCAAAGGAAAAAATAAATAGACAGGGGAAAGAAATTTTATTCTATTAAGTTATAAATGTAAGAGATACTGAGTGATCTTGCAGAGAAATCACTGAGTGCTTTGACAACTCTCAGCCACAGAATTTTCTCAAGAGACTTTGGATGAGGAAAAAATAGAGGTGAAACTCATTTAACTCTCAGATGCTTTTAATTTCCTATTTTCTTTCATAGTCACCTTCAGGACTCTGAAAAATAAAATAAAGGCAGTTTCTCTCTTGGACAGTTAAATGGTATAAACCTCTCCTGCTTTTATTTTGGGTTTTGTTTTTTTTTTTCTCTTGACAATTTGTAGAAGTATTATTGGCAAAGTTTGATGGTATTTATTGTTAATGAAATCTCTGTGAAAATGAAAGCAAACAGTACCTGGTTCAAAGTTTATTCTTTCTAATTCTTTCAACCACTGACAATAGAACTCTAGAAAATAAAGGCAGCCCTGTACAGTGAAGAATAAATGTAATTTCTTTTCCCTTGCCCTTCTTCATCCTTTCCCCTTGAGCCAGAAGATAACAAGCCCTTTTCAGAAAGTCCAGGTCACAGAGCCACAGAGAAACATGCCAGGAAGGTATTTCAGATTTATGAATGCTTTAATTTAAGAATCTTCTAATGAGGAATCACTTGGAGGCTGCCCACATAGAGGAGGCCTAGGATGGGGTGCAAGGTGCAATGGATCTGGTGTTTTGAGGAGGAAGAGAGCCTGGGAAGAAAAGGAGGAGAGTTTAACTTCAGGACACCAGCAGAGGAAGATGCCTCAGGAGCACTTTGTGTCCACAAGTTTGGAAAAAAAACAAACTGACAAAAGCTGAACTTATGATTGTTTGTCAAGTGTGAACATATTCAGTAGCCAGGTCTGGAGAAATTTGTACTAAATCTGGAATTCTCCACTTTAGGGCTGTCACTTCATTGATGCAGTGCATACCCAGAATCACCACTACCTGAATGTACAGCACAAGGTGCATGTGTTTTTAGTAATGTGCAGTTTGCAGAGTTAGCCAGTGCCAGATACGGGAATTATTAATAATGGTCTTTGTGCTTTGCAAAGGCCTGAGCAGCCAAGGTCTCCTCTTAGTTTGGCCACTGAGACAATCTCCTATGGTCACAATAACAGAAGAAGAACTTGTTAGAAGAACCTTCATTTGACCAAAATATTTTAAATTAGCCACTGCCAGAGGCAGACCCATTACACACCCAAAGGCTCTCCCATTACAAGCTGCAAAGCACTAACTAAAGCATGGTAAACAGCAACAAGATTCTTTGTGTTCCCTCTGTATGATAACCCTAAAACAACACTGGTATCAGCAATCCTTCCACTGTATCACAAATCTAACATCATTTCATAATCATAAGGCTGCTACTTTCTAATGAAAGTAGATTTATATATTAAAAAACAAATGTATATTAGATCCTGTAATTGTAGACAGAAACTTGAAAATATAAGCTGCCAAGGTTGAGTAATCACTCCAAAAATGAGAAATTCATACTCATATTCTGCTTTTAAAGTCAAATGATTTTTAGGTTTCATTGAAATGTCTAATTGTTGAGAATGCAGATAAAAAGAAATACCACAGAGTATGCAAAATTTGACAGTGTGATCACCTTGGAATTATGACTTCTGATTTCTAATTTTTTAACTGCCTTTAAATTAACATTTTCATTCTCTGTGGATGAGAGGCAGTGTCTCTGTGAAATGCCCACTTTTGCTGGCTAATGGTGAAGAGAAATTCTATTCCAATTTATCTCTGCAGAGAAATCTAACAGGTGTCTAACATCACTAGTCCTACACAGTTCTTATGAACAAACCAGACCAAACACTGGGATTATCACAGCAGGGGGAGGAAAAGCTCTTGTTACCCACTCTGACCGAGACAGAACCAGTCACATGCCCCACAACTTTTAGAGAGGATCTTCTCAGTCTCCAGGAGACACTAATCCCTTTGGTTTTCTATTTCATGTTGTTTATACAGTTCAAGCCATTTCAAGATGGGATAATGTTGCACACCATCTCAGGAGAACCAAATAACCATTGGGCAATTCATACTTGAGTAAATCACAATTCCTGCCTTTCACACACCATATAGTTAGGTTACTGAAGAGCCCAAGGAAGTCCCTAATCTGTATTACTGAAATTTTTGCATCTGGTATACAAGCAAAAGAAAATTCTTCATGTCAAAGAATGATTAGAGATACTCTGCTTATATCTGCTGCTTTAACAGGCCTTCTAACATGTCAAAAAAACAAACAAACAAACAAACAAAAAATGCAAAAAAACCAAATAAACAAACAAACAAAATCCACCCCCCCCCACCAAAATCCCCCAAAAATCCCATCAAAAAAACACCAAAAATAATTGAATAAACCAATAAGCTTAAAATGGTGTGGTGAAGTAAATTTTCCAACATTCTTTCACTTTAAACTGCCCAACTAAAATACTTCAGGATAAAGCACTCCCCTACTTATTTCAAGAATGCCAAAATAACTGTCTTGGCATTCTGGAAAATCTACACCATCCACAAGAGAAACAGAATTTATAAGACCTCTAAGAGTTTAGTGTCAGTGCTCAATCAAACTTTGAAAAGCACCACTTTTTTTGCAGGATTCTGTTGCAGAAACTTTATATTCTTCTCACTTTGATTTAAACATTTCATAGTTAACCTTTGTTCAAAAGCTCAGTGTTTGGAAAATTTTGATCATTTTTTGTTCTGAAAATTTAGAAATGTTAAAAAACCCCCAACCATTTCCCTAACAATATTTTATGACATTAAGAGGAAATACCAACAAATTTTTAAACACCAAATTTAGTAGATAAATGGGACTTAGTGGGAAGTGTGTGCATTATTATAGCTGGAAAAGGAGAAGTCTGCATTACTCACCTTCTCTGAAAATCAGTCAACTTTTACTCACATATTTTAGAGATTGAGTAGTTTAGATTTTGCAGTTCTGTTTAGAAAATTTCATCAAGAATTTACAAATAACTTGTAAGTACACAGAAGCTTCCATCATAATAATAATAATAATAATAATAATAATAATAATAATAATAATAATAGTAATAAATGTTGTTTATTGAAGAGTAAACTGCAGAATTTTAGCTTGACTATGAGATCATTCTTTCATATTGGCAAGCACTAGCACAAAGTACTGCAACAAACTCCTATGCACCACAGGAATGCAGGAAAATCCCAAAATTCATACAGACATAGTTTGCTCCTTTGTGAGTTGAGATTCAAACCAAGCTGAACGTTACTATCCCACTTTGACAGAAAGTGTGATGGATGCATGGAGAGAGAGGTGACTGATTACTGAAACTATTCCTCGCCTGTTGCTCATGTTGCAGGAATTTGCAATCTCAGCTGCTGAAGCAGGCAAGGAATGATAAGATTAAGTCTTTCAATAGCTTTTGGATCATGGAATGATTAAACTTGTAATTGCAAGAAGCCACTTAGGTCCTGATTGAGGAATGTGCAGCATCTTTATATAGTTCCTCAGAAAGGAATTTACAAGCTCCATCACTGAAGTCTCCTTATCCTCAGTTTGGCTTTTAACTCAATGGAACAGCAAATGATAGATATAGAAGCAAAACTAGATGCCAAGTGTAAGCAAAGACCAATTTTCAACATGAAGTCTTAACAAATTAATTCCAAAAGCTAATACTACTTTTGTAATATTAATAAAATATATTGACCAACACATATTTTAACACCAAATACAGAGAATGTACAGTAAGATAACTCAGCTTCATGGTAGAAACCTGTGATGTTTTTGTCTAATTTCACTTGTCACAAATTTCTGCTGTAGTTTCTAGCATCTGCATTCAAGCAGATACATTAGACTCTCCTCAAGAATTTATACCTTCAGCATGTTTTATTTCAGAAAGGCAAAATGTCATCTTAAAATGTCACCTAACACACATTCTCCTCTACCACTCTATGTAGTTAAAATCACTCTTGTAGAATCCACATTTCTTGCTCACTTTCATTTCACAGAATTCACACATACTTTGAAATTCCAGGAATATATTTCAGGAATAGGTTTTCAGCTGGTGGTTGTGAGTCTAAGACAGATTATTTAGGGAATGTTGCTAGCAAATGAAATTATTTTAGTAATTTGAACATTATTTTAATATACATCTTACCTCCACTTTTTCTGACAATAATGAAATAAGTATTCCTCTTCTAGTTTCTAATACTAATTTTTACACTTACTAGAGGTACAACAGTACTTAGCAGCTACCCACTAACAATTTAATGCTGTACAAAGACAACAGAAAAACAGTCTCCCATAAAATGAAAGCCCAGAAAAATAGTTAGATAGTTCAACAAGAGAGTAAAGGAAACAATTATTAGTACAATAGATAGAAACCCTGGTAGTATCTTAGCCACTTCTTTGGTTTTGCATAGGAGAGTATGAAAAAGACTTAAAGAATAATAGTAAACTTTTTTTTTGATGATGGATGTTAGAAGGACATTGCTTCAAAGCAGGTCAGAAAATAAAGGAAAAAGCATGAAGGTCCTAGTACAAAGATTTAATAAATGGCAGCAGAATGAAGGCAGAATACTAGTTTTGTTATATTATTTAGGTGACTATTACAGAAAATTAGTTTTGGATGTGAAATTATTTCATTCTAGTTTAATTTGACCCAAAACAAATGTATTTTATTTTTCTTCACCCTCCTTACTAATAAATTTTCAAAATGCAATCTGATCACAGATTGCACACAGAGGTTTTTATTCCTGACCAATTAAGCTGTAACTTGTGTAACATATGTAGTGTTATGGCTGATGTGTACATCTTCAGGTGTTTCAAGAGTTTTAGAGGATGCAAGTTCTGGTAGCTGCAGCCTTAACCACCAAAAAGTTTCTGCAAGATAACTGCAGACCACATACAGCTGTTTCCTCTTCTGCCTGAGGCAAAATGTGTTGGTTTATGTTACTCAGAAATTATGTGTGTTTGCACTATGGAAGCTAGAAGTGATTAGGAAGGCCTGGGTTATGAGAGGTGAAGTGCTGAAAAAAGGGCTGGTACCAAGTGGCCCTAGGCTCATTTTCTTTTATTAGCTTCACATCCCTCTTCTCTCCATTAAATCCCCACAGCAACAGCAATCCCATCCCCACCAAACACACAGAAAGCACCTTCAATACTTTCCCTCTTCATCAGCACTGCTGACTCTCATGGGTCTCTGCTCTCTCCAGAACTGCCATGGTGTGCCAGTACTGAAGTCACTTTTCTTTTCTCTCCCCTTGTGCTGGCTGGGTAGGAACATCAGGAATCAGAGTTAACACAGTGGGCAGCAGGTGCCCCAGCCCTACAGCTCCTAACTGCACAGGCACAGCCAGTGGCTGACAGACACATCCCACAACATCACACAAGAGGTGTCACAGTCACTGGGATTTCCACAGCCTCATGGTGGTGGTCAAATTCAAGCTTCATGGTGGTGTTCAGAGTATGGGATGGATATACAGAACTCAGAGAGGTATATTTGGGTAGAAGCCAAACATTGAAGTGAGAGAGATTGTCAGATGGGGAATGTGTTTCTGATAAAACCAGGCAAAAGTGTGGTTCTCAGAACAGACCAGAAGTTTTGGATGGTGATATTTAGGAGCATTCCTAATGAGGAAATACCTGAATTATATTGGTATAACTGCACAAGAAAAAGAAAACTTCTGGTCAACTTGGATTTACACGTTACTTAAAGTGGCAGCCACAATGAAGGGGTGGGGAATAACTGAACTCTTTACTCTGTTAAGCAACACCTTTTTTTCCCCAAGAGGAAAAATTGTGGTATTTTCTTCATGTGCTTGTTCAGAAATCTCTCTTCTGCAGCAAAGTGATTTCCTGTAAAATCTCCAGCCCCAGATCTTTAGTTTTCCTTTGCAAAAAGAGCAGTGCAAGATGAAAGAGAATACAGCTGGATAGAGAGAAACTACTGTGGTCACTGCCCTGCACTGATTGAATCTCAAGTACAGGAAAAAGACTCAATTAAAACTCTAGCCTCCTTTAGCAGTGAAAAACTGGGTACACAACAACTATTCTTGCAGGCCTTTGTTGTCCTGGGAGATTTGGGGCTTTTCCAATTCTGTACTTACCAGAAATATTCATAATCATTTCAAGTGTGTCTTCTGGTAGGAAAGGGTGGAGGGAATACAAGGAGCCATACTTATAAACTTCTGCATATGTGTTTAGATTTCCTAAAGCCAGAAATGTTATGTAGTGGTGGAGATTTCTCACTGTGCTCTCACCAGCAATTTTGTTCTTGTTGAGTCATCTACAAAGCAAATGTAAGAAACCTAATCACTTCACAGGGTGTGCAGCAGATCACAGAGTTACTTCCAAGTATGCATGTCATGAAACCCTGACACTGTGGGCTGGAACCTTTACAAATCACTTTGCTGTTAGGTAATTAATATATTTATAGATTCTTTTGTGCTTAAATAGAAGAGTGATGATAATAGCACTCAAAGACTAAAACCATGGCTCTTTGCTGCTTTGTCTGTAGGGAAAGGAGGCAGCCAGTCAGTAGTGGGGTGGGTGCCAGAGCTGGCCTGTCTCCCCACTGTGCAGGACCCTGGCCACCTTGCCATGCCTCTTGAATCCTGCTTGTCCAGCCTGCTGTGCACAGTAACTCTTCTGCAATTATTCAGGATACACTGCACCACTGTACACCCTGCTCTGTTATTTATGGAAGGGTAATAGGGTATCAAAAGGTGTGCAACTGGTAACAGGCAGTGTGCTGTAGGACACTACAGTACATTGTCCTATATTCTACAAAGCACTGTTATTTTAAAGAACTATTGCACCAGATCAGAAAAAAACTCAATTGCAAGCATGCAGGAACATTCTACTCCCAGAGGAAATTTCCCACACTTTTAACAGGGAAGGAAAATATGCAGAAGAATAAAACAGGAGGTCGGTCCAGGCTTTTCTAGGTTCACTGAAAACTAAAATTGGGTTTTCATTAGAAATATAAAAGGGGGAGGGGTACAAAAAGTTGAAAAAATATAATTTTGGTTTTTATATAATGAAGAAAAGAAAAATTCAATATTCACTAAATTCTAAAGTATTTGTAGTTCATATTTTAACTGATGCTTTAAAAGGTTCAAATCCTTTGCAAAACAGTGCAATAAGAATGAACTTTATAATGACTAAAGCCCAAAGGCCATCAGATGAAACCTTTGCAGATGTAATTCCACTAAGGTCAACTGTATTATGCAGTCTGAAGACATGCTACAGGAATAGAGATTTTATAAAAAGAATAGATGGCATTATTAATAATATATCATTTAGATGAACTAAAGCACCCGTTTGATCACGAATACAAACTTTTTCTTTTAAAACATTTTCATGCCATGTTCCTTCCATTATTATAAAGAAGAGCTAAAAGTTCAAAGCTAAATATAACCATTGTCGTGTTGTTTGGAAGAGTTCTTGTGGCTGCCAAAGGAGTAGAACCATAGAGAATTTGCCACAGAGGTGACTGATAAAATTAGATGTGATGAAATTACTAGTATTTTATAAAAATGTAGCTATACAGGGGTGAGTCAATAGAAAGATGACAGAATGATGCACAAAAAACCATGCAGTGTGTGAATCAGAATGCTAATTGGTGGTATTTTTACACATGAACATAGATCATGGCAATTAGAAAATGAAAACAGATTTCATTAAGACAAAAACACAAACATGAAATGAAAAACTTGATTCAAAATAAAGATGAAGAAATATAAATAAATCAGGTTGAAGAAATATAGATAAATCAGGTTAAAGAAATTAGTAAAATAAGTTATTTTACTAAAACCTAACTTGAGGGCTATTAGGATACTCATGGATCAAAATCATGATACATTGCTTGTTTACAGTTTCCTATCTGCTGTGCTACTTTGATTGCATATTGATTAAAAGATCACTTGGTTTACATTTTTTCTCTCTATATATTAATAATTTCATTAATTCTCATTATAAGTTTTCTAAGTGTTTCTTGACACATTGAGGAAGTATTTTAATCTGTCTTGTATATAACAACTAAAATTGTTGTAGAGTGTCATGTAGGCAAGTACTTCAGATTTTAATGCTGAAGTAAACCTCTGAATACAAGCAACAATTGATATCATTTTAGCTGGAATGAAATTACAAGGGTCATCATAGGAATGTGAATCCCTTTCCACTAATGCCTTGATCAGTCAAAACAGAACTTAAGATGAACAAATTAATTCATTGTGGTGTATTAGGGTACAGCTTACTGCACAAACTGCAGTGTTGAAGAACAGATCCTGATCCTCTGTAACAACCATATTAAGCAGCTGTTAGGACAAAATTAATAATTCTAGATAAAAGTGCATGGCAAATTAATGTAGACAGCTAGATATGTAAGAATATATACCATGCCATCTTGTCACAGACCAAAACATTCACTTATGAAAAATCAGAGCTCAGTGTGGGGGAAAAAAAGGAAGACAAAGTGAGGTGATTTTGTTATCCACTTGATTTCATGACAATGGGAGGAGATATGACATCTCAGTGAGGCACAGAACTTGATAAACTCAAAGACAATTCCACAACTTCTCTGTGGAAAGTGTTGTAATTTATATCTTGCATGGGCAGATGGGAGGGAAAGGAGACAGCTGCTGCAGCCACAGCAGCTGACTACACCAGATATGCCACAATTGCAAAACAGATTTTAGTGAGCCCTCTCTCTTTTTTTAGTTTCTGCATTTACCAAGAAGCCAAAGACAGCAGAGGTGACAGCCGGAAACACAGCTGTGTTTGAAGCAGAGACAGAGAAATCTGGCATCAAGGTGAAATGGCAGCGAGCTGGCACAGAAATCACTGAAAGTGAAAAGTATGTCATCAAGACAGAGGGAAACAAGCATTCACTGACAATCAATAACGTAGGAAAAGAAGATGATGTAATATATGCTGTAATAGCTGGAAGTTCCAAGGTCAAATTTGAACTCAAGGTCAAAGAACCAGGTAAAGCATTTCCTGAGCAATTCTGCTTTCATCAGTATGTCCAGTCCCACATGCAACCTTCATGGATAAAGCCCATAGAAATCAGCCTCTTTTAACACTGTAAAACTTCTCTACCAGCAATACATCTGTTTTGCCCAATTATTTGAAGCTACTAATTCATATTAAGCTGAGGAATATGTTTGCTGTGGCTGACACCTCTTTCCAGATGTCAGAAGTGCACAGAGAGGAGATCATAGGGGTATTGTCAATGTACATCTTCAGAATTCTGTCAAGCTTTTACACTTAGATACTGAAAAGCAAACCAAAGATAATTTAACCCTCACCCTGACCTAAACTAAGAGGCCTGTTTTTAAGACTGGTATTTTCTTTAAATTAATTAATTCAAATACAAAATTGTAACAACTGACAAAATATTTGCAAGTTATACTGTAATGTTTCTAGGAGCTCATTCTCAAAATCTCCTGCTACCAAAAATGTGTATTTCAAGAGGGGCTTGAATATGAAGAGTAACCTTTGCATTATTTGTGTACCTCCCATTATTACTACCTTTGTATATATTAAAAGACCAATTACACAGGAAGTTCAAAAACTTCCCCAGGCTTTTCCTGGGAATAAGTCTAAAGAGTCAAATTTTATGGAATTTTCTCATTAAAAACTATCTGAAGATGCTTAGGATAGATGAAATCACTCATTTTTTGAAACATTTTGACCTTCCAGATCCCTTTTCTCACTCCAAAATTGTATACATTTACCACTTCTGGTGTTTGACTTTTTAACTTGGTGAAAAGCCACAAACTCAGGTTGTCCATATCACTTCTTTTTCTTTGCTATCACTATTTGTTCTAGCAACATGATGAGACCTTGTGAGACCTTCTGGTCAGCTGAAAAGAAACTGAGGAATGTTTAACATGATTCAAGATGTCCTGCTCCATATGCAAAGACAAGGCATGACAGATTATGTGAAAGGGGAAGTCCTGTCCTATGGACTGGGACAACTCTGACAGCTGTCAGAACATGCAGAAATATAAGCAGCAGGTCCTGCTGACTGTCTCATCCTGAAAGCAAACTGGTCCATACTGTACTCATTACGTTTTCCTCATTGTCTTTCAGGTTAGCTCCATGTAGAGCCTGCTATGGGCAGATAACTTGCAAATAATGCTATGGGGCATAGTGGAGTAGAATACGTAATGTTACAGAGTAACTGGGTTTCCCATTATTATTTGGAAGTGACTCCACTACCTACGGGGAAAAATATCTTGCTGCAACTGATCTATTTCAAGAAATTCTACCTCCCTCCATCTGCTCCAGCTGCTCACTCCTACTCCATTTTCAGAAAATTCTGTCTTCTCCATTGTGCCAAGTGCATTTGCCTGAATTTGTCTCTGAGGTCATGATTTAATTGAGAGGATACAAACTTTTATAAGCCAGGAGAAGAAATTAAGATGGATTTTTTAAATACTTTATCCATATTGTTTACTAACAGTGTCTAGAGCTTTCTCCAAGCTGCACACAATAGCCTTTGTAACCTTACTTTCCAGCAGCAGCATTAAACAAAATCTCATGAATAAATAATCTGTTTACAAAGATAATAATTACATCATTTTTCATTACCTTTTCTGTTTAGACTACTGACGTTTGCAACAAATAATAACATTATTCATCAGCTGACATGTTTCTATACATCGATACTATAGGATTTTAAAAGCCAGGCATCAGTTCTTTCTGAGCTCAGCAAAAGAAAAAGCCTCATCATTCAGCTTCCGTGGGTCCCTTCCGCTTCCAGCACATCCTCTAAGCTCTAGGAAACAACAGCTAATTTCTTTGCATTTCCTAACATAATTTAAAGGCTGTTCTTTAGCAAAATTTCTTCAGAAAGAAAGAGGAAATATGACTTTCTCTAATCTTGGCTTACATTCATTCCCAGAAAAGAGTGAAACAGTCACTCCTGCAGAAGCTGTTCCAGCCCCAGCTGCTTCAGAGTCACCTGCTCCACCAGCAGAAAGCAGCCAAAACACAGAAGGTAATACAGAATTAACACTGTCATAAAATCTGGTTTATTAACAGAGGGGAAAAACATACACAGGGTCTCCTTAGAGAAGGTGAGATAGAGACAGTCGATGAAAGCAGACCATAAAGAATAAGGAATCTCAGAGGTAGAAGAAATGCACTGAGATGTTTTAGGTGCAAAAGATTTTAAATAGTAATTATGATTTTTATTTCAGTTTTGTCTGCTGAGACAAAACCAGAACCATCTCTGGACCCCATTGGGCTCTTTGTGGCACGACCACAGGATGGAGAAGTTACTGTTGGTGAGTGCAAAATGTTAGTCAAGTGAAGTTTGTAAACTGTACCTGTTGCTTGACTATTGCCTCTCCAACTACAGGGTGACAGCAGTTGATATGACAGATAAACATTATTCATAACTTTTCATTCATCTACTTTTCCTACAAGGTGGAAACATCACATTCACTGCCAAAGTTGCAGGTGAGAGCCTGCTGAAGAAGCCATCAGTGAAATGGTTCAAAGGAAAGTGGATGGACCTGGGAAGCAAAGTGGGGCAACATCTCCAGCTACATGACAGTTATGATCGAAATACCAAGGTACCATTGGCAGATTAGGGTTCTCAGTCTTCTAAGCAGTAACCCTTAATCTGAGGAAAATATAAACAGAAAGAGGAATGGTTTGATGTTAAGGTACCCAAAGCAACACACAAAGCTATGCTTATCCATAGAAGTAAGTCTGTATTTTGGCCACACAGACATATGGATTGCATATGGACATATGCATATGGACTCTAGCATACTTTATCCATGGTGAAATGAGAAAACGTCTGAAAGACTGGGGAAGTAGTTTTGCACTTTCTACTTCAGGATTCCCTTCATCTTCCTCTCAAGGAACTTGGTATATTTAAGAGAAAACAATAATCAGACAGGTATTTAGCATAGTCTATCTTGGCCTTAATAGAGCAATGCTTCTGCTATTAGTGCTGGAATTTATTACTCTCTTGGATGGTCTGGACTGCTTTAAGTAGCTGAGTAAGACCCATTTCTTACCACAAATTTGTCCAAAGGTACACGAGCAGGAGCACAGGAGTCTGTACCACGACTTTGCATCCTCTGTGGTGTATGAACCACTACCACCCTCTCCTGGATGAACTGGACAGACTCGCTCACACGAGCCACTCCTTTCACTGAATTTTGGCATGCTCTGTATACGCTCTGGGGAGAGGCTAAAACTGCTTGGTAAAAGCTTTTTTCCTGTTTCCAAAGCACATTCAATATGTGTATGCACATTAGTGTATGTCCCAGCATAGTTTGCTGATATAGCATTGTATCCTCAGGAATACCTGTACTGACAGCACTCTTCAGCTGTTTCTACTGAGTTGGAGATTATAGCTTATTTTTTGTTACAGGAATGAGTTGGACAGTCAGGAGGTTCTTAGCTCTAAAAGGACACAAAGACATAGTTTCATATCTATTTCTCTCCATTAATTCCCTCTCTCTGCATTTCACCATTTCATTTTCTAACTTAATCATTTTATCATTGGTTCCGTTCTAGGTGTACACCTTTGAAATGGAAATCATAGAAGCAAACATGACTTTTGCAGGAGGATACAGATGTGAAGTGTCTACCAAGGACAAATTTGATAGCTCTAGTTTTAACCTGACAGTCAATGGTAAGGTGAATTCCTCCCATCTATTTTTTTTAATCTTCCTGCCTCTTTACTTTTTTCCTGTCCACCAACAATTCTTTCTGATACATAATGGTTACTAGACAAGAACAGACCTAAAGCATAGACCTGAAGAACTAGAGGTACACCTAGAGAGGCCCACAGAGGAGAATGGGATTGAGATCATTAGAAGAACCACTTGATCATCGCTCTAGTCAGAACTGTGATGTTTTTTAAGACAGTACACACAAAGACGCAAAACTGCCCATGCTTTCTCTGGCTTTATTCTGGTTCCAGATTCATTTTTTCATGAGGTTTAATTCCACTAGAATAGAAGATAAGTTCATTCTTATTTTGGCAAATATTCAGTACTAAAAATGGATATTAAAAAAAAAAAAAGTTTTAGACATGTGACACCCTTGTCAATTCCTTTTTCCTTCCTATATAAATAAATTAAACTCATACAGAAGGACCTTGTGAGATAAAAAAATTGCTCTAAGAGCAGATGAATCATTTTACCTAGTGCATGGTGCCACCCTCACAAGTGCTATACTGAAAAGTTTACAAAAATTGAAAAGGAAGTACATTTTTATCACCAATTTGCCTTGAGTGTGGAAAAGTTTAAGTAAAACAGTATAAGCCTAGACTGCCTGAAAGAGCTGAATGTTTGGACCATTTCCTGTTTCAGCAATTCTGTTGAAGGGGCTGCAACATTAACTTGTGTCCAGCTACCAGTGAACCTAGTGTAAAGACAGAAGTTTATTAAGTTAATTGCTCAGCAGCGTTAATTTTTGGAGTTTCACTAGCTAGGACTCATAAGACTTAGGAGCAGCAACTGAGAATGATTTTTCTCCCAACAGTAGCAGCACACCAATTTATACCAGTACTGTCATAAAATTCTCTCTATACAACACCCTCAGTTAAGTTTCTGTACCTCTCCACATAGTTTCAAGAATTTACCTCTGCTGTCAGAGGATAGATTATAATTTATTATTAATAATAGTATTCAGTTGATGTCCTGTTATTATTCTCATTAGGGCTTAAATACTCTGTGAAGACACAATCGGAATTGAAATTTTGCAGCAGGAAAATTGACAAGCAAGAGATAAGACAGTCCATCAGGCTTCAAGTTATTATGAAACATGAGACAGAAGTTATAAAAAAAACCCACTGGATGTTGAAAGTTAATTAGTAAAGGCTACGTGTTTAAAGATGCTGCATTAATCATTCCGTATGCAATTAATCACTATTTAAAAGATAAGAATTTATTTCTAAAACTGTCCGTGAAGGAAAACCTTAGAAATAGCAGCATATTTTTGCATTCTGGTGACTTGCTCTCCCATTTTTCTTCATTACTTTTTGTCATATCAGAAGCACCTGTAAGTGGAGATCTGGATATTCGAGCTGCCTTCCGCCGCACGTGAGTATGCACAGCAGAAACCTGTCCAGACCAGGTCACACATCCATGTGGAATTCATTGTTTTCCCAGATAAAACTATAAAGGCAAAGCTGTTGTACAAACAAACACAAAGATGCCTACTAAGAAAATATTTCTATTAAAATACTATACAGCTCCTGGAAATCACCTAAGAGAGTTTAGACTTTGCACTAGTGTAATAATCATGTTTGCCTTCAATTAAGCCATCAATAATGTGTGTAATTGTAACAAGAGCTTCAGGCCTGTAAAGAGCACTCCAGATACAGACCAATAGAGATGGAAAAGATACTGTGTGATGATGGTCTTGATTTTGTCTGCCTTGAGGAATTACATGTACCACAGTACAAACAAGGAGAGTGGAGTTTGCTGTGAGCTCTATAAGCAGCATATGACTGATAATATTCCTGTAGCATTTTGATTGTATCTGTTTTCATCTTCTATACCTATATTAGTTGAATGAAGACAATGGTACTGTGTCTGCGTGAAACCTCAGGTACACATAGATATTAAAGATTTAGATATTAAAGAGTGGTGTTGAAAAGGCCAATCTCCAATCTCCCCCCATCTTTAACTTTCTGAACTAATGTATCTCTTAATGGAATAATGTTCCCTTCCAATAGTAAGATTCACAAAATTGGTTGTTTTTTTTTTTTTTATTTAGACATTATTAATTTGTGCTCTCTTTTCCTTTCATGCAATAAAAATAAGTTTCTATTTTAGTTTTTTATGTATTTTTGAAAAGTTACTAGACCAAGAATATTCTGACATCTATTTCTCTATAGGGCATCATCATCTATGGCAAATCTTTGGGTATTTCTCTATAAGTCCTATTTTTATGTGAGAATTTTTCTAACATTTATCACAAAGAATTAAACAAGGCTGGCAGAATTTGTCTACAGTTAAGCCCATCAATAGGTAGCTGACCAGCCTCACTGTAAAACAGTGGACACTCAGTGCATAACTGCATTGTGTTATTTCACAGCAGTGAAAGGAGGATTCAAGAGTTTCTCTTCTTGTCAGCACAATTAAAAGAATTCTGAATCAGTTTGAAGGGAGTGCAGTGTGAGCAGCTCCAGTCTGTTCAGACTGCCAGTTTCTCCTGTGAGAATGAAGCCAGATTTTGAACTGAACTGTTTAAATCTGAAGCTTTGTCTTTGGTACCCTCACTCAGGAGCCTAGCAGGAGGGGGGAGACGGATGACTTCAGCCTTTCTCAGGTAGTCACTGACTGTGTCAGCAGACAAATTTAAGTCTTACAATGAACTGTCTCTCTCTGCTTAGGAAAAGAACAACGCCACAGAATTAAGCTGAAGCTTAAATTCCAAATAAATCACTGTTACAATGCGTAGTATTTCTATGAGATTAATACATACAAATAAGTAATGTAAGACACATAAAGAAAAATTAAAAAGATAAAATATAAGAATATAAAAGGATAGATAAAAACAGATAAATAAGAACAGAGTAGCTTGGTAGTTCAGTGAGAGGCAGATTCATCTACAGAAAACGCATGTGTTTGGCAAGTGACATCTTCTCACCCTTGTCAGAAGAAAAAAAGTAACTTTAAAGTATGTGCATGTCTGCCCTCTCTGTTTTACATGTTTTCCTCTTTACTGAGCACATTTTGACTAAAATTGCTGTTGCTCACAGAAATGTACCGACACAAATGAAGATCTGTTGTTTCCTGGCACACTCCTTATCATATTATCATTAAATTTTTCACTCTATGCCTTTTGCTCCTAATGTTTTCTACTATAGCAGAAACAGGGGTTCTGAGATTAGACTTAACTCTATGCATGTTAAAGAAATTATTAGTCTTATTTTTCAAAAAAGCTAAACCTTGATTGCTGGCCTTTCCTGATACTATAACTACCACTTGTGAAGCAATAAGGTGAATAGTTATTCTCCCAGCTGTAGACCTGATTTGCTGAATATTTTATCACTGGAACTCTTTTTCAGATTTGGGATTATAATAGTTATTTTTATGTACATTTTATGCCTGCAAATATGTAAATTCTTCTGAAAGTAAGGCCAAAACCACTCTTTTCTGTTTGAGCCCTATACCCAGGAAATTATCCTTTCTAATACAGTACCATTCTGAAAGTAATCAAATGAAAAAAACAGTAGTATTTTCTTAAAGATCTCTTCTCACAACATATTTCAAATTACACAGACTCTAAACATTTATTTAACCTCATATTGTCCAAGAAGCTTAGCACTTGTTTCTGTTTTATTTTTTTAACAGTACTGTTAAAATGCCCATCATTTTTCTGTTGAGGCTGTTTTCTTACTTCTGAAAATTCTTATTTCTGCAATACTGAGTTTTCCCAACACTCTGATTTACATTCTATAGACAGACTGATTTTTTCTGAAGCAGCTGAGACTCTGTGTTGGCAGAGGCAACATTATGGTCTACAACTGCCACCAATACAAGTGGAAAGAAAAAGTTCTGCTTACGAAATAATAATTAAATGTAAGGGTGTTTCTTCTGGAAGGAAATGAATGCTGTGAGATGGACCCACCAGATTCTTGTACTCAAGACAACAGAGATGTTAAAGAGCAGCTGGCCATTGATGATAGTAGACTTGATGAGATGAAGAAAGTACAAAATCCTGTCTGAATGTAAAGATCACCCTTTTTTTAGGAATTTAATCTAAAGAAGGGATTCTAGAGACTTTATCTGTTTTCAGAGTAGGTCAGTATTACAAATGTTCAGAAGCACAGCTAAAACCCACTGGATCCAGAATAGCAAAAATAACATTGTGCATTCTATCTGAGTGCACCATATGTAACAGACAGAACCACACATCAAAAAAACTCCTGCCTGGTGCTTCTTGTTTTCACAGACCAACTCTTGTTGAACAAATATTGAATTTTGCATCTTGAACCTCATCTCAGGCTGAAAGCCAGAACACTCCTCCTTCAACTCTCCCAAGCACCAATGATATGACACTTTTGTTTCAGTGTAATGAATTCTGGTATCACAAAGAGCCTCAAGAAACTATTACAGCTGGGATAATACTAGGGGTAAAAACAGTGATTTTGGATGGTGAGGCATTCCACAAAAAGCTTGGCTAAATACTGCCCCAACTGTAAACAATAGCCACACTCCTGAAAGAAGAAAGAGTGAAGCTTCTGCAACACCTCTATGATAATGAATACATTCCAAATCAATATGATTACCAAATTAATACCCTGTACAACTTCATGTACAATCAGCACAGAAAAAATACGATTTTGTTACATGTATTTTTTAAACCTATATGCAAATGAATATGAACAGAGCCTACTTAAGTCACCTTCCATGTCAATGCACATTCTAATTCCTTATAAACCCATCTAGTACTCCCCTACAAAAATATGTCATCTGTATAATGTTATAATCTCACAAGCTATTCCCATTTCCTTCTGAAACTAATTATGGCTTTCTATTACTATACAGTACCGAGGGACATGATGATGGGGCAGAGTTTAATTTCAGCTCCCTACTGAAAAAAAGGTGAGTAAAAATCCATAGAGAAAGAAAGGCTTCTGCTGAACAACCCTGAAACACCAGAACTGGAATTAATGAAAGTTTCATAAACTCAGAATCCTTGTCATTTTCCTAAAGCAGCTCTAAATGGATAAACATGACAGGTAATTATGGCTACTTCCTGAAATATACAGCATTTGCTGCATTTCTCTACGTTTATATAGGAGGAAAAAAAATTAAAAAAAAAAAAGAAAATTGAGAGAGAAAAGGCCTGGACTTGGGTAATTACATGTTTCCAGCAGTCCTTTTCATGGAGGAAGGGGGGGGGGCGGGGGTGTGCAATTAAAATACAATTTTTTTAATGCTGCCTTATTAAGAACCAGAGAGCTGAGAGGACAAGCTTTTTTGTTAGATTCCTAAATGTTACTATTACACTGCTCAATATATAGTATCTATTACATAGATATTCTCTGTTGGATAAATATGGTGAAATTTTTTCCAATTGTCATTCTTATTTATTCCTGCAACTTTTACTTTCACTTTTTTTGCTGTAATCTCTTCTCTAATTCTCATCTTTCCTTCATGTATCTGTTTTCATAACCTATTTACTTATGTTCTTCTCTTTTTACCAAACTCTTAACCTGAATGTTTTGGATTCCACCTTTGCCAACAGAGAGTAAGCTTTTTAATTAATTGTATCATAAATGCATGTGTCAGACTGAATATGAGAACCACTTGATTTGAAATAATGCATGCATCTTTGTGTTCTTTACATGTAGAACATGACAAAAATTGCATAATGTGAAAGAAAATTATAGACTGCTAATTTCTGAGACAGAAATTGTTTTAAACAGTTTTAAGACAACTTAATACAATCAATGTATTTCTATGAATGCCCTTTGGCTTTTACCATCACCTTCTTTCATATAGCCAGTTCTAAAATTTCCTTGAATTTCCAGATTTTCTCAATAACCTGCTTCTTTGTATTCCTGTTGTCATAGTATTTAGAATCAGAAAAATCCTTTGCATAAAATTGTTGCCTACCAAATAGGTGATGAAGTTTTGCTTGCTTCTTTCTGTTCACTGACCCTTGCCACTCACTCTGTCTTTCCAGCATCTGAAACCACCATAAAAATTTGTCACTTAGATTTGTGTTTTGCAAATCTAAACTTTCCTAGTTTAAGTTTTCACAATCAACTACTTGGATGAGTGTTGCTGTGAATCAGGTAGAAGTATCACTGTTCATAAAAAGTGTTTTATCCTCACAAAGAGTACAGGATGGTGCAGACCTACAAAGTAAATTTCTACAGAAGGCAACAAAGCCACAATAGGCTCAGGTTAATTCACCCAAATTTCAGTGGGACAAACATTTTGCACAAACCCCCGTGTTGCACTCCATGCAGGGTACCTGCCTGCAGGTGAATCCTGGCTTTGCAGTCCCACCAAAAGCAGAACACTTCAGGGGAACAGACAGATGAGACAGAAAAGACACCTATCAAACTTTCTATAGCTGATATTGATATCTTAGTTGCTTGTTTTAGCATAAACCCAAATTGTTGTAAATAGACTCTAGTTTCCTTAGAAGATGTAAAGCACTGAGTAATTGTTTATATTATTTATAAAATTTTAAGTAAATAAAAACCAGCATGAAAATATTTGTATAATGTCATAAAGAGTCTTCAGCTGGAATGAAGTGCTGAGTACTATGAGCCTCTCTCTTCCTGCCTTTCCCTTTTGCTCTCATAATTAGATTTGAGGAATTAGCAAACCCAAAAAAACAGTAAAAATCTTCAGTATTTACAGAAATGTTAAATTTATTGATTTAATTATTCATTATTTGTTAGGCTAGAAATGTTATTAAAATAAGCTTATAAATTTTACTGCATTTTAACAGTGTTTCTCCCATTTCTTGACTTACAAATCTCTGCCTAGTGAACTTAAGGACGTAAATTCACTGCTCCTAGTTGTTTTCATGGGCACTTCAGAAGTAATTTCTGCACTGTTCAGGCTTTGCACACCTCAGGTTGAAGACTCCTTCTATTAATGAGACCAGATAGGCATAAAATCTCATAGTGGAATGAAGGAATTCTTCATTGAAATAGAGCAGGAAAAGGGATCTCATGCTGGGGAACTCTCAAAAGCTGTGCAGATTCAAACAGAACCAAGAATTATTCTTTTACCATTTCTGCTTTGTTACATCATTTTACAAGTGTCCCTCAATCCACATGTAATGATCATTCTATAATAAATAGCTTCATTATAATAAAGAGCTTAATTTCACACTGTATCTCCTATCACTGTAATTTAATTAACTGGTGTTGACATACAGATGTCATGGGCCAAGGAGAGGTCATTGGGAAGAGGAAAGGAACAGCTGTCACAGGACTATTAAATGGGATAGGGAGCAGAGACCTTGAAGGAGGTGACAGGTGACAGGGTCCAATCAGTTGACAGTAACTGGATAGGAAGGAACCATTTCTGGGATGTACAAAACTATTTTTAACCCCTCCACATATGTTTAAAATATATCAGCTGCATATTCCATTTACAGCAGGTTCACTGAGCTGCATCTTGATGCCCCCAAGTGCATAGCTAACCTATGAGGTGATCTCTGTGAATAAGGATCCCCAGCATCAGGGAGGAGTGGGAGAAATCTCATGAGTCCCAGGGCTCTATTACTTCTCATACACTGCTTAGTTCTTCTTAGTAGTGGAGGAGTACAGCTTCTCTGGGCAAATTCTGAGTCTTTCTGGGATCAAAGAGAATGTTTTAACAAATGCAAAATAGTGAAAAGGAGTACTGGGATGGGGAAAACTTTGCTTGAAGGCAAACACACATTTTTCTTTTAATTTTCAGAACTCAGTTAAACAGAAATTCCATCCTCTAGCTTTTAGTCCCATATTGCATGAAACTCAACCTTATATTTTAATTAAAAAAAAAATAAAATAGTATTTCCAAGTAAGAGACTATATTCTTTCTTATGTTCAAATTTCTTACATTGCATACACCAGAACAGTATTGCAAGATAAAACAATGAGATGACATTGAGCAATGGAACAGCTAAAGGAAAAACTAGGAAGTCTTCTCAGTAGTGAGAGATATTAGACTCCTTTGGAACTCCTTTGAATGGGAAGATTTTTCTCATTATGTACTTAAAAATAACTCATGTAAAACATTTTTGAAATATCCATGAATAGTCCAACCTGTAAATTTTCAGATATAGAGTCTGCATATACAAACAAGTATATATAAGTTGGCAGATAGAGAAATTACCAATATTTATTTAATGTCTTAAGGAAGATGATAATATTTGAATCTCTTAAGTCTTACTTATTTCCTATGGTTTTATATTTTTTAAGATACAGCTTCTCCACAGAAGTTTGACTGTTCTAGCACAAAGAATTAGAAATACTATATGCCCTTATTTTTATATAGTACTTAGTATTTAGTACTTATAAATCTATTTTAATTTACACGTATTTAGAAATATTTGAAAGTCACTCCTTGATTTGATCAGGGCAACAAACCCAAGAGCTGTTTATGTCAAAAAAATCTTGATCTATGTGGCAAATCAGTTCAGTTTTCCTGTCTTCTTCTAAGCAAAACTAAAAACCATTGGTAGCAGTCTCAAACTAAACAATAGCTATATAGAAGGGGAGCCCTGGTAAAATTTGTGGGTGATGTTGGTACAGTGTTATGGCAAAGCAAATACCCAGTATGCTGCTCTTATCAGAGGCACTCCAAACTTCAGCTCCTCCTATCAAGTCAGTGAGTGCTAGTGAGGGCTTTGGGCTTAGCGAGTGCTAAACCACTCAAAGATTTGAGATACTGCATGGCCTATTTCAGCTCAGTCTCACTGAGCTGAAATCCCCTTCTCTTGCTTCCTTTCTGTTCAAGAGCTACAAGGTGCTGGAAATTCCAAGCTTGGACTGCAGCACTTTAATAAACACGGTGCTCCTATTACAAGCCAGCACTTTTTTGGCAATAAAAGGACTTGGTTATTTCTGCTGTCTGGACTGACTATAGCAGTACTGTTAAGTACTAATATTTCTCACAGACTAATTGGAGTGTTATTTTCCTGCAAAAAAATGGAAATACACCCAACAACATTCCACTTTTCTCTGCATCATCTGTTGCATAATTTGTCTTCTTGTTGGGGTTTACCACTGAATATGACTGCTTTGTAAGGGAGTGTTCTGCTGTACTGGAATCTGCTTGGTCTTGGTGAAAATCAGAAACAGCAGCCACAGAAAGTTCTTTTTCCTAAGAATTTTTTAGTAAATGTTACTTCTTCCATCATTTCTCTATTTACCAAAATGCAAACTATGGCAGGCAAAAACAAAGTGTTTTTGTACAAAGTATGGGAGCAAGCTTGATTTCAATATGGACCAGCATTTCCCTTAAGCCAAATTTGCATGAAATCCTTCATTCCCCTGCCACTGAAGCACAGACATGTTCTGCTAAGGGTGAAGGTGACATTCATGGCTCTTTTGCACTAACACATGATGCCCATTTTCTTGCCCATTTTTTTCCAAACACTTCTCTGCATCATTCTGGAATACAGCAGCTTCCTGCGCCCTTCAAATCGGTAAGGCTGTGACCATTTCTTTTTCTATTTATGATCTTTCAAACAAAAAATAAGATGGCAGACAAAAAAGAACACCTCTCCCAAAGCCAGACAGCCAAATTTTCCCTTGGTTTTACTAAACCAAACATTAATTCTTTCATAATCACTAGTTCTTTGGTTAAAATATATAATAAGTAGTTCGTTGTAAATACTGTCTTGTTTGCCACTACTCAGCAGTCTCTTTATATTTTATAGATTAGTACAGACAAAAATATTCTTCACAACAGATGATAGAAGTTTTAACAATCTGTGATTCTTTTTAGTGAACATAAAAAATGTCCTGAGTAGAAAAGGATATGTCTCTCATTTGCATAAACCAAGTACTTTTTTTCTAAGGCTGTTGCCAGCATATGAATTCAGTTCCTTGCTTTGCCATGTTCCATGTTTGAGCATTGACCACAACAACAAAATAAGTTTCCTTACATTTCCATTATCCATCATTAAAGGAAGTTAAAATTTATTAGTTTTGGTTGTTAGAAAAACCCTTAAGGACAGAATTCAATTTTAATCACTATATATATATATATATATATATAAAATTAAAACTAGTGTCCAGTTTTCTTTCATGATTTCACATAATAATATAATAAAAAGTTAGACTATTCATTGTTTTTTAAGAAATGGCTTCATCAAGGCAAGGTGCCAACCCTATAGATTTTTTTAAAACACTCCTCTAGTAGCACTCAGAGACTCTAATCCCTTTCTGCAGAGGTGAAGGAAAATCTGAATCACAATCTGATGTTGATGTCTGGGATATCCTGAGGAAAGCTCCTCCTACAGAATACGAGAAAATTGCTTTCCAGTATGGTATCACAGATCTGCGTGGGATGCTGAAACGCCTCAAACGCATAAAGAAGGAAGAGAAAAAAAGCACAGGTTGGCGAGATGCATTTCTTCCAAATATAGCATTTATATCTTCTTTACAGCAGCAAGATACAAGACCATGAGAAATAGGAATTTCCTGCTCCAGTTATTACCCAGCCTTCACATATGAAATACTGATTACAAAAGATTGCAGCTATGCCCAATACTCTGACATTCCTTGCTCTGAAACTCTGAATGTACTGATCACACTCACTTTACCAGTTCCACAAGCCTGACCCCTCATATTTCCCTGAACATAAAACAACATTCCCTACTTGCCCCCAACCCCAGTTAGACAATATGTCAGGCAACAGTGATACATTTAAACAATTTGATTTTAATTTGTATGATACATTTGGAATTCTTGAGCCTTTTCTAGTCCTGTGAAGTATTAATTGCCTAATTGTAACTGACTTTTTAAAAAGTCTGAAACAGAGAAGGCAAACAGCCATTCATCAGTACTGAGAAGACCAAGTATAATTTTCCTGCATGGGCAGATGTAACTCTATTTAGGATGTGTTGAAGTACATATTTGCATCTTATTTAAAATATTCTATTTTGCTTATTTTGATTTGTAGCACGTGCTTGTGCTATGTTAAGGAAAAATGGCATAGGATGAAGATCAGACAGAAGGAGTAAAATTCAAACAGGGATGCAGAAACTGGGGAAGGTTTAAGATGATGGTAAACAACCTGAAAGGGTGTAAAGATCTGTTTCATGACCCAAAATGAAAAAAAATCAAGTATAAAAATTATAAAGTTTCTTTCAATCATTCTTCATCATAGCATTCGTCAAGAAACTGGATCCAGCTTACCAAGTAGACAAGGGGCAAAAGATTAAATTAATGGTTGAAGTTGCCAATCCAGATGCTGATGTGAAATGGCTGAAGAATGGACAGGAGATCCAAGTGAGCGGCAGGTAAACTAGAAATACGAGAAATCCAAAAAGGAATGAGCTACAGCTTGGGCAAAGTAAAAAACTTAGCTTTTCTTAGGAGGAAAGGAATAAACAGGGAGAAATAGGAGCTGAGAAAGAATCTTCATAGTGTTATGGCTCAGGGGCAGTTTGCTGTCATCGTAACTTTCTCTTTTTTCTTCCCTCTACTCCATATATCGACATGTTGGACTGGATGCTTCCATCTACCAACTCAGCAAGTAAGTCCCGAGATTATATTCTGTTCTTTGTGTGCATATCCAGGGTTCAACTGTGCTTTCCCCTGATCTAGGATATACTTCAGCATAACTTGTTTGTAAAACAAATTTCCAGTGATTTTGTGCTGAAGCCATTTTTAATGGTAGTCATGCTAGATCTTAGAACAGCATCCAGCACCTTTCACAGGATTTGTACATCTCACACTACGGGAAGATTCCCCATAATTTCCTGTGGTAGTTTTTCAGACACTGCTGCTGTTCACTGCACCAGGACAGGCCTATTGGGCTTGAGTCCTTACAAATCTTGCCACTGATGTCAGAGAAAGAGAAGGAATCTTTCTCTTCCAGGCAGGAGAAAACAGTGACTTCGTCCAGGAGGATTTTTCCCTGGTAATTACATTTGAATTCCCATTTCAGATATATTTTTGAGGCTGTTGGGAATAAGAGAATACTGACCATAAACCACTGCTCTCTGGCTGATGATGCAGCATACGAATGTGTGGTAGGGGATGAGAAGAGCTTCACAGAATTATTTGTAAAAGGTGAGCAGCAGTACTAAAGGAAAGCGATCTCCTCTAACATTTAGCATTGAATCACTGTCATCTTCTCTACTCTCAGATTTATCTTACAGGAAAGGAAATTCTTAAACATACTAACAAATTCTGAGATCTATTGAAGCAGTATTTTTCTTACAGTTAAATTGAGGAAAAAATTTCCTAATAGCAACCAGGAAAGAACCACAATGATATTATCATTAATTCTCATTTGGAAAGTTATTTACATCTCAACAATGGGGCTAGAAACTTACTTTAAAGATTTGATTCCAGTCACAATAAAAACATGGCTCAATCTCTACATGCAGATCAAATAGTACAGAAAAGTAATGCCTCCTGTTTAGAATTTCAGAATATATACGAAAATTGTTTAATCCTATATTTTTATTCCAACTAATGAAAAAAGTCATTTGAAAATTCTGATAAGAGGATCTGGGACAGTAAATTTCAAGTTCTAAGACAGAGATCATCATCATTTATTTGTCCAGGGACACTTCCTGGGGAGTAGAGAGTGGTGAAATCTACCTTTAGTCTCCAGCCTTTCAGAATACTGTTTTAGTAACATTCTCTTTATTTCCAGAACCTCCAATCCTGATCACTCACCCACTGGAGGACCAGATGGTGATGGTTGGAGAGAGAGTGGAGTTTGAGTGTGAAGTGTCGGAGGAAGGAGCTACTGTGAAATGGTAAGGGAATGGAAGAAAAAAGCCAAAGCAAACCAAACCAACATGAAACCATCTCCCTCCATGGAACATACAGGAGGTGGGGAATTAAAAGAGAGAAAGCATCCTACATAATTGTTTTCAGGAAAAGATTGTTCCTCCTCCTATATGTCAAATTTGAGGAGAGAGAAAAGATATGACCCAAAAATTTACATTAAGTATAAATATTTTACAATGTCTCTAGAATTTCTTGCTCAGTGTTTACACTTCAATAATGTCTAAGTATTGCCCAGACTAATCAGATGCATATTGTGGTGAGTTTGCTGTACTTTTTGAAATCTTCTGGTCTTCTCAACTGCAGTGAGGCATTTAGGTTTTAAAGTATTTTTTCTTAGGTAAGAAAGTTAGTGTCTCTTGTGACACAGAGGGAACACATTTGCTGTGGTGATCCTGCAAAGCTGCTCATTATGCTCATGCAGGGAGAGGGATTAGGATGACAAACATTTAAAGCATGGATCCTGTTTTCTTGGGCATTCCAGCTGCACAGAAGCTGGAGGGTGCAAGCTGCAGGGCAGGCACGACAAGCAGAGCTCATGTGCCATGTCGCACACGCACTATTCTCACTTCATTCCTGTACCAGATGAAATTCCCTTGTGCTTGTTAACAGCTTCAGGCACACAGTTATCAAGCATTCCCACAATGCCCATTACATTCCTGGAAAGTGCCAACTAATGATCTGCTGTCCCAAAGGAAGGAACTGAGAATTTAAATGGAGTCCAAGAGCTAGCACAGGCTGTGCACTACACTATTAAAGCCACAAGCACAGGGACACGCGTTCTGTTGTTCAGGAACTGCCTGCAGATGCCTGGTCACAAGAGATGGGGACAACCAGATCTGTCCCTCTCAGAACACAGTGCAGCTGCCACTCTTTGATCCTGAGCCTTTGAACAACTCCCATACATCTCACAGAGCTGTTATCTGTGGGATGGGCATCTGATGTGACAAGGGCAAGGCAGCAGCTGTCTCAGTCTGAAATGCAGCAAGTGGTCAGAGGAACTCATCAAATCACTGCAGTGGAAAACTGAGCAGTTAGACATTCACACTGTATTTTACTGGTTTTGTTATGTGACACTCTGTCAATGGCTTTGGCAACAAAAGGGAACATTTTGGACAGCGGAGAGAAGTGTTCAGGGAAAACTTGAAACACAGTGTGGAGAAAGAGTTCCAGTTTTATGGCTCATTAGGGAAATGTTCAACAGTTTAAGCCAAGTAACAGGCACTGACTCAGAGCACCTGTTATAGTTCTTACATCTTCAAACTCAGGATATAAAACCAGAAGCATATGAACAAAGGCAATTTTGTGACTTGCACGAGACAGAAATAAGTGTGAGGCACGGCCATCAGACTAGGGCTTGGAGAATTCATTACGTGGGTCCCTTCAGAGCAGTCAGAAAAGAATGTCCTCTTGATCACCAAGAATGCTTTCACACTGTTACAATCCTTGCAGTATGATGGAACAGGTTTTTCTAAACTTCAGATGGTCTTGGAAATAAAATAATACTTGAAGGAAAAGATGTAATAAAGTGCATAGTTTTGATTTAATTTTTCCATCTCTGAATGCTGGATGTACCATCTTATACCCAAATCAAAACAACCCATGGTAATGTATATTTATAGCAATAAATCTGTGTGTCCCAATTATCACACAGTACCTACATCAGTGATATCTCAGAAGACATTAACCAATTAATCCTCAGAATCCAAACAGGAAATAGGAAAGCATTTCCAGACAAAGAGGCATTGAGTGGCAAAGTTGAGAACAGATATTTTATCTTGCAGATGTTCAGGACTTGGAAAGACTAAACCACAGATGACCTACCTGCTACTGCACTAGTTCTGCTTCAAACGTGAGGCTGGACAAATGACCTGTGGTGTTCTGTAAACCAATACTTCTATGATTCTATATAATGCTTCACTCACACTTTAACATCAACAGATTCCTCTATTTTATAGTTCTAATTGCCAAAGGAAGACCTGCAATATTACCTTAAAGAGGTTTTCTGCTTTTCACAGCAGCAGTGTATTTTTTAAATCAAATGATATCTGGGAGTTCTTTTTCATCGTTTACAGTCTCTATTTGTCACTATACCCCTCTGCAAACTCTCTAGTCATCCACAGGATCAGCAATGTGCTAGTCAGTAAAACTGTCTGAAGAGGAATGAAGAGGAAAGAAAAGGAAACCTTATCCTGACAATAATACTGAGCACTGTTCCGAGTGGTTGCTAAAGGCATCCTCTGTCTCCTCCCTTACTCTCCTCTCTGAGACCTGGAAGGGAGGCCAGTCCTTCACTAAACCAACTCTAAGTTCCAGTGAGCTCTGCTGTAATAAAGTTATGAGGGATTAACATGTGTGTATTCTGAAATGCATCAGGAACATCCAAGTCACAAGTTGTAGGGTCCTCTTCCCTGCTTAAAGTTTTGATCTCATGATTTACAGACTCTGGCAGAGGTAAAAGCTTTCTTGCATACATCTACTTAGAAATTAGCTATAGTATTTTAATGAGTCCCACACAGCATTTCAATTTGCTGTTCTGTAAAGCTGAATAGTCGCTGAGTCACTGGTCACAAATAAGTCACAAATAAGGGAAATGACAAAAAAGTAGAAAGAATATTTTTACTCTTTTATAATCACATGTATTTTCTATTTGGTTTTCCATGTGACTAACTATCAAAGAGAAAACCTTTTTCATTTACAAACTGCAGAAGTATTTGAGTAACATAATAGAAATATATTCAAGTAATAATGAAAAATGTAATGCTACAAAACAAGTAAATTGAAGAAAATACTAGTATCTTCTTGTATCCTGTTTATGTCATTTAGGATTAGGAACAGGAAAACCTTAAAACACCTTATGTATTTTTGTATGACCTTGATTAAACAGCATGACTCCTCCCTGTGCATTTCCCTTCATGATGACTGGAAATTACAATAATTAAATTTCCTCCTGGGCTGGATGGTGAAGGTTAATTTAATAAAGTCTTAAGTATAATGTGGCACCCTTGGGTGGAAAGAGCTACAAATTCCAAAGTACATTTGAATCCATTCTAAAATTTTCTCCCTTTGCTGGTGCCCACAAATCATGGATTTATAACAGCCGTATTTCTCATCAGGAAAATTAAGAAAATTATTTTTAAGTAATATCCCATCAAGTCCCATTTACTTTATGGCCATTTTTAAGACAGTAAATTCCCTGCTGATGAAGTGTGCTTTCAATTCTTTACCTTCTACAGCATTTAACATATTTTCATGTTTATCTATAGTATATAAATAGAAAAAATCAAGTAATTACTTGTGATGAATTCTCTTGAACCAGAAGTCAAATGCCTAGGGAAAATTAATGGTCAGGACAGAAGCATTCTGGTTCCACTAACATTTGTGCAACAATCCCTTTTTACTAACTTGAAATGACACAAAGATTGGATTCACCTTGTGTCTTCCAATTCCTAGTAACATTGAGCTGACCCTCAGTCTCCTCTTTCAACCACAACAAAAATGACTCAACACTGTTTGGTATTTCAGGGAAAAGGATGGAATTGAACTGACACGAGAAGAAACATTTAAATATCGATTCAAGAAAGATGGAAAAAAGCAGTATCTCATTATTAATGAGTCAACCAAGGAGGACAGTGGACACTACACTGTGAAGACCAATGGTGGGGTGTCAGTAGCTGAACTGATTGTGCAAGGTAGGCACGGGGAACATCCCAGAACCAGAGAAACTGAAAAATGAGAACAGGCTGAAGGTAACCTTCTCCAGATAGTGCAGAGTGGCAGCATAATCCTGCTGACAGGGAAAAAGAAGATGCAATAAGGGGCACAGGGTTTGATAATAAAGGCTTCAAGGAGAGCTCAGACCTGCGTGCCGGATATAACAGATACTCTGATAACAACAGGTGCTCAGCTATCAGTCCTGTTAAAGCCCTGCATGCTGAGTGCTTCCCTTCATATTTCCTCCTTCCATAGACAGCTTGCTCAGCCCTTGCCTTTTCTACTCAGTAAACCCACACCACTGACTTACAGAGCTATTCTGATTTTTGGTGTGCATATTGATTATTCTCCCAATATCAGAGAAGAAGCTGGAAGTTTATCAGAGCATTGCAGACCTGACAGTGAAGGCACGTGACCAGGCAGTCTTCAAGTGTGAAGTTTCTGATGAAAACGTGAAAGGAATCTGGCTGAAAAACGGAAAGGAGGTGATCCCAGATGAAAGGATAAAGATCTCCCATATTGGCAGGTCAGTATTGTTTCAGAAAGTGGGTACAGGTTTGGGAATTGCAGTGCAATCCATAAGAGTTGTTAGCTCAGGGGATAAGAATATAAAGCAAGACTTTGTCCTGGCTCCAGCTTTTTGTATGTAACCAACGTTTAGTGACAGACTTGTTTTGGTATGTGCAGTCTTTCTGAGTTGGTACATTTTATATGTATGGCTTCAGCAGTATATCAGCAAAAGTAAATCTTCACTTTCATTAGGATTACATGGTGTTTTGGTATTCAAACAATCCAGAAAACACATTGTTGATAACTTTAAAACTAAAAGTAGTGTTTAATACATGTGAGTAAACCCTACAGAAAAATTAGTGTTTATATTAACATATACAGCTGACTAATTCTGTGCTCAGGTTTCCTAGCAGTCTAGCTACTAATGGAAATGGAGACAAAGAAGATTCAGCATTAAATACTAGGTGAAGACTTTCCTGGTACTCTTTTCTGTATTCTGTTTTGACCTTAAAATAACATGGGGATGGAGAATCACTTTTTAGTTTGTTTAGTCAGAGTTACAGAGCTTCACAATCAAATCAAATGAAACCAGTCAACAGCATTAAAACTGCCTTTGTAATGATAAAGGACTGGACTAGAGCAAAGAAAATGTTTCCTCTCTTCAAACAATCTACCTTGACAAAAAAAATCCATTCATAGACAATGTGCTGATATGGATTGGCTTTAAAACTGAAAGCACAGCAGTCTAGAACCCTGGTGGCTGTTGACTTATGTCATGACAAGGGAAGAGAAATAATTTCTGTTATTATCCTGTAGCCTGCACCTTGTCTCTCGAGATAGCCCTGTTTCTCTTAGGGAGGTAAGGCAAGGGAATGGAATAGATTTGTTCATGTTTCCAGAATCCATAAGCTCACTATTGAGGATGTAACACCAGAGGACGAGGCTGATTATTCCTTCATTCCACAAGGATTTGCCTACAACCTTTCTGCCAAGCTTCAGTTTTTGGGTAAGTTATCTTAGAACATGCAATGGGAATTCCACAGGGATAAATGGTGACAATAATCATTGTTATACCAGGAAAGAGAATGCCTATCTCTTTTCTGATACCTCAGTGTAGGCACATTGCTTTTCCCTGTTATTTTGCATTATCATTATCACATTGTTTTACAGAGCCTGTTTTTGGTTTTAATTTATTGTATAAATCTGCTGATTAACATGCCTTATGAAATTTCAATCAGTTTTAAAATTACATTGTGAGTGAAGATGCTATGCAAATTCTGTTTTCTGATCTATTTCTCCTTCCCTGTCTCCTCTCTTCTTCTCCCCCACAGAGGTCAAGATAGATTTTGTACCAAGAGAAGGTAAGGGCAGCAGTCATTATTTATATGCAAGAAATAATGTTTTCAATAGCAAAGTAAGCAGTATATTTTTTCATTTTAAATTTAATGCACGAATAATCTTTTTTTTTTCATTCTGATTACACAAACTTTATTTAAAATGTATTTTCTCTTTACTATAGAACCCCCAAAAATCCACCTTGATTGTCTGGGCCAATCCCCTGACACTATTGTTGTGGTGGCTGGGAACAAACTGAGATTGGATGTTCCTGTATCAGGAGATCCAACACCCACTGTCATCTGGCAGAAAGTAAACAAGGTAATGTGCAACCTGAAACAATGTCTGAGGCAAGTCACAACAGCAAATTTATTTTTCCTTCTCAAATATTACTTTGGATTACAGTTATTTACAAGTATTTCCATCTTCCTTTCAATTTTAGGCTTTTAAACCTCAAGGGAAAAAAATTTAATACCTGCACTGCAGCTGCTTGGGATATAGCTGGTTTTGTGATTCATCCTGAACTGTTCCGTTTTATGAACTGTTCCCTGTTTGCTTTTTTTTGTCCAAAAGAAGGGACTGACTATGTATGAGTAGACGTATGTACATGCAGATAGAAGCATACCATATTCATTTATTCTTTTCCTACCTCAGAGAAAAATAAATAAATTATGAGTCATGCTCATCACCTTCACCTGATAGAACGATCATTTTCTGGAGATGGCAGCTTCTTTTTTTAGTCTTTGTCAAGGATTCTACAATTTGTGAAGAAAATGTCATCTTATCAGATTAGTGGCATAAACCTGAATGTGGTGTAATAAAAATAGAGGAACCCTGCTATTTACCTGATCAAAGCAATTATAAAACATTAGAGGAAGAATTTAGAGGCTAGACTTCAAATGTTAAGTTAGCTTCCTTTCTGGGTATCTCAAAATATCCCCACCCCTCACCATCTGTGGACTCTTGAGCTATAACTAGCACAAAACAGAAATATTTTGCATAACATTCTACAGCATCATTACACTTCCATACGTGTAGATATAGAAAAAATAATATTGTCAATTATGTTAATTACCCCAATCTTCTATTTCTTCATGATTATGCCGCATTCTTGTTCAGGTTAGCATATCTAATAGCAATCTGAACTTTTTTTTCTGCAATGCAGAGTTAGTATGGAAACAAATTTTTAAAAAGCCAAGAAATTGACTCTTCTATACAGAAGTTTCTCTGAAAAATGTTGGTTGGGTATCAGACAACCACTACACAGTGTTACTTCTGAGGTGTGAGTTCTCAACATATGAGGACAAGCAGCCAGTCTTGATTGAAGGTTGTGTAAAATATGCTTACTAATGAAATTCTAAACAAAGAGTAGCACAGCCTCAAAAGATGTTGTTCGATGAGCATTACAGACCTGACTGTATTTCTGAGTGTTAAAATATTTACATCAGTTTACTATCCTGTTGTTACAGAGAGAAGTGATCCTTATTTTTGTGCTTACACATATAGAGTAACTAGTACCAGAGTAACCAGGTTCACAACCAGTTATAGCAATACTGCAGGACTGTCATGCTTCTTCCTTTGCTGAACTGCAAATCTGAGTTTGCTGACTTATCCTTCCCTTAATTCACCATGTTCTGTTACTTTTTTTTTTTCTCCATTTCTGCTTTTTACTTTGGTTTTGGTAGATTTCCTTCCCAGGTCTGCTTGCTGCCTCATTTTACTTTTCTCACACCTCCATATTCAACCCCCTAACAAATTCTTCTCTGCCTTACAGAAACAGCTTTACTGCTCTGCTCAGCCTTAGCTGACTTTCTGTGGTTTCTTTGCTTATCTAGAGAAATGACCTACTTCGAAACAATGATGATTCCATGACTCCCTCAGAAAACAGCAGTGATTTAAATACTGATAATAAGGTAAGCTTCTTGGGTTTTATGCAATCACACAAGTGTCTTCCAGATAAAAGGTCATCACTCAAAAGGAAATAAAATTTAAGTCAGCAGATAGTAGAAATGGTGACTCAAACAGCTCATCAGGCCCACTATCCTGCCTCACAATGGTAATTATCAGACACCTGCTGGGCACAAAAGATCTGGTGAGCAATTTTAGAGTAAGAAGCTGATTGAGAAAATCTTTCTAATCACCAGCACATGGTGACTGGGTCATAAGGAATCAAAGCAGTTATTTGAAAACTCTTTTAGATTTATTTGTGGGGGTTGTTTTCCCAGCACTAACCTGTGAGCTTTAATAATAACTGGGACAAAATCTTATAGGACAGATGGCAAGATGACAATGGGTCAAGAGAGTGGATGCACTATAAAGTAGTGAAACAGGACTCATTTTGCAGCAACTTTCATTTTCCACATAAATGACATCTCTCTTGGCAGAGTAAAAAATATTTTACATTTATACAACAAGAAACCATTCTCAGGGTTAGGACCCTGCTGCACTAATCATTATTTGAACATGTATTCTTTCTAATGGTTCCTGTTCTAAATCTAAAGATACATAGGCACATAAGGAAGAAAGAAGTGTATTACCTATGTACAACAAAAAATGTGGTCATTTTGTTTGGATTTTGGCAGAAAATAGAAAGATTCCCCATATGACATTATTGAGTGGCAAAAATCATAATGATGTCACTAACAGTTACAAGAATCTTGTTTAATTTATACAGTAACCAACTGCTATCCCTGAAACTCTTCACAGTGCTGCTAGCAGCTGTCCCAAGTAGGAATTTCTGGATGTATTAGTTACTTCTTCGAAATATAACTGGGTTTGTGTAACTAGTGGTGAATCTTAACAACCTGCAGACTTCCAGAACCAATTTTTCCCAGTGTTATTTATGTGAGCCAACAAGCCTGTATTTTTTCTCTTCTACATACAAATAGAATTCGAAAAATTTTACAGCTTTTCAATAATTATCATAATATTCAATGATTTGTAGTTTTTCACCAGCTTACACACAGACTCATCAGGTTGTCCCTGGCACTACTTGCAATGATTTTATCTGTCACTCACTGCCCACAGCTCCTGTTTGAATCTGAAGGCAGAGTCCGTGTGGAGATGCATGAAGACCATTGTGTCTTCATCATTGAAGGGGCAGAAAAAGAGGATGAGGGAGTTTACAGAGTTATACTTAAGAATCCAGTTGGAGAAGATAAGGCTGATATCACAGTCAAAGTTATTGGTAAGTGAAAGAAAGAAACAACCAGAGCATGAAATAATCTTGAGTCTGCTGAAACTTACCCTTCCCTAAAAATCTGAAAGTCTCTCTGATAACAAGTTCTGAGTTTAGGTTTAGAAAAATGGGAAAGGATCATAAAGAGAGGAACATTTTCAATCATAAATTTGGCAGAAGTAATTTTTCAGGGGTGAAAATTTAAGAGAACAACTCCCAGTAGTAATCCATGTATTTCCTGCTCCAGGTGTTTCTATTATTTTATGTATGACATTCCATTCTGAGGTACATGCTTCATGCTTGTCAGAGATAAGAAAAGTTTCTAGTCATTTTGTCAAGGGTTATGTTTTTAAGCAGAAGTTACTTCATTCTATAAGCAGTAAATGGTTAATGGAATAAAGAAACACAATGTAACTGATAAAAGATGAACAGGTTGACAGACTCTTCAATGAGTCACAAAAGACCTGGGAGGGATATGATTTTGAGTCAGTAAGTTTTATAAATTTTTCATAATATTTAATTGCTGATACCCTGGCACACATAACAAAAGGACAAGTTTTAAGCAAATCAGAAATGACAAAAGAAAATTAATTTTACTTACAGTATTAAAATTTAAAGTTGCTTGGTAAATACTAAGTTTTCTTCCATCTTTTATAAATATTAAATCAGGATATTTACTATTAATATCTCCAAAGTGGCATAATACGTGAGACATGCAGTCATATTTCATAAAATTTATTCTAGAGAAAATAGGAAACCCTGGAGCAAGCCTCATCTTACAGAACAGAATTGCCTTACATTTTTGCAAAAAATTTTATTATGTCTGGGAAGAAAACGGGAGCTGAATAATCAGTGGTATTTAAGGGAAACCAAACTAACAAAGAAGCATCAAAGAGCAGGATTCACTTTAGGCTAAGTTAATACATTCTGGTTGTACCTACTGTTGCTATCTGACAAAGCTGTATCACAGAATCACATAATAAATTTGGTTGGAAAAGACTTCTGATCTCATCAAGTCCAACCCCAGCGTGTCAGCTAGATCAGGCACTGACTGCCACATCTGGTCTTTACATCGACACCTCCAGGGATGGTGACTCCCTGGGCAGCCCATTCCAAAATCTAATCACCTTTTCTGTGAAGAATTTCTTCCTAATGTCTAACCTAAACCTCCCCTGGTCTAAGTAATAAGGCAGATTAAGCCTGTGTCCTCTCATCCTGTTGCTGGCTGTCTGGGAGAAGAGGCCAAAACCCAGCTGGCTCCACCCTCCTTTCAGGGTGTTGGGGAGAGCAATAAGGGCATCCCTGAGCCTGATTTTCTCCAGGCGAAATAACCCCAGCTCCCTCAGCTGCCCTTCTTATGACCTGGGCTCAGAGCCTTCACCAGCAGCACTGACCTCCTCTGGACATGCTCCAGCCCCTCAGTCTCCTTTCATGCAGTGAGGGCCCCAGAACTGGGCATGGGGTTCAAGGCATGGTACTGGTGTACTAGTACAGGGAGACAATCACTGCCCTGGTCCTGCTGGCCATGCTGTTACTGATACAGGCCAGGATGCCATTGGCCTTCTTGGCCACCCGGGCACTGCTGGCTCATGTTCAGTCACTGTTGACCAGCACTCCCAGGTCCTTTTCCTCTGGACCACTTTCCAGCCACTCTTCCTGCAGCCTGTAGTGCTGGAGAAGGTTATGGTGGCCAAAGTGCAGCTCCCAGCACTGGGCTTTGTTGAACCTCATGCCACTAACCTTGGCCCATGACCCAGCCTGTTCTGGTGCCTCTGCAGAGCCCTCCTGCTTCCAACAATCAACACTCTGACCCAACTTGGTGTCATCCATGAATTTGCTAATGATAAATTCAATATCCTCATCCAGATTGTCAATTAAGATATTAAACAAGACTGGGCCCAACACTGGTTCCTGGGGGACACCACTACATCAATACCACACAGAACAAAAAATGTTAAAAACAGTTGTAATTTACTTGCATAAAGAAATTGAAACAATAACAACTCTCATTCATTCTCACACTTTCTTCAGATGTTCCTGACCCTCCAGAAGCTCCCACGATCAGCAACATTGGAGAAGATTACTGTACTGTGCACTGGCAGCCCCCTAAATACGATGGTGGGCAACCGGTACTTGGTAAGAATCCAAAAACACAAAGTCCCCACAGCTTTGCATAGATTTTTTGCTGCTCCTTTGAAATGGAGCAGAAGGATTCTCTGTTTAGACATAAGGAAGGCTGACTCTCAGATAGGATAGGATAGCTCAGATAGGAGCTTCTCTGAGGCACTAAATCTCCGAACCAGCCTAGGTTCTGGCCTCCAATTCTGGGCAGAGAGTGCCCCCTGCCTGCGCGATTTGATTGGAGAAGTATTTCAGCGCACAAGTTACCAAAGCACAAAAAGCAATATGAAAAATAGCTAAAGCTAACTACTCTCATTCGAGTTTTAAGCCAGTATGCAGGCCTTTGTGCTCACCTAGGAATATCAAAACAGATCTGTGGCCACCTCAGTCATCAACTCCAGACATCTGCAATCTCAGGCACTCACGCAATGTATGTCTTACAGCAGAAAATTATTTCATGATTTTACTTCATATAAAACAATGGGTCATAAAACAGTTTCGATCATTTTAGTAACCTTAAAATCTGTACTAAAAACTAGAGTGTAAAATTATTATATGATTCAGGAAATGAGCAGGCACAATCACTGACACCACTTTAGGTTCTGCACAGAGCATGATGAGTTTTAGATAGAAATCTCTGTGATCCTCAGAAGGAAAAGAAAATAATGCAGGGTAATGACTCCCTGAATTTTAGGGAAAATATTCTTCTGGAGTCCATATCTAGTAATTTGTTTAATAAAGATCTCTGGAGCTTGAGTTTCTGAAAAAAATACATTGAAAGCTATATGCGCTCCCACAGGGATGCCAGAGCAAGAAATAGTATCTGAATAGTATCTGGAAGAGAGGAGTTTGTATTTGCTTTTGTATGTTTGGACTTAATTCATTTCCACAAGATCTCATTTAAATCAAAGAATTTACCTGTGCAGAAATAAACAAGGTACTGCTGGGCCAGTGCTTTGTGATTTCATCTGTTCTAACAGGAAGCAAGCAAGAAGTCAGCAGTTTAAAATATTATGTGCAAAGCTATTTACGAGGAGTTGTGTCATTACCACAGGCAGCCCCCACCTCACTGACTGTACAAAGCCCACGATTTTGTTTCGGAGCGTTTTCAGGGCACATATTTTGAAAAGTTCTTTGCTTTGTTTTCCCTGTCAAAGGAAGGGTTTTGTTGATGTTCCAGTACTGACCCTTCACACCACGTGAGGAGGTTTCTTTAGCAGGGGGAGAGGAAAAGCCGAGGTGCAGCACCACCCATTCAAACAGAGCTTCAGAAGCAAGTTAAAAAGGCAGGGGGGAAGACGTATTCATTCTTATCTGTCTCCATATTGTTACAGATGGCATTGTAGGCAGCCAGATACAGTCTTTATTAGCTATATCCAACTGATATAAAAAAGAAATTCACACCCCATCTTCACCTTTCCTGGGGTTTTGTGTGCTTTTTGTATTACTAAAACAGTATCTTTAACTCTCACACATTTGGTGCATTTGGGGAAATAATCTGCTTTACCAAATGTCACCAACACAACCAGTATTGTCATTTTAGCTCCTTTCTGCCTGGTTGTTTTTTTGTTTGTTTGTTTGTTTTTTTAATTGCAAATGTCTTCATTTTGACACTTCCGTGCTTAACTCTGTTTATCTATAATGGCAAAAAAACCCAAAAAACTGAGCTGATTAAACTTCTCTCAGTCTCATAGACCCTGAAGAGAGGAACCATAAGTTCTTTGCTTACTCTTTAACTCATTTAACTCTGAAAGCTACTGCAAACAAGCATGCTAGGAGTACATCTTTATGCATTTAAAGTAATGATACAACCTGTCAGCTTAAAGATACTTCCACTGTTCCTCTCCCAGAACATTCTGTAGACTTCCATGCTCTTCTTGCATTTTAGCATTGACAGGAAAGGCTGCATGGTTTCTGTGCCTACAGCATGCCAGCAAATCAAATGTGCCTGTCATTCTTCTCATCCCTGGAGACACCATAAGTGGGAATCATACTTCCCAGGTATATCAAAGGGACTTTTGCAAGTTTGATAGCCATTACCTTGGTGAGCAGCAGAGACAGAATCACTCACTCTCCTGCATGGCTCTATTATAAGTCCTTGCTATGGACTTACACTATTGTAGCTGACCCCTGATATCTGAACAGACCTCTGCAGTCTGTGGGTAGGAACACACCTACACAATACACTCAATACATGGCATTTGTACATGACCATTCAGCATATTTTCTGATTATTCATTCTGTAGTTCAAAGATTAATAGATTTCATAGCAAAGTTTGTTTAAGAGAAGCCTATGTGGATCTCATCCAGTCACGCTATCTGCAACACAGAGAAGCAGCAGAAATTTAATATAGCTAAATGGAAAGAAACAGTTCAGTAGTCCTTTGTAGCAGGTCAGCTGGAAAATATCTGGCATGTAGGTTTCCAATGTGATATACAACCATCCTCCATATTAAGCAGCAGGAATCACAGATTCCATTCCCAGTTTTGGGAAATGAGAAGTTTATCTTTTATACTGATAATCCAGCCTCACTTAGTCATTCTGGAAAATAGCATGGTAGTGTTGGAAAGGCTATGGATGTTCTGGGTGGAGAAGTGCTAAGACATAGATTCCAGGCATACAGATGACACCTTAAGCTGAAATACAGATTTGCTCTGCAGTGCACCCAGCTATCTTTGTTCTCTGTTTTCATACAGGCTCACCTTCCTTCCCAAGGAAATCAGAGCAAGAAAACATCTCACTCACTGTAGGGCTGAAGTAAGCTGAGATCTGCCTTGTCTGGGAAGCATTTCCACCACTATGCAAAGAACACAGAGATCTAGCATCAATTCATTGATAAAGCATTAATTTAAAAAAAAAAAAAAAAAGAAATTGTCAAACTGTTCATCTAATTAATTCTTTCTGGGAGATTTAGGCTGTTAGTCAAGATTAGTGAATTGAAGCAGAATAGAAGAAAGAAATTAATTTTTTAACTCTATACCACATCTTAGACATTTCAAGGAAATTTCTCCTTCGCCTAAAAGGATTTTCTTTTTTCCTGCATGTGAGATAGCAATTTCTAGTTCTTTCACATCATAACAGCTGTCCTTTCCAGGCTATATTTTAGAGAGAAAGAAGAAGAAGAGCTATCGATGGATGAGGCTGAACTTTGACCTTTTGAAAGAGCTAACCTACGAAGCCAAGCGGATGATTGAAGGAGTGGTTTATGAGATGAGGATTTATGCTGTGAATTCGATTGGCATGTCCCGCCCGAGCCCTGCCTCACAGCCCTTCATGCCAATTGGTGAGTTTGGTATTTCTAGGATAAAACCAAGAAAGGACAATTGTGAGCTCTTCTCTTCAACTGCTCTTACAGCTAAAAACAATGTGTCAGGAAAGAGGCCATCAGCAATCTCTATATTCTATATTTAATCAACGTTTTCCTTTGTAATGTTCCTCTTCTGTATCTCTCATTCCTCTTCCTGAAGAGCACAGAGGTTCCAGTTTCATGAAATTGCTGATGAATTTTTAGTTGTTATAATTAGAAGTGTGAGAGCCAAGCTGGATCTGGAAAGGAGGAGAACTAATTGACAGAGATTTCCCTGTCCCTCTCAGCTTCTCCCATTCCCTTATGGGTGCAAATATCACAGTATCCCGTCCAGTGCTCCCTTAATCCCAGCCCTCTCCACAGCTAAAAGGATAGATGATTAAGAAAATATTTGAGGAATGATTTTCTATAAATAATCCTTCCCAACACAGCAGCACAGTGTCTCCTGCAGTCCCTGAGCAAGGAGCAAACTAAAGGGGTCCTCAGGAAGCCTGCCTGCTAAGACTTTTAGGGAGAAGACCCACAAAAATACAAATAGCTGGAGATTAAAATGACTAGAGTTTCTAAATCTACAAATAACAGCGAAGGGGGACAGCCTGCTGACGGAGATAATGTAAGAGCAGATGATGCAGTGAAGGAGTCAGAAGGGAAGGCTGAACTGCAAGAAGGGTCTCTTAATTCTGGATTTCAAACACACAACGGCTGGTCTGCAACAAAAGAGGTCAAACAAGAGCCATCAAGTGGAGCTACTGAAAAAAAAGGTCCAAAGTTTTCATGGGATAGGCAGAGTTTTACTTGATTAAGGATAAAGTTCACACTTACTTCTTCAGAGAAGAGGTTTGGGGTTTTGATCGTGTACTGTGTGGTTGTGTATGCTCCCAATTGCATTTGCCTCCTGTGTGCTGTCCTTGCTACCATGTGAATATGAAAATTTTTGACACTTACAGAAATGAAATTAGGTGATATTTTTGTTTTGTTTTTTTAGAATAACTTCGGGAAGTAAGACTGATTTCAATTAGTTCCATAATTTGTGAGCCTGTATTTAACCTTGTAAAATCTATTATGTATGTTCAGAAGATTTCAGGTTATAATAGACATACACACTGATTATGCCAAACATACATTTTGTTAACACAACTGCTCTTATGGTATATATACTAAATTTTATGCTCCTGCACCCTAAATGTTATTTTGAAAAAGTTGTTTTCTCTTTGCTTTTTGGTATCAATTATTTCACAGTAACATTTATGTGTATTTTGGATCCTCTAGTAAGGGCTTTTCTTCATAATTTTTAAATTAGTAGATAATAGTAATGCTACAAAAGACTGAATTTAGCTAGTGGTCTTTCTGAACTGTGGGTTTATAAAAAGCCATGACACACCTGTTCTAAAGAGATAAGAAAAAGCTGTATCTAAACCAAAATTTTTCATCTCCAAAAAATTTTTTTGCCAAGTATGTCTCTGTTACAAATGCACAAATCAGAAATAGTGTTTCTGTAAACATGTAATCATAACTTTTGGCCACTTTCATCACTATGTGAGTGCAGTGAAATTTAGCCACTGTCAATTTGGTCCTCTGACCATGTGAATTTTGTCCAGTTACAATCAGGGTGTAAGTACAGATTATAAAAGATACATTTTTTCATTTCTAAACTTCTCTGCAGACTTATTTGACTTCCTTCTACAGGTCTTCTTTTTTCAGTGGCTTTTCTCATAAGCAAGCATCTATGAATAGGAACTACTTTCTTAACCTCTTGTTCCCCTTCCTATTATAGGAACCTTATGCTGTGCTTTTGTTAAATGATGTAACAGGCATTACACTTTACAACTGAGCTCCAGGTAGATTTATTTTATTAATATAGACAGTGGTACATAAATCAGTGGTTAATCACTCCTTGTATAGCCTTTGAATTCTCATAGCTGTATTGCTATTTCTCAGAATCTACTTGTCTATATTTCCTTACAGCTCCTCCAAGTGAACCAACCCACTTCACAGTGGAAGATGTTTCTGACAGCACTGTTTCCTTGAAGTGGAGGCCCCCTGAGCGGATTGGAGCTGGGGGATTAGATGGTTACATGCTGGAATACTGCAAAGATGGATGTAAGTAAGCATGAGTACTAGGCAGAAGCAACAGAGCATTTAAAAAATGCTACAATTGCAATAACTTCACCACAATACACTACCAGCCACATAACCATGTCCAACATGATCAAATTTTAACTCTAACCCATGTCTACCATCCTTGCCACCATCACAATGTGACTGTAAAACCAGGGAAGTCATGTCCATAATGTCATCTTCACAATCATCATAAGCTTTAATAAACATAATTATTTTATGATACAAAGATAGCATTGCTGTTCTACAGTCACTACTATACTTCTGTATCATTCACAAATTGCATATTCCTCAAAACAAATAAAATAACATGATTGTTACAACATCAGGCAAACTTTAAAGCAACTGTTACCTCATTTAATACTTGTACTGGTAATAAAGGATCTAACAGCACCATATCTACAAAATTCAATGTTCTGTGATGCTACAATGTAATATTTATGCCATAAAAGTCAAACAACAAATTTATAGTCACTTTAATATTGACATTTTCCCTGACACTAGGCTCAATTGCCGAATAACCTAAACTAGGGGGTTTACAGGGCATAATTTATGCAAAAATAATTTATACTCTTTAATGAGACATTACTATAGAATTACCAGAATCTTTACATCATTGTCATAGCAGAATGGTTTTATCAGTCATATTTCTGTGCTTTATAATAAGGGAGCACTAAGAATTCTGTTCTACTGTGTCAATTGAGAATTAAACAATAAATTCCAACATCTATGTGCTCTATTATTGTTTTCAGCACGTGGCTCTCACTGATCTGTTTGGAGAGCCACAGAAGGTATATTTACTCCAAAAAAAAATATATATAAAATTAAAGCTTCACTTTCTTGCTAAAGCTGCTTCCAAAATTTTCCCCCTTTCCATGTAGTAAAAATAAATGTCAAGAAGTCTCACAGCTCTAAGCTCTATAAAACAAAATGCCAAAGGAACTACCCAAAGATGATTCCCTTATCCTTAGCTACTTTGAATAATAAAATTGCTTAACTCCATGTGTAAACACATCTCCTTGGTCCAGAGTTCTTCTTCCAGCTTATTTTATTCCCTTTTAATTGTGGTGTTGTAACTTGAGTTCATTTTATCCTAATAGAAATTTACTTTCAATTGCAAATTAGGCATCAGTTGGGAAAAACAATGTATTATTGCAACATGTAAATACTGTACTTGTAGCTACAGAATGGATTCCTGCTCTTCCTGGCCTGACTGAGCGCACCTCTGCACTGGTTAAAGACCTGGTCACGGGGGACAAACTTTATTTCCGTATCAAGGCTGTAAACCTGGCTGGTGAGAGTGGAGCAGCGACAATAAAAGAGCCTGTCACTGTTCAAGAGATCCTGCGTGAGTATCTGTACTGAATAAATCTTATTCATTTATTTCCTCTGGCCAAAATTCTGCCTTTATCTGAGAATAATACACAAACTGCTCTTCCACTCTGATTAGGTGTCCAGTGTCTTCTGACCCTGAGAACATCTCTACAGCACCCAGGTCTTACATTTGTAAAGCACAGCTCTTAAAATAAAATTCTTACTTTCAAAATATGGATATTTCACCTCTTGCAATGGCACTGTCAGCATTTAAGAAACATTTATTTAGTATTTACCTCTCTGTAAATACATACAGAGAAAATATAGCAGTTTATATTACTGCAAAATGACTGTGTTGGCTATGGCAAGAGATCTATTTACTTCATTGTCGCAGATTAATAATTCCATCCCTGTGTATCACCCAACAACAGTAGATTAAAATTCATTTGACTGGAGTCCAAAAGACATCAAGAGCTGCTAATAGTGGATTCCTCAACCTTGGCTCACATGAAGTGTCTGCCAGAATCTCACTGGCAGTAAATTGAGCCAATGTAAATAAAACAAAGTTTTAATGCATCTCAATACCAAATGGTCATGAAGACAGACACTCCAACTGTATGTTAAGAAATTCCTTCTGTAAATGACAGGGGAAAGAATAAGGATAAAAAGAGAACAGAAAGCTTTCCCATGAAGTAGAGGAAAGCAGAGAGCAGACGAAAAAACATGCAGTAAAGTCCTTCTTTGTTAGTGAAAAGTAAGATGCTACAAAGATGCTACATCCATCTCAAAGAAAGAACTGTAACTGAATGACTGTAGCAACGTAAAGTAATCTGTCAGTTGCTGTGCTCTCTGAGTATGTCCCTAAATACCTCCAAGTGGCAATTTACAAGCAGCTGCAGTATCAATATAGCAATAATAATCCATAATCACTCTTTTACTCCAATACATCCCTTGTCCCATCCCTTCTACAGACCTGAACAATTCCTCCAATGAAACAAAGTCCATATAGAAGGCTCATATCCAACAGAAGTCACTCAAATTTGGCATTTCAGATGCGACACATTTTCACAAATGCTGCGTCACTGAAAACATGCTCAGATGTAAATATATAAGAGACTTAATATTAACTTTTTACCCAGTAGACAAATACATTTGAAACTACTGAGAGACTGAGCTACTCCCTAAAAATATAAACAGTATTTCCACAATTTTCTTATGCTTACAATTATCCATTGCCTTATTTTTGCTATAAGTAATGTTGCATATTATCAGAAGTTTTGTATTTAGTGTACTAATGCTTAACTGCAGAGCGTCCCAAATTCTGGCTGCCACGCCACCTCAGACAGACTCTGGTGAAGAAAGTGGGTGAGACAGTCAATATTGTGATCCCTTTCCAGGTATGTATCAGCTTCTATTTTGTCATGGTTATTTATGACTACTTATCTAAAGTAATTTCCCTCATGCAAGTTCCCATTGCTTCACTGCTTAAGCAAAATTACATAAGTATGGCTGATGATTCATTAAACCCTCTCAAGCATTTGAGAAAGGGAGAGAATCACTATTTTAGTCATATTTTTTTACAGTCAGAGTTTCTTCCTTAATCCCACCTTTTGGGAAAGAAGAAAAAAGTGGTGCGAGTGCAAGCCCATTCTTGCTTACTGAGCAAAGGAGGCACCTTAGAAAGAAGTAGACCAAAAAATGCAAGAATCCAACTAATTACACTTCTGGAACCAAGGTATAGGATGTCACTGGGCAACTTTTTGGCAAAAGCGTGTATGTTAATTTCTGACTGCAAAAACCAGAGTTTGCACATAAAGAGAAGACCCCAGCTGGCCCTGGGGTGTAGAAGCTGGGTGTGTGTACAAAGATCTGCCTGGGCATTACTGTGCATGAGCTGAAGGTATAAAAAACAGAGCATGATGAGGATTATCAAGGGTGCATGTATGTAACTACACTTCACTAAAGCATGCACAAAATTGCTAAAATAAACACAAAGACTGTCCTGACCGATTACCTCATTTTGGCATTTTCAATGTCAGCTGTACAGACAACTATCTGACCATTTCTAAAACCCCACATGCCTTTTGTCAGATGCAAGACTGTAATATCAATACAGTGCAAGAATTAGGGTGTGTATAGAAATGGTTTTCTAAGGGAGAAATAGCAAAAGAAATTGTAAATTACAGACTGGCTCTGACAGAGATATCCTCAGTAATAACAGATATAACACTTAATCAAGTCTGCAGTTAAAATTTAAAAATGCTGAAATTTCTCTACAGTTCAAGACTGACATTTACAGAAATGTAATTCTGTTATTAGTGAAGAGCTTTGAAATTCTCCTATAAAAGATGCTGGAGATATGCAAAACATTTTTTCCACAAAGGAGACATATATACACACATCACTTGTATTCTTCTGTTTGAGCAGCACCAGCAAGAAAATAAAGATTATTAGAGCAAAATTGATGTAAACTTAAAGGTGCATGTCTTTTTGCCCTGTGGTTACTGGGTTATATGAAAAGTAAATTTTTTTCATAAAATATATAGGATTTTTTTCATAAATATATCTGATTAGTACACAATTGCAAGCCCTTGAATGGAGTGACTTTCTTGAATTGAATGCTTGAATTATTTCAGCATCATCAAAATGATTTTTTTTTCTTTCACATTTCTTATCTCCAAAATGACTTTTTCCAAAATGACTGATGTCTAGCTACACGGAAAATTCAAGGTTTGTACATCTGCTATTTCTGAGTTATGCAGGTATTTTTCCTGCTTTGATGTCCAGGTTGAAGGAAAATTGTACAAATTTGACAAGCTGTCCCATAAGCAGGGGAATAAAGCTTAGCACTTTAGAGATCTGTGTCTTATGTCCCCTTGTGCTGGTTTTGACAGAGCAGAGTTAATTTTCTTCATGGAAGCTACTATGGGGTCATGTTTTGAACTAGTGCAGGGAAAGCACTGATAATTTTGGGGTGTTTTAGCTGTTGCTGAGAGCAGTGCATACAGAGTCAAGGCCTTTTCTACTCCCCACAAGACTCTGCCAGGAAAAGGGAGGTGCTAAACCATGACAGCCCCATATCAGCACCTTCCCTCCAGCACATCCAGCCACCTCCTCTGCTGAGAGCAGCCACACTGCAATATTCCCAGAGATTTGCCAGTTCTTTGCCCTCGTCCCCCGACATGTCCTCAGTTCCCTGGCCAGGGTAAGTGCATGTAGCAACTCATCCAGAGCTTCACTTAATCCTGTCACATCATCCAGCTGCTGCCAAACAAAATAGTTAAAACACCAAGCTTTCCCTGACTTTTTCCTCAGTGGAGACACTAACTGAGGATTTGGCATTTCACACTGTCATCAGTTTTCACTGTACTAAGAACTGTACTAAGCTAATCTCAGAGATTTCGAGTACTCTGTCAAATTTGGCCAAATTGAACCAACTGATTAAAAAGTTATTTGAGTAGCTGACTGACAAATCACATGCTGCTATAAGATCTTGTCTGCTAAAGGGTAAGGCTAACAAAAAATGCTAAAATCTATCTATCAACACCAGATTTTACTCTGAAAACAAAGCCAGGAGACTTTAATTCAAGGAGTACTTTTTTGAGTGAATAAAATCTGTCATAGTGTTGAATTTCAGCTTTCACAGTATAAGAATTGTGGCTATGGCAATTTAGAATATGTAATGCTGATGACCTTTCCAAAAAAGCAAATCAAAAAAACCTTTTCCCTTTACATTTCAAAAAATTTTAAGTCACTGGTCACTTCCATTGCAGAAAAAGACTAAGTAGAAAGAGTATCTAGTATGTAATGAAAGTGAAAGTCAGTAAATTGTCTTCTAAAATTTACAGTCCCTGTGCAACCTTTCCAGTGACCTCTGTGGTCACTACAGTGAAATTCTGTGAAACACACGGTCAAGGTATCCTGGGTTTAATACTACTGGTAGATCTATTTAAATCCTTATATCAAAATATCCCAGAAAGAAAGTAAAAAATTGTTACTAGTGTTTTTTCTGTTGAGTGCATTAAGCAGGTGGAACATTCTGGTGAAAGAAAGAGAATCATATTCTTGTTTCAAAATTACCTATCTGGCATGTGATTGGAGGGGTATTATGGGCTATCAGTGGATAAAATTCACAGTAGTACTGAGCAGTCTTTTTGTCCATCACATATGTGTGAATATAAATATCTAAGAGCATTTAAATTCATTCTTCCCTGGCTGTGAACACCCTGAAGCTTCACTGGTGCTATTTAGCCACACTGTCACTCACTGTTCCCTCTCAGATTATCTATTACACATTGCAGAAATCCAATCCTCTGACATATGTATTAGGAACATGCTTTCTATCTGTTTATGCTTTTCACAGTCTATAAATATAAGAGTATATGAAAACCAACACTTTGAACACTTGCAATCTTTCACTGGCACTCACAGCACCTCAAAAAAGGAGGAGCTGTGCGCAAACATATCTGATCAACCACACTAGAACACCAGCAGCAACAATCTTGTAATCAGGCTGAAAACCTGCCAAGTATTTGTCTTGACAGAGTTGAAATTGAAACAAATGCCCATAGAACTATACTATTTAGGCAGATAATTTTTATTTTGAAAGCATTCCCTAATTTTTCAAGGAGGATCTCCATGTCACTTTAAAATATATGCATATGTGGGAAGTAAAATAGAGTCAGTTCTTGCACATTCATCAACAATAAGACACAGATATGGAAAATAAAACACAAAACAAGCCAAACTCTTTCATTAGTTTCAGAATTTCTACCATACATTCCAGCTGAAGAGAGGAAGCCATTTCTTACTCTAGTAGGTTTTTGTGAGGGTTCTATGAAAGGAGACCAGGGTACAAGTACACTAGATGAGGACAAAACTATATTGTATCTATTATTTCAGAGCTGCAGACCTGAGGTGCTCTTAACTATGCTCCTTGGCAGAAAGCTGTAAGAAAATAATTTACCAGAGGGAGAAAATGGAAGATCCAAAACCATTGCTCATTCAAGGTGTATATCAGCCCTGATGTAAAATAAACTACAATACATCTGATGAGTTAGAGAAAAGAGTATCCGTGAACAAATAGCAATTTCTAGGTGTTTTAGACATCCTTTAAGTATAATTTTGGACAGATCTTGGCCTAACTCTTATAAAAGGTGAAGTTTTTTTCCTAATACCACTAATAAAAAAAAAGACACAGACCTTCTGAGCAAATACCGGACAAACCCCAAATAAAGGTGTAGCAAAGTACAAAGATACATTATTATTCTGTTTACCTTTAGGCACCAAAATCAAGAGTCTGAGCATCTTAATCTCCCTCTGTAGGCTAAGGAAAGAGATACAGAGTATGTTCCAGACACCCAGTGGATTGAGGAACCTTCCAGAGCTACTTTCTCTGCTGTTTACTGGAGGCAGTGCCCCAATTTCAGTGCCTTAGGCTCCAGTTCCAGGGCAGCCTGAGCAGAGCTGCCTTGCAAGGTCCCACTTTCCTCCCACCCATCTGAGCTACTCCAGGCCTGTGCTGCATTCTTTCACCTTGGTAGTCTGGCAGAAAATTACCCACTGAGTTATTTTCTGTTACTTAATACACTTAATAAATATGTTATGGCCATTTTCTCTTTTCTTGGGATTCCTTGTTTGGAGTTGTACTGTGGAAGTAGCACTCCAATAACTTTTGAAGAACTAAATAGTACTCACCATTTTTCCTGGAAATGGCTGGATGAGAGTGATGCACACCACTGATATCTCACTGATTCCACAATGCCATCTTCCATGGGTGTAGCGACACTGACTGCTTAAGTTGACAGTCACCAAAGCAATTTTGCAGTGCAGAAAGAATTATACAGTAAATTTCACATCCCAAGACTGCAAGATAACAAAAATTTTCCAAAAGAGCTTAAAAATGCCTGGGGACAGGACATCAAACATTTTAAGAAAGAGAGAAGAAAGGGAGCACAGCTAATAAAAGCCCTCAGGTGTGTAAGGGTTCTGCTAATGACAATCAGAACAAGTCAGATCACCTCTTGGCTTCACTGATGCCTGGGAAACAGTACCAGACCAGCACAAGTATAGTATTTCTGGATTTATTCTCAATAGCATTTCAGTCTCTAATTAAATGGCATTCTTAGGGCATGGTTTCCCCACAGATGGTAGCAAATATTTGTCTGGAAGAAAACAGAAACTGTAATGTATTTATAGATTTTACTATCTCAACTCCATATATTATATTAAGCTTTCTAGATTTATAGATCACTAAGAGAAAAATGGAAATACTAAAGCCTTAATTTTTTTCTCTCTCTCTCTGTCTTTAGGGTAAGCCAAGACCCAAAATCACTTGGCTGAAAGATGGTCAAACCCTAGACTCCAAAGATGTGGGAATTCGGAACAGCAGCACAGACACAATCCTCTTCATCAGAAAGGCAGAGCTTCATCACTCAGGAGCATATGAAGTCACTCTTCAGATAGAAAATATGTCTGATAAAGTTGTAATAACAATACAAATCATAGGTAAGACCCTGACAACATTAGAATTAGGCAGATCATGCAAAACAAAACAGTGGCCAGACTGAGGCAACCCAAAGATCCAACTGCCTCAGAACCCCTTCTCTTTCAATGGTTGGTTGCAGATGGTAGGACAAAGCTCAGAGCAGGGCTAGCATGTGACCTTATTTTCCTACTACATTTTCTCACATTGAAATAATTTATGTCCTAGAGACCTTCAGAGGGTAAGAGATATTCTTTGTGTACCATAACTCTTTAGTGATCTTTTTCTAATTTTATCTAGTCTATATTTTAATCCAGGTCTAGTTTGAGGATGCAAATATCCTTTTACAAGGAATTTCCTTTTAAGTACATATACCTATTTGTGTTGATTTTAGTCTGTCTCCTGACAATCTCATTTGACATCCATACAGTTTTTTATCAGAAAAAATCATGAATAATGATTCAGCTTTTCCATGTTACTTATGATTTTATAGCCTTCAGTCACACTCATCTCTGTTAACTTTCTCAAGTTTTACTCTCTTCATTTTGATTATTTTCAAACAGATGCCATTCCATATGTTTGATCATCCTTATCAATCCCCTTTCTATCACTTTGAGAGAGATGGAATTTGAGAGTTCTGGTGTTCTTAGGCATAGCCATATTGTATTCAAGGAAGGAAATATGAATCTTGGAATGGATGTACTCCTACATGGAGTTTTTTTCATTAGATAAGGATAGGAAAGATAAAATCATTGCCATAATATACCTCTACAGTTCCAAAAATTGGAAAGCACAGCCCTGTGAATTTGGAAAATTCACATTTAATGCTTTACTCTGTTAAGAGTGTCTAGTTAGCCTGAGGCTTATTCTCTATTACACACTCTTTTCTAATGTCATTTTAAAGAAATGCACTGCCAAAGTTTCCATAACTTCTGTTGGGATTATGTGAGAGATATTCTGAGATCTTGGCTATTCAGATTTCATTAATGTTCAGCCAGAGCTTTTTTATTTCTCCTCATTACCACTCTTTTTAACACTCTTGATAACTGATATTTCTCTTTCCCCACACTTTCACACTGTTATCCCAAATTTCTTCCAGTGTATCAATACATTTTTAGAACATGTGTTTTGGCTCAACTCCTAATGCTTTGAAATTAAAAATGCTGACTTTGCTCTGCTTAAAGTTTTATTATTTATGTTGGCAGAATGGGTATGCAATGATGCCAAGAGCAAACAAGAACGGCATGAAAAATTGGAGCAAATATATCTTAATACCAGCACTGCCTCTGCTCAAGAGGATGGCTACAGTTCTGCAAGAGAAAAATAAGAAAATTGCAGCTAAAACAAAGTAATTCCAAGAGTGCCCAGAGAAGGTGTGGATGCCCCATCTCTGGAGTGTTCAAGGCCAGGCTAGATGGGGCTCTGAGCTGGAGGGTGTACCTGCCCATGGCAGGGGGTTAGAACTGAAAGATCTTTGAGGTCCCTTCCAACCCAAGCCATTCTCTGACTCTATGACTCAGGTAAAATGGAGTGGTGCACCCTACACTCCAAATTATCTTTCTACAACTGGTTAGTGACTCAGGATTCTGGCCACTGCTCTTAGGCCATAGCACCAAGTATCTTCTGCCTATTTTTACAGTTTGATAGTGTAGAAAGTCAGAAAAACACATGCATCTACCATTGTCAGAGAGCTATATCATACAGAAAATGAATGATTGGAAAAAAGAACTAATCTTATCACACAGGTAAGAGTTGGAGGGCAGGCATTAACTTTGTACTTGCTGGGCAGTTTGGTCAAACAAATGGGAGTATATATACTTCATTTAATTCATGACCAAGAAGAGAAAATATTAGTAACATATACAGATACTTCTGCAATCAGGGCATCTACTCTGATAATTGATTCTGCTATTCTTTCATAAGAACTACCTCTTCTCAGTTCTATCAACTGCATATTTTTCCCCCAGATTTTATATTCTCTTGGCAGGACAGAAATATGGGTGATTCAGGCACTCTTTCTACCCTCCTAGTGGTGCTTTAGGTGCTATAGAACAGCAGGCTGAAAAGCCAGCCTGGCTTTCAGACATAAGTCAGTCAGTGATTCCTTGAGGTGTCTTTTCATCAGCTTACTTCCCTTTGCAAAAGTCTTCTCGATGAAGAAGTAATGCTTGGGGCTTCAGCCCCTGTCTTTTTTTGGGGTAAGGCAAGAGTACAGGTGGCCAAAAGCTCTGCTGCTGTGATGACTCAGATCAGCTCCAAACAAGAGAAACAACTCTGCCATCACCTTCCCTTGTTGCCAAAACAGTTGCTACCATTTACTCTATAGATTAAAAAAAAAAAAAAATGCACTTTTTCTATGGGAATACAGTATTTATTAAAGACTTTTAGAAAGTTCTTAGATAACAAAAAGTATCTCCAATCCCTGGAGAATACAGTTCCCTCAATTTCTTTCACCCTCTACATGAATCAATAAATTATCTTTCCTCATGACTTCTATTGGCCAAAGGAAACCTCAGTTCTATACTGTATTTTTTAAACTGGAATTAATTCTTTTTCTCATTATGCATTATTTGAAAATATAAATTATAATTTATCTTTGAAAGATAATTCACACTTTATCTCTTCTTCCCATTGTATAAATTTTATTAGTTTGCAAAACCCCTAGCTGAGCTTCTGTTGAGGGTGACACAGAATACTTCCTCAGAATATAAATCTCCACTCTGACACAGTGTCCTACAGAGGAAAATAATTTGGGTCAGGAGCATCACTAGGTTAAACTCTTCCCATCCTCTATTCACAAGCTAGAGATGTACTGGTTATTACTGAGAAAGATGTATTCTACCATTGTACAAAGAAATTTTGAATAGATATTCTTGCAGATGGCATTATCCCATTGAACCATAAAGATCAAGAATATAAAAACCCATAGAGCAAATTTATTCATCTCTGCCTTTTTAAGGTTGTTCTTCACACATGTGCAGACTGGTATGTAGTATGAAGAATTCTTCTCTTAAGTCAAAATAGATTAATTGAGTTGTGTATAATGAAGATACAAATCTAACAAAACAACTAGAGTTTTTTTTTCTTTTAAGTTGTGATTCAAGCTAACAACATATGCATTTCCACATCCCCATAAGCAATGCTGTTCATTTGACAATTTATTGCCATTCCCTACTTCAGAAACAGAGAAGAAAGTGTAAGACAGCTTTACCCAGTTGGTGGCTGTTGAGAAGCACAGAAGATGGCAGATTTAATTTCATTTTTCTCTGAAATGTTGGGGTAAGATAGGCAGAAAGAGGATGAAAAATGGAATGAGAGCCATGCATTCCATATCCCTTATCAGACATCATGCAGTCTTCTAGTTGGCACCACTTTGAAGGAGGACAGTAGGGGTCAAACCTAATTATAAAGCAGCTTTCAATTCCAAAGTTTGTCAGTCAAAAGAGAGTTAGCACATTTGCTTTGAAGTAGAAAGTCACAGTTCCCCTAATAACAAAGACTGATTTATTGCTGCTTTGCATATCCTTCTTTAAGGAATTAAATTACAAACCTCCTATAACTACATTCCTCTGTGCTTTGCTCATCTCAAAAATACATCCATCAGATTCTTACCATCTTCTTAATTTTTCCAGCTTAGCTACAAAATGGGGAGACAGCTTCCCTTCAGCTGTCTAGAATGATCTTGAACTAGTTTTCATTCAATAACAAGATCAATTACCCAGCTGTCCCCAGCAGGCCTCATAACTGGGTTCAACAATCTAACATCAAAAAGGTGGTGTCCTCAAATTATAAAAGACAGAAATGTTATTTAATCTATTCTAAATCTTACAGCATTTGACTAAACAACATTGTAAAAAAACAAATGATCCTCAAAAAGAAAAAGAAATATTACCATTTCATACTGTGTTGTTTTTCTCTATATTTCCATGTATCTTGAGAAGGACACAGATTTCTCTGTCTCTTTGAGAGTTTGTTCTTTTTCTAGTCCTTACAGAGAAATCACCTAGTGGGCATGCTAACAAGCACTGAGCCAAGAGGGAAAAGATGTATTCCCAAATGGCTGGCCTTCCTCAGCTGGAAGGCACACACCTCATTGCCCTGGTTATTATAGCAATGTAGGTAAATGGCCAAGAAATTGCACTCAGTTAATAAAGTAATAAAACTGCAGTGAATTAATCACATCCATCCAAACAACACAAACTCCTTATCACATTTTAAAAAAGTGTTTGTCTGGTTCCCATGTTACTAATTCTAGTGTGTTGTCTATTTTTCAGTAGAATTCAGGCCTCTCAGAAGAGTATTAAGAGGATATTTGAAAATTTCCCACCTTCCTTATTTACAGTTTTAACTTCACATAAATGAAGTGTGTTGCAATAGAATGTTACAAATTGCTATCAGGTTCTAATTTTTTTCCCTGCGTGGAAAAATGACAAAGCTCTTGGACCTTGAACTAAAAGCTAAGGTGTTTTCTTATGTCTCCTCTGCAGACAAGCCTGGTCCTCCTCAGAATATAAAGCTTGTAGATGTTTGGGGATTTAATGCAGCCCTGGAGTGGACACCTCCACAAGATGATGGCAATGCTCAGATCTTGGGCTACACAGTTCAGAAAGCTGACAAAAAAACAATGGTAAGAACTTGAGCTGCATCCGTGGCTTTGTATGGAGTTAAACCAGCACCTGCTCTGGGAACACAGGGACTTGGGGGAAATGACTGAATTCATGACACTCATTTGTGTGTCCAAGGTGTTCTATGGCACCTCAGAGGCAAGTACACATTGAAAAATAGAATCTAAAAAACCCCCCAAAAGTGAAAGATTAAATTAAATGCTCATTAGAAAAGGGAAGAGAGACCAAGCCTGTGCAGTCTCTGTTGGTGACTGCATAGACAGCTCTCCTTAGAAGGTGGGATTCTACTTTTATTAGCAATTATATTTGTCATAAGTGCAGCAAAAAATCGAAGGGGAGGGAGGAAGAGTTAGACTTGAAGTGAGATGCTAGGCATACCAGGGTATATACTGAGAGAGGGACGTATGCCAGTCAAACTGGAAAATATCTTTCTCATGGAAGATCCCATTAAGTAGTCACATTCTGAGTACACATCTTGTACCAGATTCCCCAGATATGAGTATGGCTAAAATATGGTAAAGAATTGAGGGATTTTTTTTTCTCAAAATGGAAGTATTCATACACCCATCACACCACCAGAATATAAAAGTCAGAAAATAGATCAGCTGATCTTCACAGGAAGCAACATAATATTAATTTCACAGGTTAGAGTTAATTACTTGTCTGCCTGTCTTTTCCTTGCCAAAAAATTCTCTCCATACCAAAAGTAGCACCACATCTGACCTCTCATAACATCTTTCTGAACAGTAGTCTTGTTACAGGAATGGTACACTGTGTTTGATCACTATCGCCGCACAAACTGTATCGTGTCAGACCTGATCATGGGAAATGAGTATTTTTTTCGAATCTTCAGTGAAAATTTGTGCGGGTTGAGTGAAACTGCTGCAACCACCAAAAATCCTGCCTATATCCAAAAAACAGGTAACCTACTCTTCAAAACAAAGATCACAAAAGCCACTAAGTACTAAAAGTAATACATAGGCAAATGGAAAATACAGTTTTACTAGCTGTAATATTTTCATTATTTAGTTATTAGCACTTACAGGCTTTTAGCATCAAGAGGCTTTATCTAGGCAGATCTCCTGTACTAATACAAATATCAGTTAAAAAGCTTTTAATCGTAAGTTCTTAAACTATATTAAGTAAATAAAACAACTGGGGGATTATATTTATATTTTGGGGTTAAAAGTTGAAGATGTCTGTGGTGAAGATTTTTCCCTGCACACATATGGCTATCATATTTTTACAGAAGCTGAAAACTCATGATTCTCAGGACCTTTTACCTTAACTAACACGTCAAATATGAGATGTATTTTAGAATGAAATGTATTTAAAGACATTTTATATCACAAATGCCAAAAGCTTTGAAGCTTCTTAAAATGATTGAGATAAAATAAATGACAGATAGCTTGTACACAAGTGAGCAGAACTGACAGTCTGGTTCTCACTATTTTGTCTCTTTGAATCGCAGGCACCACTTACAAACCCCCTTGTTACAAAGAACACGACTTCTCCGAAGCTCCTAAATTCACCCACCCTTTGGTGAACCGCTCTGTGATTGCAGGGTACAACACCACCCTCAGCTGTGCTGTCAGAGGAATCCCCAAGGTACCCATCACCGCTGGCACTGAGATTGTTGCAGCAATCTGGGAATTCCAGTCAGTTCAGGGAGGCTGAGAGTGGCATGGCTGCACAAAGGAGAAGCAGAGGGCACCTCTGGTCATGTCCCACCTCACTCACACCTGGGGCTGCGGCAGAGAGGAGCGGGAGAGTTCGGGTGGGTCTGTGCAGAACTGGGGGGTAGCACAGTGAAGGGTGTCATGGTTTTGGAAGCAAAACCAGTGAGAGACTTCAAGTCAGAAATACAATTTAATAGGAAAAAAAGAGAAAAACAAAATACATGTAATAGTACAAAAGAAAAACCACTGAGAGAGTCAGAATACAACCTGACATTGCGCTAGTTAAAGTGGTCTTATTGAAGTAGTGATCCTGTAGAAAGGTCTGGTAGCTCTTGTCCTCTGGAAACCAGTGGGTAAAGGCTGCTTTGGTGTTCAGAAATCTGTTTTTATCTAGGTAGGAAATGTTTGGCTCCTCCCCCTGGGTGGAGCATTTCACAACAGGATGATGTAATTTTATCAGTCATGCAGTGGGATTCAATGGCCCATTAACAAAATATATCTTACTGGAGGAAGGATGGGTCATGGGAAAGAAAGAACATTGCCCCATCTGGTTTTTAACAGACGGCCCATTAGCAGAGGATATCTCCCACAGAGATAAGAATCACTGCCCCACCGGGTTTCAGCAAGTGGTGATAGAATACATACTTTTGGGCATATCTTTACATTGTAACCTAGGACAAGGGGGCACAGGGAAGGACAGTCACTGCTTGTGGTGACACCACACCACTAGAAATGCACAACATCTGCACAAAACCTACCCACTGCAGAAGCTAAACAACAACAAAATGATCTACTCACAATCTCTGCTTTGCTCTCTTCAGTTTGAAGAAAACAGCAGCTAAATGCCATCTACTCTTCCATTAACCAAATGATGCAGAGGAACAGCAGCTTTTTGTTACACCAATGCATCCACAGAAGTTTTTGACAGTCTGAGCTATTTTGCAAAACTAACTAGAATAACGCTGGGTTTCATGTGAAGTCTTTTTGGTGGGGGTTTTGTTGGTTTGGCTTTTTAATCTTGCAGGAATATTTTCTCATTCTAAATATATTTATTAAAGTCCTATCAAAGAGTACACAAAAATGTATTATTTTGATAATCAGGAACAAGCAGTAAAAACTGTATCAGCTAGGAGCTAAATTTAGACTTCTCAGAAAAGGGAAATAAGATTTTTGTCTTCAGTGAAGGAATTTACCATATTATGACATAATCTTGTCATAAATTTAAATTAGTATAATCCCTTCATGTCTGACTGCTTATTTTCAGCTTCTTTCACTATCTCATACCTGTGCAAGGATCTGATTGCTACAGAGCAAAACATCTAACAATCACTGAGAGCCCAAATTAAAAAAGAATCATTTGCTGCAGTTCATTGAATAAAGAAGGAGCTCCAGACAAAACTCAAAAGTAAAAAGGAAGTATACTCACGTAAACAGCTTCCAAAAAAAAAAAAAAAAAAAAACTTTACAGAATAAACACCACCAACTCTAGGCAAAATCCATCTTCCAGTAGCTGCCTCAGCTTAGAAAGGACAGTGTTATTGACAATATTCCCTCTTGGTTAACTGACATTTTTGTTTTGTTGACATTCTGTTTCCATGGTTTTAAGAAGATTCTTTTAAAAACTACTCATTTTTACAGCTGTTATTGTACAGTAATGGCAAGCTTTAGAATGCAGGCATGCTGGCTCCTCCTTCCAAGTAGTCCTCAGCCTTCAGTTCAACTAATACTCTTAAAGCAGCTTTTCCAGATACGTTTTTGTACTTTCACTGCCCAAATTAACCTTGATAGAATGTTCCAGTACCTGCAGCAGTACTCTGCAAAAGCTCTCATTACCTTTTGTGGATGAAGGCTTCCAGTTCTTAATAAATGTAGATTCTCAAGCACATCTCAGGATTATGTGTATGGCATGGAAAAGTTACCACTGCAGGCAGAGACAGTACTCATGCCCGGCTAGTAATGAAGTATAATAAGAGACATATACCCAGAAGGATAAAGAGGCTATAGAGAAACAAGGAAAAAATGTTAAGGCAGGAAAAATTCCAGCAGAGATCTGTCAATAAAATTAAGCAAGGGGCAGATGGGATGCACTGGATTCATATACCACAGGTCAAAGACAAAAGTGATTGAGTAGATTTGAATGCACTCTGTAAAAACAATGCAGTAGTTTTGGGGTTTATGGATGAAGAAACAGAAGACATTAATTCTGAAAGAAAAACAAATATATGTAAAGCTATTCTTTAAAGACTGTTTCTTCACTGTATGTACTAATGAGCTTGAAATAAACGAAAGCAGTTTGTTTCACATCAAATTTTTCACTTTCAAAATTTCACTTATAAAAATTAAAGGCACATTTTCAGGTACTGGAAACAAAACATAAAAGCTTGAACTGGAATAGAAGCAACTACTTCATTCCATAGCAGCAGCCAAGAGAACTTCATCTTTAAATTCCTGAAGTTTCTAAAGATACGCTAGAGGGTTTGGAAAATCCTTTCCTGGACTAAACCTTGGCATCCTAATTTGGCCACCCAGCATCTGTGGACTTTTATCACACTTCTGTTCTAACAATCTGTTATATTTAATTTCCCTTTTGTAAGATACTTGTAGCATTCAAATACCTTTTAATAAGCACAACTAAATAACTCCTAAATGAATTAATTTGTAGACAGTTAATAGGGGTTGGTTTTTTTCTTTAATTGCAATAAACCAGGACACAAACCTACATTTTCTATATGCTATTTATGAGTTAACAGATGTACTGAACTTTTGAATTACTGGTGTCATGAATTTGTACCGAATGAGATGTTCCTTGAAAAATTATTAACACTGATTGTAAATAGTCCTCATAATACTATTTGGCCTTTGATGGCTACACTGAGGCTGCAAGATCAGGTGTAAATCTTCCATTATCTACCTTCTATTTTAAAAATGTTCATTTTTGTCCTTCAGCCAAAGATATTCTGGTTCAAAAACAAGATGGATCTCTCTGGGGATGCCAAGTACCGCATGTTCAGTAAGCAGGGGGTGTTGACCCTGGAGATCCGAAAGCCCACTCCCTTCGATGGTGGCATTTACACCTGTAAAGCTGTGAATGAGTGTGGTGAAGCTGAAATAGAGTGCAGGCTGGATGTCAGAGGTAATCAGATGAATCGTATGGATAATCCTAGCAGTGCAATGAAGAGAGAGTAATGGGTAGTTGAATGAAAATAAAATCATAGTTCCCCTTTATCTAACCCTGACTTTTTGGTTGGTATATAAAAAGTTTGTTAATTACATACACCAGCAAGATTGCTTTTCATCCTGAAGCATTATGATAGAATCAGGTTACTTGCTAGGTCATACAGGTCTGATGGTGTACAATTATTGCACTTCTTACTTTTTATTTCTAGAGCAGATACTTAGCAGTGGAAGGGAGATCTATCTACAACCACTGCATTGAGGATAACTTCATTAGACTTTGTGCTTATTCTGTAGATGAAACTTTTAAATCATTGGCTATTAGTGATATGTAAAAGGTAGTGCATGCTACATCTCAAACAATTTTAGAACACTAACAAATTACTTTGTTTATCAAAAGGACCAGGAACAAAAGTCACATGTTTGTAACACAATAAAAAAAAATCAAATATTAAATATTTTTTGTAAAGCTGCCAGTAAAGTATCTATTTATCAATACAAATGTGTGTAGCATTACTTTAAGTGCTCAAACCCAGTAAAAGCTGCAAAAGTGACCTACATAGCAGTAATGGATGGAAATCCATTTTCAGCACAGCAAGCCTGAAGGTATTTCTACACAGCACTAAGCTGAATATTTGACTCAGTGCTAAATCAGGAATGTGCATACAGTACACCTTGCAGTGCTGGGTGCCAGTACCCTCAGGGCCCAAAGATTAATTTTATCATCATGTGAAGCTTGCTTTAGGAAAATTAAATCTTCTTAGAATCATCAGATAAAAGCAACTACCAGAGAACGTCCACATTTCACCCTCAGTACCAAACCTCAATTTAAAATTAGCATTCTTTAATGTCTGGTAATATCTTAAACTTTTTTTTCATCCTCCAGCACCTCAGTAAAACTCTGAATCCCAGTTGATCTGCAAGCCAAGGTAAGAATAAAAATAATCCAGCTGGATAAAGGAGCAATGGCTGTTTGGTCAGATATAAACAATCACTAAATGATTAAATAATCATTGGATATTCATGGTAAAGACTTTTTAGAATGTTTGTAATGTTGGTGGGGTCATGTGCATTTATTTGATTCCTGTTTTGTTTTTTAATAGTCAGTATTTCATGGCTCTCCACCTTTAATACACTGTGATAGTGTACAAATCTGTAAAAATAACAGAATACTTTGTTGTCATTTTTTCTTAATTCACTATAAGCACTCCCTCTAAGAGACTGTTATTTATTAAAAGTAGGGCTAACTAATATCAACAATCTTGCTTTAACAAAGAAAGCATAGTTAACATTTAAATGTATCTAGAAGAGTAATGTGCATTTTAGACTTTAAAAGAATGAAGTAGTACAATAACAATCATGTAATGTATTTGACAGCAAATCCTTCTCCCCATTCTCTGTCTCAGCATTAGAATGGAACTTGAAAAGAAGAAAAGTGAAGAGATTAATGAAACATAATTTCTGCTAATTTAAGATTCCTGCTTATCTTAGAAGTCACTTAATACACAAGTACAAGGAGGCAGCAGTGTTTTGTAATGTCCTGCTTACTCAATGTGTTTTCAGACAACATTTCCTCTTTTCATACCTGTCGTAGTCAGATTGCCCTTGTCTCCACATGAAGAAATTGAAAGAAATCAAGACAAAACTTTTCCCTCATTATATACATAAAATATATATTAAAACCAGGAAAATTATGTAAAAATGAAAAACCCTAGTCCTTTTCTAGTGTCTGAAACAAGCATAAACCCTCCAATTCTGTAGTTCACTCCATTTTCTCTTTGCAGAACTCTGACATTCTTCATAAGAAACAAGTAGCCCAGAATAATGAAGCAGTAAGATATTTTTACAGTATATAATCATTATTCTCATCTCTATACAACAGATTGTAACTTTCATTCCTACTGCTTTTACTGTCAGTGAGTGCTTGAAATATCCACTGCTGTGCTCTCAAGCAGAACTGTGTCCAAAACACACCATTTGGGAACCACTGGCTAGAGCTACTGTTCTGCTTTTTATAGAAAATAGTTCCTTTGATAATTACTCACTACTTGTTTTCTAGCTTCCAAAAAGACACCAGCATAGAATTCCAGTTATTAGATGTTTTTTGCTACCAATCAGAGACATCACACGAATCTACAAGGATAATTTTGCATGTCAGATGAAACAGTAAAATTCTAGCAAGGAGGACTGTTTGCAACTAAACAAAAAAAAATTAAAGCAGAAGCTTGGAATGAATGTATTAAAGTCACTGTTGCATCTCTTCCTGAAGGCTTGTGAAAGACTCTGAGTGATATGTAAGCTTTTTTGCAGATGATTTTGTCACAATAGCAAATGTCACAATAGCATTTCTAGCTTCTGACCTAGAAGTCTGAAGAGTATTTGGGAAGTTGCCTTTGGGAAGAATCTATACAAAGGAACTGAAGTAATACTCCTCCCCTGCCTCCAAATGCCACTTGGGATGGCAAAGCATGTCTGACACAGTGTGTTAGTTGTATTAAACAAGCAAATGCATCTTCATAATAAAAGCACTGATGGTCATGAGGTGTGTACTTTAATTATTTTATTATGATATCAGAACAAAAAAAGGATATCCTCTAAAACCAAAGCAAACTTATTCCAGCTTAACACTTGTCTGTTGCACACTATTGTTATTCAACAAATAAGTAACATTTGAAAAGGAAAATATGCAGCCAGGTTTACATTGTTTTGTGCTTACATTTTCTGAGCAAAGTTATTGTTTTTAAAAAAAGCCACATAACACAAATAAAAGACAGAGATGATCCATATTCTGAAGAACCTGTGGCCAGAATGCAGTGGACCAAGAGGACCATCCCAGCATCTGTGGGACAATACATATTGCAAAGCAGTGACTGAATTGCAAGAGTTGGAGCCTAATTCCATAGGGCCTTTTAAGAATGCTGCACTTGAAAAACACTTCCAGTGACAATGAATCACATGCAAATCCAAAGCATTACAAAAAAGAAGCACTAATACTAGTTAGGTTTCTAAAAAGTTTTCATAAAAATGAGAATTCGGAGTTCCAAATGCTAACTGCTCCTCGCAGTGAAAAGAGGAAAAGGGGAAGGTGCACCTGCAAAGTCTCAATTTCCTGAATTTTCTTCTAGAAAGGTCTTCAGAAAATGGTAGGTGTTTATTGATGTTTTGCCAGCATATCCTATTGTCATGTATCTGTTTAGTGGCTGACACAGATCCTGAAAGTAGAGTCACTAACTGCCCATTAATACCATGCTGTTAATAAATAAACTATTAAGTAAATAACCTTCATCCCAAACTGATTAAAACCATATACACTGAGAAGCTTCTCCCAGACCTACCTGGTTAAGAACAATAAAATATCTCCCAATTTTTCCCCTATCACACCTGAGAGACTACTTGATGAAAGACAGTTTACACTATCATTTCCTGGGTGAGATCTCCTCTGATGCAAAATTGGATGGCCTTATCTCTAAATGTCACGGCAAATATTCCTACCTTGTAGTTATTTAGTACTGTTAGAAGTGTGCAAGATAAGTTCAATAGTAAAAGAAAAAATTAACATATATCACTAAGTTTGAAAATTTCTATCCAGCAGCATTCTCTTTCAGCATACTAAGTGCCTGTCATAGCAGTTACTGTCAAAAATAGCAGTCCTACTGAAGTCCTTCCAGTTATTTTCCCCACCAAGACAAAAACATCTGTTATTGCTCTAGTAAAAAGACCAGTCCATGTGAAAAGTATATGTAACTTAGACAAACACAACCTCTTCAGGCTGAATATTTCTATCCAGTTGGATGTGAACCTGATTAAGTTTTGATGCTTCCACAATTTCCATTTAAATCCTATCAATTTAGACTCCTGGCTGCCTGTTCAGTGACATGATTTTCCTTCAGACTATGAACTATATACCTGATGGAGATACTTGGATGCTTTGAATTAATTAGTATGTAAGATTCATTTAAAGCACAGCAGTGCTGCAGAGCACTACTAAAGCCCAATGCTTCACTTCAGGTAAGAATCATCAACTCTAAAATACTATGACGAGAAAGAGCACTTCCCTTACTTCTACTAGCCCAGCTCTCTCAGGGTGGCACTACCTGCCAAACAAACCCTGTGACACTTTAGCCTAGGACAGCAACATTTCACACCACAGCATCAATTCTTTTGTTGCATTCGTGCTTTCAGCACTGTTGTGTAAATACTCTAAGTAAACAATATTTACTTACTCCTGGCAATGGGAAGCTTCATGTAATACTCTTCATTAAAGTCACCAGCTGGAATTAAACTGTCAAATGTAAACAAACCTTACCTGAGCACCTTGTTTCCTGGAGATTGCCTTAGTCCCTCAAATCCTGACTATTATTCTGTGAGCAAATAATAAGAGCAACATGAGTTAATAGTTGACCTTACTTCTTAAAAAAACAAAGAAAAGGGCCAAACAGCTCCTGTGCTGCAGCACCAGCTCCCCCCTTTAGTGCCAGGAGCTCCCCCACCCACTCATCAGCTCTTGCTCTGAGAGATTATTGCTCAGGGCTGCAAGGCCTGAAGAAAATCTCTTCAAATTGTGCTGTGAGCATAGTGGATTAAGGTAAAGCTGCTGGGTTTCCTCCTTTTCCTCTTCAGTGGGCTTATACAGAAGTTGTCAAAGGCTGTGTGGGAGTTAATGGATGGTCCCCCATGGAGATAATTATTTTTTCCTACTAACAAATAAGAAGTGGATCAGTTGAAGCTAAAGAAGGAAATTACAGTTATGTCCACACACAATTCATGACAGTGTTTGGCAGAGCTTCTCAGGTTGCAGCCTATTCTGTATTCTGCTATCATAGATCCATGACTATTATTTAAAACTAGCAGGCTTATCTGTGGTAACAGCTGCAGAATAAAAATTACTGTTGTTTTTTGTATCTGACAGTGCACTAGCAGCTAGGCAAACAGAAATACTCTAAAATGAAGGAGTCCTAAATTTTCACACATCCACATATTTGCTAATAAACCATTGCTTGGATGATCATTCTACTGTTAGACAGAAATCAGTGTAAAATACACATAACTACTTGCATTCAGTATCATGTTTGGAAAATTCTCACTTTCCTTAGTTGCTTCTAAATTCCGAACCTTGTCTTTGATGGATTGTTTCAGTTTAGATGATCACTTCAGCCAATGCATGACTTGATTTTAACACAAGCTGATGATACAGATGATGACCTAGGTCATCTAGGTGACCTTCAGAGGTCCCTTTCAACCCATTCTGTTATTCTTAAGCAGCTTTGCTGCCTAAGTTACAACACTTATGTGATATAGTGGGGTCAAATGCAAATTAAATTGATTGAGTTCAAATTGTCCCAGCAGAATGTTTATGAAAAGTGCCTCAACCTGTTTCATCTTCCTCTTCCTCTCTGTAAGAGGGAACAGTTATTTTACCAACTTTTTCAGATTTTTCTAGGCTTACCATATCAAATTACATATAAAAATTCAGTTCTATTTGTTGAAAATTACAGTGAGAGATCAAGAGGCTCCTATGTATTATTTTAACAAATGTTTCAATGAAGGATATGCCAGACATTTAAAGACAGCCTTAGTACATCTCACCTGCAGGTTTCATTCTTATGAGAAAGGATTATTGTTCTAGCTATTTCAAGAGAGATCTACAATTGAGTAGCATGAATCAAAACACAAGAAAATATTATTTGGTAGAACTTTTTCCTTAATTGAATCATACAATGGCCATTCAAAGGACACTAGCAAGAGAAAAGACTTTTCTGGAAGTCAGAAAAATCATTTGTTTTGCTTTGATCACAGAATTCCTTTGAAACAAAATCCTTGTATGTATCTAGGAGAGAAGTTTGTCACTAACATGTCGTCTCAGAGCAGGTTTAGAGCTACAAGCTGTTCCTGTCTCCTCACAAATAAATTTTATAAGAACAGTCTGCTGACATTAAAAATAGCCCCACTGATACCTTTCAAGTGCTTCCCAAGAAGAGATCTCTATTTTAGGGAAACAAAAGCTGTCATAGAGATATCCTTTACTTGTCATTGGGCAAGGTCCCCACAGCAGTCTGCACAAGCAACACATCCTAAACAGCATGCACTGGTGAAAGTTTAAAAGAAACAGATAAGAACAGCCTCACTTATTACCTCCAGATATGGAAAAAATAGTCAAGTGTCTGCTTTCTGTGCCAGACAGAATCATTGACACTAACCAGCCCTGAAAGCACAGATAAATGTCATAGTTATGAACACATTTCAATCAATAATTGTGTATTAGGGCAGTGGTACGAAAGACAAATAATTTAAAATATAAAAAAAATCAGTGAATATTGCAAATGCAAAACAAAAATAAGTGTTAAGTGTGTTCCCTTTTTCTTCTTAATCATGGATAATAGTCTGAACGTGATTTTGAGTTCTATACAATGTATTTAGCAAGCATAAACAATATCATACACAATTTCCATTGTTTTGCTTGGAAGTATAAATTGTGGGACCCAAATACATGAACCCAAATTATGCATGAATACAATTTAACCTTCAATAAGGTTGCATTTCCTTGGTATCTGTCATAATGCTAATAATTGCCCCAGAAATCCAGATATATTCCAGGAAATTATGATCACAAAAGGACTAAGTATCAATATAACTCTCAAATACACTTTTGTTTTTTATTTACAGTTTTCATATACCCAGGAAAAAAATGGCCAAAAAATCCGAGCTTCTCTTCTGCTTTGTAGGTTAGCTCATTGCATGTGATGCCTGAAAAGAAAACCCCAAGTATAGTAGATTTTGATCATAGGAAAGTCCTCAAAAATTTCTACCTGAAAACGGGATTTGTTCTTCCTCACTGGTATAAGGGGGGATAACTGGACTGTGTATTTATAAAGCATAGTAGTTGCTTTTATGATTTTTGTTTCCTAAAGTACTGAAAAACATTAACAATTCATGAAAATATTTAGGCAACCAATCTGATTTAGACAAATTTATTTGTTTTTAATATCAGATTAAATGGTTGAGCCATTTCTAACAAGCAGTGTAGAGAAGAGCTGCTGCTGGGAGCAATCACAGAACAGCAGCATTAAGACTGGAAATCTTTTCCCTCTATAGCTCTCTTCAGCACTCCACCAAAAATAACTTTATTTAAATGCAAGAAGAGTAGGCATGGAATAAGGCTGAGAATGAAAGAAGATGACAGAGCACTTGGTAAGAACAGGAGAGAGGGATGAGAGACTATGACAGGAAGCTGGAAAGGGGCAGGGACTGTTTGAGCAGGTGGCTGGGAACAGCAGAAATCTGAAGTGCCTGAGCAAAGAGGCTGAGAGATGATGATGGCCACAGAGGCAAGAAGAATATATGAAAAGGCTACCAAGGGAAACAGATGGAGATGATCTGATGGGAAATTGAGGGGCAGGGCTGAGCCCTGAGAGTGCAGGCCAAGGATGTGTGAGGAAACAGGAATTCAACCAGGACGGCATGTAAAGAGAGAAGGAGAGTTCTTTGATACCCAGAGCACTGTGGATAGACCTGTACTCACTGGAGTTAACACGAGAAACTGAAAAGGCAAAAACGAGCAGAAAGAATGAGAATACAGAACCAGAATTTCCACATACTTGAAGGAACCAACTATTTAGAGTTTTACTGGTGTTTTTCCTGACACCATTTGTTCCTTTTTATATAGAGCTATTTTGGGAGATGGGGATTTCTATTTCTATGCAGGTTCCTAAACCACGTTTATCACTATAGTAACTGTAGCAAATAGAAGCAGGACTGTTTGCTCTTGGCTGACACACATATGCTTCTTTGTTGGACTGATGCTTTAAAACAAAATCAATCAGTGCTAGAACTACTATGCTGCAGAAGTTTTGAAACATTGTACACCTGTAAACAAAGTTAATTTATGATTTTACTAACCTTGGTATCAACAATGAAATAATTTTTATCACATCTGAGTACAGTACCTGCCTGAAAGAGGTCCTCTCTAAGCCTGTCATGTACAAAACTGCACTCAAATCTCCCTTGTCACCAACATCAAGCTTTTAAACCTTCAGACACAGTGCTGAAAAGAGGGGTCCCATACCTCCTGTTATTTAAAGCTTCATCACATTTCCACTATTTTATGGCCACACTGGTAATGGCTGTAGAATCCCAAAGCTGTTGTTCACACTGAACACCTTCCAAGGTGTCACAGGGTAGGGCTCCGTGTGAAGCCTTTACCACCAGTACAGGTAAAGTCCCCACTCAGATGCCTGGGAGTGTCCTGCCCTTGTGACAAGCAGATGCTTCTGGCTAAATGGTGACTTCTGGAACAGCAAGAAGCTCTTTGGCACTGCCTTTTGTATGACAAGGTCCTTTGCACAAAGCTGCTGCTTCTTGGTCCCAATTCCCACTTCTGGAGCTCTGAGATGTTTTGTTTCAATACCTGGCTTATCTAAGAGCAGAGACTCTGAGTTTGTAAATACCACTGGAGTCAGAGTTAAGCAGAAACCATTTTTTTCCCAGAAGGAAGATCTTGCCTCTGAGGCAACATCATCTGACTTTCATCCCTCTGGCAATCAAGGGGAACTGGGATGTAAATATTGCTCTTTGTGAGTAGCTTAGCTTCTATTTTCTGCCTAGTTCTGAATTCAGTGATAACAGGAGCCTATGCCTGACACTGGGGCAAGCAGTTGATTTGTTACCATTGCAGGCAACTGCATCTTTACTGGAAAAAGACTGTGAGCCAAAAGCCCTCTTCTGGCAGCATCATTCTAGAAATATTTTCAGTATCTTTGCAACATTAAGGTTCTTAAGGCTTACAGTCATAGCAAATTTTCTCATCCACTTTGATTACTAGCTAGAACTTGAGTGGGAATTGCAATTCTTAATGACTTACATTTACAAGCAATTTAACTTTTTAATACCCAGATGAACATTTCATCTTACTCTGCTATCCTGAAAGTGGTCAAGTAGGATGGTAGGGATTATCCAAAGTCAGGGACCAGGGTGTAGGAAATTTTAACAACAGGTTTCTTAAAGCAATGAGCTCTTTCCTTCAACAGACCTTTAAAATGCTTTTTCCAGATGTACCTTTAACAAATATCACTTAGTAAGTACCATTGTTGTGACACTCCCTGATGCTTAAACTTTTAAAATGTGGATCCACTCATATTATAAGTGGACACTTCATTCACAAATAAAACACGAGCATTTTTGGAACATCAAAATGAAGATCTGATAACCAGAGTACAGATAAATTAGTAACTTAGGTTCCACTTTGAAAACTGCCAGGAAAACTACTCACAAATTCCAGTGTTTGCAGAGAACACTTAGTAACCGTCACTTTGAAAACCAACTTCCACAAATGAGAAATTGTAGCAGATAAAGAAACCTGTTCAGCCATAAGGAAGTTTTAAGGCAAGTTTATGTTTTTTGTCACATTTGTGTAAGTGCCTTGGAAATAACACAAGCATTAAAGTAAAAAGGTTGAAATTTTGAAATTCTTAAAAACTAAGACACAGGCTCCTCCTAGTGGTAAAAACGTAGGAATTATTCTTCTTGTGTTGAGAAATTTCTAGCATGATTTATAGCTACTAATTAGTCTGCTAGCCTTCTATTTGGTTCTGGAAGGTTTAGAGGCCACTAAGTTCTTCCCTACTGCCAAGGAATTGTTACCTAAATATCAAAATGAGTGGGACATAACAAAAAACATTTGCAAATCACTGCAATTATTATTTTCCCCACCAAAATAAAGTTTTATCTACCTCTTAGTGCTTCAGACTGATGTAGTGGAAAGAATGGAAGGCTGTATTTAAAAAGATTTATGGTTTTGAACCAATTTAAAATTGTATTTGTATTTGCTATCCAGAGAGCAGCACTGGGATTTAGTGGTGGAAACTCTGCACAGCACATCTTTGGCTGAGATGAATATGCTACATCCCCAACATCAAGTATGCAGAAGATTTTATATATTGCAAAAATGTCTCAATTTTGAAGCCAAGTCTCACCTAAAGAGCAGAAGCCAAGAGTCAGTGCAGTTGCTGAGCTTGTTACTGATTCATCCCAACCACAGAACAGCAAGGACTATATTTAGCCACACTTGCTCTTCAAAACAAATTCTGTCAAAATGGACAAAGGGCCATTTTTATTATCAGGTCCTTTAAAAGTCTTATTCTGCACTGACATTTCTCATCAGCCTAAAGCAGATAGCAGCTTATGTAATTTAAAAGGAGCTGTATATAGTAAATGATGTTATGCATTTAATAGTCTTCCCCCTATAATTTTAAGTTATGTTAATAGGCTTACTAACATAATTACAACCTAAAAACTGAAATTGTCTACTGCATCAGGACACAGCATTGCATAAATGGAACCTCTACTGTAGATCAAAGTGCTTTCAGTCTTAACTGTACTTGAAATACAGTAGTAATGCAGAAAACTACAAATGCTAAAAACTCAGATATTGCTATAAGAAAATTTATGGTCTCAGAAGACAAAATAAAGAAAATAAATTCAAACCAGGCTAATTTTGTTATTTGCCAATTTCAGTTTTGCTTTAATGTTAGGAAAGGATGAAAAATTATTTACGTACCACTTTTACTTGCAAGCATGCAAAAGGAATTTCCATATTTCAGATGCGTCTGTTTTCCCTATTAATGTTTTTCAAACACTTTTGCTTTAAAGATAAATGACACAGATGTTGTGTTAGAAGAAAGAAAAAAAAACACCCTGAATTATTTAAAGCTGCTTATATGGAAAGAAATGTACATAGTCCATTTAGAGACTTTTCCACTATTTCCTGTATGTGTGTGGTGTATTTTGAATATAATTGCATTTGTTTCAGAATAAAAAAATGATAGAAAAGCACAGGAGGATGAAAACTAGTTGCTGGTTGAATGACATTTTATTTTCACATTCAGAGAGCTGTACAGTTTCTATAAATAGATGTGATACTATAATATTTACATCATCTTCAACCAAACTAGTATATTCCATTTTAAATGGTAGATACCCTGACCAAGCCAAAACAGGGTTATTTCTGGTTGCATTTAGTCAGAATTCTATGTCAAAACATACAATACATCAGTTTGTATCAGCAATTTTTCCCAGTATTTTACATGTAACATTATTTTCTCTAGATAGTCTCACCTTCCAGCATCCTAAGAGCTTTCCAGACAAGTACAGTACAGTTCAAGAACAAAAACAGGATGAAAAAACCATTCATATCCAGCTTATTTAAAATAAGGAATGTGATGGACAGTTTTAACTACGTTTCTTTATACATAAACACAATATTTTCAAGATCCCTTCATATACAGGTACAGATTGAAAAAAAATAAAAAGCAATAGTTAAAAAAATTTGGAAACAGCAAAATCCTCTGGGCTTCTGAACATGTTCTGCAGATTTCTGTACTGTGCTTCTGCCAATAATGTTTCCAAGTTTTACACTGCCTTATTAATTTTCTAATCCCTGTGATTAAGTGCTTTAGGGAGTGCTTATTTGCATCTGTGAACTCTACTGCTGGGGTAGACACAAATGTTACCTGAACACCCATTTGAAAATCCACAGAACCCGGGAAGTGTTGAGGTTTTTTACATTATACTATCTTCAAAGTTTCTCTCTTCACTTGAGAAGCAGTTATCTCCACAGATGGACCAATTAAATAACCAAACTTCAACTGTCACATGATATTTTAAGACTATGACAGTGAAATTGTTCATCTCTACCAAAAGGGACTGCAGAACTATGTGACAGAAACACCACGTTGGTAATTGAAAATGAACAACACAGAAGGAAAACAACAAAAACACAACACAAACAACATACAGGACATACCAGAGAATCTGAAAGCAGAAGCCTGCAGTTGTAAAGTGATCAAATTGTAACAAGTACCACTAGAACAAAACCAACCAAACTCAAGCTGTTAGTCATCTTAACAAAAAAGGTATTTCAAAGGAATGTCCAGAGTAAGTCACTCACAGCTGGATGCAGATGCTGAAAACTGTCTGATTAAAAGCTCATTTAAAAACTCTATTAAGGATGAATTCAGAAGGAGACTGAAAAGGAAAGGCTTAGGTTTTTCAGTGGGGAAAGACTTACAGGGTCATACACAAATAATCAAGTTCTCATAGAAGACAGAAAGTGAGCTCCAGTAACTGCAGTAAAACTGGGAGTACTGCATATCAGTGTGCCAAAGGGTAGATATTTCCAAGTATCATGATCAACTGGAAACTGGTCGAGGTGGTTTGCTTTTGTTTTCTGCCTCTTTTCCACGAATTGCAGCCACGTAAGAGAAGAGACACAGCACGGAGTAGCAGATCTCATGAGCCTACAAGAATTTAGAAGAAGAGATACTGAAATTCCGATTAAGTGTTTAACAAAATCCACTGGGCATTTGTATTCTCCTGCATGCCTTCCTTCATGGGACAACTACTCTGGCTACAGACAAAATCAAGAACATGTTTCCCCTACCACCTTCTAACTGAGACAGAGAGAGAACAGCCATATAACAAGCTAAACAATTACCTTGGGATAAAAACATTAGCTGCGTAACAGTATGATTCAGTAACTTTTCAGAATAATATGCTAAGCTAGAAAGTTGGCCAACTGGCTTTCGAAAAACCATTCTGCGTATTTGCTTTTGGCCTGTTGCATGAAATTCCAAGATATTTTCTGAAAGAGGTTGAAAGAGCTAACTAAAGAGAGGGTTTCACATAGCACTACTCAGTTTTACAATTATTTAACTGATTAACTGTGCTATTATTTAACTGAAAATCCTCTTTTACCATGTGACTGGCAGCGCAATTCAGTGAAGGTAAGACTTGAACTGATCTATTACTTCTAATACCAGCTGTTCTGGTGATCTTAAAAATTCTTGTCCTTTAAACTGACATTTAAAATTCTTGTAAAGGTAATAAGCACAACAACGTGCTTTGTTGTATTACAGTACAAGCTAAAACATTTCCATAAAATACTTTTTCTCCATTAAACTGGCTTTTCTTACTAACAGATACAGCTATTTGCTTCTTAAACTACATATATCCCGAGCATTTTGTTCTAAAACATTTCCAACTTTTTCAAATAATTCTGCTCTCTCTTCTCTTGAAGGACTGAGTTTCCATGAAATCACCACATGAGCACACTGCACTTCTGACTTAAACTGAAATTTCCGTTATGATAATAATCATTGACTTCTATTTCTTCCCCATGAGTGCATCTAAGCCTGATCATCTATAAAAGTGCTAATTATCATTATCAACTGCTGGTGTTCACAAAAAATATTATAAAAACTGAACATTATATCAGAACAAGAACTCATCTATACAGCAGGAATCAAGACTTTTACTGTTCTCTCACAAGTCATTGCTCGTGAGTAGATAGGAATTTTTTGTAAACTCTTAACAATAATTTTACTCTTAGGAAGTAGTCTCCCTTTCCATAGGTTCTATGAAGTAAGGGCTGTGTTCTGCACTATCTTAAAATGAACAGTTCCACCAATTCTTATCATGCTAAAGTTCAATGCCAAATTGACTACCTTTCATCTTTGTCTGTCTTAAAAAAGGAGACAGTGCTTTCTGCACTACTGTTGAGTTCCTCTAGCTTTCATAGATCCAACAATCACTGAGTTTTGCTGTCTCCCCCTAATGAAAACACCATAAAGGGCAGCTGGTGTTTCACTGTAAATCCTGCAGGCTCAGTGTAATTCTTTTCTCCACATGAAAATGTAAAGATACATCCTCTAGAGAACCAGAGGCATCACAGTAGACTCACCATTGGCGTCTTGTACTTGTGGCTCACCACTTCTTTAGTTTCAGGAACTAAAACCGGACGGGCAAGAGACAAAACAAAAAGTTCAAAAAACGAGAGGCAAATGGGAAAGAAATAGCACAACGTTCCCATGGGAAAGGGAAGGGATGCAGACAGACAGCAGGTGCAGGTACAGGGCACTTCACTATCCCTCACTTCTACATACTTCTACTTCTTTTCATTTACATTATATATATCCTTGGAAGACACTGATAATGTCATAATAAATTACTGAAGCTGGCAAAAATTTTCACTGCTTCTGTTTGGCACAGCAGATATTTGATGGTTCTTAAGAGACTCTGGCTTTTCTCACATTACTTATTCCTGCTAGACAGTAAAAATAATGAAAAAATATGCTTAATGACAAAATAAGCCTAATGCCTACTACAGTAAAACATAACCCAAAAATTTCATAGGAATTTGTCACTATATGAGTCCTGATGATTATACTCTTGAGATGTTTGAATCCTTCTCTGAGTAACAGATCTCAAAAGAACTGTTGGACACTGTATATATAGTAAGCTAGTGAAATCCAGGGGGAAAAAAAGGAGCTGAGGGAGAAATTTTTCTTTAATGGAAGACTGTTTCCTAGCTCTATTTTAAGTTTCTCAAGATATTCTTTCTCCTGTATAGGATGTGTGTGATGGTATTTACTTGACATACTCATTAAAAACATTCATAGTTTTTGAATGAGTTGCCTTAAAATAAAATACTGAGTTCAGTGACACATATTCCTAAAATACCAGACTAGTTGGTTTATAGAAATCTTTATATAAAAAGAGGATTAGGGCATTGATGAAAAAAATCTATTATCCATTGAATCTGACCTTGTTCAGTTGCAGTGCCTCAAACTGATAGAAAGAAAACTGGCATAATATAGGTAAAGGAAATTTGTCCTTTGTTCTCATTGTGGAATGCATAAAAAAGCAAACTGCAACCACCCTGTTCATGTGCAGTGCATCTGAACTGTGCCTTTGGCCTGCACTTGGTCTGCAAATGTTGTGAACAGATACCATGGGAAATCACCAGAAGAGAACAAAGACCACACTAGAACATACAACTGGCAAATTTAAAATGTCTATATCAGGGGAATACCACGACCAACTCTGAGTACTTCCCTTCCAGAATAGCTGGAATTTGCCATGAAAATTCTGTGTCACAACAAAAGAATTTAGAAGAAGCAGTACAGAAATTATGCAAAACCAAATCATTCCAGGTTCAAAGAGGAAGGATAAATGTTTTATTACACATAGTACTAGTGACAAGAAAAAAAACAGAGGCAGATGAGTTCAGTATGAAGAACCAGGAAAAGTCCACGACAAAACCTATCCATGCAGATGTCATCTCTTCAACTATGATATGACACAGCTAAACGCTGGAGAGGGAGACGGATCACACTCTAAGGGGCCAAGAGTAGGCAGTGCAGACTGGGTCTGAGAAAGTTCTCAAAATATAAGCAAGTACCACTAATTCTCCTATGTCATGGTATTGTCATTCTTGAAAAGAATCTATTGAAAAGTACAGAATATGATGGTAAAAAGTAATATTTTTGTTTTATTTTTCAACTCTTACTCTCCTTGGAGTTGGCAGTTGCATGAAGAGTTGAGAAACAAGGGAAGTGCACACCCAGGCTGCACTGCCCCAGTGGTATCAGAGACTAAAGCTGGGGAGATAAGGAGGTGCACATCCAAGCTACCTTACCCGTTGGCACCAGATGTTCCAAATTAACTCCATGTCACCAGGGGATAAAGGTGGGAGTGAGGCTGGTGCACAGCCAAATAGAGTAGGACTTTTACAGCTGTGTAAGTCTCACTGCCCATTGGATAACATACAACTGTTCAAATACTCTTCAAAAAGCAGGAAGGGAAAGCTGTAAGGACCTTGTGCCACGAGGGAAGGAGAGAAGGGAAGCTGTAAAGTCCTGTATTATAATTGAGAATAGGAAGAGAGGGAACAGGAGAGCAGCTAGGCAAGGTACTGTCTCTCCACTTCACAGCAAGTTGCCTTGTCTTTACTTAAAAGTACTCCTTCACAGTCCTTCCAATGCAGAAAATTCTCCTAAGAGGACTGAGTTAGGAAGATTAAGAAGAGTGGGTTTGCATTTACAAACACAGAAGTCAAAGCACTACCACTGCAGAATACAAAGAAAAAAGGAAGAAAGGAAAAAAGGATCTGCCCTCCCACCAAAAAAAAACAAAACAAAAAAAAAAAAAAAAAGACCCCCTACCCCAACAAGAAAAAACCCCAAAGAAAAGACCCAAGCTTTCAAAGATTCAAGCCTCAAACTGAGAGATTAGCACTTTTTTTCTAACATTAAAGTTATTCCTGATGCTCTTGTACTGAGTGGATGAAGGGAGTAAATTAAGCACCATCCTGCAGCCTTTGGTCCTGTAAATGAAAATATGATGCTACCACAAAATGAGTTTAGGGGAGACCACTTTACCTGCTGGAGAATGAAGGTTTTCATAGCAGCGGCGGTGAAGGGGCCACAAGAAAGTAAAGCACAAGTACACAGCAGTAACTCAAATTCCAGAGTGAAGAACCTTACATTTCCTCACTTACTTAAGTTCACACTTTCATTCGTGGGACACAATTCCTGAACTGCTTGTATCCTGCTCTGAAACCACCACAAGTCCAACTGTGATGCTGTCATCTAAATCCAGCATTAGCACAAACAGACCTTTAATTTCCTCCTGTGCTATCACTAATTTGGAGCACTCACACTCAGTAAAATCAAAATCTTCCACTGAAGTACTTCCCATCAGACTGGAGTATGCACATTTACCAGCCTCTACCTTTCTAAGAGCAGCTACTACTTCAATATGCTCCTAGTGTAATAAATCTGATGGCAAGGTTTCCAATGTTTGTCAAGAAGTCCAAGCAAGTTTTTGCTGAATGATTTTAGTCTACTCTTACCCAACATGTTCATTTATCTTAAACAGGATAGATATCATATCCTCTCACTTTTATAACAATTCAAAAACAGCTCTGAGGTAGACAAATCTCAGCATAAGAAGAAAAGTTAGCTCTTCTGCAATATCCTTATTTTATTTTCTCAGTATTAGCTGGATGGGCAAATTGTCAATCCCATTTGGTACAGCTAAATTGGTTCTTGTCTTTGACCTCTATTTTGTGAGAGAGGATATTTTTAACTCAAGTAGTTTAATTTCTCTGTTTTTGCTTGTAGATTTCAACTCCCAATTTATTTTTAATTACTTCTTAAAATTATCCTTTTATAAGTTCCATATGACAATTCTAGCTTTTGCAATAGGCCCTTGATTGCAAAATCTTCTGTAAAAAAATAAGAATTACTTTTTCTTACATTTATTACAGACATTATTTAGGGGCTAAATGCTCTGTTACAAAGTCATCAATACAAATTAACTAGAAATCACCCAGTCAAACACTGTCTTTCTTCTTGTCCAATATAAACTAACTATTAAAAGAGGTACTTTGCATAAAACCTCAAAAAATGATCCAAAATTAATTTCTGATCCAAGTAATTTCTTTTAAGTAAAGATTTCAGAAGCTGACGCCATTCTTTAAGCTAATTTTATGGTTTCTGAATACTCATCTTTGAAAAACTCATTAATAATCTTTTACTAATTTAAGAAATTTCTGCAAGTAATAAAATTAATTGTGTCCATCAGGATGAAAGCATGGTATCAAAGAAACAGAAATTGAACAGAACTTATGAACATCTAAACTATTAGAAAATTTTCATGGTTTAAATATACAGATCTGATCATATGAACCATGAACAACATTTTCAAAAAATGGGAAAAAATTGCTCACAAATTCAAATCTGAAACACCTGGGAGATTTAGAGTAAACAACAAGCAAACTGCAACGTTCAGAAGGGTTTTATCACTTAGAACTTTGTGTCACCCAAAGGAGACAACACATTGTCATGGACAATGACATTAAATTCAGAAATCTCATGCCAACAGTCTCCTATAATCCCTCAACCAGAACATTTTGTTCAAAGTACCAAAGAACAACGACAGTCTTGGTAATGGGAGCTGCTGATTCAGATTCTGATTAATGGCCAAAGTATGTATGCTGATCTACTATGGAATGTTGACAATTTCAGCTTCTTTTCAGATGTTTCATACAAACTCCTAAGACCTAAACAAATGTCTCAAAGATGGCTGGAAGAATAAAGCATTTTGGGTCTCAAGAGAAGTACATGGATCACCCTTCCAGAGAGCTGCATCTGAAGTCACTCATATTTTTCAGACCCTAGTTAAGAATATTGTCACTGACACTAACACTGAAGAGCAACCTGAAATTTTGCCCAGCCTCCAGTGTAGGAGCAAATGCAATAGCAACAACTGACCAAAATAGCACAAACTCTCTGCTCTCCTTAACCTTTATTTTTCCATTCATGCTCTAAAATAAAAATCACAGGACAAATAAAGTACAACCTGACAAAACAGCTTCTGCTCCATTCAACAAAAATTAAACTACACCTACAGCAAAAAAGAAAGTTTTGCAATTAGCAGTAATTCCTTGTAATGAAAGCATGGTGTGTTGAGAAAGATCAGTTTTAAACCCTGCTTTAAAAATGTGGTTCCTCAGATGAAAAAGGAACATGCCGAAGAAAATTCACACATAAATCCACATCTGTTTTTTTGTTATTTCAGAAGACTCAGGACCTTCTTTCTGTCTAATAATAAAAAGCACCTAGACCACTAATCTTAATATGATACAAATTAATGCGCAAATTTTTATGTCAAGTCACCCATCTCTCAGGCAACTCTTTATATGCAAACTACATTCTTTCTCATCTTCGAAATTGCAGTGCAACCCTGAATCTGAAGACTGGAAATTTGAGTTACTGCCATGTGAGTACAGACCTAATATCAAAATAATGTAATTACCAAATTCCTCCAGGACAAAGACTCCTCGCACAGTATTGCACTTTTTAATGTGATTCAGCTCTATGAAAACCTACAAAAACAGGAGGAAAAGTAGCATAAAATTAGTTGGGTTTGGAGGTTTTTTTAATCAAAAATCAAAACTAAACAAAAACATCATCACAACAGATACAACCTGAAGTTTTATAGCATACACTACCAGTTCATTTACAGTTTAATATATAAATAAAGGGTGAAATAAATATTCAGAAGACAAACTTGCCACAATGCTAGAAATCAACAAAAAACTTAAAAGTGCTAAGAAGCGAAGACAGCAGAAGATGAAGTACCTTCCGCTCCTTGCAGGAGGAGAAAGCATGGAAGAGAAACGAAGGAGTTAGTAACTCTGACATATCCAACATTGCTACCCCTTCAGGCACTCAAATGAGTTATTGCAAAAAGAATAACAACACACCTGAAATACAGCAAAAGAGGGGGACGAGAATAAAGCAGGCTCCCAAATTTGGCGCTATTTGCAGCCTCTGATCCATCCCAGGTAGTTTCTGCCCCTCCATGCATCCTCCTCCAGCACAGAGGGCAGGTAAGGGGCACTATGCTTCCCTGATACTGATCCTCCTAACCTACCACGTAGTCAAATGGAATCCAATGAGGAACCACTATCCCTTCTCCTCTCTGACAGTTCTGCCATGTAAGATTTTACTAGAGTTTATGACATAAAATCTTCAGAGTTACTCTTGGAACCATCTCCTTTTAGCAGTCAGTATCCAGTTTGCTGTTTTAAGCAGGATGGGAGAGTTTGGATCCCTCTCTATGATTTACTCACTTCACATAGTAGAGCAAGTCATTTGGAAAACAAACCTGCCTTAAAGTCGTTTTACATACGTGAACCCCGAAAGAGAAAAGCAGTTGAACTACATGACAAGGTTTTCCAACCAGAACATAGATGTCAAGATTGCATGAATAAACAAATTATCTTTGCATAATGGGTTTGTTTAACATCCAATCTGTCTGAAGATACAAAACAGCCCCTTCCTATGTCCACAACTCCAGAAGGGTCAAAGTCAGTACACAGACATAAGAAGCTGTAGCAAGTGCTATAAGGACTCTAATCCACATCCCAGTTTCTAGCAGACTTGCTTTTCAAGGCAAGAGTAACACTAAGAGTAACATTGCCCTAATATTCAGAGTGTTCATATCAAACACCTTAGAGAGGGCCCTTGCAAAACTGTATTACAACAGTGTGGTTTGCTACTTTGAATGCCTACACCTTTAGGACACAATGATCTCAGGACCCTTCTTCTTTAAAATGGTACTGGAGAAACTTCACTGTCTTGTAAAGAAGGGAAAGGAAAACTCTGCAACTCTCTTGAATCCATATTAGCAACACCAACGTAGTCATGCATGATATGCTACGCATGAAAGACGAAGGATGTCAATGCTAGAAATTGTTGTTGGGGTTTTTGAAGAGATTCATCTGTATCAAGAGAGATCAGTAAATGCATCGTACATCTGAGATAAGACATACTGATTTTCAAGTCAAAAGAATTTTATTGTTATTTTTATTGGCAGAGAACTAACCAGCAGACCTGAGATATTTTTTGTTCAACATAAAACCCAAAAAATTCCACTTACTTAACCAAAAATCTTGCTTCCTGCTTTATTCAAACATCCAAGGGAAAGGAGACTTAATCCCATATTTTTTTTGTTTGCCTGTTTTCATTCATGTTCTGTATCAGTTTACTTGGTCAAAAACATTTTATTTTTTGAGGTATACTTACAGAATAAACAAATCAATAACAGAATACTTTCTTTACTGCACTTAGTTCTGTTTTTCTGTAATCATCTCTGTGAAAAATTTTTGCTAATAGTCTGAAGTACAAAAATTCAGAACCTCAATAGAAAGGCTCAGACAAAACACTGGCCTTTTCATTTAGGAAGAGTAAAACTGCCTAAGAGACTTGACAGCACCGGGTCTCATGATCTGAGTTAATGTTATCGAGTGCTGCATTTCCACAAGACCTATGAACAAGATGAAAATTTATCAAGTTTGTCACAATTACAATCCATATTTAGAAGATATGAGTTAAAGGACAATTTCTTGCTATATTGTTTAAGGAACAGAGGAGATGCTCTCCTCTCACTCCATCAGAAAACACGCATAAAGGAAATAGCAGTTACTTACCCTAGGGAAACTGTGGTTCCTCAAGACAGAGCATTCAGTGTGGATCCTACTGTAGATGGGCATGTGCCTTATGCATCTTAATAAGCTTCCATCTATTTTTGACACAGATGGATTTGTAACAGGCACAGGCTACTGAGTCCCAATATTACAACAGAGTTTGTAGCTGAACTCAGAATTATCTGCCAATGCCACGGTATACTTGATTCCTCCCTATTCTAAAGAACAACCTGCTAGGCACAAAGAGACTTCAGCATTTTTTATTCTTAAACTTACACATGCTGCAGCATGGTGAGACAATCTGTGAACACTAAAGCCAACTCTCAGGTCAATAACAGGTTGCCCCACCACGCATCTGAGACATTTCCTAAAAGTACACACACCGCAAACCAAGAGCCTTCAAACACAGCTTCACAACAGCAAGCTTCACACTGAAGCATCATGTTCAGTCTTCTCAGGTAGGCTCCATTTGTACTTTTCTTTTATGTTATTTATATATTATACTATATTATTATTATATTATTATATTATGTTATTTATATTTATACTTTTCTTCCTATGTTCTAAATGAATTCTATGATGTCCAATCAAGCCAAGCAATAGAAATCCCTTACACTAGCAAGCCACAAAATTGAAAAGAATACTTGGAAAGATAGCCAAGAACAGGGCCTTCATATTAAGTAAGGAGAAAAAGATGAAGAGAAAGCTGGGCCTGATGAAATTCTGTGGGCTTTTGTTGGTCAGTATCCCCATTCAAACTCAACAGAAATAGAAAATGCCGTTTTCAACACTGAAGAAGGGCTGTGGGATCCTGGTTTTAATGATGCTTATATAAATATTCTGAAATCAATTGCCTAAGGGAGCAATTCACACAATGTATATAAGAATTGAAAAGAAAAAATCATCCAGAACAGCACATATTTTTTTAAGAAAACAGACTGGTTGATGAGTGTCAGAATAAGAATGCCAACATCCTTTAGCTAAAAAGATTATGAAACTGGAGGGGTTTTTTTTTTTTTTTGCATGGTGCAACTAGTAGGAGTCCTTTATGTAACCGCCACAGCTGCTCATTCTACAGAAACCCTCAAATGATACACATTTGATATCTGTCTAAACACTTTGCTTTGAGAAGGAAAGCAGGGATATATATCTTAGACCCCCTAAATGGCACTGAATGCCCTGGTCAGCTGACAATATAATCTAACAGACCAAGAATTAAAAATGTTGAATAAATGCAGTATATTTTCCAGAACTGCACTTGTTTCAATATCCATCTTAAGTAATGGCAACTCATCTGGCATTGGAAAGGTGATGAAGTGAAGAAATAATCCTTCGGGTGAGGGAGATTGCACAGACTCCTTTCCAGAAAAAAAGATTGGAATCTTCATGACAGACAGCAAATTAGAATACCATTCTCTCCAAGGAAGGTAAAGCTGGTATTCTACAAATTGTGGTAGTAGCACAGGTTTCAGTATCTGTTGCCCAAAATTAAAGTAATGCTCCAGACAGTACCACACTAGAATTCAACACAAGGTTTCCCTAAAGTTTCCTTCTGAATGTCATTTCAGTCTTTCAGGGGAAAAAAAAAAAGGCTTGAATCTGGAGTTTTTCTTTTGCACAGATACATGTGTGCCCACTATGTGCTTAACACTGAGTGTCTTTGTCTTGTGAAGATGTCTGCTACACTTAAGAAACCATGCTGCTACTGATGTGGCTGTCTTTTCAAACATCTTTTCTTACTGCAAATGTGAATGTGTCTGCCTTTTCATTTATGAAATGAAGTAATCTCCATAGAGATGAGCATTTGTTTGAGCAGAACTTTGACTTCTGGCTGAAGTAGCAAACAGAACATTCCTATTTTATGTCCTTACCTTAGGACAAAGTAATTTCTATTATATCCATCTATAAAGATATCAAACTGCTGCTCTGAGACCAGGGTTTAATTTTCAAAGGCTTTGGACCTCCCATTTTCAAGAACTCTGAAAATTCATTTTGTACAGCCAATAACTTCCTCTTAACAGTTCTTTCAGCACACCCAATGAAAAGATAAAAGCTGTAACTTAGTCAAATAGAGTGTTCCATCACAGAGTAGGTCTGAAATTCTACAGCAGACTGGACGTAATCCAGGTTCTACCCTCGTAAGGGACAGCAAGGAAACTTGCTGGAAGGTTCACAACTCTACACTCCTTATACTGGCACATATGAATTCAAAGTGGCACATGGTGCTGCTGTGACCTTGGGAGAAGTATTAAAGATTCTGAGCATGTGTGTTTGAGATGCACATGCACTTCCAGTGGGATCTACACTGATGTATCCTCAAAGAAAAACAAAGCTTGTGTGGGGAGAAAAGTCTAGTCAGGAGGAAAGGAAAAACACTCCACAGGGAACTGACAGAAGCTTTTCTTTCTCTCTCTCACATACACACACACAAACACACAGTCTCCCTTCTCCCCTAAAAATTGATTCTACTGTCTAGCATAGCATGCATTTAATATATGCAAAACAAAAAAACAAAGCAAAATAAAAAACAAGGATCAAAGGAAGCAACAGAAACAACATCCAGAGAAAGGAAGAAATGACAATTCTACTTATGTTTCCTCTATGCCCACAATATCTGCTATTTGGAAGAAAAAAGGAATCAGTGCCTTTTTCTTATTTTTGTGAATTACATCAAGAGCCAGTTTCCTATTTTATTTTCATACAAACTTCTACAGATAATTTCTAAAATTTTAAAATACAAGAGATTAAATATAATGCAGAAGGTTGCCTTCTGTACCTGCAATTTTCAAACACTGTATCTTTAAGGCTGACTGCTTATGCAATGAGGATTTGTTCACAGTGTGATGCATTACAGCAGCTTAGATTATTATTGATCACTTTTTCTGTCCCTTAATATAGGCCAACATTTGTTTTGTGCTTAGACAATTCAGACCACAAGAAACAAAAAGCTGAAAATGTATCAACATCTTTCTTTAACAGATTATAGTTTTCCTGAGGATATTTAATTTCAGTGTGTTTTTACATATATAGATAGATAGATATAGATACATGCTTGTGGGTTTGATTGTAAATATATATAAGTTTTTTTACCCACATCAAGCTATCCTCTGTCCTTATTGATACTCTGGGAAGAGGAAACACCTACACAGGCGTGCTGCAAAAGCTTCATGCTCACTCTTCTCATAGATTTCCCTCATACCTGACTGTGCATAAATTTCAGGTTAATTCCTTCCAGTGTGACCTGAAGAAGACCTCCTTCACCAGTTTTCATATCCTGCACAGGGAACTCACCACCCAACTCAGGGCCTGTGATGTTAATAACGAAAAAAAATAAAAACAAACAACAAAACAAAAACAATAAACCAAAACAAAAATCCAGAGAGAGAGAGAGTGCAGAAAGCAGTCAGCCAAGACATAGTATGTAGAAAGTGAATATAAAACAGTAAAAACATAATTCCTATTGATGTGCATAGCAAAAGGACACAACTAAGAATAGTAGAGACCATTTCAGTGAGTCCACTCACTAATGACAGCTTTCTGAGAACCACTAGAATTTTAAGTATTGTAATAAATGTCATTCTGGTAACACGAAGTAACATCAATATCAGTTCATCCTGGATTTATTGTGCATCATATTGGAGTATTGCTCATTTGCTTTAAATGCCACATGTCATTACTCCATAGTAAGACCCTGCAATCACATAATACTACAGAGAGCATAGTCTTAAGTACAGATACATAAGCAGCACAAAGGAGGCTTGTATTTGTGAGCTGCATTGCATGGTATTGTTTTAAGCAATTAAAATGTCAAAATATTATTAAAATAATAATTTAATAGAGGATATTAATAGGTGAATAATCTAGACATTTTCATCTAGTTTCTTTTGCATTATTCAGATCAGCTGAAAAGTACATTGTTAATACTAAATACATTTTTAATACTAAATTATTGCCCAATTCTTAAAATACCTGTCATATACACTCTTGCTAAAGACAACAATCTGCTGCTTGCATTTGGATGCACAGAGTTACCCCAGGATTTCCAAGAAAAAGGAGGTTGTCTTCAAAGTAGGTATTAATAAAAAAAAATTGCTGGCTGCAGATTAAACAACAAATGTTGCCAACATTGAAAATCGTGTACCTGGTTTAATGCTTTGCTGCCTTGCTGCTGCTCGCTCCATACTGTCTTTTACACAGTAGTACAGTTCCCGACACTAACACATAAAAGAAGAGTAATACAATGTTATTCCTCCAAATTACTAAGCAAGAGAAAAGAACAGCAAGATTCTAGGATTCTACAAAATGAACATGGCCCATGTGGTGCCCAATGACCAAAAGCCTATTCAAGTTCAAGCATGCCTAATTACTAGTTAGTATTTATATTTGTTTTACAAGATGATAGAGAAAATATTTCATAGCATTTAACCACACAAGCTAGTGAAGAGTTCATGCCCTGACACATTCTAATCAAGTCTATGCAGTTTCTTACTGTAGAAAACACATAAAAATAATTCCTCCTTTTCTTTCAGCTTCCAGCAATCAATATTGCTAGTCATGCACATAATATCTATCTTTTTGTTATTTATATAAATTTCCTTGTGGCATATCCTTCTCTTAATCTTCCTTCAACTCTGAGATTAAGCCATAATCTCAGAGCTAAATTTAGGAAAATTTTCCATCCATAGCCCAAGATACAGGACACAAAGATGGTTAAGCTACTCATACTAGAAAGGAACAAATTTGATGGACAACTCATAGGAGTTGAGATCAATGGCTCAGCATCCAAGTGGAAACCAGTGACAAGTGGTGTTCCTTGGGTGTCAGCACTGGATCCAACACTGTTTAACACCTTTGACAGTGACATGGACAGTGGGACTCATGGAAGGTGTCCTATAGCTGTGGGGGGTTGAAAGTAGGTGATATTAACGGTCCCCTCCAACCCATGCCATCCTATGACTCTAAGATCAAAAATTACACAATTAACTTCTAGAGAATATTTAGGTTTTGCCCATGTAATATTTTTACTATCTTCACAAGCCTGCAAGCTCACAGAATTTTTAGCAATACTGATGCTTTCCTTCTTCTAACATGCTACATGTAATTTCTTGAGTTACTTTCTGGTGGACAACTGTCTTCAAGAAAATGGCAGGGGACAATGCCAGCTTCAGATGTCAGTGCTGCTAAAGAGCCATTGCAGTCAGTAACCAGTGCTACTTTTTCATTAAACATGGAATATGACACACAAAGGATTTGGTTTTTTCTGTGCAGTTATCCCTGCAGCATGGTGTATATTAAACAAGATACAAACCTTCTTTGTGTAGAACTTGTTCAGTTGAGTCTCCTGACCATTCCTGCGCCAGAGGCAAAGCACTTTTGTTTTGGGACAGTAAGTCATGTTGATGAGTTTCTCATACCACCAACGTTCGTACACAGTTCCAATGTTGCTTCTCAGCACAATACAATCATCACATACCTGGTGGCACAAAACATTACATAAGGTTTTTAATGCTATTTCTCTTATTTCTTCTGCTATTAGTTGCATTAGTGTTATTCTTGTCTTTACCTCCATGAAAAATATGTCTCCTGTTGTGTCTGTCCCAGCATGCACTACAAAAGTCTGCTTCTTGATGTGGCGGCTGCCGCTGGGTCTCACAGGGAGTTCACGTCCATTCTAGAAAAAAACCCACATACAATCATTAATGAACTTTGAAAAAAAAAACCATTAGGTGACACAAATGAAAGAAAGAAGAATTTTTAACAATATTTAATGAGCTGATTTAAGACAATTTTGGACAAAGTAACTCCAGTAAGTTTAGTTTCAACAAGTGTGACTGAGAGTTATCACAGCATACAACATTCACATGGTACCATACTCAGTATGGGACAGTGAGGTGTCTGAGCTCTGGTATCATTGCAGTAAACTGGTCTGATTTTTCCCAACTAATTATAAGGCAATTTTGTGTCTTTTCTGTGCAGAGAAGTAATTTGCAAAGGTAGAAATCACCTTTAAAAGAGCCTAACTTGTGTCCACCCTGGTGATGGTTATGTTAAAAACTGGCTAGATTTACTAACTGAAGCTTTAGCCTGTATTCTTATTGATCACTACAGGACATCAGGTTTATCTGTATGTAAACAGTTTTGTACAGAAAGGATTGCTACAAGTCTTATAGCGGCCTGGAAACTGATAGAAAACTAAACACTTCTTAAAGTCATAATAATCATAAAGGCTCCGGCCAACAAAAGATATTAAAAAAACATTAATGCTGCACAGAACTGTGGTACATAAGTGTCGTGTTTATACATACTGGTATTGCAGCTCTAACTGATAACTGTGTAATATTAAAACATTATAACAGGGTCCCAGTCTTTATTCTATATTTGTAAAAAGTAACATTTAGAAATTCAATTACTTATTTTTAATATTTTTTAATTAGTGTTGCAGAGAATATACGCAAGATTTTTCACACAATTTATTTCCTCAGGCATAGATCCCAGAGGTGTATCACTCATCACTGTTTTACTTACCAGATTGGCAAGTTTGTCTAGAATATCATTTATTTGCTGGCTGTGCACCAATCCAATGTGTGATTTTCCCATTAGACGTCGCACCTTTTTCCTAATATCATTCTTGTTCACCTAGAAAGCAGATATACAGACAATTGCATACTCTTCTCTATTCACAGGAGGCAACTCCAATCTGTCAAACATATCTTAGTTTCCATTGCTAAAAAGCAAAACAACTGATCTCCAGTTCACTCATGCTAGGGCCTCTTTACTCAGCAGTACAGGACCGAGTTGCATGTATCCCATTTTTTCCAGCTATAGTGCAAGTGATGCCCTGCGCAACAGATTTCCTGCCTGCCCATGCACACAAGCTGCAGTTTCACTACCCAACACTTCCAACTACTGACATCATAAGCCTCAGTTCTCCATGTTACCACTTCTGAGTCTCATTGTCAGACCAGCTTCTCCACCTCTTCCTCAGCACAGACTCCATTTACAAAGCTGTGGAGCCCTCAACACAAGATTGTATCCAACAGAGCTCTCCTTCTTTCACCATGTATCTCCTGGTCACTAGGCTGTGGCTCTAAGAAACACTCCCAGAGAGTCTTCCAACAGCAAAAGGTTCCTCCTGAAGATAAGCTGCAGGCAAGCTCAGAAGCAAAATATTTCTGCCTCAGTTGCCATTTCAAAAGGCTATTATGAATGCCAGCCATTGATACCAATGGCTTCAAAGACAGTACACTCATGTTTGAATGCTGATTTCAAGCTGGATCAAACATCATTTTTTAACACATTCACATTATGACCTTAATGTTATGGAATATATAAAACAAACTCAATCTGCTTCCTTCCTTTGGCAAGAATTCTTTGTGCTTGAAAGAAAGCATCGTATTTTTCAATACACTTTAAAATTAAAACCTACTATGCAAAATTAGAAAATAAATTAAAGTACCAAAGTGTTGGGTTTGCAGGATTATGCTTCCCTTGATGGCTCAAATAAACTCATCTCTCTAGTACCAGACAGCCTTCCAACTTAGCAGTTGCTACTAGAAACTGCCCTTGTTATCCACAGTTTTGAGTTCTGAGTTTCATAAAGAGATGGTTTCAAGACAACACCAATGAAATACACTGCTTAAATCTGAGCTGCAATCTATTCAAAAGAACAAGAAGTTACCTTTATCATAAGCATATAAGCAATCATATTATGTAGCAGCGTAGCCAACAAGCGATCCTCATCATCCTCCAAACGTTTTCGATCATGTTCTCCCAGGGAGAGATACCTGCAAGAAGAGCTACATTTGAAGCAGACTCACAGGTATTCCTCACCCCCTTCACTAAAGCACTGGCAGGGTACATAGCACTGTTTGTAAAGTGCATGGCAAATACAACCTCTAAAAACACTGAGTTAAATGGGCATTTTCCAGGAAAACACTGTGATCAGTAGTTAAACATTTCCCTTAATTATTAACTACTTGAAGCAAATAACATCTGCTCAGTGGGAAATTTGTTAGTGGTCCGCTGGGTTTATCCATTTCCTGTTCTCTGCAGACGCAGCTCTGTGGCAATTACAACTGTCAGAAGAGGAACACATAACTCAGCACAAGAGCTATCCAGCATTAGAGCTTAAATACAGCTTCAAGAGAGAAGAAAGGTGATAAAGGAAGTGCACCAGGCACTCTCTTTTTTCAGTAAGGTAGGCAGTTTCTGAAATAATAGCTTTGAAACTAGCACCCCAAACTAGTTCTTATTTTGGATACCAGATTTCATGTTTCATGATGGCCATAGAGCTGTAGGTAGCAGACAAAGGCACAGAATGATCAGCTGTTAACAGAGCTGTGGGAGGAAGAGGAAGTTAGTCAAGATTGATATCTTAGAAGCAGTCAAGCATTAGGGCAACCACACAGATATTTCTAGAGAGTGGTTTCTTCATGGGGTTTTTTGTTTGTTTTAACTACAAGCCGTGAAAACACCTTTAAGTTACTTTGCACTTTGAGAAGGCTCAAAATGCCATTTCTGGAAATATTTAATTCTTTTACTTTACATGAACACACTATTATTCTAGAATACAGCCATCCTGCCACAGAAATCTCTAGCTTTACCAATGATCTAGTCTATTCCATGCGTTCATATTGTTATTATGCTTACATTATTCATCTCTCTAGAAACATCTCACCACAAGAGTCAAAAAATATATATGTCATAACTAAAGACAAGTATTTCAGTATCAGGAGCTACTGACCAGCAGAGAGACAAAAGGCTCCCTTAGGAACAGTCAGGTATAATAACTAGGTTTACAAAGTGACAATAGCAAGTTAAGCAGAATTATAATAATTTCTTTTCCCTACTATTTCTACTATTTCAGCCCCAGGTGAAACAAGGAGGAAAAAGGTCTACTGAAGAATTTACCTGTCAATCATCTCCTGAGGTCCCTGGTCCATCCCCATTCCTTCTCTCTCTAACATCACAGCATCCAAAAAAGCATCTTCCCAGAACTGCATCTGGTCCCACAAAGTTGAACGCTCTTTGCCTATGCAATGTATAAAAAACTGAGCATTTATTCCACTTACTCCAGTCAGATACTTTAAAATTAATTCCTGTTCATTCCCACTCCTTGAAAATACCATAAGCCATCACACAATGAATCTATATTTAAAAAAATTTAAAGATACTTGTAAACTACAAGCAATACCACAACTGAAGAAAAGTGTAAAAGAAAAGACAAGACAAATCTCTCATTCTAATTAATGGCAATATACTTTTAATCCCTTACAGTAAAGCACCTCTCATCTCTAATCTTTAAGGAGCATATCTTCTTCCATAAACTGTTAACTGCCCAAAAGAGACAGGAATATCTCACAAAGACACAGATCACAGCAAACACACAGAGAAGTGGAAAGATAAGATTATTACTCAGAGAAAAGGTTTCCATTGCAGCATCCTCTAACTGGTCCCAGACAGATCCTTTATCCCTACCTGCACCATTCCAAGCAGGTAGGAACGATAAATGGAAGGAATGAAAAACACAGGAAGAGAGAGCCTTTGATTAACAGCAAGTCCAGACAAAATACAAAAAAGCCAATGTACTCCTAATTCAAGGATAGACTTGAAACCGTTTAGAATTCTGCGTTTACCCCTCTGTTCAGTGACTTAAGCTGAATGATCTTTTATCAAGATCAATGATTTATTTTAGATGTCCATACATAGCTTCCTTCTCCCCTTCTTCACACTGTTTAAAGAATTCATATTCAAGAAGAGCAAGAGACTTAGACAGACTTGATTTTATGCAAACTACACCACCCATACCAATCTCCTCTTACACTTATTCCATTTCCCCAGCAAAACTTTGGTTTTACTCTGAATGGTCTGATGTGCCTTCCTATTCTACCAGCATGGAAAACAGTTAGAGATCAAAAACAGTGTCAGGGAAAGTGGAAATTCCAGTCTGTCTTAGACATGATTTCATCTCAACCTCAACCTGAAAGATTCCCTCCCCACTAAAAAAAGTAGCTTACCCAAAAGTCCTTCATATAGATAGACACGCTGGTTCCCATCCTCTGGACCTCTCCCTGGAGTACTCCCTTTGCTGTCCTTCACACTCTGCTTCAGATTGTGAGACTTGGCCTGAAAATAATACAAGAAGTATTGGCAATTTAACTCTACACCCTGCAGGGCTCTCTCTTGCCCTGTTGGGTTTAACAGACACAGTTTGCAAGCTATACCTCAAAAAAGCTCCTCCGGCAAGCATTCACATAACAATTGTTTTGTTCAAAGAGCAGCGTAATACACTTAAACATCCAGAGTCACACAAAGAAAACTCAAAGAGAGACAAATACAAAAAGCAAAACAGAGGAAGCACACTGCTTCCCTGAAGGAAAACTGAGGCAGAACAAAAATGCAAGCCCCAGACTGAAGGAAAGAACCTCTTCTGTCATCCCCTATATTTCACACTTATGCATTCATAAAGGTATGACATTAAGCAAATAATTACATATAATTTGGCCTGAAGAGTGAGAGATGGGACAAACAGCCAGCAGGAACAGTGACAACAAAGCTGGCCCATTTATTTCTCTATCACCAAGTAAACTGTGGTGCAAAATTTGAATTCATTGCACATCACATACACCCATCATCTTTTTTCTAAATCTCTTGCTAGGGTTTTTAGAATTTCAGCTTCTATTTAATTCTATTCTATTTAATTTAGTAGAAAAATGCAGAAAAGTAAATGTTAAAAGTCTGACTCTTCAGTAACTGAGAGGACACCCTCTTGCAACAAAGGAAGCAGACACAGCTAAATAATTTCCATGCTTTTTGTAGAAATTTGCCAGGAAACACAATGGTTTTGTTTGTTTCTTAACATTAGAAGTAGAAACCCTATAAATGCTTTTACAATCTTATCATTATCATAATAATGAACACAGTGAGACACATCTTAAGGCACTGCAAGTTGTTTTCTTACTTTGCTGAGAGCTTGATTTAGCCAAATCAAGTGTATCATTATTTTCTTGGTAAGATGTATATACAATAATCAAGGATTTTACAAAACGAAGTGCTCACAAATTATTTGGATTTTACTGCATGCAGATCTTCCAACTAGGCAAAAACATTCAAAAGTTATGATTGCACTTCAAATAGGACTAAAGTAATACTTCAAAGAAACAGAACAAAACTAAAATGGATCACTCCTTTACTCTATCAAGCAGCTTCTCCTAAGAAACGGAATTTTCCTTTTAGTTAAGGATGAATAATGCCCACCAAATGTTCATTTGGTTGAGAGAAATACTGCATGATTATTAAATATTACTGGAGTCTCTAAGGTGATGCAAGATGCCGATCTACTACTTTCAAAAAACCATTTATTGCACAGTAAATGAAGAAAGGTGAATGGATCCAGACAAAATTACGTCTTTGACATTGTAATATTGTATGCCATTGCTGATTAACCCTGAGAATTGAATCAGAGATCCTCTTCCATACATGCACACACATTGAAACATTACTGTACAAGATTAAAAAAAAAAAAAAAGTCTGCAATGCCCTTACAAAGATAGAGCTAGTAGCAGAGTTTGTCTCAATTTCGCTGTCTGACACAGTGCCTCTGGATCCTGCCAAATTGCCACCATTTTCCACACTCGGGCCATCACCAGCATTGCTACTCAAGTCACTGTCTGCTCCCAATGTCTCTCCAGAACTGTTACTAACCTGTGGAGAAAAGTAAAGCAATTACCTTCAACAGATAATACATCAGCGAATTTGTTCTTATTTTTAATGCATCAAACGATCTTTTTCGCACTCAGGTTACCTTTTTAAACTTCTATTTTTATAGACGGTTTATACACAACTAAGACATATTTCTAGAATTGTTGCAATCCACCAGTTCCATAAATACACCAATATGTAGGAATACATAACAGCAATGAGCACCACATATGAAGGCTGCAATCTGCTCATAAAGCAAGCATTATATATGTTCTGTCAGACACACATGCTTGCTACCCACTCAGAGGCTCTGGAGAGAGAACTCAGAGTATATTATGCATGTGTGACACTTTGCTGCCACACCACACAAAATCTAAGCACGAAATGCCCTTCCACACTTTAACAAGCACTCAATCACACCCAGATTTCACTCTGGGCATATCCTACCACAGTGCTGACTTCAGAATCCTGGCTTGTACTTCGGACCATAACTGTTGGTCCTCCACTGGGAAGAGAGTCAAAATCACTCTTCTGCAATCAAAACATATAAAGGACAAGAAGAGTCACATTTGTTTTTGCCATAAGGAGAGGACATCACTTCCCACTCTTTTGGGCTCTTGAATCACATGCCTTATGCTTTCTTAGTTTATTTAGCCAATCAAACAGAAACTACTGTCTGAGTGTCAAAAAGACCATGGTATTCTGTAATTGAATTTACAAAGACCAATGCCTAGAGAAAGGGGCGAAGAAATTTTACCAAACGAGCCTCTCAAGAAACTCAAACACTAGAAGTCTTCCCATAATTAAGTTGTGAATAGAAGAATCCTGTCTCTTACCACATAAATAAAGCAAGCATAGGAGCCACTGACCTGAGAACCTGAGGCCAGACTGAGGCCACTGTCTGCACTGATTTGGGATTTCTTCTCATCTGTTTCTCCCAAATCAAATTGCTTCACACCTTCTGGTCCTGAACAAAAGGAAAAAGTAAATAATTACTAGAACAAGAAAAAAATGCACAGGAGAAAGCACATAACAGACTGGAACAGTACCAAGAAAACAGATTCGCTTTCTCATTTCTTTGATTTTTTATGCTTTTTTATTATTCTTTGGTACTGAAAACAACAAGGCCAGCAGATCTCATCTGCTAGCCTTCAAGCATTAGTTTGAATTTCAAATACTCTGAAGTCCAGGAGTGCCTATAATTTAACAGTACCTTTCTTAGCCATTCAAGAGAGATAAGAGGACAGACAACAGTCAAGTAGCTTCCAGTTACAATAACACATGCAGAGCAGTTGACATTCAACTCTAGGAAGCCACTTCCATTAATTCTTGGTAATAAAAAAGAATACCTATTTACTTAAAAGTCAGAATCTTTTTTTGAACAGCTAAATTGCCCAAAGTCCTGGACTGAGTTTTTTTTTGGTTGCCAACTGCAACTATCTAGGCAAAAATCAGGCAACACATGACAAGAAAATAAACAGTAACAATTGGTGTTACCCAGCAAGATTTTCAAAGACTAAGCTTGTATGATGCTGTACTTCACAACATTCCCCAATTACATTAACAAATGGCTCTCCAGAGTTGGCAATCACACAGGTAGGAGAGAGAGAGGGAATCAGCAAGCTTTTAAGTCATGCATTTATTAATCCAACGATCCAAAAAATAAAAAAGGGAAAGAAAGGATAAAGAACTTTATGTTCAATTTCCCATGCACTTCTAGAATTGTATTATCTATTGTCCTCAGATGGGATGGCAGAAGGAAAAGAGAATGAGGAGAGGCCTGAAAAGAAATTTGGATAAGCACTGAATGAAGTCAGTAAGAAAGCAAGAAAAGAGTGTGTTATAGGCTGTACACAGAATGTTAATACTCCCCGAAAGGGGAAGAGACTGAATACAATACTTCTGCCATAGCCATATCTGCCAACTATTCAGTAACAGGAAGACATGATCAGCTGCTGGAATATTTGTATTATATACCCATGCCTATAGCCAGTAGCTCTAAGCAAACAATGCCACTATCTCTGTAACCACTGATCGCAATAACCTGGGAATTATGAACATGTTTGTATTATATGCAATATTAGAGAGGATAAGACAGTGAAAAGGAAAGAAAAAGGGAAGGGAAGAGAGAGAGAGAGAGAAGGATAATATACAAAAATTTGTGGGAGTGAGTTTGAGATGATATGTAAACTCATGAATAGCAAAGCCATAAGTGGGCTGTGCAGACCATACTAGCTCACTACTCAACCACCAATTCTTCCTGTGAAATGATTACAGAAAGTATTCTTCATTTGTTATAGCATTTTGTCTCTAAATCCAAATGCCTTAGTTACTATAAATCAACACCTCAAAGACTCTAGGAAAGAGAAAGCATAAACAAAATTTATGAAGAAAAATAACTAAAAATATCTTTTCTAAGAATTTGAAACATTATTTCCCACTGAAATACACACAGCTCACTTCTTGAGGTCTATTTCCACTCATTCAAGTGGTCATCACTCTAGTTCTGATACAGCAAAAAGTTTTCTATCTCATTACTACAGCAATAACACTAAATTTCAGCTGTGTGTTTTAAGCAATTTAGGAGTTTTCTATCCCAGCACATAATTCAGATATATTTCTGGCAGTTTGGTTTTAAAGGAATTGAAATTGACTGAAGCAGTTCAGATATTTGAGGGCTGTAACTGAGTGCAAGAAGCACAGTAGCCACAATTACATTGTTGTCACTGTCCATTTACAGGCGCTTACAAACATCCCTTTTCATTCTTTATGGAGTCATATGTCTAATACACATGGAACACTAAAACCTCCCAACGTAAGCACCTACCTGAAAGGCTCAGTTTGGGATAGCAGGAGTGTGTGTGTGCTATGTGTCTGTCTTGCACACTTTTCCTCAGCAGATAGCAACTCTCAACTTAAGTACAGGAAGCTGTACTGCAGGGCTGCCCCATTCACCCCATTCTCTCTGAACTAACTCCAGATGCTAATTTGTACTTAACAGAAGTATTTAACTGAGGTGCCGAAAACTAATGTAAGCAAACCCAGGCCTAGTCAGAATGTTAGGAGTCTTCACTCATTCATCTCAGCTATTAATGCTTCCCAAACTTCAGTCTGTAAAATAGGCAGCATCAGCCCTGCAAAAGTATAAACTAAGCTTATGGTTAGGAAACACCTACCACAACACAGTTGTTATAAAGTGGCTGTTACACTTATGTTGTATGTCCCTATTTACAACAGTGACAACCAAAAGAGCAAAATCTGGTATTGCACCTGCAGAGCATACATATTCAATATTATATTCATTATTATATTTCAATAGATGTTCAGATTTGTGTAGATTTAGACTATTATTTAGACTCTGCAACAGCCTCAAACTACTTCACTCCTTCTTTATCAAGGAATATGAAAAACAAAATCAGGCTGATTCCTTATTATGAGGCTATTTTCTAGAAGCCATCACTAAATACAATTCTTCACATACACCTTCTCTCTCCCCCTCAGAAGTATTTCTTGTTGCAGACTGACTGCTCATGGTTGATGCCAGTTAACAAAATTCACCATGCCACAGCTTGAACAAACAGGAATTCTTCATTCCAGTAACATTTAATCAATCCATATATCCATGTCAACAACTTGTTAAACAAGTTTTAGCCTTCAAGGAAGGAGATGGAGTATCTTAAAATTCTTCCATATTTATCTGATTGGTGAGGATGCAGAACACCTGCTTCCTCTTCTTTGAAGGTAATATTTGGGGGAGGAAAAAAGGGGGGAAAAAAAGAAGAGACATTTCAACATCATTTCCTCAAGGCAAACATCTGTTTGGTCTCTTTAATGAGACTTTCTTGATAGATTTTTTTTCTTGTGAGTATAAAACTTGTGTGCCATAGATGCAAGCTCACCCTGCACCTGGGGAGTTGGCAGTTATGGGGAGGCTGGAGGAGTCAGTTTCTACATTTTTTTAAATTTCCTTACTCGTTTTTTCCAAAGATTTTTGCTTTTTCACTTCCTGGTGCTTGTTCCACAATTCTACCCAAGATGCATTGAAAGCAGGAGAGAAAGAGAAAGAGTCAGCGACTGGTCAGACAGGTGAAAATGGGGAAAAAAATTTCAAATAAAAACCCCACCCCTTCACCTCAGGAAAAAAAAAAAAAAGAAAAAAAAAAAAAAGAAAAAAAGAGAAAAAAAGGCAGAATTTTATGACAACTACTGAGTGAAGGGTTAATTAACACCATTTTAAAGAAATCAGTATTGGGCATCGAGCACTGTATCATCTCTTAGTAACAGTATTCAGACATTAGAGATGACTTCATACAGTTCTGGTGGTGCATCCCCCCTCCCCGCCTTGGACCACACTTTGACAGCAGTGAATCAACTAAGGAAAAATAGCTGTTATGAACAAATAATTAATCACCTTTTCTGAGAAAGGGATTCAAGACTGTCAGATATTTACTCCTCTAAAACGTAAGCATCCCAGAAGCTCTAATTAACAGAAACATTTTAATGTCTCCAGTTTATATCACTGAAAGGAGAAAGACACAAAAACAGCAGCAGCAATTCCAAAAATATTCAAGTGTAGGTTAACACAGCAATTAATCAATATTATATCTTACATACCATCACAAAGTTTACAAGTTATTTTTGACCTGACACCATTCTCAATAAATGCCTGGCTCTGCCTATGAACTTGTCCTATATGCAAAGAGCTGAACTTCTCTGCATCCACTTACTCCTGTCAGGGTATAGAGAACAGAAAATGGCAAAGAACTAAAATGAGCAAGGTATCAGACGAGCTTCACTCCAGCTTCCAAAACTCCATGTCACAGCACTCTAATAAAGTCAGGGAATTCCAAAAGACAATATACAATGCACAGACCAGCAAAATAGTCTGAAGTTTTCTTAAAACTGAATTTAAAAACTTTTCTTAAAACTTAGCCCTGGGACAAAACAGTCATGAGGCACTTGCACTTTTGTATCATTCACATTGTTCAACTCTGAAATGCAGTTACCTTTTCTGCTCATTCAAGGTGCTGGCCTGTTGGCCAAAGGAAACATTACAAGTTGCCATGCTGAGCTGACTCTAAGTGTTAGGCACTGTCCTCTCTCACTATTAAAGTTGGGGACACTACAGAGGAAGATCCTCTTAGTAAAGTGGCAAAGAGAAGGAAAAAGAAGTGAAATGTTCTTTTACTATTCTTTAAGAAAACTTCCTGAGCACCTGAAAGGTAACTTAATTGTGTTAGAAATCCATTCCATCCTGCAAATAGCAGAAATAAGGGCAAGACAGGCTCTAACTAAGTAAGCTCTATTGAGCAAAATGTCCACTGAAAAAAAAAATTAAAGGATAGGTTATAACTGTGGAGGAAGGCTCCAAAGTATTGTGAAAAAAAAGGCATCAGGAGTGAGACAAATGCAACAAGGTAGAAAAAGCTAGAAAGATGGCTTCTAGCCTACCAATTTCTAGATCTGCTTCATGATTGATGCATGTTCCTTCAACTTTCATAAACAGACAGATGGATAAGATAAAATTGCTGAGGGATCCAAACAGCACCCTACAGGCTTATCAAGCAAAGCATACACTGACACAGATAACAATCTCTAAGATGGACTGAATTTGTTTGTTAAATGGCTTTGAAAACATCTGGCTTCTTCCATGCTCAGTCTTTATGGCTTTATTTTAAAAATCACCAGTCTGAAAGCTGCAACACCTGCCAATAACTTACTTTTAGCTGACTTGTCTGTTAATTTAGTGTAGAGTATATCCTAGCACAGACTAGATTTTACTCCCAACTACTTAATCAAAGAAGAAAAACAAAACTTCAAATAAACTCACAAAGCATAAAATACTACGCCTATAGCCTTATTATATGACCCTGAACTAAACAGGACAGCAGGTCCAAAAAGGACCTGATGCAGATGAAGTATATAGCACAATCTTTTCTGTTTAAAAAAAAACAGCCAAAATAAAGTGATCTGACCAGATTAAACAATTATTTAAAAACTAATAATGGAAACTTCAGTAAGTATTGACATTTTCATTAACATTTATGGAAAGTATGCAATAAACCAAACTTATCACTAATACAAAGGGGTAAATTAATTAACTATCAACTTAAAAGCTACCAGTGTCCTAACAAAAAGACATACACTACAGGTGATGACCTACACAACAGGAAGACAAGAACTCCAGAAGTAAGCAATTGATGAGTATCAGAAGCATCATCTTCACACTGAATTTTCTAGGTAGGAATTAGGTATCAAAGCACAGTCAAGATCAAAGCTCAGCTGGTAAAAAGCCATCCCCACTTCCCCTCAGAAATAGGAAACCTTGTGAACTTGATGGCCATTGTTCCTGTAGTACCAGAAAACTGCACAGATTCAGCTCTAGATCTGAGATGCAGTTTAATCACCACACGAACATACACTTTACATATTACTACTTCAAACAGAACTGTACATTATTTTACTCCATCCTTCTGAAGACTTCTCATTCTAGTATTTCTTCCTGTATCTAGGTTAGCAGCTCAATTTGGATTTCATCTATACAATACCAAGAGATTAATTCAAAGTTTTATTTACATATCTCAATTTGAGGCTGTAAGTACCTCCCAAACTTCACAGAACCAAGGAACTGCTGAAGCTCAAAGGGACCCATGGACATCATCTAGTCCAACCACCCTGCTTAAAGCAGGATTGACTAAAGCTGCCTGCCACAGGACCACGTCCAGTCAGGTATTCACTTTCTCCAGAGATGGAGAATCCACCACCTTTTCAGGTGGACCCAACCTGTTCCACTGTTGGATCATCTTCACACAAAAACATTTTTGCCCATGTTTAAATTATACTACTTACAAATACACTGTTATTTCAGCAACATGTAAATGTTTAGCAAATGCTCTTCCCTAAACAAATTAGTTTGAATGAGAACATCTGCATTTGAGAACACAGCTAAGCTGTGACTAACACCAGTCCTGTATATCCAAAGTTGTCTTATTCTGAAGCTTCCAAAGTTTTGAAGGAAGTGTAATAGGCAAGCAGCTTTAAATTATCCCTCTGCAACACAAGACAAACACCCTTTATTTCTAGATCACACAAGTTAGATGAATATGGAGACTACAGTGTTTTTACAGAAATTTCCCAAAAAGTGACTTGCATACCAGTTCATGTTTTGTGGTGAAAGACAAAAGCAGTTAGAATAAAAGGCTGCAGGAAAAAATATTCAAGTATTTTGAACTTTGATCAGTCTAGGTAAAACCATATTCTTCTTGTAATTTAGCTCCATAAAAGACAAGTGGAAACCATCACAGCATCAGAACCACCAATGAGAATGTACTTTTGCCTGTCCTTGAAGACCATGGATTTTTTAAGGCTAATATTCTGGCAGCAGTAATTTACATGGCACATTACAAAGCACTTCTTTTGAAAAGCATTTCTTATGATACTTCACAAACAGGAACTATCTGATCTCTATGATTTCCATTCTATGAAGCTTTAATTTCATCTAAGGGAAAGAAGTAGTCTTAGCAATCTCATCAAAAGATCTCTCTTCATTCTTTAAAAGAATACTGTCCCAGAGTCTGGTTTATTCTTAGGTGTGCCAGAAGCATACTTTCCTTTTTCTCTTCTACAGAAAAGTAATGAAGTACTCAGAGCAAACCAAACAGCTAACTGAAATGCTGGAAATCTGAATCTGAAACTCTTTCAGCTTCCTGACAGGTTTTCAAATGGAGTACAAGACTAGTTTCTGAGCAGCTGCCTCCCTAAACAAGGCAGTTACCTCTTTAAACAAGTAAGCCAATCAAGTCAGAGGGGTTCAGTACTCGACAGCACCCAGCCTGCAGTTATTATGTGTGTATGAGAATGAAGGTCTGTACTCCTGTCACTTAGCTGCTCAATACACACATTCCCAGGTCTTATGCCACAAACTACACCTATAGCCTCACAGCACCACACTTCCAGAAGATTAATCTTTCAAACAGTGATTCCACAAAAATGTTATTTCAAATAGCTGTAAGAAGCAACGTCTATAATTTAAGATGACATATTTTGCAGTTGACAAAAAATTTCTCATATGCTCATGGTACCTCTCATGTTTACAACCCACAGCCCACAGGATACAACCAAAGTAATTTTTTTCTTTCTCCTCCACCAAAAAAGTCTGCAAAGCCCTTTTTAAATAAAGCAGTTCTGAAAGCTCTACTTCAAACTTTTACCTAAGACAGTGGGAAAAGCTATACTATCTAAGAGTAAGACAGGAAAATCTCCAGTGACCAGCCTAGCAGAGGCTGTTTAGAAGAACACACATTCTATTTGCTATTGCACAGAAGGAAAATCCATCAGTCCTGCTTGTTGGAACTGTAACACCATAACTAAAATATTTTTAGAAATTTTGTTGTTAACAAACAGCAAATGTTGGATCCCACTTACATCAGGATACAATCTACATAATTCACAGGTAGCCAGCAATGACAGAATGTTTCATGTTTCCTTTCCACAGCTGCCCTTCCTGAAATCCTACTGTCCCTGTTCCTCTTTTGCCATTTCCCATTGCTTGAAAACGGCAATCACAGAGCAAAAAATAAGGCTGTTTAAGGTGTAATGAAATATAGAAACAATTAAGATTAGACAGCTTCTGGGAGAAAATTGTGGTAGATAGTTTTTCTGAGAGTAGGGTGAAAACATATATGATTGTTCCTTGTGATCCAAGGTGTAAATGAAGCATGTTACAGTAGCAATGTAGTATGTTAAAATGGAGAGAATGCAAATAGAACCTAATGCCAAATCAGAAGTCCCCCCTTCACTTTGCATGCACCTCAATACACACCAATGGAAGCAATAAAATTTTCTTCCTTTAGACTTCTTGTGTCAAACTCCCTTGGCCCTTTGCCTGCAGGGCTCGGTGGCTTTGGCATTAGGTGAGGTACTGGCAGCTGCATAGCAGGTTTTGGCTCCACTCTTGGGGATGATGCAGGATCCTTGCCAACTGGAGTGACAGATCCATCTGTAGGACTTCGTTTTCTCTTTTCGGGTTCTTTAAATAAAAAGAACAGTGTTGAGAGAAAATAAATAAATAAATAAATAGAAAGAAACATAAGGAAAAAGGAAATGAGAGCTGGAGAAGAAAGATGAGACAGATGGTCTCACCTAAATCATTAAGCCTGGCAATGAAACAGCTCAGTGCCACATTTGTTCCCATAGGTCAACATGACTTGCTGATAGTCTGACACACTGCTGGAAACAGTAGAGGAGAAAGCCAGACTACTGTTTTAGGGATACTCAAGTATCTCATTTCTGTATACCTGAAACCTAGGGATGTTCTCTGACACAGTAACTGTAGCATCTCCTCTGCCAAATTGTGAAAAATTAAACAAATCTGCCTTAACTACCAAGAATACAATCTACAGAAGATAAGTTCCTCCCACAGTACAAAGATGACAAATAGAATCAGTTTCATGGGTAACATGAAAATCTCATGAAACCTCAGTTAGGGACAAAAATCCAATCAGCTGTAGCTCTTCCATCAATCTCTGAGACTTCCTATAGCCATGTCCCTAAAAGCAGTTTGGATTATTTCTCTGCATCAAACCCCACAGTCTGAATTACAGCAAAAGCTTCAGAAAAGAATAATTAAAACCAGGTTTTCCATAAAGAGATTACTGCACAAACTATTCCAATACCTGATGAATTTAACAGTCAAAACTTCATATCCTATTATCAAAATCTGTCATACCACTAGATCTTGTGATACCTTTGTTCAGTGGATTTAAGATTCTGCTATCAGTAACGCCTTTCTATTCAGAGAGTAACTGAAAAGAATCAATACCTAACACTCAACAGACTGAACACTTCCATCCTTCAGACCAAAAGTGTTTCCCCAATGCCTTGTTTTCAGAAACCTCATCAGCTTTGCAAGATGTGATGACCAGAACTGAGAGCACTACCTTGGTTGTGGGTATATCAAGATACTATACAGTAGCTGCATTCCAAATGAGTATTCACAGATACAGTGTCCCCCTTCCCAGTTTTTACAGACAGAGTAAATAGTGGGAAGTTCACATACAGCAGCAGGAGAATGCTTCCTAGGATATACCCCCCAATCCTACTATCATTGCCAACTATCCTTGTACCTAAAAACAAGTCCTTAGTTTGACCATATTATAATAACTTAATCATGACCATGTTTCATTAAGATTTAGCTTACTCTAGACAAAGAAGCTATATCCATCATGTCCTGTGGGATTACTTGTTTATTACTATACGTTAAATAATAGCAACATAAGGACTAATCTCCATAAAACATTTCTAGAAATAAATACTAATTTCAACTAATTGAAAACAAACATACAGAACAGCTAAAATTTGTCTACAAATTAAGATGTTATGCAATAACGAGAAGAGTCCTTAAAATTTTGCACCAAATTTTGTCTGTCATGACCACAATTAGTTTGCTGGGAAAACTCTACTTACCATCAAATTATGCTATTTGGTCTTCACTCTAAAACTACTGAGTTTTACGTCTGCCACTCCAATTTTCCTTAGAATCACTGTCAGACTAAAAGCTTCTAATTACCAAGATCAGCCTATTCTCCACATTCAGGACTGTTCCTCTAGCACAGCCTTCCTTACCTTCCTCAGCATTCTAACAATGACTGGAAAGGAACACAGGGCATATCTAAGCCAACTCATAAAAAAAATCCCTGATGCAAGACCCAGAATGCACCAACTGCTAAATGGTTTAAGTAACTTTTCATCATCTGAGATTACAGAGAAGTGAGATACTAAGCAGAGCTTTTTGTCATCTTTTGCTTTCTTCCTTAGCATGCATTTTCTTACTTTGCATTAGAATCAGACTCTTAAGAAACAGTTGAAAAATAAAGAGATATTTTCAGACTTTCTTCTCTAAGAGTGTTTAGCTGCATGAGAATAATTGTGCAGTGCAATGTGGCCTGGGAGATGTAAGTCTTGTATGATTCCACATTACATTCCCGCCCTACTGAGGTTGCCTGCAACAGCTTTCCAAGACCGTGCCTGGGACAGTTTTAGCTGAAGGTCCCCATTCCCAGAATTTCCAATTCAGCTGTAGAAGTGCCAGGTTTTGTATCTCACTTCAGAGTTTCCATTTTCAATTAAATAACAGTATGGCAATTATTTTGCTTTGGTCCACTAACATGTATGTAAAACACAAAACAGGCTTTAAGCTTTATAAAGGCTTCAGTAACAACAGTACAATTCTCACCATTTTGGAAGTGTTGGAAAAGCCCTGAAATATCAAAAGGCACAAAAACAGCTACCTTCCCAATCTTGTTTGGTTCATAAACACTGCGTTCTCATGAACACTTTTCTTACCTTTATTATAGTAGTGAGTATGTGCTATCTCTAGCAGGCCAAACACACTGGCCATGCCTCCCAGGCCAGCATTTGCATATGACTGCTCCAGGCTTAACACAGTGCACTTCAGCAGGTCCAGCATGCCTTTATAAACCTTGCGGCTGATCTCCTGCAATGAAATCCCCATCAGTGATGCTATTTCAGAAGTGAGAAAATAAGCCAAGAACATAAATTCCCAAACTTTATGCTGTAACATCAGCTTTTCACAACTGACAGAAACTTCCTGTGAGCTGAGCCCTGGCAGACACTGAGTGTGAGGACCCTGCTGAGCTCAGCACTGACCACGTCCTGTATGACATCCTGCCGAGCATCCTCCTCTGACTGGATCGTGCGGTTCAGCTTGCTCAGCACAAACACACGGAGCTGCTCGCTCTCCAGCAGACGTCGGACTCTCTTCATGTTCAGCCAGCCAACACCTTGTCCATCAAGAACGTTGTGTACCACCTCCTTCAGGAACTGCTGGTTCTCACTGGCACATTTAAGAGAAAGCAGGCAAAAGTTAGCTACCCTCTGCTCACTTTGGCTTGCATGGGAAGAGAGCTGTGGCCAGGGCACACACAAAAGTACCTTCCCTATCAACAGTAGTTGACATCTAGCTCTGTCTGCTGCTAATGTAACTGCACAAGCTCAAGCTCTGTTCCATAGGTGTAGTATCAAATATTTTATTTTGTCCTTTATTTCCTATAAAAAGCCATAATCAGGTTTTCCTCTAGCTCCTCTAGGTACCACTCTACCTTTCACTTTCACAGCACCCTTCAGAATCCACAGGAATCCTTTATGCCTCGACCTTCTTCCACAGCCCCCACATCTGAGCTGTGGAAGTGCAGCACTACTAATGCATCGCTGCAGCAGCCTTGGCACACGTTTTGTGTGGCACTTGTTTGCTCAGCTTCTTTTGCCACAGAGGGAAACATAAGAAGAAAGAAACTCCTGTGCAACCTGCTGCATTCCACAGTCTGAACTGCAGTTATTATTCTTACTTGTCCCCAAACACAGTAAATCAAAATAAATTCACCCCACCCATGACTGCTACATAAGAAAGGGAGGAGAAAGCACAGGCACAGGTCAGGTCATGCCTACTACTTGCACCATTCTGAGTCCAGTCCCAAGGTTGAGAAAAGCACTTCACAGGAATTTATGGAATCAAACTGCTTCATTGGACTCACTTGCACCCTGCATGGTACATTAAAACTCCACGGAGCTAGATCACCTTGTTCAGAACACTCAACTACAAAGAGTAACTACTGAGTTAAAGTAGAAACCTAGAACATTTTGGATCTCAGACAGAAGGAGTATACATTTTGGAGCACAGAAAAATAAGCATGTGCACTGTTAACTGTAAGACATCTGTACCAAATCTTCTTAGACAATACCATGTCCAAGTCTAGGGCAACAGAAAACTACTATTTAGTTTTTAACAGCTAGATTTCTGAGAAAACACTGGCCAGGTATGAGGCCACTCTAACTACACTGTACACTTGAAAAGCAAGAAAAAAAATATTACCTGGAATTGCTAGTTCGTCCCTGAGGTGACGGAGATTCTCTTTTCACTGTTGGGCTGTGCTTTATGACTGAAGACTTCTGATCAACAAGGGCCCGTCTGTTTCCTAAAGGGTAGAGGAAACAGAATGAGAGGAAAGAGCGGGAAGAAAACAATCTGATCCCAGTGACAAGCAAGACTAAAGTTGGCTAACACACCTATTTGAATTACAGGTAACAGACTTCAAACAAAATGGAAACTCCAAAAAAGCAGCAGCGTATATCATATTCTAGCATCACACATCGGCAGAAAACAGTAATGGGAGTAATGCAGAGAGAAAAAGAGAAGATGGTAATGGGAGCAGGAGGTGAGAGGCAGGAAAAGTTTGGCTGCTCTGCATGCAGTTCCACAACAAGAACCATCTTCAAATTAGTCACTATATGTAAAAGCATAATGTATTGAGTATAGATCATGTGGTACTGGTTACCCAGCGAGAAAGGTAGCCCGAAGTCAGGCACAGGGAATGCTGGAAATTGTTACATCATGCACAGCTCATGCTGTAGGGAACCCACCTTCATTGCTTACTGGGCCAGCTTCAGTAATAATCTCCATTATAGTATTTAACCCAAATACTGGGACACAAAATATACAATTAGTAGTGTACTGAAATATCTACACTCCCCACTGTCAGCATCAAAAGAATCCAACTACCAGTTTCTTCCCAGCCCTCCCTCAAAACAAAACCCAAATGACACTAGACCAGGAAGGATGTTTGAAAGCCCAAGACCACGAGGGCCAGAATGACTTAAGAGATAGTGCTTGACTTGAAATTTGGCATCATGGAACCAGTGTACTGCATCTTCAAGGACATTATTGTACATATTGTATTTGAATGGCACTACAAAAACCATCTGCATCACCAAGGAAAAAATATCAATGGATGCGCGTGAAATAAAAATTAAAAAGGAAGCCAGAAAGTGGTCAAACAGCAGCAATGAAATGGAGTCCCAGCATCATTTCCCATTACAGTTAGAAACACACACTTGGCAAGAACATATTAATGCAGCAACTTTGTATCTCTACAGCAGAGACAAAAACATCTAAAAACCACTGAAGTGCCCAGTGGGAGTCCCAGTGAGCCAGCATGCACATGTAAATGAACACACACACACACACACACACTCACACACACTTGCACATGCATAAAATAGACTGAGCTACTCCATGGAAATTCCATCCTCATATCTGCACAGTAACATTAAAGGCCCTACAGGATTAAAATAGTTAAGAAAGGAAAACCAAAGTGCAGAAGATGAGGCACAAAGCATGAATATGGAATGGCAAACCCCATCACTGTTTTCTTCCAATGCATGGAATCAGTCATTAAGTTTACCCATGGAAACAACCCTGACATGAAGCATGTTTCTTATCCAGTACAACTGGACACGAAAACATAACCAACTGGTAAAAGGTTGTCAAAAACAGCTGTGCAGAGTGTCTGCTAGTGTTTTCACCCTACCAGTCCTGTTACTCCTTATTTTACACACAGAGAAAATGATTATTTGTCTCAAAAACAAAGTCCAAAGCAGAAACACAAAATCCAGCTATTGGTCTTTGTTTCTACAAGGTCAAAGGTCAGCAAAACACCATACCAACCTTCATCCACATCCCTTCCCAATTCCAGATTAAAGTAATCTTTACCGATAAAAGTGATGAGGAGGAAAAAATAAATGAAAAAAATCAACACATTAAAACAAAAGCAGTAAGTTCTAATCAGATAGAATAACTCAAAAGGCAAAATAAAACCTCTCCTCAATATAGCATCTGAAAACACTGTAACACCAGTGCAAATTTGGTCACCTCTGCAGTATCACATTTGGTACGAGGATGACCAGGCTGTCTAACACCCATGTGTTAGAAAAACATTTCTCTAGTGCCCAGTCAGACACGTTACCTAATGATACTGCAGACAAATAGGAGATGATCTAATGAAAAGATTATGCACATATGCTAGGGATTGATCTTCACTCTCACAGAACTGAAAGCATGGTTGTAATTTGATTTTCTATTTAGCAATCTGAAAAGATGATAAACACTTTTGAAACTAACATAATCTGCAGCCTCCATGGGAGGTTGGCATTACCCCCATTTACAAATGCACCATCATCACTCTATAAATTACCTAAGGCTAGGCATGAAGATAGTGGCAGTACAAAAGCAGAACCTACCTCTTAGTTACCGTTCTTTAAACTAAGTACTTAAAAATAAAACAAAACAAAATATGCTATGAACGTTGCTTTTCTTTGTTAACTAAGCCTAGACCAGACACTCTCTCATCCCAACATAGCCTAGTTGCTGGAAAAAAGAATGACTGAGAAATATCATAACAATTTACTGTCTTGCTCCTCAACACAGGTACTACCTAAAAGACCAAAAGACATCACTCCCAGGATTCCTGTTAGGGGTAGGACCTCAGACTGCCAAGTCACAAGAAATGAAAAGGCAGTAGAAGACAAAGGGAAAAATGGTTACCTTTCAGGCTGGGAAAGGGAGTATTCTTGTCTCTCCCAACTTTGGTTGGTAGGGCTAAGTTGGACAGACTGAAACTTGTGCTGTGGTTTCTGTACAGGCTGCCTACGACAGAAGACAAAAACAATTAAATGCCTACTGCTCACTGCACACACCCAAAGATCCTGTAACTCCCTATCTTATTTCAGATCCTTAATGATTAAGTCCTTCTTTACCACCCAAAAGTCTCAAAACCATAACATGCCCTCATTTACATTGCAACCACATCTGTAATCAGATTATTCTAAACAGTACAAAAACATAAATCTTCATGCCACATTCATGTCACAACAATTGATGCTGGATCTTTGAGTCTGAAATGTAACAGCAAAATCCTCCTGTCTTCCTGCACTTAGATCACATCACCTTAGCTCTACTTTCTAGTTTGATCCTGTTTATGGGAGCAAATGAATGGCTGAGAAAGCCACATGAGAAAACAGGATGACAGAAGATCTGCAAAACATGTAACTCTGAAGTGAGGACTGTGCACTGTGCCTTGTGAAACACTGTTAATATGCCATGGAACCATGCTTTGAAACAGAAGCTTTTCATTTATTAGGAAAAAACATATATTCTTCCTGGTACAGGCAGATCTTAAGGATACAGTTATGCATCACCATCATCTGTTTACACCCCACAGACAGTCTGAAAGCATCACATTTAGATAAAGAAGCTGATTAACACTTCAAGTTATTAAAGTTGTCAACATTATTTTTATTATTATATAATTATTTCAATTTGCTTTGATTCTTTGTTTTTCTGTAGCCTTATTTTAGTAACAGTCATTTTACCAGAAACACTTAATATATTTTCAAGTGCTACGAACTTCTTTCACTGCTTTTTACTGTAGTGCAAGACTCAAGTAGCCATGTCTTCTGTAACTCATTAAGAGATTATGGTTCCACACCTGTGATTTTTTAAAATAAAATATAATTGAAAGTAGACAGTCAAGGAACTGAATTTAGCACCTAAACACACAACATGGCAGCATGGAAGGCATACTGCAAGATTTTTTTATCAATTTTATAAAATTGCACAATGCTTTGTTTAAATGAAACCGAAGAAATTTCTGATCTGTGCCCTAAACTGCCATAAAACTCAAGGTGCTAATCACAAAACCAAAGTCCTTCTTAGTGAAGAATATACAAAGCAGTAGCTGTCAGCAGTTGTCAGTAAGCCATCATGAATACTGGAGAGCTGGTAACAATTTGACAACCAACTCATTCTCTTGACTAGCCATCTCTCTATTCTGTCTCTCTGTACACTCTGATATAATAAATAAAACTAGCTTAATGAATGCATTGTACATACTTGCAAAAGACATGATGCCCCCAAAACCTTCGCTGCTGTTGTTGGAGACAGTAGAGTTAGGGGAGCTGGCCCTGGAATCTGAATCTGCATCAGAATCGCTGGCCAGTTTTAAACTGTTTGGCCGGAGTAACTTCTGAGACCTTTAAAGAAATGAAGTACAACTGTTATTAGCATTCCTCCTTCCTGCCCCAAAAAAACACATTGTATGGTTGTAGGAGACTGACATTGGTCTCATTCACGCCAGTTTTTACCACACTACCTGCACCTTCTGGGAAAATAAAAAAAACCAACAAAAACACCCAAAAAAGTAAAAAAAAAAAAGGGAGAGAACTGAAACATCTTTACATTCAGGTTTTTATAGCCTTTCAGGGCATGCTGAAAACTTGTCTACAAAAAGGCATTGGCAATCTTGTATGAAAAGAGTAAAAAGAAAAGCCATGGCCACCAATCACTGCAGTATCTTTCCCCCAAAAGACAAAGTTTTACCAAAACAGTTTCCAGAAATCAATATGCAATATACTAGAATGTTCTAGATAGAACTGTTAGTTCTCATAGCATACAGTGCTTATATAAAAGTAAGGAACTGAGGAACTAAGCAAGTGCTTTTATTCAAACCAGAAGGGTTGACAGCATTTCAATATTAAATGAAAGTGATCGATATATCTCAGTTGCCAAAGACATTTGAGTGCAAGAATGTTCAACTACATGACGCAGACAAGAAACCCCACAGAAGTGTTGTACACAAGGGCAGGAGACAAGGAGGACTCACCTGCTTCCATTGAGATTCTGGTTAAATCTTGGAGTGTAGCTCTCTTCCTGCTCATCATCTTCATCCTCCGTAGGAAAACCATACTGTGGTTCAAAGTATGGATTGTCATACTCCCGCTTCCTCACCACCCCTTCTGAGGAGCTCATGCTGCCAGCTGCAATGTCACTCTCGCGACGATCCAAGCTTATCTTGGGAAAGTTTGGTTGCAGTGGCAAGGAAGAGAGATGGTTTGAAAATCCAGCAGCCAATTTCTCTTCTATTTCTGCTGAGTCTGCTGCCTCCTGTGGACCAGTCAAATCATTGGTCTGTTCGCTAATTTGCGCTACATACAACTGAAGGGCAGAACAAGAACAATGATTTCAGACTGGGAAATCTGCACAGTCCTTGCTGCTTGCTACAGGGCCCCCACCACATCCCCATAATCTGCATCTCTAAACTAGGATTTTATATACAATGCAGTATTTGTGCATTGTTCTAGGGACTTACTCCCCTTCAAAACAGCTCTGACTAGTAAGTTTTAGCTCAGGATAATGGCTTTCCATTACCATGTTCCCATTCTTCTTAAAAGACCACAAATTCTTGAGTTTCTCCATCCCACTCCCTGTTCCTCTAAAGAATTCAGGTCTTTTCAGACTCTGTAAAAGCAATTCCTGCAGTCCCAACCTGGACCATTTCTCCCTGCTAATGCTGCATTTCTCAATGCACTAGAACTTTTTGTACAGGAATGGTCTGTCCCAGCATAAGAGGGTACCAGCAAACTCCACCTTGCTCAGAAAGTCCAGGGTGAGCATGCAATTTAATCTGTGCATGGTGTAACAGTCCTATTAGCTTTTGCCCTTCTCAGAAAGAACCATGTGCATTCTCCCATTCTTTATATCCTAATACGCTGATCTTGAGGCTGAACTCATCTCAGTACACACATGATTCACTCCATGGATGACAGTGCTGGGGCTGCTACTGGCTGTAGTACTGGAACTTGAATGAGGCTGGTTATTCTCTTGGGAGTTCTCACTGTCCATGATCTGTTCATCGGCATCCCCTGAATATTCTTGAAAATCATCAAATTCCACTTCACTAGCATCACCAAGGGCAGCATGAGTCAGGGGGTCAACATCTGCAAACACACCATTATTCATTAAACAACACTGCCTTCCTCAGCCTTTCGCCCATCTAACTAAATACCCCTAAGAAGATGAGGAGTGCTCAACAGAATCAACTTGCATAAAAAATTTAGGTTGTAAGGGGCTTTTGGAGGTCATCCATTCCAATTTTCTCCTCTAAGCAGGAGCACCTTCAAAATTAAAGCAGGTTTCCCAAGGCTTTGTCTCACTGAGTTTTGAAAGTTTTGAAGGCTTGACATTTTACAGTGATCTTGGGAATCAAGACTGTTCATTGTTCAACTACAATACCCATTAAATTATTTTCCCTATGTCCAAACGGAGGTTTTTTTTGTTGCAGCTCATGATTATTACCTCTTGTCCTTGGGACATGGGAAATGTTTTGGGAATTCTAGACTTAGTTTATTGAACAAAGTGAGTGTTTATGCAGCTTCCATATAAGCCACAAAGAATGCATTTTTCTGCCCCCACTAGGACAGAGTAATACTTTAAAGCTAGCACTGAGAACCAACATGCAGGGGCAGGAGAGAGCTCACACTCTGCTGTCCATACTGCACAGTATTTACTGGCAGCAGCAGGTTGTTTCCAGATCTAGTGAACCAGTTTTGGTCAGTAGCACCTATTTCTGTTCTTCCTCTTCACAGTGTCCTTTGGAGGAAGTTGTTTATAAGCAGAAGAAATGTCCTTTTTCAGTCTACCCACACTCTTTTACCTGAGAGCAAGACCACAATGGAACAATACCTTCTTCTGGTTCAGGGATTTAGGGGAGGCCTTTTACCCAAAGTGCTTCAGATTAATTGGGAAAGGGAACCTATGTGGACCTTGTGAAAGTAAAAGCAAAAGTTACTCACTTGGGGTATCACCATTAATGTCACATTTCATCATCTCACTGACAAAGTCACCAAGGGAGGAGTAGGAGGAACTTGAATCGTCATAGTCGACGCTGTCACTGCCACTGCCGCAACATGTGAGAGAGAGAGATGAGTGGCAGCATCAAAGCAACAGCAGGCTCTGACACTTGAGAGATGTGAATCAGCACTGTCTTTCATGGACCTCCTAAAAATCTCAGAGTAGCTATAAACAAATTTCACAGGCCAGCTTCTTGAAAAGTAAGAGCAAAAACCATAACCTTCAGGTATGTGAAGAGTTATGGGAAGACATTTAAAATCTCTTAGCAAAGTTAATGAGGCCAAATATAAATGAGCAGACAACAGTGTATTAATTCACAAAACATGTGTGTGTTTATGTAGAACAACTTCAAGGGAACTGGGAATCACAAGTAAAAGCATTTTCTTTATACACTAGTGATAAATCCCATTCTGTTAGGACCATTGGTGCTGTGTAGAATGCAAAATATGTGCAAGTCCAAGGCTGAAAAATCTCACAAACCAGCAAGGAATTAAAGAGAATAAAGCTAGACAAAAAACTCCAAGAAATATGGCCAAAAACTACTATATAAAGTTTCCTTTAATTTTACTGAACACACAAGGTAGTCACAGGCAGTGGGTAGTACTAACAAGCTTTGCATAACTATGGATAGGGAACAGAGATTTGTAAGAGTGGTAGGACGAGTGGGAGTATTTGTAGTACTGCAACAGAAATAACCAGAGAGAGAACAGCATGGAAGAAAAGAGAATTAGGGTGTGAGGAAATGACAAATGTCAAGTGACATACAGTAGCATAAGAAAACAGGAAAAGAAGTATGGGGAATCACATTAAATGAATATGCTGGTAAAGGATTAAGAGGTTTGCTGTAATAACAGAGCAGTGAGAACATTTATTCCAGTGCCAGTATTCTGCCCAGACAACAAATGAAACAACAGCCTACAAGGTTATAGGAAAAGCCTGCAAATGAGAAGTAGGAGAGGTCCAGCAATCTGATATAACTCTCATGTGACTACAGGCATGTTCCCCACTAACCTGTCATCAGAGGCATCAGAATCTGTTTCCTTCTCTGCTGGGACATTCAGGGCTTCAGCCAGCTGTGAATTGTTGTCATAGACTCTATAGTGGATGGGCTGCAGCTGGTGAGCATACCACTTGGGTTTGTCACCAATTAGGGCTGGGTCAAACATGTCTGCACAAAAAACCAAGGAGAGCATTAATCAAACTCATTTAGTGGTGTCAAAGGCTTCATTCACAGTGACACTACTCTCTACTGAGTCCTGCACAAAGGGACAGTGTTTACTCTAAGCCTACAAGACTTCTCCATAATCAAACAAGAGGTAAAATTAATTGGAGAAGCAATTCGCCAATAGCAGGGCTAACTTGGGAGAAACACAGGAAGCCATACATAAAAAGAGAAAAATATTCCTTGAACTAGATTTTCCTCCCCAGCAGGATTATTACGGTATAAAATCAAATCCTTCCCTAGAACGCCTGGTTTTTAAGTTCCTGCATTACATCCAAGTGCAGGAAAGGCAAGACTAACACTTACTGTTATGAATTCTTTGGAAAGCATAATTAGTAGGGTTGAGTGACCATTCTCCAAAGTACTCTACTGCCTGTGTTCTGGAAAGTTTATCTGCAAAAGGTGTTTGCTTCGGCCTAGAGGCAAGAAAAGAATTTGCCTGGAAGGCCACCACTGGTCGTGGGAAGAGACGAAGAGTGCGAGTATGCATTTGGAAACCTTGCAAAACATTTGGCGAGTTGAAGAATCTCACCATAGCAACCCTAAGAATGAACAGAGAACAATATATTAGATACAAACACAGAGCATAACAAAAAAGAAGAAAGAGAGCCCTTAAAAGGTGCCATAGACAATGTTCCAAATCTTTGAAGAATGGTAACCTAACTCTTCTCAGAAAACAGCTCTCTTGAAAAGAAAAATCCAAACAAACTAAGACCCAGGAAATCACTTTGTTCTAGTTCACCATCTTAACACAAACAACCACTCAGTGAAGGATATCATTCCTGTTTCTACTAGCTGAGGTAACAACTAAGTCTCCAGCTTTTTTTTTCTGTAGTTCAAGGCTTGTGATTTAAGCTGAGGATACAGTATCAGACTGACAAATCCAGGTAAAGTGGATGATCTATAGGAAAATTCAAGAAGCAAAACACCCCTTCAAGATACACAGTCATGCTCATGCAGGTAACAGATAAGAGATAAACACTGTAATTACTGTTCTTTTCCCCCACATGATGTCAAGTAGAATCTACAGTAGTACTTGACAGATGCTTTCACCCATGGAAATGTTTGTGCTGCCCTCTTATGAAGACTCAACACTACCTTCCTGTTAAGTCTCACCTGGTAGCCACATCGACAGAGTCCACATCATTTCCATAGATCAAAGGGTTGAATTCTGTGGAGGGAGTAGACTGCAAATCATTCTGTGGTCTTCCCAGCAGCAGAGGCACCTCCTGCCCATCATGAAACTTCTCTAGATTAAGAATGGGCTGAGTATTCAGGCTCATGCTGGCCAGGGCCTATTGAAGGACATTATGCACACATTCAGCAAGAACAGTTATTTAAGGAACAAAAGATCAGAGCTACCCTGCCCTCTAGGCAATTGCAACAATTATGCATGCTCCATTAATTTGATTTAAACCAGCTCCATGATGAGTCAACAAGTATCTCCAGGCCCTCCTTTATGTTGATTGTCAAAATGATCTCCTCAATGCTGAAACAGTTCTGGACCCAGCCAAGGAGAAGCACAGAATTCCACTTTGATAGATCATTCATAACAGGAAAACTGATAGTCCTAACTGGACCAGTAGTAGTTTGGCACTCCATAACTCTCCTGCTTGTAGAGCTACTCCCATGTGAAATTTGAATACATCTTGGGAACTACAGGCCTTGAAACTTGCCCTTAAGGGTGGCTATTTGACCAGTAATTTCATATTCCAGGAAAATGCGGAGACACGTCTACACAAACATCTGCTTGTATCCCTGAAAACCTCCACTTTCCATTTGAATGAAGTCTTCATCTGTCCATAAAGCTACCTCTTTAACCCTCATAAAGTCTTCAAGGATCAGCAAAGTGGTGCATCAGTCCTGGACACCTAGAACTATCCTAATCTTCCTCATTTTTCCCATTTGCCCTGAGGCTTCATCTTTTCATTTAAAAAAATAAATAAATGTATAAAATCAAAACAAAGAAACTAACAAACAATAAAAAAAAAACTCCAAAGGAAAAGGGTAAAATGGAAAATTGAGGGGAAAAGAATAAAATAAAGAACCTTGTTGTCAGGAGTGAGCAGCTGTTTCTGAGTGATTGCAGTCATGCTAACCAGACACTGGAGGCAAGATGGAAGATCATATGATAACACCACAGCAGCCCATCAGAGCCAAGACGAACACATGACCACAGAGAAACAGATGGAAGGAAAAAAAATATCTATTACTACCAAATATCACAAATGAGAGGAAAACAAAAGGGACCACAAAATAGGCACATCTTAGGAAGGAGGTATAACTGCCCCACCCCCAAACACTCATATCTGGCCACTTTGGAAACTGGCAAGCCTGTTGTCCTTAACGATGCAGCTAAGAACTCTACAACACTTTAAAAGCAGATATCCTGAAATTCATTTATTGACTCTAAGACCCAAAGGCACACAGAAGTGTTAACCTTAGTAATGTGGGCCACAATTTGTCTACTTTGTACCAGCAGCACTCCTTTGCCAAAGGCAAACCCTTAATGACAATGTCCATAGGAATACACAGGGGATGTAAGCTGAATTTGGGTGAACACTCTGAGAATTTTAAATACGTCTTTAAAAAAATTGCAATTCGTTCTTCTGATACTTGAGTTTGCCCTTGTACTAGTGAGAAAGTTTTGCTAAATAGTGCCTGAAATTGCAAGGGGGTGAGGCAGCAGTGGGGGAAGGTTGATCTAACAAAACTCCAGGCAACACATCACTTCCATCTGTGCTGACAGCAGGTACTGGGATATCACAGAGGTTACACACTTTGCTCTCCTGGTCTATGAGGAAAGAGAAAGAGCAAACCTCATCACATTAGTAACACACTTTACCTTTAGATACTGCATGCAGCGTGCATAAGGGAAACAGAAATAAAGAGATAAAACCTGCTTGACACGATCAGCCAGGATGACCCAAGCTGATTAATGGCTTAGCAGGACCTGAGAGGAGAGACTGACACTTCACACACAGATCTGTGAATGGAGGGGAAACAAAGATGATCATAGCTTGATGGATCAAGTCAAGAGTTTAAAGCCCACATGGCAAACGTAAAGGAGGAAACTGGAACTTTCTGCATTGACTGGAAACAAGTTAGCCCCAAACAACAGTAAAAATAAGAAACCATCTGTTTGTGAACAGGGACATTTCAGCTTTACATTCACTGATTCGCATTCTTATCCACTATACAGAAGAGCTGGGCAACACTACATATGCTATGTTCTAATGAATCTGAGTCCTTTCCCCAAAGTGCATATTACCTGTTTCAGATGCTTTTTCAGCTCTGAAGCTTCTGGTTCTGGCAGTGCTGGCAAAGATTCTGCATTTGTGGGAACAATCACCTGGAATTAAGCACAATAACAGACTAAAAATTCCCTAGCTGTAGTCATTTCCAAAACAGAATCCCTTGAATCTCAAGCATTTCAGACACCAAGGAATAAAAGACACAAAAGTAAAATAAGAACTTAGAAAAAACCCACAAACTCAGACACAGACATCTGCTTTTCACTTCTTTATGGTTGTTATTGTTTACAATATAATAAACAGCAGAGTAATTTTATCATTTACCACAAAAATGAGAAGTTTGAATCAACCCACACTTTCCATCAAGTAGATGATGTTATACACATTTTCCTTGAATCAGCCTTGCTCATATCCTTGCAGAAAGTGAGATACATAGCCCCACTTGAATCATGACAACCAAGGCTATGGGAAGGCTCTTAACAGACTGGGTTTCTTAGGTAAGGCTATAAGACAGTCTGACAATTAGTCAAGAAGAAAGAAAGTTCTGTAATTTGCTTGAGGATTTATCTTCTAATGATACAGCCAGATCAATTAACTGAAAAAGGATGCTGAATGCAAAAGACATGGGGACCTTGAGACACAACAAGGAATGGAATCCTGAAGTTTGAGATAAGAGTGGCAAAGGCAGACTGAGGCCAGGCATTTCTAAATTCTCAGTGGGTACACTGGTGACAATACATAGCTCCTGAAAACAAAACCATAAGTTCTTATGGGTGCCACTTACCCTATTGGTATCCAGATCAATAAGCCATACATCATCAGGCATTTTAAAATCCAGTTTGTAAAGGAAGAAACTTGCTGGAACACCAATGATGTAAGGTGTAGGGGCTAGAAGCAACTGAGAGAAAGACAGACATTACTAAGGACAAGATCTGCATTTGATATCACCATGTTCTTCCCAAATATTTATTTACTGACTACAGCATGTTTATAGCAGAGTAGACAACACAAAAGGCATTGATAAATAAGTAATAAATACCATACAATGGAAGCACAAAAAAAAAGAAAAAGAAAAAAAGCTCCTGTTCAGAAAGCCTCAATTTTCATCTAGGAGAAAACACATTTCCATCTCCCATGTTCCATGTCCCACTCCCACCCAGAACATAATTTATATGGCTACATGGCTCTTTGGAAACAGCTTCCCATGTCTATCATGGTCAAAAAGAATAAGAGTCTAAGCTGAACAGCAGGAAGTCATGGATGAATACATCTTCAGCTCAAATAGAGTCTGTGCCGTTGTAAATAGGCACATACAAGGACTTTACCCTTATGCTTGTAGTAGTAATTTGGTTTCAAAGTAATATCATCTCTAAGAAGTACAAGATAGACACATTTTTACAGATGTATCTGGAAAACCTATGGGGAAATTCAGGTTGCTTCTGACAAGGGAATGAGCAGAGGAAAAAGGTTTTAATCAACTAGGCACACAGCAGCTTGAATCCACTGGCTTGGGAGGCTAATTTATTATTTTAATCTAGAACTGTTGGTCACCTCCGAGGAGTGGTACAAGAACAAACCTGCAGCATCAGTTGCAGGATAGCACTGAAGTAGTAAGATGGCCTGAATTCTATATTTTCAAGCAGAATAATGAGCTTCTGAAAAGAGATGACTACTGGCTAAACCCAGGCTCCCTGCTGAAGTAACACAACACTTCATACCTCTGAGATTGCAGTCAATAGTTTCTGAACTCTGGCCCTCAAGCATCCTTAAATATTATTTTGGACCCTCTTCAACAAACTTTAATACTCAGTTTAGAGGGGAGAGGGGGCAAATATCATCATAATATTGTCAATCTGTGGCTGTTCAGTTTGTGAACTACTGTTTTGAATCATTCTATTCACTGAGCATGCTCTGAAGATACCCTACATTAGTGGTGTTACCTATGATTGAAATAGTCACACTCAAGCAATGTTCTTTGCAAGGCAGACTTTCATACAATCTCTGAGAAGACAGTGAATGAAAAAAAGACTAAACTATATGAGTTTTAGACATCACAGAAACATCTTTTGTGAAAGACCAATAAAGGAAAAATACGTACCTGTTCTGCAGAGGCCATGCAGGTGGGAAGCAGAGGGATCACTGGGAACATGTACTCTAATGGGTAGATCATGGCCACAAAGGCCATCACAGACATTGAAAGTGCATTATAATCTCGGGACTGCAATACAACCTGCAACCAAAGAAACTCCCATTAGCACTGCAGCAACCATTCACTTCTAATACTTCCCTCAGGTGTATACAAAGACCACAGATTTGTGATCTTTGCAAATTCACACTTGATGGCTGTGAGCTCGGTAACTCTCCATTAATCTGTCTGAAAACAAGCTTTGGGTGTTTTTTTGAGCCAGAACAGAACTTTTCAAAACAGGAACCTCAGAAGGAGCTATCTACTCTCCTCCTCCTCCACAGATAAAATTCATTCCAGGCAGTGCAGAGAGACAGCTGTTCTACACATCCAACCTACCCAGATTTTGAAGAGGGTAAAACTTCCTACATACTTCTCAAAGATCAACTCTTCCCTTCTTACCTTGTGCTCCAGAAGGATGCAGGTCAGCACCTGCAGGCAGGCATCCACTCCCAGTAACTCCAAAGGCAGATGTAATGGGAAATCCACCAAAGTGAAGCGGGATGGATCAGGGAGTGCAAAGGTCAAAGCTGGCTGCAGCTCGTGCGGCAGCACCTCCACATCCACGCGCTTCTGGCCAGCAACAGGCATCGGGGAGCGGAGCAGCCGGTATATCCAAGCCTCAATCTCCCGCAAGTCGTGAAGCAACACGCTGGACTTCTCCTCCACCAGCAGGGAGCCTGTGAAAATCCGCCACATCGTGTCCCTGGACAGGGAGAACGCCAAGGTTAGCACTCCTGGAACTTCACTGGACAGCCAGGCTCTTCCACAGAAAGGGTACATCCACCAAGGATTGAAAGAGGCAACTAACAAACATTTGATCGCACAAAGGAATGGAAAATTTAAGCTTACTGACACAACCCACAATGTGAGGGAGAATAAATCTTTCAGTGGCAGGAATCAACACAAGTATGTATGTCACTTCAGACTCCTTCACACATTTAAAGGATTCAGCCAGATCCAGATCTCTGAAGAACTCTCATCACCCTCACGCTTGAAATTCAGCAGGCACACAGGACTCTCGTATCTCATCCAGAACTACAGCAGATTAACTGCAGGACTCTGCTTCTAGCAGTCTACAAACCTTTGCAAGAATAGGAATTAAACTTGAGATAATAAAAATATGCCACATCCAAAATCTCCCAGATGTTTTGCCATGATAAAATACCCTTCATCATCCTGCCCTAAACTGCACTGTATCATTCTTAGAAGCTGAATAACCCATGGGAAAAAATGGATCTATTTCAGCTAAATCTCTGAAAGCTGTGTAGAAAACATTTAGGTACCTCAGCAAAACAAACAGCAAGTTTTCCACACCCTAAGTTGGTAATATGCAAACCTGTAGCTCACAGACAGGCTGGCCAAAAGCATGTACAGCATTACTCAGGGCCTTCAGAGCATCAATACTGAAAACTGGGTCTGACAAGGGAAGCACAGTCTTGTCCACTTCAGCACTTTACCCTGTAGCACAGTGAAGGCTGCAAACCTTCTGTATTCATTCTCCAAACAACTTCAGCCTGATAAATATCTTGAGTTACTGTAACAGATCCCTTAGAAAGCTATGGGTTCAAATTGGAGGTTCTATCTTACAGTCCACACCTTAAAAATAAATACATTAATTAATTTATTTTAAAAAAAAAAAAAAAAAAAAAGGAAAAAGAGTATGACACTGGGCATTTCACAAAGAATAAGTAGAGAAATTTGGATGGCTCAAAATAAGGGAAATTTGAGATTATGCTGAATATATGACACACCTCTGAGGAACTGCGATGCTTCTCATCCTGCACTCTTCCTTCAGCTACTTGTCATGCACGAGACATTAGGCTGCTAAGAGGTGTGCTCCACCTTTTGCTAGATGTAAGGATTTAGTTTCACCATTATTCAGCCACCACTTCAAAACTATTCTACTTTTCCAGGTCACCACTAGAAAACCACATGGTAATTCAAACCTGCTGCTTCATTTTTCCCAGAGATGGATGCTCAGTATCCCTTCTCTTGCCATCCTCATCCATCACTAAACTATTCTCTTTAAGAATTATGTCCAATAGGAGCAAATTTTTCAAATACCACATGCCATTCAAACACCAAATTGAGGCAAATCATGAAATTCAGAGGGGTGTTTTTTCCTCAATAATTATCAGGCTAAACCAAGTGACAAAATAGCATTCCTTAACACATATTTCCATTGAGGGGAGAAGTTTTGCTCTGACAACATAATTTATTTTCCATCAGTGGACTCAACTGATAAATCTAATGCAGGAATCAGTCATACTAGCCCAGAACACTTATTTCAGGGCAGTAACCCAAGAAGTAGGCCACTTCTCTATGAATAGGACACATTTTCCATTTCATGCAAAATGTAAAGAGCTTATAAAGATAAAAATTATAATAATTATAATCCTGTCATTTTTTGCTTTTGACAAGTTTAATTTGGAGTGTACCAAGCTACTTAACTCACATTATGTACTATCTCACAGTCCTGTCATTCAAACTGCTGAGATAATCCCCTGCTTCTCCAAAGATTCATTTCATACTTTTTCTATTCAGTTAGCACATTGGAAAGGAAATGAAGATGTCAGGCACAGTAGCACAGATATACATCCGTGACTGAAATACATAAAAAGCATTGTTCCTTCCACACCCTACAGTGCAACTGCTTCTGTTACATACTCAACACTGTAACAGCATATATATTAAGATTACTCCATTATATTAAATATACACCAAGTTCCTGTCAATTTGCTGTCACCAACAACCATTCCCATGTTTCCTAGACAACTTCTTTGTTTTCTACCTCTCCTCCCTCTCTCCTTCAAATATTGTACTTTGACCTATTTCAGCTGATCCTGCTTCTCTAGTCTTTCCTCTCCCACGCTGAAGTTCAGACTGTTTCATAAGCTTGTTAAGCACATTTTCATCATTTCCCTCCTGCCCCAAATGGAAATTCTCTGTTATTTCTTGGTTGCTTCTAATTTCCCAGAGAATCAGTCCTGACATATACTGCCATAGAGCTTAAATGCCAAAGCAACAGTAACAGCATCAGCACTCAGCTTCAGTCATCAGGAGGGTAGTGCTTCTTAAGGTGCATCATAAATGAAAATCATATCAGTTTACAGAATCAGAGAGAGAAGTTTTAAATAAATTGTTATTAAAATTTCCTTTTCCTACTGTGAACTGGGTTTAAACAGTGAAAAAGGCCAACCCTTGGTGTTTGGCTGCTTCTGCAACCACACCTGCAGCCACAATTTACCGTGCAAATGAACCAACATACCTCTGCACTCCACGTGGAATCCCCAACTTCTTGCCCAGCAGTCTCTCACTACAGCAGTCCACAAGTCTCTTGAGGGTGTAGAGACACTCGCGGAAGGTGGAAAAGAAGGGATAATGACTAAGGATGCAGAGGGAAGTCAGAGTGCTGTTCCGAGAGCGATGGCTGCCTTTGGCCAGGCGCTTACTGCGCGGGGAGCGGTTCACGTCAGGGGTGGACTCTGCGCTAGGAGCCTGCAGGGAAGGAGCGCTCTCCGAGCTCTCCGTGCCCCCTTCCTCCGGGGTGCTGGAGCATCCCCAGACTTGGGCACCTTCTGTCCCTCTCGAGCTCGATGTGCCCCCGCGCCCTCTCCCTTCTCCTTGGGTACTCTCTTCTGGAAGGAGCGGTAGAAGTTGACGCAGATGCCATAGCGCGTGACCCCGGTATCCTTGTCCGTGAGGGTGAAGACGAAGGAAGTGTCATCACGGAAGCTCATGCGCTTCTGCCGCACGCTCAGGCATCCTTCTGGCTGGCAGAAGAACACGACGTCGGGCGGCAGAGGAAAGTCTGCGTGGTCCTCCAGAGGGTAACGCCGCAGCAGTTCAGGGGTCTGAGCAACACTGTCGCTGCTTGGGTGCCTACAAGGAAGCAAACAAAAAAACCCATACATAGTTGACTAATCATAAATATTTCTGGGAACTTCCTACTAATGTGTCAGGAGCCGGTGGATTCAGCTTCATCTTTGTTTCCTCTCTTCCCTACTGTCCAGGGAAAAGTGCAGCTTCTCAGTCACTAGCAACAAAGCTCACCCACTAGCACAAGGCAGAAAGGTTAAGTAAAGAAGTCTAAGTCTATACAATCATTAGCAAGGAGCCTGTTCAAATCAGATTAAGAAAAAGCCTTCCAGGAATATGTTGTTCCCAGGAGAATACTGTATTGTCATGTTGCTCTGACTTTGACTTTCAAAATTATTTTAACTGCACAGGTCTCTGGGCAACACTTCGGTAGGAAACACATTGTCCCTCTCCAAATACACAGTAAGAGGGAAAGCTCCTAGATTTCAGCATTTATGAACAAGATGAAAAATTAAATTAGAAAACCCAGTATCAATTCCTAACAGGGAAAGCAAGAATTTACAAGGAAAGAACTCAGATGAACAGTGGAGTGATATGAACCTCATCCTAAAAACACTTTCATTAAAAAGTTCTAGCAACCACACAAACATGTGTTTGATTTTCAACTGGGATTTAAAGTGCAATTTGTATAAAAACGGTCTCGTAACATGCACAGTTATTTACCACTGTGACTCACTAATCTTTTCAACACAAATCATTACAGGAACATGAAGACAGAAAGGCAATACTGTTGTTTCCTAATTTTCCTCTAGATTCTTTCAAGATATTACACTTTTGTATATTTCAAAATACAAATGACACTTGCTTTTCTCATGTAAGAGATGTGAAAAAAATCAAACAAGTAGTAATAGAATGTTCATAATTTCCAAAAGAAAATCACTGGTGTAAATAGCTCTGCTGACTAATTCTTCCAAACTATTTTTTTTTTTATCTAAGGAAAACTGCTTTAATAATAAAACTGGTAACAAGATTTATACTGCCTGTATAGTTAGATACTGAAATACTGTATGAAAAACAAAAAGAGACACTAAAATGCTTTATATGTTAATAGACACAACCAATGCATAATCTGCCAAAAAAGAAATGTCAAATAATGCTGGTACTATTTAGAGAGTCTATTTGGCAGCAAATGGTCCAAAAAATGACATCAACAAAGAACGAGTGCATGTATCACCACTTCATGCCTTTGCTGTAATATCAGCCATAAGGACAGAGTTTTCTCAGACACTGAAAAAGTTTGAACCTAACAGATCCAAAAAGCATTGCTATTTGTGCACAGTGGATAACAAGATGTAATAGTAAAGGCCACATAGAGCTCCTAAGGGTTTTGCAGGAGAAGCTACTTCAGTCAGATCCATCTCTCATCATAGGCATTTGCCAAAGTGCCAAATGAGACAGCACCTCTGAGCAGCTGCAGTCTAGCCAGCACAGGCTGGCAAAAAGCAAGAGAACTGTAGCAGTCCAGAAGTAATAGTAGCAAATTTCTAAGTGAGATCACCAGACACTATAAGCTTCACTGGAGGAAGCAGCTAACATTTCTCCCTCCTCTTCCTAGTTGGTGACACACATATAGAAAACTTGGTTGTTTTCCTACAGACAGTAAGAAGTATTAAACTATTACAATATTTTGTCCATAAAATGCAATAATAAAATAACTATTAGTCAGGATTATGCCATTTCCTCCACTCATCCTATTTTAAATATTGCATTCAAAGTATTCTGAAAAGAAAGCAAGAGGTACAGCAACAGGCTGATGCACGTGAACCACTGATAATTTCGAAATGAAAGCAAAATAGGTTTTGGGATACACCCATTACACAGAATTTGCAGAAAGCTCCTACATAAACTTTGAATAGGGAAAAAATAACATTTACTGAGCACCTATAAGTTTGATAAACAGAACATATCAACCCTACCTTTCATATGTGCTTTAAGTAAATATGCATAACATTTTATCTTTTTAAAACCAGAAAGCATTCATGTCATTCCTATGAGGATAAATAAGTATTAGAGGGAGAAATCAAGTAAAAGCCAAGTAAAGCAGGTTCCAGGTTTTTTTTTAATAGAGTTTACAGACTACACTTCAAAAGCTAGAAAAGTAGTATTATTCTACTAGTAGTACATTCCTAGTAATAAAAGTAGTAAAAAGTTTGCATTTAGCTTTCAGTGTTTTCAATTTGTGAATCCCTCTGTCCTGAGGGATGTCAGTAGAAGCAAAGTTCAGACACACAGACTACCAGACATTGATAGATAAATTTGCTTTTCTTAGTCACCCTTTGCAGACCCTTGAAAAGAAGTCTAAAGACCACAAGTTAAAAAACTCCGACCGCACTAGTATCTTTCAAGAAGTGCCCTGACTCAAGCAGGTGTTCCCCTTAGGGGAGCATTCTGCCCACATTTCATACAGCACTTCCTGAGCATCAGGCAAGTCTTCATCAGTGGATGCAAGGCTATTTATCCCCACTCTACTGCCCAAGCAAAAGTTCTGCTGAGACTGTTTCACATTACCTGGCTCCAATGATCACAAGATAGTCAAGTAGCCGAGAGCAGATTTTCTTTTTCTGCACCATTGTCCTTGATGCCCCTCCCTATGTCATCTCAGGGAATTTCTGTTCATTGATCCAGTGGTCAGTTATCCCATCAGCCGTGATCGCTGCTTGGGGAACAGAATCTGCTTGGAGCTGTTTGCCAAGTCAAATCTATAACCAAGAAAAGTAAGTGTCAAAAGCACAACCAAGAATATCCAATACATACAAGCAACTTAATTATATTCCCAAAAAGCCTCAAAGTTCTGTGAGTCATGGTCATCCACATATCTCTATGAGTATAAAAACACAGCCATATGCCCACAAAAGCAGAGAGATGAAAAACACACAAAAAAAGTACAAGAGTATCTCAAGAATTAATGGTTGGAGTCAATCATCTTAGAGGTCTTTTCCAACATAAATGAGTCTATGATTCTGTTCTAAGGGAGAAGACAGACAAACAAAGCTGCCTACCACTGGCAAAGAGCTACTCATTAAATGGTTTGTATGTTGCTTAGGCAAATCCTAAGATCCTGAGAGTGCTTGGGAAGGGAGCTTCAACAGTCAAGACTGAAGAAAAAAAAAATCACAGCCTGAACTTTAGCTGTGGGATAAACAGAACAACTAAAAAAAAGGGTAACACCAGAAATCCAATTTCATAAAATGCATCCCACCATCCCAAACATGCAAATGGCTGTCAGCAGGAATGATCTCCACAATTCCCATAGACTGTGTTCTCCAACACTTTTTCTGTGAAGATACAGAACTGCAGCTCTACGGAATTGCAGTTTGCAATAGCAAAAGTGCATCTTGTAAATCATACTGGGTTTTTCACTTAATTCATTCAGTTTCATTTATCTTGTTTAACTTCATTCCTTACTCTTCATACCCATGCCTCCTGAAACTAATTTCTCTGAATACTTTATGATAGAAAGATTTGCTTGGTAAAACTGAGATTTTACTGCAGCATTACTTCTTGTCAATAATTATGCTTAATAGATTACCAGAAAATAATTATTTTCAATCCCACCACTCATAGTTCATAGAATTCATGAAAGAACAGGGAGAAAAATAAAGTTTGAAAAAGTAATACAGTTCCATATTACAGTGCTCCCTACAATGTTTGAAACTCACCTAAAGACAGAAACTTCCTGAAATTGAAAGTCTCAGAAACTCTAAAAATCAGAGATGCCCAGAGTATTTTAGAAGTTTAATGAGCATTCCAATTAGATTTTTAATAAGAGTTATTTTATATTTTAAAAAAATTAATTGATTGCTTTCTGGGGCATATTCAGAATAAGGTTTCCATTTCCGTTCATATTTACATCCTACAGAATTATTATTAGTGTACTAAAATCTTTTAGTTCTGTTTAGATTTTATTTGTATAAAAGTATAACATTTACTAACAACCTGTACATCTCAGTAAAATCAGGTCATTTTCTTGATGTTTCCCTCATTATTTCATAAGCACTGAAATTGTCAGCATCTCAGAGTCACATTCAAAGTCCAGCAATATATCTGTTTTTTTTCCCAGTCCTTCACATTGCAAGAACAGAGCAGGGAAATTTTATTCATTAGCTCTCCAAATGACAGTAAGAACACAAAAACATTACAACAGTAAGAACAAAAAAGCATATATGCAATTTATGAAAAAAGGAAAGTCATACTCGTCATTAAGTACTAATTAAGGAATAATAAACTGAAAGAAACTTTAACCCTCACACATAAAAATTCCCACATTTTGTGAAACTCTGGGGCATGATTTTAGTAGATCCTCAACTAAGTCACTGTAGATTCCTAAGTAACAGCACTATGAATTATCTTCTCTGAGCAGCAATACTGTTGTAAATTATCTTCTCTGAACAAGAGAGAAAATACAGACACAGGAAGCAAAGTTTCTGTTCCTACATTTTAATGACATTATTGAAAACATTGTAGAATCAATCCTGGAAAAGTTCTTGATCCTTGATACTCTACAAATATCTTAGCACAGAAAAACTCAAGAGGAACAAGATGAAGTTGGGATATCAAGTGGTTCTTTTTGTCTCCAGTTTGAAGAATTACTTTATCTGTTTCCTTTCCAAATGGCTTTACCCAGAACTCTTTAAGGAACAAACTGCTCAGTCACAGACAGGGGCACAGCAATAAGTCATCGCAACGCAACCTGGAAGTACAACTTCGAGGAAATTCTGCTACTAAGTGGTAAACAAACCTCAAAAACAGAAGTTACCCAACCCCTTAGTGAAGGTGGAGAAATACACTGCATTTGTCTTATGACTGCAATTCCTTACACACATTTCCCACAGCTCTGCAAAGGAGCTAGCAAGGTATGCACTATGAAGGTCTCAGAAACCATGAAATTTCAATAATATCTGAGCAGACAAGTACAAGGAATATATGCAGGGCTTACAATGTCCCTGGAATGTTTGAATCTACATCCCACTGACATTAGACACTGAAGCTTCTGTTTTTTAAAAAAGATCTGAGCACCTTCCTTGATTTCTGCTTTCTGTAACACAAGCTCAAGGGAGACCAGACTGATGCAGATGTTGTGCAAGGGTTTCCAGAGCCACCTTTACTGATTAACTACACTTAACAACACAACAGTTACAGTGAGGCATAAGAGGACAATGGCTTTTTTTTTTGGGAAGAAGAATTGCTGTTGGACTGGAGCAAGAGGTAGAATAATTAGAACCAAGTGCAGGTTTTTTGCCTTCCTCTATTCAATCTGTGCCTTCTTCAGAGATCTAGCAATGGCTGATGACAGCACTTAGAAGAGCATTACACAGCCTTTGTTGGAACTTATCTTCCTACTCCTGCTTGGAATCAGACACCACAGTTGATGATCTGTATAAGGCAACACAAACAAGAGTCCCAGTCCTGCCTCCCCCTCCCTATCTGCCAAAAGCTTGCTTTCAGGCCAGTCATTCCCTTCTCTGTAGTGGCAGAAGAGTTTGTGCAGCTACAGGTAAACAGAGTGTGGAATTGATAAGGACTAAACCTAACACTCTCCCTTCTTCTCCCTTGTCGCTTTTGTTTTTACCAGGCTCTTTTACTTGGCTCACCAAGTGCCCCCCAAATGCTTGTGCAGGCACAAAGAAAAGGTAGGAGAAAGTAGTTAAGGGAATCAGAAAGACTTGACTGAACACAATGTGATCACAGAACTACAAACAGCACCTCCACAGACAATAATACAGAGGTAGTTTCTTTCTAAGAGATTTCCTATCATCCTTCCAATACCTCCTAGATTTTAGAGAATAAGTACATTAGGACAGAAATAGATGAAACAACCAAGAGAGACTTCAATTTTTCCTCTTTCATGTTGGAATTTGGACCTGAACCAAGAGATTATCTTGACTCTGAAACGGTACAGGTTTTGACATTGATATGTCAAAATCTCTTCTCTCTCCCAAGCTGCTTTAACTTTAGATTGCTTTCTTGTGCAGCGTCTTTTCTCTTTGCAAACATATTGGAACCAGCCCTTTGAAGGCTGAATGCTCAAGCAGCACTTGAGAAGAGACATTCTGTAACTTCAACTCTAGAAAAGGAGAAAAACAGAGAAATGAAGGCCCACCACAGAAACACACTACACCAACAGATCATGTCTCAGACAACACCAAAATTGAAATAAGTACATATATGGATGGTGAACGGGTTGGTGAGAACTCACACTACCCACACACTGTAGCAGCTGTCAGCAATACTCACTAGTAAAAGTTGGCACCGTAGCTTAGGCACAAAGACAAAAGGCAAGAACCAGCACAAAACCACAGCTTACCAGTAACTTGAGAGATGAAAAAAAAGTGTTCAAAACAACAAACATTGCTGGCATTACTCTGCATTTCAAAATTCCCCAAACACCCACATTTTAGGTTGAAGCACAACTTCCTAGAGGACAATCTGCATGGTATTCTGCAATTGAAAGTCCTCTCAGAAATAAAGTCTATATAAACAAACACACACACACTCATGAAAAGTACCATAGCACATGATGGATAAGGGCAGCATGAAAGAACCACAGCAGACTTTTTATCAGTTTAGAGTTATCTGTGTCAGAGCCATGCCCTGCATTAGTCCCAAGAGACATGAGTTGTGCAGTAATCCTATTTCATCCATCCCTTGGAGTCCTCAATCTTTGTTAAGAGTCTTCTCATTCCAGACATAAATCTAGAGGAACAAAGCAATTTAGTCAAAGAATAACTTCAGTACAACAAACTGTTAATACAACTTGTGTCACTGTAAGGGTCTGGCTGAGATGGAGGTCATTTTCCCCACAGCAGCCCTCCCAGTGATGTGCTGTGTACTGCTAACTGGAAAGATGTTGATAACACATCAGTGCTTTGGCTACTGCCGAGCAGTGCTGGCACAGCATCAAGGCTGCCTCTCCAACAGCAGTGCTGGGGAGCATGCAAAGTCGTGGGAGGAGACACAGATAGCCAGGACTGCTGACCCAAACTGACCAGAAGGATATCCCATATGACACCTGCTCAGAATAAAACCTAAGAGAGAGGAGGAGAAAGGCAGAGAATCCATTATTTAAAACATTTATAATCTGGAGCAACCACTAAACCTACTGAAGCTCTGCTTCCCAGGAAATGGCTGAACAGCACTGCTTCTGGGAAGTAGATAATAAAATTTCTTGGGCTTCTTTGCTGCCATGAATGCAATCTTTGCTTTATTAAACTGCCATCACTTTGACCCACAAGCTTTTTTCCATCTTATTTTCTTCCTCCCATCCTGCTGAGGATGGGTGTGATAGAGTGGCTTGGTGGAAAAGTGGCATCCAGCCAAGGTCAACCCACCACACTCACCTGCAGGTGCTTTCCTCACAGAGGTTTCCAGCTTTGATGAGCTACCTTACACTGAACTGCATGATGCAGTGCATGGATACCTTTAGAATACAAATCAGCATCATACAATTCAATTTGCACACTGACTGAATAAAGAACATTCATGGGACATTGATTTGTAAGAGAAAGAAGAGGAAATTGTGAAGGAAACAGAACAAATTACAGGACAGAAGCCATGTAAATTACGGTTCACTGAAATTTCACCTTGTGAAAGACCAAATTTTCAGTCACACCCAAAAGGAACCAAATTTTTAGTTTGCTTGGAACATCCTGAATTCTTTACTCTCAGCCAAGACAGCCTGTACTGAGTTCAGCTCTAAGAGCCTGACCTTAGTGCATTGTTTTCTGTGAACTCAAGACTCACCAACTGAACTAAACTGAAAGCTGAAACAAACACAGATAGGGCCAGCAGTTTCAATGCCCACTTTTGGGTTTATTTATGTTTCTTCTTCTCTCATCACACACCTTGACCTCTCTGCTAAGCTACGAGAAATAGGTGTGAGTACCTCAGTACCAGCCAACCTCACCTGTGTGGACAGGAACTCCATTTAATTCCCTGCTGAACTGGAAACAACGTGGTTTGAAGTACAATGTGAACTGTTCATGGTAGCTTTGACCTGTCTTTAGACATTTTAATAATCTTTATTAAATCTTTACCACTGAAATTTCGGTTACTTCTTCTTCCAAGTGTGTTTCAAATGATCCCAGACATTATCTCTAGTATAGCACATGCTATTTTTGCCTGTACTAAGCTTTTAAAGAAGCAGACAGGCAGACCTCTTTTCACATGAGCCATTTTTCATTTCTTCTGCTTAACAACACCACTAACAGTTTTATACTTTAAAATATGCAACATTCTAGGAAGCTCATTATTGCTATTATCCAGATATTTCAGTGTTTCTGCTAACACAAGAAACATAGACAACAGAGATGAGAACACCTCCTCTTCTCCAGAACTTGACTGAACATGGAGCAATTTCTAAAATCCAACCTGGATAGACTTGCTATACTGGTGCAGCCGCTTTGTGTGTAAGCATGCACCTTGGCAAGGCAGCAGTGCATGCCAACACTGTGACTCCTAAGAAGATACTTGCACTTTAGAGAGAAGAAAAAAAAAGAGGGCATTTTCAAAGAATCGCAAGCATACCTAAACAGACAATGACATATTTATCTAGTATGGCTAATCTGTAGCATAGGTGTGGTTCTGCAAAATGCCTAGGGGGTAGTTCCAAGCATAAGAAATCACTCAGTAGAGAACAGGACTGCAGGCAAATTCTAAAAGCATCTGCCCTGGAGCACATGCATCACTTCAATCAATAAGAGCTTCTTACAGGTAAAACAGCAGATGCAACTCAACTATTTCCACTTCTCATCTATCAATAAACTTGAGGGAAAGGACAGAACAAATCAGATTAATGAAAATTAAGAAACGAATGGGGAAAACAGGTTTTGGCAATACAAGAAGACTTCTTTTGAAGGCCTTCTCAATAATTATAATATTTTAAAGATTTCTACCTTTCCTACCAAATAATATTATCTCTTTGCCTTCTGAAAATAGTACTAACACAGCCAAGCATCTTTAGCCTACACATTAGTTTTGGAGAGCAAAATGGAAGTAGCATGGGCAGGGGCGCTGACAGGTAGACTGAAAATGACCAAAATTAGTTCACAAACAGAAGTTCCACGCCACACAGACAGAACCTTTTTGCAGCATCACGAGTGAAGCTGGACTGATTCAGGCTCCTGGTTGCTATAGTGACAGATTTCCCCGTCCCTGCCATATGTCGGCCCTTCAGTGTTGCTTCCTCTCTCCTTCCTGCTTGGCTAAAGCAGCCCTTGTACATGCAAGATCACGCAGTCACCACACATGCACACGCTGTGAAAACAAACCCACAGGTAATCTGATTCAGATCAATCACCATAGCAACCCAATCTTTTAGTCCCTAGATTTTAGCGTGTCAGGGTATATTTATAGAGCAGCTGCAGCGCTCCACCCCCTCTGCTCCAGCACCAGTGCTCCCAGCACTGCCCACACCTCCACCAAGCTTCACCCGGACACAAGGACTGCCTGGAGTCAGCACTCAAACAGAGAACAGAGCCCTCCTGGCACCTGCAGGCCCCAGGCCAGATGACAGCACAGACTCTGCAACGTGCTAAATGCCTCCCAACCCATGAGCTTTCCATATCCACGAGTACTACAAATATCAGTAGTCATTCTTGTCCACTGAAAGCTGAGTACCAACCACAGCTGACAAAATCTGCTTATCCAGGCACCCCGAGGACACTTCCACAGACACGCAGTGCAGGCACAAGAAGAACGTGCAGAGTGTGCTAACACAAACACACAATTCTGACAGGAACTTGCAGCAAAGGCAAAGGAGTGCTTCCAGCAGCACCTGCCCCACAGAGCCACAGCTGCACCCACCTGTAGGCACCTGAAAGCCACAAAGAAAAATCAAGATCAGGGCTTGAATGAGCAACAAGAGATAAACATGTGAGGAAGAATGATATGCAAATACTGTTATCCATTTTATTTCATTACACTCTTGGGGAAAACCATCAACAATAAACTAATGCAGGAAAAGCACACCCTTTTATAGTACTCCACTTCCTAATAGGAAGGAGATGACAGATTTCAGCCTCAGCCACAGGACATTTCACACACTTCAATTTAGGTTAAAGACCTCATTCTCCTCCCCTCCTTTAGTGTGTGAAACATCTCTCTCATGATCCTTCCCAGGCAGGATCATTGTACAGGGCACCACTCATTATAGATCATAGAACAAATTCTGGCATAAAAACCCCTCTGCCAATCTGGCCAGTTCTCCTGCTCTAAACTCTTCGAATTTAAATTAATCTCTTATTCAAAAATAATCTCCAGAGATTTGCATGAGAGAACAGTAACACAAGGCCAACTCTTTTGATGTCCTTTTTTGCCCCTCCTTGTGAAACACCACCATCATAAAATACAAGAGCCTTCTAATTTTCTCTACCTCATCAGCTTTCCACTGATCCTCAAATCTGCACTCATACATTTTGCAAGGAGTGGGGTGGGAGGAAGGAAGGGCAAACCAAAACCCACAAAATGCCCCCAGGCCAAATTAGCCTCTCACCACCTGCAACCACTGCAGCATTACATTCTTTTCCAAAGCAGAAATGCTTTTGGCTTGAGCTTTGAGCTGAGAAACTGGTGCTGCTTCTGAGTGCAGCCTAGACCCCATCACCCACAAGATGCTTCCATTCCCAGCCCTCTGCCCAGTTCCCATTTTAGCAGCAGGTCACAGTTCCCATAATGCAGGCACCAGAAGGTTTTTTCCAAAAGCCAAATAGTATAAATGTACAGCCATAAAAGAATTAACAAGAAAACAACAAGCATGTGACATTTGAGAGAACTGCTGGATGCAGCTGCAGCCGCTAAATTATTCAGTGCTTTCCCTTGCCACAGTGAGCAGTTCTGGGCCAAGAGACATCACTCATGGCATCACCACCACCAGATACAGGCACATTCAACACTTTCCTGGAAATCAGTCACACAGACAAATGGGATCCCAACAATAAATTACAGCCATTTGTAAGACAGAGGGGGGAATGCTCACAACCAGTGTGGAAACACTGAAACATTGTTCACATGGATAATGGGAGCCAGAAAATAAAGTACTTGAAATAATCCAGTCATTTGGCTGTTGTTAACACTTCAGAGCCCCACATCTGTTTTGCCTTGTGTATTAGAAGCACTCAGCTTGTATCCCCACATGTGGCACCTGCTTGTTATTCCTTCCCCCTACACACCTTCCCCTTCTCAACACCGTGGGAGATCAGAAATTCCTACTCTCAAACTGATCCTACTCTTAATTTTGGTGATAAATCATAGTACCAGCTGGTCAAAACTGAAAGGAAATAAAAGAGACAAGCCCATTTTCTCTCTACAAGAGCTCTGGGGTGCGAGAAGCGTGCATTTGGCAGACTCACCCACACGTAAACATTGGGGGAAGAAAGCTCAGAGCGAAGAAGGGACAGGAACCGCCTCAAGCATCTGTTGGGAGCCAGCAAATGACAGAGCAAGGGCCCCCAAGAGGACCTTCCAGACACTGGCAGTGGCAGTCACCACGGCAAAGGAAGGAGGGAAAACACCACCCTACTGGCTATGCCTTCAGACTACTAACAAGAGAGAAGGGAGAAAGCAGGTGGCCCGGGGGACAGAGGCAGCGTGCCCAGCTCGTGGCTCCAGCAGAGCAGTTTAATTGCTTATCAAGAGGAAACAGGCACAGCAGCAGAGTGGCTCAGCATTTGTGGCTGCAGCAAATTTTGGTGGATACTGGTTTTGATTCTTAATTATCTGTATGACGAAAAGCACTCCTCCCACTAGCTGATGACATGGAAACAAGCGGAGGCACAAGTCCTCATCTCCTGTCACAAGGGCCTTTCCAGAGCAAGGACAAGACCCCAGGCAAGCAGAGATCCAGGGAAGCTGGTGTCAAAGCTACAGGCAAGAAGGTAATCCAAAGTTTTACACTGACATTGGGAAATGCAGTTAGAGTATAACGGCAAGCAGGACACAACCAGGGCACTGATCTTGCAGATGTGACAAAGTAACAGGATGTGAAATGAAAGGCTGCTCTGCTCAAAAGATAACACAGTTCCTGGAGGTCATCAGATAACAAATTTGACAGCGATTTATCTTTGTCCCTTGCATAAAGAAAGCGAATGTTAATTCCCCAATCCTCACAACTGTTTAGAGATTAGTTACAAACAAAACAAAAAGGCGATATCTGATAAACATTACTGGATACATCAAAGGCAACATGATGATCAGCTCTGTTTAGAGGAAAGCTGCTGCTTTGAAATAATGAAGGCTGTAGAAGAAACAGAAAACCATAAAATCTTCTTCCTTGCTGCTACACTGATGCATTATTTCTCACAGCAACCCAGAAACACAAGTCTCTCATCTTACTGCAGTGTCTGGGATCACAGCATGAGAACTGCCTTAGCTTAGGTAATTTAGGCATATGCAAGCAGCACTTCTTATTTTTAAATCCCTGCAAGGGTCCTGCTAGTAGTAGCGATCTAAAGTGAACACAATCTCTCACAATTCAGTGGTTTCTGGGCACCAACAAGCACAACCTCCCCATCTGGGAGCTCCCCAGTGTAAAGATATTTCAGAGCTCCTGCTTCAGAGCAGTACATGGGTTAGTACACACAACAGTTCTTCAGTTTGCTTGGTTTGGAGTTTCAGCTGGTTATTCTAGTTCCAAGACAGAAATCAGAAGCATGTTTGTCAATAATCAACAGTAATTTCCATGTGGCTTTGACAGGTATAAGGAGATTCAGTGAGAGAGAATCTAACTGCTCTAAAATTATTTTCTAGCTTTAACAACAGAGCAACGACCAGTTGAATTATAAATGTTCAACCACAGAGAGTGAGCAGTAGGCTGATGGAAGCTTTTCATAGCTCTCAAGGTAGAAAAGGAAAAGCAGCAATGCATTTTGTCTTCAAAAGTAAGATCACAATTATTCCACAGATTAACAGATTATCCCACTAAAATACATTCCTTTCTAATTGATGCTTCATGAACTCATTTTTATTTCACTTTGCTTCTTATTAGGTCACTGACAATGCTTTTACTTCACAAAAATTCGTATCTTGAGATGGATGAAAGCTCTTTAAACTGGGGACATGATATTAATCTTGCATATCAAGCTCTTTCATTCTTTTTTTCTAAATCCTTTCCACATTGCTGCAAATCCTTAATCAGAAGCTGTATCTCTATTTTCTACCAGTGCACTGAATAACTGCATCAACTGCCTGGAAATTTAATGCAGTGTATCTTAAATGCAGGCACAGCAGGGTCAAAGGACATTTCAGGAATTCATCTGGATTGTAACACATGCACTCCCTGTCTCCGATTCCTTCCCAATGGAAAATAAGTGAACCATTCACCTCTTTACTGTTTTAACATAAAAGTATCAATTACTATCCTGTGAGTATGATGGCAAATACAGTTTAAAAATGGCAGTGTAAATGACAGGGAAGATACTGTATTTTATATAATTTGTTATTCCCCTCTCACATACTAAATCTCTACCAATTTTTCTCTGAAATAAAAGAAGGCCATTATTCTAACAAATGTATCTAGAGAGGAGTATCAGAGAAAATCCATTAGGTGGAATGCTGGAAATTAAAAACTTTGAAGAAATTTATTCTCTTAGAATTTAGCAGTATTTGTGACTTCCTAATTTAACATTCAGAATTTTCATAAATATTTGGTTTTTCTGGCTTGTCACAGAGGATATTAAATAGACTAGACTGAACACCTTGACAGAGGTATGCCTAGTATATTCTGTCTATACAGAACCTGAGTAGATGATAAGGCTTGAGGTGAGAGGAGAAGAGCTATAAATTATGAGCCTCTATGCCCCAGAGCCCAAGGCAGATAAAATCAAAGCAAACACTAATTGAATTCAGGAAGATGATATGAACAAGTGTTTTAGTAAGGCCTGAAATGCACTGATGCTTCTACCATCTCTACTGAACCATCAGTCCTGATGCTCTAAACCCTAAAAAGTTACTTGGGCTAGGTGGGCAAGGATTACTGTTAAAAATTCTCAAAACTTTTACTCCCCTGACCCCCAAATCCTTCTAAAACAGACAGAAGTTGGACTCAATTAACTCTCAGGCACATGGTGTGGCTCTTGGGGATGGTCCTGTGTAGGGCCAGCAGTTGGATTCAATCACCCTTGTGGGTCCCTTCCAACTCAGCACATTCTGAGATTCTGTGATTCATAACATACACACCCTGAGTGCTTCCAAAAGAGTTACAGAATGGTACCATGGTTGAAGAAGAGGTTTGCCCTCTAGTATATATTTATGTTTTTCCATGCAAACTTTAAACTAGAAGACTTTTTTTTTTTTTTGTCAGTTTCCACACAGCCTTTGGTTCACCATCATTCACAGCTTTGGCATGTAACACACATCCTAGAACTGTGTCTTGGCCATGTTATGCATTTTGTGTAGACAACATTCTTTCAGTGAGGACACTGTTTTGCTTTTTTTGGTTTTTTTCCATCTAGTAAAATTAGAATTGTTTTAAAAGCAATAACGTAGAAAATAATGCAGTAGGACTCTGAAGCTTACAGCTTGAAACCTGTTAATTTGGTAAGAACACAGGAGTCCAGACTTGTGATACAACTGCAGCACCACTGGACAGGCAGGTGCAAGATCTTTTAGTGAGGAAAAGGCTGTATTACTCTCCAAACAAAAGCATTCTAGAGACTTGCTGGTGATTTTGCATTTTGTTAAACACACAGTAAGATACTTAACGAGTGTTCATTTAATTACAGTGTCTATTAAATGGTGTTCAAAAGCTGTGCATTTTCTAACAATACAACAGTAAGGCAAAAATAGTATTTTATAGCTGGAATGATCTATCAGTTCAGTGTTACATAACATGCTGTGAAGGGATGGCCAGATTAGATCCTGTAAAAACTGCATTTTAGCTATGTTGGATGAGAAGTGCTCTCTTGGATATGTCAGGATTGCAGCTTTTCATTAGTGCTGAAAACAGCAAGTACTTCTTGTGCACAATCCAAAACAGTTCCCTAGGTCCAAAAATAGAGACAGTTCCCAAATAAGCTATATTTCAATGACTTTGGTTTGATTATGTGACCCTCAGGACACCACAATAAATCTTCCCTTCCCTTGCTTGTGTCTACAAGTAGCATCCTTTTTGCACATAAGCGATGGTGCAAGGAGCATAGCAAGGACACTTGAGAACACACCAACAGAAATGCTGACCCACAGCCACACTGGATGTAGAGAAAATGGCTGGCTCGTCTAGGGAGAGCACAACACCTTGCCAGATCACAGTTCTACCCCATCTCTATGGGGCTGCAAATTTATAATGGATGTTATTTTGCATATGACTGAAAACAGTGTGGTATATGGAGGAGTTCAGGGGAATAGGGAGAGTAGAAAGACGGTAAACAAATCCGTTTTTTTCAAAGCTTATTTCTCGAAACACTTCTTTATCGTGACTCCACACAGTGACACAGAACAAGCTTTCTTCCCCTCCTCCACCTGACAATAAAAGCAAGCAACACAACAAGGTGGTGACACCCACTTCGGAGGGGAAAATGCTCTTGATTTATAGTCCACTTCATAAGAAATTGCCCAGTATAAAGTGGATTTCCTATTCTATTGTCTAGCGGAGTAACAGGATCTGCTGTTTACAAACCAAGGAGTAAAGCACCTTCCCACTGACATTACCGCGGCAACCTCTTCACACGGCAGCACACCTCGCTCTTTCCAAGGGGTTCTGTCCGCCCCGAGCCGCCCTTCTCCCTTCGCTCACTGTGCCGCTCGCTTCCAGCGGGCAGGAGCGAGGAGAAGCCGCAGACAGGCCGGGGCCGGGAGCGCCAGCCCCGCGCCCACACCCCGCCGCTGCAGGGCCCCCTCCCCGGCCGGCCCCGCCGCTATTCCCACAGCCCGCCGGTCCCGGCTGGAAACCCGCGAGCGACCCTGCAGGGGCTGCTCCCGCTGCCGCTGCCGCTGCCGGCGGAGCCCGCGGCCACAGCGGGACATCGCGGCCCCGCCCGCTACCGGCGCCCCGGCTCGATGGAGCCCAGCCCGGCCGGCCCCGCTCCCGGCAGCGGCGGGCCGCGATCTCTGCCCGCCGCCGGCCGCGACCTTGGGAAGAGCTCGCCGCTCCCGAGCATCACCACCGCGCCCGGCCCGGCGGCTGCGGCAGCGCTTAGAGCGGGCGGGGGCCCCGCCGCCAGCTGTCCGGGTGCGGGTCCCCGCCGGCAGCGCTGCCGGCCGCGCTCCGCAGCCAAACCCACACGCAGGGTCGGTGGGACAGGCTCCGCTTTTGACATGTGCACGCACCCGGCCGCCTGCGGCACCGGGCACCGGGCCCCGCCCGGCCGCGCCGCCCCGCTCACCTGCACCGCCGCCGCCGCCGCCGCTGCCGCCGCTCTGCGCCGCCCGCCCAGTTCCGCATCGAGCGCCGGCGGCGCGCGCGCGCCAGCCGGCACAGCGGGGGCAGCGGGGGCGGGCGGAGCGAACCACTCGCAGCCGGGGCGGGGGAGCCGCCCGCCGCCGCCCGCAGGAGGCGCTGCAGCCGCGGAGGGGCCGGCGGCATGGAGGCGGGACGGAGTGGGATAGAGGCGGGATGGAGGGAGATGGAGGCAGAGAATGGAGGGAAACAGCTCTCCTGGCCAGGCTGCGTCGTGAGAACCGGGAACACTTCAGCCGCTTGAAGCGTCGAATTGGTGCTTGCAGAGCTCGTCCTGGCAAGCAGCAGCTGAAGCCTCGCAGCAAAGCCCGGCTCCGCACGGACAAGGACACGCTGCCTTGCAGCAAGGAGAGACAGTGCCGTGTACTTTCACCCTCTCTATTGAGCTACATTCTTGCTGATTTGCTAGCAGCTTCGTAAGATTACAAGAGAATTTGGTTATTAAAAGCTTTAATTCCTTCCAAGCTCATAAAAACCCATATGCTGCACAAACAAATCCATTTATTAACAAAACAAAAACTACGAAAACAAACCCAAAATGCAACCAGAAGCACCACAAGCAACCCGTAATTTTTATACATATATATAGTGCAAAATGGAGAAACACTATTTAATATTCCTCATCTATACTTTGCCTGTCCATACTGTAGAGGAATTGGGTTTTTAGAAATACCTTTTCAGAAATACTTTTCCTCCCTCCCCATTGATCTGAGTGTATCATGAGCAAATACAGCTGTTGAATAAGGGTACAGGCAGCTAGGAACAGCTCCCAGGATTGTAATTCAGGCACCCCAAGATTTCTCCAGCAGCCAAATCAGCAAAATTCATTTGAAAAAGACCAGATACAAACACTCAAAGCAGCAGGACTGAATCTCAGGCCTAGATAGCATTTTGTAAACATAAACGTACAAAGGGTCACCAATGTCATGGATGGTTCTTCCCCCACACCTGCTTACTTGAGCTCCATGGGCTAACCTGGGAAGCTTCTAAAAGACAAATGGTTCTGTACTGATTTGCACTTTCAAAAAAAGTGAGAACGTAAAGATATAAACAAGGAGATTGTATTTGACTCCATGATAATGAAAAGGGATGCAGAGTGTGCAGTTTTGGGCTGGTAGAGTTAATTTTCTTCACAGTGACTGGTATGGGGCTGTATTCTGGATTTGTGCTGTGATGATTATATAGAGATGTTTTTAGTATTGCTGAGCAGGGCTCACACAGAGCCAAGGCCTCTTCTGCTTTCTGTGCTGCCACAGTGTCCTGACACAGCCAGGACAGGTGACACCAGCTGATCAAAGGGATATTCCAGACCATATGGCATCATGCTCAGCGTATAAAATCCAGGGAAAAAGAAGGAAGTGGGGATGTTTGGAGCTATGTAATTGTCTTCCCAAGTAACAGTTACACATTATAAGGCCCCACGCTCCTGGAGATGGCTGAACACCTGCTTGTCCACAGGAAATTGAATTAAGTCCTTGCTTTGCTTGTGTGTGTGTGGCTTTTGCTCTCCGAACTGTCTCCATCTCAACTCATGAGTTTTCTGGCTTTTATCCTTCTGATTCTCTCCCCAGTCCTGCTGCTGGGGAGTGAGCGAGTGAGTGATTGTGTGGGGTTGGGTGGCTGTCTGGGTTAAACCATAACACAGAAGTAAGGAAAATCACTTTTCACCACTGCCATCTGCAGCAATGTTATAGATTCTACCTTGAGAATCCCTCAAATTCACATGCAGTTTTTCCCTTCAAATTAAGGAGATGCAGCCCAGAGAATATAAAGCTGGAAGTTAAGCTGCAGCTTCTGTTGACAGCAGGGCCAGCCATCCTCTAATCCACCTAGCATTAATGAACTCTTGAGCTCTGCTCATTACTCTCCCTCTCATATCCCACGCTCCAGTCTCCTATAAGCCTACTCCTATTCCTTCTTCCTCTGGTTCAGTAGATTCCAGTTATAAATTTTACACTCCAGAGTAACACAGAGGCTTCAGCAGAATAGCCTGTGGTGTGGAACCTTGCTAAACTGACCATTACTTTCCTTTCTCATTGGGGCAGGGGATCATCAAGCACTCAGGAAGCAGCTAATGCTGGACAGCTCTCTGCTTTTCCCATCCTGCTGCTCCCTTTGAGATAACGCACATGTTCAACTATTCCTGGTGTTTCACCTATGAATGCATCACAAATGAGCAGCATAGCAGGTCAGGTAAGGCCCTACTGAAATCCTCTTGACAGCTGGGGCACACTGGACTCCTCTTTCAATTTTAGTGAGCCACAAAATGCAGAAAATGGAATAGAGTACCTGCAACAAAAGTGTTACATTCTGAATGCAGCTGTACAAATCGAGGTGAGGTGTGTATGCATAATGCATGATCTCTGCAATACACACTTAACCCACTTCACCTATTTGCCAGCTCTGGCACACAGCAAGGTGCATACCAAGCTACAAATCTCATATGAAAGCCCAAAAGAAACTGCCTGGGGGTGTACTGCTATTTCTTTCTCACCACTTCTTTCTTCTCCCCAACACATATATTCATCATTTCTTATCAGCTTTGAGCTTGTTACAGCAAGAACTTATTCCACCCTCCTTCAGTCTCAGGACACCATATCAGAGAATGTCAAAATCCTGTATTAGGCTTTATTCTTTTATATAAACATTAACATTTCTCAAACAGATTAGTTAAAAATACAGATTTAAACAAGAATTTCTGCAATTGCAATGAGTTATAAAAAACAACAGATTATTTTACAGATTGTTACAAGTGCTTTACAAAGGTGCAGAGTGAAGGCCAGTGGCAGGGGACCAACCTCAAGTGCAAAATGGACACAATACCCTCACCACGGGCATAGCGCTCAGATACACAGCCAAAAAAAAAAAAACAATAAACAAACCAAAAAACAGACAGACAAAAAAACCCCGAGCCATGTGAACCTATGCTCTTGGGATGCTCACTGGGCAAGCAAACATAGACCCCTATGACAGAGAAGACTCATGAGACCAAGCTACCAGGATACTTGAAGTTACATCTCTGAGATCAGCCATAAGATGTTTTTTCTTGGAAAATAAGGAACATGTTTTATAACAGTATATTTCTCTTTCGTCAGACAAAATATTGCTGTAAATCCTAGAATACTTATGGATGCCGATACTTAAAACTTGGGCCACAAATCCAGTGTGGATCTCACAATGCCCGAAGTGAAGAAAGGATACCAGACCCAAGTGTCCTTCTGAAGCAGTTGGCACTCCTCATACAGGAGGGACCTCCATATCCCGTGATCATCACTGAAACCTTGAGCGAGTACCTTGGAAAGACTTTGGCAAAAGGAAGACGATGCAAGTGGATCTGATTACACCCAATATTCCTGCAGCCCATGATCTGAGACTTGTACAGCCCACAGTTTATGGAATGCCCACATATTCCACTAAATGCAGTGTGTCCTCTCTCCTTGATCAATACATCTTCACACCCACCTCGGAACACATACCACATGCTCCAGATTCTTGGAAGTTTTTGAGATCCTTCCACCACACCCACCTTACCTAGGTACCAGGCCTATCCTATCTTTCTTCTATTCCACCCCTAAAGATAAAATCTATGCCCTGATTTGTTTTGAACTAAAGTCCAGCAGTTAGCAAATCAAAGGTAAATTGAGCTGAGAACCACCATGAGATAAAACCGTGATGCATTACATTTTAAAAAGTCCACTACTTTATGCCTGACATCTTTTTGATACACAATGTTCCCTACCCAGAGGACCTCCTTGTTAGACAAAGGGCACTACACATTACAGGAATCCTTTTTCCAAAGGAGGGCCAGAATAAAGGGCAGCTCTAGAGATGAAGTCTCATAATAAAGAAACGAAAGCTACTTCTCTTGGAATCATTGTAAAGGGCAGCACATTCAAGAGACTTTATTTATATGAAACCCAGTGAAACCCCTAGAACATCCACACTGACTTCCCTGAGCTCCTCAGATCCAGGTACACTGGGGACCCTGCAGAAGTCTTTTGAGCTGGGTTACTCTCAACAGAGAGTTTTTGGCAAGTTCCTGCAAATTCATTTTCATAATCAGCGAGAAGAGGATAAGTGGGCGAACCCTCAGCATATGCTTAGAGAAGAGAGAGACTCTGAAGAAAAAGGAGTTGAGGGGCAGGGGGAAAGGTCTTCATTTCTACCGTTTTCGAATGTTTCATGTTATTCCTTTGGGGTACGGGCACTATAGTGAAACCAACCCCTCCATCTGATCTACCCCAGCTGCCTCCTGCACAGTCTCATGACAACACTGAAACCCCAGGCTCATCACTCCCTGCATGCCCAGCCCAGGGTTCAGTGCTTTGGAGAGGGGAGGCTGGCTTCTCGTTAGCAAAGGCTGGGAGATGGCATTATGTCAGCATGTCAGCGCCCTGGGAGCATGCAGTCACTCATGCACATCCCAGATTTCTGAGAGCAGGGGCGGGAGTTTCTTGTCCTGCAGCCGAAGGGCAAACACCTGTTCAGAGTGGACACTGCTCAGTGTCCGAAGACTGACCAGCTTCATTAACATCCGTGGAAACATCAAGCGGTCCTGCAGGGGCAAACAGACAGCTGTCAGTAAATTCACCTAAAACTTTGTTTTTTAAAGAAATTACCACAACTGATGATATACCATAATCACAATCCTTACTTCTTCTAGACCCAGCATTCTCCAAGAGGATGCAGTATGACTATTACACAAGTAGTACATCATGTCCTAAAACTCCAGACTTTCCATGCTGGCAGAATTATGGAACATGATACAGGACAGCAGATTGTGACAGCTCACAAACCCTGCATTTATAGCTGCTATCAAAGAGCCCAGAAGGGACAAGCATGACAGTACACGCAGCAAGAGACCTGTTACAGACAGTACAGCAGGAACTCTGCCTGCATAAACACAAAATCCATTTGCATCATCACTGGAGATGTCCTGGTCAGGCACTTACATTTGGTCTGTTGATGCATATATAAGAATGAAGCGCTTCCACATAGGTGTGCTGCAGCCTCTCCACCAGGGACTGGTCCTGCACATTCGGTCGGTCTGCCAAAAAGCAGGTTAGAAATAAGCAGGTTAGATGTAAGCAGATTGCCGTGGGCAGCTTCACTGGATTTAACATCTCAGTCTAACCCCACTTCCTCCTATGGTGTCTTCCCAAAACTTCATCTCACATTCACCCAGCACAGCTGGGAGATATATCCATGTCACTGTGGCAACTGTGTCAGTCGCCTGTAACTGCTCTTTCTCAGCGATGTCTACTGCACATGGGGAGTCCAATCCAACTCCTATAGAGGTGGGAGGTTAGAGAAACCAAGCACATTTACACAGTGCTGTTCAGTCTCATGTTGCTGTCCCAGAAAAAATGCGAAGCTGCCTATTCGAGGGCAAATGGGAAAGTTTCTTCAGTAGCTGAGCCAGTTAGAAAACAGGAACAAAGAAAAACAGTCATTAATCAGGTCACAAGACAGAAGAGTAGAGGTGGCTTCTTGGCAAAGCCCTGTCCTGGCGCAGAGTAATACTGCGTCTTGTCCACAGTATGTTTGCTTTGTTTGCTTGCCCACTAGATGTCACTCGTGCTGTGGGACCTGCATCACACCAGAGAGGTGCCAAGGACATTAAGGGGCAATAAAATAGCAATTTCTAAATGAGGAAGATAAATACTGGCTGTTTTTTCTGCACACTTTTCCAGCAGTGAGGAATTCAATTTCCTCTGGAAGTGGCAGTAGAAAATTCAGAATATAATGACTAATATGCTCCCTTTTATCACTAGACTCTATACATGCTCTAGTACTCCTTTTTTGTTTGTCATGTTCCTTTACTCTACTCTACATCCTTTGCCCTCTGACTCATTGCTGCAGCTCTTCAGATCTTCCTGGCTTTTTACCTGCAGAGAAAATGTTGATGGCAATTAAAAGTGCATATTCAGCATCATTAAGCTGTAGCTCATTCATTCCCTTTGAGAATTCAAAGATGGGGTTAATGAACTCAAACTGCAGACCTGCAACAAACAGAAGAGAAAAAGGTGAGGCAGTAACAATTGTCTCCCCTCTCTACCCCTCCTTTTCATGGAAAAGCCTGACAGAAATCCACTGCTATACACTAGGGAGTGGGGAGGCCAAACAGGCACAGAAAAACCCTTACATTATGCTCTAATGAATACATCCACTTCACATCAACTACTGGTGAGCACCAACAACAGTGGCTGAGGAGTTCTAACTGTAAAATGACACTATTTCTGGGTTTTCCTAAAGCCTTAAATGCCACACAGCACACTACTGAGCAACACCTAAAGGAACACAACATCAGCTACCAGATAAGTCCATCAAAATATCATCAGAAGGTCACAAGCACAACATTTATACTGTCCATTTATACCCTCACAGCATCACCTCCTTCACACTCAGTAGCCTTCGCACTTTCAAAGAAAGCTTTAATTCCACACTTCAGGTCCACATGAAGTATGTATGAGCTGAAAATAGGCAGTTCCAAGAACTCTGAACTATGCCATTTCCTTCAGCTCAAAGAACTGGAAGACCTGAGGCAGAGACTGACCTAGGCTTCCAATCACCTCATTTGATAAATGCAGTCAGACAGAAATGCACTCATATTTATTGCTATAGAGACCACTGTCAAATTAGGTCTCTTTGTGCCATGTAATCATATTGAAAACTTTGGCCTTTCCTCCAAAATAGCATCCCAGTTTCTAATTTCCTGTATTACAACTGCGTCAGAGAAGGAAGAACAAAACAGAGGGAATCTTTCTGGCTCCCTGTTTTCTGCCTTTCTAATAACCTGAAGAAAAGGCTACCAGGAAAAGTGTCATAAAGAAAAGTTGTATATAAAAGCCATCTCAAGTATAAATGGTTAAATAGCTACTCAAGGAATAAAACTTAAAAAACAGCTGAAGCACAGCTAAAGTCATGTTTTTAGAAATGCTGAAGATACACGCTTCTTGTTACTTCATCTGAAATTACAGATACTTATAGCTCCTTGAAAAATACACTTCAGAGATCACACCACCACAGGATATCATATAGGATGATAAAATGTCTAAAGCAGTCTCTGGGGATCCTCAGTGCACAGTACAGACTTCATTTCAACTGAAATGTAATCACGGTAATGTCATCACACCAAATGTCCATCTGGATTAGCAAGTGATACACTTGCAAAGGAGAGAAGACTGATTTGTCTTGGTATGATCTGATACAGCTCCACCACCACATCACATCCCTACAAAAAAGGAATTTCACACCAACTGCTAGCCCTAGGTGGACACTTGCAGCAATATTTTCATGCTTTAAGTGTCCAGATTTTCCCAAGCAAATTGACATCTAGAAAAATACATAAACTGAGCTGGTACCACACATTAAAAAAAAAAAAAAAAAAAAAAAAGGTTTGTGGCACTATTGGTTCGGTACTGTTCTAAACCTCTCACCACAAACTACTTCCAGCTGCCCACATTGAAAAGAGAAATATGTAAGAACACAAGACACTGGGGAGGAAGAAACACCTGTCTAATGCACCACCTGCTTTGGCGAAGTCATCCCGATTATAGCTCAGGTCCTTAAGAAAGGTGATGCTCTCAATCTCTGGATTGTAGCGCCGAGAGGTCTCCAACAACATGACCTGAAGCCAGAAATAAGATACACTCAATTTGAAAGCAGAAGAAATGTTACAACATCAATAACTTGCTGACTATTGAAGTATCTTTGGGAAAAAAAAACAAAAAAAAAACCACCAAAACCAAACAAAATCACTCCAGTTTCTCTAAAGAGTGCTTAAAAATGCCAAGATAAAGTCTGCTGCCATCCTTTGTGGTGTCTGCTTCTGGGAAACGGGAAATTCCTGCTTACCATTACCAAGGCACTTGCCTCATTCCCTTCCTGTATAACCAGGCACTGCTGTATATAAACAGGCATCCTGCCAATATAACCTTGCACTGCAGTAATGGTGCAGCTATGTCCTTCAGTCTGACATCCTCAAAAAAGGAATGGAACTAGTTCTCTAGGTGGGTAACCCCAAATTCTTTCATCTCTGCTACTATGTACTGGGGTGGAGTCAAACTCTCACCTCTATGGTAGACGTCTTCAGTAAAGCGATCTGATCTTCCCTGGTAAGCTCCAGGAAGCCAGGTAATTGCTTGGCAAAGTCCACGATCTCTTGCACTGAGATAATTGCAAGTTCTGTGAAGTGTGCAAAACGCTGCTGCCTTGCTTCACGGTTATTTGGATCAGGAATCTGGGGCCATGGCTGTAGGAATGCGAAGAGACAGCAGATATTGGTGAAAGATGGAGGCAAAGATGAAAGATAAGATGAAAAGAACAAGGAAAGAAAATGACAACTTCAGAACATCATCCTTTGCTATTCTTTACAGAGCTTTAGCCCACAGACGCCTAAAGTAACTCCGTTCTCCCAAATATTTTACCTAAATGCAACTCCCCAAACATGACTTTTTCTTATTTTGATTACGATGGTAGAGTTTTTACCGTCACTTTGAGCCTGTCAGTGAAGGAGCGCTGGTTGCACTGCTGCTGAGCGGCCACAAGCTTTTTTATCATGCTCAGCTGTTCCGGCGTCAGTTTGTGGGAAGGGCTTGGTGGATTCGGAGGGTTTGGACGCACCACAACTGTCCGAGCCTGATCGTCCTCCTGCTTCTTCAGTTTCTTCAGTCGGATCTGCTCTTCAGACAGAACATCTAAAGCAGGAATAGCTCACAATCAATCATAGGAAGATGATGGAAACCACACTAAACACAGGGTAATGTGCTGTGGATGGAGAGGCAGAGATCACAGCTGCCTGTACTGGGCATAGCAGAGTGTACACAACACAGCTGACAATGTACTTATTTGTTTCTCCCTCTATTCCCTACTTCAAATTGTCCCATTGCCCTTCTTCTAATCATATTGCCATATAAAGTGTTCACAAAAGGCAGAAGCTCCCCTCATGATGCCCTGTAGATCTCAGAAAAACAACAGTGAATTTCCCCATAAAGCAATTCCCTAAAATGTCATATTACCACAGGTGCTCCCTTCATACACCATGGTGTATCCACCATATTTTATCCTACTGCTATGTCTTTTCTCAATATTGTTAATTTAACAGCTTGTGTCATTTCACCCTCTTCAAAGGTCAGACTCAGTCCTGGGTGGAGTTTGAGAGTGAAAGAATAATTTTGCTATACAGGCCATCTGCAGCAAACTCTAGAGCAGTAACATACCCCAGAATGAATAATGGAAGAGTAACTTGGCAAAAGTGTACTAAGGACCAATTGCAGGTACTTCAGCAATAGGCTTACAAGTCTCTTTCAGCTGTTAAGTCAAAGAGGAGATGTTATTTGGATGTAAAATTGTAAGGAACAGAACAATTCAAAGGCATCTGCTCTACTGAGGGCTGATAGGGTCCCTCTGTCAGAGAAAGGGAAGCACATCTTTTCTCAGAGGCTTGCCAAGCAGTAAAGAGGGATTTAAACTAAAGCCACCTAGGGACAGGAACCTCAATCCATCTCTCTCCTCTCCCAGTCCAGTTTGATGCCAGGGCCAGAAAGAGATGCCCAGAGCCTGAAAAGGGTATGCAGGTCAGCAGAAGACCACCTGAAGAGCAGCACAATGGAATTTCTGCCATCCATCCAGTAAGTCAGGTTCATCAGAAGCCCAACTTAAATGCCTCTATGCAAATGAACACAGCATAGGGAATAAATAAGAGGAGTTAGAGACACGCACACACCTGCAGGGTTGTGATCATGTTGGGCATCACAGAGAGAGGGTGCAAAGCAAGTTCTCTGGCCTGGACTTCAGGAGAGCAGACTCTGGCCTCTTCAGGGATCTGCTTGGTAGAGTACTATCAGATAAAGTGCTGGAGGGAAGAGGGGCCCAAGAAAGCTGGTTAATATTCAAGAATGGCCTCCTCCAAGCTCAGGAGCTATGCATTCTTGTCTCTAAATTGGAAAAGCATGGATCTGACAGATAGGTCACTTGGAGGATAAAAGATTGGTTGGATGGTGACACTCAGAGTTGTGGCCCATGGCTCAATGTCCAGGTGGAGACCAGGGGTTGGTATTGGGAAAGGTGCTGTTGAACACCTTTGTCAGTGATGGGCAATGGGACTGAGGGCACCCTCAGCAAGGCTGCTGACAGCACCAGGCTGTGTGCTGTGACTGACACTCTGGAGGGAAGGGAAGCAGAAAAGGAACTGATTGGAAAAAAACCCCAACAACTCTATCTTCTAGAACGAAGATAAATAAACAAAGCTTGACCTTACAAACAAGACTATAAAAGTGCTGAAATATTCTTTGGCCATTTTTAAAAATGCACAGATAACACAGAAAAAAAAGGATGTAGTAATGATGTGGCAGTTAGTTTCTCCTGCCATGCCCACAGTGAGAGGACAAGAAGAAATGGCCTTAAACTGAGACAAGGGAGATTCAGATTAGGTATTTAAAAAAAAAATCCTTGTTAGGGCATGCATTGGAATAAGTTGCCCTGGGAGGTGATGAAGTCACCATCCCTGGAGGTGTTTAAAGGGCACCTGGATCTGTGCTCGGTGATAATAGTTTAGTGGTTTAAGGGTTACAGTGGTACTGCTGGGTAGACATTTGGACTTGATGACCTTATAAGATCTCTTCCAGCCTTGATGATGATTCTATGATTCTACAGCTGCTACACAGAAAAGCAGGCCCTAAAACTGAACGAGCATATAACTGCACTTCTTAACAGAATCATGTTAAACAAAGAAAAGAACTGGAAAGCTACTGTAAGACAGCATTCATGGGATTGAAAGGATAGACAAAGAATGTAACATGGTCAAGCTGCAAAGGCATTCAGAACAATTACCAAAATAAGTGGGATCTATAACATTAGAGAATGCTACTTACAGTGTCAGTTTAAGGAGGGAAGTAATTGATCCAAGTGATTACAGTTCCTCATCTTGGGACTCTGATGCTAAAAAAGTTTTTATCTAGTAACATCTTACTTGGTTATTAATGAATCCTGAAAACTGTCTATGTGCAAGCTCCTTCATCATGCTAAATTCAAAGCAATCTAACTGACTTGGTTTGTCAGGAAGGAATTATTTAACCTCATGGCTCACACTGGCTTAAGAACAATAAACTGGCTATGAATAACTTCAGTCTGGGAATTAGAAGAATGTTTCCAGCAATTACCAAGGGGGAAGTTCTGGAACAACCTTCCAAGTGAAACAGCTGGAGGAAAAAGCCCTCAGTTTCTGTCAAAACTAACAAGGCAAATTTGCAGTGGGGATTACAGAGTCGACAAGAATTGCCAAGTTCTTGATAATAACACCAAGATTCCTTTTGACCTAATTTTCCTGAGCTGTCTCCAACACAAAACAATGACCAAACGCAGAAACATACTGAGGCTCTCTGTATCTACCTGCAACAAAAGAGAAGCAAAGCGAACAAGTGGCCTTACTGCTTTTCAAATACATCTGTTTTGTAACTCTTGGGAACAGGGCAATGGGGTAAAGACAGCACACTGCTGATACAAACCAGTGAAGCAAAGATACTGATGTGGTGTTTCATGTTGAAAAAGTGAACAGCATGTCTCCTAGCTCATTGGGACTTAATTTTTGCAAAGTTATGTTTCTGAAACACCTGCTGTTCCTAGCTGCTCTGGGTGCTGGATGTCAGGAAAGGAGATTTCACACAGATCTAACATTAACAGAGCATTCATTCAGTCTTGATGAGCAAAGAGATGAAACCTGGATACCTTGGCCAAGGAGGGTTGTTCCTGATATGCAAGCAGAAATACTGGTGAATATTCAGAAACAGCAGCCTTAGGGCTTGCGTGAAAAAAATAGCAGAGATCACTAAAAGGAGCAATGAGATCAGCTCATGCACAAACACAGCTGCAGTACTGTGGTGCTGCCCTTGACCTCTTTTGCAAGCTCACAGTAGGAAGCGAAGCAAAGAGATGTGCCTGCTGTTCAAGGAGCACAGTGACCAATCTTTCAGTCCTGGTCACAAGCCTGACGTTAGCGGCACACTTTACAGCACCCCGATGAACATGTGAGTCTTTACTCTGCTGGTATATTCCATGAGCTCTTAAAAATAAAGCAGGGCTTTATTTTTTTATTCCTAAAGCAGGAATAAAGCAGGGCTGGGGTTCTCAGCACACCAGTAGTGTTCCACTAACAGCCTCATCTTGCCACATGATCCTTGCTGAGCTCCCAGTGACTTCCCACACACATTCCAACATGCAGCCTGCATGGCTCCCACATCCCCCCACCCCAAGCAGTCGCACGGCGCCCTACCTTACAGCCACGGTCCCCAGAGCCCCCGTGTCCCATGCCACCCGCAGTGCCCGTGCCCGCACTCACACTGCTCGCGCATGCCGGCCTCCTGGCACTTGCGCAGCCGGCACTCCTGGCACTTGCGGCGCATGTACATGTCCATCTCGCACTTGCCGCCGTTCTTGCAGACGTACTGCGCGCCCTTGATGACACTGCGGCGGAAGAAGCCCTTGCAGCCTTCGCAGCTCAGCACGTTGTAGTGGAAGCCGGAGGCCTTGTCCCCACACACACTGCACACTTCATTTCCCAGCATCTTAGGGGCTGGGCCCTTCTTCCGCTTCAAGGGGGGATTTTCTACCAAAATGAACAACAGCGAGGAAATAAAATAAAAAAACCCAAGAAAAGAAAACCCACAGACACGAAAGAAGCGTGGTGTTTGCAGTTAACTGCCCCATTCCTGACAACCAGCATCCTCACCCAAACCCCCTATCTCCCAAGCATATGAAAAGATCATCTCCCTTTCCACACAAAACTCTTCTGGGCAAGCAAGTCTTCTGCAACAAACTTACTGATACAAACTTACTGACACAAGGTTTCACCTCAACTATACAAACAAATATAGCTTCACACTCATTCCCCTCCAAAATGGAGTGAAAGAGCCAAAACATGCTCAGGCCAAGTGCTCTTCTGCACTTTCCAATTACAGTTAAGTTATCAATGTGAGAAAGACCTACAAAAAAGTTGAGTTGAAATCTAAGATTGTGCAGAAAGCAAATTTCTTCAGAATTCACCTCCAGTTCTCTTACTTCTACTCTCTGCCACGCATATGCACAAGAATAAGGAAAAATGTTCTCTCAATTCAATAGTGACAGAAAGCCAGTGCTGAAACTGTGACCCTACCAGACTGAGCAGACAATCCCTGTAACTGGAACGCTTGGAGAAACTGTCGGGACAGAAGACAGCAGCTTGTGGAGTTAGCTGCAATGAGTTAACTCGGCAGTACGCTTCACAAGCTCTGAGCCTTTGGAACCCTGAAGCCATCATTTCCTCTTCTAGAAGAGCGCTCCCCACTGCCGAAACACTCTCATAGTAACAGTTCTTTAACTAAAGCTTGTTTTTTCAAACATGGGGCCTTCACTACTGCTTCCCATTTCAGATGGTCTTGTGCAGCAGCTCCCAGTTCTTTCTACATCATTCGGACAGATTTTAATATTATCAGTGGCTCTGCATTTTGAAAACATCTCTGGTCCGCTCCAACACATCTTACCTTGTACACTCCAGTCAAATGCTTGCCAGTACCATATGTGCATTCCCTTCCTATTAGACCTCTCTCTTTTGCATCCATTTCTCTCTTTTCCATCCATTTAATTCTAGCTGTATTGACATCTGATAATCTAGACAGCTCATAGTGCAGGTATTTTTCTGTATGTCAGATACTATAGATTCTTCTGTGGCAGTTATTATAAAGATTACTACCAGCATGTCTTGACAAATCTCTATATTTTGTTCAGATATGCCTGGAAAGCCTTTACACTGGAGTTAATGCTCAGTTTGAAGGACAAGGCTGTTGCATTTCCTGATCAGCATCAGCATTACAATTGCGTGTCTCATTTCTGTATTTATTGTTCCAATACTTCCATCCTTACTTGTGTTTATATTTACTATTCTGCTAAAGTTCCTGAAATGCTAACCAGTTTTACGTCAGTCTCAGTTATTATTTGTGCTCCTCAATACAAGTTTTCAGCCATAAGTATCTTGCTGTTCATTTTCAATCCCACTGACTTTACAGAAGCCTGGAGGTCACTCATTTTGGCCTCCACTTCTCATTGCAGATTGGACAACAAGAAAATGTCATCAGGAAGGTTAAATTTCTGGTAATCTCCTCTCTTGTTCCACTATATTTCTCTTCACACATTATATTACTAAGTAAAAATTATGCAATGCATACAGTTATTTCAGATTACTTAGTATAAACACATGTAATGGCAGATTAACTGGTATAACAACTTTGCTGAAGCCTCGAGTGATGTTCATATGCCTCTGAGGAACAGCAGAGTAATCCAATGACTTCCACAGACAAATCTGTCCATATTTTGGATTTCTTAGCTGTCTTTAAGACATTACATAAACTTTTTATTTATTCTCTTAATACCTTTTCTATGACTGCTTTATTGAGACAGATAGGCTTATTCTTTGATCTTTGCAAACTATTTTCCACCTCTGAGCATGAAGCATTTTAGTTATATAGATGATTATTGTCATTTTCTGTAGTCAAAGATAACACAGAAACAATGTAAAATGTATAAAGAAAGCATGACTACCACCTCTGAATCTTTAGCTCTCATTAAGGTTCTCCTCCCTTGGTGGATACCCTAATAAAGAAATATTTTCCACATTTTGTGTCTTTTTTCCTTACATTTCCCTTACATAAGGAAACAATCTATCAATCTCTTTCATTTCAAGTTCTTAAACCCCTTTTAAGGACTTTTATTGGATAGTCTCATACCACCTTTTAACTACTCTTTGTTTCTACTCTACTGAGTCATCATTCAACATTCAGATTATCTCTTCGTTTTATATCAAGATTGCCCATTGCCTCACTGCTGAGCAAATACATTAATTTGTCATATTTTCATTAAGATGATGACCCTATGCACTTATGCTTTCCTTTTTTGCCTGTTACCTGTCAGAGATGTTATACTGTCTTCTTACAGTTTGAAAGGGTAGGACTGTGGCCATAAGCAGCAGCTTTAACTACAGAATCTCAGTTCTATGTCTGATACTCTTCATCCTCAGTTAATGTAAGTAATGCATGGAGAAACTCCTACTGTCTTCCCATTGTATGAATATGCAAAACCCTATCATCTCTTTGCACCACCTACCCTTGTTGGATTGTCACCTGTAGTAAAGCTTTATTGTTCAGCAGCTTTTGATAAGACTAAAAAAAATTAATTTATCTTACTGTCACGGACCTAGCCTCTAGAAGGTCAAATAAGCAAAATATTCAATGCACTTATCACTTAGATAAACTGAGTCTTCAGCTATGAATAACTGACTCTATTCTTAGACATCATCTCTGAGTGCCTCAAGCATGGCAGAACTTGTCCTAAAACTTTGCCAAGTATCAACTCTGCTTACAGCTGAAAGAATGGATAGCTTTTATCTTGCATGGATTTAGTGAGAATTTTTACATACCTGCATGCTCAGGGGGGTTCTCTGAGCCAGGGAAGAGCGGAAGCCCTTCCTCCTCCATCTCAAATACACTTGCCACCCTCTTCCCATGATCCTGTGTGCTGAGTTGAGTGGGACCCATGGAGGCCACACAGGAAGGGCTCGCTATAATCTCATCGCTGCAGCATTGTTTCTGCCAAGCAAGGGGCCACGGGCATCTATCTTCAAAGTCCTTATTTTCTCTCTCTTACTGAACGTCAGGAAGTACCTGTGGAAAAAACAAATGTGCAAAAGAGGCAAGAGTTCAACTATTGAGACTATTAACTTCCAAAATCTATTACAAGCTGTATTACAAGCAAGCTTTGAGATTTCATTTCCGTAATTAGCTTTGTTTTATCAATGTTTATACTCTTGAAACACAATATTTTAACAAACTGTGGTAAAAGGTACAAGACTAGCATATCCAGGTGCAAAACTATTCTTTCATTGCCAACAGACTTATCAAAGCAAGACAAGTCTTCATTACTGCTAAGACTACCAGTGCACTTCATCCCTGATCTCTCCAAGTGTGTAAGAGGGAAATTCCTGGCATTATAACCAGTGGCCTTTGTTAAAGCTTCCAGTAACAAACAGCTCAGGGCTGCCAGCTGCTCTGAATTTTGGTGCATGTACTGCAGAGCATATAGAAAACTGGACAAGAGATTTTTCATACAATTATTTAGCAGACTACAAAAGATCAAATTTCCCTCTTACTATCAGCCAAAGACTGTGACAAAGGTTGATGATGCATCAAAGATAAGGATGTGAAATCTTCCCCTCACCCAAGTAAGAAATTGAAAGCCAGCATCCTCCCTATGGGAAACGGCCCTGATACCATTCTCAGGAAATGGATTCACCACCAACCTTCTGAGGTTCTTTTTTGGAACCTAGAAACCATACTGGAAAGCATCTTCATTATAAGCTCTGGCTCCACTACAGAATCTGAAACTCGAAAGCAAATCCAACCACTTTTTCCAAAAAGCCCCACCAGCACAGAAAAAGGCCCTACTCGTTTGACCACACAGATTCAGTGAAACTGATGCAAATTGCTAATGTAAACACACCCCTAATCTGATTGAAGGTCAGTTGATCTTAACTCAGTGATTTACCAATGCAAGCTAAAGAGATTAACTGATTTAAAAAGCAACTGCGTGAAAGGCCTGTACCAGGTTTGAGTGATTGAGTTCAGGACTGGAAGCCTGTCAGTTCCTGAAAGACAGGAGGTGACAGAAAGCTCTGAAGCAGCCCAGACAAGAGCATCAGCAAGCAGGGGCATGCCTCACACACTGTAGTGCTGACAATGAAGAGGCAGAGAACCACTGTCCCAGGTCCCTTCTTTCCTCCTGGATATTTGGACCAGACCACACAACTTTTCTCAGAATGTCAAAAACAAAGATGAAAGCAATGCTTCCAAAAATGAACCCCCTCCCAGAACTCTGAAACAGGCACCAAGTACAAAAGCAAGTCACGCTGTCAGGCCTGCTGAGCTCCTGTCATCTCCAATTACACTGTGGATGCAGGTGTTAAAACCACAGGGCACATTAATTCACGTGACATTTGTAAACACAGCCTCAGACTGCATTAAGAATTCAGAGCTCCCTTCCCTGAGGGAGCTGGAAAAACAAACTGTCTAGGATAAAAGCACTGACAGCAAATATGAAACTTAAACCTACGGACAGAAAGAAGTCCTACTATGGGAGAGTACAACTTAACCATTGTGATTTGCAACCAATTTGAAGAAATTCACGGTCCTCAAAGGAACAAGGTGGCTACGACAATCAACTTATTTTTTTAATAAAAAGTTTCCCCAGGAAATCTTGCAGAATCTGAAAACCTTGTGGAAGCAGCATAGAGCATCAGATAGAGATGGGAACTTTAATAAATCCAAGCCCAACTTGTATTCCTAGTCCTATGTAAGCTCCTCACTGATGCTGACACAGATGTCTCTGGACATGTTTGGGCATGAAACAAGAAAGCTAAGAGTAAGCCTCTGCATCTCCACATTCCTTTAAACCATGCAAAAGAGTAACTCAAAGATTAATTATTGTGCAGAACGAATCACCAGCAGCACTACTGCAGCAATTTTTCAGAGAAAGGGTTTGATCACCCATCTGAGGGACTGAGAGACAGTGCTCAGACCCAGGCCTTTAGTTCAGTGACCCATTCTTAGTGCATCCCGGCCACAATGAAACTTATTCCAGAAACAGAGGAGGTAAGGTCTGATGGGATTTCAAAACTGTGTGATCTGCACAACAACTGACACTGCAAGAGTGAAACTTGCTGTCAACAAGACATCTGGATCCCAGAGGGGAGTGTCTGAGAGACTGCAAGAGGGAGGGGAATATAAATCCATATGCACATCCAGGACACTGCAACAGAGAAGCCACTATCTGTGCTGTAGAACTACCCAATGTGTTCCTGCTTCATGCACCAGTCTCCAACCTTCCCTAAACAGAATGGGCCAGATAGAAAAGGTTACTTGTCTTCTGTGCTCCTACGACAGAGCATTTTTTCTTCTGTAGGTGCAATAACAGTCGCAGGCTGTGGAAAACTGACCTAGCCACAAACAGCAGCTTTACCTAGCTGATGCAAGGTAAAGAAGCCTACTGAGCATTTTCCTCACATGCACACAACTGAGAGGCCTGAGGCTTGGTTTTCACAAAAAGGCATGAGGATTGTTTTTACACGACTAAAAATCTTGCCAAGTTCTGTGCTAATAATCATGCTATTAGAGATTCACATCTTCCAATCTGCACTACAACTGAAAATGCAGAAAGGTGATGCAAGCTGTAACTGCAAGAGAGAACACTGTCTTCTTGACACAGTCTGCTCTGCTGCCTCCCGTCTGTCTCAACTCCTTCAGTTTTAGAAACCAGGACTGGCCATGTGACAAAAGATGAAGCAATCATTTCTCTCAAGTGCAGCATCTTAAAGAGAGTAACCTCATGAGCAGACATACTCCAGTGAGGAAACATGTAGAGACGAAAGGCTGAGGGAAACAAATTTCTGCCAGCCCTTGCCACTCATGTCTCAAATATGACACTAAACACTTCTGAAACACATTGCCATCAGCTTCCCCCGACTCATTTTTTTCCATCTCCCCTTCTTTTCTGAGAAAACAGAACAACTCAGATACTGATGATCTCCAGGTCAGCACCCTTACAACAAAGTACTGTTTTTTTCAGAGACTAAAAATGGCAACCCTGGCTCTTGCACCTCATGCTAAATGCCAGAAACATTCATCAGTTCCTCCAGCAACAATCTCATCCCATTCCCTCAGCTGAGTCCTCTTCTAAGCTAGCTGAAGCACATACACATTCTTCTGGAAGACTTTGATCTGACCCATCATCAATAGACTAAGCTGCAGAATATACCAAACTATTGTCCCACGTTCATTGAGGACAAGCAAAGGAGATACCACTGAGTAGCACAGAACATATAGAAACCAAACGAGCCAAATGCAGTTACTATGACACTTCTGCTACAGAGTGCTCTCCTCTCCCTGGTATTCTTAGTTTGTCATGTTTCATGAAAGGTTTAAGGATCAGAAACCAGACTAGATGCAAGCACACCTCTGAAGGAACTGTACTGTGTAACACATGAATAATCAGAGGAACAGTACAACAAGCCGCTTGCCTCCACATAAAGGATGATCAGAAGAAAGAGCAGCTTTTTAGAAAGTTTGTTCAAGTCTCTGTGATCCTTCAAAACAGGATTTACTCACCAAAGTCCTGGCCCTGTAAATTACAATATCCTACAGTTTCTGCCAAGGCAAACATATATAGCTATGTTTCAGCTCTGTAATCAATCACAAGCAGGCACTCTGCAGCGTGTCAGCATCAGCAGAAGAGATCTCATGTTTGTATGCATATACTAACATGACTGTGCTCACTGTGTGTCAACAGGACAGCACCTCTCTGCATGGGCCTTAATAGGCTGTTGATGAACAAATACATCTGACAAGAAGGGCTATCTTTCAGAGGTAACTAAAGCAGGGATATAATTTGGCATTTTGGCTTCTAAGCATGCTCTGACATGCAGTAGAGATTGACACTGGCTGCTAGCATTTATCTCTGAAAGCTGGGCCCACGGCACTGCAATGACCTCTGCTGAAATGTAAATGCACAACTCACAGTGATAATGCAACCTTGGGTATCAGATGCTGGCTGCAGACCTAAATGGACAAAAAAAAAAAAAAAAAACAAAACTCACCCGTTAGACTGATATTTCACAGGACTCTATAGTACCTGCAAAGAACTAAACCCCTTGAGAGGTACCACTGCTCCAACCCTCATACATACAGAATAACCATATTTTGTGACCTAATGCTTTTCCTATACTGTGTCTGGTGTAGCAGCCAGAGTATTTCCACAAGTCTTCCCTAGGATCTTGGTACTACTTTGTAGCTGTTTCAGAGAAACAAAGATTATTCCCAGCTCATGTTGGCTCATTCTTCTTCCTTCCCTCTACATCATCACATTTCTGAAGAAATGCTGAAACAAAGAACAGGCCTATGAGTGAGGCAAAAGTACACATATGACATGTTTCAATTAGGCAAAAGTTGAAAGAGACACCTTGCACCTTTCAAGACAGAAAATTCATCTGTCGCTTTGAAAATGAAGTAATATTTCATGTGAAAACTGTCAAAATTCATGTGGAAAAATAATAACTTCAGTTTGACAATGGCAGTGAAAAATCACAAAAATGCAAAATGTGAAAAGCAGTGCAACAGGATACTGTAAACAATTATTTTGAGCAGTATATTTACAAAGAATGGAAAAAACCAGTTCTGTAACTCTCAGGGAACAGACTAGCTCACTGCCCTTGCCATAAATCACTCTCTCAGAGAACTGCAGGGACAGTTTGAAATCACATTATCCATTTTGACCTCCCAGAAGCATAAAGGCAATCACAAACTGGAAAGAGTTTGTGAGCCACCGTCAGTCCCAAGCTGATAAAGAAAAGCTACAGCCTGATTGCTTTCACTTGCTGTCCAGCTAAGCTTCAGCTGACCATGAGTAGCTGTTCAAGATTGCAGCACTGCTTTGTGAGCCTTTTTAGTTGCTGCCACCATTGACAATTATGCAGAAGCATCCTGCAGGTCACTCCCAGCTGCACAGCTGCCTTCTGATCTCTTGCCCTCAAGAGGGTCTTAATTGCCACCTCTCCCTCCCCAGCTCAGCTCCAGAGTCTGCCTTCCTTCCCCTGTTCCCTGCCTTACTTTGGGTTTTACTCCTGCTGCTGACCAACTCCTATATTACCCACAACTTTGCTGATTCCTGGCATTGCCTTTGCCCAGGTATTTGCCTCTCCCTTTGAAGTGGGCTCACTGCAGCTTCCAGTTCCCACTAGGTTTCATTTGGTCTCAACACAAGGCACGCTGTCTGCTACCCAGGTCAGGCATGGAAACCACCACAAAGTTCAGAGAACAACAGCAGAAGTGACTAACTACTCAAAAGATTAAAATAAACAAGTGTATGTCACTTGGTTGAAAGAGTACTGGGAAGAAAAAAAAAGATGCAAGAATTATTTTCTGGAAGGTGCTACTCTGAAAGACAATATGTCTAAAAGAACACTGAGAAGGGAAAAGTCTGGCTATTGGCAAAAGACACCCTAAAGCTGAGTTCTGGAAGTCTCCATAACTTTCATTCTAGAATTAGACCTTATAATTACAACCAAAATGCAAAGAGTTCTAAGGACATTTATGAATCTGAACTTAATATGACTTAGCTATTCTGTGGGTGAAGAGTGTCTATTATAAACAAACAGTGGGAGCAACAGGAGTTCCAGGCCAGTTTCACCCTATATCAGGCAAGAAGGAATGGAGGACTGAAACAAGTGAACACATGGGTTAGCAAAGTGAATCAGAATCTTAAGGCACAACTGTACGACCAAACACAATGCAATAAAACAGGGCAGAATAAGCCCAAAGTACTTCTGCTTTGCTCCACATAAAAAGTCCAAACAACTAAACCTGCTCCTTGTCCATAATCTGCACAGTGCAAGGTTTCTTTCCTGCAAAACCTGTGACCTCTCTCATTTCGGAAATATGGCTTCCCAAATTTTAGATCAGATGACGACACAATGCACTGACTCCAGTCCCACCCAGGAAACTACAGGCTCTGCAAAGTTCAGCTCCAACAGCAACTGTTTTGCAAGTCAGCTCTCCTGCTCACACGCCTCACCTCATCCAGCAGCAGGTGCTCCCTGCTCTCTCATTATACCTTGCCTGGCAAAGGCTGAGGTTCTGGGTTTGCCCTTCCCTTCAACTCTTCGTTTCTGCCTGATCAAAGACAGCCATGTCAACACAAGAAGCAAGAGGAAAAGAGAGCATACCCTGACTACTTTCAGGGTGGGTAAGATCCTGAAATGGGCTGTGCCTTTATTTTTCCTCCCTCCCTCCTTCTCTCCCAACTGCCGGATGTCCTTGGTTCTGCAACTGAGCGGAGGAGAAAGGAGACGAGGTTACTGGAGTTCATTCACACTGCACACAGGGCTGCTCTTGCCTCTCTTCCTGTTTGCAAGGAAGTATTGGTCCCTCTGACAACGGGAGACAGAAAGAGGCAGACAAGTGGATAGGGGAAGAGGGAGAAGAAGAGGGAAGAGAAGGGAGAGAGGGGAGGGAAAAAGGGAGAGGGAGGGAGGGATTATGGTAAGAAGATCAGACCTTTCCCTGGTTAATGAACTGGAAATGAATAACAAGTGATATCAGGAGTGATGTAGCCACCTTGCTGTCATGAAATTCCTGTAAAAGGCCATTGACACAAGTTTCTTTGAACTCTGGAAAACAACACAGCCCTGATCTGGATTTAAAAAAAAAAAAAACATATTTAGCCCCTTCCAGGCTTTCTACTGTCACCTCAGCTTTCAAGCTTCTGACTAACCTAGAGTATAGCCACCTTAGGAACTGCCAAAACCAGGGCAGGCACAGGCTTACAGCAAGGAAGATATAACAGTAGGAGCATCCCTCCACCTTCCCCTCCCCCCCAAGCCATGCTGTAAAATGACAAGTCATCCCTCCTCAGTTCTGTCTGGCCAGGTAAGCTGTGAAGCCAGTGTCCCAACATGGGGAGGAGACAGAGCAGAGTCACTTTAGAGGGACATCAACTTCTGCAGCACTCACAGGGACGAGGATGAGCAGAACTTGCTCTTTGTAGCTGAACTGCAATAATCCCCCGTGTCTGGCCACGACTACAGCTCAGTGACAGCTCAACACCACTATCAACACTGACCTTCAGATGGCAGGAAGCACGACTGAGTCTTTGATAGGGGCTTCCTGCAGGAAAAAATCCCATCTGTGCTCCTCCCAGGAGGATGAAACACTCAGAGCAGCTGCTAGCAGAAAAGCAAAGGGCAGCTCTGTGCCACTTCTTGGGAAACGGAAGGGAGGGAATCAAGCCCGGGTCCTTGTCCACAGAATGTGTCACCATCAACTATAATAGCAATTTTTCCCTATGGAAACTCACTTTAAATTGAAAACAACATTCTTTTGCCAGTAGCACTCAATTTCTCCAAGCAAATTTAGCTATCCTAGCAGTAAGACTTTTTCCCCCTTGCACATCTAAACGTATCTATGCAAAGGTGGTTTTGGTTTACATGTCTGTTTTTCTTTCTAGAGCCCCTGTATTTGCTATATAGTGTCACTCCTTCACATTTCTAACCACAGTACCAGATATACACACCACCAACAAAAAAAAAAAAAAAAAAAAAACAAGAACAGAACAATATGTAAAAAGTGTTCAAGCAACCAACAAAACTTTCTACTACAAAATAATCTACTAACAAAATCCTCCTTCCCCTAATAAAATTATAGTTGAGGTGTCTGCAGCTCATTAATCCTGCTGCTGACCAGCTCTTACACACCCTTCATGCAGTGACAGCTCATCACATCCTACTTGAAGGCCAAAAATGCAATCTGACCCCACACCTCAGTTTCTTTATAAATGCCACTGCATGACATCATGGAAAGCAGGACCACAGACTCAGTTTCTTTCTGCATGCCTTCTCTATATTTACTCAGCCATCAATATCTTGTTCTGCACAATTATACTTAGCTATGCAAAACATAACAGTCAGGCATTCTTTGAAGCAACAGTTTTATATCCCAGAGCTTCTTTTGTCTTCCCAGAGAACAGAGTTTAAAAGAGACAAGAAGTAATAGTGTCACTGGTATCAGAAGCAATGACAATAACCAACTAGGTCCAAAAAACTGTGTCTTTTTAAATAGGGCTTGCACAGAAGTTAGAAGGGAATGGGGAGAATTAGAGATCCTCTCTCTTCAATAATTGTGGACTCTCTTGGAAGCACCACACTACAGAACAAAAACTCCACCATGGAGCCTACATTACTCCTTTATGACCCTTAGTCCCACAGATGTTATAGACTTCCTTCAAGAAAACATGAGTCTGACTCACAGCAGATTTGAGAAGTCACCCCAATGCTATTTCCAGTTGCAGCAACAGATCAGAACTTTCAAAAGAGAGAAGCAAGAATGAATACCCAAAATAACATCCTGGTAGTAAAGGTGCCAGTGAAAAAGGCTAAACCTAGTCCGTAAGGAATAAGAGGACCAGTAAGATTATGTCTAGAAAAAAGCACTGCAGGCCTTTTTTCTGCAGATAGAAAACGGTAGTGATAACTAATCCCACAACATGCTGTTTTTTTTTTTACCAGATTGTTTCCTTAAAAAATTATTTAACCTAAACTATGCAGTAAGAGAACAATATTTCATGATCCATGCCAATTCTACCTAAGCACCTTTATCAGCTAGAATCACAAAAAGGAAATCTCAGCTCCTCAGGCTGTCTCAGTGCATCTCTTGAACACAGAACCTCAAACTGCTGTTGACTCCTCTGAGCAGGAACATGGCACAGTCCACAGCACCGAGCTACTATAACAGATAAAAGCAGAAAAGCAGCAGCTAAGACACAAAGCCATAGGATATATCACGGCAAAGCAAAAAAGAGAAACAAAAAGAGAACTTAAAACCCCTCAACTCCTATCCCTTCTCCAGAGCACCTTCTCTTTCAAGCTGGTCTTCTCCATCCTCTACCTATGAAATTAGAGGACATGAGTAAGAGGCAAAAGAGGAAAGAACAGAAGAGGAGGGCTGCTTGCAGTGAAATTGTTTCTTCATTTTTCTGACTTCCTCCTTTCCTCCCACCCCAGGAGCACTTCCATCAGCATGCCGCACATCACCATAACTGATACAAGATTGTTTCTGGGAAACAGCCTCTTAATAATGCCTCTATATAACATTTTGTATCCAAGCACAATTCCACCCAAAAGCATTAATCAAAACAAATACTACTGCTCACAGGCAAACCAGAAATACAGTACTGGATTGCAAAACAGGCAGGAAACTCATTAAGATTCCCTTCAGGGCAGTAGGGGAAAAGCACCAATTCCCATTCATAGAAGGATCATCCCTGGATGCAGCACAGAGGTCAGGAAGAAATAAATTATGGTAGTACAGAAATACCCATATAAAGAACATATCAGAGGGATACTGTAACAGAGTTTGAAACTGCTTCAGAGTAAGCTTGACTGGTAGTCTATTCCCCACTCAAGTATCATCAGGGATCTATTTTTGTCAGGTTTTGCTAATACTGCTCTCTTAGAAGAGCAAGAGTAGAGAGGGAGGATTGCAGATGAACATATCCAAACACAGATCAGCCAGAAGACTGCAGCAGAGCAATAAAGGAGATCAGAAAAGCTGCCAAGAAACACAGTGAAGACTGGCAGAAGGGTGCAGGTCAGAATAAAGGACTATTAAGAGCTTTGCTGCAAAGTAAACTTGCCCTGCTTTTGACTACTCTTCTGGATTCTGGACTGTATGGGCTATTTCTGCTTTGGGGGTCATTGCAACTGAACTCTTACAAGGTACAGTATCAACAAAACAAGGAGGACTTCTCCGAGTTCTATAAATCACTAAGCAGAAGCTAGGATGGAAGGGTTAAAGGTCTAAAAATGAGAGAAAGGGATCTGTGTGACAGGAAGGGAGCATGTGAGAGGGCGTGTGACAGGCTGTGTAGCAGAATGTGTGTGTCGATCTCATTCCCTTCGAGGCTCTTGGCCAAATGTGGAGCTGAACTTTCTGCAGACTTTGTCCTGCCAAGTCATGTTCCCTTCTCACACTGCCTGACATCACCACAAACACTCAGCTCAAAAACAGTCCAGAGGCGGACAGAATCCACCACTTAAACCCCAGCCAGTGAAATGGCTGCACTCACGGCACACCCACCAGATGGGAAAACAGAGCCACCGACTCTCCTCGCAGGTTGTCCCCGAGAGCCCAGGAGGCCTCACCCTCATCCATGCAGGAACTGCACTACCAAGGTACAAAGAGACCAGAGGTGCTAACAGACCAATGCTTTCCTATTGCCCCAATGAAAGATCAGAACAGACTGAAGGTCTGCACAAAGGCTTAAACAGAAAAATGCAAAAGAACGTAACCATCAGACCATCTGAGTTTGTCACAAGCATCTCGCTGCAAAGGGTGCAGTCTGTTCCCAACTCTGGCACAACCCTGCCTCAAGAATGGAGCCATCACACATGACCCACACGACAAATGAGTAGCCAGCTATCCTGCAAAGACCCATGCTCCAGCAGGGTCTGCACAAAGCCAGCAAGCAAGCATTATCCTGTCAGAGCACTCCTATAACCTTGACTTCTCCGAAATAAGTGCAAATCCAAGATCAAGGCTGCAAAATGCACCATGTGTACAAGTGTGTGGGAGTAGGCAATGGGACTAAGCCAACAAGTGGCTCCATTTCTTATTTTCATCCTTGTGTCAAGGAAGAAGGGTGTGGACGGCCCACTGATTCTGGGACATTGCTAAAGGCACCACCCAGAGCAAGTATCAGGGAGTAGCAGTGGAAGATGATACTGAAACAAGGGAGAACAAAGTCTGCAGTTTCTTCTTGTTTTTTTTCTTCAGCCTTCACCCCCAGTCTGCTGCTTAAAAGCAGACCTTTAGAAAATGCCCTCTAAGTACAACTGACAGGGAGAAAATTCATGTTTTTTTCAGGCAAAGGTTTCTCCTTTCCCCATTCCTGTTTCATTTCTACAAGAACAAACAGCAGCTTGGGTGCTTTCTGCAGACCAAGGAAAATTTTTTCTTCAGTCCCATACCAGCCAGAAAGTTACATCCCCACTTTTCACATACACACTGATAAGAGAGGCAACATTGTATGACTATACACTTGTATAGTTATTTCATACCTTACATTTTAAATTTTTATTTTTCATTTTAAACACTCCTTGCAACAGAAGTTCCCTCTTCCTTTGCTAAGGAAGGGGGTCTGACACCTTCCTTAAAGGTGCATTTTGCCTGTCCTCATGTTTCATATGGACTTGAAATCATATCCTTACTTATCATATCCTTACCTGGCTTCCTGTCCAGACATGCAGATGCCTGAGAATGTCCATATCACCAGCTGTAAACACAAAAGCCATCTTTTGAACGTCCTAGCCCTTTCACAGAAACCAACACATTATTTCTTTCCTGCACACAATGGCCAAAGGTGGGAAGCAGTTAATCGGAAGACTGGAATCACAAAGTTGCTGTTTGAGAGCCAGGTGACAGCTTCTCCTACTCTTGGAGCTTGCAGCTGGCTGAGTTGAGCTGCCTGCCTGCCTTAGTGGCACTTCTCATGCAAGCCAATGCACGCTGCTGAGGGCTGCCCACAGGACTCTGAGTGTCCATGTGTGCCTGCGTGTCAAGGCATGCACCACCACAGCAGGTCCTGAAGGCCGCTCCAGTGCAAGTGCATGTGCCCACACAAAGCTGCATGTGTGCTTCTGCCGGCAGACATGCAAAAGGCCACTCTGTGCATCTCTGATTGTGAACTCCTCCAGCAAAAATCTCTGGCAAGGCATGTGGAGTCCTTTGGGGGCTGGCACATTTCTGCATGTATGTCCATGGCAACCAAGACATACAAAGAGCTGTTACAGAAGCTCACCTGTTTACCCTCATTTCATAAGGGCTCAAGATAAGACTAGTTAAATTCCAAACATTTTCCTTTAAATGGGTTTAACACACACAGTTTTCATGATTACACTTGTTAATTTATTTTCTAAGTTAATGGCAATTTATTATGAAGTCTAAAACAACCATTTAAACAAACACACACATGCCCTATTCAAGCAGGACATGGCTACTGGAGAACGTTTAAAAAGTCCAATTCCTAAACTCAAGAAAGTCACTAAGTCCACAGAGTCAGTACAAAAGAATTCTTTCTTTAAAAGGCAGAAAGATTTCTTTCTTCAATTCACTTATTAAATTAGTTCAGTTCACTCAAAGCTGGTGGAGGCAGCATAAAATGAGTGGGAGGTACCTCTCTCCTACAATCTCCAAACGAAAACAAGACAAGGAATGATGAGTTATGCTCATTTTAAGATCTGGAAAGAGACAATTGCCAAAACCAACCAATTCATCCTGCAAAATACAGATAACATTACCCTGATAGAATCAGTTATTTAATAGCACTCTCCAGCAAGCATATTTTCTTTTATGCATCCAGTGCATGATTTGTGTGATTATAGTATAATTATTAAAAAATACATACTTGATTTGACCTTTTTATTCAAATGCAGTTTTGTACAAGTCATGAGGAAAGAAATTCACTCAGTAATTACAACTGACCATTTTGTTATGTAAACATTTACTCTGATATAACTGCATAAATAGATGTATGCAGATACACTGTATTGTCCTGTTTGGCAAGAGGCAGTAATAGATGAGCCCAACTGATTACACTAAAGCTGCCTTTTAAGAAATTACCAAATGCAAAACAAACTTTAAATGAATTATTTAAATCACTAATTTTAATCATGATTTTTATCAGCAAGTGGGAAATCTTGATTTAAACCAATTGACCTTCTTTGCCTCATAGCTGCAGTAGGGCCAGTGGGTCAGCACTGCCCCACTCCTGGAGGGAGAGAGGATATGACTTTGATGCCCTACTGAAATTTTAAAGAAATTTTATGAGCATATTTGCCAATATTTTTTAAATCTTAAAACAAACTAGAAAGCCTTATATGCCAGGATACACCTACTCTCTTGTCAGTCATGTGCTTTAGCAATCAGTCTGATACTCACCTAACATCTTATTTACATCTCAGAGAGGTTTCTATGAGTACACAATACAACCTGACTCTGCAACATGGCTTTTAAATTGCTTCAATTCTCTCATCCCACGAGATAGTTTTCATACTTAATCCTTACAGGTACTAGTTTGGGTCTGTTCAAAACAAGAATTAGATTTCTCACTCTGTTTTCTCTTCATTTCTCCATCGACTTCCCACTGAATAAACTTTCCCCCCCGCCTCCCCCTCCCTAAACCTACTGGGAAGGTCTGCAATGCTCTGCTCTCCTCTGTGCACTACCTTAGTTAACCTTTGTCCTCTCCAAATAAGATTGTTAAGAGCTTGACAGTGTACACTTCAAAGTGATTTATACTATTATACCAAGACTATGCAAATCACCTTAACATTTTCTTTTTGACACTCCATAAGCAAGTAATTTTGCTTTACAGGAAATCTGGTTTGGAGATCTCCAGATATAAAAGTACAAGTTACACTAGCTTTAGGGGTGTCTCCCTTTCAGTGGGAACACAAGAAAGGAATTTGTCTATGATCCAAATATGGAAAAAAAGTTATTTGGTCACGAGCAGGAAGTCACAGAACAAAATTGACACAGGAATGCCATTGTACCCTTTCTAACTGATATATTTTTTAAGGTCTGACTGAACATGGACAGCCTCTTTTAATTTAACAGTACTATACGCCTCTCTCAAACCTGAGGCAACTACAATGAAAATGCTGTCAAACACAGTACTTGTATACTAGCAGAAGTATGATCTAATGACCAAGTTCAACCTGATTATAGCCTTAATGCAGACCTGTACCTATCAGAAGGAAGCACGAGGTTCCTTCACAACGAGACAGTTTCCACAGCCAAGAGAACATGACTGCCTTCCCGAGTTATTATGCTGTAAGGAAAACAAGTTAACACATCCTACAGAAGATCAGCAGAACATTCACCCCCAGTGAAACAAGGTATCTTCGTACAGAATCACAAAACGGTTTCGAATGGACCTAAAAAAATCAAGTAGGTTCAACCCCCACCACCATGGGCAGGAATACCTACGACAGTTCTGGAAGACTGCCTTTTCTCCACGGCTGTCAGGTGTGCGAATCTCATTACTTGGTGGGGGAGGGAGGGAGGGAGGGAGGTAGGGAAAAGAGGGAGAGTGACAAACAATCTGATAAGCTTTCCTATTCAACATGCAAAGACCCACACATCTGCAACAATGAGACTTTCACAGCAGCTGCTTCCAGAGCAGAAAGCAGGATCATCCTTCAATGCACCCAAGACAAAGCACATTATATTCTATACTCTTCCTTAGGCAGATGGGAATCGCAACTTCTGAAAAACAGCAACAGTTAAAGATTTTTAAATCCAAAACTCGAAATTTCGAAAACTGACAGTCTTGACAGCCATACAATCACAGACCAGATCTAATTACAAGAGACATACTTCCGAAATGTGAGACCATCACCACTTGATCTAAAATTCAATAACAGCAAAATATTAATCCTTCTGTTTACCTCAGAACAAGCATGCAGAGTTGCAAGGACTAATCACAGAGAAAGGAAAAGAAAGACATAGCAATCAAACGCCCTTTAACACACTGGAAACACAACTCTTAATGCAGGTATAAGACAAGGACAAGGCAGCAAACTCCTGATCTGTATTTGTACGGCTGCACGCCTGTCCTGCATAGCCTCCCCCTGCCTCCCTGCACAGCCAGCTGGTAAGGGAAACATGCTGACAAGGCACAGGGAGCTGCAGCAGCAGTAACTGGAAAAAGCAAGCAACGGCAACCCTAGGCACACTGCCAGGACACACTAATTCTGTGATAAAGTTTCCTGTCCCTATTTTTTTAGATTAGGCAATTTATATACGTATTTATAGTCCCCGCTGTGGTACTTCTCCCTGCATCCCTTCACAACACGAGTAGCTGTAAGTTTTCTCTGGCAACTACAGAACTCCCATGCAGCTCCACAATGACCCATTTTCTGTCCTCCCTCAGGCTGGTTTAGGTTTGTTTCCTCCACCTTTTATTTTGGGGGTCTGGGAGAAAGTTTTTAAATATTCTCAGACTGTTTTTTTTTTTCTGCAAAAGCTGGCCTTCCTGTATGAAAAAGGATGCATGGGCATATGCATGTATGAGAAAGAAATACCACTGCAAGTGCTAGATTTCAGAAAGGGGTCACACCAGGAAGCCACACAGTCAGTCTGCTCTGTCACAAGCCTTGCAGCAGAGCTATCTTCTGCTGAATACGCCACAGGTGCATATTCAAGTGGCAAAGAAATGTAGCAAGGCCAACCTCCTTCTGACCCTGATACAATGGGTACCACATCCAATGCCCTCTTTCCACAGCCCGAATAATAGAAGGATAGAGCTCAGCAAGAACTGGCTAAAGTCTTCAAACAGTTTTTGTTTCCATAAATAAAATATAAGAAGTGTTTTTCTATCTCAGCAACGGGGTTACATCTTGATTCAGACCCAATTAAAAAATCAAGCCCACCACTCAGTAAAGGAAATAAAAAACAGGTTTTCTGTTTTCTTTTGTCTGTTCTCAGGTATAGCCTTCTCTCTGACACCCAGCAAGAGCAGATGAACTCCATGTACCTTGAAACAAGAAGCAGATCTGAGAGGATTCTTCCCTACGGACAAACATAACCTGCAGTCATAGCCAGAAACTGTCTGACACACAGTGATCCAAATGGTTAGTCAGAAATGTGACTCAGTGTTGGAGACTCCCTCAAAAAAGCCTTGCAGGGAAGGGCCCAGCTGTCCCTTTAGGAAAAAGAAAAGAAGGGAAGGAAGTTTCAGGAGACAGAGCATTTCTCTTTCACCAGTGATCCATGGTTTCCTTCAAGGCCATAACGAAATCCTGTCTTGCCAGATCTGTGGACCTTAGCACCATAAGCGTCAGTGAAATGGCACAATGAAGAGTAACCACCAATGTAAGCGAAGTTACCTTTTAACAGCACCATGCAAACCGACAGCCGTACAGACAAGTTTCTGTCCTAGAAAACTTGCGACCTGGGTTGACAGGATGCAACAGGTGAATGACACTGAGAACTTCAAGTTGAGCAGAGAGGAAAGCTAACAAGTTGCCACAAAGCAAGTAAACATCTCCGGACAGTACCTCCGGAGAGAGCAGACAGAAACCCGGACTCTTCAAATGCACAACAGCCACAGAAACTGACACCTCCGACCCCCTTAGCAAAGGGACTCTCCGACAGCGCAACCGCGCAGTCCCCGCCGGCAGACACCGCGCATCACGGCCGGCGCTGGGCTCCGGACCCAGGCCGAGAGAGTGAGTGACCCCTTCCCTGCCGCCCGCCGGGCCCCACTCGGGGGACGCCGCCAGCCCGGCCCGCACCCCGCCAGGCCCCGGGCGCCTCAGCGGGATGGGCCGCCGGCGTGCTCTTCCTTCCAGCACCTTCCAGCGTTGTCCGGCCCCGGCCCGGCCCGGCCGGCAGCACGACGCGGGCGGGCGGCGCTGCACGGCCGGCTCCCGGTGGCAGGGAACGCTGCGGCGCTCGGGCCGGCGCAGGCCGCGGGGCGGGACAGCGTGTCCCCGGCCCCGCCGTGAGTCACGGCCCCGCGGGCGGCGTGGAGGAGGCGCCGCCGCCCCAGAGCCAGCGCGAAAAGTTACCGGCGCGGGCCTCGGCTCCCGGCGATGCGCGGCCGCCGCCCCCGTGGCGCAGGTACCCAAGCCGCGGCGGGGGGGCGGCCCGGCCCGGCGCTGCTCCCAGCGCTCTCGCCGGCGTTGTTCCCAGCGCTCTTCCCGGCGCCGCGGCGGAGCTGCCGTGATGTCACGCGGGCCCGGGTCACGTGCAGGCGCCGCCCGCCCCGCTCCGCCCCCGCGGGTCCTGCGGGACGCGAAGGCTCCGGGCCCCCGTGCGCTCCCGCCGCCGGGAGTCACCCGCGCCCGCAGCCCCGTCCGCCGGCCTCGCCGAGCCTCTACTGCCGGCTCGCCCTCAGCGCAGCGAAACCAGCAGCAGCAACACAACAATCCCAAAGCAGGTGCCGCAGGAACGACGCGCGTTCCCCCTCCGCAAAGAACCTTGTCCTTCCAAGAACCTGCTCAGTGGTGCGGTATCGCTAAACAAAGGGGAAAAAAATAAAAATAACGCGGCTTCGTGTTGTCCTAGCGATAGGAAACTGAATTTAGTTTAAATTCACTGAGCATTCGAGCATGAGCAAATTAAACACGTTATTCCGTCCAACTGAGCCTCGTGTATTGCACCAACCCTGCCCTGAAATAACCCCTCTGCTTCACAAACAATTTGGCACTCTTATTAAGACCTTACACACAACTTCCTAACGCTGCAAACTACGGAAAGTTTCAAGCAAATAAACAGGCACAAAAGAGCTGGGTTATGAGCCACTGTGCTTCATGAATCCAAGACTTCTTTCCAACGCGAGAGCTGTGCTTCCTTCTTTCCTTAAACAGAAAGCTGAGAACCTCATTCACCTCCCTCTATGCACTTTCTTGTGGAGATAAACACTAAGCAGTACTAAACTCATTTAACTGCTTATGACTTTTTCCCTCTACACGGCACCCACGAGATCCTCGGCCAACGATCCAGCGGATGCACAAGCGGCAGCAGAAGCTAGGTTTCGTCTCACACTCGTCTAATTCGACCAAGTTTCGTAAAGAACAACCAAAGCTGGGCAAAACCCGCCTTTGCCGAGAGCCAGGCGCAGCAGCAGCTTGCCATTCCACAAGAACATGCTCAGGCTGACGATGAGCGACCCACGGCTGCCGGGCTGCGCGTGCCAGGCCGCCTTTCCTCCTTCTTCCCAGGAGTTTACCCAGGAGCACACGGACAACATCAGAACAGTGAAACCTCATGTCCTACAGCGAAGCTGTGGCGGAGGTGACACCGCTACGCCCTCACTCCCCCCCGCTCCTACCGAGCGCCTCCGCAGCTGCAGCCCGCGGCGAAGCCGTCGCAGGGCTGCCAGCACAGTTCAGCTCCGCCAGCCCAGCGGGCCCGACGCGGCTGCTTAGGGGATGAGCAGGGCCGTCCCGCCGCCAGGACCCTCCTCCTCGGGGGCGGGCGCAGCGCCGGGAGCGCGGCCGGGGCTGTGCGCTGCGAAACCGCGTCCGCGCGGGCCTGCGGCCGGCGGCGCTGGGTTCCGGGGCGGCGTGCGAGCGCCATGGCGGGCGGGCGGGGCTGTGCTGTTCTCCTGCTCCTGGCGCTGTGCCTGCAGCCGCCGCCCTCCTGGGCCCGCAGCCTCCGCTTCGTGACATTGGTGAGGGGGACGGGGAGCACGGGGGGCCGGGCCGGGCCGAGATGGCCGGGTCGGGCCGGGCTGGGGTGACGCGGTGCCGCCCGCAGGTGTACCGGCACGGAGACCGCTCGCCCATCAAGGCCTTCCCGCGGGACCCGCACCAGGAGAGCGCTTGGCCCCAGGGATTCGGGCAGCTCACGCAGGTGCGAGCGGAGCGAAGCGGGGCGGGCGGCGGGGCCCGGGCCGGGGTCCGGACCGCCGGTGACGCCCGGTGCCGTTGCAGGTGGGGATGCGGCAGCAGTGGGAGCTGGGCCAGGCCCTGCGGCGGCGCTACCGCGACTTCCTCAGCGACACGTACCGGCGGCAGGAGGTCAGTGCCAGCCCCTCGGCTCGGGGAGCGCCGCTCTCGGCCGCCCCGCCGTGCGCCCGGGCCGCCGCGCGGGCCACAGCTGCGGGTGGCTCCTTTGGGAAGGGAAATGCTGGCTCCGGGACTCGTCTCCTTAGCCCGATCGTTCCTTAGCCCGTTCCCACTGCAGGAACAATTTGAAAGGCCCAAGCGCAGGCTCTGTGCTGGGCACGGATCGGCCCCGTCTCAGCGCTGCCCTCGCAGCGGGTGTGAAGGCAAATCCAGCCAGAGCAGTGAGACTTTTCGAGTCGCCCACTCTAAAGTCCAGGGAGCTAAACAGCGGTGTGTGTTTCTTTTGTTTCTTACTCGAGTTTGTGAGATTTTTTTTTTCCTGTTACAGTAGCTCACAATTATGCAGCCCGAGTTGGCCCTGCCCTCTCCAGTGCACTTGAAGTACAATCTCACCAGAGCCTGTAAATATAAGTAGTAATTACTGCCCAGCAATGACCCTCTAATTTCCTTTCACTTGTAATGTATAGATAGCTTCAGTTGCCCAAAGCGATAAATTCCCCACTCTCTCATTAGGATGTTCTCACACTTTATAATAGTTCTTGAGAAACTGACAGGTTTGTTTTGCAAAAAGTCACAGAGCCCTTGTGGAACTGTGTACTGAGCACAGAGGAAATTATAAAATATTTTTAAAAAAGGGAATAAAAAAATCCTCCCAAGTACACCTGCTAATGATCAACTGGTATTGAGTCAATTGAAACATGAACAGGTGTCCAGATGAGAGGCTGGTTCAGATGGACAGAAGACAGCCAAGGCCCCTTGTCACACTTCAGTCTCTTCACCACTTCAATTATTTTATCTGAGCTCAAGGTGATTGAACAGATGGAGCAAACTAAGAATAACCATATACTTTTCCTTGTCTCTCCACTTCTAGGGCTTCCCAGTGAGAACCCAGTTTGTCACAGTTCTTTGACATTTACTTCATCAACAAAACTTCCAGCATTGGCTCAAACACAGATCCTTTAACTATTTTCAGTAGTTCCTTTCCAAACACTTCACTCTTATACAGCTTCTGTGAGTTGAAACTGTTTTCCTTCTCTTGCTTGAGAAAGAAAAACAAACCAAGATGTGCAAACAAAAGCTGTTCTGCTAACCAAGCCTGAACCCTTGCTCAAGTTGAGCAACCTCCCTTGTAAGAAGTGTTACCTCTGGGTGACACCATATGACCGTCTGTCACCTGACTCAGCGACAAGCTGGAGCCTTGTGGCAAAAGGTGCTGAAGAAAGCATGTACACTCAGGGCTTAATTGCTTGGGGGTTTTATGATACTTCTAGAATTAGGTCCTTATCTTTTAAAATATTTTATTTTTATTTCTTCAGAGCTTGCCAAGGATAAAAGCAAACCTGTCTAATGAGTACAGGATCAGTTTTTTTCAAGCATAGTTAAGAGGTAAAAGTGGGCAGACACTGATGTCAGAGAAAAGACCAGTTGGATTTTTTTTTCTTGTGACTGTAAAGTGTCTGAGGTACACTTCATATGAGAGAGATTATACAGAGTATCGATATATTATGTTTATCTGCTAACATTAAAAAAAAATCCCTATCTTTACATTATATTTCATTCTTCAGGCTTTTTGTTGTTGTTTTGGATCAAACATGCTGTTTCTTTTATGATTTCCTGTTCTTTTTGTTTTATCACTGGTTTCTCTCTAGTTTCCCTTTAATTGTTTTGAGTACACAGATACCAGAATACTAAAGTTTTACCATTTTGAATTTCTGAACATTGCTATATTTTTCTAATTTCTCCTTTTTTTTCTGGATCAGAGCTGGCTCTTCTGAGCTTTAGAATGGTCAAGTCTTGGCTCATTAATCCCAAGAACCCACAATGATCAGATAAAATCCCAGCCCTCCTTGTTTTTGTTTATTCTCCTGTTAGTCAGATCACTCTTGTCTTTGTTTCTCAGATGGAAAAACTGAGGCTTGAAGAAGCTATTCCTTTTCCTGAGCACAGTCAGTCATTCCTAGAACTGACAATAGAATGCACTTTTCTTCAGCCCTGCTCTGCAAATAGAGCATATTTCCTATCTGTGCCCATAGTTTTCTGCATCTTTGTCTTCGTCTTCTCTGACTCTTCCTCAGACTCAGACTCCTTTCTATCTCTAACCTCTGTGCAGTGCACCTGGGTATCCCACTGATCCAGACCAGACAGCTCCAGTATTAGACAGCAGATTGTCTTTGTGTATCCTTACAGTTTTGACCAGGCCAGCATCAGCAGGCTTGGTCCCTTCAACTCCTGCTCCCCATGAGCAGCTGCAGGGCGCTCGGCAGCGTTCCTGGGCAAGTGCATCATCCTGTGCCTGAGCACCACCACCTGCAGGAGCCTTAGTAATGGTGCACTGTCCCTGTCCTGGCAGATCTTCATCCGCAGCACGGACTGTGATCGGACGCTGATGAGTGCAGAGGCCAATCTGGCAGGCCTCTATCCCCCAGGAGGACAAGAGATGTTCAACCCTAACATCTCCTGGCAGCCTATCCCTGTGCACACAGTGCCTGAGTCTGACGAAAGGGTAAGTTCATCTGAAAGACATGTATTGACTACTCAAGTAGTGTAGTGTCGAGAAATATTTGCTACAGTCTTGATTAAGATTCTCTTAAACTTCTCCTGGGACCTCCCTTGCAGACGTTTTCCTGTTTTCAGAAAAAGATGAGAGAATGCACACCCAAGCAGACCACACATGATCTGGAGTATGTCAGCAGGCACTATGTGAGGCTGTTTATAGATGCAGTCAGGGTTTCATTATATTGTGCATGTTTACTGCAAATTCTTTACTCCAGCATTCTTGGTGACCTGGCTGCTCTTGTCTCTGCCCAGCTACTGAAGTTCCCTTTGACACCTTGTCCACGGTATGAACAGCTACAGTCTGAAACACGGCACTCAGCAGAATACATAAATAAGACCAAAGAGAATTGGGTAAGTGATTGTTTGCATGAGGTAAGGCTTGTAGTTATCACCTCTACATAATCAGATCAGAGAAAAGGGAAGGGATACCAGTGTATATAATACAGCATGAGATTAGAATATTGAAGACCTTTCTCTCTTCTCCAACCTACAGAAATTCCTGCAGATGGTGGCAAAGGAGACTGGGATCCGGGATATCTCTCTTGAGAGTGTATGGAGTGTGTATGACACACTGTTCTGTGAAGTAAGTCTGGCCATCATCTAACACTCACCAGAATCTGGTTTTAAGGATTCACTAGATTTGGTGGAAATTATTTTACAAAATCACATGAAACAACTTTTCACGCTACAATTAGAAGTAATATTCTAATTTCAGAACAATAGTTGCTACTCACTAGAGGGATGTGCCAAGAATTACCTGTGTAGCTCAGAAACATATCATGTCAGTCAGAGAAAGTCCCACCTGTATAATAATGATCTCTTGTAAGTCACTAGAAAATTACTGCAATCTGAAATCTTTAGATCTCTGTGGACAAGCCTAAGTCCAGTAGGGTGGAAATGAGATCTCTGCAAACTGAAGAAACATTAACTTTATGATTTGAGCTGGGACCTTAATTAGGACTATTCCTGGTGTTATCTCTACCTCTGTTACTTTAAATCAATCACTTCTCTTTCTGTGCTCCTGTTAATGCCCTATCTAAAAAAAATAAATTCTATCCTAAGTTAAGTGGGATTCACTCACATCTGTTTTTGACCTATTTTAAGGTCCTTTGTAAGAGAAAGACTCTAGAAACAGATGTTAGTCTACCATTTGGGATAGGGGAACTAAACTATATATGAGTTGATTTCTGTTGAAAGAACATCTCATGAAGACTTAAACAAAATCAGAAACTGGGTTAGCTGTGCTGCGATAACACTAAAGATCACATATCCAGAAGACTTAAAAGTTGTTACAAGTTTCTCAGTGTATAACTGTACAGCCTGATGAAGTAAATTAAGGATATCTTTCATGTCAAACTAGTGAATTATTGAATTATGGACATAGTAAACCAAAGCATTTTGACACTGTGTCACACTAATTATATGGATGTGCAAGACTGCTTCACTCACTGGCAGTAGTATACAGTGGTGTGTACTATTTTGAGAGTGTAAAAGATAAATTAGCAGGGAATTGCACTTTGCTAAGTAAAGTAGCAGCTTGGGTTACTGCAAGCCAAGAATATTCCAGTCCAGAGCTGCATTGTACTATGTGAATTTGCTCTGTGTATCACAAACCTGATTTCCTGTCTTGTAACAATCACAGTGAATCAACTTCTGTTGGTAACAAAATATCCTTTGGTTAGAGAGATCTTTCAGATCTTCATTTTCAAGAGTCACTTAATGAGCTTGCAGATTAGGCCTGGAAGGCCAGCTGACAACCACTATAATCTCCAAGAACTCGGAGAACAGCCCACAGTCCCAAAGCAAAACCAGAATGTTGTTAGGGAAAGAGCATTTCTCACTCAGAACTGTACCCTCAGACTCATTGGTCTCTTCAGCTCTTTTGGTCTTCCTCCTTTTTAGTAAGTCATGCAAAAAGTGCCGTGAAGAGGATTGTTTTTCTCACCTGAGCCAGCAGCGTCATTCTGCTATCTGGATGGAGACAATAAAAAAGTCCAAGAAATAGCTGAACTTACCAGCTATGTTCTTTGTAAATTAATGAAGACCTAACTAAATATCTAAGCTGCTGATGGAATTTCTCTGAACCACTCAGACAGAATGGGCCCTTAAGCATATTCAGCCTCAACTCCTGAAGTCTAATAGGATGTGGTAAAGAAAATTGTTCTCAGTAATGCTAGGAAACCACAACTTCTATTTGTCCGCTATTATAAACTAATCCTTTCATGTTATGAGTTGGCTGCAAAACAAGTTCTTCTCTTGGTTTCCAGTTCTTGGCCTCCTAGGTTTGAGTACAGGGCTTTATCAGTGATGCATCCCACTGTTATGCCCACAGAGCACTTGCTAACTTTGTCTAGTGTCTTTCAGCGACCCTCAGAGCCTCCAGGGAAACAGGTGCAGGTACACCAGAAACCCTGAGTTTGTGTTCACTTGCTCATATGCCATCTGCAGGGCAGAATCAGCCACACGTAAAGTTAATGCCCTAAGATTATTGTATCAATTACAACATAACCTTGCATTCCAGCTGTGCTTTCACAGAAATGAAGCTCCTAGATTGCAGTCTTTATTCTTCTCATTACTATTTTCTGAAACAACATCAAAACCCACATATATTCTTTGTATGCAGCATAGCAGTGTGAGGTCAGAAACACAAATAGGAAAGGGATATATTGCGTATTTAAAATAGTGTAAGAAAGCACAGCAGTATGGGCAGGTCTCCAGACACCCTCCCCTTCTCTTTTCAATTTGCAACCTGTGCTACCTGCCCATTAATGTTCTGTTTCTCTTTCTAGCAAGTACACAAAATGGATTTGCCTGGATGGGTGACTCCAGATGTCATGACTCAATTGAGGGAACTAAAAGACTTTGGTTTTGAATTTCTATTTGGGATCCACAATCGGGTAGAAAAAGCTCGTCTGCAAGGCGGTGAGTGCACCAGGGAGGGAGCCTCGTGCTGCTCTGTCTGGCTTTTGCCTCTTACCAGCTGTTCTCTTTCCCCAGGGGTCCTGCTGGATCACATAAGGAAAAATCTAACCAAAGCAGCAAATGTTTCTGCCCATCAGAACCTAAAACTACTTGCCTATTCAGCGGTAAGTTAGAACTGGGACTGGCTTTTAGCCATTTCCTGCTTACAGGGGATTGGGGCTTGGTGGTAGTTTTAACCCTTTCTAGCTTCCCTACAGTCCATGCAGTGAATAGGACATGCATCTTTGCCTCTGACGGGTGGGAGACGGCATCATTCCTCTGGGATCCCTGAGGAAAATTCCCAATGTGTCCTTGTTCCTGTCAGCTCAGGCTCATGAATGAGACTGGCAGACTTTGGGGAGCCACTGCTCTATTTATATGCTAGATGGGTTGATGCTACTCAAGTGTGAGGTTTCAGAAGTGTGGATACAGTTGTCTCCCCTTTCCAGCAGCCTACTTCCTGGGAAGTCAAGCATCTCTTCCAAAGTGCTCTCTAGAAATTAATTCTCAGAAAACAGTGCAAGATATATATGGCTGTTTCACTTCCTCTCCTTCTCTGGCACCATCACAGACCACTGTTTGAGCAGTACAGTTTTAGTAGTACAGTTCCTCTTCCATTTCCCAGATGGAAGTTACAAAGGTGATGTCCCCTCAGCACTGCCTTGCCCATTACTGGTACAGTCTGAGCTGCCCTGTCACATCCTTAAGGGTGACTGATTTGGTTTTTTTCCCTCTTTCTCAGCATGACACCACACTTGTGGCACTGCAGATGGCTCTAGATGTCTTCAACAAGATCCAAGCACCATACGCCTCATGTCATTTATTTGAACTGTACCAAGAGGATGATGGGTGAGGGTTGCAGTAGACATCTGCTGTGATTTCACTTCAAGGGCTAGATACCTAGGCTAGGCTCCACTCTTGGGGTGTGCAATCTTGCTCCTTGTAGCAGACTCTGACGAGGAAAATTTATCACCAGAATAAAGGAAAGGGTGTGCACACTGAGTTTTTGGGAAGGGATGACTTCAACTAGAGAAAAAAAAACATCTTACTGTGTTTCGTTTTCAGTAACTTCTCTGTGGAGATGTTTTACCGAAACGAGAGTGGGAAGGAGCCCTTCCCACTGACAATCCCTGGCTGTCAGCATAAATGCCCATTGCAAAGATTCTTGGAACTCACAGAGCCTGTTGTTCCCCAGGACTGGGAGCAAGAATGCAAGGTGTCAAGCAGTATCCATGACACAGGTGAGCCCAGGCTTGACCAGAGTGTGGCAGAAGGGCAAAGTCTGGATGATACCACACTGACCACTTATTTTCTTCCTTACAGAACTCTTTGTGGGTTTGGCTGTGTGTGGATCCATTCTCCTTCTCCTTATTATTCTCCTCTTGACTGTACTCTTCCGCATACAGTCTCAGCCCCCTGGCTACCGGCACGTTTCTAATGAAGGAGAAGAGCAGGCCTGACAGTTGCTTCAACTCCTTCCCAGGCAGTAGGAGGGAGCTGTGTTGCCCCTAAGGATGATTGGGTACCTTCAGTTACTCAGCATTCTTCTATTTTGGCCTTTGCTTCCCAGAACAAAGCTGGACTTGATTTCTGGATGCTTTCTAAAGGTGACATCCTTTAGAAAGGACTGAGAAAAAGAACTGAGCTACTCTACGGAAATGACACCTTGATTTTGAAGCCAATATAATGTGTGGTGCCCCGGTCCTCATACAGCTTACCGAGTCTGGAATTCCCAATGTGGCCAGTTTCGAGTTTTCTCCTTTCAAGTGACTCTAAACATTACCACTCACTATGACTGGCAGAGAAGCTTGGGCCTCCAGCAGCTGCCACATCCAGCTGCATTTCTCTTCAGGGTCAAGCCACTTTGAGTGCTTTTCCCTCACACCATAGGGCTGCTGATGGTGGAAAAGCTGAGGGTGCAGCTCACCAACAATGTACCAAGAGTCATCTACTGTCCATGCAGAGGGAACTGCTGCAGATAATGGGAGACATGTGAAGTGTTTCTTGAGTTTGCTGTCAAGTAGTTACTGCTGGCAACTGGGCTTTTTCTCCTCTTCACATTGTGGGTCAAGAGAGGTCTAATGAAATCAGGATAAGACTGAAAACCTAGCATTTTTAATCAATCTTAAGATTTGGCTCAGAGTAGAATCGGAGCAGAACCCAAAGAAGCTCTAAGAGCTTCATGAGAGAGCAATTCCTGTGACAGAAGCAAACCCACACTCAATTTCCTGTGCAATGTTTGCTCTAGAAAGAAAAGTCCCCCTAGAGCTGTCTAAAGAGCCCAAGTTTAAATTTTACTTCCCACATCTGAACTTCAAGGATCTATTAAAGGGAGTATCCAGTACGCCAGGCAGTCCGGATTTCAGCCCAAGGAGTATGCTTTACTAGCAGAATGTTTTTATGCTGTAATTAAGAGATGTAGCAGAGCTGTTCACCTAAGACTAGACTAAATGCCAAGTTCTATAGTTTTTCTTCCTATCTTCCCTACTGGATGGACAAAAAACAAACATTAAGGATCAGAGTTGGCAGGTGACACTGGATTCTCCTTTGTCACACTTGGGCATTTTGTCCGAAGTGTGACTCTCTCCACCCTGGCCTCTCTGCGCACTGCAGCTGCCGCAGAGACTTTCACATCAAGTGCTCACCACCTGCCTTGTAGTTTTTGGCAGAAAATGAGACTGCAGCAGGCACCAGAAGCACAGGCTCTTCACATGGTGATATTGCACATTCACTTCCTACTTTTACTTCCCTTTCTGGTGCAGTTCCCTTCCCCTCTTGGATGCAGAAGCCAGTTCTTAGGTTACAAACATTTCTTTTTGTTCCCTCTAAGGAGTACCGTGGGGACTTTTCTCCACACCGTAATCATCATCTGCCAGCATGGGAACCCTAAATCAGCAGAAGCAGCTTGCTGTTCTCAGCATCTTCCTCACCTTTTTGTCCACTGAAGATACAAACTAGGTCTCCTGCACAGCAAGACAGTCATTAAAAAGAAATACTACTGCCTGTGAGAACAGGCACAAGAAAGAGGTAATAGAAAGTGCATTTAAGAGGACCAGACCTGTTGTTTTTAAAAAAAACCAAATTTTGCACATACACAGAAAAGGTTTCTATGACGATTTAGACATTTTGACTGTGAATGACTTTCTGTACTTGTTCCAATACATTTCATTATTAAAATCAATTTCGCACTGAACTCTACTCTTCTTCTCTAGGAGTTCACAGGTTAGCACCAGCGTGCTCAATGTTAGAAACCAGTCAGAACTTACTGCAGCATACCCCCCCAAAGGAATTCCCTGTTTCACAATCCCACATGTAGCACAGGCAGATTTGACATAAACTGGTTTTGACTGCAGCAGCTATGCATAGATACAGCTGATGATGCATCCCGCCCAACTTGGAGAGATCCTCTGCAGAGCCAGTACTATGACTGGTACTCCTACCACGGTTGTACATCTCATAGACCCTCCTGTAGAACAGTCTCAAACTTCTCCCCTACAAAAACAGTTCAACAGTATCCTCAAAGCAGCCACTCTATCAGAGAATGTTAGTTTAGTACAAAATTTTATTTGTATTAATATTGCAAAACTATAAAGATGAATATGGAGAATCTGCACAGGCTTGGAGCCCATCCCATCCCATCCCATCAACCTCTGGGACAGCAGCAAGGCCCCGGGCAGCCTTGTAAACAAACTAGAAAAAGCAAAACTTAAACTGTTTAGCAACAGTCGAGATTTCGCTCTGAGCAGGGGTATTTGGAAGAAATCCCTCATTTCTGCTTTATAACACTCTTTCCAAACATTCTGAAGCACACAGGCATGGGTGAAAAAAATTACCTAATCATTGGCAAGAAACAGCCTAGAACTCTGAAAATAGAAACTACAGGATCAGTAGGTGCCCAGCTCCATACTGTCCCTGCAATCAGTGATAGAGACCTCTGGCATCCTGTTCTTTGTGGTCCAGTTAAACAGCTGCAAGCAGAGAACAGGCTAAGCCTCATAACTTATTTTCCAAGCTTGCATATGGGAGAGCTTGGTGTTTCCTAGGATACCCAAGCTATCCATGACTTCACCTCTGTGAACATTCTATCTTTCAGGATGTCAATCCTGTTAGCAAATGGTTTCTCAACTTGGTTGGACTAAAACAGGCTGGGTACCCTGTCACGAGCTGCTCCACTGCAGACTACAGGAAATGGAAACCTCTGACAAGTGATGACAAACAGGTTTAGTAGGCTGAAAGCAATAACTTCTGCAAGATCTAGGAACATCTCTGAAATTTTCCTAGTGCCTCAGAAAACAAGTAGTAACTCCACTTGCAGGAACCAAATACCGACACAACTTTCTAGAAAGGGAGGCCAAGAGCATCAGGGAATCAAAATCAGATCCAAGGAGGGAGGACAAAGTCTAATTCTTTGCATGGCTTACACTGCTTATTGCCAACAACTGAGTTTGTACCCTGGGATTCAGAAAGGATCAAAATACTTAATCAGTTCTCTAGCTCCATCTCTTTTTGCTTCCTTCCCCAGGATTTAGAATCACTGCTTTTTGTTTTCATCTCCTCCAGCTCCCCAGACATTAACTTAGCTTTTGAGTTTGCTTGTGCCAGGGTTTGCCTGCCTCTGCCCTCCATGTCTGGATGAATTCCAGCTTCCAATCCCCTGTTCTCTCATGGTTCCATCTCTGTGTCTGTCATGGCCTTCAAAAGATGTTCATGCTTCTTGGCTGCCATCTCCTCCTGGTTCCAGATCAGAATATTAAAGCCTGAGAAGGAAAATTAAATGCTGTATATCAGAAACTCTACATGAATTGTAATACCTTAGGCTATGTCACTTAAATGCCAGAAATTCAAAATACTTTTTCTAAGGTATTTCCAAAGTATAGAGGATGCAAAAATAGTTACTGCAGATCCTGTGTCTACATAGCCATGGAAATCTGATCTAAGATACACGAGTAATTCCTAGTCTCATCTGTCACAGGTCTAAGACTTAAATCTATACCCAGCTAACTTAATCCCACATAGCCTGCAAAAAACTGACTAAATTTGGTCTACAGCCTAGGAAATGAGAAATTGAACAAAGGGAAATGGTACAGCCTAGCAAGAAAAGGCTTTCCCCCCTCCATTGTTTTCTTCTACTGCTTCATGGATGGCAGGTGGCAGCGGCTCCTGGGTGCTGGGAGGCTTCCCACTCCAGATTTGATGTTCTCAGGAAAGTTTCACAGGAGATGACTACCAAACTGCTTCCCAAGTGCAAAGGTGTTAGACTGAAAGGAAGGTCTTAATCTCTTTCACAGACATAGCAAGTTGTAAAGGGCTACTAGCAAGTGGGATTTGGCAAACCTCTCAAAACTTGCTTTAATCTGGAACAACAAGCCAGCCCTTTTCTGATACTAGAACCCACAAGTGTAGTGCCTCAGGTTCTCTTTACTTACCCATGCCAGAGGCCAGTGTGTCTCCCATAGGGTTAAATTTATTGAGCTGAAAATGAAAACACAGAGTCTGTAAGAGCATCACTGCTTATGTAACAGTCCTAAGAGCACCACAGCTTATATAACAGCAACAAACCATCTGGAAAAAACAGTGTTCCCTAAGAGTATCACAAAAACCCCACAACAGACCATGGACTAGCCCTGCTTGAATCAGCAGTTTTAGCTGGCAGCCATATCCCATGACAGCATGAGTCTGTCACTAGTAAACTGGAAATGGTTCTAGTCTCTAAGCCATGCCTCTTTCCCAGAGGCAGAGCAGTGTTACTAACAGCCCTTTCAGCTGCAGCACTCAACTCACCGAGATGATCCCAGAAGCATTTGGATCGTAGAGCTGACAAACCATCTCGCCGGTGTTCCCATCGAACACATCCACAGTTCGCAGCTCGTTCAGTGTGTACCCAGGGAACTTGGGGTCTGGGTAGCGACCTACGACAATGAGGTCATAGCGAGGATGCCACGTTGCCTGATCAGAAAACAGAGTCACAGAGAGCTTAGAGAAAGGGACACAGCTCAGCACTGACACTGGGAGCAACTCTTGCTCTACCTCACCCACTGCTTGCGGAACAGTGCTCCACTGGGAGCTGCAGCAATGGAAATATCCACCCACCAGTGTAGTATCTTGACCAGAAATCAGACCATTTCTGATTTGCAGCTGCTAGCACTAAGCATGATGCTCCTCTTAGGCTTAACTCACCTTAATAGGTGTGAGGTGCTGAAACTGCCTATGTGGATGTGGAATCAGATGCTGTGGCTTGGTCCAGTCTGAAGAGGAGTAAACCCTGATTTCATTGTGCTGGTCTGTGCTCAGAAGCTTGGCACCATGTGTTGGGCTGAAGTAAGCTAAGAAAGTGGGACAATAGGCAAACTAAAGATCACAATGCTGTGACTGACAAGAAACGTAAGTGTCACATTTTGCTGACTGAAAATCCATCACTATTTCTTTAACTGGGATGTAAATATGGCTGTGTGTCCCAACACATAAGACTTTGACAAGACAGACTACCTGTCTCAAACGAACTCAAAACTCTTACAAAAAGTAAGCTGAGACCTACTGTGCTGGGTTACCTAATAAGAAACTTTTTTCTCATTTCAGGATCACAGGAGGAAACATTGCAAAGAAAGGAACTTGCTCATTCCAATGGAAAGACAGTGGAATAATGAAATGGACACCTGCGGTTTGGACTTCCATCAATTGGTAAAGCTGCACCCAAGAAACAGAGGTTTGAGTTCCATTCTCTGCTCTTGTCAAAGCGATTGCCCCAATAAATTCAGTTTTCTAATCTCAGCCACTGCTGCTTTCAAACTCACTTTGAAGGTACAGTGTCACAGTTTGTATCAAAAGTCTAAAGAAGGTGCTGCAGCTACCCTAGCCACCTCCCTTCCTCTGGCCACACATTCCCAACAGCTTCCTTGCTTTAATTATCATGCAACTTGGAATCTGAGCAAAACCTAACATTGCCACCACAATAAAAGCTGAGCCGAGTGGACTCTGCAGACATCTATGCAATGGAATCCTTAACTCACCTGCATTGACAGGTTTCTCATGTGGAAGCAGATGAAGAAAGTTTGTTTTGTTTTTGATGTTTCTGAGGTCCCAGATTTTGACTGTCTGATCCACGGATGCTGTGGCAAACATCCACTCACATCGTGAGTTAAACTCTACATGAGTCACTTTCTTCTTGTGCAATTTCAGCTTCCAGATCTGCAGCAAACAGAAAATCATGTAGGAAAAAAATAGTCAATATCTGGAGTAAAGAAATGAAATTATAATCTACTAGTGCCGAGTAAAGAGGTCTCACGTTTACAGAGTAACAAAACTTCGTAAATACACCCAGAGTGTATTCACTGGATACAAGAAAGGAAAAGAATGACCTTGGGAAATAACTATTTCATTCTAGAAAAACTGATCTGTCAATTTACTACAGCTATGAGAAAAGAAAACACAACCCTGGGCCTTCATGGAGGGAAGTATTAGTGCCACTGTTCAAAACAAGATCACATCTGGAAGACTTTAAGCAGTGCCAGCCTTTCACTTCCAGAAAGATTCAAATAAACTGGAACATGTAGAGAAAATCTGCTGCCAAGGTAAGAATGAAGGAACTGCTTTGTGTGGAAAACCAAAAAACCTTGCTTTAAGTAAAAAAGCTGAGAGGAGATATAATTGGCTACTAGAAACATGTGAGCAAAGAAAAATGAGGGTAGGACAAATATTTCAATTAACAACAACAACAAATAAACACAAAGTGTCCATGAATAAATTTCTACACAAAGCCAGAAGGTTGTCTCTAATCTAAAGGCTGAAGCTGGCCTATCCTCCCTAGAATAAGGGATATCTCTCAACTGCAGAAAAGACTGTCATATTCTTTCAGGGGGAAAAAAAAAGTAAGTCAGCAACTAACGCTGAATAAGGACAAGTCACTTGGAGCATTCCTGAGTCTGCTCACTACTCTACACAGCTGCCTCTGGCTACAGCTCATTGGGTGGCAAACTTTTACAGATACTACCCTTACATGCAGAAGAGAGGGCAATGCTGGAGTGGCACTACAGCAGGCTCTTGAAACAGGGCCCACTCCAACTATTCTTTCCTCTTTCACTACTACTCCAGACTCACAGTCTGCCTCTGCCTGCCCTCTCGTGTCCAACGGCAGGAGTGCAGTTTCCATCCCATTATCTGCATTATTGCTCCATGCCTACCCTCAGATCCATGGAAGGGTGTACTGCAAAGCAGTACCTCCTAAATGACTCCCATCAGGACACTAAGTTTCTGGAAGTGTGATGGTTGTTGGCAGAGGGTGCTCCCATCTTCAGGTTACCCTATAATTACTCTGACTAGTAGCAAATACTCTAAGGAAGGGGTAACACATGATGGGTAATAATTCTTTGTTTAGATACTATTACCATTACACTCAACAATGTAAAATGTCTACTGGGTGGCAGAAGTGGAAGATTTCTCACCACCCAAACAATGTGAACTCATCTCCTGAGCTGCAAGTCACTTGCTCCTATTTTCAGGGTCCCTGTAGAGAGGAAAGCACCTGAGCCATGAAGATTCCTGTAGAGGAGATGCTGCATGGAGCCATACAAACCTCTTCACCAGAAGTGCTGAGCAGGACCACGTTGCCCACATTATCACCTGTCACCACCACACGGCAGCTTGCAGAAACATCCACACTGCAGTACCAGCAACTAGAGGGAAATACACAAATCAGTGCTGTTCCTATAGAAAAGTGAGGGCAGTGGAATTCTGGTTCACATCTCATCCCTGATAACAGAGACTGCAACAGATTGTAACTGCAATCTCCTGCCTGGTGGTGTGGGCCTGAGTATCAGGAGGAAGGACACCTTATCAGCATTGCTTTCTCTTGGTGCCTGAATGTGAAACAACTTCAAAGTCATTCTGAAGTGCTTATTAGGTGGAGTGTAACACATTGCAACAGTGGAACATAATTGAGGCTGAAGAACCACTTGGTGCCTGCCCATGAAAATACCTTGGGAAAGATCAGAATATCCTTGGGTCATCAATAAATGTGGAGAAACGGCTTTAAAATTACATTTTCCACAAAACACTGAAGCAGCAATAGACACAAGCTTTGGACTGAAAAGTTGCACATCAAACTGTCTCAACTTCATGCTCCAGGAAACAAAACTGAATATAAATTTATCTGATAAAGACATATGTCTTAATGCCAGCTCTCCCAGGAGAAGGGCAGTGAGAATAAAGCTGGGGTCCTTTGGGAACTTGTTGCAAAAGCTTCACTTGCAAGACAAATTATTCTAAGAATTCAAGGCCATAGAAATTAACATGGTGAGCCTGAAGTCTGCAAAAGGGCCATAGGGTAAACTCAATTAACTGATACTCAGATTGTGCAGGAATGTTCTGTGGCTTTCCTTATGCTACCTGAGCTGCCACTGACAAAACAGACAACAATGAAGAGACAGAAGTTACCCTCCCCTTCTCACCTCACACTTTATAAAGTGAAAAGCCATCAGTATCTGCAAGATAGGAGATGGCATCACCACAAAGTAAGATGGGGAAATGTGGGCAGCATGATCAGCTAATGTAAAAGCCTAAGTGCCCCTTGGCTGCCTAGCAAACAGGACCCTGTCTCCAAGTTCCCCATGGGACCAATTCATATCAAGAGTCTCCTAACACTGGCAGAGATAAAGATAACACAGCATTAACCCCAAGGAACAGAGAATTAACCCTGAAGTGCCCTCTTCTCACCAAACATTATGATGCTCATGGCCACAGTCCAGGGCACGAGAAATCACCTGCACCGCTCTGCCCTCAAGATCCTGCAGACTTAGGGTGCCATCACCTGATGCCACATAAAGCTTCTCTGCCTCAAAAGGACTGAACTTGATGTCTCCGAGAGAATCTCCTGGCCCTTTCTGAAATACACGCAAAGCCAAGAGACATCAAGGTTAGATTGAAAGTGAAAATCTTAATTTAACAGTCACCTCCTGGTACACAGAGTCAGTTTCTCTAGGTACAAGCACTGCTTTCTGGCAGAGCACATACACAAGAACTCTTTTTTTCTAACCTGTTTCAAATCAAAGCACATACATTTTGAGCCCTCAAACGTTGGGCTGCAAGCCTCATTAGCAGCAAGGACTGCTACTTCTGTTATGGAGGTAGAACTAATCTGCAGTGAACCACCTGGCTCAGACCATGCTTAGGATATCACAAGCAACACCAGCACCATTTCATGCATAAACTACATAAAATCTCACGATAGCCCAGCACCAAGCTTTTCTTACAGAGACTCTTACAGAGTCTCTTACAAAGACTACATTGACTAGCTCCCTATAGGCTGCTTCCAGTGCTGTATCTGGTCTTTCTCAAGGTACCAACGAGCAGGAAAAGCCAAGTGCAAATCTTTCTGCTAACCCCATGGCACAGGAATCTTATGTTCTATGTTATGTTAGATTGTTACTGTTGTTATGTTGTTTTCCCCCAGCCTGTCTACTGAAGAAAAGTGGAAACCCTCCACAAAGACAGAAAAAAGAGAGCTAGCTGGGAGTCTCCAAACTCTTTGGTATCAAGTGCACTCCATCTGCTGCTCACAGAACAACTACTTAGTAAAGTCTCACTGCAAATACTAGGCTTCAAGATGTCAGTGAAGATAAAAAAAGGCCTGCCCATAGAGCCTGCCTGTCTTCACAGTAGAAGAAGAATGGCATTCCCTTTTGAATCTAGCCATCACTGTTGTGACAGGCATCCCACAAGATCCTCATGTCTCAGGACCCAGTTTATCTCTCCTTGCTGACCCCACCAGTCATCCCAGCATGACTTGGGTTCACCTTCTGCCCTATTACAAGGTTGCAGGTGAACAGCCAAATTAAAAAGCAACTATGAAAGCTGAACTCAGAATTAGGTGGGGGAAAGTAAAGTGAAAGCTAACTCAAATTCTCTCACTTACCTTCAAGCACAGAACTTAAGTAACTAATTGAAGACCTCAGGCTTCCTCATGAGTCCACAGAAAAAAACAACAGTCTTGAGAAGATAATTCTGAGAGCTGCTTCTAGCAATTCATCTCCTGTTTTCACTCACTACAGAAGGAACCCAGACTCTTAATTTCAGTATTTTAGATAAGCACCAGAAGCTCAGTGGGATGGACTGGCATGACCCTAATGGCAGGCATTCCTTGAAGTCAGTGGCATTTGTGGAGAAGCATGGAGAGAACTATGAATTGTCCTGTAAAAACCATCTGACAACAAGCAGCACTGCTAGCAGGTGAAGAGGTTAGAAGGTCCCCAGGGCACAGAGCTTTGTGATGTGTTAAGAACAGACAACTAAGGAAATCCACTGGACCCCCACTCACTCATGTACATCAGGAAGTAAGCAGCATCAAAGAGTCCCTCCCCATCAGTGAAAAGCTCTTTCCTACCCACTACCCCATTTCAAGAGAAAACAGAAAGAATAGGCCTCCCTGAAATTCAGAGGATAAAGAATGTGTATATGGGAAAGAGGAAGCCCAGCTCTCGCATATTAGAGACAAACATATCTCTCTCCGTTTCTCTTGCTCTCTGCAGTGCTTCTGCCAGCAGGACACAGAGGCCCAAAGCATTACTGTATTCTTACTCCCAGTCCTCGGTGCTGGTGAAGACCCGGACAGTATGGCCATTAAAATCCTGCAGGGTGGTAGTGCCGGCAACTGACGCAGTGTACAGCTGACTAGGGTTAAAAGGGTTAAACTTCATTGCTGTGATGGCCCCTCCAGCTCCCATCTACAAGGAAGGGGATGAACAAAAGAAAAATCCACTGAGTGATGGGGAAGGAGAAAAGTGTGTTCTGTAAGTCTGCAGGCACTGCTATGTCTTTTACAGTAACACTGAAACACACCACAGTCCTCTAAGCAAGAAAGACAATCATGTCTCCCACATGACAGTTATCTAAACCAGGAGCTGCCCTCCTGGAGGACAAATCTGCAATTCTTTCAGTCCCCAGGCAAGGTACTCCCTTGCTGTCTGGCACCACACTATTTACAAAAATAGGTGACTTTGGAATTTCTGGAAGATAGATCTCTCAATGTGTATCTATCTTAACTTAGAAAGGTGATAAAAGTTACAAAGTCTTTGAGCTCCTGTTGAAACGGAAATGGCTAAATACAGCAATGAGGGGTATGCCAGATGTACAAACCATTCATTCTACCTTAATTTCTTACTTGAGATAAAGGCACCTCATTTCTCCCCAAAGATGTTTCTTCATCTGCCACAATAAAAGGCGAGCAGAGAAAGATTAAGACCTAAACCAGACAGACCCTCTCTGTCTCTGGCATCCCTTGAAGATAACTGTTTTGCCAGTTTCTATATTATTTTTCCACTGAGCACACACCAAGTGCTGCTTCATTATGAACTTAATCACCATGGCTCAGTTCTCCCCAGTGCTAAAAGTCTGGGACTTAGGAACAGACATGCTGTTGCATCTCAGTCCTATCCATAACTGGCTACTCTGAAACCTGAAACCTGTATGTGCTTCTCATCAAACTTCAGTTTTTATCTGCAGTATTTCATAGTACTCCAGTTTTCCCTCCCACCCATTCTTCATATACAAAGGCTTACCCCCCTTATGAAGCAGGTTTTAGCAAGTACTTCACAGTCCCAAAGGATGATGTCTCCACCTTTGGAACCGACAGCTAGCGTACTGGGGTGTGTTGGGTGCCATTCCAGACATGTCACTCTCCTGTCAAAGGGACTTGCTCTTCGAAAGAGGCAGTATGAGGAAAGAGAATGCAGAAAAGCCAGCTCCAATCTCTGTTAAAAAGGTAAAGAGAATTATAACTTTTGCTAGCATCCCTGAGATTCTCTGAATGAGGAATGCTAACAACGTCTAATTGTCATTAATGTTAGTATGTTCATACAGAATTCTTAACAACAAAGCTCTCCCAGGTACTTCCCACCTATGGATGTTACAGAAAGAATTTATTTTCAAAAGGAAGGCGTTCGGCTCTGCGAAACAGTAAAACATAATGGACTTGATGGCCACGTCTGTGAAGAGGAAAAAAATCAACACTTAACCTGAAAAGATTGGCAAAGTAAAGTGGATACAAGAATATTATCATGAAACAGTCAGATCAGCATGCAAAATTATCCCTGTGCAATAACTCCACTGGGAGACTGGGCAAGTTTAAATATCATTCAAGGAAGTACAGAATTAACAGAGGATAAAAACTGACAGGGCTGGGTCAACCAAAAGGGAAAGCCATCTCAGCTCCTGCATTTTACAGGATTAAGAACCTTGGAGCCACAAACTGTGTATGTGGGGAACTCTTCCGGTCCCTTAAAGTTCCTCTGCTTGTGTTGAAGATATTTTTATGTAGGGAGCTGAGGTGTCCAACAGGTCCTGAAGTAGACACTCCTCACCTGCCTGAGCTGTGCCTGAATGGAACCTCCCAGCATTTTCTGGTAGACATAATGAACAATGCTGCATCGCCGCTCCAGCTGAGAGGGAAGGACTCTCTTGTTTCTCATCACAATCCACCTCCACTGCAACCTGCCAGTGAGAAAAGATTGAAACTTATTGATTAGCAACACCTGTCATGCTCATTCACTACACAATATAGGAAGAGATCTACATTTGCTGCTACATCCATGAAAAGCTTCAGCCACAAGATAAAAGCCTCTAAATAATTCTTATGCATCTAAGGTGCAGCAGCTTCTGCAATTATGGAGTCCAATGCATTCCAGAGGCCACCAGAGCTTTGTGTATGCTTCCTCTTATTAAACCTTCCTTCTCTTTCCCAAAGATTTTCCAAAGACAATAGCAAAGGACTAAAGCAATGCCACAGATGGGTGGTGCACCTCTTGGACAGCATACAATTTGAATGTTTCATACCCAAAACACAATGCTGCTATCCAAAGCCCCAGCAACTTGAAAACATGCCATGGGAGGTGGTAAGTCCCTGCATGCAGCAAAAGCCACATGTCTCGGCAGGAACACCTGAAAATTTCCCAAGTGTGGCAACACAAGCTCCCAGACAGTTCCTGAAATGCCTGCTGTGAATCAGAACTTTCTGTCTGCTCACACTGTAGCCCATACAGTCTGCTTACAGTGCTGCGAGTTTTGTTTTTGATAATAGACTCGCTGACACCTCACTGCCTGAAAACCTTTCTGTTCAGTGATTTTTGCTGAGAGCACAGCTTGTTTCTACATTTTGTTCATGTTCCAAATTTTTGTTTTCAGGGACCTTTACGTAAAAACTAGATCTGTTTTAGTCCTAGATGTCTGTGATCTAATCATCCCCACACCAATGGTCTTTAACACCCCAGGGGATCTAAATGTCAAATGCATTTTTTAAGAAACACAAATACTGTTTTCATTTAAGGGTACTTATTAGAATATACCCACAGAAGACTGAAAACATATGGATCATCCTATATGATTAGAACCTAAATTAAATCTTTCTTTAATGCAATGATGGAGAGAAGCACACTTCTTTGTTCACCTGCCAATATAGTGAGAACACTTGTCACACCTGCTGAAATAGGTACAAAAGCATTTCAATTCTAATTTCTTTTTTTTTTCACTGAAGACTTGGTATCCACAGTTCCTTCTTCAAATGTGAAAAAAACTGAGGTATTTTTTTTCAGACTCCATTTTATAATGAAGGATAATTTGTTAAGAAACAAATATTTAGGCCTTTTTAGAATCAGCTGAAAGAAACCCCCAAAAAAGATGATTTAGTTTTAAGAAACAGAAACTGTCCTCTATGGATCAGGAGAAAAAAAAAATTCCAAACACATACAAACTGGAACACAGAATGGAAAAGCTCAAATGTAAAGGTCTTCATCTTTTTAAGAAAGGGTTAAAAGAAAAATATGATTAGCCTCATTTTTCTGAGGTATCTTACAGGAATGGCAGATGCTTACCAAATGCAAAAATCAGGTCACGAAGTTAGAATAAAATCATGTAGCTGCATTAACTACAGAAGATGTTTTATCTATCTACAATTATAGATAGGACTCCTTTCAAACAGAGCATTTTGCCTCCATAGTCACTGTTCACCCTGCTAACTCCTCCAAGTCTGGACTTACAGACCACACATGGAAATGCACAAAATCATAGAACCCCTGTATCTCTGACTTGTGAAAAACACTTCAGTAATTTCTGGATCCTTAAGCCAAAATTGTACAGAAAATACACAGTATCTCCACACAAGGCATTAACCCTAGTGATCTCCTAAACCACTAATGAAATTAAAGGTTTTATCTGAGAAAAAGAGACTGAGAGGAGACCATATTGCTCTCTACAACCACCTGAAAGGAGGATGTAGGGAGAGGGGAGTTGGTCTCTTCTCCCAAGTAACAAGTGATAAGAAGGAAGAAAGGGTCTCTAGTTACACCAGAAGAAGTTTTGAAAATTTGAAATGAATGAAAAATTTCTTAAATGAAAGAGTTGTTAATCATTGGAACAGGCTGCCCAGGGAAGTGGATGAATACCCATTCCTAAAGATATTTAAAAGATGTGTAGATGTGGGCACTTCAGGACATAGTTTAGTGGTGGATTTCGCAGTGCTGGGTTAACAGCTGGATTCTACAATCTTAAAGGTCTTTTTGAACCTAAATGATTCTATGAAGTTACTGTAGGTAAAGTCTAGATAACTCCCTCGATGACACAAAGCACTAAACTTTTCAGTATATTAGAAATTAATGACAATTCCACATTACATTAAAAAATCTTTAAGATTTTTTTTAACGCAAGTTAGACACTAAAGGAAAAAAATGCCCATGAAGAGAAGCAATTGGAGGAAATTCTGACCATTCTAATCTGAACAGAGGTAGAAATTATTCCTACTCACTGTAGCAAAAGTTAGAACAGGGAAAGAATGGCATGTAAATACCAGTTCAGACTGGATGCTGTAGGACACCAACCTTAAAACTAACAACTGCATTCAGAAATGCATGATACTAAGAATGTATTAGCAAGATTGGTCTGTCCTACACTAAAGCATACATCTGGTAATACAGGAATTCCACAGAACTTAAATCACCCTCAAATGAGTTCTAACAGTATCTTCAGGCTTTTACCAAGGGGTATGGAGTCTCAAACATTCATGCATGCATGCACACACACTCACTAGACAAAAACTTGGAGGATGTACTACCCCAACACAAGTCTGCCTATTACTTCAACATCTAACCCCATCTAAACACTCATGTCTGAACATGCTTCTTGGCATTCTCTCTCTTTAACTAGTCAATGCCTGTCATTTACAGTAAATCTGGTAAAGAGAAAGAATAAGAATCTGAGGAAATCTTACCAATTTTCCCTGAGGGTTTGGATGTTTTTCTCACAAACAACTTCTTTTCTTGTTTCTCATTCCCTCTTTCTCCATAGTCCCGTTTCCTCTTCCCAGCTGATTTTGCCTCTTCTGGCCACTGCTGAAATGCCCTCTCACGCTTCTTGTCCTTTGGCTGGTTCACTGGAGCCATTCTGTCTGACCACTGAAAGCAAAAAAACATGAAGGCAAGACTGTCATACACTTCTAACCAGAAGACAGAGAGGAAAACTGGAATGGAGCATATCCCACTTAGTCTGAAGGCAGTGATTAGACTTGTATCCTCTTTCATTGGGATGACACAAGCTTTTAGTTGTTCTCTACTGAATAGAGGAACAGGTTCAATAAAATCTTCTTTGTTCACATATTAAAATTAACATATCCTAAAGCACTAGAATGTGTTTTGACAGATGTGCCTCGACCAGATTTTTAAGCCTGAAACCCAAAGATCTGCATAAAGTACGTCTGTGAAACCACATAATACCCTAACTGTTTCTGTAGTAGCTCACACTGATCTCTTCAGATTCAGCTAAGTGAAAGGTCAGACTTTTTACGACGATGGCCAGGGCTGACTGGCCTTGCAACAAATGGGCTCAGAAGGTACTTCCTGCATAATGGCCACTGTTCCTCACAACCACCAGCTGGTATTTGGACTGGGCTCCTGCACCGCCTGGCAGCCACACCGGAACTGCTCTTCTGACGACGCTGGGATTCAGCCACTCGTGTCCCGTGTTATGCCGGCCACAGCGCGTCCAGGCCCCTGAGGACACGCATGGGCCTCCCACGGCCTTCTCTGCAGCCCGCGGGCCGTGCGCCAAACGCCGCAGCTTCTTCCCGCAGAGCATCTCTAGCCTGAGCCTGTGCTCGCGTTGAGCTTATTCAGAATTCCTGAGTGGCCGTCACGGATATCGGCCCGTGTTAAATACAGCTTGGCGGGCGCCGCGCAGGCTCCTGCCCAGGCGGCACCCCGTGCCGGCAGCCCCGGCGCGGCCCGGCGCGCCCGCGGCCCGGGCGGAAAGCCCACCCCGCTCTCACCTGCGCTCCCGCGGCCTCGGCTCTCCCGGCGCCGCCGCGGCCGGCGGCCGGCCCTGGCCCCTCCCCGCGGTTTCATAACCGGGGCGGGAACGGGGCAGCGCCTTCGGCCCGGCCCTCCGGAGCGGCCCCGAGTCCGCCGGCCGTGGCTCCTCCCGCTGCCTTCGCCGCAGGGGGGCAGCGGCAGCGGCGGGCGGTTATCTAGCCCCTGGCTACCTCCGCCGCCCTTACCCCTGCCGGCCTCCCCAGCCATCACCATGAGCAGCACCTCCGCCTCCCCAGGAGCGGGAGGCGGCTGCGAGGGCAACGCTGGTCTGAAACGTCCCATCAGCCCCATTTGCCTGCCTGTTGTTTATTTGGTGCAGCACGTAAAATCATACGCCCCTCATTAGTTTCTAGAGCACCAAACTGTCCTATTAAACTGTAAACTGCACCTGGCGTTGGAAAATAACAAACACCAACAACAACAAAAGGCGCTTCAAAAGCGGATAAAGTCTCATCGAGAGCAACTCAGAGAATACCAGATCCTACACGATATGATACAGCTGACAAGAATGGGGAAGGAAGAGCTCTACCAACACAAAGGGAGGTACCAGCACTTCCCCCGCACCTGCAAAGGAGGCTGCTGTCTGTGACCATGTCGTGTGGGGAACCTTATCCCTCATCTCTGGAGCAGTAAGGTTCCCCTGCTTCAGGCCTACCAGTAACTGTGCTGAGTAATTAAGGTCCAGTCACCCACGCAGGTGGCTGTGGACACAGGCTCTAAACGTGCCTTCTGTAGGGTTTGGTTTTGGGTGCTACTATCTTTTGTGCTATAACTACAGTGGATTTTCTCCCATACTAGAAAATGCACAGAAACTCCCCAGAAGAACAACAAATACGCAAGTGTCTATGCTTTTTATCTGAACAGCAACAAAGTTGTATTAGTTGCTGTATCAGAATGCCATACTGTCCAGGATTTGGAGGACAGGTGTCTACTAAGAAAGGCAGGAGCCTCTGTTTGAAATTGAGAATGCAAACCCCCTCCCTCCAAATTATCATAATTTTGAAATTAAGGGGCTCTCAAGCAAAGATATGGGAAATAGGAATAACAGTTCTTTACTAGGAAAATTAAAATAGAAATACAGTATTACAAAGAAAAAACCTGAAACACTGACAGAGTCAGAATACAACCTGACACACCGTCAGTCAGGGTGTTGGTAGCAGTCCCCCTGGAGTGACAGATGTGGTTCAGTTGAAGCAGTCCTGTAGAAGGGTGCAGTTTTCCTCCAAAGGTCCAGTGATGATGTGGGAAGGTCCACTTTTTCTCTGGAATCCAGTGAAAAAAAGGCTAGTTTGGTGTTCTACATCTGTTTTAATCTAGGTAGGAAAGGCTTGGTTCCTCCCCCTGGCTGGAGCATCTCTCAATGGGATGATGTAATTTTATCAGTCATACAGTGGGAGTTAATGGGCCATTAGCAGATGATATTTTCCTGGAGGAAGGATGGGTTGTGGAAAAGATAAAGATGGCTGCCCCAACCTGGTTTTAACAGATGGCCCGTTAGCAGATAATAGCTCCCACAGAGATAAGGATCACTGCCCCACCTGGTTTCAGCAGGTGGTGATAGAATACATACTTTTGGTCACATCCTGTATTGCAACCTAACAAACAACATACACAAAAATGATAATCACTAACATGATCTGGTTTTGGACATACACATCAATCCAATTAGCAAGACTTAAAGTCTCATCAGGCACATTTGTAATACACAACATTTGTCTTAGAACTGTATGCATTAGCAAAAAACAGTGTAACCTACACAATTGCATTTTGGAGCTATCACAGTTAGCATTTTTTAGAAATTGAATGGAATAGAAAAGAGGAGAAAAGGCGATTTCCTATGGAAGGGAGCTACAATGAACACCTAGTCCAACTGCCTGACTAGTTCAGGGCTGGCCTAGTTAAAGCCTGGTATTAAGGGCAATGTCCAAATGACGCTTAAAAACTGACACCTTGGGGCATTGACCACCTCTCCAAGAAGATTGTTCCAGTGTTTGACCACCCTCTTTGTAAAGAAATGCTTCCTAATGTCCAGTCTAAGCCTCCTCTGGTGCAGCTTCAAACCACTCCCACGCATCTCATGACTGGATCCCAGGAGATCAGTACCTCCCTCTCCACTTGCCCTTTTCAGAAAGCTGTAGGGAGCCATGAGGTGACCCCTCAGCCTGCTTTTCTCCAACCTAGACAAGCCGAACTCTGGACACAGTCGAGGACTTCAACATCATTCTTAAATGTTGAGTCCCAGAACTGCTCACAGTACTCAAGATGAGGCCAAATGCTAAATAGAGTATTTGTGTCAATGACTAACTCCAAGTTTGATTTCTCTCTAAGGAATCACCAGATATTTTTATAATTATTATTCACCAGGGGCAAGAACAGCAGACAAAATGCCACTGGCCTCATGTCCTACAGGTCAGTGTCTGAACGGTACTCTGAGCAAGCAAGAGAAAGACTAATTTGAGAAAATATTCTTTCATGTATTTAGAGTCTCATACTTCGAACTGCAGTATGCAACAAAGTCAGAGGAGTAGAATTCTGCATGGGCAGGATATTAGCCTTATTTATATGATGCCTTTTCTCAGATGTACAATTATGTTGAGGCTCTGCCTCAGTCATGGGACATGATTTTCTCGCACAGAATCAAGTCATCTTGTCACTGGGTCAGGTAAAGCTATATTGTAATTAAGATCAGTTTCATGGTATTAGTAATACCATTAGGTGTTCTGCCTCCTTGTTGCCAGGATCTTTGTCCAAAGCGTGAATATTTTTGGCTGCCTTAGTCTCACTACTGATATTTGTATCTTATTAGATGAACTAGATTTTGCCATGCATATGAAAACAAGCCTATATATTCCATGAAAAAGTAAAACAAAATACAAAACCCTATAGAGATGAAGGAGTAAATATCATGCTGTCTGACCTCCTTCTGTCCCATGACCAATGTTAAGCTGCTCATACCAGGAAAATGAACATAAAGACCACTATCGTTATGACCTCGTTTACCCGAGCACCCTATCTTCCCCAAGCCATTCTTGGAGGACAGAATTGCAATAACCATGCTATTTAGTACTCTCACCTTGCTGTCAGTATTGGCAGTGACCAGGTCCCACATGGACAGCATCTCTCTTAGACACTCTATCTTAGATGCACATGGGATATCGATATAGAAATCAGCATGAAAACATAACACAGGGCAAACACTGGATATAGACTATCAATGGATGACAGATGTTTGCCTTTTCTGACCTTCATTAATGTACATTAATCTGATAATCAAAAACTCAGAACTTAATTGATATAGAGAATATCTATGCCAAAGAGTTGGTTTCAGTTTTGTTTTAGTAAAAGACAAAGTTGATTCTTATGCTCAAAACTGTAATTAACTTCGAGGACAAGATAAGCATCTTTCCTCACTTTTTTAAAGGATACTTATGGTGACACCATAGGCAATGACCTGTCATGAGTGTCTACTTTCCAGGGACCCTATGCTGGTAAAAGTGAACAGAGTCTTAGAAGAAATTAAGTGGAATGGTTTCTAATGTCCACTTTCTAACACAGCATTTGACTATATGTGAAGGGCATCAGCACAGTTATTTTTCTGGCTCTTATGAAATTTAGGGCACTTGTAAAGAAAGGCAAAAACCCAAGTACTGCTCCAGAGAAGTGGAAGATTTATGGCATGCTCTTTCCTCTCTTCCTTCTGCAAGGTTCTCTGTCTTTCCTTTTTCCACTAATTGAATAAACATAACTGCAAACCCACAGCTGGTCCTTGGAATTGTGTCCCAAGTCACTTGGAAGCAGTCAAGAGGAGGCAGGCCAGCAAGGTCTCCTAGTAAAGGCCCTGCCCCAGGGGAAATTGCACTCAGGGGGCCCGGGATTACAAAAGCAAACGCTGGCAGACAAACTCCTTGGCATTTAGAAAACAGCTGGTGTCATCTGAAAGGCTCCGAGACTTAAAGATGAGGTCAGAATTGTTCAGGTTTTCAGAGGAATGCAGGAGTGACTGAAAACAGCTAGCAGGATCAGGTGAAAGACGGATGTTAAGGCGAACTGAGGTGATGCCACTCTGTAAGTCGAGGGAGAGTGACCCATGCCACTCTCACAAGCGAGTCCACAGCACTTCATTTGGGTGGGAGGCGCCTTGTGGAGCCGCCTGCTCCAGCCCACCAGGGCGGCTCCGGGCCCTGCAGGTCAGCTGGCCGGTACAGCACACAGACGAACGAACTCACGGACAGGAGCCGAACTCAGGGCTGGGCCGAGCGGGCGCTCCTCCCAGGGCTGCCTCCCTCCCGCCCCGCCACGAGGGGGATCCCGGCCAGGCAGACTTCCCTTAGTCCCTTCCTCACCCCACGGCCCAGGCCCTCCCCAACGTGGAGGTGGAGGGGAACCACGACCGGAGCCGGCGGTACCCTCGCCCGACCCCACCAGCCCGGGCAGAGCCCGCTCCCGTTAATTGGATCAAGGGCCGGGGGCGGGGAGGCGGGAGCGGCGCCGGAGCTGCCCCGCCGCTGCCACCGGAGCACCCCGAGCCCGGGCCCGCCCCGCGGGCGCTGCTGGAGGCGGGGCGGGACCCCCGAGTCCCGCGGCTGAAAAAGGGGGAGGGCTCAAGGTGCGCCTCCCCTAGGTGGCCGCTGCCCGCCGAGCGTCCCGCCGCGCCGCGCCGCCTGCGAGGTAAGCGGCGGGGTCACCGCGGCGGGCTCCGCTTCCCCGGGCCCGGCGCCTTTCGGACCCGTGCCCCGTGGGGTGCCGGGGGTCCTGGCGGCAGAGCCCGTCCCGGTCCCGGCGCCGCCTTCCCGCGGCGGGCAGCGTGTCTCGGGACGCGCTGGCAACTGTGAGGGAAAAGTTTCCTCATGGAAAGGGGGCGGGTAGGGGAGGCGATACGCGGCTGGGCGCTGGCTGTGGGCAGGAGGGGACTGGGAGGTGGCTCGGCGCGGCTGGTCTGGAGGCGCAGCGGAGACCCCCGGTAGGTGCGGGAGCGGCGACGCGCGGGGCTGGGGAGGGCGGTGGGGCTGCGGTCCTGGCGGGTTGTTCGCGAGGGGCTGGAGAAGCTCTCGCCAGAGCTTCGCTCCCTTTGCGTCCCTAAGCTTCGCCGGGTGCCCCGCCGCCGGCCTCCCGGGGCCGGCCCGCTGCCGCCGCCCCGTCACTGGGGGCTGCCGAGGCTCCCCCTCCCTCCCTCGGGAGCCCGCGCCTCCGCTCTGCCTCGGGGACAGGGGCCTCTTTGTGCCGGATCCGCTCAGAGCCGCTTCCCACTCTGAAACCGGAGCCGCGGGCGCTGGCAGCGGTGTGGAGAGTGGGGATAAAGCGACTTCCCAAGACCCCCTGGGGAAAGGGGCCGCGCCGGGGCCCGTGCTCGCGGGGCTGTAGTCCCTTGTCTCGGGCATCCGTGTTGCCGGCCTGTGAGCTGGCCTCCGGGCAGATGGATGGATTTAGGCAGAGGGGACAGTTCTGTCCTTGTTCGTCCTCGTCCTCTCTTCTGGCCGCCGACAGCAGTGAGGGGAGGGCGAGGGGCAGGCACCGGGGGTGCTGCCTTCGGCCGTGTCACTGGGCCCCTGGCAGGCTGCTGGGGTTACCGTGTCCTTTCCAGCCTAGGGCAGGAGAAAGCTGATAAACAGGGAGGGTATTAGCGGGCCTGAATATCCAGTGCTTGAGAAGACAGTCTGATTTGTCACTGGGCACGGGAGGAGGGTTCCATGGTCTCTGCAAAGCTATCGATAAGTGAAGCTAGCGTGGCCCAAACGCATTAACCTGTTCCACCACTTTCTGTGCCAACTATGTGTTCTTTGCTTGCTTCAGTTCTTCAGGCATGCAAGAAGGTTCAGGGCTTGGTGGGGCGGATGAGGTTAGCTGACCACCACCAGACACTTGTTCTGGCCCTAGGAAGTCGTCTGGCCTTTTTGTTCACTCTTTGCCTTCCTTGTAGAACTGATGCTCCCTACTTCCTGAAACTGGAAATGAACTTCTCTCCCCTTCAAATCAACTACCGGTCTAATTCGCACAAAGGAATTTCTGATATGATGGTAATTGATTGCAGTACAGAACCCAAGCAGAGCCTCCCACTCCACCCTGGAATTGAAGTGTCACTAAGAAGTCACTAAGCCTTACAGTGGGTGACTCAAGTCATTCTCGGGAAGGAATGAGAGCAGAATGCACAACTGCAGTGTGTGGGCTAAAATGACAGGGTCCAGATACTCCTTGCTCCAGGTGTGAGCTGGTCTCTGGGTGGAGTCAAAGTGGAGCTTCTCCCCATGAGTTGCATAACTGAGCACATTCTTTCATGCAAGGATTCATCTTTCCCTGAAGTCCACAATGTGCTTTTTATGAGATGGAGTCTGCTTTGATAGTGTTTTGTGTAATTAATGGTATTTCTCTAGAAGTTCCCAAAAATATTTGCTAGATTGTCCTTTGACTTAAAGCTTGGAACAGAATGAATGTGTGAGCTTGATCAGCTGCCTGCTGCCTTCCCTATTTTGTGCCTGGTCTATTGTATTGCTTTATTGGCTTTTTTTTTTTTTTTTTTTTTTTTCCTTCCATCTGACCTGTGTGTTTGAACTTCTCTGGCTTGCCTGCACTTGTTCAAGTGAAGACTGTCTTCTTCTCAGGCTGTAAAAAGCAGTAACTTCAGTGTGTCACCTATGTGTAGGGCTGAGAACAACTGCCCACCTGGAACTCTATTATCAAATGTCAACAAGAGAATAGGCTTGTGTGTGACTGGACTACACAATGCTGCAGGTCACTGGCAGACTGTGTGTCATAAAAGTCATAAAAGGCTGGAAATTTTATGGACCCAAACTAATTTCTTCACAGGAAAATGACTGGTGCTTTTAGTAATTTTAGGTTTTTGTGGATTATACAAGACCTAGCCTGAATCTTTTGGGCTTTCTCTGGATGATTGTGAATTTCCAACAAAAGGAAAATAAATATATATCAGATAATATATATTTACATACATGCATGCATATATATGTACAAAATCAGTAATACAATAATGGGACTTCTTAGGAGATGCAAAGCTGTAAGAATGCTTTCACCACCATGTGAGCTTCTGTCAGAACTTATGATATCAGCAAGCATGGCAAACACTGTATATTCTTTATTCTGGCCATCTTAAGGTCTGGATATTATTCAGTTGTTGTTTTGAACCATTTGGTCTGTCATGGCTGGCATCCAGGGATTGAACTGGGGACCTCAAAAGCTAAAAGTATCTGCTGAGTGGAAAAAGCTATACTCTTGATCAGAGAGCATTAATAAACTGCCTCTATTTTTGCCATCAGCTGATCAGTGATCTGTGAATTTAGGCTGCTTTTGAGAGTTCATGGGGAAATGCCTGAACAATAGGAGAGCTGTTTAAGCCCTTTAAGGAGCTCTTATCTTTTAAAAACAGACTTTGTGATCAGGCATGCTGTTTTATCACTAGTTACTCAGTGCGATGGGTGTAGAGGGTACTCTGAGAGGCAACTGTGACAGATAGATTAAAAAAAAAGCCTTAATATTTTAGTCTAAGACCTTAGTGGATGGGTCAGAAAACAGTGACTACTGTATCTGGAAGTTTTCACGAAGAATTTAGGATTTTGCTCTTTGAAGAATTACAAAAGGACTTGGCATTCTTGGAGTTAAGAAGCTGTTCAAGTGGTAACTTTTTGCCACTACCTTGCAGCATGGTGATCATTGTAATTTAACATCAGAATGCACTCTGACTGTTTGGGCACAAATTTTTTCAGCAGCACAAAGGAAAATGCAAAGAACCTGGTGCATCCTCTGCTGTAATCATCCAGCTTTGTTTCAATGACTGGTACATTAATCTTAAGTTCCTTTATGCTGAAATGTGGGCTGAAGTGGGGCACTGCTATAAGGCAGTAAATGTGATTGGCATTCTAATCACATTTGAGCCTTCACTGGTTTCTCCTCTCTGTGAATGGGATGATGGGAATGGGCTTTTCAGACTTGTGATAGTTGGAATTTGTGTGTTAAATCTAGTGATTGTCACTGGGCACTGTAGTTTGTTGAAAAGGCATGTGAGAGATCTCCATGGTACCGGAGGCCTGGATCCAGAGGCATTAGGTTTGTGTGGGATTTTATGCTCTCTTAGTAGGTGACTGGGGTAGGACTCTGTTTATTGCAACTAAGTTTTTCCTAGCTACAGGCGTTAGAATTGTTGCAGGCAAGCCATAAGTGCTAGCAAGTTTTCAGCCTCCTCAGTCCTGTCCCTACTGTGAGCTTGCCCAAGCTGTGTCTCTCGTGTTTGCAGGAAGATATGGTACTTGCCTCCTGGGCTCTCTGAAGAGACATAGTCAGTCATTTCAGTCACCTACAGGTGATATTCTGTTGGTAGTAACTTCCTGCCATCCCTCAGTACAGTACCCCTGCTGCTGAGCCAAACCTCTCCCAGTTTGGCAGCTGAGCAACCTCTCCCTGAGGGTGCTGAGCTGCACCAGCTGTGGTCTGCCATGCAGAGCTCTGAAGTGGCTTTGCTGCCTTTTCTGACAAGGGCAAGAAGCTTTCATGGAGGATGGGGAGAAGATGTAGCATATTTCACTTCTTTAATGATTACAGGTATTTACTTCTGCTTCTCTATGTTTTCAGTCAGCTCTGCTTTGTATGAGGACTGGTGAGTTGTGGTAACCCATGGGAAGGCTTGTTGTTGACTCCAGCAGGCTCCTACTCCAATGCAACTAGGGTTTTGAGCTGCTTCAGGAAACATTGCAGGGGAATAAAGCCCACTGGATTGCTTTGTTGTGCTTGTGCTTTATTTTTCTAAAAAGCCTTCCAGTGTTCTTGCCTCACGTCAGGTTGAATCCTGAGGACCAGAAACTGAAATAATTCTTTTGGGCAGTGGACTGAGAAAGCAAATGACATTCCAGTGATGCTGAACATTAAAATCTATCCTGTCACGTGTGCACTTTGGGCTGACTGCTCTGTTTGCCTCTGCTCTCCTAAAGTATTTTTAACAACATTTGGAATATGAAGTGTTAATAGTCCTGTTTTTCAGCCTGAGACACAAAAATTTATTTTAAGAGGCACTACTGATACTAAGGAGCAGATTCTGTGCAGATACTATGGAAGTAGATAAAAGTTGCTCCATGACATGCAGGGCAATGAACTTCAAGAAGAATGTGTGAAGTATTCATAGCCTTTCAGTAGAAGAATTTCAGCCTTTCAGTACTTAAAAGGATCTTATAAAAAAGAGGGAGAGGAACTTTTTACATGGGCAGATGGTGATCAGACAAGGGGGAATGCTTTTAAACTAGAGGAAAAATTTAGATTAGATGTTATGAAGAAATTCTTTACTCAAAGGAGAACAGGTTGCCCAGAGCAGCTGTGGATGCCCCCATCCCTAGTAGTGTTCAAGGCCAGGTTGCATGGGGTTTTGAACAACCTGGTCTAGTGTGTGACATCCAACCCCATGGACATGGGCATGGAACTAGATGATCTTTGTGGTCCCTTCCAACCCAAACCATTCTATGATTCAATGAAGTATGAATCTCCACAGTGCAGGCGAGTTCCTAATGGCTTTCCTACTTCAACCTTGTTACCTGTGTGTGTCTCTGGGAAATCTGTCAGAAAGGTGCATGAATATGTTTAGGAGTGGAGTACCTCCAAACTGGCTGATCTGCTAAACTCTTCTTGAACCAGGAGATGCTACAAAGGGAATGCAAGTTCTCCTGAGTCTACAGAGCAAATGATGCTTTCTTTTCACGTGTCTGCTTCCAAAAAAGACTATGCAAAATTACTATCTGTAAAAGCTACTCTAGAGTCCTTCCAATTCATATGGTATTGAAATCTGCCTTAAGTTGCAGTTGTTTTTATGCTGTTTAGATTTTCCTGCAGAGTAAACCTAGCTCTGGTAACAAAAGGTGAAAAAAGAGCCTTGCTGTCAAAGTGGAGGAACTGGTCACACCTGGAACAGAAGTTATGGGTGTGATGCTTTAATCTCATTCTTCTTTACCGTAAGAGATGCCCTAGCAGTCAATCTTATCTTATTCAGCTCTCAAGTCAAGGAGTTGGTTATACTTCTTTCTCCAGACTGTTTGGGACCCAAGACTCTGCAGGGAACTGGATGAACTTCAGAAATGCCTTGAGGTTGATCTTTCATCTCCATTATATGAATATTTGGAAGGAAAGTATTCACATAATAAGCAGTTTCAGTAAATCAGCTTTTACCATATAAACCCAGAAATCTATTTGATGCAACCATAGATAAAGAAGTGCAGTACTTTGAAAAAACTGGCCATATGATTGTCACACACTTGGTCTGAAGGACAAATTTGTTGCAACTCTTATCTCCCATTCCCCTTCCTCAAAAAGCAGCCAGTGGAAAAGACAACTATTGGTAAAGGAAACCCAGAAATTGCAGAACTACAGATGAGTTAAAAAACTCACTGTGGCTTCCAAGTGGGAGAAAGGAGCAGAGAAGGCTGGAGGCTTCTGACTGCTGTGCAGTCTAGTGAAGCACGAAACTACCAGAAGCTCATTGTTAGCATGGAGCTAACTGGCTTGTGGCTCCCACAAAGGTTGTTCGATTGCATTGATTGCAGTCTGCTTCCTTAGGACTTCCTAATGCATTCATGTAAACTTGATCCCTGCTCTTGGCATTGCAAGGTGATTCAATCACAGGAGAATATTCCAGTGGCAGGAACTTACTGGAGTCTGCCCCCCTATCTACTACCCATCCACAACCACAGGAAACACTCCTGATCACCACTTCCCATTATTTTTGCCTTCTTTACTCAGGGTTAGATGAGTCCAGGGCATTTTATTCTGTTTGGATCAGTGCTGTTCATATAAAGATCCAAACAAACCAAACTTATTACTCCAAGCCTAGTTGGAGAGCGTAGACTGGTCCAACCTGCTACTACAATAACTTACTTTTACTAAGTTCCAGGCAACTGTATTACAGGATGAACTATTGATCTAACCAGTCAAAAACATTACCAGATAAGATGTAGATTAAATCCTGGAAAATGTTTGCATTCAGTGTGGATTGAAACTGCTGAACTAGAGCTTTAAACACCTGCTTATCAGTGATTTAGGAAGAAAGAACTTTCAGTTGTTTGGGGTCCCATCTGATGAAAAAGGAAGTGCATGTGTTTGCTTGCAGAGACTGATGCAGCAGGGTGGGAAGTACCCTGGGAAATATCCAGCATACAAGCAAACAAGTGGAGAGGCCAGGGAGTGGGAGAGTAATGATTACAGGTTCTCAATATCTGCCTGGGTTAAAACCTTGCCCTGAGAGAGTGGTAGGATAGGAAGTGTGAGAGCTGGAAAGTGCTGTGCTGTGACTAAGGAGTGGAACAAGAATGATGCTGTTCTCAGGTCTAAGAAAGCAGCTAGGATAGTGCTGTTCCTGGTAACTTTTATGTGTGGCTTTTTACTAGGCTGTCAGCTGCAGCTGCTAAACACATAGACACAACATACATGTTTAAATTATTCCAGCAACCATTCTGAATAAAAAGGAACATAGCCTATTCCCCTGTTTGAGTATGGTACACAATGGTTCAGCACTGGCTTCTTCCTTCCTTCAGCTCTGTATTTGAGATTATAATTTATTTTTCTTTTAATACAAAGAACAATGGGGAAAATGTAACATGTACCTTGATTGCCCACTACATTCTTTCATTAACATTGTCTCATACTGCCATGTTAACCAGAAAGATCTATGTTCCCATAATATTGAAGATCCTCTACATCATATTGGAAAATGAAAGCAGATTTAATTCCTTTTCTTGGTAAAACAGTTTCTGCCTGGTAAAACTATGTCAGCCAGGAATCTTAACCCCTGGATCAGCAGCAATGAATTAGTAGAAGCCTGTTCTGTAGCCTTGCCTGCTGACAGGGAATAACTAATAAATGAAGAAAGATTGAGTTCTGCATGAACACTTTGAAAAGAGCTTGGGGGGCACATGGGGAATGTCTGTCATCAGTACATTGGCATGGTCTATAGTAAAGAAGCTGTGGTCTGGACTCAGGTTCAGCCCTTCAAGTGGAACAGGATTTTGTCCGTGTTTTAGTACTTTGGTATAATCATGGAGAATTTTGCTCGTGGATAGCCACATAATCTCTAAAGAATCATGGGTTGGGAGGTGGGCTTCTGTTACAGGCTTGCACAGAGCTGCAGTGACCTCTGTGTGTAGTTACTGTTATGCCTGGTGTGTCTCTGACCTTTCCCTGGCTGGAGAGATGAGCTGAAATCTTGCTTGAAACTGTATTAGCCCTGGCAGGCTTCAGTCCCTAGGGAGAGGCTGGGAAACACTGGCTTGGTCCCTTTCCCAGTCAGGTGACTGCTGAGGGTGTGACAGTGCAATAAGATAAACACATGTAAAGGAAGTTTTGGAGGATCTTTGTGTTACTTGGCCCCTTTGTAGCAGTAGACAAGAACTGTCCCCTCTTCCGAAAGATGAATATGCCTGTAAATACCAGACCTCCTATATAATGGCAGTGGAGAGCACATTACTGGGCATCATCTCAGTTACTGGTTCAGAGCTACTATGTGCAATTCCAGACATGGTGAGCCTGAAAAGGACGCCCTGTTCCATGCCCCATTTATTCCTTCTGTTGGGACCTTCCTAGCTCTGCTGTACCAACAGCAACTGAGTTTGTTACACTGCTGGAGTGACATGGAACCTCCTGGCTTCAGCTCTCTAGTTTCATTCTGACAAGTTAAAAAGAAAAAAAAAAAGGATGTCGTGCTTGTCATTCTGTAAGGGAAGGGGGGCTGCCATCTTTTAGTGTATTTGGATTGTTCAGTTTGAAACATTTATCTGCAACCTATACCAGAGTGCCAGTGTTTTTGGAGGGAAAATAATACCTTCACCACTGTGTGCTATGCAGGAAAATGACTGGGGAATCAAACAAATTGGTTGCAGAAAGTGTAGAATTCTTGCCTTCTGCTGGTAGTTGTCATGAGGTGGAAATTAGTTAGTAGCAAGCAATAACTGATTAAAACTTTTGCTTAGCTTAGATTTAGCACCTATATAGAAATTGATCCACAATAAGAATGTGTCTCCACCAAAGTCTCAGCTACTAGATAAATGTAACTCAATTTGTTACTAGATAAATGTAACTCAATTTGTTCCTACATGTGTCTGCATTCAGCATTTGCTGTTGTAGTTGGGAAAGGAAAGAGGAATTGGGCAGAAGGCCTTGTCTGGTGCAATGTACAAGCTTTGTTTCTGTGGATGAATTCCTGCAGGGCTGCAGCCCTTTGAGCCTTTGTAGAGTTCAGAGGCTTGATGTTGGGGAACTTAGGAAAACAGTTGCTTACAAGAATTCTTAGGAGACAGTCAAGCAAAGCATACAAAAGTGGTGCCTTGGGCGTTTAGAGGCTGGAAGTATTGGAATGTGCTGTAGATGGAAGGGAATTTCTGTGGTTTACCTGCCTGAGGGAAAGCTTTCAGTGGAGAAGAGCTATTATTACTTTTGGTCTGGAAGGTTTCTTTGTGGATCAGGACCCTGTTGCACAGATGCTGTGAAAGCAGGAAGCAACAAGGCACACCCTACAATGCATAATAGATTTCACATGTTTTTGAAAGGGAAGGTTTTAGCCTGATGCCTTGGTCTGAGGGCAGGCATCTGTGGTCTGAGACATGTCCCTGACTGGATTACAAGTGAGAATAACAACATGGCTTAAAGGTAGAAACAGCTCTATCACAATGAGCCCTCTGGTATTTTCCTGAGAGGCGCTCAGTACCAGTGAGACAGTCATGAGCCATTCCACCTTTCTGCAGCTAAAGAACAAGAAGCATTTGTTGATAGAGAGTTGATAGCAGGTGTGGCCTAATGATTGTGTTGGCTCCTAAGTGAGAGCAGGTATGTGGGGGAAGAGGGGACTATCTTTTCCAGCACAGCAAGCAGAAATAGTTGTAGCTGTCATTTGCATGGGTCAATTTGCCTGATGTTGCTGGTTGTAGTGGTGTCTGTGCTGCCGTTTATCTGTAATCTTCTGGAGGTGTGAAAATTAATAGTAGTGTAGTCACTCTTTCCCTCTTCTCCAGAGACCTAGTCTTGCAGGAGCTGCTGTGAGGTCTTAAGTAGCTCTTAACTGTGAGAGCCGATAAAGAAAGGTGAGAAGGTAGGGATAAACATTCCTTTGCCCTGCAAATATGATTTGCTAGATAGCCTCCTTTTAGCAGAGGTGGCGGTGGCATCAGGACAAGTCTTGTATGTGGTACTGGCCCACATAAAACTCTACTCGACCCAGTATAACTCAAGCTATGTTGCTTATACTACACAGGCTCTGCCAGCCCTCCTGAATCATTTGGTGGCTCTTGCTAAATCAGGCTGTCCATGAGGTATCCCTGTCATCTTTGCTGTAAAACAACCTCCAGGCTTTTGCACATATGTTTATTTTTCCCATCAAACTTGGGCTTTCCCTGGTCTCAAACCCTTAGTGGATCACACCACGTGGTATTTCAGGAATAGATAGGCATGAAGGGGTGGACTGGCAATCTACTTGCTCTTCTATGGCTCACTCAGGGTGACAGCAGCAGCTGTTCTTTTCAGCCCCTCTGTGCAGTACAAAGTACCTTCCCTATGTCTGCATGCAGATCCAATTTGATCTGCTGACTGACATGACCTCACAAAGTATGTAAAGTCCAGAAAAAGCCCAGCAGGAAAGGGTCCTTGTTCTTTGACCTTTTTGCTTCTATCAAGCTGGATTTTTCTGGGTTTTTATAAAGGCTATACAACTGCTATGGAAATATGTACTCAATGGACTGCTCTCAGGTCATGGAGATTAACTTGTAGAAATATTATACCACTTCACTGCATTTTGCCCCCAGCTACTGTGCTGATGACTGCAGTAAAGCCTTAAGCTGTGGCATACTTTGCCACATGATATTACAGATGCTGAAAAATCATATGAGTTCAAAAGCAGGTTGAAGAAATTAATGGAAGAGAAATCTGTTGCATGCTCATTCATAGGTGGCACATCCAGCTCAGGGAAGTTCCTGTCAGCAAGTGGTTAGAGGCTCGGAGAGCATGCAGGGAGGCATCATGTATGCTTGCTCTGTTGTCAAAGCAAGGGAAGGTATCTCCTTTTGGCTGCTGTCTAGAAAGGCTATGAGGCCATGATAAACTTTAGTCTGATCCAGCTCAGCTACTATTATATTTCAGAGCCTGTTAGGGGTAGTAAATCTGGCTTTTGGAGTGGGTAACTCCTGAGAAAGCAAGCAGATGCGACTCAAATTCTAACATGGAAACTGCAGAAAGAATGGATTCGGGTTTTGGGATGTTTGTTTAGCCTGACTGTCCCTCAAATGAACATGCATATACTGCCATACAACAGCTTTCCACAATTACCCCCCAAATTCTAGTACCATGTAGTCAGCCTGAATTGGAAACCAGAGCTGGAAGGCATGTTTGTGATTCATTGCTTCCTGATAAAGTGAGGATGAGGGAGTAGCGTGGAAAAAGTGATACAACATTCATGTGTTATGTATAATTGATCTATGTCTTCATCAGGAGAAAGAAAGGATGGGTTTTAAATACACTTTTACATAACTTCATGAAGTTTTTTTTTAAATCATAGCAATTTCAGGAATGTTTAGTCTGGTTTTATTGGGGACTACTGGGAAGCCTTATAAGGTTTTTGATGAGCTTTAACCTTTTATCCAGTGACCTGGACCACTCTGAGTCACAACTCTTCCCCCTCAACCTCTTGCCCTCCCTCAACAAAAGTCATTAGTTTGCAGTAACCCAATCTGCTTTTCTTTCCTTCTTTCTCTTTCCCTACCTTCTTTCATTTCTTCTCAAAAATGGTCTTATCATCTGGCTAAAAATCCCACTTCCAGGTTGTGCAGTTTTACTCTCAGCTGCCCTAACCTTCCAGCCTCAGTTGAGTGCATATTGATGACTAAGAAAGGATTTTTTTGCTTGTCTGTAGTTGAGGTTTTTTGTTGGTTTTGTCTGGGTTTTTTTTTTTAATAAATAATTTTTTTACATTGAGGTAAATCCCCAGGGATGTAAATGTGAGACAAACAAATTGTCTTATTCTTCCCTTGTTTCTCTTAGCCTCTGCAGGCCTTTTACTTTTCTTTGCTCTGTGGAAAGCTGATGACAGTTACCTGTATCATATAGCAAAATAAAGTATTTCTGAGGATGTGATGGGAACAGCTTACAGAAAGGAGCAAGGGACAAAAAAGCTTTCCTGCTAGAGGGCCACATCATACCAGTGCAGTGCTAAGTGCTCTGCTACTGTAGGGACTGTAGACCAGAATATGCATTCTGGTGAGTTTTGGTGTTTTTTTTTTTTTCTTTATGTAGAGCTATCCAGTTCTTTGACTTGGGTATAAATCTCCTTCATCTTTAGTTAAAAGAGACTGGAGAAGGTATATGTGTGTCCTTCCCTCTTTGTCCCAGAGGCAGCTGTGTGTAAAAGTATATGCAGCAGGGCATGGAGGTGGTGGGGTTTGCTAAACTGGACACTGTCCAGTGAGGAGGGACCAGACTCCACATGGGGTGCCTGTTTATTTTAGGCCTTTCTGGCCCAAGCTGTTCCCTGTGCTCAGCTGTTGTGATGCTACCTTTCCTGCACAGTGCTGTCAGCCACCCCAGTGTTTCTATTTTAACTGTCTCTGGGGCTAGATCTTGTGACACAAGGATTTGGCATCCCTCCTACGTGCTGAAACATGGCATCTTGGGAGGCACAGTGGCTGCAGCTGCTATATCAGAGGGTGCCACTCCTAAGTGGCTGGTAGAAAAGGGACATCCCTAGGACTGCAGTGCACCAGAACAGGCATCATCCCTGCAAAGGAGTGTCTGACTCTGTCCATCTCTGTCTCCTCCAGTCTTTTTTCAGAGTCTGAAGAGCTTGAGACACACTTGCCGGCTTCCCACTGCTCCCCTGTGGCATCTTGCTTTGGCTTTCAGGTATGTAGTTACTGGGGCCAGGAGTAGAGTTGGATACCCTGGAGCCTGTAAGATGGCTTTGCAGTCGGTAGGGAGGGAGGACAGGGACAGCTGGTGGCATGGTGGAGGAATTGATTTTTCAGGTTCATGACTGTAATTCAGTATTTCCAGCTTTCTGAAGAAGGCCAGAGGAACAGCATTAATATGCTTCTGACACACTCCATGGGATGACACTGGGCAAACATAGCCAAATGTCGGAAATTCCTGCAGTCTGGGTTGGGCCACTTCTCTGTGTGGCTGATGCCACCAAGAAGGATTTGCATGAGGTGGGAGATGTGGACTCTTGACCTGATCTTCATCTCTGCTGTGTGCTCTGTGGGCTGGCAGAATGAGCAGATACCTCTCTGGGGTGTGAGGGAAGCTTTTTATAACTAGGAATGTGCAAGAGGAGAAGTGGCAGCAAAGGCCATGCGTGCTGCATTAACCTGGGCTTGTCTGGAAAGAACTGGGTTTGTCAGCAAGTGACTGGGCTTGGGTTCTGTTACTCCTTCTCTCATTCTTGCACAAGAAAAATTCTGAACCTCTCCCCAGGGAATTCCTAGTGTTGTGCCACATCAGGAACAAACTGGCAGTGCAGGCTAGCACAGGGGAATGGGCGAAAGTTCTAAGACAGCAGACAATGAGATGAACCTTTTACATTCCACCCTAGATTTTGAGCCTAATGCAGTGAGTGTAGTGAAAAGAGCAGCTGTGCAGGGATGTTCCTAGGGAAGCAGTGCTGCTGGGTAATAGGCAGGTGTGCTGTGCTGCCCTTTGGCTGGGTATGCCCCAGCATGTTTCTGTACTTCTGCTCAAGCCCAGCTCAGCTGGTGGGCAGCTTACAGGGCTCCTCCCCATTCAAGGCATGCCTGCCTGCTGACTGCTCAGCCTTGTTTTCCCCAGTCAGTTGTTGTAATCCTGTAATCCTGAGTCATACTGGGAAGCTGGAGTCATCTCCATTGACACGACTTATTTTAAATCTTTCAAGGCAGATTTTAAATAGCTTTAGCTACCTCAGTTTCTGTTACCTGCTTGAGGACCTTGGTTGGATTCATGAGCATCTCCAGCATCTGCACAGCCAAGGTTTGGCAAGATTGTCTTCTACAACATCCTTTCCCAATGTGTTACAGGCCTGCCAAGGAAGCCTCTTGTCTGCAGGGAGGGAGGAGGCCATTTCAGCCCTGGGCATCTCTGCTGGACCTTGACATCTGCTGCTGGAGGGGCACTGATGACAGTACTTGGCTGCAGGGCAGCAAGTTGGGCTCCTCCAGATCCCAGAGTTATGGAGAACTATGCTGTCTGCAAAGGCCCAGCCAGTGCTATATTTGAAATCACTTTTCTCTTCTCAGGTTAACTGAAATCTGCAAACATTCTCTGCTGCAAGAAAAAGAGGGTGATGTCATCAGAAGATGATGCTGGTGGGGAAGGTCCTGGGGGCAGTTTCTGGGAGGTAAGGAACGATAACTGGAGTGTGAGGGAGGTAGGAGTGTCATCTTACCACCCACTGGTGGAATTGGGGTTGAGTTCCAGGTCTGTGAGTGACATGCTGCCCTTGAGGAGTGGAAGGGAGGAGCTGTGGGAAGGTTCAGTACCATGCTGTGTGTTACTGCAGGGAGTAGTGACTCTTCCATAGATACTGTGGAATGAGAGTTCCTTGTTCAGCTGACATTGATCTGATCTGTGAGAGAAGCAAGCAAAGCATCTCAGCTTCTTCCTTCCTGGGTCTGCCTGATACTACCAAAGGACGCTCTGAGCCCAGCTGAGGGCTTCAGAAGGGCCCGTGTTCCCTCCCTGTGCAATGATGGATGGAGGTTGTCTGTACTGAAGGAACATGAAAGTCAGTACGCTATAAACAGTAATGTTGTGTGATGTTTCAGGCTGGGAACTACAAGCGGACAGTGAAACGTGTGGATGATGGCTACCGGCTCTGCAATGACCTTATCTCCTGCTTCCAGGAGCGAGCCAAGATAGAGAAGAACTATGCCCAGCAGCTAACAGAGTGGTCCCGTAAGTGGAGGACCAATGTGGAGAGAGGTAAAGTTGGCATATTAGACTGGGAACAGGAAGCAATCATTGCACTCCCCTCTTTGAGTGCTGTCTCTTACTGAGGTGATGCTGTTCCCTTGAGGGACAGGCTTCCCTTCCCCAGGAAACGGGTGAAATGGGTGACTTTCTTGGGTGTCTTTCTTGTGCGTTTGCCTGTTTTGTTAGTCAATCCTCTGATCCACTTGGAGAGATGTTCTCTCGTCATGTGCTTGGTTATTAAAAAAAAAAAAATCTGCATGCTTAGTTTGGCAAGTCCTTGGGCAGTCCATGTCTTAAATCAAGCTGGATGTACCCCCCTTTTAAGGATGGCTTAGCCGTCTTCTCCAGTTTGAGAATAACTACTAATGCTGTGATTTAGTGGCACTGTGCTCAAACTCATAGTGTATCACAAAGTAACAGATGTTCCAAGGGGCCTGCTGGTCTGTGGAGCAGAAGCCTAGCCTCAGTCATGAACTAATGTTGCTATCTGTCCCGAAGCTCAGGCCAGATTTGGGAGGAGGATTTTCTACAGAAACCTTCTCCTGGCAGGCACCATCTGGGACAGTTGAGGCTGCCCAAAGAAATGCCCATCTCATCCAGCTCTAACGGCCAGTCTAGATGCTGCCTGGTGCGACTGCGGAGACCAGTCAGTGCTGACTTGTTTGATGGGGCAGAATTAGGGAACTGAATCCACACTGGTAGATGTATGTAGGAAGAAAAGAATCTCCATTCCCTTCTGTGGGCAGTAGGTATGAGAGCCCCTCTGGTGCTTGTTCCTGCAGGTCCGCAGTATGGTACTCTGGAAAAGGCCTGGCATGCCTTCCTGACAGCTGCAGACAAACTGAGTGAAATTCACTTGGCTGTCCGGAACCACCTGGCTGGTGAAGATTCAGATAAGATCAAGGCCTGGCAGAAAGAGGCCTACCACAAGCAGATGATTGGAGGCTTCAAGGAAACAAAGGACGCAGAGGACGGGTTCCGAAAGGCCCAGAAACCCTGGGTGAAGAAGATGAAAGATGTAAGCAAAGTGTGAATGAGGAAAGAGAGATAAGGGTAGTTGAGCTGGCTGCCTGATTTTGAGAGCCACTGGGCAAACAAACTAGGTTAGCCAGAGTAGCAGAGAATTCCAGAGGGGTTTGGATGTCTTGAGGGTCTATGTTCTTGTAGTTTTATAACTTCCTTCCCATATGGGAAGGCTTTGGTAAATGTTTTGATTCCTGCACAGCAGGTGAGCACTGAAAAAGAGATCATTTGAAGGTACCTCTTCCCACTGGACCATTGTTTACTAAATGCTGAACTGGCATTTGTTAGGTTACTGCAGGCTCTAACAAACGTTAGCATGCCTCGCCTGAGTATTGGAGGATCAGTATGGGTAGGATCATGGCTTTTTCTGCATCCCTTTTCCTACAGGTAGAGACTTCTAAGAAAAACTATCACGCAGCCCGGAAGGAGGAGAAAACGGCCCATACAAGGGAGAACCATGCCAAGGCAGACTCGTCTGTCTCACAGGAGCAGATGCGCAAGTTGCAAGAGCGTGTAGAGAAGTGCACTCAGGAGGCTGAGAAGGTGTGTGTGTGTTGTATGGACAGGAGTCACAAGGATACTCCTTTCAAGGAAAGAGCATTGGTGATAATATCCTTCAGTGAAATGACTCAGCTGAACCCTGTAAGATGTGAAATCCCATCATCTGAGGTTTTAGTGAGCTAGACTCAGACTTCAGTAACTAAGGTCTCAGCCTTTGAAGTTAGGCAAGATCCTAATTTATAAATAAATTTCAAATAAAAAAGTTAAGTGTAGGGGATTTGGCGTAGAGGGTGGAACCTGTAGAGCTGAAGACTTGGCTACCAAAAATAACTGATTTGTCTGTCTGCAAGAGGGAAAGTGTGGAAGGTCTTGTATGGAAGACAGAGTAAGGAAGAACAGGAAATTTGCAGGAATATTAGAAGAGTAATGGACTGGGACATCAGCTGTGGGATTTCTTCTTATTTCTTTGGTGTATTTGTTCAACAGTGCAGTGGGGAAAAAAACTTGCCAGTCCCAAGTCTGAGTAGGGGGGTTTGTTACTTTCTTGCCATCAGGTCAACACATCTCACTCACCTTTTGCTGTATTCCTGCTACAGTGCAAGGATCAGTATGAGAAGATGCTGGAAGAACTGAATCGTTACAATCCCCGCTACATGGAGGACATGGAGCAAGTGTTTGAGGGCTGTCAGGAGGCAGAGCGCAAGCGATTGTGCTTCTTTAAGGAGATGCTTCTGAATCTGCACCAGCATCTCAACCTCTCCACCAGTGAAAGGTACTGGCCCTGGTGCAGAGGGGAATTCTGCCAGCCTGAAGTGCTCAGGCTCTGGTGAGGGGTCCCAGTTCTGGTGTCCCTGGAAGCTTGCTTGCATCAGCCACATCTCATTCTTCCCCCTTCCAAGTGTATCTTAGAACTGGCATTTGGTCTCTTTCGAGTGACCAGTGCTGGGGTCTGTGACTGTAGGCAGTGCCAGGCTCCCCAGAGAGGATTTTCTGCCTTTGAACCTTTCCTTCTTCACTACTGTCCAGTACTGTCCTGTGTGTGTACTTCTCTCCTATGAAATGCCTCCATGTTGTTATATGTAATCCCAGGCTAAGGAATGTAGCTCTGTTGCCTTCTACTATTGATAGTTATTCCACCCATTTTGCCCTTAATAGAGAGACATTTTGTGAAATAATGCCCATAAGCCCACAAGTTGCCCTAAGTAGAGGTTACACAGGGGTAACAGGCACAGCCAAAAATCTTCTGTGCCCCTTTTACAATAGAGGCAACAAATCTGAGCCACCTCCCTGTCTGTGTGCAAGAATGTGCCGAGTTATTTCAGTACTCACTTAATGAGCTGTGCTGAGAGCTGGCACTTGATAGGCACTGCCACACCAAACAAGACTGTCCTGTTTGCCAGGCTGACTCTCCAGTAAGGGAGGCTGTGTTTTCCTAGGACTGAATAGGTGCTGCTCTAGCATCCTTAATCCTGTGGGATTGAGGATACTATGTAATTGTGCATGAGGTTAATCTCTTCCTTCCTAGCTGGCTTTCGGGAAACTGTGGAGGGATTTGATTGCTGGTGGTTCTGTCTGTTCTGGTCGTAGCTTTCATGCATTGTATCGGGATCTCCACCAAGTCATCATGGCTGCAGACAACCAGGAGGACCTGAAGTGGTGGCGCAACACTCACGGACCGGGCATGGCGATGAATTGGCCTCAGTTTGAGGTGGGGAGCATTCTAGAGTGTGTTAATGCTACTTCCAAACAATTAGCTGCTTATCTGAAATTGGTGATCATTAGTCTTGTGTTGGAAAGACCGTGCCTTCGCTCAGCAGGCTCGGGATCTTGGACTCTTCTGAAATTGTTGTGTTGCAAGCTGTCTGCTGCCCAAAGGAGCACACATAGGCTGCCAAACTATACTCCAGCCATCCAGCTGCAAGGCCAAAGAACAGGAGGTGGTGCTCAAGGCTGTGGGACAGCTTTCTGTCATGATTTTCTCTCAAGTCTCTCTTGTTGCACCTTGGGATTCAACAGAAATGAGCCTGCTATGCCAGCAAGGCTATTGAGCTGACCAGTTCAGCTGCTACTGAAGTACAACCTAGTCTTCTGTTGTTCTGTATTGGGCAGAAAAGATACAGAGCTTTTCTATCTGAGTGGCTTGACGGTATTACTGGTTTTCCCTGGACAGGAATGGTCCCTCGAAACACAGAGGCAAATCACCAAGAAGGAGAAGAGTGGCAAGATGGCTGATGATGTCACACTGACCAGCATTTTGCCTACACGAGATGGTGTTGTCTCACAGACCCCTCTGCAGACAAGGTAAAGGCTGAATTCTGGGATACATGAGGTTAGGAAAAGTACAGTCCTGCCTAGGGTCATGAATGAGTTGGATTGATGGGAGTAATTTCTTCTTTAATTTCCTGTCTCTTGCCCATGGCCTTACCTGTGGCACTCTGGAAAAGGCCATGTAGAAAATGCAGTTTAGGGTAGCTGTTTGGTTTTGGGTTTGTTTTGTTGGGTTTTTTGGGCTTTTTTGTCTAGCATATTCTGCCTCACAAACTGCCTTCCTGGTAAAGATACTTCTAGTGGAGGTTTAGCCCAGTCTGACTAGTGCTGTCTGATTCTGGCATGCATTTCCCCAGTTCTTCCTCCCAGACAAGATGAGAAGAGTTGGGAGTTGTGTGGTTTCCTAAACAAAGGCAACAAATTCTTACTGTTTTTCCCTGGTATGGTGCTGTGTAGTACCTGACAAGTTTGGGTATAGCTGCTTCCCTTGCCAGGAAGCGAGCCTGGAGAATAGGGAGAAGCAGAACAGACTCATCCTATATTCCAGTAGCTGTCCTGCTTTAAAAGGTAGGCTCTGGCCAAAGCAAGCTGAGCAGAGAAGAATGGAGATATGGAGATTTTTCAAGGCCACTACTGTATTTCACAGTTAATTGGATTCAGGGGCCCTATTTGCCAATCTACAGGTTTTCCTATCAAGAGGAGCAGAACAGCCTCTTCTATGACACCCTGAAGGCACCAACCCATGTGAAGTTAGTATGGAATATAGCCTATGCAGGGTTTTTTTTGGGTTCCAGGTGTCTGTCCTCTACTGCTCTTCCCCTCTGCTCTTGTCCCTGACTTGAAAAACATAATTCCAGACATCTCTTTGGGATGCAAAACACAGCTTTTCCTCTCTGTCTTATTCTTGGCTGCAATAACTCTGGATACAGCTGGGCTCTCCAGTTAGGACTGGCTTTCCTTGTGTGAGAGGTCCTGCTAGAATATAGGAGGAGGTCATGAAGAGTGTGTGTGTGTGAAAATACTTTGAGAGTGAGTTATCCTCCTGGGCCTCAGGGTTCTAATGCTGGGGTGCTTTCAACAAAATGTAGTATCTTCTGGGATCTCTCTTTCCTGTTTGCCCTTGCTTGACTTTTGGCCTTCTTGCACCCTGTCCTCTAGCAGAGCAGTCTCAGGGGGAATCAGGGTGGTGCATGATTCAGGAGGAGGTGGGTGAAAGACCAATCTACTAACAAGCATCTTGTTCCCACTTGCCTTCCACACACACAGTGGAGGGAAGGAAGACATTTCAGAGTGGTCAGATGAGGACACTCCCAAGAAGTGCCTGGATGCCAATGGGCACGAGGAAGACCTAAAGGTACCAGGTGTACGGGTACGAGCACTCTATGATTACACAGGACAGGAGGCTGATGAGCTGAGCTTTAAAGCAGGTACAGAAGCACTAATCTCTTACTAACCTTTCATTGTCCTCACTTGGGCTCACTGAATGATTGAAACACTCTGTAAGAATGGGTGTCCACTTGAAAACTGACATTTATTCTTCCCTTGATCTGACCATTGCCAGCTCCTTTGAGGTGGATGACACAATGGGAAATCCAGTTTTTTCTAGTCCAGAAGGTAGTGAGGCTGCATGGAAAGGGACTGTCTTATGCCTATGAGTGCAGGGAGAGCAGACCCCTGCCTCTTCTTAGAGCATTTATTCTGAATTGTGTCCTGAACCTTTATTAAATGCTTCTCTCTTGCACCATTAATATAAAAATTACATGAGTGTTCTGGATTGTCTTTTCAAATAATGTGAAGATAGATATTTTGGGAGAAGCTCACCTATTGACATGTACTACTAAACGCAGAGGTCAGCTCACAAAAAATATCTGTGCAAACTGTTGCTCAAAGTGGGTATCTCAAGAATGGAAATACAGCAGAGGATTGAGCACTGGAGCAAACAGACTTTTCTCCTTTTCTTCCTTCAGTTAAATTTAAGTTTGCATGTGCCCTCCTCTCATCTTCAAGTGGACATCGTGATCTTGGGAGTGTCTGATCTCGTTTGTTTTGAGTTTTACATGATATCTCTGTGCTGTACCTTTCCAAAACACACCCATTTAAAGTCACTGAAGTCCTTCAGTAGCAGGGCCTTGTGCCTTAGGCCAATATCTGTGCTGCAGTGTTACCATACTAGTACACTTCCTAAAACTAACTTGTTGCTTTAAAATATCCTGCAATATGATGCTCTAACATTGACTTTGTTCTTTCTTTCAACTCAGCAGATGAAATGGGGTATGACTTGTTAGCTGTAGTCATCTCCTTTTTGATAGTCATCTCCTTTTTGAATCTGCTCTGAGCAACACATACCAGTAAGGCTTCAGCTTAACAGCAGTGACTTTCTGAGACTCTGCCAGTGTGGGATGTGCCCACTGATGCAGTCAGACCTCCCTCTCTGGCAGAAGTATGACTCTACTGGTGGAGGAGGGGATCTTTCTGCCCCTTCCCAAAGTAGATGTGGTAATGTTACAGCTGTTTCCTGGTCATAGTCTGGGAAATCAGTTGGTTTCGTGCCTTTCTGGCCAAACTAGACACACCATCATGGAATAGGCATTTTGGGTCCCAACAGCCAGAGCTCAGCAGCTTCTTGTATTTCCTTCCCACTTGCCTATCAGAGGATACACTACGAAAAAATTATCTTAGATCTCTGATCACTCTGGCTTGTAAGTATGTTCCTTAGGGAGAGAAAAGCAGGCAGAACTGTAGGGCACAAAAGTTTTCTGATGCTGAATAGAAGAAGCAAAGGTCTGTTTAAGTTCCTTGGCCGAGGTGATAGTACTGAGTATAAGTACTGAAGAGATCAGTGATTCGGGCTTTGACTAAACTGCATTATGGTAAGGGTGTTGATAAGGGGAGAAGAGTGTGATGATGGAGACCAATAGTCTTGTTTTTTTATCAAGTCATATTAGGTGGGTAAAAATGCCATGCTACCTTTCTCGAGACTGCCTCCTAATGACTGTTCTTACTTTTAGGTGAAGAACTAATGAAGATTAGTGAGGAAGATGAGCAGGGCTGGTGCAAGGGCCGACTTCTCACTGGTCAGGTTGGACTCTATCCTGCTAATTACGTTGAGAAGGTTGGATCATGATTGCTGCTGTCCCACCATTGCCTCACAGCCATACCAGCATCTCCTGCAGAGGTCATTGGGTCACTCCTGGCCCCAACCCACCTTTGCAGTATATCCAGCAGCTTCTGGACTTAAAAGGCACATATTCCATGTAACTAATGCTTCATTTTAAACATCTAGATCTGTAGGGGTTTTCTAAAAAAATAAACAAGGATGAATAAAGACTTTTCTGAGCCCTACAGTAGTGTAGGAGTGCAGAAAGAAACTGATAATTTTGACTTGCACTCAGTGAAAGGAGGTGTTTTCATGGATCTCTATAAAAGAGAGGAAGCATATTTCCTTGACTATAATGCACATGCATCCATAGGGTGTTGAGGTCTGCCCTGCTTCCAGGCTTCCCATTCAAGGAATTTTGGATATGCAGGGTAATACGGAACTTCTACTATTGCTTCCCATTTTATGCTCCATCAAGCTGACTGGCAGAAAGCTCTTTATTCTCCCATGTCTTTTATAAGTTTTCAGTATTCCTCACCTGCAAGCTTGTTGGCTTCCCTGGTAAGGCAGCTGGTATAAGTGATACAGCTTCAACCTGAACATCCCTTTTTACTGCCCTCATATTTATTGGGATAACCCAAGGAATGATTGATAGTATAGCTGAGGCACAGGAGAAAGAAGCTTGTCTTGCATGGTGTGGCTGTTCAGGCTAATGAGTTGTGAACAGACCTGTTGTGCAGCCAGTTGGAGTTGACTGAATGCTCCTTGAGCTAAAACGGACTTTGACACATGCTGAAGGCTGGTTTTAACAAAATTACAGCCACGTTCCAATGCTGTTCTGCTTAGGATTCCTAAATTCAATTGTGTATGTTGGGGTTTCTAATGCATCTAGATTATTTTGGCTGCACCTCTCTTCAAGAGCACTTAGTGCACAGCAGAGACCCTCTTTTTTTTCCTTTCCAGTATCTTCTTGACTTACACAGGGCTAAAAGTGCACTCCCTGCTTTGCCAAAGACCCCTGCACTGTGATGAGGGTTGCACTGTGGAAGCTGCCTGCTGGTTGGCACTAATTACCCATACAGGGATAACTCCACTTTTTGTCTTGAATTGCTGCAAGTGCACTTATGCCTAGTTGTTAAGTGCCATTCAGCAGGGAGGATGTATCAAACATCTTTATCTCACCTGTCCTTCTGCCTTTGAAATCCTGTAAGGCTGCTGGGAAAACCTGGCATCCTGATCCTTGTGCTCTGCATATTCCAGCATAGGGATGAGCTTGAGGGAACAAAAAACTGGAAAAGCTCGCATTGTTGGAGAAACAAAGGCAAACAAGCAGTTGCTTTAAAATGGCTTACTAAGTACATCTGTTTGAAACTGCTACTGAAATGCATTTTGAGTTTGTAACCTTCTGTAGTGACATTCTTATTCTGGCCTAGCAAGTGTGAGTGACCTGGCTAAGTCAGACTCACAATACTCAGTCGTGCCTCCACCAACCACTTGGGATGAACTGCTTCAGAGCTGTTTGGAAAAAGGGTGCTACACATAAGAAAGTCTGAAGTCATGGGCAAATGTCAGGATTAAATGCCCAGTATTGTGTTAACAGCAGCTAGTAAGCCAAAATGTAGACTGAAACAGGGGAGGGGATGGACATATTCAAACACTGTTAATTTATGAAGATTAAAGTATCACAAACATCTCATTGCCTGGCTGACAACAGAAATTATTAACCTTTTACAGCATACTGGATGTCTGCTATGGACAAAGAGATGGGAGACTAATGCTATTTATAGTGCTTTTGTGAGGCCACAGGAACTTACAGTTGAAAGGTTTTGCTTGAAATATCTCTAGCACTGTATTTCATGAATGGGGAAGAGAGGTGTAAACCAAAAGAACAAGGCTAAAGCATGTTGCTCAGAGTCTATTATGTCATTTCTCAAAAAAGAGAAAGTATTTTAAAAACGCAATTAAATATCTAAGCAACAGACATTAAAAATGCTTGGATTTAGCTATGAATTTATTTAGTGTTCTAGGCTCAGTATCTGAAGATGCCTCTAAACTTATGCCATGTAATTAGAGGTGTTGGTGTATAAGCACATGGATTTATTTAAAGATCCAGTCTGCTTTCAGTTGTGTTCCCAGATAAATGTATAATTAGTGTTGTGCAGTAATTTTAAGTATTCCACTTGCTAACCCACAATGGAATGATTTGTTGCTCCTTTGTCCTAGCACAAGTGAATGTGGAAAGAGCCATGCCTGCCAGGCTTCTGGGAGAACTGAGACTAAAACAGGGCTAAAATGACCTGAGGTGTCCTATAAACAATACTGAAGTTTCCCTGATTAACCTGCATATTTCAAACACTAATGCTAGACTTCCATGTAAGGTCAAAAAATGGTAGAAGGAAGCTACAGAGGATGACATGGAAAATTGACTTTAACTTCTCTTCTGTGTTCTAGTCAGGCTGTAATTAGGGATGGAGCTAGGTCAGGCCATAATGTGCTAAAGGACAGAAATGTCCAGCGGACAGGACCTCTGATTACAGTACAAACAACCTGAAATTCCACAGGACAAAGTCTGAACAGACTTGTTTGTCCTAGGAAAACATGACCACCTGACTACAGTGGGCTGCCTGAAGGTTTCCAGATATAGGGACATATTGCATCTTATGTGAACAAGTTCCCCAAGGAATGTTTGCACATCAGAAATCCCTGCCAAGAGCTGAAGTAATGGACAGCAGACAACACATTGAGAATGAAAAGTTACTTGGCTGGACTATACCTCACAAATGTGTGTGGCACTTAGGCCTAGCTACCCAAAACCATCTGGATTAATAAGACTGTGTAGTAAAGATCTGGCTGGAGGGAAGGAGGGGAAAAAAACCAACAAACTAACCCACATCTTATGATCTTATATTAAAGTAATAGCTCTGCCTGGATACTTGGTTTTCCACAGAAGCAAATGAGGTTTTGTTAACCACAAAGCTTCTAGCTGAAACTTCATGCCATGCCAAAAGTTTTGTGTGAGACATGTACACATAAACTAATTGCTGTGCCTGAATTCCAGAAGGCCAGTGAAGCCTGTTCTTCCCCTGTGGTTTTTGTAAAAAAATACAAATGCATCTCTGTGCCTGATGTGCAACACAGTGAATAATTATCTAGTCATATTTTGTTTTTTAATAAAGCCATTCTTTGTGGAAAGCCCATACACCTCTGGTTAGCAGATAATTCATTTGGTTCTGGCATCTCCCTGGGAAAGAATTTTGGAACTATCATGCAAAGCTTGGATTTCCTGTTGATGATGAATTTTCTACAAAGAGGAAGTTAAAGATTCTCTAGGACGGATCACACCTATTTCCCCAAAGTCACAGCTGAGCTTGCCTAACCCAGTAATGGTTTTGCCCTGTAGGCAAAATCTGGGTCACAAAGCCCACAGACCAGCTGTGCTGTGGGATGGCAGCTGAGTTGTGGTTAGCCTCCAGCTCTGGATGGCACCCCCACAGCCCTGCCTGGAGCTTGGAGCCATTGCTGCTTCAGTTTACTTTCCATCCCACTTCCCATCTCCTGTGTCCTTGTGGCTGTTTTGCTTGGCACTAAGCACCCAGGCAGGTGCAAGTATGTGGCAATCCTGCACAGAGACCCATCAGTGCTGTTAAAAACTGTCCTGCACTGCCTCTGTTCCTGCCCTATTTGCAGATCCAGCCCAAGGCCACAGCTGTGAGTCTGTGGAGCTCAGCAATGTTGTCTCCCACAGGTTTCCCCAATTGCAGAGCAGGCTCTGCTTGAACTGGAGCTGCCTTGGTTGCATTTGTGGAGCTATTAGCATTATGGTTAAGGACAGCAGGCTGCAAAAATCCCTTCTGCTTGTGAAGAAAGCTGGTATTGCAGCCAAAATGGGTTTGAACACCACTTAAACCTGTAGGTGATCATTTCTACGGTAACTGCACTGAGTTAGTAACTGAGACCAGCTGCGCCCAGATCATGGGGCTGAACATGAGACAAAGCCAGTGCCACAAACCCCATCTTGACCCATGGAAATGTGGCTGGAAAATACCCACTGCAGGCTGGCAGCAAAGGCTATGTAAAATAAAAGTAAGACAGCATGATACGAGGCAAAGTGTCTTCAGAGGAACCTTGCACCAAACCCAAAACCAAAAAAGGAGAAACAGAAAAAACTTGCAACCATGTGTTGAACCACTCCCCAGGTCCAGGCTGCAAGGAGCTGAAAAACTCTGGGCTGCAAGGGAGTGAGACTTTACCAAGCTACCTAGGCTCTTAGCAGATCAAAGAGGATTAATATGAGATGATGAACAAATCCTTGCTAAAAGGGAGGGGAAGGGGGCAGTGGAGTAGCTTCTGTAACTGGAAGAAACTGGCTAGTTATCTTTAGAACATCTTGACTAAGAAACATGGCTCCAGTGAACTTTTCCAAACTAAATTTCAGGCCAAATCACCTCAGCTGCTTTCAGCATATCCATTTTTTGGCCATGTCCTCCTGTTTTTCATCACTCAGTAACCCTGCTTGCAGAGGTTTCTGGTTTGTCAGTCTCTCAGCTTAAGGCAATTACAGCTGCAGCTTGAGACACCTCAAGGCAGTGTAGTGGTGCTCAGCACTTCTTCCGCCTTAGTGTGGGGGTCCATTAGCTCTCCTCTTTAGTTTCAGCACTTTCACTGGGTCCTTTTAGTTACACATCCTGTGGTCCCTTCCTCCCTGTGTTTCCTTTCTGTCCAAGCAGCTGGAAGTCTTCTTCCAGGTCCTCCACTCTCCCCCTTGGACTTCACTACCTCCTTCCTGAGTCTATTGTTCCTGCTTCCAGCAGGAGGCTGACACTAAAACAGTCAGTGCCCCCAGCTGTGACCACAGTAGCCCTTTCTCTCAAATTCTCTTCAGAGCTTCCCCACAGGTGCCACACAGTTCCTAAGGAATGCTGCATCCATAATTCTATGGATGTTTGTTTCACCAGTGACCCTGCATCCCCTCTACACATTGCAGCCACCTATGGAGCTGAAGCACTGCTACCTACTCCCCCTGCACCCAAATCCTTCATAGTGACCTGTTTGACAGTGGTGATTCCACTCTTAAAATCCTTTATTTTCAAAAGAGCTTTCTCATTTTGCCTTGCTTATTACCTTGTCTTCTGGTCAGCTCTGTCTGCCTTTCTTTTATGGGTCACTGTCTTCTGCTTAAGACATGCTCCCAATCCTTGTAAGGGCTGCAGGCAACTAGTCCCTGTATTAGAGGGATTCAGTTTATTTAGAAAACTGAGTGGGGTGATCTGCAGGAAAGAGAGATTACACACCTACTGGAAAATCTGGAAGAGTCATGTCTGATAGGTGGACAGCCCTACTGGTTCTGACCTCAGGCAAGTTAGTGCCTGTGCTGTCAACTGCCCTTGAAAGAACGGAGCTCAGGGTCAGGTCATTTCCCAATTTTTCACCTTGCTTCCATGTGATGTGATTTGTATGTCTTCCATCACTTGAGTGATTGTCCCCTGCCAAACAGCCTGCTTCCAGCAGGACACCTGTAACATCTCCAAACAGACCACTACAGCAAGATCTAAAACGAGTCCTCAGACCCAGGAAACCCCAGGTCACACCAGCTGGCATACCCCTACTTGGGTATATCTAAAGCTTCCCAAGTCCAAGCACCTGCCAGGCCAGAGGTGATATTACCAGACATTTGGAAATGGAGTAACAAAAGAAAGCCTGAAGATACACATGTAAATACACTCAACAAACACTCAACAACAACTCAGTAGCAGCATGCTCCTGCCCTGGCCCTACACTCCTGTCATCCTTTCCATCAAACCACAGCAGTTTTGCCTGGCAGCCCAGCAACACTGGCACAGCTGAAAGGGACAATCCTCTCTTCTCCCTTTCCAGACTTCCTAGCCCTTGCCTTACTTATTCAGCGCTTGCACAAGCAGGAGATCAGCTCAGCAATACAATAACAATTGCTGTTTGAGCAGGGCTCGGGACACAACTCAGCCCACAGCTGCCACTTCTCAGAGTGGGTGCAAGGGACAGCACGTGCAGCAGGACCAGTGTTTTTGGCTGCAACACAACCCCAAATCAGAGCAAGCCATCTATGACTACATTCCTCAATATCTCTCAAGTTACCCATCTGTTGTGTTCCTTAAATTTTGTGTTTCTTCAACCTTTGCTGGCTTTTCTCCAAACCACAACATCTGCAAGACTGCAGTAAAATTGTTGTAAACTTTTTTCACTCTACACATACTGTATTAGCTCCTTATCTTAGATCTTGCAGGAAGCATTGCATAGAGCCAGTGAGTGACATGACTGCCTGCCTTGGTGCTATACTTTTTCTTAGGGAGGCAGCTACTAATTACACTCAGTCCAGCACACTGGCAGCCTGGTCAGCCACAACCCTCAGCCAGCTGCTTCCCTTGCATCAATCCAAGTGAATACATGGCAGGACAGTTTGCTGACTTGACAGAAACATAACCTAACCTAAGGAAAAGTTTTACATATGATCCCTGAAACCACAGATAATTAGGAGCATCTTCTTACACACTGTCCTTCTCAATTGGGAAGGAGCATACCTGCTGAGAACCTGTCCCCTGTTGTACTGGGAAAGAGAATGCTTTCTACTCGATCTTCCTCTCCTCCATTCATGGCTGTGTTTGCTCCTTCCACTCCTGAAAATAGCCAGGCTGCCTTGAAATACTGAGCAGGGCTTTTTCCCAGACTTACTGGCTATCCCCAAGGGAAATCATGTGGATTAGTTAGTGTCTGGGAACTGCTTAGTAAGAAAGGAGGGGGAAAAAATTTAAAATATTTGTGTTAGGAATTGCTTCTTTGCCCAAGGCGTCATTTTAGATTTCTGGTACCCCACCACTCAACATTGTGATCCATGGGAAACTATATCTTCCTGTTACTTTTTGGGTAGTTACTGAATTTGCCAGCCCCTTTCCCAAAACTTCTCATTCAGCAAAAGTGTGAGAAACCAACGGGTCTGAATAGGAGAGAAGGACTCAGCCACCCCATGTCCCTCCTGCACAGTCCTATCACCTACGTTCTTTGCAGTGAGAAAAGAGCAAGGTCCCTTTTCCCCTCTACCATCCTACTTTTGTACAAACTCACAGAGAAGCACTTTCTGTTGCCTTTGGCTCAGGCCTGAAAGTGCAGAGAATGTTTTATCACCATCACAGCACTTCCCTCATGAATCTCTCCAGCTCTTTGACAGTAACCTCATACTCTCAGATAACCAGACTTCTGTATTGAAAATGTGTCCCTGGTGGTATGGCAGTCTCCAAGATCATGCCTGGTCATCATCCTTTGCTTTCCTTTGCTCTCTTGGATAATGCTGGGAACTATCTTTTTTTTGGCAGAGGTGGATAAGTAAGTAAGGTGACCTCTGATTAGAAGGCTACATCAGGCTCAGGGTCTGGTGTCACAGCAGTCAGGAGGAAAGAGGTAGATGTCAGGATGTAGGTGGATAGGGAAGCTGAGAGCCAAAGAGAAGGCTGCCAGCTTGGAGCTCAGAAATTCAGCACTAAAGCACATGAGATGCAAAAGAAACAGATGCAGGAAATAGCAAAAACAGTGCAGTGACAGCACTAATTCACAGGGAACAGTCAGCAGCAGGAGGTCTTTCCTGTACTGACAAAGGCAACAAAAAGAAACTGATTATTTCCTCAGACCAGCAGCATGCTCTCCCTGCTGCTTTCATACAAAACTGATGGACAGGATCAGCAGCCTTGCCAGGATCTGGAGCAACCAGCATGGGTTTGAAGGCCTGCAAGAGACCCTGCTGAGGTAGAGAAGCTGAAGTAACCCTGCTGCAGGATTCCAAGGAGACAATGCAGTGAACAGAAACTGTGATTCCTCCATGGAGGAGAGGGGCTTGCACTGCATCTCCCCATGTCTCCTAGCACAGACTGGCAGAGCAAAGTGTGACACTGACCTACTGGCCTCTGAGGCTGCCTCAGCTCCTCCTGAGCACATGCCATTTCTCTCTGTCATGATTTAACCCTGCATCCAAGCATCACACAGCTCACTCCACCCACCCCACACCACCCACTGGGACAGGGAAGAGAATTAGAATAAGATAAAATTGGTGGGTGGAGATTAGAACAGTTTAATAACTGAAATAAAGTAAAATATAATAGTAATAATAATAGGAAAAAAGTAATTAAACCCAAGAAAAACAAGTGATGCACAATACAATTGCTCACCACCTGCTGACTGCTGCCCATCCCATTCCCAAACACAAGAAAGAAACAAGCAGAGGAAGGGAGCAGCACCACACAACAGATGATGACAGGGCAGGAGCAAGCAACTCAGGTTGAGGCAGCTCCAGCCAACATGAACACAAGCATTCCCAATGCACTCTCACCATCTGAACTCCCTCCTCTACACAGGATGCAGCTTACATAACCTGGCACCAGAGACTCCCTCTCCTGCCCTTCTGCAGCTTCACCTGTCAGGGCCCTGAATGCACCCACAGGCCTTCATTGTCCAGAGCAGCCTCACCTGCAGCTCTACCCAAAGCCCCTGCCCATGGGGTTTGGGGAAGGTGTGTTTGCATTTAAGATCAGCCCAGAGTTTCCAGGCCCTGTCTGAGCTATATTATAGGAGTAGTAGTCTCTAGCTGTGCTTTGCTGATCTTAACCTGTAGGCTGCTTTGTCAGCCAGACCTCAGACTTGTCTTATCACCACAGACACACCTGGCAATCACTGGACCTGATCCTGACCCAGTTTGACTGCAAGCGACCTCATCACCATGAGCTTGTCCAGCTATCTCAATTCTTGGTCAAATCTAGATGCTATGCCAGGCCTGCCAGGCTCTCTGTGGTCAGGTTCTGTGGGAATGTGCCATGCCTGATGAGGGCCCTGGCTGCTGGCCTCAGGAACAGCCCCTCACAGCTCTCCTTGGCCCTTACTGCACCCTGACATCAGCTCTCCTGGTATGACTGCCAGGACAGCTGCACCATGAATGGCATCAGGGAACTCAACTTGTCTGAAAATAGCTGTGAGGAAAATGCTATCAGTTACTTTTACCTGCATTGCTTCCCCAGCACACGTGGTGTAATTCCAGAAATGGCATATAGGCACCATTAAGGTAGTAGAATAAAAGCAACAGATACCAGGGACTACTTAAGACAAGACTGCTGCCAAGAATGAGCTCTGTCAGGCTATATCAGGCTTCACTACCCAGCTCAGAAACTCATCTCAGAGCAGCTTCAATCAGATGTGACAGCCAGAAGCCTCTCATCTTACTGCATGTGCCTACCATATCAGATCTCACAGTGATCATACAGTTAGAGCTTTGCTGATTCCCAGAACACAAGACCCTGCTAAACCTGCAAGGGTTATTCTGCAGGGCTTTTTTCCCCCCTAACAACTCTATTGCTCCTGATTGCATGTCTGTGTCCCAATACTTAATGTATCTTCCTAAGATGATACATGACCCTTCCATGGGTCCTAGGTTCCCACTGCAAGGAATTTATTGTCTACCTTAACATCTGTGGATAATGTGGAAATGAGTGAAGAAAGCATTTAAATTCAAACTGAAGTTGTATTGCCCAGATATTAGTAAATTTAAGTTTCTTTCAGTGACAAGCTGGTGCTACAGAGCAACCTCTTTTCAGAAGTAAGGAAATTCCAGTGCATTCCATCTCTGTAATACCATGCTACTGATTAACTTTTGTTGTTGTTCTCATCCTCCTGAACCTCTCATTGCTCTGCAGTCACTTTTTTTCCCACTAAAGCATGAAATGGACTACATGCCACTGACTTTAAGTTCACAGCACAACCATATTTTTTCCTATTTTTCTTGCATTATAACTGAATTACTTTCTAGCCAATACCCTACTGCTTCTAGGCAGGTAATACAGCAGTTAAGGGCCCTGACATCATCTTTGCTCTGAAAAAACAACTTGCCTACCTTGATTACTGCCTCATGATGCCTTGATTACTGCATAGCCAAGGAATAGCTTCTTGAGAGGTCTCCCTTGATTAAATCAGGGCTCTGAAGATGGAGAAGAGTCTGATGGGGAAGCCATACCAGGCATGGATGAAGTTACTCAGTCTTTTATCCTGGAGGAAACTGAGGGGAGCTCACCCCTCATCCCGATCTTCAATATCCTCATGAGGGGAAACATAGGGGCAGATGCTGATCTCTTCTCTTTAATGACCAGTGTCAGGACCCCAGGGAATGGCCTAGAGTTGTGTCAGCAGAGATTTAGGTTTGATATTAGAAAAGAGTTCATCACACAGAGGGTGTTTGGGAACTGGAATAGGTTCCCCTGGGCACGGAGCTTGGCAGAGTTCAGGAAGTGTTAGGACAATGCTCTCGGGCACGTGGGTGTGACCCTTAGGGATATCCTGTGCAGGGCCAGGAGTTGGACTCGATGATCTATGGGGTGCCTTTCAACTGAGGACATTCCGTGGCTCTGTAAATCATTTCCAATTCACCGTTCGTTTGTGCCAGTGTAGCAGGCCCGGTGCCCTGAGGTCGGCTGCCGGAGCAGGTGATGCCTGTAAACGCTGCTCTGGGCTTTCTCCCCGGTAGCAGGTGACCCACGGCAGGCACTGCCCCATTGCTATTCTAAAGCTCCCTTCTCTGCGTTCGGGCCCGCAGCGGCCCCAAAAGGAGGGGCACAGCCGGCAGCGCGGAATCAGGAGCTGTGGGACTGCCGTGAGTGCTCCGAGTTCACGGGGTCTCGGGGTGTGCAACGCCCCATGTGTGTAAGGCGATGCCGTGACCCCGCGCAGAGCCGAGGTGACCCGGAGCTAACGCTGCCCCACATCTCGGGACCCAGGGAAAGAGGACCTTACTCTCCCCTCGCCGTTCAGACCCACGGACGCAGCGGGGGCCGGCCCAACACAGCTCTACCGCGGCTGCGGCGGGGATTGGGCCCGGCTGGTTGCCGTCCCCGCGGGGGCGTCTGGGAAGGAGAGATCATGGCGGCGGAGCCGAGCAAGACGGAGATACAGACGCTCTTCAAGAGGCTTCGGGCAGCGCCAGCCAACAAGGTAGCGGGGAGCGGCCGGGGTCTGCCGGACTGTCCGTGCCAGGCTTTTGCTCTGCGGCCGCAGTCTGCGCTCCAACCGAGCCCCGGTGGGCTCCGGGCCGCGCTGCGGTGGCTGTTGGGCGGCCGGGCAGGGGCCATTGGGAAGCGCCTGGGCAGAGCGGCGGGGTCGCCGAGCTGCGGCAGGGGGTGGCGGAGCGGCAGAGCCGTCGTTTCAATCTGGCTGTCCCTCTGCCTTCGCTTTAGTCGTGCTTCGACTGCGGCGCCAAGAACCCGAGCTGGGCCAGTATCACCTACGGGGTCTTCCTGTGCATCGACTGCTCCGGCGTCCACAGGTCCCTGGGCGTGCACCTCAGCTTCATCAGGTGCGTGGGGAGCGGGGAGCGCGGCCCGCGGTACCGCCGGCAGGCCTAGAGCAGCCGTTCCGCCTCGGGGTGGGAGCACGCAGGGGCTGCGAGAGAAGCCTTATCACGGAGCGATCACCTCGGGGTTTATGGGGCTTGCTCGCTGCAGGTTCTGGGTCACTCAGCACTTCCAAAATGGAGTTTCCGAAGCACCACAAGTGGAATGTCATGACATGTAGCTTTCGCTAACCTTGCAGAAACGCTGTCTGAACTTGGTATTGTAGGAGCAGAGAGGAGAGCGTGGTGTGTGAATCTTGCCAGTAAGGCAGCAGTGTGGTGTATATGCTTTTTTTGTAATGCTAAGCAAGGCAAAAAGAGGAATATTGTTTAATCTTATTTTTGTATCAGCCTAATGGGGAAGATGGTATTGGCTTTTCAGCCTAGTTCTTCTTTTCAGTACTTGTAAAAATTAGCATTTTAAGTTAACAGAACTGTGACCTTTAGTTGTTAGGAGAGAAATTGAGTAACTAGTATGAGATACTCTGTGTCCCTTAGCTTTACTTGGATGTATTCTCAGTTGCTTTGTCACGTGTTCTGGCCTAACCTGTGGGATGGGCTGAATATGATTCTCTCATGTTGTGGTGAGATCACATGTAGAATGAAAGTTCTTGGCTGTGCTTTTCTAGCTCAAGCCTTGCCCTCCAAACAAGCCGTATAAGGGAGAGATCCTCAAAATTTGGATAAAAGCTGCTTTTTTCTCACTTTTAAAGTTGAATTTAATTTTTCACAGCAGCAAAGAAATTCCCAGATGTTCTTTCCACATTTGCCTCCTACACTTTGGAATAGTAGTGGGATATCTGACCATTTTAGGCCAGAACTTGGTTTTGCATTTGGTTTGCCTAATCTTTATTAACAGAAATAATTGGTTCTCACACAGGTCCACAGAGTTGGATTCTAACTGGAACTGGTTCCAGCTGAGGTGTATGCAAGTGGGCAGTAATGCCAACGCGGTGAGGAGCCTCTGTAGGCATTTTGCTTGCTTTCCCTCTTGCTAATCCACATCCTCTATTTCTTGTCTCTTTCCTTTATGTGGCTTTCTTGGTACCAATATCAGTTGAAATGTGAGGGGGGCATTTGAAAATGAAGGGGGGCATTTGTCAAGTGTGCCTGGAAGTCAGACTGTGACCTTTGCATGTGTTGTTCTCTGATGTGCAGATCTCTCATTTTTTTGCACCTCGTTTAAATGAGAAGCATAGCCTCCTTAAATGATAGGAGTTAATAACACTGATCAGTTTGAAAGCTCATGCTCAGCATTATGACTCAGAATCATCTCTCTATAGAGAAGACAGATGATTTTCATAGGCCCCTGGAGTGAGACTTTGTGAAGAGAGCTGATCAGTGAATGGTTGGTTCAGGCAGTGTTCTCAGTTTGTCATCCTCTGTCTCTGGGAAGTTTTGTTTTTCTGTTGAGTTTGTCTAGTGCTTGCTTGAGTATGATCTAGCAGTCAGGAGACTGAATATTCCTGTCTTTTCAGACTGCTTTCTTCCGCCAGCATGGCTGTACCACCACAGATGCCAATGCTAAATATAACAGTCGAGCTGCCCAGATGTACAGGGAGAAGATCCGGCAGCTGGCAAGTGCTGCCATGGCCAAGTATGGCACTGATGTAAGTCTGAGAGCTCTGGAGTGCTAGATGGGTACTGCTGGATGCTGAGTCTTGTAAGATACCTTCTTTTCTGCCTCTCCTCTCTTTAGTTGCTTATAGATGGACTGAGTGGAGCCCCTGGGCACTCCCCTGACAAGAGCGATGCTGATTTCTTCATGGAGCACACACAGGTGAGAAGAACTGCCTAAACCAGGCAGCCTTAAAAGCTCTCCAGTAGCCAGCTGTTCAGCCAGGAGCAGTCTCACTTAGCTTGGAAGGACTCTAAATGGTATAATTTTTCAGTAGTAATGTGGAGGAAGTTAGATTCAGTCATCTGCCTGGGACACAGTCACAAATCTGAACAGTCCCTGTAATATCCATGTTCTTTGTTTTTGAGACCATCTTTAGCTTCAAGAAGTACTCAAAGCTACCAGCTATGCCCTGGAAGATGCTTTGTGTACTGTGTTAATGCTTAGTTTCTTTGTACAATTAAAGCAAGGACTAGCTATTACTATGAACTTCTGGTTTAGAAGAAACTTTTCAGTGCATAGATCTTGGTAAAGTGTATTTGGGCAACTGCACCATGCCAAGCAGACTTTCTCAGGTAATGTAAGAATTGGCTGTATGGCAAATAGAGTCAGTGGAAGTGGAGATTAAATCTGGGACAAAGTCTGAATGAGTTTTCCTGGTAAAAATTAAACTCATTTCCTTTAACCTGGGAAATCCTCACATTAGACAGCTTGTCAAATGATTCTGTCATTCCTCCTGGCCTTACATTTAGCTTATCTTCCTTTTGTTTGGTTGGTTTTTTTTTTTTTTTATTTTTAATTTTTGTCCCTGCTAAGGGAATGTGGACTTGTCCATATATTATGTTCAAGGAAGGCATAGTCTAAAGTTTGGAATAAGTTTCCTTTGGCCTAAAATTGAATACAGCTCACTAAACCTGTAGTAAATTCACGATTGTTTGCTTCATTCATCTTATGCAAGTAACTGGAATGAGTATCTCCTTGCAGTCTTCCAGTACCTGGGATGTAGCAGATGCCAGCCAGAATCCTGCACAGTCTTCTCCAGAGGTAGAAAAAGCAGCAAAGTCATCAGAAGGCAGTGAAGTTTCGAGTGAGTTCTTTACTGAATTGTTTTTCCAAGAACCTGCCTTCATTTTCAGGAGAATATGGTTCTGTACCACTCTTGGAAGGGCTGAACTTACCCTTTGGTCCAGGCGTGAAGGAGTGGAAGTTCTGTGCACTCTAATGAAGTTCAGTTAAATTACTGGAGACTTCTAACAACACTGCTCCATTTAGGCTCAGTTCTTCACTTTTCCTGAAATGCACACAAAACTGTTTTGGCTTAGCTGACCCATTTACCTGCTTTCAGATGTAATTATTTGTCTAAACATTCTTCTCTGCCCCTTGAATTTGATGGGTCTGAAAATGGCATAGGACAGAAGACTTTCTAGGGTGAAGGACAAGGAAATCAGGAACCTGGGGGTATAGCTGTAATTTGAAACAGCTTTGTATAATTCTCTGCAGAGTGTTTGCTTTCTTTTACTGTGTTAAGAACACTGCAGAAGGAATAATTTGTTCTGTGAAGACATAAAGTTGTTTTCCTTGGGAAATTGCATATTTCAAGCTGTAACAGGATTTATTTGTGGGGGCAAATGAGCTAGGAGAGATACAGTGGAACTGTGAACATACTGGAAAGAAAAGTGTTGAGAATCAATCTGCTGAATGTTCTCTTCTGATTTTGTGTCCACAGATCCCAGCCAAGGTCCATCAATTGACTTGTTGAGCACATCTCCTAAAGCTCCTCTAGGTAACACTCTTCACTCTCAGTCTTGCTCTTATACCCACTGCTCAGTAGTAAGCGCAGTGAAGCTGGAAGCAATGAGCTAATTTTCAGAATGTCTAAATGAGCTGATCTCCATGTTGAACCAGTACTTAGGATGTTCCTGAAGGCCAAAACCAAGTCACAGTTCCCTGGAGGTTTCCTCCTAGTTTGGATAATTGAGTTCAAAGCTATTGCTTTCCCAAAAGCATGTTTTCCTGGTTTTGAGATTTGGACAAAAATTGGCACTTGCATATCTAGAACTTGAGTGATCAAGGCCACATGGCTGGGTTTTTTTTTTGTTTGTTTCCCCACGGAACCTTTGTAGGCAAATGAATTTTTAGCTTTCAGACTAATAGGGATTTGTATCTGATTCTCCCCTGCCATTACTGTCCTGGCTGCACACAGAACATCTAGTTGGAGCTTCTTTCCTTATTGAGAGCATGCTCCTAGCCCACAGTGGGTTTATTCTGGGTGGAAGGCCTGTATCCTCAAGAGTCTGTTGATTCCCCATGTTTTACATCTCTTCCTCAGACATGTCCATGTATCTGTCAACACAAGGGGCTGCTCCTGCTGGAGGTAAATGGCTAACAGCTGGCCTGCACTGGCTGCTTGAGACAATTCTGCTTGCCCCTCCTGAGATTCTGCCTTCAGTTCTAACTTTAGCTTCCTGTGCTTAGAGGGAGAGAACAAGACAAAGCTTATATTGTTGTATGGAAATCTAAATAAGATATGTCATATCTGTAAAGAGACCTTATTAACATTTCTGTTAAATGTTTCCTGAAAGATAAAAAACCCCAAACACAAATCCAAACAACTTCAAGTGTTAGGAACAATGAGTGGAAAACAGTTTCAGATAGTGTGAATGTTTTGAATCCCTTATTTAAAAAGACTTAGCATAAAACTAGAAAAGATTAGAAAATTGTCAAGAATAATTTATGGCCTAACAAAAGTCATGTGGCTGTAGAAAATCAGGAGACACACACACACAGAAAAGAAAAGCCCAACAGGAGTAATAAAAGATTTTGGACTTACCTACAGGAAAATGTTTTGGGCAGTCCCTCTCTGCTTTGTTCTTACACTTTTCCCCAGACATCTGCTGCTTGGCTGGCCATTGTCTGGTTTTACAAGTGTGGCATGCCCTCAAGAGTGACAAGTGCAAGATGTCAGGGAACCTGTTGCTTTTACAGCTTCTGCACTTTAGGTTCATTTTCTTTTGTACATTAATGTAAACACAACTTTAGGGTTCTTGCTGCTTTGTCCCTAAGGCATTGGTGAGGCTCTCACCTTCACATGCCTCTGAAGCTACATTTTATTGGCCTTTCTCTAACTACCCTGATACCTACTGAATAACACTCAGAGGAGTTATTCACAGTTCTTAATTCAATTGTAAGTTGCTCCAGAAATGGACATGCTTCTTTAGGCCACCAGCCTGCAATTGTGGAGCTTCTACATGCATCTTTCTTGCCTGGGTGAAATCACCCAGACTTCTGATGTGAAGCTGCATGCTGTGTCCTGGATGCTACTGCAGCTGGACTGTGGTGGATGTTCATGTGGGTTGCTGTCTAATTTTGGCCTCTTAAATTAAGTCCCTTGTGCTTATTTGCTGCTTGCCTCCTTTTGCAGAACTTAAATCCTCCCTCATTGGAAAGAAGAAGCCAGGAGCTGCCAAGAAAGGGGTATGTCTGATCTCTTTTATGGAGGGGAGGTAAAGCATGTCTTGCATTTCTGCTGTCCTTTCCCTCATCCTTGCTTTCTGCTTAACAAAGCTGTGTGACAAAGCCATAGAGATCTGTTTTGGGGAAGGACACCTTAAGCAGCCTGTATATTGCTGCCAAAAAAATTTTGTTCTGGATCATTACTGGTTGTGGTCTGAAGCATATGTGGTTGATCTCTTAAGTGTTGGCCACTGGTGGGTTAACTCTTGGGTGTTCTTCCATACTGTGTTGCAAGATTTTCTTTTGGGTCTGCAGGCTGTGACTACACAGGGAGACTGGAGGCCTCACTGGTGCAGCAAGAAGCAGGATTCAGTTTTTCTTCTACAATGAACAATCTAGGATGAAGAATTCACAGGATTTTGGTTTTGTTTTTCAAGCTGGGTGCAAAAAAAGGTCTTGGAGCCCAGAAAGTGAGCAGCCAGAGCTTCAGTGAGATTGAGCGGCAAGCCCAGGTGGCAGAACAGCTGAGGGAGCAGCAGGCAGTGGAGTCTAGGAAACAAGCTGAGGAGTCCATGTAAGTGCCCTGTTTGGGATTAGTACCTTGCATGCCTAAGGCAGAAGTAGTGTGAGGTTAATGCTGTACACCCCAGGATCACCAAATGTGACTACAGAACATACTGCATGAGAGGAAGAGCAGTAGCTACATGCCAATATGGCCCTTGCAAAAGGCACAAGTTATATTGCTGTATTTTATTTAAATTAGCATTCCTGGGAGAGTGTAGGGGAGCAGATACTTCTGTATCGTATGTTTCTGTTCACCTTTGGACAGGACTGAAAAAGCCAAAGGCTGAACTGGATGGTTCATTCTGGGTGCAGGGGTGGGGAGAAGATAGACACTGTGATGCTTACAGTAAAGAAATCATGGTTAGCCAAAGAAGGGTTGAATCCCAGTGGAAGAGATGGCAAAACAAGCAATAGCTTCTGTGCTTGCATTTTTGGCAGAGCTGTTGTGAAAGTGGCCGATTGGAAGGGTGGTCAGGGTTATTTAACCACTTGTTCCTCTACAACATGGGCAGCGAGGGAGGGTAATGAGCTGGCACCCACCTCTTTCCCTTAGAGTCACCTCAATGCGACTGGCTTATCAGGAACTGCAGCTTGATCGGAAGAAGGAAGAGAAGAAACTCCAGAACCTTGAAGGGAAGAAACGTGAACAAGCAGAGAGGCTGGGCATGGGATTGGTGTCCAGAAGGTACTTGGCTGTGGATGGCATAAGATATAGCTGTCTTGGAAGTACCCTGCTCTGGAAAAGTTTCTTGAAGGCAGTAGTTTGCTCTTGTAATAGATAAGCAGATGAGTTAAAGTGCTCATATGCTGGTCTCTGACTGAAAATGCTTCAGGCCCCAGAAGGAATAGGGGCTGTTCAAAGGTTCTCGTTCTTATTTGAGCTTTTCCTCAGATCTGTGTGGCCTGTCAAGTGTCTAGCACTAGAGCCCTGCTGCTTGACAGGTGTCCCCCTGCAGAATCCTTTCTTTAAGAAGGTTGCTCAAGAGTTCTGAAGGAGCATAGATAAGTGGTAAAGGGGGCTGACATCTCACAACTCGCCCTCAAAACTTGTGTCATCTGCCCTGCCTGTGAAGGCCAGATTCAGTTTCGAGGTAGACTGGTTGTAGGGACTGGATGCTGTCAGACCCATCAGCCCTAACTCTGCCTCTTTGTTGTGCCAGTTCTGTTTCACACTCGGTGATGTCTGAGATGCAAGTAATTGAGCAGGAGACACCGCTGGTAGCAAAATCTTCCCGCTCCCAACTGGACTTGTTTGAAGATGGTGGAAGCTTCACATCTGGGCCCCCCAAGTAAGACTTACTTTCAGTGTAGTCTTTGCTTATTCCTGAATTTCCTATCTGTGTAATAGTTAAATTGTGTAAATTACCTATTTTTGGTACCTAGGTACAAATACAGTCCCTTCTCATTCGAAGATGCACTTGGCTCACGATGGGAAACAGACTCTTCATGGGGCATGGATAAAGAGGAGGAACCAGAGGTGACCGTTTCCAGCATTCGACCGGTTTCAGAGAGGTAAAGTGCTTGCCACTGCTAATTTACCTTGTGCCCCTTGTGTAGGGAACAAAGGGTAAATGAGGGAGCTGTGGCATAGATGCTGCTGTGTTAAGCAGGAGCCTTGTGCTGCAGAAAATGGCTTGCATAGGCACAGACAAGAAAAAGGGCCTCGAGTAAAAGGGTCTTGGACACTTCTTTGCCTGTCATGTCCATAAGTTTATACAGCCTCTGTGGTCATTGAGTACTGACTGTCCTAAGGTGGGGAGAGGACAGCCCCAATGTAATTAACACTTAAGGATGACTTGCTTTTCTTTGATTAGATAAGGTCTGAGACAGAAGTCTGATTCTTTACTGTGTTGGTGAGCTTAATCTGAGATGTCTCCTCTTCTTTCCTTAGACCTACCAGTAGGCGGGAGATGGAGAACAGGCCATCCATGGTGGAATCCAATGAAGCTCGGCAGAAATTTGCAGGGGCTAAAGCTATCTCTTCGGATATGTTTTTCGGGAGGGAGGCAGATGCTGAGGTATATGCATTCTGCAGTGCTTACACTGGTACAGCTCTGGCTTTACCTCCTTCTGTTTGCTCAGATCCTACTTTGTTCCCTTCCTATATAACCTTTTTGTATTCTTTTCTGGTGCAGTATGAAGCCAGATCCCGACTGCAGCAGCTCTCGGGCAGCAGTGCCATCAGCTCTGCAGACCTGTTTGGAGAGGCTGACAATGTGCATTCAGGTTTGTTTGCACTCAGTGGGTTGAGGAAGAGGGCAGCTTTGGAAGACCTAGACTGGAAGGGATCAGGGTGCTTTTTGGAGCTGAGGGACTCTGGGCTAAATCCTCCTGGTTCTTGTAGGTGGTGTGTCTATTGGAAATGTCCTGCCTGCAGCTGACATTGCACAATTCAAACAAGGAGTGAAATCAGTTGCTGGCAAGATGGCTGTCCTGGCCAATGGGGTGATGAACTCCCTTCAGGTGAGTTTATATTATGGCTCCTTCAGAAAGGCTGTTGTCACATTCAGGGGCTTTCACCATAACCTGGCTTCCATTGGAATTATCACTGTCTTCTCAGATTATGTGGAAAGTCCCAGGTAGACACCTGTCTTTTATAGCTGTTGACTTCAGTACAGTAGGTGAGCAATTGCAGGTGGCCAGTGAACTGTACTTGGCCAGCCTTACCCTCCTACTGCACAGGACATCTTGTTGTGTCAGATACACCTTTTCTCACAAATTCCAGGCAGAATTTTAGAAGTCAAGGTCATTTCTTTGTACAGTGTCCTGTCTAGATAACCGCACACTGCATGAAAATACCCCCCCCCCCTTCAATTTCTAGTTATCTGTCTCTGGATTTTGCACAGTGTTGTAGCAAGGTGTCTCTGTCTGTTTCCTCCTTAGGATCGTTATGGTTCATATTGATGACACAGGGACTGCAAAAGGAAGCCAGCAAGAGGCACTGATGCCACCTTTGCCTGGAGTAAACTCTGCAGGATTGTCTTATTTGTCTGGGTTGGGTGGGGAGGAGGTAAGCGGAGTGGGTCAGGACATGGCTATGCCCAGGGTGCTTTCTGAGTATCTCTGGATTCCACTCTATTAAAATTCAGTGTGCCCTCATACCCACTGCTATCTACTAGCCAGTGGAGACAGGCCTTCTCACAGGGTTAACCTCATTGCTGTAAAAGATATGATGGGAACTCCTGGGCTGCCCTCATCAGTGCTCCTGTCCTTCTTTGCCCATACCTTAGCTCACCAAGTGAAAGAGAAAAGGGGAATGCTATTTTTCTGAACATTATGTGACATGACTGTTTTTTGTTCTGATCACTACTCCCAATCCATGGTGCTGTGGAGTCCTCTGTATTTGCAGGGTTTGCCTTTTACCATGATCTAGTCCTTTCTACTGTCTTCTAAACCAGCATATATGAATGCAGGAGAAAAAAAAATCAAAGATTATTTTTTTAGCTTCTAACTACATCATCAACAAAAAAGGCCCAGGTAAAGAAGTAAAGAAATTTACTGGATCCCTGGTTTATTTTGTTGCCCAAGTTTGGATCAGATCAAAGTATTGAGCTTCTGACTTAACCATGAGGTACAGCAGTGAGGACTGTCATTTTAGTCCTGTTCAGCTTGGTCTCAGGTTTTAATAAGAGTGCTTTTCCTTAGACTGTAGTGTTGAAGACTAGGTAGTAAGAAGGGTGGGAAAGGGCTAGTTACAAACTCTTAGCAAAAGAGTGGCTGCAGCTGTTTCTTCTGGAGCCTTCTGTCTGGGACTAGGAAGAGGCTTGCACGGGCTTCACCTCTCCTGTCTGGTTGAGGGGCTGCGGCAGCTATGGGGCTGTGGGCAGGAGGGGAAGGGTTACTCAGCTGCTCTGTGCTGATGTTTCACCTTGGTGGGGCATGAGGGGGGTAAGGGTTGGGTCTTCCTTGTCTCTCTGCTCTGACACACCTGTATCAATGTCATAGTATCCACGGCAGGCTGGGGCTGCAGGGAGCGGTGGTGTGGCTGCAGGGCGTGGTGGCGGTCCAGGTACTTGGGGGTGTGGGGCCAACGCCTTCCCCAGGTGAGGCGAGGGTTCCTGGGGCCCTGGAAGGTGGCCGGAGGCCTGCACTGCTCCTGCCCATCAGATCCCACTCCCCATGAGGAGGGCCAGGCAGCCCAGAAGACCCAGACACAGCAGAGGCCTGACACAGCGTGCTTTATTGCCAGGCTGTCACAGCCACTCACCGAGCTGGGAGAGAATGTACAGATCATAAATATATTAACTTACAATAAATAAATAACCCTGCCAGCACCTGCTACAGGCTTTGGGTTACCAGCTCCTGGTGGCCCGTGCTGCAGCACTTTATGACCAGGAGGAGCATGGAGGCTCCCAAAGAAGCATGAGAAACTGAAGTTCCCCAAGAAATAATTAGTCTATGCAAGCTGGGGCACAGGAGCTGGACTAAACAAAGCATTTGGGTCTGTGGAGGTTTGGTTACCATTAATGCAATGTTATGCTACTTATTTTTGTAGTTTTAAGGGCTACACTGCTGTTCCAACAATACCAGTATTTACCAAAAACCCCAACTTGATCTCATTTGAGACTGCTTCCTTTTCCCTTAGTGCTTCTGCCCACCCAGCCCCAGTAGGTGCTCTATATGCTTGCAAGCCATGCCACCTGTGGCCAAGGAACTTAACCCTATCCCTCTCTTCCGAATCCTCTGAAATTCACTTTTCTAAATGACTGTAATATGCTGTTGGAGAGACAGGGAGACCTCACAGTGGGGCACTCAGTACAGCAGCAGAGCCACACAGCACCATGCAATACTTGCTGCAATCTAGCTTATTTGCTGTATTTGCTTTGGCAAGTCTTGGACGCATGGAGGAGAAGCACAAAGCAGACAGGTTGCATGTCTAACTAAGCTGCCCTTTTTTAGGAATGTCAGGAATTTCCTTACCTTTGATTATATGCAGATGCAGCTTTCCTGGGAATAATAATGGAACACAAGTGCAGAGCTGCTGCTGGCGATTTAACCACTCTTATCTGGGCCAAATCTGAACAGAGCTACACAACAGCACACTGGCAAGCAGCCTGTACTGGTGCTCCCGCTGCTTCAGCACCTGCTGAACGGCGGAACTGGGAGGGAGCACTCCGGTAAGAGCATACCCGGCTGCTTCCAAGCGCTGGCAGGGCTAGCAGCTGCTGCCTTGTCTTGCCTGCCAGCAGAGGGAAGCATAACTCTCTAGCTGTAAATGGCTTCTGCAGAGACGCTATTCCAGCACGGATTTGGAGCTAAGAAAAAGTTGTTCCCGGGAAAAGATGGGTGAACCCAGCACCGGGGATTAGCACAGCCACACACACACTGCTGATGTAGACAGAACCCACTGTTAGAGCAGATCCTCTGGGAAGTGGTGCTGTTCCTCCAGTGGGTTCTGGAGAAACCCAAGATGGGAATGGTTCCCACCCTCACAACCTTCAGTTTTCAGAGGAGTCTGTCTCTTCATTGGAGCCTTCACTCTCAGCATCCATTTTTCGACGATGGTGTAGAGGTTTCCAAGGTGAGTTAATCCTGGGTGAGTTACGAACAGGCATATTTGCTGTGTCTGCGCTGGAGCTGGCAGGACCAGAGACAGAAAGCCCTGAAACCTGAGCTACCCTGAAAGAGAAAAGACAAATGCTAGGCAGCATGTTGCAGAAACTTCTACTGCAGCACTCTTGGAGTGAACCTGGGAGAAAGACTTAAAACTAGCACAGGGATGGAAAGATATTCATGGCATAGAGGGGAAATATGTTGTACTGGTACCTCCCAGACTATGTGAATCTTCTCCTGTTTAAACATATCTTCTGGGCTGATCTCGTTCCTTCCAACACTCTCTACTTATCACCATCCAAACAAAATTTCCCTGTTCATTAGAGACTGCTGCTTGCTTTAGATCCCTCTTTGAGTCACACTCTTGCCCTGTTTCTGAAGACTTTACTAAAGATTTTGTTAACTGCAGTGAGGCACCACAAAGAAAGAAGCCCTTCCTGTTCAGGCTGCTCTTTTAGCTCCTCTATTGTTTTGTAGTAGAACAGAGGAATAGGACAGTACTTTATTACACTCTTCTTTAGCATGCTACCTTTAATCTGTTGCTTTACCTCCTAGTTTAGGCAATTCCACTTACAATTTCTCAAGTTCCTGATCCATGGCAGGGTCCAGAAACAAGTCTCCTTTATCTGGCAGAGCCCCTGGGAGAAAAAAAAACAACCAGTGAAAATATCAGCAGAGTTAGGCTATTCATTCTTCACAAAAAGTGTTCAAGCCATAGCGCCCTCCAAAATCTGGCCTGCAAGAGAGAGAACACTTTTCCTTACACCTCTTAGAGAAATGGACATAATGTTGAGGATCATAGACTGATAAAGAATGATGATTCTGTGTCTTTCATACATGCTATAGCTGAGCTCAGACTAAATGGGAGGCAGCCTCAGTAGTCTCACTTCCTACAGCCCTGAGGATTGGTAGTTTTCTTTCACAGTACAAAATTAGAGTACTGACTGTGAAGGGGATGTCAACTTTGGGACTCTGTTCATTACCCAGTATGGTCACTAGTACCAGATGTAATAGATGTGGTGTTGTCAGTGCCACAGCCTGAAACATGCACTATACTACCCAGGGTTATTTATGTTTTTGTGCCACCTGCCTTTCTTGTGGCACACTCATCTTGGGGATCAAAACACAGATTTTAGGCTTTTGCTTTCCTTCCAACTCAGGAAAGCCAGGCCTGACTCTTGTGCACATTGCCTATAGGAGTTAGGGGTGGATGAACTGTGCTCCAGTATTGCTTGCAGCCTGGGTGTGAGTGTGAAAGGCTAGGCCAGTACTTGGGTACCCTCTCAGTGTAAGATCAACAGGCTCCTTTTCACATTAGAAAGTCTCCTCCAGATGAAGGACATGGTATGGTTCAGGACTGGAACAGCTGATTGGTAATCCTTGCTCTTCTCTGAAAATACTGGGACGTTCGTGGAGCCAGAAAGGAAGATGACACTCTTAGGAAAGCTCTCCTTCCTAATTCTTTAACAAACTCCACCTTGTATAGGGGTCATGGGAGAGTATGATCAGCCAGCACAGAAATGACAGAGAACAGAACAGAGATTGCCTACCAGAGCACACCAGAACAAAAAACCTATTTGATAATCTATACCAACAGTACAGTTAGGAATGCTCTAAGGTTTCTCTGGAGACTTAGGTGCTACACTCAATACCTTTGGGAAGGGCTTTGTATCCCCTGTGGGGACACAAATCTGTTTGCTGTTTGCTACCTTGCTCTTGAAGGAGAGGCTGGAAAGCCACCTCAGAAGCAGGCTGGCAGCAGTCATCAAAAATGTAGTGTCTGAAAACTAGAGTAAGTTTAGACCAGAACCAATTCCCCCATTTATTTGGGTTCTGGTCTACTCCTCCTGTAAATGAGCAGGAAAGTCTGACACTGCAAAACAGTGTCAGGAGACCCATGGAACTGTCCCAGTCTGCTTCTTTTTGTGGACTCAATTAAAAGAATAAACAACTAAAGCTTAACTTGTTTCTATAGCTGCAGAGTGCACAGTGAAGTCTCTAGGGCACAAGATTTACTTGGGAGAGTTGATAAATGGCACTTGAAGAATTCACAAATCAACATTGATGTCGGAGATACACTGCAGATTCCAGTCTGCCTGGCAAACAGCAGCACAAGCTGCCTTAATCTCTATCCCTGTTCCTCAAGAGGAGCTGCTGGCTTTGTGAGACCAAAATCTCCTCTGCCTGAAACTGCTCTCGCTGAAGGGCTTTGGGAAGTTTGTGATCCCCTACAGACCAAAGACTATTGAAATCACCCTTCGGGAGAGATTAAAAGAGACCAGGAAAAGAATCCTCCTTTCCTTGCCAAAAACGCTAGCACCTGTCAGACTTATGGTTGCTGCCCCTCCTCTGAGAGAGGCCTCAGCAGGAGCCTGGCAGAGGGCCAGAGGACGGGCCTACATTAATGGAAAGGAAAACCCACTCACTTTGTAGATGGCACAATGGAGGCTGTGGGCAGGATTTTTTTTCCTTTTCATCTGTTTTCTTTATGCTTGACTAGAAGTGGATTTCATAGGGCAAAGGAAAAAAAGATTTTGCTTGCTGCCATCCAGGCATCACCTTCCTCCCAGTGAATACACTGCTTTCTAAGCCTGTTTTCAGAAAGGATTGCACGGCTGTATTCATGCACCTTTGATATATAATCTGCCCTGCCCCAGAGGAGCATTAGCAGCTCAAATGGTTTGCTGTATGAAGGGGCTCAGCCAGGGAAGACACACTTTTACTGTGCTATGACACACACCTGTGCAAAAGAAGCAGCCCTCAGGCAAGGTGCACCTTTTCATTGAGTTTTGTCTTTGCAATTAGGGACTGGCAGATACTCAGGCCCAGAAGTAGAGGAAGAGGATACTTACCCAAAGACAGAGAGACATCTACCCTTAATGGCCACGTGATTTGCTCAGTGGAGATGGGTGAAGATGAGTGTTTGGGAACACCTCCACACACAGCCCTCCCTCCCTGCTGCTTCCATTTAAATTTGTCTAGTCAAACAGAAAAACCATTTCTGTTCCTCTTTGTAGGAGGGCAAGGCACATGGGGGAAATATGAAACTGTGAGTGAATTATGGATGGATTACATACTGTTCTTTGCCAATATAACATTAGTTCCTTGCTCCAAACAAGCACAAAATAGAAGCAAGCATAGAAGCAATGTGTGAGAGCACAAAGGGCTAAAACATAGGATGGCATCTCAATTTGGTAATCCTTGAGGAAGTTCCACAGCTTCAGGCAGACAGTAAGGCATAATCTTGTGTTTTTGAAATTAATCCATCAACAAAAAGATTAAAAACTTCTCCCCTCACTCTCTTCTTGACAGTGTAAAATATGGGTTATAATTACAAAGGAAATTCCGCAGAAATACAGAATGACTGAAAATCTAGAGCTGCATCATTTAGATAAGTCTTACCTAGGGCTCGATTGATGCCCTGATCCTTTGCAAGAGCCATAAGGAATCCATAAAAGGTCATTCTTTGCACGCTACTGAGTATTTCCTTCACAAGAGCAGAAGGTGGGCAGCTAGGAAAAGAGAGACAGAGATCATCTTGTCTCCTAAATTATAATTTCTTTTTCTAAGACCCAGCTCAAAAATCAAGAAATTTTACCTTTTACCTATTCTAACACTATCAGGTTGCCCTGACTCAGTTTAAAATAGCCACCAGCTTGCTTACTGAGCAGTGGATCTCCTCCCCATTTGCTAAGCAAGATCTTTGAGCTGGGAGACATCCCTAGGAGCAGTTTTACATGTCTTCATTCCAAGGACAGTGGGAAAAGCCTAGATTCACTCAGAGGCATACAGATCCCAACTCTTAGCATGTTGATTCAAAAAATCTTCTGGGAAATACTTTATTTCAGAAGTCAATAAACTTTCATAGAAGTGTTAAGTTTGTTCATCACTAAACCATGTCCCTAACTGCCACATCTACACATTTTTGAACACTTTCAGTGAGGCTGTTACTGCATTTTTATCAGTGATAGTCATCCAAGGGGCAAGAAAACTTCTCCAATGGTAGCCTAAATATATCAGAGAACACTATTAAGGTGAGGACTAAATTACCATATTCCCTTCTTCTACACTCACTCTAACCTCTGGTCCTGAGTTCTAAGCAGTATCTTCATGGTGATTCTTGCTCTTGAAATCCTTGAAGGATTTCATGCAAAATCAAACTGCCTCATAAAGAGGAAGTTTGTGTAGTGGTACCCCTGGTAGATGTGGGGGTGGACTGGTGATCGCTCAGGCAGAAGTGGTTACCAAAGCCTGACTGAGTATTGAGTTACTGCATGAAAGGCTGGGAATGGCTCCCCTCATAGTGCTGTGCAAAGCCTGACCTACCAGATGGGCCCACAGTACTCTTCCCATCTGAAGTTCTCAGGACATGCAGGGAATGTAGACCTTTTGTTGTTAAAAAGAAAAAAACAACCCATCAACTCTGTGCTTAGATATCTATAGCACTGGACAGCAGTTTAGCAGTAATTTTGTGAATCACAAATCTGGATTTGGAAACCTAAAGTAGAAATCAGGTGGAACTTGTTATGAGTTATTGTCCTGAGTTATTTTGTGTTTCTAGACCATGACCTTCTAGGAGGGCATATTCTCACTACCTGCAAGAAACTATGATGAAAGTGTCTGTCAAAGCTATACAGTAAGGTCTGGTGTTGCTCCATCCTCTGCTGAATTAAAGCTAGTCTTGTGCCTGGGATCTGTAGCTGGAGCCCAGCTCCAACACAGGCCCAGGTACAGACTGACAGTGTGAACTTGCCTAAGTACTAAGGCTTCATACTCCATCCACCCAGTGGACTCTTTCAGCTCCCAAGAATGCAACTGCACTTGTTTATCCCCTCTAGCTAACTCATGATGGATCTCTCCTTGATGAAAGTGTCAATGCAGAAGTGAGATGGAGAGCAGAGACCCAAATCCATCTATTATTTCAAGAATCAGTTCAAACCCCATGTTTCTTTGGTCCATGAAATTATTTCTCTCATTCAGTTAAAGCTGTTCAGCTATGTTTCCCTTTGTACTTCTTCAGTGAGAGCCATGTGGGAATATCATCCTGTTCAAAGTCCTCTCTTTCTTCATAGCTCCAACCTTACAAAGGGTATCCTGGGCAGAGACTTCAAATTTGTATTTTAGACTCCATTCATACCTGTATTTTGATCTATCACATAAGGACTCCAGACACTGGTAGAAGAGAGATGCCTCTACTCCTTCGAGTGGGTTGCAGTCATTTGGGGGCTGGCGCTGCCGATGTTGCCCAGAGGATGATGTTGGCACAATCACAGTATTTGGATTCTTACCAGCCAGCAGGTCTTGATAAATGGCAGCCACACTTTCCAGGAACTCTAAAAGAACAGAAAGCAATTTAAAACTCACAAAGCATCCTCCTGACCTACCAGACTGTGGCTTAAACTGTTGTTCTATGTTGTACATAGCACTGACTGCAAAAAAGCACAACTCTACAGCATCCTGCATATCCAGAACAGATATTATGCATGCCCATACAGCCATTTCCATAGAAGTTGCTGTCTTCTTCTTATTAGGATGATTATGAGACATCACTAACTCTGTTGAAAAGATTCACCTCAAGGGAACAATGGCTAGCTAGCACACTGATAAAACAGTGAAGTGTGAAAGCTAATGTCAAACACAAAACTAGTTTGTGAAGTCTAAAATGTTTTCCTTCTCCACCTCTTGCCACTGATTATGAACTCATCCAAGTTGGGAGCAAATTTTATTGAACTGCAACAGGAGGAAAGGGAGCATGTTAGTTAGGGCTCCAGGCTGTATCCCAGCTTGCCTCCGTGCTGGTCCAAAGTAAATATAACACAGGATCTAGAAGAAGGGCCAGGGCAGGTCAGGGCTGGAGTTGGCAGAAAGCCTCTCCCCAGGCTCCTCATACTACCCACTGTTTACTGCAGGAGTCTAATTTTAAACAAGTTTGTTTATGGATGTGGTCAGCAGTTTACAAATCTAGATTCCATTTGGAGTGGTTTGCATGTGTGTGGGTTGGTGGGAGAGTGTATGACAGGCTGCTTGTATGCACTGTGCCTGAGTGAACAGGACAGGGATGGGATCTTTGAGTGTGTGTACACAAGAATGAGCTTGCCAGGACTCCAGTGGCATTTAAGTTCCGAGTGAATGGAAGTGCAGTGCTGTGCGTGAGTAGGGTGGAGAGGAGAGTCAGAATGTCAGCAGGCCCTGAGGCTGTGTTGAGGTTCTGCAGCTCCATGGAAATATTTGTTATATCAGAGAAAACTTTCCAAACACATTTTCTGCCCTGACTAAAGGAATTACAAGCCTGGTTCTGCCCAAATCAAAATCACCATTTTGATCACTGTTTTTTTACAATGAGTTATCATGGATAAAGTTGCGATATGCACAGTGGAGTTACAAGGGAAGTATATACAGGGAAGTACTGAGAAAAAGAGATTTTTGTATTAAGGATAGCAACGGACTCCTAACTGCTAGAAAGATGGGAACTCACTGGTTGGATCAGAACAGAAGGCCACCCAAGTTTACTCTCTGACCACAGACTATGCTCACAACAGCTTCCAGCCAGTGTTTCTACATCCATCAGAGGGAGCCATTTCAGTGTGAGTGCACAGAAATCCATGAGCTTTATCTTAGAAAGTGCTGTGTGCCAGGAGATGAGAAAGTGGCATGCTAGCCAGTGCTTGGGAGCGTATCTAATGCTTCCCTCTTTTTGTCCTGAATGAGATTCTTGTTCTTCAATCACAATTTATGGGGCTAGGGTGACAGGACGATGTATTTTAAAGCAGCCGTCCTGTAGAGGACAAACACCTGAATGCTCATCCAAGTTTCTCCACCTTGTCTCCTGAAGTTTAAAAATATCTGAGGATTTTACAGATGTATATGTGTGGGTGAACATGAGAAAATACACACACACAAACCAATATTATTTGATTTGTACTTTTCCTGCAAAGAATTTTAGAAGTATTTAATCTAGTTAAAACTCAGACTGAGGAAGTAGTAAAAAATACAATAAATGACCAACAATATGAAGACTGTTCATATGGATTATCTGTTCCTTTTGCTTTCCAACTAGGGTGTCTCAAATCAAACAAAAGAGGTGGCTCTTCACAAGACAGGTGTCAAACCTGTGCAATTCTTCACCAAAAGGTGTGGAGGTTACAATTTTATGTGATTTCAAGGGGAGGCTGAAGAAGTTCTTGGGAGTGGAGTCCACTGAGGGTTCGTAAACCCATGGGAATTATACCCAGTTCAGAAACTCTTTGAGCTGAAACCACCTTATGGGTGAGCAAATATTAAGGGGAAAATTATATAGATTTGTCCAATTGCTTTCCTTTAAAGGCACCAGCTGGTGGGCTTTCCTATGCTGCCTCCAGCAGGATTGAATAATTTCCATAAAGAAAGGGAAAAATGTTCTAGTAAAAGCTGACTGTTAGCTGTTAACATAGTCTAGTTAAAGCTGGAAATTTATGTCTCAAGGCCAAGATAAATAAATGCATCAGACATAGCAGTTGTGGGTATGTCGTTATTCACAACAATTTGGAATCTCCTCATTAAGTCTCCTAATCTCTTGACATCTGTGATGCTTTTCATCAGTAGAGTCCATTAGCTATATATTTTCTGTGAAAAAAACATATCCTTTTAAGTTTCAAAGAAGTGCAAAGATTGGGAAGCTGTAAAGTTGAAATGCTACAAGTGGGAGAAGTCAACAGCTTCCTCGCATTTACCTGAGTAGTAGAACTGGATCTGGAAAGCAAAGAGGAAATCAGAAAAAGACATCAGGCAATCCATTGCATCATCCATCAGCACAATCCTATGATAAGATGAGAGAAACAGTTTAGCATCTACAAAAAACTGAAGTCTGTAACCAGGAACCCCAGACCCTGAGACAGTGCAGCCAAGGAACTATGTGCAACTGAGGATAGCTGGTGGCCCAGTATAAGAAGTCAGGAGACAGAAATGGGAACACCCATTGCTGCATGGGTATGGATGCCCCAATATCAAATGAAGGCAGTTTAAGAACCTGAAGCAAGGAGAAGATCCTGATTGTCAATCACACACTTCAGCTATAGTGTGGACAGAGCAGTGCAACATTCAAAGCCTGGTGGACATGATGGAACAAACACTGGTACAAAAAACTGCAAGGCTGGTTCATATGGTTATATATAATTGTAGAATATCCTGAGTTGAAAGGGATCCACAAGGATGATCGAAGTCCAGCATCTGATTAAATGTGACTACAGACAGGACAGTTACACAAGCAGTAAAATGGTGAAAGCAGAATGAGACTCATGCTATTCCTCTGTATATCAAAATTCATCAAACTGGGACATTTTTCAGATTCATAAAGGTCACAGCAGTTGCAATTCAAACATCTATACTCAAACAAACTCTACTTGACTACAGAAGAAATAACATTGCACCAACAATCTTCCTAACTGCACTCTATGAGCATCCTATCCTCCCTTCCCGATAAAAGAATTGGTATAGATTCTTTTCATATTAGGTCTATTATTTGACTATCAAGTCAAGTTTCAAGGCAACTGAAGACTTCTTGGGCCAGGGATAGTCTTCTTTGTCCTTGCTGAGTTGTAGGTGCATGTAGGCAGCTACATGCGTCCCTATTTTGAAGCATATTTCTTGAATATGGAAAATGCCAGCCACAGGCCATAAAGATGAAATGTAAGTGACAGCAAAGTCCAGCTCTCCCTTTCAGGAAAAAAAAAAACAAACCTGTGGATTTCACGGCAAAAATGAAAACAAAAACAATGCTCTGGTCACTGCCACCACTAAGGATAAAAAGGTCAGTCTCTGAAGTGGGGAAAATCAAACTCATCTAATCAATGACAGCTTAGACTGTAAAACAGAAGAAAACACTCCACTTTGATGGGAAAAAGCCCATATATTCAGCCAATGCTAATGAAAGGCAATTGGTATTTCTTTCCAACTGAATGTAGGTCTCCTGAACCTGTACAGTCAGCATATGGCACACTGTGCCATGTGATGATTGTCAGTTCACTACAGCCAAAGCATGGGTTGTCCAGTAGGACCCTTTTGAACACAGGGCCAGATGCAATCTGCACACCAACTCCTGCAGCACCAATTGTCTAAACACATTGCTGGGGAAACACTGTTCTGTCTCATGTAAAAGACTCCAGGGAGCTGTGTGGGAGGCTGACCTAGAAGAACATAGGATCTTGCAAGACTTCCCTGCCACTCAGACCAGTTCTGTTCACTGTGGCAAAATCAAACATGTAGAGCAGCTTGAATTAATTATCTCAAAGAAGAAAGACTGGGGCTAAGAGGGTCCCCAGGAGAAAAGCCAGTATTTAAAACAAAACCCTTTGAAGATGTCAAAGTGCTTCTGATTTATTTATTACATTCCAGAAGCCTCCTATCTTCCCGTCTAAAAAAGCAGTAGCTTCAGTTCTTAATTCTCACTAATAAGCATGTTACTGAGATTGTCAGTGGCCACATCAAGGAAATGGCTTTGAAGCTGGCAGGCAGAGCATCTTCATGTCTCAGGCAATACTGCTCAGCCACTGGCATTTCCAACCGCTATTTAAGCACTGGAAATGCAACTGACCACATCACTGATGAGCTGCACTCCATCCTTTGAAATGACAGTCTGTCTCCCAGATACCCTCAAAGCATAGAAGATTTCTTCTCAAAGATGCAGAAGAACAACAGTGGAGAGTGGTTTTACATATTTGTTATGCAGAGAAACAATACTACATCACCTTTGTAACAAGAAACTCATTTCCCTTGTTAAATCTAAAACTCTGGTCAATGGAAGTGCTCTGCAGCACCAAGTTCCAGTCACTTACTTAGAGGAGAGCATGAGGAAGTATGCAGAATTATAAGAATTTGCTGGACAGTTTTTGCTGTTAAAGACAGCAAGGAGCCTCTGTGGAAGCCTGTACAGCACATATGTGACAGAGGAGCATCTAAATAGAAGCAGGTGCAGTCTGGTGCTGGGTTACTGACTCCGCTTGGCCCAGGAGTTTGCACGCCGGAAATGTTGAGAAGTCTTTAAATCCAATACAATCATTTATGAAGAGACTGACTGCAGCTGGCAAGTCCCCCACATAGCCAGCTGACTAAGCACTCAAGGAAGCTGAGAGAACATCATATGCAGCATATCTGCACCTCTTCCTTGAAATATCTGGCAAGGAGAAAAACCTACCTATGGAGTGTAACCTAGACTGCAGGACCAAAATTGAGGACAAAATCTGAAAGTCTGAACTGCAACTTTAAAGAGTTCATCAGGTATCTCATATTTCAAAGGATTTTTTTTTCTTGTCCAAATTAGACTTAAAACCCTGAGGCCACAGATGTATTTAAAAAGTTAGTAGTTGGCAGTCAGTGAATAATGAAAATCAAGGAGGAACTTTGGAAAGGACTGAAGAAAAATGCCTACACTTGAGGCATTCTGGTAGAGGGTATAGCGGTCTTTCAGGGTACAAGTGGGTTTGGCTGGCAGGAAAGCCTTACTATTATGCCAATTGGGAAACTTTATGGTCTCCTGATTGTGGTTAAAATCTCAGAAATCCACACTAGACAGGATGTTCCCAGGACAATCTCTAGACGAGGCAAGTTAAAAGGACATTTACCATTTTCTGCTACCATTAAAAGCTAACAGACACAATCTGTCTGAAGCCAGGCTGGCTCCAATGAGTTTTCAGAGACTTAGTTTATTTACTGAGACATGGAGGCAAAAATAAGCAAAACATACAAAACAGTCTGCACTCTTAGGCAATCTTTTAAAACAGAGGCACTGAATTGCAAGCCCCAGTTCCATTAGTACTGATCAGTGCAATATGAGCTCACACACCAAATAAAACAGCATAGGAGCTGTGAACTACATGGCTGTCACTACTCAAATGTGGGCAAGTGAGTTCCTTGTGTGTCTCTTACAATAGAAAAATCAGTGCTCAGGTACTGATCTTAAAATCATGGCATTAAACCAGAAAAAATTCCTTCATTTTCTGTCCTGTAATTTCAAGAATCAGAAAGCCAAAAGGTGTCTCTGAAGATCAAAGGTATTTCTGTAGATTAAAGTCTTTAATCTGCTAATGGCTATAACCATTTGGAAAAAAAAAAATCCAAGAAATCTCATGGACAGATATCCTAGTTAATTATTTTGGGTATGACTTCTGCATTTGTGTAGCACCAGGAAAAGGAAAAATAGAGCTCTCTGATGTCATGTGAATAAAACCTATATTGTTGTAGCCTCCATTATTATGTTCTGCCATATCCTGATCTTAGTCCTATTGTTTGTTATCAGAGCATAGCAACAGCTCCTGCATGAGTGGACTGCACCGTGCTGTGAGACCATCTCAGTCATGCAGCACTGAGGCTACAGCTATGACTGCCCCTTTCCCAGCAGCACCAGTGAAGGTCCTGGCTGTATCACTGAATGTTGTGGCTACTCCTGCTGCTACTTCATTTCATTCCATTCCTAAGAAAATCAGCAGCAAACGGGGGTGTGCAGACTGAAGAAGGAACAATGTCTTTAGGTTTGCTTGTGACACTCATGTTTTGCAAAGACTAGGTCAACACGTGCTGCAGACCTCATCCTTCTAATAGGCAGAGACCAAGGAGGACAATGGGAAGTGTAGACCAGAAAAAGGACGAGAGTGTGCAACAGTTGTAAGCAAAGAGAAAAATGGTTGAGAAATATGACAGGTTTAATTTAAATTGTTCAGATAGATTAGCTTTTTTACAGAGCTAGCAGTGTGCAAGTAAATCTCTAGCCAGCCAAAAGTAGGAGTGAGGTCACCCCCCACCTGAGCCTGGGTGCCCCTGACAGAGATCTCATATCTCTCAAACACCTGCTCCCAAAGCCAGCTTGTCTGTCTCTATAACACATGCACAACAGTGCAGCAGGCCCCTGAATGGGGCCTCTAGTTTACAGCAGCCTTGTGGACTAAATTCCTTGACACAAACATCACAACATGTGTAGATATGCTGAAGTCTCCTTCATTGCATGCACCATCACAAATTCCTGCTCAGTTCAGCTGGAGCCCTATGAAATACACACCAGCACAAAGGACTGGTGCTTGTGTACCTCCATGAAAGGAAGCAGCAGATTCATCTTGCTACAGGGCTAGAGTTCTTTCTTAGTTTGGCATCGGGGGACAAGCAACTGACCAGATGTGTGTACCTTATTACATTTTCAATATCAGATAGTTAATAATCAGCTGCCTGGGCTGGACTGGAATCAGCAAGCACAATCAGTAAAATATTCCATATCACAGTATCAATGCCCTGAGCCAACTAACTGCTTTTTGCCTTGTCTAGATTAAAATAAATTTTTAAACAGATTAGCTGCCATGTTCTTACCAAACATACTTTAAAACACTGGCAATCCTTCAGAAGTTAGTGTGTTTAAATGTGATCAACCATAGAAGCTGGGGCAAGGGGGAACATTTTAGAATGGTAAACAGTATTTGAAATACAGTTTAAAAATCATGTCAGTTAAAAACACATTGGCTAACATTCTTTTATCTGCAACTCATCTGAACATACAGCTAACAGCAGCATTCTGCATTGATATTTCAGTCTTTGTATACCTTAAATATACACTCTTTCACATTGCTAGAGAAACACCCTGTTCTTAACCTCAAAAGATGGTGTCTCTTTTTCCCAAAACCTTAAAAGCTGAAGGTCCTTGTTCATACCTTAACCCACAGGTCTAGTTCCTAAGCCCATGCATGGTGGACTTGCCTTTAAAGAGAGAATGAGGACCCACCTTGCTGCTTTCTCAGTGAGTTCCATTGGGAAGTCAGGGCAGAGCAACTGCAGCAGGCAGTGGTATTCCTGTGCTGTCAGCAAATCTGCAGGAAAAGAGAGGTGAGAATATTGTAATTCTTTTATAGGTTGTTCCCTCCCCTTGCTTCCTCTCTAGGAAAAAAGCCTCATATTCCCTTTACTCCCAATTCAAGCAGTCTGAGTATTAAAGACAATATAACTTTCAGAGCTGGGCTCTTCAGATGGAGTTTCCAGCACCATCTAAAAGAGGCCCGATGAAGGGAAATCCTACTGAACAAGCTCCTGCAGAGAAACTGGTAACAGGTAGTGATTCAGTGTGAAAAAGGGGTAACCAAAATAGGGCAGTTTCAAGTGAGAACACAGTTTGGTTTGACTTGAATATAACCATGTGGAAAAAGGAATAATTTCAAAGTTGCTTAAATTTGCTGAAATTCACTGGCATGGTGACATTCCCCACAAGACACTTGAAAATCATCCACAGAACATCTGGCAGCAGTAACAAAGGCAAACAAGGTTTTTGGGTTGTGTATGGAAGGCTACAGAGTATAAACCACAGACGTTATTACTTTGGCATTCAGTAAGGCAGCTGGATGGTCTCTTTTGGAATAATGTGTACAAATCTAGTCACTGTATTATAGGAAGTACAGAACAAAGATCCAAAAAACACAAGAAAACCAATCAAATGATTCATGTTTTAGAGAGCAGCTTTGTGAAAGATTGGTCAAGAAGCAACTCTGTGGGTCAGCAGAAGGAGTCTAAAAGAGGTGACTCTTAGGGGAGCTTATAGGATCCCAAGGGAATGGAAACATCTTGATGTCAAAGAGCTCTACATGATTGTATGTTCACAGTCCAAAAGGCTGTGGACTGGAGTTAAGAAGACGACTAGCTGAACAGCAGCAATTTTGCAGTACTTCTATATACAGAAGAATGCAAAGTATGGAAGAAAGAGCCAGAGGTGGAAGTAGAGCCAAGCAGTAGTCAGGGAGGGGATCTCAAGGGCACTGGCAGTGGGATTGAGGTACAGAGCATAAGTTCTTTTGCCACAAATAAATTAATCTTCATTAGGCTCTCATCCAAATGATTAACCTTGTTTCAGATGACAGCCATAACTTAGAATCACAGAATAATTTAGGTTCAGCCATTAACCAACGCTGCCAAGTCCACCATTGAACTAAGCATCACACCTACATGTGTTTTTAACACTTCCAAGGATGGTGATTCCATCACTTTCCTGGGACGGGGGGTAGGGAGTGGAGGGTATTCCAATGCTTGCCACACTTTCAGTGAAGAAATTTTTCCTAATACCCAATCTAAACTTTCTCTGGTGCAACTGGAGGCCATTTTCTCTAACCTTGTTACTTGGGAGGAGAGACTGACCCCCATCACTCTACAACCACTTTTCAGGTAAATGTAGAGAGCAGTAAGGTTTCCCCTGAGCCTCCTTTTCTCCAGGCTAAACAACCCCAGCTCCGTCACCATTTCTCCCAAGACATGCTCCAGAGCCTTCACCAGCTCTGTTGCCCTTCTCTGGATGTGCTCCTGCACTTCAGTGTCGTTCTTCAGTGAGGGGCCCAAAACTGGACACAGGGTTCAAGGTGTGGCCTCACCACTGCTAAGTACAGGGAGACAATTACTACCCTGGTCCTGCTGGCCACACTATTGCTGATACAGGCCAGGATGCCATTGGCCTTCTTGGCTACATGAGCTGCCATTCAGAAAGACCTCAACAGGTTGAAGAGATGGGCAGAGAGGAACCAACTGAAATTTACCAAAGGCAAGTGTAGTGTCCTACCTGGGGAAGAGCAACCCCATGCACCAGCATAGGCTGGGGGCTGACCTGCTGGAGAGCAAGTCTGTGGAGAAGGACATGGTGGTCCTGGGGTGCACCAGAAAGAGCATTACCAGCAGGTCCAGGGAGGTGGTTCTGCCCCTCTGCTCAGCCCTTTTGATGGTGCCAAGCAATAGGACAAGAAGCAAAAGGCGGAAACAGATGCACAGGAATTTCCACATGGATATGCGGAAGAAATTCTTTACTGTGGGAGTGACCATGGACTAGGTTGTCCAACAAGGTAGTGGAGTCTCCCACTGGAGATACTCAAGAACCATCTGGATGCAATCCCGTGTCACACGCTCTAGGATGACCTTGCTTGAGCAGGAAGTCAGATCAAATGACCCACTGTGTTCAGTGACCCAGTCTGTGATTCTGTGATTATTCACTGGCCTAGCACAGGAAGCAGGTTACATGGAAACAGAGAACATGAGCATATAAAACCTCTTCTTCAAACAAACACTTTCTCATAAGTGAACAGGACAGTATGGACCTCTTGCTCTTCAAAGATTCCTAAATCTAGCTTTGAATAATGCCGGGCAATAAATTTCTGATCTTTGCTAAAAAGTTTAAATATTGGTCTGAAGGAATTACACCAATTGGAAGCTTTATGCAATACTCAATTTCCATTTTTTATTTGCTTAAATTAAAATTTCTATTTATGCATCCTTACACCTCTTGCTTGTTATTATTTTTTCTTTCATTTGTCAACTGACCATTATAATAACCCTTTCTTCATACTGTATCTTATTCAATCTACTTCAAACTACATTTATCTGAAGTTAAATCAGTTTACCTCACCGTTTACCTCTTTCCCTACTTAGCCAAGTTATATCTGTTCCTCTGCTTTGATCCCCTTTAGAGTTTCACAGTGTGGTGTCCAGTGGTATACAAAGCATCCTTCATGCATTCAGAACAGACAGGCTCTAGGAGGATAATCTGCTTGCTTTAATCAGCTAAGGCCCTTTTCATTAATGCTGGTTTTTAGTCTCCTCTTTTCTCCCTGAAGGTGAAGGAGTTTGAGGTTAGTTTTTTTTGAAGGATGAGGCTTCCAAAGAAAGTTGCACTTTTTTCTCAGTCCCTATCTGATTTGATAGACAAGAGCAGCTTCAGAAGCTAACTGAAGGTAATGCTCTCTCCTAAAGCAACATTAGTTTTGAGGCATAAATAGAGATCTCTCACTTGGCAGAAATAATATAGTTCAAAAACTTATAATAATTTATGCTATCCTTTTCTTCTTTGTCTTCTTACCAAATCACAGCACCATCCTTACTCCTCTACCATAAAACAACAAAACAATATAGAATAAAAGTGGAAGGCTGCTCAGAAAGATTTTGTGAAAGGATGGCAGAGATCCTCTCCAAACTGGCACATTAGAGAACGAAGTTTGCTGTCAATAAAAGTGGAATTCATTACAGTTTCAATCTTTGGGCACATGGTCCATTTAGACTAGAAACTGCCCATGAAGCTGAAGTGGTGCAGAGAAGTTCCTGCTCTAAAGAAACCCTTTGTTTCTAATGCCTGGGGAAATGGCACCAAATTATTCACTGAAGTACACAGGCAGACTTTTTTAGGCTGTAACAACTCAGCCTGTAGACACCCCAGGCGCCTGACCAACAAATCATACCAATTTTTCAGACTATAGTTGGGTACCTTTTCTACAGGAAGTGGGATCACCACAGACCTTAGGAGGTGTCTTCAGTTTGCTGTGATCACTGTTTTCCTATCCCCTACAGCAAGGTCAGTGAAGACCATGCAGAAAATTACATTTGCCCATGTACCACATTGTCTGCCAAGAGCTGCTTGGAATAAACAAGGACAGTTTTGGTGCATGACCACGTTGCTCCTTCCTGTCTCCAGGCCACAGCTGAGTAAATAGAGTTCAATGTTGCATGATGAAGAAAGAAAGAAAAGAAGGAAGGTACCAGTCAGAATGAGTGAAAACTGGAATCCACAACTGCTACTTTGGTTGCTGCCACAAATTACTGCATCTCAAGTTCCAGTAACAAATGAAGCAAATCATGGAGTGTTTAAATCTGACCCCACAGCACAGGGCAGTGAGATATACATACTCTACCGTGCCCTTGCAGTGGAACAAATTTGCTCATAACCATATGCTTAAGGATGGAGATTGCAGTCTCCATGTTAATCATGTTCATTTACAGCTGAACTAACACTTCACACTTCTACTAAAAAAGAACTAATAACAAATTCCAAAGTCATTTTAAAACAACAGCTCACTAAGAAGGAGCTTAACAGGAAGTGTTTCAACCATTCAGCATAATTTTTGCTCTACTAGACTTCAAATTCTTGCCTTGTACCGCTACTGAGACCTTGCCTAGCAAAATCCTAACCCTTTCCTACAGACTGGATTGTCCTCTGAGTAGTTCATTGTCTTTCAGTGCCTGAGGCAGACTGTTTCTCATGTTTCAGAGTTATAGTGGAGAAAGAACTTTGTCCATGTGGTACAGCCTTAGAAGGTACCATTTTCTGGATAAAAATGGCCTACCTTGAGAAATATGGAGGAAGCTGCTTTATACTTCCCTGGTTTTTAAGGCACATATTAAAGCTGTTTCTAGTTTGTCTGTGGCTAACAGATGGCACACAACCTGGAGTGATGCAAACTCCAGGAATACGAAATGATGTGTTAATGCCTCTGTCAGTGTTGTGCTGAAGTGTAGACACACCTGAATTATCTTAAAACCAGTTATCTTTCGTAGTGACAGCAGCCTAGACATAGAAGCTTGGAGCTCAGTGAAGGCTGTAAAATCTACCCCAGGAAGCCAATAAATATTTAGGACTTAGCCTGAACTGCAGTCATTGCTGCTGTATCTAGGCTGCTTTCAGCACTAGAAGTAGCTATCTACAACATTGTCACAACATTGTGACAGCTATAAAAAGGCCCAAAGCAGTAGGAGAATATTTACTGCAGCTGGAGTATGAAATCTGCCCCAAAACGTCACATTATTAGCTTCCCAGAAACACAAGGATTGCCTTGATGAATATATTAAAGTTCCCCATTCCCATAATTTTTTATGTACAACCAGTATCCAAGCAGACTGGAGCCCTGGGCAATGTAGCTGTTCCTTTTGAATTATGGTAGGACACACAATTTCCACAGGTTGTTTTTCTACCACAGTCATGAAGTCATTCAAGAGTCATAAAGGCATAGAGCTGTAAATCAATCTCCTGCAAATATAACAGAGAACAGCCTTTTTTTTTTAAATAAATGTTCAAAGAGTCTTTACTGGTCTTTAGTTTTTAGTGTTTCTGGTATGACGTACTTAGGATTCTCTCTATATCCATGAAGGATTGCAAGCTTGTAGAAAACAACAAAAAAACCAAAAGCCCCCCAAAAGTCTATATGTTCTCATGCTGTCTACAGGAACTACAATTTTACCAAAAAATGAACATAAACATGAGCAGTGATAATACTGCAGCTTCACAAGTATCATCTGGCTAGTAGGCTAAACCCTACACATGCCTTGTTCAATGGATACCAATGGCCTAATTTCCTCCATACATCTAGTGCTAATAACAATCAGAAAGACAAGAATTCTAGGGAAATTAATCCATGGATAGGACTGAGCATGTTCAAGTAAGACATGTACAGCAGGATTAATTTTGCTCTTGAGCTGTATACAGGCAGTTTCTACAATCATTAAGTCATAGTCTAAAGAGTGTAGGAAAATCAGAACAAAAATGAGGGAGACCCACTTGTTACTTCTAAGCAATAGGAAAATGCTCTAAAAGCCAAAGATTGATGCCAGGTTAGATAAAAAACAATTTTTTAAATGAAGATTTTCTAGTGAATAGTTTAAAGTGGATAATGGTAAAATCTGTATCATGGATCAACATAAGAACCTGGAGTCTTGGGCATAAGTAGCTTTAAATACTGTGGCTTTGTGCCAGGGTCTGGCTCAATCTCATTATATACTAGCATATATTATTTCTATATTTTATACATTTTATAAATTACTAGCAAGCATTTTCTTATTTTAACAACTGGATGCATTAACTTTGTCTTCCTGATGATGAAGTTCAACATGCACCTAAGCCAAACTAAACTTTTACTCCCGCTGAAAGGGACAGGCTCACTCCTCTTTTTCCTTTCCCATCGCTTCCTAGTGGCCACAGGGTTCTGAACCACCTCTTATACCAGCTCTGGCACTCGGCAGGCCTCTTGCTGAGAAAATTCAACTTTTTTCCTGGGCTAATGAATTGCACTGGATCTCAAAAATAAGTGATGAAAGCTCATGCAAAGCAAGCTGTGGAAGAGCACAGCCAGATGCAGGGAAGAGGGAAGGAGGTGGATAAGGACAGCAGACTCACCCCTCCTCAGCAGAAAAAAACTGTTAGATAGGCTTAAGTAGTTCCCTGCTTAAGATGTTTTAATCCTTACAGTCCAGGACGTATGCAAGGCAATATCACAGGATTAGTGATCTTCCTAATCAAAAGCAGGTTCAGCTTAACCTGCTATACTTGCACCCTGCCTGCTGTGATTGTCTGTGAACACTCTGGTATCAGACATATTTAAGACACAACTTTTGGCATCCTTACTATGCAAGGAGGCAGATGAATTCAGGTTACTCACAAACCTACTCTTTCCACTAATACTGTTTAAGTCCTCCCAGATAGGATCCCAGAACATTCTCAGGGAAGGACCCCAGAAGCCTTTGTGTCTGACATGACATGAATGACAGTAAAAGCAGGGTAACTGAAGAATGTACAGAATTACTACAGTTTGGCTCAGACAGAAAGGTACCTTCAGCAACTGGCTGCACCCTGGATTGCCTCTCCTAACCTGTGAGAATACGAGCAAAATCCTGCCAGACATAAAGGAAGGGTGCTGCTGCAGGTGAGCAGTCTTCACAAACAAGATGTTTTGCACTTTACAAAAGCAGCATGGCTGCCAACAGCAGACTTAGGTGAATCCTGCTGACAATAGGTAAAAAGAGCCAGTTTGTGATGTAAAAAAACAAGGAGTGAAAGAGATTTAGTGAGATTTGCCTGGAACAACCTATGTCCGACTCAGGATGAAGATAGTGGAGAGCTAAGCAAACTGACCTAAAAAGGTTTGCTGGGGGAGTGCCGCAAGAGAGAGCAAGAAGAGAGGATTAGCATTGTGATTAAGCAGAAAGCTAGTTTTGAAGTAGTTGGGTAAGAAGGAAAAGATTCAGCTGCAGCTGATATGAAGAATGAATTAATTTGCTCTGGAGGTAGCTGGGAGAGTTCGTATGAACTGAGAAGTGAGTCCATTACGGGCGAAGTAACAAGCAAAAAGTTTTTAAAAGAGTTAAATCTTCTAGATGGTGTGATTGTTTTCCTGCACTTTTATCTTGAGCCCTTTTATCAATAAACCACTCGCCAGATTAAAAAAAACAGAAAATGAATTTATACAGAACTGCTTCAATTCTATCCCCAGAATCCAGATTCTTTCTGTTTATAAAATGTTAATCATCCTCTAGTCTCTTTCAAATGCCCCATAATTACCCTTTAGTAGGAAGTGTTTCATGTGGCAGCATTACTTCAGCTTTGAGTGAATGTTACTCAGGGTACCATGAGCTGTGCCAAAGGTACAGTCCAAGGCTATCATTTGGCGTGCTTATGTGGCTAACATGGCACTTCCACAGACCGAAAAATTCAAACTTTCATTAGGAACATAGAGAAAGATTTCAGCTCCCATGGTTGCAAAGAAAACATTCCAATATTGGAAGAATTTAACTGATACAGTGTGATATTCCTGAATCCACAGAAAATCTGAAACATGACTGAAGTTTCATCTTTTCCCTTTAGGAACCTAAACACTATACTTAATGCAACACTAAAGACAATGTTAACTCTTTAATTTTTTGTTTTATCTCAGAATGGGACTTTGAATGTAGTTTGGGCTTAAAGAATTCAGAGTTCCTAAAGTGCAAGAACAGCAAACAGTAAGAAAGGAGAAGCAGCCACAACTTCTGGCAATATTTCCAGAAGCAGAAAAAGAAGATAGAAAATGACAAACAAAAGAGTCTGGTTTAAATTTTCCAGTACATAGTTGACTACAGGAACCAGATGGTGACTTAAATGGACACTCAATTTTCTCCATGCACGTCCTTTAACATTTACAAAGACAAATCCATGCGTATTCCAAAGCATGCATAATCCTAAAGATATGCTCAGCTCACTGAGTATGATATCTAAGGACATTTAGCTTTCTCTAAAAGACACAGGACTAGTTTTATGGACTACAGTATGAGAATGTATGACTACCTATCATGTTTCAGAGGCATAGCAAACCTAGACCAAAACAACCCAAGACACATAAATGGTTTTTAAGACAGATAAACTAGAAAACTAGAAATAAGGTACCATTTCAGAGTGAAAGTAATTTAAAACTGAAATGCCATAACATTTGACATTTTTTGTATGTGTCCACTATGAAATAATTTTTTCCTTTCACTATAATGTTACTAAAGACATAACTAGTAGATCTCCCCAGCTATAGGTGATTTAGCCTGCTTTTATCTTGTTCAACAGTTGACTTTTCTTCACTTTGAGAAGTTTTCAGTCATTCGTGTAGAAAATAATCAGTCCAATGCCAGAGCTAATTGGTCTTGTAAACAATAAGGAGAAAACATTCCTGTTGAAGTTCTGGCCATCTGGGGGGCAGACTGCTCAACCACTTGAAACAGGACCCACAGCACTCTTAATAGTGAAGTACAGGAATGCAGGCAACACTTCACTGAAGAGGACCATCAACATCTCCCCAAGCTCTCAAACAGCAGCAGTAATCTTTAGACAAGATGTGGATCAGCCTCTGCTCAAGAAAACAAGTTGTCATTAAGCTTAAGATCTTCAAAACAACTGAAGAATTCATGGCTACACATCACGAGATGGGCAGAGTAAATGGGCAGGTGGTATGCAGCTGTATTTCATTCAATGCAGGACCTTACATACAACCCCTCCTCCCTCGGATATGTACTAGGACTAGTGACAATATGGCCAGTCTTCAATTAGTGTCTGGTATTTCCTTTCTGCTTTGGGAGCCCCAAGAAATACAGTTAGCTGGCAGACAGCTCATTTGTGTCATGCACACAGGGTCAGGGAGCAGAAGAAAGCTATGACATTCACCTAAAACAAAAAGTAGGTAGAGGATAAGGAGGACACACAATGAACTGTGGAAATGCTGCAGATTGCTGTAGCAAAGTAAGATCAAAGATTTCCTTGATTTCCAGTTTCTTTCTAGACAACTTTTGCAGGAAACATCACTGAAAGGTTCCATTGAACCAGTTCTGTTAGAATCAGGTATGGCATGAGGTGGCATGTAAAAGCATGAGATGCAACAGTCAACAATTTTCTCAGAACAATAAACAAGAATGTTTTGGACTTTCCTCTTTTAGTGACTTCTTTGGAAGAAGTACTCAAAAGAACAGTGCAGCTGCTACAAACACCCAGTGGAAGAGAGACAAATCATTTCAGCACAATATGTCATGACTAGGGATAGCCTTGTGTGTCTCTTCCTGACCCTGCTCCACATCAACTCTTAACTAATCCACTGCAAAGTTTTGAACAGTTGACTGCACCTTTGCCAACAGCTGTCATCAGAGCAGGCACTCTGACATTGCTTCTGTGAAACATCATGAGCCCAGTTGTGAAGGAGACAAGTTCAGGCACATGAAGAATGGAGAATTCCACATGCCACCAAGAGTGACACCAGTATGCAATTACACAAAGCAGTCAACTCACTGTGATTGAAACTCAAGAAGCTGGTTGTGATCCACAGAGCACTGAAGGATCTAGAACATACTTCTCTGTGTACTTGGAACCATTTGACTACCTGACATAAACATGCATCTCCCAAGAACTGAAAGCCATCAGCAGGCCTGGCCACTCTTTGACTTCACTGCACAGTATATTTACTAGAGGTTTACACATAGGCTATGCCGTATAATCCCAAGTACCCAGACTGTGAGATAGTTTTCTCCAATTTTCTTTCACAAATTATAATGCCTAAAAAAACTGAAAAGAAAGGGCATCGTTTTTAGGAGCCTCTGAGTCAACAGTTAAAGTCTCTATTCATAAAAATAAGTGTGGTATCTGGACCTATGCTTGGGCAGTGTTGTTCTGCCATGTAAAATGCTCTTAAGCACACCAATATTGACTCTCTTTTATGGGTGTGAAAACTTTGAAAGAAAATGAACCTCAAACAAAGCAAATTCATAAGACAACTGGCTGGGGAAAGGTAATCTGGTTAATGACAAGACTGAAGAAGTCATCATTAGTTATTTAAAGGAAATGCACTGGAGCATGTAAGCTTCACAGAGAATGCTTTGAGCCCATTACAATATCAATGAGCTAGATTAATGATTGTAAATGACCACCACTACAGAACTGGTCTGAATACAGAACAGAATGAATGCACTAAGAGAAACCTGAAACAACAAGGCATCCAACTGCCCCTTTTAAGGGTATGCTTTTGGCTAAGGTTCTGTAATGTTCCTTGATTTTAACTCTTACAATACTCTTCTGAACTATGTGTCAAAAAAAAATTTTTTTTTTAAGATTGAAAAGAGAGAGAAAGAATGTTAGTTTTCTCTGTATTTCACATGGAGAAATACATATGTAACAAGAATTCAACATAGATATTAATTTCTAAAAAATTAAACAAAGCCTGTTTTTTAATATTTCTTTAAGAAAGTTGTAAACTTTTCCACTAGTCCTGGAAGTTTTTTATGGATATCATGCATCTTTGTCAAAGTTTAACTTAAATGCCACCTATTTAACAGCTAAATAAACTTCCATGAACCATCTACCACGAACCACAAGTTAAGAATATTTTGCTGGAAGACAAATGTCCTAAATATTCAAGCAATATGCCCTAACACTGATGCTATGCATATATTATGGTAATCAGAGAAGTGTAAAAAACTAGACAAAAGAGCAAGTTGTTGCAGAAAGAAAAAAAGGACACTTTCTTGTTATTGCACAGTGCTTTCTAGAGGGGAATAAAAGGCCATCTACTGGAAGACAAGTGCAGAGAGGAATCCATACCGTAATCCTGGCTTGTTGAAACTGAAAACAGACTTCAGTTCTGTAATCTTTTTCAGCCTCATAACGAGGTCAGACTCTTCAAGATCTTTGTAAGGACCTTTATAGCAGGAGCAATAAAAAGGAGTATCACTTAACTGATTAGTTGTGGGATGATAATTTAGTATAGTGAGCAAATTATTTTTACTAGGTATGATATGGAAGTGATTTCTCCTAAAGGAAGCATAAGTTTTCTGTAAAATCCTGGATGGATTGCTGCTGAGATACAGGCTATTGAGTAGACAACAAAAAAAAAGAGAAACAAAACACCATCTCTAAAATGTATGTAGGACTGTCCTTAGCTGGAACAGAAGATGGCAGGAGTACTAAAAACCCACAGTTACTGCTGACTAATCCATTAATAGCAACAGCCAGTGAGATGGGCCATCTACAGTGAGCAACACTGTATTAACCTCTACTAGCAGCTGGGGCCTCAGCTACATTTCTCTAACTGTACTCTTTGTGGTTTCACTTAGATTTTTTCATCTCCCATGCAACAATATCCTGACTGTTCAGCAAAAAAAAAGCCATCATGGAAATGCAAGTATGGTAAACCCTCAGAGGAGGAGCAAGATGAAAGCTGCTCTTTAAGCATCTCCAGCCATTGAAGACTTAGAACACACATGTTCCTTTTATTTCCTGCAACATTTGCCCTTTTTTCCCATTCGATGTTAAGACTTATGGAGCAAGTCTGAAAATCAGATGGTGCAAATTGTACAGCAATATAGCTGTAAGAAGTACTTAAATGTAATATATTTCAGCATGTGTTCTTGACTCTAAGGAAATGTGCTGCATCTTTCAAAGCAAAGCTTGAAGGCTGAGGTCCTATTTGCTCCCTGCAATTAGAAATAGTTCTTAATAATGCCCTGATGGGAAAAAAATTGCTTCCTGGTGTTTCTGGCAAAAGAACTCTATCTCAATTCACTGCATCAGATGTGGTTATATTTTAGTAGTACTTGATGTGAAGTGGATGGTAAAAAAGGGGATGCTATACAAATGTATTAATTCATACTCCTCTCACTTTCATGCCATGCTTAAAGGTAGCATCCATCCTTTCAGTTGTCTTTCATATGAGTTATCTTCTGTCTGGATCTGTTTCAGGCTTTCCTATGCCAAGTCCCCGCCTACATGCAGTACTAAGGGCTCCAAAACTAGTAGTGCTAGCTCTTAAGAGATTCAAGATTAAATGAAATTATTAACACATAGGAGATCCAAAAGGAAAGCAAAAAATATCCCATCTCTAAGAAATCTTGGAGACATTCAGCAGACAAATGCAAGAGACCGTTACTCAGTTATTAGAAAAATACAGAAAGTGACTCCTAGGACTGGAGAACAGGGGTCCATGTGCCAAAACAAGACTTAACTGATCCTGGAATTGGAAACAGGAAGAATAGGGGCCTTTAGGATTCATGCTTGTGGGCAGCAAACAATGATGAAGTTCAAGGTTTCTAAATTATCTCCACTAAATGGGATATGTTTGGAAAGTCACTTTGCATGACATGTTTATCAAGGGAAAAAACAAATCTTCTCACTATTTACTTTTGTGCTTTCCTTTCAGGAGGATGTTTTCTGGGGTTTGGTAAAGAACAAACAGATGAGTGTTACAAAGGGAAATAGACTGAGAGCCTTTATGTGTACATCTCATTTTCACTTGCAGCTTTGTATACACAGCTGTGACCAGAACAGACTTTTGCTGAATGAAGGACACAGTTCTGCAGCCACTGCCACAGCAAAAGGAAGATGATCATTACTTGGTTTGCAGTTAAGGTTTGAAATAACAAATCAGTGAATTATTTGGAAATTTAATTAGCTTTTCTTCTGATTTCCTTTTCTTTTTGAACTGCTGTCTGTATCACTCTAAAGTCTTTCCATGAATACAGTGTGGATTTGAAAGCTTTCAGAGCTAGACAGACTAGATTCTAATTTCAATGCCTGAGCAAAAAATGTTAACTATTCTAGATGTTAAAAGGAAACAAAAAAAAAAATAGAAAAACTTTCTATTATACTTGTTAGGAAACAAAAAGAAAACCATACAACTACTAGAAGTATCTTGTACAGCAGGAGTATATGGAGATGCAGGAACGAATTTGTTGCTGTAGTAATGTGCCTTCAGATGCAAAATAGGAATAGAACAGAAGAGTTTTGTCTAGATAGTAAAAGGTATTCTTATCTTTTTCAGTATTTTAGTATTTCTAAGTGTGAATACTACTGGTCACCAACACAAGATTAATGATAATGACATATCATCAAACAGAGTGACTCAAAAGTGTCCAAAAGCTATAAGGAAAAAATTAAGGAGTAAATTTAAGCAGGCAAAATAGTATCTAGAATGTTTAAGCAGAAAGATAAAAAGTATTTATGATTTTCTCAAAAAAGTGACGATGTTCACCTCAGTGATTGTCACAGATTAAACACATAGCTGCACATACAATGGTTGGGACCCAGTCACATTTTCTCCCCTGCCTAGGAATACAGGAGAACATCATAGTGGTCTAATTATTCATGTTTAGGCAATTTATAACAGGTTAAAAGTTGCTATGTAACATTATAAATAGAGAGCTGTAATTCTTTTACGAACTTGGCTATCATGGCCTACAAGCACTAATGGGAATAGAAAACATAGCATGAATGAACAATATAAAAAGACCAAAATTGATACTGTCCCCAGAAGTCTGGTACTGCAGTTACAAGACACAAGTACATTTGTGTTTCAGGTAGAAAAGCCACACCACTTTTCTATGCCAAGATTGAAAACAAGCAAATCAACTCCTAAAAAACAAAGTACTGGCACTCTCAATTCCCCAAAAAGGTAGAGATCCCTTGGACAAAGAAAATTGTTACCTGACAGGGAAAACCCAGTTGATCTGTGACACAAATACAAACTAACATCAATAAGTGAAATCAGAAAGTGGCTGGAGAAATTCTACATAATTCAGGTGGAAGATGACAGAGTACCTTATAAACAAGCCTACATAACATTCGCGTTCAACATTTTCGGTAGGGAGACTTGGAGAACCTAGCACTGGTATCTCAGAGAGAATGTACATTTCAGTCACACCAACTACAGGATTCTAATTTAGGAAAACAGACTGCAGAATCAGGAACACAGCACACAATAAGAAAAATCATAATTACTTCATCCTGCATCAGGTCTGACACTGAAGAAAAATACCTGATATTACACAAGGAGAGGTCAGAGGTTCAGCCAGTCTGGTAATGGCTTATTTCCCACTGTAGACCCAGTCATACTGGTGTGTTGCACACAGTAGAAGTCTTGCCATTTCTTAAGATGATGAATGCAGTGTTTTCTTGCTCTGAACATTAGCTAGAGCTGAAGTAGAACAATAAGGCAAAGAAACTTGTTTCCTCCTATTTACCTAAGACAGGCACAATCGTGTCTTCTACCCTTAAATTATGTCCCCCAGACTTTTCACTTTGAAAGCAGAAGACCTTGGGTCAGGAGAGACTGCTGTCACAGAATGAAAAAGGAATCAAGAGTACATAAGGTGTTAAGAGACCAGAGATATACTACTGCCTGCTCAGTACAGAACATCCACAGGACAGAATCATGCATTTAAGTCAGCTACCCAACACTAGCTAGATCCTTCTTTTATGGGTCTGGTGTCAAAATGCTGAAATTTTTTTTCCGTTAATTTGGCTGGGTAGATTATTGCTGAAAGCCTAAATTAAGCATTATTGCTAACTGAATGGATGAGAAACAAATGAACCAAATTTTCAATGAAGAGATCTAAAAGCACAGCAAAGCAGACAGTCACTAGTGCTCTGAACAAAACCTCTGTTTATTAAACTGGTTAGTATTTAATTTTTTAAAATTTAAGGACATACTCGTTTCTATTTCTAGGGTTTTCCTTGTCTGTTCCAAGACAGATCATCCTGTGAAATTGGAGCCCAACATTAGCTGTACAGAAGGAAGGTCTTTAAGTGATAGTACATGATACCACATTTAACAGTGTTCCTATGCCAATCTGCATAATGAGTGGGGGATGAAAAGCAATCGTTTTTCTTCATGTACAGCTCAGTGAGGACAGTTCCAAGCCTGCCACATAAAACTTCTTTAATAATGCAATCCAGTGCCTTTGATTTGAGGAACATGCAAAAGAATAAACAACCTATTAATCTAAATTTTCTAGTTTGCCTGAAAGTACAAAGCAGCAATGAACAAACCTCTTGGCTACATTAAGTGCACTGAAATGCAAAACTGCTTCTTTTCTCACCCTACAGTTACTCAGGAAAAAGAAGGGTAGAGAAGAGAGGAAGAAGAGAATAGGCAAGGGAAGCAGAAATGGTTTAATATAAACTGCTCAGTTAAAACACAGGGCACAACAAATTTTGAAGGAGGGCTTTCAAGTATTGCCACACGAAGGCACTTTAATACAAGTGGATATGCTCAGAAGATGAGTGCTAGAGATAGCACTACTTAGTAAGTAGAAAGAATCCTCAGGCTAACCAGCTCTGAATTGAGCTGGTACTGTCAAGACTAAGGAATCACTGGTAATAGCCTGAATAATGTTTTCAGTGGTTTTGTTTGTTTTGGGAAGCTTCAATACAAAATACAGGTGAACACTTTGATTAATGTTAGTCTCCTGACTGTCTGCAGTGGAGTGTTTTGCTCTGTTATTCTAATGTACTTGCAGTCAGCAGAGGTGCTTTCATTATCCATCCACTAATTTTAACATCTGAAACAGAATTATTCTAGAAACACTGTCAGTCTGACTCAGTCCGAGTCTGCTGTGCTCAAGCACTAGGAGTGTGGTTGGAGGATATGTTTAGGCACTTGGCTAAGCAGTTTTGGAAAACATTCTTGGTTCCCCTAGAGCCTTTTTCACAGTTTGAGAAGAGCAAAGATATATTAAAGTTGCTTGTCAAAGCAACCTCATTACACCTATGGTCTGAGTAAAACAAGCAGTTTTGTTCAAACTCTTTTCTGTATGTATAGCAAATTATAATGTGCATCAGAGAGTCAGGAAAGAGAATAAAGCTACTTAATTGGCTGTAGTACCAGTGGGCTTTTTGAAAAAATAGAAAAAATATTCTGACAATTTTGGGATGAACAAAAGAACAATAAACTGAAAAAATGCCAGGACCTATACCATAAAGGATTTAACATCTGTCAGTTAAGCATCCATAATATTTTTTATATGGAAAGTTCAGGAAAACACTAGAAATACCTGCAAACAGGATGTTTGCAGTAAAATGTTGTGTGAGCCAATAAAAAAATCATCTTTGTGCTTGGGATCCCACTCTTCCACATGCAGTTAAAGCCAGAGAAGACAAATTCAACAAGCTGTTGATAGCTTATGCTACAATTGTAAACAAGAGATTTGAAGTTATACCCAAATTGTTTTCTGAAGAAGTTTGATGGTGTTAAGGGCAGGTCTGGCCTACCAGGCTCTTTATAACACCATCAGACAAAGCTGTAATATAAACATGGATTTTATATGGGGTCTTCTACTGCAAAAGGAAGTCTTATTCTCCCTCACATTTCATTCCCATCCTCTCCATTATTCCAGCACAGCTGCCTATACAGCCTTATTATGAACAGCACAAGAACAAATGAAACTGAAAAGAAATTTCTTTTTTATAAGTTATTTTTTGTTTGGATCAGCTCTGTGCTGTCTTCACTACACAGCCAACTGCACTCCCACAAAGAAAAGGGAAGAAAATCAGGAGTGGCAAGGAAAGCAAGGACTACTCCTTCTCTCACTACTGCCAAGCTAACAGTCCTTATCTGGCCACCAGGCTCAGTTGTTTTCCTTGGGCAGAAGCAGTTTCCTTGCAAGACACTTTGCAGCACAAATGGCCACATGACTCCCAGGCAAACTCTTTTCTCCAGTGTCTGAAAGCAATGCATCACCTTCCTCATAATGCAATCCACAAATTGTCCCTTCCTCCAAAGCACACAGGAGTGACAGACAATGATAGTATGTGCAATTAGAAAATGTGACTGAAATCTGTAATATTCCTGTTTAAAAAAAGAAGTCAATGCCAGTGCAAAAGCAGGAAATTAATCTCCTGGAGAGTAACCTTAGCTATCTCCTGCATCACACAATTCTAAATCATTAAGGAAATAGCTTATGGTTATTAAAGCTAGAGCATTAAAGGGATAAATCATTCTGAATTTATCTACTGAAGAATCTCTTACAAGAGTAAATTCTTGAACTAAAGTTAGTGAATAAGTGTCAGGTGCCTCCAATCATATCCCCCAGTACCCACCGTGCGAAGAAATTTAAGGTCATCTTAATTAAGGACAAATGAATCTTTAATCAGTCACTTTAGCACTCAGCAGTGGTGTATGAGCCTCTATTTTGTAGCATCAGAGACTGTATTTTATTAAACAACACTGGAACATCCCTTGCTCTGGGCAAAAAAGTCATTAGTGCAGCTAGTTCCACCTCCTCTTATGCGTTTATGTATTTGACTTGGAAAGGTGCATCTCCTTCAAAAGTGCCATGTTTGCCTTAAGGTATTCCAGACAAGTCAATTTTCTTTCCTAGTAATGGGAGTACATACCCTTTTGAAGTTTTGGAGTTTGTTGGTTTGGGTGGATTTTTTTCAAGAGTTACTCATGACTATCAGGTGGTTGAAAGTGTGATAATTAATTCTGAAATTACCAGGTTAGATTTCTCTGCACAGAGTGGGTTATTAATAGCTAAAGAGTTCAAAATTCTGAAAATCCACCCACAGTTGAACTGACATGCCAATATAAGGCTTATTTTGCCTTTGCTGTCAGCTTCTATCATTTATTAGACTAATTATTCAGCTTTATAAATGGCAAACATCATTACAGCAAACTACTTCTAAGTTGAGTATGAAAAACCTGCTTTTGTATTTTCATGGTTTAAAAAAATCTATCCACTCAATAGAATAAAATAAGGATGAGCAGAGATAAATCCATTTATAGAAAATAACCCTTTTAGAAAACTTGTGGCATTGCCTGAGCACAGAATTTTTCACCTTATCTTACAAATTCCTATATCTGAAACTGAAATCTTTCCCAGTTTACTCCTTCAGATGTTTTGGAAGTTATGCAATAAATAGAACAAGGTTTTGTCCAAGCTATTACCTAATTTTATGCACAAGTTATGAAATGAATGAAGAACCACCTGCTATGGAATTTCTTCAGTACATGGAATACAAGGCAGTACATGGAGTAAGAAGGCTGTTGATATTCATCAATTATTTCAGTAATGTAACACCTTGTTTATCTCAAAAAAGCTCAAGGAAAAACATGACACTAATACAACATTGTAAATGTCAAAAAATGCTAAAATCAGGAACGTGCAGAAAACTACCTCAAGTCTGTATAAATTATATCAATGCTTCTTCCATTATGCAAATACTATTTTGAAGCAATATGCTATTGTAGATTTTCTCCTCTTTTCTTCATAATATTTATCATTCTTGCATACTTTCTAAAAATTTAGTTGTCACAGGGCTGCCAACCATCTTTATTGACACTTTTTTGCATTATAATTTATTTGGATGAAACATCACGCATTTCCTCATGAGGGGAAGAGGAATGACAGGCACGGATCTCTTCTCTGCACTGACCAGAGACAGGATCCATGAGAATGGCCTGAAGTTTTGTCAGGGGAGCCTTAGATTGGATATTAGGAAAAGGTTCTTCACCCAGAGGGTGGTTGGGCACTGGAACAGGTTCCCAAGGAAGTGGTCACAGCATCAGCCTGACAGAGTTCAAGAGGTGTTTGGACACATGTTGTGACTCTTGGGGCTGATCCTGTGCAGGACCAGGATTTGGATTCAATGATCCTTATGAGCCCCTTCCAATTCAGCATATTCTGTGATATATTCCTTTCCAAAAGGTGCACAACCTACCCAAGATGAAATTCAGATAGTGGGAGAGATCAAGCTCTCTGCCTAGTTAATATTTTAACTACCATTCTGATACATTTCAAGTGGAAGATTCAAGTATAATTCATTTAATATTAGCATAAATATCTTTCATAGATTCCAGCAAATAATACTGAGAAGCCAAGAATTTGCAGAAAACTGGGAACAGAAACAAAATTAAGCTGGAAAAAATCAAGGGAAAAAAGACAAAGATAATGATATGCATATCAGGAGAAGACTGTAGTAATGATAGTCCTCTTGACATTTTGCTACATGAGGGAAAAATAAAGTAGTGTTCAGAAACAGCATGTGCTGTATTTAATCTGATACATACCATCCTTCTTTTCCTGCAGAATCCTAAACATTTTCCATTTCAATGATAATTTGCAAGGATGTCAGTAGTGGAGTGGTACTTAACATATTAAAAAATTAAAAGCAGATGTTCTTAATTTCTGTGAGAATTTTGAAGAGGGTTGGCTGACAAGCTCTCAGCACTACTGAGAAGTGATTTTCCAAGCCTGGAACACCTGGGAAATTTTACAGACTAGAAAAGAGCTGAAGTCACTTCAGCACTTAAAAATTCTAAGACTGGGGCTTACTCTGAGTGAAGTGCCTATCCATCAAGAGCAGTATACTGAGTAGAGCAAGGATGGGGTCAAAAATAACACCTAAAATACTGCTACCAGTTGAGATAACCTGGGCATCTCTACCATGGCCACTTTGATAGCACTCCCAAATAAAATATTCAAACAGGAAATATTGCATTTTTTCATTAAAGAATTGATAGCTATGAAACATGAAGAAAAGTTTTTTGGTGAATTAAGCAATCTTTTCAAAGGGAAACACAAGCCTAGGTGTAAAAAAGCATCAGAAGACAGGTTTTCTGAGATATTATACTTCATACAAACAATGCTGTGATTAATAATTTTGAATTACTCAAGACAACAACTAACTACATTAACTGTTACATCTCAAAATAGGGATGAGGAATCACTACTTAGAAGATGTACTTCTCTTGGGATCCCCAAGAATACCTCCTCAGTTCTACATTTTATATACATTGTATATAAATTGTATATACATTGTATACATATACATGTATAACATTTGTGAGCCATATACAAACAGTGGAAACTAAAAATTTAACAGGAGGGAGTAGTGACATGGAAAAACTTAATGAGCATAGAGGGCTCACATGTAGTTTTGAGCCTCATATGTGAAACACTGTATCTAGAAGCAAAGAATGCAGAGGGCTCCACCCGGGTAAATAGTATCTACAAAGACAGGTGAAGAAGGTGGTCAGGAAAAATGCTCAGAAAAATGCAGTTAGGAGAATAATATGGTCTTGAGATGAGTAAATACAACGATGTCAAGTAGAAGATGAGTAAACACCATAATGTCAAGTAGAGAGGCTCAATTACCAGCACTTGACCAATCTAAAATATCCACAACTTTGGAATGATGGTTGAATTGAAAAGGAGTCAGAGTGCTGCAGGAATGACCATGTGCTTACAAAATATGCCTCATGGAAGAGGGTCAAGGTGATAATTTACTTAGTTTGTCAAAAACAAGAATAAGGAATTGACTTTAACAAATGATTGAAACACTTAAAACCCCATAATTTTCATAAAGTTTAGAAAAAAATCAGGGGAAGATAATCACATTGTTAAAGACTGCCAGAAGTTGAGATTGTGGCAGTGTGCTCAGGAATCTGATTTTACTGGCTCCTAAAGAGATGTTTCAGTTCAAAATCAAGTAAGTCTTAGTAAACTCTAACCTCCAACAAAACACACAAGTTACCAATAAACAACCTTATTTCCCTGTCAGGACAATTTCTTTCTCACCTTTCTATCTTCACAAGCAACTGTCCTCTCAGCATCAACAGTGTGGAGTGTGCACAAGGGTCACCCTACTGCATGTCTGCAGAACAACTACACATGGCTCAGCCTTCCTGAGAAGGTGTGGGAGAGCAGGCAGTTTGCAGAAGCCCTCCTTCCCATGAAAACTCAGTACTTCATGGGGACCGGGCTGCAGGCCAGCCTAATTGCTCTGGCAGCACCAGCAGCTGACTGCTTCCTCCTGCTATTTTTCCCAGGGGCCCTTCGGCCCCTTCAGGCTCACATGACTTAATCAAACCTGAATGCCCTTCTGGAAGATATGCAAATTATTTTTCAGTCAGACAAAAGTGTTTTGGCTCAATACTGGTGTTACTAAGTGAAGTTTAATGATGTGCTATACAGGTCAAACTTCATGGCCTAATGATACTTTCTGGCTATAAACGCAACAAGTGTATTGCTCTCTAAAAGAGGTTTTAAAGCAAAATATTAATCTATTCAGTACATTACCTAATTAGACTAGACTAAATATCAATACAAAGCAATAGGATTTGTATTTTAAGGTCAGGCTTGTCAGCACTGGGATTTTTGCATTTAGGAACTGTTGGCACTTTGAGTTCAGCCATGGGTGCAGAGTACCACACTCTGCATTCCACCTCTCTGTGACCTTGCACTGGCACATTTCAATGTGCTGTGCTGGGAGAAAACTAACTCAAGCAGCAGAAGTACTGAATAGTTTGCTGCCAGTTTAGCATGCTGAGACAGATCAGCACAAGATGGAACAAATGCTGGAGCTGCCATAAGAAGGATGCAAGAAGGCAGTACCTCACTAGCCAGCAATTAGTTCAGGTTATGCTGACATGGTACTGCAGATTTAATTAAGGCATTAGTAAAGTCTCAGATGCATTCAATTCTGAGAAGCCAACACCTTCAGTTTCCAATTTATCTTAGGCATATGACCAGAATAGGTCTCTTTTTCCTGTCTAGCTCTTACCACAAGAGACTGAATCACTAGGATACCTTAAATGCTGAGCCTTTTTCCAGTGCAAAGCAGAATAAACCAACTATGTTTCATACCCACGTGAAGCATGGTGGTTTGGTTTTAAAGCCATTTTAAAATATGATTGTGAAGAAAGAAAAATTATATTGCTTCCAAGGTAATGAAAGTACAATTTCTAAAAGAATAGGTTTCAACTTGCAGTATTCCTGGGCAACCCATTTGCACTGTGGGGTGGAACACATAGTCCTATATATTTCCTTTATTTATATTAAAGATACAGTGTGGGATCGTAACATGCATTACTGGCAACAGCACTTAACTGAATACTGGACAATTCTATAGGACACACACATGTACTTTCTTAGTTCTCTCTCACATAGTAAGAACAACTGATCAACTGAAAAAACCAAGGACACTACAAGTGTGCTTGGAGTCTAGTAATGCTAAGATAAGGATAGTGTCAGTTGTTCTCATTAAAAAAGGGCTTCTGGGTTAAAGTACCAAGCATTTAACTGGGTGCAGGGATCAGTTCTTTCTAAACAATGCTATCTCTATCTTATCCAGAAAGCTACATGTCCTTGTATACATTACTAGAATTAATACTACATAGAACTCAAAATAATTTGCTGTTTATTTACACTCACACTTCTCACATGCTAATGAGTGACACCAGCACTTCAGAGGGAAAATTTCTTTTTCTTGCCAATGCATCTTTGGCAGACTCTGCCCTCAAAATAAAAGCTTTCAGGAAGGGACTGAAGCAAATGAGAGGGAATGCACGGGAGGACAGTATGATATGAGAAGAATGCTTGCAATTTTACATGGAGAAAACCCAGCTGCCAGTTATTCAGATGTTTGAACTCATGCACAGATACTCTGGTGTTTCATCAACAAAGGTACACACTTTGATACTCAGTGGCCAGGGAACAGGTGTTCCTCTGTGCCTGCTTATGCACTTCTAATCAAAAATGGCTGCATTAACAAATAATGCAATGCATAATGCTTCATTCCACTCCCTAAAAACATGTCTATTACAACACCTTCACCTCCATGTTAGACAAAGCCTATACAGACAAAGTAGTAAGTGGGCAGCTTCTTCAAACTCACCTGTGGCTCAGGCAAAACATTTTGGAATTGGGACTTTTCAACAAGAAAAATTTAAAATATTTAGAACTTTGAAACTCCTTCAAAACCAGTGAAGTAATTTGCCTTTCTTTTGTTATCTTGCAAGCTCCTGTCATGGTACTGGTGGCCCTTTCCAAATCACTTGACTACTTGGAAGCAAGGGGATTGCATGCAGTAGTTTTATCAGAATTTATCTATTCAGTGAACCTAAAGCCTGCAACAATGTGCATGCAGAAAGCAACTGAACTACTACAATGTTTTAGTGATCCCTAGACGTCTTCTGACTCTCAGGCATGGAAGTCACATGCTAAAACTGCAGAAGATAACCAAAGGATATTTTGTAGAGGTACCATCCAGACCAGGCTAAAAACTGCAGAACACAGTATCCCTTCAGGTTCTCATCTGTACCTTAGCATAACTGGAAAAAAAAATTTTATAGCTACACATGAAGAAGTGGGCAAACAAATTCTGCAACAACTTTCAAAGATATTGACTCTAGTAGAAGTTGAAGTAGTTCATTTAAAGCCGAAATTGAATTCTGTGAAAAGTCACCCAATTGATTCCCAGTTCATCTCACTGAGATAATCCAATGCCAAGATTTCAGAGAAATTTAATTATGAAAGTGATCTGACTTTAAAAAAAAAGCTTTTAAAAAAATCAGTAGTGTAATTATAGAAGAACACTGTACTGAGTATATCTGGAGAATTCCCCAATTAGCAAAGGGAAAATAAATTCTTATACAGAAAAATTTGCAGTCTACATACTGCTCTGACTGCATTCAAGTCTCAAGAAGTTCTGCATTGCACTTCCAATTACAGCACATAGGAGTCAGTCTCAGAGGTTTAATTGAAGGTACGTTCTGTGAGAGGTTTTCATTAACAATTCTTTCTCACTGTGATCACTTTTGCTTATTTGGTTTTGTTTCTCCTCAAAATCATCAAACACAAATAAAATGCTATTTTTTTTCTTTAAGGCTCAAGGATAATAATGTCTGTCAAATCTGCATTTATCTTGAAACCATTTTAAGTTCCAAGTGATCCAAATGAGGTTCCTGAAGAGCAGAAGAGTCACATCTGGATACCTCCATAACTGAAAACTGCAGTATTATGAGGAAAACTCTCTTGATATTTTATTTAAATCATCTCTTCTGCAGAGGTACAATCTATTTAATTCTTTCTTTATTTTTTCTTCATTTCCTTTTTTAAATTTTTGCTAGTATTTCCTCAAAAAGCTACTATAGTCTAAAAACAAGATTTTAGAATAATTTCTGACTTTAACTTGAACAATCACCTTCCTAGGTTGTAAGGAATATGTTTGATGACACATTTAACTCCTTAAGGATTCAGGCTCCTCTGCAGTCAATTACCACCACACTCCAGTTTTGAAACTAACACTATTGTGTAACTTTAGGAGTTACATAAACTCCTTTTGCTATGGTGCATGTAAAAGATCCTAAACGACAAATAAATAATTTTCTAAAGTGAGTTAACTTAGTAGGAAGCAAAATACTCAGCGTTTTGAGGCTGCTGAAAATATTAGATTAACTTAACACTTACTTAAGCTTCTTCTAAAAATACTTTAGAGCCATTGTTTAGAACTGACACAACAGAGAGGTTTCTGCCTTGCAGAGTAGTCACAAGTGAGTAAAAAGGAAAATTCTCCTCTACCTGTATCTCCATTACATAAAAATTGCTAACAAAATTTAAAGGTAATTACGACATATTTGCATGTATGATGACACTTTCCTAATCTGAATTTTTACAATTTTTATATGTTTAGTTTGTATCAATTAGAAATGTACAAATATCCACAAATTGAGTATTGGATGTATTTGACTGACACCCAATTTTTTATTAAACATTTAGCAAATGCTCAAATACAAAGAGAGTAAGAAAGGCAAAGGAGGAAATGCTAACAATTGGGCTAAGAAGAATGGTACACCTTACACTCTTCTGAAATCTTCCAGGTCTGAAAGATTTCAGGATGATTCTGTACATTGTGTGTGACAATCCTGTGCAACCAAACCACAACAAACAGAACTGCCACTTTCATATTTACTCTCAGCAGGTTTGGTTAGTTTTCACATGAATAGCTATAGCTCTTGAAATCCACTTCTATCTATCATAAAGCCTTTTCTCCCTTCCTCCAGAATTGATTTTAATACCATCCAAAGAACTGTTAAAAGGCAGGAAAATTCCCATAGGAAAAAAACTTTGAGTCTGAACTGGGGGAGGGGAGGAGAAAAGAAGAGAAGAAAGAACAGATATTAAAGGCTTTTTTATGTTAAAGTTTTTAAATTTCAAGTGTTTATAATGTTTTACTCACACTTTTTTCTGTATTCAAAAAATATTTAAATTATTTTAATGTAAAAAAGCTGCAAGTTTACATGCATCTGTCTAAAATTAACTGTTAATGACTAACAAAAAAGTGAGAGCTCATTAAGGCCTTCATTCCATCAAATTTGATCTGTACAGATAGCTAAATACTCTTAGTTTTACCGCTCCAGCCAACACTCATATGTCCAAAGATTACTTAATTCAATCCAACAGGTGTAACTCTAGGTTATAAATAGAAAAATGAAGGTACCGTGAGATTAAGGGATTTGCCAAAGATACGGATTAACAGGATTAGGATTCAGGAGTTGCCAGTTTGAATTTCCTTGCTTATCCCACATTTGCTCCAGCAAACTAAGTACAACAAGGACAGCAGAGAACAGAGGAAAATGCTGACATCTTCCACTTAGCACCAAGAAAACAAAAGTTCAAACTCCTATTCAGTATCAGCTATCTGATTAGGAATAGCTTTTATGTACACCCAAAGCATGCCTATTATGAGAAATAATATTTTGAGTACACAAGAACTTATTTTATTTATTCTAAATCAGCATTAAGACCTCGTAAAACAAAGCTCCAGGCTCTGTGTGTATAGGGATGTTCCAGATAGATTCTTCTAATAGAGAAAGACAAAAGAAATAACAAACAAAGCTTTCAGTAGCTACATTACTTCTTTTAAAACTGCTTTCCTTAGTAACCCTGTTTATTTGCTGCATCTGTGCATTGGATTTGTGTGGCAAGGTTTTGGTTGTGGGTGAAGATGCAGGGACAGGTTGTGTGAGAAGTTTTAAGAGGCTTCACCCCCAGCTGTGACAGAGCCAATGCCAGCCCAAACCAAGATCAACCCACCACTGGCCAAGGCTCAGCCCACCAGTGACAGTGGTAGTGCCTCTGGGATAACATATTTAAGAAGGGGTAAAAAACCCCAAACCCCAAACAGCAGAGCTTCAGCTCGAGACAGAAGTGAGACAATCTGAGAGGAACAGCTCTCACACAAAGGTCAGTGCACAAGGAGGAGCAGGAGGTATTCCAGACACTGGAGGAGAAATACCTCTGTAGCTCTGGTGGGGCAAGGAGGTACAGAAATCCAGAGTGATGTAGAGCCTAGGAAGAAGGGAGGGCTGGCTGGAAGGTGTTTTTAAGATCTCGTTTTCTCTTTATCCTACTCTTGATTTCATTGGTAATAAATTCAATTGATTTCCACAAGTCATGTCAGTTTTGCCCATGACAGTAACTGATGAGTGATCCCTCCCCATCCTCATCTTGACCTGCAAGCCTTTAGTTATATTCTTCTCTTGTCCGGCTAATGAGGGGAAGTGAGAAAGCAGCCACGGTGGGTACCTGGCATCCAGTTAGAGTCAACCCACCACAATCTGCTAAAGCTAGCAGTGTTTACTTACCAAGAAACACGTAAAGAACATTTTACTAGACTTTTTTTCTTTAATATTAGTTCTGAGAGGTATCTTAGCTGGGGTTCAAAGGAAATACTTGAAGAGATTACAAATTTGATTTCAGTGACCATTGATTTGTTTCTTAAGTCCTCTAGTCCAGTAAGATTTAATACAGTATTCACTTCCCTTTCCTTTGATTAGGGGATACTTTACATACAAAAGCTGAGGAAGATTTAAAAGGGACAAAAAGCATAATGGAATAAAAAACTTTCCCAAAATGTATTCATGAACTTTACAGAATAGTAGTGCCAGAATAAATTAACATAGCATCATTAGAAAGACACATTTTGTTAAGGTTTTAATATACTGATCCGGAAAACAGAGAATGTTTGAAATGCAGAGTGAAATATAATTTTTATGTTCTCTCTCCTCAAGCTCTGAACTTAGAGGCTTAATGAAAAGGTTGCTCTACCTAAACTCCTAGTTTAAACAACAAGAGAAGGATAGTGACCAGAAGCCCATCTGAACTATTCAAAGCTATCCTATGGATCAGACATTCTCTGCTGACTACCAAAGAAGTGCATTAGATCTCCAGTTTGGGCATCAAACTTGTACACTCATAGGACAAGACAATGGACACAATGTGCAACAAGGGACAGGCTCCAGCAGGTATTCTTTAGTTTTGACTTTAGCTATACCATGCTCAGCTTTCCCATGGAACAGCCTCTTTAGAGCAAATGCCAAAATTCCACTTTGCTGGGTTTGAGACCCAGAGTTCAGCTTTTAAGCCTGTTTTTCCAGATAAATAGTAAGACATGACATAGCCAGATCAGGTTTTCAGCTTCATTATTTTACTTTTTAAATGAAAGATGGCGTTCACAGAATAGATATGTTTAAGAAATCTTTCACTAGACATTGTATGCAACTTGCCTAGTAGACTGGACCTCAGGGGAAAGAAAAGCCTGCTATTTTATAAGGTGGTCCCTTGAAGAACAACATGCTTGAACAAGACTCTACTAGTTAGTACTTTGAAGCTAAGCAAAAACAACAAAAGACTGCAACCTTTGTATAAAAGGAAAATAGTCTGAATTTACAATGAGGGAAGATGAATAAAGAATATACTTCAGCATATAAAGTAGTTTCTATTTTGAGCTCCTTCAAAAGGGAAAATCTCTTGCCAGTTTTACTTCAGATGCCAGAAACCTCTGTACACTAAGATTGGCTTCTAAGTGATACAGTTACCAGCTAAGCACCAGACTGCTTATGAGTCAAGGCACTTTCAGATGGTACACACTGGTATTGCAAACACTTTCCCCTCCTGAAGAGCGAAGAGTTATCAGGGAAATAATACTGAGCATGTGGTTCTACAACAGAGATTATGAACTTGATGACATATGTTAATTAAACTGATTTCTATCTTGCTCTAAACACTGTTGAAAAAACCATGTAGCAAAGAGGACTGTAACATCAAACTTGGAAAAAAACTACAAATACACCCTGCATCCTCCCACACAGCTCAAGTACAGTGATCTACTATTCTGAGTAAGATGAGTACTCTCAAAACATTTGAAAAAGAAAAAAAGATGACAGACTCTTACAAACAATTATGTAGACAATGTTGCCTCATACTAACATATGTGTGTTTTCCTACTTCTTTCATGGTAAAACAATCCTGTATCCATAAAAAATACAACTTTAGTATATAAAATTGAAGTAGCATATCAAAAGGCCAAACATCATGAACGCTGGCTATGTGAACTTCAGCTAGTTACTTCATTTTCCTGTCTCACTTTCTGTAGCTGTGAAGTGAAAATAGTACTGTCAAGAATTTTGGGAAGCTTCATTCCTTAATATCTGTAAAATATCTGGAGATCCTTAGAGAGCAGTTACAGAAAAGTGTTATCAATAATCATCATTCTGAAATTAAGACATCACATTTGAGGTCCTGTCCATCACAGAAGAAAGCCATGAGACACTTCTCAGCACCTTAAGGACAATTACACTTGCTCAGTCATTTCAAGGGTTTGGTAAGAGAAGATTCCAATCAAAGTTCCAATCAAAGACAGAAAAAATTAAATTCTTTCAGGAATAAGCTGCATTATTAACTGCTTGCTATCCTAATCATGTTAACTAGCATTTGCTTTGCATTGTAACTTCTCACAGCACACCTGTCCCTCTGCCAGCAGAATGAAGAAATACCTAATAGCAGCATGGGGAATGGGGATGAGAAAAGAGGAAACAAAGAAAAAGCTTTGTTTCTGGCATCAGATAGTGATGCAGAGACAGCTTCACACCAAAAGCACTGACAGCTTGACTTCTTTTCAGATACTGTTTAAGTTGTTCTGGGAATTATATACAGAAAATTTGACTGAAGAGTAGAAGAGCACTTTGAATATGCAATACCTGAACTCCAGCAGAAAGAGTAAGGAAAAGTTGTAACAGATAAGCAGATACCATAGCTGGAAGGAAACAAATATCTGACAAACTAATGATCAAAACAGAGATAAATAATAAATAAATAAATAATAAAATAATAAAAAAATGGGCAGGCAAAGAGCTGACTAGAGAAAGGGATGAATATAGTTCACAATGATTTTGTCCTACAACACAAAAGAACTAAAGGGGAAGAGTTAAAATTCTACTCAGGGCAATATTGTCTTTCCTGACATCTTTCTCTACCCTCTCCTCTATGAAAATGAATACTAGTAACACTTTGGAACCTCACATACCTGCATTTCCAAACAGGAAAAAAAAATTATTTTCAAATGTTCAGTTTCCTTTAGGTTAATTGTGTACTTTGTGTACTCTCCAACCTCCCTTGATGCTATGGCTTCAAGAAATGCCAGGTTTTATTACCCAAGTTCTACTGAAGAATCTGTACAACTTCATTAAATTAGCTGATGTAAATTTTGATTGTTTGTGGGTCTGAACCTTAATGCAGGAAAACCTCAGAGAAGACAAGATTTGACAAGTATCTATGCGAGCACTAGAATTAGCAAAGCTTTTATCCTATGGATTTTTGGGTTTTGGCTAACTGACATTGCAGTCTAGGAAAGTGTGAACTTCTGTGTAAGCTTTTCCTGTGCCTGAAGCATTTCTAAGACCTTTTTCTTTATACCTGAAAAACCATTCTATAAAAGTTTCAGAAATTTATCTACCTGGCAATTAGAAGGACCACAGCCCTGGATTTCAAGATAGCAGACTTTAATAATTTCAGAGATGTCCTTGGAAGCATCCTATGGGATATGGCTCTAAAGAGAAAAAGGGGTCAAGAGGAGATGGGTATCTGTTCATCCAAAATAAAGAAAAGTCCATTTTTCCAACAGAAGTTATGAGATTCATGCTTAGTAGAAGCACAGAATGCAAATCACTCTCAGATCAGTTTATGAAGGAAAGTATCACAGACTGTTCATTACCACAATCATGTCCTGTGACAAATTCAAAACAGATCAAGTTTAACTTATAAATATTACCAACTATATTTCATAACTCATTTGCAGATTACAGATTTTCCATAGTAATACCTTATCCCCATTTCACAGAGTAGTAGTAGCATATCAAAGTACTAATCATGCATGCAGATCACTTCTACTGATACTCATCTAGCATCCTTGAAAGAGGCATAACAAAGTATAAGCCAACAATCCTTTTCATCATATACAACAACTTTATACATGATCATATTGCTTTAAACCAGACTTAGAGATGTTTACTGAGGTAAGGCAATTTTAAAAGCATGCAAGAATTTCTGTACTTAATTCAGCATCACACTTCAGTTAAACATGGACATACTGAATGGAACCAAGGTCTCAAAACAAAGTGCAAAGAAGGGACTTTCTGAAAGGTTTTAAGTTCTAGGATCAAATTATCTTGCCTAACAAGAAAAAGCTTACTGGAAGAGTTCTGTAATATAGTTACAGAAACAGAAATTCAGTCAGTCCTTTTAACAACACAGGGAAAAATCAGTTCCTCCAAAGAAATAAATGGCACTCCCAAGCTTATTTTATCAAAATAACGGAATGTAAAGCTTTTGTGAGTATAACTAATAGATGAAGTGGAAGAACAGGGGCTAGAAATTGTAGTTGTGCAAATTCCCAATGAACAAATAGAAAAAAACTTCTAGATCTAGGTCAGGTCTGCTCAATCCAATGGGAGATATATATTGTAGAGTCAGGACCACACTATATAAATCAGTTGGGTTAATTTAGGAGAGCTAGGAAGTGAATGAGTAATGATGGAAACTATAAATAATAAGACCATGAGAGAGAAAAGCTGAAGAAGAACCTGAGATGATGAAGACACAATAATTATTTGTTCAGAGATTTTTTTGTGCAGCTGGACAAAAAGGTAGCTATCTCTTCACTTAAAATGATAATTCCTAGTACCAAGGCTATGTCAAAGACTAACTGCATGTGTGTAAAGGAGAGTCCTTACTCTTCTGTTCATGCTGAACACACATTGCTCCTTCACAGTTTTCTTCCTCAGATTGCATCTACACTGCTCACAGTAGCTCAATACAGAGATGCCAGAGTTTATTCCACAGAAATGAGTGCAGACACACCCCATATGTCAACTGATCTGTTGAGACAGATCAACTAGGCTCAGGCTGCTGTCAGAGCAATATAGCTCTGCAACTTCCAGGTCCCAAGCTAGTATCTTGAGATAGTGCTGAATTGTACCATATGGAAATACAAACCCCAAGCTTAGTTATCTATGTTAACATTGCATTACACAGCATAGACAGACACTTGAAGCCAACAGCATGGGCAGAAGTATGCTTTAGGGTTCACAGAGAAGGGATGAAGATAATGCATTCCTCAGTTTAGGCACTTTCACCTCTCAGGGCAGACTAAGAGCCAATATTGGGCTGAAAGCAGCTGTGGGCTTCATGGAGTCTTCTCTTAAAACCTCTTTGCAGAAAGTCAGAGTGTAAGGAATTAAGATAAAACAAGATTTTCATCTACTTTCTCTACCTCTCTCCCTTTCGGCATCTCTCCTGCTGAAGAACAGATCAGCAATATCATAAAACATATTAATTAATGAAACCAAGGCTTCATAGACATTCTACTGGATGATTGCCTATGCATATGAAGTGTGCAGATCACCTTTCAAGACATGTCACAAGTGAGAGAAGAGATAGACCAAGTTTATTTAATATAAGAAACATGGAGCATTCAGAATCCTAGGTCAGGTCAAACAATCTAGAACCAGTTTTGTTCCAGGGAACTTCCCCACAATTTGTAATACTAACTCTTCAAGACTATATTGGAACCTAAAAAGTCTTAATTAAAAAAATTCATTGCAGTTGGTTTGAATAGGAATGCTGTCATAGGGATGGGAAACTTGCCAGAAGACTGCAAAGCAAATAGTAAAAATAATTACCAGTTGAATTTTGGATAATTGCTTAGCAGAATAACTTAGCAGTGATCACTGCTTATTTAAATGTTTCACTCAACTGGGAAAAAAGTAAAGAACATATAATTTAATTTGCCAATGACACAACCAGTGAAGAAGTGTCAAAAGATATAAAATAGCCAGAAAACACTAGAAAACAAACAGAAAAGTTTATTGGTCTTCAAAAAAAGAAAAATCTAGAGAGATATACATCTGGATATTAAACTGAAAAAAACCATTTGAATATTAAGAAGAGCTGGTATATGTCAGAGAGAGCTGAAAAGGAAATATGATACTGGGGTGAAAAATAAACCCCAAACCAGATTAGACAAGGAGGATTTTCAGAGTACTACATTTAATTTCGCAAACTGCCTTGACAGAGTGGCATGAACTGAATTCAGGGATAGACTAGCTGAAGACTCCATCACTGACTCACTTCTACAAATGATTACTGCAATGCATTTCAGATGTATGTAATGCAGATGTTTTAACTTACAATGGCCTGTAGATATATCTCACCATCTCTAAAATGTAATCCTCAACTTATTTCTGCCCAGCTTCAGAAATCCTTTGTCCTGATACTCAAGAGTCATGACTGCTTCCAGGCAGAGCTCCATTGATAAATCATAAATAGCAACAGCTGTAACTGTAGCACGAAGGAACTATGACATTGAGTAAGACTGGAGATCAATCATTTCAGCCAAGGCTATTTCACTGCGGAAAGAACTTCCAGAAATCACTGCATTAAAATTCACAGCTTACTTACCTTTAGGACATGCTGTGAGACCTCACAACAAAAGATTTCCTACAATAACATGGTATAAAAATCTGATTTGGTTTTAATAACAAAAAGGAAAGGAAGAAAGGAAAAGATTCTGATATTTACTGTGATCGTCACCACATTTTTCTAAATATCTCACTTAGCAGAGATTGGCTAAGCTAAAAATGGATATAGTCTAAAAGCTTACAAAGGAGGGCGCAAAAAAAGGCGGAGTAATTTAATATAAATAATAACATGTGGAAGCATTAGAATTACACTAGCAAAGGAAGGGATTTTGTAACCTCAGGAAAGTAATCTTGTCAGCAAAAATGCATTAAAATAGCATCTTTCAAAATTGAGCTGGGAGAACAGTGGTCCATTTAGCTCTTCTCCATCTCCAAGTTATGTGAATTATATCAATAAGACATTTATTTAATTTTTGTAAGGAATCTAGTCTTCCTGGCAAACTCAAGTAGAGCTAGTCATACAGGCTTACCACTCTTCTCATTTCATGACATAGCTTGTGTGCTTGGTTGTGGTAAACCTCCCTTTCCACAAGCTCCAGAGACAGCTAGGCTTCCAATTTCCTAATTCAAGTGTGCAGAAGCAAAGAGGTAGCCATCACACCATTTGATGTATGTGAAAGAAACATGGTCATTTTATAAGATTTTATTTCAATATGAACAGTAACAGTATGTTTTGTCTAAAGGGGAGGCAAGTGTCTGCAAAAAGGATTCTCAAGCAATATATTCTAACATACTTTCTGCAGCAGTTTTACATTTCAGTGCTATATCTAAGGTATCAAACAACAGCTATTTTTGCTGGAAGCAGTTCTAAATTGGGAGGAGGGGAGGTGCAAAGAAAGAAAAAAGAGAAAAGCTGTTGAAAAGCACCAAAGAAAGCTGGGGCTCTAGAAAAGAAGTGCCAATGATTCTGACTGAGCTTTCTGTTCACTTCTCAGTACATCAGGCCTGGAACAAGTTTCTCAGCACAAAATTTCTCTAATTGGCTGGAAAGCATTTAAGGAAAAATCTTTTTAATTAAAAACAGAGAACTAGCAAGACATGAAAGCCATGGGGGTTGGGAGAGGCATATGTTGACCTTATGAGGCTTCACAGCAGAACTCTGCAGGGGCCGTTTAAACTGAGAAAGCACAGTTTTAATTAAAGGGTCCTGAGGAACAGACAATTCAAAAGAGCAGGTCAGATAGATTCCAAGAGGTCAATTTAAGCACAAGCAGAGGGAAAACAAGACTTCTGGCCATTCTGCCTTCCTCTGGGAGAAATCTGTTGCTAACTGATCATTATGCTTCAACAAACACTAGCTGTCCTCTAACTACCTCTGTGAGTGTTGCGTATCATTGGTACAAGTTAAAAAGAGGGCACAAGGGTTAGAGTGAATGGGGTAACAGACTGGTGACCCCTCACTAGGGGGCTTCTGCAGGGCTCCATCTTAGGCCCAGTTCTCAACATCTCCATAAATGACCTGGATGTGGGACTCAAAGGAATACTAAGTTTGTCAAGGACACTAAATTGGGCAGAGCTATTGACTTTCTCAAGTGCAGAAAGGCCCTGCAGAGAGACCCCAACAAATAAGAGGTCTGGTAATTCACCAACCATATGAAATTTAACAAGGGCAGGTGCCTGATTCAGCACCTGGGATGGGGCAACCCTGGATGTGTGGACAGACTGGGAAGCAAAAGGCTGCAGAGCAGTGCCACAGGAAAGGGACCTGGGGCTCCTGGCTGACAGAAAGTGGATTACAGTCAGCAGTGCCCTGGCAGCCAGGAGAGCCAAGTGTGTCCTGGGGTGCATCAGGCCCAGCATCACCAGCTGGGCAAGGGAGGGAATTGTCCTGCTCTGCTCTGCTCTGCCCTGCACTGGGGCAGCCTCACCTCAAGTGCTGGGTACAGTTCTGGGTGCCACAATATAAGAAAGGCATGAAACTATTACAGATTGTCCAAAGGAGGCCAATGAAGACGGTGAAGGGTCTGGAGGGGAAGCTGTATGAGGAGTGGCTGAGGTCACTAGCTCTATTCAGCCTGGAGAAGACACTGAGGGGAAACCTCACTGTGGTCTTCAGCATCCTCTCAAAGGGAAGTAGAGGGCCAGGCACTGATCTCTTCTCTCTCGTGACCAGGGACAAGACTCGAGGATGACATGAGGAAGGCGTGCAGCTGAGTCAGGAGAGGTTTAGATTGGATATGAGGAAAATGGTTCTTCCCCCAGAGGGTGGCTGGGCACTGAAACAGGCTCCCCAGGGGACTGGTCACAGCACCAGCCTGACAGAGTTCAAGAAGCATTTAAAAAATGCTCTCAGGCACATGGTGTGATTCTTGGGGTTGTCCTGTGCAGGGTCAGGAACTGGATTCAAGTGAGCATGATGGGTCCCTTCCAACTCTGCATATTCTATGATTCATAAGAAATTCTGTAAAGTTTTTTTTCACCAAGAAACTTCAGTTTCTTGACACTAGATCACATTCATCTGTTTACTTCTAGTCCTGGTATCACATTCCCAACGCATAGAATCCTAGGTATGCTTACGTGTACTTGAAAATAGAACCCCGCATCTTACTCAGCTTCTAAAATCACTGGAAAATCCTGTAAAATAGATCCATCATATCACCAAAAATAAATCCTCTCAAGAAAAAATAAAGAAACAACCAACTCCCCCAAACAACAAACTTTTCTTTACTTTTTGAAGTGTTACCATTACATTTATTGAAGTTAGTAATTTTCCCTTGCTATTCAGAGACAAAAGAAAAAATAAATCTAGTCTCCAAACAAAGGATTTTAAATGGTCAATGTAACCAGAACCCATCAAGTGACAGAGCTAACATCATAGAAAAATAACATAAGATCTGCTATATTTCTCCATGAAGAGCTATTTCCCAGTAATTGAAAATGATAAGGAATTAAGTAAAAAAGTAATATTTACAGCAATTTCCCAAGACAAACAGTAATGTTAGTGCATTTCAATTACTGCATACAGGGTTTTGCACACACACAGATTGTTACACTTAAGCACTGCTTGTGTTCAGACAGATTTCTCTTTTATTGGCCATTTGAGAATTCATGGCTAGATGCATCTGCTTGGGTGAATGACATACACATTCCATGGTCAAGACTGACAGACAAAGCAGTAAATTTCCCTGCATCAAGGAGAAACAGCTAGCAGCCAGATTAAGCAATCACTTAATTTATTTGTGAGATTTTTTTTTGTATGTCTACTGTTCTAAAATCCCAATTACACACTCAGAAGTGAAAAGATGGGAGTTTTCTTTGTTTGGGGTTTTGTGAGTTTGTGTAAGTTTGGAAATTGCATCATCTTACATTTTTAATATTCTCCCTTGCTTCCCTCCAGACAGGGTACAAGCTTTGATGTAAGTTATTTATTAGGTGGACTTATATCCTCACAGGGTTAGCATTTATGTCATTTATCAGGGATACCCTTCACAGATGGAGAAAATTAGGAAAAAGCCACCACTCACTCCTAAAACACTAATGAATGTTTAATGAAATTTAAAGTAAATGAGAGATGGGGAAATAGCAGTAAACATGTCTATGACAAAGAAATAAATAAAACCAAGAACATCCTAGAAGACATGGAAGTTAGTGAATGTAATACTTCTGACGAAGGAAGACAAAAGATGCCTTCGTAGTTCTTCACAGACATAAATCAATGACAAAGAATGGAGCAATACCTGCCCAGAAACAAACCCAGAGAGAAAACTGGGGCAGATCAGAATCTTGTTGTAGAAAACAAAGGGTTTATTTTCAGTCTTTTCTGCACACAGAAATTCCATTCACATAAAGTGGCCATTTGCTGATTAACACTCCATACACCTGACACAGGGCATCAAATGCAGAAATTCTATTTCAGGTCTCAAAAGCAATATTCTTATGTTAGCTAAGCTATACTGATATTAATTTCAGAAACAGCAGGTTGTTTGTCCCATGCTCTGTTGCATAGTATATAACCATAAGCAGAATTTCTTACCAGGACTCCATAACTTACCTACCTCCTTGTGGTCATTTGACCCTGTCTGGACACCAGGTGCCCACCAAAGCTGCTCTGTCACTCTCCCCCCTCAACTGGACAATCAAGAGAAAAAATAATGAAAGGCTCATTGGGCAAGAGTAGGACAGGGAAAGATCACTCACCAGTTACTGCCACAGGCAAAACAGACTCGATTTGATGAAATCACAATAGGATAGTAAGAAATAAAACCAAATCTTAAACCTTCCACTCAGCCCTCCCTTCTTTCTGGGATCAACCTCACTCCTGATTTCTTCACCACCTTCTCACCCCCAAGTGACACAGGGAGACCAGGAAGTTTGTCACACATTGCCATTTCTATCTCCTTGCTCTCTTCCCCAGCTGTAATATGGCATTCCACCCATGGGAGACACTCCTCCACAAAACTTCTGCAGCATAATACCCTCCTGAGGGCTGCAGCTCAGCACAAACTGCTCAGAGTAGGTCCCTTCCATGGGGTACAGTCCTTCAGGAATGCACTGCACGAGCTTGAGTTCCCCATGGAGTCACAAGTCCTGTAAGTAAAGCTGCTCCAGCATGACCTCCTCTCTCTATGGGTCCACAGGTCCTTTCCAGGAGTCTGCTTCAGCATAGGTTTCCCATGCAAACACAGACAAGAAAAATAATCTAGATCTAGTCTATGCCTCAGTGTGGTAATGACCAAATTTCACCCACCACACTGCACAGCTTCAGCTTCTCAGTAAATTAGTTTAATCCTTAAGTGGCCATGAATGTTATGAATTCCCCTACACACAGGCATAGCAAAAAAATTTCCATAGCAAATAAAACTAAAATGAAAAATATGAAGGTTTTAGTCCATAATTATGGCTAGAGAACCAGAGAAATTGGACTAAGTGGATGAAAATATTGACAGTAATTTATTTGAAGTGATACATTTCTGTCTCTAGTTAGACAAACTACTAAACGTTAAACAGAAAGGAGATATTACTACGAAGCTAAAACTTTCCTATTCTTTTCAACAAATCCAGGTGCCCTTCATCTAGCTGGGGTCAGTGCTGGATAAATGAAGTCTGATGAAAACTTGCACTGAAAGTACTGCAATGGATACTTTGCATCAAAGAGCTGCTTCTCAATTTTTCAATATGGTTTACCACTAACAGCTGCAGTTCTGGTGGATGACTTCTTTACTATTATCTCTAACTCCACCATAGAAATATGTTCTAGGAGTCCACATTTTATTTTTCCTGACTATGACCTGATCTCAAATCAGATATGTCCTTACTGCATACTGTAAAATTAGTATCATATAATCTACCTGAAATCTTTAAAATATTATTCCTGAACTAAGTAAACTATTTATAACAAAGTATCTCTCACTGGGAGGAAGGTGTTACAGATAGCATAGTCAGTTACTTCAGTAGCTTACTACAGATTTTGTCATATTTAACTATGATTGCTTAATTGCCAAAGATCTAGATGGCATATGTCAAAAAGGTCTTTATTCACGGTCTGTCAAACTGTGTTCATCAAAAGCAGAAGTGTTGCAAAGCTTAGCCAGAAGGCAAGGTTTTATCTATATTTAAGAGATGGTTCTAGTTTGTTCTGCAAGAAGAAATGAGGCTGAATAGCCTGAAAAAAAATTAGGCTTATAGTAGAAACAAACCCCACCAACATTTATATTTGTACAGCAACTTTCAGTGTATTTGTTTAAAATACTAAATTAAAAAGTAAAATAAAATATAATTTTAGTTGCATGTAGTTACAGGAGTTTATTTTGAACTCTGGCCAGTTCTGTAATACCTAATACACCAAGTGCAATGTAAGAATAGCTAGACATGATAGCACAGGGCTGAGTATTTATTTTGGCACTGGAGCTTTTTCCTTGTGGGTAGGGCTGGGGAAGAGGTCACACAGTTGTCAGTGGTCCCTCTTCCACAGCCATCAGGATTCTAGGAGCTATGGCAGGACTATTCAGGCACAGCTCAGGTGGCAGCGTTAACCGCCCCACACCGCTATGAACCCAACCTCCTGCAGGCTCCTAATGCAATCACGCAGGAGCCAGCTGGCTGAGAATCTCAGCATCCCCTCCTTCATGCTCCATACCCAATATTCTAACCCCCTCTGGGTCCCAGCCACCAACCTCCAACACATTTTTTTTTCCTATCCATCTCAATGCACAGGCCCTCTGATCTAGTGTTACTTGACATGCTGTTCTGTAACCGAAGTAGCACTGCCAACAAGGTGCCTCTACACTGCTATATTCTGGGAGCCATTTTTAACCATTGCACAGGGAAATCTGGTGTTGTCTCCCCATTATTAATGTTAGAATATTAGAAAACAACGTGAAGGGCCAGTATTTGTAACACATTAATAGCCTGGCACAGCAGAAGATGCTGGAATACTTGCCTCCATTTTTCCCCACAGTTCGGAAACACCTCCAGAAGGTCCGAAGAAAAGATGCTCTGTTATGAGGGGTGGCTTGAACAAAGCTGAACTCACGGAACAAAATGTGTGTTCCTTGCCGCACACTGTTGAAACTGTGGACATGAAGTCAAAACAAGAATGTTAGAAAGCTGAACCAACATGAATGTTCTGGGAACAACTAGAACAGCAGCAAGAAAACCACTGGTCATTACATTTTGTGAAACCAAATCTCCGAAGTTTATACCCATCTGTTCTCTAGAGAGAAGACTATTTGCAAAAACCACACATTGAAATTTAATTATAGGAATTAGAGGTTTGTGAAAGTAAAATTCATTCTAAAGAAACCCAGCAAGGAATGTCCAAGACCCACTTATTTGGAAACAATCCATTGGAAAATGGCTTGCCAAGAGTTACTGTTGTTTATTTGACCAGAAGATGCCCTTTCTTTTAGTACTATTTGAACTTCACTGCTATTTTCATTACAGTTTTCTTTAAAGCCACAAAAAAAAAATCCTCTTTAAGAGAAGTCTCAAGATATCATTTCTAGGTTACTGAAAATTGACTATTGGATGTATAAAATTTACTCCAGTTCGATGAAAAGTGGATTGACACATCACTAAACAAAATTTGCAGTAATGCATTTTGAAAAGAGTAGCTGGTCATTATGATGGATCTTAATTTGATGCTCGTGGTTTTGTATTTTAGTATAAATTTCTAAAATATGGGTTGTAAGCACTTTAGGCTAACTTATTACAGCAAACATTTGTCTGAAGTGCAAGAAGCTCTCCTTTGGGCATGGTAAAGCTCAACATACAAGAACAAAAGAAATGCAAATACAAACATTATATACCAAAAGGTATAATGACAGGATTGCCTCAAAGATAGATTTTGTGCATTTCGCTCGGCATCATGCAAGTGGGACAAAGCTTTGAAACACTCCAGAGAGATCATTAAAACATTCACTTGGGACAGCAGCTTAACCCTCCCTCACAGGAGAGAATTAATGAAAAGATACAAGTTCACTTTCAACACAGCAGATCCTCTCCATAGGTAGCATCTCCACAACAGACAAAATCTAGTGGTCAGTGTGAACTCTCTCAGTTTGCAATTTTAAATCACCTCTTTAAATCTGAAGACTCTAAATCACTTTATCCTTCAGAGTACAGAAAAGGGCCTCACATTTGAAAGAGAATAATACCAGACAGAGTTGAGCAAAATTTAAAAAGTCATGTAACAACTGGGTGTCTGGGGTGTGTGTGGGTGTAGGTGTGTGTGTCTGTGTGGACAGAAGCTGTTTAATTTTCACAAAAAGAATCACAATTTCTCATTTTTAATTTCTTGGTTCTCAAACACATGCAAGTAAACAGAATCCATTGTCATGTGTTGAAAGGTAGTACAGAACACAGTTTCTAGCCCCCTTACCCAGAAGGAAATGCAACTCAAATAAAATAAGTACAATCACCTTATGATTATGAAACACTCATGACACTTGAATCCTGGAATCAGGAATATTCTTTCTGTAAATATCATGGACAAATACAGTATTTCCTATTTATGAAACCTTATTCATGCAAAGTAAAGCACAACCATTGTCTCAAGAGATTAAAGTAAATAAATAAATCATGGGCTGGATCAAAATATGCCAAAATTACATGACTATCATTGCAAGTAAAGAGTATTCATTACAAAGTGCTGTCGCTCACCGCCTTAGAGTGATCAAGTTCAGAGTAAGGTAAAGTTACTTGCAAAAAGTCCCACAAGATGCCTGTGACAAAGCTGGAAAGGGAATTTCAGATCTTCTCATCCCAAACCACAGCCTGTACAACTTCTTTCATTTCTGATCTGCATTGTTTTGCTGATGATTTGACAGACTGATGGAGAGAAGAAGGATACAGATGAAAAAGACGTAACTTGGTGTAATAGAAGAAGGCAGCTTTCAGAAAGATAACACACATAAGGGAGACGTTTTGGAAGAGAAAGGAAAATGAAGGCAAAATGATACAATTAAATGCACCAAATTATGCTGCTCGGAACATTTAAAGAACTTGCAAATTTTGGAAACAGATCCTGGCACAATTCTAACAGAAAGGTCCAGACATGAAGCTAACATACTATTAATTCACAGCAGACAACCCTACTATATTACTCCTTATTTCTAATAAGCAAAAATTCTAGTCACTTGCACATTCGGCATGGGATGGCTCTAAACCTACCAGGCAGAAGGGTATGATATCATTTGTTGCTTACTCAGTTAAAGGAGTGGGTGGATATGCTGGAACATCAGCACACCTGGATGTGCTGACAGCCAAGTGCCGCCAGCTAGTTGAGTAAAAGAGGATTTTGTTTAACTATACAATGGAAGGATTTTCCCCCAAAAGCTCAAGATTGCAAGCTTGGGAGGCAGAATTTTATCCCAGTTAAGATGCTACATTTCAGACATCCAACTTCATAAACTCATTTTAATAAGTAGTGAAAGTTCCCCTCAAAAGAGCCAGCCCAGGATGGGAGCTATCCAGCACATAGCCCAATAACAAATCTCTTTTTAGACAGGGTCAATATCACTATAAGGGACAGGAAAACTATATATTTTGAATAAACTATATAAGTTGAAATTCCTATGGGAATCATGGGTAGATGGGCAGTACCAAAACAACTTGGCCACCTTTTTTTTAACAGCTTCACAGAGATTAAGTTACCATTAATGTGGCAATCTTACAGGTAAATATTTCTGGAAGAAAGAAAAATTATGACAACCCCAAGTTGTTACAGGTATTCCAACAGTAGGTAGGGCATATGACCAACACCTTACTGTGATTTTTATATACATGCAGACATGGTTTTTCCAATCCCTTTTGAATACAAAAATGAAACAACCTGCACTCAAAGGAATGGCTTAAGCAATATATCAACAATAAAAGAAGAAACTTCACCATTAAGTTCATTCTCAGCAAACTGAACAGCTGCTGAGATTCTTCCCTTATGATTGCTCAGTCTTCCCTCTATTGAGTCTTCCTCTCAATGAACAGTTCATACTGTTAGCAAAGTTAAGTGGCCAGAGCTTTTCAGCACATTGAAGAAGAAAGACTTAGGAAAAAACAGGGTACCTCAAGTTATTACTTTGTCCTCTGTCATCTAGAAATGGGTTTGGGAACCCAGAAGCAGGGAAAATAATTTTTCACTTCTCTAGTTAACTTCTCTTTTTCCTCTTTTAGGCATTTTTAAAGTGCAGCCATCTGCAAGAGATTCCTTCCAGAAGAAAGCTTTCAACAACTGTGGTAGTCTCCAAGCCTCCTATTGCAAACCCAATGATTACTTCAGTCCTCTACATTACCAGTAAATAGAGTAGGCAAATTAGAAGAGTAACAACAGTTCCTAATGATGTGATTTTATTTGTCATGCTGAAACCAAGACTACAAATTGAACTGAATGTTCATTAGTTAACACCAGTTTACTGTGAGCATTCATATTTCACACAAGAATTGTTAGGCAACTGGATACTCTGTTAACAAAACAGCTTTTTCCATTCGCTTGTGAGAAAATCCTGAAGAAAGAGAGAGAAGAATAAAGCAAGGTTCTCACTTAATGGGGATACCTAAAGAAATTCTTACAGTAAGGGCTTCAGGATGCTTTCTCACTCCCTTCCTTCCCATGACCCAGAGCAGCCAAACCCCAGAACATTCTCCTCCAACACCACTGCTGAGAGGGCTGCATCTTGCAGCACACCCAGGCTATGCTTGTGGGATGACACAGACACGTGAGGGGGAAAAAAAAAGGTTTGGGAGGAGACTGTGATAAAACAGCCCCAGCTCTCAAAAACGGCTGTGCTGGGAATTCTAGCACTCAGGTGCTGCTTCTCTGAACAGAGCAGCTTTCATAAGGCTTTGTCTTTTGTGTATTTACATTTCGGCAACCTGCCAGAGTTCAGAAACTTTCAAGCACTCTTTTCAAACCTTTGGACTTCTAAATAGATTGTAAAAGTCCCAGGATGCTATGGTAACATCTCAATTGAAACCCATTATAGCAGTTAGCCTCTGCCTGCTGAACTCGGGCAAAGCCAAATATGCACAATGCAGAGTCCCAAGTCCTCGAGAAGGATGGAGGAGCTTGCCAGGACCCTGCTGTACTACTAGCAGGTGCCACCTTTGGTTACCATGCAAAGAGCTGAGCAAGCTTACAGGACCTCTCCTCTACCAAATGGAAAACAAGGAACAATGACCATTTTCTCTTAATTGACAGCATTCTGCTCAAATTTTCTATCAAGAGCATGATGAAGAAAAAATTTGAAGGCTTCTTGAGCATGAACCATTTACACACACACACACACACCCTTTCTTGCCAGCTACACAAGTGTTCTAAGCCATTAAAACAGAGTGGAGTGTCTCAAGCAAAAATAAGGTCGTCTCAAATGCAAGGTTGCTGTCAGAGGCTATGTTTACACTGACCGAAACATCTGCAGAGAAAAACAGTGCAGAGGATTTCTTGTCAATATTATGGGCATCCAGGATTTGTTTTTTCTTGACACACACTCTGGACTAGTTCTAATCTAGTCCCATTGACTGAATGCTCATTTGCAGAAGGAACACATCTTCCAGTTTAGCTCTATCTGAAAGGAATCCAGAGCTCCAAGACTGCTTCATTGTGTGAAAGCACAGTAAGTAGGGATAAGCAGGAGTATTAGGATTAGAGACTATGCTGCAATGGGTAACAAAGAACTAGCTCTAGCAATAGAAAATACTGAAATACAAAAGGCATTTAAAAATACCCTATTTCTGTTGTTAAATAACTCATCCACAACAAAGCATCCCCAAATGACTCACTGCACTTAGCCCAGGGCTATGCTCTGAGATAGCAAAGTGAGGTTTACCTTGCCTAGAAGGAATCTTGAGAGGGAACACTTAAAACTGGAGGCATAACTGGGTTAAAAAAAAAATAAAAGTCACTATCACTGTTGTACTAATTAAATTACTGCTGTATAAAAGTAGTTTAAGATCATTTTATTCTTCACCTCTTGGTTTAAGTGTACTACAATATTTGCAATATTCAGATGAATCACTGGACTGTTTTTTTTGCTATCTGCCTTGGAAGGTAGTGTAGGACCATGAGCATTCCTCAATTCAAAGCCACTGTTTCAATAAATTCCACAGATCTTAGAACTTGGGACACTGAGGTCAGCCTCAAGGAAACCACCATCTTTCTCTAATGAAATTAGCAGGTTTTTTAGACATTTCCTCTGAAATGTATTAAGACAAAACAGATGCTAAAAGTTATTCCTGATGACTGGCTTTAAAGGAAAATAGTTAGTTTTTCTAACAGCCAGGCAGATAGGAAATCATTAACACTACAAAATTTTGGCAAGACTGGGTGCTATAACACTGCAAACACAGAGACTGGATTTTTTGAGATCCTTTCTGTCTCACCCACTCAAGTTTACTTCAGATGATGGGTGTGCAAAGGGGGAAAGGAATGACACAAATTTTAACTATGTGTTTTCAGACTTCTTGATATAGGTCAGGAATCTCTGTATTCATGGCAAACTTAATACAGGTGGTACAGAGATTATCCCATGTACTGGGATGAAGGAAATTAACTACAGCACCTGTGACACAGCTCAGAGTAGGCAGTGAACAAGCTTTTTTATGTTGCTTTGTAGCAAATCAAACCCTCTGAGACCAGTTTACAGATTCTGGAGAAGGAAAGGATTAAAGCAGTTGCTGTGCTTGCTTGTTATTACCCCGAAAGCCTTTATATTTTTTTGAGTCCCTCTCCCTTAATTTTTCATATGCTAGGTCAGTAATTTAACACCTCAAGGTTTGCACATCACAAGCTAAAATGACCATATTGTGTTGAATTATTAGCCCAGGATTTAAAAAAAAAAAAAAAAAAAAAAAAGGCAAACAGGGAGGGGTGGAGACACGGAAATCTTTAAAAACAGAGGCCTTTTGATCAGAGCAGCATCCTGCAGTTTGCTGTAACTCAAGCTGACCATTCTTACATAGCAGGAATTAAGGACTCCCCCTGCCAGGCAGGGCCCTATTAAAACACAATAGCTGTTTGAAAAGGGTAAGCAAGCTGATATGGATATAATAGGCCACATATTGGGGCCCCTTTCTACTGTGAAATAAAGCTTCTTCTTAGAATTATGAGCTGGGAAGCCTAGTATTCAGGAAGATGGGAAAGAGCATACAATGAAAGACCGTAAACAGCCCTGCAGAAGCCCTCCAAGGTGCTTAAGGGAAAAGTAGCCTTCACAGATAAGCATCAATCACCCATGACCAGCTCTTTCAGACTGATCAGGTGCAATTTCAGACTACACCGTGTTTTAGAGTCTGGAGAGGTCTTGCTGGGATTTAGTTTTTACAGTAGGGAACTGTGCAAGTTGCACACCACAGGAACAGCTGCACGAACACCATTATAACTAGCTTTTATGGAGATCATTGCAAGTTGCTACCCAGCTTCCCTCAAAAAAAACTTCTTTCTTCTGCCCAAACCTAAACCAAATAGATAAATAATAAACCAACCCAGAATTATAACTACACAAGGAAAACTGATAACTCACTGGTTAATCTACTTAGTATGTGTTCAAACTGGTCCAACTTGACATTTTGGGGCAAGAAGAGAATTCCTTCTGAATCGCTATACAACCCCCTATATTCTGAGGGTATGGGAGATGCAAGTCCCCTTCATTATCATACAGCCATGATCTCCATTCTTTGGCTTCCTTTGTTAACCAGCAAGTATTTCTGTCCTCCTTGTCATGCTGTGGAATTCATTCACTAGCTTCAAGATGCCACAAAAACCATACTGAGAACCTGCAGCAAGGGTGATGGCACAAAGATAAAACACACTATTAAAAACACAAGTCACACAAGGTAACACACTGATTTCCTCTTGTCTAACAGTTCAGAAAGTAGCTATGGAATCGACATTGGCTGCAGATGGATTTTGATACCAAAGCATAAATGTCCATCAAAGGAGGAGTATGGTTTTGAAAAATATTGAGGAACTGCATTCATCTTGAACTCCTAAAATCAAAGTAAAATCCCAAGTAAAGACAAATTGACTTCTCAGTCAAAGAGAAGTTGAGGCCAAAGTATAAGAGCCTGCTTGCTCCATTCTGCATGAATTCTTCTGTTGTAAGACAGTTCCATGTTTTATAAATTAGACTTTTATTTATTTTAAAAGGTAGCAGCCCAATCATGTTATGACTGTGATGGCACACAAAATACTGAAATATAATTGAATATCTGTTCCAAAGAGATTCAATAATGGCGTCATGCAAACAGATTCCATATTTGCTCATTTCAGTCTTGGTTTGACTGGAGAATTTCAGAAGAAAAAATTTACAACTGGTACTCTCTCACCTATTCAGTTGCCTTGGCAAGAACTATAGCACATCAAAGGCTGAGCAGCTTCCAATATTTTCATCATGGCAACAAATGAACCTTGCCAAAATTCCTTAATATGGATGAAGTTACATCATTTGACATTAATGCTAACTCTGCATGTGGAGATTGCTTAGCTAAACCACTTTGTCCTCACTACAACTGCTTGGCTACAGTGTTGACCAGCTACAGATTGTTTAATTCACTTGAAGATACACAACAGCATTAAAATTGCAGGACATGTGGTTATAGCAATTCACTAAAGCTAATGTATTCTGGGATCTGTATGGTTTCAACATAGCACTGCACAGAAAATATCGGGTTCTTTGAAGACATGCAGATTTCTAGAAACTAGACTTTTTGCCTTTTTTGCTATTGTTTAATTTTGTTTTTAAAGAAAAGGAAGATAAAAATGCATTTTTCAGTCTTGCAAGACTTTTAGTGTTTGATATTAATTGAGATGCAGACACAGTAAAGGGATTTTATCCTGTAAAGGATAAGGAATCCTATTATGGGATCTTATCCGACCCCATTGCTGCAAACATTTGCTGATTTTTACAGTTTGGCATATCTACTTTAGGAAAAACTTTCCATTTGTTGGCCTTGTCCACAAGGGAACACATATATTCTTAGCAAACCAATTAGAAACGTTCCTCAAGGTTTTCTGTGACACCTCAACATTTTGCAACCAAAGAATAAACACAAAAGTTCTTCCAACAACACAAAACTGGGAAAAAACCCAAATCAACAACAACAAAAAAAACCAAACCTCAACTTCAATTCTGATCCATCTTTCCTTAAAGATATTTCTGGGAAAAAATAAAATGTTCCTCAAACTTACACTACTTAATTTAACAGAAAGCCTTACAGGTTTAGGCAGATGGAAGCCAAGAACTCTAAAACTGATCTCCTATATACATAAAGTAGCCTAGACTCATGCCAAAGTGCTTCATTAAAACAAGAACTTAACCATGTGAATTAGTAATACAGAGAGAGGTGCTATTCATGAAGTTACCATGTATCCAACAGTGGTACTCTTACTGCTTGGGACATCAAAAGCTTTATTGGAGAAAATAGTATGTTAAAAAGAAACTAACAGAAAATTATAAAACAATGCCTTTCATTCTTAAGAATAATTTTAAAATCCCCACATATAATATGGGAAAAAACATTGTGTACCAAACTTTCTACGCTGCTATGTTTTTCCAAAGCTGCTGTTCTCGTGTACATTTCTACATAATTCCAGTTCCCAATTTCACATTACTAAAAGAGTTGTCTTCACAACACTTAGAAATACTTCAGGAAATCCAATTTTTCCAGCATGTCACCAAGCATGAAGTGAGATTATTGCTATATATACACATTGCAGATTGTATGCAAAAGACTTTAAGTAGTCCCACTACATCTGTGGTGGATATACCACTATTTACCTTTCTCATCTTTTCCTATATATTCCAACAGTGACTCAAGCAAGCACAACTGAGCAATTTTCCAGAATAATGGAGAAAGTTGCTTGTCAAACAGTTACATCAGCATTGAACATCTAATTTGCATCACGGCAAACTCTACTACACACTTTCCTCAGTGGAAGACGGACAATACAAGACTTCCAGAGAGCCCCAATTCTGACTTGAGGGCCCTTTCACTTCTGCAAGGACACAAACAAAATCACAGCAGAGATGTTTGATAAGAAATGCAAGAACAGGGCAGGAACTAGTCAATATCACAGATTTTTTTTTTAAAAAAGCAGACTGATGGAGAAAGTAAAACTGAACAGAAGACTGTGACATCCCAGAAAGGGTGTGATGCTCGTGTCCAGCCTCTTATCCACCAGTATCCCCAAGGCCTTTTTGGCTGGGCTGCTCTCAATCTGTTCATCCCCCAGCCTGTATAAATTCATACTTTTGAAGTCACAAAAGTCTGATTTTAACCCCCAACTGGGATCATATACTTCTCCAAATTTGTATTAGTAATATCAGGAACTGTGATGAAAAAAAAAAATTGGAAGCATAAACAAGGGTTTTACTAGAGTTGAAAACTAAAGCTAGGGATAGCATAGTACTTTCAACTCTAGAACAAAGAAAAAGTACACAGTTGACTCAGATTTATATTGTCTTGACACTTGTACCATTTGCCACATTCCTGGACTCTGGCTTTTAGGAAATTTCTTCCCAGTTTTATTAGCTATCCACACCACCTATATGCCGTTGGCTTTAACCTAAAGGAAGCTCAATTTCATGGCAGATGTGTTGCATTTCAACCTTCAAGGCTGTAAGAACAAATAAAATATATCCAATTACATAAGGTCTCCATAAAGTAGTCAGCCAACTCCTGCTGCAGCTATTCTGAAAATGACCACAAGTAAATATGTAATTTCCATGATGTAAAGGAATAGGAAAGAAGTGGGCAAAGACTGCACTGCTACTTCAGTGAATCTATACTAGGAGCATCATAATCTGATCACACTGCACATGGAAATTGTGATTACCTCTCTTCAAAGAGCAAGAACACAGTGCAGGTCAAGTCAATGTGTAAGTGAATAACTACCCTGTGCTGACAAGATGCTGATATAAAGTGCTAACATTTATATGTTTGCTTTAGCAAATCCTGTGGATTCTTCTGTCACCTAAACAGTATGAGAAGTTCCTTACATGGAGTATATTACCACACAGAGCATCACTGGTAAATGCTTTCTTTTAAGTTCAATTCTGTTACTGCTTTGCTACAATTCTTCCAAGATAATCCTGTTTACTAAAAAGATTTTTTATCTTTTATTCCCCCTGTATTTCTTTGCAAGGGACATATCTGAGTATCCACTCATCCATAAGATTCTTATTCGTAAGAATAAGGTAAGAAAATACTACATTTTCTAATATATTGGCAACATGTACAAACGACAGTGGGAATTGTGTTATTGAAATTAATATATGCATTTTTTCCAGCTGTTTACACAACAGAATAACCAGCGTATTTGTCAAGTTAGGACTTGTTGCAATGTTTGTTACAGAGAAACAACTCTGGGAAAATCAGGAGTTCATAGATCCTGACTGTCATATCATGCTGTTTCTGCCATAAAGCAATTCTGTAATAAAAACATTGGGTGACAGATCTATAGGTTACAGACAAAATTAACATAATTTAAATCATAGAGTTATCCACCCCCCCCCAAATCTTCCATAGCTCTCATACAAAACACATACCCCACGCACAATGTGCAAGAGGTATTGAAATCCCATGTCTAAGGTGGGCTGGAGAAATTAAATTACAAGAAGAGAGTTTGCCCTTCTGACAATGCTTCTCTGTAGAGGTGAGACTGGAAGGCAATAAAGGGACTAACAGAAAGGCTTTGTGTCCATTAGCAACACTCTTAGTGGAGACATATGCAATTACTGTAGGTTCCCCAGAAAGATTTATCAACAAATTCAGTCCTGAAATCCATGTACTCTGTGGAGAGACACTTTCAAAACGTTTCCTTCACAGCAACTTATTCACATTAGCTGCAAAACCTCCTCAGAGCTTCTGGCACAAATGCTATGTCTGAGTTCATATATTCACTGTCTTACCACTGATAGCTGAAGAGCAAAGGAGAGGCAGACAGCAGTCTTACACAGTGCCCTAGGGATCAAGGAATCCCAAGTAAAAGCCTGTCAGGAACCATCAAGCACATTATCCCAGCTGAGATTTTCAGCCCAAAGGGCTGCTGCACAGCTAGGTCACTGACAGCAGCAGCAGCTTGATACTGATCACATGGCTCAGTGCAGTCTTGCATTGAGTGGGATAATTTTATCTTTTTCTCTCCAGAGCGGAAGACATGTAGGAATCAGGAGAGTATTTGAAGAATACATGAAATGTTGTGGGGTTTTTGCAATTGCTCAGAAGATTATATCAGAGAGAATACAAATATTTTAGATAATATCCTTAAAGTATTAATACCTCACAAATACTACTGATTTGACCAAACCACAAAGAACTAACACCAAAAAACCCAACAACCAATGCCCCTCCCCCGAACAGTTGTACTGAGAAATTCTAATGAATGGCTTCATCTCTCATAAAGGGAATCTGGCACAACTTGTCAAAGCCCTAAGGACCTTCTCACCACTGTTTTTGCTGTTTGTACTGTAATTGTACAAAGCACAGAGTCGACATTCTACAATGCTAGGTGCTGTAAAGTACATGCAGTACAATATCATTTCTGTCTTGAAGAGCTTACACTATCCTTGCAAACAAGACAAAACAAGTTACTCTGAAAAGGGGAAAGATGCAGAGCAGATGACAGCAAGATGATGACAGTGATAAGGCCTACATATACAGATGCAAAGAAAAAAGAAAATTGATGGCTCTAAGCTAGCTCTAAGAATCTCTTCTTTTCATAATTGGATAATTCAGCTTATTTCCAGTTGCCAATTAAGGTTGCCTTCACTGAGTGGCTTAGTTCTCATGGGCATCCCATCTGTCTTGTTCCTGGCCCTTCCCCCCTGCCCTCCTCCCTCAAGGGTATTGAGACTTTTTCAAAGAGGAGGACATTGTTTACTCTACAGATTTATTTCTGTAATGTTGTACTGCAATAAAGGACCGAACAAGCCAAAAGTTTGTCTGATACCAAAGCCTGTGTCTACTGCCAGAGAAAGCCAAGGGAGCGGTATCATGTTTGTCCCTAAGGAAGAGCTGAACAAATTGTTCCAGCCAATCCAGACAGCAAGAGAAAATGAGGTACTCTCATTGCTAGAAGTTGATACTTCCCACCATGATAACATCTTCCTTCCCAGGGTCGCAAACTATATAGCACTGGCAGTCTTGTTACCAGGAACAAAGCAAATGTTCCTTCCTGTAAAACAGGGCTCTACACAGTGCAGAGCTGGTATTTTGAACTGCCAGGCACACAACAGATCTAAAAGCAGACCTGCAACTCTGTCACACACATCACAGATGCCTTCTCAGATAAATAGTGTTAAACTGGCACACAAGATCCAGCAGGGGCGTTCAAATTAAAGGCAGAAGAAACACCCTTTACAGAAAAAGGGGATCTCAGACATCAGTTTGCAGAGTCCAGTGGAAGCAGTGCTACAACTGCAAGCTAAAAGCAAGATGCTTTTCTCAGTCATGCTCTAGCTGGCAGGTGGTCAGGAGACATTTCACCAGAAACAAAAGAAAAGGAGAAGAGTTTTGTGACAAGAATATAGACTCAGAAAAAAAAAAAAAAAGTCCATTCCCGTGTCTCCAGTTCACTTGTGTTTGATTTATCAAGCAAACAATTAAAGTTACAGAAAAACAGTTTCCTAACCAAGGGAAGTTACAACTGGTTATTATTTCTGAACTTTCCAAAGAGTCTTGAACAGAGCAGCACACTTACCTGAATGCTGGAAGAGAAAGTTTCAGGCAAAGTGCTAGCCTACAAGAAAAGTAAAACGTACTAGCAATAAGTCTCTTCATAAATTTTTTTTTTTTGCTGGTTCTTTAAGATGAAATGTAAAAAAAGACACATAGACTCCTTTTAAGAGCCCAGAAAATATAAAGTGGGATGCTATGCACATTCCCTCTGCATGATCAAATGCATTAGCATGGGGGCCCTGTTTTTCTTCAGTATAGGAAAGATCAAGAAAACAGGATGATAAATAATGTATAGGGGGAACATGTTCCTTTAAGATATGCTGGCACAGACATTAGGCTGGAAGAAGCAAAGCAGCATTAGTGTGTAATTACACAGAGGGTTTTCAAGAGTCTGCATTTCATGGAGATTCAAGAGCAGAGCTGAGATTTCTCAGGCTTGTAATGAACAAATACCAGTAGCATATCAGCATATCTATAAAATCAAAATTAGTCCTAAGAGAGGCATAATTTTACTTGTTTAACTAAAAGGTATGGATTAATCGGCAAAGGGGTGATTGATCCCTATTCCTGTAAGGGTCAGGAGTGAGCCAGATGAGGGAAGCCTCAAGGTACTCCCAAGATTGAAAGCAGATGTCCACATGACTGGGACAAATGAACACTGGAATAAAGTAGGAGAAAAAACTATCCTTGAAGACTAAAACTATTCTGGAAGGAAAACTGTAGAGATTAAGGCCAGCCCTCTGCAATCAGCAATCACAATGCTAGATGGTGAATAGGTGGATAGCAGTGAAATACATACCCAATTCCATTTCTTAGAAACAACTGAAATACTCATTGCCAGCAAAACACTTACTGCTTGATCCATACAGAGCTAAATGACTGCATAATTTTCAATTCTGAAATTTCACTTGGGTATGCTAAGTCCCAACAAAATTTTCTTAATTACAAAAAAACAAAACAAAAAAAACCCAAAAAACCCCAACCCCCCCCCAAAACCAACCAAAACCAACCAACCAACCAACCAACCAACCAAACAAACAAAAACAAAAATAAAAATAAATTTAAAAAAAAAACCAAAACCAAAAAAACCCCAAACAAACCAGTTGACCAGTTGTAACTGGCTCAAAGACTTGAATTGACTTATGGTAAAATGGGGCATTGCAATGCAGGATGGAAATGCCATCAGGTTGCTGTTCAGCAGTGAATATCCAGTGGAGAGGTCCATGGAACACCACTTTATTGAAAAGTATGCCCTCTGAGAGGAGTTTGGAAAATATATAACACCTGTCCTTGACAGTCTAATTTCAATTTCTGAAAAGCTACACAAGTCATTCTTTTACCCCATAAGCACCTTTTTAAAAAGTTACTTGTTTGGGCCTGCCTGCTAGCTTTCTAAACCCTGAGCCTGGTCTCTAATTTTAAGTCAGCATAAATAGGGAAGGGACAATTTTAAAAAGTGGACATCCTAATATCAAGTCCCTTCATCTCGAATCCCTGTAGCATACTTCAAAACGTGCACATTCCAATCCTCTCCTGCAGAAAAACACAGATTAAGGAAAACACTGGGAGAGTGCTCACAAACCTTCTGGAATCTCACAAGTTATCTTTTGAGTTTGGAGATGTTGAGATGAAAGATCAAGTTTATTTGCTTGGGAGAGAAGTGTAGCCTTCAAAGCACAGCTGGAACAAATGTTGATAGTTGAGTGGATGAACCGAAATCTTTTGGGCAGTGAGGACTCACCACTAAGCCCTTGGAGCCAGAACACATGACATTTTCATAATATGAAACTTCACATTCTACACCCATATTGGCTATTCTCCACTTTAAATGAGGAATCCCACACTTCAAATCTTCAGCTCTCAGAATTACTCAGCTTGTCTGCGCTTTGGTATGGGGACACAGTTTCATCTGCTAAACTCCAGATATTTTATAACAGAAAAAAAAAAGAAAAAGAGAATTACTGGTTCTATATTACAGAATGAATGAACATGCAGACTTTTCCTGTCTTTCATGAAATCAGAAACTCCACGAAACACTCACTATGAACAAGAAATCATTGTCAAAATAATATCTCTGAAAATAAATGGGAAAAACAAGATTTCCAGCAACTAAGTCAATCTGAGGGTTTTGTTCTATGGTGATGGTTTTGCTTGTTATAATGGTCTCGAGTCACTACTTACTCTTTTAAAGGTGGAAGAGGAACAGGAAGTGAAAGGAAAATGGTTATCATGTCAAGATGAAGAAATACTACAGAGAAGGATTTTGAACAGTCTCACTGCGTGAACAACCTCTTGCTCACCATTTAATTTTTGAAGTATATATGATCAGAAGTTTTGAAAAGGCACAGAAGTGTCAGTTTGAAATTAGATGCAAACTAAATCTAATCTGCAGAGATGCTGGGATAATAATTTCAGCTGAGCATTTCAAAGCCACCTTGCCTTCAACTCTGGTAAAGAAATGTTATCACTGGGTGGAGGTCACTGTAATCCCGCTCTTTATTTTTCTTAAGCTCTTGTTTACTGACTATTTGCTCAGCTGACTAATGTCAGCATTACTTTCTGTGGACAGAAAGCACACAGCTTTTCCCTCAATTTTTTTTTGCTAATTAATAAGAAGAGATTGTGCTCATGTCCAGTATTTAAGGATTTATGCAGGTTTTAGGGGAAGAAGAGGCATCCTATTAAAGCATTCAACAGGACAACAGTCACACAAGGAGACAGTTTAAATTCATACTCAGAAAAAGGAAGAATGAGTGCTGCAGAAAGCAGAAGCAATCTGTGAAACAGTTTGCTTCAGTATTTCTCATGCAGTTTGATACTAACAGTCCTGACTAAGACAAGCAGAATTTGGTTTTCCATGTTTTTAAAATCGCTGTTCCCCAGAGTGACTGCTTCACACGAATGTTTGTAATAGAAGAGGTACTGAACTGTACAAAACCCTTGTACATTTCCAAAACACGCTCAGACAGCCCTTGGCTAACCCAGTAAAATCCAGCATTCACAACATAACCAGCACGTGTCCAGCTCCATTCTCCATGTACTCTGTCTGTTTCCAAAAGCCCCCCTCAGGCTGGCCCTATTGGCAGCATCCTGATGTACTTACTATTCAGTGAAGAACCTGGCAATGCCATACTGACTAATATCTTCTCTGTTCTCCAGCAGCTGGCTCACTGCATCCTCCATGTATGTGAGGACATGTCGCTGAGCTGCAAATAAAAGAGAGTAGAGACAGAAGTTAGAATATAAGGGGCCTGCAAAGCCCAGGGCCAGACAAGCCCAGCTGTGTGTCTTACACAAGACATCAAGTATTTGCTTCCTCAGTTAGAGTGGAGGTTCCTTTCTCCCAGAAATTGATAGCAAAATTCATCACCCAAATCTCACTTTCCTTCCTGGCTACACAGAGTTGGTAATTAACAGTGCTGACTCTTTTTTTAGAATTCCCAGAGAGGAGTTGTGAGGCAGTTTCACTGGAAAATGCTTACTCCAGAGGAGTTCTGTTCTGAGCCATCTTTCCCACACAGATTGTCAATGCTGTTTTGATGGGGCTGTTGCAGAGCTTTAGGTGTTCTTGCCCTTCCCTCTATACCAAAGCCAAGTAGCTTTAAGGTTGTTCCGTAAAGGTTTCCTCCTGAAGGTGCAAATAAAAGTACATCTGTTTCCAAACAAGCATCAGTGAATGTGGCAGGTGGAGAACAGGTCTGAATGCCAAGAGAGATTTATATTGCTCAACAGCCAGTCTCAAATAACTGCCTAGGCCAAACATGGGAGAATTTCACAAATGGTGGATCTGCCAGTACTCCACCACAGAATGACACTCACTTATAAGGCTCCTGAGTAAAGACAGTTTAGTGCAACACAAACTGTTTTGCTGCTTCTACAGGGGGCAGACTGAACAAAACAAGCATTTGCCAAGGAGGAAGCAGCACAGATTTACCACTGGGTCCCTTTGATGTTTTTGGCTAGAAACCAAGTTGGAGCACAAAGAGCCGAGTCTGAAGTGATGTGCCAGCTAGCAGCCAGTAGACTTTCCAAATCTACAAGTTCAACAATCAGAAGACAAGTTACAACGAACCCAGGAAAATCATTCCTAACCTGGAAAGCACACAAACCCTGTTCCCAAACCACACACCTCCATCCTAAACACGTAACCTACTGCACCTTTGCAAGTAGTGTCGTGTCCTAAAAAGAGCAGGAGAAAACCCTTAGGGAATATAGGAAAGGCAAGGGCTGTTCTTGCTCCTTCCCAATCTGCTCCAGACTTGGCAGAATCACCCCCTCACCAGCAACTGGCCAACCTCAGACCCACATCAATATTCTCCAAACCATTTTAATTTGTGTTTAATATCCTGGTAAGCATCAAGCCTGTGCCACTTGATATGCAGCATTGAAGGCCCTTTCATCTTAGTGTGGGGCAGGTGGACCTCAGGAGACGCCCGGAAATGATTATTCCCATTGGATAAAGTGATTAAAAGTATGCATGAATATTGATTGCTATCAGGGGATTTCTCTGCCTAGAACACTTTTCAGGACAATGGTAAAATTGGTTAAGCACACCCTGGAAAATACCTTGCAGCTGATAGCAAAATGGTGAGCCAAAGGTTTAAAGATATTATCTAGCACTAAAAGATATAGGGCGTAGCTTTATTTAATTATTTTAATGCAAAGGAATAAATTTAATTTATGTGAGTGATTAAAGAAAAATAGCTCTACGCACCTGTGTCCCCTGAGGGAAGAATGAGTCTGTGCAGCTCAGTCATAGGCTCAAGATAGCAACAACTGGGTAACTTTACTTCAGCCCATGCTTCCTCCCTCCTCCTGAAGCACTCCATCTCACACTCAGCAATCGTCTCCCCAGGCCCCTCTTGAGGTGTCAGCAGCACCAGATTATGCCAGGAAATGCTACTAGCAGATAGACTTCCACTCATCTCAGCCTGCAATAAACTTCTGCTCACCTGCAAAACCACTCTCAACGCTTTGTGGGGAAGTACACACTCCTTTCATAGAATAGCCACTATCAATGAGCCATATTTATGTTGTTTTGCTTCTTTAGAGTCATAAACCTCCCCTAAAAGTCTTTGGGAATAGACAGGCATGGTCCCACAGTGCTACACAGCATATTGTGGCTGACCTCTATGATAAATACTTTTGAATCTGCTCCTGGAGAATAAATTAACTTTCAACATAGAGTTTTAGACATTTCAAAATGTACACAAAAATATATAGGTCACTATTGAATACAATTGCTTGTAAAAGGGTATTTCTCCTAAGCTTTTTGTTGCATAGCCTAAGGATCCTGGCAAAGAGCCTCTATACCTATTTCCCAGAAGAGTGGGTAGAGGTGTGGGGAAGGGAACAAATTGTGAGCAGAGAAATTAAAAGAAAATAGCACTTGAAATCTCCTTGAGAAGTCTCCCTCTTTGTCCCTTTGGCTGCTATGCTCTTTTCCAGGTAGCACAGTTCACACTGCCAAACCAAATTCCAGCTCTGGCTTCCTGTTCACTGACTGCCTAGTTCCATGGAACGATGCAAGTAATATGTTTTATAACCCAACTAATGCTACACTATACAGGAAAGTCATAGAACAAAATGTAATTTGCAGACAGGTTTTAGCAGGCCAGAGAGGCAAAATAAAGTGCCAGGAGTCTGCTTATAGCAAAAGAGTAGTTCCTTAATTTATACAAATGGTACTTTCCATAACAAACACTGGAACTCTACTGGAACATTAACCATTTATGCAGGGATATTAAAAAATCTGAGGAGTTCTAGGCAAAATAAATGAGATGATACATACATTTTAATAGTTTTTGAAAATTCAGGGATAATGATGTACTGTTGCTCATATTTTTGAGTCTCACTTTGCAATAAAAAGGCAGCAAGTCCAAATAAGAAAGTAAAGCCCAAATATTCATGCCACTGTGCTATTACAGCTTTCTGCCTCTACTAATTTTCTTCCTGACAGAACTGCAGTATACTGCAGTTTCCACACAGGAGGTGTTACCTGAGGACATCATCCTTGGCATTTGTTTGCTTTGGGCTTATTGTAAACAGAAATCCCCTACTCATATAGAAGTTTCCAATGCAACCCATATTCTGTAAATATAACAAAAATTCTCAGTTCTGCAATCCCAGGCAACTACCCCAAACAGGAAGCCAGCATGCCTTCTACACTCATAGGTGCCACACTCCTTGCTGTCAGATTTAAAAACTAACAGTTGGCTTTCACTGGATTCTGACAGAGTTAAGTTCAGGATTTTTCAGGCAGCCCATAACCTGATGTTAAGTAAACACCTCTGCAAAGAATATCTTAATTCCTATCACTAAATCACTAGCAGTGATGTTATACTTGGAGCCTCAGTCCAATCAGAAGCAGCATGTACAGCTCCTCCAAAACCACCCCCTGCAGCACTTAAGAGAATGGCCTCTGATACTCACATGCTCAAACCCCACCATCACTCACATGCCCAATGCTTAAAATGAATTTTAGAATTAATGCACTTTTGGCTCAGAATCAAATTCAGGGCCAAGCAGTGGCTGTTCAATTCAAGCATGGCCAGACCAAGTCATAGAAACCTTCAGCTTACAAGTACAAGGCATAATGAGGATTACACCTACAGTCAATCCACAATCTCTATGGATTTCTCTACAACAGATTAGACAGTCACAACTATTCCTATTTAGCCGTAACCACACCAAATAATTTTGCATATCTATTTTACTATTTTAAAATAGTAAAAATAGTCTTTTTATAAGCCACTTGTTTCAATCTTAAGATGAGAACAAACAATCCACTACTTTGTAGGTTTGATTGCTCATCTTTTAAGAACAAGCATTGATACTTGAAAAGTCTTGAAAGAAAATTTAATGCAAATAATATCACTGCACAAAACCAAATATAGGCACTGAAATTCTCAGAGCCAGAAATTTGGGAGGAAGAAATAGATGTCACCTTTACATATACACCTCACTGTGTATATGTAACGGTTCTATTATCCAAGTGGTAATATTATTGCTTAACTCTGCAGGAGACGTGACTCCTTATGACTTCTGAAACAAGAGCTGTCTATCAAAGCAATTTGTTCTGTATGCACACAAGAGGGCTTTTTGGGTTTTTTTTGTTTTTTTTTTTTTTTTTAAGTTGGGGTCATTCCTGGCATAACTGAATATACTGAAAAATCAGGAGTGGGAATTCCTGGATAATAAGACCAGCTTTTCTTACTTATTTGCCTCCTCCTCAACTGAAGTGCTGAAAATACACACTACTTGATGCAATTAACATTATGATTCATTTCAGTTATCAGAAGCTTGAGAGCATAACAAGCTTTAATGTATCTGGAATATTTCTGGCATTTTTTAATCTCTGAGAACATACACTCGGAGAGCATCAGGTAATAGCTAAATACCCTTTCAGTATTTGTTTTAAACTGGAGCTTAACTAAGGACACTACCTTATTACACACATTGGAAAGATACATCTATAATAACATAAAATCAATTTAATGAAAACATTACCAAAACAATAATGATGCAAGAGAGAAATAGTAAGGATATAAACTGCAACAACAAAATCACATCAACTTAGGAAATTTTTCCAGCATTAATGTTTTTTCAGGATGCTCTTTATAATATTTTCAGATATCAGTAAGGACTTAATCTCTTCAGATGTTGCTAAGAAATGGCCTAGGAAAGAGAAGTAAGTGAACAAAACTATTAACCTAAATGCTACATCTCTATACTGTCATAGCTCCTTCCAGTTTTGCACAGCTTCACAGGGTAATTTCCTATTAACCCTCAGAAGTAAAATGTTTTTTGAAGCACAGAACATACAAGTACAAGCAGACCTTGTCAAACCAGAGGTATCACACGTGGGATATGCTGTTACTCAGGAGCACATGCCAATGGGTCACACAGCGTAACTATAGCATATTTCACATGTTCAAAGTCTCAAAACCACTTTCAACAAAAAATTTAAGAAGTGTTTCCATTTATAATTTAATTTTGACCATAGCTGAGAATTTGTTTTAAACAATGAGCATAATACTGCACACAGACTGACTTAATTGTGCAAGTCCTTCCATCAGACTGCTTCTGGCAAGGTGTCAAACAGTTGCTAGAAACCACTCCCTCACCGAAGCAAATTGCTGAACTATCTTTTTTTGTTTGTTTGTTTAACTGGGGTTTTTGGAGGTTTTTTGTTTAAATCAAAAATTATTAATTGTGGAAGAAATTGTCATTCCAGTTTATTATAAGGCATTAAATGGCCTAATGGTTCCCTACCTATTCATGCTCAGAAAGACCGTACTCTCCTGTTCTGGAACTCTACATTCTGGATCAGATTTCACCTGTACCTTTCAAGCTAAGGTGGAAATCCTGTGGTGCAACAGCAGTATAGTGGTGAAACCTCCATCTTTTGGACAAAGTACTAGACTGAGTCTAAGAAAATTCAAATTTAACTAACATTTCTATAAGCAAACTCTTACACATTAAATACAATCTACATTACAGTTCTCCTATCTCCTACAACAGAGCAAGAAATAATTTTTTTTAAAAGGTATTATCTTTTCTTTTTCTAGACCACAAGATCTTTCAGCCACAGTGCTTCACAGAAGTTCACCAAATATCTACACTAAGAGAAGAATCAGTGTCAGCTCAGATATCTGGATAAAAATGTAGTCTATGTGTTGACTATGCTGTTAAAGGCAATGATTGTACTTGCACTTTCCAGATCAGTATTTCTTAAGACTGCTCAGAAGAAGAGCAAGCCTTAGGCTTCAGCAAAGTCTCTACACAACTGAAGTTCTCTGTTGGGAGCTACTCAGTTTTGTAAAAGAATGTATACTCTTTCTAATCATTAAACCCAAGAACTTTTATGAGAGAGATGAGGAAACACAACCATGTTTCTGGCACTTGATAGGCCCATGCTTTACTGATAAGGCACTTCCCTAGCAGAGTATCTGCATTCTTACATGCCTTATATTGGTAAAGAAGGCCAAGAAACAATATCCTGGAGCTGAGCAGTAGAAGGCAGGAGAATACATAGAAAACAGAAGTTTGGAAATTTGCAGCACTCTACTGCTTTTTCTCCATAACAGAAAAGAGGAGCAGAGAAGTAATACAATATGAAGCTTCAGAGACAGCTGCATGAGCAGAACAATACACTAAGTGCTCCACTGCCTGCTATAAATAACTGAGCAGTCACCAGTTATTAAACCATAATGAGGAAGGCATGAAAAAGTGTCTCAAATGTGCCTCATTTTGCCTACTGTAGTTCCAGTCTCATCCATCAAATGAGAAACACATTATCATCACTATACCCAAACAATAAATGTTGTTTATTCAGTGAAAATACTGTTTATAATGTCCTGCTTGTAACAACATCATCTTCACTGCAGCCTTTCTGCAGACCTCATCTCCATTCCTATTCACTAAGTAATGGTCATTTCTTTTCTTCTACTTACTGTCTCATTGTGGCATGAGACGTGTTGCCCTGATTTTTATATTCCAGCAACTCTGGCATAACAAAGCTTTGCAATTATTTTTCATCTTAAGTGAATACTTAATTCTCTCCCTGTTCATTTCTATTTTAACTCACAACTGCTTTTATTTCTCTCTTAGCATTCCAACAAGTTGTAGAAGAATTATCTCAAATGGGGGGGCAGGAGGTGTGGAATAACACAGCAAGTAGCACATTATGTTATTCTGGCTGCTCAATTTATGTGTTGGCCTGGTTTTGATAATAGGGAGGAGGGGAAGAAGGGTTTGAGTGAGTCACCCATTCCAGCTCAGAAATGGCAGGGTCATCTGGTTTGTGAGAGAATACCTTAAGTGGCAAGCTAGGGCAACACAATTTCAGAATGAAATTATAGAAAGTGAAATTTATCATAGTTCCTTACAACCCTCCTTCAGACAACTGTATCAACTGTTGTGAGGTACACAATAGAACAATCCAAATAATGGTGATTTCAGAATGCCAATGTAGGAAACAGAAAAGCAACTTAGAAAAGCATATGGGGAGGCATGTTTATTTGGGGTGGGAGGAAGGGGAGTTGGGGGTTGTTTTGGTTTGGTTTTTAAGCGTTTTCCTTAATTAATTTTCCTTAAATTCCTAAGGATCTGTGAGCAGTTTGGCAAATTACAAAGTCTCACGAAGGCAGAAACACTGGTTTTGGTAACATTTATAGCTAATAAGAATATGCTTCACCCCCCTCTAATAGACAACAGAAACTGCAATCTAAACCCAAGGTATATTAAGTAATGAACAAAACAGACTCTTATACAAGTTATTCCTCAACCTAACATGGTCACACGTTTTTTTTCCTGAACCCAATGTCAGAACAATTTATAAAGTTGTACAAAATTAAAAGGGAATTCCAAATCAGCATGTGGCACAGAGATAAAAGGAAACTCACTTAAGTGGCTAGTAAAGCTGCTTGCACCTAACAATCTTGTACATCTGAGAAATCTCATGTCTTACTTTCAGATGTCCAATAGAAAACTGGTTTCTTTTCATACTTTAAGTATTTTTAGTCTGCTTCCTAGATTGTTTCAAGTGATTCAATCGTTACTGACAAGTTTCACACAATTAAAAGTGCCTATTTCATTAAAAACAATTACAAGAACCTAAAAGCAAATTGGCTCACTAAGAAAAAGAAATTTTGCAGGTTGCAACCTAGAGCCACTCTGGAAAAGTTATGAACTTCTCTATTAGCATGTAGGTTGAAAATGCTGAGGTAGTGTGACAGAATAGCACAAACCCAAAGAGTGTGTCTAGTGTGTCTACATGGCTACTGTGATGCTGTTCTCAAACACCCAAAACTCCCCAACTGAAATCAGCGATAAGAACTTCAGCAAGGCCAGTCCCATGAGGGTCACCCTGAATCGAGCAGTAAACAAACCTATGTCTGCTTTGAGTTTCCTTGACACAGAACAGCGTTGCAGTTATGCAGGTAGGCTCAAAGTACTCCAACAGCAGCCTAGCAGCAACAGCACAATGAGATTCTACTCTACAAAGACTTATAACACTCCTTTGCTTAAATAGTTAAACAAAACTCTTTAGTCTAGTGCCCCCTGCAAAACAGGCTTTCCATTTACAGCAATGTTTCTAAACTCTTGTTCCATTTTAACTTACAGAAATAGCAAAATCATGATGGAATAAGTAGCACAAAACAATCTATTCAATTTCTGACCTTCTCTTGTACAAGAAAACCACAGAAAATTATGTATGCCTTTATGAGAATTATTACCGAACAGTCTCTTGGGCCTAGGACGTAATGGCTGAAAAGTTTCACTTCACAAACACTCTCTTGAACACAATCCAAATGCTTACTACTTGCAATTCATCTCTTTTTCAGCAATTAAATGAAATCATATTGACTGTATTTCATCCTAATTATTTTTATTTGACACGTTAACATCAAATCACTTTGCTTCTTAGCTTCCTGGAACATCAAGCTGTTATAGCCAGCTTAAAAAGGATGCGGTCTTCAAAGGAGTAGCTGCTTCACAGGTTAAAAGGTTTTCATCTTATGTAGGAAACATCGATGCTACCTTATTTCAGAACAAAAGCCAACATTCGAACCATCTCGCAGCTTAAGAGCAGCACTCCCCCCCATTGTTGGGAAACGAGCATAAAAGAAGGATGCTCACATAGATCTGTGAGCAAACCAGGTTGGTAATGGGTGAAGTCTATCACAGAAATGCTGGACGGAGGTGGCAGCTCGGCTCCCGCCGGCTGCCCGCGGAGACCACACCTCTGGGCACCGGAGAGATGCTCCTGTGTCCCGAGGGTCTGCAGCCCTCCCGCCTCAGCGCCCGACAACCCCGCTCTGTCACGGCCCGGTGCTGCCCGCTCCCAGCCAAGGCACGGAGCCCCCTCAGCCCTGCCCAGCCTGGGGCCGCTCGCCGCAGTCCCCGGGAAGGACGGGCCGGCCCTCCCCGTGCCGCAGCACATCGGCGGGAGAGAACCCTCAGGAAGCTTCCCCGCCCCGCCGCGCCGCTCCTCACCCAGGTACTCGGGCCCGGGCAGCGAGAGCCGCTCGGGGCTCAGCATCCTCCTCCTGCCGCTCCTTCCCGGCTTCCGCCTGTTTCCAAGGCGCCCGACGCTCCCGGCGCTGCTCGGCCGCTCGCCCCGGCTGGGAACACGCCCCTCGCCGCCGCAGTTCCGCGCCCACAGCCGGCCCCGCCAGCCGTGCCCTCAGGGGCTGGGGCGAGGCTGGCACAGAGCCAGGGGTAGGGGCTGTGCCCGAGCCGGAGGGGCTGCGAGCAGGCCGCGGTGGGCGATGCTGCTCCAGGGCCCATCGGGGACAGAGGGGAGAGCGAGCCAGCAGGCTGTCCCGGAGAGCCGACACAGCCAGAGGAGAGGCGCTTGTAAGGTCATTCTGATCAGATTCAAGTTGTCTAATTTAAGGTGTCTACTGCTAGGGATTATTTAGGACTACACTGTGGGGGAAAGACCTTGATTTGAAGGTGAATTGTAATAAGTTAAAATCATAGAATATGCTGAGTTGGAAGGGACCCATCAGAATCATCGAGTCCAGCTCCTGGCCCTGTGCAGGACACCCAAAATCGCACCGTGAGCCTGAGAGCATTTTTCAGGTTCTTCTTGAGCTCCGCCAGGCTTGGTGCTCTGACCACTTCCCTGGGTTAATGAATTTAATGTGTAGCAGCTTCGTCCCAGAGAGCAAGGACTGAAAGTGTGAATGACTGAGGAGATCCTTCGTAGCTGAGTCCCTCTGTCCATACTATCCCAGAGCTGGAATTTTTGCATCACTTGTACTCAGGAGAGGTAGGTATGGGGAGCCTCAGAAAATGTCCCTTCTGTAGATTTAAATAGAAATGAGCAGAAAAGTCCTGAGTCACAGGGCTCTTTCTGTTCTTGGCTGGGAACTTGTCTAAAAATGGCCATTGTACCAGGGATGTAGGAGAGACAGAGCTCTTCATGTGGCTGGAAGCAAGCCTGCTGGGCTCCTCTTTCCTAGAAGCTGATGTGGCTAAAATTCCCAAATTACTTTGCAGTTTCTTTCATTGCTATTAGAAAAAATACCAGTCCCAGATGTAATCCCGGGAGTAAAAAAAAAAAAAAAAAAAACCTGCAAGTATTTTCTATGTTTTTAATGACAAATTACAGAAATTAAATGAACCGTTTGTACATGCATATGATCTACCTTTATTCCACTAAAGGAAAATGCTGAGGCGTTGGCAACTCAACATTAATCTATATTTAAGGGACGGCCACACTTTAAAAGGGCAAACAAGATGCTATAACTTAATTGTTAATATCCCTCATAAGATTGCCTGAACCACTCCTCTGTCTTTTGTTCTGTCTTTAAAAGCATATTGCTTAGCTATAAATATTTCAAAGATGAGAAGAGAGAATAGTTTAGGGAGCAAACAGTGAGACAATCCAAAGTGAAGAAAGATGGAAAAAATGTAAGATTGCCTTAAAGAGGATAAGCATAACATATGAAATTATGTAATCTAAAATTATTTGTGCTACAATGAAATTAATTCAAAATTTCAATTTGTTTAGTCTTGCACTTTGTGCATTTTGTTATAGGCTATAAATTTAATATGGGATATTTTTTAGTAATAGATACAATTAGATCACAGAATACATTGATACGAGATATTTTTGAGCCCAGAAATTCAGCAGAATTTAGAAAGGAAGTGGATTCAAGCAGAATGAGAAAACACAAGATTATGTTGTTACACACATCACCAGTGTCTCTGGTGTTTAAAAATCTCTTCCATAATGCTGGTCAGCTGAGCTGGTAGGAGCCTTCCACAGGTTGTGCACTGTTTCCTTTTTGTTGTTTAAACCATTTCTGTAAACAGAGTTTAGCCGTGATCAGTATCTGAAGCACTGATTTACAAGAGGCCTTTAAAGTCCAGTTTTGAATACTACATATTTTGACATCTCAACCCCCCTTTAGGGTTGTTGTTGATCCCCTCCCCTCTCCTCTCCTCTCCCTCCTCTCTCCTCTCCTCTCCTCTCCTCTCCTCTCCTCTCCCTCCTCTCCCTCCCTCCTCTCCTCCCTCTCCTCTCCCTCTCCTCTCCTCTCCTCTCTCCTCCTCTCCTCTCTCCTCTCCTCTCCCTCTCCCTCCCTCTCCCTCTCCCTCTCCTCCCTCTCCCTCTCCCTCTCCCTCCCCCTCTCCCTCCCTCCCCTCCCTCCCCCCCCTCCCCCTCCCCTCCCCTCCCTCTCCCCTTTGGTCTCTATGGGTTAGACTTTGTTATTTCCTCCAGAACAGCGAAGGGAAACCTTTTGGACAATGGTCCCATTTGCAGTTTTAGTAAGTTTCAGTAGTAATGATGCCTGACTGCTAACAACTCAAAGAAAATTATATAAAAACAAGATGTCATTTCTGGAGCCATTTATAGACTTCTCTGTTTACTATTATTTCTCCCTTGGTTTGCCAGAGCCTGGATTAGGTGATATAACAGATCAGCAGCACTCACCTGTTCCTTCACTCTCATGACCTGAAAAGAGAGAAATGCTGCCAGCCTGGCCATAGGAGTTAAGTTTGTTTTACCAACTTGATTTTGCACCCTAGATTAGTGCATTTTAATAAATTGAGAAGGCTTTTCTTGGCCATTGGAAACCATCTGGTAGTTTAATAGCTGGCCCCAGAGGGGCACATCTAACAAGGGCTTAATGTTCTTTTGGACACAGCTGGAAGAATGATGGTGAAAAAAATTATTTTTCTCTGTCACAGCCCCTTGGTAGATTATCAGAGGTACAGATATCAGTTCAGGACAAGTCTATGGAGTACACTTTCACCATCTACCCTTGGAATCATGGTGGTGCTTACATCTCTTAACTAAAATTGCTGCATTTTGTTTACCAGGGATATTTGGGTATCTAAATTAATCTTTCAAGGAGGACCATGAGTTGGATTACATTGGTACATTTTGTACACAATGAGTTACGTGATCTTGATTTGATTTTGCTTAATTCACTCTGAAGTGTGGTTTAAGTAGAATTTCATAAATCACACATTTAGTAAACTGAGCGAACTTAGTTATATAAGAGTCCATGTGACCACAAGTTTGAAAATAGTGGTAATTTAATTATGTCATGAAATAAAATGTCTTTATTAGGTTAAGATGCATGGACTGAAAACCTCTTTCCTGTGTAAGTTTTGTGTTTCTCAGCAACTTAGTTAAAATCAGATTTCTGTTTTTTCTCCAGAAACATATACTTTTCCCCCACTATGTTAATTGCTTAGCTTACTCTCTGCTGATTTTATGTTCATCTTTCTGAATTATACTATCAATGTTGAACTGAACTATTTTTCCTTTTATTAGACAAAGTTCTCCTGAGAAGCAGCTCCTCTTTCAGAGAGAGTATTATATAGAATAATAAACAGGACTAGATATCAAGAAAAAAATTCCAGAGGAAATGCCTTGTTTTAAACAGTCTGAGTCACTTTGCCTGGCTTTTATTACTTTTCTTGAAATGAAACATTTCATTTGCTTAGAATTTTAACAATTATTGCTAAGGTAGTTACAATACAGCCTGTTAGATATATTAGAGGAAACAAACTTTTTTTTCTTCAAATGACTGACGGAAATGCTGTTGCTACAATGTACAAAGAACTAAGCTGTGGGCTGTATTCAGTATTGTTCCATCTGACTGTGAAATCAATGTAAGACAGTTTCACAGAAACACTAAGAAAATGTCTCTAGCCTTTCTTGTTTATGCTTTGAGCATCCAAAGCTTTATCCTCTTTAAAAACATAGTTAGCTTGTCTCATGCAGAACTCAGCTTTTTTGACTTTGATAGTGCTTTGTGTTCTTTGAGACTTCCCACATGTTTTCCAGATGAGCTTTTCCTTGTACATAATAATTAATAAAATTGCAGGTATGATAACGAAAAGACACATGAAAACCAAATTATACTGTGAGGAGGAAAATATTGACTTAGACAACTGTCAATCTTTATTGATAATCTATTATTTTGGGCACAGTAGCAGAGATAAGTTTTGAGGAGAGATCTGAAGAAATGCAGAATAAGAGTTTCACATACTATTATTTATGTAAATTACTGGAAATCTTGTAAGTGAAATTAGAATTCTATTTTGTAAGTAGTTTTAAAAATCAATGGCACTGAAGCTGGATGATTCATTTATGAGTCAGTTGCAAAACCATAAAAACATCTCATTAAATTTTTGAATTAATAATTATTTATATGAATTATGACCAAACTCTCTAAACACATGCACTAAAAATAAGATTTATCTTAAATAAAAAGGTCAGCCAAAACCACAATGAAATTAGGTGATGAAATCCATATTTTTATATTGTTAGTTCCTCAGGAGTTGTTTACAGAAAAAGATCCAGTACTTGTAGTGCTTCTCCTAATCTGAGCCTTCTCAAACTGAATGACCTGTTTATCTGGTTTTACCTACAGCACAGTGGTTTTGCACAAGTAAATGAATTATTTTTCCCAAATAATACAGTATTAATACTGGTTTACCTCTTCAGGTAAAACCTAGATAAGCAGATAAGACTTACACTGTTCCTTAAGATCTTTAGAGAAATAAGATTCACCAAGTTTCTCTCTCCTAAGGTCTGCCACAAGATGAATTCTGGAAACAACTGTGTGTTTTTCAGCTAGTGATAGATAACATGTAACAGCAGCAGCTCTCTTAAGTAGCCAGCATTTGTACCATTACAGAGCTTAACTGTGACACCAGTAATTGTACCTGCAAGTCTTAAGTCAGAAATATTCTTAACTAGTAGGATATTACAACCATGCAGAAAACTGTGCTATGAACATGATGCCATCAAAATTTCTATTTTATTTTCTAGCTTAACTGCATTTTAATCTGGATTGCTAAGTTTTTATTTTCTCTCTTGAACTGGTGGACAGAAAGAAAGTAAAGAGAGATCTGATCTGATTTTGAGATCTGTCTGTATTGTTGATGATTTAGGTCTAAATAAGCTCAAAGATCCTTGTGGTTCAAATACAAGTTGGTGGGGGGGGAAAAAAAATCCTTGAAATATTCTTCTACTCCTCAACCATAGGAGTACTTTTGAATTGTGCATGATGTGCTTGTGAGAAAAGGCAATAGTGGTAAGACAGGTTCTGTGGCTCATGGAGGCCACACGTTCATTTTCAAACCAGTGGTAGCTGTAAGTTGTATAATAGATTCCTGGCATGTATTAAATGCACTGTCCAAATTCTGATTTTGAGTTTAGTGTTTAGTAAGCAAAGTTGGCTTTTTTGAAGAGCAAATTGTTGAAAGAATCTCCTCCAGTTTTTGTTCCCATTATCTCATCAGGAAGGAAAGGACAACATCTTTAAAAGTACTTAAGTACCAAGCGAGTGACCCTTCTCTGTTGGAATGTCGCCCCACTAATGATGCAGAGAAGAAAAACAGCCATTTCTGGCAGAGTTTGAAGGGTCTCTCATGCCAAACAACAAAAAAAAATAGTCTAAAATGCCTGGTAAAAATAAATATCACTATGAAATTCTGGCTTGGGAAGCATTTCTGACAGCCAAGGCTTAGCTCATCCTGGGGGGTAACCCAAAAAGGCCAGCAATATTCATTCTTTGTTTTACTTATCTAATGTTCCTAGCAAACATGAGCTGCCAGACTGTTATCCATTAGACAAGGTGTCTGTGTGAGAAAATTATAATAAGTAAATGGTTCTGTGTGTGTACAAGAGAGCAGGCAAATGTAACTGGGAGTGAGCTGTTATGTCTGGGGAATGAAGTGAAGCCATAACTCTGATGGCTGCAGTGGCCAGCTTTTATGGGAAAGGTGTGTAACTTTCTGTGTGCAGAACAGAGATTAATCACATGCAGAGTACTCTGAAAATATTTTGTCTTATAACATCTGCATGGAAAAGCAAATGATAAATCAAGGGAAAAAAGCAACAAAATTAAAGAGGAGATCACAGATTCACTAAAATAGTGGAATTCTTGCAAAAGAATTCTTATTTCTGTCTGTTAGCTACACAAAAGGGCATTTGGAAGACAGCGCTGTGGAACCCTGCCACTGCACAGGAGTTGCAGTCAAAATATTTTTCCAGCAAAAGCACACATCCGTAGCCCGGTGATTCACTCTATAATGTAAGAGGACATAGTGTTGAATGGTTTTTTTTTCCTTTTTGCTACATAATGCATAAGGTGTTTTCAAGAGTAACACCTTTATGGAGTCACAAGAGGAGAAGATAGAGATTGGATGATGATATAATGGTTGAAGTACTTAGGAAGAGAAGGAAATCACTTATAGAGAATATAAACCAACTGAGACTGAAACAGCAAATGAAGATTATAACAATTAATTCTAAACAGACTAGAGGAAGCATGGAACATTTTTCAGAATATAGTAGAAAATTAAGACCTAATTAAGTTTTATCTGTGGAATGTTTTCAAATTTTTCTTTTGATTTGTTAACTTTATCATTCTAGTTTCTATACCACATCAAAATAGATTGACCATTCTGCATTTGAATCTGATAATGATATTAGATATTAAGAAAATATCCTTAGGATTCTAACTTTAAGTGTTAAATTTTACACTGTGTTAGTGAAGGAAGAGGTGTTCCTTGAATATGTAAAGTTTAGATGCGGATCTAAATTCTTTGGTAGAGTCCATTTCTAATGCTTACTAAACATACTTAGTGTGCTCTAAGTTGTGTGAAACAGAAACAAGAGAAACCTGTAGTCACTATGGCATGTCTTCCCTGTGCATTAGAAGTGCTGGGTTTTGCTCACTCAAGTCTGTGATAGTTTCCAACAACTCTGCTGACCTAGAATGAAGCACAAATGGAAATGCAATACACAAACCCAATTACCTTAAACCCGTAGAATGCTAATGTCCTATTAATGTGTTAAGTTTCAAAAATCTTAAACTTGCAATGATATGGATACAAGTATATGTGACAGGGAGGGAGGTGTGCATATGTGTGGGTGACTCATGTGAAGGGGGTGTGCCAGTCTGGATCATGCTCCCACCTGTGCCTTTATTCAGGTCTCACCCAGTGCTTGTAAAGAGCAATTAATTTGTTCCCTCACTCACATTTATCAAGAACTAGTATGACAGAGGGAGAGGTGTTAAGAGGTATCTCTTGATTCAGCCACATGATAGGAAAGCAGATGGTTGACATCTTATCAGAAACACTCAAGGGTTTTATCTTGTTTGTGTTGGCAGTACTTGCCAGACCCATCATGCCAATAAAGTATTAGAAGTGAATCATCTTCAAAAACAAAAACTCTCTTTATTGTTCTGTCTACATTTTTACATCTCCATAGTGGCTTCTGCAAACAAGAAAGGTGTGTGAGCTGAGAAAAAGATGTTTATGTCTTTGACATCTATTCCCATAACTACTTGTTTGTCTACAGGCCCAATTTATGTATCCTAGCTTTTTTAGAAAAGGAAAAGTCAGCCTATCGAAGGTATTCCACATACTGAGATATAAGGTCACCTTTCTTTCTGATCATGTGATTGATTTTTACCACAAACTTCTTATTTGAGTACAGATACTATTGATGGAAAACTACATTAATAGCTGGAAGTCAAAGAAAGACACAGGTCTTCAGTTCTTTAGAAAATACTTCTCTGTGGAGTCAAAAATTAATTTAGGAGGCACAACTTGCTACTTATCCATTTGAATGCATTTGGAGAATAAAGGTGGCTAGGCTTCTGTCTTCAAACTGAATTCTTCTTTTGCTGGCTTTTAAGAGAGCATTTCCATTTTAAGCTCTTTCTCTTTTCCTTTTTTTTCTGTGCCAGAGTCAAGGTATTAAGCTGTGTAGCTCCTAAAGGTAGGCCATAGGCCACCTTTGCAATACAGACATTGTGCAAAGCTTGGATAATTGCCATTTCACTGCAGGGAGGAGTCTCATCAGGAATATTTGCATTATTTTTACATAGAGGATGTTAGGGAACCAGAAAAAGAAGGAGTAGAACCAGCTTTCAAAAACGCAGGAAGAGCTACTGTCTCAAAGAAAACATGAAGAATGGTTTGGTTTGGTTTGGTTTGGTTTGGTTTGGTTTGGTTTGGTTTGGTTTGGTTTTGTTTGGTTTGGTTTGGTTTGGTTTGGTTTGGTTTGGTCTGTTGTTTGGTTTTGGGATTTATTTTTTTTTCCTGTTTTGAGAGTCAATTTACTTATGCGGTTTTTTCCTTTTTATCTTTTTTTTTTTTTTCTTCCCCCTAGAGTGAAAGATTAAAGTGCCTTGGAGGTAGTTTCTGTCCCACCTTCTAGACACACACACATGAAAAGGGGTGGGTTAGATGAATCTGTACTTTGGACATTACATTACAAAGGACCTTTTGCAAGTTTCTTTATATCTCAGCTTTTGAATGTAGCCATTTAATGTTATCTTTAGTTTTGCTGGTCTGCACTGCAAAGTACAATTAATCGTGGTTCATGGGATGATCATAAAGTTTCCCAAAACAAATGTGCAATTGGAATGCTTAGAGAACAGCAATTAAATGAAAGGTGAAGAAAATTAAGTAACACATAAACTCTAAACTTCTAACCTGAATTTTATATTTTTGAAAATTAAAACAATTGTGGTAACACTGCAGAAGATGGCATATGGTTTTATTAAGAATAAGTGAGCAGTAACTTGAGAAACACTGTAGGGGACAATGGTGACAGTATTTGAATGTTTATGACACCTACGAGCATCTCTGGGTACACACTTAGAAAACTTAAGGGAAGGCAACAAAGGAAAACGTGATAACATATATATTGATGTTAAAATTTCATTTAGTGTGTTTAACACCGAGACCATAATTTACAAACTAGGTAGCCAGATGTAAAAGCTGTCAATCCCTCAGCTCTCTGGAAAATTAAACTATTTCTTTACATCAGTGAAGTTGGACACCCAACTGTCCTATGTCTGGGTAAAATCTGACTTTAAACTTACCTGGTAGTCCAAGCTACCACCTCTTTAGTTCACTGGTGGTATGGAAGAGGGAGCTGATGTGGGTAATGTACTGGTGAAATAACTAAAAAAATTAAAAGGACTACTGGAAAATCTCATGTTCTAATGCCTATGATTTTATCTTGAACTTAGAGCCCTGTTGGAAATGTTTTGGTGTTTTCCTGGCTTTTTTGTTTATTTAGTGGAGCTCACTAGTGGAGCTCACAGAATTTGATTAATCAGAGTGCAGAGTTTGTAATTATCTTTCCAGTTAGAATTTCCTGAGCTATATCCATTGTAGAACCTAAAATTCAGTAGGAGTTCCAAAAGATCACCTAGTCCAGTTTGTACTGCATCAAGACTAAACTTATCAAGGCTAGTATCAGTGTGCTTATCAAATTGTGTTCTTATAAAAATCCAGTGGAAGAGATTCCACAGTCCCCTTAGACCGTCTGCCGCATTGCTGAAAAATCCTCAGTTGGAATGCTGATCTGAAAAATCTTTTAAGCACTTCTTGTTGCAAATGGAGTTGACTCTTTCATGTCTTTCTACTGGAGCCATAGAGGATGGCTGATCAACATCTCTGTAATTAGCTTTTATAAATATCAGAAAGCTGCATCTGGCTTGAAGCTTTTATTTCTTGACTAGGCATACCTAATTCTTTCAGCTTTTTCTCAGAGGGTTTGATTTATACATTTCTTGTTCTTATTATTTTCTTGTTTCTCTACAGTTGTTTTTATGTTTCTATGGTGTTCAGGCAGGACCAGACACAGTATCCAACTGGGGCTTCAGTATTATGAAAATTTAGGAAATCAAATTGTTTCATATGTGGCACACCTGTTAAGGCGTTCCAGAATTCAACACATTCCTGGCTGTTCTGCTGCACTGTTGGTTTATACTGTTTGTTATCCTAAGATGCTTCATTTTTGTCTAGTCCAAAATTCAGTGCAGTTTATTAATTTTTCATTCTGTTTCCCGTGAATAATGTGTTTCCAACTACTGTATTTTTCCTTGTTGGTTTTTTGACAACCTGACCAATTTGTCAGTAGGATTTGGGGTATCTGATCTCATCCTTCCCAGTGTTTTCAGCCCTTTGCTTTTGTTTTGGGGTTATCAGTTGTTGTAGCACAGATTTTACAAGCATAAATATTGCATTGTATGAGTTGTCAGTGAGCATAGTAGACAAAGTAGAACTCAGGACATATCATGAAATAGATCTGAAGTGCCTTTGCCTTTTGATGAATAATGACTAATGACCACTGTGGTTTCCTTCTATCAGATGCTTGCACACCTTCCCATCTGTATTTAAAATGTCATTCTATGGAAGTGTCTTGTGAGATGATGCCAAAAGCCATACAAGGTGTATCATGTCTGTTGCCTTCTGTTCACACAGTGAGCTTTACATTACTTTAAAAAGGGAACTTGGTTTAACACAAATGCATTTTGCCCATTTTTCATGTGTGATTTTCATTCTAGTAAATTAATTCACTCTATCTCAAGTATTTGAAACCAAATTCCAAACCTTTCTGAACACAACAATTAAGCTACCCAATGTGTCATTCTGTGTCATTCTCTTCTAGGAAACTTGAGGTGTGGAGAAGCATCTTTGCAAGGAAAAGTTCATTTGAATCCTTTAAAAATTCTTTGATAGGTAAGACTTAGACTATTTTTTTCTTTCCCCCCTGTTCTTTCTTTAAACCTCTTATTAAGATCTTTGCAGTTTCAAAATTGATAAAATGTATTTTTCCTAACAATCCTACCCCGTTCTGGTCCCTTTCTTTCTTTTTTTTCCAATGACACCATGTTCTTGGTTGTCTTTTTCCTGACACAGGTTTGTTATTTAAAATCACCCTGAAAATGATGCAAACTATTTGTATTATTTCATAGCACTTATATTCTATCATTGGATTGGTTTATTTCTCTAATGTTTTTTTTTGGAGGGAGTGTATCTGAATTATGTTCCAAAATGGTTATTAGGATAATAAGCTTCTTCCTGTTCCATTTATAATGACTGGTGGAGGTTTTTTTTTTTTTTTTTTTTTGCTTGGGGATGTTGTCATATAAATTAATTGTTAATTATATTTTAATTATTTCTTTCTCATTTGTCTCACAATAATTTTATTATATATCACTTATCAGTGGTCTGTATATTATTGCAGGTTACTTTGTGATGTTCCTCCCTCATAGATGTGGGTAGAAGCAAGTACCTATGCATGGGTTGAAGTGTATTCTGATATTTACATAATCTTAAAGTTATTTGGTCTGAAAGAGGCAAGACCAAAGCATATGGTTAAATTTTACCAACATTATTTAGCAACTGCTACATTCTGCTTTTACCATAAATATCCATTTTACACTGCATAAATCTACTCTTCAAATATTCCTCAAAGATCCCATATGTATTCAGGGCTATATTAAAACACTTATCAAAAGGTAGGTAATTGAGAAGTTTATAATATAAATTTTCATCTGTTCAACTGAAATCTATTTAGGAGATTTTTGTGAAAGAATACTATACTATGCTTCTCTAACAGTTCACCAGGGAATTTCAAAATTTACTAATAAGACAGAGATATAGTTTAAGGAAGTTGATCTTAGAGAGGAAAGTGATTTGCTAGACTACAGGGCAGGATGCAGCGGACTGGTAAGCACACTTCAACAGAGTGGGTAAAAACATTTGTTCCCTGAGGAAAGAAGAATTGAAGAGCTAACAGGTGAATTTATTTGCATTTAGGGCAATATTTTTTAAGAGGCTTTTGTTTCAAACACAGGAAAATACTCGTCTCAACAGGTAACTGTTCCATGACCTAAGTATATAATTATCAGGAAGTTCTGGGCCCTGTGTCTGTGCTTTATCACGCTCAGTACTTCAGCACCTAAACTTCTAAAAGCTTCTGTGAACCTGAAGTCAGGACTCCTCTGAGTTATACTACCTGAAGATCTAGGCTTAATAGAGAATATAAACTTAAATGAATTTTGGTTATGTTGCTCTGTGTTTTAGGGAGATACAGTGAGGGTTTTCCATTCTAGTCAGTCAGCCAGTCAGTGTGCGGTTATTGTTTTCTCTCTCTTAACTTCAACCCAGTATTCAGAATTCCCTCCCTTCAACCATCTTAAACTCTGATATCTTGGAGTTTATTACTTTACAGTAATTGCATATACTTTCTGTGCCTCAGTCTGTCACTGATTCAAAGTATTGGAATAGAGAAGTTTTTTAATCTCTTCACCTCAACCAGTCCCTCTCGACTGCCTGTATTTGTTGTTACTCTTCTGCAGCTTTCCACACTTTGCCTATCTTGCACTTGTGGATCTATCTTGAAGCAGTGGTTCTGCATATAGAGAAAAAAAATCTGCTTTTAAAAAAAATGGTGGCCATGTACAGTAGATTTAAACATGGTTTGCTGCTTACTATTTCTTCTGGTGTTCCTGCTCTTGGGAGTTCTCCTCAGTGAAACTGTGTTGGATTATTTTCTCTTTTCACTGAGCACAATTTGTCAAGACTCAGTCCCTGTTTTAATTTTACGTTGACATTTTTAATAATACCCCTTGTCTTCACCATTTTACACTTAATTAATAGGAGTGGCGTAATTCTCTCAATCACATGCTGTGCCGTTTTCTTACTCTTGTGATTGTTTAAAGGATGGGATTAATTGCAGCTTCCTCAGGATTCATCTATGGGAAGGCTTTAAATAAGACCGTTTCTATTATTGGCCTTTTGGTGTCAATTTGACAAAATTCTCATCTTCCCCTGTGGTCCAGAGTCTGGACTATCTGAGCCAGCTTTCTGTTCAAGTTTATACTTTGAAATCAACTGAAGATTAATTATTTAACAAGAGTTCCTTGCATTGTCAACCCTATGTATTAAAATGTCAAATCATGCCAAAAGGATCGTAAAACTGGCTCTAAGGGTGATCTGCAGTGAAAGCCCGTCTGCTTTTTAACGTAGCACAGAACAGAAGGCATAGAAGCCAACTGTCCAAGTGTTAATTTCGACTCCTGCAGGAAACGACTCTAAATCTTTTTCTAGGGTACCTGAGATTCATACGTAGTTATGACTTCGGACACCGCGGCTATAAGGAAAACACCAAACAGCAGAATATTGTCACGAACGGAGGGAAAAATCTGATGTTTCTCATGGGTATTTCATGCATGCTAGGAAAAGGGCTCGTGAATATTTCCCTTTCGAAGGGAGTTGGGCAAACGGGGACGGAAAAGGGAGAAGGGCTCTGCGATTTGTGCTAGGTACAGCTAGCTGGAACAAGTCGGGAAAGTGGTGGCGACGCGCTGGGACTAGAGGATACCGGACAGCCCTGCGGCGGGCAGCCGAGAGCCCGGAGCAATGTTCCTTGGCGATGCCGCGGGACCTGGGACAGAGAGAGCCAACACCGACGGCCCCGAGCGCCGGAGCCGCTTTAGGAAGGGCTTCCCCGCCCGCGGAGAGGGAGCCCTACCCGGGGCAAGGGCTGAGGGGGTCCAGGGGCTCTGGGCGAGCCCAGGGTCTCGCCGCAGTGACCAGCCACGGCCCCACGGGATGGGGAAGGGAGGTGCGTGTCTCGTCGCGGAGCCTCGGGCGCGGGACCGCCTCTGCCGCGCCGAAAGTTTGCGAACTGCCTCAGCGCTGGGGGGAGCGGGGCGGGGGCTGCCCCGGCGGGGCTCCTCCTTCGGGGCCGGGCCTGGGCGGGCGGAGCGGGGAGGGAGCCCCCGGCCCCGGAGTTGCCGCGGCTGCGGACGGAGCGGGCGGCGGTCGTGCCGGGGTGCTCCGCGCAGGAGGATCCCGCGACGGCGCTGCGGGCGGCCCGGGCGCGGGGCTGGGGAGCTGCCACCATGAAGCGGCGTGGCGGGGTTGTCTCCTGCCCGCGCCTCCGCAGCTCCTGCTGGTGCTGCTGGGAGCGCTGCTCCGCTCCAGAGGTAAGCGGCTGCCGCGGCACGCTCTGCCCCGCGGCAGCGCGAGGGGCCCAGCTGCCGTCCCGGGCTCGGCGGCGGCGATCCCTGCCCGGCCGGAGAGCCCTGCCCGGCCGCGCCGCTCACCTGCCCGCGCCCGGCGGCCGGGGAGCGCTGCCCTGCCCCGCGCCGCCCCGCTTTGTCCGCGCCCCGTCCCGCGCACGGACGCGGGGCTCTCGCCTTCGCCTTGTCCCGGCGCGGCGGGCTGGAGCCGGCGGAGTGCCCCGGCAGGCCGGAGCGCGGGTCGCGGAGAGGCGCTGCCCTGGCCAGCGGGCTCTCCCCAGCGGAGAGCCCGCAGCGCCCACGCGGCCGCTGCCCCCGCGGAAGTTTGGCGGCGGCGGGCGCGGGCTTTGTTCCCGCGGTGCGAGCGGCGGGCCGGGCCGGGGCGGGCGCGCAGGTTGCCTCGCAGGCTGCCGTGCCCGGCGTGTCGGGACAGCCGCCGCTCCGGAGCAGGAATGCAGCCGCGCACCCGCCGCGACGGGCCCCTTAAAGGTACAGCCCGGCTCCGCGGTGGCGCCCCGGGCTACCTGCCTCGCCTCGGCGGGGACTGTGAGTCCTCCCGTAGCGCCCTGGCACAGCGGGGCCTGAGCAGGAGTACCAAAAATAGTGACGAGGGGAGGGTTTCGCTGCGCTCTTAGCCGGGAGGTAGTCCCATGAAGGCTCGCCATGAAAACTTTAGCTTTTTAGAGATGGTTACTCTGTCAACTGGCATCTGCTTTTCTTCGTCTTCGTGCGTGGGTTCTTGATTTTACAAGTGCGCCGGGTGGAGAAGAAAACATCTAAACGGTTCGCAAAATTGTTTGAAAAGAGTTAGAAGGTTTTTGGGGGGAGGGGTATGGAGAGGTGATATGTACCTCATTTCTTTCCCTTCACTGCTTTGGCAGCTGCTGTATAATTTCACCCATCCGTTTTCTTCTCTGCTACTCTGAAATTACAGGAAGCATTTGCAGTAGTGCTGCTGACCTCCATCATTCTACAAGTATTGCCCCTGGGGCACAATCATAGGGAGTTTGGGTTTCAAGTAATATTATTTCTCTTCTAACAAGAAACCTAATTGCAGGCAGCTTTGAAGAATGTGTGAAGCCAGCTTGAGTAGACTGACTAGAGAGGGCTGTAGTTCCGTCTATCAGATAGCCTGCTTTTTAGGAGCCAGAAGTACTCTTGAGTTCCCAAATACCGCACAGATAGTTAGCTGCCCTCTAGGAGTGAGAAGGATCTAAAAGATACATCTTAGTGTAGGTACAGATCTGGATGTGTTTTATTTTGGCTGTTACCCAGGTGCTCCTAGTTAATGTGTCTGGGCTGTTAACAGCCATGTGGGGGATGTCTGATTGTAAAATGCAAGTTTGCTAGTAGGTGGTTGTTCCTTGATGTTTCTAGGATGCTTTTTTTGTTTTATGGCAGCTTGTTTCTCTTCCAAGTAGTTTTCCCATCAGTGCACTTTCGCGTATCCTCTTGTCAGATGACTGTAAGTTTATGATTGGATGTGCCAGCTGCTTCCAGAAGTGAATATCCTCTTTTCTCCATCAAAGTATAAGAAAATAAGGGCACAATTCCTGAACAATCTCTTTTCCTATTTGAAGCAAGAAAAAACATGAGGAGATACCAGGATTGAAGTGGCCAAAATTTGTGATGAGTCAGTGTTCCTCCACTTAGCTAGAAAATTTTCAGAGTTGTCCCTTAGAAGTACCTGCAGGGGTAGTGTGCAGCTTAACTGTCATAAAGCATCTATGGAAGTTGCCATGCCAAACAGGTAAATTGTTAGAAACACTTGGTCATTTACTGCTCTGCCTCAGTACAAGAGAGTGTAAAGCAAACAAGTCTGCAAGACTGACCTTTGACTCTTTTGCAGTGGATAGTGGCAGATCAAACTGGAGAAGTCTGTGCCAAAAAAACTCCAAACCAACAAAAGAGGTCTGCAAGTACCTTGAGCTCTTGGAAAAGTGCATTGCAGGTAAAGACAGGTATAGAGAGGAAATATAATGCTAATGTCATGCACTGCTGGTGGCTGGAGTGAAGAAGGACCTGCTGTTAAGATGGTCTGTGTTAGTATAAATACAGAATGTCACAGAACCTGTCTGGCTGATGTGTTTGCTGTTCTGGCTCCTGGAGCTTTGCCAGAAAAATACATAGGTAATATCAGAGCTTCACTTCTGAAACATCTTGACTACGTTTTACAGTTGGAAACCTGAATGTGTTACTTCTGTAGAAGTATATTTTGCAGTGGGAATCACAATTTCCGTTGCCCATGCTTGACATTGCTGTCAGTTCTACAGCTATTAGCCAAGTGTAAAGCACTCATTTTCTTACTGTCAGCTTGGAGCTGATAATGTTCCACTTCCTGGGTGTGCTGAGACACCGGGGTTTGCCAATCATCAATTTGGATGATATTCACAGATCTCTTGATCACCCTGAATTACCTTCACTTTCTTTTTTCCAAAGTGATGATGGCACTGAGTAGCATTCTGTATATTTCTAAAATGAGGAGCAGCATGTTGCAAGTAGTGGCTTTTTTGTTTTGCTTTTGACCATTCTGTCTACTAAAACATAGAGGAAAAACATATAGCATAAATCTTCCAGTATGAAGTTAGCATTATTGTTTTATTTAATGTATATAAGCAGTTTTCTTTTATATTCTCTTTCTAGAAGCTTTCAGTTGTGTGCTATAGCACTGTTTTCTGCAATAGAGAAACTCTTCTTGTATCTTGGGAGTGTGGGTGTATGCAGCAAGAAAATTAATAGGTGTGTAGTTGCATAAAGTGCTTGCATTTCCAGAGTGTCTTGTGTATCTTGAAGAGGGATGTTCTGTTCCTGTGGGACACAAAATGTGATTTCAGAAAACTGGTATTTTTCTACGAGGTATTCCTTGAAGTTACAGAAGTGGTTAGGTATAAACATTATCAAGTTGTTTGTAGTTCAAACCAGAGAGCAGTACTTTCTGTATGTTAACTAGAAAAAGAAACTGAAGCGATTTGTATTTTGTTTTTTACTTGTAAATGCTCTCCAGACTAGTGAAATTAACATTAAAAAATAGTTAAAACATTAATTCTATGAGAATGATCTGTAGTCTGATAGTGCTCTTGAATCTTCATGCAGTCTTGTGAAATAGGCAAATATTATCCTTGTTTTGTAAATGTGGGAAGTGAAGTAGAAATTGTCTTGCCCAAGGCCAACTCCATTTGCCCTAGAATGCAACTTACCGTCGAACACAATAGAATGTATGCTTCATAACACTTATAAAAGCTGATAAAGAGATATTATCTTATAAACCAGTCAAGGTTTTAAAAATAGGTTTATTTAGTAAGTGCATGTTCTGCAGCTTCATTTAATTCCTTTGCTGCTTGTGACTATTTCTCTTTTTAATAATACTTGCATTTATCTTGCTGATGGTCAAAAGATCATAAAACCACAGAAATTTTATCGACTCTGTTGCAAAGTGTTGGAAAGTGTTACTAAAAGAAAGGTGGATACTTAATTTCTCTTGTCTGCTGTTATTTTTAGCGTAGCAATTTGTGATGTTTTCTTGTATGGGTTTACATAGTCAGATGGTATATATGTAGACTTAAAACTGACCATCTTTTAAGATGTCTGGCTTTACCTAATAAAACATCTAGAGCTGGAGCTTTGGCATACAACAAACCCACTCCCTTAAATGGCATACTGTATTTAGCAGCTGTGTTTCACACAGATCATGGCAGAACACACTAAATGTAGTTGTCACGCACTATGAATCTCGTGTTCTTGATGGTTAGGCTCTTACTTTTGTGTCTGTGGTGCCAATGTCTTTGCTATTGCAGTTAGGTTATGTATTACTCTTTTATGGGATTTTTTTGTCTCTGCTGAATGAAAACTGGGCACTATATTGCTCCTTGAATCTCTTCTTTCTTCTGTCTGTAGGTTTCCATTTCCCTGTACTAAAGATAGTAAGCATATGGATCCAGGGGCTTGTTATTCTGTAGACTTTGGTTTATTCATGCTGTATATCTGGTTGCTCTGGGACTGTTACCTGGGAGTATTTGACTGCCCTCCTGTTGTGAGAGAATTCATGTTCAGGTTTTTCAGCTTTCCAGGCATGGGTTTTTTGCCTCTCTTATGCAGAACTGTCTGATAGATGCTGAAGCATTCCAGCCTGTGCATTTAGTCTGGGGGACTCTTGAGCTGCAGTCATTCTTTCTGTGAGCAGCAGATCTCCAAGGCTGTTGTGAGCCTAGATAAAAGGAGGCTCACTGTGTAAGGACAGGAAAATGAGTTTTCATAAAGACTTTATTAACATCAAATGGAGCTGATGTTTGTTGACTTTTGTAGTACTGAATTGTGAATGACTGAAATTCCTCGTATCAGGGAATTACATAATTTAATATGGAAGACAAAGAAAAAAAGGGAATTGAAGTGTCATGAGCCCGATTCTGATGGTATGAGATGTATTAAGCATTCTGGTATAAGCATGTTAGCACACCTGTGGGTTGAAAAGTAGTAACAGAAGCTTTGTGTGTCATGAGGTTCTTAGGTGATTAGGTTCTTCTGGTATTAGCTGCCAGTCAGCAAGTCACAAACCATTAAGATTAACAGACAGTAATGTAGATGCATATTCAATGTTTGTACTGCCAGTTGCAGGTTTGTCAAAAAGTGTATGACCAAAGACAGCGCAGGTCTTATTTCTCAAGCTATTGTACGTTGATAGCAACTTTCTGGTGTTGCAATATTCATAGACGTAAAAAGCACCAGATTTTTTCCCTAAATGGGTTAGAGTAGAATTCACCTTCCTGTACTATAATGATGAGGTTGTGTAAAGAACTGTTGTCCAGCAAAGCTTCCAGTAGATAATATATTTGCCTGAAAGCAGTCCCCATGTTCTGTAGTGTCAAGGTGCAGTTTTACTCTTGGAGTTAAATCTACCAACATATGACCAGCACAATCTACCAGTGAGACGTTATCATGACTCCAGGCAGGGGAGACCCCTCTCCTGGCTACCAGCATGGTGACTTCCTCCGTATGCCCTAGCAGGGCATAGTCTTCTGTGTCTCTTTGTTACGGCCTGACAGCCCCTCCCAGCTGCTGGAGCTTTCTGTTTCTATTGCATAGCAGCAGTTCTTTAATCAGAAATCTTGTTAGTATTCAAGGATAATTGATCCGACTCTCTGGTAGGGGGTGGGGACCCAGCCTTCCATCCTTCTCCTACTTGCCACCCCCAGTTTGACCCCTGTTGTCTCTTTGTTTTCTCCTGTTAAGTTTGTGCCAGTGATATGTGTGTGTGCTGTTTTTCCAAGCAGCCTGAAGTTGGCTGTAACTAAGAGCAGCAGTTAAATAGAGCCTGATTTCCCTGCTTCCTGGCGTTCAGTTGTTCGGCTCCATTTTCTGGTCTTCTGTGTTTTTGATTTGCAGAGAAGGAACTTACTTGGTGCCCCCGGGCATCTCTTAAACCCATTAGAACAAACTCCATTATTTCACTGTACTTAGAAATCCTCCTTCTTTAGTCCCAGAATCCATCAAAATAATGTATCCTCTGTAAGGCCCTCTGGAAAATGTTTAATAGGATCTTTTCAAACTCAAGGAGAGTTCCAGTTGGAAAGGGGGAGGGGAGAAGGCTAATGGAAGATCTGACTGTGACTTGCAGTAAGCCTGAACTTGGCCTGTGTCAGCTCTCCCTTCACCTCCATGCTGAAGGAAAGCTGAACAGAGCGGATCCAGCACTAGGATCAAAGCTGGAAACAAAAGGCTTTGGGAGAAAAATTTCCCGTCTGGCCAAGAGGCAGCCACACAAAAGTGGTGCATAATTTATCACTCGAGGTTTATTTCTGCTGTGCTCCTTCTGGAGAGAGGAAGAAAAAAGAAGTGACTCTCCTGCTGTTTCAAAGTGGATAAGTGATGGCTTTGGGGATTTGAGGCAGGAAGGAGCTAGAGATACCATGGAAGAACCTTTTCAGTGCATTCTGTACCCAGCTCTTCTCTTCTCAGACATGGTCAGACATTGTTTCTCTTGAGGGGAACCCTATTCTTGCGTTTTGAAGTTTCAAAAAGTGAGGATTTTTAACTTCTCGGGTAATTTCCGAATCACAGTGGAGTGGTGTTGCCCTTGGCAAAATCAGATTCTTTGACTTTCCGAGGTGTTTTTCCTAACTTAAGGATTGGTCTAGGTGCTGTGGGTCTGTGTAACATGAAGGAAGAGGCTACGTTTTCCTCAAAGGCTTTATAGTCTTAATTGGACATCTAAAATCTGATAAGGATCGAGGGTGTGATAATTCTACTGGGATAGATAAGGTCAATATTAAAATGGTATTGCTTTCTAATTAAATTTCCTTTAGCTTTGGTTTGATGGGAAAAGCTTCCAAAGTTTTTTTCTTTCCAATCACTTCTTAGAACAAGGATAGAGAGAGAGGTGTTGGGTAGAAGTTGACATCAAAGACTACTGAAAGCTGGTAACTGTTTAAATAAGGATGAGGAAGCAGATGCAAGAGCAGTGTAAACCATGAGAAGATGGGATATAGGAATATAGATATTAACAGGAGCAAAGATAGGCATTTTGGAAATGAGAGCCAAGGACTTGAGCTGGCAAAGGAACAGAAGAGTCGTGTAAGGAAATCCAAGTGGAGTAATTATGTGGGATCTGATGGCAGAAAGAGTTGTTAATTAGATAGGATAAAAGATGGAAATTTTGAAAGTGAAGATGAGCATTGAGCATAATTTAACTGCTGAGACAGGGAAAGACTTATTTTACTAATGCTTTAAAGGAGGATGTGGCAAATTGTTAGGAATCTGTGACAGTAGAGTCCCTGACATAATGGAGTGATTTTATGAAATACTAGGAGCCTAGCAATGGGGTCAGAGGTGGAAAGGGAGACTATTAGCAGAGCAGTGAGATGGTGAACCCATGATATAGCTCCATCACCACCTCTGTCTGCAGTGGTGGAATGTGGAAATCTGTCAGTCTTGGGAACACATAAGCCAGAAGGATTTTTGAGTGGGATGCCCAGGAAGTTATTTTGGAGGACAGTATTGTTTGGAAAAGTGTGTGAAATGGGAGGGCAAAACTGAAGCTAGAATTTTGGAGCTAATTGCTTGGACAAAGGTGTAAAATGAGAATAGGAGATTACTATACATTTGGTAAGAAGTCTGGATATAGAAACAAGTGTAAGTCTGGTGGCAGAAAATTGCTCCTTTCCTGGCAAACCAGCCTACTTCTCTTCCCCTTCCCCATTAAGAATTGCTGTGTGAAAGAGTGAGTCACTATGGTGAACAGTTAAAACAAAGACATCTGATGTTCTCAGCCTTCTCTGAAAGGCTGGTAAGAAGCATTCTGGGACCATGTAAGGTTAGAAGGAAATACACACTCTGCTCCTTTAGCCTGAATCTCCAGCTCTGTCAGTTCATTTGACTTGGTGACAGCTGGTAGTGCTGGGAGAGGTTCTTGCTTAAGGTGCAGCCATTTGGTGTATCAGAACTGTCTCGTGGGATCTAGGGTTAGAATAAAATAAAGACACACCTTTCTTTTTTTCTCTCTTTTTTTTTCCTCCCCCCTTTTTTTTTCCTTTGTGCTCCCACCCAATTTTAGTTCTGAATTTCCATAACTGCTGAATAGTCAAATCCTTTCTTTGCAACTCTGAGGGCAGGGGAAAAAAAAAGACAGAAGTCTTGGGGTTGTAATTTCCTGCTTCTGTTCCAAGCTTCTGAGGATGAACCAGGAGGTAGGATAATTCTCTGCATTAAAAATGCCTTTAAGAGGAAGCCAGCTTTACTGCTGTCCTTTCTTTGTTATTCAGACTTTGCCACTTCTTCAGGCTTGACAAACTTAAGAAATTAGTTTTTTGAGACCTTAGACACTGTATTCTTCTCACTGTGATTTTTGAAGCCTGCTGCTCCTGAAAAGCCTTAGTTGAGTTTCTTGTGGCTGGAGGATATGCCACTAATTTGTGCTGCCTTTATAAAAGGGCCTTGATCACCATAGCACCTATTAGCATGAGGAAAAACATAATGAGTCCATCTGTGAGGGAAAACTAGAGAGTTTGTGGTATGGGAAAGGGGAGATAGGTTGGAGGCTGCCATTCTAGACACTTTAATAGCCAAGAAACAGGAGAGAATAGACATTGATAAATAGGAATGCTAGAGGATTACCTGCATTTTTGTCATGGATCTCAAATAGAGGTATTCAGTGTCTAAATCTTAGAAAGCATGATGCAGAAGTTATAGAGAGACTGGGTCAGGAGTCCTTGAAGAGCAATAGTCATTGCCTTGCAAACAGACCTAAGTTAAATACAAGGAAAGAGCAGGTTGAGTTCAGAGCTGTGTGCATGCAGAGATGAAGTGGTGAAGGGAATCTTCTTGGGGATTGTCTTGGGAACAGGGAAGGACTGATTTGTTGGGTTGATGTGGTTATGGCTCTTTGCTATCTTAGGGAAGGCTGCCTCTGCATCTGACTTCTTCTCTGATCCAGTGAACAGCAGCTGCAAGAGGGTGTTGGCTCATGAAGAGCTGATTGCCGAGCAGTTATCTCCACCACAAGGGTGGTAACCTCATGTGTTCCAGTTTGAACTGTCACCACTCATGAATCAATACTGTCTGTATGCCTTTGTTCACTGCATTTTTGACTATGGAAGAGTGCAGACCGGCAGTCAGCATTACCTTAAACAGCAGAAGACCTTTAGACCTTTTGGGTCTTAGTTGTTGGTTTTAGGGGATTTGTTTTTGTTGTTTTTTTTTTTCCAAGCACAAGGTTCTTTTATCTGGGAAGCAGATGAATCCCCTGCCTATGCCTCAACTCCTCTAGAAGGGCAGATTTGTCATCTTTGCATCTTTGACAGTTATGCTGAGTAATTCCTATGCTACCAGTACTCAAGCAAAAACAACCTTGGTGTTCCCTGACTTCTGCAACCTTCAAACTTTGGCTTGAAGCAGCTTGCTTACTAGCAGGAGAAGCCTGTTATTTCTCTGAGGTTTTGCTTGTTTGTGACCTGCCTTCTGTGAACTGGAAGATGAGGAGCTGTAATCTTCTGTTGCTCCTAGTGCAAATTCCAGACTAGAACAAAATAAGCAAATTTCTTAGGTTTAAGTTTTCCAGTCAATTGTGTCTAGAAAATGTTGAGCGTTTTTTTTGTGCTTCTTTTCTTGCCTTTTTATGGTTATTTCTTCACCCTTAAGTCTTTAGAAGTCTGGGAGCAAACTTTTAAGATTGAAAGAAATGTCTTTAGAAACAAAAATGGACAACTCCTGTGATACTCTGTAGCAACTTTGTCTTGGTTGTGCTGGAAAACCAAACTTGATTATGGTAATGTGTATGCTGAAAGAATAAGAGAAACTCAGATGATTATTTTTTGAGAAAGAACCCGTGAGCAATTTTTGTGATGAGAACAGACTGGCATGAAAGAGTGGGTGGCAGACACTTGCCTCCTTTAAATGCCTGGCAAAACCCCACTTAGCTTAATTGGGTACACAAAGTGAAAACTAATGCACTTACAATATAGAAATAATGGGAGATACAGGACAAATCAGACCTATGTACAGTTCATCAATTGTAGGATAAAAATAAACAATACTCAGACAGAAGCCTTCGAGCAAGGAAAGGAGTGAGGCAGAGATGACATCTTTGGTATGTACATCTTGACTTACCCGCTCAGGCGAAACAGCCTCTGAGCTCAGGCTTCGATTAAGTGACTGGGACAGCTGCCAAAACACCTACGTTTGCTGGCTAATATACTGCAGTGCATTGGTTAATCTGGGAAAGGCATGTAGTGTTGTCTGGGTTTGTCTGGGGTTTTTTCTTGAGGAACATCATAACAACATGCTTTGCATCCTGTGTCAAGGTCTTAAACTAAATGAGGTGGCAATGCTAAAACTGCTTCTTGAAGTGTTGTGAGGACAGAGAGCCGTTGGAGTTACACCCCAGAAGACCAGGTAGCCTAAGGAGCTAGCTTTTCTGACTGTGCAGGCTCCATACCAAAGTCTCTAAGGTATGTGCTTTATGGCTCCATGCCCTTTAGAGACAAGCAGAAGGAGTGGCTCACAGGAGCAAAATGACAGTAACTCCATAAGGACAATATTATCTGTTGTGGGATGAGACTGAGCTAAGGTGGGTAGACAGCACAGACCCTCTGCAGCCCCATAGTAATGAGCCTCAGGAACCTTTGCATGCTTAAGGCTCTGTGTGGCTGTGCAAGTGGCCCTAGCAAGTAGGACATGTTTGAACTGTTTAAACTATTAGAACTGAGATTTTCCTCCTATACTAATCAAGAGTAAATTAAATACTTCGCTCCCAGAAGAACAAACTCCAGAGCTCAAGTTTTTTATTTTCAGATGTGCAAACACATGGAATTACTAGATCTATGAGATCTGTGTGATGATTGCTACTGAGTAGAACTGGGAGGATTTCCATTGCCGATCTTAGCAGCACCAAAACTAATTATTTTTATGCAATCTCATCCAAAGCAGCAAAAATTGTCTCCACCTAAAAGCACAAAAGAACCATAGGCTGAAACCAAATGAAAATGCTATCCGTGCCTATGAAAGCATTGTTTCTGGGTTTTGGCACTCTTTTTAAGGCTTGGGAAGCAAATAATTTAATACAAAATTCATATGAGAAACTAGTCCATCTAAACCAGAACACAAGTTTCTATAGCAGAAAAAAGAAGTCCGGACCTGCTAAGCAGCTAGACTGCCACAAGTTATTGTGCAAAGTTATTCTGCTGGCACCTAGTGTCAAGTAAAATGTGCAAAATCAAGTCAAACTTTTACCAAATACTGAGCTGGCATGTGTGATCTGGATTGCAAGTTGGTTACAGGAAGAATACCATAAACAATAAATGTTGGAATAAGGAGTTAAAGGAGAGGCTTAGAAGGAAATTTCGTAATTTTATGAGTAAAAGATAAAATATATTACAGCAAGGAACACTTATCTTACTAGAAATAAAATAGTATTCTTTAGAACCTTTTCATTTCTGTCCTTGGACTCCATGCCATGTATCCCTTTCTCTTAAAACCTCTGTAGAGACAGGCCCTTCATATGTTGAATCCACTTCTGGAAGAAACTCAAGCGTGCTGCTTTTTACATGTGGGTAACACTTGCAGAGGTTGTTTTGCCAATAAAAGTGTCCTTGAATTGATTGTGGTGGGATGTGTTGCTAATTCTGATGTAACATGAGGCTCTTTGCAAGTGCAGATTTTGATGAGAACTCATCTCTAAAATCTCTAGTAATTTTGTTTTCTTGTTGCCGTTGTGAATTGGCTCCTTTCTTTCTTGTGGTCCACTGTTGTATGGATGATGTTTGGAAATGAAATGCCTTCCATCTGGTTAAGAGACTTGATTTATCCTTAGAGGCCTGAACTGCTGTCTTTGCTAGCAGAAAATAAACGATATTCCAACTGTCCCCAATTATCACCCACTTGCCTTTCTGAAGATCCATGTCTTTTGCAAGGATCCTAGAAGACATGACTTATGGATCATGAATTGAATTTGTCAATCCTCTGTTCCTTCATATCTATCAATTTAGTCCTCTCCTTGTATTTAAACTTGGTAAATTAAACACACTGCTTAAAACAATTAAACAGTGAGCTGGACCGTGGAGGTCTGGTTTGCCTGGACACAGTTGGCTTGTTTCAGGTGGCACTAGGAATGCAACTCCAAATTACTTACTGATTTAGAGTAGGATTTAGTATAAGCTTGCTTTATGGGAAATAGTGTCATCTAAATACAGTTTTATGGTAATATAAAGCCCATGTTTTGGAATAGCAGAATTGCAGGAGTTTTTGCTCCTGCTGCCTTTTCTTTTGGTAAACTTGATATCTCTCTGAGAGAATTTTTTTTTGGTGGGGATGCTAGGATGTTGTCACTGCTGTGGATTGTTCTCTGCCCACAGTTTATGTGGCTTGGCCTCCAGCTACCGGGTTCCTTGGCCCAGGGGTGTGGTTTCTTGTTGGCCCAGTCTGGTGTAACTGTGGGTTGCCCCAGAGAGCAGTCTCACTCCCTTGCCCCTTTGATAGGTCTGTGTAGATGTCTGCTGGATGAATCAGTCCAGCTTGTTGGTTTGTCACAGAACTGGCCTGCAGAATGGTTAAACCACAGGTTGTGTGGTGTTGGCAAACTGAAATGAATTGCTCTTCAGTGAGCTCATCAGTATAGACCTGATGGAAGGACAGAGGGAGGCAAGACAACCATATTGTTGGCACTGACTTGCTGCTCCTTCACTTTGTCTTGATAACAATTTGGAAAGGCTTTCCCTAGAAACAAGGAGAGGTGTGAGTTCAAGCCCAAGACTTAATTTTTGTAGCTCGCATAAGGATAGGCCTCCTTTATTGTTACTTGTATGACAGTCCAAGTGTGGTGAAAGATCAACCCATAGATGTTGCAACTGGTGCAGTACATTAATTGGTTATGCCCTTCATGGTGAAAACTTCTATTCATTAGGGTTGGAAGAAAAGACCTATCTTATTTTTCTTGGGCTACCACAGACTAATGTGAGTTGTTGCTAGAGAAATGGTCAATCTGAATATGAAAAGCTTTATCGCCTTGCTAGTGCCTTGATTCTTCTTCCTTAATCTTGCCTTTTAAATGACTGATACCTAGCAGAGAGTTGGGTTTTGACCCTCACTCACAGCCTCTGGATCAGAGTTTTGTCTGCTCTCCCCACCACTCTCCACTAATGTAGTGTGATGTTGTGGTTTGATGAGCCTGGCCTGAGCTTGCACACAAAAGGTGGCACAGTCCGCTCTCCTCCTGAGCTGACATGGAAATGACAGTGCTGATGCTAAGTGTCTGGTTAGTCACAGGAAGGCAGAGCTAACTGTGGGAAAACATAAACTGTCTACATGGCCATTCCTGTTCTCCCTGAATGAATCTGTGGCAGGCTGAAGGGAAAGATGTACATAGGGAGAATCTTACACATGAATTGTCAATTGGATCATGTAAAGATTCACTCTAATGGAAATCAGAGCTTCACGGTGTTACATGCAGCATGTGCATACAATCAAGACAATCCCTGCTCTGAAGAATTAATAATTTCTACATATATTAAATTGACAGATGTATAAAATAATGAGAAAAAAACACAATGAAATACTGATTAATGTAGTAGATAGAGGCTCCATTTCAGCTTTGCCTTTTAGTCTTTGTGGTGATGCTTCTTCCTGCCTTTCTGTTGAAGCTGCCTTTCTCTAATTGCTCTTTTCCCCCTCTGATACACTGCACGCAAGATTATCACAATTAGACATGTTTGTTGTGTCTGAGGTCTGTTACTGAGAGAGTGAAAATTATTCTCAGATGTAATGTCCTTCTAAGAGGATTTAGTTGTTCTTTTTGCCCTGGATCGTGCATGTTCCTGTTATCTGCCAGTATATTCAATAAACAGTTGGCACTAGTCTAATGAGGAGCATCATATCTAAACCCAGCTCACAAAGATCTGTTCTGTGTCCGCCACTCTTCCCACCCTTTCCCTTATCCTGACTATCTCTTAGGATGGATCACAAAATGGTATTTAACCATGTAATCACAAAGGTCAAGAAATTTGAAACCAGAAGTTGAACTTGGATTTGGTTAGAAATCTGAATTTTAACCCTAGATTCCTGATTTGGGATAGTTTAGCTGTGGCCAACTTTACCTAATTATTAAATGTTCCTTTCTGCTGCTTTGTAGCAGCAAGCTAGATTGCTGGGTAGAATTTTGTAAATACACAATTGGCTCCAGTGGCTGTATTTACCCAATAGCTCAAGTGTTTTTCCCTGCAACCCCTGGAGATCAGCTGTACAGACCTTGGATTGGGAGTGCCATCTTTGCAAGCTGTTACATAAAGATTCGCTATGGTTGTTGGGTCAGGTGTGCTACTGGCTAGGTCTGGGATTTTTTTGCTTTTCTCTCAGGAGAGTTGACAACTTTATTTTGGAGTTTACAGACTTTTTTCTTTTGAGGGTAAAGAAGATAACCATGGTGACTGGTTGCTTAATAGCTGTTTTTTTCTGCACACTAAAGTCAGTGGGTTTTTCCCAGATTAGAATATTACATTTTTAAACATTTACTTACTCAAGTGTAGAACGATCTAATTCACTCTGTTTATTCATTTTCATAAGAATTTTCAGCACAGTAGCGTGCCTATCCTACTTCCAAATGTACAAACACTTGGTAAGCAGACTGTAAGAAGAAAATTACTCAAGACCCAGTGTAGTAAATACATTTGTAAAGCGTTAAACAGGAAATGACCCCATCTACTTCTGTCAGTTTGCCTCTGAGGCCATGCTTCTACAAGCAGAGAAGCAACAGCAGGAATCAAACTGGGCTGGGTGAGGAGGAGTTGGAATATCCTTAAAGTTTGCATATTTTTGAAGCTCACTGCCCGCTGCGCTGCTTTTGCTCATCTGTTTTTCAATCAGGATGCACAAAGCTATGCCAGTTTATGGGAGTTGTAGGACTGGCAGTAAGAGAAGGAGGGCTAAGGGCTCTTTAGGATAGCACAACTGATGAATATAAAATCACCATCTTGAAGGTTCTTTCTCATTCTGAGCAAACATCATTGTGTTTCTGGAGAACCTGAGAGTTGTGTTGGCACTTAGACATAGTTAAATCAAGACTGCTTTATGTCATTTGCTTATTGTGCACAGAAAACGGTTTGTTTCAGGGAGATACCTGGAAAGAAATCAAGAAACTAGATTACAGCATGAAGGGCAGAAAATTTTATATTCCCAATGGAAAACAGACGTATTCCTCAGAGGTCTTGATTCCTAAATCATCATTTATGTATTTAGTTTGCCAAGTGTTAGTGGAGTTTTAAGGAGAGGTATGGGAATGATTTCCCAAATGCTGTTCCTATTTGTAATTCCACATTGTTTGATAACATACAATAAAAAAATGAAGGGAGGGAAGCTAAGCAAGCTTCTCAGAATCTGGACTTAGTGGACCACATTCAGCCTCAGAATAAAGGACTAGGAAATGGGAAAGCTAGCTGAGCTCAGCCTCTGAAGCTGAGATGGATGCTGTCATGACTGGAATGCTATATAGCTTAGTTGGGTAGTGTGACTTAAGCTGGCCTGATCTTGACTCATCAAGGCTTTTTGTCTGAAGGTCCAAATGTACCAGATGTTCTTACTTAAAGAATGATCCCTAGGAATAAATGTTATGTTCTTACCATGTCTGGGAATGGTAGCATAAGACACCAGAAAAATCCAGCAAATTTAGTCAAGATACAAACTGCACACTTCAGAAATACTTTTTTTTCTTTTTTCTTTCTGACTGAAAAAAAAGGTAATTTTACTGCACAACTATTGAAAATAATGAATCCTCCAGTTAAGAGTAGAAAGAGAGGGGAAAAAAGTCTGTATTCAACTGGAAAAACTCCCAGGAACTTCTCAAGGTAGACTGTAATTACTGGAGATAAAATTCTGCTACAAGTAGACAAGTAGCCCTGTGTTCTGTCACTTCTCTAGTGTTATCCAGTCATTTTAGGTAGCGTTTATAGCACTGATGGGCTTGGGTTGCTCTTTGATCAGAGGAAGTACTCTATATTTGGCTGAATAATATTATGTCTTGAAATGCCCACAAATTGGCTCAAAAAGCCTGATTCAACTTAATTTGTCTGTTGTACCCTACTCCCCAAAGTATGATGGAATAACAGAAAGAAAATTGCTCTTGAGTCACTGTGGTAAATGCATCTGTAAGACAGGAGACATCACACTGTCTATTCATGGTTTTGCCCCTGAGATCATGGTTCTAGCAAAAGGAAGTGTGCTTGCATGCGGGATGCAGAAGAGTTTAAAAGCTTTTCAAGTATGAAAAATTCTTCTTCCAGGGCTGAATGATGTGTCTGCTTAAATGGTTTCTGAGCTTTATGAGGAATCTTTTATTTAGACAGGCACTTTAAATCCTGGAACTTGGTCCAGGAAGTAGTATCAGAAGCACTTCTAAATAATATTGTTAATACCGACTATTCTCATGAGAAAAATCCGCAGGCATCTTTATCCTGCTTTTGTATGAAAGCAGTGGTTATTTCAATATGTGTGCATATCTTCTCACCCAAAAAAACTGGTCCCAGAGAATAGAAGTTTCATGAAAACAGGCAGCACATTAAAGGGAAGGGACCACAGAAGCAACTTGGCTGTGGGTGAAGATTCTTTATGAGTTTGCATTTTGTTAGACATGAAAGAATCCCCTCCCTCCATTTGGCAACAGATGCAGCAAAATTGACTGTTAAGAGATGAATCCATCTGAAACTGTCTTTGTGAATCCTGTTTCTCATGTAACTATTGAAATTAATCAGGTGTGCAAGTTGGGGTCTTACTGGACATAAGCTTATTTCCAGTCCCCAGGCAGTGGCAGTGGTATGAATGGTTCATCAAGCCCAGGAGATGTTTAGCCCTCTCTTATTAGGAGGCAGAGGTCTTTAATGGACTTTAATTGGGTTGCACTTTAGGACTGCTCAAAAGCTTTGTTTGGTTTAGGATGTGGCTGCTTGGTTAGTAATATTTCTGGAAAGAAGCATGTTAAACCTGTGTTTTGATCTAACTGGTTGCTGGCTATTTCCCAAATATGAATGGGGTTTTGGGTGGGGAATTTTGTGGGCTTTTTTAATGTTTAAACTCATGAAGTTTTTGGACTGGGTTTTATCTGTTAAGGTTCTGATATTGTGCTCATCCCCAGTTAAGGGGCAATGGAGGCTGTGCTCTCTTGTATACCAAGAAATTTTAAGTAGAATATCAGAAATTATTACTATTCCCAGTGATCCGCCATGTGCCTCTGAGTGGCTGAATATGAGGTGAAATATTGCTGAATGTCACAGTTTACAGCCTGGCAACTTCCATTTATTTTAGTGTGCTGGGTTATAAACTGGAGCTTTAGGAGCTGTGCACAAGTGTCCTGAGGTAATGTATTGCCAGATAAGATCCTCTGGATTGCTGGGTCTAGTCTGATTGAACTGGAAGGAAGCTGCAGGCATGACTCTCTTTTCCCTCTGGGGATGTGCCTCTTGCTCTTCAGGCCGTGTTGCGAGTCATGTGTGCCTTGGCCTGGCCAGGACAGAAGATAGCTGAGGGCTTTTGCTCAAGGCAGGCAAAGGAAGGAGAGGTGTCCTGTTTACTCCTGGACATGCTCAGTGTCTTGAAGCACAAGAGAGACATTTTATAATGCAAGTTGAACCAGTTCTGATAGTTTTTCCTAACTAGTTACATCAGAAAGGCCAAGGTTCATTACTGCTTTTGCTGATTTTTTTTTTTTTTTTTTTTCTTTCAGCCTTCCTCCCCCTCTACCTTTTGTCTTGCTTTCAGTTTACCCATCTGCATCTGGTCTTGCCCAGGCAGCTGCTGCTCTATTTGTATGTTCCCTGGGGGAGCTCTGGTGCTCCTTTAAGATCTCCTGTTGCTTTGGGAATTCACCTTTTAGACATGGTGCTTCATTAGCCTCTCTCATTTATTTAGTACTGTGAGAAAAGATTTCCCCTCCCAAAAAGTAGAAGAACGAGTTTCCAGCAGCATGTGCTAGAGAGAAGAGTGTCTCTATGTAAATAGAACAGGTTTAAAAGCTATTGGCAAGGGAGCAGCTGGAGAGGTTTTGAAGGAATATTGTTTGACCGAGCTGGCACTGTGAGGCCCTTAGCCTCCTAAGGCTGAAGAAATCCCCCCTGCTCTTTCTCCCCGGGGAAGGTTTGTCCACTGATGAGTGACTGCACTGCCCCTGTGCACTGTTGCCTCTTGTCCCCCGCCTCGGTCTCAGCACGGTTGCTCCTTTTTGTTGCAGCTCGTTAGAGGAAAAATAGCCATTTGGGATTTTTTCAACCATTGGGTTCTGCATTTCCTCATTGGCCGCCTCTCTCCCCTGCCGGGCGTTGTGGAAGTCGTCCCCTCTGCAGGCGATGGTGGGAACGACTCCGTCCTCACTTATCATCAGTGACAAATCAATGGCAGCCTTCAGAAAGCTGGCCCCCAGGATCCCCGCTCAGCGCAGCTCTGGAGCAGTGGGAGGCTTCCCTGGTGGATAAAGGACTCCTTGCAGCCCTGACTTGTTGCCTTAAATCTAACTGAGGAAACCTTTTCAGTCTCTTCATCAGTGGCCCCCTCCCCTCGCGATTTGTCTTGGGGAAGGTGGCGGCTGGTGGAAGGGGGGCATATGAGGAGGTGGGGGGAAATGAGAGTGGGAGAGCACTGGGGTTTGTAACACTTTTTCTGTTTCCCTTTCACAATAGCCTGGCTAGTGCATGCAGAGCTGGGCTCACAAAGCCTCCCCGAAGCGCCCGGAGTCCCGCAGGGCTCCTCACAGTGAAAGTTTGCTGTGTGTATTCCTACCAACAATGCAGCTGGGCCCAGCAACAGGCTCCAGCTTTGGGCAAATATTTCTACAGCTTTTCCTTAATCGCTTTTGAGGGGAGGAGGGTGAGATGGGTTCGAGAGGTAGGAGGGTGAAAGAAAATTTCTATGTGCAAAGGAGACAAAAATAGATATGGGTGGATGGATTTATCTCTGGCTTCTGTGGTCCAGGCTTCTAAAAGGAACCTTTGTCAGCATCCATGCTAAAGCCAGAGAGGGTTTGGGGAGCATCAGTGTTGGATCTGAAAGAGAGGGGAGATTAAGGCAGACAACACATAGTGGTTTCAGCTCTGCCAGTCTAATTTTTTTGTTTTTCTTTAAGAAGGAAGCATAGCTGACAAGCCCTTTCTATGTACTTTAATCCAAACTGTTGGTGTAGACTGAAAGTACAGCCTTTTCTTGAGCTAAGTTATGTCTAGCTTATTTCTTCTTAGCTGTTCTGTAGGGTTTATGCTTGATTTCCTATTCTCTCTATTACCTGTGAATTATTTCTCAGTTTCTAGTTTATTTGATCTGGGTCACAGCTCCAGACTGGAAGAAATCAGAGAAGTGGTGTTCCTTTAAAGCAAATTATTTACCTTCACTGTCTGATAGATTTGGCCTTGGATGTTGCTTGCACCCACTGCTATAGCCCTGGGATAGACAGGTAGGCTTATATTGATGTGCTGGTTTTGTCTCCTGTTTCTAAAGCTGCAGTGGAGATACCTAAACAGCCTGAAAATGCTTGATTGGGTCAAGAAGAGATCATGTGAGCCCACTTCTCTGTTGCATTATGAGAAAAAGTTAGCCAGGTGACCTCCTTTAAACATTGCTTTTCACCTCTGCATGTCTGGCAGCAAGCTTGGCATTCCTATGGTTTGGAGTTAAATTCTTACATTGATTAAGCTGTGTTGCATGTGTATTAAAGGTTCAAATGTTATCTTAGACCTGATATCTGTATTACACTAGGAATGATACCAGAAGCATAATCCTTGTTCCAGGTGTGATATGTCAAATTGAATTTGGGCAGAGGGTGCTTACCATTGTCAGTGTTCTCCCAGAAGAGGGAATACTTTTACTCTAAGGTCATGGTTCCACAGATGCTTCACACTGAGCATAACTAGGGGCTGCACATATGGAGGCTGGGCTTCCTGGACTCTCTGTCCAAGGTCATATGCAGGATGAGGGAGACTACTGTGCAATGGTAAAGCTGGGAGTAAAGTTCTTAGCACGGATATAACCAATGCTTTTAATTAGGGGATGTCCTTGCCTTTCATTTGGAGATGAGCACAGAATAGGAATCCTTATTTGTAGGAGGAAATTGCTAAAGCCAAATAAAAAGAAGGTAGAATAGCATCTGTCCTTATGGAGATGTTCAAGCACCCTTACCCTCGCTGCCATCTGGTGACTGCCCTTTTGTTTTCTATTACCGATGATACAGTATTTGTAGAAGCATTCTATCCATAGAGCATCACAACTACTAGTGAGGCAAGGTTTGTAGGAAAAGAGAACTACTTTAGTTAGATCAACTAATGTGGCTGGAAAAACAAACAAGATTTTGGGAGCAGTTTGTCCTGAGAACTAAAATAGCAGCCCAAGTCTTTAAATTAGGCACAAGTTGAGAACATTTGCTTTGAGTTCAGCTTGACTGGGTTAGTGAATTGGATATTACAAAGAAAGTTCCTGATACTTCTGGAGCAGAAGGGGGATGATATGTAGGAAAGGAGTTGGTGCATTAGGGGCCAAGCCTACTCCAATCCTTGCCTGATTTTCTCTTGCAGTTGATTAAAATTTTCAGGCTGAAATTTGAGGGAGAGAGAGGAGAGTTTCTGCTTAAAACTGTCTGTGTAACTTAAGTTAGAAATTATTTAGTGAGTTTGGAAAATAAGGATGGAGAGTGCTTCCCTCCTCCATGTTTAAAACCTTGCCATAGTACAGAAAAGTTCGAGAGCCTCTCAAACTCTAGAAATTAGGAAAAAAAAAAAAAAGAAAGAAAAAAAGGAAAAAAAAAACTCAATCCAAAACCAGAAGAAGCTTAAGGATTCTTTGGTTTGTGAATTTTCAATCAGTGTTTGTATGTGCTGAGTAGGAGTTAAAAACCCTGCCAGCAAAAGCCTCTTTGATGCTTACTGTGGTGGACATTGACTATCCAGTCACAGGCTTGAGTTACCGGAGCTCTGCTCCAGTTATTGCCCCAGCAAAGGGCTCCAGAAGAACTCTGGTCCAGAGAATGTCTTCTGAGTGGCTGCCCTGTGGGCTGAGGGCTTCTTTGCTGCCCTACAGGCCACGAGGGGGAGGAGGAGGAGAAGACAGCTGCAGGAGGCTATTTCTGTGTGCCACAAAGCAGTGTTGAAGATTGTGTTGCAATGCATGAAATAGCATGGAGAGCTGAATCTATCATCCCACAAGGGATACATGCAAAAACAATGCAGCTGTGTGATGTTAAATACCAAATAATACAACCTGTCTGCCTGGTCAGATTATTCCAGGTAATTTTAAAGAGTTAAATTTTTGGTATCTAAGTGATCCAGATGGAAAAGAGCTATTCTTTTGCCATCAGCTTGCACCTGACTTAAACTAGTGTTATTTGTACTGAGTGGGAATAGAGAGAAGAGACTGCACTGGCATCTGATTTGGACTAAGTTTGAATTTATGGGCATTTTTCAGGGAAGATAATGAAAGTAAAGTTTAGGAGGAAGGAGTAGCAGAAGAGAATTGAAGATTACAGAAGTAGGGAAGCTTGTTAAGAGACAGAAAGAAATACGGGCAGGTGAAAGGAGGGTTCTGAGTAGTAGGTGTGAGATGGGACACTGCCTTGTGCCCTCTTTTCCTCTCTCTAGCTCATACATCTAGCCTGTATCTTTTACTCTCAAGTCCCACTTTCCTATAGTGGCTCACCCACAAAGCGACTTTTGTCTTTCACATTGTTTTCTGTAGCCCATCCATTTTCTTAGAAAAAGAGAACTTGCTAGTTTGAGAGGCCTGAAGCTGACCTATTTGACACCGTGTTTTCCCTCCATATCACCTGCATTACTCCCCTTTCCTTCTGTAGTGTTTTACAAGCATCCAATCCTTGTGCAAACCGTTCTTTGGCTTTTCAAGTTGGACACTTGGAAACTAGTTGGACACTTGGGTTTCTGTCATGGGACTCTGTCACAGATCTAGAAAACAGAGCTGATGATACCATTTAAAGAAGTAAGATGCGAAGGTGAATCTGTGTTTATGGATTGCTTGACTGTTCCGGTAATGAATACCATATAATAATTGCACATTGAGTTCAGGAATTTGTGTTGCAAATAATATGGAGGTTGTGTGGTGCCATAAAAGTGCAGAAGCTGTGCAGGTGAATTTAATTCTGGGATTTCATTAAAGCTTTTTCTAACTTGTTTATAATGGATTTTAAATGTTCTGTGTAATCAATAGCAGCTGGATTTTTCTTCTGAAGCATGCTGCATAAGATGCTGTTGCTCGGTTCTGCGTACCAGGAAGCAACCCTTTTAAATTCACACCTGTGAAACTAAATTTACTAAAATCTTCCAGGCCTTGCCTCCTCATTTCCTTTCAGTGGAGGGAGAGCTGGTGGTGGGGGTGTGTCTCCTAGCATGGTGTTTACTGCTACTTCTGTGGTTAATCTGTTCCTTATGGACCATTCAATGCATTCAATTACCTTACATATTTCCTCCTCTTTTGAGGAGTGTATTTGTATATAACACAATATTTTTGCTTGGATTTGTCCACAGCAGTTCCTTTCTCTTTCTGCTCGTGTAGGAAGAGAAGGTCCAGGTCTCTTGTAACACTGTGCTTGTAGCCTCTTTCAGCCTCTTTTGACCCATTCCCTGTTGAATGAGAAAGCTGGGTAAAGGCCACAGGTCTGTAGATGAAAAACACAGGGAACGTGAGTTGAGATCCATGTTAATTTCCCTCCGGAAACTGCCTCTCTGTAATTACAGTTCCAACATCCTCCAGAAGAAAAGGGCCCTCTCTCCCCTAGAGCCCCCCTGGCAAATTTGATGTTCCTTGCAGCAGGGAAGCCAGGCGTGGAGAGGAGCAGGTCAGCTGGGGCTTGAGAACGCTCCGTTTTGGTGTCTTCGTTGCTGAAGGGGGGCAGGAGCTCTTGCTGTTCTCAACCCCCTTCTTGCTCCTTCCCTCAAATCTCCCAAGTAAATACAATTTTATTTTATTATATTGCTGGTGATCTGCTGTTGTTTTTGATACAAAAAAGGTGGAAGGGGCAAGAAGGAACGAAAGAGTCTGGCGACAGGAAGAGATGAATTGCTGAAGAATGACACTGGCAGGGACTATTGTTCATTTTAACGCTGGAGCAGGAGCAGAGAGAAACGTTCACACGCCATTCTTGGGCATCCTGCTGGGCAGGCTAGGAAAGGGGCATTCCAGCTGGTCGTGAGATTTGGCTGGACAGATTGAATTGGGCTGAATAGAATGCTCGCTGTTTTTTATTATTATTATTATTTTTTTTCTTATAAAGAAACCCACTGATTAATTGCAATGGAACCCGATTAAAGGGAGAGTTTGAAATCCACACAGACAGTACAGACATAAAGCTGTCAGCCTACCAGCATGTGATGACTGGGCCTTAACCCTTTACAAGGCTAATGGGGGAGGGGGATCCTCACTGGAGTCAACATTGCTCAGTCTGTGTATATGTATTTGTGAGAGAGAGGACTTCTGTCATTTGGGGAAGGAGTTGTGTGCACAGCAGGAGACCTGTAAACAGGCTGTATCTCCTGAAAGAAAAGGAACTGAAGAATGAAAATAAGGTTTATGGTCATTTTATTCGTGGAGAGGTTGTGTGAGGATTTGCTCAAATATTACAAATATAATATTCTAATAGTTTTGCAGAATTCAGTAGTTCTTGCCCACCCATATCTGTCTCTCCTGTGCAATCCTGAGCGTGGCAGTCGGAAAAATTCTGTGAAGAGACTGTAAAGTTCCACATACTGCTTGGGGAATGTTGGAAAAGAACTTGGTAGAAACATGAAGAGCATAAAAACCGGGTAAGTATATAAAGGAATGCTAGAATGTGTGTGAGAACAAAGCTGTAGTTGAGCTCAGTTTGGGGATTGGTTTGGAAAGTGGATGGCAGCTTGGACATACGTTGTCTCAGCAGGGATGGGATGGAATTTCAGAATGTTTAGAAAACCCTTTCTAGGACTAAAAACTCATTTTATTATAAATTGATTTAATTTTACAAGCTTTGGAAAAAAATTCCATGTTGTGATACTTGTGGTTTTCTTTAACCTATTTTTTTGCTCATCTGATTTAGTGTCTGGACATGGTTCAATGCTCTCTGCTCATTCTCTTCTTCTTTAATACCCTGTTTGTAGCTTGCTTCTGTTGAGAAGCACAGATGATTTATTCAAATAGACTCTTCAAGCTTTGAAAGGGGTCTCTGTGCTGCAGTGTGAGGAGATTGGTGGGGGGGCAGATGCTCTTGCCCCCCAGCAATGCTCAGCTTCAAGTGTGGCACAGTAAAGGATGGCACATAAGTCCTCTAATGAGTGTGCTCTCCAGTCGTTTTATCTTTTTCTACAGCACCCTGTGCACATGTGTGCCCACTGGCTTGGAAATGTTTCTGTAGAGAAGTGGAGATACGGTTGGAGCAAACAAAGGTCCTTTGTGGGCTCTGGGAAAATGACAGAGGAGTTGCTTTTTGCTCTCTAAAGCTCCTCATTCCTTCCAATTCATCGAATAGTTAAGGTTGGAAAAGGCCTTTAAGATCAATGAGTCCAACTGTTAACCAAGTACTGCCAAGTCCACCCCTAAACTGTGTCATTAAGTACAATGTCTACATGCCTTTTGCATACCTCCGGAATGGTGACTCCACCACTTTCCTGGGCAGCCTGTTCCAATGCTTGACAGCTTTTTCGGTGAAGAAATTGTACCTAATGAATCTTAACTAAGCCTTCCCATGCGTAACTTGAGACTACTTCCTCCTGTCCTACTGCTTATTACTTGGAAGAAGAGACTGACCCTCATTTCACTACTACCTTCCCTCAAGGAATTGTAATGGTCTCCCCGAGCCTCCCTTTCTCCAGGCTAAACACCCCTAGCTCCCTCAGCTGCTCTTATGACTTGTGCTCCAGAGCCTTTCTTTGGACATGCCTCCAGCCTCTCACTGTCCTTCTTGTAGTGAGAGGCCCAAAACTGGACAAAGCACTTAAGGTGTGGCCTCACCAGTGCTGAGTACAAGGAGACAATCACTGCCTTGGTCCTGCTGGCCACACTATTACTGATACAGGCCAGGATGCCATTGGCCTGCTTGGACACCTGAACACACACTGGCTCATGTTCAGCTGCTTCAGCCAGCACTGCCAGGTCCTTTTCTGCTGGGCAGCTTTCCAGCCCTGCTTCCCCCAGCCTGTAATGCTACATGGGGTTGTTGTGACCCAAGTGCAGGACCTGACACTTGGCCCTTGTTGAAGCTCATGCAATTGGCCTTGGCCTGTGATCCAACCTGTTCAGATCCCTCTGCAGAGCCTTCCTGCCCTTCAGTAGATCAAATTCCCACCCAACTTGTCTGCAAGTGACTGAGGGTGCACTTGATCTCCTCATCCAGACTGATGAAGACAATAAACAGGACCAGGCCAGATACTGATCCCTGGAGATCACCACTGGTGACCAGCTGGATGTAACTCCAGTCACCACAAGTCTCTGGGCCCAGCCATCCAGCTGGTTTTCTATCCAGTGAACAGTGCACTCATCTGAGCCAGGAGCAGCCTGTTTTCCCAGGATAATGCTGTGGGAAACCATGTCAAATACTTTACTCAAGAGGAGGTAGATAACATCCAGAGCCTTTCACTCATCCACTAAACAGGTCACATTGTCATAGGAGCTTTCTGAGGTGGAAGTTGCTTATCTTTCTTTTTTTGTCCTGCATCTCTGGTCACTTCATTCAGAATGCAAGTTGTGCCTTCACTGGCTTAGTGGCTGCACAAGAAGCAGCTGTCAAATTGTGGACTCTTAATGCTCAATTCCTGTTGCAAAAAGAAGGAAAAAAAAGTCAAAACATATCTTTAAACTCCATGTATACATTTTTATTAGGTCAAGGGTTTGAGTATTCAAGGAAGAAGAGCATTATGCTAAATCCTACAATTCATCAGTAAAATGAAGGACAACATGAACAGACAGGCTCTTACATTATTTTCATTGAATCCTATTCATGAAAAAGAGACTGCTGCAAAAATTTTTCCTGCAGACAGCTGTGTACCATTCTCTTTGAGAACATGGGATCTCTCGAGATCCTATCAAGGGATACTGGAAATATTCACTCACTCTCAACTGGCCAAGGATGAGAGCCAAATTTAATGGTAACTGAGCATCAGTGTAGCCCAAGGAATCAGAAATGACAGTTTCCTGAGATTCTTATTCTGTATTTGTAACATGGAGCAGGAAGGTAGATGTTAAGCACTGTAGTGCAAAAAACCCTGTGAGCAAGAAGGACTTTAAAAGTCTGCTGTTCATGCAGCTACGTGTGGAGGGGAGGGATGGGGGGAGTCACTTCTATACAAAAATCTCCTTACTCTTTGATCACTTCCTATGGCTTCTTGTTTCCCTTTCTGCTGTTCATTTGTGGCTTCCCTTCCTCTTCCCCACCACCTACTAGTCCTGCTGTAGTCCTTTCCTGCAGCTCTGTTAACGTTTAACAAATTTCCCTCCAGTTCTATGTTTCTTTTGGCTGTAGCTCAAGGCAAACTCCCCAGATCCAAAACTAATTTAGGGCTCTGAGCAACAGTAGCATTTAAATGTTGGCTTTGTGCCATCAGGCGGGCAGCCTCTTCACTGAGAAGAAATCTAATTCCAGTGTTTATTAGATTAACAGTGGCCTTAGGACTGGACTTCCTTTTAATGTTGTCCTTTTAAGAATTGTAAGGCTAATACAGGAACTTGGGAACCCCCAGGAGGGTCTTAGGAGCCTGGCTCTGACCTCTTTTTTTGGAAGCAGAACTTGGATCTGACTTAATTTGGGTCAGATGGCATAAGGGAGCAGACTGGTGAGGTGGAGCAGGCGGTGTTGACTTCCCAAGCGGCGTGTGTAAATCCTTCCATGTTTGTGCAATAGTGGCTTTGATTTCCTTCAAGTTTGTTTCAATAAGCTCTCTGGGGTAAGAACCTAGGTATGGAAGGGCATATTGTGCCCCTGGTTAAGAAGTGAACTGGGACTGGGTAGGATCTGTTTTAATTTCTCAGTTTGGCCACAAGTTCTTTGGGAAGTCACTTAAGGCTCAGGTTTCCAAGCATGAAGATTGCCTGTGGTGGGAGGTATGAGTATTTTGTAATATTCAGAGTTAGGTCTAAATCTCTTAGCCAGCTGTGTAATGATGGCTGAATGTCTAATTTTCTACTGATTTTAATCGACTTAGGCACCCAAATACTCACAGTTCTGTGCTGTTTGGCTTCCATTTTTTGCTCCTGTATTGAAGATAATATGTCTCAACTTTTTAAGAGGTGTTAAAATTGTTCATTAGTAGAAAAAGACAACCTAACCCTGTAATATTAGAGACCACACACATACCTAGAAAGATGTGGTTCCATGTCTGGGCCATTTTGCTTTTTGTGTATCTTCCTCTGCCTGCCTCAATGCTGTTCCTATTACTTAATTGAAAGTGAAGCCCAATGTAAACAGTATGAAACAGGCTGTAAGGGATTCTCTGGTGCTTTTTGCTATTGTGGTTAATTTTTCTGGGGTGTGAGTATAAATGAACTGTGGAACTTGCAGGTTTGTAGAGGCAGCACCTGAGACTTCCAGTTTAAGCAGAGGAAGAGTTTTATGACCATGTTCTAAGTGTTGCAAAGGAGTCTGAAGTCCAGATGCTGTGGAAGGTGTAGGTCAGTGCTTTGTGGGCTGCCCTGAAAGCAAACAAATGTGGGTGGGCTAAATAGGGGCTGATGTACAGTATAGTGCTCTGCAGTAACCCAGCACTGACATTCTTGTTCTTCCTGTTGGCAGTTCTGTTAGAAATAACTTATCCCACCTGAACCCACAAAACATATTTGCATTAAAATTGCATTTTTGAGTGTGTATGTGTGCATATATATATATTTTAAAAAATATTTCTTTTTTACTTTTAAGTTAATCCAGTTCTCTGGTAGACAGCACAGTCGCTGTGATGTCTCTGTGGTTGTGTGGTACCTCTTTCTTTGCCAGACCCAGCTCAGTTTTCCAGCTCAATCTGGCCAGTTAATAATTGCCCCTTTGCCCCTCATCCTCTGAGGGCAACATAATATTATGTGTGGAGTTAATTTTTAGAAAACAACATACAGAACAACTCTCTTTGTCCCAAGATAGCTCCATTTATCTTGTGGTTTGTGCTTTTGAAGTCCTCCTGCCCGTGGGATTGCAAAAAGAGCTACTGCCTCCTTATTGCCACAAAACCACATTGTGTATCCTATCCCTTCCCTGGAGGACTCCTCTGCTAAGCTGAGCTCTTGTGGTTGACTTCCCAGTCTCTCGTGTGGCAGAGCTGGAAGGCTACAAAGCTTAGATGCTCCACTGCTAACATGAGGGCCTCTTTGCAGAAGACCAAAATAAACTCCTTAAAATGGTCTCTCTATAAGAAAACATTCTCTATCATGTCCAGGAACCTGCTCTTTTTTGTATCATGCCATAATGATGGGAAGAAACTGAATGTAGCCTACAAAAACCAAAATGGGCTTTTTTGAATCCAGAGTTGATCTCTTTCCACTGTGTGCCTGGACAACTGCAGTCCTGCTAGAACCTTAAGTTCCTTGAAAAGGAGTTCCTTCAATGCTTTCACTTTTACATTCTGAAAAGAAGCATATGGCTATCAGTATTGGTGTGTTCTGGGACGGGTCAAGACAGTAGTCTTAAAAAGGTTAAACAAACAAAAGAGTTTTCTGGGTTTTGGAAAGAAGTTCTGGAGAGTAGAATGCCCTTACAGTGCCTGGAGTATCTGAACAATGAAAGAAGCTGGCTGATAATTTCCCGTGGGACTTACTTAGAGTAGGTCAGAGAGCCAATGCCAGGTGAAACCTTGAAGACAGAATAAAAATGGCTTTGAAATTGTGTTGGGCAGCGTTATGGGTAATTTGTAAATCCAGAGAGCACTGGACAAGCACTGATGCAATAATTGACAAAGATCATGAGTGGTGTAAGAGAAGAAGCTAGAAGCTCAAGGAACTTCTGAATCAAAAGAAAAGGGTTTTCCTGTAGACTTTGTAGTAAGGAAGTGGCTGGATTCTGAATTTTCTGAAGCACATTTATCCTTGCAACCCAGATCGAAAAATGCTACTTCTAGTTTTTCTTGGATCCCTGAAGCCTCTGAGCACAACTTCTCAAGCAAAGATGGCAGTGGTGCTTCCTCCTCTTAGCTGCCATGTTTTGACCACTCCATTTTTCTTTTGCCCCCCCTCGAGATACCTTAACTGCTCATGACACTGCAGGTAAATCAGTGCAGTTTACAGCCAGCAGATTAAAACAAACTGGCATTCATTTCAGTTTTTGTTAATATGTGACCTGTAACTGGTTCCTTAATAGCCTTTGTCATGGTTGGAAGCCTTTACTGTTCAACCCTATGTGGAGACAGGAGGATGTATAGCTCTCCTATATGAAACTGTAAACTGAGTGAGTTTTTCTTTGCTTGTTTTTAGCTCAATTCATATTTACTTAGTGGTGAGATGACAGCTGTGTCTTTGTCAGCTGTGAAGCAAGGAATGCAGTGAAATCTCAAGGATGCTTGGAAGAGAACATGACAAGAATGGGAGCAGAAGCAGAATAAATGTTGGAAAACTACTGATTGTTTGCCTTAAAAGTTAATACTTGAATTGCTTAAAAGAAGTGAAGAGGGAGGAATGCATGTATTCAAATTAAATCTTTATTTGCTCATATTGTATTTGTGAGTGACAGATGCTAAGCTGGTTTTCATTAGGTCTTGTTGGTTGCTTGTATTTTTCTCCATTCAGTGAAGGGAAAGATTGCAAAACTTTACAATTTCTGCAATAGCTCTGAAGATTCTGATTCTTTCAGGTTGTTTCTGACAGAGCATATCCTTACTGTGACTATTAACAGACCTTTGGTGTTCTTGTAGCTGAGATAATGTAAGGAAGTAATGGAAGAGTTAAAGGAAAGCTCACAGAACCTAAAATGCCAATGTTTTCTGCCCCATAACTGGGAAAAGTCCAGTGTTTCACCTCCATGAACTTTGATATAGCAGAAAGTTTTCTGGCTGTTCAGTGGTCTTCATTCGCAAGTGCTGTCATGCTAGTAAAACTCATAGATGACTGTACTAGGTGAAATACATCAGAAGTACCTTTTTCCTGTGAATAACCTGCTTAAAACAGCAGGTTACTTATTTAGCTGGAACTTAGAAATTGATTCTCTAGCTGGCACTTAGTAATTTTGAAAGTCACCTGGTAATGTGCTGCTGTTGTGCTATTATTTCCTAAATTTTAGTGTACAACATGATTCATGGTAAGTGAACAGTAAATTGTTTGCAACATTTATGAAACAGGAAAGGGTAGAGGTTGTTAGTGTGTGGGTTTAAAAAAGAAACAACACCACAGGGAAAGAAATGGAAAGCTATGTGTCTCATGTTGCTGAGGTGACTAATTCTTGCAAAGCATGATGTAGGCTCAAGGTAGTATTTTAAAGTGTTTGTCTAGCCTGTGTGTGTATTTTGAAAGGGTCTGAGTCCTGTAACTCTGCCTGTCAGGCTCTTGTGGGCCAGCTAAACATTCCCACAATGTTTTAGGTTGGATGATGATGTTATGCAGTAACCTTTCATTATTCTGTCCATTTCTGAGTGGACAGTGGACAGTATTTCATTTCTGTTTTAATGTGCTTGAGTGGAATGATCCTGCATAACAAGTAATTTAATGCTGGGGCAAGTCCCTTGGATTCTTTGTTGTAATTCTCTATTGACATGCAGTTGCATGGGAGCTTGCAGCTATGTAAAAAAAATGCTGCTTCATGTTAAAATCAGCAAACCATGTTTCTTGATGGCAGTCTTCAGGTATCACTCTGCACTTCATAATATAAAATGGATGACATGCTCTCTGCTTGAGAGAGAAAATCTACAGGTAATGAAATGCCAAGACTGAAGGGATGCTTTTAACAGTAACATGAAAAAAAATTCACATTATAGGAAACAATGTTCCTGCTGCTTGGAATCCAGGTTTAAAGGCAGGGAAAATGATTTAGTCCACAGAGAAAATATAAATATATGGGCTAAAGGTATGTAGGAGGCCCAGTCTCTTCCAGTTAGGGCCTTGGAGGTAAGAAGCAGAATGTCAGAGGTAGCATACTGCAGCTCATGGCTTTCTGAGGTCTTTGCACCTTCATAGATTCTTGGTAAAACAAACAGATGTTCCCACTATCTAATGTTTTTGTACACACTTGTAGAGAGAGTGAGAGAACCATCATACCAAATTCTCATCTTTTGAAAGGCTCAAAGACTTTTTTAAAAGGGCTATTTCTGTTGACATAGGACATGATGTTAGAAGCAGGCTGATGTGATGATGGGTTTCTTGGATGTCAGCAGTGTTTGACAGACATATGGAACTACAGAACAAAACTAGTGATTGCTATTCTCCCACCAGTTCCAAATGTTTGAGGGAACCTTGTAGTTACAGAAAGGACATTTGCCATTTAATGGCTATTAAATATGCAAAATGTTTTGCATTCAGTGAAAATATCTGGAAATTAGAGTTGAGGTGTTTTACCAGGTCCTTACAAAGTGTTTCTGGTGTTCCCAGGAAAGAGCTGCTCAGGATTCTGTAGAGTAGGCTGGGAGAAAAAGTCACAGAATGGGTCAGGTTGGAAGGGATCACAGTAGGTATTCTGGTCCAACCCCCTGCTCAAGTAAGGTTTATCCTAGATCACATGGCACTGGATTGCACCTAGATAGTTTTTTTCCCTCTGTGAGGGAGAATCCACAACCTCTCTGGGCAACCTGTTCCAGTGCTCAGTCACCTGCGCAGCAAAGAACTTCTTGTGCTTGAGTGGAACTTCCTGTGCTTCAGTTTCTGCTCACTGCCTCTTGTCCTCTTGGCACCACTGGGCAGAGCCTGGCTCCATCCTCTGACACCCTCCCTTCAGATATTGATAGACATTGATGAGGACCCCTCTCAGTTGTCTCTTCTCATAGCTGAACAGGCCCAACTCCCTCAGCCTTTGCTCATAAAAGAGATTCTTCACCCCCTTAATCATCTTCATAATCACTGGGCCTGCTCCAGGAGCTCCATGTCTCTTGTGCTGAGGAGCTGAGAGCTGGAGACAGCACTGCAGATGTGGTCACTCAGATACAGCTTTCTCCTGTCTAGCCTCGCTTGTTAAAATTCTTTGGTCCTTTTTAAATAGTTGTCATTTACCTGATACTTGTTGCCTACTTTTGGACAAGAACCTAAGGCCGAGATTTTGATGTGTTTAACATGCTTTAGTGATTGAAAGGTTCCTGTTTCTATACTGAGACTTCATGTATTGTCCACTGTGAGCTACTTCCATAGGCAACGAAGAAGTTTCTCAGGAAACAGGGGATATTAGACTTCCTATTCAGAAAAAAACCTCATAGAATCTGCAGTTGTTGCCTTTTGTCTGATTTCAGGAACTAAATAGTCAGCAGGGAATAAAAATATACCATGTTGGTTCAGGCTTCAAACAGACTCTTTTTGGAGTCTTGAGGTAACTGTGTGCCATAACACTTTTGATAAATGTTTTGTTACTGTGATCAGAATATGTTGCGTAATTTCCCTGTACAAGCCTCAGTATGGACCTTAATCTTACACTCCACTTCTGCAAATGGGGAGAATATTTCTTCCTTCATGATGTGGCATTTATGCATAATTAGCTGAAAGTATTTTTTTTGGCTGCCATATTGTATCATAGCAGAAACCAGTGGCTAGTCTTTTATTATTGCTCTTTGCTTTTTCCAGGCATTGCTGCGTCCCAGCCTTTTCTATTAATTTGCTCAATCTGTTTCAAATTAATTTCTACCAGATGCACTAGTTTAAAAATATTTTTAAAGGCTGAATCTTAATTTCCTGCCCATAATTCTAATCTTCTAACGTTCCTTCTATATGATTTCTTTTTCCTCTGTTGTGTTTGGAGCAGAATATTTCCTATTTTGGTATCATTTGCAGGCTCCTTTAATTTGATACTTATTCTTTCTTCCAGATTATTAATGAAGTTATTTAATGGGACTGGATCTAATGCTGATCCCTATAATACCTACTAGCTATCTCTACCCCCTGCAGCTTGACTTGCTGCCATTTCTCATTATCTTTTGTTTATGGTCCTTCAGCTGACTTTTTTGATCTGCATTTGCTGGTAACCCAGCCAATTTGAATAAGATTTTCATGGCAATAATAATGCACCTTCTGTTCAAAGACTCTGTGTCTGTAGAAACAGATTAAACGTTAAGCCTCTGTACATTGTGGTGGCATAATAGTAGTATACCCACTTGCAGAAGAGAAGAAGTAATTTTGCCAAGTTCTGTAGAAGATATAGATTGAGTTAGGACATGTATCTAGAGACCTCAGTTACAGTCACATTGATTATTGCAAGGTGTTAATTTGTGACTTCAAAGTTTTGGGAGAAGGAACTGTAACAATTGCTTCTTAATCCTTGAGTCTTTTTATGCTCAAATCAAATGCTTCTTCAGTATATTTTTAAAATAGTTGTTTCTGTAAATGCTTTCCTATTCCCTGGGTGCAGGTAGGGGTTTTCAGTGGGATTGCTGGTCTTTAATTCTGTGAGACCAGAATTGGGATCCAGAGGCTCAAGTATGTTTTTAAAGGCCTCCTATTTCTCTCCTCATGCAGTGTTTCTGAAAATACAACTTCTGTTCCAGTCTCACTGTAACTCAGTCATACCCATTGCAATAGCACTCAGTCAGTTTGCACTTTGTTGCACCCCTTATTTTCTTCAAGTCCTTATTACCAGATGCCCTGTGGAATGTCTCTTCTTTATGCTTTCTATTCTTTGTGTTCATATTAAGTGTAACATTTTTGAGGTCTAAGGTGTGTAGTTGTGCAGTTTAATATGGTAACTGAAGATTATTGTGCTTGATAATGTGCCTCTCCCTAGCACTTTGTTCAGTCATGTGCTTAATTGGAAACAAGCTGGTTCAGGATTGAGGTATCCCTGCTTTTTCAAATTGAAAGTGGTAGGAAACTTTCATTCTCACTTGGAGACTGCCTAGGTAGGCACCATATTCCATCTTCAGTCTCTTCTCTGGTTCATGTGGTTTTGTTGAGGGTTATGTCTTTTTTTTTTTTTCCCTTAACCTTACCACTATTACATACTTCCTCAAACAAAACTGTAACAGTTCTGTTTAAAGCTTTGAAAACTTTTGGATTGTTCTTCCTGGTGATGTTAACCTTAGTCTAGGCAGGCTTCAACAACTTGAAGACCATGTGGATACCCAATCAGAACTGCTTCAGATGGGTCTGTAATGGGAGTAGAAGAGATGGTTTTTATCAGTGCATGGTGCCCCTTCTGACATCAGGCTCTTGTGCTGTAATGTTGCCTTTGCTGTGTCTGCCAGCAGAGCTCTGAGTTTAAACAATGGTCAGCAAATCCCTCTTCTAAAGCTGGATTAACTGTACTTTTTCCTTCAGTGGAAACTGCTATTTGGGTAAGAGAGGAATCCAGAATTTTCATTTTCCCTCAAGACAGGCAAGCAAATAAAACCAAGCTTCTTTGCTGTAGGAATTCAGGGAAGTGCTGGATAAAGAAGGAAAGTATCTGAACTATGCTCAAGACCATCTTACATATCCAACATCTGCCCTCATCAAGGTGTGTTTGTGATGGGAATGCAAAAGTGGCCTGACCTAGAAGTGGAGGAATAGGGGTAATTGTTATCTGACACAGACCTTCTAGCAGCTGGTGGGAAAGGTCTTAAGAGGACCATTAAAGGCTATGCTACAGAATTCACTAATTTTAACCCCAAGCAAACAATCAGATGCTTGTGTGTTCTTAAAATGCAGAGTAAAGAAATTCAGTGCATCTCTTGAAGCCAGGGCAAAATATTCTGATGCTTATTCCATATTTGTTCAAAAATGCATCTGGGGATACCCTTCCATGCTTTCTCTGTAGAAAAAACCCTACAGTCTTATGCCCATTATTATTAGGACTCTAGTTCTCTCCTTTCACCTTTAATTCCATTAATCATATTCCATTTCATTTACACAGTCCTGGATTTCTTTTTCCTTCTTTGTTACTCTAAGTGTCAAATATGTCCTGTATTTCCACACTTGTTTAATATCCACTTATACCTTCTGTCCTCCTATCATTTTTCTGTGGTAGAGTTAAAATTATAAAAGATGGTATTATCATATTTTTGATTCTGTCTCTTGTAGTAATGAGGTTTGCAGAAAGATCATCCATTGAAGGTCTTCTGTAGGCCAGAATTAGGTGCCTGCCCATGGAGAGGGAGAAACCCAGATCCATATATTACTCAGTGCTGGACCAAAAGAATGATTGTTCTTTCCAGAGGCTTCTGATTCTGAGCTGAACAGTCTGCAACTGTAAATAACACCAAATCTCTTTGTAGTTCTGGCTTTTCTAAAGCTATTTTTACTGTTTTCCTTGCAGTATAGAAGCACTTAAGGGATACTTAGCCGTGATTTTAGCTGTGCTATCCCAGTTTACATGTACATGAAGAGTTGGAGGGTGGTGCAAACAAACCTATTGATTTGTTTGGTGGTTGTGAACTTCCTACTGCTGATTTTAAAAATAACAGTAAGAGGTTCTGTATTAGGATCTGTATTAGGAAAAGATACAATCAACAGGGTGGTCTGGAATAGGAGTCTCTTTTACTGGTATCTGGTTCTTGATACCTGGATAAAAGAAAATTTGGAAAGGCAGCATGGCATTGACCATTGAAGCCAGGATCTTTTGCAGTTGTTCACTGAGAAAACTTCGTCCATACATGAATATGATAGAACTCAGTGCTAGAATGCTATCAGAGACTGACAGAAATGTGTTCATCTTAACAAAATATGCTTTTTACAGTGAGAACAATCATGCTACCTGCCCACTACTTCCCCAGAGACATGATAGAGTCCCCATCACTGGGGGTTCTCAAGGTGCAACTGTACAGGGTGCTGGATAGTCTCATCCTGCCTCCATTTTCCACAAGAGGATGGACCAGGTGATCCTTTGTGGTCCATTCCAAACTGGGCTGTTGCATGATTCCATATTGAATCAGCATCTTGTCAAAGGTTGAATTGCTGCAAAATAGTGTTAAGAGCTGCCATGTGTTATTATTTTTACTGAAGAGGGAGTGTGTTAGAATCTTTCTTTTTGGAATAAAGCATGCCATCAGGTGTGTTTTCACTCTCCACCAGAAATCTGCTGTTTCTATCAAAGCTACATCTACAGAGCCCAGTTTTTTAAAAGGTAATTACCCTATCTACTTAAGTTTTCTTTGTAATGTCAATATCTTTATGAATCTGTGGCAAATACAGGACTGCTCTTTAATAGCCCTGAGGTTGCAAGTGACCTTATCAGCAAAATTAGGCTTTGTGTATTGGGTTTTGCTTCATGGGGCTATATTGTTTGGCCTGATGAAGAGTTGCTAGGAGGTGAGAGAAGCAGAGTAACAACCTACTGTTTAAGCAGCCCTGTACTTGCTCCCCTACGGAAAAAAAAAAACAAACCAAAAAAAAAGGCAGAAATAAAAGGATGATAATTCCTTCTGCTTTTCAGCCAGAAATGACATAACTGCTTTGCCAACTTAGACATAAAACTACATTTATCCTAACTATTTTTTTAAGTGAGGTAGGGGCAACTCAGCCTTCCTCAGGAGACATTTTATTTGTCAGAAAAATATGAAGATGTGGGGGATATTTGGAAGAATCTGAAGAAACTGAATGTACGATGCTAAATTTAAGGTGATGGCAGATGTTAAGTATGAGGCCTGTGTTTAGACTGACTTCCTGTTTTTAAAATCTAGAGGTTGTTTGTATCCTTTGCTGGAAAACTTGTTTGGTTACTGGATCCTGCTGCTATGCATCTGGAGGGAACTAAACTACAGACAGTGAATATGAATTTTTGGTTGTTTATACCCATGGGCAAGTGATAGTAGGAAATTTTTGTTGTGATCACATGAGGGATCAGGAGAGGCCATGAAAATTGAGTGATGTCAGCTCAACATGTGGTAGTATCTCTGTTTAGCTTTTTTGTATTGTTTTGTATATATTGCATTGCTAAGATATGTCATGGTTTTGCCTCTACCATAAGTGAGAAGATTTTTCAATACAGAGTTACTGAAATGTCCAAGCCTGCAATATGATGTAAAGTTTCAGGAAAAATGTTTGTCATTACTAAGCCCAGAGGTGCCTTTCGTTGTTCCTGCTCCAGAATAATGTGTAGAAGTGCAATTAGATATGTCCCCTTTGATTGTTGGTCCAGTTGCCTGAACAGCAAGCACTGATTTCCGTCCTATCCTGGGCCACTGACTAGCTGGGATTGAAATGTGACACTGGAGCTTTATATGTATGTTTTGTCACGCTCCCAGTGTTTAATGAGAGTTTGAGGTAAAAGAGTAGATCTTCTGCTCATGCTTCTCACACCAAGTGCACCACTTCCGCTTGGAGTTGGAAAAAACACGCTTCTCATCTTTATCCTTCCTGACCCTCTACTGTTACAGATACAGTTACAGGGTAGTGTCACTGGAGCTTTGAGCACTGGGAAATAATCATGGGATGGCAAAGGTGAAATACTATCCACACTGAAATCATTGAGAAAATTCCTGCTGCCTTTAGGTGTGACAGCTTTCATTCACCTTGTTCTTTTTGCTGGGAAAGATTTGCCATCCAGGATTTGCTTCTGAAACTGTTCATAGGTTGAAATTGGTGTGCTTTCCTAACAATCGTGTATTGCTTGGCAAGTGCAAAACCAGGGTGTAGATCATGATTTATAATGACTAGAAGGTTAGTTCCCCTAAAGGTCACAAATCACAAACCATTAGATCTGCAAAGGTTGTAATTCAGAATAGTTAAGTGAAGTGTGCTTACATAACAGCTCTACAGACATCAGCTAGTGTACATGAGAGTGTTGGTATCTGGGTCATAACGTGTCCTACAGCTTCCAGCAGTTTCAGTAGCATGGTAAAGTCACAAAGCAGAGATGATGGAACATAGCAACTTTAATGAGGTGCGAAGAACAGATTTAGTATGTGTGTGCTTATATATATCTCCTAATATTAGTAGCAACTTTGAAGAGAACTGTGTGTTTGACAATACAGCAGATTAAGTTACAGTTTGCAGACTGGGACAGCTGCACTAATTCTTTCTTTGCTGCTGCAGAGCTGTACTGCCATGCTGCTCATGGGGAGGGCCAGAAAAGCTGGTGAAAGAATTAAAGAACAAATCTTCAGAGGAGGGGCTGAAGGAGCTAGGGTTGTTTAGCCTGGAGAGGAGGAGGCTCAGTGAGGCTAGCTCAGTGAGGAGGCGGCTATCACTCTCCACAACTAGCTGAAAGGAGGTTGTAGGGAGGTAGGTGTCTTTTCTCTCAGGTACAAAGTGACAGAAGGAGCAGAAATGGCCTCAAGTTGTGTCAGAGGAGGTTTAGATTAGATATTAGGGAAAATTTCTTCATCAAAAGGGTTGTCAACACTGGAGGACAAACTACCAGGGAATGGTAGAGTCTTCATTCTGGGAGATATTTAAAAGGCTTGTGGATGTGGCACTTACAGGTATGATTTAATGGTGGACCTGGCAGTCTTGAGTTAATAGTTGGACTTGGTGACCTTAGAGATCTTTTCCTACCTAAATGATAGCAGTCTTGTGTACTCGATCAGAAAGGAGTATTGGAGGTTAAAGTAGCTGGGATTAGTATTTTGGGATGCTTTTGAGGATAATGGTAGAAAAAGGTAGTTTAAAACAGCAGCTACTTTGACTACAATATACAACTAGTTCTGCCTTTCTAAAAGGTTGTAGGTGACAGCAGAAGATGGTTTGTCCTGAATTTTTCATATTGTTGGTTTGAAGAAACCTGTCTGATTTTTATGGGTGGTTGTTGCTCTGAATTTCCCTTAGTTTATTTCTACTAGTCTGAAATGTCACATAGATGATGAATTGCTTTGCTTAGGAATGTCTGTTGCTTTTTTTGCCTTCTGGCTACATCACCCACTTGCTGTCCTTTTAAGCCAGCCATTGCCCTGGCCATACCTGATAAGTCCTCTGAAGATCTGACCACTCTTCCCTCTTTCATTCCTTGTTCACCTCCTGTTCTTTTAGCCTTTATCCCTCATTACACCAGATGATGGCTGCTTTTCTGTTGTATTCAGTAATACCTTGACATGTATATTTTGTTCTAAACCTTTCAAAGGTAACTTGTAGTGGACATGAGTGAATGAATAAAAGGTTTTTATGGCCATGATAGACTGAATAGAAATAGAAAGTTTGTAGTTAAGGCCTTGGAACCTGCAGTGTAGCATTTGTGAGCAGGCAGCTGAAGCTGACAGAAAGCTCTTCAGCCAGTTTTGTGCAGAAGAAACATAATCCTTTTCAGGGAAGTGCATTCCCTCTGAAGTTAAATCTTTGCTATACTTGCACTAGTGGATGTCTTCACTGGAGAGAATTCTGCTGTTGAAAGAGTTGCATAAGTATTACATCAATTTTGCAGGTATTGCTTTTCTCAATTAGAATGGAAAATAAGGAAATTGAGAGGCATATTTTTTCTTTTTGCTTAGATTGATGTAGTTTATAGTTAATCAGATGTACACTAGATGTATGAGTGAGATCAATGAAACCAAAAAGCCTGAAAACAGTTCAGTGTGCATGTGATTACCACTTGGGGCAGGTATTTCTCTGTAATTCTTTCCTTATTGTTATTGTTTAATTATTATTATTTAATCTAAGAGCTTTAGGTTTGTTTGAATTGCAGAATGAAGGAACCATGCAAAAAAATCCATTCAGCATGTGAGGAGGGTGAATATTTTCCTTTGCAGTCAAGGATGTATTCATACACAGTAGTGTACTAACAGAAAAATTAATGTCACTTTGTATTTAACGTTTACTCTAAAATAGATAGAATCTCTTCAAAACATCTTTTTCTTTTTTTCTTTCTTTGCAGGTGTTACAAGTAGCACTGAGTGCTCCTGTGGACGTAATCACTTTACCTGTGCTGTCAGCGCTTTTGGTGAATGCACGTGCATCCCTGCTCAGTGGCAATGTGATGGAGACAATGACTGTGGGGACCACAGTGATGAAGATGGCTGCAGTAAGAATACCATTCTTGACTTGTGTTTTGGAAAATGTAATATCTTTTTCTCTGTGGGTGCTTCCCTGTTTTACAGACACATCCTACCATTTGTATGACAAAAGTTTTTGATTGTAGATGACGTACTTTTGACTGACTTGGAGTCTAATAAAGCTACTACTGTCCACTGATATAAAACACAGTGAAAGCCCAACTTTGGCTTTTTTTGCAGCTGGTTTTAGATGATGGTTGGACATGAATATGTTGGAGGGAGAGGAGGAACACAGAAAAGTACCTCTTATTTTTCCACCCTTGCAAAAGCACTATCTCTGAATTAAATTATATGGTTTTTCTGTAAATATTGATGGAAAATAAACCATGTGAAGAGATGTATTGAGGGTGTCTGTCCTCTTAAGCAACATTCTAGTTTCTGTCCTGGCTCCTGTGAAGGGGGGAAAGGCAAACACTGAAATAATATTCATTGGTCTTGGGTCTGCTGAGAGACATTAACTTGCAGGTACTGTCTATCTGTACAGTGTTGGCATCTGTGTAACTGAGCCTAGCAAGGTGAGAACTGATGTGAAATGTCACTTTGAGTGGGTGTAGCATGATAGAGATGAATAGAAAAAGCCTCTTTCTGTGGAGACAAAGTAAATTATTTTATTTACCTCATCTCTCTAGATTCCAAAGAGCATGGTAGAATTGAAGAGTGGGAAAAAAGGCCTGGTCTTATGAAATTACTTTCCTAAAAGTTGCCCTAGAGCAGAAAATTTAAGGCTCCTGTCAATGGACATGAGAGAGAAATTTATCTTCCTCTGCTGGATCTTTCTCTAACCTTCCCTGGTTTTTGCAGTTGATTACTGTATGGAAAGGATATTTCCTAATCTTTTAAACATTGTCTTAAAGAATCTCCATTAAACGTGGGAGATATCAAACCAGCTTCATGAAAATTGCTTTCCTTCTCAATTCTTGTTTCTTAAAATTTTGCAAACATTGAGCAACATAGAAGACCTTGAGTCTTGGGGAGATAAGGCATAATAGCTAAGTTGGTTTTACTGGCTTTTACTAAGCACAGAAGAATATTCCTTTTTATTGTGGGTTTGGTTTATTGGTTTTTTTGCAGGTAGGTGAGGAGATTGGGGGATGCTGGTGGAATAGTTCTAACTTTTTTTTTTGTGGGCTCAGTAACAATTTAGACAAGTGACTTCTTGATATGATTTTCTTTGTAATTCAACAGCTTCCAGCATCAAAAATTTCAAGCTAAGCAGGCATGGTAGGACTTGGGGGTGGGAGAGATAAGATCTTCCACAGGAGCTACAGGAGGTGCCAACAAGAGTTACTTCGTACAATATATGCTTGAACTGTGAATCTCCTTCCCACAAAACATTGCTTCTGAAACTTCAAACATTCTCAAACAGCAATTTGACAAGTTTATGAATGTATAATCCACTAAGGGCTGTTAAAGATGAATATGCCACCTCTTCTTTGGCAAGTCTGTGTATTACAAGTAGAGGAAGATTTTGTGTTTCAAAATAGAACATTTATTTTCATGCTTCTTTCTTACGCTGTTCTCTTTGTGTCTGCTGATGCATCATGTCCCTGTGGCCTGAAAGAGAGGAACCTTTTGGTCTTGCACACTAACATATAATATATTAAGGAGATACAATATATTAAGGAGGTCTGGCCTGTTTCTATTTGAGTGGAAGCTGTGCAAACTAGGAAGCAGTACTGAAGTGTGAGCAATCTGCTGATGGTTTCAGGCACTGGAGGTTGGGAAGAATATAAAATAGAGGCAGACACTATAAGAGACAGAATATAAAGTGATGCAGAGAATGTGGGAACTGGAGTTGACTTCTGCCTTTTTAAATTTACAGTTTCTAAGAAGGTTGGCCACTGCAGTTGAGACAACAACAAAAAATTCTATATTACATTGATAGCAAAAGGAGGGATGAGGAGAGTCTTTACCCTTAGCTGAATGTAGAGGGTGGCATAGTGTCAGGGAAATGAGAACAGGGCTGAGTTACTTAATGCCTTCTTTGCCTTAGTCTTTAATGCCAAAACCAGTTGTCCTCGGGATGCCCAGTTCCTCGAGCTGGAACTTAGTGACAAAGAGCTGAGTGAAGCCCCATAATCCAGAAGGAGATAGTTAGTGACCTGCTATGCTAATTAGACACCCACTAGTCTATGAGTTCAGATGGGATGCACCTGAAAGTAATGAGGGTGAAAGAACTCGCCAACCCACTTTCAATCATTTAGCAGCAGTCCTGGTTAACCGGAGAAGTTCCAGTTGAATGGAGATTGGCAAATAAAACACCTGTCTACAGAAAGAGTTGGAAGGATCATCCAGGGAGCTAAAGGTCCTAACCTTGCTACCAGAGATGGTCATGGAGAAGATCATCCTACTGCCATCATACAGCATGTGCAGAACAACCAGGGATCAGGCCCAGACAATATGGTTTTACAAAAGGCAGGTCCTGCTTAACCAACCTGATCTCCTTCTATGACAAGATGACCCACTTAGTGGGTGAGGAAGAGGCTGGATCGATGGGCTGAGACCAGTTGTGCAGGGTTCAACAAGGTGAAGTGTCAGGTCCTGCCTGTGGGTCACAATATCCCTAGGCAGCATTACAGACTGGAAAGCTGCCCAGCAGAAAAGGCCCTGGGGATACTGGCTGACAGCAGCAGAATATAAGCCAGTGTGTATTTCCAAGGGGCCAAGAAGGCCAGTGGCATCCTGGCCTGTATCAGGAATAGTGTGACCAGCAGGACCAGGACAGTGATTGTCTCCTTGTACTCAGCACTGGTGAGGCCACACCTCAAGTGCTGTGTCGAGTTTTGGGGCCCTTCATGTCAAGAAGGACAGTGAGGGGCTGGAGCATGTCCAGAGAAGCACAATGGAGCTGGTGAAGGGTCTAGAAAACATGTCTTGGGAGAAGCAGCTGAGGGAGCTAGGGGTGTTTAGCCTGGAGAAAAGGAGGCTAGGGAGACCTCATTGCCCTCTACAACTACCTGACTGGAGGTTGTAATAAGGTGAGGATTGGTCTCTTCTACCATGTCTCAAGAGAAAGGATGAGAGTAAATGGCCTTAAGTTGCACCAGGCAAGGTACAGATTGGACATTAGCAAACAACTTTCCAGTGAAAGAATGATCAGGCATTGGAATAAGTCACGCAGGGAGGTGGTGAAGTCAGTCTCTGGAAGTGTCTTGGAGGTGTCTGGATGTGGCACTTGAGAATATGTCTTGGGGGTGGTATAAGTTGACTGTTGGACTAGATGGTCTTGAGGATCTTTTCCGACTTTGGTGATTCTGTGATCTTATTCAGGATATAAGCTGAGCTGTAGGTCTGCAATTTGATGATAGAGGAAAGCTAGCATGTACAGAGAAGGACAGTAGGTTTGACAAGATGGAAGGGGAGATAAGGAGCTCCATTTGTATAGAGCAGTAAAGTGATTCAAGGGTAAGGACTAGAATAGGAGCTACCTTTTTACATATCGCATCCTTGTAGAATAGATACAAAGAGAACTTTTTCAGCTGACAGCCAGCAGTACTTGAAGTTCAATTTAGTGGAAAGAAGAAAGCAAAAATAAAAGTTAACGTTTCTATAGCATCCTTCACCCCATTGCTTAAATGCATGACTTCAGCACACACATGTGAGGTTGCATTGGAGGAGCTTGAGGAACACTTACCCCTTTAAGCTTGTTACATCTTGCTCTGAGTGGCTGCTCATTATGAATCCAAGTATGATACTATTCTTAGCCTGTAAGAACTAGATCAGCTCTATGATATAGGTTTGTGGTAGTTGTCTGTGCTGTTTCATGTCTTGCTTAGTTATTATAGGACTGAACCTTTTTGCCAGAGCAGGTTGCTTGCTAAATCCCTCCCTTCTGCTTGGCATACAGGAGCCTTTTGAAGGTGTACTCATTTGGAGAGTTAACCTTCCATTTTCTCTGCTTGCTGACTGTGCCAAGGATAAACAGGCAGCAGAAATGCAAGGGCAGGGGTGGGGCTTGAGCCCCTTGGAACAGCAACTTGAACTTTAAATTGATTTAAGCTTCTCACAAATCAGCAGTGATGCACATAGTACACAAGAACAGTTGGTTCACTAAATTTTTTTCCTTCCCTGCCTGTTTGTCTGTGACATGCATAAAATTTCCTTGTTGGAATAAAATTCTGAGCTTCTGTGTTTTGAACTTGATTTATGGTTTTATTCATTGACTGAAATTATTAAATTTCTTTTGATACAAGTACTGAGCTAAAGATTTGGGTTGCTTTGATGAAGTCATCTAGCATCTAGTCATCTACTTAAAAAATTCCTCAAAAACATGAGGCTAGTCTTCATGCTGGAGTGGGCCTAGTTGTTTTTCCTGACTTACGAACTTCAGTCTACAACCACTTTATATGGAGTCTTCTGAGATGCTAAGGCTATTGAGATTCTTTTCCAGCAATTGTATGAATGTGCAGTTATGAGTTTTACAGGCAGGAATTACAATAATCAAGTAGATTTCTCTGATTGGAAGAGTGAACAGATGCGTTTGCAAGGAATCCCATCTTTCCACAGGTCTGCTGCAAGCTAGTTGTAGAGTTACAAGATCTTCTCCTGTGAATGTCCAAACTTTCCAGAGAAATAAAGCTGCAACCATACCTTTTTAAAGTGTACTTTTCTTCTCTGTATCATACGCTCGTATGTATACTGTAAGCCAATGCAACAAGAATGAGTTCTGTCTACTTCCTTCCTTGTGAAGAGGAGGGGAAAATGGAAGACATTTGATTACTGGACTCTTAATAAAGCAAAAGAGTAAAACAGGCTGGGGTAAAGGTGAAAATTACTTTAGCAAGTCAAGATTCAGTCTTGCACCTGTGTCTATACAGTACTGCATATATGCTTGCATAGTTGATTGGAGTTTGCTAAATTCTGTATTAATGCAATTTTCTATCCTTGAATTGGTAATTTGTCATTTTGGTTAAAGAATAACAGCTTGAAATGCAGTGTGTGGTGTAAAAAAAAAAGCAAGATACTTGGTAGTGAGTGGAGTTGCAACTATGAAAAACAGAAGCAGACATGGGAAACACTCCTTTTGAGAGATATTTTCAGTTTTGAGATAAATTCTTAAAATATGGTGTGTTCTACTGAGTTTTGTTTTTTAGTACTGTGTTGTACACTCTAAAACAAATTACCACTTCTTGAGTTGGTTGCACTGAATTTTTTTCTCAAGTGTCACTGTTTCTGCACAGCCCAGACACTTTACATTTGTATTGATGTCCTTGGAAGATCTGCCTCTCCCTAGGTATTTTCCATTGGTTTTGGGAGAGCCCTGCTTCTACTTACCTGTGACAGAAATTGTTCTCTGTGCAAACGTGAAGCCCTGCTGTGATGGAAGCCAATTACTCTGTGACATGTTTGCTTCCTGCTCTGGATCATGTTTACAAGCCAGAGTAATAATAGCAATAAGCAACCTGCCAGCTGTCATGCCAGCTCCACAGACTTGGTCTGGTGTCAGCTCTCTGGCTTGCTGACAGTGTCTGGCTTGGAAGCCCTCGCTGCACAGAGTAGTTCAGCTGCCTTCCTGCCTTGTGCCAGCAGACTGCTTTGGCCTGTCCCTAACGAAAGCTGCATGCAAGCAGAGGAATGGTTTTCATTCTGTCCTCCTGCATGCCCTTTGAAGTCCTGCTGGTGTGAATGAGTCTTACTTCCTGTGGCAAGGGTGAAGGGACAACTGAGTAAACTTGGCCTGAAGACTGATAAATAATTTCTCATAAGATGCACCAAATCTCCCCATAACCATCCCCAGAACAGCCTTCTTGCTCTGAATTTTGGATATCTATCATACAACTTGTAAATGTGTTACTGTTCAGGACACAGACTTGCTTGCTTAGCTCCATGCACTGTTGTACAATACTTCTTCATTTGAAGAGACTGAAGAAAAAATTACTTCTTTTACCTTAGCAGTTACTGAAAATGATCTGTTGTTTCCATCTCATGGAGAAATCTGCAGAGTTCTTGTTGAGCTACAGCTCATTCAAGCACAGTAGAGGGTCTCTTCCTTTCCAGGCAGGACTATCAGTATAACCTGCTCATCAGCCCCACAACAAAAATTTTCAAGGTGAGGTTACGATAAAAATCTCACATGTCTTTCATTGCAATTAATGGAAACTTTGGAAGAATAATTTTTCTTCTGCCATTCACTTAATCATGAGTCTTGAGCTCAGATGCAATGGCTCAGGTTAAGCTTCACTTCTGAACTTCAAGTTTTAAAAACTCAAGAGTCAATATTCTGTTGAAAACACAACAGTTCCATATCTGCAACTTTGTCATGTTATTGCGCCTGGAGTATGTATGTTTCCTTTAAAAGGCTCCAGAATTAATGCAATGCCCCCTCAGGCAGAGTGCTTGTGATCAAATGGCTGTGAAAGATTGGATGCTGATAGTATTTCAATGTTTTCTGTTTTTTCTTTTTCTTTTTTTCCTTTTGACCAGCAACATCCTTAAATACAGTTCAGCAGTGCAATAACATTTTATGTTATTCTGAAACTAGATTTTCCAAAATGTTTGTTAGTAAAATGCAATGTCTCCTTTTTCTTCCTGAGAGTGCACTAAGTTCTTTTATTTTTGTCCCTGGACCTTTTGCCTGCTGTGCTACAGATCTCAGCAAACAGATCTGTTTGCGGGTATGTATGTGTTTATACACATTTGTGAGTATGAACACAGCTGGGGGTCAGGCTGCACTTTTCTAATGTAGGTAGCATGATTTTTTTGCTTGTTGTATTTATTTTTAAAATTAACTTCTCATTCTTCACGTGAACGAGAGTTTGTCTAATTAAGCAGCTGGTATTGTTCAAGCCTCTCTGCGTTCCAGATCTCTGAACACCAGTTGCTTGCTGTCCTTGGGTACAAAGCAACCTGCTCACCACAGATAAAGTGTTCAAAGGACAGTGGGACGTGATTCAGTCTGTGTTTCACCTTATAAACTTCCCTTTTCCCTTGCCCTCCCCCTTCTCCTTCTGCTTGGCAATAAAAGAGTGTCCTGTGTAATAGGAGTTGGGAGAGGGGGAGGAATAGCAGGCTTATGATAGACCTAGCTTTGCTGAAACATTGGATGATGTCCAGTGTGACCATGCAGAGGGATGAGCTCAAGGAAATGGCTGGAAGTTCAAAGGCCTTTTTGTATTGCTCACTGTCAGTTGACAGATGTGCTCTCTTTTGCTGTTGCTGCCCAGCCTAGTTCTTCCCACTGGCTCCCCTTCCTTGGGTTTGCTCCCCATCCTGCCTCTGGCTCTGCCTGGGGAGGCAAGTTAGTCTCTGTCTGGGCATTTGCCTGCCTTCAACTCCATCCTGGGACTTGCCTTTACTCATCTCTGTTAGGAAAATATTGGGTTTTTGCATTGCTGTGGAGAGATCAAGCTGGAATTGAGCAGAGAAGGGGGGTTGAGGCTTAACTGTTACTGTTAGCATAGCCTAATCCTGCTGTGAGTACTGGTGAAAGCATGTTACTGCAATCTATGATTGCTTTCTTATCAGTGGAAGCGATGCCTATGAAGGGTTTGCAGCTGTTTCAGAAAGTCATAAGTATCCTTCATTTTACAGGTTACAGGGTTAAAGAGGCAGAACTGTCCCAGGGTCATGCACTAATATCAAGCTGGGATGAGAATATGAGGATTCAGTTTCTAGTTTTCTTGATGCTAATCCAGCTTGTCTTCCAGCAAGATGAAGAGATCTTGTTCCACCTCTGTCTGTGAAGAGTTCTTGCTGCTTAATTTGTATTACATGTACCTGTCTTCTGACTATGGTTTTTAAAATTAGCTATATGAACACTTACCAGACTGTATAGCTGCTCCACTGTGTCAGAACAAGACATAGTGGTGGTTATTTGGGTGTCCTATGTGTGACCTCCTAACTTTTGGATTTCCTCTTGAGTTTCCAAATACTTTGGATATATTTACAACAGTACTAAACATTCACTGTGGGCTAGTGATATGGCCTTGGCTTTAACTCCGTAGAAATAAAACTCATCAAAATATGAAATGATAAATGGCTAACAGAAGAGCTGATTAGTAACAACCCTAGAGCAAACGGTTGTGCAGTGGTACTGGAGCCTAAAGTGCTTAGAACAAATAGAAGGAAACAGGAATGTTTCTGTGTAAGCAGTGTGCTTTTTAGTGGGAGGGAGGGATTGGGAAGGCAGAGCTAGGAAGAGATTACCCTCATGTGAAAACTGCTCCCAGAATTTCTTGCATTTTCTTTTGAAGCATCTGTTTCTGACCATTAGTAGATTCAGGTTACAAGTTTATGTGGATCCTTGTCCTGATCCCATTTGCAGTTCCTCTGCTCTGTGAGACATCAGCCCTCATTCATTAGTTTGGGTTTTTTGGTCTCAAGTGGCTTTGTGGTTTTTCTTCTTTATAGAAGAGCTCCTGTAAAAGATTTAATTCCACCCTGCCCCCCACCCCAGTGTTGTCTGGGCTAGCACACACTTGCTCTCTGCTGGATTGGGGAATTCGGTCCTCCTTTGTATATGGCACTCCATGTTTTGCTCACTTCCCCTGTGCTTAAAGCTTGATTTTTATATCTAGGGGGAGTATGAAATTGGCTGAACTGCTCCCTGTAGGGGTGGAATTTCATTTTACGTTGTTACCTCATGAAGGGATGCGGCAGTTCAGTGGGATAATGGTATCCGCTCTGAACCAGCGCTAATGGCTTAACCTCTGGGAGCCTGAAGAATTCTCCCCTGGAGAGTGAGCATGCAAATTCCCTTCCAGGTGGCTCCTGTGCAGTCCTTTGGTGATTAGTCATGCTAAAGCATATGCTGGGAGGATGGTCTTAGTCCTGAAATTGCAGCTGAGGCCAGGAAAGGTTTTCTCAGTGTGCAGTGTTTGGAAGCTGTGCTTAGGGGAGAGCGGTCTGATCTGTAGGACTGGTTGTCTGAGTCCAGAAATGTCTTGGTTTTCTTTGGAAGCAGAGTTTAGAAAGCGGAGAGTTTTCTACCTCTGCCTGCCCTGAGGAAGAAGAGGAAACTCCTTCATTTTGCTGCAGCAGCCCAGATAAAGTGCAGTTTAAGGAGAGGGGTCGGCTATTGGAAGATCAGGGTGCTGTCAAACCTGTAGAGATAAAATACAGATTTTTGTGCTTCCCTCTCCTTCATACCCCTCTGGAGTCTAGAAGTAGCTGGATATGAGATGGATAGATACCTGCATGGGGTAGCCTAGACATGATGGGAGGACCTTTTCCCAAGGGTCAATGCCAAATTCTTTGAATGTTAAGAGCAATTACATCTGCAGTGATGTCCACAGATACAGAAATGCCTGCCACACTAAAGGAACAGCTGAGAAGATGAACCAAATTTGTGGTTATAAAAACGGATGTTAGAGAAAGTCTGAATTTATCTGCTATAAAATATTCTTACAGAGGAGGGCTTTTATGATAGGGCCTTGGTGAGAAATATTGGAGGACTTGCTATGGAGTGCAGTGAATGATTTAGTGTGTATAATCCATGCCTCTTTAACAGGACAGTGGCAGCAGTCCTGGGCCAAGGGGAAACAGAGGGTTGAGAAAGCTGGAAAAACTGAAAATGTGACTATTTGTTTTCCTTACTAAATCATCCTCCTTTTGTGTGTGGCTGCTGTCTTCACCTTCCTTTTTCACCCACCTCCCTCTGCTCTCACTCCCACCTCCAGGACAGTGTTGGCAGGAAAGGGAGTAGCAGCATAGCAGAAAAGGGCTGGCCTGCCTGGTGACAGATGGGAGTTGCTGTCGGCAAGCTGGGCTGGGATGAAAGGGTTTCAGGCAGTAGCCTTTCTAGCCCTCGCCCCGTCACACCGACGAGCAAATGCTGCTCTTTGGAGAGCACACCTGTCAGGAACAGTCTTGTGCAGCCCCTGCCTACCACAGCTGGCAGCACTTAAAAGCATGAACCTCTTGGGGTTGAGTGTTCCTCTCATCTGTGGGGTAAAGAACAAGGCTGATGCTCCCCCTTGAATTCCAGCTTTGTGGCTCCAGGCCTCTTCAGACGCTGTGGATTTGTGGTTCCACTCCATTGCAAACAGACTCCTATGTAGGGCAAGCATCATCCCACATCTGTCCCCTTCTTCCATTCTTTCTGGATGTAAACCTTAAGCAAGGTTTGGACTCTGATGTCCACGCCTGAGGTACAGCAAATTATCCCCAGCAGTGGATTCCTGCTTCTCAGCTTCTCCTTGCAAATTTCTTAGACAAAAAACCTGACAGAGTCCCCATGCTGAAACACACTGTAGCATGTTACTTTGTAAAGTCAAAACATTGCTTCTGATAGTTCTCACTCTAAGGAACTTGCTGTGTAATAGAAACAGGATGGGCTGCCCTGGGAATCATGCAGGAAAGATGTTGATAGTTTAATTCTGCTTGTTATAAAACAAGTGCAGTTATGGGAGGACAGCAGGCTCAAGGATGAAGGAGGAAAAAGGAACTCAGTGGGGGAATCGTGACAGCTACTTTATTGTGGAAAGGTCAGTATTTCTCTGGAGAAGAGAGACTGCCAAGCTACAGACTTACCCTGACCCCCCTCTAAGGAACAGCTCTTCCTGATGACTTGAAATTTTGTCTTTTTCTAAGAGAATTAGCTCTGCTTCCTCAGGAAGGAAGGAACTTTGTTTTGAGGAAGGAAGCTGGTTGCAACTCCATGAGATGTTTCTTTGCTCTTTCAGTGCTGCCCACTTGCTCCCCCTTGGACTTCCACTGTGACAATGGAAAGTGTATCCGCCGGTCGTGGGTCTGCGATGGAGACAATGACTGTGAGGATGACTCTGATGAGCAGGACTGCCGTAAGTCACCTGTCTGAGGGAAGAGGGTGGGTGCAGTGCCTGCCTGCTGTGACTGGGCAAAGTTGATCCTTTTTATTATGGGAATGTAAGACTCTGTTCACTGAATTGGACCTCTGGCTTGTAATAAGCTGATTCTGCCTGTGAGAGAGGCGTGTACCTGTAAGCCCTGCTGCCTTGGCACCTGGCTTGCTGTTCAGCTGCCTGTCTTGGGGGAGGGGATGCTTCTCCATTCAGCTGTAGAGCCGTTTATGCCCTGAAGTCTTGCTAGTTAATGTCCCATGAAGCACTAGCCTGAGCTGGGCTCTTCATGCCCTCCCCTGTTTGTGGAAACACCTAACCCCTGCCAAATCCTACTGAACTGCCTGTCTGGCTGACTTCCTGTGGCCTCAGGTTCCACTGTCTGACTTTTCTGCAGTGCTGGCCTGTCACCAGCATCCTATCCCTTCAAACAGGGCTCCTCAAGGAGAGGGAGGAGCTGTAGGGATACTGCCTGCACAAAATTGCATGCATGGGTGCTCCAGAGTGAGTCTGATGAAGGAACCCAATCTGAAAAAAATTGTGGAAATAAAGCTCTTGACTGTAAAGTATTCTATGTCCACTGCATGCATGGAAATGACTTCACTTTCTGATCATCAGTGCATCTCTGATCTTTGCCTGCCTTTTTGGGCAAAGAACTGGGAAGCAAGGTTCAGGGGTTGACGTCCTGTGTGATGCTTTGGAATGCAGGACTAAGCTCAATTTTCCAGTCTATTCAAATATATGAATGAAGGAAAAGATATGTAGGTCTGGGTTTCTTTAGTTTTCTGTTTTTCATAAAAGGTTGAAATGCCCTCATATCTAAGACAACAGGGGAGAAGGATGTGATCAAAAGATTTGGAGACAAATGAAAGGAGAAAGACAAGGTTCTGTGCATAAGAGATTCCTGCGGAGTTATTCAGACTAGCAGTATCCATAGTAGGGTTTCTTTTGGACTGAAGTCCTTAGGTGCTAAATTTGCAGTCCCTCTTCTTTCCTTACTGGTCTGCAGACAAGCTTCCTTAGGAGAATGGCAAGGAGAATGTAATGAGGCTGCAAATACTGAGGTGCTCAGAAGAGGAAGTTCAAATTTTCTCTCTCCCTCTTCAGTGAACATGTCCTTTGCTTTAAAGACATCTTTGACATTGTTGTGAAAAGAAGGTGGAAATACAACACAACTGGCAGTTATTTGTTAGATAATGTTAGAGACTGTTAACTCATTTAAAAAGAGGCGTGGATTACCTTTTTTCTGTGCTGGGTTATCTTGACTCTGTCTTGGGACTGTGCTAGAATACATACCGGCATAGGGTGGGTGGCTTCATCTCTCTGTTCCAGCTACTTCCTTCAACCTATGTTCCCAAGTTTTAGAGCCTGCTCTCCTGCTGGTGTGTGAATGGAGTGGAAAAGAGACACTGAAGAAATCTCCCAGTGGCTTTCCTGGTATTTGTTAGGAGAATCAGCTCTCCAGCATCACCACCCTTGGAGGATGATGTTGCTTGACTTGTAACATGTCACACATTTGATGTTCTGCAAGCTAAATCTTTTTGCCTTACCTTCACTTTATCCCTGTGTGTCCTTGCAGCTCCAAGGGAGTGTGAGGAAGATGAGTTCTCATGTCAGAATGGATACTGCATTCGCAGCTTGTGGCACTGTGATGGTGACAATGACTGTGGGGACAACAGTGATGAGCAGTGTGGTGAGTAATGTGAATACCGCCCTCACAGAACTTTAAAGGAGTTGTGCAGAGTCCAGCCTGTGCAGTTCTAGGATTCCTTGAAGATGGCTAAGGCTCCTAGCTGGCTTTTCTGAGCTTTTGTGAGATATACCATTCCAAGGGCTGGCTGCTTAGATCTTGGGTTATGTGGCTTACCTGCCAGGCAAAAAAAAAAAATCACTTGAGACCTTTAATTCCTTGACATAGCATTGTGAAGTCCCCTTGGATTCCTGTTGAATCCACACTCTGTGGCAGTTCAGTGAACAATGATGGTTTTGCTCAGGCACTGCCTGACATGGGTATGTATGGTTTAATGAGTAGTCTTGTTTGTGGGTGCCCTAGGAGCTTCAGGAGGATGGTGTGGTGTTTTTCTGGGTACTCTGAAAAAAGCCAAGGCTTTGTTTGCATTGTCCCTGCAGATATGAGAAAGTGCTCAGAGAAGGAGTTCCGTTGCAGCGATGGCAGCTGCATAGCTGAGCACTGGTTCTGTGATGGGGACACAGACTGCAAGGATGGCTCAGATGAAGAGAATTGCCGTAAGTGCTTTCATTTGTAATTACAGGAAGTAGCCCTTTGCACCTGCTCTTGCCTTTGGTTTTGGCATGTTTTCTGCAGCAGAGATCAAAAACAAGTTAGTTCTGCCTGTACTGGCAGCTATGGTACCTTCTGTCTACCCCAGAGGGCACAAAAGAATGGTGTCTCTTGTGTTGCCTTACAGGCATACTTCATCTGTGCCCTGCTGCTTCTCTTCCTTCTCATAACTGTGACCTTGAGTCAGAGCTGGAGGTTTATGGTTTTACTGAATATAGTACTCTGTAAAACTGGAGGAGTTGAAAGGCAGCTGGAAGGCGAGAATACTATTCCCTTCTTTTTCTTCTTTTCTGATTCTGCACTGAAATTTTGGAAGTGGAGGGGTACTCTGCTCATTGAAAGCACCCTCAGGTACTGCGCACTGAAGACACCTCCTACCTGCCCAGTCTCTTTTCACTTAAATGCTTTTTGCAGAATGTTGCCCAACAAGTGACCGATGCTGAAGGAGAGGGGTGGTATTGGGGCATGAGAACCCACAACAGTTGTTTCCTTCTTCACCTTCACAGGCTTGTAGCAAGTGGGACAGGAGTCTGTGCCCCTTTCTAACCCACACTGCCTCTCCTGAGTCTGTGAGCACTGTCCGTGTCTCTGGAACTTGCAGTGGTCCCTTCCCCCTCCCTGCTCTCAAAGGCATTTTGCAGAATTTGTTCTAGATAGCAGGAAACTTCAAAAGGCTCTGGGAGGGGGATGAGGGCCGCCAGCTCCTGAAGGGCAGGGGAGTGGATGCGTGGGGGAGTTGTCTTTTATCTTTCCAGATAATGAGAGTTGGCAGAAAGCCAGGGGCTGCAAACGTTTCTAAGCCAGGAAAGGACTCTAAGAGAAAGCCAGCCTCTCTCCCTCTCCTTTTGCTCTCTGCCTTTCTCGCTGCCTTGTCTGTCACTAAACCGAAGGCTATGAATAGACCCTCAGGAAGGGAAGAGAGATGTTCCAGCATTGCCTTCTCTGGGAGTGGAGGGGCACCCAGAAGTGGTGTCCCTGTTTCTCTGAGCTGAAATGCTGTTTCAGTGCTGACTGGCAGTTGTCTCTATAAGACATTTTAAGTAACTTGCTAAGAAGTTCAGTTTGGCTACCTCCTGTTCTTTTATCTTCATTCATGTGGTTGTCATCTTTTCCTTATCTACAATCATGTTTGTCATTCATCTGGGAAGAGGTGGGATTACAGTCTTCTTTTTTGTCTGGATTTTTTTCTTTTCTTTTTGTTTCTTTTGGGCATGTGTGTGTCATCATGTCACACAACATGATGATTTAAGTCACTGACTTCATTTTCTCAAGGAAACCGAAACACATCAGGCTCCTGTGGTGAGGGACACATTAACACACATTTTCATATCTAGCCACTGACACTCACTGAATTAAAGCTCTTAGTTCATGCCTTCAGGCTGTGCCCATTTCTTCAGGTTGGAGAGGCAGGTGTAGTTCACTTCCTAGACTATTCTTTCTTTTCAGTCTTTCTTTTTGTTTAACAGATTTATACTCAGAGCTCCTCAGTTGGGAGACTTGTATATCTGAAATGTACAGTGCACTCTCCAGATGAATCTGACACCAGTATCAGGTGTCAGATTCTGTTGTGTGGGACTCAAAATATTTTTCATGTCTTCCCACTTAGTGTACTGTTGAACAGAGAGCAGTAGGCAAATCCTTGACCACTACTTTGTTTGACTTTGCCCAGGGTCGTCTCTCTGGCAGTGCTCCTTAGGTATGGTTGTTTTGGCCAGCTTGAGAGGAAAGGGAGGGGGAAATCCTCAAAGGTCAGGTGCTGCCCTGGACACCCTGCTGCTTGCTTGCTTCATTAGGTCTTCAAGTGCTTATTTTTGTTAACATTTTAAAGGAATCATTCCCTAGTTTAACCTTGCATTCTGACACCTAAGTCCTTAATATGGAGCTATCCCTAAGGTTTCTTTATTTTTCTATCTACCTTTTTTTCAGACTTACTAAACAATTTAAACACTTTCTTGGCACAAAGATATAGTATTTCAAGCATAAGATGGAAGGTACCACTCTTGGATCCTTTTTGAGGCTTTCCCATCAATTCTTCCTTCATATCTTTTTGCTTCTCTAGAATTTAATGGTTCTTGAAAAGTTCCATCTTTATAGCCTAATATCCTATGTAACTTTTTAAAAATTGTATTTACTGGCTTGTCTGCATGAGTGTCTTTATATATAAAGTTTAACCTGGTTTTCAGTGAAGAAAAACCAGCATTCCTCTCTGTAATACAAATCCTGCGGAGATAAGCAGCAATGAATACTTGCTAATCCATTATGGCATTGAGATGATTGCCTCTAAACTGGACTGTACCTTGTCACCTCACATGTTTTTTCTTTGATTCCCTTAATAGCATCAGATGTTCCAGCTGCCACCTGCAGCTTGGAGGAGTTCCAGTGTGCATATGGACGCTGCATCTTGGACATCTACCACTGTGATGGTGATGATGACTGTGGGGACTGGTCTGATGAATCTGACTGCTGTAAGTTAGCACAGGGTGATGTCCTTGTTCAAGAATGAGTTGCACACCTAAATGCATTTTGTGTTGGCTGGAGAAGGGATTACAGTGTAGATGGCAATCTAATTGTTCACACATAAGCTGGCTCCTTCATTATAAGGGGTTTTGTTTAACTCTGAAAAGTGAGAATAGTGATGAGAGCTGTGTAGTCAGTGCACTTCTCCTGCAAGAATTACTACAGTTTCCAGAAGAAATCTACTCAAGACCAAATCCCTTAATAATGAAGGATAAGGGTAGTACTGAGGAACTTTGGGGATTATTACACTGGTCTGAGTTTGCTCTTTTTATGTTCTGTCATCTTTGCAGCATCTCACCAGCCTTGTCGCTCTGGAGAGTTCATGTGCAACAGTGGCTTGTGCATTAATGCTGGCTGGAGGTGTGACGGCGACTTTGACTGTGATGACCAGTCAGATGAGAGGAACTGCAGTGAGTGCTGAAAACTGGTGGAAACATTCTGTTTCTGTGGATGCAAAAGAGTGGGATGATTAGCTTGGGAATTGTGTCTCTTCTGATCCTTCTTCCTCATCTAACATTCCTTTTTTGGACCCTCAGCTACATCTATGTGCACAGCTGATCAGTTCCGCTGCAAGTCAGGTCGGTGTGTCCGTCTGTCCTGGCGTTGTGATGGGGAAGATGACTGCTCTGACAACAGTGATGAGGAGAACTGTGAGAACACAGGTCTGACCTGCCACCTTGCTGCTTAACAGATAATTAAGTTTCTATCCTGATGGTAGTAGGTAGTAAAGTCTCTTTAGAATTGCTTCAGGGAGTTCAGCCTAGAGTTTCTGTCCTTCCTAGGGAATGGGATCTGTAGGCTGTCTTATATGCTTGCCAACTTGTGCAGGTCTGTGTGCTTAAACTAACTTAGGTGAAGGTGTTTTCTGGTCAAGTATCCTCCTGTCTTGTCCCTACACTGTGAATTACCACAGAGCACCGGGACAATTCCATTCAGACTTGGAAACATCAATAATGTGCCAAGTAACTACCTTTGTCACATGGGCTGTACTAACTTACACCTTCTAGGTAGTTCTGGATAGTTTTCCTGTTGCGTTGTGAAGTTGCTGAACAATTCTAGCAGGCAGTGGAATCAAAATGGACATTTAGTGGAAGAGAAGAATAAAGCCTTTGTTTTAAAGGAATAAGGCTATCAGCTTCCCCCTTAGATACTTGCTCAGGAGTTACTCTTTCTAGTATTCATTCCACATATTGCTATTCCTTTGTATGATTGTGGTTATGGGGAGAGGAGGGTTTCAACACACCCCAGTGCTATGGTAGGATTCAGGGAATGTCTAGCATCTTCTCTTTTCCTTAAAGCCTTCAGAATGTCTATAGGCTTTGTTGAGGAATAGAGTATACTGGTCCATGAATTCATCCTAGTGAGTGGAGCCTAGCTATTTGTACTGATCCTTCTAGATCAGTGTATTCTGAACAGTGGTTTAAGGAGTGACAAAATGGATTTGTGAAACTGTACCTGTTGTTTTGGGGCTATTGGGGAGTGGAGAGTGGTTGTTCTATGAGGACAGCTGAGCTCAGAGGGCCTGGAGAGACACACTTCGTAGTCATTTGGGAGCAGCTGCTCTCAACTGGTCAGCTGTTGTGAGCATCAGTGTGGTGATCCTGGAAAAAGTAATTGTATTTAAAGACAAGCTGGTAACCCCGTTTCCTCATCCTGATAACAGAAGTATTTAGAGGTACTGAAAGAATCCAAATCTTCCAGAGACACAGAAATTCACTATCTCCATGTCAAACCAAACACAAGTTATAGTTACTGTAATGTTAGTTGTGCAGTTCTGCATTAGGTCTATGGTGACAGTGAAAGGTCTATGGTGAAAATTAAATTGGTTTTTCCAGGACGTGTACTGGCTCATCTAAGCAATACAGTGTGGTGTCCCAATGTCTGTAGCAAGAGTTAAAATCCTCTTGGTTTTAGAGCAGATTTATATTTTTATTTGCCATAGAGAAGATTCCTAAAACACTAGGCAGTCAACTGGTGTAAGGATCTTTATGTTCAATATGACAAGTTTCAGAATCCTTCATATACAGTATTCCTGTGCTCTGAAAAGTGAATCTGCATGTGGTCTGGTTTCATGTCCCCACTTGGTGTGTCTGTAATTCTTAACTGTACTTGTTAATCTCACAACTACCCTTTTCCACACTGTTTACAGGCAGTCTGCCAATCTGATTGTTTCTCTGCTGTATTGTCCTATTATCTTTGTAAGATTATCAGAGAGTGATGATTTAGGGACCGCTAATCAAGTCAGCTCGAGAGGTACAAGAAGTAAGAGGCAACAGGACAGTGCAGTTATTGCTGAAGAAACAATCAGATTGGCAATGTCCCTACAAACAGTATTGCTTTGCTTACAAGAATTCTGTACAGTCTCCTTGCCAGCAGCAGAAGTTGAAGCATGTAGGTCATGTGAAATCCTGTTGGCTGAGCTCAGATTTCAGGGATGCATGTAAATCTCATTCCAAGTCCATCAAAGTACACTTAGGGTTAGACAAGATGTTCCTTCCTAGGCAGGCTTAAGATCCATAACCATGCTGGTGTGACAGATCAGATTATTAAAGTGAGGAACTGACTTCTCCTTTGCACATGCTGAGTAGGGTTGTGGATTCTGGAACCAAAGGGAGGTAAGCCAGGGCCATCCAGTCATTCTAAGAGAAACTAGTCAGATGACCTTCACAGTAAAGCAACAGTGGACTCAGACTGGCATAGAGCTTGCAGACCTCCAAATCAGCATAAAAATATGCAGAGCAGTAAGGAGTGCTAGATGAGCTGAATTCAAGGGAAGAGGAAGTAATGGATTTGTGCTCATATGAAGTTTCTAATAAATCTTAGAAAATGATCCATATTCTTTTCTTCACCTTGACTATTGTTCCATTGGTAAGCTGTGATGTGCTACTTCTCCTTTCTTCTATTGCAGGCACCCCTCAGTGTGCCCCAGACCAGTTCCTGTGTGGGAATGGGCGTTGTATCGGCCAGAGGAAGCTGTGCAATGGAGCAAATGATTGTGGAGATGGCAGTGATGAGAGCCCACATCAAAACTGCCGTAAGTCCTCCCAAGCTCAGTCTTAGACATAAATGGAGGCCCATTAATGTATGGGAGTTTATCTGGTGTTACTGGAGGAAAGTCTGAGCTGTGATAATGGGAGCGAGTTAAAGACTGAGGGAAAAAACCTTGTTGGTTTTTCCAATTAAAGACTGCACATGAGGAATGATGGGGAAAAGATTATTATCTCAGGTATCAGCATTTGTCTGCAGAGACACTGAATCCTGAAAACATGCTAATCTGAACTCTGTTGTCCTGTTCAGTTGTGGCCTGCAGAGGAGAGCTCTGGATGGAAAGAGGAAACTTCTAGCACAGCTTGTGTCCTCCCCCTCTGGTTCAGCCTGCTTTGAAGGGTGACTGCTGCTTAACAGCTGAAGGCAAGAGCAGCTGCCTTGTGGTTTCAGCTCAGTTATCTTCACATGTTTCTTCCGCAGGTCCACGAACAGGGGAGGAGAATTGCAATGTCAACAATGGTGGCTGTGCTCAGAAGTGCCAGATGGTACGAGGGATGGTACAGTGCACTTGCCACACTGGTTACAGGCTCCTGGAAGATGGCCGATCATGCCAAGGTGGGTTTTTGGAGCAGTAGCTTCCTCTCTGCTGCTTTGGTATGTTTGAAGTGGTGGCTATGATTGGGTGAAAATCAGAGTATGGAAGCAGATGCAATCTCTCAGTGAGGTTGTCGGGTTTGTTGATGATCTATCTAATGGTAATTTTCTCTGTACCATGCAGATGTGAATGAATGTGCTGAGGAAGGCTACTGCAGCCAAGGCTGTACCAACAGTGAAGGAGGCTTCCAGTGCTGGTGTGAGCAAGGCTACGAGCTGCGACCTGACAAACGTAGCTGCAAAGCTCTAGGTAAAAGGGAGCTCAACCTGGCAACACAAATGGTGTATGTCTGTTGGTCCAGTTCTTGTAATTATATCTCTAGTGCTTCACTGGCAGCATTGTGGTGTTCACCAAATGAACATGTAAAGGAAAGGAAGTACCTAGATTTCTGTTACATATACCCACGCTGTAGAAAAGTGCTTGTGAAAATTTTGTGATTTTGACCGTGGAGAGAGGTACTACATTGTTTCCTTTCCCTGCCATGGAAACAGTGCTTGCCTTCTCTTCCTAGTCCTTTGTCATTCCTTGTGACTCAGAACCTGGGACAAAACGAGCTTTCTGTCTCTGTTCAGGAAGTGTCTTAGCCTTTCCAATGAGTAAGGTTGTATCACACCTCCTTGTGGTTTGACCTTTGATGCTGGTCACCAATTCTGAATGCTGTGAGTGGCTGCTGTATGGAGATCTGCTGGGTTTTTTAAAGATATCTATACACTTTTTTAACTTTATTCCTCCTCTAATGTAGGAGCTGAGGGATCAGAAATTCCACTTAAAGACTTTAGATTTCATTAGGAATTCCCCTAGTGAAATCCATAAAGGATGTTGATATTTTGGGGAGGGTTTTTTGCAGTGGAAGTACCTGCTGAGTTTGTATCCGGCTGAAGCAGATTTCAACTGTGTCCTGTCTGTGGTAGAGGGTGTAGTAGAGCATGTGTGTTTGCATGGCTAGGAAATGCATATAGGAAAAAGAAACTCTAGTCCAGCTGCCAAGTGGCTGTCTAGTGATATGGTTTCAGAGGCTGAGGTGAGGCAGGCTTAGGTAGGACCTGGAATGATCACTTCTTGCTGAGTTAATGTTTGCCAGAAAATTTAAAACTGCTCATCTTTGAGTTAGGACAGTGTATAGAGGATGTAAAAACAGCTCTCTGAAGTGTTTTGCACTTGGGGGTTGATTTCTGCTGTCAGTACTGCAAAACTCTGTTCTAGGACTTAGTGCAGAGGGAATGGTAGGCAGGACCCAGTCAAATGCTGTCAAATACTCCAATGCTGTTTTCTGTATATTCTTAGGGCCAGAGCCCGTGCTGCTCTTTGCCAATCGAATTGATATCCGACAAGTGTTGCCTCATCGCTCTGAGTATACGCTGCTCCTGAACAACCTGGAGAATGCCATTGCCCTTGACTTCCACCACAGCAAGGAGCTGGTGTTCTGGTCTGATGTCACGCTTGATCGCATCATGAGGGCCAATCTGAATGGGAGCAATGTGGAAGAGGTGGTTTCCACAGGGCTGGAGAGCCCAGGTGCGTCCTCACAAAATAGACAACAGTATAGGGTGGGTGGGTGGGTGGGTGAGTGAGTGGAGAAAAATGAGGACCCAGCATTCAGAACAAAGTGCATCTCCCTGAGGAAGGATATGGGTTGGATGGAATGGGTGTGAGGTGATTGTTCCCCTGGAGTTAATCTTGGCTAGCAGAAGAACAAATTTGGCCTCTCTGAGGTGGACAGAGAAAGGGAACTATTTTTCTGTGCAAATCCATGCTTTCATTCTGTGCCTAATTCTATCTTGTACATAGGCGGACTTGCTATTGATTGGATCCATGATAAATTATACTGGACTGACTCTGGGACATCTCGAATTGAAGTAGCAAACTTGGATGGCACTCACAGGAAAGTGCTTTTGTGGCAGAACCTAGAGAAGCCCCGAGCAATTGCTCTACATCCTATGGAGGGGTGAGTGAAAACATGGGAAACCAGGGGGAAATCCAGTGAGCCCTCCATGTGCATGCTTTTTGTTGAACATTGAAAACCCCATTCATGGTTGGCAAAATTTACTTCAGGGCTCAAGACTTCAGTTGGCACTGACAGTTTGACACATGGCTGGCAATAGTGGGACCCTTCAGAGCCTTAATCCTGCTCTGGACCCTTCAACTTTCAGCAGGCTGGGTGTTACTTTTCACTTCTCCCATGGCTGTGACCCAGTCTCATGCTAGATGTCACAGGACTGATATTGTTTTGCCCTGATGGGGAGTGATGTTGGGTGCAATATGTGGGCCACAAGTTTTCTAACTGTCTCTCCTTGCTTTCTCCAGTACTATCTACTGGACTGACTGGGGCAACACTCCCCGCATTGAATATTCCAACATGGATGGCTCTAATCGACGCATCATTGCGGATACACACCTCTTCTGGCCCAATGGACTGACCATTGACTATGCAGGACATCGAATGTACTGGGTGGATGCCAAGCATCATGTCATTGAGAGGGCTGACCTTGATGGACGCAATAGGAAGGCTGTTATTAGCCAAGGTAAGTAACAGGTTTTCTCCAGGGAGTGCTTTCTGCAATAAAGTCCACAGAGTAGCACAGTGCTGATCTGACTTTGAGACACTGGGTCCTGCATCTGTGCTTGTCTCCTGTTCTTTCACTGTGGAATTAATTCTGTCACCACTGAGGGATGGAGTTTGCTACCAAGTCATCAGTGGCTGCATGAAAAGCAGGTTGAGGGAGGTGATTCTGCTCTTTTGAGACTCCACCTGGAATGCTGCATCTCTGAGCTTCCAGCCTAAGAACATGGTACTATTGGAAGAAGTCTAGAGACGGGCCACAAAGTTGATAAGAAGATTGGTGCACTCCCCTAAAAAAGGCTGGAAAGAAAGATGGGGCTATTCAGCCTGGAGAGGAAAAAGTTGTGTGGAGACCTCATGGCAACCTTCCAGTATCTGAAGGCAACCTACCAGGAAGCAGGAATTTCATCAGGAACTGTAGTGTTAGGACAGGGAGTACTGGATACAAAATAAAATTAATTTAAATTAGATTTAAATTAAAAGAGGGGAAATTCAGGTTAGGTATTAGGAAGAAATTTTTTACTGTGAGGGTGGTGAAGTGGTGGAACAGGTTGCTCATGCAGGTTGTGAATGCCCCAATCCTGTCCCTGTTCCAAGCCAGGTTGGATGAGGCCTTGAGCAGCCTGATCTAGTGGGTGGTGTCCTTGCCTTTGGTGGGGGGATTGGGGCTAGATGATCTTTAAGGTCCATTCCAGCCCCCTGACGTTCTATCTAGGTTTATAGAACTGTCTGTTAAATTAGTGTAAAGTGTGTTTGAGTAGATTGAGTGTGGTGAAGGGCAAATGAAAAGAGCATTCATTCCTTGTCTCCCTGCTAGCCTGAGTTGTGATTGTATTTCTGTATTGGTTGTCTATTACAGGGCTCCCACACCCATTTGCTATCACTGTGTTTGAGGACAGTCTGTACTGGACAGACTGGCACACCAAGAGCATCAACAGTGCCAACAAATTCACAGGCAAGAACCAGGAGATCATCCGCAATAAACTCCACTTCCCTATGGACATCCACACGCTGCATCCTCAGCGTCAGCCAGCAGGTAACTGCAAAGCGGGTAGAGACTCATTTGGGCCAGCAGAAGACATGGAGCCACCCACTCCCTGTAAAGCAGGGGGATGACAGCCTGAACCTAGCGTGTGGACACACCCCCGCCTGTGCCCGGGGCTGTGGCAGAACTTGCTCCACCGCCCTCGTGTTGAGGTCCCTCGCCCGGTACCAGAGTTGGGTGTTACCGCAGCTCCCCCTGCTGACACTGGGGATGCAGGTCTTTCAGTAGGAAATACTTGGGGTTTGTTTAGGCAAGAGATGTTTTGGGACAGGAGAAATATCATAAGTTGACATCGTAATGACTGACACCTCCCTTACTTCTCTTCATTTGCCATTATCTGCTCTCAAAGTGGATTGTGTTAATTGTTGATTTTAAAATTGAGCCCCAAAAATGGAGTTAGTACTTTAGTTTATATGTTTCCTTATTTTCAATTAACTTATTGGGAAGTTATATCCATGTGGTCTTGACACTTCAACTAGTGTTTTTCCTCCTTTCTATACTCTTTGCTTTATATGTGGTTGCTTTTGTCTTTGGCTACTTGAGCAGGGAGAAACCGTTGTGGGGACAACAACGGAGGCTGCACTCACCTGTGCCTGCCGAGCAGCAAGGGTTACACCTGCGCCTGCCCCACGGGCTTCCGCAAGACCAGCAGCCATGCCTGTGCCCAGAGTAAGTGAGGTGGGACCACGTGCTCAGATGTTCAGGGGGTGGCAGAGGGCTGGCAGTGGGACTAAGCATCACCAGCGATTGCTTCCAAGGAAATGCAGCTGGATAGACTGAGTTAGAAGTACTAAGGGTCCTGCCAGAGGATGCTTCACCTTTTTGATGCATTCCCCTGTTGTGTATCTCACTGCCTTCACTAGGCTTCATGGGTGGGGATGCAGACAAATTCCCCCCTTGGTCTTTCAGGGCTGCTGTTGGTGCCATGCTACCTGGCACAGCTGATTGTCTCCCTGAAATTCCCATAATGCCCATGTCAGTGATGAGCAAAAAATTCAGTCCTCATCATTGCCACGTTTCTCTTAGTTTGCAACTATGTGAAAGAATTAGACCAACTATCTCCCAGATTCTTAAGAGCTATTTTTAAATACCTATTTGATTTGGAGGGACCTCTATGTCATCCTTTGAAGAATATGGTTGCCCTTGTTCCCTCAGCATAGGTTACACCCCAGGAGAGAGCTCACAACCACTCTGACCCCCCCTTGCCCATCCTCTCCCAATGATATTTTGCTTCCAGTAAAAAAAAAAAAAGACCAAAGACCTGCCAGTGAGGGTTGATATAGGTGGTTAAGGTTGTGGATATAGCAGGGAATTGTCTGTCTATCACTGTATTGTTGAACTTAGAGAAATTAAAAGAAGACCTTTCGACCTTTGATCAGGTCTTGACAAGTTCCTGCTTTTTGCCCGAAGGATGGACATCCGTCGGATCAGCTTTGACACAGATGACCTGTCAGATGATGTCATCCCCCTTGCTGATGTTCGCAGTGCTGTGGCTCTAGACTGGGACTCAAAGGATGACTATGTCTACTGGACAGATGTTAGCACTGACTCAATCAGCCGAGCAAAATGGGATGGATCAAACCAGGAGGTACAGTGTTCACTGTGTGTGGAGGTCATCTGGCCAGGAGACTCCTTGAGCATCAGATTTGAAGCCATTGGGGTACACTGGCTTTCTAAGGTGCTGCAGTTCATGGTGGATATTTTGTTCATTAGTTTGCCTAGCTCTGGCAAACTAATGAGCTCACTGGATTCTTTATAAACAGTTGGGTATATGAAGACCCTTGAATGGAGACATGAAGCATGGTGATTTGTGGGCTGTGGTCAATTCCTTTGTTGTAGTCCTAGAATCTGAAAGGAAGAAGTATTAAGTCCTCTGTTATGTTCTACTTTTAGAACAAAAGTCATGCTCTCTCTTGTGTGGCACTGCTCTGCTCAGGTGTTTGCATTTTGAAAGTTCACATTGTTTGTGTATGGGTAGTGCATTGGACAAGTACTTTCTCCCTAAGGTGTAATTTCCCTAAGGATTTTTTTTTTAATTTTCTTGTAGGTTGTGGTGGACACCAGCCTGGAAAGTCCAGCTGGACTTGCAATTGACTGGGTCACCAACAAACTGTACTGGACTGATGCAGGTACTGGGATCCTCTGCTTGACATAGACTTCTGTCATCCTTACTAGTCATGAAAACTGAAAATCCACTGGGTAGTTCTGTCTGTTTCATTCCAAATTTGTCTTATTTCTGTGTAGCAAGAAGATGAAATTTCATGTTATATGCTTCTAAATGAGCGTGAATTGAGGCACAACCCTTAGTTGAATTCTCTTTGCAGTATCACCATTACTAATTCTGTAACAATATTCTTCACTGTTGTCTTGCTGCAGAGCTTATGTTTGTGCGTATTTATGTATCTTCCAACAGTATATCTTGGGGTGCAGCAGGTAATACATGGAACATGTTCCCTGCTGGAGAGTCATAGTTGAGAGAGATATAAGGAAGATTATTCTTTTCTAGCTGTTCTCTCATGGCATGGGGGCTTAGGTTAAGAGGTGGATTTTGTACAGGACTCCACATCAGTGACAGCCACAGAGGTGACTTGAGAGGATGGAAAGTGACACTTTAAGCCTGATTTCTATCTATTTCCCAACTAAGAACATAGATGGATATAGGGGAAGAATGCATTGTTGTATGGAGGATTTTTTGCCTTAGCTTTTGCAATTTCAGTTTGATCTCTGTTATTTTCTCTCTCAACTTTTGCAGGAACAGATCGGATAGAGGTCTCCAATACAGATGGGACCATGAGAACTGTTCTAATCTGGGAGAACCTAGACAGACCTAGAGATATTGTGGTGGACCCTGTTGGAGGGTAAGAGATTCTTTCTTCTGGGATGACATAACAATTCTTGCATGTCTAAAGATTTTCTGGTTCTTTAGTTTTGTACAATTTTCTTTCTCACTGGTACTATTGTTCTACAACCTGCTAATGACTGAAACTAGAGACATTATTTTAGATGCTAATGGAACAAGATAAGCAGAGCTAATTGCCTGTTGTGCTGTGGAGCTTGCAGAGGCTGGCTGGTGTTTTCATTTGTTTATCCTGGGGTTGTAATAACTAAAGGTATGGTACAAAAATGTTGAGAATGGGGCCATCTAGATGTTCTCTATTTCTCTCTTTCACATGTATTTGTGAAAATTTGTCAAATTTATATTCAAGCTCCCTGCTTATCAGCTAGAGTTTCAGTCAGAAGGATATTCTCAGATCTTGTGGAGGTGGGAATAGGGTGGATAGGAAAAAGCTTGTCAGCCTTTGCTGTAGAGGTTGAATACCTTGAATGAAAGAGTGGTATTCTTTCCTTGAGTGGATCACTGGAAGACAAATGCAGCAAGAGTGTAAAGGGCTAGTGGTGTACATTGGTAAATTAGTTAATTTTTAGACCTTGACCTATTTTCTTGAATTTTTTCCTACACATTGTGATTAGGCTAGCCATGGGCAGTGGAAGGTATATAAATTTGAGTATGATCTTAGGTATCTTACAAGAACCCAAGGCTGAACAAGAGTACAGTACAGTACAAGAGTACAGAAGTTAATGCTTTTTCCTGCTAGGGCCTGAAGGCACCAGACTCCCTTGTTTCTCTGGCAGTGAAAAAGTGTGGGCATTCACTTCTGTGTGGGCTTCTTCTTAGGTTCATGTACTGGACTGACTGGGGAGCTAACCCAAAAATTGAACGTGCTGGGATGGATGCCTCAAACCGCTTGGTGATCATTTCCTCCAACCTGACATGGCCCAATGGCTTGGCCATTGACTACGAGTCACAGCGCTTGTACTGGGCAGACGCAGGCATGAAGACCATCGAGTATGCCAGTCTGGATGGAAGCCACAGGAAGGTAAGGAAGCTGCCTTTAAGGAGCAGGTCTGGGAGTCTAAACACAAAGTGATGATGGCTCCTGCCTCTTTTTTCCAATGGAAAGGGAAATTTACAAATCAAAATACACAGCAGTTTTTACTGGGAGAAAAGAACTCCTTTCAATTTGAAACTCTGTGTGTGGAAAGTTTGAGGGCTAAGGTTGCCTCATCATTCTCCTTTTGCTGTGACTGTATGTTATGATGTTGAGAGGGAGCAAGGGAAGCCTCTTCTCCTTAGTGCCTTCATAGTCACTAACATATATATCATACATACATATATATATATATATGTATATATATATATATATATAAAAGTAAATATATATATAAAATAAATTTTAAAAATATTTTAATATATATAATATAATACTTTTCTTGGGGCTGTGGGGGTAATCTGAGCAGGTGCTGATTGGGAACAATCTGCCTCACCCCTTTGGACTTACTCTTTATGGCGAGAGAATCTACTGGACAGACTGGCAGGCTAAAAGCATCCAGAGTGCAGATAGGAGGACTGGGCAGTCTCGGGAAACACTGCAGGACAATCTGGAGAATCTTATGGATATTCATGTTTTCCACCGGCACCGGCCACCAGGTACAGAGCTCACATCCAGGCCCCGCTGAGCTGAGAGCTTGCCCAGGCTCTGCTATGTGGCACATCTTTTCTGCATGGAGCTGACCTGTCAGCCCTCATTGTCTTAAATGTCTATGTGGAGTATGACAGCATGAGAATTAGCTCTTGACTTGGTATTTGAAGGCATTCTAGAATGCATTTCTCTAGCTGCTGCATCTCTTTTTTTGTGCCAGTACTACTGGCTCATGGATTTCTCATCCTCTTTTCCATAGTACATACAGCATGTGAAGTTAACAATGGAGGCTGCAGTCACCTGTGCCTTTTGGCACCTCTTCCAAAAGGTTACAGCTGTACTTGTCCTACAGGGATCAACCTGCTATCTGATGGCAAGAGCTGCTCCTCTGGTAAGTGTACTCTGTAGAATCCTCATTGCAGTTTTGTATCAGAGCTAAATTTTGCCTCTGCCTTGTTAGAGAACAAATTTCACTTTTATATGCTTACCTGCTTTATACCTTGAAAGACCCATTTGGTGCCTGTACCTTAAATTTGAGCGGGAATTACTATGTAGAAACTTACTGATAGATGGATTGATGAAAGAGACATTTTTCTTGAAATTATGTTGGACAAGTAAATCAAATGTCACATTTTTTCCCATACCTTTGCCCTAATACTGAGGTGAATTCTTAAACTAAAAGGTGATATATTCTTTAATAGGTCTGTATACACTCATCCTGTGGACCCTCTTTTGAGGACGCTGCAAGGCACTTGGCTTCAGGCCATAATGCATCCACTTTTTCGCCCTAGCAGGAAAAAAGTGACTCCTAATTTCCATTTGCCACATATTAGCAGAAGTAACTCTTCTACAAGTGTAATGCTTTTCAACCTGGGTGTAAAGAAGCATTAAGTGATGCTCAGTAAAGTGATGCTCAATAAAGTGATGCCTTTGTACAACTGTCCATAAGCTGAGATCTGTCTGAGACTTTTCCATTGAAGTGGATGTAACCTCTAGAATATTTGATAAATGGTGCCTACAGTTGAGTTGTTCCTCACTAATATCTATCCATTGTCCACTCTCCAGGAATGACCAGCTTTCTGATCTTTGCCAGAAGGACTGACATCCGGATGGTCTCTCTGGATATCCCCTACTTTGCAGATGTTGTTGTCTCAGTCAATGTCACCATGAAGAACACCATTGCAATTGGAGTGGATCCTCATGAAGGTCTGAATTTCTTACTGTATCTGACTGTGTTTGAAAGGCAACAAGTAACTTCCTGTCTAAATATCTGAGTAAAGACCCAGGCACAGATCTTACTCTATCTAGGCTTTGGATTTGGGTATGTGCTGCAAATAATTTGTTTCCAGTGAGGAAAGGAATATCCTTACAGAAAAGCAGAGAAACCAAACTATATGGAAAAAATCTGCCTGCAATATTGAGTGGGGTTCCTGTGCATTTTGGATTTAAGGAAGTTCCTCTTGCTGAGGCCTTTTGTAACAGTAGAGCTGAGACTCTGATTGTTCATGTGTAGTAAATATCCTGTGCTGGATGTAAACAGTGTTGCACTGTAAGGCAGATGATCTCATTTTGAGAAGTCAGTTGTGGAACTCTACTACTAGCTGATGGTATTAGGTATTCTCTGTCCCTGTGTGAAGGTTGGACCTTGTGTAAAGGTCCTACATATTTTGGGGAGAATTGGAACAAGAAAATTTGCAGTGTTTTATCACTCTAGCCTAATAATCTTGTGCTGTTATTATTCTTGTACAATCAGATCCATTTTGAATGGTGTAGTGGGTGGTCAGAGACCTGGATCTGGTTTTTTTGAGGATTTTGCTGTTTGGTTGTTAGGGTTTGGTTTTGTTTTGTTCTGGGCTTTCTCAAGTTTATCTTTCTTCTTCAACCCAGGAAAGGTATACTGGTCAGACAGCACATTGCGGAAAATCAGTCGTGCTACCCTTGATGGCTCACAGTTTGAGGACATCATCACTACAGGTGAGGGAGATTTTGATCTGAGAACCTCTTGCTTCTATGCAGTATGAAAAGAGGTTCTCTGATATCCTGGTAGAATACATTTTTTGGTGGAAAGGCAAGCAAAGCCTAAAACGGTTGCCTACAAGATGGACAAGAGAAATACTAGAAGTTCTGTACTAAATTAGGAGAATAAGCAGTGACCAAAATGTTTTTCTATTTTCTCAGGTCTGTTGACTACAGATGGACTGGCTGTGGATGCTGTTGGCAGGAAGATATATTGGACAGATACAGGAACAAACAGGATTGAAGTGGGCAACCTCGATGGCTCCATGAGGAAAGTCTTGGTCTGGCAGAACCTGGACAGCCCTCGGGCAATAGCTTTATACCATGAAATGGGGTTAGTGTCATCAAGAGTTTGTCCAGGAGTTACACAGGACTTCTGATCTCCTTTTCCATAATACTTGCTGACTTTTCCCCAGGTATATGTACTGGACAGACTGGGGTGAGAATGCCAAGCTGGAACGCTCTGGGATGGATGGCTCTGGACGTGTGGTGTTGATCAGCAACAACTTGGGCTGGCCTAATGGACTGGCAGTGGATAAGGCTGGATCCCAGCTGCTCTGGGCTGATGCACACACTGAGGTCTGATTCTGTTCTTCAGTGTTGTTTGTCATTGGGTATTAGCCTGGAGTCTGCTTTGAAGCTCTTAAGCAAGCTGTCAAAAGAGCAAGGGGAACGTAAGCTTTTCTGAGAGTATGGGCTATGGAGGGAGGGTGAACCTGAATAACATCACTAGCCAAGACTATTTCCCAAATGCTACAGTAAATGCTAGCAAGAGGAGAAGTGTTTTGAGTATAAGGTGGTGTTCTCCTTCTTCCTGCAGCGGATCGAGGCTGCGGATCTCAATGGTGCGAACCGCCGCACCCTGCTGTCTCCAGTGCAACATCCCTATGGCCTCACTTTGCTGGACTCTTACATCTACTGGACTGACTGGCAAACTCGCAGCATTCACAGGGCTGACAAGGACACCGGTGCTAATGTCATCTTGGTGAGGGCAAACCTGCCTGGCCTCATGGATATCCAAGCTGTTGACAGGGCACGGCCCCTGGGTAAGTTGCTCCCCATTTGGTGGGTGTCAGTGGTGGCAAGGGGGGGTCCTTAAAAGCTGTCTTTGGAAAGAGTCCTTTGGTGTAAAGCAGGAGTGATGGAGTCGCTTCTCAAAAATCAGCTTTTCTTCTGATGCCTTCTTTTAAGGCATCACTTCTTCCCTCTTTAACTAAATTTTTTTTGCACTTCCCCCTGTTTACCCAGATCTATAGGACTAGCTTTGATTACTGTGTGCTTTTTGACCCCTTTGTCCCATTTCCTTCATTGGATTGCACTGACAACCTCATTCCTGCAGACAGCAGAGCCACTTTCTTAGGAGAACTGAATAAGTCATGCCTTATTAAACTTCACCAGACTGTACTGACATTGGACAATTTCCCTTTTATAACTCCAAAAGACTCCAATTTTTCTTGAACTGCTTGCTTTGAAATATTATTTTCAAAGCATTCTAAAAACATTCTAGTATTATTTCCCAATCATTGCAGGCTTCATCTTCTTGTCTGCCTCTTTGCTCTGCAAAATCTCTGATGCTTTAGTTGCTTTTAATAGATCGTGTTGTCCAACTATTCTGTGCCAGAGTCAATTCTTTGTTACTCTTTGGGGATTCTATAACACCCCATCTTGCCTCCTTGCTTCTCAGTGGAAGTTGTTGCTTTGTGCTGTGGCTTTATTTTGGTAGAATTTCCCCAATACATACTTCTACAGAAAACTGTGCTGCTTTTCCTGTGGTTACTAACAGCAGAACATTGCTCTCGACTGCATAACTTGGCAACATAACTTAAAACTGACCAAAAGTCTAGCCATCATATCCACATTGTCTTCTTCCTACTCCTGCACCTCTTTCCTGGGCTTATTCCCTCCTGGTAAATATATGCTGGGTTCTTTACGATTAAAAAAAATTATGTGACCCTAATATGTCAGGCACTTCCAGCAGGCTTCTCTGATGCCTTTGTTTACTTGCCACTGTGTGCAGCTAAGTTGAAACAGAAGCTTCTTTGTGAGCCTGGCCTCTGGTGCATTGTCACATTATTTCCCCACAGGGTTGGATCTTCCTGTGAGCATTACCATTTGCAGCAGTAATAAAGTTAAACTGCAGTTGCATAAATCTGTGGACATTTGGCTGCTTCTTTTTCTGTGGGAAAACTATGATTAGCAAGGAATGCAGGTTAAGCTTTTTCTTCTAATGATCCCTCTTCTTATGGACCCTCCTGTTCTTGCTAATCATGTCCATACCTACCATAAATCTTGGAGAGGAGGGAGAGTGTCTCTGTACAAAGTGCTGTAGATTCCCAGCAAGGCTGGGATAGTAAGGATTAACTCAGCTGCTAGCAAATTGTGCAGGTATGTAACCTTTAAAATAAAGCTTTGGTCTGTGAGATCCTAAAACTGTGCTTTCTCTATTTCTAAAGGCTTCAATAAATGTGGAGTTCGTAATGGTGGCTGCTCCCACCTTTGCTTGCCTCACCCCACTGGTTTCTCCTGTGCCTGCCCCACTGGCATCCAGCTGAAGAGAGATGAGCAGACATGTGACTCTTCTCCAGAGACCTACCTACTTTTCTCTAGCCGTGCTTCCATCCGTCGTATCTCACTGGACACTAGTGACCACACAGATGTGCACATACCTGTCCCTGAGCTGAACAATGTCATTTCTCTGGACTATGATAGTATGGATGGCAAGATTTACTACACAGATGTATTTCTTGATGTAATCAGGTAGGTGCCAGTCAACTGCTAGGCTGGTGCCCAGGTCACCCAGTGACTTGTGCTGAGTATGCCAGTAAACTGGGGAGATTGAGCACTACACCACTACTTGCACTTTGTCTTTGCTACACAACATCATGTGTATCAGTGAACTCAGGCTGAAGGTGTGTTTAACCTGCTGGAGACTGTGGGGGGAAAAGTAGTATAGAGGTAGTAGTATGCAGTGAGCCTGTGATCAATGTAGATCCAGCTTTCCAGGAGCTACCTGTTCCTCACTGCTGTTTGCAATTGATTTCTCTTCAGGCGGGCTGATTTGAATGGCAGCAACATGGAAACTGTTATTGGTCAGGGTTTGAAGACTACAGATGGCCTGGCAGTGGACTGGGTTGCCAGGAACCTCTACTGGACAGACACAGGACGCAATACCATCGAAGTGGCTAGATTGGATGGAAGCTCCAGGAAAGTGCTGATCAATAACAGCCTGGATGAACCTCGAGCCATTGCTGTCTTTCCCAAGAAGGGGTAGGTATGGGGTTATTGGTGGGGCAGAGGGAAGGGCTGCATAGAGGCAGGCTGGAAGAGGAGGTTGTAGGAGGAAGAGGAGATGTGCCATGTGCATCTGCAGGTATCAGCAAGGGGTTGAGTCTGAGTGACTTGTAGTCAGGCAGACAGTGAATTTGAAGGTTGGGCAGATAGCTATGAGAAGGCTACAGACTATATTATCTTCTTTGAACCTGAAGACTTTGGCAGTTTCATTCATAACTAAAACATCCCTTAGGCCAAATGAAATGATCTTTTCTTCTTACACTTGCCTTTTGTCTCTTCAGGTATCTCTTCTGGACAGATTGGGGTCACATTGCTAAAATTGAACGGGCAAACTTGGATGGCTCTGAACGTAAAATCCTGATTAACACTGACCTAGGGTGGCCCAATGGATTGACTTTGGATTATGACACCAGGAGGTCAGTGAAGGATTTTCCTATACTTGTATAGGGTTAAGGGATGTAATGCACTTTTTAGCCCTCTTAACTTCATTTATTGGAGTATCGGTGTAAGTTTGAGTTTGGTTTTGGGGTGTTTTGGGACTTTCTTCTTTAGGTGAAAAACTTTCTTTAGTTTTTATTTCCTGATCCATCTTATGATTGCACAATCTTGGGCAATAATTGAGTAGAAAGTAAAGCGAGTTTGTGTAGATGGAAGCTCACCTCTTTCCCTGTGCCTTCAGGATATACTGGGTGGATGCGCACCTTGATCGCATAGAGAGTTGTGACCTCAATGGGAAGCTACGGCAAGTGTTGGTCAGCCAGGTGTCACATCCCTTTGCTCTGACACAGGTGAGAAGATTCTCCTGCTGCCACCATTCTCCCTGCTGTGTTGATGAGTTTGTACAGTGGAGTTTGGGAACAGGGAAGTGTTACAGTCCAAGGAAACTGAAAAGGCTGAGGGGATAGTACTTAAATCTTCTCTGGAGCTAACAAAGGAAGTTTGTCTGAACTGTGGGGTGTAGAGAGTCATCTTTTTTACAGTAAGAGGGTAAGGGTTTGAAAAGGCCTTTGTTTTGGGCCTTCTGCCACTGGGATGTGTTTTTTATGGGCATCCTGTGTCTACATGACTAAGCATGCTAATAATGGCTGTGATTTTTCTTTGCTGTCTCCCTGAGCAGCAAGACAGATGGATATACTGGACTGACTGGCAAACAAAATCTATCCAGAGAGTGGACAAATACTCTGGGCGGAACAAAGAGACAGTCCTAGCCAATGTAGAGGGATTGATGGATATCATTGTGGTTTCTCCTCAGAGACAGACAGGTAAATAGAAGGACCTTGATTCAGGCAAATGCTAATTGTACAGCAAAAGAATGTGAGCTTTTTATTATTTTTATCTCTGCAACTGTGTTGTCTAGGCTTCTGTCTAAAGATTTCCAGTACCATCCTTTCAAGACTGCCCTAATCCAATTCAGTGTCTGGGTATTGTCATCACTTTCTTAGTAATCAGATGACGGGCATATGCCAAAACCATAACTTGCTGGATTTCTAAGAAGTATTTCTGGCTGAGCAGGAAAGAGACTCTGAGCTCCTTTTTGTTCAGATGTAACATATTTAGAAAATTGTTTGTTCCTTCCAGGTAGTAATGCTTGTGGAGTGAACAATGGAGGCTGCACTCACCTCTGCTTTGCCAGGGCTTCTGACTTTGTCTGTGCGTGTCCGGATGAACCAGATGGACGGCCCTGTTCTACGAGTGAGTTTACTGAGTGTCACTTGAAAGTCACTTCCATAAGTGAGCCACTGCTACTGCTTATGCAGTGGCAACCAGAACAGCTAAGGCTCTCCAGTGTATACATTTTATGCAGAGTTGTATGTTGAAACTAAGGCCAGTGATTGTGAGCAATAGAGCCTTCTTCTGTCCTTTCTGCTGACAGACTGGGTTTGAGATGGGAAGGCTGCTCATACAGGCTATAGAGAGTTTTGGAAATGGCCTATCAGACTTGTCCTACAAAGCCGGAGTCCTGCTTATTTTTCTCTCTTGTTCTAGTTCCTGGTGTGGTGCCCCTTGGTCCAGAACCAACCAGTGTAAATGAGAGAAGTCAAACACCGCCTGGCAGACTAGGTACTTCAACAACCAAACCTCTCACATCTCTGGGAACAGTGGAAGGAAAGTAAGTGTTCTTGTTCTCTTGGGATTGGGGTGTGAAATAGCCAACTTTTGCAAGGTGCCACATGCAAGCCCCCTCTGCTTGCCATCATCCATATATACCTCTCCTTAGCCAAAAGAGGATATTCCAGCTCCAGATTTCATGTTCTTAATGGATTAAACTATTATGACAAAGGTGCAGGTCATTGATGAGATGGCAAGAAACAGCTGCAGATTCTTTCTGTCTGTTTTGTTGAAAAGTATGTGTAGGCTAACTGTACTGAAGTGTTAAAATTTAGTCCATATGTCATTCATTTGATTGATTTTTGAATCTCGTAATCTTGAGAGCCTGTTTCTGAGACAAGGACAGAGGAGTATGTTGCTTCAATTCCCTGAAACATCTCAGACTAGACCCACACAGCTGAGGAAATGGCTCTGCCCTGGGAACAGGATAGTTTACTTGGGGCAGAATAGAACCTTTGCAGCTCTAACATTTAAGTTACAATGCAGGTAGTTAAGAGACTCTTTTCTTCTAATTCCCTACATCCTGCTATTTATACAGCTCAACAAAAGAGGGGCTTTATAGTATATGGTTGAGTTATTTACAGAGCAAAATTTGCACTTTATTGAGTATGATTTATTGGACAGGAATGTCTTCGTGCAGACTCCAAGACATTTTGATTTCTGCTTCAGCACTGATACTGAAATTTTCCTGAAAGATATGAGTACACCTGTGTATCTGAGAGGTGAATCTAGAATGAATCTGATATAAAGATACTGCAGATAATTGATAAATCCATGCACACCCCCTATATATATATATATATATGGCTGTCTCTTCTCTGGATGGAGAATACTGAAGAAGAGAAAGGAAGACCTGTGCTTTTTGATTGGAAAGGGAAGGGATATAAGTGCTAGCCCATTCCATCTTTTTTTTTTAATACCTTTGATACTGTTGATTCTACTTTAAATAAATAACTGTCCTTCTGTCATTCAGCTGCTCTGACAAAGATGCTAGGCAAGGCTTGTGTACTCGTGCCAATGAGGCAGTTCTTGCCACCATGGGTAAGTTGCTTTTCTTTAACTCTTCTCCACCAGGGTTATTCCTCCAGATGTGTTCAGGGCATTCCAGTCCGTAGTGTCTGAAACTAAAATTTCTGAAACTCATTCTTGAATTACCCAAATGCCCTCTGAGTAGAGCAAAATGCCTCTATAGACATTCATTAACCTAGATGAGGACCTCTCCAAATGACTCTTCAGTCTGAAGAACAGTTCTGATTTCTATCATCTTGTACCTCATCCATTTGGCTCTTCCCATTAATAATGCTCTTTTTCACTATCCCCTTTGTGTTTAGTTGAAGATGGTTGACTGTGGTAATTGCTTCCCAATGCAGGAGGAACCTGTCCTCAAGGAAGTCTAACTCCTCCATTACAGCCCTCTTACAAAGATCTTGATGCTCTTTGGTTCGGGGCCTGGGTGGGAGGAAAGTTTACCATGTGTTTGTTTCATATGAAGCCAAACAAAATCCTCTGCTAAACCTTAATGTGCTGACATTTTAGTTTATCTAATTCTGTATGGGTAAAGCCCCAGCATTAGGCATTACAGCAAGGTCAGTATTATCCAGTGAAATATAAAATGACTGCATAAATTACTCTTGGTATTCACTTTCAGGAGAAGGACTGCATGTCAGCTACATTATTGGAGGTCTTCTCAGCATCTTGTTTATTTTGTTGCTTATTGCTGCTTTAATTATATATAGGTAAGTGATCTATTTTCCCTCTCCTAGCCAATTGTAAATTCTTGGGTTGTAGGAGAAGAAAGTCCCTGAAAGCATTGAATCTTTCTTTATTGTCATTTACAGTCCTTTTTTCCTCCATTGGAAGGAGTGCTTGATGATTTTATTTGCAAGGTTTGAGTCCTGTGCCTCTAAAGTGTTGGTCATGCAGTTCTACTATTTGAAACCTTATTGGCTAAATTTTCTGCAGAAAGCTTATGAGTTATGGACAGGGATATGAGATAATTTATATCTCAGTAAATGTGTGAGCTCATGTGCTTTCTGACAGATAATTTCACCAGTTACTGCCATGATAGCTTTTGTGGTTACATGGTAGTGCCTTGCTGTACTGGTAGCTAGTAAATGGACTCATAGCTGAAGAGCCAGGGGAAGCCAGGATTCTCTCTTTGAGGGACAGTAGAGATGACTGGAGCCATCCACCTGCTGAGCACTCAGGAACTTTGGATCCTGGCAGTAGATTGCTGTGACTTTTCTGACAGCTCTCTCCCTCTAGGCATAATAAGTCCAAGTTTACGGACCCTGGCTTGGGGAACCTAACCTACAGTAATCCTTCATATCGGACATCTACCCAGGAGGTGAAGATTGAATCGATTCCCAAACCAACCATGTACAACCAGCTGTGCTACAAGAAAGAGGTAGGAGCTGCTACTAAGGACATGAGAGTCCAGCCCAAGCTGCTGTTAAGTATTACAGGCCTCACTGTGTGGAAAGATTGCAGCTTGTGAGCATTTACTTCCAGCACGTAGGAGGACAGCTTCAGTGAGTTGTTCAGACTGCTGTGGCGATCAGCTAGCAGCACTTCTTCCTCAGTAAGCTGTAGTGAATTTGACCTGTCTTTAGTTCTCTGCTTCTTATCCACTCCCACAGTGTCTTGTATTTCATTTGCATTGGGTACTGGCCCTCAAAAGTACATGAGCCAATTGGAATTGTCCTCCTTGGATACATGTCCCGCTTAGTGACTGTTGCACCAAGGTTGCTTTGGACAGTCACCAGGCAGCCAGAAAGGGTTTAGTAACAAGAATGTGGCTCCTGGCTGTGCACGGCCTGGGAGGGGTGGGATAAGGGTTGAAAATAGAGCCCTTATTAAATAGAGCATTTTAAAGGCTCTTCAGAGGTCCATACTTTGTGCCACATGATGGAGAGAGTTTAAAAGATACCTTGCAGCACTTAGTTTCTCCTCTCTTTTCTCCTCAGAAGCTTTCTTATCACTCAGATAGCTTCTCATCTTCCCTCTTCTGATTTCCATCCACATCCTCACGTCAGGTATCACTACTCTGTGTGTTTGATCCTGCCTCCCTCACTCAAACTCTGTTGTGTGGCTCAAGTGCTGTCCATACTAATTGCTCTTTCTTCGTTTTTCCCACCCCGCTTTTATGTCATTAAACTAGCTCTAGTCTGTCAGGAGCATGTAAGTAATTTTCTGTGGCAGATTCTTTGGTCTAGGCTTTGGCTATGCATACTCAATTATATTTTAGAAAGGCAATTTCTGTTAGGACTATTTATAATTATCTGTTAGATCACTTAGTTCCTCTGGCAGAGATCACATACTTATGCAGGGGAGAGTTTTCCCTTACTGTTTTCCAGAGGTACTATCCAATAATTCCCCAGATCTTCAAGCCATTTTAAGGATAAATCAGGATTATTTATCTGGGAATCTAAATCCTTTCCACTTCTTTCTTAATTCCGGTGCTCTTTTATATACACAGATGTATATTTCCCACCCCCTCCACTTTCTCCTCAGGGTAGATCAGATGCTCCTTATTTGTTAGTAAGCCAAGTTAGATTTCACTACCTTAATATCAGTGTGGTCCCTTTAGCCTCTGATCATTTTCATTGTTTCCCTATAATCTCCTTGCCCTGTGTCACTGTGAAGCTTGGACTCAACAGCTCAACAGCTGTGCTTTGCTGAGAGGTGAATCTAGAATGACTCTAGTGTAAAGATATGCAAACCTAGAATTGATCTCCTGCCTACTTTTTCCATGAGGTTTTCTCTGTTTCTGCTTTCCATTTTGTTTGGTGGGGTTTTTTTCCTTCGTTTTAAAGGTTTTAAAGACTCAGTGTTCTTACTGTCTTCTGTCAGGGAATATGGTATAGTTGAATGAGAAGAGCAGCCTCATCCTCATTCCCCTTCCACTGAAGAATCATGGAGTTTGAAACGAGACCCCTTGCAGGGAGGACTCATCTGGGGGTGTTAAAGAACTAAAGGAAGCTTAAAATGGGTTCTGTCATTGTGGCAGTTAAAGCCAGTGGCTGTTTACATGGAGGTCCAGCTTTTTGTGTGCTTCACTGTCTTCATTCCAGCTCTGCACTGCTCTTTGCCATATTTTTCCATATACATATTTTTTTAATTCATCTGTCTTCTCCCTAGACTGGTCCTGACCACAGCTACACTAAGGAGAAGATCAAGATTGTGGAGGGAATATGCCTTTTATCCAGTGATGATTCTGAATGGGATGACCTTAAGCAGATTCGGAGCTCCCGTGGAGGGATCCTCCGGGACCACGTCTGCATGAAGACCGACACGGTCTCTATCCAGGCTAGCTCTGGTTCACTGGATGACACTGAAACTGAGCAGCTGCTACAGGAAGAACAGTCTGAATGCAGCAGTGTTAACACAGCAGCAGCCACTCCTGAGCGGCGGGGCTCACTCCCAGACACAGGCTGGAAACACCAACGCAAGCCCTCCACAGAGAGCGAGGTCTAAAGTACACGTGACTTTGGAAACAGTTGTACCCTCCCTACCCTCTGCTCTGCACAAAAAAAGACAGGACTCTGCCTGCCTGGCAAGGAAGGGCACAGAGACCAGCCTCTCTTGCAAGGGGCCTGAGACTTGGACTGCCTTTCAGCATGGAGCTTGGGCAGCTGTGTTGTTGTGATTGGAGAAGGAGGATGGGTGGGTTGGTTGGAACCCAGAGACCCTTTTGACTGATTTTCACTGTCTGTGGTTTATTTATATGTTCCCTTTTCCTGGAAACTGCCACATTAACTTCTGCAGTGACTTGTCTGGCCTGAATCTGGTTCGGAGTCTCTGTTCCCTGGCAACCTGCAAGTCCTGTGCCATCCAGCTCACGGTCAATGCCCATGAAGAGAGCAGAGCTGCCTCATTGCTGGCTCCTGGTCACAGAAGTACCCCTAGTCATTCCAGCACTAGCAGCACTCTTTGAGGCTTTGTGTTAAGGGGTCTCTGACATGAGAGAGATGGGTGTAGATGGGATATACTTTGGGGCTCAAGAGGATGCTGACACAGCATCAGGTCATCTTGTGAAGGCATAAAGAGGGTAACCACAGTTGCCAAGACTCATTTCATGAGAGTATCACTGCTTGCTTTCATATCTGCTACTAAAAACTTTAAGGAATACTCAGATTGGAGCACTGTGTCTGTTGCTGGCAGTGGACACTGCTCCTGTTCTCCCCTTTCCTGTTAAAACATGTTTCTACTCTGGAAAAACAAGAGTCAGCAAATGGCCGTTTCAGAACCGTTCAGTACCCCATGGGTACTGGAGTCTGAGTGCTAAACTTGAGACAAGAAGAGATTGGTATTTTACTTAGTTCTACAGAGCTAATGGGAGCAAATGGATCTCAGCAAGACCTAAATTTTACTGATCTTTGCATAACTGATATACAAAAAAAAGAAAAGAAAAATTTGCTAGGTCCCCACTAGTCCCAATTCTGCAAGGTCCCAATTATTTTGGCCTTTAGGACCTTTGATTACCATAATAAGGGAAAAGAGAGAATTCCTAGGTCGAGTCTTTCCCATGGGAGTGCTCAGTGCTGACAGTTAGGAACTGCTTTATTACTAGGCTGAGCCCAATTGACCTAGAATGAGAGACAATAATCAGGGAGCTGCAAGGGCCATTTTAAGTAGTTGTTTATCAGATAGAATTGCACTTTAAGTTCTTCTGTTACCACTAAATAGCTCTCCTTGCCAAATAATTTTTCCCTTTAGCTGCATGAGCTTCAGTTGTTCTCTGGTCTCCAAGACTCCTACCCTTTAGGGAATGTCATCCTACCCTTGCAGCCAAAACCCAGCAGCATTTGGAGCTGGGTCTTGCATGCTCCCAAGGACTCTTGCCACCTCTTTGTATTCTCTTGTCATCTGTTTGTTCAAAAAGAAAAAGGAGAAAATACTGCTTAATACTTCAAAAATGAAATTTATATTAACCCCTCAAATCACATTATAAAATATTAAGCATTAAGCCAGATCCTTGGAAGCAGAACCTCCCATTGAAGAATTTCTCACTGCAAACTTTGTAACCTCTTTTATCGCCTGGAAAGAGGTCAAGTACATTCCTACCCATGGTGTAAAGAGAACAAAATATACACTGGGGTATGGTTCAGAGGTAGGGCGAGGGTCCATCTCCCATGCAGTATTTTTTCAGCTGAATAAAAAGGAGAATCGTCCTACTCTGCTCAAACCTTGTTTATATATTAACAGGCCTGCCTGCTACCCCTGAAAAACACAACGGTTGCCAGTGGTTTGCCTCTACTTTTCACAGCAGAAATAGCTTTGTAGATAGGGAATGTTGCAGCTCTGACCTGGCTAGGTGGCTTAAGACTCTGTCCCTAACTGCACCATTGGGCTGACTGGTGTATATTCCTGTGGAAAATGAACTGGAGCTAAGGCTTGGATTTCGCTGTGTAAATGTGAGAACTCTTCCCTACTCCCAGAGGGATTTATTTTTATCTCTTTTTTTTAATTAGATTTTTATTTAATTATTTATTTGTTTGACTCCAGCCTTGGAAGCATTGATTTTGTTGGGCAGAGGCACTTTTGAATTGAGGTGTGGACTCAACTGGGAGCTGAGAAAGGAGTGCATATCACTGACATGGACCATGCCCATCTAAGCCATTTCATGCAGGCACAACACCAGAGGGCTCAAGTGTAGGCAGAAGAATCAATTTGATCCGAAACCATGTGTAGGGGCAGGGGCATCAAGGCTGGGATTGGGGAGACTGGGGAGGAAGGCTCTGACTTGTAGGAGAGCAGGGTTTCTTTGGGTTTTGGAATGGGTTGTTGTTTTGTTTTTTTTTTTCCCAATAGCTTATGTGACCATGCACCAAAATCCTGAGGTGGGACAGGGGTGAAGGAAACATCTGCCCAGACCTGTCACTTGAGATTAAGTGAGCCTGTCAGAGTACTTGCTGTCCAAATCTGGAGTGTCTGCAAGTGTGGAGTGGAAAGGAAAAACACAGACAGTCTTTTCAACAGCTCATGGTGTTTGTGATCTCCACCTTGATCAATATTCTCTGCTGCTTCTTAGGAGAGACCCTGCGCACTCCAGCCTAACAACTATTCATAACTGCTCTCTGCTCCCTCCCTCAGATGATTATGGTGAAAAGGAGCAATAAAATGTCACACAGCCTCCTCTACCAGTGAGGTGGGCAGAAATTTATCTTTTTCCTAGAGACAGCCCCAGTGAGATGCTGCCTGGGGATGCATCACGGTTCCCCATTCTGGGGAAGAGAAGACCCTCGTTGCACTTAGGATGTTAAGAATGTAGAAAGGCTACTGGAGGATGATCTCTTGAGCACTGATTTACTATGTAAAAAGCAAACCTCTCTCCTGTCTGTCCCAAGCTAACGTCAGTGATTTCCGTGTGTTCCTGTGTAATGGTTTTAACGTTACTCACTGGAGACATTGGATTTTCTGGAGTTATTTAACCACTGTGTTCAATATTTTAGGGGTTGATGATAATTTAATATAAATTTAGCTTTTCTTAACCACTCTGCCTGGCTTTTGGTTGTGAATCATGCATGTTATTTGGACTCTCCTTTGAATGGGGAACTCCCTAACCTGTTCAGACAGAACCTCAACTTTGCTTTGAGAAGAGCAAGAAGGTAGGAACAGATCTAGGTTCTTAGAAACCTTATGTGCTACCTTATGATAGCACACACTATACCCCTATGATTTTGAATCAAGGATCCAATATCTACACTCACTTTTGCAGATTCTTTCACACACATAGTACCTCTCACTCTGCCCCACCTTACTTCCCCCCCCCTTTAACATGGCAAGAGCAGAAAGGGCTGTTCATTTTGGCGTGTAATAGGACTGTAGAGATCTCATGCCCTCACCAAGTGGAAAATAAAACTCTGAAGAAGAGCAGCTTTTTCTTTCTGTAGGGGGTTTTGTTTAAGTTTCTGTTGCCTTTTTATATAACCAAGAATTTAAATAGTGTAAAAGGCTGAGTAATGAATGAAACATTCACTAATAATACACTGCAGTACTGTTGCCAATCTTGTAACACATTCTGTCCCTTTCTGATGAAAGAACTACCTAAAACATTTAAAATAGTTATCTCTCCTCATTTCACAATTGAAGCACAGTGCAGAAGCCATTTCAGCCAGGTCCTGAAAAAATTTCCTGACTTTCAAAAAGCTGATATTGCTTGCATGGCATGGTGAGGAGAGGGCAGGGTAGAGTAATTGGAGTTGTGTGCATGGCACTCTGCTGTCCCTTGTCTTCTGATTACCCACAAAAATTTTTCCTTCAATTTTTAAAGCTCAAGTGAAGAAACAAAGGAGAGAAAAACACACTGTGCTCCAAAAACAGTTCACAGAACAGGTCAGGGTGGAGAGGACACTGTGGGTCACCTGAGCCAACCTCCCTGAAGAAGCAGTGTCACCCCAGCATATGGCACAGGACTGTGTCCAGACAGATCCTGTCATTTCCAGTGAGGGAGACTCCACAACTTCTCTGGGCTATCTTCCAATGCACAGTATAGAGGTTCTTCCTATTCATGTGGAATTTCCTGTGCATCAGTTTCTGCCTGTTTCCTCTTGTCCTATTGCTTGGCAACGCTGAGGAGAGCCTGGCTCCATCCTCAGACACCTTCCCTTCAAATACTGGTAGACATTGAAGAGGTTCCCTCTCAGTCGTTCCTTGAGTTGCTGCTTTTGCAAACTCGCTGACCATAGGCAAGAGAAGGCCCATTCCTCTGTAACAGGATCTTCCCCAAAGCCGAATCCACCAGCTCTGAGAGGCTTTGCCAAAGGGTCCTGCGGCCTGCCTCAGCACCAGCCTCTCGCCAGGCGCTGCTCCGGCCGCAGAGCCCCGTCCCGCACCGTCCCCGGGGTCACGGCGGCGGCCGAGAGCGGGCGGGCACGGCTCGCTGCTTCCCGAGCGGGGGGGGCGCGCTCCCGCGGCGATGCCGCCGTCTCGGGAGCGCGCGGAGAGCACGCGCCGCGCCTGCCGGATTCAAACGGACCAATAAGGGGCGCGGGCGCGAGCGTGGGCGGGGCCGGCGGCGGCCAATGGGCGCGGCGGACACTGGGAGGTGCGGGCGGTGCTGGCGATTTCAAACCCCGCCGAGCAGTCGCCGGACCGTCACCGGCCCGACCCGCCGGGCCCAGGTGAGACCCGTTCTCCTTGTCCCTTCCCCGTGAGCCCCGGTCGCTTTTCCGTCCTCCGTCTGCGCCCATGGGAGGGTGGCTAGGCCTTCCTCCGTCGCCAGGCCCAAGCCTCCCCGATTTTCCCGGGGACCGTGTGGAGGCGCAGTCCCAGCGGCGCGACATCTCCCTACAGGGATGGCCCGGGCCCGCGGTCTGCGCCGGCATCCACCCGCAGAGCCCGGTGGCGTGAGGATTGCGGCTGGTAGCGGCGAGAGGCCGCGGCCTGTACCGTACCGCGCCGCGCTGTAGAGGTGCCGGTCGCTCAGGCTGCCCGCCAACCGGGGCGCGATGTGGCCGGTGGGAGCCGCGGGCTCGGCGGCTCCGCTGTGGCCGCCTCTGTCCGTTGTGGGGCTGGGGCTTCTGTGGGAGGCGGCCCGGAGACTGGGGCCGGCGGGAGAACCGGGCACCCCTTAAGGGAAATGCGGACCAGGCGCCTTCTGTCCGTCCCCTGAGGCTGCGTGCAGGATCGGTTCCCCCTCTAGAATGCCCTAAAAGAAAACGTTCTCTGGGCTGATTGTAGTCTTAAAAGCAAAGGCGTGAGCTCATCTCTTGTAGCTCTGTTGTTGGGTGCAAATGTTAGGATTCCCAGAGCCCCTCACTAGGAGATGTTTTCTGTTGAATCCCCTCTAGTATGCGCGAGGAAGGGCTGGATAGACGTGTGTGTCCCATGTTTCCGCACACACACGTCCCCGCATTTCATTTGCTTCTGTTTCTGAATCAGACAGTATTGTGATTCTTCCAAAGACAATAGTTTTCAGGTTGGTGTACAGAGGATTTTCCTCCAGAATCTGTTCCTCTGTCAGTGGGAGACTTGAAGTTTTTGCATCAGATGACAGAGGCTGAGGAATGATACTTCTGTTTGCCTTAAGCAAACCAGGTTTCTGTTCTAACAATAAAATTTTAAAAAATCATATGTGTTGCAATTTTCTAACTGCTCTGTTTGTTGTACATCATATCTCTGATTATTCTGAGGTTTTTGCTGATTTTAGTGATTGATTTTTCTGCTAAACTGCAGTGCAGTTTAAGTTGCCTTTTGCAGGTGAGAAGGGGATGAGTAGTTGTCGGAATGTTGAGCTACCAGCAATGGGAGCCCTTCCTAATGTATTACTTGTGTATTAAAGTGTTGCTATAGGCTTTCAATGAATCTATTAGCTTGAAACTGTGAAGCTGCTTACTTCAGAATTCATCGAGTCTCGAATACTGGAGTATTCTAAAAGTTTCTTCATAAAGTCTGTTACTAAAACTTTGAGAAAGGTTCACCTCTGAAGGTAGAATGATTGAGTGCAAATTGCCTGTATAGTTTTGACTCCTTGGTGTCCAACATGAGATCTGTTGATTGTGCAAAATGTAGAACTTGGTTTGGTTTTCTTGCCTTAGGCTTGGCCTTTCTTTAAACTTTGCTGTTTTGGTAGCTTCCCCCATATTGAACTTAAAGATTCATTTGGGTTTTTTTCTACTTCAAAAACTGTGATAGGGTTGAGGTTTATGAGCAACATTGAGAGAGGTTTATCAAAGCAGAATCACTGGCAAGTGGCATTCAGGTACAACAAACTGTTTCTGAACAAATGGTTGCAGATGTATTGAAAGTAATTCTCAAAACACAAAGTTGTGCACATTAACTAGGGGACTTGCTATAGGAAAAAATTATGTGACAACTTGAAAAGAAATTTGAATTTTAGAAGTATGGGAGTTATTTAGTCTGTTTTAGATCTGTATTGATGGAAGGTTTCTCCCTTGATATTCTGATAGGAAAAAGGGAATGCCTGGTGATGGAACATGATTCCTGGTTCTTGTACATGTAGGACTCGTATTTTGTTGGTCTTAACTTTCATGCTGGCTTTTGTCCTTCCTCTTGTATGGACCAGTTATGTAAGCTGGGCCTCTGCCTCTGAAGACATGGTCTGCCACAGTGGGGCTGTAAGATCTTGTTTCTATTTAATAGTCAATGCAGAAAACCTGAATTTCAGTGGGATGTTATAAATTGTTTCACTGTGTGTTTGGTGATAAATTTACAGCTGAAAAGTACTTAGCATGTTGTACATTCCTTCAGTCAATCCTCTTTTTTATATTTTCCTTTTGCTACCCAGTTGTCATCTGCAGCACTTCTCTTTGCCCCTAATGCATCACTTATGCATATCTTGAATTGTACATCCAGTTAGAAACTGCTCTGAATGTTTTGTGGAGATAACTATCTTAATTATCTAATTTGGACGATTTTGTTGTGTAGGATGCCTGACTGGAAAGACACTTGAGAGATGTAAATGCTTGCAAACCTTTAATTAAGGTTTTCAAAATCACAGTCACTCTTCATCGGTTTCCCTTTTTCCCCATTCCTACCTCTCCTCTGTTCCACACTACTAGCAGCTGTCCTTATATGGTTTATAAAAGAAATGTATAAACTTGTGTTGCTAATTTGTTTGTAAACTATTTAATGTAAATGGTTTGTCAGGTCTCTGCTAGAGAAGGATGGCATTAAAGCCATTTGCATCTGCAGCAGAGTGGTTAGTTCAGGACAACATAGTCCGAGATTAATATGGTGTTGCTTTGCTGATTCTTTGTTGTAGACTGTTCCCAGTGGTTCATGTTATATGGGTGGAGTTCTGAAGTGACATTGAAAAGCTTGTACCCTTTTGTTTAGACTAAATATTGCCTTGCACCGGGCCGTGTTGCCCTGGCTTGTTTGAATAAAGAGTCTCTTGACCTGAGCACTTGTGCATTGTCTGGGTTGTCTGTGATAGCTCGATTGCTGCAAATGTCAGATGTTGAAAAGCAGAAGCTGCTGTGCACGTTCGTGCCTTCCTGTTGCAGGGGGTAGAGTGAGGTGGTTGGAAAAGTAACTTGGACAGTTATTCAGTGGGAAGCATGGTTGGTGATGGCGGTGCCTGGAAGGGGCTTCTTTCTTCAGCTACCTAAAAAGATGGCTGGAGAAATACAGCTTTACATCACATGGCTTGATGCTCTTCTGAGGAGGAAGCAAATGATACCAGCTTCTTCAGTTGCTATTGTCACCATAGAAAAGGCATCTCAAAATGTCAGACGATGGGTTAGAGAGATTGCTGATGAATCAGCTCCACCAGAGCGCTGTCATTACACATCTCGCAGCAGCACGAAATGCAGGGATGGTATGGTGCCAGGCTCTTCGTTCGTACCTCCTTTGGAAGGCACTGTTTCTCCTTCCCCACGGCTGGCCTTGTTCCTCCTGTCGGGTTTCAGAACCGCTCCCTCCTTCAATTAGGGATTTTTGGATGATTGGTGGCATGGATTAATGTCTGCTGCATGCTCGGGTATGAGCGCAGCTCCCTCTGTTAGAGTAGTAATTGTTCTGATGGGTATGGGCGTTCGAGGTATTGAGTCATGAAGACAGCAGGCCTGGCGGGCCAAGCTGGTCACTGGTCGCCGGCCCGGCGGCTCCTTCCTTGCCGAGAGGCGGCACCGCAGCCGCCGGCAGGGCCGGGCAGTGCCCGCTGCCGCTCGCCCGGCCCCGCGGGGGCTGCTCGGCGGCGGCGGGAAGGGAGCGCGATGCGCCCGGGGCTGCTGCGGGGTCAGCGCGGCGCGGCGGGCGCTGCCCTACCCTGCCCTGCCTGCCTTTGTCTGGCCCCGGCGCGGGCCGGCTCCCGCCCAGGTGCGGCCGCGGCGCCCCGAGCCCCGCCCGCGGCGGGAGGGGCTCGTCCCGGCCCGCCCGCGGTTCCCGCCCGCTGCCGCCGGGAGCCGGCCCGGAGCTGTTCAGGGTGAGTGTCTGGCCAGGCCCGGCCGAGCCGCGGGCGGTGCGAGGCGGCGGTGGCAGGGCCGGGCCCGGCCCGGCCGTGGGTGGGGGCGGCGGGCACAGACAATGCCGGGCGGGCGGGCGGCCTGCTCGCCGTGCTCGGCCGCGGCCTGCGGCCAGACACCCGCGGAACGGGAAACGTCGCCGGGCTGCGGGGACGCATCTGGGGCTGCGGGCAGAAGTGGAGGGGGTGCATTTCTGGAAGTGCTGGGGATGGCGGGGACGCCGCTAGTTGCCGAAGGGAAGCCGTGCTGGAGGGAGCTTCCCTTGGAGAAGGAGGGAGCTAGTGATGTCTCCGCGGGAGCTTTCCTTCATCAGCAGTTCAGGCCGTCCTTTTAAAGAACATCACATGAGCCTTTTCATGCCTGAGCTTTGTAAAACCTCTTGAGGGATGGGGGGCTTTGCAGCTTACAAGCAGAGTCCCACTGTCACCTTTCACTCTCAACTGTCCACCCTTAGAATTATGTCAGTGCATGCCAGTGCACTTGCCTGTGTGTTACCCTTTTCCCCTTCTCGACTCTGTTAAGACTGGCTTCACTCCAGGCTTACCCATGCAGTTACAAATTGCTTTTCATCTTAAGCTGTAACAGAAGGTCAGTTTATTCTGCATTGTCTCTCACTTTCAGATGAATGGAAAAGAATGGCCCTGGTCACTTTGAGAGGCCATGTATTAAAATGTTTTTCTCCAGAGAAATGAAGTATTTATGTATCTTACCAATAGCTTCTCATTTGTGCTCTTAAAATTTCACTGAAGTGAGTTAGGACATACAAGTTAGAGCAAGCAAGAGAGAATTTAATGCTATTTTCATCAAGAGTGTGTATCTTGTGACTTGTAATTCATCTATCAATTGAAAATGACAGCCTTTAAAATTCCATACAATTTTTATTGTCTGCTGTGTTGTGATTATTTGAGTTTTCAACCTTTTTCTGAGCTATTTTATGTTGTGTCTACTGGGAAGTTTTGTCTGGCAAATACAGAAAACACCCGTGTTGGGCTAAACTTCTAAGAAAATGAAACATTGTCATTTCAGAGCCAAAGAGCAAATGTGACCCAAAACTGCCATTAAAGAAATAAGCAAACAAACAAATAATTATTTCTGCTGGGAAAACTGTGGCTGCACTAACAGATATCTGTCTGCCAAGAAGTATAGTTTTATCTAAAATGTGACATCCAACTACATACTCTCCAAATTTGTGCCCTATTGTATAGGAACATTTCAAATGGATTTTTCCTTTAGAAAGACCTGTCTTAATTTCTCAGAACTTATTCATGAGTAATGTTTTTGAGAATATTTCAAAATATGAAGATACTTGATTATGTTCTTGTGGAACAGTAATGTTCAATAAGTGTAAGTGAGTAGGGAGAAAGACAATCAGTATCAATAAACAGCTGGTTTTGTTTAGCATAAAATGGCTTCCCAGTTTGCCATTGTACATCTTCTGTAGAAAATGGTCTGAAAGCAGACACTTCACAATAAAATACAGTGATAGGTGATGAATGTATGCTTCAAAAGAAATACCATTTTAGAATGTTAATAATGTAAAGACTTTTCTTTAGCAGTACCCCATACTATAAGCTATGCTATTAATGCAGTTCAGCTCTCCAAATTGTAGCTGGATAAGCATTGAGAAGTTGAGTGGGAGTTGTTCAGAGTAGTGCATGGTGAATCCAAACTTTGATGTTTTCATGCTTTCTCATGATCTTTTATTGTGTTTTATGTGTTAATGGTCTTTTAATTTGTTTCCCAAACTTACATATATTCGTTTGGGAATTCTCATTTTTACATTTTAAATTCTTGCATTTGTGCTGCCTTGTAAATGCTTTCCACTCCTGCTGCATTTGTGTTATCTCCCTTCAGAAGATCCTGTTCTTTCCTTGATGGTCTTCATTTTCTTGCTGTTCTGAAATACAAACTTGCCCTGCCAAGAACTGTCAGGAAGGATTTGTTTTTCATCTCCACTACAGATTTCTCGGGTGACTTGCTTTTGGAAATGTTGCATTGACCACTTTTATGACAAATGTCTCTCTCAAAACTTACTTTGGCAGTTCAGTTGCTTCATAGGTCTTGTTTTCTGCATTTTACCAAAATGAATGTTGTTACTGAAAGACTTAATTCTGTTTGTTCCAAGTTGTAGCAACAAAAAAATGTATGTAGGTCAAACACTTCATTGCTGCAAATTCACTAGTAATAACAGAATTTAGCTGTTTATCGTATAATGAGGCCACTTGCTATTTGGATGTTGAAAAGTAATGACTTGAGTCTTAAATGTCTTTGCAAAGAAGCTTTTAAGGAAAACGTTTTTGTGTAATGTGGGATACTCTATGATCACACAGAACCCAGTGACTTATTGAAAAGAGAAACAACTGTCTTTTATTCTGGTAAATGCAAGATGTAGACAGTACAAAATCTTGGCATTAGGACAAACATGAGCGGTGATAAAGCTAGAAAGACTGTGTTCTTTCCCTCTGTGACCGTGGAATACTTTCTGAGAAATTCTATTCTAAAGGGATTTGTAAATTACCGGGGGGAGTATAATTTTATCACTATTTTTAGATGCTGGATTCAGTGCAGAAGGCAACTTAACCCATTTTGTAATTGAAGTATTGATTGTAGATGTTAATGACTAAAAATAATGGGGGAACTGAGTTGTCCAGACTGAAAAAAATAAGTGAAACACTGTTTCATGGTCATTCAACACCCTTTGCTATGTCTCTCTTATCATGTGTGATCCCCCCAAGTTAAGTACATTGTGATGTGGGAAGGGAAGTTCTAGATTCTGTCCTGTGTCACTAATGTAGAAGCAAGAGGTTGTACTTTGTGGCAGTGAACTATTGTATATGTATAAGGATAAAAATAATTGTAAATCAGTTTCAGTCTGGTAATAGACAAGTCTTTTTAATAGAGTTGCTGTCAACTTTATGGTTTGAACTGAGTTTGTAGTACTTGATTGAGGATTGTCTTACAGTAAGACTTCTTTCCTTGGCAGAACAAATCTCTGGAGAGAAATAAATGTTATTTTATTGTTGAAGTAGGAAGCCTACTTCAACAATAGTAGCTGCCTAATTTTCTATGAAGTTCACTCTGCTTGTTCTTTGCAAAGCTGTATGTGACTTTGGGAAGAGACCACTGCATCTATTTATGTTGTCTGCATCCACACTGAGGAAGTACTCCTTTACTTCTATATCGGTTCATTCAAATGAAGATGTTCCTAATGCAAGCTCAGTTTATACTGGCAAAGCTGTCTTTGCTGATGGCACTTGGCTGCAGAACTAACTTGAGTATGGGGAATTTTACTGCTGGAAACTGTGTTCACTATAGGGCATGCTTGCATCCATTGCTAGGTGGGTTGTTTGAAAAGCTTTTCATGTGAATTCAGTCTCATTTCTTGCTTTTGGAGAGAAGTCATCTTCATAGAGTTAGATATGTTTAACCCCACACTTCTGTATTTGCCATGTGCCTCTTGCTTTTGGATGTGGGGTGTGCTTTTTGTGTGGTTTTGGTGTGCATGTTTGACTTTTGGTTTTTAGTGAGTTTGGGGTTTTTTGTTTGGTTCATTTTTTTAATAGGTAAAATGCATTGGGTTTGAAGTAGGAGTCTGTTGAATTCTATTTCATTATCTCTCAGTAGGCTGAAGGAGGGATAAGAGAGCAAATGAGAGGTTGGGGCAGAGAAAACATAAGCAGGAATTTAAACAGATGAAAGCAGATGGGGTTTGGATGCAGTAACACACTTGCCCTTTTGACCTTGTATGATTGTTTGGGATTTGAATGGCCTTTGAGTTTTATTGTCATTGTAAATTTTAATTCAGAGTATCTTTTTTTGGTCAATTACTGACATGGAGGAATGCTGTGACTGGGGGGGTTGTTTTGTTTTTAGTAAATTGAACATTAAAAAAGACAGTGAAACAGAATTAACAGTAGAATGGGTTTTAGGTAGCCTCACTTCTGAGTACTTTGCTTCTTACCTAATGAGCAGATCTTTTCATTCTCAGTGGTTTACAGTTCTTTGGCCCTCCCTAATTTTTTTTTTTCTTTAGAATCACATTTGGTACCACTGTGCTGATGTCAAGAGAAAATAGCCATATTGTTATTTGTTTTGATAAGAAAGGGAATGAGAAGGGCAAGCCATTTGGATACACTTGTTTATGTATGTAGTCAGCTTGTGTTCTGACATTGACTCTTGTTTTACTGCCATTGGGCAAATTAATAGTTTATGCAGTTATAGTGAGAACAGTATTAACATCTATAGGAACTTGTAAATATTTAAGGTAATTATTTAGTGTAATTTGCAGTGGGGCTGTGTAGTGGTGACAGGTAGGCCTTTTGGAGTTGTTTCTTATGTTTGTTTTTTTTTTTTTTTAATTTTGGGAGGTTGGGTTGTTACTTAAGTATCTTCTAACTAATCCAGGAAGGAATAAAAAAGATTGTTTTTTACTGTATGCTGTTGCTAGCCTAGTTTTGCTATTGACTTAGCTGTTTGTGTTAGTGTTGTGTGGCTGACAGAAGGCTTTGAAGAACTTGCTTATATTAATTTATATGAGTGAAAATACGCCCCTAATTCAAGGGATTAATTTTCTGCAGAGAACGTCTGAGTGTTAGGTGAAACACTTTGTAGGCTAGAGTATACAGCTTTGCTGGTATAGGCTGAATTTCTGTTAGGAGCATTCTGCTAGTATTGTGTACTTATGTGCCTATAAATTGTTGTGTATGGCCAGGTTATGGAGTTTTTGGCTTGGTCTGTGAATTCAGACTGGTGTGTTGAAATGTGTTGCTCCCTCTCTGGTTTGATTTTGTGCTTATAAATAACACTGGGAGCTCTTTCTACCACTGCTGCTATTTTCATTTTGCTGACCTCTCTGCATCAGACATGGTCTCTCATTATTTTCTGAGCTGTCAGGTTAGTTGTACAATTAAGTCTGAAATGGGCATTGAGCCCAAGATCTCATCTGTCATATCCTAATAGTCAGTGTTCTTATTTTAATCTGAAGGAAGGGGAGAAGGGGGAAACCACTAAAACTTGAATGACTAAGGATTTAAGCCCTACACGTGGCAAGAAATTGATCTCTTGTTGACAGTTGCTGATGCTGACTATATTAGAATTAGGGCAAAAATGGGTTTTGTTCTTAGTAACTTCATTTCAGTTATGCTGTTTGTAAAGTTGTTAAAATGACTGTCCTTACATTTGCATCTGATTATTTTTGACACTGATTCATGACACCTGTTGCTAAAAGCACGTGTCAGTAAGAGTCAGTTTTTAGTGTTGGTGGGAACTCACTTTGGTTTCGTGCCTTAGCTGTAGTACATTCTTCCTCAAGCTTAAGTGAGGTTATATTCAACATGCCTTTTCAGCTTACTAAAAGTTTCTTGATCGAGGCTTGTAGTGTCAAAAATACTACAAATTGCACTGCTTTCTAATCTTTAATGTCTTCTGGTAATTTTCTAGAGCTAAAAAACCAGTGGTCTGGTCTTTAAAGTGTGCATCTAAATATAATTACAACCTTGGGTTGCTTATTAGCAATGAGATTTGCTACAGAACTGGGAGGTTGAGGTTGATTGATTGGTATTTTTGTTTTGTTTTTTTGAGGTTTTTTTTGTTTTGATTTTTTATGTTTTTATATTTTTAGGTATATGTATACATCCAATATGTATTTTTCTGTTTTCTAACTTGTCCTTATCTCCACAGAAATCACTCTAGTTCTAGAGAGAGCCTGATTTACAATGGGGGATGACAGCGAGTGGATGAAACTGCCGATTGATCAGAAATGTGAACATAAGGTAGGCAATCTTTGGTTTGGTTTGCTGTGTATCTCTGCTCATAGTGATTTTGTAGAGCTTCTGTATATAAATACACTGTAATTGGGTAATCTTGACAGCTACACAGTGTGAGTATTAACAGATCTGAAACTGCATCAGTTCTATCCAACCTAGAGGCTGAATAACCTCTATTAAGCAGATTTTAGTGGTATTATATGGCGTAAGCTTGTGCACTGAAAGATCAGTACACTCATTCACGTGGAGAAATTACTCATCTGTAGCTGAAACTATTGCTGGGCACCCACCTCCTCATTTGTGGTTGCTAGAACTTATGAAGAGCAGGGGAGAGTACTGACATCTGTTTATCCAGATCATTCTTGGCAGGAGAAAAACAAGTATTTTGTCCTGTTGCATGTTATTCATATAGACACTGAAGAGAAATCTGCAGGTGCCAGCTTGCTGAGCATACTTTCAAATATGATTGATGAGCTTTGTGAGATTGGTGAGTTAAGATTGTAATAGAACAACATTTAAATGTCCAATTTCTGCTTCCAGCTGTGGAAAGCCAGATTAAACGGTTATGAAGAAGCCCTTAAGCTCTTCCAGAAGATAGATGATGAAAAGAGTCCTGAATGGTCCAAGTATCTTGGATTGATAAAGAAATTTGTGACTGACTCCAATGCAGTGGCTCAGCTGAAAGGACTGGAAGCAGCACTTGCTTATGTTGAAAATGCTCATGTAGCTGGGAAGTAAGTAGCCTTTTCTTGCTGCTCTTAGGCTGTTAGGACAGTTTAATGTGCCTCTCTCTGAGAAAGGCTGTAGCTGCACGTAAATTGTGCGGTGGCCGCTAACAATTCTGATCTCTATTGTTAAGAGCAGAACTTGCTTTCTAATCCAGAGAACTTTCCTTCTGGATGGCCTCCATGTGCCTATTAACTTACCACAAATTGCTTGCAGGGTTCTAAAAAACTATTGAGGGCACTAGTAAAAATTTCTGCAATGGCAAAAAAAGTGACCCACTAATGTAGTGGTCTAAGTGCTGTGAACTGGAATCTCTGTTCTCGTTTGATTGAAACAATCTTATCTGTATCAGTGGAAGCCTTTTTTCTGGGGGATATTTGTGTAATTAATACATGAAATACAATATAGTTATGTTTATGTGACGTTACATCCAGCATAAGTAGTATGAATCTTCATACCTGCCAATTTCTTCACTGGATGTGTTTTAGTACTTCTGTGTTGTCTAGCCCATGAAATAGGTCATACTCCTGAGGGTGAAATAAAAGCACACAACAGGCCAGGTTAGTGCTTTGTTCCACTGACTTTGACCTGATGAAATGAATAAAGGTCTTACTCAAAAACAAATAAACCAAAAGCTTTGTTTGAAAATCTAACAGCCTTGCACACTCCTTGGTTTAAAAATTATGTCAGTTGGAAGTATATGGGAAATACTGTGCTGGGATTATGTACTGATACAGTTAACATATTTCAACATATATAATTCCAGGACATGACATTTATTTGTGAGCCTCAACTAGCGAATGTTAATACACTCTTGAGAATGCCTACTGTTCTCTGGTGTAGTCTAGTATCAGAATCATATTAACTATGATCTGTGTTCCTGTATAAAACTAGATGACAAAGTCATCCCTTAGAAAAGGTTATTTGCTTCAAGGTTATCTTAGGATGTAGTCCCTTTTATGTGAAGACTTGTTGGGTTTTAATCTGTATTTGGTACTGTGTGTGGTTTTTTTTCTGTGGATAATGATGTAGAACACATAATTCATATGAATGTTCCAAAAGTAATACATTCTCATCTTTCAGGACAACAGGAGAAGTAGCATCTGGAGTTGTAAATAAAGTGTTCAATCAGCCAAAGGCCAGAGCAAAAGAACTAGGTGAAGATATATGTCTAATGTACATAGAAATTGAGAAGGAGAGGCAATACAAGAAGAATTATTAAAGGGTCTGGACAACAAAAACCCAAAAATCATAGTAGCATGTATAGAGACACTGAGGAAAGCACTAAGGTAAGATTTTAGTTCATGGTATTTTTTGTGGTTTTTTTCTTAGCTTTTTCCTCACCCCAGCAATATATGGAGTCTAATTTTATTGCTGAAATCTTTAACAGGCCCTTGTTATTGTTGAGTAGAATGCATCTTTCCTGAACTTGTATTTTTTGACAGCAATAGTTGACAGCATCACTGGATTTGTAAGGTGTGATGGTTTTCTATGTTGTATGAGCCTCATCTGGATCTCTTTCATTCATTTTAAATGTTTACCAGACTTCCATTTTCCCAGCCACTGAGAGAAGGCCAAGATTAGTGTGTTTTGTTCCAGGCTGTGAAGCTTCTCTTCTGAGTGTCTATAATAAACTCACTGATGTGAAAACTAAAATGTAGTTTGGGTTTTTTAAACTACTGTTTTCCTCACTGATGTGAGCATGTTTAATTGGGTACATAATGTGTGTTTTTAGAAGAAAGAACGGGGAAAAAAAAAAAAACAAGCTCATTGCACAGTAAGCTTCTATTGTCCATATAATAAATCCTTTATTGGAAAGGAGAGCTGCTAGTGCTCCCTAAAAATCAAATAAAATTTAAGATGATGTATAGGCTTCAGTATTAGATTATTTTTTTAATTCCACATCAAGTTTGTTTGCTGCCTTTGAGTGAAAAATACTGGGCTTCATGAAATTCTTATACTTGGTGTGTTTATAGAATTTACTGACCATTAGGGTTTTTTCTTTTAAAGGAAGCAAAAATTCGGGATTAATGTTAAACACTTTGGGATTAATTAAAACACTACTTTCTAAGTAGCTCATGTGAAAACTGTATAATGTATGTAGAGAGGGTGCCTTATGTTATGTATCTTTTAGAGAACTTGCTGAGGCATACATAGAGATGATCCTTGTTAAACTGATTGTTTCAGGCTTCGGTAATGTCAAAATAAAGCTTTGGGCTTAACACATTACTTGTGCTTCTGGTTAAGTGAAACTACTGTCCTATATTTAAGAATATATTTTGGCTATTTTAAATTGCTTATCTGGTTAAATGTCCTTTTAACAGTGCAGTGTAATTAGAAACCTGCATAATCTCCTTCCTCAGTATCTTTCAACTAACTACTTCTGTAAAATGTGCCACATGTTTTTGGTTTTTTTTTTTTTTTCTTGCATGCAGTATTTTATCTTTGTGATGTTAAAATCAAGTATGCTCATGCAGCCCTCTTGACTTAAACTCCATCTTCTGCATCTGAGCTCTGTTGCTACTTAAATTTTTCTTATGCTTTGGTAGGCTTTCGGCATTGATAACAAAATGTGTCTGTGTTGTACCTAGGTGGGTAGCTTGAATGCATAACTAGTTTAATTTCGGGTATTTTCTGTCTTGTGCTGAGGTTTCTATTCTTTCTTGTTAGATTAGATTATATGAATTACATACAAATAAATTTGCATAGGCATTTCCCCCAATATGCTCTCTTTTAGAGTCATGATAGAAAAATTGAGTTCTTGGGTAACTCATTTGTTCACATATTTAAATCATGTTACTTCCAAGACCTCTTTTGAAGGTTTTATACTTAGTGTTTTTAAAAGCTGATATGGAAATAAAATGGTGTGCACTAAAATTTCTAGAAAGTGAGACATGTAGATTTTAGTTCTTGAGCAGCATTTTTTGGTAACTTTTTATGTGGAACTTGAATGGGAGGGAACCATAAGAAAAGGCGATTGGTAGAAAGGTTAATTCGGAATCAAGAAGAAATGCTTCTGAATAAAAAAAATATTGCTTTTGAGGTGATTTATGTATGATGCCTTAGTAACTACAGCAGTTTATTATCAGTTTGAAAAGAAAGTTCTGTGTTCTCATTCATCAGTGATTGAAATAGGAAGTTTTGTGTGTAAGTGCAACAGCATGTAGAATCTTCTGTCATGGAAGGGTGATTAGCTGGGGAAACTTGTTTTATGTGTTCCTTCAGTGGCACATATTTCAGCACATGTTTTCTGTGAAGCTGACCCAAGCTCACTATAATTATCTGGTCCAACAAGTGAAAAAGTGACTAATGCTTTTACTGCAGTTTGCTTCCAAGGATAGACAAAGGAGATTCTATTCTGATTTAAAAAAAAAAAAAAAAAAGTAGGTCATACAAATTTTGTTCTAAGGACAACTTCTTTCTTTATTCTCTCGTCTTTTTTTCCCCCCCTGGCAAGGGAGCTGATTTAAGCACTGGATTGGATTAAATGCTTTGAAGTAATTTGAGAGGCCTGATTTTGTAATTCCAAGATGGGTATGGAGGTTAATTTTGATAGGGCATATATTCTTTAAATTCTACATTAGCATCTCAAAATGATACCTAGCATAATGGTTTGAGTAAGCAACAAAATCACTAAATGTGCACTGAAGGACTTTCATAGACTGTTTTTGAAAAACTGAGTTACTATTTGTGGATCACTTCCTGTTCATGGATACTGATGCTATTCTCTGTGTTTAACTTTCAGTGAATTTGGTTCAAAGATAATCTCACTGAAGCCAATCATCAAAGTACTGCCAAAACTGTTTGAATCTCGGGAAAAGGCTGTTCGAGATGAAGCCAAGCTCCTTGCTGTGGAGATCTACCGTTGGATAAGGGATGCTTTGAGACCTCCATTGCAGAACATAAATTCTGTTCAGGTAGGAAGTATTTCTGTATCCTAACATTTGATGCTCATCCTCGCTGAATCTGTGATGTTGGGCATTCTTAAAGCCAAAACTGGAATTTTTTTTTAGCTCCATTTAACTTTACCCAAAGTGTTGGTCACTCCTAATCATTTGTAAGGAAATCATAAAAGTGTTTGGTTGCTCTGAACATACATGAAGTTGTGGGGTGAAGCCACATATTGAAGCTGAGGGTGCCAATTGAGCAGCAGAATGTAGCAAAATGGTTGCCCTTATAAAAGACCCTTGCACTGAAAGTCTTCAAGTCAATAGTTTTCATTCTCGGTTTTCTTTTTTCCTGAAGTTTTTTCCTCTCTGCATCCTCTCGTTCTGATGATGCTCAGGATGTGACAGTCTACCTTCAGGAAGTGGCATTGCATTATGGTAGATAGATAGATAGATAGAATATTTCATCATTTAGAACTTCATAAATTATGCATCCTTTTCTCCTACCCATTTGAGTTAATTATGTTCAGGTGGAAAGTAGTGGCTTGCTTTAAAAGGGCATGGTTAAAAAAACCAAACTGTTTCATCAAATGTAGCTCAGCATGTTTGTTTCATCTTAGTTTTAGTATGTAATAATAGCAGGACTGTAAAGGAAAGCTTCCTTCATGCTCAGCCATTTTATTTTCGCAGTGCCTACAGAGGGACCATTCCATTCTGGCTGCTCTACTATTTTTTCTTACGTAAATGCTTTGCAATAATATTCTCTTCTGTGGATATACTTAGTTTAAGACTTCTGAACAGTGAATGTGAAGTCACTCCTTTAGTGGCAGAAAAAAGATAGTAGTGAAAGGTAGTGCTATCTTGGCTTTGAAATGGGAAAACTATAATGGCTTGCTGACGTGGAGTATGTCCATAGTGTCTCTGATATTATGATTCTTTTCCCTTTTGGCAGCTAAAAGAGCTGGAAGAAGAATGGATCAAAGTGTCATCAGCTGCTCCTAAGCAGACCAGGTTCCTGCGTTCCCAACAGGAGCTGAAAGCAAAATTTGAGCAGCAGCAGGGACTTGGAGGAGATGCAGATGGAGGTAAACTATTTAACCTCTGAACTCTGTTGCCAAGTATATTGTATATAGTTTGTGAAGTGATGTATTAAATTGTAAAAGAGAGCACTACACAAGAAAAAAGTGTTTGAGGCAGAAAATTTGTGAAAGAGTATGTGTCTTTTGAAATAACAAAATCACAACTGCTGATAGCACTTTGTAAGCAATGAGAGGTGGTGCTCTAGTCAAAATTTTGTCACTCTGCTTATATTTCTCTCTTCTGGTTGCAGGAGATGATGATGAGGAAGAGGCGGTACCACAAGTAGATGCATATGAGTTGCTTGAAGCTGTAGAAATTCTCTCCAAGCTTCCCAAAGACTTCTATGAGAAAATTGTAAGCATGAACTTAAGTACTACCTGTTAATTTTTTGTATAGCTGATGAGTCTAAAGACTTATGGGCAATTCTGCAATATGTGCTTTAGTGCCCCATGGATAATAACAAGCTAGTGTTAATAACATATGGGCTGTCATAAGTAAATTTTAAAGTTGGATTTAGTTGCAAGAAAGCTCTAATTTTACCAGGCTGAAGTATGTCCTGGGAAAGGACTGTTTTTCATATTTCATTGCAATTACTGATATTGAACTGTAGGGAGACCTTGGTTTTCCCAGGATGGAATAAAGGTTTTAATCTAAGGTTTGTGGCAAGTATGCATCTCTAGAACTGTTTATATTTATAGAATAATGTAAATAATTTGCTCTGCAGGAAGCAAAAAAGTGGCAAGAAAGAAAAGAAGCTCTAGAGGCTGTTGAAGTGCTGGTGAAAAATCCCAAACTGGAGTCAGGAGACTATGCAGACTTAGTGAAAGCTCTCAAAAAGGTAGTAAATAAAACTCTGGGTGCGCATATAATTTATTATTTTTTGTAATTTATTTGTATGATAGTTTAAAAGTTAGAGTTGACATAATACTCATGAGTAGAAAATTACTAGCTGGAAGAGTTGTGCAAATAACCCAATCAGTGGCCCACTGATTATTTTAATAAATTCTTCTATGTCTCTGACACTCGGATTTTCTCTGCAGGTTGTTGGAAAGGATACAAATGTTATGTTAGTTGCTTTGGCTGCCAAATGCCTTGCTGGACTAGCTACAGGCCTCAGAAAGAAATTTGGACAGTATGCAGGGCATGTAAGTAAGAGTATGTGCTTTTTTCCTGATTTTATTCATGCTGGATATCTTTTTTCCATTTCCCTTTTCCTTGTCAAGCCTTGGTATTTATGAAAGGTATTCTTTGTACAATTAGGAATGCTTACCAACCCCTTAAAAGAGTAAGCATTGAAATACTTGCCTAGATCTTTGTAGCTTAAGTTTGAAAGTACCTTCTTCATTCATATTCAGCAACATGAAGCTTTCTGTTGCAGTGTAAGTCTTCTGTACTAAGAAAATGGAATTGTTCTGCCATTAAGTGGACTTTATTTACATTACCTCATCCTAGAGATACCCCCACAGAAATGCGTTTGTAGGCCACAGTGGAAAAAACAGCTTCTAAATCAGAGTTCTGCCTAACACCTCCATGGTGTATGTTTTATGTTGGCTGGGTTTTTTGAATGCTGGGGGATGGTAGGTGGTGGGTGTTCTGTTTCCTTGTTGCCTGGGTTTTGTGTGGGGTTTTGTTGCTTTAAATAGCAAAATATTCTGAGATTTTTGGTATCGAAATGTTCTGGCACTCTAGTTCAGTGCTGTTTGTGGTCTCCTTTGCTGGTCTTCTCTTATCAATAGCTAATATCACGTAATACAGGGAAACTTAACTAGTATGTGGAAACAAAAAGAGCTTTTAGTAAGTTGCAGTTCTCACTTGTTTCTCAAGCCTTGTTACCATGGTGTTCTTTAAGCTGCTCAATCAAATTTTTCATGTGATGAGCAAGAGTAATGGGGTTAGAGAATTGATGTACCAGGCTGTTGGTAGTGTTGTTTCTGAATTGGGAAGTTGCTGAATCTCACTGCTTCAGAAACATTCAAATCTCCTGAACTCTGAACAGTTTGGACAGTCATTTTCATTCTGAAAGCTGTCTGTAGTTATAAAAATAATTCTTGCATCTGTTTTACAGTTGGTTTCTGAAGGTTAACCCTTATAGTTACAGAGTTAGTGTTGAAAAAGCCAAGGTTCTAAAATAAGGGTGTAGCTCTGTGGTTGCCAAGCAAACGGCATTGAGAGCATGACTTTTTCAATACTGCAATGGCAGCTCTGAATTGCATAACCTCAGTACTCATTTTAGCAGTTGACTTGATTTGTTTGCTGGATTTATTTACTTGTGAGGAAGATGTAGACTTCTCCTGAGAGTGGGCATTGAAGTGTTACAAAACAGAATTGTTGCTAGATTCGTATGATTATAAACTCTATTACTTAAATAGAGGACTGCAAAGCTAGTCTGTGTTCAAAAGAGACTAGTGAAATCATGCACAGAATTGTACTCCTCACTGTAATTGAGTACATGCCAGCTTTACCTCTAACTGCATTTGTATTCCCGAATGAATTTTTCTTCTTTCCCTCTCTCATGGGCTATGGCTTCTAACTTCCACATCATAAAATGCTCATTTTGCCTGTCAGCATTTTCTAAAACAGAGGCTAAAGTCCTTATGACTTTGTTCTCTGTAGGGGTGTCTAGTACCTGCAATGGTCTTTGTGGTGTCATCTGTATTATCTGAAGGTTTTTGAGTGTTGAAGTCTGTGAACTGGGAATTCAGAGGTTGTGATCCAAAAAGGGGTACCACCTGAGCCAAGGTCACAGTGTGTCACAAGGGGTTGAGATCCCATAGTCAGCTTCTGAGTAGAAAGTAAATCTATTTTTTGTTATGCAAGAGCATATAACTTCTGTAAGGCATCTGACTTCTTCCAAAATATGAACTGTTGTGTTTATGAAAATCTTGAAAACAGCCTGCTTTCCACAGTTAAGATCTGCATGTTTCTAGCTCAATGACAGAAGGCTTTACTGTTACAGAGCCCATACTAAAATTGACCTATTCATATTACTGGCACATGAGAATATCTGCAGTGTAGTTATTTTTACTTTTTTTTTCCCCTTGAATGTTTTATTTATTTGTTTTTTCAGCAGTGACTCTCTGAGCACCTAGACTAGGTAGAAATTGCTGTCAAATTCCAGTATTGCATAGTTTACTGTCAGATGTGCTTTTTCAAGGGGATAGATCTGAAAAATATTGCTGCAGAGAGGATTCAGATTGCTTTAGAGTCAGGATCTTGTCAGATGTGAATTAGATGAGGACTTCTTAATGAGCCATGCTTAGTGCTGTCAGAAAGCTGGGAAGGAGGAGAGAGGTTAAATGCCTTCTTGGATTCTTAGAATACAAGAGCACAGCACTTTTTATGTTGTGAAATGGTTAATTTCCATTCTGTTGCTCTGTATTTCAGCATAATTCCATAATCTATAATTATATGAACTTGTATGCCTGCCTTTTGTTATGAAGTTGCTTAAAAATCTGTATTTGTTAATAGAGTGACTGGAATGAGTTTAATATTGGAGAACAGTAAGAATTTTGTGTACTTCTGGAGGGGATATTTGAATACTGGCTTCTCTCCAGGGCGCAGACTATCAGGCTTTCCAGTTATAGTAATGGAGAGGGGATTGACATTTTTGTTCCCTTTTCCATAGGTTGTTCCAACAATCCTGGAGAAATTCAAAGAGAAGAAGCCCCAAGTAGTGCAGGCACTGCAGGAGGCCATTGATGCAATCTTTCTTACAGTAAGTAAGAGTGAAAATTTCACCATTTCTCATTTCACCATTCTCACCATTGTCTGAGAATTGGTCTCTAACTTTTTGATTTGCTTTTCTTTACTGAAATAATGACTTTTTTATTCAACACTGTAGACCACATTGCAGAACATAAGTGAAGATATTTTGGCAGTAATGGACAACAAAAACCCAACAATTAAGCAACAAACATCCCTTTTCATTGCAAGAAGCTTCCGACACTGCACACCTTCTACTCTGCCAAAAAGCCTGTTAAAACCTTTCTGTGCTGCACTTCTCAAAGTAAGTAAAACAGAAGGAGTTGATACTTTCTTTGGCAGTGACTTGAGCACTGTTGTGAAACCTTGGATTGTTTGGTGAGAAAAACCTGAAGGTAGTGCAGAGGCCAGAGAGTTCTTGTGTGATATGTAGCCCACAGAGTCAGTTTTGGCTGATGTCAAACATGAAGGTGACTCTCAGTCAGGAGAGCAGTTTAGTTTCCTTTATCCTAGCATTTTTGAAGCTGTAGACTCACTAAGTTTCTACACTGCCACTTGCTTCTTGCACGCATCTCTAACTAAAGTTTTTGTTGGAATGCTATTGTTTGCTATGAATAAAAGAACAACCATCATTGATTCATGCATGACAGTGATACTAGAGTATTTGTTAGTATAAATGATAATGAACGATGTATTACTTTTTCTTATTGCAAATAGCCCTTTCCTTAGTATAGGCAATATCCCTGGCTTTAAAAATAGAGATTTGAACAAAATTACAGAACTTTAAACTCTTTATGAACTTTCATGATGAATATTCATGAATATTCAACCTCTTCCTGTGGAGAAAAAAACAAAGATGAGAAAATGACTGTAGCTGAGAGAGTAGACTTGGTCAGTACATAGGAATACAGAAGTGAAAAACAACCTTTTTCTTTGTGCAATGGAATGCCAGGGATTAGTCTGTAGTAGATTTAGATTTTAAATAAAGGGAGGGGGTTTATATGGAAGATGTTTAGATATTTAGCCACAAGTCACATGACAAATTGCTTTTCTCTGCAGCATATCAATGATTCTGCTCCTGAAGTAAGAGATGCTGGATTTGAAGCATTAGGCACTGCCTTGAAAGTAGCTGGAGAGAAAGCTGTGAATCCATTTCTAGCAGATGTAGACAAACTGAAACTTGATCGGGTGAGTATTGTTATAAGTGTTGTAAAAAAAGCTCAGTTTATCCATTTAGGATGCATCTTAGGCTAGAGAAGGTGATATATACCATGCTTTAGCCTAGTTAATTTCAGCACAGATTTTTGAAGATGTATTTTTACTTAAATGTTAGTGATGTTGCAGGGACTCTGAAAATCTCTTCATTCTTACATAAAGTATTTGGCTGTATTATCTTGGAGATGAGTTGTGATATTTAGTTGTGGTTTTGGTTGGTGGTATATGGATTTTTCTTTGTTTTTTAACACTTCATTGTCTGATACAAGCTTTTAGATCACGAACATGTGGTCTAATTTTTTATTATTAGATAGGATTTGGTATTAAAGGCTCACTTCCCAACAACAAAGTTGTTATACTTTTGCATAAGCTGACAGCTATGTTGACTGAATGAAGATTTTATAATTTAAGGTGCTCAGACTTATTCTTAGAGCATCTATGAATATCAGTAGGATGTCAATGTTTTCTCTGTATATAAACGCACTTCATTTTGAAGTAGGAGAATTATTTTGGCAATACAGTGGCTGATGCCACTGATTAGTTAACATTACTATTGAAGGAACACCGGGTAACAAAATTTTGTAAAGTAAACAACTTAAACTTCACATTTTTTCCACAGTAGTCAAGTTTGAGGCACTGCTGGTAAAGGGACACTGTGCATCCAATTGTGGTAGCTAAATAGCTTCTTTCCACCCCCACCGTTTTTTTTTTTTTCCCCCACTGCTTGGCAGATTAAAGAGTGTGCTGAAAAGGTAGAATTGGTTTATGGCAAAAAACCAGGAGGAGCAGCTGAGAAAAAAGAAGGCAAGCCTATTGCTGGAAAGGCGGCTGCCCTTCCAGGGCCTGCAGGAGATAAAGAAACAAAAGATGCAGTGACCAAACCAGGACCACAGAAAAAAGCATGTGCAGTGAAGGTAAGAGATTGTCTGAAAATCAGTTGCCTGTGATTGCATCAGTAGTTACTTACTGCAGATTGAAGGTGGCCTGTTGAACATCTGCCTCCACTGAGCTATCACTGTCCTTTTGCAGGAGTAGGTGAGTGTAACAGCAAAAGGAATCTGTGACTTTCTGGGAACATAATGAAATCTCAGTTTTTAAGTGACAAGACAGTTTGTATCATTATGTCTTAATATTAGATTTTGATTTTGAAATAGTAATAAAAGACTGGAGGCATTCAGAGGAGCTTCAGATGTTGTAACGTTGATGTGCTCTGTGATAGAGTAATACTTGGCTGAAGTCAACATTTCTTGTAACTAGTAAGATTACTTAATTAAGTACTGGGTATTTTTTCAGCATTGTTTTTAGTTTGTTCATTTGTATATTTTGAAGCAATGTGAACTATTAGCCTATATTTCTTTAATATTCTTTGGATTTTAGAAATTGACTGCAGTAGATGGTCTTTGTAATATGCTATTTAGTTCTTCTGGTGGTATACCCGGAAGTGAATAGAAAAACAGATAAAATTTTTGAAATCTCTTGGCACTCAGATAACCTGAAAAAGAGATACCAGTTGCAAGTTTAGTATCTAACCAGTATCCATAGGAAAACATGCAGATCAAGTCATTATTTCCTGAACTTTCACAAATACATCATTTTTTATCTTTTTCATCTTTGATTGTCCTCTTATGTTTTGTAGAGCCTGTAGTCTGAAAGCAGTATATTAATTAAATAAGCTCTAGTTTATCTCTGCCTGCAGTTGTTACGCTATCAGAGATATATATTTTTTTACATCAGAAAATAGAAGTGTAGTATAGGAAAAACAGCAGTTCTTTTGATATCTGAGCTAGAGACCTATTTGATCTTTGCTAACTTGTCCATTTACTTTCTAGGCTGGGGTTCCACCGAAAAAAGGCAAACCGGCTACAGCTGCAGGTACAGGAGGTGCTGGGGCTAAAGGCAAGAAGGGTCCTGAGACGAAAGAAATCTTTGAGTCCGAGCTCTCTGTGAGTATTCTGCTATTCTTGAAAATACAAAGCCCTCTGTAACCGAAGATTGCAGCTTTGGTTAATCAGTTCTTCAGGTACTAGAGAGTTTTTCACAGAGTTTGTTTTGTTTTTGTTAGGAAAAGGGAAAGCAGTATGTATAGATTTATAACTTGTGGCATGGGTCTTTGGTAAATACACCTGTTCTTCAGGCTGTTGTTGGCATGGCACCAGGCCATAAAAGACAGTAAGCAATAAATCATGCTTATATTTTCATAACAGGGTATGTTGTCCCTGAAGTAGGAAGAGGTGAAAAAAATAGTGATGCTTCATATGTAACTTAGGACACATGATTTGCTGAAGGAGTCTCGTATTAAAAGCCTGAGAATACATTATTCTGGAGTTTACATTGAAATCTGAAGTGAAATCAAGGAATAATTAAATGAACTAATAAAAATCTGTTGTGTGCTTTTCATATTAAGTTACGTTTCAGAAAAATTACTGAATTCTGAATGTTAGCTAAGCATCTACCTACTTTCCTGATAGGGAACCAGGTAAACTCGGGTATCTGTGGGTCAGACAGTTACAAAAAACCTATTAAAGCTTTGCCAAATGTATCTGCAACTTTTTTGGGCTGTCAATCCAAACCACAGTTATATTTGGAGTGTTGCTTAGAGTGAAAAATTCCTATTGTGTATTCATTTTATATTGCTAGTTATACAGTAGAAAATGAGCATATAGTTCCTGAAGGTGATGCAGACACCAGTGAAACAGGTGAAGTTTTTATCACTAAATAACTTTCATTTTCCATTTTGATAAAATGGAGATAGAAGATAGATCTTCTGTCTGCCCTCATTGACTTCGGTTTTGTTGTAGTGTGTTTATTCAGACTTGATCCAAACCTTGCAAATTTCAGGTTACCTCTGCTTTAAATGGATAGTTTGTACTGACGATTATTTTTGACTGTCTGCAGTTTCTCACTTTCCAGAGATCACTTTTCTTTTGCAGTGCAATTTTAACAGCTTTCTAAACCTGTAAGACCCCTAAACTACAATTCATACTAAAATCTTTCAGTTGACAACAGAACCCTTTTCCTGTTTTGTAAAAGCACCAGAGTACAAGAAGGGTCAGTCCAGTATATTACCTGTCCTTAAGATTGCAGCCCTCTTCTGAAGGGTTACAGTGGAGTGTTAACCTTGTTGTGATCTGTCTGCAGATAGAAGTATGTGAAGAGAAAGCTGCTGCTGTCCTTCCAGCTTCTTGTATCCAGCAGTTGGACAGTGGTAACTGGAAAGAGAGGCTTGCCTGCATGGAGGAGTTTCAGAAGGTATGTTTGGAACAGTTGATAAGAGAGGCAGTAGGGAAAGAGAAAACAGGTAATAATTTCTTCAACTCTTTAGGTGTGGCAAGTCTCCTGAAATACTTACTAGTGGTAGTTGAATGTTAGCACTTCAGATGAGCTAAACAATAATTGTTATAGCCAAATGGCTTACATTATTTCAATTCCATAACAATAGCGGAGTAGGTATTTTACCTGAACGTATAGAGTTGTGCTTTCCTCAAAAATACTTGTGTTTTCATTGAGGATACTTAGAGGTCTTTTTACACCTCCAAATAATTGTGAAGCTTGGTCTCAAAGATAGCTAGATTTAAGCAAAAGGTTTTGCAACAATTAGGCCAAACCTATTGCAAATAGGTTCCTGCTGTTTGTGTGTTAGGCAGCAATTTATTATCATCAACTACTTGCAAGTTTTAAATTTTTATGTTTAGAGGCCTATACAGTACTAGCAGTCTTCACAGGTAGTAGAAACTGCTTCATGCAGTCACAAAAAAAAAGTCAAATGCCCCTCATTGGGGACATCCCCATCCATACCCAGATGGTATCCATCAGAAGACCTTTGAGACTTCACATTCAGAAAATCTTCAACTGTAGATGTACAAGTAGTTCATACCAATACACCAGTACAGTCATGACTGAGCTTTTAATATTTTAGTGGGAAAAGTGACTAACTTGAGTTACTGGATGCTTTGAAATGCTGCTGCAGAAGCCTGCTTTATTAAAATGTTGCCATTTCGGTTGAATGAGTAAGCCTAACAACAGCTAAACCCTAGTAATTTAGATAATATTCAGGCTTAATCTCTGCTGTGCAGTCAACATTCCAATATGAAAGCTGCATAATCTACTTCATCTTAAAAACAAGTGCAACTTTTTGAGGGGCAGGTGGGTTGTCTGGGCATTTTGTTTGCTTTTAATTAGTTGTTAAATTCCTGGGGTTGGAATGGCCAGTAGTGATTGTTAAGGACATTTGTTAAAGGACATTGAAGGAGTAGTGATGTAAATGCTGTAGGTTAAATGCTGGTTCAGTACCTCAGACTCCTTGTAAAAGTGGCTTTTCTGGTAGATTATTATGCTGAGAATTTCTGTAATTTAATTCAGTATTAAGAAAATACTTTGAGAATTTGTTTGGGTTTTGTATAATTTGTGACCCACTGGGTAACTTAATATTTATCCTTTAGGCTGTTGAGCTTATGGAAAGAAGTGAAATGCCTTGCCAAGCCCTAGTAAGAATGCTGGCCAAGAAACCTGGTTGGAAGGAAACCAATTTTCAGGTAATACATTATCCTTCAATAAATAACTAGTCTACTTTTGTTAATGTACTTTCCAACTAAAAGGCTGTAGGTGCATATGTCACTGTGACCAAAGTTCTGTCTGTAATCAAAGAGAATATAAACTCTCAAATAGGATTTTTTCTGTTGAGAGTTGAGACTCTAGATGTCATCTGAGGTATTAAAGATTGTCTTTAGATGTATATGTCCACATGTGGATATATATGTGTGTGTGTATATAAGTTCTAAAATTAGATAATGGCAGCCCAGTATTATTGGTTGTGTGTGTATATATATAATAGTATGTGTGTGTACATATTTTTGTGTATAATCACACAAAACACCTATGTGTATGTGTGTACAAAATATCTGTGTGCATAAATACTTTTGCGTATTCAAACTTGTGTGTATATATCCAAATAGAAATTTTGTGCATATGTTAGTATTTACCCACAGATCTATGTAATTCTTATATGTATCTATAAATATATAGAACGAGAAAAATTAGTCCAAAATACATGAAGACATGAGTAACTTTTTTGCTGTTTTGGACTTTGCAGGTGATGCAGATGAAACTGCATATAGTTGCACTGATTGCACAGAAAGGAAACTTCTCCAAAACTTCAGCACAGGTTGTGCTGGATGGTCTTGTAGACAAGGTTGGTGATGTGAAATGTGGAACTAATGCAAAAGAGGCCATGACAGCAATAGCAGAAGCATGTCAGTTGCCATGGACTGCTGAGCAGGTGAGTGAGCAGCAAATATATTTTCAGTAAATAAAATCAGAAATACTATGTAGGGTGTCCTTTCAGTCTGAGGAGTAAATCTCAAATCCTCAATTTTTCTCTGTTGCGTGAAAGCGATTTGTTTGCTCTCAAGATGCTTCCCAAGGCAGCAGTTATATATATTCTTCTAAAATTGAAAATAGAATCATAGGATGGTTTGAGTTGGAAGGGACCTTAAAGATTATCTAAGTCCCCTCCCTACACCATAGTCAGGGATGCCTTCTAGCTAGACCAGGTTGCCCAAAGCCCCATCCAACCTGGCCTCAAACATTTCCAGGGATGGGGCGACTCCTCTTTCAGTTCAGACCCATTCTTTTTTTCCCAACTGCTGTGTGCCCTTTTCAAAAGTTTTGTTGGAGGCCTTCTTCAAGTACTGAAAAGCCATGAGAAGATCACCCTGGAGCCTTACCGAGGCTGAAAAATTCCAATTCTGTCATCCTTTCCTCATAGGAGAAATGCTCCATCCTTTTCATCATAGTGGCCCTGCTCTGTTCTCATTCCAACAGATCCTTGTCCTTTCTGTGCTGAATGTCCCAGAACATATGCAGCACTGCTGGTGGGGTCTCACAAGACCAGAGCAGAATAGAAGAGCAGTTTACCCTCCCTCACCCTGCTGGCCACACTGTTTTTGGTGCAGCCCAGAACACAGTTGGCTTTCTGGGCTGTGGGTGCACATTACTGGTTGTGCCCAGCCTCCTTGGAAGGGCTCTCTCTTGTGCATGCTCTCTCTCCTTTCATCCCCCAATCTTTGTTGATACCAGGAGTTGCCCTGACCCAGGTGCAACACCTTGCTTGTTGAACCTCTTCAGGTTTCCATGGGCTCACTTCTCAAGCTTGTTCATGTTCCTCTGGATGGCATCCGGTCCTTCAGGTGTGTTAAGTCCACCACTCAGCTTGTTTCATCTTGCCCTCAGGAAGCCCTCAATCCTTTTATTTGTCATTCATGACATTAAATGACCCATAAATGACAGGGTCCTAATATGGATCTCTGAGGAGCGCTGCCTGTCACTAATTTCCATCAGGACTTTGAGCCATTGGCCACTACCCTCTGGATGTGACCATTCCACAAATTTCTTATCCACAAGAATCCACTTGTGAAATCCACATCCCTCCAATTTAGAGGGAAGGATGTTATGGGGGACCTTGTCAAAGGCTTGACAGAAGTCCAGATATATGGTGTCTGTAACTGCACTGATGTAACTGTTTATCATACAAGACAATGAGGTTGGTCAGAGAGGACTTGCCTTTGCTGAAGCCATGCTGGCTGTCTCAATCATCTCTCTGTCCTCCATGTGATTCAGCACAGCTCCTCTCTTTCATGATTTTCAGAGGTACAGTCATAATGAATGATTACCTGATTTTTTTTTTTTTTTTAAATACTGCCAAAGCAGGTACAAATCTGTAATAAAGGTGTCTCTAGCTGCCTTTAACTACTGCAGGAGCTTCTGGTTCACTTCAGTTCCAGTTGTACTCGTCTGCAGTGACAGAGTTGCTTTTTCCTTTTCCGTTACCCCAGCTTTTTCTGTTCATTTGCACTGTGGTTTTTCTGGGTGTCTTCACATACTTATTTACAGGACTTTGTCACCTGGTTTGCCAGTGAAAGTTTACACTTAATTCTCTTCTATTCCAGCTTGTGGCTATGGCTTTCTCTCAGAAGAATCCTAAAAATCAATCAGAAACTTTGAACTGGCTTGCAAATGCAATTAAAGAGTTTGGTTTTTCTGGGTAAGTCTTTTAAGTAAATTGCTAAGAGAAACTTGAATGAAAATGTTTCTAATCTGGAACTAGTTCCTTAAATTCTGATGCTAGCCATGTTCTTGTAGCTCTCAAATATATAACTGAAAGTATCTGGCATTACTAGCATAATAGGATGTGATTGCATTACTAGCTACTTTACTCCTCACTTGATCTTCTCTGAAGAGTATTTGTCTTAAGATACTTACAGGTGTGGGCTGGACACAGAGCTGTGGAATTGCATGTCTATTATACTCCTACTTGGATACACCTGCAGCCAGGTGGACCACTATATTTTATAGATCAAAAGAAAAAAAAACAACTGAATCTGACAACCTACAGAAGAGTACATACCAGCATGCGTGTTAGCCTCTTTGGGAGGCATTTATAGGTTGATTCCAGGTAGATTAAGTTTTAGCCAACAAAATAGCTGTTGTTATATTTGGCATTGTGAGAGTGAGATAAATTCTCCATCAGAACCAGGGATAGTATGCCTTAATTTTTAATTGCTACTCTTTTAACTGAATGTGATCAAGCATATGTAATAGAGTTTAGTCCTAAAAAAAGTTTCTAAACAGGGAAAACTTCAAATATCACTCTGACTACTTGGGCAGTTACTATGCCTGTCTTTAGATATTTTGTGGCTTCTAAATGAATAGTGACATTAAGTCTGGGAAATAAACTCTTCTTTAGTAATTCCCCCAAAAATATATCTTTGCAGCATGGTAATATGTATAGATGTGTTATTTGGACAGCAGTGTTTGAGGCTGCACAGATAACATAGAAGATAAAGGAATTTAAACCTTCCTTTGTGTACCTGATATTTTATGAGTATGTCTTCTGCATCTAAGCTAGTTGTGTAAATCTGTCTAGGGATGTCTTTTTTTATTTAACATACTGTGATGATTTTGTTTGTTGGTGTGGTTTCCTGTGTTGTGTTTTATTTATGGGAGACATCTTTTTTCCACAGATTGAATGTCAAAGCTTTCATCAGTAATGTGAAGACAGCTCTTGCTGCAACTAACCCAGTGAGTAAATTTAGAATCTTATTTTATTATGAATCATTATCAGTCCTTAATTTAAAGACTGAGTGCTTTTCCTCTTTTCTGGCAGGCTGTGAGGACTTCTGCCATTACATTGCTGGGAGTAATGTATCTTTATGTGGGACCTTCTCTGCGAATGTTTTTTGAAGACGAGAAACCAGCCCTTCTCTCCCAGATCGATGCAGAATTTGAAAAGGTATGAAGTGGAGCTCTCTTGCTACCTACCAAGTGTCATTAAAGCTACTTTGAAACTTTAGGAGATGGAATTTGTAGTAATATTGTGTTCTAACCCTTGGGCTTGTAATTGAACCAGATTCTTTAAGACAGTGCACAAAGGCTGCAAATTCATTTTGTGTAGTTACTATCTCAATAGTAATTTTTTTTCCATTATGAACTTTAAAAATTCCAGGGTTTTTTTGAGTAGTGTAATGGTTTAGAAGTCTGTTGTCCTGAACCAGTGCATTCATATCATACAGGTGGTTTTATTTTTAATGTCAAATGAAAAATTGTAAAATTGTTGTTTCTGATTTTGTGTTGCTTGCAGATGCAAGGACAGACAGCACCAGCTCCAACTCGTGGCATTTCCAGGCACAGCGTGGGAGGTGTGGATGATGGTGAAGAAGAAGAACAGGAGGAGGTTGGGAATGATGTTGTGGATCTCTTGCCAAGAACAGATATTGGGTAGGTTTGGATTCTAGCACCTGAAGATACGCTTCCACTGCAATTCAAAACTTTGCATTTATAAATGCTTTCTAAGCAGAAATCTATGGTGTTAAAGCACTTAAATACTAGTAGAGATATTACTAAGTAAACGGGCACTTTACCTGTTTCTCTCTTGCAGCGATAAGATCACAGCAGAGCTAGTGTCTAAGATTGGGGATAAAAATTGGAAGATCAGAAAGGAAGGTCTAGATGAAGTGACAAGCATAATAAATGAAGCAAAGTTCATACAGCCAAACATAGGAGAACTTCCAGCTGCTCTGAAGGGTCGTCTCAATGACTCCAATAAAATCTTGGTATGTTTTTCAAAATCCAGTTTCAGTTGTTTCCAGCCTAAAACTTAAGGTAGTTATGATTTCTGAACCTTGTTTATTACTGTGTGGTCTCTTTCAATGTCGTGAAGTCAACAGTTGGAAAACAGTGAACTGCGTGTTTCCAAATTATATATTTGCCTATTTTAATAAATATTTGCCCCTTTTTTTGGTTTTAAAATGCTTCAAAAGAAAGGAAAATGAACCTGTACTCTGAATGTAATGTAAGGAAATCGTGAAAGAATTTGACTAATTGCTTCATTTGCGACAAAAGTGAATTTTTGCTTGTTTGAAAGTATTTTTACTTGAAATTTAATTAAATCAGAATATGGAAGTTGTTTTTGTTTTTCAGTGTGATGAATTTGAAGGCCTGGAATAGGTGTTATTGAGCAGGCATTCTAAAGTACAAAGCTTAATATATAGCAATGTATCTTTTCCCTGTATAACTGGCAGATTTTGCACAAATACTTTTAACACTTTTAAATAAATCTTTTTTTTCCTTATGTGCAGGTGCAACAAACACTGAGTATTCTTCAGCAACTAGCAACAGCAATGGGCCCCAATATCAAACAGTATGTGAAGAATTTGGGGATTCCTGTCATAACAGTCCTAGGAGATAGTAAGGTAGGACAGACATCAAGATCTTCGCTTTTTGTGTATCTAAGCTATGCCTGAAAGGTGGATGATAGTTTTAACTATCTTAAAAGTTTTTGCCTGGATGACAATATTCAAGTATAATTATGTGCCTAAATGTATATTCAGATGTATTCCCCTCCTTGTAACTAAACCCAGTGAAACAATCTGCCTTCTGAATGGTTGTGTTGACTATATGCATATTTCTGCTGCTGAAAGTACACTATTTTAAACCCTGAACAGGTTTGCTTGGTAAGGTTTCTTGTAGAATTTTTAATGTATCACTGTGGATTCCAGTATACATTGTTGTCTTTGTCACTGTGTAGGAGACCTTTGAACTGTAGGTAGACATAGGACATTCACAAGTAACATTGAAGTTTGTATAAATAACATCAGCATTGAGTTTGCCAGGATGCTGTTTTAAAATCAAGCTTAGGGCCATGGGAAAGAGCTATTTGAAGTAATGGGTAAAGAGGCTTGGGAAGGTGCCAGTATCTTGTGCCAGAAGTCATGGGCAGTTATCAAAGGTGGCATACTTAGCTGTCTCTGCTTGGAATGCGAGTAGGAAAAAGAGCAGAAGCTGGATCTACCTGTCCCAAACAATGGAAAGACTTTGACAGATTCTAGGGCTAGATAGATGTCTCATGGTTCAAATTATTTTCTCTCAAACAGTCTTCAAGAACTGAGATTTTATGTGACTTAAATTCTTCTTTTAACTCACCAATTATACTGAGATAACGGCAAGCTCCTTTTGTAGAGTCATAGAACTTTTTAGGTTGGAAGGGAGCCCGACAAACCATCTAGTTCTAACCCCACTGCCACAGGCAGGGATGCTTTCCAATGGGCCAGGTTGCTCAGAGCCCCAGACTGGTAGGAGAGCTGTGATTTGTTTCTTTTCCTCAGTGAGACAGAAGATGGGAGAAGCTAGTAAAGCAATGATGCTGCCTTCTTGTTTACATATATACCTGGATATTACTTCTGCATTTAATATGGTTCATACTTGACTAAATGAGTCTGCTACATTATTAACTTTCCTCAGAAATTCAGCTTACAGGAGAGGATCATATGTATGGAGCTGTGGCTAGACTGATAAGGCTTTAAAGAACCATGGTTGTTAAATATTCCATCTGGCTTCTCATAACTTCATATAACTGCTTTATAAAAAAGGGTGCTCGTCTAAATTTTGCTCGGGGAAAAAAACCTAAAGATGGAAACTGGTAGGAGTTAGAGGGCTCTCTCATTCCTGATTTGACTTTTGCTCATGTGTATCCTAAATGAGAGTGCTCTAATAGCAGGCTCTATAATCCACTTACCTTGATTTATGAATGTGCAGTCTCTTTTAAGCACTATATAATTCACTAACAACATTTTTTAGCTGCTTTGTGAGTTAGTCCTAGAACTGTTGTCAGTGAATGGTAGCATATAAAAGTAATTTTAGAGTAATTTACCCTTTCATTCTCTTTATTAAACTTATTTTAAAAAAATTATGATAGATAAGTATCGTGTTTGATTTGGAGACTGCTGCAGCTGATCTAATCCCTGGAACTAAATTCTTCTGAATCTTAGACCTCAAGCTGCAAATAAAAACAGATTTCAAAGCTTTTTGCTTTCATAGGAAGGATGACTGTTGCTTCTTCTGTCGTAATCTTCTGACCTCTCTTTAGGCTTATTCTTCTTAAATCTTTTTCTTGCTGTAGAATAATGTCCGTGCTGCTGCACTGGCGACTGTGAATGCCTGGGCTGAACAAACTGGCATGAAGGAGTGGTTGGAAGGGGAAGACCTGTCTGAAGAGCTCAAAAAAGAAAATCCTTTCCTAAGACAAGAGGTAGGCTTTTGTCAAGTCAACTTCTTAAGTGTCAGATCAAAATAACCTTATGTGCTTTGGACTCTTTATCTATGCAGACTGAAATGACACAATGCTGCCATTATATGGGAAAACAAGTAGCTGTGTATTTGTTCTGTCATAAAATTGTTAAACTTCAAAAGGCTAAACTTTCTTCCTGTCTGATAGCTGTCATTTAGACTTCAGTGCCTCTAAAATGAAACTTCTGTCTGTTTTGATTAGTGTTTTAAGAGCTAGTGTGTGTTCCCTGAAATTCACCATGGAACAGAACTGGAGACATTAAAAAGTGCAGCTGGAATTCTGTTCCTTTCAAAAGGAAGATACAGCCTGCAGAGACCAGGCTTAAAGTTTTAAGATAGTTGTGTGTTAGCATGCTATACTTTTAATTTTTGTAATTGCTGATGTGAAAATTGATATTGTTCAAGAATATTTGTCTGAAAAAAGTTTGGGTAGGTTTTTCCTACTTATATTGTAGAATTAATGGTATGTGAAGGACTGCTATTCAGACTCTCGTGGTCTGACACACCACTATGAGCAGTTCTTTAAAAGCTTTTAAAATAAAACTTTTTTTCAGCTTCTTGGTTGGTTGGCTGAGAAGTTGCCTGCCCTCCGTTCTGTTCCTTCTGACCTACTCTTGTGTGTGCCTCACCTGTACTCCTGCCTTGAAGATCGAAATGGGGATGTGCGCAAAAAGGCACAGGATGCCCTGCCATTCTTCATGATGCATCTTGGCTTTGAGAAGATGGCAAAAGCCACTGGCAAGCTGAAGGTACTACTGTTACAGAAATCAGATCATGTGATCTTGAATGAGTGAATATTAAGTCCTATTCACAGTCTCATGACATGCTGTCTTGAGTCATGTAAGCTTGTCTGCATTGAGTATTTTCAGGGTGACTGAAAATAGTATCAGGAGCTGTGAGCTAGAGCTTTCTCTGGTTCAAAAATGATTACTGCCATTACAGGCTTATTAGTTCAAGAGCTTGATATTTATTCTGCTTTTCTTCTGAAAAAAATCTACTTGCAGATAGCTTCCATACCAGTTCCTGTCCCACTCTATGCCTTTGTACTTCTACTTTAACATCATTTCTAGTAGTTTGGTTTGGCTTTTGGACCCCTGAATGATGAGTAGGCACTCCATTGACATCTGAAGACCACTCACCTAGAACACATTGCTGGTTTACATATTTCCCATAGATCTTGCAGAAGAAACTTCAACAAAATATGTTTTAACTCAGAACAAAATTATCCGAGAACAATGATATTTTAAGATGACCGTCCTTTGTGATGCTTAACAGAGCATGGATTATTTCTAACTACTTTTGTTTTTGTTGTCTGTAACAGGTATTGGAAAGATTAATGATAGACATTATTAAATTTATCACTTCTTTTTTGCGCTTTGTGTTCTCTAGCCAACTTCCAAAGACCAGGTACTGGCCATGCTTGAGAAAGCCAAAGCCAACATGCCAGCCAAACCAGCTCCTCCTGCTAAAGCATCTTCCAGAGTTGTAGGAGGAGCAGCTCCAGCCAAATTCCAACCTACATCAGGTAATCTCTCTGACATTTTGGGAAATGATTGAGAAAATGGTAGATTTTGAAGGTTTTTTACATGCCAGAGGAATCAGCATAGATAGCTGGAGAAGAAATACTTAGCATAGTTAAGGTTCTGGTCTTTCTTGCATTTGAATCGGCTTCCACTGTAGGAGGGTGTTTCCTTTCCACACAGCCATCTGTCAGCTGCTATTTGAAAAGTTGAAAATATCTACTTGGTATTGAAGTTAAAACCAGGCTGGGCTAAATGGGAAGGTTTTTTCTAATACAAATCTGACTTTAATATAATATTTTTATTAAATGTGTTTGTTATTTTTCTATCTGGACTGTTTTCTCAGTGTAGTTCACTGTGGGACTGCCAGAATGCTTGTGTGATGGGATTAGGGGACAACTGATTTGAAGAAGTAGTTCTGCCTGCTAGGGCTAGCTTGCCTGCTCAAGCCAAGTGCAACTACAGCTCTAGACATTAGCCTGCACAGTATCTGTGTCTCCATTTTTAAATTGTTTTGAAAAATGACAAATTGGCTGACATACCATGATCTTAATTAGGAAAACTTTGCATGCTAACATGGAATTTATGGGACTTCTTCAGTGAATCTAAAGTATCAGACATGTGTGATTAAGCATATTGTATCCACAGTTTTTCTGATGTCCTAAGAACAGAAATCTGATAACCTAAAATGGGCTTCTAGATAACTTTAAATCATCTATTGTTTCTCCAGCATTTGCTGATGATATGGGGTCTAATACCATGGAATCCAAGCCTGATCTCAAAAAAGCCAAAGCAGGAGGACTCTCCTCTAAAACTAAGGTATGTTGATTGCCTTTTGTGTAAAATCATTTTCATGAAGTTAGTAGCTGTGGTTTGTTAGTGTATTATAGGTAGAAGAGTATAGTTCTTGCTAGGGACAACTTTTATTAAAAATCTTTGTGCTTGTCTGAGCTCTGAAATGATAGGTGTTCCCATATCACTTACCTAATTACTGGTTTTGTCATTACCTATTTATTTAATTCCTAAAGTCTGCATTGTCAAAAATCAGTCTTACGAGCAATGCAGTCCATTCTAAATTTTCTTGACCTCTTTGATTGTGTGGTATTAAGAATTCATTCTTACCATTCCAGGTCTGATGTTGCACTTGAATGTTAATTTTGAACCCATATATCAAGAGAAATTAATCTCTGCCTTACAGTTTGAAGGGTAAAAAATTCTCAATCAAAAATGCAAAAAGAGAAGGAGTATGCTTAAAAACATAATAATCTCAACTGATTACAGTCAATTTTTATTAGGTTTTTCTGTTTTGTGTTATAGTAATTTTTTTTGCTGTTAATGATGAAGTTTGTCTTATGTATATAACTAAAAATAACCCAAATTATTCTACAGTCCTATAGTTTCCATTGTCTGAAGCAGTGCTGTAACAAGCACATTTGATGTCGGTCCATATTCATGGCAAGAATGAGCAGAACAAACCTTGAAGAATGTTTTAGGTTTGCTGTAGTCAAAGCAGTGTTCTGTCAGAACTCTGCTGGTAAATAAAACCTTTGTTGTAGACAGCTGTTTACTCTTAGGAGTTTCCATTCCAAACCTTTTAACACATTCACAGCAAAGACTTTTCTATGGCTTATTTCCAGCAGTCAGATGTTAATAGCAATATGTCCAAGGGTAATGCCCGCCTGTCCAAACCTAATGCAAGTCTCAGCAAGGGCGGTTCAAGTTTGACAAAGAGCCAGTCTATCAAACAGGTACCTTGTTGGGTTTTAGGGATGTGTGTGGCTGACTAGCACACTGGTTGAGAGTGATGTGTCATAATTCACAGAGATACTACTGTGCACACTGTCATGGGTATTGCTTCCACAGCAGCTGAGCACCTACTTTTAAACTTCTAATCAACATTTTTCTTTCAGCTTCTCTCTGGCTCTTGTAAACATAGGCAGCATGAGGGGGGCAAGGATCTAGCGCTTGCACTTGCTGGGACTGAGGCATATATATGGCTTGTGATGCCTGCTAATACCTTGCTTCTTTCAGGGTGCACAGGGAAAGAAGGTGCCAAGCAAGCCTAATCTGAAGGAAGACGATGATAAATCAGGGCCTATTTTTATCATTGTTCCAAATGGGAAGGAACAGAGGATGAAAGAAGAGAAAGCTCTAAAGGTGAGAATTAGGATGTGTTCACAAGGTTTGAAGTGGAGGCTTTTAACGCATTCTGTAGTTTTTAATTTAGAATTAAACGTGCTGTAGCATGTGTTAGCCACTCTCTGTCTCTTGGAGTCTGACTCTTGAGTGAAATTTCATACATCAATAGTGGACTTCCTGTGGTGTTTCTTTTCTGATTTTCAAATCTTGTGCATTTATACGCTGTCATAAAAGCCAAAGACTCTTCTATAAAAAAATTTTCAAGCCGTGAAGCAATCATTAAGCTTGGTCGATTGTTTTCAGGTACAATGTCAGAGGTCTAGGGTACATTGCAAATGCTTTAATATACTTACTTTGAGCTGCCCTGCTTCGCAATTTGTAGGGAAATTCTATTGCTAAAAATATACACGTTATTTGTAACTTGCTAGTAGATGTGCTTGCATGTGGCTTAAAAATGACAACTTTAAGTGATAATTATTAGGATAATGGCATAAGGATAACCAGTCCAGATGAAGAAAACTTACCATGTAAAAAAGAGGCGAGCAAAAACACCACTGATTTTTCATTACTTATTGGCAATAAGAAGGCTCTGAAAACGGATTCTAAAGGAGAATTAAAATACTTTTCAGTCAGCAGCATCTGTCGGGAAGAAAAGGTATTGCTTGCTGTGAGTTCTAAATACTGCCTTTTACAGGTGTTAAAGTGGAATTTCACTACTCCCCGTGATGAGTATATTGAACAGCTAAAAACTCAGATGTCCACTTGTGTGGCCAAATGGCTACAGGATGAGATGTTTCATGCAGACTTCCAGCACCACAACAAAGCACTGGCTGTTATGATTGAGGTGAGTTTGGATCTGTGGTAGAAGATTGGGCTGATAAAATTACTCTCTGCTGTGAAAGATACTGCTCAAATTAAAATCAAATAGAAATTCTCTGAGGAGCCAGGGGTCATTGTTCTGTGTAGTTGAAACCTAAACATACCTCTGAAAATTACTTCTATGTATGATGTTGGTATTAATACTCTTTCTCGGGAGAAGGGACAATTTCCTCACTAGAGACTTCTTAGCCTTTCAGAAAACTGTAAGTTAAAAGTGAGTATGTACAGTTCTAAGAATCTACCAATAAATGTAAGTTATCTTACCAGACATAGCTTATTTTCTTGTTGAACAGTGTATATATGTGTGTTCCATTTACATAACTTTTGTTTTTACTTCCTTAAGCACTTGGAGAGTGAAAAAGATGGAGTCATCAGCTGCCTCGATTTGATCCTAAAATGGCTTACCCTGCGTTTCTTTGATACCAACACAAGTGTTTTGATGAAAGCACTTGAATACCTTAAACTGCTTTTCAATTTGCTGAGTCAAGAAGAATATCACCTCACTGAAAATGAAGCATCCTCTTTTATCCCATATCTTATCTTAAAGGTATCATTTGTTTTACAGAAACATTTTTCGTGAGGAATATGGCAGAATACCACCAAACACTGCAATATGTTCATTCTGTATTATCATTCTATATGTTCATTATGTAAATTCATTCTGAATTTATTGTGAATGGAGTTAAATCCAGTTGGTTGCTGGTGTGAGATTGAGCAGGCTGTGTTTTTTTAACCTGGAGAAAAGGAGGCTGAGGGGAAATCTTAGTGCTCTTTATAACTACCTGAAAGGAGGTTGTAGTGAAGGGGGTGTTGATATTCTTTTGTCAAATAACAAGTGCACAGAATGAGAGCAAAAGGCCACAAGTTGTTCTAGGGGAGGCTTACAGTGGATATTCAGAAAAATTTCTTCACTGAATGGATTGTCAATCACTGAAACAGGGTGCTCAGAGAAGAGGTTGAGTCTCCATCACTGGAAGTATTTAGAAGACGTAGATGTGACACTTGGGGACATGGTTTAGTGGTAGACTTGGCAGTGTTGGTTTAACAATTTGACTTGATGATCTTAAGGTTGTCTTTTCTCACATTTATGATCCTATATTGCATATTTACCTTTAAAAGCCATTGACAGAAAAGGGATTTTGCCTTGAGAATGATTCTAGCTTTTTAAAGACTATTTAGAATAGTCAAAAGTATTATGAGACTGTATAAAATAATTCTGTATTTCTTCCCCTCTTTTAATTTTTTTATTATTTTCCACTAGGTAGGAGAACCGAAAGATGTCATCCGTAAGGATGTACGTGCCATTCTGAACAGGATGTGTTTCATCTATCCAGCCAGCAAAATGTTCCCTTTTATTATGGAGGGGACAAAGTCAAAAAACTCCAAACAACGTGCAGGTGGGAAATTGCCTGTTGAACTGCACATGTGCAAAGTACTCGAAGTTGCTTTGGTTTGCATCTTGAAAAACCCAGCATAAGAATGTTGGGTGGGATGTGAAATTTGTGTTATGCAGATGCTTGCAAGTGTTTAAAGGATCAGATTTTCAAGTAGTATTATACTGCTTTATATTTTTTTGTGTCTTTGTACCTTCCAAAGACAAGTAATCTCTTAAGTTGCTATGAGTATTATGAGTTCCTTGAGTAGGCTTGTTTTCTTAGTGAAGCAGTGCTGGGGAGAACAGTGACAATACTATTTTCCTGCTCACCAAGGGAATCAGTTAATCTGATCAGGAAATGTCTCTACACTTTACATCTGTCTCACCACGAGTAATGCCTATAATAAAGTTGTGGTGTTTGTAGTTCAAACAACTCCCTGGTCACTTTGAGAATATCTTATCCTGGTATAAACAAGCAGAAAGTTAAGTTCTGTACATAATACAGTATTGCAAGCTCACAACTGTTTACTGAATGTAATATTAACTGTAACATTGCTCATACGTATTATGGGAAAAAGTGTAGAGGGATGACTGACAGCTTTTAGATACAGTCGGTGAAGGAGTCTGCTGTAGTTTACTATTGATCCCATAAATCACCTGGAGTATATCTATAACCAGCTTTGTGATTAGCAATTCTCTACAGTGAATGTTCAAGTTTTGCAAGCAACACAGGAATTGGGAGGGCTCTCTTTCCAGTAGCTTTAAAGCTGAATGTGCATATGTTATTTTCTTTTAGAATGCTTGGAAGAGCTTGGATGTCTGGTTGAATCATATGGCATGAATGTATGCCAGCCAACTCCAGGGAAAGCCTTAAAAGAAATGGCAACTCACATTGGTGACCGGGACAACACTGTGCGCAACGCTGCACTGAACACCATCGTGACTGTCTACAATGTCCATGGTGACCAAGTGTTCAAGCTGATTGGAAATGTCAGTATAACTACAGATAAGTTTATGGGGGTTAGGGTGCTGTGCTTGGTTGGGTTTGTGAGATTGTTTGTTTGTGGGTTTTTTTTTTTTGGGGTGTGGTCGTTTGGTTTTTCTTCAAGTCTTTACACTTTTGTAGGGGGATTAGCACTGTTTCGCTTGTGATTGGTCATGGTACATCTTGCTGTTGGTATCAAGAGCATTTTGGAAATTTGAAAATAACTTAATACTTCATATATCCTCTGATGGCTATTTGGTTAATCCCAGATTGTAGAATATATGGAATCATAGAACAGTTTGGGAAGGGACCTTAAAAACCATTTAGGTCCAAACACCCTGCCGTGGGCAGAGAAACTTGAACACTTCCTTGGACTGGGTATCCTGTTTCATTGCCTCAGCCACTCTCACAGTCAAGAGTTTCTAATCTAATCAAATTTAGCTTCTTTCATTTTAAAGTAATTAACACTTTTCTATCACTGCTTGCTCCTGTTAGAAGTTCCTCTCCAGCTTCCTTGTAGGCCACTTCTAGTTAGTGGAAGACTGCAGTGAGGTCTCCCTAGAGCTTCCTCTTCAGCATGCTCCCAACCCCAACTCTCAGCCTGTCTCCAATAAGAGAGATGTATATAATCTGGATGTGCATGAACAAAAAAGAAAACTTGGGAAAAAATGAGAAACACTGAGCTTCATGGGAATTAAATTGTTTATAAAGAGTAACATGTGTTACAGTTAACTGTACAAATAGCACATCTGATTCAGAATATTTGGATGACTTATTTGGCAAAAAAAGACTAGTTGTTTGGACTCCATTAAGCCCTCAGCTTTTTTTTAGTGCACAACTTATCCAAGTGCTTTGCAGTTGAAGTCTGTTAAGTTGGGCTTACTTGCTTTATCTCATTGCATTTCATTTTTCAAGTGTCAGTACTACGTTGCTTTGTATTGCTGCTGTTTTGCTTTCTGAAAATCATATTTAGCCATTATCATCTAAAATGCAGTAAAAGGTGGAAAAACTCAGTTTCCAGTGTCCAGCAGTGGAAAGCTAGATTCAGTGTGTTTATAATTACTGTGCATATCAGATCTAGTTCACTGAATTCTAATCTGAATCAAGATCACTTAGATCACTTTTTACATTTCTCTTCTCTGGTCTTGGTAATGTTTCTAGCAGCACTAGAACTCATTGGAACGTGATAGATATTTTAATGTCTTTGCAGTTTTGTTGTGTTGTTTCATATGCCATAGGGCATACAAGCTATTGAATGGGTATTTTATGGAATATGACAAGTAGGGGAAGCAAGGATGCCCCTCTTTTTTTTTTTTTTTTTTTTAAACTTGGAGCATCTTGTAAAGTTGAAATTTAATGTCACTCTTATTTTCTCTGGTAACTGTTCTCATGAGAGTACATGTTACATTTTCATTAACATTTTAGATTTCCCTCCTATTTAACTGTTGTTCAGAGTGCAGTCTGCTTCTGCCTCAGTTTTACATGGCTTTTGAATTTTCAAGCTAAATAAAAAACTGTAGCACATGAACAATTCAGCCCTTTCTAACCATAACTTTCTGAGCTTCAGTATAGTTCATCTATGGGTTCTCAGGAAGGTTTCTAAGTCATAGGGGTACTGGGGAGTACTTCTCATGAAACTGTAATGCCTACTTGTGTTCAAATGGAGTTATTGGTAATCTTTGGTCTGGTAGATAAGCAGGTAAATATGAATCTTTTCACTGCCCAAGTTGGAGCATTAAGTTGCCTGATCTGGTGTTTATATTGAATTATGAGTACATTGAACAGGACAAATGTCAGAAGGACTCTGGCTTCTGTGGCAGGATTAAGAGTGTTAAAGCACTGCCTGGTCTGCTAATAGGGAATATAGAAGGGTGGATGGGGTTTTTTTGTTGGGGGTTTTTGCAGCAACACATGCAACAGTTACAAGCATGGGATAGTACTATAGTTTGATTTCAAGATGAACTATTTCTTGAAAGTTATGTGGGCTAGAAATAAGTGTATTCTGTATCACAGCTTGTCAGCATGGGTTAATTAGCTCTTGAAGTAGCATCTGACAGTCCAGAGTGTCCTGATGAGTTTGCTGCTAGAAGGTAGCATTGGCAGTTCCCACCTTCATATTAGAGAACTTCAGTCTGCACTAATAAGTATGGTGTGAATCCTGTAGGTGACTGAGATTTCTAAAACCCACACAACTCAGGTTGAGCCAAAGCATTGTGTGTTACAGCTTTCAGAGAAAGACATGAGCATGCTGGAGGAAAGAATAAAGCGGTCAGCCAAGAGACCCTCTTCTGCTCCAGTGAGACAGGCAGAGGAGAAACCTCAGCGCACTCAGACCATCAGCGCCAACACCAGCATGATGCGCAAGGGACAAGCTGAGGACATGTCCTCCAAACTCAAGTATGTAATATTACATTATGGTCTCTATCCTGTATAGTGTATGTACTAATATGTCTGACAATGTCATTTTAATTCTTGTATCATCATATTTGCATGTTGTGAAAAATGGCCAAATAATATAAATATAAATGTCTGAATTTTTTTGTCTTGTCTGTCTTGAAATCTTTCTAAATGGTCTTGTGCCTTTTTTCACTGCTTCTCCATGGACAGAATTATGTATCGCACTTATAGGATGTAAGTACTGCCCACTAACTCCTTGGTAGCAAGGCTCTTATGTCTTTCAATTTCTATCCTAGCCATCCCTTCCTGAGGGTGGCAGGTTTGCCATGGTTAGTTCTAGGTTATTTATAGGTCTCTGAATTAAAGAAAAGAAAACAAATACAGGTTTCTGCCAAGGTAACTGTAGATCAAGATGCAGACAGATACAGCACTTCAGCATTAAGCAGCTGTTCAAAATACTGGGAGAGCTTTCAATGTGTTGCATTAAACCTGGTATTTGTTGAACCCTGTTCTAGTTACATTAGATATAAAGCATAGAAATGGATAAGCATGTGTGAATTGTCGAGCCTGGGGCAACAGTATCCAAACCATAAAGCTCAGAAACTATTCCTTGCCACCTGCTCAGTGTTTTGGAATAAAAGTCTGTGCTGAGAACTATGTATTAAAATACTTCCTTCAAAAATCTGATATGCAGCATAGGTCATGTGGGGATGTGGGGAGTCTTAGATTCAGAGGAGCTTGTGAGGTTGCTCTGTACATGTGCATCCTCGCCATTATTTAAAAAACCACAAGCGAAAAAAGCCACTCAAACTTTAAAATTATATTCATTTATTAGTACTGTAAACTCTGCTAGTTACCTGAAACCGTGCATGCCTAGCACAGGTACAGGGCATCTTGTGGTTTGTGAGAGAAACTAGGAGGGCAAGTAAGTAGCAATTGCTCTTCTGGCCTACAGAATTTTGTTTTACTAAAGACAAGAGCAAAGTCAGAGGGAGTTAAGGGGCTTGAATATAATCCAAACTGCAAAACCTATTTTGAGCTTTTGTTTGAGAACTTTAGGACTACCAGTGAATGCTAGTGCTAATATTCTTGCCTCTTATGTATGTATAATAAACACTGTATGTATAATAAACTAAAACTCTGTCCTGGTTTCTGTAGCCAAAATCGCAATGTGGGCAGCCACTCTGAGACAGCGCATACAGTTCCACGGGAATTTCAGCTGGACCTTGATGAAATTGAAAATGACAATGGAACCGTCAGATGCGAGATGCCAGCACTTGTACAGCACAAACTGGATGACATCTTTGAGCCAGTCTTGATTCCTGAGCCCAAGTGAGTTTAGCTGTAACTCCTAAGTGAAATCAGCAGGGCTGCCTAAAAAGTATTTTGAGAAGGTGAATTGATAGTGCTAATTCCTACCTTCAGTTTATTTGAAGGGATGGCAAAACAAAGGTCTATTGTACTCTTGTGAAATCTGGAGAGCAGTTATTTTTAATGAAAAACATGAGTTCTACTTAGGCATTTTTATAGTTAGGGGATCTTGAGTCTGTAAATGCATCGTCAATGTCTTTACAAATAGTGCAGTAGACATGGTAAAAGGAGTGATTATTTCCTTGAGAATCCTCAGGGAAAAATTAAATTATTTTCCTTTGTCTCTAAATCATCACTGAAGTACACCATTTAAGTGTATATTAAAGTAGCTCTCCAAAAGTAATGAGTCCTGTTTTCAACCCCTTAGAATCCGTGCTGTGTCCCCACACTTTGACGACATGCACAGTAACACAGCTTCTACTATCAACTTTGTCATTTCCCAAGTAGCCAGTGGTGATATAAATACGAGCATCCAGGCTCTAACACAGGTAAGTAAATTAAGGTAGCAACTAATCACTCTCTAACAGAACTTTGCCTGCGAGGGTGATGAGTTGCACTGTGGTGGAGCAATCATGTCAGGTGACATGGGCTCTGCTCAGAATCTCCCTGATGACAAAACTAAGTGCACAGGGGCCATCTGACTCGCTTTAGCAATAGAAATTCCACTTGGAAGATTTAGAGTAAACTTAATGCTTTTTTCTTTAGTGCTTCTGTGTTATATTTTTGATTTTTGTCAAATTATTTGTGCTATGAGTTTGTAAAAGCCAGTTAGTCACTGAGACTTAAGTTCTAAAATTAAACTGTTTTAGAGATCCTTAGCAAAAGGATTGTCTTGTGCCATAGTTTTTGCATAGTTTTTTGCATGGTGGCTTTAACAACTTAGAAGTTTTTTTGTCCAGGAGATTTCTTAAAGCTGTAAATTCCAGAATCTATAATGCAGCTGTTGATATTGCAGATGTTTTCATTTGTGTACAGGATAGGATTGCAGTTCTCTAAAATACCAGTAATTGGTTGTGTTTGGATTAGCAATACAAGTCTCTAGCTGCTGATTTTGGGTGGAAGCTTAGAATACAACTGCCTTGGCAAATGGATTGGTCAGGGCAAAACCCTTCCTATAGAAAAGTATTTAAATTATTGTTATTTTGCACTGTTTGCATTATATTGACTTTACTAGAGCATTTTGTTTTTAAATCTTAGATTGATGAGGTGCTCAAACAGGAGGACAAAGCAGAAGCTATGTCTGGCCACATTGACCAATTCCTAATAGCCACATTTATGCAGCTCCGGTTAATCTACAATACACACATGGCAGATGAGAAGCTGGACAAAGATGAGATCGTCAGACTTTACAGCTGTATTATTGGGAGCATGATCACGGTAAGGCTTTGCTGTAAAAGGCAAGGTGAGGAGCAAATAACTTCTGTGCAGAAGTTGTAGGAGAATAGAATGTTTGTTCTCTATCTAGGTTAGCTCACTATTGAGTCTTCCTTACATAGGTTTGTTGCCAACAGCTCATCAGTGCACGTTTTGAGAGAGAGAGGGAATTACAAGTTGGGGAAGGGAAGAGGGTCTGCTTCTGCAAAATACAAACTTCTTCTATTAAGCTCTGTTTTTAATATTCTTTACCTTTTGAGTGCTGAGTTGGTAGCCTGAGTATCTTTAGAAGTCAGTAGAAATAACTTTCTTCATAGTTTTGGCTGTTTTTACTGTTGTGGGAAACAGGGAGATGTCATGGTTGACAGTGTAGTCTGGAGAAGTCCCTATACTTAAAGCATCCGTGTGCAGGGGAAACTAACACTTTGTTCAATCTCTAGCTATTTCAGATAGAGAGTCTGGCTCGAGAGGCATCCACTGGTGTGCTTAAAGACCTAATGCATGGTCTTATTACATTAATGCTGGATTCTCGGGTTGAAGATCTTGAGGAGGGTGAGCAGGTCATCCGATCAGTCAACCTCTTGGTAGTGAAAGTTCTGGAGAAGTCCGACCAGACCAACATCTTGAGGTATGTAATGAACATAATTGCACAATTACTGCTCTTTTTTATCTGTTCTCCTGTGTTCCTTCAACAGCTGAGTTTGTTAGTCATTTTGTAAACAAAGACCAATGTCTATAGAATCATTCAGCTAGCTAATAAAGAATTATCACTGACTGTGATCAGAATTTGACTGCATAGCTGGAGGCAGGCTAAACAAACCAGCTTAGTATGATTCTTTGTGCTTTGAAGTTTCAGCAGACTGTCTCTTAAATTCTTGTAACATACAAGAAAGAGAGAAAGGAAAGAGCTGTTGCACAACTGCTGGACTAACCCCAGTCTCTGGTGTGGTATTCTGTGGTGAGTTGGCACCACTTTTTCTTGTATATAGCACTTTTTCTGTCTAACCTTTTATAAATTTATCCCTTCTAGTGCTCTGATTGTTTTGCTCCAAGACAGTCTTCTAGCAACAGCCAACTTAGAAGTTGCTCCTAAATTTTCAGAACTTGTCATGAAGGTGAGCCTGTAGTAGAGATTTTGAACTTAAGTGGTTTAGCTGAATCATCTTACCTGAAAGAAGAGGTGGTTAAAAAAATGAGTATCCATAACTTGAAATATTTATTACAACTTCTATAATGCTGGTCTTATTAGATGTCACATAGAGGGACTTTATGAGGGATCTTTACACCTGTTAATAGTTTACAGAAACTTGTGTACACTAGTACAAACTCCACACAGAGGTGTACAGTCACCTGCTGGGTTTGTTTACTTGGGCACGGCACTGTACAATGGATTTGAGCAGTGCCAGGCTGAAGCTGACTTGTATCTGTCATCTGTATTGATAGGCAGAGTGAATAAGGCAAATGTCTGCATTTAAAGCATGAGCATGACCTTTTCTTGCCATACAACACCGTTTTGTAACTGGCATGATTTAAAGACGGCTCAGGCATTCTTAATGAGGTTATACCTAAAGAACTTGTGCTGTGTGTAGGTGTACATAGCATATCTATATTATCTGCTGAAATTTCATCACACAAAGCATTCAGTCTCCTGTTACAGGTAGAGAAGTCAACACCTCGCTTATGCATCAGCTCTAAAGAAAGGTGTGGGTACTGTACTGCCAGTTACTGCCAGTTACAAAGAGAAAGTACTTACCAGTGCAGATATAGCTTGAGCAGCAAACACAGTGTGTGCCTGTATGATGTGCTAGCAGAGTGAAGCAGCTCAGTGATAGTGTTGTGTAACTTCTCATTATATAATCAAGTGGTTCTTTCTTGAGTTGTCTTGCTTTAATTAAGCCTCTCGTTCCAGTGTCTGTGGAGAATGGTGCGTCTTCTTCCGGAAACCATTAATAGCATCAATCTGGATCGGATTCTTCTAGATATCCACATTTTCATGAAGGTCTTCCCCAAAGAGAAGCTGAAGCAATGTAAGAGTGAGTTCCCTATTAGGACATTGAAGACTCTGCTTCACACCCTGTGCAAGTTGAAAGGGCCCAAGGTCAGAGCAATCACTAGTCATGTATTTTTAAACTGGATGTTCATGCAGTCTCTAGAGTCGTCTTTTTTTCTTTTTTTTTTTTTAATTCCCCTTTTTTCTCATTTTAGATCTTAGATCATTTAACAATGATAGACAATAAAAATGAGTCTGAGCTAGAAGCTCACCTTTGTAGAGTAGTGAAACACTCCATGGACCAGACTGGAAAAGCTGATAAGGATACAGAAAAAGGAGCTTCTCGCATAGTAAGTAAAGGAAATATGTTGGCGGGGAAGGGAGTGTAAAGCAATTTATTTAAGAAACAAACCTAATTTTGTGTTTGTGGAAAATGAAGTAGTAATTCCCTTTTCAACATGCAACTAATGTTGGAAATACTCTTCTAAAATGAAATTTTCATTTATGGCTGTTTTGGAAATTTGTTGTGTTTATCTGGCTATTCTGTGCATATCTTAGGATGAAGTACTTTCCAGGAAATTCAAACATGCAGCATAAGTTTTATGCTGCCTAGTACTGTATCTGATCTACCAGAAGTTAGCCATATCCCAAACAGTTTTAAAACACTTATGTTCTCAGGAGTAGTCCTATAGCTTCATTATGTCCTTGCTCACATTCACATGTAGAACCCCAATCACTTCAAGGTTTTCTTCATCTTGGAAGCTCTGTATCCAGCTAGCAGGTCTGAGGGTGTCATGGGTTTGCATGATTTCTGTTTGGTTTTATTTACTTTGTTTTAAAAGTCTCCTTTTGTTTATTTATTTAGGAGGAAAAGGCTTCGAAAGCCAAAGTCAATGATATTTTGGCAGAAATATTTAAGAAGATTGGCTCAAAGGAGAACACCAAGGAGGTGAGTGCCCCCTTCCTGCAAGAAAGAGAGCATGATATACTAGAATGGTGTATGCAGCAGTTGTAGTAATACATAACGACTCTTCCCTCCCAGGGTCTGGCAGAACTGTATGAATACAAAAAGAAATACTCTGATGCAGACATTGAGCCCTTCCTGAAAAATTCCTCACAGTTCTTCCAAAGTTATGTTGAAAGAGGCCTCCGACTGATAGAAACAGAACGGGAAGGGAAAGGACGCATTGCTACTTCTACAGGTACGTGTTATAGCAAAACTGATTGGTTTATGAGAGCAGATAGAACAATTAGTTACATGTTTCCTGCTAGAAATTAATATTTGCATACATTTATGGATTTCTGAAGCAAGCCATGTATTTTCTTGCTGGTTTTGTTGCTTCACAAGGCACCATTTGTAGGGAGTATGCATTCTTTGTTTACAAAACCAGAAGTTATAACCACACTAAATGTAGAAAACATCTTGAAAGCCTTGGCAAAGGTGATTCTAATCCATATACTGTAGTGTGGGTTGGGCATTAGCCCAGGTTTCATGTGTCTGGTATCAAGAGTTGGTTCTGCCATGTATAAAGGCAGTTTAAAGCAGCAGCAGCTGTCAAATTCTCCTTTCACCTTTTTACTAAAACCATATAGGAGGCTTTTTAATAGTATTCTTTTCTGCAGAATTGGAAAGCTTATTTTAAATACTATGAACTGTTTCAGCAGAATTTGTGGTGATCCCTTTCCAATAAATTAGCTTTTTAATTGGACGAATTTCTCTAAAACTGTTTGTTGCTGAGTCTTTTCATTGCAGATAAATACAAAGGAGTATTTAATGAAATATTAGGGAAGGAATGTGACAAATTATTTGCTGACAGTAAAAGGTAATACACAGTCTAGCAAAACTACCTCTAACTTCTATTTCTTACTTGTTTCATAGTGTCCTATGAAACTTTAGCCTTTTTTCTACTACTGCTCCTTCTCCTGTCCATGTATTGTAGATTCCTTTAGGAAGATGGATAATAATGAGGTTCTTTCAGAACTTCCTAAATGTGTTCAACTATGTAGGACAGAAAGTTCTGCTCTTCATTGTGAAAGTCTGTACAGCTGAGAAATACTAGTTCAAGAGTTTTGAAAATTAAATTTACATGCCACAGTTGCCTTTTTTTTTCCTTCCCTAACTTTAAGTGTGATGCAATAAAACATGCTGTTCCATATTGCAACAGTGCTTTATTTAGAATAAGGTATAAATGCTTAACCTTATCCTTTTATGTATTTTAAACACCCTTGTAGTAAATTAGTGAGAACAAATCTTTGTTCGTGCTAAGTCTTAGAATTTACAATTCTTTTAATAATGGAATTTATTTTTTCATCATGTAAATTCCTTTTCTAGTCTCTTGGTAGGGAAGCTTTAAAAACCTTGTTATGTGCATTCCAGAAATCACTCTTTGAGACTTGAGTTGGAATAAAAAGCTTCAAGTTGCACAGATGAGAGATAAAGAAGGGTTAGAATCAGTGGTAAGCCCAAAAGTATGACTAAACTAGGAAAAGATGGACAACTCCAAGTATTTCCCACCTTGCCAGTTGTTCAGTTCTCCCATTGGACATTTTATGCTGATGCACATCGGTATCTTCCTCTCCCCACACTGTTCTCTTCAGCTATTGGCATCAGCACTTCTAGAGCTGCTCTTAATTAAGCCACTCCTTAAATTTCTCCATTTCTTTTCTTGGTTTTCAGTTGTCACTTTTGCAAGGAAATTAAAAGCCAGATACATCTATACTAGCAAATGCAAATAACTAGCGAGTAGTAGGTTGGTTAATTCTTCATCCATTGCATCTTATTTCAAGGAACTCACCAAGAAGTTTACACTTGTTAATGTTTTAAATTTTTTTGACTTTCCTCCTTGCTTCCCCTCATCCTCCAGGAATTTCTCCTCAGATGGAAGGTACATGTGTTCCTGCGTCTACCCACACTGTATCTTCATCTATAGGAAACACAAATGGGGAGGAAGTGGGGCCTTCAGTTTACTTGGAAAGATTAAAAATCCTCAGGCAGCGTTGTGGCCTTGACAACGCAAAGGTATTGTACTTGACAACACTTGTGAATCCCCTGGGGAGGCACTTGATTTGCTCTTTCTTTTCTTTCTTTTTTTTTTTTAAGTATCCAAATGCCAGGAGGCAGATTCCAATCAGAATTTATGATCTTTCATTTATAATGCATGTCCTAGCCACTCACTGCATGTCACAATGCCTAATATAAATGGCATTAAACTCATTACTTGGCCAAGTAGGCTTACATTTCAATCTACTCTGTCTGCATCGCTGATGTTATGTGTGGGTTGTTCCTACAGGCCAGTAGCTTATCATCTTCTCTTGCTGGGAAGGTGAGTCTCAGAAAGGTTCAAACAACAACTGTTCTCTAAATGTTAACACCTCAGAGATCAGTGATGTAGAAATTCTAGATCTTTCTGCTCTGAAACAACCATGAGAGTTGAATTAAAAGTTTGAATTTTTATATATTTTGGATGTATGGTTACTGAGGTACAGGAGTGCTGAATGAGCTTAGTATTGGAAACCTGTCGACCAGAATTTCTTACACTTCAAAGATCTGTGTGTTAGGAATCTAGTGCCAATTCCTGAAATTTGAATTCAGCCACATGATAAGTGATGTTCTCCCTAGGAATAGTCATCTAGCTGAATCACTGTTTTAACCTTTGAAACAAATTTGAGTATCAGCTTAGAGCACTGAGGGGGGGAAAATGTTTCCTAGATGATGGTAGCAAGGTAAGTAACTCAGATGGGAATATCAGTTGGTAAAAGAACAGTGACTTGACGCTAAGTCTTTGACAGGTTCAGTCTTGCCAGTCAGTTAAAGTTTCCTCTTCCCATTCTTCCAGAAAATTCATTGTCTGCTAATGTTGCACATAGGCAGGGATTTTTCTCTTGTGTTAGAATTTAGGCTGTTGAAGACTCTGGCAGTCTATCTCAGTAAAACTCTGGTCTGCAGGGACTTTTTTGATCTTGAAAGACTAGTTTCTTTGTGTCCCTGTTGACATAAATTAAACATTTACTCAGATGATAAGAATTGAATATTGTAATTAGCTTTGCATGGTTCTGACTTTAGCAGCAACTGACTTTATTGCTCCAGATCCACTTGTGTTGTAGTACTCCTTCCCTTTCCTCTGTTTTTATTGCTTCCTGCAGAGATGAAAATCCATTAATTATACTTTTTTTATACTTTACATTGATTTGTACTTTTTATATGGCCTTTACCACTATATGTCTTAACATTTTACTTTCCTCCCTCATAGCAGGAAGACAGACCCCCTCTGACATCTCTGCTCTCTAAACCAACACTCCCTACAGTTGCATCCTCTACAGATATGCTTCACAGTAAGCTCTCCCAGCTGCGTGAGTCCCGGGAGCAGTACCAACATCTGGACCTGGACTCCAATCAGACTCATTCCTCTGGCATTGGAACTACCCTGGCTTCACCATCTTCTGCAGCAGCCAATATTGATGACTTGAAAAAAAGATTGGAGAGAATAAAAAGCAGTCGCAAATAGAGATGCAAAGAGACGGTATCGCTGTTGCTTGGGGCTGTCTTCAGCTTTAGTTTACTAAACTAGAAGTCTTCATAGTTAAATGGCCTCGTTTAGGCCTAATGTATACAAACTGGTTTATGTATAATACAGTGGATTTTGGGGGGGTTGAGTCATCGTGGCACAAGTATTTGTACATAATCTGCTTCTCAGTGAGCATCTCTGACAATAGAAGGCTGTCTGTGTATTAGTTTTAGTGTACAGACCTGTAAACAACCATCTTCTTGCTCAGACTAGTTTCTCATGACTTGGGGTTTTTATTTGTAAAGTTGTCTTTAAAATCTTTTCCTAGTTCTTAACTCTTAGAAGACCTTTAGTGATTTCACTTTTAATTTTGTGAATTCTTCTCCATGTAATCCTTGAACTGTTGATTCTGTATGGACACATGGCATGAAGTAACTAATTTAAGTGTCTTTTGTAAATAAAGTTTGCATTAACTATACCAGCCTCTATAGGAGCAGCAGCGACTGCTGGTTAGAGGTCACTCTATTCCTGAATGTTAGTGACTGGGCATCTAGAAACTGAGCTAAGCTGGCGTGAAACTTGGGGGTTTGGATACACTGTAAGGAAGATAAGTGGAAATATGCTGTCTGTGGGTGCAGTCCTGAGACTTTGCACTCTTACTCCTATAAGCAGTAGTACATTTTTCATATAGTTGCTTTTTTAGTTCTAGAAAAAGTTTCTGTAACTTGAAAATATTTAGTTTGCTGAAATGCTTATTTTGAAATATCTAATCCTTGTGATGCCTTTACCCAGATTGTGTGGTCCCATCTGAGGGAGCTTTCTTTGAAGGAGCCTGCTGCTGTTGATATGGAATAGAGTAGCAGTGGTGTACGGTCAGTGGACTCATTTATCCTGCACTCATCTGATTAAGCAGTGTTCCTCATGCAGGTGAACCTCACTCACTACATTCTTTTTGCTCTTAAACATCAGATGTTACCATATTGTAACTAAGACACACAATAGAACTAGTCTGCAAAAGTTGTAGCCACTTTTTTTTTAAAATGTGTAATTAGCCTTTTTCAGAAGCTCCAAATAATGAAGATTAAGGCTGTGTATCGTTTCTAGCCCTTTCATTTCTATGGAGGTGATGTATTTTCACCTTGCTACTGCACTTCCATGTGAAAACTAGTTGTGAAGCATAAATTGCACATCTGTTCCATAGGTAGAACAGTTATTGAAGAGTTGGACAGGCAGGCTTAAGATAACACACTTCTATGCTAGCCTTTAATCTGTTCCATGTAACTGCTGCTTTTGTTTGCTAGGTATGGACCAGCAGTCTCTGTGTAGGAGCTACTACTGAAACTGTCTTGCCTGATTACAGTAAAAACATGGCTTTAAATTAGTACTTGTACAACAGATCTATGCCAGAGCTTCTGCAGATGTCTGAAATCTTCCTTTCACAGGACCCCTAGGTAGGGGTTGCAGTTGACATAATGCTGCTTGGTGCTTATGGCGAGTTTGCACACTGTGATAGCAGGCGATCGCGAGTGTTCTCCATCCTGTGTTAACTGATATGATGCCATTCATTGCTCCACTGCCTCGATTTAGTAGTCACAGTCTCTTTTCATAACCTGAAATGGGCATGCACTTGTGGAACAGAGCTCTGCTACAAGTGGAGGTTTGGCCCTTATTGGTAAGTGCTGTGGTTTTGTGCACTTAAACTGGGGAAGTTTGTGAATAGTTTGTGTTGGCTGACACTAGAGTTACTGCCACTACCTCTCAATTACTAGCTGCTCTCTGAAAGTTAGTGACATTTAAATTAATCCATATGTTCCTTTACCATATTCAGCAGACATTCTGAAGAACCATTTGTTAATTATCTCAGGATGTTATAACAGCAATGCCTGCAAACCTGCATAAACTATTTTAAATCTGAAGCTGAATCAGAAGTGAAATACAGGAATAATTGAGTAGCAGAAGATAGAGTTGTTTTTCTGAATGAGTTTTTGCCCTGTGTCTTTGTAGTGTTTGGTTGGACTCAATATCCTGGGAGTTCTGAACTAAAACTTGTGCACATAAATTAATAAAGCCTAATCTTTAGCCCAGACAATATTTAAATAACATTAAACTGAATTTTAAAAATGATTCCTCTGTATTGTTTGTAACAAGTCAATATGAACAGTGACTTTCTCCAGAAACTGGTCCTGGTTCCCCTCTTTTTCACAGATTATTTGATAGTAGTGAAGGGGTGAGGCTTAAATTTTAAACATTAGAAGGGCTAAACGTTTTCAGTGTTTAATGTCCTAAATGTTTCAGTGTTTATCAATGACTTTAAATAGTCATGAAACTTGAGCTGTTGAGGTTTTGCTCTTCAGATTTGAGAGGTTGGTTTTTGTGCTTTATTTGGCCAATCAAATTGCACTACTTCAACTTGGTTCCCAGTTGAGCCATCTAAAAGGAGATGGCCAGATACTAATTAATTGATCAATAACTTTTATTTTAGAATAACTAATTTCACTATTGCCTGTTTCTGTGATTTTATGGCACTATGCGTGAGAAGTTAAGAAATGTGGTGCCATAGGGAGCAAGGAGAATTTTCAAGTCTCATGGTTGTCTTAGTAGGAAATTGGGCTGAACAAAATTGGGTGGTCAAGAATTTGTGTTTACCGCAGTGCTTCTGGGTCCACAATTCCTGCTAAAGAGGATTTTATTAAAGACTGAAGCTTGTTTTTGGAGGCATCCCTAAACAGCTTTTATAACACAAGCAAACAGGTATAGTGCAGGATGCTTCCATTGCAGGCTTTGACAATGACTGCATGAATTGCTTCCTTCAGAACCTTGAGGTCAATGAGAACAATGAGGACCCAGCACCACCTCTTGTGTATGAACTTACTGGAAGTGCTGCTTAATGTATTCAAGCTGCTATTCCTTTGTAGGATGAATTGCACACAGCTGTTGTAGCTGAGAACAATGTTTGTTTGATCAAAACAGCTTCTAATTGCTCTACCTTTGACATTGGTGTTTTGTGTAATGCCACAGGTGCTGTAGGGTAGTTATCTCTGGTATGTATGTGGGTCAAAAACTAGAACAGAAATTTACTCGTCTTGAAGGGAGGAAAGGGATAGTGCATAAGGGCATAATCTTGCTTGCTGTGACTGACAAGGCATTTATGTGAGGTCCAAAACCTGTTGATTATAGCTGATGGAAGGGAAGAGAATTTGTTTCAAGCACAACAGGTAACTACCAGTATATCTAGTGCAGCGGTACTCCTGGCTGCTGTCATGACTTAGATCCAACTGCAGCTAAAGTCAGCATGAATAAAAGGAAGATGGATTTCAGAGCTTTTATTTTCAAGGGATAAGACTTTCCTTTGTCAGGTTGTATGGATATAAGTTGTTTTACTTCAGGGTCTTCTATGCTTATGTTTTAAAGTGGAGCATTGTAGCAAAACTGAGAGCAAGCAAGGTAAATACTTCATCTATCGCCCATGATTTTCGACGACTTTTCGTATCCACTTTTTCAGGCGGAATACATGAGTGTAAAATCCATATTTGCCATCTCGGTCACAGCCTTCTCCCCATGAAACTATTCCCACTTGATACCAACGGTTGTCATCTGGGTTCTAAAGTAAAGAAAAAATGGGATTGGCACAGGGAGCAAGAGACTTTGATAGGATCAGAGGATCATTAAGGTTGGAAAAGAATTCCAAGATCAAGTCCGACCTTTGACCAAACACCACTATGTTAACTAAACCACAGCACTGAGTGTACTCTTTCAGTGAAGAAACTCCTCCTGATGTCCAGCTTGAATCTCCCTTGGCACAGCTTGAGGCTATTTTCTCTTGTCCTTTGCTTGACAGGAAGAAGAGGCTGAGTGCTACCTAGCTTACAACCTCCTTTCAGGAGCTCTGCCCTGAGCTTCCCTTTGTCCAGGCTAAACAAGCCCAGCTCCCTTAGCCATGCTTCATAAGACTTGTGCTCTGAATTGTTTAGCAGCTTGGTTGCCTTCTCAGATCTAAACCTTGGATGTGCCCCAGCGTGTTTAATGATGGATGCTACTTTAGGATTCAGACTGGCAAACTCAACAGAGTTTGTTGGATTAATTTTATCTTTACTCTTAAATCTCTAATTAAGAATTGGCCATCCCTCATGCATCATGCCAGGTGATCTCCCAGTATGCCGAGAGCTCAGAGATGGGGCTGGATGACTGCATTATTTGTCTCCATTGCTCATCTTGGCCATGAGCTGGGTTTGCTCCAGCCACTCAGCAATGGCTCAACTCTGCTGCTCTTTTTTAGACTATGAAGTTCAGCATAGAACAAACCTATCTCTCTATATCTTATAAGCTTGAACTTATTGAACATACCTTCATGACAAAAGGTCCCCCACTGTCTCCTTCACAGGCATCTCCTCTCTTTAACGCATCAGCACTGTAACCTACAGGCAAGAAAAATGGACAATTAACTGTAGGGGGAGTGGCTGGTGTTGGCTATGTTTTCTTTAAAGTTTTGGGATAAATGGCATAAATGTTTTGGGACCCATGAGATTGCTGATTCTGTCAACTCTTGGACTTTTGTTTTATTTAAAAATTCTAACTCTGCATCTGTCTTTGCAGCATTCTTGAATCCACCCTCTGTGCTTGCATTCCTGTTTTTTCATCAGAATTAATGTTAGTGTCAGTTGCACTGACACTGTACAACAGCTGTAGCTTGAGCTAATGTGCTTGTCTTAGAAACTTACTTGTAATAATTTGTTTTCCCTGTTCTTCTGTTTACTATAGAGATATACTGCTGTCACCACTTTCACCTTCCTTTCACTCTAAGTTCTGCTTTTCCCAGCTGTCTTCCTAAAGTCTCACTATGAAGAGAAAGAGGAATTTGTTAATTCCTCATAAACTAGATAGTATCTCTGCATTTTCCCATTACCTGTGTCTCCATTTTTTTCTGTATGTCTGCATCTCAGCTATTTCAAAAAACATTGTCTAGAAAAAGAATCCATAAGAGCTCTGTATTTTCAGCACACTCATGTAATTGGCTTCCATCCTGACTCAAGCAGTCACATGCATTTAGATGCAAGCAGCACAAATTCAGTCAAAAATCACAAGGCTTGCTTGTAGGAACTGATAAAGTCTGCATAAATGAAGAATACAGCAGAAACTATCAAACTGGTACCTAAATCTCTTTAGTAACTTGAATTCTGTGTCCACTTCCCTTCTCACTCAAAAAGGTTATGATGCTAGAAGAGATTTAGGAAGCCTTCAGAATTTGTGGCCATAAGTACAAATGGGCTCCAAAAGATTGAGACAAGCTAGTAGATAGGACATTAGTGGTACAGCCTTTAATTCAGGAAGTCTCTGAACTGCTCTGTGAACTGGGGAAAAGAGAATTTTTTTCTGCTTAGTTCTCCCACAGCTGCTGCTACATAGTACAATTAGACTAGTGCCTGACAGAGGTTGGTGTTGAAAACTTTATTCCTAGCTTCAAGTTCTCCAGCTTTCATGTTTTCTGAGAGCTGAGAAATTTCTTATCATAGGGAAGTTATTATTTGTGGAGGGCACTTGCAAATTTATCAGAAAGTAACCTTGCTGCACTAGTCACATCAGGAGCTTAAAGCCCTTGACTTCTGTGGCAAGTTGTGTCTGTGACTCCCGTGTTACTTACCTGCACAGAACATGTTGTCAGTGACTTTAACTTTGGTGGATGCCTTGCAGGTACTTTGATCTACAATGGGCAGATTGACCTGTTGCAGAACTGTGGGCAGGTTGGAGGGGCTAGTGGCCCATGTTTCTTTCAAGTTTCCCCAACCAGTTACCCTCCCTTTGTAACCTGCCAGCATCAGCCTGTGGAAGGAAGCACAAGTATAATTAAATGTATTGTAACAGCTTTCTCCTGCCTGGCACTCTTACTACAAATCACCTTCTCTCTCTCTCTCTCTCTCTCTCTCTCTCTCTCTCTCTCTCTCTCTCTCTCTCCCCCTCACCTCTGCACGACCTCTTTGGTAGGCAGGCAGACAGGATGGATGTAGTCACTGAAGCTGATGGGTCTCTTTAAGTGCATGAGTGCAATGTCTCGGTCCATGTTCTCTTTCCAGTTGTACTTGGGATGGATGATGATTTTATCCAAGAGAGCAATCTTCTCTTTATTCTTTTCATATCTGAAATAGTTACGAAGGAAAGAACTCGCTGTACAGTAGCAGCTGAGAGTCTTCTGAAGTTCACGATACTCTCAGCTTTGTACCCTCTGAGACAATGCTGTCTTTGCATAGGAGCACCCTTTTAGATTTACCAGGCTTCCTTGCTCTTTCACTTTAACCTTCAGGATCAGTAAGAGCAGCAAATGATAGCCCCATTAGATCCTGTTATTGAGAGGCATGTAACATTAGCTATAATATACTTCCTTGGATACTGAATGACAGCACAACTCCAAAGTATCTCATTACTTCAAGAGGAAGCCTAGTTCCTTCTCCCTTCATTCACACTCTTACTTTGCTCTTATGTGCTTGCCAATCCGCACCAATATGTCACTTGTACTTAAGTTCTTGTCCCAGGGTGGATAAAAAAGACAATGAGCAGCAGTCAGGATCCAGCTGTCACTGATGAGGCTGGCACCACACAGCAGCTCCTGGGGAGACTTTTTGTAGAGCATCACCTGCCTGAGAGATGAGGAGGAAGGAAGCCCTTAGCAGGACTAAATGGGTCCTGATGTCATGCAAAAAGTGCAGAATTGGCAGTGAGCAGGAAAACAGCACTGTGCTATATTGACAAAACTGTCTTAAGTAGCTCTCTTATCAGAGGTCTTCCCTGAATATGTATATCCCATGTAGTAGGCCATTTACCCCATTTTTTTCACGTGAAGAAGTTTCTCGTCCTTTTCTGTTCCAGCAGAGCTGGAAGGAGGAAGACATGAAGGTGAAATGCACCAACATGCTTTCTCTGGTGGTTGCATACTTTATTCAAGAGGTGAGTTTCTTTCCAGCTATTTTAGTACTGCTCTGTCAACCACTTGGAGAACCTTTCATTAGAATCTGTAATTTGTGCACGCTGCCTAAGATAGGAAAACCCTTTTATTTCTACCTGCTTACGCTGAGGAGAAGGAAGACACATTTCCCAAAAACTATGCAAAGAAAATACTTACCAGGGGGAGCTGCCAACTTCTGCCTCATCCCCACCGACAATTCTTCCTGTGTAGGAATCCAGCAGCTCCCTTTCACTTTTGTCTGTTATCTTTTTCTTCTCAAATAAAGGACGAATGCCGCAATCTGAAAAAACAAGCAATCTGGCTTTGTTACTCTATTCACAGTGCAGAACTGTTGTCTGTAGTCAGCATGCAGAGCTGGAAGATCTTAGAAAGGATGTGCTTACTAGCTCCATGATAGGAACTGGCTATTGACTTCTAAGAGTTCTTCAAGGAATTTATCTTCCCCTGCTTTTAACAACTTTTGGCTAGCTGATGTTTCTGAGGAACAGTGAATAGGAAGAAGCTACAGCCCTTCTGCAAACATGCTGTATCTCGACTTCTTGCTCACCTGCTTCACCTGAACCAAAAGTTTTTTCATCAAAAAAGGTTTTGAATTCTTTAGGAAGAGTAGAACGTCCTGATATTCCCTCAGACTCTTGGTTCTCATCCTCTAGTGAGCTGTCTGAGAAACAGAAAGACAAACATGGTAAAAGGCTTAAGTGTAGTTGCCATACTTATCAGCAATGTGAATGTTCCTTTCCCTACACAGTGGGTCTTTGATGAAGGAGTGATGTTTTAAAACACCAGTGGTCTTTTTAATACACCTTGTTCACCAGTGTGAGTTTTCAAGAAGAAGAGAACACCTGAGAGGTATAACAGTACTATGCAGCTAAGGCAGGTTAGTACATGTGATATAGACAAACAGGACTCCCATGTGCCTGGTGCACATACATCCTTGTCTATCCCTCCCAGGCCATATACTTCATTCTACTCCTCCTGTTATTTGTCACTGCCTCAAATCTGTGCCTACCCAAACCTATGCAGACTTCTCACCACAGTAGTGCAGATCACAGTAGTCAAAGTAGGGTGGTTGATCTGTGACACACCAGACACCCTCGTCATCTCTGTCTGGATTCCGACAGTAATTCTCCAGCAGCTGCACTTCTGGGTCAATGTGTTTTCCTTGGAGCGCCTCTTTGGCTTTCTCAGAGTTCCATGGCAGACACTTAGCTCCAGACACAGTGACTGATAGAGTCCCTGTGTAAAGCGTGCCTTTCTCTGGTTCACAAGGCTCCATTGGTGCAGGTTCTGCGGCTGGTGGAGTAAATGGAACTGTTGTTCTATCTTCACCTGGAAAGAAAAGAGAGTTGTGATTTAAGCTATAGCTGTGCACTCAGAAGTGCTATTAGCAAATAGCACCAGAGCCCCTTTACTAAAGCCTAGAGTTCCATGGGGCCTCCTGTTATGTTTGGGAGCTCCTACTGTGTGTCCATGCATGTGGTGGCCCTCTAAAATATTGCAGTATCAGAGGTGGTCCAGCAGTCTGTGAAGTGAGGCTGGCACTATTCATCACACTTCTCTTTGTCACTAAGGTATGAGGAATAATACCGTGTTCCCTTCCGGGGCATCTTTGAGAACCAGCTCAAGGGATAGATAGGTGTCTCAGGCATCATTGTTTTTCTATATTAAGGTCCTCCAAAACCTTATTCTAAAATGCTTAACTAGGCCATATTTGGGGGACCCTTTTATTGTGGTGGTCTACTAAAATGGCAAATTTAACTTTTGCCAATGTTTCTAAATCTAATGATAAGTGAAAAATTTCCCAGCAAGATTTTCACACTTTTTCTTGCAAGTGTCCTAATGACTGCAAGCTTTAAGCAGCATTTCCTGCAGGAGTGGATACCAATAATATGTTCTTTCTTGGCCTCAGGGTGCCTTCTCCATGTGCACAGGGGGAATCCCTATGTGAAGAGCAACCCCATTTGACTATTCACTCTGCTGCACAACAGCCACTGGGCAAGTAGCATTCACCTTAATCAGTGGGGCTGCTTCTGTTTTTTTACTTATGTCAACATGATTATAAAAAAACTGCACAAAACCAAGGCTTTTCTAATCCTGCTATATCCATGCACATGGAAGTGTAACAGTAAGATACTACAGGCCAGAAATTAACTGGTGAACAGAGGTAGTACAGAGGCCTGATGGCCTCAAAGCAGAGCAGTATTTGTTCTCAGTTTGTTAGATTCTGCAGACCAGAGCAATGGTAATGGCTTTTAAAATTTCAGTATAACCCATGTCAAAATGGTTGCTGACCTCTAGCTTTTGCTTATGAATTATTGCTTCTAGTCTGTTTTTGGAAGAGAAACCTGTGCTGTGTGAGGTTCTCTCTACCAGTTCTTCTGAGACAAAGGCCAAGCCCCAGGGGAGGTGGCTCTGTACTGAGGAGAAATGGGAATGTGTAAGTGTAGGGGGATTGTCCTCCATGTCCAGTGCGATGATGAGAGAAGGGCATCTTCTCTTTACTTGAGATTGTGAGTACTAAACTGCACATCTCCACAGGAGCCAGCAGTCAAGCACCAACTGTGTTTAGTCCTAAATATAGGAATTCAGACAAAAAACATTATGACTCATGGCTGTCACAAATTAGAGACGACTGGGCCAGGATTTTGGTGTGACTGACTAGAAAATACTGTAGTACATTCCAGGGACTGCTGACACTGTTTTAATTCAGATCTAGATTAACTTAATCTAGAGAAAACAGCTCATTATGTATGGGCAACTCAGTGACTTTTCTTCCTCAGCTCCTTTACCCTTTTAAGATGTAGCTTCTCTACTCCTACTGATCTCTGTTCATGCAAGCATTCCCCCTCCTTAACCCTCTCCTTGACGGCTTTAGTACCAGTCTCAGTGCAGTGTTTTGCTGTGAGTGAAGACCATACCACACACAGGGATGGGACAAGCCTCCCGTTCCACCGTTGGGTCGCGAGTATAGCACCATGGGCCTTCTGAGGTGTTGTCTGGGTTCCTGCAGTAGTTCTCAATGAGGTTGGGATAAATGGTGGCATTAAATCTATGAGAGACAAGGCTGTTAGGCTAGGAAGGAAGGACACCCCAGGGAACTCTTAAGGGGTGTGCAGGAGATAAACTTACTTAGGAATATGTGGATATTTGCTTGTCCACACTTGACATTCAGTCCCAGACTTGGTGTGGCTAATTGTTCCCCGATAGTTTTGGCCCAGCCCAAGAGCACAGTTACCTGTCAAAATCCCAACACAGTGTAAGCCAGAGTCAGTGGAACTGGATGTTGCATTTTTCAAGGTCAGAAGTACCATCTCACATATCCCTTTAAATTTTGCTGGGTGCATGAGCCTGCAGAGCAGAGGCATCCTCTTCCTATGAGAAGAGCAAACAGCCTAAGCTTTCTCTGCCTCATCAGAGGGAGCTCTGTGCTTTACTTTGGCTCAGAGCCTTTCTGAGAGGCTGCACACACCTGTGTTGCAAGGATAAGGATATTTACCCCATGCTATTTCAGTGCACAAGCCAGATCATTTGTTGAAATGGTTAGTGGGGAAATAAAGTAAGAAATAATTTCAAATTCCTCCCGTGGTATTTTTCTTTATAATTAGATGGCTTCTCCAACATCAAACATTTTTTTTTCTGTACAATCTCTGCAGGAAGCAAGTTTCTGGCACTCACTGTATCTAGGAGATTGAGGTCAGCATGAAGTTCATACCTTCTAGACAAGCATCCAGAAGTCTCCTGGAATTTCCCAGGCCCTGACATACTAGCAAAATAAGAAGAGACACATAGTATGAAAGCAATCCAAGTAAGCATCATCATTTGAACCAGTTTATCATCTAGAGACAAAACACAAGTGCTTAGCCCTAGAAAGTGAGCTGTTAAAAGAGGGAGCCATCTCTCCAGGATGAGACAGTGCATGCTAAGGGATAAGAGTACCTGTAGGACTCAAAACAACTTACCTTGGTATTTTGACCAAAATATGTCCTATAAAAAAAAAAAATATATATATATGTTATATATATTTAGGGACACAGAACATCAAACTTTTCTTGGCTACTGCAATTCAAATCAGTAAGAGAACTTCCCATCACAACAAAAGGAAAGACTAACTTAGCTCTGTTTATACCAATTAATATGGAGTCAAAAAAATCTGATACAAAAGCACATTCCCACACATCAGACTCAGGACTCAAGACAGTACTGTTGTTTCTAAAGAGACCAAAGATGTTTACAACCTTCATCAACCTGCAGAGCAAGCAGAGCTTTCCATAGTGCAGTGGGCTACAGTGCAGAAGTCCAAGCAGCTGAACCTGGAACTTCTAAGGCCTCAGATCACATGTAGCTATTGCTCAGCTCTTTGGATCTACATCTCTACCATGCAGCCTGATGCTGATTACTTTTGAAGTACTCCACAGAGATAGTGTCTTGCTGGCTTAGGCTCCTAAGTGTTTATCTGTTGTATTTTTGGGTGTGGAATACTGCAGGGGCACCAGCCTTGGGGCTAGGAGTAAATCCCAAAAGGATGCAGCACAAATTTGGCAGAGTAGGTGAGTCTGGAAACCGGAAAAAGGGACAAGGTGTGCAAAAGCTTCAGCTCAAATGAGTCTGAGGCACCTGCACTCAGTGTTTGGCTGCTATGCCAATGCTTCTGTTAGTATACTGGGACAGCAGCTCGCATGTGTGAGGTACCACGCTGAGCTGGTGGAAGATGCTACTCAGGACCAATGGCACCTTGTCACTTCATGCATAGGAAGGGAGAGAAAAGAACTTGAGCTTTCAGATGTATTCCCTGCAGTGTCTCAAGGAGGGAAGCTCCCTAAGGAAGCCTGAGCTTGCTGTGGGGTGTGCACACATCGGCCTCATCTTTGATTCACAGAATTGAGTATTATAACCCTGGCCCCTGGCTGTGTGTGCAGCCTGCTGGTGTCTCCCTACAGAGGCTGGCTGGGGGAATGTTTCATGGTACATACCGTCTGTTCGATGGATTCAAGGGCTTCAAAAGCCTCCTCGTAGTTGCATGTCTCCTCCAGGCATTCTCGCTCCAGGTTTCCCTTAAGCATCTCTTCTAGAAATCCCTTGTTGGCACGTCGGTGGCGCTTGAGCAGTGACAATGCCTGCCCCTTTTCCAGGAAAACTATCGGGTCAGAACACTGCCAGTCAAAGGGCTGCTCACAGCCAGAGGGCACCTTTGTCTCTCCTTGCAGTTTCTAAAAACCACGTGCAGTTTATGTGGTGATCCCACAGCCCAGCCTCCCACAGTGCACCATACAGAGAAGAGAAGCCCTGCCAGGTCTACACTTGATCAGAACAGGCTCTCTGGAATTCATTCTGTGACAGCTCCCATCACGTAGGGGACAGAAGTGACAGGAACTTTGCTTTCTCAGCAAAGCTGCTGTGCTCATTTGTAGTTAGAGGCTTGTTTGCTTTGAGTCTGCTGCTCTCCCTGTCCCCAGCCTCTGTATTTCTGTCTTGCCAGCCTCAGAACACTGTGATAAGCACAGCTGAGTTCCATTTCATGTTCAGAGCCTCTGATTTGGGACCTAGAGACAGATCTTTCCCTACACAGTAGTGGGTCCGAGAGGCCTTAATCTCATGTTAAAAAAAACCAGAGGCTCTAAGAAAAGGAGCAGTGAGCAGGAAGGTGGCATATTTTGTATGACCTAAAGTTTCAATAAGGGACAGCTGTGAAGGCAATGGAGAATTGAAGTCACCCAGGTCAGCTGAGGAACTCTATCCCCAAAAGCCCCATAGCTGTGTTACACTTGATCCTGGACTGAGCTACAGTCTCCTTCCCTGCCATTTCCCGGGTGACCCATAAAATCCACTGAGTTGCTGTCACCAGCTGAGAGATGCAGCTGCATCCTCCTATGTTCACTCTATTTTCAGTACCCTTCCACTCCCAGCTTCAAGCTTTTAGCCTGTCTTCCTGACTTGAGGAAGAAAACTTGCTGCCTGTGTACCCCTGGAAAGAACTAACCCCATCTTTCTTCCTCCTGTCATCTGGGACTTCTGCCCTTGAGTCTTACCTCCAGCATGGCTCAAGGTGAGGTGCAGAAGGCTGGAGAAGAGCAGGCCTCTCAGTATGCTGGTTTTGGTGTGCGCCATGCTGTACAGCCCTGGCTGCAGGGGAATTGCAAAGGAAGCAGAATAAGTGGAGTCACAACCCTGCCGGGTTAATATTGAACCAGAATGAAGAAACAGGGCTTCAGGTCGTGGTGTGTCAGGGACAGTGGGACTCTTTCTCTCTTGGCATCTCTCCCTCCTGTCAGAGCATCTTCTTTTCCTTAACTTCCTATTCCATATCTAGGAATATGGCATGAGTAACAAGACAAGTGTGTCCCAGGGCACAGGGAGAACTCAGGCTGGAGAGAGGTACCTCTGCCAGCTCACAGCCCTCCCAGCCAGAGAGCTGGCTTTGTTTTCCTGTACAGCCCCTGGCACCATCACTGCTTCCTCACCATGCTGGTTCAGGTTCCTGCCTCTGACTCTTCTCAGAGGCTGTACTCTAGTGACCTGGAACACAAGGAAGACTTTGAGATCTCCTTAGCCATTCCCAGTCCTTCTCTTTTTAGCTGCAAGCCCCCTTGATTCTCCCTAGTGCTCAGTTGTATTTCCTCCCTGCAGTTATCAGCAAGCTCAGCCTCAGCTATTTTGGTACCACAATACACAGTTCCACTGCTCTCTCTTGCCCATGAGAAGGAGCAGAAAGGGTGCCTTTGACAGCCCACTGGGAATTTGAATTTTCCTCCCAGTTAGGTTGGCGTTCTTCCCAATGCCTTATAATTCCTAGCTGAGTGGAGGAGGATGAAGCAGCATGAAGGCTGGGCTCCCCCTTTTCTTCCCCCTATAGTGGAACGAACTAAAGTCCATCCAAAAGGAAACAGAAACTCTGACAAGCAGGGCGCTAGCACACCCAAAACCAGCCAGGAAAACAAGGGCTTCCAGGAACAGGGAGACAGGAATGCTCTGGATGTCATGACATCAGCTACTAAGTCAAGAACTGGACTACCAGAGCTGGGAAGGCTCTAATGATTGCTACAGCAAGCAGACTATTGGCAAGAGTGGAAAAACAGCAGAAAGCAGGGCAGTATGGGGGTAGTCTCAGGAATTGCCACATGGAACAAAAGTGCCTCCTGCCAGCAGGGAGCATATTTTGTGCTGTGCCTCTGTGCAGCTGATACATCTGTAATGTTTATCTCCATAGAAGGAGTGCAAATATTAGCATTAGGTGGCTGAGGAATGACTCTGGACACTGGTACAAAGAGCAGCTGCAGAGGCTTCCTTACTCACATAAGAGTATCTCCTGTTCTCATCCACACACATCTCTACTCCCTGCTCCGGATTTTGGAGAGACACCTTTAGGAATGGCTGGGATTCCTTGGGTGGAAATGACCTGGGTGGAGAGTGTGTGCAAGGGATTACACGCAACCCTAGAAACCCCCATGTTACTTAGCAGGGTAAGCAGCATTTAGGCAGAGAGTACAGGCAGGAACAGGAAAGAGCACAAAGAAGAGTGGTGAAGCTAATGAGAGCTGCCGCTGTGTCCCACACAGCCACCTCCACTCCTCACTGGAGGAGGAGGCACAAGCAGCTTTCAATACCTTCAATCACTTTCTTTTTCATTTCTGCATCTCTGTCTCTTCTTTATAATAACCAGGCAGCCTTTACATTGCAGCTTAAGTCAACATTGTTATACTTTTGCATAGATTTTTACCCTCTTCTTGTCCTTCCTTCAAAGCAAAGGTCTTACCACCTCCCATGCGATCATGCAGTATAAAAGGCTAACTTGAAGCAGTGCTACAATACAGCAGTTAAGCTTGTTTATTAGACAGGTATGAATATCTTCTAATACTTACCTATGCCATCTTCCCTTAACATTACTTCTGTTCTGATTCCTACATTCATTTTGTTGCTTAAGCATTTGTTTGAAAAACCCTTACTGAAACTGATGATGATTCTGTCACTATGTCTGGCTGCTTATTTTCCAGCTGCTGTTTTTCTTTCCCCAGTGATACAAGACAAACCCACCTATCAGGGCAACTTGGTTGTTAACTGTAACTGCTGAAACCTTTTATCTCTATATTACTACATCTATTACTTAGGTTTCTTCTATTTTTTTACTTTGGTTTTGTTTTGTAATTGGAAATTTGCACTAAATCCTGGGACACTTTCCAGCCCTTTCTGGTGTCTCAAAATAGTGTTAATAATTAAAGATGCTGACTCTTCACATTGTGGCCTTTCTCATTCCATAATGTGCTTTTAGGGCTCCTCTCTGTTTCTGCCATTCCTGTGGTTAGCCTCTGCAACAGCAGAGCATGCATCAGCTACCATCTCTCCAGTGGTGACTTCCACCCCTCCAACATTTAGCTCTTTCATTCCTGTAAGCAAAGTTTTATAATTTCATTTTCTTTCTGCCTTTACTCACCCATTAATGTCTTTCTTAGGACAAGAAAGTTAAGATACCTTTACCATCCAGAGTTATGACTTGTAACACAGTTGGGAGTTTTGATCTCTTTCCTTCTCTGTGTTGATTCCTCTTTTTATGTAAAGAATGCCTTTGGCATTTTTTTTTACTGTGTAACTACTTTTTCAACTTCCACGGAGCAGAATATAGGGGGTTTGGCCTATGCCCATTTTCCTGGATCTTTATCTGCTCTCTGATGGATACAGTTTGCTGGTTCAATAGTTGGGGCATTTATCAATTTATCCATGTAACTCCTAAAGTGAGTTATAGAGTTTGATCAAAGCAACACCTTGGATACATCATTTTGCTGTCAAGCAAAAGGTTGCTCACATGAGAACATGCTGTTTCTAAGACAAAGACACCAGGATCTCATGGGAGTCACCTATGGGCTCCTCAGAATTAGCCAGCTAAGTTTATCTTGCAGCCAAGTGATACGTGCAGCATGGCACAGACATGCTCCCACCTACTCAGATCAACTGTCAGTGAACAGTGTTTCTGTGAAGGCCTCCTAATTCATAATTGCTCCTTCTATTTCTCTCCTGTTACCTTAGAATAATGAAGCAGGCCAGCTATTTAGGCAATAGGGGTCTGGGTTATCCCCACCCCTTCCCCCCATCACTCCCCTTTCTCTCCCAGTTCTGCTGTGACAGAGGGCACATGCTTCAAACACAGCACATGAGCGCAGCTCCAGTGAGAACATTCTGCAGCTGTGTCAATATTTGAGTTTGGATAGGCACCAAAGAGAGAACAGTAGGAAGCACTGCAGCTTCAAATACAAGCCCCCTCGCATGCCTGTGCTCCAAACACTCAGGGAAGACTTGGCTCATGTGTGCCCCTAAAGAGAAAATAATTTAAAATTAGGACACACAAAGGTTTATCAACTGAATTCACCTTCCATCTTTACATCACATCTAAGTGTCATGGGTCTCACTCTAGCACCTTGTCTGCAAACAGGTCATAAAAGTTAGTGAAAAAAACAAGTAATATAGAAATGGCAAAGAGCAGCTTTTAGGAGTCTCACATAACTGCATTCATAGCACCCTGAAAGGGAACTGTGCTACTTATGATTCCCTGGTGCCTCTATATTTTCCTCTTGTACAGTGGGCATAAATACCTCAGAGAATTTAATAAAGCCACTAAACAAGACTAAATAAAAAATTGGGGAATTGCAGGTATTTGAGAGGCATAAGAGAGCAAGAATAGCTAAAACTGAGAATTCAGCAAATGAAAGTGGTGTTCCTATAACATGTGAAAAGAGTGCAGAGCAGGCAAGTCTGAAAGACCTGTTAGGTCTGATATTATCAGCCCTTCCTAGGAGATCAAGTTCACATAGCTGTGCACTTCCTTCCTGCAACAGGACTAATTTACATCAGCATGCCTCAGTTGGCAAACAGGCACTGAAGAAAATGGAGCAGAGAGATATTGGGATGTAGTTGTGGCAGTGCTGTCTTTTAATGTTTTGGTGCAGGGGTAGGAAATAAGAGGAAGAGATGAAGCAAGAATGTGTGAAGAGAAACAAGGGAAAAAAATATTTACCCTAACTTGAATGTGTAGAGGAAATGGAAAATCTTCTGAGCAGGGATGAACTAGTCAACCTTTATGTGGAGAGGTGAGGAGCCTTTCATCTGGGGACACTGAAAATTGCACAGTGAGACACAAAACTATCCTTTTCACGTCCTCAAACAGACTATCTGGTCACTGCAAGTTGAACGAAACAGACAGCAAGCAAACCAGATGACATCAGAGAAGGAATACTGAACCCTCGCTCCAAGGCAGGACTTTGCTTCTGCTAGTTGTGAAAATGCTCTTCATATTACAAGGTACCTTGTAAACACTTGAAAAGCTGCTTACCAGTAATGTCTGGCAGCAGCATGAGTTTCAAATGAGCAGAAGTGTTGCTTAGCTCCAAGAGTAAAAGCCCAGGAAAGTGCTTGAATAGCAACAAGTAATTAAAAAACTTGAAAGGAAGGCACTGTTCAAAGTCTCTGCTTTGAGACGTTTCCTGCCTTCCCTGCAGTGCACTGTCACTGACTGACAATGTAACACAGGCAGAACTGTATCACTGCTCATTAACGCTGTGTCTTCTCTAGGAAGTTATTCCCATCAGCCAATGCCTTCCCGTCGCCAGGCCCAGCATGTGGCATGTGTAGGCTCACAGCTTCAACGAGCAGCTATGGCAAAGACCCACGTTTATACAGGCAGTTACCTCCAAGACTGATAATTCTGCCGGGGGATGAGCCACAGGGCCTTGTTGCTAACAGAGAGATGAGAGAGCTAGGTTTTATTTTGTTTTTTTACATCATTTTAGTAAGTGCAGAAGAAGATCAGCCAGGGCATTTTGGGACAGCCAGGTATCAGTCTTGACCTCTACCACTTCTGCCACGGCTCCTGAAGCCCATCCCATCCTGGATGATGTCCACTCAGTGAGACTTCATCCTGCATCATAATGCATTTGTCCTCATGGTCAGAGAGGATGATTTTAATTATATCCTTTGCTGATGGACACATGGCTTTTGTCCCTTATGGCCCAGGATCTGAGATCTGCCTTAAGACTGGTAAGTAGCAATACAGTGACTGCGAGCTGTGATCAGCAGCTCAGCCTCAATCACTGGCCTCAGCACCTACACCATGAGCGGGGTGGGCTCTGCCACAACCCCCCCTGCTGGCCCGTCCTCTGTGGCTTCTTTTTTTCTTCCTGAGGTAGGTCCATAGCAAGTGAGGCCACTGTAGTGGCAAGTTCCTCAGAGTCCTTTCCCACCTTGTGGGTGAGCACAGGGTGCACAAGGCTCTGGGGAAGGGTGTAGCCCATGCCACAGAGCTTGCATTTGCAGGGCTTGCCAGCCAGGTAGGATTTCTGATGGCACCACAGTATAGTGGCCAAGGACTTAGTGGCCAGGGTGTAGGACTTGCTGCACTGCTTGCAGGTGAAAGTGCATTCCCCCACGTGCAGTCACAAGGAGCTGGGGCTGGCCAGGTGACACCCACATACGGCACACTGGCACCCCTTGGACCAGCTGGGCCAGGCCCAGCGGCCAAATGGATCTTCCTGTGCATGCAGAGAGAGAGCCAGCATGCAAAGGCCTTGCCACACTGCTGGCAGGGCAAGGAGTGCTGGCCGGTGTATGGCACCTAGTGCTCCTGCAAGTCTCACTTGGGGCAGCAAACCTTGTTACACTGGATGCACTGGCATGGCCACACACCCCCTGGGCCAATGCATGGGCCTTGAAACTCCCCTCTGAACTACAGCTCTTGCCACACTGTGCAGAAGGAGCTTGTGGCAAGAGTGGATAAAGTGGTGCTTCTTGGGGTGGCAGAGCCACAGGAAGGCTTTATCATACACTTTAGAGCACCACCACTTCTTGATCATCCCGTTTTGAGACAGAAATCTTAGACTTGGGTCTGGGCTGCCAAAAAAATCCTCTACCAGTTCTGCATAGTCCTCCTGCCACACAGGCTCCTCCAGTGAGCCCTTCTCCCCAGGCTCTGGGAATGCCAGTCTGAAGTTTTTGGAAGCTTTGCTCCCCTTCTCACAAATCTCTACAGTCTCTCCTTTTGTAGGACTGAGCTTCTGGGGTTCCTGCCCAGTTGTCCTGCCCCAGAGTCCTGCAGGCACTTCTGGAGTGGACTGGCCAGAGCATGCAACTTGCATGGCTTGCCAACCAAGGGAGCACTGAATCAAACCCTATTTGAGGGAGATAACCGATCCAGGTCTCTAGGACTTGCTGCCTGCTGTCCCATTTCCACTTTTTCTTTGTGCTGCAGACCTGGGTTCCACACCTTTATCCAGTTCTTCTTTGCACCTGCCGCTGGTCTCAATGGTTGAGATGGGCTCAACACGCTGATTCTCAGTCCTCAGCACCCTGGTTTGCCATGGCTCATGTTTGGAAGCTTCTTGCAGCCTGTGGAAATACTTGGTGGACAGGCTGCTAAGAGGGTCATTGAGGACTGTGGTTTCATCAGCTACCGCCTTGGAGACCTCGGGATCCCCTGCGCAAACACAAAGGCATGGTGGGAGAAGTAACGCTGGCTGTTATGTGACATGATTGCTGCTGGCTAAGAGGAAGATGAACGCTGGAGATGGATACTCTGCTATGCAGTAATCCTGGGGCTCTGCCATAAGAATCATTACTTTTATGATCTTTTTCCCTTTTAAACTGGGGAAGAGGGACGAATCTCTGATTTATCACCACAGACAGTACTCGTGCAGCATTCCTATTGTTTCACGAGCAGTATTTCTAGGGCGTATTGTCATGAGTGGCAAAAACAGGGCGACGCGCTCTTTTCTCGGCTGGCAGCTCCTAAAAGCGACGCAAGGTCCGTGCCGCAGGTGCGGCAGGGCGCACATGTGCCGGGGACAGCTGAAGGCGCAAACCCGACGCTCGGGAAGGCCGGGCCGCTCATCCCGCCCGCTCTGGGCCTCGGCACACACCTACGAGGGCCCCCCGCGCCCCCGCAGTCGGCCCTCGGTCTCGGGCGCTCCGTGCCGGCGGAACGCTGCGAGGGAGCGGCGGACGCGCCCGGACGGGGCCGGCAGCGGGCGGGGGGGGCGGGGTGGGCTCCCCGGCGGCGAGGCCGCGCTTCCGGCGGGCGGCGGTGACAGGGCGGCGGCGGCGGCAGGTACCGGCGCCGGCGGGGCAGCGTGGGGTGCGGGGAGCGTGGCCGGGCCCTGCCTGCAGCAGCGGGGCCCGCCGGCCTGTCCCGGCGCTGCTGGGGCGGGGAGCGGCCCGGCGGCGGGGCTGGGCCTGGGGCTGGGGCTGAGCGGGCCGGGGCTGGGCCCGGAGCCCCGAGCGCTCCGTCCGGGTGTTGCCGGGCTTGCCCTGCGTGAGCGAGCGGCTCGGTTCGCCCGCGGTGCGCGCCTGCCGGGAAGAGCGCGTCTGGCGGAGGCCGCGGGCGCCTGGGTGGGGAGCCGGGCCGGCAGCCCGCGGTGTGCTGGTCACCGCCGATCGGGGCTGGCGGTGCAGGTACCGCCGGAGCGGCGCTGCCGGGCCTGCTGCTGGCTGCTCCCGGCCTCGGCGGCTGCGGCGGGGCTGGCTGCCATTCACCCTGGTGCCCGGCAGCAGGGGCTGGTGCTTGTCCTGCCTTCCGGCAGTTGGCGCGTACTAGGAGACCTTTGTTTCTACAGCGTAAATAGTAGATCTCTGAGTCTCGTAAGCAGTCTTGAGTTCGCTCAGGGGTCTCACAGGAGATGAGTTTAAAGGGAACGGGAGAGAACAGATGTGTGGTGGAGGGGATGATGATGATGATGAGGAGGAGGGGTGGAGCCCGCGCAGGGCTGTGTGTGCCCCACTGCCTCCCTCCCGTGTGAGTCCTGGATGGGTCCTGCACAGACCTGAGAGCAGCCTCTGTACTCTGTGCAGCAGCTCCGGAGAGGACACTGGGAGGGTTCAGCACTTTTGCCCTCAGATCCTGCAGAGAACAAGGGGAGGTTGAGTGCTTGCTAGGATGGGTTTCCGGGCACGGAGGTGGCCTTCAGCAGACGGATTGAGATGACTAGGGAAGGAAGGCTGCTCAATTGAAAAACTGTTGGAATAACGAAGGAGCGAAGATCTTCCCTGAGGAATAGTGTGTCTGTCCGGAGTTTAGTGGTCATGGTGAGCCATGGCGAGGTCTGGTCCTTGATCTCTATGTTCTTTCAGGGTAGTACCAGGGTAGTGATGCTCTCGGTGGTATCGTCAGTCTTGATGTGAGGGAAGACATGGAGTGGGCTTTGTGGGTGAGTCTTGGTTCTGGAACTCATTAATGCATGTGAGTACTCTGAAGGTCTGCTGCTGAGTAATTGCTCCCTTTTCTTGCAACGTGCTTGTTTTTAACATTATAGCAAAGTGCAGGGTCTTGATTGATGTGTACAGAGAAAGGGACATTTGTGCAAATAAGCCGAAACTGGGAGGAGGTGTGGGTGGCAGCAGAGTCAGAAAAACAATCCCGGAACTGGGACTGGGTTGCATCTGACCATTACTTGTTCGTCTTGCACAGAAGAGAGGCCACTTTCCTTCTGTAATTCTTTATTGTTTGTACAGCTCCAGGATGTGGTAATATATGCATGGACGTATTTTGAAGTGTAATTCACTTCTGAACTAATAGTGCATCTGGAAGAAAAACAGGAAGAGGAAACTACCAAGCAGGTGTAGCTTAGAAATAAATGGTAGAAAAGTAGTGAAACTAAAATTGCAGAAAAAAATAATTTGCATGAACAGCAGCTACCAAGATTTCCTGGATATAAGTGAATGGTCTTCCCTGGGTAAATTCTGTATCTTATATAAGGAATCTTCAGATCAGAATTTGTGTGAAAATTGTATTTTAATGGTCTGAGTTCTCTCCTTTAGCAGAATAGGCTGTTCTTCATCACATCTCTCTTATCTAGGAAAATTAATTTTTATTGCACAGCAAATGTTCAGGTGTAGTGTAATTGCAGAAAACATACTTAAATACTTGGAGAAAAGGTAACAGCTGGCTTTTTAGAGCCTGGCAGTAAGTAAATGCTTCTGCTGCTATGTGTGATTCTTTAGTTATTAAATGTTTGGCTAGAATTTTTGGTTTTTAAATCTAGGTATGTAATTTTTATTATTATTTGCTATATGGAATGTACCATGTGCGTCTTGTCATGACATTTATGTAAAAGAGGTGCAGTTTTTAAACTGAGTTAAATCTGTTTAAATGCTCTTTTATTGTTAAAAAAACATGAAATGTTTTTAACAAACACTTTACCCGTTTTAACAACTATATCACCATGATACATATGGACTTTCCATTTAATGACAGATTGCTAGGGATCATTTTTGAGTACACAGGGTAGCATCTTATGCAGCTCCACTATTGGAAAGTGAAATGTGTATCCTCATATAAAAATCCTCAATTTGTGTCTTACAACATAACTCCAGTTCTCTCCTTCTCAGAGCCTATTAGTTCCCAAGCATTTAGAGGATTATGTGTCCTAAACTGCTGTATGGTTATCTGATGTGAGACCCTGTGCTTTTGCCTTTTGCATGTTGGAAAAGGGCTGGAGAAAATCCTGCAAAACCTTCTGGGGCTCTCTGGGTACTTACAGTCTAGTTCACAAAAAGGACCTGAAATCTAAGAGGTCTTCTTCTTTGGATCCTTCTTCCATTAACACTATGTAGCATTAACCTATTGCCAAGGAATGGAGCTGGCTGTGAAAAGCACATGAAGGTATCTGGAGAGCCTTGTATTTCCAAGGGTTGAGGCCAGAGCACTATCTACTGGGCTCTTCTTGCAGTGTGGACCCTAGTAACAACTTCCTTCTTCCACATGGTGCCACGCTAAGATTAATTTTATGCCTCAGGGGAAATCCCCCAGTGCTGCCTAAGAACTTGCTCTTCTGTCTCTGGACAAGTGCTGCAAGTTGACTGTGAAGCCAAATGGTGATCTGTGTAGGGTCAAGTGAGGACACCTGGTGACTTGCTGGCCCTATGGCAGTACCATCACTGCTCTGTGGGGGAATCTGGATTTGGTCCCCAACTGTTTCAGGACTGGATTTGGGGAAGTGGTTGCTACCACGCGTCCCCAAGAATCTCCCATGAAAGGCATCTCTCAGTGATGGCAGCAGTCATATGTGGGTCCCCTGTCCCCACTAGGGCTGAGAAGTCCCTGAGAGCTGAGAGTGAATGCTGAGAGCCTGCCTGGGGAGCCATGGATGCTTCCCCAGCATGGAGCACTGGCTTTTGGGGCTGCTGAGCTCCTGTGGGAAATGCTTTAAGCTCGCTGAGTCATAGGAGTCAGTGCCTGCTGTTACCATAGAAATCAGATCAGCTGCTAGGGGTGGGGAGTCCTTGTCCCTTGGCTCCACTGCTTCATGATTCCAGCATGAGCTCACGTGCTAGGGAACCTGAATTCTTGCTCCTTGCCCTGTCGAGATCAGAGGTCTGGCAGCTCTGGCAGCCCTTACCAGAGGGCGGGTAATAATTTTGCATGGATCTTTGCATGGCTTGCAGTGGTGGGACCCTGTGTGTCTGATGTGCTGTCTTGATGACCTGCTGCCTGTCATACTCTTACATATTTTGGGAAACATGGCATTTAAATAACAATATCTTCCAGTCCTTTGGGAGCCCAGAAAGGTGAAAACTGTTCGTAAACTGGTGAGTAGCAGATAAGGGAGGACAGGAAGTAAATAATAAGCTTGGAATGGTCCAAAGGGAGAGGAATACCACTGAATATCCAATTTTCTGTGCTCTCAAAATGCATCCCCAAGCTTGGTGGCAAGTATAGACCTGAGCATGGATGTGACACCTTCCAGAGCTCAATCTCTCATGGGTTTTGTCCTCTGTGCTCAGTCTGAATAACTGTTTCATTGTTTTCTCTGGATGAATATACACATTCAAGCTCTAGGGGAGGAAGTTGCGGAACATCATTGCCCCCTCTCCATTCTGCTAAAGGAAATAGCTTTATTGCAAATATACTTTTCACTCTAAAGTGTTCCTCAGATCATCTTTGAACCCTTTGCTCTCCTCATAAAGCAAAATAAGCACAAGCATCTCTGTGAAGCATCTCTTGCTGATGCAAGGTGTCACTTTGTTTTTCTACAGTTCCTCTTGGATTGCTGCCTGCTGACCACTGAATTGCTGTCTATGTGGTCTGTATGAGCAGTCCAGATCTACATAGCTACTCTTTTTAACGCTTCTTTGCTTACTTCCAGGAGAGTGAATTCAGAGGATAACAGCTGCTTCCCAAGGATTGTCCCTAAGAGGACTCTTAGGAGGTCCTGTATGCTGTGCTAGCTCAGTCCCAGCTTTAATGTATCTTTTGTTTCAGATGAGAGTGAGAAATATTTGCAAACAACAGCAAATGCACTGAGCTGTCTGTTTCTTGAACCCTCTTAATTCTTTGGTCTTCTTATGGCATGCTTGGTGAAAAATACTCATTCAGGCAGTATGGCTTCAAATGAAATAAATGATTCCTTGCTGTTAGCTATTACGTAGGAGAAAGGATTTACTGGGTGATGCTGAAAGGAGATGAGGATCATATGTGTATTGTTCTCCCTGTTTTACTAGCTCAGCCTAAAAAATTCCTGTTTTAAGGAGCTCTTCACTTCTCTGTTCAGATCCCAGCACACTGAAGCACCCACTTCAGTGTTGTTGAGAGCTCTAGTTCTCCATTATGGGGAGAAGGAAGGGGGGTTGATTCTTGGGAAAGCTTCCAGCACTGGGCCAACTGTGGAAACAGCCGGGCTTTGTGCCAGCTGTTCGAAGGGAGGGGGAGCTCAGAGCCATGCAGGGAGTGTATCAGGCAGGGGCTGGTGCAGCCTGTCGCCTTCCTCAGAGTCCTGGTGCTACTCCTTTTTTTAGGAGAGAAAAACTGTTCTGTCCAGAGCTGTGATCAAGCAGAGACTCCTTGAGAGGGTTGGTACAGCTCTTGGTGGCCTTTGATAGCAATTGGCATGAAAGAATCTGACATGTAGTACCTCTGGTAAGGAGAAGTTCTGCTTGTATTAAGGGGGAGGGGAAACAATATCTTGATAAGTAAAGATAAAGTATTGGGGGGAAATCAGTGAGAAGAGGAAGCACCTTTGTGGGGAGGTAGATTTGTGATCTCTGTCTCACCTAACAATCTCTGCAGTCCATGTTCTAGACACTGCAAAATAAACTGCGATATTTGGAGACCATGGCTACAGACCCACTCTCAGAACTTCAGGATGATCTGAACTTGGATGACACCAACCAGTCCCTTAGCCAGCTCAAACTGGCCTCCATAGATGATAAGAACTGGCCATCAGATGAAGACTCTGCTTTTCCCAAATCAGGTAAGTATCCTGCTAGTTTGGGATCTGGGTTTTGGCTAAAAAGCAGTTGTTTGTCCTGTAACATTGTGGTTATATCTACATATACAGAGAGCCCCAGCTCAATTTAAAAGCTTTATAGACACATTAAACTTGCACCACACCCGAGTGAATCATCCTCAGTATTGAACAGCACTAAAAAGTGTAGAGCCAGCTGCTGTAAATATGCTGTTCTCAGTCCTGTGCCTGGCCACATTTTGGTGCTGATGGTATAGGTGTGCTGCAAATCCTTGAGTGTCCTCCATTATGGTCTCTTGCAGGAGAGTTTGGTCTCCTGGACTGGAATGGTCTCCATTCCATATGGAAGGTGGGGCTGGAGATCTCAGTTGTTGCTCTGAAATCCTGTGCTATGAACTATGAATAAAGAGGTCAGGAAAATTAGCTAAAGGGTGTACCAGATGACCATCTATCAAGGCACTGTGTTAAGATTCTCCTTTCCTAGAAAACCATAATGGTGCCCTTGGGTTTTGTCTTTGTGAATATTTGTGACGTATCTGAACAGTTGTTTGAGAGAGTGTACATTCTGAGGGACACATGGGTCTTGTGGGACTGACAGGACTCTCCTGTGAAGTCATTGCTGCTCTTGCCCACTCAGAGCTTCGAAAGTGGGTTTTCATGGTGTACAGTTGCATACATTACTCCCTCCCATGGAGAACTGCCTTTTTTCCTTCTATATCTGTCTCTTTGTACTTGCCAATGTACTTCAGATACCAGCTTCTGATTTCTTGTTTTTTGTACTCTCTGCAGATGACTCCAAAGGCTCCCCTGAGCCTGTCACTCACCTGCAGTGGGATGATCCCTACTATGATATCGCCAGGCACCACATTGTGGAGGTAGCAGGTAGGTACCTTTCTGTTTTCTCCTTTGATGTCTTTGCAGCTGGGCTGCAGAGGGGCTTTTCTAGTAGGGCTCTGGGGACATCTGTTGTTTGCCAAGCCCAAGTGGCAATGACAGGCGGCATAGAAGGAACACCACATTTCTTGAATGTTTGTGATATGTGTAATTTTCCATTGACTTCAGCTAAGCTTGGGTTACTTCTTGGCTCTTGCTGCCTTGATTATATTATTATCAGGACTCAGTTGCTTTTGCTGAATTGTTTTAGATATGGCCCTTTACTACAATCTGAGCACAAAAGTGTTTTTTGCTTGATAATTCCTCAGAAATTACCTAGTTAAGCAATGAGGCTGTAAGGTCCTCAGCTGACTGAGTAATCCACGGTAGGTGGCATCACTCCTATCTGTATGCCCAGAGCTTGTCATCTTGTCCAGGAATAAGACATACAGAAATCTGAAATTGGGGGAATAGGCCTGCAAGGAAAGACCTGTTCATGCAGGGTTACAAGCATTTGGATCTTCTTTGTATTTTCTTGTCCATAATTTTTTATTTACATTAACCTTTGGTGATATACTGCTGGGACCTCCATAAGAAAGAGGTTTGTGTGTATTCTTCAGGTTGCTATGGTGAGCCTGAGTGAAGGGTAAGGCCAGTTTGTCTTGTGTTCCTTGTTTAAAAAAAAAAAACAAAAACGAAGCACTTCTTCAACTTGTGACTTGATTCATATTGCCTGCTTGACTATAGCCACCTCCTACCCCTCCTGCTGCCACCTCCTACCCCTCCTACTGCCATCTTTCTGTACCTTGGTCCCTGCCCCACATGCGAATTTTCAATGAAGCAGAGGCACAAGCTGGAGTCCTCCTGATTCAGGGTTGTTCTGCAGCAGAGTTTGATCACAACGGAGAGAGTCTCAGGCACTTACTTTGGTAAGAGTTGTCTTGATATCATTCTTTTCTGGGCAGTTTTCTCAAATGAGCTTTCTTTTTCCTGATCTCTCATGTTCCATCTTTTGTGGAACAAAATTATAATGGCAGACTCACAACCTTGTTTATTGTCTCCCACTCAGTTTGACAGGCCAGGTGTTGACATTTGGGCCATTATACCTTACAGATTTGCCAGCAGTGTTTTCATTAACAAGTGTGTTACTAAGCTTCTTTTCCATGGTGCTAGAGTTTCAGGACTGGGATTTATAGAGGTCTAGACCCTGGTCTCTGCTGCTGAAACTGGAAAGTGACAGATGTGTGGACTCTGCCATTTCGGTGGTAATAGCCAGATTATTTGGTATGTAAATGGCAGAGGTAACTGGTGTTTGAGGACTCTGGGAAAGGGTGAGTTAAATGATACAGTCGTTTGCTTTAGACTAAGCTCCAGACAAAGTGCTTAGCAGAGTTCAGATCGGAGACGTTGATAAGACTGGAATGTCAGCCCAAACCAAGGATATGCTTTGTCTACTGCCTCCTGACATAAACACCACTCTTTCTGTGGGATTTCTGTTTGAGGTAACATGACTTTTTCTTTGACAAGCTCTCTGAATGAAGTATCACTGCAGTGGAGGTGTGTGTCAGCAGCTGTTGGAACGTAGCCATTTGACATGGTCTAGGGTAGCAAATGAAGGATTAGCCAGCTTCCTGAAAAGATTCTGGGGTGGGATGATGGCTGACTGGTATCCATGCCTGCATTCTGAACTCTTCCCTGTTGTGGTTTAAATTTGTATTCCTAGTGAGCTCTGTGTCCCTGCAGTGTCTCTGTGTAGTGCAGAAACAGCTCAGAGCAGCTTCTGTTCTTGGCTCTTGCTGGCCAATTTTCACTGGTAGCTGATGTGTCTGAAAGCATGTGATGGTCCCACACACGGTGTGATGCCTTTCTTGGCATTGAGAGAGCTTGGAGCACAGCTCCAAATAGAGGATTTGCTGCCATGTAGGTTTGAGACTTGCTGGTGTCTCATCTCCTGAAAGGAGAATTTATGGAGTTGATTGAAGGGGTCAGACTGATAGTATTGGTTCCAGGGTGAAGCTGTTAATTTTTTTTTTTGGTCAGGAATTGATAATTTTAACTGTTCAGAGTAGACAAGGTAGTGTTCTCTGGATTGTTGTTGGAGACAAACTATCTGGGAAAGTCTGGAAAAATCCTATTAAAGGTAGCCTGGAGAATAAAAATCTCACTGGAGGATTAATATGAAACTGTTCACATCTGGCTCTGCTGACAAATTATGTTTGTCAGCAGCTCCAGGTGCAATGAACGCTGGCTATGCTGAGCCTGAAACAAAATTACCTTAGTTCTCTTGTAAACATTAGCAAGTGGCAGCAGATCAAGGATAGTTTTATCCATTCTGTTGATTCATTAGCTTTCTCTCCCATGTCCTTCCCTGTTTTGCACTTTAGAGCAGAAAGCTTGTGGTTAATTCTGTTCCTGCCTGCCCTGAAATATGTTCTGGGATGATGATGCTATTTTGAGACAAAAGCAGAAGGCTGGTTCCCATCCTCAGGCTGAGCTCCATGATCCCAGTGTTATCCTGTGTGGTCAGAAAAGTAATTGCTTCTTGCTGGATATGTGCATGGTGTCAATAACTTAATAAAACCCCAGTTTTGATGATAAAAAGTTAGCACACTCATTTTCTAACTGACTTTAATTTCTGATTCAGTCCAAGGTATGCTGGATTTGAAAAGCCTGGCTATTTGACCTAAGAGGGAAAAATACTGAAAAACATTTTGCAGAATTTGTTAGGAAAATTAAGTTTTTGGGGTTTGTTTTTCACTTAAAAGTAATGCAGCAGTTTCCTGGAGGCTCTCCTTTGTGCCCTATGCTCCTGTCTCTTCTGGTGACTGGGACCCTGCAGGAAGAGGCTGTCCATGGGAAAGGAGCAGGCATGTCACTGCTGTCCCATGTGGTGGTGTGTTACACAAAGATGACAGCAAAAGGCATCTGGGCCACAGTCCTGAGGGAGTACTTAGAACTGGAGTATTGTTAGGAATCACAGTATTTTCGTATAAGGAAACATTCTTTTAGTTCTGGGACTCAGTGCTTTTCTGAAAGAAGATTTTGGTGCTCTGCCGGTTCTTTCAGACCTGCCTTAAAGTGTGTGTTTATGGAGTGTTTTATGCAGGCTCTGGAGAGGTCTCTGTGTAGTTTTGTTCTTCTTGACTCTGAGTGCCCCTTTTTGTGAGCACTGTAGCAGTGAAATTCTTCTTTACATGTGCCCAGAAGGTGAAAGAGAGAAGGTTTGATTTCATAGCACAATCCACTTCTACAAAGTGTGTTTTTTCCCTTGCTCACGTCACATAGCATTCAGAGGAAACACGAGCTCCTGGTTGAGGGCTATTAAGGAGCTATCCCAAGTTTCTGTTATGTTGAGAGTTTCTGTGTTCTCCTGCCAGTTCTTACATGGCAAAGGTGCTGCTTCCATCTTTTGGGGATTGAGGCAGACTAGGTGTGACATAATCTTGGCCTTGAATTTTAGCACAGGCTGAATTGCAAAACTAAGGCAGGTAGTTAATAATAGTCTAAAGGAGGTCTCTGGAGATGGCAGTTTGTACTGGAAACCTGTGGGAAGAGCAGGGCTCTTGTCAGCTCTGGCAAGGTGTTCCTTCCTTATTCTGCTGCCCTGTCTGAAAATACTGGTCTCTTCTTTGTGGTCAATATGCAAAGCTATGGTTATGAGGTTCATCAGTATTCCCATTTTACACAATAACTGCCTTGCTTTCTTTTGGGATAAGAAAATGGGGGCCTAACATATATTGGCATATGAATTTCTCCCTGCCATGGAGGGTTGAAGGTATGTATCAATGGTCAGGAAAGTGGCTGTCACTATATACTCCAGCTACATAATCCCTGCCCTGTGATTTCAAAACTCCGTTGGAGCTCAAAGCATGTTTCTGCTAGTTCATGTGGGAAATCTGCTGCCTCACACCATTAATTGTCAATCTGTGGGGCTGCCCTCCCAGAAAAGCTGTGGTGCTGATGTGTGTAAGACCTGTAAGTGAAGTGGGAAAACAAGGTGGAGAGCTATGAGTGTGTCTTCTTTTGTGTTACTGGGTTGAAGCTGCAATTTCAGCAGTAAACCTGTTTTCATTGGTAAATCTGGTACCAAACCTCCCCAACAAATGTGGTTGCAGGTGCCACAGCTGTGACTAGAGCTGATGATTTTCTCTAAGTGTTGGTGATTGACATGGGGAAGTAAAATCTATCTTGGAGCACCAGTAGCTATTGTTTCTCTAGGCAGGCAAAGGTAAAAGTGGCACAAAAAACTTGTGTTGAAGGTGTGTTGCAGAGTGTCTTTGGTGGCTAATGGACTCAGCAAAGGCCCATTAGCAAAGGGTAACAAGGGGCCTTTTCCCTTCAGGCATGGTGCATTGTTACTGGTTCCATTAAAACAGACTGCCTGCATTTCTGCTGCTTTTGGATATAGTTTCTGGCTTTTAACTTTTTTGTTTGTTTGTTTGTTTGTAAGAATATTTTGTATGATAAAAGATGATGAATTGAGTCCATCCAAAGCAAGCCCAGCTTGTGCACCATATTTTGATATGCAAGGTAAAGGGAAGGGAGAGTATTTAAGAAATTTTAAGTTTCTAAGGGACACTAAGAGAATGAAGAATTTCTTCCTAGAGCCCTGCTCTGCAAAGGTTCCTGTCTTGATAGGCTCATGTGGGTCTGTTGAGTGTATAGTCGTGAGAGTGATGGAAAGGGGCTGGGTGTGATAGTAAATGTCTTCATAAACTAGGGGAACCTTTTTTTTATTACTCTAATTGGCAGTCCAGTTTTTAAATTCAGAATCTACTAATCATGAAAAATCATTATAAGTGTGGGATGTGTTATTCATATGGTATAATGCTATTCTCTGTAAACTTCTGAAGTTTTTTAGAGGACTTCATAATTAATTGCAATTGACCCTTTTAAAAGTAGCAGTACAGCAGTTTCCATTTTGGAGGCAGAGGAAATGTTACAGGACAAGAAATTTGATTATATAGAATTAGTTGCAAATTCAAAAAAGAGATTTGGGAATCAAGCATTGCTGTTATTGCCTGTAATTGTTAGATAAGGCTGTTTTGGAGAGGAGCAGGGGGAAAGATGTAATGGAAGGAGGTTGAATGCTGTAAGACGGTAGTTGAATGCATCCCGGTGGCAATCTGGCTATAGGCTCTCAGACTTTACCCTCATGATTACTTTCTGGGAAAGGATGCAAAGCTTGGCTTGCTATAACTTTTTTTCTGTTCCTCCAGACCTGGGTGCACTTGATGGGGCCCAACCAGGTAGGTAGACTTTTTGTGGCACTAACATTTGGTTCTGTAGATCATGGTATTCCTTTAGCATGACCATGGCCTGTAGCTGGACTGTCTCAGGGGAGCCCAAACTTTGCTCAGCCTTAGGCTGCACTGGCAATTTTTCAGGAGTCCAAAGGCTGCACAAAATTGTTGTCTGAGGGCTGCACCTCTGCCTCAGACACAGCAGAATCATCTGAGCCAAATTTGGTGTGTGGGCTTTACTTTGGGCATATCGGGGCTCATGGGTCTCAGTGTAAATCCTATTCTGTCCTGTCATGGTGGTGGCCTGCTTGGACCAGTTCAGTTTGAACTCCAGTTGATCCTGTTATCATATGTGCTTTGGAAGTTCATTCTAGGATTGCTTCGTGTTCTTTCACATGATCTGCTGCTGCACTCATGTGCTAAGCAGCTGGCACTTAAACTGGATTCTCCATCTGAAAGCAGCTGTTATCTATTTCTTCTCCATTTGGCTGCAGAGATGATGTGTTCTGGTAACTTGTTTGCCCGAAGCTGTGCTTGACTGCCCTGGGCTTGCTGAGCATTAGTTAATACTCTCCGGACGTCAGTCCTAAGTCTCAATAATTTGGCTGCTGGTGCTTTCATGCTTATCTATGTACATGAAAACTTCTATTGGCGTGAAATTCTTACTGCTAAGACCTTCACACAATTCATGGAAATGCTGATTCTCATTTCCTTATTATATGGAGTCTTCTTGCCCTTTTTCTATGCTCTCAGACATCCTCCCATTCTGCATTCTTTAATCTGACCCTCTAGTATATTTTTATATCAGATAAAGCTATATTTACTTCATAAGGCATTCTGATTCTGGCAGCATTTGGATATTGGGAGTATTGAGGTGGACAAAATCATATATTAAAATAGTTCTGCTTTGAGCTCTTTACCTTCTTTTCCTTCAGGGCTAAATACAGTCTGGAATTCAATAGGCAACTAAAATCATCTGTACTTAAATGTCTCCCAGCTATGCCATAAGCTTAGCACAATTAACTGAAATGAAATTACATTTGACGTGTTTTTTTACTGACAGTTTTTGATTAAACATGCTAAGCTTTGTGAAACTTGTGTAGTAATGGTCCAGTATTCTGTTTTGGTGCCCTTTCCTTTACCCTGAACTCTGTTAACTTTGCTATTTTAGCAGTAGCACTAGCTTTTGGTGGCAAGTTTTATCCATCTGTGTTCTCTCAGTATCATAGTACTAGGATATTCTCATTTGAATCTTTCAGCAAGGTGGGCACTTAACTGAGGTGACCTGATGAAGGTAGGAATGAGTAGTCTCTAGACTGCAGTTAGGCTGCCTCAAATCATGACATAAATGCTAAACTATATATATATTTCAGGATATTTAATGGATATATTTCTATTTACCTAGAAATAGTAAATAACAGGATTTACATGCCAAGGATGTATTTTCCATGTTGGCTGTGCAGATTCATTTAATGCCCTCTCTTGGGACATTATTGCCATCTTGATGTGAATTTCTGCTGTGATATGTTGGTATTGCTGCAGGTTTCAATCTGAAACATTTATCTCAGTATTTCAATTTCAGCCCTTTTAGAAGTTTGGCCTTGCACTCATGGCTTGGAAACACAGCAGTGGTTTTCCTTGCTCCTTGTCTTAGAAATGCCCTGGAAATGCTGCTTTTCAAGTGAGAGGAAGAGCGCAGTTTGGGCCTTCATGCCATAACAATGTTCAGGAGCTTTTGTCCATCAGTGCTGCAAGTTCATATCTCTTTAGATGAGCAGCTGTCTTGACTGGAGAGGCTTTAGTTATTGGCTACTGTCTTGCTCTTCATTGTTAAAAGCAAAATAATATTAATCACATTCCAGTGTACATTGAAAATATTTTTCATGTATGAACTTTCAAAGTTGGGGTGCTCTGTGAGTACTGATGGTGTATAATTGGTTATTAGTTTGTTGTTAACTATTGAGCATTCCTCATCTGGGAGAGGTAGGAAGCAGCCTGCAAAGCCAAGTGATTACTTCATGCTCTATAGTTGTGTTCAGTGGAAACTTCAGCTATTTGTAATTGCAAACAAGAGGTGAAAACCTAGATACATAAGATTAATACTGCAAACAGGAAAGCAAAGTACAAGGGATGGAGCATCTGGGAAAGATCAAACCTGATGAGAATCTGTTCTGTGGGAGGTAGAGGGGCCACCTGAAGGTAGTTTCCTCCAATAGGAATGCATGGAATGGGCTTTAGGTTCTTGTTTATAAATTGGAGCAACTGACTGTTCAGCTTTGATGCTGAATTTTTGATTTTGTCATGTCTGGAGCAAGAAGACTGATCAGATATATGTCAGGTAGAAATAAGATTGGCAGTTGATGGTTTTGAAAGTTTCTGTGTTGACAGGCTGAGCTCAGTGTGATGAAACTGGAGCAAAACACAGAACTCAGAAAAGGGCATGCTGGTTCCTTTGTAGGCCTCATGCATAAATTCATTCTGATTTGGAAGGCAAAACAGGCCACTCCTTTTTCAGGCATCCAGGGCACTGTAGATTATCTTTTGATGTACTTGGTCCTGGAAGTTGTCCAGGGGATACATGCCATCTCGCCTTTGGCAGAATCATGGATTGTCTGTTTATTCTTTGCCAGCGATCTCAGGCGTTTTCACTGAGGCTATATAAGGAACAAGATTGTAGATTTTGCATAGGTCTTGCTGTAGGCTTTTATGTCATTTCAGAAAAAGCTATTTAAGGTATGTCGTTCCTGGATTGTGACTTGTCAGGTCTGATAATCCGTGCCTAGAAGCCTGAGCTGAGTGTATGGCCGCCCACAACATGGCACGAACGTGGTGCTGTACTGCACACCACAAAGGCCTGCCTTGATTAAGCTTGCAGTCTGCATCTGGCCCTCAGACCATCCACTTTGGTGTGAAATGCAGCCTCTCAGGTAACTGAAGATATCACTTGTTCTGAATTTTGCATAGAGCTATGTATGATCTGCAAAGACTTGTCTTTTTGACCTTTCTCTTTCATGACTATAAAACTCAACACATTCTCAAATGCTGCATCTTCTTGGTTCTTTATACAGGCAGGACCCTTTTTCCTTCAGATAGAGACATATGAGTTGCTCAAGACCAATGGGAAGGGTCACAATATGCCATATTCCTTGCCCAGGACTTTGTAACTTGCGCTTAGTCTTTTAGACAACCCTGTTACATTAGACCTGGCCCTAAAGCTATCATAGCAAGCTACAGAGAAACTCTGGGCTAGGCAGAGAGTGGGCTACCGTGGGATATACAATGTGATGTTGGTCTTGTCGCCTGGCTGTGACTGTATCTGGTTGTTCCAGATGAGCCTTGCATCACTCTCTCCTAGTCCTGCATTCCAGGTCATGCGTCCTCCCCAGCTGCCCATATCTCCGCATGTGTATGTCAGTGTGATGGCCTATGCTGCCCCTTTCCTGGTCCGTACCTAGTGCTGCCGCAGTGTCCTTAGCTTTGGTAGACTTTCTGGCTTGTGTGCATCAGTAAATTCTGTGTTGTCTGGTGACTGACTTGAAAATGGGACTTGGAAGGTGAAAATAAAAATGAACAAGTAGCAAGAGAATCTCTTCTGGCTAGATGAGGGCAAAGAGGGCTGGTGGTGTGTTAATGTAATGGCTGGTGTGTATGAGTTCTCTGGCTGCCATTTGCAGCACCAAGTGGTCATCTGGTACTAACAGGCAGTGTTCCCAGACATACCAGGTTTACTGTTCTGAGACCTCAATTGCTGCATGGCAAGTGTAGCCAAGTGATAGTTGAAGACCAGAGCCTGTGCAACGGTAAGAAAATGGCTGCATGAATATTGTAAATCCATGCTGGGAAAAGGATATATTTCAAGAGGAGTGATGTGTTGCAGGTCTGTCCTGCATAAGTAGTGATCCTTGCTGCTTTTCTCTGCTGTGGTCTGTGTGAAATGGTTTACCATATAGGAGTAAGGAGGGTGTTGTTGAGTCTAACCTCAACAGCCCCATTCGCTGTTGCACTCTCTGCTCGACAAGAAAACACAGGTTTCAGAGCAGGATGAGTAGCTAAAAACGTGGGAATACATTCACCCTTCATACTAAATGAACCATTTCATCTCCACTGCTGCTAAAAAAGTCATATTTGTGAAAATTGATTGGGTGTTGTGTCTAGGAGACAATCAGATTTTCCCTCAGACTCTCTATGTCCACAAAATTTGTGACCTGGTTCTTACTTATCCAAATCTCTATTCCCCAGCATGTCTGCTAAGCTTGGCCGTGCGTGTCTGCTTGGGCTTTGTTCATGGGGCTGAGATCTCTGCTGGCAGAAGTCCACTGACGGTTGAAGACTTGCTTTGGGGAAAACTTGGCTTGTTGTCTCTGAAGCCTCAAGTGGTGGCTGGGAGTGTCCTCCGTGACATGATGGTGCTTTATGGGTTATTTGGCCCCAGTGTGATGGGGACTGTTTTCTGTATGGCTTTTACAAAGAACGCTTTGTTGTGCTGCACTTTGCAGCTCCTTCCGTCTCAGGCTGGAAAAATCTCTCTGTGGATGGAAAATCTAAGAAGCAGTGAAGAGTTTACTCTACAATCCCCCTGGAAAATCCAGCATCCCTGCTTGGCCCATCTGTAGAAGACACTTACAATGATGCTTTTTTCTCATCTTTGGGATGCAACTGGAACTGCTCTTTTTCTAGGAATTTATTGGTTTCCAGGGTATGAAATGGCCTGTGTTCTGTGTGCAGGACAAAGCTTCAGGTGAAGCAAGAAACAGATGCACCACACTATTAGAAGTTAGTCTGGGACTGTGTGCAGGGTGGAAGGAGTTATTGTGCCAGTGAGGGGGGCAGTTTTCCCTGTGCCTCCCTGGACACGTGTGCATCAGGAGCAGTGCCAGGGACAGCTTTGCAGGATTAATGCTCTGAGCATTCTGCTCTGTACTTGCCTCCATTCCTGTGTGCCCCAAGGTATCCTGGCTTCCAGTCCTTCCTCTCATTCAGGGCTGGAGCAGGGAATCTGTTCTTCATTCTCATTGTTGACTTGCCAGGCCCTTGGTATTCAGGTTTGTTCTTCCACACTAGGCCCATGATAATTGCTGAAAATCAGATTTAGCTTTGCTGGCAGCTGTGTCTTGTTATGGTGGTTTCTTATTCTTTCTTTAGCCCTTGCTGCCAAGACCACAATGAAGTCCTTAACTCCCTGTAATCTCTGGCATTTTATCTGCAGGTGATGACAAATACGGAAGAAAAGTAATTTTGTTCAGTGCCTGCCGGATGCCCCCAAGTCATCAACTAGATCATGTGAAACTGCTGGGGTAAGTAGAGCCTTAGTAGGCTACTGTTAATTTCTTAAATCTGACCTAATTCTCAGCTCCTGGATTCCTGGGGAAAGATCCATCTGCTTCTTTAGCTGGTCATGTCCTCCCAAGTGTTTACCTCCGTTGCTGGAGATGCAAATCCTCTGTTACGGCACAAAAAGAGCGTCTCTGTAGCAGAGCACAAAGTGAGTTCATCAGTTCTTTCTTCTCAGGTACCTGAAATTCACACTGGACCAGTATGTGGAGAGTGATTACACTCTGGTGTATCTGCACCATGGCCTGACCAGTGAAAACAAGCCATCCCTGAGCTGGCTGCGGGATGCCTACAGGGAATTTGATCGCAAGTGAGTAAAGCTGCAGCAAGCAAGGCTGTCATGTGCTGTTCTGTAGCCTAACATAGAGATCTTCCCCAGGCCCCTTGTGTAGCTTGGTGATCATAATTTGCTGTCACTTCTTCTCCTGCTTAAGGAAATGGATTGTTGTTTAATGCAGACTGAATCATAGGATAAACATCTCCTTCTGTAGTTACATCCTTTAAGCCAACAGGCAAGCAGCAAACCTGGTGCAAGTGTGTCAGCCCCTTGGAATAATTGTAGGTTCCTGGGGAGGATGCTCACTGCTTTTAGATGAATCTTGGAATACAGGGTAGCATGGCCTTCAGCTGCCAAGTGGCCTGACACAGCTACAGAGCGTGGGAGAGCAGAGGCCATGGTTGCTGGGGTGTGGTGAGGCTCAGTGCAAAAACGATGAAGCAAGCAGGCTGTCTTAATCTTGTGGAAAGTTTGGTTCCTCTGCTTCAAGTGCAGCTTGTCATTACAAGCTTCTCTTGACAGGTACAAGAAGAACATCAAAGCCTTGTATATTGTGCACCCAACCATGTTCATCAAGACCCTGCTGATACTTTTCAAACCTCTGATCAGGTAGGAAGGAAGTTGTTGGATACTCACCTGCCTGCTCACACTGCAGGGCAGCAATGGGGCATTCTCAGAGGGGCACAAGCTGAGCCCAGGCTGCCAAGCCTTGAGTCTCTCACCTTTTTCTGTCTCTTCCCACTTCTGAGCTGAGAAATACTCACACACCAGAAATACGTCTTTAGGAACCTACGGAGTTTGCAGCTCTGTGCTACTCCTTTTCTCTCCAGCCAAGTACAAGTAAAAAGTTGCAGGCTCTGCAGCTCAAATATTTAATTTATTGTGATATTGAAATCTGTGAAATAATTGGGAGTAAAATCTTCTCAAGCCTACTGCTGAACATAGGGAGGAGAAATCCAGCATTTCAGGGAGCCTGCTGCTGCTGGGGCTTCTAATGTATCTTGGAAAGTCTTTGCATCTCCTGGTAAAACAGATGGAGTGGGAGAGTGATGTGGGTGACATCTCTGCTTCTCAGCCATATCTACTCCTTACTCCACTGATGTTTCTTGCAGCCCCCTGCTCTCCTTTTCTATAAGAGGTCAGTTCTGTTGGGATTTCCCAATTACTCACGTATCTAACTTTCTCTTGTTTTTCAGCTTTAAATTTGGACGAAAGATTTTTTATGTGAATTACCTTAGTGAGCTGGAGGAGTATGTGAAGCTGGAACAGTTGGGGATCCCAAGCCAAGTGCTGAAGTGAGAATACTCCCTTGCTTAGGGCTCTGTGAGAGGGGACTTTTTGTAAAGATTGGCAAGGGAAGGAAGAGATTCTTTGACTCGGGCAGTGGTTTTGCTTGGTGTGGTGGCAAATTGCCTTTAAGACTGGTTTCTCTCTGTAGTCCTTTCTGTATGTCCTTGGCTCCTGTTCTGTCTTTGAGTTAAAAATCCTCCCCCAGTGGAGCACCAATCCTGCATCTCCCACTCATCCCCTGGAGACTTTCTGCAAGATACTGACGTTATCACTGACCTGGAGCTGATGGTGTGCATCTGCTGTTGTCTGGGCACCTGCTTCGCTCATTCTGCACTCCGCTGCTTGTCTTTGGGGCTTCCCAAAGTTGCCATAATCTCAGTCCTACCAGATTGCTTCCCTGTCCCACACCCACATATGCATCTGTCTCATCACAAGCAGTGCTGTCCTGGCCTCCTGCCCACGCTGTTACTCATCTACTCCAACTCTTGAGTACAGATAGATACTCCTTTTCATCTTGCTTTTTTTTCTGGCAACCAGATGTTTGTTCATGTGCTCCAGAGCTGCCTGTGGTGGTTTTGCGTAGGTATAGTTGACCATACTAGTCTGATGCTGTTACCAGTGGGTGTGCAGTGCTGGTTCATGCACTTTCTGGGAGGTGGAGTGGCTTTTTACTGGTCTGTGTTTTGTTGCAGGTATGATGAATACCTGAGATCCCTGCAGAAACCTTTGCAAGCACCCCAGAAGCCCACACCCCCACGCCCACCACTGCCAAACCAGCAGTTTGGAGTCTCCCTACAGCAGTGAGTATTTCTGGACTGTGTTGCTTTTGCCCTGACTTGCTTGATATGAGGTCACTGCATTTATTACTGAACAACAGCAGAAAATGGCTGCGAAATTTCTTGCAGTTCAGACTTCCTATGAAACTTTAATAATTTTTCTGAGGAACTCTGTGCTCATGTCCAGATCCTGACTAATTCAGTTCAGTTCCACCCTCTTGATCTCTGGGTTAGATTGTTTTTGCTACTTAGGGTCACTAAGGGAGGAGCAAAGTAAGGGCCATGGGAACGGCTATATAGCACTAGAAAATTCCTTTTAAGCAGAAGTCTGTAGGAGGCTGACAGAGGTCTCTTTAGGACTACACTACTTTGAGCAGTGCTGCAGATTTGTTTCTTAGTTGTTTTCCAGATCATGAATTTTATTTTAAAAGCACCTCTATTCACCCTTGTAGTGAATCCCACTCCCCATTCCTGCAAAGTTACAAAGACAAACACAGACACTGGCAAGGGCTGGTGATACTGAGTAAGTGTTTAAGGTATTTTTAACTCTGAGTGTGGCTTTGCCTCTCCAGGGAATGAGGAGGAGCCAGTACTGTGTAACTAGACACATCCTCTGAGGCAGTCTGGGAACACATTCCCCAGCTTCAGTGCAACATTTCCAGATAGTGTTTGCCATGGTGCTGTGGTGCCTGAGTTTGTTAGCAGCCTGGGAGGGGTGAACAGCTTCAAGCTATCAGTGGTCTGACCAATCGAATGTGAGGGTGGCAGCGAGCACCTTGGCCTCATGAGGTTTTCTCTGACAGCCATTTTGTTGATAAATCTTCTGTCACAGGACTGTGGAGGCCAATTTTTTTTTTCTTATGTGTCAGCTTCTTTCTCCCCTTGCTCTTGTGGGAAAGGAAAAAGGGAGCCTAACCCTTTTCACCTGTTTCATAGCTAGCATCCTTGCCTTCTGGGAAACTCTTTGCCCTGGCATATACAGCCAGAGATTTTTACAGAAAATGGAAAAACATTCCAGTGGTCTAGTGATGAGCTCATAGTTGCTCCAGTGAATGATGTAACATGATGGGTGAAGAGTATAGAAGGCTGAAATAATGGCTGAACCAGGGATGGGGATAGCAAGGTCATACATAGTACAGCTTCTGTGGGCAAATTCAAGAGTTGGAGGCTTCATGTAGGGCAGGACCAGTCCTGTGTAGCAGTCGTGTAACCTGTTGTTTCTTGCTGCAGTCTCAGGGAGAAGAGCCCTGATCACTCTCCTGTTCCTCTGGTGGTCAGAGACACCATTGCTCACTTGCAGGAGCATGGTAAGTGTTTGGGGAAGCTGCAATCCTGTATCAGTGACCTTTGTTCTGTCCAAGTTCCCATCAAGACTGTGGTAAGATAAAGAAGAGCAGCAGTCTAGAATAGGGTGTAAAGCCTGAACTAGGTGAGTTAGCCTTCAAGTGAGATTACGGAAGGCTTAGGAGACCTTCTTTCAGGAGTTCATGTTCCCACTTGTATAAAAGAATCCAAATGCTCCTTGTATCCTTTGTCTGATAGTGGAAGCAGAAAGAATTGTGGTACTCTAAAAAGGGACTTGTTGACATCTGTCTGAATGCCCCACAGCATGGATTTATAATTGTTAAGGTCAGCATTTTTAGAGACTCTTCACATGGCTGATTTTTTCCTTCTCCATCTGCTGTCACTTCACAGCTCTTAATACAGAGGGGATTTTCCGGAGATCAGCAAATACGCAGGTTGTCAGAGAGGTCCAGCAAAAATACAATATGGGTAAGTACCCAAACACATCAGATCCCCTCTCATTCCCTAATTACTACTGTCCAGCTGCAACTGTGTTGGAACTAGTCCATATGGATCCTCTCCTTCTCTGATAGGTGTGTAGGTGAGCCCTCATCTTGGGGTATTGCAAGGGAGAAGTATCTGGTACTTCTGCTGTGTGGAAAGCATATTCCTTCCCACTCATATTCCCTTTACTACCCTTTTTTTTCCTGAAAGTTTCCCTGTTTCTTGGGGTGGGATATGCCATCTTACTCTGGTTATAGTGAAGGGACTTAAGATGACCAGGATGAAACTTAGTCATGTTTTATTTGATGATTTCTAAAGAGGTAGTGCTGGATTCAGCGCTGCTTTGTATATGATTTTGGGACATATTTTTCCACTCTGTTAGAAGATGTGGTACTTCAGGATTTTGTGTTATTTAAAATACCCCTTCCTTAGTTTTGGGCTCTAACCATCATGTCCTGTCCTTTGTCTGGAGGAGGTGCTGCTTTGGCCAGTGAGCACTGAGTCTCTGCTCTTCTTTCTCAGGTGTGCCTGTAGATTTCCAGGAATATGAAGATGTCCACCTCCCTGCTGTGATTCTCAAGACCTTCTTGAGGGAGCTACCTGAGCCCCTCCTCACTTTTGGCCTCTATAGCCATGTTGTCAGCTTCCAGAGTGAGTTGTAACAAGTGTGCTACTCCCTGAATGTTGCACTGGCTAAGGGCAAAGATGTCTGAGAGGGGACATGCATGGCATACCTTGTGACTGCCAGCAGGTCCTTCATCAGGATGGGTGCTGAGGATTGTCCCATCTCTCTTGATTTTTAGGTGTGGAAGAGGTGAAACGTGTGGATGTTGTTCGCAAAACACTCCAGGATTTGCCAGAAGAAAACTACCAAGTGCTCCGTTTACTGACAGCCTTTCTGGTACAGGTGAGGCCTAGCCTAAACATTTGTTTGTCATAATGCTGAGAGGTGCAGGCAGGCCTCAGCCTAAAAGGTGCAGGCATACAGCCTGTGTGATCTGTACCAGGGAGGCTGACCGCTCCCCAGGGTGGAGGTAGAACTACAAAGTAGCTGAGTAAAAGAGAGGTCTCAGTGCTTTACAGTACTTCTGCTGCCAAGGAAGCCACTACAAGGCCATTCAAGCAGGAGGGATGATTGTGAGTGGTGATCTACACTTGTAGAGATACTGACAGAGCTCTTGGTCCTGTTGTTATGATACAGCCTGACCAGCTTTTCTCCTCTCATTTTTTCTTTGAGTCTGTCAGCTCTGGCTTTGCAGAGGGTAGAGGGCAGCTGCTGTGCTATTCTGTAGGATTCACAATGGTCTCTTTCCTTCCCACATAGGTCTCTGCTCACAGCGACAGAAACAAGATGACAAACACCAACCTGGCAGTTGTGTTTGGCCCAAATCTGCTCTGGGCCAAAGATGTGGCCATCACTCTAAAAGCCATCAATCCCATCAATACCTTTACCAAATTCCTGCTGGACCACCAGAAGGAGCTGTTTGAGGCTGCGGAGGCCTGATTCCAGGCCAGCGCACACCTGCACTGCACACCTTCCCCCTTCTTTGTCTTGGAGCTGTGACCAAGCTGTCTCCAGTACAAAGGGACCACTGATCTTTTGGGTGATGAGCAGAGTGAGGGCTGTGGAGATGATGGTGAAAGTGTGCAAATAAGTGAGCAGGAGACCTGCAGCTCTGGATGGGCAGGGGAGCTGGTCTCCCAGCTGCTGAGATTGGAGTCCTAGCCTACCAGCGCAGCTCCTCCAGGGCTCATCACCAGTCTTCTGCCCTATCAGATGACCTGCCTTCCTTTCCTCCTTCCCTTATGTGCAGTTTTTTCTGCCCTCCTGGTTCCTTCCTCAGCACAGATCTTTTTGTTCGAGCTCCCAATAGTCTCAACTCTCCTTGCCTCAGCTGGGCTGTCTGGGTTAGGGCAGGCTTGCCGAGTTTTGTGATGGAGACATTCTTACTGTGAGTGCCATTTCTCAGCACTGAACATGCATCCTGCCTTTCCCCAGGGGCAGCTAAAGCAGGGAAGGGAGCAGCAGCCCTTCAGGTAGCAGCATGTCCTGCACTTGCAAATACCACTGTAGACCCCCTGCTTTTAGCAGGCAGGTGAAGGACAGGCTCACAGCAATGGGCTGTGTTACCTGTCAGACTCCAAAACAATGAAGGTGAGTTTGGCCCAAAGCCCAGTCCCTCTGGGGTCACCCACTCCAGGTACTATTCAGTGTTTGCTGGACTGTAGTGGATGACTTGCCTCCCATAATTACGCAGCTCAGGTGTGTTTGTCCCTCCAGCAGCACTTCCAGCCTGGCTGGGAAGGTTCATGCCAGGCTTGGCTGTGCATGCAGGCCAGCTATGACCCTTTGACAGCTGGTGAGTCTGAATGGCAGGAGTAAGTGCCCTGGTGGCACTGGGCTGCTGAACACCATGAGGATCACCATCTGTCCTGGCAGCAGCACAAGGCCTCCTCTTTAGGCATATGTATCTGTGCTGACTGGCACAGATCGCCTTGACTAGTTAGTTGTCTTTTTGAGCACAATTTTCCCCAGCACAGTGTAACAGAGAGCATGGTCTTGAGGGAAGGTCTGGAGACTGGGGCTAACCCTCACCATGCAGTACACCAGGCCTGGATTTCAAATTTCTGCCCAGGTGCTGAGCATTCGTGCCAAAGCTGTGAGGGAACAGCTATTCCATGCCAAGGGCCTTTGCCCTGTCTCCTCCTGGGTTCATACCTTCCACTTTGCCATCTGGCCAGATGCATCCTGCATGCCCTGTATACAGCTGGAGAGGTGTTCTCTGCAAGGCAGGCTCAGAGTGGGGTGGTCCTGGCACCTCCCTGGAGCATCTGCAATACAGTTACAGCATCTCTGTTGGCTTTGGTTGCCTCATTCCCATTACCTGACCTAAAAGAGCCTTCTCTTCAGCCTGGCTTGTCAGGGTTTTTAGGAGGGAGCTTTTAGCCTTACTTCACTGGTGTGATTTATCTTTGTATCTTGTGCCCTGTGTGCCTGGGCCAGACCTCCCTGCTGCATCTGGCTTCAGGGGCAAATCTTTTGGACCAAGCAGAGCTGTTTTGTTTTTGGTTTTTTTTTTAATCTACTGGATGCTAAATAGAATTTGCTTTTTCATAATATTTTAGCCTGCCTTTAAACACTGATCAAGGGTCAAGTGCCCCTGGTGTAATCAAAGTAAGTGGCATCTCCTGCAGGAATTAAGGAGATTGCTCTTTTTGCTGAACCCTGCAATGAGGATAGGTGCAAATGTAGGCAGCTCTGCAAGGCAGCACAGGTCCAGCCAGCTGGCTTGGAGGAGGCACACCCACACATGGGTGGGAGCAGTGAAGAAGAAAGTGAGCATTACTAAGACTGGAGCAAGAGATGTTCTAAGATAGGACTGAATCTGATCTTTTCTAGATACCAGGAGACTTTACCCTATGGAGGCTACCAGGCTGCTTACTTGAAGTCTCCCTCTTCCAAGAGTAGGATCCTTCCCTGTTTGGCCAGGATATGAATTGTTTCATCCTGAACAATTCGCAGCAGTAGCTAAGTAAATGTTTTGGAGGGAGAGATAATCTGCTCCTAATTCATCTGTGATCTCTTCTAGAGTGAGTTAGCAGGGCTGATGTCCTGTAGAGGAGTAATTGGGGTGGACTAGTGTAGAGAGAGGTGTATTTGCCCCATGTTTAAGGGGCAAGGCTGTGGAGGCTGAAGGAGCCCAGTGCAGCCCCTCTTTCCCTGCAGGCATCCTGCTCTGTGGAGGCTTTGGTAGGGAGAGAAGGAGACTTGGTGCTCTGATTGTATCTGCAGCTGACACTGACTTCACCTTCATCTCCCTAGAGGAAAGGCAAGCCCAGCTAACTTCTGGGACAAACGCCCAAGCTCAGCAACCTGGAATCCAAGTGCCTGAGTGCATGAGGCCCGGCCCTATGCACTCTCTGGGGAAAGTGGCGTATTCTGGGCTTGCAGAGCAGCAAGGACTGTTCCCTGCCCAGTAGCCAGAGGAGCAATGCTGGAGTAGTTCCTGTCCAGGGGGAAAGTAGGGAATACTGCAAATGTCTGAGTTCTGGCTGGAGTTTGGTGGTTTATTTTAGGGGGGGGGTTTGGGATTTAGTTTTGTGGGTTTTTGGTTTTTTTTAATGAATTCTTGAAATGACATTTCCTTTTTTAGCAGAATAGAGGCTGGTTCACCCCCTGCAGGCAGGGATAAAAGCCTGCTCCAGTTCAGTGCCTGCAGGGAGCAGATTTGGAGAGTGTTCAGGGAACTACTGCTGCTCATGGTGGGAAGGTGCTTGCAAATCCTGGAAAGGACCCACTGTAAATATCCCCATTCCTCTTCTGCTCCTTGTGTTGGAGTGCTGAGTGCCCTGGAGCAGGCACAGTAACCAGGGTTGCTTTTGCAGTCTCTTATCCTGAATGCCTTGTATTGAAATACTCCTCTTGTGATCTGAGCAAGGAACTGACCCGGGCCTGCCTGCCACCTGTGTCAGGTGGGTGGCTACCAGAGCCTGCACCTGCCAGGGCCAGGGGGTTAAAATCTCTCCTCACATGGGCAGGGTGCTGGCTAGGCTGGGTTTCTCTGCCTTGTATAGGTTGGGGGCAGTATACAATTGAGGCACTGGTCTGTGTCGGTTTTCTCCTTGCTGTAGAGCTGCCCAAGGGTCTCTTCCCTGGCTTACCTTTCAGGTTAGCTATTAGCCATTTCTTCCTGTGGAGGTACTTGTTCTGCATCAGCCTCCTGCTTTTAGCACCTAGAACATTCCCCTCTGCTAAGCCTCGTGTTGTCTTAATGGCCTCTGATCACTCCGTGGCCCAAGCTGTGAACTGACACCAGAGCTTTTGGGTGGTGCAGGGGGTCTGAGGCCATCCAGATGCCTTGTGTGCTAACATGAGAGAACTGAGGGCCAGTTTGGTCCCAGTTTCCTTTTATATGCACAGGGGCTCCTGTGCAAAAATTTCAGCTTTGCTTTTGTTGCTGGCGTTCCCTGCCTTCTTTGTTGATGTTCATCAGGTGCAGGCCTTGGTTTTCACAGTTCACACTGTTTATTTTCTTCTAATCTGCACCAATCTTGTATTTCACAGTTTGCACTTTTTGTATTTCAATAAAAATCAAAATGTAATCTCAGATCCAGATATGTCTGTCAAGTGGCAGCAGCAGTGGCACTTCTACAAGAAACAAGTAAGGCTCTCTACTGCCAACCACAACCGTACTGCAAGGGAGGAAAGAAAGTATGAAATGCATCCAATGTGAGTATCTCTGAAAAAATACTAGTTTGCAGGAGCCTTGGGCTGGAAACAGAGTTAAAACAAAAATGAAGTAATATAGATTTGACTCTTTCCTGAAGAGGGTTGTTATTCCACATTACCATCTTCCTGTCACAATAAGCAGTCTTCCTATGATTGCCAAGGACGCCAAGTGGGAGCTACCTTAGGATTATCTGGGTAAATTTATCCTGTGGCCAGGTGATACATGCAGCAGAAGCCTGCACCTTCACATTCCAATGTATGTGAATTGCTAATTTGATGAACAGTAGTCTGTTAGGACCACCTTGATTCATATTCAGTTCACTGCCTTTTCCTAAAGACTGCAGTTTGCCTGTTACATGAGAAAGCTTTCTGGCTAGGATGCAAGAATTAGGAGTAGAATGGAGAGTGCTGGAGCTAAGACCAGCATTGGACAGTAGGTGGGATGACTGCTGGGATGTCAGCCATGATGTGTCGGGGTGAAGTGTTAATGCTGATGCCAACACTTGCATGTCTAAACTGTGTGCTGCTTGCCAATTTTTACTGTTCATAAATTGTCCAGTTAAGGGCTTCCCAGTGTTGCCAGTTCCCTTCCTACATGTTGACATGGTCCCTGTAATGGGGTCAATGTGATTAATATGCCAACTGTACAGCAAGATCTCAAACCTCCTCACAGTGTAGCAGCTGGTCCTGGCTCTGGGCTTTGTCACAGTGACCTGCCTGGCATTGTCCTGTAGCAACATCAGCTCAGAGGAGCTGAAGAGCAGGTGGATCTGTCCCTGACAGGGAGCTGGCATTGGCAGGACCTACATTATGTGCAACCATGGGCAGTACTGAATGCAGTGTGAACACCCTTGCAACTGGACACGTTCTCCTGAGAAGCTGTCCCATGGCTTTATGGACACTGTTCTGAGAACATTTTTTATTAATACATACATAGGCTCACAAGGCAATGGTATTTAATTGTTCATGACCTTGGTGATTAATCATACTTCTGTGATTGTTTACTTGCTCATTTAGTTCCTGATGGTTTTTCCCATCCCTTGTCTTACTGGTCACATGGTGTAAATGGTGGATACTGAAAGACCTGTAGTAAGCCCCAGATCCTACAGGATGGTTTCTGTGAGTTTTGACACTGTACTGTGTCTTTTTAAAGTTCATGAAAGGACACTTATAAATACACACATATACATGCAGATAATGTAGATAGATTTGTATCCATAAGATTGCAGTGGGATGCTCATTTTACTGTGTTACCTTCTGAAGATGTAATTAAGAAAAGATTACTTTTTTTAGTTTCCCTTGTATACTAAGTTGGAATATTCACTTCATAGAAGCTTCTAATACACAGAGTCATTTTTCTCCCCCCACCATTGTGTCTTTTTTATAATAGCCAGACACCCTTTACACTGAAGCTTAAATCAGCAGCTGTTATTTGTACATCGATTTTTATAATCTTGTCTTTCCTTTAAAGGGAAGGTGTTGGCACCATACTTGGCATTGTGTGTTATACAGGGTTAACTTTCATCAATACTAGAATACAGCTGTTAAGTTTGGTTATTTCCATATTTCATTAGTCTCTGCTGTCTCTCCTGCCAACTCAAAACATTCCTATGCTGCTTTAAGTGTGTAATAGCAACCATGTACAATGCAAATTCGTGGGTATGTTTTTTCCCCCCTTTTTCCACCCCTTTCCTCTGGAGACGAGTCAATATTTCAGTTTCCTAAGTCACTGGTGAGGTCAGGAGGGTCAAACACTGTATGACTGTTCCTCCCACCTCCAGACACCTGTTCTGTCTGTCCCTCACTGTCCTTCCAGTAGGTTGATCTCAGTAGGATCTCACTGACCTCTCCAGCTATAGTGTACCAGTTCATTTTGCCCTCTCTGATGGAGGCAGCAACTTGCTCGGTCCTGCATTCACTGACAGGCCCTTGACCCTCCTGTTTCCTGGAGGAAAACAAGCATGAGCCTGGGACTGTCTCAGACCTGTTGGTACACACAGAAAAATGCAGAGTGTTGCTTACACAAAAGTTTTATTGGAAATTCTTTGAATACTTGAAGTACACCGGAGACTTTCCAAAACAATACACTTGAGGAGCCTTCCCCTCCACCCAAAGTATCTGTAAATCAGCAGCTACGTACATACTGTCCTTAATATTGAGTTGAGCAGAGAGCTGCTAAAATAAACAGCCTTCATAACACAATCTGTGGCAGGCCACAGCAGCAGCTAGATCTTAACTGAAGCAGGACATTTGTGCAGTGTCAGGGAACTCAGAGCCTAGATGTAGCAACTGTGTGTTGAAACTGAGGAATGTCCAGAGAAGAGGCAGGTAACTCAGCCCTGGAGAATCTCTTATTGCTATGGCCATCCAGCTCAACACTAGCAGCTTATATAGGCAATTTTCCAGCCTTTTGGAGAGAAGAAAATGTGCCACAGTGACATTCTGCCTTATGAGAAGTGAGAGCTGTATCCACCACATTAGGAACTCCATCAATAAAGGAGCACAAGCCCTGACCTCCTGGGTGGGATTAACAAGAATAGGACTGCTCCCTGCCAGCTCCACAGCTTGTCAGCAGATGAGCACAGCAGGAGTGCTGGCTAGATGAAGTTTAACCTTGACTATTCTCTATCTGCACAGTGTGAACCAGCACTTTACCTCATCTCTGCTGCTCTGCAGCACAGATAGTATCACTTTAGAGACTGAAGGTCTCTAAACCACCTCTCTATGAGCTACTTCCTACAAAGTGGCAGACCAACTTCCTGGGCACAGGTGAGAGGCAGTTGATCCATTAATTCCTTGTCTTCCAGGTGGCTCTTGGATGGGAATCAGGTATTTGTTACAGCTCATGTAACTAAAGCTGTGTTATAAACTGTTTCATCTTGGAAGCTTTCTTACTTTGCATGGACAAACCAAATTCCATGTGAAGTTGCTAAAAATTGGAATTGGTTGAGTAAAATAAAAAGGTTCTGGTGGGTAAATTTCCTTCAATGAAGCTCTTACCTGGAATTTTAGAACTTACAAGGCCTCCCACCAAACACCTCTCAACAAAAAATTTTGTAAAGTTCAGAGCACTGCATTGCTGTGGCCTGACAGTAAGCTCTGTTCTGAATTTGGCTCCTTGCTCCAGCAGTGGCACAGAAATAGTGTTCCACAGTGGAGCTGCGGTTCCCCCATCAGCTGCAGGCAATCTCTTCCAGCTCTGAATGAAGCTAAGTTGCCACACGGCACCAACTAGAAGGCTGGTTACTCAGCTAGTCTGAGGAAATGAAGATGGTTTCTCAGTACTCAAGCAACACAACTCCACTTAAAAGAAAGAAGGGGGGAAAAAATGTGGTTTTGGAGAGTAGGAGGCCTTGCAGTTGCTCACTCTGGTTACATGGGGGAGGAGGAGAGAGAACCACAAGAAAACCCACTTTATCCAAGTTTCTGCTTAGTGTCACTGTTTCTCCTCCCATCCTTACATGAGGCAGAAGAAATGCAACAGCCAAATGACTCATAGAGTAATGCCAGCCAGTCACACTGTCAATGGCCAGATTATTACAAAAATAAAATTTCAGCTACTCAAAATCCAGCTGATTAAAAAGTACCATAAGCTTCCCAAAAAAGTGTGCTTCTTTAAAGAAGCTGCCTTCTGAATGGCCAAAGAACACTACAAATTCATCCACGCCTATCAGAAAACAGCTTTTTACCAAGTCCCTGCCACTCCGTTCCACTGATGTGTGCATTTCATTTTATCAGTGAGCCCTGACTGGATGTAATGGACACACAGTCCCCAAACCAGAGTACAATATTAATCAAGTCTATCTTAGAAAATAAATATCTTGGATATTTTCCTGCAAAGAGAGACCAGTCTCACTGGCCAGGGTTCCATGGCACACTTGCTCTTCGCAGTGATCAGGACAGAATGACCCGCACTATAACATGAAAACAGAACATCTTTTAAATATAGGTTTCTTTAAAAGCAATAAATATTTTTTAATTGTTAAGATCATCTATTAACCATAAAGCAGGAAGGCTTGCAAGGATTAGAGGAAAAAATCTTCAACTAAGACTCCTAGTTACATAACCCTAAAGAAATAGGATTCCTAATATTTACAGTTATGTTTCAGAAGCAGAGACTATGAATTCAGCATCATCACAGCTGCTACGTGCAGGCTTGCCAACAGTCAACACTGTTAAATTCAGCACGGCCGAGTGTCAGTGCACTCAGGAAGGAAATGTGGAAAGCATTCCTGTAGTTTCACTCCTGCTTATCAGCCACCTAACAGACGGCCTTGCACAAAATCACTGTGTAGAGACCCAGTTCTTTAGAAGTAGGAAAACAAAGGTAACTTGGTATTATGCAGGTCCCAAAGTTAACGTCTCTCCCTGGGCTCAAAGCACACTCTGAAGTCAGGATGAAATGCCCAGTTCTGTGGAATGGATGTCCTGGACTTCAAATGGTGGATTTGCTGACCTCACAGACCCTGGAAATAAGTCAAAGCTTTCTATGCTCTTACAGGATCAGACTGTAGGAAAAAGTCTGTTAGCAAGAAGCTCTACCTAGGGAACTTACACCATAGGACCTTTGGAGGAAGCATATGGCAACTTAGCACAAAGCCCCTCCATACAGAACACAGACTGAGGAAACAGTAAGTTTCCATACACTGGAGTTTGACCTTCTGTGTCCCTATTGAAGTCTTAAAACTGACTGTGAACAGGAAAAGCGGTCCAGAACTATGTGGTGGAAAAGTTGAGGAGAATCAGCAGATAAGCCATATCTGTCATTGAAGAGAGAAAAGAAAGCTCACTTGATGGAAGGATCTAGTCAATGTGAACAAAAGGCAGAGCAGGGGCGATAGAGATATTTGTTGATGTCATCTCCAGGATGCCTTGAGGAGAAAGAATTGCTGCAGCAGAACTGGCAAACAGCTTCACTGCAAGGTTTCCACAAAAGCATCAAATTCTTTGACGTTTTTCTCATGGACTGCCAGCTTCTCTGGTAACGAGTCCTGGAAGGGTAAGGAAAGGTGATGATCAGGGCCCATTCACAGCAGACAGAAGGAAGTTTTAAACACACTAGGGAAAAATAATCTGTTTCGGAGTCATGCAATCCTTCACCAATGCTCTGCGCTCAACTTTCTACGTGCACAAAACCAGGAGCCCTCTGGCAGCATCCAGCAAGTGACCCTGAGCAGGGCACTCTGCCCAGAGTCTGTTTGTTTTGCAGGAACAGGAGGTGCACTGGGGCCTCACCTTGTGCAATCAGCACCAGTTGCAGCACAATAACCCACTCACATCACTGCCTTAATCAAGTCACTTGCTGCTCTCAGACTCTGGTTTTCATTTTTCTCCACAGTATGGTACAATGCCAGACAGCTTAATAGAGCACTCACCCAGACATGACTTTCACCAGCCACACCAGAACTCAAACTCTGCTCAGGCTGCAAAGTCAGGCCTGGTTTGCCACCAAATGAGACAACCCAGAAGCAGGGTTAGTTTGGGGGGATTTCAATGACAACCAGAGCAAGCATGCTGCAGCAGCCTTCAGCTTCAAGACAAATACACCAGTTCCAGAGGCTTAGGTGTGCCACAAACAAATCTGCATTTACTTGGAATATACTAGTGCTGGACTCCCTTTGGGCAGGGTCTCTCTTCTGAAAAGTACAGGAAAGATATGTTACATTGTTACATGGGTACTGTAACAGTGGAGGCCAGAATCCAGAGGAAGGCCACAAAAATGATCAGAGGGCTGGAGCACCTGTTACGAAAGGCTGAGAGACTTGGGGTCATTCAGCCTGAAGATGAGAAGGCTCTGAGGAGACCTTATTGTGGCTTTTCAGTACTAAAAGGAGACCTTTAAGAAAAATGGAAATGGGCTGTTGTGACAGGACAAGGGGCAATAGTTTAAAATGGAAAGAGAGTAGATTCCCGCTAGATAGAAGAGAGAATTTTTTAATGAAGCTGGTGAAAAACTACAGCAGGCTGCCCAGAAAGGCGGTGGATGCCCCATCTGTGGAAATAATCAAGCCCAGGTTAGATGGGGCTGAGCAACCTGATTTAGTTGAAGATATCCCTGCTCATTGCAGAGGGGTTGGACTAGATGACCTTGAAAGGTTCCTTCCAACCCAAACTATTCTACAGTTCTATGAAGATACTTTTTTCAAACTAGGAATAGGGAGAGCATTATAAAGTACATATGATTCCCACAAACAGAAATTTCAGGGCTCCATACCAAATCCTCTGCCATGGACTGTGCTCCAATGTCAATGGAGAGGCTGCTGAGTTGAGGGGGGTTCTGAAATTCACGGTAAAATGTCCCCAGGTCCATTGGAAGAATGTCATCTTTTGAAAATGCTGGTTTCTAGAATCAAAGACACTGATGTTAATTCCCAGAGACACTAGCTTCCCTTTTGTTATAATCTCAGGTAAAGTTGTTACCTGCTATCAGTAAACATCTTGGCATTACAACTATTGCTGCAATAATGCATATTAAATAACTGAGCAACAGCCAATACCACTTGATATCACAGTATCACTTGAGCAGTTGGAAGAGGACATTTTTTTGGAATCTGGCTCCTCTAGGTGCTAAGAGGGAGGATGCCAAGCCGAGATGTTAGTAGAGAACTGAAATGGTATTTAATTTGTAGCTGTTGATTCTTGGTACCAGTGTCTTTGCAGTTCTGGAACTGTCACACCCTAGTGTGGTACTGTGAATGATGTGTCTTTTCCACTCCCACTGAAAACTACCCAGACATCATTTGCCATCGCACCAGCACATGAAGCCCACCTAAGGTGCAGCAGTTGTGTAAGAGCTCTGATGAGGGCACTTACAAAGTCAATCATGACAAAGTCATCATGGGTGTTCCCTGTGCTGCTGCCACTGGAGCCCTCCGAGTGTAAGCTGCCTTGTAGAGGAGATTCCGTTTCTGGGGATTCAGGAGGATTGACCTGCCCAAGAAATCAAAGACAGTGAGTACTGATTTTACAGTCATGTCTGTGTACTTTGGCAGTGTGGGGACAGTTAGGAGATTGGACAATAAGCATTAACTAGAGCAGGGGCTGCAAACACATGCTGGTATTTGCATGTCTAGACAGCCCAATATTCAACACAAGAGACTTCTTGAAACCAAAAAAATCTGAATAACTAGTTATTTTCTCCAAAACCAAAGTGTATTCAAGGCAGAGAATAGCATAGATATCTGCATAAGGGATGCTGAGAAGGCACATATACCTCTGGAAGAGTCTTACCATGGGGTCGTTATCTTCCAGCTCAACATTCTTGGGAGCAAACATGGCAAAAGGAATGTCTAAGTTGGCCATGGTCACCTGAGGAGATTTAGCAAACAGAATTTCACTAAGATGCTCTGCTTACCTGGCACAGAAAAGGATACTGAACATCTTTGTCAGGCCAGCTAAAAACAGCCCAAAGTCACGTCAGCATTTAGGCAGGAGGCTGACAACCTTATTTAAAAGGCATAAAATCCAGAGATGATACTCAGTTGACCTAATGCAGATACATACCTTGAGGTGGGATTGCTTCTATTCATATGTTGTATAATATAGGCAAAGATTAATGAACTGCTACAAATTGAAACAATTCTCCTTCCTTCATCCAAAAGGCATAGAACTGCAGCGCTAGGAACTAAGCAGATACCTAAGCTGCCCTAACCGAACTTAAATTCTTGCTTCTAGTGATGAACTGGTCTATTGCATGTTCCGTCAAAGAAGGGAGGCTTGCTACCAGCTTTCTTAGTTTATGGACCTGTGGTAGTGGCAAATCATTGTGAGATCCAAGTGGAGTATCAAGTCTTCTATTCTCAAAAAGGGTGTTGGCAAAGTGGAGCAAATTCAATGGCTGTCACATCCCAAAAGGATTTTATGAAAAACAAAATATGCCTTGGCAAAACCTTGTAGAGAAATGCAGCAGGCAGAAATACTCTCAGTCTCTGAGATTGCCCTGGCATTGGAGTGCTTTTTGCTCCTCTATGTATGAACAGATGAGAAAAGAAGGGTATTACAGTGCTCTCTGAGAAGATCTACTGCTCATTACCTGGTTAACGGGTTTGTTGACAAAAGCTCCAACCTTCCGGATAAAGATGGTCTCCAAAAGGTCATGTGGGGAGCCACACTTTCCTTCACTGCTGTTGGATACTGTTTCTGTGTCCTCACTGGGGGAGGAAAACACACTATTAGTGCCTCTTGACATAAACAGGGTAGATAAATAACATTCTTTTTGAGACTCCTTCATTTTTCTTGGTTTACTCCTAGTATTGGAAGAAGGACAACAGAAATCTGTCCTTGTACCATAACTTCCTCCTCAGTCAGGAGCACAAAAGGAAAGTAGACACTTGTGGAATCAGACTTTAGTTTAAAGCTGGACAAAAACTATTTAGTTAATGTAAAGTTGCTGAAATAAGCTTTTCTTCTGGGAAATGGACTTTTAACATGTGTGTGTTCACAGCAATTCCTGTTCATCACTACTATTTTTTTCAGTAACACAGTAGTCACAGATCTATTAGGAAGAGATTGCAGGAACCACAATTATATCTGTCACTCAGTTTACAAATGCAGCAGTCTGGTACATCACAACAGCCACTCCCAGTATGATTAATTCACTCCATGGCTATTAGGTACTTCCATGACCTATTTGTTTTGGTTTTTTTCCTACCACAGGTATACCGAACTTTAAAAGAAAAAAATAGTTTTGTCCCATGGAAAGAGGATTACATAGATAATATACCCAGGAAAGTGCTAGTGCAACTGAATTTTCTTTCTCCAGAGCAAAATCTCTGTGACTCACAACTATGTGACTCCAAGAGAGATTTCTCAAGAAATAAATACGGTGATAAGAAAAACCAGAAGGATTTAATTAGCTGTGAGGGAGTTGATTTAGGACAGTTTGAGGTTGCATTGTTTTCTCTTAAGTAACTTTGTGTCTAAAGTTTCTTACTGAAATGGTGAACAGATTTATGGTAACTACAACTGGCTTTGGCAACTACACAAATTAAGTCTCTACAGAATTTATGATTCATTTGTTAACTTACTGCATCTCGTTTTACAATCAGCAAAACCAGGAGAAAGATTGAAAAAAAGATTGAAAATTATAAAATTGATAATAAAGTTAACATAGAAGAAAATATATTACATAGAAGAAGGATATTACATGGACTAGGAGGTTTAAATAGATGGGCAAGATCACTGTTTGGAGAAAGGCTGAAAAAGCCCCAATCAGAGAAAGCTGTAAGTTGATTTGAGGGATGGAAAGACAATAGTTATGCTACAAACAATAGGTAAAGAGGGGAAACAGAAAGTTAAAACTCGTAGGACTATAAAAGGGTTAGCAAAAATGGTGGATCATTAAAACCAGCCTACCTGCTAGAAGGAGTAGCTGCTGAGTAATGGACTCCATCCAGTGGGGTGCATATCCTCTCTTGGTCAGCTTGAGTGCCATGTGCTGGCTGGCTAGGAACTGGGGGAACTCCCCCTTCTTTGCCTGGACCAATCAACTGAGATAGAAAGGAACAGTCGAGTTAAGAGATCTCAAAATCAAACCAACACCACAGTGCAATACAAAGTAGATTCCATTATACTGGGTATAAGTTGTGGGGGTTTTGGCATATGACTGCACTCTAGCCCCTATAAGCCTCAGAGAGATGTCATGCAGGAGTGGATTATCACAATATATGCATGTCATATTTATGTTAAAGTAAAAATGTTTGTTTTTGCATTGTCAAAAAGATGCTGAAATTCTTGGAGTGGTGAAGGTATAGGACATTTTATATCTTATTTGAATAGATATCACCTCTATTTAGTGATTTGTTATTGCTCAGATATGAGTGGACATTTGTCCACATGTCAACATTGAGTTTTAATTTTTCCATAGTTAATTTTTTTTTTTAAAAAACAACCTAGCTTCTAAATCGTTGCAATGCCCTCAATGTGAATTGATAGGTTTTGCATTTCTAATTAAAGAAGAAGCTTGCAAATTTTGCCTTGCACATTTATTTCCCTTCAAACCAAATTGTAATACATTTCTAGTTTACGTTTTTCAAAATATCAATGAAATTCTTCATGAATACAAATCAGGACCATTTCTATGACCATCATCTGAATAGTAAAATTTAATCCAAGCCAAATTTCCTTTATATATATTGGGAAAAACAGTATTTCTCTATAAGCTTTATCTTTACTTTACTTTAACATAAACACGTCATAATACAATACTCATTTTTGCTCCCTTTCTACTCTACTCCTCTCCACTTCAGGCCTGTTTTACACTGCAGAGTTCTCTGGCTGTAAGTCCTCTGCTTCATGGGGAGAAATGAAAGAAAAAATACTTATATCCTCTTGCTACAACCCCATGGCTCCCTACAGTTTCAAGAGAAGGGGAAGTGGAGAGAGAGGTGCTTATCTCTTCTCCCTGGGATCCAGTGATAGGATGCACAGGAGTGGTTTTAAGCTACACCAGGGGAGGCTTAGACTGGACATTAGAAAGAGGGTGGTCAAAAACTGCAACAGTGTTCTCTTCCTAGAGAGGTGGTCAATGCCCCAAGCTGTCAGTTTTTAAGACGCATTTGGACAATTGCCTTAATACCAAGCTTAAACTTGTCCAGCCCTGAACTGGTCAGGCAGTTGAATTAGATGCTCACTGTAAGACCATTCCAACTCATTTTATTTTATTAACATTGTGTTAGCAAAACTGGTGTAACACCAGTATCACAAGCAGAAAAAGACTTCTGTCAACTTGGCTTATTTGTCTGATGAACCAATATAAGTATGTTCATAGGAACAGTGTATCCTATGTCTAGCCTACAGAACTGTGCTTGGACAGCTACAGAGGCAACAGCTCTGTAGGACAGGCAATGTTTGGAATCAGTGACAAGCAGCTGCAGGCAAACAGGTCAGGTGCCTGCTCTCTTGGCGTAGTTTTTTCCACATGACCCCGTACCCCAGTAAAGTCAGGGATGCTGAGGAGCCAATTCCCAACTCCTGTGGAAGTTGTGTTTTCTCTGTATTTACTTTACTTTCTTTCCATTCCTGACAGACAGGACACCCATGCATGCACTAGTTTCAATGCCTCTCTCAAGTGTACAAGTGACACAAATGGCTGCAATACCAGCCATGCTGGTTCTACTCTCTACAAGTACCTGGTGAGGGTGTGCAGCATTCAAGCCACCAGCAAAGAGTACAGGATACCCCATGTCAGCTGATCCAACTCCCAGGGCAGCAGGCTGATAGGAAAGACGAGAGCTGGAAAGCTAAGAAAGAAGAGAAAAAACAAGGGCAAAGGGAGAGGAGAGAGGAAAGGGAAGGGGAATGCCCCATGGCCTGAATAATCACCAGTCACTGGAGAAGGAAAAGTCAGAGGCACAGCATTTCAGGCTGGCAGAAGGATGCAAGATTTTTACTGGAATCAATAATGTAGGTTACTGTTCTAAAAAATTCTTATTGCTATGAGACCCTGAGCCTAGGCAGGAAAACAAGATTGGCTTCCTACACATGTAGGAGGAGGCTGTGCAAGGTATCCCTGACATCCAGTCTCAGGCAAGCTCTGTTCTACAGGCCTATTTCAAATATTGGTGTAGTGGGTTGGCACTGGCCAAATGCATGAATGCCATTGTGAACTTACTTACTTTTTTCATCACAAAACAATTTCATTATCAATTGTTTGAACCTACTCTCATTGCAAATTAAAACAGGTGATCTTCCAGATCTGCTCAAATAGCTTCAGTGAGAGAATACATGGGCCCATTAATGTGCCAGGTAAAGAGAACTGGCAAGCTAACCCCTGTGAGATCACTTTAGGAATTAAGTGTTGGAAGCAGTGAAACCCAGGAGAAATTCCTTATACAGCCCAGGCAGAAATCTACCCAGCCAGGTTAGATAAAACTTTGCTGTTTTGACTTGCCTCACCTCAAGAGGAAAATTTCTTCCAGAGCTCAGTGTGAGCTCCAGCAGGACCAAAGCTGATGTCCTTTACAGGGATCAAAATGAGGAACAGCACTTTCATTCACATGAGACTAATTAAGCTGAGTGGAGCTCTAAGGACTGTACAGGTTCTAGGGACATTGGCTGTTAACAGAAAACACTCAGAATTGTGCCTTACTACTTGCGTCTTTCACTAACAATCCAACAGCTGTTGTGTTTAGGGTGCTTGTCCTGTCTTTGGGGGACCTTCATTTGCAAAGGCATTTAAGAAGCCAGTCTCAGTAAAATGCCTGGCTCATTGTGGGTCCACCAGTCTTTCCCGTGCACAACAAACACTCCACATTGTCAAATTTGTATTTTCCCGTATTTGTTTTGTCATGCCAGAACTTGTATTCTGGCCATGACGTTCTATTGACATATTCTATTGACAACTCACTTGATGTGAAAAGGCCAGTCCCATCACTGGGACCTTCAAGGTGTCCGTCACCACAGGAGGAGGGGTCTGAAAATGTGCCTTTGTGACAGTAAAAACACACTGTGCACAGATACAGACAAACAGAGGAAACAAGGAAAAGAGAGAATGAGGGGGGAGAGAGAAAGAGAGAAAGAAGGACTTCAGAGAAGAATTATGAAGAGTTGGATGAACTGAATGCTAGTGAAGAAGTTTTGGCTGCAGCAGCCACATCTACAGAGAGCAGAAGTCTCAGTATTGCCAGAAGCACATTTATTTTGTAAAGAATTTACTCTTTTTCAATCTGAGTGAACCACAGGTAATATTTTAGACTCCAGTGAACCCTGACAGAAAGTAACTGCCAGAGACTCTGTTCCACAGTTAATTATAATTGGTACCAGCCAATTAGTAAGAAGAAGACTGAACAGATGCCAGAAAAAGTAAAGTACTTTTTAAAAATAAACTTTCAGATGCATTGTATTTCAGTGCTCCCCCATCCATCCATACTCCCTATCCTCCAGCTTTCTGAGGGATCCTATCTTGGCAGCTCTGTGCTGCAACCTTAGAACAAAGGGGACTCCAGACTACAGTGCAATTCAAACACACTGATGTGAAGCAGGAATTCCATCAACAGGAGCAAAACTCCAGAAGTAAACAGTCTCACAAGAGGGTGCTAATGCAAAAAGGGCAATCCAAACCTGGTTCAGTCCCATACCTCCTCCCATTCATTTTGCTACCAATGGTTTTCACTTTGAGGAAAGCTTCAGCTTCATTTCTGGGTATTACTCATGGCCAGACTCTCTTCAATTTTGGGCTACTTCACAACAAACATACAGAGATATGCAAGCTCACAGAGAAGGCAACAACTATTTCCCTGTATCACACAGGTTAGGCCTCACTTTTACTGAGAAGGCAGGTAGAGATTCACACAATTTGCCCACAATATCACACAGTTCCTAGTATTTTCCTTGTCATTAACCTGGACAGAACATACAGAAAGCTGGAGAAAACAACTTCTTTCCCTTTTAATTCAAAGTCCACTTTGCCAAGGCATCCTTACAATTCTAACTGTGGTAACAAAGACTGGCAGTTGCTTTACAAATAAGGGCACAGCATATGGCAACTATGAGCTACAGAAAAAGCAACAATGTAGGCTCAAACTTAATGTGAATCCTCAAGGTTCAAGTGGTTTCATAAAGCTTTTTCCTCTCAATGACAGCTTCATGACCCCTGGGGAAATGTCAACTTCAATGTAGTTACATACACTACTACTGTTAAGTAACACTGGCACAAGCAAGCCAGAGGAAATTTCCTTAGGAAATCTTTTGTATTTACACCACTTTAGGAAAACACAGGACACAACTCAGCCACAAACTCATTTCCTGAACTGTGTATTGCAGAATAAAAAAAGCTTTATTCCATCAGACTTAACGTGAGTACTGGCTAATTAGTTCAACACTGCCTGATGCCTGGTCACCTGAAATTACTTTGGCAAAAAAATGCTTCCTAAGAGAAGCATTTCTACCTAATTCATACAGCAGAATACATTCTGCTAAACCAGGCATATTAATTCCTCTGAAGCAGAAGAAAAGACCCATAGCAAATTCTTTCAGTTTGGAACAGAATTCCAATTATACTTCATTCTGTGTTTCACATTGACTGTGAAAGAGATTTAGAGTCTTTAGATTGTCTTTAAAGGTCAGTAGAGCCATCTGCTTGGCTGGGCAATCCTGAATATTTAAAGTGATACGACAACTGCAACTCTAGCCAAGTCTTCAAAATACAGAACTATGGAGTCAGATACATAAGACAGAAACTTGGGAGTTTCTGGGTTTTATATTCAAAAGGAAACCATCACCTATTTATTTTAAAATTGAAACTTAAATAAAATTTGCACGGGCAATTTTTTGCCAATACTTATTCCTGCTGCCCCAACTAATTTTAGATAGTCCAACAAATACAGCTTTTGTCTTTTTTCTTTCTCCAGCATGTTCCTGGTATTTCAGTGTTTCTGTCTCTCAGTTTCTATGTCAGTCTGTTACTCCTACTTAGGCTGCCTGGCATCAATGTCTTGAATTGCTCCTCTTGCAGTATTGGTATGTGAATGTGTAAGTATACTGCTATCCCCTTTAAGCACACCTCAACCCAGCTACAGGAGTAAGCTCTTTTAATCCTTCTCAGTAATTCAACCCTTCTAGGCCCCTGGAATTTTGTCGAAATCAGGATCTAATTTCAGTAGATTTTACTCAAGAGTGTAATGACATAAGTAACCCACACATTAAATTTTAATTAGCAGCAGGAGCCTTTTTGTTTGCACAATAGCTGATGTAGGAATATGCAAACTATTCTTCCAGCAATTGTTCTATCTAGAAAGAGCCTGGTTTCTCTTACCTGAGATGGAGGAGAGGTGGAAAAAGATGTGGTACACACTTCTTGGGAATCTTCTACTGAAGGGTACACTGCACCATTGTCCTCACCAGCTCTAAAGCAGCATGAAAAAACAAATTTTCTAACTGGAAATATTCCTTAAAACAAACAAATAGTAAAACACACTGGGACAAACACTAAAGGGAGGTTGAGAGTATTTGGGTGTAGCTGAAAGGAGAATTATGAAGGGCTCTCATCTACTTGCCAGAACTGAGGAAGACAAAGTGGGAAAACATCAGTTTTCCTCTGGTGTTTGTCTTCTACCCATTTAAAATAACAGAGGTGTTTCTAAGTAATGCTTTTGTTATACCAGCTAGTGTTACTGGCTTTGGTGTTTACACAACCATTGTCAAACAACACCACTGGTCCCAAGTTGAATGCCCTCACATTCATTTTAATGAAGACAAACCTCTCATCTCGAAAGAGAAATTAAACTGATCTTCTGCCATTGGAAATATCCAGGGATGCATGCATCCAGACACGTAGTTCTGCATCAGGATTAACCATTACACTTTCAAATTCCTGAAGGTAGGCAAGATTAAACATTCTTTGTGTCCACTGTGAAGAATTTGGGAAAACACTGGGGCTTGCTACACTCAGTTATCTCAATGTGAGGAGAAATATGTCACACTTCATCACATGTTTAACTATACCAATATTACTGACACTAATTCTCCAGTGTCCCTTCCCATGCTGTTAGCAAATAGTGGAAAAGGCTCTGTATTTGGGCATAATGGATGCCTTTACCATGGCCCATGACTTCAACTCAGTATTTCCTCACCTGTAATTGCAGGGATGCATGGGTGAAGAGCTGGGATAGGGACGGTCCACAAAGTGATCAATTATAATCCCCATGATAGGAGGGGTCCTCTCAAACTGCCTGCAAGGCAACAAGCAATGGTGTTATTGGCTTTTTCTCTCTACTCTTCCCAATTTGTGGTGCCTTCACAGAAAGCCCTTGTGTCTATCAATGGGACCAGACTGTCTTAACAATTTAGTCCTGTAACTCCAGGCATGCATCAACAATTTGGAGTTCTAGAGCCTGGCTCAGAGCTACCCAAATACTCCCCTTGCTGCAAGGCTTAAGCGTGAGAGAGAGCGTTCTTCATGTAAGACAATCTCAGCAGGAAAGGATAAGCAGAAGGGAAAGATTTGGGGGCTCAGAATATGAGGGGTTTAACAGTAAATTATTGTAGAACAGTTTCTGGCATGATCCCATTTTCTCACCTGGTTGACATGAACGCAAGGTTGATTCTGTAGGCACAAGACAAAGTAATGGTGCCCACCGGGGTACCCACTGTCCCAACGCGGACTGTCTGGAAACCTATAAAGTTAAGGAATAATTATCAGTTTCACTGATTGTTTATGTGCTATACTTTTTTATTCTGAGGTTACATTATCTTATTTCAGTAGTGCTTCCATTAACTCTTTCAATCTGAACTCCAAAACCACACATAGAACTCATAACAAAACAGCAGCACTAGGCTGCCTTGCTCATAGGCTTCACCCTGCAAGAGTTCCGATGTTGCTTCCTGGCTTCTTGGTCTACAATATTGTTCTGAAGTGCTTCTTGTTCCTCAGTAGATCAAGATCTCCTTTACCAGTCCTGCCCCTAATCAACACAATTCTATATTCTTATTTCAGTTCTGTATCTCTAGTGAAAATGGCAATCACCCAAGATTTTGTCCAAGTACCACCATTGTACTTGTCGCCCTGTGACACAAGGCTGCACTGGAAGATCCAGACAAGAAGCATATGTAAGCCTCAGACTAATTTTCCTTATGGTACTTGGGAATAGTAACCAAAAGACAGACAGAATGAAACATAATTCTGCTATTTGTGTGTTTGTGTGTTGTCTAATCATACCTTCTCCCAAGCCACTCAGCTGGACTTCACCAAAATATATCCTAAAGGAAAAAGAAAAGCTGTTAGATCCAGTTGGGCACAATGCTATACATTGTTTATTTAATTTTGGGAGTTGAAAGGCTGGAACTGCTTTTCCTCTTCAGGAAAAAAAGCCCAAAATAAGTGGCTGGAATGCCCATCTCAAAAAGCCTTACAGCTGCTTCAGAAGAAGAACAGGTCATGTAAAAAGAAGGAGAAAGAAAAAATCATAGTCCAATCAGAAATTTCTCTTTTTAAAGCCTCTGTGGTTAAATCTAAAATTCAGATCAAGAATCTGAAGTGATACAAACGTCACAGATAGGTCTAAGTCTTAAAGCTGATGCTCATCACACAACATAACAGATTAACTGTGCCGTAAAGAGACTGCTCTTAAATACATGCCAAGTCAGCACTGGAGGCAAAAATAAGAAAATGGCTGGAATTTCTTTTTGAGTTCTCAGCTGTGCAAATGATAACAAACCTGAGATTTTCAATCATATAAATAAGCTCACAAAACAGGGTCTGGAAGATAACTATGAACCATGAGCCAGTCAGACTCACAGGCTAAACAGTTGAACCCAGTATTTAGATGAGTAAACTGCAAGAACTATAGGAAGTGGAGTTGAGGATGCATCTTTAAAATTGAGTAACAGGAGAAAGTCTGAATCTATGCTGCAAAAGTACACATTGCAGTTATGTGCAATGTAGAGAGGCATTTATCAAACACAGGCCAGACACCAAATAATTGGAGGCTAGTAAGCAATTTAACCAGGGATTACATGTAGAATTTTTTTTACTCTTCCTAACATGATAAGCAAACACTTCACTGCCTGTGCTTAGCTTTTCTTTCAATTGCTCAAGTGCAGGCTATAAGGTGATAGACCAAAGTTTTCTTGTCACTGATGAGTAGTAGTTCTATGCAAATAATTTTATTTTATTATTACGCATCCCTTTTAAACTACATTTGCAGCTACACTGGGCAAGTCTAGAGTCTCTGCTGTTTGCATTCCAAATGGGAAATTTCTGCTTACCTGTACAATATTACATATTCATGGCCTTGTTTCCTTGAGAGTCTGTAGGCTGGAGTTACTCTGGTTATAGCAAGCAAAGACTTCAGCAGTAGAGACAGCCTGTTGTATACAGTGTATGAAACTTTGATTTCTTTGTCACACCTAGAGAACACAAAGGAAAAAAAATTAGTCTTTTGTCCACAACTAAGTTTCCTGGGTTTGGGGTTCTTGTTTGTTTTGGTTTGCAGTTGCTTTTGTTTATTTGAAATAAAAATTAGTCTGGGCCAGTTGTTTAATTTTATTGCCAAAATGATAAATAAGGCCCCAGTGTGGCTACCTGTACTGACCAACCAGCTAAGAATCCTGCTTCAACCTAGTCACCTGCTGTAGAAGAAATGTTGAAAAATGCCACGCAGCCTTCTACTAAACAGAGACATCTTTTCAATATTAAAAACATTTGTCATTACTGAGACTATGAATTCTTGTATCTGAGGAAACTTACTAGTTGTAATGGAAGAATGAAGAAGGAATTGAATTACTAGTTTACTTTCTTGACACTTGTTCTTGTTGTTGTTGTTGTTAAAACAGTTTGACTGCTGCTCTAGACAAAGAGCAGAGTTCCTTCTGAAGTGCCCCTGGCCACACAGCTAGTGTGTGCTCAGTGATCACCATGGATTAACCTCATGTACCCATTTCATCAGCTAAGACCTACAAACACAAAGAGTAGGTGAAGAATGCACTTACTTTTCATTCATTTCTAGACACCAAATTTCCAACTCCATGGAGTCCCCCTGGATTAAAGAAAGATGGCAAACAAAGGCTCATTTCAGAACACAGACCTTTTCAAATCTCATTAGTGATCAGCAATGGCCAGACCTCTCAATGATTTCTCTCCTGGCTCCCACTTTCTTGTGATTCGATGATACAAAAACGTGCATTGGAAGTGTCCCTGCACAACTGTATCACCTGAGGGAATACCTTCCTCAGAATGCCTAAGTTCTTCATGGTCTAAGAAATGAGTTTCTTAAAATTTAAAAATTTAAGAATTTAATTTTCTTAAAATTAGTTTCTTAAAAATTTAGATTTTGCTGCCGTGTCATTTGTGTGTTTGGCCTCAGATTTTTGCAGTGAATTGCTTCTGTGAAACAATACATTTCTTTTCATTAGCATATCACCTAACTTAATAAAATTTAAATATTCTCATATGGCCTTGAATTAAAGGGCAAGAGCTCTGGTAGTTGCCATAAGATTCAGGCAAAAAAAGCCCACAAACAAAAAAAGGGAATCTGTTTTGACTCATTCCTCACCTCTGAGGTTTTGAGAGAAATCTCCACGCACATAGACCGTCCAACAGCGGGCAGCTGTCCTGCCAGGGCTTTCTTTGCTTCATGGGTAACCTCTGGTATATCTTTGATTGCCAAATTGAACTGCAGAATCAAAGACATAGTTCCATTTTTTTTACTTCTTTGTAAAACTGCCTGATGGTACATTTCAGACAGGCTCACAGCCCCATATATAACATACTAGGTCAGTGTCCACTGAAATATTTATGAAACAGAAAATTCCAAGCTGGATTCAAGCTTTTCATATTTACAAAAATTCCCTTGGCTGCTAATTCAAAGGTATTTCTTGATCCTGCTATTAAAAAATATGCTCCTTTTCTCTCACTTCAGTTGTATTTTCACCCACAGAGTATCTCAAGTTTTTCTCAGTTTTAATAAAGCCCATTACTAAAACACCCTGAATTGCAGAGTAGCAAACTTCTGACAGAGAAGAACTCATCACCCCACCCCCAAGCAGATTTTGGAAATGTGCCTTAGCTGGCAGGAGTTGCTGAGAGACATCATTTCTCTCTCCCTTCATCAGCCTGTAAGAGCCCAGAGTGATTTGTTGCATATGAACAACAAACACCAACCCCCCCTGCAACATCACGAATGAACATAACTAAATATAGTACCCATTCTATGAATAATTATTGTCTGCACAAGACTTTAATAATCACATGGTGTTCTCAGCACACACACAGAGTTTTGGAGTTGCTCCATAAAAAGTACGACCTTACCCAGTCAGAACCTGTTGGGGAGGATGATGAGCGGGTACAGATTTTCTCTCCAAGTCGGGCCTGGACAATTACTTGTACTGTCTGCAATAGAAAAAGGATACACAGAAATGTTTTGGCCTCAGCACAGCCCTCAGTTCAGAGCCTGAGCTACACAAGCTCCAAGCTAAAAACATTAAAGGGCTGACCAGGATGTAAAGAACTAGAGTTTGCTACACCAATCCTCAGTTCTAATCTATTTAAATTATTACATTTAACAGGCAAATGTATTTCAGAAAGAAAATAGCTTCAGGCTGACTTTCTCTGTAACAACATTAAGAGACTATGTCTATTTTACAATCAGGATTTGCAGTTTTCAATAGAAAATTCAGAAAAATTTACAAAAATATCCCAAGCTTGGACAACTAAACTAAAGCCAAATGAATCTGTACATTTATACCAAAGCCACTGTCAGATTATCTACTTGCACCTATGTATGAAGTGAGGCCAAATTTTATAATTACATATCAACATCATTCAAAAGAACATTCTGGTATTACTGTTTTTGGATGCAATATAAAAATTTAGGCTGAAAGAGTGGAGTCCAGCAGAATGAAGTACCTAACAGCTGGGTGGTTAGACATGCTGCTAGAAACCCAAAGCTGACAGAGGTGTGAAGTGCCTTCAACTGATTCTAAAGCAAGATGCTGCTGGAGGGTGGAAGAGGATTTGAGGGTAGAAAAAAGGGGAAAAAGATGTTTTTCTAGTTGTTCTCAGGAATCTCCTAAATTTGATGTCACCTTTTCTTGCTTTGTTCTTCAGCAAAACAAAACAAAACAAAACCAAAAAAACAACAAACCCAAACCTCAGTGGTGTTACCCTAGCCACACAAAGTACATTGTTTGTTTTTTGGGATTTTTTAAACAAGGAAGAAAAAGCATTTTTCCAAAGGAGAAAAATTACCTTTAAAGCAAAAAATTTGATGAACTTGTCCAGGTCCTTCCTGTCCTGTGAACTGAGATCAGTGTCCATTGCATATGGCAATCTGAAATATAGTACAGGTACAGGAATGAAGTCTTCCTCCAGCTTTTTGTTTAGATTTCAAAATAATTTTGCCATTAGAGGCCACCTTAAAAGAATTGATAAGCACCAAAGCCCTCTACCTGTCAAAATCCAAACATGCTAAAAATTTTGGGATGTGAGTGTGAGGTATAAGTGTGCACTGGTAGTTTATCTGGTCAGTGCAAAGATCAAAAATAAAAAATACCAAAAAAACCCAAAAAAGGCTCACAATTAAAACTCAGTACAAGTTCTACAATTCTGCTAGCTCAATTTAAAAAATCAAAACAAACAAACAAATAAAAAAACCCAGAACACCCCAACACCACACTGACTGCATTCTTTGCCAAGCCAACCATCAGAAATGGAGGTCTGCGCTTCAAAAATAATGTACCTTCAGCTATCAGCAGTGGTCAAAGCCAACCCAAATTGTTTTCTTGAGCCTGAAATTCTTAGAAGAGTATTTCAATTGTATTTCAGCAGGAATACATATAACAAGCCACTGATGGAACAGGCTATACTGCTTCTTTACTTTCAAGAAATAGTACTTGCAATAAAACTATACAATACAGCTACAAAATTTACCTACAACCAACTGAAAAGACAAGAAATGGACCAAAATCCTTTGCTAAGTTCTCTTGAAAGCTCTGATAATAAATACTTAGCTTTCACATTGACACTGCCTTGTTTTTCAAAATACAATTGTTTCTAGGAACACAATGAATGTGCACAGCGTCTGAAGCTGGGCAGGGCAAGGCACTAATCCTATTTCTGCCACCATCGTGTCACATGGCCTGGGATAAATCACAATTCTTCACACATAAGTTAATAATCATATAGAGACCATTGGGGAGGAACACCTTAATTAGCAACATTCATTGTAGGTTTTGCTTGTAAGCCTTGAAAGTATTAATTCACTCTTAACCCCTGTTGCATTTTGAGACAGCTAATCAGCCTGAAGCAGCTTGTCAAACATCCCATATTTATGGAATGTGCTGCTCCTCACAGGAACACTGCTGAGCTGAGGTCAGGGAGCATGAGCAGCTGCTGCGCACGACAATACTCAGAGTTCAATTGTTAAGCAAAGACTGAACTTACAGCAAGGTATGTTATTTATGCAAATTAAAGCTTGCAGGGCAAAAGGGCCAAGAGCCCTGTTCACACAGAAAATATAGAGTCTTTAATGAACGTGCACATTCAGCACTTCTGTTTAAAATACTGCACTTTGTGACAGTAAAGGTCTAATGCTTTAGGAATATCAATCAAAAAGGGCTGCAAGACAAGAGTACTGAAATTTACAAAGCATTTTATAGAGAACAGTGCTGTTTTCTGAATGACTAGAAAAAGGAAGCTGGACATATAATATCATTGAAAGTTCTAGGCTACATTCCACATCTAAAGCTAAACTATTCTCATTACAAATTATAATTTAAATTGACAACTAACAACACAAGTGATTCAACATCAGATGCATTATCAAATTATCCTCTGGACATTTTAACCTCCTTATTAAAATTATGCCTTCTCTCCCTGTGTTTACCTCCGCTAGACAGATTACAGACCCTTTCCACTGTGGGTGGTGCAAAAGGAAGTCAGATTTTAAAGTCCTTGATGCAGTACTCAAAATTTAAAAAAATATAACCCTTTAGTACAAACATGTACCACTACAAAAAAACCACAACTCCCCCCAAACAAACAAACATAACCCCAGGCAAGAACAATCTGTTACTATTCTTTTGGCTTAATTAAGCACTGTAAGGGCTGAGGGGATCTGAGATCTTTGACAAACCTGGCTGACATAGGCAATAAAATACCGCATTAAAAAATGTATTTTTCTCAGTGAAGAGAATGCTGACATTTAAATACTAAATTAAAAAAATCATACTGGCTTTTAATGTAAAAAGTGTTACATGACCCCTGCAGAAAGGTGCAAAGAAGTATACATCCTGATATTGTGGGAGAACTGTCAAAAAAGCTCCCACACTTGCTTTTTGAGGCTGGAAAAAAGCTCTGGTATCAACTTTTTCAAGATGCTTGGGAACTAATGGAAGGCATTAGGCTCACTGGTCTGTAATTAAATGAAACAAAGATGCTCATCAGCATGGCTCTATGAGCAGTACAGGAATTCATTCTAATGACCCAAATATCTCTAGGGGAGAGAAACAGCCACCAGAGGGTTAAAAAATTAGAGCCTCGTGGTTCTGCCCTGCCACAGCAGAACTGGGATTCTTCCTGGAAGATCTGAAACTACTTATAACATTCATGAAAAATTTGGAGATTCATACTGTTACCTCCCAAGCTTCAAATGCTTGCTCCAAAGCAACAGTTGACCCACCAAAGCCCAAAGCAGAGCAGAAAGTATAAGGCAAGGTTTCCTGGAAAGGAGTAAGTAATTTTATGGGAAAACTGGGACTTTGGAACTCAGCTCCTGGAATGTCGAAGGGCTCTCATCTGACAACCATCATCTCCTTATTTTTGTAGGAGGGCTTCTGGTGACTGCCTGAGACCTTATAAGGCTTAGAACAGTGGTCACCTTTAGAATCAGTCTTGGTAAGTGTTAAGATGGAGCTAGAATTACAGCAAACTTTTTATTTACAAAAATTCTTTGGTACTCTCAGGTTAGCTGCCACAGCTGACCTGAACAGGAAGGAAATTCTTTTAATTTAGTTCCACCAAACTCAATCAACCTCTCGTGTCCTGTAGGTTGCAATGCCAGCACAACAGCTCCTTGTTAAGTGCTACTGCACAGGCCTATGCTTAACTCAAGGAAAACACTGGCTCATTTTACACTGAATAACAACTAGAAGAGAATAACCTTTGGTCTAGGTTAGAAAAATACACGACTGATTTCTCCTCAACCAGGTAATCCCTTAAGTAAACTGATATATTTGCCAGCACATGATGCAACAAGCATCTTGTTCATATGGCTTTTTGATTTGTCTCCCACTTACTGCAACACCCATTTTTATACTATTGCTTTTATCTATATGCCTTTGTCTTCAGACCGTGAACAAAACATCAGAAACAGGATCTTCAAAGGAGAACTGCCACACATGGCTCTCTTGACTAAATCCTTATTCCTCCTCCCAAGCTTGAGGCAGATTTTAGCCAACAGTTTAATATCTAAGCATTGGGCCTTACATGCTCTGCTGCTATTTATACTCTCCTCTGACGAGAAGGACACATCAGCATAAGGTGATGGCGCTGTTTGCATGATGCAAGGAACTGCAAGAGCCCTCCCCTTAAACGCCTCGGGAGAGCCCAGAGGAACTACAGCGACCAGCACGCCGTGCTCCCAGCCCGCTCTGTGCTCCCAGCTGCGAGCAGCCCCGCTGCCGGCAACACCTGTAACCCTGCACACAACAGGTGCACGAACACCTGGGATCACGGGCACTACCCCATGTGTTCCATGCCTGGGAACTGAGCGAGTACATCTCTCTGACACCTACATCAACAGGAAAGGAGCAGAAGCACCTGACATATACCAGGCATTATTACTGCTGCTGGGCAAAGCATATATGGGCTGCTTCCATCATCTCCTATATTTTTCTCTGAGCCATGGCTGCTACAACTTAAAGTTATCTTGCTTTCTTTTTAACCAGACATTCATCAATGCAAAATAATTACTCATGTTTCTTATCCCAGAGTGAAACTGAAAAGACAAGAGGGAAGAAACCAGAGTGGATGTAGCTGTAAGGAGAGGGCTGTGGACAGCTCTCATCCCAGATGTTAGTTCCCAGTTACCTGACTGTGCCCCCCAGACTGTGCTCCTTGCCCATACCACTCTTCCAGAACTTCTTTTTTAATCCAAATCCAATCTCCAAGGATGTTCTATGAGAAGCTCAGAAAAGCATGCAGTAAACAAAAAGCACACGGAAGTTTTTGAAGCTTTTAAGCGTTCCTAGAACACATCCTCCCTTGAATGAACAAGAAGCCTCACTGCAAGCAGGCATTTTGAGCACACTAATAAGCAACTATAAAAAGAGCTCATAAACACAGTGCTCTGCTTCAAGACTGGGCCTACAAGTCAAACTTCAGTATCCTACAATTACTTAATCTCCATTTTGCCTTCTTAGTAGATTAGTCAGAAACTTAGGGAGAAATAGCAAACAGTTCCAAGTTTTAAGGTGCGACACTCTCATTCTTTAAAGTTTATGGATTTTTTCTTTTTAAGATTAAATTCTAGCAGAAAAACTGTTTCTGCTGTATATAATATAAACATTTTTATGTAATCAAAGGCTCTATAGTTCACTATATGTTCAGGTTTTGACTGATAAAGAGGTAATTTTTCCTCCTGATAAGGAAAGGATTCACTTTATAAATGATTCTGCAGGTTAGTAAATACCTTACTAAAGCCAGCACTGCCAGCTCCACTGACTTAGAAACAAAATTAAGTAATTCCTGTTGACTAGCAGTTACATTCTGTACTTCCCTAAGGTCTAAAAATTGTAGCAGTTCAAAGGTCCATTTTCTCTGTTTGTTTGTCAAGCCAAAGTATACAGACTAAACTAGAATCTGCTTCTACATACCGTGTACTATAACCACCAACATAATCACCACCTCTCAACTATTGTATGAACACATGTTCAGAAATGTTAAGATTATACAATACCATTTAAGCAAAATAAAGTGATCCTGTATGATCCTTCTGGACAGCTACAGACAGCCTGGCCCATCTGAAACACTTATTTCTTGACACAAGAAAGAAGGGTTCTCCAGGTCAGGCCACTCCTGCAATAATTTGGAGATGCTCTAAACTTCATTTGGACAGCCAACTCATTTTCAGCTAAGGCAGTAATTTGCCATGTTTTTCCCTCTTGGTATGTGCCTATCACACTGCTTTTCAGATTTGTAAGTAGGCAGTCAGCAGGCTCAGTCCAAATAATCCCTTTTTTACCTGTTCACTGACATGGAACGTGTCTGCTTCCATCGAATCACGGGAATGACTGACTGTGCCCTAAGAGCCACAGCTCCAACAGGAAAGAACGATATGACCACCTGTAAACCTCTGCTCTTTCCAAGCATACCACAAATTCGCATTCTTACAGGAAGACTATACAATGGAGCGTGAGGTCTCACATTTTACTATTTCCAACAGGCTCTGAAGCATTTTGATTTTTAATGACCACTTGCTGAGATTACAGGGGGCAAATCTTTCCCAGGCCCCACTGACAGCCACCAGTCGTTAGGAAAACGAATCGCAGCCGACACACAGATGTCGGGAACCGACCCCCGCGAGCAGCGAAGCGAAGTTAAACGGGGCACGAAGCCGTAACCAAAGCCTTAAGACCCACGCCGCGCCCCCTCCCCTGGCAGGGCCTCCCGCGGGCTCTCGGAGCTCCCAGCCCGGCCCTGCGGGGCCCGGTACCTGCGCGGGGCCGGCAGTGCTGGCGGCGCGGCGGCTCATCCCGCGCGGGGCCCGCTCCGCCGCCGCGCCCCGCCGCCTCCTCCGCGCCCCGTCCGCCCACGGGAGAGCCCCGCGGCCCCGGGACCTCGACCGCCGCCTCCAAGCCCTGAAGTCGCCCCGGGGCTCCGGCCGGCGCCCCTCCTACTCCTCGTTCCCAGCCGGGGGTCTCGCCGCGAGTGTCAGCGCCGGCGGGGTTGCGCGGCCGGCGGCGGGGCCGGGCGGGGGCTGCCGCTGCCCTCAGAGCCGCGGGCTGCGCCGCGCCGCCGCCATCGTCGTCGCCATCGCTGCTGTTTGTTTTCATCCGCTGCGGCCGGGGGAAGGAAGGAAGGAGGAAGGGAGGGAAGAAGGGAGGTGCCTGAGTGTCCGCAGCGGCACTTTCCACACACAGCCGGCGCTCCCCACCCGCCCGCGGCGCGCTGAGCCCGCAGTCCGGCGGGGCAGGCGGTCCCTGAGGCCGAGAAAAGCAAAGCAGCGCCCAGCCCCGCTCCTGCCGGTAGCCCCTACCTGTGGCGAATCTATCGCTGCGAATGTGGGGCCGGGCTGGCGGGGACCGCCCGGCAGTGGCCGCGGGGCCGGTAAGGGGTGGGACTGCTCCGGCTAGGGTCGGGCGGCCCGCGGGGTCCGGGGCGCCCGGCCAGGACAGCGCCCGCCGGGGCTGTGAGACCGCCCGGCGGCGGGGGCTGGGGACGACTCTAGCTCCCTCTCTGCCACGGCAGGTAAATTCCTGTCAGCGCCAGGCAGAATTGTCGGCTCCGCGGTGAACCCACCTGGATGCCCATGTATTTAAAAGCAGAAGAAGAAAAGTAAAACGACTTGCTAGATGATCAGACAAAAAGGAAAATGGTAACGGAGTGTGAAAGCTCACCAGTAACAACTGTTCTGAGTATCCTCTTTTGCTTTATGCAGGTGAAGCCTCTGGGAAAGCCCCGTCAGAGAGGAGCCCCAGAGGACGCCCCTGGCCGTCAGCCATGGCCGTACCTATCGCGGTTCTTGACTGCGACCTCTTGCTTTATGGCCGCGGACACAGGACTTTGGATCGCTTCAAGCTGGAGGATGTCACGGATGAGTATCTAGTATCCACGTACGGCTTTCCCCGACAGTTCATTTGCTACCTGGTGGATCTCCTGGGAGCCACTCTCTCACGCCCTACACAGCGGTCCAGGGCCATCAGTCCAGAGACGCAAATACTTGCTGCGTTGGGTTTCTACACCTCTGGCTCCTTCCAGACTCGCATGGGGGATGCTATTGGCATTAGCCAAGCCTCGATGAGCCGCTGTGTTGCCAATGTAACGGAGGCACTGGTGGAAAGAGCCTCACAGTTTATTCACTTTCCTAAAGATGAAGCTACTGTACAGAGCCTGAAGGATGACTTTTATGGCCTGGCAGGAATGCCGGGAGTGCTGGGGGTGGTTGACTGCACCCACGTGGCAATAAAAGCACCAAATGCTGAGGACCTGTCCTATGTGAACCGAAAGGGTCTCCATTCCCTGAACTGCCTCATGGTGTGTGATTCCAGAGGAGTCCTCCTTAGTGCTGAAACGCACTGGCCAGGCAGCCTGCCTGACTGCACGGTGTTAGAGCAGGCAGCTCTCACAAGCCAGTTTGAAACTGAGCTGCATAAAGATGGCTGGCTACTTGGTAAGTCAATTTTTCATCCTTGTTTTCAGTAGAAAGTCTATTATATATTGTCTCCTTACTGAGAACCTCTGGGCACAAATTATATATTTACTTTCAATTGCTTTCCTGCAAAGTACTTTGAGATTTATGATTCTGTTTGGACAACCCTTATCTTGGAAGCTTAGAACAGTAACTTCTAATCTGTGTTTTATACAGTCTGATTATTATATGTGTTAATCCTCATTCATTCTATTAATAGCTTTTTTTTCAGTATCCTATGCCTTTCCATGCTGAATTATGCAATTTTTAATTCTATGTACTGTCCTAGTCCAACTGTTTTCCCATTTTGTGCAGGAGATTAATTCTCTTTGAACTCTTCTGTGGAAAATCTTCCAGGATTTTCTTGTGTAAAACTGAATGCCTTTACTTTGTCACGTTTGTAAACCAGAGTTACTTCTTCCGTGCCTTCTCTTAGCCAGAGGAAGAACTTACTCTGTATCTGCTGTACCAGAAAACCAGGCTGAAATCTGTGGCTAGCCGTAGGTGTGTAACCTGTCCTGCTCCTTTCCACTGCTAACAGGTGACAGCTCCTTCTTGCTCCGGACGTGGTTGATGACCCCTCTGCACATCCCTGAGACGCCTGCAGAGTACCGCTACAACATGGCCCATTCCGCCACTCACAACGTCATCGAGCGCACGCTCAGAACCATCCGGTCACGGTTCCGCTGCCTCGATGGCTCCAAAGGCACCCTGCAGTATTCTCCAGAGAAGTCCAGCCACATCATTCTGGCCTGCTGCGTGCTTCATAACATCTCCCTGCAGCATGGACTGGACGTGTGGTCTGCACCAGCCACAGGACACATGGAACAGTCGGAAGAAGAATACGAGCAAATGGAATCAGTGGACTCGGAAGCCTGTCGTGTTCGTCAGGAGCTTTTACTTACACATTTTAACTAATGTTGTGACTGACAGAAGGCTTCTAACAGTTCATCTGGGAAGACATCTGGAGCAAATAAGCTCCTTCCTCTTCTTTAAGCCTTTAAAGACTTAAGCAGAAGTGAGACAATAAGAAATTTACTCTCTTCATTTCAGTCAGATTTCTGAATTTCTGTCATTCTCTCCAGAGATTCAGTTTAACTGGTACATTTTTGCTGTCATGATGCTTAGAGACGTTTCACTTGACTTAAAGAACAATGACTAATATGACAACAGTGGGAAAATTAGGGAAATTTGGGAAATCTGTAAACCTTGCACAAAGTAACGATTCTATTCCACTGTGTAACTCAAAAGACTTATTGATTTTTTAAACAGAATTTCACACTAATTAAATTTTCACATGAGCTCCTTTCTACTATTAATTCATGAGCAGCAAAGCAAACATTTATATTTTTGCTTGTAGGTATAAATTAGTGCTCAACACCATTTTGCCATTTTGCACATCTCACAAACCCTAGTAATTTCTCTGAAAGCTGGCATCTGTGTTCCAGGAGGGATCTGTCATTTTGCTGGGCACACACTAGTGCTTGCTCGTATCTAGAAGGGTTGAACATTGCTTCTTTCCCAAACAGGCTGGAGAAGATGTTAAGCTATGGTGACTCTGTTAGGTACTTAATTGATATCAGGAGATAAGCTAGTGGAGGTGAGGCTGGTTTTCTCCTGCAGCAGGAAACTGGTCATCTTGTTGGCTGCTGTAAAAGAAACGCCAAGGACTGAAATTGTGTCACAGAAATTGAACCGATTGCAGAAGTTCTGCATTAAGATCAAAGCAGAGGTGTGGAAAGGCTGTTCCAGCACTGCTGGCAATCTACTTCTGGAACAAGATGACTGATGCACGCAGTTGTTGCTGGCACAAGGCTGGGCAGTTTCCTGGAAGTGTTTTCTTTCTAAAAGGCACAAGTGTTTCCAAGGATCTCATGACAGCAGTCTAAGAAAATTTTGTTTCTTAGATTTTATTGTTTACTTGGCAGTAAATGTAACAAAAGCGGTAGGAAATGCAGAAAACTACTGAAAGTAGCAGTGCAACCGACTGACATGGTGGGTCTGTCCTTTTAGAGGAAGCGAGCTGGACCATGCCCCACATTAGATGAATACAAGCATGTGGGACACATTTCACAGTGCACAGTGGAGATGCAGGGATAGATACACTCTGCCAGGTTTGCAGTGGCAGTAAGCACTTACTATCTCACAGATAACCAAGCATGCTTGATGACGTGTAAACAAGATGTTTTCAGAAGCCTCCATGAGAGCTGTAAAATGTTATGTACAAAGATCTCAGATATTATTCTGTTTTCTTTACACAAGGTATTATACAATAATTACTACTGGTCACTGCAGCAAAACTCCTGCTCCTTTTACCTAGGAAAAAGCAGACAAGCATTGTTTTCTTTAAAAAGCATTTTTAAGGTAAGAGTTGCTGCCATATATGGTGCCTGATGGCTCATAATCACATCTGATGGTCTGTGCTAAAAATACTGCTCACCAGACCAAAACACCAGCAGACACTGAATGAACTGTGTGGGTGGTGGTAAGGTCAAGTGAGACTTGGACATGTGTAGGTACAAACATTGTCACTTAATGACAAGCTGGAGTTTCTCAATTTACACTATGAATAGCTCTTCCCAGCATGTGCTGAGGCCAGAGCAAACTCAGAGTGAAGGCACTTCCTGGAATACATTTGCTGCTCAGTTTTGTGTTCTTTCAGTCACTGTCACCTGTGGTAGAGTTTAATTTCAAAACTGATCTCACTGTTTGTCAGTATGGCGAAAAACTGCATCAGGCCACACCAGAAAAAAACAATCCACTGAACAGTATTCTTGCCTAACTCACATGTCAGTACCCTTCTCTTCACTCAGGAAATACAGGGAGCAGTTTCCACCACATACTCTTTTGCAGCTTCCTTCAAAAGAATTCACCCAGATATTTTTTCTTTTCCCTCAGAAAAGACTTTTTTCTTTTCCCTCATGGGGCCAGAATGCTCAGAGCTCCCTCCATCCAATCTGGCCTTGAACACTTCAGGGATGGGGCGTTCACAGCTTCTCTGGACCCTCACTACCTTCCTGGTAAAGAATTTTCTCTAATATCTAATTTAAACCTATTCTCTTTCAATTTAAAGCCCTTCCCCTTCATCCTGTCACTATACAATCTTGTAAGTAGTCTTGATCCATCTTTCCTCTCCTTTCCCTTCAAGTACCAGAAGGCAGCAGTTAGGTCATCCAGAAACCTCTTTTCCAAGCTGAAAAAAAAAAATTGAAAAAAAATTATTTTCTGCAAATTACTTTGAAATTTGTGATTTGGTTTATGCAGAGAAAATCACACTGTGAAAAGCCAGTGTCCACAAAGGAGACAGAGGAATCATGCAACTTTATTTATTTTATTTGAATAAAGGGAGAGAGTTCACTTGGCCATACCCCTGCACGGTCTTTCAAGATTTTGGAGTCGCAGCCTCCTTTTATCCTAAGCTCCCGAATGCACATGGCCCTCTTCCTTTCCCCATTGGCTGAGGTATTGGGAAGGTACAGCCTCCCCGATCCGCCTGCTACCGATTCCCCTAAAGTTCAGGAGTTCAAACTCCTGTTTGGGTTTCTGGAGTTTGGGTTCCGGAGACCTCCACAGCCAATGCTCCAGCACCGGGCCGGTTCTTCAAGGCTTGGGCGCTTGTGAAGATATTAACACCCATTTCTCCTTTGAAGTCTGGACCACACTTACCTTGGAAGTTTAGAGCAGTAACTTCCAATCCGTTTTATACAGTCTGACTACTGTACGTATTAGTTTACATTCATTCTGTTAAGAGCATTTTTCCAGAATCCCACACCTCTCTAAGCTAAATTATTCAGATTTTTAAATTCTGTGCAGAGGGGCTGCCCCGCAGTTCTCGGCGCTCTACTCTTCTCGCCTGCCCTCCGTCTCCCCCGGGCGGCGGTGGAAGACCTCGTCGCTCGGCTGGCGCTGCCTGGCGGCGTTCTAGCCTCGGCTGCTCGGGCCTTGGTCCCGCGCTCGGCGCCGCCGCCGTTGGGCCCCGCTCGGCGCTCGGCTGGCCCGCCTGGCCGGAGCTCGGCGCGGCGGCGGCGACGACCGACCCGGGGCCGCTCCGCCCGCCCGGCCCGGCCCGGCCCCTCTCCGGCCCCGCCGCTGCAGGTACGCTCCGGGCCTACGCGCGCCGCCGGCCCCGCGCCGAGGCCGCGCCGCCGCTCCCCAGGCGGGCGCGGCCGGCCCGCGGTGGCGCCCCGGAAGGCGGCCGTACCGACCCGTGTGAGGCCGCGGCGGGTGGAGCGCGGTCGGGAGGGATCGGGGCTCGCTGCCGGGGCCTATGTATGGGAGTTCCGGGACCGCGGCCTTCCGGTGGAGGGGCGGGGAGGCCGGCGCTCTGCCCCGGGCCGGGTGCCGCGGCGGGACGGCGAAACCCGCGGCGCTGCCTCCCGCCGGCCGGCGGGGACGGGAGCGCCCGGGGAGAGCATCCCCCAGTCCCGGCGAGCAGCCCGTGCCGCGCTGCCGCCCTCCTGAGCGTGCCTCAAACCCGATTTTCTGTCTCCGCTTGGGTGCCTGGTACTTCCCCTTCCATCGCCCCCGTCCCTCCTGCTACCCCGCGGCACCGTCCGGGGGCCCGTGGTCCGGGCTCGGTCGAGTTGCGTTCTGGGGCTGCTGCTTCGAGATGTTTTTTATTGTTGTTCCTTTCCGGCCTTACCCAAATAAAATGTCCAGCATGTGTTGTCTGCTCTCTCTCCTGTTTTTCACCGTGTGTTGCAGAGCACTTGCTTGTGAAAGTAGTGTTTGGCATAAAATGCGTTCAGGTGTGCCTCTAGTTATGGCTTGTCTTGTGAAGAAACGAACCCAGCTAATTCACCACCTATGGGAACGTTTTTGTTGTCATCTACCATATTTTTCCTGACAACACATACGTTTCTGTAGTGTTCGTGTAGTGTTTTTTGGATTACTTGTGATCCTGTCAATACCATGCTTTCGGCTGCCTTTGGAAAGCAATTTTTCCTGTACTAAATCAGCATTTCATCTTCGAGAGATCCTGTAGGTGGTTACGAGTAGCTTTTCTCACTACACACTTTCGAGTATTGTTCTGTGAAAATTGAAGAATTGTTATCTAGATGCTAGCCCGTCTTCAGGAAGACCAGTTGTATGAATGTGGAGTCTGTGTAAATATGGTCAGTACTCAGTGCTGCTCTGTTTTCTCCTCTGTATGAAGTGTTCTTTGGTCTTTATTTAAAAACCCAGTGTGTTTTTCTATATTTGTCCTTGTTTACTGCTCCACCCAGCTTGGTGTCCTCTGCAAATGTCATCTGGCTTCTTTGCCTTTGCCACTCCCATCCTCTTTCAAATTGCTAATGGGAATGTTAAAAAGGGACCTAAGAATGACCTGCTGGTAATGTGCACTTATTGCCAGTCCATTACTGGTCTGTTAAGTTTGTTGTTGGGTCAGTTTTCAGAAGTGGTGTGGAGTCAAATCCATGCAGATTTAAATGCCTTATGAGTGATGCAGGCAACAGGACCTGAAATTCTCTGCTAAATTTAAAATCCTTTCTTGTGTTCTGAAGGGCTGCTGTAGTGCATTTCCTAACATTCATAACTCTTCGGTGTAGCTTGTGTGCCAGTTCTGGAGTCCACAATTGATGCTTCTCTGGGTAATTTTTTAAAAATTTGGTCCATTTCTATTTTGATGGTCACAAATAAGTGTGTTATTTGTGGTAGTGTGGTTCTTAATGAGTAGGGCCATCCACTAGCATTTATATTTTTCCTAACACTTAGAATGAAGTATGTATTTGGATCCAAATGTCTGGGCATGCCTTTTCAGATTGAGTTGCTGGGCAGTTTCTGCCAAATGTTTACTTTGCTGACAGCTTTTTCTCAGTTTTCTTTCTTTTGCCCTTTTCTGAGTCATAACTGACCCTCTAGATTCTTGTTTAGCTGTTTCCTACTTTTCCATTTTCTGAGCAGCACTTCTAACTTTTATGCAGCTGTAACAACCAGTTCTAAAGAAGGCAAGCAATGACCCAGTCTGCTGCTATCCCTCTGCCAGAAATTTGGCATTTGAATAATTGATTTTTTAAAAGTCTTCTAGAAGGAAACTCTAGTGTCTTTTATGCCATGGTTAGCAAGATGACTGGGTCTTGCAGAGTTACTGTTGATGTAAATACTTACAACTAGTGCAAACAGAACCGAGGTACTGTTTTTTTCCCCTCCTGAGTTTCTGGGGACCTGATAAAGGACCTAGAGCATGCTAATAGTTGTCTTGTGTGTTTTGTGTTAGTAGCCCTGTGCTCTCCTAGCAAGGAGGGTGATAGAAACAAAATATTAGTAACATAAGGACAGAAGAATTTTGTGGATAACAATGTGATGTGCAGTGGAAGAGGATTAATATTAGAAATATTTTATTGGAAGGTTATTGCAGGATATAGTAAAGATATATATACAGGATATAGGTACAAGGGATATAGGAAAGACCCATTGACTGGGTTGCTTGAAACAAGAGGAGACCTGCTCTCCTCTGCAAGGAGCAGCAGTACCTGTCTGCATCTCAGGACTTGGTTAGGAATTCTGACTAGGATTGTTGTCTAGTAGCTGTTTGTTGTCTCCAAATTTTATAAAGTGTTTGTTGAATGGGATGATGAGGTGTCAGGCTCGAGTGGGGAGAACGTCGTCTTAATCCATGTGCTTGCACAGCTCCACTTTGCATGTTCTCAGTGAGGTGTTTTGGTTTGTCCTTGCAGAGTGATTCCTGCTTCCTTCTTCCTGGTATGTATTACTAAAACTCCATCTTGAGCAGCACAGAATTGCTGAGACGAGTCTCTGACTCATGTTTTGGACACTTTTTCCCCTCCCTTTATATTTCTTCCACAGACTCAACCTAAGGCCAAGAAGGGCAACGGTGTCAAGGATTGTCTGTGTTTCTTTGTTCAGTCTAAATCTTCATTGTCTCCCACCTCTTCTATAATTCTGATACATCTTTGTGTGAAGACTTCAGCTTCTGTGTGGATCATTTTTTGCTTTTTGTCTTGTTACCATATGTCCATGTGAGCAAGAAATTATATTTTCTAAAACATGATCTTGCTTCCAGTTGCTTTTTCTTTATTACTTGGATAAGGTGCATGTGCCTTAAGTGCAGCCTTGAATGCATAAAACACTTTGTCTTCACCTTGGGGGTATGTGGTGCTGCTTCTGCTGTTGGCACTCCCACATTGCTGTGGAATGTGTGATGGCATTTGGCTGTGGCCCTTGAGCTTGAGGAACCTTGATGTGACTATTAATGTAAATAATGGGATTTTAAATTGAAAATTCCTTTGCCTTTCTATCTAACTGAGAAGTATTTTTTAGGGGGTTAATCTGAATTCCCTGCTTCTCTTCTCTTCTCTTCTCTTCTCTTCTCTTCTCTTCTCTTCTCTTCTCTTCTCTTCTCTTCTCTTCTCTTCTCTTCTCTTCTCTTCTCTTCTCTTCTCTTCTCTTCTCTTCTCTTCTCTTCTTTTCTGCTATGTATAGCACTTAATAAAATATGCTATGATTTGAGTATGGAATTGTGGAAACAAATTCTTAATCTTCCAGATCTCAGTTCTGCTGTTTGACTTGCCTTATAGCTTTGTGAAATTATATTTATTCTCTTCCTGTCTTCTGGATTGAAATTAATATCTCTCTTTGCAAGAATTCATTAAGTTTATGTGGAAGTTATAATAATAGTTATGAAAGTGCTCCATATTCTCATTGTTAAATTAAACTATCAGACTCCAGACATGGGTGATCACTTACATTTATTTTTATTACTTCCCTTTTTATATTTACCATTCATTTTCTGACCTTTAGGAGTTGATATCTGCAAGTTTCTCTTCCATGTCTTCATCATTTTGCTGTAAATAGCCAGAATTTTAATGTACTTCTTTTGGCTGAAAAGTTCTTTTATGTGTATTTAGCTCATTTAATTCAGACTGGGAAGACAAATTAAGATTCTAATGGCAATTAGCTCCTTGTTGCAGTCATACAGGATCTTGAAATGACAAAGTACTATTGACATCTTTGTAATGTAATTGAATTTCCTGAGCTGTTTGTAGTTGCAGTTTAAAACACAGCATTGAATTTTTCAATCATGAAGCACTAAAACAAGTTATTTTTTTTAGGAATCCTGTTTTATGTGTAAACACTTATTGCAGTGAGTGCAATTTAGAGCAGTGTGTCTACTGTGTCTACAGAAAATGTGCTTTTGAATTACTTTCCATCTCTCTCTGGCTTTAATCAAGGAAAAACTTCAGCTTACAGTATAATACTTTGGGGAGTATTTAAGAACTTGGAAGAGTAAAACCAGGACCATATAATGCAAGTGCCTTCATGGTATTAGTTTTGGATTCTCTTGCATAGTTACATCATAAACTTTATTTCACTTCTAAGTGTTTTTTTATTCTCCATGTTTAGGGGCACTTAGTTGAAGACTGACTCTTGTTCTAATTAAATTCTTAAATTAAGCAGCTTTTTTTTTTTTTTTAAAGCAAAATCAAGGGCACAGTTAGAAGCAGAACAAAAATAATGGCTTCTAGTTTTGCTTTTTTTATTGTTTTGATTAATCATGCTTAAGATAGCTGTTGTTACCCATCTGTAAACTGTTTTTGTGGATTAGCTTTGTTTAAAGGTTCTGGTTCAATATAGCTTAATTTTCAATTTTTTTGTTACTTTAGATACTGCTGCAAAGTATCTTGAAGTTTTCTCTATGCAAATGTTTTCTGATGCATTTATGGGTTTTTTTGTTTGGTTCTTTTTTGGTTTTTTTTTTAACCCGAGAAGAGCTAATACCTCTACAAACAGTCTCAAGGCTCTTCTGGAACTACCACAAATGGAGTTACAGGAAGACAAATCATGTTGTTTGAAGTAAATTTAAACATATACTGCTAGTCAGGTGCAATGCCAGAAATTCATATGGCCCTGTCATTTAAGAATGAACATAGTCCTGTTCTTCCAATGCTTACGTTTTGACCCATGCAACTGTTTGGGATATGAGTCATGTTGCCTATTTTTTACTGATTTTGTTGTTGTTATAGCATTGATCAAATGCCAGTACTACTGGCAAACTAGGACTTAGCAAACTAAGATTCCTTGAGTTGTCTTGTTTGTTAAACTGAGTTGATGCAGTGCAAAGAGGGCAAATCAGCTTGTTAGTTTCGGTTTTACATAAACTCTTTTTAAAAATTTCGCTCAGTTTTTCAGGTGGAGACACAAAATAGGTTAGTGGGAATGGCATGACATTTGATATGGATTGAATCAGTATTTTTAATAAAACTAAAAATATAAGTCAGGTCTTCTATCTGGTGTAGTGTTTTTTGGGCTTCTTATGTGTTATTGTTTCATGCAATTTAGGAAAATGATGGCCTCAAAATCTCCATATTGCATAAGGGAGGGAAACACAGATTGTAAACAAGGAAGGGAACTAGGAAGTCCCTGGAGCTGTGTGATTGCTTGTATATATTCCAAATTATGTTCTAGACATCTGGTTTGTTCTTGGAGATCTGTCTGTGGGTGTCAGAACCAGATTTTATTGTTTCATCAATGAAGTGTCTGCAAAAGGAGGGGCTGTGTAGTTCGTAGTCCATGGCAAGATGATCTTTGGCTGTTTTCAGTGGGCACATTTTGCTTTTCTGAGCTTCTGAAAGCACAAGGGGTCTTAGTAAGGCAGCTTGCTTCAAAATTAAGCTGTATAAAATACAAGGGGAACTGACTTGTAGAAAATCCTTAGAGGAAATAGCCTGTCTTGTGACTGCAGCCTCCATTAGGATCACTGTCAGCAAAGATAAGGCATTTGGGCTGTAGTGCATTATACACTGTTTTCATGCCTGTATGATGATCTGATTGCTCTTGGAGAACCCACCCACATGTGCAATAGTGAGAATGCTAAATTATTGCTAGCATTTATTAAATGAAACATAAATTACTAACATTTATTGAATGCAGTAAACAGTTCTTTTGAAGGTTTTGGTATAATACTGGTGTTAAAACTTGAGATGCTGCACTTTGGAATAACTGCAGTGGCATTGTTAGTGCTGGACATGCTGCTTAAGAACAGGCATTTTGAAATCTCTGGCTTACAAGATAGGTATGCCCCTGGCCAGAGCTGGGGAAGTTGAGTGTAATAATCTGTTTCCTCTTCTTTTCTACAGGCACAAGTTTGCTTGTGGTTTTGCAGGACAGTGGCATGCCTCATTGTTCACCGCAGTTTTGGTTTTGTTGTGTTTTGAGTCCTTTTTTTTTCCCCTTGCATGTTCTTTTAATACAGAGTAAAGAGCCCTGGCCCATCAGCTCTGTGTGGATCATGGCTGTTTTACAGTCAATATGTTCTGGAACTATTAAAACTTGACAAAGAGACTTGGAGATCAAAACTACTGGCATGTGCTTTTTTCCCTCTGGTCTCTTACAGGGAGTCTTATAAATACATTCTCTCTGTGGAACTCAGATTGCAAAGTCAGTGACAGCTTTAATATTTCACTTCATATTGCCTCTTTCTTCATCAGTCACATGAGATCTCTTTGGGCAACAAAATTATCTGAAATTATGTGGATATTTGTATCTTCTGGATAGGTCTCCCATTGTAAATATTATTAAGTGATTGCAGCTTTGTTTGGGTTTTTTTCTTTTTTAAACACTGATGGAGCTGTTTACACTGATTCTCTGCACGTGCATTAGGAGAGGCTTTTAGTGTTGGGCTCAGTACACAACCAGAAAGTTCTTTGCAGTGGTAATAGGTTAGTCTGAGAGCTGAAGGCCACATGAAATAACGTTTTTCCCCCATGAAGAATGGGATAACATGAAGGTAGTATTGCACTATTCGTCTTTGTATCAAAGCCAGCTGTGCTCCCAGCATGGTGGTACCAGAATCTCCACAAAATTAGTAGCTACAAAGGTGGGGAGGGGGCATGTTGAGAGATGCGGGGGCATCATCTCTTTGAACTGGAATGGTGAGCCATTGCATAATGCATAAAATATCTTGACATCCATTTTATATGGCAAATTGAATGTGCTTCTTTTTATTCCTCTTCTCGGCCTACCTTTTTGTCAGTGTTTTAAGGGGGTCATATACCCCTACGAGATATCATGAATTTGCAGCTTCACTTTGGCTTTTTTAGAGGTTCAGCATCTGTAAAAGTGACAATTACAAGTGAACCTACATTACTCCAATACTGGGAATTCTTCAGGCTTCTTCGAGGATGGCTGTTACAGAGCAAGTAAAAGGGTTTGGTTTGGGCTGTGTAATGCTCTTTCTAAAACAGTAAACAGCCCAGCATGTTGTCCTGAAATACCCTGAAGGGAGAAAACACTTAAGGAAAGAAAGCTGCCAATTACAGAAAAAATTCTTGACTCTCCATTTTTCAGAATTTTCTGTGGTGCTCTGGATTACATTCAGGGCATCAGCTAATCTTGCAGCTGTTGGACACTTTTGGTCATCCTGATTAAACCAACCAACCGAATCTCCCTCCCCCCAAAAACAAATAAACAAAACAAAACTAACTCAACAACAAGAAGAAAACAGAACAATGCCAATCCCTCTTTAGGTGGTCAGCTGTTTATCAGTTGTGATAGTTGTGGGTATTTGTAATAGACCCTGCTACTGAATCAGTCCACCACTCGTCTGAACAGGTTTGATCCAGTGAGCTGCAAGTTGTATTTGTGCTGAGTCCCAAAAAGTATTTTCAAACCCCCTGTATTTAAATTAAACTTTGTTAGTCAGGTGGCTAATGAATAGCTGTAAGTATGGTTGGTACTTCAATGGTTTTTCTGCTAATGGTATTTAATAACATGCTGTCGTTGTTCAGCTTATAATTGTACACGATGTTTGGAGTGAGTATCTTTACTAGGTTAGAGAAAAAATTGGCTCCTATAACACTCTCACAAAAAACGCCTGTACAAACCAAAAGCCTAAAAAACCACAAAACCAAAAACCTTACACCAAAACAAGCTGAAGCTGAACACATGTCCCAATAGAAAGGTTGAAGGCTGCCTGCTAAAACGAGCAAAGATAATGTCATAATGCCGTTGCATGCCAATGCTACACTGCATCTGTTTCTTTATTTGAAGGCTCTGAGTTCCTTTGCCGGTCTGAAGTGTTGCTGAATATGTCACCAGCTAGTGGAGCAGTTACTGTGTTCAGGCTAATTCAGACAAAGGCTAAAGTTTGGCCCCCGAAGGAACCCGAGATAACGCTGAAATCTCAGCATCTCTCAAGAAGGATACATTCAGTGTCTTCTGAAGAGATCCCAGCTTTTAAAAGTGTTGAGCAGGTTAGCAGGGTACCGTGAAGGCATTAGAGCCCTGGGTGTTTCCTTTGTTTACTTTTAAAATGGGATAAAGACATGAGTCAGAAGAAGCTGAAAAAATGAGGTACAGTCCCTGAGGAAAAAACATGAAGTTCAAACACTTAGGTTCACATATGAAATGTTTGTTGTAGCCAGACTAGTTGAATAAATTAGGACACACATGCAGAGATTTAGATAAGCTGTCTTAAGGTATGTATACTTGGTTTTATATAGTGGAGATGACTTGGTCCTTCAATAAGGTGAATACTAGAATTTCACTGACTGCAACTGTAGGAGTTATTTCCCCATTTATTTTACAATTTGTAGCTTGTCCATGGCATAAATAAACTTGAAGTCGTTTATTAAACCTCTTGATTTCCTTGTTGCTATTGTAGTTTAGGGAACATTAGTTCTGATAGGACAGAAATGTTGCTAGGTTGTCAGAGCTTGTTCTTTCTCATGAGTGATTGTTGTCCTGCTTGTAAATTACCATGAGCTCAACTTATATATATGGTTTATCCTTCACAGCTATCAAAAAGCTATTCCAAAGTTTAAATCTTTTCAAACTTCCAGCTTATTCCAGCTACAGGCCCAGTCTTCTATTGGTGTCCGGTTTATATGTTTATTCTTGGGTTGTTGTAGTCCAAATTCCTTGAATACACCCATGTAGAATATTCAGCTACTGCTTTCTTAATTTTACCAGATTAAGAGTTAAACTAGATGTACAATTTCCTCCTGTAAAGTAGAGTTTTTGTTGCCTGTATTGTTCTGAGCTGTCCTCCATTCTGCTTACCATCAGAATCCAGTCATTTCTGAACATGGGTGCCTGGGGCTGTTTGCGGAATCTGGATCAGGATTTATTAGCATTTAACTAAAGAAGATTTTTAGTTTAGGGATTCCTGTATTGTGCTTTTGGATATATCTGTTCCAATTATCCTTCTAGCTTTTTTGGATCTGGGCTTTTTTAAACAGTACAGTTATTTTTAAGAATTTTCGTGCAGATGATATCTTTAGTTATTGTGTTGCTTTCCAGTAAGGCTTTTATTTTGTAGAATAGTTCCTACCTAATGTTTGACTAACTTTCACAGATTCTCAAAAGAACACCGTGGAGTTTAGGTTCTCTAAAATACATGATCCCCATGCTGTTCATATTAAGCATCAGGGAATTTCCAGCTAGCTTGACTTTCACTGTGGAGAATTTCTTTTCTAGGAAGATGGATGCCTTTACTTGTTAATTACTTCAGTACTCTTTATTTTACTTTTACAAATAAAAACTGGTGTGCTTTTTTAGAGCTCATTTTCCTTGCTTATCTCTTTAGACAGCTCCTCCCTATGAGCTGCAGCTGTCTTAAATCATCTGTTCAGGAGAGTTTTTTTAGGGAGCGTGGGAGGAAAGAAAATATTGCTGATGACCATTCTCAGCTCTGTCATTTAACAATTTGTCTCTTGTGCACACGAACCTTTTTTCCTCTTTATGTGTATTTTTTTCTTTTTTTTAATTTGTTATTTCCTTCTCTATTTAATAGTGATGATTTTGTTCAGTGTAACATGAGCTGAGTAGGGTTTGTCTTTAGATCTTCATGTTATGAAGAGATGTCAGAGTAGTATGCACACTCTGCTGGAATCAGAACGTAATAGAACTGCAGCAGTGTTTGTTGGTTTATCTGTTCTCAGAATCTTTTCTGGAGAGCTTTTTGTGGCAAACTCCAATGTATAACACCACTGCAAAGCTGTGTGACTTCATTGCTATTAGTCACTGTATTATTTATTTATTATATTTATATAGCTTTTTCTTGTAGACAGTGGATATTAAAACTTTCCTTTGCAGCTCAAAGTGTTCCAAAAGCATTATTCTTTGCCAGTGTGCATTACTTGGGTGAACTGGTGTTCTAAGAGCAATGCAAATTGAAAGATGATGCACAGACAATGGAATAATTTTGGTGGACCTGTCCCATACATCGTTTTCATATTTTGTAAGCTGTTGTTGGAGTTCGAAATAATTTTGACTTGAGGTCTGTCAAATGTCTGACCTTTACAGTTTGAGCTTTTACTGAAATTTGAGTAGTTCCTGGGAACTACTGTCACATTGTCAATTTGGTAATACTGTTCCTCTCTAGCTATCAGACACCCTTCCCAGCTAGGACCTGAATCTTCAAGGTGTAAAGACTGTATCTTCATAAATCTTTTTTCCTTTATTATATACAGCAAGAGAAGAAGGAAAGGGAAAGAATTTGCAGGCCAATTTTTAATTCTCCCAAATGTAGTGTGCCTAGGGCACATATACAAGGGAAGAGTTGGATGCTTTCAAAGTAATCTTCGTCTGTAGAAATGTCAAAGTGGGGCCTTGATAATGGAAGCAGGTAGCAAAGGCTGTGGAAGGAGAAAGATCTAGTATTTTTGGGATTTAAAGTTTTTACTTTATCTGAGTGATCAAAGTAAAAGCTGCCTTCCTTATCAGTCTCTTATCTTTCTAGGTTTCCATGAAGATAAACAACTGAAATGTGGATAGCTTATTTGTAGCTTGGTGGTGGTTGTCATCTGGAACCTGCTGGTGTCTCCTCTCAGTAGCAGGCGTGGTGTTGGCAGCTGAGAGCCATGAAGGTTGTCCCAGAGAAGAATGCTGTCCGCATCCTGTGGGGTAGGGAACGGGGTACCCAAGCCTTGGGTGCTCAGCGGCTTCTGCAGGAGCTGGTGGAGGATAAAACTCGATGGATGAAATGGGAGGGCAAGGTAAGGCTGTGGGATAGAGCTGCATAGGTTGATCTTGGAGTGGGGGAAGGGAGGCAGGGATTTGAAATAAATTGTCTTGTGATTGTACCTTTGATGTGTTACACTTGATATGCTCTCTGGCTCTGTTCAGTTCCTGCAGTGATGTGATGCTAGATATGTTCCTGCAGCGGGTTCCCCTTGTTGTCTGTGTGGCTTACAGTTAAAGTATGATCATATGACTCTTGCAACACTTCCTGCTTTGTTGGCTTTTTCAGAAAGTTGAGTTGCCAGACAGTCCACGCTCCACCTTCTTGCTGGCGTTTAGTCCAGACAGGTAATTAACTCCTAGTTCATTCCCTGTTTCAGCAGTCTCCCTACACTTACAAAAGTGACGGAGGCTTGTGCCCATTGAGTTGTCCAGTCCTGAACAGCTGAATGAAACTTCTGGTTCCTGACACGCATGGATGGAATGTGTGCACCTTCCTAATCTCACAGCTTCGAGCATAGATGGTGTTTAATTTCTGAGGTACCCAGGTGATACAAAGTTCTAAGGAAAAAGGATCTGTGCAGACACCATGGGATTTCATGAGAAATTAAAGGGAGTAAAGGATTGTTTAATACAACACGTCCAAATGATGTGACACATTCATTGGGATATCTAGGAATAAAGAACAGACCAGAATGATGTGTGTATTGGAAGCAGAAATGGAGGTGGGATCTCTCATAGTATCACGTGATTTGACAATGGTTGAGATGGTGTGGAGAATTGGGAATATTTATTTGCCCCAGACTGTCACTCAGGAGTGCCTTCTGAGCTGCATTTTCACTCTGACGTTCAAGGTCAAGTTTGTGCTTGCAGATTCAGATGAGCTCATGTTTGCATGGACCCTGAAATTTGGCTACAGGAAGTTTTGTGACCACTGGTGAAACAGTAGCCTCTTACCCTTTGAGCTCTGTGTGGGAGAGCTGCTGGGTTAGATGTGAACAGACCCTGTTGCGATAAAGCTAACCATGGTCTGAATTTGCTGTATTCTTCTCATGCTAATGTTTGTCATACCTTCTACATTCCCAGGACACTAATGGCTTCCACACATGTGAACCACAACATCTACATCACAGAGGTGAAAACGGGCAAGTGTGTTCATTCCTTGGTTGGACATCGTCGCACTCCCTGGTGTGTCACCTTCCATCCCACCATCCCAGGCCTCATTGCTTCAGGATGCCTAGATGGGGAGGTTAGAATTTGGGATTTACATGTAAGTCTTTCCTGAAACATATGTTCCTTTGATATTTGGTGGGTGGTGACTTTTTTTGGCTGAGTTTGTTTTCCAAATGTTACCTGGTAAGAGAGCTGTTGGGAAGTGTTTCTGGGACATGTGTCTAAAAGCATAGAGCAGACCATAGCCGTCCTCTCCTCTCTAGAGAGGAGGTGACAGATTCTTCATTCAGTCCTGCCAGGTAGGTCATGCGTCTTTAACAGCACCTGTTTCTTTGATTGCAGTGGTACACGTAATGCTGGAGAAATTTGTGCAAGGTGCCTGTTTAGCCTTTGTGAGAGACATGCTGTTTGTCATTCTACTGAGCATATCTGAACTGTTCATTAGGAAAGCTGCTGCTCTGCCTAGTTTGGTATATGGCAGGGAGACAAAACACGTGGGCTTCTCTGTTTTTTTTAATGAAGCATTTTTGCAGGCTGCTTGAAACACACTTACCTACAAAAATACATCTGTGGTCATTGTTGCAAGTAGTGTTACATTTTAGACCTGGCGCTTGACCCCATATAGGAGCAGCTGTTGCCAAGACAGCACCTCGCTTGCAGTGCTCTAGGCAGGCTGGGAGGCGCTGCAAGTATGTGGAAACTTAATGATAGCACACTTTGTGATAAGCTGCTTGTGGTTCTTGACTCTTCACTCTAGGGTGGAAGTGAGAGCTGGTTCACAGATAGCAACAATGCCATTGCATCACTTGCTTTTCATCCTACGGCTCAGCTGTTGTTGATCGCCACTGCCAATGAGATACATTTCTGGGACTGGAGTCGTCGGGAGCCTTTTGCAGTGGTGAAAACGGCCAGTGAGATGGAGCGGGTCAGGTGAGCTCCTGCTTCTGGGTGAAGAGAGCACTTGTATGTGAAAACAGGTCAGATTTGTGTGGGGTTCCTCTGGGATGCTGCACCCTCTGCACTCAGGCAGTGGAGAAAAGTGTTGCTTGCAGCTCCTTGACTCAGCTGGTAGAAAACCAGTTCTGTGAGCAGGAAGAAAACCAACTGAAAGTAATAGATCAGCTTGGTTGTTCATATTTGTAATAGGGCATGTGTCCATTAAATGTCCAAATTTACTTTATGTTGATTTGTAAGCTTAGTAATTAAACTTGTCAGCCATGAGGATGAGAAGACCCAGCAATTGCTGGAACAGAGTGCTGAGCTATTACTTTGGCACACTTGTAGAGGAAACCGGATTGCTGGAAACCTGATGCCTGCTTTTGAGCAATCTAAAATACTACAACGTTGTGGCATCAAGGAACGTTAATCTCTCCCTTTATACCAAATCAATTTTGTAATATAAATATGTGTATTCCTTTAAATTTTCTGGCCATTTCAATTGATACAGCGGTACTTATTTCCAGCTTTTAACTTTGCTGTAGTGTTGCTGTGGACTATAAAATAGCTGCAATCTTCATCTAGATAGGTACATTTTGTTCTTCTTAATGCATAAACCTTTTGACATCTTTCATAAAAGATGATGATAATGTAGTAATGTTCTCATTGCAAATATGTCGTGGGGTTTTCTTCCCTGCTGTGTTCAGCTTCCTGTGTCAATGTGGAATGTGAACTGATGATTGGTATTCTGGCAATTCTTTTGTTTTAGGCTGGTACGGTTTGATCCCTTGGGACACTACTTGCTCACAGCGATAGTTAACCCTTCTAACCAGCAGGTAAGGGGAATGTCAGGATTTACATTGACTGGCTAATTACAAGGTGCTCTATGTACTTTAGCCCTAGTCTGTTTCTAAGCAGACTTGTGTTTTTGTGAAAAGCTGAAGTCTTCTAAAGCTGAGTTGTCTCACCTTCATTGCTCACATGAATGTTCTTGTGTTATGTGCATGGCTAATAAAGTGCTTTCCAACATGTATTTGTTTTGCCCTCTCTGTCTGACTAATGGTGGGACAGACATCTCAGTGGTCCTGTTCTTTCAGTTCTGTTGCGATGTTTTTTTGGATTTGAAGCTATTTGAGGTTTTAAAATAATTCTCCCCTCAGCTCCTGACCCTCAGACACTGATACTTCTGTTTGTATGAACAGTGTGTTGTGAAAGCTCACGGGGCTGTAGGAGGAGGTTGTCTAGATCCATAAAATGAACTTAGAAATCATCTCAACTGGTTTCCTCCAAAGTCAAGGCCTTCAGGAAGGGACTTACTGCATGCTTTCATCTGTCTGGGCTGCTAGCTGACTTTCTGTTGTTTATTTAGAAATACAGTATTTTGCCTTGAGGTGACTGAACTTTGACTGTTTCCTTCTGCAGAGCGATGAAGAAGTGGAAATCTCCGTGGACAGCACAGAGATGCCGCATTATCGCCAGCGCGCTATCCTTCCGTCTCAGCCCGTGAGGCGCACACCCCTCCTGCACAACTTCCTGCATATGTTGTCCTCCCGCTCCTCTGGCATACAGGTGGGAGAGCAAAACAGTGTTCAAGACTCTGCTACCCCATCCCCTCCACCGCCTCCACCACCACCACCTCCGCCTCCAGCCAGTGAGAACACAAGGGCATCTGTCTATAACAGGCTCCGGGAGCGAGTCAGCTATCCCACAGCAGAGTGCTGCCAGCACCTGGGGATGTTGTGCCTTTGCAGCCGATGCTCTAGTGCAAGACTTCCTTCTTCTCTCTTCCCACACCAGGAAAACGCACCCTCCACGTCTTCTGGGGCCACTGGCACTTCCTTCTCCTCTGTGCAGACAGAGCCTTATCAACCCCCAGAGCAGGCATCCGTAGCACAGGAGGAGCAGGGGATACTTAACAGGCCCTCTGCTTTCAGCACAGTTCAGAGCAGCACTGCTGGCAACACCCTGCGCAACCTTAGCCTGGGCCCCACACGGCGGTCCTTCAGCGGGTCCTTGGCAGGCCACCAGTCCCGGTACCAACAGTCTGCGAGAGAGATGGCTTCAGGCTTGGGTGGGTCTGACTGGTCCAGGACAGTGCTGAACATGAGCTCTCGGTCCGAGCTGGAAGCCATGCCCCCCCCTAGGACCAGTGCCTCCTCCGTGAGCTTGCTGTCCGTGCTCAGACAGCAGGAGGGAGGTTCCCAGGCATCAGTCTATACCTCTGCAACAGAAGGGAGGGGCTTTCTGGCCCCAGGGGCTGAGGTGAACAGTGGTAGTGGTGCTGGCCCGAGCAATCCGGCCAGCATTCGTAATGAGCTCCAGTGTGATTTGAGGCGATTCTTCCTGGAATATGACCGGCTTCAGGAGTTAGATCAGGGGATTGGTGGGGAGCCCAGCCAGTCTCAACAGGCTCAAGAAATGCTCAACAACAACATTGAGCCTGATCGACCAGGTCCCTCCCATCCGCAGACTCCACAAAGCAGTGAAAACAATTCCAATTTGTCCCGGGGTCACCTGAACCGCTGTCGTGCTTGTCATAACCTGCTGACCTTTAACAATGACACGCTGCGCTGGGAAAGAAGCACGCCTAGCTACACACCAGGGCAGGTCCAAAGCACATTTGAGGGTGTGCCTCCAAATACCAGCCAGGTGCAGCCTGCAGAGAGAACCGAGGGCAGAGCTCCTGCCTCTAGCAGACTGCAGCTGGGCAGCTCTTCCACCCCGCAGGAGGAGAGGACCGTGGGAGTGGTCTTTAACCAGGAGACGGGGCACTGGGAAAGAGTTTACAGCCAGTCGGCTTCAAGCAGACCTGGGAATGTATCACAGGAGGCCTTAAACCAGGAAATGCCTGAGGAAAGCTCAGAGGAGGATTCACTCAGGAGGTAAGATACATACTTGCCCTTCCTCCTCTATTTTTTCTTAAACCTTTCCCATCTAGTCTGAGGTTTTTCAATATTTTCAGAATTAAAAACCTTTTCTCATATGGCTGTGTGCTGTTCATGTAGATGAAAATAGAGATGTTGGTGTTGATGTGTTTTTAGCTGCCATTGTCATGCTGCAGATGGGTTTTGAAGATTGTAACGGCAAAGACTGGACATCTCAATGGTAGTACAGACAGGCAAAAGGGTGGGCTCTTGCAGCAGATCTCTGGGGTGAGCTGTGCTCCTGGTGTTTCTGAGACTTTGCAGAAACATGGAAACTCAGGATGCATTAATGCTGTCCTTTGTGCCCCCTATCACACACACCCTATCATCACGCTCTGTGCATGGAGAATCTGCCCAGGGTTGGCATGGAAAACTGGGCATGAGTAAATTGTCAAGTTAAAAGGGTTAACAATAATTTTCTTAGTGTTGCCCAGAGGGGGAAAAAAGTCAAAGCTTTGTGTCAGTGGTTTGGATATATGCAGTTGGTTTGCCCCTGATAAGAGGGGTAAGTTTTGAAAGTGGCTCTTGTTGACCTGACCTGGTTGGGGACATACTGATCACTGGAAATTTTAGGCTTTGCTGTCTCCTTTTTGAAGAAGGTGTTGCTTTTTTTTTTTTATTAATAATTTTCTTCTGCTTCAGATACAATACAACAAACTGGATAAGCTAAGTAAAATTTGCATCAGGAAAGACCTGTCCTTTGTATGGAAGTGTCTTCACTGTTTTGTGTGGATGATACAGCTACATTGGTACTTTGGATAGGGTTTCCAGACTGGGTTTCAGTTTCACATCTTCTCTGCCAAGTGGTTTGTGCTCTCACCAGAGGAAAGGTTCAGTCTTGCTGTTTCTCTGAAACAGATGCTTCGAGCTGTAGAAAAACAAGATTTCCAGGTTGGATGCAGATGTAACTGGGAAGGCTTTGTACACAGGAGTGCCTGAGGAAAGGGAATTCTTTCCTCTGTTGTGCAGATAAGCTGATTATACTGAGGCTGGAACAGTGGCTGCCTTTCTTGTTGCTGTAGTTGCACAGCAAATAAGTGGTGGTGGTCACAAAATTATTCATCTGTCTCTAAATCCTTGCCCCAGTTTTTTGTTTTTTTTTTAAATAGCCTGCTGTAATGAGAGTCTGGAGCTGATTACATGGGAGCTGCTTCTTGGGTCTGAACTTACCTACTGTTAATTTAAGTGAGATATCTTCTTGTCCCCTGTTAAAGGGCATAAGAGTAAGAAGGAGCCGGCAAATTTAGCTTTAAAATGGCACTTCAGTAAGTCTTGCGTTATCTTTCTTTTGGAATAGTGGTACATACTTATGTCATCTGCACTGTGTCTCGTTTGCTGAGATGAGTCACTGTAGTGTCAGAAATAACAGGGCAAATAACCTTCTTATTGATCAGACAGTTGGCACATATTTGGACAATGAGATATAGTGGGATATGTAGATATGATCTTTTCTGTGGTAACTGTATAATTTAAGGCATATAATTCAATCCACCCCAGCCTGCAGGAGTCAAACAACAAGAGTCCTATGATTAAATCTCTAGGTCACTTTGCCTGTCATCCGTGGTACTTGCTGCTGCCTGCTCCAGTGGCTGTAGCATTTATAAAGGGTTACTTGCCTACCTGTACAAACAGGTGCTTTTTGCTGGGGCTTCTGATTTGGAGTGGGTAGTTCAATGCATGAGCTTAATTCCAGAGGAATTCCTGTAAGATGAAACCTTTAGTGAAACCTTTCTGGCAAAGGTTGTTGGGAATCTCCTAGGGTCTCTTTTGTTTTCCCGATCTCCTGCTTCTGTTATCAGGCCTTTCTAAAGAACAGGCGCTGCAGGGATTTCCCTTCTACCTGAAGGTAAGGTTGTCTGTAGAGTTCGAGGTAAGAAGCTGGAAGCAGTGGGCAGTCCGGTATTAAATGCTTGTGGTGATTTCCTTGAAGTAAAACTTGATTTCCTTTCTTATTAAACACATTGGGTGGGCTTGGGGCTTTATGAAATCTTTTCCCTTGAAAGGAAACCTGCATGCAGGATCGCACTATCCTGCAGGAGTAATTTTCTGCCATTCTCAAATTAGTTGTTTATATTTTTCTTTATAGAACGTGAGAGATTAGCTCAGTTGGGTTAGAGCATGGTGCTAATAGCACCAAGGTTGTGCTATTCCCCATACAGGCTGTTTCATTTAAGAGTTGGGCTTGATCAACCTTGTGAGTCCCTTCCAACTCATAATATCCTGTGAATATATTAACAAGTCAGCAAGCACCCACTTACCTAAATTTTGCATAGAGTGAACATCTCACACCAAGCCTTTGTGTCTCCCAGACCTAGGGTGTGCTTTCACAATGGGAAGTGCTGGAACCACTTCTGCACAGCAGAGTCCAAAATGTCTATTAACCTTTGGAGCTACAGAAGCATGCAAGGATGGGTTCTGAGGGTCCTGAGATACATGTAATGCTGAAGGTGCTGATGAAATACAAGGGGGAGGATAAGCCTTCAAACCTGAGGGTACAAGTGGTAACTGCATACACACTTCCAATTAATGTAATTTTGTGCCTGTCAGCCTCTGGTTAATTCTTAGTGTTGGAATCCAAGATGTGCTCATAACATGCTTTATAATTCTGTTCTTCTTTGTCTCTCCATTAGATGTCCTCATTGGGCAATTGAGCTCTATATTCTAAGGTCAGCCGAAAAACTTAAGATAAAATTTGTCTCTGGAAACTGTGTATGTTCTCATTCCCTGTCCATGGGCAGGATTCATTCCCTAACATGGCTTTCCTAGTTGAGAAGTAGCTTTCTGGGAAAACATTGCCATTGAGGGTCAATTAAGTTAATAGGGCAGTTTAGTGAAGGCTGTTCCTTGAATTCTGTTGATGCAACTATGTCAGCTGGGTAATTCTGCTCTTGTTCTGCTGAGAGAATTCTGCTCCTTCTGATGGTCCTAGACTAATTACCTTGGACTAACCACAAATAATTAATAAGCATGTAATGACACTATTCCTAACTAACAGCTCTGACACCTCTGTTAGGAGAAGCATGTCACTGAGCCTCAGCAGTACAACGAGTCCAGTCACATTCACCTTGGCCTGAAAGCAGTGTGGCATTGAGCTGTGTGCCTCAAGTTGTGCTGGTGAGGCATGAATTTGGAGAGATTTTATGGTCTACGTTAAGCAAAAGTTCGTGAAACTGAGCTTCAGCTTTCCTGAGGTTCTCCAGGCTGACCTCATTAATTCAGATATAGGGGATTTTCCCCTGTGAATGTCTTTGCCTCACTTTTAACATCAAAGTGAAAAGAATCTCAGAAATTTCTGAAGTTGCCATGTGAAATGTGCTATGACCAATAAAATTGGTCATAGAAGCTGTTGGAAAGATGGGGATGAAGGAAGGATAACTGAGCAACAGATGATAGCTAGTTTAATTTTTTTTATAACTACCTGTTATTTTAAAAATGAGTTGAGGAGGTATTGTATTAATACTGTAATCTCAGTGTGGGAAAAGATCCTCCAAGTACTTAAAGCCATTGTTGCTTTGTGGGCCTATTCAGGTTGATAATGAAAAGTTGGACAGGGAATGAAAGAGGATTCTTCTAGTCAGCTGCTTGTTTGAGAGGAGCTGGTGCCACCTTCTTAAGACAGTGATATACGTAATCTAGCAGTGATGTCTTCTGAAGTATGTATCAATTCAGCAGCTAATGCTATATACGGTGCAATGCTGACTAATAAAGCATCCAGATTTTCTCTTTGGCTATTTTAGTATGACACAAGTGACATCTACAGAATTAGTGTGGGGATTTTAGGAAAAAAAAAAAAAGGAAAATAATTAGGTTATACGTTTTTTTTTTTTTTTTTTTGTTTCTGTGTTCTGGCATGGCACCCCAGGTCAGTATTTTTGGAATGGATGCAAGGAGCAAGTAGTGATGTGTGTCCCTGCTAACATATTTCAAACCTTATTCAATGAAACAATTCCTATAGATGGGGAAAAGAAGGAAGAGGAAAATTGTCCTCTACAGATTTAGCTGCTTGTAATACATGAGTGGGACAATTTTTGTATAGTTTACCTGTTTATTTTTTCTAGAGATTTGAGTACATTACTGCAAATAAAAAGTGTGTTGTGTTCTATTGCTAGGCAGGTTTGCATGGAACTTATGTTTCACAAGGAAATGCTTATTATCCTTATTTTTCCATTAAGCTTTGTCTGTTGATTATGTTGAACTTCTCTAACCACTCCACTGCACTCATTCCAGAGGCCAAATTTTGTAGGCTGTGTTATGAGTAACTCCATCTGTGCCTGCATTTTATGAATGCGTGATGTTTTCACCTTGCCTCACCTATTTAGTTTGACAGACAAGATTGTTGTTGAGGTTAAATGAAAATCTGAGAAGTCTTTTGAACCATCCTGGGTGACACTTTTGTTATGCATACAGGCAGAAAGGAAGTGAGCATGTGTGAAGTGGGGAAATTCTTGTCTGGGGATCCTTGTATAAATTTCTTTGTTTGTGAGTGTAGAAAGGCAGAGGCCACTGTGCTGTGCAAATATTTGACCTGTTGAAGTTGGCATAGCTTACCAAAGGCTTTGCTGTATTTTAGTCTGTTGGATGTACTGTGCACATGTGAAACCATTTTCCCTTGAACCATGTAACAGGGTCCAGGGACAAATCTGTGTCTTTCATTTTGTCAGGTCTCATTTGAGGACTCTGGTCGCTCCTGCCTTGTTCTTGCTATGAGCTGGGTACCCGGTCAAATGTAGTACAGTTATTCCAGCTTCCCTCGTTTCTCTTCAGTGTTGATGGCCTTTCTGGCCACACACAGCTCTCCATACAGCAGCTGTGAAGAGAAACACCTAATCTGTTCCCCTTTGAATTTCTCAGACCTTATTTCCATATTGCTTTGCTGCCACAAGGGGGTAATGTTGCTTCTGCTCCTTTCTGTCTCCTTCCCGAACCGGAAAGTTTCCAAGTTTTTGTATGAAGGGTAGCTTGAGGACCCTCCCCACTCCCGAAGGGAGCTTATCTCTCTAGTTACCATACAATTGCAAGTTCTGCAGTGTTTGGAGAAAGGTGTAAATGCGAGGATCCAGACGGGAAATGTCCCTGATACAGAGGGAGGAGCTTGTCCTTTTGACTTTTGTAAGGGTTTGAAAGAGAGATGTGGATCTGAGGTGAGACAGGTATTTTGTCTTTGTGATATGTAAATGCTCTTGAGTTATAGCTCTAAAAGACCTCGGCAACCTTGTAGAATTTGTCTGGACTTCGTGCTTATTTTTTTGCTACCAAGCCTGGAGCAAACCTTTCTTTGTAGTCTCCCGTCTCAAAGGTTTTGTTTTCATTTTAATGGTTGCTCACCCCCTCCCAACGACTTTAGATGGAGCTTGTTTTCTGGAGGATTGCTTGGCAGATGTTGGTTGGAGTTTGGGCAATCACTTTTTCCCTGGGGCACTGTTTGTTCTCTTTTCAAGTATGCCTTGAGCTATTACCTAAATTCTGGAGCTTTTCCATAGGAAGGCAAAGAATATGTTTAGGGTTTTTTATTCTGTTTGGTTTGGTTTTTTTCTAGTGCAGATAGGTATGGCTTGCTCAAGGCCTTGAGGGGATGCCTCTTCCTGCTCTAAGTTTTAGATACAGTGCTGACTTGTGATTTAACTGGGACCAGTCTGTGGCTAAAGTAGATTGGCAGGGTAGGAGCAACCCCAGTCCTGCCCAACAATGATCAGTGCTGTATATGAAATAGAGAAGAGTGCAGCTCTGCTTTTTGATGTAAATGACCAAGGGTGATCAAATCTCTGCATGTACTGACTTCTGGTAACATTCTCACTGTGCAAAGCACTGAATGAAAGGGTGTATGTCACTGATATCTTTGCTTTAAAACCTAAACAACCAGAACACTTCATTGTCCCCTGCCATGGAGACAGAATTGGCTAAGAAGACAGTTCTGTGACTGACATTTACCATCAAAATCAGAGAGGAGGGTATTGCTACTCACTTTACCTTTTGGGAGAGAAGAACTAAAGTAGGGGGGAATTACCTTATATAAAGCTATAAATGTGTTTCATAGTGGAGACAGAACACATACCTAGTGTGTTCTGCTGTTTGTTCCACTCCTTATTTCTCAAAATTCTTGTATTTGCTATTTTTTTCCTAATTGAAATTTTCCCAATTTCCAAGCAGTTGTGGCTTGCTTATTCAAGTCTTTAATATATATTGTGACAGAGGGGTTGAGTTCACAGAGAAAGGGAGGCTTAAGCAGAAGGGCACACCTGAGCTGTGAAGAGGCTGGCTGCTCAGACTGCACATTGGTGGGAATGTTAGCCAGGACACGTAAGAGTGAGCAATGACCTAATTTGTCTGTTGGGAACATAAAGTGAAATTATAGTCTGAAGGTGACATGAACATTTAAACATGATAATTAGCAGTGTTTATATGTGAGATGTGCAGGCTGTGGACAAACTTGATGAGTATTGTTTGTTTGACCTTTACTAAAAATGGAGAATACAAAGTAGTTTTATCATGAGATTGTAAACATAGCCTGAACTATAGGAGAGGCTTCCATGATATCTAAGTGGTCAGTTAATGCCTGTGTGAGCTCTGGGGTTATTACTGTCACGCTCCCAGCTTCATGGGTTTTATTCCAGACCAAGCCTGCTGTGTCTGTGTGGGCAGGAAAGATTGTTTTACTGAAGTTCGAGAAGTTTGAGCTCTTTAGTATGCTGCTAGTTATGTGGAAGAACAAGTGGAAGAAGTGCCTGTTTTCTTGCACAAACATTCCTTCCTCTGCCTTTGCTAGTTTCCTGATTTAAGAATAATGTAAGGTTGCTGGAGCCCAATTCTTCTTCACTGAGAGTTGGTGGGCGGGAAAAATGGTGCCTTGTGCTGCTTTCTCCTCTTACAGTAACTAATGGAGGTAACTCCCTGCTGCCGAGTTTCCCCCAGTGCTTTTCCCCCAGGAAAGCTGGACGTGTACCTGCAGCTTTCACCAAACTTGCAGAAAGCTGCTTTTTCTTTTCTTTTTCTTGGCCTGAATTTAAACATGCAGCAATGACTGTAACAGACTAAAAGAAATTCTTTTCCCCATGTTCCTCTTGTAGCAGCTTGACTTGCAAACTAGGCAGGTATAGAAATAACTCCTTCTCAAAAACCTTCATGGTATTTTCCCATTTGAACCACTGCCCTTCTTCCACCCCTCTTCTTAGTCCAGGCCTAGCAATGAGGAGTTCACCTATAAAAGAAATGGCTAAAGTTTGTTCCTCTGCAATCTCCAGGCAACAGAAACCTCTTTCCCTACAAGTGTCTTTTCTGTGGAAACTGTTTTGGAATTTTACCTGCTGCAGTGAGGAAGCTTACTGAATTTGAATTAAAGTGATGTTTTAGTGAGACTGGAAGAGATATGTGCTTCTCAACTGGCTTTTGTTTTTGCTTCTATTGAGATCTAGAATTGGGTGGGGTTTTTGAGTTTTTGGTGGTGGTTTTGTGTGTATGTGTATGGTTTTTTTAATTGTGTTGTGGGATTTTGTGTTGTTACTTGAGTGGGGGGTGTTTAAAGTTGTTGTTTTGGGCAGGTTTTTTTTGGGTTGGTTGTTTTTTTGAGGAATTGCATATATGAGGTGACTGTAGACCTAAGATCTTGAATAAACATAAATTGCTCAGAAGTTTAAAGACAGGTTACTTCAAACAGATAGCTATTTGAGGATACGATAAAACATATCCGTTCTGGACTTTCCTACAGAGAGGAAAGAAGTGTGAATAACTTCCCTCTTGAAAGCCATCCTTTGTTAGGATGTCTGTCTCCTCTGCTGTCTGCACATACATTCCCTGCAGCCACTTAATCCAGCTGGTGCAGGGTGGGCAACATGTCCAGACAAGCTCACTTGACCAGGCACAGTAGCTCCTGTTTCTGTTTTTCTACCTGTGTCCCTTGAGTGCTCAGCTTATGATTAATGAATGTCTGTGACATGCTTAAACTATCTCCCTGTGATTTTTAGAGCCTAAAGTCTAGCTTCAGATAAGTTAGATTAGAACAGTGTCTAAGTTTCAATTTGATTTTGGTTTTTGCCAAGAAAAAAGTTTTGGGCAGGCTCTCAGACCTTCTGTTTCAGGCCTGCTTGCTCATCTAAAAGCTCTCTGTAGCTTTCTTCACAGTGGGGAAGAGCTGGATATGTTGGCAGTGTAGTATGCCTTTTTATTGTAATACAACCCCGTAATTTTTAGATATGCATTCAATTTACATATACTTCATGTGTGCAGTCACTCTTCATGCTGTTTAGAAATGCTCACAGCGTGATGTGTCTGGGGACAAAGTGCTCTTATCCAATTATTTGCTCCTTATTACAGAATCTGGGCTGGAGAACTTGCAGTAGGGCAGCATTCATCTAATCTGTGGGCCTGGAGCAAGAGGAGAGAGGGAGACCTGTGATCCAACTCAGTAATACAACTGTAACCAAAATAGTGATGACTCTAGATTTCTCCAGTTGAGCTGTTCTGGTCTGTTGAGTAGCTAACATGCATTTTAAACATTTTCCCCATACATATTTAACTGATTGCACCAAATGGCTGTTTGTGTGCTGATGTAAGTGACCTCCTCCCTTGCTCTTCTTGAGAGAGCACCTGCTGAAACTGAAGGCTGTAAATAAACAGGGTTCATTATCTGCCAGGAAACTGACTCATTTTTCTGCTTGAAATGCATTAGTATGAAATCATTCCCTTGTCTTCCTGAAGTGGGAAGGCTGGCCTAAGAGACTGAACTACCCTGCCAGTCATGTGTTGACCTGACTTTCTTCATTACTCCAGTGTGAACAAGAGCATTTTAAAGGAATTGCTTGATTTGTGATGAGACCTCTGTTTTCATAGCCTTAGAAACCTATGGAGATAACAGTATGGCTTCTTCCTCCTCAAGAAAGACACCTCCTCTTCAATTCCCTGTGGAGAAACATGAGTCGTATGTAATTATCCCAGAAGCTGACGCAGATCTGTGTGTGTGGGTAAGCAGAGATTTCTGCTGTCCACAGAGTCTATGGTGTTGGGAACTCCCAGAACAAGAAGAGTTGGAAGCAGATATACAGATGAAGGTAGGCAGAAGAGCCCTTGGAAGAGTAAAGCTGTCTGCAGGCTGAGGGAGTTCATTGTGTTGGCTATGTTCTGGCCATGCTTTTAAAACTTATGATACCTAGAAACCCATATCCTCTAGCTGAATTTCTGGTATAATGGCATGTTGTTAAGGGTCTAGGTGGAGAAATGTGATATCTGTCTTCAGCCTGGCATGGGTGCCTGCCCCATCTTGAGCATTGGTGTGAAACTGCCACTGTAGAGCAAAATAGTATGTGCAGTAGCTTGAACTGATTTTAATTTCTTCTCCTCTCTGTCCCTTAAGCTTCGCCCCTGCAAAATGGAAGTGCAGGATCTTTCACTGTTCTTTTCATGTTGGAGTTATTGCCAAAACTTATCAATGCTGCTTGCTATAGCTGGTCTTGACCCTTTAATGTCTGCTGTGGATGTGTGTTCCCTCTTGCTTGTTGAAATAATGAACTAATCATTCCCCAGATACTGTATGATGAGAGCCTCTCCATAATGCTCATCTGTCTTTTGTTCTGATGCATGGCCTTTTTCAGCAGGTAAAGTAATAGATTAACAGTGCAGCCTTGAGGCTTCTTAAAAGAATCCGTCACTTTCTGTAAAGCCACCCACTTTCCCTGTGATGAGCTCTGAAGTTGCTGTGTAGCTCCTGCAGCATCAGGTGGTAAATGGGAATTAGAGTTGTTAGTCCAAGAGCAGATGTGCAGTAATAGCATAATTCATCATGTGGTATTACTTTCTAGTTAAATTTAAATAAGTTTAAAGGGTTAATTAACCAGGCTTTTCTTGAAACTCTGCTCCCCATATTGTACTTAGGAGAACTCAATTCCCAGTGCTCATTTCTGCTGTTCAAACTCTTACTGACACTTCCTTGTTTTGTGTAATTGTGCTGTTTTTCTCTGCACTCCTTCCCATCTTGGCTGAAGGCCTTATGTGCTGTCTCTTTCCTGACTAAGAAATCCTTACAGTTTGTTTTCTACAGGATTCTTGCCCAGAATCAGTGAAGGGGAAAAAATAATTTTCTGTGATAATTTCTGCCTTATATCAGACCTGCTCCTATGAACAACTCTCCACTTCCACCTGGGAAGGCTGTCTTCTCTGTCCCTAGCTGCACCTTCAGAGTTAACACAAGTTCTTTCCCACAAACCAAAGTGTTCTACAAAGGCTGTGTTTGGTACTTGTCTCTGATCACATATTGCATCTTTGCTTTCCCTAGAAAAGGAAACTATCTTGTAAAGGTTGCTCATTGTATGGAATACCTTAAAAAAAAAAAAAAAAAAAGGTGATGAAAAAGATGCCTAACAGGGCTTTGATAAAAAGACAGCCACCAACTCTATTTCCTCACTGAGGATAATTTGTTTGGCACAGTTGTGACCAAGGGGATGGAGGAGCTAACTCAGAACTGTAAAAGTGACTGTTGAGGGTTTAATGAGTAGTGATATTTTCAGGTTATCTCTTGTAGATGGTTACAACTAACTTAAGAAAAGCTTGATCCTTTTGTTTGGCTATATTTTCTCTCTTAAGCATCTGTTTCTGACCTGTCTTAATCTAGTCTTGATGCCAGGCTAAATATGTCTAACCATAACCATGTGAAAGCTCATACAGTCTAGAAATGTTAGCTTAGAGGTATCAGAACAGATTATGTTAAAAACTTAATTTTAGAAATCATTTTTTTCAGGCAATCTTTAGAAATGCATACTGATTGCTTTTTTATTTTAAGCTTGAATATGAAACTGGCGAAGAGCAATAGTGTTTTTCTGTTTGACAAGTGCTACAAAACTTTTATGGAAAATGAAGCTATGGAACAAAATGCTTGATGGTTTCTGCTTACGTGATTTCAATTTGCTGTTTGAAAGTAGGCAACACAATACAGATGTCTGAAATAATTTTTCCTATTCTTCTGAGAAAAGGGAAAGAAAGAATGTCCAAGCCAATGGATTGGGTTGTTTGAGATTTTTGTTTAAAATAGTTTTCGAGTGCTCTATCAAGGCTATAATTGATCTCCAAGAATTAATTTGGTTTGTTAACAGTAAATTGAGTTCAAGGTTTGAGGGAGGGTATTGGTGTTATTAGACAGCTGAAGAACATTTAGCTGTTTTCATGCTTTAGCTTTCTTATTATCTTTAGGTTATGCATTGCCTGGCTGTAAGAGGAAGATGATTGAGGGGAATCTAGTTTTAAACTGTTGCTATTCTTTATCTTCTTATGAGAAACCACAAGAGCACACTCACAGGGATGAGTGCTCAGGGGAACTGAGTGCTAGCTGTAAATTGGAGGGCTGAAAAAGGAATGTAATATGTAGTGTGATAATTTTCACCTCCAAATGGGCAGTATGCAGTATAAGAGTCTTTTCAGGGAAGGCATAAAACCAGGGGAGGGAAGTCAGAGGCTGCCAAGAGTCATCAATATACTTTTCCTTCAAAGGATAACTAGGAATTTTCTGTTTTAAGCTCTCCTCATAACTGAAGGCTGGGAGTAGGGGAGGGGTAGGTGTGATTGCTGTCCTTAGAGTGCTTCATTTTACTGGTTTGCCCTGGTTGTTGGTGTAGAGCAGCTTAGGAGGATGGCAGCTGACTGAACACCCTTTTGATTCTAAGGAAACAACCTCAGTGCTGTTTGTTAACACCTCCCTTTTGGATGGGGAGGAAAACCCTTCCCTCAGTGTGGCTTGGAGTAGCGTTACTCAGTAACGCTCATGCTGTGACAGCAAATCTACAATGTGATGTAGGGATTGCATATCCTTAGAAACTATTACTGAAAAGTTAAATTTGCTGCAGTTAAATGTATTCTCAAAGCCTGCTGAGATGAATTGCTCTGTCCCAAAAGCCTTTGGTGGTGATCCTCACGCCCGTGGGGAGAATGGGGATAGAGTCCCATGGCTGATGTGCTATGAGGAGATTGCTTCATGACCTTTTTCCCCTTGAACTGCAACTCCTGGCATTCAGCTTCATTCCTGAAAAGTCTTCCTTTTCTGCTTGTAATGTCTTGTATATGTGCACTCTTTCTCTCTCTCTAGTCTAGAGGTGTCCTGTAACTTGGAGTCTGCTCCCTTTACCTGCTTGCTAGTGATTGCTGCAGACCTGAGTTAACAGAGCAAGTGTGGAGCAGCAGTTCCAGAGCTGATGATGTCTGACAGAAAAAGGAGCCTGGTCTCAATCAGAGAGTTGAGATTTCAATGCTGCTGAACAGAGGCAATTTGTATCCTATAGTAGTTTTAATAAAAAAACTAAACCCAACAAAAACCGCAATCCCCCTCCTCCTAATTTAGTGAGCTGGGACAGAAGCATCTCTCAGGGTGAGCAGAGTTAATCTTTATCATTTGCAGGATTGACTGACAACCTGGAGGATGATAATGTGTGATTTTTTTTTTCCTGGTGAGCGGGGGAAGAGAGTAGAAATTGCAGTTTCTCTGCTAATTGTACTTTAGATGTCATTTGTGACAATTTCATATTGTCTAGACAGAGATAGTGGAGCAATTGCTTCCATAGAGCCTAGTGTTAGCCTGTTATATATCTGGATAGCAAAAATGGGGGATGTGGGAGAGGAGGAGGTTGCTGTAAGCTGAGGAAAGGATTCAGGAGTCAAGCATGGTCTGCTGAAATGTTTTAAAAGGAGATACAAGCAATATGCATCTCTCTTCTCTCTTTTCATGCTTCTCTGTTGGAAACTTAAATATTTAGTGGCTAGCAGTTTACTGAAATAGCGCCACTTCTCTTCATCCATGGATTATATTTGTTCTCCTTAGCAGAATTACTCCCAACCTTATATTTACTGTGGTAGGATATTGGACTACCTTACATTTTGGGTTTACTGAAAACAAATAGCCTGTGTCTCTTTTGGGATATCGGATGCCAGAAGCTGTGAGTGTGTTACTTAAGACTTGGCAGAGTGCAATGTGACTTGATTTAAGAATATTTATCTGCACCTTCCTGAGGGACAGTAGGTTACATTCTCAGTGACACAGATGAGACACTTTGATGATTATAGCAGTGTATCTATTATTGAAGCCATTTGTTGGTACTAAATGCATTTGGATTTGTAACTTTGGGTCTCAAGGGCTAAGGCTAGAATGAGTTAGTTAAAAATGGATTTTATTTGTGCTTAGTACTCTGCCTCAGTGCAGACATTGTTATTCTCTGGAGCATTAAGCACAGAGATGGTCTGTCTGGATCTCATGAGATTGCTTGTTGCCTTGTTTTGGATTTTTTGCCTGTTAACGTGTATTTATATCCCTCTGTTCATTGCTCTGTGATCTGAGAGGGCACAGTTGTAGGATAATTAACATCTACTAATCAGACTTAAAATCAGCTCTAGCTTTTAGCAGTTTCTATTAAGTGAATTAATTATCTTTGTCCACATGATCTGAGTGTGGCCTGTGTGCCTCAGTGTGAGGTAGAGCAGGAGTTGGGTTTGGTCTTGGCAGGCTTAGAAGGCTCTGCTGGAAAGGCCATCTTAACTGAGACCATTCCACTCGGGCAGTGCAAGCTCAGAGAGGGCTCTGGGGAATGTAATCTGGGTGTTTGTAATCCTGTTCTTACAGCCAGGTAACGGCTGGTCTTCCAAGGGAGCCCTTCTGGTGAAGGAGATGCTCCTGCTGCCACAGCTTCTGTTGCTGCATGGGATGGAGTTGCAACCTATTCAGGTAATGTTACAGGGCTGCTGAAGCCCAGAGAAAGTCTCTTTACCTGGACACTTGGCCATCCTGTACTCAGGCAACAGAGTACCAAACAAAGTAACCTGTGCCTGTTCTCATCTAAGGTGCCAAGTTCCTGCTGTAGCAAGACTCTTCAAATAATTATTTCTAGGATCTGTTGCAGTATAGTGGTGAGAATTATAGATTCCCAAAAGTGCTGTTCCCAAGCCAAGCAGAGGGTCTCCTGTCAGACCCACACCAAGTTACGGTGATGCGTGCCCTGCTCCTGCACCCTTGTGGTGTCCTCTGCTTAGTATAGGTTTTGATTTCTTTCAGTATAGCTGCTGGATGCCTTTTGAAGGTGATACCTCAAAGTCCATGATCATCTTAGGCAGTTGCCAGATTTTCCAAAGGTGAGAAGACAAATGTGAATGGAGAATACCAGGAGACTTCTTTCTAGCAGGGCTTGCTAGGCCATGCAGCATGTACTGGTCATCTTCCCTTGTGGCTTTGATTTTACTGTGTCACTTAGAGGACAGATGCTGAAAAGCTGGAAAGGAGGTGGGATGTGTAGTGTGTAGGCACCAAGACTTTTGATAGGGGTGAGTTTGATGATTATTTGTGTATACACATTATCAGAACACCATATGCATTGCTCACATTAGGAAGAAGCTGCTGTTTCTAGGGTTGTGACCCTGCCAGAATCTGCATGCTGTGTAAACTCTTTCTCCTTGACTTAAGTTCAGTGATGAGGCAGGATGTTCCAGTAGGGTGGTAGCCTTGGCTTATCCAGGTTGCTTGCAAAATGCTGTTTCTGGAGCAGCTTAGAAAAGCAGTTTTCTCAAAAGCGTTTTGGTATTGCAGTGGCATTAACCTAGTCTCTGGACTCTGGTTTAGAAGTGACCAGCTGCCTGAGTAGGTAGAACATCCCTTCTGCTAATTTTAATCTGTCTACCTTTCCCCTAGAAGGAATTAAAGCTGTTTATATGTGATGCAAGTAATAGGTATACCTGTATACCTCACAGGTATAGGACTTTAGATATACCTCATAAAGCTGTAGCACTGTTCATTCTGGATTGGCTGCTTTTGCATATATTGATGTGTAATTGGAGCAGAAGGAAGAGTTTGGTAAGACAGGACTGAAGTATAATGACTTTTTGGGTAGCCAAGGGATTCATAATATCTAGCAGTACTGAATGTTAGAGCTTTTGACTCAATAACCTAGGAACCGGGGGAATTAATTAAACTCAAAGTTTAAGAGATTTAATAACTCTTCTTGAATGAGACAAATGGTTGCCAAACAACTCTGTGCTGGAAAGGACAGGATTTCTTGCCTTATGCATAGTCCCAAGTGCTTTGCAGCATGTACTGAGTTTCTCAGGCTGACACACGCCTTTCCAATCGGAAACTGGAGCAATCTCTTAATGTTTTCTGTATTCTGTATCTATAATGTAAAATTGAAGTAAATTTTTTTTTAATTGCTGGAAGACAGTAAAATTTTTTCTTGAGATCCTGATGGGTGGTCTGCTGCTAGGAAAAAATATGTCTCATTTGCAATTCTGCTGTCTTTATGTGGGTGGAAATGGAAGGTTGGGTGTAGATTTTATCTGATCCTTCTTCCTGCTTCCTGTGTTGATACTTGCTGTCCTGCACTGCAAAGGCATTATTATTATTATTAAGAGTGTGGGGTTAAGACTGAAAAATTCAAATCTTCCTCAAGAGCTGTGTGTGTGACTGAGTAGAACAGATGTGGTGTTGGACCTCTTTGACTTTCAAACCACAACCACTTTCATTAAGTTGCAGACTGGAAAACAAAATTTAGCCAGAGGTCTGAGGTAGAAAGACTTGAAAGGGAACTCAGCAATCTTATAAACTGTGAGAGTTTTTTTTCCACTTTCTGTGGAAATCTACCCCAAATCATCTCTCTTGTGTTAATCTAATGTCAGCATCAGGCCATGAGTCAGTCTTCAAACAGTGCTGTCCTCTGGTTTATGACAGAAGCTAGATAGAGGTGCATGTAGAAGCCAGGGTGGGGGACATGTTCCTGCTATATATTTTTGATTCCACTGCCTTCATGACTCAGTCTCACTTCTCGTATATTCAGGCTGTCTGGCTGCATTTGCATGCATTTACTTCTTGAGTGAATGTTTGGTTTCTCTCCCTGGAGCTGATTACAATACAGAGGAAAAGAACATTTTTATTTTTTGTAGTTGAAAACTTCTCTTTCAGAGCCTTGAGACTAAGATGCAAGATCTTACAATAAATAGGCACCTGTGGTGCCCTTAGAGTCCACGTGTGTTCTTTGTCCCCTGCTCCCTGGCCCATTCCATGTGTAGCCACCTTTGAGTAGGTGAGAATTTGACAGATGGTCAATGAAGTGGTAGTGTTTATGGACCTGACACATTGGGATGGGTTGTCTCCAGAGAAATGGCATCTACATCTCTTGGAACTTGGAAGCGGATATGGGGCCACTCTTCTTCTATACCTGAGGTGTTCTTTCTCCTGTGCAGTGAGAACATAAGGCTTTGAATACCTGTATGGTGAAAACACTGATGCCATTAGCCAGTGGTTCAGTATGTTGCAGGATTCTCTGCACTAGTGATAGAAATAGTCTTAAGAGGTTTCAGAAAGTAGGTCATATATAGGAGGGATGTTCCTGAATGGTCTTTAACGTTGTAATTTATTTTTCCTTTCTAGAAGGTTGCTGGAGTCTTCCCTCATTTCGTTATCTCGCTATGATGGAGCAGGATCCCGGGAACATCCAATCTACCCAGATCCAGCCAGGTAAGAGCTAAAAAAGCATTTAAGTTTTATATGCAAAAGCATAACTTCAGTATAGCACACTGAAACCTCTGGCAATGGTTCTAATATTGGACTTACTTCCTTCTTAACGACTTGCCATGGGGAAAGAGAGCATAACAAGTGAGCAGATGCTGTTAAGCCTGGGGGGAAATGGGGAAAGCAGGAAGGAATTACTGTTGAAGTAAACACATAAGAATTCATTAAATTATTTGGGATGGAGAACACTAGGTGGCAAACAGGTCCAACAGTAAATGAGCTATATCAATATATTAAAAATCTCTTTTGAAGAAAAATGAATTAACAAACAAGTAGTCTATTCAGGAGAAAGAACGAATGCAGTAAAGGCAATTAGGAGCTGGTGTGAGCAGACAGCGTGCTTGGAAGCATGAATTGTCTCCATAAATTTATCTGTACAGGAGAGAGCATAGCCAGAAGGTTATGTATACTTAACTAAGAACAAAATACTGACAATTATTTTTGAAGAGTCATGAATCATTGGCATTAGACATAGAAACACCTGTAGTGCTGCTTAATCTTCAAAAGAGGTGGGAGTGTTTCAGAGGACTAGAAAAAGCAAATGTGGCAGTTATCAAAAATGGAAAGAAATGATCTTTGCAGTTTCTATTTAGTGTATTAGAAAGCCACAGATGGGATAATGTGACCCAAAGACTCTGTCAGAAGAAATGATAGAATCGTGAACAGCAAGCAGCTTTGGAAACTTTCAAAGAATAAATCATGACAAATAAGCTTTCTTTAGATGGGTTTAGGAAAGCTATGAATGAGGAAATTCAGTAAGTGTAAATTATATCTGATTTAGCCTTTTGGGGAACCTCTTGCATAGCTGTGTGAATTGAAGGCTACTAGGATTTGTCATAAAGAAGAGTACAGGAATACCACTGAAAATCAAATCTTGAGTTGCTGAAGGAGATTTGTTGTTTTGTGAGGATGAGGGGGTAGCTTATCTTATTTTCTTCATCATTAACCACAAAGCTGCATTTTTATATAGATGATACTTCTAAGTACAAGTTCTGAAATAAAAGGCTGTGTTGCAAACTGACCAGATAGTATAATTATGTTGGTAAATAACTCCTTGCTAACTGTCTCTGTAGATAAAGCTTTGTATAGGTGAAATCTTATATTTGTTTTTTTTTTTTCATTTATCATGAAGAAAGTTGCCTTGTAAAGATAATTCAAAGCCTTAGGAATGATGTAAACAAAACTGTAGTGAAGTAAGATTGCATGTGCTGTGGTATGTAAGATCCTTATATAGATCTGGGAAACCAATCTAAGTGACTGCTGAAGGTCTTGGCAACTGCATGTCAGAAATACTGATAAATGTAAAAGTTTCTAAATGGCAGTTGGTTAAATGGCAGGTAAAGGGATTGATTTACCTGGAAAGATGAAAATTATATTCTACAAATGTTAATTTAAAGCTATTACTACATTCAAGTTAATTTTTCAGTACCAGAAGTTGCTATATTGCTAGAAGTGCACCATTCCTTGTTTCTGGAATGCCTTCTCCAAAGCAGGCAGATTGATAGAGCAGAGATTTTAAGAAGTGATTCCAACTCACTGGGAGCTGCCTTTTAAAAAAGAAAAGGAAGGCCTGCCTAGGTATCTGAATTTTTTTTTTCTTCTTCTGTCAGATGTCTGCTATGATGAAGCTCAATGAAGTGTATGAAAAGGGATCAATGCCTGAGACATTTCCTAGCATAAGGGGCATGGCCAAAAATATTTTTCTACTTGAAGCCATTTTAGCACTGGTACAGTGCTTTTCATGTGACAGTTCAAGTGGTTTTAGGTTGTGGCAGAAGCTATAGTAGCTTGAGTTTATAAGGAGCTTTGGAAGAAAAGTCCAGTTTTGAAACTTTTCTCAGGGTGTTAATTTGTTCCAGTGAATATCACTGTCCTTTTCAGAGGATGAGATTCATAGAGGCGTGATCAGTACCAGCTGGAAGTTTGAGTGGGGTAGGATTAGAGTCTTCCTCCATAAACCTTACTGGTGTGCTGGACTAGTAGGATATTTTTAACTGTCCCTTTAACCAGTTAGACATTTGAAAAGTGATTAAAAGGAGTGTTACTGCATTTCGAAGGGGTTTTTTGTAGCATCCTAAGTTCCAAATGTAAAGCTGTGTCTTGGAGAAGTTGAGTAACAAGGTGGAAAAGTGAAACAAAGGTGAAATAAACATCTGTATCTATTAATAAACATCTATGTATGTGTCTCTGTGTTTATGTGTTTTAAATATATATATATATTAAATATATGTACCTCCTTAAGATCAAGCTGTCTCCAATGGAGCTTTTTTTTAAAGAGTACATAAACTACATGATCTGAAAAATGTATTTTTGAAAGCCTGTCTATGTGTTAGTTTCGTTTCTGCATTAGTGTCTGTAATGGTGCTATATTTGAATAACCTAGGTCAGCAGTGAGGCGAGGAGAATATTTTTTTAAGTTCCCTCAGATTTAGAATGAATGTTTTGATGTAGACTGCAGCAGTATTTCTCAGTGGCCTTGCTGAACTTCACTAAGGTCAGCTTGACTGTTCTGTCATTCTCCACGATTACCATATGTACTAGGCTCAGAAAATAATCTGCAGAAGAATCAGATTAAGCTGTCATCAAAGAACACATATAGTAATGTTTTTTAAATTGCTTGATGTGCTTGTCCAGCAAAGTCTTCTTCTTTATGTAAGCATGAACAGGTTTAACTCATTAAACAATGCATTAAAGATTCAGCAGGGAATCAACAGCAGGAGTGTGTTGTTCCTCTTACCCTTTTGATGCTTATCAGCTTAATTTTTTACACCCCTGAACCTATAGTCTGTCTCCTAAACTTGTCCTCCAAATTAGAATTCAAGTCTAACCAAATAAGGCTAATGAAATGATAAATCCAGCATCTGAGGTGTCTGGATTTTAACACTGAGTAAGTGTTTCACAGAAGAAATGTGTGAGGAGCTGTGGATATATGCAGGGTAGGAAAAGAGAGTAGTATGTGTTTACCTGCCTCAAGAGAGTAATACTGGTGTATGATAGCTGATGCAAACAAATGCTAGATTATGCATGAGGGAGAATTAAGAGTTAATTACAGAGGAAAGATTTCCTTTCAGGTGGGATACAAGGCTTTTAAAGCTCCACTTAACATATATCTAGTGGATCTGATGAAATTGCCATTATATAAAATCCCTACCATTTAGATTACAAAGTAGTAAAAGATGTGAAACCTTTTTTTGTTTTTTTGCTGCTTGATATTCCATGGTACTCCCTAAGTACCATCAAAACAACAGCACTTTCCTTCAATGTTTATTTGAATAGTGCTGCTGTTTGGCACTGCAGGCAGAGTTCACATTGGGACTGGGCTTGGTTCTTATAAAGTGATGTTTGCTGAGCTTACTTGAGTGAACTGGTACTACATGAATCAGTGAGCTCAAGAGAGTCCTGAGAAGCAAATTTCTCTGTTCTGTGGATGAGCTTTTTGTCTGTAGGTACTGTGTGGTGCTTCTGTTTGCAAAGGGGATCACGTGGGAGTATAGCATATAAAAGGAAAATTATTTTTCCTTGCTTTCTGTATTTACTCTCTTATGGATTAAATGCAAACAGTCAATCTTATGATAGGCTGTTACTGGCCTGGCACTTGGAGTTCAAAAGGAAAAATAGGACTGGCTGTCATTCTATACTTATGTAATGAGTATTTGTGTATCTTTTTCTTGCTCAGGTTGTCTCCTGCTGCATATTATGCTCAGAGGATGATCCAGTATCTTTCCCGGAGGGACAGTATTCGACAGCGCTCTATGCGATATCAGCAAAACCGTCTCCGCTCTTCCTCCTCCTCTGCTTCCACTTCAGACAACTCAAACCCATCTGTGGAGGGAAATGATCTGGAATTTGAAGATTTTGAGTAAGTGTGTGTGCTGCCTAGCCCTCTTGCTTATGTCTGTTGTCAGCACAGGACTGCTTGCTGATTCCCTACTGTTTATCAATCAAAGAACACCCTAGGCTTCTTGTGGGAACAGGTTAAGTAATTTGATCAATAATTAGAGGATTGATTGCTAGAAATAGGTCTTGTCATTTCTGTTATGAAAATTAAGGATGTGGTAGGCTATCTTCAACACATTAGAAAACTGGTTAAATAAAGAAAATTAGAATCTTTTTCTCCAATGGAACTGATGGGGAACCAGGAGTTTACTAGTTTTCAAATCTTGAGACAGAACAAGAGTCACTAAGAGGCTTTTGCAAGACTTAGTTCTTTGGGCTAAGGCTATAGGAGACAGACAAACATGTCCTGTTGCTTTTTCTTGCTCTATCTCTGTAGCTTTGTCAAATTAGCTGACATTCCTGGGACTGGGTTCTTCTGGTTTGATTTGATTTTTTTTTTTTAATTTGGTGATTGTGAATCTGTGTTAAGGCTTAGTTTCTTGTTAGGAGATTAAAAGTCATCTTGTGTCAAAAAGTGAGGAATAGATCTGCATCCAAACTTTAGAAGAATATTCCTATTAGCCACTTTATTTCCTTCTGAGTGGTTCTGCTGACAAATTTTTAAAGTCTGTTCTCCAGCATCTGCTTTTGGACTTCTAGTGATACCCAGTGTAATCCCAGCAAAAAATTTATTGCCTACCCTTTCTAATAAATGGAAGAGTATAGTAATGTATTCTTTAGATGGCATGTAGACCAAAAGCTCAGGAATTTAGATTAAATTCCATTTTAGCAGCAAAGAGAATATAACCTTTCTAGCCTGTCTTCAGTAATTTCCTTTTAAATATGAGATTTTCCCTGAGTAGCCTTAAGTGTTGCACTGAATCTTTCCTCATTTGTGTATACAGCAATTAAAACATAGGATAAATCTGAGCATGGTTGTAGTAGTCTATGGTTATAGTGTGGTAGGGGTGTGTGTTTGATGGGAGCTGTGAACTCCTAAAAAATCTGGGTTGTTATGTTGCAGCTGCCAGCAAGGGATGCTGTCAACTTCCCTACTATTTTAATTTGCACGTTCACTTGCTGCATGGCACATACTTGAGATGACGTTGTTTAAGCTCCGTGACCTTTGTGTCAGGGTGAAGTCCCTTTATGAAGGACACTAGTCACACTAGCTATTCCCAAAAGCAAGATTCTAATCCCTTTCTAACTTTTAGGTGGTTGTAGGCTATTTTTTTTCTTGGAAAATTGTTAAGTGAAGGTGTCATTTCATGCTCCAGCAATTGAATATTCTGAAGTACAGGGTGAGAGAATGTCTTTCCCTCTGATTGTGGCTTTGTTTGTGTAAAATGTAAATGAGGGCAGATAAGCTATTAAGCAGTGACTCTTCTGCATTTTCTCAAGCATCTTTGTGGTCTGGAAGAGCAGAAATACGCTGGCTGCTGGGTCTGTTTTTGTGAAGTGGGTGTGTTGGAAGCATAGACCTTACTACTTCCATTATTCCGTTTTATTTGTGTGGAGCAGCTTGTTCTGCTGGAGAAGTAAGAGATAGTATGTTCTTCCTTCACAGAGGCACACAGAAGTGTGTTCCCCTGCAGATAATGTTCACACAGTAAGAGTACTCAGTCAGGGAAGCAATTCAATCAGTTGTACTAAGGTTGTCTTTCATTTCATACTGAGCAAAAAGAAGTGTTTATTCCTTAATGTGCCGTGCCTGAATTTGTTGGTTGACTATTTCATATCAAATTCTGCTCTGTGCATTCAAGACCTGCTGTCTTTTTACTTCTCTGCTTCATTACTTCTGTTGGCTGATTAAAGAGGGCTGCTGTGTGGGGGTCCTTAGAGCTGGAACTTCTCGTGACTCATTTGATTTCTTCTGCTAAGACTTCACAATTAAATGTTTTACAGAGTTCGTTGTTCTCATTTTGGCTTCTGTATCACTCCTTCCTTGCTTGTTCACCTGTGCAGTCATGTATTTCTCCATGGATGATTTTTCTTGCTGTGGTTTAGATGCTCTGACTTTGCTGTGTCTCCAGTTTTGATATAGGGAAGGGTGTAGCTGCTGTGTCTGGCTGTCTGCAGCTCATGCTTTTCTCCTGAAATACAGGGAACTTTTTCTTTTTTCCCATAAAAGCAAGAAAATTGCCTTGGTACTTAATCTTTCTAATCTGGCTAATATAATTGGTAAATAATCTCTTTTGGTTTCCCAGAGATTAGGAGAAAGATGTAAGTGACATTAAACATCAATTGGTTTTACTATGCATAGAGCACTGGGCAAGTAGTAAACTCTTGTGCAGGATGCCTGGTAGACAGGCCTTCCTCTGTTTTCATATTTAGTGGGATTCAGAGGTTTTTCACCTCCTCAAAAATTAATTTTGTCTTTTTTCAGTTTTGTTTGCCTAATGGCCTAGTAAGGGGCGTGAAAAACTTGGCATATGCATTATTTGTGTGCTTATGGCTCTAAATTTAAATTAAAGCCTCTTCCTGTGTCTCAGTCAAGGGTGAATTAATTCAAAAATACATGTAGTTTGTGATGACAATAGAAGTAGTGTTGGTATAAGAATCTGAAGTAGTGGTTTTTATAGGTGTTAATAATATCCTACTTTTACACCAGCTTTTCTGGACTGGCGAGGAGGAGGAAGACACACTATACTTGTGTTTTTCAGTCTAGTAAGCTGTTCTCTACATGTGCTCCCTGTGTTTAACCTGTCACTGTTGTCATCATACTGCTTATTGAATGCAACTGTCAACTGTAAACTTAGTCATGTCTACATAAAAGCATTTAATACAGTTTGTTATATATATACAGATTGTAATATTAGGTTGTTACCAGATAGATTGATATGAGTGGGTTTTAAGGTTAGCTTTAGTAGAATCCTTAGCTAAAATGAAAAGGCTTCCTGAGATGTGGAATAAGAATCTCTGAACGAAGAATGGCATCACTTAAATCTTCCAGCATGACTAGTAAAAATAGGTTCTTTATAGACAAATTACACATGTTGAACTTTCTAATTTCGAGTTCTTATTTGACTATCTTATGTTTGCATCACATAGTAAATTTAGATTTTTAAAGCTAAACTATTTTCTTCTGAGTTTTTCAAGAATTTTGATTTGGTCTTTTCTATAGACTTCCTTTTGCCTAGAATGGCTCTCTGATGTTGGAGACTGTGGGTGATGCTTCTAGGACTCCTTGGATAGTGCAATCTCATTTCTTTCATTTGTAATTCTGAATTTGTCACCATAATCAGAATGTGAAGGTGTTTCTGTAGGTGAATTTTGGCCATCTATGTCCCTTTCTGTCTGTAGTAACTATGGGAACAAATACAGAAATACAGGTTCATTTCATCTGTCAAACTGAAAGGCAGATATATGGGACAGTGCACCAGCTCTGGAAGCCTGAGTCAAACCCTTCACTACAGTTCAAAAAAGGCTTTCAAGCTAAGGCTAAAGGTGTGACTGTGGCTGACTCCTCTGTCTCCTTCTGAGAGTGGGCTGCCTGACAGAACATAGATACGAAGGAGCTTAGAGATGACACTCTTTTATGTCTCCAGCTTTTCCCTCTTCTCTTTTATCCTTTCTCCTTCCTCGTAGGAGGGTTTGTGCTGGCATGGATCCACTCAGTTGTGCATTGTCACAGGCTAGGAAGGTCTTTATTGTGTCTCTGTAACAAGATGGGCTTTACCTCAAAGGCCTGCAGTCTTGTTTTAGTGCTTCATCTGTTTAATTTTTTTTGAGACACCACAAGCATCCAGACAGAAAATATGAGAGCTGTAGGCACTGTTTTACTGAGACCCTAATGGACCTTCTAGTTTTGTGTAGCAGGCTCTTGCTTTGCAAGGATAATTAATCACGTAAGGAAAGCTTACAAGATTCAGTGATGTTATTTGGCTTTATTTGTCACTTTAAAATCCTTTTGTTTAAGGCATGTTCTGGACCAAGAATTGTGGTTTCTCAGATGGGCATCTTGTAAGGGTCTCCTCATAAGTGCGTAAGATACATGAGTAGCTGTCATACTTGCCTCCTGCCATTTTTAGTTGCTTTATTGACACTGTCTTGGCAAGAACTGTCAATTCTTCCAACAGCCTCTTGTCTTGAAAGGTTCCAAGATAGCAACCTGCCAGCCAACTGCCAGTGTATTAAAGCTGCAAGTCTTACTTTCAGTATCTTGTATGTAATCTTCATTCATTTTGGAGAATAGCGTGGTAGATTCTTTTTGGCCTCTTCTGTAGGTGAAATATTCATTTTGGGAGTCTGGTTTGTGCTCCACTTCAAGCTGGCATTCTGGTTTAACTTTCTGTATTAAGAAGATAAGTGCACGTCTGATTAGACATTCATGAGATATCAAGGCAATCACCCTTCTTTTGGAAAGTCAACATTTAAAGTGTATTTTGTTGTAAGCTTCTTTAGGAACCTTGACTGGGGTACTGATACTTAACAATATTAATTAGTAACTGTCGGGATGCAGTTGTGTCTGAACTGACATTATGTAACGGGGGAGAAAAGGGAAGACAATGGCTGTGGCAGTGTGGCTGCTCAGTAGTGTGCATTTGGGTAGTAGGTTTGGTTGTGAAATCTGTTCTCTGTATTGCCCCTCAAGCAGAATGGTAGAAATGAGTTTTGAGCAGGGATTTGTGTGTCATGGTGAGAATAAGCATGTGCTTTGCTTGATGTGTGAGACAGAAAGATTTTGGGAGTTTGAGTGAAGGGAGAGGTTGGAGTTTGCCAGTTACTGAAATAACTTCTTCCTTACCCTTGTGATGAAGTCCATGCGTGTGTTTAAATCCAGTCTCTGTCTTTTTAGTTTGTATCACTGTGTGCTGGAGACACAGTGCAGTGGGAGTGGGACTAACCTGCAGCAGTGCAATCAATTCACTGTCCACCCTCTGACTTCCCTTAGCACAGCAACTACTAAGAGCACATGGGTAGAACTTGGACTCTCTGTAAAGTCTTGGTCTTTACCACCCTCCTTCACAGCTGTCCACCACGCACTCATGTATTTCATGTATTTTCCTTTCTAAAAACCTTCAATTTCTGCAAAAGAAACTTCTTCAAATAGTAGCCCAGTTTTCTTGGCAGGAGAAAGGAGAAATTGGAATGATTAAGGCTTTTTTTGTGACACTTTAAATCAGTATAGAGCTTTTGATCTACAGCTCCAGAATGCTGAGACAAGCTCTGTCATTGTGCAGAGAGAAGCTTGAGAAATCCCAGAGGTAAAGAAAGAGGATTATTCTGTTAGGGGGTCTCTAGGTTAAGGTGACACCTTAACCTTAGATGAATGGGATGCCAAGTGTTTAGCTGTCATAGGACATAGTGAAGGTGGATAAGAGAGATTACTTGATCATGGGGTAGCCTTTTGTTGTAGAGGTAGTGGTATCATACCCAAACTATGAATTTTGTAAAAGCAATGAGGCTGGGGTTTTTCATTTTTTCCCTTGCCATCCTGATGTTTACATCTGAAGTTAACAAAAGACATAGGAGATGTGACAATCTCAGTAGGCTCTTCATGTCACTCAAGTGCTAATGGAAATGGATTTTTAGGATCCATGACAGGTCAGTATACTGCAGAAAATGTAGCTTTTTTTCCTGGAAATCTTAGATGGGACTGTTTGTTATCTGTCTTTCTTGAGCATCTACAAATAATGTTCTTGCTAGCAATTTGCTATTTGAGTTCACATAAAGAAGGATCGCTTTTTAAGTATCTGCCTTTGTTTCTTTCTTCTCAGAGCTCCTTTATCTGTTTTTGTGGTTTTTTCATCTGTCTTTGTTTCTTGCCTCATATGGCACTGCATCATTGTTTTTGATGGAGATGGGCCTTTTCAAAACTGGCTTTCAAAGCAGATGCAAATATGTGTGACTTGGTCACTTTCTGGGGTTTTTTTCTTCTCTGCTAGATGTTTCTGAGGCAATTAGCACTGGGATGTTGCTTCCAGATACACAGCAACTTAATTCATCATCTTAAACACAGTTTCAGGCTAAGAAAGTTATATTTGCTGGATGAATGGAAGTGATACTGAATCTACTCTTTGAACTTAATTTTTCAAGGATTAGTTAGTGTTATCTTGTCTTATGATCTACTCATAGTGGCCTGCAGCTTCACTTTCCCAATTCTTTTAATCTTTTGTGACAGTCCTTTATATTACCCTTATCTTGGCCATAATGTCTAGTAATGCTGCATCAGTGCAGTGAACAGGCAATAACTGTTTCCTTGTAGCAGTACTGTAGGGTTTTGCTAACCTCTCCAGCATGATGTTGCTTTACCATTAAGTCACATTCCAGCAAGGCAAGTGTCTTCATATCAGGGTGGTGAAAGAACATATGCCTTTAGAAAGGTGGCAGTTGCTGGAAAAGCTCCCATCATACTCCATACTGCTGGTTGCCTGAGTCCATAGAAACAGTTTTGATGTCAAGATGGTACTTCTCATTTTTTCTGCCAAATCTAAACTCTGTCTATTGTTTTCCTTTTGCTTTTGTTTTGTGTCTGTGCAACTCAGAAGTCAAACTAGGTCACTTAGTAGATGAAGCCCGGTGTTAATTAGACGAATTAAGGAAGCAAGCTGTTACTAATTTGTAGCTGGCCATGCAAAGCAGGTAATGCTCTGCATTATTGAAGCCCATAGGTCTAACAGATTAGCATTGCTTGTGAAGTCATGGTTTAGATTCTGTTTCCTTTGGAAGCATAACAGTGCAATATATTTTTTTTTAAAACGAGACAAAAGTTAGTGCCTCTCTAGCTTTGCCTGCTGATGTTTCTGCTTTCTAATGATTCACTGTAGCTATGAAGTGTATCAGTCTTATTCTAAAACAACATCATCAATTTGTGAGCCCACCACACAGTGGGGTGATTAAAATAGAAATAACTGGATCATGCGCCTACAAAAAGTGAGTGCTTCATTCTAGTTCCAAATCAGTCCTTCTCTGAAGCAGTTAATCCTTGGCATTTTACAGGCAAGTACTGCTGTTTCTCTTGACCTCTCATATGTGATGCTTTTCTGAAACACTTGATCTTCTGAAGTGCCATTTTTAATCTTGTAAATACATTTTCCTCTGAACAGGCTCTGAGAGGTAATCAAGGCTGGGGAGTTTGTTTCTCTCTGGTCAGCAGAGCCATTAGTAACTCAGCAGTCTGCTGTTTTATAGGAAGTTTTAGTTGATGAGTAGATGCACATTTTCTCTGGTGTTCCTTTCAAAAAGCTCTTAGTGAGAGCCTTCAGACAAACACAGAATGATGGCAACCCTTGGATGAATTGCCTAACTTCTTTATCAATTACTGTGCTAAAAATCTATTCTAGTTCCTGTCTCTCCAGCTGGCCACCATCACTCTTTGTAGTTTACTATTTTTATTCTTCCATTGTTTTTGACTTCCAGTGTTACACTTGGGACTTTGCTCCACAGTCGTGCATTTAGTGCTAGGAAAGTCTTTTTGTGTAACAAATGTGCTTTTTTTCTTGTTTTTCTTGTTTCTTGTTGTTTCCTTTAGTTCTACCTTAAGTACTTCTCCTTCAGTAATGGTCATATCCTTCAAAGAAGAGTGTATAAATGTATAACTTTTATTTTTACCAGATTATGTATGTTCTTTTAAATACACTTTAAAAGAACCATACAGTAGTTATTTTAATAGCTGTGGATGTCAATATTTGTACCCTTTGTGCTAGAACCTATGCTCCTGACTTCCTTCTTTGTATCTACTTGTGGGAATAACTCTCTGCTTAGATAAATTAGATGTCTTTAATGTTTCATCTTTAACATAATTCTGTTTTAGGTTTTAGGTGAGATACACTTGTCCTCAGAGCCAGAAGTAGGGTTGTGCCCTTTTCCTGCTTTGAGTTTGTAGCTTCTCCAAGACTTGAGGATTGTGGGTAAAATAGCACATGCTGTATGGAACCTTTGTTTTTAAATAAGACACTAGTCTAACTGATCTAGGAGATACTATTTTAGCTACTGTGCCCCTGTGCAGAATTACAACCAACTTTCAGTGTGGCTTTTCTTTTTGTCTTCTAGGATGGCTGTATCTCACTAAAATATTCAGAATGACAATGTTTTCTTTATTTTGTGTTTACTTCTCTGTTTTGAGAGGTTTTTTTACTAGAAGTGCTCCCATTTTTCTCTAAATTGATTTCTGTTAGATGCTCAGGATCTTGCAGGATCAGACAGATTAAAGATTAAAGTGTTAATATCTGATATTTGCTGCTTCTCTCAGTGGTGAAACTAGTAGCTAACTTTCTGTCACAGTGTTCCCAACACTGTATGTTACCTTATCCATCAGGATGGTGCTGGAAAGCAACTGGCATGTTTTAGAACCGCCAGCAAAAGTAATGTTCCCTTCATCATGTTTTTTCCCCAACTTCTGTACTCTTTGTAAAACACAGTACACACTTTGTCTTGTAGTACTATGTAACTCTAGAAGAGCACATTCTTCTAAAGGTATGTATCATCTGTTTTCATTCAAATCAGCAGTGAATCCTGTGAAGTGAGTTGCAAGATTTCAGGGTCTGCTTTAGTATGGCCAGTTTAATATGACATCTTCCAGGAACCCTCTTTAGAGGACTGCAGTTAAACCTGACCAACTACTGAAGCCAGATAAGTTTGCAGTGCCTCATAACCTCCTATGAGCTCTTGATAAGGCCTTTGGGCTATTCCTGTCCTCTGTCCTATCTCCTCTGAAGTAACCTACTGCAGTTAACAAAAAAGAATACAGCAAGTCAGTAGATAGTTCACATTTTCTCAGTGTTTCAAATGTTGTTTTTTTCTGCTACATGAAGATGGTGCAACTTCCAGTGTCAGTCTTTAAAGGAAGTCACTCAAGCCACTGAGTGCCACTCAAACAATTATTTAGCATTTCTATTGTATGTGAGTGTCTAACCTCTGCAATACAAACTGATGTAGCATTTTGTATTGGATTGCACGAAATGTGATAAAATGCTGAAAATACGAAATAATTTGCTTTGTGTGATATAATTTGATTCTTCTGAACTTACATGGTTTGCTGGTGCTGGCTTTGATAATTAAATGGCTTTTCAACATGGTCATTGTTGACCTAATTCTATTGGCAGTGTAGTCAGTGGGAGTTTTAATATTGACTGCAGTGGGAACAGTTAGACCAACAGATTGCATTAGAAATCCCATGCTGTGTGTTTAATTTCACTTCCTGATACAACAATCTCTAAATATTAAAGTGAATTCTTGCCAAGACAGAAAAGCAGAACATGGCACTTTTTTTGTCCTTACTGTCTTCTGTATCTACTGTTATTAATGCAGTAGCCAAGTTACCAGATGAAAAAGAATGCCTTTTTCTCCAAACTTAAGGATGTAAAATTTTATATCTCTTTCTCTGTTTTCAGAGCTGGCATTGCTGGTCCATTAAATTTACGTTGGTCAATTTTTTCTCTCAATGAGCAAACAAGACAACAGAAGAAAAATCCAAGGGGATTTGACTGTTTTATCCAATTTAGAATAAACTTGCATCCTTCTTATGCCCTATTAAATGTCCATCATTCTCCTGAATGTTTGGGAATTGCTTTCTTTTCATGCTCCATTGTAGGTTAGTGTTAATACTATTTCTCCCCTACCAGCTCTTATTCTCTGTTTAATTTGTCCCACCATGGTATCTGAACAAATGATGAATAACCTGAATTTTGAGCCAGACCTTAAAAGTTATTTTGACCATTTGTTGGTTCTTGCAGTTTTCCTGCTGAGACAAATTAGTCTGTTAATAATTAGAGTATTGCGTTTCCCATGTCACCTTGCTGTGGTTTATTTCATTTACTTTAGCAAGGTTATTGAGTTGCTTTATATAAGAGGCTTTTTTTATGTAGACACAGACACACACACACACACACAGAGGGATTTGCTTTCCACTTCTGCAGGTAATGTTAATTAAACTATCCACTGTGAATCATTAGCTAATGAATCTGTAGGTAGTTGACACTAAATAGAAAGTAGAGCATTAGATCTTCATCAGTGCTTTAGGGAGCCTTGGAAACTTCTGATTTCATGCTGGAGTGCTTCACGATGGCACTGCAGTGTGCTAACATCTGCTCTCCTCCCTCTGTCAGCAGGCTGTATGTGGTACAGAAATAACACAAAGTGCCACCCATTTTCACTGATCTGTACGGCGTTTTTTATTTTCCTTTCTAGAGGGTGCAGAAATAATCTTCAGCTGGCATCAGGGTAATATCAGCAGTTCTAGATTGCAACGCTAGACTAGACACTCTTGCATGTAGTTGTTGAGCATGGGAGTTTAGATATAAATGACTCTATAAATTAGTAATTCAGAGTAATGTTTAGTAATATTATTCTTTACCCCAGGGGAGTGTATCTTACACTTCTACTTACAGTAAATAGGAATTCTAGCATTCTTGAAAGATAGCCAATGTTTCTTACTGCCTGCAGTCTTGAGTTATAGGGCAGGTGGCCATTGGGATGGGTTTTAATTTTTTTAGGGTATGTGAAATGATATGTCTGTGTTTCGATTGAGTAGAGGCTGTCTCTGTCATGGTGAAAACAAAAAAAAAAGCCTAGTGTGTATTTTTCCCTTTTAGGCATTTTTCCATATTGTCAGGAGATGGTGTGCACAGTAAATACATAAGGAAGTACAGGATGGACTTCTCACATAAGAAAGTCACCTTGTAGTAAGAAAATGTGTCTGAAGATGTTTTTGTGGATGCTAAGACCTGTGGCTAGTGGCAATTTAACTTGAAAAATTAGTTCCTGTAGGTTTCTTGATTTACTCTGTAGACTTTGCCCTTTTATCTCCTGTTGGTTTGCTGGAGCTAATTCCTCATTCCTTTTGAAACCTGCTGCTGAGATTCTCTTCAGCTGGAGAGTTCTGTAGAGTGTAGTCCTGCTCTGTTGTTCCTCTTGCTGATATTGGTCCATTTCAAAAGTATTTTCCAATTCTAGTAAATGTCCAAAGCAAATGCAAACCTGAAAACAATTTTATTGCTTTTCTTCCAGGGTTGCATATCAGTGTTGTTTCAAAAGCTACTATATGGAGGTTTTTAAAAAGTATTTCTTGTCTTCTGCTACCTCTTATTGTATGTGGCAACATCTGGAGCATGGCACTTCTTTTTCCTTTGGTCTTTTCTCTTTAGCAACAAAGGTTGATATGTCAGCACTCAAGTTTGCAGGATTCCTTCTATTATTGATCTACATCTTAACAGGCTGGAGGCCTGTGATAAATTTTACATTTCTGATCTCAGGAACCCTGCTGGTTACACAAAATCCTGAGGATGAGGTGTGGCTTTGGCTGTGAACTGCAAATGCTGTAGCTACAGTGGGAGGAGAAATGGAAGCTTTGAGCTTGGATTTAGATTTGGTTTTGATGAAATAGCTTGAAATGTTAACGAGCTTTGCAGAAGAACCTCTGCTTTTGTGTTCCTGGTTTCCTCAAGTGTGTGGGAAACAGCCACGTAATAGACTTTCTTCTCAGCCCACGTTTCTTGCTCACTGACTTCAAAAAAGCAAAATGAAAAAAATTATAAAATACACAGCTTGCTGGAGTGGGTTAGAAATGTGCTGCTAGAGCGTTCCATAAGGAATATTTAGTTTCCTAGTGATTTCAAGGCTCTGCAAGTAATATTCTCCCCACAACTGCTTGGGAAGGAGACAGGGCTGCAATTACAGATGGGGATTTGGAATCCAGGGAGAACAGAGTTGTTACTTGTGCAAGGTCATACAGAGTGTAAATTTCTGAACAGAGAAGAAAGTACTGTCAAGGTCTCTTTCAGAACTCCAGTCACGAATGGAGTCTCATTATTTTTCTTGCAGTTTAATGCTGTATAATTACAGGTCCCCTTGTGGCCTAGGAATGCAATTTCAGGAATTTTGTGTGATGGGCATTTTGAAGGTCCTCCAGTTTGACCTCCTGCTTGTTGTACAGCTGTCATTACCAAAATCAGACTGGGCCATCCGTGAGTTTGTCTAGCTCCTGTCTTGAGACTTACAAGGATAGCAGTTCTGCAGCCTCTCTGTGAAGCCTATTCAGTGCTGCACTGCCCTCCTGGGGCAGTGCCTTCCTGTGTCTGCCATAGGACAATAGATACTAGACTCTTTCCCCTCATTCCCCAAGGCCAAGACATTTATTGTGAAACAAGATGAGATGTTGTTAAGAAGGTGCAATTTTGTCTGACACCACCTAACATTACTGATTTAACTGGAAAAGCTTATGAAAAGTAAAATAGTTTTAAGATCTGATGGCACTTAAACTGGACCTTCAGGGAAGGAATACAAAAGAATAGTCTGCAGATTAGGCTCTTTTGCCTGCACTTCTGGGAATGAAAATGTGAACTTCAACAGATGTCTTTGACTAACAGAAGGTTCTTCTGAGGACTGGGATGAGCTTGCCTTTTGTTCTTCTACTGGTCAAAATTCTGAGTTTTCTCTTTCATTTGCTCAGGTGCTGACATTGATTCATTGACTCTCAGTGATTTTGTTGATACTTTTCAGACATTGTCAAAGAGTGAAGAAAGTGGACTTAAAGGTTACCCTTATATAAAACTGTCAAGAGAATTTGGTACAGTTACTTGTATGAATTTGAAGCATTGGAAGCATAAGAACCATTCAATCTCTCTAGCATACTCAGGTTGACTAGGTGATGTCATTGGTGGGGGTTTTTTTCCTTGGAAAATACTTTTATTACATAGTATTTTTAATGTACAATGATTGTCTTTCTTTTGCTGAAGGGACAATGGAGACCGATCCAGGCACCGAGCTCCCCGGAATGCCCGCATGTCTGCACCATCACTGGGGCGCTTTGTCCCGAGGTAAGGCATCTGTGTCTAAGAGCAAAAGAGGTGGAAATCCTGGACGTACCAGTTGCAGTACAGCTCACTGGTGCTTTCAGGTTGATTCCTTTTCTTGCATAGGGCTTCTTTATCCTTGGTTTGCAGTTTCTGGGACTCCTGGGATGGCATGTTAGTATGAGCTCCTCATCCTGTGATGCTTGAAAGATAGCGTGGTCTTAGTGCTTTTTACTTCCAGGTTGAGGTCACAGTATGAAGGCAGAATAGGAGGAGAAGAGTCTGATCAGAGATTCTCAGCATGATGTGCTGGTTTGAGATTAGGAAACTATTGTGGGAGGTAGAAGATTTTTTAGTGCTGATCTTTGTAGCCACATTGATCACAGGAGGATCTAATCTGTAATTTACCTTTTGTTTGAAGCAGGGAAGCAGTTGGCTAAGCAGAGGATTCCAACCTTCCCTCTACTGTAGTCTGCTGGAATGTGGTCATATTTTCTCAAAGTAATTGCAGTTGCTCTTCAGTGCTGTAGTATACAGGATGGCTTTCTCCATATTTTACCTTCTTTGTTTTGCAGACGCTTCTTGCTGCCAGAGTACTTGCCTTATGCTGGGATTTTCCATGAACGAGGACAGCCTGGCTTGGCCACCCATTCCTCTGTCAACAGGGTCTTGGCAGGTAATGAGATTTCCTTGTTTGCAGTAGTCATGTATGTTAGTGGTGTTTTCTCATGAATCTGAGCAGAGAAGGATTGATGAGGAAAATTAATTCCAACTTTTGAGGTTCTATGTAAGTTGTCTGAAGCAAGAGAAAGGACTGTTGGATTGATGTAGTAAGCTGTCATTAAAGTGCTCGAGCACTGCAGGTTCTATGCTTCAGGTATATGTGTGGAAGTGTCTGCATGAATTTGGGACGGGTGTTAACAATTCTCCCTTTATTTAACTTCTTTCCCTATTCCTAGATGTCTTTTTTTAAGCAACCTGACAGACTAATGATCAGCTTGCTGCAGGTCCTTCTAATTGAATTATAGGGTGCCTTGTTCATGTTCCGGCTAGGAATACGCACACAAGGCAATGTGGGATTCAATTAGGATCTTAATAAGTGCATATTAAAAAACTCAGCTGCCACCACATACAGCACACAGGCATTTGGGAGCCTTAGAGGGCAAGCGGAGGTGGGAAGGGAGGTGGGGGAAAGAGGAGGAGGAGTATGGCAGTCTGGCAGTTCATGAATGAGATGGTTATAGATGACACATATCTTGAGGTGAGTCTTTTCTGGCTGGGTCTGAGTTGCTCTGTAATTAACCCCAGTGCGAGGGAGTAATTTTGGAGCTTGGGGAGGAAGAACAAGAGGTGATGTATGGACAGGTAGGTTGGGATGTGGTTTTCTTTCTCCCTTTAGGTAATCACAGGACCATCACTGAAAAGCAGTGCTGAAAGTTTTCTCAGGAGGCTGCATGACCCTTTACCTAAGGCACAATCATCTATGCTGAGCCATTTTTGACAGGATTTACCTAACCTGCTTTTATTGACGTTTTCCTAATCATTTTGGGGTAGAACTGTTGCCGGTTTTGCAGTGCTGGTTTAGTATGGCAGTGGTCTTGTCTTTGGTAATAGATTTCCATCATCTTGCAGACTTCTGTCTCCCTGGACATTTTGGGTTGACTGGTACCTAGTGCTTTTGCAACAATCGTAAGAACTCAGCCGAAGTCTCATCCAGAGCACCTCTGTTTCCCTTAGGAAACAGTGGAGCTAACATGTACTTGCCTGTGCTTGCTGCTTATGTGGGCTTTGGCTGCTGGCACGTGGAAGCAGCACACTGGCAGAAAATTACTCGCTGCCAGGCAACACTGCAGAGTTCTTGTGTTGCCCAGCTTTGCTGGAGACACCTGCCTTCTTCCCTCCTCCAGGCTTCCTTGCAGTTTGCATGTTCCATTGTGGCTGGGAAATAACCTGGCTTTTTTATCTACGCTTTTTGGGGAATTTGAGCCCCAAAACACACATGCTTGCTGTTTCTTGCATGTATGCCAAGGAAAACAAAGGAAGACAGAAACTGTAATCATGGGAGTTTCAAAAATCAAAATCAATCTTTTCTGTGTGATGCTGTGAGCCTTCGTAAGGCAAGGTTTGTTGGCTGTGGCAATGTTGTGGAACCTCACACTGGACTGGCTGGGGCTGTACAGTAAAGGCTTTTATTGACTTAAATATAAACTTAATTCTTTCAAAGCAGTAACTGCTTGTGTTATGTTGTTTTAATATTTGGTTTATTTTACCCATGTTTTCAGCTTTCAAAGTGTTTTTTTACATCCATGCTCAAAAATTTGTTCATATATTGCAGAAAAGTGTTGAAAGAAAAGAGTGTTGAAATAGCAAATACTAAGTGGGGGCATGACGGGCAAGAACTAGGAGATGAGGGTGCAATTTTGGAATAGCCAGAGAATTTCAATATGTTGGTCAGCAGCACTGTCATTTTCAGTATTGTATTTCAGAGCCATTGAAAGTTACAGTGCTGATAGTATACTTTCCTTTATATTTAGCCTGTGCCAAGGCTTGTGGTATCTCTTTCTTCCGTATCATGATGAAAAAACCTCTATTCAAACTCAAAAGTACTTTAACCCTGGCCTGGTAGTTATGTGTGAGGTTGACAGCCTTGGCTGAGGAAAAAGTCACTCATGTATTTTCCCATTAACACAGGCTAATCTAAGCTTGAATGCTTTGAATTGCTTCATTCTACCGTGTATCCAGACTGTCATTTTTGAATTACGTTTAAATGCAAAAATGCTAAATGTATTTCTTATGTAACCTCTACAGCATTTGAGAAGAGATACCAAAAAACCCTGTATTGCTGACCTGACAGTTTTTTTAAAAGCTGACAGTAGACTTCTGTGATCAAGTGTAAGTGAGAGCTGCTGTTTGGGAAAATACATCCAATTATACTTCTGCTCCTGTCCGCTGCCCTATTTATTGCTGTATGCTGAGAGGAAATCAAAGGAGCAGATGGAGATCTTAGTGTGTGAATTACTGTGGTATGCTGACTAAATTTCTTAATGTCAGAACTATTGCTGTCAAGTTGTGTCCATTTACTTTCAGCTCTCCACTTTATGTGAACAGCTTTTTGTTGTTTAAGTGTCATTTTCATGCAAGTGTAACACAGACAATCACTGCACACTATGGAAGACTGCCTTGAGACTAAATCCTTAGAGTCAAGTTTAATGAACCCTTAAAAATTACAGGTTATTTATGCAGACGGACTAGCACAGCAATGCAGTGGGTTGGGCAGAATGACTAACATGCCAGGTAGAGCTTAGGTCAAATCAGAGTCCTTAGTATAAGTCAGGGGACTGGTGGCCATCCCTGTGCCAAGACACTTCCAGGCAAAGCATGAGAAAGGTGGCAACAGATGGGTAAGAGTAGGTGGGAGCCCAGGGGGAGAATGAAGCTATAGCAGTAAACATGACAGACAGAGAGATCTCCATGCCAGCAGCCTAATTTGCAATGGAGCACTGGAACAGCAACTCGCCCCAGTAGCACCTGCCTGCCTCTTATCTTGCAGTTCAGATCTTTCAGCTGATACAGAATGCTGCATCACTGTGCTTTCTGGCACCAAGTATAACACCATGTGAAAATATATTACATCAACATTGTTACCTTTAGCATTGAAACTTGTAATCACACCAAAAAGTGTTGGTAGTTTGACAAGTTATATTTTTCTGTAAAGTCTATGTTGATTGGCAGTAATTACACTGTCCTCCTTTAATCCTTTATTAACTGAGTCTTATATCAGCTTTTTCATTATTTTGTCTGGAATCAATGTCAGGTTGACAAGACTGACAGTCTCATCCTATTTCAACCTTTTAAAATACTGGTATAACACTAGCATATTTTTAAGTCTTCCATATTCCTCTTTATTTCAAGACTCATCAAGAAACCTGAGCTCTTTTAAGACTCTTGGCTGTGTGGGCTGCAAGGCACCCTCTGCCCTCTCTTCTCCTTGGTGAACTGCCCTAAGTGATGGAGTTGTGGTCTCCAAGGAAACATCCATACAGTGAAAGCTAGTTGAATTGGTGATTTGCTAAAGTGGTGATGAAAGTAGTAAATATAATTTGGTTTCTCACTTTGTTATAGGTGGAATACTACATCTTGGAGCCATTTCAGTCTTAGAGTCTCTTGGACTCTTCACCATTTGTGGGCCAACAGAGGGGGAGTTTGATTTTTGGTTTGGTTTTCTTTTTCCTTCTTTTTCAATTTTTTTTCCCCCTTCTACACTTCCCAGGAGATACCAAAGAGATGTTCTGGGGGATGAGGTTACGCCTTTTCTAGTGGGAGTTAGTACTGCTGCAAAGCTCAGCAGTGTTAATATGTACAAGGAACACATAGCTCAGTATTGTGTTTACTACCTCCTAGTGCTTTTTTGAAATGTTTCTGTAAGCTGAGTATTTCTGCCCACTGTTTTGTTTGCATTTGTTGTTTGTTTGTCTGTTTCTTTGGTTCATTTATTTGTTGGTTTTGGTTAGGTCTTTTTTGTTTTTGTTTTTTTAAATAAATTTCTCTTTGTCCTAAGTTGCATTGTGAAGCAGGACTCTGTTAAGTTGTGATGGCCAAGTTACAGATCTTTTTTGGCATCTGGTAGCACATACCAGGATGTCCATTTTAATATATTTTTTAAAATCAGTAGATACATGTAAAAGAAAAGGTCTGCATCATTGCCACTGAAGTGCTTGTGACCTCTTGTTCCCCTCTGTGAACTTTTGTCTCAGGCTTTATAGTAATTGACTGCTTTGGGATGGACAGAGACATGCTAATGGTATAGTGAAACAAAGAAGGCTTTAGTTTCAGTTCAGTGGAAGCTTAGGGGAATAAGAGAATCAGTGTTTCCCAAGGAACTTTGCAGGAGGCTTTAAAAATTGACACAAATGCTATTTCTGTTACTCATTAGGAGACCTGCAGAATAAAGTTTATGGTAGAGTTACCTAGCTTTGTGAAATGCTTCTGTCTTGCCTCACTTTGTTTTAATAGGCCCCTATTCAGTTATGTGTATCTCAACAAACAAAATATTTTTCCTTGTGTGGTCATAGGTCATGCTTATCTGTTCTGGCTTTGCCACCAGACTTTTATCTGCTTAAACACAATCCAGCACAGTTGCTCTGAGTCTTTCACCTTGTTGGGGAGATCCAGATTCAGCAGAGCTTAAGGGTTGAGTGATGCAAATTCTGTATTAACAATTTCTGAATTATTTCATTGCTATCTCAGGGTAAAAATTCAGACCAGAGACCGAACACTCACATGTAGTCAAAGAATGAGCTTGATTACAGGTTTTTCCATATCCCACATCTCTTCAGGGTATAGCCTGCCACAAAAGCAATAATGGTTCAGCTTTGGATATCTCTGCTGGAGTTGCCAAAGCAAGCTGTCTGTAGCCTTATTACACTAGGGTGGGGCTGAGGCTGTTGATGAAGCTAAGAATCAGTTGATCCTTTTAATGGGAGTCTAGAATTTCAAAGTGTGAAGTTTGGCTGTTGTTTTCCCAAAATTCCATAAACTATGCTGTTCTTCAAAGCTTTACTTCCTGGGAGACTTCAAAGGCATAGGTCTTCTGGTAATTTCTATACTTCAGCCATCAACTGCTAACACACAGTTGTTAGAGTGTATTGACGTTTCATCATGGTGAAAATTAGCTAAGATGGACAAATGTCATCCTTATGGGATGGGAAGGATGTGATTGAGCATGTGATAGTTCTCCTAATAAGAATTCTGGGGATGGCCTCTCAGCAGTGACACGCAATAGTTAAGGTGCCTTCTGGTGCACATTCCCAATCTGTTAATCACTCTAGCTGTATTTTGGGCTAATGTTTACAAGTGAATGGCTCTAACCTAAAGCCAGCTAAGTGGATATCGGTGAGCCTGTGGTACATGCAGCTGCATAGAGTATTGGTTGCCATTGCAAGTACAGTTAGCCCTACAGTAACCTTTCACTTCTGCACTAATTATAGAAGTGATCATGATAAAAGGCTTCTTTGCCATATTGAAGGCAGATCTCCAGTTCCTCTGGCATTTCAGGTGTGATTGCCTCCTTTGGCTCAAGTCATCTTGACCTAATCCTGTTCTGTCATGTACAGTATGCTGTTAGTTCTGTTCTGAGATGCTCCCATCCCTCAAATGTGCTTGTAGTGATGCACATCTCTGCAGGGTAAGACAAAGATAACTTGAGAGCTTCAGAAGGCCAGCAAAAGTTGATGGGAAGACATATTGCCAGTTGTCTCTGGTGTACCCATGGTTTTTTCAGTATTAGTAGTTATGCATTTTCTGCCTGAGTTCTCTGAGATTTGAGTGTTATTCTGAATGTGTACCTTCAGCTGTCCATCACTGCCTTATTGATATTGGCTTGCTTCTGCCTTTTCATCTGAGACAACTGTGAATTTGAATTAGTGTCCTGATCTAATCCTGCTATTCACGGTAGACAGTTCTGTAGAATAATGGAATCAATGAACGTAGCTGTGAGGCTTTCTATGCTGCATGTTTCTGTTATAAGTCTGTTTGGTACTGCTAAATATGGAAAGATGTGAACTTCTGAGTAACTTTATTTTTATGGTCTTTCTGTGATCTACGTCAGTGGACACTAAATGATATAAGCGGCTTAAAATATGCCTCAGATTCTTCTGCGACTTGAGAGCTATAGATACCTGTCACCTTCATCACAGACTTGAGAACAGTTTATAATTTCTGTGAAAGTGCAGCCTTTCATGCAGAAATGTAAGGGCAAAAAAGGAGGCTGTATGGCTGAATTGCAAATAAATTAACTTCTTACAGGAGGGAATGATGGAGAGTGTCTCTTCATGGGACTGGTCAGGGGTATTCTCAGAGATGCTGATTTCCTCAACATGATACTTAAGCTTCTGAAGACAATAGGATTTTGGAAATGTAGCAAAGATTTTGTGGCATCCTTCTATCTAAGTGTTCACTTATAAATTTGCTTCGTGTATTCTAAAAACTTACTTGCAGCCCTTGAGCTTTCATCTCCACTCTTATCTGCCTTTATCTCTCACCAGGTGGTGTTTTCCTAGGTCAGCCTTCAACCATGAAAGTTTTTAAAGTTGCTGCTCAATTAGAGTATCTCATAAATAAAATCTTGTGGTAGTTTGGTGTACTATGTGCAGAATAAAGTCATATGCTGTGAGTTAACCTTCTTGTACTATTAGATCCCTTCTTGATTTCCAGTTCATGGATTCTGTAGCTATGCCTACAGAATTATACCACATCATGATTATGGTCAGAAGGTGAACTTCTTAGCATACATTCTTCAAATTAAATCCCTCTCCCAGAAGATAGAAGACAATTAATTAATGCTTAAAAAACAAGTCTAGAAAACAAATTGAAATGCTCAACTTTGTGGTGACACTGGGGTCAGATAGCTGATCCACAGATGCTACGTTCATCCTAGCAGGTCCATCTTTACAGTACTTCAGTAATTTTTCCCTGTATTGCAAGACACCAGTGAGTTTGTGTTTTTCAGCTCTGTGCTTTAATTGGCAGTCCAGCTGCCTCTTTTCTGGTGCTGTATTCTGGTGCTGTATTCTATGTCATCCTGTATGTTGTACCTTGGCACAGTGAAGGCTGATAGGTAATTGATGCAATTAGCCTTTGAATGACCTACAGGCAATCTCTTCTGAAATGCTAGTCCAGTGCAAAGACCCCCTCAAATGTTCCTAAGCTGGTGGCGTTCATTTTGATGCAACTGAATACTCCTCTGAGCTAAATGGGATTTAGATGTCTACCTAGATGTCTCCTGAACGTGAGTGATAGGTAGTATTAGAGAAAGCCATTAACATACGCATTTATGTGATAGAAGAGGTTGAGTGTTGGTTCCTGTTAGCCTTTCCCTCACATCTAAAATACCAGATTCTGTATTGAGAGTCTGAGTAGTTACTCATCCTTATTTTGTTGTCCACTCCTGCTGTACACTGTCATACACAAAAAGCATAAACAGCCAGAAAGTGTCGGGGTACTTTCTGTATGGAATAATTTTAATCTGGCTGTCTGCTTATTATGCCCTGCTTGCTCTGTCTCTCTGTTCATTTTCGTCTTCCACTTAGCAACAGACATGCTCTGTGGTCACAAAGACTTCTCTGTTTACATCTGTGACTTCCTTGGAACATTAAGAGTGCAAAGCACTAGAGATTGTAGGGCAGATGGAATGAACTTGCATCACAACCTTTGTAAGATGGTATCCCCTATTTGGTTCCAGAGACTAGAGTACTCTAAAGGCTTGAGTGATTCCAAAATCAGTTTAATTTCTAAAATAAGTTTTGTGTATCGATGTCTTTGTATGCAAAGAACTTTCACACCTGAGAACTGGCGATTTTCCATGAGTCTCTTAAGTATTGCACAGTAAAGGCAAGCTAAAGAGTCAAAATCATGCCATTAGTACTTTAAAGCCTGCTATTGCTCAGTCATTTTTGTTCTTGTCTTTCCTTTATGCTTTTGTAACTCAAGCCATAGTTTATCACAATCTGCTAAGTTCGGGAGTGTGTTAATTGAGAGGAATGTGAGTCAACTGGAAATAAGAATCCACAGCTATGTGCACTATGGGAGATATTTACACTATAGTTTTGGGGTCAATTTTGGGAGGCCAAGCTTCCTGTATAGTTAGAAGGGAAAAAGAAGCCTTTGCTCTGAGGATTCATCTTCTGAAGTGAGCTGAAATGAAGTGCTCTGAATCTTCTGTGGAGCTGCCAGTATATTTAACACTGATTAAATAGGGAGTTTTGGGGGAGTAGTTTTCTGGGTTACTTAGATGCCTGAAATTAGGCAGGCTACATCCTGCTCTGGTGGCAGAAACGATGTTATCTAGAAGAGGAGATCTTCATTCATCACTTGGATGATGGATCAGAGTGCACTTGCAGCAAAATTGGAGGAATAAGTGGTGAACCAGAAAGTTTTGCTGCTGTTCAGAGGGACCTCCATAGCCTGGGAAGTGGACCAGCAAATGTCATGAAGTTCAGTGAAGAGAGATGCAGAGTTGTACACCTGGGGAAGAATGACCCCATGCACCAGTAGAGATTGTGGACTTATTGTCTGGAAAGCAGCTTTACATGAATGACCTGGGCGTTAGGTGGACAGCAAGTTGAACACAAGCCAGCAAATGTGCCCTTCAGAAATTAAGGCCATCAGTGTATTGTGTTGAATTAAGAAGAGCATTACCAGCAGATTGAGGGAGGTGATCATTTTCTTCAGGCCTGGTAAGGGCACATTTGTAGTACTTTGTCTCGTTCTGGACCCCAGTGCAAGAAAGGCATGGACATGCTGGATAAGTGCAGTGAAGGGCCACAAAGATGAGTAAGGGTTTACAGACTGACTTGAAAGAATAGGTTGAGAGAGACTCAGCCTGGAACTCTTCAGCCTGGAGAAGAGAGGGCTTGGACTGGATCTTGTCAATATGTGTAAGTAACTGAGGGAATGAAGAGAGCCAGACACTTTTCAGGGATGCCCAGTGAAAAGATAAATGGCAATGGACCCAAACTGAAATTCCATTTGAACTCAAGAAAACTTTTTCTTTCTGTGAGAGTGGTCAAATTCTGAAACAGTTTGCTTGTGGAGATTATGGGGTCTCTGTCTTTGGAAATACCCACGTTTGCCTGGAAAGTCCCAGGTAACCTGCTGTAACTCACCTTGCTCTGAGCAGGGGAACGATGTAGACTATCTCAGAGGTCCATTCCACTCTCAGTCTTCAGTGATTCTTTGAACTGACTGAGTACACATGAGCAGTGAAAAAATGTTGGGGTTCAGTGTGGGTGAGACTAGAGTTTGTTGAAGTTTTGTTAAACCCTATTGCAGGAGTAGGTACAGCTGCTTCTGGTTGTATGTATTGGCTGGCATTGTCCGCTAATTCTGTTGTAAAATCTTATGATGGTTGTTACTGCTGAGGACTTCTGGCTCTTTCAAGGTTTGTCTGAGAGAGCTGATGTTACTGGAGATTGCTTTGTTACTAACTTTCCATGAGTTTATATTTATGTTGTGCCAAGAGTCTCATTTTGTGTTCTCTTTGGTAACTGGAAGCTGAAAACCTCTCAGTTGCCTGCATATGTAGCAGAAGTGTCCATAGAAAGACTTGGTATGGATCAGGGGCTGTAAATTGTAAGTATAATTTAAAATTTTATTTGCAAGTGAGATTAAAACAAGAACAACTCTTCTGATCAGAGTGAGTGCAGGCCACTTCACAGGAGATGCTTGATGAGGTCTGAGGCGACAGGGGATTCTTGAATAGTATCTGGAAGTGATACTGCACTGAGGTTAGCAGCACTTGTAAAGATCTGCATTTACTCAAGCGTGCCAATTACTGTCTATGGCTGGCTCCACTTCAGGAATTGTGGAGACCATTTGCTTTGGGTTGTCCTTGGCTATGCTGCCCTGTGAGAGTAGTTGTTAGAGCAGTGTGTACAACTGTTCTCCATAAGATAAAGCCCTATTAAAGGGTTAAAAGGCCCCAAATACAGAGCCTTGAAAATGCTTATTACACTTTTAAGATCTTGTATCCAGAAAAGATGATGGTGCAATGGCAGAGCTGTTACTGGCCCTTCATAGGCTTTCATATGCATTTGTGGAGGACTGTTTAAATGGGAACAATGGTACTCAAAGCCCTTGAATTAAGATGAAACAACAGGGAAGTTTTAGATAAAGAAGGGGTTTATGGAATTACTGGGCCAGAGGGAAGAGGTATGTGAAACAATCCAGATGTTAAGCTCTCTTAATTGATGTTGACCTTTCAAAGAACCAGGTGTTTGGGATCCGGGGTCTATGCACTTCTGACTGTAGATAGTAAAATATGGGGTGCAGAAGTGGCAGTTGGAATCTATTTACTTGGAAGGCCCATCTTTCCTGCAGTTGCTTTGTTCCCAGTGGTGATCCAAGCAATGATGCCATTGTGACTGAGTATTATTACAGCCCAGAGTGAGATGAGGTACTTTGGGACCAGTAATGTGTAATTTGCAGTTTGTGAAGCTTGGTTTTGGGCAATGTAGTGACTCTGCAAATGGCTTTGGGGAGCTCAGCATGAACCAATGGAGTATGAATTCCTGTCATAATGCTACAGCTCTACAACCTTATGTAGGCAGGCAATATCGGGGAGCATGAAACTACTGTTGAGTTTTTATGTGGTTTTATTGACATCATTCCAGATGATGTTCAAATCCATATGCAAGTCTTTGTATCTACATTTCAGAAGGACTCAATATAGCTGAAGGAAGAATCAGCTGAAGAAAACTTCAGCTATAGAATGACATAAGCTTAATGTACTTAGCTGATCCAAGAAGTAGTGGGTAGTTGTTACTTGATTGGTCTAGATATATCTGTGGAGGAAAGATTTCTGATAGAGCACCCTTTAATACAATAGACAAGAGGCATATAAAGATGGAAAACCTGATATCAGAACAATTTAGCTCTGAAAAAGAAAGACAGATACTTGAGCAGGGGTGTTGGGAGTTTTTGTATTTCTTGAAGTCCTACTGCATAAAGTTCACCACTTACCTTGAGGTAACTGATTGCTGAAGCAGGTGGTTTTTTTTTCCAGTACATGGGGTGTTTAAACTACCAAAATTACTGCCTAGTCTCAAAGGAAAATTTATTATCATAGTACTGGTCCTAAAGTTCCTGGTACATGTACAGGAATTTTCATAGGGTGTCTTCAGTGGTCCCATTGCCGGAGAGGTTCTTGCAGCCATTTGCATCATGTCACAAGTTATGGTCTGTTCCAGTGCTGCATGATGAAGGCAAGCATTGCATCTGAGAAATCTTGTATAATGTGTTCTCTGATGCAAACTTTAGTCCCAGTAAGCCTTTCTTTGTATTGGTAGCTGTGAATCTAAAGCTGCCTTTGAGATTCAGAGAGGCATTGGAGAGAGAGGTGATCATGTTCTTAAAAGTGAAGGGTGCAGGCTGATTCCTTTTGTGTGCCTTGTTAAAGAGATGAATTTCTAGATATCATTATATCAGAAAGGGTAGGGCTTTGCAGAAGTGCTCATCTTTTGTGGGCGGTGAGGGCCCCTTGGGGACCTGTCTCTTTGTGGGTGGTAAAACTCACTTAGCCATAAAAGTATTTTCCCAGAGCTTGCTGCCTCCTTTTAAAAGAGAGGAAAAAAAGTAATAAAAAATTTACCCATGCTCCAGAGCGCAGAGGGGAGGCAGGAACCCGTGCAGACTGCAGTGCAGAGGGGTAGCAATCCTCAGTGGCCTGCCACGTTTGGCTGTCATTTTTTAAGAGATTTGTCTTGATTTTTGCTAATGTGTTTTATGGGGTGGGGATGGGGGGAGCAGACCCAACAGCACAAAGCAAATCCTAAACCAGATTTGCTGCTCCCAGTGTAGAATATTTGCATAGACATTTTTATAGCCGCCTTGCCATAAAGATGGAGCAAGTTCTTGTGCTATGGCAGCATAGTTGTGTGTTGAATAATGGATCTGGTAGGAATGCCATATACTGATCTCCTGCTCTCTTTTACAGGGAGATAGGATTGTACCACTGGATGTTTTATTTGTAATTGAGCATTAATGTCTCAATTTATTATCACTTAATGCCTACAAATCAAAGGTTGTGTTAGCTATTAGATTCTGCACTAGTGGTTTTTCTTCAACATAGTATCGTTACTCAGCTGGTACTGTTGGTTTTATGCTTCCGGTCTGCTGGCTTTCCTTGATTGTGAGGGGCGATCTAAGGGAAGATCTTGGCAGGGTTAGTGACAACTTGCTTGCTTCCTCAGAGTTACTTTTGACTTACGGGTTTATCTTACCTGGGTGGTTTGCCTTAACATGAGCCCCTAAAAGTTGCCCCCTGTGTGGAACCTGGAGGAGTTTTAGAAAATGCCTGTGGCAAGGCAGAGCCTAGGAAATAAATTTAGGCTTTAGACTTTCCCCAAAACATGAAGGCTGGATTTGTCAGTGCTTTGGGGTTGTTAAAAATGTGGAAGGTGTTAAGTGTATTGCATGAGATGGGGAAGTTCTTGAAGAAAACTGAGCAGAGAAGCCAAACAGCATTTGTGCAGTAGCAAACACAGGCTCTACTCAGGATGAGAGCACTACGTAAGTTCATAAAAGCTTTTTAACTCATTGCCTCAGAACTCAAAAGTAAATGCAGACAGCAGGAGATTTTGTACACTAGAAAATATAAACAGGATCCAAAGCTGGAGATGTACCTCATATGTGTGCCTCCATGCCCTGTGTTTTTTTTAAATTAGTGTACCCACCACCTCTGGAATGTGGCTGAAGTGGGAATGGTCTCCAGCATTTGAAGGAGCTCAGAGCTGGTTTTGAACTAAGCAAGAGCTGCAAGTTAATGCTGCTAAAGGAAGCTGTATTTTGCTTTCTTGAGCAGTAGGTTGACACACACTCTTGTTGAGCTCAGTGTGGGCTGTAATCCAAAAGCCCTGGCAGGCAGGAGTTATGTTTCTTAGAGTTCAAAATCAGCAAGAGCTGTGAGCCAGCCTCTGCAGATATAACAGCTCTGGACTCTGAGTTCCCTCATAGCCTGGCTTCTGAGTTCCACTTTTGCTGCTCTGGGAACCAGATTCACCAGTTTCTTCCCCTTGCTTCAAGCACTGCCTGAAACAAGGTACAATTTCAGCTGTGTCAATATACTTGAACTCACCAGGTTTTGCAGGTGGGAAGGAGTAGGGAGGTGTGGTTTATGGCCCATTAGATAACTTCAGGGCTGGCAGCAGAATGTGGAAGAAGTTGTAGTGGTGGTCATAATTGCTTGGTTGTCTCTTTCAGCAACTTTGGGGTTGGTTAGAGTGGTAGTGGTAGGTGGAAGCCATTCACAGAAGGCAAGGGAGGAGCAATCAAAGAATCAAAAATGTTAGTACCTTTGCTAAGAAAGAGCTGATGAGGACAGTTAGACTGCCAGTCCTGAGTTTTTACCAGCAAGGGGGTCACTAGATGTAGAGCAGGTTCAGTAGTAGTTGAGATGGAAGATACGCTGGAGAGGAAAAAGAACAGTGACTACCAGGAGTTCATATACAGTTTGACAGCTAGAGATGAGAAGGACATATGGGACAATGCATTTTCTCTTCTCATCCTAGACATCTAAACTGTGATCCGGAGTCACTGAGAAATTTAGAGATGCAAGAAAGTAATGCATATTTGTATTGTGGGAGGGAGGAGAAGAACATACACATGTTTACTGACAAATGGCAAGGGATAGAAATTGATACAAAAGAGTGAAAAATCATGAAGGTCAGTGGAGTGCTTAAGAAGGACCGGAACATGCTTTTGTCTGTTATGGGAAGAATTGCAGGAGGGAAAGGGAAGGTTGAAAAGGTAGAGGAAGTAATGTCACTTGGTAATTTTCTTATAAGCAGCTGGGATTCTGCGCAGAGACAAATGGAAGCTGGAGGAGGGGAGGGTTTGAGGAATGAGTCAAAGGTAGCTGGGATTGCAGGCGTGGGTTTCTGTTAAGCTGGAGAAACACTTTGTCTTCTTTCAAACAATTGTTCGTATTAGCATTCATGGTGTGGGCATGCATGCTCCCATCCATGTGATGTCTCCTGGTGTGCTGCACACAGAAGCTGTTTGAGGATTTGTCTTTTGGTTCACCACAGATCAACTGAATCATATCTCTGGGCTTCTCTGAGGTGCCAGAGTAGAAAAGTGTAGTCGGGGGAATTGGTCTGGTGGCAGTTTTGCTTAGTGTTGTCTTGCAGTAGGTGGTGGAATGGGTACTGATATCAGAGGTGGATCAGGCTCAAAATTTGGTGGGGAAGGGAGGAGGCAAATACCCAACATGTACATATACATCCCCACAACCCCATTATGTGAGGACACTGTAAAGTGTAAAGGAAATCCAAAAGTACTTTGTCAGAGTGGGAGGAAAACAAGGCACAGGAGTAGCAAGGCTGAGGGGAGACAAATAACTAACAGTGCTTATGGACTGGAAATCATAGCAAGATGAAATCAAAGAGAAGGGCTAATGGTAAACCCTGGAAGACATTAAATTGTGGTGGAAAGGGACTCAACAATAAAGTTTAGAGAAAGATCTCGTAGGCCAAATGGAGTGAGCAAATTTGCAAAGATTTTGAAAGGTAAAGTGAGAAAGCATTTTGCTGAGGTCTTTATTGGATTCTGTATGTGGAAGGCATGTAAGTTATGCAAGGGGAGTGTGTTTCTATATTTTCCTGGCCCAGCTTGGCTGATGAGATTCCATGGAAGAACCCTCATTCATGGATACTGCATGTCTGACAACACAAGAAACAATGAAAACTGAAGACAAAACCCTGTCATAATTTCTTCGCTTGCAAAGAAACTATCTGTAAGTGGATGTCAGTCTCCCTGATCACTCCTGTGATTTTAGTGATCTACTGCCTAACTTCTGCTGTCCTATAACTTGTGAAGCCTAATAAAATTGTCATTTGGAGCTGTGATTTTACAGAGTCCTAGGACTGAGAGGCTAGCTTGGTGTGTTCATCATCTTCGAGAATGTACCACTGCTGGTTCTTTGATCTGGTAGGAGCTGGACCTCTGACTGCTGCTGTGAGGGTGAGATCCTGGAACATTTCACCACAGTTCCTTTTTATTTAGCGACCCCTACACTCCAGTAAAACACGGCTTGCTCCCAATCTTGATTGTGTGTAATTGAAAATTTTACTGTAAACTAGTAAACTGTGATTGCCCTATGTTCATCATTTGAAATTTCTCTCCAGTTTGCTTGTAAATGCTGTATGGAATAGCTGTGGTGGTTATTTTGTACTGCAGCTTCTTGGGCAGGTCTATTAAGGACCCTCTGGAAGCATTAAGAGCTAATTCCAGATGGATTAAGGTCAAGTCTGCCCTAAAAAAGAAATAAAACCTGTCTAAGTATCCATTCATTGTGCAGTTTAAGACCTGCATGCTGAGTATCTAAGAAGTACTTCTGCTGCCTGAGTTCTTCTGGATGTGGCTTTGAGCTTGACTTTTAACACTTTTTAAAAATAATGGGATACAGTGGTATTCTCCTTTCATCTTGGAGTCAGTTTTGTTGTTGCAGTGGGTTGGACCTGTCTGCACTGAGCTGAGCTGTGGCACTGATTTACAGAAGTCACTGCAAGGTCATGAGTTTGGCCAAACTTCTTGGTGGTGTCCTGACTTCTGGGAGCCTGACGCTGCGTTGCTGCTCCAGATGTTGTATGGTTACTTTCATGTTGCTACACATGGTCTGCCAAGGTGTGGACTAACATGCTGCGTCAGTCCTGCTCAGCATACTCTGGGATCTGGGTCACCCCTTGAGCCTGAATCTCTGCACTGGCTCCAAACAGAGATCCCTGTGCACTTGCTGGGTGCAGCAGCCTGCTTTGTGCATTAAAGCTAGTGGCAATAAGGAATTGCTGTCATCTAGATCGTTCCAAACCACCCTCAAAACTTCTTTCAAGAGGAAGTGTTCAGAACATTATGATAGTGCTTTATTTGCTGTAGGTTTCTTTTACTTCGTTCTATTACAGTTGGAATAATGTGGTCTCCCCAATACATTCTTCCAGCCTGGGCTTCCTCCTTTCCATCTTGCCGTGCTTTAAATTTAAACTGCCTTCATATGAGTTAAACTACTGTAAGATTTTGTGTTTTCTTAGCTTGTTCATTTTCTGCTTTCTTTTGACTGTGTCTGTTCACTGCTTTACCCAGCAAACAGCAAGTCTGTCTGCTTGCTTTCCAGTTCCTGTCCTGCCTTCTCTTCTTCTTACTCTTTAGATTGGCGATATCTCGTGATGTGTCCTGCTCACAGGATATTATTCCTGTGAAAATCCACCACTGAGCATGTTTAGCTAGTGCTTTGTATTGTGATGGTAGCTCAGTCTGTGTCACTAAGCTGACATAGCATTTTCATTATCAGTTTGGGTGCACTGGGCTGGTGCTGTAGTACAGCAGTCCTGAAATATGTTGAAGGGGTAGTAATAACTTTTGCAAGTCTTCCATTCACTGGCAAGTACAAGCCTTTGAATATGTCTTTGTGCTTGGCACTTTTATTAATAGTATCTACTGCTATTTCCACAATGAAAAGTGGCTCCAGTGTGGAAGCTTGTTGTTGATACAATGTCAAATCTGCAGAATTCAAACCCTTCCAGGGAGCATACTGCTTCTTGGATCAGTGAAAGTTTGTATTTTTGCAATGTGGTGGTTGATAAGGCATGCAGGTGCTCTACAAAGATATTGCTGAGGGTTTTTCTCCACTGCAGATGGGTGTTTTGGCATAAGACATGCACATTTCAAGTTGTGCTAAGCACACATTCTTGCAGTAAGAGCTGCAGAGGCGGTAGCAGGAATTTGGCTTGCTGATTTGTTTGGATTAATAGGATTTCATGTAGTTAAAATGCACTCACAATGGAAAAGGCTTTTCTGTATAAAGCAGTTTGACTTGTTATTTTTGTGTCTATTCTACATCTGTCTGTTGGTGTAGCTATATTGGTTAGATGGGAGTGCTGTTATTTACTACATTATTTGAGCCTCTTAGGAAGGGGAATTACTTAGTGTGAACTAAAACTGTGGCCACACCAACGAGCTGTGGAATTGGTGATAAAGTATAACTTATGTGGAATATGAGCCAGAGTTGGCAATGGTCTTGCCACACAGTCTCAATAACAAGAAATTGCAAGACCTCGGAATTATCTAAAACTATAGCCAGCAGTTTTGGCAACACTAGTTAGTCTGGTATATGTTAACATCCATGCTAGATGAGTGAACTGCAGTAGACCTCATATACAATGTGATGTGGCAACTGTGGAGGACACAAGCATTAGCCTTGGGTGGTAAGGATATTCTGGTAAGAGGGCTGATGTTGGGATATAGACAGGCATAATGACCCTTAAAAGCCAGACATATAGCTTTTTTCTTTGACGTACAGCATCAGTATTTGAGGACTTTCCATCCTGAGTCAGGTCACACAATAAGCTCAGTTGTGCTCTTGTGCTGGGAGGGCCATTTAGGCAGGAGAGATTAAGTCTGGAAAGGGAAGTCTCCATTCCTGGTATAGCTCCTTGTGGAAGTTTGTTCTTATGTACTTCAGAAATGTGACAAAGTGAGATAGGAGCTCTGGAAACTGGAGAACTTAAAGAGTCTGGTGTCTGCTTACAGCTGCTTGGTAGAAGGATGCCCCCTTTGTCTAGTCTCTGCAAGACTCTCCATCTGTGGCAATTAGGATTAGCAGGCACATTTCATGCTCTGAAAAGTCAGAAAAGGAAAGAAGAAGGAGTTTTACAAAAGGAAATGCCTGCCAGGCACAGATTCCATTCTGGTTTTGTGCAGAGAATAAACACAGATGTGAAGGTTAAAAAGCGGACTTCCAAAAGCATTTAATGACGGGCTTGGTAATGGTGCAAGGGACTTAGTGATGGGAGAAAGCAGAGGCATCACGAGTTGCAGAGTAAGCAGGAGGAGGAACCCCACACACAGAGAGCACACATTAGCTATTGAGACCTTCCTGGTTCACATTACCGGGGATTTCGTTGAATTCTGGCAGGAGAGATACTGCATTTTGGTTTGGAGAGTCACCCGCTATTTCTGGAAATTTACAAGGAAGCAGGGCTGTGAACATGCCTGCATGTGGGGGTTCAGAGGTGGAGGAAGCGAATACACATTTCTTTAGAAACTGCAGAGTTCATCTCTCTTCTGCTTTTCCGTCTATCAGTGTGTCTTGGACTCATTCACTGCTCCCCCCACCATACCCTCCATTAATTTGCAAAACCCTTTTTCCTTTGCAGAATCAGTTGCTTGGGAGCAGATTTCATATGTATTATCTTACTGCTTTTTTAGTAGATTGATGTGGACCTCCAGGTGCAGAAATGCCTGTAACCCAAATTGTTGTTTCTCCTCACACTGACAAGATAAAGATTGTCTTTATTTCCCCACTATTTTCCAGTTAGTAGATTTCAGACTCCCATTCCTGGGCAGTAGCTTGATGGGTCTTACAGCTGATTTTGTAAGTATCAGAGAATTTTGTAATAGAAATTATGAAGAAAGTGAAGAAAAATCCCTTTCTCCAACCATTTACTCATTGTTTTATGTTAGGGGTTCTTAAATGCATACAGACAAATCTTATAAAAGGCTGCAAGTATGCAGAAAAGGTCAAACCAAAACATTAGTTAAATGAAATGCAGATTGGAATATATTTTTAGTGCTTGAATGTTTTCCCTAAAAGGCTATACTGAAGGAAACATGTTTTACTGCCTGAATCATATGGTAGTGTGAGGCATGCTTCTAACACATGCCGCTATCGCATGGGAATAGAGAAAGGATCTCTAAACAAGTTTAACAGCTCCAGCAGTTTGCTGATAGGAAGACTCCAGCTTTGACTACCCTTCCCAGCAAGGGGCCTAAATGAAAAAAGAGAGAGTTTGTTTGACCACCCACTTCTCCAACAGCTTGCAATTTGTTTCAGCCAAGGCTAACAGGTGTTTCTGTTATATCCATAACTTTTTCCTGGCTGAACTATTTCTATGATGCAGCATCTCGATTTATAGGATGATTTCTTTTGACTTATCTAGACCCATGACACTTATTTTTATCTAAGGGCTTCATGGAGCACCTCCATCTCTTTACATGCCATTCCAGTACTGTATCCAGCATCAGAATTCCAGGAGTTTCATGGTAGTCCCTAAACAAGTGATGTTTTGCCCTTTAAGCGTGTATGTGTTCATGCTGTTACATAGTGTAAAGCAATGGTATAGTGGAGCTTTCCCAAGGAACTTCCCATCCACTGCAGCTAAAAGCATCATAAATAAATAACTAATGAGAACACAAGCAGCTGAACCTAAACAGTCCTTGTTCATAAGAATTTTCTTACAAAGAAGAAAGCATCATTTGGATTGTACAGATGTAAGAGCATCACTAAGACTTAGAGCTCTGCTTCTTTTGTATGTTGGATTTTTGGTTCTCTAGTGAATTGTACTTACTACCCTGCAAGAATGAACTTTCAAACTGTGCATAAGCTAAATAATTATATATCATTAACAACATACAACTGTTACTTTCTGTTCAGTTGCCAAAATCGAGATCTCACTTGTCTCATGCATCCCTTCTTTCTAGCAGTTGTTGAACAGTTGCTCTCAACTCATCATTAAGGTGGTGTGTGAGTAAGATATTCTGGCCTGCCCATGGTTCACATGGTACTTCTCTCTCTGTTTTGTTGTGGGGTTTTTTGTTTTGTTTTGTTTTTTGTTGTTGTTTTGTTTTTCTTTTATAACATAAGAGATTGTAACTCTTACAGATAAAAGATACTGTGCAGATACTGTTTAAATTCTGTCAGTCTTTTATTGTGGCAGTGCTGTACTTGGGGTGCTGATTATAGAGATTTGGGAGGTAGAAGGAAAGAATTCTGTGTATTCCTCACAGTTTATTTGTTTGGGATTTTTCCTGTTCTGCAGTGCATATCTGATACTGGATGGTTGGAGAAAGTTCTTGTCAACTGTGAGACTTGGGCCACAATCTGTCACTACCAGAAGCTGGGAGAGTCAATGTAGCTACAGCAAGGAAATGAAACTGCTTGTTCTTTATTGGTCACCCTGAGTAGGATGAGACCTTTCTACGCAAAGACATTTGATTGCTCCAATGTGTATATGCAAAGGCTATAATAAGATCATTTATTGGTCACAGAGTACAGGATTTTCCCCATCCTCTATTCTATGCAAATATTATTGGCCCAACTTTTGCTTGTTCAGGAAACTGTCTGTGCTGTTGCTGTCTGTGCTGTTGCTGTCTGTGCTGGTGCTCCAACACTCAAGTGTAGCAGGGTGACATGAGCAGGGGGATCTCTATAGTGAACAGCAACAGAGTATGAATTCTCTTAAGGAGAAGAATTGCCAGCTTGCTTGATGAGATGCAAACAATACAGATAAGAGGGGTTGCATTTGAAAAGGATCTTAATGTCTTCTAGTTTCCCTGAGGGAAAAATAGACTCTACCATCAAAGACAAATGCTTACTAGACACATTTCTCTATTAATTGCTAGATGATCAGACGAAGAAATAAAATATCGGAAGGTAAGACTTCAAGGAGCCATCATGACTCTATTGGAGGTGGAGGCTTTTGTCAGGCATCTGTTCTTTTATTGTTTGTGCTTGTTGCAAATTAACTGGTTTCCTTTTGAAGTCTGTAACTTGTGACTGAAAAACTCCCTTTCCTATATGATGTTTGCATTGTTCTCAATGTAAGTGGACCCCTTGGGCACTTGACTGGTTCCTATTAGGATGGTCATCTTCACTTACCTACAGCTGAGCCCTGCTCCAATTCCCGTAGCTGATGGAACTCAGCATGCTATGTATTCCCCTTTTAAAAGGAAATTTTGCAGTGGGAATGAACATGAATGGGAAATTACATTTCTTCTTATTTTATACATCTGGAATAAAGAAAAAATAATAACCTTTTGAAAGTTCAGCCTTCAGAGAGCATAGACCTCTTAGAGGCTTTCTTCATTAATGTTGAATCTAAGATCCTTTCAGTGCTTAGCATATGCTGAACTACTCTTAGTAGCATATTGTGCATCCATTCATTAAAATAATTTTGCCCATTTCCTATTTACAGGTTGCTTGTACATTGAAGAACAAGCGAAAGAAATGGTTGAAAATACCAGGTTGCTCTGCATACTGTTTCTATAGCATTAGCCCAGTTTTAGATAGTTAGCTCATCCACTTCAAAGGCAGTGTCTTCGAGGTAGCCTGGAACAGAGATTTGCTGGGAATTGTCAAATTCACATTCAGAATTTCATATATTTACTGTCATCAAAGGCAGTCCCCCAAACTAGGCTATCCCATAGAATACTTGAGGATTGGAAATGTGTAAGTATCTGTTGTATCTCCACTAGACTTCAGTAATCATTTTGCCTGAATTCAAATTGTTTCAGAACTGGTTGAGAGAATCTGGTATATTCTTGCAGCAGAGACTTATCCTTGGTTTGTCAAATAGATTTGTTCTGTGTTTTGGATTTCCTGGAGCCTGGATTGTAGTAAACCTAGAACAAATAAATGTAAAACCCATCAATTCTGATAGATCCTTTCTACAAGAATAGATTAACCTCAGTATCAGCTACAGTTACAAATGGTTTCATTAAGTGGTAATTACTTTTCAAACAGATGCAAGTACTAATCTAGGGAGAATTATATGCCAGGGCCCTCAAACTAAGTCACAAATTAGCTAAGGGGATTCTCCAGTTTCCTCAAGCTTGTGAGTAAGCATCATAATAAATTTTTCTCTTATTGCAAGGGGACCTGCCAGTCACTAACAAATTAAGGGTAAAGGATCTAGCCTAGAAAAAAATTGGAACTCTGGTTTCTGTTAAATACATGGAAGAGAAATTCCCATGCCATGTAGATGTTTCATGTTCCCAAAACATGTATCCCAAAGCCTGTGTAGCTCTAGAGTATTGGTTGTTCTTCTTAAGAGTTTGATAGTAGTAGTCTGAAGTTAGCCTGCTTTTCACTGAGGGAGTGCTGGAGTGCCAAGGGAACTGGTTTTGCACCCCTTTTTTCCCCTCAGTCTAACCTCAGACATTGGCTTGCATGGCTTGATTCATAAATGAGCAATAGTTGACTGGCAAGGGTTCATTTCTCCATATGCCGAGATACATTGGATCCTCTGAGGAGGTTGAGACTGATGGATAAATATCTGTCACGTGTAGGTGGCCTATAAGAAAAGATCTGAGGATTTTTTTATTTAAGTCTTTGTTAAGACTTTCTTCCCCCCCCCACCTTTAAACTCTTTTGTCATGTGCTGAGTGGGGGTGGATGGAGTTCAGGGTGGTGGAGGGAAAAAGGGGGGTTGCTGAAAGCATTTATCTTCATTTCTGCCATCATCCAGTGTTTATTACGCAGTGATAGACAGACGCAGGAAAGCTGCCAATCAAACCTACGTTCACTGCATTTCAATTGGCCCTCGCTTTGGATTTCAGCATTTTGAAATCTACATCATCTCTGCAGAAAAAGGTCGTTCTGTTCATGAGGATGACAAGCCTGAGACCCTTGGGTACTCACTGCAGTCACTTGTGATCCCATCAAACGGTGGAAGACCCAGGAATCAGGATTGTCAGGTGCTGGGTGAGAACAGCTGCCTGTAAGAGCTGATCTGTTGCTGCCCAAATTTGAGAAGCTGAAGTGTGTTGTTTGCCTCCAGGTTACATATACTACAACTTGACAAGCAACAGCACCTTCTGCTCTCATCCAGACTGAAACCCTGACTGGACAAAGCCAGCTGAGAATGAGTTCTCATGCTGCATTGGTGAACAAAAGCTCTGTAGTAAGGATTTTAACTTCCCTAAGTCTTCCAATCATGGTTTAAAATGTTTTCCATAAACCAAAGAGGACAACACAGGTTAGGATAGCATACTTCTGTGCTAGGGGGTGTTTTCCTCCCTTAATTCATTGTCTGAAATGTTTCCATGCTTTTAATCATCTTTACAGGGCATGCATGCGTGTGGGAGGCATCTGGCAGGACTTGTTATACAAATGATATTCCACTTTGTTATATGTATATAGATATAATTTAATAATTGCACTCCTCAATTACATAATTAGTATAAGTAGAGGTAATTACTTAATAAAATATGTAGATCATGGATTTCTGATTAGTGTTAGTTACACTGGTTTGAAGCTTTTGGAAAATGGACCGAATTTTTCTGAAGATGCACCCTTTCACACTAAGAACTGTTTTGCCTGTATCTTTATCTTTGATAAAGGTATCTGTTATCTGAAACATTAGTATTACTCAATAGCTTGTGCTGTCTCTGAAATTTGTGTGGGGCTGTCCTGTAGATGGGGCAGTACTGCTTTTTTTCCATTGTTAACTTCTCTGCATATGATGTGGCTGCCTTTGGAGGTGGAGAGAATGCAAGGTTTAAATGAACACCATGACTAACCTGAGGGTTACAGGAAAAGGGATGCGAAGATGAGAAATTTTACAGAAAAAATCAAATCTGCTTGCCAGCTGCTTTTTATGGTACTTTTAGCAGTAGGTGCAGCAATTGTATGAGCCAGATGAACTTACTGTTTGTGGAGCAGTTAGTGATTTTGCTAAGCTTCTCTGTTGTAGAGGGAGAGCACAATTGTTTTCCTAAGGTATGTTCTTCTCTATTTTATATATTGCTTGTTACACCTATGAAGGTTGATCTCATTGCAAGACAGATGATGTAACTTTGTAATGGTCATCTGTGAGAAGATCAATATTCTGGAATTATGTGCCTTCAGTAGAACTTCCGTTGCCTGTCTTTACAGAGTGTTTTCCTGGCCTGACCCAGTCCTATAAGGCAGTTGCTACCTTGCTGGTGATGTTAGTTATTGTTTCCCTGCAGGAAGTCCCACTGCTTCACATTTGTGGAGTGCCTATTTTTCCCTTCCCTTCCTGAGAAGGGAAGCAGAAGAGCTGCCTTTGTGTACCAAATCCAGGCTTGCAGTGAGAAGACTTTTAAAGATGAAGCAACATAAAATTGAATTGTCCTTCTGCTTCTGTTTGCAAAGTGTAATTTCATTAATTCATTGAATCTGCTTTCTCCGGTGCATATCTTCTGTTCAGAGGAGCCCTTTGTTTTGGGGATATAGGGAACAAGGCCTTGGGCATATGTTACAGCAATGGAAGTGTTTTTAATTCTGCTCTCTTAGTGATCCATGCATATCTGACAGAGGCAGGTACAGAGATGGAGCAGATGTACAATGGAGGTTGGTTGATTGCTGGAGGCCTGACAGAGCTGAGTGCACAGTACAAAGCTGTCTGCTCGGAAGTCTTGTTCCTAGTATATTTCTGAGCTTTCTCTAGAACCAAAAATCAGGACTCAAGCAGCTTTCTTGGTGTATTTATTTATCAGCACCAGTTTAGAATTTGCTTACTTACTTTGCCCTGCCCACCTCGTTCTTTCTTTTGCTGAGAAAGCAAAAAACCTGTTTGTCTGTTTGTGTGTTCAGGCATTTTGGATCTCTTTCTTTCTTACTTTACCCGTGCCTGAGTGGTCTTTTGGGATTTGATTAGGAAGGTAACTATCCAGCCACCCTACTCCCTCCATCTTTCTCCACACCAGTTTAACTTAGTAGCAGTTAGCAAGCTCTTAACTCTGCACAAGGGTCTGACAGAGTTGTCAAAGTGATGTCTCTTCTATTATTGCTGCTGTAGCAGCAAAGTCCTGAGCCAACCCTTCCAGGAGAGTGAAGGCACTAACTTTGATGTGTACTTCCCACTGGAGACAGTGCAGAGATGCTGAAATCCAGACTGTGTAGACACTGGAGGCTTTGCTTTTAGTAATTCGTGCTTGTGAGTGATCTTGCTTTGCTCTCCCTTATGAAATTCTATTACGCTGAATTTCTCTGGTTGCCAGGATATGTGTGTAGTACATGGGCTGTCTGTCCATGAAGGCCTCAGAGACTGCAAATAGCATGAGATTTGTGACTGTAACACTATTATGAATGAACTGTCTCTTGTCTCCGTTTGTCTCCCTGGGAAGCCCATTTAATGCATCTCAGCTGTCTCAATGCGTGTTGACTTGAGTAACCAGGTGCTGTTCCTTTGTGCTGGGAAAAATAGACTCTTTATTATAGTTTCTGAAGAATTGTGCTTAGCCTTCTGATTTTGGTCTGCTGCCCAAATCCTGGGGCAGTTGGCAAGGGTCATGGTGTTTGCCTGGAGTCAGAGCAGCCTTTGCCTGCTGTGGGCTGTGCCACACGACATGTCAAAGGACCAGTTCCCAGGTCTTCCAGGCCAGTATTTTGTTACAACCCTTACTATATGACAAATACTGTAAGCAACCTGTATCTTCTGAGTCAAGTTTACAGTAGGAGCAGTGATTTTATCCACAAATGTGTGTAATTTGCCAGGGCATTGCTTTCCCTCAGTTTGTATTCTGATCTGCCTTCATAGCTGTAGTAGACAATTTTGGGTCTGTGAAAATACAGCTTCACTGCTGTTGATAAGTAGAATACATTTGTACCAAATGAATTGATTAGAATTTCTGCCCTGTGTTTCTGGGCAAGTCTTACCTTTTATCAACTTTATTTTCTTTCAGAAATGTATTGCAGGGAGATGCTTTCCTGTTAATTTCCTGTACTCTGTGGCTTATTGAGGATGTGCTGCCATTTCTGTAAATAAGGTTTCTTTAAGAATCTAGAGTTTTGAGTATTGGATTGTGAAAGGTTTTCTATGGTTTTGTCTCCCCAGATTTTTTTCTGGTATTCTTGTAGAGGTTAAATTGCTGTTTATTTCCCCCTTTTCTGTAGGTGCCGTGATTGGAGATGGACAGTCAGCTGTGGCCAGCAACATTGCCAACACCACCTACCGGCTCCAGTGGTGGGACTTCACTAAGTTTGATCTGCCTGAAATCAGCAATGGTAAGTTGGAAAAGACTTATTTTAAGTCTGTGCTAACCAGATCTAGGGTAAGCTCTAGGATATTTCAAAGGCAGCTGTATGTTGCAGGTCTTGTTTGTCATGTTGCACTGAGAACTGTAAAATGCCTAGTCTTTTGAGGAAGTTGACTTAAAGCTTGTAGGACTATTCCCACTCTATCTACCTTGTGTATTCTTGCAATCAGCAAATGCATGTGTAAGTAGGGCTTGTTTTTTGTGAGCCTTTTTGTGGGCATATAGTATTCGCCTATGAATCTGTTTTCAACATCTGCATTCTCTTACTAGCAAGTTTCAAGAGAAATATTGTCTTTATACCTTTAAATTAGAACCTGCTAATGAACTGTGTCTGATTTCTCTTAAGTTACGGACACCAGTGAGTGTTAAAGTGCTGCAATACATTTTGGGAATCAGGACCCTAGTCTGTTGCTTATCATAGTGTTGCAAGCCCAGGGAAGTAGATTACCTTACAGTCATTTGCAAAAGCAGTGATTTGTCCTGTTTCTCAGGCAGAAGCTATTTCTGAATCAGGAATCTGAGCAATATTGCTGATTTCATTTATTTTCTCTTTCATTTTGTGGAAATTAAACCACAGTTTCACTTGTGTTCTATGGCATGAGCTGGCTGTTTTGTTGGAAAGGACTTCTTTATGCAGGCACAAGAATGTTTGATACTTGTGGTCAGCTGATCAAAGAATGGCATTTTCAGGGCTAAAACTAACTTGACTAGAAAGGCTATTTTTAACCCAGAATGCTATCCTGATATAGCTTGTTGCACAGCTGCAGAAATGTTTGTGGCAGCCTGGGATGAAGATAGGAGGTAGATATTCATGAATGTTTCTTTGTGCAAGTGATTTTTAGCTTAGGCCATCTCTGTGCATATGTGAAATTCACTGCTTGATTTCTCAGCAAAAGGAGATTGGGTTCTACTTTAAGGGACTGACTTTTTTAGGGAGAACAGGGAGTCTGTTTTCAGAAAGACTTCTGCTTTCACAAGTAGTCACTAAAATTAATTGAGAAAAACTCTCACAGTCCCAGATCTGTGCGTTCTGCTTTTCCAGAACTTGCATATCTGACAATAGATGTGTCTGGGAGGTAGTGTCCTGCTGCTTAAAGAACCCACAGAAGGTGAATGTATGGTAACACTGCAGTAGGAGAGATGCAGAGAATCAAAATCACAGAATCCAAGAATAGTTTTGTCTGGAATGGAGTTTTAAACACTATCTCGTTCCCCTCCCCGCTATGAACTGAAACATCTTTCAGTAGATCATGTTTCTCAAATCTCCATCCAGTCTGGCTGTCATGGTTTAGCCCCATGCAGCCACTAACTCACTTCTTTCCTGGCCCCTCAGGATAGGGAGGATAAGCAGAAAAAGGTAAAACTCAAGGGTTGAAATAAAAACAGTTTAATAAATGAAATAAAGTCAATGATAACAATAGCAATAGTAGTTATGAAAAGAGTAAGTGAGGAGGGGTAAGAGGAGAGAGAGAGGAAGTGGGGCAGGGAATAAAACCTAAGAAACACAAGTGATGCACAACTCACCACCCACTGACCGATGCCCATCCCATTCCCAAGCAGTGATTGGCCCCTTCTGGCAAACTCCTCCAATTTACATGCTGGGCACGATGCTCTGTGCTGTGGAAGATCCCTCTGAGCAGTTTGGATCTGCACCATATTCCCTCCCGGTTTCTCATAAGGATCGGTGCTGAGGGCAAGGTTTTGCCATATGGTGGCAATACTTTTGGAGGTCCTGCCAGACTCTGGAACAGAATAAAGGTGAAGTCAGAGGGGGAAGAATCTTAAATTCCTTGGGACTTCTCTGCTAGTTGTAGAGTGGTTGGAGAGTGCTTCAGCTGCTCATAGCTTATTTTTTGCCTCATCTGGCTGCTGAGGAGAAGGCTGTTCATTAAAAAAAACAAAAACAACATAAGATGTTTGTTTATAATTTATAAAATCCCATAGAAATTAAGAACCATCTGCTGCTCAATACATCAGTGTTTCAATCTTCTCCCTTTCACCTACCAGGATGCTTTTATTCCGAAAAAGCTTCCAATTAGCTGGAAATTGGGTATTGTTTCTGTTGTCATTGTGCCCTTCTTGTGGGCCACATTCCAGCTACAAGTCCATCCCCAGCCCTTCTGACTCCCCTGCTGTGCTTCATAGTGCTTGGCTTGTCCATTTTGTCTTATGACCATTTGGAAATGTTCATTTTTACTCTTCTTTTATGTGCCAAGCCAAATCCTGGCATTTCTAGTCTGTTAATCTTATCTCTTTCTGCCAGGGTGTAGCCGGGATGTATGAAGATGTAGCAGCTGTTCTTACACTAAACCAGGTATTTGCCAAGCTTGCCTAGGCACAGAACAAAGAAAGGCTGCACATTTGGCAAGGTGCACAACTTAGAGATAGTAGAGCATGATGCTAAGAACATCAGTGATGTGGGTTCAATCCCCATATGGGCCTTTCACTAGAGGTGGGCTTGATGATCCTTGTGGGTTCCTTCCAACTCAGAATGTTCATGTGTCTCGTATTCTCAAAGGAGTAACAGTGGAGTGGTGGGTTGGATGAGTTTTTTGTGATTCTTCATGATATTGGAAATAAACTGTTTTCCCAATAAAGCATGTGACCTCAGTAGCTCCTCTTTTTCCTCCCATAGTTTCCTGTAAATCAGAGGTGGTCCTTTGAGATAATCTGCTTACACAGAGGGGTCTATTGTACCTTCTGGGACTGGCTTAAGCCACAAGTGGTTTAGGAGTTCAGGCAGATGAAATGATGCAGCTGAAGTTTGGGACTGCCTGCCAGCTCCTCTCTCCATCAAAGCAATGACTCTGTGGCCAACCTCCATCTCTGAGCAGCTCTTCTTCCTGTAACAATTAAACAAAGAAAAGATAGCTTGGAAGTAGGATGTTTTCCACTGAAGCGGATGCATCTGAGTAAGTGACAGCAGCATGATTAGTGCAGTCCTGTGATCTCAGTGTCTGGGCCCCAGCACCCCTGGAAGCCTTGGGCTCAGGATGTGACTCTGCAGCAGCAACCTCACTGAGGCTCAGTCCAGCAAGAACACAAAAGCTGATCCTGGAAGTCCTGGGAAAATAGCTGTGCAGGGACTTGTGGAATTTTTTCAGCCCTGTCCTTCTCTGTTAATTGCAAAATGGTAAAAGATAGCTTCAGATTTCTTCTCTCCTTTTGCCAGTTTTGCTTTTAATAGCTCTGAAATAAACATGACCCGGTCTTATATTGAAATTGTCAGTCATATCAGCATTGGGGCGGAGAATTCATTTGACAGCAGAGACAATGCTATTTCTGCATTTATTTAATATTCTTCTAGTGACTGTTGCATATCCTTACAATTCCTGCAACTAAGTATTGAAAACAGTGTAGAATATAGGCTTTTCGCAATAAAATATTTGAAGGCTTTCTCTGTTGTTCATATTTTTAATGTAGTTTCTCTCATGCTACTCACTGCTCATGATTTCAGTTGCTTACCAATTTCTAGTGTTGAACTCTTCTCGTTTAGGAATCAGAAATTTGTCCTCTTCTAACACTGCTTGGATCTTGAGGAAGGTGATTTAATCAATACTTAGTGATCCAGAGTGGAATGCAGGGTAACTTAGTAGAAGAAAAAAAAAAATTAAACAGATTTTTAAGTAGGAGCAGCTGTTGAGAGTGCCATCTCTAAGGGTGGCTAGGAGGTAATGGTGTGTCCAGCTCAGTTTTCCTTTGGCAAACAGTGCTATTGCTGCTGGCATTCCAGGCCTTCTCCAGCTTCAAGTATAATTAATGTCCAAGTTGGCACAACAGCTTGATTAATTTGTTCTCTGATGTTTCTTTTGATCTGTTCTGTCAGCTCTGTGGTTGCATTAACGACAAAAGAAAACAGGAGATGAAAGGGCAGTCTTCTTGCAAGTAGTTTTCCAAAAATAGCAGTAATTCTCCCCCTAAAATCTTCTTTATTGACTTCATCTTCACAGATCAGGCCTCAGGCTCAAAGAAATCAAATAGCCTATGACTTTGTCAAATGCTTGGGTATGTTTATCTTTCTCATCTCTTGAGAACCTTGTAAATGCTGTCCTTAAAATGAAACCTCGCTGAGATTTCCACCTGTCTCGTTTAGACGTTTTCTGGTTGCACAGTAGCTCTCTTGGCTCCAGATGTAGGTGCTACCTGAGTCCTCATCCTTGGTGAATGAGGGGAAAGCAGAGAACTATAATGCCAATGTGAATCAGGTAATGAAAGACTGAAAAAAAGAGCACTCTTTCCTGTTAAACATAACTTTGCATCTGTTCCCAGCACACATCAAGATGAAAAGATAGCTTTCTTCTGGCAGGAGGGCTAACGTATTATGTTTTGCTAAGAGACATTCAGCGTATGCAACAAACTTTAAAAACAAGATGATATCTTTTCATGTTGGTCTTCATTGTGGACTGCTCACCAAAAATCTCTGTGCTGTGCTGGAAAACAAGCAGGTGTGTGGGGGGGAATCCTGTAATAGAAAAGGAGTGAGCATGTGCTATATGATCGACTCCGGGTGACTGGTGATCCAAACCCAACATTGTTTAAAAAGACATACGGTAAATGAGGAAGAGGATTTGGAAAAAAATAGCCATGAAACTGTGAGGGTATGTACAAAACATGGCAATATCCCCAAATCTGTAAATTGTACAGAAAAAATATAAACATTTCTTACCTTGCAAAAACAAAAAGGTGGGATTTTCTCTTACAAATTTACACTGGATTAAAAAACAAAAACAAACTCCAAAAGCTGAGAAGAAACATGGATTCTATAGACTGTGATTTTTCAGTAGTTACGGAGAAATCAGTATCTGTCCTTTCTAATACCTCTTGTACCTCTTTGAAAATCAGGAGTTCATTAGTACAGAAGGGTCCCTGGGCTAAATAGGTCCTGCTTAGGATCTGTCCCTGCACCTGCTGGAGCAAGTCCACAGGAGGACCATGAAGATGATCAGAGGGCTGGAGAGCCTCTACTATGAAGACAGGCTGAGACAGCTGGTTTTGTTTAACCTGGAGAAGAGAGGGCTCCAGGCAGCCTTTCAGTACTTAAATGGACCTTAGGAAAAAAAGTGGAGAGAGACTTTTTGCTTGGGCAGATAGTGATAGGACAAGGGAGAATGATTTTAACTAAAAGAGAGAAGATTTAGGTTGGATATTAGGAGAAAATTCTTTTCTTGGAGGGTGGTGAGACACTGAAACAGGTTGCCCAGAGAAGCTGTGGATGCCCCATCCCTGGAAATGTTCAAGGCCATATGTGATGGGCCCTGAGCAATCTGATCTTGTCAAAGGTGTCCCTGCCCGTGGCAGGAGGGTTGAACCTATGTAATCTTAAAGGTCCCTTCCAACTCAAACTATCCTATGATTTAATGACACCCATACCTGTGCTCTGAGAAAGCAAGTCTATGATCTTATGACTTCTAATATTGAGCATCAAATGACAGTAATTAAGAATATTGAGAAGCCATGGCTGTCTCATGGAAACTGCAACCAGACCCCAGAGGTGCAGGACAAATTTTTGTATCTTGCTGAATAGGAGTAAGAGAGAACAGTTCTTAAAGCTCTGAAGAATGGACTGAACTATTTTTTTTTTTCCAATAATTAAAAATTTTTTTCAGAGTCAGTGGTAGGGATGTTTCATAGTTCTATCTCTAGCAAATTCTCTGCATGTGTGCTATGTTTATTTGCTCTGTTTGTTGTCTTCTTGCTTGGCTTTCTTTTAAGTAAAGTCTTGTGTCTGTGAGAGTCCCAATACTCACTTTTTCAGTATGTTCCCATCCCCCTATTTGTTTCTCCTAATATTTTAGATCAATGCTGATTAGAGTACCACTACAAAGGAATTGATGAGAAAGGACCCCTTATCCAAGTAGACAAGCTCCCTGCTACCTTAGGCAAGCACATACTGTAGTTCCTAATAGTCTGTCTTCTAATTGCTTAAATTCTTTGCTCCTTTCACGTCTGTTGAAAAGACTGTTCTAGAAATCTTGCTGTTCTTTGTTGAAACCTTTTAATCTCCAAACTCAATGCTTCTGTTACTCACTTACCTGGGTAGTGGTCAGTTTTCAACATTATTTGTAGAAAACAGATGTTTTTCTGGCACTTTCTGTAGTTTTTGAAAACACAGTAAAACACAGTAAAACAGTAAAACACAGTACACAATTGCATTTCTTCCCCCACCCCCCTTTTTTTTGGGGGGGGGAGGGTTGGTGGTTTTGTTTGTTTGAACATGAAATTCATATTTCATTTTCCCCAGTCACCTTCTTTGCTGGATATGTTATCATTTAGGGTTTTATTGCTCTTGAACAAGGCTGGCCCAAAGTGTGCCCAGGGGGTCCCGCATGTGATCTCGGCACAAGGCTGTGTATCAGCACTGATATTTCTGCTGGAATTGTGCTCCCTAGTGCAGTTTAAGATTACTGTCACTTTCACTGTTATGACTGGGTGATGGCTCAGTTTTTGCCACAATAACCAAAGTTGATTCTCTCATGTTTTCAAGTTCCTGGGTGAAGCAGAAGTTTATAAATGTCAACACAAGCTAGAATTCTTTCATTTCCTTTCTGTTAAGTCTCTCTGTACTTCAGTTCACTGTGTGGTCTGGTCATGTTCTGTTAATGAAGTTACCCAACTTCATCAAGAGGATTCATCAATCAGCTCTCCTGTGTGCCTAGCCCGTTGATAAAGCTAATAAATAGGACTGGTTTTGGAATGAGTCACTCAGCAGGAATCCTCCCAGTTTGACTGGGGTTATGATGGTGCAACCTGTTGTCATATATCCTTTAGCTGGTTCACAGCACATTCTGGAGTTCTTGTGTTGATGCCCATCTTTTCTTGTAGTGATATAAATAAAGTCTAGATGTTTTTTAAAGGGCACATTTTAATTCTATCTTCTTTTTTTTTTTAATTCAGCTATTACAATCTTTATTCTCTTGTATTTCTATTCAAATAGCTTCAGGCTAAGCACTCAGGAGTTTTGTCATCTTTTGAACCACCTGTTCTTTAAGGGCCATGTGTATTTCATGTGCTATTGCAGCCTTGATAGTGATTACGATTATTTACCTTTTTCTATTCAGGACCTTTCTGTTTATACTAGGCTGAAAATTACTGTTTTTAGCAGCTTCAAGACTGAAAAATTGGTGAAGTAAATTAGGGTACAGATGTAGGTGGTTTGGTACAGAATGTAATTACGTAGTCCACTTTTAATCCTTGTCTTCTTTTTCATCAGAGTTTCCTAAATGGAACAGTAGATAAAAGTTGATACTCAGCCACAGAGGAAAGCAGTTCCCAGGAGAATATCTTTGAGAGCAGAAGAATTAAAGATGAGATTCAATGCATGCTTTCAATCAGCAATGCTTTAAGAAGGGCAGTCCTGTCTGCTTCCCTCTCATGTCTACTTTTTATGCTGCTGCAAACATCTATGCAGCCATGGCATGTACTGGGTTGGGAAACTCTTCTGGCTGAAAAGTGACCTAGACAACAGTCAGTAATTTCTCATAACAGTTCCCTGATGCATCTTTCTTCTACACAGGTGTTGGAAACAAAGGATAGGAATTGTCAAAATATTGAGTTACAGCCTTAATTTGATTTACAAGATTGGATGTTCAGAAATATGCACAAAGCGTTCTTGGTACTGTTACTTGGTAAACTAAAAAGGAATCTAGACTAAAAAGTTCCTTCATAAACTTGCTTGCAAATTGTAACTGAACATATTAAGGCCTCTTCTGAGCTAGACACAATCTGATGGTTTAGATCCTTTCTGAACTGTAGAAATCGACAGTGTTCTATATGGTGGTGTAGCTTCAAACCTGTGAGATGGGGTGTTCCATCTTCTAGCGTGCAAACTTTCTATATTGCAAATGTGGGCTTTATTTCTGGTTGGTTTTTTGGTTTTTTTTTTTAATATCTCTGTACTCTTGAGTTTGTAAATACTAGAACCTGAAATTTCCCTATCCCAAAAATAGTGCGTGCAGGTTGAGCTTCAAACCTCCTGAAAAACTGAAGCACATTTAGGTTAGGCTGGCAGAGTGAACATCAATCCAGCCATGTAACAAGGCACCACTGAACTGTTGGTGTAGATGGTGCCCTGAAACTTCATTGTACTAGAGCTTGTAGTCTTCATATGCAAGGTGCAAAGGGGAAAACACTTGAATGAGGTCACCCAGAAATTTACCAGCAGGGATTAAAATAAAACTATTGCTTTGTGGGTTGTTGCTCACTAGTCTGCTGAACAGTTACTGTCTCAAATACTGGAGTAATTAAATGGAGGAGTGGCTGGAGATGTCTCTGCCCTTTTTCACTGACTTTATCCAAGATGAGTGTAGAAATCAGCTGTCAGAAATTAATGTCTGTATCTGCAGGGAGGAGTTTTTCACTCACCTCCTGTTTATTGGAGATGAGGAGAGCGGGAACTAGGCGCTCCACAAGAGAAGGGGAAACGAATTAAGGTGTCCTGTTTCTAATGAGAATGCTGCTGGAGTTTGTCAGTGTCATGATTGGAGACTTGTTTAAACTGTGCTGTCCTTTGCAAAGGATACTGTTATGCTTAACAAAGGCAGGGGTTTGATGAAGTGCAATTGCTACTATTTCTTGGCTGAAGGCTTCAGGACGTGAGTAAATTTAATTTCCTGGGCTCATTGCAGTGCCTTATCTCCGTTTTGGAGCAAGTTATACATTAATCAGGGTATTAAGATTTCATAAACTTTTGGAGGAAGCTAAATGTCTTGAGTGCCTTTTGCATGTACTATCCATTGTCCAACATTAAGTTTAAATCTTTATTCTGTTCAACCTTAGTACTTTAATCACTATTCATTTCTTTCTTTGCAGCCTCTGTGAATGTGCTTGTCCAAAACTGCAAGATTTACAATGATGCCAGCTGTGATATCTCTGCCGATGGGCAGCTGCTGGCAGCCTTCATTCCCAGCAGTCAGAGAGGCTTTCCTGATGAGGGAATACTGGCTGTATATTCTCTGGCACCTCACAACTTGGGCGAGATGCTTTACACAAAGCGATTTGGTAAGCATACAGCAAGAAGTCAGGGTGGATGGGGTGTGAGAAACTCAGAACTTAAGCCTTCAGTAAGAAATGCAGTAGCCTGAACATCAGTAATTGTAGCAACAGGAATGTAGCCAGCCAAAGACAAAGGACCACTGGGGAGAGGCTTGTGTTATGGTCTGGACAAGTAAGGTGCTGGTATGGGGGAGCTGCTAAAGAATAGGTTTTGTTCCTTAAAGAACTTCATTGTCTTAGTGACAGAAGACCTGCTGCAAGGAAATGTCTTATAAAATTTGTAAGTTGTGCAGGTCTCCTTATTCTCTATCCCGTGTAAGAATCTCATTAGTATGGCATCCGTTATGGGAATGCTGGAAGGGAATGAAAAAGCTGTGAGGATGAAACATGGGGCAGGATGTCAACCCAAGAGAGAAATAACCCCTCTTCTCTTCATAGGACCTAATGCTATTTCTGTGAGCCTGTCTCCAATGGGCAGATATGTTATGGTGGGACTGGCTTCCCGACGTATCCTGTTGCACCCCACTACAGAACACATGGTTGCTCAAGTTTTCAGGCTTCAACAGCCCCATGGTGGAGAAACCTCTATGAGGGTGAGTATGTGTGTATTGTTTCTGTGTGTTTGGCTCCAGCCTAGTAGTTAGTTGCTGGGTTATGATAACAAAGAGGTAGTGTGGTCCAGACCCACTAATAAACATCTGAGAGAATTTATTGCAGAAGTATGCAAACGTGGCAGGAGAATGTAAACACAACAGAACTGTGAAAATTTTCTCTTGTTTCAAGTTTGATGACAGACAAATACCTTGCATGTTGTAGAATACATTCCTAGGGCTAGATATCATTCAGAGTACCTAGCAGGTCTTTTGTACTTCTTCGGGTGATATGAATCTTGCTTGTGGTACTACAGTTGGCTTTGCTAAGGCAGCATATCAGCTGAGGATCATTTTCTGTCATTCCTAAAAGAAACTAACCTCTAGGACAGCAGCCACCAGCAGTTTCAGGAAGGGTAGGAGCCCATCTTTTTATCATACCTTCAAACTGCAGTTGACCATGCTTTTCCCAAACAGGTTTTCTGGCTAGTTATTAGTTAGTCCTTAATGTGTATGTAAGCATATTTTGGCAATGGAAGTATCTTTATGTTCTTCAGCTTTGTGGGACAGCTGAACCATAATGCACTCTGACTCATTTAGTACCTGAGGGAAAACCTTAATCTTTTCACTACCTGGCAGAGTTGAGAGCATGTGTGTCTTACTTTCTTAATGAGTGAAGCACAACAGCTGTTCAGTGATAGTTCTCCTGTTCATAATGCACAAAGAGAGTTAAGGAGTCAGAACTAAGTAATTTCTAAAGCTGAAATTTGATGTGGATTCAAGGTCCAGACAATGTGGCTTTGTGGTTTTCTGAACCCTAACCCTGGGCGTAACCCTAACCCTAGGCACAGGAGTAAATGCAGTCTTTGGCTGTGGTTGGTCACAAGTGGAAATGTGTGGAGGGAGCCATATTGTGGCAGTCTTGTGTTCCCCTTGGCATGACATTTTCAGCTGCAGCTTCAGCTGTGTCTTGAGCTTTGGGCTTTGTGATTTTCTAAACGCAAACCCTTGGCGTAACCCTAACTGTTGGCGAAGCTTTAGAATCTGCATGGGAGTGAGACTGGTTCCAAGATAGAAGCTAGGAAATGAACCAAGGTATGGCAGTCTTGTATTCAGCTGACTTGTTTTAGCAGATGAAAAATTAGTCTTCAATCTTTTTCTATTTTAGGGCTAACTTTACCCTAGTGGAACTCATTCAGTGAGAAATCTCCTTTCCTGTCCTTTTTTTTCCTAAAATATTTTTCTTTCTTTGAAGGCCTCTCTAATGACTATTACTTTTGGCCATACACTGTTTTCCCTGTGCACAAGCATTGCAGTGAGGCATATGTCTAGTGACCTGACACTGGGGAGAGACTTGTCACTGGGAGAAATTCCTTGATTCTCCTTTGGATTCTGTAGTTGCTTTTCAGATAGTTTGTGCTTCAGAGAGAGTCATTTTACCAGCTGATCTAACATTTTCGTTTATTGTCATCATCTGCTCCATATTATAAGGCAAGGTAATATAAATGATGAAGTGATTCTTTGATGGACCAGTGAGCACATCTTCAGACCTGGTTCTGAGCTACCATTCTGCTATAAGCCCCTCAAAGTAAGAGACAGAAATTAAAATGTATTTATGCAAAAAAATACAATTTGGTTTATAGGTACAGTTGGTGAAATCTGTGTAGATGTAAGATCACAAAGTACATGCATTTAGCATCCTGTTAGATACTTTTAAAAATCTAGTTTGCCCTGGTACTGTTTCTGTATGAGCTATTTTAGGATCCTAGTGAAATGCATATTTTTTTCTGCCAGAAACTGGAGTAGCCCTTCCCACAGTCTTTTTACCATATCATAAGTTAAGACAGAGAAGTCCTATTAGGGAATATCACATGTCTTCCTCTCATCTGTCCTTTACATTTGCTCTGAACTCCAGTTGCTATGGCTTCTAGCCCTTAGTTTTGGAGACATTTTTCTGTAGCCAGCTAAATCAGCAAGCTCACTGTCTAAATGTTTCATTTCTATTTCTTCATCTCCATGTCTTCAAATGCTTATACCCCTGCTCTTAGTCACCATTTAGTGAAGTAATGCTTTGTATGCTTTAATCTTCTCTTGTAATTTAATCTTTCAGCTTTCATTTTTTTCTCTTTTGAATTCTCTCCAAAAAACCTTTCTTTTTTTTTTCTTTCTTTTTCTCTCTTTTTTTTTTTTTTTTCCCTTGTTCTGGGATGTGTTTAAATGTATATAATGTGATAAGTACAGAAGCCCACAGAGGGTAGTTTTTTTTCTATTTCTTTTGGACAACAGCCTTTACTTATGCAGTTGGAAACCATCGGGGGGGGTCAGGTTTTGGGGGCTTGCTGTTTTGGTGCATTGCAAATTTTGTACAATTTTTTCCTACTCTTGCTTTTCAGACTTGCTCCACATCACTGCACTTCTGTCTTTCTCATCTGCTGTAGTTCTGGGGTTTTTTTTCCTCCAGATGGATTACATGTATTCTAAAGGTTGCTTTTTTCATCTTTCTTGCACATATATTTATAGCTTCCAAAAACCTTTCCCCCACGTTTTAAAATCCATCCAGTCTAGCAGGATTTGCTAACTATATTGCTGTTTTCCCTTTTCCAAGTCATGTTTAAAGATGTTTAAAATGTCCTATTTCTGACAGCTTTGGACTTGGAGCTTTATGCATGTGTTACAGGGTCACAGCTACATCAGTTTGAATTAATTTGGTTAAAGAACCTTCCTGCTGAGTGATGTTGAGTATTGTTTCAGCATTTTGGTGTGCTGCTGGTTGTCTTTGTGCAATCCATAGGACCAAGCTTAGAAAGCGTACAGCTGTTAATTTCATAAATACTCCTCCTCCATGTAGTTGTAAAAATTAGTGCATCCACCACAGGTATTTCTTCTGCCTTGAGTTTTGCAGTAAGACTCTTTCATAAGTTTATAATACTTTTCAAGACGTGCAAAATGAAAATAGAGTTTTAAGTAGGAAACTTCATCATATTCTTAGCACACTTGCAGTGGCTGACATATTCATATTCAGTTGAGTAAAAATCTGTTTATAGCTTGGCCAGCATGCAGTACAAAAAGGTTTAGGAAACCTGGTGAAACTGTATTATTTAATATCTAATTTAATATGCACCTTAGAGAGAATCAGAAAGCATTTTTGTTGCCTCTCTGCCAACAGCTTCTAGTACAAAGCACTTGTTACTCAAACTCTTAATTAAAAATGAGTCAGAGCCATGTTTGAAGCAATATTTTGTGGATATTTTAATTATACCCTACTCCAAAACTCCCAAAAGAAATGCTGCATTACAGTCTTTGAGAATTCTTATAAGTTGTTTGACAGTTCTTCCTGCATTCCTTCCTTCCTGCCTTCCTTCCTGCCTTCCTTCCTGCCTTCCTTCCTGCCTTCTTGCCTGCATTCCTTCCTGCCTCCCTCATGGCTTTGGATTTGTAGTCAATGAACTGGAGGAATAGGACTTGGCATCAGGACCTCCAAGCCACTGCTGACCAGTGCAATACAGTGATTACTTCTGGTTCAAATTCACCCTTCTTCCACATCCTTAACTAGCAATCAGTGGAATGCAGATTTCTATTGCTTGGAGAGTTTCTTCCATCTTGCTGTTAAAATAGAGATTTTGAAGATGCAATTAATAAATTTTGTTACATGAAACTTTAATAATTATTGTACTAGAAATCCACTGGCTGTTGATGTAATTTTCTGAAAACTACAGCACTTTTGGATTCTACTAAGGAGCACCTTGGTTATACAAGTGTACATTGTCTGTATACATCTTGCTGCTAGTATTTCAGAGAGATTGGGTAGAGTTCACAGCAGGTCAGGGCTGTCGTGATTTGACAGTTACGAATTTTGTTCAGAAATAGAGTCATGAATTCTCATCAAGTGTGGTAGTTATGAGCTAGAGGTCCATGCTTTTTCTGTTCACTCCCTTCAGATTGGCCTGATTAGCATTTCACATGGAAACCTGGCTTTGATAAAGAACGATTTTTAAACTTCAGTCTGAAAAACAAAAGCTCTCTAGTAGTGTTGACTTTTAACAGGAGGGGTATGCATGAACATCAAGTGTTTGTTGCTTGTGTTCTTGGGGGGTTTTTTTGCAAATCTCTGGAATGTATCTGTTGCTGGAGAGTACAGGGAATTAATTGCTTTTAGCAGATACTTAACTTGGGGGTGGTACACATAGCAGTGATGCTGGGAATTGTCTGCAGTTTGAGTTTCAGAGATAGAAAGCTTGGAGACAGGACTCCAAATGTGGAGTAAGAATAGGTTTTGTAGCCTGTTTTGAAAATGAAGGTGGAATTTGTCTCTAAATAAAGTGTGTCTGTTTTCAAGCTGTTTGGTTTAGGGTGATTTTTCAATTCCATGTGCTTCCAAGCATATATGGATGTTAAAGGACTTAGAAGAACATAAAATTACAATCTTTTTTGGACCTGAAGGTCCTTAGAAACATGGGAAAAGTAAGGATCATACTGCCCTGGGTCTGATAGCAGTGGGTACTAGTGAAAAAGGCAGCCAGAAGGTAGTTTTATTTCTGGCATTCACAAATGCTGATGCCCTTGCAATGGTTAATGTTTTTCATTCTACCCAGAGGAAAATAACTTGGAAATATCAGCAAAACATGATTACTGGAATCCAAATTAAAATAAAACCTTGGAAGTAGCTTTTAAGTTGAGGATAGAAAAAGTGAGGTCGGTGATAAAAATTTTGATTGACATGAAGCTGAAGAGCAAATCATACAATTTGTGGGGATAAAGTGACTTAACCAATCCCCATGTCAAATGCTGCACTTGCTTTGGATGTGGAAAAAATTCAGGCTGTGGAGATCCAGAATTAGTTCCTGACAAGACTGCTGCTAGTTGGAAAGCATTCCAATTAAGTGGTCAGTAGCCTGGATGGAACAGAGTATGTGTTCATTTCCATTGTAAACAGATGGAGAATTCCAAGTACTGCAGGAAGAAGGGCCTGAAACAGAAAGACTTGCTGAGTTTTAGCACAAAGCCAAAGTTTTTTTGTTCTAGCATATTAACTCTTAATGAGTACAATGCACAGAATACGTGAAGAGATGCACTGTTTTCCTCAGTGCTGTTGCATTCTGAGCTTCATGCAAGTGTCAGTAGAATGTATCCAGTGTGGTCTGCAAAGGTCACTCACTGATTCTCTGGGTGAGCTGTGCAAGCTCCTGCAGTCATAAAGCTTTAAACCTGAAAGCAAATACCCTGCACATCTGCTTCACTGGAGCACAAGTTAGTTTTATCAGAATCCTTGGTAATGTGAAAATTAAATTGGTCAGGAGAATATGAGGACATGGCTTACTGCAACACATTACCTCCAGTGAAAGAGTTCATGTGAACTTACATATTTCCAAGAAGAAGAATAGTGTACAGGTACCAGCCTCTTGCTGTGTTGTTGAAGAATGTGTTGGTGTGGTCCCTTGGGTCTTCTTTTAACAAAGATTTGACATCTTCAGGTCAACAGGGTGATCTTTTGACAACTCCAAGTAGAATTGAAAATAATATGTTCCAGTTACTGCCCAAAGAAAATTTTCATTCTTGGCTGAAGTCAAATCACATAGATGCAGGTACATTTATACTAGGAAGAGGACATGGAACCAGAACCCTTTTTTGACTGAAACAGGAAATCCCTCCGTTTAATAGCGTGGAGCATAATTGTCTGGTTGAGACCAAGTAGTTTATATATTCTGTGTATTGACAGATTCTGTCAGGTATCTTTAGGAAAGCAGATCATACCCAAAACCCATGTTGGTAAACACTGCTTATGTAGGGTGCTGTAAAAAAAAAGAGCTGTATTCAACATCACTGGAAAATGCAGCACAACCTTGGGGGCACAAATGAAATGAGGACTTGCACAGATGTGCACATTTGAGTATGTATGCAGAAATATGCAGGCGTAGTATGTTGTAAGAGTTAGTTACATTGCTGTCTTGACCAATTCAGCTGTGTCTCCTTGAAGTCTGTTAAGAAAGAACTTAGAGGAAACTAAAAACTCATTAGAAGCCTTCAAAAATACTGTGTTAATATCTCATGTGATGGTTAAACATGGGAGCAATGTCTGTTTTAGCAAACTGGTGTGAAGAAAAGGCAAATGACATCTCTTCAGGATGTTTTTGCTTAATGAGATTTGGAACTGAGAGCCAAGACATTTTGTTTAATATGAGGTCCAGTATTTGGAGAGCAGAGCTCTTGCAGTTCAGATAAAGCCTTGAGCCTGTTTGCCCGACAGTAGATACTGCTTGCTTTGGTCCAGTTTGGTGCATAGTTTTAATTAGATTTAAGAAATTATGGCAAACCTGGTTCCACATCTGAGATTATTTATGTGCAGTCATCTTGCTCAAGTAATTTAGGGGGAAGGGAGCCAAAGTGAATTATTACCAATTTATATTGAGCTGGGCATGGGCTGAGAAGAAATTGTCGTTTGCTATTTTATAAGAACTTTTTTCAGTACTACTTCCTACCATCTTCCTTGAATTAAATTTGAACCAAGTCTTTCCTCCAGTATTTATTCCTTCCAGACATGTAGGCAGCTGGATGACAGCCTCTTTTCACCTAGATGAGGATGCATGTAGCTCTGTCATCAACATATTGTTGACATTTGATCTTGTATGCCATTCTGCTGAGACTCAGCAGACGGAGAACAGAGTGGAATGGCAGCTGTGCACAAATCCTTTGCTCTTGTCATTGGATTTTTAACACATTGTAGATGTTGCTGTTGCAGTCTCAGCATGACATTTGATGAGGAATTCACAGATAGTGGTTTTGGTTTGCAGTCTGAGTTAAGGGCAAAAATGAAAAAGGTTTCAGTTCCTATTGCCAGAGAAATGACCGTGTCTCTATTAGATTGGTGCAGCATTGAGAGCGGTTGGTGATTTTTGCAGGAGAGAATTGCGGTGGGTACAGTCCTGTTCACACCACTCAGTTTGCTTGTGCATCTGCACTGAATATAGTACACGTGTATCTACCTTCGGTCATTCCAATCCCTTTGGCATTCCTGTTTCTCTCCTTTCATCTTTTCCAACCCTGTGCATGTGCAAATGAAAGCATAATTGGTTTGTTTAACGATTTCTTGCTTACTCAACCAGGTTTGGATCCAGGTTTGGACCAGTCCCCTAAGGGGGTTTTTGGAGCTATTACTCTGGGTTTGAAAGACAGGCGGTAAAATAATGAGCCACTTCACTGCAAGTGTGTTATTTTCCTGAGTGAGTGCTTTGTTACCTAAGATGATCCATTTGTACAGAAGTCCCTCTTATTTTTAAATATAGTAGTTGCATGGCAGGCTTGTGAAATAAAGTACCAGCTGATAATGCAAAGAGCTCATCTAAAGACAGAAAGGATAAGGTGTACTTTAATGAGACTTCTCTGAATTTGAAATATCAGCAATAAATAGTGTGATCAACCAGGATCAGGAAGAACCAACAATCTCTTACATTTGCAGAAAGTTTCTCAATCCATCCAACAGGAATTTCTGGTGATGGCCTGTTTTAGAAATTAGATCACCTATCCACAGTTAAGTTTTCAGTTGTTGATGTAAACTAAGAGTTCTCATTTAATTTGCTGTGGCTCAGAAAGCAAAGCTAGGATTTTCTGCATGGACAACAGGTGGAGAAAAAAGGCAGAGAGAGGTTTGTTATATTGGTAAAGACTGAAGAAAAATTTTATATATAATCCTATTGCATCTGAGGAAGATAAATGGAGTTGAAAGAAATTTTATTTGTGCTGAGCACTGGACGATAAAATCCATTTGAGGATAGGACTGACAAATCCAAAAAGATAAGTGCATTATTTTTCACTTCTTCCATTTTAACAGAGATCTATTGGAAAGATGTTTATGTTGTTAGCAGGAATCAGCTGTGGGGGAGGGGTTGAGCAGCATAGACCAACCTGCCTAACAGGGAGAGAGTGGGAGCAAGAAAGCAAATAATTTCCCCTATCTCATCGTGGAAAATGGATGCCTTTTTCTTTATATCTGCATATAGGCACAGAAACTCCTTCCAAACAAAGGGGAGACTTGCTATGTTTCAAAATGCTGGTGTACCCTGTCTTATGAATAAATGTATTGGGCAATCAGTCAGTTATCCCAAGGAGTGTTTGTTTTGCTTTGCTTTGCTCTGCTTTAGACAAAGTAGACTTGAATTTTACTGTAGAGGATTCTGGAGTTTGTGACAATGCAAGTCTTAAACCTGAATTTCATCATATTTTGAGAAATTCACTAATAGGCAGCAAAGTAAAAAAATGTAATCTAAGCAAAAATATAGTGCTATTTTTATGTATTGCTATAAGGAGATCAGGTTAGAATGTCTTTTCCTTATTATACTTCTGGGCCTTCAAAAAACACAAACTAATTGACAGCATAATACAAGTCAGGGATGCAAGCTTACTGGCAAAGGACATGTAGTGTATTCAGTGGAGTGGTAGATGCTTTACAGAAACTTACCTGATACCTTGGTGTCAGAGGTAAGCTAGTTAACACGTTGGCATTATAAAAATGCCAGGTAAGATTTCGGTGGTAACACACTATTGGGAGGAGGCAAAAAAAAAAAAAAAAAAAAAAAAAAAAAAAAAAAAAAAAAACCAGAAGATAATTAATTGATTTAAATGCTCTCTTGACAAGGTTCTTGCAATGAAAAAAATGAAGTCAAACTTGCTGTGTTTATGCTTTCATACTGTTACTGTGTCTTATCTGCTGCTCTGACAAATGTAATTGAAGTTAATAATTTTCTGCATTTGTTTTAATGCTCTTTGAGTAGTTGCAGAGTGTATGTAGGCCTTGCTTGGAGATGTAATTTCCTTGTGGATTGGCTGTGATTTTAGGGCTGCATCTGTGACATATTTCACATACTGTAGAGTGCTAAATGAGGTACGAAGTACCTATGCTGGCCATAGTCTCTGGTATAGCTGCAGTTGTATTGACAAAGTTTTGCAGCCTCTACAATCACTGTGGTAGTATAACCTGTACCAATATGAAGAGCATTTTGTTTACCAATACAAACTTGGCATCTGTAGAGGTGAGAAGTACAATTAATGGCTGCCATTACAGTTCTATTCATCCAGCAGAGATAAATGATCGTTTCTGGAGCTCTTCCTCAGCAACCCAGCTCAGAGTAGCTGTGAAACTGTGTATTGTACCAGTTCTCAAAGAGGTTTCTATAGCATTTAACACATCAGATATTTCTTTCCTTGTGTGTTTTCATTGTCTGTCAGCCTTTGGTGGCAGTGTTAATTCAGTGGAAAATTAATAATTATGTTTTATGCTGGTGATTTACAAACACACCTTATCTGCTTCAGGGATGGCAGGATCTCCCCACATAAAGGAGACAACAGCTGCACCCCCTTCCCAAGCAGTCTTTATCAAGGCTGATCTAATAGCCAGTTTACTGCTTAGTCTAAGCAGAGGTAATGGCTTGAAATTTATTGGCATCTCGAAAGCAGATGTATCTAGTCGAGAGCAGAAGTGTCTCTATTGAATTAAAAAAGATAAAAAGCAAGAGTTCCTGCTGAGTTTTCCTACCTGCTTGTGCCAAAACTTTCTCTTCTCCAGCTTCAAAACATGTTTGTTCTTTCTTCAGTGCCAGAGAGAAGAAAGGTCTCACTCTGCCAAACAAGTAGTGCTCAGCACTCCCCTGCTTTTCATTGCTCTCCTTGGAGGTGGGAGGGGCTGGAGCACAGAGGTGGCTGTGCAGATGATGCGGTGCCTCTGCTTTGGCCAGGCACGGCGCCGCTTGGATCAGCCGAGCGGTGCAGCACCGTGGCCAACTGGCAGCAGGAGCACAGACTTGGGGCAGCCTGCTGCTGCTTTGATGCTTGACAGGATCCTGGCAATTGTGCTGTCCAGCTTTTTAGTGTTGCCACATGCCAGAAATGGGGGAAAGGTGGCATTTGAAGGGTGTTATTAAAAAGCAGCAGCTTCCCTAATACAGAATGGGAGGGGAAGACAGAAGGACTAGCTGAATAATGAGGATGTAGCAGAGACTTTTAGGAAGAAGTTTTCTTACCCCTCCAGGGCAGGTATAAATTAACTGTCTAGCTCTGTGCTTATATATTGTGCCCTGGGCCTGTCAGCTTGACATTGAGGAAGAGATAGTTGACAAAGATTCCTTGAGGCTGTTGATTGTCATGCAGCCTCTCCTGGCACTCTGCCATAAGTAAATACCTAAGTTCGTGGCTGTGACAGGTGTGACTATACTGATGTGACAGCAGTGACAAGTTGGAGGGGAAGCAGCAGCAGGGCCCTTAAGTGGCCTTTGCACTCCAAATGCAGCTTGTTTGTTGAATAATTTGAGGGCCTATTTTTTTCATTATATTCATGCCTTATAGCCCTGCTTTCTTTGAACCATCTTCTCCTATGGCTATGAAGCAATTAAAGCAGCTTTAGAGAGTCCAGTGCATGATGTACATGCCCACTCCTGTTGAGTGAGGATGGAAAAGGCACACCAAAGAGATAAGTAGTTGCTTCTAGTACAGTTTTTAGAAATAGAAAATTCAGACAAAAATTGCTCAACCAAATCTTTACCCACACTTCATGATTACAGTGATGTAGAATGGAAGCCACCAACTTGTTTCTTTAGTGAGTGTTGCTTTCCCTTGGTACAAGTTGCCCTTTGTGTGGAAGTTTAGCTACCTAGACAGTTTTGGTTTTTCTAGAGGAAGACTTTTTACCTTCCTGATATCCCCTGAACTCAAGGAGACATGGATTCCCTGAAATGAAAGAAGACTGCTGGAATCCCTGGCAAAGTGTGGAGAGATGTTTTTCTACAAACATAAGTACAGGTCAAACAACTGTTCTGTGTACTTCATCCTGGATCATGGGGCCCTAAAGGGAAGGAGTAGGACCTGTCATGTGTACTGAAATGATATTTATATGTCATTTGTTGCAAGAACAACAATGCTTGCTATACTTGTGCTACCTCTTAGGGCTTAAGCTTCATTGTTATGTTCTGAAGTTCACACTCAGACTTCACAGTGTTTGCAGTTAGAGAAACATAGCATTCAAAACTATTTCAGAAGAGCATTTGCACATAAAGGCAGCTGCCAACTTTGTAAAATGCTGAATTGCCACATCTAATGGTGTGGCTATGTATTATTGAATTGGTAGTATAGTGATGCTAAGGACAAGTTTGACATTGGTTATGGTGAAGAGCATGGAAGCTTTGTGTGATTGCTGATGGTGATTATGAGCTGATAATGTGTGGTGTGGTATGATATCTCCTAACTGAAAGTGTTACACTATTAAAAATAAGCTCTCCAGAAACTGATAGAGTGTGGTGGGTGCCTTAAAGATCAATCGCCGCACTTTTACAACAGTGATTCTAAACTGATTCCTGAACCCTTGGCCATCAACATGGCTTTTACACATGGCCTGCAATTAATCTGTGGATTGGCCCTAATGAAAAGAAACTGTTGAATTATCAACTTTTTGTGTTTGTGTTGTTAATTTGAAGCTTAAGTTTGAGGGTTGGCAGCAATCACTTGACCTAGAAGCTGGAGAGTTGTGTTTATATAGGATTCCTGTAGTAACCTGAGTATTTTTCCTAGAAGTTCAGAATTAAAAAGCCTGAACAACCCATAGCAAGGAGGTATGGTCAGCCTGCAGTATGTTTTCAGGCTGGCTACTTGGGTTGAAATATCTCAGTAACTTTTTATAAGATTTAGCAATTGAAACAAGAAGGAAAAAAAAAGAAAAGAAATCCAAAAGGAATTAGCTGTGATCTATGGCAAATAATGCTTCCTGGCAGAGTTCTGACCTTCTTTGAAGAGAAGGACCTGCTGATGTTGAAGGAACTTGAACTTTTTTTTCCACTCTGTGTATAGAGTAGGGGGTCTTGCTAATGGATGCTATTGCAGCAGACAGTCTGTATGACTGCATCAGATTGATTAGCTGGGTCCTGGTTACTGCTGCGAGTGGTGATTATGCCAGTACAGCTGCTTTCTCTTTTTATGTACTAATTACCACACGCACGGATGTCATCACCCTTAACACTGCATGGAGTTGTCCCATTAGCGTGGGAGTGGGAAGCAGCAGGGGAGGGGAGCTCTTCAGCGTGACAAGCTGTTTAGAATTGAATGGAGTGGAATGATGAAGCAACTATTCTGATGCAGAATTTTAAAGCTATCTTGTCTTTGAGATTCAGCCCTCAGCCAGCACTTGCAGGTTTTCAAAACCAGACTCATGTCCGTAGAGGAGCATTTTCCATGGGGTGTTGTTTACTGCAAAGCAGCAAAAGCAGTAAAGCTCAGCTGTGGCCAGCAAGTCTCCTACCTTGGTGTGGTTGGTTATGGAGCATGTGGGACAGCAGCTGTGCAAGCTGACCTGCCAGTTAGGAGAGCTTGCTGCTCACCCAGGAAGGTGGTGGCTTCCTGGGATGTGACAAAGCCATTCTAAGTAGAAGAGAAACTGTTTGTTTCTGACTTGCCAAAGAAGGATATGATGGAAGACCCTTTGCAGTCTTGAGAGATTCAGAATGCTGTTTTTTATGAATTTATTCTCCTGGTTCTGGCAGACCTCTCCCTTTCCCCTTCTTCCTTCTCCTCCAAATCCAATCTTTCCATCTGAGAGTGCACCCTAATCTCCATAGTAACAGATGTTAACCATCGTACATCTGATTTCCCCCCCAACTTCTGCTTCTCCCTTGCTCTTCCTCCCTGCTGCCCCAGCAAGCAAGGCAGGGCAGGGGAATGGGACCAACATGACAGAGATGGGTAAGACCTAGCTAAACCCCTAAAGACCTGTTCCTTCTGCCCAAATGCTGAGCTTCTCTGAGTGCAGCAAAGAGCTGCCAGCTTCTGCCACACAGAGAAGTCATTTTTTCTTGTCTAATGTGACCTCCTCGAAGGAGCAGTTAAATTTGTTACTGCTAGTGGGAAATAATGTAGCTGTATTGTTTTGCTCTGACTTTGGGTGAAGGTTCTGGGTATTAGCTATTGGACAGCACATAGTTAAGTAGTCCCTGACTCATGCTTCTCAAGTTAAATTGTCAAACAGACAAGATAGGCAGTGGGCAACAGAGCTATGGAGTAAAATGGCCCCATTTAGTCAATAAGTCCCATCCTATTGGCTTCTAATTATTTACTTCAAGTCACTTCAACAGTGCAGTAGTGGTTGATGTGCATTCCCATCAGCATTCATCCTGTTGTTTTAGCATACCATCATTCCCTTCTCTGCTTACTGGTTCACCACCATGCCCTTTTCTGTGGAGTCTGGAGGAAAGGTTTTATGATGGCTGGATTCTTGCTCACTAAAAAATCTAATGAAAACCTATTTTTCACCTTGGATTTATCCCACTGAAAATCTAGATTCCAAGTCTATGTTAGTTGCAGTAATGACAGTTTAGTAGCTAAATTTCTGCAGAAATTCTCTTAATGATTTGGTCTTATAAATGCAGTCTTCAGTCCTACCCTTCCGAAGTCCTGATACTTTAATGGCCCAGGACACTGAAACATCTTGTCCCTGTCTATTCTAGGTAGCCAAACTGACTCATTACTGCTTTTTCTATTTCCCATGCCTTTGTTTTTATGATTTCCATGTGTCATATTTTTGGGCTAAATGGATTGTTGTCAGTGTACCCAGTTCTGGTTGCTGGATGCTTCACAGCTGTGTGCCAGTCAGCCTATTAAAGATTTAAGGGCATATGCATGTGCATTTCTAGCAGCTGCTTACTTTCACTGCTGATTTAGTGATTTCTTGCAATGTCCTGCAAAGTGACATGTCTCTGTGGCCATCTGTGCTGCTGCAGGGAAATTTGTTTGAGCTTCCTTGGCTCTCCTGCCTTGCATTGTCCTGTCAAGTAATCTGCTGTTATTGTTCCAGAGAGTTTTCAACGTTCTGTACCCGATGCCTGCCGACCAGAGAAGACACGTCAGCATAAACTCTGCTCGCTGGCTGCCTGAGCCGGGCCTGGGATTGGCGTATGGCACCAACAAAGGGGACCTGGTGATCTGCCGACCAGAGTAAGTGCTTGCTTCACAGGGAGACACTACATGGAGATGCAACTGCTTTAGCCATTCTGTTCTCAGGGTGATGGGGATAACATGGCTTTTCTTGTGCTTGAGGGATCCAAAAATCCCAATTCCTAATACTTCTTTTGGTCTACCAGAGTGTTTACCAGAGTCTCTTATAATCAGTATTTATTTTGCTGATGGTAAACTTCGTAGAGTGTTGGAAGTGCATCTCATTAGCTCATGTTATTTCCCATGTCATACTAAGATTTCTGGATCCTTTATTTCTTATATGACTAGTGTAATGTCTTTCAGCCTCTCTGGATTTATAGACTTGTAAAGGTTTTCATTGACAGGAAATTTGAGTTAGTCAATATGGTCACTTTCGTCAGCCTTCAAGGACCTCCTGAAGACCACCAACCGGATTGAAAGTTGCTGACCTAGAATTACCAAATACTTTTTGCAAGTATTCAAACAAGAGATTCTGTGAACTGCAAGGATTTTTGTCATGATTATGAGCAAGCCAGTGAATTATTTTGGCATCCTCACTTAAAGCCCGGTGGTGTGACATGTACATTTCAGTTCTCTTTAATTTGTGTAGAGCTGTGAAGGGTGTAATTGCCACTTTGTAAGCTTACAATTCAACACAAGCTAATTTAGTTGTGGTCTAACACAGATTGACAGTGACACGTATTGCTTTCAGTGTTCTTGAGGAGTGTCTGCATCATACTTTGTTGAACCCTTCTCTCCATTGTGTTGTTCAAGTATTCTTTTAAAACCATTTTAAAACCTTTTATGCTGCAGGGGCACTTCAGGTGTTTCTCTGCTTCAGTTATTTCCTTGTACTTTCCTTGGTATTCTTTTGGGTTGTGCTTTACATGTTGAAGTTCCTTGGAACTGAAAAGCTGGCAGCTAGAAACTTACAGCACTGCTGGTGGTCATACTACATGCATGTGGACTCCATCTGTTGTGCCATGACATCAGGCATGTGGTGCTTGAGGAGAGTCATATTGTCAGTTTAGAACCACTAGCTTAAATCAAAGTAAATATATACAATTGTAAGAGTGACTAATTCAGCACAGCTTTCTGGCGAAGTCTGTGGTTGGAATTCAGATTGGACCAGTTTTGGTAGTACAGAATGGCAGTGCTTTTCAAACAGCCTTCTTGTTCTCTTGAACAAAATCTTTCATAAAGGCTGTATTTATACACAAAGTTCTACAAGTTACTGTTAGGAATAAGCTATAATCACTCTCAGGATGATAAGTGGCTTTCTTTAAGAACAGTTGCTGTATTTTCTAAGCAGAGGAATTATTCAAGAATAATGGCTTTTTTCTTGAACTGGAGAATATTCTAAGTTATTTTTAGTATAGAAAAGTGGTTAAGATTTAGTCTACTGATTATAGTTCATGAGATGAACTTGAATGAGAACCCAGGGAAGTGAAGTCTCCCTGAGGGTGGATTCTTTGATTGAATACTGCAGAGTCAAGCTTGATCTGGCTGTCCTGGCTTCACACACCCCACATTACATTTCCATTCCACATTTCCACATTCCAGTGCTTGCAGTATCCCAAAGCTGAGTAGCATGTCTCTTCTTGGCACCTTACTAATTAAAGAGTCAATATGAACTCTTTCATGGTATGTTATGGAAGCAGAATCAGCCCTTCTGCAGCATCCATGTAAAACCTTCGTAGCTCACTATGTTAATTATGCACAATCCCAAAGAAAATAGTATGTTTTGTATGTGAAATGAAACAAGGTGGCTGTATAGGTGGGAGATTTTTTGGGTGGGTTGACAAAAGTGCTTCAACAGGTTTCCTGCTGGTGGATTGGTGTGATTGATGCTTCTGGTGATAATTGTAAACATCACAAGGACTGGTGGGTTCTTTCTGGAGCAGGTCACCTAATGTGTTCTGTTCTCAACTACACCATTTTATAGACCAACAACAGTCAAGAGTGACTTGTAAACTTCACCATGAAAGTATAGATACTCACTGAGCTGTATAATTTGCATTGAGGCACTAACATCAGAAAACAAAGGTGGGTGAGGCTCTATCAGAATAGAAGTGGTGTCTGTTCCAGATCTATTTGACAGATCCTTAGAGAAAGGAAAAATCCTGACATGTGGATGCCCTCTCAGTAGTTCTTGGCTTAATAAAGAGATTGGTTTGAGATTGGGATGTGTATTGACTTTAACTTGAGAAGTGAGGGAGAAAAATGAAAAATATTTATGTGGTTTCCATACACAGTAACACAGTGGAAGACAAATACTAAATGCAGGATTCAGCAACTGATGGAGTACTACTGTATGGAGGATAGTCTAGCAAACAGCAGGAAAATGCTGTACTGCTGAAATCCCACTGTTCTAATTTGGAAAACTGTGGTCAGTAGCAAACAACAGAGATTTTTATAATTCCCTGGGTCTTAATTCCCATATGTAATGGAGGCATTTGAAACCAAGTACTACAGGAATCATATAAACAGATTGAAATAGCAGCTGTTCCTCAATTAGAGGATTTAAATGAGTAGACTGGAAGTACAAGCTGACCAAAAAAAAGAAGACAAAAAGGCATAACCTGAAGCTCCATGGACTCGTGATGGGGTGCTAAGCAAGTATTCCTCCCAGTGTTCAAAAGAACCACTAGTTAAAAATGGAAATGGCAAGGTTGTATTATGATGGCAGTCCATAATTGTAATCTCAGTACACAAATTTATAGGGTATATTTTGAAGGTAAGTAAAATAAAAACCTTGGAAAGTGGGATCAAATGCATTGTGATTTGACTAAAGTGGAGTACAGTAGGTTCTGTACTTGTCCTTGAGAGTTTTATATTTTTATTTCTAATTAAAGTGTCAGCCAGGGATTTGCTCTAAGTCTAACATATCTGTGGTTTAGTAAGGCAGTTCCTGTGTTGGAACTACAATAAATCTGGTTAATTTCTAAGGAATTAAAACAAGATCAGGTAAAGAGTGGGTGAAGTCCTGGTTAAAGGAAAGAATGCAACATTATTGACATCTGGACTCTGTCAAAAAAAGAGGTCATTTGACTTCTTTAAAAAAACAGTTCTGGAACTGGTTGATTAATACTATTTACACTAATGGCTGGTAAGGGTGCACTGAATAAATTTGCTGAGGATGTGACATTAGCTTTGTCATTGCAGAGAAAAATTAAAGTATTGCAAAGGAATTGGATTGCTGTGAAAGTGACTGGAGCTATAGAAATGAGAACTTAACAGTACAAAGTGCACTTAGTGACTAATTACACAGAGTTCAGTAGATAAAATGATGGAGGAGGAGAAAGACCTGAGGTTTTGGTTGATTGTGGGTGATTAAGCCATCAGTACATGAGGCTGTAAGAAAAAAATTAGTTCTAGGGTGAGATACAAGGTGCTTAACAGCAGAGATGGCAAAATATTAATATGGGTGTAGAAGAAGCTAGATATATAAGCTGGAATAGTTTAAAATTTGCCTTTTAACTGGCACAGTAGCTTAGAGTGTTTTATAGCGCGATCAGGGGAACATTTTAGCTAGGAAAATCTGCAGTGTGGAGTCTTTATCAGGGCTAGAAAGATAAGGAGGGGGTTATATAGCCTTCCATAAATATCCAGAAAATGAGAACTATTTAAATGTATATCACAGGATGGTCAAGGTTGTGAGGGACTGTTGGAAGAGATCTAGTCCAACTTCTGGTCAAGTAGCATCCCTTAGAGCACATAACTCAGGATGGTGACCAGATGGCCTTTTAATATCTCCAGGGAAGGAGATGGTGAAATCTCCTGTTCCAGTGCTCAGTCACCTGCACAGTAAAGAAGTCATTCCTCTTGTTTTGGTGGAACTTTGTGTTCTGGTTGCTGCCCATTTGCTTCTTGGCCTGTTGGTCAGCACTGCCAAGAAGAGCCTGGCTCCATCCTCTTGACGCCCTCTCTTCAGTCCCCTAGTCATCAGTGTAGGCCTCCACTGGACCTGCTCCAGGAGCTCCATGTCCCTCATGTCCTGAGAAGTGCAGAACTGGACACAGTTCTGATTTGGCCTCACCAGGGCTGGGTAGAGGGGCAGGGTCACCTCTCTTGACCTGTTGAAGAGCTGTTAAAGTTCTTCCTCGTACACCCCTGGATTCCATTGGCCTTCTTGGCCACAAGGGCACTGCTGACTCATTAACAGTTTGTCCACCAGAACCCCCATGTGCTTCTCCACAGAGCTGCATGCCAGCAGATCAACCCTCAGCCTGTGCGGGTGCAGGTTCCCAGGTTCAGGACCTGCACATGCCTTTTTTGAATTTCGGTCAGTTCTCTGTCCATCTCTTGTTCCTGTCAAGGTCCTCCTGAATGCCAGCGCAGCACTCAGGGATATCGACCATCCTTGGTGTGGATCATTAAACTTGCTGAGGAGGCATCTGCCCTTTCATCCAAGTCATTGATGAATAAATCAAACAGTCCTGGGCCCAGTATTAACCCTTAGAGGATACGACTGGTTACAGGCCAAGCTTCCAACTGGACTCTGTGCTACTGATCATGACTCTCTGAGACCTGTCATTCAGCCACCTCAATCCACTACTCCATCCTCACATCCATCCTGCAGGTCCCATCTGCCTATGAGGATATCATGGGAGGCAATGTTAAAAGGCTTGCTGAAGTCAAGGTAGACAACATCCACTGCTCTTCCCTTATCTATCTAACCAGTATTCTGATTATAGAAGGCAATCAGGTTGGCTAAGCGTGATTTCCCTTTGGTGAATCCATGCCTGACTATTCCAACACCTATACAAATGAAAATATTTCAGCTGTCATCCAGGTGAGCGTATTGCCACCTGGCTGCTTCAATACTGGTATAATGGGGCTAGCAATTTGGAACTAGATACTTAAATATATATATATATGTTTTTATTAGAGAGCAAAAAGGTATAAATAGACTATGACTAGGTTGTTGCTGCAAATTAGAGGAAGGTGGCAACCAGGTGATTTCTGCAATAGCCTGTACGTTGATTGGGTGGATGCAAAGGACCCAACTGTTTGGAAATGCAGCTCAGCTTGCAGAGACAAGTATATGACTTGAGTACTTGTGGCTGAGGGCGAGACTGAACTGTTGAGCCATGAGGCAGGTTCTGGTATTTTAAACCAAAGGTTCCTATCTTAACAGGTCTTGACAAGTTGGCTCTCAGAGCTGTTGTGCTCTAGGGAGGTGAGAGCAGATCTGTATGACCTGTTAAAAACTTTGTGTACTTTACCCTCTGAATCTAATCTGGTAATCTGTGCTTTTTGGATTAAGATGAATTTGTGTTCAGTCCAAAAGTGTGGTATTGAAAGGCTCTGAGGCTGCCATGTTTTCAAGGGTGGGGACTACTGAGTTAAATCAAGACACTAAATTGATAACGGTGATATTCAGTGGAAGAGACATGTCAGAATAAACAGGAATCCCTTTAGGCATACCACGTGAGGTAGTGTGCTCCATTTAGGAAGTGGAGTGAACTATGTGCTACTCAACTATGGCCTGGAGGTCCACATGAAATGATACAGAGCAGTGTGAATCCCCCCACTCCTCTGTCCTGCTGCACACTGACTTTTCTGCATGTCTGCTAGTGCTTTTTTAGCCTCCCCAAGAATGTTTTCCTCTTGCAACATTCTACCTGACATCCTTTGTACTGACATCTTCAGAAAAGTTTTTGTGCATCTTTCTTGACTCTGCAGACTTCAAGGTTTGATTCAGTTTCTGAATCTTTGGGTTTGCATAATGGAATGAAATTCTTGTGTCTGTCTTATAGGGTAGAAACATCTCTACTGAATTAAAAAGGAATTTGATTCTTAATGCTCACAACCTTTCCTATCCTGTTACATCCCAACAAAAGCTTTCTTCTTCAGAAACATCCCTGATGAGGCATCTCAAACATGAACTGCCTTGTGAAACATAAACAGGTGAGACCAAAAGTGATAAGGAGCAGACTGTGTGCTGCCCTTTGCTGTCTTTGCTTGTGGAGGGCCTCCATGGGAGAAAGGCAGGGATCCAAATATCAATTGTTTGTTGTTTCATCTTGAATGTCCTCTACCCTGTGCTCAGGAGCAGTTTCTGGAAGGGCTCAGTGCTCACATGCTTTTGCAAATACTATTCCTGAAACCTCACTGTTCTGGGAAAACTTCAAGCTCTTGAAGCACCTTGTCTGAGGCTAGCTTTTAAATGCAGTCATCCACAAGAGAGGAGGGATTTCTTCAGCAGTCAGAGTCCCTGGTAATGGAATTCGTATACCCCTGAAGATGCATCTGGTTCAGAGGCAGCATTCCTTAGATTTCTCTCATTGGGAAGTAGGTGTGGAGAGTCTCAAACTGATTTAGTGCTATTCAATGTGCATATTTTAATTCTTTGGGGTGAGATCTGCCTCTAACATGAAATTATTCCAGGAAAATTCTCTTTATGATAAATTCCTATGCTTTGCAAGGAGAGCGATCATTACATTTATCTGTCTGTGCCAATATATATTTTTTTTTTTCTGAGAATGGCATATCCTCCCATCTACTGATGGGGACAATGTGTCTACATCTAGTTATCAGCGTTGGTAAAGAGATGGTAATCTATGCAGCTGCCTGGCACAGCATGTATCGCTGCTGGCTGGCTCCATTCCTCAGGCTCTGCAGCCTCCAGCCATGATGCTCCCAGCAGCATGAGCTACATCCTGTGCCTCTTAAGAATACCTTCTGGAGGATGGAGTAAACAAGGAGACAGAAGGAGGAGCTGTCTTCCTTCATGTGTAACCAAGGGATGTTAGCAGCCCTGCATAGGGAATGTTCTCACAACTGTTAACTGGGCTAGCTGTAGATACTATTTATGTCTGAGTCCTCCCTGCAAATGGCCTTTTGAAAGGCAGCATCTGCACTGGATCTTCAACAAGGAAATGAATGCATGTCCTGGACTTCTGCTGCCTGCTAACCACGAGAAATATTGCATTGTCTAAATGAGGATAAAAGATGCTTTTCATTAATAAAAGGATGGAAAAGGAGGAAAGATGGCCAATTTTGCACTATAGGTGCATCCTGCAAGCATACATTTGGATTCTGTTATTCGTGCATTTAAAAAAAAAAACTAAATTAATTATTTCCAAATTCTGCAAGGAAGCCTAGGTAACCTCAGTGCCAAGAGGCTTGATCATTGCAGTTGCAGAACTAGAGTGCTAATGTGGAGGCTTGAAACAGTATTTCCATCCTGATAACATTTTTTTATTCTTTTTCCGTTTTTGTATGTGAATGGGATATCCAGGAAGACTGATGGCATTAAGTGAAATTTGCCCTCATAAAATTCCACTTAATATGTCTATGATTCCTAAAGATAAATTTTGAAAGCTGCTTTAAGTCTTTCGTTATTAGCAAGTTCATTTCCTTCACCCAATTCTTCAAGATATACTGTAGCACTGACTACTTAGTGAGATTTATTTTCCACCATGAGAAAGGGAACTTGGTACAGAGCTCTGTGTTAAGAAATCATAGCCTGGTATTTACCAGTTTGTACTGCATCACTGGTGTCTGCAGGTCCTAACTAGTTCTCAGTAGCACTCTTTGTAAGAGCACAGCCATGTGCTGTAAAAACAGTTACCAAATGCTTCACTTACATCTATTCAGATCACACCTGCCACCTTTTCTTTCTGTACTTTTTTCTAATTCTGTCTTCAAAAGCAGTTAAATTTCATGCAAGCAATTATTTTACTAACTGCCTACTGCATGTGGCTCACTCTTTCATTGTTTCAATATACTTTCTTTTTTCTATTTGTTATATTACTCTCTTTAAGAATAAAAGTTACACTTAAAAGACAATAATAGTCAGTTTTAAGTATGGTTTCTTTTTGAAGAATGGTACTAAGTTGACTTTTTTGCCCTTTTGTCATTTCCTCTTTTTTTTTTTTTTGGTAACGTTAAAAAACAGGTGCAGATGACTCAGAAAAGTTAACTTCAAAAAAATAATTCTAAATGAATGCAACTAGCTGCTATGTCTGGCATATTTCTTGCTCCCTAATTGCACAAATACACTTGGATATTTTATAAGTGGAGATTTCAGAGAAGAGAGTTCAATATCTTGTCCACTTTGAAATATCATTGATTTTTGTCCTTAGCCTCACAAACGAATAGGCCTTTTTTCATTCTAATACCATTTTCCTCATATTTATTTTTAGAATGTCTTTTCCCTCTCTTGAAGCACAAGTTCTCCGGCTGTCTTATAACCTTTTCTCCATGGATCTATACTAGACCTTCCTTGTTCATTTGTTTACTTCCTTGGCTTTCCAATAAGATTTTCTTTAATTTTCCAGTCTTTAATCCATATTATTTGTGGAGTTTTATTTGGTGTCCCTTATGCCTTTTTTTTTTCCAGCAAATGAATCCAGCTAGCAAATAAAGCAACTAGTTTGGGTTTGTTTTTTTTTTTTGCCATTTCTTTCCTTGTTTTAAATCCTTCTGGATGGTCTTAACTTCATGTCTACAAACTGTGAGTAATTGGAGTAATAATTGCAATTTGGGGTTCTTGATGATTTTTTTTTCCTTTTTTTCTTTTTTTTTTTTTGCCCTGTGGATCTCACTGAGATTTGACCAAACCAAGATCTTGGTTCTGGAGCTTGGCAGCTTTGTGTGTGCACATTCCAATGTTCCATTAAGAATAAGCATTTGCTATACTTGCTAATTTTAGACATTTATTTTGATGTTGCTTTCTCCTGTTCTAGATGCATTTTCCTGGTTTACTTTGCTGGTGTAATATCTACAAAACAAGCCTGTTTCATCAATGTTAGTTTCTGCTAAAACAGTAATGAAAATTCAAATATGACTAAAGAGTGACTTTGGCTCTGAACAGTTGTAGCAGTTTAAGATGTTTTAAGGCCTTAGAAGGCGTACGCAATTTGCACTCCCCCAAAGACTCCTAACATCCTAAATTATCTAAGCCACTGGAAGAGCTGATAGATCATAAACAGCCTAAGATATTCTGAGGGTTCAAAGCTTACTTGGAGTAAAGTCTGCCTGTAATCGCTTTAAGCAATCAACAAGCCGTTAGGTTTTTAGAGGACTTAAGCAAGTTATCTATCTTTAGAGCTGCGTGTATGATAATATGAAGCTGAATTGTGCTCATTTGAAGACCTTTAAGCTGTGTGTTCTGGAATCTCTTATTTAGCTTCCAGAGGTGTCCCTACCTGGTGCGTGGTGTGTTGGGAGCCAGATAACAAGGATACCATGGCATACTGGCAAGATTTAGTGTGAAGAAAACCAGTGAAAATTCAGGAAATTCTTATTTGATCTATTTCTGCCTTGTTTATTCCAGGCTATTTGGCCTGAGTGCTGTGCTCTTTTTCTCATAAGCATGATACAAGTTACAACTTCCTATGTCACACTGTATGTAAACACAGTGTGTTTACATGACAGTAGTGTAAAAAATTCTGGGAAAATCGCTTTTAAAAAACTCTTCTGGTGTTTTGGCAGAATGAAGGCTGTCTGAGAGGGACTTTTCTTGTCCTTATTCTCCACACAGGTTTTTCTGTGCAGCCTTGCATTCCTTAAGAGCAGCACTCTTAACCTCAATATTTGTACTTGAGTCCCAAGATAATCATCCACACTTTCATACTAAACTCTTTTCTTTCTGCTCTGTCATTGTCTTGGTGCTTAATTTCCATTTGTTACTCCTGTTGAATGTGTCGGAAGACCGATTCTTAATTGAAGACTTCTCCATGGAATATAAGACAAATTCCTCTTAATGCTTTCAGGTGGCGTGTCATCCATTTCAAATTATTTTATGAGTCTGCTTATCCTCTACATGCAATCTGTAGGTGGGTTGCAAATGCTGACTCCTGGAAGTCACTTAGTTTTTAGCTGTAGTGGTCCTGTAGATCAGAAGAGACTATTCTGTTAGGGTTCTTATTGTATTAATCTCTGTTTTCTTTCACTCCCTCTTCCTTCTCTCTGAAGTACCTACCAGCTTAGCTGACTGATGACTCTCTTCCTTAGCTGAGATACCAGAATTTTGCTCAGGGAAGATGGCTGTTAGGAGTGTCTCTTCCATCTAAATCTTATCCACTGGCCACAAGATCATGAGCTGGATCCAGCTTTAGATGTCCACTGGTATGCAGAACAAACCTGTATGTGTCCACCTAATTGAGACAGAGGAGCTACTGAATTAGCTGCTGGTGCCACCAGCTTTATAAGGCTGACCTTATATAAATGGTATGAGTTTGAATAGAGCAATTTTCAAAAATCCCAACATTTAACCTAGCTGGCAGGACTGCACAATCAAATGAACAGGACCAGTCATCTCTCAAAGTATTCTGAGCTGAGTTGGCACCCTCCCTGAAGCAGGCACACAGCTACCAGCTGCACCAAGGTGCTTGCTGTCCTGCTTCTGCAGCACCTTGGACAATTCAAGTAGGTGTCAGGGTATGTTTCTGGATGTTTGCTGGTTTTCACATAGGCAAAATTTGCAGGATTCTGGAAAATTAGTGGGTTATGTGAGAAGTAAAAATGAGACTGCTGTTACATGCATCATTCATCTCAATGTGATGAACAGGATGATGTCATCCATCATTTAAATATCTGTGGTGTCAATCATAAACTGCAGATCTTGTGTTCCTTGAATCCTGTACTCAATCTTGTGCCTTTCCCCTGGCTAGTTACACATGGGCTGGTGCCAATGAAGCTGCCACCTCTTGTTGGTCAAAGGGAATTACTGCCCTGCAGAATGACTCCAGAAATCCCATTTGCTGGTTCCACACAGCTTGCACTGCAGCCAGTTTTCACTTGGATTTGTCTCTGCACGTGGTTCATCGCCTGCACAGAAAGCTAAATATTTATGAAGTAGGGCGTTAGAAATTATTGTTTTCCTATCCAGGCAGCTGCTGGGAGTGCCAAACTTCGCCTTGTACTAACAATACCGTTGCCTAGCTAATCATGGGAGCTAGGGATGGGCTTGCTGTGCTGATCATCACCACACTGGCAGAGATAATGAGCTGCTGACAAGGATGCATCTGGAATCTGGCCAGCATTGCATTGCACTGCATGAGATAGTGTGTGCTGCTTCTTCCTTCCCAAGCCAGGACAATAGATTCCTGTTCCTTAGCATAGTGTCACCTTGCTCTCTTGTAGCTCACTCTATTTCCTTGATACAGTTTGAATGGCTTAAGAATGACAAGCTTACACAAAGGGAAGAAAGCATGTCTTGGTAAATTCAAATCCTTTGTAAACTAATCTGGTTTTGTATGCTTGAATTTAGTGATCTTGAATACTGGACAGTATCTTTGAGAAATCAGCTTTAAGGGGTATTTTCTTTTGTGTAGAAAGCAAACTTGGCAGCATGAAAATCAGGTGCATTGCAATGGCGTCACTGTGCATCTTCTTTCTGTATTTGGCTTGCCACTGTCTTTATTCTCTTATGAGGTTGTGCTGATATTTTCATATGGGATTTGCAGGCAGCAGGGTTGAAATCAAAATTTAATTTGGTACTAAAGCAAACAAGTGGGCTGCTGTTGGGCCTTTCTATGTGGCAGGATTTGAAGGAGGAGAGCAGTGCATTTGCTCATTGCTGTTGCCTTCTTCAGATTTCATTTAAATCATCCCCTGATGATATAAGTGAAAAGGTAGTAAGTGCTATTTATGCCTTCCTGGGCATGCATACCCTACTTGCAAATTATGGGTTGTTTTGTCTTGCTGTCATGCTCCTGAGCTGTATTGTTATGGTAGAGTTGGGGAATTTTCATCCTAATCTCTCCTCCTCTTCAACTCCCAGTTTTGTATATGCCAGCTGGGGGGGGGTTACCCAGACATTTGAGTCTGTTTATGCTGACCTGTGCTTTGACAATTTACCCTTCAAATACTGGTTAATCAAATGCAGTAAATTGTATTTCAGCTCTCTTGTAATCTGTTAATAATGTTGTCATTAATTCCTGGTACTTGGTGCTAGATTCTTCCTGGAGACATAACTGAGCTGTGTAGGTAATACCTCCATGTAGAGGGAGAGGCTTGCTAAGTTGTTGGCTCTTGGTACTTAACAGGCTCTGCTCTGAATCCTTATTTGACTTTCTGCAAAGCCTGCAAGTCTGTGCCCTTCATCCTTTCCAAGCTCGTTAATAATGTGAGCTGGACACAAGCGTGAAGGAAAAGTCCATCTTAGAACAGATCCCTGCTGGGAAATCCAGGCTGTGAGCAGCTCTGCATATAACAAAGCTAATGGAAATTTCCAGGGAGGGCTTAGAGAGCTTAGTGACAGCCATAAAAGGGAAGAAAGTAAGAACTTGACTAAGTGGACTTCACTGTCCATGACTGACACAGTGTGGAGAATTGCAATTTTTCACCCTAAAGCCGTGGGCAACAAATGTCCTTTTTACTGCATCCACATCCAAGTGGCTCCATGCTACGCAGAGCTTCTACCTTATGCCTTGAAAAATGTAAAGTGCTTCTAGCATTTCTATGTCTAGAGTTTGATGAAGCAAAAGTTAAATGCTTACATTACCTGAAAAATATTCCTTTCTCCAGTGTAAGCTCTGCTTCTTTGAAATGAATCGTCAGGCCTTGATTTGCAAATCTCCTGGGAAACGTACTGTGAAAGGCTGCTCATTTACAAAATTCAAACAGTATTTTGCAATGGGAGCTAAAAAACCTTTATGCTTTCTGAAAAGCGAGATTGCACTATTTTAGATAGGTGTGGCTAAACCAGAGCAAGTCTTAAGCTTAACTGAAAATATGATTTAAACCAAGGTAATTGTGGTTGTCACATGCATCTTGTTGTGTACTGAAGTTGGTTTAAGGTGTGATTATGTGATCAAGTTTCTAATGCAAGCATGATATTAAAACTGGCATTTAGCCCACACAATAGTCATATTTCTTTGATGAAATTTTGATTCATTAAGAAAAGGAATTATGATCTTCGCATAAAAGGTAGTGCCCAACCAGTGCCCTCTGATAAGTTCAGGTGTATGCTTTCCTCACTGTATCTCAATGCAATCTTAAATGTCCCTTCTGTAGGCTCAGTCAGTCATCTAAAGCCTGGAAAGCCTAGTCATGAGCAATCTTGATACTAATCTTAGGGCTGTAAAGAGACCAGTGTGGATTCCAGCTCAGAGGTAAACAGGTGCATACAGAGGAGGACAAAGATGATGATGAGGGCCTTATGACTTTTGCAAGAGGTAGAGTTAGGAAAGGGTGAGTTGTGTAGCCGGCCCAAGGGAGACACTGCTGAAAGGTGGCAGTGAAGATGCTTGCTGCTGCAGGGACTGCCAGCTGGTTTTGTCCAGCAGGGAGACACACTTAGACCAAACTAAAAAGTCAGGTTGAAGTGGTGCTGAGAATGTTGAACTCCCATTGTGGTCAAGTGTAGTGACCATGGCTTAAGCCTGTTTATCAGTGTTCCCAGAGTCAGGAGCTGGAGCAGTGGCACCATCTGCTGCAGGTCCTCCTTCTAGGGAAGGAAGGCAAAGCCCTTGATTCTCTGGCAGTAAAGAAATAGCTAATAGGACCCTGGCAGTGAAGCTCAGTTGATAAATGACAGTGTTTAAAACCAATATGAAAAATTATGCATTAAATTGAATCCTGTTGATTTCACCATGTGCAAATTGATGGCGTGGAGTTAGAGTGGACTTTGCTATCCAACAACCCAACTGTGCAGTAGTGAGACCCTGCAGAATAGATAGGAGCAAGGCCAGGAGCTTTTCATCTGGTATACTGCATCTCAGCTTGGTACCGTGATACACTCAAAGAATTGTATGTGCAGGAGCTGGACTTTCTGTGTACAACAGGAACACAGTGTTTGGGGGAGGAGAGGAAATACGGTATGTCAGCTCCCATCTTGGCCTGGGGGAAGCTTTGCAGTCTTCTAGTTTCTTGTCTTGGGAGCTGGCAAGCTGGCAATGATGAGTAAGGCACACATTGGCAAGAATGCCAATCATGTATGTAGCTGTGGGGGACCATGCCTGTTCTTTGGGTAGCATGAAGACATGTGGAAGAAGAGGGAGGAGAGCATGGGTCGGCTTAGCTCTGTTGTGTAATAGCTGTAGATACCAACCACAGTAGACTTTTTATGGAAATTTCGACTAACTTTGAGGTCAGAAAGTATCTCTTGCCTAGGGACTGTGTTCCTTTGCAGACAACAAAGTGTGACAGCTAAGCCTCAGCCAGTATATTAGGCAGGGGATGGAGCAGCCAGAGGGACGGTTTTAGTGACAAGTGCCCATCTGTCAGTAAACTCAGAACCCTTTGTAAATCGGCATCTCACTGGCAACTGCTTTCATGGGCTATAATGCAGCACAGGGCTAGCTCAGCACAAGAAGTGAAAAAACAATGTCTGGTTACTTCTTGTAGCCTCCACGTGTGATTTTGTTGACCTAATTCTGTTCATCTCTCACCCTGGGTCCTAACCTGGGGTGCTGTAGTCCTGGCAGCCTAACCCCAGGCCTCCAGTACATACTGCTTTCCCATCGCAGTGTGTCTGACCTGCAGCATCCTGTGAGCTGGGGTTCTTGCCAGTTCTGCTGAGGCATCTCTTTACAGGGACAACAGTTTTTATATGTATATAAAGCATCTCGTTTGTGCCTGAGCCATAACCAGCTACCAACTATTTCCCATGAATCCTTCCTTCAGATTATGGTCTATCCCTAGTTTGAGACCATCTGCAGGGTGATGGAAGCTCTTCAGACACAGTTCCCTTGTGTCTACACAGGCCTTATTTTGTTGGTTTGGAGTTTTTCCCCCACACTTGCTTTGCTGTGACCGCTGCACAGAACTGCTACCTTTCCACCCAGCACCATCAGGTGTGTGCAGTCCAGCAACCATGTGGTGGTACACAGCACCATTTCATAACTTTCAGGCTAGCTCATATGAGCTGTCAGCATGGTGTGGCAAACACTCCAGGCAGGGCCTTCCACGGTAATGCAGCCCAGAGTGCTTCTGAAAGTGGAATACAGCAGTAGATGGGAGCTCTCTATGCTGCCTTTGTCTGCATAGTGAGTGCCCATCCTGTGACATTTCTGTATGGCACAGAGTAAGCTGGATTTGCTCTCACCTTCTTCTTGGTGAGATGTGTACTTGCAGCATTATGGTGGTTTAGTTTCTGTGATTGCCTGTTGTCTTCAGCAATGGTTGATAACCTTGTCTGTTCCTGTGAGCAGTAAGCCCTGACTGGATGTATCTTTTGGGGAGATGTTCTATAAGAGGTTTCCAGAGTGTTGGCTGTTCCATTATACTTAGTAGCATTAGATGTAGAATTCAAGTTTGGACTTTTCAGACACACATGCTGTTGATGCAGTACAAGCTCTTCTGTGGAAACTTGTTAAAATATCCTTTACGTCTATCCTTGATCCACAGTGGCTGTCACTGAGAGGGATGTATAAAGGTTATTTATAGGTAGAATGAGAATCATTTGCAAAGAAATTAAATGTTGAATAAGAGCAGTGTCTTACTGACCACTACCTAGTGCACGAAGTGCTTACAGACACCGCAGGGAGAATTTGCCTTTCCATGCCAATTCTTTGTTTAGTTACTTGGAGTTAGGGTAACCTGATTTTATACACACAGTTGTATGTCTTCATTTCCTGAAAATCTCTCTGCTCCTGTGGCTGTGTCTTGGTGCTAATACTGAATTGAAATGGATGGAATATTCCAGAGTAATCTGGTAATACAGCACTCTATGTTTGCAAGGTGGTTTATGTTGATGAGCCCTTTTAATGAAAATGTGAACTGAGCTAGATCCGCAGTTTCTGTAGGGCAGGAATCAATTCTTCATGCTGTGGGGGTGTAATGTGTGCTGGCTTGAGCAGTGTCCTGTCATGCTAATATTTTTTCCTTCTTTGGCATTTTAAGGGCCTTAAACTCTGGAGTTGAGTACCACTGGGACCAGCTGAATGAGAATGTCTTCACTGTGCATTCCAGCAGCAGGAATACTGAGCGGCCCGGGTGAGTCTCCTGGGTGTTGGGTTAGCGAGACCTGACCCTTTCTGCTGAATTTGTTAGATTCTGACAACATCACTTCTTTGTTCCCTTATCAGTGGCAGCTTTAAATATGCAATTTTCTCCCCCTTTGACATTGCCTATTTGGGTTACCTAACCTTCTTCCAGCAAGTGACATTCAGTGCCCAAAAGTGCCAATGGCAGTAAACTACATGTGTCATTCAGGGCCCCAGTAACAGCTGTGGGAGGAACATGTGGGGCTTGATGGTTCAAAAACACCATGCAAAGCAAATGGCCTTGAGAGGGTAACTGAAGAACAAGGGAGTTCACAGAGAAAAGGGCAAATCTGTGGTGCTGACCTAGTGACTGATTTTCATCTTTTTAATTGCTGGTCATGGGACAATTGTTTCTCAGCAATAAACTAAACTCTAAAAATAAAGCTCAATCCCCTGATGTCCACATTGGCTGTTTCAGTCTGACCAGTGATGTACATGTTGTTGTTCTAAACACAAGGGTGATGGTGCAGTCCATTGCTTCTTGCCATAGTTACAAGTATTTCTCCTTAAGCCAGCTGTTCTTAGCAAGAGGGTGATAGTTGTGTTTCTGAGTTGTGAGCTTCAGCATACCAAGGAGGTTGTGAGCTTGTTTACAAGGCTAATATCTGAGCTGCCCTACAGCCTTGGTCTGATTGTGGGTGAAAAATAAGCAGTAGAGATTCTTTACTCTTCTATATGAGTGGATATTGCCACTATTTAAGTTCTTGACAGTGCATACTCAGTCTGGTATAATGGCAGCTTGAAGGCAGAAATACTGGTCCAGAATGAGCTAGCTCAAAGAGAGCAAAAAAGTGTAGCAGGTTTCAAAGCCTTATGAAAAAAAGATTGTGAATGAGGCAGTCTTTCCTTGAATCTCTTTACCATTCGCAGCACTTAGAGGTCAGTTTAGAAAAGAGTGTTGTGGCATTGTCAAGATTCAGCTGTAGCATTGTACACTTCAGCTGTTCGAGTCTCAGAAGCTAATGAGCCTTGAGGTGGTTCCTGTTGTTTGCTTTTGACAACACAGGATTTCTCTTGTCTGACTGGAATGGGCAGAAATGCCTGCTGGAGTGCATTCATGTGTGACGCTGACAAACTAGGAAGTCCAAAGGAGGGAAGGGATACAGGCTACATCCATGGGAGTTAAAACTGCCCTGTGGTGCAGGAGGTTTTTTGTGTGTTTGTGCTTCTGCGCTGCACATTGTGCTGCTTCCCCAATGCAGTGACTCCAAGACAGTTGTTCTGTAGGCTTAATGATGCAGCAGGGATATCTCTCTGTGCCTGTAAGTCACGCTGCTCCTGTGGAAGGGTGAGTGGACTCTAAGACTTCATTAGCTTAAAACTCAAGAGACCAGTGTGTGTAAATAAGTAGAGGTCAGAGTTCCTTTCATCCCCATCCTCATAGTGGCAAGCAGGTGCCTGATTGGACTGGAGGCAAGAAGAGCCTCACGTTCGTGTTTCAGTCTTGTTTGGGCATGTTGCCTCCAGTGATCCTGGTCTTACTTGTTTTTCTCTCTTTTCAGAACCAGCAGAGCTACATGGAGGACAGACAGGGACATGGGCCTGATGAATGCCATAGGCTTACAACCCCGAAATCCCCCCACCTCTGTGACATCACAGGGTACCCAGACCTTGGCGCCTCAGCTGCAGAATGCCGAGACTCAGACAGAGAGGGAGGTACAGGAGCAGGAATCCACCTCTGCAGGGACTGGTGAAGGTAGGAGATCTATCAGTGGTTTATCTGACAGAGCCTACCTGGTGATTTAGAGGTTTCACATATGTTCCACATCCTATCAGTGCATTTGGATACTCCTTTTATCTCTTCAACAAAGATTTCTCCTGCCTAATTTGCCTGTAGCCAGGCATAGATGATCAGGAGGATGAATCTCTGGCCATATGAATAGAAAAGTTTTTTACATGCATTGAGGAAGAAAAATTAATTCTTCTCCAGATGATTGTGTCTTTGTAGAATCAACTGTACTGCCTTAATTCCTCACACGTCTCCTGAACTCCTAACCATCAGTAAGGCTGCAAGCTGCTGAGAGTAATCCTTTCTGCCTCTGTGTTAGAGTTCAGCTTGGTCTCCAACTTATGCAGAAAGTCTGCAGGCTTCACAAGCTCAACATGTGGATACAAAATAAAATACTCTAAATCACTACTCACAAAGCAACTTTGAGGATTCTGTTTAGTTTGATTGGTGAGGTACATGATGAGTGCCCAGCTATACAAAAATGTCTCTAGTGGTTAGCAGTCCAGGAAAACTTACCAACATGTAAGGAGCTGGAAACAGTTACTGTGCAATTCCTGTATAATGATAAAGTCACTAATCTGTTGAAAACATGTTGGTTTATCCAGGCTTCTTCTCTCAATACTGTAACATTCTGCTTTCATTCAGCTCTGAAGGCTTGGCTAGGTGGGGGTTTGGCAGTATATACATAGGGAAGACGAGAAAATCGAAGAGACAGTTTTGAAGTTGTTGGTTCATGATGAACCTGCTTGGCTTTGGGAGGCAGCCCGCAGCATACTTGTGTGTGCCTGTATGCCTGCTTGTTCTCTGTCACTCTGAAAGTTACTTCTTGGTATGTGACTCTTTTACAGTTTCTGCTGTATCCAGCATGTGTGATATGGCTTGTGTTTTTCTGATCTCAGCTCTTCTGTACAAAGTTAAGTGGGAAATTCCTGCCCGCTGGGGTTTCCGTCTGCTTATCTCAGCAGAGCTGAGATTAACCTCTCTGGAAGGTTAGTACAATTGAGAGCATGTGAGTGAGGCTGGAACACAGACTGTCTGGACAAATGCTGAACTCATGGGAACTAGCTCTTCCAGTGTATGGGGTACAGACTGAGAACACGGTACAGTGTGGGACCTTCTTGCATCAAGGCCATGCGGGCTTTGGGAGTCAGTTAAACCAGGAGAGTTCTCCAACACTGCTTCTCTCTCCTGCTGTTCTGCAATCATCTGATCATTTTTTTATCTTGTTCTTTCTAACCTTTCAATTCTGAGATCTAGATCATGGGTAGCTAGACTGTTAATGGGATGGGGAAGGCGCTATCATTTACCAGTTCCTTGGCAGGATATCTTTACAAAGAAGCAAAACTTGTAACATTTGGAAGAAAAGGAATGTAAATAACAAGCCTAGGACAGGTACTTCTCTTCATCTCCCCTTCTTGCTTGGAAGATTGGCAAGTTCCACATCTGGTGTGATTTCCATCTCAGACATTGACTTACCATATGTCCCCTTGCAAATGGCCCCAGCTGCAAAATGAGCTGTCACACTCCTGTCACCTATATTAGGACCTGTAGAACAAAGGAGTTACTGCAGTTTAAACATGTGCACCAGAGATGAGCCAAGATGTTTTATCCTCTTCTTGATCAATTCCTATGCCAGTTGCATCCTCAGTGGAAATTCCAGTGTAACAGCTCAAGAGTAACTTGGAACAGGAAACTGTGAGAATGATAACAGTCAGGAGCATGAAGGATCAAAAAAAACAGTAGTAATCCATGACAGAAGAATAGCACAAAGACCTAACATGAAGCAGGTGCTTGTGGCAGGAGTGGTCTGATTCATCTGAGTCTTTGTGCCTCACATTACACATGAGCATTGGCTCACAAGCTGGCTGCTTGTGACAGTAAGCCAGCTGTTTTCCCAGCATCATCAACTCTTGTGATGCACATCCAGTGTGTTCCAGCCGGCAAGATCAGGTGCTGTGGTGCTTTTCTGATGGCTAATTTGCCCACTGTATCTACTGTAATACCCTAACTCTGCCTGTTGGAAGAGAAATTGTGTTTCCTAATAGCATGATCCAGATGTCAGGGGCAAAAAAAAAAAAAAAAAAAAGTGCTACCAGTAACTTGGGGTGTGGCCCAGGGCAAATTATTAATCATCTACCAAATGGGAATAAATCTTCCCATAGTACAGCACACCAGGGGCTGTGGAGATTAATTAGTGTTTTGTATGGGGCTTTGAAGATGGAAATCACCACGTAAAGGCTTAGTAGCATTATTGGCAGCAGAATGGATAAATCAAGTTTGATTCTGAGTAATGTAAAGGAAAGTAGTTTAGTTATCACCCTGCCATGAGGGGCAAAAAAGCCCAAACCAACCAACCAACTGAAAAAAAAACCACTTATGTGTTTAAAAACAACAGCAACAACGAAAAGAAAAAGAAAAAAAAAAACCAAGAAAAAGAAACCTTGTACCCTGAGAGTGAGCTTCTGTCTTCTATTCTGTCAGCACTGCTGTTGTGGGGAATTCTGGCTTAGGGCATTTCTTGCAGATATGTGCTTACTGTACAAAAAAAAAGAAAAAAAGTATGCAGAATTGCATCAGAAATCTAATTAAGTTCTGTGCGGGTATAAATAGTTTCCTTTTCTCATGCAAAGCTCTGCGGGGACTTTGCTGCTCTGATTATCTTTCTACCTCCTTTGGAGGAATTGAGTATATGATGACTTTGTTAGAAGTGAATCCCTCTAATGTCTGAATCTTTCTGTTTTGCAGCAGTTAATAGTGGATTTGTGAACTCTGCTCCCATGCCACACAAAAAGGAAAGGTAGTTAGAGTTGAGAGAAAACTAGGAGAGGTACCAAGAAATGCTTAAAACAGTGTTTAAGCTGTCTCTTATTTTCTTTTAAGCTGACAGACATAGTGGAAATAGTGATAGAGTTGTAACTTTGAGGCACCCTTAATTAGAAACAATCTGTTGGGCGTTATACTATGTTTTCCTTGCAAATAGACAGGCATGATGGGAGTAGGATCTTTATTCAGCTGGCAAATTGAATCTCACTTAAAACCCAACAAAAATTCTTAATGAGATTTAATGGCCCAAAGGTTTAACCTTTAGAAATTGTAATTCCCAATCCAGACTGGGTCAGCCGTGGCTGCCACTTGTTCAGGCTGTTGGATCTTTGGAGTACAGTGAAAGGGGCAGTAACTGCAGGATCTGCAATTGTGCCAAAGCTGCTGCAGGCTGAGGGAGAGGGACCTCTGCAGAGCTGCAGGACACTTGTTTGATAGTGGGCCCATGCTGTCCCCTGGCTGCTGAGAGTATATCAATACATCTTTCAGGTAGTCCAGTTGTTAAGGAGAGAAAAAAAACAACAGCAAATAACTGAAGAGCGATCGTCATCTGATTTCCTATCATCTGCATTGTCTTTGGGGCTTACAGTTCAGGTAGCTGGCTCAGTGCTTGTTGTGCAAGTAGGCATATATTATGAGTTACTGAAATTGTAGCCATCAGAATTTGCTGTTAGTGGATTGCTACTTTGCCTGTCTTTGGGGGAGCAACATACTGACTACTGTCATGTCATATACAGTTTTTAACTTGTTGGGTTGAAGTGTTTATCACCAACCAGTACAAATTTCCATTAGTTCCAACTGCTTTCAGAGGTTGCAGCAGATACACTTGAGAGGGAAGAAGGTTGTAAAAGGTAGGCTTGGGTTTGTGAGATTCTGTCTGTTCAAACTATTGGTAGTGAAAAGACAGCACATACAAGCAAAACTTTTCTGATATAAGCAAAGCATCCTGAGGATGCCTGAGGAGCACTTAAAAGCAATCAGTGTGCCTGCATGTGATGTAACTTATTTAATCTGAGACATTAGGAACACGTGTCAAGGGGCTGCTTGGGCAGGAATACTCAGTCCCCAGCTGAGCCTCATGAATGCTAACAAGAAGAAGCATGTTGTTTTATGTTAGCTGAACACGTTCTTGCAATGCTGTTGTCAGATGTGATGTGACTTTTGTGCAATTAGCGTGGAAATGGGAACTGGGACACCAGGGATCAGCTTCCAGATCTGTCTCATTCTCCAAGTAGAAACGTGGGTAGATCCCTTAGCCTTTCATCTGCCTGTCCATCTGTAAAATCTGTGTCATATGTCCTATAGAACTGCAAATTTTGATTTCTCTTTTCCCTGAAAACCACTACCTAAAAAACAGATTTAGATTCTAGAAGTATGTGCTATGTATGCTTGCCTTTACAGCGTGATCTACTCCAAGTACTTGGGTCTCTTGGGATTAAATTATGTGGGCTACTTTTAAACTCTCATTACAAAAGTTTCACTCATATGAATAGCCAAGGTGAGATATTACTAAGAAAATTTTTACAAGTTAAAGCATTTGTGTCTTTTCTGAGTTCTGTGGAGTTGTTTGGATTAACTACCTCAGAAAGGAAATGTGGACATGCTTCTGGGCTTGGTTGGAAAGAAAAGGACCTAGTAGTATTTCTTGTGGCATTAAGGGAGATATGATTATTCATAGCTGGTTATACTGTGGTGTGTCCCTCCTTTTTCTTATGCAAGGAATGAATTAATGTAAAAATGCTGGTATTTTTATCTTTGAGCATCTGAATTAGTGGGTCAGCTCACACCTCAGAGCTATTATTTCATGTTCTCTGAAGACCTAGATACCTCTGCAGTGCTTACTGCTAGTTCTAATTTTGAAGCTTTGTTTGCAAACATGGTTTTGCTGATTTTAGAAAGAGGAATGTTGAAAACAGAAGAAAATTCAAGGGCAATGTCAGTATATTGCACAGATATAGGGGAATCTGATCTCATCCTTGCTTCTGTGGACTTGGCATTTCATCAGGGGTATGCCATCCATGCTTAGAGATAAGCACGTTGTACTCCCTATAAATGTACTTCAGCATCCACTTAATTTATAAGTGGAAATACCCTGCCTTATGCCCAACTCCATCAAAAGTTTTGTGTAGTTTTCTGTGTCAAATTCTTCTCTTGCTGGAGTAGCATAGCAGAGGAACTTTTAAAAGCAGATGCATTAGCTAGGGAATATTTAGTTAAATGTTTGAGACAGTCAGCTACATTGACAGAAATGCGCTGGTCTTTGGGATAATTGCTCTCAAGAGTAATGTTTTGTTCTGTGTTTGGAATAGACAGGGGGAGTTTGGACCTCTGGAGAGGTCACTTTGGTTACAGTAGAAAACATTTGTAGGAGCACAGCACTGCAGCAAGCTGGAACGTGTGTGGTTTTACAGCATTATTGTTGTTTTGGATAAGTGCTTGTGTGCACACCCTGAACCTTCACCAAATGGAAGTCGGCTTATTTCACTTGCTCTGAGTACTAATGTAGTCTGCATTGGCAGCCTGGTGAAAGAATGTGTGTGGGAGTCACCAGGCAATAGAAACGGCTGTGTGTGAATCTGTGCTGTAGCTCAGCTTAAGACAAATGGCACATCCAGCTTTGCTATGAACTAGTTAGCCAAAGTCATCAGTGAAACCTGAGAGGGAAGGGGGAAGATAGTCCCCAAGGCAGAGGTGTTTGTTGGCTGCTTGGATGGTGAGGCTCACTTCTGGCTCTTGATGGGCTGGGAATTTCCAACATTGCTGTATCTCTGGGATCTGAAGGCTCATGCCTTGCTGATTCCTGCTGTGGCATCAGCCCTTGCCTGTTTTCTGAGCAAGCAGATGCCTCGATTGGAAATTCAGCCGTGGCATATGGTAATTTAGGGGCAGGGAAGAGCAAGGGGTGCTGTGGTGAAACACTTTTGTAAGTTTTGAGGAGCATTGGCTGGCTGGGAGTCCTTGCTGTTTTGCTGCTCCAGTGCTTCTGTACTGGACTGGTTTATGGTAAGTGATCTATCAAGAGCACAGTACCTGCTGTTTCAGGACTTGTGTAGATAGGACTGTCTGGCATGTCTCTAAACCAGGTTGCAAATCTTGGCTTTCTTAAGCTGCTTCTCTGACCTGGCCAGATGGTTGGTAATGAAGTACAACTATGCCCTCAGAAGGAAGTGATTACTGAATCCAAAACCGTGCTTCTCAAACCTTCCACTTAGTTCTGCTCATGATTAATATTTCAATATTCCTTGGCATGCATGTTTTTCACACTGGAGTTTCCAGTATAATAGCTACCTCTGTCCTCACTCTTTGTACTGGTCAGCCAAGTTCCTAGTTCATGCATCAACCACATCCTAATTCATCCATCAGCCACATCCTGAATAGGATTTCTCTGCTAGAGTTGTGGGTCAGGCTCTGTCCAGGAGGTATTCTTGCTCATTCTATTAAAGCCATGCTGCAGATTTTCATATGATTACAGGTGTCTCTGTGATCCCACTGATGCTCTAATCAAGGGAATAGGTTTAGTGGATATAGCAGGTTTACTACATTCCTAGCAGAAACTTACTCTACTGGTGAGATTTCAATTTGCCCTTGATGTCTACAATAGTTCTACAGCAGGGCAGTATGTCAGCAGACTTACTTGAGGATGAAATTAACTTTTCCAGTGGGGGGCGGATGCTGGCAGTGCTTGATGCAAGTACCACTGGGCCCATGAGAAAAGGGAGTAAGCTTTCACTGACTGACTGCATGACGTCTCTACAGTGGCATGGTGTGGGCTTTGTTGAGTATCTCAGCTCTCATGCTGCATACATGATCATACAATCAATTAGGTTGGAGAACACCTCCAAGATCATTAAGTCCAACCTTTGACCAAGCACCACTGTGTAACTAAATGCCGTGTCCAGTCATCTCTTGAACAGTTCCAGTAATTGTGACTCCACCACTTTCCTGGGCAGTTAAAATGAGTAACCACCATCTCAGTGAAAAAATTCTTCCTAAGGTCCACCCTGAACCTCCCCTGGTGCAGCATGAGGCCATTTCCTCTTATCCTGTTGCTGGTTAACTGGGAGAAGAGGTTGGCTGCAATCTCCATTCAGGTAGTTGTAGAGAGTGATAAGGTCTCCCCTGAGCCTGCTTTTCTCCAGGCTATACAACACCACCTCCTTCAACTCTTCTTATGATTTGTGCTCCAGAGCCTTCACCAGCAGCACTGACCTTCTCTGGACATGCTCCAGCCCCTCCAGTGTCCTTTCATGCAGTGAGGGCCGCAGAACTGGGCATGGGGTTCAAGGCATGGTACTGGTGTACTAGTACAGGGAGACAATCACTGCCCTGGTCCTGCTGGCCATGCTGTTGCTGATACAGGCCAGGATGCCATTGGCCTGCTTGGCCACCTGGACACGCACTGGATCATGGTCAGCCACTGTTGACCAGCACCCCCAGGTTCTTTTCTGCTGAGCAGCTTTCCAGCCCCCCTTCCCCCAACCTGTAGTGCTGCCTGGGATTGTTGTGATTCAAGGGCACCTTTTTGAACCTCGTGCAATTGGCCTTTGCCCATGACCCAGCCTGCCCAGATCCCTCCTCAGATCCTTTCTACCAGCACATCAACACTCCCAACCAATTTACTGTCAGCTGTGAACTTACTGAGGGTGCACTTGAATCCCCTCATCCAAATCATGGATAAAGATATTAAACTCCACAGCCCCAAGTGTTTTTGTTTTCCTAGTCTGTGTGGCATTTTGTTTTTTATTGTGTTTTAACTCCTCCCTGCATCTAGCCTTGTTGACATTTTTGTTCATCTCCTTGGTGCCCGGAGAGCTCATGGCTTTCTCCTCAAATCAGCACTGTGATAGCTTCATAGAGGTGGGAGTGAGATTTATTTCTTTAATAAGAATCAGCAAGATCCCACTGTGGAATGTTTCTAGCAGTTTATTATTACAGATTGTTCTCCCCAAATGCTCTGGGTAGGGTTTGTAGCAAAAGAGGATGTTGAGAAACTGAACTGGGATGAACTTCCCTGTCATGGTGATTTAATCTCCTATATATTCAGTTCTTTTGTGAGATTTTGTTCTCCTGAAGTAATCTTAAGCAACCAAGGTATCTGACGATGGTTCTCTCAGAGCTCACTACAGCCCAGCTATAAAGGAAGCCTCAGAGGTAGGAGTAGACAAAGACTGTAGGTCTTGATATGTTTTTTTCCATTCCTCGAAAGATATCAGTCAAGGGGAGCAGAGCCTCCACACTTGGTCATAGCTAGTGTGGAAGACCATGTTCTGTAGCTGCTGTCTGCTGTTGGCCAGCTTCTTATGTCCTCCCTAGATTGACATTGGGGACATTGCCATCATGTCATCTGCCTACTTCTCAAACAGGTGAAGCAGGAAAAGCCATGGGGTTCTTTAACACCATGGTGAAATGTTTGGTTTATTGCAGTGCAAATTCAGGTTTCGCTTCCTGTCCCCATGGGACTGGCAGGATTGTCTCTAAAGCTGTGATAAAGCATCCTGCCTCTTTGACTACCACCCTTTCCTCCATCTTTATGGCTAGATAAGAGCTGCTTTTCCAAGGCTTGGACATGCAGGTCTGTGAGGGTTACATGTGGAAATGACCAAGATTTTCTTGACAGAATTCTGTGCCTTTGTTTGACACTTAAACAAGTGGAAAGTTATGGAAATAAAATACTGAGTTCCCTCTAGAATAAAACCTGTCTTCTGTCCCAGCACATACGCACTGCATGATGTAACTGCTCAGCATGCTTTATTTTTGTCATAGTTTGCCTTATGCACCAGAGTTGCTTCTGCTTTTTTGCAGGTGAAGGTCCAGAGTATGGGGCCAGTGGGGAGGACGCCCTGAGTAGGATTCAAAGGCTGATGGCAGAAGGTGGCATGACTGCCGTGGTTCAGCGGGAGCAGAGCACCACCATGGCCTCCATGGGCGGCTTTGGCAACAACATCATCGTGAGCCACCGGATCCACCGCAGCTCTCAGACTGGCGCCGAGCCCGCTGGAGCTGAGGGCACGTCAGCAGCGCAGCCCAGCTCTCAGCAGCTGGGCACAGAGCTGGAGGGACGCATCCTGTCAGAGTCTGTGCAGCTGCCGGAGCACGGCCTGAGCCCGCGGACAGCCCCGAGCGGGAGCGAAGGACAAAGCGCTGCTGAGCTGGACCTGCCAGAGCAGGCCCAGGCCTCCATGGACACCGAGGGACCAATTGAATACAGTGACCTAACTAACAATAACCATCTTCCTGACAGTACCAACTTCTGTAGTAATGACAGCACCAGTGGGGAGTCGCGGAACAGGTAGAGATTGAGTTGTGTGTTGGTGCTACCCTTGTACTGCTCAGCAGAGACCTGTACCTCACAGCTGGCCAGGAGCTGGAAGAGTAGGGCTGGGTGGCTCTAACAGAATGCTGGTGGTTCAAAGGGCTTCTCTATCCTGGGTGATGGGGGAAGGGGTAAGAATTGCAAGGGAAGCCATGGGGAAGAAAGCATACTTAACTTTGAACATTCCCACTGCTGAAGTGTTAATAGGAATACAAACCATACTTGCTGCACAACAGTCAAATTTTGAAGCCCCATGGCGTCCCCTGAACTAAGCCCTGCAACTTGGTGTGTCATCATTTGTAAAGCCTTTTTCCTTTCATTTTTCCTGCCCTTTTGTACCCATGGAGCTGATCTGTAGAGTGAAGAAAGGGAAAGGGGCCTGCAGCATCTTTCTGGAGACAAGCAGTACTGGGTTAACCCAGGCGTGATGCTCCAGCTGTGTTGCTGGAGTGGAGCAGTCTTCCAGGCCACAGTCCCTGTCCATAGCACAGCACTGCTCCCCCAGAGTGTGATGTTCTGAGACCAGTCTTGCCTATGGTGTGGTCTTTTCTGGAAGAACTGGGCTTGGCCAGAACATGCATGGCTCAGGATATGCTCACAGGTGGCATCTTTCCTTTTTAGAGTTAGTTTAGGACTTGGCAGGAAGTGAAGCAGAAATGCCATATGGATGGGCAGAGGGACAAGGGGTACTGCTCTCTAGTCAGGATGCAGTTCACACAAGGATGTTCTAAGCTGTGCCAATATTAACATGAATGAGCCACCCCAGTGGTTTCATGGTGCCAGGACTGAGCTGCATGTCCTTGGCAGGGGGCAGGAAGTCTCTTGCAGCTCCAGGCCAGGGTGTGAGGTATGGGTCTGTGATGTAAGGTGTTGCATGTGAAATTTTGACCTTGTACATGTAGTTTCTAGTGGAGAAGTCAAGGCTCTGATACTTTGTTTTTAGTCTCAAATGTGATTTTCCTTTTCGTTTGTAACTCTCCATCCCTAGTAGGCTTGTGGAGGAAGTACGGGGAGAGTGTGAGTGCTAACGAGGGAAACACCAAAGATCAATGTCATTAAAATATGACAAACCCTTGCTTGACCTCCTGTCTTCATTTGTGTGATGGTTGTTTCTGTGTTTGGCCTTGGGGAGAGATGGCTCCATCTCAGAGGCTCTAGGCAGCATACAAATGTCAGATGATGACTACTCCCTTCCCAGGAGGAAAGTAGACTCAGCCTGTGAGTTGAAAGTCCAAAACTAGGAAACAGGAAGGTGCATTTGGGAGTCTTGCTTGCAAATTGCATTTTAACCAGTTTGGAGATGAGCAGGCACCTCTGCATTTCCCATCATTCAAGTACTGCAGTAAGGAGGAAGAGGAGTGTTTCACCTGTCCTCCGTGAAAAGGTGTGTAGAGGTGCAGCGCTGAACATCTTGGGCAGAGAGTGGTCTGTCTTGCTGACCCATTGATGCAGAAGAGGGTTGCAGTATCTGGCTGTTCTGGATAGAGGAATGCACACTCCCCTGTTACCACTGTGGTGTGAGGGATGTTTCCACTGTTGTCTGAGCACCTGCCAGCAGCTGCTGTGCTCCTGCCCAGCTCCTCTAGATTCTGTGCTGCTAAGACATTACAATAAATAAGTCTGTCATTAGGCAGCACTCAAGCTCCCAGTCAGAAGAGTCTGTTAGAGAACATTAAGCAAATCTTCCCTTAAATCACAGCCTGGAAATGAACCTTAAATCAAATCAGCTACTGCCAGGCCTCATTGCTGAGTGTTAATGAGGCTCTAAAACCTGCCCCAAGCCAACCACATCTCTGATCTGACAGGAGAGCAGTCTGAAAAATGGGATTCCCTCGTGTGGCAAGAAAGGTTTCATGCCACCCTGTATTACTGTGGAGGGGCTTGAGGATGTGCTGGCAGTTGGGAGCCAGAAGAGCTGTGTCTCAGATGGACAGACAAGGCAATGTAGGTCTAGACAGAGCTGTTTATTGCTCTGCTTGAAAACAAGCTAAAACAGAACCTGGAAAAAAACCTGCTTCAGCTCAGCCTGACATCACTTGTTCCCTCTCCCTGCATGATTCCTGGAAGAATCTTGAGGCCCATTCTTGGTAGATGTGTTGCACAGCATTTATAGATATCCATTTTCAGGATGAGCCGAGCTATCTACAGAAAAATTTCCATCTCAGTTGGAAAAGTGTCTTCTGGGCTGCCTCTGGTGTTGGCAGATTCTCAAAGCCTGGAATGCACCATTGCTGGGTGTTCCGGCCCGGCTGCTCTGCTGATGGCTCCCCTTTGGTCCACACCTGCCCCCACTGGAGACTGTGGCAGAACAGGGGATGAACTCCAGTGGGAGCTGGAGCAAACCACAGCTGCTGTCTTTGCCATTGACATGGGACATCTCTGAAGCACTAAAAGCACTTTTCCGTCCAAGACTTGAAGGGGAGGCTCTTCCTGACAAGGTAAAGGTGGAGGCCTGGTCAGAGCAGGCAGCTTTGTAGCCCTGGGCCAAAGGCTGCTGACAGTTGAGCCCAGCTGCAGCCTGTGTTCCCTCTGGGCTTTGAGCAGGAGCAGTGGGCTCAGTGGCTGGGACAGGCTTAATCTTCTGGTCCTGCCTTGGACATGCTTTGTAGATGACCTGCTGTGGCTACACAACTGAGCAGGTGCTCTCAGTGGTGATGGGCTTATGTGTACAGAGAACAGTGTTTTTCTTAGGAGTTTCATACCTAGGATCTTCCAAGCTCAGGTGATCCTTATCTGAGCCCTGATGGAGCTACGTGGGTGAATGGGTGAGAAGAGGAGGGGACAGGAGGGAAAATTGAGCCTACTTATGCAATGGGCTCACCCACACCCACCCCAATGCAATTTATTTATTATGCCTCCCATGCTTCTTGTGGGACAAAACTCTTTATCTGCTTAGGACTACCCTGCTCCAGCCCTGCAGTCTTACTCAGTTGCCTCAGTCAGGGCTGATCTAGCTGTGCCCTCAAGCAACACCCCTGAATCTGTGTGGTGACCTTAGGCCTGGAGCCCTGCACAGAACAGAAAGCAGTGGGATTGCCCAGGCCAGGGACAGCACCACAGCAGCTCAGGGCTCCTTCCCCAAGCCTTGCAGCTTTACCTGCTCACTGCAGTGTGACAATGCAGCACTGAGGCAAATGCCGTGCCAGGAGCAACATGGAAATTCAACAAGAGCTGCTTCAGGAAACCAAACCAGAGCTGTACATACTTGCTGGCCCAATTTAGGAGGCAAAATGAGAGCTTTGCTGCGTAGGAGCAGGAAATAAAAATTGAAAGCTTTTCTCAGCCATAGACTGTCAGGAGCCTTTAAATGTGCTAACAAAATCCTGGGAAAAGGAGAAATACAGTGCAGAGAATTTTATTTAGCTTTCAAAAGGCTTTTGATAAAGTCCCTCACAAGAGGCTATTGAAGAAACTTAGTCACCTCAAGGGTGAGGGGTAGAGTCCTCCTGGAGAGAGAAGCTGTAGGAATTGAAGTCAAAAGTAAGAGCCATTTCTTGGCATGGAATGAGGTTAATGGTGGGTTGGTTGGGTTCAGTAGGAGCCAGTGTTCTCTAAAGCCCTAATGAGCTGAAAGAGGAGGGGAACAGCTGATGATACAAAATTATTTAGGTTAGCTAGGAAGAGAGAATGTGCTAGAAACCTGGGGCAGTGGGAGGAGGTAGTGGTTGGAGCTTCTGTGCTGGAAGGGGACTTGTATAAATCCTTTACAGATGGAAACCTGCATAGGCCCTGCTACAGTCAGTGAATGCTCCAGCATCCCTGGGCCTGGGACCACCCCAGGAGAGCACTGTCTGGAGAGAGACCTGGGATCCCAGAGAAGGTTGCTGAAGCCCTGGCAGGTGGTACAGTGAAGTGGTGATGCCTGCTTGTCCCTGTAAGTTCTGGGTTTTCTGCCCTCACTCCTTGGCTTATCTCTTGCTTCATCTCCAAGTACTTCTGTTTGACCCCCCTGGAAGTCCCACCCCACATGTGGCTGCTGTGAGGTGACCTTGTAACTGGATGGTGCTGGGACCCCTGCTGTATGTGACCACCAGGAGAGGTGATGGGCAGGAAGGAGAGGCAGGGACCTGGTCACAGCTGGGTGCCTGGGGAGTCTCTCTCATTATTACTGGTTCCAAAGCCAAGCCCCATAACTGGTTCCTCCAGTTGCTGCTCAGACTGCTGGCTAGGGAGCAGTTGCCCTCTCAGCTCAGTCCCAATCTGTCAGGTTATTCTTCAACAGGAAAAGGCAAATTAATTAAAATGTGCAGCATGTGAACCATCCACCACTAATTGGGATCTCGGTGTGCAGTGCATAAATGTCATGCCATTGCCACTTCTGCATGGAGGGGGCCCTCAGCACATGAGGGAGCTGCAAGGCAAGGCAGTCTTTCCAGCTGCCGCTCTCTGCCAGCCAGTTAATGGCCGTGTCCTCTCCCCTCAGCCCCAGGAGCAGAGGCCTCTCCCCCCTCCTGCCCTGGTAACAGGCAGGCAGCCCGCACAGCCCCTCCGTGCACTCCGCCGAGCACGAGGATTTGTTTTCCCCTCAGCACCTCGAGCAGAAGTGCCTCTCATCTGCTCCCAGCGAGCTCCCTGGGCTCCTCTTTGTTTTGCCTTTCGAGCAGTTGTTGATGGCATGTGGCACCCGTAGGAGCTGGCAGGGATCAAGCTGTCTTCCCCGGGATGCTGGCCCTGAGCATCAGCTCTCTTGCCAGGAGCCAGCATCCCAGGGAGGACACTGTGAGACTTCCCCTTTGCCTCTCATCTAAAAATCAATATGCTGCTGCTTGGTCCCAAGCATCCACCTTCTGTGCCAGGGTCTTGCCTGCCATTGCAGGCCAGGCTCCTCCAGCTCGGTGGTGCCACAGGGGCGGGACTGGGGGGCCATGCAAGCAGCTCAAATAACTCAGGGGGACAGGCAAAGCATGAGCAATGGGAGATGTGAGCACAGCAAGGAGCAAATGCCACCACTGGAAAAGGCAGCCAGACACAGAAGTCACCAGGAGGACCTGTTGCTGAAACTGGACCACGGTGTATGTGGAGAGCTGCAGCTGGTCTCTGCCACCCCGCTGAGCCTTCACTTCAACTGTGGCTGGCCATCCACTGAGCTTCAGGCAGGCACAGGGATTTTGGCAGCTGTTGAGGTTTGCCTTTCCGTCCTTGCATCCCCCCCTGCTTCAGCTTGGCTGGTGGAGTTGGACTTTGGAGTCCTGCTCTTTCCAAGCTCAGGAAACACTCAAAGTTCCCTGGCCTTCCACACTTATCCTCTGAGCTCCTAGTTTCAGCTTCACAGAGGCTGGGATAAATAGCAGACACTGCAAAAATGTGAGATGTGGTAATTTAGGCTTGGTTCTTTCTATTTCTTAGACTCATCTTCATGGCCTTTTCCTGTAGTTTAATGCTGGACTTCTGATACCATCACAGCTATTAAAGCCTGTCCCTCAATCCCCAGTCCAATAATACAGTAATAGCCTGATAGGATCAGGAGCTGGCTCTGATGGCAGATGGACTCCGGTCCCTTCTCCAGCACAGCGTGGGGCACTGCCACCCCACTGCAGGGAAACTTTAATTTGCAGATGATTTGTTTTCTGCAGACTTTGGGGATGGGAAGATGAGTAAGTGGTGATTGCTGGCTGCTTGCCAGGCACTGCTGAGAGCCCTTTGCTGGCTGGTACCCAAGCCCAGCTTCTCTCTTTCCCCTGGGTCCTTGTCAAACTCCCCCAGAGTGTTGTGGTCATGTCTCTGCCCTTTCCCTGGGGGTCATTACTTCTGGGTTTGCTTGTCCTGCCAGACAGGGCCATACCCCACCCAGGGATCCATGCTTGGGCAGGGACCTTAAATTTCTTCCCCCTCCAGCTTCAGGCAGAATTAGAAAAGGCTCAGAGGGGCTAATGAAGACTGACTGGCAGCCACTGGGGAGGCTGATACTAAAATGTTTAAGTGCTACAGCAGTACAGAGGGTTGTACTTATCTGTCTGCCCACTGCAAAAGTTCCCATGGAAGCCCTGTCAGCAACCCTCTGTTAATCACCTGCATCAAAAGAAATGCTAATTAAAACAATTATTTAGGGAGGGACTGAGGCTGGTCCTGCTGCATTGCTGAGGAGAGGGCAAGCACAGCCATTAAACAGTAGCTTTAGGGCTCTGGTACCTAGTGTGACTGGCAAGGGCAAGTGATAACTGAGATGAAGTGATTTCATGCATAGGGAGCACCTGGGACATGGGTCCCAGTCAAAGAGGACAAGAGCTGCACATGCAAAAGCAGCAGTAACCCAGCACAAGATGCTGCCCTGCACCCAGCCTTTCCCACCCACAACGTGGGAGTAAGGATCTTGCTCCATGAACTCTTTATTTCAGCATCACGCAAGCTCCGCTGGCTCTTGGTAAAGGGGGTTGGGGCTGCTCCCCGCAGAGCTGCAGCCCCAGGCTGAGTGCTTGGTAGTGCTCGGGGTGCAGTGACCCAGGAGAAGCCCTGGAGATGGATTTGCTCCGGAGATGCTGAGGATGGCTGAGCCCAGCATTGCTTTTTTGATGAGATCTCAGATTTGGTTGACAAAGGTAACTGTGTCGGCATAATATGCTTAGGCTCCTGTAAGGTATTTGACATAATACTTCCTGACAGCCTGATCAGAAAGTAGCCCTATGCAGCACTCTGTGGGTTTACTGCAGCTAAGTGCAAGCCGTATGTTTGGGGAGGCAGAATGTAGGTCACAGCAGTGAGAGGGGCTGCGCGGCACCCGCAGCCGGTGAAGGTCAGGGCACCACGGCACCACTGGGCCTGTCCTGCACAGGGACTGAGCTCATTCCCTACAAGCTACTTTGGAAATTAAACTTGTGACACCAGGGCTCCAAGGTGCCACAAAACAGCCAGCTCAGGGCAGGGATACCAGCAGTCAGAAAACCACCAGTGGGCAGAATTCCCATCCAGGTCCCATGTGCTGCTCCCTGCCTTGGTGCTGTCTGGGCTTGCATTTGCTCCCCTTAGTGCCTCCCTGCAGGGATCAGCAGGATGGGGCACCACCTTTCCCCTGGGTTTCTTCAGGCTCCTGTCCCATTTCCTTCACTGCCCTTTGGCTCTTACCCCTGCCTAGGTGATTTTCTCTAGTAACCATCTCCTGCATTTTTTTCCTCCCCCTCTGGAACATTATTTATCTTATGCTCATCAGTGAGTATGGGCTTTCCTTCCTAGGAGCACTGCTTCTCACAAAGTCAATGGGACTAATGGGAGCAGGGTGTTCTTGATGCTTGCCAGGATTTGGATCCATCCACAGGGACACCCCAGGGTGGTGCAGATTGTGGGCTCTGCTGGACAAGAGCACATCCAGGTTGTGAGTACCCATGTCCTGCCCACACCACCGTGGGGGTCACTGCTCGGTCATTTGAAGCCCTGCCTTTGGGCAGACCCTCCCTTCATGGAACTCCTTGATGGCTGCACAAATGTTAGCTTAAGGAACAGTGAACAGCCCTGAAACTGCTGAGGTTCCTCCCACCTCGAGCAGCCCTTGCTCTGTCTTCATCAGGGCTGTTTAAGGCTGTCCAGATGGCCTAATGTACCTCATCAAAGTACAATTTGTATTGCAGTGCGCAGCTATTTGAAGCATCCCAGCTTGGGGCTGGCAGTAACACTTTGGCCAGTGACACATCTGCCTGATTCACTGGGGAGGTGATGGATGGAGGGACTGTGAGCTGTAGCCCAGTGTGGGAAGGCTGGCCCAGCTGAGGGACCAGGGGGGTTTTGCAGGCAGCTGTGGGCTGGCGCTGGTTGGCTGTCCCCAAGGCATTGGCAGCTACTGCTGTAGGGATGGCTGGAGATGCAACAGGTCCTGTCCTTTGGGAAGCAGCTGGAAAAGCCCTTTGAGCCTGGCAGGAGTGTGGGGTTTATCTCTCCAGCCGCCCTGACCCCTCTTGCAGCCCCATTGATTTTGTGCCAACCCTTTGTGGCCCCAAAGGATTGTTCCTTCCTGCTGGCATCTTCAGCTATTTGGGGGAAATTTATTAAACACTGCTTTGCTTTCCTTGCACTCTCTGGACAGGCTCTGTGTGCTGCAAGGGTTCTCCTCTGCAGCCTTCCTCACAAGGCTGATGTGCTCCTGCTCCATGGCTGAGGTGGGAGAGGTCTTGACTTCTATCCCAGGGATACTGCAATGTTTCCAGGCCAAGTCTTAGGCCTTGAATGGGTGAAAAAGGTAAATTTTCATAAAATAGTTTTACCTTTCAAACAAATAAGACTACAACCACTTACTTTCCTCTTTTGAAACACAATCACTATAATAAAATGCTTCTTTAAATTTCAGTCATACAGCCTATTTAGGGTCAGACGCTCAGCTGGGTATGAATTAATTCAGCTCATCAGAGTGTAGTATTCCTGAGAAGAAAATTCACCCTCAAAATGTGTTGCTCTCACTCAGCTCTGAAAATGAATATAGATTTTCTCCACTTTACAGTAGCAAGAGGGGATCCTAGTTTTCCTCATGCTATGGGAATGGCTGCCATCCCACTTGCCAGCAGTACTGGAGATGCTGGCACACCACAAGAGCTGGGGGAGAGCAGTGCTGGTGTGAGCATCTGCCCAGGTAGGTGCACAAAGGGAGACTGGGGGAGCTGGATAAGGGTGGTTTGACCAAGTAGCTGCATGGACCAGCAGCTGGAAAAGGTACAGCCAGGGGGTAAGGATGGGAGTGCTGTGAAATGGGGTCTGAAGATTCCCCCTGCTCCTGTGGTGACCTCAGCCAGTTCCCCCCAAGGGACAGTGGCTGGTAACACTGCATCTCCAGTGAGGCAGTTGGAAGCACTTGCTCTCTGGGGGTGTTGACAGCTCCTCTCCTCACATTCCAGGTTTCAAGGCCATGTACCCAATTCCTTCTTGGAAGGGGCTCTGGTCCCTCACTGCATCTGACTGGGCTCTGACTCTGCCTGGCTGCCTAGACTCATCCCTATCTGCAGCTCCATCCTCCAGCCGAATCACCCAGGGGCTGGAAATTACCTCCCATTGCAGACTCATTTTCATTAATAAAACTCCAGGCTGGGCTGGTATTTTTATCTGTTTTGCTGATGTGATTACCTACCTCCCACCTGTGGCTCCCCCTGCCCAATGGAGAGGGGGCTGCTTCCTGTGGGTTAATAGGCTCTCAGAGGCACCTTTGCTCTGTGTCATGCCCAAAAAATCCCAAAGCTCCAAGATCCCTGCCCCAGGCAGCTCCTCGGCCCAGACTACTCTGGCTACTGGGAAGGGAAGCTGCAGACCCTACTGCAGCTGCTGAGGAGTTGCTGTGCTGCATTGGAGCTTCCCCCTGCCTCACATGAGGGTCTCAGCACCAGGTGCCCAGGAAGCAGCTCTTTACTGCCTGCCTGGCTGGGCTTGCCAGCCAAATCACTGGCTGGGGGCTGGCAGGAGCCGTGCCAAGGTGGAGCAGAGCAGGGCTGGCCATGGGGAGAACAGGAGGGCTCTGTGTGTGCATGTGTGTATACACCTGTGTGTGTGTCCAAGGGAACACCCACAGAGCAGAGAGGGTTGCAGCATGGAAGGGTGGGGGGACGGAGCTGGGCTAGCTGTCTTCTTCTGAGAAACCTTATTTAAATTAATGATAAAATTACCGTGAATTAAGGGAAGAGATCAGTGCCAAAACAGAAGCTGCTCGTTTCCAACTTCCCCACATCCTCCAGGTTTTGCTGTGTGTCCCTTCCCTTTTCCTGAGGTGTCTCTTCCTCTCACTGAGATTGTTGGAGGGATGGAGACCTACCTGGCTGGAGACTGAATCCCTTGTCCCTCAGTGTGAGCTTGCTCATTTTGACTTTTGAGTCCTGTTGAGGGGGCTTGTGCCTCCAGCTTCCCCAGGGTGCCCAGCCCTGGGGTGAGTGGTCCTGAGGCTGTGCCTTGCAGGCAGCCCTGGCCCCACCACTGCCCTGCTCTGCAGCCTTCTGCTCGCTTCCCAATTCCCTGGCAGACACAGCAGTGAGATTATCGTAATGATGTCCGACAAGGCAGTATCAGGAATTACGCTGATAAATCTAAACAGACAGCTTACAAAAAACCCAACAAAAACAAAACAACCACAACTGAACCCAGGCTTGTAATTTAATACAGGGTTATTAGCCTGGCCATCAGAGAACAGAGCTCTTGCATCCTGCAGCCTCGAGCCTCCTCTGTCCCTGGCTCTGTCTCAAGATATGGCCTCTTGCCATAACAAAATACTTTAGCCATGTTTTTGGCTTGGCTTGGGGTGGTGAAATCTCCTTGGTGAGTGCTGGGGCTGGTTGTGGGGGTACAGACCCGTGGAAAATGCAAAACCCCAATGGCAGCAGGCTGCCTTCATCCCTGCAGTGCATGGCTGTTCAGTGCCCATGGCCAACCCACAGTGAGCTCTTCTGCCCAGGGCAAACTTCAGTGGGCAGACTGGGAGAAGGGTGAGAGGAGGGACAGCCTCATGTGTGGGAGCTGCCAGTGCTGGGGGGCTGCCCAACAACACACTTGATACCCACAGGATGAAAACAAGTGACCCATGGTACAAGACCCATTGGCCAGGCACAGGGCAATGCAGGTCTTCCTTGGGAAAGCAAGGATCTGCTTCATTCTAGCTATATTAAATGCTTTAGTGACACAGGAACTGATGACAGCTTTTTACTTGCTCTGGGTTTTGCACTCTTGCTGTGTTGCTCTTGGTTTCTTTCTCTGTGGAGGACACTGTAGGTAGCATTAACTTCAGTGGGGCCTCTGTGTGAGGTAAATGTGTCTGTGGGGAGCACGAATTCTGTCCATGAGGGATCAGAGCCGAGCTGTCTGAAGTGAGATATGCACACATGGAGCTCCTTGTCCCCCAGCACTGCCAGCAATTACCTCAAACAGAGGGAAATGCTCTTTTTAAAGGATACATTTGAAACACGGAGTGCATTTATTAGACTGCATGTGTTTTAGAAGGCAGGCTCTGCCGAGCTGCTCGGTGAAGCAAATCTGATGGCAGGGTGATTGCACTGCAGGGCTGCTGGCCCTCTGCCCCTGCAGTGGAGAATCCTGGGGGGCTGCAGGGAAGCCCCTGGAGAGGCTTAGGTTTGCCTTGGCAGGGAGGATGGCAAGCACTGGGAGGCTGTGCTGAGTGGTTCATTGCCTGTGTGGGACTGGGGCTTGTCTCCTCATTTGGGATGAGTTTCTCCTCCAGGAGTGGCTGCATGTGCCCAAGGTGGTGTCAGCTCCATGGAGGTTTGCCAGGTTTAGAGGCTCCATCCCCTTAGTCCAGGGACCAGCGTTTCCTTTGGACATCCTCTCCTGCAGCTCTGCAGCAGCCACTGGCAGGTCCTGCAGAACCCAGCAGAAATGGTTTGCACGGATCACCTGAGCTGGAAGGTGTCAGGAAGGCAGCTGATCCTGAAAGCCTTTGGAGGGCAGGTGGCAGCAGGCAGGCTCTGGCACTGGCCACAGGGTGCTGGGGACTCCATGCCATGCCAGAGGAAGCCTGGGCTCACTCTGCCAGCAAGGGAACCACCACGTGAGTAAGCATGGTGGGTTAGTGAATTCATGAATTAATGAAGTACTGAATTGGAAACTCAAGTAATTAGACTAATCCATTAGAGGGGCTCGAGCCCCTGGCTGCTTTTTCCCTGATGGCTGGGCAGCAAGCTGTGTGGGACAGTGCCTGGGAGAGGGCCTGGGGAGTTCATGGTGACTGCAGGCAGGCACAGAGCTCCCACACGCTGCCTGGCTCCGTAGCCCAGACCCAGCCCATGGGCAGAGCAGTCACAGGGAAGATGTGCTGTCTTCTGTGTCATGTGAGAAATGGCAGGAGAACAGCACAAGCTTACATTCCTCATTTTTTTCCTATTTTTTTTTATAATAGGTATAAAATAATTCAGAATGAATATAAAATGATTCAGAAGCACTTTCCCCCTTCCATTACCCAGAAAGCAAGTAAGAGTTGCAGGAGTGGGGACTGCAACAAAACAATTATATTGAATATTTGAAGTCGTGCTTATACGGCAAATGTGACAAAACTGAGCGCAACCTTAAAATAGCAGCAGCAATCTTTTAAAACACAAAAAGCAGATGATTATTGACTGAAGAGATTACAGTGCACCAGGCTGGGTGCAGGCTGTTGTGTTTAACTCTCTCCAGAGGTGCCACATCAGGCGCAGGCTGCAGCTGCCCTCCTGCTTTTTGATGAGCTCCAGCAACTGGCAGTGCCCAACAGGCAGATTTCCAAGGGTGGCATCAGGTGACAGGAGTGTGCTTCACCTGCCCTATCCCCTCACTTGACTTCAGCACTGATATTCGTGGCCAGGCTGAGGGCACAGCTGCCTGGTGCTCCCCTGGCATTTCAAGGATGCTCATGGGCCTGTGGACTGGTGTGAATTGCATGCCTGTGGAGCAGCCAGGTGTGGGAGGATGGCTTTCTGTATTAGTCACTACTCTTCCATGCTCACCTGGCTTCCCTGCATGGGCCAGAGTGTCTTTTCCTTGCTTTCCTGGCTGTGCCCTGCCATGGATCCCAGGGTGAATGGGGGCCTCTGGTGCTGCCATCACCCCAGCCACTGGGGCCACATCTGCTCCATGGCTAAACATAGTCACTCAGTCCCTGGGGCTGTGGCTCTGGCATCCTTCACTGCTGCTAAAAATGACATTTTCCAAATAATGAAAGAATCTTTCATTACCTTGTCTCTGCAAGCAGCCTGGGAGGCTGGGAAACAGCTGAGCACTAAGTGATGTGCTTAATGCAGCTTCAGCATTGGTATATTTTCCCTCTGTCTCCAGCTAAGGCATGCCATGAGGCATGAGAAGATGTGGCTCTGGACAGCTCCTGGGGGTCTGGCCCAGGCAGCAGTGCATGGCTGGGTGCCTTCAGTCCCCTTCTCTCTCAGGAAGGCTGCAGCAAACCTGCTTCTCCTTGACCCTGCAAGTCCTCCTGCCCTGCTCCCTGCAGCGTGACTGTGTCCCAGCATGGTCTGGGATCTGGCTCAACTTGCACCCATGAGTGACTGACATGTCCTCCTGCAGAACTTGTGCCTGGGGCCATTTGTTCCTGATGTGCCCTGGGGACAGCTGGAATAAGGGGAAAGAGCTTTTCCGTGGCCTGAAATCAGTATTTATTTCAGACCCTTCAAACAGTTCTAAGGCCCTTTACAAATGTGCCATCCCATGCCCTCAGGCAAATTATTAGGATAGAGGCAAGTAACCACAAGGTGTCATCCCTTCTTCCATCTCTCAAAGGGATGACAATGGCCCAGGGGAATGATCCATGTCCCTCATGGCTGTGTTTCACCCAGCAGCACACACAGGGCAAAAGCCCACCCATGGGTGGCATCAGCCTGTTGCTTGCAGCCCTGGGCATGGGCAGGGAGTCTGAGTTGCTGCACTGGCATTTACAGACAGCTCTGTCCTGCCAGGCAATGCCAAATCCAGTGAGTGAAGGGTGTCTCCTTGCTTGGTCAAGAGCAGGTGGAGCAGCTGCCTCTGCTCCCTTTGGGACACTTTACTCCTTTCACCAGCAGGTGAGTGAAGATTTCGCACCCATCTCCTGTGGCAGGGCTGGTCCAGAGGCCTGATCCTTTCTCACTGTCACCAGCTGCTTTTTCTTTCTCTGACTCTTCCCTTCTGAGTTGGGTTTATTTTGGTTTTGAGCTGATAGATGGATTAGCATTTATCACCAGGCTGACTACCAGAGGGCTATTAAAAGTGATTTGCAATGTAAATACTTTCGTCATCAACCACATTTTCTTTAGACTAAGGTTGACTTTTATGAATATTAAAGCCTTGTAGATGGGTTCAGCAAGTGGGAGTACGTCTGTCAGAGGGAGGGGGACTGGCTGCCTGCATTGTGCTGGGGAGGCAATCTGGATCCACCGGAGGGCAAAGGGATCTGGTGGCAGAAGGAGGGAAGTGGAGCATGAAAGGGTGTGTGAGGCAGAAAGAAAGCCTGAGTGCCTTGAAGAGGGACAGAAAGGAAGGAGAGAGAGCATGTGAGCATATGCAGCATATCCCATCCTCCTCTGTGAGCAGGATGGGAGGGCAGGCTTGCGCTGGAGTGTTTTTGCTGGAGGCTGGCAGAGGCTGTCAGGCTAGGGGAGGACTTGTGGAAGGAAGGGGGAGACCTGGCCAGAGCTGATGGTGAGCAGATTTGTCCCTGGCAGAGCTAAGTGCCAGGGAACTGTCTGAACTGGCACATGCCCCATGTACTACAGGGATGGGTGAAAACTGCTCCTTTACTTGAGGATGCCCTGCCATGAGTGTAGGTAGGGCTGCAGGATCAGCAATGAACTCCCCAAGTCCCCCAGCAAACACAGCCTGACATTATTTTGTGTGCCAGCAGCTGGTGCTGGCTGCTGCTGAGGCTGCTGCATGTTTGAGTATGGTTACTAGGAATCTGTAAGGGATAATGAGTGGATGTTCCTGGGCTTGTGGGGAAAGCCAGAGTAAGTGACCCATGACTGCTTTTTCTGCTTTTCAAAAATATTCATCTCCTGCACACCTGCTCAGCGATGTAACCACTCTGCCTCAGGAATGGCTATGGATGGGAACTGTCACAAGCCAAGGTGAAGAATCAGGGTGGTTACTTGCCACTGGTTTCTGCATATCCCACTTCAGAGGCAGAGGTGAGAGGAGTGGCTTTGTCTGCTCCCAGGTGTTCATTGTGTTTTGGTGCAAAGGCAATTTTTGAGATGGAGGAGCATGATGGAACATTGCCAGCTGATAATGGAAGACTAGCTAATGCTGATTAGAGAGAAGGCACAGCACAGCATGGCAGAAAAGAAAAAATAAGACAAAGAAACCATTCAAAAAAATAGAGGCTGGAAGTAGAGTGATGCAAAGAAATGGGAGGTGTGCAGTTACAAGAAAAACAGAGAGCTCTAGGAGTATCCCAGATCCCTACAAGGTGACAGATGCTGGGCTTGCTGGCTGCTTACGCCTCCAGACCAAGCTGGGTCAATCCAACAAAATAGGAGTCTCAGGCTGTCACAGGCCTTAATCCAAAAAGAGAGTAAGAAAGGTCCTTGATTTTCTTGGGCCACTGAATACGAAGTCAAGTCAGCCCTTGCCTTCTTCCATGGGAAAACCACAAGTTCCTCCTGTCCCACCTCACAGCCTGTCCCAGCATCTGTGGCCAGGGGAAGGGTTGGAACTGAGGTCTGATTCTGGAGTGGATTAAGTTCTTCATGACCAGTGCTGACATGGCCCAGGAAGGAAGATTTGTCTCTTTGGTGGCAGCAAGGGAGGCTGGTGGAACTGGCAGCCCATGAGAAGGGAAGGTGTGAATATGTCAAGCCAGAAGAAACAAGTGCTGGCTTTAATTGGAATATGTATAGTGAGTCCAGGCTTTCAGAAATCCTACTTCTGACTAATGAGTGCATTTAGCTAAGCTAAGAGTTAGAAGTTGAAAAGTTTTGTATTCAATTTGGTTACACATTTTTGTCTCCATGACTGATCAGCTTTGGAAGAAGACATCTCACTGTTCATTACAGTCTTTTGTCTTTCTATGGGGACTTGTAGTTTGAAACAAGAGTCCAATCAAATAACCTAACTCTAGTACAATCAAATTTTCTTTGAAGCAGATATTCCCTCAGTCTGATGAGTTCTCACAGAGCGTGACAAAGGTTTATTCACATTGTTTTTTTAGGGGGAAAGAAGAAGGAGTAGAGGGTGGTGAGGTTAGGACTTTGGACAAGGCAAGAGATTCCAAATAACTGGCTGGAGTCTTTGACGGGTTTTGGTCAGTGACTGCAAAAAGAGCATGGGCAGATGTTCAACTCAAAAGAGCCAGCAAAGCCTCATTGCACTCGGTGCAATCACATGGCTTCACACCAGCCAACATTTGGAAAGCTTTATCTTCTTTTTTCTCAAAGAAAGGAAGGAAAAGGTTGACTGAACTCACTAAAGAAATGCCAGAATGTGGCTTATGGTGACCAAAATAATGGTGGTGCATCTGCCTCCCTGCTGTGGCAAGAGCCTCTTGATGTGCAAAGGCAACAGCAGATGCAAGTGCCAAAAGGCTTTGACCTTTTCAGGGTGCAGAGATGCACCTGGAGCAGGAGATGTGTCATCAAAGAAAGCTGTCTGAATTACCTTAACAATGTTCTCTCTGCTGGAATTCAGAAATGTGCCTCCATTTGCAGGGAGAAGATAACACTTTGCAGGATCTAGGGAAAAGAGAGGTCCAGCCTGTGAACTGGACAAATCTTTAGATGACACACTGACTTAACGTACTGTGCTTTTGTTAAGTACTACCTCCCAGAGCCAGAGAGGTACGAGAAGAGGGTGAGGGAGTGAAGGGCTGGATGGTTGGAACCCATCTGCATCTGCTACTGTAATCACTTCAAAGGAGGGTTAAAGTGGGGCATTTATTTGTTTATGTGTATGTATGCATGTGCGTGTGAGAGCTGAGCAGATGGGGAAATGATACCTGTGTGTGTCTGTGAGACAGCACAAGTGAGAGGCAGAGGGTGGGTGAGGGAGTTGCTCTAGGTGTGGAGGGAAGAGGAAAGGTGTACAGGGAAAGGAAGGCGCTTTTTTCCCCCTTTTGCCTTTGTTTCTTCTTGTTTGACACATTACCAAAAGCCAGACCTGAGGAACAGCCAGTCATCCGGTTGTGGATCTGCCTGACGAGTTTTTTTGTTCTGCATGAAACCCTAGTTCCGATTGCTAGTGACAGCCCCGCAGAGATTTTTGGGGCCAAGGAAAGCGTCGAGGCCTCTCTTTGCCCAGGCTGCGCCGGGCCCCGCTCTGCGCCTCCCTGCTCCTCGCTCTCTCCTCTTGGGACGCCGGCGCTCCCGGCGCTGCCGGCCCCAGCGGATCGGGATTGATCCCCGCCGGTGGGTGCCGAGGAGGGCAGCGGGGGCCGGAGCCCGGCGATCCCGGGCAGCGGGCGATCCCGGGAGCGCTGTCCGGGGTGCTGCAGGAGCGCTCCCGCACAACATCTGGCCGGAGGGCCGGGAGGCCACATCTGGGACGGGGGGATCGGCGGCGTGGGCATTGGCAGCGGCTCCTGACGCCCTGAGCCCCCCTCCCGCCCCCGCCCCGGTGCGTTTTCGTGGCGGCGAGGGGGGCGACACATCTGGGGGCGACATCTGTGGGCGACACATCTGGGAGCGGGGGAGGGCGGGGGCGGGGGGAGGAGGACAGGGCCGAGCCGGCAGCGCCGGGCCTCCCCTCTCCCCGCCCCTCCGCCGCTCGCGGCGCCGCCGGGACCGGGGCCGGGAGCCGGGACCCGAGCCGGAGCCGGAGCCGGAGCCGGCGCGGGCCGGGCCATGCCAGCCGGAGCCCCCGCGGGCGCGGCGCGGCACCATGGCCGCTGAGAACCGCTCTGCGCCGGGCGGCGGCGCGCCCTGGGCCGGGCTGCCCGGTGAGTGCTGCTCGGGGCCCCGGAGCGGGCGGGGGCGCGGGCATCCCCGCGGGGTCCGGGGGCAGCACGGCTTCGGGGTGCATGGGCCCGGGGCTGCGCGCCCCCGGGGATGCGGCTCGCGGGGGCCCCAGGAACGGGGAGGTGTCTCTGCCAACTTTCCCACATTCCTGCGTCTCTCCGGGAACGCCGGCGCGCCCCGCGGGTCGGGACCCTCGCACTGGTTCGCTGCCCCGGGATGTCTGGAGCCGTGCAGCCCTGCCAGGGCACCGGGGTGATGTCTGGCACCCCCTTTCCCTGCTTGCATCCCAACCAACACCGTTCCCGGGATCCGTCTCCCGAGGAGCCCCGGGTCCCTCTTGTCACCCAGGAAACAGCCTTGTCAGCACCCTGAGTAGGGAATAGAGCAGCCTGCGGCTCCGGGGACAGGCACCCCCCAGGAGGAAACCCAGGACGGGCGCTATTTACTCTCCCGGTGCCTTCTTTGGGAAGGAGACATCCCTGGACAAGAAACTACCTGCATGCTTTCTTTGCTTCCCTCACTATTCCGGCAAGAGCAACAGGGACAGGATCCCGAATCTTTGGGATACTTTGTCGCCATACTGGGCAAACCCCTCTGGCGCTTGTGGCCACCTCCCAAGACATGACTAGGCAGAAGTTTCCCCCTCTCCACAGAACCCTTTGCCGGGCTGTGCATTGCAAGGGAGACTCATCCTGCCCACTCTCTCAGTGTGGATCTCATCTTCCCTTTAGCCCTTTCTGGCCCTGTTGCACCTTTCCTGCTGGTAAAGATAGAGGTGCCCCATGCTCTCTGTTGGCCCATCATGGACAAGAGTCGAGCAGCCACACCCTTCTTTCTTTCCAAAATAATAACATTGGCTTCAAATCAGGGGACAGTTCTTGTCATTTTTCTTAAATAAAAGCAACACTGGCTTCTGCCTGACCTGTTTTCAACCCCTCCATTGTGCTGTGAATGGATTTTTCTAGCTGGTCTTTGGAAAGCCCAAGGCTAGGGAGATGTTTCCCAACCTGAGGAACAGCTGGTGTTCTGTGCCCTGCTGGTAGCTGGGCTCTTCTTGGGCATTTGGAGGCTCCTTGTTTTACCACAACTGCCTTGAGTGACCTCCAAGAGTGGTTTGACTTCTGCCACAACTTGCAGAGTGAACAGAGGGGCTGGAAGGGTTGCTACCAATACAGTTGGGTGGCTTGTTGATTGCAGGCACTGTCTATCAAAACACACAGGTGCCAGGATCCCAGAGCCCAGGCTTTTGGTGAAACAGCACCAGAGACAAGGCTCACGTTGAGATCACAGGTGACACTGCAATGCTCTTGCTGTCTCTATTGCTGGGCATCACCTCCTGCTTCCTAACACCCTGACTCCTGTGATATGAGCACCTGCTGCTGCTCTCCAGCCTGGACTAGGCCCCCATAGACATCTCAGCAAAGAGCAGGGCATCCAGTGGAGATCCTAACAGCGACCCATCCCTGGTTCCCCCTTTGCCGGGACGCAGTGGTGGGAGCCCTGGGTGTGCAAGGTGGGGATGGAGCAGGTGTGCAGTGCTGGGCAGCAGCCGTGTCCCTGCGGCAGCCAAGCCCATGTGCCCTTGCTCAGAGTGGCAGCAAGTGTCCAGGGCTGCTGGACGGAGTGGCAGTGGCCCTGGGAGTGAGTGACCTGATGAGCGGGCAGAGGAAAGCTGGCAGGAGAAGGAGGAGAAGGGCTACCGGTAACAGTGGTTTGTTTATTCACACGAGGGGCGTACCCGTCTCAGCAGGTCAGTCTGTTTTCTTTCACAGAAGAGAAATGAACTGAAATGATTAATTAATACTCTGATCCAATTACTCTGAGTTTGCAGAAGGAGCATGTTTTTTCTCTTTTAACTGTCCCCACGAGCATCCCATTGATGTCAGGTTTTGTCATGGTTGGGGTTTTGTTGTTTTGTTCTATAAAATTTAAATGACAAATATCTCCCCAGGAGAAAAAAAAATATAAAGAAGGAAAAGGGACAAAAACAGGGAATAAAAATAGTGAGATCAGGAGCTGCAGAGCAGTCCCTAGCACACCTTTATATTGATCCCTTCTCTGCCTGCCCTGCTGAGCCCTGACCAGCAGTCCCACAGAGGTGAAGAGGTTTGGTGAGCGCCCAGCTGAGGTGGCAGACACAGCTCTGCAAAGACAGCGGGGAGATCAGTCATAAAAGGAGAGGGAAATGGAGGCTGTTTGCAAGGGGCTGCTGCTTTCTGCACAAACACAGCTCCTCTTTCCACATGGACAGACACGCAGCAAGTGTTTCATGTGTGCAAGCTGACCCCTTCTCCTTGGCACGCTAAGTCAGGACTTTGATGGGCATCTTCTGGAGAAGTGGGCATTGTCCTTGAGCCTTGTCCTCAGTCTGACGTGGGTCTATGCCCTTATGGCTCTCCAGTAACCCAGGGGAGGAGGTTTGCTTTGCATTTCAGCATCCATTCTGGGCTGGCTCCAAAACTGCATGTTTAAAAGACATGTTACAGGGAGATGTGAGAGTGCAGGACTTGACACAGTGAGGAAATGGAAGTTTTGGACCAGATCATTCCCACCTACTTCCTCTCATCTCTTCATTCCCATCCCAGCATCCTCTGCTGACCGTTTTTTAGCCTGCCCAAGCACCAGCACCCACCATGAGTGTGCCAGGTACTGGTGGTTATGGCAGGGCTCCAGACCCAGGCAGTGTTGAAGCCTCTTCAAGCTGGTGATTGGAGCTGTGCCAAATCCAGTCTTCTGGGGGATTTGTGGGACTAGTCAGAAAAGAGACACCAGTTTTTAGGAAGATTCATGTGGTCTCTAGCCCAGGGCCCAGGCAGACCAGGAGGTGAGGACCTGAATGTGTGGCTGCTGTCCAGCTCACAGCCAAGTGGAGGAGCGTGCCAGCCTCAACCATCCCCAGAGCACAACCCACCAGGACATCCCTTTAACCCCCTAGGCATGGCACAGACTTGCTGCATCCACACTCTTAAACATACTGAGGTGGACCCTTGCCCTGTATTCAGACAAACTCATTTACTGAAGCTTCAAGGAGTTAGGCACTTCCTGGACAAATCGATCTGGGGCAAGTGTTCCCTGGGCAGGCTGGCCCATGATTCCAGTATTTTGCTGGTACATGAACACAGGGCAGGGTGTCTCATATACAGATCCTCCCCTTGATGCTAAGAGACAGAGTTTTAGCAGCAGACACACAGCCAGTCCCTGTTCCCCCATCTAGAGACACCTGGGTGTCCTCACTCTGTGTTGGCAGCCGTCCCACCTTCCCTGCGGATCGATGCTCTGATCCTCTTGGGACTTGTGTCTGTGCCAAGACGACATCATTTAACCCGTCTTCTGACCCCGAGTCCCCTGGCACTGTGAGCACAGCAAATGAGGCTCTGCTGGAGATGCTCGCCAGCCCCACCCCTTGCGTGCCGGGCACAGCTGCTCACACCTTCGCCCCGGGGCTGCTCTCGGGACCCTCCAGAGACGCCTTCCGCCCTGAGGCTGCACCGCATGGAGGAGGAACTCCAACAAAGGCTCAGTTTATGCCTTGTGCGATGTAAGTTTGCTGAGAAAATTAACCTCACCAGCCTGTCCAAGCCTGCAAATGCAGTGGCTGTAGGCACAGTGCTTTGTCCCTCTGACAATCCCCAAAACTGTTGCTGGAGGTCCTGCAGATCAGCTGTGTGAGTGACAGAGAGAGCCTGTCCCCATCACGCTTTATGTCCTGTGCAGTGTGAGCTCCATTCCCACTCGGTGCAGGGGCGGTGGCAGAGATGCCCAAGTGCCCTCCTCCTTTCCCACCTCCTGCCCCAGCGTTAGGCAAATTGAGGTGTGCGGCTGCAGAGAAACCTCTCCCACCTGTTCCAGTGACTCAGAGAGAGCTGGAGAGGGCCGTGGGGAAGCACAGGGCTGCTCACTTGTCGTCAAGAGCCTCGAAGAGGAGTTGCATCCCAGATCACTTGGTGAAGGAGGGGCAGCAGCCAGGATTTTTGTCCTTTAAAGGCAGAATCCAGTGCAAACCATGGAGCTCCTCGAGTGCAGCAGGCTCAGCCTGAGCTATCAGTGTGTTACTGAGCTACTGTGGCTGTGCTCCTCCAGCCAAGACAGCCAGGCTGAGAAGCACCCCCTCTGGTACCAAAACTGCTTTTAAATCTAGCGTATTGTATAGCACCTTGCAGCTTGGCAGAGGAGGCAGTGGGGGCTGGCACCAGGAGCCTCAGCTGGAAGTGTCTGGAGGTGAAATGTCATCAGCAGGGTTAAGGCTCCTGGTGAAGTTGGTTTGTGTTGGCCAGTTAATGGGTTAATGCCTTCAGCCTCTTTAAGCAGAATTAGATTGATTTGTCTGTGGGAAACTCAGCTGCAGTTGTGCAACACTGAGGTCTGAAAACAAGAGTCTGCAAACACGACGTCCGGGCCCCTAATTCCACTCCAGGTCACAGAGCAGCTCTCCAGAGGCCCCCATGGCGCCTGCTTCACTGACCCCTCACTTGCAGACCCTCCCAGTGCTGATGTTAGCTCCCAAGGCCCAGGCAGCACGGCAGGCTGGCTCTGCTGAGCAGGGATTGAGATCCTTGAGGGATCTTTGCATGACTGAGAGGGGAAGGAGAGTACCCGGCATCTCGCCATCTCTAGTGCCTCTGGGGTAGTTTGGATCCCTGCTCTGCTGACAATTACATCATGTGCAGCTCCAGATAAGGCCAAAAAAGTGCATGCATGTGTACAGAGAGGAGTGGAGAGCAATGAAACCCTTCTGGCGTCTGCCTTTGCTGGGAACAGGCACGAATTGCCTGGCCTTGGGCCTGCCTTTCTGCAGCACTCAGGAGCAGTGTCTAGCATAGTGGTCTCTAAGCTTCTTGCAGAGCTCAGATAACTCACCACAGCCCACAAGTGACACTCAGCTCATTAAACTCTCTGCTACTGTGTGCAGTCCCAGGCAATGAGGTGGCTAAACCCCCTGCCCTGTGTAGTGGGGTGAGCAGTACTGCATCCCTGACTGTCTGAGCTGCATCCTCACCCTACAGCTCATGGGGTCCCTGGGGGCAAAAAGGGTGAGTGTAGAGTGCTGTGGGTCTCTGCATGGGGGACAGCCCCTGCCTTATTCAGCCCCAGCAAAAGGCTAGGGATCACCATCCTGCAGTGAGAGAAGTGACTCCAGGCAGAGCTGGCCTGCCTGAGCCTGAGAGCTGCAGCCCACAAAGGTTTCCAGCGCCAGCACAGCTCCCATCTGCCCAGCAAGGAGCTGGTGGGAGCCTCCAGAGAAGGCAGCAGGGAGAGGTTTGCAGGCAATGTCTCTGTGTGAGGTCTCTCCTTCTCAGAAGATTTTGTCAGGACTTTTCTGTAGAGGAGATAAGTAATGCCTGCCTGGCAGACTGAGACTATTCCCACCCCCTTCCTCTCCATTCCTCCCCTTCTCTATTGTCAGCAGGGATGGGGATTTCCTGCCTGCTCTCCTCCCCTGGCACCGTGACCCCCACATTTTCCATTCTGCATGTCCATGCCCTGGGCTCTCCTGCCCACCTTCTTCTGCCACAGCTCCTCTTCTTCAGTCTATCCCTTTGCTCAGGCACCACCTTCAACTCCAAATACTCTGGCAGGTCTTGTGGTCAAATGGGGTCTAATATTTTCAGTTTCCTTTTCCATTAGCACCCCAAAGATTCCCATCTGCTATCTGCCCCCAGGTCTAGGGCTCTCACATACACATCCATCCAGCAGGGTTCTTGCTCCTGCCTGATTTTCTGCCCTTGGCTCAGAGCATCAGCTCTTTTCTTTCATCCATTGTGTAGCTGGCTAATTTGTCCTCTCAAAGCCTTGTAGAACTTCACGCTGCTCCATGGGGCAAGCGGCTCCATTGTAAGGTCTTTAAAATTTCAGATGAGCACCTTACTCTTTGCTCCTTGTGGTATCTCAGCTCTGGGATGAGTCACAGAGAATCGTGTTCCCCCTGCCCATGCTCTGCCAGAGCAGCACTGCATCTCTGACTGCCCGAGCTGCATCCCCACCCTACAGTTCATGGGACCCTGGGGGCAAAGAGGATGAGAGCAGGGTGCTGCATGGGGGCCAGCCCCTGCCTTATTCAGCACCAGCCCTGGTACCTGGGACAGCCTGGGCTGGCAGATCCCCCAGGTGGGTGGTAGGGACCTGGCATGGGCACCTGTGGCTGTGTGGGCCAGTGGCAGGGTGAGGGAGCTTGCCTACAACTGACTTTGCAAAAAGAGCCAAGTCCTTTCCCCTTGCCATCCCCAGGCAAGGCCGGTCCCTGGGGCAGGGGAGCTGCTCCTCTAAGCAGGCAGCTCTTAGGTGTTGCAACACTTGCCCCTCTAGCCCCCAGTCCCTTCTCCACCATTCTCTCTCCCACAGGTGTCTGCTTCCTGCCACTCACCTCTCACTGGGATAGCCCAGCTAATCCAGGCAGTCACTTGTTGCTGTAATCCTCTCTCTCTCCCCTCCTTCCTCTCTGCTGGCTGGTCCCAGAGCCCTTCCCAGCCGTGGGACCTGTAGCTGCAGCAGGGTTATTTCTGCTGCGCCGCCTTGAAACAGCTGGGTTCTGTTCAAGCCTCAGCCCAGGCATATAAAAGTACATGAGCATCTCTCTGAGGCAGAGAACATTAATGCAGTGGATGGGAGGGGAGAAGTGTGGCTCCAGCCCAGGCTCAGCTGGAAGCCCAGCGCCTTCCCAGCTCAGCGACACTGAGCTAAGCCCTGCCAGCAGCGGGGAGCTGCAGCCCTGGGCAGCCGAGGCTCTGGAGGGAGGGCCCTGTGTCCCCCTGTGCCATGCCGCCCTGGTGAGCCCTCTCCCCGGGATGTCACCATCGGAGCCAGTGCAGGCGTGGGAGCTGCTGGAGCCGCCGGTGCCTGGGAGCTGCAGGCTGGGCACAGCAGGGTAAGGCTGCACTTCATTTCCCTGCACACTTGCTAGTAGCGTTCCACTGACAGGTTATTTATTTAGCCTAATAATTGGGTGACAGGCGGTTAATTAATTGTCAGAGTGACCAGTGTGCTGGTAGGCTATTTATAGGAGTGACCTTTCAATTACTTTTTAAAAACCACTTTCTCACTGGCTTGCTTCTTGTCTGGTAATGCTGTGGATAAATGGCATGGGGCCCCTTACAACCTGCAAAGGGCACATTAGGGATAGAGGCAAGTGCTGGGGGCCAGCTTGGGCAGGGCGTGCAGCTGTGCCTGCTGTGGGATGCTGGTGAGCCTGCTGGGCAGGGCGTTACCTGCAGGAGCAGCTCAACAGCCACGGCTCCGACCTGCGAGCGCTTCCCACAGCCGGGTGCGAGCCACCTTGGATGCAGTGCCTCGGCTTTGCTCTGAAAGCCAGCGTTAACCACGTAGTTACAGGCAGGTGTGAAGGCCCGGAGGCTCCTGGCTTGCTTGGGGAGTGGTGGGGTTACCCAACGGCAGCATTCCCTTCTGGCCCTGGACACAGCAAATTTTCCAAACCTGATGTGTAAACACACGTCGGGAACGGGGGGTTCTCTGGTCCCCTCTCCTCCGTCTGAAAGCTGGCTGCTCCTGTGCCACTGAGTTTACTGCTTCTCCAGTGGCTCCAGGAAAATATATCAGTGGTTCTTAACTTGTAGGGATGGAGGAAATTGCTTTGCCTCATGAGGACCAGTTAAACAGCAGAGGAAAAAAAGAAGAATTAATTATTCATTGGAAAAATCAAATGCCCAGAACCACCCCATAGGTTACTGACAAGAAAATTTCCTGTTCCTCAATGGCTCAGATCTCCTCTGGAGCAGGATAAGGACTTCAGGGATCCATTGATCAGAGTGGTGAAAGCACAGCCACCAGCTAGAGCTTAGAGGGCAGGGGAAGCCCTGCCATTTTAACACAACAGATCCTGCTGGTCCCTCATCTCCGTTCTGTTTTTCTGGTTGTTTATTGCTTTCATCATTCCAGTGCAGAGGCACGGAAGCAGACCAGCCCTCCCCCTGCCAGACACAGGGCCTGCCCTCGGTCTTCTCTCGTATGTTGTATTTCTAAGGTGCCTGTTACCAGTATCTAGGAATTCGGTTTTCACACTCTGAGGGGTGTGAATCTGTCAACCAGAACAACCCTTCGTGAGCTGTAAAGTGGTGCTACGATTCAGGAACTAATTAACAGCTATTAGATAATGCAATTAGCGCCACAAACTGCCACCCCACCCTAAGTATACCTTCCTTTTGTGAGCGTGAGCCATAAATGTCTAGCATCTTCTGTTCCCTATTTTTTTTCTCTCTCCTCTCCTCCTTGTGATGGGTGGCTGCACAAACTGCCCAGCCCCACATCACATCAGCAGTTTGACCGGACAGGATTAATCCCATTAAGACTTTTACCCTCTCTGCACTTTCAGGAAAGCCAAGGCAAGCAGGGGGCTGCCAGTGGGGCTGGCCTGGCTCTTTCCAAATGTGACACCAAAGGTGATGTGCCCAGGCACAGCCTTTGGCACGCGGACAGAGCAGGGGGCGATGTGTCCCTTCTCCTGGAATGTGCCTGTGGTGGAAAGGGCCACCTTCCGTCCCTCCTTGGAGACAGGCAGTGCCCAGAGCCCCGCAGGATCCGTCCAGCCAGGAGCTGACAGCCACAGCCCCTCCATCCTGTCCCTGGGCTCCAGGTCGCTTTCAGTTTTGCTGTTGCTCCAAACCGATGCAGAGCTAATTCCCATTTCCTCTGGGAGCAGCTCACGCTCATAGGTGTCGCTGAAGCACGGCTTTCTCTGATTCCTCTCCTTCCCCTGTAAACATCTTCCTCCCCAGACCGGTGTGTGAGCGTGGGGCTTGCTTGGGGTTCCTTGCAGGGCTCTCTGCTCATTGCCAGAGGCTTTGCATGGACATGCACATGCAGACCAGGCATGGCTTTGCCCCCCTCTTGCACCTGCCCCCCGAGGATGGTGCTGGGATGGGGGCAGTGTCAAAACACGAAAGGAGACGGCTGGTGGTGACATGGGACAGAGGCTGTGCGGCAGAGGGAGGCAGCGAGCAGTGGGGCAGCAGGGCTGCTTGCTCCAGGAGCTCATCCCACAGCTTGAGGTGCTACCATCACACGGGTGTGTGTAAATACCACCCTCTCCCATTGCCTTTGCCGAGCCGGTGCGGAGGGTGGCCAGCTCCTTCCACAGCAGGGGCGGGAGGGAACAAACCCTCCATCCCACGTGCGCCGAGAGCTCAGCAGGTGCTCCGTCACGAACTGCAGCTGATGCAGCGCCAGCCTCCAGCTACTGCAGATTCCTGGGTACGGGAAGGGCAGCAGCAGTCCATGACAGGGCTGTCTCCTCTCCTGCCTGGCAGGAGGCTGTGAGGCAGTTTGTAGGAGCTGACAGCCTGGGAAGGCTCGCTGGAGAGCACATGAGCTGCAGCAAGCAAGTAGCAGGAGTTTTCTGCTGTGGTCTCGGGTGTCACCCTGTGACAGAGCGCTGGCTTTGCTCTTGCTCTGGAGTTGAATCCTCACACAAGCGTGGTCCCACCCATGACTGCAGGAGCAGCGGAGACCCTGCTGTGCCCAGTGCCCGCAGCTGTTGGACCCCACCCAAATGACAGTTTTCTCTGCTTGGATCTGTGGCTGTGTGGCAAGGGAAAGGTGTTTCCCTTGATGATATTATTGGTGACCACTGCAGCAGCCACAGAAACTCTTGGACCAGAGAATGCTATCAGTAAAGAGTTGGAGTCTCCCAATGGCTTCAACGGAGAGGAGAAAAACAGCTGTAAATCACTGCCCGAAGTCTGAGGGAGCTTGCTGTAGCTGGCTGGTGCAAGCAGGTATGGCAGAGCACCCGCTGAGCACTGCAGACAAACAATGGTTGTGTGCAGGCTGAAAAGCCAATTGGTGTCACAGGTAGGGGTCTCGGCCCCAGGAGCCCTTCTGAAGTGTTTTCTCAGCTCTGTCAAGACTGTGTCTCCTCCCTGTCTGTGGTGTCATCATGAAAGTAGGGTGCAAAAGGAATTGAGACAGAGAGGGTGATGTAGCATGGGGGCTGTGAGGAGGGGGAGAGAAGAAATGGACTCCTGAAGGTGCAGGGAGCAAGCACTGGGCACTGGGGGACATTGGGAAGGCATTTAGTGGAGAGACACCAAGTCCTGGAGCTGTCCTTTGGTGGAGATGGTGTCACACTGGTGAGCTGGTTGCAGCTCCACACCCCTCCTGTGTGCTCTCTCTGTCTTTGGACACATGGACACATGATGGGGATGCAGAGGTGTGACTGCCTGAGGGCTGTGCCCCCACCCAGGCCCTTCCCACACAGCCTGGATGCTCTCCATCTCAAAGGCAGACATCTATCCCTAATGCCCATTCAGGCATGATGCATGGCTTGGTCAGCTGCACAGACCTACCAAATTTGTAGCATCCTTGGCCTTCTCCTAGCTCCAGACTGAACTGCCTCCTCTGCTCAGGAAGGCAAAGGCAGTGCTGAGCAGTCCCAGCAAGCACAGAGAGGGTGTTGGGGGCAGAAGAGTGAGACAGGAGGATGGAGAGTAGATGGGGAAAGAAGGGATGCCTGGTGGACTGGGGTATGGCAGAGAATACAGTGTACACAGCTCCCAGCTCACACGTGTTGCTCTGTCTGTGTTGTATGTTATCTTCACACTTTTAAACATTTTCAGTCCTCCTCCTTCCCTCACACAGGGGATTGCTTTACTTCCGCTATTAGGTGAAGGCTGAATTTCACAGTGCTGAGTGTTGAAGCCCTCCACCCCGAGGCGGCAGCTGCCTCTGCCTCCTCACACCAGTTTGCAGCATGACCTCTGGGTGGCATCCAAAGGCTCGCGTGTGGAGCTCCCGCAGCCTTTCCTCCCGCTCTTGGGATACCTACAGAGCAGTTCGGGGTTGGGATGGATTTTTCTTACTTTGGGTAGCTGAGAACACAAGCCTCTGTCAAGGCTGATAATTAATTAGACAAGCTTAGAAGAGGATGCCAGTTCATGAACAAAAGTGAGAAAACTGAAACCCACATTTTAGCAGAGACGATGGAAAGGTTTCTTTTCAAGACTTTCAAATTCTTCTTGGAAGAGCTGGGTTAGATGTCTGCATGATTGCTAGCTTGTCTGATCAGTTTGATTAGCTGTTACAAGAATGACAGTTAAATCTCCCCATCTCACCGAAGTGAAGAAATTAAAACTCATTTCAATTGTACTGAAAGCAACCCCCAAACTGCCATGATTATATATTTCTAAGCCATTTTAGACACTTATCACCTCTTCTCACATCTCTGGCTGGGTGCCCAGGAAGAAAGGCAGCAGAAACCTCTTTTCCTCTCCTTTGATGGATCCCTTGTGCTTGGAGGTGGGTGCAAAGGTGGGCAGTGCTACCAGGCTTCTTCACCCCATCCGTATCTGGCATGTAGCTTCTACCAAAAGGCACTGCTTTCTTTTAAAAGCCTTTTGTCTTCACAGACACACTTAGAGGATAATGGTAGAGAGGTATTTCTTTGCCCCTCACCCGCTTCTTTCCCTTGCACCTGTAAGAGGAACTCCACCACTATCACAGCTGTTGCCTTGCTAACGCAGAAGCTGACTAAATGGCTACATCAGACCCTGGCTTTAGCATCTCAGCAACCACATTTCCATTTAATTACACCTGTTTCTCTTTAAAAAATGGTTATATTAAAAACTTGGCTATTTGCTGATGGCAGGCATCTCCTACCCTCACCATAAATGAAGGACAAAGGCATTTCTTTCCAAATACTTAAAACAGACAAACTGATCTCAAAGCCTGCCAGATCCTGTTTGGAAGAGGTGTGTGTCAATGGCACATTTATACATTCAGCAAAATCAGCTTCAGGAGTCATTCAGCAGGCATTTGGAGCCAGCACCCAAGCCAGAGACTCACTGTGCTGAGTGCTCCTGCTGTGGGGACACTCACTGGCTCCTGCTGGGTCCCTGGCAGCAGCACCTGTGGGGCTGAACCCCTGCCCTGGGCAGCAGGAAGAGCTGCCCTTGATTGTCTGGCAGGGTTGGGATGCCCCCAGAAGCCAGAGTGAGGCTAGTGAAGGCTCAGCATGTTTTGGGGGCCTGGATGGTGTGGGAGAGGCAGATTCAAAGGGAAGCTCTTCTGTCCAGCCCAACTCCCTCAGTGCCTTTGCTTTTCCATTGCTTTCCAGGAAATTCCCTTTCATCTCAATACAGCACTTCTTGTCTATTGATTTTTTTAAGGTCCATTCTACTCTTACCTTGGGTGATTAACCACAGGCATCTTGGTTTGGATGAAGACAGTAATTCTGTCTATAATTCTCATCACTTTTCATAAATAATTCCATGTATCATGCTGAGGTGTCTGACTCCACTCTGTGCATCTCTGTGGCCTGGGTGGCTAAAGCTGCACTGTGATGTGGGACTGGGGAAAGGGGTCATCACTGCCCAGCATCACTGACTGATGGCACTGGTGCAGCTCCCTCCCTCTCCTGAGCCTGCTGTGCTGTGCACTGTGCCACACCAAATTACCCACCTTCAGCCTCTCTTGGCTTTTCAGCATCTGTATCTCAGCAGTGTCACCCTTTGGTCAGGGCCACCTCTGTTGGACAGGCTGGTGTCCCCAGTAAGACATTGTGGGACTCACAAGCTGTGGTGTAACTTGCTGTTTTCCTTCTCCCAGATTTCATCTTCCAGAAGGAGCTGTTTGCCGCGAGAGACACAGGTGAGCCGAGCAGACCATGGCACGGGCTTTGCGGGTTAGGCCACCCTTGGGGAGTGCTGTGGGGAGGGCAGCGGGACATGTCTGGGGCATACCATGAACCTGCAACTCGTGTGTCTCCCCTACTGCTAGACAGGGACACAAAAATGCCTCCAACTGATTCCTGGAGTGGCAGAGAGAAGGCCAGGAATGCCAGGAGGATTTTGAGCACTAGCTAACAGCAGTGCTGGCCTGGGAAGCTGAGGAAATGCAGCCAGGTCTAATACTCTCCCTTTCTGTCCTCGCTCTCCTTGCAGATCCCATGCACAACTTCTCTGCTCAGCCCTGGCAGGCAAAGATGGCCAACCTGACCTATGACAACTTCACCCTGAGCAACCACTCCGAGGTGGCCGTGCAGCCTCCCACCAACTACAAGACTGTGGAGCTGGTTTTCATTGCCACTGTCACTGGCTCACTCAGCCTCGTCACCGTGGTGGGAAACATCCTGGTGATGCTCTCCATCAAGGTCAACCGCCAGCTCCAGACTGTCAACAACTATTTCCTCTTCAGCCTGGCCTGCGCAGACCTCATCATCGGGGTCTTCTCCATGAACCTCTACACAGTGTACATCATCAAAGGCTACTGGCCACTGGGGGCCGTGGTGTGCGACCTGTGGCTGGCTCTGGACTATGTGGTGAGCAATGCCTCTGTCATGAACCTGCTCATCATCAGCTTTGACCGGTACTTCTGTGTCACCAAGCCCCTGACCTACCCAGCCAGGAGGACCACCAAGATGGCAGGGCTAATGATCGCGGCCGCATGGATCTTGTCCTTCGTCCTCTGGGCCCCTGCCATCTTGTTCTGGCAGTTCGTTGTGGGCAAGAGGACAGTCCCTGAGAGGGAATGCTACATCCAGTTCCTCTCCAACCCAGCGGTGACATTTGGCACAGCCATTGCTGCTTTCTACCTGCCCGTGGTCATCATGACGGTGCTGTACATCCACATCTCCCTGGCCAGCAGAAGCAGGGTAAGGAGGCACAAGCCTGAGAGCAGGAAAGAGAGGAAAGCCAAGTCCCTCAGATTCCTCAAGGGCCCCATGGTCAAACAGAACAACAATAACTCTCCCAAGAGGGCCGTGGAGGTGAAGGAGGAGGTGAGGAATGGGAAAGTGGATGACCAGCCATCTGCACAGACAGAGGCCACTGGCCATCAGGAGGAGAAGGAGACATCCAATGAGTCCAGCACTGTCAGCATGACCCAGACCACAAAAGACAAGCCCACAGCAGAAATCTTGCCAGCAGGGCAAGGACAGAGTCCAGCCAACCCCCGGGTGAATCCAACTTCCAAGTGGTCCAAGATTAAGATTGTCACCAAGCAGACTGGGACTGAATGTGTCACTGCCATTGAGATCGTCCCAGCTAAGTCAGGTGCCTCTAACCACAACTCCCTGGCCAACAGCCGCCCAGTCAATGTTGCCAGGAAGTTTGCCAGCATCGCCAGGAGCCAAGTACGGAAGAAGCGCCAGATGGCTGCCCGAGAGAAGAAAGTCACCCGCACCATATTTGCTATCCTGCTGGCCTTCATACTCACATGGACACCCTACAACGTGATGGTCCTCATTAACACCTTCTGTGAGACCTGCGTGCCCGAAACTGTGTGGTCCATTGGCTACTGGCTCTGCTATGTCAACAGCACCATCAACCCGGCCTGCTATGCCCTCTGCAATGCCACTTTCAAGAAAACCTTCAAGCACCTTCTCATGTGCCAGTACAGGAACATTGGCACAGCCAGATAGACTGGTACTCAGGGACCACTTCAGTAACATTATGGAAACCCTTCCCTTTGCCTCCTTTGCCAGCGGGGGTTCTTCTGCTCCCCACTCACAACAGTGCAGACTGTGCAGTGATTGCAGATGAGGCCCTTCATCCAACGCTGACAAAAATCCAAAGCATCTCTGAGCTGCAGGTCCTTCCAGTCACCCTGGGCCTGGAGACTAGCTCAGGAAGCCACCAGGAAAGCCAGAGGCAAGAGGAGATGTGGTTACCAGGACCAGCTCTATGCTCTTGAGACTGGCCAAATGGCATCAGTGTTTCTCCTAAGACTGGATGTACCTTTTTCCCCAGCTGACCATCTCCAAGGCGTCAGAGCATGTCTTCATGCAGATGGGCTAATGCTGGATGCTTTCCATTGGCTTCTAAAGTGTTTATTATCCAAGAAATTAAAAGAAACAAGGGCCAAACATTTGCTAGACATCTTGGACCAGGCTGGCTCAGGCATGCCAATGGGGGAGTCCTGCTGGCTCAGCCAGGCCCTCTGTGAAGGCAGTCAAGATTGGACCCTAACAGATGTGGCAAGCTGCTTCCTTTCCCTTGAGAGTGCCATCAGACATCCTCACCCAGGGACCTGAGGCAGAATTTTTCCCCGGGCTCTGGCTCTGCTCTCCCTTTCATGCCCTTTCTGCCCTCAGACAGCAATTTGCTGGAAAGACAGACAGCTAAACCAAGCATTTCACTCCTGGGTGAGGAGTGTGAAACCCAGTCGCCTCCAACAATGATGGAAACTAAAACTGCAAAGAAAAGCAGTGGAGTGGTGCAGGACTTCGCTCCACAGCCCTGGGGAAATGGGGCCCCTGAGAAGTGGGCAGCAGTGACTCTGAAAATAACTGTCCTTGGGAGGGACAGGGGGAACCTGGGGGTCTCAGAAGAGGGTCTGCAATGTGACCAAGGTGCCCCGTGCTCCATCTGGGCCACAAGCAGGTCCCTGCTCTCCCCACAGTGGTGTGGGAAGCCTGATGCATGGCTCTGGAGGCAGGAGAGGATGGCAGTGGCCTCCAGCCCCGCTCCTGCCCTGAGTGCAGGAGGCTCCTCCAGGGAGGCCAAGGAGGTGTTTGCTGAGCTTTGTAAATGGATGTAGTGCTGTTATGGGTGCTGCAGCAGAGCCCTCAGCATGCGGGCTTTGGCCAGCACCTCCAGCCTCCTCCCAGCCCACCGGGGGCGCAACCCAGAGCGCCCAGGGCTGCTCCCCAGCTGCTCCCACAGCCAGGTGCAGGCCTTGGTGACACAGCCAGGTGCAGGCAAGACATGGTATGGGGCCGCTCTAGCACTGGCAAACTGTGTCTGTATGTCTTTCCTGTCCTCATGCCAGGGTGGAACCTGCAGAAAGGCTGCCCTAGCCCAGATGGGAACCCCTCCACCGCTGCCTTTAGGGGTGCTTAAAATGCCTGGTGGGTTTCTGGGTATTTTTAAATGGTTAAAACTGCAGCCCAAGACAAATAAAGACCTTGGACCAGGAAACTAATGGCCATGGTGTGAGGAATGAATGAGTCATCACTCAGGTGGCTCCTTCCCTGTTTCCCAGTGTTACCCACTGCAGCCCATCCCTTCTGTCAAGACTAAGGGGGGCAGCCCGAAGCATTGCTGCAAAGAGACTGTGAGGTCAGGTGCTTTGTCCAGGACCATGTGCATGTGGCACCCAGGCCATCACTGCCTGCTGCATGGTAACTTCAGTGCTGGTGCCAGTGGGGTCAGCAAACTCAGGATTTGCTGGGGTTTCCAGCACAGCAGCGCCTTGTGGGGACAACAGGGGGGTTCTGATACTTTTTTAAAAAGATTTTTATTGGAAAAGAAAAAAAAATTCCAAAAGGAGAGCTCCCACCCAGCACTGGTGTTGGCATGGCAAAGGCAGAGGACACACATGGTTAGAAGTGACAGAGAGGAGAAGCAGTTGCTTCTCAGGGTGATGATTGTGTTTTCCTCAACTGCTGCAGGTAAGTCATGCTCCAACCAAAGGGATGCTGAGGTGACAGCAGTCCTTGAGGGATTCAACACCCAGCCCTTCCCTCCATCACTGGTACCTGGTGGAGGAGAGAGGAGGCTCCTGGGCTTGCAAAAGGGTGCGCTAAAGGCAACTCATTTTTGCTGGAGGGTGGAAAAATGTGTGTTCCATCCCAGCTCTCCGAGCACATCCCAGAGAACCCCAACACCAGCGAAGAGGAGGTGAGCAGGACATACTGGCAGTGCCCATGGGACAGCAAGAAAGGAGGCAGCCTATCCTGCAGGGTGGGTGGGTTTGCTCTCTACAACACTAATGATTAAAACAAGGCATCTCAGTGAAAGAGGAGGTCATGGAAAGGAGTAAGGAGAGGAGGAGGAAGACTGTAGTGTGGGCCAGCTGCAGCTGGACATCCAGTCCTGTAGGCACCGTGTTGAGGAGCCGATGAGGATGCTGGTTTCCTGCTCTAGTCCTTCCCCTTGCCCTTCTTTGCTGCATTCAAGAAGCACAGGAGACAAGAGTTAGTGCATCTGCTGGCAGCTCCCAGTCCCCCAGGCACTGCTGTGGTAGAAATGCAGCCAGCATGGCTGGCTGAGCACAGTGCAATGGCTGCACCCCTGCGGGCAGCCTCCCTCCATGCCAAACCATGTTTTGCACCACTCCTAGTGAGGAGAGCAGGGAATCCCCATCCCACCAAAGATGGCAGTGGTTTGTGGGGAGAACAGGGTTTTTCCTGCATGGACTTCACAGTGTAAAGGAAAGAACATCCTACAAAATCCCCCATACCACCAGCAAAGCCAACCCAACAGGCCAATGTACCTCTGAAAGCCCCTGCCCAGGGTTGCAACAGAACCCTTCTGGGGACAGGAGAGGTGGGAACTGACCTTTGGACTTCGACTTGATCTTGGAGGAGCAGGGCTTGGTCACAAAGACAGTCTCCTCACATTGGGCATTGTACAGGGCTTTCTTCAGGATGCCAGAGCGAGTCTTCAGGCCTGTCTGATCACTACAGCCTCCCCAGCTCTCAAACTTGTACTTGCAGTCAGCTGGATGAGAGGGGAGAGCCATCAGAACTAGCCAGGACCTGGCAGGACATTAGCCCCCGTCACCCAGCACAGGGTGGTCCCCAACCACCCCACTTCCACGTGCCCACCTCCAAATTTCTTCTTCCAGTTGCAGGGGATCTTGCACTTGATCTTCTTGCTCTCATCTTTGCAAGTTCCCTCGCGGTAGCCCAGGCCACAGTCCTTACTGTTGGGAACACAGGGTCCCCAGCGCCAGTCCTCACACTTGGAGCCATCCTTCTTTGCCTTTTCTGTGTGGATAAGTGGAGTGGGTGCTCTCTGCAGGGACAGGGGAGCACGCCCCACTCTGCCCCCACCCCACTGGCCCCCGCCCCAGGCTGCCCCTCACCTTTCTTGTTCTTGCCAGCCTCGGCGGCGGCAGCCACCAGGATCAGCGCCAGGAGGAGGAGGAGGCTCCGAACCTGCATCCTGCCTGTGGAGGAAGGGGAGAGTGAGGTGGGCTGGAGTCGAGGAGGGGCATGGCAGGCTGCGGGAGTAAGACAGCAGCTGCTTCCACACATCTACATGTGTGTGTACATCCCTGTGCCCTGCTTGTTGCCACCCATCAGAGTATGTTCACTAATTACAACAGGAAGGTTAATTGTGTACCTCAACAACCGCCTCCCACCACAGAGCTGCAGGGTTGAGAGATTGTTCCCACCCCTGCAGCTCTCCCCACGGCCCTGCATGTGTTTGAAATGCTCTTCATGGGGAACTCAGCCCACAGCATCTGGGGAAGGTCCTACAGTGGTAGGGTGCCAGTTGACAGCCCTTACACCCATATTTCCCTGTGGATCCTTTATCCCTGACCCAGCAGGCTGCTGCCCCATACCAAAGAGCCTTGGGGCCAGGGAGCACAGCTGCCACAGAACCTTACTCCAGTTCCAGAGGATGCCAGGGAGAAGAAAAAAGCCCAGCAAAACAAACCTGCTTCCATAAGAGGTCCGAAAGTTAAATTAGTGGATTAAACACCAAAAAAAGCATCCACAGTGTGGGAACTCATTGGAGGGATGGAGCAGGAGTGCTGAGCCCACTGTCCACGCCACCCATGCATGCAGGGAGCAGGTTGGGGACAAGGGTGCACACACACAAGTGTTTGGCTCTGGAAACTGTGCCCTGTCCCCCTGCCCCAGTGGCCTTGGACAGTGTGATGGCTTCCCCCTGGCTGCCACCACCAGACTCTGGGATGTTGCTGCCAACAATCCAGTCCCAGATCCTGCTCTCAGTGGGAACAAGAGTGCAGGCATGCAGAGCCAACGTTTCAAATCTTCTCTGCTCCCCCAAAGCCTTTTAAGATTCTACCCATATCTGTGTGGGAGAAGACATCCAGAAAATACATGGCACCTGCCCTGGCCCTGTGATGGGCTTGGCAGAACTTTGCAGAGAGCAGGATGAACCGCAGTCCCCAGGGGACATCAGCGCAGGGAAGAGCCCGGGGTCATGGTTTGCTCCCTCCCCTGGGCAGCATGCCAGAGAGAGCAGCATCCCACATTATTCAGGCTCCAGTGCACTCACCTTTCATGCATCCGCCGCCAAGCTGCCAGCTTTGCTCTGCATTGAGCTGTCACAGGGAATTACACAGACCGGCTGGCTGGGGGCACAGTCGTGGGGGTGAGATCTGCCTCCCCCCTCAGCCAGCCCGGCTGGGAGCCATCCTGCCGAGCACAGCACGGCTCAGCTCTGCTCCCACCCATCTGCCTTCAAAGGGAACAAGGGCTCAGCCCAGATGGGCTGGTTGCAGACGACAAGGCTGGAGCTGAGCTGACTTACAGACATGGCTGTCCCACTCTCTGCAGCAGCTCATATGGGGTAGCACCTCTGACATCCACATTATACACAGCATCCCCCTGGTTTCAGGTGTTCTGTAAACTTCTCCCATCCTTTGCTGCAGAGCATTTCCCTATGTTCCATGAACATACCTCCCAGCCCAGCACCTTCTGCCCAGGCCCTTCTGACATGGTCTTCAAGGCCCCAGAGCAGACAGCCCCAGCTGCAGTGCTCCCCCTGCCTCACCTCCAAACACAGACTCCCTCTGTTTGCCATGGGTGCAGTGGGGCCCTGCCCATGTGACACAGGGATGCTAGAAACATGCCCTCTGAGGGGATGACCAGCTACAGCCCCAGGGATCCCTGAATTTGCCCCCAGGCTTGGCCCAGCACATTGCACCCCCAGGCAAAAGTCAGCAGGGACCTTCAGACATGGCCCATCCTAAAGCATTCCAAAAGAAAAGGGGGTGCAGTTTCCCAACTGGTTTTCCAAACAGCCAAACAAACAAGAGCTGTTCCTGGCTGGGCTGAGAGCACCTTTGGGCATGCTTGCACAGCCCTACTCCTCCTGCATCCCTGAGGGGCCCTGGCTCCTTGCCTTAGATGCTGGCTGGCTCTCACATAACATTAGTCCCTGCTCTCCCTTCCCCCCTTCTCTAGCTGCCCTGGCTTTTTATGATCTAGGATCAGCTCTTAAAAGAAAAGTAAAATCACCTGGTGAAGCTGAAGTTCTAAAAGGAAAAATCACCTGGTGACGCTGAAGCAGAGCTCAAATACTCACTACTGCAATGGGAAAGCTTAGACGTCTCTCTGGACACCGTTCCGGGCCAGGTAGTGCCACTGCCCTCTCCTAGTGCGCCCACAGATGCTCCCCAGCTCCCGATCGCTCAGTGGTGTCCCCATGCGCTCCTGGGAACGGCTGGGCTGGCACCCCCCTCGCAGCCCCTTTTCCAGCAGCGGGACCTCTCGGCTCGGCTGCGCTCGGCTCAAATTGCAGCAGCTCTGGCAGCCGTGGGCGCAGGGCTGCTGTCCTCCCTCGGCGGGCTGAGCTGAGCTGCTCCCAGCCCCCGGGCAGGCAGCCCGGCCCTCGAGGAGCCAGCCCGGCGCTCGGCAGCCCCGCGGCCGGGAGTGCCAAGAACCGCCTGAAGTTCCCTGCTGCCAGGAAAGGGGACGCCGAGCATGTGCCCGTGAGCCAAGGCGTCCTCACGGCCAGGAGGCTTTCCCAGAGGTGCTGAGGGAAGCAGAGCCGGGGGCTGTGGGGCTTTCTAGCAGGCGGCCTCACCATCCCCTCGCAGAGAGAAGATGCTCCAAGGGAAAAGGGTTCTGCCCCTGCATGCGGGCAGAGAGGGGAGCAGGCAGCGCCGTTCCGCACCTCTGCGCTCTGCTGCCTCCCTGCTCAGGGTAGATGCTGTGCCGTGAGCCCCGGGGAGCCCCTTTCCCTCGCCATGCCGAGAGGCGGGCGGTGGTCGAGCCCCGCTCCGGGGCAGCTCCCCGGGCTCCGATCGGGGGATCTCCACAGCTGAGTTCTCCCCGAACCAGTGTGGGGTGCTTCCCCAGAGGCATGGGGGGTAGGACACCGGGCCACTGCCTCAACCCGTCTGCTCTCCGTCTTGCCCTACCAAACTCCATCAACTCCATCCTTCTGCATCTCCAGGCTCTTCCCCGGCTCCCCTCAGGCGATCCCGCACAGAGGGGGTCACCGCCCCCGGTCCTCCGGCCCCAGTCGCCCTTTTCTGCAGCTCCTCCCCAGCCGGAGCCTGTCCCCCACCCGGCAAAGCCCCTTCCCGCTCCCGGAGCCCTCAGCCCGGGTGACTGCCCCGGGGAGGTGACGGGCGGTGCCGCCGTGCCCGGGGCCCTGTGCTGGGGGCCGGGGGCCCGAGCCGGGAGCTGTGTGTGGGGGCCGCACTCACCTGCGGAGCGGAGCGGAGCAGAGCGGAGCTGCTGCCTTTGTGTGGCGGCCGCGTGCGGAGCCCCGCGCAGCGCACAGCGGCCCCTGACGTCGGGCTCGGCTGGCAGCAAAAAGGTGGGTTTTTAGCCCAAAACTTTTCTCAAGCTCCTCCTCTGCCCCCCGGCAGGCACAAAGGCAGGGCGGCGGAGGGGCGGCCCGGGGACAGGCTGGCCCCTCGGCCGGTGGGGCGGGGGCAGCGCGGGCCCCTCGGCCGGGGCTGAGCGGGGCCCGGGGGGCGCCAGGTCCTGCGAGGCACGGCCTCTGTCCCTTGTCCCCTCTCGTCTTCCTGCTGTGCTTTCCAACCCGTACCCCCGGTGCGGTACCAGCGAAGCCGTGCGTGTCCAGCCGACCACGCAAACGAACATCACCGAGTGGCCGAAGGGATGCACAGCTCAACAGCCGGGCAGGGTCTCCCCTGGGGGCTGCTGCTCTGAGTTCTGCTGGAAGCTGGCCCCGAGGGAACTCCCGGGCCTCAGTGGAGTAAAGGGATCCATCCTGTGTCTCTACCAGCTCCGCGGATGCCTCCTTCTCCATCAAGGCCACTGGCATCAATGGACCGACCTTTCACATCTCTGCCCTTTTCACCCTTCTCTGCTTGCTCTGCCCCTCGTGGGAACTGACCAGGAAAGGGGTACTGCTCAGCACCCAGAGCAGCACATCACTTACACGCTGTGCCAAGCGTCTCCCCAGTTCCATCCCTTGGGATCTGCCTGCCTGTCCCCAGCTCAGCCATGCTGCAGCCCTTCTCCTTGGACCAAGTGGTGCTATCGACCACCGGTAGGAGATGAAAAGGACCTTGCAGATGTGACTGCTCCTTTCCCTCCATCCACCACCTTTTCTTGGGAGGTGAGCAAGGCAGCAGCTAAGTCAATTCTCTTTTGGAGTTAGCAGCCGGAAGGGAGAGTGTCATGCCAGAAAAATGGGGCTGTGTTGGGGAATGGAGCCATTTCTCCACCACTTATCCTGGAAGAGGTCTGCTGAGACCAGGGCTGCCACAGGTGGGGTTGCAGGGTAAGGGCAGGGCTGGTTTATATGAGCTGCTTTGAAATCAAGAAGTACTTTTCAAGAGATTGCCACATTTAACTGCCACTCTGCTAGTAGTTTCCTAAACATCTGCAGAGGTTTTGAGGAGGGTTAGTAAATGTGGGAACATGTCATCTCCCCTTCCTGCTGCACACAGAGCAACATGTACTGCTCTGTGTGGTGAGGGATCCGGAGATGCCAGGCTGTGTGTTTGAGCCCAGGATGAAGAGATGGATCCTGATAGCTGGGCAGGAAGCAAAGCCAATAGCCTCCCCCCATTGCTGGGCCTTTAAACTCAAGCTGAAGAAAGCCATTGAGAAAAATATCAATGTAAAAAGGGAGAAGGATCTAGGTGTACATCAAGTTTGCATGTCTGAATCACGGGGTCATGATGAGCAAACCAGGGACTATAGAAGTGTTAAAGAACTAGGTGTGGAGCAAGCACTGATGCTTCTCTTCAGCTGTTTCTGGCCAGGAGCTGAAGATCTCACTGGAGTCCCCAGGGCACAGCAGCATATGGTACAGTGAAGCCCTGTGCAAATTTTCATTCCTTTCAGGGGACCAGGAGACAAATGCTAGCTGTGTGAGAGAGCAGAGATGCATTGGTGCACATCACTTTCAGCAGTGGCTGTGCTTGGTCCCTTTGGGCTCTTTCTGAGGGACATGGGGGAAATAGCCCCTTCCCCAGCTCAAGTAAGCAGCAGAAGGCTGTGATTACAGAAAAGAGGCTCATATTGAGGAAAGGAGGAAAAAAGAGGGAGTGTGACTAACCCAGATAAATTTCCCTGCAGTTGGTTAACTTGAGCTTTTTACCTTTAAAAATGTCACAAACTAATTTATGGCATGTCAGCTCTGCATTTTCCATCTCTGGTCAAAGCCTGGTCCTTGGGGAAATGGTGGTGGATGTTGCAGCAGTGCCAGTGCAGGGACACAGCCATGCATGGGAGACCAACAACCTTTTTCTTGTTGAGGTGTGTGGCACGTAATCATTAAGAGGGCCAACTGCCATCACTCCAGCTCTGCTTAGCTGGGGCTGGGCTTGCATGGCTTTCTCCAGCCTGCACACATGCACCTGGTGCCTACACCCCCAGGTGTGCTTCCATCCCACAGGAGGGCAGACAGACCTCCGAAGCTCCAGCACCGGCCGAAAAGGAGAAAGAGGGGATGCTGACACCCTTTGGAGAGAAGGGCAGGACTGCCCCAAAGGTACACCACTCCTTTCCCAACACTCCTCATCAGAGCGATCACACAGTGGGACTGCTTTTCTTCCCCACTGTATATTTGACACTGGGGCAGCTGGAAGACTCCAATTGCCATGGTTACTGACAGCCTCCCTGCCGAGATGCGGGCCAAGCGCCAGCATGCGCGGTCTGGGCAGGCTGAAGCAGGGCAGGCTGAAGCAGAGCAGGGCCCCTCCTCCAGTTGCACGTACACCTGGTCTCTGGGGAGGCCAGGACAATTTGGTGTGCCTTACACCTGCTACAGATCCTCACTGTTAGCCCTGGGCAGGAGCTAAAGTTTGAAGACCATGAAAGAGAGGCACAGTGGGGGTGGAAGGGACAATGCAGGCAGGGAAGAAGGCTGCTTCTCTGGGCAGAGAGGGGCTGGCAGGAGCACCAGGCAGGCTGCCAAACTGCCCCTAGAAATCTGAATTTAAGATAGGAGTATAGTTCCTCATCATCCACTGGCTCCATCACCAGCATGCCATTGGTCACTGTGATTACCTCCTTTTTCAAAGGAAACTCCCCAGGAGAAAAGTGTCTTGGCCACAGTCATCCTCATGAGTCTGAGGCTGGAAGCAGAAGTGTCCCTAATCCTCCGCTTTTGTAGTCAGAGAGCAGTCCTTCCGCCAGTGGCAGAGATAATCCCTGCCCTCAGTGCTCAGCACTGGATGCAAAAGCCCAAGACACCCTGCTGGAGCTGGAAATGAATAGGAAGAGCCCCAGCAGGCTCATCTCCCGCAGAGCAGCATGGCTGAGGACAGCTCACCACAAAAAAAGGCCAACAAACGTTTTGAAACTGGAGGCTGGATGCTGCTGTAGTATCCACTGACAGCTGACAGCTGTGGCAGCCGCTGGAGCTGCTGCCTTTGCCCCAAGGAGGAATAGCAGGCTGCTCACACTTCCAAGGCCTTCTGGACCACTTGGGAAAGCAGTGCACTTTCTCCTTTCCCACATTACACTGAGCATTGATGTATGACACACAATGGAGGAGAAAGTCCCTCAGGACAAAGACCCCGGTATCTAGCAACAGTCCCAGAAGGATGCTGTGATGGGAAGTGAACAAGGATGTGGGCCAGCAGGGAACTCCCAAAAGTACCCCCAAGTTTGGACAGAGGCAGAGGCCTTGGGATCCAACCTTGTTTGTGCCACACAGGTTATCTGTTGTGCAGTGCCAACTGCAATCTTGTGGATGCAGCAGAAGACAGGAACTAAAACATCAATCTCTTTATTTCAATGGCAAGAAACAACAACATCCAAACAGTCAAAGTTGAAAAGCAATGGGAACACAGGCTCGTGCCAGGCCCTAGGCCGGCTGGAGCCAGCACTCTCACATAGTTACAAAAATACAGTCCTACAACAGCGTCTAAGAAACACAGACCCAGGTATTGCACAGAACCCCTGCCCTCAGGGGGCAGGGCGACCAACACCCCCTCCTTCTTCACCAAATATAAGCAGGCTTGGAATTGCATAGCAACTCAGCTCACAGGTGCACGGAGGGGCCAGGCAGGGAGGGGGACAGTGTGTCTCTCAACTACCTGTACAAAAACTGTAAGAGAGAAAGGGGAAAGTTGAGGCTCTAGATGCCTCTGGGCCAAGTTGGGCATCCAGTCTGGGGCAGCAGTGGTGTGGACCTCTGAGAAGATGACAGTGCCTTGCCTGTCAGTGGCCTGCCAGCAGTGCTGATGAGAACTCCAGGCACTTCTGGAGTGTCCCAGCTGTAGCATTAATACACGATCATTATTATTTGCCAATACTGCCAATTGGCCACTGGGCACTCTGCACTGCCCTTCACCTCTGTTACCCAGTACAGCATCCCTCATCCTTCAAGGAAACCCTGCCCCTGGACAAAAAGTTTGAAGAGTACTCTGGTTCCCTACAGCATCCTCATACCGTTTTCTTAGTAGTAGGAGGAATTCAAATGGTGCCACCCAGCACTACCCAGGGGGCACAGCTGCATGTGAGTGCAGAGGGACTGCACAGCAGTATCCTCTCCTGGAGACAAGCTGCAAACAGCAACCCCCTTCACAACCACTTCCCACCCCAAAGTGCCAAGCAGGTCTGCTAGGCTCAGAGCCATCAGCTTCCCTGCTCTGTGGGCACCTCCTAGTCTAAGAGATTCAGTTCTGCAAAAGCCTTGCTGAAGGCCTGGCTTGATTTCTTGGCATTAAGTGCTCCCAGACTCAACAAGGGAGATGAATTGTGGTGCCTCATGCCCCATAGCAGGAGGTTAGTGAAATTCATCTGATTGCAGTCACGACTCACGGCTAGGAGCCCTGATGGTTCCTGTGAATCCCAATCCTTCTTTCTGCTAAAACTGGAGAGGGTGAGCTCGTGGTCTGCCCAGGTGGGTTATGTCTGAACTCTCAAGTTTTCCCTGCAAAGCCCTGTGTCCAGTTTGGGGAACAGCAGGAGTCAGACTAAGAGGATACGTGTTGCCAGGTTGGGGGGCAGAAGGGGATCCCTGAGAGCAGCACTGACCCCAGCACTGCCCGTCCAGCCCCATGCAAAGTCTAGCATTGAGAGGGAAACTGAAGCAGGGAGGTCATCTGTATGCAAGTCAGCATTTGGGAAATACAACAGGTGTCACTGCTTCCACTTCCCCAGTCGAGTGCAGCTCTCCACCATCCTGCAGCAGGCTCACAAAGAGATGCTCAGCAGAGTGGGTGTGCAAACTGTTCCACCCAGCCCCATGGAGAGAAGTCTGGTGGGTGGGTTTGGTAGCCTTCCTGCATGCCATCACAGCCCAGAGTCAGCCTGCTGACTGAGCACTAAAGGCCCATCAGGAGGGCACCTGCTGCCCTACTTCCAGCTGCACCAGTCCCAGATGCTCTGAGGAGAGGCTGGATACACAAGTCACTTCCCTTCCACTTCAGAAGGCTCTGGGGTGGCAACACAGAGACCTGGTGCAGCCTCAGGAGAGGGTAGAAGGCAGGGCCAGTAAGTTGGGGTGCTTCCTTTGGGGCAAAGTCTGTGGCTCACAGCCTCTGCAGTCTGTCTGTGCAGCCTGTGCCTCCCACAGCTGTGCCAGACAGGAGAGGAGGAACAGGACACAAACCTAGCCAAGCACATAAAAGAGGGGCACTGCCAGCAGAGAGAGGGGCTGAGCAATGATATCCCACAAGGATCATAGGTAGGAGCCTATGGAGTGGGCACTGGCATTACTGCCATGAACAAGGGTGACTGGGGGCTTCAGCCTGGCCTGCTCCAACATGGCTGGGGGTTAGAGCCCCCCTAGGGCAGGGAATGTGGTGAAGGGGTGGACACACAAAGAATCAGGCTTCAAGTCTGAAATACCTTGTCCTCATAAACAGACTCCCAGCCCAGCCTGGGGCAGAGCTTTTCTGTATCCATCTCCAGGGACCAGGCTGGCATCTGGGGAGGGTTGGGCCAGGTGCAGCTCTGGCAGCTAGCATTGTCCTCTTCTCATCCTGCATGAGCTGGCTTGGGCTAAGGCACGCCAAGCACTACACAGCTGTCTCCTGGTCCTCCCGCTGGATCATCTGGTAGTGCTGTCGGTTCTCGAGGTAGGCAGCTAAGTCGGGGTCATTGGCTTTCTCAGCACGGTGCTTCGGGGTGTCTCCCTGCACACAGGAGGCAAGAAGTCAAGAGCACCAAACACTGCCTAAATGCTGCTTTGCACCCAAAGGTGTCACCATTCCCCCAAATGGACCCCTCAGGGTCCAGCAGAGCCTGCAGCCAAACCCCGAGTCAGGCAGCAGCCAAGTGCCCCTGTGCTCACCACGGGATCAGTGCACTCCTGAGGAGTCTCACTACTGCAGGTCTAGTAGCTGTCCCCTGAAAGGGCCATCAGCTCCAGGCATGGCCTAGGGTATGACTGACCCTGGGCATCACAAGTCACCCAAAGAAGAGACAAAGGCTGGTGATCCCCATGACCGGCTCTTCCCCTGCGCTGGGGAGGCAGGCGGGAAAGGGTGAGGAATGAGGGGTATGTCTGGGGAATGCCCAGGAATACCAACCCCCCTTCCCTCTCACAGCCTCACTAGCGCTCCAGCTCCCGGAGGAGGATCACATTTCACCAGCTTATTGCAGCCATCTGGATTGTGTCCACTAATGAACTCCCGCACTCCATAAAAAGCAAATCTGTTAACAGCTCCCAGCTCTGCCTCCTCTCCCCCTTCCCTCCCCCTGCTCCTCGCCCCTCCTCTCCAAGTGCCCAGGCTCTGCTGTGCCACTGAGAAAGGCCACAGAAACCTGGAACTCTGCCACAGCCCTGGAATACCCATCCTGCCCGGCTCATCCCGTGGTGCACAGCAGGGCACGGGCAGCTGCAGCAGCGTGCCAGGGCCTCCAGAGCAGACATCTTTCTCCATCAGAACAATGGTCAGACATGCAGAGCCCTCCGCTGGGCCTGGATGTGGCTGTGCACAAAAGCCCATCTGTGTGTGGCTGCAAACAGGTATCATACACCAAGAAATCTCCTTGGGACATGCACCCCAAGACTGGTCCTGCACACATCCCCCCAGGCAGCCACACCATCAGGGAACGGAGACCACTCTGTCCTTTGGTGCTGGCTCTCCTTGATGGCCTCCTCCCCACATCCCCTGAATGCAATCACTCCTTTAACAGAGGAGGAATTGAGCGTCTTTCCTGTTCCCCTGCAGAAGCCCCTCTGCATCACTGCCTGCCTGCAGCCTGAAACCGGAGCTGCCAGGGCCTCCCTGCCCGGCTGGGCTGAGGCACTCCAACTGATAAGGCTCAGCCTCCTTCACTACTGCAGGGAGCGGGATCAGCCTGCTCCAAACCCGTGCTACAGGTCTGCTGCTGGGTTTCTAATGAGGTGGATCCTGCCTGTGCAGGCAGGCTGTGACCTGGAGCCCATGAGAGGTCAGTGCAGCAGCACAGCGGGGTCCCCAGGCAGCCACAAACCCGACATGCTGCGTTTGCACAGGCACATGCAAACCCATTCCCTGGGGCAGGCGCATGCCTGAGCAAGGCTCCCTTTTGGGCTGGCAGGCTGGGGGCTGCTCCTCTCCTTCAGGCAAATGAGGGGGCTGGGGACAGAGAGGGGCCATGCCCCTCGAACTGCCCTCTCCTCTTGCCTCTGCCAGCTTAATCTCTGTACAGACCAGCCCCACTCTGGGCACTGCGCAAGGCCTAAGCCTTAGGACCAAGAAGAGAGATGGGGAACCAGAGATTATCTACTTTCTTCTCCTGGCAGCTGGCAAACAGGTATGTGCATTGTCTAAATTGAACCCCAAGCTCCACCAGCACCAACAGCCCTCAACTGGGCTCCTAACTGGTGTCCCAGACCCACAGATTGCACCTTCTTGGCTTGTTCTACATCACCTGTGCTACAGCCCATCACTACAAGCCTCCACCAGAGACATCTGACCACATCCTCTCTGCCATATGCCAGCCCCAGGAACCTCCTGTACCAAAATACGGCACACAGCCCTCCCCTTCTCCAACTCTTCTGCCAGGGCTGGCACAATTCCCTGACACTAAGGCACAGCTCAATTAACTCGGCATGTGAGGGAAAGTGGTGCCACTGCTTGCTCCTGCTCCCTGCAGGCCAGCTTCACCCGCCAAGAGGAGCTCCCAGATCTCCCACCATGACTGCCTGTGGGGGAGAGCGGGGGAGTCCTGCAGCTGGGAGGGAGCTTTGAGGGAGAATGTCCTTGCTCTGACCCCTGAGGGCGGGAAGGGGGAGACAGGGATGAGACATTCCAGCCCCTTGCTTCTAATTTAATAAAACAACAGGGAGGGAAGCGCCAGGAGAAGAGGGATTTAACCCCTCTGTAGCTGGGCTCTACTGGACAAGCATGGGTACTGCATGTCAGCTCCCCTCTGACTGGCAAACACCTCACCCAAAGCACCCCTGCTCTGCTCTCCTGCTGGCTCTGCACCTTGCAGCCCTCTGGCTGCCCCAGAAAGCCCCACTGCCACCGTTCCCGCTGTCACCTGCAGGTCTGTCTTCATGAGCGAGGCCCCGGCCTCCACGATGTAGTGGCAGATAGTGCGCTGGCGTAAGGCTGCAGCCTGGTGCAAGCTGGTTTCACCGCTGAGGAGGAGAAAGCGGGAGATGTGAGATGTCCCCCCAACAGGGACAAGCAGCACATGCAGGGGGCAGCAAGGGACAGCAATTCAGCAGCAGCAGGAGCTGATGGCGAGTTGTGTGTTTGTCCAGGCAGCACAGCAGAGGAGGGGGCGCTGCTCAGGGGCCGTCTGTCCAAAATGGACTGGGAATCATGGCTGGAAATTAGAGCAAGGGCAGCTGAAGTGGCCCTATGACTGGTCACTTCGCAGAGGGTCTGGCCAACAGGTAATGCAAGTCGGGCAGTGACTTACTTCTCCTCCTCTGTGGCATCAAGGATTTCTGAAGGAGCTGTGGAAAGAAAGAGTGCAGGTGAGTGAGACCTGGCTCTGGGGAAGAGACAGACCTGCCTATTCTCTGGTCACAGTCTGCATCATTCCATAGGCGCTGCTATTTTCATGCTGCCTGCAAAACTTGTAGCTCCAAAGAACTCACGTCAGCAATGGCATCTGAGCCCAGCTGATGCCACAAAAGAAGAAATGGTTGTGACCTTACTACAGAGAAATATCTAAATAAAAATAAAGCTGTCTGTATTTCAGTGGGAACTGCCAAAATCAACAGGTCAGCTGCCCTGAAGACAGAAGCAAGACATTGAGAAATGTTTCCCAGAGACATGCTGATCCCTGTGAGGATGCAGCAACAGCTATGGGGACACCCCACTACTGGCAGATAGATGCCAGGAAAAGCCCGTACACCAAAAGGATGATGTAGCAAACCCAGAGGAAAGGGATCTAAGCCCAGGAGCACCCCCTCTGAGCAGAGGGTTGATTTTTTTGGCTGCCAGGCTCCTTTGCTAAGGGTGACACTGGCTCCAGCTCACCATTCTCAATGATGTATTTGACGATGTCCTTGCTTCCTGATTTGACAGCATGGTGGAGGACGGTCTGGCCAGAGGAGTCTCGCACCATCAGGTCTCTTCCAGCTCGGTGCAGCTCTTGGAACTACAGGATTGTCAGATTGCTCAGGATGAGTTGGATTTCCCAGCTCCAAGCCCCAGCATTATGCGCCGGGAGTGTCTGACAGGTTGTCTAGATACTTGGGGCTAGTGGGGAACTTTGTCCAGCTCAGCCATGTTACCAAGTCCCTTCCCTTCCTCTCCTTTCCCTTCGTGTCCCCTAGGAGATGAACCAGGGCTCCTTGCCAGAAGCCTGCCTGGTTTCCAGCCACTACTCCTAAAGGAAGGCCCTTGACAGGCGCTGCTCCAGGGCAACTGGGGAGCATGGCTGGCAGGGCTTCTCTTAGCCTAAGGGGCACACCAGCCCAGGAGCCAGCCTTGGCTGCTCATTGCAGCAGGCTGCTGAAGCACCTACCTTGCTGAAGTTGCCACTCTTGGCAGCTTCTATCAGAAGGTCATCTGCAAAGAGAGACACATGAGGGTCAGAAAAGTCGATCTGTAATACTGCTTATCTAATCCTGGAGACAAGAGTCGGGCATCAGAGCAGGAGCACAAACTCCTCCAGGGATTAACCCCTTGGTCAGACTGTATTTACATGGCTCCTCCACCTTCAGGAATGTAAGGAACAAGCCAGGGGAGGAAAGAGACACCCATCTAGCTAGGGGTGCAGCCAGACCTCAGCCCCAGGGAGGTGCATGTGCAGGGGGAGTAGTCTCTGCCCTTGGGCAGGATAACTTGTGATGGAAGTGGGGAGCAGGTCTCCTGGGCATCAGCCAGCAGCCAAGATGCCTCTCACCAATGACTCACTCACACCTCCAGGCTCCGATCAAGCTTCAGGAAACTCCTTCCATTTGTTCAGCTTGGTGAGGCCCCTGCTCTAGTGTTCCCACCTCCTCAGGGAGAGGGAGAGACAGCCTCCCAACCCATTCCACAGCGCTCAGCTCTGCAGGTGGGGGATTAACCCCTTGCCACATCATTTCCCGCATGGTGGAGCCGGGAAGGCGCCTGGCTGGGCCACTCCACAAATCACTGTCAGGTCCCTCGTGCTCACCTCTGGGTCACCCGCCTGCAGGGCTCCATGTTTCAGGACACATGGAACAACAGAGCTCCTCCCTGCTCACCAGGGAAAGGATAGTCCAAAAAAAACCATGGCAGGGAAACAAAAGAGTGCAACCTGAGAGGGAGTATGACCAGGGGTAGGACTCCACTCACCTTTATGTGTGAGGCAGTGCTCAGGCTCAGAGCTGGAAGGGAAGAAGAGGAAGTGTAACTAACCCTGCCAGTCTGGGTAGCAGATGGCCCTAATGGGCACACCACCATTAGAGAGATGGAGAAACCTGCCTGTGACACTCCTTCTTCCCTGATTTGGGTTCCTCCCCACCCCCATTTCCACCTCTACTGCTGCTCCTGGCACCATTGCTTATCCATACCCAACAGTGGCCTTGGTTTGGCTGAAAGATGCCTTTGTCCTTTGCCCCATGGGCCAGGTGCTGGAGCTTGACCCCATGGCTGAGCCACCAGATGATGCCCCACTACTTAGGGTGGCACTGGCAGAGGTACAATGAAAACAGGATGGAATCTCATCCCTTGGTCTTCCTCAACAGAATTCCTGCTTACTTCCAGGGAGTTCCCCTGTAATCTGGCCCAGGGATCAATGCTGTGAAGCCAATCCTAGCTCTCTCATCATTGCTCATTCTTCTTGAGGCCCAGTACCTCCATTCCACACTCACCTGGGGGCAGGAGAGGAGGGTGGAGAGGAGGAAGAGGAGGGAAATGCAAAATGGTGTCCAGGGGGTGTGGCAGATGAATCCACAAGGTCAGGCATGGCAGGAGAAGTGCTCACAGTCTGAGTGACCACCAGCTCTGGGTCCAGCACATAGAGTTCATCCTGAGAGATCTCTGTCACATAGTTGAGGTGTTCCTGAAAGACAAAAGTCAGGACATGCTTCCTCAGAAGCAAGACCTACTTCTGCAAAACTCCATCCCCTCATACCCCAGCAAGTGGGTTTGTGGCCCACTCATTTGGTCAGCAGAGCAATGGTGGCTTGAACAGTCTTGTGCCTGCAAGCCTATGCCTGCCTGTTGGTCTGAGTGCAGGTGGGACGCTATCCCAAGGGGATGACAGGGCAGGATGAGGCTGCACTCACCTGTGCACGGTCTATCCTGTAGAACCGATCGGCTGTGGTTGCTGTAAAACATGAACAGAACAAGACAGGCTGATCCTTGGTGTGACACAAGGGAGAAAGCCTCTTCCCACCATGAGTGACAGTGAGCTATTCAGCTACTTCATGGCTTGCACAGAGGGCACAACAAAGCAAACAGCAGCCCCTGACCAGGAACAAGCCACTTCCTTTCATGATTCTGCTGGTGTCTTAACTGTAGAGGCAGCCACTTAGGCCTACAAGCCACCATGCCACTGTGAAACATGCCTTTGCTTGCTATCTCCTCCTCAATGACTCCTAGCAGGGAGCCACAGGTAAGTCAAGAACACAACTAGCTGATGCCATGGCTTTTCAGGTGCTCCAGCATTATCCTGAGCAGATGAAGCTCAGGTCTATGCAGTGCACATCTCAGCATTCACTTATACCAGGTGAGGAACTGCTGAGATTAATGTGGCGCACCTTGTTGAACAGTGCTCAGAAATGGGTGCATTACAGGAGGCTGGGAGAAGAGAGGGCTCAGCCTCATGCTGATTTGACTATGGACCTCCATGAGGCCACTCACAGCATGTGACTGCCAGGCACAACAGAGTATGCCACCACCAGCTGTAGATCCAAGCCTCTGTCTCCTAGAATGGCAGGAGAGCTTCAAATCAGCCTCCAGCCTGTCTGAATGCATCCCTCTGCTCATCCCTCTTCCTTAGAGAAGAGATCACCACAGAGAGAGAGGAGCTCCAACAGAGCAAGTGGCTGTGCTGGAGCCAGACACACACAGCCACCACTGCTAGGGGAGCAGGGGATTTAGGGCATCACCAAGGGAGACCAGGACAGGTAAGAGCACAGTGCCAGGACAGCTGGATTCCCATGCAGGGCAGCATTTTCCCAATATCCTGACAGGCTACTGGTGCCAGTCCAGGAGAGGTTGCTGCAGTGGGATCCTCGCAGACCCAAGGATGTCTCTCTGCAAACACAGTGGAGATGTGTCAGAGCAGGTGAGAGGACTGACAGAGCCATGTTTATCCTGGATATTTGCATCCAGGGAGCTACTGTTCAAGGCCTATAATTCAGCCACTTGAATGAACCTGTTCTGTGTTGAGTGAGACTCTTGTCTCTTTTGTGACACATTTTCCTGAGCCCAGAGCTTGCTGCTGGGAGACTGGCAGAAGAAGGTAAAGCAGCCGTGGTACAGCAGTCCTGGTAGTGACACCTGAGAGCAGCAGCACCAGCAACACCATACACAGGGCTGGGACCTTGAAGGGAGAAGCTGCACCCTCTTTGCCTAGCACAAGGCTTCCCAGACCCACTTTGCAACCCATGGCTGTGCTCTGCTGTGGTCTACACTCTGTTTGCTCGGATGTCAGAGAGATGAAATGCTACCAACAGGCATTTCACTCAGCCAGCTTCCAGGTACAGAGGGAGCTCCTTGGTCAGAGAAGGCAAAGGGAGAAGAGAAAGCTACTTTCAGGCGGGGGAGAAGCAGCAGCTGGCATGGAGCCCAGCAGGGAGGCTGCTCTCCCATAACATTGCGATGCTCACAGCGAGTCCAGCTCCGAGCATGCTGGAGCAGGGGAGCCCCCTGCCTGCACAACACAGGAGAGCATCCCCAGCAGTCCCGCAGTGACAAACATGCCACCAAGCTGCCTTCAGCTCCAGGGGCAAGAGAACCACTGACTCCCCTTGCTCTACTCTGGGTCAGCAGCCAGACATGCAGCCTCGGGTAAAATACCGCTGTGTTCAGCCCCAAAGACCCCAACATCCGCGAGTCCCAAGGCTCAATGGCTCCCTGTGGCTTGTCACTGAATATCTGTTCTCTCACGCCCCAAATTCATAGAATCACAGAATGATCAAATTGCTTAGGTTGGAAAAGACCCTTAAGATCATGAAGTCAAATCATTAAACCAACAATGCCAAGTCCACCACTAAACCACATCCCTAAGTACATCTACACAACTTTTAAGTATTTTTCGGGATGGGGACTTATCCACTTCCCTGGGCAGCCTGTTCTAATGCTTGATCACCCTTTCAGTGGGAAAAAAAAATCCTCCCTGACACAACTTGAGGTCATTCATTTCCCTTCATCCTCTTGCTTGTTACTTGGGAGAAGAGACCTACACAATTTGACACAACCTCCTTCCAAGCAGCTGCAGACAGAGATAAAGTCTCCCCTGAGCCTGATTTTCTCCAGGCGAAATAACCCCAGCTCCCTCAGCTGCCCTTCTTATGACTTGGGCTCCAGAGCCTTCACCAGCATCATTGACCTTCTCTGGACATGCTCCAGCCCCTCAGTCTCCTTTCATGCAGTGAGGGCCCCAAAACTGGGCATGGGGTTCAAGGCATGGTACTGGTGTACTAGTACAGGGAGACAATCACTGCCCTGGTCCTGCTGGCCATGCTGTTACTGATACAGGCCAGGATGCCATTGGCCTTCTTGCATACCTGGACACTGTCAGAGCCTGAAATAGGTCATGCCTCAAACACTGATATAAAGTTTTGCTCATTATAACAAAAACTGTATAAAGAAGCCACAATCAAAGAAGCCTCCCTGAAGATACCTGACTGGGACTTTGGACTCAAAGTCAAACTGCTGAGATTGGATAAAGGGAAAACCCACTCTTCAATCACCTGAAATAAACAAGTAAACAACAAAAAGAATGTGAGCCAAACCCAGCAGCCCTGCTAAGAATCATCTTTGGCTTGCTTTGAGGTGGGGGAGGCTGTAGCCCACAGACCCATTTGCTGGGAGCAGGTTTGCACAGACTTCCCCTCCATCCGAGGTGGGGGGAGGAAGTTTGGCTGTGTTGTAACCTCTGCTCAGGGGCTGTGAATCCACCTTCCATTACACAAATTGTTACGGAACCCCCAACCCAGGGAAGGCCACATCCATGGGACATTCACATGAGGGGCAGCTGAGGGGGTGCACTAATCCATCAAAGGCCCCCTATAGTCATTCCTGAGGCCTTTACCACAGGACAGCACGTGATGCAACAAATGTGAAAGAGACAATGGCAAACTCCCTCCCTCTCCAGGGAGGTGCCAGGATTTTCCTGCCTGGCAAGAGTGTATATTGACCCATCAGATTCTGTGCTTTTGGGGGACCTTCACCACCATGAAGACCAGCTGGAGAGGGTCAACAGAGCATCACTGGGATCCAGGGAGTAGTGATACTTTCCTTATTCTGTCCCTGTTACTCTCTTTCTGTTCCCCACACCTATTTTCTATTTCTTTCTCTCTCGCTCTCTCTCTCTCGATATTTACTATCAAATAAAACCCATGCTATTGTCACTGGCATAATGTCTCATTTGCACTTTAATTTGGGCAGGGGCATTCCTAAGAACCTTAGTAATTGGATCCTGACAGACACACACACTGAATCATGTCCAGCTGCTGTCCACCAGCACCTCCAGGTCCTTTTCTGCTGGGCAGCTTTCCAGCCCCCTTCCAGCCTGCAGCACTGCATGGAGTGGTTGTGACCCAATGGCAGGACATTCACTTTTTTGAAGCTCATGCAATTGGCCTTGGCCCGTGATCCAACCTGTTCAGATCCCTCTGCAGAGCCTTCCTGCCCTCCAGTAGATCAAATTCCCACCCAACTTGTCTGCAAGTGACTGAGGGTGCACTTGATCTCCTCATCCAGACTGATGAAGACAATAAACAGGACCAGGCCAGATACTGATCCCTGGAGATCACCACTGGTGACCAGCTGGATGTAACTCCAGTCACCACCAGTCTCTGGGCCCAGCCATCCAGCTGGTTTTCTATCCAGTGAACAGTGCACTCATCTGAGCCAGGAGCAGCCTGTTTTCCCAGGATAATGCTGTGGGAAACCATGTCAAACATTTTACTGAAGTTCAGGTGGACAACATCTACAACTTTTCACTCATCCACCTTGCAGGTCACCTCAACATAGGAAGAGATCAGCTTGATCTCTGTCCTTGCCTGTCCCCTCTGAAGAATTTATAGCCATCTATTGCAGCACCCCAGTTGTGTGACTTGATCACCACATCTCTGAGATGGCAACTATGTCATCATTTTCTTGCTCTGGTGAGAGCTCTTGGCTCTTCCTGTTTGGTAGCCCATGCTGCATGCATTGGTGTCCTCCACTTTTCTGGGCATAGGAACTGTAATTCCTATGCCCTAATTCTCAGGTGCTTCTGTGGTTTCTAACACAGCAATAACCCTTGGATCTTTGCAGCCACGTGGATCTCCCACCTCCACTGAGCTGGCAGACCAAAGGACCTTGCTAGCACATCAGCAGACCCAGTCAACACTCCTAGGGGAGGGTAATACTCACAGTCCAGGAAGCACCACTTGGGTGACAGCTTCTGGAATGACAGTGTCTTCGGCTTGGCTCCATCTCCCTCCTGCGTAACAAAAGAGAGGATAAAGATACAGCTTATGGCCTCTGCATTTCACTTCAGAGCATTGCTCCTGCTTTTGGAGGTCCCTGCAGACAGAGAGGACCACAGGCACTTGGATGAAATTGAACACAGGCACAGCACACTGCAACAGGGAGCACCATGGGACAGACTGGAGCTGACTGTAGAGAAGTGTCACAAGATGAGCCCATGAGACTGGCACAGTGGACATGACAGATGGGCCCAGAGGACAGAGAGAGGCCATACACACCTGAAAGAGCAGGCGCTCTAAAGCAGAGGGCTGTGAAGGGAAATCCTGCAGAAAGGGAAGGTGTCCTGTTACAGCCTGTGTCTGGGCATCCCCCAGTCCCTCTATCATCCTACTGGAGCTGCTCAATGTGCTGCCATATCTGGCTTTACACACTGTCTGGCCAAGGTAAGTGGCCCTTGCCTGGCTTTAAGGCCGGAGCACAGTGCTTCCCCAAGGAATGAGAAGAGGTAAACCACAAGGTGACCAAGGAGCAACAGCCACCCTGCACAGTTTTAAAGGTGCAGGAGATTGCAGGGGCATCTCTCTACCACATAGACACAGCAGGAAAGCATTATCCTGTGAACCCAGGAGTTGCTAGCCATGTGCCTACCTGTGTGTCCTCACCAGTGCCTGGGCACAAAGTGGGCAGAGGACATGCATGCAGAGCAGGCACAGCAAGAGGCAGATGCCAGTATGCCAGCCCAGGCAAGCAGCTCTGCAACTCAGTTCTGCAGGACTCTACACATACACTGGATGGGATTCCCACAGGCACAAGAGCCAACTAACAGCAGACTAAGAATGGTCTCTTCAATCTTCTGTGCAACAATCAGATTGAGCAGTGCTGCACCAGAAGCCACACTGTGGGCTTAGAAAGCATTGTTCACCAGGAGCAAGAGTTACATAGTCTGTGTACAGTACATTACACACTAGCACTAGTGTGCTAGTACATTGTCAAGGACACAAAAATTAGTGCTTGCAAATGAGAAGAGTAGGAGGGGTTATAAACCTAATCCAGGCACCTGGAGAGGGCAGAGCTGTGACAGGAAACACAGAGCCTGTGGAGGGCTGAAGGGTCATAGGCCCCCAGAGGATGTGTGCTGGCTTTTTATACTACCCTACATTTTTTCAGGGTCACTCTCTAGGCTTGGAGAACAGTCAGAAAAGCAATGCTGGAAAAGAAGCTGCCAGACAGCAAGGAGCAACAAGGCATCCAGCTTGGGACCCTGCCTCCACCACATGGTGAAGGCAAACCGTGATCTGTTAGTGTGACCCAAAGCAAGAGTGTGTATGGTGGTGTGTGCAGGTCAAGGCAGCTTAGAAATCCTTTCCCTGAGTCCCTTCATCCTCAATATTTGGCCATGACCACTTTTCACACAGTGACTCACCTCCTGCAGCTTCTCAATCTGGGTCCGGCACAACTCCAGGTCACTATCTCCTGGAACCACGATGATCCCCAGTGGCACAGCTGCAGGACAGGGCACAGGTGCAACTTAGGGAGCAGCCCATGCCTCATTCCCACTACCTCCCACAGTTTAGCTACAGGCTTTGCCAGACTTGGGGACTACAGCTCCCACCCTCTGGTCTCTCAGCTGGTCACTCACAGGCCTCCTTGAGCTTTTCCTTGTCATAGTTCAGTGCCTCATAGTCACGCATGCTGATTCGGCTCACCCGGATCCGCAGCCGCTCAGGCACTGGCTGCTGGCTGTGTGCAGGGGGCAAGGAAAAATGAAGATATCAGAAAGTGACAGCCTGCTTTCTCCTGATTCCCCTCCCCCTCCAAAACAGGCAAGAGCACAGTATTGTACAGACTAAGGTGGGGAGCTTGGCACCAGCAGCTTCCCCAGCATCAGGGTCTGGCCTTATTTCTGTGACCTGATCCCTTCCCAGACCCTCTCCAAGAAAGGACCGAAATGCCTCTGCCAGTCATGGATCAGTCCCACCCCTTTCCCTGCCAACCAGCCTTCCTTGGAGAGGAAGTGGCAGATCGATCTGAGGAACCTACTCATTGAGAAGAGGCATGGAGTTGCGCCGCTTGGTCTTCTGCACCATGTTGGCTTGGTTGCGCAGAGAGATGTGGATGCAGGAAGCCGCAAGCTTGCAGGGCTCTCCATCCACCTGCATGGGGATGGCCTTGGATGTGGTGAGAACCACCTGCCGGCACTGACAGAGCCGCTCTCCATGGCCACCGACCTGCAAGGCAGCCTGTGAAAGAGTCCAGAGTGAGAGCAAAACACAGACTGAGACACGGATGAGGGGAATATCCATTGTCAGCTGGATGTTACAAGTGAATCAAGTTCTGAGGGTCTCAGGTTTGATTTCAGTGAGAAGAGACTCACAGAGACCAGGGCATGACAGCACCTCACCTAAACCTTAGAGAGCAGGCACTGTCACATAGGCCAGCACCACAACTCCTCCAGAGAGCATCTGTGGGCTGGCTGACACCTGGTCAATGGGACCATTCACTCCCTCAGTTGCTACCTACAACTGGCAACAGCACTGACTCACCAGTGATGTCATGGTGAAGCCAATAACTTCAATGCAGCCGTCGTCATGGCGCTGGGGCTCGAAGTCATGGTGCTCCCCAGGGTTGCCCCAAGGCATGGTGCCTGCACAGTACCTGTGAAAGTACAGGAAGAAATGTCTGGACTGGCACCCCAAACCTAGGCAAAGATCTACAACGCAGGTGCGAAAAGCTCAGCATATGAAGATAGGTCCTGGGGATGCTCACCTTGGGATGTTAAGGAAGACCAGGCACTGGGGCTTCAGGTCCTGAATCTTGGAGGTCAGGTCTGTCCCATCACACTAGAAACAACACAGGGGTGTTCAGCCTACTGTAAGGAGGAGCCTGGTCTATCCTACCCACTTAGGGAGAAATGGCTTCTCTTTTCCCTACAGTGGGTGTTGTCCAAGACAGCGGAAGCTGATTCTCCCAGAAACATATCTGCTCCTCAACCCTCACATACTCAGAGTGCCAAGGGACATTCCTCATGCCTCCACAGCCCACCCTCTCCCTGGACCAGAGCACCCCAGCATACTCACAACCAGCCTGACATGCTTCGCCAAGTCTTTGGAGCTCCCGGTGAGGAAGTCGGAGAAGGCCGTCTGCCAAGGTAAGAGACAGAGTTAGTGCCCAGGTGCTCACCAGAATGGGCAGGAAACCTGCCACTGACCTGCAACTCAGCCTGCCACTGACCTGCCACAGACCTCACCTGCTGAAACCCGCAAACCCCCTTTTCATCCACCAGCAGAAGTCTTCTCCTCCAAAACAGCCTGATCCATTCCCCTTGCTATTTTGCCTACCAAGAACCTTGCAGCACCTTCAGTAACATGCTCTAGTATTCCCTTGCCAGTCCAGTCCTGACTTTAGGGAAGAGCTGGCAAGATGAGTTTTCTCCCGTGAGACTCAAGTCACAAGAGACAAATTCAGTCTCAAGCTGTAATGAAGTGTCCCAAAACAGAGCTGAAGTGACCCCATCTAGAGATTCCAGGAGGGACAGCATGGGTCCCCTTTGGGTTTAAATGTGCAGACAGGAAAAGAGACACAAACAGGACAGATGTGAGATGGCACAGAGCAGTACTTGGCATTTCGTACTGCTTGAATACCAGTCACCAGACACATGGCTAGAAAGGATATTGAGGATGGGGACACAGAGGAACAAAGATAATACTGAGATGCAAAGCTCTAGAGGTGAGACACAGGAGGGTGGTGTAATTAGCCAGGAAGCTGTAACTGGTCCAAGGTATATAAAAAAAAGACCAAAGTAGTGTGTAGACTATGGAAAGGCTTCCTTTTTCTCTGCAGGGGGGACAGCCTGCTTTCCCACAGCTCCACGGAGGTCCTGCCTGGGTGACCACCCATGAGCTTGAGATCAAGAACAATAGTGGCAGGAGATCAATACAGCAACTGTACTGCAGGCCATGGAGCAAGCTGTACTGCCAGTAGCACTTGCAGCCAAAGGGGAGCTGTGACTCCCAGTGCAGCAGCATTCCTCCAGCAACCCTCTAGCTTTGGGTTGGGGGGATTAGCTTGGGTGCATGTGAAGGTTCATGTAACTGAAATGAGTGAGTTTAGGGTGCAGACAGGAGGCAGGTCCATGCCTGTGCTGCAGTTGACATTAAGGCTGCTATGATGGGAGGCTCAGATATCCCACACACACTCACCCCAGCATAGAACATTTTATTCCGAAACCGGCTGTTGAACTTCTCCGGGTTGGCCTCTAGGGAAAGGAGAAAAAAGTCCAGGTCACTGGCCTACACATGGAAATATTTCACTTGCCAGTTCTCCTCAGACACAGCTCTCCAGCCAGCCTCAGCCAGGGGTCTCGCCCCAGCTTCTTTCTTGTGCGTGCACCCCTCTTCCCCCTCTGCAGCTTGGACTTGCTCCTCATGTTTCACCTCCAGCTCTGTCCCTGAAGCAATTGTCTTGTTTATTTTCCTGAGGAACCCACAAACAAAAACAGGCCCATTCCACAGACCCCGACCAAGCCCTGCCACTGCCCTGTACCTCGGGATTCGTGGAACTCCAGTGTCACCCGTGCATCAAAGCCAAGACTGAAGTAGTTATTAAAGACATCCAAAGGCAGCTGAAATAGCAAGAAGGAATAAGGATGAGGCTGCCAGCATGTGCCCATGGCAAAGACAAGGTCAGGTTACAGCAGAGCCACTACAGTGCTCATGAGGCTGAGGGACCCTGCTTGCCTTTTCCCTAGGAAAATACAGAGGTCACCAGCCTGAGATGATGGTCCTGGCTCCTAGGGGTAAGGGAAATGGTCCACCGGGACACACTCTGCTCTCTGAGGTTTCTGCAATCACTATGTTTCTGTTAAAGAAAACAGCCTCACAGAAGACTGGGCTTATACCTGTTGCAAGTTGTGGTTAAAAATCTTTGGTAGGCATTTAATTATAAACTCTACATACACTCTTGCCATGAGTGCTGTGGTTCAGAGCCATGAACAGAATGGTGGAATTGGAGGAGTGAAAGGGAAACACCAATCCATCCCCAGGTGGTGGGACTGCCTGAGCCAGTAGGAGAAGAAAGAATGTAGACCTCTAGCATAGGGAGCAGCCATGGAGAGGAGGTGTCCCACCTTGTCAGCAGCAGCCTCATCCTTTTCCTCAGGGTTTGTGTCAGGGTTCGGCTCCACACGGAGGTTCCAGCGATCGAGCTGCACTATGTTCCCATCTTCTACGTGGGAAAGGATCTTGGACACAGGCTCATCTGTGTAACCCTGGTGAAGAGAAGGACTTGATGAGTCTCATGCCTGCCTCCCACAGAGATACCCCAGACAGCAGAGTCTGGCAAGGCATCCCAGCGTAAAAGATGCAGAAGAGATCAATTCTACGAGAATGCACATCGAAGTGGGACTTGAAATTTAAAACAATACATCTTCCTTCTAAAAATCTTCCACACTGTGAAAAAGCAATTGCTTTTGTATAATCCAACACAGAACCATTCAAATGTCAGAAGAACGGCAATATCCAAATTGAACTTATTTGTTGGTCTACATGAACAGGAAGTTCAAACACCAGCCCATGCAAATCTCCAACCATGTGTCTGAAACAAGGATTGAAGCACTCAGCCCTGCTCTGTCAGCAGTGGGTTCTTGTGTGCATCACTTACCCCACCCCAGTTCAGCGTTCTGGCCAAATCATTCCCTGTCCCCAAAGGTAGGATGGCCACAGGAGGAGGTGGGTTGATGCGTAATTGGTCCAGAATGGAGAGTATCCAGCCCACCTGCTCATGCAAGAGAGTGCAAAGAAACCATTGGTTATCTCAGGGACCAGCAGGCAGGCAGAGGAGACGCAGAGCACTAGCAGTGGCAGAGGGGCAGAGATGGGGCTCTCCTTAGCCACAGCTGAGGCTATTCGTAATCTTTAATGCTCCAATCAGGTGCTGCAGGAGATACCAGAAACCCCAGTGAGGACACTGGCCCTCAAAAGGGCTACAAATCCAGACATGTTACAGACTAGCACTCCCTGGAACAGTGCTATGCTACCATGGACGCAGTGTGCACAGCTTGCCCTGTTCTGGATTACTACAAGGAGGGCTGTCCTCACTGGAAAGGCCTGGGCAAAGGGGCACCATGGGATGGAGGGGCTGGAGACTCACCGTGCCGTCTCCCCCACATGCCAGTATTCGGAGGTTGTGGACTTTGCGGTACAGCTCCAGCCTGCAGGGAACAGAGAGTTTGAGGAGGGGAGGGGAGAGGTACTGAAGATGTTACACAGCAGCTGCCTCACAGAGCCACTGGCATTCACAAAGCCACATCCATGTCTCCCTCCATGAGCTGGGGAAAGAGCTCTCAAGAGGAATCCTGGGACACAGATAGGGGAGAGAAGGGTGCTGCCCCCATTACTACTCACGCCTCCTTGGGTCCACCCTGGCTGAGGTCAAAAACTTGCCGTGGGTTGAGATACCACATGAAGGATTGGATGATCTTGGCTCCCTATGGGGAGAAGAAAGGCTTTAGGTAATATCGAGTTCCCAGTGGACAGCCGAAGGAGGAATCTGGTCCTGCCTGGGGACAAGCTAAGACAACACCATTCTGGAGAGGGCAGTCATAGCCTGGCTGAGGTGGGAACTGCTGGGCAGCAAACTAGCATTTGTGGCCTCTTGTGCAGCTGAGACATCACCAAAATGATGATGAGAGCTCAGGACTCAAACAGCAATGCCCTCACAGTGATATCTTCTTAGACATACCAGACAAGGCCATACCTGATTTCCACCGCTCTTGGGGTTCACAAACACCAGCAAGGGCTTCATGAGAGGAGCTGGCATGGGCTTGATGACAAAGGGTTTCCACCTCCCTTCCTGAAAGAGATATCATAGATCCTGCAACAAAGCTGAGGAAATGCAAACTGCCAGCCCTAGCTGAGCCCTAACATCTATCATACAGATCAGAAGCCGGAGGAAGAAAACATCCTAGCAACCCCATAAACCTTGTATCTGGGATATACCCTGCTAGGAGGCATCCTCCCTTCAGCTCAACCTCCTTAGCCTCAGACCCAGAAAAGCCCACTTTTAATCCCTTGCTCCTCACTGTTCAGTCCCACTGTCCAAGACAAGGTCATTCCCAGTCCCCTCATACCTTACCTCGGCCCCCTTTTTGCTGGATTTCCGCTTGAATGATGTCCTCTTCTTCTTCTTACTAGATTTCAGAGGATTCTAGAGAGAAAATAAACAAACACAAAAACTCTGTAAGGAGCCACTGGGGAAGTGGGAACCGTGAAGGAGCCCCAAGAGCTGAAGTGACTTACCTGGGGCCGCCGGACCCGCAGAATCCAGGTGGGAGGAACGACAACAGCAGCGTGAGCCCCCAGTGAGCAGGGCTCTTCAATGTGTTGCAGCATGAAACATGATACTTTGCTGTGATACTGGCCAAGGAGAAGACAGAGAGAAAACTCAGCTGCACAGTTTGCTGGGCACAGCCACCATTTCTCCTCTCAGGTCCCCCATGCCAATGCAGGGAGTGCTGGATGAAACCATGCAGGAATTTTGTAATGGGAAGGCAATGAAGAGAAAGCTTCTCAAACGAGCTTGCAAATATCATAGTACAGCTGCTCCCAGCAGGAGGAGCTGTTAAGGGCAGGCTGCAGAGCAGCAGCTCGGGGAGTCCCAGCAGAAAGCAGAGGTCATTAGTGCAGAACCGACTAGTAAGGCATTCAGGGGGGCTTTGCTCACCGCTTGTTTGCACCATGAACAGCTGATGGCTACAATCTCTTTGCTGTGGAAGGCAAACTTCTGCTGAAAACCCTATGGAAGAAAGAGTAAGAGGCTTAGGCAATTTCCGCAGTTTCCTACCATCCAACAGTAAGAGACATTAACAAGGAGAGCATGCCTGCTGGAGCCCTCCAGATCCTGTCAGATAGTCCCAACTACCACAACAGCACCAGGGAGGCCACTGTGCTCTGTAGAGGTGTCCTTATTGCTCAAGGAAAGCATGTAAGGAAGACAGCCTTTTTCAGGATTAGTTGGGCCCAGGGGAAGAACAACTTTATGTGAGAAGCACTTACATAGTGCTTCACTGAGCAAAGCAGGGCATGTGTCCTGGTTTTGCTGTCAAACAGGAATGGCGGGATGTCCCTGGCTCCCAGCCCTGTGCATGTCTCTGGCTTGACCTTAGGTTTCCTTCAGGCTGGAAAAAAAGCCCAAGATGCCCTCTCACCTTGCCACACTGCCGGCATTTCCCTTCCTGCCGCCTCCGGTGCACCCAGTGATGTCGGACAACAATGGGCTAAATGGAAAAGAAAAAAAGAAAATTGGAAAAAAAAAAAAAGGGACTGAAGAGCCCAGTGCATGAGGGAACACAGGAACAGGTAGAAGAAACGGACACAGGCCAGCCAACCTCTGCTCTTGCAGCAAAACCACTGCTCATGGGCACTGGACCCTTCCCTCTGAGAGAAGGAAAGCCAAAGAATCAGGGGGCAAGAAGCCAAATTAAGATGCTCCAAGAAAAGGGAATTTAAAGAGAAGCAATAGGAAGGAGGACAAGGGAACTGAAGACTGAGAATCACACAAAGCAGAGCCAACGGAGAGTGGGCAAGCAGTAGCATGCCTCTGTCCCTTAACATCTCTGCCCAGATGCCCTTAGTGCCAGGTGAAAAACATGCTGGTGGAAGGTGTGAAAATCCCTAGAGAGACACAGTTTGTGCCCACGGCAAGAAGATGGAAGTGCTTGCAGCTAAGCAGTGAACGTCCTCACTCCACATTCCTTGACAAGAGCAGCAGCCCCAAAGCCTCCACACCCACTTCCCCCTGCTCTTTCCCCAGGCCAATCCTGAGCTTGCTTCAGTCTGTGTGGGCATCAAGACTGCTTGCCAGCACCTCTGCTCATGGTGGGACTGCAGAAGTGATTGCGAGGGGGTCAGAAGTTTCGTGATGAAGCACCACTTGTCCTAAATCCCATCCTACTCTTCCAGCCCTGGATTGGGAATGAGAGAGTAGCAAAAAGAAAAAGGGAGGGCAAGTTCACAGGCTGGCATGGCAGGGCCCAATATCCTGCTCCTGATAGCTTTTGGGATCATGATGATGAGAGGCAGAAACTGGCAGGAGGTTCGGGTTAGTTCCAGTGTTGCCGCCTCCAAGTGCAGCACATGGAGAGGATAAAGAGTCTTGCTGGCTTCAGTGGATATTAATCCAACAGGAGCAGAAGGAGGGCTTGAGCTCAGCTCTGGGTCCAAGAAGGCACATCTAGGGAAAGGGCTGAACCTAAAGGGGATCCCTGGCACCACAAAGGCCAGAGAGCACCTGTTTAGGGAAACAGGAAGGAAGAGGCCTTGGAGGAACTGAGAAGCATTAGAAAGCAGGATGGAGAAGCAGAATTTGTGGGGGGAAAAAAAAACAAACAAGAAAAGGGAGGAAGAAAAGATTTGTAGAGGTTAGAGAGAAGAAAAATAGAGATGGAAGATTGAGCAGAGGCAGCAAGCTGTTAGCAGAGCCCAAAGGGTAAGCGAAGCACAAACAAGGGAGCTAGGCTAAGAGCAATATGGGAAGGAGACACAGAAAGTAAAACAAAGCAAGAAAAGAAGGTCTAAAGTGATGCTGAAAACTTCACTTTATGAGGTCAAGCCAGCATTTCAAAGCAGGCAGCCTTGTGTTTGAATATCTTTCCCCAACTAGTTCTGATGTGCCAGCACAGCACAGGGGAAGCTCTGTTACCACAATGGTCTGTGACTGAGCCACTCACACCCAGTCCAGGGCACTGCACAGGCTACACTGGCTCCATGGGCTGGAGGGTGAAGCATGAAGGCTGACAGCTGCTTCCATCAGTGCAGGTCAGCACACAGGCTCCAGGCCACTGCTCATGCCCAGTACATTACAACATGGGCTAAAGGGGTCTGATACCACTACTGTGGGCAACTTCCACTGCCACCTGTGGCACCAGGTCAGGGCTGAATGATAAAGCCAGAAATAAGCCCATACTGCTTCCTTCCAAATTGCAGGAGACTTGGGGACCTGCTGTTTGCCACAGCCCCATCTATGTGCTTGGGGACCCAACACAAGGGGCAAAGTTTCTCCCAAGAAACACTGTCTGTAGGTTCCCCTCATGCAGTTCCAGGAGATTCAGAACATGCAAACCACTGGATGCTCTGCATTTGCTGCCTGCAAACTCCTCACTCTTCACACCCAGTCTGCTGCTGCCTTGCAGAGAAACATCCCTTTTACAGCACCACCCTCCTGGAGCAGCAAAGAACATGACGCCTCCACTTGGATGTGCAATATGCTGGCAGGATCTGGTGTCTTTATCAGTAAACTGGAAATGGGAGATGCAGATGTGGGCAGCGTCCAAGGCACATCTCTCACCTCCCGTATGTTCCGGGATCCTGACTCCCTGAAGGAAGGTTTGCAGCGGAAATTTATCTGTAAGTTGAACACATGAGACTAATCAATAAAACCATCATACCTGAAGGAAACCTACCGGAATTTACTGCACTACAGCAAGGCCCAGAACCTCTGGAGTTGTTTGGTACTTGCCACAAAACCCTCCATTGTCTCAGTTACTGAACAAAACGGGCCTGGAGTCCCAGTCATGTCACCAGATGCTCATTTTGGTACTGTCCCCCCAGAAGACCCCTCTTTGCAATTACACATTGCAGTCTTCTTGTGTTTCACTGCCCAAGAAAAGGCTCCTACAGTTCTGTGAGCTGCAGGGAGGGCTTAACAGCCTCTACTCACTTTCTCCAGCTGTTCAATGCAGGGTGTATGCACTACAATCTTGCAGGCTGCACATTTACGCCTGGAGAGAGGCTTTTGCTGAAGGGAGAGAAAAGGGGAGAAAAAAATATATATGTGAATGAAAATATGCAGTGTTCAGAGCCTGGCAAGCTCAACCTCCCATCATACCTCCTTCTTATGTACTGGGATGCAGAACAAGCCCTACAGTAAAGTTAGATACAACCTAGACTTGTCATCTAGTGAAGGAGTCTAAGCATGAGCCTATAGCAGATATTCTCAAGCCTGGGACAGCGCAGGAAGGTACTTTCCCTACTGTCCTGTCCTGCAGTCCTTGTCCTCTTCTGACACTGCCTGAGAGCACCATGGAAGCTGGTCTGGGAGGCACCTGAAGGGTGACAGGCACAGGGTGGCATCAGCGCTCTGTGTCCTGCATCACAAGCAGGACTGAGCCTGCAAACTGGGAGGGAGGACTGCAGGGACAGGAGACAACAGGCCTGTCTCTCCAGAGCTTATTTTTCTCCTCTACTGAAAGGTCTTGGATTCAGATTGTCCTTCCAACGGTGTGGAATCCCATCACCCTCCCTCTGGAACCCTCCAGGCAAGTGGCAGCCCTGCATCAGGTTCCCATTGCAAACTGAGAACCAGCATTGGCAGAAACTGGGGACTTAGCCCTCTGGTATGGAGAGGCAGGAGGGACACAGTCCCTGCCTGGGCAGCCCCCCACACTCCTGCATATCCCCCAGAAGCAGCAGCAGCACCAGTGTGGCCTCTGCGGTCTCCCAGTAAGGTGACAGCACAGCTGGGTTGGTGGCCATTGCTGGTGAGGCAGGTGGCCCCAGGTGACTCACCAGAAGCTTTGCCATGCAGTTCTGTTCCCCAACGTAGCAGAAGTCCCCAGAGACATTGGTCTCAAACCAGATGTGCTCCCCATAGACCGCAGCCTCCTGAAAGACACAAGACAACACAAGTTCTGAGAGCACCTTAGAGAGACACTTGAGCCCCTAAAATGCTTTGTGCAAGGGACAAGATACTGGACAATGCTGGGGGTGGGAGGTTGGAGCTAGGTGGAGGCCGGGAGACAAGATCCACACAACAGCTACGGACAACTGGAGAGACGAAACCTCCCAAAGCTGCTGCCATGGCCACCTGCTGTAAACAAGAGGGCCCCAGGAAATCAACTCCAAGACCTATAAACCACCTGTAGTGTCCTGCACAGGGGAGCTGCTTTCATCACCCTGAGAGGAGGCATCAGGGCAAACTCATTGCAGGGGACTCTCCTGAACCAGCTTCTGTTCTACAACCTGAAGGTGCAGCTTAAAACCTGCAGGGCTTTGCCTGTGAAGGAGCAGGAGCTTACTCCTGTTGCTTGGCCCCAGCCACCAGATCTTGGCTGTTAGAAGCAGAAAAGCTGGCAGTGGAGTAGTTATGCCATCCCTCCAGGAACCACCTGTGCCTCCACAGCCTCTCTCTTGCAGCATCAAGTAGTGCTGCCAGGAGCACAGATGCTGGCACCAGCTGGTGGCAATGGCAGAGGCCATAAATGTGTCAAAGTCAGTCACCTGGGAAGCCTCAACCTAGGGAAGAGCCTGCTGCTTCTTGGCCAGGAGCCCACTCCATGCAATGCCCAGCAAAACACAGTACAACTTACGCTCCAATCCACAGTGCTGCGTATCTGCCTCTCCGAGTCGCTCCTCATGGCTAGTGCTGGGTTTGGCTGGGCTACCATGTGCTGGAGACTGGATTTGGCAATAGCTTTCCTGGAAGACACAGGAGGGCTGGCTATTAAATATATATGCAAAACACAACCTGCTTCTAAGATGCAACATGAGGCTGGAGCAGAAAAGCGCCACAGGACCAAGTGGCTGGAAATGAGGTGAATTTCCATCCCAGCAGGCTGAGAAGTACCTGTTCCTGTGAGATAGTCCTGTGGGATGAAGAAGTACTGGCCATGTTGCTGACAGCTCAGCTCACCCTGTACCCAACAAAAGGCACAGCCTGGGCCTGCTAGGTTAATGCCCTCAGGGATAAGAATTCCATTGTAAAACACCCTGGGAGTGTCCAGGGAGCTGTGGTAGTGGGACTGCCTTTGTGGGCCAATCCAGAGCCCCTGTCTAACAGTCTCCCTGCATCTCTCCCACATCAAGGCACCTCAGAGCCTGGCCCGTTTCCAGACACCAGTACAACTGGCCAGAATAAAAGCAGCTGTTTGTTTGGGGCTAGTGAGCTTCTCCCAGTTATGTTAGGGTGGAGGAAATGAGCAGGAAATCCAGCCAGCAGGAGAAAGTGTGTATCTTCAGCCAGTAACCGGGCCTACCATATTCCTCTGGTCCCAGCCTGGCAGAAGACACCCACAAGCCCCAGGAACTGCACCAAGTGCATCAGTGGCACAGCTGGCCCGAGAGGAAGATGCTCAAGGTACACCAGCAGAACTGCAAGACACTGATGGCAGCCAGGGCCAACGGCACTGAGTCTCTTCCCTCCTTCCCCACCAAACCTGGGTCTGCAGCCCCCCTCTGCCCTCCCCAAGGCACTGCCTGCTTGCACACTGCCACCATACATACAGCAGCCGGGGGCTCCAGCCGTCCGGGGCGGTGCGGCAGGTGGGCTCCGGTCCCAAACCCTCGGCGTGGGCAGCAGAGGGGCACCCGGTTGTGGCCGCTGCTGCAGAGTGCTGGGCCAGCAGCTGCGGGTGGCCAGCAGGGAGCAGCCCCGGCTGCGGGGCGTCGCTGGAGCGGCGGCGCTGGCTGAGGCGGCGGTAGCGGCCTGGCAGGCCATAGGCAGCCCGGCCGTGGGTGACCTCGGTGGGCAGGTGGTGGGAGGAGGCGCGCCGCAGGCAGCGTGGGCCCCGCGACAGCCGGGCCGCCTGGAGCGGCCGCAGCTGGGGCAGCATGGCCAGCCATGTCTCCTCAGCACAGTGCTCCTGCTGGGCCTGCTCAGCTCCTGCTGCTGCACCACCGGCCTCTGGAGACTCAGATCTGGAGCTGTCAGTGCCGCGAGCCCTGTCCTGCTCCTCTCCCGTGGGAATGAGGCCGGCCAGGAGCACAGTGGGACCCAGCAGCTGGGCATCAATAGCTTGTGCCTGGCCCCCGCGCTTCTTCTGCACGGCAAACCTGGGGCTGAGGCAGGGCGGCGTGGTGCTGGAGCGGCGGCGGGTGCCGGGACGCCGGACCAGGCCCAGGCAGGAGAGCGATGCTGCTGGGGTGCCTGAGCCACGGCGGCACTGGGCCAGCGAGCTGGAGGGCAGCCCCACCTGGGAGCGACGCCTGACCTTGCCCGTGGGCACAGCCACCACGCTGGTGCGCCGCAGCCCCTTCCGCCCAAAGTGCCGCCTAAAAAAGGTTTCCATTGCATCCGGATGGTGGCTGTTAACAGAGACCAGGAATTAAGTAGGCTTGCCGATGAGTCCCAGGCCAGCTGTGGCTGTCAGGGCAAGGGGACAGTGGGAAGCAGGGGACAGAGAGCTGAAGCAAGGAGTGGGAGACATGGCAAATCTTCCTGAGGTGTGTGGTAAGGTGCTGCTCCCCACAGCTTCACTGCTCTACAAGTTTCACAGCTCAGCCCAGAGGGCTGAAGTGGCAGGGCAGGTGCCACCACCTAGCTGGGACCTTCTGCATTCCCTCCACTAAGGACAGCCCCTGTGCACTCTGAGGTGCCGATCAGCCCTGGCACCCCAAGTACTCCCGCCACTCTCCTGATGCTGATCCACCTGGTTTCCCCACAGGAACCACTCTGGCTAAGCACCTGTCCCACCAAATTTGCAGCAGATTGAAATTAACTATTTGTGAGTCCTACAGAAGAAAATGAACCAGGCCAGTAAAACCAGGGCAGGAAAATCTGGTAGAAGTGGTCTGGGAGAGCTGGAAGCTGGGGAGGCTGGAGCAGGGCAGAGGAGAGCTAGAAAGATCATCCCTTTTGTCCTGAGCAAAACTTCCCTCTCATGGGAGAAAGAGCTTTATGGAAAACTCATGCTTTCCCTGCCCAGCTCTCAAAGCTTCATAGGCTGCCTGGATATTGCAGCAGTCTGTGGAAAGCCACAGGTGGAATGTGCTAGAACATTTTCAGTGGCAGTGGTTCAGCACACAAAGGCCTGAGTGGAAGGAGCTGAGTCTGGCTAGCTCCAGTGCTCCCCTCCTCCAGAGATAGTGCTTCATTTCCCATCCTTCAGCCGCCACCTCCCTTCAGCTGCTAGAGGATTTATTCAAGGCAAACTTAAAAAAAAACCACCAAAGCCCACAGCTTGGTAGAAGCAAACTTCTTCAGTTGTTCCCAAGGCAGGGAACTCGATCATGGCAGCCTGCAAGCACATACAAGCCACCACCACCACCACTCCCAATGATTTCCATACTCTGCAAGGCATCTCCTCTACCCACCACAAGGGCTTGGACATGCGGCTCACCACAAAGACTGACATCTGCTCCCCTTCTTCTATCTTCCTCCCTTCCCATGCTCTTTTACACTCTTCAGTAATATCAGAGAACCTTCAGGATATCACTCTGGCCCAAACTTCCAACAAGCCAAGGCTCACACAAACAGGTGAATTTATCAGAAGCTTCTTCCCTTTTTATTTGGGAAATCCATGTAAGATGGGACATAGGTTTTATCTTCTGGACAAACCGGAGTTTTTGATAGTGCTTGTAGCACAAGCAGCCCATTGGGCTGTACCTCTTTTTAACAGATGAGTACAAAGGTGAATTTGTATTTTTTGGTCTCCTCCAGCCTTGTAAACAAGGAAGCCAGCTCTTCAGTTTCTATAGTCTTATCACCATGCCTGTACTCAGTAATGTAGGGGAGGGAGGGAGAAAGGTAGGAAGGCAAGAAGGAAGGCAGGAATGAAGGCAATGGCCTCCAGAGAGCAGCATCAGGGCAGCTAAAGCCTGGCTGAACTGAAAGCAAAGCCAAAGCATCACCTCCTCAAAAGTATTTCTCAATTCCTACCACTGGAAGCAATGCAGGCAAGTACTTGGTCACCAGAAGGTTCAATCCACCAAGGCCCATGCAGTTTGCAGAGTGCATCAGCATTTTGCTGATGACCCTGCTTCCAAGCTTGTTCCCAACACTGCAGTGCTCCATTCATATCCCCTCTCCCCATTATCTGCAGGATGATGCACAGTAAACTGTATAGAATCATAGAATCTAAACTTTCCCCACAATTGGAGGCCATTTCCTCTTGTCCTATCACTTGTTACGTGGGAGAAGAGATTGACCCCACACCTTGCTACAACCTCCTTTCAGATAGTTGTAGAGCTTAATAAGGTCTCCCACGAGTCTCCAGCTTCCTCAGCCACTCCTCCTAAGACTTGTTCTATAGATCCTTCACCAGCTGTATTGTGCCCTGGATGTGCTCCAGCACCTCAATGACAGGAGGAGGGCCCAAATCTGGACACAGCACTCGAGGTGTGGCCTCACCAGCGCTGAGCACAGGGAAACAGTCACTTTCTAGTCCTGCTGGCCACACTATTACTGATACAAGCCAGGATGCTGCTGGCCTTCGTGGCCACTTGGCACATGCTGGATCATGTTCAGATGGCTGCCAATGAGCATCACCACCAACAGGTATTAAAAACTGTCTGAACAAATAAAACCTACTAAAAAACACAAGTGAGAACACAGGGTGTGGCACACTGCAACAGACCCTTTTCGGCCAGCTTTAGCTCCTAGGGGAGACATATTAACCAAGGGCACCTCAAATGAGCTGAATGGCTTTTCCCTCCTGTCCCAGATATTCCACCAGCACAAAGCTGCTGTACCACACTTACTGTGTTGCTGCTGTGGGCAGGAAGACCTCTTAACACAGCTTCCTTCCTTTTTCCACCAGTCTCGTGAGGAAACCTGCTAGAACAACCTTGGTTTGACATTTATGTTTGAGCACTAGCTGACTACAGACCTTTTCATCTTCAGGGCTGTCTGTAACTGGCATGCAGAATCAAGCTCTGACCACCAGTGGTGAAGGTTATTACAAGACTACCATCTGACAGCCCATGACAGCAGCATGGTGCAGCTCAGATACGCTGGTTGTACATATCCCCACCTCTTGCATCTCACTGCCAACCTGAGCTCCAAATGGTGTATTGCAGGTGTGAGAGCTGCTGCTGGTGAAGCAGATGGACCAACTGCCAGGGCTGCCCATGGTTGATATGCATTAGCAGAGCTGTGTGCAGAGCAGCTGGGGAACCATGCACTAGGAAGAGAGGAGCCCAAAAAGAGCTAAGCCCTGGAAGCTCCGGGCCTAACATCAGCACTTTACTGGCATCTCCACGGTTTGTCACTGAGAAAAGACAGAGAGGAGCCAGCACCTGCAGCTGCTCTGTAGACCATGTTACTCAGTTCAGTTAGGTAAGGAGGCTGGATGGAGGTAGCCTGGCATTTGCAGGGTGCAAAGGAAAGGAAGTACTGCTGCATGTACTGGGATATCAACTCTACTTACAAGCAGATACACACTATCATTTCAATCTCCTGCTGTGAATAAGGAAGGAGACAGCAGCTCTGCTCTGCTCATGATCTGCAATCAGAGCTCTTGAAAGGTGGGGTTTTTTTTATTATCAAACTTCTCAAAGCATCCTACACACCGTGCCTGGTTGCTGAAGCAGGAATATGTCCAAGCAAGATCTCAACACCCTTGGAAAACACAGCAGGAATGGAAGAGGAAAAACTTGCATCCTGTAACTTCAATGGACATAGAGCTTGTGAATCAGCTGTTACGGAGAAATCTCTCCAGATATCCAGCAGCTATCCCTCATCTGGTGATGGTGGTTCCAAAACCAGACAGGATGACTCTTAGGGCTAAACATGCAGTGTTATGTCCCCATGACATAATCTTTGCCCACATCAGGAAGAGAATCTGGATATTCTGCTCCACTATTCTGCTTTGCTTCATTAGCCTTGAGCAAACTCCTAGGTACCATAATTAACAGGCTCTCAGTGATAGGCAGAGGGATCTTGTGCCAGACACCTTCTTGGCCTTTCCTCTGCATTACAATTCCCTTTGTCCCTCCAGCAGCCTGGTCTACTCCTGCCAGTGCTCAGGAGCAAGAGAGATCTCAGATTACCTTCACACAGCGACAAATCTGGCACCCCTCTCCTGGCAGCAAAGGAGGCAAGAGGACCCTAGTGCAGGATATATCTGGCACTAAATGCACAAGCCTTGAGCCACAGAGAAGTCTGGACACAATAACACCATCAGCTCCTCCTGACCTTTCAGCAAAGCTCCAGTTAGTCGACTGGAAAGCATTTTTTCCAACCACGGGACTACAAGGGAAACAAGTCCGAGAGCTTTGCCCTGTTCCATGACGAGCACCTGTCCTGATGGCAGCTGGCTGGATTCCTGCATCCTGGCTAGCTGTGGGTGCTGGGGAGCTGCTGTGGCACTAGAGCTGGCAGAGTGTGAGCAGAAGCCCATTTCGTTTTATAAGCTGACTTCTCCTGGCAAAGACACTTGACTCATACAGATCAGCCACAAGGAAAGTGCGTTATTAATAGCCACTCCTGTGTGACAGCAATATCTCCTGGGCTTCTCCCTCCCTGCCTCCTCCCTGCCAGGGCACTGGAGGGACTGAGGGGCCCAGGAGCCCATCTGGGGAGCTGGTGCTCATTCCCGCCCTGCTGGCACACCACTGGTTGCCTTCAGCTTCTGTTTCCATCACAAGCTTGCACACTCCACACCACCCTTTCAGTGCTCTGATATTCAATCTTCCCATGTACGCTACTGTCCTCACACCACCCCTGCTGAGATCCTGTCCCCATTCTCCCATCCTGCTTCCCACGCATCATCAGTGACCTCTCCCCTCCCTGGGGCTCCCCAGCCAGGCTTCTCTGACCTTACAAGAGCAACCTGCACAGATGAGGTCTGCTGAGGTAGGTGTCCCTGCGCCAGATGGGGAAGGGAAATGCTGGTCAAGATGTGGTGCAGCCCTCAGGCTTTGGTTGCAGCGAGGTGTGCAGTGATCAGCAAGTTCCTAAACAGTGCACTTTATTTCTACTCAGAATTTCCATCCCAGCTGACATCTCTCCTAACATCACGCAAATGAAACAGAGCCAGGAGCTCCCCCACGCTGGGTCCAGTATGAGCAAGGAAATAGGGCTACCCCCAGCACAGGGGTAGGGAGGCTCCATCTAAAACCAGAGCCTTTCAAAGCACCATGAGGGGTGAGCTATGGGCTATGCTTACCTATTTTAGGATTCATACACCTACTGCAACAAGTGCCACCACCTAATGGGCCACTTCCAGGATTCTGAGCCACAGGACTGTGGTATCCCAGGGCAAGGACAAGGACATCCTCAGTTGCACTGTCACGCTGCAGAGGGGGGGATTACTGCTGCAAACATAAGGCTGCCCCTCCAGGCTGCAGAAGCCAGTTTCTGATCCTAGCACTCAGAGGGCGACACATCTCAACTTATCTCTCAGTGAGTCCTGGGCTGGATCAAGCTGAATTCAGACCTCTCTGCTAGTGAGGAAGCAAGGCAAGCACTTAGAAACCAGCTGGTGGTCAGATGCATGCAGCTGCAGAGGACCTCCTCCCAGCCCTGTGGTCCCTGATGTCCCTGCATGTGCTGCATAGAGGTCCCTGTCAGGGCTACTGGGCATGGACATGAGAGCAAGGCATCCCTGGCAATATCTAAGCAACCTGGAGGTCCCAGGACAGCACTGTTTCACAAGGGACAGGCAGCTATGTCAGTGTAGCCTCTCTGTACCCACCTTGTACCTGGCTGAGCAAGAGCACAACTCATAGCCAGTCAGGAGCTGAGGACACCACAGGGAGGAGGTACAGCCTCTAAGACGCATTCTTTGAATGAGCAACATTCAAAGATGCAGCACCAGAGACCAGCAGGTGCTTTGGGGTGGGATTGCAGCAAGGCAAAGTAATGAAACACAACCATTTGACAGTTTGTCACGGTAGGCTTCTCCAAGTGGCAAAGCCAGGTGGAAGGACACTGCCTGGCCATGCCTCAATCAAAGCAAGGCAAAAGCCATCCCACCTTCATGCCTGGCCCTTCACAAGAAAATGCTCACATTTGCCTTGCTGGGAAGAACAGGGGCTGGGAGCAGAAGGGACTTTTTATACAGTTCCTTGCATTTTCTCAACACCCTTGTCATGGCAGCTGCATCCCACCTCACCCCAAGCTCTGCATGATGCTGTGGTGCCATCTCCTTTTCACCACCTTCTCAGGGCAAATGTGAGATCTATTTTAAGGTACATCTGCCAGAGTAGCTCAGATCCTCCACAGAGGCTTCATAAATTGAAGAGTTTGCCAGCCTAGCATTCAGAGTAATGTTCCCATTACAACGTGATTTCCTTCCCAAAATCCATGGAAGACAGTGTTTCATCTTAATTTAAACCAAAACCATCTCCTTGGAGCCTCCTGGGCTGACTCTGGGCATTTATATCCCTTGACAACTTTCCACCATCATAATGTTATGAAGTTTATATGCCACTACAGTAAATAATCTGCCTCCTGGCAATCAAGAAACCTGACAGCACTGATGCAAACAATCTGTTGCTGCATTTGGCTGAGGAGCCTAACAGCAAGACTGACAGCCTTGAGCCATGAATTAACCAGGGCTGAAATGCAGAGGGTGAGCCACCATCGTCAGGCATGGTGCTGTGAGCAGGGGTCGGGGGAGAGGCTAGCCACACAGTTTCTATTTTGGTCCCATCAGCAAGACCAGTGATGCAGGCTGGGAAGGACTTGGACAGTTTCTTCTCTCTCTCTCTCTCTCTCTCTCTCTCTCCCTCTCTCTCTCTCTCCCTCTCTCTCTCTCTCCCTCTCTCTCTCTCCCTGAGCTTCCTTTCCAGAGCTACATACATGAATCCAAGCAGCGGGGGCCTCAGCAGGGTATCCTGGTGGTTTAGGTACCCAGACCATGGTTTCTTTTGCAGACTCCCATTATCACACCCAGTGATGGTCCCCTCCTTCAGTACATGTAGCTCTGTTCCTCACAAGGAGGGACACACTATTTAGAGGGTGGTCAGTCCCACAGCCCAGCTGTTTGATCCAAACTCCCAGAGCAGCCCCAGCATTTTTTCCCAGCACACAAGGACAAAATCCTGGCACAGAAATTACTACCAGCCACAGTGCTGCCCCAGACAGGGCAATACACAGTGTCTGCCCAGGGCAGCAGCCCCAGGGAGGAGGTGATGAACCTTGTGTAAAACAAAGCTGCAGTGTGGCAGATACAGAACACAGGCAGAGATTCCCAGGGCTAGTAAGATTCTGCACCTCCCAAAGCAAAGCCAAGAAAACCTCAGGCACTCCACAACAGGCATGGATCACTGATCAGAAAGATGGGGCTCACATACCTCCCCCTCCAGCCCATAGCAGGGATTAGGAAGAGCATCCCACTGCTCCTGGCATAAGAAGGGAATCACAGTGCCACCAGCACCAGAGGATATGCCAGGAGTCCACAAATCTCTGCTACTTTCCTAAACTATCCCAAAGCAAAGCGACTGAGGACTGAGGGTCCTGGCAAGGCATGGGCTGGCTCCCTGTCCTCTGCTACCTGCAGAGGTACCTACCTATTTTCTGCTGCCACCCCCACACCACATGGACTGGCAGGATGAAAGCAGCAGAATGGGTGGCTGGAAACACACCACTGGCAGGGAAACCCCATAGAAACAACAACCAGGCACCATGGTGCCACGGCAGCTGTGTTTCACAGACCCCTGCCTGAGCCCTGGGCACTGCTGTGGATCGGCTTGCTCCAGGCTCTGGCAGCAAACAGAAGCAAAGTTGAAGGTCTTGGGGATGACTCTGGGGCCTGCTCCCCCTGCCCTTCACAGTGGTCTGGAACCAAATGCCATACCTACAAACTAAGAGCTGACTCTCCTCCCAGGGCCCCTCCCATCCCCCACCCAGCACAAACAAAAGCAGGAAACGTGAGGGAGAGGGGAGCAGGATAAGGAAAGGGGAGATAGTGGGCAAAAGCCCCCGTGACCTGATCCGGAGCGGCGCAGGGGTCCTGCAGGTGCCGGGTGGGTGGCAGTGGCCGCGCCGCAGTGGCGGGCCAGCCCTCCCCTACCAAGTCCTAGTTTGGAGAGAGCGCTTGGCTTCTCCCTGCGCTCCTCCCCACGCTGCAAACCCTGACAGCGCTGGTTAAAATAACCAAGTGCACTTCCTCTCTGAGCAGCCCCGAGGCCGGCTCGCCCCCAGCCGCAGGCGTGCTCACCGCAGCGGGCCCGGAAAGAGAGGGGTCCCCACAGCACCAGCTGCTCTCCAACACTCAGCTGCTGCTCTGCCATGGCACAGCTTCCCTGGCAGCGGCAGCAGGAGGACGCACGGAGGAACGCCAAAAGTGGCGATTCTCTCCTGCCTCCTCAGAACCTGGAAAAAGGGGTTTGCCTGGCCGATGAGGGTCAAGCTGCCAGCCACAGAGAGCCTTCATGCACAGGAGGTAACTTGCTTCTGACTTAGTCTTTGGTCCAGGCAGGCCCCACAGATGTCTCAGGAGCTTTTTGTCTTCCCTCATCATGAAAACCCTCCATGGGACCTCTCATAGCCAGGCTGGGGACTTCCCCGTCATGCTTCACCACTATCTGGGTTCCCCACCTGCCTCTAGGGATCTGCTCCCAGCCAAACACAAAACCCATCTCATCTTTGGTCTTTGCAGAGACAGGAGGGAAGGTCAAGCCAAAGGCCAGCTCACTCCTCGATGCGTCACCAGCTATTGTTATTTCAGTCATTTACCCGGGTGATGAGAGCCGATAGCCACACACAGGCAGCAGTGAGTGAGTCAGTTGGGGTGGCTGCAGCTGAGACCTCGTCCTTTCACATCCTGCCCCCTCCTGCCTGCCCCTTCCCCTTGCCTACATGTCACGGCTAAAATTAGACACCTCTTCTCCTCTGTCTGTAGGAATGTGTGTGTATTTGGACTGTGCCCAGTGCTCCTTGGGGCCTGAAGCGGGACTACAGTAACACAATCATAACAAAATGTCACAGAGGCTGCAGCCAGTGTGGCAAAGGCAGCCAGCTGCCTTCCCCAATGGGTGTCTTGAAAGCAATTCACAGGAAACCATTCCCCAGAGGGTAGCCAGGCCCAATGGCTGAGCTACCACCATTGCTGTCATCTCCATCATGGCAGAAAGAGCAGCGTGAATCAGTGGGAGAGAAGGGTGGGGAGGACACATGAGCGAACTCATCCATTGCCAAAGCTGCTGAGGATTGCATTCAGCCTTTTCTCACAACACCAAAGGAGAAAGGGAGCTGGAGATACCCAGGGCAGGCAGGAGGTGTTCACCCTGGTCAGTACTCTCCCCCTCAAAACTGGCAGCTGATGAAGGATGGAAGGTTCTGCATCCTTCCCTACACAGGAAATCTACACATCCTTCGGAATTCCCTTCCCAGTGCCAGGAAAGAGACAGCTGCCACTAGCAGTCAAGCAGGTCCCAGCACTGTCACAGCCCCAGGGCAGCTATGCTGCCAGCTGTAGAAGGGCCTCTAGAAACATGCCCCAGTCCATCATTGTTAAGACTCACTCCCTGGGACTGGCAGGATGTTTTATCAAAGAGAAAATTTAAAATGTGCTGCAATTTGTCAATCATTCAGAGCAAAGTCACCTGATAAGAGATACGTGGTTCCTCGCCAGCCCCACTTCCAGCCAAGGAAGCTTAGCACAGAATCACAGAATGATTTGGAAGAGACTTTAAAGGGCATCTCATTGCAACCCCACTACATAGTCAGGAACACCTTCCACTAGACCAGGTTGCTCAGAGTCCCATCCAACACTTCCAGGGAGGGTTCAAGTTTCCAGCTGGTCTCCCAACTGTCCCATGCCCACCCTGCTCTCATTGTCTCTGTGGTCTATGCATAGCAGAGACTCCTGCTGATACCACTTGCTGCTCCTCACAGTCACCACAATCCTATCTCCCTCCTGGGCTGGCAGAACCCGGACTTACAAATGGAAACAGCCTGAAGGGGTGACCATGGTGGATTCCAGGTGACCCCAAAATCCCTTCCAAGTCAATCTGACCACCAAGAGACCAGGTCACTAATTCTCCAAGTCCCTGGAGGCAGCAGGAGCAGGAAGCCTAAGAGCCCTCTCTTTGAGTTCCATCATGCAAACCTTGCTGTCACTCTCCTCCTACCCCCGCAACTTAGCCTTAACATGCAGACAGGTGAATGGGTTGTGATGGAGACCAGTGGCTCCCAGTGCTGCTGTCACAGGTTTCAGTCTGCTGTGTTCAAGCAGAAACCACTGCTCCAGGCCAAGAGGCTCTCCAGGCCCACACAGCCCTGAGCAAGATTTTCCATGTGAGGAGATCCTGGTCCCACGCACCTGAAACCACACCACAAGTGACAGCCCCTGCAGGTGTCTGCAGGGGGGAGAACCACCCAGCATCCCTGAGAAACCCAGTCCCCAGTGATCTCTCTACACCACAAAGCCTGAGACAGGAAAGACACCTCCCAAGCCTTCATCATGACCCTGTGACTAAGCAAAGCACATGCTGACTTGCCACACAAATGGCATTTGTTGGTTTAACTGTGACCCTGTTACTGATATCACATCTAACCTTTGGTTTCACTTTTTCACCTCATGGCAGCAAGTGACTAAATCCTTTTCTCCTGCACCTCACATCAAAATTCAAGTAACTCCTTTTCACAATGTTAATGTTGTTGGCTTTGCTGAATGCCAGTTTGACCCACTGCAACAAGTGGGAGGGTAGGAGGAAAAATTGGGGTTTTTTCTCCTCTACCTTTTTTTCTAAATGCCCTCAGCACATCTGGTCTTACATGCTTCCTTTTCTTTTTTCATCTTAACATCCCCACGTTTGCCAGAATCACTGATGGCCAAAATCAGTGCTTTTTTTCTCCCATCATCCTTCAGAGAGGGGAAGAAGCAATGCCCATGCAGAGAGCAGACCACTCTCCCCCTTCCTGAAATAGATTAGCACTTTAGCACAGACCAGGAACATAGGGCTACCTTGCTTTGCTTCCCGAGTTTCCCTGCTCCTCCTCCCATGCCCACAGAGACACTGGGTGTTCCAGAGACTTGCAGTGTGGGAGGAGTGACCCAGGCTCCAGGTGCAGATGTTGGGTGGGTGCCATTGTGAGGCTCTGAGTGGTACCAGGACACACAAGCCTGTGCAGTGGGGAGCTGGCTAACAGCTGCTTTGGCTGGAGGCTTGCCTCTGAGCATCAGCCAGCCTATGGCTGCAGCTGGCCAGTTTAAGCCATCAAGCTCACCAGCCACTTCAGCCAACGCAGCATAAAAAAGGCTTTATGCAGATTCTTTGCCAAACCCTTTCTTGCAGAAGGGAGGAAAGCAAAACCAGGAGCGATGAGTCAAGGCCAGCAACGCTGCAGAAGGGACATGTCACAACACCCAGCTGAAGTCAGCTGCAGGGAAAGGGCTGGAGTAGCACAGCAGAGCACCAGAGCTCCGAAGAGCGACCGTGCCCTCTGGTGTTCAACCCATGGCTCTTTGGACATCTCCAAAACCCATCTGCCTCCCCTCTGCAGAGCACTAACTGGCCACACTGCCTCTTGCTCCCAACCACAGGACTCCCTAGCAGCCCTGGGACAAGATTTTTGTGTCTACATCAGACAGACAAGAGACTGAGTGGCAAACTCAGAAAGGCCCAGGATGCCATGCAGAGAAACTGTGTAGTAAAAGCCAGGAAGAGCAGTAAGGGTCTTCCACTGCAGCACTCACACACGTGCAGCCAAATTCTGACCAGGCTGATGTGCTGCTCTACAAAGATCAAGGCATAGGGAGCCTAGGAATGGAACCTGAGACTTGTCCCTACCTTCACATCTCCTCAGGAGCACCTGTGAGCGAGGTATTGGCTAGCCCTCACACCACGGCAAGCCTAGGAACTGGCTCCCACACAGCACCTACGTCCCAGCAATAGTGATTGTCTCCCAGGCCCTGTTTTTCCACCATTTCTGGCAGACATAGCCTTACTGAACTTCAGACTGCGTCATCTAAATTTTATTTTTTATTAGTAACTAATTTAGTGATTTAGCTAAGCCACCCTCAGTGCTGTCACCTTAGGTTTTCCAAGCACTCAGCATGCACTGGGTCTAGATGCTCATGCCCACACTGGCTAGGACATAGAGGAGGAAGAGCTCAACTGACCTTCAATCCAAACTCTAGCTAAACAGAAGCTGCCATGTTAGTCGATCAAAGTCCAGCAGCAAGCTGTCCTCTTGAACAAAGTTAGTGACACAGGCATGAGGCAAGCAGCTCGACTTTCGGTGGCCTTGGTTAGTACAGACACAAGAGGGTGAAGTGGGGTGAGACGTGGGTGGGAGGGAGGAGAGCTCTTGAAAAGAAACGTTGCAGCAGCTGCTGGGACTGCACAGCCTGTGCAAGCCAATAAAAATACCACATACTTATACACCGCTGGTCGGTGCTTTATCCTCCTGGATCCCCATCGGCCGGGCTGGCTGCCCTGGAGACAAGGGAAGACACCTTTGTGGGGCAGGTGGAGTCTGGGGACACAAAGAGAGTGGTCAGCAAGCCATGAACTGCTGTGCCTGGCTGCTCAGCACACAGCACTATCCTCCCCCGCCCCAGTGCCATTGCTCCACCACACATGTTCTCCTCTTGCCTTGGCACTTGCAGATCCCAGGGGCTCCAATGGCACCCATGCTGTCAGCCATGGAGTTCAATGCTGGCAACATGCCCATGAAGCTGGAGTCAGCAGCACCGTTTTTCCCTAAAGAGCCAGTCAGCAAACATGAAGCACCACACTCCTGTGTCTGCAATACTAACCCAGCCCAGTTCAGAGTCACCTCCAGCCCAACCCAGCCAGCTGTAAGAGGGCACACAACTCAGGGACCAGTGTCAGGCTGGCACAGAAAGAGAGCCCTGCTTCCCTTCCTCTTTCCCTGTGCTGGTCTGGTTCCTGGCTGCCTTCTTTCACCTGGACTGCTGGGTCCAGGCAGGATTTGAATTTCAAATAAATCATGAAGGCATTCTCCAAGTTTTGCACAGAGGAGCATTGTTTGGGCAGGGCAGAGCAGTTCACCTGTTCCCAACCCTCTGGCCCCTGCGCATGGGCACCAACCCTTAGGAGACCTGACTACCACCAGCCAGGGGCTGAGTAGCAAAGCTCTTGGTGACCCCATGCAGATGGGAAGTGCCATTCTTGGGACCCCTCTGACACTCATCCCTACCACATCTGCTTCCTCACTCATTCAAGCAACAATAAAACTTGTGGGCAGGTAACACTCTTTGAGCCCAGGTGGGGGATCCTCAGCAGTAGCATCTGCTGGAATATCTCCTGGCCCCATGCCGACCTGCAACCCTGCCAGGAGCTGTACTGGGGAGCAGGATACCTCCTCCCATGCATCCCAGCAGTTCTCACAGGACAGGAACCCTGTAGTTTCATAACCCTGCCATCTTCCAGCCTCACACAAAATCTCACAGAAAACACCCACCCACCCCCCTGCCACACTTCAGCAGTGGCAGCTGCCATATGCTAGCTGACAGAGTGCCCCACGCCATGTCCTCGTATGGTGACCTCCAGCTTGGGCAGTAAGAGGCTTAGCCCTGGATCTGAGAGGCTCCTGGCCAGAGCCAGGGTGGCAAGGCAGGACGACGTACAGATAATCGGACCAAGTGGGAACTTTCACACGTAGGGGACGGCACGTGGCCACCTGCATGGCCCCTGCTCCCTCTCTTGGATGGCTACAGGCCACGGCCAGAGGCTGGGAGCTCAGGAGGCAGCTCCAAGCTACCTTGGGTACTTCTACCCCATGACTCTTTATCCTCATCCCATTGGGGAGTCCTGCCCTAGAGTGGAAGTGGGTCCCTCCACAGCCAGTGGGGAGCAGGCAGCTAGGAGTCCCCCTGCTTTCTGGCTCTGGATCCACACCTGGGCTGACAACGGCAAGCAATAGCATACACATTTCCTGTGGAAGCCAAGCTGCACCAAAACAAGGGGAAAACCTTCTGCAAGAAGGCTCTATGTTAGTTGCCCTGACTTCCTGGGCCAGTCAGCTGGGACACATGACTTTCTTCAAAGCCATAGCATTTGCTGGAGCCAGGGCTGCTTCAGCCCTGCAAAGAGATAAGATGCTGCTGGGAAGCAGGGAAAGGGAGACAGGGTGAGTGGAGCTGGGAAAAGGGCAAACACTGAGCTCTTGCCTATTGGTGCTGGGTGGGATTTTCACACTCTGGCTGGGTTCCCCCACGTGGGACTGGGACTAGAGCCTGCCACAAGGCTGGCATCCTGCAATAATGTCACAGAGCCAGCAACAGTCCACGAGACACACCAAAGGAATCTCCCACCAACACAGGGCACAGGGAGGCCAGGGCATGAGCCAAAGGGTGGGACTACCTCCAGCCAGACTTCTGTCTGCTCCCAGAGTGGGGCTTTCCCACCAGTGCCATGTACCTGCCATACCTGCCACCCTGCACCCACAGCTTGGGCAGCATCCTGCAGTCTCCCCAGAGACAGGTCTCCAGTTCTCACAGCTGGACAGCTTCTCTGAGATGGGGCTGGCATAGCTCATTTCCCTAGGCCCTGAATCACTGGGAAGAGCTGACAGCTCTCAGTTGGGCAAAGCTCAGCCAGGCTACTTCCAGCCACGGGAGCAATGTTCACAGGTAGAAACTGGAATTGACAGCCTAACGCAGACAGCACAACCTGCCCGGCAGCCAGGGCTGAGATAGGAGGCCCATTAACTCCTACTGTCTGGAACAGCATGGAGTGGGAAGAGATCCTCTCAGCTCATCTTGGCACAATGAGGAAGAGCTTCCCCTGAGGGCAGAGTTCACAGTTAAGCACTAAATTAACACCCTAAGGCATCAGGCCCGGAATGCAGGCAGGAGGAGAACAGCACTGGGTCTAACACATACATCTGCTGTGGACAGGACTCCATCCCTGCTGGGCACCGGCCTGGCCAATGCAGCCTCCCTGCATGTCTTGGCAGAGCTTCACCCTCCACCTGGCATCCTCATGGGCAGAAGAAAGCCTCCCAGCTCCCAAACACAGACCGCAGCTGCTGCTGGATCTGCAAGCTGCAACAGAAACACTGAGTATACTTTTGTATTACTGGAGAGCTGGCCTAGGGAAAGCTCAGAATTACAAAGACAGAGCAGAGCCACTTATTATCCCCAGAGCCTGGTGCCAGCTCAAGAACCAGCAGGACAGGTTTTCCCTATTTCCACATCTAGCGCATGTTGCCAAGCCAGATCTACACCAGAATCCCTACCTCCAAAAGTCTCCAGCAGAAGCCATTCATCTCCTGCCAGTACCCAATCTCTTCCAAAAAAGATTGTTTGTGGGCCCAAGGGTCAAGGAGTCTCAGCCTGCAGCCCTCGTTCCACTTCTGAACTCAGCATCTCAAAGTCAGCACTGGTTTAAAAGAACCAGCAGGCAAGTGAATGCATGGCTGAGAGATAACTCAGGAGCTTCAGCTCACAGAGTTACCTGGGAAAAAGAAAAATGAGCTCCACTAAGAGCAGAGCTGCAAGTTAAATTTAGAAGCTTTGCCAAGTCTCTTGGGAGACTATCTGCTCCCCAGGCACTGCACGATGAGTGAAGGAAATCCTACACTGTGTCTCCCACCACCTGCTAGAGCTCAGGTTGCCTTTTGTGAGAACATCGCCCCCATTGCAGAGGGGTGGCCTCCCCTTAGGAGCATCTCCTTAGTCCCCAAGAGGACTCACACAGTCAAACAGCTCACAAACTCTCCCTGCTTGTACCACCCATAGCTCTGCTTCTCTCCTCTCAACACTGTATCCTTGCAAAGACCTGCCTTCACTCCCAGGGCTTGACTCCCTTCCTATTGTTTTTGTTCAAAGGAGGAAAGCAGTCCATCATCAGCCCTCCTTTCAGCCCCTTGAGGAGATTACAGGGTTTCCTGGAAAGGATGCTCCAACTCCTAAGAAGATTAGTGGAAGGTGTCCCTGCTCGTGGGGGGGTTTGCAATCGGATGATCTTTAAAGTCCCTTCCAACCTAAACCATTCTATGATGCTATAATTAAAGGTCCTGACACCTTCTCTGAGCAGGCACATGTCACTGTGGCAGCCCCTGCTCTGATCCTGGGAGCGCAGGGGAGCTGCCAGTGGGTGCCTGGGACTGGAGAGACAAGACAGGTGGCAGGTAGGGTCCACACCACGGAGGATCTCAGCTTCTGGAAGCAGTCAGACCCCCCATGCTGATCCTTCCCTGCCCTATCCCACAGCCCCACTGCGAGCTGGCAGCTGTCCCAGCCTGGCTCCACTGTGAAGCTGCATTGGCTGCCAACAGGTATGGCTGCTCAGCATGCCCAGTGCTTTGTAGTTTCCCCGTTTAGAAAAAAAGTCCCTGAGCAGCCCCACAGGAGGTCAGGCCCTGAGCAGAGATCACAGAGCAAACTCAGCAGCGGAAAAAATTCACTCAGCACATCCCATCTGCCCTGCAAACAAGCCCAAGTGTCACTGCAGAGGACAGCTGGGGATTCCCTTAGGTGACATTGGTCCAGGCCCAGCTAAAGCTCCCCATCCATCACCTCTGAGCAGGACGGGGAGCAGAGGCTGGAGGGTTTCAGAGCTAGAGGCATACAAAATCTGCATGCATGGAGGTGAATTAGGAAGATGATTGCTCAAGAGCTAGCTGGCAGCAAGGTGCCTCATGAAAAAGCCTGTCCCGAGGGAAACGCTGCTCTCAGCCTGCCAGCCTGCAGAGCACAAACTTCAGGCTCCTCACTACCATCTGCTCTTCCCCCAGGGCGCCTGGGGCTTACCCCACTGCGCAGCCTCTCTGCTGCACCTGCACGGGAAAGTGGGCCCAAGGGCCAGCAGCTTCGAGGGCACCCCACACAGCAGTGATGGGGAAGGCTGGGCTGCTGTCCCAGTGGCACATCGTTCTCAGCTTTCACATGGGTGTAAGCATCAAGCTGCAAGAAAGACAGTGACAAGTGACGTCCCAGAAAGATGTAGGCGGGTGCTCAGCTCAGTTTCTTGAGTGCCGTTTACCCACAGGCTGTGCCACCCACAGACCTTTCCTGGGGCAGTGGCAGGCAGCCCCAGGCTCACCTGCAGGCTCCAGCACAAGACCTGACAAAGGGTCACAGCCAAAAACTTGGTCCCATGCTCTGCTGGACTGCCAGCTGCCCCACTGGTGGCTATAGTCCCTGCTTATGCTATCACACCAGCCATTACTCATAGTTCCTTTGAGGTGGGATTTGTTACAGAAGCTCTGAAGCCCACAGGGAAGATCCATTTCATTGGCATCCCACTTCACTGGCATGGGGGTGAGCAAGAAACAGGCATTATCTCCAGCACTGACACTCCTTCCCCAGTTCCTCCCTGGAAAGGGTAAACTGTGCAATTCACTCATAGCACAAGAAACAGGGCACCTAGAAAGGCAATTTAATCCTAACCACCTCTTATCTGATCAGCCCCAATCTCTTTATCAGCCCAATTAAAAGAATTACCCATCCACAGCCCGGATGCATGTATTGTGCACTTGTCTCTGTCAGCTCTAGAGCCAATTACTCCACCCTCTTGTAAGGCAATTATAAGGTACAGAAATAAGCCTGCTTGCAAAACACAGGACTAATGTATCATACCACCAGAGGCCAGGGCTTGGGGGCTCACCCTTCTGTTGCTCCAAAACTCCTGAGGGCTCACCTGCCCTGGGGACAGGACAGGGTCTCTTGCCATTTTGCAGACCCCTGCCTCCCCTGCCCATGCTCCCAGTGTTGCTACAGATAGTGTCCAGCACAGGGTGTCCACCTCAGGAGACCTCTCTCCTTGAAGCCAAGGCTTTCCAGAGACCCACTTGTGCCAGCAAGCAAATTCCTTCCCACTACCTAAGCTTCCTTTAGACCTGTTTCCCAGCCTCATATGGCTTTGGGTAAAGCTCAGAATGGAAGTGGGTGCAAATTTTCTCACTGACAGCTGTTGGAAAACATTTGGTGGTAGGGGCTGGCTGTCTTTCTTGACAAAATGAAGTGTAGCACACCATTCCCTCATAATTCCCTCAGAGGTGAATAAACTTCATGCCATCCTCAGCTCCAATGCTCAGGTGGGCATGAATTCAATGGCGTGCAGCCAATTATCCTGCATGACTTCCCATCAGGTTTACCTCCCACTGGTGTGCATGGGAGCCCCTTCAGTCTCAGAGGTCCATGGGAATCTCTCCTCACTACCCTGCTGCTCTGTGTGCTGCATTCATCACACTGAGCCAGAAGGAACTCAGTCCCTCCATCAGCAGTAGAAGGGTGAGAATGCACTAAACAACCCAGTGACCATTTCCAGCTGTCCTGGCGGGCCTGTTGGCCTCCTCCAGCTCTTCCTGCCATCCCACTTTGCCTCTCCCCATGTGTCCACACTGCCAAAAGCTGTTGACATGTGAAGAACTTCCCATTGGCTCTGATCTACATTGCAGTAACAGCAGCCTGAAGCCCCAGAACCCAGAGAGAGATGCCACACAGTACTGGGAACAGGCCAGAGACTGCCAGGAGCTCAAGGCAGCCATTGCCGACAGCTCTGAAACCGGAGCAGAGAACACTGCTCTGTGGTGGAGTGACCTTGCAAGCCATCCAGTCCCAGGTCCGCCTTGGATGTGGAGGTTGAAATTGGAGCCTTTCCCCTCCATTCAGCACGTGTGATACCACTCTGGTGGCACTGCATCCTGCTTCCACTGCTCCCATACACCAAAAATACCCGTGAGATGTAGAAAGTTTATCACAGGGCCAACAACAAGGCTGGGGGCAAGAGTTATAACATACAAGGAGAGGATGAAATAATAGGGGCAGTCTGGCCTGCAGAAAAGCTTGAGAGGGAACATTATGACTATCTTCAGCAACCTGATGGGAAGGTACAGAGAAGATTAGGTCAGATGCTGCCCAGATGTGCATGGTGACAACCTGAGAGAGACCAGGCACAGGCTGCAACAAGGGAAACTGAATAGTTATTAGAGGAAAAAAATCCTGAGTAGCTGAAGCACAGGAGTGGGTGCTCATGGAAGCTGTGTTCTCTACGTCCTGGCAACACTCAAAACTTAACATCAGTAGCCTGATCAAATTCGACCCTGCTTTGAGACAGCAGTGTGGACCAGGCAATCTCCAGAGGTTCCTTCGGACCTCAGTTATTCAGCGTTTTCAAAGACCTCCGGATAGCAGAGGTACCAGGCTCTGGTAGTTCGGGTTACTTCGCTTACACGGTCCAAATCCCCACGAGGCAGACAGAGAGGCTAAGGGAGGCACAAGGAGCCCAGCTGGCTCTGGGACGGATGCATGCGAAGGCTGGATCCCAGCCGGCAGCACCGGACGAGCACAGCCATGCCCCGGCGCGGCAGGAGTGCCGGTGTCGCGGGCGGAGCACGGGACGGGCGTGCGGGGATGGACAAGGGCAGCTCCGCGCGGGTGGAAGCGAACCCCCAGAGACGAGGCTCCGATTCCAGGGGATGACAGCGAGCAGAGAGGGCAATGCTCCCCAACTTCCATCACTCGCGCCAAGAGCTTGAAAGGAGGGAAAAGCAAACTCACCCCGCTCCATCCCCACACCCTGTCCCGCATCCCCCTGCGGCTGCGCTCAGGGGTCAGCCTCTGACCGGGCCTGGTGAGGAGGCTCTTTGGGAGCCGGTGCTCCGCCACCTCCGCTCCGGATGCTCCAGCCGCCTATAGGCAGCCCTTGCCCGTAAGCCCCGCTCCCTCCGGCCCCGTTCCGCCGCCAGGTGCCGGAGCTCGCCCGCCGTGCGGGACCCGCCGCCCGCACCGCCCGGTGCTCACCTGCGCCCGAAGAGCTTGAGGCCAGTGAAGCGCTTGTTGCTGTGGCGGCGGCCCAGCGGAGGCGGCGGCGGCGGCCCCCACTCGGGCTCGGCGCCTCCTGACGCCCCGGGGGAGTCCGCTGTGGTGGCGGCGGTGTCGGAGGAGGCGGCGGACGGCGAGTCGCCGGACGGCGAGGGCCGAGCCGCCTGCATGGCCGAGCTCGGGGCTCGGCGCCGCCGCCACCGCGGTTCCGAGCCAGGGGAGGGCACCGGGGGCGGGCGGGGGCGCGGCCGGCTCGGGCTCCCGCCCCACCGGGGCCGCGGGCAGGCGGGCAGGAAGTGCGGCCGCTCACCGGGGCACCGGGGCCGCGCCGCCAGCGCCGCCTGCCGAGCGCGGGGATCGGGGCTGGCGGCGGAGCCCGTCCCGTGGCCCCGCGCCCGGCGCCGCCACCTCAGGAAGCCGCGTGTCAGCCCCGCCGCCGCCCCGCGCTCGGAAGAGGCTCGGCGGCAGAAGCGGAGCCTCCCCCTGCCTCCGCCTCCGCCTCCCATTGTTCACCGCCGGACGGAGGGGACGGAGCCAGCAGCCCTGCTGCCGCCGCCACCGCCCTCTCCGGGGACCGGGAGCCACCGCCGGCCTTGTCGCCGAGGCCAGCACCGAGGCTCTTACCCAACCCGGCCAGCGCCTGCCCCGCTTCTCCCTGAGCCCAGCGACAGCGCTGGCTCAGCGGGCAGCGGCAGGGACAGGGGCTGGCCTGCTCGCCATGGCTGCCACTCCAGGCAAAGAGCAGCTCTCCCAGCCCTCCTTTGCATGGAAAATGTGGTGGTCGCAGTGGCAGCTTCCCCGCTTCCCAAGTGTGCGGAGCCAGGCTGAAAGCCAGGGCTGCGGGGGCTGCCAGGACAGGGCCCTGGCTGCCTGCTGCACGGTGCACCTGCCGACCCCTAACGCCCTGGGCAGGTCCCACTGGCAACCTCAAACACCAGCCCTTTCCAGGAGCGCTGCTGGGCATGGGGACACTGTTGCCGGCTTCCGACAAGAAACCGACAGCTCAGGCAAAACCTGAGCTGGCCCGCTCTGATCGCAGGCTTGGCGTCGAAAGCGCTGGCGCGGCCCTGTGACATCCTGGCTGGGAGGTTGTGCTGCGCAAGCCCAGGCACTGAGAGAAGAGGAGGAGATTGCGGGCAAGGCGCTGGGCGAGCACAGGAAGCCTTTCCCCCAGTCCCCGAATCGTGGGCTGTCAGCGCCCGCCACAGCACCTTAGCCCCCCAACAATAAGAGGAAGGTGGCAGAGCCCAGCTCGGTGGGTACCTTATATCTACGTCCCCCGAAGGGCTCTGGGGAACGTCCCAGGAGCGATGCCGCCACATCTGCCGCAGCATGAGCTGATGCGCTCAGCCAGCCCGGGGTTCACTCTCGCTCTTCCTCCCTCGGCAGCCGCTTTCCGGAGTCATCCCGAGGGCAGGTCCCTGGCAGTGCTCCGCCGCCCGGCCGGGGCCCCGGCTTTGTTTGCACCCTCCACCTGGTTCCTCTCTCTGCACTTCCTGGAAGTGTGAGGGCGGCTGTCATCGCAGCCGGCTGCGCAGCCTTCTTCCCGAAGCGCTGGCCACCTCCTCTGCCGGGTCGTCTCCAGCGAAGCCTCGTGCGCACCCGCAGCAAGCAGGAGCACGTCCTGGCACGCTGGGCTGCGCGCCGAGGAGCCGCACCTCCCTGCTGGGTGGTTCTTCGAATGCCCCCAGACTTGACACAGCCCCTCTCCCAAAACTGCCCCAGCACCACCGTGCACACCAGGCCATGGCAGTGGGGTTGTTCTGCCACCCACCCTGGCCCATGCACATCCTTACCCTGCAGGGCACCAGAGCACTCACAACTTCTGGGTGTATATGTCCTCCCTGTGTGGCAGGTCTGAAAACAACCTCCAGCACCGGCTCAATCTGCACTGGAGGTGATTGAAAAAACGCTTTGATAAACCAGGAATGGGCAGTGTGAAAAGTGGAAGCCTGTAGGAGGCTCCCAGCCAGCCTGCAAAGAATGGAGAAACAGCCTGACATTCATCATCCATCCCCCAGTATGGGGCGATACTGCCTAAGCCTTCAGGCCTGGCCTGTCCCCAGCTCCAAAAACCCCAGCTCTTCACAAACAGATGCTATTTGGTGTGCTCTGGCTCCAGGAAAGCTTCAGATCACCAAGAGGATCTGTGGTCAGCTTCTACAGGCCAGAGAAAAGCAAGCAAGCAAAGCTAGTCCTGGAAGCCTGCACAGATGGCATTTCTAAAGGGGCACATGGTCTTGCTTTAAACTCCATCATCAAAAGGAAAAAAAAAAACATTGACAGACCTTGATCTCACCAGGCAAGCTCTGAAACTGAGCACAACCCACTGCATTAATTACTGTGCAGAGAGAGGAAAAGGCAGGTCCTGGATGCCTAACTCCAGCTCACAGATCAGGGAGGCGAGAGTTTTGTTATTGCGGAAAGGGTTCGTCATCCCTGCTGCTTTGCATGCCATGATGGGTTGCATTTTCTCCCTGCCTGCAGACATTTCCCTTTCATGTTTTGTGCTCTGTCTCGTGGTGTTGATGTCTAGTCCTCTTACCCAGGAGCATCAGGAGTACCGGGGATTGGTGGGACTGTTGGAGAAGTAACACACCCTGCCCTGGGTCCTTTACAATCCTCTGTGTGCTGTGTCCATGTGTCCTTTCACAGTTCTGGCCCTTGGGCTTGGTGCAAAACTGTGGAGGAGCTCCTAGAAATCCCAGTCCTGGCTGTTCTTGGTCAGGAAACCAGAGGAGACAGACCCTGCTGCACAGGCTTCTCTGTAGGCAGCACAGGAGAGGGATGTGGATCACTGTGCTGGATGTTACTGCGAATTTGCACCCTTGTCTTCTGGTGTGTGCAGCACCCTGGTACTGAAAGGATTAAGCTGTTTGCTTCAGCCAAACTCCCTGGCTGTGGGATTCGTTGTGAACAGGGATCAGGTAAGGGAGGGAGTGGTGGAATGGGAGTGGAAGAAAGGATGGCTCTTGGTTCAGAGATCTCAGCTCTCCCTACCAGCAGTGTTTGGATGCAGGTTGGCATTGCCCCTTATACTGGTTAGTGCCCCTAACAACCTCCCTGCTGGTCTACCCCAGGAGTCGCACCCTATGGTCCCCCTGCACATCTACACCATGTGCAAGGCTGGGGCTCTGCTTGTGGGGACAAACAGGGGAGGGAGACTGTGTTCTGCTGCCTCAGAGAGCTGACCTGGTTTGCCTGATGTGGAAAAACTACAGCAGGAGGAAGGGCAGGAGCATCCCCTCTGGCAGCAGCAGGGTCTTGGGCCAATTTAAACCAGGGGGTATGTCTGGTTTAAGATGGAGCTTGGGGCTGCATTATACCATCCCTCCCTGGCATGCTGCAGGTATGTCCCTACATAGCCCACAAACTCAGTGTTTTTCCAGAATTGCTTCTTTGGATGTTTTTAATCTCTTGTTACACGCAGTCCCATATCCAGTTCACCACTGCCTTGCATATAGGAACATCCAGAATGAGATCCAGAATGAGAGTGAACACACGCCAGCATTGTGGTCCAAGCACAGCGTCATGCCACTCCAAATCCATCCCACTCCTGTGCCATGCACAGAGCCTGTGTCTGAAAGTGGGGCCCAGCAGAACTTGTCCCTGGTTCTGGAAAGAGTCACCGCAGGGGATAGTGAGATACTTGTCACCCCCAACCAAAGTCTGTGAGGAGCCAACTGCTCACTTCTAGCACTTCCCTCTGGCCATACAGAGGGATGTGGAGACAGATGTCTCTGTCAGAGTGGAGCAGGCTTGGCTTGCTGGAAATGAATGGGAATTTGATTAGGGTGCTCTGCAGAGCAGGGCTAACACGATTAAAAGGCCAGCAGGCAGGACTCGGAGGAAGGAGATCCCCTCTCTGTCCCTTTCTTCCTGCTGACAGTGGAGGCTCTCCTTTCCTTCTTCCTGAGCCCCTGCACTGCCCAGGCTGTCCTGGGACTTCACAAACATCCAGAGTCCAGATCTGAAGGCAGAAGGGAGAGAAGACAGCAGAGAGTTGCAACCATCTTCCCCTGGGTCCCTCAGGGCTCCTACCTCCCTCTCTCCAGCAGCTCCTGCCAGCTCTCCCCTCTGGCCTGCCTGCTCTATGACCAAGCTCCCTTGCTATTTACATTACAAAGCAGCCCCCTCTGCTCCACTCTGCGGGTTATATTTAGCTGCCTGGCACAGAACAGCCTGTGAGTTGCATTAGCTGCGTTCTATCTGCCAGCCGAGGTGCCTCACATCTCCCTGGCGGGGACGGGAGCTGGCTGGGAGGGCGCAGCGGGACACAGGACCGCTCTTCCCGCTGCCGGAGATGGCTGCGTGGAGCCCGCTGGAGCGGGGCTGCTCCCGGCGCTGCCTCCGGACGTGACCGAGAGCCGAAGGGTACGGGCCTGACACCTGGCACATCCCCCGCCCCATAGACAGAGCCTGCGGAGAGCTCGTACAGGAGCTTTTGTGCTCTTGTGGTTTCCTTTCTGGGTAAACACCTCTCCGGGCTGGGTTGCTGGGAGCAGTGACAATGACAAAGGCTACTGCTGCAAGCATCACCCTGACAGCAATGATGAAATTGAGAGGGAGCCCACAACTGCTCAGGAGAGGTTGCAGGGTGCTGCTGTAACCTGCCACCACCTGTCCCAGGCCTCTCTGGCTCCAGGTCAGCTTTCCCTCCAGCAAAGTTCTGCCAGCCTCTAGCTTGCCCTATTGCCACTGGAGCTACCCCACTCTGGGACCTAGAGATGGTCCTGCCCCACCACAAAACCTTGGCAGAGACACTCAAGGTGAGCAGGAGTGACTTTGAACTCGCCTTGGCCAAAGTAACTTTTTGGGAATTGAGGCACACAACTCTGGTGTTTGCTCCGAGTTTGTTGTGGTGACAGAGGGCATTGGGTCCTTCTGGCATTGCAGTGGCACCTCCCTACTGGGAAAATTGTCCCAGAATGTGCAAATCTGGTGCACAAGCCAGAATCATTAATAAGTTTGGCACGAAACTGCTACTCAAAGCCCTAAATATAACCTGAGTGCTGAGCTCTCTTCCACCCTCCCAAGGCGCCTCCATACACCGTGGCAGCTATTTATGGAAGGAACTTTATTTCCATGGGATTAATATCATTTCTGCTCATTTCAAAACCTTTATATAGCAGCTTATGCTGCCTGCCCCTCGTGATGACTAATGGGTCCCAGCAGGAGCAGGCAGGCTGTCAGCGAGGGGTCTGCGGCCTCCAACCTTCAGCTGACATTGAAGATAACTGTGATGCCCACAGCCCATGGAGGAGGTCATCCAAACTCTGTGCCAGGGTTTGATAACTGTATGCAGAGCTAGACAGCACAGCAAAGGGATTTCTGTCAGTGCCCTAGGACTTCCCATGTTGAAGGAGGGGAACATGATGGAAAGTTAGCCCACCTCTGGGTAATAGCTCCATCACCACCTGACCCGCCTGAGGAAGCAGCCAGACCTGAATCTACATGGGTGTCACAGGACAGAATAAGCAGATTTCCACCCTCAGACACTTTCTCTCTCATTTCTCCTTCCCTTTTCTTGGCTGTCCAAAACACAAAGTAGAGGAAACAGCTCATCCCAAGCACCGTTTCTTCCTTTGCTGCTGGCCTGCAGGTTGCTGTGGCATTCCCTCCAACCTCTCAGAATCCTCCTTTCTGCAAAGCCTGCATTGGACAACAGGGCAAAGTCCCTTGCAAAAAGACCCCTTGTGAAGGTTGTGTAGAACAGAGGGGCTTTGTGTAAGTGCTGGAGCATGTCAACTGAGCCACCTGCTTGGGGTGGCTGGGGAGGGATGGGCAGGGTGTATAAAAACCCTAGCAACCTTGGCTAATTCTGGAACAAATTCAGACTGATAATTTAGGTTGCAATATGGTCCCTTACTCCCCTGGGGAGGCTGGAAAATTGCAGCTGGCTAATCTGTTAGTAAAATGCACTGTGCACATCTGGAGAAGACAGCTAAGGGGAGAAAATCCTGCTCTGCTTGGCACAGTAATTCCTCATCCTCTGTGCCATCAGGGCAGAGACCCTCCCAGCTCTGCCTGGTGCCTCAATGAGCAGCCCTGGGTACAGAATGAGGACCAGGAAGGCTGCACATTGCCCCAGCTCATGGCAAGGCTCATGGACACAGGGCACCTGGGGAGGTCTCTGCCACCCTGGCTCCTGCTTGCCACCCACCACACGAATAACAAGTGCTGGAGATGAGTCAGCTTCTGGTCCCCTCCTGCTCTGCAGGCACTAATAAGGTTTCCCATTACTTCCCATTACTGCAGTATTAGAGAGCAATTTGCTCACAGCTTGCGCTGAAGCCCTTGCAAGGGGGGAAAAGGGGCTTCTGTATACACGGGAGTGCAGACGGGGTGACCGGCAGCTTCTGCCCAAAATCTTCCCCTGGCAGAGTTCTGCACCCCAGAGTCCCCAAGGCCCAGACCAGAGGCAGGAGAGCTCATCCAGCCTCTGTCTGCCATGGCAATGGACAAGGCAGCAAGATTTTCCATGTCAGTTTTCCACCTGCTAGTAAACTATGTGGTGCTTGCTGAGCATGGCATGACATGGTGACATGGAGCTCAGAAGGACACAGACATCTCTGTGCCAAGCCAGCTCTGGAGAATGGTAAGAAGGCAGCTCCTGCTTTCTCCCCTCCTCTCAGTTGCAGACTCTCACTACAGTCCAGGGTCAGTCCTGCAATGCTCATGTTTAGTCTGGGAAGGTGCAGGGTCAAAGGATTTCTCCTCACTTACACTTGAGAGCCATTCTGCAAAGATAGGGGGTCGTAAATCATAGAAGGGCTTAAACACCCTTCTAGCAAAAGAAAAGACAGGATGGGACACCAGCCCTTATTTGTTGTGATAGAAGAATAGAGCTGAAGTCCTGGAGATGCTGACCCAGGTGTGATTTTGGACATTATGGTTGGATCTGGGATACTCACCTGAGTATCACCAGGCTCCCATAACCCCCATGAGAGCTATGAGAGCCACTCTTCACCTCTGCCAGCTTTGCTTGGTAATAGCAGGGGTGGGTAAGCACAGGAGTTGCAACAGAAGAGTCACACAAAAGCCAGGACAGATCTCCTCTTGCTGCAAGGTACCCCCAAAAGGCCCATACTACTGCCTAGGAGGCATCACAGCCCCAGGATGGGAAGGGAAAGTTGGGGAGAAGGAAAATAAGGGGGTTTGCAAAGGTGGTAATGAGACTGCCACTGCAGAGGGGGCTGTTGTATGCAACAGGAGGGACTGGACTAACTGGTTGCCATGTCTCTGTGCTGATGGTTTCTGGTGGGAATGTGCTGGTGGCCAGTGGAAAGAGCCAACCCTGACCCCATGGGAGGGAGATGCCTCAGGGACAGACCACTGCAGTGCCCCGGCGCAGCCCTGGCACGCGGGGACCCCGGTGTTCCTACCTGTAGGAGACCTGCTTTCTGATGGCCAAGTGCAGGAACTGCTCCTCCACCTCCGCCACAGCCACTGCCCCTCTCATCTCCTCCCAAGCTGGATCCACGCTGCGGAGGCCCAAGCGTTGGGCTCGCCCAGTGCTCTCTGTATCTGCTGCTCCCCGGAGGCTTGCTGTGGCTCCCCTGGCCACTTCACCATCACTCCTGGCAGGGGAGAAGTCTCTCCAGCTCCTGGGACCTTCAGCCATGCTGGAGTGAGGTGTCTCTCTTGGTGAGGAGTCCCACTCTGCTCCCAGAACTTCCTGGGCAGCCTGGTCTTGTTCCACAGGGTCCCACAGTGCTGCTTCACTTCGCCTCCCCAAGGCTGTGGGACAATTCCAGCAAGGCTTAACTCCCTGAGGGAGCACAAGCACGAGAAAAATCAGTGTCCAACTTTTTGCAGTGGTATTTATCGGCTTCTTGATAGCAGCGTGAGTAGCTCGGACGCAGCAGCTCAGCCTCCTGCTGTCTCTACTGCCCTGCTGCTCTGAAGCGAAGGAATATCTGACAGGCACCTGGAGATGTTGGTGCTGCTCCTCGGAGGTGCTGGCACCGTGAGAGCAGTGGGGAGGGAGTGAGGAACACCGCGTTGGCTGGAGAAGCACAGTCAAGGGATAGCGATGCTTGTGAGTGAGAGGAAAAGAGCTTGGATTGCCTTCTGCGAGGTCCCTCTGGAGCCAGGCACGGCCGTCACTGTCCCCGGCAGCAGCAGCTGAGCGGGAGCAGCAGGGAAAGGTAGGCAGCGAGGAAAGTGCCTGTGCACAAAGCCTGGAGCAGCTCTCAGAAGACAAAGCAGAAAGTGAGCATGAGTGTGTGCTGTGTGCGTGGGGAGGGGGCTGCGGGGAGCTGCATCCAGCAGGCAGCCTGGTGTCACCTTAGAGACACTGGAAACTGGCACTTAACTCTTCAGAGTCTGGGATGGCAGAGAAGGGTGACTACTCAGCTGCACCTCTCTGCCCCCTGTCCAGCTAGCACCTGCCTGCCTGCAAGGGCTGCTCAGGGAGCTGCGTCTCGGCCACCTGTCTTAACCAGACCTGCTCTCAGCTTGGAAGACTGCATGACAGCAGCAGCCTCAGCAGAGCAAAGTTCCTGCTTTTGTGTCCAATCATCCAACATGGATGACATCTGTCCAGGAACAGGTCCCCAGCTGTGGACAGTGATACCCATCTGAGTAGAGGTATTGCTGTAGCATGGCCTCTGTCCTTCCACTTGGCTCACTCAGCTCCTTGCCACCAAGGAGGCCACATTATTCCAAATTTTTCCTTATTCAAGTAAATTTTTCTCCAATTGAGGTATCCAGAGGTAGAGATGACCTTCTGTTCTCTGCCCCCACCCATCAGAAAAGTTGCATGGTTTATTTGCCTGAGCTGTGACTGGACTTTTTGACCCCAGCCCACCCTGGTGCTGCAGATGTCAGCTGGAGTAAGAGATCCCTACAAAGCTCCCACATGTGCCTGATTTCTTCTGTCCCAGATTTCCCATGCTGTCCTTTACCTGCTAGGCCGTGGAAAATTCAAACTTTTTGTCTATAAGAGCCATTCCCTGTGTCATGGCAAGGTCCTACATTCATGTATTGCACAAAAAGCACATTGCAGTCATCTGTAATCCCAGTGTTTTCCCATGAAAGTCTGGAATGATGGGAGCAGGAACCTGTCCTTAACCTGCTCTGTTGTATCACCTTGGGAGTCATCAGGAGCATCTCATCCCTCGTGCCAGCTCTCTCCATCACCTCCATATGACCCTGTGCCACCTCTGCTGCAGGGTGCTGTGGAACAGCACATTCTCATGCCACTTTTGACCCCAACAGGGGGGTCAGCAGGAAGCCCAGCAAGAACTGCTGTGGCTTTTCCTGGTAATCACAGCCCACTGGCAGCTCCAGTTCAAGTTACTAAACCTTTATCTCCCCCTAAAAGTCACACTGACATCTTTCTCTGGCTGCACCTCCTGGGGGATTTGTTTCTCTCAGGGGCACAGCAGCCCCCAAGCCCACTCCTCCACAAAATCGTGACTGGCAGGGAGCCCCACACCCTCCTCGCTGTGTGACTCAGCCCCTCCAGCCCCCACAGGGGTTTTGTTCTCCTTGAAAGCTGGAGTGCTGCGCAAGCGCAGCTGGCCCGGGGAAGCAGCTTCACCCCCACTTGTGAGGACAGGGACCTGCTTGGGAGATTGCCAGTACCCCCTGCATGGGTGCATGGCCCTGCTGCATGCCCTCCTGCTGCCCACAGAGGCTGGGAGCAGGCTGTGAAAGGGAGAAGCAGCAGATGCCCCGTAGCACCTGTTCTTCTCACCACCCACAACGAGATGCTTCTCTTTCTGCCCTGGGCTCTTCCTGGCCTAGGGAGCCTCTGCTGCCATTCACCTGTGCCAGCTGGGCTGTCAGGGCAGGACAAAGATGGGCTGCCCAGAGGGGATACCAGGGATGCAGAATGCTGGTCTGCTCTTGCTCCCAGGGAATTTTGGGAAACATCTGTCTTGTCCTTCATGATTAAAGAAGTTTGCGGCCACCAGGCTGAGGAGGTGGATACCCAGTTAAGGGATGGATACACATAGGAAGTTGGGTGAGAGCAGGGTCCAGACTTCCAGGAAGGGAGGAAGCAAGGGAGAACATTTCTCATTGGTGGGTATGTCAATGCCATAGGAAAGGAGCTTCAGGGTGAGAAGCAGAGGCCCTTATTGCAGGCACAGGAGACGTGTGCCAGGCACAGCAGAGCCCTGAACTAACAGCGCCTTAGGCCAAGTCAGAGTGAAGGGCTGGACAGTGGGTGCCTCCTGCACTCCCAAGGGGCCTAATCTTGCTCCACAGAAATCCTCTCTGTGGGGAGGAGCTGCCAACAGAGGATTTCTACCTTTCTACCCATGTGCTAGATTGTACAGCTGTCACACAGGCAGGGTGGGCCAGATTTTGTTTGTCTGGAGGAGACATCACAGGATATGCCTGCATGAGGGGATGTAATGGATTGCACAGGCCTCTGCATCTCTCCCTGCCCACCTGACTCGGCTGGATGTTTCATGTTTCTGTCATGAATGGGGTCACCCTTCACTTGGAGCTTCCTGAGGACTTGGGAAGAGCAGGCAGATGCTGCCTGAGGATGATGAGGCTGGACAATAGGGTTGGGTCAATCCTGTCCTCCTGGCACCCTTCAGCTGAGCCTGGTCACCTGGTGCTTACCTGTGAACCCAGGGGACATGCAGGAGTGTGCCTCTCCTGTGCCCTGGATTGGGATTTCCTTCTGTGTGGGCATGTGTATGCAAAGGCATAATGGTATTTACCATACAGACCCCATCTTGTTTTTGCAGGCATAGGCAGGACATGAGCTTTCTAGGAAGCAGCATTTCTACTGAGTAAAACTCTGTGAAGGTACAGTCGCCTTCCCTGGGCACAAGAACCTCCACCCTGGTCACCTCTGAGTCCCATGTCAGCCACCACATTAGAAAATCAGCACAGATTTGTTGAGGCAGGCCAGGTCAGTGTCCATCCACGTGCTATCACTGCTAACAAGCCCTCCAGCACCTGGGGGTGTGAGGGAGTGCAGCTGCCCCATTTTCCCCAGAAGGTGTCCAAAAGCCCAGGCTTCTTGCCTGGTAGCAGGACCAAAGCCTGTTTATCCCACAATGGATATGTGAGACAACTGCTAGCACACTCCCAAAAGGGAACAGCAAGAGAGATCATGCCAGGCTTGGAGAGCATGGATACTCTCCTGAGAGCCCTAACAGCACATGTCCTTCTGTAACAAACAAAACATACCCACCAGGCTGCTGCTATGCACTGCCAGTAACTGTCTCGGCAGCAGAAAGCCACAAAACCTAAGTATATTCTCTTTTTTTGGTTGTTTTTAATGGGCCTAGTAACAGAACAGTCGGGAATAATTTGTCTCTGAAAAACAAAGTCCATGTTCTGTTAGCATTTTTTGGTTCAGGGATTGTATGAATTGACAGTGCAGAGGCTTCTGAGAAATGTGACCCTGAATGGGCAGAAGCCCAGCTTGCTGTGGCAGAGCTCAGCTGGGGCACTTTGAGCAGACCAAGCACAACTGAGTGAGGCTGAAGGTGACTTGTAAAAACGGTGACTCTTGCTTTGCTAATTCTCTCAATCTGCTCTAATTAGTTGCTGTAGCCAAATTGGTAGGTGTGATTGGCTGGTGCATTTTGGGAGGCATAGCAGGGATCAAAAGATCCAAATGTGCCTGCTTTAAGCAGCTCAGAGATATCTGGTGGACTGCAGAATTAGGAGGATTTGTCAAGATGAAGGAAAATTTTCTCCTGATGGAAGGGTTCTGATTGGTCTGGCTGCGTTAAAGGAGCCAAAGCCTGAGAACTCATCCTTTTAAGAGCTTCCCTCTTGTACCTGATTTGAAATGTGCATGAAGGGTTCAGGCCAAAATCTCCCTGGAAGGCAATTCCCAAAGAGCTGTGTGAAGTTTCACAGGGCTGAGCAAAGCAGGGCTGAGTCCTTCCTTTGGATAAAATCTGACGAGTGTAGGGAGCAGCCCACCCCATAGTAGGGGAATGCAGGGTTAGGAGGCTGCTTTTGGACAAAATGCTGCAGGGAAAACATCAGATTCTCAACTCACAACTAGTTCTGTCTCAGGAAGAAACTGCAGGGCAAGGTCAGGCAATTCCTTGCATTGGTGGGTGGGCAGGGAAAGGGAGCTCTGCATATGTCTGCAAAACCATGTCAGACTAACCTGCCATGAATCACACATCAAACTCCCCCTTGGCAATACAGACCTGGCTCAGAAGAGAGAGCTCCTATCTCTCCCAGGCGCTGTTCAATGGCCAGATCAGTACAAACAGTGAGGCAACAGCTTTACTTCTCTCCACAGAGAAATTATAATCTGCAGAAAAAGACCTTTGTAAATCCTAAGCCTCACATTCTGCTGTGGCACAGTCCTGCTGCACCAGCCCAGCCAGAGGTGGGAGATAAATCACCTTATAGCATCTCTGAAAGGAACTCCTGCTTGGGCTGCCTTCCAGACATGAAGGGCTGACTGCAAGGAGTTGCTTCAATGACCAGATTCTAATGAACTCACTTGAAGCTTGCTAGAAAATGAAAATTTGTTTTCTAGATCTCCTGTTGCTTTGTGTGTCATACAAAATCAGGACAAAACCTACCAGTTTTCACAGATGTAAATGGACTGTCAGAGGTACAGGCTGACAGACAGCCAGGACCCAGGTTGTTGCCCATTTGAGTGCAGTTGCTCTACTTTTACAGTTAATTAAAAGACTTAGGTATTTTTTCAGAGAGGACAGGAGCATCACGCTATGAGCTATGCCTTTGTTGTACAGACTCCTGCACAGCCTCTTCACTGAAGTAACTCTTTGCTCCTCATATACTTTCTTCCATGATCTTCCTCCTTCCAAAAGGTATTTTCGAGATGGTATTTCGAGGGGGGAGAAGAAACTGAGGTAGGAGAGTTCTGACTTGTTCAGAACTGCAAACCAAATGACAATGACAGTGCTGCTGGAAATACAGCATGCAAGTTTGTTTCTAGCCCCTGATATGGAGAATGAAGTCCCAGTACAGAACTGATTTTGCACGTGGCCAGGGAATGGGAGAGGGAGCAGGAGGTGAGAAGCTGTGCATGTGGGCTGGCGTGACAACCATGCCTCAATGAAAGCACCTGTCAACCCAGAGCTGATGCTGCATCTTTTTATTTTATTTTTATTTTGCTTCATGAAGCAAATGCAGAGCAAGTTATAGAAGGAGGAGAAAGAGTGGCTTGAAAACAAAACAAAACAAAACAAAAACAAAACCACAAAAAAACTAAGAGGGAAGAAGCAGCTGCTGGGAGTATAAGTGGAAAGTGAGCTGCTACAAGAAAGAAGTTCATAGATGCCAAGCCCGCACTAATTCTTAATAAAATACAATACTGAAAATAGGATCTGAGAGTCTCCAAAATACAATATCTTAAGGGATCGGCAATAATACAAAATAAGTTTCATTATGTACAAACGAGTTCTGCTCTTGATCTCTGTACAACGGAGGGAGGGGGAGGCACGGGGACATGCTCAGTGGAAGTGTTGGGGTGGAGGAGGGTGTGCTTGGACCCGGCAGTGGTTCTTTGTGCTGGGGTGGAGGATGGGGAATGCAGTGGTATCTGGTGACCAGCGGGGCCCGTGGGGAGAGCAGAGCAATGCTGAAAGCCTTCCTCTTCATCACCCCACTGGCCATGCATGCACAATTGCAGCCAGCGGTGTCCAAATTTTCCCAAATGACTTGGAGGGGCAGAACCAATTTTCAATAGGGGGAAAAAGAAGGATGTGAGGGCCCTTCCCTCACCTCTCTCAGTCCTTGAGCAAGAGCCATCCCATCCTTCCTCTATAGGGGCCTTCTCCACTCCCAGCCTGGGGAAGAGGAGAGGCTGGGGCAGTGCAGAGTGAGTCCAGGGTGCTTGATGAAAAACAAGCAGAATTGGAGCCTGCTTTGAGACCTGGCAGAGTGCACAGGGACTCCTGTGTTACACATGGGGCAACCTGCCACATCCCAGATCTCCAACACTCGTGTCCCACATTGTCCTTTCATCAAATGGCAGCTGAGGGAATGGAGTGAGTAGACACTTCTGCCTTTTTGCAGGACTTTTGCTGGAGAGGAAGAAGAATCAGAAATGGGTGTCTGGGTGCTAAAGAGGATGGCATAGGCTTGAGATAATGTCACTTCAACACCAAACTTGGCATGTCTGGCCTGAGAGGTGGTATGGCATGAGTTTGCTATCTTTGCTGTCAGCATTTAGAAAGAAGAGGTCTAAAACGGTCTTTGGTGACCCTGGCCAATTCCAACATATCACCTCTTTCCTGATAGATGTACCCATCTCCAGAAATGCCAGTATGTCCTCAGTGGCTTTCACAACACTATTGTGCACACAGAGGATGTGAGGGGAATGATGTCTAATCTGACAGCCCTCCAACGGGTTGTAGAGCTCTCCTTGGTGGTCCCTAGGAAGACCCTATTAGGCATGAAGCAGAGTCAGGAATGGAGAGCTGGGATGGGGGTTACGTTATGGGAATGTGTTTTTCTCACTCAGTCTCAAAGAAGAAGGCCAGCAGAATGGAAAGTGAAAAGACCACTGACCTGGTTAGCACTGCACTGTAGGGCCCAAGCTGGGAACAGAAAGAAAAATACCACCCCTGCCAAAACAGGGGTGCTAAGGATGGGGAGAAGTGGGTTGTGAGGGAAAGTTGTTCTCTCTTACAGAGCTCTGGTTACCCAGAAGCTGCTGGCTAATGTTTATGGTGATTTATCTGTCTGGGATCTCTCTCCCCCACTCCGTTTGTGTGCAGATTCTTTGCAGATAGTTGGTGTTGAAGTTACGTAGGCATGTCCATCAAGAGAAAACTAGAGCAAGGAAGAACTAGGTTTTCTCTCAATGGAAGCAGAAATGTACTAACATATGGAGGGCAAGGAATGAGCTCAAACTCTCCAGAGCCATCTCTCCAGCACCAGCATCACCCACTCCTAAAACCCTCAGGCAGGACAGTAAATCCAGCACTTTCTCTCTCCTTCAGGTGCATCTGATGTAGCCAAGGGGTACACATGTGGGGACAGCCCCCTTGGTCTGGAGGCTTTGGGGAGTGAGCTGAATAGTTCGTGGGCTTCCCCTGATCTCCCTCCTCTCCAAGGTGAGCCCACATCCATAGGGTAGTGCTCATTTAAGCAGGAGGTAAGGCCAGAGAAAAGGGAGTCTCAGGGCTTCTCCAGACACTTATTGCTGGTTCTGGCAGTCCCATGACTCCCTTCAGAGAGATCAGCACTAATGGGGACAATGGGGAAGGGGAGGAGCTGAACCCAAGGCCAGTTTAGGGGTGTCTAAATGCAGTGTCCTCTCCTGCCAAGTCCCCTCAGTTGCTTGGTGAGGAGGGAATCCTGCAATCAGACAGATAAGGCCTTGAGGTCCAGCAGCTGCTACAAGAATTCAGTTGTCTCACTGGAGCTTGTCTCCCTGAGGAAAAGAAAAGAAAAGGCATCAGTCAAGGTTCATTGTAGCCTCCTATGCAAATTCACCTCTCTTTGTGCCCAGCTAGTTTGCTCTGACCAGGATGAACTCCTTCCCCAGGGCACTAAATGGAACACAAACCTGGGACCATATGAGTCCTCCAGCCCTCCCCATCTTTATGCAAGTGGGACTCTGCTTTATGGATAAACTTTTGCTCTAGAAAATGAACTTGTTCTTATGCTCCCTGCCAGCACTGTCCTCCTCCAGCCACTGCTCTTAGCTGACAACCTGTCCCAGGCAGCTCAGCTGTATTTAGCTTGCAGCAGAGAGGACGGATGTGCCTGCTGCTTTCCCCCAGACATCCTGCAGTGTTTTGGGCTCAGAAGGTGGTCCCACCTGCTTACCTCTCACGGAATTCCTCTTTGAGGTGGCTGAGAGTTGGGTCTGTTCGGTTCTGGTCAGGACCCTCCTGCGTTTTGCTCAAATATTTAGCTGTCTCATGTGTCCTGGCCAGATGAGGCCTTCCCTCCTCAGACTGCCTTTTTTTGGCCTCCCACCCCTCAGGATGGTCCATGGTTAGGAAGGAGCTATAGCTCTCTTCTAGGGAGCCAGCACCCTCATCATAGAAAAGGAGGCTCCGTGACTGAACTGGAAAAAAGGAGAGCATTGGTTAACAATGAGGACAAGGTCTCTTGCAAAGTGTGTGGGTCATGATAGTGGTTTCAGCACATGCTCACCCAGCCTTGTCCATGTGTAACTGTGCAGGATACCCTCCTTCCCCCAGCTTCATGAAGCAAATGCCCCCCTGGACATAGAGCCGCTTCAGAAGACAACCAGTTTTCCCTGGGACGTTGCCCTCATGTTCCTTCCTTTGACATTTGTCATGTTTTGGGACAATGGTTAACACAGGATGACAACAGGCCCAACAAGGAGCTGTTATGGAGGTTGTACCGCTGACAGGTTAGGAGTCTTCCTTTGCCACAGTCCCAGCATATGGGGTAGGTGCAGAGGTGAGGATGCTATGCCTGACCAGGGAGTGTCGAGAGAAGAGATGGAAATGGTTTGACAAGTTGAAATGGAGGAACCATATTAGACTCACTCTTACTAGTTGTGTAAATGTCTGGTGCTGGTGTTGCTTTCACTGTCTGTGATGCTGAAGAGAATTCAGGGAGACAGGGCATCAGGGATCCCAGGATGAGAACGAAGCAGAGTGCCAGCACCTAGAAAGGAGATCAGCACAGAGTCAGTGCCACTAGCCATGAAGAAACACTCCCCCCATGAGACTGTGTAAGAAGATCTGGTCAGAGTAACAGCTGGGTACCTGTGGTCCCCCAGATAAGGAAGGGGCTTGCTGTGCTAATCTCTGTTGCAAATTCAAGAAGGGAAGTCAGAAACTTCCTCTTGTTGATTTATTTGGAGTATTTCTGGTCAAATTGTGAGAATTTGCCTGTCCTATTGAGGAGAGATAGTGAAAGGCATAGCTGAGAAACCTAAAAAAAGGGAGACAACAGAAGGGACAAACTCTGCCTTGACCAAAGGGAACCTGACCATTGGCTTAGCATGAGCTGTTGTGGGCTGTAAAGAAAACAAACCCACTGGGAGAAATCTTGAGGTATTACACACAGAGCAAAGTGAAGCTACTATTGATGCAAGGACAGAAATGATAGCAAAACTGCAGTTGCCTAATACCTGATAGAAAAGATGCAGGATTCTAGGAAAGGGTTAAATTTATGCTTGACATGTAAATTTGCAGGACCATGTGCCAGTGCCTTCTGCTGTCAGGCTGAGCAGTCAGAGCTAATAGGCAGTGATAACAGGAGAAAGGTATGTGAAATCTCCCTGAAATCCTCCTCAGGTAGGTCTGGAGCTGTCTGGAAATTCTGCCATAACAGTAAAGCTTCAGAGTGAAATGCCAGTGCTGATCATAAGGGACTCTATAGAGCTTAGGGAACTGCCAGTGCAGAGCAAGAAGGTACTCATGGGAAATGGTACAGAGCCAAATTATTGAACACTCATGCACTATGCACGTCTGTAATTACCTGCTGCCAGCCCAGTGCTCAGACCGAGCAGCCAAAGAGGTGATGCACCTGTTGGTGATTTCTACTACCTATGTAAAAATTAGCGAATTTCACCTGGGTGGATACCAGCAGTAATTACTTGACTGCTTTTCAGAAGTCACCTATTTCAGAATACCTGTGCCTAAGTAATGCACAGAAGCTGGTACAGCAAGGTAATTTTGACCACCAGTGGATTCCAGGAGATGTGGAAGATGAAATAGTAACATGGGGATACTGTGTTATGTAAAGAGGGATTTTAAATATCCAGATAACAGATTTATCATGCCTGTTTTTAAAGTAAGGACATTAAATGAAGGCAACATAGATGATGTCTAAGCATGTAATATCAGGCATATGAAAAATTTAGAATCCTTATTCAACAAAAACAGAGGAAAAAATAAATTCGGAATGGATGTTGCTTGGAATTGCCACAGCCAAACACACAACTTGGAGAAAAGGGAGGCAGCCCTGTAAAGTCTGTTCTTTCCTTCTAAAAACAGGCTTTTTGGGCTGAGAAAGAGCAGTACACTTAACATCTTGCTTTAACATGGCTTTCAGCTGGGGTTTTGCAAAACAAAACTGTTTTTATTCTGTTTTGTTTCAGGTTAATTCTGATGCTTTGATTCACTTCTTCAAACTCTACAACACTTCATAACAGTAACTTTTGGCTTGATTCTGAGAAACATTTATGTCACAGCTTTTGACCGTCTCATTATTTGACCTCTTAAAATTGAGGGAAATTAAACTAGAGAAAACTACTGCAAAACCATTTGGAAAGGTGGAGGCGAAATTAATAAAATTTAAAAAAAGACATACTGAGAGTGTATTTATCAAAGGGTTCACTGTCAAACTGTGATGAAGTAGCAGATGGAGTAGCAGAGAGATCTGTTACAGATCTGGCAAGATTCAGCATTTTTAAGCTTGACTTAAGTTATGGACTGTATCAAATCTGCAGATGGGAGAGATTACAAGCAGACTGGCTTTTGGTCAATATTCAGATTTGGAATGATCTTGACCATGGGAAGAAGTGGGAGGATCTGTACAGACAAATGTGGAGTCCTGCCTAGAGCTCTCAGGTGGCAGGACATCAGGAGCTACATGTTTCAGCCGTTCTACAGAAGAGGCTCTGGGAGTTAAACTGATGCATAAGATGAGTCCAGGTCAGTGTCACTTTCCAAAGGGCAAATCTCAGCCCAAGCATTATGAACAGGCTTTCTGGCTGGATTTGTACTGACCTTCAGGTGGAACAGCTTTGGGCCCTATATTTCCAAGAAGATGCAGGGCCATTGGAGAAAGTCTGGAAGATAGCTCTGGGAACAAACAGTGATCCAGTAACTCAGCCTTCAAGGGAAGACTGAAGAAATCATGGTGATTTAGCAGACTAGGCTGAAGGGAGTTGCTCAAAAACAGGAGTTTTCAAATATGTAAAATGCAGCTGCACAAAGGGAGAATAAACAGACCTTACTTACAATGGGCTGAAGCAGTTCTAATAGGCTTAAGCTGCTGCAAGGAAGATTGAGACAAGATAGCAAGAAAGCTTTATCTGAGAAAGATAACACAGCACAGGAATAGTTTGCCTGAGGAGGCTGAGGACTGCTCACCACTGGAGGCCTTCAAGAAGTGGCAGTACAAATATCCAGCAGCAGTGACACAGGGCTAAAGAAGAAGGGTAGCCTGCTCCACTCCCATGCCGCAAGACACAATGATTCTATGTATCTGTCATGATAAGGAATGCTGTATTTGAAAACGGAAAATGAGAACTCAGAGGCTTATGAAAGGAACTGGTCAAAGATAGAAGAGCAAATTACAAATTCTTGAAATGCTTCAAAGCTAGGAGTCTGAGAGAGTGCCTGAGTGGGCTAGGATGCCTGCAACAAAGGAAGCAAGGAGACATAAAACATCGTTGGGAAGCTAAATTAGATATTATATCAGCCTATAGCACAGGGGATGTCTGGAATGCACCTCTTCTAGACTTGTTTATTCCAGGTAGTAGCATTGAAGAATTGCTGAAGCCAGGGGTGCTTTGATGAGCTGCCGCATTTAGGAGCAATGAGTCACTGGGCTCAGCTGGGTCACACCCAAAAATGTGGAAAGAACTTGGGAATGAATATAGAGAGCAGGAAAAAAAAAATACAGTCATTAAAATCTGGTCTGACATGGGGGCAGCAAAGAGTAGCAAAAGCTTGAGCAGATTTTGAAAGGAGGAAGTGCTTGAAATTACAGAGCAGGGGCTCTGGAACTGAGGAAACTCATTGAACCAGGACCAAAAAACAATCCCTCAGGACACTGAGGGTGCTGAGAAAGTGGGACAAGTACCTCACCATCTGTTTGCATTTTGTGACTGCTAACAGTACAGAAGTGATAACCAGATATAGATAACTCTGACAATTTTTTCACGAGCAGCTACTATGACAATCCTGCAAAGACATCACAGGGGTGAAGATTATATTTTTACTACGGATCAGAAACTTTCCTCCAGGAAAAAAAAATGAGATGAAGAATAAACAATTGACTTTATTTATGGCTACACACTGGCACACCCTAAAACTCCTCAATGAAGCCAATATTTATTAACCATGATCCTCCACTATGAGGCAAACAGGGATTACCAAAACAACAGACAACCACGAATTATTATGGTTAGTGAAGAGGACAAAGAAAATTCCAGCTGGATTTAACAAAGGCTATGTGCAAGCATAGCAAGAACAGATGCCATTTCTTGCTGATAAACACAAGGTAATGCCCACCGGGATGAATACTTGGAGTGTTCATCTGCCCTGCTGAGTTAAACATTAAGCATTACCAGCTCAGCAAAAGAAAACTCTGCCCATTATGATGGAAGCTCATTGAAGATTTTTGCTGAATGGCTAATAGCTAATGAAAAGCAAACAAAGTGCTTTTTTTGCCCAAAGAAAAAGGCAATGAAAATGCAGGAATGATTCTAATGTTGTTGCATAAACAACTGATGTATGTATGACACAGGGCCCAGCTCTGGTGACTATAACACAAAAGGAAACAGCAGATGTAACTGACAACAGAACTGGTCAGCAGGGAAGAGGGCAGAGACAGGCAATCAACAAAGCTGTCTGGAGAAGCATGGCCAATAAGGAAGATGGAAATGAAGCTTATACCATTAGACAGGTCCCAGTCTGCGTGGAAGCCATTTTATAAGGTCTGGAGACTTTCCCAGCTACCAGAGCCTGAAGCTTCTGTAACTGCTGGAGCAGAGTCCTGTGATAGGAAACAATGCATATCAAAACTTAATAATGAGGTAGCAGCCAGTAAGTGAGCCAAGAATACCACTACCCACTTCATATTGTACCTTGATTTTCCCTTCTTGTTAAAACAAGTATCTCCCCTTTGCTGTATATTGCTTTAGTTCTCTGACCAAACAGGCTTGGGAAAGAAGAAACAAAAAATGGTCTTATCAGTGGGTCCACCACCACTTTCACTGCACCTACCCACTATTATGAATGACCCATTCATTTAGGACTCCTGGGTGCCTGAAAGCCCTGCCAGTCAATTCCCAGAGCAGTGGAGAGCTAGTGTACCATGAAAACCAAGGTCTGGCATGGAAGTTGAACTTTGTAGATAGGTCAGACTTTTAGCACAGGCTTGCCTGTTCCCACTTCACTCAGAGGCACATACTCTGAAGCTCAACCTGTGCCCCAAACTGTGGTGGAGAAAGAAATAAGAAACATGTGATCCTCTTGCGCTTCTTCAGTCTTGGCAAATTCTGCAGAGGGATGTAGGCAAAGCCAAATCTTGAGTTCAGCAATTAATTCATTCTCTGACTTCCCTGGTTGGAACACATGCTAAGGTCTCTCTGCCCCATTTAACTGTTCATGGGCATCTGCACACATAACACAAAACAGTGGTAGGTGTTACCAAGAGCTACTGAACCCTTCACTGAGCTGGTGAAGGAGTCTGGGATGAGGGAGACTACAGAGCACACAAAGTTCCCTAGAGTTGCATATTATTGAAATGGAGACTATTGCTGACTTTCCCTCTGGGAGCACTGACTATTTTACACAATCATGTTTGAGCTTTCATAAAATGCCAGGTTCTGGAACCAGGAGATTACAGGAGAATCATGGCTTTATCCCAGTCCAAATCCTGTTTTGCTGCCTGTACATGTGGAGAGAAGCACGGTGTCCCACTGGGAGTGCTCAAAACCCAAACCAAATTAGAAAGAACACAATGTGTATTTTAGGGGAAAAAATGAAAATCTCTTGGCTTTTAGGCCATCCTCCTGATTTTTCAGGGTGGGGCTCACACTTTTTTCACAGCAGGGCTGCCCACACTCCCAGAGAGGCTAGGGGGCAAGCTGTGCTCCATGCATGAGAGCAGCTGGGCAGCTGTATCTCTGGCAGACTGGAGACCCCTGGCTCTTGTACACCTCAGCCAGACCATGCCTGGCAACCCCCAGTCCCAGCACCAGTCTCAGGCCTGGAAACCAAAGCCACTGCACTTGTGTCATGATGGATGGGGGGGAAGGCGTGCAGTGGAGCCTCTAGGAGTACTCCATGAGCTGTCATGGCAGCTGAGGAGTGGGTGAAAAATTGGCTCTCTGGCTGTGGTTGTCCCCTTCAATCTGAGCTGATATAAATGGGGTTATAGAGACATGCATCCCCTGCAGTTTACCCTGCCCTTGCTCACACCTGTTGTCCCCAGTAAGAGGGGGCAGACCTGGGCTCTCCTTTAGTTCCAACTACCCATCCCAACTTCAGGGTGGAAGTCTTCACTAGCTTCTTCCAGAAGCAAATTCCCCTGGTGATTGGTTGGCCAGCTCTGCATTTTAGAAGCACAAGTACTCACCAGAGCTTTGAGTGAGGAAACACTTGGGTGAGAGAACTTTGGGGCTGTGGGAGCAAGCTTGCTCCTTTCAGGTGAACAGTAGCAGCAGATGAGACAGATTCTTTGGGCTTGCTTTGCCCAAAAGAGGCTGAGAAAGGGCTGGAACACCACATGCACAAGGAATCGCCCTGGATTTGGTGGGAGTTGGGATCTCTGCTTTTATTAGAAGAATGGGCTTTCCCTGTATTCACCAAGTCTGTTCAGTTTTCTCAAGAGAAACCTGAAACAGCCACAATATGACCAGGGCTTTGTATTTCTCTGAAGAGCCCAAAAGCAGAAGCAGTGGGTCTGAGAGGCTGGTATAAGGGGCCTCCCTTAATGCATCTGCCCTGGAGCCCTGGAGGGGAATGGAGAAGACAGAGCCCAAAGGATTGCAGGGAGAAGGACAAAGAGATATGGGAAACATGCCTTCCCTCCCTCCCCTTGCTGCAGAGCGTCCTGGCATCCCAACACAAACATTCCAGGCTTGCTAACCAAACCCAGCTGCCTCGTTGCTGTCATGGGCTGGAAACCAGCACCTCACCAAGCAGCGCCTGTCCAGGAGCTGGGGGAGCCTGCTTTTCTCTTCTTGTCCCCCGCTTCCAGCGCTCCTGACTTCCCTTCCTACCCACCCTGCCCTACCCACAGAGGGTCAAGTCTAGCTTCTCTTACCTGTTTGCATTTTCTAAGGTCTCCACTTTTTTCCAGAGTTCATTGTTTTCTGTTGTGTATGTCTCTACCCTATGGGAATAAAATACATAGCCAGTTAGTCACGAAGGCCAGATTATTAAGACAATGCACTCCTTGCTTTTCATGGGGTATGGAGGCTCAGTAGCTTCATCCATCATCTGAAATCAAATGTTACTTGGCCCACCTGATTGCAGCCAGCCCCAAAGGAGCAGGGATGAGACTGCCAGTGGACAGTTACATGTGACAGTTCCCAGTTCAGGGTCTTCTGAAGGTTGGGAGAGACAGGAGCACCTGGTTACAGGCAGGCCAAGTCAGGACAGACCCAAAGTTATGCAGACATTTCCATCACTTCCAAACCCCCCTAAGAAGCGTGAAAAAGGAGGAGAGGGACAAAGTCAAACCTCTCTCAAAGAACCTGCCCTGGGCACTGTGCCCTGGCTGTGAAATTCAGGCCGTTCCGTGCAAACGCTGGGCCAGCTCCGACTGCAAGCACTTGAGGGCAGCAGAGAACCTGCAGGCTCCTTCCCACGGCTTCCGACAGAAAGTGGTTGGGCTGCAGCTGGGATAAGGGAAGGGGAGTGCCTCCAGGTCGGGAGAAAGGCAAGCCAGAGTCACAGCCTGATCCTGCTGGAGGTTTGCAGCACAGCTTTTGAACCCAGCGTTCCGTGCAAAAACTGGGCTTCCAGCTAAAGTGTCAAACTGAATGGGGAAGGGCCCAAGTAGAGCTTTTGACAAACTGGTTTTTAGTAAGCCAAGCTGACCAAAGACATGTTCTATTAAAAAAAAAAAAAAATCACTGAATGCTGCTTTTGGTTCACATTTAAACCTGGCATTGTTTGAAAGCCATCTGTCATAGCAATGCTTTAGTGTAACAAACTGCTGAGTACATACAGGCACCACAGCCACATCTGGGGAGGAGGCCCCAGCACCAAACGCCCTGGACCTGCCCTTTGAGCAAGGTCAGCCAACTCCCCAGCCCTGGCTTGAAGGTCCCCATGTGGGACACTAGCTGGAGGTGATGTGCTCTGATGCCTGGACATACCCAGCCACACTGAGGTGCCTTGAATCTCTGCTTCAATTGAGCATTTCTGTGCAACTAGAGAAGATAAACACCATCAGGGAGAAGAGTTAATTAAAGTTGGGTTTGGGGGTTGTTTTTTTTCCATTTGCTGATCTCAAATGGTGTTAGTAACTGGGAAGAAGATGGCAGTTATACAGAAACATGAATTTGTGTCTGCATTCCAGCATTCTTCTTTCCGGGAATGTGTGCTAGGGGTTGCTAGCCAGTCAGTTCATGTGACAGCACCTTAGGTTTATGCCTGCCATGCACAGGAGAAAAACAAGGTTGCAAGGAGAAAAACAAAGCTAATGCAGAGAGCGGAAGTGGGGAGAGTGGGGAATAACCGTAACGCAACCGTTCTCTTGCTGTCGTGTTCTTGTGTGTCCAGGTTCATGGGAAGGGAGGGGAAAAAAGCCATTATCAGTGCCCTCAGACAGCTTGCCACTTATGGGACAGACAAAATAGAAGCAAATTCTAGTGGGGAAACCCAAAACCCCACCTCACCGGCAGCCCAAATGGCCTGTGTTTTGCAGGGGACCAGCCAAATGAAGCAGTTGGAAACACAAAACTTCTTGACCAATCTTTATCCCGCAAGATTTCTAGGAGGGAAGAGAATAGGGGCAGGATCCCAAACCAAACTCCTGGGCAGCCAGCCTTGAAGGAATTATACTTTTTGAGCAATTCAGAGACAAAACACTAGAAAGGGGGCCTGTGTATGGTCAGGATTCCCTTTTTCAAAGTAAGACTGAGAAGAAGAAACTTACTTTTTCTCTAGACATTCCACATACTCTTTCTTCTTCCTGCGGCTCTCCTGAGCAGAGATCTGTGAAGAGGGCAGAGGGGAGTCAGTATCATAAGCTTCTGGACATTTCTTTGTGGTCATGCATCTTGTCTGTTTACTGCACACACAGCATCTTTAAGGCAAATGGGAGTTGCCTTCCAGTCTGCCATTCCTGCTAATCTCTAGGCCAAAACTGGGGGAGATGGATGCTGTAGGTATGCAGCCTTTCTTGGCTTGTAGCCTGCAACCATTTGTGTTTCCATTATGCCCCTCACTGCTGAGAGCATCTTTAGGGTTACGTTCCACTCATCTGACTCACATGGGTATGTGCTGTGGCCATGCAGGCTGATTCTGCCCCAGGCCACTTCTGAGTCACTGGGTGATTAGTTCAGTCTCATCATTTCTCCCACAGGATGCTTTCTAATCCCAGTCTAAAGTCTCACAGCCTCTGCCTGGCTAGTGAACACTGCATCACCCATCCTGCACACCATGCCATGGCTTTGGTTTCCCGGTTCTTGCAACAACGCCTGACCAGTCCAGTTTGTCTGATCTGTGGACCCTATCCCATGCCACCTGCTCCCAGGAGCTGGGCTGGAAGCCACACTTCCCAGATATGGCTGTATGCAGAGCATGCAGAGATGCCCCTTGGCACCATTTTTGTGGGTTGGGAGGCTAGTGTACCAAAGGCACAATCCCATCTTTTCTGAGCTGCAGTGTAATTGAGGAGGTAACTATAGCACTACTCAGCTGAAGATGCTCTGGAATCATGGGAACTGCATGATTATATTTTTTGCAGTCACCTTGTTCTTGATTTTCCTCCTGACCCTCTTCAGTGCTTTCTCCTCTGCTTTGGTGAGGGGCAGCTTGGTAGGAATGGGGTAGCCCTCTGCAATCAAGGTGCGCTTCTCCTCTTCAGTCAAGAGCAGTGGACCAGAGGTTCCTTGTAACTTCTGAAACACACAGAGAGCATCCATCAGTGTCAGCAAGGAGTTCTACCCCTTGAAAGTGATTCTCCTTAAAGCTTGCAGAGCAGCCAGAGGCTGTACACATCAGAATAGAATACACTGCTGCCCACTGACACCAAACATATGCAGGGCAGTGTTCTTTCCTACTCTCAACCTGATCCTGGGGGCACAGCTCAGCAACTCCTTTCCTCTTTTACTTGGGAGGACATCTGTTTCTTCACAGTGAGGCTGGCTACACACTTGCACTGAAAGACCCTGCCAACAATCTTCTGGGCAACAGTTAAAATGGTCTGGTTATGGGAGTTCTCAGTAATTCCTCTCTCTCATTAGCCTTCTCAGAAAGCCCTCAATGCATAGGCCACTTCCCAAAGTATGAATGAAAGACAGCCTCTGCTAAAAACAGGGTAGCTGCTGGTAGATATGCAAGATTCACTGTGCCTTTTCTCACTCCTGTGAGCACTTGTTGTCCCCACATCCTTGTGCTAAGACATCACATAGCCTTAACGGAGCATTTCAGCTTGGAGACCTTAGCAAGGGCAGGAACCTCCACATAAGCCTTGGAAATCCTACAAACCCCTCTGAGCAGCAAGGAGCCCTGTGTCCCAGCCCTGTTGCCTCCTTACATGTGGTGCTGTGAGGAGAGGTGAGGAGGAGATGGCAGTAGAAGAGCGAGCAGCAGGCCGGGCTGGGCTGGAGGGAGGCAGGGACCGAGGGCTCTGAGATCCATCACTGTCACTGCCATGGCTGCTGGGTGGAGTTGGAGGCATCTGCACCAGGTCATCTACAGAGGAATAAGGAGATCAAGTCAATGGCTCTCATGTCAGCCTGTTGGTACAGGCATAGGCCCCTGCCATAACACAGGGCTGAAAGGAGAGGGTGATGAGTTTCACAAGATGGGGTCAGTCTGAGAAAAAGGCTTGACTGAGCACTGCCCAAGACAGAGGTTAGACTGACCTCAAATGTACTAAACTAGGAACTGCAGAGAAGCTGGCAGGGCTTTGCCAAGGAACTGAAGGTATTTACAAAGCAATAAGGTACTCCAGTGTCAACCAAAATGAAGTAAAAAGCCTGTGATGTTTTGCTCCATAGCCTGTTCACAAGTACAGGAAGCTCTGTGAGAGCAAAGCTCTTCCAAAAGCACTGCAGGGCTCACACACTTGCCAGCACATTTGATCCAGTGGTGCTATGGTCACTCAGTTGGTTTCCAAGCACTTGAAAACTGTCCCCACTTTGTACTGGAGAGCCCTAGGGGCCTTAATAGAGGTGGGAATATGCCTAAGGAATGTCTCTCTGCAGCAGTGGGAGTTCCCATAGTGCTTTCATTTGTGCATCGGCAGATTTTCAGATGCTTGGGTTTCTTTCAAATTAAACTGGATCCTGAATTTCCTGACTTTCAGATGGTTATTTTTGGATAGCTCTACAGTCTCTCTGAGGATTTTAAAGGCACTCTTGCATATTTCCAACTCTGAAGTAGCTTGTTTTGCCTGGGAGTCCCTGTCTGAACAATTTCGTATGTGCCTTCTGATGCAGACACTGGTCTGAGTTAGAACAGTGCAATGCCCACTCCTCAATTGCTCTCTGCCCCAGTGCTACTTTATATGCACAGCTCTGCCTTTAGGTGTTGTCTTTCTGCCCTGTATAACAATCTATAGCTGAGTAATACAGTTGACCAGGAAATTCTATCTTCTTACCTGTAGGTACATTTAGAAACTGGTTCACCTCTTTGGGTTCAGCTTTGATCACAGGTGCTGGAGTCATTTCTATAGGAATCTGTGGAAAAGAAGCAGAAAGAGCTCTTGGCCACTGCCACCTCCCCTGCCTGTAAGGTTCCCACCAGTTCTGTTCATATCCATTGCTCCCCTGCTGCCTGTCTTGCCCCATCGCACAGCTCTGCCCCAAAGGAGCCTCTCACCATGGAGGAAACCAAGAGTTCAAACATAAGCCCCTGAAGTCTCAGTTTCTGGGCACACAGAGCACAAACACATTTACAGGGGAAGTGGCACTGGCAGATGTATGTGCTGCCAAGCAATGCATTGAGCTGAGTACCTCCAAAAGGGAGATGACTTTTGTTCTTGGCAATTCTTCCTCTGATAGACCCAAGCAGTGTAATTTAAACCAACCTCTGTTTTACCATGGGAAGTCCCTCTTTGATCTGCCTTCATTATAAATGGGGGTATAGAGGTTGTACAGAAACAGATCAACACTGCTGTCCTGTTCATGTGATTTTCACCAGGACCACTGGGCAACTGTTTCCAGTCGGAGGAGACTGAGAGCTGAATAAAGAGTAGATTTACTCCCATGTGCGTTATGCTGCCCCTCAACCTCCTGGCTTGCCAGCCCCCAACCCACCATAGGGTGGAGTTTTTACACTAAACAGACACATTGCAAACTCCTCCAGACTGTAAACACAGCTGAGAGAGCACCATGGTATGGCTGTTGAGCATACACAGCAGAGATTTTGGAGGGCACAGCAAGTTCAAGCTGTGTAAATAATAGAGGAAGTTTATGCACAGTTTTGGCTGGAAGAACCCATTTGTTTTGGATGGTTGTTTAAATGGGAAGATGTTCAGTATGAGTGAAAAAAGGAAGCGAACCCCAGAGATGCTCTGCTGTTATCTACTGAGCTGCTACAAGATAGGCAAGGTCTGTGTGAGACTGGTTAGGCCTTCTCAGCCAACACAGCTGGACTCTAGGCCAGCTGAACTAAGCCCTCAACTTACACCCACATACCAGTGGCATAAGTGAACCTCCTACAGACAGACTTCTTAAGAACCTAGATATGGCCAAAAGAGTTGGCCCCTTGTAACACAGAAATAAAAAATCCTGCTGCTTCATAGGAAAAAGCAAGCAGGACCTGGAGTGGAACCAACATTTCCAGTGAGCAGCTAAAAAGAGAGAGAGGGCATGTGACAAGACCAAAGCCATGAAAAAGACAGTGGCAGAGAAGGGGTCTATATCCAAGAATAGTGAGGTCATTGGCATCACATTGACACTGTTCTCTGAAAAATGAAAATAAGCCAAGAGTGGCTACAGAAATACTGGTATATTGGAGGGGACAGATCTCCAGTAGGTGCAAGCTTAAAGCTTTTGGCTTTTGTGCCAAGGAAACATGCTTATATTTAACCAAGATTGTAAAGCCTCCTGCACTGCCATTTCAAGAGGAGAATGACAAACAATACAGTATCTGGGCTTTGTAACACCTTCTCCTGTCTATTCAGTAGCTAAATCACCTTGCAGGACCCTGCAGTCACATGGCTGGGTCTGCATCACCAGGGGTGCTGCTGTGTGAGAGCCTGGGTTCCCAACAGATCTTAGATGGGCTCACCTCCTCGGGGAGTGGCAGTCTCTGCAGAGGGTTGAGGTTCAGCACTGGTATGGAGCTGGCAGGTAGCTGGGACTCAGGCAGGTCTAGAGGCAGGTTCTGTTCCTGTTTCACCATGATGGAGCAGAGCTTGGGCCCCAGTGACCACACTCCATTCTCCAGCTCTGAAACACACACAACATGAAAGTCAAACTCCAGCAAAAACAGGGCAAAGAAAAAAAAAAGCCATGCAGACAGCTTCCTCTGACTGAGGAGGCTGCCTTTCCAAGTTTAGCACTGTCACCACACAAGCATGTGCAGGCCCACAACATACAAATGGGAATGAGCCCTCAGTGTGTACTCCCCAGTGTGTGGGGAGCAGACAGGATAGAGATAGAGGAATTGTGTCTCTGCTGTGCTCTGACTGTACAGCCCAAGCTCTGGAGGACAGCTGCAGGGTTTCTTCCCCCAGTAATGTCTAGGTCTCATCCTCTGGAGCTTATTTATATTTACGGCTCAGTGACAGCAGGATGCTGGGCTGTTGCTCCTTAGGCAGCATGGCCAGCATCACAGAGCAGCCAGGTGTGTTACCAAGAATAGCACCATCTCTGTGCTGGAGAGCTGGTGAGAGAGCAAGCATGATGGCACTGAAAGGCTGACAGCGCTGCTTTGGCCTGATGATGTGTCAAGTGCCAGGGCTTTGCTTCATGACAGAAGAGGAAGGTCCATTTCTGTGGAAGAAAGCCCACGAGGCTGCTTACACAGCTGCTCCACTCAGTCTCACCTCTGAGACTGTTTTCTCTACCCTGGGCTGCTCAGGGGACTCCTGTCCACAGCTGTACCCTGCTGCCATTGCAGGCAGGGACAAAAAGCAGCAGTGAGGAAAAGGTAATGTCTGAAAAGAACGGAATGGAGCTGTGAGGGCATGCTCCCCTTGCCTCTTTGAATGCTCTGTCCCATGCACATCTGTGGTGTGAGCCTGGCTTGCTACTGGAAGTAGAGATCCCAGATAAACTGCAGATCAGATGGGCAAAGGACGGCTAAGCAGGATCGCTGCCTGGGTTCTGCTCTAAAGTTTTGGTCTTTGCTCTTCAAATACTTCAGCCTGCCAAAAGGCTACTCTTAGTTGGCCTGCAGCCTGCACCCTCCTTCCTAATCCTCATCCCTTCCCTTTCCCTTTTTATCTGACTAGCAAAAATACATTTGGCTTGACATAGGACAGATTATTGCTAAGTGTGTCACCAGAGAGAGCTCCAGTTGCCTCCACAAGGCCACAGTCTGACTCACTCTCTAACCTCTCCGCACTGCTCTCTGCATGCAGCACTCTCAGTCAGGCCCAGGGATGTTGCCTATCTGTCTGCTGCTCAGAGCAATTCTGCAGTGCAGGCCTCAGCCCAGAAGATGTCCTGGCAAGAGGAGAGAGAGAGAAAGGTCTTTTTCTGCTGTAGAAAAGTCTGCATGAAGAAGGGTACAAAGAAGCAGCTATTCACATGGGAGGTATCATCTGATAAAACTTAAAGGTACATTAACATTGTCTTTGCCCTACTCAGCCTCTGTTGTCTTCAGAAGAGGCCAGGGCAGAATCCTGCCTCTGGCCTTTGCTTGGACAGAGTGGTGTTAAAGCCCAGACAAGAATTACATATGGTAACACAGTGTTAGCCTTGCCAATGGAATATGTTGTTTTCCTGTGTTTGGTCTAGCACCTCTTATTTCTGCCTAGACAGAAAGGTCTCTCTAGCAGATGTTCATTCCTTCCATCTGCCTCTGTGACTGGACATCTTCAAGCACAGACGCAGCTCCTGTGGCTGCTGCGTGTGTCTCAGCTGAGTGTGCTGCTCAGTGCTGCTGGATTGCTTTCTAGAGCTTCCCACAATGCAGCAGGGCTAATGTCATCAGGCAGCACCTCAGGCAGGGGTGCACTGTACAGCTGAGACAACGCAGAGCCTACTGAGCAGACACAGAATGGATTGTGCTTTCTCTGTCCTGCTAAGGACACCAAACCCACAGCTGGTAATGAAGTCCTAGTTACCCTGGCATGCAGACAAATCCCTTCTGATGGAAGGAGGCAAGGTGCCACACAGCCACAAGTGTTTGTGTCCAGAAAATTTGGAGACTTCTGCCTTTCACAGAAATGAGGGACCTTTAGAGATCTTTCAGTCTATCCCACTGCTCTAGGCAAGTTCAACTTAATCTGTGTCAGACCTAATAGACAATTCACTTGAACCCTTCAAAAAGTGCTGAAGAGTTCACAGCTTCCCCCATTTAAACCCTTCTATGGTTTTCCTATATCCACCATGGGAACACTTTGCCTACTGACTGCTCTGAAGTTCCTTACTGTCATTTAAAGCCTTTTACTCCTCATCCTTTCTGTTCCAAAGACCTGCATTTCTCTTTTTCTCAGATGTGTGGGGTATCCTCAGTCTGTGAGGGCTGCTGCTGAAGCAAGTTACCAGACAAGGGAGAGGAGACCACCAAGGGCTCTCCACAGTCAGACTTGACTCAGTGAGAGAGCAGCCCCCAGCGCTGTCAGTCCAGACAGGCCAAGGAACACACACCCAAATAAGCATGTGCTGTCCTCCCATTTCCTGTCTACATTCTGGCCCTGCTCTCTTTCCCACCCTCAGAGATTCATCTGGGGAGTGATTGGCTTACAGAATCAGAGACAAATAAGCCATCATAGGGTCAATGAGGGACTGAGGAGTAGGCATGCTGTGTGGACATGTCTAGGTTCTGCTGCCTGAAAGGATGTTTCAGAGGTAACACTGTAACACTGCAGATTTCACTGTATGTTGGTGGGTGAGGCATGCCAAGACACTCATCCTCTGCTCTAGATACTCTGTACCTATTGGGAAGAAATACAGCTAAGAGATACCTGTAGCTGCCCAGGGCTCAGGAGGTGAGACAAAGAGCAGTGAGAAGCAGAACCTGTAAAGGAAGGCAGGCACTAACATGAGGCTGGTCCAGAGCCCGCTGTTCTGCACAACCCTGGCTCCCCCTGCTCCTGGCATCAAATCACACCCTGCAAAACTCAGGGCTGGTACTGAGAAATGAAGCAGCCAGTCCATATGCACAAGCCATCTGGAAAGCAGACTCCACTGATAAGCAGGGTCACAATGCACCCAGTGGCTTGCCCTAGCTGACCTGTGTTAGTGGGAACCATGTGGGAAGGGGCAGGATTTGTAAGAGTTTTGGAGGTCTGAAGAAAAGCTGGGAGAAAGCTGATAAAAAGCAAGCCTCAGCCAGTTCCAAGCCTAGACAGAGCAGGGGCATTCCTGAGGAGCTCTGCAGACTGAGCAGGGCTTGCTTAATGTTAAAGAAAAACCATTTCTGGGTAATTAATTGGAACTGAATGTTTAAAAGGACTGAGACTGGATGGAGCTGTGCCAAAAGGACTGCACAGTGTTGCAAATACTGGACTTGACTCAGGATTTCACTAGAATATGACTCATATGCAATTATGAGCCAAAGAGCCCTGGAAAGATGAGCAGAATTATCTAGCTGCAGGACTGAGTGCATGGATATTCCTATACCTGCCACCGTAACACTAGGCCTTATTCCCTTATAAAACTGATCTGCACTCTCAGAGAGCAAGTGCCAGGCCCATCTCAAACTCTCCTGGGTTATGCACTCTACACTCTGTGCTGGCCTCTGCCCGAAGATCAGTGTCACACTGCTCAAGAGAGTCATGCCTTTGAGACATGACAGCTGAAGGAAGAGCATGTGCAGACACAGTGGAGAGAAGTGGTGCTAAGTGTCTCAGAGAGGAGTCCTTGAGATAGCTTCATGCAGGCAGTCTTCATTTCACTGCTTTCTACAAATGCATTCTTTTGGCTTCTCTCATTCTCAAGTCTTATCTCCTCCTATTCATTTTCAAGGGCAAAACAAAGTTGTGTTTATTTGTTCACTTAGAGCTGTTTGGCCTGCCATAAACCTCTCTCCCAGCATCTCTGAGATGCCCCTAAGGAATGTGGCAGATGGTTGTGCCTTTTCAAGGACCAAAGAGGTAGCAGAGGTCAGCCTTCTCTCCTTCTGCCTTGATATTTGTACCAGAAAGCTGGGATCATTCCTAGTCATGAGAGGGAAGCCTCTGTCCCAGGTCTCACTGTTGCTCAAAGGAATAACTGTCTTCTGTGTATACTGAGCCTGTGCCACTGCTTTTTCAGGCAGCCTGGTGTCCATCAGCTTTTGGGACACCCACACAATCCCACAAATTACAGGACTCTCTGCAAGGACAGCTCTAAAAATACCCAGCCATCATAAATTATCCTGAAATGAATTGTTTTAAAAATAAGTTTTAAAATGACTATTCCTCTCTGTCTCCTGCTAAAAGATCTGCTGGTAAAGAAGCCACTTAACTTTCCACATGTACCAGCACTGGTTGCAGCCAGAGACTCATGCTTCCTATGTGCAAGCCAAAACCCTGCTGCCTGATGCCAAAACGGAGCTGGATCTAGGGCATCCACACCCAAGTTTGCAGGGTCCTAAAAAGACATTGCTGATTGCTTGCCAGAAGCTGGCAGCATACTAAGCCACAGCCAATTATCATCCTCGTAAATAACAGTAAGCCCGGCAAAGGAGTAATGCGACTATCAGAGCACAAATGGAAGGGAAAAATGTGGGCTGTAGCTGACAACAGCAAATCAAATTCTTCCCCAGATTAGCTATGTGTTAGTCCAAGTAACAGCCAGTTTGTCCCATTATATGAAAGCCAGCCAGAGCCACTGCAAACAGATGTGCCCAAAGTTGTGCAGTGTGCACATCTCATGCTCACCGTTAGCATTATCTTCAGTCTTGACAGGCACAAGGGGGCTCTGGGGAGCAGAGTCTCCACTCAGGGAATAGCTGTGCTCTGCCTGGATGCCTGGAGTGGGTGGATCCAGGTCCATGTCCAGCAGAGGGTTCTTCTCAGCCAGCACTGGGTCATCGAAGAAACTGCTGAAAAGGTCATTGGAGAAATCCTCCATGTTGTCAGAGAGGTGATCCAGGCTCTCTGAGAAATGCTGAGGAAAGACAAAGGGAGAAAGAGCATTAGTGTCAACTCCAAGAGGGATCTGAGAGTCTTCCTCTGCACTGAGTGTCAAACCGCAGCATTAGGCCTTTTTTCACAGCAAAAACCAGCTCCTATTCTTTGCCTGCATCCATCTGACAAAAACACCTTGATGTAAGATAGAAAGGGATGTGGTGCTGTACATCACTGCATGTTTATCTATGCCACAAACATGCATGAAACTTTTCTACATTATCTTATCTCCCCCTTCCTTTGTGAGTATCTATCTGTGTCTTCCAAGCATCATCTCACTGTGACAACAAAATGAATAGAGAACAAGGAAAGAGATTCTTGTGATGATAAAATGTAAGTATGGCAGAAAGTCGTGGTTTTCAGCACTTGTCCTTAGTGACAGACACTTTTTCATGTTCTCTGCCAGCAGCAATAGGCACATTGATGCCCCAGAGAACATCAACCCAGCTGCTGATTTCTATCAGAGAAAAAAGATCAGTTGGATCAACATAACAGGAAGGCCCCCTGTTGTATTTAATTTCCTTTGGGATTTAACAGCCCCTCTGTGGACCATATGAGGCTGTACTTCAGCCAGATAATGCCTGTGAAATTCAGCTCCTCGATGAAGTTTAAACACTACAGATGGGCTGTTAACAACAAACAATCATTCCACTAATCATTCCAGTAACAGTCAGTAAATCTGGCCAGTGCTGCTGCAGAGCTGAGCTCCTGATGCTACAGGGAACCTGCTTCCTTTGAGGCATATCCTCCTATTCAGAAGTCAAATCACTAACTTTTCCATTTGCTACAACAAAGCATTGGTTGGGCAGGGAGAAAAATGATGGCTGCCAAACACCAGCTGAAAAATTATCCCATTTGTTGGCAGATTGAGGCTTCTGGCTCAGGGAGAGGAAAGAAAAGACAGATAGATTCAAGTGACTATATTACACAGACAGAACTGTGTAACTTAAATGAACTGGAGAGAGCTCAGCAAAGTCAGACTAGGTCTGTCCCCCCACTCCCTGCCTGGAAAAGCATCTTGGTGGGCAGAAAGGCATTGAAAGCAGTATACTGAAATACCAAAAGCAACAGGGTATGAATGAGAGTGGGAGAGACCAAGTAGGTCCTAGAGTGGAGACATGAATGCCAACGAATTCCAGTGTGAGAGCTCAGCTCAGGAGAGAGCCTGGCTTCTAGAGAAGCATGGGGTGTGTGCAGTCCTTTCTTTCCCCAGTGCTAGGACTGAGGCAGAAGGTGGCCAGAGGACCCCGGATGCCGGAGCCTGTAGGTTCCTGCTCCTACCGGAAGGTATATTTGTTTTACCTGAGCACAGCACCACTCTGTCAACATTCCACTGGCTGTCAGAGCTTTGGGGTGAGGCTGGGGAGCAAAGCAGGCTCTAGATGAACAGACCCACACTTCCCACTAAGTGGGGGAGGGAGATGGTAAGCAGCAGCAATTTCCAACATGTCAGTGCCTTTCACCCTCCAGCATCATCCTTCAGCTGCTCAATTTAAAACCACAGATGCTTACAGACCATGCTGGAAGTGTGGGTGGACACCCTGCCACCTGCATTCTGCCTGACAAAAGATTTCTCTCCATTCACTTCCTTCCCACTTGTCCTCTGACTGCCTGGAGTGACAGCCCAACACACAACCATCTAAGGCTTCCCTGGAGACCAGACACTGCATGTGTAGGGTGGAGAAGGCACGCTCATACTAAATCCTAGTGTTGAGGCCCTCCCTGTGATGTCTGGGCTAAGGTTTTCTCCACTTGTTCCCACAGCAGAAGCAGAGTTGGCGCAGTAGTTTGGTAAAATCTACCCAGCCATTTCCAAGTTGCTTAGGAGCATTTTTGTGCTCGAATCAAGTAACTAAAAACACCTACCATCTGTAGGGTGTATAACTTCAGAGGGAGCTGAGTCAGCAGATGGAACTGGGTTAGATAGTTATCTAAAAAGCACTGGAAAACCAGGTTTTGTCCTATCCTACAGCACAGAAGGATAAAGAGTTTCGAGTCCTGAGCATTAACCCCAGAGAGTGCCTGCTCATGTAACAGCTGTTCTTTGTCTTGTGTTCTCTAAACAACACAAGCAAACACAGGATGTGAACACGATAGCCTTATGGTAAGGGCAAGAACCACAGAAAAGTGAAGGGATTGTGAGTGCTGGCTGCTACACAGTAGAGCTGGGCTCAAATTGTATTTAGCATTGTGACCATCAAAACTAGAACCACTCTTAGCCATGGAAGAGAAGCAGAGCTGGACAGACAGCTGTGGGGAGAGCTATCTGTGATGCTGCCACGTGCTCCCAATTTCTTTCACAAAATTACATGACATTTACATGCATTAACAAAGGCAGAGGTGGGATTGAAGAGAGTCAAGAAAATGCACTCATGCAGTAGTTACACAGATTATCTTTTAGTGGCATCCCACCCACATTTAGAACAATGATCCCTTGATCAGTAAACAATCTCTCCATTGTTGGACAAATCTACCTAGAGGGAAGAAGCGGAGATGCCTCTGGCTTTATTCCGAAACTAAAATAAATCACCCCAGCAGATGCTGAGGGGTGAGAGATGAGAAATGAGTGCAAGGGGCTGAGTATCAGAGCCTTAATACAGGCACCAACATTGACAGGAGTAATTTCAGATTTCTGATTCGTTTTGACACTACACAGCAGACTTGCTGCTGGAAGACCTTGCTGTTTGGAAATGAGGATGGAGGCAACACTGCTCTCCCAGAGGTGCAGGAGCTCAGGTGCCCAGGAGATCATTCTCTCCCAAGAGACAGAGGCTACTGCATAGTACAGGAAAAACATGGGTGATGAGTGGAGAGTGAAACTTGCACCCCTGCCTGGGAACACAGAAATGCTTGGAAGCCTCTCTGGGCTTCTGGGTCTTATCCTCCAGGGCAACTAAATACTGGCAAAGCCTTCTCACCAAAGCAGCCTGTTTCAGCTCTCACCACTCACACATACACCAGTTCTACATCTCCAAACACAGACGGTGGAGAGAAGGGACCTAGCCCATGAGATTGGCCATAACTATGATTATTATCAAAGGATCCAACATCCTCAAAGAGGGAAAGCACCTAGAGCTGACACAAAGCTGGAGATTGTTGTTTTACTCAAAGAAGGTGGCAAGAGGCAGAGGAAAGCAGAAGAAGGAAGGGTAAAGCAAACAAAAATAATAGCATGGCTCTGTAGCTGGCTAGTTCCCACAATGGAAACTATGGGACCAACAGAAAGCTGTCACCACATCCCAGGAAGACTACTGGGGCTCTTGGGTTGACTGTCTTCTCCTGAATTGTTAATTTTAGACTTCTAATTTGTATAAGACAGCTGGCAGGCAACAGGCAAGAACATGGTAAGAAGAAAGAGTGTCCTCTTGTCAAGATCCAACTGTGATGGACAGAGTGAGGAGCAACCCAGAGTTTATTTTGGCTAGATGCCATCACAACTACTACTAATTAGTTTAGATGGAGCCTGTTAACCCAGAATACGCAAATTTTGTCCTATCCAGCCTAATTTTGGGAGCTGCACTTAATCTGGCAAAACTCAGAGAAAGCTTCAGCCATACCCTTCCTTTGCATGTGTGAGAGAGGCTTCAGGGAACTAGGATATGGTGACTCTGGGCTGTGTACATCAGAGCAGCACATGGCAGGGTCAGTGCTGCAAATTTCCAAGCAATGAAGAGAAGCAGTTTTATCACCTGACCAAACAGACAGCAGCTTTATCCTTGCTGGAATGGAAGGTGCTGGGTGGTCACTAACCCTCTGTTCCCACCCAGGCTGGGGCCAGTACAGCTAAGGGTCTTCATGTGCTGCCACAAAATGACATGACTAGGCTGGGCTTTGGGGAGACTTTTGCCAACACAATGACAATAAAGGTCTCAGCACACCAGGGAAAGTCCAAGAAAGAGTCCATGGAACTTAGGTGTGAATGAAGGTGGGATGGACAGAGATACACAAGCACAGCAGCCTCATCCTCTCACAGCTTCTTCAAGACCAAAAGTTCTTGAATATGCCTTCCAACCAGGCTGAGATCAGCCAGCTCCTGCTCCTCAGAGGATTGGCCAAGAGTTTCTAATTGTGACGATGAAGGACTCGGCAACTCTGTTGAGATTCTCCTTTAAGATATTTCAAGTAGCTTTCGCGGAGATGGGTCTGGCTTTAGCAAGGGGGACCAGTCAACTGGGAAACTTGACCCTTACCATCCTGGCCTAGAGGGAGTGGGTGTGCAGTGTACTGAGGGAAAACAGTTTCCAGATGGGATAAAAAGCTCAGAGCACAGTCTCATTTCGCATTATTCGCCCCTGTTATCTTCCCCTCCCTTTCACACCCTCCTTCCTTCTCCTTCTAACTATGCTCCAAAGCCAAGAAATAGCACGAGATGTGTTCCCAAAGCTGTATTACCAGTGAGCGGTCAGGGAGGGGGCAGCCAAGGGACAGAAACGCAATGGCGAGGATGTGCTGGATTTCCTGATCCAAGCCTGATTTCTGGCTGCCAGTCCCCCTCAAACTTTAGAAGGACAGGGAGGCAGCACCCAAAGAGGATAAGCCAGTGTGTACAGACGTAGGGAGGCAACAACCGTTGCATCTCTAGGCCCTACAGAGAGCCTAAACCTGTTCTGGTGCCACAGTAGAATCTGCTCAGGCTGAGGCCACTTCAGCCATGCGGAGAGAGTGAGAATTTGTCAGCTCCTGGCTTCTTTTCCCTCCCACTCCTGGTGATCGACATAGGCACTGACTCTTCCAAACATATTTCCACCACATGTTTTCATCCTGACCTCATGCTTAGGGTTGTCTAAATAGCACACTGTATGTGCGTGCGTGCACTTCTCATTCAAATACCCTTTCCTGCTGTACAACAGTTATCTTGGGAGCTAATGTAAGGCATCTAGATATCCAAATGCAAGCTCTACACATACCCCCACCCAGAGCTGGTGTTAGAACTCTGGAGGCCCCAAGCAGAGGCTGAGGCATTAAGCCTTCTCCCCTGCCTGGTTGCACTTAAGGTAGCATTCTTGTAGCCCAGTGGCACCATGCATGGCTGAGGAGGTGATGACTTCCTCCCCCTGGATCCACCTCTCTGTACTCATACTGGCTGCATCTGTCCCTCTTTTTCCCTTTCATGCCTCTTTTCTTTGACTGTGACTTTCCCCTTCCCACCTCCAGCTGAGTTGTTTGGACACAGTCTTCCTTCAAGATCAGCCTGGTTCTCACAGCCTCTCTCGTCCCACCGCAACGGTCTCGCTCCAAAGAGAAGGCAGCAAGGGCTAAATCCAGCTGGGCGGCAGCCCAGGCCCAGGAGACGAAAGGCCTTTGCAGGTTGGAGGTTCTGCTCGTGCTGGCAAGCAGTGAAGATGGGGAGGGGATTCTTCTGAGTTTTCTCTTTTCTTTTTGAAAATTTTTTCCTCTTTGCTTGCCAAGATAAATCTCCTGTCCCAGCTGTGACATCTGCATTTCCCTTCTCTGCTTTCACTAAGGAATGAAGCCCCCTGCACTCCAGCTGCACAGCTGAGGTTTTCTTTACATTCCAGGAAAGAAGAGCCCATACACTCCAGACAGTCCTTCTGCTCTCTTTAAAATGCAGAGAATTTTAGACCTTATGAAAGTGAATTTCTTAACAGTGTTAATAAGATTCAGGCAGGATGGACAGACGCTGTGTACACTTCTCCACACAGACAGTCAGTGCATGTGGCACCCCAAGGGGCACAAGTGATCATCCAACCACTCCTTGGCTGCCACCCCTTCATCCTGAACCCATACTGCTTTTGTACCTCACTTATCACAGGCCCCTGCTGCCCCATGCCTGGTCTGCCCAGCCTCCTGGTGTGCCTGAACAGCTTGTTACTGACCTGCTACCCCCTTGCCTTGCTGCTTCTTTGTTTGCCAAAGCATCAAAGCGCCTGTGAACACCCCTGTCACTCCCCTCCAGCAGCAGGAAAGCATCCTGAGCAGCAGACTGCATCAATGTCCAAGTCACCTGTGACTACTTTCAGCATCACAACCGTGGCATGTATGGTGGACTGAACACTCCAGACACTCCAGGATGCCAGGGTTTGACTGAACCTGATCTGGAACTAGGCCCAAAATTCACTGCTGTAGAAATGCAAAATCACAGGTGGGAGAAGACCTCTGAGATCAAGTCTAAGCTATGACTGAATACCATGTCAACTGGAACATGGCACCAAATGCCACAGCCAGTCTTTCCTTAAACACCTCCAGGGATGGTGATTCCACTGCCTCTCTGGGCAGTCCATTCCAATGTCTAATCACCCTTTTTCTGAATAAATTCCTGCTAACGTTCAACCTAAACTTGCAGTTTAAGACTACATCCTCTCATTCTGTCTCTGGGAGAAGAGGCCGACCCCCGCCGGGCTACAACCTCCTTTCAGGTACTTGTCGAGAGCGATAAGCTCTCCCCTGAGCCTACTCTCGTCCCTGCAAGGCTCAGGCACAACTCGCTGTGGAAACCTCCTTCCACCGCGCATCCTGCCAAGGGCCTGGATTTACAATTTCCAGCGCTAGGCGCCACAGGAGCTAGGAGGGACCGTCGGCGGCTCAAGGCACGGCCGGGGGAGGGCGGCGGCGGGCGCGGCGCCCGGGCCGGGCCGGGCGCGTCGCGGCCGAGCAGAGCAGCCCCTCAGGGCGGCCGCGCGCGCACTGCCCCGGCTGCGCGCACGGCGGCGGTTTAACGGTCGCCGCGGCCGCCCATTGGCCGGCGCCGGCGGGAGGCGGCCAATGGGAGGCGGCTGCCAGCGGCGCGGCGCGGCGCGGGCGGCGCGGCGCGCGGGAGGAGTGCAGGGTTAGGACGGAGCGGCGCGGGCCGGGCCCGCTCCTCCCGGGAGGAGCGCGGGCAGCGCCCCGGGGACACCGCCGCGACACCGCCGGCACACGCGGCTCCCGCCGCCTGCCCACACCTCCCCGGCAGGCAGCAAGACTTCGCGGTATCACCCCCTCCTGCCCGACAACCCCCCGGCAGGGGGGACAAGGCCATCGGCTGACGGAGTGGGTGATGTTAAAAGGCACGTGCACAGCACAGACCGCATGGAAATTCCGTGGCCGAAATTGCAGCCGTGTAATATCCATCTCAGAGTTCACAAGCCTGCAGTTCATTGGGGAGAACCTTGGGAGGCACCAGGCGCAAGGGGAGAGAGCAAGTTAAGTCTTTAAGTTAAATGATTCTGCCCCTGAAAGAATAAAAAGAAGCGAGTAAAAGGTATGTGGAAAGCTGAAAGTTGCTAGCCTGTGACTGGGTTCCCCAGCGGCGGACTCTGAGTGCTGCTAAAGTCATGGACACTGGTGTCTCCACACCTGGCACTAGCGTGTTCAGCCGAAATGGGATTAGCAGCCGGCACACAGCACCACGGGCAGTGGGGATGTGGGAGAGATTGGAAGTGCCCTGCAAGGGGAACGACTGTGGAACAGCACGGACCCCAGGCTGAGGTGATTCACAACACAAGTGGCATTGCAGCGTGGCCACAGCAGTGTGGCCATTGGCATGCTGTCCCACCATCTATGGGTGCCAGGTTCAGAGCAAATATGCATGTGCTAGGGAGGAGGGGGGAAATGGCAGCCTCCCCTTCGGCAAAACAGGCTCCACTGGCCTGGGGTGGAAAGCAGCTACAGTACATGGTTTGCCTGTGGCATGAGACTAGCCGAATCTGCAGAGATAGGAGCACCTCTCCTCCCAGCAGTGGCACCCTGGAGGATAAAAAGGAATGCCTCTGCTTTTCGGCATGCTTTTGCTGTGTGTATGCTACATATGCAGTGAATGTCCCAAATTTCCTTTGGCTTACAACTGCCTTGCAGCTGATTCTGATAAAAAAAAATTAGAGTGGGACTTAAACCATACGCAGAACTGGACACAGCTCTCTCAGGATGAAACATTTGGATCAGCTGCTCTTAACCCTCATTTGGCAGAAGATTTGGGGCAAATTTCTAGGAGTTTGTGAAAGGTAAATAAAAAGCTTGTCCTGCTAGAGTTTTGGGGTTTTTTTGAGCTTGGAGAACTGAAGACACCTGCTTGCTACAAAACAAAGCCGCCCTTATTTCTAAGCCATTGTGGTGGCAGCTGGGCTGTGTTCAAACAGAGATGCGTAGGAGCTGTTCTCCATGGGAATGCAGGTATCCCTGGGCAAGCTGGCAGGGGTCTCTTCCTCTCCACTTCTTCCCAAGCCAAGGTCAGGCTTCAGGCAGAGACTTCACACAAGCAGTAGCCCTTAGAGAGAGAAGCTGTATTGTCATCTCTGTCCCCAGATCCCAGCTGTCTTGGCTGAATTGTTGCTTTGCCTGTTTGTGTGAACATGGCAGCTCCAGCTGTGTTTGCAGCAGGCTCCCAGTGACACCCTAACTCCACACCATGATGGGGCTTTCAGCTGCTGTAGCATCTGGGGGTGGGAGCTCTTGTGAACTTTGTGTCCTTAAGTGTGAAAATATAATCTATCATTTTTGGGAAGGCCCTATCTGCTATGTTAACCTGATCCACCTCCACCCAGGTGTGCCCTTGCAGAGCCCATCCACCCTTCCTCAATCCTCACAGAGGCACAGCAGCCAGAACACAACTGGGTGTGTCCATAGCCATGTCTGCACACCCAAGGGATGCTTCTCTAGCCCAGCCCTGCAAATCTAGAGGTGAACCTCCCCTGAAAAAGCCTACATGGGTTTAGTTGTGTGTGGCATGTCTGCCTGGGCAGATATTTAGAGAAAAGTTCTGCTTAACAGTGAGGGATGCACGATGTGACAGCAGGCAGGCAAATGAAAGAAAACACTGGTTTATTCTGTGTGACTCTCTGTGAAGTATAATGCCATGCTGATGGGAAACCATGTCACAAGATCACCAAAAGACATGAAATGAAGCATGAACATTCAATACAATTAAAAATAAGTTAGAGAGGTGCAACTACTCAAGCCATTCACCAGTCAGTGGGATGGGAATGTTTATTCAGTAACCAAAATTAATTGGAATAAATGCCACTCCACCATTTCTTCTATCTTTTTTTTGGAAGCTTCTGGCCCTGGCCAGTAAGGAGTTGAAGCTGCCAGAGTTGGCAGATCTCTGCTCTTACACAGCTTGTCAGCCCTATGCCATTATGGGCCTTTTTTTTTTGCATCTTGCAAGAAAGCAACAAGAAAGACACATTGGGAGATAGAGGAAATCTGCTCTGGGAGATAACCAGAGAAGGAGGAAAGATCTGAATTATCTTTACAATCATCTTCATTTGTCTCATTGAAACTGTTTCTCTTTAGTGCTCAGAGAGCAAAATCAGAGATAATTCACATTTTGTCCCCTGGCAGGTCCCTGGAGACCCATAAAGAAAAGCAGGCCTTGAATGAGGAAGAGCTGTACTCTGTTCAAGTCCAAAAGCTGAGGCATGCAGCTAATACCAAACGTTACTGGTGGCTTTCATTCCTTGGGCCTGTGTAAAGGGCACTTAACAGAGCAACTAAGTTTGGGCCAGCTGGTTTGTGACTCCAGGATGTGAGGGATTTTCACATAAAATCTTGAGAGCAAGAGCTGGGACTCTCTTCAGTGGCCAGGCTGGGCAAGAGTTGGGTTTTGCAAGCAGCAGACTGAACAGGGTCCTGCACCAGGACAGTTTTCAAAGCAATTCAACTTGGAATGCAGATTTCTGACCTTCTGCCAATATCTCAGTGGAAAATCTGTGCCCTAAGCAGCAGATAGGAAATGAAACTTCAGCTCCAATGCTGAGGGTACCATTTTCACCTCAGCAGTGGAGCTGCAAAACCCAGAGTCTCTGGAGAATGGGGAAATCCTTCCTAGGCCACAAAGAGCAGTAACACCTCTCAGACCATTTGTCACTACTGGGGCAGCCTGCATTAACACCATCCTGGGGCAGAATGAAGATATGATGTTGGTGAACCAGGGGCAAAAGCCCTGCATTTCCAAAGATAAGGATGGATGTCTGACTGGTGAGAGATCAGGCAATCACTTCAACCATGGGATGAAAATCACAGCTGAAGGAGAAAAGGAAGCCTATGAAAACCCTTTCCCAGCACCTGGCTCTCCAGCTATCCCTTCTTCAAGCCAGGCTTCCCCACAACAAGGCCCAGCAGCCAAGGACCCTGTAGCTAGTAAAAAAGTTGAAATGTGGAGATGCATGGTATAATGTACTCAAGTAATATCAAAAGCTTCTCAGAAGAAAAGATCCCATGTTCCTTTGAAGCCAGGAAACCTATTATGCCCTGAACTCCTGCTGTGAAAGCTCCTGGGTCTGAGATCAAGCAGATATCTGCACCCCAGCATTGGAGTGGTCTCTGCAGAAGCTGGTGGATTTGGGAATCCATTTTCTGGACAACCCTGGACAAGGGAGATGATGGATAGCCTCATGGGTTTTAGGGCTTAGAGGAAACACTCTGGTAATCAAATATGGTTCCTTACAGAGCTGCGTGCCTCCTGCTTCAAATTTGTCATCTGCAACTGTGCTCAGTTTAAAGGCTCCAGATACATCCAGACCTTTAAAAAAAAAAAAAAGACCCACAAAAAACAACCAACTGTTATAGAAGAGAAATACAGTAACCAAATAAATTAGTCACTGCAAAGATGGACTCTCTAGCTTAAGCCTCCAAAATGTTTTCTCAGGCTTTTTGCTCTTAGATTAACAAGTTCTTACTGCTATAGATTTTCCTGAAAAAAATAAATCCAAGCCACCTTTTCATCTGTGGATTGTGGTATGGCATGGCCATCTTGCCAGGTTGTTCTGCAGGCAGGGAGAACTTGAGGAGTTATCTAGTGATGGCAGGTTCTAGTCATGTAACTCCATGTTAGCAGCATATTCAAAGATTAAATTATCTTTCTGTGTAATTAATTGCTTTTATTATTATTTAAGTTAAATAGATTTTTAACATAATCAAGTTACAGGTGGAAGTGAGTAATTCTTCTGGCAAAAAAAGTTACAGCCCTGCCACCCAGCTACCAAGCCACTGCTGTAAAGCGATAATGAAAATTCTGTGAGCCTTAGAAAATCAAGATAAAATCTACAGTGGTTTGGACATTCTTTCACACAGGCCTTATTTTGCAGATACATAACTTAGGATAAGAAGCAGCCTTTCAGTATTCATCATGGTTTTATGTGCAGAAAAGAAAAAAAGCATCAGTGAGATTTTCCATTTTTGTCCCTTAACCTTGATGCTAAGTGAATTTTCCCAAGTATGGTGTTCTCAATATACAGGAAACCTTTCACAAGTGCCCAATATGTGTCCCAGCACAGATCCAGTTCCCTGCCCCTGCCTGGATCCTCACAGCATCAAGCCTTCTCATGCCAACCTCTTCCCTCATGCCTCTGCTGCTTGACACCCCCCAATTTCACTCCTCCTTTGCCTTCCTCCTGTCTCTCTCTGAAAGGGTGCACACATCTGGCTTGCCTTTATTGTGTGATAAATCTCACCCTGCATCTTGGGTTTATTTTCTGAAAGTTTTGAATGGTGTCTTGGAAATGCTGTTGGACAATAGGAGCTCTTTGAACCCAGGCCAGCTGGACGGGACTCCTTGCATTGCAGCTGACATGCAGGCTTTGGCGGTCTTTCTCAACTCTTTCCTCTCTTCTTTACAACATTTGAGTTGTCCTCAAACTTTATTTTTGGAGTGGGCAGTGCATTTCTGAATCTTTTCATCATTATATTATTATTAATTATGGCCATGACTATTTCTCTTTCTGCTGGCACTCTTGGGTGGATCTCTTTCACTAAATATCTTGGGTACGACTACCTTGGCCACAACCCACTCAAGCAGTGACTCAGAATCCCTGGCCTGTTCCCAGGAGAGATGCAAGAGTTTTGCCAATTGGTTTAAAAAGAGGCAATCATTTTCCAGAGCTACTCTCTCACTCATCAGAGCTGAGCTGGGTGGAAAAGCTCAGCTCTGTGGTTCCAGGGAGTCCATTCCTGGTGGACAGGCTGTCCCTGGGTTATTATGAAAGCAAAGCCCTGCTCCCTTCACACGCAAACAGGACGGCTTCTGAACCAGGCAGTAGGATTCTCCACTGAAAATAATTTCCTCCCTGGGGGTCACTGCACTCAATTTCCCCATTCCCAAGCCCCTGGAGGAAACAAAGCTAAGGGAGGCATGTGGGCAGGATGAGGCATTGTTAGGGAGGGCTCATCCATTGTTAGGGATGCTCAGGTCGAACTGTTGCCCAATGTATCATCACACAGCTACCCACATCTTGAGTCAGAGTGGAGAATGGCATAATCTGAAGCAGGCCCTCATACTGCTGTGTTTGAGATTTGCTTGCAGCAGTGGTTCATGGTAGAGAAATCCCATCTTCATCCTCGAAGCATCTCAGATTTTCCCAACCATGCAGAAGGGTGGGAATTGCTCTGATTCTAAAAGCAGGAGGGGACCTTTGGCTCGACTGTTTGCCCCTCTACACATTGAGTTTATGTAGTGAAGAAGGCTGTTTTGTTCCTGTGTGGCTCCTCTGTGTGAAAGACATTCAAACAGTGTGCTCTTATGGAGGCAGATATACAAATCTTCATTTCATGTGCTAGGAAGGACACAAGAAAAAAAGACATGGCTGGTCTTGGTGAGGCATGGCAGTCTCCCACAGAACATGGTGGGAACCTGAGTGAACCCTTCTGACTAGAATGCACTGCCTCCTGCAAATGGCACTGAGGGATGGAGGGAAGGGGATGACAGGCCTTCCACTATCAAGATTGGGTACTTGGCAATGTCAGACCAGATGCTTTCCAGCCTTCCTTCCTATGTGCTGGGAAGCCCACCTGCTTCACATGGCAGTCAAGAGCCCTGGTATTCTCTGGTGCTGGTATTTGTAAAGAAGTGGGACTGAGATAATCAGTTGCTTTTTGCTCACATCTACCAAAGGTCGTGGGTCAAGTAAAACTCTCCTTCCTCCTGCTGCAAGATCCAGCAGGCAGGAAAGCCCATGATCATCTGGGAACACTGGTCCTGCCAGCCCTCTCTGTGCTGGTGTGGAAGGCTGAGCCGGCTCCGGAGCTCAGCTGCCGTGGTCCAAGCACCAGGCAGAGGTGTCACTCTCTCCAGCTGCAGCATGGTGCAAACCACAGCTGGTTCCCCGTGCAGGGCTGCCTCTCCCAGGCTGGCAGGCTGGCTGCAGCTGGCCTCCGCTCCCGCTGGCAGGGTGGCATTGCTGCTTCTGCTAGAGGAATGCAAACCGCTGAGCTGCTCTTGAGTATCCGCCAGGAAAAGTCCACAAATAGCAACAGGAAATCAAAATGCCCGCTCCAGACATGCACTAGATATGAGGCCATCCAGCACAAGGAGAAAAATCAAATGCTGGACAATGAAGATTACATCATGCTGTGGATGAACACGTGAGCCCATCCAGATGGGGCCATGCCAACAGGTCCAGATGGCTCAGGAATGCTAACTGCATAGCTACCTCTCTCATCTTTGGTTTTTCTTCCCTCTTTCTTTCCCTATTCTCCATCCCTTCTGGCGTGTTTCTCTCTTTCCTTTCCAAGAATAAGTAAATAAATCCTTTGACAACTCTGTGTAATCAAATTTCATCAAATATCAGAAAGGCATCTGAGACCAGTGGATGGGCAACTGGTCTGGACATGGGTCTGTGGCACTTACTTGTAGGTATCAAAGCTGCTGAGTAACCTCACCACACTGTGGCTGCTGGGCTTGACAAAGTAACATGTGCCTTCACCTCACCTGGGACTTCAGCTCCAGGTCACAAAGGAGGAGGTTGCAAGGGCTGTTTGCCTGGAGCCTGAAGCATGCCGGAAAATTAAGAAATCAGCATTGGTCCTGCTCTGCTGCAGCTCACCCCAGCTGCTTACAGCTGCCACTGACTGCTCACTGTGGCAGCAGCTACAAGGGGAGGGAGAGAACAGTTTTGCTGTCCTAGCTAGCAGCCTCTACCTACCACGCTGGTACTAATTAGCAGCAAAGAAAGGAGCACAGCAGCTTCTGTTCACTCTGCAGTATTGACCAGAGCAGCATCTGCTGCTACTCCACTCTCTCCCAGCATGATAAAAAAGAGCTCAAAACCATGTAAGAAAAAAGTGAAAGGTACGTGCTTTCCCAGGTCTGAAAAAGGGCTGCAGGCCATTTGCTCATTAATTACTGCTAATCCAGCTGCTGGACTGCTGCCAACTGTATTTGACAAACCTGAAGAGCAGGAGAAGGATCAGAGAATGGAAAAGCAACCTCTGCATCACTCCTCCGATGGATGCTAGTGATCCTAACTTTACAAGAGGCTAGACAGAGTTATGGTGAAGAAAAGACACCTCCAAAGAAAGGGAAAGTGCAAAATCGTGCGCTGAGCGGCAGGAGGGACTGACATGGGTCTTGAATGTCCTACTTGGGACTGATAAATCCATGACATTCTCGTATTTTCAGCTTGTTACCTCCTTCTCATTTACAAACCAGTGGAAAAATAGTTTGGGAGCCTGAGAACTAAGCCCAGCACTGACCATGCAGCAGTTTGGGGCAAAAATGTAACAGGGTGCTCTCAGAAAGTTGCACCAAACTGATGGAGAAGTTAGGTTTTGTGCCTGAGCCAGGATCTGGTTGTACAGTGGAGGATGAGGTATGAGTACAGCCCATTCACTGGATTTGTAAAGCACAAATTGTTTAGTTTTCAGTAAGGCCCGGAGTGGTCAGGCCAGTAACAGCATGGGCCAAAAGTACTTTAGTTTAAATCCTGATGCTGACCAATGCAGTCATTCATACTGACACAGGAAAGATTACTCTGGATTAGCTTAAAGTATCTGAGGTCAGATAGAGACATGTGCAGTCTGCAGGGATAAGGAACAGGAGAGGACTGAAGGATAGTTGGGATATCAGTGGAGAACAGATCAGCCAAACTGAAAATGTGGCAAATATCACGTGTAGCTGCAAAGTCATTGAAAAAGAGTCCAACCAGGCAAGCAAAGTAATAGCTCCTATGGACCTTTCCTGGCAGATACTTACTAGCAAAACCCCACTCCAGCCTTAGTTTTTGTTTTGCTTCACCCATTGATGACACTGTTCCTTTTCAGTAAGAATAAGGATGTCCACTTTTTTTATAGTCAGCAAAAGCTGCATCACTGCAAATGACACCCTGAGGATCACACACTAAGAAACTGGCAGAACTGGGACTAAAATACAGTTTTCCATTCCAAGACAGGAGAAACACAACAAAAACAAACCCAACATCATTCAAATGGCAATTCAGTATTTGTGGCTCAACAGCACCTCATCAACTCTGAGAAGTCTGCCACATTTGCTTGGAAAGAAGAGCCACATTTCCAGCACTCCCTGGGCAAAGAGTTCTCAGATTGAGAGACTGAGAAGTCTTTGAAAGAAACCTTCCATCAACAGTCTTTACAAATGTCAGAGCTGGTTTCCTCCTCCCTGAGCTGCCTGGCTAGCAGTCCCTCCTCCTGGGACAGCAGTGAGCTTATCCAAAAGCACCTGCCCAGCTCCTTCCTTCAACTGTCATGAATTTAGCAGACTCATTTAGCATCAAGCTGCTCTGACATGCAACAATTAACTCTTGAGACTCTGAAACTGGGTTCTCTTCTTCATCCCTTCACCTCTTTCCTCTAGTGAAGGGGAAAGCTCTCCTCCAAGCAGTGAGAGGGCTTTAAATATTGCAGAGCCAGAGCAGGTTCTCATGGTAGACCCCCTGCACCTTGAACAGCAGAGATGGGTTATTCTTGAGCTGCAATGCTCCCCCTGGATGTGCCATGCCATTGAGAAGAGGAGCCAGTGACCCCATGACACTGTGGTGGGGAGCCAGCATGGAGGATGTTGTTTGGGCATTCATCTGAGAAAGCTCACCTGCAGGAGGAATGCTGACAATCCAATAGGAATGTCCACAACCAATGTAGCATCCAGTTCTCTCCTGTATAACACAGCTGGTGTCAGGCCCAAGTTGTAGTACTCCTCCAGCCTTAGCTGCCAGGTTCCTCCCAAAGGAGCCCTGACATCCCTGTTGCAGGGGAACTCCTGGCACAAATTGTTCAGCTGAAAGCATTATGTTTTGCATCTATTCTAGGAAAAATGCTAACTGCATTTTGAGCAGGCTTTGCTAATCGGGTCAGCCAGACTGACCTAAATGAACATTTTTCCTAATCAAGACAAAGTCACAGTGTAAAGAAGCCAAAAGCAACTTCGCTGAGGTAGTCAGGGGTGAGTTTTCTCTGGAATAGCCTGGACAGTGATCGTAATAAATGACCTCACACAAGGCATCACCTTTGAGCTCTAAAGATGGTACTAATTACTCCAGTACTGGTTTAGATTACGTAGCAGTTTCAGGGAGAATAGCCTTGCACAGTGCTGAATGGGGAATTTTTGCAGTCTTAGAATGTGAGGAGATAAAATACGACAAGAAAGGAAGGAGTGAAAGAGTATGTGGATATGTGCACTTCTAACCTTCATGAGACCTTGTTCTGGCTAATCAATATGTCAATGTAAGTGTCAAGCATCTATTACTTGGACACAGACCAGACCAGAGCAGCGCCACTTGATTTCAAAGGCAGATAGCCCTGGACAAGTTTAAGAAAATAAGAGTCAAAGGAGAGATACAAAGAAAGAGAAAATAAGATAAATAAAGAAGTCAGAAAGGGGTGGGTGAGAGGATAAGGCTGGAGTGTTTGGGTCAGTTCAGGAAAGTACAGGAAAGGAAAACTTTGAATGATGTAACCCTATAGAAAAGCAGAGGTAAAATTTGTTTTCTTGAGCAGCTGGAAATAAGTTAGCTGTAAACACGTCTGCATGGCAGACATGGGGAACAACTGGGTTGGCAGACACAGCCTGCCTTTCAGCATGCTACTTGCAGTCCCTTGCTACTCTGGCCATGCCTTGGCTCTTCACAACCTTTCAGGTATTTCTGCTCTGAGGAACATTGTAAAACATGCAGACACCAGTCCAAGGAAACACTTAACAACTTACAACACAAGTTGAGCTCCACATACAGGAGAAAGTAAGAGATCTCCATGCAAGCCCCCACTCTGTCCTAGTGCCAGGCTGAAAACTGGATCGATGATTTCAGTCAGAGGATACCAAACTACACTGAGGTTGCTTGCACAGAAGTCACCTGCTGCAGCAGGAAAAAGATGGTGCCAGCATGGGGGTCAGCCGAGAAAGATGGCTTTGGTTCCACTTTTGTTCTCACTTCTCATCTCCCATATGGAGACAAGTCCCAGCAGTTCAGATGTGTAGATACAGTCCCTGGCAGAAAGCTGGGATTGGTAGGATGTCGTTATCCCAGGACTAAGATTGGCTTGGAACTGAGGATCTAACACACTTGGCTCCTCCAGCAGACATGTCTCCTGAAGAAGAACAAGGCTGGCCACAAGATTGCCTGTGAGGTATAGGTGACTGCACTGTACCTTGCCGAAATTTCCCTGGGAAATCTCTGAGCCAAAATAGGCCAAGAGACAGGTTTTGGGCATTCCTTAGGAGAGCTATAATGGTTTGCTTCATTGCTGGTGCCCTACCTGTTTTCCTGTAACTCTGCAGCAAGGAGAGTCACCAACTGGCTTTTGTGAACCATCTGGTTTCTTACAGTGGACAGTCTACAACAGGACAAGGATGCATAAGCTTTAGTGGGTTGACTCATCCCTTCCTTGAAATGCACTGGAACAAGTGAGTCTTGAGAATCAAATTGCTGTATCAAGAACAATCCTGCCTGTGGTTATGTGCAGAGGATCTGCTATGTAGCTGTCCCAAAGACAACTCCAGAGAGTTTTAAGCATTTTCATTTGCTTCCTTTAACACTGAGAATTCTTTAAATAGTAAATAAGTAATGACTAAATGCTAATTAAATACTACTTTAGAACCTATGGAGAAAAGCTGAGGAAAAAAAGGGAGCAAGCAGAGGAATAACTTTTCTCAGAGGAAACACAGCAGTAAGTCACAGAGGTGTCAGCCTGGTCATATTTTAAATAGTGCAGCTATAACTGTGGCTAGAAATCTCTAGTTCTAAATTCCCCTTTAAGGGGTTGCTGCAGGAAATGCTCTTCTTTCCTTATCCCTGCTCTACCAGAGACAGCTCCATTCCAGGCTTCAGCAAGAACAGTACAGCACCAATGGGACCAGCACAGCACTAGTCATTGATGAGACCAGAGCAGCACAGGATGGGACCAGTGCAGTACCAGATGAGCTCCTGAGCAGCAGAAGACATTTTGCATCAATGAACACAATATATTTCATTAAATTCAGAAGCCACCACACACTGTGGTAGCTTCTGAAGCCACCATACAGTACAAGCTTGTCCACTTGTACTGGTACCAAGAGGAGGTATAGTGGGCCAGTCTTAGAGGTTTTCTACAGCCTGATCTATACAAATGAGACCCCAGGTTTGTCCCTCTCTGAAAGGGGTTGTGGTGGCACTGAACAGCTGCCTTATGCCACAGGAGGATGAGGATCACCTGGCAGACATGGCCTGAGCAGTACACAACTCCAGCATCTCCCAGCTGGTGCTGATGACACCCTCCCTCAGCAGGAGTGGACTGTGTGCACAGATGTACTTCCACCTCCTGCCAAACCCTCCCTTTGTTTACTCTGCAAGCACTTCACCAAAGACCTTCCTGCTTCTCCCCACCAAGAGAGATGATGGCTTTGTCTCCACTGTTTAACCCTGTTTTGGGCATAGGCCTTCCTGCACTCCTGCTCTAAGTTGCAGCCTCTCTCCTAGTTCTGAGAGCACAGTTAATGGGTTCTCCCACTTTGGCTGAGAAGATAATTTAGGACAATGGGTTCCCAGCACATACAGGCAGATGTCCAACAGATGAATGTGTTTGTTTAGGAAGAGTATCCCAAATCCCAAATATTTATCAATTTCCTGGCAGATTGGACACAAAAATGATCCACAGTCTCTGGAACAAGTATTGACCTAGAGTCTTCCAAATGAAGTTCAAGTCTCTTCCCCTCTTCTTTACCAAAAGGAAACATTTTTCCTGGTGGTGACTCCACAGTGATGATGCTCAAAGACCCAGACACAGAGATCCATGGACCCATGTTCACCTCTGGTTTCATCCTGTTGCTAACACTTCTGCAAGTGTAAGTCCCACCATGACATAATAAGGAGCAGCAGAGCCACAAAGTGTAGAAACCATGAGATGGATCCAAAGAGACTTATGAAATAGAAAGATATGGGAATTATTATCTTTGGATTCATTTCCATCAGGCCAGTTCTGATGGCCCCATCAGGTCCCTGTATCTGTGCTCCAGATCCTACAGGAATCTGGCCGGCAAGTTCCAAGAAAAATTTAAAGAAAATAGCCTTTCCATATCCAGTACTTGGCAGACTAACCATAAATGTGTTACTGACCAAATCTTTTCAGGCACAGGAACAGAGGGCCAAAATGCTTGCTGCATGTGTCCCCACAAGAGATTACCATCAGTCCTGAAGACCCAGCCTCCCATTACAGCAGAATTTCTCTGTCTTACAACTGCAAGGGATATGAGGTGGGTGACCAAATCTGCCTGAGCTCTCCATCCTTACTGTGCACTGAGATGGTGAGAGGGAGTTTACAGAGCATGAAACTCACTCAGACCAAAGGTCAGTCCAACACTTAAGCACCATTTAAGTGCTATTTATGTCCCTGTAGTAGGCATAAGAGGAATAAAAGAGTGTACAGGCTTCCTGTGAGAGTGACAGTCATCCATGGTGAATAGCCTCTCTTCATCTTCAGGGCAAGCTTCCCCTGTGAGTTGCACCAGCATCACTGTCAGCCTGCTCACTATGTACAGTCCTGCCACTCTCCTCCTCCTGCAGGCCAGGACAGTACTAAAGGAAAGAGCACACAGTAAGCCCAACACCCAGTTTGCACTCAGGGAGCAAATCCAGCAAGACAGGCAGTTCTCCCATTCTGTCCCTTTGTAGGCTCCAGAAAACACCAGTTGTCACATTGCCTGGGCATATAGGATCACACAGTGAAAGAGTACATTACAGTGCATTCCCCAGAGGAGCTGGGTTAGCACTCCTGAGACAGCCTGAACAGCCATTCTGCAGCTTCTAGAGCATGCAGGCTATTTTCTTGCCTTGATGTCTCTTGAAGGAGGTAAAGTATATGCTTTGAAAAGCATGGAGTCAAAATAAAGCTGTGTTTACATAAATATCCAAAGTCATCTTTGAAGGTGTTTTTTGCACTATGAAACACAGAAGCAGAGGGAATAAACAAACCCACTGGGGTACTGGGTTAAAAAGAAACACATGACTCCTGTTTGGTTGGTTTATTCTGGCTTCCTTCTGACACGAATGTCACATACCCAGTGAAGCACAGTGGTGAATCTGACTCAAGAGATAAATCTTTTGAAGAGTTTCACAGCACTGATAAGAGCTGAACAAGAAAGTAAGAGCTCTCTGAGTGCAATTGTAATAGACTGTAAGGAAATAGATGGTTACTTGCAGAAATGATCAGAAATGCTGGACTGGGCAGACAACAAACAGACATCACTCTCCGTAAGATTTAAAAAAAAAAAAACAACAACAAAAAACAACGAAATCCTCACAGTGCTAAATTGGTTCCTTAAACCCAGTCTAAACCTTCCCCATTCCAGTTTTTGACCACTCATCCTCCTGCCATGCACTTTATAAAAGAACTTGGCTCCATCTTCTCAGTAACTTCCTCAGCTGTGCAGTTAGGCTTCTGCTAGGTCCTCCTGGAGCTGCCTCTTCTCCAGCTGAGGAACTCCAACTCCCTCAGCTACTCCTCACAGGAGAAACTCTTCATCTTCCAGTTACCCAAGGGAGGTGACAACCCCCTTGATGCACTCAGATTTATCCATGTCTTTCTGTTATCAGGCAGCCCAAAACTGGACACTGTATTTGAGACAGTTTTACAATTCTCAAGAAAAAAGGAATAATCACTTCCCTGTGTCTATCTACCATGTCACTCCTGCTCCTAGCTGCCTTTGCTACTGGGGCACACCGGTGCTCCATGACCCCTGGTGGATCAGTCCGTCCGTCCATCCATCCATCCATCCATCCATCCATCCATCCATCCATCCCAGGGGCAGGAGTCAGAGTTTGTTTTTGCTGAATTTCATGAGGTTTCTGTCAACCTATTCTTACAACCTGGGCAGATGTCTCTGAAAGGCAGCTCGCACGCATTCATTTTTTTTTCTGTTGCAAGCACACAGACCTCTCTGAAGATGCGTCTACAGATGTGCCTTAATTAATTCTTTGTCACAGCTTCAGATGAACAATACAGAGAGACATTTTTTAAAGACCAAGATGACTCATTAGGACTGCCAAGGTTGTGGAAAAGAGTAGTTCAGACACACACAATTCTTGCCCCAAAGGAGCACAGACTGCAGTAAGGTTCATCCATCTTTTCTTTCTGCTTCCTTTCTGAAAAGAGGAAATAATAATCACTAAAATTTCATACTGACATTTTCTGGCCGAAATGCCTGGCCTGTTTTAAGAAAAATGCCTGCTGAACAATATCTGGAAAAGTTTGCCCATCTTTGAAGCAAAGGCACTGGCAACTTTGAGAGCTATTGTGCACGGTGATGCTTTGCTTTGCACAGTTCTGTGTCAAAAGAACTTCTCCACACATTGCAAGATCCCAGGAGATTTGCTGAATTTAGTAAGAAAATCCAAGTGTATTTCTTCCATCCTCCCCATTGTCATGCAGAGTGAGAACAAAGAGGCTGATGTATTATGTTCTGGCTCTCGTATCACCAACAGATTCGGTAGGCGAGAAATGGCTACAGAATCTCTTATATGTATCATCTGCAGGAAGAGAAGGCTTCAACGCGGCTCTCTCACTCCAGCTGAAGTTTGTGGTGCTGGCAGTTGGGAAAAAATCCACAGGGGAAAAAAAACCCAAAACCTAAAAAAAAGCACTTTTCTGCTGTCAGCGGAGCTCAACGATGCCTGAGTCACTGCAATACAGTTAAATGAGAAGACAAGGGCAAGCTGCTTCCAGAAGCAGCTCTCCAAGCAGAAAAGCCATTTAAATGATGCAGGACAGAGCCAGCCTGCTCACGGCCACCACACACTTTAAACACACTGTCCTGGCTGGTGGCACCAGATGGCACTCTTACACAAAAGCTTCTTTTTCACGGGGTGTGCTTGCAGGCAGAAGTTGTGTTTACCTATGAAAAGGTGCCACCTATATTGGTTAGGGGTTTCCTAACTTCTGATAACAGCCCGTGCTGCACCTGGTAAAAGGGCTGGTGCCAATACATACTATTTTCATTTGGGTAAAGGAATAAATGATCTTGGCATAAAGCACTTCCTATCAGCATAGCTTCATCCATGCTGGATGTGCACAAAACTCCTAGCAACAGGTCTCTCAGATATGAGCGAGCAAGGCAAGTGCTCCTTCTTGGTGTAATGTGCCATTGGAAGGCCTGCCTGAACACTGTGGACTCTGTTGCCTCTGCTAGAGCCCAGTGGAATCAGTCCTTGAGGCACAGTGCTATCTCGGAAATTAGGAGCTGGCAAGATCTCTGAGGGATGGGGATGCCTCCATAATCTCTTTCCCAGACCCTGTGTGCCTCTGCTTGGTGCAGTGCATTTAATATTTATGCAAATTCTGCATCTCTACCGTCTCCCTCACAAAGGAGGCAAAGGCTTTAGATATCTTTTGTGTAGCAAAGCAGAAGTGGATTCACCAGTGGATTCACCCTCTCCCTGTTCCCTGCTTCCACTGCAAGGGTAGTCCTCAGGGACGCTCACAGTGCTACACCGGGACCACGGGAGGTGCCAGTACTGTGAAAGCGGAGCAACAAACCATTGTTCCGATCTCTGTCCGGGGCAGGCACACTGTATGGGACAGGCACACTGTCCCACGGCTGCAGCCGCTCAGAGGCTGGCGGAGCCTCGCGTCCAGGCAGTGCCCTGCTGCCCAGCGCCAGATACCCTGGCTCCAAACCACCTCTGGGGTGGGGCCCTTCCCACTTCTGCCTCAGTGTTGGGTCCTGCCTAGGAGAGGGGCTGCAGAATCCCATGGAAACTCCCATGGAAAGCTCGAGCTCTACAGCAAAGAGTCTGTGCATCTTCTCAGGGAGCACTGCTGGACTGAGAACTCGCCTGACTCCTGGGAGAGGCTGGGCAGTTTCCCTAGAGGTGAACAATGCCTCTTTGGTTCCCTGAGACTGGCAACACATTTTCCTCCCAAGTCACTTTTCCTCCTCACCCTTCTTTCCAAAGTAAATCAGCCCAGCCAAAGCGCCAAGCGGTAGATGTTCATCTCCCAAATGCCACTCTGAGGAAAAGTTACAGGCAAAGAAGAGAGGAGGCGCTGAGCCCAAAGCTCTCCCGACGGCAACCGGCCGTGCCTCCGGCGCTGCCCGAGCTCACACACGGCAGGTCGTACAGTCCCCCCCGGCACCGCACCCTTCTGCCAAGCCATCGGGCTCATAAAAACAGAGTGTAGAACAGCCCTGAGATTCCCCGGCGGGGTCTCCTCGGGGAACAGCTGCCGGGCCAGTCCAGCGGGGAGCTGGCCGTGTGCGACGGCGGGCACCCGGCTACCTGTATCTCCGGGGCACCCCGGGGCAGGCGGGGCAGGGTGGGGACCAAGAAGAGCCCGCCGCCATGTCCCGTCCCCGCTGCGGGGCCGGAGCGGGGGTGCTGCCGGCGGTCCCTTACCACATTGCTGAGGAAGTCCGCCTCGCTGAAGTCGCCGAAGTCGAGGAAGCCGGTGCCGGCGGCGGGGAAGAGCCGCTCGGCGGGGAAGGGCTCCAGGATACTGTCCATGGTGCCCGCGGCGGCGGGGCTCGGCCGCCCCGCGCTCGGCCGGCCGGGCTCAGTGCGGCCGCACGCTCCCGCCCGCCCCCGGCGGCGGCGGCCCATGGGCGGCGGGGCGGCAGCGACCGCCGGCCGGGCACGGGAGCCGAGCGCCGCGCCGGTGCCGCTCCGGGCGGCTGTCAGCGCCCCGCTGCCGAGGGCCGGCGGGCGGCCGCGGCACGCCCCCGCCGCGCTCCGGGAGCCGCCGGGGCGGGACTTCCCTCGCAGACACCCCCTCGAGCAGCGCCCCCGCCTCCCGGGCAGCCCCGCTCCGCCGGGCGGGGCGAGGCCGGTGCCTGCCCAGGGCTCCCGTGCTGTTGCCGGCGCTGCGCAGGGACCCGTGGGCGCTGCTGGTCCCCGGCAGAGCCGTGTCAGCTTGGCGAACTGAACAAACTCTCCTGTCAGCAGCCGGCCGGCCGGCTTTGGCGGCTCCTCTGCATCCCTCGGGGAGCAGCGCCGGGAAAGATGGGCATTCCGCGGCGTCGGAGCCTGAAGGGCAGCCGGCAGGGAGGTCTCCTTGCGCCCGCTCCCCGCAGCAGGCTTGCAGGTAGGCCTGGCTACAGCAGCACATGTGGCTGCTCTGTAATTAAAGAGCTGGGCACCATTAAAGAGCCCCAGGAAGATTATATGGTTTCAGATAAATAGGATTATGGATCCCTGTCTTCTCTGATCATTACTCCAACCAACACTCAGGAAAACCACTTATAATAATCCCGTTGAAGAAGCCCTGATGTTTTACTAATCTGTCCTGTTTTCATGGCTCCACAGAGCCTCCCAGCTCTAAGGAGGGGCTTTCTTGAACACAGGCATCTGGATAAAAAAACCCAAAGACCGCAGTGCATCTCTCTTGGGGGAAACTTGACCGGAAGTTGCCAGTGGTGAAGGTTTTGGCAAAGAAGTGCTGATTTGAAGCTGGCTGGAACCTGTACTTGAGCTGGACATGGGGTTTTCATCCATCCAGGCTCTTGCTCCACATTCCCCATGGCTGTCAGAACTAACAGCACAACCCAAGGTGCTCCCTGGCTACTGGTTGCACAAACAGCCACATCCTGCACACAAAAGCCTTTATACTCACACACACAATGAGCTCTTTCAGTTACATTTACTTTTACCTTATGTTTCAGTCAAGTGTAAAGAGCCTTTGGGTAAAAGGTCAGAGACATAAATTCAACCAGGATGGAGTTGTGCTGAGAAAATAATGCTGTTCCTACTTCCTGAATGGTAAAGAAACCTCTTTGTTAATGTGGATGCCAGTGGGTTTAAAAAGGGAAACACAAAAACCTTTGCCACTGTACGATGGGAAGAAGAAATATGTCCAGACCCTTCAGCAAGAAGTAAACTTGTCTCCAAGTAAGGGGGAAGACACCTTTCCTATAACATCCCAGTCAGCAGGGTTCTCAGGTACAAGGAGTTGACAGACTGAATCCTGCCATAGCAATGGAGTAACAGCCAGGTCACAGAGCACAGACAGAGCCACAGCAGGGGCAGCTTCCCCTCCTGCCCCTAACCAACACAGATATTGCTTCTCTAACTGTGAAAACTCACTGGTGAAACCAAGAGTTTCTGGTTCAGTGCCTCACCCAAGCTTACACAAGGAAGCCTCTTCTCAGGACACACACTGTATTTATCCTCAGGCTGAGGAAGCTCAGATGGTGTCAGCTACGGTTTGCACAGCATGGGTGGCAGTGTCATCAGAAAAGGTCAAGCAAAGTAAACCTCACTTGTTTGTCTGTGCTCTGAAGGGAAAATGCTTTGGCACAGTCAGAAGCTGTGAAATCCATTCTGGAGATTAAAATATCTCAGGAAAAAAAAAAAAAAAAAAAAAGAAATCGCCTAATCTGAAACCCTGCTTTTAGTTCAGTGCTTTTAGTACTGAGTGTAACTGCCCAGATGCAGGTTCTCTGCCTATCACTGCTGCGCCTTTGCAGGCAAGGAAGAAACATAACAAATATCCCGTTTTGGTATTGAACAGGAAAGCTGCTCTATCGCATCTTGGAGAGCTCTGATGGGAACCCCCATCCCTAGCATTTCTGTAGAGCTTTGAAATGGACACTTGGCTTATGTCAGACATGAGTGCAGTTCACTAAAGGCAATGGAAATGTCATCTAGATGGTCAGAGAGTGTTGCTGCTGACCCTCCGGAGCCAAAAAGGAGAGAGTTATTTCTGCAGGCAAGCAGTTTTGTTCTCCAGAAGAGACCTGGAGACAGGTTGATGGCTGAGGGGAGGTGATTGCATTGCAGTAAAACTCAGATGTGCTGCTGTAGCTGGCCATGGTTGCCTGCAGCAAAGGGTGGAAAGAACAGGCTGAGCAGCACTGCTGAAACAGGAGCCTGGCAACTGCAGCACTTGCAACATTTGAATGGTGCATCACCCTTACTAGAGCATCTTTAAAACCAAGTTCTGCAGCCATCTCTTGGGACATAGATACAGCAAAGCAGGAAGCAACCTTGGGGCAGGGGCTGAATTACATGATCATTCAAATTTCTTCCTAGCCCAGTTTTCTCTGATTTTATACTTAGATTTATTTGCAATCTGATTATAGCAGGAGATTGAAATAGCAATAAAGTATCTTCAGGATGAACAAGTCAAACTGACAATCAGGTAAGTCTTCCTGGCCTCACCATATTTGGTACTGCAAATACACATGTATGACCAACCAAGCTAATTTTATCATGCTGAGAAGTGAATCATCAATCCATTTCTCGTAAGAAAGGGATCCTGCTCTCCTGTGCTCCATCCTGCCTGGTCCTGCTCCTGCTCCCTCTGCTTGCCTTTATGTCCCTGGAGTGAGAACTGCATGGTACATTGTTCCACTTTGCATTTGGCTTTGCCTTCACCCTGCATTGTTATGAGCAGGACACACAAGACAAGGTAAGCAGGCCCTGGCTTGAACATGTGGATGGCCATTCTGCTACAAGCCAGGCTGAAGCTTTTGGTTCCCCCACCCAGGACTGTGCCAGGAGGTCTCACAGACTCTTTGAGGATGAGTGTTTCTTGAGGAATGTAGGGTGAAATGTCGGTGATTTTTATTCTGCTGCATGCAGGCTCTGTTGTTACAGAAGGGGTCATCTGTGTAGTGTTTGCAGCCTGGACAGCTGGTATGGGAATGATTCATGCTGTAAGAACTGCTTTGCTTTGGGGGTCAGCCTGGCTCCTTAGGACTGCCACCAAAGACAAGCTTTCACTTCAAGTCTGTGAAAGATACTGTTTGTCCTGTTTATTTTTCCAGCATTGGTGTTCATATGGATGGAATAGATAGTTTCTGCCACAAGCTGTCTTCCTAGCCATGGAAGTTTTCTGGAGTCATGCAGGCTTCATACTTTGGCCCTTCAGTAGCTCTTTGCAATACTCCTGCCTTCGTTTTGCTTTGTCTTTTCTCTGGATTTGATTACTTGTCCATATATTGCTTTGATGTGGTTTTGCTCACTGTTTTCATCATGGACAGAGGGAGCGACTGCTGCATTGTAGGTCCCCTCTGCTCCTTAAGGCCCACAGAGAACAAGGCGAGGATGGAAATGGGACTTTCAGCCTAATTCAAAGAGGTATTACAATCCCTAGACAGGCTCTTAGGAGTCAGGTCATATGTGATGGCACAAGTTGTTACATATCTAACCCTTTGGCTGTGATTTCTTCATTTAGGTTTTTATGGGACAACTAAAAACCCAGGAAAAAGTTAAGATAGGAAGTGATACAGCAAAACATTTTCTAGCAAAAGCTAACTTTTGAGGAAGAACTTGCAATCGCTGGAGCCTTTCTTTGCCCTGTGATCCACAGCCCTGCCTCATCCAGGAAATCTGTCTCCTTTTTGATTTCCTTCCAGCAGCTGGTTTAAACTCTCTCTTCGCACACACACTTCTCTCTCCAGCCAGCTTCAGTTGCTTTCCATTTCCTTCCTCCTGCTGTGTGCACTCCCAGCCAGGTACCCAGCACACCTGTTCCCACCACCAGCAAGCAGCAGTGGGACAGGGAGGGGAGCCAGCACAGAGATCATACCCACTGCGGCTCCCTGCTAAAAACAGAGAAGAGGGTAACACCTGTGAAACCAGAGTGTTCATAGATCTGCTGCCACAAATGAAAGAGGGAATGATTTGTGTTCTGCACATTGCTTTGTGTGCAGATACACAGAACAACAAATTAAATGTCTGCCTGCAGCAGACACATTTCTTTAATGACCACAAAATCCAGGTAGGTGTGAACCATGCTGGAGCACTGCAGAGAAGTGCAGAAACATGTGTGTGTCATAAGGAAATGTGTACCCCAACTTGTGCTTTTTCCCCCTATCTTGCTTAGAAAGTAGAGGGGAAAGTGAAGAGCATATTAATTGCATGTTTGCATATGGCAAGGATCCATGAATGCTGTGGTTTCAGTGAGCACCCTAATGCTATGTGGGGAATGAAAAGGAAGCCACAGAGCTCAGCACTGCAATTATTATTCTTTCTGAGGTAAATTTGGGGCCCTTGGATAGATTTAAATCAGCCTTGCAAGCAAGGAGTGAGTGACAGACAAGGAAGGAGGAAAGCCCCAGGAAGAGGAAAGCCTTGAGTACAAGACACCATACCGTAGGAGCATTCCTTCACAGAACACCTTTAGCTTCCTGGAATGTGCTTGAGCTGCCTGTAGCTATATGTCTTTCTGCCAGTATGTCAGAAAGCAAAGCCCCCTAACAGTAAATGGGTACTGTAACAAAAAATGACAACTGAAAACTCACCACTTTGGAAGTAACTGATATAGGAGGAAAAATCTCTGTAATTCCTTAGTTTCTTCATGGCAAGCTAAGACTGTCCCTTTGCCTTGTCACACACAAGCTCCCCTTCCTGCTCTATACCTCAGAAAGAGCATAGGCTGGCAAACTCCCTGGGGAATCAGACAACTTTCAGGCTGACTGGGTGCAGAGTAACTTCAGTATGAGGACATCTCCTTCCAGCAGTTTGTTAGCATTTGAAAGCACTGTGTGAATGGGAAGCTGCAGGACAGCAGAAGAGGGTAGCCACCTCTGTTTCCTATGCACTACTTTTTATTTACTAGGCTTTTAGCCTTCATGGTTGCAAGACCTGCTTGTGAAAGGGACCCAGGCAGACTTCACAGGGCTGGAGACAACCTGAAGAGTCATTCTTAGGGAGATGTATCGCCTCATTTCTCCTAACTATTTCCTACAACTCCAGTCGTTCCCTAGGAAGGATGAAGAGTTGCACACTCTGACTGAATTTTACACCAAGGAGATACGTTTCATCATGGAGTGGGAAGTAAATGACTTTGGTACAAAAGGCAGCTGAAGAGCTGTTGGAATAGGACTGGATGAGTCAGGGCAAGGGATGGCAACAACTCTGCTTTGACACATTGTATGTGCCATATAGAGTCAACTCCAAATTCCCAGTTACCCACATGAATGACTAGAGGGCAATCTATGCAGATCTGTGCCACTTGACCTCTCAAGCATGGTAGAGAAGTTGGACACTTGCATCTTGGCCACATCCAACAGAATCTTCCCTGGTCAGAATCAAGCAGATACAGCACACACAGGCTGGTCAGGGGAGTGGGAGGAGTGATGTTCCCTGTACTGCCAAGGGTTAAAAGCAAGGTCCAGATCCACATGAAATCCTGTGAGGAGAAAAGCACAACCCAGCAATTCAGGCATGTCTCACCCCCTATTCAAATGACATTGTTTCAGGGCTGTCTGCCTCACCCCTCTGTGGTAATTACAGACTTTCACTACCGGGGGAAGAGAACACGGTGGAAGAAACCTTCATTACAGACATCTAGAGAAAAGCAACCCCAGTGTAATGTCTCAGGCACATAGCCAGGATCAGCCACCAAAGCAAAACACATTTAGGACAAAAATAAAAGAAGGAGAAGTGTTAAGTGATTTGGGAAGATCAGAAGCCCACCAGGTTGGCTGCTGTACAGTGCTGGGTGTAGGGAGCACTTTGGAGTAACTGGAATGCTGCCCTGCTTTTAAGTGGTGCGGTTTGCATTTACATTCTTCCTTCCTTCCTCCTTCTCCGGGTGCTTGTTTTCCCTGATGTCTGCATGTGTCCCTTTGTCACCCCTGGCAAACACCAGTGGGCTGAGAATGGATGGTTTTCCTAGGCTTCCTAGCCTGATGTTTGTCAAAGGGGCACATAAAGCTGTAGGTGTCCTTGGCTGACCCCTCTCCCTACTGAGCACCTAGCTTAAGGTATAGACTCAAGAACAGGCTTCTAGTATTCAAAGCTGGGGGCTCCTTCTCACCTTGTGTGTGTTATAGGGGCCCAAAGTTTGAGTTTTTTTACAAAGGATACAAGAGGGTTTTTCTTCCCAGTAAGTGATCTGCAACAGCCCATGACCATTTCCTATTGCTGTGGTGCATCTGTTGGGGTTGGTGTTGACCTACCCTTAGGTGGCTGACACCTCTGGCAAAAAAATGGTCTTATTCCTGCTGCTTTTTTTCCTCATTACAACTTTCTGTTGACAAGTGGCATGGGTCCAAGCTAAGTTGCTCTTTTTACCCCTGGGCATTCACGTGTGAAACTGAGAACCACTATCATGGCATGGTAAACTCAGTGTTTATGGGAGAGGTCACTTCAGTGACAAAATTTTCCTACAGAGCCCTTTATTGCTGTTGGTGGTAACAGCTTATTCTTGCAGGATCTGGGGTTTGATGCTACGTTAGAAAGATTCTTCAAGCCAATAGGTCTTGTCCCCTGGCGGCAAACAGCAGGGGTGGAAGAGGACCAGGAAGAGAAAAACATTCAATCAGAGTGCTATTAAGATGTGTCTAGGGAACTGGCTGAATTTTAATTGTTCTTTCCTACTCAGTGAATGAGCACAGGAAAAGATTTACCTTCTGGCCTTTCCATTTGGGCATGTTGACATTTCCAGGCGGCACTTTCCTCTGATGGAGAGGTTTGACGTCAGGTGTGCTGATTAAAGCCTGCAGTGCCTCTGACTCATTTGGCTATGTCCTGTGCGAGGGATTTGTAACGTGTCTCTTGTCTTTCTTTCAATCATTATGGTTGGTTTTAAATAAATAAAGCTAAGTTCAATTCACAACTTCAGGGAAGATGCAACTTGGCTCAGGCTCAAATACTCATTGCCATGGCAACAGATGCTGTCAGGCACACACAGACATGTCACTCTCAGCAGCAAACTCCCCTGCCTTCCTCTCCTTGCCCAAGCAGTGCACGGGGCTGGGGTGGGATGCAGGAAAACCCTGTGAGGCTGGCACTGTCCACATCACTTGGGCATGCAGTTGTTCTTGGGAACTGGCCTTGCTGCTCTCCCAGCCTCAGGAGAGCTCGCCTGGGCCAGCCAACTGCCCTCTTGTGGAGCAAGAACTACTTTGGGGGAAGCCCTGGTGAATGAAGTTGCCCCTACTGTGACTTTCTCAGCTTGCAGAAAGAAGGGGAGGGACTACCTGGATCAGCAAGTCTCATACAGCTGCTGCCAAGTGTGGCATGCTCTTCATGGATTGAGATCTGAAATAAAGAAATAAAAATTTTCAGCTGCCTTCTGTAAGCCCCACTGAGCAAATCCTTCATGACTGCTAAAGAGATGCCCAGCAAGGAAACAGAACTGGGGAGAGATGTGCTTTCTGCAGCAGACTGTGGGGTAGGTAGGTTAGGCAAGGCAAGACAAGGCAATAGAGCCCCTGGGTCCTCTGTCTCAGAGTACCTGTCTCTCCTTGGCATATTGAGCAGATCTCTTTGTTGCTGCCATTTCCTGTACAGCTTTTGATTCATCAAGAACTTGAGTATAGCAGCAGCCTAAAACATGAAATATGGCCAAAGGCAACATCACTGAGAAAGAGGCTCTTTGAAGTGCTCAAGAACTCCCTGTCCGTGGATCTGCACCCATGCATCTCTAACATCTAGTGATTATACAATCATCAAAGTTGGAAGAGACCTTTAAGATCACCAAACATCCAAACATCCACACAGCAGTATCATGGTAACCCTTAAACCACTAAACCATATCATTCAGCATTCAGATCCAAATGCCTCTTAAACACCTTCAGGGATGGTGATTTCACCACCTCCCTGGGCAATCTATTCCAATATCTGTGCAGCCACTGCTGATCAGCACTCTCAGGTCCTTTTCTGCTGGGCAGTTTTCCAGACACTCTTCTCCAAGCCTGTAGCGCTGCTTGGGATTGTTGAGGTTGTGCACGACCCAGCACTTTGCCTTATTGAACCTCATGCAGTTGTCCTCAGTCCACTGTCCAGAGCCCTCTGCAGAGCCTTCCTACCCTCAAGCAGATCAATGCACTTGTGTCGTCTGCAAATTTACGGAGGGTGCCGTCAATCCCAATGTCCAAGCCATCAATAAAGATGTTAAACAGGACCAGTCCCAAAACGGAGCCCTAGGGAGTACCATTAGCACCCAGCTGCCAAATGGATTGAGCTCCATTCACCACAACTTTCCGGGTCTAGCCATACAGCCAATTTTTTACCCATTGAAGAGACCACCCATCCAAGCCATGAGCAGCCAGTTTTTCTAGGAAAAGATGTACTAGGAAAAGAGAAGTGAGACATTCTGGTTTGTGTGGCAAACAGGGATAACAGTGTTGCCAGATTGTCCTTTCTCCAAGTGTCTCAGAACATTTAGCAGTTTTCTCAAAGCCTGGGCACCTGAAGTCCTGGAAACATGGAATCTTCCCACTTTCCCTGCTCTTAGGTGACTTCTGACAGTTGCAGGGAATTGGCTGGAAATGCATCCTGCTGGCTCCAACACAGGCGGGCAAACCTGGAAAACCATCATTTACTGGTTTTAATCCTATTATTTTTAGATCACCCCCATTGAGTGAGTTCTGAATTACAGTTTTTGGTTTGGCTTGTGGGCAAGCACAGCGCACATAGGAAAGTGTTTGAGTGCTGTCCCACTGACCTGAGCTGCACCAAGAGGCAGCATATACCCCATTGGACTTGTACAGGGGCACAAAGGGGCACAAAACAATTGAGCCAAGAATCCAGTCTTCCCAAGCAGATCTCTGGGGTTGGATAATGCTTTCTAGATTAATCCTCATTTTGTAGGTTTAATGCTTCCCCATGTGGGGTGCCATGTCTTTTTTCTACCACAGATGATTTCAAAGTAACCTTACCTCCTACAGTCACTGCACCCTGCCACACTGGGGAAGTTAATAGCATTGGAAGAGTTTGCACTTGTGAAATGTTTCTATGACTGCATAGATTGAGCCACATTACCATGACAAATCACTGAAATCTGAGAAATCTAATTTACAACACAAATTTCTTTGTTATGTGTGTCTTTCCCAACTAAAATTCAAGTCAGAAAGTGTCTGGATTGTGCAGTAACTCTAATCTAGCAGAAGTGTAGGTGTAAGAGGGATAAAAAACAATTGCATGAGGTCTTTAGGGCTGGTCTACAATGACTCCAAACCCTAAATTCCTTATCCCTTGAACGTGGTTTACAACGGCAATGGATCCTGGCAGAGCTGTGTAACCAGCACTTAAATAAAGGGGAGGCAGCAAGACCTCCTGAATCAGTGGCATCTGTTCTGGGAAGGGCTGGCCCAGAAATAGCCACAGCAAGAAGGTACTGAAACCCACTGTCTCCTCCTAGAAACAGAATTGAAGGTCACAAAGTAAAGACCCCTGCAACCACCACTGGCCTCTGATTAAAAAGAAATCCTTTTACGCACAGACAGTGGTTTGAGAAAGGAAAATATTGAACTACAGTAAAATCTTGGAGAGTTCATGGCTGGGCACCTTGGAAACACAAATGGCATCAATTCAGGTAAAGCTCTATACCCCCAGCCACTGGCATCAATGTACAAGAGTACTCCCTCCTTTCAAATTTACCTTCTTTCACAATAAAACTGATTTTTATGGTGCTTTTATCTGGGATAGTGTGAAAGTAACTCAGTCTTAGGAACAACAGAGATGAAAGTCTGCTTCATGTCCCCAAGCCACCTCTGAAGCCAGGAAAATCATGGTTCTCTGTAAACAGTTGGTGTTTTGCCCCAGTATGAGAATTAGCATCATTATTTCCAAGTGATGGGGCTGCCACTGTCTCTACCAGAACTATAAACAAAACAAAGCACTGTGGTGTGGTCCTCCTACCCCCTGTATTGTACTCACAGGGGTAGCAGACAGCAGAGATATTTGGGCACCTAGCAGGCTTACTTCTTTTGAAGTGCACAAAAAGAAATACTGGCAAAATACATTGTATGAATGGCCCACATAACTTACTGCTGTCACTTATAAATGAGAAGGACTGCAAAGAAAGGAACTGATATTTATAGGGGTGAAAACATCCTTCTTTATTCCAAAGGCATGGCTTACAATCCTATGAACCCTTTGCAGAATTTGGGTTTTCATAAACCTGAAACAGGGGTTTGAAAATGGAAACTGTTAAAAAACCTCAGCACCCTAAACTCCACATCAAACCTGAAATGTTCCTCATGAGTAAGTTAATATATAAATATACTTCACATCATATATTTATTTCTGTGGAAGACCCTTTGAATTTCCAGTGCCTCCTGGCACAGACCAAGGGAGGCCGTGACCTGAGCAACAGCTGTAATGATCCCATCGCAGACAGAATATTTTGCAGTATTCTACACAAATATTAATTCTGGTGCCAGCAAGTAGTTTTGCCTGGCCTTTTGCTGCCTGGTCAATCCCATGTAAGTCACTCTTCCCTCACTGCAAGCTGCTGTCCTCTCCTTCTTGACCAGATACCCAGTGGATTATTTTTGTCTCAGATCACATAGTCCCAATGGTACAATTACACACTGACCTCAAAGACTTGCTTTTAAATTACCCTTCTTTAGCAAACCCTCTGTCTAGTGGGTTGGGTGGTTTTCTTATTTTTTATTTTTATATCTAAATGGTTAAATAGTGGGTGTGGTTGGGGAGAGAGGAAAAGAAGAAAGAGAAAGAAGCAGACAGAGCAATCAGTAGGGGAGACAGTTGTGAGGGTCACAAGTGTGCTCAGGAGGGGGAAGTCCATATGCTCCAAGGAGAAGAAACTTGGCTCCCTCTCTTTCCCCAGTAACATCTTCTCCTGGAAGGTCAGTTTTTCCTGTCAACAAGTGTTATTTCACTACAGAGACAGTAACAGTCCCTCTTCCTCACAGCCACAACTAGGGACTTATTCTTGGGAACTACTACCTAAACCAGAGACCAAACAAAGCAACAGCTTTCAAATACGGCGTGAAACTTGGAACTTTCCTGTAAGTGCTCACAGATGTTAAACATTTTACAAACAGAAGAGACAGAAAAGCAAATCAGAAGGGCTCTGATGGGCCTAGAGGCAAACAAGCCTCAAACAAGCCCAATCATAATTGTAGTGTTGTATTCACAGTGAAACCCATGTAGGACAGATGTCATTTGTACATGTTGCTGTTCAGTTCACAGTTCCATCAAATTTTTGAAAGCCTTCATAGAATGCATGAAATCTCTTCAGGAGAGATGAGCATCTTCTTTGAGGATGGCAAGCTGGAGGGAATAGGTCCAGGGAATAGGACCAGTCAGGCTTTGCAAGGAAAAAAAAGGGAAGCAACTCACAGGCTGACAGGAGAAACTTTAAATATGCTGCAACTTCTCACATCCAGGGTGCACACACTACTTTTTGAGTTTGCTACACAATAGGACTTTCCCCTCCACATGATAAATAGCTTTAAAACCCATCTGAAATGGTTTTAAGGCTGACAGGAGCTGCAGCGAATTGGCACAAAGTGATAAAAGGAGCTTTTGCTGGGCTGGTTGTGAAAGTTGGCCTTCTAATAACTGTCTGTCACCTGGGCAGTGGCTGCTCTTCCATTGTGCTCATAATGGTCTCCCTCATCCTTCACATCTTCAGGTGTGCATATCTATTCCACACTGTTCTGCATACCTTATTTTCTGTAGCCTTTTCTGCACACTGGCTATGTCTCAGTTCTGACAGGATGAGCTCCCTTTGTGTCAAAGAAAACGTCAAGAGTAGTACTTGGAGAGGAGGCCTGCAAACGGTGCCCTGATGTATTTGAGAAAAAGGCAACTGTCACTTGGGTGACTCCTGCTCGCGTGGGAGTTTGACTGTGTAGGACAGATGTGAACACCATCAGTTGGAAACGATCTTTGAATGTTGGGTATAGTCCATGTTCCAGCTGTTTGGGAAAAGACAATCCTCTTCAGTCTGTTCTTCCTGCCCCTGCCCTTGGACACAGCATCTTTTCCCCTTCTCCACCAAGTATGCCATTGCACCTGGGTGTTGGCCTGTGCTGTTGCACAGCTGGCTTCACCCACACCTGCAGTGACTGCATTTTATGGTGGTTGAACTGATTTTTGGTTTGGTGAGGCGTTTTTTGTCAATTTTGTGAAAAGCTTTTGTAGCCTGTGAAATGGAAATGTACTTGATACCTTGCTGGAATGGACAACAAGCTGGTTAGCATAGCCTTGGCTGGGGCAGAAAGCAGTATCAGAGCTCCAGTTAAGTGATACCTATAAATGCTGGCAAGGGACACAGTGAGGATTAACAGGCATCTGTGTACTCACCACTTCTCTTATTTGGAATTAAAAAGACAAATCCACCTACCAACATTTGCTGAACAGAGTTTGTTTCATGAATATCAGTCAGCAAGACATCAGTCAAAGGTATTCATCTACAAAATAAAAAAATTTAAATTTCAAACTCTGCTCTTTTAATGAGCTCTGGTAAATTTGCTCCCTTTTACAGTCCTGGGGTCAATCAATTAGCAACTGCCTAGGGGAGAAACTTAATTAAGCTCAGATAACACAACAGAGGTTTCACTACCTTGCCCTCCCTCTATACAAAACCTCATTTACACATCTGGATAAAAGCTTCACTGCAAAGCCTGGAGAGAGCAATTGCTTCAAGCAGAGTCTCTGAAAGCACATCTGAGCTCCCAAAAAGCATTGCAAACTCTTGCATCATGCAGAGGCAGGAGAAGGCAAAGCAGCTAGGAAGCGAGAAGATCCACTCTGGCAAGCTGCTGCACGGGGATAGAGTGTCACTGGGAACAACAAAAGGTGGTTTTACTGAGGAAACGTGGTGCCACGACTTATTAGTCTTCCAGCAGAAGCAGGAATCCTAGCACTGCTCTGATGGTGCTGCTCTTGCAGCAGGAGCGAGCCAGCCATTCAGGACTCGTCTGACAAATCTGGCTCCAGCTGCTCGACTTTATTAACGACAGAAGCCCTGGAGGGGTGGGATCCAGAGGCATCACAGCGATTTTTTTCCCCTTTCCTAAGCACAAAAGACAGAAATGGAATGTAGCTGAGGAATGCTTTGCCCTTGGAAGGGATGTAATAAATCTCCTTGGATGTGATATTTGGTTTATTTTGTGGGAGTTATTCAAAAGGAAAATGCAGATTGTGGGGCTTAGTGCTCAGCCTATGCTGGCAAAGGATCCCCGACAAAGAATGTCCATTGGCAGGGAATTTCCTGACTTTGCAAGTGAGCGAACGCTCTTTCTCAGTTATTCTAAAAGCTGTTTTGTTATTATATAAAAGGTTCTATAAAGCAGACAGTGATCAGTTCTACTCCAGATTGACCAGAAGAAGGACAAGTAATCACCAGCCTTATTTGCAGGAGGAAGGATTTATGCTATGCTCAAGAAAGTGCTTTTTCTCCAGGACGGTCTCCTGGGCTGCAGGGGGCTGCTGGGGAGGCTGCGGCATCCCAGTTGCTGGAAGCATTTAACGCCCACATCACGCTCTACTCCTGGGTGACTCCACCTTGGAGAGCTTCAGAGATCTCCCGGAGTTCCTGCCAGCTCTCTGCTGTATGATTATTATTTAATAGCAGGAGTTGCCACCTTTGGGATAGGGGCTTAAGGAGGATTCTTCCTGTGCCTAAGGTCACTGGACCAAGGGATGTGTTAGCAGGCAGAGATCAGGGAAGAAGAAAACAGAAGGGTACTGATGTGCAGATGGATTCGATTTACTGCAGCAGTATGGCAAAGAAAAAGCCCAAAGGTGACTGTGGACCCACCACAGAGCAAAATAACACCAGCTTCACTGACAGTGTTAGGCAGGGAGGAGGGTTCTCAGTTCTACAAGGAAAATCTGTAGAGGTTCTCCCTAGGGAGGTCATGACAAAGGTCAGACGAATGGCTGTAAGCCACTTGGGAACCCTGAACCAGGTTGAATGGGACCTGAAAGGGAAGAAGAGCATGGAGCCAACCAGAGCTGTCTGAAGCAATTCCACCATTGAGAGAATCACTATAGTAGAAGGTAGAGGGGACAATCAGACATTAGGGGCATACAAGCTATTTTTCCAACTATTGCTACAAGTTCCAGCTTGTGAACTATTGCCACAAGTTCCAACAAGTAAAGTTCCAGCTGTGAAAAGCCCAAAGCCCTTCCACCTGTCAGTTCAGATAGAAGTGGGGTAGCCTGAACAGGCAGAGCTGCCATTAGAGCACTGGAACACTTTGGGAGAGGTGGGAGTGTGGTCCCTACACACACTGAGTGAACCCCAGAAACTGCCCATAAGATGGTGGCATCACTGACAGAGACCACAGTTCACAGGGGTCAGCCACACAAGCCTTTGTCTTGTTGCTCTGCTCATCCTCCAGAAATAAAATTTTGCTCACTCCATTAGGTTACTGGAGATTCCCCTTTCTCATCTGCTATAAGAAGAGATTAAAAAGGATACCAGATGTTTGCTAAGATTTTGATTTCCTAAAAGAGAACATGTTTGCAGCACCCAGTGGAGAGATGAAGGCCTCTACAATAGATTGTAAGAGTCCTTCAGGTTGTTGTCCACCATTGTGGACAACATTTCTGCTGGAAATGACATATGTCATTTCTGCTGGAAATGACACATTTTCAGTGTATCCTGTCTTGTCAGGGAACACAAATATTTTCTGTGTTGTACCCTGTGTTTTCACATGGAGAGGAGGTGCCTGTGTGAAGCAAGTGACCTTACAAAGAAATTAGCACTCTTGGGTTATTACCAGGGCTGGACAGAGCACTTTGCTGCTGTTATCACTGCTATTGATTTTACATTTATAGAGAGCTGCAAATTTACACAGTGCTTAATAAACACAAAGTTTCCTGGACTGCAAGTAGTATAGGAGAACTGGGAGGTGTTTAAAAAAAACCAAAAACCAACAAAAACACAACATAGTTTTTAAAAAACAATTACATGACATTTCTACATTATTTTTTCCACTACAGTCATTGGGTGAAGATTAGAGGAGGTGTTGCCACACTTCCATACGGCCACACACACACCAAGACAGTGCAGGACCAAACAGATCTACCATCTTCCCAGACAAAATGACAATTTAATACTATTTATCCCACTGACATCATCCAAAGTTTTGGATGGATGGGTCTAAACTGTATCGGGTAAGAGTAAACCAGCAGACCTTGGGTTCAACTCCTGCTGTGCCATTTGAAATTTCACAAAAGTTTACCAAAGATGCAAGCATCTTCCTCCTGCAAGAGTGAGGCCATGGGTCTCAGACTGGGATATAACATGGGACATCACTGGACTAAGGTTATTTGAGAACAGGAAAGTGATAGTTGAATTAATTCCCTCAGGGCACAGCACCATTATCAACACAAACATTTTGACTGCGGACAAATTATTTTCTCGGTCAGCTTAAAAATTAAACCCTTTTGTCTTGTGGGTGTTTAAAGAATACGTTTTTTCCAAAGGAACCTCCGAGAGCAGAATTAACATCCCCGTCACACCCACTATGTATCTGAAAGTATCACTTTGTGTGACACTTTGTGGCAGAGAGACTCAAAAGAATGAAAAGGAATAGCAAACAGTCATGGAGACAGGGAAGTTGGAAGACGCAAGGGAAAGTGCATGTCATGCAGCCTCTGAGAGCAAAGGGAAAGGAACACATGCTGAATCCAGATAACCTCTAAGGAATTAAATAGGTAGGTTGAACAATTTCTAAGTAAAAGCACTGGGTTAGGCTCCAGATCTAAGTCATCACATATTGGTGATCAAAGCGGATGAGACAATAGTAAACTTAAGCCTAGTGTTTGGGAAGCACTCAGCTAAGTGGGAACAAATTCCTGAAGGTGATGTTTGAGGGAAAAAAACCCAAACCCAAAAAAACCCCAAACAAAAAAGGCTTTAAGTGCAGAGATGACACACGGTACAGCAGAAACTCTGGCAGGAAACCCTGTGAGATACACATCCCACCAATAATTTGGGTCATCTGCTGTGAGTTCTGCCTTCAGCCCCTCGCAAGGAGTTAAAGTTCTGCCACTCTTCACTCACTGCTTTTGCTGCAGACCTGGCTGTGAATCAGGCTCACACAGTTTACCTTGGCAGGATGTGAATGTCTACTGCGGGTTACAGGGTGTGGACAAGTGTGCCCAGGCCCTTTTCTGCACAGTGTCTCCATATTCTCTAGAGGCTGGCATGGATGAATGGCCCAGCCTTGGAAAATATTATCGTCTCCCAGAGAATGCTGGTTCTGAGCTGTATCCAAAGGAAGCCAGGCAGCACTCAAGGGAAAAGTTAATAAGCAGCTGGGTGAAACTCCCTGGGCTCTACACATGCAGAGAAGCAGAAACCTCCACTTTTGAGAAGTTCACCTGAGAACATTCTCTTACATCTTGGCATCGACACCGGGCTTTCAGCCCAGTATGTGCCTATGTGCCATAGGCAGTGCCACCTAACAGGTTTTTGGAGTGCTAGGCATGCATGGATGTAGCATATTTATTTGTCTGCCTCTTTCACAGGCTATCCCAAAATACTTGACCAGGTGTTAAAGCTTGACACTCTAAGGTTGCACAGCAGAATTTCCCCAAGTACTGCTTCTAGTGAGAAGGACCCACACATCCAAACGAAGTTCTGCAAGCACCTTTCCAGGTATCTTCTGAACCTCTCACGCAGAGGCCAAAGGCAGTCTGTCCAGTTCTATGATCCCACAGAGAATTGCATATTGTTCTACATACGAATTTTTCCTCTATGTGTGACTGCCTATCTTAGCAAAAAGAAAGCTAAGCTGTGGTGCTTCTGCTAGGCACGATGTTAACGTAGAGTCCTTTCCAGTGCTCTTCACTGAACATTTCAACTTCACTTTAACTCACCATTGCTCCATCAGTAGATCTTAATCCATCTGCCAGGCACAGATCATGTGATTCAATTTTTCTACATGGGCCAATAGATATCAGAATCTGTATATGAGCATATACAAGTTATTTTCAGCTCGTCTGTGACATGCAATTCCACCCACCAGGCTTGCAGAGATATATAAATCATGAAGGTGTCTAAAATAACAGGCCCTGAGGAAACATCTGTCACCTCCTTGAGCTTGTGAGGGAGGAGGAAGAAGCATTCAGCTTCACAACTTAGTGAATTTTCTTTTAGCTCTAAGAAAGCAGGGAGCAGCAAGTCTCTCTGACACAGCCCAGATGCCCTGGCAGTTGGATATTCTCACTGACTTCACACTGCATTTGATCCGTGAGCATAACACAGGCAATACTGAGATGCTCAGCAGTTTGGATGACATTTGTGCCACCTCAACGTTATCATCAGAAGAAATGCATTGCTTCAATTCTTTTTTTGTTTCTTTGGGGTTTTTTCCCCTCAAATTGACTGGTGGTTGCCCTTTGCGCTGGATCTCTTAATCAAAGGAAAACAGAGCTTGCTGTGCTGGAATCTAATGACGGCTGTTCTAGCCCTAAAACCTGCCACCGCCTGTGCTGGTGAAGAATGTGGGCCAGGGCCTCGCCTATCTTACGGATACTCCCCTTTCTAATTGAAAAATCAGGAAAAGCTGTGAAGTTGTTTATTTGCCCTCTCTCTCGCCCCTCCTTTAGAAGCGATCTGATCCTCTCTCTTGGACCTCAACCCCACTCACCCTTTGCTGCTCGCCTTAGCGGAGAAACCCGCAGCGGAGCAGTGTAGGAGGAGGAGGGCGGTTTCCCCCCGGCCGGCGGGTGCCCCAGCCGCGGGGCCGCCATCAGCCCGCCCCGCCCGCGCGGCCTGACGGGGCGCCGTGAGGGAGCGCGCGGCCCGGCCGCGGCGCTGCTGCCCCCTGCCGGCGGGCGGGCGCCACTGCCGCGTCCGCGTTTGTGTCCGTGTCCGTGTCCGTTTGTCCGCGTTTGTGTCCGTGTCCGCGTTTTTGTCCGTGTCCGCGTTTGTGTTTGTGTCTGTGTCCGCGTTTGTGTCCGTGTACGCGTTTGTGTTTGTGTCTGTGTCCGTGTTTGTGTCCGTGTCCGTGTCCGTGTTTGTGTCCGTGTCCGTGTTGGTGTCCGTGTTTGTGTCCCTGTCCGTGTCCGTGTTTGTGTCCGTGTCCATGTTGGTGTCCATGTTTGTGTCCGTGTTCGTGTCCGTGTCTGTGTTTGTGTCCGTGTTTGTGTCCGTATTTGTGTCCATGTCCATGTTTGTGTTTGTGTTTGTGTCTGGGTCCCTGTCCCTGTTGGTATCCCTGTCCGTGTCCATGTTTGTGTCCGTGTATGTGTCTGTGTCCGTGTTTGCATCCGTGTGTGTCCATGTCCCGGTCCCAGTCCCTGTCCGTGTCTGTCTGCATCTGTGTCCGTGTTTGTGTCTGTGTCTGTCCGCATCTGTGTCCATGTCCATGTCCGTGTCCCTGTTTGTGTCCGTGTCCTTATCCTTGACCGTGCTGTGCCCGTGTCTGTGTTAGTGTCCGTATCGTAGCTGTGTTCTTGTCTGTGCCAGTGCCCGTGCCAGTGCCCTTGTCCGTGTCTGTGCATCTGGCTTTGTTGGTGGCACGGCCCTGGCTGCCATGTGCGTGTGGCTGTGCCCATGGCATTTTGGCTCTGGCCATTGCCAGGGCCGTGTCTTTGCCTGCGCCTGTGCTGTGGCCCTGGCCAAGTGCCTTTTTGGCCGTGGCTGTGCTCATGGCCTTTTTGTCTGTGATATACCCTTATCCATGCCTATGCCGTGGCTGTGTCCATGACCACGGCCATGACAAGTGTCCTTGTCCATAGCTGTGCCGTGGTGCTGGTTGTGGCCATAGCTTTGTCCATGTCTGTTCCTGTAATGTGTCCGTGCCTGTGGCCATGCTGTGTTTGTGGCCATGCTGTGTCTGTGCCCGTGCCTATGCCATTGTCGTGGCCGTGCCAGTGTCCGCACCATGTGCACCATGAGTGCTGAGCCAAGCCTCGAGGCCGAGGTTGTTTTTGTAGATAAACCTAAACAACGGGCCCACTGTCCGGGCCGTAAAAGGAGAGCAGAGTATTCCCTCCTCCGATGTATTGCTCCCATAATCCAATTATCGCTGATTTTCCGGAAAGTTTGCACAATTTTTCCCGTAAAGCCCGCTGGTCTTTAATGTCACTTTAGCCATAAGAAACCCCAAACAGCCCAGACCCCAGAGCCGAGCCCCGGGACACTCGCATGCTGGAGCAGGGGCGCCGGGCGGGCCTGGGCAGCCGCGGCACGCGGAGCTGCGCGCACCCGGCGCGGCCGCCAGAGGGCGCCGCCGCCGCGGCCACGGCGGGCCAGGGCGGGTCTGCGTGCGCCGCCGTGCGCGCTCCCGCGGGCAGCCGGGGCGCGCTCCCGCGGGCCGCCGGGACGGCGGGGCAAAGCGCCGGGAGGAGCGGCTCTGCCGGGTCACGCCTTCGGATGAGCCGGCGTCAGGCCTGCCCAGCCTTCCTCGAGCTGTCCATTCCAGCAGAGAGGAGCTGCCTCCCCTCCATCCCCCCACGGCAAGGCCGTGGGAGAGAAGTCCTCGAATGGCTGCTCTGGCTAAGTGGCCACTTCTTCAGCTCCAGCTCAAAATTTGCTGGTTTCATTAAGCCATCCAAGAGGGGAGCTTTCCTTGGAGGATGCAGGGCAGGCAACACTAAAGCTGCCTCTTAATGACAGAGGTCATTGTGTAGGGGTTCCTGTACAGCTTTGCATCACTGCACTGATAGACAAGCAGCAGGCTTGTCCAAATGCCAAAACAGGTCCAAGATACAAACACGGAGGAAGATTTTCAAGGAAGAGATAATTGAGGATGTAATTACCTGTCCACCTATTTCCCTACTGAATAAAGCTGACTGTAACATAGAAGAGCTGTTCAAATGGTAGAGCTGGTTTTCACTGGTAGCTTGGCCTCTAAGCAGAATGTTGTGAGCAGCATGACATTTCATGCCGACTGCAAACTTGCTGAGAGGCTGGGGAAGACCCATCACTGAACCCTCAGAAGCCACGGCTGTACTGGTGGGAGTTGCTAGCTGGCAGCTGGCTCCAGTCTGTCTCCACTGCCCTGGCAGCAAGGTGACTGTGCAGTGAGAAGTGCTACTGCTCACTGTGTGTCAGTATGTTGATGGTGTCGTGTCATCTGTTCCCTGCAGGAGCCTGGGTTTGTAGTGCAGAAGGATGGGATAAGCAAGAAATTATTATTTCCTCTTTTTGCAGTCTTTTAACTTATGTTCTGAATTGCATCAAACACCTACCTTTTGCAAAACCACACAGTATTTAAAACAAAATCCAAAGTTCAGAGTTAACCCAGGTTAGCTCCCCACCCTTGTAAAAACTAGGATTTATAAAGCATTCATAGTGCTTGGCTAAAGGGAAAATCCCATATTCAAGAAGTGATCAAAGTTGTATCAGATAGAGGATAATTAGCAGAACATGGGAAATTGCACAGACATTAATGTTCTTGGTGACAGCAGACTGTGCTGGCAAACACACATTTGACAAAGTGATGTAAAACGGTAGCAGATCACCTTAATCAGATGGATTGAAGAAGGAGCTGCATAAAGGCATCCTTAGAGATTCTTCACACGTGCAAGAGCTGATTGCCAGTGCCATTGCTGTGTCAGTATCTTTAATGTTTTATCTTTGATGTTGGCTCAGCACACTCTAGGACCTGCAGTTTCTGCATAGAAGTAGCTCTTTAGGCTGCCTTGGGTTGCCAAGCTGTCTCCAGGTCATGCAGAGGAAAGAACATCCATAGAAACAGAAGTGGAAATCAGTGGAAGATCTATAAAGTGATGCCAACTTATGAAAAATCAATAAGAAACATGGTAGTGAAGCTGAACACACTGTATTGCATTTGGTAAGAAAACATGCATAAAATTGTCTGTATATAAGCTGGGAAAGATAAAGACTTAAATGCATGTAAGGGCTGAGCTGTGTCCTCCACAGAGAGCATGGGCAGATCTTTCCCAGCCACAAGGCACTGCAGAGAAGTGCAGCAAGTGGAGCATCAGACACAGACTTCAGTCTGAAGTCCAAATCATGGGCACCAGAGCTGACAATGATAGAAACATTGCTCAGGAGCAGCTTATCCTGGAACAGTTCACCATATATCCTATTCCTTTTTTCAGATATTCCATGGACAGTTTCTCAGTTGTAGTGCATACTTATTTAAAGGTGGGAAATAATTGACTAATTTGTAAGTTCTTCAGAAGATGGCAACTAAGTTAAAAAACAAAGACATAGACTCCAGTGAGCTTCTGGTGACTGCAGATTTTGATTTGATTAAAAAGTAGTCAGAACCAGAGTCTGGAGAAATTTATCCCTGGAAGGTTGTTTGGGTTTGTTTTGTTGTTTTTTTTTTTGCCCACAACAGTACCCAATTACTGTTTCTGATACTATAACCTACTTTGATAAGCAAATTCCCTCGAACAGCATTCAGCCCTAATATATCCCTCTTCTTTTCCCTTGTCCTCGGCCACATATTGCTTGCTGTGCTAAGTGCTAAATGGCTCTTGGAAAGTGCTAAGCGGGTGTTATGAAAAGGCTGAGTTTCACAAACAACTGCTTGTACAGAGAAATGGTCCTGATAGATGGTACCAGGAGCACCTGGTTGAAGACCCTTGTTTTGACAAGATGGGAGAACTGAACTTCACAGTTTCCTTAAGATAATTTAAATGAGACCTTTTTATTCTGTGGAAGGGAAGGTTTCTTTGACCCTAACTGAAATGAAACCACTGAATGCTTTGTCAGAAATATTTGGCAAGATCAGTATATTCCTGCTTACCAGGTCAAGTTCATCCTCTCTGCCTGCTCCACCATAAGCCACCTCAGCCACCAGTCTTGGCACTTGGTAATTCTCAGAACTGAAAAGCGGTTCCTGGAAGATGATGGAAAGGAAGGCCCTGATGTGAACTTGTCTTCTGAAGCCCCAGACAAAGTCAGGAGGTGTCCCAAAGTATCCATACTGCAAAGATGCACTGACTTGCCAATGCCCGTTCAAACATTTCCCAGCTAATCATCACTGTCTGGCCATTGGCAGAAAGAAAAAAAATGGACTGATGTGTTTTATTTTCTCCAACAAATGGCATCATGTTAGGGCAACCAATAAGCATTACCCAGCATATAAACTGCAATCTACAAGTAGAGGAGAAGCTCCACCATACAAGAATCCCCTTACTGGCTAGAATGTTTCAAGAAAGGGGAGCAGATGGGGTCTTTCAAGTGGAGCAGTTTCCCTGGTGAACCATCTCAGTCTGAGGTTTCAGCTTGTTTATCTTTGTAAGTTTTGGAAGATGTGGGTCTTGCCCTGTGTGCACGTGAATTTGGATCACAAGACACCCCTTTGCACTGTTAGTCACTGTCACTTGGGGCATCTCTGTGACACTGGGCTGTCACACATGGATTTACTCCAGGGAGTGCTGACATGGACTGGCTTCCAGCCCAAGTAAGCAAACACTCTGTGACTAATCGGTAAAGTTACTTATTTTAACTCTAACCCAAAAGATTTGCAAATAACAGCTCCTTCTTTAGTTAGCCATTATTTTGTTTATTTTATGAGATGCTTCAGATACTATAAATTTCTATATAAAATAGATGCAGTATCATGAACATTGAGGGCTGCCTTGATAATAATTTTATTTTTGTAATTAGATTTTTGCAATTACTGCAGGTTAGATGCTTGCTAATACATTTAAATCAGTCCAATGAATTGGGTTTTTATACTAACAACACATTTTGAAAGCACATGCTTCCCTTAAGTAGCATAGCATCTGTAACTGTTTTACTGAGCTATTTGGGTTTAGAAATGTGTTTATTATGAAAAATGCCACAGAGCCCGTTATGTCCTGTGTAGTCTTTGCCATGTAAGCTATTTATAAGGCAAGCTATTTATAAGGAAAGTCATTCATAAAGAAAGTTAGTTAGAGTTATTTATAAGGAAAAGCTAGGCTTATCTTACTTTATAGTTGGAGATGTTGTGACACAGGGACAGGTGAAAAGTTTCCTCAGTGTCATTCAGCAAGTCTGGTTAGTCTCAACTCCTACTGCGTGCCCATCCATCCCTCTGCCTGCTCAGCCACAGTGCTCTTTGTTCCTCTCCACCCCACTCCACAGCAACAGGATAGTTCAGTTTTCTCACATCCTTCCAACCATGGTCTGCTGCAGGGGACACAGCTTCCTAAGTAATGATGGATTGCCATGGAGCTTCTCAGCTTCCCAACTTGATCAATTTTCAAGACCAATATATATCTGTTAATCCCATTTCATCCAAAGAAAGGAGATATTAGTTACTAGATTTGGCCAGTGGAGGTTGGCAAACCCATATTTGTCACTTAGCATTCGCTAGGCTTTTCTTCTCCTGGTTGAGAAACAGAGTGAAAAACTCAGTAGATTTAAGAATTTTTCTGCATTTTTTGTTTTCTTGTTTCCTCAATGAAATTCAAAGCTGTGGTATTTGAAGAAAGTACAGCCAGCTCTAGAGAAAACTGAAAACATGGAGGAAAATACTGTCATTTTTTTCCTATTTAAATCACAACACAGACTAGTAGCTACTGAAACAAAAACTGTCCACATGGATACAGGCAGACAAGCAGGGACTGCTTGCACTGACAAAGACTTAGGTACTTTATATTGCCTCCTGTAAGCCTCCCAGGATCTCCTCACCAGCATGTTTAGAAATGGCTCAATGGGAAAGGCCAAGGACATAATTCATGGCCTTTTACTGTCAGCTGCCACAGGGTTTCTCCGTAACTTGGTAGGCAGGAGGAATTTGCTATGCTTTCACTGTCAAATTAAATGTTGGCATCTGTGGGATTTGCAGGAAAATAAGTAATTTTGTCTTCATTTCTGGGATGGCATAATTCAGCACTGGCCATCCTAAGAAGGTGCCTTGAGCTTGTTTCCATCTGCATCCTAAATTTGCTGCCTGTTGTCAGGCCTGGTCTTACCTACAGCATCCCTGGATGAAGTTGGTCACAGCAGGGTGAAGGACACTGTGCACAGCCACCTCCACAGCTCTGTGACTTCACACCCTTAAGCCTAAATGGCAGGGGTTTTCACATCTTCCTAGGGTCTCTGTTTGGAGGCAGAAACTTCTATTTGTCCCACTCCCAGCAGTCAGTGAGAAGCCAATGGTTACTATATCATTCTCTATTTCTGCCCATCTTAAGCAAACCTCCTTAATCTTCCAAAGCCTTTTCTCAGGTTTGCTGCTGGGATGTGAAACCCTCCATTTGTGTCTGTCATTCCCCAGGCCAGAAAGAGCAAACTGGTCATCTGCTGCATTGTGCACCCAGCACCCTGCAGTAGCTCAGCCTTTTTTTTGGAACAGCATCATATTGTTGACTTCAGTTCATGGCTGACACCTTGAGCTGCTTTTCTGCAGTACTGCTGCCTGGCCACTTAGTCCCCATTTTCTCTTTGTGCTTTTGATTTCTTCCTCTTCAGTATAGCACTTTGCACTTTTCTTTACTGAGTCGTTGATTTCCTCCAATTTAGCAACATCATTTTGAATTCTCAGTCCATCCACCAAACTGTTTGCATCCTCTCCCAGCTAGATGATGTCTGCAGATTTTATGAGTACTCTTTATTCCCTCGTCACAGGTTGTTAATGAAAATACTGCATAAAATGGATTCCACACAGATGTTGGAAGGATCCCACTTGAAAATTCCTCTAAGTCTGACAGAGAACAATAGATAACTGGGTTTTAAAGCTTTTTTTTTTTTAACCAGACAGGTGCCTACTTTATGAAAATTTTTATCTAAACTGTATTTTCTTTGTGTTCTTAGGAGAATGTTGTGTGGAATGGTTTTCAAACTTTGTAAGGATCAAGATGAATGACAACTGTTACTTCCTCCTTACCTGCAAAGAAAGGTGTGTGGGGCCCATGCTGACCTAAGCAGAGAAAGGGATTTTTCTACAGGCTTGAACTGCTTTATCAGTTTCCAGTTTTCAGTTCAATTGCTGCAATTTTCTGTATAGCCACAGCCTGAGTAATTGTCTCTAGTATCTCCGTGATTAAAGCTCATTCAAAATTCCAGCAAGATTCAATAAGACATTTTCCTTTCTTGCTACAACAATATATAGTCAAAGATCAGGGTTTTGGGGTTTTTTTTATAATTCCAAATTCAGTAAGGGAGAAGTTGGCACTAATACACACGTAGCAGCAAAAAACGCCTTTGCAAAACCACAAAGATGTAGGTAGATTCTTGAAGACATTTCCTACTTTGTAAAATCCATTTAAAAAAGCATGCTGATGTGTGCTAATAGCTGCGTATCCCCTCAGTCTAATGATTTTAATTTATGTACTGTTCTGTACTACTATGAAGTTCCTGATGCAATCAGTATCATTGCAAAAAAGTAAAGCTGTTCTTGCAGATGAGTTACAAATACTCATTAGCCATCAGATGTTACATGAGACAAGCATTTGCTATATCCTCATTATATTATGCACTTTTTTGTGCTGTTTATTGGTCACCTCTGTGCTTAATATCCTCCATCACTCCAGTATCTAAGCAACTTGATCCCACATACATGTGGGTTAAATAGTGGCCCATCTCTCAGAGATCAGAGACCCTATTTTTTTTTTAGTACTTTATCTGAAGGAATGAATGGTTATGATTCTGTAATATTGGAAGTGACTAATCCAGTGTTGTAAATGGGATAAAGGGAAATGGCATGTATTTTGAGAACAAACAGTAATCATTGACACAGTAATTTGCATCCCTGGATGTTCTAATAATGACTAAGTATCACTTCCCCTTGTTTGCATAAGGAAGAGGAGGCAGAGAAATCCAGTGATTTGGCTAGTGCACCACCAGCAAACCACTGGAAAAGAGAAGTTTTGAATGCAGATCACTTCTCTTGCAATTTGTTTTTCTGTTTTCTGCTGCATGTTTGAAATGCAGCATTGCAACAGGTGTGATCCCTTCAAATGCTAAAATCTATCTAATGGCTTCCCTAGTTCATGCCAGAAATAGTCAACAAGAGTTGGTCAAGACTGTGCTGGATTTAAGAGACATAGGGCACAGTGCTTTGCCTTCAGAAGAGCTGGTGTGGATGAGTGACTTGCAATTCCTGACAATTTACATATATTAAGTGCCAGCAGCTTCAATCTGTGCTGTTTAGCTGATGGAACTAACAGATTTGTGGTGCCAAAGGAAACTTTCTGCTCTTCAGAGACTGATGGCAAAGGACCAAAGTATATTCAGTGACCCTTCTGCTTCACAACCAACTTACATGGATTTAAAGGGAGGGTCCTCACTACAAGTGGATCCTAAGGGTATATTTGTACAGTGAGCAGCTGTGCATAAACATTTCTAGAAAGGAATCCCCCTGGAAATCAGAGCCACTGCATCAGAGGGATGGAGAATTGCAAGCTGAATATGTTTAATGTCTTAATTTTTAATAAAAAATTAAGCACTTGAAGTACAATTTGCTTTGCACTAAATAAAGGGAGTGCAAAATACCATCAGTAGGACTGGTGACAGCACCCTGAATTGTCTTTGAATTTCTGCATGCATACCACAGGACAAGGGTAAATAGCAGTTAATACAACCTTTACTTAGCTTCTCCTGACAAATATAAAGGGTGAGGCAGTCTCACACTGACATATGGTCAGATATAGGCAAGATGTACCTAGAAAAGGTAATCCCTCTTTATCAAAACTATTTATTTTCATGTGGTTTGGGTCCAAAGAGATGAGCAAAATCAGTAGAACTTACAGATTTCACAGTCCAAGAATACAATAATCTTTAACAAGGGTCTGTCTAGCACTTTCTGCAGTTGACATAGCTAAACATGGGGATTAGACTTTACTGAATACCTGAGGTGAGAGTTATTTGGAACAGTGTAGGATTCAGTTACAAGAAGCAAAGGGCAGAAGAGCAAAATATCTAGCTGCTTGATATATCTCGGGCCAAAGAGAAGGACCAGAGCTGGTGAGGGCCAGGCTCTCCTGCCAGAGTGGCCATGCTGGCTCACCTGTGGGCAAGCATCTTCACAGAATCAGGAAGGTTGGAAGGGATCACTGGAGGTGATCTAGTCCAACCTTCCCTGCTCAAACAGGGTACCCAAGAGCCCTTCACTCAGAATGGTGTCCAGATGGCTTTTGAGTATCTCCAGGAAAGGAGACTCCACAGCCTCTCTGGGGAACCTGTTACAAAGCTTGGCCACCCACATGGGAAAGTTGTTTCTCATGGACCCATAGTTCTTTCTCCACAGAGCAGTGTTCCAGCAGGTCAGACCATGGCATCTTTCTAGCAAGCAGTCTTCATGTGTTCAGGTTTGGCAGGGAAAAAAACCCAGAAAACCTCAACCAGTTATTAACCCCCAGCCTGATACCCACCTGGCAGCTTTGCAAGTACGCTGTACCCTCCTCCTTCTCTTTGACTTTGCCTTACAGCAGAAGTGCTATTGGGGGTTGTGAGGTCTCTTGTGTGCAAATAAACCTGCTGTGCTGTGTGATTGGCATCCTTTGGGCACCACTGCAATAAAGATGAAGGAATATTTGTTTACATTTGAGTAGGAGATCAGAAACTCGCTGATTCTGACTCATTGTCACAGCACTAGATAACTAGGAACAGCCTTATCTTTTCTACTGCATTTTCCAGCTGTTTTCTTTTGTTTTTTCTCTCCCCCTACCATGTCTGGGAGATTTGTGACTCTTAGTTCTCTCTGGTTTTGCCTCCCTGATCTTATTTCTCTTCTTTTACTTTCTTCCTACACACTTCACTTTTTCAGCTTTCCCTGTGTCTTGTTCTTCACAATTTCTCATTGTAAGTCCCTCCTTTCAGGCTTGTCACCCTCGTAGGCTATCTCAAGCCGGTCTTCCCAGAAACAGAGAGTTGGAGACTTTTGGGCTAGAGAGGCACACTAGCAGGAAGAGAAATCTGAGAGCCAGGGAAGTCGCAAGAGAGCAAGGAAGAGGCTGGAGGAAAAGGAAGGCAGGAAGGGACACTCCCTGCAACACAAGAAGCAAAAAGGAGGGAAAAGGAAAATGTCAGGGAAGGAATGGGGGAAGAAATGGGAAGCTAGGGAAGTATGTACACAAGAGCAAGAGGAAACAGAAGGATGTGAGAGAGAATATGCATTAGGAGACAGGAGAGAAGGGAGATTTCATGGAGGAGGTAGAATTAAAGGTAGAAGTATTCTTGCACTTAAGGGAAAGAGAGGGGAAAAAAAGCAATAAAAGACCTTTAACATCATGAAGTCCAACCATCAACCTAGAACCACAAGCATGGTCACCATTAAATCATGTCCTCAGGTGTTAGATCCACATGTTTTTAGAACATTTCTGACTTCACCACTTCCCTGGGCAGTCTGTTCCAATGCTTCACAACTCTCTCAGTGAAAATTTTTTGTCTCATATCCATCCAACCTAAACCTTCTCTGGTGCAACTTGAAGCTATTTTCTCTTGTCCTATCACTTCTTACCTGTGAGAAAAGGCTAACCCCCACCTCACTATAACCTCCTTTCAGGTAGTTGTAGAGAGTGATAAAGCTACTCCTGAGCCTTCTTTTTTCCCCAGGCTAAACACCCCATCTCCCTCAACTGTTCCTCATCAACTTGTGCTCCAGACCCTTCACCAGCTCTGCTGCCCTTCTCTGGACTTGCTCCAGTGCCATAAAGTCTTTCTTGTAGTGACGAGCCCAGAACTGAACATAGTATCAGACCTCTGAAGCAAGAAACCTGTCTGGAAGGACAGTGCCTCACCATTACATTTTCCGAGCCTTACTGTAGCTTGCAAGCCCTCACCTTGATCTCCAGCAGAGGAACTAATGCAACACCAACCACTCTCTTGGCTTTGACCACTAGCTTGCCATACCCAAGAATGCTGCTCAGGCCTGTTTACGACCCTTTGGCCAAGCCCCACAAAGCCTGGATGTAGACACAGAAAGCCCATACAAATTTGGACTTGAATGTTTTCCTAACTCCTCCCACCAATTGCATAGAGGTTGCCAGAAGTATTGTTTGGATCAGGGGTTTCACAGAAGGTGAAGGCATAATGGATCTTCCCAAATTAAGAAGCCAGAGACACAGGGGAGATGGTGCTCAGCACCATTCATGTCTTGCATCTAAGTTTCATACTAAGGTATCCTCCCAGATCCAGACTCCCAGAGACCTCCAAGCTCTGCCCTTCTGGTACCCACCATACCCAAATATCCTGGCAGCACCATGGAGATGCCCTTGGGCAATTTCTCCCCCACAAACTGAAGTTCTCTGGTCCCTTCTATATCATACAGTCCTGCATTCCAAAAACTGATGTTCCTTAAGCTAGCTCCCCATCCAGATGGTTGTATCCTTAACATCAGTACTGGCATATTGAGGCCAATGGACTCAGATCTGGAGGTCCCTGAATGTTAAGTGCCCCCTATGTGCCTCTCACAGTGCTCTGAAGTGAATCTGAGGTGTCCTGTCAAGGCCAATCTGACATGTCCCACATCACCCCAAATGGAGGCTTAAGGGACACTTCTGAATTGTGGCAGTCTGAGGTGTTTTTCTTGAAGCATCATCCATCTCCCTGGGACTGAGTAGCCTCAGCTGGTCCCAAAAGAAGCATCTCAGTACCCTTTTAATTGACATGACCTGTTCCCACCTTAAAATGCAAAGGAATCTCAGCCTTCAAATCACTGTGGAGCACTCCAAATGCAGGTGTACTACCCAGGCACTACCCTGCTCCAGCCCACACACTGCTGAGTTATCCTAGATCCTGATAGATTAAAGTATCACAGGGACCTTTCTCACCCCACACCACTTGGGGTCTCCCTCAAAGTGATCCAGCTAGAGATGGTCCCACCTGAAGTCAATAGGATGGAGCTTCCTGCATGCACTTAACTGTGGCAATGAAGAAAGAAGCTTGGGCAATGTGGCAAGTTGACATTGTGGAGGACTCCTTATTACTGTTCAGTTTCTTCTCCCAGGTAAAGATAAGGCCCATAACTGAATAATCCTAATGCTGCACACTCTGTGCTGAGCACAAGCATATCCCCCCTGCAGATGTTAATCCAAGGTTTGCGGGTGGCAGCAGCAGAAAGACAGGTGCATATTCTCTCTCTGCATGCATATTCAGACTGAGCTAAGGGCTAGAGTTTGTTAATGCTGATGCTGTATATTAAGTTTCTAGGGGTGGAAATAGTCTTTTCCTTAACTGCGCAAAAAAATGTGTACAGTGCCAAATCATTCTCATCTGAATCAGGTGTTGATGCTGCAACATTGTACATCTGGGACAATCTTACCTTCTGGTGGAAAATCCCCCCACTTCCCACCATGAGGTCCAATGCCTGTATCATTTCAAAGCACATCTATGGGGCAGCTGTATCTTGAGCCAGAGGGTGCAAAATTATTCTATTGTTTATCCGATTATACCGTTTTAGTCTCACCATTGAAACAAAGAAGAAGCTTCTAAATTTTTCAGTTGTATAGCAGAGAAGTGGGACAGACTGGCCTCAGGGGCAGATTGTCCACCAAGCAGTTCATTCCCTCAACCAAAAGTGAGAGACACAATTAACTAACAACTAACTAAAAATCAGGGGAAAAAAGAATCTCTGCTGCTCCTGCAGCTGCCTGATGGTGAAAGGAAGCCATATCGATGACAGAAGGAGATAATCCACTGACAGCTGGTTATGCTAGTAAAGATAAATAAACAGAAGCTATTTGATCCCCTCTAAGGACTCTATGGTAGAAGGGGACTAACTTCCTATCCCTTGGCATTTTACAAATAGCAGAAAAACATTTGTTTCTGGAGAAATGATTAATTAATTAATTTCAGTTCTAGGTGAAAGTAGAATTGCTGAGGGGTGTGGTGGTCAGGAAATGGTTTTATGTATTTTGAAATTTTCCTTGAATATTTTGAGGTCTCTCATCTTATCCATCAAGGTTAATGACCGGTCTTCTCATCTTTGCCAGGAGGCATTCCGGAAAGGATTTTAAACTTTTGAGTGAATTCCCCAGAAGTATGCATTGATGTACTTTCTGGCCCTCTAAGTTGTTTTCCTTATATTGAAGCTCTAGAAAGCTGCAAGTATCCCATGCAAGCAAGGGAAGACATGGTTCATGTGAAACTAGGGAGTTAAAAATATATTTTGCCAAGTCTCAATATTATATTTAGTAGTGCTGTCGTTGCCATGGTCTAAGGATAAAGAAGGGCAAGTTGTGAAGGTAATATATGTATTATGAAATCAACCAGTATTGCTAAAAAACACCAACAAGCTTCTAGGCACACAAGCCTTTTCTTAGGTCCAAACTGGAAGCTTTAAATTTCATACAGATATTTGTAGATAGAATTTCATTGTTGTGTAACGTGCATTACTTTGTCCCTGAAGTGCTGCTTACTGGACATTTCACCTTCAGATGTTCCCTCAGGAATGAGGGATGCGCTGCTCTTCTAAGTTTATATGGTTCAGGGAGAAGGGTTTTGAGAGTGGAGACTTTTCAGCAAACCAGCCCCCTCAGCCATCCTTTTTCTCTTGTACACCTCAGCAGGACCACTGGTACTTCATACCCATTCACCAAGCCATTCACAGACAGATGTGCTCATGCCTGGAAAGAAATGCTCAAGACTCTGATGCTCTCTGAACTCTTCCCTCTTCTTTCTCTTCCTCCTCCTCCTCTTCCTCCTCACTGTAGCAGTGACCCCTAAGTGGAAGCTGCTGTGTGGGTTGGCCCTGATCGCCAACTCTCCAGGGAAGAGGTTACCTAGGATGGAAGTGTGCTGGTGGATGGCTACAAGTCCACCACAGAGGCCCAGCAGAGCCACACCAGGCACCAGCACTGCTGGGCAGTCCCCAGGCTGGCTGCTGCCTAGTGCTGGCTGCCTGGGAACAGTGGTGGAGATCAAGGATCAAGCTGTTTTGGTTTAGTCAGGACACACAGTCCATTTCCTCCACAGCTTTCAAACAGCCCCCTTGTGTGGTTCCTCTCCGAACAGTGTTTTTTTTATTAAAAGATATACTGCGTCTCATTCAAAAAAATGTGATACGAATGACAATTAAGGTCTGTTTCCATTTTTAGAAGAAAAAGACCCAACCCACAGTACAAGAAGTTTCACTTTATTTAAGTGAAGAGCAAAACCTGTATACTACTGGCACTCATGAATACAAAAGCCTCTTGCACTGATTTTTTTCTCCTTCACTGAAATATTACTGCTTCCTGTATTCCCGAACTCATAAAAGTGACAATACTGAAGGAGGCCAAAGGTGGGTCATCTAGAGCAAGCTTTCCCTGATAATGTCCCAACTCAGATGTTTAAGGAGAATTGTAAGAAATTGGATGTATCCAGAAGGATCTTTCCCTGTGATCTTCTGGCAATCATTGGTAAAAGTGCTTGCTGAGTCAGATGTTGCATCCTTCAGTAGATTTGTTTCATGCCTTTCTAAACACATTTATACTATCAGGGTCCATGAAATCTTGCACCAATGAGTTCCAAATGTGATTATGCATTGAACAAAAAAGTATTGCTTTTCGTTTGTTTCATTGTCTAATCATTTCACTCAGTACCACTTACTCTTGCAACTTGATGGTGAACAATTTTCTGATTTTCCTTCTCCATGCTCCTCTCCCTTTAGCAGGCCTCTTATGTTCCCTCTTCAGTTTCTTTTATTTCATCTGAAATGCCCTAGTCCCCAGGTTGTTTTTTTTCCTTCAAGGTGAAAGTTATTCCCTATCCCTTCTGTTGCCTTTCTAATTCTAGCATATCTTTTTTGAAACAACATCCTTCAGCTTGCTCTGAGGGGGTGGGCGCATAATAGCTTCACAAATAGACAAAATACAAACTCCTATTGACATTTATACACTTCAGATAACTTCCAATTCCTTGTTTAACTACCTAACTGATGGCAAGCACTGAGTGAATGTTTTCAGGAACCTCACTGATATTGCCAGTGACACTAAGGTGACCTGGAACTTTGCAATGTTTTCAAACTATCATAGGCTTTTATTGAAATTTCATGTGGTATTTCCAAGTCCACTGCAAGACAAACTAATTAAATTATGTCATGCCATGATTGTCATGACCTGAAAATGGCGTAATCATATGAAGATTATTCTGGGAGTTATTGATAAACATCTGAAGGACAACATGGTTACCAGCCACAGCCAGCACAGGTTCATAGGAAACCCACCTGGTTGATCAAGGGAAGCCAGTTGAAGTAATCTTTGGATTTCAGTAAAGTTTTTGATACTGTCTTTCACAGCATCCTTCAAATGTCTAGCCCACAGCTGGATAAACACACCATGTGATGGGTGAGCAACTGGCTTGCAGGTTGGGCACGAAGGCTTATAGTGAATGGGGTGACATCAGACTGGCAGCTGGTCACTAGTGGGGTCCTGCAGGGCTGCATCTTGGGGCCTGTGCTCATCAGCATCTTCATTAAAGAACTGGATGCAGGACTCAAAGGCATACAAAGTTTGCCAGTAATACTAAAAATAGGGAGGAGCTGCTGACTCCCTGAAAGGCAGGGAGGCCCTGCAGAGAAACCTTGACAAATCAAAGGGCTGGGCATTCACCAACCATATGAAATTTAACAAGGGCAGGTGCCAGATTCAGCACCTGGGATGGGGCAACCCTGGATGTGTGGACAGACTGGGAAGCAAAAGGCTGCAGAGCAGTGCCACAGGAAAGGGACCTGGGGCTCCTGGCTGACAGAAAGTGGATTACAGTCAGCAGTGCCCTGGCAGCCAGGAGAGCCAAGTGTGTCCTGGGGTGCATCAGGCCCAGCATCACCAGCTGGGCAAGGGAGGGAATTGTCCTGCTCTGCTCTGCTCTGCCCTGCACTGGGGCAGCCTCACCTCAAGTGCTGGGTACAGTTCTGGGTGCCACAATATAAGAAAGGCATGAAACTATTACAGATTGTCCAAAGGAGGCCAATGAAGACGGTGAAGGGTCTGGAGGGGAAGCTGTATGAGGAGTGGCTGAGGTCACTTGCTCTGTTCAGCCTAGAGAAGAGAAGACTGAGGGGAGACCTTGTTGCAGTCTACAACTTCCTCATGAGGGGAAGAGGAGGTCAGGTGTTGATCTCTTCTCTCTGGTGACCAGTGACAGAGCCTGAGGGAACAGCCTGGAGTTGTGTCAGGGGAGGTTTAGGCTGCATATTAGGAAAAGGTTTTTCACCCAGAGGGTGGTTGGGCACTGGAACAGGCTCCCCAGGGAAAAGGTACCAGCACCAGCCTGACAGAGTTCAAGAAGTGTTTGGACAATGTCTTCAGGCACATGGTGCGATTACAGGGGCTCTTCTGTGCAGGGCAAGGAATTGGTTTCATTGATCCTTGTGGGCCCCTTCTAGCTCAGGGTATTCTATGATTCTATGATTTCTACTTGATAGCATAATAAAAGTTTTGAAAGAAACATTCTTTTAATTCTGTTCCTTCTAGTGAGAAAAAAAATACATTTATGCTTATGTGTGCTCTTCATATACGGAAGCAATGCCAATGAGATTTGTGAATTTATTGACATTATCTAACTGTCTTTTTGCTGAAAAGCACGATGTTGTGTATCTTACCGTTATTAATCAATTTTGAACACAAAGAACACACAAATATGTTTAATTGCCCAATTCCCTAAGTCTTGAGTGAAATATTTTGCAACTTGCCTATCAGTCAAACAACAGAAGACTTGAGTGGAAGATATTAAAATCAATTATAAATAAAATATCTGTAAGGACATCTCTCTACAAAAATGTGTCTCTGAATTTATGATGTGGTATCTGTAGTGCAAGACATGACTAAATAAAAAGGACATTGTCTCGCTCTGCAGATGCCTCCCCTGTCCATCAGGTTTATTGACTTTTTTTGATCTTTACTTTGCCCCTTCTCACTCTGTTCAAAACCCAGCTACATGAAACTCCAGATTATCCCAGAAAGCAGCAAGACGAGATAACACAGTCAAAGCAGAAACCCAGAAACAGCCAAGGAAGCTTGGAGAAGGAGGTGTCATGCCATCAGGAGGGACTGGTGACTCCAGATTCTGCGATGGCAGGGGTACCACAGCTCCTCAGAAGATGCAGTGCTGTGTGGCACAGTGCAGTGTGAGCGAGCCCATGCTAGTTCAGCCATCTCAGTCATCTCAGGGGTATCTTTATCCATGATACACTTAATCCCAGATAATCTAGAGGTGAGTAACACTATTTATTGTTAGGCCATGAAAATTCACTTTGAATACCTGTACTAGCACTGACCTTTCTGTTCACTGAGTCACTGTTAACTCTTACTCTTGCATGCAAAGCCAGGCACAGCTCTGTTCCTCTGCTCCATCTTTCCCATCCCTTCATAAAACTTGTTTCACAGCTCATCTTCCCTTCCTCATCCCTGTGTCTATGCTGGGCTACTTTTCAGTATGGTAAAGTCAAGGTAACCTGTAATAAGTACACAAAATTCCAGTAGTTTAATACTTCTCAAAGCTTACTACTTTTTTATTGCTTTCAAACAGTGATGCTCTTGCTATATTACTCTATAGGACAAGATGCTGCTCAGCTGGTAGTCCCAAACTGGTGTCTCAAATATATATTTAATTAAATACTTAGAGAACTGAATTGCTCTTCAGGTGTTCCATCCACTCAAACTTCAGGCTGTTTTTGTATCTAGTGATATTGAAGGGTTTTGGGGACAAATTTATGGAAGAGTTTTTGAAAACCACAATCAGTATTTATATTTGAAGTACTTAACATCCTGGAATTACCATCATTCTGTAGTTTTCCTTAGGTCCTCTGATTCCCTGCCTTTCCCCTTGGTGACCTTTTACACTGTATGCTCCTCAGACTTTGGAGCAGATTTTGCATTATGATGTCTCTCCTCAAGGTGCCAAAATGACCACTGACACCTAAAAGGACTAAAAAGACATGATGTCCTTTCTACTGGTTTTTATTGTTTACAGAAATTGACTTTTAAATTTCTTTTTGGTTGCTGTTTGTCACAATGTCTGATTTCTGTGCATATGGGAGGCTGTTGAGATGTCTATATGCCTGCAATACATCCTGGTAGCTGCTGTCTTGGTCTGTGGCTCATGCCCTTGGTTTACCACTCTGTATTTCTATTTGCTTGTCAGGTTAGTGACACACTGAAATGCTTCATTACAAAAGTTGTCATTTCCTTTCAGCAGTCCTTGAAAACATACTCAGTGGTTTCATTTCCATCCACAGTTTTCCAATTCTACTTTTTCCCCCTCCAAGTTCCTCAAAAATATAATTGGAAGAATTCTTCTGAAAGCATCTGGGAAAGGCCATTTTGATGGAGACTAGATATCCCTAATCACTAATGGTCCAACAATCACCAGCTGAAAATTTTAGTAGGGTGACCAACATTACAACATATCAGCTTGAATTAGGGGGCATTATATTGTTTAACAAAAAGGACAATGAGTCAAAACCAGTTTCTTTTATCTGATAATGGAACTGCAATTGCTCCTAAGATACTTCAGACTGCTGTCTTAAAAATGAAGATCCTTTCCCTGGACCATTTGCATCTTGGCACAGAATCTCTAGCTCATTGTGATTCTAAACAGTGTACAGGATTTGAAACCATGCTTAGTCAGCCTGGCCAGCCACCTGAGAGCCATGAGCAGTGTCCCCTTTATGACTGCTCACTTCTACTTAAGGAGAAGGGGAAAAAAAGGCAAGGAAACCCATTCCTCTGGACTCCCAAAGACAGTATCAGTCCTCAGATCTTCCTTCAGTAGGGAGCAGCAACATCACCAGCCTCTCTGAAAGCAGATGCACATTCAGAAGAAAGCAATGGCTTGTAAAAGATACAATGCTCTCTGGCCTCTCCTAATTGCAGATCTGATACAGAAGTACTAGTTGAAATAGTGTTTTGCTGGAGGTCAGATTAGATAAGGAGCTGACAACCTTCCTGATTTTACGTATTGAAACCTTAACAAGACTGAAAGCCTAAGAGGGGAGCCAAGGAAGAAGAGCTCTGGGAGCTGCTGGCAGGTATGAGAGACAATGGTGAGTCCTCCCCACACTCTCTGGTGCAACAGGCCAGGCTACCCCCTCTGAGCTACCGTCCTCTAATTTCTGTATGAAATAACCAGTATCTCTGGTAAGCAAAGCAGTAAGTGATCAGGGGAAGAGACAGCAGGTCAGAGTCTCCTTTCAAGGCTACTCTCAGAAGATCTTGCATCCCCAGTGAAATCCCACTGCAGACACAATGCTGTGCTGTGCTGACAGGCCTTCCCTGGCTCAGCTGCTGAGGGCAGCCTGGAGAACATGAATTTTACAAAAGCAACAGGGCAGCTTGAATGTTGAATTACATTTACCTGAATATAGATCCTGGGCAATATACTCCCATGACTGCTTTTAGCTCACCCTAGCTGCCTCCTAGGCAGAGCAATCAGGAGAGTGAAATTTGCAGCTGCACCACTCAGGGCTGGACCAGCTGAGAGCTGACAAGAAAGTAGTTTTGGGATGAGACAGGGTAAGCAAGGGTCTGCTTCACTGGCTGCTTTAAGCAATAACTCCTGTGTAAGGCAAAAATCCACAATCAAAGTCAGAGGTTGTTGTGTTAAGCAATGCAGTTTCCACTTAAGCTGATGTCCTTAATGGCGAGTGCCTCATGCACGTTTTCAGGCTCTTGTCCCAGCTGATGGTCTAAACAATCTGGTTAATTTTCCTTATCGTCTGGAAGTGAGCAATGCCCTATCCTTCCCTGACCTGGGAAGGGGAAGATATTTGCTTGTAGAAGGCACTCTTTGCCTGCATCCAACTGCTGAGATAACCCTGTGTTCAAACACTGATGAGAAAGACAGATTCCCAACTGTTTTCTTAGGCTGGGGTACGTCTTTCCTGAAATGGTCTTATGGCTTTCATTTTTAAGCTGCACAGGCTATCTCCCCTCTTAGTTGCAGCCATTTAGCATTCCTGCCAAAAGCACAGTGAAAAACAGCAATAGGCAAATAATAAACTCTTGGTTTAGTTTTTAAGGTAGTTTTACTGCTGAAAACCAGGGGAACAGAAAGTGCTATGTGGCTACTCCACTGTCAACCTAATCTGTGACCTGTCAGTGCACTTTCTGCTAATTCCTTTTAACACAAGTTGCAAAGAAGACTGTATCTGCATGTTAACTAATATCTTCTCAGATTTTGTTCTAAGTATTCTCAACAAACAGCACTGCAAGATGGGCTGGCTATAGCAAAGCTAGCATGTTTTACTAGATTAGTACATTAACTGTTAAAAATTACTATTATTCTTGAGATGCCCCTTCATGAATACTTTACATGGACTCTTCTTCTTTCTCTGAAATTCTCCCAAACTTTTGAAATAATATTCAATGAGAAATAAGATCTAGCAGCTGCTTACAAGTTCTCATCAAATTCTGTTGAGTTTTGTGAGTTTTCCACTAACTTTGATTAGGTTTTGGATTTGGTTTGTACTTCTAAGTGTTCTTGGGATAAAAAATAGGGAAAGGGGACTGGATGAGCATCTAAAGTGATGTGATCAAGCAGGAAGTCGAAAACCCAGACAAACTGAACTATGACTTTTGATAAGCAGCACAAACATCACATTCAGAGGTAGAGTGTGTGGGATGCACAAAGACTCAACAAGCAAAGGAGGATTTTTTTCCCTAAGCTTCTAGCAAAATTTCCTTTCACTGAAAGGAAATCATGGTAGATATCTCTGTATAGAGCCAAAGTACAAAACCAGTCAGTTTATTCAAACATTTAGCTGTGCATCTGATGATACGATTGCTTTCCATTTTGTACATGAAATCATTTCTCATGCTACTAGAAGGTAAATTCTTCATATACACAAATGGAGGGCCTTTTTGCTGATGTGGAGGTGAAGCTAAGTAGCACAGAGGCAGGAACCACTTCTCTTCAGCATTGCAAATCTGAACAAAGGAGTAGTGCACATGCACAGTTTTTAAAGGAAAGACTTTTGGCATGTCTGTGATAAGGTCTGTGGCTTAAACTGCTGAGTTCAGGCTGGTTGATGAGAAGTCCAACACAACCTAGCACTGTGTGCTTTGCAGCCCAGAGAGAAAACAGCATCCTGGGCTGCACCAAAAGCAGCACGGCCAGCAAGGTGAGGGAGGGCATTCAGCTACTCTACTCTCATGGGACTTTATGAGAAGCTGGAGTGATGTGTCCAGCTCTGTGGTCCCCAACATAAGAGTGATGTGGATCTGCTGGAACAAGACTGGAGGAGTGCAATGAAGATGGTCAGAAGGCTGGAGCATTTCTCATGTGAAGACAGGCTGAGAGGGCTGGGGGTGTTCAGCCTGGAGGACACCTTATAGCAGCCTTCCAGTACCTAAAGGGAGTCTACAAGAAAGCTGGAGAAGCACTTCTGACAAAGGCATGTAGTGATAGAACAAGGGATAATGGATTTATTCTGAAAGAGGGTATATTTTGATTAGATGTTAGAGAGAGATTTGTCACTGTGAGGATGACGAGGCACTGAAACAGGTTGCTCAGAGAGGCTGTGGATATCCCATCCCTGGAAGTGTTCAAGGCCAAGTTGGATGGGGCTCTGAGCAATCTGGTCTAGTGGAAGTTGTCCCTGCCCACCGCATTGGGGGTGCAACTAGACACTTTTAAGTTCTCTTTCAACCTTAACAATTTCACAGTTCAATTTTATGAAAATGGTTTTAGCCACTCTAACTTGCCATGACCCAGAGATCCCTGTGGGCAATGTGTGAGATACTCATCATGGTCTGACCTCTAACACAAACCATGAAAAATTTCTGTGTGCATCTACAGTAACAGCTGATGATTATATTTCCTTTGAACTTTGTCCAAAGTTCATCTCTAAAAAACAAACTTTGGGCTGTGTGTATCGACTCCTCAGCAAAATAAACATGCTGAATCTCTAATAACACTTAAATCACTCATTCTAGATTCTTTCAACTTGCTTGTTAACCAGAAAGATAAAAAACAGGGCTTTACTCATTTATTTTTTTCTGGTGCCTCTATCAAAAAAATCTGAAGGACAAAAGCAACTCTGGTCTGATTGTTTTCAGAGTAAGCTGACTCCTCTTCTTGCTTCAAATTAACTGAAGGTAAAATCAAAATCCAGGCTGTCTTGGCTGTAACACTTGGCCTCTACAGCTTAAAGTGCTGGTAGTAAAAGTTTACATGGAGAAAGGAAAATCTGAGTATTGGAGCTGGGATTTTCAGCAGGGTTTAAAAATTGGTTATGGATTTAAGATTGGAGGGCTAAGGAGGGAGGGGCCTGGGCGATGCCCCAGCCACAGGAGAAATCACAGCAAATTACAAGCTGATCTGACAGTAATAGAGTTTAGCCCAGAATCACTTGATCTATTCAAAGGCTGTAGAAATGAAGTAGAAAGATATACAAAAAGCAAATATATATTTATTTAAAATGATGTAATATATAATATCTTAGTAAAACTAACCATAACATTTCTTGTCACAGTTAGACACGTTGAAAGATCTACTGTGATGACTGCCAGATTTTTGGTAGTCCCATCCTTAGCATGTGACCTTACCTGACATCCTATGAACTGTGCACCTATCAGTAACTATTTGATGAGCACCCAAATAAAATTTCTGTGTTTTTCTTCTCTTAGTATTCCATCAACCCTACTGTTAAGTATCATAACTGGCTTGCAAAAAAGAAAAAAAGAAGGAAGAAAATAAAAATAATTAAAAAAAAAAAAAAGGAGTTTCTTTTCAAAAAGAAAAACCCAAACGATGTGACATTAAAAAAAATAAAGGCATTTTTGGATAACTCTATTTGCTTCATACCTTTTCTTTTTTGTGCATTTAAGGTTTGTGCTTTTAAGGTCACATACAAAAACCCAGAGGCTAGGAACTTCATTAAAAAAAAAGAAAGCCTGAGTTTCTTGCATAATTGTGAGTCCAGGAGCTACAGCTTTAAGAAGGGCATTAAATGTTGTAAAGTTCACAATTAAATCACACAAAACTTGGCAACCAATTGATGGAAAAGAAGTGGAAAATTAACAGTAATTAAGTAAACAATGGCTCACAGATTTCTTTTTTAGTTGAGAGGAAACCTCGCTGTAAGTTCTCACTCAGGCTGAGCCCTCTAGAATCCTCCAGATGATAAAACTGTGCGTTTCTGCCCAATTACGACTCGTCCCCAAGTTACTCATCATGACTGCTTTATGAATTTAGTTTCACAATATAAAAACGAGCTCATCGCGGCTTCCTGAAGCATTTGCAGCGATAACGCAAACGCTTACTTTTCTTCACAACTTGTGAGCACTTCGAAGGAATAAAACGATGAAAAAGGCTATTAAAAACAAAAATTTTAAAAATCAGCTTTGCATTGCACCAAACCCCAGCTTTCCGTGAGAGCTCATACAAATCCCGCGGCGTGCAGAACATGTCCCACTGCTTTAGCAATGGTAGCTCCGACAGAAATGCGAGGTCTGAAGTATTTCTGCGACTCCGGAGACTTTCGGAAGCCGAAGACGCACTGGGGCATGCCTGTAACTTAAGCTAGCGTACTGCAGATAAGGAGTGACCCTGCCTGGGCTGGCTGCTGGCGCTGGGGCAGCCCCAGCACTCGCTGTGCGGCGGCAGGGAACCGGGGGGCCGCGGTCCCCGAGCTGCCGGCACGGGCGGGCCAGCGCCGCCCGAGGCTACGGGGCGAGGAGCCCGCGGAGCCCAAGTCACGTACATTTGATTTGCACGCCAACGAGTACCGCAGAAACGTTCTAAGCCATGGCGTGTTAACTTCCCTGCTTTGAACCTGCCCGTGAAAGTTTCTGACTCGCCACGGTTGGATTTTGCTGCCTTTTTTGGTTTTTTTTTTTTTTTTTTTTTTTTTTCGGGAGAGGAATTAGAAGAGGAATAGGGAGGGGAAAAAAAAAAAAAAAGGCGAAGGCTGATGCGCCGCCGCTCGCACGAAAGCAAATGGCAGCATCGCCCGGCACTGGAGTAGTAAGTTAATAAATAAATAAGCCAAGCCCGCTGCGTGAACGGCGAGGTGGAGGAGGGAACACCCACCCTCACTCCCTGCCCTGCCGCGCGGCGAGTGAGTGCGCTATTCCTTCGAATAACATGGCAGGGCCGGCGATGCGGGGAGGGAAGGAGGGAGAGAAGGGAGGCCCTTGGCCGGGGCGAACGGGCCGTGGCGCACCCGCGCCCCATCCACGGGGATGAGGCCGCCGCGCTCCCGCGCTCCCTCCCGCCGCCGCCGCTTCCTGCGCGCGCCCCCACCCCCCCCCCCCCTTCCCGCGGCCCTGTTGCATCAACTTCCTGTGCGGAGCCCTCGCGGCAGGGCCCCGCGCGCCGGCTCCTCCCGCCCGCGCGCGCGCCCCCCCACCGCTCTCCGCTTCCTGCGCGCGGCCCCGCGCGCGCCCTCGTGCGCCGCCCTCGCCGAGCCCCGCGCAGCCGGGCCGGGCGGGCGCGGCCGCCCCCGCACTGCTTCTCCGGCCCCTCGCGCCCTCACGCCCGCCCGGTACCGGCGGTGCGGGCGGTGCGGCCGCCCAGTGCCCCCGCGGCCGCGGCCGGCGGCGCCGCTGCTCCGGCAGAGTTTGCGCCCTACTTCACTCTACTTTAGTTTCACTCACTTTACATCCGGCTTTTTTCCCTAGGCAATGGGGGCCGCAGCACAGCCCGTTCCTTAGGCAAAGGGAAATAAATTCGCCGCACCGACACGTCAAGTAGTCCCCCCTCAGGAGAAGCCGCCGAGCCCGCCCTCCTGGCTCCCCCGTCCTGGCCCGGGCCCGGCCGGCGGCGTCCCACCATCGCAACGGGGAGGGGGAGCGTGGGCCCGCCGATCCCCGCTTCCCCGGCGGGTCTCCAGCGCCGGGCCGGGCCGGGCCGGGCCGGGCGGGCGGGGCGCGCGCGGCGGCGTGTCGGGAGCGCCGCAGGCAGGCAGGCAGGAGGCCGGCGGCGGAGGGATCCCGGCGAGCGGTGTGTGCGGGCCGGGCCGGGTGAATGCTACCATCTTCCACTCCCCGCTTAGCTTAAAGAAAGTGAGAGGAGGAGAGAGAGAGAGGCGCCCAGAAGAGGGGGACAGGGAGGCCCAGAAGAGCGGCGGCGCCGGCACCCTCCCCCTATGAAGAAGAGTCCTCCCCCTCACAGAGAGGTCCTGCCAGGGGGACCCCGGCCGGCCCGCAGCAGCACCGCCGCCGCCAGCAGGGTGTAGTATCCCACCTTTCGGATTCGCCTCCTCCTCCTCTTCCTCCCTGCCCCCCCCGCCCCCCGGGCGCCGTCCCCCCCTCTCCCCCCGCGCCCCCCGGGATGGCGCCGGCGCGCCCCGCACTCTCCGGCCAACTTGGCGATGAGGAGCAGCAACTTCGCCGCGGCCCCCGGCCCCTCCCTCGGGGGGGTGGCGGGGAATAGCGGAGCGTCCCGGGGCGGCCCCCCGGCCTCCCCGGCAGAAGTTTGCGAGCGGGAGCGGGAGAGGTGGAGGAGGGTGACACTTGGGGTAAAAGGAGGAGGTGACACATTGGGGTTGGGGGGAGGAGCAGGGGAAGGAGATGACACATTGCACTGGGGATGGGGTGGGGGAGGGAGGCTTATCCCCTCCCCTCCGGTTTCCTTCAGGATGATTATTTCCAGGCCCTTTTCTCTCGGTCGGGTCCTTCGCCGCGATGCTGTCGGGGAAGTTTTATTATTATCTGGGAAATGATGCCGCTCTCGGTGATGGATAATTCGTAGTAAATCCGCTGCTGCGGTTCTCTTTTTTTTTTTTTTTTTTTTTTTTTTTTTTTCCTTCTCTTCCCTCCTTCCTTTCATTCGTCTTTGTGGCCCGAGCAGCGCCGGGAAAATTCCGTTTCTTCAGCAACTTGTTATTCCGGAGCCGGGCCTGCCCCCCTCGCCCTGGGGCTGCCTTTCCCGCACAGGTACGGGGCCGGGGGCCGGGGGTGCCCACGCCTGCCCCAGCACTGGGCACAGACACTTCTTTATTTTGGTTTGTTTCCCTCCCTCCTGCGCTCGTGTAGGTGGAGTGGGGCTCTATGTGGGACTCTGCCATTTGGTGTAGTCCTCTTATGCGTGTTCCTTTCCTTTCTTTACTTGCCTTCCTGCAGGATTTTTTTTTTTTTTTTTTTTGGTGGTGGTGTGTGTTTTGTTTTTTCCTGTTCTTTATTATTCCGTGCTTTACTGTCGGTAAAGCTTTCTCCTCAACCACCTCTGCAGTTTGGTGGGTGCTGGTGGGTTAATACGCTGAGGTTTTTTGGGTGAATTCGTATTTTATTAATGCATGGAGCTCTTCATTCAACTTCTTCTCAAGTGTCAAAAAATAAGGCTATGAACAGATGTGCTTCAATATGGAGAAATTTCTAAGTTCCTAATTCTTGGGGGTGGAGGAAAGAGTGCCATTGGAGAGTGGCTTTTGTTTTCGATTGGTGAACAAATGTCATCACATTTCAGTCACGTGCTGTAATATTCTTTGTTCAGCTATCAAAGTATGATATCTGCTACACCTGTTCCCACTTTTTAATTGTAAGTAACGGTGATTGCCTGCAAATCTTATAATTGCAGATAGGAGCACTTTCTCCCTTTCTCCCTCTTTTATCCTCTTGGATATTTGTTTGGGCCCAAGCACTGAGCTTGACAATGAACTTTTGTTCACTGTGGAGACTGCATGTAAAAAGGTCCCACTGGGGGTAATAACGTGCGTGTCACGAGAAAGTTGTGTGCTGTGATGTACGGTGGGTCTGAGCATGGAGAAATCAGGTGGGGATGTGCGTTCTGTAATGGCAGGACTTGAGGAGGAGGTAGGCTTCTTTGGGTCAGGCAAATTTTCTTGCGCTGTTGCTTGATATCAGGTTAAAGGATAGATACTCCTGTACACACATATGTGTAGATAGATGCATCTTTTTTTGCTTAGCTGTAGATTTTCAGGTATCAGAAATAAAATGGGTTTTGGCTGTCTGTTTACATTTTTTTTTTTCCTTTCTCTCCCCCCCCCTTTCTCATTGTGCTCACTTCTAACAATGAAGACACCTGCTTAGTTTCAGTTTTGTAAGTCAGTTTCCTCTGTCTTTCCTGTGATTTCCCAGAGTTAGCTGGTGAGTCTAGACCTGCTACATAGCAGGGGAATTTCTAACTTTGATGAGGGAGGATTATTTTGAGGCTTCATTTGTGAAAAAAATAACATGTGTTTCAATACCTTGTTAAAAAAAACCCCTTAAAATTCTAAAATTCATTACTTATACCAGGTTAATGACAGAACTTAGCAGGTAATGACAGAAATTGAATATTAAACTTGTTTGTGATTGTGTAGAATACCACTTTATAGTTTTTATTAAATACGGATGTTAAATTACTACTGAGAACAGGATCTAAAAGAAATAAAAAAATAGCATAACTACCCATATTAGTTAAAGGGGTTAATTATCATACCTTAGGAGAAAGATCACAGTCTTTGGAAATTTTGTTTATATCTGTGCATGCTTCATGATAGCTAAATGAAACTTTCTTTAGGGGCGTTTTTTGTTGTTGTTTTCTAGAAAGGAATTCATTAACTCAGTAAATGAAACTTTAAAACTGTATTTAAAAAATAGATGATGAGATTTTCAAATGTTTTTAAAACTTTCAACTTCACTATGGTAGAGAGATTATTTTATGATAGTTATATCAGCTAGGGGTTTGAGCTGATAGAGAGTGATTATGGAGCAGCCTCTATCCATTCATTTCACGTTGTATAATAGTGTGTATAGAGTATCTTTTCAAAATCATAAGAGACCCGTTGTCCAGCAGAAGGTAGGTGCTTTGCTACCAGATGGATGTCAGCTATGTCATATCCCAAGATTTTAGCCTGAGCAACCTGAGCAACAAGAAATTTGGAGTGGCTCCCATTATGGGTTTTGGTAATTTTTTGTTTAACTAGTGAAGCTAACATGTTGTGTAGTTCAAAATGTTATGTGGAGGAGTCTTTTGTTATTAATAATTATTTTGCTATTAGTGTTTTTAAGATTTTTACCTGAAAGTTTTAATCTTTGCTCTCTTCTCTGTGCATCCTGAACTAGTTTTGTTGATGGAAGCAGGCATTTGAAAATGGTTTTCTTTCTTTAGGGAAAATAAAAAATCTCTCCCTCAAAGAACTTAAGCAAAAGTAGGAAACTAAAACTTAGGCTGCTTAGAGAGAAGTGTTATTGTGTTTTCCAGCTTCAACAGTGAAATCTCCACTTTAGGTTTTGTAAAGATATCTCTTCACTGTAGGCTATTCAGCTTCAGCTTTGTCTTAAATATTGGTCCTAACTATTTCTTATTTCAACTTTACTTTTTTATTTAGAGATGAGGTTTTGTGTGTGCCTATTAATCTTCATGGTGTGAATCTTTATAAAGGACACAATTTTCATGGACTTTTTTTTTTTTTTTTTTTTTTTTTTTTTAGGAAAAAGGGTGTATTTTATTGAAAACTTTTATTAAAAAGTTGAGTAATTCTGTGTGCAGTTGGAAAGCTTTGATAGTGAGCCTGGCTATCACTTGAGTTGTTCATGGAGTTTGTTTATAATGAACACATTGTAGCTGTTCAGTTCCTTTATCCTTATTCTCAGAGCCATGAATTTCATTTGGTCAAATGAATTGATACTGCCGGAAATTGTTTGCAATGGAGATTCTTTTTTATTTTAGTCCAGTTTGAAGAAATTTTGATGGACTATCTTATTTCATGTGTTTTTTGCGTGCATACCAGAAAGTCAAGATGAATGTCATGTGAGAAACATGTGTTGGTGACCCTAACCTTTTTACTGTTTTGGGTTTGTTGGTTTTGCTTGTTTAAAATATTAAATACAGGAAAGAACTTCATAGGGTGATGGAGCTTTGCTTTTTGGAGGGCCATCTCATGGGGATGTGAGCTGTAAAGCATCTCCTTCAGGAGAAGCTTCTTGTGTAGAAGGGGAAATGCTAAAACCTATTATTAAGCTTCTAATAATATTTCTTCACTGTCCCTTCACCCTTTATGCTCACTACTGTGCAGTCACATGTGTAGCTGTATACTAGAAGTGTAAGACTCTACAAAAGGCCTGGCTCCTGTACGTTCGTGAATTGCCCTTGTTCAATTACTCTGTGCCAGAAAGCAGCTCACATCCTGTTTCTGATGTATTTTAACAGCACAAAGGTTATTTAGGAACAAACCATATAGTGGAAAGGTGGGGCAAAGCGCAGAAGGGTTTTGAGATGTCTGCCAAATGCAAAGGGCTGGTACTTACTTCTATACCCTGTAATTAGAGGGTATATGAGGATAGTTTTTATAGGTATCTTACAGTAATATTTCATGTTCAGTGTAGCACAAAGCCAGTGTTTGGCTTTGTGCTGGTGGTAGAGATATGCATTATGCCGGCAAAAAATAATTTTATTTACATTTGGTGGTGGGGGGGGCAAGTTTGTATTTTCTTATTTTCCTTTCCTTTTTTTTTTTTTTTTTTTTTCCCTTATGGCACATAGAGTCTCATTTAAAAAAAAAAAAAAAAAAAACCAACGAAGTAGCTGCTTTGTTTCCTTCATAAGTTTTTACTTATGGCTTCTGCACTTTACAAAGTTCCTCTCTGGACTGAAATTGTAAAAGTATGATTTAAAGTTTGTTTGATTCTACTTTTGTTATGTCAAAACTTCACAAAAGTGTAGATCATAGAATGGCTGTAAAATGTGCAGAAATCGGAAGAGTTTAAAAAAAGTACTTGGTGCTGAGGGAAGGCACACTTGCACCTTTCAGGTGATTCTGCAGTTAGAGTCACCTGTCCCTACAATAATTTTTATAGCTGTAGAAAATTCTCACAGGTCCCTTCCTTTGGTCTGATTGGACTGCCCTACCTACTGTCCTAACAAAGCCCAACTTCACCACGGAATCTTTTGTTTTAACACTTTGGTCATTCCAGGTTTTTGAGGAAAAAATATGCTGCTTGATACAGGCTTATCTGCAGCATTTATTTTCTGGTATATCTTTTACACCAGTTTAATATCTCTGATGGAATGATCAAGTTCCCCATGCCTTAAAAGCTCTCCCTAGATGGTTTGACCTATTATTTGTTCCCTCTTGCTCGAGATTTCTTGTTCGCTGTCATTACAAATGCTCACTCTTTTGATTAGAGACTGTATGCTCAAAGCATGCTTTGAAAAACCACACACCACAAAACAAACATGCTGCCTCCACCCCCCAGACCCCAGCCCAAACCTAATGTTTGTTGTTCCTGGTGGGAATGCAGCTGTAGGTGGTACAGGGGCAGTGAGGCTGTGCTTCATGTGAGCTGTGTTCTAGGCCACGTTCATACAGCTCCTATGCATTTTTAATGTCCGATTTCTTAAAATGTGTGTTTTCTGATTCCGCCCTTCCGCCTGATAGTACTCACTTGTACGACAAAAGAGAAAGTTCGCTTGGTACAGAAGTTGTCACCTGCCTCTGAAGTGAGGGTCTCTACCTTTGCGTGTGTAATTAAACGCACGCTTTGAAAATGTAGCCGGTGTGTTTCTTGAATTGCAGTATGGATGTGTGAGTAGTTAAAACAAATGAGGGCAGATTTAAGCCTGTGACTCTGAGATGGCCTGTGAGAGAACTCTAGCAGAGCAGCCAAGCTTATGGGTGGTTCAGCTTCCTTGTTTCTGCGTATGAAATACAAGCTGTCAGTATGAAAGGGAGAAGGAACATTGATTCCTTCCCCTCTCCACTTCAACCCTGCAGATCCAAGTTAACTGTATGGATCCCAAAGGCAGCATAGTTGCAAACAGTTAATTGAAGAGATCAAGTAGTATCCTTTTGAAGCTTTAAATTGTTTTAACAAAACTTCTGAGTAATTGCAATAATTATTTTCTGATAAGCTGGCTGATAGTAACTATGGCAACAGCTGTCTGGCCTATGGACAGCATTGCTGTATTGACAAAACCTTTAGATGCTCCTGAGGCCTCTTGCCTCTATAGGAAGTGTATCAGGATGACTTTCAGGCGACTGAAGCATCACCATTTCTTTCTCTTGCAGTGGGATGCTGTCTTTCTCTTGGGCCAGCCTTTTCCTTTTGCATGTTTCTGTAGGTGCTGCTTGCTAGCCTGGAAATGCTACAAAGGCTATACTACAAGGACTAGGGAAGCCTATAAGTTCTTAGATGGAATTTTATATGCATATTATTGTTTTTAAATTGTTTTAATAATAATAACCCAGAGTTAAGGGAAGTGGGAGGGGGGAAAAAGAGGAGGACTTATTTATTTTGTTCCCTGGTTGTTTCCTTCCTCGATTAAAACCTTTTTAGAACAGACTGGTAGGGGGAGCTGCCATTCCCTTTACTGAAGTACAGCGTATTCCTCTCTGAGGCCTACGCTGAGACACAGCTATTTAATTTTCAGCTAAGAGCCACTTCTTTTCAGAAGAGAGGCAAGCCCCTGCTTCAGCACATTGTGGAAATGGAGGAGGAGAACAATTTGTTTCCAGATAACTGGATTCTGGACAGGGAGAATATGCCCCTCACCAAACATACTTTTCCTATTGCTATTCAAAAGAATAGTCTTTAGTGTTATTAAATGTAGCAGTCTTGGGAGAAAAACCCCATAAATTCTTGTTGCACTTCAGTAAAAGATGTTAAAAAGCTACAGCAAACTGTGCATGTTTGAAAGTAGCTAAACTGCTGTTCTATGAGGACTCTTGGTTAGCTGATATTTATTTCTGCATCAAATCTTTGGCCTCTTAACTTCAACACATGAGAACTGGGTATCAGTCCAGCTTACCTGATGATTACCAGCAGGAGTCTCCCTCTTTCGGATGTGTGTCTTGTTTGCAGGCTGGTGGAAGTGTGCAATATGGCCTACATCTGGTCTCATCTTGAGTAAGAATGTGCTCGTGGAAACTACAGGCCCCAGTATGCAGTGCTGTGTTTTTATTGCAGTGGCCTGCCAGGATTGTGGCATCCTAGGGCATCCTGGGACCTGTAGTTCTCTTGAGCAGAATTTGGGAATTTGGAGTGAAGAGTAAAAGATGCTATCATGTTCTAGAAATGCAGTCCTCAATCCTTATCCAGTTCTTGTTGGTCAGCTTAAGCCTGTGTAGCAGTCAGGTATGGTTTTTTTTTTAGAAGTCAGGAATGGTTTATAGTTTGGTAATATGTTTAGAGAAAAGCAGTTTGTGAAGGAAGTCTTCTAACTGCTTATGTGTTTTTGTACAAAGAATGTATTAATTGTACTAACACCTTGCTTTATCTGTGATTGCAAGTATCTTATTTGATATTCTGGGGACTTTTAATCTTTCAAAGCAATGTTAGGGATGGAAACATTTGGCAGAAAGGGTTTCTGTTACTGGCAGTATGGTAGCCATGTTGTCCTTTCCAGTTGCTGGGAGGACGGTGCATCACAGTGGATTTCTTTTCACACAGTGAAAGAGAGTTTAAACAGTATTTTTTACTGATGACAACTCACTTCTCTGCTGTGTTTCTTGAGAGCGAGTGATGACATAGCTGCCTTATGCATCAGAGCAGGGGGCCCAAGTTCGTGCTGTGGGTGCTAGTGACTCCATTGCTGGTTCCCAAGGGGACACAGTCACAAACACAGGTACTGGCAGGTGCCACCAGAAGCAGAGCACATCTGGCAGTTTTTGTTAAGTTGTTTAGTCCTGACCACTGCACTCGAACTCATGTCAGACTTGCATCAAAAGAATATGAAGTGTTTCTGAAGTAGGTATAGAGGAATAGTAACTTTTCAGAATACTTTATTTATATCATAGGAATTGTGTGTTTTCACACAACACTCTGTCAGATTTGCCAGAGTTAACATGGACAGTAATTTGATTTTAGTTTTTCATCGAGGAACAAGTTTAGTATTTGCTGTAATCCTGTGTGCCGTGATTTGGAAAATGTAGTTTGTTTTCAAGTGAGCAAACACTTAACTTTAACTGATCCCTGTCAATTGCTTTGTTCTTCAGTTTGTATGAAGTATTAATATAAAAAGGCTTGTATTTAAGTGTCAGACAATATGAACTACATCTTGTTTTTATGTTTTTTGGGAAATTAATTAGAGCTCCAGACTTCCAAGAAGTCATGTTATTTAACACTAAGTCCTTCAGAAGGTAGAGAGAGGAGCTGAATGCCTGAAATCAGAATCTATATAAGTAGTAGCAGGATTAAGATCACCAAGCTTCTAATGTTGGAAAGTAGCTTCTTTGTAATCACCATAATTAGCTGATATCCAGGTCTGTGTGACAAAATTCTTCTTTTAGTAAGTGTCCAGAAATTCTGCTCATTATAAATTCAGAGTTCACCTGTGCTTCATAGTTGTGCAGAAAACCACTCAAAGCCTAAAAATAGTTGCTCATTTCTTCACCTGTACAGATTATATATATGAGAGATATTTATGTGGTAATAGCTTCCTTGAGGCAGGATTGTATTTTGTCAGCACTGATACATTGTAGACACTGCATGTTACTGACACTGTTTAAAACTGATACAAAAAAGGTGAAGAGATTTGTCTAAAACCTTGTGGTTGCTGTAATTGTGCAGGACTTGGTAAAGAGCCCTTTTGCAGCCCATGTGGAGCAAATTGCTGACGGGACAAGCACTTAGCTGAAATAGTTACTATTAGAAACTTGACATGATTAAAATGGCTGACATTGTTGCTGTGCAAGGATGAAATTCCCTTTCATTGGCTGATTGGGCCTACACCACCGACAAGAGAAGAAACCAAGATAAATCTATATGTATTGGAAAGATAATGCATCTTGTCCTTCAAGGGTGTTTTACCCTCTGTAGAGAGCCTGCAACAGTGCCCTTTGTAATGCTGCTGTATCAGGGTATCCTAGATAAGGAAAGTGAGAAGTAGGGATGTACAAAAGGGTTTGATGCATAGTTGTAAAGAAAAAAAAAAACTTCTACAAGTACATCTTATCTCATAAGAGCAAATCTGATCTGTAAAGAAATTGTGGTCCTACTCAAGCCAATGGGATACTTCATAGTTGAACTGAAAGCACCAGGATTTCATTCTTTTCCCCCCAAAATAGAGTTTCAAGTGGATTTTGCAGGCCTGAAGCACTGGACAAAATTTGAAGAATCTGGCACCTGTTTAAGAGGCTGCTGGTGATCCCTGGGGGATCTCACACCGAGTACATTGTCTCCAAGTGTTTTTTTCTATGCCTTTAAACAGTGGCTAATACTGAGCTCTTGTGATGCTTTGCAAGAACTTGGAATGTATTTATTCAAGGCTTTTGCTTAATTTGTTAGTGCAACAAAATTTTGCACGAAAGCCAGAAATTAGTCCTGGATGTGTCCAAGGAATACTTTCTGTCTCTATTTCTTTTGCCATTGTGACAAAACTGTTCCCATTGAAATATTTGGTCTGAAATTTGAATAACCTGACTTGTGATAGACTTAGAAAAAATAAAGCCCAAACAATTAAAAGTACAATAAAAATCCAATGCCCCAACCTCACTAACAAACCTTTTTCATGACTATAAAAGGATTACAGTGGCCTATATTTCTGATAATGAAGCTTTTTGGTAATTTGCATCTAGCTGGAACTCCAGATACCATTTCACTGCTGCTTAGCTTGCAGTAATTGTCTCTGATAAGCATCTTCATCATGTAAATCTATTGTATGTAGCATGAGTTTGCTGTATTAATGATGCTTTTGTCAGTGACCCCAAATGGAAAGGATGTGGCTACCTGAGCTTCCCTTTTTACCCTTTCAGAGAGTGCTTCTGGTCAGAAATAAATTGGGAAGCACTGGTAAGGTTTGTGCTGTTTCTGAATGTACCTGCCCTTGAGTCAACTGCAGTCCTTCTCCCAAAGAGGAATCCTGCCACACCATAACTCTCACTTTGCGGTCTTAGAGAATCTTCCTGAAGTCAGTGAACTTGTCACTATGACACTTGTTCCAGAATTGGACTTAGTTTCCACTTTCTACCTGCAATTAGGTGTATTTCACCTGCTCTACTTTTGGATGTCAGCCTCTAAAATAAACATGGAAATAGCCTCCCTTCCCATAATTCTCGTCCATGCATGGCAGTTTCTTCTTGCCATAAGACTTACGATGTCTTCTTCCACCTTGCACCTTACTTCTTGCAGGAATTATATTTGGATGCCTAGCTGTTGATGAAGAACCTATGTAGTGTTTAGTGTAATTAAATGTTTTTTCCTTGGTGATGAGCTGCTCTTTGCAGTCAGTGAAAACCTGGTGGTGTTGCCCTGTTAGAGGCAGGTGCTGGGTTAGTGCCCTGCTGTGGTGACAGTTTCTTCTCAGCTGCAGAGTCTATTAGTTGGGTGTTGGTCAGTGACACTGCGAATACCATCTTCAGGTTGTATTGTGCTGATTGCTACAAAATTGTATGAGCAAAAATACTGATCTTAGGTTTATTCCTTCCTGAAGTAAGATAAAATTGTACAATTCCTCATCACTTTGGGCCTTCTTTCTGGCTTCCTTTTGGTAACTTAATCTACACTTCCATGCTCATGGTTGTTTTTGTTAAAAAATGCTGTTTTTTCCTTATATTAAATTAATTGGTAATATATTGGGTGATTTCATCATCATGTATATATAGATCATCTCACTCCTATGACTTTTGAAAACTTAAACTAAGGAAGGGCAGAAGTATCTGTTAAATCCCTGCTCATGTGTAGAAAGTATTATACATTAGACATGCCAGTTCTTTTCTCTCAGGTATAGCAGAAGCTCCTGTAATTTCTTCAGAAACTCTTGCATAAATTAGGAAATGGAGTTAAATACTATCTGCATATTTTTAAACATATTTTTTCCATATTCCCACATATGCAGGATGCATTTTAATCCTTCACCTATGACACCTCTTTGGTATTCCAATAGGCAGTAAGACTCATGGGTTTCTTGGGGATCAGAAGTTATACTAGAAGGAGACTTAAAATTATACAATAAATGTTCTTGTATATTTCTGGTCTTCATGGCTTGCCCACACTGGATAACAACCAGAGTTTAAATTGATAGGAACTGTGATTTTTCTCAAAGACATTAGAAAAAGAAAAAAAAAAAAAAAAAACAAAAAAACAAAAAACAAAAACAAAAAAAAAAAAAAAAAACAAAAACCAAACATTGTCATTCTTGAAATGGCATGGAGAGGAATATGTAAGGACAAAGTAATGAGAGGAGTGCATGAGAATTTGTGGGTATGTGTCTGTGTGTAGAGAGATGTGTTTAAACATCTTTTGTAGTACAACAATAGGATCATTAAAAATCTGGGCATTAATTTTTAAACAACAGAACTTGTTCAAAGAGTAGCTTTGCAAAGCAGTCTCTATAATGATGGGTACTACACTAATAACGCAGTAGTGTGTGTGTTGGTCTTGATACAACTGCGTATTGGCATATACAGATGCATACTGGCATGTGCAGTACTAGTTTGGTGCTCCACACTTTTGTCTCATCTTAGTCTCTGCTGTTGTGGTAACACTTCCTGCCACGTGGTGGTTTGCTCCATCCTCTACTACAATGTTGGAGTAGGGCTGTTGTACACATGGAATCACTGAATCCCAGGAGAGCAGGAGAAGATTGTGATGATATTGGTGCGAGGGGATGTGAAGGAGCATCCCTCAGCAGCATGTTACTGCCTTCTCCTCTGGGTGAAGCACCCTAGCCCCTTGGGAATAAAAAAAATTGGCTGCCACAACAGCCTTCTTAAAACTGCCAGTCTTTTTTCAGAAAGTGCAATCATACCATGCTCTGTGATACCCTTTTACTCTTCAGCATTGTGAAGGTTAAAATTGTATGCCTTTCAATAGTTTATAGTAGCCACTAAAATTGGATAAACCTACAATTTATTCTTCCAACTTTAAGTAAACAATCAAAAATCAGTGGCAATCAGTGTGAGTAAAGCTGTTTTGGACACTTAATTTTCTTGTAGCTGAAGTCTACTTCCATTGTACAGCAGTCTTGCCCTTTTCTTCTATTAAATGCTAATTGTGTGCTTATGTGATTCCATGTTAGATTGGCCCAGTGATTCAGTGTTTTGTTTGTAACCTAGTGTGTAAATCTTTTTACTTGTATTGAATAATTGTGGTTTTGTGAAAAGAACTACGAAGTGCAAGGTTGCTTGAATTCTTCTTCTCAGATTAGTGACTACCATCAGTACTGCCACACTGAATGTGACTACCCCAGCTACAAATACTATTCTCCAGATACTACAGTTCCCATTTGTATACTTTTGAGGAGAAGAAAGAAGAAAAAAAAAGTCTTTTGGGGGTAAGGAGGGAGAATATAATAAAAGGGAAAGGAAAGACAGTATTTGAGATTGATACCTGTCTACTGGGAGCAGTAAGAATGCCAGCTGACTGGTATGTAGGGGAAAGAAGATCAGAGCACATCAGTGGAATAATTTTGGACTGCTTCCTGTTGACTTGTTAATACAACATGGAATTTGGCCCAGGCAATCTGCTATTGTGAATCAGCATAGTTTATTCACTGGAGTATAGGTGTGCTTGTTGTTATTTGAGAATCTGCTCTACTTAAAAGATAACAGGTCAGTCTGGTAAGCAGCATTATTCCCATGTTTGGATTAGAAACTGAGGTAGAGAGAAATTGATTTATTCTGCATTGCAGTACTTTTATTGAAGACCTTAAACTAGGAATGGAGACCTTCCCTTGTATATTTAATCCAGAAAACTGTCTGCTTTATTCATATTCTTAATGTTGCTATATTGTAAACAAAAGTGAGCCTAAAACTGATACACTGATTAGGTACGGGTGGGGTATGAATAGATAGTGTTGTCCCAGTGGAAGTGAGATTCTTATAAAACTGGTTGTACAAAATAAATAGGGTACTTTTTTTTTTTTAAGTGTTGGAGATATTTTTTTTTTTGTTATCTTGGATTGAAGGAAAAGTAAAGGCTTGAATGTGAATGGGAGACCTTCTTATACATGGAGAGATAATGATAAATGTGATTTTGAAATCCAGTAAAATCTGAGTTGCATGGGTAAGCATTGGTGCAAAGAAACAGTCTTAAGTTCTGGAGAATGTGGAAAAAAAGAGAAGAAAGATGGTGGTGGTGGTGGTTGTTGCTACTGAAGTTTTTTTGCTTACCTTTCTAGCTCTGTTGCAACATATTAATACAAGAAATTGCATATTATCATGTAGGTATGATGTTTTTCTAAAACATCTCCTGAATGTACTTTGTCTATGTCCTACATGTGAATGAGGTTCCAGTAACTTTACTGCATACCATCACTGCTTCTGTGCCACACTTTGATTCTGGTACAAAGGATTTTGCACATCTCGCTGGGTGGAATGGTTCAGTGCACAGCAAAAGTAACACTGAGTAACGAGTGTCGTCAGTGCTGAAGTCTTAACTGCTTGTTAAAACTATTTTGTGTACAGCTTATGTGAGCAGATTTCTTCAATCCTCCCAAGTGAGTCCTGTTCAGGAACAGATATCTTGTTCTGTTAATTTGGAGAAATGCCTTTTCCAAGTGAAAAATCAGCAGAGTCGGCAATACTCAAGTTTCTGCATCTGTCACAACTGGCTGGGTCCAGTCTTGCTTCAACTAACTCTTAGTGCTGCATAATAAGGGCACCATATTCCAATGTAAACATGAAAAGTATGGCTCCTCTTTTGTTACATGCCTCACTGTTTACTATAAATGGCTCACCTAAAACTGCGAGTCTCATGCTTAGAACTCCATGTCTGTGACTAGCCATGTTAAGCACTTGGGCTCTGGTGGGATGTTGAATCATGATCTTTCAAAGGCATTTTTCTTGTTCTGGTGTATCTCCAGCTACAGCCATTAGTGTCACTCTAGTGGTTTCTGCCAGTATCTTAGAGTATTTGTGGAACACAGAAACTTTGGCATATGCCCCTCTAATGTTTCATTAAGGGTTGTTCATGTTTTGAGACTGCTTCTGCATAAGCCTGGAGTTGTCTTTCATCAGTAAGCTGGATTAATACAGTGTCTTCACCAAACTATTTGTATGTTGTGACATTTCTACTCTGTAACTGTGGAGACAGCTTCAAGGCCAAACACAAGGCAGCTTAAGTAACCACTACATCTCATACTGTGCGGTGTGACTTCTGTGAAGTAAAATTCTTGTTTTGGTCATGTCTTGATTTATAGATGGGTGTAATGAAATTTCAGAGAGTATCTTGTGTTAACAATTCAGTGATTGGCATACTTCTCCTGTTTATGTGCAATTAGTCCGGCATACATCACCACTCCTTAATGAAATGTTTGTAAAATAAATCTCAGGGCAGGGTATATTGCCTTGGCATTAAAGGCCTGATATCCAAAGAGACATTGTAGGCTGGTACTGCATTCTTCAGAGAGAGGACTTTCAGTTTTTGTTCTTCATATGCAAAAGAAGGAAGTTTTGCTTTGTGTGGAAGTGTCATGGAAATGTGAAGTATGCAACTGCATGGGAACTGTAGTGCACTGGAAAAATCAGCCTTCATCATCACTAGGACCAATGGCTTGGAATTGCAGGCAAATGTGCATAAATCTGGAGATATCTGTACAGTTTTCCAGTTGTTCTTCCATCTCCATGCAATCTAACGTGTGAAAATGAAGGAAGAGGAATCAAAATGTATTTTGGAATATATGGGAATCAACAGAGTTTTCCTTTGTAGTAGTTGAAGAAGTATTGGTAGATATGAGGGAAGAGCAGAAACTCACCTTTGAACTTGAGAGGAGAGCCATAGGATAAGCATTTAGTTTTTCTTGGGAGCAAAAAATGTGAATGAGATTCGAGAAGAACTGCTTAGAGCTCTTCTATACTTTATCTACACTAGAAGTTACTCTCAATGAGACATGGAGCGCTCGAGAAGAAAACTTTCCAAGTTACGTATCAGGAAGACAAGTTATGCGTGTCTGATGGATTTACTGAAGGGATGGAGAAGAGAGAAATGTTGCCCCATGGATGATCAACGGAAGTACTGAAGCATGAATAAACTCAGTACACACATGATTATATCTTCTTGTGTTTCTCTCAGGGATACCAACAAATTCAACCTGAAACATTGTGCCTATGTCAGCTCATGGAGTGAGAAAACATCTAGTAAATCAAAAGTTCCCAACTACAAACAAGAGTGCCAATTTCTTTGAATTGTTAGTTTGTAGTGCTATTTGTTGCTGGTATCGTTTACACAAATGATCTCTAGGATGACGAGCACATTGTGTTGCTGTTTTCTTTCAGCAAGACCAATTTCAATGCTATTACTGGTCTAGATGATACCTTCCTCTGCAGAACAAAATGAAAGAACCCCAAACCAACCTCTATGATTCCATAAGGAGCAGGTTATTTAAATAACAAAATTATAATAGTCCCTATGTGAAATGAAGGGAAAAAATAAGATAGCCAGAAATTCTTATTTTCTTGTCTTTTTATGTGGCTTAAGGGATTTCTCATGTAAACTGGATCTTTCTCATATAAACTGGATTGTGGTCAGCTTTCTCAGCAGCGTAGATGAGCAATAATCTCATTGAGGCAATATCTGTGAGTTCATGAAACTGCTCATAAAGCTGCTTCTGGTTTTTTGCATGTTTTTATCATTGATACTTGCTTGTTCCTGGTAAAGATGATAAGCTTATTGGGTATGTTCATCTTCATCTTATTGCCTACAGCAATACTGGAAGGTTTTATATACTGGACACTTGCTTTGTTTTCCAGACCTGCTGTAATTCTGGTCTTTAGAAAATGAAACTTCTCTGTTTCCCACTGATTGAGACCTGCTTGTTTATCCTACATGGCTTTCAGTTTGGCTATCTTCAAAAGCTCATCTGTCAGAAGAGAAGGAAGCTGACAGTGATGAGAAAGCAGACATTCACCAAATTGTTTAGGCAGTGCTTTCTAGCAGGATTAGCAATTCTTTTAGCAAAATTCTGTTCGATGTTTGTCCTGGGCCTCAGCTTGGGTTTATGCATTTTCTGTGACAGTAGTACTTTTTCACCTAGACTTCCTTATTAAAACAGAGAGCATCCTGCACTCTTCCAGTGTCAGACAGGACCTGAAACAAAGTCAGTTTTGTTGGAGAGGAGTCAGACATTTATTTACATGTTCCTTTTGAACCCATTGGTTCAGGAGATCTTCCCTCTGGTCAGCTGGGAGGATGCCAAATCGTTGCCAGTCTTAAATGGGTCTTGGCAGTTTTTGCAGCAAGCATCTATTGCTTATGTTTAGTGCTGCTTTCCAGCTTTCTAAGTCTTTCTCAGTCAGGAGAGACTGCCTGAGTTTCCTTATGTTGACATCCTGGTTGGTGAGGGGCTCGGAGGAGAATTTTTCATCAGTCTGGTGGGTTATATAAAAACAAAAAAACTCTATAGCCCTCAATATTTGCTCATGGCTTTATTTCAGTGTTGCATTATATTACACAAACCAGTTTGATTTCTGCTTCAGAAGTTGCTATTTCTGCTTTTAACATTATGTGCTTGAATTATAGCCTGGTTTATTTACCATAAAACCAATCTCCAAAACAAACCAAGACATACCAGTATGGTTGCTCAGTGTGATTAAACCTAGGAACTAACATACTCTGCTGGACCAAATGTCCATCTAATCCAGCATCTTGCCTTTATCAGTGTCTAGCAGCAGCAGCTGACTGAACAGTGTAGGAAATGGGTGCATTCTGTCAGCTGCTGAAATATTAACAGTAGGTTTCTGACAGTTGTTTAGCTGCTGTCTGAGATGGAAGCTGCATTTGGGCTATTGCACTGTGAATAGCAACATCAAACTATTTATAGGTGAATTTGCTGCCTTTTTGAACTAATTTATAAATATCTGTGGCTTTCATAGTGTTTCACAGCAGCAAATTTTGTGCAGTTTACCTGCATTTTCTGTGTGTGTGATAGGTTGGTGCAAGAAAAAAATAGTTTCATTTCTTTTAAATGTACTCTCTTGTTGTCATTCTGTTCTGTACTGTTTCTATTTCTCCCTGTTTTGAGGTGGAGCAGCCAGAATTATGTGCAGCATGTATCACAGCAGAATGTACCCTGTTTTTTCTCTGTTCTGTTTCTAATACCTTCTGAAACTTTTCTCAGACTTCTTGCTGCTGAGAGTTGAACAGTTTGCTTGCAGTAATCTTGAAATCTTTTTTGTAAGTAGTCATGCCTAGTTTCAATTCATTGTTGTGTATTTATAGTTAGATTATTTTTTCCTCTGAGTATATTATTTTTCACTTCTCGACCTGGGACAACAAAATGACAAATGTAAACCAGTCAATTGGTATTATCAGATCCCCTGTAACTCTCTGAAGTTTACTTTAATTACAACTATCTGAAATGATGGAAAGCATCACAATGTGCGCAATCTTCCTTTTTGCCAGATAAGTTAAAAGTATGTTCACAGACTTAACCCTGATCCTTGTTGTGGTAACTTCCCTGCTCTTTCACTGTTTTGTGTTTTCTTTCTTTTTATTTTCTTTATTACTTTTGTGTAGGTACCCTCATGGCTTTTACTATAAGGTGGTGTGAGGCATACAAATGGGTTTGCCTCTTTTTGTTTTTGTTGCAATATGGTGTATGAACCTTTTGGTATTTGAGATGTAGGTCTTCCAGCATCTCTTTTCATTTGCTTTGAAGTTGGATGTCCAAAAGCTTCATTTCATTAAGATTGCAATCTTTTATATGAATACTTGGCAGAGAGTGTGCCTTAGAAATGTGGGGTCTTGTTGTTGTTTTTTTCTTTTTTTCTTTGTGTGTGTGTGTGGTTTTGTTTTCTAAGTTTTGGATTTTTTGTTTAAATGGCCAGTACTTTGTAATTTTAGTATCATGAATTATGTCACCTTCAAAGGGTGATATAATTAATTCCTGCTCCATAATTTGTTCCTACATCCTGCCTCATCCCAGTATCTTTTCTTCAGTTCTTTTCTCTTCTCTTCCAGTTTGTGGAAGTCTTTGTCTTGCATTTTTAACCAAGTCTGTGATGTTTTTACTAAGACCAGCTGTGAGTTTATTTTAATAGATACCAAGAATCCACTGCTCATCTCATTTTGTTATTGTGCTAGATTTTTATTTTTTTTTAATTTAATACTCTGGTTTGAAACTAAAAACTTCTCACTCACCTAGCATTGATATCAATGAGTTTTACAACAGTTTGACTGTCAGGCAAATGGCAGGTGTTAACTTTCATAGGTTTACTCCTTGTCTAACTAAAATATCTTAATTTTATTATGGGGGAAGTTAGTATTAACAGGTTGAACTGTGGGAACAGACACTTCTCAGAGAATAAATACTGCTTAAAAGTAATGTTTCTTTTGAATATTATGCTTCTATATAGATGAATTTACCTGTCCTTTGCTGCTCTAAGTATTGATTAGGTGTTAAATAATTAAACTCACACAGTAGTGTGTGAGTGTTCATTTCTATATCTGGGGGGGTAGGAAGAAGGGCTACAACAGACACTTCTGTCCAGAAGACTCGTAGCCTGCAGGACAAGGAGACTAATGTGTCATGTAGGAGCATGAAGATGTGATATCCAGACTATAACTTGACAGAAGATATTCAAATGAACTAGTTTAGAACTTGGCAACACATGGTAGTGCTGATTTACCTGCTGTAGGAATTGCATCCTTTCCTTCAGCATTGCTCAGTGTGCATGGATTATACAAGTTTTCAGATATCTAGGTGATTTATGTTATTATTGGGGAAATCAATCCTTCAACTTCTTGCTGTTTGTAATTGCCTTTAGTAATTTGAATTACAATTTTACATGATTGTATTCAGAAGCTCTTTAGCACTTTGTACTCTTGTGTGGGTGCATGCTTGTGATGCTTTGCAAGTTGTGGAAAAAATATTTTTTTAGTAGGTTAGTATCAAACTGTTGAGGAATTTGAACACTCTCTAGTGTACTGTGTGACTGCAGCAGGAACTTAATAACCACAAGAAGTTCAGTTCACAAAAATTGCTCTTGAATGCTTGAGTAAGAACTTTGATGCAGATTTTTGTGAAATAAGACTGACAGTTTTTGATGCTCATGAATGAGAAGACTGAATAATGTGTTTTGGTTTTGTAGCTCATGAAGTTAAGCAGCTGAAACTTGCTTTGTTTATCGGTCACTAATTGGACAAAGCACTGTTTTGTGTGTTAGTGAACAGACACTTCTAAAAACGTACAAAGCCAAGAAATTAGTACTTGCGTTGTTATAATTCACGTATCATTATTTTGTATTTGGAAGCTGAAACTCGTAGTGATTTGACAGAGGCAAGTCAAATGAACTAGTTCAGAAATTGGCAACACATGCTACTGTTGATCCCAAGGTCCTTTGATCTGGCCAGTAAACAACCATTCCTGTCCTCTTCAGAAAAAAAATTATTTTTTACCATTCTGCCCTCTTCCAGGACTGCAGCCTGTAGTGTGTATGAAAGGATGATGTACAAGCCTCTTCCCCCACAGAACTTGTGCCAGATGTTATGTTCTTGGTAATGCAACCTGAGAAAATAGAAAAGGCTGAAATAATTGAAATTCTTGTTGTTTCTCCAATAGATTATTTGAAAATATGCCATTTAGCACAGGTTAAAATGACAAGATAGACTCTCACTGGGAGTGACTGAAACATTAAATACCTCTGGTTTTAGAATTCTTTAAAATTATCATGTTTGGTTTCAGAAACTTAAATACCTTCTGTCTGGAAAATCATGTATGTTTTTATTTTGTAGCAGAGGGGACTGAAAAGAGTATGGAGAGTGGTATCCTTCTTTTCCTTCCTTCTAGGGCAGGTGTTTTTTGAAAGACAAGGGACTGAAACAAAATTTGTAATTTAGTTGAGGTATATTGTGCAGAATAGAGAGGAGGAAACAGCTGCTAAGATCAGAAAACAAATTTGCAATGGGGACTAGAAAACAGGTCTTTCCAAGGTGTGTGTATAAACTTGTTCTCACTTGTCCATCTTTTTTGTGTAGGTTGTTGTCTAATAGTTCATTAGGACTCTGTCATAAATATTTTCTGAAGTGTTGTCAAGGTTTCCATTGCAATGAGCTAGTTAAATCACTGTTTAAATAATTATATGTGTATATATATAAAAAGTTGTATATACTCTGGAAAACTGAAGATTCTACTTTTGCCCAGAAAAATCTTTTCTTTTGGAATTGAGTTGAACTGTTCCCTGGAAGGAACAGACTGGTGATTTTTTATTTTTTTTGGTGGTGGTGGGGGGGTGTTCATCTTGATATTTTTTGAGTGTGGAATTACATTTTTTTAAGAAAAAAATGCAATCAATTTTTGCCTCCACTGTTCAGGTAAAGTTTGCATCTCTATACTTACCTTTAAGTCTTCATGATTTTTAAAGGGATTTTTTTGTGTGTGTTTATGTATTTATTTATTTAATGCAGTGTTCCGATACATGTTTGACCTCCAGAAGGTTACCCAGTTTTGTTTGACTTGGTAAAGATGAGTTTTGGGAGTTCATCTATACTTTAGTTGATGCCATTGTGTTTCCCCAGTAGTTTTGTGTTGCATTGAGTAGCTCACCTGAGTGTCATCCAGGGTAAAACTATGAGTTTATATGTTTTATCTCACCATTATTCCATCTTGCCTGAATGAATGAGTTCATGACTTATAGAGACAAAACTCTTTGTCCTGAACATGAGTGTTGCAAAGCTATATGGTAGATTAGAAATCCTAAGAGCAGGAAAAGGTTGCATTAGGTAAAGTAAATGGCTCAGAGGAGTTGTCAGAATAGAACTACCCTAGCAGAAGAATCAAATTCTCTGTAAAAGAACTTCTCAGGTACTTGGGCCACATCATAGTTACACCTTCATTTAATAGTTTTGTATGAAAATAAACAGGGAAAGAAGGAATTGGTATTGAAAGAGAGGAATATGTGAATATTCAATATTGTTAGACTTGTGTATCTGTTGGGACAAAGGAAAAATTGAAATATTCACAGTGCTCAGCAGGCAAGAGGAGATTTTCTTCCCCTTAGAGGTGTGCTGTGAAAACAGTGATGCAGCCTGGCAGGCCAAGTCCTGTTGCATTCAAGGAACAAAAAACAACAGCCGACAATGGCTCAGAAGCTGCAGGGGACCTGGTGTAGTAAAGAAGGAAAGAGATTAGGGCTGAATCTTGCGCAGTAAATTGTGATGCTGTCGTCTTTTTAAATACAGTCATTACAGCTGAAGGAAGCAGAGAGAAAAAGCTGATGCTGGAACCATCTGGTAGTTAAATCTAAGGGAAATGGGGAGAAGGGGTGGACTCCTGCTCATCTGCAGCAGCACTGCTCACAGAGCTACCTGATTTAGGCCTAGCGACAGTGCGTTGGAGGCCTTGGGAAGGCAGATAGCTCCGCCAGCGTGTTTTGTCAGTGTGACGTACTTGGGAGTGTGTACAGCCTGCATGCTAAACGCCACTGGCTGCCTTTGACTTTGCTTCTCACAGTTCTAAGAATGTAATGAAATTCCTTCTCACTCACGCTTTTATTTTGGGATGGAGGGGGAGAGAAAAGCGCTTTCAATATTCTGGTATGTTCAGAGTTTGAAACAAGCGTGTTTTACCTAATTCTGTTTACTGCCTTTTTATTTAGGCTATGTGTGAAACACATTGATACCTTTATATGCTCTATTATAATTTATCAGTACACAAAACTAGAAACTCATGGAAACCTTATTGATCCTTATCTAATTAATCTCTACATAGGGAATACAGTACTTGTTGTTGGAGGGCCTTAAGCTGGTCTTTTTTATTTTTCTTTCTTTGCTGGTTTCTGTGCTCAGGAGATCAGGAATGCCAAAATGACAACATGGTTTAATGAAATAATAGGTGGTGAAATTGAAGTAAGTTTGGCTAAAAAGTGAATCAAATGCAAATATAGAATGAGAACGTTTTTTACTAAATGCAAGCAGACTGTACTTAGAACAGATATTGTAGTCAAAAGGAGAGGAAAATGTGATACCTGTCTGGTAGCAGCAGAGGGTCCCAGCCACCTTTTCAAAGTTCAGAGCACCCGACAGAATCAACAGAAGTCTGAGACTGTTTTACGTAGAACTTTGTGAAATTAAATTGCCAGTATTTGTTCTGGAAAAAAAATAATCACTTTTAGCAGGTGAGAAGCATTACCTTTTTCATCTTGTTTGTAAAATCTGAAGACAGATTAAGAAACAAACCATTGTTCTTTTGATACTTTTTTCATGTGAACATCTGTTCACCAGCAAATCATTTTCATATTGTCTTTTGGCAATAATTTTGAAGCCTAACATATTAGAGCAAGTGATCTGTAGTGTTGTATAGGCAAGGATTTATGTATGATTTTTCATTTTGAGCCATGTCACTTCCTGTTAAAATGGAAGCTCTACATAAGATGAAACAAACTCCTATATTCTTATAAGTATTTTTTAGTTTCATGAAGTACAGATTACAAGAATGTGTATTATCAACTAATTTTCAGGTTTATGCTACTGTACCTTATAAACATTAAATGCTTTCTTTTTAATGCATGTGATGAAATAATTAAATTGAAGAATCCAATTTATTGTAAGAATTGTGACAGACTAAGTGTGGGCCAGTACCTGTTGAACTACACTGACATGAAAGTTGACCATAGCAAAGTCAGCATAGGTTGGCTTAATCTTAGTATTTAAAGAATGCCTGTGCCATAATGAGGATGCACAGAAAATAATAGTGATTTCTGTTCTGCCTGAGTAACACGCAGAAGAAAAAGAAATCAAGACTGCTAAACTCAGATGCATCTTTATCCCTAGGTGTCCTGTAGGTCTTCTAGTTTCAAAATGAAAGGGATGTTCAAATGTGACTCTGTCACTGAAAATGTAACTCACAAGCCAAATTTCTGACCATGTGGGGAAAGTGCAAGGTCACTTCTTGATGATTGTTTTAATTAAAAAGAATCAGCAAAGTGCTCAGTACTGTACCCAGTATAGCACACTGGAACTTGCTAACTGCCGAAGGAAGGAAGGATGGTCTCCCTTCTGCTGCCAGCACAGTGTTTCTACTGCTCAGGCTTGTTCATGATGTTCCCCTGACCAATCTGTGAACCACTTCAACTTCTTGTGGAGTGTGACACCCCCTCGCCCATCATTCCTCCTGGAAAAGATGGGGACTGCTGGTGGTAGGACCTCACAGCTGGCAGAGGGAATGAAGGAGAGTGCCTTGGTCAGATAGATTAGCTGACTGTGGGAGTGTTATTTAGCCTGCAGGCTAAATAATAAGAAAGAAAAGAAACTGAAGGTAAAACTATAAACTTTGAGCAGAACTAGGCTTCACTTAGTTCTCTTGATATACTGGTAGTCTAAACTTTCCTTGTGCATGCTTGGCCAACTGTTATTTTGATTTCATGGACACATTGAGACAAGAGTTTTACTGAAAGTGCAGCATCTGATTTTGAAAGAACTTTATAAATATGGAACTATAAGAGATTGCCTGTTATTTTAAGGTACCCTGCCATATAATCACTAATCACAATACACCTGCATTTTTAAATGTGTGCGTGTTATTACATGTGTACCTGGCTTTTGTCTGATATTTGTGGAACAGTAACACCAGTAGAAGCTTGTGTAGCTTATCTCCCTAAATCTGTCACTGAAAATCTCACTGCTGCTCCTTGTGATTCTCAGCCAGTGATATTTTAAACAGAAAGCCCTTGTGATTGCAGGGCTTGTCTTGTTTTTCTTAATTTCAAATGCCCGTTAAATTTCCTTGTTCAGCAAATTATCACGTTGCTTTTTTATTTCTTAATTTTAAAATGCATTGTTGAATTGTGTCTGTTTCCTGTCTGTTAGATACAAGTTGCCCTTCATCAAAATGCATTTAACATGGATTTATTCACTTAACCAACACTTCCTTTAAGTAGTTTTCACTATACTTCCTAGGCATGGAAATGCTGTATAGGTAATATTTATAACGTAGAAGGAAATTCAGGGTCTCTTAATTGGAGCCCTGCTGTTCTGAAATCTCTTGGGGGGGGAGGGTGTGGAAATAAAGAAGTCCAGACTCTTGGGATTCTGTATAAATATAATATGAAGTCTTCTGTAATGCAGAATGATCTTCTAGAATATGTGTGCTCACTTTAAATAAATAAGTTCATAAATTAATGTTGGATAGTCCTTTAAAAATATATAATCTTACAGCTTAGTTCTCTCAGTTGTTTAGTCACAATATTTTGCTTTTCATTAAAATGCTAGATGCAAGAAAACTTTTATTTGCAGTCTCTCTGTGCTAACATGAAACTGAAAGCTTGCCTTTACTTGCTTGTGTTTTGTTCTTGCACTTTCACTGTTTCCCTTCTAAATTCTGGAAGAATGCTTTGAGTCATATATACTCCATTTCTCCTGCTTTCCCTCTCTGAGAGCAGAATCTCTTCCTTCCATCTCAGCTGAGGGGATGTGTGTGTTGTTTGTCGAATTTTATTCCTCTTTTTAGTGTTTTCTCTTTTAACTTTTTTTTTTTCCTTCACTTGTTTGGCATTTCCCCCTGCTGGCCGACTGCGGTAACAGCACCTCTTTCCCCGTGGAAATGGAAGGCCAAGACTGTCCTTGAGTGTCACGTCTGTGTCGTTGAGGCGTTGGCTGCTCTTCTGACTTTTTTTTTTTGCGTCTTCTAAACGTCTCTGGCAGATAGATAAAATTCAAATAATAGTCTGTACAAGCAGGCTGTGCACATACCTGAGGTTCTCTGCAGTTGCACTTCCAGTGATAGTCAGAGGCACCTCTAGTTTTGCATTTCATGCCTGTAGTCTTGCAACACTACCCAGATCATCTCCTTTTGTACTCTGGACCTCTTCCCAAAACTCTTAAGGCACTTCTGCCTCACTAATGTATCATTCCCACAAGCCAGTTCTTTCCAAGATAAAGTGGGTTGCTCAGAGGGGAAAAAGGATTTGGCACTCAATAAGAAATTTCTTTTCATGTTTAAAAGGATAAAACTAGAAATCAGAGATCCCTCCTTTCTTAATGGAATTTCAGAGGAAAAATTTAACAGGTACTGGAGTAGAGTTTTCTTAATTTTTCTTGTTCCTTGCATCTTTAAATAAATTACTAGAATTTGTGGTGTGTGTTCTTTCTAAAAACGTCTTCTCTCCTCCTCTCAACTCCATTTCCTCCCCTTTTTCCCAAGCAGTCTTTTATCTCTAAAGTATGAAAGGAAGGCAGGAACTTCACAGGGACTGGAATGAGAAATTTGCAGCACAGGCTAAGAACAATATAGGTTAATAAACTGATTTTGCTAGACATACTATTAAAAACCAAAACAAATCCATAAACCACAAACATTCAGATAACTTCCCTTTGCATTTCATATAAATTTTGAGACCAAACAGTGGGCTATTACAGCTAGGAGGGGACAGATCCTTCCATTTTCTGTTGACCTGCCATTGTATTTTCCCTTCCCAGTGGTATATATACGTTGTAAATACTTGAAAATAATTCAAAAAGAAAAATTACAATGTTATGATTTAGCAGATTAACTGACATATTTTTGAAGTTAAATTGTTAAACAATGTTTTTTTAAAAAAATCCCAAACAGCCCATGTTTCCAGCAACTTTATGGAATGAATATCGAGTAATGGAGCAAAAAATTTTTAGAAACAAATGCCAAACTTTGCCTTCTGCTGATTTATACCTTCACATCATGTAAATATTTTAATTTTGCAAAAGATTCTTCAGCTCCCTACTTCAAATATGAAGCTTTGCTGTTGCACTGTTAGTAAAACAGAAACTTAGAGATCTAATTAGTACTGAGGGTTCTCTTGGTGTGTGTTTAGCTAAACAGTGCTTCTAAAAAGTAATTAACTGAAATAAAAGTCCAGGTCTTACAAGTTTTTTTTACATGAGCAGGAATTTAGCCACATTGCATATAAGATTATTTTGTATTTACCTTGAACCTGGTGAATAGTAACTCACTGAGCAAAGTGAGACTTACTGTTCTGCAGTACTAGAATTTCTGAATGCAACAGTGCTGTAAAATGTCCCTGTACACTGGTGTCTGGGTGCAAAAAAAGGAGAATTTTATTCTTGGTAATTTTATGAATTGTTAGGTTAAATGAGGAACCCTTGATACCAAGTCAGAAAAAACATCTGCCAGGCTTACTAATGGTCATAGGTTAGAGAGGCTTCTCTGATTCAAGAAGTAGGAGAAGTAGGTTAAGATTGTGCAAAGAAGAGGGACCTGTGCATGAGTAAAGTGTGTATAGCAACATATCTCGAATCTGCTCAAGTGACAGAGATTATTCTGAGATTTAAAAACATGTTTGTGCTGATTTTCTACTAGGGCAAATGTAGTTTATTATTTTGCCAGAGAGTGTGATTTCATACTCCATTTTCACACCACCAATATGCTAGAAAAGACTATGTTCAGGAAAAGTTACTAATGCCAGTGGAGCTGTAGTCATAGGACAAGAGCTAAGAGGGTAATTGTCAACTGTTTAAATGTGTTTGGTGCCGTGGCTAGTTTTGGTTGATATTTTAAGAATCAGCTCGTGAAGTGGTCTTATCTTTACACTAGAGATGGTCTTTTAAACTGTACCAAGTCTTCTAGCTCATTTCTATGTGTTTAATATAGTACTGTTTCTGCAAAGACTAATGATGGTGTCGCACACTTCTATTTAAACTTAGTTTGATGGTTTTATAAAGTGTTTCAGGGAAGTTAGCTTCATGTGTCTTAAAGTCCAAACTGCATTTGTTTGATGGTGAATCATAGCAGCAGAAGAACTTTTAGGTAGAACTGAAGTTTGTAGTTTGAATCCTGTAAATCGTCTGCATGCATAAGCAGAAAATCCATGCTCCTTGACCAGTTTATGGGAGTTTGTCTATCAGTGTTTTGTGAGGATAAGGAAGGAGGAGGAGAGAGCAGTTGTACAGATTGACAAGCTGGAAGGCGTGGCTTGTACACTTCAGTCTCAGTTATCTTGAGCAATCCTGTTGGTCCCTTTACCACCTGCCTGGCATGTGTTACTGGGGCTGACTGGGAATTCTCCCAGCTGCAGCACAACAGGAAGATCAGATTCTGTGTACTGACACAAAGGAGGCTTTTTTTTATCACAGAAGCAGCAGCACCAGTGCTGCTAGCGATGGTCGTTTAAGCATGAGCCTTATAATAATGAAATTTGAAATTGGTTATATACCCTGTCTGGCCTGTTTTTGGTCTTCTTAGACTGCAGAAATCCCAACCTATGAAGGAAATATGAGTTGCTGACTTGAAAATCACAGTAAAGTATCTGCTATGGCTTCTTTTCTTAGAAGATAGCGATAGAGTGCTCTCTATATACAGGATGTCATTCAAATATAGGAGGGAGAGCTGTTGTTTTGAGGAGTTCACATCCAAAAGCGAAAAGTCCAGAGAAAAATACTCAATCCCTTCTGTGTGGTGTGTATTTTGTACAGATACACACACACAAAAAAAAGTAATGCTTTACCCTCATGTTGTAGAGCAATTCTCTGAAATGTGAAAGAATATCAGGTTCACAATTGCCTGTGCACAGCATTTAGTCCTTTCTTTTTTATGAGTTCATTCTGTGCACTGAACAAGACCAGGATCCTTTTGACGAGAAGTAAAATATACATAATTAAATATTGTAACATTATATGGATGTATAGAGTTCCATGGTCGGACAGTAAACATTTGCTAGTTTCTAGAGTTAGGAAAAACGTGAAGAAAAACTTGTGAACATGACACTTAATTCTTTCCAGTTTTCCAAGTTAGTCTCCGCTTACAGTAGCGTAAACTTTATTGTGTAATTTGAAGGTAGTAATAAGTATCTAATTGTTATGACCAGACATCTTAATATGCAGATAATTAGCATTTCAATAGTCTTAAGCCTTCAAGTGCTGTGTGCTAAAATGTTTCCACCACCATGTGTTCTTCTAATGTCCTCAGGTGCTATCTTAAACATAGGAGTTTTGAGATCTTAGTTTTCATAACGGTCCAGTGAAATTAGTAACTTTTCTAATCACAGATCATATATGTATTTTGGGAAGAAGGCAGTGACTCCCAGACTTGGGGTTTAAAAACCCCCAAAATATTGCAGAATATGTTGTAATAATCTGAGAGTTAACCTTGCAGGCTCCTACCTTGGACAGTTTACAGCATGTTTCTAGAGCCTTCAAAAGGCTACCTCAGCAAATTGGATAGCTGAGATTTTGTATACATTTCTGCTGTTGAAGTTTTTGTTAGAAATCTCATATAATGCTAAACTCTTCAGACTTCTCTATTGATATGAGTGATTGTGAGCTGTCTAATCTTAACTTTGTAATGTGTTTTGTAGTGAGAATGAGAGAGGCAGTATGAGTTTCTATTTGTACTTTTGCTGTGAAGAGGAAAAATTTCATTTCATCTACAGAGCAGACTTTATCCCTTTTTCATTAGTACTATTCTGTGTTGTTCCCAGTATCCACAAATACAGGGACTTGTCATGAACCAAAGTTACAGATATAGTTGGTTGTATGCTGTTCTCTGCTATAAAAATGCTAAGAGGAGTTGAAAACTTAAATCTGTTTAACATGCTTGGGGTTGCCAATCTTGGGTATTTGTTCTTCATATCTCTGTCTCAATTCTCTATTTAAGAAAACTGGCCTGTATCAGACACAAGTTTTTCTGTGGCTCTCATTAGTGCAGTACTTATGAAAAAAACAGTTTTTTATTTGTTGCAGGACTTATATGTTGAGTTTAAAAAGCCATGCAAATCAAAAGTTCTGAATGACAAGAAATTCAATTGATACTTCATTTTTTGTGCTTGTCCCTACTAAACGAGGCAGGGATGTTAGTAAGAATAGTATACCTGGGTGAGGTCAGAATTTTGTGTTGCCAGAGGTTTGACATTCGAAGGTTAACCTGTTCTAAACACTTAGAAAAAGCCTGTAGTAAATTATGTACAGAAGAGGATGCAAATGTATTTCCACTCCCTATATAAGTCCTCTCTAAGTGACTTCTCCAAGGCAACACAGTGGTTCACTTGGTTAGTCACGATTAAACTCCTTGTGTTCTAAACTTTGTCCTTGGGAGCACCTGGCTTTTGAGTCTGGGGTTGAAGCAAGATTAAATGCAATCTGACGGTTTGTAACTGTGCAGCTTTTTTCTGCACAGTTCCATCTTGATGGTCCTGCTATGGAGGCGAGTCTCTATGTGGGGGGAAAATAGGAAGGAAGGAACAGTTGCTGTTATTTTTAAGTGACAGCTTTCTTGTCAGGTTGTGTGTACTTGTGCTACAGGCAAATTGATATTTTTCTTTTTTTAAATAAAAAGCGTGCTTATTTATTCCAAGACTGCATTTGCAGATGTGTAGTACTGACTGTTTTGTTTAACTTTCCAAAGGCAGTAATCTAGAGCAGTGAAATTTTTTTATTATTATTATTTTATTAATAGCGTGGACAGAGAGTTGTTGTAGTTGCTTGTTGAAGAGGGCACTTAGTATTTGCATGGTGAAAGGGCTTCCTCTGTAGGTTTCTGGACCTATTAAGTGACTGACTGATCATGAGAGGTAGAGGTGACAAGTGGGATTTTAATGCCAAAAAGAAACACTAGAGTCTATTGGAGAATAATACCTGTCTCTTCAGCACCCTCAAAAATGACAGTATTTAAAATTCTGCAGCATCCAGAGCAAGTGTACTTGCTTTGAATACAACCTCAAAACAGTCCATACTTGCCAGTTCATAACCTATCATGCAAGCAGCTGGATGTTATGTGAACTAAACTGAAATTGCTCTAAAATTAGCCATCATCTGTAATATTCTGTGGTTCAAAATGCACAATAAAATTTGAGACTAGGAGACTGACAATACTGTCACTACCAGCAGTAGGCTTCCTGTTCCCTTTTCTGTACTTATGGTCATCAGCACCCCATTCTGCTGGTTAGTAAATGGAAAACCTCCACTTGTGCTGGTCACCAGGGCGTGAGAGATGATTGTAACTTTCAACTGCTGTTGTTGTAAGACTGGGGTTTAAACTTCAGCCCCTTGATGACTTACGTGTGGATAGAAACATCTGCAAAGATCTTGTTAGCTGTGAAGTTAAAGTTTTGAATGTGCTAATATTCTAGTATTTTACTAGAAAACTGGGAGTATTTTGGAGCCTGTTTTTTAGCATCAGACAAAGCAATTGAGCAAATGAGTTATCATTTATATTGTAACTATCTTTTTAGAACTCTGACTCATGAGTTTTTTATGATTCATGTGGTGATTTGAGAGGTATTACCTTGCTGTGCTACACAATGTTCTACCCATGACCCAGGCAGCGTAATGGGCAGTGCTCCTTGTTGGCCTCCACGCTCGTGTCTCACCATATTGGCTTACACTGCTGTTTGTTTCAGTCCCCCGCATACTCTGGGATCTGAGCTCTAGTGACTGTACTGACCTATCACCTGCTCTACCATCTTTTGGTGTTGGTGTAACCTCTAGCAGAGATGATGAGCAAATGTCTAGGGTGGGGAACCTCGTCATATTTAGCTGTGGCAACTGACAGGGCTTATGATATAGATCTTAATAAATGTTATGGAGAGGTCTTTACTCCGTGCGAGGGTGACATTGACCTTGCACAGAAGTAGAAAAATTTGTACCTCTTAATTGTTTCTCCCCCTAGTGACAGTAATAGTTTGTATTTTATTTCAGATTAAAATGGTAGGTCTCCTTAGTTTTCCCTGCCACTTCAAACAGATTTTCTTTTAAAGTGATGTTTTATAGTTAACATCAACATTAAAAAAAAATAATTGCAACTCCCCTGAAGAAAAACCAACCAAAAACCCCTTTCTAAAATCCTGACCCTTCCCTCTTCAACTTTTCAAATATTTGAATTTTTTTTTTTTTTGTTTCAAACTCTAGTTTAAATATTTGTAATTATCTTTTTTTTTTTTTTTTCTGTTGTTGTTGTTTTTCTTTTGTAGGAGGGGGTAGAGAGCTGAAAGGGATAACTTACTCAAAACTGGTAAGTACTTCTTCCCAAGGGTAAAATGGCTTACCTAAGAATAGATGACATGAAGAGCTGGCATCCATTTCTGGAAAAGTTTGATGGTTACTGAAACTGAAATTCTATCTATACTTATATTCAGGAATTATGTCTTAAAGAGTAAATGTTGCTGATGGAAGCCCCAGTTTTATAAATACAATCTCTGTAAGGCTGAGATTTGGGCCCAAGGGTCTGTAAGGACAATCGACATTTAAATTCGTCTACTCAAAAATAATAACATTAAGTTGGGTTTTTTTTTCCCTTGTAATGTGAAAACCAAATTTATTTGAAGGGATTTTTGGCTCAGAAAGACTTGTCTCTAAAATTCTGAGTTATTCTGAGTCCTTCCATACACACAGAAGGCATTCATGGCTTTGTGTGTCTCCTACCTTTGTTTATATAAATATATATGCCTTGTCAGCTGTGTTTCTAGTGTAGCTTCCAAAATAGCCATTGTTGGAATAGTACTGTGATATTTTAGAGGTTCTCATGTAGATTATATTTAATTGAGATAACAGAAATGTAAATGCACTTATGTGATTATTGTAGAGTTTAAGGTTTCAGTCTTTGAATATTTAAATAGTCTATATGCAGTTCATTGGGGCACTTATCTGAGTATGAAATTATAAGTCTTGGAGCAACCACTTAAGAAATAAGTGGTTATTGGTAATAAATGAATGCCAGCAAGAAATTGAATGGAGGACTGCTGTCTCCAATAGTTGAAATCCATCCAAAAATGCCTAATTTACCTCTTGCTCAGTGTTCTTCCTGGCTGAGACTTGGAAGTATGTCTGGATGTACAAGAGGTGCATGTACTCTTGAATCCTGTGCCTTCCTTTTGGAAATCACCAGTTCTGGCACTGAGCAAGGCATTTGCTTGTCTTCCTTCAAAAATAATGAGATAAAGAATTTTTGCAGGCCAAGCCATCCATGCGGTTTCAGACATCTACAGGCTTTTTATTTTATTTTAGGAATAATTCCACTGCTGTAAGAGTAAAGTGGAAAATGCACCATATTCTGTGATTAATTCAGAGATGGTTTTACGCCTCTTTGAATGTAGTATTATAGGTAGTTTATAATGCTACCGAACTTAAGTTTTTAAATCTTCTCTTTAAGTTCAGTCTAAAAGAATAAAAGTTCAAAAATATTGAAAGTCTTTGCAGTAGTAAACTGTATAGCCACGTATGTAGTTTTTTACCTCCTCTCAAAGGAAGTATGAGCAATATTTAACCAGATGCCCTGACAGATATTTATAGACATTATTCAATGTCAACCAGAAAAAAGCAGTTTAGATTTTGCTGGATGTAAGGAGTGATTGGGGTATTTTTGGTTTTTATTTTGAGTTCTTTTTTTTTTTTTTTTTTTTTTTTTAACTGTGTTGGTTGTTAAACACTGGATGTGTGTGTATAATATAATATACTTTGGGAGAATTCTAGTTCTAGAATAGTTATTCTTGCTTGGGAAGGGAAGCTGCAAGTGTATGTTCTAGAAAGAAACAATTGTATGTATTTATTTCATGTTCAGAATTTGACAACTTCACCAAACTTTTAAATTAAATATATTTTTTTCATGCTTATACCCCTATAAACATAGCTAGGCTGAGCAACTACTTTTTTTCTGCAAGGCAGTGTTACTTTTTTCTTGAACCTCTTAAAAACTAATTTTAAAAATCTTGCTAGCTATTCAGGACATAAATGCAATTAACTTGGATTAGTTTCTATGAACCATCAATACAACAATTTCTATGTCAAATTAAGTTGTGCATTAATAGAAGTTGCTCAATCATTATATGTTCTTTTACAGAAATACCATGTCATATTTGCTATGAACATGTATTGGACTTTACAGTTACATATATTTAAGTGATGGGTATTTTTTATGTTCTCAGTTGAGATAACTGTTTTGCTATTCTGCTCTCAACTCTGAACTTAGCATGTAGCTACAGAGCAATACAAACTATTCATCGTGTGTGTGGCTTCTGATTTTTTGAAGACGCGCTGAGAAAGAAACTGACCATATCTGCCTGTCTTTACCCTGAAACTGCATTTCCAAGGGTCAGAAAGACTTCTAGCCTCTGCAGTGGGATCCAGTTTTTATTAACCAGTCTCCCACGTGGTTTTCTGAAGCATGACTTCTTTTGAAACTGCAGTGGTAGGGACTTGAAGCATGCTATAATTGTTCTTGTCAGTGAGTGAAAGTAATAATCCGTGATTCTGTTTTCTCATTACTGTTTGTGGTAATAGGACAGGGAACTATATGTAATTTCCATGTATCCCTTGATACAGATTACAATTTTATAGAGACTAGTGCTGCAAAGGCAGCTGTTTTCACTCATCTGTGTCACATGTGGGAGAGGCCTTTGCAGAAGGTCATTTCATGTGTTGGCTAGAAAGTTTGATCAGGCCTTTGTTACTTAAATAAGTAACTTAAAGCTAACAGCAGACAACATGGACAAAGAATTTAAATATAACACTTTTTAACCCCCCTTTATAGTCTTCTCTTTTTGTAATATAGTTCTGTTTGAAAAGATAAATTATAAATAAACAAAGCAAAACAAAACACACCTTCAACATTTTTATTTTCAGGAGTTCACAAATTTGTCCACTACTTCAGTTTACTGAAGTGAGACAACATTAAAATAAAATTCTTTAACTTATGAGAATTACTCTCTCTTTACAGCCTGCATGTCTAATCAAAGCTGTCAGGATCCTTTTGAAAACATTGTAGTCTCATTAGGAAGGCCTCTGAGTTGGCAACAACACCTGTGCAATGATTGTGAGCAATTTTCAAATAATAAAAAAAATAGGAACTATTTTAACCCTGCAGCAATTCCTTAATTGTAGTATCTGGATGGAAGTGACTGGAAAAATTGCTATATAATGTTTTCCAGTGACTTTCATGTATATGTACTCATGGATATTATTACACAGGTTCCATTATGATTTGAATCCTGTTTCAGAAGCTGATACTTTTAATATATTTCTGAAAAAAAATCTCTTGTCCAGTGTTCAGGGCTTTCAGAAGTATGTTTGATAATGCTTCTCTATGTCAGAGATTGGGGAGATTAATTTGTTTGTAGTACAAGTGAAGATGCTAAACTTTATACTCATGATCTACAAGTAGATTTCCAAGATTAAAAAGATCATAAAATTAATCTTTTTGAAATGTCTTGTGCTGCTTAATATCACTCTTCTGTTCCTTCAGAACAGATTTCAACTGAAATTACTAACTTGGCACAAACTTTAGGCAATGAGTTATTAATATATTAATGTTCTTGTGTTAAATAACATGCACACTGTCCCATCTGAGAATGCCTTGGAAGTGTGTTAATGCAGTACATTCAGTTTAACTATTTATTGTGGTTGTAGAATTTTGTTCTCCAGAATAAGTTTTCATCTACACAGATTTTTAAAACATTCTCGGCAGTTAAATTTGCTAATTTAATATGCAACTGCAATAGGATATTGGTAGGAAATAGCTGCCTGCAAACTAAGATAAGGGATAAGTATGTCAACTTTGGGATATGTGGGAAGTAACAAATTTGGCTAAATGACTCCAAGGCAGGCATTTTGTAGAGCCTGCAGATTTCTTGTGTTCAAAAGACTGACTGTATTTAGGCTAGAAAGCTGCATTTGAATATAGTTCACTATTGAATTCCTGTTGTGCTATAATCTTCTTTTTTCAAATTGACTCTTCTCCTTCACTAACCAGAACAAAACCTTTATTTTTCTATAGGACTGGTATTAAAGAGGAAAACAGAAACTAAGGGCACTGGAATCAGCAAAGACACTTCTAGAGAAAGTGGAGAAGGTAGAGAATGGAGCTGCAGACTCTACAGGAGGCTCTGAAAGTGGAAATTCAGGTTCACCAGGTAATTTATATACTTCCTTGCTTTAAAGCAATAGCAGCATTATTTCTGCTGACAGTATTACTACTACTGGGAGCATTAAGCAATAGCACTACAACTATAGTAATAATTGTTTTATAAGCTTGAAACTACTTCAGAATTTTATACTCGTCATTTTGACCTGACCACCTGTTGTTTTTTAGCAAATGTGAAAAATCTACATATCAAGCTGTGGGTGGGAATTTTTTTTTTTTTTTAATTTTTTTTTTTAGTATTTTGTAGCAGTAATAAAAATATTCTGAAAACCATGTTCCGCTTCAGTCTGGAAGGCTTTTCTGATGTTCTGAAGCCAGCTTCAGTATTTAGTTGGCAATGGAGGAATATGGTGGAGGAACTTTGAAGTGAAATGTATATAGTGCTGCAGAGTTTAATCTGATGCTTCTCTTCTGGAATATCTTTTACTTTAGTAGCCTCTGAATGATATTTTTGATAACCAAAGTGTTGTAGTGCTTGGGCTTTGTAAATTTTTACCTGTTGGGTCTTTTTACCAGTAACCTGTTCAATTCTATGTGGCAGTAGGGTTGCAGATTGCCATTGTTTTACAATGCCAGTGAGGAACTATTACAACTAATGATATTAAAACCTAATTTAGTAAATATAAGAGGGCATTTGCATATTAATTATTGGAAGAAAATTATTACAGCCATAGACACAGACTAGCTGCCAACTGGAAATGTTAAATTTAACAATGAGATCTTTTCTAAACACAATTCTCCAAGTATTTCTGATGCTTTTCAGAAATCTGAAACTCACACCTGTTACACAGTGGATAAAAGAAATATATGATAAGTAACTGATCAGTATAGTCCATCATAGGAAATTTGGAAAATGTTTCAAAATTACTTGGTGACTTGTCTAAGATGTATCTAGATGACTTGTTCAGTACTTGCTGCAGTGATGCGCATATTGCAAGAACTTGAATGGGTGAATTAGTAAAATCAAGCTGTCTGCTTTAACAAAATCCAACTTACAGCCAGGGAGGAAAACCTGAAAAAGCTAAGGAGGGATTTCCAGAACTACAGATGAGTATTTTGCTGTTCTCAGTAACTCCAAGGCCTTTGTATTCAAAACTTCAATGAAGTTTTTGTTCTGGAGGTAAGGAAGTTCAGAAATTACCCATGGCATTTTGCTGCAGACATAAAAATATTTAAGGCCAGTAAATAATTTTTTCAAGTATTAAGTACTGTAAAGCAATCAGAATGTTAATCATGCTTGTTTTTGTATGACAGCATTTACCCCTTGTGTGCCTCTTCATTCCCCTTTATGCCCAAGTGAACCAAAAGTTTTAAGATTATAAATTTTGAATAATGTTTAGCATCTGTTCATAGTGACACTGATGAACAGGGATGAAGACTGAGAAATGTCCAAAAAGACCTTTCTTTAACAGCTTAAAGTTGGTAGGGTTTTTGACTTTCTTTGCTTTAACTTTGCCCAGTTGTCATTAAAAGTGAGCTCTGCACAAAAATCAGCTTTAATTAGATTTTGTTTTAGTTGCTGAAACTAAAGAATCATTATATCAGAAGGATGTATTTTTTAATTCAAGGTGCTGTGTAGCTCTACAGTTAAGGCTAAGAAAAGTCTATATGTTTACAGTGGAAATTAACCCTTGCAACAAAATGTTGGATGCTTCAGTAAAGGTTTTGTGAACTGTGCTTGTGTAGTTATTGCTTGTCAGCAGGCACACTGATAGAAATTCAACTGGTTTTGGCACAAAAAAAAATCTTCAAATGAAATGCTTGAACTTTCTTGTATAGCTCTGAATTTTGTAACCTGGAGAGATATAATACATTCCTTCTTTTCACTCAGGATTTATGAATTGTCTCTTGTGATCTTTTACTTCTCTATTATTTCTTTTTCTGAGGACTCCCTAGCAAAGCTTGCCAACACTCACACAGTCAATGATTTGTTGTCCTGTTGGAAGTGGTGGACAGATGTCTGTGATGAGCATAAGGAAGCTCTGTAGCCAAACCCTCCCATTTTCCTGATGCAGTGTGCTGCCTGAGACTGCTTACATGGCCGTACAAGTAATGCTCAGTATGATGTAGTTTTGTTTGCAAAATAGCTCCTTGGATTTTGCCTCTTCTGCTTCACTTCCAGAACTCTGTCTGAAGCTTTCATAATGCTGCTTTGGCAAAGTGTATCTAAAACTACCACTAAGAACCCAAAAAAGGTGTTTAGTTGTTCAAAAAAAAGCTACTTTTTTGTCTACTTTCTATGATCAGGGAATCTACCATGAATGACACCTGACCAAATCACTTCTATATGAGTGTACAACTTGAATATTTTAATGTCTTCCATGTCAAGACTATATTGCTTGTCCTGAAAAGAGATGCATCAAGTCTAAGAAGTTCATTCTGCTACTGTGTTGACTTAATTAAGATAAGTTTGAAGCAATTTATCTTCATAGTTTTGATCACAAGAGGTGTTAAAGGATTTATATTTAGCTATTCTTACAGAAGGATTGAGTTTCATGGATGATTCCTCAAGCTGATGTGTGGAAAGAACCTAAAGCATCCTTGTCCTTCTCTTATGTCATGGCAAAAAGATCAGTGGCTTTTAAAATACCTTAAATTTAGCTTATGTTTAAGAATATTTTTTTCCTTAGGACTGCATGACGTAGTACTGTATGATCCAAAAATTTAGCAATATTTTGTGTAGAGTTTACTGTATTGACTATATTGTCTTATGACTGTGTCTGCAGGAGCACTTTATGTAAAAACTAATAGATTTGTTGCTTGTCAAGCTCCAATGTGGCAGGAAGCACCGAGGAAAAATAAGCTAAGTGTGTTCCTGTGATGCTGAATGGCAGCGTGATGAAACAATAATATTCAGTGTAGATAAATGCCAAGTGATGCACTTTGGAAAAACAGGCCCAGTTTTACATCTGTAATAGCAGGCTGTGAACTGGCTGTTTGCACAGTGGAAGGAGTTTTTGCAGTACACAGTACTTGAGTGTTGCATGTAGTTGTAGTTTTAAACTTTGTCCCCAGATGATAGAGACAAACTAGAGAATTATGGAAGAGTGCCAAGAGTGAACAAAGCAATGGAATGATTTGTGCATGAGGAGTCTTTCAATCTGAAGAAGTGAGGACTGGTAGGGGAATATCTGGTCCTGGAAAAATGCAAGAAAGAGCTAAATAGAGAAGCAGCTATAGAATCATACAATGTCTTAAGTTGAAAGAGATCTGTAAGGATCATCAAGTCCAGGTTCAAACTCCTCTTGACTCAAGTCATCTCTGGTTTTCCGTAATCGTATTAGTCCCTCATGCTTGCATTGTAAGGAAACAGATTCAAAAGAAAAAGGAGGTCATCCTTTTATGTAAGAAATATGTGTTAGTAGCTACTAAGCCTAAGACATAATCTTTGAAAACATTAGAGATGTAAATTTCTACAAATTTACCTAAAAAGATATTAGGAGTTTTTGGTTTATGTTGTGTCTTCATTCTGGGCTCTGGTTTTCTTTGGTAACTTTTTCCTTGCTTAGCAATAGACAGCATTCTCCTGCAGCTGCCTGAAGGAAGTGAGGGAGGAAGAATAGTGAATGGTAACAATCTGTCTGTTTTCCTTTGGATGTGGAGGGCATCTCTTCTACAACGATCTCAATCTCTCTCTGAGGGAGAAAAGTGGCAAAGATGCTTCTGAACATGGGTCTTCCATCTGGTACCAGCCAAGCCAACACACAGGAAGAGCTTTAGTACTTGAAACATTCTGCTCTTGAATATACAAACAGCTTTTGTGCCTGCAGCGGTTATCTGTGGTTTGTGTTTCTTGGGACTGCAAGCAAAGAGAGCAGCAGTTCCAGAGGAGACACAGCTATTAGATTATCTTACCCAGCTGGCTTAAATTGTCTTTAAAAAGCATCACTTGTTCAAGAGCTGTTTAGGAGGAGCAGAAGTGATAGCTTAATACAGTACTTTTACTGTATTAATAGAATGAGTCTGGAAAATGTTATAATACTGGACTCCAGACTTTGCTATTGAAATGCTGTGAACTAAATATTTTGCTTTTACAAAGGTTCTTTAAAAATACTGAATTTTTAACTGTTCAACAAGATTTGTAATGACAATCTTCATTGTATTGTTGCATCTTTTTTCTTTCTAGAAATTGGTTGCCCAAATGAAGCAAGATCCACAGGTAACTATTTATTTTAATATTGGATAATTTCCCTTAAAAATGCAGGAAATAACAGTGCATGAAACTTGAGGATTTTAGATATTTCTGGATCACCTTCTTCCTTGCTAACACAGTATTAAGAAGAAAACTTGTTCTTAAGTTTTTGAACAATGACTGTTGGATCTTTTAAAACAAAACCAAAATTCTTGTTATTATGGAGCTTTTTGACTCATGCATATTCCTAATAATTTAAATCAAGCGACTTTTCTGGACTATGGTGCAGTTCAGATGAGCAGTAAGTTTCTGATTCTATTGGAAGCTGCTCTCTATAAAAGCTGCCATTATTCACAATAACTTTTTCTTTTTGGAGTATCAGAAAGTTTGCAGTACAAGAAGAGAGAGGATATTCTATCCAAGAAATTCAGTCCAAACAATATAGCTTAAGTTTGTGTTCAGATTGCCTGACTTGGGTGTCTTACCAGCCCTGTAGTGGCCATAGAATGGATACTTATCCTTGTGAGGTTTCAGAGCTACTAAAGTTGAATAACTGGATTCCCTGCATATACAGCAGAAGTCATCCCTTTCCCAATGATTGCGTAAGGTCCCTGGGTTTTTTTGTATAGCAGTTAAACATTCCTGCATGCTGGATGGGGAGTTCTGTGTTCATTTCCAGTCTGAAATGTAGAGTAGAGGGATAAAGGCCACTTACTTGAGGCTTGCTGTTAAGAGCTTCCATCCCCATACAGTAGTAAGTGCCCTGTAATTTTATGAATGTACTTTTTTTTTCTGAGCTCAGTGAAGTGAGAAGACCGCTTTTAATAACACTCAGGCAGTTAAACCTCTGGCAGGGAGGGTTAAACAGGGTGTATTGGGAAATCTGTGTTTTGAACACTCTTATTCTGATGGGATTTAGGTAAGATCTGCTGCTCTTATTCACTGGACAGGTCTGCTAACAATTAGTCTGCAGAGCAGTTTGCTTTCAGTTCATATTTGCTGTAAGTGAGGTCATGCTGCAAGCAGCCATGCAAAGTTCCTAGAGTCAGGAAAAGTAAATCTGGTCCCTGCTTCCAATGCTCTTCATGCATTTTTATCCCAAATTGTTAAGTAGAATCTAGAAGAGGGGAGGATGACTGGTCAGTATCTGGTTTTGCTGGAGTCAGAGACTATGTGCAAGCGAAGATCAAAATGCATTTCAAAAATGGAGGATTATAAAAATAGGGAATATGCAGGAAGTTCCTGTGATGATATTAGTCTTATGTTTTAATATTTCTGATTAGCAGACTAAACCTGAATAATCTAGTTTAAAAGCTTCACAACATAAATGAGAACAAAAAAGTGGGAAAAGAGAAAAACTAAGGAAAACCTGATTTCCTGTCACGTTTCTGCAGAGCTTCACAGGTTTTAAACTAAGGACAGATGTTTCTTAATTTTTTTAAAATTTCAGTAGAAAAGAAAAAGTCCTTGTAAAAATTGTTTTCCATCTGTATCTTTGTAGTGTTGCTTATGACTTTAAAATCTGAAACTTAGAAAAGTGCTACTGCAAGCAAAGTGCTGATATGAATGATGTGTCAAGACAAATGTAATTCTCTTTAGCACAGTCTAAGGCATAAGCATACATGGAAATAAAGACTTAAATTATGTTAGCCTTCAACTTATATATGTGTCAGTTAAGATTTAATAGATATGCTTGATACTCTACACAGTTAAGTGTAAATGTGTTTGCATAAGTAGCATAGGTGAGAATGTTGTAGATAACATACCATAGCGTACTATTATATACAGTATGATACTGTTGTATTACATATTAACAAACATTTATTGTTTAATTTGTAAACTTGATGAAGTGTACAAATGTACATTATAATGTGATAAGCACTAATGGATGTTTTAATGAAATCTTCTTTCCAAACTGGGCTATCTCTCTGAGTGCTAGAAAGGTCCTCTGATTATTGTTGCACTCAGCAACTTAAATAAGGCTTTGTTGAGCCATTTGAATTTTATTGGCTGTACATCCAGAGGTGCTATATTTGTAGTAACTATGCAAGAACAAAACTAACAAAAAACCCACCTTCCTGCTACTACTCTTTGTTAACAAATGGAATATCTTTCTCACAGATATTTTTTCTTTCTAATCAGAATGCTGATTTGAAGAAACAACTTCATGAACTTCAAGCCAAAATCACAGCTCTGAGTGAGAAACAGGTAAGGAATGTAAGAGATGTATTTTTAACACTGTGCTCTAAAGATGTCTCTTTTCCTAGCTTCCAAGAGAGCTGCTAAATCTTTAAGTTCAAAAATAAGCATGGGCAACCAGACATTTTTGATTTTTATTGGATTTCTTAACAAAGGGTAGGATGAGTTATTGTGAGTCTGTCACAAACTAGAGAAACTAGTTTAATCAGTGGAAGCTATAGCAATTTTTCTTGTGTTGAAACAAAGATTTTATATTAAGGGAGATGGGAAAATGGATTAATTTTATCACTTTCTTTCTTATATTGAAACTTCTAACCATTCTGGTTTAGGCAAATTTTTAGATTTTGACTTAGTGGGTCCACACTGTGTATATGGTGAGTGTACTGGAATTTTTCTTGAAATGTCAGGACCACCTAAATGTCTGTCACTTATGGGTACTTAATCAACAATTTGAAAATTAGTTGAAAATTTTACCATGATAAATTATAGCACAATTATCTTATGGTTGCCATTTGGTAGGAATTCTGTTTGACAGCTCTAAAGTATGAGTAATAATTACAACTGAATGCTTGAGAGAAAGATTGTTGAACTTGAACATGGGTCTTGTGAATAACAAGAAGAAAAATGTATAATATTGAGATATCGACAAAACTTTTTCTCACTTTTGTTTTTAAATACATAAAAGAGCAAGACATGCACAAACCTCTCATACACCACACTATCCCATCCCTAGTTAACCAACTTAAGTAGTCCCTTAATTGTATTCCTTAATATGTCAATAATGGAACCAAATAAGTTCAATAGATTAGACCTTTGAAGAGGGAAAAATTTTAGAGCATTGGAAAAATGTATGAATGTCACAACTAGATACCTCCATTCATCTGTTACTTGCTGCATGTGTTTTGTTTTGAGTATTACTATCCCTAAAAAAATGGACAGACGGTGATTAACATTTATCTAGAAATTTTGTTTACTGAAAAAATTATAGTATGATTTGATAGGGAAACAGTAAATCCAACAAAACATGTAAGGATAATAAGGAAAATTATTTTTTAATGAGAATAGTAACTCAGCAAAAACTGAGATTTTGCTGGTGTGATAGCATGCCTCTCTTGAAGATGATTTATTCTCTAAAACCAGCATGAGCCTCTGCATGTGGCTATGTCTCACAGCAAGCTCTTTCAGGATTCTCTGGTAAGCTCTGGATGCCCATGATAATTTCAAAATGAGCTTGTCTTGATGCCATGAAGCAAGCTGTATTGACTACCAGTTTATGTGATGAGCCTGGACAGGCAGTGAGACACTGAGTGGAATGTAAGAAAGCAAGTACCTCCTGCCATACCTTTTAAGCTTGTATTTATAACTCTATAAAGTTATGCTGCAGAATGGACTATACTAATGCGTATTTTAAATTACCCATCACTAGAAATGGAACTAATATTTTCTGTTAAACTTAAAGTGCTAAAGCACACCTGTTCATGGGATGAACATGGGTTAAGTTTCTAAAAGATATTGAAAAATAAATTTGATTTTACTTCTACCACACAGTCCATATGTAGTCACAGTAGTTTGCTTCTTTGTATTTTTGTGTGTTTGATTATCAGGACAACAGTGAACTTCTCTATGATTGTTGAAATTTAAATATTTTGTTATCTCTACCACTGGACTGCAGAGCTGCCAGTGTTCCAGATGATAATGTTGTTAAAGTAGTATGACTGCTAAAATGTAATGATCATGGTAAATGTAAGTTCTGGGAAAAGAATCACAACTTCCCTATACAGAGAAGTGCTCACTCCCTCTTGATTTGCAGGAATCTGTTGCATAGAAATCTGTGGCTTAGCAATGCAATTGAGCAGCACCTTAGAGTCTACAACAAAGCCCTTTTTTCTGTTTTCACTTTCACTTCTCTTCAGGAAAAATCATTATTATCAATTGCTTTATGGGTAGAATATGAATCAGCAATTTAATTTTCACATAGCGTGGAGAAATATGCAGTTTTGCTCAGTAAATACAATGGTTAACATCATGCAGTGCTTGTGTCAAGAAGGGGTGCAATGTGTTATCTGGACTCTTGGTTAGAGCCAATTAGTTCTGATGCCTGATATCCAATGAATAAACTCTGAGGGCCCAACTTCACTGTGGACAGTTATAGGATGCATAATAGTCCCTGTTCAGTCAGCTTTTAATGAAGTTTGAGAAACTAAAGTTCCAGCCTGTGTGGTGTCCCTACTTGGAGACATGGAGCTGAGACGCTGGTGTTAGAGTCAGAATAATAACATTTCACAAGCCAGAAATATTTTATGTCACTCTAATGCATGCTTTTTCCTTGCTCTCTTATTTAATGAAGTTGGATGAAGACTTGTGCAAGAACCAAGTCAGCGGTAGGTTTAGCTAAAAGCTTTTAGTTGCTTTAAGACTTCCCTCCGTTTCTGAAGCATTGTGAGAGTAGTGCCGACACTTGCTGCCAGTCGCTGCAGTGATTCATAGTGGCTTAGGTGTCTTGCTGAGAATTAATAATGACAGTTCTGTTCAGAAGTTTGTGAAATTGAGGAGATCTGGCAAAATACAAAAAAGAAAGCAAGTAGGCTGTACAGTGTGTAGGCTTAAACCTAAAAAAAATTGTTAGCTAATGTAGGGTTAAACTGTTACAGCATAAGGTATGTCATATATTCATATGTTTTTGGAAGATGTCAGAGGTGAAAATAAAGGCTTTCGTTTGTTACACCTGAGAGACGATGGAGCAATGGATGCTGAGTGTGTTAACACTTGAAAGGAAGACTGGAGAAAGAGAAAAAACTTACTTGAAGATAACTTGCATTTGAAGGGCAGTAAGTTTGAGTCCTTCAGACTAGCCAATTTGCCTCTGTTACTCTCTTTGTATTATTTTCACAGAGTTCTAAACTATGCTTACTTCTTTTCTAATTTGTGGTCAATAAGGGGAATTCAGTTTAATAGTGTTGCTCCTCAGCTATAGATGTGAGAGCTGCAGTCTGGAAACTCTGAATGCATTGGTTTTAAAAATGGTTTCCTCTTTCTTTCCTGACCCCCCCTGTTTAATTAAGAGAGGTCAAGAGTGACTTTTTTCAGAACAGTTGTAATTGCTAAATCTAAGGTTGAGTTGTAAATGTGAATTAATTCTATTGCTTTGGAGCACTGCTTTTTTCCTATGTTTTCACATCTTTGGAGAAAAGTCACAGTCTTAGCACTTTTTCCTTCACTTTTTGTTCTATTATAGTGTCTTCTCCTGGCATTCTTATTTGTAGAATTTTACCAACAATTACTTTGCACTACTCAGCTTTTGTCTAGGTTCAATACACTCTTTACAATACAAAAACTTACAGAATGTATTTTAAAAATTTTTCCATGAGGAAGTTTATTAGTTTATTATTTATTGTTTATTTCTTTTTTGTTTGTTTTAGTGAGATGAGGTGGAAACTGTTACCAGTGACACTGGTGAAAGGCTGAGGTAGAGCAGGGCTGGTATAACGAAGGGAGGGATGCAGTCTTGAAGTAGTACTTTTTCTCCTGCCTTTTTTCCCCCATAGTTAATTAAAAAAAAAAGAATATGCACTTACTGATACATCATGATTGAATATGTATCATAATAGTGCTTTATTTTGAAGACAAGGAAGAGGTCATGTGGGCAGCAAAAAAAGGTGGGTTTTTTAGCAGTATCATGTCAGATATAGAGGAATTTCTAAATGTGTCCTTATCACAACTCCTGGAAAAGTTAGAGCAATGTTCTGTCTTAAATATGAAAGAAAGCTTACACAAATAGTCTTTTGACTCTGTGATAAATGGGTAATGGTGATAAGCATGTACGAAGGAAATCACGTGCTCTTTCCCTCGTATTTGAAAATAAAATGCAAATGTCTCTGCCTGTAGTCACAGTGAAATTCATTGAATCTTTAAGAACAGTGTTGTGAAAACTTGAATTAGTATTCTAATGTTTTCCTCTTGACATGGAAATAATAAAGTGTATCCTTTTGTTACTTTGATTTCTGAAGAACTGTATATATACAGGAAAAAGTAATCAAAAATAGTTGTCAGCATATATCTGCTATATGGAGATACTTGTGGTTTTATTTTTTCACAGGGGAAAAACTTTAACATACTTTATTGTGAAGAGCAGTTGAAACTGTAGAATATAATTAGAAAAAATGCACACTGTAAAAACAAGTTTATTATTACGAATAGGCAAATCTAGTGAATTTTCCTTGTATTTAGAGTTTACAGCAAATTGAGATTGATGAGGTTGTTCTAAGTCTTGTGTGTTCAGGGTGAGACTCCTTTGAACCTTGCCACTAAATAGCAAGTAATGAGAAAGAGGATTTGCGATAGGTATAAAAAATGGCAGAGTAATTTAACCGTGATTTTGTATAGTTTAATAAATGTAAACATGTGGTTTAGATTGACTAAGGAAACTTGTTATTCCAAAAACTGTCAGGAATAGCTTTTAAGCATTACTGTTGCTATATTTATTACAGGTACCATAACTTAGTAATGAAAAGATTGGTAATGTGTGTAAATTCATCCTGTGAGACTGTTCTTCTTGAACAGTTGTCAATCATAGTACAGGTGAATTTTTATGGAGGCTTTTTGAGCACATTATCAGAAAATTGCACCGGAAACATGTTCCAACATGTTCTGTAAAGAGAAGCAGCAGTGTTTTGGTGAGAGGAAGGTAAGCTCAAGAAATCTAGAGAGCAGGAGGGAAACTGGGTACAATTAACAGGTAGGAAAGAGCACTTCATGCTTGAGCATAAGAAGGTAGGCAAGGTATGCCTGTGTGTTGTAGGTATACCAGATGAATACCACCAGAACTTAGGACTAAAAGTCTGGAATTAAATAATAAGGTCACTACTTATTCCTGCCAGTTTTGTCTGGAGTTTCTGATACCTCCTTTCTCCCCAATTGATGGAGGGTGTATTAAAATGTCAGTTATTCTGTCAGTAATAGATCAAGTCTGCAGATATGCCATATGAGTGTTTAGTTACTAATACCTTGAAGCAGGTGATGCTTAATTTCAGTTCCAGTTGTTTATCTGGAACTGTACGTATTACTAAACATTTATCTTTTTAAAGTAAATGGCATGAATGATAAAGATATACTACTTTGCATGTAACTGCAGGCGCACATTTATGCCTACTGTTTATAAAGCAGTTGTAAAATACATGAAACAAACCTGTTTGTAGAATTGTTCTTAGACAATTTGAAGTAGTCAGTCATTTTTTCCTGTCAAAAAAGATACTGGTCTATCTGGACATAAGGAGAAATAAGTTAACTAACTGCCTCAGTTGTCAGATCCTTTTGAACTCTCTGATTGGTGTGAACAGCACCTGTTTAGAGGTGAATATTTGAAAAATCTGCCTAAGCGTACTATTTTAATCTTTGGTATTTATTTAATTTGCATCCAAATATTGTGTGAAAATGGGAATATAATGACTTCTCATTAAGTTATCATCTTCCATATTCTCAAGATATACTGGCTGAAGCAAATTTTGGATGTTGCACAGATGATTGTAAATAGGCAGAGTGGATGCATCTCTCCCTGCTGCCTCTTTTGCCACAAATTCTCTTGCAAAACTGATGTTATAATCATTTGTATATGACTGAAATATTGCTAAGCTGTCTCAGACCTTTTATAAAGCTTAAATCATGATTAAACCCATACTGGCACGTAAACTTGGATTTCCCATTCTTCTCTTAATGTAGCTCCACCTAGACTTCTCACTGTTGGCTTGTGAACTTCATTTTTGCATATCTAATGTACATTAACACTGGAGTAACTCAATTTAGGAAATGTGAGTGACCATTTTGTGATGTCATTAAAAAGAAGAAAAGTTCTCCCCACCTTTCCCCCTGCTACTCTTCCCTAAGCACTGATTTTTCCAGCTCAACTTTTAATTTTTGAGTTCATGCTGTATTTAAGCCAGATGTGGAGGCAGCTGGAGAACTTTTTAAATTGAACCTAGTTGGATACATCTTTTATCTTCATATAAGCCAGGGCATAACTCCAAAATAGCCTGCTCTGCTTGAAAATCAACATTGTAGATAGAAAATGGGCAATTAAACTACTGTATTTCCTTGAAAATCCCCTACTGATGGAGAGAGTTGGTTATTAGATGCTCCTGCATGTTTTGACTTGCTGGATAACCTCACACATCAGTGCGTATTTCAAGGTCTACTGTTCCCTTTTCCCTTTTATACTTGAAGGGAAGACAAGTGAAGCATTAGATGATGATGACTGGGATTTAGGCTGTTTTGTATAGCACTCTTAAACGCCTCTTAGTTGGATGCTGGGAAAAGGGATTAAATCTATTGATGAATTTTTATAAGTTAAAACAGATTAAAGTTCATTCTGCTCTGTTCTGCATGCCTCAGTGGAACAACCTCACAGCCACAGAAACAGTATTTTGATTTATTACAAGTTAAAAAAGGAATCAAATCCAGGGATCTGGTTTTCAGAGCCTTATGTATCTTTAGTTGCTTTCAGAATTGTTTGGTCTCCAACTTTCTGAAGTGTGTTGAATTTTGGAGAGGAGAAGACCGAAAGTGTGTCCAATGTTTAGAATACAGGCAAAAGCTTGTCTCTGCTTTTTGTTCTCTGCTGCCTAGTACTTGATTTGAAAATAAGCCACTTCCTGAATTGTGGGGTTTTTTGTGCTATGCATTACGACTGTAGTACAGCCATGGGCTGAAATACTTTTATTACTAAATATTATCTTATTTGTTGGTACTACACCAAGAACAAGACTGACTCAGGTAGACAGTGTTAGGTGGTGTTTTCCCACATATGGATCATGTGTTACACCTTCATAAGGCATTGAGGAACCACTCACTTCAACTCCTGGTGCATCGGTTCAAAAAGGACTGAGGTGGATGTGATAATGTTGCATTGTTTCTATAATGCTAGTTTGGAATAGTTTTCTGTTAATTGTACTGGCTTTTACAAGTGGACTAAGAGGGTCCTTTGTAGTGGACAAATAAAGAGGAAATACACCTTTCTGGAAATGATTTACAGAGATATTAGGGCAACATGAGTTGGCCAAATGAATGTACACATTATGAAAATATTTTTTTCGGGTTTCACTTGTCTAACTGAATGTTTGTCCTTATAACTCACTATGGATTTTTTTCCTCATTTTATTGTGGAGACTGTGATAGTCTTGAAGGGCTTAAAGTGTGAGCAGACCTAAAGTATTAAAAGTTATGAATGCTCTTCACAGAGTTTCATGAAGTCTCTGTGCTTTCTTTTCTGGCACTGTTGGAGACAGAATGTAGTCTTCATCCTTAGAAAATCTTGATGTTCACTGAAGTGATAATCTGGAATACATTTTCTGTTCATGGAATTATGAGTGTTTTATTTTCTTCAAATATGGGCCAAGTCAATGTGATTTCACCTATTTCTGGTCATTATACAGAGTCACTTTTTTTATGATTCTATTCACTTCTGAGTTAACTTTTCAAATACTTGTTCTGACCTTCAGAAACTCCAAAAAGCATATAGTCCCTTTAGCGCAACTTTTCCGCTGCTGTTAGATTGCAAGTTAGCAGAGACATCTGACATAGTGTCAGGGAAGATATGGGGTGGCCAGACAAAATGTAAGTTTTCTTGGTGTGGTTTTGTTTTAATTAAGTTCATTATTCTTTAAACTTCTCTTTATCTCCTCCTTTGTCCTGAATTTGTCAAAACTGAAGTGCAAGGGGTTTCTTCAACTTTCCGCACTAATGGTAACATAACAATCATAGCCAGTTGATTTAGGCTATGGTGACTGTGGAATTTGATGGAAATTTTGCTGAAATGAAGTCCAAACGTGGGGGATCAGTAGAGTGGTGGAGGCATCACCAGGAGGCAATTTAGACAAGGGAACCTAATTTTTAGTGTTCTGTGTCAGCTTTGTGAAGGCAACTCTCACTCTACTGACTATAAAAAAAACTACTAGAAATTTTAGGCTTCAGTTCATTGTTTTCCCTGTAGAATTTATCTGATGTGTTCCATTAAAAATAATTCTTTTTCTCTTCTGTATCTTTTTAATTCTAAGTGTCTTCATACAGTAGACTTTTAAAAGCTGGCAGGGAGAAAGCCCTTAATTTGCAATGAGCATATCTTCTTTGTCCTATGAGCTCCCTCCAAAGTTAGGTGAGGCAAGTTAGAAACAGTTATAATTACCTTTTTTTTCCCCGCTGCCTGTTCTTTCTCAAGGTTTCCTCAATAAAATGCTGGCAATGTGTCGATAGTAAATGGCCATTAGTGTGTTAAAGAGTTGAACCCAGACTGCCCTGTGTAGCCAGGAGAAATGAGCCAGTTTTTTCCTTATTCAGTAATAGTTCGTACTGTTTGTAGAAGGCAGAACTTGTTTGTCTTATTTTTCCTTTGGAAACAAAAAAATCACATCAGAACTATAATACGTGATGTGAATTTTTGAGATATATGCTTTAGAGCTGCCTGATGTTCTGCAGAACAGCAAGTGACTATCCTTTTATTTTAGACTTCTGAAAATTTGAATACTTGGCAGTATTTAAGCCTGTGGAGTCTTGCTCCATATCCCTTCACTCTCTTTATAAATTGCTTCATTTTCAGTCTAGTATGGCAGTTTTTCAGAGCAGCAGTTGGCTCTTTAGAGTTGTGGCCAGCCCAGAGTGCTGTGGAAGTGCATGATTGTCAGCAGCTTTCTAGCATCAAAAGCTCCACACACACCTTTGGGTTAGTAATAAATGCTTCAGCAATCAACTTGGACAAAATTTGGTTCTTGGGTTCTCCAACTCATTCTAAATTTTGTCATATATCTCAAGAAACAGATGTATCCCTTTTCCCCAAGTAAAACTTGGGGAAAGCAGTTTACAGCATCCCACTACACTAAGCTCTTAACATTTGTCTGCTGGGCAATTAAAATTGTGTGGCCTAGAGGTACCGTTCTCTGTTTGAAACTCGGAAACTTAGTTTATTAAGTTAATATATTAATTTTCTTTAAATATTCACTTAGATGTGACTATCACAAAATAGATTGGAAATTTATAGCAGTTACAGAGAACTGGCAAGAGACTCAGTTATTTCTCTCAAATTCCTTTTAAATGCATTCAAGTAGTTGCATAGCTTTGTTTCTGACAATTTCGAGAATCAAGAATGAAATTTCTGCAGAGGTTTTAATTTTTGAGCAAAATGCAGTTTAGTTAGATGAGAAATGTCCATACTAAAAATTCAGTTTTGATCTGTTAATGGAAAGATCTTTTGGAGTGGGCTTTTAGTTATGAAATGTGGAAGTTATTATGGATTTGCAGATCATTTTGCATTCTTGAATATTCTCTACAACCTTTTGTTTAAAGCTGTGTGCATCTCCTGCTAATAGGAGCATTGGATCAGGCCCTCAGTGATTGTCAATTCAGATTTTAGAATCTAATAAATCCTATGGCTAGAGTTCAGTAAGCACTGATATGATGCCATTTTTAATCTTCAGCTTTTCATCTATTCTTCTTCTTAGACTAGCAGTCTGAAGACCTTTAAATCCCACTTGCATGGAAAGCTATTGAGAGAAACCTTCAAGAACCCAGAGAAACTGACACTTAGAATGAAAATAGTTCTGGGTACTTCTACAAGAAGTCAAGCAGTCTCACCAACAGCAGACAAGCAAAATGGTCTGTTGGGCAAACTGGATCAATCTGCAAACAGGATTTTTTTTTTTTTTTGTGGTCCCCAAAGTTGCTAGGTGTAATGTTAGTCTTAAAACCAGAGTACTTAGAAGAGAGGCAATAAATAGCCAAACATTTTTGGAAACAGATGTAATACCTGGGTATACCTTGCTGATGCTGTACAATGCATTTTCCTGGATAAACCGGGTAAAAACACAGCTGATGGTTTTGTTGTGTCTTTATAGTAAACGCCAAATGCATTCCTTTTATCATTTGCTGTGGGAAGGTGCATTATGGTAGTATAAAAATGTGTCAGCTTCTGTATCCCTTGACCTTCCTTTTTCTTGTAAGATTGCAGACAATAAAGTGCTATGTAGTATGACCCTGCAGCAGTAGTGTGGCACTATATGGGACATTAATATAGTGTACCTGTTTATGGTAAAATCACCTTGGACTGCAATGTGGCAGTGGTACATTTAAGTCCATGTATGATATGCTGGGGTTTATATTTGAATAGCAAGAGACAGTTCTGGTCCTCATGCTCAAGAACAAAGCTTCCAATTAGAAGTTCTGCATTTCTTTTACTCTGCTTTTTAGTTTTAAGTGAAAATGCCGCTTTTAAACTAAATTCCTTTTGAACAAAAGTTAGTATTTAATAAGCTTGTACATCCGCTACAATAGTCAGGTGTGCTCTCAAAGCACTGGCGCTACTGCACGGTGCATATGGAGTAATCTAGGTTGCACTTTTTAGAAAGTAAAGGGTAAATAAACAGGTTTTGTCCTTTTTCTTTATCCTGCTTATCTCCTTTTACTGTATTAAGTGATGGAAACATTTTATTCTGTCATTTCATAATGGGTTTACATAACTTGGTTTTAGCTACATGGAACTAAACTAATTTATGTGGGTTCCAAATTATTCAAAAGTGGCTTGAATGAAAATTGCTGATCATTTGAAGATTTGCAGTGGTAGAATCTCCTTCACCTTCATAGTTCACTTAATTATCTTGAATGGTGTCTGTTTTGGTAGCTTTTAAATTTCTCTATTCAGAAAAGTATGTTTTAAACACCATGTGTATTATGGCATTTAGCAAATAGTTACCTTCCCTTCTGACCTCTCCTGAGTTAGCAGGGGACCCACTTAACTGACACACATACAGTCCTTTTGAGCCTTAGCTTTCAAAAATATTTTAGTGGGTCAGATGTCTCCAAAATTTCATTACATCTTTTATTTGCCTTTAAAATATTAATGATCAGCTCTTGCAAAATGCTGATTAGGACTAGAAAATGCTGAGACAAAAAGTTCATCTTACTGCTTATGGTCCTAGAGGTTTTTCTGTGTTTAGTTACATGTATGAACCCATATTAAATATTGTAAGATCTTTTTAGTTTAAGTCCTTTCCTTAAAAAGGCAAGGTTTGACTTATTGGTTACACAATGTGTCATAAACTTCTGCCCCACTTTGAGGCATGTGACAGTGGTATTTTCTTGTTTGTTTGGGCGTTTTCATTACAATTATACCCACGACCCATGGGATAGAGTGTTTGTGCTCTCTTGAATGGGTTGGGATACCCAGTAAATCTCTGAAAACAGATCCCTTGCCCCTTCCCTCCCCAACTAATATTTTGAAAATTAATTGTATACATTTCTATTTATTTCTATTTAAATTTTCTGCTAACAGTGTCTAATACCAGCATCACATTCTAAGGCCATGCAGAAATTCTGGGTGCTGTGATAGTCCTTGGCTCCCTTGGTAAGCTCTACAGTAAGACTTGGTAGCATTACTGCTGTGTCAGGCTGAAAGATGAATCTACTTAGCTTGGACCAGAACAGGGGTAGGAATGTGTCTGAACCAAAAATGAGGAAGGCAGAACTGCAGATGCCCTGTTAGCAGCCAGTTCTGAGAAGAAAATTTGCACTGAGCTTGGTGTTGTCACTGGGTCTTTTTTTTTTATCAGTGGATTTGGGTGTTGGAGTATGTGTACTTTGATTTGAAGGCTTTGTAGGAGCCTTCTCACATGATCTTTGCCTGCCTTAGTGGTGTTTGGTGGGCAGTGTTTTTATCTCTGGTTGTAGATTCCTCTCTATTACTGAAGAATTAATGACATGAGGTGTTGATTGAAACCAAAAGAGAAGGTTCTGCCTCTGGTGCTTGGGTTTGGATTGCAAGAGCAGTTACATCCAAATGCACTCTCAGCTCTTCAGAACAGTTGCCATTCTGTTTGCCTGTTTCTATTTGCTTGGTGTTTCCCAGTGTCCATTTCTGCTTTCATATCTGCTTTTAAGGGAAGCTGCCCAACTGTGCCGTGTGTTTGCCTCATTCCTGCTTAGACTATTCCTATTCACTGGAGATGAAGCACTTTTTGTAGTCCACTTACTATTTCTGGAAATCAGCAAAGAGTAGAGACTTTGGAGAGAGGGAGGGATGCATCACCTGAAAGGATGATGAAGCTTGTGCATATCCTGTTTGCACTGTTGTATGCTGTGGTGGTTTTACAACTGGGAAATGGCCCAAAGTAGGCCTGTGCTTTCAGTGTGCTGGGAAAGATGTGAAGATGGTGGGTAGCGAATGTAGTATCATAAGAAATAAAAATAGTTTACTATTAGACTTCAGGTAATTTAATGTTTGTATTTAAACTGCTTTGGTAAAGAGTCCAATTAAGTTCTATAGAAAACAGAGTAATAAGGAAGTATCCTTAAATGTATCTTTTTTCCAGCGCATTCTGGTACCGTGCCTGCCCTAAAAATGTAGACTGTTTTGAAGTCTTTTATTTTGTAGGGCAGAGTGCGTTTCCACAAATCATTTAATTGATATGTGGCATATGAGGTATAGAAAGAGTTATTCTCTGTCTGTGTTGCCCATTATGGAACATAAATGTTTCTCTAAGAAGCTTTTTCACTTTTTCATTTTGTAACAAGCCTTGGGTAACTCAGACTAGAGAAGAACCTGCTTTTTTAAATAAATGCTTGACTTACACAGAAAATACCCCCCCAAGCCTGCTTTTTAAAAATTGCCATTTTCTTTGTCTTTTCCTAATGGTCCTTGAAAGACTGTAAGCAGGTTGCTGAGAAATGTCTGTTTAAGAACATCCTGTGGTTGGGCTGATGGATAACACTTAGTAGTGTCATTGTGCAGAGTTAGTGAAGCACTGTGCAGAAATGAGGAAAGTCAGATTGCACTTCTTTATGTTGTCTTCCTCTGGAGCCTGTGGTTCCAGCACTGTGCTTCCAAGGCATCAAATTCACTGTATTTCAGAGACTAAACTGAGTTAGTATCCCATACCTTATAATTTTGTAGGTTATGATTATATGGCCACTTTGATTATGCTTCAAATTGGACAGCTGCTGTGAAAGCTGTGACCTGTCCTCCTGTCTGGTGTAGCTGCTGTCTTCTGCCCCTCTCATGTGCTGGAACTAGTGCTCATGTTGCTGTGCAGTGACCAGAGTCAAGAAGTTGTCTGGCTGAAGACTGTCTCTCAGATGTGCCATTTTTTTGAGCATGATCCATTTTGCTGCCTTGGCAGCTAAATGAACGCAGCTTTTGGCATAAGGGAAGTGGCAGAAAGGAAGGACTGAAACAAAGGGTGAAACAGTTTTCATTTGACAACTGTATTTATCCTGCACCAAACAGCTGTGTGACTACAGCTTTGAACCCAATCTGTGGTTCCAAGGATGCAGATCCAATAAATGTACCTGCAGCTCCTAAGTGGCAGAAAGGAAGGCAGACTGTGTCTCTCTTGCTTCTCCCACTGGAATAGCTGATTCACACAGTTGCCCTATGCATGAAGCAGGCACAACAATGGCAAGGCCCCCAAATGACTGGAACTGAAGTATAGAGGATGGAGATTGTTACAGATGCACATGGAAAATTTCTGTTGAAGCTTTACATTTTATTTGTCACAATTGATACTATTTTCAGTATTACCTAATGCTATAAGTAGGAAGATGAAGCACAAAAAGAAATCTAAAGTAGTTCTTGAGTATTCTTTGAAGAGCTGAATTCCTGTAACTTGAGTTGTATATATGGAAAACAGCTGAGAAGACCTTTTAGAAGCTGATAGCAGAGAGCAACCTGATTTCTTACAGTATTATGTTGAGCAAATTTCAAACTGAATTAGAGACAGAACTTTTAAATTCTGCTTGAGAACTTATGTTACAAATCCTGAGGGTTTATATAGATCATGTGCAGGTCCAAGCAGAAAGCAATGAGCTGTCTGAAATCTTTCACAGTCAAAGTCCTTGTTTATTGCTTAATCTCTGGCTTTGAATAAAACGATATATGGGCAACAGAAAATCAGACCTAAATGGTGGTCCACTGTGGCTATCCTCACTCTTGCTGCCCAGTTATAAAAAAGGAGGAAGCTGGTGAATTCTGCCTAGGAGGGTGTGAGCTTTTTTTACCAGTTCTTTTGATTTCAATGGTCTTACACAGCCATAGCTATAGTAAGAATTTGTCCTGTACTTGGAGCTTGGTGAAAACTTGTTGGGTTATTTTTTATGTGTGAATTGGAATAGAAATAAGAGTGTTTTGTTCCTTCTAAGTCCTTCAGCATTGATTCAGCTTAAATAACAGTGAACCTATTTGTTTGGGACATGTGGGTTGAATTGGTTTTGCATTGCAAGGTTTTGGTAGCAGGGAGGCTACAGGGTTGGTTTTTCTGAGCATCTGCTGGAAGCTTCCCCTACGTCCAATAAAACGATTCTAACCAGCTCTAAGATGGACCTGCCACTGGCTGAGGCTGAATCCATCAGTGATGGTAGTAGTGCTTCTAGGTTAACACACTTAAGAAGGAAAAGAGGAAAAATGTTATGCAGAAGAAGACTGCAGCTGGAAAAGGGAGGAGTGAGAATGTGTGAGAGAAATAGATCTGCAGACACTAAAGTCAGTGAACAAGGAGGGGCAGAAGATGTCCAGGTGCTGGAGCAAACATTCTCTTGAAGTTCTTGGTGCAGACCATGGTGAGTCAGGTGGTGCCTCTGCAGCCCATGGAGGCGTCCATGGAGCAGAGATCCACCTGTGGAGAAGTCCACATCAGAGCAAGTGGAGGTCTGAAAGGAAGCTGTGACCCTGTGAGAAGCCCTCGTGGGACCCTGGAGTAGCCCTGTACACAGGCAGGATCTGTGTACCTGAGGAGAACAGAGGCCATGCTGGAGCAGATTTGCTGTCAGGACTTGTGACCCCACAAGCTATCTGGAGCAGTGCATTCCTGAAGGATGGCACCCCATAGAAGGGACATATTCTGAGCAATTTGTTATGCGCTGTAGCTCGGGGGAAGGAGAAATCTGTGAAGCTGTCTCCTATGGAAGGGACTCCACACTGGTGCAGGGGAAGGAGTTCTCCCCCTGAGAAGGAAACACCAGCAAAAACTACATGTGATGGACTGACCATAATCCCCATTCCCGTCTCCCTGCTCCTCAAGGCAGAAGGAGATAGAGAATCAGGAATAAAATTAAGTCTGGGAGGGAGGAAGAGTTGGGAGGGGACAGTGTTTTTAAGATTTGATTTTGCTTTTCATTATCCTTCTCTGATTTCATTGGTAGTAAATTAAATTTAATTTCTCTAAGTTGAGTCAATTTTACCCTTGACAGTAACTGGTGAGTGATCTCCCAGTCTTTTTCTTGACCCATGACACTTTCTTTATATTTTCTCTCTCCCCTGTCCGGTTGGCAAGGGGATTAACAGAGCAGCTTTGGTGGGCACCTGGTGTCCAGCCAAGGTCAAACCACCACAGGGGAGATGGCTTTGGTGGTTTTTTTTAGACTTTAAATTTGTGGTGAAGCTACTGAGAAAGACAACTTTTCTGCACTTATGTTTCAAAGTGTTGCTGAGTCTAACAGAAAGCTAGAATTATGACTTACCAAAATCACTTTCAGAATCAAGAATTCTAGATGGTAACTTCAGTCCAATGTTGTAGAACATTATTATAGCTTAATATGTTGCAGTTATTCTTAGGACATTTGTCCCTTGATTCTTAAAAAAATGCTCAAGAAACTCAAAGAATGATAAAGCATGAGAATATGGGCATTCTGATTTAATTAAAATTTACTTTTCAGGACAGGCACTTAGAAGATGTCTTCTGCTTTTTCCAAGCAGGGCAGATTCTGAGTTTTCTGCTCCTCTGCCCCCAGCAAATTCCACATCATAATTGCTTTAAAACGTAGCAGGGTATGGGGTAAGGAGGAAAGACATCTGTGAAACTTTTAATGTGCTAATGCAGTCAGGATGTTCCTGGACAAACCAGTAGCCAGGTCTGCAAGGAAAGAATTGTAAATGACAAATATCAACATAATGGTGCTTAAAAACAGTCCAAAAATTCCTTCCTACCCTACCAAGCCACCACAATCACTACAATGAAAAAAGAAACTTGAAGAAAATTCTCTTTCCGTTGTCAAACAGTCTAGATATTAGATCATTTCAGAGGTGCTCACTATGTAAGCTCCTTTGACCCGGGCTTATATTTGTTCTATTTCATCCTCCTCAAAATGCACTGTTAATAGAGCACATAGTGTGACACTGGAGACACAAACTCCTGTAGGATGCTTCTTGGAAGTGAGTTATGCCTCAGTGGTAAGAAATAAGATTGTTATGAGATGGGAAAGTGAAAAAGATGGAGAAGTTCAGGCTTGGGGTATACCCAAGAGCATATAATGCAAGTTTTATTTTTCTAATGTTCATTCTGGGCTGATACCAAAATTGGTGTTTTGATGGGGTAAGTTGAAATCTGTAGGTACAAAGGGAGCTACAAAGGTCATCTAGTACAACCTCCTGCTCAAGGCACGTATGTGCTTCATGAATACAGAGTGATGCCACTCTCCCAAAAGGATTGATTGACTGAGCTTGCATTATTTCAATGGAAGTATAAGTTGTTTTCCCATTTGTATTACTTAGTATCCCTGTCTGATCTCAGTGCATGTGCCATCAGTCTTAATACGTTCAGTTGTATATTTGACAATTTATTTTCCTGGGATGGAAAGCCCCCTCCATATCAGTGTTTTAGGAAAATGTTTTGAAAACACTGGTTTGGTTTTTTTTCTAAAACTTTTCCAGGGCATTAACATTGCTGCAGCTCTGCTGGCATTAACACCAAAAGGAAGGGTGCTGTATGTAAATATTTTTGTTACTGTATTGTCTGCTAACTCAATGTGAAAGTAAGCAATCAATGCCTCTCTCCTGTGCATCCAACCTTTATTAAATGCAGTAGATCTGAACAGGTGCTATGACAAGGAGATAAATGTTTTCATTTGTCTATTTGCAAGGTCTTATTCCAGTCTGAAAAGAGTCTTAAACTGTGTGTTCCATTGTCAGTGTTTCAGATGGGATCTTTCTTATTCAAGTACAGTCTAGAGCTGCTGCTAAATTTGTATTATTTTTTTAAAATTAGTGCCATTTTATGAGAACATGAGGAGTGCAAAGCTTACTGCATTTCCCCGTGAGTGTCAGCTCAGTTTATTCTCTGTATACATGTAAAAGATAACTCCAGAGCCAGCTCTGTCCCTTACACAGTTAATTAAGCCCCCTGCTGTGGGCCTAGATATGTGCTCTTGCTGTTCAGTGAGGTGTGTGAATTGACTGCAGAACACGCAGTCTTGTGCAGGCTATACAGAGGGAGAAAGAGCCTCCAAGAAATACAGTGAAAGATGATGGGGTAGCATGTGGCTTCATAATCTGTTATGCTGAATGCTAGTAAAGCTTGCAGACATTGGGGATTTTGGGTAAAGTAGGTAACTACAGAAAAGCACAGCTTACCATTGTGTGTAACGACTGGTCGGGTTTTAAGCCATTACTTTAGGAAGAAACAATAATAGATGAAAACTTCAATAACCTAGAAATGTTCTTCAGTATTTCGAGCATTTTAAAAACTCTCTAGTAACTACGTAATCTAATACAAGTAACTGTTAAAGGACTGATTTGTGCTCTTAAAATACAGATGGATGCCATCCTAGAAGACAAGATGCAAACTCTGGGAAAACAGTAAAAAGAGTAGCCATGCTGCTTGCATTTAATGAAATCTAATGAAAGAAAATAATTCTTTTGGTGTGTACTTTTATTGCAGAGCCAACCTAGTTAGTTCTCAGAAGTTTTCACAATCCTATTTCTATACAAACTTCTATACAAATGCACACATGAAACTTTCACTGATTTTGTCATACTCTGAAACTCACCTTAGATGCTGCAGCAGAGTCTCCATTCAATATTGGGCAGTATTTTTTTCTCTTTTTAAAAATATTTTTAATCAACCACTTTTGAATAACATTGTAGTCATTGTATTGTGATAGGTTTTTAATGGCTTTTTTTACTTTCTTTTCATTGTGTATCTGGAGGCATAGGCAAGTTCTAAAACTAGGAAGGACATACCACTTACTTTATAAAACACAAAAGCAAGCTATGAAATCTTACCAGCAAATAGTTGGCACTTTGTTACCTGTGAGAAGACAGTAACTGGGATATAACAAGAGTATACCTGCTCACATCAGCTTGAATCTGCATGCCAGTCATACTAGCAAACTGCAGCATTAATTTGCAAAGTGCTTAGCTCACCTTCAGGGATGTGGTGGTGTGGAAATTAAAGCCCTTCTTCTGTCCAGCTTGAAGTGTGAGTTTTAGCCTTGTTTCAGATTTCCACCAAACCTTTCCTTTTGGTCTCTACTGTATTGATAGTGGCACTATCTGCACATCCATGCTGGGCCAGCTATGGCTGCTGATTATTTTTTGGTTCTTGTGATGTTGGCTATGGGGACTGTCCTGCTCTAACAAGGGTTGGCCCTTGCATGTAAACGTTTATTCTGAGTCCTATTACCTTCCATACAAATACATGTCATGTGACATAGTTTAATTATTGACTAGGTTGCTCACTGGAAATATGGATTCAAATGTGAATTTTGCTTAACTGTGAGCTGGCAGATGTCAGTCTTTATTTAAGGATGCACAATAAATAACATAAGAGCTACAGTGTTTTCCTGTAACTTACATGCATCTTCATCCCATCTGCGAATGCTTCCACATTTTGCACAGTTGACTGAGAAGGAGTCAAAAGAGTTTTAGGAAAAAGAGGCAAGAGGTATTCCTCCACATACTGTGAAAAAGGACATGTGTGCACACTGTGGCTGTGCAGAAAGGGCACATGGGTGCTCTGTAATGTGCAAAACCTTCAAACCAGGGATAATCAAATTTGAAAGTTTGATTTCTAGTGCTGTTTAAGTGATAAAAATACAAAGGGCTTTCTGTTCAACTAGTGCCCACTAAAAGGCTGGTTTAAAATTTAATTACACTTATGATATGCTGATCTGTGTTGTTCACCCTAAAGCATACCAGCTGCTCAGAGGATGATTTTCTGTTGCTTGGAAGGAGGAAGGAACTGAGAGAGTACTCATGAAAGGAAGAGGGGAAGAGGGAACTAAATTTTGGTCATATTCATTATGAAGTTTAAAACAAAAAAGAGGAGGAGAAAAGAAGTCTACCATCTGTATTTTCCCCTTACTATTTCACCATATTCTCTCTTCACAGAACACATTTGCAGCACGTTCTGTTTAGTGAGTAGGTAAAAAAAATCATAGTCTGGAAGTTAGGAACTGTTCTGAATTCCAATTCCTACTTTCCTGTCATTCACTGGATGTACTTACAAAAGCCTTCTGCTTTTCTGTGCCAGATCCCTGATCAATTAAACATGGCTCAGAGTATTTCATCAAGTGACTAAGTAGCTGAAGATACATTAATTTCTATTTACAAACTGCCTAGAGTATGCAGAGAGCTACATTACTATTGAATATACGTGATCTGATACTACACAGATGGGCATGGACATGGGAGCGCATACTGTCCATATATCTATACATATAGCTGTGTATAAATGCTATGTCTTCTAGTTTCTAAAATCATGTCTTTTTAAAGATTGTATTTTTAAAAAATCCTTTATATGTGGAAAACCATATGTGGAAAAACTTTCAGATATATTCTGGTCTTCCAAGGGAAAATGCGTGCAAGGTAATAAGAGCTTTTTCACTAGTAATGTTTGTGCAAGTGAAATAGTGAATTTAAGGAAGGGAAGAAAGAGGAGCTTCTGCAGGACTCTTGTTCCTCTCCTAACAAAAGCAGTTAAAAGCAATTCTAAGCTAATTGTAAATTTAAACATTATAAGATGCAATGTTTTAACAGCACATACTCTGCAAACAAACATGTATTACTAATAACTGGGGGAATTGCAACTTGGTTGAAGCTCCTTGCAACAGGGTGATAGTTCAAAGAAGGCTGATCAAAGACTAGCAAACTAGTTTTACTTTCTGCTGAATTTAAAGAAGGCATAATCTAGATAGAAAAAATGTCTTGGTTTAATTTTTTTTTGGTGGAGATTTGGATAAGATGTAATGTTTCTCAGCTTCTTGTCTTCAAGTATAATGCATTAAAAGTTGTGAGAATCAATCTATCCTTGAGCAATTGATCTCAGATTTGAAATGGGTTTCAGTCAGTGCCATAGTGGTAAGTTTATGCTGGCCTGAACCTCAGTGCCCTGTGAGAAAGCTTTGTTAATGTATGGCAAAGATAGAAACATGTTTAAAACTGTTAGCAACAAACCCAAACTTGCCCAGTTCCCTTGATTTACTGCAAATTCAATTATTAAATGGACTGATATAAATCATTAAATGCACATTTTATAGTTCTAAGAGAGATTAATTTTTCATTGTTTTCCTCACACGTAGCCACCTAATCTGCAATTTATAGTTCTGAGGGCTAGGAAAATTATTAGAGGAATGTCCTTCAGGGTGCTGAAGTGAAATGATCACATCAGTAATCCTGTTTGGAATGTTTGCTTCTGGCATCATCGCTTTTAGATATAAATATTCATATTCCACTTGAAACAAAAAACTGCTGATTTTTGAAAGTGGGTAATTTTCTTTCAAAATTAATCTTTTGGCACTTTTTATTGTGTGTATTTAATAGTATATCAAACCTGGGGAATCGTGTGGCAGTGTTTGTAGATGTATTCTCCTGAAACTTAGATACCTTGACAGATCCACACATAGGGAGGAGAGAGCTCATTCAAAGCCATATGAAGAAGGCTTCAAATAGGAAAAAGCAGTATATTGTGGTATAGGCTTAATTTGCCTTGTTCTGCTGTTTTCTTATTCACTTTAATTAATTCATTTAGAAGTAATTATGCTGGACGTCACATAAAATGAAGATTTTATTCCCTAGTGCATGAAATGAAAGTGCAAAAATTGTTCCAACATGTAGAGTTGTAGAATGTAAAATTTCTACTTTGTAGAATTTATGTCTGTACACTAACTTAAAAAAGACTTTCCAGATCAATTTGTTAATGTTTGTGTGGTCCTTTGAATATTAAATTGTCTCATATGCAAGAGGGACAAAATACTATTATAAGCTACTTTGGTAGCTCATACACAAGGAAGGGCAAATTCTGTTATAATCCCATTGGTTTGGTATAATGCCATAGTGTCTGGACACCGTCTACATGTGTGTAGGTGGAGAACCATCTGTGTAGACGAGCCTACAAATATAAACACCTATTTAGGACAAGGTCTTAATGTTCAGTAGTTTCACATGTGAATCTGGAACATACTTTCATGCTTCATTTTGCTATAAAATGAAGGGTGGAAGGGGAGAAGATATAGTCTGATCTGCTGCTGGTGATCTTCACTCCGACGTATTTACTTAATCCAATTTAGAAAATTCTGAGCTTCTTCGGGAAAAAATATTGAGATTTTCTTGTCCTCCACTTGTTCTTTGTTTTTGGTTTGTCTGTTTCTCTTTAATGATGGCTTTCCTTTGCTCTGGGAGAAGCTTTTAGAAGGCAGTGGATTTTAGTTATTTGCTTTGTGCTGGAAGGACAGAAGAAGAATGAGTGGTTGGCAGCTCTGCAAGTAGGGCTCTGCCCTAAAGTAGCCAGGGTATTTCTGTTGCAATTGCTGCCCTGTCAGTGGAGGGAAGGAACAGGTTGAATGTTGAGGGCCAGTTCAGTCCTGTATCATATTTCAAAATCAAAGTAGTAAGTTGGTGTTTACAATGACTTCAGATTGTGAACAGATGTGGTTTTGGAACAGAATTACCCTCTGTTCTATTGACTGATTTATTTTTTTGTGACTTAAATTTAGAAAATTTCTCTACCTCTTAGTAGATTAAGAGGTGCAGTGCTTGGAATGGCTAACTTGCACATCAATTTACACTGCTTGTTCAGGAAATTTCAGTGTACGCAAGACCACTCATGAATATCAGAATAAAAATGGCACAGAAAATTATACTTTAATTTTTTTTTATTGAAAGCATGACCTGTTTACCTGTTGATGCATATGATAGGAGTGCTAAATACACTATACATGTGTCACAATATTCACAGGAGAGTTAGATGCCACAAGCACTGCTGTTTTATGCTCTCTCTCTTGCCCTCATGTCATTGGTTATATTAAGTATTCACTTCTGATTAATTCTAAGGATGCCTTTCTATATTACTTAGCTCATTTTACAGAAGGACAGGCTATTTTGTTGTTAGAAACGATAGTCTTTATTTCAATTTATGAGAAGAAATTCTTCAAAAGGTTTCGACAAATATTTTTCTGCTTTTTAAAGCAGGTTGAGTAAAGTAACAAGATTAAAAACATAGATCAAAGTTATTGTACAGTAACTTTAAAAGTTTGTTTGAATTTGTCTTGAAATGAAGCAGAAATTCATAAATTTTATTCAATAAATGTTGTGTGGATGGATGTGGGGGTCCAGGGTGTCCCTCTGGACCTTTTGTGGGTGCAAAACCCCCTGGCAAACCTTTTTGGGACCCCCAAGTGAGGCTAGGGGGGGTCTCGAGGCTGGATCCAGCTACAGTTACTGGGAACTGAAGTCACAGATTGGTTGGGGACAAAACTAGACATAGTAATAAGATTCTGTAGTATTGGAAAGTAATTGTAAACATAGAATACGTAACTTAGAGTATAAAAGATAAGTCCGACCCTCCTGGGCCAGACTTTCGTCCTGCACTCAGTGGTGAACAAACTGCTGCGCGCAGCAAGAGAACTTTATAGATAACAATTAATAAACAAACCTTGAGCCCGGACAACTGTCTCCGCAGTTTCTCTTTGGCGGCTTCAAGAATTCCCTAGACCCCGAACCACCCACCTGTGTCCATCTGAGAGGTCTCAGGCATAAGGGGACCCTCAGACAGTGTCAGATGGATTCAGCAGTATTTAACCATAAACATTTACAAAATTTTTGTTTTAACTTTTATAACCTACAAAAAGTCTGATCTGACAAATGGACCAGAATATTTACATTATACAATTGACATATCAAAGAGTTTGTGTATTGCTAATTATTTGGTACAATGTGTAGCATATTCCTGCTCCTCCCCAGATTTTATTCTTATCAGAATACTTGAATGAGTACAGAATCAAGCGTCCCATGAAACACTTATGTTTTCTTAACATCACTAGGAAATAATTGAACTCTAAGCTGCCTTTCATCTTTTAAATAAAAAAATTACCTCTGTTGTCAGAGAAAATGAAGCTATAGATCTTGAAATGGATACAGTCCAGAGGAGAACCCAGAAACATGCTCCTACCATGGGCAGCCTGTGCAAAGCAACCTTCAGGGCAGCATTCCCTTCAGTCATTCTGAACAGTATTGGTAATTAACTCTTAAACATACTAAATAAAATAAAGGTGACAGTGTTCATAATGCTTTTAATCACTACACCAAAAACTTTGAATATTAAAAAATTATTATTGTTAATGATCGTGTAAAACATGAATTGTAGTGTATGTCTTTCATTAATGTAAAAATGCAGGTCTATAGTGGAAGTGGGTGTATTCTATTGGTTCTGCTGTCAATTTTCCCATATCTAAAAATGAGACGACACTTTTGGAAAGGTGTCAGTTAGAAAATAGAGTCAGTTCTTGAGGTGCTCTTTGGGGTGAATACTCAGTGAATTGGTGAAAAACTGTCTTAGAATATTGGGAATTAAAAACAAGTGTATGTAAGTATTTAGTCCATATGTAAAAGTGAAAGTAAAAGCAAAATCCTGGGAACACACCATTAGCAACATCTCTAAGAGTAGTTAAACCAGGCAATTAATGTAATAACACTATTGGCCAAGTTTTTTGTCAACTTTTCTGTTACATCCTAGTTGTGTAAAAAAAATTAGTTTCTGGTGAGCTTTGTTGACTCTGATGTGTGTTGCAAACACAGGAACTGCTATCTAAACAAAACTGCTTTTAATAGTGTTTTGGTTTATTTTTTTTTTTTTCCTTAATTGTGGAACAAATTGTTAATCTTGCTTTTTGTAGGCCTTAGTTATTTCTCAAATATGCTTTATTTGCAGTCAGCCTGGGTTTGTCCATTTCATATTTGAGAGGAATAATGGAATAAATCTCCAAAGTTAGGATTTGCTGACTTCCATGAAGGCGCAGATTTTCAAGTATCTACTCACCTTGTGGAAAACAGATGTTGTAGTCATTTGGACCATTGTGAAAAATATGTCTTTTCTAACTTTGAAACTATTTTCTAAAGGTTGCAGCAGGTGTAATAGAGTATAAAACTATAGCCAGCTCTACAGCTCTTCGGAAAAGAGTGTGGAGCAAACATTTTGCAAAACTTTTCCAGTGTTCAGTCTTTTGTTGCACTGGTATAGATACAGATCTGCTTGTTTTGAAACATTGGTAAAATGAATTAATTAAACTGAGTAATCCTTTTTAAAACTAGAATGTAAATAATGAAAAATATCTGAGCTTTGATATTCAGATGATACAAGGCAAAAAAAAATGAGCTCCTTTTATAACCTCTTGACTCTTCCCCAGTTATTTAATGAGATCTTACTAATATGAATATGTTAAGAAACTATATTTTATTCTGCTTCTCCATGATATCTCCAGGTCCATTTTCCAGTATTAGGCAGTTATTCACATGGTGTTTGCCAGATACCATGTCATCAGCTGAAAAACGGCCAGAATTATCTCTTTTTTAAAAATCTAGATAGCAGTGAAGCTGATGGACATTTTCATATTTATTTCAGTGGGGCCAAAGTTTCATCTCTTGTCCTCTTTCTCTCCCTTATTCTTAGTTTTCTTTTTCTGCTACAGACAATACAGTCTTCAGTTTCTATGTTATTCAGGTGTGCAATTTTTAGATTTATTTTTTTTTAGCATGTTCATTCCATTGGTTGTAGTCATCTAGGTCAGGTATAAATCTGGTGCTTGCTTTCTTAGCATCTTAAGACACACTTTAAAAAAAAAAATCTGTATGAGCAAGCCTTATTTCATGCCTTGTCTTAACCAGTGCACTATCTTCAGCTCTGTTCTAGACATGTCTATTATGACAGAAGGAATAGAGACTTTTTTCACTTCCTAACATGTAGCTGTTAAAATAATGCTTCCTGCTTGCTGATTTAATTGTCACTCTTATTTTTGTATTCCCCCTACTGTTCATCACCCATATTTGCATCAGATTTGAGCTCTTTTCAGTAGTTTCAAAGTTCTATATAATCCTGCCCTTCCTTACTTATGTTCCTCGATGAGTTTCCTGTCTCTCCCCCACTCGCTCCACTTCTTTTATGTTCCCACACATCCATCTGTCACTTCTTAGGCTGTTGCTTCCATGTCATCTTCCATGTTACCATCTATGCATCCTGTGACCTCCCAGGACTCACCTTTAGAAGTGCTTAGATTGGCCACCTTCAAGTCCCATTTAACAGCACACTCCTCAGCTGCTATTATGGAGCTGAACTGGATTGTATTTAAAAAAAATCTTTCCTGTTTATTATTCCTCCTTCTGTAACTTCTGTTGCTGTATCTATAAACTGTATGCTGCTCATATTACCAGCTCCCTTTAAGTGCCTAGACAGATACTCTTATGCAAAAATGTCTAGAATCATTTAAGACATTACCAGCAGCAGTTACATCTTGCAATGTATCAGCTAATCAAGTACTTCAAATGTCTTGAAAGCTGATAGTGGCAAAACTTGGGACTAAGTAGCCTCAAGTTTTCATCTGCAGAAAAGTAGAACATAGAAGTAGGAATGATCATTATGAGATGGTTTCTGCTGGAGCCCAAGCTGATGGAAAGTAACCAACCAATATGTTGTTTATGTTCCAGTGCTATATAATGGGTTTAAACAGATATAACCTCAGAATCTGTATTATGCTTGCAAAGATTAGTAATGAGTTTCTGTGTAGTATCAGCAAGGACCTGGGCAGGAATAGGATTGAATACTTTTTAATACTGACAAAACTTGAAGAGCAAGTGAAAAGTTCTGCTCATTATTTCTTTACTTGTCTGTGTCACCTATATTGATACTTCAGTCATGGTAAAATTTTGGCAGCTACTGAAAATTTTAGTTCAGCATGATCTTGTTAAGATTGGCATAAGAGTGCAGGTAGTTGGGTCTTGAGGTGTTTCTTGGTTTTTTTGTTGGTACAATGCTGTTTTGTCTCTAGTTGTAGGATCCTGCCTGCAAAAGTCTGAAGCAAATGACTGTCCTGTGTTGCTCTAAAAGAAGGAAGTCATAAGATTAACCCTGATCAATATCTTTGTTCTGATGTCTTTTGCTGAGAGCATCTGCTTCCAGCTTTCTTGAACTTTAAACACCAGAAGGTGCATTGTACATGTTTATTTTAATATTTCAGAGGAAATATGCAGTAGGAAATGTAGTCTTTAAATTGATCACACTGAAAATTCTGAAGTAAAGACTGTAATAACACGTGTGTATTGAAATGATGTGCCTTTACTGAAATAGCCACTAAATCAACTGGACTTTGAATTTTTTGGCCAGGGAGTGTGTAGAGGAATTGTGATTGCATCCCCAATTACTTGGAGTATTATAATCATTAACAGCCCTTCAAGAAAGTTTTCACTTGTGTACTCTGTCTTAAAAATACAACTTGTAAGAATATAGTCTGATATAATGGTATCTGAACATACAATTTTGTCAACAGGATGAATAAAGGAGATGAACAGGAGATAAAACTAATACTTGTCTGACTAAGTATGGTCAAGAGAAAATGCTCCTAAGGACAGAAAGGAAATGTTCAAGTAGAAACAGTGTAAAGATTTAATTCAAGAAAATGTAAAACCAGAGATCACTTCTTCTATTTTTTGTATTAAGAATTGTACTCTGAGAGCCACTCTTTATATAATCACTCCAGAATGGTAATTATTATAAAGTATTTTAATGACATTTCTGTGCATAACAGAGAAATAAGTTGGTTTTGATAATAATTTTGATTTTTATTTAATATGTAGCTTAAAAATGAGCTGGCAGACTTCCAAGTGTGCTTTTCAGTGTGTTGGTATTTGAAAAAGTACCTCACTACGTTGGATAGTTTTTGTTGCTTGCAATATACCAGCACAGACTAGACCATCTTGTGATTGTGGCTGCAGGCTTCAGTGTTCAGGCATAAGTATATTATTTATCTGTGTCTAGTAGCACAGGCAGTTCAGTTTTTTCTCTAAAGACAGCTGAATTATAATATTAAACATTTGATTTATAGCAAACAATGCAAATGTGCAGGCCCAGTTAGTATGTACACATATACAAATCCGGTAAACAGTAGCAGGTTAGTGGAGAATTGTGTTCATTGTGAATAATCTTAAAAGCAAATATGTTTGTGCTTGTCACACCTATTGCAGACTGTGGAGGAAATATGCAGAAATCACTACATTGTGTTAGAAATTTAATAGAAATGGAGGGAGAATGCAGAATGATGAGAGACAGCTGCTCCTGCCGCTGCTGCCCGGATTGGCAGCCTATTTATAATCAGGCAGGCTGGTAGCTGGAGTGCTTTGCTGAGCTGTAACACATCACAGACCCGTGGTGGTTGGTTGTATATACACGTTAAGCATTTGGTTTTTGAAGCAATGCAAATTTTTCACATTCTAAGGAAATTAAATAAATGGACCAAGCTAAATTTTAAGTGTTTTAAATAATTTTGGATGATGTAGTACTTTCGTATAGAGAAGCTCTCTTTACTAGTTTGTTTCTGAATTTTTGTATGAATCAAACCTGTTGGGGTAGTAGGGTTTGTTTACATGTCCTGAATGCCATCTGAAATAATAGCATTAGGTAAGATTGAATATCACACAAATCTTGGCTGCATATTAAAAAGGGTCTGTAACAGTTCCCAGCCTGTTTCATGTTTTGCTTGTTTCCTTATTTTTAATTGACATTTTAAACACATGCAGTGGTAATGCCTTAAAAGTACCTTTTTAAGCACTAGGGCAATTCCGTTTATAAGTCACATGGGGGAAATATAATGGCAGGCATTTATTCCACTTAGAGGTGATTTCTGCCTAGGTGTCTGCATAACACACAAAGGCACAGAGCCCAAGTGACTTGTTTCACCACTCATATGCAGAAGTTTTACCAACCGATTTTATTTCATGTAAAGGTCATTCCTCTCCAGCCTCTTATCTAGCCAGCAACCACAGCTCCTTTACTCTGAAACTCTGGCAAGCTTCAGAAATCTTTTTCAAAACTCAATTTTTTACATTTGAAATTTTTTCATGGTAAAATTATTCTAAATTGGCTGATATACAGCTGAGCAGTTTGGAGTGTTGCATTACATCTTGACCCGGTCTGCTGTTTGCAGTACTCCTGACAAACAGACAGGTAAAATAATGTAATTAGCTTTCCTGCTTTCGAAATGTGGTATGAAATTGTAATTGATTTGGTAGCTTAACCCTTGAGAAAAATTAGACTTTCTGTCTTTTAGAGACAAATGGGAAATAAAAAGGTAGAAGGAGTCTTTTCTTTACGTAATGATGCCTATACCTAAATAAATGGATGCAAGATCTTCGCCACACTACCTTGTGGCTATGAATTCTAAAAGTTACTATACAAAATTTGTTTATTTCCTGTTTTCAAAAAATTATTTAAAAAATAATAAAATTTTTTCAACATGCCTTTGCTGTTCACTTTTTAAAAGGGCTAAGAGGACTTTGTTTTTTCTGTAGCATTTATTCACTCAACTTAATCTGAATCAATTATGTAAGTCTAATTTATATGAAACTCTTTCTAAATCTTATTCATTTGTTTTGTCTGTTACTGAATTAATTACACTTTGGTTGTTTCTGAAATCAGAATTAGGAGGACACATACTCAGGATCCTAGGCTTACTGTTAATTCATTTAGTGCTGTACCATTTGTGTATTATATCTTTGGTTTTTTTTTAAATAATTTTTCACATTGTGTAAGAACTGAGATTCCCAAAGAAACATTCCAGTTTTTTCAATGTCAGATATACTTATTGATGGATTTTGCTTTGTCATTGCTGACCGGCTTGTCTGAGCTAAGCAAAATAACTTATGCTGAAGAAAAGCTGATTAAGCTGTAATTTCTAGAATTTCTTTTTGCATCTGTTAATATAGTTATAATATTTGCATTTTAATCTGGTAGTGTATATAAAATGCCTGTTTCTGTCACTTTCTCAAGTCCTTCCTATTAAATTCCTTCATACTTTCATGGTATCTTATATATATTGTCAGTGCCTATTTCTCCATTTTTATCATTTTGATTCCAACATCATCTCTTTGGCATCTCCCTTATTGTAGCAAGATATATGAGAAATAAAGTTACAGGCATATATTCATCTTCTGTGAAGAAGACCTGTTACAAAGACATAATTTTGATTTCTCTGCAAATTATTGACCTTAGCCATCCATTGATTCTTTAGCAGCCCATCAGATTGGCGGCTTCCTGCTTTGATGCATTTTGGGAATGCCTTGGTATTGCTTGTGTAGCTCTGCAATTTTCTGTTCGCATTTCCTCTCGTGTCTCTTTATTTCCATCTTTGATTTCACCTGTCATAACTGATGCTTCCTCCTACGGTTTGTGAGGGGTGAGTTTTCCCTTTGAAGGTTATGTGTTTGCCTCTAGTAACCTCTTCAATCACACCAGTAATGAAATGGGTTCCTTTTTACATTTTTCCTTCCTATTCTATAGTGAGTTCTTTGCTTATTTTCTGGTTTCTATAAACCTTTTCTGCTTGGTAAAAGGCTTGCTGTTAAAGCTTGGTGTTTTAGTTTTCCTGCTTTTATTTTAAGGCATTTTGACCCACATAATTTTTAAAGCTGATAGTAAGTGTTTGGAATTCCAGGTGTACAACACATGCCCTTTTCCAAAGGGATACTCTCTGGGGAGTATTCACACACATTTGTGTGTATGTGTCTGCTGAGCTAGCTTGTGTGTTTGTAGGAGTTTCCAGGCACAACCAGAGAAAGCTGGTGGTGGAGCTTGTGAACTGAACTAGGGGGTAGTTCTGGATTTTTTTTCCTCCCCTTTTGAAATCTAAAGTAACACAATGCAGGCAGCTGTGCTGATGCTTTTAAGTTTTTGGCTTAGATTCAAAGGAAGTGCTTTCCATTAGAGCATCCCCTGCCCGATAGACAGATACCACAGTTGGAGCCAACATCCCCATTTTATGGCGTTCCCCAGCCAGGTTTTCTGCTTCCTTTCATCTCCTCCATGCTTCAGTGACCACCACCTTGTGTCATATTTCTGCTACTGCACCATCTTTCCTCGTTGGATTTTAATGTCCCTGGCAGGAATCTGTTCCAGCCCAGAAACAAAGACCAGACCAGCTCTGGACAAGTACATGTATTTTTCATTTCTGTGTGCTCGCATTAGTCAGCTATATGTTGGAATATATTTCCTTTCACCACTCCTCCCTCAGCACATGCAAAGAAGTGTTCCTTCTGTGATTATTTTAACAAACTTTTTGTTCATGGGGAGTGGAATAAACCAAAGTTGAAGTGAAAGTCCTGACCCAAAGCAAGGTCAGGTTTTGTTCCAAAAAATCAAAACAGATCTGTGAGATTGCAGCTGAGAATAAGTTTGTTCACTGGTTATTAGAAAAAAATGCTGTACCCTAAAGGGAAATAAAGACAAATTGAGAGCACCAGTGTCCTGCTAGGAAATTATTTACCTTGAGCTAATATGGCAGAGCAATACCATTTTCCTGTTGTGAATAATCAGGATAGCTAAAGGAGGCAATAGTAGTCTCTCTACTTCTGTACCATAGAAATCCATGCACGAAAGTGTCCTCCTTGTGTGAGTCTGGAGCCAGCTTTTCCTGCTTCTTGTTAAAACCAAAGCAAAAATGATTCCGGGCTGGTGCTTTGATTGCTGTAATTCTGACAAAGATGGCATTGACACACTGTACAATTCTTTATTCTTCATAGTATTAAATAAAGGTCTCTCTGTGTTTCTATATCTGAAGAAATAACATGCATTCCTAGTTGTAATTAATTATTAGAAAAATGTCGGTAAGATAACAGCCTAGACACTGTAACAGGACCTGGCCAAACATGCTACAGAGCTGGGCACCCATTTAATTAATCACAGAAAACAATGTAATAAAATTCAAAAATATAATAGTAATAATACAATATTATAATGTAATAAAAATGTTAACGCACAGTGCCAAGTGTCTAAAGTCGTACTCCTGGAGAAAACTTGTTTTCATAGGCTCAGAGCCCCATCTGCTTTTATTGATTTTAGGGCCTTTAAAATTAGTCTTTTTTTGCTTAGGCCTTGACATTGCATTTGGGGGACCTATACTTGATTTTTGTTTCTAAATTAATCTCTCTGTTTCAGTTTTCCCATATGTGAAGTTAAAGAATAATGAATACTTTACTCCCTACCAACATTACAAGGTTATTGTGAAGATTAACTATGCTTGTAAACATTATATAAAGGCCTGAATATTGCCAGCAGTATTACTTTACTTTATTAGGTATTTGCCTGGTTCATCCTATAAATAAATGTGTAGTGTTCAGTGATGAGTAGTTAGCAGTTGATAATTAAAAAAAAAAAAAAGCCAAGAAAAGATTGTTCATTTAAATATCTCCTTTTATTTTAAAATGCACCTACTTAAAATTATTGCAAATCAATGTCATGCCCTGCTTCAATTTGAATAAATCTAATTTTAATAAAGATAATATTAAACAGTGCAAGGTTGTTTTTGACATCCTAAAGAACTCAAATGAACTGCCTCATGAAAATGTGTTAAATCAAATTATGACAGTAGTAGTCCCTTCTGCAGGTAAAGAGCATATTTCCTCATTGATGTGTATTCAGTTGATTTTGGTTTATAATTGCTTCATAAAGAGCTGAAAAACAATAATGAGAAAATGTTTTCTGTCTTAATCTATAAGTAAAAAGCAGCTGAAGAAAATCTTGAAGGACATGTTTACTAAAAACTGTTCAGTTTTGTCTCATCAGATGGTCCTTCTCTGTTTAATACATGTTTTAAATGCAAATCAATCCTTGATAAACTTCCATTCCCTTCAAACACATCCAGTATATTTGTACTGATCTTCTTTAAAATGTGTAGTGTACTGGTACAATATTAATAGTCTTCTTGCCACAAATTATAGTCAGAGATTAAAACAATAAGGTGACATGAAATAATTTTTGAACATAGTAGTCTATATGTGCATGATTTGAATAAATGTATGTTTTGTTTTATTTTTGCTTTAGAATTATATTGATCTGAGTTAGAAAAAAATAGGTAAACATTTTAGGGACTTTTGTTGTATTTTCTTATAGATTTACTGCCAGTGTGAACCAGCTTTTTTTTTTCTATGAAGTTAAAAAGAAATACAAACTCAGAAAAAATTAAAACTCAGCTGTTTAAATGAAGATATTTCTATTCAAAGGAAAAAATGAAAATCAAAGTTTACAAGCTTTCCTGTGCACCTTAATGAGTAAAATGTACCCTAGATTTTAATTTAACTCATCTGATAGTGTAGTAGTACCTACAGATCTTTGTGTCTAGGAGTCACAGGGCAACAGCATTGCCCAAGTCTCTCTTTGTCCACATGATCTGTTTTGTTCATAATGTCATGACTTTATCCATCCAGTGTCACTGGATGTTCACTTCTTTATCTGCATACCTGGAGAGAGAGGTATGTTAAAAGCAAAGGTCAACAATATTGTGCTTTTGCTGCAACACTGTAGGTTGCTGTTACTATTCTGTTGGTTGTAGATTACCGCCTTGCCTTCCCTGTGTCATGTGTTTTATTCCAGCCATATTTGAAACAACAGAGCTGAAAAAAAGAGTAGCAACCAGGCTGAACTTTTCAGTAATATAGCAGCATGTAACTACAGCCTTGCCATCAGCACCCAGAAGTGAATGTGTAATTCCCCATACTGGAATTGTGCTAACCTCATAGTTTACATTTTGCTGTTTGATTTTTCAAGAGGATTATTCTACAGGGCATGCCGTTTTTAGTGAAAACTTCTGCCATTTCAATATGTTCAATAGGTTCTTCTGATTTTTTAATTGGATAGACTTAAATGGATAGTTTTTGGGGGAGTTAATATGAATTGAATTTCCCATTTTAGTCACAGCATGGTTTTGTCACACCTGTTTGTGCATCTACCCTGATTAATATTCAGCTGATGTCATTCTGATGTAACTTGATTTGAAGCTGAAGTCCTGAGCTCATCAGAAAGAGCTTCTAGTGGCAAATGAGAATGCTGACACTCCAGAAATGCTTTAGAAGGCTTTAAAAATCATGTGAAGTGGCTTTTCTCTGTATATTCAAGAAGTTAAAGCAAAAGCCAACTATTTAAAATGAAAAATTTCTAGCCCTCAGACAATACAATGTGTCTGTCATAATGTGCTCCGAAAGAAACCATATTAATTTTTAATCATCAAGGACATAGCTGATGCCATATGGAGAGCTTCAAAACTGGGTATTTAAAAAAAAAAAATTGTGTTGATGTATCAACAACAATACTTCAAACTTCAGAAAATGTTGATATTCACTGATAGGCCTGAGCTTTCAAAACATCATTATTTCCCTCTCAGAGCTGACTTTCAAATAGGTAATATTGGCCTCTGTATATTTCTGGAAGTTTAATTTTGAATTATTGCTTACTCTCCCTCTTCTTTCGTAGCTTTAACTGGGATCCTGTCACAGTGAAGATGTGCTTTTGATACAGATACATTGCTCTGACAAGTCTTGTAACTTTTTCCAGTGCCTTGCACTGAGCTATATTATTGTAATTTGTCATCTCCATGAGGAGCAGGCTGGACACCTGCAGGTTATTAGAGATGAAGGAAAGGAAGGTGTCCTGCTGTCATGCATTCAGTTGGTGTTCTTTCTGCCTTCACATTGTCTACCTGGAGTTACACAGAGCATCTGCATAAGTACCCACAAACACTCATTATCCTTGTTTGGGGAACTGCAGTCATTTCTGCTCTAACTCTGTGTTAGCACAGTGTGTTTCAGAACCCAAAACATGCAATAAATGTTCATTTTAACAAAAATAAATTATCAAAAGGCAACATTTGGATTTTTCCAGTCTACATATGGGTTTGGGAATTCTGTAGCTGATTTAAGTGGGTTCTGTTTCTGCTGTATGGGAGTTCACTTCAATGTGGAAATGAACTTGAAAAGGTACTTTTAGAAGAAGTTTGAAAAAATTGTTAATGGATATAATAGACATTTTAGAAGAAGTTTAGTACAGATTGAGAAGGGACAGCGGCTGCTGCTCCTCAGCTTGAATGGAAGAGGGAATGGACTGCTGGTCAGACACCCTGTACAGTCAAGGCCTCAAAGTTTCTAGTAACTTCTCCTTAAAACTACTGCTTATACTTTGGCTTTCTGCTTTGGAAATAAGGTTTTTGGAGGGGGAAAACAGCAGTTAGTGATGTGCATTATTACGTGAGAGTTCTCAGTATGTCTGTTACAGACAAAATGCAAATAAGAAAGCCCATTGGACTCATCTGACAGTGCTTATTTGCTGGAAGCTGTCATTTTTTGTAGCATTTTTTCCTCTCTGTAAGAAACAAGGAAAAATATTTGTAGTCTTAAGGTGTAGTTATCCACAAATAACAACCTAATTTTAATTTTTTTCTGAGACAACTGAGGGTAGAAAAGATTTTTAAAGAAAAAGGCTCTGAGACTTATTTGAACAGCTTTAAACAATTTAATGCTTTGCATGTTGTTTTCTGCTTATAGTTGGTAGAGTTTTGCAGACCATAATTTCTGAATTGTGATATTAGAGAATTTCTAAGAGTTCTCTTCAGTACATTCTCTATGCAATTTTTCATTGCTTTGTATAGAGTGTTTCAAGAAGAAAGTAAAATAAAAATGCCAGAACTATTTGATACAGAAGTTAATAAATTAATCCAAAGAAGACTGAGGAATAGCATTGACTTAATTGATTCTTCAAGTGAAGCAGATAGAACCTGTAGGTAACATGTAGCTTTTTCAGGCAGAGCTTTAAGACAGCCCTCCCACTAAATTGAAACCTGACAGAAGCCCTTGTGTGTGATTCTTGGTAGAGTCTGGGTAGGAATATGCCTTCAGGATGTCTTGCAGAGCTTTGTTCACTCCTAGGGAGGAGATGTGGCAGTGACTGAATGAATGCAGAAGATGGATTTTTATAGTCTGTGTGCAGTGGAGTAGAAGGGGGAGAGGGGGGAGTCCTGATAAGCCAGACTGTATGGGAGTACTTCATATGTATGGTATCTGGTGATATTAAACACAAAATTAAAACAAACATGCTGGTGCACATGCAGCATTCTCTCTCAGAAGAAATTCCTCTGCTTTATACTTCCTCTTTCATTCTATCCCTGTAAATTTAGGGTTCTTTTTCTACATTGAGGCAAAGAAGGGGAGATAAGAAGTGTCCTTGGTTTAGAAAGCTCTTGGGGAAAAGAGATGTACTTTTATATTATCTTAAGCTGAAAGGGGAAATGAATGTCATCTGTCACTTTTTGGGCAAGTTCTCCAACCACAAGGACGTGTGCAGCCAAGCATTGCCAGAGTAATGTGGGCAGATGCCTAAGTGTGCAGAAAAGATGTGATTTCAGGCATTCTTTCTCTTCAGGCAGATTTGAACTGATGGGATTTCAGGTGTTGTAAATAATTATTTTGTGTTAGCTCTCCTGAAGTGTAGTGTACGGAAGTTGCTCTAGCATGGTCATCTGAGTCTGTGTGTATTAGTCAGGATGAAGCATTTGGTTCCACAGTGTGGAGCTCTGCTGCACTAGGCAATAGGAAAAAAGTTTAGAAAAGTAAGAATGAAGTAAGTGAAACTCAGTAGCTCCAGGAGCTAGACTGACTTTTCTTGTACAATGCATTTGGATCCAGTTCAGTAATGGTTATTCCTCACATTTCACATGCAAGTGGTGACAAATGACTTTGCTGTCCTTTTAGGTTTGAGGCTTATATACAGTGGTTTCAACTGCAGTTTTTGCTTTCTTAATCTCTCTATTAGTCTAGAGGAAGCAAAAGTAGAGAATGAGATTGGGTTGGTAAATTGCCATTGCTTTTCCATTTCTCCTAGGTGTAAAAAGTGAAGGCCGAAAACTCTTTTTGTATAGCTTTTTTGCTATATAGCTGAGGATGAATTGTGGAAAGTGAATTTACAGGAAGTAGATTCTTTTTCAAATTAAATGCATTCTTTTATTTAACTGTTGTGGTTAGTGTATTTTTACTGTTTTATTTTCCTTAAAAATATTAGGTTCCAGGAAGACTTTAGACAAAGTTAATATTAATGAGTAATTTTAAAATACAAGTTTAATTATTAATAGCACCTCAGAAAGTCAGTAATGTACTGGAACAAAAAACGGTAGCTTCCTGAAACGAGATTGTTGGAGTAAGGCTCTTCAATCAGTGATTTCCAACAGTATCCCGGAAAGCAATTTAGAAGAGCGCTCTGTTCAACATCTGACTTTCACATTTTTAAAACCTCTATTCTTTCTGTTTCCACACTCTTTTAAAAAGGTGCTTCTGTTTTAGGTAGAGACATGTTCTTGTTGAGATGAAACAGAAAAATGGTTACTTTTCTGTTTGATTCTATGTGTTCTGATAAGTTTTCTTAATTATTACATTGTTATTTTTAGCTAAGTTCATTCTTGCACATTCCTTATTTAAACTTCCTTTCCTTTTCAAAGGATTCTAATTTTATCTTGATTTTTTTGGTAGCATATTCCTTCTTACATGTTCAAACCTAAATTGAAGGATAAAGAGGTTGATGTTTTCAATCTTTTTTGCATTCACTAATATCAGTTTAACTCAGCTCTTCCAACTTTTAAAGGCTTATTTTTGTTTAATAATGTAAACAGATGGAAGACCTAGTTAGGATTAAAGTCTCTAGTATATGAAACAATTGTACTGACAGTTGTGTTTTTTCCCCTGGAAACAGTGCAAAAATGTCAGGAGAGAGGAAAGGAGGAGTTTTTTCTAAGTGCCTGGATACATTTAACTGTTTTATTTATAAAGTTTGGGAGCAGCAGATTAATCTCAGAACTGTGGAGTTAAGAAAAATCAATTATTGTTCTTTGCAATGCTGGAGTTTCTGCTGACCTGTCAGCCCCTTGGGCTCCTGCTCCCACAGAGTTGCTGGGACAGAGGAGAGCAGTGCCTCAGCCTCCACACACAGCGACATATGGTGTGTGGGACATCATCAAAATACATGAGAAGCAAGTGAAATTTCCAACACCTGTCTTCTGTTGTGTGTCCGTGCAATTTCAGTTACGGTATTTTTGTCAATGATGATTTTTTATTTTTTTCTTAGGAAATATTCATGTGTATTAAATCTGGCAGTTATTTATGAAAGAAAACTAAGAAAAAACCCACCAACCAACCAACCAACCAACCAACCAACCAACAACAGATTTTGCTCCTGGCTGTCATAATAAATATGATACTTTCAGTCCTTGTTCAAGTGGATTACAGGAAGATTTGAAACAAGGGCCTTTCATTAGTTCTCAGCAAGGCTCTGTCTTGATGGAGTTAATGGAATAGTGGGAGAAGTAACAAAAGCAATTTGTTGGTGTGTTTGCCAAAAGTACAGCTATTTTTAAAGTAATGTTTGAATGTGCATTGGATTTCATAGAACCTCCTCCTGTTTTGAGTAGAAGCACCAGATTAGAGTTGTGGTTTTATGCAGGACAGTCAAATGTATGGATTTGACCTGCCAACTTAAATGCTGACTGTGCAATCTATGCTAATTTGTTTATAAGGCAAAAAAAAAAAAAAAAAAAATCTGTCACCCTTACAGATTGAATGGTTTGTGTCCATGTTCAATAATAAAATGTTAGAACAGGACAGAAACTCAAATCGTGAGTGAGCATTCCTTGCCTTAGAGTTCACCACACCTTCCTTAAGGCCTTGTATTTTGTAGAACAACCTTTTTCTTAAATTCTTCTTCTCATGTTGAGGGGACTTAGTAACTCAAGATCTGAAACATTAAAATGTGTGGTGCTGGAGAGGCCTGGAGTATCTGTTGGACAACTGGCACTGGCACACATCTCCGAGTGGTGTTTGTTCGAGTCCTGGCTGTCAGGCCAGCAGTAGAGGTGTCTGCTGCTTTTGAGTATGAAACCTTTTGTGTGATGGATGTGGCTGAGCAGATTGCTGTTAGGAGCTGGTGGAAATTAATATTTGTTCTCAGGCATCTGGACATACATCAGGCATCCATTCTCGAGTGTAATGCAGGTTAGAGCAGGGTGCCAATAATGCTAGGGTTGCAGGGTTGATCCCTGTATGGGCCATTCACTTAAGAGTTGGACATAATGATCCTTGTGGGTTCCTTCCAACTCAGAATATCCAGTGATTTTGTAAATCATACTTTGCCATAACTCACAGAAATGGAGAGCCAAATTTCTTGTAATATTATTTTATTCACATTTCTTATATGTAAGTGTGTTTGTTTTGGTTATGTTATTCTTATTTGAGGACAGATTAAACTGGACCAGCCTTTGCTGGTTTCAGTTGGAGGAGCCTGAGAGCCTTTTGCTGAACACCTGCTTGGCTGTGTACCTCCATTGGCCATGAGGGTGCATAAATCTGAGAGTGGATTTAAAGTTCAGCTTTGGTTGTGCCTGGCAGTGAGGGGTGCCCAAATTCACGTGCCAGCTGTGGCACATCTAGGAAGGGGCCTATGTCCTGGTGGGATGCCTGGGCTGCTCTTCCCACTGTTTTATCCAGCTGCCATGAGCCACTGGAGCAGTGCACAGCAGCTGGAATGGGATTGGCAATGGAAGTCTCTAAAGTCTTGTTCACTCTTCTGTTAGAGCCTATGCAAACGCCATAATGTGCATTAGGAGTAAATAATGTCACACAAGAGAGGTTTAGTGCCGACTGTGGAGTTAAATCTGGACCGGTTTTGTTAGGAGATGAGCGTGAATGAAAACTTTACAGCGTAACAGTAGCGCTTCAGTTTCACTGCAGACAGCTTTAGGTGTGGTTTGAGATCGGAAATACCACGTGGGATTTAAGTTCAACAGTGGCGGTGCACTTTTTATGTTGCTGCAAATTTCCATCTCCAGTGGTGCCTACCGAGAGCCGAGAGGGAGGGAAGGCGGAGCGTCCCCGCTAGATGGCGGCCGTGCCCTCCCGGCTCCGGCGCCGCGGAGCCTCCCGTGGGGCGGGACGGGACGGAATTCCTGCGGCCGCGGCGCTGGGGACACCCGAGTGGCACCCTTCTCAGTGACGTGTCTAACTGTGTGACTTGTGAGCCTCTGCCTTGGTATCGTTTTAGAAAGTGAAGGGCGAAACTCCGCTCCAGCTGGAATTTTCTCAGTATCTTCCAAGAAGAAGAAAGTTTTATAAAACAGAATGAACCACTGGTTGATTTATTAGCCATTGTGATCGTTTGGCGAAAAAAGTGCGGTAGAAGAGATGCTTCTCGTTTATCTTGTTTAGTTTGGTTTGGTTTTTTTGCAGCATCCATTATTTTTAATTCTCTCGTAAATTTGTGAGATTTTGGAGTTTTTTGTTCTGTAGCAGTTTCAGCTCATGAAAAAAAAAAAAGCAGCAAAACTTAGCACTTTTTGTTGGGTTTTTTTTTTTTGAGGGAGGGATGGGGTTAATCTGAAGGATTACTCATGTGCATTAAATAGGTAATTTCTTTGAAGACCAGGTCTTCAGGATGTCAGTTTCTGCTACTAACTTCCATGTCCCGTTAAAGTAAGTTTTGTCTTTCAGTGCAAACATCCTGGAGTGCAACTTCTTCAAGATTTATGGAGCAGCCACTAGTTTGAACAGCATGAGTTTATTTTCAGTGCTTTTTTTTACTGCCAGAATGTCACTATTCAGATTTCTTACTCTGACCCTTATTAATTGAAAATTAATACAGAAACATTTGTAGAGGAAAATTTTGGAGAACATATTTTTTTAGTGTGCACATACATTTTATACTTGAGTAGATTTGGGAAAAAAGTACAAAAGCAGAAAACAATAGACAGAAGTGTTTAGTACTCTAATTGATGTTTGAAGAAAATACGGCAGCAAAAGTATTTAGTATTTTATTTATCTAAACTCTCTGGAATTTGTGAAGAACGGGCACATGCTGAGCACTACTTAGTACATTTGTGTTGTTGATGGTGCAAGAGATTATTTTTAAATTACATTATTAGAAGAGTTGAATATCATCCTAGGTACAAATTCCTTATTGGAGTTACCAATCAGTTATGCTGTTGTCCTTGTGTGAAATTTATAGCTGAACAACGCAGTGCAATCGAAGACGCTGTGTGACTTGCAAACAGAACTTTAATCTGTGCAGTATTACTGTGGAGTAGTGCTATGCATGCTATGAAATGTCTGGTGTGTGATTGGCAGTAGACATTGTGAGAGGAACCCACTTGCCTGGTTATTTGTCTCAGTCTCACGATACTTACACTAAATTGTGATTAAAGAAACTTCAACTGTATGACATCAAGCAGCTTTTTCATTGCAACACTACCACCTGCTGCAACTTACAGCTCCTTCCTACATACTTCCAGTCCATTTTGCTCTTCCTGTTAAGCCGTTAAAATTTTAGTAAGTATTAGCACTTTGCAAATTCTCTTTTTTATTATGCTGTTCCTTGTCTTTCACTTTCTATGTGAAAAACAGATAGCAGTTATATATGATATGGGAGCAAAGCCCAGCTGTATATCTGAAGTCTAGGCAGTGTAGTCCAAGTTTAAGGCTAACCAAGTTCCTCCATGCCACATTTCTGCATCCTAATGTGTCACTTACAGCTAATTCCCACTAGCTGTGCAGAGTTGTCAGGTATTTTAATTGTTATAATAGATGTGTAATTTCAGCCCTCAGCTCTTCCCCCTGTAGTTCTGAGGCAGTCTGGTCATTCTGCAAGAGCTCCTTGCAAATCCCTGAATCACTCTTTCTGAAATGCTGTTAGCATCACCGCAGTGTGTCTCCCTGGTGCTTGTCATTGCATGAGTTGGGGAGCACACAGCAGGCAGCTTTTCTTCAGACAGCCTGCCATGGCACGTGCCAGCCATGCTTCTTTCAGCAATAGTGAGAGCCCTTGGAGCATCAGGCTGTCCTGCATTCAGGGGGCATGGCTTTGCACAGTTGCGGTGGAAGAGGATTGCTGAGGAGCAGGTGATGGGCAGGTGCCAACCTGCATGTCTCAGAGCCCACCTTGGCATGTTCTCTAGCTCCATGACCCCAGGGTCCTAGCTCCTAGAACAAGAGGAGAGGCTCAGGCACCGGCAGGTGGCTCGGCTGACCTATGTGAGGGGTGGTTGTTCTCAGCTGGCAGCGCCAGGCGCTCCCGAGTGATGAGGTGGCACTTGCAAGCCAGACTGGAGTCCTTCTGTAAATAGTACTGGGTAGCAGTGCGGCAGAGGGGAACGATTTATGAAGAGAGAGTGTCTGCAGTTTTAAATAAAGTGTTACAACAGCTGCACAGACCCAGATTTTAAGGTTCTGTGTTCCAATTTTAAATGTTACAGTCCCTCTAAATTTGGATTATTTTGACTAGGCACAGCTGTTAAGCCTTTCTCTCTTCCCTTTCCTCTCCCCAAAGAACATAAGCCTCTAAAAGTCTGTGGATATCTGCTGTAATATGAACCTTGCTGGCTATCATATATTGAATGAATGTTATTAACTACCTGATGATTAAGTTGGAAGAGAGAATGGAGAGTAACTGGAAACAGGACAGTACTAAATAGAAAAACAATACTTTAACTTGCAGCAGAAGATTTTTCAAAATAATGTGCCTAAAAGTACATATTTATTAAGAAATTCTTTAACTTGGTTTGTTTTGGGAACCATATCTGTGTGTGTCACATCTGAAAATCTTACAAAAAGCTTTTACAGGTGTTTCTTCAGAAGACATTTTACTCTTGTTGCCAAAACTGGCTGGCGTTTTTTATTAGTTGCCTTCCAAGGATGTTGAGTTAATCAATGCCTTTGAGAAGTAAGATCACCTCACCTGTGTAAAAACAGGCCAGTTAAATTACTAATAGCATATATTGAATGGTTTGATTTTGTTTTTGTTATGTTCTGTTAATTTATTAATGTCTGTTAATTTAGCAAAGTTAATGTTAACTAAAATAACTCACTGTTACTAATTTAATTTCCTGAAGTAAAATATGGGGTATTTTCTACATTTGAATGTCTTTTGCAAAATGTCACAGAAGACCAGATCAGGGTAAACAAGAAAAACTTGAACCATGTAACAAAATACAAGTTGTGGCATTAAACAAACCCTACAAAACATGGATTAAACTTTGCAATTTCATAATGAGTTAAGTAAATTGATAAAATCATGTTTTGGGATCTGTTTTTTGCTTTTAATGTCTGATGGTAATTTTCCAGCAGTCTAGTTTTAATGAAAACATTTACTCATGTAAATGAGGGTTTCAATTTGCTTATGTTGACAATATTATTTATTTTCATTGGGAAAAATCCGTATTTTCTTTACCACCTACTTTCAGAAATCTTTTGGAATGTACCGAGGAAATGTCATCCTTCCTTTGACATTCATGTTTTGTTTGGGTTTTTTCTTTTATTTTAGCTTCTATGAAGTAATGTAAACTCTAGCTTAATTTGATCTGGCATCCCCGCAGTTGAACATTTGTAAGTATCTTGTATTGTGGCCCATCTGGGTTGTCATAGAAACCAGAGACCTCCATCCTCCTCATTGTTGTTTAAAATGGAATGCAAACAGGGCATCGAAGTGACGTTTTTTGTCGTACAACTGAGGGCTCTCTGAAGATCCAAACAGAAAAGGTTCTTACTGGACTTGTGCTCCTGTGGCCTGTTGTAGCAGTTGTTAGAGTACACCCTGTTTTCTCTTGAATATCTAGCAGCTGAATAATAGAAAAAAATGTGAGCATCATGAAAAAGCCAAGCTTGTGTGGTTAATCTTGTCTACAGCTTTTTCCTCTCTATCTTTTCTTGATGTATTTGTCTTGGACTGGACTGTTAACTAGTAAGGAGATCAGAGTATGTTACTGCAAATCATTTGTGCTGCAAGGGGCTGAAAGAACCAATTATGTAGCATGTCCATGTGGTTTAATGTTTCTCTGCACTGATCTTCTATCCTCTTACAAGAAAAAACAGCCAAATACTTCTGGCAAATGTGTTGAAAGTTTTCACTTGCAAAATAGTAGAAATGCCAAGTGATCATTCTTCAAATCTGTGTGCATTTAACAGATATAATTGCCGAATCACATGCGGCATCCCTTCCCCCACATACGCTCCAGCTGTGTACTCAGCAGTTCTGCCGACATGCTGGTGAATGGTCCTGTCTCCTCCCCAGGACAAAGAACCTTTGAAATCACTGCTGAATACTCGCCAGTGCTGCCAATTGTACATGATTGTGGATTTCCAAAATAGGTTGAGAAATAATTTTCTAAATAGTGACTTGCTCATCAACTGAGAGGCTCCGTCAGCACAAAGAGGGCACAGGAACAGTTTGGTTTTGTGTGTGGGAGAAAAATCTTAGTACAGTCTGTTCATGCTGAGCATGCTGTTGCTGGCCTGAAAGCAGCTGCCTCTATAGCCTCTGCTGCTGGTGCAGTTTCTTGAGCAATGTGGGTCACTGGGCAGGCTTCTGATCTTCTCTAAATTGATTAAGGAAATGAGTTTCTGCCTTGTGCAAAAGATGAATCCTCTAGTTCAGAGAGCAGTGCAGTGTGAGTTAAAGGCTTGGAGCAAAAACCCCTCTTTCGTCATTGCTCTGGTAAATCGGAAGAGGAAGATGAGGAATGTGGAGGCAGAATGTTACTATCCTGCATTATTTGTCTCGCTCATAATAAATACATTCAAAATGCAGAGCAGGAAAAGGACTCTGAATTATTATTACTGTTTACATAGTACTAGTATATGTTAAATATTTCAGAAGATCTTTGCAAACTTGGTTTTTGGCCTACAGAGCATTGTATGCTAATCATGCAACCTAACAGCAAGGAAGCAAAATAGGAAAAACCTTTAAGAATATGGGTCTGTGGGGTTAAATCAAGCATGCTTTACTGCTCAGTTCTTGCTTATGTATATAGGAAATATACATGAAATATGGACTTTTTTTCTTCAATGAAAATGCATTGAAAAAAAATCTCAAAGTATTCCCTGCACTACTACTTGTGTCATCCCAGACTTCCCTCTGGACATAGGCCTGACATATCAGTGAGGAGGGACTTTAAAAGGGACTTGTATGACTGAAGTGTGCCCTTTTTTTCAAGTCATTCTGATAAAATGTAATGCTTTCTTCTACAAGCCCTCCCTGGCAGTGAGAAAGGACTAATTTTTGCTTGTCTGAATTCACTACTTTTCAATTCAGCTTTACATTATCTGTGAGTGCTCTTTGCTTGTGCTGATCTGTTTTTTCTTACTCTTCTGTGTTTTCTGATTTTGTTTTTTGATATTGTTCTTTTGTTTTCTTCTGAGCTTCCTCACAATCAGTGACAGCTCGACTGTCTTCCTATGCAAACTGACAGATATGTTTTGGATCTACTGTGATTTTGATACAGAATCACAGAATAGCCTGAGTTGAGAGGGACCCATGACCTTGGCATTATTATCACCATGCGCTAACCAACTGAGCACGAACATATTTATATGATCCTCCAAACAATTGCCATGAAAGTCTACTGGCTCATAATTAATACTGGCTATACAGTGCAAAGTCAGGTATTTCTGTTTGCATGTTAATGGTTTTTCTGTTTGTTTGGTTTTTAGTTTTGTTTTTTTTTTTAATTTCTGCAGCACCTATTACACATTGACATTTTGTTACAATTGGTTGATGTTTACTCAGCTTTTGGTCAAGGTGTTTCTTTTTTCAAAGTGAAGTTAGGTTACTATTTAATAACATGCACTTGCATGTATTTAGTGATATAAAAGTGTGTGTGTAGGATAGATCTTTTAAAAGCCTCTTTCTCCTGCTTACATCCTGTCTCAACTCCAGATGAATTACAATAGGGGATAGTTTTACCAAAACAAAAAAATAATTATTCTCTATTTTCTTGAATATGTGCCCTGTTGTATTTGTTAGAAAACAAAAAGAAACCCTGAAGCTTGTTTCCCCAAAGTAGTCCTGCATTTCAGTATCAACTTGGTTTATTCAGAGGTAGTGTGAGGGAAAATGTTTTCTCAGTTGTTTCTTTCATCCAATAGCCCCTTAACCTCAGATCCCAGAACCTGCTCCCTGATAATGAAGCTCCTTCCAGCTTCTTGTTTTGTGGAGGTTATCTGAGAAAGAGGGTTATGTGGCGGCTTATTTTTATAAACAGGAGTTTAAAAGGGTAAATATTACATATATAAAAATTTAATTAAACTCTTGTTGCAAAGACAGCACAGCTTTAAGTTAGTTTTCTGGGTTAATAATAGAGCTTGAGATCTTAGCATGAGTAAAGCTACCAGACCTGAAGACACAAAGCAAGATGGCTTGCTGCAACAAACTGTGCTTCAGTTGCTAGGTTTCTGTAATCTTTCAGTCCTTCTCAACAGTGCAACATGTTATTCCTTTAAAGAAAGTCTATGTGAAACCATGTGGAGGAAAACTACTATTTTGTGATTTACAGCTGTTAGAGACAGATGTGATAGGTGTCTTTAGAGAAACGTGAGAGATCCAGTGATGCTGTTTCTTAGAAGTCGTGGGTTTTGAGCTAACGCTTCCAAACAGATTTGTAACTGAATTGTCATGAAAGAAATGCTGAATGAATGTCAATGAAGTAATACTTCTGAGTTTCATTAAGACTGTCTGATACCTCCTAGTGCAGGTTTAGCTCGTCAGACCAGTTTGTAGAATGAAATGTGTTTATCCAGTTATACGTTACATGTTCTCTGCAGTAAGTAGCAAGTCAAACATATGGTGTGAAAAGGAACTTGCACTTCATTATGTGATGAAAATATGTTTAATGTTTTTGTTTAATCCTTTTTTTTTTTTTTTTTTAAAGCTAATTTGCCTTTTAAATCTAATATGGGCCTGAAATGGCACAGAAGAAATCTTGGTCTTCCCTAAAACCACATATATTATCTTCTTGAGAACTGTATAAGGAGGAATTAGAGGAGAGCTTACTTTCTTACCTCTTTGTGCTGGGTTAAAAGGTCTATTCACCCACCTCATGGGCCCCCCGAATGCTCAAGAAATCTTCTCCACTGATGTAATATAAAAGGAAGGCACTTGGATTATTTTTGAGAAGTCTTCTGTACAAAGAGAGTAATAAGACAGTGTAGAGGGAAGTAGTTCCTTTTGAAATATTTTCTAAGAGGTGTTGGGAAAATAAACATTACCAAATAGTTCTAAAGAGCTACGTTTCTCAGGTGATTAGTTAAAAAAATCTCCATCAGCTGGAATGTTGCATTCTTCAGAGGTGAGCATAGCTGACTTGTCAGAAAACAGTATTCCAGATGGGGTTAGCAGCGATGGCTGACCACTTCCAGGAGGTGGAAGCACTTCTTCAATGCTTTATATTCTGAAAATAGTTTCAACACTAGATGCTTACAGCCAGGAATTTTGGAGCTTTAAGTCATGATTCTAGTACATACTCCAAAAATATGAGAACACAAGTTATAGAGGTATTGGGTACAATTCATGTGTGAAAACCTTTTTTACAGAAGAGCTAAGTGTGACACAGAAATGTCATTCTGCTTTCCTTCAGTGTTATCCTAGTCTGACAAATTTTAATCCTAGCTCAATCAAACAGGATTTCATTGCATTATAGCATAGAAGCAGTGTGGATAGATTTTTACAGAACAGGAGATAAGGATGCTGTTGAATTTCTTCAATGTCCTAATTTTGTTTGTTTCAAATTCATTAAGTTTAAGAGTGATCTTTAGTAGAGAAATTATATCCAATGGAATTAATCTTGCACTTTGTTCATATCAAATGTATCCCAACAAGATAATTCATTAATTTTTAAAAAAATTGTTGTTAAAAAGATACTTGTGTTCACACTTTGAGCAAGTTTGTCTTAGAAGTAAGAACTAAATGTCCTCTGCCTATTCAGCTTTCCTGAGGCAACCTCAGTACCTGACAGCTTTAGATTCACTGTGGTTGATCACATCCACAAATTCTGAATTTCTGTCATATATTACAGGCTGAGATGGCACGAGTTAAATTGCATTAAAGGCTGAATTGGCATCTTTAGACTAAATTTAAGAAAATTGGAGAAAGGAGGTCCAAAATCTATTATAGATGTAGAAGGTGGGTGTAACAGTCTTTTATGATCACCCTTGTAAACTAAATCTCTTCAGGTAACTTTTAAGGGGTTCGGAAGCAGTATTTACCTCCCTGTTATAGGAGAAGAGCCACTTCTGTTCTCTTTGTTCTGGAGGGCATCTTTGACAGCGCACACCAGAACTCTGAAATAGAATTCCTGAACCATTCTGAATGAGGATGGGGCTGGATTCATTGCTTGGCTTGTAGCACAAGCAGATTTTGTTTCAGACACTTCCAATTTACCAAGTCTTAGAAAACAGCAGTCATTTCAAAATATTAGCTGAAGGTTGGGAAACCTACAGTAGAAGTAAGTTATATTTATTTATGGAGATACATGCATATGCAAGTATCAAAATACGTTAAAAAACAGGAGAGGCGTGGGAAAGGGTAATGGAGCTATAATAGCAAAAAGAGTATTGCCATCACTCATTTATATAGACCAGTTCCATATACCACTTTATGTTGTGAAGTCATTTGAAACAGTTAAAAAATTCAAGGAATTGTGTAAAATGTCATTCAAAAGTGCAGATTTTGTAATGTTTCATTTATTTTTAAAATAATTTGGATTCTGTTCCAGATTGTTTACAATCCTTCCTTCCAAATTTGTTTCCCTTTTATCTGTGTAAGCATGTGCTGACACTGTTACTTAGTATACACAAATGCTAATCTACCTTCATGCACATGGAAAATAGCTTTCCTGGCACTGAATTTAAAACTCTCATAGAATACATTATTAATCAAAGAAGTTTCTCTTTTTAGAAAAGTTGTTCATTTATGTGGTCACTGTTGAGAAGGTTATTGAGAAATATAATGCTGTTTGTAAGTCGTGTGGTCTTCAGAAAATACAACAAACCCCAGATACTGAAAGTACATTTTAAAAATATTTAAATTTCAAAAGTAATTTCCCTTCTCTCCAGTCTGGTTGCATACACTAACGTGATCTAATTATAACGTAACAACAAGTTCTTTTCTATTGCCCTGCATGCTTTAGTTCTCTAAATATGTTTTTCTTGGCAGGTCTTTGTAGTGAGGTGAAAGTGTGATAACTGTTGTGTTCTCCATTGTGAATAATTCCCTAGTTCTGCATTTGGCTTTCTGATGGCTCATGTATCTCTGAAGTTCAAGGGGTAGCGTTGTGAGGGAGGTGGGTAGGGTGAGGCTGGTGTCCATCTGTGTAATTCAGCTGAATCTGACTGCAGCTCAGTGACAGAGCGCCAGCGCAGCTTCTGCGAGGGCTGCCGAGCTGAAGCGTTCCTTCAGTTGCACGTGCTGGTCCTGCAAACGCTGCCGAGCCTTATCAAACACAGCCAGTTGGTGCTGCTGGTATGAAAGCACAGGGGAGCTCTCATGTGGAAGGTTAATGGAGTGTAATTAGAATTAGAAAGAAGAATGAACTTCTCAACCACTCTATCTCACGCTACCTGCGCTGAGAGTGACAAGTCTGATCTTTTATAAGCCCTAGAGCAGAGGTTTAACAGTCTAAAATTATGACAGTAGAACTGTCGAACAAGAAAGCACACTGTGAAGAAGTAGTATGAACTTATGGGTAGGAATGTTTATATTCCCTTATGTGGATCTATTAGTACTTCTTTCATGCAGGATGTTGTCCATACTTATATAGCAGGTCTCAAATCCATTCTCCTGTGAAGTATCCATTGATGGCAGAAAGATGTTTGTGTGCCATTTGTGCCTTCTTCATGTCTGCATATCACATAACCATTACCTTGCAGGATGAAGTGATAACACCATCCTACGGCTTTGATACCAAGGCATTAAGCTTTCATAGAGAAGAGTTCTAGTGGAAGCAGGAACAGTTACTGGGATTTAAATCCAGAGACTAAACAAAATTTGAGATTACATACATAAATTAAGATTGGATACTAGTGCCTGATCCTATGAATTAATTTAGGTACTTTGTATGTCTGTTGAAAACTATCATGTTCTTAAAATTTTTTTTGTCATTCTTCTATAGCATGCAGTTGTGGGTTGGTTTTGTTTTGTTTTGATTTTCTTTTAATAGAATACAGATAAACTTAAATTATGAAGCTGCAACTGGGAAGTAGAGGGAAGACACCTCACATCAGTTCCAAAAGACAAAGAAATTACTGATTTAACTTCCTGCATGTTAGAGGCTGTTATATTCTATCACAGTAATCCTGTCTGATGTATTTTGATTCAGGGAGAACCGGACAGTTTGGTCATCAAGTATACTAAATTTTTGTCTTCCACATCTTTGTTTTTTAGACAACAGGTTGTGGATTATGCTGCCAAATATTCTGAAGGCCCTTGCAATGTCAGCAGGTTGATCAGGGGAAATTTGCCCAGCTAGTCCTAGGAGACAATCCATATCCTGCATTGCAGTGGAAGGGAAAAAACATCCTAGCAAGTCTGACCTGGAGAATTTTTTTTCCTATTCCAAGTCTAAAGTCAGTAAAAGTCTACGTATGTAAGGAAGGCATACAAAAAAAGGCAGTCGAAGGAAGAAGAAAAACTTGCTTTGCTTAGCCTCTTTTTCTCTGCTTGAGGCCAGTATCTTGTGTTTCAGAAGAAGTGGAAAAAAGAATCTTGAGTATATCTAGTTGTTTGTGCCTCTGGACATGTTCATGTTCCGAAGAGTAAGGCTGTCTTTATGTGGAGTTTCAGTGCTGGAGAAGCATGCAGGGAGCAGTGATAGCACTTGCACTGTCCCTTGTAAGAGATGAGAATGAACAGAGCCTTCCCGAGTCTGAGATCTCTCTCCTCCTCACATCTACTATACAGTCTGCTCCAAAACTCAGATGAAGCATTTCCTTTGGAATGTTTTATACCCTTTTTCTAGAGATTTTAAACTGTGGTAGGCCATTACCTCTCATGTTATGCTGGTCCAGCATTTAACCATATCTGCATCTCGTTTCTAGGTTGAATTTGTCTACCTTCAACTTGCAGATATGGAATCATCATTTTACATTTCTTAGAGAAGCAAAAAATTCTCCCATAATTGGATTTCTTTTCTATATGTTAGTATCTGTACTCAGTGAGTAGCCTCTCAATAAACTGGATATGGGAAGCTGTGTAAGCTTCACATTGCACAGCATAGTTTGTTGGATCCTTGATTATGGTTGTGGTCTTCCTTTGAACTGTCTCCAGTACCTCTGCATCCCTCAAGAAAAGAGGTAGCTTTCCATTCTTTTGGGAAAATGCCCATTCTTGGGGGTTTTAATTTAGGAGCAGTGGTAGTTCAGCAAATCTTCAGTTGTTGAGTAGTTTTAGCCATACTTAGCAATGCATCTTCTGTGCCAAGATAAATATGGTTCCTCTCCCTCTAGCATTTAAATTGGGAGGGCAAGGAGGAACCATGGCATTATTTTTCAGAGTCACTGTTGCCTGGTCCACAAGCCTTGATACAGTTGAAGGCCAGCAGTTTGGAACTTCTGCAGTGATTTAATTTGATGTCTTCTCTGTGAAACAGGCATTTTTATTTGTTTTGGTTGACGTTGGTTAACTAAGGAGAATAGGACAGCAGGTATGTTTAGCTAAACAGAATACCTGTATTTAATATACTGTTCACATTACTGGGAAGAAGAGAAAAATATCTCATTTGGGTGGGGTGAAGCTGTGACTTTTTGCTCATTCCGCTTATGAAGTAGAGATCACCAGTGAACTGTGATGTTATTAGTGATAGGTTTTAATTGAATTAGCACTAAACAGTATTCAATTGACAACAGGGAAAATGCTGGTGTTAGTTTGTGACATTTGTAAAGCAACTATGAAAAAGAAATATTAGATGTTGTTACCAAAATCAGTTGTCAATAGGGGGTTGGATGATAGAATTTGTGTATCCACATCTTTCTGTTCACAAAAGAATGCATTTCCGTTATGTTGTTTAGTAAAACTTGTCGTCTTGCTTGATATTTCTGATCATGCATGAGGCACATGAGCATGAAGTGTGTGTGTTTCCTTTTGAGAAGAAGAGAGGAGGTGTGATTCAATCATGAGAATAACTGTAGGATGCACAAGAACCCTGCTGAAGCTGACTAAATTTTAGTCAAGGACTGTGATGCTGTGCACATTAAAATGTGCAGTAGTATGTTGTAAAATTACTTCATGACTATCCTTTCCCTCTGAGTTATTAAAAATATGAGGAGTTGCCAGATTGAAAAGTAGAGTTCTCTTTAGGTTTTTAGTTTCTAAGACATGAAATAAGTTTACTTATTTAAATTGCTCTACTTTGCCTACTTAATGCAGACAAATTCAGTTTAAAGGATGTCATTTTATGAGGTAAATCACAGGAGAAGAGAAACAGTGGCACTGGCCTGGCAGAGAGGTGTTTAGCTTTAGTAAACAGCTACTATGTATAAATGCAAATAGCTTTCCCATGGGGGGTAGCTGTTCCTGTATGTTTTCCTGTGTAAGAATAACAATCCACAGTATTTTCTGTTCTGAGATTTTATGTTGTATGCTTCAGTCTACAACAGATTTTACAAGACTGCATTACATGCTTCTAGTAAACTGGGTTCAGTTAGAGATCATACAGACTTTTTTTTCATATTGCAGTACAGAACTCTTGTTTCATTTCTGAAACTATGTGTAGATGGCTTTTATATTTTTCCCTTAAGAATGTTTTTTTTTCTCCATGGAATAGACAAATGGGGGTAGAACAATAAGATGGGCAAGATAAAATTAAAATGAACCTCTTTTCCAGTGTAGTCAGCAGTTTAATTCTTATATTTCTTCAGTGTTTTCACATTGAGCTTGTCCCCATATCCTTTTACCAGTTTGTATTTTTACTTGGAAGTATTTCTGTAAAGGAGAAAATCCTAAAGCAGGACAAACTTTGTCAAACCTTGTCAAATTTTATTTTGAAAATTAATTTAATTCCTTTAATTTCATGATTCCTTAATTACATTCAAAGTACTGCCCTTAACTCTTTTTCCTGTTCTGTTTTGCCTGTTGTCACACACTTACTTCCCCATTCATTAATTGCTTCATTGTTTAATTATTGTTTCTGTTCTTGCAAATTTCTTTCTGTTAACATGCAAGCTGGGGTAAGAAGCTAGATATTACACTTAGTTAATATGTAAACTGCAGGAAAGCATTGTATGTGTACTGCCTCTACCAGTTTATTCTCTGTACTCTGCTTTCTGCAAGAGGAAATATTCTAAACCAAGAAGACAGTGATGCATAAGGCATTTCACAGTACAGCATTCCCTTCCAAAAATTAATTGGTCTTGTGGTGCTGCAAATGGTAAAAGACACAGTACTGAAAATAAAGCGGTCAAGAAGTCACATGAAGCAAAATAGCACAACAGCTATTCTTGACAATTTTAATTTATAATTCTAGCTATGTTTTTAAATTTTAAAAAATTGAACATTCTCCCCTGTTAAGAATGAAGGAATGAACATTATTTTCTGAACTGTCATAATCCACTTCTGAATGATTTCTAGTAGCTTTAAGTTGTGTTTCTCTTTCATAAAGGAAATACTCAGCGTCTCTTTCAAAATTTGTATGTTCATGTTTGAACTGTGTGTTTGTTTCAGAATCACACCTGTAGGAATTAATTTAAAATATAATTGTGATAAGTCTACCAGCATTTTTAATGACAAAAATCCTTTTCACATCATTCCAACACTATCTAATAATATTTATCTCACATAACATTAAAGAAGATTTTTATGGAATTAAATTCCATGCAGAAGTCCTTGTGTCTTTGTGCTGCTTTTATCTGTGCTTTCTGTGAACTGAAAGCAGCACATGCTCTTCAGGACATGGGAGTGTTGGCAATGCAGCCATTGACTGGGTAATGTATTTTAACTAAAGCTTAAAAAAATCCATGTTTTTCAGCTATAAAAAGAAATAGTGCACACTTCAGTAATGATGCCCAGTAAGGCATTCAAGTGTGAGGTGGAAGTGACCTCCCAGGCCCACAGCTACGTTTCCGTTCAGCATTCAAGCACCTCTTGCTCAGGGGGGGCCTTTTCTGACTGAATGCTACAGGTGCCATTTTGATCACCTGTAAGAAGTAGGAACTTATATCACTCTTTTTTTCTGGAAATAAAATTCTTTCTAATTTAGTTAGTTTAGATTTACTTGATAAAAAGATCTAGCTAGAAGTGAAGCACCGCTGCAAGTGCAGAATTCCATAAAAATGCAGGAAAACCACAGAAATAGCTGAAAATGTCTCTGTAGTCCTTAGATCATTCTTTCAACGGAATTTAATTCAAGCTGGTTTGTACAAAAGAGTTTTTTTCATTACTGGTGTGGATTCTGCGTCATCAATTTCTATAATTGGATTTCACTATTTTAAAGTTTAGATACCATCTTAAAGCAGTAGATGAGTGTACAATTACTCTCCTTGCTTGCAATCTTTCCATTCTCAAAACACACTCTCTTTGCAGGTTAAAGACTAATTGTACCAGATCTCCAAAGTCTTTTAGCTTCTTTCTGCCGTGGAAATTCTGGTGTCTTTCTCTTTGGGTATAGAATAGGCTATAGAACTGACAGAGAGAAAGGAGGCTGGAAAGGAAGACTGCACAATAGTGAAATTCACTCCATCCTCCCCACTTCCAAGTTGGAGCATACTTGAAATCAGTGCTTCCTCTTAACCATTTCACTCGCAGGAGTAGGCAGCTTTTATGAACATCTTGGTCACTAGAGGGCACAGGTAACAGGGGATCCGTAATAGCTGACTTCCTGAGATTGAGAGAGCAGAAAAGCCTGTCACTGGCAGGCAGCTGAGCAGTTCAAACCACATCAGCTTTGGTTTTGTGATATGAAGTGTATGCATTGCAAGGTTATTTAGTACACTAGTTTACTTTCTCATTTTTTAAATATCTTTATATTTTAATTGACTTTTGAAGTTTAAAAGCAGACCTTGCTTTAGATATGGATGTTTTTCTGAACATGTTCCTGAAAGAAGCGAAAAATGTGTCACCAAATGCAACCAGGGATCTAGTATTTAAAAGAGAGATACACTGAGAGAACTATTTTTTTTGCTTGATTGACTGATTAAAAAGGAAGTAAAGCTTAGCTAATAAGGATAAAAACCTTAAACTGTACTTAGTTTTAAGTTTGTGCCAAGTAATTTGCTTTTCCTATAACGACATCTTCGTGATAGTTTTTAATATGAGCATGGAGATGTCTTTTGGCACAGATACATGATCAAGAGGATCTATTTTCCACTTAATCAAACCAAAATAATCTTCCAGTGCTGTGTTAGGATCTGGCCTGTGGCATGAATGAGAAAGTGCTATAGCAAAATGTCACAATATTGATTGCAATTATTAACTTTAAGGAAGGGTCATATAAGATGTCTCGGGCTCTGAACTCAGTGGTGTGAACGGTTCCTGATGAGATTAGCGATAAAGATGTCAAGACAGCAAGAGCTCTGAGATGATGTAGTGTCGTTATGGGGCACTGTTCGACAAATGGGCTTGCAAGTAGTCTGATAGTAACCATTGCATAGGGCTGGCGGTTCCTTTTTGGGTAGAATACAGTTTGGAAGAAAGGATGAGATTATTAAATTCTTTCACATCATGGATGTAAAGACAGGATTGGCATTCTGTATTGAGGAAGATTCAGTAAACTTGAAAGATAAATGCTTTTCATACATTCATATTATGGCAGGAAAAGAAACTATTCTAGGAATATGTGGACAACTAGAGCTTTAAGACATGCAGAAAACTTAGGTTGTGTGCATGATGATGTATTTGTGATTGAGTTAATCTCAATTTAAAATGTTGAAGTTGTCAGAATTAAAGAATTAAATATTCTTAAATAAGAGTGGGAAAGAAAAAAGGCAATGATTACATTTAAAGAATTAGGAATATTTCTTAAGAATTCTGTGGTATTTTTAGAACACCTGAATCTGACTGAATGGCATTCAGTATGTAAGACATGCAGCTAGGACTTGATGTCAGCCTTGGCAAATCTGTCATACAGACATAATTTCTGAAGCACAAACTGTCTTTAAAATTGATTAAGAACAGTGAAATAACTGAGGAGCAATTTTAAAACACAGTGTTAATGAAGTCTGACAGTAAACAAGAGTTTCTTTCATAGCACCCTCCCGTTTAATTCCCTGCCAGAGGAGGGAGGCTCTGCTAAGGTTGCTGCAGACAGACACGTGCTGGGCGCTTGTGTGGCTGCAGAGCAGCTCTGCCAGCAGGATTGCTGAGGAGCCATGTGCTGCGTGCAGTCAGACCAGCGGCGTGGGCTGGGCTGTGCACAGGCCAGTGCTGCAGCTGGGATATCTGCTCCCAATTCCTGTGTAGGTGCCACCCTGAGAGACTCGTCTGGTTTTGCTAATTCAGCCATGGACTTTGAAATATGCCGTTCAGACTGTCTTTCCTGATAATTACGAACAAACAGATAATCCCAACAGTCTTGCAGATAGTAAAATGATTTCTGTAGTTTCAATGTGGTATTTTTACTGACAGTTGGTAGAAGCAGCTTATTAAACTGCATAAGCTATTGGCATGCAGTGCAAACTTCAGTTTTACTCTCTGAATCTTAAAAGCATTAGATGTTTCTTCCAATTTAATATCTGCATAATGGATATGGATGGCAGGAAATGCTGCTGCCAGGCAGCTCTCAGCAGCCTCCAACAGGATAGTGTAGACTTCCAGAGCGTTTTTCCACTCACGTTATCCATCTTGTGCCAAATATGCTGAGCCTCAGTTTTTGCACAAGGCACTAATACAAATTGTACTTCAGTCCTGTTTTACCCCATCTCTGCGGGCTGTGGTTCAGGCCCAGGGGTGGGACAGGCAGTGTGTGAATGCCATGTGACTCACCTCGCTCCTGTTCCCCCGCTCTCCTCACTGGCTCTTGTCCTGCTGTAGCAATATGGCAGAGGAGTTCTCAGCCTGCCTCTCCCTTGCTCTTTTTTTTTTTTTTTTTTTTTTTCTGAATCCGTTCACCAATGTTCCTCCATTGTAAAGAACAAGATGGAAATTCATTCTTGGGCCTTTGCTGCTGATTTCCTCCTGTCAGGGAATCAGTAGAAGAACATCATTATCCCTGAATTTCATACTGGCAGCTGTGGAAGACTAAAAGTCCCTTCCTGTTCATGCTGGGTATGGTAATTCTTTAGCCTCCTGTGTAGTGTATGTGCAGTCTGTTTTTTGGCAGGTATTCTAAAAGCATGTTGCATTTTTTCCTCTCCTCTTTGCCGCCTTTTCCTCTCCTCCCCCTTGGGTTATTCTCTGGAAATGTGTTTTCAGCTCTTGTATCTGCTTGCTGACGCTGCACTTTGATTTGCATGTTAACAAGGTTGATCTTTTCAGAAAGCAATTTTAAATGATGGTTCAGTTATTACATATACTGTGTGAGCAAGCTGATAGACACAGGACATTTAAAACTGTGAAATATCTGAATTAGGGAAATGCCTTCTACACTTCTATTATTCTATCCTTGTTTCAGAAGGGAACAAACAATTTACAGTTTTTAGGCTTTGACTGCTTTTAGCACTTCACTGGATGCAGGGTAAAATAGTTCCTTTAGACTGCTGTCCTTTACTAACTCCCTGAATTTTCAGTGAGATTGGGCCTGTGTTTCTCTTGTCAGAGCTGAGCAGGCATGCTCAGCCAGGTCTGTGGGTTTTGTGGAAGCCAGGCAGTCCTTCTTCTGTACCTTCAAGTTGCTGAATTCAGTCTTTTGCTAAAAGGTCAATCTTGTGAGCTCACACATTTTGACATTATGAAACAGGGATGGGGAGTTTGTTGCTTGTGGGTTTAATTAGTTTATTTATTTTTAAAGTTCTAGTTTTCAAATCTGCCAATTTGAGAACCTGCCCTTTTTGTTATCTTCCTCTGGGCTAGTGGTACACACTCACTGTGTGAGGCATTGTGCTGTTTTAGCTCATCATAAGCAAGATACTTAAAACCAAAAGTCTGCAGTATATCCACAAAATGAAGAAAACAGATATTTTGTTAGCTCAGAATTTCATAACCATGTGTGAATGAAATTTGAGGAAAAATATTCTTCCAGTTGTAGTAAATAGCTGGATTTTTTTGGTTTTTTCCCTCCATCTCTATTTTAGTATGGTGTCTGAATACTAATGCTTCAAAACAAACAAAACAAAAATGTCAAAGCATTTGGTGTTGTCAAAATGGTTATTTTTAACTTTATTTTCCATATAAGTACAACTTCTTCAGGCAATCCACTGTCAGCACCTGGCTCTGGTAGAGGTTTCCTGATCATTCCTTTTTCCACCAGAACTTTCTTGGTTCAGCCTGTCCCATGCCTGTTGACTTCATTGTCCTTTTCCAAAGACAGCCTTGTTGTGTAATTGCTTGGGAGTGTGCATATGCTCTTGATCAAAGGGGCTTAGGTATATAAATCTTCTTAAAGCTGTCCAAATTTGGGAGTGGTTAGAGTGTAGGTAAAAATGTCCATTTTTGCTTATGCCTGCAGAAGGTATAAAAACTCTCACAGTGTTTTCACTGTTGTCCACACTAAAGTATAATATGAATATAAATTGTGAGCTCTTATTATCCCTGCAGATAACATGTATCTTATGCTGCAAGTCACCTGGTGTGCTCTTAAATCCTGTTGCTGTCTAAAGATCCACAATGGCTACCAGGAGAGGAAACTTCTTTTAAAAATAATTTCAAACTTTATTGGAAGCTAAAATGTAATAGGAAGCCTCTAAGCTGGAAGAAATAGATCTGTGCCATTTTTCTCCCATGTAGGTAGCCCTGGCTGATTCTTTTTCAGGTGACAGGAATATTGAACAGAAGGACCATGCATCCATGCCCTTTCTGATCCCCAGTTTGCACTCAAATTGGCTGTGTCTCTCTCAGTTTCAGTGCCTGGTACAACATGACATGCCTATTGCCTTGAAGTCAGCTGGGAGGTTTCAACCCAAAGTTCTTTTTTGTCACTGGTTAGGAGTGGTGCATGTTTGAAGGAGTCAAAGCATGTGGAATCATGTAAATATAGGTTACCAAGGTCTTGCAGTGGTTTGTGAATAGGCTGAATTTTGGTCAGTGGGTTTCTACAAGAACAGTTGAGATCACCTTTCTGGGCTGTAATACTCCTCTGTGGCCATTTTTATACTGACAATTTTATTAGATAACACCAATACTTAACATTCCAAAAAGAGAAATCCCACTAAGTTTCTGAGCAGTTCCTTATTTACACTAAATTAATATATCTTCAGATGCTATTATTTTCTCTAGTATGTGCAGCTAAATAACTGTCATCGTTTCTGTTTATGGTTTTGTTTATCTGGTAGAAAAGAGTGGTGGAACAGCTTCGAAAGAATTTGATAGTGAAGCAGGAACAACCAGACAGTAAATTTCAAATACAGCCATTGGCACAGTCAGAAAACAAACTACAGACACCACAGCCACAACCACTACAACAGCTACAGCAACATCACCATCAACAGCAGCAACAGTCCACGGCACCCTCTCCAAACGTGATAGGATCACAGGTAAAAAGCTACAAAAGTTCTTTTTCTTACTAAAGGTGAAGTTCACTGAAAATTAAAAAAAGGAAAAGTGCAGAGAGAAAACTGCAAACTTTCGCTTATGCTTGCTAGTGTACCAATATTAATTTCTTCTTCTGTGTATACACCAATAATGTCTTTCTGGGTTTTTTTGGCAAAAATCTCCAATCTGAGTTTAAAAAGCCATGTATTGTTTAAAAGTTGAATCATAACCCCACAGAAAAGAAGGGTGGCAGTATCACATTTCTTAAAAATAAGTGAAAGTTTAGCAAATGAGCCTGTCTTTTCCCTAGGTGTGTGAATGAGTCTGACCATAACTAGTAGGTGTCAAGAAACAGTAAATACTTTACACACACTGTATGAGGTATATGATTTAAATACTTTATTTTTAAATTACTAACAAAATGCCCTCTACAAATGTGAACAAATGCAAGAACACATTTCCTTCTTCTTTCTGTTTGGTTCTTTTTAAACAGATGTAAGTCATACCAAATAGTGCTTGAATTTTCAAGGATTTGTCTAAAAGTATACAGTGTTAATTGCATAGTTAAAGTTTTAGAAAATAAGGTCTTTATTGGGAAGGTAAACTGAATTTCAGTACAGTATAGGTTTAGAGATATAATCCCAGAACTCAACAGAGGAAGTGGTTTGCTTAAGAGGGGAATTTCAAGTTTCTCCTGTTCAGATATTCAAATTCACAAGAGTGTGCTAATAAAACAGCTAGAAAATGCAGGGAGGTGTTCTGTAAAAAGAAGTATATATGAAGTCTTTTTTTTTCCTGTTGATGCAGTCTTAGGAGCTCATGTTTACCTGAATGGGCAGATGGCAGAATTCACCCATGAATTTGCTTTATGCACATTGCAGTGAATCACGCCCACAACTTTGACCACTTGTGATTCTCATCTTCCCTTTTTCTGAAAGCAGAGAAGAGAGAAATGGTTGGGCTGTTAGTTCTCTTGTTAACTCAGCAAGTTGATTTGGATGCACTCTAAAATGCATTTGTGAAGCTTAGCTAATTGTATTTTTGAGAAAAGTATGTTGAAGAAATTAAGGAAACCTAACTAATCTAAGGAAAATGCATTTTGAGCAACAACATTACAATCAAAGCTAAAATGGAACAAAAAAGCAAATATTACTGTATCCTAAAGTCTTTATAGGCAAACAGTGTATCACTGTTGTATCAGTGATCTCTGTTTCTCAGTCAAGTAACATGAGAGCAAACACAGTTTCATGTGTTTCTCAGTATTCCACACTTTGCATTCATTCGTCAACTTCCAGGTAATTTCCTTGGTTGTAAAAACTGAGGTTTTGTTCAAAGTTAAAGAGCCCTCTAGCGAAACAGTCAAAAAACTGCTACACTCTTCTGACTACCGCTGGTACAGTAGTACTTGGAAAGTAGTTACAAATTGGAAGGCAGGTTGTCCTGTCCCTTGGACAAATAAGCCAGCTTTTATCCTTAACACTTTTCTGTTTTTATTTATGTTGTTAAAATAGTGAAGTATCCTCACTTGTTTCTGCACAGTTTGCATCTAAGGTTGTGCCTCTGTCTTACTGTCTCTCAATCTCTTTCGGCAGAGAAAAGCCAAGTATTTTGTCTCTCTATGAAGTTTGTTCATGCCTGCTTTTGTAAATAACACATTTTTCAAGGCTGTGTCAGTACAGAGAATGCTTTCAGTGATTGTTTTCAGAGTAATCAAATTTAGGAATCAAGGTATATATGCCATAATTAATAGTGACATTTTAATATACATAATATGTCTAGTGAGAAAATCTTTTAAAATTTTCATAAGCAACAAGCATGCTAAAAGGTCATATTATTGCAATATTATGTGCAATAATGCAGAACTACTATGAATGCCACGTCAGTATAAATTAATGCATTGACTACTTTTTAGAATAAGCAATCTAATTAATGCTCAGCAAAGTAACAAGGATATTCAAGCTCTGTGATCTGACTGAAACTGTACTCTGAGTGCTTGCAGAGTTAATAGACCCCCTTGGAAGAGTCACAGTCTTGTATTACATGATTGATTACACCTTTCTTTAAAACGTTTATGGTTGAATATAATGCTTGTGAAAATGATGCCATGTTAACATCTCATTGGAAAAGCTTGAATAATGTTACTGCATTATGGGAATGGAGCCTCTTGCTTTGGGGAAGGTGCAGCAGAGGTCGGTAAGCTAGTTAGATCTCATATAAAAAGTTAAGAAAATTGTGTTGCAACAAGAAAAATTTAATTATGTCTGGATTTTTCATAAATGTATGAAACCGAAGCATAAATTATGCTTTGATTTGGCATTATACAGTGAATGTTTTCACACTTGTACATAATTAATAGTTAGGGGACATAGTTTAATTAATATGAAATTAGAGTTGTGAAGGTAAACTGTTTTTGTTTAAGGGGACAGTATTGGTGAAAATACTAAGGAATTCAACTGGAAATATATTATTTTATTAGAAAAAAGATAAAGGTCTTGTATGATAAAGTCAAGTAGTCTAAATCAGGCATGTTCAGAACACAAAGGCTGCCTGATCTCTGGTTTTCCATTTTTTCATCTGTAGAACATAGAGCTGACAACAGGAGGGAATGGTGGTTATTTAGTACTAAGAGCATTTGATCATGTCACTAAAGTTTTGAAGATGCAGTGCCATTGGTGCAATGGATTTTTTACACCAAAGTGAAAAGAAATAAGATCATTTGCCATTCTGTCGAGTGTCACTTGTCGTGAGTTTTCTGTTTGCATTTTGTTCTGCTTTTATATGGAGACTCTCACCTTGTTGCTTTTGAATGAGATTTGTAATGTCCGTTTGTCTTAGCATCTTGGAAGACAGTGCATTTTAAAACAAAACTGTGAAATGATAGTTGATTCAACTTTGGAATTTTGGGCATAATATACTGAGGCATTTCAGATAAATGCTGATGTTACATGATTCAAAACCACTCTTCTTAAAACAGGCCAAGAGTAATCATGGTGTAAAAAACTAGCCCATTCCATAGAAGTTAAACTTTATTGCCTGCAGCTTGGCAGAATAACAGCCAGCTCTTACAACTTCAGGAAAACCCAACTGATACTCTTAGGAAAGAAAGTTCAGTGCAAGGCAACTGTATGTATTGCTAAAGCTGAGACTGGGATGCCCCAAAAAAATCTTTTTTTTTTTAAAGAAACCAATTTGTGAATGTTTTCCCCCTCTTCCTCTGATTGTGAGGATCACTGTAACTGCAGTTTCCATTTGAAAATAGGAGTTTTACTTGGTGAGAAGCTACTTTGCTGCTGTGTTTCATAAACCTCTACCTTATACGTTTGATATTGACGGTGCATGTTTGGAAGTAATATGAAACTGAAAGATCCAAAATGCATATGCCACTGCTGACACTTAATTGTATTTTCTCAGGAATTTGTTTTGATTCAATCTGCAATGCTGCAGGTGATTAAAACAGACCAGCCAGGTGCCTCAAATGAGAATGCTTCTAGCTATCCACTTTTAAGAGGCGTAAGATAATGTGCTTGTCTGAACAGCAGGTAGATAGGCTAGAGCTGCCTTTTCTTCCTCATGCTGTCTATTGTTTCTGACTAACCAACCCACGTCCTGTCTGATATGGAGTGTCTCTGTCTCTTACAGTGTATTTTCTGTTTCCCTTAGAAAACTGTAACTACAGCTTCTATGATCACCACTAAGACACTACCTCTCGTCTTGAAAGCAGCAACTGCGACCATGCCTGCCTCTGTTGTGGGTCAGAGACCTACCATTGCCATGGTTACTGCTATCAACAACAATCAGAAAGCAGTCCTCAGCACTGATGCACAGAATGCACCAGTCAACCTCCAGACAACGAATAAGGTCACTGGGCCAGGAGCTGAGGCAGTCCAAATAGTGACAAAAAACACAGTAACTTTGGTAAGCGTTTCATGTGTTTGCCCTGCAGATATGTGTGGGTTTGGTTAACAAGAGGGCTATTGGAAAAAAATAAACAGTCAGGGTTTCTCACAGAAAGGAGGATAGTAGGGACATGGTGCAAGTCTTCACTAGCTGACATTGCTAAAGTGATAGTCTATAAGAAAAACATCTTCTTGCCATGGGGGTTGTTATTACTGTTTTGCTTTGTAGAATTAAATCGGTGCTGTCATCACCTCTGTGTAAAATTTTTCTTTAGTAACTGTAGTCATGGGGCAGTAGTGATTGTTTTGCCCTTACTGAATCTGTATGGCTGTGTTCTGCAGAATTCCTACTCTTTTCCAAGGCAAAGGAGATGTCAGACTTTCTTCATTTGATCAGTTTGGGTCTTTGTCTTAGGGTTTTTTGAGTCAATTTCTTGTTCCCTTTGCATGATAAAGTCTCTGGTGTTTGACACATCCCTTAAGTTTGCCCATTGCCATGTCTTCACTCAGCACGTTTTCAAACACATAAACAGATGCTGTTTCTTTAAAAACATGTATTTTGGGAATACAAATTTTGTGCTTTGGCTACATCAAACAGTCTTTTCCAGAACAGTTAGCCACATAGAAATAAAAGAACCAGTGTTTCAGAATTGAATTTTATAGGCTTCTTGATCTGGAAACCAGGCATTATATAACAACATGACAGGGAAATTTTAGTTCTGAAATAAAGGCTATGGCTTTATTAAACGTAAATCCAATTTAGCCATATTTATTAAAATACAGTTTAATGCAGATGGGAGTAATTTTGCTTCCTAATGAGGCATATGTTTGTGATCAGAATAGAGAATACTATTTGAGTGGAGTTTTTTCTACTGTTCTCTCTTCCCGTGTCATCCCTTGCTCCACTGTCATCTGTTCTTTGTGTCTGTGCTTCATTTCCTTGCTGAATAACTTTGATTTGAGGAGGTAATTCTGTTTTAATACTAGTCTATGATTTATGTTTCTGTAGCAAATTTCATCAAAACTATCAGAATATTTTTCCAAGTACTAATTAATCAATACAAGACCTTTTTGAAGAAAATTGCAATCGTATGTGGGCGGACAGAAGTATAGAAATATAGTATAGGATATTAATTTCAGAGAATCTCCCCAGGTACTCATGGTAGCTGGTAGTGCTATTCAGTAGTTGATCATGTAGCAGCTCCATGCAGCTGATTTCAGTTACACTTTCAAGAAAGTACTTAGGTTTCCTTAAAATCAGATCTTAATTGTTTCAAATGAATGGCCTACTTTTGAAAATTTCAAGTTGTGTATTTAGAGCCCCTCATAGTGCCATTTATATTGCTAAAAGAGTTGTAACTTCCAGATCTTTGCTATTTGCATGAGATCATCTCTCATTCTTCTGTGTGCCATTCACTCTGAAATGACCATACTTCATATAGCTATTCATCAAAGTATTACTATTTTCTGTCTGTTATAATGTCATTTTTTATTGATTAAAACAAATATGAGTTTTTATTATCATTAAATGAAATGTTTTTAGATTGCAGAGCACAGTAGTTAGTACAGTTGAACTAAAAGGAAATATGCCTGCAATTTATGAAGCAAGGTGTGTAAGACCTAGAAAGTAAGGTTTAGTTCTGTCTTTAATACATTCCTAATGAGGAACCTCTTGGTGTGAAAAATTATTTACAGAGTGAAAACCGAGGTCTGAAAGTACACTCAGGGTGTTGATTTTGGTGAAAAACTTCAAAGCTAAATTTCCTCTTTCCTCCTACTGAGCTTTCTGATGTTCTTACAGCAGGTTCAGGCTACGCCTCAGCCCATAAAAGTGCCGCAGTTCATCCCTCCTCCCAGACTTACTCCTCGTCCAAATTTTCTTCCACAGGTGAGTATACAGAAAGCAAACAATAGAAGGAGGAACTTAATTATAGCATAGATAGAAGAGACCTCTGATGAACATTGTGTGGTGTTTATTGCTGATGTACTGGAGAAGACAATTGATCCTCAACAGGTTTGCAGATGATAACAAATTTGAGGGCACAGTCCATATTCTTCAGAGCAGTGCTGACATGCAGACAACCCTTGATAGGATAAAGGAAGGGGCCAGCAGAAATTTCTTGAGCCTCAGCATGAAAAAAGGCAAAGTCTTGTACCTGGAATGGACTAACCTCCGCCACAGATACAGCCTGGGGACTGACTGGCTGAGGAGCTGCACCACTTAAAAGGTCTTTGTTGGTGGTAGCTAAATAAGTGGTGTGCGCTAATAGCAAAGAAACCTACCAGCCCATTGACCTGTACCAACAGGATTACAGCCAGTAGATTCAGGGAAAAGATTATCCACCTTTCCTCAGCACAACTGAGTCCAATAAACACCCTGCAGTTTTGGAATCCCTTGTTGATAAATTTGAATGGAACATGGGAAGCAAGGCTGCTAAGATAGCTTGAGGGGCAGGAATATATGACCTGTAAGAAGAGGCTGAGGAATCTGGGCTTTTCAATTTTGGAGAAGAGACTTTGGAGGCACCCTAACAGCAGTATTACTTTCAGTATCAGCAAGGAAATAAACAAAGCTGGAGACATAGGTGCTTGGCAGGACAATTAGAGGCAACACTCATAATTTGGAACAGAGAAGTTTTAGACTGCGTATTTCTCTCCTTGAGGACAATTAGGAGCGGAAGAGGTTTGCCAGACATGTTGTGAAAGCTCCATCCGTGAAATTTTACAAGACTTACCTGGACAAAGCCTTGAGCCACCCAATCGGCATTTAGTGATGGCCCTGCTCTGAGCAGGAGGTCAAATTAGAAACCTCCTCAGCTGCCCTTCAGCCTGTATGAGTTTGTAGTTATGAATTTTCATATGATGATTATATATGAACCTGTTTGCAATAAATGAAGTGAGCCCATGGAATAGGTGTCATCAAAATCAAAGCATCACCCAAGGCCTTAAATTGCTCTAATTGTTGGTTGCTGCTTATGAGCGAGAAAAGAAGAAATGAGATGTCTTTTGATTATTCCCTAGTATTTCTGTATTGGAAGGGAGAGCGACCTCTGTTTTCAGCTGAGTAGTAGAAGTTGTGGTTTACTTTTCATGGTTTGAAGAGGACACAGATTGCTTCTTAATGTTAAAAAAATATCTTGGATGAACTACTTAATTTGTATGAAATATATGGTGCTGTGAATAAAGGTCTAAATCTTTTGCAAAATGAGAAAGTAAAGGCTTATATCTGATTAAGATTTGAGTATGGTGAGATCTGTTGGAATGTGACCTAGTTTTTCATGGTAAAATGCTTTATGTAGAATTGAAGGTGGATAGGACAATAGGAATCAAATCAGGAAAAAAAAAAAGCTTTATTGTTAAAGTAATGTGCTCTGCTTCTGTACTCTGTTATGATATATTAAGTCCATTGTTAAGTACAAACTTAACAGTGACAAGAAATAAGCAAATATTGATGATGGAGTTTTGGAAGATTCTTGTGGCTCTTTTCTTTCTTGTGAATGAACAGTTGCATTTACCTGTACCTTCAGCACTTCCAGTAAGGGATTAATACATAATCTTGTCACTCTTTTTTGCTTATCAAGATTGGTTGTGCAGGTATCTTAATAATATATAGAGTTGACAGATAATAGGTATTTGCTGAAAAAAATCATTTGTTTCAGGGCACAGTCAACTGTTCATAACTTCTTGGAGGTTCATTACAAAGCCCTTAAACACTTTTAACATGAGCGCTTCAGCTGTGCCTGTAAATATCACATGGATTTTTTTGGCTTGTAAAACCAAGATGTTAATTTAGATATAGATAAGGCATTTGGCAATAAACATTCTGTATAAGTGTCTGTGCATCCAAATACCATTTCAGGGACAGTGACTATATATGCAAATGTTATGGATGGGTTTTATGTAAGCAGGCTTGAAAATGTGGTGCTTTTTTCTCTTAACATACTTGGGACAGTATGCTAAAAATTACATTATCTAAAAAAATCAAGCAGCCTCCTGCACATTATACAGGATGAAGTGAAAGACTTAGTTAAAAGTTGATCTGAAATACTGATATACAAATCTCTCTTTTTTTAAAATTCTTTTTCTTATTTTATTTTTGTAGGTTCGACCTAAACCAGTTGCCCAAAATAACATTCCTATTGCCCCTGCACCTCCTCCAATGCTTGCAGCTCCTCAGCTTATTCAGAGGCCTGTGATGTTGACAACAAAGTTCACACCCACCTCTTTACCCAACTCTCAGAACTCCATACATCCAGTTCGTGTAGTTAACGGGCAGACAGCAACCATAGCCAAAACTTTCCCTATGGCACAGCTCACCAGCATCGTGATAGCAGCACCAGGTACCAGGCTCGCTGGACCTCAGACTGTACAGATCAGCAAACCAAACGTTGAAAAACAGGTACAGGTAAAGTGTCTAAAGTGTCTACTAATGCAAGGTACTGGGTTTATTGCTTTACTGTGCAGGTTTGGAGAGGATGACAACCAGGGAGAAGTTTTCAGTGGATACTGGAGATGTTAATGTTTCCAATGGCAGTAAAATTATGGAATGACTGGCAGCTCTTGGGATAGAAGTTACCATTATTTCTTTTAATAGGGGCCATTGGCACCTTTTTCTCCTGCTTCAGTGTTTTTATGCTCCCTCTACTGTTCAAACATCAGTAGTTCATGAACAGGCTACATTGCAGGGTTTGATTAGTGTCTTGAAGAACAAATACAAGTGCTGAAATCCATCTTCATATCAAGCCCTTTTGTTTTTCAAAGGGTGGTTATGTGAAAGGAAAAATTTCACAAAATTGTTGGGATATTTAATAGGATAAATGAAGCCATTTCTTCCATGATCCCTTGATCCTGCAATCTCATGATTGGAAGCAAAATAGTCTCACTCAGCTTCTGAAGTCTGATAGTTCCCTGGGTCTGAATCGGATTGAATGAGTGGAAAGGAGACCTTCAGAAGCAGAGAGTTCTGTATGTTTAGATTTAAAATCTCTCTCCAGAAAAGACATCTGTAAAATAAAAATTACTTAAGTCAGTGTGGCTTGCAACTGAGAGTCCTTGCCAGTCTGCACAAGTAAAGCAATATTCTGATTCACTTTTAACTCTTTCATATATTGCATGTTAGTAATAGTGTAACATTGTATACTATATTGCATACTATAACACATAATATTTATGTAACTTATATGGATAACAGTAGTATATATATCACTTATAACACTTTCCTAGACTAACCTGCCTTGAAAGACCTTCTTTCTGCTGTTGAAATACTTACAGAGACTGTGAAAATCATGTGCATCAAAGATATGCTCATGCTCAGTTCTGCTTGTAAGGTCTCAAGAGTAGGTTCTTGGATACCTCAGGGCTGTTTCACAGGTTACTCAGCAATGTGTGCCCTTTCCATGTGATTTGAAGTTGTATTTCTACAATATTTGACTTTTGATGCCTGTTCCTTTTGATGTAAGCAACATTCATTTGCTCTTTTAATAATTGCTGGCAACTACAGAAAAACATAGAAGAATAATGGCGGTTCAATAACACGTGAATTTTTCTGTATAGTTTCTCCATATCATAAAGGGAAAAGTCTGTCTCTCTGTACCTTACCTTACTCAGTTTATAGCCTCAACATCCATGCTATAGGCTGAGGAATGTCATGCAGAAGATTTATGACTTGAGAAAAGAAAAAGGCTTCAGAAACCTTGAGACTGAGGGATTCAGAGAGGCAGTTTCTGAGCCATCTATAATTCTATAACATACGAAGACTGGGGAGTGAGAAGTACAAAATGTATGTGCCATGCAGAATGGTTTCTAAGTGGAAGTCTTCATGAGATGAGTTTTCTTGAAGTGTCTGTTATTCCCATACGTTATGGTGATTTCTGTGACAAAGTTAACTCTTAAAATCACTGTCATATCTTGTGTGGCTCTGTGGGGTAATGGATTGGTGACAAGGCTGCTTCGTTCTTTGTTAAATAAAAATACCTTATTTAACATTCCTCCCACATCAGATTCCTCAATTAAGTCTTTGTTAGTACACTGCCAGCTTTAAATGTTTTTTCTCCGGTTTCTGCGAAAGTATTTGTTTTGCTTTAATAGTCAAAGTAGAAAAAGTCATTCTTATCACTGAATGAGAGAAACACTGTTTTCTTTCAGACTATTAAACCACATGTGGAAACAGAAGAGAAGCAAACAGAAAGTCGTACAGTTACTCCGCCTGCTGCACCGAAGCCAAAACGAGAAGAAAATCCACAGGTATCAGAACATACCCAGAGCTTCCTTTTAAGAAAATAAAAGGACACTGTGCTTCAGAAAGTATTTTTTCCTTCTCTTCCCTCAAGACTTCTTAACTTTAACATTCCATACATTCCTGTTGGACAGTGGTAGTTGATAAGGCTACAGAATAAAAAATCTAAGTAGATACAGTGCATTGCATTTTTCAGTTCTGGAATGCATTCGGCTTCTAAGTCTTTTGTAAGTTAGAAGATCATAATTTCTCCATGATACTTCCTTCAGACATGGGTTTAGATTACGGAGTTGATTTCCATTCCTTTGAGGTTTCAGACTCTGGAGTTATTTTCAAAGCTGAAGAAATGTCTTTGTTTTCCTTTATAAATATTTCTGTTCTGATGACCAGGAAGGAAAGAGTCATGTATATTCACATTCTGCTTGTGTTTTAGTCCAGTTTAGTTTGGGGTGAAAGAGAGGACAGAATGACTATTTCTTAAAGTGTTTCTGCCATGAAGAGCTTTGGAACTGATTACAGCTAAATGCTCTGCTGCATTTGTTTCCATAGATGGATTCAAATTGACTATTGTGTGAGTTCTAACTCTTGTCAATTAGCAAAATTCTGATTTTTACATGTCTCTGCATTTCCTGCATTAAAATTAGAATCCTCTAAGAAACCTATAGCCCTTAGCAAACAGCAAATCTAAGCTAGAGTTGGCTCCTTGTAGTTCACAGTAGATGGAGAATGATAAACTAAGAATATTCTTCTGCAATGGAACTGTGTTGGTATTTTCTAATAGTCAATTAAGTGTTGGAATGGAAGTAAAGAAACTGCTCTCTTGTTCCCAGCTCTGCCTACTCTGTGATCATGAGCAATGAGTATTTCTCAGTATCTTACTCTTGGTTCTCATCTAGAGAATGGGACTCTAGTCTATCCTTTTTCAAGGAGTTTGACATACATGAATGAAAAGGGATTTATAGAAGCAAAGTATTTTGTGCTTAGTTACTGGTCAGCTGCCTTTAAAGGGCCTAAATGACTCATCCTAACATTTGTACTTTTCATGATCTTTTTTCTCCCCCCTCACAGAAACTTGCCTTCATGGTGTCTCTGGGACTAGTTACTCATGACCACCTGGAAGGTAGGAAAAATGTCTTAGGTTGATTGTTCAGCTCCATGTCATTCTGAGTTGGAAGTAGGATTCAAAAATATTTCTTGTATTAAAAGCAGTATTTTCTGGTACAATAGTACCTTTGGTATGTCCGTACTCTTGATCCAACTTAGTTTGTTGTGCATGTGTTTTTGTTCTTCTTATGACATCGAAACAAAGCTGTTAGTTATGCAGCAGAGAACAGAGGTTGGGAAGAAAGTGTATGCTCTGATGGTAGAAAAGAAATCGGTGGCAATACCTCTATCTGCAAAGATACACCGTGGATAATTGTACTGTAATCTATGTCTAGATTTTTCATTTATTTCATGATTTCATGGGACTGTAATTTGTAATGAATGAGTTAATGGATTATAATTGGATTTATAATTTAAGTTTATAATCCCATACATTGAAAGATAGCATATCATTACAATTACCTGCATATTTCTGTACTGTATTTTTAAGTATCGACTTAAGGTTAAGTAACTTAAGTATCAACTTTTAAGGTTACCAGAGGCCTTTTTTTTAGATCCCAGTTACACTGACCATGAGTTTAAAGTGTCTTAGTTGCGGATTACTTGGTGAGAAGAAGGCAATGATTTCATTAGTCACTTGAGCACTATATTTGTATTCTTTGTCAGGTGTTAGTTTTCAAACCTTCACAAGTTAAAAGTATAACACAGTTGCCTATACCAGGCATGACTGGTGTTCTGTAGACTCTTTGCAGCTCTTCTCACATGTAAACTGAATTCTGAGGACTTTATATAATTTCTGAGATCCACTTTTTCTAACCTGGATGCTTTGTTTTACAAGAAATCCAAAGTAAGCGACAAGAGAGGAAAAGAAGAACAACAGCAAATCCAGTGTACAGTGGAGCCGTTTTTGAGCCTGAGGTATTAATTTTTAGCTGGGGGAAGCTGATTTTTTCATTCTGATCTTGAGTGTCTTTCTAACATCTTGCTACCTTCTAAGCTTTCTCAGTTCTAACTAGAGAGGCAAGCTATCATTTATAGTTTAGAAGGCCATTACAATGACACGACCCTCAGATTTTTAAATAGTAAATACATTGGGGTGTCCTTCTAGTACTTACATCTTTGTCAGCCTTCTCCTTTATAAAGCTGATGTCAAATGGCAATATGTGTTGTTCTGCTCGCACATCAGCCTGAAGCAGTTCAGATGTCAGAAGCAATGTAAAAAAGCTAACCATTCTGAAGGTGTGCTTCAGAAAGCCAGTAATCTCTTAGTACTTACTGTGCTGTTCCTCAGCCACTGCTTATAGTTATTGCCAGAAATGTTCCCCAACAGAAATTGTTCCATTCTTCCCTGCAGCGCAAGAAGAGTACAGTGACGTACCTGAACAGCACAATGCATCCCGGGACACGTAAAAGAGGTGAGGTATACCCAGACCTGCCACCCTGCCCATTTCCTCCACATTGCATTTGTAGTCCCCATGTCAGTTTGAAGAGCATAACAAGAAGGACTCTCCACTACTTCATTTGTCCAGTAAATTTCCATGGTAGGCAAAGACCACGACTTCTAGGGATTAACATAACGAGATCTGTTAGGAAGCTCAATGTTTCATTTCAGTTTCACTCTCAAATAAAACCCCAAACAAAACCCACCAACTTTGCTAGATATTCACTAGAGATGTGAGATGTTTGAACATCATTTAGTGATATGAAGCTGCTGTTAAGATCCCCTTGTTAATGACTAGATTGTATTGTTACTGTCAAGAAGAAAGTGGTTATGGAAAAAGCATTTGTGCTCTGAATAGGAGAGGAAACTTAGTGTGACAAAAGCCTTATTCTCCACTGGGAATAGGGATGGGTCCTTGAAAATAACTTACCTTGAGTGAGAAAAGCTATTGTGCTTATACTAAGCACTTTAACTGCAACCAGAGTGCCACTTGTCCTAAAATGAGAGATGATCTTTCATATAGGCACGCAGTGTTATTCAGAAGAAATCCTTCTGTAGAGCAGGTAAAATTTTAAGACTTAGATTGTGGTGAAGCAGAACAGCATGGGGGAGAATGTGGTGCCATTATTTGTACATGGCATCAACCACACCTACCTGACAATCTTTACCTGATTTTGATGACTTTTTGCCGTTCTTAAAGACTCATAGTAACTTCTCTATTCCTGAGTTTTCTGTCTAAAAAATGTAATCAATCAGATTTTTAAAAAATCAACCCAGTCTCTCACCTAGCACTGACCAGTTTCATTATCTGTTGAGTATTTTGGCTGCAAGATGAAATACTAATTTAGTATATTCTCTTCTTGATCCATGTTTTCAGTCCAGCAGACAATGTGGCAAAGCTGACACTGCTGCAGCTCTGCTGTTTTTAAATAAAAGACATATCTCTACTGCTATTCCCTAATAACATTAAATGCATTTTTTAAAATTATATGATGTAGATTTTAAATAGAGTTTTTGCACTTAGTCTGTGGATAAGTAAATGTTCCTTCTTCTAGTAACAATTTCTTAATTTTATTTTAGACGTTATAATGAACAATTACTATATCAATAAAAAATGATTGCATGCATTTGTACTTGATACTCTCTTAGCCTGTTTTTGCAACTATTTTACTTTCTATTTTTTTCCTCACACTGTTGTGAACCTTTACGTTGCATCAGCACCAAATTAGTAGCACATGTTTTCAATCGACAAAAGATTGGGAAGTATACATTTGTTTTGTAATTTAATGCAGCAATATATTGAGTGAAAAGCTTTTGTAAGCATTTGCCCTTGAGAGCTTTAGTTTAATTATAGATGGTGCTGAGCATGTCAGAAATTTCACCCATGGACATCACTAGCAGAAATCCATTTCCAAGGACATATTCTGTTCTGGAACAGATCCAGACCTTAAATGCAAGGTTTAGCATGTTAATAGGTATAGACTGACAATGTAAACATAAGATCTGGGGAATTATTCCTAGATCCTAACTCCTTTATGTTTACATATCCATAAATTACCCTGGAGAAGGAAGGCAGAAATGATGATTGCATACTTTGTTTTTTGCTGTCTTGCCTTGCATTCATAATTTTATAAAAATTGTTATGAAGACATTTTGCACACTGCTAGTGTTAAGGAGTATCTAGGAATTGTGCATAATCAAGCATACTTGGCTGAGAAAGAGCTCAGAATTTGGAGTAAGTTACAGTAGAAGACCCATGATAGGTTAAAACTGATAGTAGTTATGGGTCAGAAAACAAGACCTGTTTTTAGGTAGCCTAATTTTAAAAATGTACCGGTAGGGTAGAAAGTGCTGATCTGTGAATTAACAGGTTTAATAAATGGGGAAGTACAGGGGTGGTGAGTGTTGGCCTCAGATAAAGGATTTAACCTTTGTGTAGATTTATGCTGGCACTAGAAAGATGGGCAGGTGTGGGATAACAGCAGAAAGGATTTAATAGTAGTTACTGTAGTTTGATGCCAGCATTTTTCCCCTAAAAACTGAATAGCCTCATTTTTATGAGTAGCAACTGTCCCATGCTGCTTTTGTGGGAATGATTCTTTGACCCTCTACAAAGCTTTTTTCTATTTCCTTCTGAAATACATCTTTTAAATGTTCTTTCCTTGCAAAATTCTACTTAAAGATTTCTAAAAAAATGTTTAAATCTTTGCTTCTGTCCTTCCACTTGTAACTTTTATATTAACTTCCTCTCTGTGCTACATCATTTCCTTTTTCACGCTAGCCAATGAGGACCACTGGCCAAAGGTATGTAAGATCATTTTTGCTTTCTTTTTTTTTTTCGTTTGTGTTCCCTGTTGTTAATATGTAGGTCGTCCACCTAAATACAACACGGTGTTGGGGTTCGGGGCTTTGACCCCCACGTCCCCTCTGTCCAGTTATCCTGACTCCCCTGAAAATGAAAAGACAGAGACCACATTTACTTTTCCCGCAGCTGTTCAGCCTGTGTCCCTGCCTAGTCCCAGCTCCACAGACGTAAGTAACTCTTGGGGAGGGGGTTACTTTTAGAAGTACACAAAACAGACACAAGAAAAATCATTGCAGGTTTTATTTCTTTAATCTCACTGATCATTTTTCCTGATTCAGTGCAGTGAAACAGTCCAGCATTTTTTTCAACACCCTTCCTTTTTTCCTCCTGTGCCTATGTTATTATGCTGTAGGGCTTTTATTTATAACTTCTTCAGTGGATTGAAACATTGGGAAGCACCAGGCATGCTAGATGAGCTCATTTCCTTTGTGTAGTGTCTGAGATCTTGTCTGACTGAATTGAATCTGTCATCCATGAAAAAGGGCCAGGGGATGTGGAGGTGGGTGGGGAAGAGGAGAATTAAAAGTATTAGTTACAGGCCATAATAACAAAAAGTTGTTTTTGCATGGTGAGAGAAGGATGGAAACTGCTTTGTCACGCAGAACAGCCAGGAGCAGCGTTTGTGGCACTGATTTGGCAGAAAGTGTGTTGTGGCTTTTCAGTGGGGGTAAAACAGTCCTCAGGAGCTGGAGTGTACTTTCATTTAAGAGCTTGCTTTTAAAAGACTCGTATTTACAGGGCACAGCTTAAGAATCAAAAGGTGTTTGCTTATTTCTTCACACTGTTGCTACAATCTCCCTCTGCAGTTCTTCTTTTAGAAAAGACTGTCACATATACTTGAGGCCAAACTATCTGAAATGGCCTTGAAGGAAAAGCGTGGTTGTTCTGTTTTCATCTGTATAGTTGCACCATTGTAAGAACATGGAGAGACCAACTCCTACTGACTACGTAAAACAGGGAATAGAAGTCAGTTCCTTGCCTCTGAACTATATTTGTTCTGCAGAGGAATAGGAGTAATACAAATGTGTCTGAAGCACTGAAATAAATAGATGCAATTCTGATACCTAGGGAATACACATGTGGAATTACAAAGTTCTCTTTTATATAGTAATTTTTGAGAGCAGAATAGCACATGACTGCAAAAACCCTTTATCGAAAGCCAAGTAAATGGGACTGTGGAACAGCCCCTCATCTGTCCCACAATGGGACAGCTTCATCTCTGAGGACTTTTAAAAATAAGCAGTACAGATGACTTGCTAATATGCTGGAGAGCACATATTTTACATTGGCCCCAAGATAAGAAATGGATAATGTGGTGAGGGTCTTTTCCATCTCTGATATGTGTGTATACTGCTGAGTCTTTTCCTACCATGTAAGAGCTCTCAAAATAGTATGATGAGTTGTTGCCCTGTTTTCTGCAGTGCCTGATGGCAGCAAGCTAAATCAAGAATAAATTTCTGTGGCATTCAAATCTAGTTCTGAATGCCCTTAGTTTTCTGAATTAGGATTGTATTTAAGCCTGGGTTCTGGATTGCTTTAATATACATTAATTAATGAAAATTGAAGTGATTTAAAGGAGACAGTGGAAGATTACCTAGCAGGTAACAAACATTCTCTCTTACCTGAACATACCATAATATAGAAAAATAACACTCTTTCCCCTTTAATATCATATGTAAATTCCCTTTAACATTTCTAGACAAGCCATTTAGTTGATATGTATGCAACAGAACTAACATTTTTAAAGAGCTTGATTTTTCTAAAAAATTTCATACCAAAATCACATTCAGTACATATTCACTATCAATTGGGCTCATTTGGTAGAATTTTCAGAAATGTTTGGTACTGAATCCCATTTAATATAAAATACATGTGAAAATAGAAAATATATTTCAAAGTTCTCAAAAAACATTTTTTTAATTAAAAATAAACTATGAAACAAAATGTGAATCTTCAGAGACAGAAAAATATCAAAAAATAGGTAAATACCTGTTCTTCATTATGTGTTATAATTCTTACTTGCTAATTGTAAAGAAAGGAATTTTTTCCAATTGCCATCGGAAGGTGTGCTTCATTTAATATATTCTTGTAAGATTGCTGTATAAGTTTTTGCAGTCACATCCCTTTTTTATGATTTGGTTCCCTGTATTTATATATTTGTCATGTTGTGTGCTTTTCCTGTCTGAGTTTTGAGAACTTAGCCATACTTGTAAAAATCTTTAGCGTCCTTGGCTGGAAAAGTGCAACATAGTGCTGGAAAAGTACTCTGTATTTAACAGCAGTGGTAAAAGGTGGTGAAGACAAAGAGGAAGATTAGTTCTTTGACATTTAAGGACCTTGCAAGTTGGATCGATGTCACTGAAATGCTTATGCCCCAGTTTATGCCAGGGCTACCATTGAGGAAACCTATGCTGCCAGTCACCAGCAGTCTTTTCTCATCCCTTGAATGCCTCCTGTGTTGTTTCTGTACAGACATATCTGAGGCCACATAGTGATAAGGAAACTGACATAGCTAAAAATTCTTAGCCTTAGCCAGGATCACACCCTAAACCAGTTAATTTTATAGACACCTATATGCTTGTGCCAGCTTCTGCAGGGTGAAATTATTAGGCATATAGAGAAATCAGGATCACTTCTTTTGGCAGTGAGGCCAGACCACGTCATGTTGAAGAGGGTCTACACTTTTAGGAAATGATGTGAATATAGAAAGGTCTCCAGATAGGACAGAAAACACTTTCTGTAGTTACAGATTGATTTGAAACTTTGAACACTTAAAAATGAAAACACAAGTGTATGCCTAAGGAAAAGGCTATTTCAGAACTCCCAGAAGTTAAAATAATTGAGCAGTCCATCAGACAGATAAAGAAGAAAACTGAAGCTTTGCGTATCTTTAAAATATTTTTGCATTAAGGGTCTAAAACCTATAGGCTTTAGAAGAGAAATTTGATTTAGCACTTGAGTAATCCATGTGTTTAGCCAGCCTATGAAAATTGCAAATCAGGCCAAGCACTTGACATCAGGCACAGTAGACCAGAACAGCCTTCTTGAATTTCTCCTGAAATGTTATTCTCTGAATGACAGGGAGAAATTTTGAAGGGAGGATGAAGCAGAAACTTAAGATCGGATTGATGATAGAACCTGGGAAAAGAAAGGAAATAATGCAGTAGGCAGGACTGAGCAAAGCCTCTTTTTTTTTTTTTTTCTCTCCCTTTTTCCCCCCTTTTTTTCTATTTGGCAATTGTCTTGCCAAATGGTTATGTGAGCCACTTATCAGCCACTTGGTTATGTGCAGTTCCCCTCATGCAGTAGTGGCATATTCAGCTGGAAGACGGCAATTGCCTTTGAAGGTCAATTACTCAGCAGTAAGAATTGTGCAAAAATCTCTGTTTTAGTGATGATTCAAGTCTTTGGTCGCAAAATGCCTTTTTATTAGTAAACACTTAGATGAAAACAGTGTTTCAATTGAGAGGAGCATTGTAGACCATTGAGATTGCAAAGTCAAGCCCATAAAAGTTAGAATATGCCAGAATTAGTATTGCTTCTGATAATTTAATTCACTTACATCATACATTATGATCATCTTTATTTATATGATCATGAACAATTGCTGTTGCAGAATATTTTGTTTTCCCATGTTATTCCAGTGAAATGTACATGTAAGTATAGATATTTCAAACTCAAGCACACAAGCTGCTTTTGTTACTGTATTACTCGGTTCTGTTGCCTGAAGCCAGGCCCTGCTGCTCTAGACACTTTATCAAAATAAAGAAAGCTGTTAGCTGTCCAGAAAGCTTAAATATGCTTTCCTGGTCCCTTGTGAAGAGGAAGTAGAGCAGAAAGTGACGTTAAATCACCTTTTATGGTATCTGTTCTGAAATTATTCTTTGCACTTTAGGCTGTAGCATTTCTGAGCAGCCTCACTGAGCTCTGCTCTAGCCTGAGCCTACACAAAACTGCTTCAGAAGCTGAGGTTAGTGGGTGCATGTCACCACAACAATTCCAGCCCCCTCTTTATGCATATATTTATTAACTGCCCTTAAGACCTGGGGCATTTCTTTGCAATCAAACAGTGGCTGGGATTTTGGTAAGGACAGTTGTTAAATCTGAGGAAATGCCCTGAATTTTGCATTACCAAAAAGAGGACAATGAATTCTATGCATGTGTGTTGGCGTCTCCATGCATTCAGCTGCCCTACACACTAGTCACCTGTATCACTACAGGTTTTGCAGCACTCAGTTGAATTTGGGATATTCTGGGTCTAAATTTCAAAATGTCTCCCCCTCAAGAAGAAACTGCATGTGTGTCTCTTTTGTAGGGCTCTTTCTGCAGGATATGGGACATAACAGGTTTGGTTTTCAGCACACCAGAAATTTTGCACTTTGTTACCAAGAGCTATTGTGTAGTCTGTGGCAACTAAAGCATTTTAAAATACATAATTATCTAGAATTTAATTTTTTTTCTAAAAGGAGAGATGTCCCCTCTTAAACTTCTCCTTATCTTGAAGGAGATTTTATTTTAGCTTATATGATATCTTTTGCCTGGCGCCTTTTCCTCATACTCAGAAAGAATGCATGATGGAGGGAAAGGAGTTCTTCCCAGCCTGGTTACAACATATCACTTCACAAGAAGTATGAAATGTCACTCATTTAGATCTTCATTTAACACTGAGGAATCTTTGGTGTTAAAGGTGAAGTAATACCATAACTCATTTATGGATCCAAAACATGGCATTGAAAATTCACTGAAGATTGCTCCTTTACAAAACATTAAATCAGTGTTAACCTTGGGAATTAAGAATAGCCTTCCTTTTGAAGAAGGGCCTATCAGCAATAGAGCTGGGAAGTAGAAACCTGAGCACATTACTCATGTGTCATTCTTTTTACATGTGTATTATGTCATCCACAGTTGAAATTACTGTAATTTTTCTTTCCTGGCACCTTAATGTGTGAGTGCACAGCCAAATCTGCTGTCCCTCCAAACTGATAGAAATTGTTTGCATGTGTGAAGAGATGATCTGTGCCAAAATGAAACTTTGCAAATGCTGTTATTTCATACAGGAGAGTGTGTACCCACAGTTCTGCTCCACACACTCATCTCATGATAGCAGTCTTGCAGATCTGGGGTGTGTGTGAAACTTCATTGTGAGTCAGTGACAAGTGTGTACTTCAGACACCAGATGGGGCCTTGAACATGTGTAGTTGCCAGGTCAGCCCATTGGTCAGAGGAGAGGGTGGGGTGCCCCTTGCTTCCTCTATGGACACCAAGCCACCTTCTATCATACCTCTTAATTCAAATATCTGAAAATAAAATCAAAACAGGAGGAGATAGAAGAAAAAGAAACAAAAGTCAGGATCTACGTTTTTGGGATGTTAATGGCTGTAGAGAAGAACTCTCTCTGATGGAAATGCAACAGTAACTAAGCCTAGTTGTTTTAAAAGACACAGCCAGTCATTTTTTCCATTCTTTCTTTTAAAAAAAAGGTAGAAAATCTCTCTTGGTACTCTTTCATCCTGGCTCTCAGTCTGTGTTAGTGATGAAACAATCCACTCTCTATAGAGAATGAGGAAGTTTTGAGTCACAGCTGTTTTGGTGCAACTTGAGGTAGCCCGAGTAAAAAGAATTGTCTCAGAACATGATTCATTCTATTCTTTTTCATATAGAAGCACAACACCTTTTCCTTACAGTTTCATTTTTAAAGGTGACCTAAATATTTAGCAGTGTTCTTTTAAATCACTCAGTTGGGGTTTCTTACATACTATTACTGGCAAGAGATAGCCTAATTAGCATTCCTGGAGTGGAGTTGGGCTTATATCCAAAAATCAAGAGGGTTAAGAAAGTGGGTAGCTCATCACTACAGGCAAATAAAAAGATCAGGGTAAAGAGGGAATCTTAAAGAAGAAAGGCTATGGGACAGCAATTGTTAAGAGAAGCTATAGTAATAAGTGTTTGCTGTACCATTTTGCCTTGGGAGGACAGAGGGAGTGTTTTGGAGGACAGATGTCAGCCTTTCTGACATCTAGCATGGTTTTCCTGTTTCACGCTCTAAAAAGGGCTTGACCTTTTGGAATCCTCTTAGAAATAGTTTGTGCTGTAAACCTTGAATTCAACTAAGATGTAGATATTAAACGTCAAAGTTCACTTAGTGCCTTCTCTCTCACTTTCTCTCACCTAAACCCTTTCCCCTCAATTTTGTAGGGTGATATCCATGAGGATTTTTGCAGTGTTTGCAGAAAAAGCGGGCAGTTGCTGATGTGTGACACATGTTCACGTGTTTATCACCTGGATTGTCTGGACCCACCTCTGAAAACCATTCCTAAGGGCATGTGGATCTGTCCCAAATGTCAAGACCAGGTATTGTTTGACAGACAGGGAGCTATGTACAATGTGTGTGAAGATTTTTTGGTGTTAAAGGAAGTAACCAGATTGCTTGGGTTACTTAGCCCAAGACAGCCTGACACAGAACAAATCTATTTCATGTGCAATAAGGCTTGTGTGAATTTCACTGAATTATTACCTCTGTTGGAGTGTGTGTTAATACAAAACTGTCAGGTCTTGTTTCCAAATTTGGGGTCTGTATTTGTTACCCTTATGTTTTTACTCTTTTTCTGGATCAATGTATGCAGACTTTTGGGAAAGATTATGTACAACCCATAGAAATGCTGCTGTTCATCTTAAACTCATTGTTTCTTCAAAAGTTACTAGTATATTCTTCTGGACAAATAAATAAAACATTTACAGAAGCCTACCTCAATAGATAGGGCACATATAAGCCTCTGTTTGTATAAGCAAACATCAGAAGGGTGTCTTCAGTGATCTCTTTAATAATATCATCCAGCGTCAGTATAATGAGTATAGGCGAAGAGTTTCTTTCCAGATCGCTCTCTGAAAATGTACAGTTGAAGTGAGCAGGTTATATTTTAATATTTGTTTATAATTGCATTGAGATTACAAGCTGAAGAAGTAATCTGTCTCCTAACTGTATTCCTAACCCTTCCATGGAACTCTAGAAGTTGCAAAAGATTGTGGATAACAGGCAGTCTGAAGCTGTGTCCTGTCTAACCCGGCATATTGCCTGGTCACCCATATGGCCTTTGGTGTGCCAGGTGGTAGCATAAGAAAACAGCCAGACCTATGATGTGCTGCTCAGAAGAATGAAAATGCAAAACTCAAGTGACTTGGTCAGCAGTTGCCAGAGAGGAGACAGTATTATGACTTGAATACTCCTGGTCTTGCCTACTCTCACCTTATTATCCCTCCTCTTCATGTTTCTGTGATAGCTTCCAACAAAATTAAGGACAAAATTTGAGTAACTTCACTGTAAACTGACCAAGTCCTCTGTCTTCTGAGACACCACTCTGATCATATACTAAAAATACTTGTCCTTCCTCTTAAAGTTTGTTAGGAAGCAAAATGTAGGAAGGATCTGAAAGACATAAATGGTCCTTACCCTTGTAAGGAGAGTTTGACAAATCTGTTGAGATGATTCTGATATGAAGGGGTGATAGGACAGTCTTGCATTTCACTAGCCAGAAGTGTGATGTTTGAATGAATGGTGTATAGTGTGGAGACTAGGCTATAGCAGGAAAACTTTTTCCCAGAACAACTAAGATCAGCAATTTGTCTGAACCATGAAGTAATGTTTATGTCTCCTGGCAAGTTTTGACTTCAGATACATTATCCTTTCATTCCTCTTTTAAGTTGTTCAGTATCATTAGTAGACTTTATTTGTGGCTATGGAGGGAATTTAGGAAAATGCTGACATTTGTAAGAAATAGGCTTGCTTTGTGGGAGCCACAATACAGCTGTGAATAATTCCCTCTGTTAAATCTCAGATCAGGTCTGTGAAGCTTCATGTTAACAGGGCTGAAGCTAATGATAGCCATGAAAGAAAATCCTCCATCTTTCCATCTTTCTCTCTCTCCTTTTTACTTTCTCTGGTAGGTTTTTTACCAGCTTAATCTCTATGAAAATTTTCTTTCAGATGCTAAAGAAAGAAGAAGCAATCCCATGGCCAGGAACTTTAGCAATTGTTCATTCATATATTGCATATAAAGCAGGTAAGAAAATGATGAACGCTTTTCTTTCACTTTTAATAATGGAAGATGTTATTTTGGGAGTAGGATAGAACAGTACTTCCTTTACAAAAGGAAATTTTGTCATACAAAGGAAATAACCTTAATCACTAGTGAAGTGAAAATAGCAGTCTAAATATTTCTTAAGTCTGTTATGCTTGTGTATGTAGGTAAAATTTTGGGAGTGATTCAGTACACAAGTTGTTAAGCATTGTTTTAAATACAATTCCTCTCTTTACATGAAGCACTTTAGACCTTCTATCCACTATTGTAAGAGAAATGTTTAAAATATTCTGTTTAACACTCTGTTTTGCAGCAAAAGAGGAGGAAAAACAGAAACTACTTAAATGGAGTTCAGATTTAAAACAGGAAAGAGAACAACTAGAGCAGAAGGTCAAACAGCTCAGCAATTCTATAACAGTGAGTATTGTCCCTCTGAATAACCCTTCACCTGTGTTCTGGTGCCACACTGCAGGGAGAAAACTACTGTAGAGCAGCTCCATATACTAGACGTGTCATCCACTGGATTTATTTAGAATTGAGTGAGTGCTTTCCTTTGCTTTTTAGGAGTTTGAGAAGCAGGAATGAAATAAAGGCAACATATACTTACACTGAGTCTCTCATGCATGATCCATGCTGAATATGTAGGTAGACATATGGTGACATAAAATATCAGCAGGTGACAAAAATGACCCAGAGTGTTTTTGTCTGTGGGCAGTAGATCGAGTCCAATTCTCTAGTGGCTCACTTAAACAAGAATTGTTGGGTCTCTGTGTAGTGAGAGTTGCAGCCTTGGTGCACTCTCCAGACCTTTCTATGCAAAAGCAAGCATTTACTTAGGGCTGACTCTCAGGACCTTGATGGTTGCCTTGGCAGTCAGCAGCTGGATGCTGCACATGCCTCTGCATGGTATTAACTAGACAATGTCATACTTCAAACCAGAAACCTTAGTTTCCACCTTGGTTTATTGCAGTAATTGGAACATACATATTGGTTTGGCCACTCTTCTCACCAAATGTGCAGATTAGTCTCTTGAGATGCCAGTGTAAAGTTTGAGCCTCTCCTTGGTGCAGCTCTAGTCAGTATCACATAATGAAAAAAAGCAGAATCTCCTGTGTGGCAACATCTGTAAGGCTGGATTCATTATTACAGACTTTTTAGATACAGATGCACTTTCCAGGCTGCCTGTCTTTGCCTATTAGAGCAGAAGTGTCCCATGTTTACAGACCCCTCAATACTGTCAATACAAATAACATGATTGTGAGGGGCTGGTTAGCAGTCCTGGGGACTGTCACCTTCTTTCTGGTTAGCAGTAGCTGAGCATAACCTAAGCAGCACTAGACAACTAACACTGTTTCTCAGTGATGTACCCAAGTAGATGCAAGGCCTCAACATGAAGGATTGGCAGTAGGCAAAGAAAATGCTCATACTTACATTGGACCTGTCCAAAACAGGTATATTAGGTCTAGATGTTTTAAAGTTATTATGATGCCATGAACTGCATGTGAAAATAGTAAAGCTAAAACCAGCAGTGTCTGGAGATCAGCATGGATAAAAGATTTTTAAAAAGTAGGAAGGTTGCCGTCTTCATATAAAAACCTGAATGTAACAGACATAGCTACTGTTCCATCATTTTTGTGAGTTTCAAATGTATATATAAGCAGTTTTTCACTCTTGAGACATCATTTGAGGGCTTTTTTAAAATTGCCTTGCCCTGACACTTAGCTGATGAGCTAGCTGTGTTACTACCACTTCTAAGAGAATGAAGTGGCCACAAAATAAGATTTTCAAGTGAAGAGGAGTTTGGTTTCCTTTTCAAGTGCCCTTTTACTTATTGAGAGAAGGAAGTGATGTTCCTACTAAAACGTATGTGAAAGCAAAGGCTGTATCCCATTAATGGTTTGCACACACAGTCAGCAGTCAGCTGCAGTGAGATGCCTGAGCTTGCAGATCTGAGTTAAAGAAATTTCAGTAACGCAATACGAATAGAAAAAATAGTAAGAACATACACTTGGAAGTTTTCCTTCAAAAGAAACACAAAAGGATGGAGCTGTCTGTGTTCATTTGCACAAGACCTTGGAATGAAAGGGAGCCATACCAGGTGACAGCTATGTCTTGGCAATTTATTTTCTCAGCCTGCAAATATGAATTCTCCTCTGAACACAGCCTGGAGATTCTTTTTCTTCTAGATTGGAAAAGTGAAGTTGCAGCTGCAGTCTTTTCTGCGTACTTACATTTAGATCTGTGAACATCATATTCTCTTACCTTCTTTAATTCATAAGCTGATTTATTACTGATCTTCTGCTTTGCTGTAGAAATGCATGGAAATGAAGAATACCATCCTTGCAAAACAGAAGGAGATGCACAGCTCCTTGGAGAAGGTAAAACAGCTGATCCGCCTCATCCAAGGCATCGACCTTTCAAAACCCATAAACTCTGAGGTCAATTCAGTAGCCATCTCCAACGGCATGGACTCCACTAACAATACTAATGCTGCCACCTCCACCTTAGCCCCCTCCCCTTCCCAGAGCTGCATGGTGAACTGTAACAAGGGCGATGAGACTAAATAACACAGTGAAGTTAAGAAGGAGCCAAGGGAGGTGGCGGCGAGGAGAAAGAGCAAAATAAAGAAACTCTAGAAAAGCAAAACTGGATTTCTTCTGGAAAGTGCAGAATTCTTTAGTTCTTTGGTTCCAGAGAGAGCGTGAAGATGCTTGTGCCAGGCGGCACCGGAGTTTGCCAATTGATCCTTCTTATTCTGTGTGTACATGCGAAGTTTGGATCATGTTACATGAATAGTGCCAGCTGGGGGTTCTTTGCCAGCACCATGCCAAGTGAAATAATATATTTACTCTCTCTATATTTTACACCAGTGTGTGCCTGCAGCAGCCTCCACAGCCACTATAGGTTTGTTTTATTTTTGTTTGGGGTGAGGAGCAGGGATAAGGGAGGAGAGCAGGTTTCAAGTTCCTATTTGCAGAACAGTTTGTTTAGCTAGGGGAAAACAAAAACAAGTCCAAAGAGCCTATGGGCTTTTCCTGTTTCTAAACTCTCAGTACTATTAAACCAAAAAACCAGAAATATAAGTTATCAAATCCCAGTGCCCAGAAGGGACAAATATCAAATAAGCAGTATTTACTATTGTTTAGACAGGAGATGTACAAAAGGAAAGGAGATGGACTTTTCACTGAGTAACCAGCACATAGAATCATAGAATATGCTGAGTTTTTAGGGACCCATCAGGATCACAGAGTCCAACTCCTGGCCCTACGCAGGACACCCCAAGAATCACACCATGTGCCTGAGAGCCTGTGGGTCCTCACACTCATCCAGAAAGTATGTTTTGGGAGTGGTAAAATAGAGGGCCAGAATCCAGGGTCAGCTTGGAGCATTGGATGGAGGTGTCCCAAGAGAAAATGTGCATCAATTACTTGAAAATGAGATTCCATCCCTTTTCTGTATTTATAAACAACAAAGGTATCCTGAACAAAGTAGCACATAACCCAGATGTGTGAACTCAACAGAGAAATGTCCTTTTCTTTCACTTCCTTTCTCTTCTTTTGGTAACAAGAACTAAATAAGGAATAGAAAAGCTGTTTTTCAGGCTGACAGTCTAATTAAAGAGGTAGATGGGACCTTGCATGGTATAGATTAGAAGTAATAGTGTCAGTGAGATACAGTGAGTCTTTGTGAGTCCTTGTGTCATCGTTTTGGGCACTGTTTTTTTATGCAAGGGCAAAATCTTTGTATCTGGGGGAAAAAAAACAACTTTTTTAAATTAAAAAGGAAAATAAAAGATATTGAGGTCTTCCTAGTGTTACTTAAAATAAGATCAAGGTAAGAAACATTGTAAAAAAAATTACAAAAGTGCTATTTGTTTCCTAAACAAGTGATTTCTATTAAAAAGGTGTCAGAACTGGAGAAAATGCTGTGTACTTAGAATTTTTTAACACAGACTTTGCTTATTTATGATGACTTTCTGCTGTGTTTGTGTTCTAAAATCTAATGGGACAGTTTCCATAGGTTCTACCATTTATCTACTGGCTAAAGTCTTAAGAGAATCAAATCCTACAGTGCTGGATGTCACCCCACCTGGAGGATCTCTCAGGCTTGTCTCTGCTGTTACCATCTCTCTCCCATTCTTCCATGTGTTTGTAACCCAGAGAAAAGCAGTTAGCAGTGTGCTTGTTTAAGGCTTTTATAGTTCTGTGATACAGACTGATTTGAGCTTGAGAATGAAAGACAGTGAGTTGGACTGAAATCACCCTCCGTTATCTCCTCTTGTTCAAGAAGTTCATCTCTAATGTATAATCTTTTCACTCTGGACAGCAGAGCTTGCCTTGTGCTTCCTGATTGTGGGGTCTGGCTCAGTTTAGGGTGCAGATTCTGGTCATATCGAGTTGTGTCCCAGAGCTGTCTAGTTTCACTACTGCATATACACATTTGGGCAAAGTCCATTTCCACTGGAAGCACCAGGAAAACTCCCTTTATTTCCCGTGGGAGCAGAGTTGAGCCACTGCATACACAAGATGAGGCAGTGTCCCCAGTGTGGTGGCCTTGAGAGCATGTGTTGGGTGGCGAGGCAGACCTACTCAGCTGGTCACAGAGGAAGGTAGAAAAGTTTTGCATTTCAAGGATGCATTTCTGAGCAAGTGAATAGTCCAGACACAACTTAGCCTGAAAGAGTTTCTTTGCTGCCCCAGCCAAGTGGGCTTCTGTGGGGTTCTTGGCGCTGTTTTATTCCCTCTCCTTTAGGTTGCCCTTCTGCCCTTTAAGGACTTTTATTCCTTCTGTAGGAGTGTGCATTATTTTCAGCTCTGAGCTCAGAACTGATATCCTGAGTTCTCACATTTGTCTCAGTTGGGAAAGTTACTCTTACACACACTTCTCAGCTGAACCAGTGAAAACCCCGACTCTGTCTTTTGATGTTTGAGTTCCGTTCTGGAACTAGCAGAGCTGGAAGGATAAGTTAGCAGAAGTGGCAAGGAGACAGCTGGGCAGACACTGTCAAAATGGATCATATTAAAAATGTCCTTCCATCAATCCAGTTATCAATGAGGTCATTACCATTGGGCAGCACTAGGCCAGCAACCCACAGCATTTAAACAAAGGACTGTCTATTTCAAGGGTTGAAGAAAAAAACCAAACTGAGCATGAGCTTTCTGTAGAATATGAGCCATCAGCTAACAGCCAGATATTCAGGAGAAGCTGCCTTTTGGAACATGTTGGCCTTCAGCTGAACACTTGGGTGATTCTTAGCAGCATCTTCTGAAGCATCAAGCATTCCTGGTAAGAGACTGTCTCCAGGGATAGGTGTGCTGAGTCTTTGTGGTTCTCATGCTCTTATTTCTGTGTTAACCTGAGCTCTCTTGGAAGCACTTCACTATTTGGAGGTAGGAGGCTGTGCCTGGAGACTCAACAGTCCTTCTGTATTCTTTGCTGACAGAGAGAATCATTCAGGAGAGGATGGAAGTGAAATTCACTAGCAGCCATATTTGAATTTGCACACAGTTAACCAGACAGGAGATGTTAAAACAGCTATTGTTGCAATATGTGGAGAGTCGCGTGTAATAACGACAATGACTTCTTGAGCATGAAAAGCAAAAGAAGCACTTTATTGAAAAACTGAACCATATTTATAGTGTGGTTCACAAGTCTCAAACAGGACAGTAATTCACTGGACAATAGGAGAAAACATCTCTTGTCATGCACAACATGAAACTGTTTCTCAGTCAACACCAGGTGTTAATTTCTGTTTATTAATTCCTTTCTGTTTACCAGAAATTTATCATCCTGGGAAAGGCTCAGGCCGGAGGTGAGAAGTTGTCTCAGCCTGGGAAAAAGCTTCCCAGCCTGAGAAAAAGAACTCAGAACCTGAAAAAGGCCTGGCAGACTCTGCCTGGGCCTTCAGTGGTGTCCACAAGCTATTACTGCTTTCCTGAGGCATCCGCTTGTCTCCAGAATCCAAGTAGATAAGTACAGATTTTATATCCCTTTTGTTACAGCATTTGTGTTCCAGACTGTGAAAGGATGCCTTTAGTTAATCATTACTTGTCAGAAAAATTATCTTAGACTTTTTGATGATGCTTAGGTGGTTTTTCTTTTTTTCTCTCTCACTGATCCTGTTGGGATGCTTTTTCTCCTGGCTCTGAAACAATATCAACCAATAGGCAAGGAGCATTCCCAGGGCTGCACTGATGCTAGCAATGATGCTGCTGTAGACACAGTAAATTCAGGTTATCTCTACCCAATTGCCAGCAATGGGGTGGAAGAAGAATTGGTGTTTGCTAAATATGGGGGGAAATGGGTTTTTTCCTAGCTGCTCTTAAGAGGTTCCAATCAAGGGAGAAATTTAAACTCAGTGGCAGCTTAAAGCTCAAGCTTTTCTTTTGGGTTTGTATTGGTTTGGGTTTTTTTTCTCATGTAATATTTGAGATAGAATGAGTTTATACTAAAACTTCTGCTCTTTGGGAAGCTGTCATAATGGCTATGGCTTTGTATTTCCAAACTACTATTAAGATATTAATTAATTCCTATGTCATTGCTTGTCATTGGTGGGGAAAACAAGTGGCTTTTAAATCTCTGTTATAAGGGAAGAAATAAGACCACAAAGAAATCTCGTATCAAAGATGGTCCTGGCCATTAGCCCAGTGCTGAGGGCTTTAAGAAGTCACTCTGTTCCTTTGCTCAGAATTAGAGCAAGCATTGCAGAAGTTTTCTTTTTCCCTTCTCTGTACAATCTGTTCTTTAAACAGCTGAAAAGACGTGTTGGGTTCAGAGTGGGAAAGTGAGCCTGTGACCTAGCTAGAAGAGTTAGTATCATCTTGGTGTTTTCATTGTCTTTCTTTAGAGCCAGCAGTGGGTTTAGTGCTGTACAAAACATGGAGCAAGCAACTCTTCTAGGGATGATTGGAAGGTAGGGTGAGTAGCATGGCTGATTCTTCCAAAACATCATTAGCCAGGAGTTACCACATTGGTGGGATGAACTAATATTTTGCATAAGCAAAACAGGGCTTTGTTGTAATGTTGCAAGCAGGTTTCTGTCAGTGGGGATATGAATTAAAAACCTGGAAATTAAAGAGGCAATAATTTTATGCGCAGATCTATTACTTTTATTGATGGCAGAAAAAAAGAACATTGCATTTTATCTTCACTAGGCTTAAGAAAGCCAATCTGTATTCCAAATGTCTAGAAATGTGAAACCTAATTCTGACCTCCTTGGCTTCAAATCATCTTCCGTGTATTGTTGCAGAGACAGCCCTGAAAAGTAGCATGGTCAGCACTCAGGAGAACACGGAGTGAAACCTCCCTCTTAGCCCCACCAAGCTGTGTGGCTGCCTACAATACAGGGAATAAACTCTGAAATTTCTTTCTCATGTGTTTACAGCAGAAAACATTTGTGAATTTGCAGTGCACACATTTCTTTTCCTTAGCTGGGTTGCACCCTACCCTCTTTGCTTCTGAAGCACCAGTGATAAACACATGCTTTTAATGAAATGTGTTTTTAAAATAACATATTAAGGTGTTAAACCAAAATTCACTCTTTTACTGAGGGCCTCTGTCAGTGAGCTGCTCAGATAACCACCAAAATACCAGAGTTTATTACACTTCCTTGTGGACACGCCCCTTTGGGCAGAGTTTGTTATGTCTTTTTAGAATCGTTTTGTCCCTTCTTCACCTCCTGTTGTCCTTCCTTGGAATTCTGGAGATCCAAGGCAAATTCAACTTTGCTGGATTACTGCAAAGAGTTTTCTGACGAGTATGTAGGAGTCAGGAACCTGGAGAAAGAGGAAGATGTTTTGTTGTGCAACTAATTCATTTGGCGCTTAGGCTTGCCTGGCCACAAACTACCTCAGCAAAGGCCATTCCCGAGCACTATGGATTCTGTAGTTTCTGGCATTCAGAAGGTAAAAGGTCCAAAGAACTCTCCAGCAGCCAACTAGGTACTGGTCTCTTAGGGCGTGTTAGCAAACCTTGCAGTGGCATTCTGCTGGATCCTTGTTTTCAGTGGTCAGACCTGGACCAGGAATGACCCAAAAATCAGATGGGGTCAGGAAAAGTGAGACCTGCTGATGTCTTGTCTCCAGGTTATTGCCGACTTACTCAGATCATTCATTTAGCCTCAGTCCTCTTTGTAACTCCTACAGAATGGAATGTTGATACTTGAAAAATATGAGTCTCTCCATCCTTTACCCTTACCTCCCACTTCCCTCCTGTTTCTCTCTTATGTGGGACAAGAACTTTCTGCATCATTGTGTCTTGTATAGGCTGAGCACATAGTTGATCAACTTGCCAATAAAGAAAATTATTTATACCATGCACTGGTAAGCTTGGTAATTAAAGACCCATGAAAAGACAAACACCTCTCCCAGAGGTTAATTTAATTGTGGGCTTGTATCAGAAAACCAAGAGCTTACCTGTGTGAGAGTCTGTCTGTATCCCTGTCAGTATAACTAAAATACCTGGGTAGTGAATAGAAAAGAGGCTTGCCAAGAGCACGGGTGCTGTGGAAATCACTGTGCTGTGCAAGCCCCTGGAGTATATCTCATGAGAATAGCCAGGCCAGGGCTTCCCATCTCACCGGGCCAGAGGTGGATGCTGCAAGGGACAAATTAAAGGACAGAAGCCTCTTTTGAGAAGTGGTACAGGGCTGAAGATGGAAAATAAGAGAGAAAAAGCAGGAGCAGCAAAGGAAACAGATTACATGGGGTAAAGCTGAACACAGAGAAAAAAAATATGGAAAGAGTAGGAAAAATCCAGGAGTGGGATAGGTCTCCCTTCTGAGTAGACAGCTATCCCTGCAGTTACAAGGTTTGAAAGTTCAATAGAAAGAGTAGAACAAAACCACTCTCTTATCCTACCTCAATTTCTGACATGGGTTGGTCTGTATTCCAAAAGGAGCAGGTGCGGTGGGAGAAAGAGCTGCTTAGGTGCAGATGGAAAAGGAAGTAGGCACTAAATCATCCCTAGCTCTGCTTCTGCTACTGAGTGATTCCATCCTGATGAGAACCTTATTTGACTTCTAAGCTACAACATGGGGATAAGGCAGATCAAGCAGACCTTGAGGCTGCTAGAGCCTACTCTAATCTGGACTGTATTAATTAAACATTTTCTTGGCTATAAACATTCCCAAAATAGCTAAAGGTTCAGCTCTGCTGGTGTGGCTGCACCTTTCTTGTTCAAGTGTTACAATGAGCCTAGCTGAAACCAGCATCAGCTCCCAGAAGTCCTGGGTTCTGTGTAATCGAAGGAGATGATGTTGAGTAGGATGTGTGATTCAGGTACTTCTCAGCCACCTCCTGGAGTATCTGTGGAAGATTCCTGTTTTCTGGGCTGTCATTATCTGGCAGTTCTGTGCCAAAATCCCTCTATGTAACAATGCCCCCTGTTCTCTCAGGATGTGGTTTCTTTAGGTACACATGGAAGGGGGCATTTCACCAGTGCAGCTAAACAAGGGCCATGTGTTCAGTTTAATGTAACCTGTGAGGAGCTGAGGGCCTGTCTCTAGGCTACCTTAAGCTACCAGACTGTGGGGCACCCTCCTGGGAAAACAGCTGTCCCAGCTGTCCTGTGTAACCAGGGATAAGCTCTGTGCCTGTTCTTCACTCTCTAGTATATCCAAGCAGGTGTCAAAGGCTTCAGATGGAGAAACTCAGCTCAGTCCCTAGTTCTAGAAAGGAAGAAGTACTTAAGAACTTGCTTACCATCAGGAGTGCCTGGGGAACTCAAAAGACTTGTGAGTGTGGCTCTGTCTGTTGTGGGTGGAGAGCTGGCACAGAAAGGCAGCAGCAGCAGTGAGCAGTATTGATCAGCTCAGCACCACTTTTGCATCTTTTTCCTTTACTTAAATTCACACTGGCAAAAGTATACCTCAACCAATCCTTGCCCTTTTGTCACCAGCCTTCTTATATATGTTTTGTTGGAAAACAAATGAAGTATTGTTGCCTTTGTGCTTTGAGAAAACACTTTTCTTAGTGAGCAACCAGACATTAGTGAGCCTTGGGGGTATAGCTCAGGGGGAAAGGGAGGCAGTGTCACAGGGCAGCTCCTGGGGCTGTGTTCTGTGGCCACCCTTGATTTTGGATCCCCAGCACTGAGGTTTGATATTGCAGCAGCACTGGGTGCATGCTGTGCTCGTGTAAGGACAGGGGCTCCCCTGGCTTGTTATCCAGGTGTTGGCATCTCAGGTGGGGCCAGAATTCCTGGGGTAGGGAAAGAGATTGCTCTGTGCCTCATGTTTCCCTCTGTAAGGCAGGTACTGGCAGTTCTGACTCTGGAAGAGATTTTCATAGCTGCAGGCACTGGTGAAAGAAGCCCCATGCTGGGTGCGGTGGGAGGCTGCATGTTTCTTCTTGTTCTGGGCTAATGTGTAATTTCTAATCATACTCTCTTATGTTTCTTTCCTTAAATTATCACTGACATCCAAGCAGTAATTGACTCTAGAGCTAGGCAGTGTCTTACCTGTTAGCTCTCCCTTCCAGAAGGTGTGTCATCTCAGAGTTGCTCCTGATGTCATATGTGACAGGCAGCCAAGACTCTCCTTAAGGAAGGTTTTTGCTTCTGCATAAGCCTGAGACTCGGGCAGCTGCCTGGAAGCCCCACACAAGCAGAACCAGCAGCAGTCATGTCCCACAGGCTGCTTCACTCCAATTACAGCTGCAGGGTCCCCCCCAAATGCCACCTTACACGGTCAGAGGTGTCTTGGCTTCCTCTCACAGCCACAAGAAGCACAGAAAGCAAAGCATGTGTTCCAAACTCTGTTAGGCAAAGATTAAGCAAGATAACAGCAGGAAGCGGGGGAGCCTGCTAGTGCCGACCTGTCCAGGCTGCTGTGGAGGAAGGAAACACTTTGCTGTGTCAGCAGCAGTGGACACAGGTGGTGGTGAGCTGCCACCTGCAAGGTCTGGTGCAGCACTGGGCTGGCTGCCTATGCCGAGTTTTCTTTAGGGAGCTGACTGGCTCTACTCTGCAAACACCCCCCCACGTCTGCAGCTGAGGGCAGGAGGGTTGTGAAAGCAGCTCTGCTTGTTTAGGAGAAAATACTCAGGCTTCAATTATGGCTCTGTGCTGCGATCACAGCAGCACCATCTCTGTAGATTTATTGATGCCACCACCCCACCTGTGTGCCATGCTTCATCCCATTCCCCCACACCCACCTGGTGTTTCACCAAGCCTGAGGTATAAAGCAGGAGTCCTGGCATGGGCCCGGAGCAGGAGCTCACCCTGAAGGGCTCTGTGTCTGAGCCTGGTCCTTCCCCCAGTCTGTCTGATTTCTCCAGGGGATTTTGGTGACCAGCCCCCAGTTCTGGCAGTGCTATCCCTGCAGCCATGGGCCTGGTGCAGCACGGGATGATGGCAGCTTCTCTCCCAGCTGGGTTTCTAATGGCAAAGCCACAGGCTCTGTCCTCCATGAGCCAGTGGCACCTGTGCTGCCCCATTCCCCACCAACGTCCCTTCCTTGGAGGCCCTGGTGTAAAATGCCCTTTCTGACTGGTACTGCTCTGTTGTCACAGAATCACACCATGAGAACACCCACTTGTGAACTGGTTTGGGTTTTTTAAATATCTCTATTTTTTTTAGCCTGATGCTCATAGTGATCTGCAGTATCTGCTGCCTTCAAGTTACTTGTGGTTTCAGTTTTGGTACAAATGTGTTTAGATTTTAGCAAATTAAAGTTGGGGGGAGGGGGTACAGAGCATCTGATCAATTTGTATTTATTTATTTTAACATTTTACTAAATAAAACACAGTAAAATCTCTTGTCTCCTTAGCTGTATGTACCAGGTGGGGACAGGGGGTCCCACAGGCACAGCGGTTGTAGCAGTGCCCATAGCAAGTCCCCAGCCCCAGGAGGGGTTTCTGAGCATGGCTCTGTGTGAGGGCTGTGTAATGCCCTGGCTCGTGTTCTTGGCAGGCAGAAGGGCACTACATTAGGAGAAATGAATTTTAGCTCCAAAAGGGGCTGTGCTCAGCTCAGACAATCTCCCTGGCTCTCACTCTCTGGGTGCCTCCCAGCTGATGCTGCCCAGCAGAGGGCACATGGAGACCAAGCTGGGCTTATTTCCAGGTACCTCCACCCTTGCAGGAACATTCTGGGCTAGGGACTGTCTAGGCTGGGAAGGATTATCTGGAAAGGATGGTGTACAGCCCTCCTGCTACAGGCATACCAGCACACCTTCCAAAACAACCACAGAGCCAGCATTTCTATTGCCTCCTATCTACCAAAGAATTGCCTGGAAGAGGCCTGCTCCATCTCAGTACTGCTCTACCGTGGCTCTAGCCTTGTCTAGATCTGATCTAGCCCTCTGATCTTGCTTAGTGCATCAGCAGCACAGTATCAGTGAGCTTGGGCTGTATTAAACAAAAGCTGCCTGCTAGGGACTGTGAGGTGGAGCTGCACTTAGATTCACAGTGATGAGCAATGTCTTCACAGCCCTTTCCCAAATAAAGCCTCAATACTTGCTCCTGGCAAACCATCCTCCTGCAGATGCAAGGCTGGCATCTCGTGGGGCCTCAGAGCCAGTTTTTATTCCCAAGAGTCAAGTCAAGGCTCTCGGGGACAAGCTGCAGCACCGCCACATGAAACCACATCTTCTCCTTGGGTGTGATTAAACTGACTCTGCCTAAGCCATGATGCCCCAGGCTCCAGTTCAGGGGTGCTGGCTGAGCAGGCAGGCTGCCTGGAGCCCGTTGCAGCGCAGGAACCATCAGCAGTCAGCAGCAGCAGCCCTTTCAGAGCTGACAGGGCACCTGTGTGCCTTGGGCTATTCCTACATTGCTCTCCTCCTGCTGCCTTCCCTCCTCGTGCAGGAGGACACGTGCAGGCTCACGGCAGAAAAAAGTTAATAACCAGGCAGTTTTAACAACAATGTGAAAAAGAATAAAAAAGCTTTAATTTAAAAATTAAATTAAAAAGAGAGAATAAGCAAGAGGCGCTTGTGCCCTTTCCATACCCCACGCTTTCTATGGTTCCTCTTAGCCGCTCCCACCATGGACGGAAATCCTCACCCTGTACAGAGCTGGCCCTTGCAGCCCAGAGCAAAGCTAAGAAGAGAACAGTGAAGACTGCAGCAGCAACTGGCCTGGAGAGCCTCCAGGGCCACCAGCAAAATCATTTGGGAAGAAGAAAAGATTAAAAAAAAACCCAGACACCCTAATTACTGAATTCTTATGAGAAAAGTATTAAATAATTTAAATAATGTGAGGAAAGCAATGCATCCTCTGTGCTCCAGTGTGTGATAGCAGTAGAACAGTGTCCAGCCAAGCTGCTCCCAGCATGGGGTTCCTGCCACAGTGATCAGATACGGTCTTGTCCAGTGTCAGCCATGTCCCTGATTGCTGATGGCAACAACTGTGCTGCCAAGAGCTGGGGAGGAGCAGGGTGATCCCACCAGGAACTTCTCCCAGCCTGTGCTGGCCCATGAAGCTGCTGCTCTGCCCATGGGGATGGTTGGCAGCTCTGCCCTGTGGGGCAATACCAGCACAGGAGACGGTCTGTCACCAGCATGGCTGTTCCCAGCTGGGAGGTGCAGGTCCATCCTGGGAGCTCACTGCTGGGGACAGTGGACAGCCCATCCTGTTCTGGGAGCTCTTCCTGCTCTGAGGGACTCCCACACCACCTCTATGGGGCCAGCTCCACTGGAGACTGCATCCATACAGGTGGGGAAATATTATTATACTTTCCCCCATTAACCAGCCAGCCTTGATCTGGGTTTGAACCAAGGCTCCAGCTACTCATAGCACTCCCTGACCACTCCTCCCAGGCTGTTGGGAGGTTTTCTCTGAGCCTGCTCCACAAAGAATGTAAAGGATTGCTCTACAACCTCATCTCCAACTCACCAAAGCCCTGGAGGGGTGTGTGGAGGACTGAGACCTGGGACCATTGAGCAGAGGCAGAACAGGGTAAGGTACAGCTCCCAGATGTCTGGAGGAGCCAGGCCTCAAGGTGAGGTAAGCTAATGAAGACTGGGAATCCACATCTGCTGAAAGAAGAGAGGAGGCCCTACCCCTAGCATGGGGAGGTTCCCCTGTAACACAGGAAGGCTGCAGCAGCTTGACCTGCAGGCACTGGCTGTTCTCGCAGCTGATGTCTTCCATCTTATCTACAGGCATCCCTTTGGTGGGCTGGAGAGGCTGTGCTGCTGACTCCATTCCCTCGGGCTGGGCTGCGGCGGTGGGCAGGGGCAGGAGGGATGCCCTGCGCCCTCCCTTCTCCAGTGTGCTGCTTGTACCCACACCCCCCGTCCCCAGGCATCACAGGCTTCTCTCAGCAGTGAGGTATTTGAGCGCAGCAGCCCCATAGCGCCGTGACAGGTCCTGGTGGAACTCCTCCCGCAGCGTCTGGAGGCAGCCCCGGTACCCTGCACTCAGGCGAAACTTGGAGATGTCGAAGCTGGGGGCATGGGGCATGTGGATCATGAAGGCATTGGGCAGGACCAGCAGCTCATACTCCTGGGGACAGAGCAGCAGCCCTTATCACTAGCAGCTCGGTGGTGCCAACATGTCACCACCCAGCCACAAGCCCCCAACATCCAGCGCCTCTGCGGTGCCAGGAGCCCCTCACCCACCTGCGCATCCAGCTCCATGATGTGGGAGACTTTGTTCCAGCCGAAGCCCACGAACCTCTGGTCATACTTGGGGCAGTCTCGCCTCACTACAACGTAAGGCTCAAAGTCTGGCTGCCATGCCACACGGTAGGGCATGGTGGCCGTCCGCCATTTGGCATAGTCCGTCGGGGCGTGGCCCTTTGGCCACACGTGGTACCTGTGGGAAGAGATGGAAATGAGAGACTGAGACAGTAGAGGATGCAGGGGGTCTGCTACCACCTGAGATGGGGGGTGCACAGCCCCAAGGCACAAGGGTACACAGCTGGCTTCTGCTTGGATGGCGGGACAGTGCTAGTCCCTACCTGAAGGTGTAGAGGGAGCCCATGTCCAGCATGGAGAGCAGCTCTGCTTTGGATTTGGGAAAGGTCAGACGGTAGTGCAGGGTCTCAAAGGCCGGCACGATAAGAGCTGCCTTCCTCTGGGGCAGCTCCAGCTGTTGGATGGAGTTCCTGTGGTAATAGGAAGGGTGTGAGATCTTGACTGTGAGGCACGGCCACAGCCTCCTTCCTCAGCCCTTCTGGCCTGCCCACCACTCCACACAGGTATTAATGGGTTTTAAGAATTTGCAGTGGTACCACACAGGGATAGGAGGAACAGGGCAACTCTCAAAGTCACAGCTCCTTCCTCATCCACTGGTGTCTGACAAAAGTAAGGGCAGGACCCTAAGGCTGAACACAAAGGAAACAGTTTCTGCCTATTGAGAGCTGCTGCCCAGGGTGTTTCCTGAAAACTCTGGTGCTTGGGGAACCCAGCAGGGTGAGCAAGAGCCAGCTGGAAATAGCCTTACCTGAGGTAATCGTAGAGGCCGTACATAGGCAGGAAGTCGATGTCCGTCAGGAAGACGTACGGCGTCTGCGTGTTGGCCAAGGCCACGTTGCGCAGGAGGTTGATGGGGTAGAACTGCCCCTCCTTGTAGACAATGTGGTAGGCGACGTTGCGGCGGGCGCTCAGCACCTCCGAGGCCTGGGCGTAGCGCAGGAACTGCTGCGCCTCGGCATCCGACATGTACAGCGCCAGGCTGATGGGGCCGGCCCAGTGCTTGCAGATGGCCTCCAGCATCTGTAACCTGGGAAGCAGAGGGCACAGCCTGAGCACAACCTGCCCTGTGGCAGCTTCTGAGCCAAACCCACAACTGGGCACCTCCAGAGAGCCACGTGCCAGTCACGCCCGTCCAGGAGGGAGCAGGAAGAGCGGATGCTCCCAGCTTGGGGTGCTGTTCTTCACTGCCAAATGCTGGCGTGAGAATGATGAAATGAGATTCCCTGGTAATGCCAAAGCTGTGGAGCCTGCCCAGAGGAGTGGAGGTGGGTTCCAACCTCCCACCAGTCCTACTAGCAAATACCTGTCCATGGAGAGCTGGGCCACGAGGGTGACATCGGTGGGGTTGGGAAGGGCCAGGAACTCATACTGCAGGAAGAACAGGTGGATGCGGTGCTGCATGAGGTGCTGCTGGCGGAAGTCATAGCAGGGATCATCCTCATCCAACTCCTCCAGCGCCTGCTGCAACTGCAACATCATGAAGGTGAGGGACAGTAGGAACCCCAGGGGAGGCTGCATGAGGTCTCTGCCCACCCAAAGTTCTGGGGTTGGGGGCAGAGTCGCAGTCAGCCTCACCTTGTCCCTGGGTGGGCTGGGAAGACTGGCACAGCCAAAAAGCTCCCTGCGCAGCAGGTTCCCATCATACTCCAAGAAGGTCAGGTAGAGGTTACGGAAGAATTCCACGTGCTTGTTCTTCACCCGCAGCTTCTTGGGCGAGTTCCAGTGGATCACCTGAGCAGTGGTGTGTCACCCCATGTAAGGGAAGTCAGCAGCACCAGGCTCCCCAAGCCCTCAGACCCTGTGCTGACTCCCCTGGAGCTCCAGTGCCTGTACTGTCCCTCAGGCCCTCCTGAGTCTCAAAAGTGACAACCCCACCCACCTTGAGATCTGAGAGCTCGGTGTAGCACTGCTCCGAGCGGGTGTGATCAGAGAGCTGCACGTTCCAGAAGCAGGGAAGCCGGTACACCAGGGATGGGTCCTGCTTGATCACCGCATTGAAGATATCCTAGGAGAGAGAAAGGTGAGCGCATGGGTGGATGAGGAAGATCCCCTGTGCCAGCAGTGCTATGGGAATGCAGAAGGACCATCCTGCCCCAGAGGAGGGACAGTTACCTGATCAGCCAGCGAGGTGGAGAGCATGCTCATGAGCTCCCGCTCCGCCGTCAGCCGCCACATCTGCTCCCAGCCCAGGCGACGCAGGCGGTCCAGCAGGAGCAGGATCACCCCTAAGTGCCAGGCAGAGGGCACTGGGTCACCGAGAGAGCACCCAGCCACTGAGGCACAGCCAGCTGAGGCACAGCTGCCTGCATGGCTTCAGCCCCTGGGACATGCCACTTCTCCGTGCCCACCCATACAACCCTGCGATAATGCAGCAGTCCTCTTGTGCCCACCACTTTGCTACTTTACCTCAGCCTCTCCCAGTCCCCCTGTGACAAGTGCCACCTCAGCTGCGTGTGCCATGAGGCTGCACCTCCCACCCTGGCAGTCCACACTCACCCGTGTTGAAGCCACGTCCCAGGGCTGGCCACGGTTTGTGGTTTTTCCACAGGTTGCCTAAGTACCAGTCACTTTGGTTCTCCACCAGCCCAATCACCTGCTTTTCTGAGGAAACAGAGGGACATGGGCACAGCTCATCTTGCAGTTGATTCAGAGAGCCCAAGCAAACACACTGTGCTGGTGCTGTGGCAGGCAGGCACTGCCACCCTGAGCCCAGCATCCAAGGCCCTGATGGGGCCCCCGGGACACCCTGTCCTCACCAGAAAACTTTCCAAAGACAGCCCAGAGCTCAGCAATGTCAGTGGCAAAGGTGATGTCCGTGTCCAAGACAATGACCTTGGAGAGGTTGGAGGGTAGTGCCTTGGTAAGAGTCAGCTTCATCAGCCCATAGATGCCAGAGTAGTGCTTGTTGGGGATCCACGACACCTCTGGCTGCAAGGCAAAACACCTCAGGGCTGGGCACGGCCATGCCCTTTCCCTTTCCACGCAGGACAGCTGTGTGTCCCAGCACGCCGTGCAGAGGAGGCCAGCAACAGAAGGGCATGCAGAGTTGTGCAGCCAGCTGAGCCTGGAGCATTTCCTCCAGCAAACAGAACCCCCACCTGACCCCAGTGTCTCACTGGGGCACTTGGCTCTGCCACAGAGGCACTGCTACCACAAGGCACCTTCCCACCCTGCCAGTACCTTGTGCTCCCCTCTCAGCAGCACCAGCAGCAAGCCCAAAAAGAGGGGGTGAACCAGGGATCAGCAAGAAAAATTAATCACCCTCCATCCACTTGTCCCTCTCTGCTGCTCCCCTTGACCCTCTAAGCATTGGCTTGGGACAGGGCAAAGGGAGGGCAAGCACCTGCCTTCAAGTCATCGGCATTGTAGAAGCTGACGTGGACGGAAGGCACCATCCAGGACTGGAAAAGTGTCTGGAGGATCTGGTGGGCCACTGAATCCGTGATGAAGTGAAAGTGAAGGGGGTTTTTCCTGCCAAGGGCAAACACAGCAAGATTCAGCATCACAGCGGAATGAAGAGAGCACAGCCCCCCATCCCTTCTGTGGGACAGACATCAGATGGGGAGGCAAATGGAAAAAAAATCTCTGGGGGAAACAAATTCCCCTCTGTCCCTCTAAGCAGTGGCACAAGGGGTACAGAGAGAGGTTCTAGAGCCTCTCTTCTGCAGCACTGCCCCGCTGCAGCCTGCAGCAGCTCATCTGAGAACCCCAACCAGCAGGCCTCTGGCACAACATCTCCCCATTACCTGTGGAAGAGGATGGATTTCACCAGGGTCACCACATCCCGGCTCGCATTGTGCCCAGCACACACAATCGCGACGTGAAGGAGCTGCCCAAAGACAAACGGTGCCTTTTTGAGAATGGACACCCCCTCCTCGCAGGGGCTGTCAGCTCCTCCCTGGGACCACACTACAGGGAGGAGCTTCAAAGCCCAACCTCTCCCATGCAGAAAGAGCCCCAAAGAGAGGTGGGAGTTCCCTAACTCAGAAACGGGGTGCAGGAGTCTTGCTGCCACTCCTCCTGTCTGGAGAAAGAAGATACCCTCACCCACTGAGCAGAGGGAGAGCAGTGCCAGGTGAGTTGCACATACATCCATGCTCCACGAGGTCCCAGCCTCCCATGTGACATTTGCTATCCTCGTTGCCAGCGTGCTGGTGCCATCACCCACCTCACACTTGTGCACTGTCCGCTGCTTGGAGCAGGCCGTGTGGTTGCTCCTGTCGCCCCCAGGGGGGTCCCTGTCCTCGGCAGAAGCCCCCCACTGCGGGCTGCCATCGCTGCCCTCCGCCTGAGCCTGGCTGAGCTGCAGCCGGAGCTGCTGGTTCTCCTGCTCCACCCTGCGCACCCGCGAGGCCAGCGCCTCCTGCTCCACATCCCGGCTCGGCTGCTCGCCCAGACAGGGCGCCAGCAGGAGGAAGCGGCCATCTGTGGAAGAGACGGGAAGGAAGGCAAAGGAGAGCCCAGGTGTGAATGGTGGGGTAGAGACACAACTGAGGTCCCAGCACGCCTCACAAGTGCTCAGCCAACATCTCAGCTCTGCTCCCCTGATCTCCTGGAGATGTCCTCAAGTCAGATACACCTGCAGTGACTTCCATGGCCAGAGCAACCACCCCAAGGCCTAATCCCCTGCTGCCCACCATCTGTTGCAGACTGTTCCTTGATCTGAGGAGGACGAGAAGGACTCACTCACATTCGAGGCTGCCCACAAAGAGGTAGAGCCAGGAGAGGAGAATGACCAGGGTCACTGTGGCAAGGAGCAACTTTAGCTTCAAGCGCCAGGAGCGCAACATGATGTGCTGGCAGGACACGGGCAACAAGGATCAGGTGGGCAACCCGAGTCTGGCTGGCCCTGGCATCCTAGAGCCTGTGAGGGGAAAAGAGAGAGGTGTCACCAGCAGCTCACACCCAGGTGTGCCAACATCTCCCAAAAGTACATCCTCCATCACCTACTCCCTCCAGGACAGTACCTAGGCAGCTGAAGCAGTGACCTGCCCACGATGGAACACTTAGCCCCCCCCCAGACTTGTCCCACAATCCAGACAGGACTGCAGAGCCTGTGGGAGAGGACCTCAAACACGGAGGGAAATGGGGATAGGAAGGAAATGAGGTTTCCAAGAGGTTTTCCCCCAGCTCTGTGCCTTGCTCCTTGCCATCCCACAGGCCTAGGGCCCACAGAGGAGGGGAGAAGTGATAACGCTGAGGCCCTCCGGAGCCGGGCGGCGGTCCCGGAGCCTGCCCGCGGGAGGGGCGCAGTGCCTCCCCCGCCGCCTCGGTTGGAGCGCGGCCACCAGGGCCGGGGGGCTCGGGAAACTCCCGCACCCGAGCGCCGCCCGCCCACTGCGATGGGAAAACCCCAAACACTTGGTGGGAAGCCGCCCCCCGGCCGCACTGGGGCCCCGGGGCAGCCTCTTGAGGCCGCCGCGGCTCCGCCACGCGTGTTGGCCGCTGCCGTTCCTCCGCCGGCGGCGGGACTCTTCCCGACGGGCAGGGCCCTGCCCCGGGACCCCGCGGAGCCGGTGCCCGGGCAGGCCAAGGCCCTGCGGGGAGGAAGGCGACGCCGGGCCCGCCGCAGCCTGCCCTGCTCCGCACCCCTGCCCTGGCTCCGCGCCCTCGGCGCAGCAACATCTGGACAACAAAAGCTGCCGTCGGGCTGAATGGGCCGGATTAGGGTCTGCTCCCCCTGCACACGCCCCGCCGGAGCCCATTGATGTGCAGATGCCCGTGGGGCCGCGGGGCTGGAGCCTAGGAGAGCACACACCGCCCCCGGCCCCCCCCCGCGGCCCTGGGGCCGGGTGCAGGCTCCAGCCCGCTGCAGGAATTGCAGATGGATGGCCCCATGCACCCTCAGGGAGGGACACCCGGGCTCTGCAAGAGCTGGGGCATGGCCACGCCAGCCCGGCAGAGATGCTGAGCTCCGTGGCAGCCGGCACGGCCCCGGAGAGCTGCACCCCTTTTCCTGGCAGAGAAGGTGTCTACTGGCATCACGGCTCCCTGCACACCGGGCCCAGGCTTGACCTGCTTTGTGCTCCATAGAGCAGGCCAGGCGCAGGCACGGCAGGGAAGGGGAGCTGACACATGGAGCACGCCAGGCACAGGCACCCTTCCCTCCCAGCCACGGGCCATGCTGGGCACGGCGAGGTCTCCACATGCTGCTGCCAACCTGTCTCCCGTCCCAGGGCTCACACAAAGCTGGAGGGCTGTTCGGGCCAGGCTGGAGGGGGATGTCAGGGGGGCATGCTGAGGAAAGGCCAGGGAGGTCACCCAGCATTTGGAGAAGCTGAGGGGCAGGGAAGCAAATTTAGCACAAAGGAGAGAGAAGGTGATGGCACACTGCTCCCACTTGCCCCCATGGCCCCTCACTGCAAGAATGGCATTCTGTCCCCAGCCTGCATGTGAACACACTACTAGGATGGCAATTCTGCGGGACCAGATGGGACCAGAAGCAAGTCAGTTTTCAAAACCTCTCCCAGAGGCACGCAAGGATCCGTCCATCCCCCACCTCAGAGCACCCCCACCCCTCCTGCCACCCCTTGTCCTGCTGCTCACCTGGCTGCTCACCTTTTCCCCAGGCGCTGATTTCCTTACCTGCCTCTCCCCTCGCCTCCTCCTTCCCCGGCGCCTCCCAAGCTGGCTGGGCTCACTGCTGCTGCTCCCTCCCGGGGCTGCCGTTCCCCGTCCTGCCTTTACTCCTCCCTTCTAGATCTGACACTTTCCCCCTCCTCCCCGCTCTCAAACCCAAGCTCCCCCCGCACACCCCGCCGGCCCCCCTTTCAGAGGAAGAAAGAACAAATAAAACAAGAGATTAAATTCGCTTTCTACTCAAGAGCCCCCAGTGCCACAGACACAGAGTTGCCCAAAGTAAATTGGGAGGAATCCGTCCTACTTTCAGCCCCCTTCCCACTCCCGGGCCTCAATATGCCTCCTTCAGAGTGAAAAAAGGAAGCATCAGGATTATCTACCCCCTTCCTAGCACCTGCCTCCTCCTTTACTGGGGCAGGTGCAGAAGACTTTGTGCTCACTGAGAGATCTTTGGGGGCCTCAGGATGGTGGCAGAGCCCACCTGTTCTCGCCATGACTGGCAAAGAGCGGCTCCACGGCCTACCTGGGATGCAAATATGGCGAGGGTGGGAGGCAGACCTTTGCTGCTACCCAGAGCAAAGAGATATTGACCACCGTCACAGCACTTGCCCATCAGCTGAGCATAGTGCAAGCCCCACTGTGGATCTGGAAGGGAAAGAACTGTTCCCCTGCTGTCTCATCCTCAGTCTGGCACAGAAGAGCAGGGCTCACTGAAAAGGTGCAGTGTTCAATTAGACCTGCCCAGCGCCCCAGGAGTGAGCAGGATGGTGGAAGGAGGAGCAGGAGGCCGCGGCTGGGAATGCTAACTATGCAGAGAGGCTCTACCTGCAGCTCCCTGGCCCGGGGCTGGAGCAGGAGGAGAAGAAGCCCTGCCGGGGGTGTCCTGTGCCGCGGGCGGCTGGAGGAGGCCAGGAGCGGCGGCAGGCAGAGGGCCGGGATGCGGAGCAGCGCCTGCACAGCACTCGGCTGCGATGTGAACTGCCCCCACCGCAGAGCCCCGGGCGAGGCGCGGCTCGCCCCGGCCTGCCCGCGCAGCCACAGCAGCACCCGGGTGGCGGCCCTGGCAGGCACGCTCACCTCCCGCTCGGGCAGCCGCTGCTGGGCCGGGCAGAGCCCCGCTAGACAGGCAGCGGCTCCGCAGCAGCGCTTCAGCCCGGCCCTGCCCGGCAGCGAGAGGAAACGGCCGGGCTGCCCTGCTGCTCCTCTGGGCCGGCGGCTCCCCAGGCAGGGGCCCGTCCCTTTGCTCCCCCAGCCGCCCGAGCACATGCTCAGCTCCCGGAGCCGTCCTGCCCTGCCCCAGGTACCCATGGTGTGCTCCAGCTGAGGCCGTGGGCACGCAGGGCTTACCCGTGCTTGGGGAGCAGTCCAGACCTCCTGCAGCCTACTGCCAAAAGCACCGCTCCAGCAGAGGAAACCAACTCCTGCTCCAGCTGACCTCCACGGCCTCTCCACACGCTTGTCCTGGCCACCATACCTTTGCTCCCAGCACCAAGAGCGAGTGCTTTGAGACCCCGCCAGGCCCTCTCCAGCCAGGGCAGGAACAGAAGGAGAGCACAGGCACGGCTGGGGCATTTTTAGGCTGCTCAGGGGGGTGAAGATGGCAAGCCAGAAGGCAGCTACACAGCCTCTTCTCCTCTGTGAAACACTAGAGGCACGGCAAGCGGAGGGCAAGGCTGGAAGCAGCCCCTTGGCAAGGGGCACAGTGGTGCCAGCAGCCATGGCACAGCACCTAAAGCTCCCGGGTAAAGCTGCTGGCTCTGCTGTCCCTGCAGTCATGGCACGGGGCCTCTCCACCCTCCCTCCTCAGTCTCCTTGCTCCCCAGACAAGCACAGCCAGCAGTAAGATGAGAGGTTTCCCAATACTGCCACCTTCCAACCCCAGCGCGGGTGCGGGGCAGAAGTGCTGTTCACAGCAGGTTATCCTCCCTCCCCCACATTCTTCCCAGGAGCAAGCAGCTTCTGCTTCAGCAGGCATCAGGGGACACAGCCACTGGGACAGAAAAAGGCACCCCTGTCCCCTCTCCAGCTGGAAAAAGCTGACAGTGGATACCAGGAAAGGGGGAGGCAGGACCTAAGTCTTGTCTCATGCCTGGGACACCCTGCCTCCAGTGACAACAGGGCAATGGCCAGGGGACAGGGAATGTCACGCCAGCAGAGCTGGGCAGCTGCACAAACACCAGTGCATGCTCGCACCAACCTCTGAGGCGTGGGCAGGAGCCTAAAGCTGGCTGTATGCCGGCCACCCTTCCACGCACAAGCAACCTTCATTCCTGGGAAAGTGCAGCCACTTTGCTTGCCCCAGCCTCCCCGAGAGCTGCCCATGTACTGGCACTCCACTCCCCCAAGATCCTCTTTTCTTGCAGGAAATCCCCTTTTCTTTTTAGGCCCCATTGCTCAGCCTGAATGGCCTTCGCTCTCTACGGCTCAGTAATAATCAGGTGAGCAGTTAATGTTTAGGGAAAGCTGGCAGTGGAAATTTTGCCATCACATTACCATGTTTCCTCCAGCCCTGCAAGCATAGGGGGGAGCAGCTCTGTTTTCCCACAACATCACATTTGGCAGCAAGGCCCATGGTAGGAGGGGGTGTCTTAGTCTGTTGTCTCTTCTAGAGCTAATGTGTAGCTGCAGAGGGATGCTGAGGCACAACTACACTGTCTGTGGGTACCAAGCCAGCGGCCTGAAGGGGCACAGGGACAGCCCCAGGCTTGCTGCCCCCTCTACTGCCTCCCCCCAGGCATTATGAGTGAAGAGGTAGTCTGGCTGTTCCCATAAAGAGCTGCAGGGCAACCAGGAGAGGAGTGATTTCATGGAGCTATGGTGCCTGTTGTCTTACCTAGCTGCAGGTGACAAACTGCAAATTCTTCTCCCAGGTCTCATTTTTGGAACAGTGACAGTTTAGCTGACCTGCTTAGACTGCCTCAGTAGAAGCCCAACACAACAGCTTCCCAGGTTTGCAGAAGGTGAGAAAGGGCCTGAAAGCTGTGACAAGGGCTGCACAGCCAGACTGGCAACTCAGAAAAGGCACCACACTTTGAAGAGAGGCAACTGGGGACAATCACTTTTGCTCTTACAAAGAGATGGGAGGGGACAGGCTGGTTCCTCACTCAGCAGATCACCTTTAGCGTGTACTGCAGCACCCATCTGACAAAGTGCCTTATGATTCAGGGTCACCTCCCTGTCCTGCTCCCCATGCCTGAAAAGCTGCTTGAGGGGGCCTGTGCCAGCCAGCAGATACCACACAGGCAGTGCAGAGCAGGATAGCTGCAGGAATTTACAGAGGCGGAATGGAATTTGGCCAGGAGAGCAGGATTAAAACCCCATGCTCCGGATTACCATGCCGTCCCTCCCTCCCAGTCTTATGATAAGCAAATCTTAAGTGAGAGTTTCCCTGGAAAGAGCAACCTCTGGCAAAACAGCCCCCATGTTCTAGGGGTGGGATCCAGCAGCACCCACAGAGTTGGATACCAACACATGCTGTGAAAGGAGGAAGCTTCCTCATCTCCCTACTGTCCCTGGATACCACCAAGCTGCTGAGAAAATCCCGGAAAGGATCTTGCTGGGACAACAGGCAGCTGTGCCTCAGTTACAGCTCATTCTCAAACACCAAGCTCTTCTCAGCCCTGTAAGATTGCCACACACACAGTTCTGCTGCTCTGAGTTCAGTTTTTTATTCTGCAGAGGTCACACTGAAAAGCCATCTTCTCCTTCTCTGGCAGAACCACAGTACCTGGGGAAGAGGAGCTGAAAGTCTCTGAAGGGTGTTGAAGCTCCAAGCCTCTCTGCTGAAGCAGAGACTCTTGTCACCAGACTGTTTTCTTGTTTCCAGAGGAAACAAGCAAGCTCAGGCTGGGTCTGACACAGGAATGCTTTGCTGCTTACCTCTTCATGTCTGAAACCCAGGAATGTATCAGGGGAGCAGCTCCTCCTGGCAGGGACTCCGATCACAAGGCCCTGCTAGACACAGCCTGCTTTTGCAGAGTCGGTGTCCCTACCCACAGCCAGGCACTGGGTTCAGCTGCCCAGCAGAGCCCCAGCCACAGAGGGCATGCAGGGCACACGTGGGGACAGCAATGCCACAGCAGAATGTACAAGCCTGGCGTAGGAGGCTTCAGCCTACCAGACATCCTATGGTGCTTACAAGCTGGGCAGCTGCATTTTGCCACAACTCTCAGGCAAAGCAAAGGGGGCCCACCCAGACAGCAACACCATCCCCAAGTGCTCTCACTCCTCTTAAGCCCAACAAAAAACTGGAAGGACCCCCAAGAAACTCACAGAGGAGGTGTTCAATAGATTGCTTCCAGCTTTACCCTTCTGGACTACAAGTTGTTTGATTCTAAGAGGATACTCAGCAGGTGAAGTATCAACACTGACCGGCCCTTTCCTGGGCCTGGTGAAGTTCAAGCCTAACTGAGGGCAGACAGAGAGGCCACAGAGTCCTGAATCAAATCTCCTCCACACGCCTCCCTGCCCTGCCCAGCATGGCACAGGAGGGACCAGGCCTGGGCAGTGTGCAGGAGGACCCAACTGCCTCTTGAAACAGGAGCAGTGACAGGAGCTGATCTCCAGCTCCCCTTCTCTCTGGTGGGATTAGGTTTCTACTGTCTGCATTTTGCTAATGTCTGTGCTGCAGCTAATGGCCAGCTCTGAATCCATTAAGTTCCTCATGTCCTGGTCTCCGGATGTGCTATTGGGCATCAATACCTGTTCACCCTGCCATTTCCTGACACTTTCACTGCTGTGGCTTGCAACAGTTCCTGGGGCCAGAGCTGAGCAGGGTCAGCAGCCAGGAACTCCAGCTTCTATCCAAGTCAGCCTGCAGCAAGCCCTCCACCAGTTCCAGCTCTGCCATCGGCTCAGCTGAACACCCAGCAGGCGTCCATCCATCCTAGCAGGATCATCCTCAACATCCTAGCAGGCTGATACAGCAAGGGGTGGGAATTCATCCTGTGTGGTACTGACACCCCAAGTTTCCAGCCAGCAGTGCCCATGGGTAGGGACTAACCCCACATGCCCCTGCTCCCCTGAAATACTCTTGAACATCCTGCAGCAGGTGGTGCTCCCTGTTGGACAAGGGAGACCATATCCCAGCACAACAGGCCAAACTTACCCCCTACACGTGCTTGTGAGTCTGCATCACCTCAGGCAAAATTAATTAGGTTAATTACAGCAAAAAAGGAGACAAAGGGACTCCAACAACCCCATGTTGGCACTCTACCTGGAAAAGCTCACAAGAGGTAGGGCGCCATCCACCTCTGGGGAGATGCCAGGGGCATGGCTGTGAGCCAGGCTGTCAGGTGCCTGCTGTGCATTGTTACCAGCAGAACTGGGTAAGTGTTTTTGGCTGAATAGTTATTGATTGAAAACTGCAGTTTCCAGACAGCTCAAAGCTATTTGCTCCTTCACTACAAGTTTTGGACAAGAACAAAATGCTTTGTTTTCCAAGCAAAAAGGTCTCATTTTGCACTTTTATTTTTTTTTTTTTTTTTTTTTGGGTAATTGAGCTGCATTACATTTAAAAGAAAAGATAAAGGATCTCTCAAATTTGTCTGTGTTAAGTTTTTCTCCCTCCAGCTTTTCATTTTGGGCACTAAATCAAGCAATTAATTATTTGTCCAGCTCTGGTCTCCAGACAAGCTGAGAGGATCGTGAGCCAAAAAGCTGGAGCAGCTCTGCCCAAGCAGCAGTGGAGGAGGGTGTTGATTTTTTTTGTGCTGCAGGCTCCTTTCAGGCCTTAGCTCGAGCTCCCTTGGGGTTAGCAAAAACTCCCTGGGGGGAGGAAAGCAGGGCCCTGTGAAAGGAATGGCAGGTATCCCACCACAAGGGATCCACCCACCCAGTGGGCAGCTGTTCAGGACACACAAGGTCACTATCTCTCCCTGGAGGGAATGCTAGGAGCAGGGCTTCCCAGCACAGAATCATAGAATATCCTGAGTTGGAAGGAACCCACAAGGATCAAGTCCAACTCTCAGCACAGGACAACCTCAGAAATTACACTATGTGCCTGAGAGCATTGTCCATAAGCTTCTTGAACTCTGTCAGGCTTGGTGCTGTGACCACTTCTCTGGGGAGCCTGTCCCAGTGCCCAGCCACCCTCTGGGTTTTTGCTAATAACCAACCTAATCCTCTGCTGATACAGCTTCATGCCATCAGCTCATGACACCGTGGTCCCTCACTAGTCCTGCTAGTATTGGTCACTGGAGCAACTCTTCCAAATTCCATCTCTCACAATGCCAAACTAGTCCAGCAGGCAGTGACACACAAGGCACTGACTGACAAAGAAAGGCAATCCTCTTTCTCTGAGTGAAAAGCAGCTGAGCTCACAGAGGCAGCCTGGTACCTCTTCCACAAGGGACCAGCCCAAACTGGGAGCTGTGCTCAAGCAGCCACTCCTTTATCTTCCCTGCCCAAAGCTATTCCTGGCACCAATGCCCTCGGTGCCCAAGTGAGGCTGAAAGCAGAGCTCATCCACACAGGAATGGAACAAGTGCACTATAAATAGCAAACCAGAATGGCTCGGGGCAGGCTCTAAAAACCCAAGCAGCAATAGTGCCATCCACTCAGGGTGCCCTGGGCATTTTGTAAGACCAGAAGTGATTCTGAGCTACAGAGAATCTTGCACGTTGCGAAGAGGCTCTGATAACACTGCGGAGGAAAAACTGTTGTCCAGGCTAAGAACAAAACTTACCTGCAAAGAAAACATATAGGGCATCTTGCAAACTGGAAATGAGGTAGTGATTGAGGGAGCAAAAAAAGGAGAGGAAGTGGAACCCAGAGGGGAGGCAGTTCCCAAAGCCAGGCAGTGGAAAGGAGAATACTCCCAACATCCAAACCCATTACTAGCCCCCCTCCCTTCCTGCTGCTCCTTGTGCTCCCATCCCTGGGGCTTCTCACACTGCTGAGCTAAACCTTGAACTCGCACACCAAAGGACAAAGGCAGGGAATAAACAGCATAGCTCAACTCAACCAAGCAGCAGATGAGTGGCTGAGGACAAAAGCTCATGTCTTCTGTAATCCACAGCAACCTCTGTGCAGTGCCCAGCCTGCACCAGGAGAGGCACAGGAGCTCAGACCATCCTGTGATCAGATCTTCCAGGATGCTTCCAGGAAGAGTCCCATCCTTCCCACCACACTCACCCTCACTACTCCCTCTTCCCTCCTGGTGCCTCCATCTGGATCCACAAACACTCCTTCCCCTTCTCACTGACACTCTATATCCTGTAAAGGGATCTCAGCCTCCCCAGATGAGAAGACGACCGGCCTCGTGCAGCACTGCCAGTCACCAGCCTCCCACTCTTGTGAGGGAGCCCTGCTCTTTCAGCAGGGCTGCAGCACTTGGGCATACACCGGGAATAAGAGCACAGAAGAGATTCTTGGGAAATCAAGAGAGGGGTGCATGCACAGGGAAGGCACACACCTGAACCAAATCACCCAACAAATAAACACACAAGAACATGCACAAAGGGAAGCAGTTGCTCCCTCTGACAGAAAGGTTATTTTGTCAGATTAGGAAGACAGCACTCAAAACAACCAAAAGAAAAACACCAAACCCCTGCTTTATTGCTCCTGGAGCACCAAAACCAGGGAGGACACAAAAAGCAAAGATAGCCAGTGTTTGACTACAAGCCCACCTTGAGAATTTTATAAGCCCACAGCTCGCTTTGCTTCTTCCCCATGGCTCTCCTGTCACCCCTCGCCCTTCCTCCTCAGTGCAGCAAGCAGGAAGAGAGGTAGGGTTCTCAAGTTTGGCCAAGTTTCCACTCAGAGAACAGAAGCTTGATAACAGGCTGGACAGGATGTGAGCACCATTGAGGAAGAGGATTAGTAACCCCTTAATCTGCACATTTTGGAGTCTAAGCACTTTGCTCTGCTCTTTAATTAAACCATGGAGTGCAAAGATTGCCAGAAGGTAGAGAACAAGGAGGAAGAAGGAGAGGAGAGGAAGAGGGAGAGGGAGAGGGAGAGGGAGAGGCTGTGGCTTAAAGGCTGTTCCTTGCGGTTTAAATGCAAGGAGGAGGGTGTTACTAGCAGTGATGTATTTCACCTCAAGTGCTTCACAGTGGGGCTGTTGAGCATCCTATTGCCTTCCCTGATCCAATCTATGGGAGGGCCAGAGGCAGGATGAAGGGCAAACTGCATGATGGCCTGGGGATCACAAAGGAGGGAGCAAGGAGATCTATCAAACTGGACAAAGCTTTACCTGTGGCAGCTTTGTCTGGCTGGCCATGACTCCCCTCCCAAGCCTCCTGCCTCCTGGGAAACAATATGAGCACCAGAGCACATTTGTCTCCACTTCACACACCTGTCTGCACAAAGGGGCCTTGTTCCAGCACTTATCTGGCTCCAAGATGGGGAGGGGCCAGTGCCTCACCACCCTGGCACCCAGACAGGAGTTCAGCTCCATGTCGGGCTTCTTTGGATCTGCATGGCAGGGGAAAATTTCCTGACACAGGTAAAGAGAGAAACCTTTTTCCACAGCCCAAGACAAACAAAGCAAAGCAGTTCAAATAATGCCCTGCTTCCCTCAAGCCGTGGTCAGCTGCACGTGCCTGTGCAGAGTAGGCAGCAAGCCTGAGGCTCCGGAAGCTACCTGGGCAGTGAGGACTGGAGCCCCACAGCACAGCACAGGAGAAAGGCAGCTGGTGCCAGAGCTGGGAACAGCGTGCCAAGGAATGGCCTCACCTCCCAAAATGCTCTGCCACCAGCTCTTCCCCACCAGACCTAGGCAGGGGGGTGCATGTGTGCAGGGGCAGCCTGTCACTCCAGCGTTCCTCTCTTCCCTCACTCCTATTCTTTGGAATTCCTCTCCTCTGTTTGCTTTGTTTCAGACCTCAATGAACAGGAAGAAAAGGAAAGGAGCCTTGACAAATCCGATCAAGGCGTAGACATGCTGAGGCTCCCTCCTGCTGGCATGCCATGCCCTACACTAATGAGGGGCAGGGAGAGAGAGGTGGCCACTGAGAACACTGGCCCCAAAGAAACGCTCGATGTAACGGACAGAGCGAAAAGAAGCTGCTAGGAGAGAACAATGCCAGTACAAGCTCCCAGCCTTCAAAATGGGAGCTTCCCATTTTCCCTGGCCTGGAGAGCTCGTTCCAGCTCCTCAGTCCAGGTCCCAGTGACTTACAGTGACTTACTGCCCACTACACAAGACCATGGTATTGTCTGGGAGAAGGATGCAGACACACACACTCAGGGGAACAGCCACAGAGATGGGATCACACTTTATTCAAAGGACTGTTGTGGAGAATCTGGCCCTTCCCCCCAGAGAACTGGGCTATTGGAGCTTATAGGTGCCAGTGTAGTCTCCAGAGCCTCCCACAGGTCCCAAATACCCACAGAGCCAAGCCCCTCTGCCATTTATCCCCTCTTTACTGATTTAGAAGCACTAAAACAGCAAGGAAGCAACTCCATGTAAACCATCTACTTAACATACATGATAACTAACCTTTGAAGGCTGCCAATGTTGCAGGAGTGGCTAGGAACAGCTGGAGAAGTTGGCACGGCCTGGTGGTGCCTTGAGGACACCCCTTTAACCAAGGATTCTCAGCTTGAAGGGCAGATAAGACATCTCAGCTGTACTTGAGAGTTTTGGAGCTGTCACCTGAAACCCAAAAACAGTCACATGAAGAGCTGCTGCGCTGGAGAGCTCTGAGGACAGGCCCCTGCACATCTGAGAGTATAGATAAGAGCACCCAACACCTTGGTCCTGCCCCTATCCTCCAGCCTGTCACAAAGCCTGGCTCAGTGCCACTCAAGGCTACCCAGAGAGCCCAGGGGAGAATGACTACCTGCATGCTGCATATTCCCATTCCCAGTTCACTGCACTGTCCTTGGCATGTTCCCCACCCATGCAAGAAGGACTGTGCATGTGTCCCCAGAATTGCTGGCAAAGCCACAGCCACCATGTTCCATTGCAACACATGTGAGTCCTCACACTGATCCTTCAGCAGGATCAGGAGCAGGGGGAGGGATGCAAGTTCTCTGGCCCCCTCCTAAACATGAAAGCAGAAGCAAGTGTCTAACTAGTGAGGCAATAAAGGGATTAAGTCTCTATCCAGTAACCTGAGCCCCCGTGACTTGCCCTGGGCAGTCCCATAATGGCAGTTAGGAGAGTCTATCCAAATAGATATACAGGGAGAGAGAAGGAGCAAAGGCAGAGGAGAGAGAAAGCAGGCACACACACAACTTATGCTGAAGAGAGCACAGCAGTCTGCATATGTTACTCCTCCTCAGAGGAAATCCTCCTCCTCTGCTGGCATCTTGACAGTGCACCCCTTTCCTCCAACTCCCACAGAGTTGGGCACACACATTCCACAACTCCAGGATGAAATGGATGAGCCCTTTTCCCAGCAGGCTAGAAGGATTCTTAGCTCCTTATCAGGAGAAAGCCCAAAACAGAAGCACAGACATACTAATATGCTGGGGCAAAGGAACTGGAGAAGAATTGGGAATTTTGTTTAAAGACCCTCTATCCACACATCATTGCTCTAAAATGCAGCAGGAGCAGGACCTTAAAAGCAGGTAAAAAAACCAACTAAAAGCATGTATCTGGTCTGTCCCACCTGTTTTAAAAGCCCAAACAGAGAAACAAGTGTGCAGTGTGATGTATTCCTGCACTTCTCTAGCCACAGCAAACCTCAGGCCAGCCTGGCACAGCACAATATGACAGAAGGGAGGTGACATCAATCCCAACAAGGGCTGGAAATAAAAAATAGTAACAACAGCTGCTACCTGAACAGTGAAATCCAGCAATTCTAAGAGTGAAGTATGGCACTGCACTGCTCAGCAATATCCTTCCTCAGCAACAAGGCCCAACAAAACTTCTGCTTTTGAGTCTCCCTCAGATTCTGGCTACAAGGTGGCAGCCAGTGGGAGAAGACATGTATGGACCCTACAGCACATATCAGTAAACAGATCTGTCTCCTCCATCATCCCCACTCTGCTTGTCCTGATCAGTCAGCTCCACCTCAGACCAAAGGGGTCTAAAAGGGGAAACTCAGAGATGGATACCTCTGGAGCAGTAGGAACAGGATATGAACCAGAGTGCCAAACCCTCCTGCAGAGTTCCCATTTGCCCATGGCATGAGCCTCATCTCCAGGATGGAGCCCACATCATACAGCCACAGCCCAGCCACCAGCAGTTATTCACACAGTACAGCACATAGGACCTGCAAGATCTGCAGCATGGTGGGACTGATCTCAGGGTCTGCTGCCTTCTCCAGGTGGGGTCAGGGGAGCTTAGGGTGATGCTGGGGGAAAGAAAGGTCAGAAAGCACAAGCAGTTACCCCTCACACACCCAAAAGCAGGGCCCTCTCCCTCAGGGCCAAGCTGTATCTCTCCCTTGGAGTGTTTCCATCAGCTCAGGCCACCAGAGAACTACGTGTCCAAAAGTTTTTTCCAACTGCATCATACATGGTTATTAAAAGACATGGCCTCTCCCTTTCAGCCTTTGGCACAGGCAGATTTGGGTATTACAGGAGAGACTGTACATTGCTAATGAATCTGGGAAGGGATTTATCCAAGTAACAATCTGTGGCTCTAAATGGCTTTCTGGAAAAGGCATCTGGAGGCAGGAGGCAGTCAGTATCTCGCAGCAGGGCTCTGCACACATTGCCAGACATGTTGTTCCTCCTGGGAAGCCAAAAAGAGCCTTTCTCCAGAGATGCCAAGTCTGAGCTAAGCTGGGAAGGGCAGGGGCACCCTGACAGAGAACAGCAACAAAATGCCTCCAAGTCAAAACACACATCAAAAGGCCCCTTAAGCTTGCTTGACCTGGGTTTCCCTTCCCGTCAGACTACTGCTTCAAGTAACAGACGTGCCAGCAACACTTCAGGAACTTAGGTACCACACCAGCAGCTTCCCCTGCCAGCTGTTGCCTTTGCAGACCCCAGAAGGCCTTTCCAAGATCAGAAGTACAAGCTGCCACCACCAGCATTGCCATGCTCAGAGCATGGTGAGCTTCATTGCCCTTGTCTCCTCATTTGGACAGAGATTTGGAGCTCTCCTGAAAGGTATTGGCCTCCGGTGGGATATCATGAGTGAACAAGGCCTTCCATTCATGTAGGGTTCATGTAACAGGGACTAATATACTCCCTGGACATGCCTCCATCTATAGGTTATCTGGAGCAAGTCATAATTTATCCCTAGCTATCCCAAAGTATTGGCTGAGCTCATTCAGAAGCAAAGAAAATACATAGCCAGACCATGGTGTGAGAGCTGAGAAGGGCAGGAAGGGCTGCCCTAAAGAGACTGGACCAGAAAGGCCATCTCATTCTTCACCACAACTGCTCACTTTCACTTTTGACTTCAAAAAGATTCAGATCCCTGAGCTCACACTGCCAGGCTACTTCCCTTCTCCAGAAGGGGAAGGTCAGCAGGAAGACAAGGCTGGGGAGAATATCCACTTCTCACCCCAACTACCCATCTCCCAAGACAAAGCCAAGCATCAATATACTGAGTGCATCTTCCCACATCCTGCTCACCAGCTCCAACCCTGGCAGGTACTGTACAAAAACATCCTCACCCAGCCCTCTGAAAGATGTGTTTTGAGGCTTACTTAGGACGAACTGCCTTATCCCCGTGGCAGTGCTGTGCCTGGAGTCAGGCTTCCCAGAAATGGCGTGGTCTCGTGAATCTGAGCAAAGAGCAATACACTGGCAGCCAAGCAAGCTGGACTTCAGCACTGTACCCACAGATGGGCTGGCAGAATGACTGCTTTTTTTCTGGTTTGCTTCTTTTACCATTAGTGCTGAGCCTGCACCCCTCAGCATCAGAGCATTGGAACTATTTGGCCTTGGTTACAGCCAGTGGATTTCCAGGAAGCACAAGCCCTCAGCACCCAGACTGACAGTAAGCACTAAGGAAAGAGTTGCTCCGAGGTCATTCTGGACACAGCCAAGAGAGAAACCAGTCCCTCAACCCAGCCTTTCACCTCCTGCTGCCACACACACCATGAGCACCATAAGCCAAGGCAATTTAAGTCTTGCCCAGACTCATGGACTTGCTGCTGCTCTGAGAAGCCACCCATCCTACAGTGCAACATATTTACCATAAAAAGGCAGCATGATGCTATTAAAAGTGTCCTCCAAACTCACTTGCTGCAAGCAGGAGATGAACAAAAGGGGACATGACAGTTGGTGGGATACAGTTTGGGAGCAAGGGGTGAAGAGGAAGCATCTGCCAAAATGCTCCTTACTTGGGGACAGAATCTAGCTGTGCTGTTCAGAGTAGCCCAAGGACTTTGTGCATCAAGCCTCACCTCTGGCTGAAGACAAGGTGTCTTTGGCAGTCTCCTCGGCAGCCAGCTCTCAGATTGCTGTCTGGCAGAGCTAGAGCATCTCTTTGAAGGAGAGCAGCTCTGGCAGTCTGCACTGGATATGCCCCTAGAGTCACCAGCAGCACACACCTACCCAGTAAGCTGTGCTGGAGACCTCTGTCACGGGCTTCGGGGGCTATCTCACCCGCCTTCGCACTTAGAGTAGCAGCCCAGCCACCGTGAAATTCAGAGAAAGGTAGCACTGCATGTGAATGCAAAGTTGGGTCTAATCCATGTGATTCTGACTAAAAAGGTTTGTTAGCGCCAGACTGCTTGCCAGCGGTATCTCGTGCCCTTTTTGAACTCAGCCTGCTGGAAAACAAACCCTCGGGGGAACAGGAGAGATCAGGAAGGATAAAGTGCCTGCCCATGCAACTGTAATTCCCGCCGAGGAAGCCGCAGGCACACACTGTGCCCATTGTGCGGAGGTAACCGGACAGGAGGAAGGAGGGGCGGCTCGGCCCAGCTCTGCGCGCACCCGAGAGGCCACGAAGCGCCCCTGGCCCCCGGGCAGCGCCGCTCTTTGCCCCGGGCAGCGTGCGGAGCCGGGCCGGGCTGCGGGCAGGGGCGCTGGCCGGCAGCCTCGGCGGGGCGGGAGGCAGAGCCGGGCAGGGCAGGGCAGGGCACGGCACAGCACGGAGGGAGGGAGGTCACAGGCACAGGCTGGAGCCACTTCTGCAACAGGCTGCGGGCAGGCGGGCCCCGCGCCTCCTCCCGCCCGCCGGCGGGACACCCGTGCTAGTGCGGCCAGCACTGAGCGCAGCGGGGCCGTGCGAGTCCTGCGGGGCTCCGGGAGAGCCCCGGTGCACGGCCCGACCACCGCCCTTCTGCTCCCCGCTCCAGTGCCCCGGCCCCGGGCGGGGACACGCACTGTCACACATGGACGGGAGGATGACAGCGCCCGTCCCCGAGCCCCCCAGCCTTTCCGTGCCCCAGGGCAGCACCTCCCCTGCTCCGCACCCAGCCCCGAGCGAAGCGGGGCTGTCCCTGCCTCCTGGGTCACACCTCACCCTTCCCCACGCCAGGTGCGCAGCGAGGCTCCCCGCCGCCGGGCCAGCAGCGCCCCGGGTGCCCGTGGGGGCCCCGGCTGGGACTGGGGGTGCCGCACGCCGCTCCCCGGCGGGTGACGAAGGGACAAGCGCCGCTCCCGGCGCCCGCTCTCATTTCCTCGTTCTCACCGGGAACTTTTCACCGGTGCCGCAGCCAGCCCCGGCAGCTCCCCGAGCATTCCCCGACGGACGGGCGGCCGGTACCGTGCACACCGCCCGCAGCCGCCCCGCGGAGATCCAGACCCACGCGTGGGCAGACCCCCGCCCGCCGCAGCGCTGGAGGAACGACTCCTTCCCGGGGCCCCCAAACTGCCGCACCCCAGCTCCTCACCTGGCGGCAACTGCGTGCCCGCTCGGGACAGCCCCAGCCCGCCCTTACCTGCCCGGCCGCCGCCGCCGCCGCTCCCTCAGAGCGCCGCCCCGCCGCCCATCGCCCGCTCGGCGCTCGGCCCGGCGGGGCTGGCGGGGCGGGGCGCGGCGGGGCGGCCCCGGAAGCGGCGCGGCGGCGGCGGCGCCATGGCGGCGGCGGCGGCAGCGGCAGCCTCGGCCCGTACCCGCGGGGCCGGCCCGCTGTGGCGGCTGCGCCTGCTGTGCCAGCGCTACCAGGACTACGTGAGGCGGCACCCGGCCGCCACGGCTCAGCTGGAGGGCACCGTGCGGGGGCTCTCCTACCTGCTGCCAGGTGCGAGAGGGGGAGCCGGGCGAGCCTCCGTCCCTCTGGCCGGGGTCTGGGCCGGGAGGTGCGGGCACCGCGGCCCGGCGGGGAGCGGGGGCTCCCCCGGCTCCGGGCGCTCCTGTAGCTGCTCTCTCTCTTCCCTTCGCAGGTCGCTTCTCGGACTCGCACGCGCTGTCGGAACTGGGTAGGTGGCAGCGGGTCGGGGCCGCTGCTGTGCCCTTGCCCGGGTGCAGGCGGGTCCTGCTCCCCGAACCCTGCTTTTGTCCGTGGCTGGCTGCATTCTCGGGCAGCTCCTGGGAGGAGTGCACATTTTGCTGCCCTCCTTCCCTCGTCCCCTGTCGGGGACGGAGGCTGCAGGGCCGGTTTGGCTTGCTTTCTCTGCATCCATTCTGCGTTGTTCTCTTCCTTTTCCAGTGTACTCTGCCTCTAACCTCCTGGTGCTGTTAAACGACTGGATTCTCCGAAAGGACCTGCAGCAAAGCCTGCCAGTGGTAAGGCTGCACTGTGCGGGAGGAGGATTTGGGACACATGCTTTCCTCTTTGCAGGAGCTTTCAGGGAGTGTCTGTAGAAACTTAACAGGTCTTTGCTGTGGCCTCTCTTTGCGGTCAGGTATGGAGAAGCCAGAGGCAACCTCTGAATGCAAGTAAAACAGCAGCCCTGTCCCGTAGCTCCTGGCTTGGAGGTGTGGCCGGAGCACTCCCTGGACCACAGAAATCAGGCCCTGACTTGCAGCAGAAGCTCCACAGGCTTTTTTGAGAAGCTCAGAACTTGAGCTAGGTAGAGGTGTTGATGAATAAACCACTGCTGTTTACACAACAGTGACTCTGGAGCGCTGAAGCTCTGATTCCATTTGTCGGACTCTTCCTTTGTATTGAGTAAAACAGATGTGAGCACCTTGCTACTATGTTTCTCTTGCATGAGCCCCAGGCCGGCTCCCTGCGTTGTTAATTCCCTTTAGGGAGTGGGGAAGAGGTTGGCTTTTTACAGACAAGGCTGTTCTGTTACAAACCTGCCCAATGTGTGGGTTGGGTGTTGGCAGCTCCCAGAATGGAGCATCAGATGTGTAACAGAAATGCAGAAGACGTGTTTCCCTGGTTAAAGTTGGATAGAATTTTCAGCTGCATTGTGTTTATTGATGCTTTTCAGTGGGTCAAATTCTGTGGTTGGCAGCAGTAGTAAGTTCCTATGTGGAGCGCAGACACCTAGACTGGAAGAGCACTGTCTTGAGGTTCATGCCTGAAATCTAGACTGATGCTGTGTTCAGCTGGCTTTCACTCTGGTGGGACTGTGGCTCTGGGTCCCCTTCCCTCTACTCCAAGCACACTCCCTCATCAGCTCTGTCCAGAGAGGAGGTTGTCTTGTGTCTCAGCTCTGGGATGAGGAGAAGGGGACAGTTTTGCTGTGGTGCTCAGGCACAGTGCCACAACCCAGGAGGCTATCCTGCTGAGTCAGTTGGGGTAGAGGCAATGTAAAACACAGATGTGATGTTCTCCCTGTTTTTGGAGTAGTAACTCCATGTGATAGTGTGATGTCTCATGCCCCTGCCTGGAAGTAGATAAGTGGGCTTGTGTGTAGGCTCCAGCCTCAGTGAAAACGTTGCTTTTTGTTTCTGGAGTTGTGACTTCCAAGGCCATCTGGTGCTTATTTCTGAGGGTCCCACCAGACTGGGCTGTGTTTCTGCCCTCTTTAACTCCCAAGCAGAACCTGCATCCTGTCGCCCTCCTCCCCTCTGTGTTTTGCAGTCGCTGCCCCAGCAGAAGCTGCTGACCTGGCTGAGTGTGCTAGAATGCGTGGAGGTCTTTGCAGAGATGGGGACAGCCAGGGTGTGGGGGGAGATGGGCCGGTGGACCATCATTGTCCTCATCCAGCTGGCTAAGTAAGTGCTGTGGGCAGAGGGGAAGGGGCAGTGTGCGCTCGGAAAGGGGACCTGGAGGGCACTCCATAGTACCCCGGAAAAAATCCCACACAGGACTGAGCTGCCAGTCCCTGAGGCTGGGGGAATTTGGAGCCTCATGGTGTACTGGATTCTGTGCCACAGAAGGAGCACTTACACCTCTCACCTTGCCAGTTGCTCTGAGGAGACCTGAGTGTTTCCCTCTTCTGTGGAAGCCATCTCTCCAGCGTAACAGGAGCCCAACTCCATAGTTTGGTATTGAAGACTTCCACGTGTCTTTTCACAGAGCCATCCTTCGTCTCCTGCTCCTGCTGTGGTACAAAGCTGGCATCCAGATGTCTCCTCCCATCGTGCCACTGAACAGGGAGAAGCAACAGCCTCTCCACCCTCAAGGTGAGCCCATGGTGTTGTCATCATTGGCGTGGTGCTTTGCTGAGCCACGTGTCTTGTCCTGCTAGAATTACTCGTCAGAGCAGTGGCTTGTGCAGCACATGGAACCATAAGGTGTCTGTACTCAAGGCTGAGCTGTGTTGAACTTTCCACCCTTTGCAGAGGACGAGTTAGCTTAGTGGCAGGGTTGTCCTACTATCTGGAAGGAGGGGATGGAGAAGTCAAAACTGGGAATTTCTGGCTGAGTCAGGCTGTATGTGCCCTTGTCTGATGATGAGGAAAGAGGCCCTAGATCTGGGCAATGTCAGGTAGCAATTCAATGTATTGCTTTGAAGGCTGACCCCTGTGGGTGTTTTTTTTTCTGCAGGCATGGAAGACAACTCCTCAGGGAAGGATCAGACCTATGTTGGCAGGCGTTCCAGCCGTGTTGTGCGCTCTCTACAGGGCAGTAAGTAACCACGCCTGTTTTTCAGCCTGAGCTGTTCCTGCTCTGTGGCTTCATGGATGACTTGGGTGTGAGCAGTAAAGGGTAAAACCTTGTATTGGGACATATCTTGCCACTCACTGGGCCCACTGTGGGTAGGTGGGAATGTTAGAGCAACCAGAGACATGCTGCAAGGCTTAGCACTTAAACTGTGTTTTCCCAAGTGAGCTGTGCAACAGAGAGCTCTTCATCATGGTTATGCTTTGAGGAGCACAGATCTTACAAGTACCTCTTCAAGCTTCCTATTTCACACCTCCCCAGTGCAAAAAGCAGGAAGGTGTCCTGTTTTGGGCTGGGATAGAATTAGTTTTCTTCCTTGTAGCTGGTACAGTGCTGATTTTATGTTTAGTATGAGAATAATGTTGACAACATTACTATGACTGATATTGTGGGTTGTTGAGAAGTAGAGATTACTCTAAGTCAAGGACTTTTTGGTTTCCTGGGTTCTGCTAGTGAGGAGCTGCACAAAAAGGTGGGAGGGAGCATACTCAGGATGGATGACTTGAACTGGCCAAAGGGATCTTCCATACCATAGAACGTCATGCTTACTGTATAAACTAAGGGAGTTTGGGAGGGGCCAGTCTCTGGGAATGGGATGGGCACCAGTCTGGAGATGGTGAGTAGCCGTACATCACTTGTGTTTCTTGGGTTTTGTTATCTTCCTTTTCTTTACCGTTATTGTTATTCTTGCTATTTTACTTTTTTTCAACTATTCAACTGTTTTATGTTAATGCAGGAGTTTTACCTTTTTCTGATTCTCTCCCCATCCAACCACCTGGGGGATGAAGGGTTCCAGGACCATGTGCTTTTATTTGTGTTAATAACCAGACCGGCTTGTTTCAGCCCCGTCCCTGCAGTCACGGCACTGGGGGTCCCCCCAGCAGAAGGAGGAGTCACAGAGCCAAAGAGCGGAGGAGATGAATCAGCCTCCCACTCCTCTGGGTCTCCAGGAAACCATCGCAGAATCCATCTACATTACCCGCCCCCTGCTCCACCGTATCCTGCCCGTGTCCGTGCGGGCTCCCGCGGCTCCGGGTGCCAGCAGAGGGTGCTGCGGGCTCGGCCCGGTGCAGGGCAGTGCCTCGCCAGCGCCGCTCCCTGAGCGCTCTGCTTGGGCAGGGACTTTTCCCTATATTACACTTTGGTGCCTGGCCTCAGGCGCTGCAGCTGTGGGTGCACGTCCTCCAGCCCTTTTCCCCGGGCCCCCAGCCCTGCCTTAGGGTGTGTTCACCTACGCTTGGCAGAACTTTGTGGGTATGCAGGGGATCACTTCTCTGTGTGCCTCTCGTTAGGAATTTCTCATATTTTCATTCCTTGACTGTATGTTCCTAGTATTGAGTTTAGGAGTATGGGGCCAGAGATCATGGAAGCCCTGGCTCCTCTCTGCAGTCCTGGACATCTCGAGGTCAGTCTGCTGAAGAGTCTTTCTTGATGCTTGGATTGGTGGTGGCTGGGCATCACACTTCCCCATTCCCCAGTCCTGGGCAGGCGGTACTGAGACAAATATGCTCTGAGACTGGTTTTTAGCTTGGAGATTGACACACATACAACACTTACAGTGCTCTCTGTTCTGAGCTGGTGTGGGCTGCTCTGTGTGCAGCTGAGAGTGGAGGGCCTTAGAAATCCATTTTGTTTTCCCTGCTGGCTGCTTTTGCTGTAACTTAGCTCTGTTCTCTCCTTCCAGTTTGAGTTTGCTGAGTGATCTGAAGGACCTGAACAGGCGAGAGCGGGCGGAGCTGAGGCGCCGAACCATCCTACTGCTGTACTACCTGCTGAGATCTCCTTTCTATGACCGATACTCAGAGTAAGGGGCCCTTGCTGGGCTTTTGCTGAAAATTTCCCTTTTCACTGAAATTGCGTCAGGGGACTGGGTGAGCAGATCTGAAGATGTGTGGGTGCCTCTGACCAGGTTAATCTGAGCCCTTGTGTAACAGCTGCCATTGCTGTTTGTGTGTTCAACAGCTGGGGCAGGAGATGTCCAGCTGGACTTGTTCATACTCTCTCCCTTTCTAGGGGCAGGATCCTCCTCCTTCTGCGCTTGTTGGCTGATTATGTGCCTGGAGTTGGCTTCATCACACGTAAGTGTGTCCCACTGTTATATCCCTATTTCTGTCTGGTGGAGAAAAATGAGGGCTGTTGGGAACATTTGTCAATTGGTTTCCAATCCAGGGAAGGAATTGGGAAGTCCCTAGAGAGGTTAGCAGTAGAGCACCCTGTGGTGATGCTTGACTAATTTTTAAATGCTGAAGGAAAAGATAATTGCTTCCTGGCTTGATGACAGTAGTAAATGTCTGTGTGCCCTGAGGCTCCAGAGTTTGGTGTCTGCCACCTAGGCCTGTTCTCCTGATTTCCTTTCTGCACCTCAGCTGGTACACCAGGGCACCAACTTTGCAGCCCTGTTCTGAACATTTTCCTTGATCCCTAGTCTGCAGTGTGAACATGAGGGGTAAATGGGTGCCTGGAAGTATTGAACCAGGCAGAAACTGACTGTAAATCGAAGGGCTGAACCTGGTCTTGTGTTCTAGTTCTTCACCAGAGGATCCCTTTATTATAGGCCAGCATTTCATTTTCCCCCACTCTTCCGCTGATGATATTAATCCTTTTGTGGAGTGATTCATGGCAGTGATGTGACATTACATCAGCCTGGCATCATGGGATTGCCCTTTCTTTGGGGAGGTCACAAAGCTGGCTAGCTCAGGAGGCACTTCCACCAGTTAGTGATTTCAGAGAGGCTTTGGAGCCTGCATTAAGCCCTGTGCAATGTAAGCATTTTTGCTCTACAGCAGATGGTTCTGTGTTTGCACCTGCTCACTATTGCTGAGTTATCTTCCTTCTTCCTGTCACAGCAGTGTTCTCCTGATTCCGTGCATGTGGGTTTTCCCCTTGCACATTGTAGACCCCCTTTCCCACTGGAGTTTGAACATGTCAGCTCTGAAGGAGTGGTTGGTGTCCCACACCATGGCTGTGCTGACCATGTTTCACACCCCTCTTGGTCCTGCTCTGATCTCTGGCACAAAATTGCAGTGTTGCCTTACATCTTGGTAAAAGTACCTGTTCTGTTCTTGGGTTCATCTGATTTCATCTGTCTAAGTGGAGAGTTGGGGCTGTTGGATCACAATGAGAAGTGGGGATATACCCCATAGACACATAGCTTTAAATTGTTGCCTTTCTACACGTGTGATCCCTCTGTTCTCTTGTTTCAGGGCCACTGATGGATTACTTGCCTGCTTGGCAGAAAATCTATTTCTATAACTGGGGCTGATAAGAAGATGATTACCCTCTGCTAAAATCATGGCTGGACATTCCTAAGAAGTGCAAGCAGACGGGGATGTTGATAATGTCTAATTTTCAGTTAAATCATAAATAAGAAGCTCCTGTTCTGCAGAGCAGGGAGGGGTTGTATGTGATTTTTTAAACAGATCTAGGCATGAATGATGGACACTAAATGTGTGGGAAGACTCTGGCCACCTGCTTCTCTGGACCATTCTGTGGCTGCAGTGATGGTTGATGAGGCAACCTCTTTTTTGAAGCACTTGATTTTTCTTCTTTTGTACAGCTGTGCTATAATAAAGCCAGGCAGCGTAGGGGTTTTTTGGAGATCACTGTCTCACATATCAAGGAGCTGAGGTTGACCCACAACCTGCTTGTGTTGGCCAGGCCTAGCCCATCTGCTTGGAGCAGATTTATCTGTCAAATAAACTGACTGAATGGCGAGAACTGAGCTGAAGAGCCTCTGCCTCTTTGCATGAGATCCCTTGTCTCTGGTTGCCAGCAGGTCTCTCTTTGTCAGAAAGAGCAGCTTTTGCAGTTGTCTACCCTGGGATACTCTGTCCCCTAGCAGCCTTTTGCTCTGGCCTGTGTCAGTCAGGGCCCCACATGTTGCTCAGCTGATGACTATAGCCTCTCTAATTCCCAATGTCTGCCTCAACCCCCAGAGTCCTGGGGCTCCTCTGGGGGTACACAGCTGCAGTGTGCAGGCTGCTTTCTTAGCACCTAACATGTGTTAAAAGGGTTTGCAGAATGACTGCCCATCAGTGCTTGGGGGCTTGGCCAAGGGCAGAGGAGAAGAGATTAGTTCAGCAAATCTGCTGTGCCATGTATAATAAAGGGCCTAGGAGAGGCCTGTGTTGCTGAGACGAGATACAAGAGTCTACTTTTGGAGGGTTTGAGAGGAAGGCACAAGCAGGCACTGGGTGACAGGAACAGCCCTGGAGCTCTGACTAACCAGCACAATGAAGGCTCAGCAGCTGGCAGGGCAGGCAGAGGCAGCCCAGGATCTGAAGGGGACAAGGCAGGAAGGGACAGCAGCAGCACCTGGGAGGGGCCATGTCCCCTGCCCCACCCAGCAGCTGTCCTGGGCAACCAGAGTGGCTCCTCTGTGACCTAGCTGCAGAACCAGTGGAACCAGTCAGTGTGCACCATGCTGTGCTGCCTGCTGCTCCTCGCCCTGATGCTGGGGGCTGCCTTCTCACAGCCTGTCTACCAGAGGTGATGGCACTTCCCTCTTTCTCCTCCTCCCTGCCCTGGTATCTGCAGGTACCCAGGGCCCCTGGCATGGGCTGGGATTTGCAGCACCAGGCCTCAAGAGCTGGCCAGACTGGTTGGAAGATGCAGCACAGGGGAGCTTTTGTGCCAGCCTGAGTAACTGCTGTAGGACCTTGGCTCACTCCTGGCCCTTGTTTTCCTCTGTAGGGACAGCTACTCAGTTCCTGAGGATTTCTCTGCTCCCCTGGAACTTCCACAGAAGCACTTTGGCCTGGTGGATGGTACAGTGCTCTCCTTGCCCCTCTAAACCCCCTTCCCATGCACTGCCCCAGCAGGTGGGTGCAGTGCCCGAGCTGAGCCCAGCCCCTGCTGCGCCCGCAGATTACGGCATCAAGCCCAAGCAGCCTGGCTTCAGCAGGCGGGCGGCGCCGGAGCGGCCGGCGCACCTGCGCAGGGCCGGCAAGAGCAAGCGCGACGGGCTGGACCTGCTCGAGTACTACGAGGATGGGCGCCTGTGAGCCAGCACAGCCCCGTGCCCGCCACAGCCCAGCGGGTGAGGGCGGCAGCGACAGCGCCAGCAGCCCCTTCCCATCAGCACATGAGCTCTGGCCAGCTCCAGTTCCTCTTGGGATCCCAAGGGAAAGGAGGAGCCAGGGCTCAAACCCCTGGTAGTGGGAAACAAACAGCACAGTAGCTCTGCTCCATGAACCATCATATTTAATAGTTGTTGCCATCACAGCAGATCCAGCTGAAGCACAGAGATCACTGGCTGCAGGGACTGGGAGAGCTCTTCTACCTCCCTGGTGCTTCGCACGGCTCCCTGCAGCCTTTAGCCCTTCCCTGCCCCACTTTGGGCAGGCACCCAGCTTTGTGCAGGGGCTGAGCCCCATGAGCTGGGGTGCCCCTGCCCTGCCTCTGCCACCTGCAGCTTGGGGGAGAGGGGAAAGGGGCAAAGAAAGGCTTCCCTCCCGAAGGTATAGTTTCTGCAGGGGAGGTATGAGGGGAATTTTTCTCCCTCCCCAGGGCATGGGTACAAGATGAAGGGGTGGGGATGGGGACAGAGGCAGGGGAAAGCTGTCTCATCTCTTTCTGGCTCTGGCAGAGGAGATACTGGGGCTTCCTCTGCCACCCCTGCCCAGCAGTCATCTCCCCAGGGCCTGACAGGGAAGTGATCCCATCTCCCAGGCAGGAGCCAGCATGTGGGTCTTGTTTTCTGTAGCTGCTGTGTCATCATACTGCAAGAGACTGACTCTGCCACTGCAATTAAAAGTCACCCCAGATGGATGTGACAGGAAGCTGTGCCATGGTCACAGGGAGGAGATACTGTCACCCCAGCCTGCAGCTGGAAAGGGCACGAGCACGCTACTGCCCCCCACAACTGCTCACAAGCAGGGCACCCAGTGGGTGCTTCTCCAATAGAATAAACTAAGAGTATTTTGTACAATGAACACAATTTGTCCAGCCCTCCCCCCTCCCGTCCCCCCAGCCCGAGGAAGGGGAGTCACGAAAAGAGGCGGCGCTCCGTGCCCCGGGGAGCCCAGCCCTGGGCCCGCTCCTCCTCCAGGCTCAAAGCAGCTCTTGTCCATGCACGACACGGGGAAGGGGCGAGACTGCAGCCCTGGCTGTGCAGGAGGTGCCTGTGCCAGCCCCTACTCCAGGTAGATGTCCTCTGTGGGGCATGTGTACTCCACATACTCCTTGTAGAATTGCTGGAAAGCCCTCCTGCAACACAGCACCAGGCAAAGCTTAGCAGCAGCCTCCCCACAAGGCCATTATAGATCCTTGTTTCCATCCTGACCCTCACTCCCTACCATGTGGCCTGTTTGACCCCCCAGCCCCTGACCTCTTCTGCATTAGCCCCAGAGCTGCCATCAGAGCCACAGGGTCTCCATCCTTGCTCTGATTCCCTGCACAGTGCATGACTTTCAGCCATCTGCCTGCATAGCCTTGCACTGGGACTTGTTCCAGTACTGTCAGGAATACAATTCTCACAGCCCTGTCAGCCCTGGCTCTCATGCCAAGCATCTCACTGGAGGAAGAGGTGCCAGCCTGGGGCCAGGTCCAAGCCCCACATGCAGGGGGAGATGGCAGGGTTCAGTTCTTGTTCCTCCTGTCCTTTATGAGCCAGCCTTCCCTGCCCAGCCAGGACTCACCCTACAGACTCCGCCAGTGGCTTCGTGGACTCCTCCGAGACGAAGACATGACAGGCAAATCTGTGGTCAGCAGGGTGCTTGGTAATGAACCCAAAATATCTGAGGGCAAAGAGAGTGGATATGACTGGATCAGCAGGCACAGGTACCCACCCTTAAGCATAGGGATTTGGGACCTGAAACCCCCCCGATAAATCCTGGTGGCCATCCCAGGGTCATGCCACAGCCCATGTCCAGAGCTGCACACTGGGCTCACAGGGAAAGGGGAGCCCTCCAAACTGGGGCTCTGAGGAAACCTCATCTTCCCTTCCTACACCCAGGGAGCAGGAAGGCAGCAAAGCCTCGCTGCTGAGCTACTGGTGGTGGGAGCTGCACTACACTTTGCTACTCACTTGTTGTTCTTTGGATGGTACCCACAAAAGGAAATGTTCTTCAGCTGGAAAAAATGGCTACACTTGTTTACCTGGGGGAGAGAGAAAAAAAGGGGAACTGTCAGAGCTTTTCTCCCCACCCTCTGCAGGGCAGCTGGTCTCTGGCCACTGGAAATAGACACTTGGAGACTGAGGAGTGTAATTAACTGGAGCCTAATCCTGGGCTGCTATCAGCAGCAGTTTCAGGATTGCTCCAAGCACCTGAACAAAGGGAGCTTTTCCAGGCAGCCCAGCTGGCTCTCACCCCAGCTGCCTTTACCGCCAGCAGCTCCTGCAGGATTTCCCTGGAGGCCCTGAGTCAGGCTAGAGTCAGTGCTGCTGTTCACCAGCACACACAGCCCTCCTTCACTAAAAAGGCTCTCAGAAACACCAGCAAATAGAAGGTCAATGGATAACTGGGAACTAAACAAGTAATTCAAGCCTGAGTGTCAAAGGGTACCAGCTAGAAATGAAAACTTATTTATACAAGTCCTAAGTGCAGCTAAGTTGATGGCATCCTCTAGATACAGGCAAGATTTGTAGAAACCTCAGCCCAGCTCTCTCCCAGCAGTCAGAGCCATGAGCTATTCCTATCCCCCAGTTGGAAGGGAAGTTTCCCAACAGCTTGCTGCAAAGCCCTCAGTTGCCTCTGCTCAGCATCCCAATGTGCTTTACTAGGCTACTTATGCAGAATGCTAATCAGCAGCCTGCCTTGCCAGATAAAGAGATTATAGGGCAGATCTGGAGGACACCACTCAAAATAGTAGCAGAAAGGTTTAGAAGCAGCTGACAGATTACCGACTACAACTAAGGCTCAGCTCACAGCATCCCAGTGCAGTGACGTGCCTGGCAGCTGTGAGAGCATCAGCTGCCAGCACTGCCCAGAGCTGGTGCCTTGTAAGGCACAGGAGACCTTGATGGTGAGCTCAAAATAGGGTTTTTCACACCCTCAGATGTGGGGTGGAGAGTCTTAATTTTCATATGCAACCACGGCCTGTAGCACAGAGGGCACGAGCCAGTTCAGAGCAGCAATCAGAGAAGGGATGAGACAAGCAGGGAGCGGGGCACTACCTTGCTGTGCTCCTTGGAGTCGTCAGCCTTCACAGCAATCTTGACCCCGCGCACACTGATCTCCAGGACGCAGCTGGAGGGGGGGTTAAAGTGCACAGTGAGGCGGCGCGTGGTGGCAATCTGCAGAGGAGAGAGACAAAGCCGTGGGACTCGTGAGCAGTGGTGCTGATTCCCCACTGAGGCTCTGCCCTGCTGCCAGAAGGAGCAGGCACTCCTGCTGCCAGGGGTGGAGTGGGACACTACCTTCTGCATGGCCGCACAGAGCACATCATTGCCCTTGTGGTAGGGAACCTGCACAGAGCCAAGGAACTTCACCCGAAACTGGTCCACCCAGTCACTGCTCTTGGCCAGGGCTGGAAGAGAGAGCACATGGCAGGGATCATCTCCAGTGACCAGGTATGTGGGCTGAGACACACCTCCCCTCGCCATCTTCCAACCCGTGTGCTTTTCCCTTCCCAGGAAAAGTGTCCCCCAGCACCAGCTACCAACTGCCAGCATCACAGCAGAACCTGCTCATCGTTCCCTGCTGGATGCCCAGTTTGGTCCTCCCCTCAGCCCCCTGCTCAGCGCCAGACTGCTCAGCAGGGAGGATGTGGTACAAGCTGGGGACATCAGCAGGCTGCACACAGAGGCTTGGTACCTGTTACATGGTCTGAGTCCTTGGTGACTTCAATAGCATAGTAGGCAGGAAAGATGCCCCGATCTCCTGTGCGCATGTTGTAGGCCTCATACCAATAATCTTCTGCCTGCACCTCCACCAGCAAAGGATCATCCACCTCCAGCTCCAGCTCGTCCGCGTGGCGAGGCACAAACCTGGGCAGAGAGGCATTGGCAGCTGGTTGGCTATCAGTGCTGGTGGCCTTCTCACTGGCACACTGCTGGGGTACCCACCACCAACCTAGGCAGTGCCCTGTAGCCATGGGGACCTGACACGCTAAATAAAGCGCTGGAGGAGCTCTGGGCTCAACAGGCAGCAGCATCCTGGCATCTAATGCAAGGGTACCCCTATTGCACCACCCAAGATGCTCCTCAGACTGCCCTTAGAGGTCTTGCCCATGCAGCCTGGGGAAACATTGTAGGGCATGAGCTACAGGCAGTGGTTTGTTCCCCAGGGCTTCCCACACCAGAAACACTGGAGTTTGTGCTAGTCCCACCTTGGTGGGAGTGCAGCACCAGCTTTCCCCTGATAGAGGCTGGGTACACTGCCTGTGCCTGCAGGCTCACCTAAAGACAGCACGGTGAGTCTGCTCCTGCTCCTCCCCGTTGATCATGCAGGAGAACAGCCCAAAGGACTCAGCACCTGGGGACAAAGGCAGAGGAGGACATGTCAGCATTGAGGGATCAGCGTCACAGCCAAGAGAAGGACATGGGCCAGGCTGTCTGCTGAGGCTCCTGCAGGATGGCTCATCCAAGACAAAGCCATGCGATGCCACAGGAGAGACAGAGAGGCACAGTTGGAGCCAGTTCCTGCTGGGAAAAAGACTTCCCTGCACCACCACAAACAGCTGTGACACCTGCATGGGACCTGCCACACCATGGGAAACCCTGCCTGCTGGAGCATGTGCTCTTCTGGGCTTGGAGAGGAGTGTGGCATGCCAGGAATATGATGACTCCCTGTGAGCTCACTCAGCCTCCCCTCAGCATGGCCGTACCTTGGGCAAGCCTCAATGCAGCCTCAAACACCTGCTGCTGCCCCCACCTGACACTCACTAGGTTTTTCCAAGCCCCACCATGCCTCCTGGACCACCAGGGACAAAGCCACAGGCTGCAGCAAGCAGAACTGGGGCTCATTTCTGCTGGTGGCTTCCTGTCTCCTGAGCATGTACCAGGGACAGGCAGGGCTGCCCAGGCAGGCAGCCACCAGCCCACCGCCCCCAGCGCCCAGAACTCACTGGAGGAGCGTGCCCGACCACTCATGAAGACATTGAGGAACTTCTTGGAGAAGTGGATGTCTGCCTCGGGGGTGGAGTCCTCGGAGAGGCAGACTGAGTCACGCTTCAGCGCATCCTCCTCGTACTCCTCGCCAATGGCCGACTCATAGGGTGAAGAGATGCAATTGTCGTAGACCGTGGCCGAGTCGCTCTCGTCACTGTAGCCCGAGTAGCACTGCTTGAGGCTGACCAGCTCCAGCTGCACGTTCTCATCCACCACCAGTGTGTATTTGACAGAGTCATAGGAGAGGGCACTGGTGTCCGAACTCACAGAGGCTCTCTGAAGGCTGTGCCCTGGCCGGGAGCCACCATTCCCACCACCACAGGCGGCCCTGGGCAGGTTTGTCTTGTCAGGGGAGGACATGTAGTCCAGCACCTCGTCCTCCTCGCTGATGGAGGGGTTGGTTTTCCCTGCCAGGGCTGCATAGCCGGAGGTGTCAATGTCAGAGCTGATGGACATGCGGTTCTCACTGGACTGGGACAGGAACGGCTTGTCCGTCTCCAGGGGGTCCGAGTTCTTCTGCACGGGTGTCAGGTAGATCTCCTCGGTGGCCTCCAGCCTGACGTCCGTCTGGTAGCGGATGCGGTCCCGGTGCGCCTCGGGGCCCCTGGTCACCACCACGACGCTGGCGCCGTGCGGCGGCCCGGCCGGCCGCCGGGAGCTTCTCGGGCGGCGCGACGAGGCGACGCAGGCTGGGGCCATCTGCGTGGCTGCTGTGCGCCGGCACGGGCTCTCCGTGGACGTGCCCGGTCTTTGGTGGAGGCTGTGCTGTTTTGGTGATTGACCTCATCACTCAGGCAAACGTGGTCATGGGGAGGGGTCTGCTCACCTGTGGGGAGAGGAGAGCAGTGCAGACAGCCACACAGAGGGATGCTCCCTGACAGGGAACGTGTCCAGGGGTGCCTTCCAGACTCACAGAATCGTAGAATCATCTAAGCTGGAAAAGACCTCTAGGATTCTCAAGTCCAACCATTAACACTGGCAAGTCTACCACTAAACCATGTCTTTAAGCACCACATCTACACAATTTTGAACACTTCCAGGGACAGTGATTCCAGCACTTCCCTGTTCCAACGCTTCATCAACGTTTCAATGAAGAAATTTTTTTTAATATCCAATCTAGACCTTCCCTGGTGCAACTTGAGGCTATTTCCTCTTGTCCTACTGCTTGCTTCTTGGGAGAAGAGAGCAACTCCCAGCTCACTAACCATCTCCTTTCAGGTAATTGTAGAAAGCAAGATGGACATGCACCCTGCATCCATCTGGTATGTTTTCCCCAACCTCCTGCTCCAGCACCACTTGCCTCAGGCTCCTGAGCACCATCAAAGGGTGCAGAGAGCTGACCCTGGCCAAAACCCTGAGAACTCACCCGTTTTCAGAGGGGACGACGACCGGGACACCCGCTCCTGCCAACTGTGCTTTTTCCCCAGAGAGTTGTTATTCAGAGTGTCCTGAGGAGAAGAACAAAGCCGCCTTACAGCCCAAACAGTAAACAGCATGTGGCACGGCAGCACCCATTCCTCCCTGGGTCCACAGCACCCTGCTCAGCTGGGCATGATGCTCGAGGAGACCCCCCCACCAGCCCCACATCTCACCATGCTGCTGCTGCAAGAGCTGGCATGATGGCTGAACGGGATGGGCAAGGAGCCAGCTGGGTTGGATTCATCCACCGGGGGAAACTTGGCTGCAGAAGCCCATAGCTGGACAGTCCCAAGACAAAAAATTCAAAACTTGAGCCTGCCTGCATGCATTGCTCCCATCCTGCCAGCCCTGCCTACCTTCAAACCACCCACTTAATGAAATGGGGGAAATCCCAAGGAGCAGGTGTTGTGCTGCTGCTCAGCTGGAAGCTGAGCTGGATAGACTAATGCCTGCCCCTGGAGACATCCATACTGGGTGTATACAGGGGCATTCACAGACGGGGTGTATGTATACAAATCGAAACACACACACACATACAGTTCACTAGCACATGTCAATCCTGAGCAGCTGGAGAGAAGAGGAAGGAACAGGCCATCCATGCTCCCCATGCTTGGGTGAGTTTCTGTGGGTGCTGTACCCTCCCTGCCCAGCCCTTGGTGGCTGGCCATGCATGTGCACAAGGGAACATAAAGCTCAGCCTTGCTGCAAGGGACTAAGGGACCCAGGGACTAAAGGGCACCAAGTCTCCTCTAACGAGGACTCTCCTGCAGATGGGGACAAATCCTCCTTGCCCATCTCCGCAGGGTGTGACATCCTGCCTGGTGCAGTGCCAGCCCTCATCCACTCCTCCATCCCCAGGTTCTCCCTGGTTGCACACTCCCAGTCCCTCCTATGGAGCACTGAGTGTTCCTGTCCCAGCTCCAGCAGTGGCATTTTCCACTGTTCATTTTTGCTTAAGTACCAAACCCCGCTGAGACTCCCTGGATTTTCTCACGGCCTTATCACCAACCCACAGCTGTTCCCAGCAGCACAGGAGGCACCCTGTCCTTACTTTGCTTCCCCCCACTGACATGAAGGAAGCCTTTGCCCCAAAATTCCATCATGTCACACACTGCTGAACCACACCTGCCAGATCCCTGCCTCCATGTGGGGGGGAGAGACCTCCTTCACAGAGCTTTGGCAACCTCCCACCATGGCCTCCATGAGTCCCTCCTGTGCCAAGGCAAATAACAGCACGTCCCTGCTAGCCTTTCCCAGGGACACGACGGGCCGGGATTTGGGCCAGACAAGCTGTCACAGTGACAGCCTCTGTGTGCAGAGTGCCACGGCACACACAAGCCAGCCTGGCTCCCTGGACTGGGACAGGAGGCAGCAATGCAGCAGGCACAGCCCACTGAGCCCACCCATCCCCACAGGGCCAGAGCACTCAGGGGTCTGTAATGCCCTGCCAGGGTGGAGAGGCATTCATTGGAGAATGAACCCAGCCAGTCACAACAGCTGTTTATTGCCCTCTGGAATCTGGGGACGTTCCTCTTACCATTTCCAGGCCACCTGCCTGGGATGATGATCACAGAGTGCCCAGCAGCAACTGAGACCTCACCAGGCTGGATCCTGGCCCCACAGGAGCAGAGGGTGGGATGATGCCTTGCTTTGTGAACACTCTGTCTGGCAGAGTGCCTGGTGCCCCAACTGAGCATTCAAGAGAGGATGCTTGGCCATGGTCCCTCTTCTGACTGCTTGCAGCAGAAGGGAGCTGGGCAGGTCAAGGGGATGCAGGGTCTCACACAAGTGGAGACAGATTTCAGGCTGCACCCTGTCCTCTCCTCAGTGCACCACATATAGACAGGGAGGAAAGTGCCTCTGGCTGGAGATAGGCACACAGAACAGGAGCCCCAAGCACCTTACAGCCAACCTCTCACTAGATCCTGCCAACAGCACTATCCTACCTGGCCAGCCATGCTGCAGTCCTGTGCCACCAGGCTCCAAGCTCCCATTGCCAGCTGCAGCAAAGCCCCCTCTCCCATTGCCCATGTCCTCAGCTCAGCTGTGCCCACGCCTCCCAGTGAGCTCCACAGCTCCACCATCTCCCTGCAAAGGGACCATCACCTTCCCCTCCCCAGCCTACCATCTCTGCAACTCCCCCATGCCCATCCCTCTCCAGACACCTGCTCCCACCCCCGGACACTGGTTGGGACCGAGTGTCTGGGAGAGGGCCCTGCTGCTCCCCACCTGCCCCAGCTGGATGTGGCTGACACATATCACTCGCTCCTCAGGGTCCCCGCACAGGGTGGGACAAGGCTGCTGCTGTCCCCTTGTCCATTATGCTCAGAGGAGCCACCCCCACCTCCCAGCCCTGCTGCCTTTGTCCCTGGTGCCAGCTGCCTGCGGGCGCCTATCCTTGGCTCTGTGCCTTCCTCCTCCTCCTCCCACCCATGGCCTCAGGCAGAGAGCTGGCATCAGCTGTGCTGCTGGGCTGGTGACACCCAGCTCCGACTACTCCCCATCTGTCACCCACGGGGACACCTGCCTCTCTCTTCATGCTCCTCACTTGAACGTCACCGAGACGAAAATCCTCCTACTTGGCAGAAGGCAGAGCTGAATGGAGGAGGGTGGCAAAAATAGCCCTGCACGTCGTGCACTTGGCGTGGGTTGGTGAAGTTTGCAGAAGCGCCAGAGCAAAGGGACTCCAGCCGCTGCCTGGGGGATCAGCATGCGGGGCACCAAAACATCATCCACCCCAGGGTGGGCAGTAACACCACGGCTGTGTGGGGCAGGTAGTCTTGGCTAAAACCATATCAAATCTTTACAAAATCTGAGCGTGAGCAAGACAACAGAACCCCCTGTCCTCCTGGCCACCATTTTGGGCGTTGCTTTTCTGTCTCTCCGATTTTGTACGGGGTTCTGACATTAATGCTTCTCTTGCCAGGCACCGCCGCTCAGGAGCTGAGGCCACCAGGTCCCCACTGCCAGGCATGGGACACCCGGTGTCCCCAGCCTGCCCTAGAGCTGGTCAGCTGGAGCCCGGCCAGCTGCTGGGGCTGGCCAGTCCGTGCCGTGGTGGCCCGTCCCGCCATGGCTCATTCACGCGTTCGCTGTCCACGCCTCGTTTGCTCCCCATCCCACGGGAGCCCTGCGCAGCTCCCACCCTGCCCCTGCCGCACGGCTCTGTGCCAGCCACCCGGACCCTGCTGGGGCACAGTCCCGACACGATTCCCGGCGTGCTCCCTCTCCCCCTCGGCAGCGGAGATGAAAGAAGGACCCACCCGGCGCCTAAGCCCCCCAAGAGAACGCAGTGCTGCCATGCCCGGCGGTGCGCAGGGGGGCCCGGCAGGGCGTGCTCGGCTCCCCGGCACCGGGGGACCCCGGGCCCGCAGATCGCTCCCTCCGGCTCGGCCTGACCTGAGCCCGGCCCGGGGACGCGAGCGGCGCTGAGAAGGGACCCCCGGGTGGAGGGGGCGACTGCCCCGCCGATCCCCACCATCCCCTTCTATTCCCTCCAGCCGATCCCCGCCATCCCCTTCTATTCCCTCCAGCCAAGCCTCACCATCCCCTTCTCTTCCCTCCCTCCAGCCGAGCCCCATCATCCCCTTCTCTTCCTTCCCTCCATCCGCCCGAGACAAAAGGCGATCCCGTCTGCCGCGAGCATCCTTCCTCCTCCTCCTCCTCCGCACCACCCGCCTCCCGAGCCCCCCATGCCGGCTCACCTGGCTGCGAGGCACCTGCGGGAAGAGGTTGAGGGTTGTGGGTCGCTTGGGCCTGTAGACCTCGGTGGTCCCGGCCGGGGCTCTTTCTGCAGCGGCTCGGGCGCCGTCTGCTCCTCGGCCGGCGTGTCCCCCGCCGCGTCGATGAGGTCGAGCTGGAGCATCTCGGCCTGCAGCCGGCTGGCCTCGCCGCCCGCCGCCCGGGGCGCGCCGCCCGCCCGGCTCACATGGCCCTGCCGGGATTAGTGCCCGCGATCAGGCCACCCGGGGCGGGACGGGCCGAGCGCGGGGCCGCCCGGGGGGCCGGGGCCGCCGCATCGCCACCCGCGCCCGCTGCCGTTTAAAGGGCCAGCGATGTTATTCCCGAGCCACCGAGCCCCGCGCCCCCTCCCCAGGCAGGTGTGGGCAGCATCCTTCCTCCCTTCGTGGTGGGGCGCCTTATCCCCGGCAGGTGTCTGTCTGCAGCTACATGCAGCCGTCACATTCACTACGAACCACACAAACGTGCACACCCAGGTTTCATCTCGACATAACGAGGACATTTTTTACAGTGAGAACAACCATTCTGCAGAACAACCTCCCCAGGGAAATGGTAGAGTCCTCATCGCTGGAAATTTTCAAGACGCCACTAGAGAGTGCGCAAGATCATCTCACCAGACTCCCTTTCCCACACAAGGTTTGTCCAGGTGATCCTCTGAGGTCCTTTCCAGCCTGGGCTGCCCTATGATTCTTCCTTCCAAGGCACTCTGTGCTCTTTCTTGGTTCCTTCTCCTGGCAGCTGGGACTCATACAAGCATGTCATCAGTTTGATTAGACTTTTCCACCCCCTGCCTGGAGTTTGGGGTCCTGTCCATCACACCTGAACATCCTCACAGGTGGAGAATGCACCACCACGCTGGGTACTGGCACCGTGTACTGCACTACTACTACTGCTACTACTTTTTCTCTCTGAGGGGTTGGCATTTTCACTGCACACCTCTGAAAGGAGTCAGAGAGTCCTCCTTCCCTGTAATGCCCACTTGGACCAGCAGCTCCTTCCCCCTTGTCTTACCCATCAAGGACAAGCCTTCTCTGCCCACTCCTTGCATTTGCTCATATCAGGACCTGAGGCCACATGGAAGGGATGCCCAGCATGGCTCTGCAGTCACCTGCTGGTGCTGGCTGTGCTCTGGCTGGAGGCAGCTCCACTCTTTCCCCTGTACCCTTTCGGAACAGAGTGGGCACTGTAGCCTGTGGGGACTGTGAGGGGCAGGTGTCCCATCCCACCACCCTGGCTGGGCCCAGGTGCTGAGCCACCACCCTCCTTGTGGCTGTGCTGCTGGGTGAAGAGACAACAATGTCCCCCCTGTGTGTTTAAAGGTCAGTGGGTGCCTTCCCAAGGCCCCCTCCTTGCACTAACTGGAGCATGCACATGCACAAGTTGCTGCAGCCAGCAATAAAGGCAGTAACTTGGCACCATCGAGTTGCATTGCCTGTGTTATCAGCTGTTTGTGGTGACTGCAAGCTCACAGCAGGCAGAGGTGGGGAAGGGCAGGATCTTGCAGCTGGGTACTATCCATGTCTCCAGCTGCATGGAGAATGCCCCTTGAGTCATGAGAGAAGAAACAGCCCCAGCAGCTCTGGCAGCCACTCCAGGAGCTCTTGTTGCTACCAGCTCCTGAACTGCCAGACAAAAGCCAGCGCAGGCAGGGCTCTGCCTGCTGCAGGCACAGTACCAACCCTCTCGTGGGAGTAACTTCCCTCCATTTCCCTGCTGAAGTCCTGCAGTGGGTGAGCAACTGGAGAAGCACTGCCACTGATATTTGTCCTCTTGAGGCTTTAAACATTCAAATCCCTTGTTTTGAGCATTAGCCTTCATGCCACAAGTTCTGCATTTCTGTCTGTGACAAATCACATGGATATTAACAAGGAAACCAAGGGAAAAGAACTGGAGGGAAATGCCAGCTGAATGGATTACACCTAGCCAAGCTGGGTGTATTGGAGTCAGCTGGTGACATTCAACCTAGACTGCTAATGATGCTGCTTCCATAACCCTGTAGCAATCACTCTGAAAAGTCACAGAGGGAAAAGTCCTGGAAGGATGCAGAAAAGCAAATCAATGTCATTCTGAAGAAAAGGGCCCCCTAGCAGGGGTGCAGCATTCCAGGTTCAAAAGCTAGGAGGAAACTACAGCCACTGCAAGTATTATTTGTGGCTTGTAGCTCAACAAAGTGATTTTGAAACCACACAGAAATCAATCACCCTTACCATGTGAGTGAGACCTGCAGTGATCTGCAAAGCAAGGGCAGGGACTAGACATTGGGAAGCCTTTCTAACTGCAAGGACACTGCCCCACCAGGACAGGCTGCCTGGCAGCCCTCTAGGAACAAGTTAATGTCACCTAAGGCCAGCTTGAGCATGGTCATGTCTCAGCAGAGATACAATGGTGAGGGGACTTCCCAAAGTCCCTTCACCCTGTGGGAGAGAGCAGTACTCAAACCTTGCAGCAGGATGAGCACAAGACGCACACCTCGTCCCCAGTGCAGCCACGGGGACACTCATCCTTCCTTACAGACCTCTCCCTGGGACAGATGTGATGCTGGTGTGCTCCTGCTGATCATACCTCCCACATCACAGAGGACATGGGACAGCCTGTGAAAAGCTGCATGGAGCAAGCAGCCACCTTACTGCCCTCTCCTTTGCTCCCAGCCCACACATCCAGTTCCCCAGCAGTCCCTGGATCACAGGCTGATGGCAGCTGCTTCCCTCTTTGCAGTGGGTCCCACTGGCCTTCTGGGAGCAGCTGCCAGCAGCAGCACACTTGGATCAGTGGCACTGAACATCAAGAGAAAGACCCTGGCACTTCCAGCAGTATTATTATGCTGAAAAATCTGCTTTTTCCTCCACATATCTGTACCTTCATGGCTGTTTCAGACCTTTTAATGCAGACCCATGAAGGCTCAGCAGCACCTGCATCACCTTTTTTCCTTTTGGAAGCTTGTTCTCATGCTCTTAAGCATTTCCAAGAGACATATTTCTTTTTTTAATTTTTTTTTTCATTCCTGCATTAACCATTTTCCTGGAAAATAGAGGAAGCACTAAACTTTTATTAACCTCTGCCTGGCTGTTTGCTGGGATCCATCTTGCTGAAACCAGAGTTTGTCACCCTGGGTTTCCAAGCCACTAAAACAAGGCCAAACCCCAAGCCTGGTGCTTTTGTTGCAACCATCCCTCTCAACACACCTGACTGCTGCCACTGGCAAGGTGGAGCCTGTGTTACTTGCCCTGGGGCTTCAACAGCCCCAAAGACACCTCTGCACCTCCTCCGAGCCCCCTCCTCACCTTATCTCATTTCTATTTTCATTCACTGGGGACTTCTTGTTGAAATTAAGGTTCTTTTCAGCCACACATGGTATTATTCCTCATTCTTAGCACATGGTCTCCCACCCACAAAGTGTGCTCCTTTTCAGTGGACAGTTCCCTTTGCACAAACATCAACTTACACCTCCTTGTAGTTTCTGTGTCTGAGCCACTCCTTCTGAAGAGCTGCTAAAATCGCCCATAATGAGGTCATCTTTGTTTTTGGGACCAAAAAAATCCCCAAACCTCATCTCTGTTTGGGTGTTGACTTCTGCACCAGCTGCCTGTTCCTGCCACTGGGTTTTGTCATCAACCAGCTCTGCCCAGATCCTGCACCTCACCAAGGTCACCGATTGTCCCCATGCAGCAGCCACCTTCGCAGTCCTCAGGCAGGGTTTGTCCCCCTGTTCCTTGTCAGTGCTTTCCTGCTGGCTGTTGGGTTACTATGCCTGCTCTCCTCTCCAGAACCTCACTGCTGGGTGACTGCTGGGAGCTCCTCGTGCTCCCCAGATCCTGTTTCCCCCTTACCCAGGCTGTCTGTTCTGGAGTGATGCAGTGAGCCAGCAGCTTTCCCCTCACATTGCTCCACTGCCAGGCTTTCAGCCCTGCCCTGCAGGGGTGACCAACCCCTCTACCTACATTTAACCACAGCTGCTCTGTGGTGCTGGCCATGGTCAGGGCACCAGCAGGGCCCCTCCCGCCCCGGTCCTGGCGTGGCTGACCCCCAGCCCAGCCAGCCCCACACGGAGCAATAGCCTGCAGCTGCTGCTGCTGCTGCTGCTGGCCATTACTGCTGTGCCAGCCCAGGCTCTGCACGCAGCCCTGGCCACGCTGCTCCCTCTGGGCCTGGCTCCTCCATCAGCCACATCTCCTGCCCTGCCGCCCCGAGCGCGCTCTGCACCACCACCGGCTCGGAAAGCTCCCCGGCCCTCGCCTTCAACATGGGATTGAAAAGCCCCTCTCACAGCCATTGTTGTCACCACTTACAGTTCTGCTCCTCAGGCAATCCTCTGTGTCCCATATAAACCATTTGGACATATTTTTAGCAGGTGTTTTTTTTCTGAGCATGATAAGCCTCCTCCTTTGCTGTGTTTATGAATAACTCACTGCTTCCCCTACGGCAGCCTCGCATCCCCCTCCCGCCTCCAGCAGACTCTCAGTGCACCCAGACATTTGTGTAAAGCAGCTCTGAGCTGTCCCCAGGGAAGGCATGGGGCTCGCTCCCAGAGCCTGAGCAAACCCTCTGCTGAGGGTCAGCTCTCTGTATTGCAGCACAGGGATGCAAAACCCCTGGAATAAACTGTTTCAAATGGGCAAAAGAGACTGTTTTTCCTCCTCCTCAAGGAAGGGCTGCAGCACTTGAGCTGCAAGACCCCCCTCTACCCTTTCTTCTCCCTGCTAAACTTCAGCCAAGAGCTGTCAATCTGTAAAGGAAAAGCAAAAAAACAACAAAATCCTGCTCAGTGGGGAGCTGGGATAGATAATGGGAAGAATCCAGCAACACAGCCACAGTCTCTCCCTCACCTATTGCAGACAGGAGGATCTTCCCAGTGCTGGGCCCTCACTGTGGCTGTGCCCACATGGATGCCCAGCACTGGGTTTGCCCTTGGCTTTCCCTGCAGCATTATCCCTCCTCCCTTCAGCATGCACAGCCCATGAGCCCAGACTGTCCCAGGGAAATCTGGCCATGACATCCTAGAGCAGGAGGAGGCTGCAGCTGGAGCAGAGATATGAGCAGCAGCCCCATATCTGGGAACTGACAAATTTGTGCTGGGAAGGTCACGAATTAGACCAAGGAGCACAGCAAGACACCTCCACCTCCCAAGGATGAGGTCTGCCTGTACCGTCCTGCCTGCAGTGAGGGATTCCAAACGACACAAATTCACCTTCTAATTTTAAATCTGCGACAAATTCTTGTGCCTTTCCTGTCCTCGCTGGGTCTTTATCAGTTTTGCAGAGGAAGTATTTCCTCTGAGGGACAGAATGATTCTCAAACCACTTGGCTGCTCCTCAAGCATTTGCATCCTTTAGCATGAAACACATTGACAAAGTGCAGAAACTCTGTGTTGAGAGGTATTAGCTCTTAGCTTAAATAAGTAAGTTTTAAGTAGAATGAATTAGAATGGGTTCAGAGTTATAATGCTGTGTGATCTAGTATGTGGTTTGCTCAGCTTTACTTGCCTAGCATCAGTAGCTGGGTCTGCTGAAGCCTTGGGCAACAAGCTGTGAGTTTACACCTAGAGATGTTTTTGGCTGGAATTGAGTTAATTCTCCTAGTAATTTTCCTAGTAGCTGGTGCAGTGCTGTGTTTTGTCTTTCTTATGAGAGGAGCACTGATAACACACTGATGCTGCTGTGGTTGTTGCTGAATAGTGTTTATCCCAAGCCTAGGGCTTTTTTCCCCATGCTCTGCCAGCGAGCAGGTGCACCAGAAGTACAAACCAGAAGACAAGGAGACTCCAGCTGTCAGCAGAAGCTGTAACTCCACAAGATAAGAACAGTGTATGGCCTGCCTGCACAGACACAGAGAAAGAGCCCAGTAAGATGTTAGAAGACCCCAGACCAAAAATCACCACTGGACCAAGAGGTGCATGGAGAGTGTCTGAGGGGTGGGTGCATGAGTTGTATGGGTGTAATTGCCCAGGGGTTTCTTTGTTCAGGGTCCTTCTCCACAGGCACTCAGCTTGAGCTGACCTGGTGCTGTAACACTAAACTATTTATTTTTATAAAATCTGAGCCTGGGGCTTTGCTACAGGAAACCTAGGGTCAAGCGTGAAGGAGGAGGAGCCAGCCTTAGAGTGAGTGTGTGTTTGAGTGAGGGGTTGAAAAGGGCATCTGTCAGCTTACTGGAGCTGCCTGCTACAAAGAGACTCTGCTCCCAGCAGTTAAAAGTCTCAGGTGGTGTGTGTGTGATTCCTTGAGTGATGTGAGAAGGCTCAGGCTGTGGCTTTTCCTTTAACACCCTGCATATGTCCAAATCCAATGTAATTATCAATTTATCTCCACATTTCTGCTCCATGGCATTCTAAGGAAGTTCAAACAGTGGTGTGAGCCCCATCAGGTTCTGGACAGCGTGCTCTAAGATGGATGGGAGACCCAGTTGCAGCACCTGCACAGTCTTCCCAGCTCCTATCTTTATTCCACATGCTGGTATCAGAGCTGCCTCCTTCATCCCTGTTTCAGGAGCCTCCATGTCTCCAGCCTCCTCAGGACCTGTGAACAGCTCTAGCTACAGCTAGCTAGCAAGCCAGAGAGAACACCCCTCTGAGCAGAGGACAGCTCTCATCATGCCAGCCCAGCTGGACCCCCAAGTCCAGGGATGCATGTGGGGACAGGAGGCACGGCCCAGGTGCCACCTTGCAAATGTCCTTGATTCCTGAGAATGCTTGTCAGGTGCCAGATGCTCACTGGTCATCCTGCTCAAATGGGGGCATGCCCCCCTTTGCACCCAAATCCTTGGGCTCATCCCTGAGGAACAAACTCCAACCCCTATAGCACAGTGGGAACCAAAATGCACCAGCTTTGAGATGTTTTTTTTTGTCCCTTGAGTTAGGCTGGTTCAGAAAGGACCTGCACTGTGCTGGAGTGAGGAGAGGTGCCCAGCAGAGGGGATTGGGGCCATGGCAGTGGGCTCCTTGAGAAAGCATCTCTGGTCTGGGGATCTGGTGGTCCTACATGTGGGCTCATGGTCCTGCCAGCCCCACTGGCACATTCTGCCCATCCCCTTCCCCATCCCCATCACACTTACCCGGGTGGCCAGGCTCTCCTTGCAGTGCAGGCTGATTCCACACTCATCAGTGATCTCAGAGAGGTCTTCATCCTCAAATTCCTCAAGGCTGATGTCATGGGTGAGCCTGGAGGGAGTGGAGATGGCCTGGTCACCCACTGCCCCCATGGTGGACAGGAGGGTGCAGGGTGCCCTGGTGCCTCTGGGCTGAGAGCAGCACTGACACCCCGGGAGAGGCTCTCCAGACTCTACCAGGAAGAAAAACTGGGAAGGCAGCTCCTTCCCAGAGGGGATAGGTCTGTCCCCTATGGAATGGCTGGGCTTAGCATGGTCCATGGCTGCTGGGAGGCAGGAGGAGTGTGTCCCAAAGCAGTCCCTGCCTGACCAAAGACAGCAGGGACATGCAGTTTGAGAGAACATGGAACAGACAGTACATCCAGCCCTAGCACAGGAGGTTTGTTCTGCTCACACCATCCCAGGGAGCCTCTTTGTCCCAGCTGGGCACAGATACCCAACAGGGCAAAGGCTGGGGGTCCTGACAGGCACATCTGGAGGATGGACCTGCTGGGACAGGTGACCACATTGAGACCCATAGAACTTGAAAGCACAGCAAACCCCTCAGCCATGGCACAACCAGCCCGAGCTGCAGCTGGGGGTGATGTCCCAGCCCAGCTGCCTGCAGTAAGAGAGGCCAGTGATTTCCCTCTGCACCAAAATCACTCCCCAGGGTGTGACTATGGGCATACCTGTGAACATCGGTGCTGCTGAGCCATTCTGCATGGCTTCAGGGTCCCTTAGGGCTGTCAGCCCCCCACACAGACTCCTTACACCCCTTCAGAACAAGAGAGATCCCTTTAGCAGCTGAAAATATGCTGATGAGCCCCGGGGGAGTGGTGAGGTGCTCTTGGCTTCTGAGCACTAAAACATTTCAACATGGTGGTACCTCAATGCTCTTCTCAGTAATTCATTACCACAGAGATAAATAAGAGCCCAACTCAAAAGTCCTTGGCCAACCTACTCAGACCTCTGAGATTTGTCTGGAGTGGCCATGGACACTGCTTTGCCACCATTCCCCTTTGCTCCCAGCTCCTCTGGCTGGGAGACACTTGGGTGAAAGGGCTGTGCCAAGCCCATCACCCCTGTCTGGCTTGGCCCCCAGCAGTGCAGTGAGAAAGGAATGAGAATGGTGTTCTGTGACCTGCAGAGCTCCCACTCTCGCTTTAAGCATTGCTTGCACATCTTGGGGCTTTCCCCTGCAGTGGCACCAGCCCAGTGCCATGGAGGGGTGACATGTCCCCTGTCCCAGCTCCTGGAGAGGGAAAAGCGTGGGAGAAGCCTATGGGGGAAGCAGCAGCTTCCCTCTGTTTCCGAGGACCCCACCAGTAGTGGTCTCCTGGGCTGAAGACAACTGGGAACAGCCATGCCCATGGGGGCAGCCCCTCAAGACTCTCCCTTGCAAGGAGTGCAAGGACACTGCCTTCAGCACAGGGTGGGATGACTGGACCCCCCTTAGCCTACCTCCTCCTGCTGCCCATGGCAGGGAGGAATGCGGAGCAGGAGGCTCGTGATGAGCCTTCAAAGCACGCATTGATTTCCTCTCCGGTTGCACGGGTCCCAGGGTGGGCCATCATGCACTGCTAGTGCTGGGGGCCTGCCCCCCGTGCTGCGGGGCGCTGCGGGTCCCGGGCAGAGGCACAGCACTGCCCAGGGGCTGCCAGGGAGCCTGGCTCTGCAGGGGCAGCCTGACAGGGGCAGTGCCCCGCTCCAGGATGGGGACAGTGCCCTGCCCGTGCTCTCGGGGATGGGGAGATGCTGAGCGGCTCCCCAGCACTGGCCCCGCCTGGCAGGGCTGGGGCGCAGCAGGAGGTGCCCAGACACCTTCTGCCACTCTTCCTGCACAGCCAGGAAAACTTCGGGCTCAGCTGCCAGCCAAGTTTGCTCCTGTCCTGTGGCCATGGCTCCCAGAGGAGGGAGGTGTGCCAGGAGCGAGGCGCTGCCCCTGGTTCCCCTGCACGCCCGCGGGACTGTCCCCCCTCCCCTGGCCCAGCCGCTCCCCTACCATTTCTCCCACTGATCTTCCAGCCAGCTCTCCTCCTCGGTGCTCGACTCCATTTTCAAGGGCAGCTGCATTGAGGGGGACCCCCTTCACTGGGGGACTCACTCCCACACCAAAGAAGCCCCCAGAGCTGCTGTGAGGAGCAGTGGGGTGGGAGCCGAGCCCCGGTGCCCGGTGCCTCTCCGCCCGCCCCGTCGCAGTCTGAGCCTGCCGCGCTGCTCTGTGTCCTCACTGCGCAACCTGGGCAAGCTCATTAAAAATAGATGGAATCAGCTGGCCTGGAGGGGAAAAAAAATAAAAAAAAATAACCTCCCCAGCTGAGCCAGCGCCAAGTCCCTGCACTCTGCTGGGGATGCTGACTGCCTCTGCCTGCCAGCCAGCCAGCCTGGCTCCTGGTGCTGCTCCAGCTCTTGGCTCCTCAGCACCACTGTGGGCACAGGGCAGGTGCTGACCCCATCATGGAAACCCGCAGCACCGGCCTCCTCCTGCCCTTGCAGCACTGCTGTCCCCCACAGCAGGGGGACACAGACAGGAGCATCTGTCCTGCTCCTCTCCAGGTGGAGCCAGGCCACTCACTGATGCAAAGGCCAGAGGTTCACAGCCAGCTGCACTTCCGAGCCCAGGGGAGCACCTTCACCAAGGGACAGCCAGCAGCACTGCCCCTTCCCTGTCTGCCCCACCTAACCCCCAGACTCACTCCTGCCTCAGGCAGGATCATCCCTGGGCTTCCCCAACCTCTGACCCATGCTGAGAGCCAGAGAAATACCTGGTGAGCTGCTCTGCCAGCTCCCACCCCTCCTCTGCTGCTGAAGGGAACAGTGGTCTTTCCCAGGAGAGGCTGCCAGGTGTTGCTGGCAAGCCTGGCACAGTGGCCTCAGATAATCCCCCACCACCCCCACGCCTCAGACCCAGTCACTCCTTGCCCTGCCCAGATGGGGCCAAAGTAGCTCTAGAAGAGGCATCCACCATGACTCTGAGGTGGGACAGGGGATGCTGCTCCCCACGAGCTGCACCCACTCTGATGGACAGTGGGGTGGCACCACCACTGTCACCATCACAGCACTGCTCTCCTGCCCCCACGGACACCCACTTCCAGTAACGAGTGCATCTCCCACCACTGCTTGGGACCCAGCTTTGCTCCTGGACAGATTAAAGAGTGTGATGCCCTCAGGAGCCCAGCTCAGGGCCTGGACTGCCCTGCTGAGCTGTTTTAAGCTCTCTCCCCACCAGTGCCACAGCACTGGTGAATGTCACTTGTGATACTGTGGCCATTGTCACTCAGCCCCACAAGAACAGCATCTAGCACTCCATCTTCTATCAGCTCTGCCTGGAGGCACTCATCTGCTTAAAACCTCAATTAATGCAATGAATAAAGAAATCTCTATCTCTGTATTATTCACACCCTTTGCTCCTCTCACATGGATGCTCCAGGACTTCCTAGGAAATACAAGAAAGGCTCTCCATTACCTTCCTCTGCTCCCTGTGCTGGAAACACCCCTTCCTTCCTCGCTTGCTTCTCAAAGAGGCTAAAAACACCAGCAAAATGAAACAGCTCTGGCTCCTCTCAGCTCCATCATTGGCAGTGAAAGTCTGAGCAGGACCTACATGTGTATTTTGGCCAACTTCCCTTGGCCAAGGTCTCACATGTATGTGGGAGTCTGTCTGCACCTGTGGGGGTGGGAGAACCCTGTCCTTTCAGGTTGTGAGTGCTTTCCTGAAGGATGTGCCAAGAGGCACCTGAAGGCAGGCAGCCCTGCTGTATGCATGAGAACTGATAAACTTGGGATTCCCAGGAACTGTGAGCAAGAGTACACCTGTGGGTGCATGGACAGAGGCAGATGTCACCTGCCCACGGCAGGTGCAGCTTGATCAGTCCTAAGAACGGCCTTACAATCAGTCCTGGCTGCTGTGTCTCTCCTGACTCCACTCCCTGCCAGCCCACTGCCCCTGCAGAGGATTTTCCATGCAGGGGTTTGCCCAGGGCAGCATGGCATGATGAAGGTGGGCACTCCAGCAAGCCCAGCTGTCTCTGATAGTCTGCTGTGTGCAAGTCCTGTAACCACCACTGGTGGAAAAAATAATACTAACCTACATTTGGCTGGCCCCTGTCTTTTTCTTCCATCTCAGTGGCCATAGAGACTGCTTTATCTGAACTGATGAGAAGGCACCTCTCTCTCCAGAGGAAGACAACCCTTTCGTCTCCCCTCACAAGAAGACAGGTAGCCCCATTCCAACACCCAGCTCATTCATTGCCTCCAAGACAGCTCCAGATGAGCACAAAAGACACATAAAACAAACCACAGTGCTAGAACTGATTTTTGCCTCAGCCTGAAGGTGTGTCTTTGAACTTCCCAACAAGACAGAGAGAACTTCTTGCCCCAGAGACCCCTCCCTTCCCAAAGGGCTGTGATTTCTGACAGGGCTCCCCGAATACTGGAGTAGTTTCCTCTCTCCTGACCTATGGAAATAGCTCCCTGAGGGTTTCTTTTCCCTTTCTGCCCAGTAGCTAGGTGGATGCCCTTTGCTTTTATCAGGGAAAGCTGAAGGAGATAGAGGGGATCAGTCAGTGACTCCCTCCCAGGTTCCAGCTACATCAGAGCCACAGGGGACAGTGGGGCAGGCAACACTGTGAGCCCTGCAGGGCCCTGCATTCAGCTGCACCCCAGTGTGCCAGTCCTCCCTGCCCCTCTAATGCTGGGTACAGGGCTCCTAACCCAGAGAGCCCCTCACAGGAAAGCCTGCCACAAAACACTGGCAAAGCTTCCTAGCAGGGCAAGGAACTGCATCACAGTGTCCCAGAGAAGGACATTAAGGAGCTCCAGTGAACACAGACCACACTGCAAGGCTTTGGGAAGCTTAAGGACAACAGGGAGGTTGGATGAGAATGACTTTTTTACTGCTGTCTCCTAAAATGTTATTCTTGTTGTGGTGAACAGACACCTCTGGAGGACCTCCTGCTAAAGGAAGGATCACCTCACCATCCTTTTCCTCCCACTTCTCCTCAGACAATACCAAACCATGAGTGCCAGGCCACTAAGCCTGGTCTCTTCAGAGCTTCAGTCTGCTTGCTGGCCAGGACCAAGCCCCCTCTCAATTCAAGCCAACTGATCAGCCAGTGCTTGGGCTGGCAAGTCACCACTGAGCTGGAAGAGCAGGAGCATGTACCAAAGGGCAGAAATCTGAAACACAGCATGAGTCCTGCAGGCAGCAAGCAGGGGCAGAGGGCAGGGCTCACCTCACTGCCAGCCATGGTCTGAGCCTTCACCCTGAACTGCACTCACCACTGCTGGGTCCAGCTCATCTGTGGGGGACAGCCTCTCGCTGAGCCCTGCAGCAGGGATGCAGGACCTGGGACATGCACAAACCAAGCTGTGACACAGCTGTGTGTGTTTCACAAGCATGGCTCCCTTCTCACACGACACTCCCTGCCACAACATCGCCTCTGATCTGCCAGACGCTGCCCCAGGCTCAGACACATCACTGCATTTCATCCACTTACACCCTGAGCTTGGTGACCGGGGAGCATTTTGCACTCCTGCCTTGATTGCCCGGTTTTCCACCCAGCTGCACGGCCTCCTTCGCACAGCCAGTTCTTCCCTGGAGCAGGCTGGGGCTCCTTTCCAAAGGTCTGAGGCACAGCAAGAAGCAGCAGCTCCTTCTCCCTCCCGGGGCACGGCTGTCTGCTGGGCAGCAGGAGGGTGCCCAGGGGACAGCCAGCACCTGCAGGACAGTGCCAGGAGGCAGGCCCAGGAGGCAGCTCAGCCTCTCGGTGGCCAAGCCCCTTCCCAGGGAGGATGGCTCCAGAGGCAGCGCTCAGCCGCCTGGCAGGGCACACCAGCCATGTTGCAACAGCTCCCAGCAGCTCTCGCAGGCAGCGCTGCAATCGGAGGCAGCTGCCAGAGAACCAGAGCCACCAGCAAAGGGGGTCCACAAGCACAGCCCTTCAAAGATTAACTGCCTGAACGCCACCTCTGCTCGACTGCACCCATCTGTTTCCTCACAGGGACCCAGGGGTTCCCCAGCCTCGGGGGCTGGGCCTGACAGAGGAGGGCATGATCTGAGCTGCGGTCCAAGCATGGACCATCCCCTCCTTTCCACCCAAACCTCAGCATGCAAAGCAGCTGGTACCATTCCCCCCTTCTCAGGCAGCCCCCTCAGCACCCCTGGGTGGCAGAGGCAAGCAGAGAGAATGGCTGACGAGGGCACAGCTGCCAGGAGCAGCGAGCCTCCCCTGATGGCAAGTGAACGCTGCACCTGCAGGCAGGGGCAGGGCTCCTCCCTTACCCACCCAGCACATCCCTGTCCCAGAGCTGCCCTCAGAAGGCACCAGAGGCTCCAAAAGCCCCAGGCTTCCCTGGCCTGCCCCATGCCATCAGAAGTCCCTGTGACAAGCCTCATTGGGTTTCAGAGGAGACACAGCCCCCTGCATCCCAAATCGATGGGAGCACTTGGTATTGCTAAGAGGATCAATTCTGGCACTCTCCCACCGTCTCACTTGGGGTTCCTGTTTCACAGGGGCAGGAAGGAAGCAGAAGCACCTGGGATTTCTAGGAAAGGGCTAGAAAAAGGCTTTCCTTGGGGAGGGGAGAGAGATGAAGCTTTTTTCCTCCCATGAGGAAGAGGTGTTGGAAGAGGAGATAAGACAGGTAAGGGGGCGGGAATAGGGTGTGAGGGGGACATGAGGTTAGGCAGGGGGCTGGGAAGCTGCAGTGGTGTATGTGTGGGGTGAGGGCCAGCATGGCTCGGGTGGGCGGGTGGGCTAAGCTGCCATGGGGGAGGGGGGCTGGAGCGATGGCTGCGGTGGGGGCTCAGCAGTGGCTGGGGCGGGGGCAGAAGGGATGGCTGGGGAGGGGGCAGGGGCAGAAAGGATGGCTGGGGAGGGGGCCCAGGGGATATGCGGGGAGGGGGCACAAGGGATGGCTGGGGAGGGAGCCCAGGGGATGTGCAGGGAGGGGGCAGGGGCAGAAGGGATGGCTGGGGAGGGGGCAAGGGCAGAAGAGATATCTGGGGAGGGGGCAGAAGGAATGGTTGGGGAGCGGGCAGGGGCAGAAGAGATGGCCGGGGAGGGGGCAGAAGCGCTGGAGGAGGCGAGGGGCCGGCGCGGCTGTGCGGGCGGGGGCTGCAGCAGATGGGGAGCGCTGCCCGGGGCAGGGGGCAGGGGCAGCCCCGAGAGGGCTCCGCGGGGGGACGGCGGCCGGTACCTGAAATTGGGGGGCGAGGCGAGGTGCAGCCCCAGGAAGGGTGAGGAGGCGGGCGGGGATGCGGCTCCTTTCTCTCGCTCCGCCATTCTGTGGCTCTCTCCATGCAGGCGGAGGGCGGGCGGGAGGGAGGGAGGCAGGGAAGGAGGGAAGGAGGGAAGGAGGGAGGGGGATGCTGGCGGTGCCGGCGGGGAGGGACATACCTGCCGCCGGGGCGGGGGGAGCGGGGCGCGGCCCGAGCTCCATCCCGCGGCTCCCGGCGCTGCTGCAGGACGGGCACGGCGCGGGTGGGAGCGGCACCTCGCACCGGCCCCAGCGGGGAACCGCTGTGCCCGCAGCTGGACCGGCCCGCAGTGCCCGCAGCTGGAGGCTGCACCCCCAGGGCAGGGGGCTCTCTCCCAAGGCCGGGAGCAGCAATCCCAGGGGCGAGGGGCTGGACACAGAGGGCCACTGGCAGGGCTCTCTCGGGCAGCGGGGAGGTGCCTGGAGGCAGCAGGAGCAGCCGCGCTGCGTTTGGCACCCATGGCATGTTTGCCGCACCTGGCAACAGGTCTGGCGGCGCCGGTACAAACAGCCCCGGTACAAACCCAGTCCCCGGCAAAGCTTAGCAGGGCTGCAAGCACTGCAAAAGGACTTTTAAAAGCAGCGTACACACACCTTCCACAGGGACAAAGGAGGGGAAAAATTTACATCTCAAGGTTTCAGTTCTCTCCCCACAAAGGGCAGACCCACTTTTGTATCCAGCTATGTCCCAAGAAGTTTTTTATCTCGGATGGGTACTCATTGCTGCCTGAGCAGGTTTCTCTCCCCTGCCTTTTCTCCCCGTGCTTTGCAGGGTTTCTCAGAAGATTGTGCAGGTTGTCTTGTGCACAGAAGTGGACAGCATAAGCATTTTTAGACCCCAAGGCTACTTCTGTACCTGAACAGGAGAACTTTCCCTATTCCCTGTGTGCCCACTGTGGTCCCAGTCCCTGTCTGTGACAGTCCTGGATGCCATGAGTGGCACTCCTTTAGCAGTTCAAACATTAAAGATACATCCGGTCCTATCAGTGTTTCTCACACCACAGAGCTCACTGCCATTGAGGAGATGGTATTAGTTCTTGGCCAAGACCCAGGACGTCAGCTGCTCCTCCAGAGAAGAGCAAGCAGAGCCCTCCAAGGCATACAGTCCTGCTCTCTCTCAGGAGTCTTGGTCTCCTGCCAGACAAACTGGAAAGAGATGTTACTCCTGGACAAGCACGGAGACAAGCACACACCCCCGGGGTCACCATGTGCAGGTAACCCTGGGGCAGCCTCCTGGGGGGGATCTAAAGTGTCCCCTTTGTAGTTTGGATGCACAGATTGAACTGCATTACCTGCAGGACCCAAGAAACTCACCAGCATTAATTCAGGGAGCTTTGATGTAGCTCCATCTCAAAGCACAAACCCCACCCACAAAAATGTGATTTCTCTGCTGCATGGCTGTTACTTGGCCTCTGACCTGAGGCAGAAGGTAAGGATGCTGCCAGATCACCACCACTGCACCTCTACTTGGATGCCAAGCACCAAAAGCTCACCCCTTAGTGATCTGACCTTTAGTCAGGTCACCACCTGGCTCAGGCTGGCCTGGCAGGAGACCAAATTTGACCTTTCTAGCTGCACTGCTGTCTGTCAGCTCTATTCCTTAGATGCACAGTAGAGCACAGGGCCCCTGGGAGACTGCACGCACATCTGCTGCAAATTAAAAGAGACTTCACTTCTGTCCTAGCCAGCATCTCTACTCACAAGGCATCTGCTGATTTTTCTCTTTCATATTGTCCAACTGACCATCAGGTTCACTTCAGACCAGCTCTTCCCAGACTTAAAGCAAACCTGAGGAGAGGTTATGTGCTGAGACTTTTCCTGCTCCTCTCCCCCAGCTGAACCACCTGATCTCTACCAGATGCAGCTGTGATACCAGACCAGAACTCTGCTGTCTTTCCATCAGCCATTCTTCTCACTGCTCTATCCCCTCTGCCTCAAATGGCCACATTTCCAGCTCCATCTCTTCACATCCAATGTGTTTTCTATATCCAGACCTTACAGCCAGCCCCTCCTGAAGCCACTCCAGCTCTTACCTTGTGCAGACAAAAGAGACATGGAAGAAGAGAATTTTCTCAAGCACCAGCACATGGAGCAGGCAGTGAAGTCTCTGCTAGAAATCCAAGGTTAGCCATTTCCAACTCTGAGCCACATCACCATCATTCCTTTGACAGGTAAAACAGATATCCTGGCCAGCACAGAGGAGGAACCTCAAACTCAATCTCTCCAGCTTTAATTTACATTATTACACTCTGCCTAGAAAAAGCTGACTGAGTTTACTGTCATTCTGGCCTGTCATCTTCTAAGGCACAGGCTGCAGTTTTCAAAAGGTTTTTGCCATGTGCGAGCCACCCCAAGCACTGAAGTTTTACTTTTTCAAGACTGGAAGATCCTTGCCAGAAACAAGAGAAAAATTCAGCAATGCCATGACTGAGGCACTTCTGCCCCACTGCTGAACCTCAACGAGTAACTGCACGGCTATTGCACTTCTTGAGTCTTGCTGGTTACTTAGAAAAGTAATGTATCTCATGTAACTCTGCTAGTATAGAGATTCCAGTAAGTGGGTCTACACAGGAGCACCAAGGAGGATGGCAGGATGCACAAGAACTTGACTTTTTGTCCTTGTTAGTTATTAGATTGCTAAGTCTAGTGTATTTAATACCAGTTAATGAATTAGAAGTCATTAGCCAAGCCTCAATCACTGACAGGAGACCCAAGCTGAACAATTGTTCACAGCTCTGTAGGACTTCTCTGCCCCAGTATCCCCCCTGAGTTGAAAGGAACCTCCACACAACCCTGGGGAGCATCCCAAAGCCACTGCTCTCAGAGCATCAAAAGGCAACTGCTCCCTCTGCCTGAGCAAAGAGCTCACATTATGCCTGTGTTGGGGGTGCCGGTGTCAGGTCAGGTATTGCCAGCTTGCCCTGAGACACAGAAAACAGAAATCCCCAAAATGGCATCCATTTCAGGCTGCTTTCTTTACAACAGCTTCTGAAACAAAGATGGTTATCTTTACTTTCCCCATGAGTCGGCCAAGTCTTTTTGAACTCAAACTGTTAGCACTCACAACTGAGGAAGAACTTGCCACAAAGCTAAGCAAGGTGTAGGCTTGTTCTATCTGCCATCTTGTACTTTAACCAAATATGCCAATTTCTAAATATTAATGAAAACAATGAACAGCCATTCCCTACTTGTCACAGTTCTACCCACGTTTATCATTTCAGCTGGAAAAAGAGGCCAGAGTGGACTAATCCCAACCCACTTAAAATGTTTCTTGAAGGAACTTTTTCCCTTGTGTTCTTTGGCTGTCCTGATGTGACTGTCATTCCCAGTCATGCTACTACCTGAGCTGCAGCTCTTGCAAATAACACTTTCCATGTCCCAGGTACCAACAGAAACCTTGCAAATGTGATCTCCCCTGCCTCCACAAAACCTTCTAGATCACTTAGGAGATGTAGCCTCCCTGCCCTTTGACTCTTTACTCCCACAGATCCAGCCCCAAGAATTCTATTTCCCAAGTGAAATAATTTGGATGACAGCAAAAAGAGGGTTAAAGACATTTATAAAAAGTTTTATTTACAGACCATTGTCTAAGCATGAAACTCTCCAAATGACAGAAGTCACAATTTCTGTAACCTATAAGTACAAAGTGCATGTCTTTCCCCTTCCTTCTCTCTGCAGCAGAAGGTGGGGATAGGGGAGTATCTCTTTTTTGTTATACCTTTCTACCCCCAAGACAATGGGAGTAACAGCTGGGTCATACTGAAGGGGACAAGACCTACTGATGACTGGGTTATCCACCAGGCAGACTATGAACACTAGTTTAGAAGAAAGCAAGGTTAGGAAAAGTGACTCTGTTTACCTGCTCACAGTCTGCCCAGTGGATTCTCTGTGGAAAAAGAACATAAGATCAATGCCCTAGGGAATGGGAAGGAAAGGTTATTCAGCTATTCATTAAATTTATTCACAGACTCAATTCAACCACTTCAGGTTTCTCAGGTACATTTGACTCAGTTTCTATTCACAGCCCTGTTGCTCTAGGTTCAAACACAGGCTCCAAAACTGAATCTCATTATCCCAGTGGGAGATAACTCCTGTACTCCCCAAGCAGTTAGTTGCATAAGCTCACATATAGCCCCACACTATCGGTGACAGGCAGGGATGAAAGGTTTTGGACAGCAAACGAAAACAGTGCTAACAGCAGCCCACTGCATGGGATGAGCTACTCAATCTAATTCCTCTTGGAAACAGCCACAAGAGAAAATCTTCTGTAGTACTACCCTCTCTTGCACTCTTTGGTGGCTGGCAGAGGTGCTCTGCCAGCAACTGTGCTGACCTGACAAGTGACAGGACCCAGCAAGGAGTGTATGGTTAAGAGGCAGGAAAGCTTCACAATCACCTCGCTAGGCTACAAAGCACCAGCGTGAACGCAAGTGGCAAGGAGGAGCAGTGGGCAGGTACAGGAGTTTACTGTGTGGAAATTAAAAACACAGATGCCAATACAGAAAAGAGCAAACAAAATGGACACCGGAGTCTGAGCTCGAGGAAGACTCACTTCAGGGAGCTGATGTGTAATACATCCTCTATCAGTATGAGGCACTGCACAGGCTACACACCAGACACAGGCTCCATTTGAGAGCTCTCATTCAGGGAAGGAAATGCTGTAGAGTGCTGGGCCCAGGTGTAGCTCCCTTATTACTTGGATCAGATCTATTCTGAGACACTGCTTTGCTCATATCAAGGCATGATCTTATTCTTCGAAGAATTCCTCCTTCTCAGAGTCACAAAATCAACTAGGTTGGAAAAGACCATTGAGATCATTGAGTCCAACCTATGACCTAACATCAGTACGTCAACTAGACCATGGCACTGAGTGCCACATCCAACCTTTTCTTAAACACCTCCCTGGACAGCACATTCCAATGCCCAACTATTCTTTCTGTGAAGAACTCTTTCTTAATATCCAGCCTTAATTTCCCCAGTGCAGCCTAAGACTGTGTCTTCTTGTCCTGCCACTGGATGCCTGGGAAAAGAGACCAACCCCCATCTAACTACAACTTCCTTTCAGGGAATTGTAGACTTCCTCTTACCCAGATGTCAAACAGCTCTGAAGCTGCCCATTCCAGGCCATAGCACTATGGCTCACCTTGCAGCGGCAAGGTTCTTTTGCAAGGAAAGTTTTAAGCGCCTTTTAAGTGTATCTGTTCTTGTGCTACAGTTGACCTTCATTTTGTTTCCATCCCACATAAGCATTACCTTGATTTACTCAGAAAGCATTTCATTTCTTGTCAGCCTAGCCTAATGAAAGAAATACCGAGCTTTCCCTGTTCTTTCGTAGGATGAGTACTCTATTTTTGACATTGTAGCATCTTCCTTCTTAGTTCCTACTATCATTTGAATTAATCAGCATACATCACTACCAAGTACTATTGATGAGAAAGGATGTTCACTATTTCTGAGACATGCAGATGCTGATTCCTACATCAATGCATCAAGTCATGCACACTGAGCCATTGTCAGAAAAGAAAGATACACCTGGGAGTGAACAAGTTGACAGAATGCTCTTGCCCTCTTTAATGTGGGCAGATTTTGGGCATGGCTGAGAAGAGATGTATTTGGCTCTCTGGAGACCAGAAAGCCAAATATTCCCAAGCACAAGTAATGCAGTGCCCTTCTGTGGCAGCTATTGGAATTACACAGTTATATGAGACCCTGGATTTTCTGTTGCAGATCACAAGTTCCAGTCCCTCTGCGTCAGCAGTTCCTACTCTTCTGGTCACCTCTTCAGCACTCTCCCTCTTCACTTGCAAGGTGCTTGTCGCTGGCTGTAGGAGAAAGTAAAAGAGAGAATTTGCCTTGACCTCCCTGTCATACTGAAAAGCTGGCAGAACATGTGACCAGCTCCTTCCCTCCCGGGACCTGGAGCCTTGCAGGCAGATGATTGGACCTGCCTGCTCTCCTGCTCTAGCCCATACCCTCACCACAGGGGAAAACCTGGCTGTGAGCCCACTCTGTGGAAGGAGAAGCAGCCTCACAAGAGCAAACGCACCAACAGCGGTGCTCCGTGACAGCTCCAGCAGCAGGGCACCGCTCTCCACCAGCAACAGAGCTAACAGTGTGTTACACAAAATCCAAACTGCTGGGTGCACCACTGCCGTATTCCTGGGCTGCAGAACTACACTTAGCAGCCCTACACGTCCCTCCACAAGGAACTCCATTTTGTTCAATAAAATGGTGGGAGTAAAGATTGAGCCCTGTTGGCTTCCTGAAGCAGGTAGTTTAAGGCAGATCACACTAAGAACTACTCACAATCACAAACTCTTTCCAGGGATCTCTGAAGCGGGGAGATCTGCCACTTTGGCTCGTTTGTACAGTTCTTCAGGGCATGGCTCTTCCGTTCCATCATGTTTGCGTTTTGGAGACGCCTGCTCTGCTTGAGACAGCCTCACTGCTGTAGAAGGAAGAATAGTCACTGCAATGGTTCCCCTATGTTTAGATGGCCTCACGAGTACACCCTGCCCTAATCTGCCACAGAGCTGGGAGAAAGAAGACTGCACAAGTACAGAGACATTTGGTCACAGCCTCCCTGAAAACTTTTACCAAAAAATCTTTATTAAAAGCAGAATTACGTCACCCAGAACAAACACAAAAGTATCCTCCATTGACAGAGGACAGCTTAATTATACCTGATTAACCCTACAGTGATCTGCACTTCTCCCTCAAGTGGCTGCATATGATCCCATACAGGCAATAAAAGATTCACATTAATGAACTCTTACTCTTCAGCCCTTTTAGAAATGAAGGCTCACGGGGGACTTCTGAAGTAAGTGTAAAGGAATGTGAATGTAATCTATATTTTCCTAGCTACACACCCTTCTTATTAAAAAAGGATCCTCTACTGCCTATAACCGTTAAGGTGACATGAAATAGCTCCAACTCACCTGTACTGGTACTGCAGCCCTGCCCCAAAGCAGAGTCTGTGACCGGGCCACTGAGATCCTCCACACATGAAGGGACAGATGCCAGTAAACCTAGAGAAAAGCAAGAGGATCTTAGTTAAGAAACAAAACACACCTGGGCTGGGAGAATCTTTTCACAGAAATACCTTAGTGATCACTAACCAGCACTCCACATCCCAAAGCAGGAGGAGTTCAGAGCTGCACTAACCCAGTGCTGACTAGACACACACCATGATCCTGCAGTGAATTTATTTAGAGTACACTGCTTAGGTTTTTTTACAAAGTGAAGAATGGACCATTGGTGGTATATGGATGGTGCCATGCTATCAGCAGCTCTCAGACTTAAACGAACTCCACTCTTAGCTGAGAATATAATGGAGGTCTCCCTGGAAACCATTTGAGCAGGTTTGGCAGGCACTGCTTCCTCTTGCAAAGACAGGCCAGAGAGACAAGTAATACCTATTTTAAACCACTACCCTTCCTCACAGCATTTTATCTCCTATTAAAGATAGAAACTTCAGCAATTGCTGGTACTTACAGAGGCCCCTATAGCGTGACAGCTGCTGGTAGATCTGCTTCATGCGCTCAATGTTTAGTCGGCTCGTCTCTGCGTGGTTCACCATGGGTTTGGGGTAGTCCACCCCAATGATGCACTTGGCTGCCTTCTGCACAGACTCTGGGGCATTCCATGGTTCATAGATATATCGTGAGGGGAAACCCTTTAGTTTGGGCAGATACCTCCTGCAACACAAGTAAAAAGCAGTGTAGCACACACACTGCACAGAAGTGCCGTGCACCTGCGAGCCACTGATTGACTTCAGCTTACAGACCCAGAAACAAAGACCAGTAACATCACTTACTTCACGTAGTCACCACTGGGGTCTGTGCGACGTCCGAAGCCCACAGGACAGTAACAGTGGAAGAACTGTTGGAAGAACGCACTGCACGAGAGCCACATCCAGCTGCCTGCATTCACACTGAAATCTGCATCCAGCAACAGCTCGTCAAACACCTGCAGCAATTGGAGGAAAAGGCACTGAGACCTTCCCTGGGCAGGACTTTGTGGCAGTAGGACCCAATATGCTATTTCCAATGGCAGGCACTGAGCTATGAGAACAGAGCAGCAGCATAGAGGTGATCTGCAGGCTGAAGTCAGTTGGCTGGTCAATGTATCTCACTTCCTGACACTTTCACTTAGGGAGGCATGGTCTGCTCACACTGATAAGTGCTGGCTTATCTCTCATGCAGCTACAGACTAAATCACTGCCTAGTGTTGCAGCAAGGGTATTGATCCTAGCCTGGCAGGCGTAACAAGAGTAAAGCACCAACCTTGGGAAAGAGGGGATGCTGCACAGAAGAACATGCACCAAAGCAAGAAGAAAAGAACCCCTCTGAAGGTCCCAGAGCACACTACCACCGAGAGGCAGAAAGGTTTCAGCAGTAATTCACTCACACCCATGCACAGAAGCTGCGCTTTCAGCTGCATTTTCAATTACACTCTTTGTTAGCTTTGTGACTAGATCCCCCTGCCTCCACTTATTGTGTAGGGTAGTACACTGGGTAGGTTCAAGCTGTCTGTCCCTTCAGATGGCCCAAGAGGAGGGTCTTTTACCTCTTTCCTTGAGAGACTCTAGACTCAGATTTCACAGTCATGGAGCGCTCCCTGACCGGCACAGTGATGGATTTTATAATGAGGAAAAAGGTCCAGTTAAGAAGTGACATTAAACTTGCAAAGAAAACAGATGGACTAAGAGAATTTTTACAAAAAATCCCCCATAACACTAAAAGGCCCCCCAAAACCCCCAAGTCTGTATGTACCAGTGCGTCCCAAACACATTTAGTTATGGTGACTTGAGGCTTGTGATACAGTCAGAGCCTTACAGTAGAACGCAGAAAGAAGTCAGGCTGTTGGGTGGCCAAGAGCCTGCTAGCAAATCCTCTCTTCCATGCACCTTTTACACATGAAGCAAAAGCCATACCTGTGTGCCCATCCTTGCAGCAAGTGCCAGGGAGACTTTGTTTTCCTTATGGCCTTCTGCAAATATCTGAAAATGCCAGGACTCACCCTGACTCCTGACTCCCAGCTGATCCAGAGGTCACCCCTGGTCAGGAAGCAGGCCACTGCGTGCCTGGCCAGATGGTGGATCCACCCTTCTTGTCTCAGCTGGGTCATGATTGCATCAATCCAAGGGAAGCCTGTCTTGCCCTCTGCCCACTTTGCCAAAGCTTCAGGGTTCCTGTCCCAGGGGATTTGTATGCAGATGGGATTCCCCTCCATGCGATCAAACTTTGGGTTGTTGGTGGCTGCTGTGTAGAAGAACTCCCGCCACAGAAGCTGTCCGTACAGAGACAGGGGGGGTGTGCTGTTCCGCTTCACCTGTGGAGAGGGAACAGCCTGTTCACAAGCAGGGAAGGACTGGCTTCATGAAGCTGAGCTGTGAGGCACCCATGCATTTACACACATTTCCCATGTCACCTACTGACCACTGCCATAAAGGAGCTCAATGCCAGATCACCCCTTATCAGAAAGCCCAGATGGTAAAGTCAGCAGTAACACAGGTTCACTCAGTACAATGACAAGTGACTGGAACAATGTAAAACTAACAGTAAAAGGCTCTAGATGGCTCATAACACAGAAGTCCATACTGAAGAACAAGGTACCACCAGATTTAAGGTTTGAGTGAGTACATTCAGGAGAATTACTTTCTCACCCAAAAGCTGCTGGTTGTAGTAGCAACAAGCTCAGCCCAACAATCAAACACTAGGGAGGCAATTGTATCTTTTGCACCAATTGTGGCACACTGTGTGGCAACCAGCATCATGCTATATATGCTCAAACCCCACCTCCCCTCCAGGTGAACCTTTTGTCTTACCTTCTTATACAGCTCCCAGAGACGATAGTAAAACAAGCGGCAGGACAAGCAGCCAAAACGCAGGTAGGGACTGAGTCCCGTGGGGCTGGCCAGCAACGAATTGGCATTCATCCTTGGTCGTTCGTAATTTGCAACCCATGCCTAGACAGATCCAGGAGAAATGAGCCAAAAACCCCTTGTATCTGTGGGACACTGCTAAAGGCAAGCCTCTGTGCAGGTGGTGAGGCCACTCATATCTTACAGCCAGTCTCTTCTATTTACTTCCAGCCACTGCTGGGAGAGATGTCCAGCAGGCAATCCCAACCCCCATGGCCTATTCAAGAAATGCAAAACCTTTGCCCTAGGATTTAAATCAGTCAGTTATTTTGCCCAAGAAGATTAATTTGCTTTGCATACAGGAGCTAACAATCCTGAGAGTTCCTAGGGATACAAGCTAACACAACTGTTTATGTCCAGGTATGTCTATCTCATTTCACACACTGAACAAGAAAACTGGGGAAATCCCACTCTTTTGTGGAGCATTATATTGATAATTTATTCCCTCTTCAGCACAAGTATTTATGCCTTGATTTCCACAGCTGACATCAAACCACCCAGCATTAAAGAAGTACAAAATGGTTAAAATTGAGTCATGCTTTGGTAGCTAGGTCACCTTTCATTACTTTGAAATTGTTTGCCTTGTGCACTATAATCAAGAACACCAGCACCATTGAAAAAAATCTGCTTGTTTCAACAAAGGGCTCAAGGAATGTCAGCCAGTGAGACACCCTATTAAGAAGCTGATGGATAAGGGGAAAGCATTCATTTATAAGTATGTACTCACACTAATACCTCATGTAAATATAAAAAGAGATGGTGTGCAGTGTGCAGCAGGGACTGAACAACTTAACAGGAGAATTTCCAAGTTTGCACTCCTCTAAAGGAAACTGAGAGGTAGAAACAAGGAAAAGAGTCCAATGTGCTTCAAACAGCAGCATATTTAATACAGTGCTATAAATTTTTGGACCTGAGGAAGCCCATGAGCTCCCTGCTCCACACAAAATCTAAGATCACAGGAGTCTCTAACAATAGCATACACTCCTTTCCCGAGGTGAATGCTATGGGCACTGCTAAGAAGAGCAGGGAATGGGGTAATGGGCAACACTACATTTTTCATTTGGAGGCACAGTCTGCAGGAATCACCACTTAAGTAATGGGTTACCTTTCTTTCCAAGTGTTTATCCAGCCGTGCCAGAGCTTCTGTCTCCCCTCCTTGCCAAACTGCAGGGGCAAGACCATCTGTAGGAAAACCTGAAAGAAAGAACTTTGTAAGATTTGAAGCCATGCCTAGACAAAGGGCATAGAAATGGGATTATGCATTAACAACAGCAAGAGAGTACATACTACAGTTATTTAATGTGGCTTACTTGCTGCTCTAATCCTTGTACAGCAGGCAAATCATGTAGGATATGGGGAGAGCCTCCTCATGACACTGCACTTCAAGGGCCTCTCCCTGCAATGCTCCGGGCAGCCTTACGGTGACTTTCCCCACCGCTCACAGCCAGCACTCTCTCTGGTGTGTCAGCACTACCCACATGGCTCTGCTCCAAAGGCCAGAGCAGCTGGCAATGAAACATCTGCTCCATAGCTCTGCCTTACAGAACACCTTGCCATTGACAGCAGCAGCTCACTAGATAGCCCAGCTGCTCCTGGTGAGGCTCCTATTCTGCTGTGGCTGGTGCTGGGGAAAGCACTGGATTAGTGCAAAAGAACCACTGCAAAGGGGAAAGCAATAATGCAGTCTCCCTGCACTTCTTCGGGCAGACAGAAGAGCCTCCCCTAGTAGCAAGCAGAGCAGTGTAAAGTTACATGCAGTCTCACATTTGGCCAGAACATAGAGAAAGTGGATCCATGCAGGACTGCAGCCCTCAGGATACTCCTGCTGTGAAGCCCTAGGCTTTTACATGACTGTTGAAACTGTGCCTTAAGGTACCAGGAGATACTTTCTATAAAGCTGGTATGGAGCCCCCAGTCACAGACACACAGTATTCTGCATTAGTCCTTTCTTCCCTTGCATTTAGATTCACTTCCCTGATGTAGGTCTTACATTCTTCACGCCTCAGCTATTCATTCCCCTTCTTCAAGTCTTACAGGACTGTAAGGCACAGCAAGATGAGTGAAAGAAAATTTTTAAATACCTTGTGTCTTGCTAAGTTTCCAAATTGGTGCTGCTTGGCAATAAGTTAATTAAATTATCTAAACCTGGTACACAGTTAGTTTACCTCTTCAGGTCTGTTACACAACGTGCCTGAGACTGCAGCAGGAGGAAAGCAGCTGGTGAGGACATGAGATCCTAGTACAGTGGTTACATGCTCAGTATAGCAGGGAACACGAGGACAGATGCAGAGCACTTCAGAGCAATGCTAAAGGGGATGCTGGGCATCAACAGCAGTGCAAGGGATGCCAGTGTGTTATCACAGGGTCTGGCACTTGCTGAAAAAATTAGGCCATTCTATGGCTAGAGGCACCCCATGTCAGGTGAGAACACGTGGCAGCCACTGGAAACAGTTCCACTAGATCCTGTTTCAGCTGGCAGTAGTCCTTTCCTTCACACTGGACACATACCCAGCTCTTCCAGGGATGGGACCCCATAGACATCGTCATGGTTTTCCTGGATGTCCACTTTACATGTTTCCATCTGCTGACTTATTACAGTGCTCACTGGCTTCTTTGGGAGCTCCATACGGCTAATGATGGCCTGGAAGCGCTTGTAGGTGAGGGGTGGCTTGTGGCCATTCAGCTCAATTATTCTGGAGATAAAATAAACAAGGTGAAACAATACAGCCTCACTACCACAGAAGACACAAGGAAATGACATCCCAACTGGACCTTTCTATCTCTGCACAGGATAGCCTTTCAGTCTGGATGCAGAAATCCTTATAGACCTACGTTTCCCTTGATGCATCCCTCAAAGGGATACTAACACCAACCAACCAAAATCCTAAAATACATAAGAAGACAAAACACCACATACTTCCTTATCTCCATAGGAAAAAAAAAAACAAAACCAAAACAGCTTCAGCTGAATCAAGCTGAGTATCACATCTCTCTCCTGGAGCTCCTCATCAGACCCCTGTAGGAAATCTCTATCTGATTTCTGTCTTTCTGCTCCCCAAGGTGGCAAATCCTAGACCTGCATCTAATCCCCTGTCATCTTGTGATATCCTAACCATATTCTCACCTTACTTTGTTCTTGTCTGACACAGAAGACTCAGCCTGTTAGTGACCCCTCCTCCACCTATCTCGGATGAGACAAATCCCAGTTTGCATCATTCCTCTCTTTGTGATTAGAGAGATCACTATCCTCCTCCATGCCATAAGATCACGAGCAGCCCTGTCTCATGGTATTGACCCATGTCAGAATACACTATGGAAAAAGAAAGTCAAGGTTCTCCATTCCTCTACTTCAACCAAGCACCCACAGCCCGCTGGGGCCATGCAGTCTTATTTTTCCTGGGACAGAGAGCTTTGAGAAGCCCCCCCGTGCAAGGCAAACTTCCCCAGGCTGAAAGATGCCATTTTTAACCCCTCTTCTGCAGGAGTGGAAGGAGTTAACAGCAAAGCCGACAGCACAGGGATCGCCAGCATTGCATAAAGCGGAGGCAGGCAACCCCAGAGCTCACAGAGGAGCTGCAGCACAGCAGCCTTCCTAGCCATGACAATCAAGAGCTTACGCAAGGGGCCGGGCTTAGAGCCGAGCGCGGGGCGGGCGCCATGTGCCGCCGCTCCCCGGGGCCGCACGTGTGGCGGGGCGGAGTGACACGGGCCCGAGCGCTCCGCACGTGTGCTCCGCGCTGACCCGGCTCCGCCGCACACCGGCCCGGCGGGCCGAGCCTTCCCCACGGGCACCGCGGCTCAACGGATTAGAAATTAAGCCTCCTGCAGCTTCCTCCCGGTATTCTGCTTTTAAGTTGTAAACACTGGGAGATAAAGACATTAACGAACAGGACAGGGAGGGAGGGCCATCGGGATGTGCACAGAGTGCAAAGTACTGCACATTTTTAGTGCTAGGCGATAAACATGGCCACGGTGTGGGCACAGCACTCTGACAGAGACATACACAGAGACAGATCTATTTGCATTTGCCTTACAGCTAACACGTTCTGTCCTGCATCACCACACCAGAGTGCATCTCCTCTGCTTTCCTGCATACACTTTTTCACTGTCTGCCTCCATGTTCCATCCCAGAGATGGCAAGAAATTACAGAACTCATTAATACTACCCACCACACTCTTCTCCGTGGCTGCTTTGTGAGTACCCAAGCAAGACCAGCCAAAGATACCCAGAAAATCAGCATTTCCACTGGATGAGAAGTGAGGCATTTCCAGTTACAGCACTCTAGAGAGGCTCACTTGTTTCCAGGAATTCAGAGCTTGGAAGAGAAAACGTGACAAAGCTGCATCATGTTTGCCCTGAGGTGATTGGGATGGGGGCAGGGAAGCTACTTCTTCCACACTGCTTTTTTTTTTCAGTCCTGCTAAAGCTGCCATTCACTCTGAGATCCACACCATTGTACAAGATCCACAGCTAAAACTTTTGTGGACACCTAGCTACTTGGAGCAAATCACTGTGACTAGCAGATGGATGCTAGTGTCTGTACCTGAAATCCTCAAGGATGTGAGTATGTGTGAAGTTACCTAGTAGAGGCTCTGAATTATTAAAGCTACTGGATCTGGGACACAAATATTTTAAGATAGGACTAGGACAAGTTGCACATTTCATAGCACCTGACACTGGCATTATGCATGAAATCTGGACCTTTTACAACACTGACAGGAAAAGAAGTATTGAATATTGGGTATTGCACAATATGGGATATTATACTGCTGGGTATTGTAGTACTGTTCAACCTACTGTACAAAAAATTGTACAGGAAGCTCCCCAAGCAGGAGTCCTTTCCTTCCTCATACAGAGCTTCTAATCCAGGCCACACACTTTCACAGGACTTTCAATGACAAAAAACAGGGAGGTCCCTCCCCAGCACTTAATACCCCCACTTCATCCATCTCCCTCAGCCCAATTTGCCACATGTGGCAGTTGTTCTAGTTTTCTTGAAGTGGAACAGAGAATCACTGTATTCATCACACAGAACCTAACCTTAGTGAGCACAACCCAAAACTGGCTGTGCTACCAAACCAGGAATATGATGCCCAGCACTATCTGACACTAGTACCTTGATGCCAGACGTTATGAAGGTCTGTTTGACCATCAGTCACACAGTCACACCTCATCTTGGGAAAGCAGGCAACCCAAACCTGACCAAACAATTCCAGCACTGCTATGATTATAAGGTATCCTACAGTCAGTCACCTGTGACAGCAGTGTCTAGAGACTCGAGTGCACGCCCCCACAGGTGTCAGCTTCTGAATCACCTCCACAGCAGTGCCCCTGCGGGATGGCTAATGGGCTTAGGAAAGCTGCTGGCCTCAAACACCTGACACCTCAGCTCGCTTGCAAAGGACAAGGCTGGGTTCTGGCAATGGATGAGTGTGCTCCCCCGCTTCCTTGCGGGAGGAAGAGCTGGCTGCCAGCACTCAGCACGCAGGCTGCCCAACACACCCCAGCACCAATTCACGCGGACTATTTCGTTAGCCTTGCCAGCTTATGCAATTGCTCTGATCCAAATCCCTGCTCCAGAGAGCTCATGCAGGGCTCTGTGTATGCAGAACAAGGGGTATTTCTACAGATTCAGAGAGGAGATGGAGAGATAACCAACTGATCTCTCCATCCAGTAGATGCTGAACAAAGAACAAACAATTCAACTTCTGCAGAAACACATTCTAAGATGAGAGATAAAGAAGTGACTTGATGACAGGCTGGGTATTGGCAGTGGGATATCATCTGCTGGCCTCAAATACCTAACACCACAGCACCATGCAAGACAGAAGAGGATGTGGCAGGCAGAAGTTTGAGTAAACCTTCTTGGAAATAACTCACCTTTTTGGCATAGTGTACTGAACTGCAAAAGCACCAAGGCATGCGCGCTTTCCCATGCTTGGCTCCTTTAAGTTAGTACGTGCTCCTAAGAGAACACATTCTACTGTCATTTCAGCCTTAGGCAAGGGTGTTTGAGGAGAAGCTGATCCTGATGTATGCTACAAACACACAAGAGCAGTGTTCTTTTCTGACCTAAACAACTCCTGAACAACCCAGCTTGCCTAGGACTACAGAAACCGAAGTGCTGACCATCAGTAAACACACTACAAAGGATTTAGATCCTAAGGAGGAGAAAACAGGCAGATCCAGGGAAGAGACAAAATAACCTGTCATCTGGAAGTTGTCAGACAAAATAATTGTCAAGTAAAGGCTTATGAGCAGGCTAAGCTGATACCCAAGAGATTAGCTTTTCTGCCTGGCTTCTGAACATTGCTATTCTTGACTGGGAATTCCCAGATTTTCTTAGGAGTATTTTCCAGCAGTGATGTTCATTTTCATTGATGTTCATATCCCTCTCCTTGTTTTGGGGAAGAGGAGGTGAAAGATGCTCTCATAATCACATAGCTATGCTGGCAGTGCCAACAAGGGGCACATTGTAATCTTCCTACTGGGTAAAAGTGGTCAAATTCACAAGTTAACTGAACAGGCTCTTGGCAAATGTTTAAAAGGAGCTGGTGGAGGTGGTACCAGGAATACACTGCAAGGGAAATGGGAAGTGCTGGATTCATTTATGTAGTAGAGAAAGACTGTCAGCCCAGTTTCAAACAATTTAGACTAATCTCATCAGAAACCCGATTAAAGAATGATGAGAAGTGGGATGCCACCACCAGGGATTATTACCACCTGCTAATTATGCAGGAAAAACATTAGGGTGAGCAGAGGGACAACACACACCACGAGCTAGAAATCTGGGTAACACAGCTGGAAGGAGAGATACTCTGGGACTTCCAGGAGAAATACAGTATCAAAACTGTATTACCACCAGCTGAGAAATCTCAGAGATGCCAAGAACCAAGAAATGTCAGAGCAACTGTAGACTTCAAGCACATCCATACAGACTGGGTATCTATCACACCCCATCTCTTACCCAAACTCAGCTTTCTAGTTGCCCTAAGTGACTGGTCCATGAAACAAGAAATCAAGAACCCACAAGGAGTGTCAATTCATGATTTAGTCTTAGATAGTGCTAAGATATAGCTGAAAATGCTAATTATCACTTGCCTGCTCTAACTGTGACTTTAGCATGCATCAATTTAACACCCTTCCAGGAACAACAGTACCATACAGATGTGAAAAAAATATTTCTGAAGATCACAAGAGTCAGAACAATTAAAGAATAGCATCAGCTAAGACAACAGAGATAGAATCTTTCAGAAAAAATGAAGACAAAGATAGAAACCTACCAAACTTTGGTAGATTAAATTAAAAACCATGGCCTTCTTGCACTCCCTAATCTAAATGAAAGTTTGAGAAATCTTTTAAAAAACTGTAAGTAGTAAAAAAAACCCAATCAAAACTGCCCCCTTTACAGACACTTCAGGGTATTTATAGGGCCAAGAGGTGATCAACTCATTAAACAAAGGAGAGACTGTAACAGCACAAGAAAACCCCTGCATATATTTTTGCAGATGTATTCACTATGAAGGCATCTACAGAGGTTACGACCCTTGTTTTTTGTAAAAAAAAAAAAAAAAAAAATCTATCAGATTGGGAGACCAGGAAGAAGTGCCACAAAACAATGCTGTGCTTGAAAAGCTTGCCAGGGCCACCAAATAGTCACCCAGAAATTGTAAAGGGCATCGTGAAATACACAAACTAATAGCTGCTGCATGTAATATAAAACTGTCCAAATACTATGAGGGAAAAAAGAAAGCAAATACAACTTCAGATTTTAAAAACATTTCAGGGGCATCAGAGGGACAAACGAATAGACTGATATAAGCATTAGGCATATGGGTAGAAAACACTAACAGAAACAGTGAATGCATGGATATATGCAATATGCTTGAGGGTTAATTTGGCCTTGGTAAAAGGGAAGCTGTGCCTGAAAATCTATTAGAGACATTTGAGCCTGAGGCAAGGGAGATTTAGTTGATATATCCTATGTGAATTTTGAGAAGCCATCTGACAAGATCCCTCACTGAAAAAATTTAAGGAAATCACAATAATTTGCAATAAAGGAAAAGGTCCATGCAGACAGAAAATTCTTTGATATACAGAATTAGAGAAGGAATCTATCCAACAGGAAGAGAAATCCTACACAGAGCTGAGTTGCGCTTGTGCTGCTCAATATTTTTACAAAATATCTGGGAAGGGACAAAAAAAAGCACAATGATAAAGTTTACTGATGCAATAAGCTATCTGGGACAGCCAAAGATAAAAGGCAACTTAAAAATTTCCCTCTATACCACATAACCAGCTGCCAAAAGTATCAGATGAAATTGCAGTGTTGACCATGTTGTTTCTCCATATGCATAGCTATGCAATCTCAAACTTATTTTTACAGTAGCAGTCTCTCAAATAGCTGTGACCATTCTGGAATGAAGCCCTGAGACATCAATTTAATGTTTAGAAGCACTCAGAAAAAGCAGAAATAAAGCTAGTGACTTGTCAGGAAAAGACAAGACACATAGCACTCTAAAAACTCATGCTGTTTTACATTTTGCACACTAGTCGTTGTTTCCACCACTGCTCTCCACCTCTAGAAATACTCAGAAGTATAAAGAAAGATGATGAAACTTACAAGAGATTTAGAACAGATTCCACCTGAAACTCTCCACTTCGGAAAGGACATAGGTGACATGAAGAAGAATGTGATGGCCATTGACATTGGACATGTGAAGACGTAATAAACACTGGTAATAAATATGGTCTTCTAATGCAGAATTAGAAAGCTGCACCTGCTTACGAGACAGGTTCAAGAATCCTTCCCATTCAAGCAACAAACATTTCCACACAGTATGTGCTAACTGCAAAGCTCCTTCCCATAGGAAATTATGGATGTTAAAGATTTACAAGAGAAAATCTACATTCAGCATTACTGGCACAAGTCACATCAGAAAGAAAAGGGGAAAGAAATGGGGAAAGAGAAAAAAAAGCAAGCAAACTGTAAGAATAGTACTGAAACACTGTACTGACTTTGAAGTCAAGCATACCCTAGAGTCACAGCTGAAAGACTGTCACCACCATTTAAAATCAAATGTATGTAGAGAGATTATACATATAAGTAAATATATAAACATTCAACATCAAAACAACAAATACAGAAAACACACAACAAAGAAAAAGCATTCAGGTTTTAGAAAAAGGAAAGTTTGTCCCAATCTACCTTGTTCTACTTCTTCCAGCTGTCCTGACACATCCATCATTTAAAAGCCCTGCTTTCATGACCTGTTTCAGACAATAGCTCAACTACCTTTATCACAATCAAGCAAAAAAAAAAAGTCCATACACTGAGGACATGCTCAAGGAAAGCAATCAATAGGACAAAGCTAAGCGAATTAATTACACTTAAGTACAGAGTTAATAAGCTTGAGGCAACACCTTTCTGTATATTCACGTCACTGTCAGCACTTTGACGTGCTCTAATCAGAAGTGGAGTGTGCAGAGTAATCCTTATAGGCTCACTCAAGATGACAGTGGTCAGTGTAATGGAAAAGACTGAAGTCTTTGCAGACATGACAATCCCAGCCTAGCCCAGGCAGCACCTCTGCCCTTTTCCCATACCTGTCCAGGTCATAGAGGGTGTGGGAGTTCTCTATCACCACCTCCACACCAGCCTCCTTGGCCAGTTTGATGATAGCTGCATCTCTCTCCTTTCCAAACGGCTCTGAGTCGTATTCAAAGGTGAGACGAGTGACTCCCCATTCCTGCAAGAAAAACAATACACCCAGCTGTCAAATAGAAGACTATTTCTAACCAGCACAATTACAAATGAAGATTTCAGAACTCCTCAGCAGTTTAAAGTTCTGGAAGCTTTGAGAGTGTTGCTGTGAGGAACAGCAATCTGGATTTGTGATAACCAAAGAAGCACAATTTTATCAGCTCTAGCAAACATCACATCTGCTATGCAAATTTGTAGATGTCAGGTTTAAAACACATCAGAGGAGGTTCAGTTCTTGTCTATTACTATTCTTAGGTTTCAGCTCAGTCTCCCTTAGCCTACCACTACCACATTTTATTGCACATGCTGTCCTGAAGTAACCTTACAATCCTCTTCTGGCATTTGCAGAAAAAGCATTTCAGAAAACTCTTTCAACAGAAGTTCTGCTCAACCCCCTGTGTTTTTATGTGGTGACATTAAGTAAAACAAATACATTCTCAATTTTTTCTGATGTCTCTTTAAAGACACCACACAATAGGAAACCAATGTCCAACCCAAACAGAAAGAACCAGGAAATTGCAAGACATAGGACAGCAACTGAGTGAACCTTTCTGGTGTGCACAGTAGAGTATGATACTGCAATTCAGATTTAGTCCTGCCTTTTTGGAGTTATTTTAGAATTGCAGAATTATAGAATTCTATATTCTATATAGAAGGGGCTGGAAGGAACCCTAAAGATCACCTAGTTCCAACCCCCCTAGCCAAGTCATGCTCTTATTCTGATCTTCCTACCTCTAACAGATCCCTTACAAATTACATGGTATAGGCCTTATAAAGAACACTCAGCCTCTTCCAGGCTTTACAGAGCACAAATTGCTCTCAAAGTCTATGGCCTAGTTTTCCTCAGAAAATGAATCCTATGAGAAGAGGTTTCATGGTTACCACAGCGACCCTCCCAAGACATCCATCAAGCAGAACAGCAGCCCACAGGTTTGTTTAGCAAACACAACCAGAAATCTACAGACATTTAAAAAAACCTTTACACAACTAAGAATCACATTCTCCAACTGAGACAGTTTAAATTACCCCTGCAGACACAGGAGACTTTTCTACCTGCGAAACAGAAGCAAAGCACAAAGAACAAATGTGGTTAGCTCTCTGAAGATCATTAAAAATAATGCCAAAGATGGGGAAGGGGATTTAGAAGCAGAAAACAACTGTACACATTTCTAAACCTGCAGATTCAGCCCTAAAATTAATTTTAGGAAGGACAGAGAAATTAACCAGTTACCAATGAATGTACATCTTAAAGAGATCCTCCACCCATTTTTCAAAGTAAGAACATGACAGGATCCATAACTCAGAGCAGGGGTCAGACAGACACATTCCAGGTCCTGCTCTGCTCCTACATGATTTAACAGCCCCCTTTTTAAAAATTTCTTTCTTCTATAAGAAAGCCAGTATCAACTGGAAGGCTTGAAAAAGATGGATTTGGTCTCAAAGGAATACACATTACTACGTGGAAAGAATGAAATGGAATAAAAAAACTATTAAGGCTAACAGGGAATTTAGGTAAGCATCCAACACTTTAAATTCATGTATTTCCTACAGTTTTGAGAAGGCCACTGCTAGGGGAAAAAAACACCAAAGGGATTGGGAAAACACTTCAGTGAACAAACAGTGCACTTTTATAGATGAGGTAAAACTACAGATGTTTGTTCAGAAGAAGTGAGACATAAAACTCCTGCAAAGGTTAACACATTGCTAACAAGTACACTTGCCACAGTATCTATGCACAGTAGTGCCTTTGCAGTGACTGGCAGCAAGAGCAGAAATTACATTAGGTCTAAGTATTGCAGTAGCAAATGTGACATAACTCTCCTCTCCACAAAAGCTGACAGCAAAGAACAAGCTGCTGCTGATTCAGTGTTCAGCGCAGCAGCTCTGAAGAGACCTCAATCCCTACCAAAGCTACACATATACCATCCAATACCATCAACTTCCTTCTACTTTTTTCAGCTCTGTTACAGCACATCTGAGATATTCATCAGCTCACCAGACAAAACAGCCTGCAGCAAAAAGCAGTTCTGGCTGATTATACAATCAATCTCTCCAAACCAGACTCTGCCAAATAGTTTTTGTTCCTTAACCAAAATGAGCACTTTTTTCTGATAAAGTTTTAACTATCCTGTGAATACCCTGAACTAAACAGGGCATGAACTACTATCAGCTGGAACTTATTTGCAGATCAAGAAACAAAAATAATCCAGACTCTGAAAAGGCTAAAAGCAGCACATAGTTTGTGACATGTGTTAAGATGCAGAAGCCAAATTAAGTTATCACTGCCCCTTCTTATCTGCCCAGTCCAGCTCCTCCTCCCAGTACAAACTGCCCTCCTCCTGAAAATACATTTACAGAAGGAGAGTACAGATTCAAGTTTAGCTCTCCTTCTCAGCAGCTGGTCTATAGTAGGATTTGGGGGACACTAGTTTTTGTCAACCATATGTAAGGCACAGCCCATATGACACCCTCAACTCAGGACTATAGGGAGCCATGGTTTTTTGCATTTAGTTTTGTAACACTATCAAAGACATTGTAAAAAAAAACTTCAAAGACATTGGTAAATACAATCTTAGAGCAGGATGGAGAAGAATGATACTGTATGACAAGCCCCCATATTCAAGAAGATGCTCTTGTTTGCTCTGACATCTGCAGCGCTGACATACCACTTTAGAAATATACCCCCCAATCCATTATTGATCACCAAGGTAACTGCATATTCCACATCCTAAACAGTACGTCATCAGGAAGCTTGGACCCAAGCTATATCCATCCTGCTGCTGAGATGACTAAACTGCAGTCTTGAACAGAAAAAAAAAAAAAAAGGAAAGCTAACATAAAAGCTCCTGAGTTTTAAAATTTTAACACAAAATTCTATTTGCAATTCACATACAGATCAGTGTACTTTCTTCTGCTGTCTGTAAAGGTCTATGGACCCAGCATTCTTCCTAAATAAAAGCTGCAGTAAGCAAACAGCCACTAGGGAAGAAGCTCTCAACAAAGAAGGGTCTGTGTGTTACAGAGCAGCCCTGTGAGAGGTGACTTAGAGAAACAAAGCTCATGACCACCATCCAAAAAGAGAAGCTTGAGCAGCCTGATACTAGGTTACACCTTACAACTACATTTCCTTGCAAGTCGGAGTTCAAGCATGGATCTGGCCCTTATAGATAGTAGTTAGTTGTAGTTAAGGAGGAAAGTTTGTTATAGTGAAGAATTAGTTATAATTCAAGAGATGCCAAGGGAATCAGCAATCATTAGGGAGTAAAAGCAAGTTTAGCACCAGCTCATCAATTTTTCTTCATTATACTCCAAAAACTGTTCTCTTACTTTAAAGAGTCTTGGGAAGACATCTGTTGGCTGCCCTCGCACAACAAACAAGCGAGAGTTCAGTTTCCTTAAACTGTTGTCCAGATCTTCCAGGGACTGGAGAAGAAATCTGCAGAGAAGAAACAACAGCAGTTAGTGTCAGTCAGATGGGTTACAGCCACAAGGCAAATGAGAATTTGCATGGAACTCCAGCACATCTGCATCACCAAATCAAAATGGAAATTCAGACAAGAACCAGAGAACAAGAATTCATATTTATCTCTGGTCTGTCTAACAACTTTTATGAGATTGCAGCACTAGCCAGCTCCCATTCACTCATATGGAATTGTGCATGTCCAGATCCAAGAGGTTTCCAGGATTTTCTTCTTACTGCAACCCACTTCCCACGTGCTCCCTCAGAGGTGGGAGAACATCTTTGTCAACTCTTCGCTCCACATTATATTGAGAAAAGCATAAACCATGTAATTCCCTACTGTACATTTTTTCACAGCTTTTGGGGCAAAAAGGGATTTTGCATATGAAGTAGAAAAGTTTTGACGCGTTACTCCAAGGAAAGTAATGAAATACTGCAAGAACTGTGCAGGTTTTTCAGTTCTAGCTGCAAATACACCATGTCACAGCAGAGAAATGTACTCTCCTAGCTCATCAGTAGCACAAGACTGAGCACGAGAATCATCTGTACTTTGAATAATTGCAAAGAGAACTGCAATTCACCTTGCATCATGAGACATAGAGATGAGAGCGTACCAAGACATTAATCTATTCCTTCTCACCCCCAATCCCTTAAAAAGCCATGTAAGTGCTTTCTGCATTTAATGGTATGTCTTTCTGATCACTCACTAAGCTATAAACCACCAAATGTATAATATTTGCTTTCCCAGTCACACATCTACATAGTAACTTCACTTTGTTTAACTGTGCAAGAGATACCAGCTTTAAAACTTTAGTGTCTCTGCTGGCAAACACACAACCCTTTGTAAGTGAGCCTGCCAACCCTTACCTTTCCCTCACTCCTCCATGCCCACTCTGCAGTGTGATCTCCCAAAGCCAGTATCAGCTTCCTAAAGGCTGCCCACAGCTAATGAAAGCCAAGATACAACTGCACTGTAAAGTGGCAACTTCTCTCTCCTGGGCTGCACCACCCATAATGTGAACTGTGAGCTGCCAGATAGAACAAGGTCGCTCGGCGCTTCTGGAGCCAGAAAAGGGTGCAGGGTTCACAGAAGGAAGGGCACTCTATCACAAAGGAGAACACCCAGAAGCAGGTCCAGGTAACATAAACAAACCACTCCTTGAGCCCCAGCCCACTCTCCATTTATTAAGTGTGAGCATCAACTGTCCCAGGTGTTCCACATGAGGACAGTCAGCAACAACAGCAGCAGGTGAAACACATTTCTGTCTGCCGCTGCCTGTAGAAAGTCTGGTCTATAGCAAGATCAATTCAGATTCCTATAACAGAATTCATAATTTTCTGTACTTTGATGATCACACTGAGGTAACTTCTGCACATGTACAATTTTAAGCCCTCCTCTGCTGTCGGGTTCTAGAAACACGTAGCTATAACCCACACAATCCCACTCCTTGAGATGAAGCTAAGGTGCATAGCGGAGTCAAACTATTACAACTACAGTTTCCCTATGCACAGCCACGTGACATTTCCAAGGGCTCTCAAACCATCTTTAGCCAGGTGCTTGTCTTGTTCCTCTGAGGGGATAGTGGGAGATCTGCTTCACTTGTATGCAGGGGTCTTGCCCAGGAGAATCCCTGTCTGGACTGGGGTTCCAAATGTTTTAGGCTGTTGAGACTTGACACAACAGCATTATGTAACGTTACTGGCTACAGGTACCTGAGGTCTTGATCTTTGCACAGACATGACTCACGCTGTACAGTTTTCCACCTGCAGAGATGAGGAAAAGCCCATACAGCTCCATCTCTAGTTTCTTAGCAGCAGCCGCTATGTATTTCCCTGAAAAAGCTGGGCGATGGGAGGAAGGGAGCTGCGTGCGCACATGCCTACGCGCGCCCGGCAGCCCAAGGGCAGGGGGGAGGCGTGGTGCAGACACGAAGCGGAGCATTCGTTGCAATCCCCTCTAAATGCAGGCAAAAGGGTTTCCCAAAGCTACATGCCCATCGGTTGCTGCTCTCATACGCTCGCCCTACAGATAAAGTCTAATGATATTACATAAAGCCGACGGCATCCTCCCACACAGCCGCGCAGCACCGCTGAGGAAACCGCGGCGAGGCCAAGTGGACAAGGCACAGCCGCTCTCCTGCGGGAGGGCCGAGGGGAGCAGCAAGCGCGCCCGACACTGCTGCGGCCTGACCGCCATGGCCCACACCGCGCCCCGAGCGCTGCGCTGCCGCGGGAGCCTCCTCGTCCCGCACGGTCCCACCCGCGGCCCGCAGGCCCGCTGCCACTCACCGCCAGCGGTTGATGCCCACGGCGGAGGAGGCGGCGAACCAGGGGTCCAGGATATAGATGCAGCGGAGGGACGTGGCGTCCCGCAGCGCTTCCTGCAGCGCCGGGTTGTCGTGGAGTCGCAGCCCGCGGCGGAACCAGTGAACGGAGCGGCACAGGGCCGGCGCCGGGCCCAGCGCGGCCGCCGCCGCCATCGCCGCCAGCCGACCGCGGCCTCTGCCCCGCCCCTCCGCGTGATTGGCGCGCGCGGCGGCAGCCAATCAGCGCCGCGGGGCGGGGCGGGCGGTGCGCGGGCCGTCGTGCTGCCCCCAGCGGCCCAGGCCGCAGCTGCCGCCGGCGGGGCGGTGTCCCTGAAACCGCCCCGGAAATGTCGCTGCCACCGGCAGAGAGCGACCCCGAATTTAGTCAGCAGGGCTGGCCGTGACAGGCCAACGTTAAAAATCTGCCTTTCCCTTAAAATAAAGAAAAAACAACAAAAAATGTTCAAGGATCCCCCATGGCTGCCTGCATTGAAAAGGTACGTGTGGCCATGAAGCCTGGAGCAAGAGCCCCTTCCGCACCCCCAGATCCAACAGGAACATATTCTGGGCAGAAATGGAGTGTTCTTCGGTAGGTGTGACCAGACATCACTCACGGGGCATGGTACATCACGTAGGATCCATGGAGCAGGGTATGAAGCAATGCATGGACTGCCCAGGATCGCTGACTAACTTTATGTTTAAAAGGGCCAAGGATTTAAAAAGCTGGTGCAACATCACAGCTTGCCACAGGATGTTGCTGATAACCCCAGGAATCAGAAATCGCCAAACAGACATTGCACAGAGCCAGATGGAGGGGGGGTGGGGTGGGCAGAGATTTCTGCAGATCTGATCAGCAGCAAGTTCCAGGCAAAGGGATTGATGCAGTTGAGTAAAATTCACTGCATTGAAAGATTCACTGAGTTGGCCAGGGGATGTTTAAAAGGAACAATCCAAAGGCACAAAAACTAGAGGAGCTACAAAGTAAACATGGAACAAATCCCCTGAAACAAGCGAACGGGTAACAACCCCATTTTCAATACAAACCCACCCCCTACAAAGAGGGTAAAGAGATGTGTTGCAAACCCCCCAGTGAACTGGGATTCCCACCCTAGAGCAGCAAGTGTTTCAGCGTAATTTTTCTGCTCCTGTCTCAGAGTGACACAGAGGCCAAGCTCACTCCTCCAGGAAAAAGGCCACTGGAGTGAGCATGCTCTCCCTCACTGGACATAGTGCAGAGACAATGAGAAGTTTAATTCCTGAGTCTTAGCATGCTTCCTCAAACTGAGAAACCTGGTCTGCTTGAGAAACCAGGTGTAAAGCAACACAGGATAAAACCTCAGAAGGATGTGATACTGACTCTTTGGAAAGGTGTTTTGGAGGCACTGCTGTTACTTAGACTTGTACATAGCCAGAAGGAGAGAATTTCCATCCTCTGCACTGAATGGGGCAACAGGAAGAACAGCTGTTGCAAAAACCTTATATAGCAGAACAGTTTACTGAAGTCTAGCCCAAACAGTCTGCCTACTTGCCTCTTCCTTATCTGCAGGTCCAGGATTTTATAACTTCAGATTGCAATCATTCATTAAATTCTAGATCCCTAACTACACAAAGCTCCCATTCCTGTCTTTGTCTGATATGAGCCCACCCCTCCTATCCCCCCCTCCAAGATGCAAATTTCCCAGATTAGGTAAATAACAACATCCATTTTAAAAAACAATCACAAAAAAAAAATAAAAATCCCCAGTTGATCTCTACAACACATGCTCTCCCCAACTCTGACACAGGGTGAGATAAAACATGATCCAGTCAGGTCTTTGGCTCTGGTTCCTGACACAGCTCCCCACACATTTTGCAGGTGCATTTTTTCCTGCTCCTTGCTCTTCTTCTCCCCAGGAGGAAAGGAGTACCAAAGGTGATCCCCCCAGGCCCAAAAACAGAGGTGCAGGAGCTGCCTACACACCAGTCTCATTTCTTTCGCCGCTTTTGACATTAGGATCCTCTTGGACCTTTCTCATCTCCAGTCCTTTCACCCACGTGTAGGCAAAGGAGCCCCCGAGAACCATCAAGTTACTCGTCCACCACAGGAAGCTCTTTGTCTCCTCAAAGTAGATAACAGCCAGCACTGTCTGTGCACAGGCCTTGGCTGTGCCAGACACATTGTGGGTGAGCGGGCTAGTGAACTTAATCTGAAGTCCAGTCACATACCCAATGGCAAAGCCAAACACTCCCCCCAGGGTCATCATGCCCCAAAAACTGGGGCTGCCCAGCTTGTCAAAGTGGTAGAGGGTGCGGAACTCGCCCAGCAGCACCATGAGGGGGAAGAACAGGACACAGGCGTTGATGTTGTTGTAGAAGGTGAGGCGCCAGATGCTACCATCCACCACAGGCAGCACCTTCTTGGTGTAGATGGCATTGAGAGAGACACAAAGGCTTGCTAAGATCCCAAAGAATATGCCTGTCCATGACAGAGTGCCCTCTGCTCCTTCCTGGTCAACACCCAGCCAGAAGCCACCTGCAACCAAACAAATCAGGCATCATCTGAACAACTGCTGAAATATACAGCAAAATATACAAAAATATACAGTCAAAAATAATAATTTGCTTTATAGTGAACAACAACAACAACAAGAGACAGGCTTAAGGGCTTCCCTCTTCTATCAAGTGAACCAACAAAATGTCATGACTAGTGTCTTGGAAAAACTTATTTTGGGAGTGCAGGAAATTTATTGTGCAGGTAGTTCGACCTCAGATAACTAATTCCCACAATGAGCAGGCAGCATTAGTTCAGAAACTACTATTCCAGCTAGTCTTTGCAGATAGGTAATTTTCAGATGATGTTTTTTTTTAATTGAAGGCTGAAAACTGACACACAGGTAGAAAAAATATTCTTCAAAGCTTGAAAAAAACCCAGCTTTATAAACTTTCTCTGCTGTTAACAGGAAGGAAAAAATAGGTCAGAGAAGAAGATGGAAAGATAGTAAAAACATGGATGTAATATTAAGCATGATCAAAAAAGAGGCAGAAACTGTGTGCAGTATCTTCACACTAAACTTTGATGTGCAAAGCATTGTCTAACCACTTCCAAAACAGGAGCTACAGGCTTTGCACCTCCAGGGCAGAGAGGGAGACCTCTCCCCATGCAGCTCATAAGCAAAATATAAAAGGGAGATGAGCTACTGAAGGAGCACTGCACCACATTTCCATTAGCTGCTTCTTGTTGGAGGTTGTCTGGGAAGTTGCCTGCAAAGCACCTAACAGGCTTGAAACTAAGCCCAGATACAAAAGGGTTCAATGCACAGACAGGAGGGGCTTGGGGTGAGGCCCCAGAGGATGCTCAGCTACACTGCTATAGGCACACAGCAATGCTCTCATGGCAAAAGGAGATGGAGAGTCTTCATCTTAGAGAAACCCTGTCAGGCTGCCAGGCACCACACTCCAGGGCAATGCCTGAATAAAAGATTAGCTGAAGGCAATTGCTTGCATCACTTGTAGAAAATACAGTAGCTCTGCTCCTCTTCACTTCTTCCGTGGAGATGAGATTCTCCCATGTTCATCTGATTCCATCCAGTTGTCTAACACTGAGTGGATGCATGCACACCTGGAACCAGACTGAAATCAACAGTTCACCACTCTTGGCATTCAAATGGCCCTTCAGTGGAAGGAACATTTTGGGATTACTTTGCCTTTGGAATGGACAATTTATAAGCATTCCTCTTAAGTCACTCAATGCCTTGCCCTACATCCTAACCACACAACCAGATCTTCCGGTAGTGTTTTCTGCTTGGCTTGATCAGCTAACTCTTCATCACATGCATCCAGACTATTGTAAAAACCAATTGCCTGCCTCTATTGTGCGGTCCCAGTGGTGCTGACATAAATGTTATTGTTACCAAAGTTAATCATCAACAAGGACTTGGGAACAGGGAGAAAGCCACCTGCTATTTTATGGCCTGTACAGGGGGAAGAAACAAAAAGGTAAGGCCAATTAAACTTCATTAGAGGGTAGATACGCTTTAGTGCTCAAAGGAAAAAAGGGAACTATGTCAAATGAGAGTAATTTCTTCCCTTAATGCGTCACCTACATCTTCCAGGCATAAAAATTTGGTTGCCATAACCAGATCAAGGCATGAGCTCTGAGCTACCCCACCTCACCAGGGAGCTGCCATGCAGGTGGGGATGACTTCCCAAGGGAAAGACACCGCACCACCGTCTCTCCGCTGCCAGACGGGTGCAGCCCTTCCTGCTCCCCCTCACCTATGATGACTCCGCAGGCCAGCAGGGCATAGAGGGAGGTGGTCTGCTTGAGGAGGAGGTAGGAGAGCAGCACGTTGAACACGGTGGTGAGGGAGCGCCCCACGTTGTAGAAGGCCACGCCGACATGCTTGAGGCAGAGGTTGTTGGAGGTGACCATGCCGATGAAGACGGCGGAGAGGGGCAGGACGCTGCGGGACACCTTGGGGTCGAGGCGGAGGGCGGGCAGGCCGGAGCAGGGGGGCCCGCAGGCCGCCCCCAGGCTGAGGCCCAGGCAGAGCGCGGCTGTCAGGGCGCACTGGAAGAAGGTGACGAAGAGAGGGGCGTCGAGGCGCAGCGAGGGGCTGTCCAGCAGGTACTTGTTGAGGAAGACCATGGCGATGGAGGTGAACCAGTAGAGGCAGACCACCACGGCGATGCGCAGCGCCCGCAGCAGGAAGGGCGCCCGGCGGCCCCCGCCGCCCTCCGCCGGCAGCAGCGGGTCGGCGCCGCCGCCCAGCGCCATCCGCAGGATCCCCGTCCGCGTCAGCTGCGCTCTGCTCATGGCGGGCCGGGCCGCCAGCGACGGCCGCCGGCCCCCGCCTCGCCCTGCCGCCGCCGGGCCCGCTCGCCGCCCGCGCCGGAGCGTCCCGGAGCGCCGCCGCCCCGCCCGCCGTCCTTTATTCACGCCCCGCGGGCGCCGCTCGGCACCGCCCCGGCCGCGCCGCCATGGCGGGGAAGGCCCGGCCCGGCCCGGCCCCGCCGCCCGCTCCGCCCCGGGGCAGCGCCCGCTCTGCCAACTGTGAGATTTACAAAGGAATGCCTGGGAAAGGATGCTCTCTGATATGCGAACTTGGTGTGCTTCCAGGCCGAATCAACAAGAAAGGAGATTTCATCCGTGGAACAGAGAGCAGCGAACAAGCAAGCTCTAAGTGATTCCCGGGTGTCAAAGAGAAACTACTTGTCGGCGGAATAGCCTTGTTAAGGTTTAGGCCCGGGTGGAGGCTTGCAAAGCTTGGGGGCAAGCTGACGGAACAAAAAATATAGAATTTACAGGCCCTAAGGATGTTTGTCAGGACTCCTAAGTTAAGGAAGAAACTAATAAAGACAACTCAGCAACTGTACTGAGATCAGCTCCAACTGGGTAAAAGGTAATTCCAACAGAGGGAGATTATAACCATCAACTCACTGACCACCAACTCAGGAAACCCATTGACCCAAAACAGGAGAAAGACTGAGCATGCGGACTAATAACCACGAGAAGCAAAAAAATAATCAGTTGATAGAAGATAGAACATTAATCAGTAAAACATCTAGGTAACTTGTAGCCAGTGAATCACCTTTGTTCTATAGCAAACAATGCCTTTGTTTGTGAAAATGTGTGAATAGTGAAAAGTTTTGGTTGCTGTCACACTGGCCTTGTGGGTTTGCCACCCAGCACCCCTTTCCCTGCAGAACTGCAAATAAATCAAATACCTCAACTCTGTGTGTGGGTTGGTGTCTTGCACACTGGGTGAAAGAACCTATTTTGGGACAGCAGGGGCAGATAGCAACTGGGACAGTTTAACAAGGAGCAGTCACCCGAGGACAGTCCTCGGGCACCCTCCACAGCCAGGAGGGAGGGTCTTGCTGTGGGACTGCTGGGGAGGGGCTGCCACACTCATGGATATTAATGGTGACCAGCACTGTGTCCACCTGACATGGCTGGGCAGTGGGTGGCAGGAAGGCACTGGTGGCAGTCCTTCTGTCAGGAACAACACTGCTCTGCTGGCTCGTGTCAGCATCCTTCATGTGCTGGTTGGAGCAAGTGGGATCTCAGTGTTGGACATGTGGTGGTTTGCTTGCATGGATTTTGCCCACATCCCCTCAAAAGCACAGTGTGCTTGCTTTGCTGCCTCAACCTTCTTTACAGAAAACAGGTTTGCATTTTTGTGGAGGTAAATAAAACCTTCCCAATATGACTTAGATGAAGTAGGCATGGTGACATGTGCAAGCAAGGACAGCACAGGCAAGAGTCAGCTGCCTAGTTCTCATTCCTGCATCAATAATTTTGATGTCTAACCAGGAGAATGTCTCTGCCAATGCCATTTACATCTCCAGTAGTGAGGTGCAGCCTGTGCTGACTTGTGCACTACCCCGCTACATTGCAGGCAATACAGGGGCTGAGTGCTTTCAATGTAGCCTGGGTGTTAGGATAGGCTGCACACATTCTTGTGCTAATGTAGTTATCCCACAGTCCCACATCATCATTCCAGGTATAAAACACCCATCTGCCCATAATCACATGCCAAAACACCCCATGTTCTCTTATTGGTGCTTTATAACAAAGAAGCCTTTCAATAACAAACTCTAGCATGTTGTGAATTCAAACTGCCGGACAAGATGAAATAAACTGAAATTAAAGCCAAACTCCATGTAGTGGGGGAGGCAGCAGTGAGCTCTGTCAAATTGGTCAGTATGACCCTCACTTATTTCAGCTGAGGCTGTTGCAAAGTGTCTGGTTTGCAACGTCTTGGGGCCCAGTCATTTGCACAGGGCATAATTAAGAAGATTTTGGAAGCAAAGCCAGCAGCATTAATTTGCCCCCATGGCAATATTTGCTGCTCTTACAGTTGGGAAGGACAGAAGCATAGTAGGGGTTGTGGGGAGAAAAGTGATGTTCTTAATTGGGCCAGTTGGTGTGGCTGGAAAATGTTTCAGGCATAACATGCTTTTCTCAAATCTCTGAAGTCACACTTGATTTTTTTTTTTCCTCACAGGTGCATCAACTGGTTTAGTAAATCATGCTGTCCTTCTTCCTCATAGCCCTTGCCTTCTAAGCATCATCTGGGCTCTGATGGGAATCACGTTCCCTCTGGACAAAGAAAGCTAGTGCTGGTGTGCTTGCTTTGGACTACTCAAGTGCTCTGCAGGGTGAGAGAGTGTTCAGAGTTGTGTTCTGAGCAACATCTCTCTGCCCTGCACCTTGTGATATGTGCCTGGTAGCACCCTTGCAACCCCAAGTGAGTTTTGCCTGCTCACCTCCCCTTGCTCTGCCTGCACAGCACCCCATGCACAGTGCTTGCCCGTGGGGTGTGATGTTCCCTGGATGCAGCTCCTGCCATGGAAACAGCAGATTGTGACTCTGCAGAGGGGCTGGCAATGAAGCAGGGAAAGAAAGCTGTTATCGAAATGACCAGCGGGTGTTCCCTGTAGCTCAGCCACACTTTGATCCTGCTGCTAGAAGTCAGCCAGCACTTACTCATTACTTCATATCCTGTGTTCCTTCCCATCCTTCTTCCAGTGCCTGGCCCAGCACTCCTCTCATAAGTGGTGTCAGTCAGGAAAAAAAGAAAGCAAACAGTCTGTGTGTAGGGCACTCGGTTGGTTCTGTAGGTCCTGGTGGCCTGTTATACACACCTGTGGCTTCAGCATCACATAATTTGGCTTGAATTTCAAGGAATTTGACCCTCCTACCATTAATGTTGCAAGAGTGACAGTGCCTCTGGCAGAATCAGAGTCAGACATAAGTATCTTTCTTTTCTCTGTCACTTGCTGGTGTTGTTCAAAGTGCCTTCTCTAAACTAAACACGGGAGCTGGAGAAGGCAAAAAAACCCTCCCATTGTGTCTTGTTCACTCATTCAGTGCACAGAAGATTGCTTTGGCCTGCAGAAGTTTGAAATATCCCAATCAATAAAATCCTCATTGCTTATCCTGGGGGATTATCCTACAGCCCTATCACACATGTATGGCACGTCTGCATGGGAAAATCAACCAGAATAACTCTCTTACCTTTGCCAATATAACTCCCTGGTGCTGACAGTGTATTCCAAAATAAAAGTGATTTGTTCTTGAATAATGAGGTAGTTCTGTGATAGTTGTGCTAGTTAGTCTCCCTAGGCAGAGCTTATCTACAGCACAGCAATGGTTTTGACAAGTGCTTTGAGAAAAGGCTTTTCTAGGTGCAAAAACTGACCAGCACAATTACTCTGCCACAGCCCTGCCTGCCTACCTGCCTCACAATGTTGCCTTGCTTTGGGGGGAAGGTGGTTTAAAGTTGTAGGTTTAGAAATTTCAGAGTAAAGGTAGGAATAAGGAGGATTAATGCTAATATAAGCTGTTTAGACAATGTAGCCTGGCCTTCTGCACAACATCAGTCTTAGGCTTTCCTGAATTAAATCTTACTCGAATTAAACCTGATCATCTATGAGGAAAAAAAAATCAATTTTGATTAAAAATACTTCCAGAGACTGAATTCAATAGGGCACTAGCAATGTTATTCTGATGGCAGGTTCTTTCCCACTAAATAATGCACACTCCTTTTCATGCTTGGCATTGCCTGGTTCAAGTTTCCAGGCCTCTAGATCTTGTTACAGCTTTGCTGATTATTTTACAAGCAAACAGTTACAGGCAGATGAAGTTACCTTTTAGCCCTGGTTTTGGAGAAGATAAATAATTTTAACTTCACTACAGAACATGTTTATTATGCTACAGCAGCAAAGATTCACTTCTATATGCAGATGAGACCTCAATATTTTCGTGCCCTACTGCCTGTTGTGTGTTAACATGGTGGCACACATCGTGAGGAGCCAGCACAGGATTATTCCTGGCTTGTGAGTGTGCTGCTTCATGTTGCTTACAAAATAAACAATTATCACCAGTGGAGGTCTGAGGCTGGAAAATAAGCAGCTTTGACAGGTTCTTTATGCAGAGAAATCTTGACTGGTAACGTCCTTGCTTGCATGTCTTGTGAGGTGCCTGCCCTGCACGCCTGAAGCTCTGGCTACTACTGGCGTGCACACACACACACACACACACACACACACACACACACACACTCCTGCATCCTATTTACTTCTTTCCTGTGTGATCAGAAAACCTTTTTAACTATGAGAGGTGCTGCTCCTCCAAGGGGAGAGCTCTCCCCACTAAAATTAGGTGACCTACTTGAAAGCATGCAAATCAGCTGATAGCCAGCAGCCTGGCTGATAAAATAGCAATGGGCTTTGGGGTGTACATCAAAGCTGGTGGTGAGACAGCACAGATTGCATTTCCTGGCCACACAAGGAACCTGAGCATATCGACCGCTGTGTTATTGTAGGAATAGACCCTCTGTAAGTCATGTAGAAAAGCAAACAAAGCAGCAGAAAACATTGCCAGTTTTGTTTCTGGATTTAGAGTTAGAAACAAGACTCATTCGACTACCTAGAATGGGACATGGGAAAAAATCTGCTCAGTAGTGAGGTCACTCCAGTGTATTTAAGAATTTATTGTTTCTTACAGGTATAGGTATCTGATTTCCAGTTAATACAAACATCCTTGATGCTGACATTTATAAAGTATGGAGCTTAAAAGTTAAGATATCAGTCTAGATTTATGCATGTATCAATACACACATACATACAAGCATGGAAGTATACTTAGATCTGTACATATGCATGTGTGTGTGAGTATGGTCCAACTGTGTACAGGTGGTACACACACACAGTGATGTCCAAGTAGGGACCAACAACATCTGTAACAGGAGTACTACTTTATTGTGACAGGGGTATTACTTTACTGGACCTACTGGTGATTCCTCTGGTTTGCTGTGTGTCTCATCAAAATTAGCTTGAGCTTTCAAGGTTTCAAGTTTGAACTGCAGATATCACCTGGTAACAACAGGTCTCAGCTGTCATACCATTATTTGGTGTTTGCTGATAATCAATACAGGAGAAGAAGGCCAATGCAAAATCTAAGATTGATGTGTCAGATCAGATTAGCTGAATCAGGCCTCTGTCTGCTAGGGTAGTAAACATGAATCAGGGAGACAATTGAGTAATCTCTTAGTATTGTCCTCATACAACACCTATTCCTAGCATTGATGTTTCCCATTACAATACAGCTTCGTTCCAGACTCCCCCGGTTTGTAGGAGAAATGGCCTTGGCAGAGTTTTACTGCTGCAGCCCTCCTCCTGCTGTAGCAGGATAATAGATGTTGCTGCAGTTTCATTGTGGAAAAACATGGAACTCTAGGGGAGTCCAGTGCAGAGGAGGACTGGTGTCACTGTGGAATTGGAACAGTTTTGGTCTAGGTGGATTTTTTAGCTGTGGTTCTGTGGGTTCTGTGCCAGCCTTGTTGGCCCAGACAGGTTCTGCAAAGATGCTTTGGTGCCTCCCCCACATGCTGTCCTCCAGCAGCCTGGGGACACTAGCTGGAAAGTGCTTGGATCCAGCTGCACCCAGCTCAGACACCTTCCTGGACCCTAGAACATGGGGCACTCACACAGAATCTGCTGGAGCTCAGCCCAGAAGGGGCTAACTCCCAGCTGGATCCAAACCAGCACTGTCTGGGCTCTTCCATCTCTGGACATCTAGTGCCAGGTCCCTGGAGCAGTCATGCTGACTCAGCTCTGTAGGGAGGCAACAGGACCTCTGCAAGGGCTCTACCCTATCAAAGCAGCCCTGAGCTTTGCAAATCTGAGCTATTTCTGGAAGCAGTGCAGGTGTGCCATCAGCTAATAAAATTGGCCACATCTCAGACTCTCTGTGCATCTGGGGCATGCTGTATCCCCAGATAGGATAGTCTCACTGTGCATAAGTGGAAGTCCATAAGAAAGAGGTAATGAAGGTTTCCATTCCAGAATTTTGACTGTGGAAACAGTGGGTACCTGCTTTGACCGTGGGCAGAGACTGGAGGTAAAGGTAGTAGGAAGTTCCTTCCACCCTAAATTACACCATCATCTGCCAAATATCAGAGCCTGGATATTTCCCCTTTCCTCTCCCCTGGCGTGAGAGCCGAGCTGTGTTAGAAACAGTCACACCGAAGTGCCGGCGGCACATCTGCTCCAGCGGTGCCGGGGAGCGAGCTGGATTACGAGGAGCGGCTGTGGCAGAAGCGACACTAGAGGGCAGGGCTGGCACACGGTTGGAGCCCTCCCAGGCAGGGTGGGACAAGCCTGGGGCTGGGCTGGGGGCCGGGGGCAGCACTGGGCGAGGCTGGGGTGGAGGGGACTCTGGTCATGCTGGTCACTTTGCCACCCGCTTGCAGCCGTGGGAGGCAGGAGTGCGTGCACACAATGTGCCAAGGGCTGGCAGCTCTGCCACTGCTTTCTGGGGTGCATGGGGATGATAAGGCACGGGGCACATCTCCAGCTGCCCGTGCTGACCTCTGTCACCACCCAAGAGCGGTAGGGAATCAAGCCCTAAAGGCCCAGGTGACAAACTAGCAATCACAGCTTGACACACAAAACATCACAGGTTAAATACATTGCCCAGTTCCTGAATGTTTTCTGGACACCCCCGCTCCCCCCTCCCCACTATCCACCTCATCCCCATGGGATGCAGGAGCCTCTGCCTGTACAGCATAAATGACTCTACAAGGCAGGATGAAAAACAGCAACCCACAGAAAAAAGAAAAAAAAAAAAGTTAAGAAGATGCTGCTTTGCTCCTCTGTCTCTGAAGAAGAGGGGATAACCTTGAGGGAAGGTGGATGGCATCCCAGGGTGACCCCCTGTTTGAAAGGATGGCTGGGGATGGCTCTGCTTGCCCTGGCTCGGGCAGTGATGCTGAGCTCTCTGCCTGGAGCTGGAAATGCCCCTCTGCCAAGGCCAGGTTAGGTGAGGGAGGAGTAGCCCAGCCCCTTAGGAGCAGGGCAGGCAGGTAGTGGGTTGTGATTTATGAGGCAAGCCTTTGGAAACTCTCCAAACCCACTGCTTAAGTGCTTCTGAATGGTAGCATTAATTACTATTAAAAACATACATTTATATCTCTCTCACCTGCTTTAAATCCTGTGAAATTAGATTTCCTACCCAACCCTTCCAGCCTTTGTGGCAGTTCAGGGTGTTTTATAGGCCCATAAAGCCCCACAGTACCTGCTGTCTGCATGGGCTCTTATTTACGAGGCCTTTAACAATCTTCCTGGCTGCACCATCTGAGCTCCCTCATCATTTCGTTTCCATCTGCCTTGGAGGGAGTGGTCCCTTCAGCCACCCCAGCAGCCATTCCTCCCCACAGGGACAGGCTGATTCAGAGACCCAGGCACCTGGGGTGGGAGTGAGGCTGTGCTGGGGCATCCTGATGAATCCATTTCCAGAATTTGGGCCAGCTTCCCTGGTTTTTACATAGAAAAGGGATTCAGTGAGACAAGCACCTCATGACAGTGTTGTGCATGTCCTTGCTTGTGTGTCTTTTATAGCAAAGTAATGCCAGGCATCATCAAAAGCCACCCAGAACCTCCCAGGGTTGGGCTAAAACCCCAGATTTACTGAGCACAGAAACAGTAGTTTATATACATAAAAAGCAAATATAATTCCATAGATTATCCTTTCTTTTGGATACAATCTATGTAGACGTATCTTAAAATAGCCAACTTTTCTCTAATGGACTGCAGCCATTTTGTAACTCATCCTATTTCAGATGCCTTGACAGCATGTTTAAAAATGTAATGTGCCTTTGGACTGAGACATGAACCCCATTTTGCTGGGGGTCCACTTGTTCCCAGGTCACAGAGGACAGGGTGGAGTGGAGTCAGAAGCTCCACTCTTCTCCAGGTCTATCCCCCCTGCCTCCCCAGCACTTCTGCATCATCAGATCTGCTGGAGACTGGATGATGCTCTGGGGAACTGGCCAAATTTGTGTGCCTGTATCAGCCTGCCGGGGAGGAAGTGATAGATATCTCTGCCTCCTGCCTCCCAGGCTGAGCTTGCTAATTTATAGATTGTATCTGTCACTCCTGATAAACGATGTCTTACTTCCCTAATGCCACCTTCAAATTGAGTTTTTAAGGCTAGGTCAGGTGGAGAAACCAAAGGGTGACTCTGCTTTTGCTTTGCTCTGACTTAGCTCTCTGCAGTTGGGCTGAAGTTGGTTTTTCAGGTAAGAAGTGGATCTGTTGTGGCATCTGCTTTGCTGGCGAGTTGGGCAGAGTGTCTGCCCCTAACTGGGCTCTGAAAACTCCTGCCTGGCTCCCTCAGGTGTTTGGTTTGTTCTGATGTGTTTTTGGGGAGGGCCAGCCAAGGCATCTCCCTCCTCATCCTACTCCATCCAGCTCTGTTCCCAGTCCCTTCCAGCACTGCTGAGCTGTCTGAGATGGTGGAGGTGGACCCAAGGCCTTGCTAAAGATGGTGCCAGAGCCTGAGCTTCCTTCAGGAGCACAAGGCATTAACAGAAAGCTCCCAGCATTGGCTCCTGCCCACACCTGAGTGCCCATGCCACTCTTCAGGGAAATGTGGCATTCTCCTTTCTCTGCACATTTCATGTGGGAACTGTTGAGCATTAATTTCTTAAAGGGTTGTGTTTGAATGAGCACAAGCAAAGCTTTGGTGAGCATCCTTCTCCAGCAGCAGAGAGGACCGTTTTCTGGAGCACAGCCAATAGCTTAGAGCTGTACATACGTGAGCAGCTTTGTTCCTCCTCCAGGGAGCTGACTAACAAAGTTAAGAGTTGGCCAAGCAGGCCAGGATTAAGCATATCATTGCTCTAACCCTCCTGGGATTACAGTGGTTAACAGCATGTGAGTAAGACCTGTTTATCTTGTCATTATGAAGCCCTGGATATTTTCTTTTTCCCCAAGAACAGAGTTTGTTGAAGCTACCTCTTTATGCCCTTTATGCCTGAATGTCATGGCAGTAACACAAAATAAATCATCCCAGTAAACACCTTCCACAGGTGATGAAGGAACGAACCTGTACTGCCTCACAGAGGCAGTAACCTTACTGCTAGGTAACCTTTCAGAGGGCTAACTCTGAAAGCTGGTAAACCATCATCCAAACTACACCACAGCCCTTGCTCAATTTCTAGCAGCCACAGCAATCAAAATTTCCCTGCATAACAATTACAGCCATTTGAGCTCGCAAATCCTGCAGCACAATGGAAAATAAAAATGATGGCACTGGGAACAATAAACAGAATTTGAACTTCCAATGAAAGAAACACAGAGGAGATGGCTGTGATTTGATTCAGATTTAATTCAATCCAACTTTCTCCCTTTCAAGGTTTGTTTTTTCCTCCAGCTGCTGCAGACTCTCCTATCCGCTGCAATTCAAGCTGCAGAATAAACCTTGCTGTTGAATTTAGGTCAAGCTTGGCTGGGAATACACTGGGCCTTGGCTATAATTAAATGAATATGCATAGCATGAAGGCCATGCTGCTAATGCAGGACTGGATGCTTTAAAGCCAGCACCCAGTTCTGTTGCACCTAAAGGACCTGTGAGCAACTGAGGGAGGACAGGAGCTGGAATAGGGCACAGGGGATCAACTTGGAACTGTGTCTTTCAAAACTAACAAGATGAAATCCTCAGCCTCAGTGTAGCTTGGGATCTTGGTGCTGAGGAAGCACTACCCCAAGTCAAGAAAAAGTCCAGGGCAGAGGGGAGGCTGACAGCAAAGTTCTCCTCATGGGGGGAAAAGGAGGGGCAGACACTGATCTCTTCTTTGTCGTGATCAGTGACAGAATCCAAGGGAATGGCCTGAATTTGTGTCAGGGGAGGTTTAGACTGGATTTTAGGACAAGGTTCTTCACCCAGAAGGTGGCTAGGCAGTGGAACACATGCCCCAGGGAAGTGGTCCCAGCACCAGCCTGACAGAGTTCAAGGGGTTTGGACATATGGTGTGGCTTCTGGGGATGATCCTGCAGGGCCAGGAGATGAGCTTGATGATCCTCGTGGGTCCTTTCCAACTCACCATCTTCTGTGATTCTGTGTAAATAGAAAGGTAAAATGCAGTTGAGGAGAAGCCTGTGTGAGGCTGGGAAGCAGGCTCAGGCTGGGCATAGGGCCAGGAAGGTGGCTCAGTGCTCCTGCTGCGGTGAAACTGAAACAACTCCTTTTATCTTTTTCTGTGTATCAAGAACGCAGGATATGAGCAGCAAGAGGGCTGCTGACAGTGCTCCAATGCACAGCAAGTTGCAGCCTGAAAATTATTCCATGGATTAAAGCATAGAAGGGCCAGTTTACGCCTCACAGAGGAGCTGTTGGCTGCTGTAACATAACCCAGGAGCTGCAGGGCTCCTTGCAGCAGCTTGTATTCCAAAGACAGAAGTGCATCTTGTGGCATTGCCTCCCTGCTGCCCTGATCTGTGTGGGTCCATATAGTAAGAACCAGAAGGTGGGCACCCCTTCTTTGCTTCCACTTATTCATCAAAGGATTTAAAAAGGGTATAAAGATAATTCCCAAGAGCTCACTGAACACAAGCACTCACAACTTCTGCCCCACTCAGCTCTGCCTAGACAGACAGACAGACAGGCTAGAGAAAAGCAAGTACCCAAGGCTGAAGGGGAACCATCTCATGGGCACAGCCAGTCCCACAACATGTTCCACATTAACTGGTCCTGATGCAGGTGCCTGGGGGCTGACAGGGAGAGGAGTGAGGTCTGTTGGTGTGCATCTTATCCCCTGCTCATCCCTTGTTCATACTTCCCAGCAGACTTGGAATGGCATCACCCTGATCCCCCCAGGATCACTAGCCATTCCCTTTGTTACACACCCCGTGCTGAACTCCACATTCCCCAGCACGTGGGTTCTCATATCTCATTTTGTGCTAGTGTGGCTGCAGATGTGACTCTGATTGCCTGATAAAGTAACTGAAGTGAGTGGTTTACCCTGGTGTTATTACCTGGAGCTGCTGGTGGGAGTTAACAGTAGCTGGGGTCCAGCTGTGGTGCCTCCTGCCTTTGCAGCAGCACAGGGCACTCCTGGGCAGTCAGTGCCCTGCTCTGGATCACTCCCCTCCTGCCTCCTCCAAGCTAGGAAAATGCTCTGCCAAGCAGCCCTGCTGTATCCAGCTAGCTCAGACAGTCCTTTAAGCTGCACCTTTTCGGTTTTGTAGACTCTCTCTCACTTACACACTTGAAGGAAGCCCTTTAATGCACTTCTGTTTTATTACTTGTCCTTTTCAACATACCTCTAGCCTGTTACACTGTGTGAGGCCAAACTCTCCTGTACCAATTGCCAATAATATTGTGCTGTGGCAGACAATTAAAAAAAAAAAAAGCCTCTCAAAGAAGTCTTCAGGCAAGGTTACATCTCAAAATATATTGGTAAAAGTGGGGACCAGAGCATGTGCAGGATTATTGTATCAGGCATAAAGGAGTGGAAGTATGTGATTGTAGAGCATGGATTCGGGAAAGTGCTTGTTCTCCAGCATCCCAAGGGGCCAGTGGCAGGATTAGGAGCATTATTCTGCATCAGGACCGTTTGAGTGAAGAATTTGTTAGTCAACAAGCTAAGCAGCAGTGTTAAAATAAGGCATGGGAGTCCACATTTCTGCAGAGAAGGGGTTGGACATGCCATTCTATGCCATGCCAGCCCCACAGAGAGCAGGCTGTCACTGCTGCTCCCACATGGACAGCTGGCCCTTTGCTGTCACATCAGCCATGGCCATGCTGCCACATCCCTGTCCTCAGCAGGCAGTCACTCTGCATGTTCCCAGAGTTGACCCAAAGCTCACCATCTGCAGCCTCTCATCCTTGGGAGGTGCAGAGCTTATAAGCTCTTGCAGCAGGGATGTGAAGTCCTACCCTGAGTAGGGAAAGCAAGGCTGGAAGAGCCAAAGCAAGAGCACAGGTATTTCTTTGCCCCTCAGCTTCTTCCAGGCTATTTGTTTCTTGCTGTCTTTGCCAGACTTGGCCATCCTATGGGGCAAAGGCCCACCTAGCAAAAGTCAGCAAACATGGGGTGGAGGAAGGGGGCATGACACAGCTCCCAGGCTGCAAAACTCTGCCTCCCCACTCCGCTTTGCCTTGTAGGGCTGGCCCTATCCCCTCCCAGGAAGTCCTAGGCTCTTCATTTAACTCTCAAAGCACCTGAGGCCACTCAGCTCACAGAAGTCCCTACCTCTATGGAAACCTTTTTATTATTTTTTTTTAATTTCTGTTTTTATAGAGTCCTTTGAAGATGCTTGTTGCCATGGAAACATGCTTTAAAGAGTGCCTTCTCCCTTCCCTATCTTGAGAACTTCTGTTGCCATAACAGCTGCATCCAGCTCCTCCCTTCTCCCTGCCAGCTGCCCCACTATGGGATGCAGTGAGATTGTGCCCTGGGGGTCCCTGTGCCCCCAGTGGTCAGAGCCAGAGGAGATGTTTGTACTCCTGCAGGTGTTTGGTGTCCCTCCTCCTGCCTCTGTGTGCTGGGTGTGGGAGAGACAGCCTGCTGAAAGAGCATCTCTGGGCCATGCAGTACCTGCAAGCCCCTTTCTTACACAGGGGAGGGGCTCTGCCCTCACCCTTGGCTCTCACATCCCACATCAGTGACACCAGCTGTTGTTTTGAACCATTTCTCCTCAAGCCCTTGACTGCACCATTCCCCTACAGCTCAGCGGGCAGCACTGTGGCTGAGCTGAAAAGAGCACCTGTGATGAGGGTGGCTTTGATCTCTGCAGCACACAGTGTTAGCCAGCTGCATCTGTTTTCTGGCCCCCATACAGAGCAGGGTCCCTCATCTTGGTGAAGCCTTCCCTGGGCAGTGGTACATCCCTGGTGGATGGGACATGCTTGCTCCAGGAGCATCCGTCTCCAGAGCAGCCCAGCCCATGGCACAAGCAGGGAGGATGGCACAGGTGGTCACTGCCTGCTGCCCATCTCCTGGGCATCCCATTCCAGCCCTGCTCATCTCACTGTCACTGCAGACAAACCACAGCAACTAACCTCTTTCTTTCCAATTCACTTTGCAGCCATTAGCTCCTGTGGCCACTGCTCCCAGCTCCTCCAGAACCCTCTGATCTGGCAAGTCCAGGCTAACCCAAAGCATCCCTGCTCTAGCAGCTTGGCAGGGTGGCCCCAGGCAAGATCTGAGGCCACAGGCAGTAGGACCTGAATCACATCTGGCTGTGCTGTGCCCCTCTATCCTGCTGCACCTTCAGCCAGCCAGGTCTGCAGCCACTCCCCAGCTCTGAGAGGCCAAATTTCTGCCTTGACAGCCCTGAGCTGCCTCCTCAGTTCTGCTTACAGCCCTTGCTTCTGGCCTGCCTCACCTCCCTCTTCTCCCACTCTCACGTGTTGCCTGAGTAATATTTTCCCTTTGCGTCAATGAGTCGTTTGGGGACAGGGTGCTGCAGCATCCCCCCAGGGCCTGCGGTGCCTCCAGGCACGATTCTAGCACAGGTGGGCGGAGAGGGGGCGCTAAGGGGGGCTGCAGATCCCCCCTCCCTGCTGGGCATGCACATGCCTGTCACAGATGGCTGCTGCCTCCCACCCTGTGCTGCGTCAGCCACTTGCATCCCTTTGGCAGGGCTGTCCACGGCAGGGATCCCCCAGCTCCCACCAGCCAAGCCAGCCCCAGTGCTGGACAGGGCACAGCCACACCAGCGGGGAGTGCAGCCACAGGGAGTTGCAGAGGGCAGCTGGCAGTGCTCAGAGTACCCAGAGGGAGACAGTTTCCTACCTGCCCCCTTGCAGTGCCTTGCCTGAAGCACCACTGTAGCAAAGCAGACTCTGTCCCCTGTCCCCCCGTCCTTCCTGCTTCCCCACAGGCTGCTGCAGAGCCAAGCCTAATGGAGAGCACATTGCTGGCTGCCATCATCTCAATTAATGCAGCCCTGCTTGCTTTGGCAGTTACCTGCAGTGTCTCACAGCCCGCTTCCAGCTCGAGATCTCCTGCCAGCATCTACAGCTGATGAGCACAAGTGGGGAGCAGATATGGAGCACCTTCATCCATGGATGCTCTGAGGGCTGGATGCCCTCTCTGCCAAAGACACCCCTGTGCCCAGGACGGGTTCTGGGACTAGGACAGGGACCCTGGCCACCAGAGAGCTTCAGGTGAGTGCATTAGCCCCTGGCCAGACTATAAATTAGACTTGGCATTAACAAAGTCACAGTGGCCAGAGAAGGGTGGCAAGGCTCTCAGGACAGGTACAGCTTCTGTGGCTGCATCCAAGCCCATGGTAAAGCTCCACATCAGGAAAGGGTGTCAGTGAGAGCAGTGCTATGGTCCCCCACAGGCACTAAGTGCTGGCTGGCAGGTGACAGCATTAGTCAGCCACTGGGACCACTGAACATCCTCAGGAAGGGGCACAGAGGCCACAGTGGCATCTTCTGCACTGCCGTCACAACTCCAAATCCCCCAGAGGCACTAGCCTTGAAAGGAAAAAGGAAAAAAATTTCTCCTGAATCAGGGCAAGAAGGGTTAGGAGATTGCTGGGCTTTTTTCTTAAATGTGATTTTTTAAGTTAGAAGGGAAAACGCTCTTTTATTTACTTCCTGCTTTCTGAGCTTTTAGGGTGCATCAGGGTCAGGTTTTCAAAGTGTTTCTCCAAGCAGCGAGGGATAGAATCTTATTTAAAAGTGAAGTGAGGTGGGAGAGAGAGAAAAACATGCTCCTGCCATTGGGAACTGGGTTTGCAGAAGAAACAGCAAATCCTGAGAAAGGCACAGCAATGGGGTCACCCTTTGCAGATCTCCAGATTGCCGTGAGTCTCAAAACCTTGTCCCCAAATCCTCGTATTTTTCCAAGTGTCTCCCACTACCTTCCTTCACCGCTGTGAATGGCACCACCATTGCCCTGCATGGCCCAGTGTGGGCTGCAGCACTTCAAACCCATCCCAAAACCCTTCCTCCTCCTTCCTTCTCTGGAGCTCAGCTCTCCAGTAGCCCTGTATGAGCTGAAGTGCCCATGCAAAACAGAGTCACAGAGACAAACTTTCCAGAAGAGGGAGAAGTATCTCCAGCCTTCTCTGGAGGGCAGTAGCAGTGGACATTCAAATAGCCACAATGAAATTTCTCCACGATGTTGAAAACTCTCTCTTGGCTTCGGTTCTATACTGAATAGAGCTCTTTACACAGCATTAGCACTTGCTCTGCACCATAGCAAGGTCTTGCCACACTTAACTCGATCAGCACGGTTCCCTGTGGCTGTGCACACCGTGTGTCTGTGTGCACAGAGCCAAACAAAACACCTCTCTGGCCAAAAATCATTTTTGACACGCAAATCTCTTGGTTTTGCTGCTCATCACCATGACCAGGAAAGTCATGGTTTAAAGAAGAGGTTTGGTGTACCTGCACATCCCAGAATACCTCTGTGCCATGACATTCCATGGTCCCCAAGCCATTCTGCAGGCTGGGGAGCAGCTCAGAGCAGGCTGCTGATGTGATGTCCTACTTCCCCCATCAGACAGGGAATGGACTTTAAGAAATAGCTGTATTTTCACCAAAAGCTGTCACAGGTGCATTAGGCTATAGCTCTTTGACAGTGATGTCAATCAACTCTTCCTAGCTTTATGGGGATGGTGCTCCTAGTGTTTTACATCTGCTTTGGGGTGGAGGGCAGTGGGTGATGGGGATGTGTGCAGTCCTGAAAGTAGCCTTGGTCCCCTCAGCCCTGTCATGGCACACCAGAGAGTAAAGAAGCTCCACACCTGGCTCTGGGGGTGTAAGATTTCAGCAGGAGGCATGGATGCTGCAGAAAGCAGCCTCAGAGTCAGTGCTGGCAGCCTCCCTTCTTCTGGCCAGCTCCAGATTCAGCAGCCCAGCTGCCCTGGCCACCTGACAGAGGCAGCTGTGCCAGCCCAGACCTGGCTGTGCCCAAGTGACAGACTGTCCTGGGAGGCCATCTCTAATCTTGGCATGTTGGAAAGGTATGGCTACCAAGCAGCTGGTTTGTCCTGCCCCAGAAGAAGCTGGAGGCATACCAGCCAGGTTGCATGAGGAGAGGCAGCAGCAAGGTCCTTTGGGATCACTGCTCCAAGCCACAAGAGCTGGCAGACAAAGGGTGCTCCCTGTGTTTGCTATGACAGGTGAATATCCGGCCCCTCACACAGATCTGAGGTGCAGCAGCTGGGCTTCCTGCAGCAGGGTTTGGCTGGAAGTCCCAGGAGACCTGTTTACACAAGCACATGGGTGCTTTTCAACCAACAGATGTGCTCTGTGCCTCCTCCCTACCTCTCAGCATGCCCAGAAACTAAACCTGATTGTAGAGCTGAAGGAGAAATGCCAGCTTTGTGCATTGTGGAGGAGTTGATGCTTTCCACTGTCAGTGCTGTGCAGAGCAGTCCCACGTGCTGAGGGCACCAGGACTCGAGGGGCTGGATAGCAGGGGACCAGCTGGGAGGCACCTCAGCTCCGGCTGGGGCTCAGGGGCAGCCAGCTGCTCTGCCAGCCTGCACGAGGCCAGAGGGCCACCCCCTCCAGAGCCAGCTGGGACTCCAAAGAGGCTCATCTCCTGCTCTGTTTGCCACATCTTTCCTGCCAAGGATTTTCTTGGCCAAGCAGGGGCTGGGTCTCTGTGCTCCCCTGCGAGGCAGGGCCATGGATGTGCTTTGCCAGCCTCTCTGGGCTGGCTGCTGAGCTTGTGGCTGCGCCTGACAGGCCTGTGCTGGCACCAGATTGATGTCCTTTTTGTTCCTGATAAGGATCCGAAGTCTCCTCTGGGTTCCAGCAGCAATTCTTTTATCCTTCCTGATTGTGGCGTCCGCGCTCCCGGAGTCCCCGGAGATGCATCAATCGCGGAGCTGCAGGCGCTGCGGCTGCTATCGGCACAGATGATGGAACAGCTACAGGAGCAGCTGTCATTTCTCCCTGTTTGCGTTTTGTTCTTGGCCTATCAGTGGGATGTTTTCCACCAGACACCTATCAATCTGCCGCAGTGGAGCCCAGCCCTGCCTGTGCCTGCCGGTGCCAGAGCCTGCCTGCAGCCTCCTGCCTGCGGCCAGCCCGCCACCATGCCTTCTGCCCTGCCTGGGAGCTGCCCATCCTGCAGCACTGGGAATGCAGGGCTCCACCCCAGGGCCAGGGCAGCAAGGGAGGCATTGAGGTGCAGCCAGGGACCTCTGTGCTTGCCCTGGCCCCTGGTCTGTCCCCACGTGGCACTTGCTGCTCCCTTCCTTAGGGTTTTGCTTCAGCAGCCCCCTGCTTTGGGCTGGCTGAGCTGTGTCCTGCAGGTTCCAGGAGATGAGGGGAGAAGGGCACTGGTGTCTGGCAGCAGGCAAACCTACCCCAGGCCCTGGACAAGAAGGAGCAGAGGGGCACTGTGGAAGGCAGCGTGGCAGCCCATGTGCCAAGCGGGATGGCAGCCCCTGAGACAAGCTCTGCAGAGCCCAGCATTAGGGCTGGGCATTCAGGGTTATGCTGGGCATTGCCCACCTACCCTCTCCCACTCTGGGCTCCTGTGGAAGTACTGCCCTGGGAGGGGGAGCTGCAGCCCTGGACAGGGCGAGTCAAGCCCATCCCTGTGACATCAGAGCTGACAGCACCAAAGGAAGAGGGTCACAGGGACAGAAGTGGCAGGGGGAACATCTTTTAGCTCCATGTAATGAGACAGAGTACCTCATATGAAAAAAAAGCTTTGATTTGACTTGTTCTCCCTCAAATTCTTTTGAATTGAGGATGTACATAAGAAGAATTTTTAGTAAACCAGGGTTACAGGACCTCCAAACACATTTCCTTTCAGAAGGGACCTTCCAGACACCATGGAGCAAGGAGGGCTGTGGGGTCTGTGATGCCCCCAGCCCCTTCTGCACTCTGCTGTTGGCATCACCTGCCTCCAGGCCAGCAAAGGTGGCAGATCCCATGGCCTGAGTGCTCAGCATTTATGTCACCTGGTCTGTGATGGCTAAAGACAAGATAAAGACAGGCACTGAGTCCCATTTAATGCCACTCTCTATCCATCACTGAGCTCACAGGCATATCGTGCCTCATTATTTAAAACCCTCAGCCTTCTCCTGCCGGGTACAGGAGTCAGCACCGAAAGTGACACCTGCAGTAATCCAAGTTTTCCTTCACAGCTGGTCAGGGAAAGTCACTGTCCACTTGCTGCTCCCTGAAAATGGCCAGAGGAGGACACAGTTCCTATTCCACAGCCAGCTGGAACCTCTGTCCCTTGCCATGCACCCTGTCCCACTGGTGACTTCACATCCTTCTGTACTGAGCTTTCCCCTTCATCTAGTTCTGTCTCCCTCCCTCTTCCGAGCCCTGGCTTTGCTTCTTGCCCCTCATCAGCTCCTTGCCATGGTGTCCCTCAGTAGCTGTGCCCAAGCCCAGGCCCCAGAATGCCACTGCTCTGCCAGCAGGTCTGAGCAGATGCCCAGTTTCTTTTTGTGAGGCTGGAAACAATTGATATGGCAAAAATTTACATGCAGACATCTATCTTTTATGGTATCTTCATGTCTCTTAGCTGTTGGTATGGCTTACATGCAACTGCATAGCTGGGCTGTGAGTGCCACCACAGAGCAGCTGTGAGCATGTTGCAACCCCAGCTGGATGACCCTGCCCCTTCAGATGCAGCTGAGGCAGTCCTGGTTTTGCTCTGAAGAGTGTCCTTGTGTTTGGGCTGGCAGGTGCCAGTTGGCATCACCCCTTCCCTCCTGCTCCAGGTTTGGTTGGGCTGTCCTCAGGCAGAGACTAAATGTTCCAGACACTGGCTGAGAGAGCAGACTATTCTAAATACATGTTTCTTTCTCTTTGTGTTTGTTTGTTTGGGTTTTTTGGGGTTTTGTTTTTGTTTTTTTTTGGTTTTTTTGTTTTGTTTTTTGTTTTTTGGGGTTTTTTTGTTTTTTGGGTTTTTTTTTGTTTGTTTGTTTTTGTTTTTAAGCCTTGCTCAACTCAGCTGAGTGACATATACTGCTTTTGGTGAAAAACCACTGTTTCCTGCCACGCTTGGTCTTGCTGGTTGCTGCCATGGCCCCTAGCTTTTCTTCCTCAGGCTAAAGCATCTTCTGTCAAAGCCAGGAGCTGATTGCCCTGCTAGTGCCACATTAGAAAGCCTCTTCTGGCTCCTCATGCAGGAGTGATCAAGCTGTCCCAATGTAGCAGCTTCTTTGGATGCAGCCTGCTCTCCTGGGGTGCCCAGTGTCCAGCTCTGCATTAACCTGATTTCCTGGTGAAGCTTTTCCATCCAAGCCTGTGTTACAGTAGTGCTAATTAAACAAATACATCTCAATTCTGATTAAAATCTACATGTAAATCGTGATGTTTCACAGCAGGCTGCATTTTAGCAGTCAGCTCTGCAATTTCTTATGCCTCCTCAGAGCGTGCATGGTCAATGAACCTTAGAGGGGATTGAAACCTCCCAAGCCCTCCTGCTTGGGAGACAGGACTCTTGCTGCCTTCATACCCTGCCAAACCCAGCTCTTCATCCTTGCCTCCCTGAACAGGACTGTGTGCCAGGGCAGGGACTGTGTTTTTTCCTGGGCACCTCATTGATTAAGTCTTGCTTTCTTTTTGTGCAAGAGCAGATCGACTGCCTCTTCAGCTGGGATGAAACCTTCAGGTATGAGGCAAAGGCTGAGCTGTGGCTCTCAGGCTCCATCTGCAATGCCCAGGACAGCACAGGATTTTTCCACTACACAGCCTGACTGAGCCACACAGTGCTGCAGCTTGTTTGCTTTCCTCTCTTTTCTGGCAAGTGAACAGAAAGGAAAGAGAGAGAAGGCTTTTTAACCTGTTTATAGACTCAAAGTAATTATAAATAGAAAGGTTGCCTGCCTTTTTTGGTGAAGATAAACTTCTTGAGAGACAGCCTTTGTGCATATAGAGCACTGCTCCTGAAGCTCTCTCCCACTGCATGGGAGGGAGAGAGGATGCACGCTGCACATATCAAAGGCACTAAATAGGCCTGAGATGCTAGAGGGGGTACTATGAACTATACCAATGACATTTTTATCTTGGGAAAAAAAAAAAAAAAGAAAGACTGAAAAAATTCTGCCTAAAACTTCTGCCTAAGAGGATGAATTTGCAAATAGGTCTGATCATGAAAAGGAGTTTTTTGGGGCACTGCCCCCTGAGGTTACCCCCTGCTTCGTCCTACCAGCACTCCAGCTGGGCACCAGCAGTTCTGGGTCTCCTACTCCACCACCAGCTCCTCTCTCATTAGCATTAAATTCTCCCTGCAAATGCAGGGCTTGGGTGATGAAAGGCTAGTGGGATGCCTCTGCTGCTGTTTGTCCCTGCTAAGCCACCCCAAGCATTCCTGCTCCTTTCAGCAAGGTTGTAGCCAGGAGGGGGTTGGTCTTTTCCTAAAAGTAACAAGTGATAGGAGGCAATGGCCACAAGCTGTGCCAGGGGATGTTTAAGTTGGATATTAGGAAAAATTTCTTCACTGAAGTGGTTGTCAAGCACTGGAATAGGTTGCCCAAAGAACTGTTGGAGTCCACATCCCTGGAAGTATTTAAAAGACGTGTAGATGTGGCACTTAGGAATGTGGTTTAGTGGTGGACTTGGTGATGCTAGGTTAATGGTTGGACTTGGTCATCTTAAAGGTCTTTTCCAAGCTGGACAATTCCATGAGTCTACAATTTCCAGCCTGCCCTCACCCTGTGGTGGCTTGGGAAGCTGTCTGCTGTAAGCTGTTTGTCAGACACATGTGCTGGCTTGCACCCTCGTGCTGACTGACAGCAGCTTTGGAGCAGCTGGCTGTGATGTGGTAGGGTGTTTGGGCAAAGGTTCTGCAGCCCAATGGGGCTTGAAACCACTTGGCCACCATTGCTGTGCCAGAGCAGGAGCCATCTGAGGACCAAGACCCCCAGCATCAGCACCAGTGAGGTTCCCCCCTGCTTTGCTGCACTGCCATGTTGCCTGCTGTAGGGGCATGGATTTACCTCTGGCATGTTTGTTCTATCTGTATGAGGAAAAGCAACCCAAGCAGGGAAGCCCAGGGTTTGTGCCAGAGTGGCACTTCCCTGCTCAAGAGGCTTCTGGGTTTTTGCTATGTCTCCTGCTGTAGCTGCTGGGACTCCAAGCAGTGGTGATGGTCTCTCACTGCTGCTCTGCACCTTGCTCCCAGCAGTCACAGGCAGTGATGAGACACAGCTGTGATGAGATTAACTATGTAGGAGCTGTCTCTCCACTTTCTTCCTCCTCCTCCCATCACCACTTACTTCTTCATCCTTGTGCTCTAAGTAAGGAACTTCATCTCTTGCCAAATCCCCCGTCTGTGTTGGGGGATTGGGGTGAGCCAGGCGTAAAATGAAAATAAATCACTAATTCCTCCTAATAATGCCTGATTTCCTGATTTGATATCCCACATTAATTCTAATTACTCACCCAGAGTCAGGGCATTAATCAACACGTTAAAACTTCTCCTCGCTTAGCAACACTGACGTGCCAGGCATCTGGCACAGGCTGGGGATTTGTCTGTCACACCAGCCCCATCTGCAGCAGCTCTGTCAGGAGGAGGCCCTCTCCTGGCTGGGCACATGGGGGGCACAAGTGTGGCACTGCAGCTTTGGGGTGCTTGGGGACAGTGGCCAGGCACCCAGCATCCTGCTTCTCTCCTTGCAAGGGTGAGGACCTCGCGAGGGTATTGCCAACCGTGCAGCTCCATGGCATGATCCAGCATGTGGCATCCCAGGTTAAATGGAAATCCTTGCTCAAGTGTCTCCTCAGTAGAAGTACTGATAGATGATCCACTCATCTCATAGCCTTCTTTTGAAAAATATAAACTAGGTACAACACCGCTCTGTGGAGAGAGGTGAAAAGGTAATGAGGGACAATCACACCTGCCACAATCCCTGATCTGCCACCATCATCATTTTCCTCAGCAAACCGCTTCCAGGCAGGAAGGATGAATTGACTTCAGTTCAAGTTGATCTAAATCTGTAAACAGGAAGCCTTTAAATAATCCACTCTAATCTTGTTTCACATTTGAGCTACTTCTCTGTTTTCCTGAAGCAAGCTGACTGGTGCTGGTCAGCAAAACCCAATACTTGCTTTTTGCCAGCTTCTACTGTAGTTAAACCAGCTTATTAGAGCTATTATGTAATTAACATTTATTCGGATTTTTTTTTCACTTTGTGTTGAAAGGCTTAATATTGCATTTATTCACTAGATGATTTTTTAAAAATTCATCAGTTGAATAAGCTTTAATTTGGATGGTAATTAACTGAAACATGTGCAAAGTCAGAATCTGCACTTGGTTTTACAATCCTGCCTTACCTGTCCTAGATACAAGACAAAAGAGGCCTCTCAAAATATGCTTGCATTTAAAAGCCATACAATTTATTAAAGGCAGCATTAGAGGCAGTTAATGAACTCAGCTTGGTTTCTGGCTATGGGGTCCTTGTGGATTTTCAGCAGTTCAGATTTCAACCTTGCAGATGTCACTGCTAGGACAAGGGTGGAAAACGAGCCTTTCTCCTTTTTTGGTATTTGCAGCAGATTCCCAAATGTGACCAAACTCATCCTTGAGTCAAGGACAGTCCTTTAGCTGCACTTAGCCCATTGCTGCTGCCATATTCTGCTGCTGTGTTTAATTCCAGGTTTTGGGTGCCTCCTGAGTTCTTGGCTTAGCATTTACTTTTGAGCAATAAACATGCATTTTGTGAGTACTTACATTTGCATGAGGTTTATCAACCTACAGTTATTTTATGCTTTGACTTAGAGTTTCCAATCAAGAGAACTAATTTTTAGGAGAAATACAGACTTAAAATACTCCCAATTAGCAGTAATATTTAAATACATCCTGCTCCTAGGGCTCAGGCAATAGCAACCATCTGAGCTTGAGAAAGAAGCAGAGTCCTCCCACGCTCAAACCTAAAACTGGGTTGTTGCTTGATGGTATCAAACCACACTCACTTCTGTTTCCTGGCCCAGGCTGAGACCCAGTGGCTGTCCTTCCACTGGTGGCAGCCACCAGGCCTCTGAAATTTTCCTTTAAAGAGAACCCAAACATTTATGGTCAGAAAAGAAACTGAAGACCGTGCTGTAGGCAATGTGCAGTGGAGCCCAGCGTGTGCCAAGCCTCGTGCTGTGCCGGACCCTGGCAGGGACTGGACAGCTGCCCGTTCCCAGCAACTCAGGGAGCATGCAGCCCTTGGCCTGATGGTGCCAGGTTTATACTGGCAGGCAGAAGTTTTTAAACTAATGCTCTGCCCTGGTAGCTTTGGAGTGCACAGCTTTATCTGAGTGGAAATCACAGTGCTGCCCTCTCACTTCCCTCCCCTACAAGCTGCAGGTCGGTGGTTTACAGCCGGGGGTCAATGGATCCCGAGGGTGCTGTGGGCTATTTCTGAAAGTAAGAAAAGTGAGCCTCTTGTTGGCAGCCTTTCAGTTCCTCTACAGGAATTTGTGACTCTGTGGGAATATTTTTAGGAGATATACAACTGGGAAAGCTCACAAAGCTCAAATCAAGATGGATGCATTCACCCTGGAGAGTTTTTCAGCCTTCAAATTCAAACTTCCCACTACCCCCTGGGTAGTGCACAGAATTAATTATACTTCAGCAATGCTGAGACTGCCCTATAGCAGCTGAAGTGCCTCCATCCAGCCCAGCTGGACACATCCATACCCCAGAGCCCCTCACCATGTGCAGAAGGATGGACCATGCTCGGTCCCACCAGGCAAAAGGGAATTGGGGACTTCAGCTGTGGCCCCACCCAGGTGACAGCACGTGAGTGCTAACAGGGGCTTCATTAATGTGCACAGCCTCTCCTCCCTCTCTCGAGGTCTCTGCTTGCCACTAAATCATCTGGTTTGGAACAAATTCGCTGGGAAGAACTATAGCAAGTCAAGCAGAGGTCTTGGGCACGGGGAACAGTGGCCCATAAAGCAAACATGCAGCAGTGTGCTCAGCTGCTGGGGATGCTGCTGGCACATGGACGCAGGAAGATTAATATGCACTGAGCAACCAGGAGTGGGGAGGGAAGCTCGCAAGGTTCCTCTCATTAGCTCATCATTCCAGCTGAATTAATGACTCACAAGTTTCACCCAGCCTTTGCTGGGTCTGTTAATAAATAGCACCACAGATTAGTGGAGAGTTGAGTGCATGCCTATGTGAGAGGGACTTAAAAGCCTCTTAGACCCTCTGTGGGTAGAATGAGGGAGAGATGCACTCTCAAGATGCTGAGATAAAGTGCAGAGAGGTGGGGGGGAGTGCCATACTCTGCCAGCATCCTTCATTTCTCCCTTCCCTTTCATGCAGGGATGCAGCCAGAGAGTCTCTGTGCCCTGAGCAGCTAGAGGAAATCACAGATGAATTAAAAATGAACCTGCTTCAGGCAGAAGAAAGGAAGCTTGTCAGAGAATATGCATATGGAAGCAAGGAATAAGTATGGGCAGTATGGGAAATATGGGTATTAACAGCTGACACATTCCCTGCAAGTACAGAGAGACTTTTAAGGGCCTATTATCAGTGGCACCATACCTGCAGCCAGCTCCAGGGGAAAGCAAGGTCCCTGCTGAGATGACCCAGCAAGACAGTAGAAGCTTGGCTGAAGATCCTATGTCCTGCTGGTGCCAAGGGACATGATAGGGAAGTGAACAGAGAGTACCTGCATGGACACAGAGTGTGCCTGGAGGGCTCCACCAAGGCTCTGGTTGGAAGGTGGTTATATTGAGGCAGAAATTAGAGCGTGGCAAAGCAGAACTGGGACAAAGCAGACTCTTGCAGAAGGCTCTGGGATGTCCAGTGGGGCAGGAGTTTGGAGCTAAGCCAAGCAGGAGGGGTACTGTATGCCAAGGCTATTTTTTGTACTAATGGTTGCAAGCTAAACCCAAAGGAGCTTGATGGGGATTAGGAAAAATGCAACTTGCAACTCAAGGCAGAATGTTGCCAAATTCTGCTCCAAGCCTGGCTGCTTGGCAGGTGCTACCCAGGGACAATGTGGGTGCTCATTCAGATAACCTGGACCATCACTGTATCTGAGCAGTGTGATCCCTGTGACAGTCTCCATGGGGAGCACTCCAGGACAGGAGTAGGGACTGGGATCCAGGAAGTACTGGCAGAGGTGGCTCCCAAGATGAGGGAGCCACAAGTCCTTGAAGGTGGGCTTGGGCAGCAGGGCAGAGCACAGGACAGGTCAGAAAGCCCTGTGGGAGGCTTTGCAAGGCATCAGAGGTACAACAAGGTGCCTCACAGGACTGGGAGGAGGCAAAACTAATACCTCCCCTGCATGTGTGAAAGGAGGAGATTGGCTTGTGCCACACCAACTTACTAGCCAAAGGGTCAAGGCATCTGGTTGGAAGCTCAGCAAAGCCAGTGACCCCTTTGGTCCTGTCCTGCCAAGTGCTGCTGGGCTCCCTGGTGTGTCCTGGCCCCTGCAGCCCTCCAGCTGTCCCCCTCCTCCTCATTACTGCTCACCTCCAGGCTTTGCTTTCCAGCGCCAGACAGTGCCCTTTGTCTGCCTCCTCCTGTGGCTCAGAGAGGATCAGCCCTACAGAAAAGCCATGAGCAGATGTTCTCCCTTGTTATCCTCTCAGATATTCCTTTCCTGCCTCCTCTCCCCCACCTTCTCCTCCTCCTTTATTCTCTGACTCAAGAGCTAAAATGAAAACACCTCCCTCTCCAACGGCCCCCAACAACAGCAGGAGAGAAACCAGCTCCATTCTCTTGATTTGCAAAATAAAAAAGAAATACAGGGAAACGTCCTGATAGCATTGTATCAAAAAGCGGATGCTGTGCTGTGCTCAGATGTCTCAGGAGACCGGATCTCAGCTCCTTTGACTGTTTGAAGACTTGCTGAGTCTCCAGGGATCTCAGCAGCTCCAAAGCTGCCACAGTGAAGTGAGAAAAATCAGACAGATCCACTGCTAGCAAAGGCTTCCTCTGCAGATATCAAAGGAGGCAGCACAGAACCAGCATATATTCAGTATGGCCAAGGAGCAAGAAGACTGGGAGGGGAAGCTCTGGGAGCTGAACTTACACACTCAGTAACAGGGCTGGAGAAGTGATGACTTCTCTCTTGTTCCTGCAAGTATCATCCAAGGAATGGTCCAGAGAGAGGAGGGAGGAGGTGAGGTCAGCCTCACCTGATCAAAGGACTTGGAAAACTGAGCTGAGAGCAAGAGGAAAATCCAGGACACGAGAAACCTTGACTACTGGAGGAAGGAGAGGCCCTTGAGTTGCATGCCCCAGAAGCACAAAGGCCAGGATGCTGAAATGCATGGTGATGGGTAAATCAGATTACTTTCTTGCTCCTCTTTGCACCATTCATTAAGAGAAGCCCGACTGCATACACTATTTTCACCATGTATTTTCACATTGTGTTTCCTGGCCCTTGAGAAGACAGTGATTTAGGGACAACCATCCTCTCATCCAGATTTGCTGCAGCCTCTGGAAAACTTTACACAAGAGTGCAAAAATCACCTGCAAAAACCCCAGGGCAGCAGGCCCTGTCCTATGTCCTGTTTCTGGTGCTCTCTGCACATTCTTCCTCTGTCCAAACCATAACCATTCATATTCAGAAGTCCTTGCTGAGATTTTCCTACCAGAAAAGCAAGCCCTTTCCAATGTTTCAGGCTCCCTTTGCTTCTGACCTCTCCTGGGCTTAGACAACAGCACAAAGAGGCACTAGGTGTTTGAGCAGAGCCTTTGCCACTCTCACCTGCAGCAGCCATGTGTCCTGGCAGCACACCAACCCTGCTGCCTGGTGCAGGATTGTTGTCTTTGAGAGCAGGAAGAGGAGACAATTGACCATCCTGATAAAGGTTTTGCATCTTTCCCTCCCTGATGTGAGCCCAAGTGTGCCAAGGTGAACTTGGGATTGCTGCTGGAGAACTCCTGCCTCCTGTGTTGCCAAGTGTGCTGTCCTCATGCCCACATTTCCTTCACACGTATTCTCCAGCTCACTCGCTTTATTCCCTCCTGAATTGGATGAAGTCACCCCAAGATAGACTTACCAGGAAGTCAAAAAGCTACACTCCAAAACTGCCACATTCTTTCTTTGTGTATTCATGCAGAGTAGAGAGTTGGTACAGATGTAAGTGAACAGGACATCCACAGTGTCTTCAAGAGGAAGCTGATTTCCCTCAGGTATCCCAGGGCTGCTTGTGGCATCAGAGACTTGCTCTCCTTGTGACCCCACTAGGATCAAAGATGAAAGAAATGTAATAACAGACTGGAGCTGCTCTCCTGGAGTCGACAAAGTATGTCCTGTCCACTGATGCTCAGCATGGGCTGGAGAGCGACCATGCTCACTGGGAGGGGGAGAAATTCTCCCTCCCTCAGTTCTAAATAACACCAGCAGATAACTTAGGGTCAAGGAACAAACAGATGACGAGAAGGAAGAAAAGGATGAAAAGGAGCTGAGGGTCAGGGTGAGACATGAGATCACTCCTGCCTTGCTTCTGATCCCAGGCAGGAAACCAGTGAGGGACCAAAACAGCCACAGGCAATGAAGGATGCTCACTGTGATGCCTAGAAAGAAACCAGCTAGTTGTGCTGGAGGAAATGTCATGCTGAAGCTCTCCAGATGTTTCCTAGCAGGTGGGCTGGGATGGGAAATAGGCTCATCAAAGCTCCCTGTTACCTCTCTGGAATAGTTTTCTCTTTCTGAATTTGATGCAGCAGCTGCAGAGGGGTGTAGAGGCAGCTCAAGTCCTTCCCCACCCTCCTGCACTCTACTGTCATGCTCCTTCACCTGAACCTACCCTGCAGAGTGGACTGGATGGACACATCACATCCCCCCAGACCTGAAAACACAGAGACCTGATTGTGCTGTCAACTTTGGGAAGGATCAGTGCTCGAGGTTTTTCAAAGCTGTGCTATAGTGATCTACCATGGCACACGTGCTGTTGCTGCCTTCACAGGCAAGAGCATCAGGTAATCAGCCACGTTCATTAGCAGCTCATTAGCTTTCTGGAAGCTCCCACCTCACTGCGGACTCAGTCCTTACAGACACATTACAGCAAATAGCCCCAGCAAAATTGATAGGAACAGTCCCATGGAAAGATGCTTTGTGGAATGAAGGAAGGTGTTACTGTCTGGCCAGATGGAAGCACAACACACAGCTCTCTGCTGGTGGAAAAGCACCCTCTTGTATTCAAAAACTCAGTCACTAACAAATTACTTGAATGACTAAGTCAGCTACTGCTTCAAGGGCAATAATATTTCACAAACAACACATGGAATTCTTTGCTCATCTTCACTGTACCAACTGCAAGGCATGCCTTGTTGTTTTCTTAGAGATCCCATTACGTTTTCTTAAGATTCCCTCAAAAGCTGCTGTAAGACCACAGTTTTAAACAAAACATAATTCTCTCTACTGCTCTGATCCTTCCATTGCTCAGCTTTTTCCAAAGGGCTCAGAATGTTACTCCCTTTGAAGCCATATGCTTTTAACTTCCATGGGTGTGCATGTCACAGCAGCTTCTCATGGACCAGCATCCTTCTGCTGTTGCCCCTCTGGCTTCTCAAGCCTTAGAGAAGACCTCAACAACAGAGCTGAGCTGCTAAGGACTGATGCTCTCTGTGACTCTGGGAGTCCTGGCTCCCTCTGAAAGCATCTTACAGTCTCTCATGCTCCTCCTACAAAGGCTTTTTTTTTGTCCAGAAAAGATCTAATGTTGCTCAAAAAGGGAGCAGGGAGTAAGCCAAATCTTTTGCTTTGCTCTGTGGGCACCAAATTTTGTACCAAGAGCTCTACTGATGCTGAGAACGGAGTATGCATGCTGGGGTAAACCAGAGGGCACAACCACAGAGAAGGGTAAATGACTCCTGGGGGAACCCTGCTGTAGGGACTTGCCCTGGCTGGCAGAAACACAGGGATAGAGGGAGGGAGGGAGTTGCTGTACGCCCCGGTGAGCTGAAATAAAATCCTTTCCATTTTGACATTTTTGGGACAGGGTAAAGGAGGCACTTTTTGTGCATGTTGAGAAATTCCCTGTCTTTCTACTGGTGGGTGTCACAGTTGCTCTGAGCTCCAGCATCAATGGCCCTCTCTCACATTACCACAGACCCCCTCCACCTGGACCCCAAATCACAAATCACAGCCTCTCCAGGTGGCTGAACTTCCCACCACTGGTGAGCCAGGGGTGCAGAGCTGGGCTGGTGACACCAGGTGAGGACAGCCTCTGCTCAGCCATCACCAGGCAAGTCCAGGCTCCAGCTGGAAAGCTGAGCCAGCGGCTCAGGGTCTGTGGGCTGGTGCAGGTCACAGCTGTAGTGTGGGTCAGGCAGGAGCAGAGGGCTGAGCTAATTCCAGGGCAGCCCTCTGCCTCTCTCCTGCCCCCTGCACCAGCCCTGCTGTGGGCATGGAGAGTGCTGGGTTAAAGTGGGGGCACACAGTGGGCTGGCTGTGCCGGCGTGGATGCAAAAGAGCCAGCTGCCCACAGAGCCACATGAGACACACCTTGTCGACATGCCTGGCCACACATTTGACCAGGATCAGAGAACGTGCTGCCAGACCCAAAGCACCATAATTCTGCCATCAGAAAAACGCTCAATATTCTCTCTCACCAGTTCACTCATTTCCACTTCACTGGCATGATGAGCCAAGCAGGGGATGCCAGCCCTCCACAGTTTGATGCTCCACTTCTGTGTCTAGGGATGACTTGGGCTGCTCCAGGCTGCTCCAGGCTGGCCCTCCTGCAGGGCAGTGCCACAGGGAAGAGCTTCCTGGGGCTGCGTGCAGGAATGTCTCCCCTGGTCCCTGTTGATGGCTCTGCCTTCTGCAATCTGGATCAGGTCCTGTACCTCTTCCCATTGTCAGGAAAATTAATCCACAAACACCAGAGGTTTATGTCCAAAAAGGAGACAGAGGAGTCCTTTTTGCTTTATTAGAATAAAGGGAGAGGCAGTGGGGCATTCCCATGGGATCTCTCGAATTTTTGAGGACGCAGCCTCCTTTTTATCCTGTTTTCCCAGCCACATTTCCCTCTTTCTTTCCCCATTGGCTGAGGTACTTGAGGGGCACAGACTTCCCAAAACACCTGACACCTGAGATTCCCCTCTAACGTATAACCCTCCCTTTTAATTTTTAATTCTTACAGAATTAAATCATGGTTTTTCCCCATTGCTTCTTTCATCTTCCAATATCCAATTTCATTTATCAGAGAACCTACAGTTTGTAAAGGCACATACCTTTTCCCATTCATCAATCAGTGGAATCCTCCCCATTGTTTCTTTTATCTCTCAGTGCTAACCTTATCTACCAGCAGACCCGCAGTTATTTGTAAAGACAAATCCGACATTCCTCTCACCATCCTCTCTCTGGCATGGGGCCGGGGCTGCCCTTGGGGCAGTGGTCACAGCCCTGGGCAGCTCTGGGGATGCTCCTGCACTGGAGCACAGCCAGAGCCATCCCAGCAGCCCAGGCTGCTGTTGTTATTTCTCAGTCTCTGGATTTTTCCAGCACCGACATGGCTTTTCCTGGTGTTGCCATAACAACTGGCGTTAAGAGCTTGTTGACATTGCCCTGTTGTACTAATTGCACAATTTCCTGTCACTGTTACATGCCAGTTATTTCTTTAGAAGGGCTGAAATTGCTTTCGGCCACCTCGTCTACTCCCTTGCTGCCTCCTTGGGCCTAGTTAGGGAGCCTGAGCAAGAAAGAAAATGTTCCTGGAATGCTCCAGGGAAGTGTCATTTAACCTGGTCCAGAGCAGCCAGCGACTGTAGCTGAAATGCAGGTCGTTTGTGTTTTTTGCCTACACTGATGCTTTTACTGTTTTGCTGGCTGCAGGTATGACACCTTCAGCAGCAGGAAAACTCAGAGATGTGTGGCTGCCATGTGGAAGGTCCCTAACAGAGTTTGGGTAATGTCATAACCATGCTTTTGTCCTGCCAGCACCACTGCCCCGTCCCAGAACACCCATCAGGGTGGGGCAAGCACTGTGGAAGGGATGTGCTTTCCCCAGTGCCAGGGTCTGACACTCCACACTGTCCTACTCCCCTTGGAGGGCAAGTTCTGTCACACCATGAAGGAACTGGAGGTGTCACAGTGGTCCACGTCCACAAGGATAGGGGTCCTTGGGCTCCTGGCTAGTCTCTGGAACACTGTGGCAGGAGGTTGATGGGTTGTCTGTGAGCTCAGGAGCTTTGCTCCAGGTTTTGTTGGAGAGGAAATGATTAGGAGGATCAATAGCATTGATCTAGTTTTCAAAGGATGCTCAGGTCACCTTGGAATGTTGTCCTAGTTCATAGAAACCCAGTCTTCCTCCAGCCAGAGCTGTTCATGGTTGCTCTCTGGCCTCACCTGAACCCCTGTTTTCCTTGTCCCCAGCACATGCTGCAGGCAGCCTGGAAACCCCTTCTGATCCCAGTCCAGGGTCCCTCCCAGCACTTCATGGCTCAAAGCAGCCTCACTCCTCACACTGAGGGTGGAGGAGAGAAAACAGCTCTGTCAGAGGCACCCTAACTTTGGCTAGGAAAAGTGAGGAGCCTCCTTCCCAGACCTCTATCAGTCCCACAAACCACGTTATCACCTAGGGATGCTGGATGAAGGGCATGAGCAGACTGGATGAAAGGGGAGCTCCCAGTCCCCATCTAGCACTCCAAGACAAGCAGTAAGGCTGCCCTGTTGTGTTCCTTAGTAATTTATCACCAAGACATTCACTTTATAAATATTAAATGAAGGGTTCTATAAATTTTTAACATAGAAATAAAACTGCATTTGGTGGAGAAAAGAAACACCCCACTCCTTACCCCTTCTTGCTGTCTTTCTTCCCTTGCCTGGCCTTGCCAATGGTGGAACACAGTGCTGCTGGTGTGTGCATGGAGCTGATATTTCTGCAGGATGGGTTTATGTGCACAAGAGCACAACGTTAGCACACCTGCCTGAGCTGCTGGGTATTGAGGGGGTCACACTGCAGAGAGTCCTGCTCTATTTTGTCATTAAATGTAGTCACAAAAATGCTGTGTCCTAGACTGTCATCCACAGTGACCCAGTGTGTCCTCAGCTCGTGCCATCCTAAGTCACCAATGCCCATGTAACACCCATGCCTGGCACCACTCTTCAGTACTTGCACCACCACTGTCCCCAGCACACACACCATGCCACTGCCTGTGATCAGTTTCTGCTGGTCCATTCAAGCTAGGGCTTGCTGATGGTGTGCTCTTACCCCTTCTGCAGATCCATTCAAGCTAGGGCTTGCTGATGGTGTGCTCTTACCATTTCTGCTGGTCCATTCAAGCTAGGGCTTGCTGATGGTGTGCTCTTACCATTTCTGCTGGTCCATTCAAGCTAGGGCTTGCTGATGGTGTGCTCTTACCCCTTCTGCTGGGCCTCCCCATTCCTGGCCCTCTGGACATGGGTAAGAAGAAGGTGGCCACCACTGACTACACCAGTTGGCCTGTTTCAAACTGGGCAGAACAGAAACAGTGCTTTGAACCTGTCCCTTTGCAGGAGCTGCCAGTGAGGGTTGCAGCACTCCAAGCATAGTGTGCACACCCCTGGGAGCTATGGAAACACATCACTCCTCACCATCAGCCTGCTGCAATGAAGAGCAGGGATGAATCATTAGGACAAGTGCTACTACAGCCCAAGTGCAAATCAGGGAAGAGTAGACCTTTGGCAAATAACAGCTCTTTGCTCAAGCATGCTGCTCTTCTGTATTCAACTCTGGCTCCTTATGCTGGCCTCATCTCAGGGGATGTGTGGCAAAACAGGTCACAGTGCCACCCTTCAGGGTTCCACACACATGCCCCTGCAGTCCAGCCAAAACTCAGTCACCCCTGATGGACAGCAAAGGAGTGGCCAGTGGTCAAACTGGCCCTGAAGATGGTTGGTTATGTTGCATCAGGCACTGCAGTATCTCAGTATTGCCATGCTGTAGAAAATGGCCCTTGGCTAGAAAAGCCTGATGCCAGATTACACCATGCCTCTTGTTCTCCCTGAAACCTCTGTGGGACCCTCTTCCTCTTCTCGCAGCTCTCTGCGAAGTGCAAATGCAAGCAAATCCCTCCTCCTGCAATCATTAACTGCAGGGAGGAAAATCATGTCAGCAACTTTCTGATTGGAGTGGATAAGGTGGATTTTGCCTGGACTTCCCTCAGCCAGACAGGGATGAATGGGAATCCCACTGAGCTTTCTTCTTGCTGCTGAGTGCCCTGATGGAGCCATCCTGGGCTCTATGCTGCAGAGGGACCCCCACTTGGCAGCCAGCTTCAAAAATATCTGTAACAGTTCTTCACTGCTTTGATGAACTCCAATATCTTGGCAGATTTTTGTTGTTTCTCTGCAAGTGAGAAATATCAGAGTGAATGTTTACAATGCCATGTTGATGCAAAGGGATTAACTGCCCACGAGCTCCAACTGAGGAAGGTAAGACCGAGATGCAACATTCACTCCGTGTACCAAGTGCTGCCTCCTGCAGCCAAGAAACCTCACAAGTGTGAATGATGCTGCATCCACCTCCTCTGGATGTCTCCAGGCTGAACCAGCCCTCTGCACCTGCCAGTCTCCCTGGAGCATCACCCCCGTGGCTGGGGCTGGCAGGGAGGACAGGGAAGCAGCCTGTGCTGGGTGCTGATGTCTCACAGCCTGGCATGTAGAGGAGGATTTCTGAGCTCCCAGCTGCCAATCTGCACAACAGAGCCAGGCATTAAACAAAACAAAAACTCATATAAGTGATTTAAAAAATAATAATGACAACACAAGTTATTAAAATCTGCACTCAGCTGGGCGTGGGGCTTATTGAGTATTTTCCTGGCATTTTGTCAGACTGTGGGATTGCCCCAGACACCAGGGCAGGGTGTATGACAAGGAGAGACAACGATCAATTTTTAATATTGCATATTTAAGCAAGCTTGGGCTCCAATCCATCATATCCCCTGGCTTTCCCTAAAATTAATCTTCAATAGCTTATCGAGAACTTCAGAAAATTAATATCCTACCACTTCACCTTAGGGGAACAGCACTTTTTCTGGCTGAATATGCATGCAAGAGCAAAGGAGCAAGAGATGAAGTGTCTCCTTGCAAAACTTCAGCTTTAAAAGATGGTTTTAGCAGAGCCATTCACCACCTCCACAGGGCTCCAGCTCTGTGGGCACTGCTGGAGAGCCAAGGAGAGACACTGCAGGAAAAGCTGACAGAAAAGAGCATCCTGAGAGCCACTCAGAGCCTTCATTGGACCCACTGCCCTGTGATCCCATGGCTTCTGTGGCCTTACTCCCACTGAGGAGGGATGCAGGGTGATGAGCCAGGCAGAAAAGACATGAGCTTTCCCAGGCAACTCGGGACACTTCACCTTTCTGTCTCCTATCCAGGCTCACAAATGATTGAATCTGCCCTTAGTGTCAGTCCAGGGAAGCGTGAAGAGGAACAGGAACAGGTTGTTTCCCTGTTGTCTGGCTCCAAGGAGCTGAACATCTGTGCTCTCACTCCCAAATTCAGTGGAGGGTAAAGGCTCCTGCTGGGAACTTGCAGGGCATGGCAGCATCCAAACCCCACCAGCCTTTCAGAGAAGGATGGTGGGAAGCCAACAAGGAGGAGCAGCCTGTGGGTCGGGCATGGCTCCTGTCCCCAGAGGACCACACTGCTCGACTCCATGGCTCCCAGGAACAACTTGTTCATGAATGAGTGGCTTTGCAGCCACAGAGGAGGGTCAGAGTCCTCTATGGTCTGGCAGCAACCCAGCAAGCCCTGGCAAGGCACCAGCAGTGACCCGCAGCGTGGATCCCTCACAAACATCCCCAAGGAGAGCTCTGAGCAGCAGAGTGCTCCCAGGGAAGCTGCCCCAGCAAACCCTCGGCAGCATGTGTGGATCTGCACATCAGGGTCAATGCTTCAGCCCCACTCCTCTGCAAACACAAATGCAAACGGGTCAGCACCAGGAGGAACAGCAAGGTGCATGTGTTTCCATTGACCAAAGTGAGGGGGACCCAGCCCTGGGGGCTGTGCTCTGCTCTGGCCCCTGGACGAGTGGCCTGCTCCCTAGCAAGGAGGAGAACAGTGGGGGAGATTTGGTACTGTAAACCCACCTGCTTTCCCATCAGCTGTAGTTCTGAAGTGTAAAACCCAAATTTCCTCCTGGCCATGTCCTCACCACTGCTGACTGGCTGCTTCTCCATGCACCAGCCTCCTCCCTGAAAGCTGGGACATGAGGGATGGCTGCTCTGCTCTGCCCCTCCAGCTGTGTCCATCACTATCACCCCTCTCCAAAGCAGAGCAAGGCTTGCAGAACTGGTGTCTAGCTTGTGTTGCCAGATAGCTCACCTCACACTGCCCAGTAAAAGTGCCTGGGAGCTGGATCCCCCTTCCCTGCCTGCTCTTTGCTTCTGGGCTGAGGGTCTCTCTCAGCCAGTGGGAAGGAAAGAGAGCTGAGAAGAGAAGGGGGAGAAAGGGGGCATGTCAGTGCCAGATCCATGCTGGCAGGAGTGGAGGAGGCAAGTGGGGCAGACAAAGAGCTGGGGCCCAGAGGGTTGCCCCAAGCCATTTCACAGAAGCTCTCACCAGCTTCCCCATTAAACTGGTTCTCTGGCAATAGGATTAAGGGGTCAGGGAGCATGGGACCACAGCCGAGACTGGATTATCTGAAAAAGAATTAAATGGAGATTAACTACAACCTAGCACTCACTGCCACTGCCAGGTTGCTGTGCTTTTAAATCTACCTCTCAGGCAGCCCCCTGCAGTGCTGGCAGCCCAGGTGTCCCATCATCACAAGGGCTGGATTTAAATCTCCCCTGTGTCTCTTGCCTAGGCCCAGTATGGGAGACTCTGGGGGCCACAAGCTTGTCTGTGGCTGCCCATATCAGAGCAGGGCTGGAGAATTTGTTATTAGTAATTAAGCACCCACAGTATATAAGCAGAGGAGGGCTGCAGCTCCCCATGGGACACAGAGCATCCCAGGAGTGTGAATTCAGCATCTCCTAGAGAAAGCCAGTGCTGAGCAGGTGACCAGTGAGCCACAGATGTTTACAAGGAGAACCCTTGGGTCTGGGATGCTCTGGGGACACAAATGCAAGGCTTGGATAAGGAGAGGATTTTCCAGGGCTGCTGGGGCATGGATAAGTCCAGGAGTGACTAGGACTGGGGTCTTTGAGAATGGCACCTGGCCCCACAGGGAATGCCCTCCAGGTGGCAGAGCTCTGGGCCAGCTGCAGACACCTCCATCCTGCTGTGTTTCTTTGCTTTGTTCCCCCATTTCCCCAGAGGAAATTGTGTCAGCTTGAGGAGACACAGCCAGCTACCCCCTGCCTCACAGAGGGTCTGACTGTGCCAGCCCTGTTAGCTGCCTCTGCCTCACACCAGCAGCTCCCCGAGAGGAGCAATTACATCTCTCTGTAAAGAGGGCACTTATGGCATGTTCATCTTCCCCAGAACCTCCTGACTGCACTCTACAAGCACTAATTAATTAAGCTGTATACCTGGAGCTGCAGTGGGATCAGTGTCTGCCTGCTACCAGGGGAAACCCAGATGGGTTTACAGCAGAAAAGGTTTGGCTGCAGAGTCACAGCCCAGGCTCTGTCACAGCCCAGACTGGGCTCCACGTACCTGCAGCTCGGCTGCAGCACACAGGGGTACTCCCAAATGGGGAAATCAAAACCTTGCCTGGCAACAAGAAATTACAGCAGGTAACAAGAAAGAAAAAAATGAGGCAAAATGGATTTCTGGTGAGCAGATGGCTGAAGGTGTAAAAACAAAAAAACAACAAGAAGAAAGCCTTCCCCCCAAAAAAACCAAACAGCAGATAGTTGGTAGCAAATGTTACACTGACAATAAAAATGAAGCCTCCAGGGGTAATTTGGGGAATTACAGATCAGTAAATTGCACATCTGTGTGCACCAAATTGATTGGAATGATAATTAAAAACAGAACATCTTATAATACAGCCCAGTGTGCGTGTCTCAGAGGAAAACCATGCCTCACTAATCTTCCAGATTTCCTTGAACGTATCAGCCCAGCGGCGGATGCAGAACAACGAAGTGGCTATTTATTTAGAGCTCCTCCAACAAACGATTGTCCAGACTGCTGCTAAAAAAGCTAATTAGCCAGAGGGCAAAAGGCACCATCTTTTTCTTGCATGGGAACCTGGCAAGGAGTCCCAAAGCAGAGAGGATAAATAGTTTGGGTTTCTAATGGCAGAAGATTAGCAGTGGTGAAGGCGGGACACGTGCTAGGCTTCCTGCTATGCAGGGCTGTTATTAACAGCCTGGGTGGAGGAGCAGAGACTGGAGGCAGGAGCGAGTGCAAAATTTTTCAGGTGATTCGCCAGCACAGGATACAGCAAGGAGCGTCAGAGAGTCCCGAAGGTACTGTATGGATGGGTACCACGGTGACAAATCGTACCGCTGCAAGGAAATGCACTTTGCAGCACAAAACTTGCAGGCTTCTGTAAACCCGGGAAGGTTTCTGTACCATCCTCCAGAAGGAGCTGGGAACGCCCCAGGAACACCTCGGGCCGCAGTCCCTGCTGGCAGAGCAGAGCAGAGCAGAGCAGAGCAGCGGGGAAGGCTCGATGCAGCCGGGACAGGTCGGGCACAAGTGGCACAAGTGGCACCAGGCTGCGTGGGGACAGCAAGAGGAGGGGACACCGAGGGACGGGGACCCCAGCTGCCGGGGAGGGGAGGCACTAGCCAGCCTTACAAATTAACAAGGGGCAAGAGAAGATGTGAGAGCGGAGTTTTCCCTGTTGCCTGGCAGAAGGGCTGGTCAGTGAAACAAAAGCAGGGATGAGACGGGAAAACAGCGCTTCACCCAATGTGCGATTAAATAACGGTGGTTTTGACACAGGAAATAGCTGTTTGAGGCCAGAGACTCAGCGAGATTCGATGCTGTATTAGATAAACACACAGCCCAGAGCATCGCTGTTACTGGTGACATTTTGTGCATTTGTGCCTTGTGCTTGGGGCTCTGGCTGACTTGGGGCTGCCCCATGTGTGCTGTGCCAGCCTCGCTGCTCACCCTGCCCCAGGCCTGCACCCGCGCACAAGCAGCTCCTGCCTGAGCCGACCTCGCTACCAAGAGTTAACACCGCGCTGCTGAAGGGGACAATGAGTGCACAGCAGGAGGCTGGCACCAGGAAAACTCCCAGGAACAACAATCCTCCTTCTTGGCACCCTGTGCCTGCGAACTTTTGACAGTGGTAAATCCCAGCACCGAGCATCCCACAGCAGGGGAACTGCCCCAAACATGGCCCTCACGCCCACACACGTACCCCGGCCCTGTCCCGGTCTGTGGGACAGCCGCGTACCTGCCAGCCAGCCCTGGGACGCCTCACCGGGAACACCTGCCACCCGCGCCGGGGAGAAACCTGCCCTGCCACAATCGCTGAATCACTGAATCTGCGCTCCCGCCTGCTGGAAGGGACCAAACCTTTGAGCGAGACTGAACAGGAAGCGGAAAGCCCTGAGGAAATGCCTGGGAGCGCTCCCCGGGCTCAGCCTGCTCACACGCGGCTCCGGGCGGCTTCTCCCCCGCCAGCCTCGCACTGAGACCAGCCCCAGCCTCCCGCTCTCCTGCTTCTCCTCTCCCTCTGTGCTTGTGCACATTTCTCTCTTCCTGACGCCAACAGAGCCGGTGCTCAGCGAGTGAACCCTGCAGAGTAAAGCCCAGGCTCAAAAAGGGTTGTGGGAGCAACAGGCGAGTGCTTCAGCCAATGGCATCTTCATCTCCCATGCCCTCCTTCGGAAAGGTCGAAATGGTCCTAGCATTTTTCTTTGGCTCCTATCAGCCACAAAACTATTTCCCACTGCAAGAAGATTATTTGATCCTCCACTTTCTCCAGCAACACCAGCCCCGTGGCTCACCTTGCCACAACACAGTATAGGATACAAGTTATTGCAGTGGGAATATGATCCTGCAATGTCCTGGTGCTTCTTTCACACTAATTTTTAATCAAGGGAGGAAAGAGTCCATTTCTGCCCAGGGAATATATATATACCTTACACATCTGCATCCGTACATTTAAGAGCAAAGAAACTCTTCCCGCCCATTTCCTTCCCAACTTCTCTCTCCCATATCCATCATCATTAGTGACTATAAACATCAGACTTGCAGCCATTAGGCTGCTATTCCTAGATAAACAATGCTTTTCATACTTAATTTACAAGTGGTTGTGGAGCTTCTTTGGGGTGCACGGGGTTAATTAAGAGCTGAATTGGATGGAAATGCTTCTCCCTGAGGAAACTCAATTAAACTGTCCCAAACAAACAACAAGGATGGTCAGGATTTCTCCCCAAAACAGTGCTGTGCCACCCTGATGGCTATGTTCCCTCTGCCTGGGGTAGAGCCTTTTCTACCTAATGCCACATGCACGTGTGCCAACACTGCTGGTGGGAGCAGCTGGCTGCCCTTAACCCCTTGGGAAAGGGAATGAGACACTGAAGCAGTGGAGGAAAACAGGCAGTGAAGAGGGGCAGGACTAAGGAGCACCCAGCACCTGCATGGGACACACAGTGTTAACAGTTTCTCCTTTTTGAGTGTGAGAACTGAGAGCCCCCATGTTTCAGTCAGGTATGACAGTGATGATGCTCCTGTTTCACAGACAATGTGCCAAACACTCCTCAGGAAAGTGAGCTCCAAAACAGGAGGAGTTCCAACCTTGCTATGCTTGTGAAGGAAGACCCTGGCCTCCTCATCCCAGACATCTGCTCACCAAAGCAAGCCATGCCAGGTCCCATGTGAGCTATACATCCTTCTTGTGGTGGTTCATGGGCAGCAGCTCCTTTTCTTCCCAGAAAAAGAGCTCAGGATAGAGCAGCATTGAATTAAATGAAACAAACCCAAAAATTCAGAAAACCCTCTAGAGAAGGAAGTGAGATCTTTTGGGATGATAGGAAAGTTTGTTTACATGAACTTTTTGCTCTGATCCCAGCAAATAAGGAAGGGAACACATACCTGACCCATTAGATAGGATGAAAATACTAAAATTCAAGTGCTCGATATCCACATACAACACATTGTGAGGACCTGTCCATCCAAGGAAATGTTTGATGGCCACGATCAGCTCTTTGAAGTAATACTCATTTAAACCTACTTTTATTCTTCTGTGTGTCTTTTCAACAGTCAAATCCAAGACACAAAAGGCACCACTGTGCACCCTACCCCGAGTGGTTTCAGCTTCAGCAAGGTGGAGGACTGCTACCAGGAGTTTCACTCAGCAGCAGGTGCTTGATCTTATGGAGTTGTCCTGCAGCTCCTTCCCTGCCTCCACACCCTCATGACACTGGCAGAAGCCCCACCTGAAAGTGATTCAGCTGTTCCCCTGACTCTCAGAGCACGTGGAAGATGAATACCATGTCATCCTTTCTAATATCAGCCTCACTGTTTGATTTGATTACCTGCTGTGTTCACTTGGCACTTGAACATTCATACCTATCAATTTAATCTTAATTGTGCCCTTAATTTGATCATTGTGTTGTTCTACCTCTAACTGGCTTAAAGGAACCTGGTAGTAAATTTGCCTTGCAATATGATCAACTTAAGTGTATCTTTGGTCAGCTTTTATATAAAGTTTTTGAGGCACATCACAGAAATCAGTTTATTTTGTTGACTGGCAGCATGAGTAATGAACTTGGAGGGTAGAATTCCCTTTGTTAACATGCTCTGCTACCAAACCAGAGCTCCTGTATTTCAGAAAGCCTTCCCTGTTCTCCCCATGGCCATGGAGAGGCTCAGACAGAGAGCTGCTCTGCTGGGAAGCTAGGCAGGGTCAGGGGAGTCAGGAAGAGTTTCCTCAACTGAGGGAGTGCATGTATTCCTGTTCAGATAGGGGTTTGTCCTTCAAAAGCATTTCCAAGTGCACCTGGATAGGGAGGAAAAGAGAGCCAGGTATTTGCTACACTTCCACCAGGGCATTTTTCCCTCTTGTGTCTCGGCTTGTGTGCTCTTAGCTACAGGCAGCCCCTAACAGTATCTCTCAGTGCCCTCTCTAACTGGGAGCATGGTCAAGGCAGAAAATCAAGCCTTAGAAATTCTTTTGTCCCCTTTCCACAGAAGCTGCAAATCCTTGTCTCCTTGAGACCATCTACATGATGTTATCCACGCAAACACAGGCTCCATGGAAGGAGGGGGAGCTGAGAGAAAGTAGGAGCAGAGCAGAAGAAATCCTGGGCATCACATTCCTCATCCCAGAACTTTGCAAAGCTTACACAGCCTTCCCCCAGCTTTTCAGAAGTGAAACCAAGTGCCTGCCAGACAAGTCCCACCTGGGGCTGCCTGCTCAGCCTGCTGAAAAGTGGATGGGCTAACCCGAGTGCTCGAAACAAGTCTCTTGCTGACAAAATCCTCAAGAGCCTGGCAAGGACAGAATCCCAGTAAGCACACTGTGTCCAGACATGCAGAGGGATTCAAGGATGCCCTGGCATGCCACCGTCCCCATCCCCTGGGAAATTTTTATATTTAATTAGAAGAGAGTTAAGGAGAAAGACAAGTGCATGTGTAGGAATAAACCATCACCCGGGTAGCTGATTTCCTCCGTGCAGGAGACAGAAGCAAAGGAACATTTAATCCTGCTGTCTGAGCATGGCCAAATTGAGATCTACAGGGACTTCTCTGTGCAAATGCCATACGGCAACAAACAGCCTGGGTAACAGGATAAGCTTTAGCTGAACAATCAGCGCTTCAGTGCAGCCTTCCAGGGCCACTCGAACTGGCCAGCAAGGGTCGCCTGGGGACAACTCCTCCAGCCTGGCAGGATAGTCAGGAAAAGAAACTGCTGCAGAGCAGCCTGGGATGTGGCTGGGTTTGGGCAACATTGCCAAAAAATCCCCAGAGAGACCCCCCTTTGCTTAGAAAGTGCTCTGTTACCTCCCTGCCTTGGCAAAGCCCTTCTGCTGCCGGCCCAGGGCACGAAGCTGAGGCTTCCCCATCCCTGCCCATCACCCCAGCACAGCCCAGGTGCCTCCAGCACACCGAGCAGGGCACTGACCCGCCTGCCTTCTGAGAGCCCCTGAGAGCACGGGGATGTTAATGATGCTGCCTTTTGATATGCAAACGGAGTGCTCATTACGCCTCTGCCCCGCATCCTCTGAGCGGTTAATTAAAGAGTGTGCAGCAGGCAGAAAATTATCGTCGCTGCAAAATAAACCAACAGCACTGGGCTGGCTCCACTCTCCCCCTCCAAAGCACGTGCAGCCAGCCCTGGCAGCAGCAGGATGGAGACAGGCGGATCCACGCTGCCTGGTGCTCGGGCAGGTGGATCCTGCAGCTCCCGTGCCTGCCCAGCCATACCTGCAGTGTGGGAAGATGCAGCACATGGGACAAACACACAGCTCTGGGACCACAAAGGCACCGGTGCCACCGGCCAGCACCTTGCTGCTCTTTGCCCAACTTCTCCCAGGCTCTAGGTGAGCAGGAGAGATCCCATCCCATCAGCCCAGGGAAGGATGGCCTTCCCCTTCCCCAGACCCTGTCTGGACGCTCACCACTGGAAGCAGAGATGGGAACAGGTTATTTTAGTGCTGACGTTCATGGTGCCTCTGTTTCCCAGGGAGAGGAGGGCCTGGATGCTCACCACTGCACTTTGCAGGGAGGACAATGGTGTCCAGGTGTGATGGGGAGCCCTGGGGAGCTGCTGCTGCAGCCCAGCAGCAAGGCAAGGTTAGCAGGGCTCATGTGCAAAAAGCTGGTGCTTTCACCCGTGCCACTGCCCTGCTGAGGGAAGGGGCTCTTCCCAGGCCCATCCCCCAAATCCATCTCACCCTGCTCCAGAGTCTTGTCTTGCAAACCATCATCAGCTTTTTAGGGCTCTGAATCCAGTCCTTGCAGAAAGAAGCAAGTGCCTGCAGCAATCGAAACAGATCAAAGGGAAGGGTGGGAGTCAGAGCCCACAATTTCCTTCTGCTCTGACTAAAAGAGGAATCAAATTAACCTGATAGTGAGCTGAGTGCCCTGACCCACTTTCCCTCTTAGGTGGGTTCATGTTTAACCCAAGAGTGCCCTGGTCAGGGTGGCCCCCAGGGGCTGCCTCTCCCCACTCTGCTGGACCAGAACCTCAGCCATGACCCTCCATCAGAGGGTGATGCTTGAAACTCTGGATGCCAGCACATGGCTTTCCTCCCTCCCAGTTGAATAAGAGAGGGGAAGATAGGAGAGCAGTTTATTCTTGTGTGGCTTTGGGCACATTGTGGGTGTCCCCCTGGCTTGTGGCAAATCTTCCATATCTGAGCAGGGAAAAAGCACAGCCCTTAGCCAGAAGGACACACTGCTTTTTCCCCCAGCCATTTTCTGGGATACAGCCTGCATTTGTTGATGCTGTTGGGAAACAGAGATTACTGCAGGAATGAGTAACTCCCACACACTCCTCTCACAGAGCTGGTTAGAAATGACAGAAGCAGCAGGTGCCCTGTGGACAGTAATGGACTTACTGTATCCCTTTCCACCCAAAAAACACTGCCTAGTTTGTTGGGAAATGAACTTGCTGGAGGCAAGCTTAGGAGCTTAGGAGCTTTGGAGGAAGATCACTCCTTCACTCTTTTGCCCACCAATATAAAAGCAACCCCCAAACATGCTGTAAGCACTAGCACAACCAAGTTGTGCTACATGGGGTCAAACACCACTTCTCCCTGGCCTCCCAGGACAGGCTGTGACTGCTGTCAGCCTGAAAAGGTGGTTCAGGTCCCCACCTGTTTGCTCCCTCTCTTCCCTTGCTCTAAGCCAGAGGTGGTTCTGTGCCCTGGGAAGGAGGCCCCCTCCGTGGCAGGATTCTGCTCTCTGCAGCTGGAGCAGGATGATGGGGCAGCTCAGTGCTCTGGGACAGACCCTGACCCCCGTGTCTTCCACACATCCAGTGAGAAGGTGCTGGGAGTGGGATCTAAACAGCCCTCAGCAGCCCTGCTACTGCTCCCAATTGTTCCTGCAGCCTTCCTCCCATACTCCAGCCTCTGGGGACCTTGCTGCCATGCCAAAGGGCCACGTTAGCAGCTCTGCACAGCTCCAGGGAATGCGCTGCCCCTGCCCTTCAGCCTCCCTCCCGCTCCCCCACAAGCAGTGCAATCCTTCTCCTCATCTCAGGACTTGCCCTGCCATCCATCACTGCTGCCTCACCACATTATCCTCCACTTCTCCAGACAGCAGTTGAGGAAGGCAGCAGGGACCAAGCAGCTGCTCTGCTGAATCCCAGACACGCTCACACCTTGGCTCTGTGGGGCTGTGCTGCAGGGCTGCAGCTTTGCTGACTCCAACTATCCAAGGACCAACAAAGCCCATGGAGCTGCCTGGCACCGTGGGCACCACCTGAGATCCCTGGAGATGGAAACTCAGTGGGACACTCAATACCAATACTGTGGATCATAGAGAGCTAAACCCATTCTTGTTACCAGTGCTGCCAGTCCTCCCAGGGCTGCAGTATGGGTTCTGCACTGCCAGGAGGGAGCTCAGTGCCCTCTGTTTGAGGGAGGGCAGCAGGGAGGCTGGGAGTGCCCAGCAGCCCAGGGCACAGACAGGGGCACAAGTGTGTGAGAGAGGATGGGGCCAGTTTTTGCCCAGCACTTGAATGATTTTGCCCAAGACCATAAAATTTCAGAGGCAGAAGCCTATTCCTTACTCTGGTATTTTTCCCTGATGCCACTTGCATTGAGTTTCTCTCCCATCTCTGACTTTTCCACTCCTTGAGGCAGAGGCTTTTGCCTGCAGCACCCCAGAATTCCAGTGCCTGCACTCCTTGTGCTGATCCCCTGCAAACCCTCCTGACATTCAGGTACAAATGCCACAGCTGTCCTCCTGAGCCCCCCACTCACCAATCCCTCCTTCCCTCCCTGCCAGGCTCCCCAGAGCAGTTCCAGCCCCTCCATGTGCTCTGGGGGGAGCAGTGGGCAAACAGCCTCTGTTCTGCCACATGACTACAGCACAGAAATACAACAGCATTTGCTCTGACTGATCCAGCAGGAAAATGACAGCAGGGAAATCCCAGTGCTTCCAGCTCTGAGGTTTCCACAATAACACCTCCTGTGGCATGGATGGTACCACAGACATGGTCACCAGAGGAAAAAAGATTTTGGAAGGCTGAAGAGAATCACAGCTTCTGGTGGTATATTACAGACATCAAAAAACCAATTCTGATAAATATGTGGTTTAATGGGAGTCAGTAGTAATAGGTGCTACAAATTTAAATACCTCACTGCACACTCAGTACAGAGCTATGCAGAATTATGAAGCACTTTGGATTAATATGCATTTAGTACAACGCACCAGTATATAGTTTGTATTGAATTGCTGCACTTATGTGTGCATACTAATATTAAATGGGCAGCTACTTGTGTATGTAGCAGCAGATATTCAGAAGCCCATGCTAATCTAGAGCTTTCAATGGCCCCAATGCAATATTTTGGAGGAGCACCCAATGACCAGAGGGCTAAGTGTTGGTCAGGCCCTGCTGGCTCCTGTTTGTGGGTCCTGCAAGTTTGGAACAGCAGGAAAGGACAGTCTTGGTTCTTAGATAATGCTTTCTGGGGTGACTTGACACAGACACATCCCATAGGGATGGGCTCACCCACGCCCTCTCTGGGCTCTCCCCTGGGGACAGATGTCTCAGTCCTGCTGCCCAGCCACAGGGCCCTGGCTGCCACTTAGCTCCTGGGTGCCACTGAGCCACACCTGACGAGGGGACGTCACATTCCAGGGATGTCACATTGTCCTTGCTGCCCCCTCTGCCTTCAGCAGCCTGGAGAGAGCCCACGCCATGGGCAGCCCTCACAGCCTGCAGCTCTCTGGCTGGTGCTTGATTCCCTGAGGATTTTTGAGGCTGATGTGAAAGCTTTACACTTGCTTTCCAGGGAGCATTCTGCAGCCTTGGATCTGGGATAACCAGGCAGGTTCCCTCCCACTTTCACTCTTTTCTCTCTAATTTCATCCTTCTTCTCCCCCCTCCCTTGTGTATTTGCTACCCTGGCTCCATCTCTTAAGCAGACATGAGGCTCTTCTACTCTCTATGTACCAGCTTTCCAGCCTGTTCTCCTGTTTTTGTATAAACTGTCCCAGTCTATTTCAGCTTCTGGCAGTCACCCTAGGCTGGACATGGCACCCCAGGATGCTGTTGGGGGTCTCTAGAGGCACAGATTGCCAATAGGTTGCCTCAGCCATGCCAAAGACATGTCCAACCTCAAATCCTACTCTCAGTTTCAACCTGGAGTCCTGTAGGGATCCATCATTCTTCCATCCCTGCTGCCTAGCAAGACAGTGAAACATGGCCATCAAGCTTTCCCTTCTCTTGCCTCGCCCTACCCTTCCCCTGGAAGGTGGATGCCCAGGTTCACAGTCCCAGAAACTGGGTCTGGTGCCACTATTTGAGAAGAACAATCCCACAGATATCATGGCATCGTCCATCCTTGGAGTTTTGACTGGATAATGCCATGAGCAACCCAGTCTGATCCCATAGCTGATCCTGACCTGAGGAGAAGGTAGGACTTGAAACCTCCTGAAGTCCCTGTGAGTTTTCTTGTGGCCCTAATCCCCTGCCAACACAAACTTTAGAGGTGGTCCCAGACCTTTCCCAAGCTGCAAGGGGCAAAACTTTGCTTGAGTTGGTGGCAGCATCTTCTCTGACAGTCTCCCCTCTCAGCCAGAAGCTCTCTCCTCCAGGGTCCCCCTGCTTCCAACCTTCCCCTTTCCTGACTCCCTGAGAGACCCCCTCTCTCCCTGGCAGTGCCAGGCTCCCACCCTGGTGCTGAGTGAGAGCTGGCTCGTCAGAGATGGAGACACACATTGCCTGCTGGGGGAGCTGAATAAAATGGGCAGAAAATGTGCTGAAGCCTTTTCCACTTTCTTATGGCTGACAAATTAGTTTTACATTAAGTTTTAATGTACTTGGCTTGTCAGCTCTGCTTGGAGTGTGGTGGGACCAGGCAGGGCAGGGGGAGAGGGGACAGCAGTGGGGCAGCAGGGACAGGTGGCAGTGTGCTGGAGCAGATGGTGCCTGTGCATGTTGGATGTAACCCCAGTGTCAGATGGCTCAGGCTGCCCCAGCTCCAGGAGAAAGCACTGAGCCTTCTCACCTGTCACCCCAGGGCTTTGGGACTACTGCCTTGGGTGAGGAGGAAGAGGAGACAGTTTTCCAGAGGGCACTGGGCAATACACAACCCACTCAGGTCCAGTCAGACACCTGCTTTTGTCCCTTCCCTTGGGAGCCACAGTCACGACCCTTTGCAGAGCAGGGCACTGTTCCAGTCCCACCTCTTCATCTGGCAAAGAGGGTGGGTGCAGTCCATCCCTACTGAGTGCCCAAAATCCCTGCTTAGCTCTCCTCTGCCTCTCCAAAGGCTACAGGAAGTCAGAAGAAACCTTAACTCTGCAAGTACCATGATGGTCTCTGATTCCATCCTTAGGAAGTCACAGGAAGGTTCCCTTGGTCCTGGAACAGCAGCAGAGAGGTGAAAGCCACAATGAGATGAGATGGCATCCAATAAATTCTTGGGAAGGGGCAGTTTCATCAAACCCAAAATATCACCCCTCAGTTTCCATCTAATTGCTGCCAGTTCTAGACCAGCACTAGAGGGGGTGGATTATAGATAAGGCACAGCCAGCTCAGAGGAGGCTGTTTAAACTACAGCAGACCCTGAGCTGCTGTAGTTTACACTGGGGAATAAATCCAAGCCTTTCATCTATCCATCCTCAGGGGTTTTAAGTGGCTCTTTGCTTGCAGGGGTTAGCAAAGCGAGTGTTTTCAAAGGGAAAAGAAGGGATGGCAAAAAACAGCATCCACAGCTGGGAGCAAAGAGCAGATCTGTGGAAGTCACGCAAAGAGAGAAATCAATACAGCTCTAAAACAGGCACGACAGAAGAACAAGTGGAAAAATCAAGTGGCCCACCAAATCAAACCAGAAGGTGCAAGCAAGGAGCTTCACAGCTTCCTGGGAGAGGCAGCAGGAGAAGCCACTGAGGAAGAACAAAGACAGAGTAAGAGCTCAGAATATGTGGGGCAACAAAATGGCTCAAGACATCACACTTCCAGTATCAAGTATCACAAGTCCTGCCGTGGAATCCAAGGCACTGCTCTCTGCAGAGACCTCCTGCACCTGTCTGGGGAGCCAGCAAAGCCCTGTGCCCCTTGTGCTGGTGCCTCCTGCTCCATGTGTGACCCTTTCTTCTTTATGTTATCATAACATGTTATATAACATGTTATCCAACATGTTTTCCAACATGTTATCCAACATATTTCTGCATGTTATCTAACCAGGTTCCTCAGGGAAGGATGAGACCCTGGGACAGTCCTGAGAGTGTTGCTGGCTGCTGTGAGAGCTGTGCACAAACACAATACACACTGCCATTCACTTTTACAGCCATGAACCTTTTCCATGGGCACCTCCTGGAGGAGCCAGGCAGCACCTCTTTAGAGTGGAGGTCTCCCAGCCCAGAGACCCTGCCTGCTCCTTGCTTTGGCCTGAGAGGGCCCAGAGCATCCTCTTGCCCTCCTCTGGGGACACCAGGCAATGTGCCTGCCCTAGACAGTGTCCTTGCCTGCTCCTGTCACTGCTGGGTCAGCAGCCTGGGAATCAGTCCCAGTGTTATGCCTGGAGGAGAAGCAGCACCAACATGCAGGCTCAGCAGAAGAGGTGTCCTGTGGGGAAAAAAGCTGCTTCCCTGTACCCCCTCCAGCACAGCCAAAAGCATGGGCAGGCCCTGAGCAAGGGCAGGGGAAAGCATGAAGCAGCAGGAGGCTTGGGGAGCTGGGTGAACTTGGGAGGCATCTCCTGAATCTGTATCATAGGGCTAATCCATGATTTTGATGCTCAGACACTGGCAGCAGTAGCCACAGGTATGCAATGCACTTCTGCAGCTCCCAAACTGCTCCTCCTGCCCCATGCCCTGCTGGCCCCACCACCCTGGCACAGCATCACCTCCCTCCCAGCTCTCCAACCTGCCTTTGTTGCCCATCCCAGCCCCTCTGTGGGAAGCTGCAGCTCTGCCCAGCCAGGCCACTGCCACCCCAGCGCTCCCCAAAGCAGCTGATGGAGCCTCCCACGCTCTCCTTGGGACAGGGTGGGGGGACCCAGCCTGGCTGGGAGGGACAGTGGCAGGCTCAGCTCTCCCTGGTGCTGGAGCTCGTGCAGCAGCAGCACACACACGAAGCAGAGGAAGGAAGGAGCCTGCCAGGGGGAGCTGGCCCCAAGGCCTCTGGCACCTGCAGCCAAGGGATGCCAGGCTGGGACATGCCTCCAAGGCAGGGTGCCAGAGGCAAAGCCCCCCAGCCTCTCCCACCTGCTCTCCTGAGAGGGGTGGCAAAGGAAAAATTACCTCCACAGTGACCTGGCTGCAGGACCCATCAGAGGGCAAACAGCATTTTCCCTTCCAGCCCTGGAGCAAGCTCCTGAGCCAGGACACATGGGCAGCATTTCAGGGATGGGGTGCCTCAGGACAGGGTGAAGCAGCAGCCCCCCACCCTTGCCAGCAGAGACCCAGTGGAAAGCAGGCTCATCCCCTTCCCTGCCAGGGCAGCCCTGCTAGCAAGGAGCAGTGCACGGCTGCCAGCGAGGAAGCCCCTTCCAGGCTTGTGGATGCCACCGTGTTTTGGGGAGGGGGAATGGGACTGGTACCCAACACTGCACAGGGATGCAGTGCACAGCCTTCTGCACCCTCTGAGCAGCAGCTGGGGGAGCCAGGGTCTCCCCCAGGGGACCATCTGTCCTTAGAGAGACAGGCAGATGCTCGGGGCAGTTTCTGGGCTTGCAGGGGCAGTGCCACCAACTCATGTGCATCCCATTATGTGCAGGCTCCCGCAGAGGCTTTGTGAGCTTCAGGCAGCTCAGGATGCAATGAGAGACTGCACTGAGCTAATTCAGGTTTCTGCGGAGGTGTGACAAGCACACCGAAAGGGCTGGGGGGCGGAGCAGACGCTGCGTGCCGGTGATGTGGGTCACACCCGGCTCTCCAGATGGGACACAGCTCTGGGTGCTGGGAGTGCCGCTGCCTTGGACACGCTGCCAGAGACGGCCCTTGCCTCCTGGGTCAGGGCTGGGGCACAGCGGGTCCCATCACCTCCTGCTGCTGCACTGCCCTTCCTGGGCAAGCACCCTGCCCCTTGCGGCAGACATGCCCTCACCAGTGCTATCCCTGAGCTGAATAGAGGCTGAACTGCCACAGGACAGACCTACAGCCCTCCAGTCAGACTTTAGTCTCAAGTACTGCAGACAGGATGTAGCAGCCTCCACACTTTCCCTGGGGACTGGTCAGTTCTTCTCAAGATGCCTCTGCTCTGTGGGGTCCCTATCAAATGTGGTGGCCATAGTCATATCAACCTCAGATTAACTTAAAAACCCCCACAGCAGTGCAAGTAACAATGTGAGCAAACAGCACCAAATACAATATAAGACCTTGCATCCTTTTTTCCCAAAATGGGAAACTAATCAGACACAAAATGCCTGGATACTGAGACAGACCTGCTCCAAGACCCAGCAGAGCCTACACCTTCCTCTCTGGCCAGCATCCCAGCCTTGGCAGTTTGCAAGGAGGGGCTCTCATTTCCCCCTACACACAGGACAGGCAGCATGCAGGCCTAGAAGGTGGCAGGCTGTTCCCTGTCTTAGTCCTTGCAGAGTCTTTTAATGGAAATATTCAGGCTAGTATGGATGCTAGATGAATGGAAGCTCATGTGGGTGTGAACTGGGGGAAAATCAGAAGAGGGGCTAAAAGAAGGGCTGTATTTATAAGCAAGGATGCATTTCCAGTTAGTCAAGCAGAGCACCACCAATCCGAGGTCTGATGAGCCTCAGGACAAACACTGTGTTAGCAGAAGACAGCAGTGTGTTCCTGTTAATCCAGCAGGAACATAGCTGCAAAAGACAACTCTGAACAGGCAGACAGTATCAGCCCAATAAGCTAGTTCAGGATTTCCCAGCAAGAGAAACACAGCAATCATAGGGAGGACCCAGCAACCAGCATCCCCTGTGCTCTGGTCCCTCCTGGGGACCCCCTGAGGTTACACATCTCGGTGTTTGTGCATAAAAGAACATGAATGGGGAAACACATTAGAAATTTTGTATAATAAAGCCACCTTCCCCTCTGTAAGACCTTGCTGTCTTGCACCATGATTGAATGACCCCTGCCCTTCAGTCACTGACAGGAATTTTCAGGACACGTGAGTGTGTGAATGTGGAGCACCTTCACCCTGGCATGGCATGAAGGTGGCACTTGCAGGTGGCTTTGACAGCCTTGTCACTTCTTCTGGGATCAAAGCAGCCTATGATGCTACTGACTGATGGCACCAACCAAGCCACCAAGGATTACTGAGAGTTTCTGAGGGTTTTTCTACCTGTCTGAAGCAGATGGGAAGGCTCTGTGGGGCTGGCAGGGAGGCAGTGGCCCAGGACTGGTTAGGAAAGGGTGTGGGTTGTCAAAAAGACAAGCTGCTCTTTAACCAGGTGTTCAATCTCCAGTCTTCACTGACACTTTCACTAATCCCCCTTTTTCAGTCCAGTGAAATATGGAGTGTCTTAGTAAATTCATACCCAACCCCTCTGCAAATTCATAATACGTGAATGATTTTTATTAAAAAAGCAGTGTTAAAGTTATGACTGTATTTGTAACTCCCAAGGAAATGGGACTACAAAAAATACAGGCTGAGTAAAAGTGATGACTTGGATACAGCATGATTTATGGGATTGTGAAACCTGAAGTACACCTTCACAGAGAAGAAAACAAAAATACAAAGGTATATGTAAGCCCAATATGGCTTTTGATACTGGCTTGGAGTCTCCATCAGTAGCTGATTTTTCTCTTGGCCTCACCTCAAGGGAGGTGGGAACAGGCCTGGGAGGGATGACCTGGGGGCTGAGCAAAGCTGGGGAGAACTGCTCTGTGTCTCACTTATGTTATTTTCTGTGCAGGGAATAAGGCAGACCTCAGGAGTTTATAAGGTCTAACCTTTTCCTGGGAGGTTTCTCAGGAGTAAGATGGGATGCTAGGAGGATGAGCAGCCTAGGCTGTTATGGATCACAGTGTGCTAAGCAGATGTGCTGAGCCAAGGCAGGATCCCCAGCTGAGCTAACACAGCTGCTCTCATGGTCAGTCCTGAGGTGCTCTCTGTGCTTGTGGGGTGTGTGTTTTTGAACAGACATCAGGCAGGCTGGAGACACCAGCAAGAATCATGAAAAGCCCAGAAAACTCTGCTTCAGTACAAGAGATAAAGAAGTTTAGTCTATTTAACTTCTCAGAGAGAAGGTTAAGAGGTGCCTTGATCATGATCTATTAATACCTACACAGGAGAAATAGTTCAGATAGTAGATAGCTCTTTAATCTAATAGGCAAAGACATAATGTGATCCAGTGGCTGGAAGCCAAAACTGAATGTCTCCAGCCTAGAAATAAGGGGAATGTTTCACCATCAGGCACATCAAGCTCTGGAAGAACTCACAGCAGCAAAGGCATCTCTCCTGAGACAAAGGTGTGCCTGTGCTGACAGCTCTAGTGCAGGAATTACTGTGTACAAGGCTGTAGCCTGTCACCCACAGGGGCAAGGCTGAGCAGCCACAATGATTATTTGGCACAAAAAAACCCTGGGATTTTACAAATGAGTGGTTGATTGAGTTTATTTTTGTATAGAGGAGGAGAATCTCTCCCACCACTCCTGCCCAGCAATTTAAAACTGATCTGTAGCCACGATTCTGTGAGTATGTCAGTGACTGCATCACATTGAGGCAGTTACTTTTGTCCCCATCCATTTCCTTTACCTTATGTGTTATATTGACTTCTTGTGGCTCTTGGGAGGGCAAACTGAAGAGGAAAGGGGAGTGAAAGACTGGGGTAAATAAACACATGCTTGGAACATTACCACTCCTGCACACACAGAATTTATAAACTACTCAAGAGAAGGGATTATAGCATGAGCTGTTTATCTCCCCTTCTGAACTACAGAACCATGATAAGTCTTAAGTATTTTGTTAAAGCTTCTACATGAAGGCCAATGAGAGAGAACATTTTCTGAAAGTCAGGTGTCCCCAAAATATTCCAGTCTTTGTGCCTTAAGATCAAGGTATCAAAAAATCACTCTGTGAGAAATCTCAGCTTAGGAACGATTTCAGCAACTCCATGGGGCTCTGGCAGACTTTGGAAACTCCGAAGGGAGGCTTGCCCCCTCCAAAAACTCCTCGAAGGGAGGCACCGGGCGGGGAAAGGCAGCGGCATTCCCGCTCCGTGGCATTCCCGCTCCGTGGCATTCCCGCTCCGTGGCATTCCCCTGCTGGCATTCCCGCTCTATGGCATTCCCGCTCTATGGCATTCCCGCTCCGTGACATTCCCGCTCCGTGGCATTCCCGCTCCGTGGCATTCCCGCTCCGTGGCATTCCCGCTCCGTGACATTCCCGCTCCGTGACATTCCCACTCTGTGGCATTCCCGCTCTATGGCATTCCTGCTCCGTGACATTCCCGCTCCGTGACATTCCCGCTCCGTGACATTCCCACTCTGTGGCATTCCCGCTCTATGGCATTCCCGCTCCGTGGCATTCCCGCTCCGTGACATTCCCACTCTGTGGCATTCCCACTCTGTGGCATTCCCGCTCTATGGCATTCCCGCTCCGTGGCATTCCCGCTCCGTGGCATTCCCGCTCCGTGGCATTCCCGCTCCGTGGCATCCCCGCTCCGTGACATTCCCGCTCCGTGACATTCCCACTCTGTGGCATTCCCGCTCTATGGCATTCCCGCTCCGTGGCATTCCCGCTCTGTGGCATTCCCGCTCCATGGCATTCCCGCTCTATGGCATTCCCACTCTGTGGCATTCCCGCTCTATGGCATTCCCGCTCCGTGGCATTCCCGCTCCGTGGCATTCCCGCTCTGTGGCATTCCCGCTCCGTGGCATTCCCGCTCCGTGACATTCCCACTCTGTGGCATTCCCGCTCTATGGCATTCCCGCTCCGTGACATTCCCACTCTGTGGCATCCCCGCTCTATGGCATTCCGCTCAGTGGCATTCCCGCTCCGTGGCATTCCCGCTCTATGGCATTCCCGCTCTATGGCATTCCCGGCTCCGTGGCATTCCCGCTCCGTGGCATTCCCGCTCCGTGGCATTCCCGCTCCGTGGCATTCCCGCTCCGTGGCATCCCCGCTCCGTGGCATCCCCGCTCTATGGCATTCCCGCTCCGTGGCATTCCCGCTCCGTGGCATTCCCGCTCCATGGCATTCCCGCTCCGTGGCATTCCCGCTCCGTGGCATCCCCGCTCCGGTGGCATCCCGCTCTATGGCATTCCGCTCCCGTGTGGCATTCCCGCTCCGTGGCATTCCCGCTCCGTGGCATTCCGCCTCCGTGGCATTCCCCCGTGCTCCATGGCATTCCCGCTCCATGGCATCCCGCTCTATGGCATTCCCGCTCCGTGGCATTCCCGCTCCGTGGCATTCCCGCTCCTATGGCATTCCCTCCGCATTCCCGGCTCATGGCATTCCCGCTCCGTGGCATTCCCGCTCCGTGGCATTCCCGCTCTATGGCATTCCCTCCGTGGCATCCGCTCTGGGCATTCCCGCTCTATGGCATTCCCGCTCTGCCCGCTCCGTGGCATTCCCTCCGTGGCATCCCGGCTCCGTGGCATTCCCGCTCCATGGCATTCCCGCTCCGTGGCATTCCCGCTCCGTGGCATTCCCGCTCCGTGGCATCCCCGCTCCATGGCATTCCCGCTCTGTGGCATTCCCGCTCTATGGCATCCCCGCTCCGTGGCATTCCCGCTCTATGGCATTCCCGCTCTATGGCATTCCCGCTCTGTGGCATTCCCGCTCCGTGGCATCCCCGCTCCGTGGCATTCCCGCTCCGTGGCATTCCCGCTCCGTGGCATCCCGCTCCGTGGCATCCCCGCTCCGTGGCATTCCCGCTCTATGGCATTCCCGCTCCGTGGCATTCCCGCTCCGTGGCAGCCCTGCCGCGGCTCCCCGGCTGCTGCAATGCCCCATTTGCGGCACTGCCGAGCCGACAGGGGCTCTCCCTCTGCGGCACACCGCCCCATCCTCCGGATCAGCCAAGTTTGCGCCTTCCCTGCCCGGAGGAACCCAGCGTGGCAAGCCTGATCCGGGCGGGAGGGCTCCTGCAGCCAGGGACAGCCTTCCCTCCTCCGGCACAAAAAGCACGGAGCACGCAGGTGGGCTTACAAACACTACACTGCCATCCGACACAGCCCGCAAAATGCCGTGCCTAAGCGCACGAATCACGTTTTCTATTAGTTTGCCTTTAAATTTACGTGCCTTAATGCATTGCTCTTGTTGTTACCGGCGTTTTGCAGGATGTATGGGGTATGTAACGTGGCCAGGTTACTGACAGAATCATAACTTTGCTCCCGACTGCATTTGGAGTGATTAGAACAGCAACCTTCATATCACCTTAACAGCCACATTGATATTTTATTGCACGTATTCCCAAACATGTTGTTAAGGTAGGTTTTTTGAACCTTAAGAGAAGAAAATACAAACCCTTGGCAGAAATCTGTTGCTGAAGAGCATGGAAATTGGATATTTTCAAACTGCATTTTGGCTCAGATGAAAATGTACAAGGTGAGTTTCTTTGACTCACCAAGTCACCAGCAGTCTCTCTGCTCTCCTGCCTGGAGCCACACAGGGGAAAAATGATGCCTTTTAAACAGAACCAAATTTTCTTGATGAGGGTGAGGTACAGCCACAGCAGTCCTTCCCTCTGAAAACAAACTGACCACAAACACACACCACAGAGCCTAATTAATATTTTAGTACTCAACACTGAGAGATAGAGAGCTGTAATATGTACTAACAAGCAGCATCTCTCTAGATTAACACTTGAAATACCAGGGCAGCATCAGAAAACATGATAATGCCCAGCTGAAATCATCAGAAGCATCTGTTTCTCCTTCAACTCTGGTTTTATTCCTCATTTTTTTTGCACTATTCTCTCAAATTGCTTTCTTTGGTATGAGACAGCCTCTACATCACCTGCAGGTACGAGTCCAAGTATCTCTGGGACTGTTCCAAGTTGCGGGATCCCCTGGATTTCTGCAGATGTACTTCAGAGCAGGCTGGGTGATGTGTAAGAGAGGAGCAAACCCCGACTCCTTGGAAAGGCTGGGAAGCACGCAGGTGCCTGCCTGGTCTCCTGTTCTTACTGCAAGCCCCTTGATTTCTTCTTGGCACTGGTGGCTGGACTGGTTTATGCCCCCTTCAGCCAAACTCCTTGAAACCCTGCCATTCCTGCACTTCCAGTGCCTTGGCCCCCAGTGGGAGTGGAGCATGGCTGTGGCTGTGGGCCAGCTGGATGCCTGCTCACAGCTGCTGCCCACCACTTGCTGGAGGTGCCAGGTAAGTGGGAGCACAGGTCAGGTGCATGCCATGGGCACCTGGAGCTGTCAAAGGCCCGTAAGCCACACGGGGGTGGCACTCAGGGCCATTGCACAGCTGCTGTGGGCTCACAGGTACAAGGTGGGCTACACCACGGCAAATGAATCAGCAGGAGGGGGGTGGCCTGAGCCAGCACATCACCTGAGAAGCAACAGAAACCCCAGGGCCAGCGGCTTGTTTCCAGCAGCAGCTGGTGGCATGGCTCTTTCCCAGCTCCAGCAAGAGTCAGACAGGCAGGAGCTTCAGTCCTTGTCGTTTGCAAGGTGTAGGAAAACAAGCAAGAGAGCGAGTGGCTTCAGGGCTTTCTCATTCAAAACAGGGATACACCAATGCAACAGCACTGTACAACGAATGCTACAATGGGGAGCTGTTGCTATGGTGAGGGAAATAATATTTAAGCACCAACTGTTTATAAATATAAAATCCCTACAAAGTTTTCTAAAATTAGATTAAGGGGGCTAGGGCTGTCAACATATTGTGAAAAACTTGAGAAATACCAGTATTTTTGGACACGCAAGATCTGAGTGCTCCTAAAACAGCAAATGTAAGTCCAAAAAGCTAAACAACAAACGTGACAATCTGCTGTTGTGCTTCCTGAGTTTTAAAGGCAATCTCATAGCTCTGAACTCATTGTCACAGCCTGGCAAGCCTCTGAAAGTGGAAAGCAAGACCAGTGTTCGCAGGGATTTATTTTTCTCTTGACACAAGTGCAGCGCAGGTCCCACTGCTACTCGCAGCCTGCTCTCTGCCAAGAGTAGTTCCGAGCTGCTGCTGAACATGCCAGTACTGTGATCCCACAGTTAAATGTTGCAAAACCTAGAGTCAGAGGTAAAGATTTGGAAATCCCTGGGCTGAGGAGGTAGCTCCTTGCAGAGCTTCAGGAGATGGATGTTGCTCACATGGATGTAAGAAGAAAACTGCTGTGCCCAGTGCCCAGGCAGCTCCAAACATGTCTCAAATAAAACAGGGATATAAAAAATGAATATCCATTGTAGCATCTCCAGAATCATTACCTATCTTTTGCTGGCAGCTGCCATTTCAGCAGAGCTGCAGTTAAACTGCTAAAAATGCAGTTCAGTTGGCAAGCGCTGGACAAAAGGGAAACATTCAAAGTTGCCAAAAGTAAATGTCTGACCTGTTTCTAGGGGTCGAACAGAAGCAGAAGGAGGAATGTGACTGTCAGAGCACAGCCTCTTCAGCTGCTCTGACACACTCTCACGCTTCTTTTCCTCTGTCCTATCCCACCTTCCAAGGTGGGATGGATGGTGGGAAGGTGCCATCACCTGCCAGTATTTTGGCATTGGCACGCACTACTGAGGATGGTTTTGGACTCTGCCTGTGGCGTTAAGCCCTGATTTAGGCGGCACAGGGAGGATTCCTGGCGCTGGAGAACCAGTCCCCATGACAATATTGTTTTTGATGAGCAAAGGCCACCGGAAAACGAGGGAATGAATGTGCACCATCATCGCTACCGAGTGCAGCAGGGCCCGAGGGGCTGCTGGTGCCCCAGCAGCGGGGCGTGAGGAGGGTGTGAGGGACCCGCTGCCTCGCTGCAGCCGGTCCGCAGGGATCCCGTGTCCCTGTCAGCCTGGGGGACACATCTCACGGCGGGAGCCTCTCCGGGCCCCCCTCCCGCCCCCGCGACGGGAGGGGCTCTGGCGGCTCCGGCAGGGCGCCTCGGGGAGGTAAATAAGGAAACGGGGAGTTTTCTGCTCGGCAAAGCCGGGGAGCCCGGCGGCCGGGCTGGGGTGAGCGGTGCGGAGCGGGCAGCGCGGAGCGGAGCGGAGGCTCTGCCGGAGCCGGTGCCGCTGCCTGGCGCTGCGCTGCGCTGCGTGCGCCCGTGCGCGCTGCCGGGCGGAGGGAGGGAGGGAAGGAGGGAGGGAGGCAGAGAGGGAGGGAAGGGAACGGCGCAGCCCCCTCGCCGCCCGCCCGCCCCTCGGCCGGCGCGGCGCGGAGCGGAAGGCGTGGAGAGGCGGCCCCGCTCGGCGGGTGCCCGCTCGGGCAGGGCAGGGATGAGCCCCCGCAGCGCCGCCCGCTGAGCTCCGCCGGCTGCCGCCCCGGGCCGGGCCGGGCTGGGCCGGGCTCGGCGTCCCCGCCCCAGGAGCCGCGGCCGGGGATGCGGGGGCAGCCCGCCGGGCCGTTCCGCCAGGTAAGGGGCGCCGGGGGTGGGGGGACAGCGGCGCAGAGCGGCGGGGATGCCCGGGAGCGGCGGGCTGGGGCTCTCTCGTAACCCTTTCCGCGCCACCAACTTTCCAAGGCAGCGAGACGCCGCCCGCAGCGGTGGGAAGGACTTTTCCCGCTGGTGCCCAGCCCGGCTGCGGCGGGACCCCGGCCCGCGCTGCGAGCGCCGGCGGGAGCCGCGCCCGGGGCTGCCTTAGCGGCGGGGGCACAGCCCCCAGACCCCCGGCGGAACGAGCTGCCGCGAAACTTGGGCTGCTGGTGGGCGAGGAGCTGCCGCCTGGAGCAAGTGAGTAAGTCCCCGGTGGCACGGAGAGGCCAGATGCCCTGCCCGGCCGGCAGCCGCGCCAGCCGGCGGAGCGAATGCCCCGGCGTTTGCTGTCAGACCTCCCGGCGGTCCGGGAAAGCTGCCGTGGGGGCGCAGGCTGGCGAGGAGACCTCGCAGAGTGGGGTGCAAGCACGCCATAGCATGGAACGATCCTACGGGAAAGCTGTGCGGTTGGAGATTTGGGCTCTTGACGCGGCCGTAGGTTGGGGACGTTGCAAAAAGAGTGTCTTGAGGTGGTGAATGAGCGCGTTCATCCCAAAAGAGCTTTCCAGCTCCTGCCAGGGAGTGCTCTGGCAGCGAGCAGGAGCCAGCAGGCTGGTGGATGGCTCAGGGGAAGGTGGAGAGCACAAAACCCTCTGTATTTGGCTTACCGAGGTGTTAGCATCCTCAGGAAGAGGCAGATGCAGTTCGGCAGATGAGGGATAAACAGGCACAGGTGGATGTTGCGATAAGAAAACTCTGGGACCTGGCATTACTTGATAGTGATTAATTAACTGAAAATGTGTGTATGCTATCTGCCAGTAGGAAAGAGACTGATTCCCTGTTGAAAGTCCTTCGATTGTTTAAGTGCTGGTCAAAGTGGGCAGTAATCTTCTGGTGTTAAAGGATCTGTTGGTCCCTCTGAAATGCAGAGGGAATGAACAGAGATACGGGAAGAGGGGACATGCCAGGGTGGCTCTGAGTGCAGGAGCTTATCGTAAGAAAAGTGCTCCAGGAAGTGATGAATGCATAAGCAGAATGAGTTTGGGGGCACAAAGCACTTGCACTTGGCACACAGTGAGGCACCTGAGGAAGGTGGTGGGCACGAGTCCCCAGCTGGCATTTGAAGCTGTGGCTGTAGGGAAGCTCTAGTCCTGTACAGCTGAAGAGGAGGCAAGGTTGAAAATTCATTCCCACCACGTCAGGATGTCAGGTTGGTGGGGCTTGCTGAGGGGGATGCTTGGGGACAGAGACCAGCCCTGCTCACGTGTCTGTGGTAGTGCCCAAAGTCAAGTACTGCCTGTGGTGAGGGGACAGGGGACAGCTCAGCGCTCCTTTTTCTCTTTCTGCTGGGGAGTGGTGGGGTCCAGCCAGCCAGTGCCCAGGCTGGGTGGCCCACAGGCATGTTTGGTGTCTGCCAGCCTTTGCAGAGCCAGCAGCATGACTAAGCCACTGCGACCAAGAGGGATGCTTGCACCCCACCAGAAGCCTGTCTTCCCTGCCTCAGTGGCCACAACGTTATTTTACAGGATAAACTCTTTGCTCAGTGGGAGAACGCTGGGATGTGTCAGGGCCTTTGCCAGTGGGTCACTGGCTGAGAGTTGTTTTGCAAACCTGCGACTTAACTTTTGTGCCGAGGTGGGGAGGAGTGGGGCTGCAGGAGGGAGATGCTGGCTGGGCAGGGAGGCACCACAGGGTGCTGGCTGCCACTTATCCCCTCCAGCAGCCCTCAACAAGCCGTACTGCTCTGGGCAAGGCATGCAGGGGTGTTACACGCTGGGCAGGAGACAGAGGCGCAAGTGCGGGCGCTGAAGTTGGTGCTGTCAGTTCTCGGGGTGACTACGCATGCATGAGTCTCTGGGTGGGGAAGGCGGGGGGGAAGAGGGGTTGTCTGCCATGAGTCACATTTTGGGATGTGTCCCCTGGTGAGCCTGCTGCAGCCTCTCTCCCTTGTGTCAGGAGCGGGGTTTTGCCGTGCGGCTCGCGGCCCTGTGCAGGGTGTGCGTGTGCCCAGGTGCGCGCAGGTGCAGCCCTCCCCGCCCCGCCCCGCCCCGCAGCCACCCACCCCTCTCCCTGCCGCCCAGACCCAGCGCTTCTCAGGCGGTCGCTGCTCACAGTTGTGTTTTCCAGCTGGTCCCAAAGTCCTGAGTCACTCTGCCGTTTCCATGGAAACTGCCTTGCTGGCGGGAATCGGTTTTGGGGCTAGAGGGTGCCGGTAGCTGGACCGGCACCAGGCAGGCCTGCGGGAAGGACTGGCAGGGCTCAGGCGCTCCTCCAGTGCATCATCTTTGTGCCAGAGCTTTTAGAGAGGCTGGAGCAGGCACCTCTGCTGTACAGACCCTCACACCTTCTTCCACTCCCTTTTCCCTTCCTCCCTGCCATGCGGAATCAGGCAGGTTTCCCTGGCAGTGGTAAGGGAGCTCAGGATGAGCCCAGCCAGGTTGAGGGTACAACTTCTGGGGAGCTGTTGAGAGAGGGGACAGCCTGGATGGCAACCAAAAAGAGCAGGTTTTTGTGACTGCCCTGTGAGAGAGCCCTGGGAACTGCAATATCAGTATCAGTAACTGCAAGGGCTCCTGCCTAAAGCTGCCATCACTCCTGAGCTGCCTGAACACGGCCACCTCCGGGGAGCAAGAGAACCTGCAGGGAAGGCTTGGGGCAGGAGTCAAGGCAGCTGCCCATGTGGAGATGCTGTGGGAGCCCCCAGGAGGATGAGAGTGCCACAGTGCCGTGAGGCACTGCCCCACAAAACACCCAGCTGCTTTTGGAGCAGAGGAGACCTGCGAGTTGTACTGACCCTGCGACTTCCCCAGACTCCAGCCTGCCTGGCAGCGCCTGAACTCAGCTGCCAGTGCAGCCTTCAGTGCCACGGCCTGGCTGCATGGCTCCAAAAGCAGGGAATTCCCATCAAACCTAGGAAGGCCATGCCCAAAACAGGAGCCCCCGGTCCCTGCTGCACAGTGGCTGGCCGGCTGCATTCACTGCGCCCCACACCAGTGACTCAGATGCCATTCAGCTCAATTCATCACCTCCGATCTCCCCGGTGCTCCTGGGCTGTCTTGCTGGCTTCTGGCCTGCTCATCTCCCTCAGAGCAGTGCTGGGAGTCAGTGGAGGAGGAGGAAGAGGAAAGCAGGTGATCACGCATCCGCTGCTGTTGGCAGGTGCACAGGGTGGGGGAGGTTGCACTGCCTGCGCCCATCCTCTCCTTCCTCCAGGCTCAAGGCTGCGGGAAGTGGGGCAGGGGAGAGGAAAGGCTCAGCACCTTCCTCTTCCACAGACAATGCTGCTGTCCCTGTGCCAGGCACTGGCTGGCCTCCTGCTGCACTTAGAGCCAGTTGCCGGATGCTGTGTATCCCTTGTGGACAGCCTGGTCCCCGTGCGGCTGCAGGCAGCTGCACAGAAATGCAGGCAAGGCAGCAGAGTGCAGTCTGGCATGCTGTGACCATAAGCCATAAGGCTTGGGAAAGGGGCAGTGCTGGCCCCAGCACGGTACCAAAAGAGCCCACGTGCCTTCTGGCAGGCCCCTTGCAGTACCGGCAGTGCCAGGGGCTGGAGGGTGTGGGTGATGTACCCCCACCCCATGCTCCATCTCACAGTCCCAACTGCCTGCAGGGACACATTGAACTCAGCTCCCACCCTTGGGCTGCATTTGCTCATCATCTTTGGTGGAGCTGAGCTGGAGACAGAGCAGAGGGTGACTGAGAACACTTTAGCACAGAAACATCTACGCGGCCAGTTTAGGATGACTCCCACAGTCTGGGGCTGAGGAGCCAAAATGATCCATGGCTCACCAAGGGCTCTGAGATGCAGCCCCATGTGGGCATGGCCCTCTCTCCAGCTGCTGTCTGAACTGCTGGCCCAGTGCCTGAAGAGGAACAGGCTGATTTAAGAACGGGGTTCCTCAGGGCAGGAATGGGAGTGGAGCGGCTGTCCTGCTGTGCCTGTGTGCAGGACACATCCTCCTGGGACATGTTGGCTGCTCAGCCTGCCCACTCTGAGCCATGTGGAGCCTGGCACAGCTCCCTCTTGGCAGGTGCTCACACCAGCCTGGCTCTGTCTGACAGATGAGCTAGGGGCAGTGGGAGTAAAAGCAATCCTCGGTTGCCCTGGCAGCTCCAGGTGCCCTGTGCTTCTGCTCCTCCAGAGCACTCAGCTGCCAGTCCACTGCCCCTGGAGCCCAGGGCCAGACTGAGCAGGAACTGCAGCCCCTCAGGGACAGGCAGTGATGGGAGGAGGCAGGAGAGCCAGTCAGGAGGTGAGAGGAGGCTCTGGCTGGCTTTAAAGGCCACAGATGAGACATCAGGGAGGGAAGCCTTCTCCCAAAACCTTCCCCTCCCTGGCTGCAGCTCAGCAGATAGGCAGGGCACCTGCCAAGGGTGTCAAGGGGCAGCAAAGGCTGAAGCTGGGCTGTGGTTTAGCACTTGCTCAGTGAAGGAGGTGAATCAATGCCCCGTTTTTTCCCCTCTGCCACTTGGGATATTGCAAAGGGGAATGGGTCAATGTGGGTGGAGAGCCTGAAATGCTCACAGCCAGTGAGTGATCTGGTGAGAATTGGGATCAAGAAGGCATCTGGTTTCTGATTTGCCTTTTTTGGGGAGCTGGCAGCAAGTTTCTGCTATAGCCAGGACAATCTGAGTCTCATATGCTTCAGCATCCATCAGCCCTGAAGCAAAGAGTAGGAGGTGAGGTTGTGTGTGAGGGATGCAGTGTGGTTGGCCATCACTAGAGAGCAGGAAAGCATTCCCACTGCAGCTTCCACCTAGGCAGCAGCAGAAGACACTTTGGCCAGGACCTGTTCTTAGCAGACCTGGAGAAACACTTTATCCAAAGCATAGAATATCCTATGTGGACACTGGGGCTGGGTTTCCCCTTTGCAGGGTTTCCCCCTGCAGCAGCAGCAGCAATAGCCAAGCATCTCTGACTTGGATCCTCCAGCCATGTGCCACAATCCTTGGCAGGCAGCAGTCCAGGAGAAAGCAAGCTGTATTCAAAGCATCATTTTGGGTCTAATCCACAGCTCTTAGTGCACAGACACAGGGAATGCTGGTGGGTGGCTGCAATGCAGCAGCTGTGCCAGAGCCCCTGTCCTGGGGTCTGCTCTAAACCCCTGCTCCCAGTGAGACGTCCCTGGTGTTGAGAGTTCTTGAAGCTTCTTGCCTCCACAAATCAGCTGGGGCAATCAGTAAACAATAAAAATACTAATTTTTTAAAAAAGCAAGGCTATTTTACTCATCTGCAGTTCTGAGCTGCCCTCTTGATGTCACTTGCTGGGTGACAGGGAGTGGAACACACTGAGGGTATGGGAACAACACATTGTGGCAGCTGCAGGGACCACACACCAGGAGCATTGCACTGTCCCAAGCCCATCAGGGATTTCAGTGTGCTCTAGGTTAGAACAGCCCTCACATGCTGAGATCCATTGCTGGCCCACTGATCTCCCTCAGAGACCTTGTACAAGCAGCAGCAGCACTGGCTGTGACAGTCCCACCCACAGTGACCTGTGTGCTGGGGCTGAGCAGGGGACTGGGCACTCACCATGAGCTTGGGGCCAGCATGTTGTTCTCCCTGGGGACTCACAGAGTGCAGGGGAGAGGAAACAATAGCAGTGGTGGTACAGTAGGCTCTGCTGGGCAAGGAGCAGAGAAACTTGGGTCTTGTCCCCTTGAGATGGATGGGCAGGTGAATGTACCACACTGCAGGAGGAGGGACATGGAAGGAAGATGGGCAAGGGAAAGTGGGTGCAGGGGAGCTTCAAAACCGTTGCTAATACTGGTGTGTCTCACACACACAGGTGTTTTAGCTTGTTTGGAGTTTCTGGGATGCATCCTCTGTGTCCTGTCTCCCATCCCCACTTATCCCCTGAGAGCAATAGTAGGTGAAACATCTGTGCTTTGGAGAGCAGCAGGCAATCTATGAACATTATTTGGTTAGTGAACAGGGAGAATACTGAAGCACCACCACAGTTACATCCCCTCCCAGCAATGTGGCAGCTCCCCAGGCATGACAGGTACTCCCCCCTTAGCATCCCATCCAGGGGTCCTGCTCAATTTCCCCTACCCTTGCCCATGTGTGGGCAGCAGCAAGGCAGGGCTAGCACCGCTGAAGTTGTTTTTTGCAACTACAGCCCCACTCTTCCCTGCACCCATCCCTGGTGCCATGTTGGCAACAGAGTATGGAAGAGATGCAGTTTCGCATGCATCCTCCTTTGTAGTATTTTTCTCCCCTCTGGTGCTCAGAATAGGAGAGCCCTGAATTCCAGAGCCCATGAACTCATTGCTGAGGGCACAGCTCTGGCTGTGCTCTTCCCCAGAGGCTGACAGACTGAACTGGATCTTGGACCCCTGTGCAAAGAGGTTTGCAGCTCCAGGAGAGATACTGCCACTCTCCCAAGCAGGAGGCTGGTGTCCTGAATGGGCCATGCCTTATCCTGAGAGCTGACAGAGGATGGAGACGGGATAGCACCATCCCCTGACCTTTCCCTTTTGCCTTTTCAGCCACAGCTCCTGCACTGGGGGTCAAAGGCACTGGCTAGTGGGGTGACAAGTGACTCACAAGGCAGCTGGAGAGGAGACTGCAGCAGCTGGATGGAGACACACAGGCAGTGTCACCACCGAGTTCTAACATCCTCCTGCCTGGGTTGCAGGGCATGGGGTGAGCTATGGACCACAAGATTTATATACACCCACAGCCTGGAAGGAACAGGAATGAAGTCCTGGCTGGACATGTTTCTCCAGGCTTGCCAGCCTCTGTGTGTTATTTTTCCTGTCTGAAATGGGGCTCTGCAGTGTGTGACTGGGATTCATATGGTTATGACTGATGGACATACATTAGGAGGGTGTTTGTTGGTACCTGCATCAGTTAGATTCCTGGCAGTCCATGCTCAACCTGTGAATTCTCTGTTGGGTTGCAGACACCAAGACGACCTGTGAAGAAGCTCCATGAAGGTGACCAGCCATGCAATGTTCCTGGAAGGCTGTACTCCTCCTAGCCTTGGCATCCATTGCAATCCAGTACACAGCAATCCGCACCTTCACTGCCAAGTCCTTCCACAGCTGCCCCATCCCTAATCCTGTGAACTGCAGCCTGAGCCAGGACACTGATGTGGCTGACAGGCTGTGCGATGAGAATCCCACTTTCCCCTACAACCTCTCCAGGAAGACTCATGTTCTCATCCTTGCCACCACCCGCAGCGGCTCCTCATTTGTCGGGCAGCTGTTCAACCAGCACTTCGACGTCTTCTATTTATTTGAGCCCCTCTACCACGTCCAGTACACCCTGATCCCAAAGCTGACCCAGAGCAAGAGCACGACAGACAGGCGGGTCATGCTGGGGGCCAGCCGGGACCTGCTGAGGAGCCTGTATGACTGCGACCTCTACTTCCTGGAGAACTACATCAAGCCCCAGCCCGTCAACCACACCACCGACCGCCTCTTCCGCAGGGGAGCCAGCAAGGCCCTGTGCTCACCACCTGTATGTGAGTCCCTGGGAGCTGTGGATCTCCACTTGGAGGAAGGAGACTGCGTGAAGAAGTGTGGGACCTTGAACCTGACGCTGGCCACTGAGTCCTGCAGAGAGCACGGCCACGTGGCCATCAAAACCGTTCGGGTGCCCGAGGTCAGTGACCTCCGGGCACTGGTGGAGGACCCGCGGCTGAACTTGAAGGTCATCCAGCTGGTGAGGGACCCCCGGGGGATCCTGGCGTCCCGGAGCGAGACCTTCCGAGACACCTACAGGCTGTGGAGGATCTGGGATGGCACTGGCAGGAAGCCATACAACCTGGATGTGACCCAGCTCACCACAGTGTGCGAGGACTTCTGGAACTCTGTGTCCACCGGCCTCAACCGGCCACCGTGGCTCAAGGGCAAGTACATGCTGGTGCGGTACGAAGACCTGGCCAGGAACCCCATGAAAAAGACTGAGGAGATCTACGATTTCCTGGGCATCCCCATGGACAGCAACGTGGAGCGCTGGATACAGAACAACACCCGAGGAGACAGGTCCTCCTCCAAACACAAGTACGGGACGGTGCGCAACTCGGCGGCCACGGCGGAGAGGTGGCGCTTCCGCCTGTCCTACGAGATCGTGGCGTTCACCCAGCACGCCTGCCAGCAGGTGCTGGCGCAGCTCGGCTACAAAACTGCTGGCTCCGAGGAGGAGCTGAAGAACCTCTCCATCAGCCTGGTGGAGGAGAGAGACTTCCTGCCCTTCTCCTAAGGCAGCCCCAATGGTTTTGATGCGTACTGTTTCTAACTGATGCCTTATTTTATTTTCTTTCCTTTTGTTTCCCCCTCTTTCTCTCTCTTGTCTTTTTCTCTCCAAAATTTGCACTAAACCTTGAGCGGGAATCTCAATGGCCGAGTCCAGGGGAAGTGACTGCTGCCCCTCAATACATTTTGGATGCCAGGAGGAGTTGGGTCTCTCCAAGCAAGAGCTAGAACTCTGGATGGGTAACAATGTTTACAAAACACACAAAATGTATAAAGCAACCTTCAAGCTTTCCAAACCGAAGGGTATTTGGGGTACTGTACTTTTGCACTGTTTACTTTTACAATGTAAGAGGTAAATATAATTTATGAATTGTGTCATCCCCTCCAGAATAACTCCCCCTGCCCCCAATGAGCAGGTTAGACTGGAAGCTGAAAGTGGAACAACCTCCTCATTTTGATCTCAGTGCAACATGTCTGTCTATTTAAGTCCTGTTATTGGGCTGGGCAGTTGGTCAGCTGCTCCTACATGGTTGTTTGGTAACACCTGTGATTATTCTTTGTGCCAAAAACCCACAAGAAAAAAAAAAAAAAAAGGGAAAAAAGCTACTGGGTCATTTGGTAAAAGCCCAACACATTTAATGCTTTATTTCTGTGTTTTCTGTAAATAAAAGTGCAATAAAACTGACCTGGGGGTGAACTTCAACTGAAAGACCTCAGCAAGTATACTGGGATGGATGCAGCACCAGGCAATCAGCAGCATCTCCTGGTTTGCCTGACTCCTGCGAGGCTGGGAGCGGGTAGGGCAAGGCTGGGGGAGGAGACACCACAGCCCCCAGGACTGCAGGCAGCCACCTCCTCAGGGATGTGTGTGTTTCCATCTGAAGTGTGTCAAAATGCAAGCAGTCAACCCAAAAGCAAGAACCCATGGTTATTTACTGACTCATTAGTTTCTTGGTTTGCATGGGGGCGTGGGACTTGCTGAAGTGCCTGACTCCAGAGTGCTAACAGCACCAGTACAGTGAACCCATTCCCATCAGACTGCCCCCACCATGTCTGACACTGCTGATGCCAGTGTTGGCATGACCTGCCCGGGAGGACAGGGAAAGTGCTCTGGTGCAGGTCATGAAACTGGCCGGAAAGGAAAATGAATAAACAAGATGATCCTGGCAATACACAAGTATTCCTCCATGAGCTGCTTGCTGCAAGACACTTGGGCCTGTGGGCTGGGCAGGTCAGAAAGCTGCTGAACGGGGGAGCCAGGCATGCAGGGCAGGAATATTGAAAGCCTTACACAAGAGATTGCTGGTCTACTTGATCCCTGTCTGACGGAATGACTGGCAGAGTCCCAACAGTCGAGCCCTTGAGACATGTCCTGCAGACCACAAGCAGCTGCAGATGGGAAGCCACTGGGGCCAGTCCCCAGGGTACAGAGAACAACTGTGGCCCAGCAGTTTCCCAGCTGATCCTGGAGCTAGGCAGGGCAGCAACTCACAGAAGGTGAGACCACAACTTGTGACATCTAGTCACAGCTGCACACTCCCAGCTTTGAGCCTGCTCCTGGCCCAGAGGTGTCTGAGCCACTCACAGCTCACCTACCTGGGCAGGTGTTCTCTCCAAAGGTCTCTTCCGAGCTCTGCTGCCCACCAGCTTTCGCCCCACTCTGACTTGGGGGAAGACTGGGTGCTGCATTGCACACAGGGGGATGGAACACGCTGCCCGAGTGAGACAGGGCAAAGCTGTAACCATAGGCGACTTTTGCACCATCCTTTCACCCTTTAAAAGAGCTCTGGAGGAGCAGCTTGTTAGTGGTGTTTCGCAACTTGGCTTAATGTGGCAAACCAGCTGGGCTGCAGGAAAGGTGAGAAGCTGTGATGTGTGGCAGAGCTTCTCAGGGCTCACAGCTCCAGCACCTGTAGTTCCTCTGTGCTGTCTGCAAGGCTGCATGGATGGTTCCAGCTCTGGGAGGAGGAATAAGGGGATAACGTGCACTTGCTGGGGGATGGGTACTTCCCTCATCTCCCTCCCCACAGTGGGCATAGGGGCAGCCCCTGGAAGAGACCATGTCCTGAGGTGTCTTCACCTCCCTGTCATTGCCAAACCTGCTCCTGCCATCAGCTTGGTGCCTCCCAAGCCACACTGCCTGGCTGAGTCTGCAAGTGGGGACGGAGGAATGGGGCAGGTGGCAGAGGTGGCTGCAGACAGTGTTATTGGTGCACTGTGTGCTGCTCTTCCCAAGCAGCTGGCAGCAAAATGCCAATCAAATAAATAGCTTGATTGCTCTGTTATTAGTTACTAAATTAATCCTTTTGTCAGCACTTAAATGCTGAGCTGTTGGCTCCTGGCCTCGACCCAGTAAAAGGGACACCCTGTCTTGTGGCTGATCCAGCGCTTCCCGGCCACTGGAGTTCAGTCCTCCCTGTGGGCTGTGCATTCCCGGGAGCACTGCGTGGCTCTGCCCTGGGTTAAGTGCCCGTGGAGCAGATGAGGTGGCTGGAGTTGCTGGCTGTGCCCCCCAGCACCAATACTGCCAGCCAGCCAGCAGGGGGTCAGGCTGCCCCATGGGGGCTCACTGCAGCTCTGGGGAGAGATGTCAAGGCACCGTCTCCTGCAGAAAGAGCAGGCTGCTATGAGGAGAAATTGCTTCCTCAGCTGGGAGAAGTGGCTATGCAAACCTGCCTGAAGGAACAGTGGCTGTAGGGGCAAAATTTCCCATCTTCAGCTGTGAGATCCTACTTTCAGAGCCAGGCCAGCTGTCCCCAGTCTGAAAGCCCTCTTATTCCTGGTCTTTAAATCAACACAAAAATTGAGTTTAGAAGTCTTATCCAAACTGTTCTTACCATTCCAGTCAGGAAAGGTGCCTGCAGCAAAATGGCTTTTGAACTGTGGTTGAAAGCTATGTCCTAGTTTAAGCAGGGATGGAGATTCAGCCTTGCTTGGTGCCTCATCTAGAGCCCTTAGGGGAGAGATCTAATTTCCCAAGGAATCTCTAACATCTTCCTTCAACTGTGCTTCCTCTCCTCATTTCCCCCCACTAGGAACAAGAGCCAGCATAATCACAGTTTTTATCCTCAAATTTTACTGTAATTAAAATACAGAGATGCAGAATATTCCCAGAAACACACTGCAAAACAAACCAAGCAAACAAATTCAGTAGGAAACCAATTACAGACAATGAAATGATAAAGAACAGAAGTGCTCTCGGGAGCCCAGCACTGTGCATGGGACTGCATGGCCACAGTTTTGGGTTGCCAAAGGCCTCCTCAGCTCCTAGACAAGCAGAGTTGAGCCCTGGCTCTGTAGCTCCCTCTAACCATCTCCATATTCCCACTCATGCTGTTGTTTTTACAAGGATGAGTTTGCAATGGAGACACAGAAATGACCCACCCACAGGGATAAGAGGCAACAAGGAAACCCAGAGAAAAAGCAGTGGTTAAGATTTTCCACACACGAAACACAAAGGGACAGAGAGGGGTGAAAGACATGCACTTCTCTCCCAGCCAGGGGAGCTGAGGGGACAATTGCCCCCTGCCCTCCCAGACACTGTGAGTGTTGATGTTTAACGAAGGTCTCAGCAAAAGCTTTGGGGAGCTCTATCCATGGGCAAGACCAAAAGCTAAGGGAGGGATAACAAAGTAAAGGATAATGAGATTAAGGTCAGGGAAAAGGGAGGAGAGGAGGCCTGTGGGTCTCCTTTTAGCCAGGACATGTTTGTTGGGCACAGGGAAGAGCCAGGCAAGGTGGGACACAGGGCTGTGAACAGGGCCACATCCCACCTCCACCATGGGGGAGACCATGACAAAAACCTGGGGGAGATTTGGGAAGGGTGGGTGATAAGAAGGGAGATGATCTGATGCTCCAAACATCCATTGATCTATCTAAATGGAAATTGCTAGCAATCATCATTACTATGGAAGCAGGGCACAAGCCAGGGGTGGACCACCACCACACACCAAAACCCACACTGACCCACTCCCCTTTCTGTGCTCTTCCCTAGGACAAATTCCATTGCATCCGTCTTCTGATTCAAAGCCTGTAGTAAGAAACAAATTCTCTCCATACTCTCTGTTTGCTTGTTCCCTCACTCCTCAGCTCTTCCTGTCACACCACTCTCTCCTCATCTTCTGTGTACTAACTCCCTTCAATCCTTCCCTCTACCCCCATGCCACCCCCTCCTACTTTCTACCAACCTACCCCATCTGGTAGCCACGGGATTTATGCACAACACAGTTCCTGCCATGGGCAGTGAGAGAAGGGCTGCTCTGGTGGTCCAGGTGGCTGGAGTCTCTGTAGTGGGGGAGGAGGAAAGACAGGGCATCTGACAAGAGCCAACAGCTTCCCCATCCAATCCAGATCCCACTGGCCTGCAACAAAAGCTCTCAGAAGGCATCTTTACTTTTAGACTGGGAAGACTGACCCTGTTTTCCCTCTGCTCTGGCACTGAATGCCCAGAAAAGCAGGCTGGGACTGGGTCATCATGGTGAACTGAGCAAGCCTAGCACAGACTTTCTTAAAGCTTTGAGTCCTGGAGAGTTACTTATTCCTGAATGCCTGTTTAGCAGTAAAGGCCTTGTTTTTGGAGTAGATTTAATCTTCTACCCTTGCCTGCTAATTTGATCTCTTGCTACTCATGGTCCCTGAGCTCTCCTTTAGCTGGGCTGTAAGAACAATGATTTAGGCTGTGAGTTGTCCTCTCTAGCTCATCTCTTCTCCTCCAGGCTATCCTGCAAGGAAATGGCAGTTCCAGACAAATGGTAGGCTTTAGTCTATTTCCTGCAAGGATGCACAGAAGAGAAGAAATAAAAAGATGGGAAGCCCTCAGGGCCCCAGTGGCCTTCCTTACATCACCTTTATCCCATTTGCCATGCCTGTTCTGTACACACAGTGCCTGCACACAACAGCTTGGGCAGGATGTACTGACTCCCCCAGCAAGAGCCTGTGTGACACACTAGCCAAAAGCATGATCAGTCTCCCATCACCCACCCAGGGCCAGGGCTGCTGAAGGTTCTTAGATTCTATTTTCTCCTGTCCAGGACCTGGGAGAGACATTTAGGAAGAAGACTCTTCTATCCCAATTGGCCAGAAGCTATCTTTCTCAGAGGACTGGTGACAACACAGCTAGTTACACACAAGCAGCTTTCAGCTTTGGGGCTAGAGCTTGCTTTAGGGGCAGTCTGTGATCTGGAATAAGAGATGAGATATGCTCAAGGAGAGCAGTGAGCAGAGATCCATGCAGTGCAAACTGTTCTCCAGCTTTGCAGGGCGTTTGAGACAAAGGGAGAACAGACAAGACTTCTTCTGGCCTTGACAACTGCCACGAGCATCCCAGCAAGTACAGGCACACATCAAGGCCTGATCTTTTCTGTGAAGCTGCTGCCTTCAGAGACAAAACTGACACGTCTGGGTCAACTTGGCCTTCACCAGAACAAAGAGAGGAAATGCACTCACCTACCAAATGCTGCTTCCTCTTCAGAAACAAAAATGTAAGTCAAACCTCTCATGCTATCAAGAGTAGCAAACTGTGGAGATCAGCAGCTTCTTACCACTGCAAATAGCAGGGGATCCCGTGCAAAGGGTATGGAGAGTGACTAACACCAGCATGATTATCAGGGGGACAGAGCAACATACATCCCAAAATGTGGATTTAATAAAGGTCAGAATGAAAACTGCATCATAAGCCCAAGAACATTCAGCAAAAATAGTGGCGGGGGTGGGTATGTGTGTTGTACTTAAATATTCCCTGATGTCTAAGTCCTAAGCACAAGAGAGCAGTCAGGAAGTGCAACAACCTCCAAGGGGAAATGAAGATCAAGGAAGTTGGCTTCAACATTGAAAAAATAGGGCTGAGAGAAAACAAACAGCACAGACAGGAGAAAGGGGATTTTTCACATTCCTTTGGTTTCAATAAACTATGCTCTTGGGCAACAGAGGGCATAACATCCTCTAAAACATGATTTTTCTTTTGACCAGGACCCTATATAAAAAATTTATGCTGGAAGTGCCAAAGATGACTATGTGAACTCCTCTGTGGCCTGGCACAGGTTTGTTTCCCTGGCTGAAGACGTGCCTGTGGACCTACACGTACACATGCACACCAACACAAATGCATATTTATAAAATACAGCTTGCCTATGCATCCAACACCTATGGACCTAGGCAAATCACCTGCCAAAGCCAGAGCAGCAGAGTTAATGGTGGAGCCTGTGGCTTTCCTCGTCCCAAGACTTACAGGGGACCTTGGAGTGAATGAGTGAGAGAGTGCATGTTTGTGTTTGTATGTGTGTGTACAATGCCACATGGCCCTTTGAGCATCATAGGCCAGGCTGAGGGTGGCTGTGACTCCCAGATGGATGCAGGTGTCTGGGTTTCTGCAGCACTACGACTGTGGGTGGGCTATTTAGTGCAACATGGTCATTTAGAGGAGCCAGGCTGGGGCTCCAGGAGCAGCGTGCAGAAGAGGAGCTGCTGGTGCCTTGTGCAGGCTAACTGCTGTTGGAACACACTCAGCCCCTTGGGAAATGTTCTCCAACACAGTGCAGCATACTCACACCCAGGCCACCACTCCCAGGGTGCTGAGTCGTGGGGAGAGCAACATTCTCAGCTTCCCCACCATCCCTGCAGCAGAATTTGAGTGGCATTTGGGAACACACTTGCTCCTGGTTACTACTAACATCTGTGGAGTGGGAGTGTGGCCAAGGGACAAAACACCCTTGTTACAGACAGGGATACTGGAAGGACTTCAAGGGTCAAACAAAAGGCCTGGTCTCTCTGTGGAACATCACTGCCTGTACTGCAATATCACAGAGGCCAGGCAAATGCCACTGTCAGCTCTTTCTCCAAATGGGAACATACAGCAGCTTCCATATTGCTCCCTCTCACCAAGAAAATCTGTGCAGAAGTTGATGGTCTGGGATGTATCATACTCTGGTGTGGCATCACCCCAGAGCTGCTTTGATGAGCTTGAGGGTTCCCTCTCTGAAGGGTTTAATTCAGCTGGGGAGTAAGTGACTGGGAGCAGCTTGTAGGGATGGGCCCTGCAAAGAAAAGGTAAGAGGTGCAGGGCAGGAGGGAGGCTTCCCCCTCTTCACAGTATCTCTCCTTTGTCAATGGGACCTCTGCAGTTCTCTGCCAGGTCACCTCCCAAACACACCTCCCAGAGTGAAGGGGTGTTTCAGAGGCTGTCTTCCCAGCTGAAGTTGAATTTGACTACATAACCCACACTTCAAGCCAGGCATAGCTCCCCCCATCCCCTGTTACTCCCCTCACTTCCAGGCAGACAGAGCCTGATGCCTTCTCCCATCCCTCCATGCTTACAAGAGCAAGAAGGGAGGAAGGAAACTACAAGACAGAGACAACTGCGCCTTCAAAGTCCTTGGAGTAAAGATGGGAGTGAAAGGCATTGACAGTGGCTCTGTGAGCTCTGAGCCAGGCAGGCGGTGCTGAGCAGGCTGCAGCCAGAGTCTGCTCGGGTGCTCCACCCTCCCTGAAGCGGCTGGTTCCAACTCAAAGAGGTGCTGGGTAGGGGGAGAGTATGGGCAGGTTGATCTTTTGGAAGGGAGTGTGACAGGGATTAGTCAGCCTTGTCCTTCTTCTTTGCAGTGAAAGGGACTTTGCTGGCGACCGCGCTGCCCACAGCTCCGACGCCGCCGGTCACTGCTGAGACGCTGCCCTTCACCAGTCCAACGCCAGCAGCGGGGACACTGGTCACAGCTGTTTTGGTGAGCTCCAGACTCTTGCTGCCCACCCAGGCAACTCCTCCCAGTGTGGCCCCCACAGCTCCCCGGGTGATACTGAACAGGCCGCCCGTCACTCTCCAGATGACTCCTGCCTGCTGCTGTGGGTGGTCCTTGCTGGCATCTGTGGGGAGAGAGAGAAAGGCAATGTCAGAAGTGGTCATGCTGGTCAGCCCAGGATGGTTGTCAACCATGGCACATGCTCTCATATGCATAATGCCTTGCCTTGCAGCCCTAGACCTCTTGGTACTTGAAGGAGAAACCAAAGTGATCCCAGGCCTACAGCATAGCAGGAAAGGACTTTGAGAGGGTAGGAGTGGGAACAGAATTGCCTGTGTGACAGAGAAGGGAAGAAGGCGAGTCAGTCACAGCCCCAAACTTGCAAGCCTTCAAGCTGCAATGCCAAGCAAATCCCATTTTACAAGAGATGTCATTCCCCTCCCATGTGTGTTAGCTAATGCCAGTAAAACACAAAAACTAATGCCAGCAGAACTACAGACAGCAACAGCTGACGTTTGTGGGGCCTGCAGGTCCTCAGAAGCATCTGTTTGGAAGCAGTCTGGGCTCATGTCAGATGTGGAACTGAGGCACAGCACAGACTTATCTTCGAGAGCTATATTGAGTGAACAGAGATAGCAAACTGCAGTAAAGATACAGTGACAGAAACGTCACCTCGGGTTGTACAAGCCCTCCAGAGATCTCAGCTACGTATTTAATAGTGTTAAGACAGTGCTTAAGTTACTACACTGTGTCACTGCTGGTCTACCTGTGCCAGCTGGATCAAGGCCAGCATGATATACCCACCCAAGCTGCCATCACACCTGCCCACAACACTGCAGACATAATGTTCACAGCTCACCACTTCCTGGGAAAGGGCTGACTCTGAACTGCTTCTCACGGGATTCAAACCTGACAACTCTCCTGCTGGCCTGCACACAACCTTCTTCCTCTGCATCAGCTAATAAAGCAGTGTGCAGGCAGCAATGCAAGTGCTGCTCTTTTCACGGGCAAAGTATTTTGGTACTCTGACTTCAGATTCACTGCCAGTTCTGTCCATGAGATGAGTTACTAATTGCAAAAACACAATAAAGCAATCCTGGCAGGAAAAAAAAGGAGTGCATTCACCCTGAAGTCCATGGGGAGCTGGTGTGGAAGGTTTGCAGGTCCAACTGTGAGAATTAATTTTCTGCTTTTATGATGCCACTGTAGTTTGTGCTGTGCTCAAACACAAGTGACAACACCCACAAAAGCAGAGGTGGTGGGCAAGCGATGTCAAATCCACTGAAGTTTCCATTCTCAGTGAGGGATTCAGTTCAAAAAGTTGCCAGTCCACTCCAGCTGTTAATGTTCCTAATTCACCAGCATGAAATAATGCCTCTGACCTCACAGTGTAAGAAAATAGCTTCAGCTAGAGTAATGAATATTGTATTTCCGACTCTGTTACAAAGACAGCAAAGTGGTGAATGTTTGTGCTTCTGCAACTGCAGATGGTGCTAAGCGGGAATAATTTTTAGATGGACAACAAGTTGTGTCAGAGGAGTAGAAAACCTAAATGTTTATAGGCTGTGCTTTTTTTTCCCCCAATGAATCACAAAGTGAGCCTCAGTAAAAAAAGTGCAGATAAAAAAGGTAAAAAAAAAGGCAGAACATCAGTTAGGTCTGTAAAAAGCTAAATAGCAGTTATTTGAGAATGATGCTGGCATATGTTTGGTTATGTTACAGCTTCATTAGATTTTTTCCTGAAAGATGGAAGCTCCCATGGCTTTATTCATTGGAGCATCTTGTGAGATGGAGAGGAGTACAGAAGGATATTGCTGGCTGTTGAATCAATGCAGTTTTGTTGTATTTGCATAAAGTAAAGCTATATCAGACTCCAATTTTATGTGAAAGCATCCTGACCCTGCTTATCACAGCCCAGCAGAAGGTGCTGAAATATACCCCATTAGCCTAAAAGAAACTCTAATACATCACCATGTATTACATCACCATGTATACATTCCATAACAGAAAAATGTAGGAGCAGCAATGTTGGGGCCCTGCTGTGATCACCATGGCAGTGGTGCCATGCCTTTTCAAGACCCATGTTCCTAGAGCTGTAGGCTCTTTGACTCTCAACCCTAACACTAACCCTAATCCTGTTACCTTAACCCCATCACCATGGGTGGTCCAGAACAAAAGGATGTAGGAGCAGCAGTGTTGGGGCCCTGCTGGGGTTGCCTTGGGGTGTCTTTTCCAGTCTCAGTGTTTCTGGAGCTGTAGGCTCTTTGATTCTCTCAACCCAAACTCTAAATTAGAATCAGGTGATGTGATGGTCCTTCCCTAGGTATTCTTGTCCTGGATTCCTCTAAAATTCTGCTGAGTTTGGAGTTTTCTTTGATTCATACATTTTCTCCTAAGCTTCTCCCAGTCTGAACAGAGGTCTCCCTCAGGCAGGGAGTCTGATGTTCACTAGCTCTGGTGACTTGGAATAAGCCCTAAAATGCACATCTGTCTGATAACACAGACTGCAATATGGAGCTGGAGAAGGGCCAGAACAGAGTTTCCAGTGTGCAGTTCCACCCAGTATACAACCTATTCCTTAACTATTCCTCAACAGTTTCTGAAGAGGTTTTCTTTTTCTCCTCTCCCTCAATGTAACTTACACCCATCAGCTCCATGTCCAGTTTAGCTGCTAGTCCTTAACTGCTCCACAGTGCTTATCAGTACAGCCATTTCTGTGTTTTGTCTGCAGTACGAGGGCAGGAAGAACTGAGGGGTCCAGAAATCCATGCAACAGTAAAGCAGGACTAGGTAAAAGCCAGAGTGGTCCTCCAAACAAACACTATCCTTCAAGGATGGCAGGTCTTGGGTTCCTGCTCCCTTGTGTGAAGAAGCAGATCCTTCGTGTCCCAGAGGACTGCAATGCAGAGGCTTTGGGCATTAAACACCTACTGGCATGCTCAGCTGCAGAACCAAGACCTATATCAAAGTAGCAATAATCTTTCTGGCTCTCCCCCAGTAAAACTGCATCTTAGCCTACCTGGAACCTATCTGTGGGAAGATTTACGCCTCTGGAGCTGCCCAGCTATCTGAAGGACACCAGTGTGAGAATCTCTTACTTGGTATGTGATGCCTGCAGGAGGATAGCTTATGGACCAGAGAGAAAGTGGCAACTGCAGATGAGACTGAGGGAGGATAGTTAGTCTGCCAGCAGAGACCTAGAACATACTGGACAAAGTGTCAGGACATACTAATGAAGACAAGGACAAAGGTTCTTTCTGATTAAGCTAGGCAGAGACAACAAAGCTGCAGTGCACTGGAGCACCAGTGCTTGCACACTGCCTGCTCCTGGCCTGCAGCCACTCTCACAGTCCTCAAAACTCCTCAGGCAGATGGGATGGAAGATCTGGCCCTGGGAGGATGTCAGGCTATTGCAGAAGCACTCTAATAGCTCCAACACAAAGCAGAAGATGTACCACACCAAAAGCCCCCAAAACCTATCAACATAATGTACAAAAAAACCAAACTGATTTTGCTCAGGTTTGAATAGCTTTGAACAGAAAGAGATAAATCCCTGGTGACCCCAACCACAAGGGGCCATATCCTAACCTGGTGGCAAGCTGAAATGGGTCATATTTGTTCTATATTCCAGATAATGCGTTGAAAGCTTTCAAGCCATCCCTGGTTAGTTTGTCTTCAGGATTGCAATAAACCCCACAGTAAGCTGTCATGTAAGATAAGCATCAGATTTACAGTGCAAATTAGTCTCTCAGACAATGGAGCAAGCTAAGCATTTTGTTGGCACAGAGGAGCCCAGATTAAGAGCAAGACAGACAGCAGAGATGAAATACACAAAATAATCAGAGAGACAGACACACTGCCTAAGCAGGGGAACAGTTCTGTTCCCTGGAGCTGGCTGCAGCCCATGCTGCTGGTGAAAGCTCTTCACAATCTGTGCAGTGCCTTTTCCTCTCCATCAATGACCTGGCCTTTTCAAGGGTCCCTTCAGCTTCACTTCACCCCACGTCAGCTTGGAACAGAAGAATAAGTAGGAGAAAAGAGTTGAATAAAAGGCTCTTCTGTATGAATGCCTGCATTCTGGGCTGGGGCACCCCACACAACAGAGGTGTGTTCCCACACTCTCCTCCTTGGCCACCACCACCCGCACTCTGCACTGGCTTCTCTTCCAGAGCAGGGAACTGCCCCACTGGGGCAGCTCTTCTCAGGTGATCCTAACAGCATCTATGACTGGAGCAGAAGTGAGATTGTTAATCACAGATACAAGTTTCTATGCTGCCATGACACTCCACAGTGTGTGGAGCTGACTTGCACTGGAGTGGACTTGCATTCATTTGGAGGAACAAAATGCGAGCCTGTGCTGGTGCCCCATACAAATGGCAAGGCACTACTCTTGCCCTCAGCCCCTGCCAGCAGGTGGTATGACAGGCAGGGTGAATTCTTTACTTTGAGAAAGACTTGTGCAAGTTGCTCTTTCCTAATAACTTATAAAAACAGCCCAAAGCCAGGAAAGCAGTGTCAGGGAGCAGCACTGATTTTGCATCTTTCCATTCCTGCTGGGTTTCAGACAAAGCAGCCTTGGCTGCTCAGAAACCTAATGTAAACAGTCAGTGTCATCAGTCTGTCCCTCAGCAGATGTGAGAGGAAGGGGTGAGGTCACTAGTTCAAACCTGAATTACTCTTCTGACAGCTATTAAGTGGCCACTGGTTGATTTAGGCAGGTTCCCTCACCTAGAGAAATGTTTGGTATGGAGGAACAAGCAGGGGGTGAAGGGTCAGCTACTCACACAGTTCAGTCCCCGCTTTTCCCAGCTCATTTTTAAGCAATGCTGAGCAAGTCATTCTGACCTTTACTGCCTCTGCCCCACTGTGATTGAGAATGTGTGATCTTCTGAAAGCCTTGGTTGTTGAGTCACAAACAAGCATATATGGGAGGGAAGTTTCCAGTCCTGATGTTTCTTGGAGAAAAAACTGAAAGTTTGATTCAAGTGCACTCTTAATGCTCTGAGAACCCCAAGTGGATTATTGTTATTTTTAACCTTGTGACTTTTTCAAGCCTACCTCAATTTGAAATGCATAGGGCTGGCACTGATGTTTCTCTTCCCTTTCTGTAAAGCAAAAGCTGAAGTTAATGATCCCTATTTCCTTGTATTGCAGTGCTGTCATGAAGGTTAATTAGGTGTAGTTGGTGCAGTGCTTTAAACGAGGAAATTGTACTGGCACTGATATGATTCTGATTCCCATCCTCAGTGGAGACACCAATGATAACCTTCAGTTTGTCTCTGGAGAGGTTTCCAATTTCTAGACAAATCACAAAGGTGAGAAGAAAACTTGCCCCATCCCCATGCACACCACCCTGCTATTGTGGGGCTACACAAGTTTGTCCTGCAGCCCAGCCCTCCCTTTTGGGTAATACGCTCCTCGGCTAGCACAAGCAGCTGAAGCAGGCACAGACCACTCTGACTGCTGGGCACAAATGAAATCTCTCTGTCCACCACCTAGCAGAACACTCCAGAGAATGACCAATACCACCTTCTTCCAAGCCTGTCTGCTGCTGGAGAAAGCTTAGCTGAACTTTGCAGGGCAAACATCTGTTACAGGCATTTATGTCTGAGAGGAAGGAACTGACGTTCACATCCTTTTTGAGATTTTTGGATCAAAGATCTAGATCCTGCAGTGTCACAGGCAAAATGTTAAAGGGAGTGCTACAAAGTGTTTGTTCCTCAAACACTGGTGCTTCACTCCTGCCATCATGCCCATACTGCAGCTGTTGGAAAAGGCTTTGCAGGCTCAGCAGCTGGGCTCTACCCAGCCCTGCTCTGCCCAGGCACCAAACGCTACAAACCACGATGGCTGCCACCAGCAAAAAGCCTAGAAATGCCACATTGAGTTTAGTCCTGGAGTTTTAAACTTTAACTCTGCAATCAGCAAGACATACTCGTCTCTCTGCAACAGGATTGTTCAGGAAGCTGCTGCACACAGCAAAATGGGGGCAGCTGTCTCCACAGCCCTGCTCACCCCAGGGCTCTTCACTGGCACAATGAGCTTTAATTGTTCTTTGCACATGCCCCAGGAGCAGTATAAACTGCTGAAGCATCTACCTTGAAGCACTGAGAGACCGGGTTCAGGAGGGTAAATGAACAGTGATATGGAGTGGCTTGTTTTCCTCAGCTGAGCCTTGGGGGAGAAGCAGCTGAAGCTCTGACTCTGTAAGTGTGAGGCTTAGTTGGTTGGGAGCTTCCTGACTCTCTTTGTTGGGAAGCTTTGTGTCACCAAAACAGAAACTCTTTGTAAAAACACAATGGTATTCTTCAAACTTTCACTGAAGAAAAAATTCAGGGAGATTGGCCTCAGAACAGGTAATAACCTGGTGGTCAAGGGATTTGACCAAGCTTGAGTCAGCCCAAGGACACTGCCAGCTATACACACACACACAAACACACAAACCCACACACACACCCACACACACACACCCCCACACCCACACACACCCAAATACACAAACACACACACTAAACGGCCCAAGCAGCAGCTTTTGCACTTTTTTTTTAACTGTTTCACTTTTAGAGAAGAGATAGTAATTAGAGGAGAAACACAAACTAATCCTCTCACTTCCTAAGTGCTTTCAAATACCAGAGCCAAGATCTCCTCTCATATGGGTTTCTGTTTCTTGAAAAATTGTTGTTCCTTTGCCTTGCCATTCATTTGCAGGAGATAACTGGGTTTTCTGATCCAGAAATATCTATTTTATATAGCTGTAACAGTTTGTCAGGAACAGCCAGAGTCTCCTTCAACCAGGATATCCTAGGACCCTTTGATTCCTACAAGACTTCAGCTTCTCTGGTGTATAGAGATGGTCTCAACTGAAGGTGAAAACAGGATGTCCCACAGTCCAGAGGTAATGCTCCATGTGCTCCAGAAAAACACAGGAGAGTTGCTGGACAGGTATTATCATCTGCTAGAAAGGATGTGGATGAGGCAGAAGCCTGGAGACCCAGCTCTGTTCTCAGCATTACTGCTGACAGCTATGTCTCCTTTGCTTCCTCTCCACGTTCCTGGCCTGTTTCAGCCACAGATGGCGTGACTGTCCAGACAGCATGCTGGGGATCCTGCAGGATCTGCAGTGGAGTGTGGTGGCAGGAGTTAACCCCAGCTCTGTGGAGCCCAGCAAGCTGGGAAAGGGAGAAGTCCACCCTTTGCAGAGGGGAAACTAATGAACATTAACTGGTTGGCCTTGTGGTACTTCATAGAAACAATCTCCCAGCTCTCACTGACATACTTAGCTTGTCATCTCTAGTCTCTTGTTGAGAAACAAGTGAACACCAGGACAAAGTTCTCTAAAGCTTGCCATCCTTCTGATGCAGCTCACAAGGGCTTAAGGATGAGGATTTACCCACTCTATAGGCAGCTGGTTTAAGACTCTTGTCTCATTTGATGCAAATATCATCTCTTACCATGGTGTATAGGTTTTAAGAAAGATGAGCCCAGAGGAAAGAACTAGATCAAAACTACGAGTGGTGTTGGCCCTTCAGGAATAAAGAAATCTGGACATTACCCCTTCTATTTCTATTGCAATATCTCTCTCCATGTGGAATAGATACAGAAATGGGCTCTTGCTACTGGTCACTAAAAAGCCTATAGGATGTCTCAAGGCTGCTGACAGAGTGGAAAGATTATCTCAAAAGGCAAGAGGTTCCAGCTTGCCACAAAGAACTGTGCACAGTGACTGCTTCCTCCCTACCCTTGCCACCCTCTGGGCCCTGTGCTAGGAAATGCACTGGTGCATTATGGCAAGTATGAACAGCAAGGGACAGCTATCAGCTGGGCTCTACCTTTCCTGTACTTGTGTTAAAAGCATCAAAAGTGGCCATCAGACTTGACCTGTTTGAACTTTATGTTCCTGCCTGTCTTCAATTTCTACTTTTTGCTCCACCTACAAGCACTTGGATCAGTTAAGAGGTTACTTAAAAGCCTGGCAAGAAGGAGTGCATAAAGCTGCACCAGTGGCTCCTTTTCTTTTTGGAGTCTCATCACTGCTACACTGAGATTTTGGATCACAAGGACAGGAATCACCTCTTGCCATAAATGTGGAGTCTTGACCCCACTTGGGGATCTGTGGGTGGAACAGTAATAATCCAGCAGACTCAACGATTTCAGTGGCCTCAAGCTTTAAAGGTATGAGGAGGACAGCTTCCCAACAGAAACATTTATTCCTTACAAATAACCCTTCCTAGCATTTGTGCCCAGGCTGAAGAGACCATCTTTTTAAGCCTGCTCTTTGACCCATGCTAGCTCAGCTCTTGTCAGGGCACATCACCTCCTTTGTCAATTCTGTACCAGTGGTTGCACATTCTTGACTGAGCTGCTTTCAGCTGCTTGTGATAGTACCTGGCACAAAAAGACCACAAATGAATCAGAGGATCTTGTTAAACAGTCTTGTTAATTTAGCTCTGATAAAGACACAGGAGAAAAAAAAAAATCAATATTTGTTAAGTGAAAAAGGACAAAATCCATAGAGAAATAAAGGTCATTTTCATGGTTCTATGAGGCCCTTACAAACAATGGAGAGTAAATAACATAATCCAAGCTTATGTAAGAAATAACTTTTCTTCCATGCTCTAGTGCTACCCAGTGGATTTTAAACAATGGCAGACTCAGTTAAGCCTCCTCTGTTCAGCGAGGCTAAAAGTCCTTCCCTTGACAGGATTGCTAACTCACAATTTATCAAAAAAGCACATGAAGTTAGGTTCCAGCAGCAGTCTGGGGAGAAGCATAGGAGTGAGGCTAACTAATAGGAAGGTGCTCTAGGCTGCCAAGATCAGACATAAAAGTCCCCTCTATCTGTTCACCATCTGCCATGAGTATTTTGTATACTCTGCCATTATACTATCAAAGGCTTAATCTCTTAATCTCTGGAAACACATGACTGCAACTTGAGCATTTTACAGCTGAGATATCCAAGAATTTCTCCAAAAGTACTCCTAGTAAAGTCGGGACCATATCCTGCCTTAGTAGTATGGAAGGATCCAGGTCCAGACATTTCCTCTTTCCATTCCTGGAGCAGTTGAGCAATGGATGCTGATGCTTTTTAATGGGATGGCTGGCACCAGTGAAATATGCAGAAATTCCCCATTTATTCTGATTACGTGTTCCCTACTCCTCTTCAAGGCACATGGAGGAATTGAAGAAAAAAATGAATGGCAGCTCAAAAAAGCAAAGGCACAAATTTTAACTGACCTTTGACTCAAAGAAATGACCCGTTCATCCCAGAGGCTATCCAGGGGTCTTTCTGTCTATCCAAAGGATAACAAGGCAGTTAAGCTAAAAGCTGTGTCCTACAGAAGCAGCTGAGCAGGGGATTTGCTGGGGAGGATATGCTTGCCTGCTCATGCTCCAGGATGCCAAGAACAGGCAGGATAGGCCTTTATTATTCTGCTAGAGGAAGGTATTTGATGGCCTGCTCTCAAAAACTCGTTTCACATCTCAGCTGACAAGGGGAGAGCACTGCAGTCATGAGTGGGCAGGTATGCTGCCTCTGGGAGCAAACAGGCAGAGCATCCCTCCCCCACAGCCAGGCTGAACAGAGAAGGATGGGACCCATCTGTGTCTCAGACTATTAGATCTATTCTAGTGCAAAAATCATCCCCTAGCTCTGCACCCAAACCTCTCGCATGTCCCCTTGCCCTGTCACTTCAGAGAGAGCCACCTGGTCCTACCTGTTGTTCCCTCAGTGAGCTGGTCACCTGGAAATCTGAGCCTGGAATGCATATATTGGAGATAGCACTAACACTGCCCAAAGAGACATCAAACCTCCACCTCTGCACTGCACAGACAAAGAGCTGCTGCTGCTTAGGAACAGCACCCACAAGTGTGACAGCTCTCTTGCTTCCTTCCATATTCATGTCCTTTCTTTTTCCAGGGCAGATTTCAATACAGCACAGCAGGGATCCTATCCACACCTGGCTTCTGGGTGGCTACTGAAGGGCTCTCCCTGGTGCTGCAGGTGAATTGGACTCCTCTGATATTGTGGCAGGACTGCCATGGAGCCAGGGTCTAGTTTGGCTCTCAGAAATGCTCAGATATCTAGACCTTCTTTGAGATTAGTGCTTCATATAGCTGGAGGAATAGCTGCAATAAGAGAGACTCCGGCTTGCTTCCAAATCAGTCCCTACACTCTCAGTCTCTCATGGGGGAGCCTGATAAACAGGCTGTGCTTTATCTGAAAGGGAGGAGTCCCTATTGCCTCTTGGCTTCCTCAGTCTTGACTCTAGCTTGGGATATCCCCTGTCACTGCCTGGAGAAGGCCAGTTGACCACAGAATACTAGAATCACAGTGTGTGAAGTGAGAGAGACTGATTCTCTACTCCTGTTTTAGTTCTACTGAAGAGTTTCTATCCTGCAGTGCATCTCTGTTGCACTGGGAGGGGGAATATCAAGTCACTTCAGCCTGGCGAACCAGTTCCCAGCAGGGATTTAATGTATGACCAGTTTAAAAAACATTGCTAATTAAGACCAGTCTAAAAAACATTGCTAATACTTCTGCTCCCATTTGCTTTAACAATTGCTGAAAATCTTCCCATATGCCTGACTGGGACAGTGATGTGCTGCTCAAGGCTGAAAGCCTGGAGAATCCAAGACCCCTCTGGATCACTGCCCTTCTCTGGTATCTACCTGTTGTGAAGCAAAGCCAGACTTGGCTGTCAGAACAAGGGCTCTGTGGAAAAAAAAATCAGCTGCAGACCTACAACAGCCTTTCAGGCCTTCAAGTTAAGACATTTACTGTCTTGATTCTGTGATGCACCCAGCCTGGCAATGCTGTCATGCTTCTACTATTGGGAAATTAAGAGCAACATTACCCTCCTCTACTGATTCCCCTAAATTTTCTTCTGCAGTTCTGTACACACAGGGGAGCAACAGGGCAGAACAATGGACTCCTTTAAAAATGAGGGAGCATCCAAGGATGCTTTCAAGTACCACACTGCTGAGCTGCAGGATCTGTGTGTCACAGTTTCTTCCCAGATTTCACATAAGGATGCCCTGCTCAGCTTGTGGTCCACATGCATGCAGATGCTACCCTCATTCTTGACAGGATAAAACTTTTGAAACTCCAGTTCCCACCATGCCACACTCTAGCTTTGCTAGCACAATCGTTACAGAAACTCGTTTGCACCTTTATCTTCTTCCCTTTGTTTCCAATCAGATGCACACAGGGAGTGTCTGGAGTGACATGAATCTAATCAGAGACTGATGCCACATCAGAAATCCCATCAAGCTATCTTCCAGTCCCAACAAGCTTTCCCCTGAAACAAAACTTCTTGTCATGGCTGTGTATATTGTGTTCCCAGCAGGATTTCTTAATGGGCTCAGTAGTCAGAAACTGTAGTTTTAATTTTCAAACTACAGATGAAAAACTTTTCTATTTAAATATCCTCCTAGCTCTTATTGGTGCTTTTCTGGACCTTCTCCCTACCAAAACCAACCCTGTATTGAGGGATTCCAGGCAGAGAAATCTTAATTTTCCAACAACACAGAGCCTAAATGGCCTAGGAGCCCCTGCACTTAGCATTTCATACCTGCTGTGCACAAGTAGGGACCAGCAGGTGTTGGCTGGGGGGAGCCAGGCAACCTCTGCAAATCCCCTTCTCTCCTTTCAGGCAAGTGGAAATCATCTGCTGACCTGCACCTGAATGATGCCACGAGCAAGAAGAAGGAGGTGCTGGAGGGGCTGGAAGCCTCTGGCCCCAGCAAGCAGCTGGGAAGGGCAGCAGGGTGGGCAAGCCTGCCAGTGCCAGAGAACCAGCCAGCCTTGCCTGGTGCTCCAGAGGAAGAGGGCCACTGCACACTGCTGGCACCTGTGGCACAAGAGGAGCCAAACTTGGCCTCTCTCTGTGTGTCAAGCAGGAAACCCAAACAGAGAACTCTGGTACAAGAGGAAAATGCAGCCACTCCTCAATTCATTGAGCAGGAGCCACAGACTGAGGCCCTGACACCAGGTGCTGCAGTGAAGCCCTTCTGCATGTGGTCTTTGAGGAGAGGACCTGGAAGGTCCTGGAAGGGCACTGGCCCACAGAGTGGCCACACATCTGGGTGACACATCTCTGGCACATCTGGAGGAGGAAGAGAGCTCCCTGGGCCCAAACCAAGCATTTCACCACATTTTGGATAGTGTTAGCACAGACAAGGTGCCACTGCTCTGCTGCCCAGGTTGCAGCAGGGATCTCCACATTCTCCCCATGAGATAAAAGGCACCCAAGAGGGACCTTCAACTTGGAAAAACCAGCTGTGACCACCAAAACTAGCCTAGGCTGCAAAATTTACCACTCCTAAATGCTGAGGCCTGTTTCTGAAATGGACTAAAAGACACATGGCCTCCAATCTCCAACTTCCAGACTGATGTTTAAGAAGTTTTTATCAAGCCTCCTGAGGCTGCAATCAAGCATCTTTCCAGCTTGGGGCCATCCTGTGCACTCATAGCTGCATTCTGCCAAGCACTAAAGGCCTCTCTTCCCCTACAGCAACAACTTGGCTGCCTGTTCCCTAGCTGGCTGATGATAGCACCTGGATGCCATCCAAAGGCAGTAAGTTTCTTGCAGCTGAATATGTTTAGTCCCTCTCCTAGGGCATGCTCTCCATTATGCAGCTATTGTTTATGACCCCAATTATCTCCCAGAAACTGGTCCTTGCCTGCAGTTAATAACCAAGGCTAAATGATCAAGTGTTAGGGCTCAGGCAAACTGGTTGTTAACTTCTCTGTCAACCAAGTTCAGAGTCTTTTACTGCTATTAGAAACTCAGATTAATGACGCATAACAGAAATGAACTCTCCAGTGACACAGCTAGGTGAGGTTAGGAGAGGGGGAAAGGAATCACTCCTTTTAACTGGAGGTATCAGCTGAGCAACGAGGAGATGAGCCCTCATTTAACTCTCAGCCTTCCTGATGTCTGGGAGACATGTATCATAGAATATCTTATTTTGCAGAGGATCTGTAAGTGAAATGGGCTCACTGACCAGAAACTGCTTTCAGAAATGTTTTAGATTAGCATGGCAAGGCTTTGGTAGCAGGGGCACTACAGGAGTGGCTTCTGTAAGAGGCTACCAGAGCCAATGCCAGGCCACTACAAGATGGATCCACCACTGGCCAAGGCCAAGCGCACCAGCAATGGTGGTAATGTTTCCATGCTACACACTTAAGAAGGAAAAGAAATTATTGCACAGAAGTACTTGTGGCCAGAGAAGTGAGAATATATGAGAGAAACAACTGCACAGACACCAAGGTCAGTGCAGAAGGAGGGGCAGGAGGTGCTCCAGGAACTGAAGCTGAGATTCTCCTGCAGCCTTGGGGCAGACCATGGTGGGGCAGCTGTGTCCCTGCAGCCCATGGAGGTCAATGGGAATGCAACTTGAAGAAGTTTGTGGAGGACTATCTCATGTGGGTGAGACCTCACACTGGAGCAGGACAAGGAGTCTTTCCTCTGAGGAGGAAACAGCAGCAGAAACCACTTAATGAACTGACCACAACCCCCATTCCTGTCTCACTGCATCTCTGGGGGGGAGGAGGTAGAAAACTGGGAATAAAGTTAAGCATGGGAAGGAGGGAGGGATGGGGGGAAGGGTGTTTTTAAGGTTTGTTTTACTTCTCATTATCCTACTTTGATTTTGCTTTGTAATAAATTAAATAATCTCATCATCCTGAGTCTGTTTTGCTTGTGATGGTAATCAGTGAGTGATCGCTCCCCATCCTTAACTCATGAGTTTTCATTATATTTTCTCTCCTCTGTCCTGTTGAGGAGGGGAGTGGAAGAGTAGCTTTGGTGGGCACCTGGCATCCAGCAGGGTCAAACAAATACAAGAGACCTCTTCCAAACTGCAATTCCTATCCTAATACTTCAGATTTCCAACAGTTAACAAGAGCTGGTGAATTCTGTAAACCCCTGTAGGGCAGGAAAGCAAGACCTCACTTCAGAAAGAAAGGCTATATAGAACCAACATGCATAGAAATGAATCTCAGGTTTCAAAGGGAGATCTACACCCAATAACAGATATACTGTCAGCCTTTCCCAGCCTGCTCCTCACTGCTTCATCTGTAAAGCAGCTCTCCAACAACTCCTCAGAAAATAGTAGTTTTAACCCAGAAAATGCTGATGCTGAATCCCTTTCACAGATCTTTCTGAACACTAATGGGAGACTATCACCCTTGTGTTTATAGGGGCCACTAGGTACCTTACAGGACATAATTTTCTCAAGAGATTTACCAACTTCTACCCATAAAGGACAGAAGCCTGACTCTGGGGAATTACCACTATGGCCTTGGTAGTTGGTTTGACCCATCCATACAGAGACATCCTGCAAGTACCAGAAAAAAAACAAACAGGCAGTGCAGCTGTGCAACCCTGGGATCTGGGACAAATGGACAATGACATAGGAAGAGAAAGAGCAGCTACAACAAGCATGAGGATTTATGTCTGGATATGCACAACAGTAGGAGTTGGTGCCTACAAATGACTTTGGGTGTGATGAGCTGACTGCATGAATCTTGGAGTATGACTATCTCCTCCTGCCACCATAGATATGCAGGGAATGGGAAAAGGAAAGGTGTTGAAAGGTCTTCTGCAGCACACCTCTCCTGCTCAGACACCTGTCCTTCAGGTGTCTTCTGGGACAGATGATACTCTAGACTCCTTCTTTTCAAAATCTGCCAGTTACCACCCAAAAAACATTTAATCTCCTATCACTCCATGCATCACCTGGGAAAAGGCAGACAAGGAAGGAAAATTGGGAACAGAAGAGGACGCCTTTCCCTGTCTGATCAACTGCTGGATGTAAGAAGGTCACAGATGTGTGTCACCATGTGTGCCAGCCAGGTAAAGATGGATGCCTCTTCTATCAGTAGATGGTGAAGGAAACACAGTGATACAGGAAAAAACAGATTTTCTGGTGGTGTGAAGAGGATGCAAAGATCACTTACAGAGCAGCACTCAAAGCATGCAACATTTCTTGCAAAAGTTTACTAGTCCTTTTTCTCTCCTGCCCAATCCATTCCCAGCCACAACCTTCATACCCTTCATACACTGTGAACACAGTGACACTCACTAATGAAAATGGAGTGCTATTTATTGTGTTCAGGCTGCCATCAAGGGAGAGGCTCTAACACACCAGCACTCAGCTGCCCCACAGAGACATCTGAAGTGCAACTGGAAGAAGCACAAACAAATGCTTTGGTGTGAGGCCATGCCTGTAAGACAGCAGCCACCAGCTGGGAGCCTGTGGGCCAGCATGGTACCAAGGGGAGCTGAGTGGCTGCTGAGTCCTCAGCTGCCATTCTCCACCAGGGCCTGGCAAAAGCAACCTGGCCACCACTCCTCGAGACTGCTCAGGCAGCTTTAAAAACACACTCTTTCATCCTTATGCACAGATTTACTTATTCATGTATTCTCAACAGAAGCACCAACGGCCATAATTGGATCCATTACTGGGTTATTAGAGCTCTCAGTCACTGCCTCTGCAGCTTCACACGGTGCTGGGGGAATGCACAGGAAGAACAAACAGGGCAGAGGCATGGCCAGTGGCAGGGGCTTTAAAAATCTATTAAGTTGTTGCTGTGGCAACTAAAACAAAATTTCTGGCAGGAGCTACTATATGTGGAGAACTGTAAATGTCTCCATTTGTGGAAAACATTGGTCATGTCTCTGAAAGGGAGGTGGAGGGAAGACAGAAAGAATGGCTCTTTTCAGAAACTGTTACAGCAAGAGCCAAAACTGGTCTGCTTACAAATTTATTCTTATGGCAAGCCCTGAGGATGGTTGGACTCTACATACCAGAGCTTCCCAGGAGCCAGTGCACCGAGACAGAGCTGGCATGTTTGGAGGAGCATTTCTAGGTATTCAGCTGGTCTTGAATGCCAGGAAAGCCACTGAACTGCAGCACAGACACAGCGCTGCAGTCCACTCACTTCTACCTTCACCTGCCTTCTCTGCCCCACATCCTGTCCAGGGTCTCCATGGAAAACTGAAGCTTGTCTGGGAATTAGCTTTCACTAAGATCATAGATTCTGGAACACCAACGTTTCCATCCGTAAACAGTGGGAAATGAAAAAGCAGTTTTTAGGTCTGGAAAAACTAAAATCTGTCTAGAAAGGCTGTCCCTGGTCTCAGAAAATACCACAAGTTTTCAAGGGTCAGCAGGGTAGTAATTATCTGGATGAAATGTCACGTATCCCAGCTTTGGAAGGTGTCCACTTCTTTAACATCACAACAGGGGCTGCAAACTGAGGCATCTCAAGTTCACGTTTAATTATAATGTAAGACCTGCAAAAGCAGAATCAGTGTTGATTTAATGTTGATTGATTTACACTAAACAAGCTGTGCTGTGCCACCTGTTTAATTTTCTGGGAGATCTCCCAGATCATGTCTGAGCCTGCTTAGCTAACAGACTTGGGCCCCACACTCAGCCTTTCCTGTTCAAGGATCAGGTTCATCAGTTTGTTACTTATGAAGTAACTCACTCAGTTTGGAAATTCAGAACAGATTCCTGATGTGTAACTCTGAATTCTCTCAAGTTTAGTGTATAGACTGGAGCTAAATAATGGGCACTTTGCAAAAAGATTCAGGAGTGATAGTGGATGCTGCCAGCAGAAAATTTGCCTACTGAGAGACATTGTATAGGCAAAATGACTGATGACAATATCCAGCTTTTCTCTTGAGTCAGCAACTTAAGTACAAAGCCTTAATTGCAAGTTAGACTCACTTGTGGGACTGATTTCCACTGTGAAAGGAGGAGCAGAGGGAACAAGAGGACAAAGATATGGGGACTGGTGTTGGGTCAGCACAGAGGAGCAGCATCCAAGCAGCCCCATTATAATGCTACCAGTCTCCTCTCCTCTGTCCCCTGGTGACACAGAGGCTCACAGCTTCCTGACCCTGGCTCTCATGGCTCACATGACTTCACTGCATTAATGATCTCAGTGAGAATTTTTTAAGCTGATTGACAGAAACCTGGAAAAAAAACACCTAGGAGCTATGAAATTGCACCATTGCCAAAGGGGAGCTTAATACAGGGCAGAAAAGAGGCACTGGCTAAAGGCACAGGAGGTCTTTAAATAGACACCCTAGGTCTGGTCTGTGCAGCATTAAAGATTGTGGTGAGTCTCTGAGGTCAAGGTAAGAAATTAATACTTACAAAGCTCACTAAGGCTTATGCTTACAATACAGCACTAATTATCCTGTTAATCAAAGTAAAAATCCTTCAGTTTTGCAAATCCAGCCTGCATAAGGCTGCAGATCCACAGCTCAGACATTTAACCCCCAACTACCCTATATGCCAGAAATAAATCGGAAGGTTTGAAAGGCTTTGAAATTTTACTCCACTTTACCTCCTTAAAACATTCTGCCTTCAATTCTACCTTACACCACTTGGATAAGAAATTGTTAAAAGGAGGTTTAGAGAAAAAAATATAAGATGCTACCTGTCTGTAGCTTTAAAAATCTTTAATCTGTAGTATATCAATATTGTTTGTCTAGACAAAAATCTTTTGTTGGCATAAACATCCCCCTCAGTCCATACTTCTATCATGCACTGAAGTGTATGTCATATATCAAAACCTTACATATTTTATTTTGGCCAATGCAGTTCACTGTGTGGTTACTTCTAGTGAACAAAAGAATTTTCTTCACTGAAAACTATTTCTTTTAAAGTAGCTTGCTTCTTTGAGACACACAGACTTTGGTTTAAATGCTACAGCAAGGAAGGAAAAAAATCAGTCTATCAAACAAGAGAAAGGTAGACCACACAGAGATCACTTCTCAATTTTCAGAGTCACTGATGCGGTGAGGATATATGTTGCTTGAGAACAGGCTTGTCACTGGCTTTGGGTGGTGAAAGATCAGCAGCAGTTAAGGTTGGCTGGGAAATTTTCACTGTGCACGAATGACAATGTGAGTCTTGATATTATAGCTGTTAACACCTGCATCTAGGCATTTCCCAACTTAGAAGCAGCCCTAGGCCTTGAAAAAAAGAGCCTGCTCTCATAAATTAGGGCCCTATCCTAGCTAATTAGGTAAGTACAAGTTTTACTTTAAATTTGTAATTTTGAGGGCAGATCCTCATTTGTTTAGAACTTCTTTTTAATTATGAAGAATTAAATAGCAGAAATTACTGTGAGCCACACAAGCTATACATATGATGTCTCTGACTCTGGAAATATCAAATATGGAGAGTGTTTTTTTCAGGCTGATCTTCTCATACACAAGTATAAAACCACAGGATAATAATTTTCAATCTGCCAGTGTCAGGTATGATAGTGGAGGTGCCACAGCTAAGCACTTTTTTTTGTTATTATGAAAGTAACCAAATCCCATTTTAGAAACAGTTAGGTTATTTGCCCTAGTACTTGTGCTTGGATATCAAAATATCATACTGGTTTTTTGCTTAGAAACTTAATTTGCAGCCTAAATTTATTAATGGGCCATTTATACCCATTTCCTCTTGTGGCAATGTTGTCTTTCAGTTTAAATTGCTGTTCTCCTTCACTGGTGTTTACTCCTCTCACGTATTTATAGAGAGCATTCATATCTCCTCTCAGCCTCTGTTTTGCTGGATTAAACAAGCCAAACATTTGTAGTTCCCATGTATACAGTGGATTCTCCACTGTCCCCCTCATCCCAGAAGTCTTTCCCTCTGTCTATATGGCAGCCTAATGTTGATTTCCTTGCACCTGGTGTTTGGTAGTGTGCAGAACTGACAAAGCCATGATATGCCTTCTCCCTCAAGGGACAGCTTGCCTTATACAATTTAGAATTGCATTTGGTTTTCAGTATACTGATAGGGCATAGGAATTTCTTTCATTAACTAACATACTCTAACCTCTAACCCTTCTCTTCCCTCAACCCCCTAATGAGCTCTCAGTTTATACCACACTTCTTGTTACCAGTCCTTAGGCTATAATCTTTTTTTCCCTGGTACTGTTAACAAATGTTACATTTCTATTGCACTTGCCATTAGTCATCAGTTTTTGCTGTATGACATCCAAGAATTACTCTCAGTAATGACAATATTCTAATTGCTTTGTATCATGCTCTTTCCTATATCCATATCTAAAGAAAAATCAGTGCTGGAATCTAGAAATGGTGCAAGTCATCCCAGGCAAGTATCTGCTCCAGACTAGGAAGGGGATTGGTTTTCCTCCAGCTCCAGCCTTCACCGAGTGAGAAAACCACCATTTCATCAGCATGTGATCTCCTCCTGATACGGGCACAAACTGCATTTTGCTACTCCTCGAGACTCCAAACCCTCTTACAAAATACTGAATCCTGGCTTGTGAGACTGGAGACCTTGGGAAAAATCCCAGGTGATGTTTTTGCATCAGTCCAGCTGCAGAGACAGAAGAGGGAACTGTCCCATCCAACAGTGTTTCCTGAGTACCAGCCTACCTTCCTGCTCCAGCTCCGTGGGCAGAGAGAATCACTCAAAGAGGATCAAGCATGGCTTTCTTGGTCCTCAAAGCTCTTGCAGCTTTTAGTTTTGTGAACCTATTGAGCTCTAGGCTTTTCACAATTTCCTCCTTACAGGATATGTTGTTTGCTTTTGGACGATAGAAAGAGAAGCTGCTTTCTTCTGCAGCTTCCATAACTGGGGCATTTGCAGCCCTTGTGCTACAAAATTACTTTCCTCCCCTAATTACCTCTCATTTCTCCACTTCTACTTGTTTTGTTGAGTTGAAATTCTTGAGGGCAGCATGGCATTGTGACTACAGCACTCATCAGAGACTGCAGGATGCAACTCTAAAATACAGCAGTAGTAATACTTCTCAGATCACTCACAGCCTTGCTACCATAACAAAAGGCATATGGAAATGCTTATCAATAACATTGATTACAACCCAGATGCTTAGGCTGGCTAAGTATTCTCTAGTGCTCAAGAAAGCTGCATGAGAATGATAGTCTTGCTCTAGCAGGACTCAAGTTGTTTTAGATGACTTTGGCCCAAAAGCAAATTGGTTTAATTAATACCCTACCCATACGGGCCTGTAAGCTGAAGAGCAGATGAAGCTCTTGTGAGAAAAGAAAAGAACAGAAAAGCCTGGTCCTGAGATGGCTGTTTCCAAACCCATTTACTTAACTATTAGCGAGGGTGGCTTCTCTTTAATTTATTTACATAGAATGTTTCTGTAACCATCTGCTCTTAAGCTAAACGAAAAATTATCATCTTTCTCCTGCTGCTGCGGAGACTCCCTTGGATGTTCTTAATAATACAAAAAAATCTATCATTTTAATGCAGACAGCTTGGCTAATAAAAATGATCTGTACCATTAGTAATTATGCCACAAATACAATGCAAACAAGCAGCTTCTCCCTGAAGAGGCCAAGCATAAAACACCTCTCTCACCACCAGGGGCCAGAGATGATGGCACAGGTGCAGGACTTGGCTTCTCAATTCTCTACCACCAAAGAGCAGAGGGCAATTTATTGAAGTTAACAAGCTTTAGGTGTTTCAGTCAAACCTGCCCAGTCCCATTTTCCTAGGGACTTTTTCTGCAGACTGTTAATACAGAGCCATATTCCTGAAGAGAGCTATCTTGGTGTCCCAGCTTCTACAGTTCTCACAGTATCAGAACCCTTTATGGCTCTGATGTATCCACCTTTGCAGTGAAGTGAGCTGATGCAGCTGGCTCCAGTTAACAGATGGGAAACTGAGGCAGAAAGCAACTTAAAGGACCAGCAAAGATGATGAGAGAAAGTGGTTAAACAAGAAAGTCAATTCAAGCCGTGAAACCATTAATGAGCAATTGAAAACATCCCTCTAGGTAGGGCCTTCTTACAAAACCACCATCGTGGACAGTTTACTAATAAATGGAAGCACTACTGGCCCATCTGTTGCCTGATGCTACTTCAGTGTGGCCAGTGCCAGAGTAGCAGACATGATACTTAGATGCTGTTTCTCATTGCTGCTTGCCTCCACAAATAGCAAATCACTTAACCTCCACAACTCGGTTTTCTCCCCCAAAAGAAGAATTAAAATTAGAGATTCAGGGATTAATGAAAGAAAAACAAACTAAGGTAACAGAGGATGAAATGCCATTTTCTTTAAACAAGGGAAAAGAAAGTTTGCTAAGGGAAAATGAGAGAGATTACTCCTTACTCAAATTATATCAAATTAATATGAACATACCTCTTTACTAAATAATTCAATTGATAAAGAAATGTGTTTTAAGAAATATAATCAACGTCTTGGGGATTTCAGACACTTTTGCAGAGAGATGAACATTCTAAGAAATAAAATGTGAACAAATTGGAAGGCCAGTACCTGCACTGAATTCTTGTAGTCCAGAGATCTGGCAACTACCATGTGCTGCATAAAGAAATGGGAGTGGCACTGGTGGCTGGGCAGTGGGTGCACATTCAAAGAAGCAAAAGATTTACTCATAACTGTGTGTTGACCCTAATTTCCTTTGCTTCTGTGTCTCAGTCCATAAAATGGGGCTAAGGGAAGGTCTGCCATGGGATTCTGGGATGGGTCATGTCTGCATTTCATTTCAAAAGCTAAAGATGCACAAAAGAGGGCACTTCTTTGCTAGGCAGGCAAGAAAAGCGAGCTACAGTGGATGATACCAGGCAGGCATTAATTGACTCCTCTGTGAAAGTACTGCAGAAAACATCAAAGCTAGTGCATCACAGGACAGATCATGTAAAAACATAACCAGCAATTTCCTCAGCTACAGCTGAGGAAGCAATCCATGCAGAGGGAGACGGAGCCATGGCTGTGAGCCAGTCCAAGAAATGCAAGGAGCATTATAGAAATATAGGAGCTTTACCTGCTGATGTTTTATACTGAGATTAGAGATGCAGAAAGATCATTGACATGGATGGTACTCACCCATGAAGGGGATTGTAAAGCATAAGCCAAGCTGCTTTTAAAAACAATGTTTTAGACAGCTGAAGAGCAAATCTTGGCTTGGTTAGGGCTGCTAGGGAAGATTGACAACTGGTGCATAGGGATCAGCTACTTTAGTTGCACTCATACCTACAGAGAAGCTGCAAGCTGCAGAGCTGAAATGGGTTCAGAGAAGCTATCAAATTCCCAAGCCCCATCCCCAAATCTGTCAGGATTGTGAGTGACGAGCTGCAAGCAGAAGCAAGGTGAAAGGGAAGCTGTTGTGCTACACCAGATAGCAGTTGCTCAACTCCCACCTCATCACCATTTTTGCCTTGTATTGTTTCAAGGCCTATTAATATTCATAAGAGCTGTTTTATTGTGTTTGCACTTTTCTATCATGCTCACAGGCCTGATCCCTTCTTGCCTTAATAGGATGCAAACCTCATGAAATCAGATCTTATTAGCCAAACTCCATCAGACACCCTCAGCAACACAGTACCTCAGTCCCTACTCCTGCTAAAGTGAAGGGAAGCCTTTCACGGTGTTGACATGTGTAGAACTCTTAATCTAATATGACATTTCAATCTTAAGAGCAGAAATGAACAGGAGTAAAACACAGTGCAGGGAAAACAACTGAATGCTGCTGAGTCAAGCCCCACAGCACTGCAGCCAAGAGATGCAGGAGTCCTTAGAAAAAAACTTTCTAATCCTGGCTTGCAATAAACTTGATCGAACAAAGGTGCTGGTTCATTAAAATCTTTATCTCACTGACAGAAGACTGCTGACTTACCCCCAAATGAGTTCCTCCAAACTGTCTTAGAGCACAAATCTCTTAGCCTTCTCCCACATGATAGTGATTCTATCCTGGTGTACAACCTCACCTCTGTGGGCTTTGCACCAAGAAAACTGAAGGGAATGAGCAAGAAAAGGCAGTGCTGAGAAGTGGTGATCTTATTCACCATCTCTGCTCCCTGCCCCTCCTAAATTTAAACCTACTGACTTGACCAACGTGCATAAATTCCCAACTCCTGGTCTTGCAGGGCTGGGAGAGGAGGAGATTGGAGTCTGCAGTGCAGCACCAATGAGGATGCTCTGCACTTCTAGGATATGTGCCCTGAGTCTGCCTTATGTCTGCTCCATACCAGTGATGACAATGCCATAGATTGATTTTTCCAGATCCCAGGTGAAGTCTGTGACTCTAGCAGGAAGAAAAATCATTGCTGAAGATGGAAAGTGAACAGATTTTGTAAGTCAGTGAGTGAAAACAAATACAAAATGTAGAGTGTCACACTGCCACTCAGTCATTTTCATAAGTAGAACAGTACATTAACACAATAATTTCAAAAGAATTTCCAGCTGCAATAGCTAACAAGAACCTTGATAGGAGGCTCTTACTCACTGAATAAGAGCTGCTCAGATCTTGAGCCTGAACTGCCCAAAACCTTTCTGCTTAATTCATGACCTTCACACTGGATCAACAACAACTGATAGCAATTTGATGGAAAATTGCTGACCTAATACTCTGGACACTTTGCCAGTCAGGTTTGATACAGAATGGTTCTGTGGTGTATATCTCCCACTCTCAATACAAGAGAGCAGGAGCTCTTGCCAAAAATTACATCTTATTCAATAGATGGTTAAGAAAATGATACTAGGCTTATAGGGATCTAAATTGCTGACAGCAGAGCTGGGATTCAGTCATAGCCTTTCTCACTGTGGAGGGGTAAAAAGCTCTCTCAAATAACCCTCATGACCAAAAGGTCCCAAGCATAAGAGCTTAGGAGTATCTTATCTTTACTAATTTCTAGTTACAGGCTTTAAAACATCATTTAAAAAAATCTGTTATGTGAACATCAAAGGAAAGGAGAAATCGGTTGCTAATATTATCTATTCAAACTTACAGCAAAGAAATTCAGCCATACTGTACGACCATTATCTCTAACTACAAGGATTCTTCTGAGTGAGAGGATTAAGGGGAACTGGTACTGTGACCAAAGGACAGCTATGAAGTTTCAAAAAAATACTCAGATATTTAGATTTTCAAATTATTGTAAAAGGTAATTGTGCTGTAATTTATAGACAGTTTGAACTGCAAAAGTTAGCTGGACAAGAGTAGATTATTGTATCAACTAAGGTTTTATACAAGGGTACCACCCCAATTCAGCATCCCAACTTATACGGTTGGGAGGGAGGGACAGGGAATTCTGATACATAAGACAGTTTTAGGAACATTGTCCATCTCAGCTTAATTGCCACTTTCTCTGAATCAAGATATCTCTGATTAATTTACAGAGCTCACAAAAGGTTTCTCTAAAGCATGGGAATAGCTTCTTCATAGGAATTGCTTCTTGGAGCAGAATTACAGGGTACTGCAGCAGCTGCTACCTCGAGATTGTATGTGCAGCACACTGAAATAATCTCAACAGAGTATGATAAAGAATGCCCTCTGGATCCCAGATAAACAAATGCAGGCTTTCCCAAGCCTTTCAATCAGTGTCACAGATACCCAAAACCACCCCTCAACACCACGTGGGTGTCATTACTTGTGTAGTGCCTGCAGGAAAAGATGTGTTTTCCCTGTTGCATTCAACTAAAACTTCAAGAAACCTGTTCCTCAAGCTGTGCCAACATCATTTAGATTGTTGGTGTGCAAACAAGAGGTAAACAACAACAACAACCACAAAAAAATTGTGTTAATTTCAAGCTCCATTAGAAATGCAGGCTTTGGCAGCAAGAAAAATCAATGTTTGTCCACTGGAAAAAAAAAAATAAACCACCAGCATTGATAGGGACAAAGTGCTGTTTTTAAGAGGATGTAAAAATATTGGTACTCAATATCCTCTGAGCTGGGGAAAAATTCTTTTCTTATCACAGGGACTATTTGATTCTGACACAGGGAGTATTTTCATGTGAATTATCCAGTCCCAGGTACTGTCTGGCAATGTTTTCCTTCTTTATACATCTGATCATCCTCCCTGGCCTCATTTAGGAAAGCAGCATTTTAATTTCTGAGAAATAGCAGGTCTCTATTAGACCCACAGTTTGTTCATGTTTAGGAAAAATCACAGTCATTTGCTGCCATGACTGTGTTAATTTGTTTAAATGCAGCAAAACCCTAAAGCTCTGGGCCCTCCCAAAGCATCAGTGTGCATTAGGCTAAACTGCAGTCTCTCTCATGTATGAATTCACCAAACATCAGGGCTGCTGCCTGATGGGAAAATCCCAAGAGTTGCACTCCCCAGCAGCCTACTTGTGTGCTTGGGGCCAGACCCTGCCCTTGGCTATGCAAACCTAGGAGGCCCCTCTCTCTTTAATGGGCCCTGCAAGACCAGGACCCTGCTCCTATGGCAGAACTCAGCTCCACCAAGTTGCTCGGAGCATGGTGACCGATGTCCCCTCTGCAGCTGCCATCTTGAGCACTTATTTTTCCTTTTAGAAGTACTCCTGGGGAAAAAAAAAAAAAAAAAAAAAAGGCAAGCCAGAAAGTCCAAACTATTCTGTTTAAAATAAAACAGATATCATCATTTTTCTACCCTTTGCTGGACATTATTAGTTCCCTGCTGGGACAGCATGGACAGTGATAACTATGTATTACATGAGGAGACTGCAGCTGTGTTCTTCTGTCACTGGCTGGAAGTTAAACACTCCTTGCCTGCAGGTATTCCTACAGGAGTGTGAAGACTTAAAGTTCATCGAGAGATGAAATCTAGCTGTCCTGCTCAGCAGTCCCAAACCAAAGAGAGACCTCACTGCTGAGAAACAAGAAATAATTCCCCTTTGTTCTCAACAGATTGTCTGTCTCCAGTGTCAAGAATGAAAAATATCCCAGAGAAGATCCATTTAGCAGAGATGACACATTAAACAACCCATACCAGGGAGGGCTACTATCTTCCTCTGGCAAGTGCACCTTAATTTTCTAAGAGAAGCATTACATCGTGTGGCAGCTTTCAACAACCCAAGGATCTCAAAGTGAAGTGGAACTTGAGGAAATCAGAGAGCCAAGATCAAAATGAAATGCACCAAACACCGAGTTGAAGCCCGTCTCTAAGTGTTGGAGGGTTTCTCACCTTGCATCTCAGTTTAAGGAGGAATCCTGCTACTACTGAAAAGACCAACACCTGACAGTAAAATGTGTAAGCCAAATCAGAATGGTTAATTTCCAATTTAATGTACAGCACTGGCATGTGTAAGCTTCCTCCTCCGCTTGCAAAGTTAACTAGCTGCCTTGCAGCTTGACTTCCTGCATGTTTTTAAATGAGCTATGGCAAAAGTGAAGATGCTCAGTCTCCAACGTAGACAAATCCTACTGGGATATCAAGGAGAAAGCATATGCTAACACGTGCCAGGGATCCACTAAAGTCATCCACTAAAGTCTCAGATCGTATCAATAAGTAAACAGACAGCTTTGCAACCCTTACCAGCAGATAAGAATGATGTACACTTCAACAGCAATACAGCATCTGTTATGCACTATCAACTAAAGAAAAGACTAGGCAGTTCTGGAGAGGGAGGGTAAGGTCAGCAGCTGAAGAGATTCAACAGTTCTTGCTTCAGAGAACAAGCACAGCCATGTGTCAATTCATTCACGAATTCAGACACCAATTTAGGCTAAGTCTGTCTTTAATTTATAACTTTCTGAATTTTGACAGCCCTCTGGGACTGTTAATTCATTTGGTGTCTGTAGAGTATGTATCAAAGGATGGAAAAACCCCAGCCCAAATATATTATCCAGGCAGCAAAGCAGAGAGAAGAACACCTTTGGTAGGATGGCATTTTTTTTCCCAATGAAAGGACTTACTTTTCTTTAACCTAAAATACTTAGATGTAAGGTTCAAAGGTGATTTTTCATTATAAAGCTCTATTTCTAACCCAACAATTCCTCAAAAGATTAACCTCTCATATTTAAATTTCACAGTCCTGCATCCTCTTCAAAGACACTCGTTTCTCGGGACACTTGATCAAATTGCTTCTGACCTTTTCCAGTATGCTGAGAAACAATGAGGAAAGCAAGAGGGAAAAGGATGGTAGGGGAGGGATATGGAGAACAGGAAAAATTCTCATAGAAGAAGAATTCTTGTTAGCCTATCCTTGAACAGCTCCACAATCAAAAGGTTTTGAAATAGAAATTGCATGGAAATATTTCTGCCTGAAGGAGTTCAAAGAATAATCCTGGAAGGGTTCCTTGGGTATGGCCGGACTCCAGTGGGAATTAGTTTCCATTTGACCCAATTATACATGTTTAAAAAGCACAGGCCGAGTATGCCTGTGGGGTTTTCTGTTAAGCTCATTAAAGAGTTGATTTTGTCCTGCACCAAGTGCTCTACCTCAGCCCTGAAAAATGCTTCCTAAAACCATGAGACCCATGAAAGTCCATAGGACATTGCATATTCCTTAAAATTAAGCAGGTGCTTTGCTGGATTAGACTTGACCCTAGACTAGACTAGCCTTTTGTCCCAGAATGGCTTTTTAACAGAGATCCTGATCTCTCTGAAATTTTGCAAATGTGGCATTTTGCAAGTGTTTGCAAATATTAAGTTATCTTAACAAACTTTGCAGACTCATTCAAAATAATCCAGAGCTGGTCCCAAGCTATATACTAATGATGATGACAATGAAAATAATAACAACAATAATAATATTACCCCAAGTATGTTGAAATAGACATATATGAAAAAAAAAATAATTGAAAGATCTGCTTTAACTCAAGTTCAGTATAAAATCCTTCAGCGCAGAGAAGACAGAATCGGAAACCACTGCCTTGCTCAACAGGAAACACTCTAGTTTATCCAGAATACAACATGCCCTTTATAGTGCTTTTTAGAAGGAAAAAAAATTATGAAAATGAATGGTTGGATTCACAAAACTAGTGGTGCATTAAGTTTTATGTAACAGCTCAGAGGTGAGAGCATTCACCAAGAAGAGAAGAAAACAAGGCTTAATGGCCCTAAAGATTCAAATTTTTATCTCCAAACTGCTTGTGGAGTACTATATATTTAGGCTACCCTATTTTTTTGAATGGACTTCTTTTAGCATTTTGTTCTATGCAAAAATAATTAAACATGCAATGTAGCAATAAGTGGAATTAAAGCACTCTCCCTGCCAACTCAGCATTCTCACCATCAGTACCTTCACAAGACTGCAAGAAACATGACTAAGGTAATCGGCCTCAAAACACTCTCTAGCTTGATAGAAAAGCAACTTTGTTAAAGAATGGAAAGCCCTCTGACCTGAAAGGATGGACTTGCATCTGCCTCTCCTATCTTCTCCAGCACTTAAGCTAGAAGTTTCCCACAGACAGGATACGATCCAGATAGTAATTTCTTGTAATATCTCCTTGCCTCCCCCTTGCTGTTTCCTCATTGAACATTACTAGAAAACAGAGGTTTACATGAGAAAATGGTTAACCCCTCCCACCCCTTTCCCCAAACACACAATATTAAAAAAATGTTGCCAAGCTCAACTAGATACAAAAAATAATTGCAGTTAAAAGAACATAATTTAAATTTTAGTATAAGCAGACTGACCTTAACAGACCAGAGACAGACCTTATTTCCCCAGGGGAAGAAGGAAGCTGGATCCCCACAGGCTTAATGCAAGACTGCAGATAATTTAGATCCCTATTAATTTACCTTATTCCCTAAATTACAGCTAAGGAGTACTGCATTCAGTGTATGTATAAATAGTCAAATCAGGTACATCATTAGCTGCCTCAGCTTCAGGAAAGAACACGTCTAATAAGGTTACTTGCAAAATTATTAGTGCAAATGATTTACTGAGAATGTCTGTAAGAAGCCCAATTCAGACACCCCATGACAGTGAAAACAGGGAAACACAGCACAAGAAAATTAAAATCCTACAAATGTTTCTAAACTTGCATACAAATTACCATATTCCATTATAATGTATTATTTGAGAACTATTGTCATAGTATTATTGAATATTATATTGTAATGCAAATGCAGCAAAAAGCAGAGACAAGACTTCTCTACAAAAACTGATGATAGGTAATTTCAGAATTTTGCACACTTTCTCTTGCCTCCTTAGTGTTCTCCTGCTTTCTCTTTGACTCTCTAGAATCCTGTACTCTCTATTGATCCATGGTAAGGCACAGACTACGAAGCTCAAACTCAATATAAACTGCTCACACTGGAACCCTACGAGTCTTGGAAAGCACAATAAATACAGAAACTGCTACTGGACCCCAGACTGCTGCAATAGTAAGAGTTTACAAGCCATCTACTGAGATGGCTTGTAATGTGTTTTCACATTTTTATCTGAGGGGGAGGGAGGCAGGGGGAGAGAAGCATGGCTGCATGAATGAAACACTAATGGCCATAGAAACTACTCCTCTGCTGGCAACAGCTGCCACTGAAGCAGAAGCTGGAGGAAGAACAGACCCATTGGGTAAATCCATTTGATGCAAGCACCAAAAGGTTCAAATCTTCTGTGAGCCATGAAACAGACAAACAAATGTTTGATAGAAATATAATTTGAAAAAATAAAAGCTCTGCTCAGCTTAGCAATGAAATATACTGGTTATTTGACCTGCTGGAGGAATAAACCTGCAGCATGCACCAATTACATCCAGACTATGATGTGAAAAATCTCCCAAAATGGTTCCTGAGGAAGCAACATAATCTTTAACATCAAAAAATTTACCGTATGCAGGGACATTGCATTTCAAGGGCCACTGTTGTTGCAGTTTCATTGTTCGCCCTGTAAGTACTGCCCAGGCATTGTGTTTCACTGATATACTACTCTACTCCATGAACTGAGGTCCTGCCAAGCTTAGAGCAGTCTTTTAGAAGTCAGCCATTAGATTTCTTCCTCAGAATGCCTTTGAAAGGAATGATGTAAGACCAAAGACAAAAATTGGGCATTAAGAAGTTGGTGCACTCTAGAAAATGCACTACAACATGAATCTACTCATAGAGACTTTTAGATGGACTTCTGTAAAAAATGAGATTTTGTCTGGTTATTTCTTTGTAAAGGAGTAGAAGAAAGTGCAAGAAACCTGAAATGTGGAAGAAAAATGAAGGTTCTTTAATGACATTTGGAAATCAGTGGACAGCAGGCAAACATTATACCACTCACATCAGTTACATGGACCATCAAGGTCTGCATAGTCCTGCCATTATTCTCTAGTTGTGTGAGCTCAGGGAAGCGATGGAGACCTGGTAAGCAAGAGCTAGATAAACAAACAAACAAACAAACATACTGAAGCCTTGCTAATGCCATTACTATCTTCAGCATTTTTCTAGTGGTCACTGAAGATTCTCTTTGCTCTACCTCCCGCTTCATTTCACCTGTTCCCACTCAATGAAGACCTGCTTCCATGGGTACCATGAGCAAATCCTGCCCAATACATCACCTAAAGGCAGGCAAACAAGGAGCCCTCTAGCCAGTGCAACCATGCAATGCATCACCTTGCACAGTATCTCTCTTCCTCTGGACTTTTGTAAACTTTCTGGAGAAGAGATCTTCATTTATTTGTCATGTCCAATACTGAAAGAGAGAATGAGAAGATCTGAAGAGGCGACTTCCATCTAGCTTCCTGACAGTCACAGAAATAATGAACAGTAGTAAAGCTGATTCATGGCAGGAGATGCAGAGCAGAGGCCCATGCAATTATTGTGTAAGCCTAGGTCTGAAGACAAGAATGCAGAACTGTGTCTGCAAAGCACAGGAGGAGCCCTGAGATGAAACCTGTTCACTGTTTTGAAACATGTTCACAGAAATATTGTTTTGCTCTCAGAAGTTACAAAGAAGGAAACGGGGAAGAAACAGAAACCACATAAAGAAAATTCCCCATAGATGTTTCCTCAGGATTTCTGCAGCTACCGTCTGGTTTGAAGTGAAGGTTTAATTCCGTAAGTTCACAAGTACAACACATTTTATAAGTAGGAACAGGAAGGGGAGGTAGTTTGGCATCAGGGTAAGAATTCAGGCAAGTATGCTGCTAGTCCGTGATCCAGACACAGAATTAACATCTCATGAATGAATCATGCCATACAGACTGACAATCTGACAAAGCTAACCTGAGCTACACCAAGAAATCAAGTCTCTAGAACTACCTAGTCCTTTGTCTTAATCTGTGCCTGTGTCTGGCACCTCTTCATCTCTGGCTAGTTTGTTTATGCAGTTATGGTGTCCATACCCGTGAAGCACGGGTGAAGTAATTTTGAAACAAGCAAAAATCCTGCAGCATGGGCTGTCTGAACAAATTTGGTTGGTGTCTGTGTCAGAGATGGTTGTGCTCTGATAGGAAAGATCTAAAAAGGCACTGGAGAGAGAAGTATCTGAGTAAGAGACAGAGCCAGACAGACAAGCAAAGTTCTTACATTACTATTTGTCCCTGAATTAAGCCTAGCCTGAGAAGAGGAGTCTTGTACTAGGGATTAGATTCACTAGAAATAAGAACCATTACAGTTCGTGCATTAAAGGGATCAGGCAGCACCTGTGACCAGCACTCAGAGCATATCAATTCTGCATTTCCATGCTGTGGCACCAGAGGAGAAAACAATATGATGGCTACAACTGAATCATACTCTTTTGATGATTCACTCACAACAACCCTAGGGCACAATAAAAAATTGTGGCTTCCATGGTCTGCTGTCTCTCATAAGGGCTGAAATTTCAGACAGCCATGACTTGAGTTCAGATGCATTGTTAATGCATCACTTGTGCATTGCTGTCAGCATGGGGAGGGGAAGGAAGGAAAGGAGGGAGGAAGAAAGAAACAGAGGGAGGGAGGGAGGGAGGAAGGAAGGAAGGAAGGAAGGAAGGAAGGAAGGAAGGAAGGAAGGAAGGAAGGAAGGAAGGAAGGAAGGAAGGAAGGAAGGAAGGAAGGAAGGAAGGAAGGAAGGAAGGAAGGAAGGAAGGAAGGAAGGAAGGAAGGAAGGAAGGAAGGAAGGAAGGAAGGAAGGAAGGAAGGAAGGAAGGAAGGAAGGAAGGAAGGAAGGAAGGAAGGAAGGAAGGAAGGAAGGAAGGAAGGAAGGAAGGAAGGAAGGAAGGGAAGAAGGAAGGAAGGAAGGAAGGAAGGAAGGAAGGAAGGAAGGAAGGAAGGAAGGAAGGAAGGAAGGGGTTTCATATTTGGGCTTTGTGAGGTGAAGGTAGAGGAGATATTCTAACGTGCATCACTGAGCTACACTATATAACAGTACATACAGGTCCTTCAGAAAAAACACTTGCCCAAACATCTGGAAAAAATGTTGCCCTAAGAACCTTAGCAGAGATGAAGGCTCAGAGGGGAAGAGAAAAGCTAGGATAAGCATAATGTTCAAGGTGACAGAAAGTTCAGGCGTCTCTTTACACAGCCAGAGAGGTTTACTTTCATCACTGCAAGTGACATTACACCACTGGGGACAAAGTCACCCTGCAGACTCACTGTTGTGATCCCCGGTCAGGCATTATGCTTTTGCACTGGACAACAGTAAATCTCAAGCAAACCTATATAAGGAATTTCAGCCCATAACTTGATATATCTGGTTTTCCTTCTTTTTTCTCCAAGCACAACTTGTCAGGAGGCTGGCTGCAAAAATCTTCATCTGCTTTAAAGTAGTTGCAAATGCTTCCCAGAGCCTGTTGTTCTATATGCAAGCACTGTGCTAGTGTGGTGGGTTTCAAACTATCTCCTGTAGAGGGGTGGGTCATTTTTCTTGTGACTGTCCATCTCCAGAGTCACTGGCAGCAAAACGGGGATGCTGATAAGAAAAAGGAACTTGTGGCTTCCAAGAGTAGTAGAGCAAGGCCACAACTTCCTGCAAGAGTTTCAGGACAAGACAGTCATAAAAATAATTGTCCAAGATACAGCATCTTGCTTTTACTCCTCTGGAAAGATTTACTTTCTGTTTGCTGAGCTCACCATTCTGTTAGCTGGAGTTTTCTTAGACAGATGCAACTATGTAGTCCTTGAGCTGCCCATGACTCAACCCCCCTTCTCAAGCACATTTCTCCTGCTGCACTTCTACAGCAGGTTCCCAAAAACATCTTCTTGAGAAGATATTCCCCAAGATCATGTTTTCAGAGCAGTGGCACAAGAGATTATCAAACAGTTTAGTAGGATGTGGAGTTTGGAGTAGGGGACAAAAGTGACAAATGAAAGAAAAGGTTTGGTATGCAATTTCCAGTATGAAAACAAGTAACATTCTCAACTTAGCAAATCAATTCAGTCTTCAAAACTCATGCTCCTTGAAAATTCAACTCAAAGATTACCTTTCGTGGGTAGGAGGGCTGGCAAAGCTTGAGCACTGTGAAACCTGCCAAATGCCAATAGGAATGACAAAATCACTCTTAAATTAGAATGTGCACTCATGCAATGTGCCTCATGCCATGAAATGACTGAGGAATATAATTGTTCTCATACTCCTTGATTGGTACCTCTTAAAATAGGAGGAAAGTGGTCTTTGTTGAAGAGATGGGGGTTGCACTAAGTTCATACAGTAAAACTAATTCTAGGCACTCAGCCTTCTATCTTAGAGCAACTTGCTATTATTAAGCAATAACTAGAGCACCTTGGTATTATTAAGCAATAACTCCTTAAAAATACAGCATCCAAAGTGAAAACAAATAGCTCTGAAATGCAAGGCATCCAGGAGTTAATTTTTCTAAGTAACAGAGAAGCAGAATCCACCTACATTTCTGACATCTTCCATTAGTAAGTTTTCTAGATGAGCAATTCACGACACTGAAGAAACGAGATCATTAGAATGTGAAATGAAGGGTGATGGATGGAGACCATAGCAAAGAAAATGATAAATCATGATTCTGAGCTATAGATGTGCAATTCTGGAGAACGTGGCTGCTTCTAACTCCACCAGACTGCGTTAGACCACAGCCTTCCAATTACCTCCTCTGTACTCTTCTGCTGTGAAATTAAACCAGGGATGTAGCCCTCATGAATGAACTATAACCAAGAAGCAACTTAAAAGTCCTAAATATGCTACTGTATAAATCAATGTGGAACACACATCTACAATACTATGCACAATTACGATTTTTCCATCTTGAAAAGAATATAATAGGACTAGATAAAATAATGTTGCAATTCTGTTGGTTGAGAGTTAAAAAGCAGCTTCCAGATGAGAACAAAATAAATAGTTTAAATCTCTGCAGCCTGGAAAAGATATGACTGAGGATGAATATGATAGAAAGCTTTAAAACCACGAATGGTATATAGAATTTGAATAGAGGCTGATTATTCATTATTTTTCATACCACACAAACCAGGAGGCAGCCAGCAAAATTATCAAGCAGCAGGTCTAAAACAAATGAAAGAAAGGATTTTTTAAAATAACACACACTTGAATTGGGAATTAGACCATGGATTTCTCTGGAGGTCAAAAGTATAAATGGCTCCAAATGTAGTTAGATAAATTCACTGAGGACAGGTCTATCAGTGACTATCAGACATGATGGTTCAGATGGAGTATTTGGCTCAGAAAACGCTGAAAACGCAGATTGCTAGAAGTTAGAAAGATGTATTGGGGAATATTTACCCCAAATCTCCTCTAGGAAAACACACAATAACACTCAAAAGTCTCAAAACATCTCTCTTTGAAGGCAAGTCTGATCACTGACCCAGGCAGATTCACTGTGCCTATGGAATGGCATGCCTAGTATCACAGATCATCTTGGGAGTGCCAACCGGAGAGATTCACGAATAGGATTAATCAATTTCACTGGATTACAGAACAAAGGCAATTATTTGGATCATGCAATTGAGAGGAGAAACAGGTGCAGTTATTCTGAAGGAGCTCTGCCATAGACTTTCATTGCCTCCTTGAATCTTGGGAAGTGTCTGTTTTGTGCAGTCTTCTGGGGAAATGAGGAGAACAACAAAGTGCATTAATATCTACTTGAAACCTAATTCTGATTTTCTGCTCTGGATTCTGTCCAGGGCTTTCTCCCACATCAAGGGGTAGAGGACAAACCCAGCAACACTTCACTCCTGAGTTTTATTTCTGAGAATTCAGTTGGAGATGCTTCCTAATCACTGGCACAGAGAGCTTGAATTCACAATGCAATTTGGTGTCTCACGCATTCAAATCATGACTTAGAAGCATAGTCTCACTAAACGTCTATAATTTTTTTTCTTAGGGCATTTTTAAGGCATCTGATACTGTTTTTCTTATCCCTCACTCACTCTTTAATACAGGTAAGTACACTATCCTGCACCCATAGTTAAATGACACATAGGAGGAAGGCAAAGGAAACAACCCTAAATGCATCTAGGGCCAAGTTCGCTTTTGGTTGTTGGAGAAGACTTTTTAGATGCAGTGATTTCTTATGATTTACCACATCTTGGATTATCACAGATTAGGCTGCTTCCCCAGACAACAAAATCCTCTTCCTGATCTCACAGTGTGGTACAAATCACCAAGCATAAAACGTATTCATGCTATAATGATTTTCTGATAATCTCATGACCTCTAACAGAGTGCACGATGCAGCTAGATATGGTACACATCACATTAATATTGCTGACAACTCACTTGACAACAGGGAGTTTACACATCATCACCTTTTTCCTACAATAGAAGCAAAACAACCCATGCTCATCTGAAAGTTTTCCTCAGCTGTTCAAAGCATTTTGGAGTAGACTATGTTACACTTAAGTGTTTCAACAGTACTATCGCAGAATCAGAGAAAAATTCATATACCATTGCACTTGTGATTTTCAACTTGTCTTTGGCACAGAGAGATATCATACACACACCAGACAGGTGTCTGCTCCATGCAGAACCCTGCTTGCCCAGTGGAGGGGCAACCCTGTGAAAAGTCATCTGTGTAAAGCATCAGAGTAACAGCTCAAGTATTTGAACAATGTGAGGAACCTATACTGTTACTTAATATACATGTGCATTGTTTTCCTGATGCAACTTGCCATTGAGCTATCCTTGTTTTTCTCATTTCACTTCCTACATTCAAAATGTCACCAGCCATCACTTCCCAATAGGCATGTCACACTGAAAAAGGCCAGTGACTCTCAGACACTAATTTTTTTTCCAACACATTAGGTATGTATGAAATCCTTTCAGGCCCAGTGTGTCTGAAGACAATGCTGTTCAGATCTCCATGGCCTTCCTGAAAGGTCCCTAGGACTGTCTGTGCCACATCACAGTTCTCAGTCTCTGCAAGATAGGGCTGTTGCCATCTAGAACTTCACTTCCTCAAGGCTAGCATCTCTTTCCTACCCTTTAGTCTTTTGCACTTTGACTTCTTAAGATGTTTGTGAATTCCTGACTAAACCTCCATCCCAAGCTCCGACGTGACAGGGGACCAGCACAGTCTCACTAGGGGTCAGGCACTTCAGCAGCCCAAAGAGTCAGTGCCAGGAACTCTTAATAATGGTATGGCCTCAGAATTCATTTGGTCCTTTTGCCTTCTATTTCATCCTAAACTTGGATAAATAATAACTAGGGTGCCAACCTGGGATCTTTGTTCTCTCACGCACTTTCTTTCTTACTGCATTCTCACTGGGTGGATTTTCCCTTTGCTTGGACTACAAGCTCTACTGGGACAGAAATGACCTATCTCATATTCTGGGGAAAATCCAATTGATATTGATATAGGTTTCACTGAAAATCCCGCACATGCAAGAACTATGGAATTAGGCACAATCAGACAGGTTTTTGGTCATAACATCTGTGACATCTTTCAGAACCATCTGCTTTGGAAGAGTTACCAGCAAAGCAAAGAGACAGCACCCACACAGTGTGATTCCATGGACTGACATCTGCCTTCTCTCACAAGCTTCTTGCAGTCATCATGAAAATGCTGAAACACATCTTCTTATGCCAAGATCTCTCACCAGGGAACTGATACTGCAAATGGCACGGACAATGCTGGGTGTAAGCTAACTGGAGTACAGGCTCAAGAGAGCTGGGCTGCCGCACCATGAAAGAGAAGACTACCAGGGCAAACACAAATCTGAAGCAAAGTGTCAGTTCTTTTCCTGCCAGAACTGCTAAGCTTTGTGTTTTGCCAGTCAGGAAGTCAGAGTGCACACTGAAAAGCAAAGATCCATTGCTCATAAAAAATTGTTACATTTCAGACACATTAATTTGCAAGCATCCCCCAACTTCTGCTACTTAAATTTTTTTAAAAATGTAATGAAAATAAAACTGTTGCCTATTAACCCAAAAGAAGATGCTGTATTATCTGATTTTCTTCATTGTTGTCCCTGAAGTATCAGCCTCATCATAAACAATCTTTTGTCCTCCAGGTACAACACAAACAAATATCTGCAGACAAAACCATTTCCAGCTCTTTTTTCATGAGTGAACGTTCTTTGCACCCTGTAGTGCATTATCTCTAAAACGTCTTCCAAAGATCAAATCCATCCCACAGTTCCTATAAAAGGTCACGTTTTGCAATGTAGCCTACAGAACAATGACATTTCAAGGATCAAAGAAAAGGTTAAAATATTCCTATAAATCTATTCTTGGGACTTTTAAGTATTTTCTACGCAGAGGAAAATGTCATTTTTCTTCAGGAGCAACTGAGGGCTCTGTGATGGGTAATGGGTCTGTTACGTTTTATATGGTGAAAGAAAGATGCACTTCACTCCCCAACTCATGCAAATGAAACCTAATTTAATTTTAAACCTCATTTATTTATTTAGATTTAATCTAAAACTCCCACATCAAAGCAAACAGAAAAACAACAAATACTGTTGGGGCCTTAATAAAAAGAAATTGCGGCAAGCCAAAATAAAACTCAGAGGAGCAGCTTCTGCATAACGTTATAAATTATGGCCTTGTAGAGCACCCAAGCCCGTGAAATCCTTTACTCAGTCAGGCTGACGCCAAGTGAATGCTGAGGATTTAATTCAGTCACTTAATGCGCCGTAAATCTGAGCTGGCATTGAATTTTGAGATCTGGAGCTTGGTGGTTAGAATTACAGCAGTGAGGTGGAGAAGCTTTTGTGGCAAGAAAGCAGACGGTCCCCTCTCTGGGCTCCCAGGAGGCCATTTCCAGGTTCTAAATGAAATGAGCTTATGGCTCCCACTCACTTCTTAATTAGCACTAAATTACACTCACACAGACGGCAGATACTGTACACAGGGGAAAGAAAGTGGCAGGCTAGAAAAGACCAGGAGATAGTGAGAAGCCACACTTCCTATTCCCCCTGTTCACAGTAGCATGACTGTCTCATCCCTGCTGCTCCGGTCCCTCTGGCCCATGGTACATTTCTAACTTCACATGTTCTTTACTTGAAATTATTTGTAAAAGGGAAACTGAATGGCTTAGGAATTAGAAGGAAGATACAACACTTCATTGTTTTAGCTGGAATTTGATTTATTCACACCAGTTCCTAGTCAGGCAAAACTCTGCACAATAAAAATCTAAATACTGCAGAATCTAATGGGCTGCATCACTCTTGGCAGTCTCACCAGCGCCACATGGAGGACCAAACAATCAAGCCAGTCTTCAATTCCTGCACACCATGGATAAAATCCATTGGCAAGAGAAGCACTGTGCATTTGAGCCTGTTTTGATGTTCACAGTTACAAAGCAGAACTATTTAACTTTACAGTGCTGGCATGAAATATTTAGGAGTAAGGTATTGAGGGTACAAACCTGATAATGGCTAGAAGAGAAGATTACCTCACACCTGACCAATGGGAATTCTTCAGAAAGGAAAACAATGTTCCTTCAGTTTCCCTTACGAGTCTGAGATCCCTCTCCCTCATATTTGTGGCTACAGCTTAGGTAACTGGCCTCTGCTCCTTCTTGTAAACATCAATGTTGGGCTGGCATTGGTGCCAACAGTGGCTTTATGGGGCACCTTAGCAGAGTCAGGCTAAAACCAGGACACCAGGAACCAAGTCTGACAACATTCTGATCACTCACAGCAACTTGCAGACCTATTTGTAGGCATCCAGCACACAGACCACAAATACTCCCAGACACAATCTCCACATGAATCTGCAGATGCTTTCATGTTACACAGACTGTTTTTGTGAATTCCAGATGCTGCATAAAGCCATACTCAGAATAGCTGAGACCGCTGTGACCACGTTCTACTTGTAGTTCTAATCATCCATATTCTAATCATCTTCAAACTCAGTTATAGGTTACATCAGAAGTTTCTACTCTAGATGAAGAATCCTCATCTGGGTCTGTGGCCATGCTCTTCTGCATATAATTTTCTGGCCATATAATTTTCATGATTTATTGAACTCATTCACTGTTGTTTGCTGTTGCTTTTTGTTGGGTTGGGTTTTTTTGGTTATTTTTTTCATATTTCCTTTCTTTCTCTGGATCATCCTTGCTTATTAATTACCAGTCATTGAACCATGCCAGGAGACTTTCCAGACTGAACTGATGAAAGGTTTATTTTTGTACTTCCTCCTCTTTTCTCATGTCTGTATATCCTTACTTACCACACTAATTGTGTAAATTCTGGATATGTTCAGAGTTGCACCAGATTTCCTATTTGTGTCTTTTCAAAATGTTGACGAATCCAGTTCTGCTCTGTGTTCTCCTTACACTGGTAGCTTACATCCACTTTATAATCCAGACAGCACTCCCAGAATTGTAAAACCCTTGGTCCTATGTCAGATCTTAGTAATCATAATCTACACACAGGACTTAACTGAGCTGTGATTAGGAGACAAAGGATTTTTAGCCCTAAGATCCTCTTTGATGTAGAGAAATAGAGTTGTGGAATAGAGTATGTGGTCATTGGACCTATAAGGACCTGAAGGACCAGGGCTCACCTGTCTTTTGTGCTGTCTAGTGCTTACAAAACATGAAGACATAAACAAAAGATTCCAACCTTCACCACAGTCCTAATAAAGACTTCCAGCTATTTAGAAAACAAAACAAAACAAAACAAAAAATTCAACGCCCCCCCACTTTCCCCCAAAAAACCCCCAAACTAAACAAGCCCCTAAAGTTAAGAAAACTATGCTATTTCAGAATTGCCTTCATTACTTCTGCTAGATGACTTTGCTCTGTAATGCAACAATGTATTCTGTTCCACTTTCTTAAAATAAACAATTGGTCGATAGCTTGTCAACACAGCTCCATTTTCAATCACCCAGAGAGACAAGGCAAAGCACATCTTGCAGCGCTCCTATCGCTATAAGAAGGGTTTGGGGGCACTTCAAACTGAGAATTTATTTTGCTTTGCCTTAGAGTGATTTGCTGCCTAAGATATGACAGATTTGTGTTGACAACTGGACTTTACGAGTCTAAGGAAATCCTAAAGCAAGAAGGGAATATTTATTGACATGCTTATGTCTTGCTCTGGATCCAAAATTCTCTTCTTTCTAGACCAGAGCACCCACTAAAACAATGAAAACTGGAGCTGATAACACAGTGGCTAACAGGAGAGTGGACAGTGTAAGGGCAGATCACCTTGCACAGCTTGATTCAAAATACAATACATCTGTCACAGGAAGTGTAATGATAGTTTGCTGCTTTTAACAGGACTTGTGGCATTTACTTTTTGTATTGAATGTTATACATTCACCTTCTGCAGAGTCAGGCTGAGCAGAGAAAAAAGCAACAACTAGGATTTCAGCAAAAAAAAAACTACCAGGGATGCAATGAAAAAAAAAGAAAATCAATCTTTCTCTTCTACTAACGAATAAACCATAATCCTACCTGCACATAATGTAGAACATCTTTGAACTTTACAGTGCTGCCAGGATTAAAGGAGATTAATTTTTAAAAAATGGGAAAGATATTAAGATTCTTCAACATGTATAAGGCACAGGCAGCAGCTGAGCTATACAGTTTGAGCTGAGAAGCAATTTGCATTACGTGTGTGAGGGAAGAAGGCAGTTGCTCACCTGTGCTGCCTCACAATCTTTACAATCAACAGACACAGAAAAGACACACTGACAAAGGCAGAAATTTGCAGGGGAATTCGGAAGACAGGCTGCCCTGTCCCCTTCTTTTAGAAAACTCCAAGAATAAATCAAAGAAAGGATGAAGAGAGAACAAGCACAGGGAGCTGTCAGCACACTGCAGTTTTTGGCTGTTCAGTTTCCACACCAGGGAATCAGGGATCCATTTCATGTGCTGACCTGACCAAGGAGAATGACAGTGAAGGATAAGGACACGTAGAAGGGTTGCTAGCTTAGAGTTAGTAGTACCAAAGGTCTCGGAACTGGTCTGAATAAATCAGCACAATTAGACCCCAATTACAGTCTTTATGTGCTACCACAACATAAATATTTAATAAGAAGCATGATGACTAGAAGATGATTATTAATCTGCAGCTAAGCAGTATAAGTGAAAGCAGAGCTTTTGGACAAGACAAGCTATTCCAAGAAGTCACACAGGAACACAAGATATAAATTTAGAACAAAGACACCTGGAAAATTTGTCACTATAACTGCACATGCTTTGGAGGTAGGATTCCAGGGAAGAGGCAGAAGAAACTCAGACAATGTGATGGGGTGCACAGCAAGAGATCCCCGGAGAGCATGGGTAAGAAAGGAAGGTCCAGACCTACAGGAAGGAGTGAAGGAGCTGGGAAGGTCCTCAGAAAAACTAGACCTAGTTGGAACCTAGAAGCCCTTCAAATGCTTTTCATTCCAAGAGTTATACGGAAGATGTAGACTTTAGTAAGACTAGTGGTTTTGGTTCAAATGTGAAATACAGCCCTTATAAGAGATACTATAAGAAATATAAGGCTTTAAAAGATTTTTTAAAGGCTTTACAGAGTAAAGCACATTCCAGCTAAAGCAATGTCCTTAAAGTAGCTAATGAAATTCTTTAAAATTCTGAGACATGAGATAAAAGACACAGGAGGACGTTGGAAACGAGAAGTTAAATTACAGAACTTCCTCAAAGCAGAGGAAATTGTTCTCTGTAGTTCAAAAGATAAAAAGCATACGGAAACTAAAATAGAGGCTTTAAAAAAGCCTTTTAAGTTGCAGTTGGTATGCTTTCAGCAAGGTACATCTTTCTCACAGTTTTACTGTATGTTTGTGCATAAGTAAGATTTCTTAATAAAAAAGGTCCATTAGAAAACATAAACTTACAAGACTAATTTATTAGAAGAAGAGTTTATAAGAAGTTCTGGGCCATTAGAAGTGCAAGTAGCATGCAAAAGACCAGACCCAACAGCCAGATGAGGATGGCCACTACCAGGTAACATTCCAGCCTGATAAGAAGTGAATCAAGACAGAAAGCATCTTTCATGACAGGACAGCTGCAATTGAACAAAGCAAGGAGCACAGAAGACAGCATGAGTTGTTGAGCACAAGCATGGTGCTGCCTGCCTTCAGGCCGTGCAGGTGAGAGAGCACTGGGGATACAGCACACTTGTGGGGTGCACACGGGCGGGCAAACGCGAATGAAGGCACCCTTGGCCTTTATTCACAAACCAGGGAGGTGGGCTGGGAGGTGCTGGGTAGTACCTTGGTTGTCATACTGAACCTGCATTTGTAGGACTGCACCTCAGCCCTAGGCAGGATGGTGCAGGAAATGTACTGTGCTTTCAGGGAAGCAGGAGAGGAGACAGCTCAGGTTCCCACCCTGGACCACTCACTGTCTTACACTGACAGGTTCCTGAAGACACACAAGTTTTCAAGGAAAGGCATAGGTTGTCTGGAGATTGAAGACAAATTGACACAAAGCTTTAAGGAAGTTCACTCACTCCTTCCTTCCCTCCACATTTTGTTAGTCTCTTCAATGTGGTGGAGATGAGGAACTGTATCCTGGGCTGGGAATGTTACAGTCAGACAGAGAAGCACACATGTAGGACTGGACACAAACTAGAGATTATTAAGATGGGACACTAAAGATGAATGGAACTTTTCTAAAGAAAGATATTATACAACAGGATGAGAATTTGTTCACTGAGTAAACTTGTCCTGAAGCTAAAGTAGGGATGCCTGACCTATCATAGGAAGTTAAGGGTCAATAACAAATTAATGGGATCAGTGGCTCCATTAGTCTTCCCATAATGAACACCAGCTCAAATCAAACCTTCTTCCCGAAATACTTGAAGACATTTTATATTGGCAACAAATTTACCTTATTGAACCTAAGATCATATAAAAGTGATCTAAATGTACTGAACTCAAGACACTCCCTGAAACACAAAAGGCACTTTGAAACAGTACCACAGGAAAAGGTAGACCAATATAGTAAATTAGTGCATTAACCTTCAACTCTTGGAGAGCTGAGTGAGGTCACCAGGGTAATAAATTTTGGTGCTGTCCCCACAGGCTTTGGTGGATATTTGCCCGTTGCAGAAGTTACACAGTATGGCAGCATGCTGCAAATGGCATCATCCGCTCAGAAATAGCACACAGCTGGGACAGATGGGGATAGCACAAGCACAGCTATTCTGAGTTCACAGCCTTGGAGAAAAGGATGGGTAAACAGAAATAGAATATGAAGTTTACAACAATGGAGGATTAAGAAGTGCTGGCAAATTATGGGACACGACATGCCCATTTCCTGCTCTGACTTCCTTTCCTTTCCTTTTCTGGTTTGTAGTTACAATTCCAGCTTTTATCTGATCTCTTTCACACAAAAGTCTGTGCAAGCAGTAATGAAACCAGGCTTAACTGTTCATATTACCAAACTGAAATGGCACTTTCATTAAGTCCAGCAAGCTAAAAAGACTGGCTAGCACAAATTACCAGCTGCATTCCTACCTCTCCTGATTTCAGTGATTTCTGCAGTTAAGACACAAAGTAAGATGCCTCAACAGCAGCCTGGGAGTTGTATGTTCAGCCTGCTCATCAAGCACAGACTGGAGGTACATTTTGAAAATATTTTATTTCCCATGGAGGCACTTAAAATAAATAGCCAGATTCTCAGTGGGAGCTGGATGTTGCCTTCATGTTAACAACTTTTGAAAAAAACTGGTGAAGAAATGGGGCAAATGGGGCAAATGTAATACTTCTGGAAGTCAGGTTACCAAGACGTGACTATTGTCCAGTGTGACAAAACATCTTGAGCGCACTTGAGAGCAATGAGGACATATTTTCAATCTCAGAAAGACTCATCTCTGTGAAGAGCTAGGCCTTCCTGTGTCTTGGTAAGAAAAGGAAGCATGAATTACAGCCAGATTATTGCTTAGGGACTGCTTTAAACTAAACCTATGTTCTCCAGAAACCAAGTACTGAGGGAATTAAACAATAAAACCAAGCAGTATTTTCTCACTTATTATTGATTTATTCTCTTGTGTTGGAGGTAAGAAAAGGAAAAAAAAAGGAAAAGGGGAAAAGTAAGAAATCCTGGTAAGCAAATATTCCTCCACAGCTCACATGCACTCCTCATATCAGTGCTTAGGTCAACACCAGCAGTCAGTGTCTTGCCACAGCTGTGGTAGAGTGTTTTAAGAACAGAAGGAAAGCATGCAGATGACCTGGAGGTCTGGGATCATGTGAGAAAAGTCTCTCAGTACCACTCAACCTCCTACCAGAGCACATTGCTCCAATGGGACCCTGCCACATTTTACAGCAGAAGAGACAATCTATTTCATTGCACTTGCGCTCACATCTGTACTGCTGTCAGGACCTCAACATGTTTTCCCCAGAGTACACTTGGTTCTGAACACACCTTGAATCTGGCAAAGCCACAGAAAGCAACGCCACTGGTCCTCCGTCTCCACCAAAAATGACACCAACTGTGACGTTATTGTGTTGGCTTCATGGAAAAATAACTTTTAAGCTACTCACAACACAATACCTTGCTTATTAGCTCTGCTTAACAGCTGGAGCTCACCTCATCTGTGTTTGCCTGGACATTCTCAATTCGGTGTATTTTGCACTGTGAATTTACTCCAATTATTGAATGGGGAACTCGGGTGCTGAATGTATAACTAAACCAAATATTCTTCAACAAAGCAGTGTGGAGGAGACTGTTAAAGGATGCTGCTACAGAAAGGTTTAGGATTACCCATAGACTAACGTCCCATAGAGACCTATATGCTAATTCAAATGAGATCTTAAGAATTTTTTACTGAGAATTTCCATTTTTTCATTTAAATACATTGTGAATCTATGTTCTTTGCCAGTGAAATTGCTTAAAATGGCATGAAATTGAATGCCCTCCCAACAAACACCACCTCACAAGACTGATAAAGCAAATGCTGATATTGAGACTAGACAAGATTAAATTCTATTATTTAGAGTGTAACAGTTTGTAATTAGAGCAGCACTGGTCTTTGTTGGAAATGTAAAATGTTTTTGTATCAAATGCACTAGAAGGATCATCAAATTCTATCACTTTTTCATAGCTTTGAATAAAGATTTTATCATATACTAGGAACTTTCTTTAATTAACACCTAAACTACAAACTGATAAACCTATTAATATTGAATAACTGCCTACTAATCTGCAGATGCCATAAAACAGCAAACCCAAGATGCTGAAAAGGACAGAATGGTTCAGTGAAAGTTTCTGCTCAAATACAACTCTGTTACACAGAAATTGCACTGAAGGCACTGGACACCAGTGCAGCTTCCTAACTGGCTACCAAAGCCACCACTTGTGCATTTGCTGTGTGCACCACACACAGCACACAAACAAATGAGACTATAGCGCTATTTGCTTTGTGATTTGCATTTCACAGTGGTAACAGGACAGGCCAAACAAAGCATTTCCTGCATAACAATTATTTACTCCCAGACAATTAAATCACTTTGGTTTAGCTTGTATTTATATCAGGGTGGGAAGCAATATGCTGTAACTGTTCAAGAACATGGATCCTTACATGGTTGTTTCTGTTTTCCAATAAACCAGAAACTTATTTAACTAATGCCTGTTCAAGTAATTAACCTATTATAAAGAAAAAGTAAGTCAATGCACCAAGGTTATGCATCTAAAAGAACTTTACTTTGTTTCTTTCATTTGAATTTCAAAGTTGATGTCAATGTTGTTTCATATCTACAAAGACAATTATTTCATGCACTGTCAGGTTACTTGCAAATCATCACAAATACACCAGGGTCTACTAGGATACTGATTTCAAAGTGCATTGATATTCCACAGTCTTTTCCCTCTGTAGTATCTGGATGGATTGGATTCCCTAGTCTAGCTTTCAGTTATTAAACTTTCCCTTCTTCCAGATGAAGAGAATGAATACACAATGCAGACATGTTATGTGATCCTTGGCTTTTCACAGTTTGGTCTCTGTAACTGCAGATTGTCTCTGAACTGTGTTGCTCATTTTCATATGGACTGACTTCTGCAGTCTCACAGCCCTCAATGAAGAGATGCTCTTGTGCAGGACTGACACACTACAGTAAAGCTGATGGTCTGAAGAACAGCACATGCTTATGCACTATTACTCTTCTCATACTGTGTTGCTTCACAGGTGCTGCTTCAGGTAACTGTCCTGATAAGCTATCCTAGGTTTATATCAACCTTCATGCATCTATAAACAAAACTGCTTAAAATTTTCCAAGTTGAGTACTGTATTTCAGTTAGAGCTTGTTGTTTGGCTCCTTCTGATTCTTTTGAAAACAATTAGCCACAATAAGAGCCCTTATAGTGCTCAAGAGCTGTCCTTTGTAGCTTGGACCTCTAGAAATTGAAGTTGCTTCCTAACATAAATTCAAAAGCAGCATTTATTTTAAAATGTTTAAATACATCTATTGTGTTATGCAGTATTATTCCACAGATTAAGACTGCTGTGTCCTCTGTACAGAGAAAGTGACAGAGGCTCTTCTTATTCAGAGTGAAGAATCTTATCATAAATAATTCTGATACTTGATCCTTTGCTTAAATTGAATCCCCATTAGATCACCCTAAACAATTATCCATATTCCTGTTACTTTCAAACTCTAAACACAGTTACAGCATGCCTTATAAATTGCCTTGTAGTCAAGTTACACCTATGTAAGCTTTTCAATGTCTGTTCTCCTAAGTCACTCCCACACCCTCTTTAGTCATCACTGCTGCTTCTCTGCATGGGGTGTTCACTATGAGTGTATAAGCAGATACAGACACCAAAGACATTTTGTGTTGCCTCATAAAGTGCAACAATTGAGCTCACTTATGGGGACACAGTACTGAAAGAGACTTGTCAAGTTTTTTTTTTTTATTTACAAGCCATAGTTGGACCACTATGGATAGCTCTGGTATACAAGAATAAACATCTGAGGCTGGCAAGCAGAAGGGGATTGCACTGACAGCCAAGCTCTGACATAAGGGCTTGCAGTGAAGTCAAAAGCCTGATGGGTTTTGTAACGGGTTATGATTCAGACCATTTTTCTATTCCCCAGGCAACAGTGTGCACCCGGTATCTTCAAAAAGCAATGTACTTGTGGCATAAGCAGTTGCTGTATTGGTTCCCTACCCTCTTAGTGACCAACCTTAGAGATAAGCTTTCCATTTCAAGTACCACAGTGAGGCTGCTGTTAGAGGCAAGATCTTGACACACACACAAACCTGCTACAAAAGTCACGTCACACTTTCCCGAAGCAACAGCACACACTTTTTCTTGTGATGCACAGATTTCATTCACAAAGATACCTCATGGACTCAATGTCATTAAGAAAATGACTTGGTTTCTGGTTGCCACAGATCAATCCCTACCATGCAACCTTTAGAAATGTAAGCAAGAGAGCTCTTCCTGAAGCCCTGCATCCAATCCCAAGTGCCAGTAGCTGCCCCTTGCTGCAAGCAGATGGAGTGGGAAAGTGCACATCACAATGAACTACAGAGCAAACCCTGCTATCTGATGAGCCTTTGCCATGCAATTCTTTCCCCTTTCAGGAAAATAGTGCAGACAGTTCTTAGGGAGCCCCTTTTCAGTCTAAAGAGAGCCCTTCCTCTCTTTGTGCTGCTCCTTAACAGCCGGACAACTCCCAAAATTCAACAGCAGGAAACACTTTACCTTTAACAAGCTCCAGCCACTCTAAGCAGATTGTCAATAAACAGAGCATATTGCACAGATGGACTAATAACGCAACCCTAATTCAATTGCCTACAACCATCTTCTGTGCACACTCTATTAAAAGCAGCCATTCGGTTTGCAGCAGCTCAGAAACGAGGACAGGGTCCCCTTCTGAAGGAGAGCAGGGAGGAGCACTGCCTTTGATCAGCTGGCAGCTGTGAGGCAGCTCCCTCAGCACCACACTCACAAGTTGCCCGCTACCTCACACCTGTGTGTGGTGGCCTGCAGCCACCTCAGTGGGGAAAGCAGCTTGCTCTTTATCCTTGGCTAACCCTTCAGCAGCGTGGCCTTCCAGTGACACAGCTACCTGAACAAGAAGTCTGACAGCCTCACCCACCATCCTGCATCAATATCAGCAAACACTGAAGTCCTGTAACCTGTGTTCTCTTCCTTGCCCTGTTGTCCAAGTAGCCCATATGGAATAAAGGCTCCCAAAGAAGTTGGTGCTCCAGAATTATGGTCAGGTCATGGTGAGACTCACTGGTCTTTAGCTTATATTCAACTTCTGCATTGATTTCCATATGCTTGCTTTCTCTCAACATTAACTAAGCAGCAGTATGAGCAAGGTTTAGGTATAAGAAAGAGTGACAGGAATGAAAACCCGCTGGTATTATTTTCAAAGTTTGCTCTACCTCTTTTAAAGTCAGACTGCCAGAAGCCAAAGGCTGATGCATAACATTCATCATTATCTTTTGCAGACAGTACCTTTGAAGTGCACAAGATTCAAATCAGTTGCAAATAGGGGACCTGAGGCCCATTGACAGCCTTGCTGCTTGGGGCCAGGAAAGTCCAAAGAGCTGGCTCATGCTTCCATCTGCACTCCAGACCGAAGGGATGTAACACAGGCCACGAAGGGTCTGGCTCTTTCCAAATGTCATTTCCCTGTCTGCCCTGGATTCAAAGTTGGAGCTACACAGTACCTGACACAAAGTACACCACTACAGCACACACATGCACAGTGAGGACTGACTAGAAGAAAAGTTTGAGAAGAGCTTTTCATGTCATTTGCTGTTTGTGCTTCCTGCCTTGCTGTGAGAGCATCCCAGAGCCTCCATTCTTCTTCAGAGAGGAATGTATTTATGCAGAGCCATTAAAATTTTTACTTCTCCCTTAATCTCCTTTCAGGAATTGTCACATGGCCTATACAGTGTGCCCCCTTTGAGCATCCTTTCCTCCTCTCTCTGCTCCTGGATGGTGTAGTATCCCTAGGAGAACCCATAGCTGCTGAGCACCTCTTTGAAGTTAATGTGACTGGATGGTCTGTTGTGGCCAGCTGGGATCCATCCACTCCACGCTCGTGGCCAAAAGCTCTCTCTAGCCCATGGCTTAGTGGGATTAGCTACTTCTTTGCTACTTTCTCTACCTCATTTTTCAGATGTAATTTACTTTAGCATTACCCTGGGGCAAAAATTACTGAATGTTGCCATGGATGTCATCCAGGGTAAGGGCTTGTATTTTTGCTGCAGCTGTCTTCTCCTCTGACATCTTGACAAGCTGTTGGACAGAACTGGTTGAGAACTAGCAACACTGTTTGCACTTCCAAGAGCTCTTTTACAACAGGAGAAAAGGCCAGTGGATGAGTAACTGAGCAAGAAGAGATTTTTATGTTAATACAGTCATGTCCATGTGTTTTTAAAGCAGTAATCTCAGAGAAAAAAAAAGAGGCTGTGCATTTATAACCAGCTCTTTTGAAAAAGCAGCTGCAATAGCAATGGAAAATTCAATTCAGTCAAAGAATGCATTGTGATAATAAAAAAATTAGTTGAATCCAGTGCCTGTGATAGCCTCAATAAACTGAGCTAGAACTAAACATAATGTACATAGAGAGTTCTCTCAAGTCTGCCAGTCCCTTCCAAAGTGGGGACTGAGTACTAAATACCCTGTTTTAAAGGATTAAGGCTCTCCAGATACTACCCCACTGCTGACCTACCCTGAAGCCCTACTGTCTTTTTTAGCATTAAAAAAACTGGGAAAAAAGTAATTTTGAAACAGGTGGCGTGCAAGGAGAAAGCATTTAACATGTTCTTGGTAGAATCTTTTCAGCTTATTTCACCTGTGATCCATGTAAAATCTGAGGTTCAGTGCAGTAGTTCACTGCAATACTTATGGCCCTCAAACTGCCTAAAAATGAGCCAGCCAAAAAGATAGAGATGTCTGACAGACAGGAATTTAGCTGACTGATCTTGCATGCAGATAATGAGCTAAAAAAAAGTTTTTGCAAAAAGAAAAAATGTCTATCAAAGTCCAAGTCTGTTAATTATCAAGAATTTAATGGAAACTCACTTCCTGACAAATTGCATGTTAGGAAATGAGACAGACAGCTGAATATCCTAATAACAGGTCTTGCTGGGGGGGGGGGAATAAAATAATAATATAAAAAGATTGTTTTCTTCATTAAAAAAAGAAGTCTCATTGGAAAAGTTAGCTGGGGCTAGATGAGCTCTTGGGAAATAAGGAAATGCACTACTCATTTCAAGAATGGATGATGATGCTTCTAACATAAACCTGCAGCCAGGTCCATCCTCCCATAATAACCTAATTAAAGAGTCACGATTCATGCAAGGGAGACAGACTAGTTGAAGAGACACAACAGATAACATGACAAATGAGCTAGGCCAGCTGACAACTACTCCAATGAGTCAAGTCTAAGAGAAAAGTGAAGTTCTGAACACTAGTGAAGTGACTAGAGAGAGCCTACCTGTGCTGCTCCGCGATGCTGGCAGCACAGGTTATGCTGACTGAACTGACTGCCAGAGAACACGCAAGACTCACTTTCCTTTTATTGATTTTTTCTATTGCTACGCAAAGTCCTAAGTAAAGGGCATTTGGTTCTGTGCAGACACTTAGGAATGGGTTCTTCAGAAAGTGTGACTGACCAGGCTTCTACGCTCACAGCTATGGATAACCTTGGAGCTTTGCAAGAGCAAACAGAGAGATGAAAATCCCACTGGTCAAGGAACTGGCTGTGTTCATACCAATAGTTCTGAAAACAGTAACACTTGGCCAAGTATACAAAGCTTTTCAAAGGTACAGTCAGAAAAGGCTCACCAAGTTTTAAACAGAGATTAACTTAAAAAGAAAGAATTTTTTTAAATCACCCCTATTTGCTAATTTATCATTTGGTCATCGCAAAGTTTCACAATTCCTAAACATATGGTATTAGAGACTCACAAGGTACTGTGGTTTGGGTAGCAATTCAGAAACTATCAAGTTCTGCTTTGTGGGTAGGGGTTATCAGTGGGAAAAGTAAAGTAAGGTAACACAAATCCAGTAATCCTCTTTCATGGAAAAGTGAAATCAATCAAAATACCTCCTATTGGATAAGAATACACATACAAGAAGCTATTCCAGTTTGGTGGACACAGATGGGCTGGATCATGAATCAGAGCCCTTAGTTTGAATTCCATGTGGTTCCCTGAATACTAGCCTTCGCTTGCCAGCACCTGAGCAAGAAGCAGGAAAGATGCTGCAGCAGCAGCAAACTAAAGAAAAGGGAATTTGCATTAAATGAAGAAATCCATATAGTGGTAGTTCTTCCCACCCTATCACTGGCCAAAGACTTCCTAACAGTGCTGGTAAAGGGCAGATCCCAGAACAGCAATTGCTTCAGAAACTTTCTGGGGACCAGCAGGCTTTCCAAGAAGCATTAGACAACATCTAGAAATTTTGACTAACAAACAACCTTATCCCTGCTACCTCCCCACACCAAATATGATTTGCTACAAGGAACTGTAATCCTCCAACAACCAACATTAAGTTTCTGTTCAGCTGGGCAGTTTTAAACCAATTCCTAACTGTTCACTTTCATACGTAAGGATGAGCCCATCCTGGGTTTCATATTTAGACAACTAAATACAGTTTTCTGTCTGAGATCAAAGACAGGGGTTGAACAACGAGGCTGTGAACACAGGGGATTAGAAAGTGCTAATGTCCTCAGAAGCAGCTGTCCTGGATGTAAGGCACCAGAGAGAGGGAAAACACCACCAGCAACTCAGATTAAGATGAGTACATCTGAAGTCTCAGTCACAAACATCTCCAGCTGGCTCACAGAATTAAATGGGGGATTTAATTGGCACTATAGAAGCAACTGCATTAATTCTTATTTTCAAGGACAGTGATAAACCTTCAATTTCATATATAACAAGGATATTAACCAGAATATCTCACTGTCTTTAAAAGACAGCCAAGACTGTGACTGCAGAATAAGTGAAATCCCACACCTGCCAAGGGAAAAGGAAAAACTCCTGTTCTATAACTGATCACTCCTTCCTCTGAGCTCAGGAAGATTCCATTCTCTGTTTATCAGTTACTATTAGCCTGTATTCAACATAATCCACTCCTCTCCTAATCCTATCCTGCTATGTTGGCTGCCAGCAATCTCTTTTGCAGGAGGTCAGTGTCAGTGTCCCGGGATCACACTGTGAGGTGCCAACACTTGGCATTGCAGCTGAACTGCTGGGACACATATGGTGGGATGGTATGTAACAGAGCTGGTTTACCCTGCCTAATACTGCAGCAAATCTTTGGGACATCTTTACATTCTGTAACTTATGGTAACAGCACTGAAGTTACTAAGAACAAATTACAGAAGCCTCCAAAAAATCAGCGCAAATCTAATGGCCTTCTAAGGCACTCAAATGATAGCTAGTATTTGATTAAAAAAAAAAAAAAAAAAAGCAATTTATAGTTTATAAACCCTAAATTCCAGTGGTCTCTGATGTGTGACGGAACAAATATAACACCATTATACAAATATTTAAGAAGGAAACAAACATGAGAGAATCCAGCTGAAACTGTAGAGAGATGCACATTGTCATCACTGCATTTGCTGAAATCCAGCCAGAGCACCAGGTTTCAACAGCTCAGCTGGTTTTGAAAAGGGACCAGAACACCTAAGAAGACCTCAGGATCCAACCAGATTAAGAATGGTGCTTTGGATGGAGAAGCATGAGGAATTCTGAATAGTAACATTAGTTTTGGCAATCCTTAAATCTGAAGTCAGTTACAAATCCCTCTCCAGTACCAAAGTTCCCGGCAGTAGATGAATCCTGGACAGATAAAACTATCCCTACCACATGCAGGTACTTTGCAAAGACAGTGTGGCTCTAACCATAGTTCAGTCCCTTTCAACACAGCCCAGCCTTAATGTCTGGATGAGGGGATCAAGTGCACCTCCAGTAAATTTGTGGATGACACCAAGTTGGGTGGGAATGTTGATCTGCTGGAGGACAGGAAGGCTCTGCAGAGGGATCTGAACAGGTTGGATCACAGGCCAAGGCCAATTGCATGAGCTTCAACAAGGCCAAGTGTCAGGTCCTGCACTTGGGTCACAACAACCCCATGTAGCATTACAGGCTGGGGGAAGCAGGGCTGGAAAGCTGCCCAGCAGAAAAGGACCTGGCAGTGCTGGCTGACAGCAGCTGAACATGAGCCAGTGTGTGTTCAGGTGTCCAAGCAGGCCAATGGCATCCTGGCCTGTATCAGTAATAGTGTGGCCAGCAGGACCAAGGCAGTGATTGTCTCCTTGTACTCAGCACTGGTGAGGCCACACCTCAAGTCCTGTGCCCAGTTTTGGGCCCCTCACTACAAGAAGGACACTGAAGTTCTGGTGTGGGTCCAGAGGAGGGCAGTGAGGCTGGTGAAGGGTCTGGAGCACAAGTCCTTTCAGAAGTGGCTAAAGGAGCTGGGGTTGTTTAGTCTGCAGAAGAGGAGGCTCAAGGGTGAGCCTATTGCTCTCTACAACTCCCCAGTAGGAGTGTGTAGCCAGGTGGGGGTCAGCCCCTTCTTCCAGCCAAACAGCAACAGGGTAAGAGGACATGGCCTCCAGCTGTGCCAGGGGAGATTCAGGCCAGACATTGGGAGGGATTTTTTCATGGAAAAGGTTATTAAACATTGAAATGAACTGCTCATGAAGGTGGTGGAGTCACCATCCCTGGAGGTGTTCAAGAAACAACACGACGTGGGACTTAGTGCTATGGTCTAATTGTCAAGGTGGTGATCAGTCAAAGGTTGAAAATTATCTCAGAGGTCTTTTCCAACCTAAATGATTCTGTGTTTCCGTGATGTATTTAAACATAAAGGGAAAAGTTTTCAAAACAGTGAATATATAAAGAAGGTAGAAAACAAACACACAAATGAACAAAAACAGCAAGGGAGCATGGCCAGATTTCAAAGGTCACATTAGAAAATGTATTTCTTAGCAAGTTCTTTATCAACGCAGCTATTGCTCAGGTTGGCAGGGATGGTGACACATATGAGGGGACACACAAGTCCTTTTTCAGATCAGAGATAAAGACAACTCTCCACTCTAAATCTTGTTGATGTGCAAAGTTGCTGGGAAGACCAACATTTCATGAGACAAGTTCCCCTTGTAGTTCCCAGCATTACCCTTGGGCAGCTAAAGTGCCTGTTGATTCTTCCAGGGACCCTAACACCAAACGCCAATATCAGCCTGCTCCTAAAGTCCCTCCTCCTCTTTGAGTGGCTTTGAAAGAGTCTCTGCCATGGAAACGAGAGTGAAAAGAAAGAGCTGACTCTTAATGGTGCATGCAGTGAAAACACAGAAACCAACATTTGTGTGTGCCGGCATTCCCAGGAAAGGCTAGCCAGCAGGCAGGACAGTCTTGTGGTCAGTGGAGATCTGCAGGAGTATGAAACACAGATTTATGTGTCCCTATCTGTGGCTGAGGTTGATGTGTTGCCTAGTAATAATGTTCTAGACTGGGTCACAGATGCATTCAAGTGGCTGGAGGCTTAGATAAGCAAGATGATAGGTGTTCTTTCAGTAAGCAAACCTCCCAGAGCCCATAAGAAGGTAGGCTATACTCTAGCCAGAGGAACAGATGGCTTCTCTCCACCCAAATATTCACCTCTTCATCCCCAGTGTGATTTCTGTGTCTCCATGGGCTGTGCCCATGTCAGAATAAACCTTCTGCCAAGGTTCTTTTTAGTAGCCAAGAAAGATGGGTTTGCTTTCATCTTTCAGCACAAATTCCAAAGGGAGACAGGCAAAAGGGAGGTGTAGGGAGAGACAACATTTTGACAGTATGCAATAATAAAAAAAATGACAGAAGCCACAGACAGAGGAGCAAAGAGCCTCCCTGCTTCCCATGCACAATCACAGATGAAAGGGAATAGATGACAGATCAGGCAGCAGCAGGCTGCATGCAGAACAGACAGTGCACTGCCTTGTTCCACTGGGACCACCAAGTATTGAAGAATATGCATGCAGTTGCTACATCAGTTCCAGGCTTTTCCTGAGTTCTTAGCTACCATGGATAAGGACAGTTGGACTTTTTCTGATGTTACTGTAAAGGGTAATAATCTAGCTTTAAATTACCTATGCTATGACCACATTTGGACTAGCTGACACTCTGGAGAAAGCAATCCCCCAGCCTCCATCGCAAAGTGGGTAATTAATTAAGGATCTTCCACTCTCCAGACTGTACCTGCAAAATGGACAAGTGATTTTGCTGCAGGGCAATATTCAGCACAGTGACCCATTAAACCTACTTAGCCAGAACAGACTAAGTAGCAGTTGGAATTTACAAATGGAGCAAGACCTCCTAGGACTTTGTGGGTGGCACAGGAAAATCCTAGCATCCATCAGCTGAGATCCTCTGCTTCATTTACATTTCACAGCTGCCCAGTAATTTCTAGCATGGAAAACATGAAATAGCTGTTGAAAGATCGAGTCCAGCTCTCAGGAGATAACATCTGCACCACATTACTCAGTAGAGAGGCCAAGGATGAAACTTCCACTTAAGGAAATCTTCACAAGGCAGGAAATGTAGAAGAGCATTAGGCAGAAAAGTGCAGGGCAGTTGTGAGTACATGTACCTGCCGGGTACACTGCTGCTGTCAGTGTTTGGTGGGCTAGTTCCTTCTTTCTCGAAACAGCTTTGAGCAGCTTTGGAAAAAGAAGATGGAAAGAAGTTTTTAGAACTGGCAAGAGATGTTGTGAGGGTTAGTTATCCCACCAGGAATTGCTCATTCTTCCTTAACCCAGTTAACTGTGCCCGCCTTGGAAGCATCTTTGAAGTGTGCCAGTTCAAGGGCTGTGGTGTCCCTTGAGTCCTTCCCCTTCCCCTTTTCCTCCCTCCCACTCCTGTGTGCATTATCACTGCTCTCCTTTCCAATGCTTGTGATGTCAAACTTTTTCTACTCCATATCCAAACTGTTACCAGCCCTTTTCCTCTTCCTCATGGAAACAGTGTGCTGGTCAGAGGTACTGTCACAATAAGTACTGTTTTCTGAAGCCCCATGGGAAAGATGGCATCATTACATGTCAGGACATGTGCTCAATCCATCATTATGCAAGTCAGTGCTGGAGCCATTTTGTTTCAATTTGCTTCTCTTCAGGGCCCAAGGATCTGCTCACTCATTATACTAAATTAGGTGGTTTCCCAGCTTGAAAGTGCATTTTTTAAAATCTTACTCTGCTTAATGATTCTTTTTGTTAATTTTAAATAGATTTTTAGAATCATTCTTTCTTCTGGTAAAGGAGCCACTGCAGTGGAAACTGTGTGTGGAGCTTCTTCTCCATGTAATGCATCCTTAATGACTCAAATATTATTTTGAAGAAACCTCTCTATTTATGTACAGGTGAAATGTATTTCACACTCCTGATTAACACAGCATGTCATTCAGGACATGAACTGTGAAAACTTTTTCTCGAAGAATTAGAGATGTTGCATAGAGCACTGGAACACCTGCAATTCAAATTCATGCTGTCACAGCATTGCAACAGGTATTGCAGGTCTGTTGCTGAGGATTTGGTTGTGAGGGAAATATAACCTCAGAGATCACTTCTTAAGGGCTGCCAGCTGTGAGTCTGATCAGTCTGCTGATGTGCAGTGGTAAGGCACAGGTGTCCAGGGCGAGTCCAGCTGTCAGTGCAGGCCCCCACTCCCCACACCTGGTCCCTTCCAGAAGAAGGTCATGGATGTGCCAGCCCATGTCTTTCCTTAGAGCTGTCTTCAGTGAGGGCAGGGACTGTTCTGCCCTGGTGAGGGGCTGTTCCAATGGATGCTCCTGCTGTTCAGCCACTCCTCACAAAGGCTGTGGTGCCAGGGAGATGTGCTGGCACAACCCCAGCTCAGCACAGAGGAGCCCAAATGCCCTCAGAAGAGCTGCTTCCTCAGACCTGCATTTTAGGATGCAGCTAGGTTAAGATGAAAGCTGATAATTTGCAGGAGCAATGGAGCTTCCTTCATCTTAGCTCAGAAGAGCTTGTGCTGTGCTTTCCATGCTCGAGGGGCAAGCCACAGACTGCTGGACATTAACTGCTGTGACGTTAATTGTTGCATATACAGAAGGAGGCATTGGAGACATTCTCCTCTTTACTAACAGGGTTGAATATTATTAATAGTTTAGCCAAGTAAAAAATGGATTTTGAACTGGCAAAAGATGCAGGAAGACAATCCATATAATGAAGTGTTTGTGCCACAATTTTACTCCTCTGCTTTCCTGTTGCATTCACTTGATGAGTTTAATCGTAGAACACAGACAAGTGCTTTGGACCAGAAACTGTCTTGTCATAAGCATGTAAAGCACTCATTACAACACCCACCTGAACTTGGTGCCACCAGGTTCTATCTGATACAAGGCATAAAATCTTAAAATTTGAACAAATCTGAAGTAGTATCACACCTAGTCAGCATCTAGCATATGTCCAAAACAAAAATACCTCAGAACAAAGATATTCCCCTTTTCAAGCATGTTTAGGCTCCCCATGGGGGATAAAAAATTGGGAACTCCATGGGAATCAATACATGAAAAATGCTTAAGAGCCCAGAAAATGCTAAAATCGAAGTGGTGAGAGAGAGGGGACTACTAAATGACATTCAAATTGCATGTGACATTGCATGCTAAAGACACAATAGTCAATTAATATGCAATAATATTTAAATAGTAGGTTCAGTGAATATTTGTCACAACTTGAATAACCATGTGTTCAAGTGTAAAAGCAAAAAATACTTGTATCCCTTCAGGTTTTAATGGGAAGTTTGCAGGTGATAATTCTCTCTTGGCCAGCTAATTTAATCTTTGGACTAACAAGTGTTCAACTCACCTTCCAAGGTTTGTATTTCCTACACTGTCTGATTTTACACATGAAACTGGAGCAATAGTTCAAATTATTTACTCTACCTTTCAAAGAGGACTGTGTTTTTAAAAGGGTTGAAGTACACGAGTGCAATCAGGAGTATTGTGACAAGTTACTTTGTTGAAAGTGCGTGGCTCCCAATATTCCTGAGCAGCTGTTCTTCACTTCAAAGTGGAACCTACAGTTCGTACCTCAAAGCTATACCATATAAAGCTAGATTTCCTATTGATTGCTTCTGATAGCAATGGTAAGCACTAGAGCTAAGCTGCAGCAGTTGGTTAATTTTATTAAGTTTGGGTACTGAAAAGCCCCGAAGACTTACAGAGTGGACTTTAATATTTCTGTTTAACAATTTGAATCCCTTACTGTCTCTCCTAATGTGTTTGTGCCTGTTTAACCTTCTGTAAACTCTTATCTCTGCCCTTCTGATGTATACAAAGTACATTTGAAGATGGCAGCAAACAGAAATGAAAATTCTTGGTAAACAGAATTCGACACATCCCTCGAAGGAAACATTTGCTGCCCACAGTCTGCACTGAGTGCAAAATATCACATTGTGCAAGTGGGGGTTCACAGACGAAGCCAGACTACAGCAAAAGCCCCATATTAAAGCTAGCCTCAGGCAGCCATTTATTATTTCAAGATACACCTCTGAAAAATACTGATGCAAAAAATATTATCGGTTTTGCCACATACTCAGTTTTTCAAAGTCAATTCCATTGTCTAAGCAAAACTGGGCACGTTTCTGGCTGTTGTCATGTGAATTTTCAATTCATAGATTAAGGGGAAAGAAAATAATTTTGTTGCTTTGATGAAGACGCCTTGCACGTTTTGACAAACTCAAGTCCCTCCAGGGTGCTTACTGGCCATGAAGCTCTTTCATATCTCATTCATTATCAGAGAGAGACAGGAAAACACTTCCTCATTTCTCTTGCGAATGAGTAAATTAGTGAAAACCACAGAGACTCAGATTCATTAAAAGTGATGGAGTGAGACTGGCTGCAGCCGCTGCACAGTGGGGACTGGGCTGAGCTGACTCAGTGCAGTCTGCCTGGCAAATGCAGGTAAAAAGATTAACTGGAAATTTCTCTGCTGAAGCACTAACTGCTTACTGCAGCCAAATTCCAAGACAGCTTGATGCTGTAAAACCCGAACTCAGAGCCCTCAACTCAAAAGCTAGTTGAATGTGTCGTGTTCCTCAGCTCCATCACTGCAGATTTCAGATGCCCATATGCTAGACCTGCATTTCCCTGCAAGTTTCAAGCCAATGCTATTACCATCACCAACTGTTATCGTTTCTACTAAGTGACAGCCGATGGCTAATATTTCTGAAGCATCTTTCCTCTCAAGTTTGCCAGGGGAAGAAAAAGCCCCAAAACCCTGGGGATTAACTTCAAGACCAGCTGTCTCGCATTACAAAGCAAGGAAATGCTTGAGATGCAAGTGAAGTGGGACAAGCCATTTGAATACAAGCTAAGTCATTCCACTGAATGACTTTCATTCCTCTATCGTTCCACTGAAAATTTGCTAGAAACTTTTGCTTTTCCTGAGATTTTCACTGTTGCCATATACCTCCATGATCAACAGCATCACAAGAAACAAGAGTGAAAATGCTGATGGCAGTTCAGACTCCTGCCTGTGTCGTATCTGGGCTTGCCTGAACAGAGTGGCACTGCCTGATAAGGTTTTGTGTAGATTATGGGTCGTATCTGCTAGTTTTCATTGGTGATGCTCACAAGAGCAGGATAATGCAGGTGGCTGATAAAACCTTATGTTACAATTATATGTGAATATCCTGAAATCCACAGGGAGAAGAATCAGAGTGAAATGTGGGTTACAGCAGCAGCCTTTAATTTCAGAAGTAGGGCAGCAAAGGAGGAGGAGTAATTGGAATCACTCTACTCTACACCATAATGTCTTCACACCAGCAGACAATATGATGCATACCAGTCTCATAACTATGTTCAGCCCTCAAGTCAGGCTCTAAGCTCTCTGCCAGCAATAACTGATTATCTGGCAATAAGTTCAAGAGAAGCCTAAACCTGGCAGTAGAGGGACTGCTGCGGTCTGTGACTTAAGCATACCCTGATTTCTAAATGTGGCATGCTACCTATCTACATTATGTTTGACTCAATCTACTGCTCCAAGTCTTTCAGTTTTATACCTTTTTCTTCCTAGCCCCCACTGACCTCAAAGATGGCAAAATCAAGGCTCTGGCAAGTAATTTATTCAAGTGTGAGTCTTGATTCCTATGATGAGTTTTAAAAAATCCACATGGATTAGATTGTCATAAGATCCCCAACCAGGTGCAAAAACCCTGTTTGGATGACTTAACACAACTGACTTCTAGCTCTACTTAGCTCAAATTTCCAGAAAATCTCTGTTCCTATTGAGCGTGACAATATATTGCACATGGTCCTTTTCCAATGCTTTCTCTCAGAGAAAGCTCTGATCCTTTTGTAAGCTGTTCTCAGGGGAACCCTATCACCTCATAAAGCTCACACCTCACAAACTCAGGAGTCACGGACATTTCACAAATTACTGGATCAGATATGTGAAAATGTAAGATTTTTGAACATCCAGCATACAACCCAGTCACCTAGGCCTGTTACCAGAGTATCCATTATTCTGCTGTGCTAACATCCATGGAAAACAGGAAATAACATCCATGCTGAGCCATGTGCAAATTCAATCCTTAGAAAAACACAGGGAATAGCAACACAGTCAGAGGAGAAGGAGGTAGGAATATGGTGATTACCTTGTCTTTTTACACAATTCAACAAAACAGGCAGCCTCTGAGGTGGAAGGGTAAGAAAATAAAACCCCAAGGGTCTTGCTACTACTGGGCATCACAAGGGATGAAGCAGTACTTTCTTCTGTTTTTGAGGTAATTACAAACCTTTTTCTCACTGAAAACTACTAGGCACAATGCTCCTGGTGAAAATAATTCAAACCACCCCTTCTCCAAGATGACTGGTAAGACAACACCACAGTGAAGCTGACATGCAAGTGGGTGGGCATATGACGGGAAGAGATGAACAGCTGCTCTCTGACAAGATGCCTGATGTATGCTGCCAACAAAACAATGCCAACTACAGATAAGTCATCTGAAATAAGCAGATATCAAAGCCATGAAGGCTAAAAAAGCTTATTTTCAGGTGGGAAGACAGAACAGTGCATGATGTGGAAGGTATGATACTGCCCACCACGTGCCCATGAATATATCTCTGGTGCACGTAATGCTGTGCAACTCCCAGAGACACTACATGTCCTGTTATGAAATACATTACTTTGAGCTGCACAACCCCAAAACCACCTTTATTTCACAGCCCATTGCCAGTGTTATTCTGTGCAGAAAGTTAGTCTACATGAGTTATTCTTTCACCAGTACTCAAGAGATATATGGGCTGCACTTCCATTTAATATTTGGAAAGAAATACTAATTCTGAATTACATATAATTTCTGAAGAAATACTATGCTGAAAAGCAACATTTCACCATTAGCAGAAGTAGTTTTCTCAAACAATGTCATAAAACAGCTGCTGTGTTCCTTTTGAGAGGCAGCTACAATTCAGCAGTGGGAAACTTGACTCCTGCATCGTCAGCAAAATTGTGGCCTTGCTCCAAAGTGTGGTGGTGTCCTTATGAGGCAGATCTAGGGCAACATGGACCTGTTCTGCTAATTCAAGGCAATGTACCCAAGGGAAAAATCCTGTATTTCTGGCAGAAATGTCAGATGAATACCCCTGTCTTGGAACTTGCTGACAGACAGAAATGGGTGTGTATATCAGGGGCCACAGGTTTCCCTTCGTTCAACCAAATGCACCTCAGCTCTACAGAAAGATACCAACACACATTAGGAGGAAGCAATGGCTCTGACTGACCCTGTGTCTCTGCAAATCAAATATGAAGCAAGAAGTGGCAGATAGGAAAGACAGTGAAATGAGAGCAATGTTTGAAACTTTCAGGCATAAAATAGTTGGTAAAAGTTGTTTTTTTCTCTTTTTGCTTCTGTTACAAAGAAAGCAAAAAACACCAAATGTGTTTAGAACAGCTGGATTCAGTGACTGTACTCCACATCCAGTATGATCCACCAGGATTATGGAGATGGCAAAGGGCCCTGAGCTACTACTGGAAAGCTGCTATTTAACCACCTAGCAAGGACTCAGCTCTTCCTTTCTTTGCTTTTGCAGGCTGGTGTTAGATGCCTGTGTAGCATCATTCTGCTTCACAAATAACGTCTGTACTTGAAACTCTGCTTATTTACTTATTTGAAGTGCTCAGCCTCTGAGAAAGCCTTCATACACTACACAGACCAAACACTTCATCTTTTCTTTGTTATTGCAGAACGTTTAACAGAGGAGCATAGTGTGTGAAAGAGGGAATCTTGTGTTTGCCAATTCATACAATTGACCCATTCAATCTTGTCTGTTTCCAACCCTCCAGCACTTAGGCTTATACCTAAAAAACAGAAACAAAAGATAATCCTAAATCCAGTATTAATAAAACAAATATATACTGTGGTCAATTTACTCAAGATTCACTTCTGAGAAATCCTCATTGACATGGACAATGCTGTTTTTAAAAAAATCTCTAGTCAATAACAAAAACCAGGACTGCCAAGAAATACATAATTCAGCCTTAACTCAAACTCAATGACTTCATGCTAAGCTTTTATTAAGAAATAAGCCAAACAATTACAGAGTAACATTTAAGAACTAAATCTATGTGTAATCTGTCCTTGGCTAGCCACCTTCTTTCAAAAGGGAAAAAATACACCCCAATTAAAACTCCTCTCAGTGCACAACTGTAACCATGGCACTGCAACCACCAGGCATCTGGTTTCAGCAAGTTTACCAGTTGTTGGCTTGTTCTGCATCAACTAGGATGCAGGGAGTTTCCCCTCAGTCACTTGCATTGCATCACATGCTGTCAGGGTCAGGGTTACATGAAAAAAAATCTGATTCCAGCTATTTGTTTTCACCACAGCTTCAATTCTTTCATTCTAAGAACTGAAAACATAAATTCAGTTCTGGAGAAGCAAAGCACAGAAAATCTGCAATGCAGACTCAGGCAGACTTCGAATGGGGGTAGATGACCAGGAAGGGGTAGCAAAGCCTTCAAGTTAACATGCCAAATCATTCCACTGTGAGCAGTGAAAGCAGAACAAAGTGGTTACTGTATGACCAAGTCCATACAAGATTGCTTTATTCCTGTTTGTGTTGAGATAGTCACTTGTTTAAAACCACTACCTCAAATATTTCGAAAGCCCAGTGACCTTACCTAGCCAGTTGGAATCAGTCTATGGAAAACTCATTCACAACTCTGCCAAGAGCCTTCAAAAGACAAATCATACTGGGATGAAGAAAGGGAACACTGATCTTTCATCCCCTTTTCCTCCATATGACAGTGTTTCTCAGTATTTCATATCAATACTTTTTCAATCTCAGTTACTTCTCTGCAAGGACCTTGGTACTGATGCACAAATCATAACCAATGCCAAGTCAGAAGTATACCAGTGAAGCCAGTAACTTCCCATCTGCAGGATCCAGACAATACCAGCTATTGTCTACCTGTTTGTCCACTAGCTTCCTTGCAGTGGCTTGTTTACTGTCACTCCTCAAGTGCCAGTAAGCCAAAGACGTTTTTAATGCAGTTCTGCTGCAATATCAGCCCTTTGCCTGTGGCTGACACAATTATTATGACCACAGTTATTTTTCTGTTAGAGCTGAGATGAAGCATGGTAGTGTCATCCGAGCTCAAAGACCCACAAACTCACCCTGGGAGTCTTTCACATGTGTCTCACCCAGTATCTTGGGACCATGAACAAACTTGCACTGAAGTAAAAGCTGTAAGAATTAAAACTGGTTACTTCTGTTCAAGCTCACAGAGACACTTTCCAATCAAAGTATCTAAAACCAACAGGTACTTGTCCAGTATGGCCTAACACAATGTTTTTCCAAATAAAACTACTGGATGAAAATCTCTCTCTAGACATTCTAATTTAATCAAAAAAGCATTTTGTATTTGACCTAAGTATTACGTGTGCTTTCATATATGAATCAAAAAGAAGAAAGCTGAGGGATAAAGAACTGACCATGTGCAAGAAGCGGGGGAGAAGATGAACGGATTTGGACAACACAGTCAGCATACAGAGATCAATTATACCCCCATTGTTTTGCAAGAATGTCCCAGGCTACGCTAGGAACAGCATTGCGGAAATCTGCATAAATGTATTTACCCCCATGGCTGGGAGAGGATGGCAGTGGGTTGAGAATAAAGCAATAAGAAATCTGGAAAGCTCAGTCCTGGCTTGGATGATATTTTTAAAAGGAAGAGACCAGGACATGAACGGTCATGCCCAGGGCTTAGGATCAATGTCTGCAGCTTTGGATGCAGAACAGAGACAGGAATTGAACTAGAAAGGGAGGTTGAAGTCAGAATATAAGACGAGGGAAAGGACAGATACAACACAGAACAACAGCCAGAAGCTCAGCTGTTAGGTTGAGAAGCCACCTTTAATTCAGCTTTCATTAATCACCAAAACCAGTAACTCAACATGATCATCCATATCTGCCACTGTTTAAGGCCCAGCTTACTTATAACTGCTTCAAGTCTCAGCTGAGGGGCAAGTGGTTTTAAGGCCAAGGGTCACTGTCATTGTTTAAAGAAAAAAATTCACTTGTGAGGGAGAGGAAGGTGAGTGGTTTTGATTGGCATATTACACTTGGAATTATAAGAAACTAATTACAGTTGCTTAATCCTGTTTATTTTTCTGTTGGGTGATGGCTAGAGAGGACAATTTTTTAGTCCTCTAGAGAGTGGGTGCAGCTAGGAAAGAACAATATATTACTTAATTTACCAGTGCATTCCTCATGGGCAATTTATGGGTAACTCTGAGTTTAGAAAAATATAACAAGGAAGGATATAGAATTTTATATACTGGTTTTTGTAAGAGAGAGGTGGAGAGGGTAGCAATAGATATGGAAGATACACAGGGTCTTCAGAGAAACAAGAAGACTCAGCTGTCAACAGGCACAAATTCCAGGGGCTGCATGCAGAAAATGGGTGCACCCACGAAGTGTGAGGGCCCATAAAAGGAGGCGGCTGACTCAGCAGCTGTGCAAGTATCTTCCATAGCTACAACAAAAATACTCATTCCTGGAGGATGACATGTTCTCCTGGTGTGGTAGCTCTCTGAAAACCCAATTATTCCATCCAGTTTGATCCATATTAGGTATGCCTCAGTGACGGATAAGCTTGGCAATAACTCAATCTGCAAGAACTCTCATCAGAAGAGTGAGCCCCCAGCAGCAAAAACAATCAAAAAGCAGGCAGGAGCAAGGCTAATCCATTTAAGTGAGACTAAACCAGCCTTTATTATTAATAATGATAAAAAATAGGCTTAACTAGTGATGCTAGAAATTATCTGTGTTGGTCAAGCAAAGCACAGATCATGCAGCTACTGAGTGTAACCAGATCTGTGGGTAAGGAAGGAAGAAAAAGAGAACGGGAACTGAGGATACTTGGAAAAAGACAATACATTATCAGCTCTCTGAGTCTCACAGCATTTCATTGGCTTCACCCCATCAACTCAGAAATCAAAGAGCTTCAAGCATCAGACATTTGCATCTGCTCCATCTTCATCACAGCCAGACACAGCCCTGCGATTAAAAGAATGGAGAAATAAGGAGCTTACAGATTCACTTTCCTCAGCTGATACAGTGACTCACAGCACCGTGGTATCGATCCACAGGTCTGGCCTCTGCCGATAACTACACGCCACAGGGGTTAATTTAACTCCCCACCACCTGGCACTGCCTCAGACACTTTGCAGGGAACAGTTATAAATTATATAGCACTCCAAAGGTGCAGAGCAGGAGAGCATTTTTTCAGCACATTTCTTTTGTTATCCATCCTCCTGCAAGCAGATCTGCTTTGCTGCTTGCAAGTCTCGTTTGTTTTCTTCCTGAACTTATATTGCAGTCATCTACTCAAGCACAAACTGCTCACAGGACACTGTAAATTAGAGCCACAGAAAAGAAGAGGGGTAAAGAAAGAGTAGCCTTCCAAAAGAGCTGGTCTTTTTTATCTAATATTCCACAGTACAGACATGCATGCACATGCATGCATACACACCAGGGAAAGCAATTTCTGCAAGGAAGCTTAAATAAACATACAACTGATCTTCATCTTACAGAAATGCTCATGATTTTAGAAATAGCAGTACCTTGAAAGAGTGTAACAGTGAAAAGTGAAAGGACACAGACAGAATTTCTTATAGTGATAGCTCCTCCACTTCAATATGGCAGTGTTGTACAGCAAAGGGTAATTTGGAAAAAAAGAAGATCAAAGCCTCCTCATTTTTAAAACTTCCTTTATCCAGTCCTAGCTTGTACCTGGTTTACCAGTAACAAACCCTTTAAGGTCTAATAGATCTGGGATGAAATTTAGTCCAGTTCAATCCTTGCAAAGGTTTTGATTGTACGAAATAGATGTCTGAGTTTTACAGATGCTCACCATGGTATCTCTCAGCAAAATTTCTGATTAATCCAATCTCATGGTAGAACTGAACATCTGACTACCCATTAAACTCTATGTTCCTAAAATGTTAACCATCAAATTTATGCTCATGATCTTTCTTAAAATCCCATCTCTTCCATTCAGCATATGTACAAGCTACTGCACAAATCTCACTGATACCACTGCATGTTTCTGAATTTAGGTAAACATTTCCCTTGGATATTACATGGTAGAGCAACTGTTATCAGTTGTGGTAACATGTGTAACGTTAAATTGATGCATGGACAAAAAAGCATTCCTCTTGGAGGGTGGGTGATATTCCATCCTTAAATAGAGTCCAAGGAAATAGAACTTTGTGTTTGGTTACTTTTTTTGTTTGTTTGGTGGATTGTTTTGTTGTTTGTTTGTTTTTTAAAAACACAACTTTGCCCATGTGTTTCCTCTTTACTCATAGTGATAACCAGATCCTTTATCAAGTTACTGTATTTTCAGGTATTTCTGCAGTTTAAGACATCTTCTTTCTCCCATTTCCCTGGAACTCAGGTAGGAGCTCCAGCTCAAAATCTGAAAATTACAATAGAAATTGTACCAGTATTTTACATTGGTATTTCAGCTTTTGAAATGCTTGGGTTAGAAGCATTAAAAAATGAAATTCTGTTTTATGCATTCGGTTAGCCCTGCCTGCAGCCCTGCCTCAGAGGCTTAGCTCAGAGTATAAAAATTCCCATGCTCCTGAATCAGTAAGAGACTGTCAAGCCTGCTCCTCTATCTCTGACAGTAGTCAATACCAGAAAATTTAAATAAGAGTGCAAAACCACACTGGAGCAGACTATTACAGAATATTCTGCACACAGCATAACTTCTCCCTTCCCCCTTACTCCTTTAATTTCAAGTGCTGTGCAGTTTTCTTAAGGATATAAAATTCTTTCTTTACCAGCAGTGATGACTGTTTCATGAACAGAGGTAACTAACCATGCCTGCCTGAAAAGGAGACCAGTACTTCTATGTGATAGAGAGTGACTATTGCTCTCCAGACTCTCCTGAGCTAATATAGCTTATTTCACTTAGGGTATGTCTACAATTAAGGGAAACTTAGGCAAGGTAAGCCAAATTAAGTACAGGTGCAAGTTTAAGGTGCATTAACTAAGGAACTCCCATGCAGATGTTTTCAGTCAGAAGTCAAAATGAGTCTGAACAAGCTAATGAGAACTGAGAGCAATTTATTTCTTGTGAGTGTTGAAGGGGTTTAGTGAGTTCTAATATATCTGAAATTCAGCTCTTTTCATTAACTTGGTTTCACTTAACCAAGTACTCCTGGGTAGACAGGCCTGTGAAATCTCTGTGACAGTCCTTGCTGAACCTTTACAAGTCTCTCACGCACTCGTGATTCTCCTGGACGTGGCATGTGAACAAATGGAGGAAAAGACTAATTCATCTTCGCCTGTAATTTTGTCAGATCCTATGTAGGCACTTGCTTGCTCAGGGCTGAGATTTGTTAGTAGCAGATAGAAAAAAGGAGATGCATAGCTTGAGATTTTGGCAATCTTCTGCATATAAGCATGTGTAAAATGCAGCATAATAGCCTTTTCATTTCATCTCGTTCTTAACTGTGATGCTTTTAGAAACCAAAGTACGACATTTGTGCTTTTCGTGATTATAATTTTATTGACAGAAGAAGATATAATAGTTACATCTAATGTATCCCTAAGGGTTGATAATTGCATGTAGATTGTATTCTGGGATGGGAGATCTGACATAAATGCATCTAAATCTCTGAAATAGACTGGAATCTGATGGGCCGGAAGGTAAAGGCAGGAGAATGATGCATTAGGTATGAATATAACATGCACTTTCATTTCATCATTTCCAGCAAAATGTAATAGTTACATTCACTCACTGTCCCACTATAGTCTCCTCTCAAAAGCATACAGCAAACAAACAACAAGAGGGAATGAAGACTGTGAAAAAATATGCGTAGTGCTGGGGCTCTGTAATTTCTATAAGGAGACAAAAAGTATTAGCTTATGAACTCAGTCTCATTCACAACCACCATTTTTTGAGCGTGGACTACAAATCAGAACATTATCCCTCTGGCTTTGAAGCATTTCATTAGGCACAAGCAGCAACTGGAAATATCACTGGTCAGTCATGCTGCTGCCTCTTCCTGGCCAGTGGAAAGCTGCAAAATGAACAGGCATAAGGGCAGGAGAGACACATCTACCACCTGGTGGTTTGATTCTCAGACTAATGCAAAACAGTTTTTGCAAGGACACATCGAACTCCTGGGAAACCAAGCACTTGTCTTTTTTAATTGACTGCAGGGTGAAGTTAGGATGTGCAACGCTGGGGGTAAAAGGAGCATTGTGAGACATAAAGGGATAGTAAAGTACCACTGGGACTCAAGGAAAGACCCAGCCCCTTGGAATGGGAAGCACTACCCTTTCAGCTACACAAGAAGGGTTAGATTTAATTTCTCAGCCATAAGTGGTATTATACAGAGGTGATAGCTAAACTAGTTTAAACCAGTTATCTTGCACATTAAAAGCTGTGTAGCTGCATTTAGCACCGAAGTTCTTATATGGAAATTCACCTATGCACTGTACAGAACAAGTGTATGCTCACCTACCAGAATACTAAAGGAAAGCCTACACAAGTCAACAGGTGTCCAGATGTAAAACATGGTGTGTCTACAGGTGAGTGGCAGTTCATCCCATGCCACTCCAGAATTCCATACATTCTCCTGAATGAAACCAAGAGGCTTTTCAAATTTTGCTCCAAACCAAGCAAGTAAGCTCCCAAGAGCTGCCAAGTCATTTAGTGCCCAAGACTCTCATCTAGCGTTGAAAAGTGAAGTCCAAGCCCTGGTTTTAATTCAGGGAGAGGAAGAAATGGAATTGTGTTCTCTTACATTGCAAGTGACAGTATTGAACATAGAAAGGAGTCTCTCAAATTTTACTTGAAATTCCTCCCTGGAAACAGGATATTATTCCAATGAAAGTTTCCATACTGCAAACCACTTTTGTTTGTCAAACCATAATTTCCTAAGTATTTAGTTTTCTCAAAATGCCTTCAGGTAGCTTCAGGTACGAGATTTCAGAAATGTCCTGTTGCAGTCCCTGTGCCACACTGCCCATCAGACAGAGAAGAAGCCTACAGCAAGCACATGAAAGATCAGGTGTGAAGACGAGTGCAAAGTTTGATCTAGCAAAAACTGCAGGGTAATTTAGTTTTCAATTTAAAGGATTTAGGAGAGATGCAGGTTTCTTCTATTTCAGTAGAATATCTATTGCCACATTTGCTGCAACTCTCACAAACCAATATATTACAGCACTGTTAAGAGAAGTGCTTGGGCTTCACTGTCAAAAATGTTTTTGTCTGTTGCATTAACACTGACAGATTTAAAGGTGATTTCTAAGTGCAGAGATTTGTTTTTCCTTACAGTATATTACACAGTGTTTTTCAGCCTTTGCAATTTACAGACCCCTGAAGGCATTTTCCAGGGTAGGTGCAGAGCCTTATAAGCAAGCCTGAGTCCACAGTCAATTGATTTTTGTTAGTTGCTTTTAACAGACTCCCACTGCTCCCCCTCAATTAGCACATGGGTGCCCAAGGGCCTGCTGATTGTAACTTGAAGGCTGCTGCTTTGCCACAACAAGCCAGTCTAAGGGTTGTTTACATAGAACACAGCACTGGCCTGATGCTGGTGTAGGAAGCTGTGCACCTCTACCAAGTTCAAGAAAACCTGTGGCAGCACAGCAGAGAAGGTACTCAGAAATCAGGCCAAGTTAGAAATCTTTTTAAACATTGTACTTCTGGAAATGTAGTTCTGGAAATACATATAAGTCACAAATTAATAAGTATCAAGGATTGTGACAATCAGAGCATATCCTGTTCTGCTGATAAAAAAAAATCCTTTGAGTAGAAATGACTTATTGAACCAGCTAGTTTTTTTCCTACAAAAGCTTACACTAAAAAAGCCTCAGCTAAACAAAGAAGAATGGGAGCTGAGATCCAAGTGAAGCATTATCTCTACTCTAGAGAAACCCAACAACATGCAGATATAACAGCATTAGAAAGCTGCTGCCACCTATAGTTAACCACTGACTTTATCCACCCAGATCCCAGTTCGGAGAGGGATGCAGCTGCCTAATTGGCTCATACAATATTCGAAGGTGAGCCAAAACATTTTCCCAGTTGATACACACCCACTTCTTATTATCAAAGCAGCTTGTCAACATGCCTACAAAATAATGCCATGGGAAAAGAGCAGAGGTTAATCTGTAAAAGGGACACGACAACTGATGAAGACCCCAGCTGCTGCCTCTGGCAGCCAGGTCCTTACAAAGCAGGTCAGCAGCTCCACTGGGAAGACTATGCTCAGGCTGGCTGAGGGGGTCATAAAATAGACTCTTCTGTCTCAAAATCACTGTAATCAACTCTGACTAAGAAAAAAGCAACCCTAGAGCTCCTGAGACACTTGAGAACAACAAGAACACATCAGGATAAGAAAAAAGTAGAAGCAGGCAGCACACTAAGTATGGTTAGAGTCTCAGCTGGGAGCCTCAATCTGTGCTTCCAAAGACAAAGTAACACAAAATGAAAGTCACAAAAAAGCCCAATCACTTTAATTTGTCCTTAAGGGCTGCAAGTGTCATAAAAAAGAAATCCAGGTAAAGTATGGAAATTACCAAGCTTCAAAACACTGTATTGTACTGAGACAGAGACATTTCAGAGGGAATCTGGTAAAGGAAGCACAATTGGAAAAGAACAACTCAAGCAGGAAGTGCTGACTCTGCTATCAAGCAGCTTCTGGCAGAATTCTGCCCCATCCCAACTCCTTTGGCAATTTTACTGTGAGATACTGAAGGAAAAAAGGCAGTTCTTAACTATCAGACATGCAGCAAAAGATTATTTTAAAATGTGAAAAGACCAAGAAGAGGGAAAGCAAGAGAAGTTCAGGAGAGCCCAGTGCTTCTGAAGAATCAGCTGCTTGCTCACCCTCTCATCACATATCCCCAGATAGACTATTTGCTGCAGGTACCAGGTACCCAGCACACCACCTACAGACAAAAGCAGAAGGGTGAGGAGCTACATTTGAACAAGAACAAACAATGAGGAAAGCTGCCCAAAACCTTCAGTTGCACCAGCCTGGTGTTTCCCAGTGATTTCCACTGCCAAGGGAAGAAGGATGTGGTGATGTTCTGCACGCGCCGTTTGCCTACTCAATTGTTACTGCTCGTTCAAGCTTTGTCTTTCATACACTACCCCATCCTTCACCTGTCAGAAACGGGGAGGAATCTGATTAGCTTCTAGGAGCAGTTTAAGCAATAAGGGCACGGTAGACTGAATTTCTGGGCAGCAAAAGGCCACCTTGGGTACTATGACAAGGTATTCACTATGTGATTGCGTAGATTAAGGAGGAGCATGGCTCCTTTGTCTCTCCAGTGTGTGTGCAGCCCCATTAGCATTAATGCAAGCTGCGTACAGGCACTGAGCGCCTGCCAAACAAGTGACAAACAGCAGCTTTTCATTCAGCATCCACGAGCAAAAAAGGGGCACAAGACACTCAGCCATCTATTGCAAGCACCTGACAACTATTTAAACGTTGAGTCAAATCCAGGAGTTTTATATAACAAAATGCCATAGAAAACATTGACTGAGAAAGCAACAAGAATACAATACATATCCTGCCACATGTTTCTGCATGGAGAGGATGGTTCCAAAATGATGCATGATAATATAAATAACAAAAAAACCAATACTATGGGTTTTTTTGTTTTTTTAAAGATTGCCCAGGGCATAAAACCTCCAGACTAAAGCTAAGCCAAGTTCTCATGAGACTAATGTAAATGATCCATTTTCTCCTCCAAACATAATATTCAATTTTTTGGCCTACATATTAGGTATGAATTTGGAATAAAGGTATAACCACTGGAAAAACAAACAAACAAACAAACAAAAAAAACCAACACCAAAACAAAAAAAAACCAACACCAACAACAAAAAAACACCCCACCCCAAAACCAACAAAAAAACCACCCTAAAAACAAAACAAAAAAAAAAACCCCAAACACGAAACACACAAAAAAAGCACCCCAAAACCACCAACCAACCAACTAAAAAAGCAAAGCAAAGCAAACATTGAAATGACTCCCCATCTTTACTTTGACGTTAAGACACACATTACAATGGAAACAAGAATTTCTCAGTCTCTGAGACATGGAAAAAGAACTACCATCTTTCCTAGAGCAGCCTTTCCTAAGAAATGCCACTCCTCTACTAGGAAGGTTTGAGCAAGCATCCATAGCACAACCTGTCAACAGCAGGAATTTGTAGGGGCTGTCAGCCAAACAATCAGCATTGTCTGATCAATCAAAGACTATCATCTAGAACCTAAAAACCAGGAGCAGCCAAACCAGGATTTTGTTCATTTTGTGCCTTGCAGGTGCACTTAATGATTTTATGCACAATTTCCACCCCTGTTCCCCAGCCTGGGGCTGGAAGAGAATGTTACCAATTAAAGGAGCAAATACCAATGGTTCTATGCTGTAAAAAGAGACATGACTACTAATATCTGCAGTTTTTTGCTAGACAGAAAAATATTTCCTCAAATGATAATGACAGTAGAAATAATAATACAATGCTGTGTGAGTTTATTGAATACAATACATTCTACAAAGCCCCAGATAGCTTGTTAAATATTTAACAAATGCAAATATTTAGTATTTAATAAGAACTAAATATTAACGGAAATAAGAAGTAGTAGACATTTTTCTGATGCTTCCAAAATTAACTCCAGTCAAATGATGCACATCTGTAAGAGATACCAGAAATGCTGCCCAAAACTGGGGCATCCAAGATGTTCAAAACTGTTGTAAGGCAAATGCTGGTAATTTTTTCATCAATTCATAGGTATTTTAACAGTGGCTAAAGTTAATTGAAACCAATTCTTAATAAATGGTAATAGATTTACCTTCCCACCCTCAGGGACTGCTGGAAGGATTAGTCGATATTTGCTCATAGCTTTCAAGTTGGAAATACTGTAGGAGCGCAATTATAATATTCTTACAGACCCTTCTTTAGCAGCTTACTCTTGTTTGTAATTAGATGTAGTGATCAGATTATATTTTATATTACAGTTGCATTTTCCTTTATCAACATTCAGCAAGTGGCTCCAGAGAGCACCTATAGCCCTTTAATGACTTCACAGTTTTTCAGTTAGAAGCCATCAAATAGAGTAATCGCATCCACAAAGAAAATGAAGTAACCTGCAGGTGTACACACAGCAAAAAGCACAATGCACCCCTTCTTAAATGGAGTGGGCTTTGAGAAATAATCTAATGATAATAGTTTAATAATGAAACAGATGCTCAACATGGCTTAGCTGCTTTATTCACAAAAAGCCCTGTAGGAAACCTCCCACCCTTGTTCACTCCACCAGTGAAGTTGGTGGCAGACTGCAGAGCAACCTTCCCTTTTATTTCTCACCTTCTGGAAGTGACAGGCTGTGTTTCACAAGTTCTTGCCATATATTTTCTCTACACAGTCCTCCCTCAAATGGAGTTGAGGAGGCTTATTTCTAATGGAGACTAGCAATCTCCTACCAGCCCTATAGTAACAGGAAGGAAACAAATAGCAAAAATGACAATTGGACTGGTTCTCACTGTGTACTGAAGAATACAGTGTCAGAAATCATATTCTCACTGCCTGCTCTATTGTCCCTCACTGAAACAATCTAAGCAGGAGAGGAAAGGTTCGTGAGAAATACATCAGCAGCAAAATTGCATGAGGTTTGTATCTTTGGAGAAGATGAGTTCAGTGCTGATTGCTCTTGTGGGATGAAGATAGTATAGCTGCTCCTGTATTAGCTGCTCAGGGTCATATGCTTCCACCTACAAAATCACTGCTCACAGATACAGAGGCACAGAATCTCTGGCCATGAGAGGCCAGTGGGAGCCTGAAATGGCATTCCATCACTAGCCTATATGTGACATTGTCTTTGCATGGCCTGCATTTCTCAGTGTCCTGCTGTACCTCTGGAGGCTTTAACCAACCATGCAGTAAATATACCAGGGGAAGATAAAAAGGATGCACCTCTCCTATATCTTTTTTCCCCCTCCCCTTTCCTCCCTCCTAGGCCCTGAAACATGCACACTCTGTGTATCACATAACAAGAAAGGCCAACCCGTGAGATGTAAAAATGGGAAGGAGCTTCATTATCTGTTGTATATAAATCCCTGAAGATCATGTGTGTGGGATACAAATAAAACCTCTCCACCTGTGTCATTTTTAGTGAAATCCGACTGCTAGTGCTTTAACACAACAACAAAAAAATTAAACATTCCTGAGGCAGCTCAAGTAATAGCCTTGCTGAATGTTGTAGATCTTCTATTCCAATTCTACACCTCTCTCGGTCACACTATGAATGCAAGAGGGAGGCTGCAGGGCATTTGTTTCCAGCCATCAATGAGTAAGTGAAGTCTGTTTCAATTCCTCTAAACCAATCAGCTAAAAAAGATTAAAACCAGCTACCATTTGATGCTACTGTGACAGGTCCAGGAGAGGAACTGAACACAGTGAAATATTTCGCTTTCTGGAAGGCTTTCACCGATTCAGGGATGTAGTATCACCAAAATATGCAAGCATGATGGTCCAGGGCAGAACTAGGTTTTAGAGCAGTCCACAACAGCCACGTTTCACTAGTTTTAAGATTAAAGACACAAGAAAGCTGGGGCTACTAATTTCCAGATTTCCTGCTAATCCACCAACCAAAACTAGAACACTGAACCATCATTGTTCCAACCCAAAGAACAGTTTGATATGTGTCACTTTTGCAGCCATTTTTAGTCCCAGGCCAAATGGCATGGTCACAATTTACATTCACCCTTTCTAATGTAGAGCTTTAAATAGGGGTATTCCAGCCTTAAATCAGTGTCAGCCCATTACTAAGGGAGCATATAGCACTCAGGAATTTAATGGATTTAAAGGGCGGATGTATTGATGGCTGTGAAGTGGAAACTATTTATCCTGTAAATACTGTAACAGCTAAGACAGCTCATTATAATTTATTTGTATCAAATGCTAGTCTAAGGAAGGGCTGGCAGCTGCAGGTTCTGTTACTGGAAGAGATGTGGAACAGAGGTGCCACAAGGGCCTGCTGCTGTAGGCATGGCTGCTGGGGGTGATCAACAGCTGGGAACCTGTACTTGCACCTTTTACTCCTGCTAACCAGGAGTCCTTCTCTGAGTAAGGCAGACTCATAAATATGCCTTCAGGTCTAGTCTCCAAGCTGTGCTACCTGGCTTTCTCCATACACTGTCATGTATGACTTGGGAGTGCTGCATGGGCCAGGCTAGACTGTGGGATTCCCATCCCAGGACACTACAGAGATCATCAGCAAACCACTGTTCCATTTGGAAAGCACCACATGAAAATAGGTAGTTTAAATTGAAAGTCACCATAGTCATTTTCAGTACTCTTGGACAGGCTGAGATGTCAGAAAGCTGGAATGCTTGCTTCCCATTCCTGTCCTTGCCAAATCTCAGAAAATGACCTTGAAAAAAAATTTTTAAAAGTAGGGAAGATAGATTTTTTTCAGCCAACTAGCAGCACATCCAATAACTATTGAACTGTTCTGGCTGGATAGGAGCCTGAGAACATTTTAAAGCCCCTAGCTTAGTGATTCCCAGTCTCCAAATTCTTCAGTTCTGTATAACCTTTCAACTGAATTATCTGAGAAAAAATTGGGAGATAATCCCAATGATTTCCACATAAAACCCTGCTAGGTCCTGTGAGCATTAGAAGATTGCAGTGGGAATGAGAGAGAGAAAGAGAGAGAGGGAGGGAGGGAAGGAGGGAGGAAGGAAGACAGTAAATACTGCACACTTCATTTTCCTTCAAGGACTACATAATTTATAGTTCTCTTTTAGTCTTTTTCCCTAAGATTTGTTTACTCTGCTTTGTTACCAAGCACCAAGACTTCAATTCTCATGTTACTAAAAAACAGAAGCCCTTCCACTTTTCCATTCTTGGCTGTTAACTTTCATTTGTTTAGATGCCAGCACACTACACTTCATAAAAATTAACACTTTTTTTTTTCTTTAAACACTTACAAGCTTATTTTCCTCTTGCCTGTACCAGCTGTTTATCTCCTGACTTGATGATTCTCTTTGGAAATGCGAGTTGACATCTGGGAATGAGCGGATGCTGTAAATTGCCAGCATTTCTGTCTACTTATGCAAGCAAAGATTAGCTCCTCCAACTAGAGTAGCATCTCTCCTAAGAATGCTAACATTATGATACATAACAACCCTCTTCTTTCACTGCTATTACCCCTTTCTTTTCATTCAAGTACCTTTTTCTTTTGCTGAAGGCAAAGCAATGCATTAAGGCACTAGGCAATACAAATAAACATAATTTAAATAAAAAGCTTTCCAGAAAGTTCTTTATATCACTTTCAATAGGCAGTAAGGAGTAGGTGTGAATGAAGCACAGATCCTGAAACAGGTCAGAGGACACAAAATGAAGTGAACCCATGGGCTCTGCCTAACTGAGCACAACAGCTGAGGAAGCCTCTGGTCTGGATCTAATTCTTTCCCAGGACAGAAAAAATAGGAAATGGAGAGGCAGCTCCGCAAAGCACCAGGTACTTCAGCAGCTTGTTCATTTGACCTGTCAGAGGAAAAGAAAACTCTCCGTATTTTTTTCTCCTCATGCTCAGTTTCAGCATTTTTTCACAGCTTTTTATGATTTTAGGTAACCCATGCTTGGATAACAGCAGGGGACATACACATAATGCCTATCCCCATGCCTCATGCATTCCCACAGAACTTTACAGAGACTGCTCCTGTGTCTTCCAACACCCAACACACAGGAGAATCCACCTTCTCCATCCTCTTAAAGGATGACATACTGAGACACTGGCAAGGCAACACATGAAAGGTAACACAGAGCCAAAGGGTCCCAGTTGAACTGTTCCTCTTTAAGCCAACTGACTGTTAGCAGGATGGGAAAATCAACAGATGCACCTGAGCTATACCACACACTACTCAGTCTATTTCAAGCTTTAAAGGTTAAAACCAACACCTTAAATTACATGAGGAATGCAAGGCAGGCATGGAACTGAAGTGTCACATGCTCCCTTGAGAGAAATGTGTCTCAGACAAGGAACAACACTGTCAGAAGCAGTTTTACACATAATCCTCGCAGACAGAAAATCAACGCTTTGAGGTTTATTCCATGACTCTTGGATTTGGGAGAATCAGTAGGTAACATAGTGGTCTCCCAAAATAATATTACAAAATAGTAACTGTTTGTCATAAGCCAGGAGGGGATTTTTTTTTGTGTACTAAATTAAAACTGACAAAACTTTTTAAAGCTTCCACACCCAAACCAGGAAAAACTGACATTCTTCATACTTGGAAAAGCTTTCTGAGCTCTAACTCGTAAATAATAACACTGAAAAAAAAATCCCACCATGAGGAGCAGAAAAGAAAGCACAGAGCAGCATGGAATAAGCTGTGTGATTGTAGTTTCTGCTGAAGTTATTATTTATCTACTATTGGATATGGAGTATAGTGAGGAATAGAAATGAAGAAAAGGAGGAGGAAAGTGAGTTGGGTCCCTGCCCAGAGAAGGAGGATGCTATTTAGTTGAACAAGAATCAGCTCCACAGAAATGCTGATGGATGGTTGGGAAATAATGTGCTGTTATGAAGGGGGAAAAATACCATACATAAGTTTTATAGGCTGTTATATACGAATGATCCTTTAGCCTCTGCTTAAAGGCAGTTTACCATTGTGGTGTTAACACTGGTGAGAAAAGGAGCTGATGCAATCAGGCCTTCTACCCACTATGAGTATTCATTGCCATTTTGATAACTTTAGAGTGGCAGGAGCTCTAGCTGATCCCTCTGCTACAGAAAGGACTGCCCCAAATGCTCAAAGCTCAGGCCATCACATTTTAGAGTGTCTCTACAACCTTGTTTCTACATTTCAGGAGGGAAGCCAAGTCCTATACAGACATCTGGAGACACTATGGGAAGCAAAAATCATGACCACTTAGGATTAAATGTATGCACAGGTCACATTACAACGTAACAGAATAAAATAGCTTTGATGTAAGGAAAAGGAAAGCAAGAGGCACACTTTGCTATTAAATTACATAAACACAGCTTTGATTGAACTGAGACTCCCCTATCAACAAATCAGCTTGCTTGCTCACTTATCTCCTCCTGCTTCACACTGTTCCCCCACACATCTCTCTTCCAAAACAGCCTCCCTTACTCATTAAGCTTGTTCAACCATACGAGAAAATGTTTCTGAAAATAAACCAGTTCTGACATTATTCTGAGATTTTAAGTTCTTGCTTTACCCAACAGCCCAAGTTACAGCTCCTTCCAAAGCAGAGTATTCAGATGTGTTCAGAAGTCTAGGCAGATTTGTTTGCATGATGTGTTATTTGAAGAAGGGCTAAATTATTTGTGATTCCCAAAGCCCAGGAGACAGCAGTCAAAGGAAGCACCACAGATAAAAACTTCATGTTCATGGAGCCTTTTGCATGTATTATGCTTATCCATTGCAAGCTTGCTGGTCACACTGGTAATTTTTCCATTTTGTTTTTACATTACTTACCTAGAGATGAGTGTGGTTCAGAGCAGAGACCAAGAAATTTCTCGAGGAATGCACATAACACAGAAAGAGTCAGGAATTTTAGTGCTTTCCCTACTTATTCGGTGTCCTTCACACCTTACTTGTAATCAGACTTTCTGACAGCAACAGTTTTCCATAGTAGTAGTGTGACATGGGGCTTGATGCAACATGGACCTGGGATTTGCTAATGCATTGAACCATTTGGAGAAGTGAGGGGCAAAAATCTTTTTTGAGCACAGGCAGGTCTGGCTCTCTTCTCACAGGAGATAGAAAAAACGAAGGATAGTGAAGGAGACTGGGGGAAAAGGAAGAAGATTTCAAGGGATGAAACTGCAATGACATGACATTCATCTCACTCTTCTGCTTATACTAAATAAAGGGAGATGGAAGAACAATCCTGACCCAAGGACTTTATTAGGTGTCTTGAAGTTGATAAAAAAAGAGCAAGAGTCTACATACACCTCTGAGCAGGGTGCAGCAACTAACTACTTGTCCTCCCACAAGACATGTACACAAACCAGATGGGAACTCCTTGCTGAACATACAAGTGGTGATCTCCAGATTTTCACTACAGGTGTAAGTATCTCTTCTGTGCCTATGTAGTCCCCACTGCAATAGGGTATTGATCCTAGGTAGGTGACTCTGCCGACAGACCTTCTGTAGGTGGGCTGTGACACAGCCTGCCCTAGAGCAATCTCATCCAGAACAGGGCTTGCAGCCCGTGTTAGCTTCCCCTGCCTTAGCCAGTAAGGTGATCACCAAATGCACATAGACTGCTCCTCTGCTAAGAAACACCCCCATTCCTTGCAAAGAACTTAGTATGTCACAGGACTGTAATTAAAAAGTATAAGCATCACTGCCTCCTGTTTAGTAATATTTGGATTGAGGGACAACAAAGAAGTTCTCCATTACTAAGAAAAATAACTAAAACCCCTGAAAAGGCCTGACAGCCCACCAACACATTGCAAAGCTCTGCAGGAACAATGTCCCCATGGGAACTGGCAAGGACAGTGCACTGAAAAATGAGAACTGTTTGAATTAACAGGGAACATTTGCTCTAAATAAAAGCTATTTTGAGGAATTAAAGCAAACAAATGTCAGCTCCATGTAGCAGCATGTTGGGATGTGATGTGCTGTAATGTGTTGTGACACTTCACTTCATAAATTAAAGCTCTTTTTTCTCCCCCAGGGAAACAGAATTCAAGTGCAGTCAAACACTTGCACTTGGAAGGTCTGCAGGCTTGACACTTACCCGTTTGTTACTCCACTGATCCCCCTGAGAGGGGACACCTTCGTGCCTGCCCTGCGGGCTCCTCTGTCCTTCCTTGGCCCCAGGAAAGAGCCACACAAGAAGCCTGGAGCTCACAAGCAGCCTGGAGCTCACAAGCAGACAGCAATGCCATTGCCTCACCCCAGCTGCCAAGCTCTGGATAACACTCATCAATCAACAAGGTGAAACCAGCTGATGTCACAGCCAAAACTCTTGGTCTGAGCTTACACTTATCTTATATCCTGCTTATCCATCCAAGTACACAGCATTCATTTGAGATATTTACTGTATATGAAGCTACCAGTCTCACAAGAATAACTGTGAAATGAAAGGCCAAAACCCACCCACTTAGAATATCATCCTACTTCAACTGGCATGATTCAGAGAAGAAATGAGTGTGGGCTTAACTAAGTGTCATCACTCAATTCTCTGGCACTGAAAGTTGAACACAATGATAACCCTATTGCTAAACTAAACCAGTTCAAAACAAGGGCTGTAATGCTCCATGAGGAAAGAAGACAATTCAGCACAGAGGAGCACACATACCCATCATGGCTCTTCATCATACACAGGTCTTTGAGAAGACCTTCAAAAATAAAGGAGACAAAATGAGAAAAAGACATAAGAAGTAAGAGAGCCTAGATGACCTTGTTCATAAAAAAAGGAAAAGGAAAAAAAGAAAACATCCAAGCACTACCACTTTCTTCAGCGCATTCAGCATTTTCTAGTCATTGCCTGGAAGGTGCCAATAATGAGCTCAGAGCTGTACAACCTACAGAGACGCCAAGGCAGTTCATTAATTAGATATGAAACCCAGAAAGCCAAAAGACACCATGAAATTACACAAGTAGTCAACTTCAGCTCTTCTATCCCTTCTTACTTTCTGCATACAAAATCCAGAGGAAAAAAGTCTTAAATTTGAGTGTTAACTCAAAATGGACCCTGAGAGGATTATTGTGACTGGGCCCTGCAAAACAAGAGGTATAGGCAACAGTAAGATGTAACAAAGCTTAGTAAGATGTAGTCACAAGTCCCTTTTTAAAATCCTTGATGTGCAGTTACCATTTCGCAGTAACAAAAACTGAGGCATGGCTGTAACTGCAGCATAGCATGCAACTGCATCTCTTATTAATGTGCTGAACATTTAAGGGTAAATGTAACATGTCAAAGCTTCTTCCAAGTGTGTTGTTGCATCCTTACAGTGCAGCCACGGCAAACGATGTTGATGTGAGGAGAGGTAAGGTTGCCTCCTTGTGTGGTGTGTGCAGCAGGGACACAGTTACTGCCAGAAGCTGAGACCTGGTGGGAAGAGATGCTCAGAAAGCAGCCTCTGCACTTTAGCATGTCCACAACAGAACTTTGCCAGGCATGGGAATGCAACTGTTTTCTGGCTTGGCAGACATTTTAATAGAGGCAGCACAATCCCAAGACACCACTCTGGACGAGACCCCAGCCCTCGCTCTGTCCTGAATGCCCCTCCCATGGGTGGTACCGCCACAGCTGCACGCCAGCACCACCCATGGTGCCAAAGCCCACAGAAGCAAGCTAAGGAATCAAAGCCAATGAGTATGGCAATGACCTCTCACATTTCCTCTTTCCCCTCATAATTCTCAGCCTGTGCAGTGCAATGCCAGACAGAAATTCCAGCATAAGTCCCAAAAACAGCACAGCCATTCACTGAAGATATGTCCCTGGGTTAATTAGCCAAGTATCTCACTCACCCCTGCAGACCAATTGCTTCCAGTTTTGGAGCAAAGCTGCCCACAACCACCTCACAGGTTTTCATATCATAAAGGTGTGGATATGCTCTTTCAAATATTCAGGGGAGCCTCACCCAATACACCACCTCTGATGGAAAGAAAGAGCCCTTATCTGCAGATCTCCACATCACTTCTATTTCTGTAGTTAGGCTGTTGGAACAACGAGAAAAAGCTTTCTGCCAAAAGCTACCAGTGGTCTTTCTTATGCTGTGAAATGGTTTGTTAGCTTAAGACAACAAACTCCTTTTTAAAAAGTCAACAGCAGTATTATGACTAAGTTTGGCCATAGTAGGACTATCCTTTTCAGTTGGAACTCTGTGACTACCCACACAGACAGGCTTACCAAAAAAACCCAGCAGCTTAAATGTGAAGCCTTTGATCTATTGCCTAAACTCTGGAGCAATAAGGGACATTTTGCTCCCACTTGTAAGTTCAGACCACTACTAGGCTCAGATAGATGCATCCTCAGAGTTCTCAAGGGAACATTTCAAAGTTTTAATGGCAGTGGCAGCTGCTCTTTATAAGCTGAAGGTAACGACACTTCATTTTTAAAATGGAGACAGATTCTGATTTATAAATATGAAAACTGAATGTATGCAAAAGCACAACGCTTCTTCTCTTTGCGCATACACAATTCAGATAACTGAACTGATCAGTCACCAAACTGAACTGAAAGTCATTATGCCAAAGAAAAGACCTTGCTCGCCTAACCTCAATCCAGAATGAATCTAAACCTCCATTTTCCAACCCTCTGAATATGAATAGGGACAGCATGAATATGCTGACAGGTCTTTTATTATAGCTAGAGGGTGTAGCAATAATTAAAAACCAAATCTTGTATGTATGCAGCTATGCAGCTAAAGACACTTCCCAAAGAAATACACTTGACTTCGTCTTTTTGCAAGATTAGCTTGTCAAAATGTGGGGTTTTTTTTAAAGTTAGTAAGACAGCACAACACTCAGGATTTCCACATAAAGGAAGCTTAAAGAAATTGCAATTGCAAAACGGACGGATGACTACTGCTGTTCTCCAAACTTCCCTGTACTAGTCTGTAACTGTGTGCAAAACACAAGAGCTCAGTGTTGCAGCTGAAATGTAACACACAGAGATAGGGAATTTCCAATTCATGGTTTCTTCAGCAACAATTCACTTCTACAAAGCCTGCATCCATGCTTCCTGGAGAAAACAGCCAGCCATACACTGGTATTTTGACCAGGTTGCTGTAGGAGCCCTAACACTTGTAGGTTTACTACTTCAATTAGGAGGTGAAACATAACCTTCCACCTACATCATTCCAACTAATTTCTCAGCTGATCTTTTGAGCTCTGCAAAGAGCACATTTCTCACTGAGCACTACAGGTAGCACAAGCAAGTGTGTGAACTCAAAAGGGATATGAATTATTAAAACATCTGAACAACTGAGGTTGAAGGGGAAAAAACAGAGCAAAGAAAAGCTCTTTTTTAACTAAGGAATGACAACATAGTTATTTTAAAGCACTCAAAAAGGTCTTTTCAAGGTTGAGACAAATGGTGAAAAAGCCTGCATATTGAGGGTTTTGGGAGACTTCCGATAAGGGCAAGGGCACATGGAGATCATTAGCTTTGGGATGGAGCTCATCTCCCGTATCCAGAGAGGTTTTTCCCATGAATTTCACAACTTTGCTGCTTTCTGGTCACAAACCTGGAGAGAGAATTCAAAATTAAAGCAAATTTATGTCTGACTACTTCAATTCCAAATGTGAACATCAAGCAGCAGCCATACAGACTTGTGTCTCAGACAGTGCTTCAGAAAAATCAGCTGTTCCCAAGGTCTCCATTAGTCAAACTTACCCTCGTTGCACTTGGGAGCTGTTTCCACATGTGTCACCCTAGAAGACCTCACAGCTTTGTCTATAAACTGCTTTCAGCATATTTCTGACCAATAGTAACAAATTTTCCTGGCATAATAGCTTGCTTATCAATTTAGAAATGGCAGTGGGCTAATACCTGGTGCTAGAGCAGTAGCTCTAGGCAGTATCTCAGAACAGCTCCTCAGGTGTTGTTACACAGACACCTGCACTCAGCAGGTCACTCTGCCCTGGCCCAGTAGGTCACAAAGGTTTTGCCACACTGCTACAGAACTCATCATCTACATCTCACTTTGAAACCACAACCTCATATCTGCTGCTAAACACTTTTTAAGATAGTAACTGAATAGCCCATGTCAATATCCAACTCCCCCTTGGCTCCTGAGGGATTCTAGGCAGCTGCTTAATGCTTTCCTTCTCTAGGGATTTATATTTTCCCATATGCTACTGAGCTGCAAGTTGAACAGTTGTGTTGTACCACACATGCCTGGCAGAAGAATGAAACGTGATGGAAACTTGAATTATTGGCTCTCAGTCTTTAAGACTTCAGTTTTTCCTCATTTTAAGATTTTTTTTTTTATTTTTTTCCATCTGTCCTGCTCCTTCTTTTCATAAGAATACTGTTGCCTGAATCAAGAGAGAGGCAAAGACAACCTGTATTAGGTCAAGCAAATTGCAGCAGTGGGCAGCCCAGCTGGGGTCCTCATCATGGACAAGCTTTACCTGGGATTGCAGAGTGCCCCTGCCAGGATCCTATCAAGGCACAGAGGACAAAAAAGTATCTCTAATAAGCTCCATTTTCCTGAATTGTTGAGGAGGAGGAGATAGAAAATCATTCCTGTAACACCTCTGGAAAACTTGAAGAGGTTATTGCTATGGAAACTGCTCCAGCAAAGCAGGTGCAGAAAAGGGGAGCAGCAAGGGAGAGAGATGCACAGTGCATGGAATAGAAATTCTTAACACTTGAAATTAAACCCTGCACACCTCTGGCAATGCAATCTATTTTGGATAACATCAACAGTCTGCCCTTGGTTTTGTATCAACAAAACCACAGGTAAGTGACAATGAAATGAACATATTAGGCTGTGCAGGAGAGCACTGGCTGCAGAACCATATTAAAAACAATACACACCAGTATATATGGCAGCAGAGAAAATCTGGTATAGAAGAGGACTACGCATTTTTAACTCCAGCTGAACTAATGCAAACCTTACTGTGGAGCTTGTCAAATACAAGCAGGGAAGCAATAGAGTTTCTTTTCATCAGCCTTTGATGGTAAAATAAAGCTAGGCTGGAGGAAGCCTTTAGCACAAGAATGGAACAGAGGAGCTCTGATTGTGCCACACCAATGGCTTTGCCACAGAAAGAAAATACCCTACTGAAATGGGGACTGAAAAAGGAATTGTTCAGCGAAGAAAGAAAAACCAGTTAAAAAATGAGGTGACAAACAAGAAGCTCTTTGAGAGAAGCTTTACCCTACAAAAAACCTGTGAATCCACATCAGTGGCTTTGTGTCAGTTTTAATATTGGATATGAAATCCCTTCCTTAAGCATACATGCCTGTGTGTATACTTTTACTTTTTCCTCCACAAGAGTGTGGCCCCAAGTGTCCCCAAGGATACTGTGAGTGACAAACACATCAGCTGATGGGTAAGGAAATGGCTCACAGGTTGAGCAGAAAGGGTAATACTGAATGGGTTTACATCAGCCTGGCAACTGGTCACTAATGGGCTGGATATTAGGAAAAGGTTTTTCACCCAGAGGGTGGTTTGGGCACTGGAACAGGCTCCCCAGTAAAGTGGTCATAGAACCAAGCCTGGCAGAATTCAAAAGGTATTTGGACAATATTCTTGGGCACATGGTGTGACTTCTGGGGATGATACTGTGCAGGGCCAGGAGCTGGATTCAGTGATTCCTGTGAATCCCTTCCAACTGAGCACATTCTATGATTCTAAATGTAATATTCAATCACCACAGCAGAGTTTTGATATGTGTTGAAATGTTCTGCTAAATTGAGGTTTGTGCCTATACAAACACATCCACAGTAAACTGGAGGTTTTGCATGGAAAGATGGAGTCTTTTCTGGTGCAACTATGTCATTTTGGTGAGCTGAAAATCTTTAGATGAACTCTTTGTTAATGGAGGATGTATTACCAAGAAACAGGAGGAGTGAAGAACTACAACGCTAAGAAGTCTTTTGAGGTCTTCATATCTTCAGGAAAATAAAAGCCAAGTCCCTGGGGTAGATTTAACAATGTCCCCTTAACTTGGCTTGTTTCCTTTTTGGCTGCATGAACATCTGCAATCCCCAAATTCCTGTAGCTATTCCCACCAGCTGCTGAAACTAAAACTAATCCAGCAGAGGAAGTCTGAGCCCCGCCAGCACATTGAAAAATATAACCCCATTGGGCATGACACAGCTCCACCACAATATAAAACCATGCACTGCATTTCCAAACCTAAACAAATGCAAACCATAAACCATAAACCAAAACATTTCAGAGACACAACTGTAAGGCATGGGTGGGATGAATTGTTTGCCTTTCCTTACCAGAGAGATCACACAAAGGTAACAGTAAAGGTCTCCCTAGGAGTTTATTAGTGTGTAAACTCCTCTGGGCTGCCAAGGGTTAACCTCAGCACTGGCAGCATGTTTTCAGTCAAGTGTCTAAGCTTCTGCTAGAGGGGAATTTTACAAATAAACTTACAGGCTTTGCAGATCAATTTTCTACTTGGTTTTATCACTCTTTTCTCCTGAACAGACCTACTGCATCTCAGTTTCTTTTTCTGATGCATTTTAAAGTTTTAGTGCCATTTTTGAAACAATACAGGCCCCCCAGTACTTGAAACCACATATGGAGCTTTGGTAGAATTTGTATTTCCATCAAGAGTATTTAGTAATAAACAGCTATGAAAAACATTACCCTCGGGCTCCAGCACTGTGGAGCATGCAGTACAGACCTTCACAGACTGAATACTCAGCAAGCATTTAAATGATAATATTACATTAGAGTGGTGGCTGTAGCTGTGTAAATAATTGTGCATTGTCCCTGCTTATTGATTTATTTTCATATGTGCACACGTACACATCTGAAAAAGCACTTAAAAAAATTCAAAACCCAGACAGCAATAATCTAATAAACTCCAAAGTGAATCAATAGACTACTTAACAGCAGAGAGATAAACTGCATTTAATAAGAGTTAGAGAGGATGGAGAGAAGGCTGTGCAAGATTCAGCCTGCAATACCAGAAGCACAGAGACTCAGAGTGAGAGAGAGAGAGAGAGAGAGAGGAGCCTGAGGTAGGTGGAGAGGGTGACTAGGCAGCCTAGGGAGCAGAGCCCTTTTGGAAAAAACCTTTCAAAGTGCTGTTTACAGAGCAATAGGAGTCAGGAGATTTCTTGACAGACAAAAAAATGTAACAGAACCCAGTAAATATTCAGGACAGGATGACCTTCAAAGGAGCTCTCAGCAGCTGATAAATTTAGTTTCTGCTAATGCAGGGGCTCTCATACAGCTGTGCAGCAGTCATCTAAAAACTGGGTCTCATACAGTTGTGACACGGAGGTTCCCTTGTGAGAAAACACTGAACATTTTTATTCCAAAGTTATTTCTAGGGACTCATGGCTTTTAAAGATATTGAAACTGAGGCACAAAAATCAAGCGATGTGCCAAAATTTACAAAGCATTGGTAGCAGAGCTGAAAATGGGTTTATTTCACTTGACTATCAATCTTGTGCTCTGTTCACTGGCCATTTTTTCTGTTTTCACTGTGCCCTACAATCTTTAAGATACAGAATTGACTGCAGAAGATTACAGATTCCTGCATGCAGTGCAAGCGGCACACTAAATGAGAAAGTAATACATGTGAGGACATTGTAGCACAATCTCTTCATAGTGTGTCTTTGACTTACAATTTATGCAGTTTCAGCAACAATTCATAACTACCCTCGTCTTAGTTGTGTCAGCAAAAAGGTCAAAATCGGAACAGACATGGGATCAAACCATTTCACTCCTTCTTCCCATGTTAAGTCTAAAGTACCTCAAGCAAATATGGAGAAGTCAGAGGATGCCAAAAAATTATCTCCTTTGTTTATTTCTTACAAATGGACATCTATGCACATCAAGTAGAGAGACAACATTGTAGTATTTCAGGAATTCTGAGCTATTACAGTTCTTTATTACTAAACAAAACCTTGCAAGGCACTGTCATTGTGATTCTGTGTTACAAGCTCTCCCTGACAGCAAGAGCCTGAAAGAAACTTCAAAATGTTTAGAGAACTACTTGAGTGGATTCATCTCAATCAGCAGAAGAAACAGATGAGATGCCACCTGAACCACCCTGCTCCTCTCATTTCTGGCACTCATGCTCTGATTTCCCCCTTAGCTGCACAGTCTATAAAAATTATTATTAGACAAACACAGTTCAAAGATCTTATCCTGAACCTATAGTTTGAGTCTCAGACAATCTGGTTTCATCCATAGCCAGGGTAAGTCTTATTTTTAGTCTCACATTTGTTAAGTTACCTCAGACCAAACAACCCCAACCACACCACTTTGACAGGATAAATTTTCGGGGCCAATATCCACACTTGAGGCCCATTATCTATGGTTGTAGCACCAACGTGCTCTTGCCCTGCAAGGAAGGCATGCAAAACACACAGAGAAGATTTAGAAAAGCCTTCTGTAAAGTCTTACAACATATAGAGCCCAGCATATTTTAAGAATAAACTTTCTGAGTGTAACACTCCTCACTGTACCACATCCTTTTCTGCCAAACCTTAGCAGAAGGAAGGAGAAGTGGGAAATATCTTAGCTGTAGTAAAGAAAATGAGATTTTCCACTCTCAAAGACCAACTTCAGGAGTTCTTACAATCTTAGCCTAGTGAAAATTCAGTGAAATAAACCATCTTTTAGTGTCTTACAATGTTTGGGAATTTCCTGGGACTGAAAAGAAAGTATCACATGGCACCAACCACATTGATCAACTCTTTTCAGTCAAGGAGTTTCCCTAAGTTCTAGTCAATCTCAACACAGACAGTAAAAGTGTTAAGCACCTCCAGTACCCAGTGCAGACTTGTCAAACTACACAGCTGTGGGCCTCTCCTTTACCTTCCATCTCCCCCTTCCAAATAACATTTCCCATTTTCTTATTCTCTTTCCAGAGATTTTTCTAGTCTGCTCATCAAAGGAGCAGAATGAATGTTGTCACCATTGACACAATCAATGGGGTGATGAGCTGGCAGGTAGGACCAACCACCACACCAGGCAACACAGACTATGCTCTCACACAAAGCTCTCTCCTCCATCTTCAAGTCATATTTTCTACTGCAATGGTATCTGGATAATGATCAGCATATCCACGGATGAGCTTCAGATCATGTTGCTTTTCAGCAGAGGTTATCCTGTCCAGGCTACTTCCAAACACAGCAGCCAGCACTTCTCTCAATGGACCTACCACTCCTTCCAGGTGTCCCTGAGCACTCACAGCTGACTAACACTACAGATGATGACTCAATCAAAGACAGGTTTTGAAGGAAGTCACAGTGTTGGGTCAGGAAGAGAAGGAAGGGGAGGAACAGGGCACACCACAAATCTGCTGCTGTTGGCAGTGTGGTGCTTCATTTAGCAAAACCTCAGTTTTTCTTCTTTCAATCCCAGTCACTGGCAGGGTGCACTAGAAGTGGCATTTTGGAGGTACAGCTAGCTACTGTAAATGTGAGAAATAAAAGTCTGTGGCATATGAAAACAAAATTAAAAAAAAAAAAAGAGAAGGAAGAAACAAAGTTTTAGGTTAGTTCCTCTGTTTTTACACCGACAAAAAAAAACTGGAAGTAACTTCTGTTTTCAAGCTGAGAGAAAAAAAAATCCCATTAACAAATCAGCATGGATTTGTAATCATACTTTTCCTAGCTGTCTCATTGAACAGTCCAAAGTCCCAGCTACTTCTTTTCTCCCTGAGTCACACATATGAAGCATTCTGCCAAAAAAAGCAAGTGAAGATTCATCTGTCCTAGGGACTACTGGATTAAAGTCTCCAAAGCCAGCACTACCATCAGATCGTGTTCCTTAAGAGCATGTTAAGCACATTTAAACAGTATCATTTTATTGCTGAGAAAGTCTATGGCTTCCCTTGCCCTGCCTCCATTGTCTTTTCCTTTCTTTTGGGGAACAGCAGTTGGTAAGAGAACAGAACAGTGCTACTAGGTGCACAACCCTGCTGCTTTTCAGTACACTAAAACTTAAGTGAATGTTGTATACACCGAATGGAAACTGAAAATCAGGATTGCTTCAAAGCAATGTAGAACCCAGCATCTTGTCTCAAGGAGTTGATTGCACATATGCCTGTCTTGAGAACATAAAGGAAATAGGCTATCCTACCTGTTGTGCCATGGATTGAAAAAGGAAGGGAAAAAAAAGCAGGCCCAGACACACAGCTTTTTGGCACAGCAGAAAACAACACTTGAATGCAGTGATTCAGTTGAAAGAGCAGCTCAGATTTACACAGGTCATTACAGCATCCAAGCACGAACACAACCCTATCTCACACTGAATCTCTTCTGTATCCAAACACACCCAGATGGGAGATGAAAAAACCAGAGAAAGGGGAGAGACATTTTGTAGTATGTCAGCCAGCAAATTCACAGAAAGGAGATAGAACTATGCAGTTAATGCAAAGCAAGGGAGCTATGCTAACACTGATGGCTGTACAGTTGATCACAGAGATCCTTTCTCATATTTAGCACATAGTCCATCTGCAAGAATAGTCACAGACTATTTAACAAGGTGCAAGCCAAGTCTCTAAGCCATGGAAAATCAAGGAATGTGCATACTTATGATTCCAGACAGCACAGGCTAGCAATAAGCATACTCGAAAGGAAAGCTAAAAAATCAGTAAGTAAAGAAAAGGTGAGGCAGAGGATGCCTAGATGATAGAAGAAATGCATATAAGATGTTATATAGGAAAGAATTAGGGAAGAGGATTGAAAATGACAGGCAAGTAATGATAAAAAAAGCACAGTGACAAGCTAATCACTTGCCACTGGAGCAACCCTCACCCTCCCAAATTCAACTAAAGCAGAGAAAGAAAAAGGAAAGATAAGGCAATTAACTATTTGCCTTTGACCAGGTGCTAAGGATCTTAAAGGAACAGTCTAGAAAACAGAGAATTAATTGAACCCAAATTACTTCTGTTATGTGCACTGAAATTAAAGATTACCTCAATTCCAGACGCTTAAATAGCATCAAGTTCATTAGTTCCATGTATTTTCTCCACAGAATTCTCTTCATTCTAATTAAGTAATTCAATAAAATTAATTGCATTTGTATTTGATTAATGAAAATATACTTTTTGTTAAAGCAACCATATTTTAAAAAAGCTTGGATTCAGATTGCTCTCTAGCTGCTTACATTATTCCACTTGAAAATACGAAAGATTTTAAAAACCATTCAGTGAAGAAGAGTAAGGGCAGGTCAGCACAGTCCTCAAGTCAGTCAGGAACACTTATCCATAGATTTTGCTTCACATTTCCCTGGCAGCACTGGAATTCCAGTCCCTTATTTCCTCATCGGAAACCAAGTTGACAGCATGAATAGGGGTTGTGAAGAAACTGGAGGACATCTGTGGCTGCTACCTATTTCTGCTATATTCACTATTTTTGGTGACCACATTCATGACTGTATTGTCATCTCACACTGAATGAAGTTAATTTGGTTTCCTAAGGCTTTCCTCAGTTCAAAGGCAATGAACAAGCAAACTTTCCATGCTCTACTGGTGGGCAGCATTAGAGGGCATCTAGATTAGCTGGGGAAAAAGGGCAGAGAACAATGAAACAATCTGCTTATTTCTGCTTAAAAACTTATGTAATTTATTGGCCCTGAAGGTCACTGCATGTTTACAAGAAGGATATGTTTTTCCAGCTTATCTAGACTAAGATAAAGCAATGAAATGCAGGAAAGAAGCTTTTCTGTACAGTGAGTCGTATCAATTAGCTTAGTTGATAGGAAGTACAAACACATTTGATCATACATCATTCAAGGGGACTTTTTACTTAATAAAAATGCAAAGTATTTTTTGGAAGGATTTACAGCTCCTTTCTGTTCACTAATCAGCCATTTGCTGGCCTTTATAAACCAGAAAGCTCCCTGATGTCCCAAGAGGGCACAATACACTTGAAAGAAGGCAAGACTGCCAGTGCTCATTTCCAGCTCTGCTATGCTCCTTATCACTTACTTCCAGCTGCAATCCAGCATCTTTAAAAAAAAAAAAGTGGAAAAAGGTCTCTCTCTGTCATCTTATGTACATTCTTTCCTCTTGAAAATAATCATTATCCTCATAAAAAGCAATAGCCAGAACATGGGCCCTCAGTTCCTCCCAGACTGGTTACCTGGCAGATGACTAGTGAATCTGGAGGCTCTCTGTGAGCAAAAGACTTGATATTCTTCAGCCCCAGAATCGAATTACAGCTGTGTCATGCCCATGGCTGACATGATTCAGAGCACAACTAAGGAGCCTGAAACAAGCTAAGTTTATAATCTTTTGGTGTCGAAGCAGGCCCACACGCACGTTGAAGGCAAATGTGCACAGGGCAATTTAAAAGGTCAAACATATACTTAATCCATCTGGAGTATTATCAAGGGGAAACTGGTTTCTTGGATTTGGATAGGTTTTTTTATCCAACACACACCACATCGAGCCTATAGTGGTTTGCAAGAGTCAGTTTCATGAAATGACTGATGCTTCCTTTCTGAAAAATCCCAGTGCCTCTGGCTGCAGTATCACTAACGGGCAAATCTGCCATAAGCTGACACTGCTGCTGAAAGCAGCCCTTCCTCCCTACCCAGCCTCTTCTTATTACCCTTAGGCTGCCCAGACCAAAACCCCATGTCAGCTCCTCAATCTGATTTACTATAAAGTTGCACAAACTTTTACACTAACAAAAGAGATGAGCAAGGGAAGGAATGATTTGGGGCAGAAATTACTCCTGTCAGAGGCAAAGTTGACTGGAAACATCTTAAGAGAGTCAAATCACAGCTAAAATACCTAGTAAAATTTAGAGATTGCTTTATCACAGGAAGTGGAATTTCTTCAAGCTGCTTCTGAAAGCAGTTCTGTCAGCAAATCTTTCCTCATATGAGCACTGTTCTGGTTACAAGCAGCTACCTGCATACATCACTGTATACATGTAATTACATACCCACATGGTAGACCTAACCAGGATGATTCTAGTAGAGCCCAAATCCAGGCTTCATTTCCTGAAAACAAGGAATCTGCTTCACAGTTGTCAATGTATTTCACATAAAAGCTGAGAACAGACGGCATTAAGCTGTCCTTAATGAGGAGACGCTCTAAACCCTGTTTGCCATCAGTAGGATCTGTTTACTTAAAACAAAGCCACAAACAAAAATGCTGAAGTCCCAAACCCAGCAACAACAAATAAAACCTGTTCCATTTCATATAGACTACATTATCTCCTGAGTTTGTGACAAGCATTGACAGATAGAACAGTGACCTTATGTAAATTGAGTCAAGCTTACACACAGTAGTATGAAATTATTTTCAATCAGGAATTGGCTGCTTTCCCACACTATAATCTGCACTTTTGAGAACAATTATATTTCATCCCAACATGGAAGACTTACATTTTATATTACAGAAATTTTCTTGCAAACCAGCAAACAAAAAGGATCACAAAATTTATGCAAGATCAAAGCTAGTTGGCCTGAAGAACTGTTATGACTGTAACTTCCAAACCCAGAAATAATCACCATAAAGCTTATGAAGTCTCAGGCAAAGGAGAACTTTTGCATGACAGACAAACTGACATCATTTTGGAAATGGTCACTGCCCTGAAAACTAAATTCATGCTAAGAAAGAAAATACCTCGTGACTTATTTCACAGACAGCATTTCCAAATGACTCCAGCTGGTGCCCCCAGACAGCACAAGCAAGTCAACAAATGCTGACAAAGCTGCTGACTGCAAAGAGAGACATGGCTGGAGCTGTATGGAACTACAGAAACAGGGAATCAGTCAGCTTGGATGAGGCCTCCTCAAATCTCAACCCCTCTTCTCAAAGTACAATTCATCAAAGAAGAGGTTGGATATATACATAAATGAGATTAATGATCTTCCATAAAATCATCAGGATTAGTAAAAAAATAGGCCTTATCAACATAAAGACAGCCTAAAACCTGCAAGTCAGTCTAACTGGGCCACATTCAACCCTTTGCAGAGTTCAAACAGTGTTCCTGAGAACTCTGTATGGCCCCACAGGCTTTTTACCTGACAAACACCTAATAAAATGTCCACCTAATTTAGCAACTATTATTGTGGAAGGTATTCTTTTGCTCCATCAAAAGTGTTACACTTTCCTGTGCAGTTTCCAGCCAGGATTTGTTTTCTTGCCCTCCTTCCCCTCGGCTCTCATTGCCCTCCCCCTGGGCAGCACAAAGGGGTTGAGGGAGCTGGACATGAGTGAGCTGAACAGCTGCTGACCTGGCAGAAAGATAAATGGCTGCAACAACTCTTCCTTACCCTGGGACTCTTCAAATGCAAGTGCCTTAAGTGGCTCTTCAAGCTGAGACCTTGGAATATGGGCCAGGTCACACAGATACAGGAAATTAAGTCTTTTCACAAATATAATTGACACACAAGAAAATGATGAGTATTTTACCAGCACCTATTTTCAGCAGTGACTCTACCTGCATCTGCTTGCATAGAGTGGTGCATCTTATATAACAACAGACTAAATTAATACTGCTGCATCTTTCAGAAGGTTGAGAAGATCTCAGCTCCTCTGTGCCTTACAGGACACATGACCCTGCTACAGATGCATCAGCAGAGGAATCTCACTTTTTTATCATCATCTTTTTAAAGCAAGCTTTTATGCTGCTGATAATGGCTCCTCATATAAATATACAGAATAGACAACCTCAGGTGAGAATTGATGGGCATGCCCAGGATTGAATTAAATCAGGTATTAGATCACTGGTCCAAGGCTGACATTCTACCCCAAAGGTGGCAAGTCCAGAATACACATATTTATTTGATTCTCCTGCCTTCAAGGAAGCATGGTGATGGGTAGGAGGGAATCTGAACTACCACTGCTGAAGGTATAACATCAGTCAGATCAGCACAGTCTGTCTGCCTGTCCTCAGTATCTTTTCTATGCCCTTCAAAGTTAGAAGAAATATCAACTGCTGGAAAGCTATCTTTGCCTTTTGGTATTCTGTATTTCAACAAAAAATAAACCAAAGTTCTTGCAAAATAGTTCCAAAACCAGTAACCTACACTGATCCCATGAAAAACATAAAAGTTTCAGTCCTATGGTCCCAATATAGAAAAATGCATGTCTAATACAGACAACATGAAGCAAAAAATCATTAAAAATACTATGAGAATTTTTTAGTACAACAAAAAAGGTATTATACACTTGTGAGTGTTTGTGTGGAAGAGTATAAGTTCAAAGTCATACAGGCATCATGAAATTCCAATGGCTTCTGAGAAGGGGGTGACATAGCATTTTTGTGAGCATTTGTTCCAGTTTGACATGGACTTGGTCAACAGGGCAGCATGCTGTTAAACAATATAATAAAACAAGCTGGCCAGCTCAGCACATTAGCAATGGAAATTTGAAGTTTTAGTTTACCAATCTGAATATTGTTTATACTGGAATCCAGCCAAACATTAATAGGGCTACATGCAGACTGGGCTCTAGACCCACTGCCTGAATTTTCAGCAAAGCTAGCCAACCAGATTGTAATTCCAGGATTGTAAAGGTTAATATTACCTATCTTTCACCTATATTAGATTGTGAGGCATCAAGGCAGATGATTTAAAAAGGGAGATTTCCCTCATTTTTGCCAAATTTTTCTCTCTTCTGGGAATAATTAACTGAAGAGAGTTTAAAACTCAAAATCTCTCACAAGCTCCAAACATACAAAATCCCTTTATAAATCCACCTTGACCACGTAATCTACTAACAAACCTGTCACAGTCATATAGAAAACTGCTTCTGGGATCTCTGTAGCTTATTAGCATGAAAGCTGTAGGGGAAGAAGGGTTGAATGCAAGAACTTCTCACAAAATATTCCTTTCTATTTAGTTAGAAAGTGAAAATACCATGAGCATATTTCAAAAGTAAGAACTAATCTTTGTTTAAGAAAACTCCCTAATAAAAAGTGTCTCCTTTTATGATTTTCTTTCTTCTACTCAGTGCATTGGCAAGTACTTAGCAGTACTGGGTATTTATTGTCCTTATTTTCATTTCTTTCTTCAGCTCTGACATCCAGGCAGTCACCAAATGTATGTTCAGGCTTCACACTGCAACCAGACCTGCTGTTGAACTGTATTTTATGGGCCTTGTTTCCTGAGACAAACCTCTTGAACCCTTAGCAAGATGGATTCTCCCACCTGTCAAGGACAACCTGATAGTACAGGTGGGAACCCTGGAACTGAGCACTGAAAATCATAATGCTATTTATGAGTGAGCAAAATAAGGGAAAGATTAAAGAACACTTTAAACCTTGAAATTAACAGTGAGCTTGCCATTTAAGTCTGACAGAACTCAAGGTTGTGCTAAATGATATATACAACAGTGATGAAAAACTCCCTCCTGTGCCATTCTACATGCTGTTTGCTCTCAGATGATTTTCATACACCTTCTTCAAAAAAACAGAACAACAAAAGATTTCTTGAAAGTCATCACAGGTCTTGAAAATTCATTAAGTTTATAATCTGAAGCAACTTAGCTTTCTTCTCATAGCACTATCAGTATTTTGGGTTTTGTCACAAAGCCTGCAATATTAGCGTTCGGTAGAAAGCTTAAGCTCCCAGAATTGCATGATTAGAGGAGAATCTCATCTGGAGTATGGAAAAAAAAATAATTGAGTGTGTGATCATTAAGAACCAAAATATAAATGATGTGCATTTTTATTTTTTATATAAGATCTGGAACTGCAGCATCTCATTATTATGGCAACCTCAGAACTTGGGTTCAAAGGCTACAAACAGATTTCATTCTCATCCATGTCTGGGGTCTGAAATTCCTGAATCTCATTTCTTTTCATGGTAAGACTTTGTCCTGTCCACAGACCACAAGTGAAGGTCTCAAATGCCTAACTGCAATTCATTTAGGTGTGTATATATATATTTTAACTACTATTACAGAACTAACATCTTTTGTCTCAAGCCTTCAGTCTCACTTAAGGATCAAGAAGTGCATCATCAGCCAGCTGAAGCACAGAATTTATTCTTGTCATAAGTCTATCTCAAAGTGTGCACTACAGACTGGGAGTTACAATGTGATAAGAGTATAAATGTCTTATTTAATTTCTCCATATCTGTATTCTAATATTCTGAGGTTTTATATTCTGCTTAACAAGCATAGAGCAACAAGTCATGGCACAAGAAAAACCTAAGCTATGTCATGATTTGGACAATCTGGCAATGTACAGATAAAGAATAATCTACAGCACTGAAGATGACCTCTGTATACATGTGAGGCTAAAACCTCAGTTTTTCAATGTACAGCCTGTTTAGACCCTCAGGTGGCACTTCTCATGTTCAGAATCTTGGTATCACCATCCCCTACTAGATGACCTGTTTAGCTGTGTAGCCCAGTTGGTCTGGATAATAATGTAACTCTTTAACCAATGTGTATTCCTCCAAAGTGACAATTATTGAAACTTTAAAAACCTTCAGCTAATTGGTCCTGATAAATATGAGGACACTCCCTCCAGGACTCCCTCCCTGACTCAGAAGAGAAACCATAAGTGCAAGATCACCCTGGACACCCTCACTGGAACACCCATTTAAGGGAGACAAGGCAGTTCAACCATCTGAGTGTCCAGGTAATCAGTATTACTTGCAGGGCCAAGCAGCTCAGGTGTCACATCCCAGTTCGCTGATAAATTGCAGACCTGCACTTCAAATACCGTCTAAATGTAAAGAGAGAGCATGTACCTGAACTGCCCCTTGACTTGCAAAGATTAAAATTACATGAGTAAAATAAAAAGATTCTCAGAAGAAAAAGAATCAAATTATAGATCTAAAATTTCAGAAGAAAAAAAAAATTATGGATCTGAATGTGTCAAATCCCAAGCACAGAGAAGCTGTTGCTTTTTTATGAAAAATAAATTCGTATGCAAAATCTATTAAAAACTGTGTTGTGAGTTTCTTGGCTGGGGAACAGCATTTCTCAATGAATAGAGAAAAGTATTTGGGGAACTACCAGCTCTGTGGCTGTTACTCTACCATTGTTAGATCATACCAGAAACTACATAAAGAAAGAAATGGAAAGGTCAGTGCTCTTTTAATGATCCTTTTACAGCTGCACAGAAGCAGGGTACGCTGTGTGACACAGAGTTTATCTCTTAGGTCACTAAAAAGTGCACAGCTTTGCAAGATGGATGGTGCCAGCAGAGCCATCACACAGGCAGACCAGGGAGATAGACACCTTCTTGTGCCTGTATTTTTCATTTAACAGCAAAATGCGATCTTTCCAATGTTCAGCCACGGAGTCAAGCAAGACAGCAGAATAATTTATCAGGCAAGCCCTTTAAGCATCTCTCAGACACCAGTAAATATGAATGTCTCAGTGGAGCACAACCAATTTTAGGTGCCTGCCTTGTTCCAAAATCTAAGTTCCCTCAGAGAACTATGTGCTCTCTATCGGACACAGATGTTAAATGTCAATGATCAGCATCTTAATAGGAAACAGGCTTATCTAAAGAAAATGTGCAGACTTCTGCCACCTGCAAGGCAATAAATAAACTCTAGGTTTGGGGGTTTTTAAAGAATCCTTCAGAATAATATAGAAATTAGAGCAGTGCTTAATAAATCAATCACAAGCCTCCCACAAAATACACAGAAGCATTATGTGCTTTCAGAATTCCAGTGATAACTGTACATTTTATTTTTAAAATATAACTAATATTTGATCAGTGAACTGATCCTTCTCTCACTGGCACCAAAGGCAGTGCTCCATGGTCCCTGCCACATGTAACATTTTTTCTAACCATGTCCTCCATTAGGCTAACCAGAAAATATTTTCCCTCTGTTGTTTACCTCTGTCTTTTTAGCCTCTCACCTTCGGCAATTCATTATTCTCGCTAAATAACACGGAACTGTATTTTTAACATAAGTTTGCAAGGGAAGAAAAAGGACCTGTGCAATCCCCTTTGGTGCAGATTAAAGTTCTTTGCTCTCCTGGGTCACCAGCTAGCAGAAATCCATCCACAGGGGTTAAAGCAGACACTTAAAAAAAAAGCTCTCTTTGTTGAAACAGCAGCAGAATGAAACATGGAACCTTTATCACAGCTGCTCTGCAGAGTTAATCCATTAACTCTCCTTTCCCTTCTGCCTCTTTTCTTTCAATTTCTAGGTCAAGCTATCAGGTTTCATTCTGCTACCCAAAAGAGGGGATTTAACACGGCTTCCAAGCAATTGTGTGTTATGAATCAACCACAGCTTTTACAACACTTACCATACAGAAAGGCCTGTTCAAAAGATGGGTGCAAGGAAGCACTGCAAGATGGTAAACTAAGTCATGCAGGAGCTTCAAGGCAGAACAAATCTGATGGGCAAGATCTTATGGGAGGACAAAACCTGCCCTGCTGCTGGCTGAATTGTCAGCAGGCAGCAGGACCTGGTGTGGCAGTGCCTGCAAGCAGCCACAAACACCAAAGTGTGTGATGGTGCTCAAGGATCACTGCAACAGCCCTGGGAAAGCTCTGATGGGGCTCACAACAAAAGGCTTTCTCTAGTCTGTTTCTTTAGGCTCTTTATTTAGACTACACCCATTTGGGGCTAACTATCAGCCAGTTTTGCAAATGGTAAAAACATGGCTTTACTATTTTTTTTTTTTTTTTACAATGTAGGGCAAAGTGTAGGATGGGTGCATTTCCAGCACTTTCTGGTAATGCCTTCTGCTAGTATTTTATGATCTCTCCAACCCTGCATTCTGGCCACCACTGACTCTTCCCTTTTGCCTGTATTTCTTCCTTTCTTTACTTCAAAGTCTGTCAGGAGACTAAAAGGTAGAAACATCCTCATTACCATTCCAGACACAAAATTGTCTTTTATGTCACCACCTAGACAATATTATCTTTATTTCAACACCTCTGAATACTCTCATTAGGCTGTTTTCTCTCAGATCTGTGATCTGTTTTCTGCTGTAGCTAAATGTCATAAAAAGCCAGCATTACCAGGCAGACAATCTCTCCCAGCCACCCCTCCAGTTGTCTTTGATGTAGCACACTGGGTTTCTGGGAAATCCACTAGAAACAGGCAACTGGTAGACACACCTCCTTCTGGTGTATTTTAAAAAAATAAAAAAACAAACCAGCTGCTAGCCCCTCTCTCCCCATACAAATTTCTACTCTGAATGACAATTAGGTTTCCCCTGTTATCTTCACGAAGTGCAAGGGCACCAGTAAAGCTTTCAGTTACACTTAAAAATTCTGCATTTTAATCCAATTTGTCACCCTTAACATCTGCTTACTTTAGTTAATGTAAGAGCAGACCTGTCTGCTAATTCAATTCATGATACTGGAATAAAATGCTGAGACTTCAAGATTTGCAGGAAAATTTGCCTTTATCTCTCTCTCTTCTCAGGACAACATGCACAGTAAGTAGTAGTTTCTGTGTTCCTGAGAAAACAGGTTTAACTGAGGTAAGTGGCCCCTTCAGATTCATCTTCTCCAGCTGAATAAACCATCTACACAACACCTGAGGTAAGAGAACAAAACTAGATGTGTCCTTAGCAGTGTCACACATCCTTTTCTAACCTTATTCATGACATTTCTGATGGTGCACCTCCATGGGACAGACTGCCCCAGCAGACGGGCTCTGCAAGTTAAATTCAACTATTCAGTTATGCAAAAGCCTGCACACTTGTCCCTTCCACATGTTCATATTCTAATTTGAAATCCCACTACTACTGGAAATTAGTTAGTGCCTGAACTGTGAGAAGCAAAGGTGGCTGTTGGAGCTTTGGCCACAGAAAAGCTGTAACCTCCCACCTGCACATCTGTGTACATTTACTGATATAAAAGGGGGCTTCAGGGGTTCTGGTCAGCTTGACTTTTCTCTCACTGCAACTGAGCCTGTTAGATGATGCCAACATGCAAGTTAAAACCTGCCACCTTCCACCGTCCCTACGTTTTTTGTTGGAGACAGGAATGAAAAATCACATGAGGAAACAACAGCTTTTACTTTTTAAATTCGTTGATTTTTACGTCATGTTTGGCACTGGCATCATTTTCCTTCACCATCAATATTGAATATAATTTGAACTATGTCCAGATGTTCCCTTCTTCACAAACAAAACACATGAGCTCATCATCAGGGCTTACCCTTCACTGGAGAGACTGAGAAGTTTTAGCTATTGCATTATATATCTATTAGAAATGCTTATCAAACTGCTGGCTGTCCTATCATGTCACACCATTCCAACAAGGCTCTGTGTCACCATTACTTGCATTATTCAAATTCAAGCATGAACTGCTGCGTAACTAAACTGAACAGTCCATGAGATAGTCACTAAAGGTAGGGATCTTGTCAGGATGTGATGTCTCAAAGACTTTTTTCACCTGAAAGAGAACGGCTCCCAAGAATAAGGAGTTCTAACTGCCCAGCTGCTTCTCTTCCATCTTTGCTGAACACAAAAGAGATTTAACTAATTGCACTGTGGAGCCCTGGGTGTAATCAGAGAACAGTTTGGATTGGAAGGGACCTTTGAAGACCATCTCGTATATCCCTGCTGCCTTGAGTAGGGACACCTTTCACTGAATCAGGTTACTCAAAGCTCTGTGCAACTTCACCTTGAACACTTCCAAGGATGAAGCATAGTTAACTTTTCTGGGCAACTTGTTCTACTGCCTCACCACCCTCTGAGTAAAGAATTTCTGCATAAGATCTAATCTAAGCCTACCCTCTTTCAGTTCACCCTTGTCTTGTCATTACAGGCCTTGGTAAAGTGTCTTTCTACACTTTTCTTACAAGATCCTTTCATTACATTGAAAGGCTGTAGTGACAGCTCCCCAGACTGAACAACTCCAACTCTGTCAGCCTGTCTTCATGGCAGAGGTGCTCCAGCCCTCTGATCAACCTCTGTAGCCACCCTCTGGACTTGTTCCAGCAGGTCCATCCTTCCTGTTCTGAGGACTCGAGCTGGATGCAGCACTCCAGGTTGGGTGTCATGAGAACAGAATTTAGAGGGAGAACCACCCCCCTTGACCTGCTGACCATGGTTTTTTAGGCAGACTGGGATTTGACTGACTTTCTGGGCTGCAACCACATTGTGCAAGCTCATATTTAATTTTTTCATCAACCAGTATCCCCAAGTCCTTCTCAGCTGAGCTGCTCCAAATCCATTCATCACCCATAATCTCTCTTCACTATCCAGTGCTTGCATTCCAGCCAGGAATTTCTAACAGTTTTGAGTGAAACAAATACATGGTATGATGAAAAGATTTAAAGAGGTGGCAAACAAATCGTATCGGCCATTTTAAACAGAATAGAAATATTTATTTTTTTTTATCCCATCTACCATGCTCTCTATTTTAGGCTATTTTAAAGAGTTCTGTGGTATTTAATTGGTACTATTTTCCATACGGCCTATAAAACCAAGTCACCTTAATACTCTAAGTCCAACTGTGCATGCCCTGGCAGCAAAAGAAAATTGTAACTGCCATGTTTTAAAACTTGTAACATCCCTACAATAGCTATTAAACATATAAGAATAAACTTCTAGTAAAATTCCAGATACCCAGATATGTAGGCACTTTCCAGGATTAGAGGCAAATGCAGTGTGCTGGCAACATTCTTTTTCCAATAAAAGTGCCTTTTTGTGGCCCCTGTAATGCTGGAAATTACCTAATGCAGGCAAGGCTGTTATTTGAAAAAGATGTGTACGACTCTAGCTTATGGTCTGTAGCCCCAGCCTTACAGAGCTGTAACCACTTGGACAAATACTTGCTCCTCTGAAGAATCACATGCACTTCATTACTACTCTCTACATGTCACATAATGCATAGAGTGAATTCTGTATATAATGAATTTGATGATAAAGGGAAAAAACCACAAAGATTCTAAACCATAGCAACAGTGAGAGGAGCAGAAAACAGATAAGATTGGAAGAATGTAAAAGGTACTATCCAAGGGATTTATGGATTGTGCAGAAATGCACACATGTCTCGAAGGCACTATGCAACAAGGCATTTAGATCATAGTATGCACAAATATATTCACATAAAGAAAAAGCAACAAGGCTGTGCATGTAGTGCTAATGCTGCTATTGCCTGAATTTTGAGCATAAAAGTATGTGGAGGACAATATTCCCAGGGGTTTTTTCACACTGCATGCTCAGATGGTAGAAAGGAGTGCTAGAGAGAAAAGTCCATATATAACACCAAGATCAAGAGGGCTTGTCTTCTACTGAACTATAAAGACTACAAATCAAAAGTATTTGTCTTCGTGTTTTTTTCTGAGCTGGACACCTTTTCTTACCGAGGTCATACAATAAATCAGGTAAAAAGTCTTCAAGGAGTCATTCTGTAAGCACCAAGCCAGTCTTCACTGGTAGATGCAAAATCACTTCTTGTCACATGGAAGCACTTGAGTGATAAATTTCAGCTTCTTACTCATGCAATTCTGCTGATACAACACAGCTCTGAAAAACCCTACCCACTGTCTTCAGACATTTTATTCACCCCTCTTGTGCTCAGAGAAGCCCCCTTACGATTTCTCAAATTGTATTTACCTTTGGGGGAAAGCAAGCCCAAGAATTTAATGCCTAGGCTGACAAGGAAAGCAAAATTAAATGACCGAAAGCAGATTATTAAACTGGGAATAGTGGGGTAACTACAGATCCTGTATACATGAGGTCAGATAATTTATGTCAAACAGACACATGTAAAGACACATAGCACAGGAAGCAAAAATGTGTGCCATTCTTGCAGGTAACAATTTACCTCAGTTTCAGCTGGCTGAGGTTTCCTCTGCACCACAGACTTCACTATGCTAAAGGATTCAGAGCCTGCTATAGATAGCACAGATGTTAAACATAAAAGCACAAGTACTAAAAAAACATATTCTGCTGTGCACTTAAACATAAGATATTATATAGTGAACTTACTCCTGATTTGCTATGCACTTCCTTTCTATTCTTTCAGAACAGAGTTTTAACTTCACAGAGGAAGACTGAAATATGAAATTTGATAGTGGGTTGGAAGCAAGAACTTCAATATGATGGAAAAGCACCCATTTAGCTTTCCTTGTGAAGTCTGAAATGAGACAGGCTAATTATATGTGGGGAATGTGTCCTATCCCTGAAGACAACGACTATTAAGGGGTTTATCAGAAAGAACATGTCAGAAACAGATTTTCCAGCAGCTACATTGAAATTACATGTGTAGAAGTGTGCGTGTCTTTCTGTCTAAAGCATCACCAAAAAGCCATAATCTGTCCAAAAGTAACTGTCCAGTGACATATGATTTGAAGGGCACATACAGACGAAAGGATATGACAAACCATTCCCCTCCTACTCAACCAGATTTATAAATGGGCTGGTCACTTCTCAGAAAGAAAAAACAGAAAACAGCCAATTTCCACAGTCTACTTTCAGAATACCTCTAGCTTGTGCAATTCTAAAGAAGATTCACTATTTGATATGGAAAACAAGAGATGGGCAATGCATTGGATTGTTTTTCTGAGTGTTTCAGGTACACACAGTCCCAAACTCCAATTGTCACATAATCCTTGCCATCAGTTGAAAGAGATAAGCAGAATCATACTTCTGTGGGTTTTGGAAATAACAAGCCCCTTGAAAATTCCTGGCTAAATATCTATTTAACTAGTGTCAAACTTTTCACTCTAAGTTTCAGAGTATTTTAACAGCTGTTGAAGATAGATGCCAAAAGCTGAACTCCAAGCTGTATATTTGGATACCAAAAATGACCAACTCCTCATACACACAGAAGAGAGCCTACTAAAACCAATATGTGAAACAGATGCCCAGTATTCCTGAAAACATTGGGTTGTTTGTCAGTGGACCAACAAAAACTTAAAACCAACTATCGGAGGAGGAATAAGGTTACTTTGCTTTTTGTGGAAAACAGTCGAAAAGGCACAGTAAAATCAGCACAGATTTATGTGAAAAATGCATGTTATAACTTAAAAATAGCATTACTGCTACATAAAATGACTACTGCCAATAAAAGCCTCATTTTTCTGAATAGCAGTGTATTAGTCACCCTCTGATGCCTAACAAAGAGAAAACTGGACAAGCTGCAAGAAAGACCAACTGTGATGGATACTGAAGAGATGCTAACAAAACTGTTTCAGGCTTTATACTTACTGTGTCAGTGCTTTAACTCCTCCTGCGTTTAAAGACTCTTCTCTCATTTGTCTTGCATACAATTATATCTCAGAAGGTGGGTGCATTTCCTCTACCCTTCATCACTCTTCTGGGATTTATGTGAGTCTAACAATGACCAAACAAAATGAACTGCTATAAATGGCAACTGCACTGAAGTGATTAAAAAAAAAGTCAGTAATTTGAGTTTCAGGGAGGTATAAGTACAAAATTTCTCCAGCAATTTCAAGATCGCACAAATCACTGAAGGAGAGATTTTTAAAGGAAAATAAAAAGAGTCAGGTACTGAAGTACTATCAAAAGTCAATGCAGGTGGGAAGCCAGCATCTTGAGTGTCTCCAAGAATTTAAGCCTTGAGGGAACAGCAACCTCTGCTTTCCTTCGATGCACTGGATATAGCTACTGGAGCCTATCTATAGCTTCTCATTCAGTTCTGTGCCACGTATCACAAGTTATTTTGCAGGGCAAGATGATCATTAGGAACAGGCATTGTTGTTAACTAACACCAGCAAATATCTGCAGGAATGGCAAACCTATTGTGAAATAATGAAGGTGAAGCCCTTTTAAAAAAAACTTGGTATTTACATATCCTTATTAATAGTAAAACACATTAATGAGCAAAAACTGGTCCAGCAAGGAACCTCTCAGATATTCTCAGGGGATTAATTAAAATAGATTTATTTGAAATACAACTGTTTAAAAGGACACATGAAATGTAATCCAGGGCAAGGGAATTCCCTGTTTAAAGAAATGGATGTTTCTCCTACCAATGATGAGCTTTCTATGCTTGTTTTGTAAATACAGAATTATGATTCCTAAAGACATGGAAGGCCTGAATTGTAGTTTTTCCATTTGTTGCTTATTGCCATACAATGAAGGAATATATCAACCTGAGAAGGTGACCTTGCATCATTCAGCAAAATATGAAGTTCACCTAGGAAGTGGTAACAATACTTTTGTCATCCAACAACGGTTTGCCTGAAATCTGCTTCTCATAAGGTCCATGTTTATCTCAGAACAGTGACCATCTTTGCTGAACATTACTGGATAAATGGTTGATGCTACCAGCAATAAAATTTTGAAACTGGGGTGAATCAGGACATGACAAAAACATAAAGGACTTAATCTAAATACTCATCTTGGAAAGGTTTACTTGAGGGACATCCCCAAAGATCCTAAATAAGGTATGTTCTCCTGCCAACAAGTGTTGTGCAAACTGTCTAATTAGGAGATGCTCTCAGCTGCCAAACACAGGCAGCTTCACAACCTGGCATTTCTGCCAAATGACTGTAAAGGAGATGTGTCCCAATCTTTGTAAGATGCCCACTGCAGTTTCCCTTGTTGAAATGCTAGACATTCTTCTCCACAGACCCATCTAGGTAGTATTTGAGTTAATGTTCTAATTAATTCACTTGGCAATATCATTAATTAAGGAAGATTCTGCCCTGCTTATTATAAGACCCCCTAAGTTCCACTCCCTTCACCAGATTTAATTAATACTGGAGTTGGTTGAAGCTTCTGCCTCTTCCATCCTACAAAGACGGATGCTACTTTTGCCATGAACTGCTCTACCAGCCAGCTAGGATATGTTCACTGCCATTTCACAGTATGGGGAGCTGAAGGAGGGAGAGCTCTCAAGTCAAAGATAGGCCTCACAGTTTAATGCAGAAGCCAAGCTGGAAAAGAATAAAGAGAGATGATGCTCTTTGGTGACACATAACTGTCCTGCATGAAATTTACAACTGGTTTCCCATAATGCCTCCCCTTTTATAGCATCATTATCACAGAGTAATTTACAATCAGCCTCACTAGTTGCATTAACAGTCTCTTGCAAGTTTATAAAAAGAAGATTGTAGCAAGAAATGTCAATTAAAACAACATTAAAACAGATGCATTGTGAGAGACATCAAGGTTCCAGACTCAACTTGTAGGAGGAACAGGTGGCACATGCAGCCTCCACAACTTGTTCAGCACCCTTCAGGGCTGAGCAAAGAGAGACCCCAAAGGACTCCAGTGGGACCTTCTTACTGGGTAGAAAGGTGATCTCTAGGATGCAAGAAGAACAGAGGAATATAATTAAAAGAAGATAGTAAATTGTCTTGAGGATGCAAAAAAGGCAGTAGGCACCTCAGCTGCTTGATACTGCAAGAATAATACAAATTTCTTTGGTTAGGTACAGCTACTTCCTAATTATGTGAAGGCTGGGATCAGAACCTTCTTTCTGAGCTCAGAAAGTATACTAACAGCTACACACATCCTCTGGGTTACTGTAGATGTCAAAAAAATCCACCAATACTATACTAATTTGCACAAAATTAATTTATGTAAATATAACTAAGACAGGATTGGGATTGTGAGTCAGAGGATTCAGGCTAACCTTCTTTCACTCTGCCTGATTAAAGCAGGGATCTGAAGAAAGCAAGACAGGGTAGCAAATTGTTTGTAGCAACCGCTAACCTCAAGTGGATGTTATTCTCAGAGCAGGGAAGCAAAAGAGGAGTGGAGAAAGGGCTTGTGCTGACAGTCCTGATGGTCCATTAACTACAGCAGTTCTGCTGCCCAAATGATCAAACTCAGGTTTAGCAGCAGTATGTCTTCTCACTTTACAAGGAAAGAACAGAAGGGGCTTGATCCAGCTTATCAATTTTGAGCTTTTAGTCCAACTGACAAGAATCTACTCATTAACGGAGACCTAAGATCTGAAAGAATTCATATTACTGACTTACCATATCACCCAAATATAACCTCCAGATTCCCTAATTGCACTTGTGTTTCTCTTCACATCACTTGAGCAAGAGAATCAAAGATATTAAGACCACTTTCACGCACTTGATTAAAAGAATACAAACCACACTAGCTGAAAGCCTTTAAAAGCCCTATAGGCTTATGAAAAAAGGTGAGGTCATTATGCTCTGGTATTCTTCTCAGCTGCCCTCAGTGGGTATCAGTCATCATTACAGCACTTGGAATCATAATGGACTCCAACAGTTTAATAATGATTGCAACACCCTTCCTAATGAGGTTGGTGCTGCCCTCTGATGTGAATATTCATAAAACCGGGCTGGTAATGGGTTCTGTCTTGATTAGCAGGCTGTGGTTCTGTATCATGTTTGAAAGACATCTTTTGATTTAAAAAAAAAAAAAAAAAAAAAATCAAATTAAATCCTTGTTTCAAGCTGAGTAAATGAATTTGACTTTAGGTGATCAAGAGGGGAAAAACTTCTAATTAGAGACGCAAGCAATCATCTTGCTCAGTGTTCTCTCAATGAAGGGCTATAGGGACACAGAATCCTAATAAACCTTCTCTCAATCACCTTTTAGATAAATGTTAAGGATTAAAATTAAATGTAATTAAAGTTTGTTAATCTGATATGGTTTCCACTGATAGTCCTTCATTTTCCTTCCTTTGCCCTGTTATCCTTTGCTTATTCCTGAGTCCTTCTCCTCTCTTACTACCAGTATAATCTCATCCACCAGGGAAGGCAAAAAGGCAAATTGCTGCTTGGGACACCAGACCCCAGCTGTAATTAAATCGATGGATTGGCACTTGCTCACACCACACTGCCCCCACACTGCATATGGCAGTCACTGCTGCATCTGCTTTGAACACGGGGGTTTTCACAGTTTCCATCACTGCAGAATCAGAAGTATGCTCCAAGTAATTAACATACCAACACTTGCGTTTCTTTTTCTTGAAGGCAGAGGTGGGCACCTAGTCCCTCTCTTTGCAGTTGCTGACAATTTCACCTCATCACTAGAAAAGTATATGAAATTAGCCTCCAAATATTAGAATTTAAGCTTCTGACCATGAAGTTAATAGAAATACTTCAATTTTTTCCTAGGTCCAGAATGAGGCCATTACACCCTCTGGGATGCCCTTGAAGCCAGCCGACCCACAGAGCTGGAATTCATGATTACCCTCACAAGTAAGAAGTTTCCTGTCAAATAAAACAAAAATTGCAGCTATCCTGCTGTTAATCTAGCCAGGCGGAAAGAGACTGATTTGAGCTAAGCTGCTGCTCGCTTTTGCAAAGAAAAGAAACCAAACATTTATCCCTCTCTGTTCACACAAGATGTTCACTGCATAACAGGAAAAAGAGGAAGAGGAAGACAAGTTCTTTGTTCACCAGGAAGAACTGGATCAGGCTGGAGGAATAATAATAATGATAATGATAATAATGGTTTTGCACTCTAACATCAGAGTCACAGCAGAAAGAAGCCTGCAACAGCGAAGGGATTTCAAACCAAATCCCTCTAATGGGCAAGAGGAGAAACAAAAGGAAGAGCTGGAAGTGACTCTAAATGAAGGAAGGTCTTTCAATCACAGTACAAAACCTGAAAGAGATGCCTAGTACCTCTAAACCTCTAATAAGGTGTTAATTTGAGCTAGCTATCCCCATTGAAGCTTCATGTAGCGCTGATCTGAATAAAGGGGACAAGACTGCCAAAAACACAGGGCAAACAACATCTAAGAGCCAGGTTTTTCCCTGCTCTCCCCCACTTATAATCAGCCAGAAATTAACTTGGGCAAAACCTGCCTTCCCATCCCTGGTGGATGCTCAACAGCGTGATGGAATAATGAATCCGTTACGGAATTGAGCCCCTGCCCTCGCAGCCCTTCCCTTCATTAGCGCACGCTGCGCGGTCGCGGGGCGCGCTGCGCTGCCCGGCCAGTGGTGTTTGAAACCCCCAGCACGTAGGTGCTCAATTGCAAGAGCAGCTGCTGTGTCACTGCCAGGCCTCTCCTGCGGCAGACCTGTCACTGGCCTCGGCAGCTCGGTGCCAAGCCCACGGACCACCGGGGGCCAGCAAGCAGATGGCTTATCTCAAAGTCTAATTATCGGCGCTGACTGAAAAGCCTGCAGCCGAGAGCAGCGTGGGGCAGGACTCTGCTGACTTACTGTTTAGGGGAAATGGTGGCAAAATAGGATGGGTTAAGGATGGATGACTGAGATTTTCCTAACAGGCTTCCAGCGCACCACAAGGTGTTTGGAAAAGCAGGGCTGAGTTCTGGTCTGCGTTCTGCTGACATCTGGCTTGTTGTGAAAAACACCCTAGGAAACATGAAATGGCTTTTACAAAAACAGAAACAAAATGAGAATCCTCCTACTGTTCTTTTCAGGTTTCACAGAAAATGGTGCAGCAGGAATTAACTATACTTTCTTCTCTTTTGTCTGCAGTAAACACTGCATGCTGCACTGAGCTGCACAGACCATACTCGATCTGAACTGACAGCTCAGAACAGATTCCACCCATACCTTTTTTCCCCTGAGCTTGCAATGAAAGAAAACCCAAATAAGTGAGCTAGGAACTCAATTTTGACCCATCTGTTTCATTCACTATAAGAAAAGAACAGCAACACAGGCAGCCATATTAAAATTTAAAACCAACCCAGAAGTTCTTGGTTTTGTTTTTAAATCTAGGCAAATTTAGAGCTATCTCTCAGCTCAAATTAAGAAGATAGTAAAGCTGACCCAAGATGAAATCAACCAATCATGCCAATGCCCCTCTATGTTTGTCGAATAACCACCTCAGCATCGTCGGGCTGGCTTGGGACATCCCTGTTCTGCACTGGACCTTCTTTGGACGCTGCCTGCCTTCCAGTAGCAGTAGATATTGAGTCTTGTCCGAGACACCACTGATCCTATACTTCCTCCTCTGTCTGCAAAAATCCTAGGTTCCACCATCTAGAAGACTGTGGATCAGGCTAACAGTCAAGGAACTCATTTCAGTTTGAAAAAAACAGACTCTCCTTTCCCTTTTCAGGTAAATGACAAGTGGAATACTATCTTATCAGTAACACTGTACCCCAAACGTGGTGAAAACCATCAGTTTTCTCTCAATGGTGTCAGTTACCCTTCTGTATCTGAAAATGCTAATAGCTGCTTAATTCCTGTTTAGCAAGTATGACAATAAGAAATCCTCCAACAACAGAACAAAAGCCTCATTGTGACAACTCCTACAAAGGAATTAAAAGTCACAAAAGCAAGGAGAGCTGCATTATAAGATGACCTGAGACAAACACCAATGAAACAATTGAAATGAAAAAGTGAGGAAAGGAAGACATATCTGAAACTCAAGCAAAATATTCCCTAATTCTGCAAATTAATTGTAGTACTAATGAAGAAGGCAAAAAGGGCCATATGTTGTTACATGAAAAGGGCCATGTGCTGTTATATGACAACCACATGGCTGAGGGCATCCTAAGGCTTTGTAAAGAAGAGAGCATTTGTATCGACATCATGAATTAACATTTGTATGTATTGCCTTCTACAGCCTTGAAGCAACCAACATTTGTTTTGCAACTGAGTATGTCACCAATTCTGTGTACTTCCCACTAACCTGCCTTTTTGCACTCGTGTCCAAAACAGTCTGTGACAGGCATTTAGAAACTCCATTCCACACAGCCAGACATACAGCGTAGAGGAGAATAGCAGCAGGAGATTGTTCACCTCATCTTTAAGCTTAGGGAGATGCATGCAACTGGACACAGAAGGGGAAGGCAGAAGAATCCCCTCTAGCTGAGTATCTGCTTACCTAGAATTTTGTAAAATGTGTTATGCTGATTAAAAAGAGATCATAAAATGTTAGTATGACTTGACAAATAAGCTGATTATTCCATTGTACAGCTTATTCTGAGTGTGCCCCACAGTAAGTTGGAGCAACCTGAGCATGACATAAATCAGCAGGCTGGCAGTGCTCTCCTACAGGCTGCATCCCAGTCAGGGGCTGGAAATGCTACACTGAAAGACTGCAGCACACAGCACAGATCTGCTCAGGCCATCTGAGGGGACATCTCTGAGCAGCTAGTTTGAGAGTAAGATGCCCAGAGCAGCTGCAGCTCAAAGGAGGTTTGGACCTGCCACACTAACAATACACCACTGCTACTGCTTCTATGACCATAATACAAATGCCTTTGGAAGTGTGCCCATGCTCAGGTATTCAGTGCTTCATTTGTTTCTCCTGAGTAGTACAAACAGACCAAACATGGGGCAAGGACTGGAACCTCAACACAAGGCACTAAGTAGGACTATGTAACATTTGTAGCTCTAGGTTTCAATTTTACAATAAAGGTGTCAATAAAAAAAGGAAGAGGAATTTAAACACTGTCAGTAAAGTACTCCTAATTATGTATCACCTGTGTCCCTAAGAGCCTGCATGACTTTGGAGTTCACAGTATCTTTTTAATAATTCCAGCACTTCCCACAATTGCACAAAACACTACAGGTATGAAAGTATTTTACATTTTTTAAAAAAGAAACTTATACTGGAATGCATAGGCACAGTGAGCTACAAAGCACAGGCTGGAAGGGACAATGGGTAGGATTCAGCAGACTGCTTTCCACAGCAATCATTATCAGATGTTTACAGGCAGATTCTGAAAAGCACGAAAAGGAATTAACTAGCCTAAAGGAAACATCAATTATGTCCTAAAGCAAGAACCTTGGATTCTATTTTTTTTTTTTTGAAGTGAGAATGACTGAAAAACAGATCAGACCAAAACCCCACCTTGCCCAGTATCTCTCTCGCTTGCTAATAACACCTGGGCACAAATGAAGGCAAGAACAAGGCAAGTTTATACTGAATTTAGACTTCTTCTGTATGCTCTCCTAGTTTCTATGTATTTCCAGCTAAGGCATTTGAACTAAGCTACACCTGATAACTTTGTGTTTAATAGGTCCTGATGGACTTTTCTTTCTCAAATTATTCTTTTCACTTTTCACACCTTTATGAAAAAATAACCCATGGCACTAAGATCCCAGTTTACAGATGCTATGAGGAAAAAGAAACATTGCCTTTCACTTGTTCAAGAACTTCATCAATGATCTCCAGTTCTTGTATGAGGAGATATAGTGAACAACTGTTCTGTTTTGATACCCACAATTTAAGAAGCCTGTATCCCTCCACATAGTTTCTTTTTCACAGTCTAGAGACTCAGTCTACTTGAATACAGAAATTGTTGTAAACCTTGAATTATATTTGCCACTTTTCTCTAAATCTTTCCCAGTCTTTCTTTTTTTTTTTTCCCCTGAGATGGAGGGACTGATGATAGAAGGGACAAAGGAATACAAGCCACACAAAAAGCTGGAGATGAGGATGCTCCATGAATTTATTCAGTGCTATAATAATGTTTTCAGTTTTATTCTGTATTCCTCTCCTAACAGTCGCTAACATTCCTAACATGAAGTTTGGCTTTTGAAGCCTGTTTGGTGGTAATTTTGAATGCTATTTATATTCATAAAAAACTGAACACCCTGTCTCAAATCTTGTTACAATACTCTCAGTCCCAGCAAACTTCTTTCTGCCCCATTCTTCCTAAGGTCACTTTGGATGGTCATTAAGTTCAGTCAGGTTGCTCTTCATTTCACCAGTGAGTCTAACTTATTACCTTATATTCAAAGGTAATACCTAAGAGCAACATATTAGTATTTATCCTTTTTCTACCTCAAAAAATCTTGTCCTAAATTTCCTTGGAAGAAAAGGGGAGGGAGACTGGATTAATCTGCCTGCTTGTGTTCCCCCCAAAGCTTGACAGATATTCTAGATGTGACACCCTGAGTGTCAAAACAATGGTAATTCTGTCACTAGACATAAGTAAGCACTTCCATAAATTACACAGGCTACTTGTGGCCTTTGAAGACACATCCAAAAATGAAGGAACATCTCTGCTCCAAAGCCAGCTACACTGTTTAGCCTGTGTACCAAGTCCTGCTTATATGTAGCTCAAGTTGCACACCTCAGGACACCTCAAGCTTTCTCTGCTAAAACCACAGCACTTTTACAGCAGGTCTTCATAAGAAGTCCCCAGTTTTAAGCAGCAGAGCTACTAGAGAGCTCCACTCAGGTGCTCATCACTGTTAGCAGCTGACACTGGTTTTCAGCTCCAGTTCATCTGACACTTCATGGTTTCCCAGCCACCCAGTCGCCTCCATATTGTGAAATGTTTAATCTCATCTAGTTTTTCTTCCCCATCAGTTTCAGGTTGAGACTGTGAGACAACACTACTGCCAAAAAATCACTCCTTGCTATGTCGCCTACTTCACTTATTTTACTGCTAGAAAAAATAAGAATTTTTCATCTTGTTCTGATTCAAAACATAGAAGTAAATAATTGTGCTTTGAACGCTCACCTTACCAAGCCTTTGACTTCAACCTATGAAAAACTTGAATATTTAGAGTTCTAGCCCATATTTGTCTCCATTTTTTTCCCTAATCTCTTTCATAGATCTCTAGGCTTGTAAAGACCACCCTGAAATCTTGTGAAGGCACTCTTGTCACAGGATTAGCATTAATATTTCTGCAACAAAGTGAGATTATTAAATTAGGTGCAGAAGACTGTTGTTGACACACCTAATCATAATTCCAGAATCCCTTAATATAAAAATACAGCTAAACATTTTGACAGAGAAGCTTTAGGAAAGACAAGTATTCCTCTCTTCTTCCCTTACCCTACTATTCTCTGCAGATTTAAATCAGCACCTCATGAACTCAAGTACTCTGAGAGTAACATGGTACAACATGCTACATCCCGACAGGCACCTGTGATTAAAGGCACCTGATAAAAATATTTCATGGTAGATTCTTGATTGCCTCACACTTGGTCTCTAACAAACGAGACAGATGAAATCAATATTACAGTATATAGTTCCAGCTCAGTAAAGCAGAATAGTCACATTCTACTTGCTTACATGAATATAAATTAATATAATCAATAAATGAGTATAAATTGAAACATATTTTTTCAGAAGCATCTGGCATGGATGTCAACTGCCTATGCTCTCACAAAGAGAAATTAAGATCTAAAAAATCCATTAGTAAAGTGATAATATTATGTCTACACTTTTACTACTAATAGATGTATTTCTTCTCCTTTACTCCTTCACTTCCTCTCAATTTTGGCTTCTTCTTCAGGTAGCTAGGAATTTCAGAAGAATCAGCAAGTTTAATCACTGGATGGGCCATCAGTCAGTCAATATAAATCTCTTTTTTCAGTGTCAGAAAATGGTCTTGATCTAGTAGAGACTGACCTGCAGAGAAGAGTGTAAAATATTCAACCAGAAAGTTACTCCCCACACACTAGAAATAGATAATTATGCAGCAAAATACCCTAATATTTAAAATGTCTTTAGGGAGATATGCATTGACTCAGTTTGAATGCATCTATTGCTTTGAACATTGGCTAAATGGTACAATTTCCCAAGCATGCTACCCATTACCAACAAGTCCAAAGTATTTCAAGCAGACACGATACACAATAATGTATTTCAGCTGTTCTAACTGTATTTGCATCCATAATGTAATGGAAAACATACCTGTGCTAACTAAGATTTTTTGCCTCCCATAGCAAGCTGGATGCCTTGTTCAGTAACGATTACCATGCATTTCTCCCAGCAACAAGAAACCAGTCTTTTGTTTTGTCACTGTTCATGGCATCCTAGAGCTTTTTCACAGTTTTAGGAGACTATCCCAGCTTTTAGACACATGGGAATGAAACCTATCTTTTGCAAAATCCAGTAAGTCGTGTGGTGAACTGGAATCCAGTTGTTGATGGAGGGTGCAGGAGCAGCTGGGCCAAGAGAACAAGCACAGTTCCTTCACTGAAGTCTCAGAGTATCAGTAACAGCCAGCTTATGCAAGGTGACAAGCACACACCTTCCTGGAGAGTAAGTAAAGGCTACAGTGCTGCCCTGTCTGCTGGGCCATGGCCTGGAATTTCATGCAGCATCTCTGGACAGGTGAGGTCCTGCAAAGGGTTTGGGTCCAGAGTCTCTTGGGCAGGACTAGGACTTTCTTGTCTGTATAACTTAATTTGGCTGAAAGTGTATGTGTCAAAATTAAATGTAATCATGCCTAACTTAGACAATCAAATTCTTGACTGCAGAAACAATACATACAAAGCCTGTCTGCGTAGGGCTTTCCTATGGGAAACCAACCACAACCATTTTAAGTTAATTAATATTTGGTGTTAACAGATGCTTCATAACTGAGCTGCCATTTTCAAAACTCCTATTCTTGTGCTGTTGTTGAGTCATTTGAACAAAGGAGGCTACAGGAGCAAAGCATTGCACTCCACAATGGTTTCACTGATAATCACATTCCTGTATCTGTTCTTCAGCTTTCATACACTATACTTCTAGGATATCAAACTTCTGGGGGTTCATGAGACAAAGACGTATTCCTAATGCTGAAAACAATGGTGTTCTATGACCCATTATTATACCTATGTAAACATAATACTCTGAGGGACTTGAGGCTGTTAGCTTAGAAACATCAAAAATCCAGTTAACTATTTTCTCCTGTTTTCTCTAAGCAAAGGTCTTCATTTCCTTTTAGCACAGCCTGAAAAATGACAGTAGAGAAAACTATATATGATCTTTTTTATTGTGTCTTAAATACTGAATAAAGCTATAGATCTTTTCCTTTACTTGAGATTTTCAAAGTGGTGAAGATTTTATTGTTTGTTTTGTTGGGTTTTTTCTTTAAATGATGCTACCCAACTGTGAAGAGGATAAAGAGAAAAATCAAATCATATCTACAGATAGGCAGTGAGCCAAGCAACATGGTGAGCAAAAAAATCCAGTGGGGTTGTATTCCTCATCCTACCTGATTTCATAAAATCCAGACTACACCCAGTCAAGGATAATCATGGGGGTAGGAGGGGCACTGAACTGCAAAGAATACTAAGTTTCTGGTTTTGCTAGGGTAAGTTATTAGGAAAAGGCAGATTAGGAAGGCTATCCAGTGCAGGATGACTCACAAGTTCACTGCTGCAATTCCCCAGGGATAAATGAACTTTTCTCTGATGAAAACAGAGTATGCAGAAAATTTACATGACTGATGAATAGGTAACACAAGACTATTCTACTAATTTCTCTTCTAAATAGGCAACTACAACAAGATAAGTTATCTATCCTTTATGTGAACCCCTTACATTTAAAAAAAATTGAAGGTTCCCATTTTTTAAGTAACATGAAGTATGACTATTTAAAACATATTTCAGTCAATGAGTTACTCAAAAATTATTCTAATAGTCATTACTGCTGAACTTGAACATTGTGATTCATCACCTTAATTCTGAAGATTTTCTCTGTTCCCTGACTAGGCTTCCTAACCACTCCACTGAAAATACACAAAAGACTTTCTGTAACTGCTTCCTTCAATTACACTTCAGAATGATGAAAATACTTCCAATACTTCACCAGTCTTAAATAAATGATGAAATCCAGGACAGACTTTCCAGAATAGAAATGCTGGCTTTACCAACTGCACAATAGCTTTGCTTTCCCTGGTTATGAAGGGCTACATTTTATTACCTTCTTACAGGAAAGCAAAACCTGGAGCAAAACTCAGAAGAGATTCATAATACAAGCAATGGCAGCTCCAGAGGAGCACCTGGCATTAAAGTTTACCCAAAGCTTGCCTTGGCTTTTACCAGTATTCTCTGACTGCAGTAAACTCAAGTGAACACAAGATGACAAGGCAACAGAAATATTTTTTTAAAATTTTTGAAAGTAAATCCAAACATCTTGTAAAAGAAATTTCCCAATAAAGCATGACACAGAAGCTAGGTATCTTTGGGTATTTCAGCAGGTCTATTGAAACAATCTCCACCTGGAGCAAGAAGTGACAGCAATCATCTAATCTTTGTGCTTTGCAAGGCCACTGGCTCTGCTTAAAAATCTCCCAGTGGAGAACTACGGAAGTTCCATGGTACACAGCCACCTTAAAAGACTGACCACCCTAAAACAAACTCAAATTCTTCCTCTTCTAAAATACAGTTGTGGAAAAGCAAGAATACTATAGCTCAGAAAAGCGAATTTTAGTGGCAAGTAAATATGGTAAGATGAGGAAGAAAGGGAAGAGAGATACAAAGTTCTTGGCAGTGGGAAAAAGGAAAAGAACCTGCATAGGAGGTAGTGTGATTCTACTGGGAATATGAAATGGAAAGGGCATGTTAAGGGAAGAAAGATGAGAAGCTCATGTGAAGAGGGAGAAAGTGTAAAGCAGAACAAAGGCTGCATTTAGGTGAGAACAGAACTGTGTAGGTGTTTCTTTTTAGATGGCAGGACACCAAATACCAGCTAGGTAGATCACTACTGTTTTTCTAACAGTGTCTTAGGTTTCGAACATCATTCATTGCTTTTTCATTAATGTGCCCTTTCCTTCACTGTTTTGCTTCATTGCAGCCACGTAGTTCAGGGCCTATGAAGGTTACACCACTGACCTGAACTGGAGGAGTAAGAGATTAATTCACAGAGCATTTTATAATTATTATAGTGAGCTCACTGTCCAGTGGCTGCCTATTCCCCATCACATCCATTATCAACAGCTGTCAAATCCTCTAAAATACAGCAGCTCCTCAGAAACAGGAATGTTTTCCATACAGAGAGAACATGTCAGACTCCAGTACTGCACACAGATACTCAGCCACATGATCAATGTTAATCATGTCCCAGCAAAATTCCATCACTCAATATGATTTTATATCTGCTTTACACAATATAGTACAGTTAACTAATATGGTTATCAGAATTGTGCAGGAGTAAATGTCACTACAAACCACTTGTCCATATTGACATTTATTTTGTTCTAAGCATGCCAACAAGTCATTAATCTAGACTATTTATTTATAAGTAAACAGCTACATGTCCTAAACTTTAAATTAAACCAAAGTTTGAGCCTGTATATAGCAATATTTCTTTAAAAAGATCAGTCATCAACAATGTATATTATGCAATGCTAGTGGTTCACACTACTGTATACTCATATCTTTCATAATTTATTTTTCTAAATATTCCTTTTCAAAGTCCTAATATGGTCTACATATAAATCTAGTCTGCTCTATTGGATAGTCATCCCTGATTGCTATTTTGGAATATCTTTATCTGAATTACTCATCCATTCAATTGCTTTTCCAGGTTAATTTTAATTTTTAAGTGAGTTTAGCATACAGAAAATGCCAAAAAAAAGGCTAATTTAAAGAAAATGTTAGTTATTTCTTTACATATGTTAGCATATTTAGATGTTGAAAAGGTATGCATTACAGGACTACTGAAAGCCCCCTCCAATAATAGTGCAGGAGGTATATAAAGGTTTGCATTTCTTCTTAATACCTTTCATAGCTTGCACTACAGGAACAAAAAGGAATAAATATTATGAAAGCCCACAAAATAGTGAGTAGCTAGTGCTGGGAGGTAATACTGGAACAGCAAAGAAATGCAAAATCTTGCACCTATCATATCTAGATGCTTCTCATGTATACATCTATAGGTATACTATGTGCATGCATATATATTTTACAGATGCTACAAAACAAAACTTGAATGGAGGAGCTAGAAATAAATTTTTAAACTAGAAAATTTCTTCTTTCGGGGAAATCCCAAGCCATTAGATGAATACACTTACAGTTGTTTTCACTGTTAGAATCAGATAAGGTTTTTGCTTCAGAGAACTAATGTATAGGAAAGTCTTAAAAGTAAAGGAGTGAATGCAGGCACAAGATAAACTGGGCAGGCTCAGTCTCAGAAATAAATTAAAACACTGACATCACCTTAATTCCTTTGTGGCAAGATGGACAATCCTTTTTTTTTTTCCCTTGTTATGTTAAGGTAACTCATTTTCATTGCAATTAAGTAGACTTTTCTTGTTCATAAATCAGACATTAAAACCAACATGAAGTTGTTTGTGATACCATCTACATATAATCTCCCTGTTCCAGAGGAAATTAGCTGTCCTCTTAGCAGAATCTCTCATGAAGATTTCCAAGTTTTCCCCACTTTCTTGCAGTCTCTGGCTCCCCAAGAACTCCTGCTTCCATTTTGTCTCTTTTAACTACAAAGAAACCTAAGAAACTCAGATACAGTCATTCAAACCTTCCTTCTTCCTTTTCCATTCTTATTTTGTCTTCCGATAACTCACTCTCATTCCTCTGCTGTACCTTCTTCTAATTCATCCAGATAACAGCAGCTTCAAGCTATTCCATTCCCCTTGTTTCTAGTCTTCATGGCACAACCTCAAGACTCCACTGCTGCCAGCAATGACGTTTCACCATTCTCCTGCTTGCCCTCTTACTTTCAACTCCCAGTTGCTTGTCCACTTACACTTTTCACTTCTATTTCTTAAATTCTACCTTTGCCTGACAGGTTTTATAGGTCATCCATTTCACTGAAAACATATGAAATCTTCAGTACAGCTGACTCCTGGAACTTAATGCAATACTCCCAACTACTGGCATCATCTGTCAGAACATACCTAAAAGAGGTAAGTTTAGGGATAGTTGAAAAGGTCTGTATTTTTCTTTAATTATGGCAGAATTTACAGGAACTTATGTAAGTTAAAGAGAAGAGCAATGCAATGTCGATCATTATTGACAGAGAAGGCCTGGAGAAGCTTGGAAGGTGGTAGTAAGCTAGAGCCCTGTGAGCAGTGAAGGATGTACTTAGAGGCAGCCACTCTGCATTGATTGTCGTATTTTATTCAGGAGATCTTTGTGCAAAAACTTCTAGTTAGTGAATACTGGGCCATATGGACCTGGCTGGGCAAATACCATCTGGGCAGATTAGAGGCATCTGAAAGAAATTGGGTAAATAAAATCGTAAGAGGAGATACTAAGAGTAATAGTTTTTGTTTGCCTTAGACTGATAAATATTAAAAATGCCTGACCTAGTTGTGGATGGACATATTATGCCCATGTAGAAAAAAATAAACTAATTAATTTTAATTTTATTCAGACTACATATTTATGGTTTCTTCTAGTCCCACGCAGTGATGGTCATTTTCTGTAAATAGCACAGAAAGGACACTGACTCTCTATTCAGTGAGGATAACTCAAAAACAGATACAATAGAAAAACATGCTCATTTTAGAGGAGGCAGACATCAGGCATGCATTTGTCTAGGAAGAATATTACTTAAAGCTGAAGTTCTAAAAGTATGGCTATTCCTACAAGGCAAAGAAAACTTCAGATAGACTGCAGCTGAGCTCTTAATGATCGCTTTTCTTTCATCAGCTGTGGGTAGGAAGAGTAAGTAAAGGACTGCAAACGTATTCATGATTGTCATTAGCAAAAATGCCACTGTGCAAATCAATTTCCATGAATCCTGCTAGGATGGGCTTTCTAATTAGTCCATCATTAGACAGCTAACTTCTCACCACTTCTTAGACATCAAATAGTCGATCACCAACGCATCATCTAAGTTAACAAGGATTTTAATGAAAGCAAGTCAAATTGGCTTCTACCACAGAAAGCAGACAATAGGCTTTGTTACTATTCTTTCCCTATCCTCATTTCTATTTGTTATTTTAGTTTCTGTTCTTATAAACCTTTTAGTTTGCATCAATAATTTTTAACCTCTTTTTACTAAAGAATAGAGCAGCTGTAGCATGGAGGGGGTGGGGGAAAATGCTCAGATAAAGCCAAATAAGGTACAAGCTGAGATTGCTTCTGGGTATTTCAGAGCTTTACATCTTATGATGCTGAAGAGAAATGTCAGCTTGCTGCTTGTGGTTTTAAATGGAAACAGCCTGTGAAAAGCATTTGACTGATTGGCTCAGCAGTGTGGTTCAGATGAGCTTCCACCATGGTCATCCTGCTTCACACAGGGCAGATGCTCCATTCCAAATGGTGGGGTCTGGACTTGAAAATCCTATCAGCAGGCACAAAAACGGGAAACTCCCTTAAGATTAGAAGTGACTTGACACACAGATACACAAAGGAATAAAAGAATGCTTAACAAAGATTAAAAATCTCTCTATGAACAATGCAGTCATCTCAGTATTTGAGTAACACCACCAGTATTTGTAATTTTTTTTTTAATTGAGGGGACAATATTTTAAAGCCTAAATTCTACATGGACATGTCCTTAATTTAAAATAGCTGTTCCTGCCTGAAGGAAAATCTGCTGCCCTACTGTTCAGACACAAGTCTGCCCATACCAATTTTCTGGTTTTCACCTCCCTTTCTTCTTTATTAGCAAGGACATTTACATTAAGCAGCATTTTTGCTTTTAAGAGTTCATCTGTTCCTGCTGCTTATCCCCCCACCTGAAGTCATAATCCTCTGTTTGTGATGACATAATAATTTCCACTGCAACCAATTGTGATGCCACAAACGGAGGATTATGACTTTAGGTTGGAAATAAACAGCAGGAACAGATGAACACTTAAGAAACAAAGATCCTGTTTTCATGCAAATGTCTTTTGTCATCAAGAACAAGGTTAGAGAAATTCAGAAAATATACGATAAGAGGAAGCCAGCAAAATGGGTACTAAAGAGAAACTCTCCAAATTTTCCAGGAGGCATTCAGCTGCTCTTTCAAATTAACTTCCTACATAACTAGGAATTCTAAATGTTTCTGAAACATAGATAACTTTCTATTTGATTGAATTGCCAGCATAATGTGATCTGAATTACTGACATCATCTCACCAGCAGGGCTAAGGCACTTTGCCTTAGGGGTCGTGACTGGATGAAAAGCCCCCAGATAGTGGGAACAGAGGGAAATCATCAGAAATAGGGCCAAGAGAGGTTTCTAGTGTCAAAGCTCAGCTGGGCTATTTTTCTCCCACTTCTTCAAAGCAAAAAATTCTCCCATTTCAGTAGTATCACTAACTGAAGAAATACTCAGGTGATCCAAACAGCATGAGCAGCAGAAGCAATTTGTGTTTTAATTTAGTTGGATCAATTTTGAGGTTGCTGCAGTTATAATTACAGAGCTGCAACAAATGGTGAAGCTCCTTCTAAATTTAGTCTGAACACACCCTATAAGATGCAGTCCAAAAGGACACACCTAACAAAGCAGAGCAAGTATTTTTGCTGTGGTTAATGAATGGATAGGAAAAAATGAAACCATGAAGAAGAAAAACATCTGAATTTATCTTTTCTCTTGGAATAAAATCAACTCCTAAGCAAAACAGTTTAAGAAAAATTTTCAACATTTTCACTATGAACTTTTTGCTTTAAAATGGCAGGTATTTTAGAAATAAATATTCAAAATACAGGCTCAGAAATATTTATGTGTTTAAAAAAATGGTTTAGGTCAATTGTATTTGTTTTTTGCTCAAATGCACTCATAACATCACCACAGTGGTGATCAAAACTGCTCTCCTACTTCATGAGAAGTAGAGTTGTGATGGATGGATGTGTGTGCGTGTGTGTGTATGACCATACTCCTCTCTCAAATAAAGATTCCAGAAATGAAGGGAGAGTGGGTGTTAGAGCAGCGGGGACTGGCTGTTGAATGTGTGTGTATACATTCATTTATTTTACTACAGTAAGTAGTAAGTATGCCTCCTTACCACACTGAGCATTCAGCTGCAGTGAGTAAGTTTCCCATCTGGGACTTTTGCCCATGTGGACCATGGTAGGCTCTCAAATGCAATCTGTTGTGCCCATCTAAAGCTGGCAATGTGGCCTGACAAACACCCCAAGAGAACATGCAAAATGGGACAGGCTCAGAGCTCCAGTATCTTGTGTGGAAAGGTCACCTCATGTCCTGAAATGGATCTAACAGACCAAGGCAGGTAACAGTAATGTTCTTTTGTTCCTTAGTTTTGACTTTTCAAGGATGCAGGAACCTTGGCTTAGATCTATCCAGCCTAGTTTTAAGCAGCCGACTGAATCCTTGAATGAAAGGCACAATTTTCTTTATCGTCCTACACAAACAAAACCTCTGGAGGATGATTCACACCAAGTTCTGAATCACCCTTGTGAAGTGCCTCACTGACCACAGAAGGAAGGGAGTGATGAACATTTATAAAGGGCAATGTCTTAATATACACACCACTCAGCTCTCCAGTTCCCAAGCAATCTAATTCCATCCCACAAAACCTCCTGCCCATTTAGACATACAACAGATGATCCACGGTCTTCCAGTGCTAGCAGCAAACTTTTCCACCTGCCACTCACAGCACTATGTTCAGACAACCATTCCCTGGAGTCTGCTGAGAAACAGGGAAAAAAAAATTATCCTGCTATTACACTGTCACATTTCATGTACATCCTAAGGTGTAATTTCTGAGAGTATTTTAAATAAATTTTAGGCAAACCATACCTTATCTTCTGGTTTCTATTACATACATTTGCTTATTTTGATTTTAAAGTAGGGTATAACCAACCTAATTGAAATTCAGAAAGAAAAGGATCCCAGAAAGAAAAGGGGGAAAAAAAGAACGTAAAACCAAAGGTGCAATTTTTAAAGAATTTCTTCTTTAAAAGGTAGTCCTCTATACAGCTGTTCCTTTAAGGCAGCAACAGTGCTCAAAGGAGCACAGAAATCAAATCTCTAAAACCTGATGTTTAATAATTAAGTTACATAAATTGAACATAATTAAGTTATACCAGCTGGACATGGGCAATGCGTATTTGAATGACGAGGTCGGCAGTAAAAAGCAAAACAGAATAGATTATGAGAAATTTCTATACAATATTCCACTTACATTAAATGTGCCAAGATATTCTGACTCTAAAACAGCCTTAAGTAGGTCCAGGAAGCTAGTTTATATTTAAAATTAATTTAATAGATCAGATTAAAAAGTGAAATATGAAAAATTAAAATATCTCTCCATTATTGCCAGTTTGATAAAATGGAATAGGAAGAGGGACAAATGAAACAATTTTACTCTCAAATCTGCTTGCAATTTTTGATGTGACCCCAAGCCATAATTCTCAAATCATTCCAGAAGAAAAATTACCCATTCTTGATAGTCTCTAAAAGTCTGTTTTCTTAATAAAAGCATTTTTGCTTTTACTACTAGATCTTGTAGAGAATTGTTCAGAGAAATTTGGACCCAGCAGGCTAAATCATAGTATTTTATACACTTGAAAAGAGATTTACAGTGTCCAAAATGTCTCATCCATAAAAGCACTTGAGATAAATCTGCAGTCCAACATGAAGCTCCAAAAAGAAAAAAAAAACACCAACAAACAAAATAAAAGTAATCCAAAGCCCAAACAAACAAAAAATCCCCCACAAATAAAAGGGATACAAGAAATTATAAAAAATCATCTCGTCTATCCATTGTCAACACAAAAGAATCACCGTTTATGGTTTTCCTGAGAAAAATCCAGCAGATGAGAAAAATCCAACAATCAAGACTCCATGATATCCCAATCTACTTCACAATTTGACAGAATTCTTTGTTATAAGTATTTTCCCAACTTGCATCTACCTTACTAGAGCAGTTTAGAGTTCTTTACCACTTCTCCTACCCACCCTGTACAGAAAGGACTTTTTTTTCTTCTTTTAGCAGACTCCTAAGTGTTTGAAGATTATTTTTAAAATCCCCTTTCCCACTTTGTCTTCTTTAGATTAACCAGCCCAGATATTTCAGTTCTCTTCCAGACACCAAATTATCTAAAGCTGATCATCCTCAATGCTCTCCTCTGTACTCCCACTGCCTCACCTCCTCCCAGAGGATGCCCACAAAAAACACCACACTTCAGTTTAGGCCTTAGGGATTATTTCACAAGGCTTCTTGTGTGCACTCTGACATCCTTTTCACAAGTTTAACCCTTCAGCCTTGGTGGACCACAGATTAAACATTAACATCAGATCTTTTTTCTACAGAACTTCCTACTAGCCAGCTATTCTCTACTCTGTGTTCGTGCATTTTACGCCCCTTATTACTCCAAAGTCTAGGGATTGATGCTTTTCTTTACAGGGAGTCATCCCACTTTCTTCCCAAACCACTTCTCCAACCTGCTAAGATTATGCTCAATTCTCACTGTGTCCTTCAACATATTTGCAGCCCCTCCCGAGTAAGCATCATATGCAAACTTAATAACTGTAACCCAGACAGTAAGACAGAATGAAAAGCACTAATGAATGTGCTGAGTATTACTGGTCCAGAACTATCTCCCTCCCTCCAAGAGTGACTCAACAGGTACAGCAAGCAGCCTGATTTTACACTCTTCACAAGGGAGACTCAGCTCTTTTCCAGGTACAAATACTACATCAGGAATCTTCTAATTTATTTCCCAAAACAGATCTCTGGCAGACACTCAAACTGCCCACAAAAGGATAGCCAGATACTATTAAACGTGCTACTAAAATTTATATTAGCAGAGACAAAGGGAGCAATCTACTATCTCCTTACCAGAGGACTCTGTCTCAAGCCTTATCTGAGAATGTACACTTATGTATGAGTAAGTGCATCTTCACATACAAGGCAGTTAAAATCAACACACTAGTAACAAATTCAAGTGTTGAACATTTTGATAGGCACCAAAAATACCAGTGTTTTAGTCTTTCTACAACCAGAAAAATCAGGGATTCTGAATACAATTGCATTGCATTCATTGTACATTAATTCATTTTTCTATTCCTGATAAAGATGAGGACAGACTTGGCTTTGGCTTCTCTATACCTCAAGTGAATCCAGGAATTTGATTATGTCCACAGAAAGGAAGTACTTTGAGAGGTTTCATCAAGGAGATGTTAAACACATATTATATATGCATCCATCCTTACTACAGCTCTTGTTTTGATGTTATCTGACTTTAGAGAAATTGAGAAAAAGGCATCACTTCTTCTTCAGAAGATAAAGTATATTAACTAATGACAGTGCTTTACTGAGACATTTTTTAATGAAGTCTGCTAAAGTATATGTTCAGTGACCACCTATGGCAGAGCCAAACACAGAACTTGAGATACCAGCCACTGTTAAGGCAGTTATAAAGGAAATAAGTAATCTTACTTGTCCTGGAATTCAAAAACTAATCACTAGATTTTTTTATACTCACAAATGCATCTAGCTCATTAGGATTACGATATATGCCTTATATTTTTTAGCATGGTGTCAGAAAAAGATATCTGCTAAAAGAGAATGACAATAAAAAATTAGGTGGATATCTATCTGCCTACCTTAGAAACCCAATACAGTATTGTTGAAATTTGCTCTCAATAAATGATCATCAATTAATCTTTTTATGTGAGAAGTTTATAGTGATAAGCTTCTACTGATTTTAAAGCTAAGAATATAACTGGAAAATAACTACATGCAGAATGGTTTCCAAAATGTATCACAAGGAATACGTTTTGCTTCCCATGTTAATCTCTGCAAAATGATGTACTGAGATAAGAAAGTCCTTGCTCAACTCATGACAATGAAAGCATTGCAGTAAAAACTGCAGTAACTGTGGAAAAAGCTGGCCCTACTGATGCACTGGGAGCTCTTCATCTTAAAGAGGATTTCACACATTCTAAGCTTCTTCAAGCGAAGAGGAAATCAATGTTTACCACCCAGAGCAACACATGGAATTCGTTCTCATCCAAGCTTGGAAAAGTCATTTATTTTCTATCCTTGAAAGAGCTCTACATCTCAGAAAGTTCGAATACACTGAGTAAAGTCTCTACAAATAATCTTTAATCCTCCATTTCAAAGCCTTCACTCTGCCTCCACAAGCTACATTTGTGTGAATAATAACTTTTCTAAAAGAGAATTGTCTATTCTAAAAGCTTGTTTTTAACCAACTAATAAAACTGGAACCATTAATAAGGGGCCTTTGCTTCCAAGGGCAAATCCATTGGAAATGCTACTTTCCCCTGAAGCACTCACTAGAAATTAATTGTTTCACAATTTATAATCAAAGTACTGAATCAGATAAAAGTCACCAGCTAAATTTCTTGTCAATGATAATCAAAATATTGGAAAGATATGTAACATCAGCTATCACAAATATTAGACAGAAGAATACATGTTAATAAAGCTGACATTGCAAATCCCTTTGCATTTAGACCTCTATCCATGTTATATTGCTGTTGTCATTTATGAACTTGTGATCCATTACAAATTTACAAGTCAACAGAGCGTGCCAGCTGAATTTAGATACAGATGACAGAGATCAAAAACATCTACTGACCTTTCTGCCAGAGGGCAGGATCAGGAGGAGGGAGAGGGATTCTACGTCTCCATTTTAACTGCATGCCATAAAAGCAGAGATTGAAAAACAATTCCTTTGCTGTCTTCCCCACTAACAAAATACTTAAATTCTGGAAGACTCTTTCCAGTACCACCGATAAACATTCCAGAATTAAACAAATGTCAGGTTCATACATCTGAGGAGTCACTGAAACCTATTCTCTCTCTATTACCAACACATTCTTTGCTCCTCTGCTTACACACAATACACATGAAATACACATATGAAGGATGATGTCTGAGGGTTGTCTACATTTGAAATTGGTTCATTACAAACGAAGCATTACCAAGACTAACACACCATCTGACAAACCACAGGCTTGCAGCTTTCAGGCTGGCTGGATAAATTTGTTCAAATCTGAGACTCAGCCCGTGTCCTGTGAGATCACACTGTTTCATCAGCCACTCACTGCCATAAGCAAGGCGGGGAATGCGTGAGCCGACAGCCTGAGAGCTTTGGCTGCGCCAAGAACTCCGAGCTGCTGCTCTTCAGCGGAACTTTCATCTACAATCTTGACATAATTATCTACATTTAAAATCGCCTCTGCAGAACGTTTGCAAATTTTTAGCCCGCTGCTTAAAATTCAGATGGGAATCCCACAGCTTGACAAGCTTTAACTTCTTCATCTCTTGAATGAAGAGTTCTGGATATGGAAGGAATAAATACTCAAAAAAATTCCCCATGTCTGCTTAATGGACTAGATCACAGTTCCTTTGAAAACTACTACTGTTCAATTTACCATGATCAGATTTATTTTTAAAATATTTAGATTTACATTTCCAAATCATCTTTACAGGGAACAAAATAGCATGGCAGTATTATTGGGGAATGCTGTATTATTAAAACTATAAATCCCTCCAAAATGAAGATAAGACATCTTACTTTTTTTTAGTGTTGAGAAGAGAAAAAATGGTTCCTCAAAATTTCAGTTGACAATTGAACACCTTATTCAACTAACATGTTTTGGTTTTAACACTTTAGTCAACTCTAAAGCAAGTGTCTTGTTGCTTTTGTTGTTTCCCTAAAGAATAATGGGTGCTCTCTAGAGACATACAGGTTTGTAAAACCCATGCTCAAAGCAGCCAAATTCATGCCTTAAAATCAACATATGCTCAAGGTGCCCAAACTTTAACTGGAGTGAACTGCTGTCTGAAACACCCAATTAGCAAGTTTCCTTTCCTGAATCACCATTGAAGTGACCCAACAATTAAAAGGTGCTCATATACCACACCAGAAAATGAGTTTACAATTTAAGTAACATTACTAAATTAGGAGTTAAATTGTCCACAGATGAGTATAGATTAAGGGCATTTTTCTGTTTGGGGTTTTGTTTGGTTTGTTAACTGCACTAAAAATGAAGTCTTTCTACTACTGAGTTAATTTAGGGCATAATTTTCATAGACATGCATCCACAGCATGTGCACATTACAGCACCTAATTAAAACACAATCAATCAACTGCTGCTCTTGCTCAGAAAAGTTACAGAAAAATTCTGAACTCTAATTTCCATAAGGAAAAAAAGTACATTATGCCTGCCCTTCCTCCACACCCCCAGTTCTTTCAAGGCAGACTTTCAGTCATCCCTTCCTTCAGCTGCACATGAAAATTACTCCTTTCCCTTTATTTTTACATATATACCTATACGTATAAAACCCCGTACTCTACCTATATATAGTCTTCCACCTGTGATTTAGTTTTCTGACATGCCTAGGCCTTACCTAAATGGTTTAATTTAAATTCCACAGCCTGAGAAGAGTATATGTGTTAGGAAGACATGCAACCATTTGTTTCAACCTTGCCTGAGAACTCAAGCTGGGGGGCTGATGCAGCAGAGTGCACCTGCCCTGCTGAGAAACCCCACTGCACACAGGGGCACCAGAAAGCAGGTCACACACCACATGGGAACAGGTCACAGCTTCAAGGAAGTTATGGCAAATGCCTCCATCCCACCAAAAGGAAGAGAACACAATATTTATGTTAGCTCTCTTCTCTTGGAAGAGATCTATAGTACACACACGATTTTGTCTATGTGTTAAATGGACACTCATTTGCAAAGTGAATGCTTTAACAAAATACTTCAGTATGTGCCAAGGTTAAACTCTGTTGTGTGACCATTTCAACAGGATTTGCAAGCTTGCCTGTGCCTCCACTGATAAGCTCCAAACACATCTTAACCTTCCTTTCAGGACTGCTTTCAGTGTTTACATCCTGCTTCTGTGACTGCTGGTGCAGATCCCCTGTCTCACACCTCTGGTGGGCATCTTTTCCTTTCCCTTACAATATGTCCTTTTTCTTACTGCTTTAGTCATGGTCTTCCTTCCTCAGGTTTCCCACATCCAAAAGTAGCCTGAATCTTTGTTTTCTCCTAGCCTCCCTACCCCTCCAGCAGCAGAAAGAGAGAGCAGAGAAATAGAAGCAATAATGTATCATAATTTAGCACTGGTGTGCGGGCTTAAAAGTCCCCTATCTGTAAGACTTCCAATGCAAAGATGAAGAAAAAATCCTTTTTTTTTGGTCACTTTTTCATCCCATAGGCAAAAAATACCAATACAAGAGAAGTTCAAAAGGAAGGAGAAAACAAAGATCAATTTCAAAAGGCAGCAAATATCTGTAACTCTGTCCCAAGTACTGTCACAAGGGATTTTGCAGCATGAGGAAGAAACATACACACATCTGCTAACTTTACATTTTAGAAACTAGGAAGCAGATTTGTTTCCATTTCATCTCCATATGATTTGGGTGCTAAGTAGGCATCTGTGTGTGTTTCAGGACAGATTTACAAATGAACAGTATTTTGACCCTGGTAGCACCTATGCAGAGCCCAAGCAAAAACCACTCTGTATTTACTTCAGTGTTTGAGAGCACTTGATTTGCTGTCATCACAAGCCTCCCACTCCATACTTTCATTCTCTTCTCAACAGAGGCTATACACTGATTGCTCACACAAGGAGATGGGAAGGTAAGCCTGTTTTTGGGATGGATATGCAATACAAAACCAGCAAAAGGTATGAGCAAATCAGATAGGAAAGCTTAGTGAAACCGTTGCAGAGAGAGAGACTAGGCAGCTCTAAGAGCTCAGAAACGGTGGGAGCAGAGAACAGGACTCCAGTCTGTCAAACCCGGGCTCAGGAAAAACCACTGCCGAACACTTTCCCAACCTCATCTCTTGTTTTTTAGAGCAAACCTATTGTGAGCTAAAATTCTCTTTCATGTTCTGGCCTCCACATTTTCCTTCCATGGGGTTGGAGAGTGGGGGTCTGGACACACGCACAGGGTAACACTGCAGAAGGCAAACAAAGCTCCACTATGCCAGGGAATGGACCACTCCATTTGCTGCTGCTATTACTGCAATTGTATGGACAGCAGCCTAAGTGCTGTGACCTGCTCATGTTTGACATTAAATCACTTACAAGAATTTGGAGAGGAAAGAAACTCTATACCATGCCACTGCCTCACAGTCTGGAGGTGTTTTTGCCAGGCGGTGTTTTTGCATTGGTTATTTGCCATTCTCTATAAAGAGATATACAGTCTAATTCCTAGAACAATCTACACATTTTGGCTAATAAATTCTATGCAAATATATCGGCTTAACACTCTAGTGATATCCTCAAACTTTCCAGCTCTGCTTCATGGCACATTTTAGTTGCAATATCTGATCTTTTATTACAGGTTATCAATTCATACTACATTGATAAGAAGCATATTATCACCCATAATACATGGAGTTCATTTTCTGTGACTATTTCTGAGTTTAATACAGTTGTTGCTGCTATGGAGGAGCACATTCAATGACCCAGCAGTCCCTCCCATCTGTAAACTCATGTGCTCATATACAATAAGAGGGATAATGCTGTGCAAGTTGAGAGTCCCTTGCTAACACTTACTGCAATGTCAACTCTCCTTTTTCAGAGCATGTGCTGTTTGGAGGTGTTAAAACAATGCAATTCAAGTGCTAGTATGCATTTAATAAGATAAAAACAGGCAGTGAACATTACCCCTCTACATGCAACACTGGAGTTTTCCAAGGCTTTTCATTATCCAGCGTATTTCACTTATTTTTACCTAGATAGTTTTAGAACTGCATCTCAAATCACATCCTCCTCTATTAGAGATATTCAAAAGCAATCCTTCAGATTTCTTTTAAAGGCTGTAGAGCACTGAGACACATGGATGCAATCAGCTTGGTGATGGGTATGACTCCCAAAAAGCTACACTCTCAGGGCATTCTCACCAGTTTTACTTGGAGTTCACACATGCAGTTATCTGGTTGTTAAGTGAGATCTTCCAGACACATCTGTGTACACTGCAGGGAAGGCTAGTACTTCTGTTAGCAGATGGCAGCTGACCACTTGCCTGTGTTGTCCAAATGGGAACTGAATATCCACAACAATGACTGAAATTGGAACAATTTTACTGGGAGCATTGGAGAATTATGTTAAGAAATAGCTACAGAAATTACATTTAATTTCCTATTCACTTCTCTTCCCAGTTTTCACTTAAACATAGTGAATAGCTTTTAACAGGCCATGGATCATTATGCTGCATGTAATGGACCTTTGAAGAAGAGTTCTGGATTATTCCTCCTCTCTCCTCTACTTTTGGCACTTCTTTACCAGAGCTTTGGCTGAGAGGGTGTTACACTCTTCCTCTGGGAATGGAACTGGTTTTTGTACAGCTGTCTGAGAAGCCCCCAGGACTACTTTTTTCTGCAGGCAGCTAGAAGACATCTCTGTCCTTCCCCATCAATGGCAGGTAAAGTCTTTGGCTGAGATCAGTAACTCAGGAGAAAGCCTGGGCTCCCTTAGAAAACACAGTACTGGCATAAGGAGAGCACACCTCTTTCTAGGACAGAAGCTACATTAAGTGCTATTTCTTTTCAAAGGCTTCAGAGGAACCTGACCCATGTAAAGGGTCAAAGCCAATCCTTTGCCAGGAAAAGAACATGCTGCAAAGTTATAATTAATAACATTTTTTGCAACTTACTAACATTTATTAAACCCAGGAAAATGCTATATAATGTCCCACAGGAATTAGGCAGCTAGAATGGGTTTAGATTTTGTTGGAGGCAGTTTTTTAATTGCCTTACATTTTTAAACTGAAAGGTGGAACAGCAGAAATGAGGGATGTACTTGGACAAAAGTTGTCCTAAGGACAGAAAGAGGTTCTGAGAATGAGTCCCCAGACTTCACTGTGCTGCTCAAATCACAGCCACCCCACTGGAGACACGAAAATTTCTGTATTCTGCTTGTGGTCAAGCACCAAATCCAATGGCTCTATATGGTCTGCACAAGGAAAAGGAACAAGGTGATAGTACCAGCCACTTGTATGGTAATGTTTGTTAGCATGAAAATATAAAACAAAACCAAAACAAAACCAAGCAAACAAAACTACCAAATCACAGACTAACAAACTGTGTCTAAATTTCATCAATCTACTCAAAGTATAAATGGTACCCCTGAGATCTCTCCAGGTGGAAATCAATTTAGTTAGTCCACTGAAGGGGGGCAAGGGAGGAATCAGTACTGCAAGCACACAGACCCCTAAATTGTTCCATTAATTCATTGCTGACTCAGTATGCAGTGGGCTAAACAAGCTTTTCCCCAAAGTCATGAGACTTTAGATAAAAAGAAAGAAAATGAAAAGAGGCAGCCATGAATAACATAAAAAAAACCACACAGAAGTAGACAAATGAAGACAGAAAAATATTTACAGTTTTGAAGGTAAAGATATGAGATGGCAAGATAATAACCTGTCAATCAATACCTGTTAAGTGTCTTTGGAGAGGCAATAAAATATACTATTCAAGATGTTAGCAAGAACATAACTCTGGAGAGAACTGAGTCTTGCTACGACAAAAAGCTTCCAGAGTTAGAAGAATGAGAATATGGCAAACTCTTCAAGGCAAGAGTGCAAGCACCCACTTCTGGATAAATATTCAGAAATAAAAAAGATAAGTCTTCATAAATATTCAGTAGAGACAATCTCACACTCCACAAGGACTCAGGAGAGAGTAGTTGACCAGACATGTCTTCAGCATCTCTTATATCTGGCATTAAATTAGTCTGTAAAATCTAATCAGAGCTGAAGTAGGGACATCCATGGAATAATTTCAGCACCAACACAAAAGAAGCCTCCCTGGAACTGTAAGAGATCGTTTTAGCTGAACTGCAGCCTGGATGGCTCTAAAACACATCCTCAATTTATCTCCAGAAGAGATGCAATAGGGACAGGAGCCTCAGGAAAGCAAACAAAGGTAGCAAACAAAGAACAGTACTTCAGGACTAAAATTCAGCTTACTTGCCCATAAAGCCCTGTTGCTAGTGGCAGTGCTAACAAGATGGATGAGCAATACCATGTGACTCTGGTAACTGGTAAGCAGATCTGGGAAAGGATAGTTCAGCAGTTAAGCCACTCTCAGGAGCATGAAAAACTTTGATTTCAGATCTTGCTCTCCATATATTACCCAAGAGGCACTAGACAAGATACATATTACCAATTTAGACAGCATTCAGTGCCTGATACTCAATCTGACTATGAACTTTGTCCATTCATTTAATCATTAGGTTATGACTGAGTTTTTCTTTAATGAGCCTTTCAAACCCCACTTTTCAGATTCATTTATACCCCATATCCCTCCAAAGCATCTGGACATTGCTTTAGAGATTCTAATGTAGCATTAATATTATTCTATAGAAACTACAGAAGCAACTGTAGCTCGTTTGGTCCTTGGTGGCATCTACCTTCTTCTAGAGGAGGAATATATCTAAATTTGAGCTGTAATGAAGCATAACAAAACTGAAAAGAAGAACAGTTTCTCTGAGATCCACCTCAGCCTTAAGCTGGCAGAGGCACATAGGACAAGGGATCCTCAGAGGTGCATTCACTGCAGAAGTCAGAGCTGTAAACAGCAGGCTCCAGCTATGAGTTTGTGTGGGTGCAAACAAAGACCCTTTAAAGCAATGCAGATTCTTAGGGCAAAAGGGCTCTTAATACCTTCCACAACACTACACACTGGTCCTGCCCAGCAGACCTGAAGTTTTCTGATCAGTAACATTCAGCATTGCTCCAGCTCAAGTACTTTTTATGCCTATTGTTGCCTATCTGCCTGGTGTTCCCTAAGACCTTTATTTCCCAGTTCAAGCAAAACCCCATCTACAGCTCTAAAGCCTGGCAAGTAAACTCATACATCCTGTGCTTCTGCACACAACAGCTGCAGATTTATAAGCTAATTCTCCTGCTAAAAGCATGCAAGATTGGCTCTGTGCTTTGTGGACTCAGCCTTATGGACCACACCATAAAGACAGCAAAGCAACTCCCAGATGAGTTCATGTTCTTTCCTGGCTCCACTGAATGGGAAGTGAGGTTTGTCCAGGTCCCATTTGTTTATGCAGTTCTCATTCACTCTTGGACAAAACACTTTGATGCCCATGCTTCTACTGTGCTAGCCCTCCTGCCTTTACATATTTTTTCCTACATTGCACGAATTTTTAAACTTAAAATTATTTGACTGCCTACACCACTTAGGTACCTTTATGATTATTTTTATTAAATATATTTTATTTAGATATATTTTATTATCGTTTATAATATTCTCAACTGTTTAAATAAACTCTATTGGGAACTAGTGACACCCACGGTTAAACACAGAAAATAAAGGGGTTTTGTTTGGGTTTTTTTTGTTTGCAGATGTAGTGTGGAATATCAATTTTATTTGGCACAAAAGCTACTCTAGCACATCAGAAAATAAAATTTAACTCCTTACGACAGTTTTATCCAAGATGGAAAGTCAAAGCTTTTTCATCACTTCAAAGAAAAATTGATTTAATCTGAGGATAACTAAACAAAGTGTTTCACATCACCACATTACAGTTGCTACATGTGATGTGATACAAAAAATACCAGTGTAGTAACTGTCCTTGTAGAAAAGGAAAAAAGCCAAGAATAACACTGGCTACAAAGGAATTACCTCATTACACATCATATAAGTCAATAGAAACAGAAAAGAAAACCCTGCAAAAGCGGTTTATCATCACCTCCCAAAGAACATTGATTTATTAAGAAATGTTCGTATACATCCTCTTAACAACTTCAGTTGCCCTCTGTTTTCTATAGGCTCAGAGATACTCACAGCAGTGTCACTGAGGCAGACTCTATAAAGTTCCATAACAGAAACACTTGTGCAAGGAAAAAATAATTCCCACACGTTACCAGGGGAGATATTCAAACTTCTGCAATTTGGTATCTAGTTGTTTTGTATTGTGATCAGATAGAACTAAAAGGTTTTGGGTGGCAGGTGGAATTAGAAAATGAAGGTGTGAATGATTCACACAGAGACGTTTTTTCCGTTAACAATTCATTATCAAGGGTCGTCAACACAAGAGTGACTTTACATCGAGATACAATCAAAGGCCAACCACCACTCATTAGCTTTTAAAGATTATGAGCGAGCTGGAGGCAAAACGTGACAACTACACAGCAATTGTGAACCCTGATCTTCCCAGTCTAAAAAATCTAAAACACTGTGGATTTATTTGTTGACAAGGTATTGAAAAAATCCATTTTACACATCTCAGCAGGGAAGATGATCACAGGCTCTCCCTCCACCTGCCTGGAGTGGAGCCTTCACAGCTGTAGCACTACATTAGGTCAAGGCCCTGGAGTAGGGACAGGAGGAGCTCTGCTCCCACCCCACCCTTCTGCCAACACAAGAATGCTTCCCACCTACTTGCTGTGACACTGAACACAAAGCACAGCACAACCAAATCACAGATCCTGTTATGCTGCAGTTTCTGTCGGGATGAAAATACTTGGTTTCACTGCGACAAATGCAACTGTAACCCACACTTGTCATTGGTATGACAGAAATACTACAGAACCACTCCTGAGAAGAAATTATTTCAGAACCTACCATAAGATTTGCACTGTGTGCAGTACCTAACATGTAGTCACAGAAAAAAGAAAAGCCAGTGCACCAAGGCAGCTGTTCTGTGAGAAATTACAGCAGTAGGTGAACATGTTACTAAGCAGTATCACAATACAGAACAGAGCAAGTGGCTAAAGGTTTAATCAAAGCAGTTTTAGAATAAGTGCAACACTTCACATTCTTTTAATGTAATCTAGGTATATAAAAAATTCTAACACGTATCAGTGGACCAAAATAATAGCCATCTTAATATACAAAAATATTGGCTGGCATAGCTAAGTGCATTTTTTTTTTTCAAGTACTCTAGGAAAAAAATATAATGATAAAAGGGAAAGGAGAAAGTAGCATAGATTCTACACAAACAAACTTCTCCAGTCTTTGTACAGAGATTTCAATAGAAAAATATTTTTAAAATATTTAAATAACAAGATGATAAAACTGTGACCAAGAAGCAGCAGCGAGTTCACAAGCATTAAATGTCACCAAGTCTAGCCTGCTTTCTTTTGGTGAAATTACTGCACTAAGTGAATGAGAAGGATCTGATAGATACAGTTTTCAACAACTGCAGGTCAAATGCATCTAATACTCTGATTTAGAGGTACTCTGAAGTACATCTTTTTGTCTCTTATCCCTTGCAGATATTACATTCTCATTTGTCTATCTTGTGTCAGAACACATCTTTTCAGCAAAAATAGCAGAGACCAACACTGAAAATCACATGAGAATATGGGTGCTGCACTCAACTGGCTGGCATTTACACTTACAAGTATTTTGCCAAAGAGAAGCATATCTAATTTCTGTCCTAAGCAACACTGCCGTCTTTCACATAAAAGCAATACTCTGAGAGGCAACACACAGCTGTTTCAATACTATTTCATTTACTTGAGAGATGAAGAGCTTAAAAAATCTGAATCAAAGACAGGGTCAGGACTGCAAAACATGATAGATGTAAAATAAATTCAAGGCTGTGCACTATAAGTTTTTCTTCTTGTGAAATGGATTATTAAGAATACAATGGGGCTGTCAGCAACATATTCATCTAGTATGTGCCCTTTCTAAAACATTCTCTTCTCAGTGTTTTCGCTCTATCTTTTGAGCATGCCCTTTCAAGGAAAACATCAGAGCTGACAAAGCCGAGTTGTCATCTACAAACAAACACTGCAAAGAGTCTAAATCCTTCTCACTTCTTCTCTTGTGAAATCTATAGAAAACCCTTACACATAGCATATGATAGATATTTTTATATGAGCATATTCTAGCACTCACAAAGGCAAGCTCATACACTGGAAGTCCAGCAGAGAGAAGGCAGATGCTGTTAAATTCTTCAGACAGAGCCCTGATGACATGCCTCAGCTCTGACCTGCAGTCCAGACAGCTACTGCAGTTCTGACCCCTTGTGTCAAATTTATCTCTGTGTCTGTTTCTCTTATTCCTGGACCAGCAGAAGCTGTTGAAGGCCAATTCTAGTCCACTTCTCCACCACTCCTCTGACACTGTACATCACACCTAATTTGCAAGCTCCCCAATTCTGTTATTCCTCTCCTGAGACTCATTTCAGCAGACTGATGTTGTGCTACACTATGTACTACCTAGCAACACAGAGTATGTTGTGAACCAAAAGCAATTAAGATCTCATCTAGAACCACCAATCTCATTTCAGCTTAAAAAAAAAAAAAAAAAAGCATTTCATATTTGATGCTGCACTGCTAACACATTAGTGGGAAAGCAGCTATGAGAAACCGAAAATTTGAGGGTGGGATCAAAGCATGCATTAACTGAATCTAAATTCAGAGCCTGGGTTTTGCATTTCTCCTGTTACTACAGGAACACAGTTTCAGGAAAACTGTGAAGAAATACTGTAGGTGTGACGTTTTCAGACTCACACTATCCTTACTGCCACTAAATCCATGGCCAGCTGCAGTGATCTTGCAGTTTGATGTGAAATCTGTTGTCCTTTTTTTTTTAGATGCCACAGATCATGCAGGCTTTGAGTATTGAGGAGTGATTTTTTTTTTGTATCACTAAGCCATTTTCTGCCCCAAACAAGCTGAAATGAGACAGCTAAAAACAATAAGCCATTCCAGCAGCTCTTCTGCAGGACCAAATATTGGACATACAGACTGTATTACCCCTGGTTTCCACAAAGCAGCAGCCTGCCTGGTCTCACAAGGGACCTGAACTCTACCTGAATACTCACAATTCAACTCTTTAAATTATTATTTTTTTTAAACACTGAAACACAGGAGTTTTTCTGCAAACAAATTTCAAACTGCCAACTGCTATCAGTGTGTTACTATGGTGGGTTGACCAGCCACAATTTTTACCCTTTAAGCTTGGAAATAGCCACTGAAAGTTTATGAGTATTTCAAAAGTATAATGAATAGTCATTAATGCAGAGATCCTTTTCTTCTGACTGTCATTAGAAATTCAAATTCCAACAACTGCCAACCTCACTGCAGTCTCATCTTAAGGGAAAGCAGAGATAGAACTGTCCCCAAAGAGTTATCTGAACAGCTCACCTTTAAAACGTTGTGACATGAAAGTGACAGTGACAGAATATTTTCAAATAAAAGAAACAGAAGGCTGAAATCATAAAATATACTCAGTGTTTGGCAAAATAATTTCTGAGGTAGAGGAAAAACAATAGGATTTTGATTGCTGTATAATTCTGCTAGTCATGCAAATAAAACACACAGTGTTTTAATTTTTAGCACCTAAACCAGGGATTATGTTCATCAAAAAGGGCTGGTCCCAAAGCTTGAGAAGGAAGTTGTGACTAATCTCTTTGCAGTCACAAGGATCCAAATTGCTGACATGCTCTACTGCCCTTTTACACAGGAAGTTAAGAGATTGTAACTGCAAGAGGAGATACTTAGTACAAGGACCAATAATTTAACTAGCCTCAAGAGGACTTCTCATCATTTTATATAGAAGGTTATACGGCCCTGACTGATAAAAACAAGGTCCTAGACATGCACATTATGACACAGGATGAAAATACAGGAAGCAAACTTACCCACACACATTTTTAGGAAAGCTAGAAGAATCCAGGTTTCTTCTGAAGGCTGTTCACAGGCTTCAGATTATAAAAATACCTAGTCATTCATCAATTTTATGATTTTAAATGGAAATATTACAGCTGAGTTAAAACAAAATGTCTGTATCAAACATTAGAAAGAACTACTGAAGTCAAAGTTCATGGTTACAGTAGGCCAGAACCACTGCTTTCAACACTCTCTTTCCTGTTGATTCCCTAAGGCAGACAGGGAATTTATCTGGAAGGTTAAAGCACACATTTTCAGCTTTTCAAGTTAAAAAAAAAAAAAAAAAAAAATCACTTGAGTCCTGGACACTCATCAGTAGTCTACATCTGTCTGCTTAATTAGAATTGCAAAATACTGCCAAATTCATCTACAGTCCAGATGTTTGACAGAGCTTGTCAGCATTTAGCAGCTAGAACGTCCCATGGCTGAATCTTTACTATCAGCTATTAAAAATACTAGGCAGTGCCTAAGCTGTAATGTTTAAACTTCAGAAGAAAAAACTAAAACTGCTTTTCATAAGTTTGGACTTTAAAAATGTCTGGTCTGGAAAAAGCCTTCCAGAATCCTCAGAGTGTAGGCTCTTTACAAAGCGGTCTACTACCTACTTTTGACAGCTCAGGAGGCAATTTATTCAACTGAGGTGCAGAAATGAGCTGACAAAGTTGATTCTGATGCAAAAGAAATTAAAATGTAGAGACCTAAAGTCCTGATTGATACAGTGAATTGAAAACAGCAGCCAAGTTAGCTGATTCTGCGAGACACTCTGCTTAAACAACACTTCAAGTCATTTTAATAAACATTTCGAGTCATCACCACCACCAGTGAGCAGCAGGAGCCTTGCAAGTGATACGGAATCTGTTAAAACTCTATTTATATCCTACCTGCAGAGTGACAATATAATCACATTCTAGCTTTGTATTGATGTTCATTACAGAGACAGCACTACATGACCAAGGATAAGACTGACAGTGGACACCTGCATGTAGCTGGAATCTTAGAAAAGGTAAATAAGATTTGTTCCCCTCAAAACCTTTGCTTTTATTTTAAACTGGGTTATTTAACTCTTGCTTCAGCAAGAGTCCAGATTCTCTGTTTTGACAAAAAAGTACCATCACTGTTGGTAAGGCTGATTTTCAGATTAGGGCATAACTTGAATGTGTTTAGAAACTGCACATACAATAACTGAACATTAAGAGATCCTATGCAATAGAGACTCACAGAACAGGGAAAGATGTATCCTGGAAAAAAAAGATGTCCATAAAGCTCTTAGGAACTTTGGCCTATAACAGAAGATTGAAACCTCACATGTGTAGACTGTGACCTTTGAGCAACAGAAGACAGTACCAAAACTACTTCTGGTGTTATCAGGATCATCAAAAGTAAATCACTCGTGTCACCATTTAGTTAAAAAGTGGCATCATTATGATACCAACATTCTATGACTTTACTACCACAAACCACTTCTATAAACCTTGGTTAAAAATATTGGGAATTGTTTATGAAGTACAATAGTAGGTTGTGGATCTGCAGCTGTACTACATCCCCATATGGTCAATACAAGGAGATGAAGAATCTTCTAGGAGATAATCAAGAACAGTTACATCAGGCTCTTGCTTTATTGTCTCACTTGGGAAAACTTTCTCTTTCCTTCCACTGATTGTGGAGAGTTAAGGGAAATAAAGCAGTAGAAAGATGAAAAAAAAATTGTTAATTAAAAAGTTTTATCTTAAAATCTCTTCCTTGCCAAATACCAAAACATCAGGGCATGAATACACTGGTAGCAACACATATAAATTAGATATGGCCACAGCTTGACAAGAAGTCTTTGTTTTCCAATTTTGGCCTGATTTATTCATTTTTACCTGCATCACAGGTGCTCAGAACACATGGACTTTTCCTGGCAGGGATGATAACCCTGCATTTTGGCAGACAATGCTGTCATGACAAGTCCCCAGAGAACAGCATGGGCACAGCACATGGCAACATCTAGCAGCTGTGAAAAGTCTGTATTGGCTGGCTTCTCGAGGTTCAGTGATTTGCTAGTTACAAACAAGCTGTGACTTTCAGGATTAAAGTTTATCATTGCATATGGTATTTTCTCACAGGAGAGACTTGGAAGACCTCTTGGGTGAAACGTCTTTCGTGTCTGATTATCAAGATACTATTCTTTTTTGTGGTTTGGCTGCTAGGAGCAGTAGCTTGAATTTGACTGGTGAACCAATGCTCAGAATTTGTAATTGGTGGATACCTATTTTTGGGGCTAATTTTAAAACTAATGAGCAATTCTCTGCATGGAAGTCAGGAAGAATATCATCAAGTGGCTGATTATAATGGTTTTTCCTTCACATTTCTAACAGCTCTCCCAACAATACAGTATTTCTAAAATGTCTTTCATAATGTCTTTCAGTCCATCTACTCCAACAAAAAAAATCCAACACTTACATGACCACAGACTGTGGATAAACAAAGTAGGACACACTTCACAACAGAATGCAAAGAGAGAAGGAGAGTGATGCTTGCTAAAGCCTCAGTATCAGTGTCTTCACTATCAGTGAGGGATAGAAGAATAATAGCAAGCAAGGAACAAATTACAAGTTATTAGAAAAGAAAAACCAACACAAAACCAGTCATGAACTTTTACTGTTGATTTTTAACAATACATCAAAGCAGATCTGTAAGCCTATTTGCAGTACAAAAGCACCTACTGTGCTTGCTACTGGTACAACTCTAGTCTTCAGTACAACTGCAGAAAGTGTTGCTATAGGTACTCACATGACCCCTAGAGCTCATCTATATAAACAGTTTTTAACAGATCTCTGTCAGGTGACTGCAGCCTTATCCCTGTGGAAAGCTGGGACACAGGAAGCTAATCTGCTCTAGTTCAGTTCACATGACCTTTTGCATCAAGGGAATTTTTAAAAAGAATGCAAATTAAAATTTATGTCTGCTCATCATTGAATCAGACTTCTGCACCAATATGTGCCAGAGACTCCAAGAAACCCAAAAAGGCTATTTAGCAAAAGCATCAAAATCACTTATTCTTGACTTTGAGGAACAGGACTTACTTTTAAAAAAGGAAAAAGAAAAAAATAGAAAAGGAAAAAACAAAACTACTTAGTGAACAGTCTACACTAAAAAATTGCAACACAAAAAATGCAGTAGGTTTGATTACAGTGTATACTCTGTGGGATTTAAGTGTCACCAGCTCTCCAGTACTTCTTGCACAAAAAGTCACCTGAATATGATGTCACCTGTGAACTGCCTCTGCTTGTGGGTAAGAACTGCAAACAGGTGTGAGGCAGAATGCTGCCTCCAGTGTATAGATTTTTTTAACGTGAGCATTACAGCTCTTAGCAACAATGATCTGGTTGCCTCATGAATGCAGATAATTCTATAAAAGAAACAGAGCTGCAGATTAAGAGAGAAGAAAAATTTGCAAACTTTCCTTTGAAATCTGTTCCTAATTTGCTTGCTTATGGAGAATGAAAAATTAAAATTCAGTACATTAAATTAACATCAAATTCCTACAGGTTATTGTTCCTAGAGCATTTTGACCTTGAAACATTTGTCACTGAACAATTTGCTTCCTTTCTCCATCTCTGCACTCTCTCCAGCGTTCAACAGTACCACCTCTGATTATGCTGTATCCTTTAACTTCTGTACTTCAGATCTCTTTCAGCTTTTGGTAGTCTCCCTATTTGTGTCATGGCAACAAGCATGAGATGCAGGCTCCAGTCCGTTGCAATTGCTCAAGTCACTTCAATTATCTGGCCCTACACAGACCTGGAAAGTCACTGCTGGATCCCTTAGTCAATATACATAAAGTTGTGCCATGAAGTAACTACATCTCGAGAGCAGATGCATCCTGAGTGATGCTCAAGCATTAGAAGCCACAGGATCTCAGGTTAATGGAATATCTGTTTTCACACACGCTGTGTCTTTATCGCATTCCTCCTTCATCTTCTTATTAATATGCAATAGCAAACAGGCACCTATTGTAATTAGTAAAATAAGTCACTCTTCAGATTCTTGATTCATTTGTGTAGACTTCAAAGGTTTCAACTCCTGTCTTTGCAGGGAACTAAAGACCTTCACTCAATTCTGTATTATTAAACACAAATTTAAAAATGCTGCTATTTGGTCTGAAAGTGAGAATAGCACAGAAACTCAGTTATTTATGTTGCTGCATAGCAAAGAGTTGTCTTAAAGATAGACACAAGCAGCTTAGTAAAAAACCCTGCAGAAGTCTAAATTTTTCATTTCCTTCTTTATAGATTTAAATACTTTGGAAAATGGTTTGTTTCATGCTGTAATACATCTCCATCTCCCAGATGGAAGATTTCAGGTTAGACAAGCAAGATGATTGCCTCAAGCATCTGCCAAGACTTCTGTATACCCAGGCCTCCCATAGTTCTCCAAATACCCATGCCAAACAGCCAACTTCACAGTTGCTGGTTGCTGAGTAGGTCATTAAACTAGGAAATAGCTAGACAGACATTTGGTGACCAATTCCTTACATTTTTAAAGAGCATTCAAACAAGGAATAGGACAAGTACTGTCCAGAGGCAAGTGAGTAAGAACAACAGCCTGAAGAAATTATGGGGGCTAAGATGTGTCATAAGGACATACACATTGAAAAGAGAGAGACAACTCATATGACATCCCAAGATCAAATCAAAATCATATTTTTCCATTTTTATATCTGTCAGAATTAAACCAGGAGAATACAGAGAGAGGGGAACAGGGCAGAAACTAAAGCAAAAAACTCACCCATCCAATTTATGCAGACTGTAAGTTTTCTTCTTTGGTCAAACTACTGTAACACATTCCAACAATCTGGCTTCACCCTAAGTACAGGAGCATTGACAGCAAAGGCTTTTGTTTCCCTGAAAGAAACTGGCATAATCATGTCAAGTACAAACAAGAGTGTCCATCCTCAACATATGTTTCTTAGCATAAATGCAATGCAAAGTTTAATTTTGCATGACTGAAGTATACACCTATGTATGTAACCCATTTAAAGAAGGTTTTGAAAGCAAATGCTGGGAAGCTCTAAAGCACTCTATTCCCTACTTACAGTGACATATAATTAGATCATTTGTTACAAAATCTTAACACAATTTATTATTTTATTAAGGCTACTTTTAGAAAACGAGATCAAGAGGTTGGCCTAATTAGTCAAGAACAATACAAGCACATTTGAAAAATCAGAGACTTTCCACCACACAGATCTCTGGGAACAGTAAGATGATCTCAGATGGAAGAAATACAAAAACTAAAAAACTCCTCAGCCCTTTTAAGGACTCTTATTCTTAAAACAGGCTGGAATTTATGACACTAGACTCTTGTTTTCTTAGCTCTGCAGTCATGACCTTCTGTATGCCACTCTGCTCTTCTGTTTTCATATGTATGAAATTGATCTACTTATCCTTGGTATCAAGCCACTGATTTGACAGAAGGGCTGCAAGTATTACTTTAGTATTTGGAAAAGTACCTGAACACTTTCATGTGGAAAGTGCTAAAGGCAGACAGAGGATTACATGACATCCTCTGCAGCTAACCTGCTTTTAAGGGAATATTAGGGTGGAGATTGCTTCTAGGCAGAGAACTTCTACATTTAGTTTCAGCCTGAAAGCACTTCAAACATCTGAGCTTGAGGATAAGGCACTCACTGGGGAGATCTATAATGGAAAAGCTGAGCTGAAAGTACTGTATAGAAGTCCTGCTGGTTGATACTACCATCTTCAGACAGTCTTCAATGAAGACTGTGAAGAAAAGACACAGTAAATTACATTGCAGATATACCTGTAACTATACATGCTTCAGCTTTCTCTCAAAAGCAACACATGGGAGGAACAGCCTAGCTTGCAAAGATCATTACTAAAGTTTAGAGAGAAAGTACAACGTCCACAGTAAAGTCTGAAGAGAAAAAGTACTTTCACCACAGCCAGAGTCACTTGAGAGCTTTAAATATCCTGCATTACTTTGCCTCTTAATAAAGAGTTCCCTTTCATCAGATGAAACAGCTACTTCTGTGTCCTTGCAGGAACAGAAAAAGCATTAAATAGCCCATTCCACGACAACAATCTCCTAAACAAAACTGATTTTCAACAGTAAATCAGATATCCTGTTTATTCTTAACAACAGAGGGAAAACGCAGTTAGGAATACCTATGATAAATTTGAGAATTCAAATCCCACCATGACTACACTGTGTTCCTTTCAAAGGACTGATTTTCTCCGTCATTCCAAACCTTCTTCAAAGTTTCACTATGAGATAAAGGCTGCTCTGAGCAGAAGGCACAGCGGTGTAACTCAGCTTGAGCACCCAACTCAGAATGTACTAGAACTGCACAACTGACATGAGAGCTCACTGGGAAATAACCACGTTCACAAATAATAATGCATTACAATCCTTGTTTGGTCTAATCTAGGGAGCAAGGGAACTTACTCCTTCATGCAGAACAGAATGCATGCTTCTGGAACACTTCAGACTGCTTCACAATTCTAAGGTTATAAATACTGCTTTGGCTGGTCAGAGTAAGTTGCCAGAGTAGGGGGTAGAATATTAAGGATTCCCTGCTTTCATGTCTCTCTTGCTGTGTAGTTTTGGACAATGAAGTGAGCTTCTTTTTTATTCAGTCTTCTTGCCCATGAGTTAGGATTACCTGGGTTTCCCTTCTCAAAAGTCACAGGAATCAACACTTAGAGAAGACTTGCAACAATGCTTTAAGCAAAGCACAGAATGGCCATACAGAACCAACACAGAAATGGCCATATCTTTCTTCTTCTAAAGACACCTACTCATGCAGTTTGTATGATTTGGACTAGGCAGAAAGGGGGGTGGGACAGAAAGAGCTGTGACAGCCACACTCTGTGAAGCTCTGGTGCACACAGAAAACAGCAAACACCTCAGTCTCTTTCAATCTGAAGCATCAGCTTTACTATACACAGAGCATTTACAGAAATCTCCCCAAGAAGTTTACTGCCAGGAGAAAAAATGAATTTAACTCTACCCTCAAGAGTTTGTAAATTGAGAGTTTATTAAAAAAAAAAAGAAAATTAATATTCAAATACCAAGGCAACTTTGTTCTAATCTGCTGTCGCTGATAAAACAATCTACAGGGCACCTTGTCACTAACACAGGTTCATCTTTTTACTGCGAATTCTTCCTTTGTATCAGTCTTAAGATCCCTCTGCAGTCTGGTAAATTCAGAGAAGATGCCAAAGGAAGGAAAATTAGACAACTACATGAGAATTAGTCAACCAACCAGCTCTGCCTTCACTTTGCTGTTCTAAACATCTTTAGCCAAACTAAGGCAGCTTCTCTGCCTATATGCAACTCATTATCTATGAGTTTTCTAGCATCAAGATTTCTATGGCTATATTAATACTGGTTATGTATTCACATGCTACTTTTGAAAGATTAACAAAAAAAATCCAATATAATCCTTTAGTGACAATGACACAATACATGGAAGTGACTGACATACCAGAAATTTATTCAGATTAGAAAAGGAGATGAACGATGGGCTTTGAAGGACATGCCCTTCTTTAGGCAGTGTATTCTTGAAGAGATTAAGTTACCTGATACAAGGAAGAATCACAATAATTTTATCCAAGTAAAGGATTCTAGAAGTTTCTCTCACTTAGGTGAAGTTCATCCTTCACATGAGTAATAGCAAGTAATCAGTCTTACTTGTAGGAGAAAAATATAGCTATCTTTCACTGAGGAGGAAAGAGTGTCATGAAGGAGAAAGATAATATAACAGTATAGCTATGAAAGAAAAGTCTGCTAATCCTGATGAACAGTGCATTCTCTTTAAGAGAATTCAATACAATTATGCTGGATTGGCTGCCACCGTTCTGCCTGAGCCCATGTTAAAACACAATAAACATGAGGACAGGGGCCAAACTCTACCATACAGTATCAGTGAGCTTTGTTGTACCCTGGGTTATGCAGACTTAATGTTCACCAACTAGGTAAAATTAATACATTCCCCATAGCCCTGTTTTGTCTGAACAGGATCACAACTCTTCTGATGGCACAGCCTTACACACTCGCACAAGTTTTGCTGCTCTGTTATTCTGGATTGAGGGGTTATTCCATGCATGAGCATGCATTTAAGATTGCCCTAGAGCCTAGCTACTCAAGAAATTAATTTCTACTATAAGTGGTCTGAAGAACTGGAATCAAGCATCAATTCACTTTCTAAACTTACTATATTGGACAAGCTGTGATTTAGTTTAAGACCATGAGCTAAGATTGGGAAATAGGATAAAAAAAGGTAATTAATACATGAGACTTCTTTCAACTTCAACTTCTGTTTTCTGGGCTATTTTAAGAAAGTTTTCCAAGGCCTTTGTTTATTTTCTCCTAGCGGTAGAAGTCATTCAATGCCCAAAGACATAATCAGATCATTTGAAGAAGTAAAAAAAAAAAAAAAAAAAAAAGAGAGAGAGAAGCCTGTCTTTGGGCAAGGATCCCTCTTATTTTAATTCTGATCTTGGGAACACATACAGATTCATGATCATAAAGACACATTCATTTCAAGGTGGAAAAACATCCATCTGTGTGTCTATTCATCAAGCTTTACTATTCTGATGAAAACATTCATGCCACTTTGCAAAGATGAGGCACCCACTAACACATTTTCATTCTTTCACTGAAAAACAACAATTTAAATGATTGTGCTCCCTATGCCTGTGGCTCAAGGACCAGAGCCAGCAGCTAAAAGGAGACAGGACATTAGCACAACACAGTGAAGAAACCTGTTCTCTCATCTTGAGCTTTTTCCATTGATCTAACACCCTGGGCAAAGCAGTAAGAGTGAATTTATTAAAGACAATAAAGTAGTTCATGGGATAATGGCAATGCTTTAGTGCTACGACTCAATAATGAAGACAACAATCAGCAAGCAGATCAGATTTTCCACACAGGGCTACCTAATTAATAGGAGAAAGACAGGAAGGAAAGAAAACCTACACATAAAACGCAAAAGAAAAAACATCTGAGACACTGCACCATCTCTGAAAAGCTATTTCAGTCATGACTTACTCTAACAAGGTCTATACAGAAGAAACACAAGACAAAGGAGGTGTGGCAAAGGAGGAATTTCACACAGCTCTCCCCAGATCCATTCCTGTTTATACAGGCTATCAATAAACAGGGAGCTCCCAACAGGCAGGAAGCAACCTCTCTGCTAGTTGGCAGGCACATTTTTATTTCACTTCTTCCAGAAGAAGCACTCAAAAAGCCTCTAAATGTCAACCAAAATAGCCATGCTTCCTATCTCAAGGAACACAGAAAAAAATTACAGATATGATACAACAAAAGGCAATAAAGACAAAGACAGAAAGATGACCAAGAGCAGCAGCAACAATACCTGCTGAATTTTCAGCAAAGGTTAATATATAGAGTGCCAGAGTACTTTTCTCTTTGTTTCCTTAAGCAATAAACTGAGTGAATAAACACCAACCCCAAAATTAAGTGGCTGTGTTCTGGTAACCACCCTGAAGGAGAATTATGAATAGCTCAGCTTCCTCACTTCACTATTCATACAACTCCCCAAATCTACCATATCTGTCAAAACAGATGCATTGCAATATCTGAACACGGCACATCGTGTGACAGGAAATGGTACAGATCAAATCACCTTGAACAAATCTGTAAATTCAAGATTTCCTATGAGAAAAGGCCTAGCCCCACAAAAGCTACTCATCTATTTCTATGCATTAGACAGCCTGGCATAGCATCTGCACTCTGCTTCATCTCCCCTTTTTTCTCCCTCCCTAATACTTTTCTGCACATAGAAACGAGTCAGTATGATATTGCAGCCTATGGCTATGACAAACATCTTTGGACTATTTTTGTTCTTTGATGCTATGAATGTATTTGATATCCACAACCAAAGATATAATTGAATTTGAGGGGGGAGGAAAAGGCCTATTTTCTTTGCCTGCTGCAATGGTAGCTGAAACCAACAATAATCTGCCAGCACAAAACACAAGAATGACAATCATATCTGACACCATTTTCCAAGCCAAGATGATGATGGGTGGATGAACAAATCAGTCTAGACAATCTCATGCCGCAGCATTAACAAACACCACAAGGGTGTAATGTTTCATGACCCAAGCATCAGCTGAGGGATAGACAGGATGACTTCTAAGTCTTTTCCACCTTTAACCCTATTTCATTAAAATTACAAAATCAAGCACCTGCCTTGGACCTGCAAACTAGCTCTGTGAGGTTACCACTTGCATTAAATCTATCAGAGAGTGACGCAGTCCTTTCACACAGGGACTGTTTGCCTTATAAAGCATATATCAGTCACAGAAAGGAAGAAACACAGGAAGAAACAATGCCTTGAGGTGAGGTGGCAAGGAAAAATATGTTGATTGTGCTTGATTAGTATACAGCCAGATTTAAGAATTCCTTTCCCAGAATTAAAACTCTCATCTGAGTCATACCACTGCATCTCTGCTGCAGCTCTGCTTAAGTCAAATTTGACATCATCCTAAAGTTCTTGAAGTGGCATGGCCACCCACTAAAAAAGGATTAGAAATAGATTTCTAGCAAAGCAATATGGGAAGCATCATTCTGAGAACTGGTAGAGCCAGTCTTTATTGAAAAAACACTGGATCATTTTAAGATTCGGAAGTTAGCAAAGTTTGTTTGGAAGGTGTACAGTGACTTCCCACCGTGCAGCATGACATCTTGTACTAGGGCCAGGATTTCACTTCATTCAAAAGTGGAGTTGCACCATTTCATTTTTTTCCTTGATCCGAGACCACCAACATTCATATTGCTACTCTGAACACAAACAATACAACCAAAAAATACCCAAAACATTAGGAGTTAATACTAGTACACTCTCACAATACTCATATTTTCTCTGCTTCTTTGCAGCCTGCTGGCTTTGTATATTGGCCCTTATACAGCCTACCTACTCCAGCAGCAGCTGATGCTAAGCTCTTCCTCAACAAAATGTCAGATCAAGGCAGTTACTTGTTGAGGTTTTGGGTAGGTTTTTGTTTGTTTGTTTGGGGGGTGAGGGAAGGGTAAGTGGCAATGTCTGTTGATACTGAAAATGCATGAGAGGATCACACTAATGGAATGGATTTCCCTGCCTTGAGAAGATAAGATTCAGGGAAAGGGTCCCACCACCACTTTGTACTGCTGCTTCTAGCCTAGGGTAAAGTACCCCAAAGAGAGTTTCTGGTTCCCAGCTAGATCATAATCTGTGGAGAGCTGGATAATTAATGAAATGGAAACAAAGAATTCCCTCCCTTCAACATAGACTACAACCACTGCCTCCCTGCACTAGGATTCTCCAAGAACAGAATGAACAAGAGTACAACCAGCCTCCACTACTGATCAAAGTTTTCATCAGCCAAGATTATTTGCACTACTGTACTTTACTTGCAACTTTGAGCTCCTATTTGAACAATACTAAGTTTATTTACTGCATGTGTGCTACCAGAATATGCTCTAATTTTCTTACACTTGTTCTTACTGTGTCGGCAATAGTACACTTCTCTAGAGACATGGGAACTTATAAAAGTAGAAAAATACCTCCTATTCCTCCACCCACACCTGCATAGCTGCCTACAAGTAAAAGGCTTAACATCACAGATGTACTGTTTCTGCATATATAACAATTTGAGGAAGTACCAATATCTTCAATATTAGCATGAAAGAGAGCAAAAATAGATAACTTTGTAAAATTATATGCTGCCTATGGTATCTAACAACACAGCCTAGAGGAAAAGAGTAGAGACCAGGGTCATTTATGGTTATTGGACTCCAAGACACGGTTTATCCTGCAGATACTCATAGAGCTTCACTATCATTACAAATTATCCCTGGACAAAGACCCAGTGCTTCTTGCTGTTGTGAAATCTGCCAACCCTTTGGCAGTTGTCTAGTTGTGTTCACTGACAATAGTGTACAGAACAGCATGGTCTGCCTTTGTGCATGGCAGATCCACAGCATATTTATCTCATCAGCATTAAAGATAACCAAAAACTATGAAGAAAAATGTGGTTTGGGTCACTATTTCTCAAAATTGGAGGGGGAATTGAGACCAGAGAAATAAAAAACATTGGAATGTCATCCCACAAAGCAGGGAGCACAGATTCAGCACCCGCACTGCTGAATCAGCATGAGCTAGGATAAAGTATTCTTATCAGAGTGAAGACTTCAGCATGGCTGCCTTGTAACACAAAAAAACAGCCCAAGCCTCTGCTCTCACTATGGGCAAGATCACATTATCCATAGGCTTGTGAGCAAAAAGCCATAGAGTACTGTGTAAAGGAGCACTACTCTAGCCTATGTAGTCAAACAAACACAATACAACAAGGTCTCAGTGCTAGATTCAACATAGGAAAACTTCAGAATCACAAAAACTGCCAGGTTACAGACGTTAGGAAGAAACTGGATGACAGGAGCATCAGAGCCCTCACACTGCTTTGTTACAAGTGGCTCTTTGCACTGTTTGGATTTAAATGCAGGGTTGGCAGGTTGGATTTATTTTCATGTTATTTGAAGTTAAAAATTTAGTGCAGCTGTCAAAGTAGTAGAGCCCTAGCACAACAGCTAGCTGAGGACAAGCTACAAACAAAATTGAAGCAAGAGAATTTGACTGTATAATTTATATAAATAAATATCATTTATAAGTAATAAGTAATAAGTTTGTTATCATTTACCTTCAAGAAATGTTGTGAAGAAAGAGGGTGCCTAACTACAGTGTAATGTACAGCTCCATGACCACATGGTAATGTTCTGAGAACTGCGAAGATGAACGTTCTGTACAGGGCAAAGCATTTCACACTGTCCCATATTACATCCTTCTTTCAGATTGGAGAGGTCTGGGCTGATTTGACAGTGGTGGACAAGCAACTGGTGGGATGGTCACCCTCAAAGAGTTGTGGCCCATGGCTCCATGTCCAGGTGGAGACCAGAGGTTTGTATTGGGAAAGGCGCTGTTGAACACCTTTGTCAGTGATGGGCAATGGGACTGAGGGCACCCTCAGCAAGGCTGCTGACAGCACCAGGCTGTGTGCTGTGACTGACACTCTGGAGGGAAGGGATGACATCCAGAGAGACCTCAGCAGGCTTGAGAGGTGAGTCTATGAACCTCATGAAGTTCAACATAGCCAAGTGCAAGGTTCTGCACCTGGCTTGGGGCAATCCCAAGTACAAGTACATGCTAGGGAGAAAATGGATTGCTAACAGCCCTGAGGAGAAGAACTAGGGGGGACTGGTGAATGAGAGGCTCAACATGACCTGGCAATGTGCTCCTACAGCCCAAAAAGCCAACCACATCCTGGGCTGCTCCAAAAGCAAAGTGGACATCAGGTTGGGCGATGACTCTGCTTCTCTACTCCACTTTGGTGAGACATCTCCTGAAGCACTACATCCAGCTCTGGCATTTCCAACACAAGAAGGACATAACCTGTTGGAGCAAGTCCAGAGGAGGGCAAGAAAGATGATCAAAAGGGCTGGAGCACTTCTCCTGTGAAGACAGGCTGAGAGAGTTGGGGTTATTCAGCCTGGAGGAGAGAAGGCTCTGAGGGATCTTATAGCAACCTTCCAGTACCTTAGAGGGGGTCTTGAAGAAAGCTGGAGAGGAACTTCTACAAAAGCATGTAGTTAGAAGGACAAGGGGAATGTCTTTAAACTGAAAGACAGTAGGCTTATTTTAGATATTAAGAAGAAATTTTCCACTATATGAGTGGTGAGGCACTGAAATATCCCAGACAAGTTGTGGATGCCCCAGCCTTGGAAGCGTTCAAAGCCAGGCTGGATGGAGCTTTAACCAACCTAGTCTAGTGGATGGACCATCACACATGTGCCAACTCACTGGGGCCAAGCAGTCAACGATCCTGCTTATCTACATAAATAGAAGCCTTATCACAAAAGAATGGCATCATCTGAAAGGTGTCCAATGTTTTAACTGTGATGAAAAGCAAGGGGTTTGATACGCCACACGCACACCAACATCCTTCTGTCTTCAGGCTACTGAAACGGTCAATTTGGTTCCATGACCCAAAGCCACATTACAAATGAGGTGACTAATGAAAGCAATGCTGTACCTTCCAAAAAAAAAAAAAAAAAAAAAATCAACAGTCCCAAGCCTATTTTATTTTCCTGGTATCACTTTTAGAGGTCACAACATCCTTTACCAAGCCCAGCCAGTGTGCGTGTGCATGTACCTTATATCACAATCCAGCCCAAACTCATCTTTTTCAGTAGCTTAAGACAGTGAAACAGACTGGTCTGATAGCAGCTAAAAAAAGGGATGCACTTCCCATTATTTTCTACCACAGCGGCAGTCACAGCAAAACAAAATGGAGGTAGCTGTTGTTCCTAAATGCATCAGAACTTAAACTCTACTTAAGATCTAAGCACATTGCTCAAGATCTCAATTTAACAATTGTCTCTTTTGATTTTAAAGAGAATTACTCTACAAGGAGAATTGGGAAAGCTAATGGGAAGGAAGAAATTAAAGTTACATATTTAAACTGTACTTATATACTCTAAACAAAATAAGTTCAGATGACTTTCAGAATAACACCATTATAGCATTCCCTGCTCCCACACATCTGAGACATGGTGAGGTTTTACTTTTAAATTAAGCTCTCACATGTCCAAGGTACACTATGGTCTAGCAATGCTTGACCTACTGCAATAGGATATTGGTTTATTATTCTGAAATCAGAATGGTATGTTAACACCAAATAGACACCGTGAGATGAATCCTCTTGTTACATGGATCAAAGGACCAAAGGAGCTATCAAACAAGCTCTCAAAAAAGAAATTTAATTCAGCCAACAATACAAATGGGAGAAATGTACCACCTTGGAACCATACGGATTCACTTTTGGAAGCTGGCATCAGAGTTAATTCATACAAAAGAACCATTGTTCTGGATTGTTATTGTGTGAGGGAAGGAAAAGGTTTTCCTTTCTCCTTTCTGCCAATCACACATAATACAGTTTTATGCAATAGAATAATTTGCTTCTTTCTGCCTATGCAGTGCCTATTCAATATAATGTTTGCTCTAAGATAATTTTTTCTTTAACCTAACGAAGATTTTTATTTTATGGAAATAAAGGTGTTTATTTCCACCATTCTGTATGTGCATTTTTAACATATATGTATTTATAGTTGGAAGTGCATACAGTGCTGTTTTACAACCTCTACACACTACCAGTAAAGCAGAAAAGCAGTCAGTGACCTGTAGACAAGGGACTTATTCACAAATGACACTGCTTTACTGCTGCCCTCAATACCATCTTTCACAACAATCAAATTCATAAAGGAGGGATACTCATCATAGCAAGAGAGTTCACAAGTTAGTTACATGTCTCTATCAATTCAGAGTCTTCCTGATTGTGTCCAGCTTCTGCAGTTTAGAGGCTGTCTTTCCACTTTAAGAGAGAGAAATACATTTACTTTGTTCATAACACCAAAATTCCAGGGTTTTTTTGAACCACTTGTTAGTTTACCCTAAGCATTAAACACCTGACAGACAGTATCAGAATTCAGCTCCAAGGCAATACCACCTTTGCTATGACAAGTGTTTTATTTCTTTTTGGCATTTTATTCAACAAGGAGCTCCTGCTTTTTTTTTTCCTTTCTACCAATTTCTGTAAGTTTCAGCAAACAGGGCAGTTTGGCACAGGACAAATTAGGAACCTGATGATCAGTCACTGAGAATTTGTCTTGAATTTCAGTGGGCATGGTTGCTGGAGTCAGGCAGATAAACACACCTGATGAACAAACAAAAGAGTTCCTCACCCTCTTCTCCCATACAAAAGCAAGGGGCAAGGCACACCAGCAGATTCAAGACATAGAAATGTTGTATCATTATTTGATAAGTGAGTGCTATTTCAATATTCCCTAGATATCAATTTATCCAAGCTCATTATGGCAAATGCCAAATCAAAATGGAAGTACAAACACTCTGCAGTTTATTTCTTGCAAGAAGACACTAGTTGTCAAAAACTGGCAGAGGAACTCAGAGGAACTATGTGGCATTCTCCAAGTATGCAAAAAATACCTAAAATTTGAGAGTGCTGTACCTAATTACCCCTAGCATTTTAAAAGAGACAGCCAAAAGACCTGGAATGGTTGGTAGCAACAAGTAGGTATCATCCCTTTGCTGCAACACAGGGATTAGATATTTTTTTCCTCCAAAAAGTCCTTGGGAAGCTAAGGAGAAATGACAGACACTCTGCACTCTTGGGTGTGCTACTCCTCATGCAGGGGAGGGAAAGATATTGAGTGATAAAGGGCTTCAGAAAAAAATCCCTGTTCCATATCAAGCGAAAGCAGATGAGCCCCATGCCAGAAAAGCCAGATTGTAAGAAACAGAGCTGCACTCTGGGACCACTTGCAAACAAACCTGGTAGCAACTGTGATTCACACTAGCACATATGCTTGTTTCACTGATGAAATCTCAGTCAAGGACTCCATAGTCCTAAAGAAGGAACTCTAAAAGAAGGAATAAGACAAACAATAAAATAAAAATACCATTTTCAGCTGTATAAAGCAAAATATTGCATGAGTTAAAGAGCTATATAAACAGATATCATCTAACAGAATGGTGAGCAACCAAGCAGGAAAACTAACTTCTAGTACCTGGTGCATCAAATGTTTGTAAAGACCTTGAAAGACCTCCTTTCTACATCCAGGCTTTTAGCTTTAGAGATAAAACCCTTACTCATGGTTTCAGAAAAAAAAGTTTAAGAGATTTCTGAGCTACAGGATTAAATTATTTAAGCATGTTTCATCAGATTTCTCATTGCACGATAAACTGAAATCTGTCAAAAAAATATTAGGACATTCTCTACAACCAATGTTGAAAACAACAGATCACAGTGATAAAAAACAAAAGCAATAAACAACTTTCTCCAAATGTTACTGTTCTTGTATTTCTTACAATCTGTAACATAACAAGGTGAATTAAGGACAAAGTAGCAGTTCTCTGTTTCACTCATGGGGAACATAACTTCAAACCATCATTTTAAATGCAGTTTTCAAATACATATTATTTAATACAGCAGCAACACACTGCACCTTACAACAGTGCTGCTCTTATTAATAAGGTTTGCAGTGCTTTAAGAAAAATGTGAAGTGCTTTCAGCAGAATCATTACACATTAAAAATTAAGGAATCAAAAAGGAAGCACAGCTCAGCACACTTGTGATAAACATATTTCTCATTTAAACAGATCCAAAACAGCATCCTACCCTTAAAGCTGGTAACAGATGACTACAATGTGTGAACAGCATGACTCGTCAGTGTTTAGCCACATTCTCTTTCTGTACTCATGATGTTAAAAACAAAAGGCATGGGAGGAAGGGAATGGGGGAAGAAAGTAAGCACTAACAATTTATGGATCAGACACAACTGATTTAATCCAAACAGCTTTTGAACAAAGATGGCAGTAGAAAATCCAAAAATTCAAATAACTTATTAACGAGAGCTTCTTCCTTCCCTCCCCAACAAACTACTGTCATCTCTTTACCTCTCTCCAGCTGGACTGCAGACCTCATGAGGAGCCATAACAAATTAGTTCATGGCTGTGTAAGCTTCTGCTTCATTACACAGCATAATGATAATTCAGGGAAGAACCTCCAGCTCTGCTGTCTTTACATCCCCTCTAACTCCCTATAGGAAGCACTGTCTTCTAGTGATTTTGTTAATGGGTAGCAAGTTTATCTGATGTTCAGTCTTTTATTAAAACTTCCTAATTGCTTTTAATTTTTAAAATCAATTGAAAAAGATTGATGGCTAAAAGAGGAAAAAAGTCAGGGGAAAAAGTCTTTCTTATTTCAAGGGCAACATAAGCAATTAGGAATACTGGCTCTAAAAGAGCCCAGTACATCTGTGTGCATTCAGATAGGGCATAGCCCTAATGATGGTGAACAGAGCTTCTAACCTTCAGTGTGGAGAAGCCTAGATTGAACAAAACCTACGATTTTGTTGCAGAGTTAAGACTGCAATTCCAGCTTACACCTTAGAGATCTAAGAAAGGCCATGAGTGTATCTCTCAGGCTGCTGTGAGTGTATGCTACTATTTTTCAGCACTGGTTGGTATCATTGCCTGCCAGGCTGTAATTAAGTTCTGACCCAAAACTGTGTTTTAGAGAGGACAGATTTCAAACCACTGCCCCCAAAAATGTAACACGGTGCAGAAGCCACCACCAAGTTATTGACAATCAGGGTGCTACTGATGTCTCAAAGGCTGCACCATCTCAGAAGGACCTGCAATGGCAGTACAGGCAGCTAATGCACACACTATGAAGTTACTCAGCATTTTTGAATTGGTGATAAACATACACCATTTCCCAAGGAGTACTGCAAATTATATAGCATGTGACTAAACACCTGCAACAGAGATTGCAACTCTTCAGCTGAGGAATATCAAGAGTTTCACAGTCAGAAGGAGACCTCACGCAGCTTCATCCTTGTTTGCTAAGTAACACTTGGTTCTCAGCTGCTGTGGCAGAGAGTCGTTTCCCAAGTTTTCCTTTTCAATATCTCTACATGGAAATAATTTAGTTTGAGAACTAATATTTATATCAGTTTTCTCATTTTTAAAGAGCCACAGCCATTGCTCTGCAAGCCTATTGGGAATACATGCAAAGCTACCTTAGAATGCATGCATTAGATCTTCTAAGTTGCTTTAACCCCAGTTTCTTTCTCAACTGGAGGAAGAAAGAGACCTGCAGCCATCTCTAAGCTTCCTTAAAAATCTGCTACTCACCCTATGTTTTCTAATATAACCTTTTATTTTCACTTGTAGATAGCCGAGTTTTGTTCTCAGTCCCACTAATGGGAAAGCAATTTTAGTTGTTCATACACACAAGAGAATTTGCAGAACACTGCACCCCTGACTTGAGTCAAACAAAAATCCCAGAGCTCTTACAGATGTTTGACTACTCATGCCAGAAAATATTTTCTCATTTCCGAATATGACCTAAAACTTCCTTTTTGCAATATTCAATAGCTGTGGATGCATCTTAGCTTACAGTTCTTTAAGAAACACATCAAGGTCGTCAATTTTTTGTAACTTTCAAACCACATGATGTTGCATCAAAAAGCAGCTTTAGAATAGACTCTAGTTTGGTCACTTTACAGTCACTTGGTGATGGCACCAGCTACACAGATCTGCATTGCTTCTGCCAGGAAGGAAAACAGGGAATAGAGAGGAGGCAGGATAGTAAGTGCCATATGTCTTTTGTTTAGTACTTTTTGAATGTTCTCAATTTACATAATAAATAATTAATAAATTTAATTTATTAAAGCAGTATTTATTTAAGTAATAATGAGCTTTAAATCTCTCTAGATTTTTATTAGTACAGCACTCTACTTTCCCCATATAGATGGAAATTGTGGAACCACTTTTGGTACAACATATTTAAATACCACAGTTTCTGGTTTCCTTTAATTTTTAAACTAGAGCAACTACATCTACTTTAATTTTCAACCAAGAGGTGGACAAATGAACACAGCCACCTACTGTATGAATTTCTGGGGCTAAACCTGTAACATGGGACTCTGATAAAATCAGAAAATATGACACAAACCAGGAAAACTGAAGAAACCAGGACATCCTGTTTTCTTTGGTAAAACAATGTTCAGAGTCCCTCCGAGTTCTCTGACCCTTACTCATGCGTAGAGACTTCATTCTTTCCCAGTAAGTGCTCTTTGAGATTACATGAAAAGTCCATGAAGCCAGAGAAAAAGTGATAGGACACCAGTAAATGAAGCATGAGTCATTATTGTCTGCCATCACTCAAGCACATGAATGTGAATGCTGGCACAAGCCTAGACATTAAATGCACTGAAGACACTGACTCATAGGGTGCAGCAGTTAACTATCAATGTAGTCATCATCCTCTCTGTATTTCAAGCTTCAAGTGCACTCTGTAATAATGAGATTCTTCATGCTCTAGACAAATTCAGCAGAGGAAGGCCTGAGGCTTCACATCAATTCAGTTTCTGTCAATGGCTTTAAAAAAAAATTAAGAAGACCCACCAAGCTTCAAATCTTTTAAGTGTGAAAGGGAAAAAAAATTGCAGTTTATTGTATGTTTTACCCTTCCAAACCCACTACGGAAGTAGAATGAAATAAAGCAAGGAGAGGAAATGTTAAAAACAGCTCCTTCTGCTCTGGGAAAAAGCCAGTAAAACACACAAACAAACAAAAAACCAAAACAACCACCTCTTCCTTAATATGACCTCATCCTGAAATAAAGCACAGGAGAGATTCAATTCTAAAACAGATCAAGACAAGTGAGGTTATAATAATAAATAAAAGTGAGGTTGTGGGAAACCAACAAGGGTATACAGCTGCATGTATGCAATGAATGTACAGTAATCTCAAAAACATGCTTTTGCCTGATGTAATAGCTAAAGGGAAAATAATATTTTTCTAAGATGGGAAAGAGGAAACAAAGGGTAAAACACTAATGCTTTTCAAGTCAGCAGAATTTTTTAAATCAACTTCAAATGGATTGACTATTTAACCTGAAGAGAAGCTAAAATTAATATTTAAACTCATCAGCATGAAAAAACACTGTAACTGTTTCTTTGAAAAACTGTGGTAACAAATTCTGGCTCAATGAAAATTGCTACAATCTCCTCTATCACAACTCATTAAAGATCGAAGTGTCTGTAATTGAACCATAAATCTCCTTTGTTCTTAGAGAGACTAACTGAATAAAACAAAACCGAAGATATTTACAGTGATATACTTAGCAGTAGCAAAGCAAAATATTATTTCAAAGTAATATTATAATGATCTCTTATTAAAATCCACATCCAGAAAAAAATTGAAAGAAACTATGAAGAATAAAGAGGAATGGCTCTAAAACTTGAAGTCCTTGTGTCCCAGTCACAAATTCTTGAGGATAACATTGATACAATTAATAATCAATGAATTAATAACCTTTGGGAAAGAGGGATTATAGTCTCTACTTGGACAGTACCCAAGACATTCTGAAGACTACTTTAATCTAAATTAACACAAGCTTCCCAAGAACTCTCTGAAGATCATCTTCAAATTTTGAGCCACTGAGGTTACTCAGTGAATCAGAACTAAAACAAGAAGACAGAAAGATGAGTTCTGCAGAGAAACACACAATAGTAATGGCTGGGAAGGGCTCTGGGAGACTCTCTCTAACTAATAATTTTTACAAAACTGAGTGAAATTCCTGGTAACTCTTTGAAAATGATAATCCAAAATTTCTCATCTCTCTCTACAACTGGAATCAAGTTCCTGACCTTCAGCCTTACAACAGCAAGCACAGGTTACTCTGCCTTCTGAATTTGTTGTGTAACAAGTAGGAGGTTTCAAATCAATGGCAGGCACATGGTACTGCATGCTCCAAACATAAGTTCATTTTTACTGACAAGCAAATTTCCTTCCACCTCACGCTGATGAGTATTTGCAAGATCTACTCAGTCTTACCAACGTGTGTCTAGTAGGGAGGCAGCTCAGGCAACAGCCAGAAGACAAATCTTTCCAAGGCATATGTAACTTATTATGCATTTGTTAAGAGCATGCAAGTGGAGTACAGTGGGACACAAGTGCACAAGATGTCAGGGATTGGGAAAAACAACAATTACTTCATAAATTGGCAAATTTTTGCATAACTTCATAGCACTGAGCCCCCACATGAGACCAAGAAAGACAAACTGAAGCACCACAGCATTGATAACTTTTGCTCTTTGCTTGAACAAGCAGTAAGCACAACGAGAAAACTTCTCATGCCACTCACCATTACTAAGTCCTGCTGACATAGGCCAGAGTAGGTAGAGCTGCTCTCAAGAAACTCAGTTTTTGGTTTTCTGATTAAACTCAAAGGGTGGTTGTGCCAATTGGTCTTTTGTCCTGAAGATAGAGAAGGATCTCACTGTGGTTGAGCACTGTTGGGAAAGTTCATGAAGAGACTGGGGTTGTGGCATGACCAGCATGCTGATGTCCTCAAACTCTGTACTGCCACTTCCAAAAGGATTGAAATTCAGGAACAGAGTTGTCTTGTCTGGTAGGATATGGAACTTTGAAGGAATAACTAGCAGCACTAGATGAGCTAGATGAAGATGCTAGAAGGGTAGATATAGCATACTGTTGATCAAAGGCTGACTACTTCACATAACATAGGCAAGTGTTTTGGGCAAGTTAAGAGTCCTGAACAAGGGCCATGTTTATCTCACAAAACAAAGTTTTATACACAAGGTTTCTCCCCCAAAAAGAATCAGCTCTATGCTTTAGGTTTTAAACATTCTCACCTCTGACATGTAAAACAAAGATTTCACTTCTTGTATCCAACAACTCCAACACAACAAATAAAGTGAAACAAATTAAAGGTACAACTCAAGTAAGTTGCTACATGTCAATGGCCCCAAACTTTACAGCAGCATTTGATAGGCAAAGTATCGATTTCCTCCTGTCAACACAATGGGCAAAAAGCCCTTCCACAGATATTCCCTATTATTTCTGTAAAGGCTATCTTTGCTCTCAATGTAGAGAGAGGGTCATAGCCTCCCTGTGGAGATGCCTTTATGTTCTGTGTAAAATTGAAACAGGGAGCCTAATGGGTCTTGTTAGAGATTAAACAGGCACACTGATACCTAGTTGAAATTGAACTTAACACCTCAAGTTGCTCGCATCAATTTTCTGAAACATGGTGAAAAAAGGTAATTGTCAATTAATGAACCATTGACTTGGGGTTGGTAGAAATCAATAACAAGAAACAATAAGAAACTATACAATCTTAATCAGTATTCTGTAATGAAAAGGTTTTTAGACAGACACAGAGTAATTGGCTGTTCCTTTGTGGCCCATCCTCTAAGCTATACAACTGTCCAATTAAAATGTAACATCGGTAGCAACACAGTTGTTTGTTTTGTGGTTTGGGGTTTTTTTTTATATGCACTAGGTTACATTTGTTAAATCAAAAGTTGCAGACACAAAGAGCAGGAACAGAAGAGTAAAACATGAATCAAATCCAAGGGATCACATTCAGGTCAGATACCACAGTTATGAACCTTAGCCTCCCAATTCACTATCCTTCTAATTATACATAGAGGCTTGAAAATAGAATTCATATCTCTTGGGTTCCACCAGAAACATAACATTGCTCAAGTAGAAATTTCTGTTGTAAAATCCTCTCAGGACAACTTCACATCTTTCACAGAAGAAACAAGACCAGTTTCAGATTAAACTCATTTCCACCAAACAGTAAGCATCCACATAGTCTTACAAAACCAAAAAAAAAGCCACCAAGAGTTCTTGAAGAGGATCAGAAAGGTTAGATGTGCACTAGAGAAAGTATTCTCAGGAAAACTCCTCCAGCCCTTTTTCCCTCCTCGTGATTTATGGTAAAATGAAAGGATTGTATCAAAACGGTCCCACTACATTGCAAGAGCAACAGAAGTTCTGGAATGGAAGTTAAAAACCTGCTGCAAACAGTGTACCCAGAGGTATCAGAATAAAAGACAACATTTTCTTACCTAGACCTACCCTTTTGAGCTCATTATTGACTCATGTGTTCTTAGACTAGTTTTACCTACTTGAAAATTTTATAATACAAGGTAAGGTAAAAAATTTATTACATACTTGCACTGCATACTGGCCACTAATTATAGAGCAAATAATAGGAGTGTTGGTTGGATTTTAAATAATATATTATTACACTGCTATTTCTAGGAGTGGGCAGAATGCCCATTATAAAAATAATTAATGTTGGAAAAGATCTCCATGATCAAGTCCAACCTCTGACTGAACACTACCATGTCAACCAAACCAAAGCACTAAATGCCACACTTCTTGTAAACTTCTAGGGATGGTGACTCCATCACCTCTCCAGCCCATTCCAGTGCTTAAACCCCTTTACAGTGAAGAAATTTTTCCTGATGTTCGACCTGAGCCTCTCATGGCACAGCTTGAAGCCATTTTCTCTTCTCCCGTCACAAGTTGCCTGGGAGAAAAGGCTGACCTCTCTCATAAAATACAATCTTTTAGATCATAAACCATCCAAACATTTACCTGTTTTAACAGCTTCAGGGGAAATGATGAGTCATTTTAAAAAACCAAAGTAGTAATTTATTTCTTTGACAAGTTAAAAATTAAGCTAGATGGCTCTTTTTTAGCATATGTCATTTGAGACTGTCAGGCACAGCTCCATAGGGAGGTGGTCATTCAGACCCAAGGAGGTAGCTTGGTACTTGAAGAATGAATGGCAGAACTGAAAATTAAGCTGTCTGTCCCGTGACACAAGAGACCCCAAATACTATAGCTGTAACCCAGTCCATTATATTCCAGTAAAAATTCTGACTGATCAGCTGCAAGAAGGAATCCTCTACTTCACAGAGACTGCTCTTCAGCAATCCTGTGTGCTTTAAGGTGTTACACAATAGAAGGTATTTCAGATTTCCTTATATATAATGGGTAGGTTGGAAACTAATAGCACACAGACAAGCACTCCTTACAAGGCTACATTTTCAGCCAAGTGACCCACAAAACATTTAGGCTACAGAAGATGGAAGATTAAGAACATTCATTTTGAGAGAAGAAAAGAAAAAAAACAGTTGAAAAATTCTTTTTAGTTATCTTTGGGACCTTGATCCTGCATGTAAATTTGGAGAGTGCCATGCCAGTGCTAAGGGTTTTTTTGTAGAAACCCACAAACAGGATTTTCTTTCCTCTTTTAATGAGAAACAACACCAGGTTATCACTTTCAGCCATCTAGATATTATCATCTCTGATGCAGGACTTGCAAGGAAATACAGTAGGGCTAAAGAAAGAGGCAAACCAAAGAAAAAAAATTTCTACTTGGTAAGGATTAAAATTCCCAAGGTTATTTCAAAAGATTATTTAAGCCCTCTGAGAAGGAAAAGCATGGAAGAGGTGTCAGCATTCCATTAACAATGCACTTATTATCCACCATCAGCTGGAAATACTAGAGAACTTGGCATCTCGTTAACAGCAGAATCACTCATTTGATTACACATAAATTCACACTCTCCAAAATGAAATGAATCATAAGCTTTGGGAACATCACAGCACATTGGACACTGTCACACAGGCCATTATGGTTTTAATGCACAAGCTAAGCAGCAGCATGGCTACATTTCACAGAGAGACTGGAAAGCTATATTTGAACAGCAGCATGAAATTGTTTAATTAAGGACTTTTTTTTAAGAATTATTTGACTTATTAAATTTAATGTCAGGCTCAAAATTAAATACCCAAACATATTAAACATGACTCCCAGGAGTGCTACCTTGGTGTCTCACAGTGCATCTCAGCTTTTTCATAAGTTCCATATAGACACAAATAAGGAAAAGGAGAAGAGTTTGGGGAGAGCAATCAACAGTTCTGGTCTGGAGGCTAAAGCTAGTGGAAACAATTCAGAATATCACAGTTGTTGTTCTAGTGCCAACACTCTATAGAGAAAAACGGGAAATGCAAAGTAGAACTGGTATTACTGGGAAACTCTATTAAAAAGGTAACAGCCCTTTGAGAAAGGACATTTCTGTAATGGTTATTCCTTTTGTCCCTTTAGAGCCATTCTTTTTGGGGTTTACATAATTTAAAAAGCTTCACTGTTATTGGAACATTTACCAGCTCTATAACTTCCTTATTTGTTTAAAATGTATAAATCCTACAACCTGATTGAAAATTTACTAGGCTAGTAGGTCAGCAGGTCAGCAGCAAACAGCCATGAAAGCAAAAAGGCTGTTGTAGATTATCTTTTCAAAGTGAAAGAAGGAAAAAAGTCACTAAAGATAAAGGGGTAGGAAAAAAGTCAGATGTCCAGTAACAGCAAGGAGTGTGAAGAAATTAAATCATCCTACCCTGGCAAGCATCCTCATTCTTCTGTAAATACCAAGACTTTCATCATGCAGCTGTCAAATACCAAGACACCGTTTGTCATGCAATAGGCAAGTGCAAAATTCAGTGGTGGAATTTTCATATTCTGAAAAGGCTTATTTAGACAGATAAAAGGAAGCTCTCTTATAGATGAATTACAGAGGGGAAAAAAGAAAAAATCACACACAACCTCCATTAATTTCAGTATGAAGTCCAGTATGTTTCATGGCATTTCTATATTAATTTCCTAATATGGAAACATTTTCTATTTTTAATACAGCAGACAATGATAAGGAGTCTCAGCAGAAGATGCAGCTGAAACTTAGAGGGTCCTGTGAAATTAACATACAAGCAGCTTTGATTTGGTGAGATAAACAGAATATGACCAGTCTTTTTCAGAGACTACTGGTTACATTTAATGTATGTGTCATTAGAGAAAAATCCCTAGAAATGAGGAAGGTAACATGAAGATTTTGTTTCAAGTTGACTACTTGACCTGTTTGCCCCTGCTGTGGCTTAAATTAGCTCACTGAAGTGTCTTCTGCAACCAATCAGACTAGAGTAAACTTGGAAAAAGATTAAAGGGAAAAAAATATCAACTTATTATTTATTTCAGTTTCTTAAATCACTATAAACATGCCTCTACTTCAAGAACCTTCCAGAAAAAGCAGGCTAACTTCCTCAGATACCACAGATTTTGTGCAACCGTTTTACACCTGTCTTATACTTCATTCAAGTTTTAAAAACTTCTGAATGAAGAAGCAAAGATCCCAAGCATGTCCCAAATGAGGCAGGAACAGAACTCCAAACATATGAGTGAAACATCAACTTGCTGCCCTACTGTGCAAACCTTTCAAAAACCCCTCAAGTCCTGCAGGTTTCTGCCTCACAGTATTCACTCTGTCTGAATGACACACTGGGCTCCCAAAGCTCCTAAAGCAAACTGGTATCACAGGCAATACCACTGCATGTTTGCTTTGGTCTGCAGTGCACCACCACTTAGTATCGACTAAAATCTCCGGCAGACTGGTCTACATGAGACACAGTAACAGACTTAAAGCTTTTAGTAAACAAGCTGGAAAAACACCACCAAGATGCAGAGCCTACCTCAGCAGAGTCAGTAGCTCTCTGAAAAGCCTACAAGTATGTTAATGGTCTTCTTCCAGCAGAAGAAATCACGGTTTAGAGATGCCCTCCATTCACTTGGAATTTCAGAAGGATTCTCTGAAAAACACTATAGCATCTCATAAGGGCTACCCACCTTTACTTGGGCTTCACCTCCTTGCAGGAAGAAATGCTTGAAGAGCAAGATGGCATTGGCAGAAATAGTTTGTTTCCAAGCATTTGCACACTGGAACCACAGGTCAGGAGGTAAACTGGTAAGGTCAGAATTGAAAAATACAGTGCTCTACTGATCCTCACACTTGTATTTCTCACCCCGTCTCTCCTCCTGTATTCATGGGTGCTCATCCATCACTGTATCTGACATGTAATTTGGTTACTTCCTGAACACATTTTTGGTCAGTAGCAAAAAACAGCAGAATACAAGCACTATCACCACTTGTCCCAACATGAAACCTGCCTATATACTCCAACAGGCAGCACAACTTACAAGGGATGACCCCAGAACAGTCTGGACTGTTTAGTGACCAGAGCCAATGAAAAATCCCTATGGCTTATAAGTCCTCTTACGATTTTTTTTTTTTTTTACTTCAGTTGCTCTACACTTCTCTTACCCACCATAAGAATTCAAGAGTTTTGTGTTTTGGTGGGGTTTTCTGTTCTGTTGTTCACTGACACAAGACCTCATTATGTTTCTGTATCTTGAAATACAATAAGCTGACGATATCAATTTTATATTATTTTGTGTTGGTCCAACTATCTCATTCTTCCTTTCTTGTATTTCCCACTCTTGCCCCAATGCTACCCACAAGAAAAAGTAGTGAAAACTGATCTGCCTGCAGTATTTTGAAATAAAAGATATAATTGTCCCTTCTAAAAGGGCTGACCACTACTACTTTCAATGACATCCACACAACAAGACAACCATACAGAGTAAATTCAAGATATGGCGATCACAGTGATTAAAGAATCTACAGATAGAAGGAGCATATTTGCAAGCAAAGATTCATAAAATTATGTCACAGAAGAAAGAGCATGAGTTGGATTTGGGGTGTGTGTGAAATTTTCGTCACTGCTTTTCTTTTCCTTCTTTAAATTCTTTCAAGTAAAGCCACAGATGCTCCTTTTCCTTGTGAAGATCTCAGACAGCAGAGGAAATTCATGCCTCAAGTTTCATACAATTCAGTAGCCTTCCCCCTATATTACCATTACACATATGTTAGGCACACATTAAGAGTGCAAGGCTGAAAAGGAAAATATTTCTTAAGCCAGCTCTGGGGCTGATGGCATTTTGCTTCTGTCAGTGTGCCAAATGGAGTCTACCACAGTGTACTCTTCTTTATTGAGAGAGAAATTACTCCTGCCCATCCGTCATAGAGTGGATGAGGTACAAAATCCATTCCCATGATGAATAAATCAGAGTTTTAAAAGGTCAGAATGTCTTCAGTGTCTGCTGGGGACAAATGTCATTTAAGATTATTACATTCTTGTCAAGACCTTCACCAGAGTCAGTTTACTTACCTCCTTCTTCCCTTCCTGTTCTTCTTCCTTCCTTCTCCTAAAGTCACTCAGCTGTGCACATATTTTTTGCTTTAGTTTTTAACATCACATATCCTAGCAAAGTAGGATATTTGCCCTGCCTGTAACAATGAAGACAGCTTTAAGTTCAAATAATGTCCATTCCACACTCAGCACCGGAAATGGAAAAATACATGGGGTGAGGCGTACACCCCTCAAACCTGCCCTTTAAAGGCTGTGAAACTCCTCGTTGTCCAACAAGAAACGGATTTCAAAATCTGAAGGGCTGGACATCTGAAAGGAAAATTCTGACAAGTTTTAGCAACAAGAGCTAAACCTGCAGTTAAAAGTTGCTGTGCAATTCAAAGACTACCCTTTCCCTATTTATCAGTTGTAGTGGCCCAAAAATATCCTAGGTACTTCAAGAAAGGATGAAGATTTGCTTTGCTGTCAACTCATTACTCACAGTTCCATTTTCCAGTGTGGCAGAGAGAAGCAATGTAGCTCAAGTGATCATCTGAGAACAAGAGCTTGTTCAGGACAAACTAAGGGCAGGGAATGGTTGGCTTCTCTGAACTAAAAGCTTTCTCATGATCTCAAATCAAACCTATGACTACTAACGGTCTCCAACTAGGTCCTTCTGAAAGGCTGTCAGAATATTTTTTCCAAGCTGTCCTTGCAAAACCCTCCTAATCTCCATCTGAGGTCCTCAATTTTTTTGTGCCGCAGGAGGAAGTCAGGTGAAAAAACACTCTGCTTTAGTACTCTGAAAATAGTTTTTAGCTGGAAGCTACTATAAGTTCACAGGACATTTAGAAGAACTGCTGGTATGTCAGGGAGACTCCAGCTATTTGGAAGCATTCTCATTTGTTCCACACTTTAAGTGTCTTTACAGATTTCTGGGCTTGGCTGTAATTCATGACAGCAGCAGGAAAATGTATGCGTGCGTGTGTGTGTGTGTGTGTGTCCATCCATCCCCTCCCAGCAGTTCACTTGCTGCTGCTGTTTTCCCTCTAATCTAGTCAGTCCTTGATCTGCAAGCATAAAATTTGTTCCTCTGGGGGAAAAAAATTCATTACACAACAAAAGGCTTAAAATCTCAGCTTGGGAATTAGGTACATTTAAAGGTATTTTTCCCCAGGTATATGCCTCAAATGAAAAAAAAAACAGATACTGATATTGAAGAAGAACAAGATAGCTTTATACAAGGTCTGCTTAGCCCTTCACCAAAATACTTTCTAACAGAGTCAATAACCAATTAAGGAACTAGTCTACTTCAGGACCAATTCTACATACAACCTGGAAGAAAAGCATTCTGCTACACAGCTGACATGAACAGCCCTGCCACAGCCACAGGAGCCATGTGCCGAAGCAACCACAGCCCAGCACCCTGCAGGTGTAGCAGTGCCCTCTTTCCCGCACCTCTCCCAGCACAGTCCCTTCCAGGAGGCGCTAACAGGGGCCCTCCCAGGACACCCAACACCACATAATCATAGGTCAGCAGTTCCACTCAAGAGGATTCGTGAGTTTTCACAAACATTGCACATCTGTGCACAGGTCAAAGGGCACATTTTGCTTCAAGTGGAATTGAAAGTGCCCACTGAATCAGCAGAAGGTTTTTTGTTAACACTGTGAAAGCACATTTTAGGTCTGAAAATAAAGCTAAAGGTTACCAAGATTTCAAGAGCTACTGGGCATGCCATGCCTTTCACTTCTTTGGATGCTCAGCACCCACAAACTCAGCTCCCTGCCTGGGTAACACTACCTTTAAAAAACACCCTGCTGCTGACTGAGAAACAAGGAATTGCTTCCACAGCGAAGACCCTAACAAGGAGGGGAGGTTAAAATCTCGTAATAAAGAAGGGAATGAGAAGGGAAAACAAGCTTTGCCAACTCTTCAAGTCTTATTTGTGAAATTAATTCATTAATTATAAAATAAGCTCGGACCTATTCTTGCTGTCCCGGCAATTAAGCTGCAGAAAATGGTGAGTGTGATGGGGTAACAGAGGCAGCGCGCTGCTGCCGGCGGGCATTTGCCCTTCCCACATTTTGTCAGGAGCGCCTTAGCTGCGCAAGGCAGCCGAATGGAACGTTTTAAATAAATATCGGCAGTACAGCAGCGAAGTGGGAAGGTGCCGACACAGGCTCAGGAGAGCAGCGGGTGAGGCCCGTCCCGGTGGAGCCGTGCAGGGCAGGCTGCTCCAGCCCCTCCCTGCGCCATGCTTGGCAGCCGGCTCCTCGATTCAGTTTTAAGTGTTTGTTTTTAATCGCACATGTCGGCATGCCGGGTGGTTAACTTACAACGTGTCACACAAAACAAGAACAAGCCTCCCAGTTAATCAAATACCAACAAAACGTCTCATGTCATATTAATGGTACTTGGATCAGACCCAGGAGGAATAAGTTTGAAAGCCACGGTCCCTCTGCTTTCCTCACTATCTTAATCACTGCTACACGCTGAAGTTGCTAGAAACACGAACATCAAGAGCTGACCTCTTGCATGCTGTCACGTAAGAGGTTTTCAGTGATGCCTGAGGCTGCATCTCTCTTCCTCGCCAGAACAACGGGGAAGCCAGAGGAATTCTGCAGCACACATGGGACCCCAGTCCTGTCACTACATTCCACACATGTACAACAGGTACTACTCAGCTGTACAGCCCATCCTTCAGTCTCTGGATCATGGGAACGACGCGAAGGTTCACTCACTCCGGTTACACCCACTCGAGACAGGCATTCTGTCTCCAAGCACTCAGCAGCTTTTGTGCTGCCCAAGCACACGGGGACATGCAATGGGGTGAAAATGGTAACGTGCAGCCAGAGCTGAATGCAGGAATATCTCTTTCAGGAGCTGTGTGAGCATATGTTAAGCTTAACCAGTGACCAAACTGTATTTTAATTAGAGCTGGGTTCAGCTAATCACAGTCTTTTAACCACCTCCAGATACCACAGAAAATAGATTTTTCTATAAAATGTAAAGTACATTCTTACACAAAATTCAAAATTAGTAAATGTGGTTTTTTTCCTTTTTCAATATAAAAGTACAAGATCCATAGACTGGAAGAATTTACCTACTTTCCTCATCACTTAAGTCTAAGATTTAGAGTGAAAAAACAACTCCCAAGATGCTAGGAACAAAATACTGCAACAACAGTAACACTAACATTCTCAAGCTATAAAAACACTTAGCTAAACTTGGAGTTTCAATTTGCATTTCCCAGTGTAAGCCCTCAAACTAATATATTGTAATAACATTGTAATAAATCTTGGAGGTTTGTTCTTTGGCTTTTGGAGGGGTGAGTGAGAGGCACTGGGTCTCTTACAAAATTACACTTTCCAGTACTAGATACATACCAACAGCTGGCTCAGCCAAAGAGGATGAGTTCACATAACTAAGTAGAATTATCCCGCTTCTGCATCCAAGATATTCCTCTTTAGGGGGAAAACAAACTAATAATAGTAAAATAAAAAACACATAAACAAAACAAAACAAAAACAAGACAAGCAAAAACAAACAAAAAACCCCAGAACACATCACTACCACACACAAATCTCTGAGAAATTGGGAGGATGGGGAAAGAGGAAGGAACCAAGCAACAGTTTTGGCTTCGAACTTCTGCACAGGGCTGAACCGAACCTTTATTATTTTGATTTATACCTTTACAGTAAAATAAGAGTTTTGGAAAGGTGAAAACAGTAGAGGTCAACATTTCCAGTTCCTTAAAATCTTAAATGGATGAATACGTATTTAGGTGAATGCCTCACTCCAAAAATTAGATCTCATTTGCTAAGAAATAAAGTAAGTTATAGTTCAATACTATAAATCTGTTCTTTCTACAATATTTCAATACACTCATTTAACAATCCCATATGCTAAGACCCTCTCACAATTCACAGAAATGTCATGGCAAAATTTTTAGCATTATTTGCAATATAGATGTAATATTTTATATAAAGAATACTTGCTTCCTTTTTGATGCCATCTAGAAAAACACATTCAATTTTCCTAATACAAGATCCAATAATATAAAGCTGCCAAACTTTTTAGAGCAGGTATATCCTACTGAGTATTACATACTTTGGGCAAAACCTGAAAGGAGTAGTATATGTTACTGGTAGAATGAGGGCACACCAAAGAAGACAAAAAGTAGCCTTAGATAAATTCTTTCTGACCACACAAGTATCAGATAGCTAGAGAGAGGACAGATCCCCTATGATATGCCAAAGAAATACAAGAATTTAACAATCCTACATATTAATAAGGAACATTCATTGGTCTTCAATGTGTCCAGAAAATGAAGAAGAGATAGAATTACACATGCCCAAAGTAGTGCAAGACCATTCTTTGTAAAAATTGCTTTAGAATTCCACCCAGTTTCAAATTAGATTATTTTCTCCTAGAATATTATCCTAGAGGGTGAGCAAACTGATACAAAACCCCTTACTTTCACAGCTCATTCATAAGTTCATAAACAGCCTTGAAAAAAAAAACTATTCCTTAAAATCAGATTGGTTTCTGTGATCCAAAATGAGCAGTCCACAAGAGGCCAGATTGATACAATTGTACAATCATACTGGTAATCAAAGCAGTGGCTCAAATTGCTCACAAACAGCTGAAATCAAGGCAGGCAGCCAGGCTGAGACTACAGATGTTTATGAAATGTTAACTGGGCATTTCACTCGGTTCCGAGGCAGAATTAACGGCCTCATGTACCGACCTTATGATTTAATTGCCTGCTATAATACTCTGATAGTTTAGCAGTTCAAGATATCATTGTTAACACACTGATATATTGATTCAATTTCACTCCTGACCTGGATTTACTGCATTGATCATTCTTATTTAGTACTTCAGACTGTAGCTATATGTAAACGTGAGATCTACTTGACTCTTTTTTAGTCCATTAGGAACAAGCAGGAGCTGCTTCCTTTTTCAGGTTTCAAACAGGAGTGATAACTACAAGCCTGAAAGATTGATTGTGCTGCTTTGGGCTGGGGTAGAGTTAATTTTCTTCACAGCAGCTGGTATGGGATTATGTTCTGAATTTATGCTGAACACAGTGATGATAATAGAGAGATGTTTCTATTATTGCTGAGCAGGGCTCACACAGAAAAGCTGAGGTATTTTCTGCTTTTCATACTGCCACAGTGGTAAGGGGATTGGGGGTACATGGGAGGTTGAGAGGAGACACTGCCAGGACAGGTGACCCCAGCTGACCAAAGGGGTGTTCCAGACCATATGGCTCATGCAGACCATATAAAATGCAGGGAAGAAGAAGGAAATGGGGGATGTTTGGAGTGATGATGCTTGTCTTCCCAAGGCCCTGCTCTCCTGGGGATGGGTGAGCACCTGTCTCCCACAGGAAGCAGTAAATTAATTCCTTTTTCTGCTTTGCTAGTGTGCACAGCTTTTGTTTTCCCTCTTAAACTGTCTTTAGCTCAACTCATGAGTTTTCTAACTTTTATCCTTCTGATTCTGTTTGTAAGCCCACTGATGAGGAAGGGAGTGAGTAGCTGTGTGGGCCTTGGTTGCTGACAGGTTAAACCACAATATTTATTTAAGAACAATTGTCTAGATCTTTATGCATTTGCCACCCAAAATAAAAAAAAAATAGATAGTAAAAGAACATACATTCTTTTACACAATTTCATATATCTCTAACTAGTATAAAAACAGTGAACAATGTCTGCCAGTTCAACCAGTAGAAACTTCTATTGCTAGAATAAAACACATTCACGAGTAATTGACCAAGATGTATTTCTGACAGAGGCCTCCCACTGACCTTTCACGCTGAAATATCTTTACATTTGGATCTCATACTTTTCCTACAGCTACTGTCTCTGGCAAATGGTAAAACTACTGTTGCCCCCTCCTATGGATAAAGGCTCTCAGGGAAAATCAGATGGTTACTCACACACTTCACAACATTATTGTATTAACAAGATCCACTGATAAGAGGTTTCCCACACTTAAGTTATGAGAACCTTTCTTTTGAAATCCACCAGGCACTTGGAGGCTATTTATGCTGCCCTTAACAACATATGCTGTGCACACAAACAACACTTAGTGACAGAATGATTTGCAGGGCATGGAGTAGGCTACAAAAAAGGGATGCTGAGCTGTCAAAGTAACCTCTCATTAAATCATATGAAAATAGTGGAGAGGAAAGAATAGGACATAGGGAGAAGTGGAATAAAAACAATTTAAATAGCTTTCATGCTGTTTCTAGGAAACAATGTAACATAGCTGCTGAATGGAAGATGCCTGTTGTCAGCAATAAGCATACAGCAACAAGAATACAGAAGGGCAGGGGGCTGAGAGAGGGAGAAAGGGGTACACACAGACACTGTTTATTAATCACATTTCAGATTGTCAATTTCCCCCAGAGAACTAAATTAAATAAAACATGAGTAACCAATATAGCCAATGGAGAATTTAAACAAAGAAGAGCCCTAGCTTTATTAAAACGATGATGATAAATTTAATAGAAACACATTAGAACTTTTGATGGATATTAAAGTGTTTTATAATCTACCAGAAATACTTTGTGCACAAGCCAGACTTTGTGCACAAGACTGAGTTGACACTAGAGGTCATTTCTTTTGCAGAAACAAGAACTAGTGTGGTCAACACAAGAGCATGGCTACAAGGAATCTGTGCCTTAGAGACAGATGATACTGAAATGTTGCTCTTCAGCCTCAGGGCACTTACAGAAGTAGCTCAGGAAATGCTTTTACAGATAAGAGGACACAGCAGGTACATAAAGTCCCAGTTCCAAAGAACAGACAGCTTCACTGCTAATTTCTTTTCCTGCTTTTTAAGAAACCTGCCATTCTATTTAAGGTTATCTGACAAGTCCAAACACCTTTTTGAGGACTCAAAGAGACCAAAAAAAAAAAAAAAAAAAAACAAGTCATGTATCAGGGCAAAATTTTGTATTATTTAAACATTATGATCACAATTTCTGTTTCAATTTTCAAGTATCTTCCACCTATAAAAGCCCAAAAACTTACAGTTTGCTTTTTCATCCACCTCATTTATAAATAAGAACAGTAATTTCTGTTTCATACACAAATAATACTATGGTTCAAGGATGGCCAAACTACTTGACTAGAGCCACAAAATAAGCCAACAATAGAGCTAGGAATCATAGAATATCCTGAGTTGGAAGGGACTCAAAGGATCATCAAGCCCAACTTCTGGCCCTGCACAGGACAACCCCAAGAATCACACCATGTGCCTGAGAGCCTTGTTCAGACACTTCTTGAACTCTGTTAGACTTGGTGCTATAACCAGTTCCCTGGGGAGCCTGTTCCAGCACCCAACCATCCTCTGGATGAAAAACCTCTTCCTAATACCCAATGCAAACTTCCCCTGACTCAGTGTCTGACCTTCCTCTTCCCCTCACAATGAAGTTGCAGCTTGTGATTACATCTCCCCTCAGTCTCCTCTTCTCCAGGCTGTAGGAACCAAGTGACCTCAGCCTCTCCTCATATGGCTTCCCCTCCAGGCCCTTCACCATCCTCATGGCTCTCCTTTGGACACTCTCTAATAGTTTCAGGTCTTTCTTAAATTGTGGTGCCCAAAATTGCACAGAGGACTTGGGTTCTGCCAGAACAGAGTGGGACAATCCCCTGCCTTGCCCAGCTGGTGATGCTGTCCCTGATGCACCCAGGGCATGGCTGACCCTCCTGGCTGCCAGGCCACACCGCTGGCATAGATTATAGCTCTCACTTTTCCCAGTCTTTTGCTTTTGTTACACGACCACAGGACTGCAGAGGTCAATCCAGGCTGACTGGCCAATAGACAAAAAAAGCATTTTAAGAGGTGCTGTGTAGGATTTGACTGTTGGACCTTATGAGGCAGCACACTGAAGAAAGTGGTTTGGCTCAGGAAAGTAGAGGAGGGTTTAGCAGATTCCACAGCTTTGCATCAGCCAACTTCACAGAACTTCTCTGGTAGACTACACACACACTTACCTAAGTGTGTAGTATACGACACTAAGTGCCACAGGCAACTTTGTTAAGTTACTTCACAGCAGAAAAGGCAACAGAAATTTAGCAGAAAGCTTGATACTGAAAGGAAATAGAACTGCTATTAACTGCATCATTTTCCAAGGTCATTTCTTTGAGGTTATTTGGATATAGGCAGTTTGGAGACAGATATACTAAACATTATTTACAGTAAGAAGATGCCAAACATTGCAGATAAAGTTTGCATCATTTAAATCTTGGTATGGCAATTGTTGCAGAAGACATTTGGCCCAACAATAATTGGAAAAGTGCCACCCACTCATCAAAAGTGGATCTGTTAATAAGCATATACCTTTTTTCTTTATAAACATATACCTTTTTAACACCTGTATCATGGACTTCAACTGAAGGTCTCATCACAGATGAGATGCCTGAAAAGGCATGTTCCTCTGGCATCTGATGATTTTGACAAATTGTCATGTTCTTATAAAAGAATACACAAACATGAAGTTAACAGTTTAATTAATTTCAGATATTTCAAATGGATGGTAGTACCTCAACTGAAACACAACTGTACTTTATTTTAGTTAGATCCATAAAGATCTAGGTGAAATGCTGGTATCAAAACTCAATCCTGAAAGAGCAATCTGCAAAACTCCCACATTCTTTGGATTGGAGATTCTCCAACTGTGGATAAGAAGTCCTAAAGCCTCCTACAGAAACATGCAATATAGGTTTATCCTGCAGAAGATATAAAACACCAAAAGCTACATGCCTCCATGGAGGCAGATTATAAGGCTCGCACCAGATACTATGTTCTAAACTCCTGCAAATCATCTGATTTACAGTAACTATCTCAGTGTATTCTTTACCCACAGCAAATGTAAAACAATTTGAATTAAGAACACCACAGTTATTTGGAAAGTAAATTTCCCAAGATCTGTTATATACTGCAGAGCTGCTAAGACCCATTGCTTTTAATAAAGCTTTACTCCACAAGGCCCAATCTGTCTGCAACAAAGAAGGAACATCTCTGGTAGGTCTGAAAACTACAGAAGACTTAGCAGACGGTTCAGACACAAGACTCAGGCTTATTGCCAAACTGATCATAGTAGGTTGGCTGATAAAATCTTCAAGTTTAGTACTTAAAGGCCATGGAAGAAAGCACTGGTTTGTAAACTCCCAAGAGGGACTACCACAGTTAACCAGTGGCATAGCTTTACAACCAGACCATACCACCTTGAAATGAGCTTTAGTATACACAGTACCACTTAGTAATGGAAGGCTGAAACAAACTACAGCTATGCTCCAGTATCAACAAAGCAGACACTCCTGAAATGCACAGGTTTTAGCAGTTTGACAGAGTAAAGCTACCCTTCCCACAAAAATTCATGTAATAAATGGGAGATATAAGCAGCAAAGGAGCTGCTGACATTTCCTAATGGAGAACATCACAGAAGATTTAATCACCACCAGATTTTGTTGCTATCACTTTTCTTGATTAATTCAGTGGAAAAGGACAGAAAAGTGAAGTGATCATATCAATTAACACTGCACTGTATTAAATGATCAGCAACAGAACTCTGTAGTGGAGAGTAAAGAAGCAACAGATACAGCAAGGTGTTGCTGTACTTGAGTAACTAAATCTAGTTTTCTCACTGCGATCAAACTTCCATTTAACATTCAAGATCACACAGAATCTACATTAAAGTAGCTAAGACATGTGGCAATGCAGATCAGCCATGCTGAATTTCTTGCAAAGAAGGAAGCAGTTCATACCATTTAGAGCAGCGTGCTCCTCTGCAGAGCTCACTGCCCTTTGCTGGCTGGTGATGGTAAACCTGCCCTACACAGCCTGCTCTGTGAAGTGCTAAGCACACCAGCATCCCAGATACTAATTGCTACTGCTCCCCTGCGCCTGCCTGTCAAATGAGGGGAGGAAAAAAAGTATGTTCCAAGGATTGCAGAGATACTAAAGATGAAGGGGGAATAAACCCCCCCCCCGTGAATGTGGCAGATGGATCACGATGTCAAGAGTACAGTATCGTTAGGGCACGAACAGCCTTCTCGCGGCAGCGGTGGAAGCTCCCTTGCAGTATGACAGAGGCTCAGGGAGAGGAGTTCCCAGGCTCGCACACTTTCTCCGGCGGGCGGGGATGCGCGGAGCGCTGCCCGGGATGCGGCTCGGGCCGGGCGGCATGGCCGGGCCTGCAGCGCCCCCGCGGGGCCGCCGCCCGCACAGCCACCCTCGTCACCGCGCAAAAACCCTCGAGGCACCCGGCACCACCTGCGGGCTCCGGCAGCACCTCTGCTTTAACCCATTTACCCCGCTGACTTAACTAAACACAAAAAAAGTTAAATTCGACAGCAGATAAAACAATCGGGTTAAGGTTACACACAGACACCAGCCTCTGTCTTGGTTATGTCTCGTTTGGTATTTCTCTGGATCTCAAATGCTGCCAGGCTGCCACCCTGTACTTGGGACCAATGTCTGCTATTCCATACCAGTTGCTACCCACACATACACCTACCCTATTTAGTTATGCACATGATGGATGTGTAAAATTATCCCATTATTGGTAGAAGGCCATGGTGCAGCACTGTTTAGAAATATGACAATCCATGAAAAGCAAACTTTCATTTTACTGCAATACATACATAGAACAGTGTTTCCAAGCCCCCTCCTTTCAGAAGGACAGTAGATATGCTGTGCAAGATAGGAAATGAAGTTACTATGATGCAATCTGGTGAAATAATGGATTGTGCTAGACAGAGAGACCCTGGAGAGCCTTCCATCCCTTATGCACTCATTACCAGAAGGCAAGCAGGCATGGTCTCCAATTCACAGATCCCAGGAAACAAAACTGCAGTAGTCACAACATTGTTTTACGTATTGCAAAGCATCCGTTTTAACTAGGGAAGTGCTGTCAGAAGAAACAAGAACTCTGAAGAGAAGAAAATATAAGACAGTACTCTGAATGGTATTTAAGTCAAAGAACTTTGGAGTTCTTATTCTTTCATGAGGTATTTGCAATCATTCCTGCAAGTACACGTTCTTTCTTTACAGTAATTCTGGTTGGTCTGTGTTGGTAGACAGCAGCTTCTAAGGAACATTTCCAACTTCACCAATACCCTAAGTCAGCCATAAATTCAGCATAATCCTGATTGCTCTCCTTCAGGAAAAATCTTGCCACTTCTTCTGTCAAGCAGACTCTAGTTTCAGTTGTGCTCTCAACATTCCTCCTATTTTGCTATTCTTGAGGTCATTGTAAATTCAGAAGGTACATACTGAGCTCAGACTTTATCTACCGTATCACCGCTTAACCAAATCAGCACAACTGCCATAGTTCTTTTTCCTCACACAAGCAAAGTAGGTGTATCCAGACCTAATATTTCTCTCCCAGACCATCCAATAAGTCACAGAAGTAGAATATTAACACTGACATATTTCACTGTCATTCAAACCAGCAGGTTGCAGGCAGAAGAACTTACCTTCATTTTAAAAAGTTAGTTTGCAAAAATACTGGGCCACATTGAAAAAAATGCTTCTGATTATGCAAGTCAAAGCCATAGCCCAAAATCTAAGCCTATTCCTGATAACCTGATGAGCCAGGATGGGTTTTACATTCCAGGACACAGTCTCCAGGCTCGTGTAATCATCAGCTTAGGCTAGTGACCAGAATTTTTACTTCAACAGTGAACTGTCATTACATGCTGACTTGGCATTACTTACAAAGAAAGGAAGGGGAGGGAATATCAATACTATATCCTCAATGTACATATAGAATAATCACAACATCCTCCACATTTATTTCCTTCTGGCTTTATAAGAGTTGCAAAAGAAACCTACCTTTCACTTACCTCTATATACTGTAATTGTCAACACAAAGTATATGAAATGGCAGAACAAGAAATTACAACTTAATAAGAAAACTTTAACAGAATGCTCAACAAGAAGGGATGGGAGCAGCAAATTCCTAAATCCATCCACTTGGTTCACATTCCCTTTAAGAATGGCTGTGGTATAAATGCTATATCAGCATCTTTTTCTCTTAAAGGAAAAATATAAAACACACTTATGTTTCCCAGAGACATGTCACGGTATTTTAACAGTAAGTTGCTAATAAGAATCTCAGCACTCTCTGGGTTGTTTAAGCCATCCACAGTGATTATGAGTGATTGTGTTTTAGGAGCCACTGAACTGAAGACAAAGCTCAGGATGTATCATCACTTGTGGCAATGTTAGCAGCTTCCATCCAAAAGAAAGCAACACCTATTTTGTTGCATATATACCTCTGTGACTCTTGCACAGTGGGAAAAAATCTGTTTCCTGTATAAATCCAGGGCATATCATTCCAAACAAGGTTTTTAATTAAAATTAGCATTTTTGAGCCTCCTGCTGACGGACAGCATCTCATTGCCTTCTCCTCAGATGGCTAAACTGGCTTCCAAGAGAGACAGTGACAAGAAACAAAATCATTAGAATACCTAACTTTGACAAGTCTCTGCTGGGGACAATTTCAATAGCAGGATGCTGCAGAGAGAGGTAGAGAGACAAAAGATGACTACTTAGGAAGTCGCCCCTAATGAAGGCTCAAAACTTCACAAACAAGACAATAGAGAAAGCATTTTATTCCTAGGCCTGACAACAGCATGATCAAGGAGGACAATTTTAATCAGAAGCCATATTGTTAAAGAGAATGCAGAACTGTGTCTGCACCTCAGTGGGTAAAGCCCTCCTTTGAATGCAAAAAAGGCTTAGGGGCTGGCTAGACCTCTAAACTGGTTGGCTAAACTGTCAGCTCTGACAAAGCTTTATCCCTCCCAGAAAACAGGCAGATACAGGTTCAAGTCAGACAGATAAATCAGACTTCTTGGCCAGAACATTTTCCTCAATTGATTGCAAAGAGTTTATATTGACTGCCAGTACTGTACCTTCGGGAGGCTCTTCCCGCAGATGAGGAGGCAATTCTTCACTTGTAATCTCAGTTTCATCATCCACCATCTGTGTTTCTAAGCTAGGGCCCTGCAGAACAGAACAGCAAGAGGGGGTAAATTGCAGAAAGTTCAGACAGGAACCAAAAAATGGTTACAGGACTAGAGAACATGCCAGATAGTAAGGACACAAGGAGCTCACTTTAGCTGAAGAGAAAGGAATAGCTTGGAGATTTGTTTGCAGTCAAATTATAGAAAGGGGAAAAGTTAAAAAAAAAAAAAAAAAAAAAGAGAAAAAAAAAGAAAGAAAGAAAAAGACTTTTAAACACAGCACACAAAGTTACAAAGGTCTTAATTGACTGAAAACCAGAAAATGAACAGTGAAGCACAATTTCTAAATCACTATTTTCAAAACATAATGCAATAGTTAATTAAAATTTCCATTTACCAAGGGTAGCAGCAGATCCACCAGCAACTGGAATTTTCAGGAAAAAAACCCTTATCTTTGTCTTATCAAGACTAGATTCTGAAATGCCACTTTTTTTCAAAGGAAAACAAAGCAAACTGGTTTACAATCTTCTAACCTATGCAGGTCCATTGACTGTGGAGTTTTCCCCTACAAGCCAAATACATCCATTTGTGCCTCCAAGTGTAATGTGCCAAACTAGCCATTCCTGAAAAACTGAACTGAACTACCCTCCCAGGTTCTGCATTTCCATGTTCCATTCTTCTTGACCCTGTAAAGTGCCTGCAATGTTACTGCTGGAAGAACATGTGCAGAGTTAAAAGATTTGCAGCTGAACTGAATTTACGCACACAATGTTTTCATGACATGTAGAGCTATAAAAGTGTAGTTGCTTTTTCAGTTTCAAACTATCAGAAAAAAACTGCAACATCTTCTTCTACCCAACTTACCTTTTGTCTAAGTAACAGTAAACACTAGGCATAGCTAGAGGACTCCTTTTTAAAAAACGTAATTTTCTTTGCAATGCTAGTACAGTGAAGAGTGAAATGACAAACTTAGCAGTCACTAGGAAATGAAGCTTTTGTGCACTTTGAAAACATGACTGGGTTTGTAGTCTGAACTATCTGAAAATGTGTACTAACATATGCAGCTGGAATGTTACAGAAATACAGCTGGTACATCAACAGCTTGCAAAATGTTATTATTTGAAGTCAGGAAGAAAAGGGGCTCATAGTCCTAAAGCTGCAGTATTTATTTTCATTCGTTTCAAACCCTGTGACTGCAAGGTTACCCCCAACAGCATTGGCTACTTTCTCTCTTCCCTCAATTTGCATATTATGAACAGTACCACACTTTTCAAATTCCATCCTTTGCACAAGTCACTCACATTTTCATCCATTACCCTTTTTTTTTCAACAAAATGGACATGAAAACAAGAAGTACCACTATGCTTTTCAGATGTTTTACAGCAGGTAAAAAGGAGACCACCCAGTGAAGTTTACAGGTCTACTGTGATGGTGTCAGGGTGATAACCTGGATTTCTGCCATCCATGACTATATAAGTTTTACCTAGGCTATTTACCTATTTCCCCTCACTTATAAACACCCAGTATCAACACTGCCAGGCTTTGGTCAGTGAACAGTTCAAACACTAAAGTTGTGCCTTGTCATAGCTATGACAGAAAGGGAAAAAAGTGTTTACTACAGGGTACAGATGGGAAAGTAGTAAGTTGCCTTAGCCCAATTAAAAAATAAATAAATAAAACCAAGAATCAGTAATCAACACCAAGATCTAACCATCTCCTCACTTCAACTAAATAATGTGGTCCAGATTCTAAGAACATGCAAACAATTCTGAGTAAGAGCAACAAATTGAATATAAAGAATGTATTTGAATAACTTTCTACATCAACTGGCAATATATGAATTTACACTTCTTTCCTACCCATCAGTGCCACAGAGAGAAAAGAAAAAGGGACAACAAGGCTACAGCAGTGTAGCAGACCAGAAGATTTATTTTTCATATAAAACCCGTGGACATGTAAGACATGAGGCACAAACATTTGCCTTGGAAACATTCTGAACCACAACCATGGAACTCCTTAACTAGACTGGGTCTTGAGTGTGAATCCTCTACCTGTACTTTCTGGTTCACAAATAAAACTATTTTAATTCCTTAAAACAACAGCGAGCCATCTGCACATACTAGTTATATGCTGCCCAAGGAGACAATCCTACTTCCAGAGATTATGGAAAAGTGAGCAAGAGAAGCATTATCTTCCTTTCTACAAAATAGTCAGTACTGTCAACTTCCTACGAGACAAACCTCAGTGGCTTCCCCCAAGGACAGCCTATGATAAGTGATGCTCCTTTGGGTTACAGTTGTTGTCATCTACATAAGTAGAAAGACGATGCAAAATGTTATCAAAAGTGAGTGGTGGCATTATGGTTTTTTCTTCTTTTTATAATGTGTTTCATAAAAGGCTATGCATTTATGGGTAGAGAAGACTGCCAGTACTGAACTAAACAAGTGTGACAAATAGCATACAAGCATTTCAGAGTATATGCCTCATGCTTTTCCACAGAACAAAATACTTTGAGAATAATTATGACCAGAACTTTACCTACATGCTCACAATTTCAGTATATTTGAAGACTGTATATTTTACAAGTGCTGTAGTAAATGCATGCATGACAGAAAACAAGTTCCTATCCAGTTAGGGTCAGCATTTTCCACAAGATACAGGGTTATGTTTATGATACTGAAACCAAGAGCTCCATTTATCACCACATTTATACTAACAAATGATATCAGCATGGTCAATCACAAAAAGAGCCATACTATCTCAATCTCAGCAGAGTAATAACTACTCAAAATACCACACAGTACAGGAGCAAGTCCAACACCAAGCGATCAGTGTCAGCTCATTTTGCTCATAAGTCAATACCAACACGAGACCGTCACTGCAAATGCCCCAATATGGCTCATCCTTCTCAAGAGTCCCGGCAGGCCATCTCAAAGCAACCAAAAAATCCTACTTGCACCACCACTCAAACCTCTAAGTAATCTTTTCCCCCTTTCAGAACAGAAGCTGGAGGAATCTAAAGCTCATAGTCATGGATTCAGCAGCAGATAACTGTCTCAGTTCTGAGACTACACTTTGGAAATAATTCTATAATCTGCAGCGTTAGCTACTACTTTCCCTGTGCATTTTCAAGTGAACACAGTATTTATTTCCTGATCTAAACCTCCATATTTCCATTCTTGCTTCTAAACACTTTATTCCAGTTTCTCCTTTCTGTCATTATTCTTCATTCATTTACATTCTGGACTTGAGCCTAGAATCTTACTTCTTCCATTGCAAGAAACTGCCTCATTCCTCCTAAAGCCTCTCCTTAAGTGCCCAGAAGGTCAGACTTGCTTCTTTCTATGCAAATCCTCAACTGCCAGCATAAATCACATGTCCTCTGTCCTGTCTAACAGTGACTTTCAGACCTGGTATTCTATGTAGGCACCATTCCAGTAAAGCAATTAAGCAGAGGAAAATTCATGGCAGCCCAGGCTTCTCACCTTCACATCTGTGATTTCAGCTTCCCAGAACAGGTCCAACATCTTTTTTATACAGTATAATAAATGAATAAATAAATATATATATATATATACACACACACACACATATAAGTATAAATATATGTCAACTAATAATCATGAAGACTAGATGCACCCCTAAAGAATGACAAGACTCAGGGGGGTCTGTGTGAAGAAACAAGTGAAGTAATCCTCACACACAGGACATTTTGCTAAGTGCTTCAGGATGCTGAAGTATCTCAGTGAATGGGATACTGGGAATTGGCTATTTTTGTATCAGGTTTAAAGAATACTTATTTCAAATCCACAAGACTAAAACCAACAGTTTCCTGCACATTAGCATACTTGGCCTCTTCCTAACACCACAGAAACAAAACCCCAGCTCTTTTCACCCCAGCTTCACCTTCTCCAAATGTGTGAGAGATGATATATGTTATGACTGGGCTGAATGTTTGCAGATGCCAAAGAGGTTGTCAGATTCAGTAACAATGAAGCTGACCTTCATCAGGCTTTCCTAAAATGACATCAAAAATGACACTGCTAATTTGAGATCTCTCCTCTACCCAGCCACTGTTACAAAGTTTCTCAGAATTTATCTTTGATATTTCATATTAAAACAAATTAAATTATTCCATCTTCCATATCTGAAAATGGCTTGTGGCTCACAATGCCCTTTCTGCTTTTCACATAATTACATAAGGTCTCGATTCCTACAGAAGAAAAGCAGGCTGTTGTTTAAAGAAGAATAAAAATTAAACAACCAACCATTGGGTAAGTAGTTCAACATGATAACAACCTTTTCCAGGGAGCTGAGGACCTACAGGTACTTCAGCTGAAGCACACAACCACCCAATCATCTCCTTATTCTCTGCTGCACAGGTAACCATGTTCAGACACTGGAAACAAGTTTAAAACTATCACTGTACTTTTGTTACGCAGTTTGTAGCTGCAGCTTTTATTTCAGCAATGAATTTTCAGCATGTTAAGGAATTAAGACTTTAATTTAAAGTCTTCCAAATGCAACAGGAACATTCCATTGAATCTGCCATCATTATTGGTTGCACATCCACACCTTTGGGATATTCAGTGTTGGTTGGATTTTTCCTGCAGAGGGAATAAAATTATCTATGACCATAAACTTTTTTTTTTTGCTTTCCTCTGTGTTAAGAAAGCTTCTTGATGGATGCTTTGCTTTTAGTTTTGTAAAACAAAGTTCACTTATAATGAGAGCTTCTGTGCCAGGTTTCTGCCCAAGGGGAATTTGAGTTACAGTCATAAATCCCCTGGAACACTAAAGGAAAGTACAGAAATAGAAATGCTGAGGATGACAGTAGTGTAAAATTGTAGCACTTTGTTCAAAGTACACTGTAACAAAGAATAGAAAAGTTGCTTAGGTTACTTGCTCTCTTCTCAGTGTGGACAAACGCATTAGAGAGGCTACAATTTTAACAACACAGTTTTGTCTTGACAAAAGAGGACTGGTGGATAGAGGCAATGAGAGCAAGATTTAATGTTGCAAATGCCAAATCAAGATTGAGTTCTATTGTTCTCAGCAGAACAGTCAAATCCTATTTTTACAGCAATAAAACAACTTTGTACTGTCAGTAATCCAAATTAGGGTTTATTTGGCATAAATAAATTTTCAAGAGTACTAATGACACCATGGTCTATTCTCCATTCAGCAAGCCAGTAAATTGATGTTTTATACTTTCCATGTTCATGTTTTTTACAGGGTAGGTAACACCATTTATACAAGAAACAGCCAATATAGTCTGCTCAGTGGTAGGACAGTTCTGGATTTTGAATTTATTATTGTATTGAATTTTGTCTTGACTGACCATTTATTTTCCATCTGGATTTTACCTACTAAATCAATGTTAGCACAGGAAGAATGTAAGAGTGGTTTCCAAAAACCTAACTAAGCAGACCACATTTCATTTGATCATGCACTGGTCTGGCCCAAAGAGAATAACTAACATACTACACTATATTATAACTATACTATAACATACTATAAATGTACTTTTCCAGCTTGGTCCTTGACAGATGGATTTAGTGATTAATGCCAGTATCACTCTGACTAAAGAAATGAGATAATGCACTCTACAGAAAGAATATTCTCCATTTTCCTAACAAGATGTGGAAGTGTTACTCTAGGGAACTGCAGACAGCATGAGGAATTTGTCTGAAAAATGAGAAGTCCTTTGCCTAATAATATAGGCATATATATGACAGAGGCCATTAAGATTTTCTCAACCATGCTAGAGACTTCTAATATAATAGCCTTTTCACTATCCTCAGTAAAGTTACAACTTAAAAAAAAAAAAACACAAAAAACAAACCAAAACAACAAACAAACAAAAAACCTCATGGAAATATGCATTAACCAGTATCCTATAACTATGGTTTCATATGAGCTGATTTCCATGCATTTATTTCCTTAAAAGTGCACTACTGGGGTTTTAACTTTAATGAGCTGAAATTTAAGTAATTTTCAAGGACTTTTACAGCTAGAACATCAGACTTTTTACAATAAGACTTGATTCAAAGTACATAAGCATATACACAGCTTGAAAAATATGAGCATTCTCTCACAAGAGATATCACTGCAAGAGTTTGAAACACAAGTTATCTTGCCAAAATCTTAATTTCCTTTTTAAAAGTTCAACTAGAAAAAAAAAGCTGCAAATCCATTTGAAGATAAAAAATTATTTCAAAACCCTCAAAAGTAATTTTTGGTGCTAGAAATTGAGGATAAATATAAAATATTCTATTCAGGACAGAACTTATTCCTGTGTCCTTATTTCATTAGGTATTTCAAAATGCACTTTCTGCATTTGGGAATTAGATAGGAGATTGCAGTATGATGCATTTATCACACAACTTTTAAATTTACTTTGTTGATGCTAGGTAGTTAAATATTTCCTTCCTTACAAATGAGTTTTGAACACACATCAGAGATTTTTAAGATCAGTGTTGCTTGTCACTCCATGCACTTATTGTAGCGCTTTAAAGAAGAAATATTTCAGATAAAATATTTACTAATTCTACAGAACAGAAGCTACTTCTAGTACTGTTACACCCTCCAATTTGACACCTAGCCTGCACAGTCAAAATTTGCCTGCCAGAAGGAATGCCAGCAGTAACACCCCTTTTATTTCAGGGTCCACAGACACCTCTTTCCCTCAAACTCACTCCAAGAAGTAGTAAGAAAGATCACAATTTGCTGCATGCAAGATTGCAACCAGAGTTACTACACTCAGCAACCAAACAGACATCAGATAGGAAAAACACTTGACCACTATGAACACAAGCAACACACAAGTAGGAATCCATTCAGGAAGCAACAGCTTCTGATAACTGCTGCTTTTACTTTGAAGATCTCTGAGGAGCAAAGGTTCTCCTTCCAAAATGTTTTTACAATGAGTCAAAGCCCAAGAATTGCACTAGACCTTGAGCAGCTCTGCAGACGTATTAAGACTCCAAGATTTACTAGCAGCAGGACAAACCACTTCTGTGTGACACCCACTAAGTTCAATCAGAACACTTCTTTTGAAGAAACTTAAGAGCTCTACTATTTGTCCCCATCTATATAAGTATATACCTTGCCCAGAACTTCAAAGGTAACCCCTTCCCATCCCTCTGAAATTCAGTTGAAATATTGGAAAACCACTACGAAGTTTGTAAGGCAGTTCAGCATTAAAGAAAAACAGATGTGACCAATCAGAGGCAAATATTTAAATCAAAATTATCTACAGAATATGTACTCTATGTTCTCTTTTACTCTATCTCTTACAATCATGCATCTCCTGATTCCTAGATCACATTTAGGACTACATGTTAGGACAGCAAAGTGTTATTATATACTCCAGAGAAAGCAGTACCTCTTGTCTCTTATTTTTATAAGCTGGTTCTTTCCCAAGTACTTTTCATTTCAGCTATAAAGAGGCCTGCTAAACAGGACTGGACACATGTAAAAAAAAAAAAAAAAATTACATATATGTCATTTTGACAGGACAACCCATGGCATCCTTAAGGAACAGAGTTGTCTGTAAATACAAGCACAAAAAATATTTACTTGAGCTTTCCATAAATTTGATACTGCATCTTCAAAATATCTTGCCTTATTGTGATCTCTAAAATTTATCTGTCAACACTCACTATCACAGGCAGTCAGAAAAAAAGAGAACTATAAGCACAAAGTTCACATTCTTTCACCTCAATAAAGCTTTAGGTTTCTCAAAGTAAAATGTCACATTCATGACACTTGTCATATCTCAAACTATATAACTTAACTGTGAGCACATGTTAAAGTACCACAAGCTTTCACTCTGTTTTGAAGAATCCTTTCAATAAAGAAGGGACCAGCTACTTAACTGAAATCACATCTTGAGCTTGCTTTCACAAACAAGAACTTCAATATGACCTGTCACTCTCAATGCCTTTCATTTCTCTGATTTTGGATTTAGTTTAGACCAGTGACAAGCAGTGTTAGAAGCAGTCACCACAACAGAACCATACCAGGATCCATCCTGATGCCTTAACTCATTCACCCATGGAAGGTAGAGCATAAAGAGGTTCTGTTAGTAAGGGCACAAAAATCTTCTCCAGCGCTGCCTAGGACTTGAGAAATCCAGCATTGAGCCACAAGAGATTAATGCTGGAAAGATACTATGTTGTGGGACAGTAATTAGCAGCTGACTGCGACAGACAGGCAGGGATTTGGTTATCTCCACACTGCCCTAGTAAGTGGAACTGCCCTCCCCACAGGACAGACACGTTACCCAGGCTCCTAATGCAGCCTGAAAAGATGTATTTCCTTGCCATCAGGATGATCTGCCCTTGAAGGAAAGTAAACGCTATTGACATACTCAAAAGATATCACTTATTACTACATACAGAAAAGGTTCACCTCCTCACACAATCTGAGCTCCCTGCCTCTCACTCCTGTCTATAAACCAGGAAAAGGGACTTTAACAAGTTTTGTATTTTGCATAGCTTGGAAGGTCCCAGAGAGACCATCCTTCAGCATGGACACAGCTCAAAAGACATGGGAGCAGAAATAAAGTACACATGAAGACTATCTTGAATCAAGTCCAGCTACAACACCAGATTTTAAAGCATTACTTTGCCATACTACTTTATTTCACTCTACTTTGTCAACAGGATACTTATTATGTGATTGTCTTAAACTACATCAGGCTTCAGTTTCATTAGCAATGATCAGCATTAGTAATGGATCCTGACAGGATCACTTCTACAGCAGAAATCTCCTGATGTTACCACTTACTCCCCTTTGCCTGCTTCTTCCCTTCTCTAAGCAGGCAGACCATTTTGATAAACACTAGCATTAGCCTGTTTTCTTTTGACTGCTCTGCCTTCTCAGCAAGGTGCTAACCAGCACTGCAGCGCTCAGCATCAAAACCAATGTTGCCAGAAACACATGAACTCACATGTATTTCCCAAGATATAACAATAATTAGAGGGGAAAGAGACACAGTGACTTTTGAAAAGTTTAGTTCTGATGTCTTCCCTGTAATGAGGAAAAACTTAAACTTGTTTTAAAGTCACATCAAACTACTCATGCGCAGGCCCATAAACAGGATTCAGATCCAACTCACACTACAGACACCTCTTCCTACCCTTCACTTCTCCTTTCCTCACCCTTTTAAAGGGGTGAAAATACTGCACATTTCAATGCACTCTACTTGTTAAACAATAAAGTAATTATCACCACCCCCAGCTTAAGACATTAAATCATGCATTTGTAATGGTCTTACCTAGAAGAAATTTGAAGCAACTCCTACAGCAAAAGGTGGCACACATGGAAAGAAATGTGCACTGAAAGAAGTTACCCACCCAGAGAAAAAAAAAAGTGACTTCTTTTATACTGAAAAGCTCTACACAGTGGTTATACCTGAAAAACGACTGGTTAAAAACAAACAAACTACTTTCCCCTCACAAACACACGCATTTCCCTTGCGGTCAGAACATGATTCCATTCACATCTTGTTATATTTTGAATGAGCTCATCTTAAATAGCCATGATCTTTCTCCACTCTAGTGGGGCAAAAAAGGAATTCAGCAGAAGTAATGGGCTTAGCAAGAATAAGCAGCTGTTTACTCTGCATGCAATAAAACAGAAGATGAAGAAAATCTTTTCGTTTTTGACCTCAAGCTGGATGTGCTGTTCAGACAGCACTCTGAGGTTTTTGTTTCATAGTGTAAGTCAACAAATCATCCAAAGCCATAGTGCTGTTTATCAATAACGTTCTCAATACATAGTTTTCATTATCCTACACTATTGGAACTAACAAACATTCAGAGAGAAAGAAAAAAACAAAACTTTTTAATAAACACTTTTTACTATCAGGCCATGTACAAATGCACAACAAAATATAACACTGCATAGAAGAAGACACTCTTTTTACATATATTTATTGCTTGTATGCAGAGGTTGCCCCTTTTTTTCATCCACCAGCTGTGCAGACATTTATGGTTAAGACCCCTGGTGCCCAGAGACAATTGTTAACCTCAGTGGCTGCCACACATGCACTTCCCAGAATCCAACACCTGCACAAGCTGAGAACTTCTAACACACACTTTCTTGACTCAGAGGCTTGGAGGAAGACCTGAGCCGAATTTCTCCATTGAGACTGGTAGAGCTTCTGCACAGTTTCTGTCTCAAAGAGCTTACAACCTAGCTAATACATTTTTTGTTTTACTGCTGGACAAATTCAGGAATCAGTGAATGTCTGGCGTGCCTCAAGTTTCAGACTGAACAATGAGAGAAACCCCCTTCAAAAGTCATACACGAATTAAAGAGATATCAAAACATAAAGTGAAGAAAAATCAATACAACAGCATTGCTGACGCTAACCAACACAACTAAAGAAAGACACAACCTCGCATTTGAGTGTTACATATTACTACTTCTATAGTGCAGCCAGCCTCAGCACTCACACCAATAGCCGGCTCAGGTTATAGACATTCTCTATCCTAATAGTTTCCCACAGCAAACTACGGAGTGAGGCGACGATCTCCCCCAGGCTGAGGGAAGGGCCTGCGAGAGCAGCAGCGCAGGTGAGCGCCGGAGCAGCCCCGGCCGCACAGCAAGGCACGATCCCCAGGGCTGCCGGGGAGCGAAACCGCGCTCCAGATGCCGAGGACGAGGCAAGATGCCCGGGGAAGGAGGGCTGCTGGAGACACCAGCCTACAAGGGCAGCGGGCGCAGGCAGCCTCCTCCGGCTCCCACGCTACTCCCTTTCCTTCTCAGTGCCGCAGGAAACGATCCGGATTTTAATGGAGAGAAAAGGGGGAATTCTTCTCGGGAGACGAACCCAAGAAGCGACAGCACATCCCCCGCCAAGTTGGAAGCTTCTGGAAGTTGTGTACTTCGTTACACGGCCGCCACCACCTCCCGCCCCCGGTTACCACCGGGCCCGGCCCCCGCCCCTCGGCCCCCCACGGCCGCCGGGAGCCGCCGCGGCCCGGCCGAACCGCCCGCCCCGGGGACAGCCCCAGCATCACCTTCATGCCGCGTCTCCCGGAGCACCGCCCGGCGGGGATGGACGGAGGGCGGGCGGCCGGCGGATGCGTGCCCGTCTCCCCCGGCGCTGGGGCTCCGGCTCCTCCTGCCCGATGTAAACACACACCGGCGGGCGGGGGGAGGCTGGGCCGGGGGGCAGCGCCATGGCAACCCGGCCGGAAGAGGAAGCGCGGGGGTCAGGGGCGCCATGTTGGCGGGGGGCTCGGGGCTCGCGGTGGTGCTGAGGGAGGCTCGGGGCCGGCACCTCCCGGTGGGGTCAGGGCTCCGCGCAGCCTGCACCGAGACACCTCGCCAGCAAGAACCGCTTCCTGGCATGGCAGGTGGAGTGCTTCACCTGGGGTAACATGCTGGCCTCTTCCAGTGTCCGGTGTAAACTGGGGATGCAGCGAAGGGAGATGAATTGACTCAGCCTTAAGGCAAACATGGAAGCCGTGTTTGTTTGGCCAAGATAAGGAGCCAGTTCTCCGAGCTCTGCCCTCGCTGCAGCCTTGCCGGCATTCACGGAATCAAATAGAATCAATTCGGTTGGAAAAGATCTATGAGATCATTGACTCCAACGTAAACGCCCCCATGTCAGCTAGACCGTGGCACTAAATGCCACATCCAGTCTTAAAACAACTCCAAGGACGGTGACTCCAGCACCTCCCTGGTCAATCCATTCCAGTGTCTAACCACCCTTATTGTGAAGAAATTCCTGCTCCTGTCCAACCTAAACCTCCCCTGATGCAGCTGGAGACTATGTCCTCCCATCTTGTCACTTGTTCCCTGAGAGAAGGGACTGACCCAGCAGGCTACAACCTCTGGTGAGGGAGATGTAGAGAAAGGTCAGCCCTGAGCCTCCCTTTCTCCGGGCTAAACATCCCAGTGTCCCTCAGCTGTTCTCACAGGACACTCAGACCCTCACCAGCTGGACAATCGATCCTAGGCATAAGCAGGGTGAGCAGGAGGCCGTGGGGCTTTTTGAGCCCTTTCCTCCTGTTATCCTCAGCCAGTGGAGAATGGCTCCGGCCTACAGGATGGGGGCTGCGCCCATGCTGCTGCTTCATGCCAGGGAGGACAGTTTGGCAAGAAAAAGAATCTACATAGTCTTGCCATAAGTTTTTTTCGTAAGCTTTAACATGTAGCACTACCACACACATGGGTAGAAGCATGTTCTGCTAATGGATGGTTGGTGCATGAGGAAGCCCCTGAGACCATAAGATCAATCGAACATACTAACCAAAGTGGTTGAATAAGAGAAATATTTGACTAGAAATGTAATTCTTTATAAAGAAGTGCCTGGCAACCAATGTAAGCATCTAATGGATTTGTCAGAAACAAAAGAATAATTGTAATAGAATACTAGTGACAGTTAATTTTTTTCTGTTTATTTTTCTAATTGAGGAATTGAGCATAGACATTTTCAGTTGTTCCAAAAGAATTCCTACTTCTGACTTAAAAGTTCATTTCTTTTTAAACACATCCATGCCTTACATTTGATCATACTTTTTAGCAGAATATAAGCCTTCCATGGCACAGACTCTCATAGCAGAATTTTTTATAAAAGTAGCTGTAATAATATCAGCAAAATGTAAATCCTTTCTTAAAAAAAAATTATAACAAATAATCTTGTCAATAGTATTAGTAGAATTAAATTTTTAATTGTGTAATGCAAATCCATATTTTGGTGGGTAGGAAGAAGATCATATAAAGTTTTTGCTGAGTTTAACATGTAAATTATAGCCTGATTAACAATAAAATAGTATTTCCTTAAGTATGAAGTGTTTAAGAGAGAAGTATCTTTTCCCTCATCCAGGTTAAATGATTCACTCTAGTGAAGTTCAAAATGCAACTGTCTCTATTTAAAATAGTGAATTTCAGATGAGAATAAATTTTTTCAGCAAGTTCCTAAGCCCATGAAATAAAATAGATTGAAGTACAATCTTTAAATAAGTTAACTTTAAGTTGTAATGTTTGTAATGACTGCAGAACATTTAAAGAATGTTCCAGCTGAAAAATCAGAATATTCTGGATGATAGACAAATAGGGCATGAGGAAGGGACAGCAAAGAATTAGAAAGCAATTTGTTTACTTTGTGCTAAGTGCAGAAAGTACTTTATTCCTGAAACTATTTCAGCAGCACCAAAATTATTACTTAGTTTCATCCAAAAGGATTTAGTCCATCTAATGCACTCCAGTTCTGCTCTGGTGAGATTCACCTCAAAAGTGTGTCTCTACTGAAGCAAAATGGCTAATGTATATGCTTCCATAGACTCCACTGATAGTAAATTAAAAGTGATGTCTTTTCATGGAGAAATTCCCCTCACAGCCTTCAAGAAGTATAGACCAACTGGAGAGATTTGCCTACCTAGAATTTTAAGTGAAGACTGGGATCTCAAACATCTTAACTAAAGCATTGATCATGTATAATTTTCTTCAAGATATTGAAGTCAGTGAAAAAAATATTTTTACCTTCAGATTTGGTCAGAGTACATTCCCAAACTATTTATTAGGGGAAAAAAAAATAGTTTTATAAAGATTACCATGTTTTAAATAGAGGTGAGTGTGTGTGAAAGAAAGAATGATATTCAGGTGTATTTTTTTCTGTGTAACCTAGGAAGTCCGAAGTCTACTCCTCAGGTGAAAAAGCCTAACAATTTCTCCCTGTCACATTTACTAACTTTAGATGAGATTTCAGGACTTTTTGCCTATGCTAACCACACACTGGCTCAGAGATAAGGACCTGATCAACAACTGAAGTCCCAAATCACACCCCTACAATGATAGAGCTTTTCCTTAGATGTATTCGAAAAGACTGAGGTAACTAATGATTGTTTTAAAGTACTCAGGTGGACAGAAACATTAAAACAGAGATAATTGATACTAGATTAGACTGCTGCAAGGTTCAATTTCTCCTGAGTGCAGGTGGCTGGCATCATCAAGCAGAATGGCCCTGCTTTGTTACCTGTTTACCTCCATTTTTTCATCTCTAGTTTCTGAAGTAATATTCCTGCTCTGTGTGACATTTGAGCATCCTTATCGTTGCCTGCTGTTAAAAAGCATAAAAAGAAAAAGCAGCAAAAAGAAATGCAAGTGCCAGGTGGTGTAAGACAGGAAAATAATACACAGTAATTCATTGGAACAGTATGGTGGCAGTAGTTGGCTTGTGTTAAAGGGTCCTGCTAGAAATGAAATTATTTACAGACAATGAAGCTGCTGGTTAGTAATGACTGGAGCTTTTACAACTCCTCCAGACATCTCTGTTCCAGATGAAAAAAATTTCCCTTACCTCGAGAAAATAAATTTGCCATTGGCCTTTTCAAGAATCCCATCAAACAAATTAGCCACAACTTTGCAAACATGTAAGCGTTGGTTGTCCTCATGCTGCACCTTGGTGAAGGACTCGTGTATTGAGAGACGTACACTTACTTTGTACAGGCCTCTATAGCTGTCAGTACAGCATCATTTGATTCTCTCTTTCCTAACTTCACCTCTACAACATCCCTGCAAGGTAGGGAGGTACTTTGTTACCTACAAGGGTACCTCTCCTAAAAGGGTAGGAGAGTACAAGTGCTGCACTGGGTAGCTGGACATTGGAGAGCATTCCAACTCCAGCAGAGAATTAATAAAATTCTCTCTGGCACGAAGTTCAGCTGAAGGCACAGAGGTAACTAAACCAAGGGAAGCTATACATGTACAGCAATCTACAGCCTAAACACCACCCTACACTGGAATCTGAACAAGGTATCAGCTACCACAAAAAAGGTTTTTGGCAGAGCAAGGAGCATCACTTAGCCTCCTACATCCTGGACTGGTAACAGCCTAATTCAGGAATAGACTCTTTTTAAGGATCTCCTATTCATTTTAAAACACCCTTAAATCCTAATGGTATAACAAGAAGAGCATAGACAGTCTTGTGATTTGGCTGTATCATCGGAGTCATAGTTGTAGAAAGGAGCATTTAGAGGTCCAGAGGTTTCCACCTGCCCTCTTCTGTGAAGGGCCCAAGGTACTCAAGCTGAAGAATTTGGCATGCCAAGAGCTCATATGCAGCAGAGGTTTCAAATTTCAGTGCTCCACATGGCATTTTAGCATTAGGTACAAAGTGTACAGGTATTTTTAAAAGCAAAAGAATGGCTCGATGTTGCATGAAATAAAGATAAGCTACAGTTTCTGGCCAATGGGAAGTCTTTTTATCAGGAAGCAGGAGAGGTATCAAGAAAAGGAATGGAATCAAGTGTAGACAAGTAGTCAGCATATTCCTGAATTGTTAGGGGATAGTATCAATAGGAGATTTATTACTAGTTTCTGAAATTACTTATAGCTGGATTTGACATATTGCTTTGTGCATATAACATCTGGGTCTTGCCCATGGAAGGAAGAGATTTTGATGTTTATGTGATAAAATAATAATGTGTTACATTCCTCATGTATCAATCACGTTTTGTGACCATATATCCCTCTTATTGGGAAAGTTCTTATCTAAAATCCATTTCAAATCTCTATTAAAGATCCTGCTGTACAGATAGAGCTCTTACCCTTTACCTATTAGAGCTGTAATCAATCTGCCCAGTTCTCTGAATGCAAATACTTTTTGCTCAGTTGTGTAAAACCCTGAACTCCAAACATCAGCTTGGCTTATTGTATCACTATTTTTGGTTCTTTGTTGTGTTTCTTTATAGTTCTTTAAAAGAACATTGTTAAATGAGGCATGCTGTTTAATGCCTGTGACAGAGCCTCTCCCAGCCTGTTACATGACAAGAAAATAAATACACTGCAGATGATATGAGTTCACTGAACTTCAACATCGACATGGTCTACCTGTTCTCAGAGCACCAAGAAAGAGTGGGTTTCTATTTCATTATGGCAGGAGGTGTTTCAGGAGGCTTCTATTAAATGGGCAAGGTACTTCCACCAACAGTGATGGCATCTTCTAGTGAGATTCTGTACAAAATGGGTTGTATATAAAAAGGGCACATTGTTGGCAATCAAGGATTCTTACAGCCTGATTTTTCACCCACATTTTATATCATGCACATCCCTGCAAACACTAGGTAGAAAATGCTACAACTTGCAAGGTGGCATAAATGATAAAGTAAGAAGAGCTGTTATAGAGGCATAACTATAACAGTTGCACTTCCTGCTTGTTAAATAATTGTTATAGGAGCATTCAGATATTAAATTTAGGACTTCATCATTGAGGTCATACAAAATTATCACTAATTTCCGTAGGGTTTTTCTTTTGTTTCAGTACAATAGGAATACATCAGATATCTTATTTATTTAACTCTCAGGCTGGTCAAGAATTTTACTTTGTCTGAAGACAAAATTCTTCTTAATTAGAATTCATGTTTTTTAGAATGAAGAAGATATTCATTTTAGTTTAGCTTTAAAATATAATAAAGGTAGACAGCTTGTTCATGTAGTATATGGCTAACTTTGAATCACTGAGAAAAAACAAACTAACAAGATATGAAATCACTTCATACCAAATAAACTGTGAAAGCATCTATATTTATAGGCTTCCAAAATTAAAATTCAAATGAGATTAATTGCAAAATCCAGCCTAAAAAGTTACTGAAAGCTGCATTTCATCAAAAGCCATGTGTTTGGCAATAAAAACAGGTTTTGATAATTTCAATGAGGGGGAGAAACCTGAAATAAGCAAGTTTGAACTTTTGGCTTCATTTAAACAAAGCTGCTATATTTCATATGCCTTTAGTTGTAGACCAAGAAGGCAATTAAATTTTTATGTAGGCTTCAAATTCTTGCAAAAGAACGCTGTTTCTGCCAAAATACCAGGGTACATAACTAGATTTGCATATGGACTTCCCAGATTTCAGGAATTTTCAGATTCATTTTTACTTTGAACTCATGCCAAAGACTTGGAACTGTACAGACAGCAAAAGCTCTGCTAGTAGATTCTGCTGACATTTGGAATCACCAGTGATTTTTTTTCTCAGGATGTCAGAACAAGGCTCTTGATAATAATTCACCCCTATCATGAACAATAAAATTCATATGATGATTTCTCTCTTTAGAGGGTGTTTTTGACCTGTTTAAGTATTTTTTTCCACCTACATAGACCTTAAATTCTTTTACAGGAAGGAGACACTGACATGATAATGCTTGCAGAGTTATGGTGCTTCCTATAATTTGTGCTTCTGGCCAACATCCTCTAAGGAATTTATCATCCATTGTGTGATCTCCCCTCTCCAGGGTAAAGTTTCTTCTCAATGTTGACAACAGGAATGAAAAATCAACTAGCTGCCTTCAAGCCTAAAATCTGTGGTCCTGAAAGAATGCTAGTGGCACTGAATTGAGATACACTTTTATTCCAGCATAAATTGTACCTCACAGTATTAAGACGTAATGAAATATTGATTTGGTTAACCTTCTGCTGAGTTTCTGTGTTCCTTTAGAGTAAGTGAAATTTTCCTTTTCCCTGTTCTTTTAGAGATGAGAGATGAACATCAGTGGCTTGTTTCTCTGCTGGGCACTGTATGAACTTTCCTAAGATTTACTGGTGTACTTTGGACTGTAACTAAGTCCAGATCTGTTTGTCCTCTGTAGCTTTAGCCTACCCTCTTACTCCCTCTCCCAGCTCATCTTTCCAACCTGACTGCTGATCCACAAAGCATCCACTCACTGCCTTGCATTAGATCCACATTAATGTTCCAAGACACCCTCTAGAATAGAGACAATGTTTTTGAACTGCAACAGTAGGAAACAGGCAGAGGCCATCTACCTGGGTATCTATAGCAAAAAGAAAAATGACAGTCAGTGTTACCACATTGACACAGTAACTGCCAGAGATGCTTCACTTCTCACATAGGCACACTTTGTGTGGCTTTTGAAAATACCCACATTCAACAGCTTCTGCTAAAAATTAGTTTCCACCAAGAGCAGCTGACAATACATATTAATATCGACAGGAAAGTCCAATCACTAGGCAAATAAAAAAAATTCTAAAAAATCCCACAGACAGGATCCACAGAGGTAGTTCCATGTTCAGCCTATCATGTCCTATCAGGCTAGGGCAGATGTCAGCACCTGGAATGGTGTCTAGGGTGCTGAACACTTCAAACCAACAATATGAAATCCCAGAATGACTAGTAATAAACAAAGAATAGGGTTACATGTTCCCTTATTTGGTGTAATATGCAATCCATGTGTAGTTTTTGCAGTTTACAGTAAATACAGATATTGCAAGCTGCCACAGGTGGCTGACTCTCTTCTTACAGATTGTTAGAGCAAGTCCCAGTCTTCAGGTGATTAATGAACTCCAGAGGACTGTCTTTCATTCTGTAGGTGCTGGTCTCACCTTAGTAAGACCAGAGGCTCCCAGATAATTACTTGAAGTAAAAGCTGCATGAAAGAGGGAGTAATTTACCATGAATTAAACTGTGCACTGGGGATGCTGTATGAACAGGAATGATGAGGGCACACATATTTTAAAAATGCCTGGCAGTACATTAGTCAAAGGATGCACTCTCATGTATTTCTGATATTTAATTGGAGTTGCACGCAAAGTGGGTGACAGTAGTGCTTCAGAGCTGATGATATAATACATAACCATGATTTTGACAGGAATCCAGTTCCATCTCAAACCCAATTCCCAGCAGTGGATTAGAGGGTGTGGGGGAGGGAGGTCACCACAAAACCACACAAGAAGAATTTTGCACAGATTGTTTAAACACCTGTTACAGATTTTATACACTCTTAAAAAGCCCTTTGCAGAGCAAATATTTATTAGTGTTTGCTTGCTTAGATGCTTGCAAGAGACATTGCCCCTATGCAAAACTCTGTGCTTCTGCCTTTATGCATTTATGCTTTTATGCCTGCATAAAAAGGGGGGATTAGCACATACAGTTAATCCTTTTTCTGAGCCTAGTGAAATGTGGTGGGACCATTACTGCCATGAAAGGGAACTTTCATCTCCTTCATACTGTTCTCCACTAATGGGCTGTGCCTTGATAATTATAGCTCTAAAAGGAAAGAAAATTGACCTCAGTTTGCCTATTGTAGAGCTACTATGGAGATAGGATACCAGCATTGCCCTAGAGATAAAAGCACAAGTTATATGGATTCTAGTAACTGTTGAAAAATACATGAAGTATTTAAAAAGCAAAATTCTAAAGGTCTCAGCTCTCCACTGCAGCAGGGAAAGTGCTAAGTTTGCATAGCAGAAATGCATAAAATTCTGTGGCAATCCCACAGCTGTCAGAAAGCACAAGTTCAGATACAACAGACTCAGATTCTGTCACCTTAATTTTTCTCTTCCTTCTTTCCTTACTTTAATTTTACTGTTCATGAAGTACTCAGTTCTTCAGCTGATAGGGACAGCAATATACCCTTATATAGTAGTTTCAGTTCCTTTTAAGTCTCCAGGAGAAAGACACTGACCAACTGTTTTTTTTCCTAGTAGAACATCGACATCTAAAATATCTGACTTAAATATCAACCAGCACTAAGATATGAGAGCAGGTTCTCAGATTTCCCTGTTTCAGGTTTGACCTTAATTTCTGTGTAGAAAAGAGGTAATAGCACTCAGATGATTTGTAAGCACTTACAAGAGAATGCTTGAAAACTGGAGGCTCTGTTCCTTTGCTGAATACTGCTTGTCAGGAATGTGTAGCAATCTGCAGAGAGTGAGGATTTGGGGCTCATTTCTCATTCTGCTACTGAGAGATCCTGGATATGCTTTTCCAGGAGTCAGCATCTGAATTTCTCTATTGATGAAATGCAGCCTCTCACCCCACTTTTCAGTGTAATAATTTAATATCGTTTCATAATAAGTTGAATGAGCCATGCTAAGAAAGTTCTGAACGTTATTATCTGCTTGTACTTTTTTTTTTTACTTTTTTAGCCTAGCACTGTAGTCGCAAAATATGTGCTCTCCCTACAAAGACTCAGAGAAACTGAATGTATTTGATTTTTGAAGCAGCAACCTGACAGATACATGAAAGAAATGTTTGCTTTCTCCCAGGTGCTCAGTGCTAACCTAGTAAGAAATTTCATCTGAAAGTAATCTTTTGTGTATGAAACCATTTTTCTTTCTTGCCCTGAAAGCTGCTGTGGAAATGCAAGTACATGTATATATATATGTTTCTGTGTTTTTGTAAAGTCCAAATTCTGGTTGCAGAGAAAGACCTGAAAAATGCACACTTGTAATATGAACCTTTAAAAAGATTCCCATAATACAAAGAAGTTAGACAAAAGGAGCAACTAAAAGAATAAAAACTTTAAAATGGCAAGAAAATATTGCCTGAAATGGAAATAAGATGTGTACTTGACATTGTACAAATATAACAATCATGCTTAGACACAGGAAGCAGCAGAAATAAAGAATGGAAGATCTGAATAGTGAAAATAAAAAGCAGTGTAAATTCTGACAAATAACATCGTATAATATGGGTTAAATGAGAATTAAAAAAAAAAATCAATCAAAGTTGATGGAATGAGTAGATAAACAAGTAGTAAAGGAGAAGATAAGGTTAGTGCAGCAAAGCTGTGCATCCCTTAGGTTGATGTGCTACAGAACAGAGATAAAACATTCCTTATAGGAGTTGATCTGAGCAAATCTCATGTTTAGGAAAAATGTCTCAGAGAAAATATCACTGCTAACAAGAAAGGGTTTTAGCACAAACCAGAGCAGTAAACAGTGACAACTTACTCGGAGCAGATGATGCTCACTTAAGAGTTCAGAGGCTCACACATGAAACTGCTCAGCTGCTGAGTGAGCTCAGTAAGTGCTGCTTAAATCACCACAGTGCCAGAGCTACAGGAAAGTGCAATCAAACTTTAAAAAGGATCCAGGATGAATGATTGCATTTCCTCTGTATCGGATCTTTGGTCTAGTCTTGGTGTCTTTCCTGGACCTTGGGGCTATGTTGTGTCCTTGTCTTTAGTCTTGTCTTGGCCTTCAGCTTCTGGATGCAATTCACATCAAACAGGCTGTGCTGAGATACTGAGAGACTCCTGTAGCCACAGCTCCTAGAGAGCCCCCCTTATAGAGTAGCCCTTTTCTGGCTGTTCCCTTCTGACCCGTTTGTCATGGTTCTCTTTCAAGGCAAATCAGGAAAGGGGTAATGATCTATGCTGTGTATTTGAAGGGGAGCTAGAACAGAATAGGATTATTTGGATTATGTTGGTAAAAGCTCCTAAGAGGACCCATCAATAAAACAGATCTTGAGATTTGAGAATCTTTTAGAGAAAATGGTGCAGTTAAATGGCCCGTTTTCCTAATGGGCCATCAAAGCACCTCGTGGCACTTGTATGTATAATTTGTAAGTATCTGGAGGAAGTATGTACTGCAGTCACAAACTGCAAAAGCTAAACCAAGGTTTTGAGATGGTTCAGGCTAAAACTGATGCATCACTTCTCAGCACAGCTTACAGGACAGACTCTTCATACCTGTAAGCATTTTCTGCAGGAAGCAGTTAGTGGTCCCTGCTGAGACAGGGATCAAAGGAGCAAACAGACTATGAGTGGTGATGGGGCATTCCTGACTGTTTCTGGAAATGTGTCCCACTTGCACAAACAGCAAACCACTAGAGAGCAGCATTAAATCAGGACTTCTGTTATGTCTGAACATAAGACAATGCTTTAGTGTGATGTTTGCAGTTGGACAGTGTTTTCAGACCAGGTTTTACCAGAACTAGGAAAGCTATAGACCAGCCAGTCCCATCTGACTCAGTCCTTGGGTATGTAGATACTCAAATACTGAAAATAACCTTTGTAGCTTGTCTCCAGGAACCCAGCTTTCCCCATGCATCAAGTTCAAAAGCTATAGTAAAGTTCTCTTCAGCCTACAGCTACTGCAAATCAGAGAAAATGCTGTAAATGGTTCAGCTGGTTCTTGTCACTAGACATCATCTGGGGTTAAGGCTCACTGACTCCTGGAGTTATCTCCAGTGCAAAGTCTTTCAACTTGCGTCTCTCCTTTCTAACATTATGGTATCACTCTGACACTGGAAAGGTAAAAGGTAAGTGGTGGTAAAATAGCAGAGATCACACTGCTGTGGGAAGTCTGGGAGGAACAGAGTCTGCACACATACTAGTTAAGTATTGACATTGGAGATTTTTTTCTTTTAAAGAATAAATCTTTCTCTTCATTAAAAACATACCTAAAATGTGGAAAAATGTCAATATATGCAGTGGAATAAAATGCTGCAACACACACCTCAATTGACCAATTATATTAAAACTAGCATTCAAAGGTTTTTGTTTATCAAGTGTAAGCTTTGCTCAGAATATTTTCTATGAATGGTTGCTTTTGCTGCCTGGTAACTGGGACAAACTAAGGACCAGGGACCAGGTTTAAATCTTATTTTTGTGGTTTTGACCTTTTCTGCAAAAGCCAAAACACTTTTGCACTTGATCAAGGTCAGTGATTTAATTATTCTAAACTGATTGACTGACTGACAACTCAAAAGCAGGAAAGCTCATTTTCTTCTCTCAGTCAGTTAATGAGGCATGAATTGCATGCTTTCATAATCCTAGCATCCTGAAAGACACAGTATCTGTAAACAGTTAACTCTTAAATACCATTATTTTAAACACAAAGAAGTTTTGTGTATATTTTTATTATTTAACTCTTTTCAGCCTGTTATAGTGTAGTATAATAGCTTCATTTAATGGCTACAAAGTTATTTTAAAATGCCAGATTCTGGCAGAATCTGACTTCTCCCTAAATGCAGAGTTGCTCAAAGCAGCCTTAAAAAGAATTGTCATGTAGTAAGAGCAATGCTTTTTATAACTGTTACATTAAAAATTAGGATTTTTAATGTAGTAAGAACAGCTGGCCTCTTTAAACATGTAGAAATACCTGTGGCTCCTCCTCAAAAGTAATAAGCTTCCTAAGGTGAACACACAGTTGAGTTATGCCAACTGTTTGTTCACTAGAAATTGCCTGCATAACCTTTGAGTTAATAGCTGAGGAATGGAGTTTTAATGTGATATTGCACTAAATGCTGAGACAATCACATGGCCATTCACCCTCCTGAATTTTGTTTCCCTTCATGAAGAGGGAACCCTTCACAGGTTCGTTCACTCAAATGCTTTAGCCAGGGAAAATGCCTCTGTACTTTCTCATTACAGAAAAAACACAGGACATACTATACTTAATGCTTATGATGATACCTGTTACTGATACAGAACTAGGTAAAAACCCTCTGCCTAAATACCTACAGGTGTTTGTTTTTTCTAACTTTGTCATTTAGCATTTTGCCAAGAGTGATTTGGATGACATGGTGAAAGAAGTGCCCATTGTCTGTCATGGAATAAAGGTAAAACTAAGTAAGCATCCCCAAAAATTCATAAATATAATATTTTAATTTCTAACAAATAGCAGTGATAAAATATGTGGCAGATCAAGGACAGAGTGGCTAAGAATGAGAACTGTCAAATGCAGTGTGGAAAATACATATGGGAGAAGTAAAGCAAGTTACAGTTGTGTAGTCAAATTATTTGGATAGATAATGAAACCAAGACCTGAACATTATTCTGGTAGAATATCAAAACAGATAATGTAGAGAAGCAGCATCAAAATGGAAATTTGCATCTATGAGACAGCTCCTGATAATGTGTTATCAGTGATACAAGACTTTGGTCTATAAATTAGCCTTGAAAAACACCCAGTTGTTTCTGGCAGTCAGGAAAACTAATTGAACCATGGGATTAATCTCTTGATTTGAGTAGTTTTCTTTCCCATGGAATGAATATGCAAAACCGTATGGCAGAACTTCAAAGAGCCCTCCTATCTCTGCTTGCTGCACACCTGGAGTGACCCAGCTGCAGGCTCTCCACAGTGATCTGGTCTTGTTCTCTCACTTCTATTGTCTAATAACTTCTGTTCTCTCCTCTGTCATTTTGTGATGTGTAGCAGCAGAAGTGTGCTCCTGTGACTCCTTCTGTCTCTCTTTTGAGCCTGATCTTGAATAGACAGAGAGGTTGCTTGGAACTGTACTAGAGGAGCTCTGGTTAACAATATAACAAACTAATGAGGACTTCTGAACTTCGTCCTCTGATCAGCTAAAGAAAAAATGGGTCCTTTTTATCTACACCTCATTATTTTTTTACATGGAAATGATAAATGCAGATAAATGTGACTGTGGAATGTTTTAGAAAGTTGAGGAGTAAACTATTAGTAGGATAAAATGAAAATATTAGTAGCGAAGCTTTACATAATATCAACTAAAATTTTCCTAGCAAAATACTCCTTAAAAACAAAGGACCAGCCTGTATATCTCTCTGGAAAGGCACTTGCCATCTTGATTTTCTATGAACCACATAGGTTACTAAAAATACTGTCTTTGCAGGAAATGCCAAAGGTTTTCTTGCTTGTTTCTTAAAGATCTGATACAGTAAATCTTTACTGTAAAGACTTTCTATACATTTCTCAATTTTCTATAGCTCCTCAGTGTTTGTGCAGGGGCTGAAGCTGGGAGAAGAAAACAGGATCTGCCTGCCTATGGTGATGTTCATGTGGCTTTAGCATGAATATTCTTATTCTTTGGCTTACTCTTACAGTGTGAGTTTTCTAGGATTCAGCCTGCTTTTCTAGTCTTGTTTCTATTCATGGACATCAAAGGAAGGAGGGTTTCCCAGAAGCTGGGAAGCCAAAACTCTGTCACCTGGTGGTTTCATGTAGTTGCAGGCTCCAGAAAGACACACAATTTCTGTCAGCAATGATTATATAGCAGTATACCATGTTGGAAAAACAATGTCTGTCAACAATCAGATTCATCTGTGACTCCAATAGATTTTTAGAAATGGCCAGAAATGCTTGGCTGGGAGCTGTGCACAGAGGGGACAGGCAGATAGATGGGCTCTGCAGAGCAGGGTGTCTCCTGGCAGCAAGCTAAGGAGTTACTATTACAGGTAGTGTGGATGGATCAAAGAGTTCCTTGAGATGGAGTTTTGCTGTAAACAGACTACTGCCGGATATCCTGTCCCTTGGTCAGTAGTGAGGGGACCTGCAGCAGCTCATGGCTTCTTCTTAGAATTAAAGATGAGTCACTTTAAGGTTACTGAATTTTCTTTCCTATTGCTCCACTTCCTCTGTTTTCAAAAGATAAATAAGAAATGAGAGCCTGGAAATTCTCTTGAGAGGTCCTGCAGCTTGTTTGTTTTGTGAAAATACTTCTTGTTATCTAATTTTGTTATGCTTGTTAACAACAGCAGCAGCTTTCCCATAAAACTTGCCCCAAGTAAACTAACCACAATTTTGAGAACTAAGCTGCAGAGCAGAGAAGATCATCTTGGAAATCTGAAGATGAAGTACTTTCTTCTGCCAACTCATTTAGCATTTCTCTGTAGCTTTGCACTAAGTAAACCCGTCCAGGTGTGTCCCTGCTCTGAGATGTTGAGAATTTACATTGCTGCTGCTGAGTTGCTCTATCTTAAAATTAATTAGAAACTCTTACTGCTGTGATTCTACTTGATAGAAGTTTTCTGCTATGGAGATGAGCATGTACTAAAATATATGCTCTTTCTTTTTTCCAGATAGCGACAAGAAAGAATGACTTAGGTGAGTTTGATTGTAATTATTATATAAATAACTACAGGTTTTGGAGAAGCTGCATCTGTATACCTCAATATCATTATATGATATATTTTTCTCTTTGAAAATGTTTGGGTTTTTTTTTTTCCCACATCAGTGGAAGGCAATACACAGAATTCAAATGTGTTTTAAAGTCATATTCAATGTGATTTTTTATGTTGCTGCAATAAAGAAATTAAGAAAAATTATTGAATAATTCCTACATGAAATGTTCTTTTCCATATGTAGCCCTAGCAAATCAGAATATTTTTCACTTTTTTTTCCTTTTTATGTGATATATGGTACTTTCCTAAAGTCTGCTATACCCAAGACTTCTGTAATTTTTTGCCTAAAAACAGATAGCTTTTGTCTGTGAGAAATGTATTCCCAGTATTTTAGAATCAGAACTGAGGAGCACATCACAATGTCTTATGTCAAATTCACAGTTAACGTGGAAATTAATAGCTTGCATACATTCAATATGCATGATAAAAATAGTAATTTCTTTTGTATGATTAATCCTATTTTTACAGAGGTCAGTTGTGATTTTTCTTAAATTCCACAAGCTCTATTGAAGAGAACAGACTTAGAACACTTAGCATTCCCCTCTGAAAGCTCCCAAAGCCTCTTAAGCTAAAGTTTATTTAGTCACAACTTTGATTACAGCTGCACTATGACATTTATATTAATACTAAACTTTTCTGTTCAGGAAGCAAGGCAAACTTAACCAGTCTTAGCATAGTAATCCTTCCTCACATTATTAGGAAATGAACTTCAGTGAAACAAATTTCTGAAGATGCAAAATCTTGGTTAGTGTGTACCTCCTCATCTCCCTTTCTGCACACGTATTTGTCTTCTCAGTGCCTTGTATGTTCTTTATTTTCTACACCTGCCAGGTAGTGAAATAGCTGTGTATGAAGGAGACATCCTCTTGAGAAGAGGGCGACGCAGTGCAATTAACTGTGAGAGTTGTTTATGGCCCAAGTCACAAGATGGACTGGTCAAGGTTCCAGTTAACATCTCTTCTGATTTCTGTGAGTGTATGCAAATGGATGCTCTAAAGTTAGCCTTGATTTTATAGTCCCTGCACTCCCTGTTATTTTATGTTTCTCTGACATGCACTAAAAGCAACCTTTGCACAAGTGAGAATTTATTGACACAACTCTTTTTCTATCCTGTTAGCCCCATGGAAGTTTGGCTAAGCCTCCAAACAGATCACACTAAAATATGTTGTAACTTGGGCCAATAGTCAGGTAATTAATTGTAATTTCAAATATTAGCTTGCTCCTGCTAGCTACAGTGTACTTTGATATTTAGCAAGTACCTTAGAAGAGGCATAATTTGTTCACATTATGAATGTGTTTTTGTCAAAATTACCACTAGGAACATGTTTTTGAACTCTATAATTTTCTTTCAAATCTCTCACAGAAATATTCCCACACTAGAAACCCTGAAGAGGCAAAAATAGAGGAAAAATCCTTGGAGATATTTTCTCCTTTGTTGATTCCCACTCTTCAGTCAATAGCTCTGTCCTGTGCAAATGGCTGTGGGAGTGAATTCCATACAGACCTTTCTTCAAAGATCTTAACTTGCAAGAAAATGGCATAGAAGTAAAATACAGCCTGAGCCTGATTCCTGTTCCTCAGGGAAAGGAACTGAGGAAAGCTCAATGTCTGTGTTACCTAGGCTGCTTCTCTGCCCATGTGCCTCCAGAACTGCAGTATATATTCTTGTGGAGAGGTGAGGGCTATTCCCTCTATCCCCCTCTCTCACAAATTTAAATATTAGGAAATTGAGATACACATCAGTTGTAGATGATTCATAACTGAGGAAGCCAAATAAGCCAAAATGTTCCAAAGCAGATAAACACTCTGATCCTTATTTGGTACCTGAATAGAAACACTGTGATCTTCAGAGCCTTGGCTGTCTCAAGTGATTCCAAGGGGGCTGTGGCAGGCATTTGCTCTTTCTGATAAACAAATTGGGCTTTGGTGCTTAGCTACAATCAGATGGCTCACTTGGGGTACTTTAATCCAACTATTTGTGTCTGAAACTGCCTCATTTCTTCTGTTCCGTCTAATGGAAGAAACAATGCCAATCTTTTGCTTTCTATTAGCTGTCTCCTAAATAATATGCATATGGGATAGCTGTAATTTTTTTACTTCCCTATAAAAGTCCAATCAGTTTGATGATCTCTGAATGTTTGGTGCCCTTTGTTTACTATACTTGTATAATAAAGAGCTAATGAGTGCTGTGAAGTTTGGAAGGAATGCACCCCATCAAAGCACCTTGGTTTTTGATTAACCAAGAAAGATTTCTCCTGCCCCCCTTGTCTTTCTAGCAATAACTGAGAGGTCTTGGATTGTTGATGCTTTGCAAGAGATCTCCACACTGACCTGCGTGCAATTTGTAAATCGCACTACAGAAACAGACTATGTTTATGTTGAACGAGGGCAGAGGTAAGCTCCCCATCTCCTGAGAGTGGCAGTACTCAAAAGCCTTTCATATTCTTCTCTAATTTGTTTTGGATTTAAGAAATTGTTTTTCGTTTGGTTTTTTTTTTTTTTTTCCTCATCCTAGCAGTAAAAATTTAGAGAGAAAGTGCAATTTGTCATTTTTCTTTAGATATACTGGCAGTTACATCAGTTAATAGGCTGCAGGAATAAATGTGTGTGTGGATTTAAAGATAATGGGCTGTAATTCAAAATAATAAACTTTCCTTAATTGTAAAAATTTAAATAAGTATAATTGTTTCAGGTTCTTTGGTTAACACTTTATACTGCTTTGCCTTAGTTTGATATAGCAAATTTACTGGTTTAAAATTTGCCATCCTCATCACAAAGGCTTTATTTCCTCCCCACCATGTCATTTGGCAGCTTTCAGAAGTCAAGATATCTCATGCCAGTGACTGTAAGTCCCGTTGCTGTGGCTATATATCTAAAGAACCCTGGTGACATAATCAATACATCTATATATTTGTATTTGCTAAATGTGATCCTTTTGGTTATTGATTGCTTATTCTTAGCTGCTGGTCTTACTTTGGAAAGATTGGAGGACGTCAAGCAGTAGGCCTGGTGAAAAATGGCTGCATGGATAAAGGAGCAATTCAGCATGAAATGAACCACGCACTGGGTTTCATCCATGAGCAGGCACGGAGTGATCGGGACAGGTTTGTCAAGATTATGTGGGAACACATAGTGGCAGGTATGTCCACTAAATCTTAAGAGAAAATATATGTGTACAGTTAAAGGAGAATGTTTCTCCTGTGAACAACAATGCAAATAAGAACCATGATTAATGTTGGCTGAATTGCAGCAGCAGCAGCACATTCAGTGTGATGGAATTTCTTGTTCAATGCTTGTACTAAGGGAATTTCTGTGGCGACACCTATGGCAGTATGAAAGATGCAGCCTAAAAGCAGCTCTATATTTTTATTTTGATTGCCATCTTGAGCCCAGACCCCAAGATACCAGCATCACCAGGATTACAAAATGTTGTTGCAAAGACTTGGCCAAGAGGCAAGACTATGGGACCTTTAACTGAGGGGGGTAAAGTGTGACATTCAAGATCATGTTGGGGAATCACACAACAATTCTATCCTGTAAAAGCCATGGAAATAGGGGAAGGCAGCACTAGGCATCTTGGCAGTGAGTAAAATGCTCATATCCTAAAAAGCGTATGAACAAGGGGCTCAATGTGGAGGCACTGGAAACACATGCAACCATTAACACTTGCAAAATTCTGGGACCTGGCTTGATGTGAGAGGAAAGACTGCAATTATTTCCTCCTTGTGGACAGGATCATTAACACATGAAAAGAAGGAGCCATGGGGAGCAATCAGGAGTGGTAATTCTGTAGAGGAAAAACAAGTGGATACTATTTACAGAAAGGAATGAAGAACTAATAGTTTAGGCATGTGCCCATGATCTGTGTGCTGGGAACATGGACTCATTATATACAAGAACTCCAGGCTCTGGGGACGAAAGGGTAGAGAGAATGGCAAGAGATCCAAGGCAAAGTGAGAAAGTGGTACATAGAAGAAAAATACCAGAAAAAGTATACAGGGAGTCACTTGTTTGACAGCTGTTAGAGAGCTGAGGAGTAATCCATAACAATTGTAAAAATACAATGGTCTATTTAGTTCATTATAGAAAATAATAGTAAATGAGGCTGGACAATTGAATACCAAATTCTATTAAATCTCTTCAACAAATATGATACTCAACTACTCAATATCATGTACAGCTAAAAATATATCCATCTTTTTCTCCAGATGTAACTTGATTGTTTTTATTGCAAATTCCTAACACACTGTTCTCCAAACTTTCTTCAGCTATTCCCATGATATCCTAAGTAAATTCCATTTGTGTTATTCTTTATTGAGGTTTCAACTCTAGTGTTAAGGTGTAACTTTTCAGTGAGTTGTTTGCCATTGTACAAGGCTGTCCATGTTTGAAATGTCAGCAAAGAATGTGCTAGGAAAGAGAAGTTGAAAACATGAAGTTATATACACTAAACACATATAATCTTACACTATTATTGCAAAGGGAACTCAACAGGTTCAGATGTAGTAATTCCTGAGGCATACAGATGTAACCAAGCTCTGATTCAGGCACAGTATCATGAAATTATAAATAATGGGAAGAGGTAAAGAGGTCAAGGCTATGCCAAAGGAGATGAGGTATATCATTGGTGTTTTGAGTGTTTGCCATGTGTGGAGAACGAGATGATTGGTGTGGCAAGGGAGTTGGAATGCAGAGTGTGCAGCTCAAGCACTGTAGGGAAAAAATGCAAAGATATGCAGGGAAAAGGAAATGGAGATAGAGCTATGTTCATGAGGACTGTAATGTAAAAACATGCTGCTGTTAACAGTGCTGATGGCAGAGCTCCTGCTGACCTTGGTGGTGCAGAACTAGACCTCAAGACCTTTTCCAGCATCCCAGCTCTCTCACACAAGCTGTTTTCCTCCTGCCAGGACTTTCATATTGTGAATGTTTTCTGGGTTTTGTTTTTATCCAGCAATTTACCTTGGAAGCCGTACTGCTTCTTTATTCTGACAAAATGCAGCCGGATTGGTTGCTGTCCACGTAGCTACTTGAAACTCGGCTTGTTTTTCCTACGCTTTTGGGAAAAAAAAAATATATTCAGAGTCTTCAGCCATAGTTTCCTTTTCAGCTCTCCTGAGTCATTGCACTTACAGTCTGGCAGAGGCAGATTTTTTTTCTTTTTTGAAAGTCGAAAAGGTGGGGTAGGTCCCCAAACATGTGCAGGTCTAGATAGCCAGATCTCTTTGGCATGAGATTAGATAGGTAGTAGTTTGCTGGCAGCACCTCAGTCCAGCCAGGATGCTGTCACTTTTTCTTTATTTAGCAAACTAATTCAGCAAAGGACTTCTGTGCCAAACAGTAGCCATATGCTTCAATGTTTCACCACGTTTGAACTGTGTTCTCTGTTCATCACCTCAAAAAAATCTGCACACTTGCTGATAATTCTTTCTGAAGTCAGTAAGGCAGATAAGAGGGGCTGAGATTAAAACAGAGTCAGGAAGGCCAATGCTGTTGAGAAACAGTTTAAGTCTTAACAGAGTTTTACAGCTATGAAAAGCTCCAAATTCATGTTTATTCCCAAATTTTCTATTAATTGGGATTTCAAATCTTTTTTTGCATCTATTAGCCCTCAGACCAGGACCAATGCTGAAGGACATTACTGGCTGAGTTGCAAGCCTGCCAGCTGAGTTGTGTAGATCTCAAGGATGTCCAACTCTGAACTCTTGTCCAGATGGTCTGTGCCTTACAAACCACATTTGTACTTACAATAATGAAGGTACAGAACTTGAAAGGAGTGCTCAGTGGCTAGGGCTTTAGTCTTAATGCCAGGCTGGCTGCATTCAGCTTCCTGCTCTGACAGTGCTTGTTTGCCTGTCTTACCACAGAGAACAGACCCAGCATATAATTCATATTCATGATCTCCAGTCAGTGAGAAAAAGTTCCTTTTTCACATGAAACTCCCTCCAACTGTCCCTCTCCTCTGACTGTCCTAGGAGCCTCGAGGAATAGCTTCAGTGCCTAACTTGGAGAAATAAAGCTAGGTTACATGAAATCCAGTCTCTGTCCCTGGGCCTCAACCCTGTATCAGTATAACACCTTCTTATCTCATATTGGCTTTTTAAGGCTAAGCAGATGAAAAGTGATGAGATGCTCAGCAGCTGTTATGACAGAATTTGTTTTTCTGCTTCATGTGAGTCATATCACTTCACTCTAGTCACTGCTGATGGGTTTGACCAGACACAAAGCCAGAATATGTCTGGTAACATGGGCTCTGGGACACGTAACAGGGAAAATGTATCCCTTTCTTTTGTGGCATTATAATCCTGTGGTGAAAGGACTCAGCAAGACACCACCCATGCATAGCTCTGAATTTTTCATGTAGGTGGTCAGTCATATTTCCCTCTCAAGGTACAGATGCAGCTTCAGGGACATAGGTTGGATGCTTATAGTATTCAAGACAATGCACTGAAATGTATTTGGAGACACCCTAATGAAGATGAACAGAGGAATACTTTTGCTTGAAGAGTAGGATGTATTCAGTGATTATATAAAAACTTAGTTGATTAACTTTATATTCTGAAACCTACTAAAATCTCTGGTGGTTTTGATAGATCCAAGATCTCATGAGAACACATATTAGTATCCTATGTTACTCTCTGCATTATGACAGCAGGCAGTGTACTATTAGTAATAATTGTTCTGGCTGAAATACTGCTTTCCTACCTTACAGGGGAACAAGGAAACTTTGGAAAAATGAATTCCAAAAACCTGGGCCTTCCCTATGACTACTCTTCAGTGATGCACTATGGCGCGTAAGTCGTTTGCTGAGATATCCTTTCAAAGGAGCAAACAGCTTTCAGGTCTTCTGCTCAGATCTAGGAAGAAGCTGTTGCTCTGTTCAGGGAGTGACTTTTGCTGTTCATTTAAAATTGAGTGCATGGACATAATTAAGGATAAGCATACTTCCTTTGTCAGCGTGATTCCTGGAAAACGAGAGTTGATATGGATAGAAACAAAACATAGGACAACATTTTCTTCCAATGTACTCTTGCCTCTCAGTAAAGGCCTTTGACACGGCTGTGGCCCAAAGTCTAACTCTACTGAATCACTGATCTAAAGCAGTTCTGAAGTTTAAATTATTTTGTAAACATAGTAACAACTGATCACAGACAACAACATTCAAGTATGGAGGCAATAAAGATGGAATTTTTTTATATCATTGAGATGTTGTATGCTGCCTTATGTTAATCTGGGAACACTGTCTAAGACTGCATTTTAATACACAATGTGCAAGCTTGTATCATGTACCTTCTCCTTTATTTCCACAAGCAAGTAACAATTTTGGAACAAAACCATGAAATAAAACTGGACTGCAGAAGGCAGGAAATTGCAGATAGCAAATAGGCAATTAGTAACTGAGACAGAACTATTTCTGCTCCTCTGCCTCAGGAAATAAGAAGGTGGGATTTGGTCCATTTTTCTGGGCATTGGTGAAAGGCCTTTTCACTCAGAACAGAGCAGCTTTTTCTGCTTGCTTGCTTTCACCTGCTGAACACCAAATATCTGCCATGCTGGTCCTCTTTGGGGAAGGCTACTGGGTCTCTGAGAAATTTCTTGTCCATTTCCATTAAAATTATGTTTATGTGGTGCATGAAAAATTATTCTGCAGTTAGAGAACTTCCCTGTTTACAAAAAACAATCTAGAAATGTGGTTTCCTTATTTCTACAGGTATGATTTCTCCAACACTCCAGGAAAACCAACTATTGTACCAGTTCCTGACCCCTCTATACCTATTGGGCAGAGAGAAGGGCTGAGTAACTTGGATGTAGCTAAAATCAACAAGCTCTACAAGTGCAGTAAGTGCTGTAGACAGAAGGCATGTGAGTACAGCTGATGTCTGTAGGCACTGTCAGACATCCCCCAAAGGGAAGCAGCCCAGAGTTCCTTCATTATGTCTCTCTCCCCTGTAACAGGAAACAGAACTGTCCTGTGCCAAACTGCTGCCTTCTTGGAAAAGACAATTTACTTGCAAAAATTCACCCTCATTTTGAGTTATCCTCACCTAATCCCTGCTCTTTGAGATAAGCAAAATCCATCAGAGAACTCATGGTTGTTGCCTCTGACAAATTCTCATCTCAGGAAAGCTCTGAAGGCTGCAAAGCATGTAAGCTCTCCTCAGCCATGAGTATAGCTTAGAGTCATGTGCATCAGTAATGCCATCAGATCTGTGATTTCTCTTAATTACAAAATGACTGCAGGGCTGTAAGCATGGATGCCATTCAGCCTGATCAGAACACCTTTGAGGAGAAAATCATAGACGTTTTGTATAGATACCTACTTTCTTGCCATATCCATTTCTTAACTCATCCCTGTGGTATCTTAAGGTCTAGAAATACCTTGCATTCCTCTGTAAACAGGAACTTCAGCCAGGATGCACAAAATAGTTATAACATTATGCTCCTGCACTGCACAGGTTTTGCCTTAACTCCCAGGATAAATTGCTTTATATGGTATTTGACTTTTCTAAGATGTTATTCAGTTAGTTTCCACCAAAACAGCAAGAAGCATTAACAAGACCTAAATATTAGTGTACTAAATTATACTCTTGTGTTAGAACTTTGTTAAATAATTAGAATTTAGAAGGAATCAGCATTCTTTCACTTGGATTGTTAGGTACAGAAATCATTGCTGAGAGTGGTTCCTCCAAATTCCCAACTGCAGATAAGACAACTTTACTCAAAGATAGTGATAACAAGTATTTAGTGATATTTATTCTTGACAGTGGGGCTGGGAATGAATCACAGTTCAATACCATTACTATGTAATTTCATTATTAGATCTGTATGTTTTGAAAGAAAGGGATTAAATTTTTAAAAAATATAAAAATTCAGGGGCTATAAAAATCCATAAAATATCTGGTTGTCTCAGGAAAAGTAGGAAGCAAGAGAAAAATGTCATAAATTCCTATGAGCAGATGTCATATATTAATATTTTGTAATTTGGGGAGTTACATAAAATGCAAAAAAAAATGAAGATGTGGAAAGACAAAAGTCAGATGATATCAGACTTTGTATATCAGTCACTAAGTCTGTAGGTTGACTTCAGTGCTGTCTGTTACTGTTTTCTCTCAGTGAGTACCTCTCTTTGCTTTGACAAAATCTTGTTTTCAAACTTGATTTTTGTGTACACTTATGAATACACACAGTTGCTGATGGAAATTGATATACTTCTGTCATTGAAAGTACTTCTGTGATTGAAGTTAAGGAACTTCACAAAAGATGCAGGTCTTTTTTTGTAAACTAAAACATGTGAGCAAAGCCCTATTGTCTTTTAAAAAGCATTAGCAGCTGAAACAGGTAAGTACCTTAACTACCTTTATTTCACTTGCAGGTTTTCAATAACTTTTACCCCAGGAACAGCAATACAATTGTAAGCATTATCATTAATTTATACAAGCTTGACTGCTGCAAATGGTTGGAGAGACTTGTCAAGCATTATGGAAATATTTTTGTGCAGTTTTCATTCTCTTCAATGCTGTTTGGTTCTTCCCTTCAGATTGCTGTAGCTCTGTGTTGCCTAAGCCCAAAGGCTCGTTCTCCTCTGTCAATTACCCATCCCCATACCCGAACAATAGCAACTGTCTGTGGTTGATCCGCATCCGTCGAAGTAAGGTAATTTTTATTAGGAGAAGATAGGTTTGGACCACAATATCCAGGCTACACAGCATTATTTTGTTACCATGAGTAACACCTGGGAGTCAGTTTCATGGATCAAAACATTTATTTTGTTATGCAGTAAAGTCTCAATAATTTTCATGAGAATTAAGACTATTAGAGGGATTATTTCACTCAATTTTTATCCAGTTCAGATTGGATGGCTTTTCAAAGACAAGCAGTAGTGAAACATCAGTATCTGAGATCTCAGTAATAGAACAGCTAGGTGAAATTCTGTGCTCTTTTTATATAGAAAGTAACATTTCAGTAATACATGGATAGTAAATGAATATGAAAGTTCACTTCATATTCAGGTAGATGGTTTGAGACTTTCCCTGTGAATAACATTTAACCCAACTTTTGTGCTTTTTTTTCTCCAGATTTTCCTGCAGTTTGAGGCTTTTGATCTCCAAGGCTCCTTGGACTGTTCTTCTGACTATATAAAAATCTACAATGGGAACAGCAAGAGCTCCCCTCTCTTGCTGGACAAGTACTGTGGGAAGGGCCCACTGCCCTCCTTAGTGGCATCTGGATCAACAATGCTGGTAGAGTTTGCAAGTGATGAGAGCATTACAGCCTCGGGATTCAGAGCCTCCTACAACAGGGGTATGAACACTCCTTTACAAAGCTTGGAGAACAGCATTAGCAGTATTTGTACAGAAGAACTGAAAACTTTTACTATACACTACAGAGCAGGTCTTTTTGCTGTTCATTCTTTACATTTCACAGCAACTAGAAATGCAGAATGTTAGGCAATGATGTATCTGAAGGTTCACAGGAAACAGAAAATGGGATGTTGCATGAGTGTCATGTTAGTTATCCTGCTATCTCACTCACATTCTTCTGAGAGCCTCTGTTAGGCTTCTTCATATCTCCAGAATAATACCTTTAAACAAGAACAATGCAATGACTGAAATTAATAGGAGCAGTGCAGCCAAAGAACACAAAGACTGCAGAACCAACAAGAGACCTCAACTAATGAGATGCAAAGCGAGTAGCTGGGCAAGACATTATTCAAGATTTTGTGGAATTTTATGCAGCAGGAGAGGTACTGACCTTGGGTATCTTACACTTTCTGAATTAAAAGCTTTTGTTATGTACACGAAACACAGTGTTTCCTGTAGTCACATGAGGGGTGTCTTTTTTGCAAACACACAAATGCATTCTGGACTGCCAAACCAAATTCTGTTGTGCTGTGACATGCTTTCAGCAAGAAGGCAGTAGTCTAAAGTTGCCTCATTTCAACTGAAAATCCAAACTTCTTTAGAGCATAAATTGAAGAACTCTTAGAAAAGTGTTATTTTTACTCTTTCTGCTTTATTCAATGGAGTAATTTCTAGAAAGCAGTAGATCTAGCCTGATAATGCATCTTGAATACTTGACCTGATTGTTTTCTGAAGAGCAGCTAGTGCCATCAGAATGCTATGCTAATATGGTAACAATTGATTGGAAAGTCAGATATGCTGCATTTTAGGCTATAGGAGAGCAGTGAAAAGGATAATGCAACATAGTTCCTGTAATGGAAAAGCAAAAGAGAGAAAGAAAGAGAGAGCTTTATTTAAAGAAACACTACACTTTATTTAGGGTAGTACCTGAAGAACAAAATAGAAGAGACTCATTGGTCCAAGAAGGCAACACCTCTTTGAAAACATGCTTTCTGCAAAACATCACGAGACACTCACACGGCTCTCACACATCCTGCAGATGCATAATCATTGTTATAACTTCATGTCCTTGTGAAGGCTGAGAAAGGCAAGGCTTCAAGGCTGCTTTTTCCCTGGTTCCCAGCAGCATCCAACAACACAGATACAGCTTTAGATGCAGCTGTTCCCTGTCCTCCAAAGATTATTTATCAGACATGTTTCTAGTTCCTTCACTACAGTTGCTGATACAAATACCAAGTGAAGAAATAAAGTACTTCAGCAGTAGATTTTCATGGTAGCACATTTTTTTCTTGAAGAAATAATACAATAGGGTGTAAGCAAGCTCATTTCTACTGACAAAACACTCTTGTTAATATATCTGGTTTTCTCCTTTACTCCTCAGTGAATTGTGGAGCTACTTTCAGAGATTCAAAAGGAGTCATCACCTCCCCAAACTACCCCAATAAATACCCCAAAAACCGAGCATGTTTCTGGGTCATCACTTCTCCAGCAGGATACAAGGTAAGGCACAGATGAATTCATTTGTGGGTTTCATCACTGTTCTCTGATGAAACCTCTGTTTCCCTTGAAGAATAAGAGCTATTATGTCACTTTTTCAGCAGACATTCTCAGAGTAAAAATCTGAAAGCAGAAATTAATTTTAAGAATTTATGCTGAATCTTGGTATCTGAGGTGCTCAGCAAGGGAAAATCTTTACATGCGCAAGTGAACTCCATAAATCTAGCCTGCACCACAAGGCTTTGTTCAAAATAATCCCTAGGTAAGAGCTCCCACTAGAAAACTGAAACATCACACAGGTGCTGCTTTTATATTTCTCTAGAGGAAAGAATGTGAAGTGTAGAAGATCAATCTTGTCCCTTGCTTCTCCTTCCAACCCAAATACTGATGAACTAAGCAAATAATTTGCTCCTAATTTGCATTGCTGTATGGGATCAGGATGTGGCACACACACAGAATAAAAAATGGTGCCTGCACACAAGGAGTTTAGAGTATTTGTCATTGTTAAAAATGGGTAAGAGAAAAGGCTACAACCTGGAAACAAAGTGCTTTGGTTGTATTTTCTCCAGATATCTCTCAAAATGTTATCCTTTGAGCTGGAATACAGTGACAGATGCATCTACGACTACTTGCTCATACATGATGGAAGCCGTCCCACGTCACCTGCAGTTGGCCCTTATTGTGGGACAGAGAAGGTTGCAGACTTTACTTCCACTGGGAACTTTGTGCTGATTGAATTCCACAGTGATTTAGTGTGGGAGTTGCCTGGATTTGTGATGAGTTATACATTTGCTAGGTAAGTACAATACAGATGGGGTTTGAAAAACACAGAATGAGAGTAGGAGTCCAGCTAGCCACAGGTAGAAGTCAAGATGCCATCAATTTCAGGAAAAAAATTATATAGCCTGATACCTTTAACAAGCATGAAATTTGACCTCTTAGTCTTACATCTACAGTGGTGTAATTTCCATGGTGAATCAAGGACAGAAATGTTCCTGCCCATGGGATGCTTCTGTCTTAGACTCTATGATTTTTATTATAGTATTCTTATTGCTGCTGTTGCATGGCCAAACACAATAGCAGAGCTGAAACTATGTAAGCATCAAGAACTCCTAGTGGTAGAAACTGCCCATAAAAAAAATTAGAACATGGCTGTGTAGCAACTTTAACCTGTATTCTGGCAAATGCTATTACCCAACTTTAATGTGCATTCCAGCATGCATACAGAAAAATCTTCAGACACATTTATTTATGTTTTGAAGCCAAGATCACTTACACAGTTCATATAGGCACCAGAGCTTAGCCTGGAAATCACCACTTGACACTGAATAAGTGGTATCATAGTACAGTATGACATACAGTACCTCAACTCAAGGATTTGCACTACTCCTCTGTGAGATGAACCAGGTCAGGGAACGGATTTAACTAAAGGAACTAAACTTAAGAGTGGCAGGAACAAGCAGTGAGGGAGAGGGAATGGAATGAAGCATCTATTGTCATAACTTTGCTGTGGCCTGAGTCAGGTATCGAAATTGTCCATAAGCTGTTACCAAAATATGTTTTTAAAAATGAGGCCTGAAAACCTAATGCAAAGACCATTGAATGTTCTCTTTGGAGAGCATTTTAGGTGTGAAGTACCTTGTCTGTAGAGAGAAATCCTCTCCTCTAAAGAGACAGCCGGAGAAAGAAATCATCCCTGTAAACACCTAACACTTTGCCTTGATTTGATGTATTCAGAATTAAATGCTAGTGCCAAACTGGGAGATGCCAAAACATAATTAATAACAAAAGATTTTGCTGAGATTACATCTTTGTGAAGAAAAGCATGTAGAAATTGCCAATTTGCTTTCCTGGTGCAGCCAAGAAAATGTTGAATTATGACGACTTTGTAGCAGTGATGGGGAGGGGTTTAAGATATGTAATGTTATGCTTTTTAAGCTCTGGTTAATTTTCACCCACAGAAGAATGATAATTGATAAGTTGTGGACATCAGGGTTTAAAGCTTGCTTGCATCATGGTGGGAAAGTGCATGCACAGCAGGCAACAAATATTTGTATTTCTTACAAGCTCCAATCTTCTGGCTATAAAAAGTATTCCTTCATTTAACTTGGCTCATTATTTCAATTGGCATATATTTGGAGAATGTAACCATTTCATCAACACGACAGAAAATTAAACTCTAGTTCTATTTTTAAGCTCAGCTTCAGACTGTAAAAATGCTAATTCTACTCCTTGAGTCTGAGGACTTTGATGGAGGTGCAAAAGCAACAACCCCATGACAACTCTCATTGTATAACAAAGTTGAGCTGGTCCCTGTTTTAAACAGACAGTGCTGAACAGCTTTGTAACTTGAGTGTTACTCTAGGTTCCCTTCCCTTGGTCTGATGTGGAGCTCTACTTATGTGCAATGTTTTAGACATTCACCTATATTTGGTAAATATAGGAAGAGTAACCAGCTAGTAGACACAAGGGACAGTATAGTCAAAAGTTTGGGACTTAAATATCACAATAGGAGGATTTTCAGAAGTTCTAAATGAAGTTCAGCACTCAACACACCTTTGAAATCCAAAATGTAAGGATTTAACCTTAAAACACAGAGGTATCTAGCAGTGTTGAACATATGCATTCCCACAGATGTACCGAACTCATGATGTTTATAAAGAGAGACCTACTTCCACAAGCCTGTGTATGTGGAAGAAATAAGAGTGTTTGTGCCCACATATTCCTCTTTTACCTGCTTTGAGACTAGTTCCTACCTGGGAGGCAAACCAGAGGCTTTGACTGCTATGCTTTTGTAGTCTGTAAGAACCAGAACAGAGATCTGTCAATTATTGTTGCAGGAGAAAAAACAGTCTGGAATAAAGCATTACAGAAGCACACAAAAATGTACTACTCATAGGTCTATTTTTGTGTTTAATTTAAAACACATTTCCCTTACATAAATAAATAACTGTGGTTGAGATGATGCTTACATGACTACAACCCTGCTTATTGAATCATAGAATAGTTTGGGTTGAAAGGGACACATAAAGGTCATCTTGTCCAAAACCCTGCAATAAGCAGTCATCTTCAACTAGACCAAGTTGCCCAGAGCCCCATCCAACCTGACATGGAATGTTTCCAGAGGTGGGGTATCCACTATCTCTCTGGGCAACCTGTGTCTTACCACCCACACATAAAAAAATTTATCCTTATATCTAGTCAGATGAACTCTCTTTTAGTTTAAAACCACTGTCCCTTCTTCTATCACAACAGACCCTGCTAAAATTCTGTTCCCATCTCATATAAGCCCCCTGTAAGTACTGAAAGGCTGCAATAAGGTCTCCCCAGAGTCTTCTTGTCCCCTGATTCGACTCAACCTGACTCCCTCAGCATGTCCTCATAGGAAAGATGCTCCAGCTCCCTAATCATCTTTGTGGCCCTCTTTTGGACATGTTCCAACAGGTCCTTGTCTTTTCTGTGCTGAGGACTCCCGACCTGGATGCAGCACTCCAGGTGGGAAGTCCCCAGAGCAGAGTAGCTATAACTGTAGGACAGAGAGCGTTCAACTTACTGTGCAGCAACTGAGTTTGGCCAGGAGACATAGAAACTAAAGCCCATTTAATCTCTCCTGCACTTCAAATAGAAATTGAAAACTTTATAGGCTAAGGAGTCACATAGGATTTTATAATCGAGTTGGCTTTACCACGGGAAACATCGGCGGGCAAAAAAAGAGAAATAAAGAAAAGCTGCTGCTGCTCTGCTGCCAAATGGCCTTGGGTTCAGGAGCTGGAGAACGGCGGGGGCCGGGCCCCCTCTGGCGGACACCTGTAGGGAACAGGAACGGGAACAGGACTGTCAGTGGCAGGGTGTAGCGCTTCTGCAGGCTGGTACGTGTGTGAGAGAGAGAAACACACAGAGACATGTCCCCTCCCGCCCTGCCACAGCTCCCGGCTCCGTGGGCAGAGCCGCCGAGGCGCTCCTCAGCAGGGAGGCTCCGTTTCCTCACCGGGATCCCCCCGCTGCTCCATGGATGCGGAGGTTTCCTTGGGTGCTGCTTGCATTTTCCCGTAAAGAGCGGCACTCCAAATTCCACCCGTCAATCGGTAGGTTGCACTGTAACATCAAGAGTGAAATCTGCTGCTGTTTTCCTATTGAGCAGCTCAATAGCAAACACAATGAAGCCTTTCATTTGGGTTTATGTTTGTCTCCATTCCCTGCTTTGTGACTACAATACCTGGGTGGTCTCTAATAAAATTGCCTGACAGGTGCAAAGTTTAGCTTCCAGTTGTCTTTCTAATGCTTTTTACCATTAAAAAAACCCAACCAAACAAAAACCCCAACAAGCAAACAAATGCCAAAAATTAAAGATTGAGAGAGAAACACACCCCTCCCTCCCATTTTTCCCCCTTTAAATTTAGCTTTATTCAGATATTAATGGGTTTTACTTCCTTGAATAAATCACTCCGTTTGCTAATTTAATTGTGTAGGTCTTTACAATGTGGGTTTGTGCATTAAACAGGAAAGAATGCACAATGTACCTGCAAACGCAGGTGGTTTGAGCAGGATGACCCATTTGCACTCCGTGACTCTTCCCACAAACACTGCAGGACACTTACTCCTGAGGGCAGGTCGATCGACACCGGCAGGATGGGCTGGGGATAACTGGAGTTTTGCAGTTCAGCTGATTCTTGCTATTCTGAGCCAGGATCTCAACACAGGTTTAGGACAAAAATACACCCCACAGTAGCTTGAGCACAACACTGTCAGCCCTAGAGAATACACTTTTTTGTCTTATTAACACCCAATATCAGCCAATGCCTCCCGGGACATGGCGCCTCCGGCGGGGGCGGGCAGGAGCACCAGACTGCAAGTACCACAATGCAACGCGCGGCGATGGTGGCCCAGTCGGCCCGGCGCTGGGTCCGTGTGGAACCCTGGGCAGTGTAGTTTATTTGCAGAGAGCCGCCTAGCGTCTGAAGGGGGGAAAGGAGGAGCAAGGGACTACAATTCCCGTAGGGCCATGCGCCGCCTGCTCTGTGTTGAGGGGACGGGAGAGTGGTGCCCGCACCTCCCCGCTTGTGCCAACCCCGCTCGCCACCGATCCTTGGGCCTGAGGCAGCCACAGCACCGGGGGGACCATGGAGCTCGGCATAGCGGGGCTGCTGCGCCGCGCCTGAGGGCGGGCCGGGGCGGTAGCGCCATGGACAGCCGGTGCTATGGGTGCGCGTCCAAGTTCTCTGTCTTCAAGAAAGAGGCAAGTCCGGCTGCGGGGGGTCAGGAGCGGGCCGGTCCCGCGGGTGCCTCCCCCGCAGTGCGAGGGGCTGAGAGGGGAACCGGGAGCTGCTTCGCCCGGCGCATCCCGGGCCAGCATCCTGGCGTTGTTGTCCTTGCTTACTGAGCTCTCGTGGTGTCTAATTCCGATATGTCTTCAAATACGGGAAATTACTAACCAAAAAAAAAAAAAAAAAAAGTCCTTGAATGCCATCCCAGGATTCTGTCATGGTCTCAGACAGTTCACACATTGTCATACTTAGTCATACCTTGTCATACTATGGGGTGAAGTGGTGACTCAGCTCCCAGCAGGAGTTATGTGCTGGTGCTCCAAGGCTCTTGAGTCTCCTTATCTATCTTCAGCAGCAGCTGGTGAAACAGTTCTGTCACAAAAAATCAGCATATCCCCAGCAGTATTTTGCGTGTCCGCCTGCGGCCCGGCGGAGCAATGGGGGGTGTGTGGTGCCGAGGTGGTGAAGCCCTGTCCTGCCCCTCTCTCCTGTCCCTGCAGTGTGGCTGCAAGAACTGCGGACGCTCCTTCTGCTCGGCCTGCCGGAGCTTCAGTGCTGTTGTTCCCCGCTGTGGAAACACTCAGCAGAAGGTGTGCAAGCAGTGCCATGGAAAACTGACTGGGTAAGACGGAAGTGTTTCTTCACCCAAAGACTGTTTCCTGCTTTTTTTTCTTCAGTTCACATTCCATGTGGTGTTGCAGATTTCTGCTGGAGAGCTCTGCCTTCCATATGTGCATGGATGCTGCCTGTACCCCGGAATTTCAAGACAGGACATCTCTGAACTGTTGTTATATGAGTTGTGCAGTCCTAAAGTAGGATTCAGGATTTGTGCCTGTTCTCTATGGTTGACAAAGTAATTTGAAAGCATCAGGTTTAAATCTTCATGGATGGACACTGAATTCCTGTGAAGAGCTTAATTAGATGGGTCAAGGTTAAGCCACACTGTGTTTTTGCCCAATAATCTACACCCGTTTAACAGTTCTGGCAGTCTTCTCAGATGTGCATAGTTGAGTTGTGCATAGTTGCTCTGGGCAACCTGCTCCAGTGTTCACCACTCTCCCAAGTAAAGAATCTTTTTCTAGTATCTAGTCTAAAACTGCACTCTTTCAGTTTAAAAACATACCCCCTTGTCCTGTCACTACATGCTCTTCTAAAAAAGTCCTTCTCTGTCTTTCCTGGAAGTTTCCTTCAGGACGTGGATGGCTGCAGTTAGGTCACCATGGAGCCATCTCTTTTTCCAGGCCAAATAATCCAAATTCTGTCAGCCTTTCCTGTCAATCTGTAGGAGAGGTGCTTCGTCCCTCTAATCAATTGAGTGGCCTCCTCTGGACACACTCCAACAGATCCATGTCCATCCTGTGTTGGAGACCCCAGAGCTGGATGCAGCCCTGCAGGTGGGGTCCCATGAAAGAGGAATAGGAATATTCTTCTTCCCCTCCCTTGCCCTGCTGGCCATGCTGCTTTGGATACAGCCAGAACACATTTGGGTTTCTGGGCTGTGAGAGCACAGTGCTGGGTCACGTCCAGCCTCCTGTTCACCAGCACTCCCAGGTCCTTCTCAGCAAGGCTGCTCTTGATCCGTTTGTCCCCCAGCCTGTGTTGACACCAGGAGTTGGGTTGCCCCAACACAAGTGCAGCACCTTGTACATTGTCTCATTTAACCTCATGAGATTCCCAAGGCCCCTCTTGTTGAGCTTATTCAGGTCCCTCTGGATGGCATCCTGTCCTGCAGGTAATACACATAGGCTGCAGTTCTGTAAGCTGCATATGTTGTTGTTCTTCATGCAAATAGCTTTCAGAATTGAAGCCTTAGTACTTTGGAAAGCGTTCCAACAATGTTGCATTCAGTCCCATTACTATACAGGCCTTAGCTAGGATTTCTAAGAACAAATAAAATGTGTTAACTAACTTACATAAGTGTCGAGTTTAGTCCCTCAGCCTGAACACAGCAAAGTAGAAGAGTTGTACATGTTTGTGTTGTGCAGTGTTCAAGTGTTCTGGAAGATGTTATATAATAACTTTTGTAACACTTTGTTTTGCTTGTACATTATATAATTCTGTGTTGCCTGCCCCAGCTCCTTCCAGAGTGTCCTGCTGCATGGAAGCTAATTACACTGGGAGTCTTACCTAAGTACTCCCTACCTGCTCTCTGAACTGGGAGGTGCAGGCAGTGGGAGGCAAGGGTATTTCAGCCCCACCTCCTTTGGATCACTGGTGACCATATTAAATCACATTTTGTCCAGATGCAAAACAACTGGACCAAAGGACAGAGATGAAGTCTCCTACTGTCCTGGGCAGCTATATTATCTTAATCCCTTGCATAAACTGATTCCTCTCAGTATTAATGAGGTTAAGAAAGGGGTTGTACCAAGAGGTCAAGTAACACCTACTGATTCCTCTTGAGGTGAGAGACTTAAGTGATTGTCAGTATTGTCAAGTATTGCAAGTATCTCGAGTTCAGAGAAATCATTTTTGTCTTTCAGAGAAGGATCTCAAAGCAGTTCAGCAAAATGGTCACCACCAGAAAACTACAAAAAGTAAGTTGCACTTGCCAAGCAGTTCTTACTACTGCAGACAAGCCTTTTAGGCCCTTCTCTTCCCCTATGGATACCAGTAAAAGTGAGGCTTGCGGTGTGGGTATTTGCTCGTTCAGAGTTAGATTAAGGGTAGAGCTTTTGTTTTACTGTTTGGGTTGTTTGTCTGGAGGGGTGGGGGGTATGCTCTTTTGAATTCACTCCTGAACAGCCACCTGCCTGCAATTATCTGCAGCTGATCAGAGTTGGCTTGGAAACAGGAACCTTGTGGTGAAATGTTCCTTGTTTCCTGGGAAGTGCTGCCAGGTGTGCTATTCTTGTGAGCTAAGGTTTTCCTTGCTCTTAGGATTACTTTATTGTGCTGATATTGGAGAGAGTGGTTTCATTTTTGTTCTGCACTGGCATTCTTTAGATAGCCTGTTGGGTTCACAGAGGTTGTTTTCTTATCTCGGGGTTAAAATCCCTGTTCTCAATTGTCATGTATTTTTTCCATCCTTATCACAGGCGTGTAGCAGCTTTTGAGGCTAAACAAAACCAGCTGAAAGACCAACAGAAGGCAGCTGCAAAACCCCCAGGTCAAGCCAACTGCAGATACCAGGGGCTCTCAAAAGAGGACAGAGCTATTGCAGAGAGACTGGAGAGGCTCAGGGAGGAAAGGAAACCAAGTGAGTTTTAGAGAATACCATAAATACCTTGGATGGGAACACTACTATTTGGGAAACAGTGAACCTAGAGGGAGAGGGAAGTGCTGTGCTTTGAGAGGCTGTGATATTAGAGGGTTGAAGGCTTGAAATAGGACAGAGCAAGTTCTGCTGCCACAATGGTCAACTTCTACAATGATTTTAGGTCAATGTACCAGTTTCATTTTGCTTCTTTTCTCTTGAAAGAACTACTTGAAAGAACTTTCTCTTGAAAGAACTACTCAGTTTTAGAGCAGTGTTTAACTTGTAAAATCACTTTCTCATTTTTGGGGGTAAAAACCTACTTGGAGTAGAATGAAATGAAAGTCTTTGGTCAAACTATTTTGAAGAAGGTTTCCTGTAAGTCACTGACTTGGGCAACAGCAGTTCCAGTCTCTGTGGAATTATGTTCTGACCAACCTCGTCTCACAGAGAAGGAAAAGGATTCTCATCCCAGTCCACAGCTGTCAGGTTCTGGGACTACTTTGAGATGCTATATGTGGTCTCTCAAAGAAAAAGAACACTCTTCAGAGTGGTTACCATAGAATCATTGAGTCCAACTGTAAATCCAGCACTACCAAGTCCACCACTAAACCATGTCCCAAAGTGCCACATCTACATGTCTTTTGAATACTTCTGGGGATGGTAACTCAGCCACTTCCCTGGGTAGCGTTTTCCAGTGCTTGACAACCCTTTCTGTGAAGCAATTTTTCCTAATATCCAATCTAAACCTTCCATTGCCTCTTGGCCTTTATGTGGCAGGAGAGGGTTTCAGTCTGATAAGACTGGGATTGCATTAGGAGATGTGGGATCAACGGACTGAACTGCCTAAATGACACTTATTTCTCTGCCTGTCCCTAGAATCCCAAGTCAGCTGATTTCCAGATGACATCACCCTAATACTTGTGTCATGGCTGGGTGATAAAACTGTGAAGGAGGCAAGGACTTGGAAAAAAAGGGATAGCAGTTAGCATCAGGGTAGTCTCTGAGTCATTGCAGTATGACCCCTCATTCACATCAGGGCTGGGTGAGGTTTTTGCTCAGATGTTCAGAGTCTGATTCCAGAAAGAAACACAATTTCAAGGAAAAAAACATGTAGCTTTTAATTTTCAATAACAGAATAATCTCCTCCATTGGGTTATTGTGAATTGCAGAGTCCATCCCCACTCAGGCTGAGATCGAAGCTAGACTGGCAGCCCTGAAGGACGATGGCCAAGGACCTGTTCCATCCACACAGGAAATGGAGGACCGGTTGGCTGTCCTGCAGGGGAGAGATCCTCCTTCCCAAGCTCCCAGACCTGTAAGCTCCCTCAGCTCTTTAGTCAGCAATTTATTCTGAGCTGGCACAGTAGCTGGTGTCACAGCATGCTAACCATTCTTCCTTCTTCAGCCTTTTTTTGTGTCCAGGTAGCTTCCTTCAGAAATCTCTGTTTCCTGATTTTGTCATTGCTCCTGAAGGAAATCACCAGCCTTTATCAGTTCACTGCTTCAGTTTGAATGCAACATATTCCTTTATGCCAGATGTAGTTCGTGTGTATATTTTTGACAATAGATGCTAAGGATTTTTACTCTCAACTCATTTATGTACCTGAGTGGCCATAGTTTTTCAGAGCTTTTTGTGTTGAAGGTTTATCAGCCCTACCTTTTAATTACATCTTCTGTTTGTTACTGCATACCAGCTGGGCAGAATCCTGTTAATTTTTTTAGAAATGGAAGCCCAACATGATTTGTCTGAGGTTGCAGAGGAATCAGTTGGATATATGCCTTGAAAGCCTATAGGAATGATCTTGTCCCCCAAGATACCATTTCCTTATGGTTCTTTCAGCTGCATTTCCGGCTGTTGTCATAGGTCTCTGTGGGGCTGCTGGCTGGCAGTGTTGAGAATGGCACTTTGTTTACACTGGAGTTAGTGGCAGCTGGAGTTGGGACCCAGGAGCTTATATCCCTACACATTCAGCATCCCTTTGCCTTGTTTGGGTGACTGCTCTTAGAGGTGTGTGCATTCAGCACCTCTGAAAATGAAATCTTACAAATCTCACACCACATAACTGTAAAATGAGATTCTCAGTGTCTGTGGAGCCATCTTTGTATGCTGCTCCCATCTAGGGTGATCTTGGTTGCCAAAACTCTCCTTTGATTGAGTATGCCGCTTTCCTCTCATTTGCCTTTTCCCACACTCCCCTGGTTTCTTAGGTACACCAGCCTCCTGATACCCGGAGTCTGGTCCAGCAGACAGATGACCTGTTAACTCAACTGTCTGAGGAGGTTGCCATTGATGAGCATTACAGACCAAGAGTTCAGCCTCAAGGTATCTGTTTTGGCTTCTAAAGACTTGTTTATGTCTAGTAATGTATGTGGTATACTGAGAAGGAAATTCATGCCTCCCTATGTAACTTATAGGTGAGCTGAGTATCCAATTTGTCCATATCTTCCCCTTATAATCCCCCACACTGACCAATAGCAGCCATCTGGCTTCACACTGCTTGGAGATGATTCCTTCTTGTCAGGGTTGTATTGTTCAGATTCTCTGTTTCTCTAAAGTGATTCCTCCCTGGGGAGGAGCTGTTGCTACTCCTAATGCACCTGTGCGCTGTTACAAAACATCAGAATCTGGCATACCATTATCATCCTGGCTGCATTGATTTCTCTCTAATCTCACGGTAAACCAGAGATTAGCTCATTTTCTTCTCTTCATATACAGTGAAGATCCTACTGGCATGCCTTTTCCTCTTGTTATCCAGTTTCATGGAGAGCAGCAAGCTGCTCTCATAGCATTATTTGTCACATTTTCTGTGCCCAGGAACATTGCTGCTGAGTCACCAGTGTGTTCTGTGTGTCTGTCTGCAGCTGTTAATAGCCAAAGTTTGAATGATCTCAATCGGGAAAGTGAAGATAGTGTTTGCCCTGCAAATCTGGACCCAAAACAGCTAGAGGAAGAGAAGAATAAACTTCTGGCAGAAGCTGCTGCTGAGCTGCAGGAAGAGAACACTAGGCAGGAAAAGATCCTAGAGGTTGCCAAGAGACTGGCAGCACTCAAAGGCGAAGACCCCGAGAAAGGTGGGTAGCAGATGAGAATACCAAGAGAGGTAAGTGCCAAGAGAGGAATCAAGTTGCTATGACAGAGTAAATTCTTTAGTAGTGTTTATCCATTTAATTCCTCCATTCTGTAAGAAACAGATTGAGATTTGGTTCTGTCTGCAAAGTTGTACAGGTTGGTTTGTCATGAAATCAATATGAAAGCTCTAAGTTGAGGATGCAGGCTGGGACTGTAAGGTCAGACTGTTTTGTCTTGCACCCTTCTTTGGGAAAATTCTAGTACACTCTTGTGAGGTTAACAAAACTTTTAAAACCAAAACTCTGGTTTTGGTGGAGATCTTTTTCTTCTTTCTTCCAAGTATTTAAAATAAACAGTAACGTTCTCTTTGAGGAATCTGCACCTTAAAAGGTCAGAGCCAGAATGCCACAGCAAGCTCACACCACAAAACATTGTCTCTGGTACATTGAGTGGGCACAAGGCTTGATGCAGGTGTGAGTTACAGTCTCACATTTCTTACTCCTACAGTTACACTGGAAGCCTATAAACTCCCTGACAGTGATGAAGAAGTGGCTGAGGAGGAGGCCATTCGCAGAGTGCTGAAACAGGTCAGAAGTGTCAGCTGTTTTTCTGCCTCTTGGTTGAGCCTTGTCTGTGTGTTACCTGGTTAGTGTACAAAGGATGTGTTTCTGTTCTGAGAAGAGTTTAGTTCCTTACTTTCCTAGTGCTTTTCCAATACTAGCTCCCATGGGCCATTCAAGTATTTGACAGACAATTGACAACAGTATTTCTAGTCTGTCACATTGTCTTTTTCATTCATGTTTAGTCTTCGTATGTCTCCTGTATAATCATGTTTTGCTGGTTCTTCCTCACTTTTTGTTCTGTGTTTTCCTCCAGCCAGTTAGAACATGGATGATGAGATGTGTGCTGTGTAGCTCATCTTATGCCTACATTTCTCCATAAAATGTCTCTGAATTGTCTTGCAGGCAGGCCTGAGCTAAAGTTTGTCTGATATGTCACATGTGTGTGATTAGCATGATGCTGAGGCCCTGCTAACTGCACTGCAGATTGTGTGAGCTGCAGGCCCTGGCTGCTGCAGACTGTCCACAAAGGACACACAGTGTTCTGAGTGCAGAGCAAGCTTACATCTGTCTGGGTAACCCCAACTGCATTCAGACTTGTCATCTCCTGTTTCTGCATGAGAGCAACAAGCGCAGGAGGTTTAGGGCCTAGCATGAGGCTCCCAGCTGTGTTTGAAACAAGAGATTTCTTGCTTTGTGTTGTTACCAGCTCACAGAGGAAGCAGCCCTGGATGAAGCAAGTGGATTCAACATTCCCCCAGATCAGACCACCCAACCGGGATCCTCACAACAGAACCTGTGTAAGAAAGCAAAGCAAAAGGTCAGTGAACTGGTCAGGATCTCTTGAATCGATGTCTCAAATGTTCCAGGGTGTCAGGAGAGTACAGTTCTGCAGCAAAAGTTTGTTGTATCCTAGGCTTGATGCAGGAAAGAAAATTAACCAACCAGTTTCTCCAGAGCAAACAAGCCAAGCAGCTTCTGCAAGGCTGACCAGCTCTGAGCTCAGCTGTGAATCATCCTTGTACTTATAAAAGGAATTGTTCCCTGGATTACAGTTCCTTTCAGGCTGGCTTTGTGTTGAATGTTACGGTGTCATGTAAACCAAGAGAAGTTGGTGGACACATCACAATATGGATATTAGAGAATTATACATATATATATATGTATAATTAGATAAACAAGGCCACAGTCTAGTACCATACACTCTGAACCAGAGTAAATGGGAGGTTTACCAGTGCTTTCAGCATGTGCAGAATAGAACCTCTAGGTAGTATGCTACTGTTCATGTTGTCATATAACGTCAGAAGAAGAAATTAGTAGCAGGATATCCTATGCTCAGAGTGGATTCTGGCCTACTGTGGAAATATATACATGATCTCTAATGAATATGACTAGAATTAAATGCAGCTGTGATTCACAGGCACCTGTCAGGCCTGCTCCCACTGCAAGAAATTATATAATTATAAGCATTATCAAAAACATCCATCTCAGGTATGACACCTTGCATTTCTGGGATTACTGATGCAAAAGATAGTGTTAGGAAAAGATTGTGTCAGGAGGCTGCCCTTGCCAGTGTCTAGGCACTATGTCTCGGGGTGTTTTCAGTTCCACAAGAATTCTCTGGAGGAGAGAAGGAGACCATAGTTGGCTGTATGGATATATTTAGATTATGATTTCAGAAGATCTTTTTGTCTCAGCCTCGGGTGCAAATGAACAGTGGGGGCCTTTTGGGCAAAGTACTTCCCTTGTCCCACAGTTTCCTTTCTACAGCAGGGAGAAAACAATGCCCCCACCTCTGCATTCCTTTCCCTTCCCACATAGCCTCTTTCAGCAAAACTGTTTGATCTCTTGCTTTTGCAGCAGGAATTGTATTGTCACATGGTGTTGTTATGGTGCCTGCCAGAATATCTGGGCTTTATGCCCTTAACACAGCACACACAATGTGGGTATACGTCACTGTGGACACTTAAAGAGGCCGAATACCTGTTCCAAGCAACATAGATTCAAACCCAAATTCTAGCAAGTACCTTGGGTTTTTATTTAACAATCTAGATGCATATGGAGCCTGTCCCTGTGCTCTGGGCAAGTTCATCTCACAGACTTGGGATCAACAGAGGGGAAATGGGAAACTGTGGAGCATGGGACAGGTCACTGTGGCCATCATGCATTACAGTTAAAGCCCTTTATTGTCTGTGCTGGCGTTTGAACTCTCTATCTCTTGTTTTCTGTGTGAATTAGAGCCACACTCCAGCCACCACAGCTCTTGCAAGGGCAGATGACAGTGATGAGGATGAGTTACCCTGGTGCTGCATCTGCAACGAAGATGCCACTTTGCGCTGCCATGGCTGTGATGGGGACCTCTATTGCCAGCGCTGTTTTTGGTGAGTCTCACAATTCCTCCAGGTCTGAGAAGTGTGTCAAAGGTAAGCTTGGCCCCTTTTGTATGTTTTTTTCATTGGGCAGGAAAACAGGCAGTAGGAGGCAAGATTTGAGGAATCCAGATTTTAACTGAATGCTAGTTGTTAGATAAATACTTGGTGTGATCAGTAGTTGTTCCAAGCTTCAGAGACTAAACTGGTCCTTGGCAGAAATGGTTCAGTGCATGTTTGGGCACATTGTCTGAGTGTTCTGTGGAGCAGCTGATGTGCTGCATTACGTGGGATGGGATAAATGAGACCATTGTTCAGTGACTCCTATGGCTTGTTAATGCCATTGATGAATGACCTGGGCTGGATTCCCTTAAAGGGGGAGATCAGATAGTATGAATTCTTGAGGCTTTTCTTAGGTTGAGACTTTGCAGTCCTAAACCATGTTAAAAGATTCTTCATTGAAATATGTACGTGTGAGCTTTTTTTCACCAGTCAGGCTTTGTAGCAGCTGTAGTCTTGATTCTTAAACATATGTAGCTTGATTTTTGACAAAACTTTCATGTCGTAGATTTGGAGGGTTAATTCTTTTGAATACAAAGCTATTCCTAACAGGTTGTGTGACTTCTCTTTTTTTCATGCTTCAAAAGTATTGGGTAGTTGGCTGGGTTCTCAGATTAGTGCTGGGTGACATTAAGATAGCAGGTTGCTAAAAATGTGGTTGGTATAACAAGAGATGTTTTTGTGCATATTTTCTCATTTCTTGCAAATGTATTTTTACGGAAATGCAAATGCAGTCAGAGAAAACCATATGAAAATGTTCAGGAGACATATGACTGGCAGTGTTAAATTATTGAAAACAAAGCATACAAACAAAAGTATCTGACAGCAAACATCAGTAAAAGCAGATTTAACAGTCTGTATCAGCCATACGCTGTGGATGCAGGCTTACATCTTACCCAACACTGCCTGCTCCTGAGCATGGTTAAGACAGCTGCCAATACACTATATTATTTTCAGTTAATTTCCAGAGTTTTCTGCAGGAGACTGTTATTTTGTCTGTTGTCACAATTGCTAATGTCCCTGGAATCACAGACACAGTGCTGAAAATGAGCCATGAGTTAGATTAATCTCTTCAAGAGGGAAAGAAACAGAAGGACCTGTTGTTTTCAAATCCAGCTGACAAGGATGAGCAGACCTTCCCATAAAGCATCTCAGAAATTTCTGTTACAAGCAAATATCTTAAGTAGTTAGTCCACATGGCTGCCAGTCAGGTCCTCACAGTCCTTGGATAAGTTTCTGGTTAAGGACTGCTAGGAGGTATCTTGTGCAGTGGCTAAGGGTGAATTCCTGGCCTGGGTATTTACTTTTGACTGCACTTTGTATTTGCTTCTTAGGGAAGGCCATGAGGAGTTTGACCTGAAGGACCACCACACCTCCCGCTATCATCATCCTTGCAAACAGAAGTGATCACACTCTTCATGGGCAGAAAAGGAGCTGGAGAATGGGAAAACAGAGGAGCCGGCCAGATGGAAGAATCCAAGTGGATTTGCAGCCAAAATGGGTGATGTTTTGGACAGTTCAAGGATGTGCTGTAATCTGAGAGAGGCTTGGAGGGCGTGACTTTGTCTTCACAAATACACCTGAGAAGTGCAGGGTTTGCTGTGCATGCTTGGGGATAAATGAGGACTTGATACGAGGAGGTGGATACAAGTCTGTAAATACAGATGGTAAAGCAATGTGGGCAGCAGTTAAGATGTGTGTTTAAGGCAGTACTGACTGGCTGATAAATAACTTCCTGCTTTTACTAACAGCTTATACACTGGTTCAACAGGCAGCAAAGAAAAATGTCTGCATTGTGATCACATGTGTGATGAGAACTTTCAAAGCATAATAAAAATTATTTATTATAGAGGCCTGTGGTTAAAGTCTCTCCTGAAAGTGCCTGATAGCCCTTAACAAAGTGATGCTTTCTTATAATGGTATGGTAGTCCTAGTGTCAGACAGCTTAGGGAAAGAAATGAAGAATAGTGAAGTCATCAAAAATGTTTTTGTGGCATGTCTGGAAAAGATGCTCTGCTACTGATACAGTGTTGTAGCCTGCAGTGGTTATGCCACGGTCATGTAATCTTTAAGAACAACATATTACTCTGACAGAGTTATTATTAGTCTGAAAGCAGGATTTGACTTTGTTTATTGTTTGGTCCCTGGTAGGATAAAGATGTCACCTGTGTGATGCTCTTCATCTGATTATGAGAAACTCAGTTGCATATCCCTCCTGGGAGACAATCCAGATGCAAGTGGCACTCACCAGTGCCCAGAACACCCGGAATTGCTTCAAATACCCAACTAAATTGGCTGTAAACATGCTTTATTATTCCGTCAAGATGAGCTTTTTCCAAATAATATGACTTCTGAGAGAGCTCTCTAAGGCTGATAAATTCCAATTGCAACAAAATAAAGGATTTGCCCTTGACAGGGAATTTCCAATGAATCTCGCCTGTCTGGTTTGACACTGCCACTCCCAGCTGTCTGCCTTGCCCCCTGTGCTTAAGGTCAGTGCCTCCGAGGTGAAGTGATGAAACAGTGTTTACCTGCACCCCTGGTCAGAGGACAGCAAATTAATTAAACCACTGTTGAAGGTGGGTTTCTGCTAACGTGCTGCCCTGGATCAGACTCTTCACCAGAATTCAAACAATGATTCAAACAATGTAGAATAGTAATACTTTAGGTTAACACACTAAAAATGGCAAGCATATCCAGCAGTGCCATCAAAACCTTTTCTTAGGAAGGGGTGGAAAAACCTGATTTCTGTGGAGAATCTTCTTTGTCCTGGCAGCCCTTGCTTCACCAGTGCCTGTCTCCTTGGGACAGGTAGATGGAAAAACTACTTGAGTTGTTCTGATGCAAGAGCTCACAACTAACCCTGTGTTACACAAAATTTAAGTTACAGCTGTGAGGAGCTTGCAGTCTTAAGAGTCAAAACAAAATGCTGTCTTTATTTATGTTATCATAGGAATGACACTTCTTCATTGCTATTTGACATGGATAAGTAGTCTGATATTAAGACAGCCCAGTTCTGTCTGAGGTTAAATCCTTTCATGTTTTACATATAAAGGGGAAAGTGCAACTATCTGTTCTTATTTCTCTCCTACTTTTCCACTGCTTGGGCTTCAGCCTGTGTCTTCTCCAGTTTAGCAGTAATTTTATTTCTTGATTTACAGATGCTGATTTTTTCAGTATCTTAGTATGAGCTGGTATGATACTTGCAACATTTTGAGTGCTTCGTCAGCAACAACAAAATGTTGAGCTCCCTTGCAGTTAGGCAGCCTCTGTCTCGTATGCCCTGCCCTGCTCACACCAGTAGGAATGAAGCAGGTTGCAGCCGGAAGCAGTTTATTTAGATTCCCAGCTTGGTTTCTGTGGGGCCATCCCAAGGAATCCAGAAATGCACCCAACCCATTACCTGAAATAGAACTTAGTCATGCATGGAAGAGTCTCTTCAGTCATACAGACACATGCTGTTGCTTTCCCTGCACCACTAATGGACATTTTTGTGGCTGCTGCACTTTCTGCATGTAATGGGCCATTTTAGTAGTAGCCCAATCACTTTCCCCTGAAAAGCCATTCCCACTGTAGTTGTTGCCTCAGTAAACTCCATGTAGGAGGGGCAGAGGGGCATCCAGATGGGCAGGAAGCACACCTAGCTGAATCTGTTGTGAAAGAGGAATGCTGCATGACCTTTAAGTGGGCAGTGCACTGTTAGCTGTATTGCTTACTCCTACCTTGTGTTTGAAAAGGTGGTGGTAAACAAAGACACTGGTAACCAATCAATTCCTGACAGGCCAGATCAACTTCAATCATAGCTGTTCAAGGACAGAAGACAGCTTGGCGTCCAGAAAGAGATTGAACTTGTTTGCTCTTGTCTTTGTAGCAAGTCACAAGGGAAAATGAGATTTTCTTTCCCTCTCAAAATGTTTTGTATGTGAATTATCAAATGTAGGCTCCACTCCAACAAGAATTCAAATTAGAAAAGCTCATGAACTTTCATACATTGAGTTATCTTGGTATGATCAAGAGGGCAAAGTTCCTTTCAAGCAACATTCTTAGATAGTATCTACATACTTATGCTAGTGGTGGTGCTGAGAAACAGCAAAGTTAACTGGAAGATGTTTGTAAAGAAATTTTTCAAGCATTGATTTTAATCTATCCTTGTGGTCTAGTGTGAGAACAGCCAAAATGTAAATCAAACCAAGTATTATTTACTGCTGTTTAAGAACAAAACAAAAAAGAAGTTACTCTGATTGCCTTATGTTGCTCTTTCTTTTGCACCAGTGAGCTGACAGATCATCTACCTCTGGCCACATGTTGTCTTACTCCCCTGATCTCACTGTGCTCAGTTGAAATGCTCTCAGGTATCATTATGTATCAGAATTCCTTATGGATCAGAGCCAACTGCACATGATAGGGTCTGCAGCTTACTCCTTTCCTGATACTTACAGAATAAGAATGAAGACAACTTTGGTCAAGCAGGGTTTTCAGAACCTGCTTTAATTCTAACAATGTCTACCTTAAAGCACAGACAAAAATTCTTTTTGCATCACTCCGTATTGAGGAAATACAGAACAGTGCTCAGGGGGGAGAAACTATTTTTCTTGGGCCAGAGGAGAGGCATGTCATGTCTTTGCACTGTTGCAGCTCAGCAGAATAAAACAAAGTCTGTTGGTGGGATATCTAAGTATTCTGAACTCTTATACTATTGTGCTGCAGCTAATTGCATCTCTAGTTTAGGACACTCTCCTCAAGTCCTGTCCACCTAGCTCTTCCACCTGAACTTCTCTTTGATCCTACTCTTTTTACCAATGCTCAGAGCTTTTTGTCAATATGCTGCTCTCCTTTCTCAAGAAGTGTATTACATGAGTCTTAGCACGTGTCATCCATAAGCAGTGCCAGATCTGCAACCACTGCAGCTCTGGATTTAATTTTTTGTTTTTATTTTACTTATAAAGTTGAGATTTCATGAGGGTAGGTATGTCCCACTAGCCCCTTTTTAAGCCAAAACTGGCATGTTCCCAGGGCTATCAAAGATATATATTGGACCTGATAAAGAGAGACCATTTTTCCAGCCTAATGGAACATCTTGGAGAGCCTTAGAACAAGGCATGAAGAAAGCAGGCCCTTACATCACAGTTGTTACTGCAGCTTGGTTTTTGTCCTCTCAGAGGACACAACCCACAGTTTGTTCACTGACACCTGGAAAATAGGAGGAAAGAACAAGATAATAGTCATCAGTCTGCTACTGAAAAAGATGGAAAGACTAAAGCATTTAAGATATTACCAGTCCAGCCCAAGAATCCTTGTTTGTCTTTGTTAGCTAACCTGCATGTCCCTCTGGTTCCATAGTTGTTCCCTTCTGCCCCAGCTCACCAAACAAAAGAGGTACTCAAAAGCTGGCCTTGAATATTCTGCTCTGTAGGAGCTCCTCTGGATGTGACTCACTCATCCCTTGTGTTTCCATGGCAAGCATCAGCATAGGGACAGGGCATAATGTGAGAGTGCTTTGCCTAAGCAATCAGCCTCCATTTGCTGTCTTATTTCCTAGTCACATGTGTCAAGTTACTGACTTGCTAAGAGGCTGGATGTAGTTTCCTCTGTATTTTTCCAGGCAAACATTAGTTGTAGCCAGAAGAGTTTGTGCAACAAGGTACTGTGCCCTACTGCTCATTTGTGAGACCTACCTGTCTTCAAAAGACTTGTTCTGAGATTCTCCCTGGAGGGAAGTTAAGAGCAGGCATTTTTTACTTCAGTTTTTCTTTAGTATCTAAAGAGAGAGCAAAAGCAAGCAGGTTTTCTCGATTTTAATATAAAGTAAGTATTTTTCTAACACCTTTTTAAACTAGGAGAAAAATAATTCCCAACCTTGTTCCTTTAGAAAAGGCATCTAAGTCTTAAGTCTTAAATTCCACAAAAAGGAAAAAAAATTAGCCATTAGCCTTAGCAGGTCTTTCACAAACTTCCCCTTAAGTAGACTAGGTGTACTCAAAAATTTTTTTTTCCATCCTATCATATATTTTCTGTCCAACCTTCATAAATAACAGAGGCTTAATAAGACTTACAAAGTACGTTCAATGCTGTAGAGTCAGGTACAGCAGTAACAGGCAGGACATCACAGTTGGGTCCAAGCCAGACTGAAATGAGGTGCAGCTTAACAGTGGCTGATTTTCCGTGTTGATGAATGAGTGATAACCAATGCCTTGTTTTCCTTGCAGTGGATGAAAAAAAGAAGTCTTGATGAGCTCCTGAGAATTGTATTCAGTGCTCCTTGGCCAGCATGGAATTTCCTAGAAGAATCTAAATGAGGGACATCTTGTCCTGTTCCTCAGGTTAAAACATTCTTTAAGAATCAGGAAAATGTACAATCTAGCTCCCTGCTGTGTGTGTACATCTGGAAGGAGTGGAGACTTCAACCGCTGGTACAAAGTTCACCAACTTGGTGATTTTTCTCAATAATAATAAGTCCTAAACATATTCAGAAGTTCTATTGCTGATCCTGGCTTTTGTGAGGAAGATACATATTTCCTTGTAACCAAAGCTGGGTTTTCCATGTGAGCAAGGTCATTTCTTCTGAGGATTGGTGACTTTCCGGAGACCTCTCAATCGACTAAGCAATTCCGTAATGAAGTCCTACAATAAGAATTGGTTGAAGAAGGATGTCATATTAATTCCAGTGCTCACCAGCCCCAAGAGTACCATGGTGTTTCCATCATTCCCACATTCACCCTCACATTGAGCAGAAACCAGAATTTTGACATATATTGAGCAAATCTATCTTTTAGCTTAGGAAAGGAGACCTTGTGATAGATGAGAAGGGTCTAAAAGCTCCTCTACTTCCCTTCCCCTGTCTCCCTTTGGAACAGCCATGTTTACTTTCTCCTCAGGAGCTAGCCTGACCCTCTTCATCCCAGATACCTATTTTTCCCACTGTGAGATGAGCTCAGGATGCTGTTGTTCTCTTTTAGGTTACACTGCTTCCTGTTGCCACCATAACCTCCTGCCCACTTCTACTGCCCTCCCAATCTAGGGCAAAGCAAGCTGTCCCTCTTGTTGAACCAGTAAAGCTCCATGTTGTGAATTGCAAACCATCCTGGAGCTGTGCCAGTTCTACAAGGAAGTGGCTGGCAGAGAAGAGGTGGAGCAAAACATGTAGGACTAATGATAAGGTTGAGCAGGGGTTGAGGACAGGCAGAGTAGATAGATGAGCAGTTAATGGAGACAAACCCTGACTACTTTGCTGACACAGCCAGGGACTATGAACTAAACTGGCCTATCTGGTTATTCCAAACAGAAGGCAATGTGGCTGGTGTAGACTTTACCCTCTGCATGGCAAGTAACATCACCATAAAGAAGTGTGCAGCCTTTCTTACCTAGAGACATAGCTATATGTTCTTGTAATTAGGCAAGGTCAATGGAAGTATGGCAGATTGTTACCATTTGTGCTGTGTGGAAACCCAGGGTACTCACTTGGGTGATCAGAGGTTGCCACAATATGCTCTTTAAGTAAATGCCTAGGATCATACATTCCTTTTCAGTCAGTCCTTTCAGTTTCTTATCTTCTTTCTGCAGATAAATTTCTGTGATCTTTCAAGGGGACTGGATTCAAGATCCCCAGGGTGAAAGTAATGTTTTTGCCAATGGGGCAGCAGTATCTGTATTTAACAGGTACTGTACTGTTCACAAGACACTTTCATGGTTTATGACTTAGGAGAGCAAACTGTCTTCAGTTATCGCTCTGGGAATGTGGGATTCTTGCCTCAGATCTGACATTCAGACACTCTGAAAACTATTCCATATTGCCAGCTTTGCTGAAACCCATGCTAGGAGAGTATCTGTGATGATTGCTACAGCCCAGTTTAATTTCAGTGATATTAATTGTGATTCAGTGATTGAATTTCAGTCATGCATTCACCTCATTTTTTGTATGTTCATCACTGCACAGCCACATCGGCTCAACATGTGGAGTCTGCTGGATGATGTGCAAGCAGAATGCTCACCTGCAGTGCATGTGGCTGAAGCAGTGATGGGGACCATATTTTGCACATGTGTGCAATGCAGCAAAGGCATCCCTGTGTGGTGAATGCACACAGTATTGCCTCCAATCATCTGGACATTGTGGGATTTAACTATCTAATTCAAAGTCAAAACTTGTGAAGTTACATGGGGGAAAAAAATCCATGTGTAAAACTAACCTACATGGATGGTGCTCAGCAATCACCTGCCCCATCCAACCTAAAGGCCATTCTACATTCTTGTTAATCATAATCCTAAAGTGTTTTAAGCCAAGAATGCTTTTTGTTAACAGTGTAAAAAATGCCCATGTGCATTACATCGCTGTCTATAGCTTTGCTATGCTAAAGATCAAATAGCAACTCAGACTGACCAGCTTAGGATGCCCAAAACATGGAAAGAACTTCCTCTGACTGTAAAGCATAATTCCTTATTTGCTCCAGTGCTCTGCCTTCAGTTCATCCATGTGCATTTATATGTAATTTTACAATCACAGAATAAATTGGCAAACACCTCCCATTACGATTAAAGAAATCTGCAGCCAAGTACTGTCTTGGCTACTCAGCCAAGCAGCAGCAAAGACACTGTAACAGAATAGTATAACATGTATGCATGTAAATGGATATGGTGCTTCACTCACCTCTGTGGGGCTGGAGCACTCATGGAGGATTTCCTAAAAAAAAACAAGGAGTCATCATTTTAGTATTTTACGAGTTGATCTAATTCTCCCCTCCCTATGAAAAGGAAGGCACAAGAAAGCATCATGCAACACTACAAACACCCATTATCTGCCCACATGCCACTAATCTTTTGAAGAAAACTTCACAAACTTAAAGTCACCAAGTCCCTCTATCTGACCTGTAATTTTAATTTCTGTTCTTCATTAGGGACCTCCAGGAGGTCTTCAAGATCAATTTGTGGTTCAGGAACTGCTGCCTCCGTTTCTTCTCTTAGCTAAAAAGGGAAAAAAACCACCAGCATTAATTAACCTTCTAACTTCTGAGAATTCTAGAGGCCATCTTTAAAGAACTAAGCAGCTGAGTTACAATAAAACTATGCTGCAAAGTTAAGGTCAAGATATAAATCATCTGAAAAAAGGGAGGTTCTTAAATGAGGGATTCCAGCCCCTCTGTGGTGTCTGCTACAGCCACACGTCCTGATTTACACATCCTTCATCTTTTCCAACCACTACACTGCTCAGGGATCATCACCCATTGTTGGAACACCATTTCAAGGTATCAAACAGCAGTGCCATGTACACCAGCCTGTGACACCCTTCCTCTATGAAGAGTTCACCAAACAGAACTCCAACAGGCTTAATCTTAGAGAGGCATAAATAATAGAAGGAGATTTTAGGTTTTATGCTTATTGCACTCACCTACTTTGTATTTATACCAAGGCTTTTTGCAGTAATGGAGGGGAAAATAATTGTACTGTTGAAAGACCTAACAATATTTTGCCTGCTTTCTTTAATAGTCATGAGAGGAATATAATAGTCTCCTTTAATGTAAGAGGGACCCCAAGTTTTGGTGACTGGAGTAATAATCTTGTACTACATGGAGGTGTTAGTTGGAAACATTTTGTAGACTCAATCACAGACACATTTTAGCTTCACAAATCTCTGCATGGAAAGCAGCCTCTGTTTTTCCAGTGTATTTGCAAAATGAAACTTTAATAACACTAGTGATATTTTGGCATAGCAATCAGTAGAATAAGGATACTGGGTGAACAGTGCAGTACCTGACTGCCAGGCTGTGGCATTTATGGCAATACTTACAAGAAAAAAAGAAACTTTTCCTGAACAGTCACTGATACCAAACCAGAAAGGAAGTAGAGAGCCTTTGTTTAGCTTTGATACACAGCTGACTTAAGAATAAATAATAAACCAGAGTTAAATATATTGCACTGTGACCCATACAGTATTTCTTCTTAAAAGTAATAGTTTTCATGTGACTTTTTAGAAAACAGGTGTTGATCCAGTCTGACTTTGTCTCTGGTTAAGAAGCTAAGTAGCCTGGGAGGGCAAGATGGAAATCCCTGTGGTTTTTAGTCCTAGTGTGGTTGCTGTTCTGACTTCCATATGCAAGGAATCATCTTGAAAATCACAGAATCTTAGTTTTGTTGCAAAAAGGCCTTCTGACAGTAAGCATCATAGCATTCCCTGTATCAGGAGGTGACGTTAGAACTAACCTTGCTGGCATTTGAATCTCTGGAAGACACCCTCGAACATTGCACTGCCAAGGGTAGGTGGAGCAAAGTAAGAGATAACAAAGAGACAATTGTAATGGAAGTTGATGGATACAAGGAAACCCAAAGAAGCAGGCAACTAAATAGTCTTGTCACAATGCACAGAGGAGAGCAGGATGACCTGCTGGACATCTCTGTGATTACAAGTAATTTACTATGGCACATGTATGTATTTGAAGAGATCCTATTAACAGTCTCTGACCTGGCATAGCATTATGTTATGTAGTTCCTTGTAGCAAATCTCTTATGCTGGCCTGAATACATCAGGAAGCAGGGAAATCTGTTGTGCTGAAGTGATGCTAGCAAGGGCAATCCACTGCCCATCTGTTCTTGTAAGGGCATGGCTGGGTTTCTCACTTGTGCCTGCTGGGATTTTGCAGCAGGGAGAAAGAAATCCCTTTGGGCAGCTACTCTGATGACAGTAAACAGCTCTTAATTCTCTGGAGGACAGAAGTGATAACGTGAACTGACTTGTTTTTCTGACACGTTTACAAGTGTAAAGGTCTATCTCTGTATTCTTCAGCAAGTAAAAGTGGCACATGCAGAATCCCATCTTGGGTCATGTTACTGGTCATACCAAGTGCTTCTTGTCTGTCTCAGGAAAAAAGTGCCAAAATTTTAACTCTTTAAAACTGCAGTAGTTCTCCAAAGGGCAAGATGTTCAGTTAATCAAAGCAGCAGCCATTCTCCTTGCTTTTCTCTAGCAAATCTCAACAGTCAGGAAAAGGACTCTCTGAACTGAGCTACCAACTCCAGGACAGTCCCTTAAATGCCAGGCGTGGTTGGGAAGCACAATTGTCACTGCCACTCTTTTGAACAGCCTTCACTCACCAGGACTACCATGCTAGCACTTTGCAGATACACTGAATTTTGCCTGACTGGGTCTGCTGATAATTTCTGCTCCCATGTGCACTGTATGTTGTTTCATAATGCATTATCAAGAGGCTTAAGATACAGCTGAGAATTTATTACTGTCATTTTAATAAGCTATAGAAAATAACTGGAAATTCACAATTAACTTGAAGAGATTAGTCATTTTTACTAAGCAAGCTATGTTTGGGAAATCTAAATAAGTTAGTTAACCAAACAGAAGCAGTAATATACTCATTTTCAGAGAAGACATGCATTTGCAGCAGAAGGAAGGACCTTTTTCTTCATATTTGTTTTCTGGCTGTTCCTTGCATAAGGCATAAATTAAAACAGAAATGAAATATTTTCATCTCCCAACATGGCATGAGAATCTGGCACATTGCCACAAATATCAAATAAAAAACAATCTCTCAGGGCCCAGAAAATCATCCTGGGCAGACAAAATTTTCTCTGTACCATCATGGCAAGTAGCACAAAAGCCACCATTCCTGGCCTGTTCTAATATGTCTACTTCACTGTTGATTGCAATTTGAAACTGCTGATGCTCAGAGCGGAAGACTCTAAGCAATCATCAGCTCTTATTTCTTGTATCTCAAAAGTGTGCTTAACATTGCACTGGCATGCAAATACAGAATACAGGACAGCAAGGGCCTGGCAGTTCATTTAGTCCATCCCCATCCATGACATAAATAAGCATTTTTACACAATTTGTTAAATCCATCTATGTCAACTGTTGAAGATGGAGATTCTCTGAGAGTCAAGAAAGCTGTGTTCTCTTGCTGTATCAGCCACTGCCCTAGAGGGAAAAGCAAAACCCTTAATCAAGCTATTTAAATGGGTTTAAGATCATGATGTACAATGGGAGAAAGCCTTTAATCTTTTACTGTACTGCACTCCAAAGGATTATCTCAAACACAAAAGAGCACTATTGCTTCTGAAAGCACCCAACATAAGTGTCATGCATCTAAGGACAGTATATGAATAGAAGTGATAGTTCAGGGTCAAAATTTCAATATACCCAGGCAGTGCTGGAACCTGAATATCTCTAATCCAGCAAAAAAATGCAACAGCTGAAGTAAAGACGTGTACCATTCAGGTGCTGTAGGCACTCCTGGAGCTTTCTTACTGGGACAGTTTTCAGGCAGGCAGGAAGAACTTGGGAGCAACTGTTCCTGCTGCAAAGGGAAGCTCAGCAAGGGAGACAGCTCTGGGCATTGGCAAAGATGAAGGCATAAGATCTCTACATTTGAGCAAAGGTTTTTTCCCATTCTTCCCTGTTGCCAGTAGTGTGTCCAGACTCTGCAGTTACAGACACAGCACATTCTGAAGTGTCTCATTCAAACAGCAGCTAGAGCCTCCCTGTTGTGTCAAAAAGGAACGGGGATACACTGATCACTCTGACCCAGCTAGCTTGGATACTGCTCACTGCAAAGCCACTCACCACATGGAGTTCATCAACAAGAATCATGCTGGGTTTATACATCTCTCTAGGTTGTACTACTCATGCTGAGCAATAGCTACACCTGTTCAGTGGGTGCAACACCAGGCAGTTCAAAGCCAGTTGGATTGCATCAGTGCAAGCTTCCCTGCCAGCCGACACACCAGTGCTGCAGAGGGGGCATGGAGAGACCTGCTGGAAGTCAAAGACAGGGAGCTATTTCCAGTGAGGCAGAGCAAGCAAACCTCTGTGCAGCACACAGGCCTCTAGATCCATTCACCTGACAAGCAAGTGGCTGGTTTGCCCCAGCTACTCACCCGGCATTGGTACAGCTCCTGCAGCTGGGCGTTGATCCATTCCTCCAGGTCTAGCCAGCGCTGTAGGTCTTTGCGGTTGTACTTTATGGTCAACTTGCCCAGTTTCCTGTGTGATGATTCCTCCCCAGGTTTCTCTGGTGTCTGGAAAGTCACCCGGGGCAGTGTGCTGGAGTTGCTGGCCATGCTCACCACCTCCTCCTCTGACAGCAGGAACTCACCTTCCTCTGGCTCCCTCACACCTTTTCTCTGTCTCCTTTAACCAAAGCCTCTCTGCAGCCAGTGCCTCCCAGCACAAGCTAGTTACAGGTGCCAAAGGTGGGAGGCATTGGTGATCCTAGGTAGAGAGCTAGGGGTGCCACAGGGCTGGGGAAGCAGCCAGGCTCTGCAGGCAGAGTTACAGCCGCAGACTCTTGGGTTTCACCATCAGATGTGCAGACAGGAGCAGGGAGGCAGGCAGAGTTGTTGTAATAACATCTGTTGTTAAAAGAAGCCAAGTGAACCAGGGAATTGATGAACCATGTTTGTTAATATTTAACACAAGTCAGCTCCAAGAGGTGGGGAAGAAGGAGGTTTTAAATTACTGTTTTCCTACAGGCATAACTTACATGCATGTGCAATTCCAGAGGGCTGATCCATGCATAATGCATTGAATCCTGCTGAAATTCCTACTCCGTAAACTGCCTGCAGCTACAGGGTTTAGCTCCCTTTGAGATGGTATATTTGGCATTTCCCAGCTAAAGCACTGGACCCAGCACCAATAAGAAGTGGTCTAGAATCAGGCAGCTCATCCATTATTTTATAGTAGTAGACCAGGAAATGACTGCAACCCAAAGTTGGGCTCAGCAGTTCCATTTTTTGTTCTCTATTCTCTAAGTTAACCCCAGCTCTCTCAAAATTTTCTGTAGAAATCCTATGAATTTGAGATTATTTGAGAAGAAAATTCTGGTATAAAAGAAATCTGTGCTCATATTAGGCAAAAAGTACAGTATTTGATGTGATAGCATTGCAGGGGAAGACCTCACTAGGGATATACCAACATCTCCTTCCCACAGAAAAGTATTCACAGTAAGCAGGTTCACCTGATGAGGCATCATAAATGGCTATCAGACAATATATTATCAATGCTTGGTTTACAGTTCCTTGCCACCTGGTTAAAGGTCTGCAGCATTATTGCCCTGTACCATTTAAAAGGATATGTGTGAGAAGTGCACACTGCTGTTCTGTTCAGAGGAACAGAAGTCAGGCTAGCTGTAATTACAGGGTGCCAGGACACTGTCTCACCTCTTTATTCAGCTGCTCCCAGAGCCCTCCAGCAGCCTGCCCAGGGAGCTGCCCCACCACATGGACAAACAGAGACCCTCCATCCTGAAGCAGATCAAACACCTCCAGTCTCATGATTCATGTGGAAAAAGCAAGTAAGCTCTGCTGTCAGGAGCCAAGGTATTTCCAGTTTGGAGACCAAAAGCTAGATAAGCCAAAGGAAAAACAACCAGCCCATGTCCCACTGAAAGGTGCTGCCAGGCAGCATGAGGCCATCTGCAGAGGGGCTGGTCTCTGAAAAGCTTGCCCAGTCCCCCTGGCACAGTTCTGTCCCCAAAGGGATGGTGGTACAGCCAGCCAGCAAAATCTTGTACACAGGGTAGTAGAAAAAAGAGCAGGGCCATTATAGTCCTTCTTTTCATTCTTAATGTGAGAAAAGAAAAAAAACAAAAAAAACCAAAAAAAACCAGAACAAAACAAAACAAAAAAAACCAAAAAACCACAAAAAACAAAACCAAACAAACAAACAAAACAAACAAACAAAAAACCAAAACAAACAAAAAAAACAAAAACAAAAAAAACCAAAGCAAAACAACAACAACAAAAAAAACCACCTTTTCAGATGGGTAGGTATACCTGAAACTGATATTATCTCCTCTGCTTTTCTGACAGCCTAAAACTTCTGTTCAAAGACAACTGTTAGCTATTTAATGTTAGCAGCTTTACCCATTTTTCCTCACTGCTTGGCTGTATCCTCCCTCAAATCCCACTCCTAAAACTTCCTTATTTAGATCAGTTACACAGAAAAATCTGTGTGGAGAGGCTTGTAACATACTTAGCAAGTGCAGATTCTTCAGAGATTCTTAACTAGTGGAAACCTTGTAAAAAACACTGAACAACTTATAATGCCTTTACAACTATTGACTTTTCAAAGGTTAGTATGGCCTAAAATGGGCAGATATTCACAAGGTAAGTCTGGACCAAAGGACGCACATTCAGGTGATAAATTCCTGTCTCCAAACAGAAGTCTAACAAACTTCTATTTTGATCTTTGGGGACTGACACACTTGAAAGGGGAAAAGAAAGGGAAACTGCACTTCTTTGGTCCCAAGGATGTCCAGAGAGGCTGGCATTGAGAGCAGGGAAAGAGGACCAGACTTAAAGGAGAAGATACTTGTTATCACTGAGTCACTCCAAATATCTGCAGTGGCTGAAGGACTGGCAGGGGAGCCCCTTTCTTCCATCCCCTGTGCTAACTCTGGCGCTCTTGAGCACTTTAGGTAATCTCTACATGAAAGGTGGGGTTTGCCCTGTTAATATTCTGCCAGCATGGTTGAATTTATGAAGCAGAGGATCCAGAAGTCACAGGAGAGCTGTGAAACTGAGGAAAGAGGAAACATAGCCTGCTCAAGTGGCTCTTCAAATAGCTTGAACCACTGTTGAGTTGTAATCTCAGTTGAGCTGAGATGCCACATCTGTAAAAGTCCACAGGCCTGTTCTCTGAGTAACAGACTCACCCCACAGCCTGTACTCTACCAACAAAGAAACAAGGGGCACAAGCCCTGGTGCTGCTCGATCAGTGCCACCCTACAGCTGAACAAGATGTTGAGAGGATGATGTCAGAGGCTCTCTCAGGAAAGCTGTAAGCTGAAATGAGCCAGATTACAGGATGTTCATCATACTGCTTTGGCTTATTTCAGCTTAGTCATGAATTTGTTGTAATAAGAAGGTGGCAATACAGGAACAAATGTCTACTGATAAAGTAGGCCTCCTCCAGTAATAAACTGTTTTAATCCATGATTAAAGCAAGAAGAAGGAGCAAAAACAGTGCAAGATCAGTCCTTGAGGGTGTGGTAGAAGTTCCTGCAGGCACAGGACTCAGTGTCTCATTCGAGGTAGGGGATATTGCCACCTGAAATGAGGCAGCATCTCCTGTGGGTGCACCAGCCACCTGCCAGTGCTGGTAAATGCCAGCTGCCACCAAAAAAGAAGCAGTTTCAAGACTTCCTTTCCTGTACCACACCCCATCCTGTCCTTTGCTTGCATTACAGCAGATTCATGTGGCCAAAGGTACAGAAATTCACCATTTTGTTTGGACAGAATCTCAGAGATCTCAAGCATGGCTGGAAGATGGAATTTTATTTTCAACCTAGTTCTCTCTCCCTGTAGCCTCAGGCATACAGCCTGGAACAAAATATCTGGATCCTCCAGTGCTAGCCTAAAAGTGAGGTGCCTCTGAAAGGAGGGGAGGATTCAGTACTTTGGAGTTGCACTTTTATGACTGTCTATGGTGCCAGAGAGGGCCACCAAACTGAGCACAGGCATCATAGTACCAAACAGCTGTGACATTGATCCAGGCAGCAGAGCATCCAAGGGCATGAGTCAGATCCAGTTACACTCCTCTGTTCTTGAAGCTAGTAATCTCCATCCCACACCTGTGACCTAAGGTGGTGCTTCTCTTTCTTCCTGAGCTGATGACTGTGGTGTGTGCTTAATAATTCAGCAGGGCCCCAGCTCATGTTTCCACGAACCAGGTTGACCCCTTTCCCTTGAGTCCCAGCCTAGAGAGGAATATTTCCATTCAAGACAGCAGAAGCAACTCTCCACCTGCTTTAGAAAATAATCACTTTCTCTATGGTTGCAAACGTGATAGTTAACACAAATTAAACCAGAGAAGCCATTAGGGGTGACTGTATCAATACTACAGTGACACCACAAGGTAAAGAGGTTCTTCCTAGGAATGGGAATAGGCATGGGAAAAAAAATGTTGTCCAATAAGACAACGTAGCCAGGACTGGAGGTTTAAAAAAATCCAGAGTCCCAAGTGAGCAATCCCAGTACATCCAGCATCTTAATGTCCATCATCCACTTCCTTTATTTTTCAGTGTCTCCATGCGAGCATGGAAACCAAAAAGGCTGCACCATTGCCCCAGAGTTCTAGCAAGTAAAGGGAGAATGCATCACCTCTCACCCTCACCCTCTGGAGACATAGGAAAGCAGACAGGGATATCCAGGTCATATAGTACCCAGCTTTACCTGAGATATACAACCACCTTCCCATCAGCACAGGCTGACAAGCCTCTACATTCTTCAGCCAGGTGTCAGTGATCAGCCTTACTCCTTTCTCCTTACAGGCTCACCTTTCATAAGGCTCTAGAAGGGTACTGGAAGGAATAATGACAAGTGCCAGAGGAAAACACTTTCTAATTTGACTGATCAACCCAAAATTGCACTATTTGGCATTGTCTCAGAGAATAGAGAGGTCTCAGCAATAAAGAGGTCAGGTGAACTGGCCTGCCTGGCTGCCCTTCCTCTGGCCTCTGTTACTGACAATCAAGTGAAGCATAAAGGCTAATGTCTCATCAGCAATTCCGAAGGATAAATGAGAAATAGTTGTACCTACTCATTTGGCACACCAATTTTCCTTGTCTGTGTCCATCCACAGACATCCTGGAGATAGCAGGTTGAGTAAGCATCTCCACTGAGGAAGACCCCCTTCCCCTTGAATACTTAGATGAAGCTGATAACATGAATTAGACGTATTTGTTTGGAGATCTTTGAAAACCTGCCCATGTTATTTGTTGCTATCCCTCTTGTTTGTTGCTCTCCCTCATTACTCTGCTGTTTTCCTAGAGGAAGAGGCCTTAGGCACTGATAGCACGATCAATGTTTTCATGTAGCACAGAAGTTTCAGCAAGTCTTCAAATGGTGGAGTTGGAGACAAGAAAAGCATTGGCTGAATAGTTGAAGGGGATCTTCCTTGTTTTTTTTCCAGCTTGCTTTCAACATTTTAGGCTTGCAGAGGCTGTATAGTTCTTGCACCAAGAAGTTTATTCTGACCCAGTCCCCTTGAAAGGGTACCATTCCATTTGCAGGGACTGTACTGCTCACACCTGCAGAGAAATCACCAGCTACAAGCAGAGGGGAGAGCAGACGTTCCCAAGAGGCACTGGCAGCTGTTTTGAAGGTGTTGAAAGAAGATTTCTGGGAATGCATTTGCTGTAGGAAGTAATGGAGGAGAGTCTATAAGGAACCCTATGGTCAATCCTGTTGCACTCACAGGTGCTATGAAGAACAGATCAAGTTGTCTGTGAGAACTTCAGTGGGAAATACAAGTTTATTCTAGTTCCTGCAAATTTAAGGTTCTTTGCTTCTCATTTCCAAACCCGTCTCTCTGCAAAAGCCTAGCATAGACAGGATAAAAATGCAAATACTTTCTTGGTGTAACCAGTCTAGACACTGTTTCCACTTCTTCCTTTCCCACTGCTCCTGCCCTTGAGGGTTTAGCTTGAGCAGCAACATTAAAATAAAAACCAGTGCCATGAAACTGCAGACAAGAAACAATATACCCTCACCATATATATATGTAAAACTCCCTTCCCCATAGCTACCTCGATGCAATGGGAATGGCTCCCAGGAGGACTCAGCAGCCTGTCATCCTTTCTCCTGCTTTGTTCCACAGGACCAGTGGTTAGTCATAGCCTGATGAGATCCCTTCCTGTCTCCTTCCTTTGCCACATCTTTGCGCCATCACTTGCATCCAGGTCTCACCCCTAAACCACACCAGGAGGTTTAACCTGAGGCAAATACAACAAGACAAGCAAGCAAACCTGTCTGCCAAGTGTTAATTACACATGGAGCGGTTCCCAGGTAAAACACAGCAGAATGGATTCGTCTGCAGCAGCCGGTGGGACAAGCTGCTGTGAGGAAGTCACAGATGGTGATGCCATGGAGCTGGGGCTGCACAGCAGGGCAAAGGGGAACCTAAATCAAGTCTTCCTTATTTTTCTGCCTGTTGGAGTCACTTCCTTCTGCAGGGTGAGCATCCAGCTGCCAAAGGTACTGTGGTCTCAAGAGCAATCACACAGAAAGAAGGCAGGTGATGGAGGCTCCTGCACTTCATTTGTTACAAGCCATGTGTGTCTAAGACCTCTTAATCTTAGTCAAATATTAAACTATGGTGTGGTTTACCCCCCTGAGTCATCCTTGGAATAGTTATTGCCAGACTGAGAGCAGACACTTCTAAGACACACAGAAGTTAACAATGACTCACTGTTTCAGGACCCCTTAAAAACACTCCCAAATTATAAAATCACACACCCTACTTTCCCTTCACACTAACATGAATAATACATGTCTCAGCTGAAGGCATGGGAATTTATTCATTTTGCAGAAATGGTCTGAAACGGGATTTTAAGGTGAGAAGAGCAAAAATTGAGTTACTGAGTTGGAAGAACTGCTGCCACAGAGAGGGGTTCCTAGTAGAAGTCCTTGATCTTGGGCTCAATCTCATTTAAAATTTTAATTACCTAATTCCTCCAGAATAAACTGGGCATATTTAAAAACTGTGCTACTGTTATTGAATATACTGAATAAAACTAAGTATAAAAAAGTATGACTATAAAGACAGGGTGAACAGCATAAAACCTTGCAGCAGAACTTAGCACAGCCTTCTGATAGAGAAAAAGCTGTTAAAAACCCGTATTCGAAAGGGTAGGCTTCATCCTCTTATAAAGGGGCTCATCCTTTCATAAATATTTTTTAAAGTCAGGGGGAAACACTAGAGATGCCAATCAATGAATCCTCCCAGCTCTGTGTTTGTAGGAATTACATTACTCCTATATTGCTTGGCACAAGCAGAAGTGACATCATGTCTTTAAGGTTTGCAGGAAATCTGTGACAGATTTTGTAACACAACACTATTGCTGAGGTAGTTTAAATTATTGCCAGTGAGACAAAACCACCAAACTGGAGCGTTTAGGCACAATTCTGCCACTGTAGATATACAAAGAGAGTCACTGGTTTGCCATGGGGACAATTGCTCCTTGAGCTCCCTGCTCCTGTGTCAGAGAACTGCACTGACCCTTACCTGGCTCCACGCTGAAGGCTTTGAATATTAATCCAGCAAAAATCTATTCCAGGTTAAACACAAGAGAGACTTCCCAGCAGAGCATCTCAGGCAGTGCAGAAGAAGGAGACAATCTTGTTGCCATTTATTATTTCTCCTGCATATATTTAGATGTTCAAATACAACAAAACAAGCGAGGACAGCTGCTTGCATGGTCTGAAGGCAGGTCCAAAAGGTCTGGTTTCTAAATGGAGTGGGAGACACCCATGTTTCTTCTGACAAAGATTCATAAAGCCAATGAGGAAAGCAAGCATCTCTTTGCTCTGCAGATATTCATGTTTTCTCCTATCAATTTTCAAGGTTTCTTCAATACCTTACAACTAACAAATCTTTTCCTAACAGATATCAACATTAGGCCATAGAAAGTCGTGAGAGGTATGGAAAAATAATTTGCACAATATTATCTTCCCATGGTGCTTGTGGCAGCCAGCAGGCAGGAAACAAGTCTCTAAGGCCTCTCAAGAAATCCTGTGAGGATACACAAGGCTGGATCAGAGGTACAGAAAGAAAGAGCAAGAATTGAAATACTGGATGCCAGAATGGTCCCCTAAACCACAAAGCCAACTGCTATTTGATACATAGATGCTGCTCACCACCTCTTTCCGAAGACATACCATGAAATGCCATCTCAGATTTGATGTTGTTATTTTAAGTGATGAAGTATTTCATTATAAGTAATGTCCAAGCAAATTACCAACACTCCCAGCTTTCCTAAGGACAATGACAGAGGGATAAAAGCAGTTTGCCCAGGGGCTTTAGGACTATTTACAGGGGGGGTGGGTGACACAAGTGTATGTGTTGAACAGGGGAATTTGATCATGGATCTGCAAGTAGAAGCACTAAGGATGAAAATACACAGACAGGCAGCCTTTGCATTCCTGTGCCCCCAAACAGCACCGTCCTGCAAGGCAAGGGCACTACCATAGCTAACAAATAGACCATAGCTAACCTATGTGAGGTTGAGGAGAACAATGAAGTGCTGCTTATGAGTGGGGGGGGATTACTTAACATTTTCCCTGCTGTGGTAGCAGGGGTCCTGCCACTTAGGCAGCCTCCAAGTATGATGTCAAGGGCTTTCACTGAAGGAAAAAAAAAAAAAAACAAAACAAAAAACCACAACTGTGTCCCAAGTGCAGGGAATTCAGTATTTCGGGATGCCTGCACTGAGCACAAAACCCCTTGCGGCAGCACCGGCGGTGGGCACTGCAGACAGGGCTGCAAGGCTGACTCATTTGGGTTAGCGAGACGCTAATGGTGCTCCGTGCCAGTGACCACACCGGAGCACAAGGGCGACTGACACAGGACACAGATCGCTGCCTCTCGGCTTTCAGTGCCTTTGGAGCATCCCTCGCACGGGGATGTAGCTGGCACCCAGCAGGTGGGATGCTCTTCTGGAGCGGCTCCCTCGCACCTGCGGAAGCCAGAGAATCACTCCCTGCTCCGCTCCAAGTGGAGCAGAAGATCGTATCAGCTTGTCTCTCCTCCCCTTCCTCTTACGCAATTCAGCATGCAAGGGAGTGACTTGATTTTTTTTTTTTTTTCCACTCTCCCAGGGATTTAGTTTTCACTTCCTGTGCTGGCCGAGCCTTTGTCTGCGCTGGCCGCGGCGGGAGGCGCACCTGGGCGGTGAAGGCACGGGGGGCGGCGGGGACACCCCGCTCCCACTGCGGCTCCGGCGGGCAGCGCCAGGTGGGGCTGAGGGCACAGCCTGGGGACGAGCTGCAGCGGCAGGGGACACACCTGGGCGGCCACCTCGGGGCGAGCCGGAGTCCGGAGCGCAGCCTCGGCCGTGCCCCGGCTCGGCGTGCATTGAACACAGTCCCTCTTAGCTTCATCTGCCTTCTCCCTTCCTTTAGGAAAGGTTTGAAGTCTCAAGACAGTGAGAATCGGGGCGCCAAGATGGCCAGAAGGAGTCCGGGTCCGTGGTTTGTGCCCTGGGTGTGCTTGGTGCTGGTGCTGGACCTGGGCGAAGGGCAGAAGGAGAAACCCTTCGGTGAGATGTGCCTGGAGGACTTCACGGCAGGGCTGCCGGACTGGGTGCTGGACACAGACGCCTCCGTCCAGAGTGGAGCCACCTTCTTGTCGTCCCCTATGGTGCATCGGAGCAGGGACTGCATGAGAGCCTGCTGTAAGGACCCTGCCTGTAACCTGGCTCTCGTGGAGCAGGGCCCGGCCTCGGAGGAGGACCACATCAGGGGCTGCTTTCTCCTCAATTGCCTCTATGAGAAGACTTTCGTCTGCAGGTTTGCTAGGAAGATCGGCTTTGTCAACTTCTTGAAGAAGGACGTGTACGATTCGTACCTGGCCATGCAGAATCACAGACCTAGTGGTAAGGTGCCCGTAGTGGATCCCTGCAGACCGAGTCTGGAACAGCATTAGTGGTTGCTTGGTGCCAGCTCCTCTGGCCGTCAAATGAGCAGCAGTGCTGCCAAACACTCGGGGCAGACTGGTGCTAAAGATGGTGTGTCTGTGTTTTCTTCTGCCACAAAGGTTTTCCCAAACCACAATACTCATTTTTAAGATTTTATGCCTCAGTTTACCTGTTAGTAAATGAATAGGGAATCTCTCTTTAACCTGTTCAAAGCAGGTGGAGTGTGTGATCACCAAAGTCCAAGTTTTTGCTACTTGACAATGTAGACAACAAGGTATTATTTTTCTTCTCTCTTCCCCAGGCCTTTGAGGTTGGAAAGTGAAATCTTCTAAAAATCTACACATCACCAGGTTTTAAATGGCTGCATTAATCTCTTAATTGCTCAGGGGCTGGAAGCAAGATGCAATCCACTTACCTTTATTTAACAGCAGCCTGGATAGTGCGGTGTGTCAGTATTGCTCTGCTTGTTGGGGCTGGTCACTGCTGCTGGGAGAGGAGCAGCTGGGGGAGGCTGCTTAGAAAATTTCCCCTTTGGAGGTGGGTTTCTCCTCCCCAATCCCTGTTTCCCTGCTCTAAAAGATTACACCTGGACACAGAGAGACAGGTGGAAAATGAACTAATTTGAAGTTGGCCACCTGCCATCTCCAAAGAATTGCTGTGTGCTTAGAAACACTAAAAAACACAGCAGTTCCTCCTTTTGCCCCCTCCTTCTGTGTTTTGGTTGAAGCCTAAGAAGGCTGGAATGTTTCTAGCCTGGCTGGGTCTTTGGCAACCACAGCCAGTTTATCATTTGTTGATCCTTGGGCAGGGCTGTCAGGGGATATCTCTATGGGTGATCCTCCTCACACCCCCTCCCAGCCCACCTGTTGGAGGGAAAGGATGTGTGAAGATGGCAAGGAAAGCAGGTGGGTGCAAGGGCACCCACCTGAATGATGATGTGAGCTGAATAGATCTTTGATCTTCTGCTGGGATGTGGCAGCCTGAGGCCTTCTGCTGGAGATGGGAAATGGCCCCAAACTCCACACTGACCACTTCTCTATCCTGAGTGGCAGTGTGAGGGGTTTGGAGCAGGGCACAGCTTCTCCGAAGCAGCCCTTGGGTGTTGCTGGCTTGAACAGCAGTGCAGCAGAAGTGGTCCTCCTGGTCCTCTGTTCCTACTTGTGGCTTCCTATTGGATATAAGGGCCTTTTCATAAAAGTGTCTCACTCTTTCAGTAGTTCTCCCACATCTCTGTTCCAGGCTCAAAATCCTTTTTACAGGAGCTGCAGTTAGGAACTGAAGGCCACATTCCCAAGACTGGAGGTGGCATGCTGGCAGCCATCTCAACTCCTGTATGCTTTGTTGTAGGAGGAAAAGGGAATGCATCATCTCCAATACATCCTGATTTCACAAGATTAGATTAAAATACAATGTACTAACTGTTGAGCAATTCAGCCTCTTTACCTCTGTGGAGCAGTGCCTCATACAGGAAGACTGCAAGTCCCTCATTCCTTTGCTGGTCCCGGGGTCTGGCATTCCATATGTGCGGATCTTTAGAAAGTGTCCTAGGGTCACTCCCAGTGTCTCGACCTCTCTGTGTGACCAGCAGTGACATGTTTGCTAAAATATGGCACTGAGCTGCAGCACCTCAAACACCAATATGCAGTTGCTGTCTTGCAGTCCATCCCTAGTGCTCCTTTCACCGCTCCTGGGATGGCTGCGGTGGAGCAGGAGGACCCGGGAGGGCTCATCAGTGAGAAGTGAAAACCACTCCAGAAATGCAGTTCGGGTTACTCTGCCTGGAGGTGCCTCTCCTCACTCACCTGGGGCTTGTGCCCCGGGCTGCTGTGGCTGTAGGAAGGGCTCAGACCTTTGGAAGGTGCTGGGTGCCAGGCAGGTCTCCAGCTGCAGTGACAGAGGCTGGCTTGCCCACTGCTGTGGATTTGGGTCAGGCTGCGTGCTCATGCTGGGCTGTGATGGGAAATGCGTTCCCCTCCTCTCTGAAATTTTTAGGCATTGTCTTTGATACCAAAAGCTTTCTGAATCACCTTGAATGACACTGGAGGGCTAGCAGGGGAAAGGAGACCAAGGGAGTTACTGCAGAAATAGCTGAGTCCTCCTCCCCACAGCAATTGAGATACTTAAGAATGCAGATGCCCGTTTTGATTCAGATATGAACCAAAAAAAATCCAAACCAAAAGCCCAGCCCCCCTCTAGCCATGATGCTGGAATTGGGTCCATGCAGGACCTGTCTGGACAGGAAGGTGGATGCCTGGCTGTCGCTGAGGGGGAAAAGGGGAAGGAGCCTCTGGGCACTGAGCATGTCCACCTAGCAGCATAAGGAAGCTCTACAGCATTTTTGCTTCTGGACCTTTTAGGGATGCCTGAAGAGGCCAGGTGAAACAAGTGCTAAAGGAAGCTGTTTTCAGCATGTCAGGGTTTCCTCTCAAAATCTAGGTTTTGGACTGGAGACAAAACTGTAGTTTTCCTGCTGTTGTGCTGTATCACTGCTAAAAGGTGAAGTTTTGGATTCCAGGTTACTGTCAGCCCCTGATTGTGGCCCTAAGGGTCTGCAGGAAGCTTATCTGCTGCTTTATCATGCATTCCTTTCCTGTAAGTGCAGCTGTCCTAGGAGCCTTTACCTGTATCACTTTTCTGACACCCTCTGCAAAGAATTAAATGCATGTTTTTTCTAGTAAACAATGAAATATCCAGTTAGTGATTCCAGTGGGTGACATTAAACAAAAAAGTCACAAATTATAAGAGCCACACTACTACTGCTACTACAGAGAGCAACCTGTTGAATTAAGAGGTTTATATATGTTTAGGAGGAGACTAGGTAACACTTAAAAGAGAGCACACAGCTGAATGGACAGATTTAATCTTGGAGTGTTTCTGGAGCCTGATGAAAGTAGCTGAAAGCAGGGAGAGCATATTCTTGCAGTGCTCTTGTCCTTGTTCAAGCACCCACAGCGAGACTGTTGGCAAGTGAACACAGGGACAGGGGTACCTGCTCTAACCCACTGTGGCCATTCTTACAATGTTATGACTTCAGAAAAACCTGTAGGTACAGGCAACAATGAATACAGCTGAAATCTAGGTTCTGCACATCTTCTGAATGTATTTTCAGTAGTTTGCAGAACAAGAGTTCTGAGTTCTTTGTAAGCTGGTGTCGACAGCTTGGCATTGTCTCTTGCCTGTTTCAGCTAACATACAGCCTGAAGTCTCTGATGTTATTGTTAAAAGGCATGATCTTAAATGATTCCTGAGCCTGAACTTTGGTGCGAGTTTTCTGCCTGGCTCATCCGGGAGGGGCAGGCTCACCATGCACTTTATTGGTTATAATGGAGCCCAGTGTTTAAGTAACTAGCCCAGCTTATTCTGGTCTAGGCAAACCAGTTTTGGGTGTGAAACTGGAAAATAACCTCCCTGAACCTTTGTCTGTTTCTTGAACTGAACCTTTTGTGGTTGTTGTGAAATGCTCAGTGACACTCTCCTCCTCCTGTTGAATCCAGGGCTTGTGAGTGGGAGATGGGAAGTGCTTGGGAACCACAGGATTCTGCTCCTGCCTCACCGTGGAGGGAGATTTGCAGACTAAAACTTTGGTAATGCATTCCTAAAGGAGAGCTCCCCAAGAGTGAAGCTCATCCCTCCTCAAATGTTTGGTCCCATGCTGGTTTCCATTCTGTGGGCAGCTAAAATGAGCAACTCTGGTATCACAGCTGGGGCTGGGACAGGTCCCCCTTTGGCTGATGCTGTTGAGCCCTGAGCCAGCTGCTCATCCTTAAGCTCAGGCCAGGAGATGGGAAGCTGCAGAGTCAGTACCCACAGATTCAGAGGCTGATGTGTACTGGAGGGGTCGTGGAAGACCAGCTGGTCCAGCTCCCTGCTCAGAGTGGGCAATGAGGAGCTTCCACTCTGCTTGCTGTGAAATTGGTGTTTGTCATGCAGCATTTACTGAAGTGGCTACATCACGACCTGTCTCCAGAGCTCCAGTCTCCTCAAAGAGACTGGAGGTACAAACCAACTAAAATGACAGAAATACCTGTGGGAAAATCTTTCCCTCTGCCTGCTAAAGCAAATAAGACTGGTTTCCCACACTCTGAGGAAGGATGGAGGGAGCCTAGTGACAGCAGCATCTTATGTTATTCTGAAAATATAATCCACTCAGTCATACTGTATTGTTTTTGAGAAGTTAAGTTGTCCTGCTGTGTGCATCATTTACAAACCACTACAAAAACCTCTAGAAGCTAATGCTGAGAGCTGCTTGTCTGTGCATGAGTTGATAGAAAGCTGTATGGCTTTACCATGACTGTATTTGTTGCCCAGCCAGGACTAAGCCCTAAAGTAAGAGGCTGTATTTCTCTTTCTCCAGGCACTGCATTGCATTGCCTTGCTCCCTTCTCTCTCTTGCCACCTCAGGCAAATTAATACTGTGGCAGCAGTGTCATCTTTCATTACCTCTGCCCATGGAAATGGAGAGTTTTCTAGTGTGGATGGGTGAGGAAGCTGTTCACTTTTGAATTACTTCCCTGGAAGCAATGCAGGGGCAGAACTTCAGCATTTTTGAGAAGAGTCATGCTGCTGCCCACCTGCTTTTGCAGCAGACAGGCTCCACTAGCTTCTGACACTTGAAATCTCCAAGCTCCTGTGTCTCATTTTTGGCCTGGTCAGTGGCTTTGAGCAGTGGCTTTTGTCCCCAGTGAGGTCTTTCCCTTCCTGGTGCCTCAGTGTCCCCAGTGCAAGGCACACTTGTCTCCTTTGGAAGTTGCTCCTGCACAGGCAGTCAGCAGTGTGCTGTAAGGGCCCCTCAGTCACCATGAGAAAGCTTTCCAGCTTTTCTAGTGACAGCCTCAAATAATTCTGAGGTATTTTTAAGCATTGCTTTGTAGTCTCAGCTACTCAGGGTGTATCTGCATGAGCTCTGGAATGGAGGAAATCTGGTTTTCTGTAGTTCTCAAGGGCAAAAGCCAATATCTGAATTCCAGAAGAAAAAAACCTCCAAACTGTGAGCTTTGCAAGTACATTCTGCCACGGGATTTCAATGGTGCTTGCAGGTTTGCTTAGCAAGGTCCCTAGTGGGACCTTGCTAAGGTCCCTAGTCTCTCCCCCCACTTAGATGCTTACTTTTGAAACCCCTTAGATATTTATTATCTTTTAAATTCCTGTTCCCCAATCAATTTTGTTCAAGTTAACTCATTAGAAATGAAGCTACACAAGCCACTGATTGCATGAGCTTTTAAACAAGAAGAAATTTTTTTAAAGTGAAAATCAGTGTCTCAGGTGTGAATACAGAGTGACTAATAAAATTTTTTAAGCAATTTGGATATCCTCTACCAAGCTTTCCTCTGGAATCACAGAGAAGAGATACATCCCCTACTGATGTATATCCCCTACTGTGTTATATAAATGGGAGTGGAAATTGTCGCTGATGATGTGACTCCAGGAGTATGTTTCACAGTAAAGAGCATGCCACAGACAGCATCATAAAGCTTTAACCTCCCTGTTAATTACAGAGTTTTACAGCACAAACTTCCCATGGTCAAAAGAGCATTATAGCAAAGGTGACTTTCATTTTTCATACAGACTTTCAGAGCAGAACAGTGGAGCCTCCATTGTACAAGCATTTATGCATACTCTGGCTCGGTCAGCACTTGGTTATGAAGCTCAGGTGGAAAAAAGCCATGTTGCCAGGGAAGGCTTCATACAGTCAGTGTGGCAGAAATACTCCAAAGCCTCTGAACTTTCAGGATCCTAAGGAAAAAAGGGATAGACTTAAAAAACAAGTCCTTAATTTCTAGTGAGCATTACTCCTTGGCAGTTACCACAAATAAAGAAATACTCTTGACTCTTCTTCTGGATGTGAGGAGAGTCAGCAAATTTGGCTAATCAGACATGGGAACTGGAGAAGATGTTGACCCATTGAATAGAACTGAGCTTTTACTTGATCACGCACCCCCCAACCCAAAGTAACTGGATGTTTGGCCTGCAATTTTTTTGTTTAAAGTGTACATGCTTCAAAATGTCAAGGAAAAACATGATTTGGAGTCATGAGTTAAGGATCAGCCTCTGTGTTGTTGAAAAACTGGTCTTTTCCTTGTGCAATTGCCCCCACCTACTGGGCTCACCCCGGCAGGACGGTGGCAGGGAGTAGGTTGCCTTTCTCCTGCCAGGCTCGTGGTGTTTGCCTGGCAGGAATGGCAGGAATGTGTCCCCTTTGCAGAGCTTGCAGTGGTGTGTACAAGGTGACAAAAGAACTAAGTGGCCTGTTTTGATGTCAGGTTTGTTTGTACATATGCCTTGTGTTAAATGTCCCTTCAGTAGACTGCAGCAAGATCAGCAGCTGGGATCTGAACCCAGATACACAGGATTCAAACAGGAAATTAGGAGCAAAGTGTGCAACAGTGAAAATAATCAGCTAATGGAGTAATTTTCTAAGGGGTTTGGACACTAATCCTCTCCTTCAGTCACAGTGGACAGCAGCGTAATGGCAGAGTGATTTCTATCTAGCTTATAAATGATGGCTGGTGCCTTTACAAACAACTCAGGCTGAGCTGGAGCACTGAGTGTTGCACTCGGTACAGGCACTACCAGGTGGAGTTTTACAGGCTGAGCTATGCACAAAGCCTGCCATAGAGACGTTCAGGCCAAAAGGAGTTATGAGTCAGGCTCTGTGGTGTCATTGGACAGGCTGTTCTTGCTGGCACAGGCAGGGATCAGTTTTCATCTCTTGTACTTACAGTCTGGAAAAACATTTAATAGATTGTGGAAGTTGGTGATAAGCTAATCCATGGAACGGTACAAAAGTAGCAATCTCATGAATGGTGTTTTTATGCTGTTTTAAAGGGATGTAGGTCAGAGAGAGGGGTGGAAGATGAGTTGGAAGTGAAATACTTCTCATCCAAGTCCCACATTTTGTAGCTCTGGCTAAATACTCTAACATGTTAGTGTTAGAGGTAGTGGTAAGGATGATTAGAGTCACTTCCACATTCTTCATCAGGCCATTTCCCTAAGTGAAGGGCAGGCATTGCTCTGTGCTGTTCTGTGAGGATGTGGTCCCACTTTCAGAAGCACAATGGCTGTAGCCACAGGGCCACCCTCTTATGGTGTTTCCCGTGGACAGAAGTGCCCAGTGAGCCAACTGGCTCAAAGAGACTGCCATAGTGGGTTGTAGACTCATTAAATTAGTGAGGGCAGTAATAACAGTACTGATTGCCTGTTGCTTACTCAGGCTACAAGGAGCACAGTTGTATACAAGTGTTTTTTCCTTTCAGCAATTGGAGTCTGGATTGATGTAGCCTGGAAGAATCCCCTTCCCTTGTCTTCCTGTAATGGAGACAAGGACTGGACCCTTCAGCCTCTTACCCAAGCGTTGTTCTACATTTCTTCTGCAGATGACCACCCTCCAGTAGCCCGTGCTGTCAAGGACATGAGGGTGCAGCCGGGGGAGCCCGTGATGCTGAGAGGCACAGAGAGCACGGATGACCACGGGATAGTCAGCTATGAATGGAAACAGATCCTTGGTGATCCCTCTGCAGAGATGAAGGTAGGGAGCTGCAGGGAACAAGCAGCTTGCTCGTGGCTCCTGTGGTCTGCCACAGGTTGATCAGTCAGAGTCCTGATTTAAAGGTCACCTTGTCCTTCCCTCTTCAAGCCAGTCCACCCAGGAGCCTGTTCCCAAAAATTATGGAGCACTCCTTGTGGTTGCCCTCCTTCTCTCACACACTACTTAGAAGTGTCATTTTTGGCCTCATTAGGTCTCAGGCTTCCTGCACAGGATGTTGTCACAAGCCTTCCTGAGCAACACCTGACCTGCTTGGGTGGGAGCAGCTGGGAGGGCAGAGCTTCTATGCAAGAGCTGCATCTGGTCCTAACATCCTATAGTTCAGTGAAGGGCCTTCTCTTAGTTCTACTCTGTCCACTTCAGTGCATTTCCTCTTCTGTCTCTGAGCAATCCACTCTCAGGCTCTCTTTCTGTTCTTCTGGGGCTTTCCTGGACTTTGCCTCTCTTTTCTATCTGAGCTGGAACAGAACTCATGACTCCTGTCTGGATCCAAGATCTCTGGGGTGTGAACACTGCCTATTTGCTGAATTGTGGCTTTAGAAGGGCAAAATTATTTCTTTTAAATTTCTGCAAAATGCTTTGAAAAGCTATGGAGTTGATATGGTGTTCTTGTGGCACCTTTTGGAAGAATTAGCAAATGTGTATCTTAGGCCCACAACTGATATTGAACATCAGCAGTGACAAACTCCAGAGTGCCAAGGGATCTGTATAATTCGACAAGTGCTCCTTTCCTTTTGCCTTTGCCCTACAAAAGCAGCTTCTATGAAGGGGGGGAGGTCCCCTAATATTATGCTGTATTAATTACATTAAAACTATATATGGCAAGGCTGTGTTCTTTTGAAACCTAATCAAAACCAGAGATAGCATGGAAATGAGGGTCCAATTCTGTTGTAAATATAGAAGAAAAGTTTATGTCAATAATATTGCAGCTTTCTCTTCTGACAAAATAATTAAATACAGCTACCTTATTCCTTGTATACTAAATGAATGATTCATAATAGGTTTTAAGTTTTAAAAAGTAAAATACAAACTACAGGTATTTCTGTCCTCTGCAAGGATTTTTATTTTCCCTTGTGCTTTCACAAGGTCCCAAAACATGAAATATCTAATTATGCTTGTATTACTTGTTCTGTCCATTCCAGCTGGGTACCAGTCTGTGGGTTTTGGGGGGTTGTCTAGCACTGAGATATTTTTCATGCCAGATGTCTGCTTCAAGGTTTCCATCCAAATCCCTTTCTCCCTAATGCAGGAGTATGGACCTTGCCTAGCTTCAGTCACTCCTTCCTTAGAAGTACTTTTCTCCTACATAAGCCTTTCTTTTGCCTTCTCAGAAGCACGAAGGAGATCAGGTAGAAATCTCCAACCTCCAGGTGGGGACTTACGTCTTCCAGCTCACTGTCACGGACACTGCACAGCAGCAAGACTTTGCCAACATCACCATCATGGTGTTGAGCTCTGAGCAGACAGAAGGTGAGCCTGGGCCCACACATACCTACCTGGGGTTCTCTTGCACCTGGGTGCTCCTCTTGCATTGTTGGTGCTCTTCTCAGAGGGGTAGATGGGAGAAAAGCACAGCCAAGAGCCTGGACTTGCATGTTGGCTTTTCCCAGTAATAGCTGTGTAAGTAGTTCAAGGTCTCTGCATTCACAGTGATGTATTTGGGGTTTCCATGTACCCTTGCAGGAGATGATGCCTGCAATAACTCCATCTGCTCTGTGGGTGCAGTAACCCCATTGCTCTCTGCTGGGTGACACCAGAGTGGATGGAGCTTGGGGTGCAACTGAGGTTGCTAAAAAGGAGAATGTGAAAGGTTTTGTTGACTCTGTGATTTGCTGTGAAGGACCTTAGGTTGTAGGGTAGGTGGAGCTGTCTTCAAGACATTAAATATATCCCTGGATATTTTTTTCTTTAAAGGCTTTGTTTAATGATGATAATGTTCAGCATTGCATATGTATTAGAAGTAATGAGATCTTGGACAAATGTTGACTAGTTGCTATGCAGGGGATGTCTTCTCCTACCTCAGGTACCATAAAAATATAAGAGCAGCCATGTCAAATGATGCTGAAGGTCTGACCAAAGTCCAATACACTGCATTCAGCAGTGTGCAGGGGTTGGTACTTTGGAAAGAGTGCAAGAACATGACATGCTATCAGTAAATCTCTACTATGCTTCACTAATCCCCAAGGATTTTGCAGTTGGGAGATTTTTTTAAGCAGAAGATGGTTGTCTTTGTGTTCAATAACTATGTATGAATCCCTTTTTTACTTCATGTAATCTTTGAAAAGCAGCAACCTCCTGAAGCAAGGAGTTTTACAGCTTGATTATGTGCTGCGTGGAGATACAGCTCCTTTTGTTTTATGGGTGTGGCACCATCTAATTTGGTTTTGTGATCCTCCCTTTCATATAAAAAAGTTAATTCCATGATTCTCTACTCTCCTTCTCCATGTTGCTCAAGATTTTATAAACCTTTCAGACATATCATTTGGAAGGTTTTCTTTCCCTTCACATATACAAAACAGAAAGTCTTCCAAAGGACTTACCTAACCCAGACCCTTTTCTGTTAACTTACTTGATAGAGCATTGTTTGACTCCAAAGAAGGTGGGTTGGTGTCGGGGATCTTTTCCACGCTGGTTCTACAACCCGAGCCTTCAGCAGTGTGAGGAGTTCATTTTTGGTGGCTGCAAGCCCAACAAGAATAACTACTTACGGAAGAGGAGTGTGAACTTGCCTGCAAGAATGTCAGAGGTGAGTCCTTCAAAAATCCAGCCCTCTCTTTCTCATAGGATTGAGATGACCTTATGGGCAAGTACTGCAGCCTCTTGGCTGACACCTGGTTAAGCCCACTAAGCTGAGGAGACTGGGCTAATTATGAGTGGACAGTCATTGTCTTAAGCTGCCAATGTATCTGAGCCAGCTCCTAAAGCGCTGGACAGTGTCCCTGGTATTCCTCTGGCTGCAGAAGCCCTCACCACATCTTTGTGTCACATCTGAAACTGAAATTCAGAGAGCAGCATTGTGCAGTTGGGGGCCAGAAGTGCTTCACTCCCAAATGAAATTTTTCTCCCTCTTTCACACCCTCAAGCTGCTAGAGAACAATTTAGTGCTGCTCAGATAAATGGGCTGAGTTTCTGCTAGGCCCATTGCAGTGCACAGCTTAAGAAGGAGGTTAAAAGCCTTGGAAAAGAAAGATAATCTGGAAATGGTCTAGCTTGTGGTGGGAAGTTCCCCTGTGCTCCTCCAGGCCTGCCTCACGTGGGTGCAACTCATCTGGATCTCTGAGTGCTGGGCATCCATATTTCACCTCTGTAATCCAGGGCTTCCTACCAGAAAATACGCTCTTCTCATGTGGTACATAAAGGCAATATAAAGCTGCTCTTAAGTTGACAAAATGCTGTGGTGGTAAATTTATTTTATTTTATTTTCTCCTTGTCTCTTCAGGTTCTGTTGGTGGGCGACAACAGCCAGGTGAGTCTCCCATAGGACAGTGTAATTCTACTGCAAGCTTGGGTTGAGTGTCTCATGTCCATTCCTGTGGCTTTTGATTAGGATTCAGTGTGGAAAGTGAGGCACTGGAGACTAATTTCTTTACTAAGCCTTTCACTTTCATGTCACAGCATAATTTAGGTTGGGGATTACCTCTAGAGGTCATCTGATCCAACCCACTACTGAAAGAAGCTTTGAGTCACACTAGGTTGCTCAGCACTGTATCTGGTTCAGATTTGGGTATCTCTGAAAAAGGAGATTTTACACTTTGTCTGGTCAAACTGTGCCAGTGTTTGATGACCCTCATAATTTTTTTTCTCCTTGTATTGAATTGCTTTCCCTTGTTGCAACTCCTGTCTGTTGCTGCTCATCCTATTACTCTGCTCCAAAATGAATGTCTCTTCTATAATCTCTGTCTTCTCCTCATGCTAGGTCATGTGCTCCAGGCTCTTGCTGAGATTTACTCTAGTATGCCAATGTTTTTTGTCACTGAGTAGTTCAAAACTGGGCACGGTACTCAGCACTTGGGACCACTTCTAGAACAAAGAGGTTTGAAGCTCTTGCATCCCAGTGTGCAGGTTTCAGTTTGGCTTCCCAAATTAAACTCCCATGCTTGGGCAGTGTCTCCATATTCTTCCCAAGTAGCTCATTCTTGCTTCCACCTGCTTGGTACTTCTTTCTGAGAGGAAACACAGCTGTTTGCAGAGCAATGTTTCCTTTATAAACAGGATGTTTTTTTTTTTTTTTTTGAGTCTAGGGTGGCACTGAGGAGAGACCTTTACCAATCTGCCTTGTTTCTTGTTTGCCAGCCCTATCAGCAGCTTTTAAGTCCTTCGTAAAGCATCTGGCAGGGAGAAACAATGAATTTTAATGAGCTATCTGAACTGTTTCTGATGCAGTATGCAGTGGGAACTGTCAGGCCCCCTTCTTCAGATGCAAGGATGGTTGCTGCATTGATGCCTATCTGGAGTGTGATGAAACTGCCGACTGTGCTGATGCATCGGATGAGATGTACTGTGAACGATGTAAGTACTTCAAATTCTGCCTCGGACAACTTTACCATCTACCCAGGAATGGGTCCAATATAACTTACAGGTGCTGAGTCAATACTTTTTAGTGTCTTTTGTTCTTATCTTGTGACCTGACCTGGCATTATCTCTTTCCACAGTATTATGTTTGCAGGTTCTGTCATTTCCTGTGTCTCTGCTGACTGCAAGAGATGACCTTCCTTCTGTGATACTTCCTGCCTCTTAAATACGCTTTGACTCTCTTCTCTGCACCTATCTGTAAGACTTCAGGCCTGTCTTTCTGTCCCTTTTCAATATTTTTCTCACTGAATGACCTTACCTTCTCTCTTAGAGTTAGGAAATGGGGAAGGAATCCACTGTTTCTCCAAGTCTGTTCAGTGGCACAGTCCCCTTAATATCCTCTTATGCTAATATAAATGCACAGTGGTGAGATGCTCAAATCCACCCTCTCTCCTCCCTTCTTCCATCCCTCCTCACCTCTTCTGAATTCCCGTAAACTCTTTCCTATATGTGGGTATTTTGTTGCCTTTTTAGATTTGCAAGCCTATGATTAATCTCTCTTGCCCTCTCTTACATATAAGTATATGTAAGTGCTCCTTTATATTTCTTAAAACATGGAGTGACTTTTCCTATACTTCTTGATGGAAAACAAAAATAAAAGTGCAGCCTTTGCTTTCCCTACTTTTGTCTCTGTATCTGTGGATTGGAAATTGGGAAGAGTTTCTTACTACATTCTATTTTTCCCCATGTTCCTCTCATAGCTTTGAGATAAGTAAGAATATCAAATGACACCTCCCTTCCTCTGGCTTGTGACAGCAAAGGAATGTGCAGGAAAGCCCTGTCTGCCCATGTCTGCATGGACAGAGGCATTACTTTTCAACTGGTGAGAGAAGTTTTAACATGAAATGTTTCCCTTGCAGATGCTCGTGAGTTCAATAGATTGCAGAAAATCAATGTCACAGATAAGCAAGGTATGTACCATCCAGAGCACCTAGACTGACCTCTCCCAGCTTTTGGTTTTTTTCTTCAATTTGTTGTTCCGTGGAAAAACTGCTTCCCTCTATAAATCCAAAACCATTTGTAGCATCTGGATAGTGCCTGTACTGAAAATGAGCAAGGGCCTGTTCTCTGACCTTGAGGACAGCTGTTGACAGCAGGCTTTCACTCTCCTGCCTAAACTTTTTCCATCCAGGTGGGTCATGTTGCTTGCTGGGCACAGTACCTGGCCTGTACAAAACCCTGCAGCACTTTTTTTTTTTTAAGTACTGCAAACCAAAGAGTGTGGGAGACACAGCAATGTCTGTGCTCAGTCCCATATCTTTGCCTTGTTTTTTAACTGTAGACAGTGGACCTATCACTGGGTTAAAAGAGTATATTCCAAGTCACTTAAATGCAGCTCAGTTGTAGAGAGACCTGAGCTGATCTGTGGTTTCTGTGTGTCCAAGCTCTTCATGTTTCCTTCTTCCTCCCAGGGAGGATAGGTCGTTTCCACACGGGAGTGAATCCAGGGTTTACCATGACTGCACACTCTGATATTCCTTTTTCTGCTTGCTAGTTGGATTTATGGCAGGTGCCAGCTCACCTTGGCATTGCCAATTTGACCAGCTGGCAACTGAGCAGTTGGGACCTGAAAGCCACAGTTCTGGCTGTGGGTTTCCTCTGCCATGCTGCTTGTGCTCTTTTGTTGTGAGCAGAAAATGTTGCTGCTCTGGGAAGACACTTCTTGGGCTAAAGCACCTCTGCCTTGCTTTGCCAGGCCACTGTGTGGACTTGCCTGATACTGGACAGTGCACTGAGAGCATCCCCCGCTGGTACTATAACCCATTCTTGGAGAAATGTGACCCCTTCACCTATGGGGGCTGTGGTGGCAACAGCAACAACTTTGAACAAGAGGAGGAGTGCATGAAATCCTGTTCAGGCATCACAAGTAAGTGCACATGAGGGCTGGAGTTTTACTGATCAAACTGGGAAAACCACTTCAGATAAAGTTCTGTGGTCCCAAAGAGGCAGTGCTTCCAAAGAAGAGCTGTCAGTCAAAGCTGCTCTGCTGTCAAACCCTGGCCATGACCCACAGCATGGCCTATGGGGGATGCTGGATCTACAGCATCTTCCTGCAATGCAGCCTGTCATTTCACAGAGCTGGAAAGCATTTTGGGTGCTGATGTTGAAAAAGAGACAAAGGAGGATGACAAAACTAACCAGAAATGTATCTGTTTTGAAGAGGATCTAACCTCCTAGCTTGGCCCCAATTCTCCCCAAGTGAGAGGGGAGAAACTGAGAAAATCCTCAATGACCCATACTAGCCTGAAGTTTTAAACAAAAAAGAGAAAGGCTTACACTGTATACTTGGTAGGCATTGCTTTGGAGGCCAACAGGAAGAATTCTGCCTAACTGTATCTGTTAAGAGGCAGAGTACCTCCCTCAGCTGTGCTGGGCCGGGCAGCCTGCCCTGAGAGCTCAGTGCTGTGGCTGTGGAGAGGGATGCTGTGTGCCTTCAGTCACTTCAGAGTACTGCAAATATGCTCCTCAGAAACCTGTCTTATCCCTTGTTCCCAACCTTTTTTGTAAACCTTCTTTCCTCCCCGTGTTCCCAATTCAGAGGCGGATGTCATTGGCCGAAGATGGGAATCATTTGAGTCACAAACTGCTATGTTAAGTGAGTAACCACGTTCCAAACCAATCTTTCTTGTTGCTTTTCCTTGTCCTGAAAAATGCATTGTCTTTCCTTGCAAAGAGTAGCCTTCTGTCCCACACCTGTTTTGGAGCTGGGGGCAGTGTGGGATTTGTGGGATGCTGGCAGTGGCAAGAGGTGCTTCTGTGCAACTGTGGTCCATTTTTTCCTGTGTCTGTGACAGAGAGCCCTGTTTTTCTTTCCGTTAACTTGCATGAATGTTCCACTTCCAACATCAAAAAATGGGAAGTAAAACTCTTCCTAGGGGCCAGTTTCACATAAGGACTACTAACTTCTGCAAGAAAGCTCACTCAAGTGGATATGTGACTAATATCAAGACTGTGGGGAAATGTGATGACCCTGAAAAAGCCCTACACTATTGAAATACAAATTCTTTAAAAAATGTCACATGAAGGTTTTTTTCCTTAAAACTTAGAGATTGATTTAATCTTTAAATTCACACCATCTCTGAAATGCATCATGTTTGACTGTCTCCACTGATGATGCAGGGGTTTGGTTGATTGGAGAACAAGTGCTCACACCACTGCCAAGAGTACTTTCCCACAAACTCCACCTGTCCTCCATAGCTCACTCCTTCAGTGTTGTCCCAGCCAGGAGGTGCCTTCTGTGACCACCCTTTGGTGGCCTCCCTGTTGAGGTGTGACACAGGACTGCTGTTGCAGAAGAATTTGATATTCCTAGGGTTATCAAATGGCCAAGCCTGCCAAAGTCACAGAACAGCCTTTAGAGGGCGTGGCGCGTCTGGGAAATGATGGGAAATATCATCTGGGAGAGACAGGCTGGCTGTGCCACACACTTGCTATCTTTGCATTCTTGTTGTGCAGTGACCACCCTGCTCTCATGCCAGCTGTTGCCTCTTCTCTTTGCCAGCACAATTTCTGCAGCAGCTTTTGTGCTTGCTTCATCCTGGCCGCTCCTGCTGCATCAGTTTGTGGAGCATCCCTCCTAACATGTTCACGTATTCCTGCAGGTGTCTTTGAGGTAGTGATTGCTGTGCTCCTGGGGATCTGCATCATGGTGGTCCTGGTGTTCATTGGCTACTTCTTCCTGAAGAAAAGGAACAAGAGCAGCCGCCGCCGCCAGCCTCCCACTGCTACCAACTCAACCCTGTCCACCACAGAGGACACTGAGCATCTGTTCTACAGCAGTGCCACCAAGCCAGTCTGACCCACAGCCTCTCTCTCCAGCTCAGCACTGGGGCACTCCCCAAAGCTTCTGGAGTTCTGTTTTTAGACACAGGTCTGTGCCTGAAGGACTCGTTCTCTTTGAAGACATTTGGAGCATCAGGCCAAGATTTAACTGTGATTTGGCAGTACTAGTATTTGTGATTGTCTAGGCTAAATGGCTGCTCTGGAAAGTGAGGAACTGGGAGCAGTATGTTGCTCTCAGACATCCATCTGTTCCTAACCTCAAACAATCCAGTGAAACTCTGAATTACATCTTTCTTCTTGCTCATACCTGGAGCACAACTTTGCTCAACTTCCTGAAGGAGCCTGGAACTGGATCTGTGTAGCATTTTTGTTGGTGGATGGTGCAAGCTCCAGAAGCATCAGTTTGTTTTCAGTGTCACTTTCTGCCACTTAACCTTGTCTTTTCCTCCCCTTCTCCCAGTCCTCTGCAAGGTGCCCTGCCTTGCAGCAGTCTACCTGGTTGTGGTGCATCTCTTGAGGTCTGTAGGATTCACATAACCATTCGGACTTGATACAAGGACTCTGTGACACTCTCCTGTTTTCAACATGGACAGAAACAGAAATACCTGCTTAAGTCACTAGGCTTTGTTTTTTAAGAGAAAAGCACACCTAGACTTTTTGCTGGCTGGCTGCTATGTTTCAGTCTCCTGTGCACAGTACATGTTCACCATTTTTCTCACTGTGAGTTGCCCTGTTTGCTTTCCCAGTGTTCAGTCTGAACCCAAACATATTGAGATAATATCTATTTATTCTCACATGAAGTAAACGTCCATACTTTTCCTGCTGATAGTGCAGGAAAGCCGTGGCTTTGATTTTACTGCATTTTCCTCTGGGCACACAGCCTGACCTGAGTCCCTGGCACCTCCCAGAGCACAGGAGTGGGCTGGATACCACTAGCTAATGACTGCAGGATTCCTGCTCCTTCTGGCTCATCCCTCCTGATGCAAGGTGAACCCAGCCCAGCTCTAGGAGGTCCAAAGCTCATCTCTGGCCCCAAGGCAGCATGTGAAATCCCCACTCTGGCAATGTCCTGGTCCCAGTCCTGGTCTTATATGTTCCCCTGTAGTTCCTTTGCATTGAGGTGCTTCTGAGCTCTCTCTGGCAGCATCTGCTGGTCCAGGCTTGTACCTCAGTGAGCTGAGGATTTCTGTTGAGGCAGAAGAAGCTATTTGTGAAGGGCCTGATGTGCTGGCTGTGGAGCTGGCACCAATCCCTAAACTTCCAGTGCCTGCTGCTCTTGGGAAACCGCTGTGAAGAGAGAAAAAACCGGTGGGTGGGTGTGTGTGTATGTGTGTGTGTGTGTGTAAGAAGCATAAATCTACGTACAGACTTCAGTTTAGAAGCTTGGATTCTTTCAGGGATAAGGGCAGAGTGGTGAAGCCATTCCCAGCTCAGGACATGGCTCTGGTCCTCCCAAGGCAGTGGCAGGAGAGGTGCCTCCTTGGGCTGATGCCTCGGCTGAAAGGAAAGGAACTGCTGCCCAGAGTCTGCTGGCAGTCTGACTGCGTGCCTCTCCCCATCACAGCCATCAGCATTCCTGGGTCAGATTCCTCCTTTTCGTGATCTCTCTCATATCATTCCATCTCTTTGTTTTTCCCACAGCCTACCATGGCCTTAGCAATAAACCTAATGTCTTGATTTATTTTTTTGTGTACTTACTCTGACAATAAAAAGGAGATGTTTGTCTTATCTGGCTTGGGAGTGGTGTCTGAGGAGCAATGACCTGCAGAGGGGGCAGGTACGTTCCCATGCCTGCTATCTCATCCTTTCATCTGCCCCACTGTGCTATCTCAGGAGAGCTGCTGCAGCAGCGGTCCCATGGCCTGGGGAGGGCTGGAAACAGGGGATGCAACGTATGTGGATACCTGAAGAGGAAACTATGGCATGAGGTGTTCTGGGAGAAAGATTATTACCCACTAAGTCACCCAGAGAGCAAGGCAGGGTGTAACCTGAAACTGGGCTCCAGCTGGTCAGACTGGTTTGGGCTTTGGGTCTGAAACCAAAAGTAGACACCATTCTTCAAACGGGAGCTGCTCTAAGTGTGTCTTCAGGCTGGTGATCACTCAAGAACTGCCATGTAAAGTCAGCTAAATGTGACTGGCTAATTGGCAGTGGGTTTGTACAGCAACCAGGTGGACCTGCCCTGCACCGCTGACCTGGCCACGCTGGCTGGGCCTCTGGGTGCTGCTGGCTGCAGGAGCTCTTTGTCCTCGCACCGCTCTGGGCTGTGGCCTTTGCTCTGTCGCGGCCACCAGCTCTCCCATCCTGCCATCTCCATCTCCTTACAGGTATGAGTGCAGGCATTATCCCTCCTGTGCCCTGCAGCCCTGCTGCAGGAGCAGCCCTGCTGAGCCCAGCTCAGCTGGCCCGATGGAGTCACGGCTCCCCTCCCGGCAGTAATCCCTGGCCTGGGAGCGCCGCCTGAAACCAGGACTCTTCTCGCCAGTCTCCAGAGAGAGGCGGGCCCGTGCCTGTGCTTTGCAGTCTCTCTCTCTCACACCACACCTTTGTGTCCCCTGGTGTTGGACACAGCCCTGCTGGAGGCTGCAGGTCCGGCCTCAGCCCTTCCCTGTCCGGCTTCTGGGCCCCCACCTGCCTTCAGCCCCTCCTGACACAAAGGCTCCTGCTTCCCAGGAAATCTCAGCTCTTGGGAATTTTCAGCAGGGAGCAGGAGCCCAGAGTTTGAAACTTTGCAAGATGAGAATCCCACTGCTCAGGGGTCAGCTGCCTCACGGCCTCAGTGCCCCAGCAAGAGCAATGTTTGGTGGCAGCTGAGCTGCCCCATTGCACTGGCTGTGTCAGACAGGGAGCACACCCTCCGTGTTCCCCAGCTGCCAGGAGCAGCTGTGTGAGCTGCTGGCTGGTTCAGGGCAGGGCTGCCCCTCCTGCTGTGGAGCTCCTGGTGCATTCCCACAGCTGCTCTGTGGTGCAGCAGGCTCTGAGCTCTGCACCTGCCCCGTGTCCTTGCAGTGTACAGACAATGCCTTCCCACCGAGGCCAGTGTTTTCCAAACAAGCCTCGAGGAGCCAGGCTCCTGCCAGGCCCCAGGAGCTGCTGGGTCACTGAGGGGAAACTACTGTCCCTTTGCATTGTCCAGTCTGCCCACTGGTGGTGTCCACCCCTGCAGAAGGATAACCGTGGAACCTCTCTGCCCTTGCTGGCCAGCAAAGCTGTTTAGTCACCTTGCTTTGACTGTCAGGAGGAAGGATTTGTCTGAGCTTTTGGCTGAAATTATCCCAGCAGGCTGGAGGGGTCCTGGCAGGGTTTGTGTGGCTTGCTGGCCTGGATGCAGGAAGCATTAGCTCAGCTAAACATCATGTGTCTCTGGCTTCCCCAGGGCACAAGGGCTCTGCAAACATATGCAGCAGCTGTCCTGATACAACCAGGGATGGCTCCACAGTGGCAGGCCAGCATACTGTTCCACGAAGAAAAGCCACAGTGGGGTGAAACTTTCTGATAAGTTAACTTTAGCCCTCAGGCCTAAGTTATTGCCTAAGGAAGAAATTGTTTTATTTTTGAGATCAAACTGTTCATTCTGGTTATAAAGAAGAGCTCTAAAGCTGGGGGAAAGAAGGAACAGTTTTGTGTGCAAGCACTGCATAATGTAAAGACAGATCTTGAATCTCATTTCTGCCCACCTTACCTCAAGCATTAGGAATGACCAGGCTTGCTCCTACTGCAGTATGCTTTGAGCTCCTAAATGGCACACATGTATAGATTTGAAGTCTAGTCCATGCTTACCATGTGGTAAGCAAACCTTGCCCACTAAAATAGCACTTGTGTGAGAAATAGCCTGTGAAAACTTCCCAGACAGTCTTTTTTTTTTTTTTTTTTTTTTTTTTTTCCCCTTGGAAAAATGGACAGAGAAATAAGAAATGCTCTCCCTTGGTTATTAAGCACAGAACTGCATGTTATTTTAATAGCTTGAGTCATAGAGAAATAGAGTCACCTCTAGAAATTCTACACTCTGACCTCTTCTGCAGCACCTAACAGGGCATGGAGGAAACTTTCTGCAAGGAAACCTGGCTGACCAGTAAGTATTTCCTGGGCAAGGTGCCACATGAGGCGTGACAGGGTTTGTGTGGCCCTTATTCAATAGTTGCCTTTCCAAGATGTCCTCATCTGTGTTGGGAGTTTTGAAACTAACCATCAGTTCCTGTAACAGCTTTAGAAGATTTTGCAGAGGCCACCCAACGTTTAATTACCATCTTCTCCAAATTGCCCAGAGCCAGCCTACATGAGAGGATACACAAAATGTCAGTGAGCAGCTGATGGGAGAGGCAGAGGAAGAGGAGTCCTGCTGGAGCCTGCCAGGTGCTCTGATAGGAAGGGAGTTTTTCCACAAGTCTCAGTGCATACAAAGAGCCTGTGTCTTTGTTCTCTGCCCTGACACACCTGACCCACATGACAGCTGCTTCAGGATTGTTAAAAAATATTTGTGAGCAGTTGAAGCAAAACATCGGTCCAGAAATTTGAGCTGCTGGGACTCCCCCAGCCAGAAACTCTTCTTTAAATGAGACGACAGTGTCCCTCTCATGTCTGCATTGTGGGAGCCCTTCCCTCCCTCAGCTGCATCCCCAGGGGCCCCAAGACTCCTGCCTCTGACAGGCTCCGGGCTGCACTGCTGCATTTTTTATTCAGTGGGGGGTATTGTTGAGCCAGAGCAGCTGCCCAGGGTGGTTTGCCATCTCCTTTTGAGATGTCCACAAGAGGGGGCAGCAATATCTCTATATCCCTCTTGGTGTTGCTTTGGACACTGTACTGTCAAAGCAGCAAGGGACATGGGGCACTGCTGGAGTTTGGTGCTGAGGTGTGAGATGTGAGCCCTCTGTGGGCCCCATAAGATGTGAGGTCCTGTTCCCTTCCTCCCCATTTATATTAAGGTCTAATGTTATGGTCTCAAAGCATCACATCCACCTGCAAGACAAGGGAGAGGTGGTAAAACCTTCAGAAGAACAGAGCATTAACTTAGGGTCTCCCATGCCTCTTGTAGGTGTTCTGTGCCCTGGGTTTACTTCCCTTTGGTTTTGTATGGGTTACAGAGAGGAAGCCTCAGATTCTGGGGTCACCAGTCTGGCCCAAAAACTTGTCAGTGATACTTAAAAAAAAAAAAACTCACGGGTATTTTCTTTAGCCATTTGGATCAGTTTCCCAGATTTCTTTTGCTGATTTCTACTGCTCTCCTCAACATACACACTACATTTTGAAAGAACTAGGATACTTTTTTCCTAGTAATCAGAGGACTTCAGGCAGTAGAACCTTCATTAAAACCAAAACAAGCCAAAACAGTTATTTTAATAGAATGTCATCAAATTTGGAAGCTGATAGCTCTGTCTCCCAAGCTTCACTATACAATCCTTCCCTGCAAATCTACATTAGAGGATGAAGGGGCATTTGTGACACACTTGAGGAGGCTCAACAGCTCTGGGGTGCTGTGGGGTCATGGCATGGACCATGCAGCTCTGCAGGCGAGCAGACAGGAGCTGCCAGCAGGGATGCAACGCTCTTATTCTAATGTCCTTGCTAGAGGTTTTTGGTGAATGGAGTTTCTGTTAAACCAGTTTGAACTGGTTCTCTCTCATATTTAGAAACTATCCCTGCTTATGCTGTAGAATTACACCCTGTCAACAAATTTTCCTTTCCTTCTCCTCTTAGCATTTTGGGACAGGGGAGCTCTTCTCCCCTTTACCCCAAAGCCTGGGCTAATCTGTTTTAAATGGAAAACTGATTTCCCCAGGAATTGCCTCTTGCCTGCCATGTCTTCTGCCAGCTGATCCATACACCACTCCTCTGTTGCTCAGCCATGCAATTTCCATCCTACTTCCATTTATCTCCCCATTCAGCAGCTAAGGGACTGGCCAGAGACAGAATCTGTGCAGAGCCAACCCCTCAGGTAAAGAGCTGGCACAGTGTGTATGTGCCCAATACCATTCTTCCCATCACCTTGTAGATGCACATTCTCAGCCAAGGAGGCTTTACCTTCTCTCTTTTCTCTTGCATTCCCATCACATTACTGTGTTAAATATTCAAGGCTGTAAAACCCATGCAAATACCTGGCCATCACAAAATGAGTAAGCATCTGGAGGGCTCTGCTTGGAAATAGTCAATGCTCCAGACACTGCCATTTGAATATTAAAGCGTTGTGTACTGGGGGAACTTCCACTGTTGGCAAACCCTGGGGCAAGTGGGTGAGGTCCAGAAGGAAGTCTAAGTACCAAGAAAATAGCTCTTTGTTTCCATCAGTAGTTTTTCACCACTAGGCTTCTCTTTCTCTCCTGGGTGAGCTTTCTGCTGGGCTGTCCTGACCCACTGTGCGGTGGAGCCTCCATCCAAGGGTGCAAGGCAGTGTAGGACCCCTGGGTTAGCAGCAGCCTGCAGAGCTGATGGTTAAAAATGAGCCCAAAGGAGCAGCTCAGCATTACAACTCAGTCTGTCCTACAGCCAGCCCCTGCTGAAGGAGTACTTCTACACTCATTTAGCTTTCATCACATTAGTGCTGCTCCCCCTGAAACATCCTGGGAAAAAGAAATTCACTTTTCAGGAATCTGTTTTCTGCTAGTATGGCTCCTTGAACCAACACCCCAGGGCACCAGCTGAGCACCAGCCTGGCAGATGAGAACCTACAGGAGCATGGCTTGGAGAGCATCTCTGGGGGAAGCTACCCAGAAACATCAAACCATAACAGCCAATTCTGACATCTGCCCTAGCCCCTTATGTTCTGGCTCTACAGTGGAAACTGCATCCAGCTTCTGCAAGTCATGCTGCTCTTGGCCTTCCTCGTGGTTCAGAGAGCTCTCCCCTGAACCATTCATAGCAAGGCTGCTGTTTTGGCAGCCAGTTTCCCTGCTGTCCTGCTTTGGCACAGTGCTGAAGCTGAGGGAGCCCAAGTGCTGCCCTAAACTGCCCTCATCTGCCCTTTCACATGGATGGGAAACCTCATGAAAGGCTCCTGCTTCCCCCATGCCTCCAGGCTTTCTGCAAATTGCTTCATCCAGCTGCTGAGAAAAGGGGGCTTTCCCAGTTTTCTTTTCTTCCCTACTACATTCAGGTTTATGTTAATTGTGCGTGATTAGCCAGCTGTAGGCTGGAAACTCTTCTGACAGCCTTTTCCAAGGAAGCCATGAGGAAAGAGCCAGGAAAGAGTGGTGGCAAAGCCCACATATAAAACTGCAAAAGCTTCTCCCTTGAGCCTGGATTTCTGCAGCAGGAGGAGCAGGCTACAAATGCCCAGGAGTGCAGTGTCAAGTAGAACCTGTCTCTGGGAGAAAAGCGACCACTTATTTTGCATAAGTCACCGGAGACAGCAGGCCAAATATTTCCTGGCAGGGTTGTGTGACCATCAGTAGGTCAGGAGAAAAGCCTTTTTTTTTTTTTTTTTTTCAGTAGTGCTGAAGAGCTTGGCAGGTTTCTAGGCTGGAGGGAACCAAGCCCTTTGTCACTGCTCCCTTTCCTGTACTCAAGAAAGTTCCTCCAGAAGTTTTTTGTGGCTGAGGTGATCTCAAGTCTCAAAAAACCTGCAGATTTGGCACTTGAGTCTCCCTTTAAATGCTGTCTTCAGCAGAAGCAAAGCAGAAATGCATAGTGGCTGTCTCCAAACCTTGAGAAGACACTGAGGAAATGAGGATGGCAGAGAGCACAGGATGCTTGTCCTTCCCTGGCAGATAATTGTCTTTCCTGACTCTGTCCACTTAATGCCCTTTCTACTTCATAGCTCCTAATGAGCTTTCCTTCTGAGATGGCCTAATTGATACGTAATTAATGAAAGCCAGAACAGTTAATCTCAGCTTGTAATGGGCTTTGCAGTATGCTGTTTGTTTCAAAATGGAGAAGGGCTTGTGTACCCATCTGTTTGCTGTTCTATTTGAGTGCTGCCTCTTCTTAGCAAGCTCAGAGTTTGGTCAGACCACACAAAGAATGTACTTTGTAGGGTTGGAGAAAGGCAGATGTTCTGGATAGGGAGGGCCATTTCTGTGTAAAGAGAGGATCATGTTAAACTGCAATGACTTGTGAATATACCTGGTCCTGTAGCCAGGGCCTCCTGTGCCATCCCTTTCAGCAAGGAGATGCAGCTTCAGCTGCAGAGATCACTGAATCCTCCTCTGACGCTGTCCCTTTGCTTCCCATGTCCTGCAATGGGGATGTCACACATGGATCAGTGTTTCCTCTCCAGAGCCACTCCTGGTTCCTGCACATGAACCTGTGGCAAGGGCTTGCCAGCTGACTGGCACACTCATTCAGGTGTCTCAGCCACCTCTGCCTCACAGGAACATGACCAGCAAACAAACCCCGTGCTCAGTGCTGCTCAGCACCACAGTTCCCACTGCAGTCACTGGGCAGACTGGGTTGTGGTCAGGCAGCAGACAGGTAGAACCAGTACCTGAGGCATGACTGGGCTTGTTCAAAGCCTTAACTTCCTATTGCTCCCTTGCCCCTCTCCCATTTACTTTCCCATAAACTCTACCTTTGTTTGACTCCCAGCACACCCTCCTTTCCTGTCTTTCTGTTGTTTTTTTTTTTTTTCCCCAGAGACTTCTGATATGCATTGCAAGATGTCTGGAACTGCCGGACCGTGTGGCACAATCCAAATATCACAGCATCAGGCAGGAGATAGCATCTTTCTCCAGCTGCAGAAGCACCATGTCTCTCTGGATATTCCTGGACACTGTAAACTTTCTGCACCAGATGTAACGGTGCAAGGAAAAGAAGTGGTAATAATTTTTTCCCAGTTTTAACCACTAAGGAGATTTTTGGCACTGTGCAAAACACGCCAATACCTATCTGGGTGGAATACTTGCAAACTTTGCAGGAAGTTCCATGGGAGCCCTAATGAGTGAAAATACATCTGCCTATTAAAAAAACAGAGTCCCACAGATTCAAAGAAAGCCAACTTCAGTTGAGGAAACAGCAAAATTCAAGATAAGGAAATGTTCACCCCAGTATATCCCACAATCCAGCTCCCATCTGTGAGTGACGTCCAGAAATTTTGAGAAGGTAAAATGACCTGGCTGCTCTCTCACCCAGATTAATGGTGCTTTTCAGCAAATATGAACCAAACTGTCCTCTCCAGAGTGCCTTTCATCTTCATAGAGCAGAAGACAAAACAACCCCTCCTTAAAATGTTCAGAGCTTGACTAGCCAACTCCTTGTGACCAGACTGCTGCTTATGTGACATGGGTTTGGGGCTGTCTGCTGAGATGTTGTGCTCATGGTGTCTTGGGTAGATTTTTGTGAGTCCAAAGGCAGAGTCCTTGTCCCAGCTGAAGCAGTAAGGAAATCAGCTCTCTGCCCAGTTTTCCCTGGGAAAAAGTGATGATCAGGAGCCCAGGCTCCTTACTAAGGACACTGTTACAAGGGAAAAGATGATGCATGGTGCATCTTAAAAGTGGCCACTGAAAACAATGAGACAAACCATGCTTGGTTCCTAACCAAGTCTTTGCTGGTTTGTGCTGCAATTAGATGGAGTAATAATGTTGCACATAGTATGGTCCAGATCTCTCACAGAGATGGGTGTTGCAGAGCTGGGCAAAGCTCAGGAGCCAGACCCAGAGTGACTGTAGTTGTGAGGCATGGCAGTCCTTTGAAACTGCTTTTGAATGCAGGGCTGGAAAGAGCCTCCTGACTCATGTCCACTTACCTTCTATTTTAGACAACTTTGTCATCTAGTAGTTTTCACAAACAAGACATGTTCGGTCTCCAAGGGAAGGGGGTGTCCTCACAGTGTTCCATCTGCAAGACTCTCCAAACCTCCAGCCTCTGTGATGAAAAAAAATCTGCTTTCTAACCTGTCTTGAATTTTGTCCAGATCACACTCACTTAATTTTTGTCCAAAATTTCTCTTTTGTTTAAAAACTTGTTTTCTACCCCTAACATGAGCAAGCTGAGAATCTCATGAAGAGACTAGCCAGTGTCTGTCTCAACTTCTCTTTTCAGTTCATCCCAATCTGCAGTGTGTGATGGTTAGAGCATTGGTCCTCCTAGCTCCACAGGATTAGCAGTGAATCTCACAAAATAAGAGAGATTTCAGAAATTCTTGGGGTGTCTAAAGAAGCTGTGACTGCTGATCCCCTCTAGGACAAATTAGAGGGACTATCCTGTTGTCCCAGCATCCCTGATCCTCTCAGGCAAGGATAAATATCAAAGAGGATTCTGCCATGGCCAGCCATACTTGGCCAAACTTTAGGCAGGGTGAGAGGAAAGCAAACCTCCATGTTTTCATGGCAACATATATTTTAACTTAGCAAGATCTGTTTGCTCATTTAGTTTAAAAGCCCATCTGTTTTCAACCTCCCCAAATTCTCAGGAAGCACTCCTCCCTTTGCAATGCCTCTCCAGTCCCCAAGACTTAAAGCCTTGCAGGTTGTCATTGCTGAATTGAGGCAACTATTTAAATCAGGGATGGGGACTACATTGATGCTCTCTCCTTCACAGATACAAAAGAAAGAGATCAACCTAGCTCTGAGGAGTTTATTAGCTGATGCAAGCATGACCCCATGCCATCTGAACCTCCAGGAAGCAAGTCAGATTGATGCTCTGCTGATAAACATATCAGCAGCTGAGGAGCTGTGCTCAGTGCGGCTCCCATAATTACTGACTCTGGTTCAAAGACTTTTATGCAAAGGAACAATGGGCACCAAAACAGTTTTGTAGCCTGTTATGCACTGCAGTGTTTTGCTGTGAAGGAAAGGCTTGCCCTGTCAGAGAAGCCTGCTTTTCACATCCCTGTCCTCTTCACAGCACAGAGGTAATTCCTACTGGTAATATGAGGCTATTGTCCACCTTTCAAGAACAGAAGCCAGGGATGTACATGCTGGCTAAAGAGATGAAAACAAGTTTTTAGTTAAAAGGGAAGTGCCAAGCAAAAAAATATTCTTCTCATTGCAAATCTGTCCCTATTATCAAAGGATTTCCCTGTCACCAGCCTGCCTGAAATGGAAGTGACAGCTCATTTGTTTGCCTTCACTGCCAGCAGTGGAGCACATCTGTGCATGTCATTAAGTAGCTTGCAGAAGACATTTACATTTTTTCCTCATGTTCATTTTTCCTCTTTGCTCATCAAGTTGAGGTTCTGCCTTTGAAAATATGCCTGTGTTCAGCATCATCTGGAAAACTGTGGGATGTGAGCTGCTGCCCAGCCAGACCCTGCCATCCCAGGGTGCTCACAGAGCTGCTCTAACCTACGTCAGAACCAGCTTCTTCTTGTGCAACTCTGCAATCAGCCATGCATATTATGACTGGGCAGCTTCCTTACACCCAGAGCAGTATTTACTTTGCAGGGGAATGCTTTGTGTAAAGCATTCATGTCCTGCTCACTCAGCAATGCTGAGGCAGGACTCTCTGGGCAGCACCTCACATACAAAGTGAGTCCCTCCAAAGTGTTTCCAGCCTTTATGAAAGACAGGCCTTTTTCCAGTTCCCTGGTTTCTTAGAACTCTGACCATTCGACACAAAACTAGATTATCCCTTAGAATGTTTTATCTTTTTACTGAGATGTGGTTAATTTTCAGTCAGATGCTTTCCTTCCTACTCATTTTTCCTTCTTGACCCCAGAACAGCAAAGCAGCATATTTGCACAGCAGCCAGAGCTACAGAAAGTGCATCCATGTTATTGCAGAAGAGCAGAATTCTGTCCGAGGTGATAGGCTGCTTGGAGGGCAAGGGAAGAAATAAAAGGGCAATGATGCTCATGGAATTATCCCAGCAGGCTCCTAAGACTTGTGTATTTCCCACCTCATTTCATAACATGGCAGGTGTGATGTGAAATGCTCCTGACCAGCAGAGAGATTGTGCTGAAAGTCAGGATGGAAGTGCAATTTTAAACCATTAGACTTCTTTTGCTCTCCTGCAGATACTTGCTGGGATCTCTGGAGGTACAGGCAGGCTGGTAGGCCAGGACCACCTGAGTGTTTATTCACAGTCAGGATCCCTGTGAGGCTGACAGGACTTCAGCCATAAGGATGTCTACAGCCAACATTTGAGAGTGTGTGTTGGCAGGCTGAGCTGAATAACAAAAACATGGATTTGTTAGTAACAGTAACATAATATCTACTTCATATTGTGCATAATACTAATTTTCACTTTTCTTCCAGATGCTGCAGCTTGCTGGAACTCCATTTCTTCTCTAGGGCATATATTTATAGTGCTTTGAAATATTTCTGGCAAATATTCCAATGCAGATTTTTGTTATGACCTACACTGAGCCCCAGGATTTCCGTAGGACAGAAAACTTCCCCTCTAGGAAACCATGAATTCTTTCTCTCATAAATGAAAGAAGCAGAGTGGTGTGTTCACCTCTGAGAGGTCTCTTTTCCCACAGACACAAGGGATCTTGAAAGGGATATCCTTCCAGCCAGGGCTCTTATGGTATCAGAGCTGCAAAGGCTGAAGGTGCAACTAGTTTATTTTCAGCAGGAAGGCAAGAATCCTGAAGATGACCAAATCAGGAATGGTCAGTGTGGCTGGGTTTCTCCAGGGTTCATAAAGACTCACTGCTGAGAAGAGACCTGTGGTCCAGCAGCCCTGATTGCATTGCAGGGGTTATCATCAAAATGGGACTGTTCCACACAAAAATCTATTGACAAAAAAATCTATCAAAATGTGAAAATGTTGCTTAGATAACTCCTGGCCAGCACCAGCCTGTAACCCTTTTATCAGTTACACTGTGTGAGATGGAAACACAGGTATGCAGAGTACATGAGGCTGCATAGTAGTTGGGGCTTGCTCCTTGCCAGGAGAGTTTCCCAGGAGCAGAATGACCAAAGGCAACAGATGAGGTCTCCAGTCAAAGGAGATGTCTGGAAGAACCTTCTAGGGGGAAGCGATCTTGCAATGAGTCAACCTAGGCTCAGGTTTGATATCCCTGCCTAAAGAGGCAAAGGTAATTGCCTCTGATTAATGCTGGCAAACTTCTGTGAACTCCAGTAAGGATATGAAAGGACTGACATGCCTCTTTGAGATGGGGGTAGATAGAGTACAGCCAAGTGTGGGAAGAAAATTAAGCTGAGATGTAGTTTTTAATTACCAATAAAGCCATGCTCTAGAATAGAAGGTTGAGAGCAGGACTCGGTCTCTTCCTACTCTTTTGTGATCCTTGATGTATAGAAAGGAGTTTAGGGAAGAGCAGCCTAGGACTGCTGTAGAGTCCCATTTGTAGCATTTAAATGCTTGTGCTGCCCCTGACCCTTTCTTACTCAGAGGCTGTAATTATTTAGATGTAGCCAGAGATTTCCAGTGGATGCCAATAAAGTGTGAAGGGCAGCATCAGTGTGGGTTCAGGCATGACTGCCCAGGCCACCAGCTCCTTACCCAGAGACCTTGGCTTCCTGGAAGCCTGTGCTGCTCATAGCTGCTCTTGTCTACTAAAGTCTGCAGAGGTGTCTCAATATTCAGAATGCCTCTTCCTCCTCTGCCCATCCTAAAAACGATAGAGTGGGACGCTGTTTCTCCATCCATAATTAAAGCTAGTTCAGACTCTTGTTCTGGAAGAGTTCCTGCTGCTGCTGGGCTCCCAGACTTCCTGTGTGGTGTCCTCTCATCCACATGAGCTGTAGCTATGCTCAGATAGCTCTGCCTGTGCTACAGGCATCACATAAAAGTGGCAGAACAGATATGAATGTCCCACATTCTGCTCTTGGGTCCATCTCTTTACTTTATCTGGGGGCTTGAGAGCTGTGTGAAGACACCATGTTTCAGTCTTCCTCCTCTCCCACCACATCACCAAGGTGACATATGCACTATTTAAGTAGCAATAGATATAGAGCTTCCTTTTAATCATCTCCTAACTTTGCAGACCATCGGATTCGTGTTTCCTTCAATGGCACTAAAGTTTGCTGATATTTGCTCTCAATGAATGCTGTTTCTCCCTTAATTACCTGAATCCCAGAGCTGTAACCAAACCAAATCAAACCAAGAGAGTTTGATTTTCCAGTTCTCTCTGGAAGCTCACAGAAGGCAATAATGGAGACTGGTATCTGGACACATTTCAGGACTTTTATCCCATTTTGAGGACCATGAGAAGAAGCATTGTGATGTTCCTGGCAATAACCCTTCCCCTGCTATGGCACCCTGTGGGTACCAGTTAATAAATGCTTATCATACCCTGTGGAGTGGAAGGAGCTCCATTTTGCAAATGGAAAAGGAAAGTCATTCACCCAGAACTGCGCAGGAAAATGATGTTAAAGCCTGGGATAGCATTTCCAGGTTTCTGATGACCTAAATTTTATTTAGACTTACCTTTTCTCTCAACACCTAATGCAGTATTTTATCATCCAAAAAGAGATGTTTGGAGATACTGAATAAGTGCACTGCATGTAAAGCCAGCATACTGCTGTTACTGGTACTCACAAGGCAGGCAGGCAGGCACTGCAGGAAATCCTCTTCCTCCCAAAGTATGGTTGTATTTTATTTATTAGCACAGGGTCTCTGTATTTCAGGTTTAGCATCCTTTGACAGGAGTTTTGTACATGTAAGATTTTACTGTTAGATGCTAATAACTTATTATTCTACAAATCTATTTGGCTTACAAGAAAGAAACCAAATCAGCCTGCAGAAGATATCACAACATTAGATATCCTCTCCTACCCTCCCTTCAAATTATACTCTGCTGCCCAGATAATATTCCAGTGTGGCTGACATCTTTCATCTGCTCTACGTTATTAAAACCCCTTAGCAAGTGGAATGAAAATTCCCCTGTGCTATGTATAGCACCATGTGTACAACTATCCAGGCTGGGAGTACAGCCTGGGTACCCACACTTGGATCTTTATGGTTTGGGTTTTGCAAGCCTTTTTTTCTCTGTGCCCGCCGAGCCTCTGGCTAGCTGGTGGCATTGGCACTCTGCAAGAAGCCTGCTGCTCTCCTTTCTTGCCAGGGCTTTCACAGGGTTTCAAAGTCTCCCTCCACTGCGGTTATTAAAGGCTTTTGTTTATCTTGTGAAATCTGCCCCGCGAATGCTGACACTGACTGAAGTGCTGGGAGAGTTTCCCTGACTCTTCCTCTCCGTGTCTCTCACGGGTCTATTCCCATGAAAATGATCTCAGGTGTGCTGTGCGTCATCAGTCTGCCCCGGGCGCTCCCTGGCTCGCTGGCAGGGAAGATGAATGCGCTGTTTCTGAAGCTCTGCCCGCAGCTGGGTGCTCCTGCTGTCTCTGCTGTGCAGAGCCACCCCAGCGGCTCCGGCCACGGGCTGTCCCCAGGCACCCAGCCCGGCACAGCCCCGGCAGGAGAGCGGCTGGGGCTCGGCAGCACCATCCCAAACCCATGGGCACTGCCTGGGCAGCCTTTTCCCAGCCTCTCTCCCCTCCAGCCCTGCAGGGATGCAGCCTCTGACGGGAAAACCGAATCCTCCCACGATGAGCTCTCCTTCAGCACGTGATGCTGACTTTCCCTTTTGGATGGGAAAGGATCTCAAGGCTGTAGGGCTGAGCTGTTGACACACCTTCCAAGGGAGATCCCAGCTAGATCTTTGGCAGATTCCAGCTGGCTCCCTGCGTCCCTGCTGCCACTGAGCAGTGTGCTTACCTAAACCAGGTGTTTGCCTGGAGAAGCAGAGGGTTAAGCTCGGTGGCAGGGTGAGATGCTTATGGGGACAGTGGAGGAAGGGACAAGCCCACGGCTTGAGTGCTCTGAGCTCCCCAGAAACTTTAACATTTGTGATGGCACCGCCAGCACAAGTGTTCACATGTAGGTGACTGCTTGGGAACCAGTGCTGTCCCCACCAAGAAATTCCACCATGCCACCAATGACTTGGCAGCACAGGTACAGGAAGGGTGCTTTGCTGTCTGTGACTGATTTGCTAAACTGTGCTCTTTTCCACAGGAGGTCGAGCTCTTCCACCCTCGGCGCCAGCAGAGCCAGGTCCCAAGGGTGGGCTCCTGCTGCCAGCTGGGGGAGCAGCAGGCACCAGGCCTGGCTCTGGGGCTGCCACTGCAGCTTCCTTCTGCACTGAAAGCCTGAGGAAGGCTTCAGCAGTGCCTGGCTCGCTTTCTGAGAAAACAAGGAAAGAGAGCTTTACCCTAGACCCTGGGAAGCCCGTGTATTTTCATTGTATTTTAATTTTAAGAGATTGTCTGCCCCGCCCAAGATTATCTCATGGGAAAGAAAAGCCTGGCTCAGTGACTCCTGGTGAAACTTGTCCCCGAGCCAAATTTCTTTGCACCTGATGTTCCTCCATAGCAGCAGAAACCAGAGTATTTCAGTTCACAACACTGCCCTAGGGGTAGTGCTGGGGATAAGGGGTTGGAGGGGGAGGATGGGACCCACATCTCCTCCAGAACAAGTTCTGCAAGTTTGGGTGCCGAGCAGCTCTGTCTGGGAGCTGGAAAGGGCATGGTGTCACCCTGGGAACGAGGATCACGTGGGGCTGCAGCACAGGGAACCTGTCTCAGGGATAAGTTGAGACATACCCTGCCCTCTTGTGCAATAGGTCTTTGCAAGTACAATGCTGTATTTATATGGTGGGAACGGGGAGCCCAGGGCTGGACTCTGCAGAGGCATGAGTAAGCAGCTTCCAGGAGGCCCAGGTGCCAGATGGGCCAGCTCTTTGATTCCTTTTCTGGGAGCAGATGCAGACTAACTGCTGGGTCTCAACCAGCATTCTCCTGGAAGGACAGTCTTAGAGCCATATTGTAAAGTTCAAGTGGTTTCCTTAGATAAATGCTTTATCTCCCAGGCTCACTACAAAGTGATTTAGCACAGTCAAAGAGAGACAATGATGTAAATCAGACCCAAGATGTACAAGCAGACCATGCAGCCAAGGACAGCATCCTGGGCAAAAAGGACTCCCAGCAGAAAGAAGAGCAGCAGTTCAGCTAGCACACAGGCTGTGAGGGCACAAACACTCCTTGTGGTGACAGCATCTTTTTGAACAGTGCCTCTCAGTGCTCCCTTCTGCTCTTCTGGTTCCCATGCTGCTCTTTGAGAGGCTGCAGAAAGGACCATGGGAAAGGACCAATCTAGCCCAAATTAGGGGCAGGAAGGCTTTAGGGGCAAAATTGAAGCAGATTACTTAGCTGCCACTACAGCTAAGGCCTAATTGATAAATAACAGCAAAACTTGGAGCAATCTGAAGAAAAAAGCCAGTTAGCACCTGAGGATTAAATTGGGGAGTGTTAAGAAAGTGATAAGGTTGTTAATGCAGTCACACCCCTCTCAGGAAATGGGGGGAGGATGCTGTGCCAAGGTAATTGCATTTCAGCAGGGTTCCTCCTGCTGGACTCAGGTCAGCTCCTGACCTGGTAATAGTTTAGCTGTCCCTTCAAAGTAAATAGGATGTAACCTACAGGACATAAAGCTTTCCAGAAGGACTTTCAGACTTGCCCTTTTGGTGCTGGAAGGAGGACCTGCTGAGTCAGATGAAACATTATTATTTTGGGGTTTAATTCCCAGTCAGGGTTCAGTGGAAGCTGAGGAAAGTGTTGCCAGCTGGAAACCTTTTTGGCATGGTTAAGCCCATTTAGGGTGTGATACCTACAGAAAAAGGAAACTAAAGGTCCTTTCCATACTGTGTCCCTACTGTTGCTGACATCCAAGCTCAGGTCCTTTGGAGATGGCAGCTGAGAGTGGCAGCAAGCACACTGGCTTTGTGTGGATTTGCAAAACATGGTGTGTACCTGTACTGAAGTGCTTACACTGTTGCCTGTGCTGGGTCTCAACCAACATTCTTCAATACAGGAAGGATAGTCTTCCTTATCAGTTACTCTGCTGGATTCAAGGATATGCAGGAACCTGCTATCCAGGACCCAAGTCAGGGCCCTGAGCAAGAAAGAAGGTGTTATAAAGTTTCTACGTTGTAGGAATGTTGGTGCTTTTAGCATTGGATGCTGAGCTTTGTGCTATGTGCTGACTTGTGAACAAGTCAGATCAACTAATCATAAGGATCCTTTTGGAAGAAAGTAAGCAGCAGTTGTGAGGAATTGTGCTGGCCTAGCAATGGACTGGGCCAGCCTGGTGGAGTGGTTTGTGTTAGCAACAGTCTCCCAGGAACTCCTCTGTGCTCTCAGCATCTGAAAATACAGGTTGGTCAAGCAGCACTGCAAAGCAGAAACAAGCCCAGACTCTACCAAAGCCAGGTAGTAGCATAGATCCAGTACTGCACCATAAGAGAATGAGAGCAAGGCTTTAAAGATACCTCAGGTGGCTTTGGTAGGAAACTCCATTTAATGAGATAGATTCACCCCCACACACACCCAGGAGTTCAGCTTTGTTCATGGATTTCAGGGTGTTTTAGAGTGCTCATTGTGCATATGACAGGATATGGCTCAGTGGAATGACTCACCCCCTGTAAAGTTAATTCACACTTTGCTGCTATTTCCATTCACAGGTGCTTCTGTAATGTTTAGTGCCAGGAAGCTGCAAAGCTGGGAGCTAGCTCTAAATACTCCCAGAGGTTACTTTACATTTAGTAAACAGCAGTCTGTAGGGCAGTATGATTACAGATTTGGTAAACAACCGTGCCCCCTCCATCCAAAAAAACCCCTAACAAATCCTAAAATCCCGACAACCTCCTCACCCAAAACACAAGTTCCCAAAGCTAGTTTTATTGGTAGTATTTTCCCATTCCCCTCTAATTTCTGAATTTGCTCATTACCTCTGCTACACTGGCTTTTTGTCCATTTTCTGTCCTAGGTCTTGCTGAACCACCACATTCCTCCCTCACAGCCCCACTTTCCAGCCCTCTGACTCTGGAGTGGCTATGGGGCCCCACATCTGCATAGGCAGGAGCCCTGACCTATCTGTAATACTGCAGATAGGGCTAAAAGGGTTAGTCCTGTGAGTTGTCTTGGATAAAGCCTTTGCATCCGGTGGCACAGGCAAAATTTAACTACCAAGGTAAGTGAAATGAAGCTGGTCACTGAATTACCCATCAGCCTAATGACAGAGCAGCATGCTCATTAAGGCTCCAAATGCAAGTCCTACACAGGCTTGGCTCAGTGGGTGCTGGGAGGGCCTCCCAGCTGGTCCCTGGAGGGTGGCTTCTGGGGGGGAGGCATTGAAAGCCTTGGATGTTTGCTACTCCATCCCCCTCAGCAGCCTCCATGCTGAGTGGAAAGATTAACTGAGGTAACAGAAGGAACCTGGAAAGTTTCAGCTACGAGGGGATTTTTACCATTGCTAGTGGAGGTTAGGATGTGGACTGAGAAGTGGGGCTATTTCCCTGTTATACTTATTGCCAGTAAAATGGAATAACTCTTTCTCCCTATTAAAGCCCAACTCAATTTGCACTGACAAAATTACAAACACAAATTGTGGACCTTAAAAAAATTTATTTGAACAAATTTTAGACATAATCACATAGGAAGAAAGTAGCTCTCAGTACAGTTTCTTTTCCAGAATGAAATAACCCCTGTTTCATACCAAGCTACTGCAGGACAACCCTTGCTCTCCTCAGTAGGAAGGAGGCTGGTATTCTTACCACCCATGGATTTGCTCCACAGGGATATGGTATGCTCTTTGGCAGGTCACACCACAGCCCTTGGTCTCACAGGCTAAAGAAATGTGTAAAGACCCAACAGACAAACTGAACTAGTGATGCAGCAAAGGTGCCTGTACAGGTAGGATATACACACAGGGATGCATTGCTGAGCGAGAGCTTTGTTGGGACATGGTGTCCTACCTAGACCTGTGTCAGACTCTAGTTACTGTCTCTGTGCTCACCATCTCTTAGTACTTCCTTCACAGGAAGAATTCTCCACCTCTTTCATCCTGCAATACTGCCCAGGGAGACAGCAGTCTTGTCTCATATCCTGGGAAATACATAAGCTGCACTACAAAACCAGATGGCTGTGAGAGATGTTTGCAGGCATTTGTTTGGAGCCAGACTGCATTACTCACATTTGCCTTGCTACAGGCTCACTAGCTCACCTATGCTTACTTTTGGTCTAGGGCAAAACATCCACAGCTATTTCTCTTTCTGTCACATTAGTCCAGAGCGTCCCCAAAGTGATGGGCCGTGGCCAGATGCAGAGAACCCCCTGAGTATCAAAAGCATTGCGTGACAGACCTGTCATGCTCTCTGCTACATAAACCAAAATGAAATGTCTCTGCAAAAGAAGATTCATAAGTTGATGCAAGTTCTGTAATGAAATATAATAAAATGTGAATAGACTCTCTGGGGTATTAATCCCCTGAGAAACAGGTGAGAGGGAAAGAGTGAAACAAAAGGAATTATTTTCTCCAGCATAAACTTCATGGATTTCCTTTGCTTTTGATTTCAGCAGATCAAGCAGTGACTTTTAAAAAAGAGAAGCATAACAGAAAGAAGCCCTGAGTCCTCTGTTCCTGTTCTGCAGTCTCAGGAAAACTGTACAAGATAAATTCCATTCTTCTGTGTAGATCTGAAATGGAGGATTACTAATGAAGAGGAACTCTCTCTCACTACAAGCCCCTCCTTTTGATTCAGAACTGAATGTATGGACAATATTACTTTGAAACTCGTATCACTAGCAAAATTTTCAGGTTCCTAAAGGTTTCCCTGCATATTAGCATCTCAACTAAGTAGAATCACAACTTTCAATTAACAACATCCATTCTTCTTTCCTTCTCCATCTACCTTTCTTCATTCCATCTTTCTCCTTTCTATTTGCTTCCTTTTCTTCCTTCTCTCTCCATCTACATTTGACCCCTTGGTAGTTTGCTAACAGTTTTTTCTCTGCTAGACAGAGCCGCTCCTCACTGTTCCTCACCTCTTCTTTCTTTCAAAACACCACACACACAAAAGGCCTTTCAAAGTTGGTCCCCAGCTCCACAACTACCTCTTAGGATAGGACTATAACACTGGCACCCAGCGGACTAGAGAGTCCTCTCTGAGAAGGTTTTGCTTAAAGTATTACTGTAGCCCCCAGTGCATTTTCTCATCTTCCTTTACTCAGGAAATACCTTCTCAAGAGTACTCCTAGGACAGGGCCTTTGAGAAAGAGTGCTGCTTTTTCACAGCCAAGTGAATTCTACCTATTTTGGCAAATGGAATCAGAGGGGGAACCCAAGTCTCATGTTACAAACTCTGCACCCCATGCCTGACCACATTGCAGTTGCATGTAACTGCCCCTGCCCTACTCTCTGCCACACCTATAAATCAGCCAAAACACAGGCTGATTTCAGAAGTCCCTTATGTTTATTATGCTGCATCAGAACTCCGAAAGTGTGTGAGCTTCAACCAGAAAACTGGTGATTTTGAACAATGTAAGGAACCTGCCTGTTCTGAGGTACTGAGTCTTGATGTATCAAAGGCTCCCATTAGTCTGGGACACTACAGACATGTCCAGCAGGTATTATAGCTGCCTGGACCATTTCACATCTCAGCACAATGGAAATCTAGTTCATGTCTCCTAGGCATCTGATAATGTACCCAGCAAGAGACAGGTTTCCAAGCCCAGCAGCTTATCATACCCTCCTTGCTGGGGCCATAGGAGCAGTCACTCCAAGAAGGTGCAGGGCCAATACTGGCATTGGGTGTTTCTTTTCCCCCCCTCAAAGCAGCTTCAGACAAAGCAAAAGAACTTCTTCCAGCGGCACTTGGAGAGAGTCTTGATGCCTTTGGCAGTCATCTTCTTTTCCTGACGTGCCTTGTGCTCAACACCACTGACAATGGCCATATCAAAAACTTCCTTAAGGTTCTTCTGGGTCAGTGCTGAGCATTCCAGGTAGGCTTCAGCCCGGATTTTGTCAGCTAGACCTTCTGCCTGAGGCCGGGGCACAGGCTTCACGTGGTAGCGATCCAGGCTGATGAGGACATTGACATCGTCCCGCAAGTCTGCCTGTGTCCCCACGAGCAGCACCGGCGCCCGGGGGTTGTGAGTTCGTATCTCAGGGATCCATTTCTCTGTAATGTTCTGGAAGGAGCTTGGGTTTACCACACTGAAGCAGACAAGGAAGACGTCGGTGTCAGGGTAACAAAGAGAGCGCAAACAGTCAAAGTCCTCCTGTAGGAAAGGGAGGGGAAAAAAAATCTTCACTGGACTGCTCTTCTAACAGCATGATGCTGTAGTAGCTTTTCTACAAGTTAACTAGGATAGCAACAAAGGCAGGGCATTGTACTGACTTGGTGGCCATGCCACGTTTCAGACACAAGTTTCAGAGCTGAGGACATCTGTCATTCACTTGTCTGTGACTGCCATACCAGCAAATGCTGGTGCTTGACCTGTGCATTTCCTTTCTTCCCAGTTAAACACTGCCTTCCTCAAAGCCTGAAAACAATCCTGATCCCACAGGACCAGAGTTGACAGCTGCTTTGATAGAGCTTACCTGTCCAGCAGTGTCCCACAGCTGAATCCGGACTGGGGCTCCATCCACAAGGACCTGCACTGTAGCAAAAGGAGAATAAGGATGAGTCTAAAGCAGCTGGCCAGCATACACATGTACACTCACACAGGCTTTTCCTGAGCCCTCTGGTTTATACCCTGATGAACAGACTGACTGAAGTTGCTCATGTCTCCTCCTTGCTAAGCATCCTCCCAAACCTCCCTAAGACTGTTGAAGCTTGCACTGGAAACATTAAGAGAACTGTAGCAGACCTGATTTTGTAAGCTCTCAAGTGTTTTGTGTTCTTCTCCAGGATTTTGAAAGAATAGTTACACGTTACTGGACAACTGCTCCTCTAGACAAGAAGAGCCCTTAGCCAAACAGTTCCCTGAAAAACATTTATTCTTCTACAACCAAGAAAAAGGATGAGGATAAAACCAGAGGACCTCAGCAACTTGCTCCTGTCTTCTTGGCCAAGCAAATTCAAATCAGTCTCCATCAAACAAACTATTGGAGAATTTTCCCATCCAGACCAGAAAAAATGGCCTTAAAAAATATAGTGTCCTAGCTTGGGAAAAACCCACCTTTGTAATGAAGAAACTATTAAGGAAATAGTGATGAGTGAAATCCCATTCAGAGACTATCCACACACTGAAAAACTGCTGAGTTACACATGTAAGGTTTGCTCCCATTTCACTCCCTAATCACAGCAAGCCTTCATGTGGTATCAGCTGACTCAGACTGTGGGCTGGCAGGACCTCTGATGGCAGTCAGGAATGAAACTGTTAGATGTTTAAGTGCATAGACACCACAGAGATTGGCTAGGAACTGAGGAGAAAGAAAAAGGGGTTGTGGAGCTGGAAATCACTTGAAAGTCCTGACCAGGTGGATGGGGCTATGCTTGGGTGAATAGAGGCAGACATCATGACTAAGGTGACAATGGCTGGCACTGACATGAATAGCAAAACTCCACTGCTATGTGCAGGGAGAAGACTTTTTGTTTAACAAAACCAAAACAAAAAAAAAAACCCAAAACAAAAAAAAGAGCCCCCCCAAAGCCATTAACAAATAAAAAAATCTCCCAACCAGAAGAAGCAGGATCAATCTTTTGTGATTCTTGAAGTAATTCATCAGGTGGGAAGTGACAGAAACAAGAGAGTTTAACACAAGCTTTTGAAAGAGAGCGCTCCTCCCTGAAAGCAGTCTGGGGGAAAAAAAGGGACACGCAGACAAAAAGATGAACTGAAGTTTGGTGGGAGAGGAAGATGGGAAGAAAAATGAAGGGGTGGGTGCGTCCACCACAGTGCCACTCCTCGCGGCGTCGCTGAAAGTCATTGCTTCCATGTGACTGGGAAACAGTTGGGTCGTTACCATATCTTTGCCCCAGAGGAGGAAGAGAAACCTGTTCCTGATCAAAGAACTTGCTAGATCCTGACTTGATCTTCAAGGCAGCAGGCATTTGACTTTCTAGTATCTGGTTTTCTCTGTCTTACAAGTGCATTGAGAGAAGGAATTAGCATCTCTGAAATGTCTTGCCATCTTCAGGGGAAACTCACCACATGTACTACCTACTGCTCCAGCATTTGCACAAAGTTTATCCCATCTGCTGCTAGCTTGAGCCACGCCAGCAACTCTGCAACAGCCCTCCAAATACCGCCTTCACAAGGTCCACACCCTCAGGATGAGGATGGATCACGGTACAATAGCGAAGGGGCTGGCAGAACAGGATAGCCTGGTGGAGAAAGGTCACCGGGTACGCATTTCACTCAAGGCTGCTCTTGTCACCTGGCAGCGACACCCAGCAGGAGGTAGCAGCCAGACAAATGTATGTGGCTGGGTCACTGTCCCTTGATAATGCAACACCTTCTCCTATCTTGTTATTGGCATCACAGCCCCATGACCAGGATTAAGGTTAGAATTTAAACAGATCCGTTCTGCCAGCAATTTCAATGGCAGGTATTCCCCAAAAGTGGAAGGAACTGGGCTGAAATTACTGAGCTGGATCCTGACTCCAGGAAGGAACTTTCTTCAGGCTTATTCAGGTTAGGAGCAGGGGTGGGAAGGGAAACTTATCTATTTTTCCATTTCCTCCCAATAAGCAGAAAGTGAACTTCACAATTTTTGATGTTTTTGATTTTTATCAGTTACAAATCCTATGAACCTCTGAAGCCAGACTTATTATTGGAACATCCAGACTGGGACTAAATCCGGGTGCATCTTCAGATTACCTGCTGTTAATCAGGGAGTCTCTGCACTCATCTTGCCTTCACGTTTCTGGACTGTTTTTGAATGAATTTGCCCTTCCAAAAATGTGCAGTTTAATAACTACAGTAATTTTAAGCCTCTCTTAGTCTAATCCATACACACAAACGTAAAGAGAGCAGAAAGAGAAGTAACATTTCCCGTGGAGGACTCAAGATTTCTTACATGTGATCACAAAGGGTTTCTGGACCGTGAACAGCAGTTCCCAGTTCAGTTCCTTCAAGTGACAGTGGAATAGCTTGGAGATGGTCAAGGTAAATCAAAAGCTCTCAGAGTGAGCAACTGAGGGGGGACATTCAGACAAACAAAACACTCATTCTAAGCACCCCTAAGACTATGACACATGAGATGTCTCATTCCTGGTCTGACTTGAGCACATCTCTAATCTACCAATCTACATTGTCAAATAGTGCTGTGTTTCTTCATATCAAATGAAGATAAGAAATCTTTCAAAGGGCTTTGTATTCTCCAGGGGTTTATATTAGAAACTGGAGCCCAAAGGAAGAGGAGTGTAGAACAAGAACAAAGATAGCATTTACAAAAGTGGAAACTAATGAGAGCTCATCAGCTTGCAATCCTAGCCAGACTTATAAAGCTCGTCAACTTTTTGACAACCTCTGTTCAATGCCAACTTCACCAGACATGGAGAGAAAAGGATGGTTTTCCTGAGTATCAGCTGAAGCTAAAATCGCAGTGTTACATTGTAGGCTATTTCTGAAGCTAAAACCACCACAAACAATAAAAAAACCTAAGCCCCCTTCTATTTAGTCAAAACAACACCACAAAACCAGGAAGGTGCTCAAGTCCATAGAACTTGCAAATCAACTCGACAGCGCTGCAGAACGGAGGACGTCCACCTGCTGAACCTCGCAAAAGGCCGGAGGGACTCGGACCGGGCCCCAGAAATCCCCTGGGGCCGTGTGCCCGCAGAGCCCCCGGGAGCGCCCGCCTCCATCCACCCGGGACCCCGCTCCTCCCGGGGTTTCGCTGCTCCGGGTGGATCCGCCCCGCGCCCCGCGCAGCCCGGGCGGGCACCTACCGGAGAAGGTGTCCAGGGCGGTGGGCTGGTACTCGTCGGGGTACCCGTTGGTGGTGTAGCTGACCACCAGGCTGGTCTTGCCCACGGCGCCATCGCCCACCAGCACGCACTTGATGCCCAGCTCCGGGCCGCTGCCGCGGGGCGGGCTGTGTCTCCGCAGGGCGGGCGCGTAATCCAGGAGCTCCTGGGGAGGCATGGCAATGGCACTGCCGGCGGCACCGCGACCCGACAGGGCTCAGCGCGGGGCGCGGCGCGGCGGGGCTGCTGCCATGCTCCTGAGCGCGGGCTGCTGTCGGGGCTGCCGGGCGGGGACACCCTCTCCAGCCCGCCGAGCTTCGCTCCTCACCGCTACACCTGCCGCCCTGCGCACAAAACCAGCCCCGATTTCCCTAGTCCCGCCCTGTCCCGCCCCGCCGGGAGGTGGCCGGGCCCAGCCCTGCCTGCCCTGCCCGGTCCGGCCCGGCCCGGCCGCCTCCTCCCGCCGCCGAACCGCGGGCGAGGGTCCCGCTGCACGTCCCCGCGGTGCCCCGAGCGGCGCCGGCCCCCGGAATTTCGGCAGGTGCCACGCCTGCTCTGAGCCGCGCACACACGGCAGAGCCGCGCTCCATCCAGGTCGCCCCCGCTTCCCTTTCGAAGGAAGCAGCTCCACTGTTCCATTTGGGGCATCTGTGATTTCTGCCCTGAAATTAGGACACAAATAAAACCAACAGCGCTGGTCAATAGTGTGAAGGACAATATAAAACAAATGGCCAAAAGTCATCGCATCTGTTAACGATGCGATTGCCATTACTGGGTTCCTGGGGCCCAGCCAAACTGTTGCTACCCACTGGCAAAAGCCACAAAGTGTGTTTTCCCAGCTGCATGGACAAGTGCAGGAGTTCCCAGTCTGCTGCCTGTTTTTCATATTCACCTCTGGTAGCTCACACACCACACGGTGCCCTTGGCAGCTAAGAAGACGGCTCCATCCCTGCCCTGAGGAGCTCACCGTCTAAAGAGGTATGACTAAACAAACAGAAGAGTGGGAACACACCACTTAAAAGGAGAGATACAGCCACACTATCTCAGCCATCTTTGCACGCCAGTGTAGCACCTTCAGGTGATTGGAAACACTGGAGGGAAAGTATTAATTCCTGCAATACCCAATATTGCTACATTAGCTTTGAATGTGGAGCTGCTTCCTAATGGAGGAGCTAAACTTAGGCTGTCAATGAACAACACTCATTTAGTTACCATGATGTCCTTCATGGTCCTCTCAGCAAGGCAGACCTGTCTGCACTAGGCAGATTTGTGCTGCAAGCAGCTGCTGATTAGCAGTTCATGAGTTTGTCTTGCTGTAGTTTGCATCCAATGCTGAGAAGAAACAAAGGTGTTTCACCTACACTGATGTTGAACTTGAGAAGAAATCTTTAAGCCCGGCACAGTCTAGAGTACTTTTCCCTGTGGCTGACAGAAAGTCATAAGCACTGGAACCCTTCAAGCTCAGTGGACAAAGCATGTCCACTCTGGAGGCAGCCAACAACCCTCCTGGGAACTGCAAGAAGGCTTGTCCCCTGCAGTTTCTTCTGTCATTCTGCTTTAATCAACCCCTTATGTGTTTTTACGCATAGCACAACCTTAAATTTCTACAGCTACAAAAAATGGGGATGATATTAGAAACTAGGCTGCTGCTAAAACATGTGCCAGATAGTCTTGCTACAGCAAGTGGCTGCTGTCTCAAGGGACTGGCTTGCATTAGACTGGCTTTTTCCAGTGCCATGCTTCTCAGTGCTAGTTCAGAGCCAGGTGGCAGCTGAACTGCTCCAGAAAAGGAGAATGAGCTGGGGCAGGCGATACTCCGCAGTGTGTGAGGTGTGGCAGTGCCTCCAATGGGACCAGCAGGGACACGCTGCGCTGCAGCCGGGACAGGCGGCACAGCAGCGAGGAAATTGCAAAGCTTTCCCAGCGCATTTCAGACGCTGGCTGACTTTCTGTGAACTATGACATTTCCATTTAATCAGAAGAAATGAATGTAAATGAGGGACTATTCACCAAATCGTACACTGTTAGGAGGGACAAGTGACAATTATTCACCAAATTGTTCCCTGTTAGCAGGGACAGTGAAGAGTTGACAGATCAAGCTCAGAAGATACATTGTTGTCCCACTCCAGGGCTCCAGCCCGTTTTCTCTTATTCCTTTCCTAAAGTCTCTTCCTTGTGGGACTGTGCTCCTTTTTCCTTGCAATTTCTGACAACCGTTGGTTGACACACACTTAACTCGTCAATGAGCTTAAGTGATTTTTAATCTGTATTTAAACTAAGTGATTAAGCAAACAAACGGGGCTGTTCCCACGGATTCGTTTCTCAGGTCTTGCCTTTGTCCTGACAGCTAACAGAGGATGCAGGTTTAGTTTCCCAATGCAGAGAGCAGTCAGATATTTTGGGTTTGCTAGATTTATTTTTTTTTTTTTTTTTTTTTTTTTGGTACAGTTTTGGCTCTTTTGCAGTGAAAGTCTGTCCAATTTCCCGAGCTGCTGAACCAACAGGTCTGGGGACTGGCTCTGCCCATGTAGGTAGTAGGTACATTAGGAGAGCCCCATTGCATGCTGCTTGCCTGATGTACTTCTCTGCCAAAATCAGCTGTGCCTAAGTGGGAAATACACAGTCTGCAAGGCTGTATTTGGCCTCGCTCCCAGGAATTATAATTACTACAAATTATGATGATATTTCTCATGATGTGAATTCCTATCCACCACGAATTAAGCGCAGAAGATCAAACTCTTTCCAGGCAGATCAAATACAGATTTCAGGTACTGTTAGTGCTTAGCCATTACTCAGCTAGGTTGTACTATCTGAGCTGCACAGAAAAGCTGCTCCATTAAAGTGATTTACAGTGGAAATAGATTTCTGTATTTAGGCAGTGTATGATTGTCACCACCAAACAAACTATACATCTGTACAAAGTCCTGTTATTAAAAAAACCCAGTTATTTAGAGGAAGACACTTCATTTTCTGCCCATTTCTATTAATTGTAATAATTTTTCTCACTGCTGCTCTGGCAGGAGAAGTCCACCAACGGACCAAATCAGGAACAGTACATAAGCCAATTTGGATGAGGAGGACACATGAGCTTGTCCCTTGTGGAGATGAAACTACGAATCAGCTCAAACTATTATGTATAAATTCCCTTCTGAAGTGCAGTGCTCTAATACTGGGAAATGGTGACACTGGGCTTTTTTACAGGTAGTGGTTCTGACTTTCAATGGCTCCTGAGCAATGCTTGACCACCAACAACCTTGTATTCTGTTTCTCTGACAACATTGTATTCTGTCTCCTTGGCTGATATTCTGCTTCCCAGTCTTGTCTGAAAGTCACAGAATGGAAGCCATTATTATTTTTGCAAAGCCTAGCAAACTATTCATGTTGCCTCAGAAAAAGTGTTGTATGTTATGGGAGGTGGCAGTTTTAAAATTAGCATGGTTCCCTTCTCACCAAGGGAAAGAAAAAAAAATAAATTATCAGCCCCTCCTAACATGGTAGTGAGCAAACCCAGCCTTCAACATTACCTGCGTTTGTACAAGTGGGCTGCATATGTCAATACAGTTCCTTTGCAAATGGTGCCCTGGGATCACATTTCTGAGTCTGTTCACAGTGCTGCACAAGAGAAACCATGAACAACGAGAAACGGGAGCACAGGCGAGAACAGGCGACAATGCCACCACGCACAGGGCAGATGGGTGGGGACCTAGATTGAGAGGGGGCTAAACCGGAGTGCAGGTGCCAGAGCAAACTGGATCCCGTGATGTCAAGAGACACTCTGAAAAAATCGAGGTACAGCAGCTGCCCAGCTGGTCGAATTCGTAATTGCAAGCAATGACACAACCAGTTCTGAGTCACCCGGTGTTTGTCATGCACCTGAGTGTGCATCCTCCCTGGGAAAAATCAAGCGCAACTATAATTACCACTTAAAAGGAGTGACAGACAAAAGGGTGAAGACAAGAGCCCGAGCCTGGTTTTCCCTTGCGGTGTGCCTTGTCTAGCTACTGTAACCTTCAGGAAGTGATGTCAAACGCTTCTTTGTGTCATTTTCTATCAACTCCGCAGAGCCAGAAACAGACTCAACACAAAGTCAGTGAAACATCAGGCTGTACCCATTCACAGAAAAATTATGACAGGAGAAATCCAAGGAAGAAATATTCTAATACTTGCTTTCCTATACAGAGATTTTGGTTGATAGGAACTCCGTAGCTTCTGAGTCTACAGCAATAAAAATGCTCTACAAATCTATAGCAGATAATGGATACTTACGGTGTGAACTGGAGATGTGTGCTTTTGAAACGCCTTTGGGGGAAAAAAAAAAAAAAAAAAAAAAAAAAAAAAGAGAGAGAGAGAAGCAATGTTAGAATACAGCTCCCACTGTCCTGGCCTCTGAACTACTTCATTGCTGTTTGGAAATAAAAGCAATGCCTGAAAGATGCACAGAGATGTTCTGGTTCATCTGTTCACAGCCACTCTTGTTAAATGCAGAGGCAAAGAGCCACAACAACAACATTATACTACATTTTCAGATTAAAGAATAATAAGTTTAAATGAAATAACAATGCCACTAGCTTCAAAAATATTTTCTTAAACGTTCCAAAGGAAGAAAAGCACCGTATTGTACTAAGTCCCTTCCTCAAACTGAACTTCATCTCCTATCTGACTTGCTTAGGAACTAGTCCTACCTCTCAGACATGCTATAAATAATTTAGAAGTGTGTTGCCATCTGCTGGAGAAAGTACATCTTTTAATTCATCAACCGATGAATGTGAAAGAACAGGCAAAGTTTAAGGCATTCAAAGACTTTCTTTAAATCTGAAAGAAACAGCAGATTTCAGACTAAAGACAGGTTGGAAGACAATGGTCTGAGCTTAATTTAATTATGTCATTCAATCGGACACTTTACACAAATAAGAGGCGCTAACCTTTAACAGGAATGGGTGAGGGAATTAGCAAGAGAAAGGTGATAAAGTTCATATCCCCCCTGTGAAACAAGGAAAGGCAGGCAGTTAACACTAAACAGTGAAAGGCCGGGTTGAAGGGCGATCGGAAAACCATAAAATGCTGTAAGATCACTGTCTCTGACAACTTATCAGTTTCAGTTCTCAAACTTATCATTTATGGATCTTCCTTGAGGATCAAAACTGAGGGATTAGCCACAGGGTGCTGCTGATGGGAAAAAGGTTTTCTCACTGTAAAAGCATGTTCCTGTCCTGCTTTTTGTGCATTCTAGGATAGATGTGTTACGCCCTAGGGTTTCCATGGGGGCACTCGGTGGGTTTACAAAGGGCAGTCTGCTCTGGAATGCACATGTAGCATCAACAGTCATTGGTAGTTCACTTGTGGGAAAACTTCTTAAAGTGTCAGGGGAACCGTGGTCTGCAGGTCTGCAGCTGCTGCTCAGGCATGATACAGTTCCACCCAGTGTTTACTGGTCTGCAGGAGTCTGCTTCTGACAATGGGTTTGAAGACCTTGGGAGGCTGGTTAATAGGAGGCGGGCTCCGGCAAGATTTTGAGCTTTGATCTCTTCCAGGGTAAATTATAATTGTTGTATGGCTCCCCATGTAGGTTCCAGTTCAGGTTCTCATGGGTAACTGTGATACCCAGGTTTGATACCCAGGTTACACAGCCACTGTAATCCTGTTTACTGCATTAAATTTGTACACAGCATTGAAAAGTTCACTCAGAAATACTGTCCCTTCTCTTGGGAGAAGGTCTCTTTCTTGACCGGGGGACACAGGTATCTGCAGCACTCTCCTCAAAGCAGGTACAGGGGTGTCTCATAGCCTGGAAGTGTATTACACCTTTGTTGGTATCTTATGGAGGATGGTGCATTTAGGGAGTTACACCTATTTGCCTATGGCTTTTAAGAACATGGGGTATTTTTTATGCTGATCACTGTGAAGGAATATTCTATTTACAGCCAGGTGAAGTGATGATCAGTACCGTCTGTAGTGGAAGTCTGTGAGGAAGTCCAGGGTTTAATTCAAATTTTAATCATGTCGCTAGATTCTGCCCTTACATCTTTCCACAGTCACATTTTCCTGCCCTCTCCTCTGCACCAACATTCATGCTTAGGTCATGGATCACAGTCATCTGCTGCAGGGCAATGAAATGTCTCACTCTGCAATCGTATATGCACTGATGTGCACCAAGTGGGGGTTGGACAGGGCAGCCAGGAATGACACAGACATTGAGGAAGCCCAGGTTTAGACAGGGTTAATCTGCAGGGAGTCTGGACCTTGGACACATTATATGTTTGTCAATGTTGTTATCTAGAATTACCTGTTCCTCTAGGCATCTGAAGAGAATAACATGCCATGCAACACCTAGATGTTGCTAGCTGTGTCCACAGCTTGGAGAAAATGTTAACTGTTTAAGTCAAAATTACTGCAAATTGCTGCTGTGACCACAGCCATACCAAAGCAAGACAAGGATTTAGAGTTCCAATCCAAATGTATCACCAAAATCTCCTAAATTCTCTCTCACAAGTCCCTCTTACAGACTTACACCACTGCTACACACAAAATGTAATCAATCGTCTGATTGTCCACACATTCCTGGTGAATCAAAGAGCTGATACATCTTTAATCTGCAACCCTTGCTCTTCCCTTCTTTTCAGAATACCAAATCTGTGAATGTAGCACTGGGATATAATTATTGCACATGTTTGTAAATTAAATAATCACAGCAGATGATACTGCAGATGGATGGAGCAGGCTTGTGGGCTTGGGTTAGCTTTAGGCTGATGTTTTATTTCCAAATAAGGTGAAAATCTGGCTTCCACTTTAACCACATTACAATCAGACACAGGTTTCTCATGAGGATTAGCCTTAGCAGGCAATGATACCTGCCAGAATGAGAACAGAAATCTCTTCCATTTCTAGACCTGACCAAGAAAAAAACAACTTATAAGACATGGCCTGATCTAGGCTTTGAGTGGAAACAGCCCACAGAGCTGCATGCTGAGAAGCACAAATGTCAATTTAGCCTAATATCCAGATATATTTCAAGACAGTTTATTTCCCCCTTACCAAACAACCCTTCCATTTTCTACTGCTAAAAACATGACTAGAAAGAGAAAAATTAGAAACATCATTGCTGAGGACAACAGGGGGAGACTTCATCTCAAATGAGGTGTCAAACTTATGTCACCCCTGTGACATAAACCTGAGCTGAAGCTGCAACCAATGTAGAGAATTGTAGGATGCTCCAATAACTAATTATCTCTTTTTAAGAGAAGTCAAGAACTTCTTGGTTTGATACATCTTGGATTTGGTAATGAAGGCTATGATTAGTGTTGATTTTTGCAGAGGAAATGAAAGCAAAAAAATGGACACTAAAGGACAGTGTTTGAATCAGAACCAGAGGATTCAGACTAGCCATAGCTTATATTAGTCTGAAAATCAGAGCTTGAGATCATGGGAGTGTTTGAAACAGGTATGAGCTAGGGCAGTCAGGGGGAAAAATACCCACACTATCAGACAGCTTGACAGGAACAGAGAAAGGACTGTATGATGTGGTATCTACAAGAGTGGGAGAATGGATCTGATAGTCCAAGAAGTCCCTTCCTACCTCATTAGCCTAAACCTAATGTAATTTGTTTGTACCTTTTGAGATGCTGAAAGAGAACAGTTGCTGCTTATGAAGATCAGGATGATTAGACAGCAAAAGAATGTGGTTTTGTTATTTTGGCTCAGAGCTGCCACATAAAGAGGGTAAACAGCAGAGGCTGGGACTGGTGCTTGCAGGCAGGCTAAGTCAGCAAAAGCCATGCTCTGTTTTTAGCAAAGCAGGCAGTGGTGACCCTGCGGAGGCGTGCCATGGGAGCCTCCAGGAACCCAGCTAGCGTGGGACCTGCATGTCTGGCTCAGCACTGGGGAGAAGGCCTGAGGCTGAGTGATGCAGAGCACAGCCCTGGTTTATGAGGGTGCGGTGTCCAGTAAAAGAGCAGAGAAAAAGGAGGTGTAACTTTGTTTGTGAGAAGCCAACCACATGCAACTGCTGCTTGTGGTGCCTCACTGCCACCTGACGTGCAAACTAAGTTTGGGAAGGCCTCTTGTGCCTTGTAATGGATCCCTCCGTGTTGCAAGCTGTCCTGTACCCTGAGAGACATTTCTCCATTGCTTCCAGAAAGTGAAGCTTATATCTAGTATGCAGTACATAGTATACTCACAGTATAGTATATAGCACACATACAGTGTACACATATACATCTCTATTCATTTTATATAGGATGAAACCCAAAGGGTCGTGTAAGAGACTAGTCTTTATTTAATGCCCTTGTTATAAACTCTGCTAGTTTAAGCTAGAGGGTAAATAACAATTGCTGGCACACCAGAACAAAAGAAAACTCCAGGTTATAGATACTATTTAGCTACACAGAAGGTGGGTCCAACGCAGACACCTGGATAAACTTGCAGAGCAAGTCTAGTATAGTTCAAGGACAGCTTTATGCAGGATCCCCTTATGCTGTGCCTCAACAATCATTCTAGAGATAAAGCCAAGGTTTTGCCACCCAATGCTACACAAGAGCCACAACACAGGAGTTTTTACAGTGTTTTAAACCAGACAATTCCCAGTTGCAGTCAGTAGAATTGCTATGGCAATCAGCACTGATTCTAGTAGGGCACACTGCTGCGTTAATGAGGTGATTTCTCGAGCATGTAGCTGCACACAACAGGACAGTGTCACTGAAAACTGGGAAAGAAAACCTTCAAACAGGTCAGAAAGCTTTGTTACAGTGCCAGCTAAATGGTGGGGTGGGATGTGGGGGTGTCTCTCTGCCTGTCAGGCACACCAAGACTCACACTTCCATATACTTATATACAATTTATTATATGAATATGTATTTACATTCCAAGAAGTTTACACCTATCTCCAAGCAGCCTTGTACATATGTAATTAGTTATGTAGGTCTTATTACAGATGCTCACATATAAGGGAAGAGATCTCTAGTGGTCATTTGAGGGGTCTCTAGGGGTCGTGGGAGTGGTACCCTGCCTCTTTTTAGCCCTCTTTGGTGGTAAATCCAAGTTTTATTGTTTGGCATGGCTCTATCTTGTTATATTCAGCAACAAAACTAGAGCCTACAACCCACCTAGAGGAACTTCTGGTTTTTACTGGCATACAAAAATGTTTGTTTATTCGAGTGGGCCCTTTCCTATTTCTGTATCTGTAACACAGAGCAGAAGAGGCGGGCACCACGCGGACCCGAAGGCTGGCAGGAAGGGCCCACCCAGGCTGCTTGGGGTGCCGGGGATGGGATGCGAGCCCGGCCGCCCCGGCCCCAGCGCCATTGCTGTGAGGGAGCGACGCTCCAGCCCAGCCCCAGCGCCATTGCTGTGAGGAAGCTACACTCCCGCCCGGCCCGAGCGCCATTGCTGTGAGGGAGCGGCGCCTCCCGCCCAGCCCGGCCCGAGCGCCATTGCTGTGAGGGAGCGGCGCCTCCCGGCCGCCCCGGCCGCGCATGCGCGTGGCGCGGGTCAGCTGAGCGCGCCGCGCTCGGGCCGCGCTGGGCCATGGCGTCCATCCTGGACGAGTACGAGGACTCTCTGCACCGCTCCGCCTCCGTGCCGCAGGGCCGCGCCAGCGTGGGCATCCCGCACTCCGGTACGTGTGCGCCGGGGCCTCCCGTGTGCGGCCTGCCTGCTGAGACGGGGAGGCCAGGCGGCAGCTCCGGGTGGGGAGCAGGGCATGCCAGGCTGTGCTGCCTGGAAGAGGTGTGTCACCGTGTGTGTGTGGCTAAGCGTTCGGCTGCGGCTTGTTTTTTCCCGGGACATGTTTAGAGGCAGGGAGCCGTGGATTGCTGGCTCGGCAGAGCGGTGTTGCAGGCCAGGCCGGCGGTGCTGCGGTGTGTGGGAGGCTCAGGCCTGCGGTGCTGCGCGGAGCAAACGCGGGTGCGTGGAGTCCCCGTGTGGGCACAGGTTGTAACCGAGCACAGCTCGGCCCTGCGCGGCACAGAGCTGAACATTCGTCACTTCTTCTTTCTGCTCCTCTCGGAGAAGGCCACGCTGAACCGTGTTATAGATGTGTGCACAGCTGTTCTGCATGGAGTTCCTCCCTAAGCCGGGCGCAGTTTACCAATTCGTTTCCCTAAAGTGGTTCCTTTAGGCTGCCTGCACGACGGCAGGGTGACCAACAAAGCAGTCTGTATCACTACTGCACTTTTCTATCAAGGGATGTAAGGCTTTGCTCTACTGTACTGTTCAGGGAGATGTCCCATCAGTGTAAAGTCATGGTGTGATGACCAGCCCGTTTTTTCTTTCATCTCAGAGAAACTTATTCGTTATTATTCCATGATAAATTCAGCTTTATTAGGTTCAATAACCATTTTCTACTCCATGTCACCCCTTAATTTTTTTGAGTGTGGCAGTGAAATGTAGGTTATGAGAGAATTCTCTTCTACCTGGTATTGTCATGGTAGTACCAGCTGTTTTGCAGAGCTGGTGTTTTTGAGTTACAAGTTTAGAAATACATGGGCATTCTTTTCAATTTTTTCCTTGTACAGTGTTGCCCACTGGTAACCTTTGGGGAAGCCAGGTTGTGAGGTTCATATATGTTCTAAGAATTGATAAATTCTGTCATGCTATGTATAATATGGAGTATAAATACACTGACAGAGTTACTCTGAGTTGAAGGACTGAAGTATGTATGTTCCCCTTGTCTGTTTTGACATGAATGGCTATTACCTTGTGTGATGTTAGATAAAGAATAAGTGGCCTGGTTGGGTGTTGTGCAGAACAGTGTTGGGACAAGTCATGTCACTGAAAATAAATTTTCCAGGAACTCAGCTTTTCTTCTTGACTGCTGCAACACTGTTTTCCATCATAGCTGTCTTAGAGTTGAGAAATCTGCCTGTTTGCTGACAGCTGATATTGGCAGAGGAAGTTTGGGAAACTACTTAATTGCAAAGGCACAGCCTAATCAGGATTTCAGTTATTCTTAAAGTACTGTAGCTCCAGCTTTGAAAAGCCTACTTTGGCCCACTAGATTTGACCATACTGGTGATCTTAGATCTTTGGACAGATTAAAAGGTCTGAGGAAATATGTAGCTTTGCCTAGAAATCAGGGTGGGAAATTCTGCAGTACAATCTTCCTTAAATAGAGGAGGGACACTGGGGACAAGATGAGGGAGGAGACTGTTTGAAAGGAATGAATGTTGTAAAATAGACATCTCCTTTGTATAGAGAACTGTATATTAAGGAAGCTTATCCCTCTCCTATTAGGGACAATAGCTAAAGTCCTCATGTTAATGGTGATGATCCTATGGGTGTTATTATAAATGTAGTGGATACAGGCCTAGAAAGTCCAGAATGCTGAAGTTCAGTACTTTGGCTTGAGCTATGACTGAATTAACTCATAAACAGCTTCTCCTTAACTCTAAACCCTTACCTCTGTACAGGTGCTATTTGTTCCCTTTCCTTCCTGCATTAAGTTTCCTTGCTGAGTCAGCCTTGTTTTGCCAGGTCACAGTCTGAAAAAAATTTGAGATTACCTGGATGAACATGACTTGATGATCTGATAATATGTGGGTTTTTCAGAGTAATCCTTCCCTTATATATATATATATGTAAACACAAATGTATTGATTAGCTGTGATATCAAGCGAATCTGCACCTTGGGAGCTTTTTGTACATGTTTTGAACTGCAGTTCATACCAGTAAATTTAAACTGTGGCATTGCAGCTCCCTAATCTGAAAATAAGAGCATCAGTTCTACTTAACTGGAAATAAGGGAATGCACACTTGTATAAATGGGCAGTGTTTAATGTGTGGCTCAATGTGGAAGAAAAAAGCATGTGCTGAGCCTACTCAAGTTGTGGCTGTTTTGTCTCTTCCTGCATGTGCATCTTTCTTCTGGAAAAAGTGTATTTTAAGGATCCTGCAGCTGGTCTAGAGGTGAGGCAGAGGCAAGGAGAAAGCATTGGTGGAATAAACAATTAAAGGATTTGTCTACTAGTAGCAGACTACTTTCCACTACTGCATTGTTTTTTTCAACACCAGTAGGGCTGGAATTAGAGGTTTTTTTCTCTGTGTTCCTGCTCCATGGAGCACACTTCATTTTCAGTAAAACTTGGAGCAGGACTTGATCCTTTTAGTCTTTTAGGCTGGATTTTGATGTAGTTTGAGGTTGTTGTTGTGGGGTTTTGTCTTGCTCAGTTTTTAAGTGTTCACATTCTTTCTCCAGGATATGTCAATGCACGACTGGAGAAGGAAACGCCAATATTTAACAAGCAGAGGATTGATTTTACTCCTCCAGAGAAAATTAACAGCTTAGTGGTCTCCTCTAACCAGCTCTGTATGAGCCTTGGGAAAGACACCCTTCTCAGGTAATGCTGCCAGAATCCTGAAGTTATTGCTTGTTTTTCCCTTGCCTTCTTTTTTTTCCTTAAGTTGTTAGAGAACTTACATTTGCAGACTGGATAAAAAGCCATGAGCCCAATATGGCAAACAGATGAGGAGTTACAGGTATGTGAGCTTTGTTGGCAGCATGCTTTCATGGTTTCTCTTTGCAGGATTGATCTTGGGAAGCCAGATGAGCCTAATCAGGTAGAGCTGGGACGCAAAGATGAAGCCAAAGTCTACAAGATGTTTTTGGACCACACAGGTGAGGCAGCGGGTCATGGATATTTACAGACAGTGAACAGAGCAGAGCAAGTGCTGGTGGAGTTCTCTTTCTGCTTTGTACATAAGGAGAACATACCAATCTTCCATGATCCAGACTCTGTTTCCCAGGGCCCCTGCCCACTGGTTTGCCCTTTTGTTATTAGTATGGGTTTGTTGTGCCTCTGTTGTGTTTTTGAACTCTGAAATGAACATGTGCAATTAGGCTGTTCTGAGCAAGGCTGCTAAAACCTATCAGAGGAAGTGTTTGCAGTCAATCTTTGTTGTATGGTTTATATAGGAGTTTTTAAAAATGGACATAAAACATCTGCGGTACACTGTAGCCTAGACTGATTTAAAAAAAACTAAACAAAAATTTGGAAAGAGATGCTCGTATCTTTCACCAACTGCCAGGCATAGGAGGGAACTCTGGGAAGTGTTTATCCTTAGAACATTTATTGAAATAGAATACCTTCTTGCTAAAGCATCTGGTACCAGTTATTTAATGTTGCAACAAATGGACTACTGTTCTGATCCAGCATGGAAATCCCCCACATTCCCATGAATGTCTGGGAAAGTCTTGGATTAAGTATGTTGATATTGGAATTTATCAAATGTTAGGATTAGAAGCTTCAGGAATTTGGCTTGCTTAGCACAGTCTTGATTTGTTTTGTCCTTCTCCCTCCCATACCCCTCTGCTGTTGGCAGGCTCTCATCTCCTGATTGCTCTGAACACCAGCGAATGCCTTTACCTGAACAGGAGTGTTCAGAAAGTGCGGGGACTCTCCCGCTGGAAGGGACACTTGATTGAAAGTGTGGGCTGGAACAAATTTCTTGGTACAGAAACCAACACAGGGCCTATCCTGGTGGGGACATCCCAGGGGCAGATCTATGAGGCTGAAATCTCTGTCAGTGAAGGAAGCCTCTTCAGCACTAACCCTGACCAGTACTTCCGACAGGTCTACACTCTGGAGGAGGAATCTGGACCTGCCCCAGTCTGCTGCTTGGAAATTGAACGGGGGATAGAAGGGAAATTTTTTATTATAGCCACCACTAGGAAGAGACTCTTTCAGTTTGTTGGCAAAGTGCCTGAAGGGACAGAGCAGCAAGGCTTCAGCTCCATATTTGCTGTGCATGCTGACCATCTGCCCAGCTTTCGGGAGTTTCCAGCTAACTTGGGTTTCAGCGAGATAGCCTTTTACACTCCAAAACTGCGTTCCAGCCCTCGCTCCTTTGCCTGGATGATGGGAAACGGTGTTTTATATGGTACATTGGATTATAGTCGTCCTGATTCAATTCTGAGTGATGAACGGGTCTGGGTTTATCCTGCTGATATTGACATAACTGTGAACAAGCCAATATCCATTGTACTTACCCAGTTCCACTTCCTATTGCTGCTGTCTGACCGGGTGAAGGCTGTCTGCACTTTGAATGGACAGGTTGTTTTTCAGGATCTGTTCCTGGAGAAGTTTGGCTCGCTGACACGCATGATTAAAGATCCCACAGTCCAGCAGATATGGATCCACACTGAGAAAGTCGTGTTCCGCTACCACGTCCAGCGGGAATCTAGAGACGTGTGGAAGATGTATATGAATATGAACAAATTTGATTTAGCAAAAGAGTATTGTAAGGACCGTCCAGAGTGTCTTGACATTGTGTTGGCCAAAGAGGCAGAGCACTGCTTCCAAAACAAGAGGTATCTGGACAGTGCCAAATGTTATGCACTGACCCAGAACTACTTTGAGGAAATTGCTCTGAAGTTCATTGAAGCCAAGCAAGAAGAGGCCCTGATGGAGTTTCTGATTAAGAAGCTGAGTAACCTAAAGCCTTCGGAGAAGACACAGACCACTCTGCTGACCACGTGGTTGACAGAGCTGTACCTGAACTGGCTGGGTATATTGCAAGGCGATCCCTCACAGCGAAATCTCTATTTGGATACACGGGAGAAATTCCGCACTTTCCTGAGCAGTCCTAAAAACAAAGACTGTCTTTTTAATAACCGGGCATCTATTTATGAGCTGTTGGCAAGCCATGGCGACACAGAGCACATGGTCTACTTTGCAGTTATCATGCAGGATTACGAGCGTGTAGTGGCTCACCACTGCCAGCATGATGAGTACGATGAGGCTCTAAATGTGCTGTCCAGGCACAGAGATGAGAAACTCTTCTACAAGTTCTCTCCAGTTCTCATCCAACATATTCCCAAGAAGGTAGTTGATGCTTGGATTTCTATGGGTTCTAGACTGGATGCCAGGAACCTCATTCCAGCCCTTGTTAACTACAGCCAGAGTGCCAGCACCCAGCAGATCAATGAAGCCATTAGATACATGGAGTTCTGTGTCTACCAGTTAGAGGAAACCCAGCAAGCCATTCACAACTACCTGTTGTCCCTTTATGCTTTGTGTCGGCCAGACTCGCTGCTGTCATACCTGGAGCAAGCAGGAACCAACCCAAACAGGATCCACTACGACCTGAAGTACGCACTGCGTCTGTGTGCAGAGCACGGGCACCACCGTGCATGTGTCCACATTTACAAAGTGATGGAATTATATGAGGAGGCTGTGGATCTTGCCTTACAGGTATGTGTGTGTCTGTGCGTGCTGTGACACACAGGAATGTGGCTTTTCAAGTTACCTTGAACAGCAGAGCATTGAGAGGAGCTGGACAGACTCACTTGTATCAAAGCTGTGCAGCTGAGGCTTGGAGGAAAGACCTGGCTCTGATAACATTTTTCTGTGCTTTCACAACTGTTTCAAGTAGGCAGCTGATTGACAAGCGGTAATTGAGGGTGTGGGCATGGAAAGTACAAGGAGGAGTACTGTTTGTCTCAAGCACAGTCTCTGATATAAAATACCTGTAACATATCTGCATTTATGCAAGATTTGTATAGTTATTGTTAAGGATTCTAATTATTTCCTATTCCTAGCTTTGGTAATTATCACAGAAGCCTTTGTCAGCTTAGTCTGACCTTCAGGGAGATGCTGGATTTTTTTCCTGTTGGAATTGCTGTCTCTTTGCTGAAATGTGTGGCCAGCAAAGATACTATAACATGAATTTGTACTTTCTGTGCTGGCCTTTGTTCTCTGTTGGGTAGCAAGCTAATCTTCAGTGAGGAGTACTGATGGAGAAGAAAAGTGTTTGACATGGAAACAAGGAGCAGGCCAGTAGTGCAGTCCTAGGCATAGAGGTTTTCTGAGTGCCTCTTGAAATGGACAGCAGGCTTTGAAGTTGAATGGTGGATAAACAAAGAGGGAAGCTTAACTTTGTTTCCTTGTCTGTCCAACTGCTAGGTGGATGTTGATCTTGCAAAGTCCTGTGCAGATCTTCCTGAAGATGATGAGGAGCTCCGGAAGAAGCTGTGGTTGAAGATCGCTCGCCATGTTGTTCAGGAAGAGAAGGATGTCAAGAAGGCAATGGCCTGCCTCTCCAGCTGTGCTCTGCTGAAGATTGAAGATGTGCTCCCATTCTTTCCAGACTTTGTCACTATTGACCATTTCAAGGAGGCAATCTGTAACTCTCTGGAGGATTACAACAAGCACATTGAGGAGCTGAAAAGGGAGATGGAGGAAGCCACACAGAGTGCCAAGAGGATCCGAGAGGACATCCAGGAAATGAGAAATAAGTATGGCTCTGTGGAGCCGCAGGAAAAATGTGCTGTTTGTGACTTTCCACTTCTAAACCGCCCCTTTTACCTTTTTCTGTGTGGTCACATGTTTCACTATGACTGTCTCCTCCAAGCAGTTTTCCCAAACCTTCCTGCCTATAAGCAGGCAAAACTTGAAGATCTTCAGAAGAAGCTGGCAGCTACCAGCCAGCCATCCAAGAGCCACCATCGTCCCAAGGATGCAGACACCGTTAGCTTGGGGAAGGGGCAGCAGAGCCGGGAACAGATCAAAGCTGACATTGATGACATTGTGGCAGCTGAATGTGTGTACTGTGGTGAGCTGATGATCCGGTCCATTGACAAGCCTTTTATTGATCCCCAAAAGTATGAAGAGGAAATGCAAAGCTGGCTGTAGTTTTTCAAATCTTCAACTATTAAACAAATTGTGAAGCATCTGTGGGGGGAATCTAACCTCCAGGAGCAGGAACACAGTGACTCCTGTGCAACTCTAAACAAAGGGTAGTGCAGTCTTTTTACTAGGGTTAGGGAGAGCTAGTGTTGAGAAATAGGGAGATGTAGCTATGGCTGTCTAAGAACTTTAACAATACTTAGAGCTAACCTACTGGAATATATTTAGCAGTTGTTTCTGCTTGCAGTTCTTCTGAGGTTCTCAGTGTGAAGCTAAATGGAGTGCCTTGTTGTCCAGAAGGAATTGGAAGCAGCCTGTGATTTATCTGCCCTTTTGTGTGGTATTTGTTTTGGTGAAGACAAGCTGAAAGAGAAAGGTAGTGAAGGCCACTGAGCAGTGTAGTCTTCATTCATCATTTTCAAAGCTAGAATTGCCCTGTGTTTCCTTTTTGTTGAAATTCTATAACCACATACATAGAACATGAAAGGACAGAAGCTCTTATATATATTTATATTTTGTAAACATCATGCTACACAAATACATGTTTCTATACAATGTGATAAAAGAATGTGTATAATTTTCAAGCAGGAGTGTCTCATAATGCACTAAAGTAATTTGCCTGCAGTTCAAGATGTATAATTCTCTTTCTCACAAGCTTTATGCACAAGCCCACACACATTTGGACTTTCTGTAGGTACTGTTTCTCGAAATGCCTGTTCACCCCTTCCTTCCTCTTTCCATCCTGTTTCTACTATGACTGCCTTTGTATAGCAGGTCGTGGTTTTGTCTTCACCCCAAACCCAAACTCATAGGTGCAGTAGTAAGGTTTCAACTGATACTGTGCAAGCAGGAGCATAATCTGTTTGTATGTCTTGCTGTGGTTCTCTTCAAGCTGCACTTGAGCATTAGACTCAAGATCTAGTCAGAGGTTTGCTCAAGGGTAGTCTACAGAAAGTTCTGTTGGTGTGAAATTTACTTTGCCCTTTGAAGCTAGTACCTTGTGCCTAAACAGTCTTTTGCCTTCCACTTTTTGGAGATGGCTGCAAGTCAATGCTTCTATCTGTTGCTCCAACCTGGCAAACTTTTCCCAGAAGGTAGCAGTCACTATGTTGGGAGTGTGAGAAGAAAATTTTCGTTAGCAGTTTAGCAAAGGTTCTTTGTTTTGTTTTAAGAAAATAAAATTTTAATTAGGTTTTGCTGTTTGGGACTGAATCACAAAGGTAGTAATTGACAGAAGAATTGAATATTCTAAAAGAAAAAACACAATTATTGTAATTAAGGCAATAGAAAATAGTGTCTTCTGAAAAACCACCTCAAATATGTGTGCTTGTCTTAAATACCTCTCTCAATCTCCTAACCACTTACCCTGTTTGTAGGTTGTAGAAATGGGTCTTCATGTTACTGTAGGAGAATATGTATTGGTATCCTCAAGGATCTGACCTAAGAATTCTGAGTTCAGAACATCAGAAGAACATTTATGTTCTTGTTGGGTGCATCGGCCTGGAATGAATGAATTTCATCTGTGTGAAATGACATGAGTAATAAAAACCAGATATGAAAGTAGGAAGACCTGAGGTTTCAAGATCCTCTTTTCTTTGCTGGAGCCATGGGATAGGCAGTCCCATTACCACCTGGTGGTGTTTGTTTGCTGGCTTGTCATAAAGCACTGTTTCAGTGGTTCCATTAAGTGGTGGTTCAGAAAACCCATGTGCTGTAGTTTTCTTTGGCTTTGAATAAGTTGGTGGGTCTGGCAGAAGAATTTGTGATGAAAACTAAATGTGATGTCTTTTGAAGTTTACCATTAAACCTGTTATAACTGGCCATTCCTGTGAATCATCATCTTTTCCTGTAAGCAGTGTGATATTTAAGGTTGTACATGTCATTATAAACCAACAGTAGCCTCCCACCCAAATGAGTTTCTGGTCAATGGTAAGTGGCTGTTTTTCTGCCATTTAGCAGAAAATGGATATAAACTCATTCTGATGGAGGGGTAATTTCAAATTATTTTGACATGTTCTTAATACTTGTTCCATCTCTCCTGGGCTTTTACTGGATGCTTTCCTCATATACTAGAATTACTATAGTCCTCCATTTTTTTTCCTGTTTGTGCTAGAGAAGTCACATCACTAGATGGACCATTGCAGAGTGATCTGTTTGTCCATAATATTGGAAGAAGCTGTGGGAAATGAGGGATAGCAAGTAAATAAAAACCGTCTAGTCTTTGCCTGAGATTGGGTGGTGGGGAAAGGCACCTCTGATTCCAGTCATGGGTATTAATAGGTCTTATTTAACAAAAGTAGAACTAGATATTTTTAATTACTAATATGCAATATTCTCAGGGCTGTAGGCATATGCACCAGATACATGTACCACAAATCTCATTCTTCCTTACTATTGTTAACTGAAAATTCATTTAAGTGATTTGTTGTCAAGGTTATAGAGAGTGTTACTGCTGGCAAAGACTGCAGCAGTGATTAAATGACTAGTGCTAATAATACAAAAATTTACATAAAGTTAACTTCTGAACTTTCTTTACATTGTCACATACTTCAAAAGTTTCAATAACCACTTATCTGTGCTTCTTGGCAATTTTGCAACATCACTCAGTTAAAAAGGTAAGAGGGTTTATTTTTTCTTGGGAGGTGGGCTGGGTTTGTGGTAGTGGAGGGAAGTGAGCTGCTTACTGTTTTCCCATAAATCTAATCTGCAAGATCTCTTCCTCCTTGCATTCAGAATAGCATTTTTATCTTTTCTCCTAATTTCAGCACAGTTACTTTGTATGTATTTTAAGCTATGAATGAACTGTGCCAGCTGTTAAAAATGATGTGGCCTTGGGTCTCGTCCTTGTCTGTGTGAATAACTCCTACCACTTAGCCTAATGCAGCTGAGGAACAGCATAACCAAAGGGGTGGGTGGGAGCCCCAGCCCTGTGTATTCAGAACAAATATCTGTAGCTACATCTGCACTGAAGAAATTCAGTTGTGCAGGCAAGGCCTAAAGCAAACTTGTGCCTACTACATGACTTCTAGGCTTTGAGCAAGGGATAGGGGGAAGTGCTCTGAGTTGGGGGAGACAGTGGTGAGTGTGTGTTTTGAAAGAGTTTGTAGAGACTTTTGGGTGCACTTCCTGTAGTTGGCAGAAGCTGAGTGAAATGCTGAAAGCGGTGGGTTCTGTCTCCTTTCTAAAAATGAAGGCCCAGGCTGGGAATTTAGGAAGGCAAATTCTTAACAAGCCACTAGATGTCATTGCTGTCCATTTAAATACTGAGGTTTGCTGCAGACAGCTAAAAGTGTTCTGTAGCAGAAGGAAGAATGGTACAAAAGTCAAAAACTGAAGCAGGATCCCAGTGCCTTTGGGGGAATGTGCTGGGTGTGGAGACACAACTTTTGATGTAAGGTAGCTTGGATTTGGTGTAAGGATTGGAGATGCTAAAGAAATTGTCTTTAACTAAATGGCAATTTCAGCTCACAGATCACTGATCTTCATACTTTGAACATCAAAAGCTAGATTTACTCTGTTAATAAATGAGTATCATAGAATTGTAGAATCATTTAGATTGGAAAAGACTCTTAAAATCATCAAGTCCAACTGCTAAACCAGCATAGCCAAATCCACCACTAAACCATGTCTCCAAGTGCTACATCCACATACCATTTAAATGCCTTCTGTGGTGGTGATTCCACCGCTTCCCTGGAAGCCTATTCCAATGCCTGACCACCCTGTCAGTGAAGAAATGTTTCATAATACGCAATCTAAATCTCCCCTGGCACAATTTAAAGGCCATTTCCTCTCATCCTGTTGCTTGTTGCCTGACAGAAGGGACCAAATGGCCCCGTGCTATAACCTCCTTTCAGGTAGTTGTAAAGAACAATAAGATTCCCCCTGAGCCTCCTTTTTTCCAGGCTAAACAACCCTGGTTCCCTCAGCCACTCCTCATAAGATTTGTGCTCCAGACCCTCTTGCTCTTTGGACCCCTCTTAGTGCTCTAGCACCTCAATATCTCTCTTGTAGTGAGAGACCTGAGACTGAACACAGTGTTTGAAGTGTGGCCTCTTTTGTTTAATTGCATTCTAGTGCAAGTTCCCTACAGACCTGGCTGGTTTAGTAAACTGTAGAGAGATCATCCTCTACGGAGACTTGGAGTTGCAATATCTGGGCCTTGGGTCTGGTCATTTTTGCTTGCTTCCTCTTCATACTCTCATGACAGCAGACAGAGGGTAAGCCAGCTCCTTAGCTGCATGAGTTCATGTTTAGTGTGTCTTGTGAAAAGCACCAGTAAAGCTGGGTTTGCAATGTGACATTAGACACTGACTTGCATAAACAGATAAACTACTATGTTTACTTTTTCCTTTTGAGTTGTGGCATCATAATCCCCATAAAACAGCAAGTGGGAGTAGGTACATCTTGTACTCTATCAAAATAAGATGTAGTTTGACTCAGACTGTAGTCATGTATTAGCATGTATTTCTTGGAATGGGTAGTTCCCATTTACCCCTGTCCTGTCAATGCCAACGTATAGATTGTCTGTGTTTACAAGTGCAAATTCTTAGTTTCTAGTGGGATTTCATGGGAAATCTGTTGTTCCTTTCCTCACTTCATCCAACAACCCTGTACTGAGCTGTGGGAAGACAGACTAAAACTAAACTTCTTACTTACAGTAAATGTGCTGAGCTGAAATTTGAGGTTTGAAATATACAAGATTTACAGTTTGTTTGAATTTTAAGTTGTTACTATTGAGATGGATTAAGTATTTTTCTCCAGAATAGATGGAGTAAGATGTGATTCACTGTGGTATGTGTAGTATTTACGAGAGAATCTTATGGCATCTGCAAAGCAGAGAGGGGCTGTCCAGGGTCTTCTGTTGGTTTTGTACATGTAGGAAATTATGCACTAGAAGGGAAAGGGAATGGTGGTTTCTGTAAAATAATTTGGCCAAACTTAATGTATCTGACTTCAGGGAAGCTTCTCCAGTGAAACTGTGATATTAATGGATCTGTACTTCTCATGCTGCGGTGCTAAAGAAAAAAAAATAATTTCCTTTGAAATAAGGACTCTGTTAAGAAAGAGAAACATTACAGGCATTCCTTAAATTGTGAATTATGTATGAGTTCAGCTCCTAAACTCTCTGCTATCTCTGATTATCTCAGTTCTGCCCTGACTTTACAACTTCTGAACCCTTTGGGATTTGCATTTCATGGTAATAGTGATTTTGGAGACTTGCAATAATTCCCCCTCAGCTCACTGGGTTTTTCACTCCCAGATCTCAAGGAAAGGTGTCAGGGTACTTATTTAGGGTATGCATTTCAAAGCAGCCTGGCCTGCAGCTGCTTTCAGGTGGAAGGAGGGGGAAAAGGATTAGACAAACTCGTTAGATCTACTCGTTGGAACTTGTTGGGATGGAGAGAAAAGGGGCTCAGGCATTTCCTCTCTGTCATGGCCAGAGTTATTGGAGGCAGCTTGTTTGAGAAGGGCTGGTTGCTTAGAAACAGGGAAGCTACTGGAGCACTCTAAGGTTACAAGTACATCTATAACTAATCCTATACACTGTCTTTGCCATGGAGGTGCAGCTCAGTAGAGGAGTTTCCAACTTGCAGCATATCTGTATTGGGCTCAGACATGCTGCAGTGCTTCTAGGCCCCTGTGGTGATGGGAGGGCTGTTTCAATTCAACACTTGAGCTGCAGAGCTTGGTTAGTGTAGGAATAAGCAGAACTGAGGTGTTTGTACAATATCAGGCTGTCTCACTGCACAGAGATTTCCATCATATGCTTCCTAGCACTACATAAATACCCTTGCTTTGTAAAAGAGCATACAGGCTGTACCTGATATGTGACAGGTAGTAATTCTGGCATTTCTTTACTTTGCAGGAGTTCATATATTCCTGCTGTGCTGTGGTGTTGGCTGTGGGCTGTGTTGTCTTCAGAAAAGGATTAGATACAGCCTTTTGTTTGTTTAACACATGGTTTGTTTGCTTCATCTGAACAGAGAATACTAGCTTTTGGTAGAGTTTTATTACTGTGTAAGTGTTCTAGAGAAGCTGAACTGTAGCCTACCCCTCATTTCATGGTCCATCCTGAATGGTTTGTTGTAGGTGATGGCTAATAGGGAAAGTATTGAACAATTGCTTTGGTAGCCAAAACCAGACACTCCCTACTGCATGCAATTTAAATTCATGTGCTGGTCACTTAGCACGGGGCATGATCTTCAGAACACAGCCTGAACTTGGAGGCTGCTGGACTCTGCTTAAGTAGACATCTGTGTTTTCCAATTAGTCAGTTATTCAACAGTCTTTTTTTCATCTCTTTGTATGTACATGTTGAATAGATTTTCTAGTAAACAAATTACTACTGTGAAACTGGGTTCCTAAGAAAGTTGTTCCTATCTACAGATTCTCTTTTATTTTCATGCATTTATTAAAACTGAGGTACACACAGTGTGGTTTTGAGGAATGTCACGGGCAAAGAGGAGCACAAAGGTTGATGGATTAGTTTTTGAGGACTCTTTTCTACTGACTCTACATGACAATTATTAGCAGCTGCCCTGGCTGTGTTTGATGGCTGCTGCATGTTTTTCACCATGTGAACAAGACACTTATTCTCTGGTAAGAGCCTAGGAAGATATGGGTAGTAAAAAACTGTTGGTCTTTGACTAATTACCACAGTTTTAGCAATTATTCCTCATAGTTCTCATAGCTATCGAGATAACAGTATAGTCGATCTAAATAAAATATTCCATATGAAGCTGAATAATATGTTGCCATCCTTGATAACAGGACTGTCGACTTAGATCAGCTCATGTTGTTTAAGAGAATTGAACAGTGGTTGGGTGAGGAGGAAAGAGAGACTTGAGGCTTATGCTCCTAGATGCCCCAATTCTTTACTGAATACTTGCCTGTGTTGCACAGCATGAGTGTCTCAGATGACACCTGAATTTGTTTAATGGTGGTACATTCTGCTGAGCAGTCTTTTTGGAAGAAAACATTTCCTTATATTTTTGCAATCTGTTTCAAACAGTTGCCTGCTTGCCCAGTTATTGAGATTAGAACAACTAGGACCATGTTATCTTTCTATAAAGGTGTTCTTCTGATAAGTTGCCTATGGTAATCCTCAATATGTGCTTCAAAGACTTGCAGTGGCAGGATTTCCAAAGCAAAAAATATTTCAGTAAAGGAAACACCTAACGGATGGCAAACAGAAATGTCATCTTCTGTGAACTTGAGTGGGTACAAATCAATCAATGTGGACTTTTCTGTTTATAAGTATCTTCTTAAATTTGTTGCTGGCTGTTGATTGAGATATGTCTTGTGATCCTGGATGTACATGTATTGTTACCTACAGCCAGTCCTAGGAGATGCTGAAGTGGAGCCATGTGTGGCAGTGTTCAGAAAGCAGCAAGACCAGACTCTGGCAGTAGTTTCTTTGCTGGTGTAGAATCGGAGTTTTCTCCCTAAAAGAAAACAGAAGGGAGTTTTCAGAGAAATCTTGAACAGCCCTTGCACCCTTATGGAGAGGTCACCTGGAAAGTGGTAATTTCATGGAATTGAGTGGTTCAGTATGGTGTTTTAGCAGCTTTGAGTTGCAGTGAGGTGCTTGCTTGATACTGTGGCAGCTGAACCAAAGGTAAAGTGTGGATTATTTGCCTGCCAGGTATCTTGTCCTGCCCTGGGTTATGCTCTGAATGAAATCAACAATTTGGTAAGTTCATGTTAAAATGAGGAAAGAGGAAGAATTTCTGCACACAACATAGATATTGCTGTGAGTCCTTCAGCACATCTGCACTGTTTAGGTCAGAGCAAGGCTAAATGCTCTCTGTAGGTCAACAAACCTCTGTAGCTAGGGCCATGGACAGAAGTTGAAAATGCTCCCTTCTTATCCTGTTCTTCAGAAATTAGGACACTTGTGGAGCTGACTACCTTCGTTTGAGACCCTGAGTCAAGACTGATGCCTAAAAAAGTCATTTTTATTGATTCTTCTATCACTGGGACAGGCACCATCTTAGCAGCCACCTTTGTCTCTCACTTAATTCTTTCACCTCCTTTGCTCACTGATTTAGCAAAGAACTGTTTGATTCTGACATAAGTAGAGGAAGGGTTAATGTGTGGGGAGTGGTGAAGCTCCCTATCACTAAGCTTGAAAACTAAGGAAGAAAGGAAGAGAATTATATGAAGAAGGTAACAAGGGGCCCACTGGGTTTCAGATTTCAGAAGGATGAATCATAGGATAGAGACCAAAGCTGTGCCAGGGTAGTGTGATGAATGTATTGCAGTCTTTATTTCAATACAGCAGAATTAGTACAGGCTGTGAAAATTCTTGCTTCTGGCAAGTCTCTCTTTTCTGAAGAGTGTGCTACTTTTCTCTGAGTCATACACAGGAGCATCACACGTTTGTGAATGAAGAGGTGATGATCTACAAGGCTCCTATATCAGTGAAATGAGGAGTTAGAGAGTAGGTCAGAGCATACTTTGGATTCAAGAGGGTTACTGGTGTATAAACAGTTCTCCTAGAGGCTGCTGAGGATCATACCTGGCTTTTAGGTGCTTTTATTTCCTAAACAGCACTGTGCATATATGGAAATACTCAGAATCTTTAAAATGCTCTTAGATGCTTGCACAGCTGAGTCACTCCTGAGGTGTCAGCAGGACAACTCAGTGTCATGTCTGAGCTAATGCCACCTCTCACATGTCCAGCGTAGCTGTGCTGAGATGTCTCAGTAGCAAAGCAATAGGATTGCAGTTTTAGCAAAACTTGAGATTTAAACCTACAGAGATTGCCCAAAATAGCATAGTCATGTTGAAGGACTGAGTTTAGGGGTTTTTTGTATTTTTTTTCACTGCTTTCTCAGTGCCACAAATGACATGTGAAGATAATTTGGCTTTTCACTGTGCCTGCATCTTTCTGACTTCTACTATTAGCGAGTGTGAGACACTCAAGAGGCTGGAGCAACAATTCCTCCCATTGACAAATGGTATCTGCTCTTGCAGAGAAGTGACTGAGTTGTTCTTCCCTGTTTCAAGGTGGGTCACAATATCTCTATTTCAAGACAAAAATAACCCCCCCCAAAAAGCAGTGTGGCAAATCTCTCTCAACCAGCTTACTTCTGTTCCCTCTCTGAGAGTTTTAAATTAGCTAATTTGGGTTGCAAGCTATACAAAACCCTTGGGTTTTGGTAGCAGTCCAAGCTGGTAGCCTATGAGAAGTTATTGTGTTCAGATGCCTTCTGAGTGGGGATGTAAATGCAACATGTCACAGGCTGCAGCTGTTAGATGGAGATTGCAGTAATGTCCCTGAAACACTGAATTAAAAAAAAAAAAAAAGGTTGTTGGGTTTGAGTAAATGGGGGTGTTGCTCTCTGCCCTTATGTAGTCCAGTACATATCAAAGTCCCCCTTCCTTTAATAGCAGGAAGGAAATAAGATCTGTATCTCTTGGGAACATGCTTCTAAAACCAACTTACACTTGCATTCCTATGTCTCCTTTTAGTCCCTCTGAATAGTAAAAATTCACATTCTCACATTTTAGTCACCCTAGCCTGGATATTAGATCACTTGAGGGTGTTGGTTTTTTGGTCACAGTCTTACTAACATCGTAGTTTGGGTGTTGGTGTTCCTCTCCCATGTTCAGGTGCCTAATATGGATTCTTATCACCCCAAAACAGTTACTTTGGATTCCAGCCCAGCATGCGTGGGCACTGGCAGCCCTTGGATATTTTTAGGGATCTCTACTTCCTTCTTTTCTTCAGGCCACTTTCTTACTACAAGAATTCCTGATCTCTTCCATGCACCAATGAATGCAACCCTCTTAGGGTGGTGTCTGGGCAGGGGATGTTAAGTATGTACCTTCCCAGCTGCCAGGGCCAGTGCAAACAGGCATAGCACAGCACTGGCCTGCAAGGCACTGAGGGGGAAAAAAAAGTACTATCCTTTTCACACCCTTGGATCTAGTTTTGGGAGATTACTCAGGTTATTGTGTCAGATATCTTGACATCTCAAACGCCATTACAATGTGGTTAGAGAGGGACAGAGCCAAATGTCCTGAATATTTTTCTGGTTGATAATGTTCTCTGGATCTATAGAGTGGCAGAAGGGTGGAACTTTCTAACAGTACAGTACTGGTTTTGTTTTGATCCATTCTTTGAAAGGTGAATAAATAAAATCTGTTCATTACAGAAATCTTTACAATTGCCACTTAAAGTTTCATCTTACTTCCTAGGTGCTCATGGCAGAGAAGGACATCAACAGAGGTAATTGCTTGACAAGTCCACATGTGCAGAATAGCTCAAAGCATTTGTTGACCAGCCAGCTGACAACGGGAATACAGAACAGCAAATTTCCTTTTTCTTTCCCTTGCTGGTGATTCTGGCTGGGTTTCTCTGTTCCACTCAGATGCCATTTTCCTCAAAAAATTGTAGGAATCTGGTAACTCTGCCTCATTCTGAAATTTCAGTTGAAATCTCTCAGTATGTCTCTGTTGGGAGTTCAGAACCAGAAATATGGTTTTAGAAGCTTTGTTTCCTTTGGAAGCCAGAGGAATAATGTGACTATTAGATCTGAGATGCTGTAATCAAGACTTGGGACTATGGGGAACAGAGCCAAGCCCTGAATGCATGTTTGGAGAAGGAAAACCTGCAGTGGACATATTTTGAGCATTTCTTATCAGAAGGCACTAAGAGATTAGGAGCCATTACTTGAATGAGTCCATAGCATCCTCTGTGTCTCATTAACAGATGGTTCTAAAAGGCAACTGTGGAAATGCAAACTCATGCATGTTTGTGCTTGCTCTGCTTGTGCCTCTCCTGGCAGCACTTGCTGGCATAATCTGTCAGAAATTAACCTTTTGCTTGAGGTATTGTTACAGAGGCTGGTATAATTCATCCCATTGCCTGTGACAAATCTCTGCCTAACCCCTCCACACACTTCCCACCTAGAAGGAATTATGTCAGAACGGTAGAGAAATGCTGGGTGTAGCATCTCACCCTTGTGACGGGCAAACTTTCTTCTCCCACTCTAAGTTTTTCTGTGCTTTCATTGCCAGGATTGTCCACACAATCCTCTACCCCAATTACCCATTGATTAGGGCTCCTCTGGTAATCTGCCAGATGCAGGTTTGTTACCAACAGATGGCAGAAAGCATTTGAGGTAATGAGAGAAAGGATAACGATTGCTGATCTGCATAATAATCAGCTTGTGAACAGGTTTCATGGTTTTTTTCTGTTTCCACTGGCTCAAAGATTGCACTGTCAGACAATCAGGCACCTTCTCTTGAGTTAAAGAAATAGTAAGGGAGGAACCAATTTCTTCTAGCTACTGTTAAGATTTCTGGAGATACACACACTGTCCACCACACAGATTAAGATTTTAGCCAGTCAGAGACTGCTCCCAGAGTGTTAGGAATGAACATTCAGTCTTCTTGTGATCAAGACCTCTAACTGACCAATCTGGTTAGAAATACTTTCCTTTTTCTGTTTTCTGGGACAATTTCCCTCACTTGTACCACAAGGCAAGACGATCCTCATCTCCCTTGGACCAGCATCACCTTTGCACTGTCTAATACCTAGTCTGACTTCCCACTTCCATCTGTTTTGGAGTTCTTCAAACAAATTCTGCTGCTTTGCACATTGACACAGCCACATACAAGTCTACATCTAAGTTACTCCAGAGTTCTTGCAGGAAGAAGTCTTCTCTGGAATACTCTAGAGCAGTGTTACTGCAGTTAATTATCTTATAACACCAGTTTCCTATGCTGTACAAGACCTGTGGTACAGATTTCGACTGTTTGAAATCTATAGGGTACTTAGACTCTATTACTAACCATCCCTATCTGAAATGAGCTGTGTAACACTCACTCAAAAATCATTTTGGTGCCATTTACTGTGACTTTTGGCAAAGGATTTGAGTCGAAGATTTTTCTCCAAAACACATGTAGCCTTACACATGTAGGTGCTAATGCTGGACTGTTCTCCATTTATTCCTCAGGTGGATTGGAAGACACAGCAGACAAGTTTCCATCAAATCCCTTTACTTTGTGAAATCCCTTCCTTCTTTTAAGATCTAGACTGAGATTTTTGGAATTCAGGCTTGCTTCTATAGAATAGTAAATGCAGATGTTTTCCTTGATAAACCTTTCTGTTTACTCTGGGTGCTGATAATGCAGCAGCCTCCTGCCAGTTCTCTGCAAGGATGGCATTTTTCACATTCTCAGCTGTATCACTTGTCATTAATAATTTTAGCATCTGAATCTTACAAGGCAATCACTATCTCCTCCTGTCCATGTGTTGCAGGTGTATCCTCCCTCTCCTCCAGGAGAGGGAGGATTTTTAGTTTTGAGCTCATACTCTAAAGGACAAGACTTTACTATTATGTCTTGAGGCCCTGCTACAGACATTGCTACAGGATTTTCCTGTTCTTAGTCTGGTTTCTAAGGAAACAATGCCTGGGCATCTGAGCTTGTGCACATTTGTTATATCCTTTTTTTTTCCCGTGTCTGTGTTTTTTCCTCTATGATTTCTGAATTTATTTGCCAAGTGCAATTTTATTTGACACATACATTTAAAGTTACTGACTTACTGTAAGTTCCCTGGAAATAGATGTTGGGGATTGACTCTAAAGACAACACCCATGGTGTATGCTCAAAATTTGAGATACTATAGAATCTATATGAAAAAAAAATAGAGGAGGCTGTGGCCAGAGGAAAAACTTCTTCTGATGCTGGAACTTATTAGACACAGAGAGTTCAAATACTAATTCATATATCAACCATCATCTTTGACTTCTGCAATTGTTGGTGAAAACTAGTCACAGTAGTCACTTGAGGGAAAAAAAGCCAAGTTCCTTGTATTTTTCAGAGACTATCTATGACTGTCCTAATTTAGTACCACTGCAACACTATCCTTGTAGGTGCCTGCAGGACACTTATTAACATGTTCTATTTATTTTCTGGGAAGAGAATGGCTGAACCATATCCTGTGTTAGAGAGTGATGTTTGTGAAGAAAGATGGAGCTTTTAGCCATTCTGTTGAACAGGTGACCCCTGATTAAATTGGGTCTTGCCCAGAAACCCTGCAGGGAGAGAGAAAGCCCAAGGCAGAGATTTCACCATGCATCTGAGCTGACATTTGATTCTTCTGGCTTGTGGATGACACCAGTGGGCAATAAGATCTGACAAGATATGTGTAGAGAGGGAAGAGGTGAGAAATGGTAAAAGGACTTTCATCTCTTGGCAGTAGTGAGCTATTTAATTTACTGTGTCTCAGGCTGCTGAGAGTTTGGATATGTAATGATAGTGTGTATTCCTAAGGCAGGATCTCTCTTGGTGGAAACAATAATCATGACAAATGGGAGTCAACTGCGAGACTGTGTGTATCCTGACAGCAACATGCTGGGTGAAAAACAGACTTCTTGGAACTGATCAGAGTGTAAGTAAAAACAAGTGTGTGTGGGGTGGAGGGGAGTTGGTTTTGGGTTTTGTGTTTCTCCCAAAGAGCACTGTGTGTTAATGCTTCTTTCTTTACTTCTTTCTTTACCCAGGGACCTGCCTGGTGTTAGCTGGTTGCAGGGCAGTGTGCAGAACTCTTGCAGGGTTGGGTGTTCTCTGCCATGGGAAACAGAGGCACACTGCAGCAGGGCTTGGGTCTGCTCAGGCCACTTGGGAGATAGTGACAGCACAGCCTGCTGGTAATGGCAGAGCTCTGACAGGCAGCAGAGACTGGGGAGGTGTCCCCTGTTCTTAAAGAGAACTTCTTTAGCAGGGTTATGGGTACCTGCATGTGGGGAAGGGGGGTTTTCCAGGAGAAGAGATGGAGCCTGGACTGTATCTGTCTCCCCCATCCCGTTAATCTTTTAGCATTTGTTAGCTGGTACAGCAGAGTTACTTGACCACTGGCAGAGGGTAATGCTGCTGAGCTTGCTTCCTTCCAAGGGAGGTTGAGCAGGACTGCTTCTGCCACTGAATTCCCAGGGACCATGCATAGACTGAGGCTGTCACACTGGCTACAACGATTGACAGAGGTACTGGAACTTTTACACCGACCTTTTAAGAGAGAGTGAGGGTTTATTTAGGGGACAAATAGAAGTGCATCTGGAATACAGAAATAAAACCAGAGGGGCTTTATTGTTTTTAAGAGCATCCCTCTCCCTAAGTTTCCTTGAAAGTGTTTTGCAGGTTGCTGTCACTTCAAGCCTGTACAAGACCAAAACCACTTGTCTTTAGCAGGTGAAACAGATGCTCAAATAAATGAGGCTGTATTGCTTTAGGCAGTTATGTTCAATGAAGTAGTATCCAGGACCTTTCCTGCTGGCAAAAGTGAGGCTAAGCTTAGAAGCCACTGAACTGCTGTTAATAGCTTATCACAGTTATTTTTTCTCTGCTGTTATCCTGGCTTTGATTCCTGGCTTTGGTCCATGTAATAATGCTCTGCATCTCCTGTGAAAGATGTCCCACACACTTTTTTTTCAGGCAGCAGAGAGGTGTAGAGTTTCCCGTTCAAAAGCAGTTGATTTGCTATTGATTGCAGATACCTAACTGCTATTTCTGGCCTTAGTCTTTTTTAAAATAAACATAACCAAAAGGAGTAAGAGGGACTGGGGAGTAGGGAACTCACATTTCTACATGTCTCTGTCTCATCCTTATTTGCATGTGCTTGTCCAGAGTGCTGAACATCTGTGTTTGCTGCTGCTGAAACTGTGTCTTGGGACTTCTTGGAAATAAATTGCAGGGTTTTTATTATTTATCCAGTACACCTGCTTTCACTTTCTTCCTTCCCTCTTTCTATGGGAAGCCTCATCAATGCCACTTTTAAGGCTTCAGAGGCAAACTACTACAAAAATATTGCCAGTGGCTTCATAGAAAAGAGTAGCTGGCACTAAGCATTTCTAATTCCTTGTAGTGCTTAACTAACTAGTCTGAGAATGCTGAGCTATTCATTAGCACACATAACAACAGTACTGTGTGCTACTTCAAAGAGGGAATTTAAGCTCCACAACAGTCCTACTGAGATATTTTATTGCCTTCAACTTGAGAGCCTTTCTTCCTAGTGAAGATGTCTGGCTTCACAAGAGCAGGTTGCTTTATTTACAGATGGCACACTTTAAATTCATCTTTAAAGGAGCTTGTTCGTAGCAGCCCCAGCTCTGGAGTGAAACTGATTGTGTTTTGTGTGTCATGTGGTGGGTGATTCTGTGGGAGGACTGGATATTGTAGAGGCTAATCTTTAATAAGAGCTTGGAAGATTTGCAGCCCCTGAGTGGTGTAAGTTTTTGGGTCCTCCACAAAGCATTCCACTCTGCTGTACAATCTGAATCATGGTCAGGCCATCATAAGGCAGGACACTTCATTAGTCTGTCAGTGCTCCAAAGCTCCAGAGATGTGCTAAGAGCTGCAGAGTAGGGATGATGCAGGTAGTGCATAGGCAACAGATTAAACTGACATGTCTGAACAATTAGGGTCCTCCTGTTCTGTCCCTTCCCAAAATGGTTGCTTTGCCGTGGCATAAGCTGGGGAAGATCTGAATAGAAGAGAAAAATCAGTGCTCAAACTCTTAGAGAACAACTTCTGTTCTTGAACCAGCTTGAACAGCTCTGCTAAATAGAAAAGAGGATCTGGTGGTGAGGAGCATCTTACCTCTTGATAATTAGCTGGAGATAGCAAAAAAACACATTGTGAACTTGACTTTGATGCATGATGGTGGCACAGGAGCTGTTATGGCACTTCATCTGATTGCAGCTGATTCTGCAATGAGGGTTCTGTTTCTCACTTGAGGGAGACATGGTGGATGGCTGCAGGAAGAGATTGTTTCATAACTATCAGAGTTTAATATGCCACCACACATGAGAAGTGCCACAATTCTAGGTTTTGTTCAGCCGAACTCCATTTTCTGCTCTCACTTACTGGGTTGACCAAAAGAAAGTCTGTTTTTTGGGGGAGTCTATTTTTAACTGAGTACTGAGTTTTTTCTCTTTCCCTATTTTTATAGTATACCACTATAGTATATCAAAGGACTCTTCATGCAGTCAACACCTTTTTCTTAAAATTGATGCAAACCAGAACCAAATAAAATAGTTCATGATCCGTTACCATCTGCTTAATGCCATTGTTCTTTGAAGGTGTAAAAAACTTAGTGCATCTTCCTGATTCTGACACTTGCCTATTCTGTGGTTTTTGAGTCACATAATGGTATGACAAAATGAGAATGATACCTGTGGCAGGTAGGTATCTCAGGCCCTCAAAACCAACAGGAATATAAGATAAGTTTATTTCCGAGTCAGAAAAAGCTCTGTCACCATGTCCATGAAGTGGATAGGGAAAAAAAGGCTCCCATGTCAAATGTCTGTTGAAGGTTTTCTGTCCTCTGCCTGGATTGCTGCCAGAGCTGGTGATGGAATGAACGCTGCAACAGATTAAAGTTACACTAATCCAGATCATCCAGAAATGCGAGACCTCCAATCATGCATGGGGAGGCCAGAAAATTACACTGTTGTCATTCTAAAAAAGAAAATATTCTTTCCTAATGTTCCACTGGGACTATCATATTGCTATCCAGTGACCTTGATGATTTCTTGCTGCTCTTGCTTCATGTCTTGATTCCTCAGGAACTGAGGAATACTTTAGAGGCTTCTGTCTAGGGGCAGCATATCTATTCAGTATTGCACCTTGATTAATACATACTTAAGTCTTTGAAAATTGTTATTTATAAAAGCAGTACCTGCAGTGGTTCAGGGTGCAGATACATTGCTTGAGCATTATCAAACAATTGCCAGCACAAAATCTCAGCAGGGTCTGGACTCACAGAGTACCTCTGAGAGAGGCAGTGCTTGTATGGACAGCTTTATTTCATTCACAACACATTTTAAACTGTGAAACAAAGTTGGTCTGTACTGGAATGACACCAGCTGAGCTCCCTTTTCCTGCCTAAAATACAAGCTTGTGGTCAGTTTTTCCAGCTTCTTTTTTTTTTTTTTTTTTTTTCCCCACTTGCCCTCTTCTTGGGGTGTTTTTGTATTACATCAGAAATCTGAGACATCTCATGACTGCCTTTTATAATCTGTCCAGTAGAACTATTCTCTCTGGCATGCAGAAAAGTTAGGGCTTCAATTTGAGCTGATGCTACAGAAGAAATGCAATTGTAGTGAGTCAAAACAGAGTAAGGGGGAGACCCTTCTTTGAGGACAGAGCATGCTGGGACTGAAAAACTTTATGTGTATACAAGAAACAGCACCGAGTGATTCACTTGCAGTCAGTCATGTGAGTTTCTTTGGCAGCCTACTTCTGTTTTTCCTTGTTATAAAAAGTAGCAAATGCACTTCCACCAAAAATCTGCGCAGAAGTGGTTAACTTTTATTAGACTCTTAGGTACAAACAAGAGCAACAACACTCTGGAAACTTACAGATTTTTTTCCCCTGGGAAAAAGATAGTTCTCATGGAGAGTTAGACTATTCATCTCTCTTGTTAGCTTTCATAAAATACGAATAATTATAGGAGCAAAAATTGTAGGAAAGCAATGAAAGGATGTGTTCCTGCATGTTTGTTTAGGTGTTGCAGGTCAGGCAAGCTCCTGAGGAAGAAGCCCCCTGGGCTTTCAAATAATCTTGCCAGCTGGAGAGCATGAGACCAAGACATTTTGACACTTACAAAATGCCTCTTCTGTTTTGGGCCTCCAGCATTTTTTAGGCTTTCTTCCATAGCAGAAAGGGACAGAAGCTAACTTTGAAAATACAAGTGTTTTGTCATCGTCTTCTTTCAGAGTCTGGGCTTTAAAACAACATTTGAAAAGAAAGATGTGAGAGTTGTGACAGTGACTATTCCATCTTGCTTTTCTAAGCTCTTCTGTACAACTGTCACTCAAAGAGATGCAGCTCTGACCTAGAAGTGAAGTCATACTGCATACCCACAAGTTTGTCACGAGGCATGGCTGCACGTGCAGTGTTCAGTGATGCCATAGGGCTCTAAAGTCACTCAGGCTTTCTACTGGGCCCCCATTCTCAAAACTTCATGTCTGTTTGCTGTGTAACTGATATCCTTTGCCTTTTGCAAGGAGAAAAGTTAATGCCATTCCTTGCCTAAAGAAATGCAATTTTTTCCTCTAATGAGCCCCTGCCAAATGCTGTATCTGAAAGGAATCTTTATTGTGTGCAAATATTCATCTGTAACTCAAAAGCTGATTGATTCCCTGTGGGTCAAGGGGAGAGTGCCAGGAAAGAGAAGAATTAGATTCTGCCTTTTCAAGACTAATCCTGAAACTCAAGTGTTTGCATGCTGGAAAGTGTTTCTGTACATTTCTGAGAATTATAAATATAATCCCATACAGCTGTTGTGCTATGTGTCCCTTCCTCTCCTCTGGCACCAGATGTGGGCCCCTGGATTTTGAAGACCTATATAGGAAACCTCCATACCTGGTTGTACAAAGTATTTCTGCTGGCAATGAAACTCAGCAGGACTCAATACTCTGTAATAGTGTTATTGCCTTTTGTGCTGCAGAAAGTCCTGTTAAACTTCAGCCAAGTGTAGGGCACTCAGCTTGGCTTCCTCTGAACTGTCACAAGGAGGTGCTTAGTAAAAAGAACCTCACCTTTGTCTTTTTGGGGGCACTGTAGCTCCTCACTCTTTATCTGGTGTTGAATTGAGCGTTGTTCGCTCTGCTATAGACTTTGTCCTGAATGAGATTGATTTGCAAAAAGCAATGACAGTGGAGGAAGAGGGGAAGATAAATAATCTGTGTGTGCTATTTTACCAGGTTGTATTTGAATTTCTTCTTGCTTTTCTTGGAGAGAGGAAAGGGTGGGGAGTGGGGGGCTTGAGAGGGGGAGAGGGAAAGGAATATCCACTATTTTACTTTAGCTTAGCCATGTTTTTTAAGCTAAAAGAGGGATTTGGAAAACCTAACTGCTCTTGCAACTCCCACTACACAATAATTCAAGCTGCTCACAAAGCTACAGGCTCCTCTACCTCTCCAGTGCTGTTTTTTTAGCCATGGAGAAATCTATAGTTCTGGCCCTGTGGCATTTTTAGAGGCATGGGATGTTAATGCCAGAATTTGGCAACTTTCCAACCAGAGTAATTACATTCTGCCGACCTGAAATTCTTCCTGCTTCTACACAAGGTCACTTTAGGCACCAACAGAGCTAGCTGGTTACAACTCAGTGCCCTGCTTTGCCCTCCCCTCCATCCCTTTGCTCTATCCCTCAGCACCTTCTCCTCAAAGGCACAGAGGGCTCCGTGCTCACTCTAAGGTACCCAGTGCCCTGTAAAAATTGGGTGAAGGAACTGGGTCTGATCAAATCCCCTGAACTACTGTCATTAGGTTTTGAAGTATGACCTGATATCCCATTTCCTTTGAATAAGTCAAGGGCTGGTATTTTAACAGACAGTGGCTCTTTTCTTGTTCTCCCTTTGACCCCTTTGGTGCCAGTGTGGCACAGCTAATTCGTGGAGGAAATTACATTTATTATTTCTCCTAGCAAATGCGCCCTCTCTCCAAGGCCGCTTCGTGCAGCGTAGGGCAGATGCAAGTCAGCCAGCCCATTTTCCTAATTTCATTTGGAAGGATCAAGAGACACCATGCTGGTCTTGCAGGCTGGGGGTTCAGTCTAGAAAGAAAAGGCACAGCAGGCTCCCACATTGATGGAATCTATGGCATCGCCCCAAATGTTGGCTGTCCAACAAGAAAAAATCTCAAGGACAAAGCATATCCTTCCAAAACCAAAACAAACTGCCCCAACAAAACCCAACCTGCCTTTGTGACAGCCCTGACTGGGAGGAAGGGATCTTGAGTCGAGGCAGTAACTCACAAGTTGTTTCAGTGTAGATCTGCTTGTGCTGACTTTGCCTTCCCATCCTGCAAGGCAGAGCTGAAAAAGCCCTTGACCAGGAAACTCTGATATTCAAGGCAAATCTTTTCTCATGCCCTGCCTGCACAGTCTCCACTGTGGCTGTGAACAGACCTAAATCTCCAGGCACTAATCCCACAGGTCTTTGTGTATTAATTCTTTACTGTGCCTCCATGCTTGCTTTTCTCTTATGCCTGGACTCTCTTTGATGTCCCAGCTTGCTTGCAGGTTTTTAAAATGACACAACCTAGGAAGGATTTGGGGAGAGGATAAAACATGTGATAGAGACATACTGGCCAGCTTTGGAGCTGTTTTTGTCGTAAGGAAAAAAAATGAAGTTTTCCTCCTCTACGCCCTCTGTTTTCTTTTCACCCTTCTTTGCCTCTGATTGTTTATTTTAAGAAGATATTGCTAGAAAGAGACATGGTAATCATGCCTGATAAAATTATACAAAGGTGGTTTGAAGAGATTTCAGGATGGTCCTTCAGGCTTTTTTAATTCAGCAGTGCTGTTAAATAGTACAGGACCTGTTCTCAAATTCGTCATTCTTATTTGAAAGTCGTAAAAAAGTGAACAATCATTCAGAACAAACACCCCCACCAGCTTCACCTCAGATTGAATTTAACACTTGTATGGGTTTAAAAAACTTCTGTAAAGAGTCAGGAAAAGAAAGCATAATTACTTTTATACTTTAATCAAACCTAAGACAATTCTCTATGAAAGTTTAAACTTTTCTGTGGATGAGGCTAAATCTGAAACTGTCTCTTAAAAAATGTTAAGATAGAAGTGCTGGGACAAAGTCTGGTTTTCAAATAACTGTGAAATCTCATGAATAGCATGCAGCTAAATAGCATAGCTAAAGATTAAAAAGACTGATCTAATAGGGAAAGCAGATGACCACCTAATATTAAAGCTGTTTTTAAAAATGTATTAACCCAATTTCCAACCTTGCAGTGAGCTGGCTCAAAATTCTACTGCCTTTGGCTTTGAGCCAAAGCATCACTGTGCTACACAGAATTACAATAACCTATGGACAAATTTAGAAAACAAAAGAAAAATAGAAATCAGCATATTTGAAACTCTGCTTGTGATTTCTTGCTGTTGTGTTTTTATCCTCAGTGTGCAATGCCATTCACCACAAGCCAAAGCAGAGACAAGTGGTGTGTCATTGCTCTGGTTCTGGGGTTTTCAGGTGTGCCCAGCTGTGCCCCGGGAGTGCCAGGCAGAGGTGGGGTGTGGGCAGGCTTCAGCACATCGTGCTGTCTTAATCCCTGCAGCATTTGGCCCCTGCAGCTCTTCCCCTGATGGCACCACACTTCAACAGAGAAGTTGCTTGATAAAAAGCACCAGTTCAGGAAGTGGTGGGGGACTGCAAGACTGACTAGGTAAAGAGAGGGCATGTCTGCTGGCAGGCAAGAAAGCAAGGCAAGGAAAAGGGTGAAGCCTGCAGATGGGAGAATTAGTGCCTGCTGTTTGTGGGGCAAGGGCAGAAGGAGCTCTTGCCAGAAATCTGGTGCTGGCAGAGGGACACATATGCACATGCACACACACGGAAGGAAGCGTGTGTGTATTGGTGGGTGCATATGGCTGAGCCCATGTGCTTAGACATGTGGCATGTTTATGCAGATTCCCTATATGTATACACACACCAGGAAGAGGTCTGCCTCCTCAGAAGTGATTCCCAGTTTGGGGTAAGCTAGCACGTTGCTTCCATGCAGCTTGCTTTGTCGGGAAGAGCGGAGTTGTGGTGCCCTGCAGTTGCAGCGCTCCCGGAGCGAGCAGCATGCCCTGGGATTCCTGTGTGCTGTGTCCATGCTGGGAGCCCAGGGCAGGCAGGACTGGGCTCCTGGGCCAGGCAGAGCCAGGGCTGACACTGTCACTGCATCCACGCTGAATTTTAAGAGCAGCCTCAAGGCTGGGCCTGAGGCCAAATCTGCCGACTGTCCACAGGCGGGACTGGGCTGAGGGTGAAGCAGTGAGTGCATTCAGGGGAAGAGCCTTGAATGAGCTCTGTGTGTTTGCTTGTGGCACAGGCAGGTCCCTGCGTGCCGGGCCTGCCCCATCTGCTCCTGTGGCGATGGCACATGACTGACAGGCACACAAAATCCCCCAGCCTCTGCCTCAGTTGTCACCTGCCACGGGGGCAGCTGGGATTAGAGCTCCACTGCAGCTCAAGTGCTTCCATCCTCCCTGGTTTGGCCTGCTCAGGTGCATGTTTTTGCAGCTGTGTAATGTCAGGGATGCTTTTACCCCTATTCAGTAATTCCTTCAGAGCCAGGTTCCTACTACCTGCCACTGCTGGGACCTTTGAGGCTCCCAGGTGGAGACACAGCTTTATTCCCAGTACTGTGGTACCAAGCTGTACCTACACACACAGCACTTGAATGGCAGGAAGCACTGTCCACCAGATAATCACCACTCAGTTTTCTTGTGACCCAGTAAAAAAGTTTCTAGTATTGAACTAAGCATAGAAGCATAAATATGGTAATTTACCCATAAGATGCATGAACTGGGAAATTTGCATGTCAGCCAAATCTTGTCTGGCATCAGCTTGAGGTACTGCATCAGCAAATTGTGAAATGAGGTCTTTTTCCTCCAAAATTCAGTTTACTTTGAAAAAATAGGCACCATACATCTGGCCACAATTACACTATTAAGAGAGCAACAAAACAGATTTGGATTTTTTGTTTTAGTTGTTCAGGCTCTGAAGTGATCACTCTTTCAAGTGCCCCCTTTTAAAAAAAAAATTTAATCTTTGGAGCTCTTAAATGCCATGTATCAATGTGCATATCAAAATAGCATTGCAGTGTTACACTGGACAGGGATGAGTCCAGAAGCAGTTTACTATATTAAGATTTATGGCCCCACTTCAATGCAAGCGCTTTAAGTTACTTTGATGAACTGGGGCTGAGTTCAGTTTCAAGTCCTCATCCCACAGATGTTTCCAAACTTTTCTTATTGATGGATTTGCCATGAGAAAGGGGACACTTCAGAGGCCAAACACATAGCACAAGTTACAAAACACAGACCTGAGCAACACAGAGCTTAAAAGAGCTACATCAGCAGTTAAGTTACCTGTAAGGCAGATAAAAATAGGCAGGCATGGCATAAGAGTATCTGAAATATCCCTTTCCAGCCCTGTAATGCACCCTCATCTTTTTCTCATGCCTAAGCGGAAGCTTTGTCACTTGTCAAGAATCCAAAGCATTCTTGTGTGCTGCAGACAATTACACTGAACCACTACCACCACAGTTTCAAGATGCTTTCAGCAAAACTGTAGACTGCAAACTCTGCTTGCTTGTCTGCATGGAAAATGCAGCAGCAGCTTCCTGGGTCTAAGGGATGCAGAGAGGCACAGGCATCCCTGAGCTGTGTTAACATGTGTGTTGGGTGGTTGCTGGCTTGTGGTATTCCATGGCCCAACAGCTGATGGATGATTGTGAAAGAGTTGTCCCCCCATGAATGTAGGATTCAGCACTGCCTGACACATGGAGTGCAGAAGGTCCATCCTCCAGCTTCTCCTCTAATTCATGCACCTTGTAAAGCCTGTCCTCCCCAGCATCTGAGAAGGCAGTGGCCCCATATTCCACAGAGGACAAAAGCCCAAGAGCACCAGCCTGTTCCTGTGACATTAGAAAGGCTCAAGGAATTCTGTCTGTCCATTTTTTTGGGTAGAACTGGATTTTTTTGTATGAGTCTTGGTTAAAAATTTATGCTGCTGGTTTTGGTTTGTTATAGGTTCAGATATAGTATGGATTTGGCCATATTTGTTGTTCTGGGCACAGATTTTCTAGAGGACTCCAAATGAGGGAGTTCAAGAGAAAGAATTACAGATTTTACTATACATCTCCTTTTGCTATGTGAAGTCCCAAGGGTCATTTGAAAATCTTGAATTAAGGTCTTTGTGTTCCCTGTGCCAAACTTCAGTTAAATTTGCCAGCACGACCCTCTGCTCTCTGGATCACTCTAGCACTAAAGACTAAAGATGTTAAACCAGTGTCAGAGTGATTTGCAGCAGCATCTGTGTTATACAGCAGACTCAGAGGGAATTGTACAAAATTGGAAATTGGAAGTGCTGTAGAAAGGGTAAAGAATATTGCCACCCACCAGGCAGTGGGTAGAGTCCAGTTGCTGTTTATGGCACCTGGCAAAACAAGACAGATGCCCTTTGGCCTGGGACTGGGCAGGTTCTTGCTTTGAATACATAGGCATTAAAACCCAGTTCATGGTAAAAAAGGAAAAAATGAAAAAAAACCCAGCCAAACAGGAAATATCTTAAGAAACTGTTACAAAACAATTACCAGGAAAACATCTTGCCTGTATTTAAACAGGGAGAAGAGGCCAGACACTATCCTGGCAGAGGAAGATATCAGACATGCAGGAAGCAGTGGGAGGCTTAGGAAACTTAAATTTGAGCAGTGGGCTGAGACAATGCTGGGCTGAGGGAGTGCCTCCAGCCCACCTGGGAAAAGGGGCTTCCAGAGAGCAGCACATGCTTCCCTGTAAAGGGCACATGGGCTGGATTTCAGGAGGGGGGACAGAAAGGAGTGTTCCTTGTATGAGCACATCAGAAGAAAGCCCTCTGAATCAGTCCCCTTCTCACTGCCCTCAAGCCAGGGCTGCAACAAGATATTTTGCCACCCAAGATACATGTAATGTATTTCCCATCAGTTCTTCCTCCTCTTTTGCAAGGCTGCTGCCAGCTGCATCCATGTACTGGGACCAGCCAGTATGCCAAGAGCAGCTGATGGGTGTGAGCACATATGCTACCCACAGCACTCCTTGCTTGAACTGGCCCCCAGCAGAGGGTGGCATGCAGAGCTAAGTTCCACATCACCAAAAATGAGATGCTTCCATTCTGTGAAGCTAATCTTATGTCAGACTGTAGGGATGAAGGGAAATGTGTATGCCAAGCACAGGTAAGTCTGCGAGTCTCTGCATGACACTCTCCCTCCCACCACAACACATGCACAAGCTATTCTCAGATTGCAAATATAGCTGATTAACTGTACTCATTATTTGTTTGGCCTAAGTAGAGTTAGGTGTTTGAACAGGCTCTTTGGCAGAATTCAGGAAGTTGGATTCAGGTTGTAAACCCAGAAATTCCTACTCTCCTCTCTCCCACATAGCTAAAATTCACCTTTTTTTTTTTTTTCCCCCACTCTCAAAATAAATCACCATGCCTAGAAAAAGCCTTGTTTTTGTTTTTCTGAACATCTTAGCACCTGTCTTCCTCAGAGCTCACCTAACCTATTCCCAGGTGTGTATTTGCTGAGAAAAAACACAGGATGCTGGGGAATAGTTTTGATGGCTCCTATCAAAAAGTTTCACTGCATAGGAAAGAACCCAACACCCATCGAGTCAGAAGACAGTGCAAGAGGGATCCTCACACCCAAACCCCCTTCTCTGCTGAGCTGCCTTCCTCTGTGGGAAGTACACACTTCCAGTCTGGGGGATCTCATTTTCATCTGCAAGGTGGAGCAGTCTTGTGAGGAGACTCAGAGTGCTTCCCCAGACTGTGGATCTGGATTCCTTTCTGGATGCTGGGCATCAGGGAACTAGATGTGGCTACACCAAGCCCCTTAACTTCCTTCAGATGAGGTTAAAATTCTTTGCACCTGGTGCTGAGTATACCCTGGTGACATTTCAGCTGTGTTTTTAGTAGTATAGAGCTAAAAACAAAGTCTAAATATTCCTTTGACCATCTTTTCCTAAATCTGGTATGTAAAAAACCTTTACCTGTTTCTTGGCACTGTCAGCTTCTCCTGTTCCCTCTCCCTATTAAAACTCTTCTCCCCTTTGCAGTGGTTTGTGATCAGAGAAAACAGGAGAAAAAAGTATCTAATGATAGTAAGGCCAGAAGGACGTAGCTCAATCCAAGGTGAAACGTGGAGGAAGGAAATACAGTAGCAGTGGAATATGAGAACGGATTTTAAATTCTTGCAAACATAGATACCTTTTGTGACCATGGCCCTTCCTTCTGCTATATCAGCACTTTGCTGGTAACAGCTTGGGAATCTGAAATCAGTTTCTAAACCCTCGACCTCTTAGTGTGAAAAAGCAGCAGCAGGCGGAGGTGGATTTGCTGTGGATAAAGCTCTTTTCCACAAACTGTTTATCATTTAATATCAGTCTAGGGACAAAGATAGCCATAAATCTATGTGAAGCATCTATATACTGTGTCCATTCTAATACTGAATGGGATGTGTGCCAGGCAAGTGGACTGTGGGGTGGCTGGGCTCTTACTCTGTGAAGTGTTCTGCCAGAAAATTGGGAAAATTTCTTTTAGGCAAAAAAATCAGATTATTCAAGAAGGTGCTATTGCATTTGTGTTTATCATTAAGGCTCCTACTTAAATGTAAAATATGTCACTAACATTTTCAATTTAGATTATCTTTTAAAACTTGATTCAAAAGAGGCAAAGAAAACACAAAACATTTTGATAGATGTGATTTCTCCTGCCTTTATTCCTACTTTCCCCTCTTCGTCCGAGATGTCCTATTTGCAAATACAGTTAGCTTAGACTTTTAATTTGGAAGGACAGAGACAAGATTGAGAACTGGAAAGTTCAACATCATCAAGAGATCACTTTTTTTTTTTCTTTGCAGTGCTGCGTTGCTGCTTGCTTAGGACTGCTTATCCTGGTCCATGTGATGTTCTAAAATGTAAATCCCAAGGCAGTCTGTGGATCATTTTTCCTTATGGACTGCCTATAGAAATTATTCTAGGGATGCAACCCCCCAGATGATCAGGTCTGATCCTCCTCTGGAAAATTCCAGTCCCTCGTTTCTTGGAGATCAATAGCTAACTGCACAGTGTCCACCTCCAGCCTTCAAAGGCTGTTCCCTCTCTTAGGATACCTGTCTGTCTCTGTTTCTGGTAGTTTTTCTAGCAATATCAACTACTCCAGGGTTCTGAGCCCTGTACCAAGGAGTCCTGGATAACTGCTCTGTTTTGTGGCTGTCTGCCTGTGCTTGATGGAAAGTTATGTGCCAGAGAGCACATAAAAGGAAATTTGCAGTTCTGGTTAGGTGATGTTGTGCTCATGGAGTTGTAACATTAATGTATTGCTGCTTTGAGACTCTGCCTTCCTGAAGGGAATTAGAGCCTCAGAAGAATGGGAATGAACATTTTTGAATGTCAGCAATTGACATTCAGCTGACCATAGCAAGGGCTCCAGGAGCCACCTTCTTCAACTCACAGAAGCCAAAAGTTCAGCAGCAGTCTCCAACCTCCCAAAGCTCTATGACAGTGACCACTCTAGGTTTGGTGGGAAGTAATCTGAGCCTCAGGTGTTCCTTGAAGCTTGGTCTTGCCCTCCCCAGTCATATTTTCTTTTTGTTTGTTCTTTTTGTTTGTTTGTTTTTGTTTTGTTTTGGGGGGTTTGGTGGGGTTTGTTTTTTTTTGTTTGTTTGTTTTTTTTTTTTTTTTTTGTTTTGTTTTGTTTTGTTTTTGTTTGTTTGTGTTTTTTTTGGTTGGTTGGTTGGTTGGTTGGTTGGTTTGGTTTGGTTTAGTGTTTTGTTTTGTTTTGTTTTGTTTTGTTTTCCCTAGCCTATTTCATTGAATTACAGGGGAAATCTAAGCAAAATGCGTCTCAGTGATCTTCCATGCCAAGGCAGGGTCATTACAGCCTCTGATGATTTTGGTGCTGGGCAGAGTGATGCCTTGGCAGCATGGATGTCTGCTCTGTCCTGTTGTTTTTTGACACTTTTACCAGAGCATTTATCTGCCCCTATGGATCATACTGAGGCAAAGACTTGCTTTTACATTGCCCTGTCCCTAAATTGTACCCTAAATTGTGGAGAAGCACAAGTTGGTCATCTGAGAAGAGTTTATGGCTTCCTCCTACTGCTGCTCCCCACCTCATGTGACAAAAATCCTTCAACTCTTCCATGACACTACAGCAGCATTCACCTGCCAACCTCTCTGTGACCAGTGCTCTGTTCTTGTAGTGGCATTTCACCAGCCCACCCTGTCATAACAAACAGACACCTTTGCCAAATAAGCCATGAGACCTGTGATCTGCCTAGGGCTATGCGTGTCCAGCTTTCCAGGGAGCCTGCAGGATTTTGTCTCACTATTTTCTCCAAGCAGCAGCAGCAGACGTTTCTTCAATCTTATATTGCCCCAGCTGTTGCTCTTTTTTATCCCAGACTCACCTCTTCCCTCCAGGGCTTCACATGACCCCAAACATCTGGAGCATCTGGCATAGCCATGTTAGCAAGAGAAGGCAGTCCTGGGCTCTGCAGGGCGAGTGTGTCCCTGCCTTCTTGCTGCTGAGGAAGCATGGGGCTGGGCTGCTGAATGGCTCCTTGTCTGCTGTCTGCAATGCAAGCAGCATCTCCCCCTCCCCACACCCAGACAGACCCAGATGCCAGGGTCGGCAAGCGAGGGCACCACGAGGGGACCTGCCAGCTCTGCCACTGCAGCTGCTCCCTCTGTTGCTGGCAGCTGGGCTTGAATATTCATGGCAACAAAAGATTAGCACTGTGTATGCTTGGCACTGGAGACAGATAAACTTTCTTGAGGTGCCGGTGGCTCTGTTCTCATCCCATTCAAAGAGCTTGCTCCCTCTCCCCTGCTCCACTTGTCTGCTCCATCGACCAGCTGATTCTCTTGCTGTATAAATGGCCTCTGTTGGGAAAGGGAGGCGAGCAGCTTGATTAAGTATTCAGCAAAGTGGTTCGGAGTCCAGACAAACTAGCGCGGATCTTGCCAACACTTGCACTCAATTGGCACTGAGGAAAGCTAGGGAAAAAGCTCTTTTATAAATAGGCAAAATTTTGCAAGGTATCAGAGTGTACTTATCAGCTGTTACCGCCTGATCAAGTAATTTAGACTTTTAAGACTATCATTACCTCTGACTTCCTCTGGGGTTTAGGGGTTTGAGAATCTAAAGAATATTCAAGGGGACTTAGACTTTTTAGTTACTTAGAAACTTTTCAGTTTCATCTGATAGGTTCAAAATACTGTCTGCCACTTCTTCCTCCCTTCTCTGAACTGGAAATGGAAATGAAAATAAAAGGAAAAAAAGGAAATACCAAATTAATGATTGTTATTAAATTATTGATGTTGGTCAGAAGTGGAAGAGGAGAGCTTTGTTACTCTCCCCCTTTTGTCACCAGGTTATTGTTTGTGAAAGGAGCCTGGAGTCGTGAAGTTGAGAGCACAGGACAGTTGGCAGCTTTGAAAACTTTCCCACATGAAAGGATGACCAACCTGGGCAGACAGAAAATGGGACCTGGGAGTGTGGTGTGAGTACTCATGTGACTGTCTAGGAGATGCCCTTACTTACCCTACCTTTGAACCACTCTTTGTTCTTTTCTTGGTATATTCCTTGGCAGTTTTCAGTCCTCCATGGGCTGGCAGGGCTGGGCCATGTTTTGCCCAGAGCAGATTAGTTGCTGATGTTTGGAAGGGAAATCTGAAAAGGTTACAAACAATGTCTGGAGGTTGAAGAAGAATTGGTTACAGATGACCAAGCAAAACCATTTGCATGATAGTGGTAGCTCTCCAAAAGCATTCAGAGGTTACAGAATCACAGAATCTGAGTTGGAAGGGACCCAGAAGGATCAAGTCCAATCCTTAAATGAATGGCCCATACAGGGATCAAGCCCCTGTATGCAGAAGTGGTTTGGCTATTGGGCCACCTTGCTCTTTCACCCAGTACATCTCCCTTCTCCCACCCAATAAGGGTGGTGGCAGCTGCTGGCAACTGAGGTGCTTTGTCGCCTCAGTGGTTCTGCTGGGGCTGTGGTGTTGCAGCTCTCCCTTGGCAAGCATGTTGCTCCCATCACATCTTGTGGTGAGAGTCAGGGTGCCCAACTCAGGCTGATCTGCCTCTCCCCAGGACTTTGTATTAAATGTCACACTTTAATATAAAGCCACACTGTAATAATTATTCTGACCCCCAGATGAGTGCTTCGTCAGAGTCAGCTTTTGGTAAATAGAGCAAACCTATCCCCTCAAATTTAAGAGACAGTATTATTTCAGCCAGTGGAGTGAGGGCAGATCATCTGAGCTGCTCCAGCTCTCTGCTTTAGGCTGAGGTGAAGCACATGTTAGAAGTGCCTGATCTTTTCAGATGTTAGAAAAGAGTCTTGTCAATGAGATCACATGCAGACATCTGTGCTCTAGATGGGTACAGCAGCTAAACTGATACCCCACTCAGCCAGGGGCAGTAACACCCCAGGGATCACCAGCATCTCCAAAACTGTCTGGGGCCAGAGGCGTGAACCATCTCCATGCTCTGAGGAACTGTGCATGTAATGGCTCAGAACCACATAATGTTGTGGTGACAGTGGAGAGAGAGAGAGAGTTTTCTATCTCTTCCCCAGGGCATCATATAATGAGGCTTTGGGGACCCAGCAGTAAATGAATGTCACAACAGGCTACCTGATGACCTCTGCTCAAAGTAGCAAAATAATTATCTCACTTTGGCAAACCACACAGGTCTTCAACTCAGGGTAATATTCATAGTTTATTTGCTGTTGTGTGGGAAACAGGAATAACTTTGAATTTTCAATAATTTGCTAGGAAATTAACTTCTGATGCCAAAAGCAAGGCTGCTGCATTGATAAGCTATCTCCAAGGGTGACAGTGGGGGAAGAAAAGAGCTTAGGGGCATGGCCACCTGCTCCTGCTTCATCTGACACTGGCATAGTTGCAGTCTGCCCAGATTTGGTTTGACAGGTCTCTGGTGAGGACAATTGGAACAACCTCATTAGAAAAGAGGAGTAAACTGTTCAGAAATGAAAGGTAAAATTTGCGTCTGCCAGTTTCATGGGGCTATTTGGAAACAGGATCTTTGCAGTGCATGAAGTCATGTTGTAAGGTCAGTGCTGTAGAAAAGTCCACAAGTGTTTTTTCTATGAGGCAAAATAGCCAACATTCTCAGGTGGACAGGTCTGTTCAAAGCTGATGTTTTCCTCTCATGCCCTCATGAATGAATTCCTGGTAATGATGATCACTCCTTGGCTTGCTAAGTGGGAGGCCAGACCACTTCTCAGCTACATATTGCTCTCTTGTTTTGAGAATTCACTTGAGGAGATACCATATGACATTGTGCTGGTTTGTTCCCAAGCACTAGAAGGACTTTTCTCACCTCTTCCATATTCTTTTCTTCTCTCAAGCCTCCAGCTAGGATGTCACGAGTTTCCCTCAGCAGATTATTTCCTTCTTTCACTGATTTTAACAGAGCTCTCCATTCTCTGTTTGCACACACAAAGCATTTCCCACCCTACACATTACCTGGACCTTTCCCTGGTGTCATATTGTCACACAGTGCAGCATTTGTCACTGTTACATTCTGAGTCCTGGAAATAATGCTCACCTTCTCATCCATGCTGTGTGTCATGAGCTGCTCTGACTTCTTTGTTCCCCTCACAAAGGGAAAGTTACCACTCAGCACACCAATTTTTATTGAATACAGATACATGGACAAGCTGGAATTTATACCTTTTCAAAGCAACACAGAGCAAACTGGTACTTCTTCACTTCCAAACTCTCTTGAACTGTCCATCTCTGGTGTATGTAGATGACACTGCCTCTGCAGATGCCAAAGCCATGAGTGTGCCCAAGCTGTTCACTGCAGCATCTCAGGTGATAAACTATCATCTGGTTGTGCACCACAACATTTTCTCTGCCAGTTTCATCAGAAGAACAGAAATAGGAGAGCAGCTTCTCCATGGTAGCACTGGGACACTGTAGTTCTTCCCCAGAGAGCAGTCTCATGACTTCTCAAGTTGACTTCTCCTGGTTAAAAGTTGTTCTGGCAGCTACAGCCAGTGCTGTCATCCCATTGCTGGCAGCTGCCTGGGATGCCACTGGAAAAGTAGCACCACTGCCTTGCAACAGAAGGACAATTGTACCTCTGAACAGACATAAACAGCCATTTTTATCCAGTGCCAGAGCAGAACTTGGTAGGAAAGGACTATTGATACCATCATATTTTTAAAGCTCCACTTTCCTACAGCTTCTATGAAGAGATGCACAAGTGCAGAGGTAAAGAGGCATTTAAAATTAAGGAGGAGCACAGAAATGAAGCCTTTTTTTACAATAACTTTGAATGCTGATGGACTTTCAGTATACCTGAGAAATGCAGTGGTGCCCTTGCTGTTGAGGAAAACTACAAGAAAATGAAGCTCTTATTTCCTAAGCACAACTATGATGTAGAGGCCCAGAGATGAGAGCTGTGCTAGAAAACCAAAAGACAAAACATATCAAAGAAAGCAGAGACACACCTGCCAGATCCCTAGGCATTTCTCTGAGGCATTTTAAGAACTTTTTAAAGGACTTTTAAATAACGTAACCTGGCTGTGTTAATTTGTCAGAAATTATAGATGTAGAGAATTATTTGGAATCTACAAACTAAACAAATCTACTTAAAGACTTTTATGACAAAGTGCCTCACCACTGTCAGCATTGAGAGACTGCTTAGTCCTTAGAAATGGCCTGGTTTGTAAAATCACAAATAAACACAAAATCCCCTTGCAGTCTGCATGAAGATTGCAGAGATAAGGCTCTCTCAGAGTACAACAGGAAGCTCTGAGCTGGCAGCAGACCTTCTCCTATAAGGAATCTTGGAAAAGCTTTAAAGAAGCAGAGTGTTGGGACACAGGAGGGGAAGTGAGTAACAAACAGGAACCCTGCACAAAAACAGCTGCCTTCTGTGGGCTGTGACGCTGTTTTTTCTCATGCAGCATGGGGAGGCAAGGATGCTTCATTCTTAAACTTTCACCTTTGACAACAGCAGGCTAAGCATCAGTGATACGTAGCAAACCATTGCATTTTGCAGCAGTTCACTCCATACAGGTCCTCTTCCTTTTCCATGAACTATTTATTATCTGTGAGTTGATCTTATTGGGAAAGAGATGGTTTTCCTACTAGATCTGCACACGCACATGTTTGCGTATGATGGGACTATGTTTTCTTTGGGGTAAGCACAGAACTTTCCTGGTGACACTGACAGGCACAAGTGCTCATGTCCCATTAGGACAAAATCCCAAGATACATGTATTAAATGTACAGTCCAGCATTATGATGTAAGTTGTGATGTTGCCTCTACAACTGGAATATGATTGGTTGTGATGAAGAAAATATACCAGCTTACCTGGTGAGGGTAGTAAATTGTACGTGTGAGTAGAGATGGGAGAAAACCAGGGTACACCATGTAGACAGTATTGTATTAGATTACACCATATAATCAGCTCTTGTTAGCCACAGATTTCTTATTTAATAATGGAATGCCTTGATTAAAAATGTGAGCTTCTCTTGGAATGAGGTATAGTAAAGGACTAGGGTTGCACACTTGGAGTACTGGTCTGCACTGGTCCCTGTAGACAGAGCTGTTTCAATTGCAAAGCATGTCCTTCCTTGTGAGCCAGCTGCCCAGCACTGGGTAAGCTGCCATGGCAGCATCTCACTGCCATGACTCGGATCTCAGCTGGAGGACACGAGTCCAAAATGGTCCAAAAAATGAGTCTGTCTTTTACTAGGAATAAAAGGAAAATATCTTTCAGGCTGTCACCTTGATTACACAGCTAGTTACTCATGTTCTGAGAAGGGGAGGGAAATATAGCAAACAGTGGGTAAGATACAGATACAGAACAAAGAATGGGCAGCTTCATCTGCCTTGTATTCTCCCACGAAGAATTGCTAGCAGCATTTCTCATGCCTTTAGCAGAGAGGATAAATGACACCATTCTGCACAGCCACCAACTGCTGATTCAAAGGCTTTGACAATCAGACTTATGACTTCCAGCTGCCCGCCCTGTTCCTGTGCCAGAAGTTATCATCCCCACCATGACATGTACCTGCTTCCGCACTGGGAAACATCACATCTTAGCTCAACCCACCCACCAACAGCCTCGGGACCTGGACAGGAGTTATGGCACCATGCTGAGCAAGGGCTGCAGCAGAGGAACCCCAGAGAGGACAGCTAAAGCTTCTCTGGGCTGTAACTCCATGCCATGCACCAGGACTGATCACAAAACCTTTGCTTTCTCCTGAAGCTGAAGCTTTAGGAAAGTCCAGCTGTAGCTAATCTTTCCTGGCTTTTTAATGGCAACAGTAGTGATTAACCTTGAAAGAATGTCTAAAAATACATAGAAGTAATGAGCTTACATGGTGCAGTTTAGTGCTGTACATGCTTCTGGCAGAAAATTGGACAAAACCCACAGGTGTAATTGTCTGTTTCATCCCGTATCAGTTTAAGCAGTTTGACATGAAGGCTCTGAGGAATGAAGATGCAGAGCAGAGGCAGGAGGCTTTGCATAGGAAAACACAGGGATTCAATCTACAGGAACTCCACAATTTTTCCAGGCTAATGCTTTTAAAAAATATTTACCCAGACTACCTGCCTCTTACCAATGAAAGAAAACAACAATTTCACCTTACAGTTTTTCTCATGGCCAGTGTAAATCATCATCTTTCCCTGACTGCACTAAGGGACAGTATTTTATACCAGCTTGTCACTTGGGTGACAGAGTGGCTGGTGTGGGGTCATGAATTGTCATCTTCTTAGCGCTGATGAATATTTTGTAGCCACAGGAGCATTTCCGAGTTAACTAAATAACTAAAGACTGAATGAATGGAAGCAGTTTGGGTCAAATGGATTGTCCATTAGTATCCCAGAGGAGACCCTGTCATTTGCAGACCTCAGAGGAGCAGAATCTGGGTGTTTGCATGTACTGCTCAGCAAACTGTCAGCATAGCACACTAACAAATTCATAGGAGCTGCCCTTATGTGAACTATTAGGAGGCCAAGTGATTAATAGGTTGATCTGTTGAAATTTTAGTTTCCTAAAAGCATGACTGAGTGGACTCATTGCTTACGATACCAGAAGCTGTTATTCACATTCCAATAGCTGGTTTTCGTTAAAGACATCTGTGACCTAGAACTGTGAAAGCCTGTTTGGTTTTGCATTTGTGTCATAAATAAATGAAACACTACATTTGTATATTCAGCACATGTTTCCTGTAAGGGGCTTGCTTTCAAAGCAGTCAAAGCAAAATACATTGGCTGGTGGCAAAGGCAGCTGATGGGGCACCACTTTGCAGCTCATCGGCTTTCATCTCTGGTAAGGACAATGTGACCTGGGGAGATTTTGAGTTTCTCCATGCACTGCTCCTTTTCCATGCCAAGATGGTACTCTGCTTTTTTGCAACATGTGGACCCCAGGCACCTGGGAACTTGCTTTTTGGCAGCCATATTTCTAATCTACAAACACTGCAGAAGAATTTCTCCCTCCCCACCCACAATGCCACATATGTGCCTTGTGCTTGCACCTCCTTCTCCAAGCTGCTGGGGAAAGCAAACCGCAACTGTAATTACCACTAAATTTTGCATCATCAAAAGAACTGATTTTTTCAAACAGTCAGCAGCATAGCAAAGATTATGAAATAACAAATGGCACAAATACACAGCATGGCACAGTGGTTAAAAGACCTATTTACCCGAAGCAACCTGATTTTGGCAAACTGATGAGTCTCCTAGGCTTAGGTCTGGAAAAGGGCTAGGGTTTGGGAAAGGACTTGAGCCCTCAAGGCTGAATCATGTGTTGCAGAAACCCCACTCAGCTAATGTAGCCATGCCACTGATGTTCTGAGGGCACTGTGCATTCTGATGTATTTGTAAAATATGCAGTTGTCATACAAAGAGCACAAACTGTTCAAGTATCACAGTCTAAACCCATCCACCCCTCTTTCTACCCAGGAGCACTAACCACTGGACTGCTGTCCTGTTGCCTGCTCTCTAGTCCTTAATAGTTTGGTCCAGAGGACCAGCTGGAGGAGGTTCTCTCTCCTGGACCTGCATGTCTCAGGCAAATGCTCCACCTCTTGAGTGACAGAATTTGGAGAGAAAGTGCACTCTTAAGCTGTTAGGCTGTTTCCCTCAGCTGAAGCTGTTTCCCTCGTGGGACTAGCCAGGGACTGTGATGAATAGCAACATCACACAGTGATTTAAGTCTTCCTTCTTCAGAGGAATTGGGCTTGGAAGGCTTTGGCTGCTGAATTCCCCCTCTCCCATGAATCTGCAATCTTAGCCTGGAATTACATGTGATAAAGCAAGAAACAACCCAGAAAAAGAAATAAGCCAGAAATAAACCCAGAACGTGGCCTCAGGATTTGATACTGTGATCACAGAAGCGGGGAGATCCTCACAGAGATCTTTGGATAAGACAGCTGCCTCCTGCTCAGGCTGAAGGAGTGAAACCTTCTCATTGAGCCCACAGAGGAATTGTCACAGCCTGGTTCTGCATGGGGGAAAGTAGGAGAGCTTTGGTTGTGAAAGGACTGACATTTTACAAGAAATTGCCACTGTCCCCTGTGTTCAGGGAATCTCTTGTTTAGTATAGGAGGTTGGGACCCTCCAGCCCATGTTATACCAGGGCCCCTATCTACACACTTCAAGCATATACAAACTGCACAGAAGAACATTGATCCATCACTTGGGTCAAAAGGGGAAGACTACCAGCAGACAGAATAAATTTCTTGCAACACTGGGCAGGACATGGATGGGAAGCTGTTCTCCTGGTATGGGAAGATTTTTTACTGAAATAGATGAGACTGCCTTGAATTTTCAGAATTACCAGAAGATTGGTTTCTTCAGCAGATGGGATGTCTCACTTCATATTAATTTTTGTTACGTCTATGTTCAGATCCCACTTAGTCTTCTTTCTGTGAATCATGTTTGTAAACTGTACAGTTCAGCTATTCAGACATTGGGCAAGGTCCTGCCAGTTTCTGTATGCTGGAAGTCTGGAAGCTATTAAAACAATCTGAAATGTCTAAAAAGAAACTATTTTATAACCTGCAAATCCTACTGATATCTTCCAGGTTCATCTACCATAAGCCCTGCTTCCTTGTGGGCAGTTTTAGATCACGTAGTAAAATGTTCCAAATGACCAGCACAGACTGAAGGTACCATATGACATAGCTAATAGGTGCTGCAGCATGTTCTCATTATTGTTATTGAGTTAGGAGATGTCTATGCAGCTCTGTCCAAGCACATGTGGCCTGTCTCCTGAGCTTTCGGCTGATTGAAAACTGTAAATGTGACAAACACAACATCAGGGTTTCCAGGGAGGAGGAGAGCCTCAATTCAGATTTGTCAATCCTATTCCACAGTCATGAGCCAGATTCCTGCTCTTAACAACCACATCAGAGAGTGAATATAGTCTGTGACTGCTTACAAAGGACCACCTTATGATGCTCTCATCTGACATCCTCCCCATGGATCAACTCTGGCCCATGGGAAGCATGGTGATGAAGCATGCACTCCACAAACTAAGCAGCCACTGTTTAAATTTCAAGGACCTGATTCTTTTCCTACTCATAGCAGATGGAGGAGAAAACACAGCAGTCAAGGACTCAGTGTAACTGGAGCAGGCAGTGCTTTCCTGAGACAGCAGACAGCTTGAAACAATGGCTCTGAGAAGTGCGTCCTGCCTTCATTCATCGCACTAGGAGACTTGCCACCAAGTCCCATGGAAACAATGTGAACAGCCATATTCAGGGTTTCACTGCTGATTATTTTAGCAGACAGGATGGGGACAGGGTAGGAATGAAACCCATATGGGAAGTGGGAATTGCATGGTAGGAAGTAGGGAGACAACACAGAAAAAAATCAGGGAAGGGGGAAAGAAACAAAGACAGGAGGGGGTGAAAGAATAAACCCTCAAGGGCAGACATGGTGATAATAAGGTACTTGCTCGTTATCTCCAAGTGACACTGGACCCAGTGTGGCAGGAACAGAGCTAACAGGATGAAGATAACTGGGTCATTTCTTCCTCAGTGAATGTTTCACTTGTCTGCTGGGTCCATACCATATGGGGAGAATTGTTGTCTGGCTGGAGGACACAAACCACCTTTCAGCATATCCCAGCCCATGAGTCTTGAGAAAGCATCTCCTTTCAGCCGGACTCAGATTAGGCACCTAGCACTGGCTAAGGTGGGAGGAACCATCTCCTGGAGGTGTCTGTCCTCCATCACCCTTCTGCAGGGAGACTGAGCTGAGACTGAGACAGAACTGTTCTCAGGGGAGGTGAATCCCACCCCAAGGATGGGTACGAAGGATTGTGTTTGCTGGATGTGCTGCTCAGTGGTGTGTCTGCTAAACTGAATGGTGAGCAAGCTTCCTTCCAGGAATCAGATACCTAGGACAGGTAAGAGATGTGTGTTCCTTTTTCCCAAGAAGCAGCAAATTGCAGCTCTGGAGCCATATGGTACATCTGGACTATTAAGTTAAATGAACCTGTGACTTTTTTCAGCACTGAGGCCAGGTAGCATTGAGCCACTCATGTCCATACTGGTTGTGCTAATTCCTGGAGCTGATGCACAGGACAAAACTGTGCAAGAGACACTTCTATTTGACAGAGCAGACAATATGCCAGTGCCTGGCAACATTAATTTTACTAGGATAGAGGAACCTAGATCCTAGATTACCCCAGCCACATCACTGTTTTACAGGTGTCTCATAAATACTGCTCTGTCCTACTATTCTCAAAGCACCTCTGGCTGCTGTCCCAGCTACTGACCCTGGAGCAAAACAAGGAGGGTCTTAAGGAAATTTCCCTGTGTGATCAAGCAGAAGCCACTCTGGCAGTCACACTTGCACCACCTCAGCTGGGACAAGGCCCCTTCATGCTACACACCACCCACTCCCCACCCACCTCAGTCAGACCAGATTTTCTTCCCAGCTCAGCCCCAGGTTTCCCCATAGCAGACTCTTAGACCTCAGGATCCTTAAAATAATTTAATCATGGTTCAATAGCAAAATAACAACTTGAGCTGTGCGCCTCCAAGGAGGGACCCCAAAAAAGGAAACCCTCAGCTTTTATACCCTCACAGTCTCAGCGTGCCAAAGCCTGGCATCATTGGCTCCTGCTGTGTCTCTGAGTGTCCAGTCATTTGCCCTTCAGCTGCGCACTAAGCTGACAACATCAAATACACTCCTCAAAAAGTTGAAACATCTTGGCACAATCCAAAGGGATTCTGCAGTGTTTCTTCACAGAGCCCTTGCTTGTGTCTCAGGAGCTTTGAAAGCAAAAGAAATTGCTCAGCTCTGCAGGGTGACTGACTCTAGTTGTTCCTGTCAAGAGAAAGAAAGGAGAATGTCAGGTTTGTATCGGAAGTGGCTGGGATTGACAGCTGCCTGCTCCTACACAATGAGGAAGCAACCTTGGCACTGCAAGCAGGATGTTTACTACCAGGGATTCACAGATACTATCAGAAAGGGTTGTGATAAGTGGATCTGATATATTTCACAACCCTTGAGGGCCTTTTCCTAATTTGCCATGTGATTCATCAACCTGTTATTGTCCTCTAGTGCTTTCCACATATTGATGGCACTGACCTTGAAAAGCCCATGGCCTAATATGTGAATGATATTATTGTGTGTGGAATGACAACAGAATTCTAGGTCAGAGACTGGAGATGGACACATGAATGTGGAGACTGAACAAGCTGGAGACTATTTCCAAGAGCCAGTTTGTGCAAGCCAAGGTCTCAGAAGGATTCACAAAGTAATATCCAGATCTGGCACTGCTGTCACTGCAAGCTAAGTGACTGACTTGTCTTCTCTTCTGAGCCATGCACAGCTGAGCTGCTGAGGAATCCCACAGCATAATAAAGCTCTATCTAGTTAAGTCACACTGGGGTCTTGCAAAACATGGTGCTATTGTCCCTGCTCTACAGAGAGGGGGACTGTAAGATTGTAGAGTATACCAATGGCAGAAGGAGACAGCAATTTCTCAAGCCTTGCTCGTGCCATTTCAGGCAGGGTTCTCCAAACTGGGAGATTTGAGAGGTTCTCATCCCACCAGAGGTAAAATCCTGGGATCATGCCCCTCCTATGGAGTTACTCCTTGGTTTCTTATAACTATTGCAATAAATACTGACCCAAGAGGTCACTTCCCCTCCTGCTCACAGCCAACACAACTCAGGATATTTCTTTATACAGGAGAATACGACTTAAAAGTGTTTAATGCGCCAATCAGGCTGCAGCTGCTGGGTGAAATGCAAGCATGGGTCAGGTCAGCAGGCAGTTTTCCATGCATTTCCAACAGGACATCCAGTCTACACATCCTCCAAATTAAGGCTATATATAGACTGGGTTCATGAAATCCAAAAGCTGCTAGGTAGAAAAGAATGCACCCTGCACTTCTCTAACTAAAATAATCCCCTTCAGGTTTGATGAGCTCATAGATGATTTATACTGCCTAAGCATAAGGAATGTTGAAGCTGAGATGCCTAACAGGTCAGGAAATAAAATAAGACTCAGCTCTGCTCTTTGCTCTAAACAAAATGCAAAGCAAACCGTGCCCCAATCCTGGTTTCAGACAAGTCCTCTTCCACCACAGCTGCACAAACCTACTTTCTCTTTGTCACTCAGGGGGGCTCCCTGGCTGCACTTCTGAGCTGTTTTCAACTACAGTAGAAGAAGCAGGGAAGAAGGTCTGTTTTTCTCACTCATCAGTTGAAGGTTTGCTGAAAAAGTAAACACTAATGAGAGTCAAGGGGTGATAAACGAGTGTTGGAGTGCAGTCTGACCTGGGAACCAGCCTTGCACAGGAAGATGCATTCTCACTTGCAGAAAACAGAGCAGTAGCTCCAGCAGCATGGTTTTTGCAGCCCACAAAATGACTGAGGAGAAGGGGATGGATGAAAGTTCCCTGTGTGTAGATGTCAGGGTCTGGCCCATTCAGGAGAGCATAAACCAGGGACATAAACCAGCTTGTAACAGATCTCCTCTTAATGGAGACATCTGAGAGACACAGCTGCTTGTTTCTGCTTGGGAAGCAGGTAGGCTGCTGTAACATCTGAGGAGGTCATTGGTGTTGAGGTGGGAAATGTCTGTGCAGTCTCAGAGTTGGGTTGGCAGTGGGTATGTGGCTGTTTTCACACACCGCAGGGAAAGCCAGGATCCTGCCATAGTCCTGCTGCGATCCGGCAAGGCCCCTGTGACCTAAACACAGCCTTTCCCCCAACCTGTGTCTCTTGGGGAACCTTGGATCTCCTCAGCCACACCCAGGCAGCAGCTCGGGGTGGGGCAGTGCCTGCAGCGGATTTAAGGATGCTCAGGGGAACAGCCTAGCCGGGCGCGGGGCACCGTGCCGGGGCTAATGCTCCCCTTCCAGCCGGGGCGTTGTTGCCCTGGGCTTCTGCAGGCACAGCGGGGGACTCTGCCCGTGCTTCTCGCGGGGGTTTTCTCGTGTTTCCAGCGGCCGGCACTTCGCCAAGGCCGGGAGGGTCGGGGAGGCCGCGGCCGCTAGGGGGGTACCGAGGGCCGGGCCGGGCCGGGCCGGGCCCGGGACTCGGTGTGCGACCCCCCAGCCCGTGTGCGGGGCTCAGGGCGAGGCCCCCCCAACCCCTTGTGTGGGCTCAGGGCCCGAGCGCAGGGCTCATCTGTGCGGCCCCCCCAAGCCCGAGTGCGCGCTCAGGTGCGCGGCGCCTCCCGCAGCTGCGCCGGGCCGGGCCCCGCGCTGAGGCCGCGGCTGTGCCGCTCCAGGTGTCCCGGGCCTGCGGAAGGACGGGACCGAGCGCGGCGGAGCGGTGCCATCAGCCTGCGTTTCCTCAGGAAACGGCTGGGACCCGTGAGCAGCCCGCAGCCAAAACCCGCTTCACATTTAAACCTTGCCCTAGGAAACGGAGCCCGGGATTCCCTGGCACCTCCGTGGGGAGCCGGGAGCTCACGTAGGCAGCCGCTGGCGGAGAGGCCCCGGGCTGGGCTGGGCTCTGCGGCCCCCTGTGCTCTCTGCATAAGCTCGCTTTGCCTGGAAGTCCCCAACATCTGGAGGGGAAATGGCCCTGTTTGCTCCCTCCTGAACTCTCGGGGCACTCCTGACTGGCGTTTGGAGAGCACAGAAAAGAATCCTCCCAAAGTGAAAATGCAGGGGATGTCGTCAGAAACCGGTGTAGCCAGGGCTTTCTTGCAAAACGTTAAGCACTGAGATGTTCGTCTGCCAAAGAGATCAAAGCTGATAAATCAGGAAGTTTTCAGTTTGGCAAAGGCAACTTTGCTGAAGCCACGTAGAGTATGATACTGCAGATGTGCTCTGTACACAGGTGCTCGTCCCATACAGCATCCACATGTACACACTTTGTGGGGGTTGGCTTAGGGCAGGTGAACCTGAACCCAGACAGAACTTACAAACATACCTTTCCCCAAGGTTTTCTGCCAGGACATGATCCTTGAGCTTCTTTTACATCGAGATTAATTAATCCCATCTCTGTCAGGAGGCTACAAGCTTCTAGAAATCAATCTGAAGTAGTGATTCCCAAAGAGAAGTGTCTATTTTTACAGTGGTGATGTGGAGATGGTGATTCTGCTTTTTCTGGCAGCCCTAGAGAAATTCCTCTCACCAGCATTGTGCACCTGCGTGTGACAATAATAGCTGGTGACTCAGGATGATGGGGTAAGCGACACTTCCATCTCTCTCACAGTTGAGTCACTGGCCGGGATGGGATGGGCCCAGCTGGGAAAGCAGTGTGCAGGATGTGTCTCAAGTGTGCAGCCAAAGCAGACAGGTCCTTTTCATAAGCCTGCCTGTGGGACCGTAGGTAAATAAGGATAGCTGATGTAAGGCAGAGTATGTGCATGGCCTCAGAAGGGCTGTGTTTCCTCTCTCTGTCCCTTATACCCAACCCTGGCTGTGAGGAAGTGCAGCAGCATCTTCTGGCTCCTGGGGGAGAAGGAGGAGCAGGGAGTGTCAGCCAAGGCATGAAGCACAGCTGCAAGGCACCGTACCCCCTGACCTGCTCCAGCTCTGCGCTTCGCCCCGTGGAGGGTGGAGGCACAGCACCTGCTGCACGGGGCAGTGGATGCATACACTCAGGAAATCGTGTTTTACCAACACCTTGATCAGCCCGCAGCTGTCCCCCTGCTCCAGGAATAGTGGTAGTGAGATAAGGGCATTGGAGTGTTTGCAACTCGTACTTAACTGATACTCATTTTTCAGGAAAAGTCCTAGAGTAAGTTTTTATTTGTTCACTGCTTTCACACTCTTCTGTGTTCAGGCTTTATTTTGGGCCAGCATTAAGGGTGTATACTTTGCCTAATATTTGTTATTTTGCATTTGGAGTTCTTTTACTTTTTTTAACTTCAAAATTTTGGCATTTCTAATGTGTTATGAGGGTATTTTCTGCAGATCTTTCATACATTTTCTCTTTGGTCCTTTATTGTATGACTTCACCCTAACTTTGCTTTTTCATCTAGAAATTATACAGTCGAAAAAATGCACTTCAGCATAATGTTATGCAAGTGTAACAATTAATTCAAGCATTTCTTCCACGAAGGAAAACAGAAATTCTTTGAAGCATGCAGAAACTGAAGGCTTAAGTCTGCTTTTACTTATTCTAACATCAGTCAGGAATGACACCAACAAGTTTCATCTGGGTGGAGTTAGCAGTGGAGAACTAGTCCTGGATTTTCACATGTGTAGATGAGCACTTTTCGAAGTATTGATCCTTCAGACTATGTCCTCAGATAACCCTGGCTCTAGAACAGCACTCATAAAGTCAGCAGTGGGGACAATAAAGATCTGGGAGAGGGAGGGCTATGGGATGAACCCCTCAGGTACTAAAGCCCCATGGCAAGATGAGCATCTCAGAGTAGCTGCACACAGGAGCAGCCCCAGCAGCACCCACCACATGATGCAGACCTGCCAGCAGCAGTGCTGGGCTGGCTTGGCCAGCGATAGCAGGCGAGCTGGAGCAACGTGGAGCTCAGCATGAGCTAAGCTCCCATGGGCTTTTCCAGCTTTCCCAACCCATGCCAAGCTCCACATTGTTGCAGCTTGCTTGCTCTGAATACCACACTCTCCCAAATAACCCAAGCAGAGCTGTTGGCCTCATGGCTGCAGCCTCATTGCAGCTTTACCTGTACAGAGCCCTGTGAAAGCCCCAGCCCATGCTGTGTCACACTGACATGAGATTGGCAGGGTTTTGGTTAGGTAAAGCTACTCTGACTCTTAGCTTAGTTCTTGCACTTGGGGTTCAGATTTTGAGACTGCTGTCTTGCTCGTTCAGCCTCTTGGAAAAGGTGTCAGTCGTTAAGACCCAGCAACAGGAAGAGATGGGACAGCTGAGCTGAGGGCAGCATGAGCTGAGCCAACACAGAGGCCCTCTCTACCTCACTTTGCAGGGAGAAAAAAACCTCAATTTTCCTGATGCAGGAAATGGAGAACCTCTTAAGGTTCCTCAGGCAAATAACATGAGTTTTCTGCCCTTTTTTTTTTGTTTGGTTTTTTTTTTAGTTTTTTTTTGTTTGTTTTGTTTTGTTTTGTTTTGTTTTTGTCCTTTCTATATATGATTATTCTTTTAAACAACTGGTTTCTATTCTGGTTTTATTTGCATTTTAGGCTGCATTTTGGGGATTTTTTTTTTTTCTAATCTGAGACAAATGTTTGATTCCAAGTTCCTCTGAGGTTAACAACATGAGGCAGCTCTCATTTTATCTGAATGGTTTGGGCTAAGATGAACTGTAAACTTTGTACAGGACAGTTTACTTCCCAGATGTTTCTCTCTATGTTTTTTCAGATTGTCCTACTTCCCAAAAATAACTGGGGGATGGTCTCAGTGTGGCAATGTGGCCAGGAATTTTGATGTAATCCCTTGTATATGTAAAAGGCAGGAGGTGCCCCTCCAGCATTCTTTATCAATTAAAACCCAGACTCTGTGCAATATCTATCCTAATTGCTCATAACTAGCATAGCACAAGCAAGGACCAACTCTTTGCTTATAGGATCAAGGTGTTTATATTATTCTTCGTGGCTGTGGCAGGAGAGGCTGGCTGCCTATCCTACAACATCTCCTATCTCCATTCTGCCAAATAGCTGCCTATACTTCTCAGGGTAATCCAAGAAAAAAAAAAAGCCCTTTTTCTGTTTCTCACAGAATTCTCCTTGGGTTATATCGTGTTATTCTCCTGGCAGGGCTGTGCTTCAGCAATGTGGGACTTCAATTAACAGTTTGAGGTAAGCTTTGAAGTATATTTTCTAAAGCAAATTTCTTGTTTCTTTCCCCATGCCCAGGCCCCAGTTGTGGACAGTTTTGTGGGTGCTTGTGCCCAGGGCCAGCTTAGCCCCTCATACTCTTCCCAGGAGCAAATTACAGCCCAGGTCTCTTCAAGTGGAGAGGGATTCACCAGCTGCTCCACAATTATGAACAGAAGAGAAGATGGATTTGGGGACAGAAATTACCCATTTTGAACAGATAACAGGTAAACTTGGTGCCTTTCCTTTGCAAAGCTGCAGTTTGTCGGGTGTCCAGGAAGGACTGAGCAGGAGTCTAGGCAGGATTAGAATGGTTCAGGTGTCATAAACAGAACAAAGGTCACAAATCCAGAGTAAAGGCTGGGATGGGAGTGCATCTTTGAAACTCCAGCATAATATCAGCTGATTTCATGATGATGAGCACAAAGGTCACCAGGAAATGTGCTACCTCTTGGAGGACACCACAGCTCCTGCCCTTTCACATGGGCACACCTGAGGCTAAAATACACGAGTATACAGGCAGCAGAGGTACAACCTCCACTGGCTGAACCTCCTTACAGGAAATATGTTTTTCCTTCAAATGCTTAGGCCATTTTTTCCTTCCTTTTTTTGCAGGAATGATGTTAAAGTGCAGTTGTCTTCTGTGAAGGAGGACAAATAACCATGTGAAGCCTGGGTTCCCTTTTTTTCCCCTGGACATTGTCAACAGACTCAGGCATGACATGAACTTTGAACTGATGGCATCTAACATGAGAACAAACCAGGCCCTGATTCCCTCAAGCCAACTTGTTGAATTTCTTTAGGTGTGCTATGCTAAGGAGTTGGACTTCATCTGCATGCTGGCTCTGCTGCTGAGCCCAGCAACGTTGCTTGGCAAACTCAGGGCGAGCACCCTTCAAATCATCAGTTGCTTGGACTGGGGAGACAATTACTCAAAACTGGGGAGTAGGAAGAGAAGATGAAAGGGGATGTTAGTACTGCTGGCCCCAAGCCAAAAGGCAGGTGCCAAATTAAGGATCACGGTCTCCTACGCCTGTCGCTGGGCTCAGCAGAGGGGCGTGTACATGCAGCGTGGGACCCAGGGGCGCTCCCGTGCAGATGGGCATGTTTGTGTTTGTCACCTCCGTGTCAGGATGAGCCGCAGGCACGCTCCGCTCTCCTCCCCCTCCGCGTGTATCCTGTTTTCCCCGTGAAGGAAATCTGGGCAAGCAGGGCGGAAGAGCGCTGGGGGGTCCCGGCAGGCGCGGCAGCGCTCGGGCAGCAGAGGCAGGGTTTGCTGTGCACACCTGCCCCACATTCGGGCAGCAGAGGCAGGGTTTGCTGTGCACACCTGCCCCACATTCGGGCAGCAGAGCAGGGTTTGCTGTGCACACCTGCCCCACATTCGGGCAGCAGAGCAGGGTTTGCTGATGTACACTTGCCCCACAAAGCAGGTGCGGCCCAGGGAGCTCTGCTGCCCATAGCCCTGCCGCCTCGGAGGAGGAGCCCCCAGCCAGGGAGCACCCGCCCTTAGACAGCTTCATCCCCAGGGAAGCAGCGTTTGGGGAGCCTGGGCACACCAGGACTGTGGGAAGTGACGCAGGCAGGAAAGACCCAAAGAGCAGGCACTGCCCCAGCCAGGTGAACTTTCCTCGACCCAGTACCTTGCCTTCCAACTAGCACTTCTCAATACTGTGTGGCCATAAAGAGATAAATGCTGGTGCAGTGAGGTCATCAGCTCCCTGAATGGCAACAAGGATTTGCAGAAATGAACATTGTTGTGACGAGGCAAGAGATAACAGATTAACCATCTGAGTGCTACTCAGACCTGGGATGAGGTGCCAGAACTTCTTGGCTGGGCAGTGACAGCAAACATTGACTTCCAACATAGACCAGTGCAAGGAGGACACACCCAAGAGGAAAAGGAAAACAGCATAGGTGAGCCTATGAGAAGCTACTTCAGACACTGGGCTGCATAGGCACCAAAGGACTTGGAAAGATACAAAGCAGAGAAGTCTTAAAAAGGGTAGAGGGAGATGATGAGACCGGGGGGAAAGGTGAAATGGTGGCCTGGGGCCTTGCATAAACTTGTTACTGAAGAAGTCTGTCTGTTGACCCCTGAAGTCTGGCAGAGTCTTGGACTGCTGTTGGGAGTCATAGCAGATGGAGTAATGCAGTCCTTTCATCATTAATCTCTTGATGTGCATGAGAGGACAGGCCACCTGAGGGGAGAGTGGATTAATACATCCAGCCTGATGAAGATCTCAACGAGGTCCTTTCAGAAGTTACAGAAAACTGATAGTGAGGGATATTAATAGAAACATACAGCTCACCACCTTTTGAGATTTGATTTTATTTTTAATTTATCAGCTCAAATCCTCAGCTGCTGTGAACGTGTGAGCCATGAGCCATAACCAAATCACAAGAAGTGGATACACTGTGTATAAGTTGGCTAAATAAGTTCATGGCAGCGAGACACCAGTTCCGGAAATCATCACAGATAGATTTAACCAGAGATAAAGCCCTTCATTCCAGAAGAATGGCATTTTGAGCACATACTGGAGTTGGTTTTAGTTGTGTTTGATTTCCAGAGGTGGTACAACCAACATGTTCATTTTTTTGGTGCTTCAGTCTGGTGGAATATCTGTAATAGCTGTACTCCCTGCCCCCAGCAGCTCTGCCTGTGTCCACACAGAAACAGGTCTGGGATGCTGTACACAGATGAGTGTTTGCAGGAAGAGAGCTCTTCCACACAGGAAGGATATTTTTATAAACGGGAAGTGTATTCTCCTACCAGATTTACTTCAGTGTCCAGTCCTGGTTTAGGTGGAACTGTCTCATCAAGGAGAAGAAAACAAGAAGTTCATTCACAGGATGGCAGAACAAGTTAGCATATGATAGAAAAATGCACATCAGCCTGATTCTATTCTCAATACTCAGTGATTTCAGAGGAGGAATTATTCCACCAAATTTAGTGAATTGACCTGAGCTACATTTGGTAATAAAAATATCAGAAGGGACTGACTGACTTCATCACGGTTTCCAAGCTTTCAAAGATGACCTGGGGTGAATCTGGATTATACTTTGTCACTCTGTCCCCATCTTTCAGCCTAACAAACCTGATCTATATCATATGTAGGAATGTGCAGGCATGGAACACAATGTTTGTTGGTACACATTTCTCTGCATTTACACAGGAATGATATATACACAGCTTTACTGCCTGGCAATGTCAGAAGTGCACCCTCAATATCTTTTCTAAATAGAGATCCCTGAGAAAGTTTGGTCATGTCACTGCTGGAACATGGCTTTCCAGTGAAATGGCAAGTGAAATCCAGACATGACAGGAATATGAAACAGCTCTAACCTGTGCCATGATGATGGTATCTTCCTTGACCCATTTCTCAGGGCTGCTAGTGTCCTCTTCCTTACTCACTCTTCCTAGCCACCTCCAGCCCTGCAAGAGGAACATGTGGTTTCCAGGCCTTGAACCATGAAGGATGTCTAGTTTGCTCTTCCAAAGCAGTTGGAAATTTCAGCCTGTTTTATCAGACTATTTGTTTTTATCTGTTTATGTCTAGACCAGTTTATGACTAGAAAACTTTGGTGGGAAGCACGACACATTTCTTACATAGTTCTCCTGATTTCTCAGAATTTGAAGTGATTTTCCGGAGACCTAGCGTCATTAGAAATCAAAGCGTATCTGTTACATTCAGACTGAAAAAGCAATTTATTTTCTTCAGTTTAGGTCTCCTGATTAAATCCTGTCTCATTTGTTAGTGCACTTCCAAGCCGTAGGAAGGCCCAAAAGGTGGAAGAGCAACCTAATGCCACAGTCTGCCCCAAACAAGTTGGTCTTTCCCCAGACTAGATTTCACAGAAAATACAAATCTGTTCCCTTCAGAACCTTGACTTTCCTCTCCCCGTTTCACCCCTGCCTGGGGCAGAAACTAGTGGTGCCTACCATCTCTCTCCTCTTTCCCTTTCCTATTGCTTGCCATGCCCAATCCTTCCCTCATCATACCAAGGCCAATCTGGATGGAGCTTGCTATCCCAATATCGCACATGGGACTGGGAAGAGATAACTGGAGATGCCTATGCATACCAGGATAGACTTCAGGTGCCAGCTGTTTCAGCAAAGACAGAGATTAGGTTTGAAAGGTACAATGCCCTGTCCTTGTAGGCAGTGTGCATAATGCATAGCCCAGACTGTGTCAGCCATTACCAGGAGGTGTTACCAGGCATTTGCAGCTCTGCTTCTGCCCTGAAATGCTCTTCTAGGGGGTGCTTTCCACATCCAAGACTTTTTTTCTCTGCAGAACACAGTGCACTGTGGGTCTAGACACTGGAATCTTATCTGTAAAAGTTGATAGTCACTGATAATTCAACCTCCTCTTCTTTAGCTGGCATTTGTCCTTAAATAAACAATGTGCTTCCTCTTTCTCTCAATTAAATTGTGCAAATCAAGAGCAATTCCGGTTCAGTGCTGGCTTAAAACAGAAACCAAAGGCCAGGAATAATTTTTATTTGTAAGGAGAAGTTCATGGAGGAGCAAGGTGCCAGATCAGCAGCCCAAGAGACTGCAGGATTTACTAAAAAATGGCCTAATTCCCAGCAAAGTCCCTGTGCCTTGTGTTTCCTATTGCATGGCCCTGCACCTCCCAAAGGCTCTCTGCCAATAGGAAACACTAATCTCCTGCACGTAGGTAGGATTTCAGGCACGAGTGGTGCTTCAAAGCTTTCCAGAACAGGTGCACAGGGAGTTTAGTTCATGCCTCAACTGGGGCAGAGGTTGGTCCACCAGAGCCAACCAGGTATCCATGCTGTCCATCACCATTATGGCTATGGCCACCCCTCTGGCAAAGACTGGACCAAAGTCATCGAGTCCCTTCCTCAGCTCTCCCCAAAAAGGGAAATGAAAAGAGAAAATAACAACAACAAAGGATGTAGCTGATGCTCCGTACTTATTATTAGCGGAGGAAAGGCTGGGATTAATCACCCCCACAGAAGCAGCTGTAAAGGATGGAAGTAGTTGATCAAAGTGGACTTTGTTATTCCTGATGCATCTTTCTGCTGAGCAATGAGAACTGGTGTGAGGCACTAGAGCTTCAAAAAGACTTTAATGACTCCAAGGCTTAAACCAAGGACACTGCTGGAACTAATCGAGAAGGAAATCCAGGGCAAGGTGGAAATGGTGGAAATGAGTGCTTTGGTCTGAGGAATTTTTCCACATCTTTCATTTCCTAATTCCATACCTTTGAGGTAATAAAATTTGTAATGATGGAAAAAAAAAATAGTGGGACAATGGGAAATGTTCCTCTGTGGGATGGGGCTACGTGTGGCTTGGCTACACCTGATTGCTGCATTGCTGCATGAAGGGAACAGAGGGCACAAGGTTCCACATCATTTCACACTACTGACCTATGACAAAACTCTGGTCCCTCTGCCTCCTCCCATCCCAGAACAACCCCTCCTATTGCTGGGCAGTCACTGAGCCCCTCTGACCGCCTGAGCAGGCTCCCTTTCCTCCTCACTGGACAAACAGATGCACAGCAAGCACCTTCTCTATCCTTAGAGTGTGTAGCCTTGGCATGGTCCTTCATTAGCTGTGGGGGCAACAAGCCACCCTGTGCTGCTGCTGGGGACTGTAGTAGAAAACCCTGACTTAGTCTGAAGAACCTCCACATTCCCCATGAGACTGAGTCTTGGGGAGCCTGCCTTGTCCACTCTAAAATTGCACTGACTTGGTGAAGCTCTACCAAACATAAGCGTTGCCTTATATCTGTGAGGCAGCTCTCACCATAAATTGGAAAATAAATACATGCTCTAAGGGGTTTCTTTGTTTTTGACACATCCACCAGGTCCCTCTCTCCTCTCTTTCCTTCCTTCCTTATTTCTGTTTATAGAACAAATGGATCCAAAAGAGCATTTCCTACTGAGTAGTGCTACTTGTCTGAGGCAGTCAAGGACATGCTGCCCAGAAGTAGTCTTTTCTCCTGCTAACAAAGTATTGCTCCTCTTTTGAAAGAAAATCCATGAGCATGTTCATATCCATACGGACACAGGGTCTATCAGAGCTCATTAGCATCCTCACTTGGTGTTTTCCATGGGTCCTGACTGCCATGGAGACAGGAAGGCATATTTGGGGAGTTTGGATGCAAGACTTCAGCTATAGACACAAACCGCTCTAAAAGCCCTGGGCCAAGTTAGCAGCCCTGCAGAGCTCCACCCATCTGCCTGTGGTCCCTCTGCCTTCAAATGGCACATCATTCCCTGAGTGAGGAAAGATTAAAAAGTGTGGCAGACTCACTAAGCAGAATAGTGGGTGTTAGTGGGTCCTGAATTAATAATATTTTGGGGGGGTCTCCTTTTGGCAAAGACCACAGCACAAGGCTATATGCTAGGCAGGCACCTCTCCTGCCAGGATATTTAGGTGTAATACTGGGTATACCAGATAGCATTGGAGTTGTTAAGGTAGTGCTCTTCATGAGCAGTAGCAGAGTTTGGAAGCATCAGACTTGATGCTGAGCTCTCTCCTGTTGGCTTTCCACCTGCCTGGTCAGACCTGAGTAGAAAGCTCAGATCTTCTAAGGCATGGTAGGGACAGTTGAGACAACAGTCAAGAAGATGGATGAAAGCCGGAGGCCTAAGGATGCAGTAGACTTCAGTCTGCTTTCAAGTCACTGTATGTGCTTGAGTTGTAGCCCTCTTCTGCTCAGCTGTGTGGAGGACAGCAGTACCTTCTTCTCCTGCCTGATCCATTGCTTCCTCTCACTGCTATTTCCAGAAAATGCCAGAGAAACACAAACATCAGGGAATATATGCTGTTACTTTCTCCCTGTTTCCAGTAAAGACCTATGGCTCTGTTTCTTGTCACTTTTGGCAGGAAGAATCCAATGTGCATTTTGTGGTTAAAAGTCAAAACTGAAAGCGTATCCTTCCCTTCCCTGTCCCAAAATCCAGCAGCTGTTGAGTCAGCTGTTTTGCTTTCTCGGCTTAAATGTGCAGCAGCATATTCTGGTGAGTGACAAAATAAATAAGCCTCTGGAGTAGAATGATGGGATGAGAAATGGAGAATCAGGACCATGTGCCTCAAGAGGCAATAGGACCCCCTGCATGATGGCATCTTGACTGTCACAGCATGCTCAATGCCTCATGGACCTGGGGGACCCTGTGAGCTTTCCTAAGTGACTTTGTGCTGGGTGTGTTATGTGCAGGGCAGGAGCTGTTTGGCAGAAGGGGAATATGTGCATTTTTGATGGAGGAGAAATATTGCAGGGAAATACTCTGCTGTACTTGATGCAGATGGGACTCCACAATCTACCTCCTTCAAAGAAGTTGTGCTTGCTTTCTGCCTTCATGAAGGGATGGAGCCTTGTCTTGCTTATAAAACAGAGTCCTCCTGTAGTAGCCATGCACTGTGACTCAGTCAGTATGTGCAGAGTCCTGCTTCCTCCCTTCTAGTCTGCTTTTGCACTCCTCTACAATGGACAAGGTGGACCTGACCTGAGCGCAGCTGTCTCTGTCCCTGGGGATGTGACATTATCTGGGGTAGGGAACTGCTATGGCTGCATCCCCTTCCTCTTGCTGTGGAAATATTCCCTGGGGAAGCACCTGATTTGTGTTGTAAGAGCATCAGGACAGGCTGAACTTCTGCTCTTCTCCTGTGTTCTGCAAAGGATTGAGGAAGGCAGGAGTCTCTAGCCCTGGTGAGCAAAGAAGCTTTGATACGTGTTGCTCCCCTACTGCTTCTGGGGAGAGCTGGGACTCTGGGGATGTGTTGGAGAAAGCAGAGCCCCACAGCCTCAACAAGTCGGTGAAATGTGACATGCTGAGAGGGAATTGCCTTTGTTATTTCAACACAATTTAATTCAGAAATTCAGTTTCTGGTGATGTCCTGAAGTGTCGCCAGCACCCCAGCTCTGACAAAACAAACACAGAAACCTGGCCTAAGGAAAAAACCCAAAGTCCTTCCCAGCAGCAGCCACAGGCTTGCACTCAGCTTCACACTAGCAGCCTCCTTCAGCCCCTGCTATCCAGGTATCTTCTCTGTTTAGACAAGCAACTTGGCTAAACCATTCCACTGCAGAACCACCAGCTAACATCGTCACACAGGGAACACTGTAATCCCACCTCTGCCCTCGACAGGCAGCCTGTCAGAGACAAGCAAAAGTGAAGGCAATGCACATGGGCATTAGGTTAGACTGGAATTTGTTTCCAAGCAAACACCTGGACATTTAAAATATTCATCCTGGTTGGAAGCTGCATCAAGGAAGGCAGGAGCATTTCTGTTTCCCTGAGCAGGGGCTTGGGGGACATCCTGGGCAGCAGCTTCCATACATGCCTAAGAATGCTCTGTCTGGCATCCATCCACCTGGATTCCTACACATTTGGAAGATATGTAGAGTTGATAGGGCTCATTTCTTCCCAAAATAACTATGAGCAGTGGAGCTGCATGAAAAAAAGATGTTTGTATTTTGGAAACATCTTCCTGGGAGGTCTTTTTTTTTTTTTTTCCTTATTTTTCTTTTCTTTTCTTTTTATTTTTATCTTCATGGTGGTGAGGACACAGCATGAATCACACGAAAAAGAGAGCAGAAACTGATGGGAAGGGGGAGTATAGGCAGTGAAGTGGATTTTATAGAGTGGGAGAGAAAAGCAAATAGGGCCAAGAAGGTTAATGCCATTGACAAATTAAGGCAAGTCCATATGCATCAACTTCATTATGTGCTCTAGGCTGAGCGTAATGGGAAATATTCATTTGGGGTCAGTTTGGCAAAGACCAGGCCATATGCAAGTCCCTCAGTACAAAAGAGACTGCAGTTCCTTCCCATCTCTTGACCAGTGCATACTCCCATGCTACATTCTTTAAAACTATAACTATTTCACAGTCTGCTGGCTGTCCACCCAGCAGGCAGCTTCCCCAGTACAAAGGGACCTTTCCCGGCAGAGTTCCTGGTCTCACAGAGTGGTGCAAACACCCAGGATGGAGAAAGCAAAACTCTGCTGGTTTCAGCTGGCCTGATGAAAACTCCCTGCTGCTGTTTGGGAAGTCCCAGTGAGCACACAGCTCAGTGAGCAGGTCCTGCACAGCATGGGGCAGCAGTGCCTTGAGTCCGGGTGTCCGTACTTTGTTGACCTTTGTTAAGAGGCAGAGTGAGGAGTGGGAACACGCATAGTCACAGAGAAGAAATAAGAGCTTTGGAAGCAGCATGCCTGCAGGAGCTGGTGTTCCTCTCCACAGGGAGGGATGCTCAGGGTTTGAGGCTCAGAGGGAGCTCACAGCTGTGACAGAAGCAAGAGGGCTGGAGGTGATCCCTTGGTGCCAGCAGTCATACGAACACCCGGAGTGAGCTGTGGCACTGTGTGCTCCCTCCTCTGGCTGGCAGAAGGCTTGTGCCTTCACTGAGGCCACCAACACAGCCCATCTCTTCCTAACTCGACCTTCGCTGTGCCCTGAGCAACCCTGCTGGGGTGCTGCCCTGCAGCCTTTCCAGCCATACTTAGTGAGGTTAATATTCATCTCCCACGGGACAGTTGCTGAGTGACTCCCACAACATGACATGTGATGAAAGCCCAGGTCAGGGCAGCTCTGACCCGGCCACCCAGAGCTCAGCCAGCAGAGAAAGACCAAGCCTCCTGTGACTGTGCTGCTGACAGACCCCGAGCCTCCAGTGCTGGGCACTGAGGAGCTACTGCACTGTATGGGCACCTCCAAGAAGTTTAAGTTTGTGTCTGTGATGTTCCTTGAGTGGCCCTTCTCTGCCCAAAGAGAACAAGACCAATGCTGCACTCCCCTAAATATCATCAGAGCAAAGGGGACTAGAGCTGATTGTCTCTAGCATGAGGATTGCCCAGCTCAGGGACCAAGGGCACACAGCGCTCCCAGCCATCAGGCTGCTGCTGAAAGAGGCATCCCAAAGCTGCTTGGGCACAACACACCATGTTCAGAGTAAAACTGCTTGGATGGCTGCTCAGCTGGCTACTCAAACAGGAGGCAAAGAGGAAGCCTGCTGCTGTATCTAAGTCAGGATCCTGCTGGAGAGAGAGAGAGGAAGAGGGTCACCTGCTGGGTTGTATTTCAGCACTGCACTCTGCTTTAGTCTCTTATCCCTTGCTCTGCAGCACACCCCCAGCACAAAGGATTTGACACCAGGTGATTATCTGAAACTAGAGACACATGATGTTGGTACATCTCTGGTTACAGACATTATACCCAAGCCTTTGCTCTTACTGATCATGAGCGTGTTGCCTTGTGGTTTGTTTTTTTTTGTTTGTTTTCTTACATAATTAATACAGTGAAATGAAAATACTGTCCACATAACTGTGAGGCTGACTGATGCCCAAACATAACTATTATTCCATTTTAAGGTGACAGTTGTGTGAGATAGTCTTCACTTTTAATTATTCATGTTTTGAACATGGCATAGCTGAACACATCTGCTTGGGACTTCTCAGATTATCAACTATTGTCTGTTTCTGGACCTGAGGCTTCCCCAAGGTTGGAGTAGAAATACTCACCAGCTGCCTGAACTACACAGATGTTGCACATCTGTTTGACAGTGTTTACTGTTTGCAGGACTCTTTTAAATAAATAATGCTTTCAATCTGAATGTTTGTCATCTTGATCAAGATAGCTTACCCAATCTCTGCTCCTAGGACAGGAGGAGAAGCAAAAAAGAAGAAAGGAGGAGAAGCAAAAACAAAAAAGGAGGAGAGAAGCAAGCAAACAAGAAAGGAAGAAAGATGGAGATGAGATCCAGACTGAGCTGCACACTATCTCATGTTTTATTAACATTTGATTAACATAATGAATATTCAGCCCTATTATTATCATCTTATTGGTCCTCTTTGCATAGTACATTAAGTATGAAAAGTTTCTTCTGTGGGTCTTTCATTGCAAATTTTGACCCTGGAGAAATTATTTTCAGAGGAGTCTAAGAGTAAGGATTAGGTAAAAAAAAAAAAAAAAAAGTTACCAAGACTGTTCACTGTTCTTTGCATGTCTCATAAAATCCAAAGCCAAACGATTTCTGCCATACATCTAAAACTTACAGGGGACTGTTGACCAGAGTATGGTTTTAAAATATGTGTGCTCTGAGTCTGTTCTTATCTTTACGTGGCAGAAGCGCTACATTTCAATGAGCCAATATCTAATCCACTGGTTAAATTTATTTTGAAGATTATTTAAGAGGTGGATGTCAAACTATAAATGGCGCCGTCTTGGAGTCCAGCCAACTTCTGAGGCTGAAATGCAGATCAGCACAAATGCCCACGTCCCTCTCAGCCCTGTGGTTTGCCCCTGGGGCAGAGCTGGAAGGAGATGTGGGGAATTGCTCCTGAAAGCTGCTGGCTCCCGGGATGGTGGCGGGATGCCATGCCATGCCTCAGTGTGGCCAGGTGGGCTCTCCCCTGGTGCTGCCTGGGGGAGGCCCCCGGCACGGCGGCCCTGCAGCCGGGACCAGCCGTCATTCAGTACATCATCCAGACTGAGGGAGGGATGGAGGGGGGAAGGAAGAGGAGCCACAAGCTTTGATTTAATTGTTTAAAGCCCTGACACTCTCTGGCTCGAGGGAGCCATAGCCCCACGTACCAACCCTTGGTCTGCGGAAAGTTGTGTCCCTCTCCTGTTGCCCACAATGGGTCCAACAGCCACCCACCATTCATGACCCCTGCACAGGAGTCCTCATCCTCTGTTTTTTTCATGGGAGAGAAGAATCTGCATTGCATGATGGTGGCCAAGCGCATCGACAGCTTTAGTGTGGGATTGAGGGGCTCATCCCATGCCACCCTTCCCTGCTCCCCACTGTTGCCCCAAGCAGGGAAAGTGGTGGCCAGAGCTGTGCCTTGGGAATGTTGCTGGGCATTTTTCTTTCCAGATCAATGGGCGTGTTTTTTTCAGGAGATAATAAAAAAAGGAGCAGAGGAGCAGCTTGCCAGTGGCAGCCGGAGGGGGCCGTGGGGGCCTGCTGCCAAGGCAAACAAGGAAGCCACCTGATGTGACTGGGGTCAGATAAGAGAGCCGTCACTTGGGGAGCAGGTGCTTCCTGCGCTGTGCGCCCGCCCGGCCCGCTGGCCCTGCCTGCCGCAGGCCGGCGCCCGAGTCTGCTGGGCTCGGCCCTGCAGGCCCTGGGAGCCTGGCATCCCACAGGGAGGGGACGGCCACATGCCACTGTCATCAGTGGCCGTGGGGAGTGAGACAAGGAGCGTGGGTGTGGCAGGGAGCTGTGGGAATGGCCGGCTGGGGATGCCGGCCTGCCTGGCCTCACCCGAGGATGAAGACTGGGAGAGGTTTCTGGAGGCATCCCAGAGGAGGAAACTGAGTGTCTGAAGAGCATCTGGGGTGTCTCTCCACCTTAAACATGGAGTGAACTTTGTAAGATGGTAAGCCTGGGGAGCCTGGGGATAGATTTTGTACCTGCAGCGTCCAGATAAAATCAGCCAAGGGTTTCAGGAGCTGGTTTCCCTCTTCTTGATACAGGTGAAGCAAGTCTGGACCCCAGTGCAGGGTAGGGCCTTGCCTGGAGGTGCATGAGGAAGTGCCTTGGGCACCCAGAGCCAGCCCCCAGCCTGGGACAGCTCGTGTGGTTCTTTCCCCGGGGCAAGGCAGGGGTCTCACTGTCAGGGGCCCACAGCCAGCAGGAGGATCCATAGCAGGGTTACCTGGTGCTCCATTTCCTGGCAGTAGCCTTCTCTGTATGACCAGTATTTCTCTTGTTCGCTAGAAAGGGTGAGGTCAGCATTTCTTTTGAGATCCATATGTCAACTGTGCTTCAGCATTTGTGTGCTTTGTTTACTGCCATCTCTCTTTTTTCCCTCCTGATAAAACTACATTTACTCAAGAATGTCTCCCCCTCCCTTTAAATGTACTGAAATGTTTCCAAACCCACATGAAGGTAAAAGGAGGGATGAAATAGGAAACCCATAAGGTATTTTTCTCTTCCCTGAGCACAGCCAAGATGGAAACATCAGCATTCAGGTGAGAAGCTGTGGCTGAGTCTGGTTGGAGGTTGTGCAGCTGTGTGGTCATTCTGTGCCATGGTCTGTCACACATCACACAAGCCAGCAACAGAGCAGGGGCTGCATGCCTCAGCAACCATGTCTTCACTGTCCACTCCAAGAAATCCACAGGTGACAGAAAATGTATGGGAGGAGGGGAACATATTTTGCAGCATATGCAATGCAGCTCTCTCACGATGTAGATATGTGATTTTGTCCTCCGTAATATGGAAGAGAAGCAGGCCACAAAGTACAGCAGGTGGCATCTATTGATGAGTTGTTCTTAACTAGGCATAAACTGATTGATGGCACCTTTTTGTTCAGCTTGTTAGCATTTTTCCATGCCACTTTCTAGTAGAAAGAAGATCTGTAGTCTCCTAGAAATTGGTAGAAGGGACCTCAAGATGTAAATTTGGTCTTACACATGACTGAAGGTGGGCTCCTGACTGCTGAGGTTATGCTTGGGTTTGCATGAAATAATGAGAAAGCATTTTCATGAAGAATTTTTCCTAGTGGCTACAGGAAAAGTCAGGGTTTGAGCAACCCTGTCTATTTCCCATCTCTGTCACTGCTTTGCCTTGTGAATTTGGATGTCAGCATTGCAAAAGAATGTTGATAAAATAATTGCCACCATAATGTGATGGTTTCAGTCTTCACTAATTATTTAGTCCTCAGCAGATAAATATGTGACCCATTGTGAATGGGAAAGGGAGGTTTTTCAGATGTGAATGGGTTAATGCTGTGAAGCTCAGAGCCTTCAGTGATTAATTAGCACAAGATGAAGTAGTGGAATAGAGCAGAGCTAAGAGGAGATTTGTACCTGAGGGCTCTCTATTGGCTAATGAGCAAGCAGATCAGAAAGGCCAGATGTAACCATTACAAATACAATTGTACTTATAATGTCAGAAGTTTCCAAAACAGGCAGAAAGGCCATTGTATTCCAAATAGTGCTCAAATGCCACAGCACTCGGGAAGCCCTGCGTGTATTCCTCTGATCACGCAGGCACATCAATGGCATCTCTGCTGGATCATGTTTCCTAAGGGGTCTACTTCAGCTCTAGAGCATGCTATTTGCCTTGGAGAGCCTTGGGAGGGCCAGCAGTTTGCTCTATCAACCCATCAGCCGTATCTGCTGTGTGCATCTCTTGCTTGGGGTGGGCTAGTGCTGTGGCTGAATGCACTTTTCGGTATCAAGTTCTGGTTGAAAGACTTTCCCTCTGAAGGCAGCAAGTTCTGCGTCCTGTCTACAACCAGCCTTGGAAGCCTAAAAGCACGCACTTGGCAGAAGAAAATTTCCAGAGGGCACATTGTATAAGACAGCATGGAGCAGAGGCACCTAAGCAAGATCCAAATGTATAAATCTTTGTCAAAATGCAGCCTAAGGGAAAGAGCTTGGGGTTGACTCTGGGCAAATGGACTCACCTAAGATAAGAGCCCCAGCCAGCACTTTCACCCTAGGTCTGAGGAGGCCTCAGCCTTCTCAATCTACATGTCCCTTGCTCTAAACCTCTGATACACTGGTACCTGATACCCCCAGCTGTGCTATCTTCCCCTCACAGTCTCTCCTTTAAAGAGTTGCTCCTGTGTATTATCTGTGGTCGCTTCCTTTTTGCTCCGTTCCCAAACACCAGGTCTATTCTTGGAACGTCCGGCTAGAGTGCTTGTATTGACGTCAAAATTACTCAACAGTTATTGTCAGGAAGGACTTGATTTGCATTTGAATAGGGTGGCTTTTTAATGTCTCAGAAATAAGATGCTGTTGGGGACAATGTCTGGAAAGATTCCCCAAGGTAAATCTAAGGAGGCAAATTTCATGCACGTCTCTTCTTCTAAAGACTTCTCCAGTGGAATAAGAGTGGGGAATAAACCAGCCCCTGTGCAGTGGAAAAATATGGCTGCTTTCTCCCAAAATCCCCTTCCCATACTTTGTCCTCAAGGCCTGGCAGAGAGACCACAGTGCTGCTCTGGCTTCCTGCCAGGGAGGAACTGCAGAGCTCACAGGCACCTCTTAGAAAATGTGGCAAATGTGAGCAGTCACTCATGGATGTACTTATGGAGGAGGGGAAACAGAGGTTTAATAGGGATTTTCCTGTAAAATAAGTGACCAGGATGATTTTCTCTTTTGACACCAAGAACCTAGGTGTGGATGCACCTTGGTCAGTCTGTCTCCCAGAATGGTTCCCCAGGTAAAGGGTGGGTGAGGAACTGGAAGGTCATGGCAAGAGGATCACTATCTCAACACTCAAATCTGGGACTGTGAAGCCTCCTCAGCTTTGCACAGGCCCGATCAGTCAGTGTTATGTCCCTTGCTGTTTGCTGTGCAGTTTATGCCTCAGATGAAATCTCAACACCATGGTCTTGTCTGTGCATGAGTGTTAAGAGAGCCAATTATCAGCATTTGGCGAACCTAATGAATGCAAGTTATAACTTAAAGCTTGCTAACTAAAAGAAATTGCTGCAGGGAAAACATTAACTCAACCCATGGGATGGGATTGCAAGCTTTATCATATCAGGGTTTTTTTAATTACACTCATGCCTGGGTTTTACTGTATTCATATAGCTGGATGTCCAATGGTTTAGTCTGTAATGGTAAGAAGAAAGTTTCTGATCAGCTAGAAACTGAAATGTCTCCTCTCCTTTAACAGTAGGGGACTCAGTGTTGTTCTGCTCCTGCCAGTTGCCTGTGAAGCAGACAGTTCTTTAATGTAGATATGATCATATTTGGTGAAAAGGAGCAGGGAGTCACATAGGTTTACTTGAATTAATATCACCATATTAATCTAACATAACCATATCACTAACTAATAGACTGGGCTTCAGTCTCCCTACTATGAGAACTCGAATGGGTGCTGCTCTTCTGCTGGGGCAGATACATCCTGGGACTCACAGAGATGGCTCTGATCTGTGCTAAACAGCTGTGCCACCGTAGGTTTAGCCTTTGGCTCTTGCATGATCACTTGATCCTGCTGTGCCTCATGTTCCCACTTTTTAGATGGGGATGACACTTCTGTCTCACTTCTGAAGAGGAGAGGCACTTGTGAGGGTTTTTGTACACAAGAGTAATAGATGCCCTGTAAGTACCTATGGTCAACAGAAAGCACTTTCAAATGTGGAACCTGAGATGTTACAAACAGCTTTTCCCAGAAAGCAAGCAGGGTGCTAAGCAGTTCTTCAGAGCTGTCCTGGGACTCTGCATCCTCCCCAGACACCCAGCTCCAAGGGTCTCCCTTGGTGCGACTGCCCAAATTACATTGTTGAGGTAACCAGAGTTGAAAATCAAAGCTCAACTTTTCTGTTCCAGTTCTTCCTTGCTCCTCACCCAGCCATTTCAGCAATGTACTCAGGGCAACAAGCCAAGGTCTTATTTTCTATCACGCTGTTACCAAGAAGGATGTGAAGCTTCCCAAGCTCAGGCTGATTGCATGTTTGTGCTGAACAGTGCCCCTGTTTACAGATAAACAGACCACAGTCCCATCAGTGTGCTATGCACAGAGTGGCCTGGGCTGGGCTGACCTCCTACTGCACCTCCCAGATCTTCCGCTCACCCGCCTTTCCACTGCTGGAGGTACTGCTGTGTCTGTTTTCCCTTCTGAGTGTCTCTGGGGAGGTGAACTTTAAGTCCTGCCTAAATTGTGCAGGACATGCTGGCAGAGACACTGCCTTGGCTCATTGTCCAGCCAGACCCTCCAGGCAGTGTTGCTGGTCAGCACTGCCCATGACAGTGTTGGGAGCTGCCCCTGGCAGAGGGAGGGCCAGTGCACTCGTGGGGTAACAGGCCTTTAAACTGCAGATGTCAGATCCATGAGGGACACCAAAATCAATGCCACCATTCAATGAGCAGGCAAGAATCAACTAGCCTCGCTCAAAGCAGCTGCTCCTTTGAAAGCCCTCTGGCCTGGACAAAAGGGACACCTGCCAGGGGCCAAATGGCAGACAGCATTTGTACTACCTGCTCCAAAGGAGTGCTCTAAGAAGGTGCCCTTCCTCTGGTGCCAGGAGGCCACTAATAACTTGCTTGTGACTGAGGGCACTGCTGTGCTCTGGGAGTGGGGTATATCCAAAACACACATCACTCAAGTGTCCTTGCTATCCTTCCCTAGCATCCCTAGGTTAACTACTGCTTGACTAGATGTCTCAAAGGCAGCTTGGTGAGGAAATCCATTTGGCAGGGGAAGAAGAGCACATTCCCAGCTAAAACATCCATGTTCAACCCAGCTTGCAGGAGAAGGATCCCAAAATGCTCATGGTGAACACACTTGGCCGAACTCAGCTCCCTGTTGCAGTATCCCTACCATCCTTTGTAGAATGCACCCAGCTCACTGACCTGTCCTGTCCTTAATGCCTATTTCACTAATTTATACTGCATCAGCTAGAGACTCAGGGGGGTGAGACATCTGTGCTGTGCTGTGTAGCTGTGAAACATTTACTGTTTGTTAAACCAGAGCCTCTTGTTTTATTGCAGGCCACAGGGATTCTCATCCCTAACCTCTTCCTGTGCTTTTCGCTGGAAGCTGTGTGTCATGTACACGGAGCGCAGCGCTGTCAGACTGACCACATGCGATATGTCAACGGGAGGTTTCGTTTCCATTTACCGTCTTCCATAGCACGATGCAGCTCTGGCTCAGTTTTAGGAGTAGGAAGCAGATGCACCCCATCCCAAGGGCAGAACACGGCATGCTTCACCCCTCCGCTGGGATCAGTTGGCAGCAGGTGGCTGGCGTGAGCACCCTGACTCACGGTTTGGAGGTGGGGATGGGAAGTGAGTGTAAATTCAGTTTGGCTCACCCCGCTGGCCCTGGCGGGGCTGACATGACGTGCTGCAGGAAGCTGACGTGACTGGGGTCTGCTCTGGCCTGGATGCAGTGGGCTTTAGGGGAAGGCCACATTTCTGGGCCCTCAGTGAGCTCTGATGAGGCATCACTGGGGGAAGGCTTGCTGCAGCCTGCACTGACATTGGCATTGGCAGCAGGATGGCCAGAGTTCCTGCTGCCATGGGTGGTACCTTGCCTGCGACAACTGAGAGGCCTGACTGGGTGAAAGCTGGCAGGATGGCACTGGAGCAGGGGAAGGCAGCAGAAGAAAGCATCTAAGGAAGACCATAAGCAGACAAGGGATGTCCATTGACACTTTTCATCCAGGGAGAAACCAAGAGATACCCCAATTCTGCAGCAGCTGGCAATCCCCTGTGCATTTCCCAGAACTTCCCAACTAATATTGTAAATATTAGTTTGGGAATTGTGGGGTTTAATGCCATGTGCCAAAGCAAGCAAACTCAGCAAATACCATAAAATAATATGTTGCATCATTTTGGTTAGGAATGGGAAACTAGCACCCAAGGGAGACTTCAAAATGCTGCAAGAATTTTTTTGACTGTGGTTCGATAGCTCAGTGTTGATCAGATCAGTTGCTTATCAAAAGCTTGAGGCTACTGGCAAGCCAGTGAAATGGTGTATTAATCCACCTGAATGTCTTGTTCAATGGAAGTCAGGATCTCAAAGTCCAGTTATTTGCTTACTGATTCCTAGTGTAAACCAGTTTGTTTGGGCTCATTTGAGTGACTAGAATAATGTTTACTTGAAAAAGGAGAATTAGATAGGAAGGAAAGGAAGAGTCATCTACTGGTTGTGCAGTTTTATACCAGTGGAACATATTCATAAGTCTGGAAGTGTAGGAATAAGACCTCTGTGGAGTAATTAATTTATATAACAATGGAGAGTAATGTGTAGACTTTCAAATATCTTCTGGGAACCCTGCCAAAAGTATTCACTGAGCTCTGATGTCTTCAAAGGCTGCCTGATGTCTGAACCTGGCTCTAGGTGTGTGCCCAGAAGGCTCTTCACAAGGGCTCTGTACTATCAAATCCTGGGTCATTAATTGCTTTTTCTTCTCCAGCACAACTTAGGATAGGAATTCCCTCAGCTGTCCTTTCTGGATAACCAATAGCTTGTATGTCTAGTATTTTAACTTTCAAGTTTGCAAGGAAGGCTAGAAAATTATTTCTTATGAGCAACAACAATGAGCAATTTCTTCCATCCTGTGCTTTCTTTGATGAATGTTTTTAAAAATGTAGTCAGCATCTGATCTTTCAGGTCAATGTTCAGGCCTCTTTTCCTTTAATTTTGCCCAAATCACTCCTTTAGTGCCCACGAAAACAAACTGCACAAAACTCCGAAAGGCAGCTGGACGTGTTCATTCAGCCTTTCTCAGTAATGCTGACTACTGCAGCATTCTCCCAGTGTTCATAAGCTGTTCTCTAATGGCACTGAAAGGTACAATGGATTGGATGGTGAATCCATTATCACAAACCTTTCAAACAGGCTTTCAATTAGAGCATTTAATTTTTTGTCTCGCACACCTTTTCTTACATTGCAAGGCATTTTCCAAGCTCTAGTCCTTTTGTATTTATATGCTTGGTGCCTCCTCTGCATGCTCTCTCTATATCTTTTTTTTTTCAAATGAATTTGTGGTATTATTAGTGTATCTCCTTGTTCATTATTAGTGATTCACTATAAACATTTCTGCCAGAAACAAAACTGAATGAAGAAAATATGAAAATATTTCAAATTTTGTGTGTGCAAATGATGATTCCTTAAAAATAAAAATTTGCTGAGCAATTTGAGTTCTAAGATACTCTGTGGGGTAGGTTTTCCAAGTCTCTGGTGAAAACTAGCTAGAAGACCCACAAGTGTTTTAGCTAACTGGAAGGTGCTTTTGAAGTTCCTGAGTTCCTGTAGCTCAGGTGCTCTGAACTGTTCTGACCTGCTCCCCTCTACCATGGTCTGCCTTTGTCAGGACAGACAAGCTGGGTGGAGTTGAGCTCTGCTCCTTCTTGCTCCATGAAGCTGAGAGATGAGGAGCCTAGAGAACACTTTGACATATTTTAACCCTTCAGTCTCTCCAGTTGCATGTAGACTTTCCTCAGATTAGTAAATGGGTTAGTGGCTGGGAGGCCAATGCATTCACTTCATTCATGAATGCAAATCTCAGTCCCACATGTGAAAAACTCTGTCTCCAGTTTACACCTTGCTGCTGAGAAAACTTATTACTCTCAACTTTGTCAGCAGAGCATTGCATTTCTGAGGCATTATCTGAGGATCTCTTGTCACCTCTTACACTGGTATTACTTTGCTCCTTTTTAAAGAGGCATTTTCCTATCTCTTTTTCCTGAGCACTCTTCCTAGGAATTGTTGTTTGATTTCTTTCCTTACTTTCACCAAGTCCCCTGTCTTTTAGTCATCCCTGCTTTACTTTTGCTTCTTGGGAAACCAGGTAGGCTTGCTAAGCTTCACTGATGCCATCATGCAATATAAAATGTGATACATGATGAGGATAAGTTCTTGAAATGGCTTTATGTCTTGCAGCAGCTGAAAATTGTTATCAGTCTGATTCAAATTCATTGTCCCAATGGCCTGTCTATTCATTTTTTCTTAGCAGTTTTCCTGGAGGTTGGAAGTGTTTTGTTCCACTTAAATTTCATCTCCAGTTTTACAGTTCATCAGTTGCAGAGCCTTCTGGACCCAGCTGGCTGTGAGCTCTGATAACCTGGAGAGCTGATGTAAATCTATTTCAGCACATGAATGGCCAGTCTGGATCCTGCCCCCTCCATCTGGAGAACTCCTGATTAATCCTGCTCTAGGGGTACATTTGGGGAAAGCAGTACTTGATGTGATGTCCTTCCAGACATATCTATCCCATCTCTTCAAGTCTGTAGTGTCAGGTTGCTCTTAACATCTTCATCTTTGTTATTTGTGTTCCTATTACTGAGCAGGTGTCCTTAGGAATATACCATTCAGATTATCCATCAGTTTGTAGGGTTAATTTCTGAGCTTATTCTCAGAGCAGGCTCTCAAAAGGGCCATTTTCTTGAAACTTTTAGGAAATCTAGCTCAGGGTAACCAGGTACAAGTTAACTCCCCATCCATGATCAGCTCATTGCCTTGGAAGACCACATGAATGTTGAGCCTTAGGCATGGTGACTGTCTTACCTCCAAATAAATTATTACTTTTTAAAAATTTTTACATCTCACTAACATTAATTTATTTGTATGATACCAAGATCTGATGCTTTCACTTTGGACTTTGCTGAATGAGCAAGGTGTAAATGGGAATGGAAACTCCCCTCCACCCCCCAAAGACCTGTCCATCTCTAGAGGTTGTTGCAGTAGGGGCTGTACCCCTGGGGTCTCATTCTCCAGGAGGCAACACCACCAGAGGCTCTTGTCAGAGCACACTGTGCCCAAAAACACAGACAGGTAGGAAAAGAAAGCCAGCTCCTCTGGCTGCAAACACAATGCTTTGGAGGATTCAGCACCTCGACAGTTAACACTGCATGTACAGTTCACAACCCCTGGTACCTTCCAAGTGTGGCTAATCACTCACAGCCCTCCTCAGCCCTCCTGCCACTGACATGGCCTTTCTCTTTATAGCTCTGCTAGAGCGTGTTCAAGTTTCTGTCAGAACCAGAAACATGCCACACGCTGCTTTAATCCCTTTAGCAGTGCACAGACACAAGCAGCTCTCCAATAAAAGGGTGAGTGCCACCCCTGAACTTCACTAATTTGTCACAGTCAACAGGATTTTTTTGCCTCTCTTTCACAGCACAGCAGTAACTTAACAAGCCTTTGATGCGCAGGCTGGTCCCTGTCGCATCTACAGACTGATGAAAGTGCTGAGGGCAGCAGTGGACAAGGGATGCTCAGCTACACAGTGAAAACAAGCTTCTGTCTTAGCTGTCCCCCTCATCCCCACAGCAGAGGAAGAAAAGGAAGGGTGAGGAGGAGCTCTTTCCTAAACCACCCTTGAGGCTCCCTCTAAATGCAGTTTGGGTGCTTCTGTTTGCTTGCTTCAATATGGGTGCTTCCAACGAGGCAAGAAGACACCCAGTCCCCTCCATCCCCATCCTCTGGCAGCCTGACAGGGAATAAGGCATCCTTGGTATGGTTCTGTCACCCAAGCAAAGCAGTAGGGCCTGGGACACCCCAGGTCACCCCTGTTAGTTTACAATTTGTGAACTCCTGGACAGATGGGCCTGGCTAGTTCCACAGAAATGGCACACAGGATACAGCGGGGGGCCTGCTGAGCAACGCATTTCTTCCTCTGCGTCTTGCAAATTGCAGCCAGCAGTGAGTATAGCAGGTTTTTTTCCCCTCCTCTGTTTAGGAAATCTCTCTGCCATTGCTGGTGGAGAAGGAAGAGAAGGGTGTGCTTTGGGTTTCAGCATGAAGGTGCGTGCTTAGCTTGGAGCCACTTCTCAGGCACGTGAAACAATGTGACACGAACTCAGACAGCGAGTGCCTTGTGTTCTGTGATCCCAGACAGCTTCCTGAAAGTAAAAGGGGGTTGTGGGCTCACTCTGCCTGAAGCTCTGCAATAGATCCTACCATTTGTATGTGTGTTTGTGGGAGCGCTGAGTAATGGGTGTGATGTCTGGGAGGCCAAGAACAGCTTTTATGAGGCTATGCCTGAAGCCCCATCTGTGCTACTCACACCAGTCTTGCTGTCCCTCATCAGCTGCCAGTATTTGCCATCTCCTTTCTGCTTGGCACACCCTCCAGGCTTATATAACCCCTCTCATTTGCCCATGAGCCTTGGTGGCTGTAGGAAAAATGACAGAAATTGAAGCTCAAGAGCAAATTTTCCTGTGGATTAAGGGGAAAGAACACAAAAAGTGAGAACAGAAACCTACTTGGATAGAATTGCTACTCCCACACCAGTTTGCCAGGGTGTCTCTGCAGGAATATTTGGTGCCCCTCACGATTAACAGTGGTCACAGGTGCTGGTAAATGCAAATACCACGGCCCTGCTGCATGTGTGTGCACTGGTGTGCCACCAGAGTGGCTGTGAGCCTGTTGGGGTGTGCACTGAGAGTCTGCCTAGGGCCCAGGAAGCAGCAGCAAGGATGGCTTAGAGCACACACACTGGTTTCTCAAAAACAGCAGTGCAAGTTCCACTTTCAAGCACTGTCAAGTCCATTTTAAGGGCTTAGAAAGAATTGTGCACACACACGCTATGTTTATTAAATGCACATTCAGTTAAACACAAGTCAGGATGGCTCTTTTCCTTTCAGGATGGTGACCCTGTTCTAGGGAAACTGATGAAACCCTACAGGAGGGAGATCTGAGTCATGAGAGCTTCTCATGGAAACTTACTTCCTGGCCTCCTTTTTGCTGTGTACTGAGAACAGGAGATGAACTAAGGCATGGTGGAGGGAAGCTGCAATTGCATGAGCTCTCTGGAGCACGATAAGCACTTTTCATTCCTATAAAACATGTGGCCTTCCAGTATCTACAGCTTTTCCTGCTCCTTCTTTATCCCCTTTGCCCTCCTCACTCCTAGTCCTGCTCAGGGAGCAGCCTGTGGTCTTTGGTCACACATCCATTCAGTAAGTTGCAAGGTCCCATCATTTATAATTCTTAGACACACAAGCTGCCACTTTCACATACGGAAATTCCCAAAGGTCAGAGAAGGGAAATGGTTAATTCCTTTTATTCAATGCCTGACCTCCCCCCTCATCCCCCACTTCCCACCCCCACCCTGTGTGAACAGGAAGCTTGAAAAGGAAAAGCTTTCTGAATCCAGCAGCTGGGAATGGAGGAATCCTGGAACTTTATGCTGCAGAAGCTTAGAGACAACAATAAAGGTTTCCCCACCATCCAGAGAGCAAGTATATATATATATATATATATATAAATAAAAAGAGTTATCTCTTCAAACAAATGCATGGAGGATGGGAGGGGTCAAAATCCCAGCAGGCAAGTTCTGAATTGGCCAAAGCTCTAGCAAGCACTGGGAGACCTGACAGTGTCAGCAGCTCAGTAAACTGGAGAAGCTGGGAGAAGCCTAGCCAGGTGGTGCTCATAGAGGTGTGATATTTTACATCTCTCATATCTTGTTTGCACTGCTGAGAAACATAATTCCAAAAAACCCTCTTTCAAATGCTATGTTATGTGGGGAGTGGTCCTGAAGATAGGCTGAAGCGATGTTCCTCTCTGTAAGACAAGCCCCAAACACCAACATCTTACATGCCTTTCAGATGGGGAATTTGGGGTGGTTGAAATCTGTGCTATCTTTGGATTTTTGCCAACCTGAGTAGGAAGATGAGAATGAGGATGATTTGCTTAGAAAGTACCAGAGTGCCTGCCAGGACTGATGGGAAGCCAGACTCGTGCCCCAAGGAGTTTACTTGCTAATTGAAAGCAGAAGCCTGTTAAAACAACTTTCCAAGAGTCTGGCACTGCAAAGCACATGCCTATGCTTTTGACACTGTGGTAGAGATTCTTAGAGATCCTTATGGAGGGTGTTAGGGTGCCACAAGGTTTCAATGAGTAATGTGAACAAATAATCATCTGAGAGGAAAAGATAACAAGCTCAGTCACGTATGCTGCGGTGAGGGTGAAAGGAGAGTGAAGTTGGCATGAATAATTTGGAAAATATCCTCCCACTTTCAGAGCACATAGCCCCAAATCAAAGGCCTTTAAGCCTGACGGTCAAAGGAGCATCTGAAGTTACTCCTGTGCCCTTTGTGAGTGTCCACACCTGCCAATATGCAAGCAGGAGCAGCCTCCAAGAGAGGTATGAAACCAGCCTACAGCTTTACAGGGATGAAGAAGCTTTTGGTGGAGTTTCACTCAGCAAAGATGGAGTCTGCTGTTGTAACTCAGACCTGCTGCAGCGTGTTGCACACCTTGGCACCATGACCCTTACACCGATTCATACATTTGAAGCTGCAGGTTTTATTTCAGAGTCTAGATTAAGGTGCTTTCAGATTCCGTACACTGCCACCAGACTGATGCAAGCAGGAGCAGCACAGCCTGGAAGATTTACCAAAATTAATTACTACTTCTAAAGCCTTCTCTAGGCTATCTTGGATGAGCAGTGGCAGTTACATGGCAACAGGAGAGGCAGGGACCTTGTATTTAATTTCCCTGCTGATCCCTTGAACCACGTCACTGCTCCATTGTGTTGTGAGGAGCTCAGGAGGAAAGAGGCACCCAGTCAGGTGCTATTCCACAAACCCAAGACCTGCCCTCTTGTTCACAACAGTTCGCTCTTTCACCTTTCAAGATCTCAGGAAAATGAGGGGTATGAAAACTACCTTTATTCATGAAGCATACAGTAACAAGTGTGCAACAGTAACAATGGCATGCAACCATTGCCATCAGTGGCACTTAAATGTAGTGAGCCCTTTGTCCTGTGAAATGCAGGTTCCTGCTGCTCCCATGTTTATGAAGGTCTTCCACAAGTGGAGGAGGCAATGGAAAATAAAATAATTATCAGTGGCCCAGCAATACCATCCCTCTGCATTTATAACCCAGTATCTCCTTCTCAGAGATGCAAAGTCACGTTTGTACTTGGCTCACAGTGAAATTCATCACAGTCTTGAGATATTTCCATTTTGGAACCTTGGATATTCTCTCCTGTTTGCAAATCTGTGCTACCCAAATGCTGCCACTGCTAGGATGTGATGTAATGACCGGACTCTCAGGCCTGCTGTGTCTCAGGGGACCCCACCCTGGACTCCCCTATGGGCTGTGCCAGACATCCTTGATGCCATCCCTCCCACCACTGGCAGAGTGGAAAGGGGCATTGGCAATGCCTGCTCCCCTCCAGCATGCCCCGGTTGTGGTGGCCCCGGGGACTGTGGCCAGATGGCATAGCTCAAAGCCATCCCACCCCAGCCCCAAGGCACTGCTGGCACCACACCAGCCCGGATCAGACCATGGCAAGTCCCCGCTCTGCAAGAGCTGCCAGGCTGGGGACCAGGAACATGTTTTACCTGGCTGCAGAGCCCCTCAGTGCAGAAACTCTCGAGGCTCTCTGCCCACCAGAGCCGTGACACCATTTGCTTATTTCCCTCCCACCAAACACTGACGCGGAGCTGCGGTTGCTGGTCTGCATGCTCTCCCATCCCCTTGCCCGGTGCATTGTTTTCCCTTCCATTCACCAGCCCTGGGTCGATCCATCCATCTGCAGGGTTAGGATCCACAAATCTCTGAGGGCAGGCAGTGTCCTGCTGTGTTTAAAGGGGAAATAGTAAATGCTGCCTGAGTCACTGTTGATGTAAATAACACATCATATTTGACAACTGCTCTAAGGCAAGGTTTCATTAGTAGTATTTTGCGATCTGACTTCGGGGACTGCTTTCTGAAGTTCTCCCTTTTTTTCTTTTCTTTTTTTCCCCCCACTGTCTTGTTTGTAACATCCCCTTTGAACTCGTGACAATAAAATTTCCTTCCCCACTGATTTAGTCCTTTTCCACTTGGCACGCATGGACATTTTCCCTGCTGTTTCTATGGAACCAAAGTCCCCATGAGTCCCTTTTGTTTACTTCCTTGCAAGTAGCCGAGCATCGTCGGTGAGGTCAGAAGGAAGGTGCATGGCTCTGGGAATAACAAGAGCGATGCTGCCAACACCAATAGGCTGTTAAATTAACCTGCCTTGCACCTCTCCCATTTTCAGGCTCTCCCTTTGAAGATACTGAGGTTTTATATATTTCCACCCACCACCACACTTCTCAATTTCAGCTGGCATCCAAAATGCAAGTACCAAAATACTGTAAGAAAGTCATAACATTTGTGAAGTAGCTGAGCCAGGAAGAAAATGATGATGAAATGCCTCACTTCAGGAACAGGTCTGATTAGGTTTGGGGTACAGGACTCCTGCTGTGCCAGAGAGGGCACAGCATTGTGGCACTGGCTGGGTATGCAGGATCAGCTCCTGCCTGTCCCACCAATGCCACCACTCCTCAGAGGCTCATCAAGCCCAGGAACAAGGAGAACAGCTCAGACAGCCTTCACATACAGCCAGTTATTTGGTTTGTGGGAAGGGCGGTATTAAATGGAGATGTTTTTCTGAAGCACCTCAGTCCACTGCTGGAAAGGACATGTCAGATTTTTGGGGTGAGTGATCTGACCCAATGTTACATATATTTTGCTCCACAAGGATCTTCTGTCTGCAGATGAAAGGTGCTGCACAGCCAGATAGCACGTGGGACAGGAGGCCCTGGACTCAGATAAATGCTGCTGGCTGAGCCATGCCAGCCACTGTTGTCCTGGGTTAAGCTTGATCAATTTTATTGTCAGAGTCATCCAGGAGATGTTCCCAACTAGAAACAGTCCAAACAAGATGAATGTGAGGAAACACATAATTTCAAATTATTTCTGCCGCCTGAAATGATCTGTAATCCCCTCTCAGACCAGACACAGAGAAGTGTTGAAGAGTTAAGTGGGTTTCAGTAAAACAGGTGAAGGGAAATCAGGTGGTAGCAGCCAGGATGGTTTGTACCCCCTGTACCAGGTGTCTGCACAATAGCCCTGATTAGCACCCACTGCCCCTGCCCGACCTGCTGGCTGCAGGGACAGGTGACTGGCTAGCAGGGAACCTCACATCAGCTTGGCTCTCCTTACACAGCAAGGTTCTTATTAAATTTTGAGGGGGGGTTGTGTGTGTTGTTTAATTGTCTCCCTGTTTGCAGTGCTGAAGAACGAAGGGTGCCTTGTTTGCAAATTTGCAAGCAGAGGCAGCTGTTGTACCCGGCTAGTTTTAATCACTGCTATAATTTTTATGATATCCTTTTGGCTTTTAGACCAACTTTCCTCGTTCTCTTCACACACACTTCAGACCTTGTCCCTACTTGCCTTGAACACAACTGAAATGAGCCTACACCCACAGGAGTCTGGTCCCGTATATTTAAGACATCCTCCTTCTCTCAGATCATCATAAATGAGCTTGACTGAAATTAATGGCCCAGATATGGAGGTGACCTGTGGAAGATGGTGACCAGTGTCAAGGTCCCTGTGCTACCTTTCCTCTGCAGATTAAACCAGGCTGGGATGTGCTGTTTCCCAGAACAGAGGTGGGTGTGGAAGCAGATGTGCTGCCTCTGCCAGGCTGGGTCCCTGGCCATGGGGGCAGCCTGGCACAGAGCCAGCATGTCTCCTCTGAGGACATTGCTTGGCCTTTTCAATTTCTGCTTCCATTTGAAATACATGAATGTTTAGCAAAATATGATGAAGAAGGCTAAACAGAAAATTTCCCTTTGAAAACATTTCTGTTTATGGTCTTCTTCACCTCCAGCACCAGTTCTCCTGTCCTTCATTCCATCCTCATTTTTTAAAGTAAAGGGAAAGAGAAATAACATGAGAGAAAGCAGAACATCCTCCATCCTTCTGACTGCAATGCTGATAAACACTTTTAATTAAAAATAACCTTAGAAATAGACCATTGTTTTGACAATAAAGAAAACCCTCATTGTAATGTGTTGTACTGTTGGCACTGAACCCTGCTCTCCAGGGAAGAAATTAGTAAATATGAAAACCCTGGTGGTTGCTCTTCAGCTCTGGTCAAGGGACTTTTTGGCTGCAGCCACCATCTCAGGCAAACTCTCAAATCACAAGTGTCCAGGCAGTGTCTTCCACAGGGGCACGAGGGGAAGAAAGGTACAGAAGCCTTTACCTCTAGAATCTGTGGGCATGAGAAAGGATGAAGAAATAAATTCTCTATTTGAGAGAAGGTGAGTTGCACCTGATGCATGCACCAAAATGGTCCTGGAAGTGGAATTTACTCATTAATAAAAGTCCAGTATTTTGGCCTTAATGTCAGCCTGGCCGAAAGCTGGGATGCTCAGATGTAACACATCAATAGGCTCCTCATCCCATGGTCAAGTAGCACTGGAAAACAATAATGAAGATGCAAGAAATAGCACCTCTACAAAGAGATGCTGTGGCTGAGTTAGATGAAAAGTTGAGACAGCAAGGGGGGCGGTTGGGTGGTGTGAAAGATATCTCTGAAATTTGATCTCCACCAGATCTTCCATCCTACACCTGTGTACAGAGACTCATTTGGAGTCTGTGAGGCATCAAGTTCATCCAGATTAACTTCAGAAAAACAGCATTCAGTACCATAAAGATTAAAGTAGTTTGGTGATGGAAATAGGAAGCTGCCAAAGAACCGACTAATCAAGTTGCTTTGTATTAGCTCTTGCAAGAATATAGCAATGAAAGACTTTTCACTTCCTGAGTTCCTCAATATACTTCCTTTTACCTAATTTCTTTGTTATGTGAATACAATTTCTGTTCCCATGAGCAAAGAGGATGCTTCGTTTTGGTTTCCAAACATTATTGTGAAGGTGGGTTTACAGTTTCATCAGTGATTACATTCAGGTCTGGCTGTTGTGAGATGGAAATGATTTCTATTTTTCTCATAATAATCTCCAAATTACCTACTGGCCAGGGTGGGACAGGAGGGACAATGTTGGCATTGACAGGGTGCCTTTTGAATATAGGGCTTATTTTTAGAAGGACATCACTACTTACAGATCTAAATCTAAGTGACTTTCTCAAATGATTAAGACTAGATCCTTAAAAACAATCTCATCTTGAGAGAAATCAAGGGGATTTCATACTTACACGTCTTTTAATATGGTTGGGCGTAAGTTCCTCTTGAAAACAGAGCACAAACTCTAATTCTCCTAGGCACCTTTGCAGGCAGAAGCTGAGAAGCCTGATGCCAATCTCTGCTGTATCGGCATGAGGCCAGAGTAAGTGCAGCAAGGAGCTGGACTGGAGCTAAAGTTGAAGGGAGGAAGTCCAGCAGCTTGTTTGTGTTCTCCGGAAGGCGAGCATAACTCACTAAACAAATGTCACGAGGGGTCACATCCCGCTCTCCTAGAAGCTAGAGGGAATTAACGTGAGAAGAAACCCATGTCAGAGGTGAAACACAGGAGGCTGGGTTTTAAGAATATTAGTGGACGACTGAGTGCATAAAAACAGCGCAGGGAAGCATCCAGGAGATGTTGCATTGGGTTTTGCCACTTGCAGACTGTGTTACTGAGCACGCATGTCTCTTCTTTGCAGGACATGCATACACCTGTGTATGCATTTGCCAGCATGTCTTTGCAAGTGAGCTTCCTGCATAGGGCTTCTTGGAAAATATACTTCTGCTCAGAGCCCCTTCCATGGCTTTGGCTCTCCTGTGCACTTGCACGTGCCTGGCCATCACCTTTTCATAAACCCCTCTGCACCTGCAGAGGCTTTCTTGCAGCTATTGTCCCTTTGCACTGCCTCAAGAGGAGCAGGGTGGCAGCCATCCGTGAGGGAGAAATCCACTTCCACACCACATCATGGGCAGGAGTATTCTGGTCTGAGGAATCAGGATGTCACTGTCATCCCCACAGCCATCCCACCTCCCAGGAACATGCAGAGGACAACATCACACTATTACACGTATTTCTTTTTTCCACCACAGCTGAAGGAGAAGCAGCTTGTGGAAGTGTCCCAGGTTCCCTCAAGAGCATTTTCTGGTTGATGCTTTTGCAGGCGGAACAGCAGCTGGAGATAGAAGATGGGAGATGCAGACAAGGTGACTGCTGTGGGCAGCACAGGTAAGCATGGAGAACTAGGGCTGATATTAGTCTGCCTTTCATGCTGGTTACTCAGCAGGACTTGCTTGGTGTTGTTACATTGACAGGTGGAGAGAGGGGTGGTACCCCAGAGGCTGTAGTGTAAAAGGTGAGCATTAAATAATCTGTTTTCTGATTATCTTTAATCCAGTCCAACTCCAAGTTTCCAGATGACCTGTTGATCTCCTGCATCTTATTGCTCCAGCAGTGACTTGTATTTGCTTGTTAATTTTCCAGAAAACTAATCTACAGAAAAAAAACAAACAAAAGGAAACAAAACAAAACAACAAAAAAGAAAAAAACAAAACCCAAAAACCTAAGCAAACCAAAAAACCTCTTGGTTCTTTCTGTAGCCTCTAGGAGCACAACTTCCAGTGCTAGGGAGGTGCCAGGAATGCATGGTAGGAGCAGGCAGGAAGAGCAGGACCACCCTTTCACCAGCAGCCCACGGTCAGATCAGATTAAGCCTAAATGGGAAACTGCACCCTGGGGGTCAACAGATATTATTCCTGGGCAAGGTGCAGCCCCGTGGTCCCCATTGTTCATGTCTATTTTGCATGGGTGTAACCCTCCTGGTATGAGTACAGTTACTTGTAGCAACATCTGTACAGGTCTTGGAGGGAAGCTGAGGTTCACTGATCTAACAGCACATCCTCCCAAGATCTGAGCTTTGGTGCTGAATTGTTCAGAGGTTCAGCCACAAACAGGGAGCTGATCTATCTGAATTAAGCCATCCAGAAGAAGAAAGCCTTCTAAAAATCATCTCACCTTCCAATAAATAAAAGGATAATTTGGAAGAAGGAAAGCTTTAGAGCATTGATAAGGGAACAAGAGCTCTGGGAGCAAAATAGTAAAAATCAGAAATATCCTTCAGCAAATTGCAGCACCTGTGCTTTTTCTACAGATGGTGTTAATCAGGTCATGATGAACTGTCAATCCTGCATATAAGAGCAAGAAAGTGAATCACCAGTCTGAATTGAGAAACCCCCCTGTCTGTCCTAAATTCTGGCTGGCAGCACAGGTTATGATTTATTCTCATTTCTGTGTATTTCACATCCACCTGGTCAATATTCCTCACAATACAATCCTGAAGAGGAATTTTGGTAATAAAAAAGTCAGACAACAGAGTAGGGGTTAGGAGCCCCCGAACTGATCAGTCCCAGGGTGTTTGCTGGTGGAAGGGAGGTGCTGATAACCTGGGCAGATATTCAGGCTTCCGTTTGTTTTGCTGGCCCACTTAATCCTTGCTGTGGCTGAAGCCAGCAATGTTTCAGTTAGATTAATGAGCTGAACTAAAACAAATGTGTGAGCTTCAAGTACAGCTCTCCTGTTTAACACTGTGAGCTCCTCTACCAACAACAGCACAGTTCAGACACAGCTCACCATTAGGAAAACCCCTGTTCCCTCTGTTGTTTAACTGCAGTGATTAAGGAGAGGCTGTGACTGAAGCCCTGGTGATGGACACCTGTGTCTCCCCTTAGGCCGGGCAGAGAAGGGGCTGAGCTCATTCAGCTTTTTGCCTGCTGCTGCCACCATGGTCTTTGTTCCCACCCAAGAGGGGCTGGGAAGTGAACAACAACTCAGCTGGCTTCAGGGAGAAACCTTGGGGGAAACCCAGGACAGAAAACATTTTCTTGGCCTTAAAGGTCTACCGTTAAGTGAAAACTTTTCTTTAGGGTTTTCATTTTGAAGTACCTGTGGCTGCTCATTCATGATAATAAAAGATTTTCTGAGCATTTTGTTTATTGTATGTTAAGGGGGCCTTAAGGAAGGCTTCCCTCCTCCTTTGTAAATCTGAGATTCTGTTCAGATATTTTAGGAAACCACAGCATTAAAGATGCATGAAGAAGAAAGTTGAATTACAACTGTAGGAAGAAGAGATGTGAGTAAAGACTGTGAGTAAATAAAAAGCAATTTTTAAGAGAGACTAAAAAAAATTCAACTCAAGGAAGAAAGGGAGAAAGAAAAGGAAGGAAATTAACTTCCCTCCTGCCAAGTGCATATGCCAACCCCCCACTCTGAAAAACATCACTCCTCATAAAAGCAAAATGACAGGCTCATGGCTGAGCTAAAATGAAGACATCCACTTCTGATATAAGGCTCTGAAAAATGCAAGTTAACTGCTCTTCATGCCAGTGGTGCTGAAGAGAGACTGACTGCAGTCCAGGAGTTGGATAAACAGGTGGAAAGCACAGAAAAGACAACTCTCATAGTTGGAGAGCCACTATCAATTAATTTTGACTGTAAAAAGGATTATCCCAGCTTGGTAGGATTGCCATGATGATACAGACATTTTTTCTCTGGTTTGAAAGTGCATGAGAAGGGAGCACAGTTCCTTTCCTCTGCAAATAGGTCATTATTTGTGGCAAAGTACTGCTAGGTGCTCTGTTATTGAAATCTTCTTGCCTAGAATGAGGGACCCAAATCCAAGAGAGCAGAAATCTGCTTCTGCCACACCAAGTGTTTCACCTTCACTCAGAGAATGAATTTCCCATTGTCCTGTGTCCAATTTCCATGCATGTGCAGTGAGCTGCTCCATCTGCCAGATCCATGCTGGAGAGGATGGATCTTACTTACCTGTGACAGTGTCACCTTTGTGTGGTGCCCACAGGATGTGTGTCTCATCAAGAAATGCCTGCAGACAAAGTACTGGCTTCTCTCTTGCCTTTCAGTTGCCTGATGAGGCTGCAGAGGGGCAGGAGAAGGAAACGGAGGGAAGGGAAGCAGCCCAGACTCTTTGTAACACAGGGACAGGAAGGTATCAGTAGCAGGAGCTTAAGCAGAGCTACTGTAGGGCTCAGTTTGGTCATGAAGGCAGGTGAGAAATGAGAAGGTGGGAAAAGCATCAGTCTTTCACCAGTAGGGAAATCCCAGGTGTTTTAAAAAGAGGGAGAAGAAATCTTCTGACATCTTGTGAATTCTCTCCTCCCTTATAAATTCTTTGCTTGTAAGCTTCTCCAAAACTGTGAAAATCTATGAGATTGATTGCCTTCTGTTAGAGTAGTAAAGGAAACTTGGGGGAATTTCCCCTGTCATGCTGAAACTCAGGGACCATTTAGTGTGTTATGATTTGGCAAATGTTACTGTAAGAAAAGAGCTTCTCTTCACAGATGAGCATCGACTCACTGCAATTCCACTACAGCCAGAAGGCTCTGGAAGAAACTGAAATGTGAGGCAGGCCAAACTATTCCTACAAATGGAGCATTGTTGGACAGTACCTCTTATTTGCAGTGGTGTAAATCAAAATGTATATTTATTTCCCATAGCATAAGGAGCTGACGTGGAGGAAGATCAAAGCCTGGTTGTTACTAACACCAGAAGCTGCATTTACATGAGCCAGAAGAGTGTCTTTGAATGGATATTGTGTTCAGGGTTTTCTGTATCTCTAAGGTTTTATTTCCTTTTACTAACCATAAAAATTGTAAAATGTGATTAACATAAAGATAAGAGGCAAGTAAAACAGTGCCCTGACTGAGCTGAGAGTGCCCTGACTCAGTGGGCACTGAATACCTGCCAGGTCTAAAATTCTTTCCCCTTCCTCCTCCACAACAGAGGATCTTTAGCACAGCAATGGAAGGCAGTGCTGTAGTTCACCTATCCCCAAGATATAACCAAAAAAAGACTGATCTCTGAAACCCAGCTGTTTTATGAACCTTGTTTTGCTCTTGAGCAACACTGTGAACACTTGAAGCAACCCAGTTGAAGGCAGATAAGCTAAACCTAACCCAGGCACCTGAGAGTAAGGGTTGAAGCCCATATTTTACCATTGCAGGGAAGGCAGCATTTTGGCATTGCTGCAACAGCATTTCTGCTCTGCACAACCAAGTTATGGGGGTTTTGCTCCACTGAAGCTTTTGCTAACTGAAGCAAGAGGGCTTTGAGGTACACCAACCCTACTCAGAAATGGCAGGAGGCTGGGTACAGGCCAGTGTATGTGGCTGTATCCAGCTCAGGAGCAGTCAGAGCGCAGGTAAAAAGTGAGTCCAAGACAGTCCACCACACTTGCTGCTGTATGAGCACTGGACAGACTCACAGCCCAGGAGGCAACACCACCCCCAGGCACAGCACAGGGCAGCAGCCAGCAACATACAGGGAGACCACTACAGACCAGCACATCATAGTCCCCAAAACCAAGAAGTGGTGACTATGTTGATGTTCCATGGTAAAAAAATAGCTTTCAGGAAAACAGAAGACCAGAGAAGCAGCCACTTAAATCAGTGTATCTACTCATGAGAGTCTGACTCTTTTAGTTCTAGAGAAGCACAGCTGTGTTATTTTACTACCATAGCTAAAAGATTATTTATATGTGCACAGTACAATTTTTAACTCACATTTCAGGCATCTGTGTTTACTCTGCTGGAAGCAGGTCAAGCTAGGAAGTGTTCTAGTCCATGCTGACACGTACAGAAGGCTGTTCCCTGCTTCTGCTGAGAGCCTCTGAAAAGAAAATACAACAGTTTGGAAATAACTCTTGAAGTGAGTACTCCATCTTTTTCTTTGTTTTAGAGAAGGGAGAAGGAGCACAGGGAAATGCAAGTCATATTGGCACTCAGAATTTGGACTGTCTGGATATAAACAGTGATGAATGGAGGAACTGCAATGTATCCTTCACAGAAATATTTGTGTCTTTTGCATATTCAAGCAACTTTCTTGGCCTTTCTCTTGGGATCAGAAGCAGTGTGAATGAGAGAGTCCTCTTCAATGAAACTTGGTGTATTCATTTCCATATCCATCCCAGGACACAAACACGTGGATTTTAAAAACCATCTTCTGTGTGGGAGGCAGTTCCCTCCACTTTTATCACAAGTGAGGAAAAGACGGGCGGTGTAATGGCATAATCCTGCACAGCCTTGGTATGGAGGCAAGGAGAATGCAAACCCAGAACAGACCAGAATGGGAAATAAGATCAGAGTGAGTGCAGGACTCGGCCAAACAAAGCCTTGCAGGATGCTGAAATTAACATCTGCAGTAATCTGTATCTTTATCACCCTGAACTCCAAGGTTCAATGTTGGGCTGGCACAGACAGCCATTGCTGCATGGATGTCAGTGTAGTTGCATCAGCCATGCAAGTCCTGTAGCTACAAGGCAAGGAGACCTCTGGCACCCTTTGGTGTGGTTCTCAAGTGTACTTGAAAAATACTGTGCATGTCTGGGGAGTTTCCCAACAAACAGCCTGCAGGTGAGCAGTCCCTGTACTGCACAGCTGGGACTGGACCCCTCTGCTGGGACCCTCTGGGTGATGCTGGCACTCAGCAAATGTCTGGCACAGTCTTCCCAATGGGCTCAGCATCCTGCTTGCAGAGCCAGATATGCTCAGGACATGAAGCCACAGAAACCTCTCTGTGAAGCCTAGTTTCTAGGCTGCATCTCATTGAACTCCTTCCACTGAACTAATTAAATGCTAATTTACAGGAATGGTATTTGTTTACACATTGTTATTGTGTTGGGAACTGGACAGGACAACAAAAGTCTCTGCAGCATCTCAGTCACACAAATGATTTCAGGGACTCAAAGATAAGGGCACCACAAAAGAGAGTTCCCATGTCCAGGGTACCGGTATCAGCTGAGGGGAGCTGACAGCAGTATATCCACCTCAGAACCACTCTGTGCTGCTCTGCAGATAAGAGCTCTTGCCAGTCTTTCACACATCCACATATGTTACACATTCTGTGGATTTCACTAGAGAAAATAAGAAATACTGCTCTTCACCCCAGGTAAACTCCGCCTTTCAGAGATTGCTGAGGTCCCCAGCAGAGATTAGGACCAGGGCTGTCCCCTGATGTTAATGTTTCACACACCTCTGTCCCCAGCACTCTGCAATGAAGATGTCACTGGCATCCTAGGAACCTGATATGCATCTCTGTGCTGAGGAGAGTCATGAGCTCCTGAGCAGTCAGATTAGGACGGAAGAAACTAAGAACTCTACACTTGGAAATATCAGCCCTGTTGCTAATAACATCAAACAACTGCATTAAAACCCATGAGGGTTTTAATAAAAAATATGACGGGTAGATGGATCATCTACTGAGGTCCAATAAACTTTGAAAGTCTACAGTTTATGGAGTGTGGCCGTGCTTCACTGGATTCTGAGGCTGCCAGACTCCACATTAAAGGAACAGTCGGGAAAAGCATTTCATAGACTGCTCTGATATACACCAGGGACAGCCTTTATCTGCTGTGTGCTCCTTGTGGTGTGCCTCTGCAGGAGGAGTGCCTGTGCCAGGAGCTGCTGCCTGCTCTCCCCACGGAGACCCTGCTCTTGTGGGCACAGAGCTGGCAGCACTCTGCTCAGAGGACTCCCTCCTGGGGCTCTGAGAGTGCTTTCCTAGGCAGAACCAGCACACTCAGCAGCTGTCATCTGTGTCTGGTAGCCTTCAAATGTCTCCAAAAAAGAAAATTACATGCAGAAAACAACCTGGGGAGCTTTGGCAAGGAGGAGGGGGGCATCCTTTTGGGTTCAAACAATTGTTTTCTCACCAGGTGCCTAGTTTATGACTTTTCCTGCAAGCCCTGGGGAAATTCTCTTCTTTATTAACCCAGTATTAGCACCAACTTCTACCTCCCTTCTACTCTACCTTCTACCTCTGGAGAGCAGTGGCACAGTCAGGAGCCAGGATATGTATAGGACACCCATAGCTGAGGAGGAGGCTGGCACTTGCCTAAAACCTAGAGAACTATCAAGAAGGACCTGCTTTGGATGTAGAATGTTCCCTGACAATGGACTGTGGGGATTTTCTAGCTGGGATTCCATGGATCTGCATTCACCATACAGTGCATCTCAGATCTTGTGCTGGAAGAAGTTGTCCGTCCTGTTGCTACAAAGACTTTCAAATTTGGGTGATTCCAGCCTTTTTCTTCTACAGCCCAGCTCTCACATATATGTGATCTCTCACCAGTGGCCAGTAATGAGGATTTCTGAGAGGCCTCTCTAATGAGTTGGTCTACAGACATAAAATGGTGATATAAGGGAATTACAAATAAATGTCCAGAGCAAGGAAACAGAAAGGCTTCCAGGTTCTGATTACATTCTGTTGCATGCCCCTGCATTGCTTAAAAAGCTCCAACTGTTCTTTCAAGCTGAATTTAGCAGCACAATTAGGTCAAGAGATAACTGCTGACTGTGCACAAGCCTCCACATAATGTTACTCTCCTGCACTTGCAAACTTCATCCAGAGTCAAGCCATAGAAAAGTTTTCCAGCATGTGCTACCTGGCAACTGACCTTTGCAAGAGCTTTTCCATATGGCACACTGACCTAACTATGAGCTCCCTTTCAAAACAAAGTGTAAAAACACCCTACCTCTTCTTTGTTTCAACACAAAGTGTAGAAACACCAGAAGACATCACTTAGCCCTTGTCATCACATGAGACCCTTGCAAGTATCTTGCAGCGGCTCCCAACCTTTGGGGTTATTTCCTTTTTTAGCAGTCACTTCAGTGGAACAATTACAACCTCATGAAGAACACAGTAGGCCAATCATCCATTAGAGAGGAAGAACTTTTGTAGGAAGTTCTTCCTTTTGCTTTTGATACTGTGGACCCTAGGTGGTGGCACAGCAGTAACTCACATCCAGCTAAGATAACCCCCTTCCCAGATGCAGCACAGAGGAGCAGCCCCTATACTCTGCTGGGCCCAGGGGTCCCAAACCACAGATCTGGGAGCACCCAGACATCGTGTCTAAAATCTAGTCTTCATCACAACAACCTTCTCAGGTCTGAATCCAGTTCTCGATAAACTGTTCCTACCTGGATACTGTTTTGATGCCCCAGCAAATCTGCATTGCACATTGTTCACTGAGGCTCCTATCCAGGTGATCTGCCTCCATGTCCTGTGTTTCCCCTGGAAACATATCTAAACTGGATAAATTACTGCCCATTGTCCTTCCCACCTGCCTGTTTGAGATATGCCCAATTTCTGCTCTCACTTGAAGCAGTCCCTCCTTTAGCAAACATCATGTCTTGGGAATGTTTGGCAGCTCTTGGCAATTGGAAGAACATCTCTGTTCTCCACTTTGCATCCCTTCCAACCATGCCATATGCATAATTTTCTCTCCCAGCTGCACATCTGAGGTTACTGATCAGTCACGAGTGTCTGTAGATGTTCCTCCCTATTTCTTTTTGCACTGTCTTATTTGCTCTCAATCCAACAGTCTCATCCACACTCATGGACTTTATCCTGCAGTCTGACATTGAGTAATTCCCATTCCTGAAGGAACAGGCCTTTCCCTTGTACTGAAGGGTGGAAAACTGATATAATTCAAAACTGAGCCCTCTTCAGTCCTTCAGGCTGAAACCTTTTTCCTTTTTGATTCAGAGAGGGAGAAAATCCCTCTGAGATGCAAGAGATGAAATCTTTCTCTGCACTGGCAGATCATTATCTAGGGGTGTTACCACTGCTCATAAAGTACTTAATTTTATGAAAAAACAGTATTTTTTTGTACTCAGGAACGTAGGGTTTTTTACTGAGAATTAGTTTGTCACCATTTGTGATACCTGGGGTGAACTTTAGCATGTAGATAAAATTCAGATTTTCCAAAGAAGCCACACAGCTTCAGTAAAATGGGAAAACCAGCAAAGAATATATGGTTCATTTTGGAAAAGAAAATCATTGTTTTTAAATTGTGGAGGAAAAAATCCTAAAAATTTTGATGGAAGAGCAGCATGTGAAGAATCTTGCAAAACACTTTTGTTTATTCCCTTTACAGGGTTACATGGAAAAGAATTTTTCTTGAGGGATTCCTTCCCCATCTTAGCCAACCAGGACAAACGGGAGCAGGACTGCCTATCCAGGCAACCAGCTGGAAGCTCTGCTCAGATTTTGGTGCTGTTCTTCCAAACATTTTGTACCTGGAAGAAGTACCTGAAAACTTGAGGACTATGGCTTAAAAATTAAAAGGTAGGTTTAGGAAAAAGATCCAGAAGAAAACGCTGGAATTTCTACATAAGGCAAATCTGGATGCTTCTGTGCACCTTCACATCAGCCCAGGTGCAACGCTTCACTTTTATATTTACTTGTTTATAGATGTGCATGGTTTATTTTTCCTTTCATTTGCAATGCATTGGATTCCAGTTCAGGACAGTCCTGTGATGCTTGTCATGCATATCCCAGAAACCCAGCGGGTTGAAATGATCATCTCTCAGCCTGAGAACTTGACAGCTGGTTTCTGAAAGTGAAACTTGCATAGAGGTAAAATGTCAGTGGCTTTAGGCACAGTTCAAATGACTGTTCACCCTTTACACAGAGCCCAGTTAATTCTCACAGAGACGTGCTTTCCCTTAACAGCTACTTCTTCCCAAGAGTAAAGGCATATGGTCAATAGAATCACTGCTTTATCAAACGCAAACAAATTCAGCTCTTGGTCTCCATCTAATCATTAATACAGTGTTTATCCATCCCATGTTGCAAGAGCATAATATGTTCCAAATGGGAGTTCTTGAGAAAAAAAGGCCTTCGTTGCCAATCCTTCCCCCTCCTCATGGTGAATTCTTTTGTTGAGAGCTTCAGGAACTGGAATTTCTCTAAGCAATGCCCTATCAATGCAATCTAACTCTCCCCCTACCCCCCACCCTGCACACACATTTTGATTAAGTTACAGAAATCATGTGTTGCACAATGCAAAGACACTTGACTTCTCTCCTTTATAGTATGCACAGAGGAAAACCCCTCTCTTGCTTCCCCTCATTCCAGTTTGAGCCTTAGACATTCCAGTAAATAAATCAAGCATTCACACTGCAGAGAACATCAAATGTCTTCAAAGTATAGGCACTTTTCTTAATCATTTTGTACCAACAAGGTCAATGAATTATTTTTCTTTTATGGCTTGAGGGGGCGTTTGTTACTTAATGTTTATTGAGTAACACCACATTTACTATTCCTGGAATCTTCCCATTCTTGCAATGCTTTTCTTATTGTGAGGCATGTGCCACATTTCCTTAAATCTCTATCAGGCTGCCAGGCAGGAGAGACACTGCAGGTTTATAGTGAAAAATGCAGTTTCAAGGTTGAAGAACCTGAGCAACACAGAAACAGGACATAAGATCACAGTTTTTTCCTTCTAGTGGAAGACCTGATTTGGTTAGACAAGATTGACTTTTTGCCATTCTTTTATTTTACCTCATGATATAGTGCAGAGTATGTGCTCCAAGCAGAATGAATGGGAGAGAGGAGCTGCCACTGGTCAGCTCTGCACAAAGCTTCATCTTTGCTAAACCACAAAATATCCTGAGGGTGAAAAATATCCTTCACTGTTTAACCTTCAGACAGCTAAAAGATTCAAGAGGTTTTTTGAGAGGGAATGAAACAAAATACAGAGAAACACAAGAAATTTTGTGAATCACACAGTGGAACACCAAGCACAGAATTAGTTTCAAAACTTACATAAATAATTTGCTTTTGCCTGGAAGGGAGATAGGAATTACTACAATGTTGCTCTTAAAAAAAAAAAAAAAACAGCAAGAATGATTAATGATCTTTTTCTATTGCAGAGTGGAATGTAATCTATGAATAACACTGCAGTTCCCCAGATTGCTCAAATGAAGTGGATTGTTATGTTTATTCTTAAAAATGTAACCTTTATTCCAGATTTAGATTCCTAAACCTCCAGCCAGCTGAGAGTATTAATCTCATTGACTAAATGAAAAAAGATTCAATTATATCAGATAGTTCCTTTTGATCTAAATTTTAATAGACAAAAACAAAATCACTTTCAACCTTCTTCAGGGAGGATAATAGTTGTTAAAGTGAAGGAAGGGATTTTCATATTGCAGTTTTTTTGTTCTTCTAGATCTTATCTGGTGCATCTGTCATTTCTCAGCCTCCTTCAGTATCTCCAAGTATGGCTAGCAGTGCCAGACCCAATAAGCCCTTGTGGCTCCCACCAGAGAAGTGCATCCTCTCAGTGACCTCCTGAGGCACTCTGATTTCCCCTTTTGCACAACATGAGAACAGTACAAGCCTCTTTATTTTTTTTTATTTGCCAGATTGCCATATTAAGTCATCATACCCAGAAGTTAATCTATAATTTTTCCCATTTCTTTCCCAGATTACCATGTTTCAGGGTGTCATTCCCATGAAAGTGATTAATTCAATAGGCAGTGAGGTGGCAGGAATGAAGACCATAAAAACAACTTTAATCTTGGTCACTGAAGGAATCCACTGACTAAAGCAAAGAGTTACAGAGTGAATAAAGGAAATACCAAATGAATCCCTACTTCAACTAATCTTGTCCAACAGCAGCAGCCAAGAACATGCTAGGAGTCCCAGTCTCAAACCTCAACCTCAGAATTGTCACGCTATTGCAGAATTTAAAATTACTATGATCTATTAGGTCACCTTAAAACTCATGCACTTCAGGTAGAGTTTGGAAAATCAGCCTGGTGGAAGCCAAAGGGTTTGGCAGCCAAGGGAACAGACAAAGCTAAGCCATCATCCTAATACCTTAGAGAAACAGGTAATTGGGTGGGGCATGGCGCGCCAAAAGGTGAACCATGAGTGCAAGTAATGGAAAAGGAAAGACTGTGTCAGCTCTGGACAGCACAAAAGAACCTCCTTCCCCCAGGGAATGATGCAGCTCTGTACAGTGGTGGTCTGTGTTGTGCCTGCTGTAAAAAGAACCAGGACACTGTTCAACCTGTGCAGACATAAAGAGACTCACAGCAAAGCACAATTTTTCTCTTGCAGATGATGCAAACTTAGGTTCACTGCATTCATCTCTCTGCCCTCAACAGCCAGTCTAGGGGAAGAATGAGTGCTGGCATCTATGTCTGACAGTAGTGGATGATGCTGGTAGTTACAGAAATGTGGTGCCAAAAGACATGGTGTAAAACTTGGTGTAAAAGACCAGATTCACTCTGCATCCACACTGGAAGTTCATCGTCCTGGGAGAAGGAGCACTCTGGCCCCCAGACCAGTAGGAGATGCTCCAGCTCACTCCTCACTCAGGAAGGAAACCATGGAACCTATGGAGCCAACACACCATTCCTTGTCCTGCTCCACAGCCTTCCACCTCCTGCTGCCTGCAGCCACAGCCCCAGTGGCTCTCTGCCCACAGGTTTTGAGTCACCTTCACCTTCCCCAGGGCAACCCACCTGGGGGCTGGAAGAAGCCGGGATGATCCTGCCAGAGGCCAGGGGAAGTCAGGGGAGCTGGCCCCGCGTGCCCAAGCTGATGGGTGCCACGGCAGTCTTTGCACTAGATGGAGCTAGCGGATGGGTGCTGGCAAATCTGTCCTCTCTCCTGCAGCCAGAACCACATGGAGAGGGAGAGTGATCCCATGCAGAGCCCTTGGCTCCTCAGGGCTCGTCTGTGGAAAGGAGAGTTTTTGTTCAGTGTGGAGGAGAGGAGTTTTCAATGACTAATGTTTTGGCTGTTGCAAATTCAGAAGAATATGTGAATGAAGTGCTCACAGAAGTGCTGGAGGCAATGGGTTCAAATGAAATTGGGGGGGGGGAAATAGTACTGCTGCAAAACCAGATGCCTCTGGTGCAGGAGGAGCCAAACAGAGGAGCAACCAAAACGGTGCTGGAAGCCCTGCTGCTCACAAATGTCCCCGCAGTGATGAGGTAATGCTCTGGAATAAATTTCCATTGTCTTCCAAAAGCAAAGTAAACATTTTGGGGATTGCTCAACAAGAGCTCTGCATGGACAGCAAGAGAGTGGAGGTGCATCTGGTGTGTCCAGAGATTGCACCCAAGTTCAGCCACATTTAAACTTGTTGCATCAGAAGATGCAGACATGGTGGACTCGTAGGCTATCTCCATCCATGCCTCACAACAAGTGTCGGGTGAGGCAGGCTGGTTAAACACCCCTGTGCAACCCAGAGTACTCATCCCACACCTTGTCCCCTTAGTGCTTCTTGTCCCAACCATCCCTGCTCAAACCCCACAGACAGATGTCCCTCCCCAGGAACCTGTTTCCTCCATCCCATCTTCCTGCTCCCATTGCTGGCCCAACACCCTCTTCTTCATGCTGGTGCTGCAGCTGCTGCTTTAAATCACTCCCCAGCTTGGACACTTCAATTTTGCTATCACCACCACTGATGTAGATCCAAACCTCTGGATCATGCTGAGGTTTCAGACCTACTGCTTTTGTAGTACTTTGATGGGTGTCAGACTCTGCACATGTTTTCACAGCTTATGTTCATTATTTCATAACCTCACTAATGCAGCCATGGTCTGATCTGAAAATTGATAGTGATCTTTGTTATAGTCTATTTGCAGAGGTAAAAATGGAAGCCAATAGATATGAATTAACAGAAAACCAGGTGAAAACCTACAATATGAATCAAAAAAGTGAAACCTGTAATCAGCTTGAATAAATCCCATGTACTATCCAAGAAATCTGTTCTTAACACTTTCTGACTCATTTGCTGCTGTGATCTCCCTTTCTATTTTTGATGATTTATGAGGAAAAGTTAAAGTTTTGCAGGGACTATAAATCAGTGACTAGTTATAAATTTAAGCATCAACCCTTTGCAGATCCTGAAAGACTAGTGAGTACTCCTGGTACTGTTTTTTCTCAAATATTCTCCACCATTGTGGAGTTTCTGAAACAAGTCTGCATTTTATCAAGGATGTGTGATATGCTGGGTGTTAGCCAGACTTCAGTGAAATGCACATACAGCTTCGAACCTTTTTAACCAGACTTTTGTTTGTTTATTTTGTTTTCAAGTACGTGCCTCAGAAAGGCAAAGCGTGTGAGTGGCTGTGGACAAGCGTGCTGTCCCTGTTCCAAACTGCAGTAGCAGTTTCAGTCTCTGGTTTGATTTCACTCTGTCCATCTAAGTTTCTTCTGCATCACAGGTCCACAAAGGAAAACCAAGCCACCCTTTGACACATTATCTTGGGAGTGAGGCAGTTTGGCTGTAGACATTGATGGGTCATATTTGAAAATACTGAACTTGATCATCACTACTGATGGGTCTCCACCTTATCTGCAAAGCAAATTCAGGTCTGGCAGCATCTCAGTAAAGTGAAGGGCTCTGCCTTCAGCAAGGGGTCTAAATACAAACTGGTGGGGTTGCTAAGTTCATCTGGCTAAGCCTGCATATCCCTGGTGGGCTTACCATCCCTGGTTTCCATCACAGAGACATTCCCACACCGCTAAGATTATGCAGTGTTGACGTGTTCCTAGAAAGCATTTCCTGGAGGTTTGAGCCTAGAGGGTTACATCCCCCGCCTGTCTGATGCTTCTGTGCATCCCTCTCCTCCCCCAAGAGAGGAGATGATAGTGCAGGGACAGGGGGTCAGGAAGCATGGAGTGATGATGCTTCTGTGCCTCTTGTACTTCCCTAACCCCCGCAAGCTGTAACACGAGAGCCAACACTTTTCCAAATGGCCATCAGCACCTGCAGACAGCCCTGAGCAGTGGGTGCAGTCCAGCAGGCAGAAGCACCTGTGGCAGTGCTGGGCACCCACCGCCCCACTCTGGCACTGCATCCTCGCATCCTGCCGGGATACAACAATAGCCGAGCCCCTGTGCCTGCTGAGGAAGGCGGGGCTGGAGCAGGTGACACGCTTCACACTCCACGCTCCGCTGCCAGACGCTGGCAGACACACTTCAGGCTGTCCCTTTCCACGTGTCCCCTCTCCCTTTCTTGCCCGCGGGACAGCGTAATGGCATTGTCCCCTGAGCCCGGGCCTGTCGCTATTAGTCCCCTGGCATATGGAAGCTGCAGTGTCCCAGGGCACCAGTGCCTGTGTGCGGGGCTTCCCTTCTGACACTCCTGCATTCAGCCTGGCCCACGCCACCATCGCAGGGGGATTTTTACAAAGGGGAGAATGCTTCCTTTCAGCAGCCTGGGGTCAGCGCAGGGCTGCTTCACTTACAGAGGTCAGTCATTAGGATGCTCAGGGATGGCTGGGATGCTTGGGAAGGGCACAGTGCTCTCCACCCCCCCGCTTCTCCCAGCACTGTGCATTGTCACGATGATAAATGAGAGAGTGAGGTGGGGAAGCTCTTGACTGAGCGTGGCCTGAACCCCTGGGGGTTCACAAACTACTGCAAAGCGGCAGCTGATAAAATGGTAACTAATTCAATTAGTGAAATTTAATTTAGGTGGGAGCGGATGGTGGCTTTGCCAAGACCATATGGGAAACCAGTGGTGTTTCCATATAGAAGAACTTAATTTAAACAATGAACTTGTGGGTCTTCATAACCCAGTGGCCAAAGAGCCCCCAGGAAGCCCTGGAAGGAGTTGTACTGATTAACCAGACAAAAGCCTGGCGAAGTTCGGGCCAGTAGGGAGGAGTTGAGTGGGAGCGAGTTAAGCAAAAAAGATTCAGATTCAGGTCGTGAACATGGCTGAGTTGAAAGAAATCCCTCCCAGCATCAGAAAGCAGTGTTTATCTCCTCACATATCCCCTCCTGCTTCCTCCAAGCAACGTGATCCATGACTGAGCCCCTGCAGCCCAGCAGGAGACAGCGGGAGGCTCGGACGTGCGAGGTGAGAAGGAAGAGCTGGATACGTGCTCCTCCTCAGTGGGGAAACAGCTCCACGGAGAAATGCCAAACTTCTGCAAGGACTAATTAGAGTAAAAGGCTTCCTGTCCCTCATGGCCCTGCCTCTGAGCACCTGCCTTCAGGGCGCCTGACCTTTCAGAGTGGGAAGGCTGGCGGAGGAGGAGGGAATGGCAAAGCCAGGGGTGAAGAACCAGCAGTCAGGAAAACTGGGATGGAGAGAGACTCCCTGTCTGCTCTAAGGGAATCACTCTGCAAAATCCGGAGATCATAACGAACCTCACCTTTTCTAACTGGAAAAGGATGTGAAAAATAAAAGTGATTTTTGGTTTGATTTGGCATTGAGCCCCTGCAAAGTTTGGAAAGAGTACTGTGATAGAGTTCTGCTAGCCAGCACCTTCCCAGCACTGAAACTGTGGATGTAAATCTTCATATAAACCAATTTACCATAAGCACCACAAACAGACAACTTAAGCAGCAAATATCAGACGTTTTGAGATAAGATACTTACAAAGAAATGCACAAGTAGTTGCCCACGACTGTGTCTCTAAAACATCAATGCCTTTTAGGAGGATTTGGGGTTAAGCAGAAGGCGGAGAAAACTCCAGGAGAAGTTCCAGCTCCATTCCTACCACAGCTGAAGTTCCTATGGAGAAAGCCCACCCTGCTGCGATACCCATGCACCGAACAGGCCCTCTCCAGCATATGGCTGACACCCAGTGGGACAATTCCAGAGCAAGGCAGGAAGATCTGCAAGCCTCCAGGCCAGCAATGAGATGGTGCTCTGCCACTGCCTTGGACAGGGAGGGACCTGAGTGCTTTCCCTGGATGAAATGTGAGCCTGAGAAGGAAGCTTTCCACTGGAAAGAAAAGAGCTGAAAAGAGGCATCCAGGGTTTTTAATCTTTGTTGTCCAGCTTTGTATGTGGAAAATTAAGAAACAAAGACATCTGGTAAACTGTGAGACAATGTAAGTAGGCTTGGGTAATAACCACAAATCATGCATTCAGCAGTAATCCTGGCCCTCTGCACTCACTCACTAACATTGAACTGTTCTCTTTGTGGGTTGCTGTTTGGACACTAGTCAAAAGCAATTTTTTTACAAAGACATAGACACTGAGAAGGTTTTTTTTTTTCTGGAGAGTTAGAAAACATAGAAACTTCTGCAAACCTTAAATAGGTTTTTTTGCTATTCACTATTTTGCTACTTACTCCTAAAATAGCCAAAGTGAACAGATCTTCAGTTCTGCTGTGTCCCACAGGGAGCTTGGCAAACAGGAAAGGGCAAACCACCCTTGGTGCTCACAGAGGCTCCACCACGTGCAAACGACATCTTTCTTTTGTACTATTTAAGCACTCCCTTCTGCCACCCCGTGTGGCTTCCCAGGGATATTTTCTCCCATGTGTCACTGAGCTGCAGTGAGCCAGTCCCCAGAGGAAGCCAGTTGCACATCCCCACACACCACTGCAGCCCAAGTGGGGCAAAGACTGTCACTACCCACACTGAGATATTCCTGTAGGAAAAGATGAACCTCAACAGGAAGGTGAGGAAAGAGATCAAAGAGAGGTGCAAAGGGTGAAGAAAGGACTTTTTGTTTTCCCATTCCTCATTTTCTCATTTGCAGGGAACTCAAGTCATTAAACATTAGCAGTACTGAGAGCTGTGGTAAGATCTTTGACATTGCAGGAAGGATGAGGTGGCAGCAAAGGCTCCAGCACAGCCTCTCCCAGCACTTCCATCCCCATCTGTTCCCTGTGCACAAATATGTCCCCATTTTGGGTCTTCCTGCTACTATGTTCCTTTGCCAGATGCATTAACCCTTCCTGGACTTCAGGATGGACTTTTCCAGTTCCTTTATCCACCTATTTTGGCTCAGGAGTCATTAGTACCAAGAAGGTAAGGACATAGTGATCAGGGTCCTCATTCATCACACCTTACTTCACATCTGCCATGGAGGACCTTCTTTGAATCCCTTCTGCTAGGGGCATCACAGAAGAAGATGCATCACAAGAGAGCTGAGACTGAAAGTTATGGAGAAGGACATGGAGATGCAAAGGAAGAATGAGGTAAGGCAAAAGATGTGGCACTAATGCATGAAGGACATTAGTGGCTGAATTAGATGAACAGCCATATGAGTGGGCATGAAAGCAGAACTGCAAGATTTGTTCTCTTTCACACTTTGGGCTGTTTAGGTACACAGCTGGTCACTATTTGTGCTGGCTACTCATGTTTTCAAGGACTAACCTGGGTACTCAGTCATCAGGACACAAAGATGTGGCTGTTGGCTACTTGCTGAAGGAGAGGACGCTTGTACAGAGATTACATTCCCAAAGGATCCCTTGCAAAGAGGAATCTTCCTCTGAGTGAGCTCATTGGCATCAGGGGTGTTTTTGCAGGCAGAAACATGCAATGCACCTGCAAAGGCACAGGGCAGGGAGAAGGATAAAAACTGTCCTTCTTCAATGTAAAACTGGTGAAGAAGTACCACAGGTGCTGTCCCAGGTGAATTGGGACAAAATGTAATGTGATCACTTCCTGCCATGTACAGACAATGAGGAAAAAAAAAGAAGAAATATGTAACTGAGATGGAAACCAGGCGAAGGAAGCAGGCTGAAGTTTGTCTTCAGCTGCTCCATTCTGGGCTTTCAGTACATCAGGAATTGGAAGGTGGGCAGCTCTTCCTTCCAAAAGAGAGAGAAGGGGCAATACTAACAAACAACACAATGGATTTGAGATTCACAACAGAGGAGGGAAAACCCAGAGTGGGGCTTTCTGGAGTTTGTTTCTTTTACGCACCACTGGAACCAGAAAATCTATCAATATGGAGGTTTAGCAATGGCTGAGGTTTCACGGAACTTGCATGAGCGTGGCCCAGTGCCTAACAGTACCGTAACCCGCAAAGGTCACACTCTGAAGTGCTGCCTTCAGACAGTGCCTCTGGGAATTTCAGAGAGCTGTTTAAGGGAACACTCCAGGGGTTGGCTATGGTACTGCTCAGGCTGAGCGGGAATCTCACTTCACCCCACAGATACATAAAAATAAATTTTTTTGTTTGGGAACTGTCTGTGACAAATACAGAATTTTTGTCTATTCTCATGAACTTTTTTCAGAGTGAGCTGTAAACTTCCTTGGCTTGTGTGGGGAGGCATAAACTTTCTGAGATGGTTGTTAATGGAAGTGTTTCAAGACTTAACTGGACTCACTAAGCGAAAAAAATGAACTGAAAAAAACCCCTTTTCTTGTATGTGGTACTGACCATTCACCCACATCCACATCAAGAGTTCTCAGTGGTGATGTACCAAGACAGTCCCTGTGCTTGGTTTTTCTGGAGCACTGTACACCACTGCATGAAAACCTGCATTTGAGGCATTTGAGGCACCCTGAGTTCCCAGTGTCAGACTGCTGCATTTCTATGGCATCATCACATTGAGCCTTCCTCATAAGAAATGAGATGTCAGGGTGCAAAACTGCTGGTGGGGAGACTGCAACAGCACTGGTGCCTTTGGTATCTCAGTGAGCTTGTGCTGTGGAAGTGCAGAGAAGGCCAGTGCATTCACAGAGAAAAGAATAAATAACACTACAATAGGATTTGGCAACAAATGTGAAGCATTGTTTGCTTTGCTGTTGCTGGAAGTGTAGAGGAAGGCACAGTTTCTCATAGAGAGGTGACATTTCATCTCAGTTCTCTGATGCGGATGTAGTGTTTTAGACTGCTAAAACAAGGAAGAAAAGGTTTCTATAAGCCTCAGTTAGTAATGTCTTACTAACAAGGCTCATTCAATCTAGTTTGCACCATTCAATCTAGGCTTAACGTGTGTTCACATACCTCCAGTTTGATCTGTCCATCCATCCATCCATCCATCCATCCATTATCTGCCTCTGTGTTGTGGCCAGGCTTGCATGCCTCATATTGCCTCTATTAGTGTGGCTTAAGCTGACTTTTCTAAATGCAGAAGACACAATCCCTGGCAGCCACATTCATGGACTCAGGGTACACACCCTTGCCTTCACTGGTTTTAAAGAACAAGGATATTGCCAAGTGACTTTGGTTTTTTAAATGGCCTCCAAAGACAGAAGGCAAGAATCAAATTCAGATATCTTAAGAAAACTTTCCTCAATCATTGTATTTTAGTGAGATAATGGTTTCCCAGTGGACACAACCATGATGACCCACAGACCACAAGCTGCATGTGCTCTGCACTCTGTGCCTTCCAGGTAGTCTGTTCTTTTCTTTACCACATCCACCTGGGAAATGCATGGAATCCATGGAATCCAAATTCTTCTCAAAGAACTCTGCTCACCCTTCCTGCTAAGGAGACTCCAGCATAGCACAAGTTTCATCAGTATTTCTCTGTGTGCCCTGACTGGAGTCCCCAGACCTGGTCATCTGTCTCCAGGCAAAACAAACCTTGCACGTGTCACAGAACCTTTCTCTTGAAATGACCTCACCACTAAACAGCAACTGCTCTGGTGTGATGTTCAGAGCATTTCCTGAAAATAAAAGGACATTGTCATAGCCAGGGATTTGTACAATGCACTCCACAAAAGGAGGGAAAGAAAGTAAATATAGAAAATTGAGGAGATATTCAGAGTTATAAGAGACACAACAAAAGAAAACTTCCAGGAAATGGCTCTACAATGAGGCTAAATCCAGACTTCTTGGTCAAGAACACATATTCAGACAACCCTCTCAACTAGTGACTGATTTAATATCTAAATAAAGCCTTTGGATTGTTAGCTATGGACCTTCAGTCTTGACAGTCTGAGCCCAGCTGGGTGCATTTAAAGTATCCTTCTCTGCAGATATTAACAGATATCTTTTGTATTCACATGTTCCTATTCACTGCATGTGTAGCCAGAGGAGATGTCAGTGCAGCCCAAGCCCATGTAACACTTTGTCATTTGGTCTAGGCCAGTCATCTTTGCAGTGTCCAAAGTAAATGGAGGGAGAAAGAGAGGTATTTCCAATGGATAATTAATTCTACCCCAAGATATATGGTGTTAGTGGGGAAAGAGGAGTTAAGCTGCTATTTGAAGATGCCTCCTCACAACTGACCTAGACTAAACACTTATCTTCTAAATAAAAAAGGGATGAATCCTGCCATCATGGTCTAAACCAATAATACAATACACATGTGTAGAGCAGTAAGTGACCAGATGGTGAATTTGTCATACCACAGTGTAGTTTCTTGTAATATAAATACAGGCTGATGAAATAGTTGATTTGCTCAACAGACTGCCTCAGCTTCATTACAAGAGCTAGTCTGGAGCCCTTACAATTTGTCACAAGGCCCTAAATATATTTATAGAAAATACTATGGTCTGGAAATGAAAGATTATGTGCAAGAAGTAATGTTTGGTCAATTAATCTAAGGTCTCTGTTCTGAAAAAGAGTCCTAGCATCCATTTTTTCCACACTATGTGAAGACATTATATTTAATGTCAAATTATATTTAAATGAACAAAACCACTGCAAGACTACATACATTAAGACTACTAAAGATAGTCTCTCCCATCTATTCCCCTGTGCCTCAGTAGCAATGGTTTTATTTTGAACTAGTAAAGAAGATTTTGCTTCCAGCCTCTGGATCAGAGAGCTACCCAAATGCTTCAACAAAACTATTTCTAGTACTATGGGGTCTCTACAAATAAAGAAGAGGGTGAAAATTAAAGGGAAAAAAAGGGTCTGTGTGAATCATTCTGGTGGGAGCAGTTCTTTAGTGCTTGAACACAGGCAGCCCACAGCCAACACCTCCCAAGGCAGGACATGACTGAGATCCAGACTCATTATTCATTGCATCTCCCTTGTTACCCAAGGCAGAGGCATGATAGATCCCACTGTCTCCCAGTCCTTCAGTGCACATCTGTCCCAGTGCCCAGCTGTCCCACACCTTGGAGCAGGCACAGTGACCCCCAGACCTGCTGACCCTGCTGTGGGGCAGACAACAAGCACATACCTGTGATGCCACCTGTCCACAGAGATGTGGGCCAAGCCTGATGGAGAGCAAAGTCCCAGCATGGATAACCCCACACAGCTGCTGGGAGGTTTTCTTTAGGTTGTGTCTAAAGCACCAAAGAAGTCTTTCAAGAGAAGGTGCACCTCCCTTGGAAGATTGTCTGTGAACAAACTCCCTGGTCCCTTGCAAGCAGCAAACACCAGCCCAGCTCTGCCCCACCATTGGATGGGGACCTCTGAACAACCACTGCAGAGCCAGTCTCCTCATAAATGCACCTTGCCCAGGTCCTTCCTGCTTCTGGGAAAGGCTCCGAAGATGTGCATGCTCATACAGCATCCACGGAGGGTCTTTTTGATGTATGCTGCCTGCCCAGGGACTTTTCCACTCAAGGAATTTTTTCCAGCTGTGTGGAAAACCATTAAGAGTAGGCATTTATCCAGCATTTTCAGAAGAAGTTAGTAGCTGTGTTAGTAGCTGGCATTGCTTCATTAAAGAAACATCCTGTTGAAAATGATGTTAAAAATCTTTGGTTTATTAATCATTTGGTTTACATAACTTTGTAGCTTTTAGAGGTTATATGCAATGCCAGAGTTCAGAAAAGTGACTCTTCATGTGGAAATGCAAATTAGTAATGCAGGTAATTGATGATTACGCGTCCTGAGTCACAGCAGTGCATCTGGCACCCCCAGTAGTGGCCTACTGCTCTTGTTTTGGATCTAAATAGTCTATCCATTCAAATGTGGCCATTCTTTCATCCCTCTCTGTCCCCCCTGTGGAGCCTTTCTTCCTAATGGCCCAAGGGGGAAGAGCATAGAGGACTGTCATGGGGATAAGAATAAAGATATGTTTGAGATCTCAAAGATAACATTTGAAAGTCAGAGGACATCTGGGCTAAATAACATGACTGTCAGGAATAATGCTTTCCAAAAGCCATTCGAGCCCTGAGGGCATCTCCCACTGCTTCTTCTGTTCAGACCATTGATCTGTTGGCATTGATGTCCCATCTCTGACAGACCTGAGACTCACAGGAAAACCCCCCCAGAAAGTGCTTCAGGAACTTTGGTGCTGTATGATGGATAGTTTGGTTTGTCCTTTTTCCCTCCACAAGCAGAGACAGAGCTCACTGACACCTTCAGTGTGTGAACCAGTGCCACCTTCCTGCAGGGCTGTCCTCCTGGGCTTCCTGTACTGTCCCTAAGACATGTCCCCAGAGCATGGCAGCACTGGAAAAGCTGAACTTAAGGCTGCAGATGAAACCTTTCTCTCTGGCCTACTCCCCCTCCTATCTTGTTGATGCTTCCCAAACCCCCAAGCGTGCATTTCCCCTTTGAGATGATAACTTTTTTATTAATTTTACAGTAAACCAGGTCCCCATTTCCTTTGTTTATGCTAGGTGGACTCGGTGGTTTCCATCTGTGTGTGACACAGCTCTTGGCACAGGAGCACAAACCATACCTTCACGTCATGGCATTCTGCACTGTGGGCTCTCCTGAAAAGAAGGTAAAAGGGCTGGTTCCACACTGTCATTTCCCTTCACCCTCCCCCACCAGTGCAGATGGGAACTGCAGCCTTGCATGCTCAGCCTTCCTCCTTCAAGCAGGATGGTTGCAAATGCTCGTGCAGCACAGCTTGGTGTGTGCCCACCACAGAAGTGCCATGGCTTACCCAGTACAGCTGCTCCATACCTTGTCTGCTCCTAATGCCACAAATCCTGCTTCCCATTTGGAAGAACACTTGCAGAGGAGTAGCTGGTGGCATTCCCCAGTTTCCTCAGGAAAAGTGAGGGGAATACCTGAATCTGAGGTTGAAGGTTGTACCTGCAGCATGCTGGTTATGAGTAAGCTTGGGGTCACGAGTCTGGTCTTGTCACTATGCAGACACCCTCTGAGACCCCAGAGTGAGCAGCCACAGCCTCAGACCCCTTTCTCCATCACAGAGCACCATGGCTACAGGTGGCCAGGCCCCATGGTGATAGAGGCTGTACCCAGACTGTTAACAGCTGAAAGGTGCACCAGGGCACACATCCTCACTTTCCACAGGGCTGGAAAGGGAGAGGGAGGAATTTTGACTTCAGTGTCATAAAGTAAAGGAGTCAGAGCTCAGCTGCAGATATTAGTCCAGGCCTTCCTAAGGGGCTGGAACAGGCAGGGAGGAGGCATTGAAATTGGCCATATCCCCTATCCCCAGGCAGATTAACAGGTACTGTGCATTCCTGGGGTGAATCACAACATTGCCATATAGAGCTTTATTCCCCAGGAAAGCCCCTTCCTCAGTTCTTACCTCTCTCACACTGTTGTATTGCTCAAAAATAGTAAGAGAATAATAACAAATGCAGAGGACTTCATAATAATTGCTCAAAAATAGTAATAGAGGATACTTGTTGGCACCCTGAGAGACAAAGCAAGTGACCACACTATGAGCCCAGCAAAGGCAGCATCCTCTCCCTGCCCTCCCTCTCCTCTGCCCATTCCCCCTCCTCCCAGGGCTTCGGGCCCCTCTCTGAAAGTAAACATCTGGCTGTCACTTTTTGAATTTCTTGGCATTCTATGGCTTGGGTCCCAACCTTAATGTCATTTAAATGCCATTTTTCTTCTGTGCTGAATAACAGGTCTGGAAATCTCCACCTCGCTGCAGACAGCATGTGTGGCAGGGATCCTGCTGTGCCCATGCCAGGTGCCTTTGTTCCTAGAGACTTGGTCAGTGCCAGTCTCCAAAGGCACATATTGGAGCAGGTTAAGTGTCTCCATGGAGATCTCCCCAGCTCCCTCTCACAGACCCTCCCTTCTCTTACAGCTTTCTGTTTATTGTAAACAGCTCCCATCTTGGCTGGGGATGGTAGCTCTCTGCTTCGCCCTGATCACCTGCCCACCCAAATTGCCTCCTGGCCTGCTGTTGCCTGGGAAAACAGCAATGCCATCCTTTGAAAATAACCTGCACATGGTGGAGGGCTCTTTTCATTCCTGGGCTGCTTTTTCTTTCCACATCCCTATTATGGGATTTGCCTGGATCTCTAATGGCAGCTGCAGCATCACTCCACCAACAAGGGCTGTGTGTTTGTGCATGAGGGAGAGTTTGTAGAAGGGAGGCTGATGGCTGTAACCTCTAAACTCTGCTCCTTGCTCCAGCCACATTGTCCCATCACAGGAAAAGCACTGGTGTGCCCAAGCCTGGACTATGGAGTAGCTGTACAGCCCTTCCCCTCAGTCACATCCATGTGTGCCTTGATTCCACCTGAGCAGTTAGGAAAGGATTCCAAAATTTCCCCAGGTCTCCAGGATTCATCTGCTTCTACAAGCTCCATATAGCCCAAAATCCCACCTTCCATCCAGCATCTTCTATCTACTTTCTGATGTCTGCCAGAGATGGGGGAACCCCATGGGGAATAGCATTTTTTTTGTGATCCCACAATGGCAGTACCACTCTACCTTGCCTTAGTGTGGTCACGAGGCCACCCTTGGCTGGGAAACCATCCTCTTCTCTGGGGCTTTTTAAAAGAGATTTGGGGAAGAATGGAGAAGTCAATGCACCCATGTTCCTTCCTAATCTATCACCCTACTCTCCAACTCAGAAAACTGGTACACTGCCTTTGTCTCACTACAGTTCCTCTGCTCCTGACACTATTTTGAGGATGCATGTTCATGCCAATGAAGCATTCAAAAAAAATTCTCCAAAGTATCTGACAGGAATAGACTTCTCCTGACATGCCTGTACAACAGCACCTACTGCTCATTGCAAGGGTATTTTCTGTGCTGATCCCCAAGGCAAGCTGCCTCTCCCTTTTTGCAGGAGCACCTCTGACAAGCTGAGCTCCCTGTCCCTCTCTCCCAGCTGGAATTTTCAACATGAGGCTATCGTGGTGGGGGGCATACTGGTAGGAGTATGTGCACCTAATGTTCAAGTTGCACCTGGTCTATCCATCACTTCATGATGAAAATATCCCTGATCTCCTTTCAGAAAATATTCTTTGATGTCTTTAGCAAAACAAACATAAGCTGGGTAAGTCTCTGTGAATGGATGAGAAGTTGTATCTGTAGCTTACTATAGGAGGAAGCTTTCTGCCATAGCAGAAAGCAATAACCTCTAAAATTGTCCTGGGACAGAGTTTTGTCACCCAACTTCCTCCGAATAGCCCAAACCAGCATTGCCAGCATGATTTACCATGTTTCCAGCTCACCCTGCCTTGCAGCATCCAGGCAGATCCTAGAGATGCCTGTGCTGTTTCTGACCCACAGGCAGGTGTATCTGACCTGCACACAGGCCACAGGAGTGCAGGTTCATAAAACACAGCAGGAGAGAGACCTGGGCAGATTCCTGTCCAGCAGCCAGCAGGAGGGGGACCCCTCCCACTGCCTGGCACATATCATAATGTCCCTAGTGTCACATGTGCATAGGAGGCACTGCATAAAACATGATCATGATAAAATAAATACTGTGACAGGGATTAAGCCACTCTAGCTGCCTCTGAGATGAAATCTGGGATTTGCACAGGAACTGATGCTGACAGACAGAAATAGAGATGGAGAAAGGAAGTCCTGGTGGCAAAGTTTTTCCTATGAAACAGTTTTAGGCCTGGGAGGCCTACCCACGTTCAACAGCTGCCTCTGACTAAGTCAACCACTCCTTATCTCAGGGTTTCTGTGAAGGTTCTGGATTAAGTTTATGTGCTTCAAAGTTGCAGAGGTCCAAGTGCTGCAGGTCCCACCAGGGTGTTGGGTGCAGATCTCTCATCACCATAACAGGCAGATGATCAGAGCTTCTCATACCACTGACAAACCTGGGGGTAGCTCTCCTGTCCTGCAGCTTCATCAGTCTTGTGTATACCCAGCCTTGGGTATATACAAAGAGCTCAGGCACTTACACAGTAACTCCACACCCTTTGTTCCACCAACAGGCATCCCATTTCCCTCAGGACCATTGCTGCCTCACAGCCCCTCTGTAACATCTCCCCTTCAAGAGCTACAGATGTTCCCATTCAATGCAAAAAGGGTCACCAAAAAGACACAAAACTAGAAACTAATCATGTGGAGAAGCTCCTCCAAATCTTTGGGGGAAGCCACACAATGCTTTTGGAAGAGTGCTGTAGGAGTCTTTCTTCCATCCACACATTCCTGCTCCTAAAACATTCTCACAATTAAGATTAGGGTTCCAGAAGATTGGGAGAAGATTGGAAAAAATGAGGTATTTCAGTTTCTTTCACCTTCAAGTCAAAACAAAACTTTCCTACTTTTATTGTTCAAGGCGGATTTTTTTCCTGGCCTTTAACCAAGACTTCTTGCCTGATCTGTACTCAGATCTATGATGTACAGTCAACGTGTTCAGTGAAAGCTGCATTTCACTGTTAACCAATGAAGGCTTTAAGAGCAGAGTGCTTGGATGTCAGTAACAAAGAAAGCAAGATCCAGAGTTTCACAGTGTCAGAAATTTGGTTTTTGGCATTAGCTGTCCAGACACTTTTGTTGGTCTGTAGCAGCCCTTTTTTTTCCCCAGGGAAGTCCAAGTCCATAGTGATAGAACTCCACATACCCTCTCAGGGCAGCTCATACAGCATGAGGTCTGCTCAGGAGACCACAGTGTTCTGCACCTCAATGAGCCTGAATGATACAGTCCTTCAAGTTCTTGAGGACAGCCAGGACAGTCAGAGTCTCTCTGCACCAGTGCACTGTGACTTTTCCACTGCCTCCCCTCAGGAGAGCAGCACTCAGTGGAGATGGAGGAAAGCAGGACAGCCAGTGCTGGCAAGTACAAATGTGGATATCTGGCAAGTAATTTACTTAAGGCAGGCCCATAGTTCAGTGCCTGACTGGGTAAGAGTCTCTCCTGGCCAATGTTAATGGAGAGTAAGTTGTTCTGCCACATGCACTGGCCAGGCTGAGCCAAACTCCACTGTTTCATGAAGCAAGGCCCTCCACTGCATGTGGAGAATTACCACCTTCAGACAGAGAGAAAAGGTTATAAGGATGGACGTACAAGTGAAACACGGGTACCAAAAATGGTGAAAACTTATGAGATCACTTTGTCCTTCCCTCACACCTAGTCAGTACAGGATTGTTCCCTCCCTGGCTCCAGAACAATGCCACTTAACCTAGATGCAATCATGCTGCAGGAACTGCCAAACACAATGCAATGAAGACCAGAGAATGAGCTCATATGAGTTAATCCAATTCCTGCAATAAAACAATCCAGGGCTCTGGTCTCCATCCTGCAACATTCTCCTGAGCCAACCCTTTTCCAAGCCAACCCTTGAGTGTGCTAACACTCAAACATAAGCTGGAGCTACTGGTGGGCTGCTGAAATAACCTGGAGCTGGGAAAATGCAGCAAAACAATATGTTCTTTCTACTAAAACTGTTGCTTTGTTTAGATGGGATCCATAAACCTTGTTATTCACAAACATTCAGAGAGCAGAGCTTTATTTCCAAGAATGCTCATGGAAAGGAAATCCATTGTGTAGGCCAACATGAATAGACCCTTGGTGTGCAGTTTTTATGGGAAGCATCCAGGTGGCTAGTGAGAAAATAGCTTCTTGTCAAGTAAAGCAATGCACTACAGCTACGGATGATTCCCAAGCAGTTGGGAGACATCCCCACCTGTGAGGCACACGTCACCCCCAAGTGGAGCCTGAAACACTGCCACACAGCAAACACACAGCAGGAACAGCCACCCCCTCCACCAAATCCACCATCAGCCAAAGCATTCACGTTCACTGCTGGCAGGTCATTGCAGAGCCACTGACACTAGACAGCAGAAAGGATCATCCCATATATTCCTTGGACTGGTATCTTACAGTGCCTTACACATAATAGACCTTAAAACAAAGGGTTAAAATTAATTGTAGGGTCCACTGAAACCCTTTCCTGGAAATGGCCTGATAGCAAATCTCTTTCCTCCTCCTTCTTAAAATCATGTCGCTGATAAAAAGCAGAAAGTCTTTCATCACTATTTTGTGTGCATAATTAGGTTTAGTTTGCAGAGCTATGAGTTAGCAAGTGCACATGCACACACAAAACACACACAGACCTTGTTCACTTATGTGACTGGCACCCAGAAACACAATTCCTCAGCCAGTGTCTGGGTGGCAAACATGAAAATGCATTTTGATAATATTGATGCTGGAATGCAACAACATGCACAAAAATATGTCCACCAAGTGCAACACATTGTAAACAGGAGAATAACTAAAATAAACAAATACATGTAATTTCATCTGGGTCACAAGTTGGCTCAACGTGACATTTCCTTTTGTAGTGAAGAACATTGGAGCAAAGAGAGCTTGTTTATACATACTGGAATGTATGTGGGTAAGTTTTTTTCTAGCTCTCTTGGTTATTTTTGCAGTAAGCCTAAGTGCTTAGAGTCTTTTCCCCCTTTCAAAATCAAGATGTTCTTTCTACTTTATTTCACAGAATCATAACTCATAGTTCTGCATCCTTAAAAAATGACTGCTGTACGGCTGTGAGCAATGACCTTACCGTGTGATCTTGCCCCAAAATCAAGAGATCAGGCTGTGAGCAGTAGCTCTAACTTCAATACTATCAGCTATTTAAAGGCATATGAAACAGCATCCATGTCTCCCATGTTTGCTCTCTTCTCTGAGTGATGCTTTGCAGCTGTGTCCCTTCCAGCAGCAAGGCAGCCAGGGCTCCCTGGGGGAGCCCATTTACACTGCTGCTCTTGAAGGGCTAAAGTGGGAGCACGTGTCCTGTGTCCCTGGACACACACGCTCACACACACAGCTCTGTGAAGCCCTGTGGGTGGTTTTCATGGAAGAGACAATCTTGGCTGAAGCTCCTCTTGCTCTGCCTGCCTGCACAGAGCGAATGCAGCCCTGGTTTCAGATGAGTCCCTCGTGCTCCCTGAGCTGGGCATGGTGCTGTGGTCAGGACTCAATGAGAACATGGGGGCTGCTGAGCTGGGGGTTACAGGGCAGGAGGGCAACAGCAGCAGCTCAACTCCTTGTGCACAGCACTCCTTTCCATCCAGAGCACTGAAAGCACTGTGCACAAGGAATAGGAATCTCAGGGAGGGAGAGGGAGGGGAAGAGGTTGACTTAGTCACTGAGCAAGTCAGCTGGCTGCAGGGTTTGTTTTTGGAGTGCCACATCAGGCTAGAAGCATCACAGCATCCTACACAGTCACTCATTTACCATGGCAAGCACAAATAACCTGTGAAATCCATGAGGGAAAGCCAAGCCTGGCTCTGGGCTGAGCACCTCTCTGCAGCCCTGTGGGAAGGTGCCAATGCAAAGCCAAGGCTCACTGTGAGATATCATGTATGTCTGTGTTTGTGAAATATCATGTGTGTCTGTGCTGAAGGAGTGGGGGAAATCCAGAAAAGGACTTTTTAACCAGGAGGTGAGGGAAGACTGGCAAAAACAAGCAAGTACCCAGAGCTCCCTATCCAAACAGGGTGACACTGCAGCACTGAGCAAATGAGATTATAGTCATCAACAGCTCATCAGCCCTGTGACAAGGGCAAGAGTAATCAGCTCTGCTTAACAAACACAGGACCTGAGACAGGCCAAGTGCAGCTACGCCAGTGGTGGGAGCAGCAAGCCTCTGCCCTGGGTCTCTGGGGTTCACATTAAATGGGGCAAGAATGGGCAAGGCCATCCATCTGAGCCAGGCAGCAGCAGTCACTGAGTAATGAAGGAGACAGGAAGAGGATCTGCACTTCAAGGCTCTTGGCTGTGCATTACCAACTCAATGTTGTCCACACAACTCCCTGCATCACCCCTGTGCTTCCCCTTGTGCCCCTGGCAAGGGTGTCCTCGGGCTCCCAGCTCACTGTGCCTGCAAGGTTGGCAGGAAAGGCTGACCTAACCCTGCACCAAGCAGGCCCTCAGACCTATTGTCTGGAAATCAGGGTAATGATGGATGCCTAGGATGTTTCATCATTTCCCAGCACTGTTACAAAGCCCACATTTAAACCTCATCAGAAACATTTTGGTTTCCTTTCTGATTTTTATGTACTTGGAGTGCTGGCTATACCCCCTCCAGCCTTTGTTCTCCTGTTACTAAAAAGTGTTTAATTTTTCAGAAAATGAGTCGTGCTGTAGAACAAACCTATGAACCTCTTGGCGTGGTCTGACCCTCTTGCATTAGCAGCAAGACCTCAGTGAGGAGTTGGGACATGTCCTTCACAACCTCCCAATCCCTCTCCCCCACCAACCCTCCATCACTCCCTTAGCTTTTTTCCCACACTTGCCATGAAGTCAAACAAATGAAAGGCTGGATAAGACAGCAGTAGAAAGCAGCTTCTGAATGCATTTGACAAAGAGGTTAAGACAAGGAGGTTAAAAGGCTGGGAGCCCTGGACTGAGCTTAAATGGAGCCCTGGGCCCATGGATGTAGGGAAGTCCCAGGTGAGGCTGGTCAGGGCAGATTTCAGTGCCTTTGAGGCCTGGCACAGCCACTGGCTGGATCCTCTTGTTGGTCTCTGTTCCCAGAATGGCATTGCCTTCAGACAGAGGTCAGCACACACAAGCACAACATGATTTTGATATTTGCCCATCTTGATTTTCCATTATTCCTTCTTTTAATGTTTTTCCCACATTTGTGCTGAAATTAATTATCAAGGGTTCCAGGCTTGACTTGGGCTTTTATTGCCACAGTAAGACCTTATAGAAATAGTGGTAGCTATACCACCATCATTTGGAAAAGAGATTAAGTGCAACAACTTGCATGTTTCAGTGGCTAACGTAATAATGTGGCAATTACAGCTCTTTGTTGGGTCTGGTCCAGCTGTTTGTCCAAGAGGTCTAGGTGCAGCTGTTCTTACCACCAGATCCAGATCCTTTCAGTTACTGTTGAAATTGTGCCATAAACCTGCTGGATGGATTTTATTTTTCTTCCTTGAAAGCACCTGCTTGAGATGTATGGCCGGTTTTGTTATTAGTCAAAAAAGGCAAAAGTTGAATTCTGCTTTCAGGCATTTCATTGGAGTGAGGTGAGTTCTCATGTTGGAAGGGGTGGCATCTCTCTTGTAAGCTCTACTAATAAATTCACCTCTGCCTGCTCCCCAGACTTGCCCTCTACTTACAGGGCACTTGAAATGGTCAGTAAGAATTAGCCTGTCTCTTGCATGTAGGCTGGCTTAATAAAATGCAGATCACTGCAGAAATGAGGATAATGCAAATACCTATTGCAGCTTTAGCAAATAACTCATATAAACTAGAGAGGGAGAGGATGTCCATTCCAGAAGATGAGATTTTCTCAGTTTCTTTGTTGTTCTGATCCATTATATGAGTTTAAGATATTATTTGCACCAGTAGTTGAAAATGTGTGAGGCAGTTAAAACTCAGTGACTCCTACAGGGACAGAACTGGTGCAGTTTGGGGAGGATAAAGCTGTTATTGAGCTGAAAAAGACCCACACAATGCCAATGCCATCACTGGCATGCAGGGGCAGCAGGGCTTTGCCTCTGGAGCAGGAGGAAACGATTTGCAGTCCCTGGATGAGGCAGCTCGCAGGGGTCAGGCAGCATGTGCAGCCCTGTACTGCTGGAGGTCCCCGTGCCAAGAAAAATATCTTGGCCATACTTCCTCCAAGCCTTTGGTGGGCAGGACAGCCCCAGTGGTTTCCTCCAGACCAGTGATCAAGTGGGCAGGCAGGGATGTGTGCTGTGCTGGAGCCAGCTGCCTGCCCACCTACACCCAGCTGCCCTTCAGCTTCCCTGGGCTGCCAGACCCCCTGCACGTCCCCAGGGCTCACAGCCTTGCAGCCAGCCTGGCATGGGGCTGGGGGAGCCTGTGGCTTTGTGGCTGGGAGGGACATCCTCTGGGGCTCCTCTGGCACCTGCTCACCAATGAAGCACACAACATCTAGGGTTTTACCCACAATATACAATTCAGATTTTTTTTTTTTTAACCTTCTCCTATCCCCTTCTCAGTTTTGGCCTTTCTCCTTTAAAGCTTAACAGCCTGATTTCCTCTTGCCTTGTTTACATCTGCAGTGATGCAAAATAGACCACCAGCCTGAAGGCAGTGAAAAGTTGCTGCTTTTGCAAAGCACGGAATAGGAACCTAAATCACAAAGTAGAAGGGGTTAAGGTACCTGGGGTCCTCATGCCCAAAAATGAGCTTGGTTGGCTTAACCTCGGCTGCCCTTTTGCAGACCTGCAGCTCATTCACAAACCATTTCCTTTATTCTCTTTTAAAAAGACCTGAGACCACATCAAACAACCCCCCTGATATTGGGGCTGAGTGGGCCTACCTTCTTTAAACTAATTAATTTAGAATAAGCTTCAAAACCATCAAATGAAGTCAGCCCTTCTTGCAAATGTGGTTGTCATTGCTGGCAGACATCAATGTGCTGTGAAGAAAACTCTGTCCCGTGCCTTGACTTCAGAAAAGCATGAGAAAACACTTGCAGCCTTCCCTGAGATAAGAAGCCACAAACAAATCAGAAACAACAAGCGAAAACTCAATTCAAGGTTTACTCCAGGATGGACGTCTTGCTACGATAAATTAAGGTGTTTTTCATTATTAAAAATAAACAAAGCAATGAAAGTGAACCATGTCACCATTCATATGCTTAAAAAACATCTTTAATCTGCTTGGGAAAATCTTTTTTTCCCCCTAACAGGAAAAAATATTAGTTGTCCAGATAACAAGCAAAACAAAATCAACCAAAGGGCATCAAGAGACTTCCTGAAATTGAAAAAACAATGTTTTGTGTAACAAGTTTAAAAAAAAACGAAAAACAAAACAACCACATGCAGCAAGCAGAATGAATCCTCCAGCTTCTTCAGGTCGTCGGTGGTTTCAGGAACATGAGGAAGAGCTACACAAGCAGTCAAAAGTTTTATTTAACCTTGCAGCATTTTACAGCTGTCCTAAGCCTCTTCCCTTCTCCCTTTCCCCTCCCCACCCCCCCGGAAACCATTTGTCTTTCTAGTGCCTTATTTTTAACAGCTCAGCTCGGCCCCAAAGGGACATGTGTAAAAACAACGAAAGAACTTAATCCGGCAGCTTTGAGGTTCCCAGGACTGAAATAGCAAGCCTGATGCAAATCAGGATAGGAGCTGCTTGGGAAGAGAGCAGTACCTCCTCCTCTTGAGGGAGAGAGGGATGGAAGGAGGCAGAGCCATGGTGATGGGCAGCCCAGACACTCATCCACCATGGGCAATGCTGGGCTGGGCTAGCAGGGATGCTCGGGACCCCATTCATCCTGCAGTAAATCAGCCCCTGGAGATGAACAGGGAAGTTTGCACAATGTCTGCCCAAACTCTGCCTGGATCTCTGCCAGGGCTGGGAAACTTTCATTCTCCTGTGTTCACAAATTTCACCTACAAGAGCCTGATTTAAACAATGCAGGAGACAGTGTGGCATTCCTTCCCACATCCCTCAGCCACTGCGCTGTGAAACCACAGGAAATCATTACCTGTGCCTGCTAAGAACGTCTGGATCGATCAAATTATTCATATTTGATATATTCAGAGACTTTTTCCTTTGTTTAAATGTATTTATGATTTTCACAGGTTCGTTTGTGATGCTGGTTTATGCAGTTTCTAATGTTTGGCTGTGTATTTCAGGTGTAGCAATATTCAAAGGCCTCCTATGTTGCAGTTACCATGGTTTTAAGTAGCAACGTCGCTTGCAATCAGGTAATTAAGACATGAATGAATGTCTGCTCCCTAATAAATACACAGAGCAGCAGGTCCAACCCCCACACATTTATGAGCTGGTTTCAAACATGGCCTCTGAAATGCTGGAAGACCTTTCATGTGAATCTTTACAGGAGAAGACAGTCCATTGAATGTTTGCAAAGAGTAATCCCTAGACAGGTGTAGCAGTAGCCAAAGCAAATTGGTTTAGAAATGTCAACATATATTCATGGATTATTTGCCCAGCTTAAGCATTTATAGTAAATGTCAATAGATCTGGCAATAAGGTTCAACTTGCCTGTAAGGAAACCCTTAGCCTTGCAGCAAACACATGTACTACAACAGGAAAGCAACACAGCTGCTGACAGAAGGAAACCCACTGAGGTGGGTGATGGGAGGGAAAAGCTCCATCAAATCTGCATCCACGTTTTCTGGGGCTATGCCACCAAGGCAAGGTTAGCAGTCTGTGGTGCTTTCAGCACATTTGCTCTTCCTTGCCAGCACAAGGTCCCTTTGTTCAGCACGGTGGTTTCCAGCAGCCCAGAGCTGTCCTCCAAGGCAGCCACCAGCCTCAGGGTGGAAGGGGCACATTTCCCAGATGGGTGTGCAGCCTGTAAGTGTCTGGGAATGTTCCTACTGCTCACCTGCACCCTTTGGTGACACTCCCACACCTCTGCTCCTCCACCAGACATGGCACCTGCCAGTGTTCCTCTAAGGGACTGATCCATCACATCAGTCTGCTGGCCAGGAGCAAGAAACCCTTTAATGGATAAATCAAGCAATACACAGCAGGTTTGTGCTGCATACAGTGCTTCCACTTGTGCAAACAGGAGCAGTCAGCCTCACCACCTTTTACAAGAAAACTGTGTTCAGGACAGAAAAGCATCCTGGGTTTCAATTTCAAAAGCTGTTTGTCACAAAGCTCCCTCCCAAGGCAGAGCATAGGCAGTGATGTGCAGCCAAGGGCAGCTCTGGGCTGGCTGTGCACTGCTGCATCCCTTGCTGACCCTGCCCTCCCTGTGCAGCCTGTCCAGGGCAGGCAGCAGCCCGAGAGAGAGATCTGGTGTGTGAAAAAGCTCCCCATGCCCACTGCTGACAGCCGAGCAGCAAGCTGTAGGGAGATCCTTTCGTAACTGCAGAGCTTCAGCCATGTCCCCTCCTAGCTGCTAGAAGCCCTTCCATGAAGAAATAAGTGATTTAAGGAGTCATAATTAGTAACAAACCATAGAATTTTTTTAATGGGTTTTCTAGACTTGTGACACATCCTATCCTTCGGCAACTTCTCCAGAAGCATAAAGCTGCCATGCTCCCACTGTCTCTGTGGGCAGTGGCCTGTAGACTGCTCCCAAGTAAATCTGAACATTCAGCAGACACTTCCCTCTTTGTCCATCTCAGTTTTGTTACAGGAGGCAAAATGTGCCAGAGATCACACACCTCTGCAGCAGCCACAGTCCCTCCTGCAGTACCACTCTTGGCATAAATCAGCTCGGTGTCGATTGTGGCTCTTCCCTGGCTCTGTGGCTTGGCTCAGCCACAGGAAGGCTGATTTTTAATCTTACTGACACTCTGTTTACACCAGAGAACCTGCTTTGATTGCAGCTGGCTTCCAGCTTCCCTTTGCCAGACTTGCTCTCACCATGCCCGACCCTTGCAGACCCTTGCTGTGGGAAGCATTACCCTCTCCACGAGCCACAGCCACCACCTGCCCAAAGGGACAGGCCACCACAGAGCCATGAAACGCCCATCCAGCAAGGGGATAAACTGCACAGCTCTGCTGCCTCCATTTGCTCAGCATTCCTGATCAAGGGCTTCTTCCTGCAAAGTCACCAGGCCCATCTTGAGCCAAAGTGCACTCACTCAGCTGCACCATATCCTGACAGGATGTCAGCAGTAAACAGTAGGTAAATACTCATGCTTTATCATTGGTTAGTATTTGTTGTTTTTAGAGAACTGGACTAAAATTCCCACTGAAAAAAAAATGTGTGCAACAAAAGTGGCTTCTATTTTCTGCCCACAGGAGAGCCATGTGAAGAGAGCCATTTCCGTCATCATTATTCCCCAAACAAAAAAAGTTTGGTGATGTTTGTATTGGATTTTTAGATCTTTTGCATCTATATACTTAATTATTGGAAATTATTTGATTTATTAACAAATTTATATTATGGATCAATAAAGAGCTACACAGTCCCTAAACTGTTTGCCCTTTGCAATGTGGACTTTCTTGGATCAGTGAAAGCTCTGCAACCATCCCTGAAGTGCAGAGCAGGCACTCCTCAAGCATGACTATTCTCACACCATTCAAAATTGGTTTTGGCAAATAATTGTGGGTGGAAGTGAGCTCTCTGCAAAAAAGCACACTCCTTCAAAAACGAAGGAGCAAGTGAGTACAGCAAGCAAACCCTTATTCTGGCATGACTAAAACATAAACAGCTATTTGCTGGAAATCACTGGCAGCATTTTCTCAGCAAAGGTTATTGTGAGAAGATATAATTGATATTAATGTCTAGGGTTATCTCATCTGATTGTATCAGCAAAATATGGGATCACTTGGTAATTACTTTTAACATGATTTTCACGGGAGAGCAGTCGACGCTGGAGAACAGAGTTGTCTTTTTAAACGCAGCAAAATACTGCCTAATTATGAATTAAACCCCAGGCTGAGCCAAGTTTGCAGCCTCTGGATTGATTTTGAGCTAGCAGCACTTTCCCATTAAACTTTGGATGATTCTCATAGTCATTTTTCCATGGAAGTAACACTTTTCTGAAAAAAAAATAATGTTGTTAGCCCGCAGAACATTGAAATGATACAATAGCTGCTTGCTTGGAGCTCACTCGCCACCTGCTTTTCCTTGTTTTGTTTTCTAGCCTCTAATTACTGAGCAGAGTCAATTCCTAATGAGGCAGTTTGATTTCCTGTTTTTCATACTTCTTGAGCTGCTTAAAGAGCCTGTCCAACATAAAAGGAACCCTTTTCTAAACAGATTTTAAATTAATTATAATAACCTTGGTGGTTGTTGTTGTTGTTGCTCTGCCTGTGTGCATGTGTGTGTGTGTGAGTGAGTGCATCTGAGTTTTCCATGGCTGTGTTTCTCATTTAATATTTCCACATGAAACAAGCTTTTTTTCCCCCCTCCTGTTCTTCCCCCCCACCACTCCCCCCAACAATGCAAGCTGGAAACTCTTGTCCAGGAAATTGTAGCCACAGAAACACTGTGTCTGGGGCTGAGGAGGAAAAGGTGGTGATGTCATGAATAATTGGGCTGTGAGAAAAAACTGAGCATGAATAAGGAGGGAAATATTCTGACGTCTGTCTTTAAATCTGGAAGATAAACACTTGTTGTGAATGGTACACGCTGCCTTCCAAAAGGGCTGGTAGGAAGAAGAGCAGTACTAAATGAATGCTCAGAAATATATGAATGATGCTAATGAGGTCTCTCAGCCTTGTCCTAGCCCTAGCAGACACGTGTGACGCCTCCCAGTTTGTGTCTCAGTGCTTCCCCTGTGGAGAGCAGCAGCTCTGGAGTGCTGCTGCATCCCTGGGATTCCCAGCAGTCCTGGTCCTCCTCCTGCCTCTGCTGCTGCTCCCTCTGTCCCTGCCTGCTCCCTGGGGCCCTGTGAGGTGAGAGGCTGCTGCAGGCTGGGGTGGCCATGAGCTCTGACCCAAGAGGTTCCGCTGGATGCTGTTCCCTTCTGGCTGGCCACACGAATCTTGCAGCTGTCTTGGTGCATGGGTGGTGCAAAACACTGCCAGGCAGAGCCTCCTGACATGGAAGAAACCTCTGTCATCGTCCACCTCATCTTCCCAGCCCTTCAAATGTCCCTTGCCACAGTCCCAGGGTGGTGTTTGTGAGGCCACTCACAAAACGAATCTGAGGACTTTGCTACGGTGCCAGTTGCCCCATCACCTTGCTCCTACTGTTCTCTAGCCAAGAGCCTTCCCCAAGAAATGCCCCATGGGAAGCTTTATCTGGAGCAGAGCCTGCCACCATGCCTTGCTAACAGGCCACAGGCTCTGCAGCGTTGAGAATTTGGCTGAGGATGGTTGTGTGTTTGAACAGCCACAACCAGCCCAGCCCAGGACTGCTGTGCTGGGCCACTTGACAAGAGCACAGGAGAAAGGCACTCCCTGCCCCAGAATGCTTGGAGAAAAAAGTAAAGGATTTGCATCAATCAGCCCCTGAACCTACTGCATTTGAGAGTGAATGAAGTTTCTCTGTGAAAACTGTATATGCAGCTCATTGAAAAATACATGACCTGCTGCTGGAAATGTAATGAAAGGCAATCCACACTATAGCTCCAAAAATTCGAGGGAGCCTTGGCTGGGGAGGGCTGCATTCCAGCCCCACCCAAATCATAAAGCTGAGAAAACTTCAATGGGCTCTAGCTTCTGGATTATTATTATTATTATTATTATTATGACAGGGTTTTCCTCTCAGGATTCAGACTCTCTGTAAATGGTGGGAAAAAGGGTTTTATACAACCTCCAGTCTCCACATGACAAAGTGACTGCCTATTCCTACAGTCATCTCAACAGAATAGACGGAATAAGCCATTGTCTGTGCTCAGAAGTCAGCCACTGCACCGGCACTTGATTGGTCCAGGATGTAGAGGAACAAAAAGGTCATTGAATAAAAGAAGAACAATACTTTTCATGAAACAAATGAGCTTTTGCTAATTTATAACATGTTTGGATTGGGTATCATATACATCAAAATGATGTAATTAGTAAATGTCATTTTCTGGAGAGAGAGAGTTCAGCAAACCCTTAATGATGGGAATTTCCTGCCCTGGACTGGAGTCTCTGGACTACCAGGGCATCATAAAGATGCTGTATTTCACTAATAATTAGAATGGGCACAAAGTGGGACCTAGATGTATGACAAGGGGAAAAAGCAAAAAGGTCACCTACTGTGAAGGTTAGCTGCACTGCAGGATTAATGGTAGAAATACAATGGGCTGAAGGGTGATTAAAAACTGACTTGCACATTTCACACTCAGTGTTTGAAACCTGGAATCTGAATTGTTCCTACCTCCAAACACTCACATCCCTCAAACCTGTCAGTAGTAGGGTGATGGTGTTTCTGCAGCGTGCACAACCACGGGCTCAACTCCCAGAGTGCCTCAGCCAGAATAGGACAGAAGCTCTGTAGCTTGTACAACACTCTGCTGAGCACATTAAACTGCAAGGGTGATTTTCAACGGGACCTCTGTATGTTCAACACCAGCTTCAGAAGCTTTGAGTGTGTTGCTCTCCTGCATACCCACCTACACATGTAGTCACATTCACAGTGCAGGGCAGGATCACACCTGGGGTTACACCTTCAAGTCTGAGAGAAAAACTGCTCTCAAGATGCTCCTCACTCAGAAGGAGTCAAGAGTACAGGAGGACTTGTATAGGAAGCATTTCTCAAGCAGTGTCATTCCAAGTTGCTTTAGGTGAAAATCTCACGACATTAGCAAAGCCAGACCCTCTGCAAGATATGAGGAACATGCAGAACCTAATTGTTAAGGAATAAAAGTAAGTATTTTACCCTTTTTTTGCAAGTCAGGCTTGACACTAAGCTTAAGGTAGACTTGTCCAAGCCCATCTGAAAGAGCAGCTGGCTGCAGTAGTGAAAGCCAAAAAAGGTCTAATCTCACTCTTTAGGTATGTCTGCCATCTTCAAATAAGCATATCAGCTACATCAGAGCTGCCTTGCATCTTTTCCTCCAGATCCTGAAGCCAGTCCTAAGCTGAATGTTGATATAAAGACAGAAAAACACTGTTTCTGCTTGCAATATAGAATCATGGAATAGTTTGAGTTGCAAGGGACCTTTAAAGGTCATGTAATCCAACACCCCTGCAATGAGCAGAGACATCTTCAACCGGATCAGGTTATAAGAGATAAGGAGACAGCAAATACTGAGGAGTCTATCAGACTCCAAGAGTTTACCAAAAATTATATTCCCTGACCTATTTGCTTAGACCTTAGGGAGATGACAGAAATCCACTGGTTGGTTTTCATTTAATATGTTGCTGACTCCTTTCCTCCAGAAGTTTTGCATCCGTTTTTGGACCCAAAGCTCCTGCTGTAGCCTGCAAATCCCCAGGATGTTTCAAGAACAGTGTGGCACAGTCTGTTCTTCAGGGCTCGCAGAAGCTCAGCTGCTCTCAAAAAAGACACCAAAAGGGCAGGGCACTGAATTGAGTTACCACCTAGAAATTTTTTTCTCTCTGGTGGAAAAACCCTACAGGCAAGTTTATAAACAGAAATCTCCTCTGGCAATGGCCTCAGCCTTCTCTGAGATATGTGATAAATTTGTTATATTAGTTTGTGTTTCCTTCTTTGCAGGAATTGCTCAGGCACAAATGAAACAATAACACGATTCGGAAAAACTTCCTTAATTATTTGTATTTCAACTTCATTATTCACAGCAAATTAAATGTATGTGGGAACTAAACCAAAGACCCAAAGGTCCAGTAAACACTCATCACAGAACCTCTTCTGCCTGTAATGGGCATGTTTGAGCAGGAAATATTTAACTGTTAAGGGATTTTTGCCTCTCTATTAGCAAAGGAAGGACACCTCTAAATGTGACATTCTTGTCCCCAGGAAATACCCTTACATTCTCTGCAAGTTCAGAAAGGAAAACACTCCATGGCAAATAATTTACTTCACACCCGCTCCTTTCCTTTACTTTAATTTGTTTTTTTCAAAAATTCCTTCTGCTGCCAATTTTTCTATCTTTTATGAAGATTAACCTAGCAAGTTCCAGGCTTGCGAGCATCTCCAAAGGAAATCTGCTAAATTAATAATCTTGAGTCAACAAAATCATGTTCTGAAGGGCCCTGGCTGAGCCAGCTGCAATTCTGTAATTGGGGGGAAAAAAAAGGAAAAAAAAAAAAAAAAAAAAAAAAAAGGAAAAAAAAAGAGCAAAAGCAAATTGTAAATTTTCTCCTTGGAGGGAGAGCTAAAAAGCAGAAAAGGTTACCACACATCCGCTGATCCACTGGACAGAGTCACCATTTCTGTGCTCCCAGCAAAACAACATCAGTATGACCCTCTGTAGAGATAAGAGAGGTACCTGCTCTCAGTGGGGTACTTCATCATAACAGGAACAAGGATGCAGCCCTTCTTGCACAGTCCAGCAAATACTGGGGTATGACACACCACAAAAGCAGGTACAGGTGTTGACTCACAGACAATCCACCTTTTTTCAGCAAACTTCTTATTTACCGTAAATCAGTGCATACAGCCTGCTTTCAGTTCCTCTAAGTTGCACTGCAGTTAAACTCTGCTTTGTGTTCACCAGATGATAAGATCAGGACCATAACCTCAAGGTGATAGCAGCTCTCTATACAGCTTCAGCTGTTACTAAAATAGCTGCACCAAGACAAAACCAAGATTCAAAGAAACCACGTTAATGGGCTGAGTGACAGGGCTTGTAGGTGAAAGCAGACTTGCTGTAAACATTAATAGCCCATGACTGTGTGTGGGTGGCAATGCACCAAAGAAATAGGCAGCTCTTGCTCATTCTAGTGGCTTCCTATAGTTTTGATTTCTGGATGACAGAAGAAATAAAGTTATAATTTCAGTTAAGCATTCATTTGCTGTCTGTGTGGAAAATACACCCCAGAGCTAACCAGTCTCTTCTCATTGTATCAGTCCAAGGTCACATGTATTGCCAGTAACTGCGTTGTTCAAACTTTGTCTTCAGATTTCACATAGTGTTCTCACAGATCCCTCACTCCATGGCTGGCAAATGTGGATGGAGCTGCCACTCCATCTCCTCAAATATTTTGTAGTTCTTTCCATCTGTCCCTTTCCTGTGGATGGAATGACCAGAGCCCTGTGCAGCACTCCAAAGATGACAGTATTGCAGATCTGAAGTACAGGCAGTTGAGTTTTATCCCCAAGTCCTGTCCTAAAATATTCTGAGATTCTACCTGTGTGTTCCCAGAGGAAGGTGTGAAAATGACAGCAAGCATGAGACGATTTGGTCCATTGAGATCTTCACAGACTCAGTGGGCAGAAGTGATCAGCTCACACATAACATGGGGCCATCAAATGTCACCTGGGATTCAGGCTCTGCATGTGCACAGAGCAAGGGAAGGACTTTTACTACCACGCAGTATCCTGTAATGTCCTGAAAAAGCAGTGAGTTTTCAGCCTGGATATGCACATGGTGACAATGTGGTGGGGTTCTCTGCATCCTTTCAGTATGAGAGTCCATCAAAACAGACAGATACCCAGGGTTAGGTGTTACCAGCAAGATCACTAACAAACACCACAGAAATCATCACATAGCTATAAACCTCTGGCAATTTATTTAAGTAACTGCCTGGTTTGGGGAGAGAGAAAACATACTTTAACAGCAGGTCTAGTAAGAAATCTTACTTGAGCACTAGCATACATAGTCCCACACATCCACACACTCAATTTCCAGGGAAATGGCCAGGGCAAAACAGCCACTGCTCCCAGAGTTTTCATACTTTGGTTTACTCTGATTTGTGAGCTGCTTTACTGATAAAGAGCTGGCACAAATTATCAGCTGTTATCTCCACAGAAAAGCTTCCTTTTCTAGACTAGCTTTCAGCTCTTACTCACAGCCACTGGAGACCTGATCTCTCAAAAAATCCCTTTCTGATCAATGCAAAACATTGATCCTGATTGCATGTTTGAATTAGGCTTATAGCCTGCTTGGTGCTGCTCTGCTCCCTGTTGCCCAAATGTTCTCCCTTTACAAATATCCCAGCAGGCAATGGCAGTCCAGTACACCAAACAGAGTAAGATCTTACCTAGACAGAGGAGAGGAAAGCAATAGTATCTAAATCCTGGTGGACAATCCTGCCCTGAGCCCAGCTAATGGAAGTCTTCCTATTCCTGTGGCACTGTATTAGGACAGGACAGAGACAACAACTCTGGAGAGTCAGACCATCCCTACACAACTTACCAAGTATAGCCACAAACTTTGCACTCCACATTTCAAGGACTTGAAATCACAAAGGACTTGTGGACAGAAATTACTTCTGTGACTTATTAACCTTTAGGTCAAAGCAATGTAAATCAGCTTCCATCTGTTAGCAACTGAGAGCTCCACATTTCGTCCAGCCCTGGACTGTTTAGACAGCAATGACCAAAGGTAACCACTGCTAGAAAACAGCAGCTCAGCTGTCTCAGCAAAATCATCAGCAGGATCTGCTGGCTCAGGGACTTGTGGCTTCTCTTCAAGTCACCACCCAACAAGTCAGTGACCAAAAGACACTGCCACCCTTACTTACACCCTACATGCAATGAATTGGATGGATTCTGCCTTACTGCCCATGGGTACCAAGCCACAAGCAAAGCATGCAAGCAGCTTTTCTGATGGGTGTAGTGCAAACTTTCTAATGCTACTGGCTACCCCTCCACATTGCCATAAAGGAACACTAGATGATGTGATGGTTTGGGCTGGAATAGGCTTTGTTTTCAACACACTAACTAGCAGGGGACTGTGTTTGGGATTTGTGAAAAGAGCACTGATATCACAGGAATATTTTTGGTACTGCACAGAAGTGCTTACACAGTGCCAAGACCTTCCCTGCCTCTTGCCTAGCAAGTGGTCTAGGGGTGCACAAGCTTTTTGGAGGAGACATGACTGGACAGCTGACCTCAGCTCACCAAAATATATTCCATACCTTATGGCATCATGTTGAGTATAGGGAGTAGAGGGGAAAGAGGGGAAAAAGAAGGGAAGAGGATATTGGAAATTATGGTATTTGTCTTCCCAAGTCACTGTTAATGTGTGATTGAGCCTCTGCCTTCCTGTAAATGGTTGAATATTTCCCTGCCCATGGGATGTAGTTAATTAAATCCTTGTTCTGCTTTGTTTACACCTGCAACTTTTGCTTTGCCCAGTAAAATATCTTTATACCATCCCATCAGATTTCTCACATTTGCCCTTCTGATTGTCTCCCCCATCCCACCATGAGGGAGTGAGCAAGAGGCTGGAGTTTAATCACAACAGATGAGTGGCACAGAGTATCTTGCACTTAGTCTGCTTCTGCTGTAGTGAATCCATTAGTAAGGGAGAGTACCAGCCTATAAAGTTGCCTGTCAAAAATCTCCCTGCTGCACTGAACTCAAGGGGCATCACAGGAACCTGGTCTGAACCGTGACCCACTGACACAGAATTTGGTGGCTGCTTTCATTGGTTTAACAGTGTCTGATAGGATTATGGGCAGCAATTTCCAGGCTAGCTAAGCTCTACACAAAGCACTCCAATAAATATGGCAGTACTGAGTCTGCTGTTAGAGGTGCTTTGGTGTCCACAGCAATGCAATGCTTTGACACTCCAGCAGATTTCTAAGCATCAAAACTTGCTAATCCTGTTATCTTAGGAGTGAACTGAAAACACTTCAGTGTTGATACACCACTAAATTCAACCATACCGTGAACATTGTTATGTTTTGCTAAATAAGTTTTTTAAGCATTGTACTTGTTTTTTAAGTATTGTACTCATACAGCAGCTTTTATTGGCACTTCCTCATCCAGGCTGCACATACTGCAGAGTGTGGGGATTTTTGTGAATTTTTCTTGCTGGCTGCCTCTGAATGACTGTGCAGATAAAAGTAATGTGAATGAAAGTAACGTGAACAACAATTTTAGAATTTAGCTTGATTTCACTGACTTGTTGATCTGGTAAATAAAAAGAAGAGAAAGATTCAGAGCTAAGAACCTGTTCTGAGAACAGGTGCCAACCAATGCACAGCAAAGGCACTCAGTTTTTGGTTGAATTTTTCCCAAATGGTTGCCTTCAGAAGAGCAGATACACCCATATCTGGGATATCATGGGTTTGTGGGCTAAGGAAGGCTTCCTGGGCATCTCTTTAAATCCAGCCCCCTGCCCTCTGTCCCACCTCCTTCTCCACCCCACACAAAGAAATTACCTCCATACTTTTTCTCCTGTTTTCTTATGTCCTTTTTCATCTTTTTTTTCATTCTTTATGCTGAGATCTTAGCAAACAAGATCACTTTCAGCACCTATTGATTGCCTATTCTCCACCCAAAATATCTCACAATCTCTGGCCTCAGCTGCAATCTCAAAGCAAAAATGTACCAGCAACAAACCAAGTGTCTTTCCTGTCACACAGCTTTTCCCTCTCCATTTCACCACTCCTATCCTGCTGTAGTGCTGGCTAGTAACAGAGTTCAGGTCAATGCACATCACATGGAGCACTTCTCTCTGGGTTTAGGAAGAGCTTCCTGGCAGGGCTTCTTGCTTCAGGTAAGAATAGTGATGCCACCTTCAGCAAGAGCCTCATGAGAACAACAGAAGTACATTGGCATGTAAGTATATTTCCTATTTGTAACCATTTTCTCACCATCTGAGGCAAGAAGATATACTTTGAAACAGGTTCATCACAGAGGATATTTTGTGGGATTATCTGGCTCCTGTGCCACCTACCCTTAGTGTGCCAGGGAAGTGGCTCCCCCCAGGCAAGAAGAGCAGGTAAGCAGAATTTGGACTACCAGTTGTATTCCTGAGAGACTTTTATCTTCAGCATCTTCTGTCGTTGTTTCCTTGTTAGACCTCCACTGGTGGCAGTCACTGCTGGAGAGCTAACGTAAAGCAAATTGTCCCCTGTCATATGGACTGGGTCTGAGACAAAACAGATATCGTGGTGGTTAAAACTCAAGGCAATAGGACATAGACTACCCTCCTGTTGCAACTCCTCCTACCCTCTCTGATGGAAGAAGAAATGGGAAATTATGAGGAAAAAGGCTCATAAAGGCCTTGCAAAAACTCATATAAAAAAACTACATCTAGGAATACTTTGAGGCCACAATTAGTCCTTGCAAATGAATGCTTACTGTTTTCATCAACTCGAAGAGTTAGCAGAAATTAATCAGCCGTGAATTGTTTCTAAAATGAGACAAAAAGCAGCACTCATCCACAGGGGGTCTGAAGCAAGAATGAAATGAAACACAACATGAAAACATGGCCAAAACTCTTACATGGGGAAACAAGCATGCACCAAAAGAAGCATGTAAAGTGTCTTTACTGTTCAATTCTTCATGAACAGAATAAGATGTTTCTCAGTACAAGAGTTAAATAATATCAGTTTGGTGATACTATAATAACAACTTGAGCTGCCACCATGTTTGTTTGGAGACTGAAGGCTAAAGCCTCTGCTAGATAAAAAAAAAAAAATACACTGGACATCTAAATTGTTATATATCTTGGCACTTGACCAGCAAAGCATCCGTGTAAAACCGTATGCCAGTAAATCTGCCTTCTGCTTTTAAGCTGATTATTCAAGGGTTAACTATGAGATCCCCTAATGAAGTGATAAAACCCAGACATATTTTAAAAGCTATTGAATCATCACACTATCTGTTTTGAAGCATTCTCAATGTATAAATAATAAAATAGAAATGTTCTGTAATCTACAAGGAGTTAATTAATTTTGGTACATGTTATTTGAAGCCTTCTTTGCTCTACCTTTACCAGAGATTACACTCCAGATTTTATTGGGAATGGGCCTAAAACAGAATCCTACATCAGACTCCTCTTCCCCCAAAGTTGAAAGGGTGCTCAAAATCTAATCCACAGTGCACAACCTGATTTTACCAATTAATCCATTCAGTACCATGACTGTGGTAGAGATCCCTGGCTTAATCCAGATATCCCAGCTTGCATCCTTTCTGGGCTGTAGTGATGCCTTTTACTCAGGCCTCCTGCTGTGGCATAAGGCAGGTTTCAATGGAAATAATGTCAAAATGCAAGCAATCTATGAGACTGTATTTATTTACACCTTATACCTACTTCTGCAAGTTTTGCCAAAAGGATTGTGCTCTTGACAGAAATAAGACACTCCTGATCCTAATCTCAGGTAGACATTCCAAGAACTGGCCAGTGACTGATGCTCAGATTCCACCTGAGCTGTTTTGTATCAGGGTAAACCACATCATCCCTGCTCTACTCAGGCACAAGGGATCAACCTGACCTCGCTTTAGCTTTCTAAAAGTGAGAGGTCTCACTGATCAAGTCATGTAGGGTGCTCTGGAGTCAGTGGAGAAGGAAGGGTTTCTGCAGATGGTGATTCCTCTTGTCTAGCTCAGAGTGCCCTCCCTGAATGAGCAATATGGTCCCACCTCTCAGTGTCACTCAAGGGGAAAAGCAGATCATTAATGCAGCCTATGTAGCTATTAAAAGTCTGGTGAAGAGGCTCTGAGGAGCAGGGTTCACACACAGCATTTGTGTGTGTACCTACAAGAAGAACCACACAGCATGGGCCATTGCCTCACCCCAGGCTTTTGAAGAGGACTGTATGCCAGCCTTGCCCAAATGTTAATTGCTCCTTTAGGACAGATTCAGGACAGCTTGATTCCCTTCAGGATGCAAGGGATGCTGCTGTCTGCTCTGCCCAGATGATCTGGTCACCTGGAGAGACTTTAGTGGTTTCCCACCCTTTAGCATCCTCTGACAAAGGGCACGAGGTGACAGAAGATTTCTTGATCCCTGGCTGCTGGCTGAGGGTGGCAGCATGGTCCTACATAAGGGCACTTAAGAGCCTCATGAGAAGTCCTCACAGTTGCTCAATTCAAGAAGGGCTCCTGGTAGGCTGCAAAAGACCACCTCTGTGACCATGCACGGGCACAGAGCAGGAGGAAGGAGTTGGTACCCGTGCCATCAGTGTACCACTGTTTTACACCATTTAATACTCACAAATGAAGTGTTTATTGCTCATCCATTTGGGGCTCACTATGTAGTCAAGTACCAGCTTTTTTCACTCTGCTAAATTACCTGATGAAACTTTTGATTTAAAGAAGATAGTTGGGAGCTCGGGCAAGCTGGGCTCTTATAGGCCAATTAGATTTACTGTCACATATGAGTGACAAGATATTTATGCTGATAGGCCAACAGACAAACAGACAGATTCATTAATCTTCTTCTCCCTTGTCCCATCTAAGCCCCTGTGCCATCCACAGCCACGGGGGTGAATGTTCATTTCTATTCCACTGTCACACTAACCACTGCTCTAGTTTAAGTATTCTTTTGAACCCCAAGAACAATGTGCACAAGGCACAAATCCATCCCGCTCCTCCATGGCTAAGTAGGGCCATTAGACAGCAGAAACAATAGAAACCCAGCGGGTGCTCTGTGTTTGCTCCCTGCATGGCCGCACACAAAGACAAAAAGCAAGGAGGGCTGGATGGTCCAGGGATGGGTATTGGATACCCTGATGCACTCATTTTCCCAGCATCCCCAGATCACAAAGGAATAGAGGTTTTGCATGGGCTGCAGAGGCTACATCACTCACTGGGCACGGGACCTCATTGTCTGGTTTGTTTTGTTTCCCTGAACAATATGTCACATATTTACTTTCCTCTTGGAGGGCTGATGTTAACATAAAATCATCACCGTGTTATGCCAAAATGTCAGCATGCCACATGGCTACATCTCCACATGAGGCTGCCTCATGGGCCCCCACTAGGATTTCTGCACCCAATCATTTCCCATAAGCAGTGTTTGCAGGATGTGAGATCTTCTTAAAATAGGACAAACCCAGAAATCCTGGAGCCGGTGGCAGCCCTAGTTCAAGTCTCTGCCTTGAGTGACTCCATCTGGGCAATCTAGGACTGCTTTTGATTGGCTGTGGAAGCAGCTGGTCCTGGTTAAAACTTTTTTTTTTTTTTACTAGAAATAAATATAAATGCTAGGGATATAAGTCAGGAAGGTCTTTCTCCCCAGTCATTAAAAAGTTTTACCTCTGGTGAAGGGATTCCAAAGTGGATTTTCTTACTTAGCTGGCCAACTGTATTTTAAATACCTTTAACTTTTACCCATTTGCAGCTCTGAGGTGTTTGCTGCTGCTGCTGCCTTGCTGCAGCTTATCCTGGAGCAGGTGCAACTCCACTGAGTTCCACAGAATTTTTCCTGCCAATAGTGTCCTACACATCTCTCCAGAAATTCAGGCCTGGACATTTAACAGCTTCTGCCCAACACCAGACTACCAGAAGAGTGAGGAAAACAGAAGATTCCAGGAAACACCCCATGCAGCCACAATGTCTTGATGGCAGGATACCTCCTGCTATGAGGGATCAGCCCCAAGCCCCACAGGGATGATGGCATCTCATCAGCCTCCTCTGGCCACTCTGGAGGTTATTCCCAACTCTGCTCTGCTCTCCTCTCTGTCCTCTGGACAGGCTGCACAGTGGCTGCCCTGAGGCCATACTCTGGGATTTGCTCTGCCAACTCTGACATGCCAGAGGTCTGAGGCTTCCTCCTCTGACTGTCTGAAGTGAGCACCACAATGCTGGGCCCCCACCAAACATCCCATGGGCTCGGGATGGGGCACAGCAGAGGAGGGACTGGGAACACAGGCAGAGCGTGGATCCACGCCACTCCCCAGGGGAAGGGCTAAAACTGCCTTTTACTGCTTTGCTGTGACAGATCTCTTTACTCAGTGCTATATAATATAGCTCCAAACATATTCTAAGTAGCCAAGGGCTGCCTGGCCATCTGTTTGAAGACACAAACCTTCTGATGCAGGAGTTCCCAAAGCCTGGCCCATGGGACATTTACTATGGAGCTTGCAAAGGGAATTCTTCCCCTTTAAGAAGGCAGCCTGTACTTGTTTTGTTATGCTGTTTCAGGCCACTGCCCCATCCATGAATGTTGATCCATACATGACTTGTATATGGAAAAAAATGTGGGAACTTCTGCTCCAAGTGAGAAATCTCAGCCACAGCTCTCAGACTTAAAATAAAGAGAAAGATTCGGTCATCTCCCAGGTAACTACTCTCAGCTCCTGCCATAGCTTCTGGGGGTGTTTTTATGAGAAATCCCCATTTTATCCAGCTATCTTGGGTAAAAGTGTCAAACAACTGCATGACTTAGTGTCTTTCAAAGCAAATTAGGTTTTACAGGTGCATTTACAAATGGTATCTGTGGCCTGCACTAAATTAATAAGGAAAAAACAGACCCACATAGCTGAAATATGCGTATATCCCTAACTACTTTTGTATTACATTTCATTTTATGTATTTATTCAAATTTAAAGCAAAGGCACCTTTCAAAGTCTCTAAGCACAACAAATTATGCAACAAATACAGTCAAACAAAACCCCAGGAGTACTGAAATCACTTCTTCTGGAGGAACTGAGCCAGCCCAGAGCTGCTCACTTCCCCCATGAGAAGACAATCCTGTAATATCCCCATGCTATATTATATCACTTTCTCATATCCCCAGATGCTGTTTTCCGTCCCCTGAGACCTATGGGGGTGACACCTAGAGAGATCCACTTCTCCCTCTCTGTGTCAGCTTAACAGGGAAATTGTTCTGGGACAGCCAAAAGGAAACCCAAGGTTTGCCAAGGTATGGGGCAGAGCAGCACACGGGCAAGCACCCACCTCTCCTTGCTCTTCCTGTCGGGGACTGCAGGCTGGGAGGGCTCAACCCTGATGCCCATCAAAGTGGCCTCTCACAGAGGGGCAACCCCCTGAAACAAGTAAAGTGTTGGAGTTTCTCATCCCACAAGTCCCTGTAAGGAGCCTTGGCCCTTGTCATGGGGTGATAAACTGCAGACTGTGTCTTTGTGTCTTTAAAACATGGAACTCCCTAAAACATGCAAAGTAACTATTGGTGAGCAAAATAAAAGGGAACCAAACATATCACAACCTGCTCTGATGCCTGTGACCCACAGGAATCCCAGCACCACCCATACACCTGCTGCTGGCAGCAAGGACCAGATGCTACTTCCCCAGGCATACAGAAACCACAGCATTAAAGAAAAAGGTGAAATCGCTGGGGTTATTTTATTTTCTTATTTTTTTTTAATAAAGCCATTTTTTCATATTTTCTTTACTTTTCAACTCTGCTCCACACCCCGGCAGCCGATTTCAGCCAAGGCACAGCCCGTGCTGGTGCTGGGCGGCTGTGCTGATGGGGCGCTGGGCTGGGGTAGAGGTTTGGAGCTGCTGTGGCATCTGGCATGAAAAAATGTCCCGGGAAGCTGTTACATTAAATGGCCAAATCGATTTATTGAATGGCAGGTGTTAGCTACAAACAGATGGAGAACATAAAGGCATAAGCAGGCATTTGTATGGAAAAGAAGCCATCGATTTGTAGCGAGAGACTCAATGGTGATCGTTACAGCCTTTAACAGAAATGTGCTTTTTTTCGCGGGGCGGCTCGGGGTGAGCGGTCAGGGGGAGCGCGGCGCGGCCGGGCCCGGTCCCGCCGGAGGGCTGCCGCAGGCTCCGCCGGCTGCGGGCGGGCGGTGCCGCCCGGTGCCGCCCGGTGCCGCCCGGTGCCGCCCGGTGCCGCCCGCCCCAGTGGCGGCGCGGCGAGTGCGGGCCGCCCGTGCAGCGCCCCGCGGCAGATGAGGCACGCGCCGGCCTCATTACAATGAGAATGGGCAGGCTGGAGGGGCCATGTGGCAGCAACAGTTTGCAAATCCCCCCTCCTTCTGTGCGAATCGGGAAACATTTCCAAACATTTGTACCCCAAATCGACCACATTAACACCCCTCCGAGCGGCGCTCCCTGGAGGGATGCTCCACGCTACGGGCATTTAGGCAGAAACAAAACAAGCAAGGGGGATTTTTTTCCTCTTCTTTTCTCTCTCCTTTTCTTTTTTCTTTTTTTCTTTTTTATTTTCTTAGGGGCTCTCGATGTGTGTCAGCGCTGAATCGATGCGCAACTTTCTAGCTAAGGGGTTTTTAAGCCATCAGGGAATCCATCTCAAAAAGCGGGGCTGTGCACATGGAAGGGCTGGTGAGCACTGAATAAATGGGCGAGTCTCTGACTAAGAGATCAAACTCACCCCGTGATCAAAAAGGTGACCAGCGAGGCCAGCCCCGAAACAGAGCGCAGAGCCAGGAAGCAGGAACGCTCCCAAGAAAGGCGCGCACGGCGCTCAGTAAAACACCGCACCGCGCTCGCACAGGCGCTAGGGATGCTGCACTGCCCGACAAAACTGTTACGATAAATTTGAACAAGTGTAGGGCAGCCCGCGGGGCTCTGGAGTTGCGAGGGGTTTCTGGGCGCCCCGCAGCCCAGGACCCTGGGGTGGGGGGTCGGCTCCCGGGGAAAGGTGACTGAAGGGATCCGAGGGATCCAAGGCGGGGGGTCCCCGCTCCGCGCCCCGCCATCCGCTCCCAAATGAGTGCAGAGAAGAGCAGGCGGGTGGGCAGCGGCTGGTGCTGAGGGCAGGGGAGAGGCGTGCGCAGCCGTGCCCCTCGGGCATCCGCACCGCTCACGGACACAGGGAAGGGTCAGTCGTCCCCCAGGTTAGGGGAAGGGGGAAGATGCGGGACGCCCCCAGCTAAGCTCGACCCAGCCAGGAATCGAGGCCAGCTTGGCTGTGGCTTCATGCTGCTTTAAGGGACAGCTTAGGACACCTGGGACACAGGGGAAGCAGGGACAGCCTCGGGAGTGTCCCATTCCAAAAACCCCAGGTGGCACCGCGGCGCGGCCGGAGCATCAGGCAGGTCCTGCCCCGGCCGTATCTTCAGCTCTGTATCTTCAGCACCTTAAAAGCAGCCCAGCAGAAGCCCCGCAGAAAGCTCGTGGTGACAACAACATTACCGGGAGCCGCTTACGCCCAGACCCACTCCCCGCGGGAGTTTTCCCCGTGGGTGAGGCAGGCAGATTAGAAAGCATGGAGCCTTCAGAAGAAGAGAAAAGCGGGGCTGATGGTGGCCATGCAGGTGCTGCTGGCTGCCTCTGTGCGGGCGGTAGCGAGCCCTTGGCTGCCCCTTTCCCGGGGCTGGGCAGGCTGACAGCAGCAGGACACGGGCGGCGGGGGCGGGGGGCTCGGGCAGGTCCCGCGGGTGGGGGAGCGCTGGACCTCCCCCCGGGAACGGAGGAGGGCAGCCTGGCACCAGGGCTGGGGGGAGGGATGGCTTGGGCAGGCTGGCAACTTTCACCCGCCCGGAATTAATTAACGTTGTCTCGTTAGCGAGATGCGTTTGGCCCGGCCACGCGTATGTTGAGCCGGGCCAGCCTGGAGATAAACCGGCAGCAAATGGGGCGCGAAAGAGGGGAAGAAAGCGCCCTGACCTCGAGTAAGTGAGCTGGAGAGAGAGAGAGAGGAGAGAGAGAGAGAGAGAGAGAGAGAGAGCGAGAGCAGGGTGGAAAGGACGGGGAAGCAGCGACCACCGGGTATGTCCGGTCCGGTCAGTGCCCAGGGGCTGCGGGCAGATCCCCTTGGCGAAGCCGGGGGCTCTGCGGGCTTTTCCCCCGCCCCGAGGGCAGGCACCCCTCGAACTGAGCCGAGGATCTTAGGGGAGATGGCTGGGCTGCTGCTCCCCAAATGACCAGGATGGCGTGCTGGCCACAGGAAGAGTTTGCGGGAGCTGTGCTTCTGATCTGCTCTCAGCCGACTTTCAGGCTCAGCTGTTAGATGCTATTAGTGAAACTTTTTTTTTTTTTTTTTTCCTTATCTGAGCTCCCTGTGAGTGTGTGTCAACATGCAGCAGGTGGTTTATTATATTCCCCTGTTATTATTTTATTACGAACTCTTTTTATAGCTGCAATCAAAATAATGGTCTGGAGTTTCGAGGAGGATTTAGCGTCTGTTTTGCACCACCCACTCGATCTTCTGAAAATATTTGGTTTTAGGGGGGATGACACGTAGGGAACTGGAGCAACTTGTGATCCCGCCGGGAACAAGCAAAGCTAAGTGCAAAGCTTGACTGTAAAAAGCTTGAGCGGCCACTCAAGGGTGGTTGACAGGGCTGAGGAGTGCTTGGGGGTATTGCACCCCTTTAATCAGATTTGGGGGAAGGCAGAGGTGGCAGCTCTTCTCCAGCCGCCAAGGTGCAGTCCTCCAGGATGGCAGAGAGGTTTGGCAGAGCTGTGAAAAGCAGAGATGAGCTTGTCTTGCTTTAACCTACATTAGCTCCGGGTCCATATGGTAGATGCTGCCTGTGGATCCTCAGCACCAAAGCAAGGCCCTATTCTTGCACGCCGCCCTGCTTGTGCCAGATGGTGCCTGGACCAAGTGGCCATGCGTGGGGTGGCTCTGGTTAGCCTAATAAACGTCCAATACAAGTCAAAAATCAAAACACACACATACTAACATCTGCTAGAGCCTGCAGTACCCAGCTAGCCTTTCAATACTGAATTAAAGAGCCCCACAGCCCTTCTGTTCCCCTAGGTTAGACACTCATTACCATTTATCAAGCACTGATGTTATCTGGCCTCTCATTTTATTTAGTACCGAAGCTATTAGCATCAGATTTGATTTTGACAGTTGACGCTGCTGCTGGTAAAGCCGGGATCTGGCCGGGTGGATCGCTGCAAAATTCCGAGTTCATCAGCGGCGTCACATTCCTCCTTCCCACTTGTTTACGAGGCCGAGACAAAAGAGCTCCTCGCCTGTGCCTCCCTGCCGCGGGTTTATCTCCTCCACGGACACGGCTCCCGTCCGCACAAACACGTACCCCCGGCGACAGCCGGGTACTCGGGACAGAGCCAAGCCGAGGGTGCCCGGCCGAGGGTGCAGTCCCCCAGCATTGCCGGAGTTTGTGCCTCCCAGCTTCGGCTTTCACAGGCGCAGTGAGGACCGGGAGAAGTTTTAATCCTCTTTTGGTGGCGACCCCAAAAGAGCCTAGCCTGCTCCTCTGCCCAAACCAATCGCGGCGGTGCCCATGGCTTTTCCCCGCTTTTTCTCTCCGAAGCCGTGTCGTGTTCCCCACCGCTCCCCCGGCCCTCCTGGTGACACCTCGGGCGTTTGGACCCTGACCACATCCTGGGCCACAGCCGGCCTCCAGGGAGAGCAGCCGCTATAAATGAACGAGGGAGCGCGACGGCCTGGGAAGTGTGGCTGGAGTGTGCCCTCCCCACGCTGCCTCGCCTCCAGACGATACCGAACCCCGGCTTTCCTTATCCCCCCAAACGAGCTCGGAGTGGAGAAGTAACGCTGCGCGAACAGACCCTTTGGGAGAGCAGAGGGGCGGAAGGGGACCGGCAGCGCTCTGCGCCCCGCGTTGCTCCCCAGGTGACCCACGCCGCGGAGGCCCGCAGCCTGGCGCGCCGGGCGCTGGCAGAAAGGTGGCAAGACCTCATTACCATACAGCTGAGGGTTTATCTCTCCCTCCCTCCTTCCCTCCCCCCTCCGGCCTCCCATCCATTTAACAAGCTGAAATAAAAAGCCACATGAAAGGCCTTCTCTGTGCTTGGCTTTAATGAGGGACACGCGACCCAACAATAAGCGCACGCTGCAATCAGGCCAAGGGCTTTATGGCACACGCCAGACCGCAACCCGGCCGCAGCCAGACACGGCCCGCGGCCCCGCTCCCGCCCCGCTTGCCTGCAGGCGCCCAAGTTCTCCCCTTGCCCATGTTTCTGGGAGCCGGGACAGTCTCGGGAAAACCCAGCTCCGTCCTTGCTGGGTCCTTGCTGCTCCGACCCGGCCACCTCACAGGAGCTCTCGCTCGCCACCGAATTCGGAAGGGCGACCTAGCGCCCTCCGATCCCCGCCGTGCCCGCCTCCCCTGCCATCACCCCCCCTTCCTCGGTGGGCTCCGTACTCGGGGTCAGCAGTGGGGCCGGACCTGCGGCACGGGCTCCCCAGAGCTGGGCGCTGCGCCCCGGGAGCCGCCCCGGGTGCCCGCCTGCCGGGCAAACATCGTTTTACTTTTGGTTTCTAGCCGGGGCCAGCCCCCGCCGGGCAGGGCAGCTCCGCTCCTGCCCGCCGGCCGCGGGGCACCGCGCCGCCCCGTCCCGCCGGGACACGGCCGGGGGCACACGCGTGGAGCCGTGGGGCGGAGGGAACGGGAAACTAACTGACTAACTAACTAACTAACTAACTAACTAACAGGCGTATTTTTGAAACATTTCGTCCTCTATTGTTCGGCCGCTGTAGAAAGCTGCCCTGTGAAGAGGCGTCTGATTTTCGAGGGAACTCTCTCTCCCAGTGTGAGCGCCGTAAATATCTCAACAGATGCTCGGCTCGTTCGTAATCAGCTCGGCTCCTCGGCGGGCAGCGCGGCAGCGGCAGCGGCGGCGGCGGCAGCAGGGTATTAATTCGGGATATGAGGGCTCTCCGCAACATTTGGTTCTTTTTTCCAGAAAGGAAAGATGGAAAAGGGGAGGGATCGCCCGTGAGTCTGACTGACAGTTTACATAATGAGCTTGTGAGGATGCGAGGCAACTATATAAACAGCTCGAAGCGAAGCAAGTTTTCCATTTACTGAGCGCTGTTAGCACCGGTTAAAGGAGGAGCGGTTCCACACTAAGCACTCCCCTCCGCGTCTCTCACCAAACCCACCCGGCTTTGGAGTTTATAAAGGCGACGACAGCGATCAGAGGTCGGCGGCTGGCTGCCGGATTAATTCCCAGAAGGGGACGGATCGACACCTGGATTTTACCTTCCGATTTCTGCTGGTGCTCGGGGAATATTTGGAAGAGCAGGTTGCTCTAGGAGAATCGCCGTGACGCCTCTCTTTTCTCCCTCGAACGAGAAGCGCTTGCTTGGTCCATTTTAGGAATACAGAAGGAAAACTAAACCCACTAAGAACTGGAAGCTCGAATAACACAAGGATGACAGCCTTGCGCATCTTTGGCTTGACGTTTCTGTTAACGATTTTGCAGCAGGTAATCACACACACACACGAAAAAAAAAAAAAAAAAAGGGTTCGCGAAATATAGAGTGGGTGATGGAAGCAAGTTTGCATGGCAAAGCCGGGTAAGGTCTGATTTGGCTATTTTGTGTGTCTCCCCTTTGTGCAGAGGGTGTCTGGCTCCGGCGTCTTCCAGCTGGAGCTACACGAATTCGTGAATAGCCACGGGTCTCTGGCCAGCGGGAAGACCTGCTCCCCCCACTGCAGGACCTTCTTTCGCGTTTGTTTGAAGCATTTTCAGACAGTGGTTTCCCCGGGCTCCTGCACTTTCGGCAGCATCATCACTCCGGTTCTGGGAATAAACTCCTTCAGCATCAAGGATACAGAGAGATTTGACAGCCCCATTAAGCTGCCCTTTAACTTCACGTGGCCGGTGAGACTCTACTTTAAACCCGATTGCGATGGTGGGGCAGGAGGGTGGCAAGAGCAGGCTAACCGCGGCGGGCTGATAACCTGTAATGTCAACAAACTACTTTTGCCTTTAGACTTATTTCCAGAACTTCCTTTAAAAAAACTGGAGGGGGCGGGGGGCAGAAAAAAAAAAAAAAAGCGCAATGAGAAAGCTTATCCAGATCAAAAGTACTTGGGATAACCAATGTTATTAAGAGAGATAAAGCCGGGGGGGCTTGGAGATGGGGATGGGTATGCGTGGTCTGTAGGAAGGAGGGAAGCGCGTAGCCGCGGGGAGAGAGCGCAGAAGCGGGGCAGGGCAGGGCAGGGCGGTGCGCGGCGGGCTCGGCTCGGCCGGGCTGGGCGCGGTGTGCGGTGTGCGGTGTGCGGGGCTGACGCTGCCTTCTCTCCCGCAGGGAACCTTCTCCCTGATCATCCAGGCCTGGCACGCGCCCGACAACTACCTGCCGGAAGGTGAATAGTGCGCGCCGCCGACAGGGGGCGCGCGCGCGGCGGGAGCGCGCCGGAGCCCGTCCCGAGTGTCCCCCCCGGCCCCAGCCCCCCCCGGCTCAGCTGTTTATGCCATAACTCCAGGGCCGGCGTTATCCCACCATCAGGAGCCGGTCCCCCAACGATATCCATCAGGGGCCGCTTTGATTCTGCCCCGGCCTAATCTCCAACACAATTGCGTTTCCTCCGGTTTATTTTTGGCGTGGGAAAGCGAGGCGGGCTGCGGTGAGAAAGCCGGGAGCCTGCCAGCAAGCCCCGTCCGCCTTTTCCTGTATTTTACACCTTGCTCGAATTCCGCCCTTTGGAAAGGAATAATGGCTTTGGGATGTTTTTCTGAGAGGAGAGGAAAAGGATATTTCACAGCAGCCCTCCTTTCACAGGCCCCTCAACTGAGTCCTTTTGGCCTGGGTTCGCACACCCTGGTGGCCACCTTTTTGTGCCCTTGCATACATCACTATCCACAGGCGTGCCTGTGTATATGTATATATGTATGTATATATGTATGTATGTGTGTGTGTGTGTGTGTGTGTGCGCGCACATGTGCGGGCGGCGCATCCCGCTCCGCTGGCCCGGCGGGCGCACAGCCGCTGACCCGCGCCTGCTCTCCCGCAGGCTCCCGGCCGCCCCCGGACGAGTGGCTCATCAGCCAGATGTCGATCCAGCGGTCGCTATCGGTGGGCGAGGACTGGTCGCAGGACGTGCATCAGGGCCCGCTGACCAAGCTGCGCTACTCCTACCGCGTGGTCTGCAGCGAGAACTACTACGGCGAGAGCTGCTCCCGCCTGTGCAAGCGCCGCGACGACCGCTTCGGGCACTACGTGTGCGCGGCGGACGGGAGCCTGGCGTGCCTGCCCGGCTGGGCCGGCGAGTACTGCACCGAGCGTGAGTGCCCGGGCAGCGGGCGGGATGGGACAGCGCGGCGGGCGCGGCTCCAGAGCCCACGAAGGCCTCGCGTGGCCCGGGCCGTGTTTTCATGCCGACCTCTCCCCGCCCTGTCTGGAGAGGCAAAGTTGTGCGCTGAGGACTTTGCCCCCTTGGGCTGCAGCCGCCCAGCGCTGTGCTGCACCTCTGCGAGCCTCAGCAGCAAAGAGCGAGCAGGCAGGAAAGGGACCTTGGCTGATAGCCCTGAATAGCAGTAGCTGTGGCAAGGTAAAAGGGTAGCAGCTTGCCCACTCAAAGTCTGCCACCAGCCATTCTTGCAGCCAGAGGACATGAGTCAGGTGTTGCAGTGTGGTACTGGGAACCTTTACTCTGAGCTCAGGGTACCACTGGGTTTTTGCACCTTTTCATTAGCACATGCCAAAGCCATTTCTCTTGCTGCTTTTCTTGTAAGAGTTGCAAGAGTTCATGTTTGTTGCATAAACAGAACAACTAAAGGACAACTTGTCAAGCCTTGGCTCTCCTTGTTCACTTCCTCCTGCTCCAGAGCTCCCTGTACCAAGAAGTTTTTTAAAAAAAAAAGCTTTTAAAGTGTTAAACTCGGGGTTTTTAAAGTGTTTTTTTAAAAGCTTTTTATCCTTTAGAAGTGTCTTCTGTAGCACCATGTGTTTTTACCTAAACATTTATGCTTTTTTATGTTCTCTTCACAGCCATCTGTCTGGCTGGATGTACGGAACAGAACGGATATTGCAACAAGCCTGGAGAGTGCATGTGAGTAGATGACAATTTCAGTCTGAGCATCAGTTAGAATGTTACCTTGTAACAGAAACTTAAACTCTTCTCCATGTCATTAATTTTTTAAACTGACTTTTCTTCTAGCTGCCGTCCTGGTTGGCAAGGCCGCTACTGTGATGAATGCATTCCCCATATAGGCTGCCGCCACGGGACTTGTAAAACACAATGGCAGTGCATATGTGATGAAGGATGGGGTGGCCTCTTCTGTGATCAAGGTTAGTTCTGAAGCTTGCACTTACAGCTCTAGGTTGGGTACTCCTTAGTACTGCACTAAGGAATCTGACCCACTGGATCTGGAATTAAATTTCCCTAAGGTACATCTTCACAGGCATCAGTTTGTAGGGCTGCAGCCTTACATACCAGTTCTTGTAGTAATTTTATCTGAAAACAAGGAAACCTTTTTGGTAGCTGCAGTTTTTCTCTTGCAAAAGAACTTTCCCTTGGAGAAAGGCCTAACAATCTGGATGAGTATTGAACAGACAAGTTTTCTGCCTGCTCAAGCGAAGTTTAACTTACTCCTTGTAAAAGTATAACAATTTAATAAATAGTTTCCAGCAGCAGTAAACACCATCATTTGGGCCTTCCTTATTTTGCATACAAGGAAGTTAACTCATGTGATAAGTCTGGAGCATGAGAGAAAAATCATGTAAGAATGAAAAGTACAGGTTCCATTTTAAGGTACGCCAGACCACTTCCACCTATTCAACCCACTGAATCACTGAACCATAGCCAGCTGAGCAGTCATGTCCTCAAGGCCATATATGCACTGCTGGCACTGAGATCATTAAGTGCTCAAAGCAGGCTAAGTGTTTCCAGGACAGTTATAGGATTAAGATGGTGAAGGCTGAATAAAGCAGGAAAAGTAAAGTTGCAGATTTTTTTTCTGCTTATAGTTATCTATTAACCAGTTGCATTCAAATTACTCTATAGTATTTATAGAGATAATAAAGCTTTTCTTACTTACCTCCTATGAATTTATGCTTAACCTCTGTCTCAAATTTAAAGGGAAAAAAACCAAAACCGTCAACCTTGGCAGAACATTTTACAGTTTAATCTACTAACATCCATAAAAGAGAGCAAATAAACAATAAAAGATTTCTAGTGTTTGTTTAAATCTCAAAGCCAAAACATCTTTTTTTTTACCTCCCTGCCTTTCCAGAATGTGCCTCAGAGCACACCTTTTAAAGATGGGGCTCAGTCTTTTAGTGCACAGCATGCTGTACATGAAGTGTCCATAGTGCTGTGGTGTATGTTTCAGAGAACACACTCTTACGAAGTACATTTTCCAATTTGGTACCCAAATCCCTTTGCAGCTAACAGTTTTTTGTCCACAAAAAAAGGAGAATATACCAAAACACTAAGTTATATTTTTGCCAGCTCTTTCAAAATTCAGAGCTCAAGGTATAGATGGTAATCTGATTATGACTGATAATAACCCAAATAACAATCTCCAGTATTCCCATTGATAGCCAAATGAAATGCTTCATTGGAAATTCTGTCTTTTTCCTTTGACTACAGCCTTTTTGCTTGTGTATCTTCTCCTATCTGTCAAAGAGCGTTCTCCTAACTCCTGGTATCTTTGCAGATCTGAACTACTGCACTCACCACAGGCCATGCAAAAATGGAGCCACTTGCATGAACACTGGCCAGGGCAGCTACACGTGTGCGTGCAAACCCGGCTTCACCGGCGTCGACTGCGAGCACGAGATCAGCGAGTGCGACAGCAATCCCTGCCGCAACGGCGGCAGTTGCACGGTAGGGGCATTTTAAATGGAAAACCTTTGTGTGAAGCAGGCCCTGGTGTACCTTTTCAGAGATGGCTCTGTGACAATGTGATGGGAATTCGATAGGACGCGGGTTCATTACCGACGCTCACAACTCTCGTACTGAACCCTTTCCGAGAGGTGTCGGGGAGGAAGTCTGTTACAGGAGGAGATGGATCAGCTAGATTAGAGCCAGTCAACTGATCCTTGGGTTTCTGTGGCAGCCATTATGAGAACTCGGCAAGGTCCAGGGTTGATGAGGGAGCAGGTCTGTTAAAAACAACCGTTCGTACAGAAATGCACTAAGTCTGTATTTTAACAGCAAATAAAAGAAAATTTTGCTTTCCGCTATGGGAAAATAGTGTCAAACAATAATGGGGCAATCAGCTGAAACTTTCTGTAAAGCAGAATTCCACACTTCTAGATTCTTGTAGTTTTGTCCAACTGTTTTTGGACCCAGTTAATGATGGGTTCTTACCAATGATGGATTGGTAAAAGCTGATTGAATATAGATATTATATGTAATCTGATTCATGTTTAGATTAAAGCCAATGCAATTTTTAGATTAAAGCACAAGATCCTACCTCCCTTCTCCCAAGGCCTTGGACATCCAGTACTTGGAAAGAAGAAACAGTTTGTTATGGTTTAAGTGGTGGGACTTAGCCAAGCCAAAGCAACTTAAACTCTTGTGAAATAAAAAAAGGGCTCTCACACTGAGGATAAATGGCCTGATCACAGCTGCGAGGTCCACACACACCAGTCTGCTCTGGGAAGGCCTTTGGGAAGACCTCTGGATCCCATAAGACAGCAGTGGTGTTAGCAATGTTTTTGTCTAGCTGCCTGCATGCTCCCTACAGCTGCATCTGCTCTGAGTGTGTAGCTGCACCGTTACTCCTGTACGCTGAGTACAGCTGATCCACAGCTCTGTCCCTCACAGTCCAACCTGCACTTGTTTACCCTCCTGATGGCCCTTTTGCCACATCAGGCAGTGGATGAGAAGGGACGGAAGAGCGCTTGCTGCTGACCAGAACTAACAAACTATCATTCATTTCCATTAAATAACAGCAGTCTCATGTTGTGTTTTGCAGGATATGGAGAATGGTTATCACTGCCTGTGCCCCCCTGGCTACTATGGCACTCACTGTGAGCACAGTGCTCTGACGTGTGTAGATTCTCCGTGCTTCAATGGTGGCACATGCTTGGAAAAGGAGCAAGGGGCCAGCTACGCTTGCGTTTGCCCTTTCGGCTTCACAGGGTCAAACTGTGAAAAAAAAGTGGACAGGTGCACCAGCAACCCGTGTGCAAATGGTGAGTCTTTTTATCAAAAAAATCCCATGACCCTGACTCATTTGTGCTTTTCAGTGCAGAAGTGATAGAAATCCAATCTGACCTCTACTCTTCCTCTAGAACATTAGTCCCTCTCCCCCGCTGTATTCCACATCCACCCTAATTTTAGTCTCTTGCTGGGGTGGGACTTTCACTGGCATTGTCTGTGCAGCAAAACAATGCACGAGGTTTATCATATGATGGGGAACATGGCAGAATTAAATTAAAGTAACCCTATTACATATTTAGAAGGGGCACAATTTTAAGGCATGGTGATACAATTAGGTAAAGTAGAATGAACTTTTAGATATGCAGCTGTTTCGTAAAATAACCTCTCTCTTCTTGAGGTATCCATGCTGACCAGGGAAAAGTTTAGATTCCTGAGTGAAGTGCATTGCAAACTAATTTTTATTTTACTTTTTTTCCCTCAGATGGTAGTTGCTTTTACCTTGGGCAGATTCGTGTGTGCCGCTGTCGGCCTGGTTTCTCTGGTCAGAAGTGTGAGATAAACATCAATGAGTGTGCCAGAAACCCATGTTCCAATGGGGGGACTTGTCACGATCTAATCAACGATTACACCTGCACATGCATGCCAGGCTACAGTGGCAGGAACTGTGACATCAAAACCAGAGATGAATGTGCTTCTGGGCCGTGTGAGAATGGAGGCACGTGCTACAGTGGACTTTACAGTGCCAACTTTGTTTGCTACTGTCCTTCTGGCTTCATGGGCAACCGCTGTGAATTGCCAGTTTATTCAGTGCCCGTTACACTTCCTCCTAAACCAGTCCCCTGGATTGCTATATCCATGGGGGTGGGGCTGGTGGCTTTGCTCATACTGTTCTGCATGATAGCAATGGTCATCAGGCAGATGAGGATGCACCCAGAGCAGGAGTTGGAGACAATGAACAACCTGTCTGACTTCCAGAAGGACAATCTCATTCCAGCTTCCCAGCTGAAAAACACCAATAAAAATAAAGACCTTGAAGTGGACTGTGGGCTGGAGAAATCAAACTACAAACCCAAGAACCATAAACTGGACTACAATCTGGTAAAAGACCTGACAAGTAGAGGGACACCAGAAGATAAATATTACAAAAGTGAAAAGTGTTTAGGAGAGAAGTCTCCCCTCCGACTACACAGGTGAGAATGCAGTTTTTATTATACTCTTTCTTAAAGCCACTCATCTTCATATCAGTCTAGAAGCAGGTGAGCATATGAGGGGAGAAGAAACCTCAAGCAGATAGTATTCAAAACAAACCAGATCAAAGCCAGGAATCTTCATACTGGAGTATGTGTGTCATAACCAAGTGGTATCCTTAGCTAAGTCCATTAATTTGAGTGTTTGTGCAGGGTGCTGTTAGTATGGATACTGTGAAGGAACCTGGAGTGGCTAGGCCAGTGGTGAAAGTAAGAAGAGTCTTTCCTTCCTCAGTAGATCTTGGAGGAACAGCAGTTAAGGCATACAGAGATTAAAAATAAGTATTTTTCATTGTAAGAAGGCAAGACAATCTGCTTACTGAGAAGAATGATGGAACAACTCATTTCCAAAAGGACAAAAGGGCAGGTGTTCAGTGGCTTATCAGTCTTCTGACTCATATACTGAAGGTCTTGTCTGGGATCTGTGTGTAGTTGTTACACAAGGGCTCTGAGGAGCACTCTGTTAGGTTGGACATGGCAGGAGCATAGGAAGGCTCTCCTTACTGTTCCTTACTTCCACTTCTCTAGCATAACATCCCGACAGACACAGAACGTGTGAAACCTGATCCCATGCACTTCCCTTCCACATGGCTATCTCATTCCACCACTCCATATTCATGGTAGATTTTGAGAGTCAGGCTTGTTAGCAGTCAGCTCATGTTCTTTTTTCTCTGCCCTGCCTTAGTGAAAAGCCAGAATGCAGAATATCAGCGATATGCTCTCCGAGGGATTCGATGTACCAGTCTGTCTTTGTGATAGCAGAAGAAAGGAATGAGTGCATCATAGCCACAGAGGTAAGTACAGAGGTGGACAGGCATAAATTCACAAAGTAAAAGGGTAAATTATCCTTTAGTATTGTATCTGAGAAGGTTCCTTTATTTCCAGGGATCATGATGCTTCCCAGCATTTTCTTCTCCTCTTCTGTGGCCCACACAGAACATACAAGTGGGGAAAATAAAAAAATAAGCCAGTCTGATTTTATTAAACCAGAGGTTTTGGGCATGGATAAGTCAGTGGTAGATGAAAACACAGAACATCAGCCCATAAAAATTCAGCACATTGCAAGATTATTTCCTCTTAAATAGGTGGTCAGAAAAAATGGAAATCATAATCATTCTTAGGCCTATTGATGTAAGGCCATGTTTTTTCCTGTGACTACAATGGATAATCTTTGTTCTGTGGAAACAGGCAAAGCTATAGATTTCTAGCTGAAGATGGAAGGTAGCAGAATGTGTTAGTGGATAGGCATAACAGCCATTTAGAGAGTCTGTTATAAGGTAATTTCAACCTCTTAGCATTTAAGCTCCAGCTAAATATTCTCTTACAGAAGTTAATGCTGTTACTGATAAAAACATCTCAATTTTTACATTGTATTGAAAAGCTGGATACACAGAAAAAAGGAAAGGCCTAACACTGAACTTTAAAGACTAAAAAGCAGATATTGAGAACCAACTAGTTCCTGAAGAATTACCAGCCTTTTGGAAAAAGTCTCAGTGGAAGTTAAAGGCAATTTGATGTTAACCAATACCTGTCTTTTTCGGTGTAGCCATCTTTAGGATTACTTTCATCCTGTAGGAAAGAGAAGCTTCCTGTGCCATACAGCAGTGATCTGTGAAGTCAGATCTGCAGGATTCAGTCTCCCTTTCCAAGGTGGATATCAGATTTCCCCTTGAAAGCAAGCTGGAACACAAGTCAACCAAGAATATTAAAAGTTTAAGACTAAGTGAAAGCATTCAAAGATACAAATGACAGCTGGACGCTTCATTCCCATTAAGTCACCTAAATACTGTATCTTCAAAGATCTTGCTGACCAAAGCTAGGCTCCCAAATTTACACCAGGCATCTCCAGAAATGTTTCTATTTTCAGAATGACAACCACTAGAATCTCTCTCCACATCATTCAGGCTTAATGCTTCTAAACACAAGCTATTTAACTATACCATGTACTTTTTCCAAACACCTAATGTTAAGCACCCAGGTTTGTAAGCATTCTCCCCCTCAGGCCAGGTAGAGAGGCCACTCATCACACACATGGCTATTTTTTTTTTGCTTGTAGTTCTTTGCCTCTGGACCCAGCTGAAAGCATTGGGCACTGAGAATTAAACTGCAGTAATGTTTGGCTTAAATTGCTTTGGTTTGACATAGCTGAATTACAGTTTGTTAGTGCTGCTCTACTCTGCATGCTGTGATTCCTTCTCATTCCTGGTGTTATTTTATATCCTGACAGGTATAAGACTGAAGATCAGCCCATTTGCACCTCAGATTTGGTGATGCCAGTAGATGGACGTTCCTGCTGCATTGTTTACAATTCAGAACTGGATTGGACTGTTTTTAATTACAACTTGCTGCTCTCAGGCAGAGGATGGAACTGAGTGAACTGGACAGACTGTGAATTTACTGAAAGATGCAATACACCTTTTTGTTCTTACTGCCCTTGTTTTGAAGTTTGATACCAGAAATCTCATTTGCTATTGAAAAGGGGAGGCAGAGGGAAGAGAGAGGTTAAAAATGTTGTTGTTTTAAAAGATGCTGAGGCCAATTCCTCATGGACAGACCCCTGGCTTTCCAGAACTCTGGTTATGGGAGGTGCTGGTAGATAAGGAGGCACATAACTGTCACAGGTGTTGCCATGGAAGGTGCGAAGCAAGACACATTGCTATGCAGATAATGGATACAGCATAAATGAGGTCTCCATTTTTTCTGGGTTTAAAAGTGCCTATAATGTGTCAAGAGAATCTAACAAGCCCAAACAGAAACTTGACTGCTCTTTTTGCAGTTACCTGAACAGTACTGGGCAGAGGTGGTTGATACTTCCTGCCACATCCATTTGCATCTCCTCTCTCCTGCTGCGTGTACTGGAGACTGTGTGAGGGGTGAGAGGAGGAGGAAAGAAGAAAACAGAATTTACATGTCATCTCATTTGGTGATGCTTTGGAGAACTGATTGACTCAAGCCACGATGTGGAACATGATTTTTGTGAAAGTTGTGATAAGGAATGTGTACTGCCTCGTCCCCATTGATAGGGAGGGGGTGATCCCAGCTCTATATAAAGCCTTACAAATGTGTTTAAAATCAATCAGCTCCTAGAACCTTTATGTGCTGAGCTATCTCAGCTGTTTTCATGCCCTTTGCACTACCAGTGATTGTGAATAGACATTACTTCTTTTCTTCTCCTTCCTCATTCTCTTCCCCCTGCCTTATTTTGACACAAATTCAGGGGTTTATGTCGTGTTTCTGAATTAGGTGCCACCTTTTACTGCAAATAGTCTCAAAATTGCAGCTGTCACTTTCTGAAGAAGCAGCAGCAGTGACAGAGCCCACTAACCCCCATTTCTCCATCCGGTTGCAAATCTCCAACTCTTGTTTTTCATCCCAGTTCTAAATGCCCAGTAGTGAGGCACCCACTGAGATGCTCTCTGCCAAGGCAGGTGGGGATTAGAGTTAGAAGGTTTTAGGCTCATCCTGTTTCTTTCATACCCACCCACTGCTGCATGGAAAATGTGCTGTGTCTGTCCCTGGAAACCAGAGGCAGGCAGAAGCTCCTTTCTTCTGTCCATATTTACAGCAATAATGCCAGACACCCCAGTGGAAAGTACTGTGACACTTGTGAATGAGAGCAGGGCACGGGGCAGAGTGAGGAGGGAGAAACAAGATCTCTTAGAAGAAACCTGGACTGTGCTATCTCTCTGACAGCAATATTCCTGCCCTTGTAAAGCCTGTTGTTGGACTAGCCCATCTACTCCCTTGAACTGTGCAGACAAGACCCCTTCATGTTGTCCACTACTGACCTTCTGCTCTGACCATGTAGGACCATTTTGAAGATGACCTTCAGAAATCAATAATATGGGTTTTAGTTTGTCTGTTTGTAGTTTATTTTGAAGACTAGTATTTCAGTAATTTAAAAAAATCAGAAGCACTGAACTTTCTACGTTTTATAACATTATTTTGTATATAATGTATATTTATAATCAAAACAGAAGTGTAAATATGTTTATTACTTCTCGTGTAATGTTTTTAATGTGATGACAAAGTTTGAATTTTATTTTTTTTTTCAAGCAATGAAAATACTTTCCTGCTACTACAAAGTTTGTTGTGGTTTGTCCTTTTACACATGTTATTCTGTGACAGCCAAGGTTAGCAAAGCCCCCCAGAAGTAACCTTGCAGTCCTACATTTACATTTTGCACACCAACTAATGTCAGCTGCTTTTTATAAAAAAAGTTGTAATGTTAACACATGTCAGAAAAGTTGTTCAGCTGAGTGGCATTCAGCTGACATTTTGAAATGTTATACGTATTTATATTGTGATAGATAATACTTAAATTACATATATACATATATATATACACATACACACACACACATTCTCTTGCTGTGGTGTGGGACTGAACTGTCAGGAAAGTTGTTTTTATTAATGCTTCACTCTTCCTCTCCCCTGACAACTCATGACATAAAAGATGCAGATTTAATACCGTTTCAAAGTGGCTTAATAAATGCATTGTCTTGGGGTTCACTTACAGAACAAAACACTATCTTCTTAAATCCTATTTCTTTAAACACTTTTAATAAGATCAAAACCTTGTCTACAGGTTACTCTGGCACAACATCTACATCTACACACGTAAGGTTGTATCCTTGTTTGTTTGATTGCAAGGGGTAAGATTTGTCTTTCACTTGTGGGATTAGGGGGAGTTTGAGGCTTTCTCCTCCTGAGTTCCCCACACTACATCAGCAGCTGTGTCCTCCCGGGGCATCACAAAGTCATTATCCTCTACAGGAGGACATTTCCACAAAAAAAAAGTGTAAAAAGCACACTTGTATAAACACTCCCAGCAGGTTTAGTAGCCTTTGAAGCACATACATTTACCGGCAATTAAGTTTCTCCCTAAATTAGCTATGTGCAATACAGCCAACCTCTGAGTGCACAAAAGCAAAACTATAAGAACAGGAAACTACTGCTGCTCTATTTTAAAATCAGGGGTTTTTGTTGTTGTTGACAAAGCGCCAAAAAATCATCTGAATATTGGATGCCTTTCCTATCTTTACCCAACATAAAATCTAAGCAAAATTTGCTATTTTTTTCAAAAAATTTAAAACCTCAGTGACATTTAAAGAGCACCATAACAAATTCTTTTTACTTTGTCATTAAAACACTGAAAATAATGATTCTTAAGGGTCTGAGTGCATTATTAAGCTTACATAAATACTGTTTACTTTAAATGGTTTTGTTTCTCCCTCTTTAGACCTTTTCACAGTGAAATTAACTTTCAAATCCCAGCCAATTTCCCCAACTAGCATAAAAAAATAAATTTAACATGAAACTCAGAAATAAAAAGCCACCTCCCCCTCCCCAAACATTCACCCTGTAGAGCAAATTATGAAAAACAAGCCATTGACAAAAAGCTGAGCAGATGCTCCCTGCTTGCAGTCCTTCCTCGGCAATGTGAAATAAACCCAACAGATGCCTCTCTTAATTGAGCACATGGATTACATACACACATGCACTCTGTCCTGCTTAAAACAAAACACACACAAAAATCAAACAGGAAAATAGACAGAGAACTCTTCCCAATGCCTAGGCAAGCAGGAATGCTAAGACCAAAAAAGACTTGGCTCTTCCTGCTTAAAACATGACAGGAAACTGTACCCATAGACAGAAGGGAGTTGAAATCCATTAAAACCTGTGGACCTGATTATGTAGATCCCATGGGGTAAAGCAGGTACAACACATGCCTTTGTGTATCCACACAGGAGAGAGGAAAATAAAAAAAAAAGCGTCATCTTACAAGGAAATCTGTGAATATTTACTGGAGGCAGCACTGCACGATGCAGCTACCGGAATAGATCACAGATCCTACACAGGAAAAACAGGAGCGGTGCCGGCTTCCACACGGGGGGAGATGGAAAGCATATGTGAATCCATGCACGTGTGCACATCCCCAAGTCCTTGCCAAAGAAACCACAAGCAAATTAGCTGAACACATAATATGACCTGGGTTTAACCCACATCTTTGGCCAAAACCTTCCTCACCCAGGGCCGCTGTGCTCTGACTGCTCAGCAGCCTGGCTCCCCCCAGGTGAGTGCATCTCTGAGCCACGCTGTGTGCCTTCACTGGGAGCAGCTGAGATCCTTCTGGCTCTAAGACTCCTCATCCTCAGTTTCAGAGATTGCTCTTGAGGACCACAGACCACAGACCAAAATATTGTGATAAGCAGAGCCTTGTCTCTTAACAAGCTCTTAACGAGCTTACAGACTTCTCAGACCAAACTGTACAATTTATTGCTTTCAGCATAACTTGCAGTAACTATGGTAAGGTTATGGATTTGGCTCAAGGACTGCAGCAAAACTTGGCATGGAGTTTTAAAAGACTGCACAAATTCACTTGCAAGCCATGTGACAAAACAACGATTTTAAGAACAGGCTCTGCTTCTGAGAAACTCTTTCATGTTTATTAGCACCTGTTAAAAACTATTCCATAGCCATGCAGAGCCCTTCAGTCTAAGTGATTTTTGGAGCTGGAATGAGTGAGATGGGTACTGCCTCGGGTAGTGCTTTGCTTGAGTTGTTTCATGTTTGGCTCCAGCCCTACTCCACTTTCCCCTTTGACGACTCTGCTGATGAAGGGAGACAGATGCTGGTTGTACCCGTAGCTATAGCACCCACTGGTGCTGAGACAACATGCAGCAGGACACAGCACAGGGCACAGAGTTTATTTAAGTGGGTGTAGGTGAGGGGTGCTTGTAGAAATTAGGGTCAATACAGGACATGCACAAGACTTGACCAGCAACAGCCTTCAGCCTCGAAAGAGCTGCTGAGGAAGAGCTAATTAGTTATAGTGCAATTGCAGCCTCCTGGTCCAACAGATGAAATTATCTGTAAAAATGCTTATCAGGTATTTTCAATGCTCCTCTGTCTTTTCTTTCATTAATCTATGCTAAAATGAGAAAGCACCATAGGCCACGAAAAAACCTTCACTGCAGTAGCTTCAACTACAGCAACAGTTACGTATCTGTGTTTGCCTGTCATCCCCTTATCTCCCATACCTGACCCATAAACACACATTGCTTTTGTGCAGCAAATACGACACTCCCAGTACATTTTGCTCTCAATCCAAACTCCAGTTATGGAGAATTGACATCACTCAGTGGCCCTCTGCCACGCTTCACTGTTTTCACAACTTCAATTTTATGCCCTCCCCATCAAGATTCCCTGTCCTTGTTGTGCCTCTCCCTCCCTAAGCCCTGCTATCTCCTGCTCTCCCAGAGCTGGCAGGTTGGCCAGTGACACCCAAAGCAGTGAAATTTCTTGTTGACCACTCTTGCATCTGCTCTAAACCATCCTACTCTGCTCTCAGACATTCTCTGGGAAACAGTGTGACCCAGCCTCATAAAGCTACCCTTTCTCCTGCCTCTGCTAGGCATTGCCACTACCATGCTTGCTCCTCTTTCCAGTTCTGGGGCATATTTCTGCAGCACAGTGGTCTATCATGCTGCAGGGCTAGGATGGAACTCTCTGGTCCATCAGGTAATTGATTGTGTACACAGCAATAATTTCAGATGCCTAAGCAATTGTTCCACTCACAGCATTTGATTACAAGGACATTTGTACATGGAATGTACCTTTGTTTCCTCCCTTTTAAATCTTGGTGACAGACCACCACCTTCCCAGAGGTGCTCCATTCTCAGATACATCAGCTGTCCCCTCCAACGAGCTTCTCAGCCCTCGAGAGATGCAAAGGGAGAGAGACACAACATTGATCTGCTTACAAAGCTCAGCCAGCAGTCACTGCCACCCAGAGGTCTTCACTGCCTTCCAGCAGCACTCCACACTTCCCAGAGGAACTCCGTGGTGACAGGCTCTGTGCAGCTCCCCACACTCCAGGAGTGCTCCCCTGGACAGGAAGAGTAGGTCAAGTTTAAAAGTGGAAAATAACTCCTGCTGCCCAAGTCTCCATCTCTCCCTCCTCCCCTCTGACTGGGTCACTTCTGGCTGACATGTCATGTGAGAGGGGACACCTACAGCTAAGGCATGTAGAGGGGTCTACACTGGAGATAACATAGCCCTGGGTGTTGTGTGACCTGTGTAACACACCATGGAAGGGCTTAATCCTTTTTAATTTCCTCTGCAAGCGTTCTGTCTTTCCTCTTGCCAGCCAAGTTGGAGACAGTGCTCAGACTCCATCTATTCCTGCAGCCAGCCCACCCTGCCAGCTGCTCTGCATGAAGATCAGGTCATCCCCAGAGAGTCCAAAGGTTCAAAAGGAGCACCTTGCTCATACTCATGTTTTGCAAACACACATTTAATGGAGGAAAACATGCAGTTTGAGGAGAGGCTCTTTGGTGATGACATCTTTTATCTGTACTTTATAGCTTATTTGTTTAACTGTTGCTGGCTTCACAGTGGTTTTGGTGATTATATTTTTAACTAATTGCCTAGAAGGTCACAGAGGCACCATGTTTGTTTTTATAAATGAAATTGAACTAAGTTATATTTAACATCCAAACAGATCTGCTGAGAGTTAGTTTTATAGCTGGAGAGGCCTTCACCAGTCAGAACAGGATTTGGCTTTCTTGGCACCATGAAAGAGCCCTGATGATCCCTGTACTGGGGCACATGGCTCCCATGGAGGCTTGTGAGCGGGGTTGAAATTCCTGGTGCAGATATGAATCATTGTGCAATTGAAATTACTTCTCTATTAACACTGTTTAATATTTGCCTTACATTTTCTGCTTTGGCAGAAAATACCAAAGCATTGCCAAAGCATTTTGTTCTTGATCATAAACTCATTTGTTCTCTGGAAAATTGTCAACAAAGAAACAAAAGACAATCTGAACAAAATGTATCTGGGGGGTAAAAACTCACATGAGATAAAAGCATGGTAATTAAAAAAGAAAATGGCCCTGCTCTAATCCTCTCTTTCAATTCAGCCCACCAGATCCCAGTTTTAGTTTCTTCATCAATAGCTTCCCATACTCTCATGTCTCCTTATAGCACAGAGGCTCTTTTCTTCCTCCCAACCCTCTTCCTTCATGAAGATTACACTGATTTTTGTGCTATTAATGGTATTTATGTTTGTCATAAACTGCTCAGGAGGAGGTTTCTGAAGTTCTTCAAAACTCTAGATACAATTCACAATTTAAACTGTCCAGGTTTCTGGAAATAGAGTTCACTTACATCCTAGGAAGAGGTAGAATTATCTGTGTGCTTATAGTTCCAAAAATCTTCTTTTTCATGGAGACAGTAATGTTCAGGAGCCCCTGCATCAGATACACATTTTTCAAACATGAGGAGGAAGAATTTCCTTGCCTTTTTGGCAGTTGCTGCACAATCTGCTCTCAGTCATCTCCAGCAGATGCAGATTCATCTCACCTCACTGCAGCCATCCAAGCGTGAAGCGTCTGGTTTAAGCCAAGCGTGTGGCTTATCTAGGCTTCACAGGGAAAGGTAGATCCTTGCAGTGTTTGCTGCTGGAGAGAAATCTGAAATAACTGGGGGTGAAGGATGACGCTTGGAAGGGTCAATGTCATTAACTGAAACCTGACAACTACTTTTAAGATGTTTGAGCTGTGCAAGAGGCGTCCTTAGGCATGAATTTGAGGAGCAGGCAGTGCTTCTCTGAAGGGAGTGGGATGCAGACACTTAACCCCTGCATGTCCTAGAGGAGGTCCTGTTTCTGTGGCTGGCCATTTCTCTCAGGCTGACATGAGTGGAACTGTTAATGCTATTTTACGTAGCTGCTAAGGACAAAGAGACTCTGGGCACACGGGCACAGGGTGCAGAGCAGACACTGCTCCCTCCTCCCTCGCAGTGCAGCAGCGTTTTCCTTGAGCTGAGCCCGAGCTGGGCTGTGCTGAGCTGTGCTGTGCTGGGCTGGGCTGTGCTGTGCTGGGCTGTGCTGTGCTGGGCTGGGCTGTGCTGTGCTGTGCTGGGCTGTGCTGTGCTGTGCTGTGCTGTGCTGGGCTGTGCTGGGCTGGGCTGTGCTGTGCTGTGCTGGGCTGTGCTGTGCTGTGCTGGGCTGGGCTGGGCTGTGCTGAGCTGTGCTGGGCTGTGCTGTGCTGTGCTGGGCTGTGCTGTGCTGAGCTGTGCTGTGCTGGGCTGTGCTGTGCTGTGCTGTGCTGGGCTGTGCTGTGCTGAGGCTGTGCTGTGCTGGGCTGTGCTGTGCTGTGCTGTGCTGGGCTGGGCTGGGCTGTGCTGTGCTGTGCTGTGCTGGGCTGTGCTGTGCTGTGCTGTGCTGGGCTGTGCTGTGCTGTGCTGTGCTGTGCTGGGCTGTGCTGTGCTGTGCTGTGCTGTGCTGTGCTGGGCTGTGCTGGGCTGTGCTGTGCTGTGCTGGGCTGTGCTGTGCTGTGCTGTGCTGTGCTGGGCTGTGCTGTGCTGTGCTGTGCTGGCTGTGCTGTGCTGTGCTGGGCTGTGCTGTGCTGGGCTGTGCTGGGCTGTGCTGTGCTGGGCTGTGCTGTGCTGTGCTGGGCTGTGCTGTGCTGTGCTGTGCTGGGCTGTGCTGTGCTGTGCTGTGCTGGGCTGTGCTGCTGTGCTGTGCTGGGCTGTGCTGTGCTGTGCTGGGCTGTGCTGTGCTGTGCTGTGCTGTGCTGCGTGCTGTGCTGTGCTGTGCTGTGCTGTGCTGTGCTGTGCTGTGCTGTGCTGTGCTGGGCTGTGCTGTGCTGGGCTGTGCTGTGCTGTGCTGTGCTGTGCTGTGCTGTGCTGTGCTGTGCTGTGTGCTGGGCTGGGCTGTGCTGTGCTGTGCTGTGCTGTGCTGTGCTGGGCTGTGCTGCTGTGCTGTGCTGGGCTGTGCTGTGCTGTGCTGTGCTGTGCTGTGCTGTGCTGTGCTGTGCTGGGCTGTGCTGTGCTGTGCTGTGCTGTGCTGGGCTGTGCTGTGCTGTGCTGTGCTGGGCTGTGCTGTGCTGTGCTGTGCTGTGCTGGGCTGGGCTGTGCTGTGCTGTGCTGTGCTGTGCTGTGCTGGGCTGGGCTGTGCTGTGCTGTGCTGTGCTGTGCTGTGCTGTGCTGTGCTGTGCTGTGCTGTGCTGTGCTGCTGTGCTGGGCTGTGCTGGGCTGTGCTGTGCTGTGCTGTGCTGGGCTGTGCTGGGCTGTGCTGTGCTGTGCTGGGCTGTGCTGCTGCTGTGCTGTGCTGTGCTGTGCTGGGCTGTGCTGGGCTGTGCTGTGCTGTGCTGGGCTGTGCTGGGCTGTGCTGTGCTGCCATCATCGCTTCCTGTTTGTTACCTCACTGCTCCATTTCCCGTTTCCTGCCTGATTATGACCATGCCAACTGTTTTTCCCAGGCCTGAACCAGCTTCCCAGCACCCCCACTCTGTCTCCTTACAAAAAGCACCATCATGGACACTTTCCTGGTGGCAGAGGGTGCTCCTGGCTGCCATGTGCAGTACAGCCCTCTCCCCACACCCTCTCCTTCCCTCTCCCTGCCCGCTTGGGTGCCCAGTCCCCAGCTAAAGAAGCGGAGTGTCACATATTCCATAACGTGGAAGAGAACAAAACGTGGTGCTGATGGTTCCCAGGGCTTTATGGCAAACCAGCAGAAGCAGCAAGGTTCCCTGCAGAGCATGAGTCAGGTGGACAAGAAGCTGGGGATATGAGGGACTCGTGGGGCCATCTCTACAGACACCCTCTCTGTCACTGGGCTTTCTGCTTTCCCAGACACCTGGCACTGAGCTGCCTAAAGAAACGCTGGAAAATCACATGGAGGCATCAGAGCACAAGGGACCGATGTGGTCTCCAGCAGCTAGTCCCAGTGCCTCATCACCCCCATTCCATAGCTGAATTTGCTTTCATCATCCAGACACTTCTGGTTATGCCTTTCTCTACTCTATTTAGGGCTTATTAGCATGTGGTATTTTCTCATTACTTGTAATAAAGTGATGTTCCCAGTCTTGTTTGTGTACCTGAGGCAGCTGAGCCCTTTCAGTCTCTCCTTGAATGTCACAGCCTCTAAAGCTGAGATGAGGTCCCTGGCTCAGATGGGAAGAAAACCTTCCTCTTACTACTCTTTACACCTTTGTTTAAGCACCCAAGGAACTCGTGGCCCTTAGAAGGTGTCCCTTTCCCCCAGGAAGGGCCCTTAGTAGGTGTCCCTACCCTTCCAGCACCCAGTTCAGGGCCTGACCCAGCTAATATATATTGCCAGTTATTTAATGTGTTGTGTTACCAGTTTTCGGATACAAAGAAAAATAAAGAGCCTTTGCAGACATACATCAGAGGTGTGGTTTAAGCTGGTATTTTTATTTCAATACATCTCATCTACAGTAGGCAAAAAAAAAAAAAATCCCAACAAAAAACAACATGCCTTCACCTTTTGCCTGTCCAGTCTGTTTAAACTATAAAATATTTGAGGAATGACCTGTTCTTTGCTGCAGCTTTCATAATATTTAGGTGCTTCACAGATGCAACACAGGAAAGACCCTGGGTATTCTAAACTGCAGAATAAAGAGATGGAAGTGGCAATAACTGATCTATAACACAAAAAACAAAAGCTGATTTCCCTAGTTGACCCTGAATGAAAACAATGTGCATGTTTGTACTAGATATTTTCTTGCTAAAACACCTGGCAATAAGACTGTACCACTACAAGTGGTCCCCTTGCAGTATAAAACTTTATGACCATTCCATTTGAGTGTTCTTATGAGAAATCTGAGCAGACAATGGTAGCAGGGCACTTTCTGTGCGTTAAATTTAAAATAGACTCTCCCACAGCAAGTGGCTGTGGGGCACTCTGCTGGAAAGAGGCTGGAGAGGAATGGATCCTGCCAGGTGAATCCAAACTGGCAGCATCTGAGAGCAGAGAGAGTGCTGGTGTGCAAGGAGCTCTTCACCATGTACAAGCTGTTGCACTCAGATTTTGTCTTTGGAAAGCTGAGTCTGTTCATCTGCACCAGAGAGTGGGAGAGCAGAAAAAGGGAGTATTTACACCAGTTGCACAAGCCTTGCAGCCCCTGAGGAGCTGGCACACAGCATCCCTGAGCAGCCCTGTTCAGCCAGTAGAGGTCTGTAGAGTCAGCACAGCCTGAGCCCGCAGCTGCAGGCTGGGAGGGCTCGGGGTAGGTGGCAGACTGCATCTTCCTGTCACCAGGCTCCTGAACTGAGCAGAGCTGTGGGGCTCCTGGAGCCAAAGGCACACCAGAGCTCTGTCCCTGTGCACTGTGCTTAATGGGGAACACAAGAGTGGGGCTCACAGAGGGTAAATAGTGCCAGCAAGATTTGTGGCTGCAGGGATCCCTTACTAATACTGAGAGTACAGTATCATCATTGCATGGTCACAGTTTGCAGATGACTGGCCAAAATAGGTTTCTAAACATAGTTAAAATGTTTTGCACAGCTCTGGAACACCAATTGCAAAATCACAATGACCATGGAAAGTGCACTGAGGCATTGCAAAATACTGCCTTCAAGGGTCAGGTTGGAGTCATGGGAGGAGGGTGTGTGGCACCCAATCCCACATTACAGTATAAACAAGGTATCAGAACCTTCCACAGCAGCCAAGGGAAGGCAACTCGGGCATTTTCAATGAGACTCAATGTTAACACCCTCTCTAAACTATGAGACAAACCAAATTTTGAGAAATCCACAGGGATCAGGGAAGTTTTGTCCCCTGGCCTTCAGTGACTAATTTCTGCATGGCACATGATGCAGCACATCAGGTAATACACATTAATTCAGTGCCAGTGTGCAGAGCCAGGAAGGGCATCTCTCTGAAAGTCACTGCTCATGTTTCAGCTCCAGCCTGCAGCTCCAGCCAGGGAGCATCACTGCAGAGCAGCAGGCACAGGGAGAAAACAAACAGCATCCTTTCCCCTCAGTACCAGATTCCCAGCCCAGGACCCTCCTCTGGTGTGCTTCCTAGCTAAGAGCTGGATTGTAGGCTGCAGCTCTAGCACCAGGAGGAGTTTCTCAGTGACAAAAGACAGGCTAACACTGTGTGGGAGACAGCAAGTTGCATCTCCCAGCCCACTGTCACAAAACTGACTGAAAATAGCTGAACCAGAAGGCTGCAGAGCAGCCACCCTCCAGCTGGTGCTTTGAAGGCACAGAAAAGCTTTCTGCTTTTCTCAGTGGCCCCTTTGCATTAGGGGACACCTGCACACCTGCTTCAGCAGCAGTACAGCTTCAACAGGGTCCTTGGCAGCACTGGAGCCCTCTGGGGGGCAGGAAGCAGCTCCAGACCTCCCAACAGCAGCATTGTGTTTCTAGTTGGAGACTCACTAACGTACAGATATTTAATAGGTGCCCCCAAGGCAAACAGGGAGAGAGGCCATGGAGTACAGGTCTTCCAAAGGTTTGCAGGAGAGGCAGCACTCCTGTCAGTGGGACTGCAGGCTCAGAAAGCCTGACCCCCATGGCAGCCTAGAGGCAGGTGGGAAGAGCAGCCCATGTGCTTCTTTAGGTGTGGTTAAAGATGTCACCAGAGCCAGGGTCCAGCAGTTAGTCACTTCTGCAGCACTGATGTTTTGGGTGTGGCTGGTTAGCTTTTGTTTTCCTTTTCTCAGGCTCACACACATGGTGAAAATTGTACTAGTGAAAGGGCAGCTAGAAGAGTTTAAGGGGTATTTGTAAATCTACACCAGAACTGGATAACAGTACCTGATAGGGAATGTGAGAGACAGAAAAGGGGGTGAACTCTGCAGTGGGCAGTTGCACAGCCTGACCAAAAATAGATGCCCCATCTCTAGAAGTGTTCAGGGCCAGGCTGGATGGGGCTTTGGGCAACCTGGTCTAGTGGAAGGTGTCCCTGTCCATAGCAGGACAACAGGAATTAGATGGTCTTCAGGGTCCCTTCCAACCCAAATGATCTAAGATTCTATGAAAAGACATCAGAACGTCATAGCAAAGAGCTGCACTGTGTACATTTATATGAAAAGGATTTCTCACTGTCTACCTCTGCTTCTCTTTCACTTTTGTTTCCTTGCTTTAGATCCTGCTCCCTCCTTCCTGAGTAACTGCAGCTCTCCAACCTTTCTGAGTCATATTCCAGAGAGGGAGAGGCATTCAAGGCACTGCTAGGCAGCCACACAGGATAGATACCTCGGGAGGAGACACCACCCCAGACCTGAGAGACCAGCCATTTCCCAGAAGGGTGGATGTCCTTCTCTGTATCTAAGTGCAGCTGTTCACTTCCATAAACACCACCTTTGCCTTAGTGCTGTTAGTCCAGCCATCCCCCTGTGTCCAGCTGACACCACAGGGAGGCAGTTGCCAAATGGAAGAACCCCTCTTCATGCAGGGACACATCTGACTTCAGGGTGCTGAGCAGCCTCACCTGTAATTACACAGAGCTGAATGATTAGGTCCAAAATGCCTTTGCATTAACCTATGCAGTATTTGATGCACACATCTTGTGTTCTCCTTTTGTCCTCTGCTTTAGTTTTATATAAAAAGCACAGCTAAGCAGTTGCAGCATGTAATTTCCTGTAAGCTGGATGGAGTGTGTTGTGGAGTGTGAAGAAAGCTTTGCTAGTAGTACAAAGAACAAATAGTGAAGAGACATGGAGCTATTTTTTTTTTATATTTCTCAGCTAGCTTTCCTACTAATGTAATTGCACTGACTCCAACAGTTACATTTGTGTAAATCAGGATGAGAGGGATTCAGGGTTAGGGATCCATTCCCTCTCTTCTCTCCCAGCTGCTACTGGACATCTCTGCAGCTGCCCTCTGCAGAATCCCCTGTTTTTCTGTCCACAGTGTTCTCCATCAGGTATTGTTTATCCACTGTAGGTTCCAGCAGGTTTGTACAGTGCTTGGAGATCCTCTGTCCAGGGAGGCAGGGTTAACAAGCAGGACAAGCACCTCTCTGCAGTCTGCCCTCCACCTCGCTGTCACTCAGCACCCTGAGGGATGTGCCGAGGAAATGGCATAGCTCCCGAATGACACAAAGGGAGCCCCGGGGAGGCAGCACTGACAGATTGTTTTTGGCTCCAGATGCAGGCTGCTGGAGCTGGCTGCTTGTCCAGGCAGAGGCGCTGTGGCTCCTGCGGGCGCTCCAGCTCCTCCACTCCGAGCTGCACAACACTGATACTGAGGAGACAGGAGAATTAAGAGAAAAGACGAAGGGTTGGTTTTTACCCAGGCTTCACTGGCTTCAAAAGCTTCCAGCATGAGTTCATTCTTTTCCCCTTCATCCGTGTCTCAACAAAAGGACCCAAGATCCCCACACTGATGGTTTCACGTGCAAACAGAATCTTCATGGGGAGAGCAGCTCTGCCACTGAGAACTCTCTCAGTGCACAGATTGCTCCTTGCCTGATGTGAGACACATACATTTCCCATTCTCAGCTGTTCCTTTAGGGAACAGTTAAGGTATGCTTTTTCTGATGTTTTCCTGTGGGACCACGAGGACTGCTCAGGGAATGGAGGTGTTGTTAAGCAATCACACGAGTCTTTTGAATAAGTCCATAAGGAATTCACCCTTTAGCTCATAATTAAGTGTATTATTATATATTTATTACTGCTGTACTCTGAGGTTTCCAACAGGCCACTTCACTGATACAGGACTTGCTCTCCAAATTATTATGAATGCCACAAAGAGAAGGTTTCTTCCATGGTTTCTCCTGGAATATTCCAAGCTCAAGTAACTGCCAGTACATGATCAGCTCTCTAATTCTAATGTTCAGTTAAAAATTCATCCACCATAGAGGATGTTTATAAAGGGAGATATGATCTTTGCCAGCTATGATTTACCATAGATGCAGTGCAATAAATAGGTGCTTCTTGGCATGCACTCCAAGGCTGGACTGAGAAAAGCAGAAGGGGTGGGGTTTCAGTTCTGTTTTGGTTGCTTGGGGGTTCTCTATCTTGGGAGATTTCGTTAGGGGTTTTGTTTGGTTTTTTATTTTTTTTTTTGGTTTTAGTGAATACCTCATTACTTCCACACTTTGTATTCCAGGTCAGCAGCTGGTGGTGAAGTTTGAGAACAACCTAGAAGGATGAACCCTTATGTTCTGTGGACCACAGAGGAACTCACTTTTGATCTCTTTAAACCTACTTGCTCACAGTTTCTTGCAGAAAAATTCCTACTGGTTCCAGGATGACATTCCTGCCAGACTCTGAATGTCATCATATGGAGATCTGCTCCCACACAGAAGGGTGCAGAAAAGATGATGTGCTAATGAGCTACCTTCTTATCCCTGCTGTCAGTTCAGTGACTCTCCCTCCTCCTCTTCCCTTCCCCTGAACTGCAAATGTGATTGCTTTCCAGCAGCACTGTGAACAGCCCAGTCCATCTGCAACCCTGGAATCCCTCCAGAGGGCAAAGTCTTGGCTTTTTGCTTCAAATTATCTTGTCTTTTCTTTAGAGGAGAAGGAAGGAAATACCAACCAGGGCACTGGTGCAGCCAGACTGAGCAGCTGAAACGAGGCCAGCATCCCTTTTGCCATCAGACTACCCAGGCTGTCCTGCTGCCAGGGCTCAGCAGGACAGTGCAAGCCTGTTGCCTGACTCCCATGCCACTAGCACTGTTATTCTGCTTGGCAATGCAGCTTGTGCCCCTGAGCCCACTCCCCTCATGCATTTCTCACCACATTACCTAGCACCCAACAAGCAATATAATACCTAACACAGAATGTTAGCCCAACACTTAACTCCTCTCCCGTGTTCTGCAAGCAACTTCACCATTTCTGCATGCCCAGGGCTCGGGTGCAGGCAGACAGGGAATTTGACATTGCTCACGCTGGTTGCCAATTAAGCTTGGGTCAAGCCACTTTCCCCTCCCACTCTTCCTAGGTGTAAAGTGGGGCTGGCACTCACTCATCTGCCAGGAGGGATAGTTAGACTCAATTAACTGGTGTAAAAAGAGTTCTGCACATTACTAGAGGACACTGATGCAACATCTGAGCCTGCTCAGGCAAGAGGTATGCCCAGGCTAGAGCACTGAATAGAGCAAGGTCAACACAAACTTTGTTGGTACTTGAGGTCCACTAAAGCCATAGAATAATGTCAGATGTCATGGTCATCAGCATCTTTCTTTCACATCACCTCTCCATACGCAGATTAGAGCTTGCTAAGAGGCACATGATGTGATTCTTGAGGCTGCCCTGTGCAGGGCCAGGAGCTCAACACAGATGATCCTGTGGGTTCCTTCCAAACCAGAGTATTCTGTGATTCTGAGTGGTACTGCTTAGGGCCCTTGGAAATGAGGAGAATGAGAGATCAGCAGAGGATAAAAACCTGCATGGGAAGAGGAATTTTCCTGCTCAGTTTTCTTAAGAGGATCTGTTGGCACAATATTTGTCAAATAACAGTATCTAAGCAGTTGCTTTAATTTCTCTCATACAGAGGCAACATACCAGGAAAAAGATTTGTCAATAAAAATTGTTAAAAAACAATGATGCTTTCAAACTGTGTTGTTCCCCAACTCCCTTGTTTATGTAATCTATGCCAGCCTTTTATAGTTTTTTCAATTTAAAGGGTCATATTGAGAGCTCAGCTCTGTTTCCTGCCCTGCCTTTGTTTCTCAGTTTCCCATTTGTAGCTGTTTTTTGACTAGCCTGCTCACAAAGCATAAGATCAATTGTTTTCAAAACCAGTGCACTATGTTCCCAACAAACACACAGAAAAACTGGGGGATTCAGCTTGTAACTATTTTGATCTGATACCTTCTGGGAAAAGCCACATGTAGCCACCAGCTGGCCTTCCCACATGGATTTCTCCCACTTAAAGGCTCTTCAGATGCTCTTTAATGCTAATGCTCAGCTGTATGATGCAATCTTTGCCACATATATCATGGGTGCTGTAATATGCCACAATGACCCTTTTACTCAGGTACTGAGTCCTCTCATGGCATGTTCCACCATGAGCAACACCTGAAACATGAGGCTGTTGCACAGTCATATCATGACACCTTATTTCCATTACCTCCAGCACAGCACCTTGAAATTCCTTTTTAATTGCTCTCAATAGCTTCCTCTACCACATCTCTACAGAGCAGGCAGAAATAGCTCAAAGAAAATAGGCCAGCTCTGTTACAGGAAAGTGACTGAAATTTGTCTGAGGGGTTACCTCTCAGGCTCATCCTCCACAGAGGATGCTATGGAGTCTAGCATTGACTTTTCTTTGGTGCATAACCCAATGTTATGACAGAACTAGAAGACCTCACACCTGCTGATGTTTGAAAGAAGACATGTGGCAAAGCCATATTTATGTCTTAACATACACCAAGTCACCCTGGCTTGAAGAGAGGAAGATAAGAGACAGCTCTTGGCTTAGATTTAGTCTCCCATATTTGTATTGGTTGACTGCAAAGAAGTGCAGTACAGGGGCTTTGTTAGATGATGGGAGCCTGCTTCAGCTGCACCATCAGAGCTTGGTGCCATTCCATCACCTTGCAGTGAAATCTCAATCCTTCCTGCTGCTGCTGCATTTAACCTGCCTATCCATGTATCCACCCACAACTGCTCCTTCACAGCCAAGCCCCTGACACATAATAGCTGTCTGCTCCCCTTCCCTTTGTCTGCTCACCCATGGAACTCCAAGGGCTAAGAAATCCTAAGGCTCTACAGTGATGCTTTGCTGTACAGGGAAGGGAACATTTTGTAAAGGCAGTTTAATGAGGCAGCTAAGGGAAAAGAGGGATGCTTGGAGGTGCACTCTAAGCAACTGTGACATCAGATATTATCTTAAACTGCTGAAGAGCAGTTTTCTTGTCCTGCTCATTTAGGATAAAACATACACAAGAACTCTGCCAGCAGGTCTGGAGAAGCAACAAGAAAAGCTGGGGCTTTCCCACCATCTGGATCTAGAAGAGAACAGCCATCCACAGCCTTCACTTGAGAAAACTTCATGTTAAAGGCTTCCATTTCAGCACAGAAGGTAATGGAGAGAAGGACAGGAGAAGAATGGATGGAGATGCAGCATGAAACAGTCCTTGAGCAATAGTGTGATAGCCACAGCCATCTTCAGGATTGAGAGAAAAGGCACTGGCAGATTTGGAGGGATTCTTCCTGCCTCTGACTCTGAAGACCTCTCTTATGCATAGGCTCAGACTCAAGGGAATCACTAACTGCTTAATCTTAAGCACATTACTAAGTTTAGCATCAAAAAATTTAAACACATTCTTATCAATCCAGTCAGGAAGCTCTGATCCTTGTTTTCTTGTCTAAGCTTTAAAACATAAACCTGATCTGACCATAACATTATACATGCAGATGGTCAGTCTATGAGAAGGCAGCATTGTGACTGCCCATTCCACAATTTGAGGCAGTGTGACATGGGATAAAGCTAAAGGTTTTGGCATTAACCTGCAGTGAGAGACTTTAGGAATAAGCCTCTGCCAAGCAAGACCCTAGAAAGGAGAACACTATTGCCCTTTCATCCTGCATCCACCTCTGCATGAAGCCTCTCTCCTCCAGAGAGTGCCCAGATTATGATGCAAGCTACCTGCTGCTGGACTGGGGTCTTGGCAGATATAGCCAAGTGCTGTGGGATTGGAGGTTGAGATTAGAGGGCAATTTTAAAAAGAGAAAATTATTATCCTGAAGAATCATTAACCTCTTAAAGCCTGTAAGGCAACAGCCTGCCTGTCTTAGCTGGCAGAGATTTCCTAAAATGGGAACACAACAAGAATAGATTAAAATATATTGGAAACCCCTCACCCTTCCACAACATGACATGTATGTGTAAAATTAAAAATAGCCTGTACATGTCCCAGCTCTGCTAATAGCAACGCCACATTCATCAGAAACTGGAACAAAAGCAGCTGTACAGACACTTTACTACAATGGTCTGGAGGCTCTGGGGTAAGACCTTATTTATTTTCTTACTGAAAAGATGTACTCAAGGAACTGTTTCTATCCAAAACACACAGATAACAGGACAGACTCTTTCCTCAAAGGTGCAATCTGTACCAAGGTGGGATTCACACATCACTGAGGATTTTAAATACATGTGTTAGCTGAGAACCCTGAAATCTTATACTGAGGATATCGGATACCATCAAGGGAACATTTCGAGTCTTCTCCTAGAAATGAGGGGAGGGAAATACCTCTCAAAAAAAGCTGACATTGTCAGCTGTTGTCCTGGCACCAGTCTAGTGTTCCCACCTCATGGGAATCTGTGTGTGTGCTCTCAGCCTGATGTGACCTCAGGCTATGTGTAACATCAGAGCTAGTAAACAGGTGACGGTGCTGCTTGTGTACAACATTCCAGTCCAATGTTACATAACATACCAACCACTCCAGCTATGATTCTGATATTCCACTGACACACCAGCCATCAGCTTCCAGTGTCACTGCCACCAGAGTGCCTGCAGGTTTAGTCTGTCTCAGGAGATTCCCCATGGTCAGCACTGTATTGCTCTCTGCCAGATTTCACACTGGACATTAAACAGGGAGGGTGCCCTGCTAAAATCCAGATCCAGGTTCAACCAAACTATAACACCCTTTACTCTGCGTTGTTACAATTGGCTTTGGAGGAATGAGTCCTACAAATGTTGGATGCAGGTAGAATTCAGATTGGATTAATTTAAGTAGAATACTTCTAAAAAAGCACAAATCAATCTCACTTCTCCCTCATTTCCACCTCCTCTCAAAAAAGTTCCATTGTTTTTTAAGAGTCAAATGTGCCCAGATGCATGTAGTACTGCATCCTACACCATCCTTTATACCAGACAAGACAGATAAAATGCACTTACATTCTGCTTTGGTGACATTATTACTGTCTCCACATACAGACATAACTAGGCAGGGTATTTGGCATTGGGAAGATACCACAGCACCTCAAACTACTGAAGAGCTGCTCAGAGGTGACATTAGAGTGGGAAGAACGATAAAGAAATCTCTGGCCTTGACATAAAGAGATGAAGTTATTGAATTCAGCTCACCTGAGTTTCTGCTCTCACATCAGTTCCAAAAAACTCAGCATCTACCAGGGCTTCAGATAAGACAAGGTTAGGAACATTAGAAGAATTAAAATCTGCAATGGAGATGTGTCATGGCAGAGCTGGAAAAGGTTCATGCCAGAACAGGATCGATAGCAGAATCAGACCAGACAGAGAAAAGCAATCTCACAGGGAATATTGACAGGTCAGGGTCAGTCAAAAGAGCAGCAACATCAGGACATGGTGAGTGCAGGAAAAAGTTCAGACTGACACTGCAGTTACATGCACAGAGAAGTTATGCAAGCAGATAGCTTAACAGTAAATACCTTGTTCTGTCAACATTGGATGCTGTTTTCAGCCAGGGCTATTAAAACCCTGGCAAAGTATGAGAGCTCTGGACGGAGCAGAACTCTATTTGCTGGTGGCCACAGGTCACTGGTAGCTGAGGAACTCCTAAGAGGAGCTCAGATGACTTCAGTCGTGATCTTAACCAGCCCAGAGCTTGGTCAGTGTCAGCCTATATCATTTTGCTGTCAATCCCACAGCTTCTGTGTGGCCCAGTGCCTGTTCTTCAAGTCACTACGTTGCCTGCACAGAAGAGGATGTAATGTCTCATGAGTCACTTTCCTGTTGCCTTCCAATTAGGAGCACAGCCTGCAGAACTGCACTGTCAACACTTCCCACACACTGCTTACACAGCGAGAAGGTGCAGCAGAAACATCTTCTCTGCACCTAGAAAAGCTGTAGAGTTACCCTTCCTTGCCACACATTCCATCAAAACCTGGCAGAAACCTTCTCACACATGCACTGGGAGCAGGGAAGTTATAATTGGTTCATGGAGAGGCTGCTCATGGCTGCAGGAGCCCTGCTTGCTCAGACATTTTGACACAGCAAAGCTAGCACTGCACACAAAGCGTGCCCATGACTTATGCTCAGAGAAGGAAAGCAAAGACACAGCTTCTGGGTAGGGACTGCTGGTTTCTGCCTGGAGGAGGGAGGTGAAGTGGGTGCCTGCAGGCACAGGCGTGCTCTGTGCACAGAGCTGGGCAGAGGCAGCAGTGGTCACTGTCAGCCAGCTGCTGGAGCCGTGCAGTGCGGGGCTCTGCTGGCAGCGCCCTGCGCCACAGCTGCCACAGGTGAGTCAGCCCAGCAGCTCCAGCCTGTACGTGCCTGGAGTCAGCTTCCCCCAAACACACAGGGCAGCCACAGGGAATTCACCTGGATTTATGCTAATGCTCTGATTCACCCTGTTGATCAGCTTCCCTCTTTGCAGCCACTACAACAGCAGTCTTGGCCAGGCAGTCAAGTGTCTCTTCAGACTGATGTTCCTCCTACCCACCTTCTGTTACCACCACAGTCCATGGCTTGATAGGATATGTTCTCAGAAGCCTTCTGTTTCCATCTTAGTGCAGGACAGCACAATCCATTGCTACATGGCCCTGGTGTCCCATATGGGGCAGAAAGGAAACCTTCCCTCCCCAAAAGCAGCACAGTAAGACACTGGGGTTTTGTAAAGCCAAACCAGATTTCAAAGAGGCTGTGACCAGAGCCATTGCCTGGGAAGAAGACCACAAAAATAATGACTTCTGTTCAAGACAGGATTCATCTCATTTCACTAGAAAAACTCTGTTCCCACAGGAGCTACAGCTGCTCTTTCTGACCTCTCGTTCCAGAGGGCTTGGAAGCATCATATCTGCTACAAACTCAGCTGAAAGAGGTTTAATGTTGATATAATTTTATCTTCATAATCTGCATAATTTGAGTGTCACAATATCCCCATGATAGAAATGATAATACCAAGCTTTCTTCTACAGCAAACTGCCACAAAGGTTACGAGGCATGGAATGCACCAGGACAACCCAGGACTGGCCACAACCAGCACACAGGACAGCTCTGTCCAGGCAGATGCTTTTCCTGTTTTGATCTTGCAGGTGGTTGAGTGTAGGAGGACAATGCCCATCATTGGCCACACAGAAAATCCAACAGCTACTGATTACTTTAGAGTATTCTCAGCTGTCCAACCACACAAGTTTTTGCTGTTCTCACAGGCAAGAAGGTGGCAGGCACTTGACTTCAGAGAGCAGCATGACAGGTTCCAGGCAGGAGTCTACCCAGCTTTGCAGAGATGCTCCAGAGCTGACTGCTGGCCCACAGGATGGGAGGGATGGTGTGGACAGACTGCAGGACAGCACATGTTACTCATGCATTTGTGCTCCAGGCTGACTGAGAAGTGTTTCTGTGGAACCTGTGTGTCTTCACACAAGTTCTCATGCCTGTTATCCTGGCACTCATTTTTGTCTTCTGGGGCAGAGACAGCACGAGCTGATACACAGATGCTCTCTCTGAATTAAAGAGCTGGCAGATCTTGCTTATCATATTTGCCAGGGCACCACAAGGAAGACAGGCAACACTTAGCAGGTGTGTGAGTCATTTCTTGGCTTATTGAGTAGCTTTTTTTCCATAACATTTTGTTCTAAATAAATAGCATTGGGCTTTAAGGAAGGTGGTGATCACTGGCATGCTCTGCCCCTCATCTTTGGGAAGAGCACCTGTAATTAGGAAGGAGAGGTCTTTGGATCTGCTGGGCTAATCACAAGAAGATTCAGAAAAGGAAATGGCAGACTTAGGTTACCAAATTAAAGTACAAAGAAAACAGGGGTTTATTTTGAGACAGCTGAGAACTAAGTGCCTAAAACTTTAGTGGACATAACTTAGGAAATCAAAAAAAGAATGCAGCTACTGTTGAGACAGAATCTGTCCTGTAAATGCCACAAAATCAAACATGCTAGATCACATACAACACATCTACACCAGTTTTTCAAAGCACAAACAGTTTTCAACATATGTACCAGAGATTCTAATATAGAAAGACAAATATTTTCAGCAGGACTGCAAATTACCTTCAGACAGAGATGTAGTCTTTACATGAGAACACAAAATTCTTCCCAGAATGGCCACATTTAAAGCAAAATATTTCAGTACTTGTCACTACCAATAATCTGCTTGCTTTGAGTCACAATCTCAGGACATTTTTGGGTTTTTGGTCACAGCAAGGAGACTTTCAGTCATTCTAGAAAAAAACAAATCTCATTTACTGATACAACAGCATAAAGCACCTGTCTTCTTCTGCATTAAGCATCACATTAGGTAGGTCATTTGCTTGCAACTCAAATGTTCAAAAGAGTGAAATATAAAATAAGTGAGTCATACTTAAACATTAAAATCTGTTAAGGAGAAGGGATGCAGTGAGGGAGGAAGTTGTAATTGAGATAGCTACTTATCAGTTTTCTCCACACTGATCCATGAGTCCCACACATTGGGTGGCTGGGTTATTGCTTTGTTTGTACAGTCAGCACACACATCTTCCTGCCCTGGAGCAATTAAGAGTCTAAACAAAAGCACTCTTCCTACTCTCCTTTTTGCCTTGATAAGGACTTGTATGACTGGGTAGCAGGTGGGCTTTCTTCCTCTCTCACATGAAGACCATTAGTGACTATTCCAGGTGCAAATCCATCCCTCTGGCCACTGCAAAGAGGGGCAGGGCTGCTAGGGAGGCTGGCTCTCTCCTTTCAGGGGGGTATGTCAGCAGACACCAGGTAGAGGGAGGACTTTGTTCCTCTTTGTGCTGTTTAGTCTTGTAGACTTTGCCCTTACTCCCTCTTTATAGGCCTCTCACTCATCTCCAGCTGTGTGCTTTATGGGCTTTGTTCCCAAGGAGGGATCTCTTGGGCCTTTATAACACTTGGCAGCTTGCTGCCTCCTCTCTTTGAAAAGCATGCTGGCTAGTCGTGGTCCTTTCTTGAAGCTTGGTGGCTGACTGGCTGACTTTACAGCTCACTTCTCTGCTCCTAAGCAAAACATGAATTTCAACTTCCTTATACCCTTTGGAATCCCAGATGATACTGTAATATTGCTTTATCTGGAGTTTCTCTGTAGTCAGGGGATGAGATGGTGATTCAGAGTTTGCTTTGCCATTCGTGTATCAGTCAGATATTTCAGAACTCTCTGTTTGTGCTTGTTTAGGGCTTTGTGGTCATGCTCTAACTAGCTGTGCTGTAGAAAATGAATCCATAGCATCTAAGACACAGAGAAGCAATGCTTGTTACAAAGACACTGTGACAATCTGGGTGAGAACAGCTGCAAGCATGTCAGGACAAAACATTATCACTGCAACTGATGCAGCCTCTCCAACACTACAAATCTGTGGAAATTCTGGTGCTTGGCTGTACTCCAGCTGCTTCCTGTGATACTCCTGCAATGAAAACTTTCTGTTCATCAAACAAGAGCACTGGATGCAAAGGCAGTAGGTAAGAGAGGTAATGACATCACATAATCTCTGTTGCAGTTGAATCTACATAAAGAACTTATTTTTCTGTTATTGGCCCTTCATATGGAGGAGTGGGGGTGCAGATTTAAAAGCTTGTGGCTCTGCAGGTTAGGATATTCTTAATCTTCAAGCTAAGCCACTCGTGTCCAGTTAATGCTCATATCCCTTTGTGTGAATTCAGTTATAATAACAGGGCTTTAGTTTGCTCAGTTGTGATTTATTTTTCATGTCTCAAATACAGGAACCACTTGATATTTTCTAGTCATGGTACCTGCCTCTCTGACATATTTACATTCTTTTCTAATAAACTTTTGGTTTGTGTGTCTTTTTTTTTACCTCACTTGACACAAGCACCAGGAGTTCTAAGAACAGTGCCTTTCCTTCAGATGTGGTAATTTTTTTAAAGGACTCACAGCAATCACCATCCTGCCTTTCATTGGTTTGCATCTAAGGTATCTTTGGTGTTGACAGTCGTATCCCTGCCTGTAATCTCACTTCTATTTGATCCTCTTTTTTATTTAACTAGAAAGCCTCTTACTGGGTTTTAAACTCTTTGCAGGTGTGTAAATTAGCCCAAACTTCTGCAGCTCTTACTTTATTTCATAGCTAAGTGCAGAAACAGAAGTTTCTCTGCTGCATTATTCCTTTTCAATCCTGTATGAGTTCCCTATTATTTCTTAAATTGTTCTTGAAATCAGCTGGTTACTTCCCTAAACAGTTATCCTTCCCTATTTAGGATGCAAATCATAGATTTGTTTTCTACCTTTGAATTGAAATTTCTGTTGTTCTTCCACATTTCTGTCTTTGGACTCTTCAGTCTACCTGCTTGTGTAACAAGTTCCTTCAGGTGTTTCCTCAGACCTGTTTAAAATTTTAGCTATAAACCCATTTATCTTATTTTTATGCTGGAGCTGAAACTAAATCACTTCCTGAAGTGAAACTACTAAATAAAATTACATCAGCCCAGATAAGATGCTGACTTTTACAGCCAGGGCTGAGGTTCCCAACCCTGTCCCTGTGAGCCCATGCTTCCTCTATCTGTATGTTGCCCTAAAGCTGCCACTGTGGACATCCACATCACTCCTCAAAATGCCCCTCTAGTGTTTGGGCAGCAAAGTGAGGCCATGGGGAGCAAAGAGCTGGGGCTTATACTGTACCAAAAGATGAGCCAATCTAGTTCATGATTCACAGCCTTGCACTCAGATGAGCTCCAAGGTTTGGGATGCTGTGGGCTCAAGCAAAAGGAGTTTCCTCAAGTCTGTACTCAGATTTTAAGTTCAGTGTCCAATTTGTTCATCCCTCAGGCTAAGCTAGTAGGGAGTGTTTGAGCTTCTTTCCCACCCTGAAGAGAGGAAAGGCACAATTCCTTAATCTCCTGCTACAACTCTTCAGTTTCCTCACTCTCTGCTTGCTATACCTACCTTTAACCAGTAAAAAAACAAATCTGAAATTGTAGTTCAGATTCTTTATAGAGAATTTTTTAACGTACTAGTGCTGGGACTTTGTCAGCAGCACAGAATATGAGAGAGGGACAGGATGACCAGAGCAATCAAGTGCAGCTCCTGCCAGGGGAGCCAAAACTGCCCACCAGCTTGAAGTGAGAATAGAGTGGGGGAAACTCAGCAAAACCCAGTATGCAGCAGATCACTCTGGTGTACAACTCAAAAGCTAAAATGGTAGTGCTGGGTTTTCTTAAGGGACCCCTCAGCCAGCTACCAGGCCACTGGTAGGGTATTGATGGCACATTAAAACACTCATTAGATATATGGATTTACTTTTCCCCTTCATGTAACTAATTCAAACACAAATCAAGTTTGTAGTGTCTCTATCAAGTTCGTAATTCTCATTTGTGAATATGGCACCCTGCAAAATCTCCCAGCACAGCTGACAACAGTCAGGGCTGTAGCAGCCATGGGGTAAACAGACTAAATGTGGAGCAGGTCACCATCAGCTGGAGTTCTGTCCTGCAGAAGAATCGTCCAAACTACCACCTTGTCCTAGACTTGTTTTTCAGTCTGATGTCCTTAGGGCACTTTTCCCCCTGGATTTTACAGTTGTTCTCTCCAACATACCGCTATGTCCTTTGCCTTTTTTTAGTTCTCTTTGTTCAGGATTGTGTTTGAACCCATGAGTTAATGCATTTTACAATGGAAGTGTTCCCTTTGGATGCAGCAAACAAATTAAAATAAACCCATTTCCTCCTGTTCTATATGTCTTTCCTGATCCCCAAGTTTTAATACAGAAGCTTTGACAATGTGGCTTCTGCATTTCCATGTTTGAAACAAGGCTGACTGCATGTTTCTATGGTAAGTGTTCACATCTGGAGGGGATTTGTAAATGCCATAAGAATTGGATTCCTCAAACAGAAGTGAGTAAGACCCCTGATGATGCACGTGGATGTGGCTTTTTGAGTATCAGGTGAATAGCACTGATTTACATTGCTTTATAAAGTCTGTGGCATTGTTTGAACTTCATCTCCAACTCCAGTACCTTTAATCTTTACTGAAGCCTTCAGAAAAAGAGGACAATTAGCTTTTAGACTCTCCTGTCTGCTCATTGTAGAGAGGAAAGCAGTGCCAAGCTGTTGGAAGATGTGTGGTGTCTGGAAATGATCTAGTTATTCTCCTATCCCCAGCTGATATTTTCTGAACAGAACAACTTTTGGTAAGACCCAGAACATGCCCTCAATTTATTGAAGTAAATAAGAGCCTGACACACAAGCCACTGCTACGTGTCATGCCAGTCCTGTTGTTGATTCCTCTGGCTCTAAGGTGATTCATCACTATCCTGAAAAACAGGCAGCCCTGGCACTGCTGGTCACTCCAGGCTAACAGGAGAATGCTTGCTCTGGGGAAGCACAGCAAGTACTGCTAAAGAGAAACTAGCTCTTCCTTTTCCTGAAACATTGAAAAACTTGTTTCAGGAGTAACAAATAAAGCTATTGATTCCTTTTTTCTCTTTCCCAAAGGTTCCAGGGCAAGGCAAACATCCTTACTGCTGTTAAGGGGGTTGTTTAATTATTAGTCTAGTAACATGGTAAGAGCACAATAAATCTTACTGCTGTTAAGGGGGTTGTTTCATTATTAGTATACTAACATAGTATGACCATAATAAATATTCCATTTATTTTTCCCTTAGGCACTTTTAAACAGTTGAAATTCTGTGCATTTTTTCCATCTCCTTTTGTTGTACTACAAAATCTGCATCATATTCCCAAACAGTTAACTCCACTGCTGCTCCACATCCTCTCTCATACCTGTTTGAACATTCCTATGGTTTAGTTTGGCAGGCTGCCCCCCTGGACTTCTGAACACAAGCTCCAACCTTTCCAAGAGACAGAAAACCTCTCCTTTATACCCACCTGCTTCACTTAAATAGCTGCACCTATACTGCCTGCAAGACACCTTTTCTGCTCAGGCATTTGCCCCTAGTGATCCTCATGCCCTTAGTTTATTTAACCAAAGTACAGTGAAGGTACAGTCAAGATAAGAAATGAATGAAAGCTTGAAACAACAACAACAAAAAAATTGTTAACCACTTGCTGTATATGCTACAACGTCAGCTACAGTCTTCCCTCGAGCTGTGGTTCTAATGATGGAGCAATATCCCAATTTACACAAGAAAATCAGGGACTTCAAAGGAGTTTCTAACCTCATACCTCATTGACCTGGCTGTACAGCACTGCAGGGAGCAGAGAATTGTAGTATTTAAGTGGTGTGGGATCTGAAGCTGGTCCCCTGAGGCTTTTGCTGTTACACATTGACTCTCCATTGTAAATCTGGCTTAGCCAGGCAGCAGAGCCTTTTGGCAAAGGCAGACACACAAATGAGACAGCTCTGCAAAGGAAAGGAACAATTTTTCTCCCTCACCAGCAAGCATGCAGTCACTTCCCAGGGGTATAATTCTGAATTTCTTGGTCCAATTTTCCCTAGCTTAGTACCAGCAGATAAGATACCTAGAGCTTTGTTTGTCACACATGCATAATTCAGTGCATTTCTCAGATCACAGAATCACAGAAGCTGCTGAGTTGGAAGGGACCCATCGGGATCATTGAGTCCAACTCCCAAGCCCAAGAATTACACTATCCACCTGGGAGCATTATTCAAACACTTCTTGAACCCAGGCAGGCTTGGTGCTGTGACCACTTCCTTGGGAAGCCTGTTTCAGTGCTCAGCCACTTTTGGATGAAAAGGTTTTTCCTGAAATCCAGCCTAAATCTCCCCTGACTCAGCTTCATGATGTTTCCTCAAGTCCTGTCCCTGGCCATGAGAGGGAAGAGATGGGCACTTGCCCCTTTGCTTCCCCTCATGAGGATGTTGAAGACCACAGTGAGGGCTCCCTTCAGCCTCCTCTTCTCCAGACAAAGAAAACAAACAAAGAGAATTGGTAAGATTCTGGGGAAAGCTGAAGAAACAGGTCAGATTTTTTTTTTTAACCAGTGTTTCTAAGACCAGAACCTAGCAAGATCTTCTTCACCTTATCTTTTACACTCTGATTTGTCTCTTTTTGTGCTCTTAATAATGAGGTTGCACCTACAGACAAGTGTTTTAATGCTTTTGTTAACTAGATATTGGAGGTTTGCATGAATTTCCTTGATTTCAGCAGGAAACAAAAAATAAAGAACTAAATATGAAAAATATACACTTGCCCTATGTATACAGTGGGTCACGGAAGACTGATTTAATTCCCAGAGGACACTGGTTTCATTTGATTGAAAGGCCACATCATTTTAGCATTGACAAACTCCTGCTAAGGCAGGAGTCTTGTATGTTAGGGGACAGGAACCGCAAGACTGAAAAAACATAAGATTAGAATTTAATTTCTTGTTTTGCCAAGTGAAGCTTTGATACAGACAGCTGGTAAGAAAAGTTTATGGAACATTTTCTGGTCTGACTAAGGATTCTGAATAGAGCAGCTGTAAAAAGAGGCAACAGATTGACCTTCTGCCTATGGAAAGGGACCACCAGAAAAGGCTTAAGAGCTGCAAGCCTGTGCCAGCATGGGTGTGTGGTGTGAAGGGCTGGGAGCATGCCATGCCAACCCCATACCTTTGAGCCTGAGTAAGACAGAGAAGGTGACTGGGAAAAGCGCAAGTGGAGAGGAAAACGAAGGAGCTTTGGGCTCTGCTACAGGGCTGGCCTTGTGAAGGGCCATCCACAGTGACAAGTGAGATAGTCAGTGGTGCAGGGCAGGAGGAAAGGATGTGCTGTGTGAGGCATGGAGCAGCAGGGCAGGAGTGGGAGCCGTGCAGGCTCTTGTCACCCGTGGTGAACACACCACAGCGCCGGGAGCGCCCACCACAGACCGTGGGTGTTGGAGCTGCAATGCCCTGTCAAGTGGAATGGAAAGGTGGGTTCCAGCTGGATGGGCACCAACAGGAAACTTATAAAGAAAAGACTATAAATAGACTGTTTTGATTGATTAAGTGCAAAGGACAAGAGCAATAATGAGAAACACTTTGGTGGCTTTGCTTCTCATTCTTTCTCCTCCTGTCTCACCAAAATGAGTAACTTTTTAATGTGAAAGTCCACCTCTTTAGCTGTCACAACGTGCCTAAAGCTGGTTGACAGCTGGGTGTGCATCCCATACACAGCTAGCACTTGCACCCCTCCAGATAACAAATGTTATGTACTACAAGGTGTCACTCCAGCCCGGGTACAGTAGTACAGTACTAGGGAAAATGTACCCAAGCAGCTGGATTCAGCACCATGTCCTTGCACCAGTGTGGATGTTGCTGTTCTGTTTTGCCTGCGTGCCTTACGCCTTGGCCCTGTTGACGTCAGGAGCTGTCGCGTCACCTGGTTAAATATTAACTGCTTGGTTTTCCAGCGCAGCACCTCGGGTTCGGGGATAAAACCAAAGCCGGGAGCGTGGGGCAGGCACCTGAGGAGGGCTGGCACCTGAGGAGGGCCGGCACCTGAGGAGGGCTGGCCCGTCATTCCGCGCCAGCTTCTCCCTTTCGGGCACGGCGCGCTCAGCTCCAGCGGGCTCGGCGTTCTGCCAGCGGCTGATCCGCGGCATTCCCAGGCAGGAATCTCGCACCCGTGCCGGACAGCCCGAGCCCGGGCCGGACAGCCCCGCCTGACGCAACCCGCGGCCCGCTTTGCCCCACTCGAGCGCGGCGAAACCTCCCGCCCTCGTTGCATCACCCGGCCGGGCCGGGCCGGGCCGTGCGGGGCGGGGCGGGGCCCGGCCGCCTTTAAAGCGCCGCGGCGGCCGCGCCGCTCCAGCAGCGCCCTGCGCCTCCCTCCCGCAGCCGCAGCCGGTCCAGCCCAGCCCAGCCCCGACATGAAGCGCGACCCGCAGCGCCCCGAGGAGCGCCCGCAGCCGCCGCCGCGCCCCAGCCTGCCCTGCTCGCCCTCGGGCCAGCCGGGGGGCGCCGAGCTGGTGGCGCCGGTGTGGATCTTCGGCTACGGCTCGCTGGTGTGGAGGCCGGGCTTCGAGTTCACGTCGCGCAAGGTGGGCTTCATCCGCGGCTACAGCCGCCGCTTCTGGCAGGGGGACACGTTCCACCGCGGCAGCGAGAAGATGGTGAGCATGGGCACGGCACGGCACGGGACGGGACGGCGGGGGGCGCGGGGTGGCGGCTCGGCTCGGCTCTAACATCTCTGCTTTCTCTGTGCCCACAGCCCGGCCGGGTGGTGACGCTGCTGGAGGACTGCGGGGTGAGTGCAGGGCGCCGGGAGCTGGGCTGGGCGGGGGGATGCCCGCGGCACCGCCCGGAAAGCTGTGCCAGCGGCCCAGTGCTCTTGAGCCCCGCTGGGATGGTGGGGGGGTTGTGCGGTGTGTTATCCTGCCCTGCCCTGTGCGGAGACCCCCGAGATGGGAGCCGTGGTCTGGAGCCCGAGCGGGAGGCGGGCCGGGCCGCCGCAATTAGAGCATCCCTAGTTTAGAGCACCCCTAACACCCTTTAGAGCATCCCTAACACCCTGCTCCGCTCCTTCCCTTGCAGGCGTGCACGTGGGGTGTAGCCTATGAAGTCCGTGGGGAGCAAATCGCTGCATCGCTCGAGTATCTCAACATGCGAGAAGCTGTCCTGGGAGGCTATGACACCAAGCTGGTGAAGTTCCACCCTCAGGAGAAAGATGCAGAGGAGCCCTTCCTGGCCCTTGTTTACATCGCAACACCCCAGAACCCCTCGTACCTCGGCCCAGCATCTGAAGAAGACATTGCAGCTCAAATCATCGTCTCAAGTGGTTGTGCTGGTCACAACATTGAGTACTTGCTGAGACTGGCAGACTTTATGCGCTACTTCTGTCCTCAAGCAGAGGATAAACATCTCTTCTCCATCGAAGAGGCTCTTATTTCCATCCTTCCATGTCTATACTACACAGAGGACTCTCTAGAAGAAACTGCAAGTGTCCCTCAGAAGTCTAAGAGTTGAAATAGGAATTTTTTTTGGAGGGTTTAATGGAAGGGACATAAGGGAGAAGAAAGCAGTGGGGACAATCTTAGCTCTGATAAAATGTACTGGACTGAGTGAATAATGGGAGAATTAGCAAGTGTTTGGGGAGGGAGGAAGTGGAGAGTGGAGTGGAGGACTTGCAATTAGTACCTGTTACACTCCTTATCTGTAGCATCACGATACCCATCACTGCTTTCCAGATGGAGAGCTGGGATCTTCACAGGATCTTGCTCTGTAAGACTTGCTTCTGGGAGTCAAACCTGAAGCACCCATTTCTTTTAGAGAAAGAGGCTTATCTATTCTGTGCACTTTCTCTCTTTTTTTTTTTTTTTCTTTTATTTTGTTTTATTTGAAGACTAGTTGAGCAGGACTTGACTGGGTTTAAGCAGTATATATGTAATTCTACCTCAAATTGGCAAAAAGCTGTTTGTATGGTGGTGGAGACTTTGGCAGATTCTGCCAAATAAAACCTTTTTTTTTTTTTTTCCTCCTGCCTTGTCCCACCTCCAGTACAATGACCTAACACTAAATTTTAGAACGTTTGTGCAATATAAAGTGAACAGGCCTCTTTATTCTCTTGTGAATCCTACTTCCTTATGTTGTGAAGGATCACAGTAATGCACTTATTTTCTAAAATGTCATACTGTATTTATTATGTAATATATTTCCTCTTAGGAGGGGTACCTAAACTATTCACATGCCACAGTGGTATGCAGCCCACACTCAACCTTGCATTTGTGCCTTCTAGTTTTAAATCTGTTCTCTGAGGAGCTAAGCCTGCTTTAATGACAAGCTTTTTTCCAAGCTTCATTGTCCTTGTGCTGCTCCAGACATAACTGAGTCTGTAAGAAAAGGTCTGCCTGTGTGGGAAGCCTGTGCTGCCTGCAGGAAAGCTGTCAGGATGCAGGAGAGTTTTAACTAGCCCTGCACTGGATAGACCTCTGGTGCTTCAGGATGATGTGGGTTACTGCTGAAACATTTGAGGGTTCTAGTTCCACACAGGGGTGTCTGTCTGGCACACTTCCATTTGACTGCAGAGCACCATGACTGAGCATACTTGCAAGCCTGTGAGCTGCTGAAAAGCCTGCCTTGATCACGTTAAGCAGAGGCACTGCTGCAAGCTCAGGCTTTCACATATTAACAGCATGAAAACCCACAGTATTTTGTGAGAAAACTGCTGCTACTGCAACTGCAGCAAAATAGCTCTTGAGAGCTGACCCCTGGGACTGCTGGCTCCTCCCAAATACAATGTGTTTTTTTAATTATAAAAAAGGCTAGGGACTGTTTGTATTACTGTGGCTTGTATGCATATGAAGTGGTACCGTGCTGTGCCCAGTAATAAAACAAACTGACTTTGTCAGTCTCATGTACTTTGGTGTTGGTCTTTTTCATTACAGACTTGGAGTTCTAACTGAGAACTCTTGGGTTTTTTGTTTTGGTGGGGGTTTTTTTTTTGGTTTTTTTTTTTTTTTTTTTTTTTTTGTGGACTTTTGGGGTTTTTGTTTTTTGTGGGTTTTTTAATGGTGATGGTTTTTAAAACAAAGTCTTAACTGCTAATGCTGCTGAAGTTCCTATGGATTTTTTTTTTTTTTGTGGTTTTGTTTTGTTTTGGTTTTTTAATCATCTTGTTGCTGAGCTGCATGCCTCTGCCAAACCTAGTGGAAGAACTGATTGACTTTCCCTTAGAGAAAAGGGGATTCAGTGACTTTCTCTTTCCAGCTCTTGTTGATTGTGGAGTGCTGGTACTGATAACAGGCACAAACCAGCCTTCCAAACTCTGCAGGGCAGGCACAGAAATGTAATTCTTCCTTGGCATGTGAAAGGATTTTCACTCTGAGTGTACTTTGGCATTGCTGTTTCCAAGAAGTAATAGTGGATGGACAAGAAACTGCAGCTGCAGCCAGATCTGCTGGCTGCAGTAAGGGAGTCAGTTATTTTTCTTCTGCCTTGTGCCTCACGTGGTGTGTACAGAGGTGATGAGCACATTCCCAATCCTCTAGTTACCAGCTCTCTCAGCACCAGCAGATCACTGTTCCTACCAGGATAACCTGTCTCAGGACTTGAGTGATGGAGTGAAAACTAGTTGAAACAACTGAGTATACCACTAATTAAAGGCAGTTGTGTGTTGCAGGGATAACAGACTAGAGAAAAGTACACTTCCATGGTGGAGGCTCTTGCTTCAGCTGAGCAGCTTCACCATGGGGGCTGGAAAAGCAAAGGGTTAAAGATTGAACTTACCTGCAGAGAAGCACTCCCTCACTAGTAAAAGACTGGGGTCAGATTTTAGAATACCTCCAGATAAAATAAAACTGTTTTCACACCTTTCAAATCTTCACAGGCAGAAAGATGCCACTGACAGGAATTAATATCAGATGTGCACTAAGCAACCTGCACTGCCATTGCACAGGGAGAGCCCCTTGCCTTGTCCTGCCTAGCCTGGGTTGGCTCCATGATCTTTCACATCTGGTAAAAGACAAGCAGTGAATGCTTGTGAACAACACAGCTGCACTAGGAATGTTCCTTCTGTGGCTGTTTGTTCTTCCCTGAAAAACTTCACTGTTTCAAGCACAGGTACACTGCTCCACTGCAGCACTGTTTTCTTCCCAAGGAATTCCTTGTAGTGGACTTCCAAAAAAAGGACCCCATTTTCTCATCAGAAGTGGTGAATATGGCAGCTTGCTGCTGTTACCCTGCCACTGCATCTTCAAGTCAGTAAGACACTGAAGTAATTAGGTAACTTCTTTCTCCCAAGGCTTTTACTGTGTCCTGTGAATCTGGGAACTGGTCATGTTTTGGCCATTTGATGAATTTAAAAGGTTAACATCCCAGATTTGAACTTTGGCCATGTGAGTGAGGAGTGATGGCACCCTGCAACATTTGCTACATGTCCAGAGTTTGTACTGCTACACAAAGGTGGGGGCTGCTTGCCTCTGATGAACCAAGTGGGAGGAATAGAATTGCTGCCTGGAGGCAGTCTCACTACCATGGCACTTTGGGTCCATGGTGACACACAAAGGTCCTACCCCAGAGGTATTTCACTATAGGTTTCCTCTCCTTGGCCATGGCTTGCCAGCCCAAGAGGAGCAGCTGGCTCTGGGTGCAGCTCCAGCTTCCAGCAGCTCTGCCACTGAGAGCTGGTCTGGGAAAAAACACTCATCATTCTTGGACAGTGGGACAACCAGTGTTGCCAGACACTTCTGGAGATGCTTCCTTATCCAGTGGCTTCTTCTTGCATGTGCAGTTTTCTCTGACTTCCCTATGACAAGCTTGTGCCTATCAGGTCACCTCACATTAGAAACTGATTGCAATGGAAACACATTTACAAGCACTATCAAGTGCATATTTCCCAAGTCTAAAACCAGCACAATTCATATGCTTTCAGTTCCTTCTTCAGCCTTTTCCATTTTCCTCCCCAGTAGCTCCTACACAGTCTTGAAACATGGGCCTGAGTAACCATTTCCTTGAGTACTTTAAGACAGGACCTACCCAGCTGCTTTGCAGTGACACAAGCCAACTAAATAATGTAGATGACAACAGTTAATCCAGCCCCAGCCTTCATATGCTAAAGCACTCCTGAGGGCAAACAGTCCTTAAAAGGCAGGGGAAAGGATAAGCAAACTCAGTCATGTTAAAAGGATTCAAAGACCAATCCAAGAGGAACAATCTCTGATTTTTAGATGCTACAATATCATTGCAGTTTGAAGGTGGAGTGTCCAGAATAGTTGAGACCACACAGGTAAATCTACCAGAGTGATTCCAGCTTTAGTAAAAATGTAGTTTAAATATAGCATCTCCAAGGTGTGAAGTTACCTGTGCTTCATGTACTTCTCCAGGTCAGAAAATTAATGAGACTAAACTCATATTTGTGGCTGATGACAATAAATCCATGCAACTCGGCAAGGGAAGGAGGTGGTAGAAGAGGGGGAGGAGTGGGAACAGACCAGATTTCCTCAAATGGGTGTGAAAGCAGCCAATGACTTAGTCAAGTCTACCAGGGGAAAATGTACATCTGAGCATCCCAAGTGGGGCCAGCACAAACTTCTAAGGCTACTGAGGGGCCAGCCCAGGATCTCAGTCCCTGGAGGAGCTGAGGGGGGGAGGTGGAGCTCTGCATGCATGCCCACAGGCTTAGAGGTCCCTGGGGCTCTGCCATGTGTGGCAGGGAGAGTCTTGCAGGGGGCCTGCAAGTCACAGGGAATGGCACACACTGGACTTAGCATCTGTTACAGGAACTGCAGCTGGTTGTATGTAGCACATGTTATTCCATATGTGTCAGCTTGCTGCTCAAGAGACACGCTGAAATACAGATTTAATTACTAATAGATGTTTCACAGGCAGAAAAGAATAAAAAAAACATAAAACCCCAAAGAATGCTTATCACTGCTGCAGGCCAGCCCATGCAGCTGGAGCAGGCAAGAGCAGCCAGTGCTCCTGTGAGACAGAGCCTGCAGAGGCTGTGCTGGCCAGCACTCCCCTTGCAGCAGAGGCACTTTGTGTGCACTGAGCACAGTGTGGATATGTCCAGGAACCACATCTGGCTTGGTAACAGTCTGTTCTTCTGCTCCCACTACCAGGAAAGCTTGGAGGGAAAAGAAACTAGGGGAAAGAAAGAGGAGCTATTGGGTGTACAGCACCAGTACTGCACAAGGACAAGGCTTTGCTTAAAGTATCCAGACATTGTCACCTGTGTGCTTTGACACTTCTCCAAGTAACATATTCCAGATAGTTCAGCACCAGAATGGGGACACGGCTGACATGTCCCAAAACCTGGTAGTCAATCCTAGGGCTGAAACTTTAAATCAGGTTTTATCACATTCAGTACAGTAATTTCATCCCAAAGGCGGAACGGAAACCAATTGAGCAGAATTTGGATGGGAGGTGTTCCCCATGTCAGACTTCTTTCTCACTTTGATGCTGCCAGTTTTCATGACAGGGCACAGAGTTCAGTACCAACAAATCCAAATGTATTTTAGACCTCAAGGACTGATGCAGCATAAAAAAGTGCAGTCCCAGTGCATGACTGAGCAGTGATGTGCCACCAGCACGCAGTCCAGCTCAGTACAGAATCAGTCCCTGTGCATGGGAGGAACAGGAAAAGGATTAACAAAATTGATTTACAGTCAGGCTGTGGAAAAACTACACCTGCAGCAAAACTAGCTGCTGCTCAAAGGACTCAGGAATTTCCTACTGACTTGTTGCCTTGGCTTAGGTGAAAAGCTCCCTGATTTATATGGTGTATTAAAATTATGAGAGAAGCCCCTTGTGGCTTTGAAGGAGCCTTGAGCCCTGGCGAGAAGGGAGGGCGGAAGGAAGTAGGCATTCTGGGCAGCACTGGGGAAGCTCTACATGCTTTGTTTACAAACCCTGTACACTTTTTGTTTGGCTTTTGGATGCGTTTTATCCCTTCTCAACTCCCTTTTCATCTCATCCTAGTGCCAGCCACACTGATGAGTGTTTATGCTTGTGAATTCCTGAAGCACAGCCAGTACCTTGAACTCTAGAGAATGAGACTGAAATAACGTAAAAGGTCAGGGAAGTTCAAAGACAGAGGTGCTGTTTTCCTAGCTGGGGACACCACACTGTTCCCAGACCACGCTGGGCTGCTCTGGGAACACAAGAACAAAGACTTCTCTCTTATGTCCTCCTGTTTATGCTGTTTTTTGCCTCCCTCACCTCACTTCTTTAAAAGGACTCATTTCCATGAAGCTTCAATTAAAACCACCAGGGATCAGTTTGGCCTAAGCCTGACAACTAAGAGAGACTTGACAGCTACCAGCACTTAAAACTCCTGTCACCAAAGGAAAGGGGAAGTTTTTATCCCACTACCCAAATCCTGCTGGCTTACAAGCTGCTTTGTCCACAAGTAGGTATCAGCTATTGAGGCACCTGGAAATCTGTAAGAGTTTCACTCACAGAAAGGCAGGTCAGAGGAAGACTTCTGGAGAGTTTGGAGGGGAGAGGTTTCATGTACCCGTGCTGGTTAGCAAGCCTGACTTTCAGAAACTTTCAGAAACATGATGAACCCACACCTTAGCTGGCTGGGCACATGCTGGGTATGTGCAGCTCACCTGTGCCCTGCAGAGAGCTCTGGCACACCAGGCACCTGCCCAGGCCCTGTCTCTGCATGCCGGGGGCTTCCCTGCACAGAGCACCACACCATGTGCGGGCTGGCACAGCACTGCATCCACCCCACAGCCCTCATCCATGCAAAGAGAGGCTAGGGAATGGTACAGCACTGGGTTTCACTGCCTTCTGGCCTCAGCTCTCTGCTCTGCCTTAAACTGAGGCTGTGCACTGAGACACCAACAGCACGGACAATATGGAAGTCATTTCACAGACGCACATCCAGCCCACTTACAGCAATTATATCCTCGTCTACAACCAAACTGCCTGAGGGGCAACCACAGCCAGCTTGCTGCTATTAAACTCTGTCTACACAAAGCATATGTGACATTTGAAAACATTTAAAAACAAACTTTTAAAAGCAGCTTTTTATCCCCTCCTTGTCTAGACAGAGCAGCAGCCTTTCCAAACTCCGAGTAGGAAGGAGAGGAGAGGGGAGAGGGAGAGGAGAGGAGAGAGGAGGGAGAGGAGAGGAGAGGAGAGGAGAGGGAGAGGAGAGAGAGAGGAGAGGAGAGAGGAGAGGAGAGAGAGAGAGAGAGAGAGAGGAGAGGAGAGGAGAGGAGAGGGAGAGGAGGAGAGGAGAGAGAGAGAGAGGAGAGGAGAGGAGAGGAGAGGAGAGGAGAGGAGAGGAGAGGAGAGGAGAGGAGAGGAGAGAAGGGGAGGAGGGAAGGAGCAGGCGCTGTCCTGGCCCCTGGGGCTGGGAAGGAGGGAAGGACGGAAGGAGAGAAGAGGGGAGAAGGGGGAGAAGGGGGAAGGGGAGAAGGGGAGAAGATGAGAAGGGGAGAAGGAAAGAGGGGAGAAGGAAAGAGGGAAGGAGGGGAGAAGGGGAGGAGGGGAGGAGCAGGCGCTGTCCTGGCCGGGAAAGGCAGGGGCTGCCAGCCCTGGCCACGCCGCGGGCGCCTGCCGGAGGCAGCGCTGCCACGTGCGCTTCCACGTGTCGCAGCACCAAGGGACAGCCAGCGCTGCAAGTGACCTCGCAGGACTCCGGCTCGTGGCTGGATGTGCTGGAGGTGCACGGGGCTGGGAGATCCTGTTACAGACAGCTGGAGTCTGTCCTCTGTCCTCAGGGTGCTTCTACTGGTGTCATGGGCTGAAGTCTCTCACTTGTTGTTGTTTTCCAGTGAAGTACTCATTTCAAAATTGAGCCAAAAGTATGTTTCAAACAGCTAAGCAGGTTCTTTAATTATACACAAATTCATTTTAGATTATATATACATTCATTGTTTGCTCTGCTTTATAGGAGTGTGTTTTATTTCAAGTTGTTTCTCTCCACAAACACACAATCCCATTTTTAGAGAGGGAAAAGTGCAGGAGTGCCCAGCTCCCCACAGCTATGATAGATGCTGCTTTTCATCTTTCCTTTGACAGCAACTGTTAGACTCAATTACCTCTGGACATGTTAGGCAGGAGCCAGATGAAAGTGTCTCTTGCTGCTGCACAATCCTGTTGATTCTGGCAGCATTCCTGTCTCTAAACTACATAGATTCTGAATTTATTCCTGGGAATACATCCTATAATTTGAGGGTAGATAAGCTCAGGACTGAGGGAAAAAAGTAACTGTGGGACTAGGCTCATTCAGAATAAATATCCACTATCTTTTCCCCGAGGATTGCTACCTCATTTCATTTGATGGGAGGTCGTTCAAAATGAGCAGCAATTCAATTTCTTTTGCCTCTTGTCTGGTCCTATATTTGTTTATGCCTTTATGCACACAAACACAGGGGGACTGTTCCCCACTTTGGCTTTTCTCTGGCAAATCACTATAGCAACTTCTGCATATCACTGTGGCACCTTGGTCAGCTTAAATTCCTCTGTGAAGAGGTGCAATTTCTATTGTACAGACAGGGAGCAGAGACATCAAGAATATGATTTCAGAAGTGTACAATGACTTTCAAAGCACACTGTGAAATATTGAGGGATGATGTTTTTCAGAGTACTTGGAACTGCACATTGGGTGTTCAGTGATACCACACTGGAAAAGAGATAGTGTGTGCTCCTGTAATCAGCACTACAACCTGATGCAAACATGCAAGAGTCATCTCATATTTTCATACTCTTATGTTTGCAGTTGCACAGTGAGGATCTGTGTGGTTGCAAGCTTAGTGTTTTACTCCCAGTATTCTCGAATTTTCACATACCAAAGCAACTAAAATTTAAGCTCAGCAGAGAAACATTTTTATATAGTTTTTGCTTTATAGGCATCACTCAAATTTCTTGCAGCATCTCAAGCTCTTTTACCTGCTGACAGTTCCAAACATCTCACTTGTGTTAATTCCTGTAACATCTCAAACATGAGATCTGGTCTAAATTAGAAATTTAAACAACATTACTTTTCTCATATGCTATCAATTATATGACTGCAAGGCAGAGTTTCTCTAATCTGTCTGCAATATTCTGCCAAACCAGTTCTCACTCTTAGTATTTAGTTATTTGATTCCAGACAGATACAATGATACAAAGGACAGCAAGCTGCAGTGAAACAAAATTACATTAATTAGACAAATATACCCCTGATTGTACACGCTAACAGCAAGTTATCAAATCCAGGGAAGCTGCAAAGCTCATGATTGGTTGTCTCAAAATTATATAAAACACTTCAAAGCTGTCAATAAAAGGAATCATCAGGACTTCCAGTCCCAAGTCAACTGTTTTAGAAACCTCCTTGTGCATTACAGATTCAGCATCACAATGTCAGTGAGTCAATTGGAATTGATCTGAGTGTCAAATTACTAAAATACTGAGCAAAATTTATTTTTTTTTTGAGCTGACCAGATTAAATAAATATCTCATAAAATTATGACTGCAAGTTAGTTACAGTAATTTCTTCCAAACTGTGAAAATGCAGAGAATGATGAAAGACGGCAATAATCTGGACAAACAGACATTATGAAGCTGAATTACTGTGTCAGAGGCCCTTGAAATCCAGAGACAGCAATGTCCCATTATGCACCTTTAGAGCTATTTCAAGACCCACTTCAACAAAAATGGTGTTCCTGCCCATAGCAGGGGGTTTGGAGCTACACAACCTTCAAGGTCCCTTCCAACCAAAACCATTCTATAGTCTTACAAAATACCATAGTACTATGATTGTAAGTAAAATTAAATCAATGAAAAATCTAGATTAAATGGCAAGAAGAGGGAGGTCTGCAGGAATGCACACATTGTTCAAGAAAGTGTTCACAGGAACTCTATGGAAAGACCAGGAGCAGCAAGAATAACAAGACTCAGAAGGGCCATTAGCACCCAGCAGATGCATGGAGTAACCCCCCAAAACAGGTTTTTGGTGGTTAATTTTCAAAATTCTCTGAAGGTTCATATAGCCTGAACATCTCTTCTGTTTCCCCTGCTTGCAAAGGTAAAACATAGGAGCTTTATCACAGACAGTGAAGTGTCACCCAAGGGTGTGTCTGGCACGTGCCATTGCATTTAGTGTGCAGCAGCACGCTCCGCTGATCAGCACGTAGCTAATTGCAGTCACATGCCAAAAGCTTAATGGAGTTTAAAAAAACCCCAAAGCGACATTCAGCCAACTACATGTGAAATTTGATGACTCTCCCATTCTTAAAAAACCCCCATCAGCCTTCCACAGGCCGAGTGAAATACAGACAGGCGCTCTGCTCTGCTTCCAACTGACTGTGGGGAGAGCAAGGGCTGCCAAAGGTGACTGCTCTGGAAGCACTTCTGTGAGGAACTCAGATGGGTTTAGACCAGTCCTGATACAAGTTTTGACTTGTCTGTGGAGGAAAGTTAATTGAATTACAGAAGGCTATGAATTAGAGAATAGGTGTTCCCAGCAAACACAAATGTTCTTCCTCAGCAAAGAGCTTACCTGGGAGGGGAGTTCTTTGGGAACACTGTCAAAGAACAAGCATCACAAAACCACTTGTCTCTGCAGCAGCTGCAGAACTCTAAAATGTACTCACTAAACTGAATAAAAAAGAGAATTTCTGTGTCTGAACTCTACTGTAAGATCAAGGGAAACTGTAACACCACACTTAAAAAGAAACCTGAAGGACAGTCACCTGAAAGACAGATAACATCTTACCATGGAATGGAGGGAGGGCTCCCACCTGTGATGTATTTCTTCTTGGGGGAAGACCCAGTTGGGAAATTAAGATGTAGGGATACATCAGAGGAACACAGGAATAGATGAGAGGTGAGAACAGGATTTGCTCCACCTAATAGGAGAGCATTTCTTAAACACATCTTGAGAAGAATGCTGCTTGTTTCTTGTTATGAATAAGAAAATTTGAATAAATTTACAAATAATCCAAAAATCAGTTTTGTGAGACAATCCAAAGCAGTAGTAAATTTCCAAGTAAATTCTAATCTCTGAGCAACAGTAAGAGTTTTTCTTGTATGCTTAACTTTATCTTAATTCAGTCCTCACAACAGAAGTGCAAGGCATAAGGGTCATACATTTAAAAGTAAACACTTTAGACAGAAGCATTTCCCCTACCAACCACTGAAGACAACACCTGGGTCCTAAAAAGAGTTGGATAAAGTTGAGGACAGGGAGGAAAACACCAACTGCTTGCAAAAAAAAGTCACAGAGATGACAAGGGATACTGTAGTGCTTGGATGTTTAGAAGCTCACATGGTCACCTGTTAAGTACAGCAGACCTAACAGAACCAGCAATACTGACAAAGAAGGAAAAGACAGTCCATGGGAAACTCAAGGAGACACAGAAGTGGTGTTCCAATGCTTTCATTCTATCAGGGATGCTCATCAGCTGAGGAAGGAAGGAGTCATGGTTTCATACCTGAGTACTGAAACACTTCCTCATGTTTAGGATGCAAAAGAATTCCCTCATATGCCCCTGGAACATTCTATAAATAGAGTACAGTACAAAATGCCTAGAAGGCCCATTAGCTTTGCAGTAACTTCACTTTTCTGAAGGGGTAGGCAGGAACAAAGAGGAGGCTGAAGCTGGAGGAAACCCAACTCATCTTATCATGCATTCCTCCATCTCAAGAGGCTTTTGTTGGATGCTTTTCAGAGGAGCACATGCTAATGTGAGTGCTACAAGAACAACTTGTTTACCCAACAGATCTGCTGGTTGAATCTGAGAGCTGGGTCATCTGTACTGCCCTAATAGATGCTCCTGAGAGAAAGACTGAATCATCCCTTCCCCTCTCATTCACTGCTATGCAACTGGTGCAGGCTGCAAATAAAAAAGAAATCCTTCACAATTCCACGAGTGTAAGATATGATTACCTTTATTTTAGTACATATGTCTCAGTTATACTTCACATGCAAGCAGCATCCCTTTGGGTAGTGAGCTACAATTGTTTTCCAGCCACTCCAACAGAAATTTCCAGAGGACAGCAGGGCGTGCACCACCATCCCTCCTCGAGCAGGAAGGGGAACACAAGACATGCCTGTAAGGCTCCCTGAGAGTTATAATGTGTATTTCAGACTGGAGAGTCAACAAAAAAAGAAAGATGGAGGCAGAAGTGAGAAGCTGAGGAGCCTGTAAGTCTATCTGGGAGCAGAAGCAGGCCAGCTCACTCCACTGAGGAGACCAGCAGGACATGCAGTAAGTACAGTGGTCACAGGGCAACACTTCTCAAATTACACTGATCCACATCCTGCCCCAGAGTGATTTTATCAATTGTGCTCTTCCTCCTCTCAGCTGCAACCTGGCTATTCCTGAGCAACAATCAAAGCAATGCAGACCCTATTCCTGCTGCATAGAACTTTTCCCACTGAGCTCTGCGTGCCTCCCCCACTGGGAAATGCTGCTGAAGGAAATACTTTGGGGATATGGAAATAAAGCAAGATACAGCTCTAGGCAGACAGGCAGCTTTCTACAAAGGGGACACAGGACAGTGAAGAGCAGGGACACTGTGGTGGGGAAAGCATGCGACAGAGGGGAGTAGGCACGGAAATAACACTACATTTGGACAGTGCAGCAGTAATATCCTGAAGTGAAGAATTAAAGCAGTTCCTGGTTCAAACCATCCTGCAGTAACCTGCAGTTCATCTCTTTGCAGAATAAGGAAAGGAAATTTAGTGTCTGGCTAAATGGAAAGGACAGCATACTTGAGCCATAATAGAAAAGCGAAAATGCAGGCTAGAGGACAAAGGGTCTTCTGGAGACCCTTCTGAACTATACAATCCTTGCAGACTAAACTACAAAAACGTGCGTGAGGCTGGGACACTACAGCACTTTTAAATTAAGTCCTAACTTCTCAGGACCTAAGAAAATTATCACCTTTAAATGTCTTCAATAGTAGCATTGATCAGTGAACTGTATTTAACAGTTTTGTAGTAATCAGTGAGTAACATGCTATAATCAACTAGCATGATGAATACACAGCACTCCCAACATCCCCCAAACCATACTGACAGCTGATTCACCAGTCCAGCTCAATACACAAACTCAGCTCATTCAAGCATTGTGTCCACCTTTAGCAAATACCTTGATCTCTTGGAGTAAAGTGACTTTCTCTGCCATTAATCCATATGAGTGCATAACACACAGCTGGAGTGAAAAGATGCTCAGATGAAAATTATAAAGAACAAAGCTTCAATGTGCACACCCATTTGCTCACTTCAACAGTAGTGTTCTCCAGGTATTACTTACAAAACTACCTCTACCTTCTTAAATAAATACCCAGTCTTTGTCTTTATAGCATTACTTCCTTCCCCAAACCAAGACTAGGACAGCCATTACATGATTTTTCTCAATTTCTTGATTACTATCACAGAATCTTTTCTTCTATGATGCATAATGCCAAGAATGTGGAAATTTAATGTCTTATAGAAATTGAACTGAATATAATCTAGCAGTTCATTTATTTTACAACTGTTAAATCTTCCTGAACTTCTCAGCCTGAAACAAACTGTGCAAGCAGATGAGCTACCACTGCTTTTGCCACAACTTGTGATGTCATTTGGTGTTTCTCTTGAAGACTAAATTACTTTTAGTATTTTTAAATTTTATGTTAAGTTAAATACAGTTTATAATTTATTTTATAAATATATTTTAACTATATTTATACTCTTAAATACGTATTTTTATTTTTATACTTATCAGTGTTTTAAATACCAATAATTTAATCTTCCAAAAGTATAGCATGCAATAGTACATATTACATTTTTGCAAGCTTTTCAAATTTTAATTTTTTTTCTCTTCACCTTGGATTATAAACTAATGCAACTGTCTAGAAGTCTGGAGATCAAACTGTGCATAAAAAAGTCCTTTTAAACTCCCACTGGAAAGAAAAAAAAGGAAAAAAATAAGAAATAACTGTAAGAGAACGATGTCTCAACAATCAACTGTACTGAATTCTACCACTGAAGTTCAGGTACTGTGTAATTACATATATTACAGATACTTCTGTTTTCTTGTGACCTGCTGCACACTTACTCCAAAATAGATTATGAGGTAATCAGTGAATACAAACATGTGATAAGGGTACAGTTGTAACTGAAGAAGGTTACAAACATGATACCTGGCAGAGCACAGACACTCTAGAGCTTTACATTGAGCAGTGTTTGTCTCCAGAAGCACTTCCAGATGCACACCTCTCCATGCTCTCTTCCCTAATCCTCTCATTCATACAGCTACATGCATAAAAACCACAAGGACACTGATTTACATAAAATTATCTCACTCCATTTTATTTAAGATTTTCTCCTCCAGTTAGTAAAAGAAAGATGTGTCTCTCTTTATACATATGTACAAGTTCAGTTACAAAAATAGACAGCACATTCAAAGAGAAAAAAAGGCTTGGCATTTTCTGATTCCCTCTAAATATCATATATACATGTGAATAGAAGGGGAAGGGGGAAGTCTTCATGAGTTAATTAAACATCACCTCCCCCTCAATTATCCCCTGCAAATCTGTTCAAAAATCAATCTAACTAAGCTCAGTTCTGCTATTTTCAGGTGTGCAAATTAGAGGCAGAACCAACAGGAAGCACTCGCTCTACACTGTAGGACGCCAGGCAAAGGATTTGGGGTCAGAAAAAAATTATAATAATAAAAAAAGAAATCATCTTCCACTGTCACAGCCCAGACCTGCAACTCAACTTGCTTCTCTCAAGGGATGAAAGTGCCCCGGCAGAACAGCCTCTTAATTCAATGTGTGAGACAGAACAACTGTCCCACACCTAAATCTCAGTGCAATGCAGACAACGCTTACAGCAAAGCAAGGGGCTAAGGGCAGGGTTTGTGCATCAAGAATGGGGAAGGAGCAACCAGGGAACAAGAACACGGATGGGTGCTGGCAGCACTGCCTTCTATTAGCCTCATGGGGCATGGCTACTGCCCACACACTGCAGTGAACTCAACCACGCCAGTATGTGTGATGATCACAAAGATGAAGGGAAAACACATTGCAAGAACAGTCAATGGGATGGCTGGGATACGAGACAATTTTTTTCCCAGAATTTGGCTGGAAGGGGGAATGGCACAGTCTTCTCTCACTCAGGATTGTTTTTCATTGCTCCTCTCACAGCACTGCAAGCTGCAGATCCACACACTGCTAAAGCACAGTGAGGGAAGCAGCACAAACTCCTCCTCAGCACTTCAGTTTTCCTCCTTCTTGAGATTTGTACAAATAGAGCATTATTTTGTTTCTAAGCTTTTAAGAGTTCTGTGCACCTCAAAAATGAGAGAAATCATTGTGAACATGGTGAGTGTGCTGATGAGAACTCTGAAATGCAAACCAATCAGTGGCCTGTGTTTTCTTCCACTAATTGAAGTAGAGGCTGTGCTGCTGCTCTCACGAGGCCTGACAGCACTCCCTGTATTCTGCAGCTCTAAACATCCTCCTGACAAATGCTGCTGAAAAGAGTCCGCTCCCTGGAAACCACCTGAGACACTTTCCTTTGAATTTCAAGTCTTTAAAGAACCCAGAGACCCACACCAGAAGAAGCCAATAATTTTTTTGATCACGTCATCTTCAGCATAGCCCCCAATTACTCCTTCATGTTCACTGACTAGCTGCCAGGACAGAAATGTCTTGTGACTCTACAGGATTCTCCTGGGGTTCAGATACTGATTTCATAGGACAAAATTAATGCTGGGTTCCACCTCAGGCTCCAAGAGAGGAAGTGTATTGGTGTGACTTCTAGCATACACAGCTGCAGGATATTGCATGGAGTAGTTTGGATGCTTTCTTACCCCAGACTCCCTTCCCTCCTTCTTGCAGAGTCTGCAAAGATAGGTTTTTGGAATACACATAATCAAAGTGCTCACATCAACCACCCATTCCCACTGTGCTTTGATTTTCTTTCCACACGTGCTGGACAGCAACAAGGCATTTGTTAGCATGCCTTTGACTGGCAGGGTGGTCTACTCTGAAAGCCAACACAGTCCAGAGAAGCTTTGGGGGCTCAAAATTACTACCGACCACCTGAGGTGTGGGCACCTTTGCTTTGCTTCCGAATTGAAGTTTCTGATATGAGACTGCTGGTCAGGTTTAAACTTTTGGAGGTCCCACAGACATTGTTTCCTTTGCTCAAAGGGGAGCTCAAAGGAGAAGAGGCGTTTGAAGGTCCAAAATCTGCAAGTCCGGAAGGCCGAATGATTGCTGTTTGTAGAGGGCTATTTGCAGACATGCCTAGCAATGGAAAAGAGAATCACATTATGCATAAGCATATTATTCCACTTGTGGTTCTTCAACAGCAGACAATATATTAACAATCAGTCCTAAGACTACTCTGTGTTCATGACTTATGACAGTGTAATGAAGAGAGACGTCCTTAAGATGCAAAACATCTTACAGTTATACCCTGGGCTATCTTCAGCTGGTGTAAAGCTGCAGCTCAATCACCATCAGTTCAGCAGGTTTCGGAATGCGATACTTTAACTCCAGCACGATGCAATGCAGGAAAACCACAGCCATAGCCATGACATAAACAACACTACCTGATCTGTCTGAATACCACATTAAAAAAAACCCCAAACCAACACACAAAAAAAAACAAAACCAAAAACCAAAAGCCAAAACCAAACCAACAAAAAAAAAAAAAAAAAAAACAAGAGGAAAAATATTTGGTATGAGATAATTCAAGGGGCAGACAAAACTCAAGATCACCCGAGGTAAAACTGGTTATCTGCTCACACCCTTACCATGACCCACTTTGTATTGCCTGGATCTCAGGATGTAATGGACAAGCAATAGCAGCACCACACCACTTTTAACCCATCAGCTGACAGGCTGCAAGCAGCTCTCACACAAGCTCTCACACGCTGGCTGTGCTGTGCCCCACACACCTTTGGAGACGTTGTAGCCGTAGGCTGCGTACGCCGCCGCAGAGGCGGCCGCTGCCCCCGCCTTGGCCCCTGCCATCGCCGCCGCGCTCCCTGCTATCGACTTCCGGCTCCTGCCCTTCCCTGTGCCGCCCTTGGAGCCACCTTTGGGACGACCCCGGTTCCGACTTGACTGGCCTCTCGCAGCGAGAGATGTATCTTGCATTGAAACACCTGAATGAGGAAAGTATGTACAGTGCTCCACATGCCTCACAAGTGAGTGCAGCATCAAAGCTGCCTACTGGTTACATTAACAGCGCTCCTATGTGGCACTTACAGTAACAGGGACACTGTAAACAAGCAGCAGTCTCATGAAAAGAAATTATGTATACAAAACTTCACTCTTCAGCAACAGTATCTTACTAACTGCAACTACTTGTGTTATTATGAATCCAACCTACAAAGAGGTGGAGGATTCTGAGTTCTACTTCAGGATGATGCATTTTCTTATTTGAACATGGCGATGCAGTTATCTTCTATCTGCTATCTCTGAAGAAACTCGTCAAGAACTATGATTCTGAAAACTACAGTAATTAAACCACTTGACATTATTTAAAATTACACTGCACTTAAAAAAAATTGCTCCAACCACCCACTGGAGATAGAAAACTAATTATCAATCCAACAGAAAATTCAAGGAAAAGCCTAGAGATTAATAATTCTGTGATTGTCTGTAATATAGTACCAAGCTTAAGGGAAAAAAGAGCAAGGGAAAAAAGAGCCCTCCATAACATAAGAACAAAGGACACAAAATTTTGAAGTAACTAACACAGAAAAGACGTATGGTGAATGACAGATTATAATCAGATTTCCTACCAAATCAGATATAACTTTGAATTAAAAAGGCAATTACTTTTCCCCCAAATCTTGCCAACCAATCATATACCCTGGGTAAAATGCAGAAAACCTATCACTTAGCCATGCAAAGTCAAGGTTTAATAAATGTTAGTAATAAATCAAGGCAAGAGTACTTACCATTCACGGTGTCTGAAACTGAGCCAGTAATGGAAGCAGGAGAGTTTGTTGCCCTTGACTGAGGTGCTGAAGAAGCTGGATCATCCACAATCACAAGCATATCATTACTGCTCTCATCGGGAGGGATAGAGCCCATATGTAATTCACTGCTGATGGAAATCTAAAAGTGACAGAGAACAAAGCCATTAGCTTCTCAGGTTAGGAAAGAGCCCAAAGATAGCAAGATCTTCAAAACCTATACAATCACAGGTAATTGGTACTTATTCTTTCCCATTTCCTCTACAATAGCAGCATGAGCAGGATACATCATTCGCCTAATCACACCACACTTTATTTACATGCTGAGCAGTAGTATTTAAACTCCACCCACTATTTAATTTCAATTCATGAAAATACACTTTAAGTTATGAAGCAAAAGACTAACTGGCTCAGCAGAGATTTAAGTAAATTGCTGTTCAACTGTGCATTTTCAATTGCAAAAGAGAAAATAGGATTCTTAACCCACTACTACTGCTAATAAAAATCTTGATCAATAAAGGAACAGTACAATACAGTACAATAAAAAATCTTAACTGACATGGCACAGAACAAAATACATTTGCTGCTAAAACCTGTTTGCAATTCTTTAGACACAGATGAAGGAAAATAAGATGCGTCCACAGAGAATTTTTAATTTAAATTCCAGAGGAGAAAAACTTCAATAATTCAGAACCTGATGCAAATGAGGAAGCAGAGATGTAGACAGATAAGACTAGAGAGGGGTACTTATAAAGACACTGAATTTCAAGGAACTATTTGAGGGATACTGTTTGGCTCAGGAGCAAGTGTTCTTGCTACGGAAGATATTGGTATGGGAGAGGGCACATGGTTATAAATGTGAGCATGAGAAAGGCAGGAAAAAGGGACAAGAAAGAAGGAAGAAAGTAACTGGGACTCCAGGTAAGAGTAGAAAAATTTCACGGACTGGAAGGGAGGAAAGCCAAGGCATAAATTCACTGAAAGTAAAGGAAGAAGAGAATAACAGAATATCAAATAATATGAGGAGCTGTATGGCCGCTAATTAGCAGCTGTTGCATTTTCAATAAACTATTTTCATTTGCATGGTTCACCTTTAAGACACATCACTTCCTCACACACTCAAAGCTCTACAAGAGCTAAAGTAACAGACAGCAAGAATCCTACAAGATGTAGGCTCACAACTGAAACAGCATGTGGTTAAATCAGCAGTGAGTCTTACCTCACTGAAAGGACTGGGCATAGCAGAGTCTACACTAATGAAAGAGTCATCCCCATCAGCAGACAGGTTGGAGTTATCAGCTGAGGGAACAAATGGGATCACAAGGTTCACGTTCTCTTTCTTTCTCTTCCCATCCAATTCATCTTCCTTCTTCTTCTGAAATAAATGAAGTAATACCAGGAATGAAAAGGCAATAAAACAGAAGAATGGGAACAAGCAACCCAAAATCTCAAAATCTAGTGCAGTATTTTAACTCAAGGAATGCCACATAAAGAATTTCCCAAAACAATTTCCTGAAGGAAACAGATTGTAAGAGACCCCTTTAATGCTCCCTCTTTAGATTTCAGAAGGGTTTGTTTGTTTTTCTTCACAAAATAGCTAGAGATGGAGTATTACTCTTACAAAATTACTTTGATTTCTAGTTCCTTTCGGAGTGAGCTTGAGATTCTTTACCATTACAAAAAGTTCCAATTAATCAATGCAAAGCCTCACTGTCTTAAAAACTCAGAATTTTCATAAACTGGTTTTAGTGATGCTTTTTAAACAAACTGATCTTCCCTAGTCCCACAGAAGCCTCATAGTTATGTGGGTTTTATCCCTGTTTGGTGCTTCCTTTACATTCCCCTTTTGTCCTTGCAGAACAAAACCTTGATAGTCACCAACTTAACAATCAATTAATTGATTGTCAGGTTTGTTTGGATAGGCAGTACTTCCCTATTTTTGAAGTTGCTAATGACTACAATACAGGTAACTATGCATTACTTATTTTGTTATATCCCTCTTCTGTGTAAGGAACAGCCACAGACTGACTTTCAACAGCAAAGGCAAGAAGGTTTACTCATTAAGACTGCCTTGGCATAAAACATTTCCACATTCCCTAACATCCAGAATCTCTTCTGGCTCTATCTCTGACACAGGCAACCTGTACCAAAGTACCTTCTCAGCATATTTTTCCCTTTTGCGTTTACGTTCCTTCACGCGATTTGTTTCTTCTTGCTGTCGCTTCTCTTCTTGACGCTGACGCACTATCGGAAAAAAAATACAAAGCTGTCAGCACTGAAAAGATATTTCCTATCCTTTTATGAATCTTACAAGAAGTTCTAATTCTAACAGAACTGAAAAGAAAAGTCAGTTGTATTGAAACTAAAACACATGGAAAACATTCCTCTACTAAAACTATTTCTTTCCAAGTCACTAAAAAGTCTTACAGGGATATTCTTCTTTCAACCAACATGAAGGAGTATGCCTATAACTTCAAAAACATTATTAAATGCAGTACTTTTTCTTTTCTTGTCATGACCTACATAGTTCTTGTCAAAGCTCTGTCATTCAGGAACAATGTAACGATTCTGAATGAATGCCAACAAAAACTTAATCACATCATCATGTCTCATTTTGCACAACTTCATTCAACTCAGCAGTGATATCAAACCAGCTTGTACTAACAAGAGTTGGCAATACAAAAAGAGACAGGAAACAGAAGTTGTTATCGGCAATACATGTGTTTGTAGAGATAAAAACACATAAGGTAATGAAGTGGAAAATGGAGGAATTGCTGAAACACCGATTTCACATACATTTCTTTTCTAGTTCCTCATCATCCAGCAGGAGGCTGACCACCTCTTTTGGCTTCAAGGTGTCAGGTTTGAAATTTCCACCTGAAATTACCATCCTTTGAATCTAGAAGGAAAAAACCAAGCGAAGAAAAGGAAAAATTAGTCAAATTAGCCATGAAACATTTCTCATTGCCCATCACTGAAAGCCTGCTGCAAAAATCATGCAAGACTTGATCCAATTTCTCTATCGTACCAAAGTTAGTAGCAAAATTTCAGGGTATAAAATACAAGAAGCAACTGAAAGAAAAAGCAGAAAATTATCATCCCTTATGGAAAGTTACATTTTTTCTGAAGCAGTATGTAATAAACTGCAAATTGTAATAGTATTAATTAACATACTGCTGAACAAAACAAAACAAAAATACAGCAACAGCCCTCTCAGGTATAACTTGCCCATTCAAATTTTCAAGTAACTGCACAGAAGATCATGAAGATCATATTCTTAAAGGTGCAACATTTTTAGTCTCCTGGACTGAAAACTGTATCTCCATCCTGAGTCGGTGTTGCAGTTTAAGCAATTCACTCAGCCCCTATTACTACAACTATATTTAAAAAAAAAACATCAACTAAGAAGAATTGTAACTTAACAGAAGAGAATAAGCTTTAACATAAGGCAATTTCAATGGTTTTGATCACCAGCAGTAGACTACACCTAATTTTCAGGCTGATTTCAGGTACCTCTAGTGCAGTATCTCAGAAAAAATGGTTTCAACAAAGGAAATGTGAATGCATTCAGTTGCTGCAACATCATGAACAGCATCCAAGTAAGACAAAATCTAGAAGATACTCCAAGTACACAAAACATCTGAATGTTGTATATAGTGCACCTACTGCTACCAAAACCATCAATCTCCTTAGTTATTTTCTTGCCAATAAAGTATCATGAGGTTTAAATTTCCTAGTACATTTACTGCTTGACGCTGCAAGACATGAGCTTTTCTGGCAGCACTCACACCTCAAATAATTTCCACTTGATCACCTTCCAAACGTCTTTTAAAAAAATCTGTAAAAGCTGTTGTGTAACATGAGAGGAATCAGTAACTCTGACACAGCAAAGACAGAAGCCCTAGTCTTAAAGAAGCCTGAGCAGATCCACTGCAACACAAGAAATAGTTTTCATGAAGTCATACTGTAAATAATTAGCTTATTTCCAGTTCATATAAAGTCACTGAACTGCTGCTGTGTTAGAAACACATATTTGAACAAAAACACTTCTTTCTGCCTTCTCTTCTGTCTCTCTGCAGACATTTTTTCTGTCTCTTTATTCATGTTGATAGGTGCTTTATGATACCATTCCTGTAACTTCTCGTTCCAGGTGAGTTCCTTATTCCTACCTCACTCTTCTCCTTTGCCCGCTGAAGGATGCGCTCCTCAATGGTGCCTTTACAAATCAAGCGGTACACGGTGACTTGCTTGGTCTGACCCAGCCTGTGGGCCCGGTCCATGGCTTGCTGGTCTACTGTTGGGTTCCAATCACTGTCATAGAAAATTACCTGCAAGGCAACACCAGAAAGGATTAAATAAAAACATATGTTTAGAGCACCAGGTGATTAAACAAACAGAAATCCAATATACTGATAACAATGAAAGTACAATCATGTTTCACAGCATTACAGCCCTGTTGTAGGCTTTGTTAAACCAGCCTTGCCCAGTCCTGTGAAGTCTCTTCCACTGTGTTTCAGGTGAATTCAAACTAACTTGACACTATGAATGTTTCAACTTCACAACATCTTTAGCATCTTTTTAAACAGACCTAACTGGGAGGCACAAAATTCCTAAGTTTGTTATCACATTAAATCACTGTCATGCAATTAATTACAGACTGACAGCATCATGGACGCATTTTAGTGTTACCATCATATCAGAATTATATGCAAAAAGTAATACTCTAATTTTTATTCAAAACCTAGATCAAGTCTAACATATATAGTACTTTGACTACAAAAAACTGAAATGCCACATTAAATTAATACTGCACTATCACTCTAATAGTACTTTATGCACAATAAGCATAAAAACCAAAAGCATTTAAAAAAATTTTAGACAGCAAAGTAAAGTATTAAGAAAGTTACAAAGAAAAACACAGACCTAAAAGTGCTCATGCAAGGAGCCTGCCTGAGGTTCCATCTGTTTATTTCTTCTTTTAAACCCTGAAAATCCTACAGATACTTGTTTTCTTCTGATTACTTGTGACTGACAGCAAGATATGATAGGATTTTTTTTATTCAGAGATCTTTAGGTTTATGTAGCTACAGACTTGAGGTCAAATCTGCAAGCACACCAGGTGCAGGTTAGAAGCACAAGAATAGCTGGTAATGAAAAGATGAATGGTTCATCAGTATTCCTTCCCTAGTGATTAGTGCCAGCTGCTCCAGAGTACAAATCCTTGCAATTCACCTAAATCAGTCTGTCTTCACACTTCAGGGGAAGAAATTTATCCTTCCTGAGTAGCTGATCCTCAACTACAAATGGTTTCCTACTTTTATAGGCATTGTTTCATTCTTCTGGGCACAGAAAAAAGGGTAACTGATAACTATTCCACTGGTTCCTTTGCAACTGACCTTAGGAGCAAAGGGTCATTCATAGAGTGAATGCTGTTTCATCTAAATGTCATTTGCACCTGTAAACCCCTTTAGTAATCCAACTCCTTCCTGGACTCTGTATGTGCGGAGTGGGAAGAAATTTCCAACTACAACCAAAAACCGTGTACCAAAATGTCCAATATTCTACAACTTTATCAAGATTACACTGCAAATAATGAAGTAAACAGGCTATGCAATTACACAATGTGAATAGCAGTACTAAAAATATTGATCAGTGTGAGCAAGAGAGTGCCAACTTTTGCACAGAATGACCCATTTTCCCCTGTAAATTGTTACCAAACTTCACCTACCGTATCTGCAGCTGTAAGGTTAATGCCCAAGCCTCCAGCTCTTGTACTTAACAGGAAGACGAAAATATCATTCCTGTAAAGGAAAGAGATTAAACTCCTTTATTTCGTGCATGAACAGGGAATAACCACAGAAGCAATTTTTTCACCCATATGAAGCAATCAGGACTATTTCTATTACTTGAACAGGTCAGAACGCTTTGTGCTGTTGTCATTCATGGTCAAGGAAAAAAACATATGAAAGAGTGGAAGAAGGTAATCTACAAATGAGGACTGTCTGAACATGTTAACACTCAATTCTCAATAGCAGTTTACTAATCTGAATCAGAAAAAAACAGGGCTTGTTTATCTTGCCCACACTGAAAATTAAGATTTCGTATGGACAAAGAACAATCTATTGTTTCACAGAACTGACCCAATGTTAAAGAAATCTTGCCTTAATGATGCTCAACTGATAAAAAAAGAAAAATAGAAGCCAGAATTGTGGAGATACAAGTTTTGTTCTAAATTTGGTGCTTTGAGCAGAACAAACAAGGAGACAAGCCTATACACAGCACGACCAAGTACTGATGAAAATTCAAGTGATAACAGCAAAATTGGAGTTTCTGCTAAGGTTGTACTAGTGTCTCTGCAGGGTCAGCAGTATTTAGAAGCATTCAACATCTTATGGATCTGTGAACAGGCTGACACAAACAAAGTAGACAGTACACTAGTAAGGACTCCAAAGACACTGACATATTGTCCTCCTCTGATTAACAGAAGACAGTCTGGAATGCCACATCCTTTTGGTACTACACTGTATGTTTTGGTACCACTACACTGTAGTGGCAAATGTAAAATCAGTAAAGTATCAGAAACTCTTGCTGAATGAATGGGAAGGAACTAAAACCAAGCTGTCAATCTTCAGACTTTATCTTGCAGGTAACAAAGCCAAAGGAGTCAACAGGTGCCTGTTTGCACTGAAGGTAATCCTTGGCCAGGTAATCTGTTCTCTTGTAACAATACTGGGATGTGTGTATAGACAGTCACCTCAACATCCAGCTGTGAAATGCTTCTGGATATGCCATATGGGAAGGAAAGTGGAGAGAGCCACAGACTACGTGAACAAATTATCATCCCATAGCAACATATTTTCAGCACCTTGCAAGGATATCCTGCAGAATAGTTTAGTCTCAGTCATGCTTTTTTTCCTGGAAATATTTCTCATAAGTAAATCATGTACAAGAGGAACTCAACTAACGTTTTAATAGGAATTCTTGTTTAGACTGGCTGACCTACATTTCAAAGGGATTTCCTGCTGAAATTATTATTTTTCTTCAGTTGTTTTACTCATTAATAAAAACAAATTCTATTCATTAATAAAACCATTTTTTCACTTCTTTTTAACTTTCACCTGGAAACAGGCAGAAAGAAAGGTACTACATGGTCCTCCAACTCACACTCCCACTGCACATGTTCAAGATCACTAGAAGACTCATCATTGCAACATAATCCTTCAGGTCCTTCAGCCTCATGAACCAGTGACCTGAAAGGCCTTGACTCCTATCTTTGCCTACAATACTTTGGGATCAATAACATAAGGAATTTTCTCAAGTCTAGAATGTTGCCTTTACCCTTAAAACAACTATCTATGAACCTAACTCCACTGAAATAGGAAAGTGACCTCCTTACAAGCTCACATCAACATACAGGAAGGATACCCTTACTGTGAACCACAGTACCAAAATGACATTGTATCAAGCCGTATCTCACGATAAAAAGGAAACTTAATAACCATAAATTCAATCATTATAATTAATGCACCCTGATTTTCTTATTAAAATTGTCAGGATCCATTCTGGCTTACTAAATGAGAAGAGTTACCTTACCTCTCTAGCTAATAAAATCCCCATTTTATCTTTTGTATACTAGTTTAAGGTTTCTTAGTAAAATATGGTTAAATGGTTTGTTTTGCAGAAAACTAAGTCACTTTCAGTACTCTAGCATATGCAAGATTTTCAATCTCATCTTTACAGTGTCAATTGTCAAAGCATTTAATAACCATTGGACATCTTTCACAGATTCATATCAACACCACTGACTACTGGTCAGCAAACCACCAAGAAACTGTTTCAGATCATTTTGCTATAAATCAGGTCATTTTGCTATAGGGTAAGTGCAGATTTCATTTATTTTCACTACATCTTACACCAATTTCCTAGGTACATGTATTTAGCACAAACACACCTTGCAGAATACATTACCTGTTCTGAAAATCTGCTACCATGTCCCTTCGTTCAGAAATCTTTGAAGAACCATCCAATCTCATATAGGTATGTTTCCTATAAACCATGTATTCCTGAAAAGAACAGACACCAAAAAAATACAGTTGTTCTTCAAACTGTTCAATCTTGTTTCTTTCAGAACTCCCCCCTACACACAATAAAAAGCAGGATTGCTAATTACAACAAGGTTCCATAAACATCATCAACAAATGTTCTGTAAGCAATAGTTGATAATAATACAATCCAGAAATTAAAGCTACTCAATCATATGTCGGCTTTGGATTTCATATAAAAGATAAATGACAATGTCAGTTCAGAGTTGGGGATACATTTGCTGCACTGTAGACCTGGTACATGCCTTTTCCTATAAATAAACAGGTAAACAAAAATCACTAAAATGGGAAGTTTTTTTTCACAGTCTAAACTTTGACTAAACCCCAAGTTTTTACTGGGCAAGCAAACCTTTCTAAACAAACCAATTGCACCTGCTCCCTGTTGATTTTATACCATTTGGCTGGTGGTTTTAAAAATCTGGTTCTGTATAATGTCTGTCCAGGCTTTATCTCAACAGTGAAGAGCCTGTGAATCTCTTGCATACAAGAACACTGAACATTACACTGGTGTGTCAGCCCATAGCTCCTGCCAAGCAGCAGAACTGAAATCATTGCCTGAGGCACAAATCAAATGGCATCAGCTAGGAATGCTGTAAGCAAAGGCTTTTTCCTTTGAGACACATTTTTCATGCTCTAAGGTTCTCAGCATTTTTTGATACCTGTGCAACTATCAATAAAAGCTGAATTACATACAAAGCTCAAATAATCACAGATTTTCTCTGGAAAGATATCCACTGGGGTGCTTAAATAATGGGATACTTGCTTGGCTGACAAGACACAACATCTACTGGTTACATGAGTTAGGTTTAACCATACTGATGTGCATGAGCCTTTTTAAGATGCCATGAGTGCAAATGAAGACACAAAGGAACAGACAGTGCTTTAGCAGCAAGAATTATTGGATTAATCTTGCTCCAAGCCACAGAGCTCAGCAGACATAGAACTCATGCGATACGTGAAGACATGGCAGTGCTTGCACTTTAATGAACCTTCTGACAGTACCATGCCCAGTTCTCCTTTCCACCTATCCTTAAGTGCTCCTGATCCCTTTGTGTTCTGCAGAAATACTGAAAGAGCAGTCATATTAAAAGGAAAATGAGAAAAAGACTGATGCAGAGGAAGCAAGCTTCAATGTGAGGCAGATGGAAGAGAAAATTAGGTAAATAAAACAGTATGGAAATAGCCAAATCCACACGTGGACTACCTCTATGAAACAGAGCTCATGACTTGTAGGATTTCTGGAGTACAACAACAGAAGCTCAAAGCAGAGAATAAGTACTTCACCACACAGACAAACAAATCCTAATTAACTATTAATTTATTCAATTTCTATGACAGGTTTGTTATCAACTAAAACCAGAGATACAGAGTTGCCAGTTAGGCACTATGCCACCTTTTCTCTAAATTTAATAAATTTTTTTACTATTACTACAAGAACCTTTTTCTTTCATTTCTTTGTTACTGTCTCTATCTGCCTTTATAATGATTTAATCTTTTGATCTTGATTTAACCTTCTCTCACCTATTAACAATCTTTTCAGTATCTGTCTTCTAAACAAACTTTGGTACAAACGGACAACAACTTCATTCATTCCATCAGGTGAATTCATCCTTATTCCAGATTTCAGACATTTTCACAAAGGTATAAAATGCAAAAGAACAAGTTATTCTACACCTGCAGTACTGGCATTTATTCCCCCAGGTCTGCAAACGAGCTTTGTACATTAGCCCTTAGCTAATCATCTAACAGGTTCTGGTCTGCCTCCATCCACCTTCATCTGCTCAAGGTGGATAACTCACAGTAATGTAACAGTGTTCATATGAAACATCCTTTTGCCATGAACCGGTTTTGTGCAGTACTTCTCCAAATATTAACAGCACACCCTTTCAGTTCAGAAAAAAAGTTCCACACTGTAATTCATACTACACTTCTCAGCAGTTCAGTGCTCTAATCCCTCATAGAAATGGTATGCTTTTAGCTAAAGAGAGAACCCTGATGGCAAAGAAGATATTTAGGAGTAAATATACCTGGTCTCTACTGCAACTGTGGAAGGCACTCGATGACTACTCCTTTTTCTAGTTCCCCCCAAGGGATGGAGTAGGATGGGGGAAGCCTAACAGGGAGGATTCAGCCTCATACAGAGATTCTTGTATTAGACCTGCTTAAAAAATCTACCTGCCAGTCTTGTTAGTGTAAGGGGCCACCAAGCCAGCAGAATCATCAGCCTAGGACAACAATGAAAAACCCTTGCAACAGAGCACCTACACAGGAAACAAACAACACACAATGACCTGAGTACGGTAAGAATGCAGTGCTGCTAAAGTCAGTGCTCTTCTGGGCTTCCACACTGATACTTTCTCAGGAAAATGTTTTCCCTTCATATTATTTCACAGTCTAAATTGAGTATTCTCATTTTTCCACACAACTCATTAACTTTTGGTAGAGTATAACCAAGACATTTTACTTCATGCAGAACATAATTTGACCCCTCATCTCATGAATACAATGTGATTCCCACTGAAACTGTGGACAATTACTTTTACAGAAGAAAGCAATCACATGGAGAAAAAGAAATAAAAACTTCAAAAATATGAAATACACATCTGCGTGAAAAAACAATACTGAAATTATAATTTATCCTCTTCTGCTGAAAGACAACAATTTTCCTCATTGCATTTATATCTGCCATTTTATAATAGCTGAACTATGCAGCAACTCTGCAGCTGAAGCTACATAAAACAAACAGGGTTTTATAACTTTGTAAACAATGTGCTTTGTAAACAATGCCCTGCAAAGATTAGGTTAGTGCAATATAATCCCAATACTGTTAAAAAAGACATCCTGTGTTTTTTCATATTCAAGTAGGTAGATCTATTTTGATAGATCATGAAAAAAAAAAAATATCTACAGACACACAGCTTTTGTAAGGATTTTCTTATTGAGTCCTTACTTGATTTTTAGCTTGCTTAACTTCAGCTTCTGTTACTTGGGTGGGGAGAAAGAAAAACAGAGGACTTAGTAGGTGGCTTCTTTGGATAATAAAACACAAGTGAAGTTGAACGTTCAAGAGATGGAATAGCAAAATGGTGTGCTTACAAGTCTTTCAAATGGAATGCTAAGAGAAAAGACAGAAGTACTAAACACAGCTTTATGAGCTTTATGGTGTAATGCAGGGTATCAACAAACCTACACCATGTTCAATGTTTGCCAAAAAAAGAGGCATACAAAGCAATGCTAGGCAAAGTGCCAAAATACAGAATTGCAACCATGCAAGTTCTGTTTTTCCTCACAGCAGCAAAAACAAAATTCAGCCTGTGATTTGTTATTGAACTATTAACTGCTGACCTTAAAATACGCTCCTGTTTATGTAGAACTCATGACTTAGGCAGCTATTGATTCACGCTTCTCACTTTTTCTCTTCAGTTTATTGTGGAGAAGCCAGTAGCCTAGCTCTTTGATGGCATGGCTGCTCATCAGATAAAGATTTATCTTTTTTTCTTCAGAGGCAGAATGTCTGTTTTTAAATTATGACTTCATTCCTTACTTCTTTCCTATCCCATATTCCAGAGGACCTCTTCACTGTTTACAAAACTTCTACAGAGGAATCAGGTATTAGAGGGAAATGGTAATAGTCTGTGAAATTACAAGCAACATAAACACTGTAAAATTTACCACTGTTCTTCCCCTTCCTTCCAATAGAAGGGCAAGTAGGCATCAAATGAAAAAAGAAGGAAGCAGTTCAAACCAGCAAAGGAGGATAATTAAGCCATGCAACCCCTTGCCACAGGGCAGTGCAAATGCCAACACCTAACAAGGTGTCAAGATGCAAATGAACAACTTCATAGAAGGAGAAACCATGCCAGGACTACTGAGTATATAGGAGGCATAGTTGGTTCAGAACCCTCTTGAACTGCAAACAGCTGGAAATTGAGTGAGTAATGGTGAAGTATCACTATTCTTGTACACTTTTCCCATACCATCTGCTGTTATACACTGGTATCAACACTAGGTTGGACCTTATGTCTAATTTTGTATGGCAGTTCTTATGGTCTCATATTAATGCATTAACTAGGTATCCTCTGATATAGTAATTTTATGTCAAGTTTGCTACATCCAAATTATTGTATTTTTTCCAAAACAGTGTTGCTAAATCTCCATCTTTATAATTTGTCTTCTGTCAGCTATAGTTCTCCTACCTCCAGTAAGTCAATCATCCGAGTCATCTGGGAGTAAATGAGAACCCTGTGTCCTTGAGATTTCAGCCGTGTCAACAGAAGGTCAAGAGCATGAAGTTTTCCACTGTCAGTGATCAGACTCTCTTTATCTAAAAAGAAATAGAAGAAAAGCAGGTGACTAATAAAGCAAATTCAGGTACATGCAACAAATTATCTTCTAAGTTTTCGTAGCACTTCATTGCATTATAATCTCCGAAGTAAGGAGGTGGGATGGAAGAAACTGCAACATCCCTTCTGGCAGATACTTAAAATCACAATGGTAACAATAACTTTTGTTTGCTGGGATGCGATCATATGTATATGCCACATGTGGCAAAATCTCATTACAGACTGATCTCAAGTAAGTGCTCAATCCTTTTTTTTTTGGACAGCCATACCCCGATTTAAGGTTTAATTCTGGCCAGATCAACAAGCACTATATGCATTGACACTTGAAGAAATACTCGCCACGTCACACATGAAAATGCTGTCCTTTGCACATTTGCTGATACCTGCTGCTGAGCTTTAGACTTATCCTCTGCAGACCAAACCCCTCAGGCCCCAGAAAAGAGCAGTTGTCTAGGTCACTGTAAAACAACAATCCCCTTACTGCCTAGTCCTTCCCTGCCCTCTCTTTGTTTCATTTTTTTTTCCTTTTGTTTTGTTTAAGAAATGTTTCCAGATGGCAATCTTTTCAGTCACTTCAGACTTTATACTTCATGTCCTCTCTACTTCAGCACTGCTCATGAAGTATTTTTCAGGAAGGAGATCTTCCTGTTTGTACATTCTGTACATAAACTTCAGTAAACAATACAATACTGTTGAAAGAGGATGAAGAGAAATTTTCTTCCAAAAAATTATCTGTTGGAAAGGCCATTGATGATTCTCTATTCTTCTGGATGTCTGAACTTAGGTTTACAGCCAAAACGGAAAGCTGACAACTGCAGATGGTGCAGGCTAGTTCAGAACCCAAGTATTTTCAACATGTCTAGCAGGTAATGTTCTCTAATGTCTAGCAGGTAACACTTTTGCACACTTCCTGCCTCATAGAATGAATTAACTCATGGGCTGAAGAAAATTTGCTTTCTGTAAGGCAGTTAACTGTCTTTCCCAATATCCCAATTAAAAAAAGTTATATACAAAATTAATTCTTTCATCTGACCACCATGCATTTTAACATAACCCAAACCAGGTTCATACTAGTAGAAGAGAGGAGCATAGATCACATAATAGCACTCCTAAAAAGATCTTACAAGCACAGCAGGTAATATAGTCCATGAGTACGTAAGTGATGTGGTCGGTGTGCAGTGATGTGGCAGAGCAGTAAGCAATTTCTGCAAGTACAGCTACAAGCTTGCTGAGAGACACAGGAATAAAGCTGTTCTCCTTCAAAAATATATTTAGGTTAAATATAAATAATGAACTTGATGCTGGAATCTACATCAGAACATCAAAAAATGCAACCCACTGTCTCCTTTCTGAAATTCAAAAAATTGTGAGCTTCCATATGGTTTAAAATAATTAGCTATTCCACTTGCTCTATAAATCAATACTGTCAATGCTCACTCCTATTGTAATTTTAGAGCCATGCACCTGCAATTCACTAGCTGAGAACCCAAGACAAGACAAGTCTGCTCTTTCTTGTTTGTCTGCCTATCTAGATAGAGACTGTTTTTCCCCCTTTTTCTCTTCCTTTTGGCAGTGATGCTCTTGCTCTGCCTGGAGCAAGTACCACATCATTGTTTACACTGTTAGCAACTACCTGAGGGAATCCATTAACTGGAGAGCCAAGCTAAAGAAATACTGTAAGGAAAACTCAAGTCCACACACCAGGCTGCATTTGTTCTAAGTGCAACGTGATGTATAATGATGCACTCATCTCTAGAACAGCATTCAGTCTCAATTACATATAAATCATTAATAGCTTTGTGTGCTCTTCTAAGGAAAACCAAATTTTCAACTTAGGCAATTAAGCAAAATTGAAACTACTTACAGCTAGCTGGTTTTAAAATACACCTATGGTAGCTAAAAAACTCTGTACAACAGCAATGTTTACTCTTTATACAAAATGTTATTATTTCCTTTAATTATAAATACAGCTATTACATTCTGCTTTCATTCTAATTGGTCAGCTTGCTATTTCAGAAAAAATTGCATTGAATGAAGCTACATGAAAAGTCTAGATATATGTGACAAACCAACATGATTATTAACTAAAAACTGTCTCAGAGGATCAACAGGGTCTGTTCAAAAATCAGTGCTGACAGGATCAGATTAACATATTAGCAACTTTCCAAAAGCAAAATGCTACCTCGTTTTCCTCACAAAGGCATGAATAGGTAGAATTAAGCTTTGCTAACTGGAAATGATGCGTGTCCTTTGCTGCTGGCTCCTGAGGTCTCCATTGTGTAAGTTACTATTTTTAAATCCAATGAAATGCAAATTACAAGTAAAGAATTTATTTGCAGATGATCTGAAAAGTTAGCAACTCGTTAGCCGTTCATAAATCATCCCATATTTCAGCAGCAGAGCAGACTGCACTAGTGAGAAGGTTTTTGAGGTTTTACTAGGAGAGCAAAATAGTACTACCAAAAAAGATTTATCGTCTCTGGAAGAGAAAATAATTTGTCCTTAACCTGGCACCTTTAAACATGTCATCCTGATGCCATTGTGCTTTCCAAGATCAAGTTTTTTCCATGTTGAAAGCCTGCCACCTAGTGCTCCAAACAACAAATTCCAGAAAATGTACTTAACTAATGCCATCTTCAGAAAGTACCAAAATTAATCAAAAGAGAAAAAAAAAAACAAAACGTGTTTTCCACCTCTAGTTTCTCTCACTTCTATTTCTAATTTTCTCTTACCTAGGAGAAAAAAAATACAAACTATTACTTTTTTTTAATGGGGATTTCCAAAATTTGCAGTTCTACATGTTTTTACTTATTATGATCAGCAACAACTTCAAATGACAAATTATTTGGATTTTATTTTTTTTTCCTGTTTAAAAGAAACTTTTAAAACTTTGTCAGTCAGGAGATAGAGGTGCTGTACTGCACTGTCAAAGAGCTCTCCCAAGGACACAATTTTGGGTTCTTCAGCACTGAATGAAATAAAAAGAAAAAGGAACCAGATCAAATGGCTTTCAGTCTGAAAAAAAAACCAAACCCAACTGCCTTCAGCCACGCTAGGACATGGATATAAATTAACTACAAGGGGATACAGTGGGCCTGGGAAGAATAGTTAGAAATTATTATGACTCAGAATAACCTTTGTCAGGAGCTGTGGCTCATGACTGTAGCTGGGCTCAGCGCTCTCTGGAGAATGAGAAAAAGTGCCTCTGGACATGCAAAAAGCAGAGGAAAGAGAGATAAAGCCTGGGTTCCAGTTGACACCCCTGGTTCCCCTCCTGACAGCACAATGGGGTCAGTGAGGAGCTAGCTGGCTCTCACAGTAAACAGCCAGTGAGGCCAGTGCTTTTTATCGATACTAAAAGGACTCAGACACTTCCTGCCATTTAATCCAGGACCATTTTTCTTTCAAAGAACAGGAAAAACCTCAAGAGATTCCCACAGTGATCACAGCTGAGCTTGCTGCCAGGGCACTGGGAACGCTGAGTCTGGGAGAGGATAGAGAGAGGTGTCCCTCTTTTCTTCTTGTCACCTATTCACCACAGACCTTCACAGCAACTGTTCCATTTGACATTTGCTAGACTTCAGCCTTGCAAATGGCTCCTTCAGCACATCACTCACTTTCTGTAAGGCATTGTGCCTGTTTCTGCACCTATGAACACAGCTGTCCTGTTGTGGTGTGTGCCCTGTCCTCTTATTGTAAGTTTAGGTTTGAATGCTACTTTCCACTTAATTAAAACACAGCTGTACAAAACTACTTTTTTACCCCACTTCTAGGTTCAACTCTTCCTAAATTAAACCAGCTTTATGTAACACATTCATCCCAACCACCTTCTCAACCAAATTCTGTTGTGCTTTGACAACAATTTGCCTAACCTTGCACCTGCTCTTTTACTCCTGGAAGTTTCTTGTACCCTACCTTTATTTCTCTAAAATTTTTTGCTGAACAAAGTCCCCAGCATAAAATGGAAACCGTTCAAGAGAATGTAGCCATCTCTTTTCTGCATTGACTGCTGTTCTGAATTTCTCTATCCATGTCCTCTATCTTAATTTATCTCCAATATTTCCCACCTTTCTGCTACAGAGAATTTCTTTTTCCAAATAACTGGCAAACAATTAAGAGAATTCCTGAAGATATTATAAAATTGTCATCTATGACTGAGTATTAATCCAGTGCAAGCTCACGAAAAACAGTTTCTCCATTACTTAGGTGCAAACGTGTATGTGCTTCAAATGACTCCAAACACTTAAGAAGGTACGTACTTAAACTGGACTGTAGCAAGAAAAAGGCCATTTTCCTTTTACTGTACTAACTTCCCCTGCCAAACATCCTTGACCCAAAAGGGTCTGGGAATAACTTTGCATCTGGCAGTGTAAGCTGTTTTTCCTCTTGGCTATCTATCAGATCTCTAGTACTTTCTGTAGAATTCTGCTTGCTGCTCAGGACCATCTTCTGACAGCTAGAGCATGTCTGGCCCACAAAAGTCACCACAGTACTGCCAAACAAATCCTATGAGATCTTGGATTACTTTAGTCTAATTCTAAGAAAAAACGAAGTACATTTATTTTACTGGTACACTGACACCTTTTCCCCACTTTACAAGGAAATATGAATAAGTCTTATTTATTTCACTTAAAATTCAATAAATCCCTCATGCCTTATTTTCCAGGCCAATTTCCTCTGAACTTGGTCCTCATACTCATCCTTCTCATGGTAGACTGATACAAGCAATTTTAACCTTTTCACTAGGCAGACTGATAAAAGATCTTTTAGGACAATATGAAGCTCTTCCAACACCTTAGGACGCAAGATATGTCTCCAACTTTTCATGCAATCTTCCTGTCTCCAACCTCAAGATAGTATTTTGTTGTGAGAGCAGACTGTGCTCTAGTAAGCAAGTTTATCTCTTTACCTCATTTGGAGGACTGACATGCAAAAAGAGGTTTCTAAGCATTAGGAAAACTTGTATTAGATTTTTTTGGCATCCATCGAAGATTTACTTCAGATAGAGGATGCAAAAACATGGTGTATTTTAAGATACCAGGATTAACTTTCACTTAGAAGGAAAAACAAACACACAACCATCCCCAACCAAGCATAAATTACCACCAAATAACAGATGTCCTTATTTATCTCATCTCCATTCCACTACAACCTCCAAACTTACCTGGTATCCTGATAAAAGACCAGCCATTCTGAGGCCTGATCCCTAGCAGCCCTCCTGGATGCTCTGGGAAGAACTGGGAGCACTGCTTCAGCCAGTCAGCTGCTAGCTCAGGGGATCCATGGAGTACACACTGCTTTGCATCAAGACTTCCTCCTTCCCTTAGTGCCCTGCGCTCGTATTCTGCACTTCGGTCATTGCAGTAGAACTCCAGTGGCACAGCTGTTACCTACAAGTAAAAAAATAATAATCAATATTCTTGTTCACATTTCTGCCTGTTCCCAAATTCCCAGTTCAAGCACCTTACCATGGGATCAAATATTAAAAGTCAAGTGATTATGATATATAGAAGCAGAAAACAATCTTTGGTTGGACTCAAACCCAAAAGATGCAACATCTCTCTGTACCACAAAAACCACTGTATGAATGACCAGACACAGAAAATCTGCCTTTTGATAAACTATGCCTTGTGCCAACTGCTACACAACTGATAGCAAAGCTAGAACAGTAATATCCTTGCCCTACTTCTCCTTTTGCCATGATTTATTTATTTCTTTTTAGGTCCACCCTTCGCAATCAAGTATTTACCTTATTAGCAGAAATGACATGTATTGTCCTTAACAGAAATTCATGCACTAATTCAAAGTTCGGGAGATTCATAAATTAGAAGAGGGGGGAAAAGGAACAGCATATTTCTTGAGCTTTACAGCTGCTTTGAACGAAGTGGGCCACAGAAATAATCCTGTTTTTCTTGTGGCATTCTATGAATCCTATGCCCTATTACCTGTTTCAGTATATACAACCCAGCTGGACAGACCAGTGTTGCAAACACAGGAAGTGTGATTTCATGCCATGTGAGCTATTCTGGAACAGCTCCATCAGTTTAACTCCCTTTTTTCAGGCCCATCCACCCAAATCTGTACAGAGTGGAAGGTGCATGTGAGCCAAACAGCTGAATGCCAATGGCTGAAAGCTGCTCAAGAAAAACCTCTGTTCCAGCAGACAAGACTGGATTTTGTAAAATCTGCAGCTTTCTCTATCTCTCCCTTTCCACAGTAAAGGACAACAACCAAAAGCGAAACTGAGCCATGGTACACAGCAGGACAGACTGCTCTGCTGGATTCAACTTCAAATACTTCACCAATAGTTAAATACTATGATCTAAAGGAAACACAATCACAACACTCAAACACAAATATAAATGCAAAACAATTCACTGTCTAGCGCGAAAATTAAAAAAAAAAGAGGCAGATTACCAACTTCTTTCTTTGAATTTAAGTCTGTTCTGGGAAAACATTCTGGAGTGTTTACAAAGAGTACTTATGAGCAAGTTTATAAAAGCTAATAGAAGCTTTTACTTACTATCTAAGGACTTAATAGTATCCTATAATTTATTTCCATTTCTATGAGTAGAAATGAAAATAGAAATGAAAATAAATTTTGCTATTTAAGTAAGAAATGAAAATGGAAATAGAAAATAAATTTTGCTATTTAAGTAAGAAATGAAAATAGAAATAGATAATAAAACTAGAAATTAAATAGATATGAAAATATCTAAAAGTGAAAATAAATTTTACTATTAAGACAACCTTACAGTATAGGCTAGTAACAGAGAAATTTTAAATGCCGTGACAATTTCTTCACCAATGTAAGAAGCAAATGTATTATTAATTTAGAAGTCATTGTTGCTCTTATTTCAGAGGTACAATGAAAAAAATCCCCCATGTACAGTTAAAAATATTGTCACGAATCCTAACAGCGTGCAAAATGACATTTCCTCCAGGACTATGAAAAGGAACATAACAAATGAACAACAGAGAAAATCAAGCTTGTGAGAGTTTTCCCATTTAAAAGAGGCAAGTGGGGCTGCATAGGAAGAAACAGTACAGGAGCCTATAGGTTTTCATGGTGAACAGTAAGCAGTGAACTTCCTGCAGAATTGAGATGGGGTGGGAATTAGGCTGATAATGCGACATTTGAAACATTAAACACAATAAAAGAACTATGTATTGCAGATGAAAAACTTCTTTATTTGAAGGGGGTTTAAATTTTGCTCCAGCTTACTCTGGTGTGATGAAACTGCTACATATTGAGAATAATATATTTAACATTGTATCATGCAAATGAAAATATTTTAACAGCTTATCTAAATGATGAGCAATAAATAGTTTAATTATCACCAGTTTTAAACACTGCACTTTAGAACTGTAAGGTAAGGAGAGCAATCCATACCTCAGGACTGCCTGGTATCTTAAGATGCTGGCTGTACCTCTCCAAACATTAGTCAGCTAACTCAAAGTAAAAGGTATCAAGCAAGGTTTCCTAGCTGGAACTGTAGCCCATACCAGTTTTACAGGTGCTCTTCTCATAGGAATAAATTAATCTCATAGAGACTTCTCTTTACAAGGGCCAAATAATTGTTTAAACAGATTAATGAGCACAGTTGTAGAACTTAACAACAAAAAACAAACAAACTAAAAAAGAAGAACACAGTCTTTACAATAATGGTAAAGCTATTGTTTTTCAAGATGACAAGAGCTATTTTAACATCTGTCTATGGGTCTCACACAAAGCCACACAAAACACTGCGAAGTGAAAGGGGATATGTTAAGACTTTGAACACATTTCCAATAAAAGACAATCTTAAGAGCCGCTGCTATCCTGTACTGCCACCTGCAGTCAAAGCATGTGTTTGACATTTGTGAGGAAGGGCAAAACCTCTTTCAAAATACAAAAAATTCAAAATGCTAGCAAGTTCTGTCACCTGAACACTGCTATAAACCAGAAATGATGGTACAGACTTAAGTTGCTTAAGAGACACTATTCACCACCACATTTCAGTCCATATTTCTACACTGAACAGACTGGAACAAACATTCTTTTTAAGCACAGACAACTTGCCAAACTGATTTCCAGGACCAAGATTTTCCACCCCTAGGACAGACGGCCAATACACACAAAACAGAGTAGACTCACTTATGGCACATAAACATATCTTATCTACTGAAAAGAATACAAAGATGTGTACACTAGGATTTTTACAAGACAAACAAAGTGAGAAGATTCTACAAGTCATGTTTCAATAACACCTCAACCTAAGGAAGAACTAATAGGAGACAATCTTGAGACAAACTCTCTGTGCCTCAGTGCTATTTCTACATTAAAAAGAACTAATCTTCCTATGTATCTCATGCAAAACTGACCTCTGACAACCTAAGATTATCTTTACCATCAGTTCCTTTTTTTTAAGAATGCAGGCACACAGTTTTAGATTAGAGTCCTGTATCTTCTACATGCCCTCACAAGAGAAAACAACTTTTCTGAAACAGACAAAAAAAAATCTTTCATTCAAGTATATTATTTATTATTGTCCTCTTTTATTTTCTTCACGGCCCGCTTTTTCAAATTTTTCCCCACAGGTTTGTTTTTGTGGTTTAACAAAAGAAAGAGCAGTCCTTAGTACTAAACCCTTCTCTGTCAACACACTATTGTCAAACTGACTGATTGTAAGAGTCATGGTTCAGAGATATATGAAAAATACAGTGATATGGATGTATGAATGCATTTCCACTCGAAATTAAACAACTTAGTTTAGCTAAGGCAATAGCAAAATGCTTCCTGCATTTATCTCCATGCAAAGTTAACCTTTGAGACATTGTGATATGACCAAAATTGCTTCATATGATATTCCAGTGTGTAAGAAATCTATTGAAATTAAACCAAACAGTATTACTCAAAATTTAATTAATTAGCTTCTTAATGACAATGCAAGATCCATCTTTCAAGTTACCTTTTTTATGATTGAGACCTGTCTGTACTCACAAAAACTGCCAGCATAAAAAGTAGACTGACCCCCTCCCCCAGCTGCTAGATAAACATACTCTCCCCTATTTCTATCATTTGCTCCACTAACTTCCCAAAATTCATCACAGGTCAAACAACAACAGGCAGCTATAATTTCTGGGAACATATGCGCTCTTTCTGCTCTTTCAGGTCTTCTTGCCAAAAGTTTCTAACAAGCATAAAATTAAGTCTTTGTACTCCTAGAAACAAAAAGCCATGTCTACACTTAATCATTTTTATACAGCAGCCAAACCAAAACAAGTAACTTTTATTCACTAGAATAAATATCAGATACAATTTCTTCCCGCCTTTCCCTCCATTTGTAGCATTCTAAGCCCCTCTCCACCCCTTCTGCTGTAGGGGAGCAAATCAGCATATTCTTCATCCATGATGCGAATTTAGGTACAAAGAGGGACAAACTAAAGGAATCTGAAGGTGAAGTGGTTTTCACAATTTACTCTCAGCATAACCTCCCACTCTCCAGTGAGGTAGTACATTGTAACAGGGAGGTGACATGTGACTTTCAGCAGTTCAAATGGATTCCCAGCCCCGAGAACTGCTGACACAAATAAATTCAGTTTGAGCAGCAGCAGGTAGGTAATGAGTTTGCATCTGTGAGGTCCTGCTTGCCCTCCACCCTTCTTCAGATGCAGAAGTATAATTACACATCATTTGATGAGCCTACAGAATAACTTCAACAGTGACTAAAAAATATAACATCTGTATGGGCTGGAAATAAAATTGTATTTTGCCCTGTTTTGTCAAGATCCAACAACATAACGCAATAGCCATAGACCTAATGAAGGTCTCTTGTGGCAGGAAGCCCAGGAAACTTCAACTGAATTTCAAAATTCATTTAACAGATGATGGATAACTCCATGCAGTAGCACTTAACATCCAAAAGATCTAGAAAATGCCAACTTGAGTAATCCTTATATACTGCAATTTGGTATTTCCTCTCTGGAGCATGAGAGAAAACAAACATCCTTTTCAAAAAAGCATGGTTTCCCAGCCCTCTGTTGTCATCAGAGTTGACCAAACAATCATCTCATTCTGTTCATATTACACCTAAATGTCCCCCTTGGCTTATCAATTAATAATTTACTTTAATATATCTTCTATAATTGCTTTAGGTACCAGGAGAGAAAGTGAAATCTCAGAACGATGTTGAGTGCATCTTACAACTTTCTTTTTCCCCTCAGTACACATTACAGTCACTTCCCCTGTGAAAAACCCACTATTGAATACAATAGCAAAAGGATATCCTCACAATGGTTTTACCCAACCAAAAGAAAGTCATATATCATTGTGATCCTAAGACACAGTTCTAGCAAGGTTTAAAACACAATGGAAAATACATAATTTACTACTGAACTTGGACTTACCCGTGGACTGGCTATGCACAGGAAGGACGGCAGCTCAGTCACCTGGCAGCATCGTACACATGAGGTAGCTGATCTCCTTCTGTATATGACATGGTCTGAATAGCCAGTAACTGCTTTACAGTGGCTGCTGAACACCAGGTTCTGAAAACAAAATTAAAATTAAGAAGTTACTACATTATGAAGAAATACTCCTCTCAAATCTTGTATCCACCCACGAGGAAGACAGCCAATGCACATTCTGCACATATTTCTCTTTGAATAAGGAAAACTCTACATGTCTTCTGCAGTGAAAATGTGAAGAATCCTTGTGTAATTATCAGAACATTCAAATCTGGAAATGTTTGCAATCAGAATAGATCATATCAATACTTGTCTTGATGCTCAGCTGGATACGGAAACAAGTTTTTCCACCTTTGAACCTTTTGACCTTAGCTTTTCTAATGAAGTACAGGAACATTCTAGTAGGTCTGACCTTCAGGGTGTTTTCTAGCTACTCATTAATCTATCATGAATTAAAGTGAAACCTTGCAGAGAGAAAAAAAAAAATATTAAGAATTGAAATAAGGCTGGATTGGTATCTTTAGACTTGCATCTTTTCCAACTTTTTCCTTCTTTCCTGTACAAAAAGACTTTAAATATTATCCTGAAGATTTTAAAAGTTCTGGCAGGGTTACACAAAAGAACAAACCCATGTTTAAACCTGGAATTTGCCAAAATGTCCTTTTCATACAGAAAAATACACTGACTCAGAAGTGGAGACATTCAGACGACAGTACAGTCTAAATAATGTAAAGTTCTTTGAAGATGCTCAGCTCTACACAGAAAAATAACAAAAAAAATTCTTTGCCTGCATCAGTTATAATTCCTTTTTTATTGCAAATATCTGCATCAAACAATGAAATAAATTGCTTATAGACTAAGCCATTTCTGCCACTCAGCTTTTATTCTGACTCTTCTATATTCATAGAGATTAATAGTTCTAGATTATATTTGTTTCCTGTAGCATGCAGAGAATTATTCTGCCCACAATAGAAAACTAGCAATAATTTTAGAAGCATTAAGAGGTACACCTCTCACTGCCACAAGACCACAGGATGTGCCTTTTTGGCAATTCCAGCATTTAAGTTCACTTAAGTAAAAGGTAAACAGGATCTCAACTTTTTGTATTTTTCTGCCCCAATTCCTAATGCACCAAAATTGCATGCTACTTTTACTTTACAGAGTCTCCCAATTTTATGAAATCCCAGTATTTGAAGTTGTAAACATCCAGATACATGATAGAAGCAGACACCCTGAACAGCACATTATATACTGGATATATACATTTCTATGTATGTCAAAAAATGCTAGAAAAGACCCACAGCAGGAGCCTATTATGGATCATGCATTCTGGGCCCTTTTATTTCCATTCCCTGGGCAAGATGCAGATGGCAAGTACCTACCATTCGGAACCTGCTGACAAGAGAGGAAAACAGCCTGACTGTACATACATGCCAGCATGACCTGCACTCAACCCTAGCCCCTAAGCATGTCTTTTGGCTGCTGCCAGCAAGACTCGTATGGGTTGGAGCTGGCAAAAATAAAGTTCATACTCTGACTGAACATTGCCCTCTCTACATATAAAAGGTGAGAGCCCTAAAACTGACAGTAGTCTTTCACTGACACTCATCAGAGCTAAAAAGCACAGGCCAAAGCTTGACCCACACTGGATAAGTGAAGTGATCCCAAAAACCAGGCTCTTACTCAGCTGACAATTCTTAATCAGTAACACTGGCTTAAGCAACAACTGCTTCACATGTTTACTCCAGTCCCCACAGAGCCCCTTCTTGTTGGCCTAGCTGTCTGTATTCATTAAGATGCTGATCAAGATGAAAACAAACCCTTGCCCCTCCGCTCCAAGTGAGTTCTGTGACATGCTTCACCACCTGGTAAAACAGGCTATGTGCTGAAACAGCAGGGTGGAAATCACAGGGCTGGGAATACATGCCTGTGGACAATGAATATGAATGCTGGCTTACTCATCTGAGAACCAGAAACAGTGGCAACAGAGCATCAACACTGCTGCTGAAAAGGGCGAGTCCTCTCCCATGATATATTTGTACCACTTCCTGTGCTAGTTGTGTCTCCTCTCCAGAAGCCTATTCAGATACACATCTGATCAAACTAAAAATTCAATAGCCATGAAAATACAAGGCTTTCTGCAGTCGGCTCATACAAGGATGTGTCAGGGTATGCCTGCAGAAGCAGGGTTCCGCAGGTGAGAATAAAGGACAGCAAGAGTTAGAGGGGGAAGAGTGAACAACTGCTGTAGCTTAAAGCCTCTCTCTGCCCCACCTCTGGACCCCACATTGGGAGTACAGCTTATTTTATGAGGAATCATCATCATTACAGGCAGTCACAAGAGCTTTCCCTGTCTTATGACAGGGAGCACTGACATACTGATTGTGGCCCTGGTCAATCAGGGGTTTGGTAATTATTTCCTGGAAAGTCAGAATACAAAAAATGGATAGAGAGGAAGTTAACAAACTCTAATTCCAAACCTATGCAAGTTTGTTACTTAATTCTCTTTTGGAAAACAGTATCAAAGGCCTATTTAAGATGACTTGAGGGCAATTGAAACACCTAGGAGGAAACACAAATAAAGCTTCAAGAGGGTATCCAAAATGAGAGAAAAATATTTGTACCTGGGCATTAATCTGGCTTTGAGTGCTATATTCCTGTGTACAAATTATGGGCAGATCACATAAGAAACATCCCTCTCAATTCTGACATACACAGCTGTTAACTATTCATGAATGGAGCAGTCACCAGATATAACAGGGACAGTGGAAACCCATCAACCCATCAGCTTCCCATCAACCACACACATGGAAAAGCCTGGGTAAAGTTACAGAACTGAACCCAGCCACAGCTCTGAAATGGCTCACACACTTTGGTAAAACTAAGCCAGAAACCAAAGAAAAAAATTGGTAAAACCAATAAATGTATACATCTACTACAACTATGCAATCCAAAATAAGCAATGAAAGAGGCTCTCTTATATTGCAAATAGAGCTGCACAAAGATGTAGGTGACTGCTACCAGCATTTTAAGTGCATTAACACTCCTAAATTTTTTAATGGAAATAAAATTAGGAAAGAAGAGAAGGGTCTATGTAAAGAGAGCAGATTTTAAATTAATTTAATTCAATGCATACAAATTAATCCATATTGTGCGGAGGCACTGAGCAGGGGCAATGAAGAGACCTCACACTCTGCAATCCATTTCTGTATTTACACGATGAAACATAATACTATCTTTAGACAGGTGTTACTACAATTTCAGAAATACCCATTAAAAATAAACATGTTTCTTTTTCTACTGACTTATTTTCATAATTTGTCTCTTACATCGGAAATGCTGATCTGAGCAGTTAAAAAAAGCCTTTCCAGATTTTTACCATTTCCTTTTTCCTCTTTTCTCACCCTCCTCACTCCCTAGATGTTACTACCTTATGAAGCTTAAGAGGAAGCCTTGGGGATGTTACATTGAAAGGTTCTCCAGTTTAGACTAAGGAAAAAGTTCATTTTCACTCACAGTAATGTGCAGTGCTAAAAGACAGGCATGTAAAGGGCAGCTTGTTTTTCAACTCTCCTTTAGGTTTTGCACTCCCCAAACACCTTTTTTTTTTAAAGGTGTTATAAATGCAAGCTCTGCAAACAAAATTCTGAAAATACAGGCTATTTTGAAGTGACTTCAGGTGGTAATTTGTATAACAGGCAGGTTAGAAAACAGCTTTAAAGTATCTGTCATAACTGCAGGGCTATTTTTCCTTTAGATTTACTGGGGTTATCATAAATGTATTACACACACTGAAGAACTGTGCTCCTTAGCTGGCTGTTTTCTGTATTGTATTGCAACAGTCATTAGTCACACATAGTCAACAGCCCTGGGAACCCCTAGGACACAAGTACTGACATTCTCAAAGAATAGAAATTATTTGGAGAAAACAAATTAATGTTTAAATCTTGCTAGACTGTGGTATAGGTGGGTCTGTAGCCTATCCAAATGCTTTACATTTAATTGTTAATATTAAAACCTACAAATGCATATTCTACAGCTCATATTTAAAATCTATAATCTTAATCCATCTTCTGTCTTTCAGAAAATTTAATGATTTTCATTTTGATACTCACACACACCAAACCAAGGGCTATGTAAGGCCTTAGACTGTCTTTCTACATACGTAAAAATGAATGCTACCTTCTCAAAGAGCACACAACTTCTGATACCATCTTCTTTACTGCCACACTTATGACACCACACAAATTAACCATATCAACAAGAGGACAGAGCTACACTACAGTCTCAGAGATTAGCACTGCAGGCACTACAGAAACTGCTGACTGTAATCTCAAAAAAAGTAACTGAAAGCAAATTCATATAGCATAGAGATTTTATCAAGCTAGACACGGAAACACAGACTATTGAAATACCAGCACAGCCAGAGTTAACAGGCACACAGACTCACTTGGCTGGCTCTTTGTTTGATAACTAGGAGGACTCATTTTGTTGGCTTTGCTGTTAACGCTGCAAAACATGACACCAAGTCCAAGGTTGGTTTCCTACTGCTTATACATCTTCAGTTTCAACTTCCTCTACACACTATTCAATTGAATTCTGGCTATCTCCTTTCCCCTTCCAGACTCATGAGCAGAAGCAATATTCCCTAGAGAAATTTGGCACAATCTCACTGTTTCAGAAAAGATTTTTTTTACTGCATATCTGATAACTGCCCTAGATGCTTTCCTGACTCCATGCTATCACTTCTGTGAACTTATTTCCCAGTGAACTAAATCAACGGAGCCTTAATCTAACTCAGGAAATAAACTGCAATTTAGTCATAAAAAGGCAAAATCTTCACACATATCCTAGGCCAAAGATTAACAAAAATGATCTTGCATTACACAGTCATTTGAATACATCTGGATCTACCAGACAGCAGCAGAAGCAAATTTCATAGTAGAAATGCACCACTGAAAATGCTTGTCCACCAACTATATAAAACACTGTCAGGCTGGTCTCTGTTTCCCCCAGCTGCTGCAACAATTGAATTTTACAAGAAAAGAATAGTTTCAGCATTAGAATGAGCATTTTGCACTTAAAAAACATTACAAAACTCTTAAGCTTACATATAGTCTCTACCTGACAAATCATGAGTCTAGTTCTGTTGCTCCTGCATCTATTTTTGGTGCTCCAGTAATATTTTGAAATCTTCTAAGTCAACTGATTTATTCATTAGAATGACACATTAAGATTTATTCATTATAGTGAGTTTTGAAATGTAATGCCAAATGGGAAGGAGATAGGGGTTAAACTATTTTTCTGTTCAGCACTCTAAAGTCTCTTAACTATCTAAAAAAGCAGACAGTATCATCATTCCATTTCTAAGTTTGTTTTCCCTATTTTATAAGGACAGAATGATTTTCACCATTTCTCACTCATGAGGATTTGCTACTGTCTCCAGATCACAGAAATGTTGCTTACCTGCAGCAAAGTGCAGCTGTGCAAGTTAGGGAAAGACAGCGGGAAATTTACATCAAGCAAGAAATCCCTGTTCCTCAGAAAACATGACCCCTGATCTTTGTCCTCTTCAGTCTCCATCCAGGAACGCTTGTGATGGAGCCTGTATGATGCTTTCAGAGACAGGAAAAGAGCTAACCATCTGAAACAAAACACAGGAGATGCATTTACTCACTGCTTTGCGAAAGAAAGGCTTGAATGTATTTACAGCATAACCCTATTTGACAGAAATGGGTTTTTTTCAGAATATCATACTTACAAGGTCCTGCCTTAAAGAAAATTATTTCTGCTAGACATCTTCAAATTATTCGGATTTCAATTTTTTCTAAGGCAGCTTAACTGAATCTAAGTGATTAAATCAGGATATGCTTTAAAGCACTTAATCTAAAATGGTCAAGCCTCAGTTAGCCACTACTGTTTAAAATTGCACTGACTTCTCTGTATATTACTCTACATATAAATTATTCATAACAACTATGTAATGAATACAAAATCTATCATAAATACCATCAAGATTCATCAAGAGAAATCTGAATTATGTTACTGACTGCAGTCAAGAAACAGAAATTCAAAATAATGAGAACAAAAAAATATTACACTTACAAAGCCCTAAAGCAGAACCTCTATTTTTAATAAAGACTTCCTTTTAGTCTAAAATTCCTTACAATTACTATTAACCTCACTCAGAGTCCTTTACAGAGTACACTACAACTTAAAATATCACCTCCTCTTTCAAGATAATACAGTTGATGCTATAAATCCACAGTGCTAAGCCTACACCTCAGAATTCCATTCCATATTAAAAAAAAACCATGTGGAAAGTAGGCAAGATGGCTCAGGGCTGAAGAACTATAACCACAGCACAAGTGTATTCCACGTGGGTTTAAAACATACTCCCAAGTGCAACTGGTAAGAATTGCACTGAACTGGCCTTCCAAAGTCTGGATTTTGTGCCTGACAACACCAGCAACCTTCAGCGTGACCCTAAGCAAACACTCCTTTTGCCCTTCGACCATCGTGTGTGTTCACAATGTCAACTCTTTGTAACACAGGGTTTTTTGTGACAGAGGCACAAAAATTGCATTACATAATGGTGCTCTATATCTGGAGGAACACTCTAGAAGTTGTTCTAGTATTAGAGAATGATAAGAGAAATTATAATATTAGGAGGCATAGAAAATGCAGGTTTAGAGAGGAATGACTGACATCATCTGTATTTTTCCTGTAACTTCTAGAAAAGAAAAAAAAAGTTGGCCTCACCTGGCTAAATGTCCCTGATTCATGAGGTTTGCCATTTCTGCTGGAGAGACATCAATAAACCGGAGGAAAGAAAAACAGCTTTCTTCATTGATGCCTAGGTCACAGAAATACTGAAGTTAGGCCAATACATTTCACACACACTCATATCTGAAAACTAAATTTACTTTATCAATTCAGGATACACATTCTATGACACATGACAAATCTAGGTGAGTAAACAAAAGATCCTAATTTAACTTAGATATTTCAGAAATACTGAAAATTCAGTTTAAATCTCTGTTGCCTGACTCCACATTCCAGTTCATTTTTCAGTGTGGTCAAGAGAAGGGCACTTACCAAAAAAGAGAAATAAATTCTAGGCCCAAGGGCCAGCAAGGACATTTGTTTCACTTATTAAGAATCAATAGGCAGTCTGCATATTTGCAAATTTGAACAATTATCTTCCAGACAGCTGATCAAAACATGCATACCTCAGGATGCCTGTCTCACATGCTGTCACCCAGGAAGTCAAATGGGTTATAAGGAGATGAAGGTATTGGAAGGGAAAAGCCTTGCAGGCTCACTCATGTGCATTGCATAGCCCCAACACTAGCTGAAGAGTTCCATGCTAACAGATTTCAGCATAGTAATGCAGTCAGTATCTCTCTTGCTTTAGACTTCTGAAGATTTTCCCATCCCAGCAGCTGACTGATCTAATTAGCTCTTGTAGGAAAAATATTCAATCATCTATAATAAATTGTATCTGTCAATACCAGCAGCTTTTCTGGGGTTTTTGCTCATTGAAAGATTCTGGGTCACTTGCCTCTCATCTAGTTTTTAGCTGAAAGTAGGTTGGCAGTTTAAGATACAACACAGAATGTACTGAAATGAATCCAAGACTTCTTAGAATTGAATCTGTGAAAAATTCACATTAGACTAAAAAGGTAGTACTAATCTCTTGAAGCAAGTTAAAACAAGACAGACTGAATTAAGACACTGCACTAGGATTAAGCAGTAACTAAATGACAAGTTATGCACAGATTCTTCCAGCTGCTTTCCATCCTTTCCTTTCTGAGGAAATGAAATGTATGTACAAACACCAACAAAATTCTAGTAAGCTCTGATGAGATTATCTCAAAGAACTAACTAATCTGGCCTCTCAGTCCTTCCCCCTGAAGAAAACATATTAAAATCCAACTTGCTTCCCAAGATTGTAAACCTACCCTTCCTGTGGAAGAGAGACTGCTGGATGTGATCTGGTGCAAATGGCGAAAGTAAAACCCGTGACCACCTGAAAACGAAAGGAACAAAACAAAACAACATCACTAAGAAAGTGTTAACACATAACATGCTCAATCACACAATCAGCAGAAGATACAGAGTAGCCATTCACTTCTTCATTTTAGGTACTTTAGTACTCTGAATATCTGGAATTGCAGGGCAGTAGAAGGAAAGTGCCATCAGTCTACAAGCACTGCTGCTAATTTGACACTGAGACACATCACTGATTGTGGAACTGCATTACATGTTCTAGAAAAGCTGATCTTGTCTCCATACATGTCTCTCATCTCTTCCCTTAGCACTTCTCACAACCGAATGCAGACAAAATTAATCAAGAATTGCCATGGTTGGAGAAAATAGCAAACTGCACTTGAGCAGATTCTCCTCATCCAAGGTGAGCATTAAAAGTTGTCAAGACACAAGCAGATGCTCACGTAATACCATGTTGCAACAGACAGATACTGATAGCTTCCTGGAATGTGAAAACTCACTGCAGGGAAATCAGGCGGGCTTTTTTGTTTTAAGAATCTTAAAGCTTAATTCTACTACACATCATAGCATCAACTCTAAATTCCTTTTCCTGACTTTATTACTCCATCAAAGGGATATTCTGTGATTAGGACTTACAAAAATAAAATAAGTGTAAGTAAAAGTACTAAATACTCTAAACTGGATAGGAAGTGGAATAGGCTTGCCTGTCCCGTGAGTGGTTAAAAACCCTGATCTGTCCATGACGGTAGATGAACTTGGAAATCTGGTATGGCTTTAGGGAGATGTGAAATGGAGACCAAGTTTCTTGTCGCTCAAACAGCTCTGGGTGATTGCACACCTGTAAGACAGAGAGCATGTCAAAAGCTGGGAGGAATGAACTTAGTCCAATGCAGCATCTGCATCCCAAATCAGTTTCATGACCAATGATCACTAAAACTTCAGTATTGCTTAATATTGCATGGTTATTTTAGTGTATTTGCTCAAACTTGAATATGGCATCATATCTTTTGCTCTTCACATAACAGCTATTACCTCTTCTTCCCAAGTGAATGGCTTCCTTCAACCAAAATAACCTTTGTAGCCAAACCAGTTAGCAGATGCATACACCATATGGCTAAAGCTCTTCTTCACCCAACATCATGCTACACTGCATCTGAAACACCACCAGACTGCATGCAAACTTGCTTACCTATGCCAGATTTTTTTTAATACTGTGTTTTCTAGAAGCCATATTTTAATTCTGTGCTAATGAATGATCATACTTTTCAAAAATTATTATTTAAAATAGCCTTACCTTCCTAAATTGCATGACTAGATTCATGAGACTACTAGTGGTGGTCTGTGCTTGCTGAGTAGTGCCCATTGATGACTGCAGGAGGTCATCAATAGAGATTTTGTTTTTCAGAGCTTGGTACAAGAGCTTCTGTCGACTTGTCTGCTGACAGTACATAAGAATTTCAATCTGCAAAATGATAATGAAGATTTAGTAATTTTTATCTCTAAAGTGAAGGATGATGACATCAGTGCACATAAAGTTGAAACACACCTTGAAGAAAACATAAATTTCTTAAAAAATACATTTATAGGCAGTTGCATTCAGATTGCATTTCAGGATTTAACCTGGGAAGGACTTAGTTGACAGGTGTGTTTTGGAAGGCTTGTGTAAGGATGTAGGACATAGACCTCTAAAAGTGCTGGAACATAACTAAGTAAACAGACATTCTTAAGAAGCTGACATCACACCTGCAGCTGATCAGTTTAAAATCTGACTTGAATTCTACCATCCTACACGCATAGAGCAACGACAAGGAGTGTAGGGAGGCCACAACAGTGATGGGTGCATCACATAACAACAGTGTTTGTGGGAAGCCCACAGACTAAGAAATTATTAAGCACATCAGAACAAACCAGATGTCTCTCAGCCAATGATGCCAAAACCCAGGGACTGTTCACAAGACCATCTAGTATTGCCATGTGAAATTAAGAGACTGACAAGAGACAAGAGCATGATGCTGCCACTACGTATTTCTCACTCTTGTACAGGCAAAAAAATCCTAAGCCCATGCCAAATCCTTCACAAAGGACACTCAAAATGCTCATCATCCAGTCACTGTTGTATCAATCTCCTTCACTGTCACTAGGGATACTTCTGTCAACTTAATCAGGACTAATGGTATTTCATTTTAAACTGGTAACAAAATGCTTTCCCTGGAAAAAAAGTTGGTTTATTAGAGGTTCTTCAGTTACATTCACATCTAATGACATTGCTGGGATGTGGTGCAAGAAAGCGAAGCTCCATGAGAAGCCTACAGTCAAATTTCAGGTATGTAAACTGACAAATGAGTTTGCAAAAATCAGATCTAGAACAGAGCTATGACAATACAGCTGTAATACTCACTCCAGAGAAATATTTTTTCTCACCTTATCTGACAGCTCATTTTCCACATCCTTCTTGATTCTTCTCAACATGAAAGGCTTTAGGATCATGTGCAAGCGGGACAGCTGGTCTGAAATAAACGGGAGGGAAAAGAAAGAACAATTACTTCAAGGAAGAAAATTACATGACACTTTACCACAATTGAAGTCCCTTACTGCTCAGCCATTTCCCCCCATGTGAGTTCTTACAGCATAGAGCTGATATTTCTCTGCTGATTTTTCTTTTTCTAAATGAGTGCTGTGCCATGCTGTTTTTCTATTCATTACACACGCTATATTACTGTCAGAAACAGAAACTTCAACATAAACTATGGACAATAATCCAGCAATGTTCCAATCCCATTATGCATCCTCTGCTTTAGATGCTGTTCCTCATAGAAAAGTTAGCCATTATTAGTTCAAAAAGGCAACAGATTCTTTATACAAAAGTGACAGCAGTTACACACTGCACTCACTCTCATCAATGGCAGATTTGTTCTCTGCATGGCTCTCTATGTCCTTAGAAAACCACTCATTGAACTCTTCATGGGAGTCAAACAGTGTTGGCATGATAAAATGCAGCAGGGCCCACAGCTAAAAGGAGAGGAGAAAACACTAGATTAGCAAAAGTCATCCTACTGTGGACAAGATAACAGGGGTTCCCAAAATCTTGCAGCTCTTTATAAGAAAAATCACTTTACTAGTGATCGTGAGACATAGCAAAATTAAACAAAACCCCAACTGCATTTTCTTCCTGCATCCCCCCAAAATGCCACAGATATCAATTTAAAATAACTCCACCAGAAAGCAGTGAGAAACACAGCATAATTACTTCAGCCAACAAAAGGAAAAGCCACTAGAATTAGATTTCATCCTGTAATCTATAACTTCAAATATCTTTAGTTCTACTTTTATTTGAATGCGTGGCAAGTTTTCATATTTTTCCCTTCCAGGGCTAATCCATGTTTGTTTACCAGTGGTTTCCTACATGAATGATCTCACAATCACACAAATACAACAGGTTTCTCAAATGTTCACATATATTTAGTATGTATTCTTGTTATAAAGAAAAATCCACTCTTGTGAGCTCCCAAATACCTCAGCCATTGTGTTCTGGATTGGGGTCCCAGTCAACAACAATCTGTTTCGACACTGGAACTGCAGTAGGATCTTCCAACGAACACTGGTGAATAAAAGCAAGAAAAATCATTTCTAGAGAAAACTGTAGAATGATATGAAACGTAAGGTACTTTAAGGCCAATTGCTTCCAGTGAGTTTCCCAAATAATCTTTGGAAGTCAGTGGACAAAACTATTACAGCTGTTCCCTAGTCTCAAAAGACAGCTACAGGAAAAAGTAGCCTTTTTCCAATTGAAAAAAAATAAAATAGTATAATTTATTTTATTTTTCTAAGTATCTTTTTTACTCATTTTAAAACAAATTCTTACTAATAAAATCTCATTATCAGAATAATTAACTTTCCAAAAGAAACATGTATTTTGAATCAGAATGTCATGTATTTTTCAGACTTTACAAGAGGAAGTGTATAGGCTACTATGCCAGGAGTGTCAAGCTATGCATTAAAATCCTCTTAGAGGGGTGGTTTCCCAAGAACATTGAAGAGACAAACTTTGGTCAGAGCAAGGCTGCATCTAAAGCAGTCCTCAACTTACTGAGTACAGTGGCAACTTGGACAAAGGTTATGGGAAAGCAATTACAGAAGCAAAGACGGACAAATCCATTACTTGAAAACAAACAGAAAACTTTCTGGCATAGAGTCTCATGACACAGATTGGGCTTTACTGCAGCCAACAGTATTCATGGGGTTCTGACCTTCATTCATGTCTGGAAATGCCACTGGGTGAGGAATCAAATAATGCATTTAATGGAGCCAATATAAGCAATATAACCTAAAGACTACAGGCCATTCACCAGGCATAATTCTGTGAGTAGTCAGAAGGGAAAGTGAACACCATTTCACACTGTTTTGTTTAACTGTCCTGTGCTCCATAAAAGTTTCTGTTCCTGAGCTACCTTTTAATTACATATTACATATTTAGGAAAATCAAAATGCAAAAAACCTAATGGATTAATTCAGCATTAAAGACTACTTATATAGATATTTAACTAGGTTAGATACTTGAGGGGTCTTATGTGTGTAAATTTTAACTTCTATCAATTTATGTTCTTTTGATGCTTTCTTGATATTCCTCCAAGAGGCTGATCCACAGAAAAGATTTTGTTTCCAGTAAGTTTATTACCTGGAGCTACTCTTGAGTGCTTGTGCTTCATCCAGCACCATATACTGCCACTTCACTCGCTGGAAATACTTCACATCCTGCACTACCAGCTGGTAACTGGTAATTACCACGTGGAAAGGAGCATCCTGAGTATACAATGTCTTCTATAACCGCAAAACAAGAAACAAATGTCCATACAATGTAAATACATTGTCAAGAGTTCACTGTCATTTCAAACTTCTGTATACAATCTTCTCATTACTATTGCATTTTCCCCAGCTGACTTTTAAAATTAATTACATCACAGTTACTCAACCAGAGGACCTGGACTTCTGCCTTGAACAATTTCACACGCTTCTTAACATGCAAGAAAAGACCTGGGTATTGAACCCTACAAAATGCTATTGTTAAATAAGGGACAATCTTGACAGAACTGCAGGGATTCTGGACTGGGGCATTCTGAGTTAGGTTACCCAAACAGAATAAACAGGCTTTGACACTGAAACTTCCTGCTTTATTTACAGAGCTCTAGTTCTTTATCTGAACTCCACACTGCATTGAATTGCTCTGTTTGGTAATGCTCTTCAGCACAAGAGAAATCTTCCACCACATTATCTCAATGAAAATGCTACTACAGGAATGAAGAAACTCTGCATCCACACATTAGTTTGGTTTGGTGATGTGTAGCAAGTTTCTGGTTTACTCTGCACAAAGAAAATCAAAAAACATTTATGCAGGTATTACCTGACTCCAGAACTTTCTGATCACCTTTCTGTCATGGGGGTTTCCCCAATAAGGTAGCACCTGAAACAGTAAAAAAATAATAGAAAGACGTTATTTTCAAATAATGACAGCAGCTCTGGAATTTTATAGTCTGTAGTCTACAAAATGACATACCTCTTTCTCCAGAACAACAAAAAGGGAAATTATCATCACCAAGAAAAATCAGAAAGCACTTAAAAATACTTTGAAAAAGAGCATTGCAGGAAAAGGTACATCAAGCAACTTGGCCTGATCAAGCTATGCTGAGAATCTAAAAATGCTCATCAGCATTTAGCACAAGCCATCTAGTCAGGTTTTTCTAAAAATTAAAAATGATACTTTGCTTATGGCAGAAAGAGGTCTGCACTTAACTGCTATAGATAAACCTAGAGAACTAGAGGGCTTGTTGCCTGTTTAACAACCCCCATGGTCCTGTTGGTTTTCTATTCAGAACTGACCCCAAAAACCTGAGATGAAGTTAAAATGTCTGGCCTGTATATATTTAATACAATAACTTTAAAAGCAAGCACTACTGCCAGAGAAATTTGTTAATCTAGAGTTCAAAATTGCACAGGTCCTATTACTCAGACCTTTGCAGAGCACTGACTCCTGTCACTGGTTAATAACACTGTACTGCCATCTCCTGCCTGGTGGAAGGAGTTACAGGCAGCTAAGACTGGGAGGTCTGGGAGGAAGAATGCTGCTTTCTGAGGCGGTGGAAAGTCTTACAACTTCCACTGACAGGTTCAAAAAGCCTTTAATTGAATATTTGTCCTACTGTTCTGAAATAAGGATGCTTGTAAAACAACTAGACTGATCAAAAAGTGATTTGTCTTTTAGTTTCCATACTCTGCCATGGACATAAATTCCCTGTGATTTACTACAAGCAGAACTGACTGCACACTTCTGTGTGATTAGAGCGGAAACAAAGTGGTTGAAAAAGACTGATTGAAGTTGTAAACATGAGACAGTAAGTTTAGAAAACTTTTTTTAAAAATATGTTTTGTTCCATGGATGAGGTAAACATCAGTATGCAGTAAGATCAGCATGCCAAAGAATAGCTATACAACGATACAAACAGTTCAGGGTTTAAGTCAAAAAAGAGAAAACTATCCTTTCAGAAGCATCTTGACTGCATTTTTCAAACATTTGTGTATTTCATTCCTGAAAAGGAGAAAGCATAAACAGTTGCTTGCCTATTCTATACAATGAACTAATCAAAGGAAGTGAAAGAAAGCAGAATGGCCAAGAACTCTCAAGTTTTCTAATCAAGAGCCCCTATTATTTTGGGCTATGAAAAGACACGAATAGATTATCTGTTAGGTTGTGTTGGCTTTTTTTTTTTTCTTTTGAGTACCTCCTCAATAACACAAGCGTTTGTATTTCTTCATTAGTTGCTTTAAAGGCTTAGTAATGACAATTTATTCCAAAATGCAAGTCACCTGAATAATCCAGTATTCAACTATGCTCTAGCACAATTGAACCATTTTCTCTTCTCCTCATACAGATACCTCAAACTACACAACACCACAACCAACATACAGTCTCATCATACATCTCCAAAATAAGCTATTTGATGAAAGCTAAGTCCTTTAATTTTGCCCTGCCCCAGATTAAAAAAATCAAGTATCACTTAGAGTAATATATTCAAAGTTTTTTCCCTGCACTTTTTAAAGTAGCCAAGACATTCAAATAATTAGCCTGATGTCACTGGTATACTGATTACTCATAACTAGCTGTCTTCTACCGTTTTCTGTAAAAAGGAAAATCTGATGTTTCAAAAAAAAACCCAACACTCAAGACTTCTTCATATTAAAGATTACTATATCAACAACCCAATTACTTAAACTATGATCTGTTCCTCTTTGCAAGTGTAACTGCAAGCTTCTGACACTATCCTGAATTCTGAAATTACAGCTGTTTTAGTAATACACATTTCTTTTCAAATTTTCCTTTGCAACACTCCAATGTTTTCCACTGGGGGACAGATAAGCAGCTTGTTTTTCAGCAACTGATAGCTCCTTGCTTTCTAATTTACTTTTTACTATTTCTATTTACTATGTTTTTACATTCACAATATATCTGAAAAACTCCATTTGTTTTCTTCCAATCCTTTTGTTCTTATCTGTGCTTCACTTCTCCTCTTTTTCCTGATTATTAACTGTATGTCCATGATTCTTCTATTTTGCTGCAATAACTACACTTCGCTTCCCTCTTATCTGTTTAGTATTTGTTCATATACAATTTTTATCTGACTCAAATTCATATGAATTACTGAAAACACAGCTCTAACCCTAAAGATACTACATAAAACTTAGTATATAATTCTTGGTTCTGCAGCCAGAATTATACACACATTAAAATTATACGCCCATTTGGTGACCTAATACAGTCCCTTACTGAGAAAGTGTCTTTAAGTCGCTGCAAAATGAAAGCCATGTGATTAAAGAAAGAATATTTTTAAGCCCTAGATAACTAAACACTCCAGAAAAAAAACAAGATGATGGAAAAAAATACCAGAAACAGGCTCATTTCAGAGTTTCACATTCCAAGGTCAGTAAGCAGCCATATGTGATACAGAACTCAGGATAACAAAATGGTTTACTCTGTTTCTGTTTACTTCTTCTGGTTCTGAGAAAACAGAAAGAACTTCCTCGGACATGCTTATTACCTTAAATTTAGGTACGAATCTGGCAAACTCCTGGTGCCAGTTGTTCAGAGTAGAGGCAGGTGAAATTATTAAAAAAGGTCCCCAGATGTTCTCTCTCTGGAAAACACACATAAAAAATTAAATTAAAAAAACAATTGAAGGGAAGTGATATAGAGATGGTTTGATATGGGCTTTATATCTACTAAATGACAGTGGCTATATGAGAGAGAATTGTACGCAACATAGCAAAACTCTCCCAAGCACAGCAGGGTGATACAAAATTGAACAGAGCAGATCTAATGTTAAACCAAGACTTATTTCATAACAGCTAAGTTGTTCCCAGAATGAACTCTTTTGTTTCTGAGAGTTGACACCTTCATATTACTAACAGCCCCTATCATTTCGGTAAGGAAAAGAACTTCAGATGGCATTGAAACACTTTGCTCTGCCACATCACAAATTACAGTACTCTCCTGTGAATAACTGAGTTGATCCATTAATATATTAGCAGTTACAAGCTGCCCCTCATAAAGGAGAGGCAAAAGAATAAAGCCCTGTGTAACCTTCCAAAAACCTCAAGGTGCAGTGTCACAGGAAGACAAGCTTATCTTGTTATTCCTTTCATAAAGATGAGCTGAAGAACCTTCAGCTCTGCACACCTTTACAATATTTTGGCCAGTACCAGGAACGTAAAGAAATGCACACAATTGTCACTTGTCACTAATGCAGCTAATTTTGCTTCTAGTATCACTTCACTGATATCTCTTATTTAGGGCAAGTGACTAGACAATCAAGATCTTTATTTTTTAAAATAAATGTATCTATTTCTGCATTAAGAAGTAAGTTCCTGTTGTTTATTACGTTTGTTTGCCTGCCCTGGCACAGAGGAATCACTATGCTTCCTAAAAAACCTCACCGGAACATGGAAATTAATGCTAATTGGCAAGAAGCTCAGAATTTGAGCACTTGGATCTGTAAAACTCAGTGAACCATCTTGTACAACTTGTTCTTCCCTGAGGCTTTTACATTCAGTGCAAAAGAGAAGATACTACTCTGTGAATAAGTGGAAACTCTATTTAAATAAAATCAGACACATAGTTATGTATTTGCAACTATTAGTTACATATTTGTAACTATTTCAATGGCTCCACTTGAAAACAATGTATAAAATACTTTTTAAGACATTTAAGCTTTATAATCCAAGTTCATTTCCAACATGTAAAAAGTATGCGTCTTCTATCAAGCATACTACACAGGAACAAGCTACAATCCACCTACCTCAGCCAGATGTGCAAGGAGAGCAATACTTTGTACTGTTTTACCCAGACCCATTTCATCTGCCAGGATTCCATTGATGCCCTGGAAAAAATCCACAAATGAACACCTTCATTTTACTACCTTTTAATCTACAAAACCTGGCAGAACAGTTGCTACTGAGTTGAGTGAGAATAGCTCCACTGTAACAATTCTGACACTCTGAAACTTTATCATCTCTTACATCTGCTCCTGAGAGTTAATTGATCTTAACAGTATTTGATTGATCTCTCAGTCTAATTTTTGCCCTAAATATCTCTGCACTTCATGATCCCATTGTGACCTGGGCACACTCACAAGGACAAGACTGCCTGCAGTTTATCAGTTGACCCAAGCCTGAAATAGTATGCAACTCCAAGTAGGAAGTCTCCTCCATGTATGATCTAAGTGATAAGGAGCTGTATAAACCACACAAAGAATATTGAACTTAATGCCCCATTCAAACTGTTGCGCCCTAAATAATCAAGAACTGGTGCGTGGCCTACCTAGTATTTTTCTTCCTTCAAAATACATTAAAGACCAACTATACTGAGTATTTTTTAAAAACAGTAGATTCTTTTGTCAAACTTTACTCTAATGACTTAAATAATCCCAGAAGTTATAAAAATTTACAAGATGCACTAATATACCTGCTCATATAAGTTGGCCAGCCAATTCATGCCTTTCAGCTGATAAGCTTTCAGTTTTCCATTGAAAATGGTAGGCTGTGGAATATCTTCTCCTGCTCGGATAGATGGATTTGCTAAGCTGTAGCTCTCTCCAAACCCAGTACCAGACTTGTTAGCAGCCCGTAAAGCAGCTGCCCGGCTCTCCTTTGCATCTTCATCAAATGATCTGGTCTGAACAGGAAGAGCAAGGTAATGCATAAGATGGTGAATACATTAACTTATCTAGAAACTGTAGTATAAAAGGCTTTACAATTCACATTAAAACATGATAATTGCCAGAAACAAAGAGAAAACGAGCCTGTTCCTATAGCCCAAATCTTTATACTCTGGTTTTCTACTTGTTTAGCACAAAATGTATCAAGGGAATTAAACTCAAATCTGGCCTCCGGATTAAGCTATTTGACTCGGCTGCTATGAAAGATCCTGGTACTGTGGCATCTGCCAATTATTTTGCTTTCTCTCTTACTTCATGGATCCAAAAAATACATACCCGGGCTTGATGAATCTGGTAAGCATCCTCAGCATTCTTCAGAGCTTGGGCCTTGTAATAGTTGCTATCTGAAAATACCATACCCATATTAGAGCTCTGCAGCAGTAACCACCCAAACACACAGATAAATTCCAATAATTTCTGCACTCTCTCTTGCAGAGAAGGATGTCGTGCTTGTAATTGTTAAGTTTGCACAATAACCCACAGAATGCAGTAAATTTCAAAAGAGTGCAAGGAAAGGACTGCAGATGAATCACTTACCATAATCTTCTTGGGTGATGTTGACCACGACTCCTCCACCAATATCAATCTGCCTTTGGGTAGAGCTGTCTTCCAGTTTGCGCAGGATTTCCTCCTGTATCCCATCATGTCCAATATCTCGTTTACGACTCATAAAATGGGCATATAATTCAGTTTGTGTGATCAGGAAGTTAAGTTTTCGCTGCTGTCTCTTAGCCTAGAAGAAAAGGGAAAAACAGAAGAAGGGGAAAAAGAGCCAAGACAAGAGTTCAATGTTAAAAATATAATGAAACAAAAACCCCACACTATCTAATAATGTATCAACAACTAATCTATCTAGGTTATGCTAAACGCATCACTTTGCTAAGTGCTACATTATTAGTTGTACATAAAAACACTGACCAACTCCATAAATATCTATATTAAAACATAAAATTGCTATAAATGAAAAGTTTTTTTTAAATTCAGTAATCATGACAAACATTACCATAATCTAATAAAACAAAGTTTAGAAGTTTTGTTTACACTGAAAAATTAAAATATTAGCAAAAAATAGCATGACTTTAGTGGTCTATAGTAAAGGAACTCAACAGTTAAGAAATGCTCTCATGGCAACCTCACTCCCACATTCTGTTACTTATTAGTGGTAGAGGGAATTATGGTAGTACACAAGAAATACATATATAGGTCATATATACAGCTAAGATACTATCATTACTCAGCATTCAGCAAGACCTTGAGGCTGCTCTGTTCACCTTTAGGCTCTGGCAAAAAATGCCTATTAACCTAAGTCAGCAGAAAACTTCAAAAAATCCTTATGAATTTGCAAGAAAAAGAGGAACACAAACAATACAAGTATAATTTAAGCATAAAACTAAATATAAGGCATTCTAAAGATTCGAACTTTCCTCATATAAGGTATACAAACCTAAAGTAACAACAGATTAACTAGAGTGCTCTTACAAGGAAACTTTCTTAAATTTAATCCCTTTTACTTTGTAATGGAGTTCAGGAAGTTGCTAGCTGGCCAACAGAAAAGCAAGCACAGAAAAATTCTGTGCCTCATACATCAATTGCAGTATCAGCTTACAGCAGGGAAAAAAAAAAGGACAGGGAAAAAAATTCAATGCCAACAACAGCGCCTTCCCTTCTAGACCCAGAAAGATGTACAAAACATCACAAAACTTTGGCCCTTACCAACACTGAGCTGTGCATGTCTGTGAGACATGCACTGCTTCTCTAATTTCTTCTTCAATTTCACTCAATTATAAAGAACTCAAGCAGTTTGAAGGGCTTTTTTAATCACCTCTTGCTAACATTAGAATAATTATGTAAATAAAAATAAGATATCAGAAAAAATATGTGGAATAGCACTGAAACAGAACAAATAACTGAATTTCATGGCTTGGACTTAGGAACCCTAATTATCCAGTCACTTCTGTGTCTCCTCAGCAGATTTAAATATCAGCAATCTTTGATTTTGCTATACCTCTCTCATCTCCTCATCCAGCTTGCGCTGCTCCAGAGCCTCCTTCTCAGCTCGTTTCCGATGCTCTTTTTCCACCTTCTCATACTTCTTCCAATAGAGAAGCATCTCCTTGGTGAGACGACGTGCTCGTGGTAGAGTTTCCTTACAGTTTTTCTGTGCTTGGATAGCAGCTCTACGTACCTCCCTCATGCACTGGTGGGCAAGCTAGAGGGAGATAAGATTTAGGAACAGTGGTAAAATGGGCAGGTTGCAAAGAAAGCCAGCAATAAACAATATCAGATTCAATTATAATTAAGTCTGATATTCCAGAAGAGAAAAACCTGCAATACTTTATTCAGCAGCAAAGTTTCTGAAATGACATGAGAGAATGCAATCTTCCAAAAAAATTCTGGGATAGTGGGGAAGACAAAATCTGAAGAGTTTCAGCATGACATAACACTTAAAAGACTGATCTGATGGGTAGGTCCCTAAAAGGGACTCAGAAAAACAAAATTCAAGGCTTGCCTACTCTGACTCACCTATTTCTTGACACTTTTCTGGGGTTATTTTCTCCCTTTTCAATAAGAATATACTTAAGAATACTGCAATAGCAGTATTGGTAGAAAACAATCTTGTTCACATTAATACACAGAAAAGTGAGGGAGCATTCTACAGTTTTGCTACTACTTCACAAAGAAGCATAAGACAATGTAACTTTTTGTTCTAGTATAAATAAATTGATGTCATTATCATAGCAACCAAAATTGCTGGGGTTTTTTGTGTGCGATAGGTTTTTTTTCTTCCACTACAATTTGCACATCAACAATTCTAACATACAGATTTCAAATGATAAAACAAAATAAGGGATAAAAAAGTGGAACTTTAAAACCTGTAAATCCTACAGCCAAGTTTCTTAAACATACACAAGCAAGTCCCATTTTCTGCATCCCTAACATGGAAAATGCTCCCTTTCTCAATAATGTATATACAGAATAGAAAATTTCGTACATCACCCTGTCTCTAACAATTTTCAGTCATCTACTTGATCACCTTTTCATCATTAGTCATATAAATGAACCAGACACTTGAGCATAACCCTTGAAAAGTGCTCAGAAAGCAGAAGCCAGTGTTCGTAAATAAAGTTCTCTAGGTAGAAACAATGCCAATTCTCAGAGAAGACTGATGAGAAGATGGATTGCTTCTGCAATTACTTAAGCTGAAAACTGCTTTATTTTAAATCTCGGGTGCTTTACATATTTATCTAAATTAAAGCACTTAATATTCCAAGAGCCCCTTTGATTTCAACCAGCAAGCCTAAAACCAGCAAGTTTTAAGTAGTGGATAGATGGGCAACTCAAAAGTCAAAGTGTACCAAAGCCACCAATGTACAGTATCAAAGATCAGTAAACTTAACACGTACAAACTAAATCTTTCAAAAGCCAGAAATATCTTGTGAAAGGAACTCATGTTGCTTGTTTCATCTGTTGCTTATGAAGCAAGACAAAATGACACAATGAAAAAATGAAAAGCTTTCTAATAAATTACAATGACTTGCATACAGTGCTTTTGCCTATACTGCTCTGCTAGTATTGTCAGAATTGTAAGAAATAGAACAAACATAAAGAGGTTACAGTTTGCCTATTATATCCAGTACAAGCAACAATATGAAATTAAATACCACCTACCTTTTTGCTGTTGGTTAGGAAGAGGTTACGGGCAGAAGCTTTCTGTTTGTATGCCTGTAAAAGAACACAACCTGTAAATTACTTATAAGGTAATGGCTTCACAGTATTTTAAAAAAATCACTATCTAGTCTTCAGCAGGTACATGTGCCAACTTCAGTCATGCACACTACTGTATAATTGAGAATAGGTACTGCAAGTATTCTTCATTTTGACTGAAATAGCTTTTCATCCCTAAATTACTAAAGGCATACATCAACATATTCCAAATCCTAAAGGAAGCATGCAAAACACCTCCTTTTCCACAATTGTTTCTTTAATTACTTCTGTTGCAAAGCAGGGTTCTCCTATTCCATTTTTATCACTCAGGCAAACAGTATTTTCCACAGTTTCCCAAAGATGTTTAGAGTTTATGTAAATCCCATGTTCTTCACATGATCAAAATTAATCTTTTGAAAAAATATGGTCTCTCTCACTGCACATATCCTGTGTTTGGCTTTTAAGTCCATAAAGGATGATACAGTCATGACTTGTTTTAACTTCCTAGAATTCAAAGTCTGTTAACTGTGAACTTCGAAAAGCAGGTTCTAAAGTCCACTCTGACCATCTTAGAAAACTATCAACAGTGAACCCAGCCTTCTGTTTCAAATGTGCCTGAAGCTTGTCCTGTAAATGACACAAACACTTTTCCCTAGTCTGCTTCTGAGGTACGGCTTGAAAAACAGGACTGAAACTCCCTTTTTCTGAACCTTATTGTAAACCTAGATGCTGGTTTGCTCTATACTGCCATCCTGTAGATCAGTGTGAGTACCTGCTACAGCTTACTGAACTTTTCCTTGCTGAGGGTTGAACAGCTATGGCAAAGAACTGCATGATCCATTTAGGTACCACTGGTGATATTTCAACCACACGTTGCTTATGGATTACAGAATTCCAGTTAGGTCATTAATGACCACCAAAAAATCAGGTCTTACTTTATTTACTCTGTTTTTCAAGTGTCAAGTCCTCACTAAGTTAATTTTCTATTTCACTTTCTTGTATCATCACTGATCTACTACTGCCATTAGCCAAGCTCACCTTTGGCAACTCCTTCTTAACAATACTAAGCCACACTTTCCGCCGACGTGCATTAAGCTGCTCAATTGACAAATGCTTTTTCTTGGACCCAGGTGGTGGTGTATCATGGGAAAACTTGGCAAAAACTTTGGTCTGGTGATGGTGGCGTCGTGGTGATTCCTCTGAAGAGAGCTCTTCATCCCGTCTCCTCTTTTTCTTTACTTTTTTCAACTTGCCTGCATGGCAATAACAATCATAAAAAAACACTTCTATTTTTGGGGCACATTTAAATAGGCACCTTTCCTGAGTAAATTCTCCTAGTCAATTTATACGTGGAAGAAACAAAAAAGCCAAATCCATGTTTCCCAATTCTGGTACAATGAATTTATGCTATTAGATAGTTCCTCATTACTTTACAATGGAAAGATTCTACTGTTTAATAGAGGGGTGAAATGCAATTACTTCCACTCAGGGAAACATGCCTTGACAGTTAAAATGTCTAGGACTCGGTGCAATGTTTCTTGCTTTGCAGCAAAATTTTACTTAAAGATACATAAAGGTAAGACATTCAAATGTGACAACATTATCATTTGGTACAATTAAGTCTCAAAGCAATTTTCTCAGCAATGAGAAGATTGCATGAAAGAGACTGGCATGTTGTCATGTCATACCAGCTTTCAGAGGAAACAGACACTGTTATCAGATATTAAAAATGTTCACTGTGAGTATGCAAAATTATGTGTGCCGAAAGATTAGTGGAGAAAACACAACTACAGTTAAAGGAACTTGCAAAAAGAAAGGAAGACAGACTGAAATAACCCCTTCAAAACACAGCTCAAACTTCAAGTACTTAAAAGAGTTCACCTTACACTGACAGTTCATAGCCTTCTCTGCTTCTTTACAGATTTACAACCACTGCCAACCCAAACAAGAAAGGAAACTTGACTTCCAGGCAAATGTGCATCTCAGAAACTCCAGCCATTATGTCAGAGATATAATTCTATTCCAACTGACATCAAACATCAACTCTGAGTTCCCTCTATTTTCCAGAAAACACTTTCACTCCCTGTAACTTCCTGATCACTAAAACTACATATTCAGGAATAACTGCAGAAGGTACTGGGTAAGTTCTTACACTTTTCAAGGACCTATCATGTTTTCAAAATACTCTTGAGTAAATGACCATTATATGAAACAATGTTTATGGATTCCAAACCACTGAAAAAGGCCCACAAACAAAACCTTAAGCCATGAACTCTCCAGTCACACACCTTTTTTCCACCCCAGCTTTCTAGAAGCCAGACAATAAAGCACAAAGTTTTCTGAAGACATTTTTCTTTGTCAGAACTTGGTATTTCCCTGCAAAACCCACAAGTTTTGAACATTTATATTTAATCAAAGGAAACACTGTAGGAAAGAAGTTAAACCACAGAAGCCATTTAAAAGCTTAAAGTTAGTGACTTTACCTTTTATTTTTTTCTCTTCTTTGAACTTCTTTTTCTTGGGTCCTAGCAGGTGGCGCTGCTGCTCGTAGTAGGGGTCATAGGTAGAGAGCAGCCCCGCGCTGTAGTACTGGTACTGCTGCAACTGAAGGGTGAAAGTGAGCAGGGAACAGAGACAGCCCCTAAACAAGCTCAGATGCTGAACATAAAGAAGACATCAGGAAGCATGCACTTCTCAATAATTTGCATTTGTTATCAACTATAAGAGTGTCTAAAGTGAAACCACTGCTCCCAGGGGTAGCTTCCAAGTTCTGCACTGGGAACTGAGCCCACCTGGTTAAGAGGGAAGAGCAGGCAGTGAAGGCTGCACTTTCAAAACATATTGCTCTGTCTTTTCCATACAGGTGCTGCCCAGCAAGACATCACATTACATGAAAAGGTCCAATTATTGTTTTGCTTGCATTCCCAAATTACATACATGTTCTACTTTATCACTCCAAAGGATGCAAAAGGACAGGTTTAAAGAAAAGATATTTAAAAGATTTCCACAAGGACAAGCAACTTGAACTCTCAGATTGTCAAGTAAAAACATAGCTGCCTCAGCATTTTTTCCCCTAAATGATGAAAAATGCCAGTATATTCCCAGCACTATTCAGATGAAGTACTGAAGAACTCTACACAGGTTACACATAAACAGGCAAATTAAAGACAATACTGCTCAGAAATTAACTATTTAAAACCTAAGAATACTTTTTAGTTAATAGATTTTTGAAAAGTGAGACCATGAGCATAAACAAACTTTTCTGATAGATACATGCTCCCCTCCCCTCATTACTGTGTACTGCTGATCTGACAATACTCTCACTGGTCACTTTCACTGGGTATTATTTCTTAGTAGTCTGGAAAGAAGTATTTGTGTAAAATCTAACAAAATTATGACCTGTGTAAAAATGTGTTGTATGAATAGTTGTATAGCTATGCAGCATTTCAGGAAGTTAACACAATACTGCTTCAGAGCTTCCCAAGTAAACAAAGGAAAGAAGTAGAGAGAAGCAAAGACCTGTGTGGAAAAATATTTCTTCACTCTTCTGGAGAAATTAAAAAAGAATATAAAACAGGAAGACAAATTTTAACTTTAGACACATTCTCAGATAACAGAATAGGATAACCACCTTTATCTAAGACTTTCTGCTGCAATTCAAATCAGCAGTGAACATTTCTGCAAAAGCTCTTATAAGTTGAAGAAATATATTATTACAATCAAAGAAGCCACAGAATTTGTTAAGCCATAGAATTTGGCTTAACAATAAGAAAAACACAAAAATGCAGCAGACTATTTTCTTCTAAGGGAAAAAAAAGAGAATATCAAAAGAAAATCTAAAACAAACAAGAAAAAAAGACAAAAAGAAAGAGAGCCAATTAAAACCTCAAATCATGACAGAAAATGACAAGGTAGTAAACTAGGCACTCCCTTTCAAGACTGTAAATATCACCTTACTATTCATCACTTCGGTGATGATATAAATACACTTGAATAGCAGCTACTACCTGTATTAGAATTTAACTCAGAGCACCTCCATTTCCATATACATTGCATATATATAATCCAAATCCTGCGTTCTAGCACACATTACTTGCTCTAGAGACTGGGACAGAGCACTGTGGAAGCTATATGTAACATGTGCCAGTACTAGTTACTTACATTACTGACAGATTCACAGCATCTTTCATTCTATGTAGGTAACTGATTAAATAAGCCTTGTCTAAAGTGATGTTAGACAGCTACTGTCTACCAAACAGTGTATTTTCCAGTCCACAAAATTATGAATTTTGATAGTAACATAAGAGCAGTTAAAATAATGCTGTTAAAGGAAAGAATCAAAATCAAGGAAATGTAAAAATTCTGACTATTTACCTCTTTGTCTTTGCTATATTTACTTTGATGCAATTTCTTATACTTGTGTAACCGCAGCATATCGTGAAGCTCCTCCCTTGAAAGAGAAAATTCTTCTTCCTCATCTCCATCCTCATCACTTGGTGAATCTGTGTCACTGGAATCATCACTCAGAAGGATACTCTAACAAGAATAAATGGACCTAATTTAACAATCCCAAGTCCTGTGCTGAATTGTTTATTAATGCAAAGCATTCTTGAGCCTTTTCCGAATAAAGGGGTGTGGGTCTGGCCCACCAATGATACTTAGCACTTACAAAGTGTCCATCTAAAATGCCTCATAGCAAAACAGCTTTCTAAGGAGCATACCTGTGTAGCAGTCAATTCAATACACATATTCTGATTTGGATTTAAGTAGTTTTCTGTTAGTTTGTGGTAGTTAAATAATTTTAGCCCACTTTTATCTGTTTGTGGTCTCAGAAAAGGAGCAGTGAGAAAAGCCAGGATAACAGCAGGGGTATTTTGCGATTCTTTGTAGGTGCTTCCCTACCCTATTTGTAGCTTGTCCCACTATTCTACCACTTCTGCATCAGTTTCTGCAAGTTTGGTTCTTGTTTGACCTCTTGGCAGCATGTTTTTATTAACTTGAGATGGCTACAATACAGTGAAAATGCAAAGGCGGCACAAAGCCACCTTCTGCTCTCTTCTGCCAAACTCACTGAGACCTTGTACTGACTTCAACTTAAAAACTTTTCATTTGAGTCACAAATCTCAGTTTAATACATTTTATAGTAGATCAGTTTAATTTGGACAGTGTACTAAAATTCAGATTCTGAATGTTAACTAACTGCCAAGTCCATCACTAAACTGCATTCCCATATGCCACATCCCCATGTCTTTTGGACACCTCCAGGGATGGTGATTACAACACTTCCCTGAGCAGCCTGCTGTAATGCCTGACCATCCTTCCCAGCGAAGAAAATTTTACTAATACACAATCTAAACCTCCCCTGGCACAACTTCAGGCCATTTCTCTTGCCCCATTCCTTGTTACTTGGAAGAAAAGACTCATCCTCAACTCACTGCAATCTCCCTTCAGGGAGCTGTACAGAGCAATAAAGTCCCCCCAGACCTCCTTTTCTCCAGGCTTAATACCCCCAGCTCCCTCAACTGCTCCTAAGACTTGTGCTCCAGAGCCTTCCCCAGCTCTGCTGCTCTTCTCTGGACATACCCCAGCACCTCAATGTCTTTCTCATAGTGAAAGGTCCAAACTGGACACAGGTTGGAGGAGTGGCCTCACCAGGACACCAAGTACAAGAAGAAAATCACTGCCCTGGTCCTGCTGGCCACACTATTACTGATACAGGCCAGGATGTCATTGGCCTTCATGGACACCTGAACACACACTGGCTCATGTTCAGCTGCTGTCAGCCAGCACTGCCAGGTCCTTTTCTGCTGGGCAGCTTTCCAGCCCTGCTTCCCCCAGCCTGTAATGCTACATGGGGTTGTTGTGACCCAAGGGCAGGACCTGACACTTGGCCTTGTTGAAGCTCATGCAATTGGCCTTGGCCCGTGATCCAACCTGTTCAGATCCCTCTGCAGAGCCTTCCTGCCCTCCAGCTGATCAACAGTTCCACCCAAGCTTTCTGCAAGTGACTGAGAATGGCTAGGTAGGTAACTACTCACAGATTCCACAACAGCCGCATTTCTTTCCAATATTCTTACCTTCAGCCACTTTCTGCTTTTCTTCAGTTTGGAAAAATTATACAAGCTCCCTTTTTCAGACTTTGGTTCTGTTTTGAGAAAAAAATAAAAAACAAAGTTCTTAAGAAATAATGCTTTTCCAGACTAACCCAAAGAAAACAAAGATTCAAGCTAGTACATGCCTACCTGGCTCGAGTACTCCATTCAGGGAATGTGTGTTCAGCATTCCAGAATTCCCTGCTCCAGAAGACTCTCCAAGCAAGGAGTCTGGAGGCTCTTCCTTAACTTGCATCAGGGGATCCCCAGGCTGAGGCAGCAAAGGATTGTCATCCAATCCATCTTCACTTTCATCACTGTAAGAAGATCCATAACACAGTGACAATGACAGGAAAACATTCAAAAGAGAAGATGCCCAGTCAGCTTTCTTACATATGGGTATTTGTCTAAAGGTTTGAGAATTGAAATTAGAAATACTGCTGTTAATAATTTACCATAATTTACCATTAATCCCTTAGCAATAGCTAATCATGAGATCAGCCTGGGTATGCTATCAACTTCACCTCCAGTTTTTAATAGGTACCTAGTTTTAGAAACATGAACTATGCAAGTCAAACTGAAGCACAGTATTGCCACAATCACTGGGACATGTGAGAAATGTAGATATACCTTTTCTAATCTTGTTGTGGGTCTTATTACATACTTGTAAATATATCTGTTATGTATATATATTGTCCATTCAGTTACCAGTTCTGTAACTACAATTCCAAAACACTAATGAAATTAAAATGCAATTTTTTTGGGACAGAAAGACACACTCATGATGCCTCATTGCTACAACTTACAAAAATCCTGCATCTGACAATAGTCTTTCCATTTTCTTTATTTTTAAAGACTGTAACTATCCCTGAAAATCTACTTAGAGCTTCTTCACCCTACTTTTTGCAGACAAAGAAAGTTTTGGCCATTTAGCTACAAAAGAGAGCTTTAAAACATAGTACTAATTCATACACAAGCTGGTAACACACTGTATTATCTCCATGAACTGAGAAAAGCACAGTCCAAAATCTTTCAAACAATCATAGAATATCCCAAGTTGGAAGGGAGTAACAAAAATTTTTAAGCCCAACTCCTGGCCCTGCACAGAGAGTTCCCAAGAATCACACCATGTGCCTGAGAGTGTTGTCCAAGTATTTCTTGAACTCTGTCAGGCTGGTGCTGTGACCACTTCCCTGAGGAGCCTGTTCCAATGCCCAACCATCCTGTGGATAGAGAACCTTTCCCTAATATCCCACCTAAATCTCCCCTAACAAAACTTCATGCCATTCCCTCAGGTCCTGTCAGTGGTCACCAGAGAAAAGAAACCAGAAAGGCTTTGTTTCAGAACTCAAAGCTAATGTTAGATTTATTATTAAATTTAATAGTATTTTTTAGATTTCCTTTTCTCTATGCTGAACAATCCAAGTGACCTCCCCTCCTTTGAAGCAGAAGAGCTCCTAATGAACAGTTCACTGATAAATTCTTAATCTAGTGTTGGCTGGGAACAATATAATAAAAATGCCTGTCTTTCCTTAGCACTCCCAAGGGAAAGTAGAAAAGCTTTTGGTACCTGGATATACTCCTGTTAAAGATGGCAGATGTCTGTCGTAAGAACTGATCCAGTTGCAGAGCTTTTTCCAGGTATTGCAGATAGAGGGGTTTTGCCAGCTCTGAGCAGCTGCCATCCTCCCTGGCACCCAGCTCTGAGGCCATAGAACAAACTTCTCCTCATGCACAGGTGCCTCTGAACACGCAGCTGTGAAAGGAAACAACGGCCATCAGCACCAAAACTCCTCTGAAAGGAACAAGCCTGGGGAGGAGACAGAGCTACCAAGGCAATTTTGGGCAAAAGCTTAGGTTGCAGTGAACAGGTACAGTAAACAGAAACTGCCATTCAACTTTCCACCACAGTACTACTACAGCCAAAAACTAGATTCTTAGTTTTCTGGTTTATGATTTTGTGGTTGCTGTTTGATAGGAACAAGCACTTTTTTAACCTAGTATGATAGTCCAAGTGGTGACATAGAAATTCAAAGTATTATGAAGACAGTGTTCAAGCACGTAAAGTAAACTTTCATCATTATTAAAGATAACATGTTTAACCCTGAACAGAGGGTGTATATATATATATATATATATATAAATAAATAAAATAACTGACTCCAAAAAGGAAGAATGACTAAAAATATTGTTCCTCTGTTGTTTTTACCCTTCAGTTTGCAGCTGTAGTCTACTGAATACTTGTAATATTTCTACTTTACCTTAAAGCAATGCTACTCTTTCAGCATTGAAAATGTAGCTGTTACCTGTTGGCAAACAAGTTACGAATACTTGAATAAAAACCCTCTCATTCTAAAGTACAACTGTTATTTTATTAAAGAATAATAACACATAAAAACCAATTTGCAACATATTTTTTAATATTTACAAATTTAGAACATATTCTAGCATTATGTTTTTCAGCTAGTAAAAACTGTCCACCTGATTTCATTTTTTTCTCTGCATTTAAGATTCTTAATAAAGCTAAATGCACCCCCCTGCAATATTTGCATACTACACACTCTAGAAACAAAGGTATCAAAACACTTTATTTCTGACAACTGTAGTTTTCCTTCAACTACAAAGGAGGTCATAACAACTGCTACAATAGTAGCTCTGTCAAATTTTACTTTTCTTTGACTACAAAGATGCTATCATTGTTGCAATAATAGTGAGAAAGCTACATGATTTCCAAAGGCAGAGTTGTTACTGTGTAAGTGAAAGTGCTGTCAAGATCTTAAATACTTACAAACAAACAAATCAATAAATATCTTCTGGTGGAGGACAAAAAAAATCACAGAATGGTTTAGGTTGGAACGGCCCTTAGAGAACATCCAGATCCAACTCCTGCCATAGGCAGGGATACCTCCCACTAGAACAGGTTGCCCAAATTAAAACCAGTCAGACTTAGATTAATTGTTCTTCTGAAGGATTCTTCTGGTTTCTATGACTTCTTAAAAATACTACAAAACCTGAAGCAAATTACACATTAGTTATTGAAAGACATTTTATATTTGTTTAATTTTTAAATCAGTGAATAAATTGTTTTACGCTTACATAAGTACAGATTGATACACATTGAGTATCTAATCTTCAAGTTGTTCCCTCTTCACATATACAGATCCAAAACCCAGCATCTAACCTTCTCTAAACCTTTTATCCTCCAAAATTACAGAACAGATTCAGAACTTCAAAGTTACAATAAACTATAAGTGATTCTCATCTTAAGACTAATGGCTGTGCTTGAAAAAGGGGAAATTGTATTATTTGTTATTTAATACTGGGTCTTGAGTCAACATCCTTACCCACAGAGAATAACCAATAACACACCAGAATTTGTTAGACAAGGTTAACAGCTCTGTGATAAAAATTATTTTCAGACTGAAGCTTTCTACATATTAGGTCTTCACATACCTGATAGCAACTGAATGACTGACCTCTGTCACCAAATACTCATTTCCAGCAGACCTTAGTATCACCTGAAATCTTCCCCTATGATAAGGGTAAGGTATTCCTAAGGATAGGAACAAACAAATGAGAGGCACACAGCCTGATCCACTACTGTATGCAACTGTTTACAACATCACCAGCATACTGCTTCAGTGCATTTACATGGTGATGGCATTCATTCCACCTTTCTTTGACATTTTTGAAACAAATCTATCCTTTTGCCTACTCAGGACAAAACACAGGTTTTCAAAAAGATTTCATTACTGATGGTAACTTTAGGTAAATACTCATGTTACAGGGGCAAAATGAGCAGAAGCTGCAGAGTAATCCTTGTGCCATCATGACTTTCTTACTGATATATACCAATTTTATGTTAAGTTTCAGTATCAAAATCAATAGCTATTTGCTTTCTCCCTTCCTCTCACCCAGAGTTCAAACAGTTTAGAAAACCAGCATTCAGAAATAAATAGCTTCTGAACTGCCAGGCTGGCACTTTGAATCTTCTAGCATTCTTAATCAGAAGTTCACATTTAAGCCATTTAATTGTATCATATGGACCACTAAATTATTAAAAGTACAGTTAAAATATCAGCAGGAATGTAATAACTTCATGGAAATAACCTTCATAATAACTGTATTTTTTTAATATCTAAGTTCAGTTCTGAAAGAGCATTCCTTATCCCGTTTTAAATCATATTGCTTAGTTCAATGTTAATGTAGGTGTGGGATTTCTTTCCTCACTCTTGTTTTCTCAAGTCTGCCCATTTATAGCATCCAGTCAGTAAGTAAACACACTGCACTGGAGAAGAATCCTCCAAGGACATCTCCTGAGAGCAGTTAGGTTTTATAACAAGGTTTCTAAATTTTATGCCCACTGACCTGCACCAACCAAACAGCAAAACCATGGTCTCCTGAAGCAGCTTAGCTTTAAAAGTAGATTCTCCCAACTTAAACAAACATCCACTGCGTATTTCTGAATGGACGTCCAGAAAGCTTTTCTTACTGGAATCAAACAGAAACCCCGTAAGTGCCAAGTGCAAAATCTGGCTCTTGTGCCTAGCTGCAAGCTGGATGGGCTTTGCTTTGCAGAGCTGTTTGAAGCTGTACTTTTTCATCCATGAGTTTCTTCTGGTTTTTCCCTTCAGCTGCTGCCACCTCGACACTTCTGATAAGGTCCAGAGGATTAGTTTTTCTCCTCTTTATGACTAACATTAACATCACAGTAAATAATGATAACCACTCCTGCTGAGGGCACATACACAAACACAAGCTGCCATGCAAGTAAAAGGCACTGGATTGCAGCTGATGTACAGTACCTCTTCTTAGCAAGGCAAATCAGGGAGATAAAAGCAATTCAGTCTGGCTAGCCACACACCAAGTGCATGGATATGAAGTGTGACCAGCTGGAAGGTGAGCACTAACACTTGTTCCAGTACTTCAGCCCACAGAAGTAGCTTCTTTTCTCTACTCCACCCCATCACTGTAAGCACACTGACAAAACATCCATGTGGACAAAAACCTGAAATCACACAAAGTATGTACTCCTCATTTATTTATAGTATTGAAGGTTTTATCCATAGCAGGATTAAAAACTGGGCAAAAATACAATCTTCTATGCCACCTTAGTTGCCTTGCAATTTTAGCAGCTTTCTGAGTTTTCCCCACACATAGGTATTCTGTGCTTTGCAATTTGACACCAACTTATTAAGACAGATTTTCTAAACTTATGCAAACCCCTAAAATACTTTTCCTCTTGAAGAAATTTATAATTGAGACATACAGGTCTCCATAGAGCAGTAGAATACTTAATGCTGTGAGATTTTCCAGTAGTAATATCTCCAGAATAAATCCTGACACAAATATATATACATATCCAAACAGAAGATTCACTCAGTCAAGGTCTGTGTGGAAAACATGGACTAGCACAGTAATAGCAGCTGGGCATATTTCTGTCAGACTTCTTTATACACATATAATGTCCAATAGAGAAATTATGGTGGTATAAAAAACTTGAAGACCTATTTTGCTTGAAGAAGAATTATATGCTCTCCTTTCCACACTCACATTTTAGCTTGCTTTCATAAATGTATAGTTACACTAACAACAATTTCCCAGAGCTATAGATCATGTTTTAAAGCAAAACATAATTCCCATATGGGGTATTTTTATGGCAGTGTCTTAAATATAACTGGGATATGAAAGACAGTATGGTTTCTCACAAAGCAAATATGCTATTTCATATGAACCTAAAGCCCTCCACTAACCTCAAGTTGAGCAAATAAAATTAATGTATATATAAGTGAACTCTGAATTCACACCATTTGAGTTTGAAATTTTAAAAAGCCATTTAAATTGCTTTTCTGAATAATGAAATCTAGGTAAACTAGATGCTTTACTTTGATGTTCTGCTTTTGTGGTAAGGTTCCATATTGTTTTCCAAAGAATGAGACAGCATTTCAGTGATCTGTGTTCCACCTTTTAATCACCTTTAAATACAGAGAAGAGCCAGTGGGGCACAGCTCTGGATTTTCCAATTCTCAAAAAAGACCAGTTACAGATAGGGCCTAATTTATTATTTAAAAGAAAAACTATACAGCAGTGTATCAGAAGCATATACGGAGTAAACAGCAGAATACCTTCAAAAGTACTGAACGCAAAAGTTGGCATGTCAGAGCTCTGTTTCCAAATTTAAACTAGCAGAAAAACAAACCTAACTATTTAATTGTTCAATTAGAGTAACTCTTGTCCCAAAAGAGCAGTTAATATTTATTTATTTAGTATTTATGGAGACCTCTGACAATGTATTTATACTCTCTGCTCTACACAGCAGCACCAAGTTACCCTCACTCTTTGCCATTCTGTGCACACAAAATAACAACTGCATGGATATTTTCAGTTTTGTTCGGTTTTTACTCCCTCCACCCCAGACCACGAAAAGGGAACTACATCCAAAAAAAGCTCTAAGAGGACTTTCCATCTAAACCAATCTCTAGCATGTACTCTAGCCTGTCAAAGAGTATGCTTATTACAGAATTTACAGCTTATTAAGTTATACTCAAATGGAACAAAATTTGCTCATTTGAACCATCACGAATTTGGAGGCAGTATTTTGGGCAATTTCAACAATATGCATGTGAGACATACACAAGAGAAGAATTACAGGCAATATCCCTTAACCCTAGAAAAAGGTTCAAGCTACAGTCCTGTTTTTTGTACTTTTTCCTCCCTATCTTACCAACCTCTCAGTGCCGCGACAATCTTATACATACTCACTAAAGGTGTGACAATTCAAATGATTCTTGTAAGTTAAAAAATTTGTTGGTCACATACATACGGCACTGCACAAATCCATGCAGTAGATTTGTTTGTAAGAGAGGAAACTAAAATCTGAATTATACACATTTCACTGTAAAAAACTAACTTGACTTGCACTATTTTCTTCATGCAAAGGCGAAAAAAACCTGAAGTAATTTATTATCATCTGCAACACAGCAGAGGGGAAAATCTTCCATAGAAGACTGGCAAGAGCGTTAAGAAAGTATAACGCTAAATCACGAACAGAAATTGTACAGAGTCACACAGAGAAATCGCACTAGGCTACCTGTTCGCAAACAGGAGCGGACTTTACAAGGCAGCTTTAGAGAAGTGCGCATTCACCAGCGCGAACACAGCACTGAACTACGCTTCGTGGGCACCCGTGAGACACTTTCCATCAACAA